>OW443299.2:11939789-21939789 GCA_937001585.2 Brachylomia viminalis
CACGGGCCTCCACCAGTGTCGGACGGGAGTGGCCGGGTGTTCCCGGCCATTCCCGTAGCCCCCCAGTTAAATGGGGGGCATGCGGGGCCCGCCAACTAGGCGGGCATGCGCCGGGAGGGCTGTGGAAGTAGAGGCTGAGCCGATTTCCCATAGCCCTCCCATCACGGCGTTGTGGGAACACCGCTGAGTTTTAGTGGGTATACTGTCGAGTGCGGATTTCGACAGGAGTCCCACATACCCCGTCTCGTCCCCCACGAGCGGGGATGCATAAAGCATTTCTCAGCGACAAAAAAAAAAAAAAAAAAAAAAAGGCTACATGCATTGTGGGGTACATGTTGAAGAGCCTCCTCGTGACGCACCCTGGGTAACGTCTGCTCCAATTGTGGTCTTGGTGGACAATTGGGGCTGGCGGCTAATCTTCAACAAGCGGGGAAAGGTCATGGTTCCAATCACCGATCATGATTTGGTCGGTGAAGGGAACCGGGCTACAGAGGGTTGATACGTCCACTCCTCCTCTGCTTACAGAGCGAGGTGAGTGGGCGTAGACTGGGAAGGGCCGCCGCTGCGGTTTAGGCGGTCGTGTCCCAGAAGGAGGCGGCGGAGCACGCGCGGGGGGACGATCCTCACGCGGCGCCGCTCCGATGACGGAGGAGGGGTCGAAGAAGACGTCAGTTTGACAGTCATCTCCGACTCCTCCCAGGTGGAGGCCAGCAGGCAACGGGTGCGGAGGCGCCCTTGCCTGTATTGCACGGGCCTCGACCAGTGTTGGGTGGGAGTGGCCGGGTGTTCCCGGCCCAACCCCCAGTTAAATGGGGGGCATGCCCGTCAGCTAGGCGGGCATGCGACGGGAGGGTTGTGGAAGTAAAGGCTGAGCCGGTTTCCCATGGCCCTCCCACCACGGCGATGTGGGAACACCGCTGAGTTTTAGTGGGTATACTGTCGGTGGCGGATTCCGACAGGAGTCCCACATACCCCGTCTCGTCCCCCGCGAGCGGGGATGCGTAATGCATACCTCAGCGACAAAAAAAAAAAAACCTACATGCATTGTGTAGGTAAGAAACGGTGTCTAAATGTGTGGGATGCAGTGATAAAAACCACCGCAAAATAAAGTTTGTGTTTCATAATAATATTTTGAAATACAAAGTTGTTTGCACCGTGTGTGTATTGGGTGTCCTTATTGAAAGCGATATTTAGGCGTTTGTTCGGATTCACCCTGAGACTTCGCCGAACCGTGTGGCAATTGCTTTTTATTAGGACAGCGCCCAATGTTCAAGTAACTTGCACTGTTTTCTTCTGGAGACTTAACACCATTTTTGGTAGGTGTAACCTGCAGCCTAGTCTAGAATTTATTCGAGGCGGGGCAAAAACTGCTGTCTGCCACCCCCCGCCCCACCAAACTTCAATCTGTTCCATGAAGCCATATTTTTTTTAAATACATGTACCTACACACGGCACGGCTACACATCAAGCTATAAATTGCCAGTTTACACTGAACTCTCATTGTAAGGAAATCCTATACAATGCGAGACCAGCTTATACTGGAAATGTCGAGCTTGATCTGTAGCCGTGCGTACATGGACATCACAGAGTACTTTTTTTAGATAGGAAATGGACATGTCGAATATTTATTTTAATTAGGATAGGACAGGATAGAGTTTGAAATAAATCGTAAGATTATAGCCCTACTCTTCGGCGCGCGACGTCGTCGTCCGCGTCCGTGTGAAATTTCGGCCCCGACACACCCGTGTCGCTGCGCATCGCTCGCCCGCGCTATTAGTCCCACATTAGTCCGTGTTCGCTAATCTTTCTGACTTTTTTATTTTTGCTCGGTTTCTAATGGTCGTAACGTGATGATAGCCTTCCTAACCTAACCTTCCTCAAGAATTGCTCTTATTCTTTAGTCATTGAGAATTGGGCACTGACAGGTCAGTGGAATTGGGCTATCAAATGTAAAAAGTATTTTTTAAATCCAACTGCCAGTTCCAAAGATTAGCGCGTTCAAACAAAACAACAAACAAACTCTTCAGCTTTATTATTAGTATATAGATTAGAATAACAAAACTGTTCGAGCCTTTTGTTCTGGAAAAATCGATGGCCTTGAAAAGGCGAAAAATTTATACGTTTTGAAGGGAAACCAGCGATTGTCATAATTAACCTGATTTCTTGTCATGATTTTTGATTGCTAAGATCGCGAGACTCGACTTTAAAGCATGCATGAGCACAGAACATAATAAATATACTCTAGAGAGTGCACGAGCACGCGAAGCAACCGCGAAAATAGCACTTTGCCGCAGATAAGTTAGATTTTTAAGAAAAGTTTTGAGAATGAAAAGTTGCTAGACTGTTAGAGTGAGCGCAGCAAGCTCGAATATTTTGCCACCAACATATGAGTAGGATGCAATGGTAAACAGTGAACCACTAAAAGTTTGAACATTTATAAATCCACCGTACGTGAATGTAATTAAGAACTATTGGCATTAAACGAAAGGAAATTTATTAAACTTTTGTTTTGCATATCAATTTCAGCACCAATTCTAATAGTTTATTGGTAATATTGTTTTTTTTAAAAGAAGGCGAATGGTTCACTGTGTACCAGTATAAGTACACAGTGAATCGGGGTTGAGTCGACAGTGGACCAATGTGTATACAGTGAACCATCACTTTAATTACCTACTTTTATATCATATTTAAACAAATTTATTGATAGAAATGTCGTTAAATAAAACTATAGTAATGTAATATTTAATAATTTGTTTATATCAGCAACGATCACATAACATCACAAAACAAACTATTAGGCACAATTTAACATACAAATAACTTACAAATCTAGTAAGGAACACTCCAATTATCAGTATTACTTAAAATTAACAGTCTTTAACGTTATTACCAGTCTTTTAAAACTTAAAAAATATCAAAATCAACATTACTTCTGAAATAAATAATCTCCAAAAATAACAATCAAACATAATAGACTAATGAAACGAATAATCTTTAAAGGTAGTACCTAAATCTCTCTTAATCTTCTTCTGACATTAAAATCTTCAAAAAGAACAAAATCTACATAAACTGTTTTCCAACAAAATCAAAAAGGAAAAGACAAAAGTGACAAATTTATTGGGAATGTACAAGTTGCTTGCCGGCGACTACTGCCTTCAACTGTAGGGTCAGGAAGTATAAATTTTACGTCATTGTTCCAAACTCCTGCCATATCTGGTTCCACAGGTTCAGATAGTTTATAAAAAACCTTACTCTTTAGTTTTAAATAGGATACAAAATAGTCATATCCCGGTTCATTAGACTCTTCTAAAATCTTTGCGACGTAATAATATTTTTTAGTTCGACCCATTCTAAAACAAAAAGATTATTATTATTAGTATTAGATCTTCTATTAACGCCTTTTTTTGTTGATTACAATCACAGTTGAAAAGTTTATGCATAAATTGTATCCGACATAATGAACAAAATTATTGGTACACAGTGAAACATGGTTCAAAATCATGGGGTACACAGTGAACCATGGTTTACTGTGTACCCTATGATTTTGAGCCACTGTGTGCAGCCACCACTTTTTAACCTATAAGGTTACATAACTATTACACATACCAAATTCAAAGGATATTTTTATGTCTAAGTTATTAAGGAATAGTTACTTTACACATGGAAACGGTGCAATATAATTTAACTAAATATACAACGATTCTAGAAAGAAAATAAATGAAAACACGTGTACTTACTTTTTTGGGCTCCAACGACAAAACAATGCACTGTACGACCGTTACAGGCGGGAGCGTGACGTCGACTGGGGAGTGCGGGAGGTGGTAGAAGGCAAGTTGTTTCGCGTTTGCAGTACGGTTTGGCAACGTCGCGTTTTCGGGATGTGAGTGGTGGTGCACTGTGTACTACTGGGCCACTGTTTGCCACCTGACCCTAAATAATTTTATCGATCGATAATGCTATAATGAAACTGGGGCACCAGCGCTGTAGTAAGAAAATAAAGGAAATCGTGTCGCCTTTGCACTTACAGGCGTCGGAAAGGGCGGGATACCCGGCGCCCGTACTACGCGAAGTAATATTTCTAAAATAAAAGATTTTTTCCATAAATGTTTGACCACAAAGGCGCTCATACACCTCTGGTTCGCCGCGGCTTAAATCTGTTGCAAGAGATAGAAAGCTAAGCTAGTTTTTTTTTTGTATCGCCAAATAAAAACGGTGCATGTGCAAACGGACAGTTCCTGGCAAAATTCAACTGCGCCCCTCGCAACCCCTCTCACACCGCCTGACGACCTATGCCTACGTTAGTCACGTAGTGATTTCTTCAGTGTGCCACCCGCAGAGAAAGATAGGTGCTGTGCATTTATTGCCAAGTTGCGGTGGCTTGAACTTGCCACCCCCTGAAGTTGGCGCCCGGGGCACGGAGCCACGGTTATCAGCCCCGGATCTAGATCCGGGCCTGGAAACCTGTGCAGTTGAACAATATACGTCTGGAATGATCTTTTGACTAATTCGAGAAAAAGTTACTGTTTTGAGTTGGCCTGCAGTCTGCGGCAAGCATGATGCAGTTGAGCAGAAAGAAAGAAGAAAGAAAGAAAGAAAATAAATTTATTTGACCCAGGATAAAGCACACAATATTACACAAAAACAGACAAATAGTACTTAAAATAATATTGTGTGCCTCACGGCTGCGCCAAATAGGCCCAGTTCAGCATAAATGCCAGACAACTAGTGCCTGACGCTGGTTTTCAACTGGACCTTATGTTACGAGGACGTCTTACGGATGTAAATCAGTTTTATAGTGAAATAAAAATAGATAGATATTTGTAACAATTATTTAAAAAAACGATTAGGTATTTGTAAAAAATAATTTTATATAGGTAATAATAGAGTGGTGTAGGTATAGAAAAAATAAATAATTAAAATGGAATGGTCGCCCAAAAAAAAAAAACAATGGACTGTCGTCGATAAGGTAATAGATAACTATATAACAATTCATATCAATGAAACATTTAAATTTGTCATATCTAGCTTCCGTTACGCATCTATGAGGTACTGCCGTAGGCGTCTTCTAAATGACATGTGTTGATTGTGTTAGTTGCTCGAATAGGTGGTGGCAGGTTATTCCACACTTTGGAAGCCGCATAACGGAAGCTACCTCTAAACGCAGCTGTCCTATGTGACTGGGTTGAGAGTTGCTGCGAGCATTGCCTTCTCCCACATTCTCGCTTACTCGCTATTGTCGTACAGGTAGTCCAGTTTCTGGTATCTAACTACACCAAACAGAAGGCATGCCAAGTGTAGTTTGCGTCTCGATTTAATTTTCAATGTGTAGTGTTTGTTCAAAAATGGAGTTACGTGAGTTCTGGGAGGAATTTTATAACAAAACCGACCACAAGCGTTTTGGACCCTTTGGATGAGCCGATCTGTGCGAGCCATTATGCGCGGGCCGTACACTCATCGACTCAACGAGCAGTCATCGTGTAGTTATACCCTAATATAAGGCGCCGAGCGCCGACACATGCGTGTACCTATTATACCTATGTACACGTTGTAATTAACGCAAGCACGCCATCTGAATAGCCTGTGATTGGGCAATTAAGAAATGCAAGTTTTGTAGCAAATTATGGGTGTACTCAGTGGCACGACAAAACTAAATGAGAAAATTTGACAGTTTGTGGTAACTTGACCTGCAGCTGTGTGTACACACGCAGCACTTTATTCGCCGACGACTCGCTAGCGATTTCAAAATCTGACGTCCACACACACATTTCGGCAGCTGATTTGTCGCTAGCGATGTTAAAATCTGTGTGTGACATGATGTTTTGATAAGTCACTACTTACCTTGCATGAGATCAACAATAATCCTGCCAGCAATCGCTACGACATGCGACAGCGCTGCACTGCGATCTGAGGGAAAATAAAATTTAAAATATAATTTCTTGTTAGAGTGATTTAGGAAGTTAGGAGCGTTGCATTTCTGTTGATAGTATTTATTTTAGTTTTACGAAAGGTGATAACTTCTATAACTTAAAAATAATTTTTAAGGTGATAACTAGGCAGAATACATTTTATGTATTTGCTTTTAAATGAAACAAAACCCTTTGAGGACATTATAATCTCTAAAGCTTTCCATCCATCACTTTTTAGCCATTTGCAAATTACATAAACATTATCTCGTGTTTAAATTCCTTCTACCTTGTCTATCTTGAATGCATTTTATCATTTGTTTACTGTTATTTTATTATTTGAATTTAATTTAAAATACCATTGACATAAAAAAACTCCGTGGATATCTCTACATTATCTACAACATGCACTGTCAAAAATTGTTGATGGACATTGGACATGTTATTTTACTGTCATGCAGTGTGAAACATAAATAAAGCATATTAGTTTTTGTAAAAATCATGACTTAATACTCAGGCCTAAACTGTTAATATGAAATAATAAATTTAATAAAATAACTGCCACTTACATATTTGTTTTAATTAATGACATTATGGATGGTTTAATTCACGCGGCATTGGAAGCTGAGGTATTTCATTGCTTTCTTCTATTTATTATCTGAGCTTTACTTAGCCAACCGTTCTTGTGTATAGGTTTTTTTATAACCAATCATTGATATTTCAGGTAATACTTAACCGGGCGAAACATGTGAACTCAAACTTATCACAATTCAACAGTGGTGTCCCAGACCACAAAATGACTTGGACCCATGATAAGATGCACCTTGCTGAATCTGTTGATGAGTCTAGAATGAAATTTCAACGTAATTCGTCCGGCTCTGCTTCCAAAGCAACGGAGAAGTTCGATTTGTTTAAAAAACTTCATGAACTTTACAACGAGTTAAGTAGAGATGAGACGTTACAGGTGAACTACGTAAGTACTAATCCAGTCCGTTTAGCTTAATATTAATGTATAGTAATCATTTCTTATTGTTATTTATCTGTAAATCCTGTTACATAAACAGAGCAACCGCACAAAATTCTTTAGTAACATAGCCCAGAACATCGGGGAATGTACAAATAACAATTAAAATGAATTTAGAAAGTTTATAGTGCTGATAACAAAACATATTCTTTTGCTATGAAAGAAAATGGAAAGAATATAAAAGCTTTACTTGTACATCTACATTGGTGTGTTGTATTTTTTATCATAATTAGGGTGTTTATGGTTTACATCAGTAATTAATTATCTTATATAAATGCTTGATATAGCCAAATAATATTGTATATTAGTAATCCTGTCAGAAGGGTAAAAGTTACAGTATAATATTAATAAGAAAGTGTATAAGCTAAAAAAATATTTAATTGCAAGTAATTATTCTATTAATATTGCAGCAAGGCCTGAAGACCACATCATATCTATTGGAAAAGTTATTAGCAATATATAATCTTAATACCCTAATAATAAATCTGTATCCAGGCAATAAAGGATATTCTTTATCATTGAAAGTAAATGGAAACTCGCAATATCTACATCCACCAGACGGACACGTAAGTAATCCTCTTTAACTACCAACAAAACTGTAATAGTAAACCTTTTCCCATTGACCTACTAATTAAATATTAACTAAAATTTATTAAGATCTGGCCTACTAGGCAGATAAACTTTAATAAGTTAGTTTAATATCACATTAATTAACATATTCATTTCAATTTACTAATAACTTATTTCATCACATAGCTATATTTGTTGCAATTACCAGTTTATTGCATATATTCTATTTTGCAAAAACTTTAAAGTCTTGAATCCAACAATGTTTTATTATGGTACTGCTTAATAAGCATCTATCACCTAACAGTATTGCAAAAATAACTTATTTACTTAGTACTTGATAAGATTTGGGTGCAGTATATAGTACACCTTTCAAATGCCTTTTCTCCCCCTATCATAACAAATAAGATCGGAATCTGATGTTATAAATTCAAGATTTACAAAAATTATGTTTTTTTTTATACAAATTAAAACATCACAAGTTGCAAAAGATAGCCCCTGAAAAAGGCCAATCTTTAATTAATTTCTAATAGTGCTGTGTGTTTCTAGTAAGCTGAGGAGAAGATAAAATAACAAATTGCATTATTATGTTTCTAGTCGTCATCAAATCAAGAGGAGACATTAATAGAGACTCCCCGATGGCCATATGAAGAGGAGGAGTTATTGAGTTACATAGACAATGAAGAGCTGCCTGTAGTGTTGCTAGACCTGTTGGAGACTGAACACTCATGTCTGTTTTACTCTGGATGCATAATAGCACAAATTAGGGATTACAGACAGGCATATCCTAGCTTCCTCTGTGATACCCATCATGTACTCTTAAGGCCCACCAATCAGGTTAGTATCTTGCAGTTAAAAACTTGCACATTCAATGAAACAATGATCTTTACTCAGTAACATGGTTGTAAAAAACATTTTTATGTGTGAAATATTTCTTTTTCAAAGCCAACCCAACCAACCCAAC
Source organism: Brachylomia viminalis (assembly GCA_937001585.2). NCBI lineage: Eukaryota > Metazoa > Arthropoda > Insecta > Lepidoptera > Noctuidae > Brachylomia > Brachylomia viminalis. The sequence goes on from OW443299.2 coordinate 11,948,248, forward strand.
TGAGAAAAATTCAAATCAAACCCAGTTTTACAGGTCTCTTTTAAAGTCTAGATAGATAGGATATAGAACTGACTAGACTTTAAATGCATGGTTCTCACATAATGTAGTCAAGATTGTTGGCAAATTCAATACTATTTAAAAAATTAGACATTAAAAACTGTAGATTTATCTCATTATAGCTCCTACGATAATGAGTAATTTCCAGCTTCTGAATCACTATTACTTCTTTTGGGAACCAATCTCTGTCACAGCCGCTAAATGTGAGATCCGGGCATGTATTTTATTTTATTAATAAATTCGGTCATGCCAATATCTACTTCTCACATATTATGATTTTGGGACTCAAATGGTATTATGTATAAATAAGCTTTCACCTGTATTAAATGCTCAAAGCACTGATTTCTATTGTTATAATAATTGTTATGTTAATTTGGCTCAAGAAAGCCATGGCCTAGATCTACTTTTCTCCATTGTTTGATCAAAACAAAGGAGTATTCTCCTATTTGTGTAGTAATTAAATATTGTTGATGTATCTATGCATATAAATAAAAATGTAATGCTGTTTGTTGGTAAGCGCATCACTTGAGAATGGCTGAACCAATTTGGCTATTCCTTGTTTGTAATAGTCCGATTAGGTTTATGGAAAGAAAAATTGGAAAAGTTACCTGGAAAATTAAGAGAAACTGTAAGTGCTATTTTCTATGGGATTTTTGGAGGAACTCAAGACCATATTGAAATTTGACAGGACAATATCTATCGGGTCAGTTTGTTTTATGATAAATTATACATTACTAGCTGACCCCGCCAACTTCGTACCGCCTAACATTTTTTTTTCTCTCCGTATGAGCCATCCTCGTACCTACTTCAAGGAATATTCTAAAAAAAGAATTAGCAAAATCGGTCCATCCATTCTTGAGTTATAATATTACAATGACAAGTGGCATTGATTTTTATAGAGTATCTGTTTTAAATTCTGTCTCAAGTCAAAAATTCCTGATTTCATCAGGTTACATCAGTTGTCAGGTTACTAGCCTGTTTGTATGGTCTCTGTTATTACAAAAAATATCAATTCATCAATCTTATGTGCTCAAAACATCCAGATTTGGGTTTAAAATAAACAATGTAAATTTTTTGGATGCATTGTCCTAAACTGCTATAGTGCAGTTTGGGACATCGCAGTCCTTATAGGTAGACTATTCCTCAGTGCTAGGTGATAAGGCAAGTCTCTAAACGTAAACTGTTTCAACAGAGCATAATAACAGACGCGATGTGCATCGGCGGTCGGTGCGGCTGGGCGGGCGAGGAACGAGGCGCATTAGAGGCAGTGGAAGCAGCTTTAGTTCATGCAGCTGCGCCTCCTCTATGCCTCGACCCGCGCCCCGCCGTCGGCTTGCTAGCCGCGAGACTGCACGCCGCGCCCCGGCTGTTCAACACGCCCCGCATCAGGAGGCAGGCCAAGAGATTCTCACAGGTATGAAGGAGTGCAGGGTAATGTAGAGCTAAGGTATCGTTGAAAACGTTCGGAGTCATCCCTATTCTGAACTGCAGATTAAAGACCTTCGTAAAGTGGAGATTTATGCTCTTTATGGGTACTTCATCGGTCATCACCATTGGTCCGAGATATTTACATTAAACTACAAAACCTGTTTCGTTATTCTAGGTGTCAGTGAATCGGAAGAGAAAATTGGATCAGTTCACACATTATCATGGTTTAGAGATATTAGACTTAATACATCGTCAAAGAGCGAAAAATAGTAGACAATCAGTGCCACTTACACGACTGACATCTAAGTATCCGAAAAAACCACCAGAGGTAAGCCTATTGTCAAATACCCTTCATAATTAACTGCTTTTGTTGTGTTATTTTTATTTTTGTTTGAATTGTTATGCAAAAATTCATGTTACCAACCTGTTAATTAGTATGAGCCCACCAAGTGGAGCCTGGTGACTTGTAACACAGGTTTTTTTCTACACCTACATCAGGCACCAGCTGCCACAATGTGAATTTATATAGTATAAAGTGAGAGAAAATAAATAAACGTATTATTATAAATTTAGGAAAATTCCTTATTCAAATGTGTTCCTTATTCTTTAGGTGTTCAAACCCATCGAGCCACCAAAAATGGATCCGTTATCACTGGCCGTACCGTCGGAGCCAGGCGGCCCACTGCGCCTGGCTCGCGCCTACGAGCGGCCGCGGCCCACGCCCGACTGCCAGCCACAGCTAGTGGAGGAGTACATCCTCGAGACTGAGAAGACCTCGCCCCACGCCAGCGCCGGCTTCTTCCACATCAAACTATCGATACTACAGAGGCCGTCCGACCAGGAGTTCCTCGGAGAACTCTATGTGGATAGAGATCATGTTGAGGGTGAAAGGAATGGTGCTGCGTGCCGATTTACTTTAGGTTAGAACATTTTGTGTTGTCGTTTTGAATCTACCAACTGTAATAGTAGATCAAAATAATAATTTGGTAAGTACAATAGACGGGCTAAAAGCGGCACATCGATTTTTGGTATATACTTTTCTCCCAATTATGTGTGACAGAGGCGTCGCTCTATGAAGTGAAACTTTAAAAAAAAATCAATGTGCCGAGTTATGTAAAAAGAAAACTTATAAGTAGGTTGCGCACTTTGTATTTTGTATTTATAAAATCATCACAATAAATTACACAACTGAGTTATCCTTCTATATTTTATAGCCTCATTACATAAATACGTATTAATTAATTATGCGATTTACGATAAAATAATGAGCTAAGTAAACAATTAATTTGTATTTCAGGGTCAAGACTTCAAGCAAATAAATACATACAGCAGTTCACGGAGATATTCACGGAGGAAGGTCGCAAGTCAGTTAGGATAAGACACATAGTGCCTGGACAGCTTCCGAGAGTGTCCTTCACTGGAGGAATGAGGGAATTGGTAAGGAAATGTCACACATAATATATAAATGATCTGGTCCAAAAGTATCTGATAAAGAAATGGATCAGAAAACGAACCTGCAGATGCCATATTGTGTCACTTACAAATTGAGTGCTTTAATTTAATTATTTGAATAATTAAACCCGAAATTCTAATGATAAATCAACTTAAAAAAAAATTTCATTTGACAATTGAGGTTAATTTTATAACCGCGATTGTGTCGATGATTTTTCAATTATAATTTAATAATGTCATTCAAACAATAATTGTTGGACAAAGTGTTGAGATATAAAGTGGAAACCTAAATACAGATTAATGTGTTACTATTTTTTTATTATTGCTTATTTTAGTCTTTAGTGAGTGATTGCGTAAGAATTGAACTAGAACGGGGTTTGTTTACACTTTTAACAGATACTTCTGGTACAGACTACAGTGAAAGTAAATCCGTTTCTAGCTCAGTGTCAGGTTTTCCTCTTTGTCCCGGCCGGCCCACGGCGGTCCCGACTTATAGGACCTTCATGGAGCAATAGCATTTTGTGATGTCTTTTTCTTGCAGAATTACTAGCTTTAAAGGATTATTGTACTGCTGCGGAGCAGTTTTTGCCGGCTCAACTCAAAATCGGCTTTTCAGTTTTTAATATAAACATCAGAGGCAGCGAGAGGCTTCTTTTTTGTTTATTTGAATACCATAAACAAAACTTATTGTTATCTGTCTTCTACATACTTCCATACATAAACTCACGCTTTCTTTCCATGGGGGTGAGCATAGACTACAGAACCACACCTGCTAATCTGTTTTAAAATTTTAATTGAAAACTACCTCTGCCCCGCGCTTTCTCCCGCCGTTTCATCGCCCGCCCGCGTTATACTTCGTTTTCGCGTAGCCTTAATTCTGACTTTAATTTATTTTTGCTCGGCGACTAAGGGCCGTAGCTTGATGTTAAATAGCTATAACCTTCCTTATGAAGTGGGCTATCAAATGATTTTTTTTTTCAAATCTGAAGGGTAGTTCCAGAGATTAGCGCGTTAAAACAAACAAACATATGAGGGTTTTCTGTTCACTATGTGGCAGCACTGAGACGTCAGCTCCGACCACCTGTCAAGTGTTAAAGCGCCTATATTTTCTTTAGTCGTGACTGAATGATTAACGAACGAACGAAACGAATGATGAACGTCATCATATATTTTAAATTCATTTTCTAAATGGAAGACCTCTCGTCACAGTAGCGCCACCTGGTGGCGTGAATTTTCATGAGAACCCGTATTCTTCAGCTTATTATATTAGTATAGATATATGTATTACACAAACTGGACATGGACACCGAATAATACAGCTTCATATGTGATTTAATTCCACAGAGCCAACAGCTCGTAATGCAGCAGCGATCAGCCGCTGCCAGCGTCGCGACTGTTCAGACTCACGCTACCACAGTGCCTGTTGTGTAAGTTAGCCATTTAAATATTACCAGTAGTTAATAGCCAATAATGTTTCCACGACTGTGGGGCTGTTGATTTACAACGTAGGGTAATTTTAACCACTTTCTGACCCCCCTAGGGGGGCCTACGTAAGAAAAAACAAGACTTGGATGAACCCCCTCCCCCCTTTCAATTTTGCGTTAGATCAATATCTACCAAGAATGCAAAGAAAAAGTAGCAAAAATATAAAAAAAAACTTTGCTTACTTTTGTGATCTTACTTACGTAAGAAAAATCTAGACCCCTCCCACCCCTATGTAAGAAAAAATAAGACTTGTTAGGACCACTCCCCCCTCAAATCGTAAAAATATGAACCGCCCCTGTAGGGTGGGACATTATCCATCCCGCGGACACAATGCTTGTTGGCAACAGTCAAACTTCAATATAATATTATAAAAAAATATAACACCGTTACACATTCTGCGAGCGCACAGAAGGTGGGAGAAGTAAAATATTCTCCTCGGGTATAAAAATGTCTTCGTCTTGGGCGAGCTTAACCTCCTCCCCGATCAATTCCCCTTCCCCTCCCTTGATCGGATAGAACCAGCTGGCGTAGCTGAGCCAGGGGGTGCCCTTAGGTGATGGTCGCTTAGTCGCACAAAAAAAAAGGCGAGCTTAAATCCCTCACTGCAATTAAGGCTCTAGTCTTAGCTCCCTGGCTACGCTCAGGAGTTAACTCTGTGCACTAGAATCCTTCGTTACGCTCGGGATTCAATAAAGCGCCCGTGATATAAGATACTGCTTTATGCCCTTCGTGAATAATCTACTATTAATCTCAAAAGGTGTTCTGAAATTGGCCCACAATTTCATTGTAAATTGGTCCAGTCTAATATTGAATACATCTGAACAGTAAGTTTACAGATTATGACTATGCTTTTGACTGATATGGATGTAGGTAGGGGTATCTAATTAATTTCATATAATTTGCAGAACTACAGCAATTCAAGCAACTACAAATACTCATACGAATGCTCGTCAGCTACCCATACTTGTAAGTATAAATAAAGTGATCATTTATCATTGAAAAACCACAGTTTATCGATATTTGTCTTGTTATGTGTCACAAACTTTAACATTATCGCTGAAGAATATTCAGTAATTCTAGTCAATATTTACACGTTTTTGGAACTGCCTATGTGCATACGATAATAAATAGTATGTCTCACAGCAGGCGCAGTTACAACAAGTGGGTAGCGTGGCCACCGTAGGGAACGTGGTCGGCAGCGTGGGCAACGTAGTGGGCAATGTGGGCACAGTCGTGGGTAACGTTGTGGGCAATGTTACCGCCACCAGCGATACCGCCCTCAAGCAACAACCCTCCCCTACGACACCACGGCTCTCGCCACAGGTGCGTATTTGTGGTGGGAATGTGGTCGGAAGTGTGGGCAACATAGTGGGCAACGTGGGCACAGTGGTGGGCAACGTAGTGGGGAACGTCATCACTACTAGTGACACCGCTATTAAGGAGCAGCCATCTCTTGCAGCACCTCTGCTATCGCCTCAGGTTTGTGTTTATTTATTAAATAGTTTGATCCACGCTTAAGAACAGCCAATATGGACTAATCAAGGCGAAACATATAACCCGTTCATAGAGCTTAGTCCTACTAATATGGCATTTTTTCCTCAAAATAGCTTTTTATATGGTTCATTTTTAGCATGTGATGAACCCTGGAATGCATCGTGTGTTTTGGTGAGATTATTTCGATGAAAGCTATTATAATAACAACAGTAGATTTATTATACGCCTTTGGAAAGGGAAACCTCAACCTTCATTTTGTCCAAGAGATAACTATTTTCACTTATTATAAAACATGTATAGTTTCATTAAAGGCTATGTGACCGCTCTTTTCTCTCTTTTTCCGCTTACCTTTTTAATAACGCTATTTCGTTCTGTTAACCCGCCTCCCAGTGCCATTGCTAAATTGATCTATACATGTGGCATTTGACTGCAGGCGTCCACGAATCAGCTGTTAGCACAACAGCTGACAAACCCTCCGCAACCGCTCAACCCTCAGAAGATGCAGTCAGCCATCATTCACATACAGCATCCACTCATGTCCAGTGCTGGGACATCGCAAGTAAGGCATAGATAATTATCATATATGTTGTTTTAAATGTATAATAAAATTATTTACGTTATGCCCTATGGCATCTAAAACTCGGTCCAAGTAACCGATGCACGATGGTCCGAAATCCAGATAGAGGAACTATACCAATTACTTCGTTATTAAGACCTTGATCAAACTGCCTAAAGAGGCTTTTAAGGTGTTGGTTAGTAAAACTTAAAAACATCATGACAAAAATAATTAATGACTTAAATGTGTTGCAGAAGTCACTGATTGCGATAAGACAAACTTTTTTCAATATATTTTTTCCTCATTTGTTCCATATTGTTTTGCATTTGGATTACTACAAAAACAAACTTCTTTGTTTCTTCTGTCCTCTGTGGGTTATCTTCTTAATCATAGTCCAGAGCTGAACACAGGATAAAGTCATAGTAATTTCTAAAATGAAGGATGGTCAACCGCTCATCAGCAGTAAGTGTAAAACCGCCCTTACTGCTACACAAAGGTTCTATCAATGTCTAATTGTCGATGAACGTAAAGTTGACTCTGCCTGCCCCAAATTACTATAAATACTAAGGCTAGCTAGCACCACAACTCACTAAATTGCATTTAGCGCTAAACGAGCATAAAACATCGTTCTATTTCTGTCAACCGTTTGAAAATTACAGAGACCGAATTATGTTTTAAATTCGCCTTAAGCGATAAACGTGTTTAGTGATTTGTGGTGCCAGCGGGTCTATTCCTCGGCTTTTAAGGTTCCACAAGTCCTCATCTCTCTATTTCTATTGCCAGGTACAAAACATCCAGTACACGAACACGACGACAACACAACAGAAGGCGACCATCAGTAAGCCGAGGACAACGAACCCCGCCATCAGCGCGCTTGTTACTAGTCTCATGAACTCCGCACAACAGTTCCAACAAGGTCAGTATTGCCATATCAAACTGCCTACTATACTTTATTCACGGAAACAAATGACCCGCTCTCGGGTTCTATCTTTATACATCTCGGATTGGCTGTTGTTATTTTTGTCAGCCAATTAGGACAACCAACTCGAGATTCGGCGAGATTTGACGAGACGAGAGAGAAAATAATAAAAACAACCCACTTTTCAAATTTATTTACAGCCACATATAATTTGAACCTTATCTATACGTACTATGAATTAAAGTCGCTTTTCGTGTCTAACTGTGCGACCGCGTTGTTCTTCTAAACTACGCGATGGATTTTGATTCGGTTTTCATCATCATTTATAATTTATTCCGAAAGGTTTGGTGTTTCATAAATACATTAACGTTTTTTGAAGTCGTATAAACCGAGCGTGGCAGGGGCGGGTCACTAGTGACTTGACGTTATAAAGAAAAAAATAGTTATTTATCCAACATGTGAGGAAAGTTCGTTTTTCCTATGAGTTTTGATTTTGAGTCTTCAGCGAACGAAGGATTGAAAAATAGAATCACGAGCGCAGCGAGTGATTATAAATTTCAATCCTGAGTAAGCGAAAGACTCAACAAAACGAATAGCAAATGAACTTGCTCACATGTTGCATACAAAACTTTTCACCACTCCCAGCAAGAAAGTATTCAGTCGTCATAGGTAAATAAATTAAATAGTCACAAAGCAAATAATTAAAAATTAATCAATAATAGTTATTTATCCAACATGTGAGGAAAGTTCGTTTTTCCTATGAGTTTTGATTTTGAGTCTTGAGCGAACGAAGGATTGAAAAATAGAATCACGAGCGCAGCAAGTGATTATAAATTTCAATCCTGAGTAAGTGAAAGACTCAACAAAACGAATAGCAAATGAACTTGCTCACATGTTGCATACAAAACTTTTCACCACTCCCAGCAAGAAAGTATTCAGTCGTCATAGGTAAATAAATTAAATAGTCACAATGCAAATAATTAAAAATTAATCAATAAAATTATTTATTTTTTAAAATATCTTTAAAACTTAACATAAAAAAATCAGGCAAGGTTAGTTTCTGAACGGGATCATAACTTTCCTCACTGTTCAAACAGTGAGGAAAAACCAACTTTCCTCACGGTTTTCGTAGAGGAAAGACACTTCTTTCGTGCGGGAGTGGTGAAAAAGTGATTTTCAAGTGAGAAAAAGGGTTTTTTCCCAGAAAAGGTTGATTTTCCCTAAAAATGGTTAGGTTAGGTTTATAATACCATAAAAGATAAAATAACGCTTTTTTAAACAACAGCGGCCAGCCAAAACGCGGCAAAATCAGCAGTAAGTACAGCGAGCAGCAACGCAACGATCCTCAACTTACTGAACAGCGCGCCGGCGGCCATGACACACGCGACCTCTAGCGCAGAAAATACCATAGACGCACACAAGCTGCTCGGGCGAGTGTCTATAGCCGGCGCCAGGATTATCACTGCCACTACCGCCTCACATACCTTACCTACGTATACACAACAGGTGAGGACCTAGTATTTTACTATCAAGATATTCTGGATCCTTCATAAAAATGAGCCAGTTGGCCTGCAAGATAAAAAAAAGAAATTCAGTGTTGCATTGCTAAAAATACTACGGGTAAAAGGGCGATGATGGGTACAGGTCGTGGAATTGCACCACGACCTGTACCCATCATCGCTCTTTTACTACCAGACTACCAGACGTACTGCAGAGTACCATATGCACTTAGTTGATATCCCGACCAGCTGTACTCAGCGCTTCTCCTCCACATTCATTATGCGCACAGTGAAACTGTGGAGCTCTCTGCCAGCGTCGGTGTTCCCTTCCACATTTAACCCGTCTGCCTTCAAAGCAAGAGTGAACAGACATATTCTGGGCACGCTCGTTCCATCATCTCATTCATCGCTTTCCATCAGCCGTGATCGAGGTCAAGTGCAGGCCCATTCAGCAATAAAAATCTTATACCTTTATACAATAACAATTGCTGTCCGTTAGTCTCGCTAAAACTCAAAAACGGCTAAGCCGATTTCAATATGTTTTTCGTTTTGTTCGCTCTAATACAGTGGGTGGTTTGAAAAAAAATATGCCGTGCATTAGATAGTAAAAAATAAATATCACCCAAAGGTCATGAATCAAGTACAAAGACCGTGGCGCGCTGGACACAATCTGGCTTGTCATCGATTTGTGACTGGTTGTTATAGAGAAAAAAATAAAAGTCACAAGTGAAAATAAGGGTTTTATTTGTTTATGCATTTCGTTTGGCATACTAACAGCATTTAAATTAAACCATACAATAGATATTAGGCTCTAATAGTAATTATTTCTTTTCATTAATTAGGGTGTTGGTGTCCAAGTAATGAGCGGTTACTCGAGAGAGAATGAAGCGACGAACGTGTCAAGTAGTGAAAGCGCTTTATTAGAGCGACTGATGGGACCTGACACTTCTGCCGCACCCACCTCGCAGCAACAACCTGTGTGCCATTTGCAGGTAATGAAAATATAGAAAAAGTGATTGCATCTGTAAGGGCCACACTCAAGAAAAGAAATCAATCAATCAAGGACCAAAGTCCTTTTAGTCTAGTTAGAATCACCACTTCAGCAAAGAAATAGCCTTATTTTTTTATGCCTTAGAGTGGCACACAAGCTTCAATGTGTTGGTTGAATTAGTAATAGTCGTGTGAGACTTCATTCAAATTAACGAAGTACGGTACACGGATTATTTCCTGTTTTTTTGTTATTTTAAGATGATATTGATTCGATGGTCAGATAAGATACCCTATGGTATGTTTCAAGTATCTGATGAAAATGCAAACAATGGATCATAAAAACTACCTGTGGATGCTAATTTCTAGTACCACTTAGAAATTGAGTGCTTAAATTTGATTATTTGATTACCTAGGCATACCTACACCATAAACCCCTAAATACATCATTCTGTCTCTGCCATCTTCAAACGATTAACAGAAACAGAACAATATTTAAAATTCGTTTAGCGCTAAAGGTGTTTAGTAATTTGTGGTGTAAGCGGGGGCCATACACCAGAAATTCTAACTTTAAATCACCTTAAAGACGTTTCTCATTTGACAATTGAGATTATATTTGTAACCTGACTTTTAGGCGATGGTTTTTCAATAATAATTTAAATAACCTGAACAGGGTTTCTTTACACTGTCATCTGATACTTTTGGACCAGACATTAGTTTTAAAGACGCTATCAGGCTATCAGCCGCATATGCATTTTTCTAAGCTATAATAGAAAAATAGATATGATCCCGTACTACCGTATACGTTAAGAAACTCAATATAATAACACTAATCATATATCCTTTTCAGGGCTTAAGTTTAGCATCCCTCCAAGGTCTGCAGGGCATCCAGGGTCTTCAGAACGTTCAAGTCCAGATTCCGGGTCTGTCGGCACCGATATCGTTATCACTGAACGTGTCGGGCGCGCCCAGTGGTCTGCTGGTGTCGGTTCCTCCAACAACCTCCGTCGTGCTCACCAATCAACCCTCGGTGCTCTCGTTACCAATAGGTAAGGAAGTAACCCTATATAAATAAAAAAAGTCGAGAGGTGTCCTGGGACACCCGGTTGGAACGCGGCTCCTTTTGCTGTTTATAATATAATATTAAATAACAGGCACAATTAAATAAATTAACAATGTTTGAGAGTAACAAAATGAAACACAAAAAAGTGAAGGAATGGTAATAAAATTCTAATTCGCACGGTCAGAATATAGTAATATACCTCTAAATAGACATCCGCTTGTAAACACACAAATATACAGGGTATGACCCGGGGAAAAATTTACTGATAAATATACTTCTTACTCTATCGCATAATATGTACGACCTATTATGATTATGCTCATAAAGGAAACAGAAAGTTTATGTAAGGCAACCTGAGACACAATAATTTATAACAACTGGCCTTACTACCTAGTTCAAACAAAAAGGCCTAACTTTCTCATAGGTTAAATTATGACAATTCAGTTGAACTCAGTGTTCTCTCAGTATATTCCTTTCAAATGACGGGACCAAGACCATTGGCGTCAAACCCAAGATAATACCTGTGTTCACACGCATAAACGCGGCCTACGGGTATAGCCGGTGACGCTATTGTTACCCGGAGTGGCGAGCTTCCCTCATTTACCATCAAACAGTTATGTAAGGCCTTTACTAGCAGATGGCCACACCTCAAGGGTTAACCTCTAGATTTCCCGCACCCGGATCAATTCCAAATCATCTGACCACGGGGATACATCAAGGCATCACATCTTAATCTCGCATCAGAACTATTATAAAAGAGTAGCATAATCAGCCAGATCTGAAACAACATCCTCGTGTCAGAACTTACAACTGTGACTAGTTGTGATGTTGGCGATAGCGACATCATGTACGTTACAAGAGTAGCCAAACTAAATAAGTATAATACCGCCCACGTACTGTGATAGCCAAGCTCCGCAGCCCCCGCCAGCGTGACAACCTTCTGGTTGCTGTAGGTGACTTCAACAAAAAACATCCTTCGGACAAATTGAACCCGCATCACTTAGGCATAGGTGGTATCCGAGTGCCTATTTTTATAAGCGAGCATTTATGCCCTGCTGGCAAACAACTGCATGCGGCAACACGGAAACTAGCTAAAGAGATGTCATATATCTTTGTCTGGTTACGCAATGGGCGTATTCTTGTACGGAAAGACATTCATTTTAAGCCTATCTACATTCGCAATCAGGATAGTTTAAAGTTAATGAAAACAACTGAGATCACAATAAGAATTAGGTACAGTAGTACCCAACTGATATGGCGCGTCGTGAATCTTCGTTCGCGCAGAAAGGAAAGTATGGCTCCGAAGATTAACGAAAGAATGCTCAAAACTTACAATCAACCTTAGGTCACTATTATAAGGTACATAATACACTGCAGCTGTTAGTTCCGTCTCACTCGCAAGTCACACCCCTCCGCACAATTGCACTTCGTGCCAATTTTATCGGGCCACCAGTTTTTATCAAATATAAATATTTAATTAAAAATACAGGTTATTTAAAATGTACGATTTATTTAATAAACAATAGAAAAAACTTAATCTAAAGGCCGCACTCCTGCTATCCCAGTATCCCAGTAAAAAGGGGGCACCCTTTTTAAGGAACACATTTTAAATCATAAAAAGAAACAATTTTTTTGCCACTACGTGTACTTTTACATACCACGCGGCGCGCGCTAACATGGCGGCAGCTGCCGACCAATAGCGGTACAGGAAAAAGAAGCGCGGTACGTGGAGCGTGCCGATTGGTCAATAGCATTTCCCGCGCTTTAAAAATTCATCTTCTGCGCAGGTACATCGGTAAGCCATATCAGTTGGGTACTACTGTACTAAGAATATATTAATAAAAATTGAATACAACTTTATTCCCTACACAAAAGGTTTTATATGTAATGCACGCGTTAGGCGGTTGTGACATTACAAAATGCGATAATCGCGCAAGTCGTAAAATTTTAACGACCGTCGGCCGTAGGTGTACGAATGTACACCTTAAGTCAATCAGAATTAAGTATAATTCAGTTTACGCTGCGTGGGGATCGTAGCCTTGAGTCTTGTAGGAACAGAGTAGCAACACGCGCGGGAAAGGGACAACCGCGTAAGCGATTTACTTCAACTATTTTAGAAAGACAATGTTTTTACTTAGTTAGAAGGTAAATTTAGCCACAAATCCATTACATTATGAAATCTTGAATAAATACTTACCGAAAATAAGAAACCCCATCCTTTTTCAAGCTATTTGAAGTATTATTTTTGCACTTTTTCACGAAGCACTTCGGCATGTTGACCTGACGGTGACCGGCGCGCGACTGCCAGCGCAATTGTGCTACAACGCGTTTTTAGCACAATTGATTCATACCGCGCTTGAGGCGTTGTTAGTGTATCTAGGGTATTTATGATCGAAGGCGAGCATTTATGCCCTGCTGGCAAACAACTGCATGCGGCAACACGGAAACTAGCTAAAGAGATGTCATATAACTTTGTCTGGTTACGCAATGGGCGTATTCTTGTATGGAAAGACATTAATTCTAAGCCTATCTACATTCGCAATCAGGATAGTTTAAAGTTAATGAAAACAACTGACATCACAATTAGAATTAGGTATATTAATGTTTTATGTAAATGTTCTTGGCGTTATTTGTATTCACAATGCTTGATATTTATTATCAAAATGTTCGTGGAATGAGGACTAAAACTGATGATATTTAAAAAAATATTTTCCTGACTAGCTATGATGTAGTAGCATTTTCTGAGTCGTGGTTAAATCCTAACATAATTAATGGCGAGTTTTTTTACCCGCGGTATGTGGTGTATCGTAGGGATAGGTTAAGTTCTAAGGCATCTAAAAAGATGGGGGTGGGGTGGGTTATGGTTGCTGTTAGAAATAAAATTAAATCTGTAAAAATGAAAAACTGGGAAAGGGATTTCGAAGATTTATGGTTGTCTGTAGAGGTAACTGTTAACAATAATACTAAGAAAATTGCACTTTGTGTTATCTATATGCCTCCACCTGTCAAACTAGATTCTCTACAATGCTTTTTAAATAATATTGACGCGCTAAATAATGTCGACGATGTTGTGATTCTTGGGGATTTTAACTTGGGTTTTATTTATTGGAACAGGAGTGATGACGGCCTGCATCTATTGCCATCTAATTATGAGAATTCACTGGGGTACTCACTTGTAGACTTTCTGTCAATCAATGAACTCCACCAATTTAATTCTATTCTAAATGCTGACTGCAGAATTTTAGACCTAGTATTGAGCAACTTATCAGATGTAACAGTTACTAAACCCAATGACCTGCTTAGTAAATTAGAGACTACCATCACCCGAACATCCTCATCTCTATTCCGCGTTCTAACGTAAAACAATCACAAACAAAATATCGTTCAGGTTTCAACTTTTTAAAGCCGACTATGCACAAATCAAAAGCTATCTTAAAAATATAAATTGGTATGATGCCTTTCATGGATGTGCTGATGCTAATGAAAGGATCGATGCCTTCTACAGAATACTACAGAACGCTATCTACAATTTTATACCCAAACATACAAGGATAAAATTTAAATATCCTTATTTATTTATTTATTTAACCACTTATGCACACACTTATATAAACAGACAAGAAGAAAATAACAGAAAAATAGGTACAAAGGTGATGCTTATTACTAATGACATCTCTTCCAGCATACCTGCGATAGGATAGTAGATTTAGAGATGTAGACAGCGTGTGTAAGAGTAAAAGAGAAAATAAAATACATAAAATCAAAAACAATTCACTTAATAAAATAAAACAAATAATATGAGAATATACATACATACATACAAACATACATACATACTTCTAAAATAAATAACACTATAATATTAATATATACGCAACTATGACGAAGTGGAAAGATAGTGTTCTTTCACTCTTCTTTTAAAAACTGCAACAGTTTGGCAGTCCCTAATGTCAGGCGGAAGTGAATTCCACAACCGCACCGCGTGCACAGTGAAGGAGTAGGAGTAAAAGTCGGTGGAGCGGGGAGGGGACCTTCTTGGTATTCTAACTCACTTATTGGAGCTCTATATGAAAAAGAGAAATTTAGGCAAAAATACCGCAAATATAATAATTCCCGAGACAGACTCATCTTTGAATTACTTCGTAGTCGCTGCCATACTTTAATACATAACTGTTATAATACCTATAAATGTGAAATTTAAAATGATATTCACAAAAATCCTAAAGCTTTCTGGCGATTCATAAAAGATAAACGCCGTGGGGAATCTTGCATACCTGCTGACATGTTTATGAATAATAAGGTGGCTAGCAGTGGTCCAAAAATTGCTAATCTTTTCGCTGATTAATTTGTCAAAATTAGCCAAAATCCAACCGCTACTTACAATACTTCCAATCGATTTTCGGGTATTGACTCTATCATAAGTACTATTAAGTTTACGGAAAAACAAATTTTTAACAAGCTCAAACTTATAGATGCATCCAAAGGTGCTGGACCTAATTCTATACTACCTTTGTTTATAAAGCGCTGCTGCATTGAACTTTCCTTACCGCTGCGGATTATTTTTAATTCTTCTCTTGCTAAAGGAATCTTCCCTGATGTATGGAAAAGCGCAAGAATTGTCCCGGTTTTTAAAAAAGGAGACCCTGCTAATGTTAAAAATTACCGCCCTATTTCAATATTATCATGCTTTTCAAAGATCTTTGAGTCTCTTGTCTGTCCAGTCATTACTCGTCACATTGACAGAATTGTTTCACCAAGTCAGCATGGGTTCAAAGCTGGTCGCAGCGTAGAAACAAACCTCGTCGAATTTGTGTCTGATGTGACCCTAGCTCTCGACAAAAGACTAGAATTAGATGCCGTATACACGGACTTCAGCAGTGCGTTTGACAAAGATGACCATTCTCTATTGCTGTCCAAGTTAGAATATAATGGTGTGCATGGCTCACTTTTAAACTGGTTCTCATCTTATCTTTTTCATAGATCGCAAATCCTTGTTGTTAATGGTTACGAATCTTACCCGTAATATGCCGACTCAGGTGTTCCTCAGGGTTCTCACCTTGCACCGGTTCTATTTTTGCTCTTCATTAACGACATTACTGTCCAAATCCATCACTGTAAATATCTAATGTTTGCCGACGATCTTAAAATCTATAAAACTATAACTTCAAATGAAGATGCTACCCTAATTCAGGAGGATTTGGACAGAATTTTACATTGGTGCAACCTTAATCACATGAAACTTAATGTGCAAAAATGTAGTCATATACGATTCACGAGGAAAAAACATTCCAATACTGTCTCATACGATATAGAAGGAGCATTATTGCAAACTGTTTATGAGGTTCGTGATCTCGGCATCATCATGGACAGTAAAGTCAACTTTAGAAGCCATATTGATAGTATTGTTACGAAATCGGCACGGCTACTAGGATTTCTTATGAGAAGCACTAAAGGGTTTAAGCTGGTAAGAACAAAAATTGTACTATATAAGGCCTTAGTTCGGAGCCACCTTGAATTTGCCAGCGTGGTGTAGAGCCCACACTATGCAGTACACTCACAAAGAGTAGAAAGCATCCAAAGGGCCTTCACGAAACACCTAGCACATGCCTTCGGAGATGTTTCTCCCCGATGCCCACATGAACAACGTACACAATGTTACAAAATGATAACTCTGCGCAACCGTCGACTGGTACATGATCTCATGTTCTTTTTCAAATTAGTTAACAATAGATTGGACTGCGATAAATTAACTGAACAAATTGGATTAAAAGTCCCGCATAATTTACCTAGATTTCCCATTACCCATTTTTTCCACACTAAAGCATCCAACACAAATATAGTATAGTAGAGTAAACTCACCTCTCAATAGGCTCAGTCGTGAGATGAATTCTTATATACAATCCTCTCCAGATGTTGACATATATCATGACTCAATAACACACTTTAAGACCCAAATTTTGACGTCCCAAAGCACGCAACTCAATCTAAAGATTGATTTTATTGTATTATTATGTAGGTATTTCTTGCAACCTCTGCAATCTTATAACTTATGTATTTTTTTATATCTCTGTTTGTATAGTTGTTACCACTTAATTTTTATGCATTTCGTTTTTACCTTAGGCTATCACTGTATTTGAGAATGTTGGCTCACCTATTATTTGCAACTGTATAAGCCCTCAACTATTATCTATTGTTATTTGATATTTTGTATACAGAAGCTGTTGGTGTAACTTTATTAATAAATAAAAATAAATAAAATTTTGACGGGACCAACCTATCGGCGTCCTTCGAGAATCGTCTTCCACAGACTAAATAGAATTCTCATCTAATAGTCATTTCGAATTTAATAGACATGGTTTATCAATAGAATGTAATGTGTTATGGTACTCGGAGTGTATACAAGCAATTTTTTCATAATTCCAGCGCAACTAATGTCGGGCGGCGTGAAGGGTCAGGTGCGCGGCGCGGGCGTGCAGCTGGTGCGCGCGGGGCGCGGCGCACGCCCCGCCCCGCGCGCCGCGCGCCCGCCCGCGCCCCCCGCGCCCCCCGCGCCGCCCGCGCCGCCCGTCGCGCCCGCGCCCGCCGGCGGACCGCAGGCCGGTCAGTACACACTATTGTAGCATTAGGTGCGCGGCGCGGGCGTGCAGCTGGTGCGCGCGGGGCGCGGCGCACGCCCCGCCCCGCGCGCCGCGCGCCCGCCCGCGCCCCCCGCGCCCCCCGCGCCCCCCGCGCCGCCCGCGCCGCCCGTCGCGCCCGCGCCCGCCGGCGGACCGCAGGCCGGTCAGTACACACTATTGTAGCATTAGGTGCGCGGCGCGGGCGTGCAGCTGGTGCGCGCGGGGCGCGGCGCACGCCCCGCCCCGCGCGCCGCGCGCCCGCCCGCGCCCCCCGCGCCCCCCGCGCCCCCCCGCGCCGCCCGCGCCGCCCGTCGCGCCCGCGCCCGCCGGCGGACCGCAGGCCGGTCAGTACACACTATTGTAGCATTAGGTGCGCGGCGCGGGCGTGCAGCTGGTGCGCGCGGGGCGCGGCGCACGCCCCGCCCCCGCGCGCCGCGCGCCCGCCCGCGCCCCCCCGCGCCCCCCGCGCCCCCCGCGCCGCCCGCGCCGCCCGTCGCGCCCGCGCCCGCCGGCGGACCGCAGGCCGGTCAGTACACACTATTGTAGCATTAGGTGCGCGGCGCGGGCGTGCAGCTGGTGCGCGCGGGGCGCGGCGCACGCCCCGCCCCGCGCGCCGCGCGCCCCGCCCGCGCCCCCCCGCGCCGCCCGCGCCGCCCGTCGCGCCCGCGCCCGCCGGCGGACCGCAGGCCGGTCAGTACACACTATTGTAGCATTAGGAGGCAGTTCAGGAATCAGTTCAAACCCATTCTACTAAGTCTAATCGAATAAATCGTGCGGTTGACTTCTAAGCACTGATCAGCGGGGTAATTCCATAGCACGCATAAAATGACAACCCATCGCAATACCTTTCATTTTGACAGTTCAGCCACGTTCATTGCGCTATTTACGTTGTTGCGCAGGTGATTTTTTCGAACCTATGAAGCAATGGATGTCAAAATAAGGCATGGAGATCAATTGCCATTTTATGTGTGCTACGCAATTACACAGGGACCGTACTATTATCATTAATTGTAGGGCAGTTGATGTGCAAGGCAAGTCAAGTCAACAGTTTCACTGTACTCGGTACAAAATAGCTTGACACTTCACTTGTATTTTAATACTGACCCGCTAAAAGACTGTATGGTAACCCCCCTCAATCTCATGCAATTTTCTCTCCTCATGCTTTCTTAGAATATTCAGCTTATCTTGCGAGGATCTTACATTATTCACTATTTGTAATGAGAGCAATGTATCGCAGGTACGACTCAATTCATAAGCCAGGCGCAAGCGCAGGCGCTCAGTGCGCTGCAAGTGCGGCGGAAATCGAACGCGGACAGTTCGTAGTGACGTCACGCGCGCCACGTCCTAGTGAAATATATTGTAAATATTAACCCTAGCTAAATTATTGTAACGTTAGTGACATAGTGACCAGTGCCGTGCAGTATACACGCTGTGATCCACATACGTACCCCGGCGGCCATTTTAAGACACCGATATTCGAGAAATAGACTTAACTTAGATATGCGTGTATGCAATAGTTGAAATATGGTTGTTTTATTGATACGTCACGCATTTGTTATTACTCCTGTTAGAAATAACATTGGTTAAGCTACGGTGTGCCAATACCGTAAATGTTTTCTAATACATAACTAGTTTCAATATAAAACCTATTTAAGTAGTATCTATCCTCAATGTTGCTATATTCAATACAATAATGTCTGAAACAACGACTGAATTTTTATAACGTAGCGATGTTATTTCATGCAATTATGTCTATTGATAGCTAATATTAAATTTATTCCGTTTTCATCACACTACATTTAAATGGTCTACAATACTATTGCAGTTATTTGTTTTTAATCATGCCTTTGACACATTTTATTTTATTCGAATTATATATCATATCATAATATACTATTTTCAATCATGTATTTTTATAATTTAAATGTCACAAATTATAATATTATGTATGAAATTGAGCATAAATTTTAAATGCAACATTGATTGTGATTGGATCATGACATGAATTGTAAGTAAAGTTAAAAGTGTTACTACATAGTAAAATAAGATTGTTGATAATCCGGATATTATTATCTTAGTAAAGATTTTATTTGTGGTTGCTATTATTGGTATCATCTGTATATACATGTTGTTAAAGTTTGTTAGTAAAACAAATTTAGAACAGCACATAGGACGATTAAAAATACAGTAAAATAAATTGACTAACATCAACACTGTAGAAAATTTGCGTAAATCAGTATTAATAAGAATTAAATCACTGTTCGCATGACAACCTAGTACTGACGTTTTTGGAACATAATGAAGTACAACACTTTGCAGTGATTCATGAATCTGTGTTAAATAAGTTGTAAATATGTATTGTATTAGTTTCGTGTAAGCATCACAGCTATCGATAGTTGGAATGTAAGAATGTTGATTTTATGTTTTCTGTATGTTGGTGTAATATATAGCATGTGAATAGTATTGAAATTTGTTTTGGTATGTGTTTATAGTAATCGTTACCGAGTTTCGTAGATTTCAGATTAGTGCTCTGTAAATGTATTTATTGTTATTTTGAATTGACGATTTATTTATAGTTTGATTGCGGGAATAAATAACAGATTCGGTTAATTTTCATTTAAGTATCTATATATACTTATCATAAACTAAAGTCGCTATTCGTGTCTGTCTGTGTGACCGCGTTGTTCTTCTAAACTAAGCAAAGGAATTTCATGTGGTTTTCTTCATTATTTAGAAAATGTATTCCAGAAAGTATATCGCTCATTTGCAAAAAGGGTGACATAACTAAATAATCTGCAGTTTATGACTGACCAGTTGGCGCAGTTGGTAGCAACCCTGCCTTCTGAGCCGCTGGTTCCGGGTTCGATCCCCGGACAAGTCAAACATTTGTGTGCATGAACATGTCTGTTTGACCTGTGTCTGGGTGTGTATATGTATATAAGTATGTATATCAGTCATCAGGTTACCGTAGTACAGGCTCTGCCTAGTTCGGGACCTGAAGACCTTGTGTGGATGTTGTCCCATATTATCTGCAATTTTGATTTAAGTATACAGGTGAATGCAGCAAATTTTATTCCTTTTGCTATTTGCTTTAAAAACGACATTACACTAAAGCCTAAAAATGAGGGAGCTAGAGAGATGTGACTATATTATGCTTCGTCGTACTGCTACTTTTACTCTTTTAAATCATCATACCCAAAAATTGCCCTTTTTGAATGATGTCACCCTTTTTGCAAATGAGCGATATGAGTATTTATAATACATCAATATTAAAATAAAGTAATCTTGTCAAGCCATGATACAGTGCGAATCAAGGGCGGGTCGCTAGTTATTGCATGTCATTGCTGTTGTATCTAAAACCATGAATGCATGTCGAAAGATAAATTAATGAAGATCTAAATACGTAATATTTTGTAGTATCGTTTGCTACTGAGCAAGACTTCCTTAATAGACGGATGACTTATTATTATTTATGTCTGAATGTACTGAAATCTACGAAACCATTTTAATGTCGCAATTAATAAATTAATTCTAACAATGCAATGTAGATGAATGATGTATTGAAACTGATAGTGTTCGATATCTATCAAATAAGAGATTATCATAGTTTTCTTCCAAGTGTTCTAGACGCGATGGTCGATATTATTTTAAGGTACTAACGAGGTAGTTGAACTGAGCAGTTTCTTCAGCCATGTTATGGCAAGCTTCTGGTTTTAGAGATTAACAGTACATAATATTGGTAATTATTGAAGATATGTTGGTATCTGCCCATTGCACTTAACCGAATGCTTGAAGAGATTGTGTCGATGTAAATAATATACCTAGAGCTTTGTAATTTAAAATATGTGTGGCTTTAATTAATACAAAATTACATGTTGTCGGGATAAAGTAGGGTTTGTTGTGCATTGAGTACTCTGTAGTGCACTGGGCAGCTATCAATCAAGAATTGTCTGTTTTCTGCGTATCTTCGTCACTAGCTACTATTTATAGGGTAAAGGTTTTTTTGAATGAACGAAGCGATATTCCCTTATGAACTACGTCCCATTAGTTGTTCTATACTATGTTACAATGACTAGTTATTGTTACATTTGCGCGCGCACAATCATTATGTTTATGTACTATATTCAATTTAATGTTACCTGCCGAAATATTGCAACAGGCATACCATTTCATATATTTTATTGTGTACAGTTATTATGTACCCGCACGTAGCGGTGTCCCTGTATTTACTATTTATTTTAGTTAACGAGATGTGTTCATACCGGCATTCTATGACATGCCTTGATAAGGTAACTATTTTGTTTTATAGATATTTGTGTTGCCTAGGTGTATGATAGATTGCGTGGACATATTTTGCTATTAACACAAATATTGCATAAGTCGAAGTGTAGATGAATAACTGTGCGGTTTGTTGATCTCATTTGTTTACGGACATGTAGCTCAATATGTAGACGATTGTAACATAAAGTTTATTTGAACATGCGAATGTACCTATAATTTAAGAAATAATAAAATAATTACTGTATATATTTTCGAAAGGAGATTTTTATAAATAAAACAATATTACTCAGTTCGAGGTTGTATGAAGTTTTCAGTGTCAACTAGGTCGATTAAACTACATTGTAAATATTATTTTATTTTAGATGACATGTGATAATGCATTCAGAAGTTTATAACATAAATGGTGTACAATATTTTTTTTATGATTGCGTTGACATGGATTTTGTGTAAAAAATTGATATTGTAAAAATTAATTTGAATTCGTTGTTCAAAGATTGACGGTTCGAACCTAAATAAATAACTTTTACACAAAACATGCTTTTCATTTGATTCTTTAATTTATATGTGAAAACCAATAATACTCTCGTACTCATCTCAGTAACAATCAATGTCAAAAACGTATCAAAAATGTAGGCAACACCGTGATCACACCAAACGTATTAGCCCAGGATTATATCACAATTGGCCAAAGATATGAAAATTTTGATAACCAGCTGAATCAATACTTAAACCTCCCCGACCCCCTCCTTCGCTTGCAACGTGAGATATACAGAATGCTAGGGTGATTTCAATGTTAAGATGAATTCTGATCAAAATTCAAATCTAAACTTTTTTTAAACATTTATTATTATGATTACATAACTAAGAAGGTTCATCACCCATAAGATCCGGTGAACGATGGGTTCGTGAAAACTGTCCTTAGGTCGGGTGTAAGATCTTCAAGACCCGTCGAACAAATAAAAAGCACCTTAGTTCGTGCATGTTGCACCTCATTTTACACGTGCAGCATGCGGGTAGATTACGCTCAAAAATCGTACAGCTCCCTTCTCGTTCAATACAACAATGCGTTCCGGGTGTTGATGGGGTCAGTTCCGCTTCTGTAGCGCATCAGGGATGTTTGCTGATGCTCGTGTCGATTACTTTTACGCTACGATGCGAAAAAGATGCGCTTCCCTGGTGTGCCGGGTGCGGGCCAGCCCCAACATTATACTGCAGTGTATCGCGAGCAGACTGGAGTGTTTGTGTGTGAATCGCTGTTGCAATATTTCCACATCGGTGTTGAGCTTGCAGCAGGGATTCTCATAATTATAAGGCAGTGTTAGCATAACTGTGTAGGTTAAGTTTACTAACATAGCTAGCTTTATAGTAACATATTTATTTATTTCAAAATATTTGTTAATTTTGGTAATGCTCGTCTAGTGGCAACCACTGGTCTTTAAATGTTTTATCTGTGGATAATGCAGTTGACTGCAACATTACTATTTAAAGTTTTGTTTAACCTGTTGTATTAAATATGTTGTAGTTGTTTATTATCCCTTAATAAATAAAATAAAATAGTTGTTAAGAAATATTATATAAATAGAAATAAAAAGTTCTCCGATCTTACTATCAAGCTCATGGAGGAGAGGTCCGAGATGATCCTGCAGTCTTCAGACAATACGCGCAATTACCGGCTGCTCAATAGACGCCTCGAAGTCCTTTAGAAGACGCCTTCACCGCTTTAAAAACGCGATACAGTTGAACACAGATCTCATTTCAAGAGATCTGTCTATTGGGCAGGGCCAGCTTGCGAACCTGAAGACCGATGATGACAGAATCGTTGTTAAACTTTTGAGGGAGATCGAGAGGTTCTATGGACAGTTATTCACCAGTAACACCGTTGAGAATATATAAGTATTTTGTATGTTCGCAAAAACTTAGGACTTTTCAAAATAGGAAGCGATTTCCATAATATAAATACACGTAGTAAAAATGAAATTGTGATACCCAAATTAATATTAACTAAAACAAGCAAGTCATTTCTTCTAAACAGTATCCACTTTTATAACAAGTTGCCAAAGTCGGTTACAGAACTTAGCGTTGGGAAGTTCAAAACCCACATCAAACATATCGTTATCAAAAAAGCATATTACAAGATTAAAGACTACATTGAAGACAAGGAAATGTGGCAATAATGCCTTCTGCTGCTTCTGCACATGTGGCTTCCCTGGTACCTCATTAACGGCATCATTAAGTAAATGTCTATTACTTATTATGTTTATTTTTTACATACTTTTTTGACATACTGAATCCAGATATTTTGTTAGAGTTGTAATGGCAACCAAGTCATTTGGTTTAAATAGGCTTTTATTTTTTTTGTATTTTATTTACCCTAAATATAGATTCTTTGTATTTTTTGAACGTGAAAATGTTGCAGGCTCTCTCGCTCCGTACCATTGCCTGGACCAGGATCGGACGCGAGAGATCGCCACCGCCAATCGCCTCCACGAGGACACGGCGGTGCTCCGCCCAAGCAGGCAGACCTCCTCCGGTTGACACCCGGGCGTTTCCTCCCGCCTTATCCGGAACAGGAACCTCCCGAAACAATCGTATCCGATGAGGACCTGCGTCAGGCGGAAGGTGAGGACACCGTGGCGCCTCTCTAGCCACTCCTCAAAGAGGGGACTTATCGCCGCAATTGTGGCGTGCCCAGCGCTGGGTTGCGACAATCGCACTCTCCATGCCGCCCTGAGATCCCGCTGGAGCTCTGTCCGCTGTGCCGTGATTTCTCGCGGTAGTGGAGTTACGCGCGGCGTTTTGCCTCCTCGCGCCACTCGCGCCATATGTGCGCGAGAATGTTGCAGGCCTAACTTGAAAACGTAAGATTTGTTTTTATTATCGTTGTTTCGTTGTTTTCGTTTTCATTTTCTATCTTGTTAAGTACCAGGTACCTGTTGACAGGCCTACACTGTCCTCCCATATCTATAGACACTGTAATTTGAAAACATTGTAAAAGCCAATTATTTTTAAAAGAGTACTTATAATTTTATTGTTTCTTGCCGGCTCTTCTCCATAGGAAACGACCAATTGGAACCGTGCACAAAGCTTCTGAAGTTTCATAAGTGCCCATGTAGGTTTATGTAAAATAAAATATTTTGATTCGATTTGATTTGTGAATCTGAAACGACCCCAGTGCTAAATTGGCCCGACACTATAGCGAAGACATCCCGGATATGAATCTGAAGCAGCTTAAAAACAACAAGGCGATGACGGAATTACGGCTGAACTCGTGCCCGGTGGAAAACCAGTTCTTAAGGCCCTCCAGAAGCTGTTTGAACCTGCCTGTGCTTAGCGTTTGTAGACTACTAGAATGCATCGATGGGATCGAAACTTGGGCTGTCCTGCAGTCTCATCAGCGGTGCCAGATTGACTATAGGTAAATCGACGTGCTGAAGTGTCTGTATAAAATGTAACCTATCCTGCAGCGAGACTACACTAGAAGTTCTTGACAATTATAATTACCTAAGACAAACAGTCCAGTTACTCGTAGGTAGGTTCAACTTCGAGAAAGTGGTTAATCGGTGCACCTGACTCGGCTAGGCAGCGTTCGGGAGGCTAAGCAATATCTTCCCGTCTTACATACCGCAGTGTCTCAAGACGAAAGTCTTTGACCAGTGCAGACCAGAAACGCCTCATTAGAAGGCCGAAAGTCTCCCAAAGGGCAATGAACCGGACTATGCTCGGAGTTTCTTTGCGTGATCAAATCGGAAATCAAGAGATCAGCAGGAGATCCTTGGCGAACCGTGGAGAATTTGGCCAAATTTTTGTGGCACTCGGCGGCCGACTATAGTACGTTTGGTGTGAATGCGGCCTAAATAAGAGACTTTTTTGACGGACTGAGACCGAGATAAAAATGCGAACGTTCTTAAATATACGGGAATTGCCACTCTTGTATCGTTCCAAAATGTCTATAGCCCTTTGGTAATTTTTGATTTTATGGTTGGCCTCTAAAATACAATCCAAAATCAAAATAATATTATAAAGAGAAAAGATTTAACTTTTGTATGTGTGTTTGTTACGCTTTCACGCTAAAACGGCTGAACGGATTTGGATGAAATTATACTTTTTTATCCTGACATTTCTACGGGATCGAGACATATGCGGGAGAAACCGCGGGGTGCAGCTAGTCTTATAATATAGGTTGAACATCCACCTTCACTTAATGAAAGTCATTTCTTATCAATCTCAATATTATACAAACCTGAAATCGCCGCCTAATGATAATAAAGTCAAGACAACCATTTATTTTTTAAACGCAATTTTCTCACCAATCTAAGAAAGAGGGTTTTCTAACAATTTGTGGGGACTAATCTGAAAGGTAGGGTCAACAATCTAATATATCCTCTCACTAAATTTATTTCAACATCGACATTAGGTAGGAAATACTGGTATGATTTTTGTCAGATTTTTTATAATAATTACTATAGGAACCTAATAGTGCAAGCTGCCACTCTCTTAGTTACCTACAAAACAGTAAAAAACACATCTATCTTCATTATATGGCTACGTTCCGAAAAACTGGCGGGTTCATTTTGTTCGGCTAAAGCTGCTTCCCCATTTGTAACAAACGCCCTAACAACTCTTCCAACTAAGTGTACCTACATGTTACACATAATGTGGACGTGGATAAAATCACTGATCAGATAATATTCCAACTGATTTGACTATCCACCAGATACCATAATCTGATGAAATAAATTGTATGTCATATTTTTATACCTACTCTGTAAATTGTTTAACGAACTATAAACAATTGAGAAGTGTAATCGTAAGTTGCATCTTCTAAAATCAAATCTCAAATTGAGTCGCAATTTTTTTCGCAAATATCTCAACTAGAAGTCCTAGGTAAAAAATATGAAATTTTCTTCTCTATTCTCTTGAATAACACCCTGTGGTGTTGGTTTACAGATGAATAGATGACTTTTAATTGACCTTGACCGAGACCGTTGTCAAAAAGTGAAATTGTGAGTTGCGTCCTAAAATTAGTACTTATAGGCTCGCACCCTACTACCTGGGACATAAACATACCTAACTAGCGAAATGTGGGTGTTCTATCGGTAGGTTATGTGTTTTTATTTGGCTTTCAATAATGACTTGAAGATTTTCTATACCAACCTGGGATGTTCAACAATGAAAGTTATTGAAAACCCTGCATACAGGGTGTGGCGTAAGTAGTGGTCCACCGTTCAGGATTCGATAAACCAGATAATTAACTATAATAACAATTAAAAAATTTAACCATTTTTACCAAAAATTTAACCATTTTTACCAAAAATCAACATTCATTTTTTTTTACAAAAATCACTTGAACTTGATTGTGTGTTAAAAATTAGGGTTAAAATTAGAGAAGAACCAACTTTTTCTTTCAAAAGAGCTGAATTTACATAAAAAATCATAATTTATTCTGATAGCTCTAGTATTCGGCAGTAATTAACAGAAATCAAAATAAAAAAAAATAATGGTTTTGTTGAAACTACAAACAGTAATAAAAGGTATAAATTTCGTAAATAAATGACAAAAAGGAAATATTTTCGGAACCCTTTGGTAAAGATGGTTAAAACTTTTAATTGTTATAATTAATTATCCAGTTCATCGAATGCTGAACGGTGGACCACTACTTACGCCACACCCTGTATATGAATTTCAATCTAATATAATAAAACGGCACCCTAAAAATCACATCATTAGAGTAGGAATAATGGAAAACGAAAACCAAAAAGATTTCAAACTTTTTGTTTCACTGTCAAGCCTCATAGAACTTTATTAGATACTTGAACATCCTATCCTCCGATTAACACCTATCTCAGTAATCCAAGAGACCTAACCTTCCACATCAAAGTAGGTACACAAACAACTAAAGTAGCACAACTATGCGACAAACATACATAATGCGTAACATGTCGGTCACTTTGTTGGGCGAGCTGCTGGCGTGTTTGTAACAAGTGGGTACGCAGCTACAAATGACTGACAAATGATCGCGTTCGCGACGCTCACGTTATCTTTTAGTGAGTAAAAATTAAACTACAGTTTGATTTGGTTAAAAAAGTATGCCTTTTTATTCTTTCAAATAGTCTTCATCTAAATTTATAAGAACATTGGACACAATGAAGCTTTTTTACCGATAAATAAGTATAAATAATTTCATATTCACATAAATCTTATTTATACATACATTACATTTATTTTTAATATCAGTCCTCTCAAAAGGTCCATTCTCTCCCTGCAAATTAAATTTTATTATTTACACAGCGATAGGGATTCGCATCTACCGTACATACATACATCAACAATTAACAATTAATAGAGACTATTTACAAAATATATTTCCACAAACACTCACACGATCATACTTCACCGTTTGCACACACCTATTTCACATTCACACCATTTGGCATATGGATGGCGGCACGTCACTAGCAGAGTTCGTCCCAGGCGAGCCACCAGGCCCCACGGTGGTCCTCGCGCTTCCGCCGCCGGCGCTCGGCGCGGTCCGAGCGCTTCTTCACGAAGCGAATGTTGTATGGGTCTTCGGCTAGTTCTGGGTATCGTGCTACATCGTGCACGTACTCTCCATCGTAGCCTGCTGCTGATCCAGCCTTTTGGATTTCATCTAATTCGGCTGCGGACCAGTCGAGTGAGCCGCCAAGTCCGCTGCGTAACGCCTCACGCTCGCGGTGCCACGCTTTCCGCACGGCAGCCGC
This sequence comes from Brachylomia viminalis, assembly GCA_937001585.2. Taxonomy (NCBI): domain Eukaryota; kingdom Metazoa; phylum Arthropoda; class Insecta; order Lepidoptera; family Noctuidae; genus Brachylomia; species Brachylomia viminalis. The sequence continues at coordinate 11,976,826 of OW443299.2, forward strand.
GCGTGCGTGGTGCAGCAATCGCTGTCGCTCCCGTTCCGCACTAGTGCCGTACCGTAAATTCACTATGCTTGTTTTTCCGTGTATTTTCACGTCCGCGTAAGAACGTCCTCCCTCGGCAACTTCGTGGAATGTCACATTCAATTTGCCCTGCATTCGTTTCAGTTGTTGTTTATCGTCTGCAGCACGCCAGGTATCCTCTTTTACGAAATAGAAAACGTCTTGTTGATCGCCATGAACAACGAATGAGAATGGCAGAAGATGGGATCGATTAAAAACTGAAGTATATACGTCGCGGTAGATAGCATTCGCCGACGGCACAGTGGTGACGACGGCGCGGCCGCGCGAGTTGCGCGACACTAGGATGCCGCGTCCGAACGGTGGCTCAGAGTCAGAGCCGATGCGTTTTGGTGCCAGGTTCAAGGCATCAGTCTTGAGTGCTGACATAGCCGGTATCGACAGGCTTCTGAAGTCAGCTATCCTCTTGTTTGACATATGTGATAGGAAGCCTGATTCGATAGTGACTGTCGGAAGCAGAGACATGGCAGAAGGAAGGCCAGGGCTGGTGTCCGCCGGCGCGGTACCCCACGCCGGCCGACCTCGAGGAATGCTCGGCAACACTGACCCGCCAGGTAGCTCGTCAGGATATAGCTGGGGTGCCAGGCTCTTCGTGTCATAGCCCAGCAACTTCAGCCAAGATAGGTGATCTAGAATAGCAATAGTCAAAAATAAGAACATAATTTAAAAAAAGAAGCATTAGAAAAGTTAGATTATGGATTCAGTTCTTTACCTGTTGGTTTTTTGTTCTGAGGCCGTACGTTAATAGGGTCGTTCCCATTAAATCTATAAAGGTGTAATTGAGTCGGGTTGTTTATTTTCTCAATGAGATTTTCCCACAATGGAGACATCCATTGTCCAATCAGAGGGTCGTAAACTTTTCCATTTGCCATGTGGACTAATGATGTCACTTGATCCAATAGTCCTCCACAGAAGTCAACCGGAAGGTACAAGTATGGGTTAGAATCGTATACTATGTGGCCGTATGGAGATCTCATTATTTCTCTTATTCCTTCTCCGTATTGATTGAAAATCATCACTGGTGTTCCACATTGGTCTGTAGCGATGTAATATTTATGTCGAGCAACCTGAAACCAAGGGGAATTTTGATGATTAAAAACTCGTTAATATGAAATTAAAACTTGTCTTGGCTGACTGATACGAGTATATCGCTATACATACCTGTGTATAGATCAGGTGTCCTCTGTCGTCATAGACTAGGGTCATGAATCTATTCTCACGAGGCGAATAAATATGGCTGACTTCATGAGGTCTGTCTTTATTTGTGTAGAAGAATTGTGTCACATTTCCAAAGTTGTCTTTTCTGGTAGAAAGCCTGAAAGAGAACAGTGTGTTAAATATTTTTTTACTCATTAAAATAGCTAAAGTCTTCCGAAGTAATTAGTTCTGTATCAACGTACCTGTCGAGGTGGTCGTAAAAGTATCGAACATCAAATCTTCCTCGTTTTGTTGCTCTAATAAGAAGTCCTTTAGAGTTGTATTGGAATCTTTCTTCTCTTGCATTTTGGGATACCAGCCCACGACTATCATATCTGTATTGACCTTCGCCAAACTTGACAATGCGATCCATATCATTGTATTCCATTGGTATTGTGTTGCCTCTGTAGGTCAGTGATAACATATTACCGTTATCATCGTATCTAAAGCCCCATGGTTCTTGTGCCTCCACTCCTGTAAGCTGACCATCGCAGTCCCAAGTATAGTTTTTCACGTTTGTATATGTATTAACACCTACATTTCTTGTATGTGTGCGTGTTTGAGATATTCTTCCATGTCTGTCATATGAAAACTCCATTCGAAATACTTCCATCCTATGGATGTTCACAGTTACCTCCTTTTCTAAAAACTGGTCGTTAAGTAAACGAGAGAACATTGCAATTCCATCATACACTGAAGTTTCATTCCATTTCTGTTTCGATACAGTGAATTGACCTAGTATTTCAGGAGCACCTGTTTTGCTATTGTAAACAATATGATGCGGAATTAGAGTTTGTCCACCAATCCTTCCTTGGACGGAAGTAATCCTGTAATTGTTATCATATTCATAAATTATTTTCGCATTGCTTAGCCCAGTTTTGGCACCATAATCAAGTCTTTCTTCAGTCAGTAGCCCACCAGCGTAAGTAGACTCCCATCGGTAGTCTACGTCACGATCAACATGTAATATTTCTGATGGCAGTCCACTCGTTTCTGCATAGTGTATCTGTGTTTGACCATCCCCATGAACCACTTCAGAAACTTTGTTAGTTGTAAAATAACGATAAACAACTCTGGCACCATCACCTGGGAATACAGTCTGAAGAAGCTCTCCTGTATGAGCATAATGTTGCAAATACTTCTTTGAAGAACCAGGTGGAGCATATGTGACTCTCAAAAATCCAATCGAGGGTTGCACGCTAAACGAATGGTTCGATCCCGATGGCAAAATAACGTGAGTCAACCCGCCATCATCATCGTACTTGTATTTGAAACTTCTTTGACTGGCTAAGCTTATTTTGGAAACAAGATTGCCGTCATTGTAATAAATGAACTTAGTGCCGTCTTGTGGACTCGTTATCTCCGAAAGCATTCCATGTGGGTCATAGCTATAGCTTTCTTCACTGGCGCCCCATTTCCAGCCGTTAATTCTATAGAATCTATCATATGAAATATTCAGAGGAGCTCCGGCACCGTGAGGGTCGAACGAAAGTGGCAGCCCAGCGACATCGTAAGAAATTGTAAACAGTGGGTTTCTGTCGGCGTTGAAGAAAGTTTCACGGCTCTTGAACTGATCGAATTCAATTATAAGCACCCTGGAGTCGTTAACCCATATTTCTCTGTTCAAAGTCTGCTGTGGGTTTCGTACATCACCCACTAAAGTGTATAAAGAGTACATGTTGTTTACTAGTGAATCTCCAAATGTAGTGGTTTGATGTGACCACATGTGCAGCATCTCAGCTTCTATAGGCAAGGCAGCTTCTAGTAATGGGTGCTTAGCAGCTGCGATGCTCTCGAATTTGCCTGCCCATGGTGTTTCGAGAAGTAAGGTATTGTTCGTATAGATTCGACCTTCAGTTATTTGTTTCCCATTGTTTATAGTAATTTGCTTGAACGATTGTCCATGTAACACATATTCGCATTTCTTGGCAACTCCTACGGGTATTGTGCTCGAGGGATTTGATACAGTGACAGCTAATCCATAATTCTTCGCGAGGCCAGAGGTAATGTGCACTTGCTCACCAGACGGCATTATGATTTTAGTTACTCTTCCAAGTTCATCGTAATTGTAAATTACAGTATCGCCAGCCTAAAAGCAAATAATAATACAATGAGCACAGTCGTTCAATAAAGAAAAACAATATTATTAAAAACACACAACAATAGCACAACTTACCCCTGATCGACTGTTTAGTAATCCAGTACTAGCATCGTAATCAAATTCCATTTCGGTTGAACCCTTCTCAGCTATCCTGGTTAGGTAGCCAATTCCAGAAATCTTTAATTCGAGTTTATGGTCCTGTGTATTTTCGATAGAGCTAACAATATTGCTGTAATCCCTGAGTAATTGTATTTTATTCCCAGAGGCATCAGTAACTGTGGACAGCTTTCCGAAACTCGTATTCTTTGAATATAAGAATGAATATCTAGTTTTTCCTGATGTCAAATCTTTTGTAGTGATATGTTGACCGTAGCGGTTGAAAACGTATATTTCTGAAGTGGGTGGATAAGGTATTCTGAATTCTCCGTTTTCGTCATGTGTTGGCAAGTAGTGTTTTAGCGCCAATATATGGAGAGATCCTGAAACAATAACATGGAATAATAATTTGCCGTATTGAAGGATAATGTTTAAACATAGTCCATTTGATCATAATTTAATTACCTTGGTCAACAACATTTAGAACTCCATCTGGGGTAACAGCAAGAGCAGAAATAGTTTGGAATTTAGCATTGGATGATAGTAAAGTTTCCGTGCTTGTAGGAGGTTCGTCACCCGCGGCCACACTGAGTCTACATGGGCAGCCAGCATCATCTCTCGAATTCGTTGGCACAGCCGTCGCAGAGGCAGACGAATTGCATTCACAGCTTAATTCCTTCAAATTCTCTTGAACTTTTCCTGCGAAGTGCATAATTTTACCGGATGGATCTATGGATTTTATAGCATTCGTTTTCTTAGAATCCGCTTCAGCTACATACAAGATTCCGCTTGGCGCAAAGGCTATTGCTAAAATTGTGCCTAAACTGGAATCTTCCCTGATATCAGTATTGGTTCGATTGGTGGATTTTGTTACAGGTTTTCCATCGTTTCCTATACGACAATGTGATGGTTGGCCAGCCACTACTTTTATTTTCATATCAACTGTTAGTTTCAGTATTATTCTGTCGTCTATAAAGTACAATGATCCATCGAGTGGCGATAAGGCTACTCCTGTTGGCCATTGTAACTGTGCTTCATATGGTGCGATTGCTCCTCGACAGGGTACTGGTGACCAATGGTTGTGGTGTCCGTGATGTCCCACAAGAGTGTGTATAATGCCATTTGGATCAACTGCTCGTATATTTGTGCCATCTGCAATGTACATAGTTCTATCTGCTGCAATGGCGAGACCTGGGACAGAAAAATAAATTATATTATTTATGTGGTTCTAGTCGTAATGAGAATAATACAAAACAACAACAAAAACTACATAATTATATGTTCTCATCTGTATCTTCAGTTATTTCTAGTTTTTCATTAATTTGTAAGTATTTCACCTTTGGGATGCGCCAGTTTTGCCTTGATTGCTGGACCTTCATCACCACAATTGGAATCATCTCCAGGTACACAACGGTCTCCGTTACCAACTACAGCCTCAGAATTTGTGGCTGGATCTCGCACTTTTTCCAAAGCTATTACTCTTCGGACTTGGTGTCTCTCAGAATCTGATATGTAAAGATATCCATCCGCTGGTGATATGCAGATATAGTATTGATATGCAACTTGCGTAGTTCTGAAAATAAGAAAAAAATCTATTAATATCCATGTACACTGTTAGTATGATAAACATGAATTATTTGGCATCATCAGTTCTAAAAACCTTTTGAAGTGGATACTTACTGTAATTGAAGAACGGTGGTAACAACGCCCTCAGGAGTGATTCGCCTGACAAGATTGAAATCACCAACATATAGGGATCCATCTGGACCTGAGGTCAGTGCTGTTGGAGTCAAGAGACGAGCATCTGCTGCCTTGCCGTTGCAGTGGTCAGGACATTCCAAAGCTCGTTGAAGACCAGTTCCCATTACCACCTATAAAAGAGCGTACAATATTTTTGAAAAGGGGTTCAATAAAGATGAATATGTAAATATACATTTCTTGCAAGAAAATTAGGCGCGGTGACTTTATCTTTGTCGTTACCTGGACGGTTCTGGGGTATTGTTTCAAATGAAGTAGCGCCCCATCGCCTTTCTGCAGAATGCCTTCATGGAAATTGTAATGATGGTGTATATCCAGTCCCCATCCTCCGATATCTGAGATATCCACGTCGAAACCGGCTAATGTCGCTGTTTGTGTCTCCCATACAATTGACGCACATGATGTGTACTCGTATCCTATTGATATTTTTGCTTGTGCTTGGCCGTATACCTGGAACGATAAGAATTGGATACATTAGTACTACGTAACGAATTTGATTCATCTAGAAAGTACCTCAGCGACCAAAGCTTTATGCGGCCTTCAAGTTCACGCTAAGAAGACGAAATCAACGACAACAACAGGAGACGGCGAGAACCTGTTCTCATTCATGTTTCTCGTGTGTTCTCGGGGCTTCTCAACAAGAGCCTGGAGGCCGCATTTAATTTTTTTAGGTCTCTTACCTTTTGTTTGTATACATTTCGTTTGTTCCACGCGAAGATATGAGTCAAGTCAGGATCAGCTTCGTAAGTATGGGTGTGCAATGAGCCTTCAATCTCAACGCGGACATGTACTCGGATGAGAGATGCTGGGACCACACGACGAGTTAGTTGGACGTGAACGCAAGATAGATAACCAGCAGATTGAGACGAGCGGTACGTCAGCTTCACCAATGAGCCAGGGATGCCGATGGATTCGCTTACAATCTGGAAATAGAAAATAAATTCCGTAGTCATACAGTCTGTTTATGAAGACAAAATGGTGACTGGTACACATTCGAATGTTAACTGGTTCATGCGAAACGATTTGTGAATTGACTGACCAGAATTTGGCGAATGTTGTAAGAAGGAATAAACATCCAAGCTAGACGTTAAAGAGCTTATTGTTTTAACTGTTGTTACCTGAGCCTCAGGGTAAATGACGGTGGTAGTGGTAGCAGATGAGGCAGCAGGTGCTGCGAGCGGTGGCACTGCTACTACCTCTGGCCTTAGTTGCTCGTGGTCGTGTGCTGCGCAAGGTGGAGTTTCTGATTCCCACCATTGCGGCGTTGGCGACCAGCCGATGCGAGGTGGGGCCCTAGTGATTATGATTGGTTAGAACATAGAATAATTAAATAGAAGAACTTGCTTAGTTACACTCTGAATGCAGTAGGTATCAATAAGACGGGATTTTATGCGGCTCAAATCACAGACTCTTCGACCGTAAAACGTGTTAATAAACAATTCGTTTTTATTTAATGAGGGAGTGATTAAGTAGTCAACTGATTACTATATAAAAATGGTAAATAAAACACGAACACCCAAACCTTAAAAAATATATTTCCACCAGCTGTTAGTTAATATATCATTTACTATAACCCTTCTCACCTGGGCGTTGGTACTTTCACATTGTCGTCACTAAGTTCCATTTGCACTGGTGGCAATACGACGATTTGATTCCATGGAACGAAGACTGTCTTCCTCAGCGGCTTGAACGGGGATCGTTGGAACTGCAGAGTCACGGCGCCTCCTCCATTCACCAAGACGTCAAACCTGAATGACCGGCATATAACGTTTTAGATGGTCGTACGGATAGTGTCTGACTTGATGACAGGCCCACGTCAGGTGGCAGAGTCATGAACTTTCTTCAAAGACAATTGAAAGCAATTAACAGGTTTTAAGTATCTCTTTCAAAGTTAAACAAATTCTCAGTTATAAACCCGGATTTAGTCTGGCCGTCAGATAAATAAATATAATCAAAGTCCCTAAGTTGCATTTATCATATTATAAGGCTAAGCCCGAAGACGTTAGGCATTGAGAAGTAAAAAATAAAAGAAAAGCGACTTATTGTCCAGTTTTTTTAACCTAATCAGATCATAAAAAAGAGAATGAAAAATTCATAGATACCTACGCTGTTTAAAAGTCACCCATAAGTTGTTTCATCATCCTTCTTTATTCCTAGAGTAGTTACCTACCTACAGATAACTTTATTTCAAGAAACAAAAAGTTACGTCTACGCCGTCGCGTCGTTACCCCTCATTACTTCAGTTTAGAATTTAATCGCATCAACTTCCCGATTAAGAGAGTAATTTCGAAAGTCATGTCCAGAATTTGTAAATGAGGAAGTTCAGCGTAGGTCTATCTATCCCTACTTCAACCAGTTTTGCTAACAAAAATAAAACTCTACCGGAAAAACGAAACCATGTTATCCTGATGCCACATTACCTACGAATTCTCACCATATTGTATAATGGGACCTACGTAGCTTCTGGCCATCATTCTGATTATAACATAGCACTTTACTAGAAATATAGTCCTGTTCACCTCTCGGTACTAAATAATGTGTAAAACGCTCGTTAGCCCTAACACGATAAAACTGCAGTTAATAATGTAGAAATGCTGTAACAAGTACCGTGGGTCGGTACTCGTATTCCGTTCCTACGTTTTAATGATCCCTTATAATATTTTTCTTGTCATTAATTTAAGCAACGCCGTACAATATTTTTCACCTTTTTCTTTGTTTCTTTTCAACGTTTTTTTACCTTTAATGAGAGTTTGTTATCGAAACGTGTTGAGCAGGGGTTTAGTTCGATGATCAGCACTTCCAATAAAATGAAAAAAATGCGACGTTTTTTCCCGTTAGATTGTTTCAGACGTTTCGTGACGCTATTTACGATCTTGAGAAGAAATAAAAAATTAAAGGCGGTGAACGTTTTTTGTTTATTTCGAAGAATGCTGAAAAACGTGCTTAATCATTACTGAAAATGTCATTATAGTAAGGCAGGTAGCCTCGAAATTTAACTGCGTTGAAAAGGACACCCTACTTGATAATTTAATCGATGGTGCATATAGGGAAGCACGGATACTATTCCTTGTAGTTCGGAAACGAACTACACGTAAACAGTTACGGAGTTATGGTAATTGATTTTTAAAAGCTTAAACGTGACGCGTTATTTGATTACATGATCACATGATACAGGTTTCGTTCCGCCGCCTAATCCGATTTCATACTTGATGCTTTTACGTACGTGCAAGCAATATCAAAACACCGTGTCCGAAAATTAATGACGATCCTATACATATAACAAATGTTTGTACAGATATTTGTCCAAATATCTCTGTTTGTCACGCAATATTCAATTACTTTCTTTAAGGCAATTTAGTTCCATGATCCAACGATCGTCGACGTGACTAATTAGGATTTTTCTATTTTTTTACCTTATAAAGTTTACATGTAAACATTGTTCTGGCATGGCGATTGCCCGTGGTGCCAAATTATTGATTTCTGTTCGTTTATTTACGCTGCGAGATAGTGGTGTTACGGTGATTCACCATAATGAGCGCTTACGTATTTTCTCGTATTTTCTGTAAGTGAAACAATTACGTTTAAATGTCTTTTAATGGGTGGCGTTTTCAAACGACTGTAATTACTGAAATTCCTGGCTCATGCTATAATGTCAGTTGATACTTAATGGAAGTGAACACAATAGGTAATTAAAATTACTTAACAGTCTATCGTAGTCAACTGGCAGCTTTTAGTAGAAGTTTAAAGATTGAGATTCTGAACAACTTGAATGCCAAGATAATGTATGCAATTAAGTGCAGACTAATTAATTTTAACTTCGAAAGTAAAAATCATATTAATAATATTAAAAACTGTTCTTTTAATAGTAAATAAATAATGTATTATATTAGGTAATTCCTGAAGAGTTCATAGCTGGTTTTTTGCTACCGTTTTTTAAAACGGTAATGGTTTCGTGGGACAGTTCGTGGGGCCCAGTCATTATTTTGATTAATTAATCTTTGGAAGTTATAACTGAGGATTTGATTATTTCACTAGCCTTTAACGTGGAAAACATTACTTGTTGTCAAAACCCAACCTGAAATCAATCATGTACCTTCACTCATTTAATTGTTTACGAAAGTCTGAAAGGTTCAAAACTTTTAGGGGAGAGCGACAATTGCACAAAGGGCGTTTCGAGGAACACCATAAACTTACCATAATACTTATATAATGTATAACTGTCGATGTGAACTTACCAACGATAGTTGAATACCCTACGGCAATTAGGACTCTATAAAAACCAAGACAAAAAAAAAACAGTAAAAAAAAAGTATCACTTTTCTTTATCTACTAACCATCCACCCTGTCTGGTAAGAGTGAATCCGAAGCGAGCCTCTCGATCCACGGAGACTCTGATGCCGATGATACCGAGGCCTTGGGGAGAGACCACCTGTCCCCGCATCACGGACACGCGGCTGCACAGACCAGCTCACGTCAGTTCGAGCCACAAGCCACAGCACCCGGCATTCAGCGATACGGTTCACACAGAAGAACGAAGAAGCTATTGTTGCTAACGAAGTTGCGGGCATTTATGAAGGGATAATTGACGCTAGCTAACATAAAACTTAACAGAGTATTTTTTGGTACGAAAGTGGCTTTAGGTTTTTAAGTCGTTTTAAAAAGGCTATGTTCAAGCCTAAGGTTTAAACTTAGGGAAATCCCTATTCTATGTTAGTGAATATCTGGTTAATTTCTTTGTTTAATAATCAAGCTATTTAAAGCTATAAAACCTTGATTTTTATGCATATTTGGAATTTAGCCCCTGATCTAAAAGAGGAAGACATAAAAATGATGGGTGAACCGTATCGTTGAATGCACACCTTCGATCATAAAACTTTGAGCGAGGTCTCGTGCTATGCTTCATATTTCATAGTGTAAACGCTGTGAGAGTGAAGTAAAGTATGAAAATAATATCGAAAAATAAAATAAATAAGAAGTCTTAGCATTGCACATTCTCGTATTAGGATCAGCTAATTCTCTAGGACACATTTCTGTTTACATTTTATTTGTAGATCCTCTAAATAGCCAATAAAATAAAATTGTAATAAATTAGGTACAATAGAAAATAACGTAAACGGAAATCTACCTAGAAAGGTATGTATGCATGTAACAGCTGCCACACAAACCATAGTCAATCAATTTTGTTATATTACTTCAAGTTTGAATGTTCAGTTATATATATTCATGAGAGATGAAATTGGTGCAAGAAATGTTCGCGAAATCATTAATATTGAAATTGGAAGAAATCTTATTCGTTTTTGTTGAGGTTTAATTATGGGCAAAATTAAAAGGAAATATTTTGATGGAAAATGGTTTTCTTTGCTTTATCCGCGTGAACTAAGTTTTACTTTTAATGTAGCTCTTGACTCGGGATACCCGGAGCGACTCTCCGCATGGGGCGCAAAAAGCTTTAAAAATACGACGTGAAAACCGATATCAGAGCCAAAAGTCTGTCTGCTGAAAGTGCACAAGGAAAATGCCGACGTAAACGATCTAAACAACATGAGAATAAGTTTGCTTTTAGTGTTAATTAACATAACATCGATCATTTTGTATCAGGTTTTAGAATATTGTTTGTAATTTGTACCAAGATTCAGTGAAACCCCCATGTTTCATAGATGGTGTTCGTTATGAGATGGTAGCAGAGTACCTACTGAATGTTTCATTCACTATCCAATTAATTTTTAATCTTGAATTTACTTTTGAATAGAAGACATACGGACGGATTAAATAGCCAGACGCCACAATAGCTATTATTTAAATAAATCTAAATTCGTAAAAAAATGTATAACATAAACAGCCAACAATATAATAACGTATACGTTATTATCACGATTACGTTTATGATTAATGTTAATGCAAGCGTCGTGGCTACATAAACGCGTTAATAAGCAAAAGCTCTTAGCTAAGCTTTACATATTTTTATATTATTTTCATTCTTATACGATTTTTATCCTCGATAATTTATCAACTGAGATACATTGAGTCGAAAGTCAAAGATCATAAATTGTATTTGTGTAATATAAAACACTACATAGGTTCAATCAACAAAAAGAAATAAAATATTTATGTGTAAAAGCTAAGTAATAAAATGTTTTTCTTATTTGTTACCAAGAACTACGTATTTAGCAATGCCACTTCTAAGAATATGATATCGTAAAAGTTTTCATCCTCTTCATGTGTTTCCGCGAAGGCCGACAGTAAATGCCATAGGATACGGTTATGAAAAATATACCTAAAAAGAAACATTGTAAGCAGATTGGCACCTCCCAAAATGTTAGGTATCTGTAACAAGTTACAGAGCACTTTTAAATTATTATCATTACACACGTTTAGACTAACTAAGTAAAGTTGTATCTGAAAAGAGGACAAGTCATTAATAATTATTGTATGTTTCTGACGGTCATTACAAATTCAACATTATTTAATGGGTAGAAATTTCATTAAAACACATTAGCAGTTGGTAGAGTTAAAAACAACAAAAACTCAAAACAGTATCAAATACATCGCTTTAAGGACTGTATTGCCTTTCAGACATCAAAATGCGAAAGATTCAGTTATAAATGCTAGTGCAGAGGCAGACAGTTCTGAAAGCGATGAAAGAAAATCGAGAAAAATACGTTCGTTGCACCAATTTCAAAGTGTAATAAAATGTCGTCGATGATTGATTAATGGAAGCGATGGTTGTAATGTACAATGTCGACAGTTTTGCTATCGTATCGCTGTGAAGTAGTAGGAATACATTCAAATAAGTTGTGTTTTGGTTAGTTACAAAGGGTGAGGATCTAAAGACATAAAGAGCTCGGGCGAAGGGTAGGGGGTTGGTTAACAGATGAAAGACGCAGACAAAGGGTAAGGAACACATAAAAGGGTAAGTTTATTTGAAGCTTAATTTGCGTGTTCGCTGAAATTTTGCTCAATTGATAATATACAATTCGCGACGATTTGTATATTTTGCAAGCCCTACGCCTATCGATTGTGTTAAAAACGTTTTGCGTGAAAGCGTAAATGATTTTCCTAAGTTTCATATAGTATAACAAAATTATTCCATAGTATATATGTGAACTATAATATAAGCACAGTAGACGAGACAAATAAACAGTACAAAATACAATTGTGACTGCGGCAAATCATATTTGAAAAGAGACGCGGCGTTTGCGGACCGTCGGCGGTGCTTGATTTACGCTGAGATTGCGAGGATTTTGTCGCAGTCACACGAAAACATTCAAGACAAACATACAGATGTTACATACACATAGAGAATGAAACGAATACAAACAAAGGATTGAACGAAAAGTGAAAAAGCGTCAGTGGCACCGTCCGCGTGTCTGTTGTGGGACACGCGAAGGTCACCGGCATCACACTCATATGCAGGATTCGCAACAAAAGGGAAGAGGTGAACAGATACTGAACACTGAGGGGCGAGGGCGGGCTGACTGACACTTACCATGGTGTAAAGGAATTCCAGAACTCGCTAGGAGTGGCGGACACACGGCGGCACAGGGACACAGAAAGACAGGACAGATTACTACACAGATACCTACATCCCTCAGTGCAACCCCACCCCGGTTTTGCAACCGCTCCGGCCGATTGCACTCGTCTATATTGGTTAGCTTGCGTTTTAACACTGTATTTACCAATCAAAGTTCTGTTCATTACGAATCGATTCACAGACGAAGCCCGTTTGCATTAGAACAACCACCACTATATTGATTGATATGTAATATGCATTATGATTCAATACAAATAAATTTAGAAAAGTTGCAATTGCAGGTTGCACCAAAGATTGAATGTGGAGAGTAAACATGCTGGATGGTGAATGCATGGAGGAACCCGTCATGTGTTACGTATACAAGGGCTGATGGAACAAATGCCAGAACGCAATATAACCACTCTAGACTTTTGAACTTAAATAAAATAGTGAAGCGGCTCGTGTTTTAATGCAAACAAACTTTTAGAGGCGCTTTTGCATATTAAGCGAGGTGGGTTGACTACTTTTGTTATTCAGTTTTGCTTTGTCTTATTTATTTAAGATATCGTTCGGAGTTTTATTAACGCACACGGTATAAAGTAGGGCAAATAAAAACTTTAAGAATCTGTTTACCAACTTAGATCATGAAAGTCACGCTCAAGTTTTTTCTAATAGATCGTTATAAAAGTATTATAGAGTGGTATAAAAGTAACTCTTACAAAAATTATGTCAATTTAAACTTGTATGTTTATTTTTGTATCAAGATTGTAGGTACATAGTTTTTTTTTAAATAATGCTTTCATGATTCAAGTTTCTATTCTTTTACATTATTTACTTATGTAAAGTTATTTTGAAGACAAACAAAACTGTTCGAAAGCTTTTGAGCGCTGATTTATTTCTAATTTCATTTTGTTATTCGTAATACGCTTTTGTTTTGTTTAGACAAACAGGTAGGGTTAGACACACACAAGGGATGAACATTAGACAATACACAACACATCGGATCTGGTGTGAAAAATAATAATAAAATACAAAAACTCATAATTGAAATAATAAATTCAATGGTAAAACATAACCATGCTAGGATCGCAAACAATAAATCATAATTTTTACACGCGAGAAAACAGAGGAAAATCAAAACACTTCCACCAGATGAGAAAATAAATTGTAAGTTATAAAAGTATTTGAAGTTACCAATTAAATTAAAATAACCACACCAAATCCTCGGAGAGGTTAAGGAAGATGAGCGGGAATTATATGGTGAAGGTGCTAGTTCCTAAATCATTTTATGTCGTAATGAATTCTGTATCTTCTTCTTACGGTTATACATTACAGTACGGCGATGATATCACGGATCTAAAATCATTGTAAAGTGCAAATATAAATTATTCATGAATTGTGCAAAACCGACAGGTCAGTCCTAAACCAACTGGTGCAAAAGATGTCGTTGGATTGTCTTTTAGTTTACTGATCATAAAATGGTTAGTATTCTGTTAGTACTAACGACATCTTTAACGTACATGAAGTGATTTGGTGTTTGTTAACATTTCAGACGTTTTCTTATGCTACACATACCTTTCAGAATATTCGTCCATGTGTGCGTAGCTCTGGACAGAGTTTTCTTCTATGAGGAATTTAACGCGCTGATAGAAGGACGCGGTGACAGAAGGCGGCTGTTTTCTGAGGAGTACTTCTACAGGATCGTTGGAAGCTAGGCACATGATGTGCTCGGCGCACTCAGGTCGACTGCAGCATTCCGAGTCGGAGCAGTCCGTCATGCCATCTTCAAAAGTGTAGCCATTGTCAAATGACAGCCAATATGGTTTGTTTGGATTTTTTAAAAGGTATCGGTCTTATTTTTGTGCCTATTTTCTGTAAAAGAGAGGCACTTACCTTCATCGTTATCTTCGTTGTCGTTGCAAGAGAGTTCGAGAGCGATGGAACAGTCAGTGCCAGCCCAGCCGTCAGCGCAGGAACAGCGGTACACTCCATCTTCCAGAAGACATTGTCCATGACGAGTACAGCCATTTGGACAACCAGCTGTATACATTCAAGCAATTCAGTAATTATTCCAGTGGTAGTAGATAGTGGCTTCCTGATCATTACACTAACAAGTGCAATGCAACGCTGACATCGATTATATTGTACTCATAGAATTACAGTTTGTTTCAGAAATCAGATTCAGAAACGTCGTATCCTTCAGTATGTTCAATATGTGCAGCATGAAACAAAGAACGTACAGTATTGAATACGAATGTCGCAACTTACGCAAAGTACAGTGTCGGCCATTCCATCCTTGAGTGCACACACACGTGCCATTCTTGCATTGTCCGTGGTCGTGACAGCGCGTGTCACAGGGTCGTTGGTCACACATGGAGCCGGTCCAGCCGTCATCGCATCGACACACGCCCTCGGCACAAACACCGTGCGGCCCGCAGTCCAATGAACATACCACTATAAAGTAGAAATGCAGTTAAACCGCCGAAGTAAAAGTAAAGCAACATAATACTTTAAACTTGTTTGTAGCCATTACCTTGTGAGCAATCATCTCCGGTGTAAAGTGGGTCACAAACACATCTCCCCGCGTCTAGGTCGTACACGCCGCGTTGGGAACATGCGGGAAGACATCGTTGAACCCTCGCATCACGTTCACTGCAAGAGGCACCTCTCCATCCCGCGCGGCACACGCATCTACCACGCACACACGATCCGTGGCCACCGCAGGTTGGGTCAAGGCAGTCCTCTGAACATGAATAATAAGTCAGTATTTCTATTGATTTTCTTTATCACAATTAACAATGTTCTATATCGAAATAAATTTTACCTTCGTCGCACTTTTGTCCTTTCCATCCAGCCTTACAGTGGCAATGGCCGGCAATGCATTGACCCCTTCCGGAACAGTCTGCCGGCTCACAGTCGTGTGCTGGAACGTCACATTCCGGGCCCTTCCACCCTTCCAAACAGTGACATACACCACCTGCATACGCGCCGTGCCCCGAACAAAGAACTGGGCATACACCTGCGAAAACAAATGTGAGCTATTACTTACGCACTTCTTTACGAAGATAATAAATTCTCGTTTTAATGAATATTTTCTACTTACTTTTCGAACAGTCGTGTCCTTCGTAGCCGTCCATACATTCGCATTTCCCTAGGTAGCATGACCCGTGACCCGAACAATCATCTGGACACGAGTTAGTGACTCCTTCCGCTTCAGAAACGATCATTTCAACATTGTGTGGCTGCAGTTCGTCATTGTATACAGATATAAACCATCTTCCTGTGTCGAGATATTGCAATATGCTCACGTTTACTCTCATATCCGTTGACCTTTTGCTTATCGTATGGTTCCACCTATGCAGTGGATTAATCGTGCTCAATAGTGCATCCCAGTCGTTAAGACTACTTTGAAACCGATTATCTCTGAAAGGACTTCTTCTACGTCTTAGTCTGTGGTCGACCCTGCCGCCTCGAATGAATTCTACAAAGTCGTATTGTGTTACGCTAGGAGCTACATTTCGCCTACCATATACGGCGAAATTAGCTCCCCAGGGAACTGTGAAGTTAAGGCTAACGTAGGCGGGCTGTTTGTTGCGGAATTCAGAACTCCAAAATTGGTAAGCAGGTATAGTTGCACTGTGTGACTCGTCGAATTCTCTAACTTCTAACGCGGGTGACCAAGGCGGCGGTGCTGCTTGTTGCGCTTGTTGTGGTATTATTACTGATTCTAACGCTGCTTCCGCTGTAGTTGACCACCCGCCTAAAGACGAAGTTGATATTGATTCTGCAATAAAACGTGCGAAATCTTTTACATTTTCTTGAACATGTCGAAAGTACAAACATAAATCACTACAAAATTAAAAATTGTTTCGACATACCGTCTGAAGGTGATGACGTTGATAAGGCATCCCTAATTCCTTGTGCATGTGTTACTGCTTTTACATCTTGTACCAGAATGCAATTTGAATTGTCTATATTACTTTTAATTGACGATAACGCTGTAACAAAGAAATGGTAATTTTAAAACAAAGTATCAAATCGTTAGTCGTATTTTTTATCAATAGAAAATAATTTCTACGATCCAAATCTATCTCTCAAAGGCGGTCATCCAATTAAGTTTCCGTTAAGTTTGTTTCTTATCGATGGCTCACATCGATAATGCCCAGTAGCCGAGCAGTAATTCTATTAGAGTTCACACGGGTGTCGTTTGGGCGCAATATGTTACGAAATGCGACACAATAAGAGATGTCATTTTAAAGTTTAAGAGGTGTATGAATGCAGGCTAGGCGACGTGATGTCCCATCGAGTTTTAATTAAGCGAAGCACGGCTGTACTGCATTTCGTGGCGGGTGTGACGGAGCGATTGGTTCCGCTGCCGCGGGCCGGACTCAGCAAGCACGTAGGTGGCTCGACACCCAACCATTTCTTGTTCGGGAGAATGCTGTTGTCTCCTCATTATGCGACAGTTGCTGGCTATCGAATCGATCATAAAATGCCGCGCTACGCAATCTAATTGGATAATTCTTCACGGTGTTAACTAAGAAAAGCACGGGCTCAGATGACACGCGTCTTGACGAAATTACTATTTATTTTGAAGCTACTGAAGCATCAAATAGGATCTTAACGATGTTATTTATTAGTAGTAGTCAATATTTTTTATAAAAGTCTGAAATATGTATAGTAGGCACTTCCCCTTTTAATGCTACGGTTGAATATTGAATAGAAACTGCAAGGGATCCATTGAATGTCAGTAATGTAAAGAGAATTTATTGCCGTTCATTTATTAGTTCAGTAAGAAGCTCACGATCGCTCAGGATTTGTGCTCGCATGGGGATGCAACATTTATTTGTTTCGGAGCGTGCGCAGGATGTGCGCCTAATATGTCGTGCGTTGCGTCAAGGGCAATATATCAATCCGTATAGACTTAATTGACGCAACCCAGATTTGGTTCCGGCTAATTAACATGTTCAGTAATTTGTCGAGAGACATGTGGTTATGTTTTTGTAGAGCCAATTTACTAATTAAATTTTATGTGTGAATATATTCTCTGACATGTTGTCAAGTGTTTGCAGTTACGTTCCATAATTCGTCCAGATAACCCCGGTGGTGTCGGAGCAATTAAGTTATCTGGCCAGCCCAACAGTTGCCTATCAGTATGTCCCCAAGATTTACTCTCAGATAAGATCGCGAAACGTTGACGCCATTTGGCCGTTTGCGCTAAGTATTGGACAATTTAACTTTACTATACCGTGCTGAGGGTAGATAGTTCAATGACAATAACCTTTATCGGCTTAACAACCAATAGTTAAGCAGGCAATTTATATTCAGTGTTAATGCTACATGCGTATGTCGAGATGGATTTAAAATCATACTTCTAAAATGAGATATGTTATCGAGTTCAAAGACTTGAAGCATAAAACATGTCTAGTGCGTTGCCCCGCATCAAATATTGATGGAATGGAAATAAATAGAATTCAAGAAACAGTCATAAATATGAATAAAAACTTGAACGGTCATTGATGTTCGACAGGTTTGTTTAAATATAAGAGTGACCTACAACATATAGCATTTTTATGAAAGCAAACATGTTTGGAACGAACCCCAACCAACATCATATTCAGTTAGATGGAGCCCTACTCACAAAATAATAACACACATCGTACACAATGTTTTCAGATAAACGAGCAAAGATGACGTAATTTCCTCGAAAGAAAATAAAATATGACAATGTGGTAAGTCGAGACTTTACCCGATGATCCCTCGTAAAATCTATAAATTTTGTGTATTGAGCGGGCGGCGGGTAGGAAATGGAGGGTGCTCGAGATGACGAGGTCGCCGGCCGATGCAAGCGACGATTGTGTGCAGATGGACTATGTTTGCTATCTCCACTATTTTTCGAGTTAATACAATTTATTGTAATACGATTCAGCATAGATTGCATCGTGCGTTGGGGGAGCGAAACTCGTTTGATAGTGTCCCCGGGGACGGACGCGCCGTCGCACATTCTCGCATTAGTCACGTGATAAATCTTCCCGTGTTCATGTGTGCTGTCTCCTTTCATTACACGCAGGATCTAATATCGCTGTCCTTGTTACTTGCGCATGTTAACTGTGTTCGCATGAGGTCGCGGTTTGTTTGCCCCATTTTCTCAGGGAAGACAAACAAATCCAAATTTTGATCACATCATCATAAAATCTTGTCATTAAATAAAGTTATGCTTCATGAAACTCGTTAGCTGTGGGTATATGTTGGCTTTGTTTATGAAATAACCGCGAATTAGAAATTTTATGACACCCACCGAGTGGTCTTACAAATAGTATGGCCTGCGTACCTAAGCAATATAAATTAGCACATATAATCGATACGTTATGTCGATAAAAAAAGGTAGGTTAGTATAAAAAGATGGACAGTACCTACCGGTTACAACAGGATGTTAACTATTGCTTATAAATACAGAAAATAATAACATTATATGATATTGTTTCGTATGAGTACCTAAGTAGATAATATGTTATATAATATGTTTTACAAAATAAATCATAAATTAAGCCTTTGATAAAACATTTGTCTATGTTATTTTTTTATGTTGCCCTACATATATTTTAGCATGCTAAACAAAATAGTGGTTT
Source organism: Brachylomia viminalis (assembly GCA_937001585.2). Taxonomy (NCBI): domain Eukaryota; kingdom Metazoa; phylum Arthropoda; class Insecta; order Lepidoptera; family Noctuidae; genus Brachylomia; species Brachylomia viminalis. Next base: position 11,996,192 of record OW443299.2, read on the forward strand.
GTTACTTGTACAACAGTATTATTTTTACAACAAAAGCGTCACCGATCGTAGAAACGTGCGCGCGAGCCACTTCAAAAGCGTTAACGCTCACAGAGAGAGCTTTAATAAAACATTTGGGGACCTCACATTTTCAATTACATTAAAAAGTTGACGGTGCTGTATTTGCCCCCATTCATACACCATACACGTAATGAAGGGTGCAACAGATGGTTCACATTTTTTCATTACATCACTAAAACTACCAGCGCAAACCCGGAGATTTATGTCGGATTAAACTACAGACCCGAATTTTATTTGATACAAATCCGGAACGCCAGGAGGCGTGTCCGAAAATATTTTATTGTTATTTCGAATCATTATTTTAATGAAAGTTTAGTAAAAAAGTAGGAGTCGGAAAGTAAAATAGTTAAATAGGTAGCGTTTAACAGATTCATTGGTTTAGATATTATCTTACGGGAATCTAAATGTGGTCATTTCGAGGCGTGTGTGTCGCCGTGTTAGAAAAAGTGTATATCGTTTTGAAGTGGACAGGTCGCCGCTGCCATCGATAGGCGATATGCGACATGCTGCCTTATCGCGCCTGTATAATTTAACGGGTCTCTAAATGAAGTGAGATCCGATAGGATAAGCCTCATTGACTTGAGACACCTTACATCCACTCGGTTCATTACATTACTTTCAAGAAGCATCGGTTGAATTTATTTTATTGAGTCTTTATATAAAACTGTGTGAGTTAGGATAAATATCTTGGACTGAGTATGGGGCGTTAGTGTCGTCTAAAATAGCAGTTATTGTCCCATAATAAAAATAGTGAAACGACAAAATTTGTTTTATTTGTAAAATTAACAAGTTTACAGGCTTTTTTCTTTCAGAACGCAATGGCTTACTATTTCATGAAGAAAACATATTAAACATTCTTCTACCACATTAATACGAAATCTTTTTCCAAATATGCTTTGAGCTTTCCATCTAATATTAGCCCTAAACCCTTCAGTGCTCATAAGAGTGAGTTATGTATGTATGTAAACAAGTTTTTGTTTCAGCTGAAGTAGAACGCGTTGCCGAAACTATGGTGAAGTTGTTAGCGGCTCACGTAGCGTGCTTCAAGCGTATTATTTAGTGTTTGCTCAAACTGTTTAATAGAACGCTGGCTTAACTTAAATTGAAACTATAGTTTAGACATTCCAGGAGCGTTTATAATTGCTATTTTAAACGCTGATACGCTTTAAGTTTTTTACAATTATTTAATTATATACCTACTCCTGTATTTGAAAGAGCCTCGGAAAGCACGTTAAGCCGTCGGTCCCGGCTGTCATTTGTAGATCTTTGACAGTCGTTACGGGTAGTCAAAAGCCCAAATGTCTGACAACCAGTCTTCACAAGGGGTATCCTGTCACCCGGTAACTAAACAGATCAGAGGTTAGATAGGCAGTCCATGTAAAATACTGGTATTCAGCCGCATTTGATTAGACCGGAAGTCGACCCCAATATAGTTGGGAAAAGCTTAGGCAGATTGATACTCCTGTAGGTATTTTAAACTAGATTGTCTTTGTCTCCTTCAGTTAAGATTTTAAATTAAAGCGTCTATATAAATACGTATATTGGAGTAAGCAATACAAAGAATGAAGATGATTTGACGTTTTAAACGGTTTAAGAATCGTTATCTAAACAGTTTAGTTTACAAATAGAACGGCTTAGAAAAACTCTGAAAGACTCAAAGTTATCAAGCGAGTTTATTGAGATACACGAGTGGTATTGAATCTATACAAATACGCTTGAGTAAAGGAAGTAATTTAATTCAGAATAAATGATCATTTAAGCCTCTAATTGAGTCGGTATTAGTTACATAATTTGCCGGCGCGGCCACCCTCCACTTTGAAAAGACTTCGCTTGAAGGGAAATAAACAAAAGTAATTTCCCGACATTACAGCGAGTGAGCACTTTCAGTGTAAATGGCAATGCGGCTGTGCACCCAACGACATATTGTTTCTACGAATGTTCCACTGTTGTACGGGATTCGCGTGACGTCGCGCTAGTAAGTTCAAGCCCTATACATAGTCGTATAGGTATATCTATAGCCAGCGCGACTACCACTTGAAACGTTCTAACTTTGACTGTGTTTATATCTTCCAACTTTAGTTGTAAAAAACACAGTAAAAGAATTTGGAGTTCATTTATGTTCCTACTTAAGTAAACGTAATCTCTATGTTATAGCTTTATTGCGAAGAACGTTATTGACTCTATACTTAAGTATTTTTACTTAAACGAACTTAAGAATTCCTGGAACTCGAGTGGCCACATTTATACGACGCTTTAGCCGCACTTATTTCCTTTTCTTCTCTTGCCAAATAGCTCCACGACATTGACAGTAAAAACACATTTTTTCCTCACCCTCGTTAGGGTCGAATTTCGGAAATAACTTCTTTGAGAGTGCTTACGTCATTAATGGAAAACTGAACACTTTTGTTGAACTAGTGTTTCCGAGTAACTTGATAACGTAATACAGAACAAAAGGTTTAATGTTTTATGAATGTAAAATAGTTGGGATGATTATTTCAGTAATAACGAGTTACAAAGAATACACAGTCATTATCGTTCGAGTTGTTATAGTAATTGCGAGGGCTCGGCATCGGCACTCGGCAGGGTAAATGTGTTCGAATATAGGCCAAAAGTATTGCGTCGCACATTGGTACAAGGGCGGAAAAAAGTCCTTTGTTTCAACCTTGTTTAAAATGTCTACAATTTGGTACACACATACTAGAATGTTAGTAGAAACAAGTCCTAAAATTAATACGGATAAATAATTATACAGTATTTAATTATATGATGCCAAAGTAGGGTGATCGAGAATTTACAAATTTCGTGCAAAAAATATTGTTATTTCAAGTATGAATAGAACCAAAATACTATAATTATCAACTTTCATTTTTAGTTTAGTCATAAGTTTATTGTGTGTACTAATAAAATAGTAAACATAATGTTATAATTTAATGAATAATTACTTACTATTACATTTTTAGTGAAGAAGGTCATTTGGAACCTTTTGTTTTCAATCATGAGATCATAACTAATCTCCGTTATCGACCGATACGTAATAATATACTTTCGGAGATTAATTAGACCCTATAGATTAAGAATACATTAGTTTTGGCTGCGATAACCTGCGATCTTGGAAATACCAGGTCCTTAACTAATGACGCTCTGTAATTAAGAAAAAGTGCATTATATTAATAAGTGTTTCTAATGAGGGTAATTAACATTTTATCATATCGTGTAAGTATAAATAGCATTGAATGGTAGTTTTAACTTCACTTACAATTATTTTCTCTTACGATAACAGTGTTATTATAGTGATGGATAGCTTTACTATTGTCTATGCCGATTTAGTGGAAATCATAATATCAAGTAATCGTGAGATACATAAATGCCTCGAAAATTTAAAACTTATGTATCCACAGCTTACAGAAAGTGTTTGGAATCAAGTTTATGAAAAGTTAAGCCGTAATTTTCTACCCGTATTTACAAAAAAGTGGCAAACTGCAGCGAGAAATAAAAATGCTTTTATGGCAAAAAATGAACAGTGGCTGAAAAATATTTTTACCGTTGAGACATCTTCGGTGCAGACTGATGTGGTGAATTGTGACAGTAATGTTCCAGGGCCATCAAAACGCTCTCATAGAGGACGACCAGAAAAATCATTTGATGAATGTTGCGATCGAACAAAGCGATATAAAGTTAAAAGATTGTGTGAAAGCGTTCCTGAAGAAATGATTAAGAAAGCTGCCTCTAAGGTACTCGTACAAGAAGGATCATCGGATACTATCAAGTTTACTCCAGAAAAAGCGTTGGCATTATTACTTGATGCATCACTTTCGAAACATCAATATCAAGTACTGAGAAATGCAGCAAAAAGTATTGGTTGTGATATTTTTCCCGATTATCATAAAGTACTTGAAGTAAAAAGGCAATGCTACCCCACGGATATTGATGTAACGGAAAGCTACGCTTGTGTAAGTTTGCAGTCATTACTGGATCACACAACCAGAAGATTATTTGAAGTAATGTCTGAAGACGACCTTACACAGATTAGTGTAAATTCAACGTTTTTACACAAGTGGGGATGTGACGGATCATCAGGTCATGCTGAGTACAAACAGTCATTTATCGACGAAAATGTGTCAGATTCATATATGTTTTTGACATCATTAGTTCCACTGCGTCTGTATGAAAAGGAAAATAAATCTGTTGTGTATTGGACAAATGCAACTCCTTCTTCTACAAGGTGTTGTCGCCCGGTACAATTCCAATTTCAAAAAGAAACTACAGAATCTACGAAAAATGAAATTGCTAGAATGGAGTCTGAAATAGCAAACTTAAATGAAACTGTTATTAGTTTAAAGGAAAAGACTTACAAAGTCTACCATAAACTTGTGTTCACAATGATAGATGGCAAAATAGCGCAGACAGTTACGGACACATCATCATGTGCAGTGTGTTTTATATGCAAGTCAAAGCCATCAGAAATGAATAACCTTGACCAAGTGCGAAATAAAACTGTGGATACGGAGGCTCTCAAGGTCGGTTTATCCCCGCTTCACGCACGGATTAAATTTATGGAATGCATATTACATATTGCGTACAATATGTCATTTACCAGTTGGAGAACGAACGCAACTACCAAACAACAAAAAGATGAAGAGAAGAAAAGAATCCAAAGTGAGCTGTTTCAACGTTTAGGTCTAAAAGTGGATTTTGTAAAGCAAGGAATGGGAACATCTAACGATGGAAATACGTCTAGAAGATTTTTCAATAATGCAGACATTGTAGCTGAAGTCACAAGAGTCGATAAAGAACTTATTCATCGGTTTGGTATAATATTGCAAACAATTAATTCTAGTGCATTAGTTGATTCGGATAAGTTTGGTAGTTATTGTTACGAGACTGCTGAACTATACGTAAGCCTGTACAGCTGGTATAATATGCCAAATACTGTGCATAAAATCTTGCTGCATGGCAAAGAAATAATAAGTGTTGCTGCCTTACCTATTGGGATGTTATCTGAGGAAGCTCAAGAAGCGCGAAATAAAGATTACCGCAATTATAGGTTAGGTCATTCAAGAAAATGTTCTCGTCTATCATGTAATGAAGATGTTATGAATATGCTCTTAGCTACCTCAGATCCCCTTATCAACAGTTTACGTGCAGTACCGAATAAAAAATACTATCCTCTTCACGATGATGCCAAAGCTTTATTAGTGGATAGCACCCATCTCTCAATCAATGTCTTCTCTATTTAATATTTAGTTTATTAATTTTTATTTATTTAAAAATGCTGATTTAATTATATGAAATTCATGTGAAAAAATTTGATGAATACTTTCATGTTAATAAAAAAAAAATACGTGTTATATCTTTCTCTTTGTAAACTGGTACATCCATTATATCATTTTAATAAAGTATTATGAAGAAACGCAACGTCTTTTCATTTAAAAATAATATTTTCCGCATGCCCGTACTACCTGCACCACTGTGCGTCGTCGTCGTCGGCGGCGGCGGCGGCGGCGGGCGCGACCCGTGACGGGTTCATGTTATTTTGTGATGCCTCGTGTGTCTGCGGTTTGGGAGTATCGCTGGTGATCACTTACAGATAATGGCCTACTTTTCTTGATTGTAACTGTACTTACCCATAAGTAATAGATCGATTCCTTCCACTTGTGTTGTAATACTAAGGCCGTAATGTTTTAGCTTGTTCAGTTAACTAAGCTCCTAACGAGGTTGTTACAAATATAGAATCCTCCTTACCACTGTTTTTGTGTAAACTTGCAACTGTGTTAGGTCCTTTGTGTAGTTCCGTGTCTTTCCGTCGTTAGCGCAAAATGCTTTCGCTACATGTAGGTACATTCAGTACGGCAATAAGCATTACATGCAGTTGAGAGAATGTGCCATTCCATTAGATATAAAATGTTATGTATTGTTTTATTATACCGCAAGGAAGGGATTAGTAGTTCGTCGTTAAATCAAACAGGGATTTATTTTTGCGATTTATGAAGCATTTCGCATGTATAAATTATGATTGGTCGTTTGGCGGGTACCCGGTATGCAGGGATTGCGACTGGCTGATGTATTCGTAGTGAAATAACATGGGACGTGGAAGTGTAAGATAATTTATAACGGCTGTAACATGGCGCGCGGGCCCGAGGCACGCAGCGCGTTGCCTTACGTTAGGCGCATCATTTATATTTTTCTAATGTTTGTTTTGTTTTTTACGAACCTCTCTGTGGATGCCGGATTGCCGGCTAAACAAAGAATGATAAAAGACTAATGGTCAACGTCTGTTTTCGTTGAAACATCAATGTTTAATCAACTCATTTGCATGCACGGATTGAATATTTGAATTTATCACCTTCAGTAATTGAGTTCGCTGTGATGATGGAAATATTTTTCTATTATGATTTGGTCGTATAACGATAAATGAATAAAAGTATTTTTATGGTTGTTTTCCGTTAGCATGACTTTGGAGAACACGAAAAACGACTTTGATTGAAGTCGGAGTCGGTGTTTAAACAAGCATTTATGACGTATGATTACTGTTTTGTATAGTTATAAAACGTGTTGAATTTACAAGCAAAGGTAAACAGAGAAAATAAACAAATAAGTACTTAGCTAGATAGCGAGGTAAAAATGGAACTGATGTACCATTAAATAATAACCATCTCCTTTATTCATTGGAAATGTTTAGCCCGCAAATAGGTTGCAATTTATAAAAGCAAAAGTAATTTTTGCTACTGTTTCAGTGCGAGTTAAGTCCGAGGGACTATATAATCTTGTGTAGCCCTCGAGGGCTATTCCTTTGTCGGTTTCCAATCATACAGTACGAGAACTAGCCCCTTAATTGGATGGAATCCCGCTTCAGGCACGATTCGGCATTAAGGGGATAAAAGCATACGAGTGCAATTTTACATTGCTTTGTAATCTGGTAAAACAATCAGGTTGCGAGCTCGCAGGATTAGGCTCAGACATGTAATAACGTTAATAGTTTTAGTCTGAATTTGTATTCGAAATAGCAATTTGAATAGTAGGCAATATTTTTGATAGAACAACAAAGGCAGCGCAACCACCAACATTTTGCGGCATTGTTTAACCACAGTCGGCGGATCCATACCTAAATTAAATTACCTTTGTAACGAACGTGGGAGTCAGTTTTACTAAAAGGCTAACCGATACCTATGGGTTAAAAACGATTTATTTTATTTTTGTAATATTGAAATGGATTTAACCCACATGGCGTCATTATAGTTACAATAAACTTTTGTCTGTGACGTCCCAACTCCCAAAGAAGGCAGTACACTAACGCTAATGGATTGTGAAAGAATAATGTTATGAATATTCTAATCGGCATTCCGAGCGAGTTAATAAAAATACTGTCTTAACGAGAGTCCCGTACATCCCGCTGTGATTTAAGAAACAAAGATGTATCGTCAGTGTAACTCGTCTTTGGATATTTCAATATTAAAGACAGCTTACACGGAGTTAGTTTAACTGTCGAGTGAAAATTGTCATTCGTAGTGGGATTTCGTTAACTGTAGATTTCGATAGATGTAGATTCAGATTGCAGTTTCACTACAATTATATGTACGAGTATAATGTATTACGGATACTTGAGACTTAACAATAAATTTCAAAGAGCGACGAATAATTATAAGTCCGCCTGCTCATAAATATCAGGCCGCAACTTTTCAATCAAACTTAAGAACAGTAGTTATAAGTTTTCGAAGTTGGGAATTGCAACAAGCTTCTTACTTAATGGACGTAGAATACATGAATTGCATAGTTTTGTTCATGATACTTACAAACCTTCGAGATTCTAATAAAGATAGGAAAGGCATTCGATTAATTTGATTAAAATATACTTTTTTGAGATGTTATGTGGTGATATTTTTAAAGTTGGCTTATAAAAAGTCATTTACCTACCTACATGAGAAATGTAAACGTGGGAAAAAACAGACGTGATCTTTGAACGATCGCAAATTGAAAATCCGTGAGATTGTGAGTCCGATTTTGTAGGATTGCAGTTACTGCTGTCTGTGTCTCTGTACTGAGTTATATTTGAACTGCCGCATTAAATTATACGAGTTCGCGTCTAGAATTATTGACTACAGCATATTGTGCTTACGTGCATTCCATGTCCAAAGTGAGCCCTCAACAAACAAACATAACTTAAATTTCATATTAGGAGATACTCAAGAGCACCTAATAAGGGCGACCCATACCTTAATATATCTATCCTTATATCTTAATGGTGACTAAGGGACAGTGTCAAGTGAATAGCCGTAATCTCTTGTGTGCTAATAACAATATGCTACTTATGTGTCAATTTGCCAGTAGAGGATCATTTTGGGCTGACGCACGGTCATAATGATTGTGATCATAATAATCAAATATATACCAGAAATCTGTCAGTCTACTGTAAAATAGAAATTGGTAGTCTAGAACAGCCCTATAACCTGAAAAATAACGTTACTTCACGTCTGTGTTCCCCTAAGGGAGTAAGGGCACAGTTTATAATTAGGTGCTGTGGTTAAAAACTTTTGCAAAGGTGTACGTCTAGTAAGCCCACATTTCAGGTCCCATTGGGGGTGTGCCTATTGCCGGCAATCGGGCACAAGTCCACAAAAATCTTTTTATAAAATAAATCACAAAATCTTACCTATAAAGTAGGCGAGCATTGCCGCTAAGATGACGCAGAGGCATATCATGGCGATGGCGAGGCACTTCCACGTGCATCTGTGCTGGCACCGCTTGTCTATGTGGAACCGTGAGGGTGAGTACACTGGGACGGGGCTCGGCTGACTGGCCCGCAGTGGAAACACCGGCATCACCAGCGGCTGGTTTGCCAGCTGGCAGTGGCCGCTGCCCAGCGTGCCTCCCATCCCGCTCGACATCGGCGCGCCGCCCAATCTGTGGCACAATATACTGGATTTAAAGCTAAAGTCGACTGTCAAAAACCTCGAAAATGGAGTTGGGAAGAGAATGGTGGAGAGGATCCTGGAAACAAAATAGTAAAAGCAAATCTTGGTTTTAAATGACCTTTCTACGCTTTAAAAACCACTTCAAAATATTTTTCCTTGAAAGCATTCTAGGACCATAATTGGGGTAGAGTCGATAATTTAGTTGTATGAGATGCTGAGCCTTTTAAACATCAAAACAACAAGAGTTCTTAATACTTTTCTCCAATATTGTTTGTTTATTTAAAACTTTGTGGCCTCTGGGATCCGTAAACAAGGAGGACTTTTATTAATTGGATATTTGGAATTACGTCAATTTTAAACTTTGCTGCTGCCACTACCAACTTTCAGGAGTAAAACAGATGAAAAAACACAAATAATATGTCAAAAGTTTTACAAGTAGGTGACCCAGATGTCAATTAAAATTAAAAACGTTGGAATTCTATTCCGTAACTTTATTAAATGCGTAAAAAATCAAGTTTCCTGTGATAGCAGGTAGATGAGATCTCGTATCGATGTCGTAATATGTTATGACCAACTGTCGGCGCAGCGAAACTGTGGCCCGCGCCATATGGCGCTTCTTTTATTAAACTCCCTCGAAGACAATCAGAAGGTATCATTACCGGGGATTCCGGCAAAAAACGATGACCGTAGCATTTAAACACGTCCGCCCCGTGAGCCATTAATCAATTATCCGAACTTTACTGTCACGACTAAATTTAAAGGCTCAGCTGAGAACATATGGCGCGGCGTCCGGGCCGCTCACCAACTGACGCCGATATAATGACCTCTCGCATAAAGGAATAAGCAAAAGGAGAATAGAAATAATTGGAGCAAGTTTAGCTAGAACGAAGCGTGACTCTAAAGGGTTTGTTTCGAAGAGGCTCTTGACTGTAATTTTCTTTTGAATAGCGGCCGAGGAGCCCGAGGAACGTTCGGAAGGACGAATTCATTAAAACGTGTACAGAAATCACAATGCTCCGGCACGCAGACTTTGGCCTTAAATGGCTTTTAAAATGTCCGCCGCCATTGTACATTATGTGGACTTTGTATATAATACTGGAGGTTAATAATGTTTAATTTTGGTGCTTTACTGTAGCCAAATATTCACAGTATTTTATTTTTATCATCAAAGGAAATGTGCTTATAAAAATGCTAAACTTACGCACGATTTCCTCCTTCGTTAGCTTGCTGTTGAAATTGTACACCTGCTAGCACCAAGTGGTTATTTGAAATAAGTTGAAGCTATTTTGAATAATAGGCTTTTAGTTCCAATAACATATAATTAACTTAAATTACTAGTCCAACCTAGACGAGCTTTATAACGATTCGTTTCTCACAGTTTATTCTTCTAATTTCTGCGAGAAGATCCGGTTACTATAGTCCATTAAAATTAATTAAATAAAATGATCTGGGAAATAATAATTAATGAGTGTATAATTAACTTTAGTACGTACGTAGTAACGTTAGTCAAGTATGGGCATAACACGAGACTTACTCTGAAAGCTCGTTTGGGTTGGGCGTTTGATTGACTATTTGCGAAAGGATATTGAATACCTACGACGGTTATGTGTTAGCATAAATCAAGTAAAAATATGCCCATATATCATAAATTATAATGAAAATAACATGGCTACGAACGATACAAGTCATGATTGCGAATGCTGCCGACGTTTCATAGATAACTGTAAACGAAATTGATTTTTTAAATCCATCATCATTAGAGTAATGGATTTTATTGTTTATAATCTAACGTTGGTGCTATTACCGGCCGGTAGGCACAGTGTCCGCACGTTACCGAAATGAGCCGAATGCTCTCATTTTGTTTTTGTTAAAAGTTGTGGTTTAGTAATGAAATGTTGCGCAATACCGCAATGCGTTTTTTTTGGGAACGGAAACGAGCATTCTATTTTACGAGCTCAAAAGTTGCGCTTTCAAATAAAGAAGATCCCGCGATGGAGAGAGTCGACTAAGACAATTAACGAGGCCGACGACAGCGTTATTGTAGGACAATGCTGCGATATTTCAAGCGGCGGACGGACGCGGGACGGCGTTCGGCGAGATTTTGACAGGAGTTCGTCGAGTGAGCTCTTAATGAAGCGGTAAATAATGAGCCGAGGTATTGCACCGTGCGAGAGCCGTGTCTAATTAACAGAGAGAGCCACGACCAGTTCACACATGTGAGACGACACACAAACATACGACAGCACATGGTTCGTTATTACTGAATGCAACGTAACTATCATTGGAAGTAACGGGATTCGTAATGTAGCATAAGAATGGCGTATTACAAAAACATCGGCAGGTAAGTGAAGGCTCGTTAGCCGAGCGGGGCCCGCTGTCGCATAGTTTTTATCGCTGGAATCGCGCGTGCAGCGGTCACTTCTAGTCTCGGAGCGAGCAACGGCGACCTCTAACTCGGAAACCAGATGAAATAAAAAGAAAGAAACGCAGGCACGGGCCGTGAGAACGCGTCTCCTTGGCCGCGGCCGGCCCGCTGCCCGGACCTTCCATTTATCTTGCACGGTCGTGCGGGAATGGGCCGGACAGCGATGTGCTTTTATTGCATCGCGCCCCTAAATATAGGCTGCGGAGCCTAACCACAACGCTTTTAGCCCTAAAATGATTGGCCGCTCAACTGGTTTAATGGTATGAGACAAGTAAATAAAAGTGTTTATCACTGCGTGCAAGTACCAGTCCCGATATTTGTTTTTTTTATGTAAGGAATGTAGATAATAATAAATAGAGGCCGGATTTTATGCAAATGCATGCTTGCATCATTGGTTCGTATGTAATATGTATGCATTTGCGTATTTTACCTAAAATTAACTGATCAGGAAAATACATGCCGAAATATGGACATATTTCAACACGTATTTTATGATTATGGCTGTAGGAAAACCTAAATTCAAATACTGCCCAGTGATCTCAGTGGATGTAGAATGATCTTTTATGTGATGTGATAGAAAGCATAATCTTAGTACTGAGAATGTAAACCAAATTATTAACATTTTAAAGATTAAAAACTATAATATAGCTTCAGTAATTGGTTTTTGGTGAAAAATTAAAACACATTGTTTTGCTGTAAATGATTTTATTTCTGTAAGTAGGTTTGTACAAACACTTTTACACGTCAATCATATTTTAAAAACTAGATGTGGTCGGCGTTTCCTATCTGACTACACTGCGAAGAAAGGCCGAAACAAACTCAGAGGTCACAGTCTCTTTTAAAGTCCAGACATAATCTTGGTCAGATCATGTGAAGACCAAGACAAGTAGATTGGTGTCTGAAACGGTCTTTTGAGGAAACACCATACAGATTGAGTGGACCTGTCGTTGTTGTCCAGTTGTAAGTACCTATTTATTAAAATGTATGTTGCATATTTTGGCAACTTTTTGCTTTACATTTCAAGCATATAATCCTTTCTGTAATTAATATCAGTGACTATACTACAAACAGTTTAAGTATATAATAAAGAAAAACCGATTAACACTTTTTCACCAGCGACAAATCACTTTCAGTTTCATATTACTGTATTGAATGTTTGCCAAACGACTGTAATTTTCAGTGTTTATGTAAATCGCGCAATATTAATAACATTAGCCGTTATGAAACTAAAACAACATATTATATTTAGTTAATTTGCAATGAAACAGGTGGATGTAACTGGTTCACCGGTTGTCGACAACATGCTGAAAGCTATTTGCGTAAACGCATTGCAGATGACTCTTGAGTTTCGTCTAAAAACTGGTACGACACTTGACATATGCAATAGACACCATATTGCTAAATGTTATCAATGGACAACGACCTGTGTGTGTACTTAAATGAGCCAGTAGAATTTAAATTATCGTAAGCGTTGTTATTTTAAGACCAGCTAAGAAGGTTTCATAAAAAGGAACCCCTACTTATACAATTTATCTACAAGTAAACAACGTTTTAAACCACGAGTAAAGTGCTATTGGATGTTTCCGTCAGGAATTACTCAGCAGCACCCCGCAGTCAGCAGGCAGCAGTTTGTGCCCGGTTGATGGCAATAGGTTTGCCCCCTAATACATACTAAACATAAATGATAAAAGTAGGTGTTCTATAGGTACACCTCTGCCTAATCCTCCAGCGAAAACAGACGTGCCGTGGTGTTACGTTGTATACAGGGTTATTGGTAAAACAACATCAACCTCGTAAGGGGTCATTGTACTCATCATTATGAACAACTTTTACTATGGGACCAAATATGAAATCGCGAAAAAAAAATCTGCTGTTTCCTACATTTATGTTTGCAGAACTCGTCAAAATCTAGGGACCAGCAGGTTTTTTTTTCGCGATTTCATATTTGGTCCCATAGTAAAAATTGTTCATAATCATGAGTACAATGACCTCTTAAGGGGCTGACCACAGCTAAAGCGCGGTCATTGTCGGACTGCATAGAAAAGAAAGAGAAGCGCGATGACACAAAGCTGGTAATTTATTGCGAAATATGAAGCAATTCTCTATTTACTATTATTTTTTATATTTATTTATTTTTATTATTATTTATTGGACTAAAAAATTAAAACACTATCACGTTAAAATGTTACTTGAAGAACAATCTGAAAAAAACAGACTGATTGCATGTAAGTATGTAAGGTTTGTAATCGTAAAAAAAAATTTTTGAGGTATCTTCGCGAATTTTTTCTATCTTACCAAATTAGTTGTATTATGTTTTCAACACACTATCTAACTAGCATATATCCTGAAGTTTTTTTTTTTTTTGATTTTATGTACTGCAGTGGATCATATACTTTTAGGCATTTTAAAATAGCGTTTAGGTCATGTAGTTAAGAGGTTGAAGGTGTTTTACCAATAATACCTACTGTATGCGGCATACAAAATATAACATCATGCCAATTTCGACAGAAACAGTAAATAGCCACTACATAATCAATGGGTATAGGTACGGGATGCCCATTGATTGTGTAGTACTTCTTATTTCTGTTATATTAAAAAGACTCCTAAAACGTAAGAGTTATTTCATCGATATTATAGGTGTGGCTACGTTACTCAATATAAACGTTTTGTTTCCTTTTGTGGTCGACTTCAAAACGCCCCCCACATTCATCGTGAGGGTCGAAAACGAACGAGCGATGTTATCGACTTTATTTTAATACGAAAACATTTTGTTGCATTGATATCGAGTTTATTTTAAGATACTTCGGAACTAATTGCCTCGTCGCCGTCGGTTGAATAAAGAACAATAAGATAAACGTGAAGCAAGCGCCTCGAACCTGGGCGAGGCTTTCGATGATGATTGTTTCGCATAATTCATATTGAACGCAAATTAAAACGTAAAAGGTATTCACGAAGAATTTACAATGAGGGTGCCTCTAAAAGACTTATTCAAGGGTCCGACAAAAGAAGAAAAGATTAAAAGGTGCCCGAATAAAACACTTGGCGGATCAATCGATACAAACACGTAGCTTTAGTTCTGAGGAGAGCCTTCGCCGCACCCTCCTATTGCAAGTCACGGGTGTAAATTCAAGAAAGCTCCCCAATTTAAAACGAAATATATAACAATAGCATCGCCCCGCTATGCCAATTTCCTCCCTCGACGAACGTTTTCACTACAAAAAAACTGAATAAAATTATCATCAATACTGCTTACTATTATTTAAAGCGGAAAGTTAGATTGAAGCGTTCCGAAACGAGGAATTTACACAGACGAGAATCATAAAAAGAGAAAAAAAAAGCAAATTCAAAATAAACAGAATGCTAAGAAGTGGCGCTCATACATCTCGCCGCAGCCGCAGTCTGCCACGCCTGGAATCTGTCCACTTAAATAGCTGCCTTATTCGACACCGATCACACCCAACGGATTAATTAAAAACATTTGTCAAAATGGCCTTTCGAACGAATGAGAATTTTCTACGGAGAGTTTAATCTATAGCCATATTAATTACACGTTGAAGTAATAAACCAGGCTAACTATGACAGTCAATTAAGTTTATACAATCGTTTAGATCGCTGGATGAGTTCATAAATATAAATTGATATTGTAATTGATTTCCGCAAAGCTGGGTTGGATTTTGTGCTCATTAAATGTGGAGCTGCAGTAATCTATGGCGATGGGCCGAGTGTATGAGTTCGGTGCACACCGGAATGATACAGCGATTTAAATACGGTACATACGCTCGGATTCATTGAACTCGCAACTCTTATTAATAACCCTCATAGCGTGATGTTTGTTTTAGTCGTCTCGTGTGGCGGTTAGGTAACGTTGAAGTTGATTCATGAATGGGAGAGCGCGGCTCGCGGCTAGCGCAAGTACGCGCCCACTCGTGTATATTTAGCGAATATCATTTTCCTAGAAATATATCAGACGACGGAAGTGCCAACATTTACATTTTACGTTTAGTTTAACTAATGCCAGAAGCACGGATCACGGTTACAAAACGGATTAAAAATATGGTTTCAGTGCGTGGCTACGAAACTTTGCTACGAACCGGTACCTATTGCTTAGCAGTAATATTGTAGTGTCATATTAGAAACAGTCATTAAAATGAAGCTTTCAGTATATTTGCATGTAAGTACCTATTTAAATATTCATACCTGTTGATCTGTTATCATAACTAGAGATAATCTTACGCGATATGATCTTAGGAGCTTACTGGACAGTGTAGACGCGCCCTAGGCACAACTAGGCAGGTTTATCGCTGGAAATGAATGGAAGCGATATCGAATAAGCGGCCAATTACTGGTCGGCGGGTAGACTGCGAGGGCCCGCACGTAAATAATCGTGCTCACGCGCAGAAACCCGATAGTGATAAACAATTTTCCATTAGCCAAGCTGTACAGCAGGGGGCGGACTCACAGCCCGTACCTACAATTTCCATACCTAACGGAGAGCCGTATGCGATAGCCTTTTATTACGGAGTTTGTCGTTTGAAGATATTATTACGGTAATACCCGAGAAATGCAAATTAAGTACTGCAGTAAATACTGAAAGAAATAGCCCGTGTTGGGCAAAAACGGTAAGAGGTAACCTAACGGCCGTGATTTGAAATGGGCGCGATGCATATAAAATAGAGACGTAATTATTTCGCTAGTCATGAAATTTCCTCCTTTAATGTGAGTAAGAGGAGAATGTGGGTTTATCAAGTTTAATAAAACAGTTTTATCTTACGCATTGACATAAAAACGTAATACCTATCACCTTGTGCGACCCGATTCCGTGAGGCACGAGAGTCCTAAACTAAACGCTTGCTATTGTTCAGCGAAACGGAAAAACGGTTTCGCAGGAGGCGTCCCTCGGCGGGCGCTCGTATTTCACCCGGAGTTCAATATTATTTCGACAGTCGGCGGCACAAAGAGGCGGAAGGCCCGCGCCGGCGTCGCCGCGGCCGCCGCGGGCGCCTCTCGCCTATCGCTCCACAATATTGTCCTCCCGCTTGCTGCCTCGGGTTACACTGTAAATATTTTTCGGCGGTTGCCTGATTGAAAAATTTTATCGCATTCCACCCCCACCTCCTCTGATAATAGATTGTGTTCGCTTTTCGGCATACATTGATATGGGTACTGCCAATAGAACACCCCCTTGCTCTGTGTTTACCACGCACATGGTCATGGTATAATAACTTACACGGCCTATTGGGTGTAAATACCTATGTGATTTGGGTTGTTTTATTTTGCTCTTGCTTATTGGTACAGTTATAGAAAGCTATTTTTGTCAGAGGCCCTACGTGTCACTCTGTAGGCAAGTTGGATTGTCTAACTTGGCTTCCATTACCTGAAGTGAATAATCGAAGAACGACGACAACTGTTTGGTCGTTTTTTTGGTTTATTCACTTCAGTAGAAAGTTTATTTTATCAAGCATTCATAGCGAGGACGAGAGCTGTCAGAACTGTAAACATTTGCCTTTTCATAATAACTTTCAAAATAATGGACGCAGTGAGCGCGAGGCGGTCTGCCTAGTTAAGAACTTTAGATGGTATTACTTTCTATGTATTCTATTCGAAGTTAGCTATCCAAAACGAATTAGGTGTGTTTAAAATAAGAGTTGTGAAAATGAATCAGTATGTAACTATTCTAGAAGTTGAACGAATTGGAAATGATCACAGAGCAAAAGCTGTGTATACAGTTAAATATCGGAACAAACTCGGGTGGGACAATGTCTCTCTAATTATATTTGTTTTGGGCGGCTGCGAGGCGTGCGGATCGTAGCTCGACGTCATTATTTATACAGAGGAAGATACAAATGAGTATCCATTACTGGATTTCCTCGATCTGAGCCTAATGAAAGACAAATAACTTCGAGTTCAAAGCGATCGATAAGGGCATTTGCTTTAATTTAAACTACGCGATGGCTGAGGGCGATAACGATACTTAAACAGATACAAATGGTTGGAAATATACTCCAAGTTCCATTATAAAACGAAGATAATCGTTAAACAAAAAAGTACACTAAATATCGCTGTCTTCTGAGATTCAGTAACAGCAATAAAAGTGGAGAACCAATATAAACTACACCACTTGTCACAGCGGTAGAGACAAAGCTATTGACAACGTAACGTACGTAGTGAACAGGGGTGAGCAAGATTTCGCCACTACAAATGGTAGCAGTAGAGTGCATTTGAATTCAATTTTCAACTTTAAAGCGAACAACGTAAAAGCACAAATTGGTTGCCATTTGCAGCACACACTTGGACACAAAAACCACTGAGATGAGCGAGGGCGCGACTCATTTGTTGCACTACATTAACCATGTCCCAGCAAGCCAGCAGGACCCTAGTTGTGAATTAAACACGATTGACATTTTGTCTCATCTACATTTTTTGCCTATAACCAACCCCATGGTCCCTGAAATGTATTAAACGACAACGCCATGTGTAATATTTTATTAATTATGCACGGTCGGTTTCAATTTCAAAATAATGGCGTGTCATTTGAAACTACCCGCAATTTATTACTTACTATAATTTCGTAGAAGAAAATAATGTCACAGATTGCATTTTAAATCGTGCAATTTGCTGAATTAGCAGTTTTCGTTTTTCATACTTTACAAAAGTAAAAATGCTTTATCATATTGGTCGAGGAAGGTGAATTGAGTAAATGAAGACTTGGTGGTATGAATATTCATATTTTTATTGTAAAGGTAAAATAAAGCTGGTCGCTGTTCCGTAGAACTGTAATGTCCATATTTCAGCAAGATGGCCGCGGCTTATAAATTATTACGTATAAAAGTGGTTGGTACGTCCGTCGCACGGTTGACCAGGCCACGCCAAATGATAAGGGTCATTCGTTTGCTTGCACCAACACATTGAATTGCAAAGCAGTTTACTTGCGCGGTGAATATTTACACGTTTAATGGCTGTGACGTCCGCTAATGATGAATGCATAAGATTGGCATTTAGAAACTGTGAGAAGTCAAACAGGTTGTCAGGACTACGACACTAGGTGCTCAGTTCAATTTATACCTTGTCTTCGTGGTTCCTTATCGACTTTTGATGATCCAATAATAATTAATTAATTTTAATTTAATTTAATTCACTTAATAAATTGATAACTTCCATGTAACACGATATACATATTATAACACAGGAAATAGACATTTTTGATGCTGTGGGTTGCATTCTAAATTAATCAAACTAACTTTGAATTAACTATAACTCATTAAAATTATGCAGTAGTGGACAGTTTTATATTTAAGCTACGTATTGTAATGTAATTCAGAGTAAGTTAATCAAACGTCGTCGGTTAATAAAAATGCTGGTCATTAAATAACCTCAAAAGATTACAGCATTTAGTAGAAAAACGATTTGCCGCCGCAATAATATATACAAGTTTATAGAGGTTTGTGTCGCGGGCCAAACGAAGAGCTATGAACTCACAGAAGTGGCAAAAAGGTATACATTAAAAACTAGTTGGATCCTCTAACGGTTTTTGTTGTCATGTTATAATGCGATTACAACGTAAATGTTAAAGGGGAGAAATGTTATTTACTAAGACTTGGGGTTTGATTGAAGTAGTTTATAATGCTACTGTTAGGAATACACAAGCCAGTGAACCCCTGAAAAGGTGAACTTGGAGCCATTGAATTTTTTGTATGAAACAGTAGCGGATAATAGAATTCATTTAGGAATACTACATAAATGTATAGATGAACCATAAATGCTACTTCTCCACCAAGTTTTAACTATTTTAATGTATTCGTTTAATGAAAATAAACCACAATATGCTCGTATAGGTAGTTAATAATAAATCAGACACTTTATGATTACTTAAACTAAAATATTTTTAAACGATGCGTCAGTCATATCTAATAGATTTATCAATCTCTATCAAAGTTTAAATGGCTCTGTATGGGTTATTAATGGTTGTAAGATTTGAATTAAGTATGTACCGTTTCTACACAGTCGCTAGATAATTACGCGTTTTACATGTCAGGCGGGACCATCGCCGATCGAAGTTAAGCAACATCTTTTTTATCATATTTTAAGTAATTAGTCACGCTAATCTTTTAAGCCTTACGGAGATCACTAATTTAGTCCTTATCTTGCCTTATCGGAGATTTTATTTCTGTCGGAGCCAAGCACACGTTGTTTACTATTTAATCCAATCGTCACGGTGGCTCCGTTTATTTTTATTTGTACAAGCTGGACTGTATTGGGATCGGGATTCCTCGCCTTGTAATGTTTGATATACAGCCAAGATCGTTGACCCCTAATCAAAAGGGATTAATGTGTTTCAAGTGTTCGGTGTGTTATTGGTGTCTCTAATTACGTTTATGGGTCGGTGAGAGTTATGGTAATGTTCGGCAGCCTTCGTAGATGGCTGGCCTCGGCGCTGTTGTGTCACTGATACTTACGACTCAGAATTTAGGGTCTGTAGGGCGAGCCATTCGTTAGTCACGCCCGATGACGTGTACCTTGGACAAGACCAAAACTGTTATTAGAAAGATTTCGTCGTCCACCTTTTTAGGTGCTTGTCTTAAAAGGTTTTTTATACTTGGAAATTATATTGGACGGCGGTAATGCGTTTTATTTAACAGCGGACAAATAATGCTTTCACTAAAATGGGACGTAGGTAAGTAAAAGTAATTGAGGGTCCTGTTATCGGGGGAGCGGTGACTCGTCATATATAAAACGGAAAGGTCATTCTTTACTAAAGTATCTTCCTTTAACTGCACATTGCGGCAAAATGCATGAATTTCCGGACACAAACAAAGGCAGTCGGCACGCAAAGCATGCAATGCCGCGAAGCCCTAAAGGGTAAAAAAAGACGTTTCGTGGTAAAAAGTGAGTTAGGGTGCAGCTTTGTTTGTGTATGGCTCGAGTTAAGTGTTTAGATAAGTGCAGCTGAGAGCGGCGAGCACGTTTGTTATCTCTCGGGGAGCATAGGAGCTCAGACAAATGGAGCCACCCTGTGTGGTCCGTTATTTGGTCGGCTCTCACCAAATATTATGTGCTCTCAAATCAAAAACTCGCCTCGGATATCACGAAATGTCGGGGAAACAGTACATTGTGAAAAGTTGTGGTAATCGGAAACACTAGAAGCCAGTCCAAGTGGTATTGTACGAAGAGCCAATATTCTATTCTGCTCTTTAAATGGGAAATAAGTTTCCTTTTGTTGAGTGTTTTAATATTGCGAGTGAACGTTGGGGTAGTTTTATTGTGATATAGGTAAGGTTTGTAGATAAACTCGGACGGGTATATTTAGGTAACAGGTTTATGATAGTAGGCAATTAAGATGGGGGTCTATGCTTATTAGTTATTTGTAGTTCATTTAATTTAAACTTATATCATGTATTGCTATACAGAGCAGCTTTCAATTAGTAAGCCCAGAAACAAGGTGCACAAGTACCGCTGAATAATTCCTGATACAATTTTTAAGGGTGCATAAATAATTGCAGGTGTTTGACAATTGTTTTACAGATAAAATAAGCCATATTATTTTGTGTTAATGTTTTTTTTTCCACTGGTTTGTTATCATGAGATCTATGACTCAATATGATAGTATCTGCGTCATCTTGAAAACATTAAAGATTCCATCTAAAGAGATATAGCATTCTCCATACCTCAATAAGCATTAATAATCTATTATAATGACAGAAAATCAAGTTCCCCAACGCGCATGACATTATTATCTACCAGTTATCTATGTAACGGTTAATCTTGGTATTAATTAAGTTATAAGCATTTACGGCAATTAGACATGGCTGTGTAAGGTTTCAGAGTTCTTGTACGTTTACAATGTAATGCTCTATAGAAGTATACCGTTGGGTATGTGGCGCACCATGTTCACCATCACGACCAAGTTCTTTGTGCTCGTAAGGTTTCTACAGTATTTCATCTAATCAGCTAGTCGTCAAACCTTTGTGTCCCTATAAAGCAACATGTCCTTCTCAATTATAAAATATTCAAATAAGGAGAGAAATAAATCTAGGCGAGGAAACGACCATTACATACATATTGCTGCGGGACCGCCAGCCGCCTATTCATTACAGTTATTTATAGGAAGCAGTGTCAAAGCGAGGTTTGTATTTATTCGGACGGCACAGCGGTTTATTTATTTTTAAAACGGGTTAGGCTGAAATACCCCATTCCGATAAGCGTCCGGTGACTGCCGGTGCACCTAAATATCTGGCGACGGCACTGATTCTATTGATACCCGGCGTCACTGTCACACACCAATATGCGCTGTCTCCCGAGATGACGAAATATCGCCTCGCTATTAATAGAACTTCATTATTCGACGCGTTCAATGAACCATTCCATCTACGACTATCTACCGATTCTCAGAACCTACCTGCTCACACTGAAACCAATATCGTAGCTTATTATGCACAACGTATCTGCCCGTAAATTTAAATCGACATAAAAATTTACTTTAGCCATAATTTGACCGGAAAACAATTTCCGAAGCCTGGTATTTGTCGTAATATAAGAGATGAACTCAATCAATATGAAAGGAGACAATAGACATCTCTTATTCAAAACGGAAACTATTACAGTGTCGCCATTGTGTTCGGTGCCTCACCTCGACGAGTGTATTATTCAAACGAAAAGTGGTTTGTTTACTAACGCTAGAAATAATAACTATAAGACAGTTGACGACAGAAGGAGATTATGGGTGTGTTGGTAAGTAAGGAACGCAGTAGATGTCGATCGCCGTCAACATGAAAGATTTATGTCCAACTTTGTGACAGTGGTATCGTCGGCGACAATCCTGGATTATCCTTTGTTGGAGATGCACCGTCATATAGCCGTGATAAGCTTTGTTGTGCTCCACTGACAAATTCTCGATATGGAACAGTTGGATTGAAAGACAATATTATGATTCAATCACGTTGTTTACACAGAGCAGGCGTTTCATATCCATTCGTATTTTGAGTGAGTTTTAAATATAGATGTGGAGTGAATCATCCGTGGAATATATTAAGCTACTAAAAATTCAATCTTATTTAATGATAATGTGGAGGCGATTTCACATCGAATCGAATCATAAAACTAACTTTTAACGCGAGTAGTTTCTCTGCGACAAAGTTCGTTGTACGACTCGCATTATTAATTTATGCGTCCAAGTTCCATTACGTATCATTGCTTCTATAATTACGCATATTGCATACACTCATCTAGAGACGTCCAATAATTGGTCCGTTTGATCAGTCCAATTACGAGCGATTGAATCACAAAGATTCAGTTTAATGAAATGATTGTGTCGACATTATGCGTTAAAGTTAAAGGAAGATAATTGAACTTCCTGCGTTGCCAGCGATTGGTTTGAGCGCGCCGCACGGCGTATTCAGTGCCCCTTTCATAGTCGCCGAGGACGTACGGTGAAGCTTGATGGGGCGTTTCCTCTAATTATACGAACTATTAATAAGATGCTACACCAGTTATAATAAACAATCGATCACGAACATGCCTAATGGGCTCGGGAGAGGAATGCTTTCAGGGTGAAGTTCAAGGGTGAGATTGGGAGCGCTTTATAGATATAGAGATAATTACATTTTACATTCTTCAAGTGAGACAGAACAGCGAGATACTTTTTAAGAAGGAAAATGTTTAATAAACTCTTTGTATTGTACATTGTAGATTATAAAGCATAGTTTCCTCTGAACCATCTCAATGCTTGTAATAACCGAGAGACTATTAGCAATCAACTGAAGCTATGTTTGTCTACTGTCGTCGCTACCGTTTGTTAGCTGACATACATAACTAGCTCATATACTATTGAGATGTGCATTCAGCTGTAGTTAGACGCTTCACGTCTCGTGTTTTGGAAATGTTTAGTCAAACGCTCTTTAGCTTTGTGGAACCGTGAATAATTTTAAGGAGCAGCTACTGAGAATGGACCACTCTTGAACATGAACACAGAAACGTAGTGGTTGGCATGTCTGGTTACTGTAGTGCTAATTATAATGTTGGGAAATCTTGTTTTTTCTAAGAACTGCAGAAGACTAGCTGGTTAGTACGCAAATCCGCAAACGTCGCAGAATCAGCAACACAGATGAGGGGGACTGGTCGTGTGTTTGCAATCAAGGCCACGTGATATAGTTACTCGTAGAAAAACACAGTCTAGCGCAAACTCTCTTTTATATTCTATGTCAGAAGAATACGGAAATTGGGGCAGAACTCGCACTTTGTTCACAAATCGCAATATTATACGATAATACGGAAGCAGCTAACAAACCGAACAGGATTGATGCAATGCACAAAGCGAATGTGAATTCGGTTGGTAGGAACGTTTGCGATCGTCTAAACGCTATTAACTAAGTTGCAAGTTCGTGTTGGACTTTGATGGGTGAACAGTGTTTGCGTTGTCCGGGCCGTATGGAAATCATTTCTTGCTCGGCCGAACTTCCCGGCTCCATATATGCCCAAATATTTGCCGCCAGTTCCCAACTCCTCAGTTTGGCGATCGTGTCTTTGCAGACGTATGGCGCATTTGCTCATGTTTACTTACCGACGTTGATTACTAAACTTTGACGCTTTTAAGTTATTTTGTGACGGGTTTTCTAAATTGTATACACATTTATATTATGTGTGAAGTTGATGTTTCAGTTTTGGGAAAGTTTGTATTTTGTATCGTAATTAGACTCTGGAATTAAACACTCTGTAATTACTTCACGGGTAGGTACTGTTTCATCTTATAATGATGACCGGAGGGCTGGCCTAATTTTTGGCCAAAGAATCAGCATTGCCATTCAACCTGGCAATGCTGTGTGTTGGTCGTTTCGTAACGTTTCCTGAAAGATGATGCAGAATAATTTTTTGATGCGGAATGATTGCTTTCCCCCTTTTTTATCCATGCACATAATTTTTTTAGGACTTTAGTTTTCAATTATGAAAATATCTTTTGTTTGAAAATAAATAGTATAAATATAATTTCTTATAAAGAAATTGTCAATATCAGGCAAGATTATCCCAATTTTTTACTTTCTCTTCTATTTCATAAACCCTAAAAGTTATGATTATCCATGAGCACGATCAAAAGCAATTGTGATACAAATTAAATGGAAGCTTAAATACCTGGCAACAATTTCAATATGTATTTGTTAGATCAACCTACACACTTTCCACATGGTTTTACATCTTATCTAGAAAAACGAAGTTTCTTGAGCTAGAGCGAGCATAGAGATCTCTTATCAAGGTCATGTGTACCAAACCGTACAGATTCCCAACCAATGAGTTGGACGCTAAGGAAGTATTTATTCCCTTATTGGTATTCTCACAGTCATAAAATTATACATACTCCATGCTGTCTTAAAATTACACAAAGTCCTGCAATACGACCCTCACCATCAGGAAAGAAGACGAATATACAGTGTTGCACCAGTAAAATTCGTTAAAACTGCTTATTATGCCCAAAGACAATTCAATACAAATTCCGCTGCCCTATTTAATAAAATTAATAAAATAATTAACATATATCCTATGACTAATAAATATTGCAAAAAGGCTGTTCAATAGCTAAATTGAATTATTGCTGCAAGCATCGTCAATATGAGTTGAAATGATACACACACGCACACACACTCACATGCACACACACATTCACACACACTATTTTAGGATTTATCTTTTAAGTTTCTTTTTTTTTTTTAGTTATAGTTCAAGTCTTCTTGTTTAGTTTGAGATTTTACTTGTAATTTTTTGTTTAATTTCTATGTTCTTTGGTACACCACTTTTACCATTTCATAATTTGTCATTGAAGAGCGGGATCTCCTAGCACAGGTATATCTTTTACTTAAAAGGAGGTCCATATGTGAGATTTACTGTAAAAGTTGTACCAGTTTCTGCAACCTTTATTTATTTTTTTATCTTATTACCTTAAGTTATGCTCGTATTTAGTTCGGCTTGCGTGTAAAAAGCAAAGCTGAGGGTTACCTTTGAATGTCAATTTCCTTGTCGAAGCGTGGCAACTGGCGCTGGCGAGCGCGCCTGGGCATGAAGGGCGCCTCGATGCTATCTACCCATCATTGTTGCGTGCACTTAACCGTCATATAGTTTGCCTCCATGTTCGGCCCTTGTTAACACATTGTAAAGGAAATTACATTCTTTACTCACCGTTAGTACGGCGTCAAATGATGCTTCCGTTAACTATCATCGCTCTAGCGTGTCAAATTGTTATCATTAAACAAGTCAATAATAAATTTCATTTCTGACCTGGTTACTTTAATGGGCAGACGGTGCGATTACTTATGATTTATGACAGTCGGAACAATTTTTACGATATTAAAGTACGTTTATCAACAATTATAGACAGCCATTTAATACAAAAGTCGGTAAAGAAATGAGATAACAGAGGAAGCGTGTGTTCGGTTTCATTACTGTCGGAGCAATACTTATTGATACTGCGGTATTAATAGTTGGGATTCGCCCTCGAATCTGTTGAAATTAAGCTGCGGCGATTGGGGTGTCGCAGATGGCAGTAACTGCGCTATCTGCGCTGCCCGCCGCTCCCGACCGCGCGCCAAGTATAAAAATATGATTTATGGCAGAATATAGGACCGCACATCCGCTCCGCTCCTCTAGTCCACCACATTAGCGCACACGCCATATATGCATATTGTTGAGTATCCCTTACCCGTGGATAACTACTGAACTACATTTTGGAATGGGAATTTCTTATTGTGAGAACTCCGATCGGAAACCCCAAAGGACACCCCGAATAAGAGCCGCAGAATTAGTTTTGTGTAGTGCCTTACTTTAATAATGTTCTGTGGTCTTCGGAGGCTTGTGGGGTTCAGGGAGGCCCGTGTTTATGTAGTCGTGTGGTATATGAAATAGATGTTTTCTGGCTTCAGGCTCTTTATTATTACTTTGAACTGCGGCCATGAATACAGGGGCCCGCCCTTTGTGGAGCTGGGGTTGGGAAGGTAAACAAGTGCGTCAACTGATTCAAATACTCAATTGAATTGTACATTTTCCTTATTTCGTTTAGTTTCCTTTTAATATTTCCCATTTGATATGCCTTATCATCAAATAATAAGTTGTTGTCAAGAAGGCGCGGTATTAATGTAAGAAAGGTTTTGGTTTTAAAAGGGACTTGAAATAATACAAAATTTATCACAATGGTCATGTTTTCGAAATGATTAAGAACTTGTTCTTTTAGTCTCAACGTCGGCTTTATCAAAGCTCAGTAATTTATGTGACTTGTCACCGGGTTCACTAATGTGTTTTATCTTACTGTTGTTGAATATTTTAGTTTTGTGTTCATAGTTTTGTTACTTATCTCAAAAGCTAAATATTTTATCTTAGACTATAATGTATTTGTCTGTAGATCCAGAATAAAGAGTTAATCTTAGACAAATCACATGGATTGAAGATGTAGCGCCTCGATTATTATGTTTTACCACCTTAGACAGCTTTATAAACTTGAATAAATTATTTTTTACAGTACATAAATATATTATGAAGATACAAAAACAATTAGGAACTTAAGTTTATAGCAGTGTCACTGCACAGCGATGCAAAGCTTTTTTGTTAGTTGCATACTTACCTGCATCATATGTAGATAACATAATATATGTTAGTCGAATGGCTTGCTTGCATGAGCAACTTACCTAGGGTCTACGAAGGGTTCGGCGTAGATGTTCCTGACTGGCTGTCTCCGCGGGAGGGGAGGGGGCACTGGGCTGAACCCCTCCATCATCTCCTCCCGCTCGCTGTACTTCAGCGATTTCATCGTCATCCTGCTGCTGTACAAGTCCACTTCACTACTGTTAGATCTCCAAAACCAACATTTCACTGTAGCGTCTTGTCACTTACATCGTTACACTGTCCCATATACGTTCATCTTAATGGTAACTAAAGAAAATCCACTTCTACGTTCAAATGTTTACTTCCAACATTTCCGGGTACACTTTTATTTTTATTTGTTGGATTAAAAGCTTTTTACTGAAAGGAGAAAATTACGATAAATGAGAAAACTCGTTGTGTGCTACGATCTCACGATACTGGTTGGACGGTGGTTGCCCCGCGGGTGTTCGCGATCGACTGCCGGCCGTTGCATCTCCCGTGCGTGGCGGCCCTGCCTGCTTGCCGACCCGCCCCGACCCTCGCCTGCCGAGCTTACTTGAGCTTTTGTCATTTTTTGCGCCCGCGCCGAGGTGCCGTCAAGCTCGTCGAGTTATTAGACTCGCGCACAAAAAACCCGAAACATACGCAAGACGAGGGACGCTAGACCTGACGAACAACGATAGCACACCCGTGTATAACATGTGCGGTTGAATTTCCCATTGTGTCTTAAGAATATTGTGTAAAGTGTGAATAGGATCTGAGTTGTAGAGCTGAGGGTGCCTTTTGTGATGTGCCGCGAAGCTATTCATATTTTTTGCAAATTTCATATTTAGTAGATTTATCGATTTTTTTTCGTTAAATGTATTAGTAACATATGGTTCGCTTTTTTATCGAGTCGACACGTGACACTACTCGTTGCATTCCAAGTTTCATATTCGAATAGAGAAGATATCTTTCCGTTTATTTAAGTGAGAAAGGCTAATGATGGCATTAGGTCACGTAAAAAGAATGCAAGGTAATCGAAGTAGAGTCGAGAAAGGAGAAAGTATCTAATCGATACGATTATCGAGTGGATGAGGGTCGGCTCGAACGGAGCACGGGGTTCGTCCGACTAAATTACCTATCGTGAATGATAAGATAAGCGTTGGGTCGTACCGATTGATCTTTTATTTATACATATTTATCTGTAAATTAGCTAAACCATTTCCTCTATTTAGTCAATTATGTCTAAATTACTGACTTTCGACGTTTATTCTCATAGTTAATAAGATGAAGAGTGTTTGACGCCAACGCAACTAGTAAACAAAAACACATGAATCACCTGAACTATTACGTCAATGTTATAGAGCCATAACAATAAACGGCTTCGTACAACGAGCAGCAAGTAAAGCTCAATAGGAGCAGTGCATCGACGTAGGTTGCACAGTGCATGTGTATGCATGATGGTCTTAGTTCAAAGACCTGCGGCTCCCTGCCGCGAGTCGGCGGACGGCTGGTTGATCTCAGCACTTTGCATTTCCAACAATTACCCTCACAAACATTGTTCGCGACAAATACGGCGGCGCACACCCGTTTACCCTTTTTGTTCTCTAAAATGTTTGTTTTTAAAACTCGTTACATACCCTCCGAACAAATTTTATTTACGATCGCCGAAATTGAATTACGCGCGTGTGATTTATCGAATGTTTTCTAATTTAGCGACGCGTTACCGTGTGACTAATAAAAAATTCGCGGAAAATAATGTGACTCCGCAAAAGCGGACAGCCAATAGAAAGGGATGCGGTAAAATTATGTAAAAACCTGTCCTATGGGCTCGAATTATCCCACAAGGATAAGGAATAAGAATATAAAAGAGGCTTAGAGTTTTCCATACGGCTTTTTGAGAAGCAAGGAACGCGAGATTTACATACATACAAGCGGGTAAACATGCTCGTAGCCGAAGTGTCTTCGAGTACCTGTATAATAAATTGATTTAAGCGCCTCCTGACAGATTTAAGTATGTTTTGACAAACATTAGGGAATTTAAAGCCCCAGTGACTAAACTTTGTTTTGTATGACTGGGGCGAGCGGAGTCTATCGTTGGCACACCAACTGGATTTTCCTCGAGTTTTCAAACTGCGAATATTTGCTCCCATGGAGTTCAATGAGGTTAGATGAAATCTTCAATTTGATCTTTGAAGTGTTATCAACTAAGCAGATATTTTGATGAAATAAACAACAAGGAACCAGAGTAGCTAATGAAAGTGACTTGTGTGGGTGGGTTCGGGTATAAATTCAAAGGAGCTTTGAAATGCTCAGAGAATATTGTTTCTTAATTTACGACCTACATTGTAAACACCGTTGCAAAGCTTATTGAAATTAATTAAATTGATCAGAAATTGTTATTGTAAGTTCTTTTAGCGGTAACTGGGTAGTTATTAATTTTGTTTTAATCCTTATTGTAAAGCAATTTTTATTTGTTTATTAGTAGGTATACCCTACTTTGGGTATTCTTTAAAAACACGATAGGAACACCAAGTAGGCAATGTGAATATGTTTCCATATGTATGACTTGAGGGAGTAATAAGGATGGCCCTAATATGTTAAACGAATTGTTATTCCTTTGTTAATGTTCGTTTTTTTAGGGTGCAATGAAAAAACCTTACAATAGACATTGTTTTGAAAACAAATCACAGGCGATGGATCCGTGTGCGAGCATGCTTGTGCAATAGCGGTTGTTGCATATAAGGCAAGTAGGAAGCGGGCTGCGTCTGAGCCGAACGTTTTCCCATGCCATACACTGACTGATGTATTCCTGACCGCCTGATGTATGGGGCTTGTTCTTGCACTTGAACTTGCGTCGCTGGCGCACGCTTTGATTCTAACATACGGCAGTAACTAACTACAGATAAGTAGTACACGCCACATCAATTTGAACAGAAATAAACCTCACAATGGGCTCGTTATTGGTTCCGAACAACTCCGAAGCAGTAGTCGTAACGTAAAAACGATTGCATAACAACACTGCACCAATTACACAGCATTGTTTGTATTTCGAGTGCTCTGAGTCTGTAGTAGGTATAGCACACTTTAACAGAGCAGTTGTAGACTAATAAACACATTTTAGTGAGTGTATTTACACTAACATTAACAAGGCGCTCGTTCGTTTGAACCGTATTAATCTTCACTGGCTGGCCCAAATAAATTTCGGCATCCGTCAGTCGTCTGTGCTACAAAAAGTTACTCAGCTATTTTAATTGGCGTAAAAGTTTGGAGTTACGACGCGGTAGGAACAAATGTCACTGATATGATAGTAGGAATACGTGTTTTTAAGTTTTTTCAGTCCAGCATTTCCGAGGCTATAACATTTTAATTTTCACGTTTTTTGTATGTTTTTTTTATTAAATGATTCGTCACTGGAGTCAAGAATGTTTAACGACAAAACACGATTCATGAACATAATTATAATTAAACGGAAAACTAATATCACAAGTCGAGAGCGAGATTTAATTAAATCTCCCGAGTTTTAGAGAGCGTGCGAACAAACACGTGCGAGAGCGAAGAAATTTGGATTAATTATCGCTATCTGCTGAGTATTTGTTCATTTTATTCTGTACGTCCGCAACCCTAGTCAGCACGGGGGTGTGCGTGCTGCGAGGTGAGGCTGTGTGTGTATGTGGAGCACGTTTCATAAGATAAAAGACTATATTGATTCCGTGACGAGCCGAGAGCGGGCTGTGGGAAACGATTCCTGTCCGTTTAATAGATGCCCCGAGGATACAAGTACATCGACGTACATCGCTCAACCTTCAGAAGAACACTCATTAAAAATATTGTTTTAAGTGCGAGTACGTTTGATACCGAACACTTACAGTTATTCCAAGTTGTAAAATTTGAAACGGGTAAGTATATTAAGTTCCCGAGTGTAATTAACGAGTTAAGGGTACCGCACTGAGCACTTTATTCGTAGTTTAGCGACGCGGTCGGGAGGCTGTCCCGGCCGCAGGACTCGGCCACATTCTCGTCGGGTAATTACGCACGCCCGTCTCGTTCCCAAGCCTCAGCTCTAACATTTTATGCCTCATTTCGTAGTGTATGATTTGCTGCACACATTACTTTGATGTAATTATCGTGGGAGCAATCCACGCTCGCGTGCGAAGCGAATCATTTTTGTCGATGATAGCTATTGTTTACATACATTGATTATCAACCGTACCAACTTCTTAGGAATGGTTCTCTATCGAATTATATTATCATCCAATTAGAGCTAAGTATTGTTAAGTTCGTATCACAACAAATGTCTTTTGTTGACACGACGGTCTGGTTTTCAAACGGATAAAACCCAGGACATAGGAAACAATTATGGACTACAAAGTCCATATCTATCATTATGACCTATATTCATTTTATAATACTCTGGTATTTTAATGCAAATAACGAGAAGTAGATGCTAACAAGGATTGAAATAGAGATCAAACGGTTTTTGATTCAGTAAACGATGATTACATCCGACATCAGTTGATTTAAGTTGGTCGTGGCGCGGACACGTGGGGCCGGCGGCCGGCGACGTCGTCGTCTCACTGCGCCGAGTGGACTCCGTCATTCAAAATAAACGCTGTCTTCGCGAAACACGCTCCGAGATAAAAGCCACGACTCGTTACTTTTTACTCCACTGTTTTTTCCTCTTTTCCCCGCCTTTCCACGAGTTTTTAACGGTTAATTTGTCATTAGCCCTGCATCTGTCAGCACACAGAGTTTTGTCGCCTGCAGACATTGGACAAAAACAAAGCGGTTTAACCCAAAAGTTTTTTAACACTGAACCAGACACCTGAATCGACCTCGACTGACGCTTAAGTAAGCTTTACTTTACTTCAGCAATTTTAGCAGGAAATGGTCTTCGCCACGGTAATTAATTTTACCAGTAAACTATTAAAACAACGCTTCAAGTTCTTCAATAAATCAAAAAAGATTGCAGCGAAGACGAGCCGCGTTCTGAAATATTGACTTTCAGATAATAAATAATGATGAAAAGAGAAAATCAATGTAAGCGGGCTTAATGATGGCGCGGCATCATTAATGACTCTAATGGTTATGGAATTGTTTCCAGTAGGTACGTAATGGCGGGAAGGTAGGGGCGGGCCCGGAAATTGTCCTCTTGTCGGCCAGCGCCGCATTAGCCGAGGACATTAGGACACGACACCGTGCGTGACGTATCACTCTGACAAGTGACATATGACAGACGAAAAGGCATGTGTGACAGAACAATGATTCGGCAGAATCGTGATAGATTCCTTAAGACGTGCTACGCTGGCGTGAGAAAGCGAGCGCAGCGAGATATCAGAGTCATGTGTCATGGAAAGTTAGAACCATTAGCGTCCGACGAATCTTCCAGCAATTTAGTTTGAGCACATAATTGCGAGAACAAGTCGAACCTAATTGATGTCCGGGCTTGAGTTCAAGTTGCCGTTAATACCTACACCGCCGGCTGGTTCTTGCATATGGCTCCACGTCGTGAATAGCAACCGTGAGACTTTCCTTCACGTCTTCGGTCGAACTCTATACTTATGTCGTGCTGTCATACGCATAAGTAAGCTTGTTGTAGTTACGATGCAATTAAAAATGGTGTTTAAATAACAATAATCACGTGTTTTGTAATAAGAAAGAATACTGTTATAGACAAAAGTGCTGGAAAACCAACTAAAATGAAATTTGATTGCGGACAGAAGTAACGCGCATTACGGAGTGTTAATCCTTTTCTTTAGTCGTTTTAAGTGCTACATAGATTGTGAAAATAACAAGTTTCTGTCTGAGACAGAACTTTTAGCCAGCTTTATGACGTTTCATTTTTGCCTGGCAATTTATGCGGCGACATAAAAATCTAACTAAGTTCTGTAAATTAATGAGCGGTATTTTAGGTGTTTCTATGAGTTTTCTCTATATTTTCTTACGACAGTTCCTTTTAACGACTAAGTAGGTACTTAATTAGGAACACTATCTTTAGCAGTGAATGTTAAGGGGCTGATAAAGTGATTTAAGTATGTATGTGTTGTCTCTATTTAACTAATTACATTTTTCGTATGATTTTTCAGATGCAATTTATGCGGCGACATAAAAATCTAACTAAGTTCTGTAAAATAATGAGCGGTATTTTAGGTGTTTCTATGAGTTTCCTCTATATTTTCTTTCGACTGTTCCTTTAATTAGGAACACTATCTTTAGTGAATGTTAAGGGGCTGATAAAGTGATTTAAGTGTTTATGTTTTGTCTCTATTTAACTAATTTAATGTTCTGTTTGTTTTGTCACATGTAGGTAGGTAGATTTTGCTAACCTGATTAGAAATATTTTCTTTTTAAGTAAATCTACTTGATGTACCGGTAAAAAATTGTCACTATTTACTTTTTATTTATTTAGTTAAAGATTAACTTTATTGTGATTTAGTTTAGAAATAGAATTTGACAATATTACGAATGTTACAAAATTAATTTCATAAATATTTTTCGTACTAAAATTGATACCACCTACTTACGTGGAAATAAAATATTCCACTTTAATTAATTAACCTACTTATTACCAGATTACAGATAAAAATACTTACCATCTTCAATTTTATTCTAATCGGCTTTTAATTTAAAATGTTACCTACTTATCTACGGACAACTTTGTTAACTTCTTTTCAAATTAAATTATGCCCGTATAAACTTGGGTCTGTCACAAGCACATAAATAAATCTAGTAACTGGGTCCTATCACATGTTAGCTGATGTTTATAACAACGTGATGACCAAAAGTCATTGTTGAAACAATAAATATTATGACTGCATGTTTACAATTCGATGTAAAAGTCCCACACAGTAGGGAATTATTTACTTTGTTCTTATCTGTACATATTGAAAGTTAATATCGCTATGTTTACATAATGTCGTATCGTAAAACATTTGAACAAATTGATGCATGAATTGCTAGTACATATTTATTTTGGCAGTGAAATTGTTCTGCGAACACGGCAGTTGGCAAGCGAACACAGTTTTGCCAATAATGACACTCGTAAGTTACTCTAAAAAGGGAACAACTATGCCAAATATCTATCAAGTTTTCTGTCACATGGAGATAGATTTAATCTCCTAGTAAGTATGCGTTTGGAAAACTATTTCCAGTTATCATTTCATGCATTCCCACTACTAGAATTTGAGATAAATATCAGCGTCTACTAATTTCTTTAATGTTATGATATTTTTGACTGCTATCTTCACAAATTTATCAACAGATCAAAGACAAAATCCATGTAAACAGATTGATATCGTACACATTTTTATCCATCCAAAAGCTCAAGTAGAAGACGTAACAGAAGCAATCCATGAATAACTCACGCCTGCGTTGAAAGGCACCCTTACGAACTCACTGACACGACCGACTAAGTACATTGTAATTCCAGGCATTTTACAAACATGAAAACACATTTAAGAAAACAATAAACACCAAAAAACAATAAAGAACAGATTAAAGTCGGACAGCGACCGAGTAGTCCGGTATATTGCGCCGCTTACGGGAATATTGCTGGGTATCACGCTACCGAGAGGGTCGGCACTCGGCACTTGGGCTACCTGGTGCATGTGGAGCATGAGGCGAGTCGGCACAGAGGCGCGGGCCTACAGAGAGATCGCGGCACGCCTCGGGGCGCAGGTCAAGCGACGTGTTGTGATGTACGGCGTATCGGTCAGTGACCGCGAACGAGTCGCATCGGGCAGCGCACCTCGCCGTCGTCGGAGGTGTTGTGGCGAGATATCGCGCGGGAGACAACGAAACGCGCGCGCTACGGCCGCCCTCCGCAGGCGATTTGATGCCCTCCGCGCGACGCCGCTGCGCGCGCAGCCATCGCCAGCGGATAAT
This sequence comes from Brachylomia viminalis, assembly GCA_937001585.2. Classification (NCBI taxonomy): domain Eukaryota; kingdom Metazoa; phylum Arthropoda; class Insecta; order Lepidoptera; family Noctuidae; genus Brachylomia; species Brachylomia viminalis. The sequence goes on from OW443299.2 coordinate 12,031,064, forward strand.
GCCGCCCTATCCCATGTCGAGCTATCGAGTTATCCGCTACGGGTGGATATCGTGCTTAACCCTGTCAGTTTGTACGCTAGATACGTGAAAGCTCGAGGTTACTCTATGAGATTCATGTCTTGTTCTTTTGTAGTGTGAAATAAATCAAAACCCATAATAAGCTTTCAGCTTTTATAAGGGTTGATTTCCACTATACAAGTAGAACACGGTCGATGTACAAGTCTAAAAAAGATGATGAATAATTTGCATAACAAAAAAATCTTAATCGACAATAGACATCCCTAAACAGATTATAATTGGAGCATGCGTGGTGCGAGGGTTGAGGGTAACAGGAGGACGACAGCGGGTGGAGAGCGTGCGGGGGGCGGCGGGGTGCGCGTGTCACCCGCGGCGGCGCGACGCTACGCGACGTGATCTTGACACCGCGTATGCACAGCTTGTGACGTTCCACGTTGGACCAATTCTGACCGAACAAAACAAAATACACGAAAGCACCAAACAATAAAAGAATCGGCGCCGGCGTCTAGACCGTTTTATAAAAAAAGCTTTTATTATCTCAGAACAATCTGTAAACAGACGTTGCCCTTGACGCTCGAAACTTACATAACGGCTTTTGAAATTGGCTTTACAAATCCTCAAATCCCGTATCTGATATAAACTCACCCTTCAATTTCGGGTCCCTATATCCAATATAACATTATATTAAGTTAGTGAAAACAATCGATGGTCTACGCCCGGCGTAGGTACTCGCTACGTCATAGGCTGCTGGAGGCTTTCGAGCTTTATTGAAGAGATGACGACGTGCCGAGTCCTAAGACGTGTGTACCCAAATCCTTGGCGCGTGACTTTAGTTCACGCTCTATTGGGCCGTAGGTATGCCATATCTGTCAGACGATCTAAAACAACGTAAAAACATGAATACCTTGTTACTTGGTGGTTAGTGTGCATCGCAGTGTAAGCTTCGTCGTGTATGATTACACCAACAAAAATTACTTGACGGTCATTTTGAATAGGAAATGTGAAACTATGCACTTTAGATTGTTACGAGTATGTATTTTTATGATCGTAATATTTTTGCTGAATACCGTTTCAAGATTCTACAAACGGATTCATAACATAAATCGGCTTGATAGTTCCTCAGACAACTTGTAAGAATGCTACGAGTTTTGTAAATTTTATCATATTGTTATCAAATAAATTATATTATAACACACAGGGTGGCATGGACATCAAAGGGCAAACTGTAACCATGAATTCATTCAGCACATGATTCTGAATCTCTTTTTTTTTTAGTTTGGTATATCTTCAAATAACTTCTCCAGCTCTGGGTGGAGCGGGAGGGCGTGTCAGGCTCTTACTGACTAAAACCCACCCGCGTTCCTTCAGTTGCCTGTGCCATGGGTCACGGTAACCCTGTAACCCATTTTTATCCTTCTGAAACCCCTTGTGTTTAAATTTTTCGTCGGTAAAATTTGCTCTTCCGTACATTTTGACTGCGTAGGTATTTCATTTTCACTTTCATTTGAAACGGCTGCATTTTTTTTGATAACAGACGAAAAATTTCTACGCTAGCGAGTCTAGACTCATGTGCTGAATTCACGGTTACAACTTTATTTTTTATTTTTTTTTATAATAATATGAGACAACATCCACACAAGGTCTTCAGGTCCCGAACTAGGCAGAGCCTGTACTACGGTAACCTGATGACTGATATACATACTTATATACATATACACACCCAGACACAGGTCAAACAGACATGTTCATGCACACAAATGTTTGACTTGTCCGGGGATCGAACCCGGGACCAGCGGCTCAGAAGGCAGGGTCGCTACCAACTGCGCCAACCGGTCAGTCAAACCAAGTCGCAAGTCAAATTGCGCGTCAATTACCGTGCCACCTTGTATCTATGATTAATTAATGACAGCTTTTACTACCTAATTGTTACGCAAGAATAAAACGTAATTAAGATAGGTACGAGTAGGGTTACTTAAGGGGACTACATGACCTAAACGCAAGTTTTATAATGCCTAAAAGCATATGATCCACTGCAGTAAACAAAATCAGAAAAATATATGATATTCTTCAGGATATATGCTAGTTAAATAGTGTGTTGGAAACATAATACAACTAATTTGACGGCACGGTTGGCGCAGTGGTGAAGCGATTGACTGCTGCGTTACGTGTCGCGGGTTCGATCCCCGCACGGAACAAATATTTGAATGACCTGCAAGTAGTTGTTTCGGGTCTGGCTGTTTGTGTATGTGAGTTTAAATGTTTGTAAACGCACCCACGATACAGGAGAAATTCCTAGTGCGGGGCAAGGTTTTAAAAAAATAAATAAAAAAAATTGGTACGATAGAAAAAAGTCACGAATATACCTCTGAAAATTTCTCTTAACGATTAAAAACTATACTAATATACATGCAATCATTCTATTTTTTTTTTCAGATTGTTCATCATTCAACATATTAACGTGATAGTGTTTTAATTTTTTAGTCCAATCAATAGATTTTTCGTAAATAGAGGATTGATTCTTATTTTGCATTAAATTACCAACTTTGTGCCATCGCGCTTCTCTTTCTGTTCTATGCAGTCCGACAGTGACCGTGCTTTAGCTGTTGTCAGCCCCTTAAAAAATATTCATAATTTGCGTAATAACTTTTAATTATTGTTTTCGTAGACGTGTTCTATATCGCTATCTATGTTCCTAGGTTTTCTGTAGTACTTTCAGTTATATTTAAGACACTATACATATATCACCTACATACAAGTAAACCTAAAACATGTGCATAATGTTATCTGCATATGTTAATCTTATGATTTGTTTAGACTACTACTTCAACTGTAATTTATTGCTGTAGTCTAGAGCGCAGCATTCTAAATTTATAATACTCCGATATAAAGCAGTTCGTGTTCATAGATGATAAATATAATATTATTCTGTATTCATACGGAGCCCGTAGTAAGCGGAGGTAGTAAGGTTTCAGCCGCCGCCACCGCACCCCGCGACTCGACGGATAAAGGGTTTTGTTTTCTTTATAAACAAGCGCGAAGGTGCTGCTAACGACCCCACGAACAAATACGAAATTCGATCTACCATTACGAATACAAATGGCTCCCCTACAACCCGCTACCGTGAAGCCATTGTCTTTGCTGCAATCTCGATCGACGCTCACTCGTTATGCTCTACAATCTCTTATAACTATTGTTTATGTTTATTGATCTTGTATAAACTCCATGGACACCTGCTCCTCATCCGACACAAAATAAACACGTCTCAATAACACGAAGATTGATTTCTGTAAAAAAATCCCGATGTCCTTATCGCTATATTGAATCCGTATTAAAAAGGAAATGAAGAGTAGGTATCGGTTCCACAAAAAAGTTGAAGTGCCGCTATCGCTTTGATCTCGGCTGGTATTGCCTTCAATTTTTGCCGAAGACATTTAAATTCGACGTTCTTTAAGTACCTATCTAATACTGGAGTACTCCAGTTTTGGAAATTGGATTGTCTTAATCACGGAACATCGAACGACGTTTCTTTGATCTTAATAACTCTTATTATCTATCAGTTTTCCGAGTAAAGGTTCTGTCTAATTAATTAATAATTATCATGATTGGTATATCTATTTTTAACTACGTAAGTAGTAGCATAACTAGATAGTACCACCAAGTTTGTTTATAATCATATTGACCTAGTTAGCCAACACAACCGTGCAGACAGCGAAACAAATCCAGAACCCATCCAACATTTACATGGATTTATAAAAATAAACTTCTGCAACTTCATGTAGCAAACAGCTTTATGAAAAATGTTATTCTATTGTATCTGTCTCTTTTGCAAGAGACGCGCTGCAAATAGTCTGTATATAGTTTACCTCGACGATACGGTGATACTCGCGGCAATCACACGATCCTATGCAATACGTCAGCAATTCTTCAGGTATAACAGTTTTATGTAATGGCTTGTGCCACGGAATGAATAAAAAAGACGTCTGACAAAAAGTAGAAGAGGAACGTAAATCGAAGCATTTCTATTGAGGGCCATGACGTCGCATAAATGTCGACCACGAATGTTGTTTGTCACCGTACGGGCGCGCGGTCCCGATCCCGCGATAGTGCCACGCAGCGGACGAACAAACGACAACCTTCTTATATTGAAATAATATTGAAAAATAGCTTATTCACAGCTTTGTTTCACCATTACTATGATTGGGGATTGAAATAATCCGCTTACGTACTCGTGTGTTCCTTTCTCGCGTCATCGTTTTCATGGAACTGACAGATGAAAGCCGGGGAGGTGCCGATTGAAGTCACGTTTGTTGTTATTGGCACACGTGAGTTCTGCCTTGAGCTCTAAGATTGCGATAGTGGCTACAGATAGATAATAGCCTATCAACCTCAGGCAATCTAGATGGTCTAGCAATCTAAAAAGAACCTAGCCATATGAATTCTTATACGATGCTATTGATTACTCCAAGTCTCAAATGTCTGTGTTTTAGTGCTAACATCAAATTAGCTCAAACAATTTGAGACTAATTAAGATGAACTAGAGAGAACGAAGACTTAACGTAAGGTTAATCAGAACAAAGTACTATTTTCTATCTAGCCGAGAGCTAGAGCATTTAAAGTAACAAATTAATTACCAACAGATAGTAGGTCTCGCGTCACTTCACTGTATGGAAGTTGGATGTGCGTGGTCTTAATTCGAAACGTTTAAAATGCCTTTTGTGTTAAAGCAGAATGTTTTGCTACATTTATTACTTTGTTCACTCGAATAGTGGTTGCAGGCAGGATTTCAGGATATTAAACGTTCAGTTCCTTTATCCTAGAGCAAATCGACGTTGTAAATGTTACTACCGGACGAATTTGCATTGATAGCTACGCATAGCAACATCGAGCTACGCGGTGCTACGCAGTGCTTCGCGAAGCTAAGCAGTGGTACCCAGTGCTACGCGAAGCTACCCAGTGCTACGCGAAGCTAACCAGTGCTACGCGAAGCTAACCAGTGCTACGCGAAGCTACCCAGTGCTACGCGAAGCTACCCAGTGCTACGCAAAGCTACCCAGTGCTACGCGAAGTTACCCAGTGCTACGCGAAGCTACCCAGTGCTACACGAAGCTACCCAGTGCTACGCAAAGCTACCCAGTGCTACACGAAGCTACCCAGTGCTACACGAACCTACCCAGTGCTACGCTAAAGCTACCTAGTGCTACACGAAGCTACCCAGTGCTACGCGAAGCTACCCAGTGCTACGCGAAGCTACCCAGTGCTACGCGAAGCTACCCAGTGCTACACGAAGCTACCCAGTGCTACGCGAAGCTACCCAGTGCTACACGAAGCTACCCAGTGCTACACGAAGCTATCCAGTGCTACGCTAAAGCTACCTAGTGCTACACGAAGCTACCCAGTGCTACGCGAAGCTACCCAGTGCTACGCGAAGCTACCCAGTGCTACACGAAGCTACCCAGTGCTACGCTAAAGCTACCTAGTGCTACACGAAGCTACCCAGTGCTACGCGCAGCTACCCAGTGCTACGCGAAGCTACCCAGTGCTACACGAAGCTACCCAGTGCTACGCTAAAGCTACCTAGTGCTACGCGAAGCTATCCAGAGCTACGCAAAACTTTACGAACTTATTGATATTAAATGCTTTATTGGTAAACTCCAATCGAGTGACTGGTTGTAATTGTGGTGTTAGGTTTATTTACAACACGATTACTTTCGGCTGATAATGATGAAAATTTAATCTCATTACTAGCCAATAGTGGTTAGTAAGTTATAGGAACAAGACAAAGCTTTTGAAACCGTATGTTTCTGAAGGTGTACAGGTATATACCATTAGTCGGTGTAGAGAGGTTATTGAATTACGACACGTTCGTAAGGCCGTCACGGCGCGCCGTGCTCTCGCGTGTCATATCGGGTTACAATCACATGTTTAACTATAATCTGGTAGTCTTACAAGCATCAAGAACGCGACCGATCGTCTGATTAGACACGGAAACATAAACATGGAGTTCATTTAATGACTTTAAAAGTAAAATGTACCTACATTGTACCTTTCATTGTGAAGATTTGGACAACATTTTTTTGTGTACGTTACCCTAGCAGGAAAATGGTTCCTAGAGTGATATGAGTGAAACGTATAATTAGTGCATAATCTGCTGTGTATGTGCACCACATAAAAAATTGTGCACTTTGTCGTTTTGGTAAAAAACGGCAAAAACGATACCTGCTAGAGTAACGTTTTTCCAACAGGAAAATTCTAAACGAATGATCGGAGAGAGAAATATTGTGCATGGCAAGCGAGTTTATATTTGTGTAAAAAAGTGCACCGAAAATATAATTTGTGCGTCTTCAGATTTTCGAGATATTGCATTTCCTGCTGGAGTAACGTTTCGCAGAATCGTGTACCTCTAAAACCATTGCATGTAGAAGTAGAATAAACATACACGAGTAGCTCTTTATTTGTGCGTATTTGTGACAGAATGAGATTTAAGAAAATATTTATAATTTCCAAGTAATAGCGGTATTTTGAAAACCTGAAAAAATATCGCAGCGCCTAAACGAGGAAACGTATAAGCTCGCTGAAAACTGTATTCGGTCTTTCTTGACGCTTATAATAACAATAAAAAATTTCAAAAGTATACATGCAAAAGTCAAAACGACGGTGTCATTACTTTGGCACTACGGCAAAATACAAGAATCCGGCTCAACCCAAGATGTGTAGGTGTAAACCAAAAACTAGTGTATTTACTCAAAAATATATAGTGAAAATATTCAGCTTGGAATGTTTCGCATTAAGTAAATATAAACAAAAAACAAAACATGTAAACAACGGGTGATTATCCGACCAAACTGGAATGACTACAAAAAAGCGACGGATTCCTACATATACGTTTCACTCATATCACTCTAGGAACCACTTTCCTGCTAGGGTAACGTGCACCATTTTTTAAATTGTATTTTTTTTGCTAAATAACACACATGGTTGTAGGGATTTAAAAGTAATACACACAATGAAAAGCTGCTAATCTTTGTATATTCAGCGGCTATTGAATTACAAAAGTATGACGTAATAAAACGGCAAAGAATACTCGGATTACAAAAGAAATAAAAAATATCCGTGAAAAAAATGTAAGTATCCACTTTTTATCGTTGCCTGGTATAAGAAAAGAGAATATTATATGTATTTTAAACTTGCTTTTAAAACTGTCTATTATCATATGCTTTAGAACCGTAATAAATCATTTCCTAATTTTAGATTTTGCTTACAATTTTAAATCTGTTTACAACGGGACAAGTTGTTACATCCCTCGAAAGTACACACAGTAAATCCTTCAACGCTTTTAAATTCATAGACAGAATAAAATGCTCGTGTATCAAGTTCATATCTCCTAGACTATAACTTACGATTTTTGAACCCTGCCACGAAATAAAAACAATGAACAGTCTATAGTAGTTTTTTTTCTGAAAAAATATTTTTGTGTTCATTTTCATCGAATTATAAGTACGAGTAAGTACACTTTGTATAGACAATGAATTTGTTTTATTCTTTTGTTTCGATTCTTTTTGGTTTTATTTTTTTAATAGAATAATGTGTTATTGACCTTTCAATTTAAATTCGAGGTGTGTTACTTGCTGAACCCAAATCGCACATTTTGTGTTCCATAAATTCTGTAATTTCTGAAGAAATTCTAGTAGGTAAACAAAGGCCGCTTTCGAGGTCACGTCCTTGACCTTATTCAGCTAAGGACCTTATTTTCCGATGAGAAACTGTTTCCTAATTACTCCGAGATCGACTTGGAATTACAATACGTATATTTGATATTTATATAAGAACTAATTTGTAATAAAGCGATCCTTGTTCACGACAGGCTAAATGTAGCAATAGTAATTCTTTTGTCGCACAGCAGGCCAGATGTTGCTGTCATAACGTCACGTTGTGGAATCAGCCGCACGCAACCACGGCACGACGCGGCGACGTCCAAGTAGCACGGCCACGTAGAGCAACAAGTCACTATTATATTGTTTATGCCGAATTATATTCATAATTTTTGGTCTCAGGGACGGGCTGAGCTCAAATTATGCTCGACGCGGATCAGGATAAAATTACCGTACGTTGGCGTTACAATTTATGAGGCAACGGACTATTGTGCCGACACTGATTACTCTTTATGTAGATTTGACGTCCTAACACGACGCCCTACATGCTCCGTTTACGTACACCAACGGGTTGTATGGACGTAAAACTTTTATGCCTCTACCGCGTTTTACAGCGGGCTTTTTATTATTTAGTGAAAGGAACGACGGTGATGTCATAAATCTCCGCTCCTGCGTGAACTTTCGCCTCTTATCTCGGCAAAGAAATTATGGAACTTTCTGGCTTCTCCTAGACAAAGTGTTTGGCTTTCGGGATCTTGGGTCACTAAAAGCTTTTCACAAATTAATGAGGAATTTGTGCAGAAGAAACGACAGAAATAAATAAATATCTTTCATTAGTAATATTATCTAATTGAAATTGAGTGGAGGATAAGCGTCTAGATGTCGGCGAAGGCATTTGGCGAGGACGACGACGCAACGTTTTAAATCTAAATGACTGCAATCATGAAACCGTGGGCATTAAATATGGCCGCTTGTACAGAATAAGTCATGTATCTGTATCGCCGGGATTCATTAATCTTGTAGTGACTAGGTTCTGTGTGGGCTTGGACAAGCTTTATAATATGTAATTAAATTACGCTTAAAGTCGTCGGTCGTAGCGGACGAACCTCTCTAAATCATATCGAGTCCGTAAATGAAGGCCAGGGTGACATGACAGACAGACCGGTCATTACGTTAGGGTCAAACGTTTTGTTCACTGTTTTCTGTGTCCGTTTGTTTGACGTTGCTTTATTGAGATTTGTTTAAGACTAACATAGGCGTATCGTTTCTGCATCTAAGAACTGAGAATATAAATAAAACTGCTCATGCTTTCGTATTACGCGTAGACGATACAAGATTTACAGCTGTGACAAATGATGGCAGTGACATCTCTTTTTGCTTATTGTGTTGCAAACTCGGCTTACAGATATGTATCGGGCTGACAATATGTAAAGTAGAAATATCAGTTAATCAGGATATTAAACATACCAACAGTTCGTAGCAGCATAATTTGAGTCAGATTCTATAATGCAGTTACTTTTTGGTTTGTACAATAAAATTAATAGGATAGGTACTTAAGATATAAAAAGAATCTATTAATATTAATAAAGAATTTACGATGTCCATATTAAGCTTGATCGACATATCATAGGATAATATAACAGGAACATAACGGCTCGGGTGATACCCCGATAATGCGCCGCCGACGTCGCCGGAGGCTCATACAATTAAACAGATAACATAAAATTAACGAAGCTGACTCGTAAATACACTCACTTTATTATCTATAAAAGTCACTAATTAATTAATTGAATAATGATAAAGTGCTTTCTTGTGTGATGCGGAGTACCGCGCCGCTCTGCGGTCCTCTATCGAAAAGCAATATTGCGGCGTAACTTGGTTGTCGTCACGTTTATGTTGTTAATGCTTTTATCTGTGATGTGGGTCATATAAATACGTACCCACCGTTAAATACAATTAATTAACGCATCAATTAAATTTTGATCAACGACTGTGCATCATCAATTTGTGTATCCTTGTGGTTTTATTTTCACGAGCTCTGGCACCGTTAACAGCTTACCAAAGCGAGTCACTTATTATTTAGCGGTATTAGAAGCTTTGTAGCGCAGTAAATCTTCGCTTCTGGCTGTGACGGCAGTTAATGCAGTCTACCTAGGCTTCAAGAGATAAGCTAACAAGGCTCTTTAGCTAAACAAGAAGCGGCCAAACAATAAAGGCGAGTTAAGCGTCGTGAAATATGGCTGAAACGAGGTGCGATAACTCAGCGTGCTCTCTAGGCTCGCTGGGCTCGCTTCTTTTCCCCTAATTAGCCATTCAATTCCCGTAATCTTGTTTACTCGTCGGGCGGCTCGCACTGCCCAGGTGCGATAATGGCCGAGCTATTTGCATGCCGCCATATTGTTTCCCCATGTTCGGCTCGCAGCCTCCGATGCCGTCCGATGCGACCCCCCGTTGTTTTGGCCGGGCTTATTGGATCCGCTTGCGATTACTTTGTATTGATCCCGCCGTCCATTATCTACATTCGTTTATTTTTGTATCACAGTAATGATACCGACTGATGTCCACAAATCCAATGAATCCACCCCTTATGTTGTTATACAAGTACTAGTAATTAATTCGTAGTTGATATTGATTGTATTGGTATAATATTATGTTGTTGTTAGGGGTTCACCTCATAAATACCATTTTGGTGTTACATGTAGGTATATTAAACTAATATAAAGTTTACGTGCACGTGCACGCCGCGCGAATACAACTTTAGTGAACTACAACTTGAGTGTAACTTGTGTAATCTGACTTCCCCAAATGCCCTTTTACGACTGTTAGTTGCTTAATTAAATTATCACGATGTATTAATTCCATTATGATAATTAATAAAGTTACAAACTAAGTTGTTTAGAGGCAGAGACGACGGATATCGGAAATATAGTAAATTATATTTTTGCGGTAGTGTTAGAGGGTGGTGTGTCCCTGGCGGCAAGTTTAATATTAAGCTCGATCGAAAGCTAATCGTAATCTCGAACAGTAAATTGAAGGCGATCCGTGCAACGAGGCGATGCCGGCACATCTTCTATAAATACATTACTGAACACGCTTTATTACTCCGCCATCTTCATCCAATCCTATTAAGTGTCTGTTCGCGAACAGCTTTCCTCGGAAGGCGTTCAGTTTTAGGATGGCCATTTTTTAAAATAGTATTAGGGTTCAATAATGGCTTTAACACGGGGCGCCCCTGAACGTCTATATTATGTCTCGGTGTGAATTTGGCGAGCTCAGTCGATATGCTAAACTGAGGAGGCGGTAGTCCGCTGACGCCGCGTCTGCCTGCACCGCGCCACGCGGTGAGATGCGATCATTTAACGACAACGCTTCGGGAAGATTTCCCTTCGAGCGGCGATATTGGCGATATTACGTCCTCTTCCCGTGGACCACGTTTTATAATTTAGACGCCCGTTGCCTCGGGCTGCATAACATTAAAGGTATTTTATGAAAATGTTATTTTGCATGTTAAACATTTGTAAGGATTTGCGTCTGTAATAACATTGTATTGTTATTAAATTCTTGGGAAAATATGGTTTATGGACTGATTTTGTATACAATTTAAATGTTTGCGTAGAATCAGTACTGATCAAATGTTAGCACCCAACGAACTATTTATGCGTTATGGAGGGAATGGGGGCGCGATTCGTAGAACAACTTCAAATCGGATCAAATTATATCCACGGCGGGTATTAAGTTAATTACAATGCTTTATCTGCTCATATCGCTGGTCCTGTATAATTAGGGGTGTCAACACAATGCTTCCAAGCGAGCACAATATGTCTGCACAAACCACATGTCAATTTAATTTGACCCCCGATCCAAGATGGCGGCCAACCCTCGTGGCGCGGCGTCTGCTCGACCGAATGCCTGTGGTTTACGCCTGTTTACTAATTGACGTGTTTTAGAGTAACTCTGCATGGTTTCTGTCAGCATACCGATGAATATATTTGAATACGTATACCAATAAGGTTGGTCTTTTAATTTAAACGTTGAACTAAGAAGTTATATTTAGTTTAGCTACGCCCAAATAAGTTGTACGCTCTGTGAAGCTCTAGGAATGAATGTTCTTGATTAAAGTACTGAATTGTTCTGACGTTATCCGGGTAATATTTTACTGTTCTATGTCTTCATGCAACTAATTTGACTGAAATGAAAACGAAACTTTGTGACTACATTATTAGTTGACCGACCCGTTGTTTTGATTTCCCATTCATTACAAAATAAAGTCACTTTTAATCCTTTTTTATGGCCAATGCGGGTAGGGTATGTTTGCCTGTCATTGTAATATTTTAACTGGTTTGAATATAAATATTCATCGTGGTTTTAGTTTGTTTATTTTACGATCCGTTTAATGAGACATTTAGATTAGGGGTCTTAACTAAATCACATCGTAGATACGACCAGATTCTGTATATTTCATGGATTCAAATAATCAAATAACCATTAACTATAATAATAGTCACCTAAATCAGTACCCTTGGTTTATGGGCGAAGGCAAGAGTTGTAAATATTTTATAAAGGACGCAGACACTTGTATTATTGATGAGGAGCGAGGTAAAGACGGCTGTACGGTGCGAGCGAGCCGAGTCGAGATCTCGATGACCGACTGAAATATTTAATTTGAGCGATTATACAGCCCTTACTCACTTAACATAAATCACAAATCTATGGAATATCTGATGTTGTGACAAAGCTGCGTTCTTAAAAAGACACAAATAATCAGCTGTTCCAGAATAGCTGATGTTTGTACCTACGCGATTTCAGGGTTTGTTATCGCATACCTAGTAAAAGTGGTTCACAATGATGAATGAATTACCCGTTTCAGGTTTAGGATAGACAAAAAACATTGTTATACTCATAGTTTTACAATGCCAAGATTCGTGTCTTCTATAAGATCTACTTATCAAGGAAAAAAAACATTTGTGGGAAAGCCTTCACCCCGTAGTAGACAGGTAATTGTGACTTGAAATGGGTGTGGTCGCCGTTCATTTGACTGTCTAATAATAACGGAGCTGCAATAGTCACACAAATAAAATAAGTACAGTAGGCCGCACGTCACTGGTAACCAAACCAGTATAAGCTGGCCTCTTATTCTAATGAAAGTGTTAAGGCTCCCGCAGACCGACACGACGCGACGGCGACGCGACAGCGCGATCGACGCCGACGCGTCTCTAGTAGAATAATTTCTATGAAAACTTTATGGAGATTATTCTACCAGAATCGCGCCGCACCGTCGTGTTGCGCCTGTTTGCCATTATGCTGGCTAGCTCAAGGTTTTGACCGTGAGCTAGCCAGCATAATGTGTTACCACCGACGACGCGACGTGCAGTCGACTGTACCAGTCAGAGTGATTTTATAGAAATTTAAAATAAAATGTGTTTATTTTTTTACTCGGTACCTGTAAGTAATTCGTTTAGAGACTATACAGTAGATATACATATACGATCACAGTAAAACTAACTTTCCTACCAATATTATAAAATAAAACAAATGAAAAGCCACTCAAAACATGACTGTTTCGTCGGATTTATAAACTGTCCGCAAAATGAGAAATGTGTGATTTTAATTTCAAAATAACGTCTAAATACTTCGTGGGCGCAGAAGATGGAACTGAAATTCGGAGACTTTGATGTCATAACTGAAAATAACTTAATCCCGATACTAAATTTCTTCTTTGGGCCGTATTGCTACTTTATTACGGTATAAGTATGTCGTCGCAGCGCCCGGTTATGACTATTTAACTGCTATTTAAATCATATTCTGAGAAAAGCGTTTTCGACGGAGTGATGAAAGCCTGTACAATTTGATACCGCTAGAATATTCGACAGCACCATATTTTCGCGCCGGCAACACAATGGCGTCTATTTTTAAATTGAGAACGCGGGAGCCCGTCAATAGACGCGAATGACATTAAATTGGTTAAATTGCTTTGCCGAGCTTGGTTCTGCGACTCCTTTGGGAGGTGTCCGTTCGCCCGTCGCGACGCTCGATACTACACAGCACTCAATCGATTCACAGCTCATCTATTTTTCTCGATACATGTTTCCGTTGTGTAATATCTTCATTGTGAACTATATCCAACCGGATCCGTTTAGAACAATTTACAACTTTGCTCTGAACGACCCTCCTCTTGTTTATATTCAGTATTTTTTATTTTTGGGGTCAACGGGATTAAGTGAGAACGTTTTTGTGCTAAAATAAGAGCGCTATTTGAGAATTTGCTGAACCTGATTACGTTGCACCTGCAGCGTGCTGTCCGTCTGATAAAACAACGCGGCGAGCTCGCGCCGCTTCACTAATTCAGTGTAGAATGTAGTGGTGTGGTGTGTCTATCAGGCTGACAGATACAAACAGGGCCAAAACCAATCAATCAGTTCGGCGGAGCGTTGCGCGATAATTGAACTCTTCCCTCGAAGTACTGCGTTTCAATAGATAATTACAATCGCAAACCAAAAATTACACGCGGCATTTAACCGTAGGACCCTATTACGTTTCACAAAGCTGGGTCGGTCGCATTCGATCGGCGATCTTTGCCGGACGGAGGATTAACTCGCAACGGCGCACAATGAGGGCCTCGAGAGGAGACGAGTAGGGAGGGGATGTATTAATAATGGTCTCCGTAGTGAATGGAGCACTTACACGGTCCGGCGGGAGCTGAATGTGTGACTATCGCGTTAGAGCAAATCGAATCGGTCAGGTTGGCCGCTCGCACGCGCCGAATTCGCCGTTTAACCGGAAACTCGGCACCGGAAGAAACATGTTATAGGTTAGAAATCACGAGTCGTCACGACAAAACGTTGTTGGTCTACTTATAAGTCCATTCGGTCAAGCCAGGCAGATCTCTGGACGTCGTAATTTTTTCCTGAGACAATTTGATAGCTTGCAAGTATGTCGTAAAACTAGGTTACAATCATTATTAAGGTCAATAAAACAGAGAACATTATGATATTTCGTTGCTCCAATCATACGTTCGTCCATAAACATTATTTCGGGAATAGTTATTACCGAAATAATGTGTGATAGACGGGTAATATGCAAATGCCCACAAATTGCTTCTGACAATGATACTTAATTGGACTAGGTGTGCTCATGGGTCCGCCTCCCATGGTCCTTTATACATATTTAAATATACAACTTTGTCCATAATAGCTTTAGATACCAGACTAACAATTCTGATGGAATAGATAGAATAATCGTGAGGAAGAAAGATACAAGAAGTATATTAGCTTCAATGTAAAAATATTAACAAGTGGCAGACTCTTACAAGCTCTTCTTTCTTTATCCAAGTTTATAAGCGTTTCCGCACAATATTCTTCTTTCTTTATCCAAGATTATTAGCGTTTCCGCACAATATTCCATATTTATTCATAAGATAATACTTATTATCTTCTTGGAAGTTATTAGGAACAAAATCCCGGCAATTTTCTGATGCAAATCCATCAATGGAGACAATGGAAAAAGTTTAATGCAACCTCTGCATAGATGACGAGGGCACTGAACTCTGGCGCGCTTTTGTTTACCTTCACTTTGTTAAGTAAAAACTATTAGTTTTGATATTATAAATGAGTAAATAATTGTTTCTGTAATTATATTTTTACAATACGGTTGACGAGTTTAAAATCTTTCCATGTTTAACTAAAATAATTGGAATATATTTCTCGAAATTATAATATTAACTTTAAAAAATACTCAGTTATAAAAACATCTCAAGTGAGTTTCAGATGAGTCTCTCTTTATTTAAAAACTGTATTGAACGTCTACTTATCTAAGCTAATATTTTATAGAGAAAAGATTTGATTTTTTTGTATGTTTGTTTACGCTTTCACGCTAAAACAGCTGAACGGATTTGGATGAAATTTGGCACATGGGTAGACCATGATCTTAATTAGGATTTAGAATACTTTTTATCCCAATATTCCCACCGGATCGAGAGTTATGTGGGTGAACCCGCGGGGCGCAGCTAGTACCTAATAAAAATCATAAGAAAGCGTAGAAAGGTAAAGTTGGTTTTCAGATAATACCTAAGTGTATTTTCTGAGCAGAACTTATTTATCTTAAGTTTTTTAAAACTTTACTTAAATTATTGAATTAATATTTTTTTATAGAATTATGAACCTATTAGACCTAAGAGGTATGAAATACTTAAAATAATTTGATTCAAAACCCAATAAACCTCTTAAAATAATGTAAAATTGCTTGAATATACATATTTGAGGTAAATGTATTTTTATAACAAATCCTTTGAACTGTGCCTTTGAAGGATAAGCCGCGAGAACTGAAATATACTAAAAATTAGAGCTCATTAGCATGGTGATGAACGTTTTATTTGCAGCGTCCAAGATTAGTGGGTTAAAAAAATCTAATTACCAGATGAAAGATTACTAAGGTATGTTTTTACAACCCTCATACCAAATACAGACACCGTATTCTTCTCCATGCCGAGAAACTGTAATTAATGGTATTATACGTTTGTACCTATTTCAAGACTTTGTTTGTATAAATGTAAATTTGACGTGGAAAAGTTCCATTGAAAGTCGATTTTCGAAGTTGTACGCCGGTGGACGCGGGGAGCATTGTGAACAGTCGGGCAGCATCCTTTGCATACAACACAATGTCATTCGAGATACTGAATGTTGCTCGTACCTATGTGATCTTGGCTGTTGTTGTTTTTTTTATAAGATTTGAATGTATTGATAGATTTTTGTGAGCTAGTTCGAATGATTTTAACAGTCAACTGTGTCTGTATTAATATTACCTTTTGAAAAATAGTTTTTTGACCTATTTGACTTACATTTTGATGTCTGTTTTTTTTTGTAATTTTTGGTACTGTCAACCACCCGTTTCTAATATTTTTCTTAATCTGTAGTGGCTTATTTATTTATATATTTACTTTATTGTACACCTCAAAAATACACAATAAAATAAAATAAATAAAACAATAAAATAAACCAAACAGTACACGGAGGAGTTTAGAATGGGACAAAACAATGGCTTATGAAAATATCTATAAAGATTATCAAGATGGCTTGACTAGAGGTGATATTGCATTGTACATCGAAAACTCCTTAGTTCTCGACTATGCATTGAGGTGAGAGAGATAATGGTGGCCTATTTTCGTTCGGAATACGTAGCACTAGCTATCAGTCCGCCATTGTAGGCTTCATATAGGTACTGTATGTTTCAAGAATACGTAGAGAGACGGTATTTATGTCGGTGTATGTTTATTAAGGTACCAAACCTCGGATAAATGTACCAACATGGATGACGAGAGCATCTAAGACTTTTCAGCAAGTGAAGCAGTTACTCGAGTCACAGTGCCAAATCTATAAAGCTGAATTGAAACTGTTTTGACGTTATACAAGGAACACAGCTATAAAATGTATGTCGCTTGAAATATATACCTGCTAGTATAACACGAATGGTACAGTTTTGGAGATGTACAATAGTGCTAATCATAGAATGCAATGATTTTGGTAGAGCTGAGTTGGAGGACGTCCCTATATTACCGACACATTTTTCAGCTTATCAGCAGTACTTATGTCATCATCATTCACAGCCCGACTTCACCAACTGCTGGGCATAGGCCTCTCCTTTCTTATGACAATCCTGACGCTCCCGTGCCAGCATCATTCGGGTTCTAACCACAACAACAATGTCGTTCTCTCCTCTCGCCGCCGGACGACCGACACTTCGTCTTCCAGGCCTTCGACGCGACTCGGTCACTGCCCTACTCTACCTGTCATCACTGAGCCCTCCCCAACTCCATTTGAGTTCCATAACTCGTTTTCCGATATCGAAAACCTACGCACGTCTTCGGATCGGATCTCGACGTTTGGAACTCGTTCTAATAGCCTTACTACGTACTGTTAGAAATACTGGAGATACAGGCAGAACCTCGTGTGGTGCTACGCTATGACGTCATCTGCTACGTCATGACATCATTGCTACGCCGTAGTCATCCCAAAGCTACGCGAGGGGAAGGACGGCAGTCCTAATTGAGCTATCACTGCGGATACACGTGTACCGATTGATGATTAAGTAAATAATATAAGTGATTAGAAACCGCGTGAGTTGTTCATTTCTGGACTCTAACTGTACATACGTTACGTACCTACTTATGAACTTGCACAAAAAAGAAACAGTCTTTAATTGATATTCATATGTTTTATTTAAAATAACATCACTCCTGTTATTCCGCGAAGGTCTAGGCAGAGGTGTACCTTAGTAGAGAACAGTGGTGGGCCAGTGGTAATAGCCCCGACTTACGAGTCGTATGTCAGAACCCAGGCAGGTGCTTTATTTTGTGTAAATATTTTCATCACCACTGCTCTCAAAACGGTGAAGGAAAATCTCGTGACGAAAATGGCATGTCCTAGAACAAAAAAATCGAAGACGTGACATCTACCTACCCGCGCTGGGCCCGCGTGGTAGGTTACAGCCCACTGCCTCTCGAAGAGAGGCGGCCTGAGTCCCAGCAGTGGGAACATTATAGGCTGGTTATATGTACCATCAACAAAGGCGACGCAAGATCACTTTTAAAGATTTGTCGTTTGCACGAAGTGACCATACTCAGTCCCCCGCCCACAACTTTGTATTAAATTGATAAAATATTTTTTTTAAACTAAACACATATTTTAACCTTTTGCCTGGACAAAAAATATTTGTTACTTCCTTCCTTGGTTGGTTGATCAAATTGGTTATGGCGGGGGTTGGGTCTAGTCGCTGTAAAGAAATATAAGCCTTAAGGTGGTCATGCGTCAACTTTGTTGATAGTACCTATGTACACTCACATTTCGCTAGTTATGTGAAAGTCCCATGCAATAGGGGGCGAGCCTATTGCCATCAACCGGCCACAAATCTAGACTCCAGGATGCTACTGAGAAATTCCCCATAAAAAACTCAATAACACTCTGCCCAACCATTTGCGATCGCTAGACCAACTAGCAATGAGGTATGAGGCAGCTCGCCGTCCGATAAGGACCAGGCCCGGGTCGACGGCGCGTTGTGTTTCACGCGCGCTTCAAAGAGATGTCAGCACCAATGACGGGGTCCGCTAGGGCCGATGTCTGCCGGGGTTGCGGGAAAGTCCGAAAGGGTCACCGTGGCCCCTGGCACAGGCAACTGAAGGAACACGGGTGGGTTTTAGTCAGTGAGAGTCTGACACGCCCTCCCGCTCCGCCCAGAGGGGGAGAAGTTATTTGATGATTTCCCAACATCAAAAAAAAAAAAAGTTTAAATTGAGGTATTTGTTATTTAATTAGTTTAGTAGTTAATGTCATTAAGTAATATCAGAACCTGAATAGATGCAGACTTATAATTCTGTTTTAAGTTATGTATTGCCAGAAACCCAGCTGCGAAACCATGCGAAACCAACGAGCTGTCAAACAACTTTAAATTGAACCCAGATATTATAGTTTCCCTGAAGCTAATTATATCAGACTTAATGAGAAAAGTTAACCATCGTTTACTTTAATAATTACAATGGGAAGAGAATCCTCGGAAATAATGAAACGAACAAACACGGATATATTATTTCGTTGGTACACATCCGTAGTGCCGATAAGATGCGATGTATGAATAAAAATGAATTGCAGTGTCGAGAATGAAGACAAACTACCTACGAGTCTTGTTACACTTGGTTGATCGTCCGACAACGTCATGAAAACGTATTATGCTAACAAAAAATACCTATCGAGCTGTCCCGAGTTTACCCGAAGTATTCCGAATCTAGAGCTTTTGTTTAATACCCTCATATCATACGAATTGGAAATGTACTCGTACATAGTAAATACGGTTAAAGATACTTTATTTCACTTAAAAATAATACAATTATTCACTTTTATGAGTAAAAACATAATAATTAACTATTTAAGATAAGCCACGGTTTCGCCGGGTGATAAAACTAAAATTAAGTTAAGAAACAAGATTTAAAAAAAGGTAAAAGCTTACAATTTAATTATTTTCAAAACATGGTGATTTAATAGCCTTTTAAAAGTTGAAAGACATTTTGATTCCTTAATCACTTTAGGTAGGTAATTGATTTATAGATTGAGCTCCCTTATGTAAAACAGTCCTTTCACCGTAGTTTGTCCTCTTTTCTCTTAAAATGATATGGTTAAATGTAATTTATTTAATTAAAAATCAATTAAAATACGTGGAAATTCTACTTATTAATATTATTTTCACATAGATTTTACATAAATATTTTCTACACAGTCATGATTGTTTTGTTCACTAAGTAGGTTTGTATTCTGTGAAACAATTTATTATAACTGAATTTTGAGCCACGATACCTACACCTTTTATATTTGTTATATGAAATCGTAATGATGACAGGTCATATTTATTACCAGAGCTATGGAAACGTTCAGTGGTGCACAATTACTAATTAATATGACGTTGCACAATGTGCTCTAATTAATTACCAAATGTTCACCACACGTGTGTGCATTAAATAAATTATTGAATAATAATCGAGGTGCGAACAATATTATATCTTAACACTTTTAAGGTTTATTGAGGATGTGCAGGGTGTAAAGGCCAGATGTACGGCGCGGCGACCCGAACGGCGCGTGCGCTTCCGTTTCCGCGTCGACCGCAGCGCGCCTGCGCCGTCCGCACACTGTTCACAGACATCAGGTGGTCACTACTGACTGATCGATATTTATTGATTTAATTTCGATGCATTTATGCAGCCATAAATTTATTCCTAATTCAATATAATAAATGAATTCCACTTCTAAGTTGATTTACTGATGCAATAAAATTAGTCATGGAAAATGAGCGTCGCAGCGCCGCGCCGGTGGTCACGGGTCACCTATGAACAGACGTGCTCAGGAATAACCTATATTAATGTACATTCATTGAGAATTTTCCACGAGTTTGCGGTTTTCTTGGAAATTAAAGGTAATATATCTCTCAAACTTCCATTTAGCGTTAATATTTTGAAATTCACCTAGAAACTAGAGGCAGTAAATATCTCAGTTCCAATTAAGACTAGTTAGTGTCTGAATAGTTGTACTTCAAAGCATGTCACGACGGTTGCTGCTGGCGCAGACAACAAGACAAAAACGATAATAACTCTGATATAAGACTGAAATAAACTCCATATCCTCGGTCCCCACTAGATAGAAGTGAATAACAGCAAAAATTTCCAGCCGCTATTGCAGCGCGTCCGTATGTGAATTGTTGCAATTTCAAAAATTCCCATTATCGTGGAGCGTAAAAAGGAGAGAAATAAGAAGTGGCGGACAATAGTATACAGCTACGGGCAACGGGGAGGAGGCGCGGCGTTTCTAAGCAACGCTCACTCCGCGTCCCACGCCCCGCCACGCCACCGCCACGCCACTGCTACGCCACCGCCGACGCGGCCTGTGTCCACACTTCCATCTACACATGCCGTTTGTAACATGTTTTCATTCTATCTACGCATGTAACATACATGTTTAACCTAGCAACAAAATTCTTGGAATAATTATTGCGTTGCATGCTTTAATATTAGAAAATGAATAAGTCTATGAAGTTACAGTGAAACACGTACATATTTGATGGTAGCAGGAATCCCAATGTGGCACGTTCTCGTTAGTGAACATTGTACGAGTTTTACAAGTGCATATTTCACTTAGTAGGTACTAAGTGAAGTATGCATTTGTTCAGAATACCAAGGTCATAAAATTTTTGTTATGGAGTGCTAAAGTTAGCATCGATTGACATCAATTGATTGAGTGACGTGAGTTATAATTGCGAGGCACCGGGCACTCACATAAATTACGTCAGTGAATTCTGCCCATACGAGAGGAAATCATTTGAATGGCCGAAATAACCACCGACTGCGCTACCTCAGGGATGCTATTCCTATTCCGTATTGACTGTTCATATTTCATAATGTTTGACGCTAATAAATTATTCTTAGCACTGACTCTAATAAGAGCACGTATCACTAATAAAAAATAATGTGTGCTTATTATAACTTCGCTTAATTAGAAATGTTAGGTATGCCATTAGTACTATCAGCAAATGTGTACCCACTTAAAAGCTTAAATTCCTTGTTAACGCAAACATGTATTTGATTTTAAAAGCAGCGTTTTAACCCTACAAACACAATGTGATTCTTTCGATTAGAATAATTCCTTTCTGTGAATGCTTACAAAAACTACAAAGAGGCGGCGTCTATCTCTTACCAAACTTGGATATGCGGCTCGCAAACACTTCCTTTTCTAAACAGAAAATTCCGTGGGTCGATTCAGTATACGAGCGTTCTAATAACATTCCGGGGCGATATTTCACACACCTCGATCGCGACTGTGTAGTACATCACTTAGCCCAACACAATGGTACACGGACGATTTATTGTGTACACTCTGTACCCAGATAAAGCACAGACAATGGCCTATCAGATGGCGGTCGATCGACACGTGTATGCTTTTAGCCCTAGACTTCGACACCCAATTACGTGGCCGCTAGCGACGGTATCATTCATCACGTACAAACGAGCGATTTTTTATTACACACTCTCTCCCAAGTCCCAAGGTGAGGGAAAAACGGGAATCTTACGAGTGGATGATACTCTACCAACTTGGTGTGGAGCAATTAAGGACAAAATTACTTGCGCTGACGGATTTTTGGTGGATTACGGCGGAAAGTTAATACAAAGATTGTCGGTTAGGCGATGCGAGCCGTAGGTACAAGTATGTAATTGGTATTATATATGTATAAATTCTTCAATTCGAGTATCTACGACTCATAAGTTTTAGTAACAATATAAATACTTAAGCCTATGTTAGTATTTACATGAAAACAACAACAAAAAAGACAATATTAATACAAGCAATTGGTATTCTGTTTAAAAAAAAACTTGAATATTGCATTTTAATTCTCCGGATATTGAAGTTTTTTCGACACTTTAGTAGGAAAGCTCAAATAGATGTCAAAGTTAAAAACTTGGCACAAATCACCCGAGTGCAGCTTCAGATTGACTGTTGAAACTTATTTCAGCAAAGCACCAAAAAATAACGTTACCTAAAACGTTACATACTTAAAATGGTAGGATGAAGAAATAATTTGTGGCGGAAAATAGAGTTGCCCACCCATTAGGTGCACATTATCGAGTTGCAACTTTTTATTTCGTAACAAAATCTATCACCGCGTCAAAAATCCCTAAGAGCATATAATATATAGGTTTTACTATATTTCGTACGAAACTCTGGAAGTATGGTCTGCCTATAAAGTTTTTATATCATCATTATACCATCAAACTTTATGATTAGACTCGTCCAGCCAGAATGAATCGCGGTCTGGTGCGCAAAACTGTTTCAGCAACTAATAATAAAACGTTAAGATAACGTTTAAATAGTGAAAAATAAAGCAAAACTAAATATTTTGTGTGGAAAATACGATGGGAATCTTTACTTTCGAACATTAGCACATTTTATGTATGTTTAGGGAGAGACACGTGTGGGTAAAGTTTTCGAGTAAATTGACGATGTCAATTTGTCCAAATGTGGTATTTTAACGCATATCGTAACACATTAAAATTATCATACCAATTAATGCACTGCGTGTGACTAATTAAACCATTTATATTAACAAAAACTTAACAGCCGGGTATGGTGTGCTCTTCATAGTGGGGCACAGCTTAATCATGTAAAGAATTTCATAAAAGCTATAAAACTCGTATTGTGACATAAAAGGTGAAGTTGGAATCGTAAAAAGCTGGGGTGTGAACGTTTCACCCCCGCAGCGCGGATCCATGACGTCATTAAGCGGCACGCGCGCGCCGCGTCTCGACAAGCCGCGTATCCGTCCACCGCACGCCCGCACGCCTCTTCTACATTCACTTTTCACACACCACTAGCTGTCGAAATACAACAATATATCCTCACACATAAAAAAATGCCGTAAATATTTTATTGACTGTTTTGTTTGTAGGCCCACAAGTTATTAATCTAATGATATATAGGTCGCAGGTGTTCAAGTACGAAACAAAAAAAGACGTCTAAAACCGTCCAGGATAATTTTTGCGGTTTTCTGGCTGAATATCAACGTGAACTAGCCTTGTGTAATTTACGGGTTCGTCACACTACGCTAGAGGTACAAAGCATCCACAAAAACATTGTTTACAAAGGTTTTCTCTTGTGTGTATGTGCCAACATGGTTTGGGGCAAGGCAGATTAATTTAGGTGATTGCGTTCTTTGCATCTACAGTAACCTGACGTCAGAATATTCGTACCTTTCTGTAATGAAATGACAGACATATCAACCGGTTTGTACTTTATGTATAGAGTACTGAGTGAGATCGTCGAGTCTGTCCTTACCAGTGACATTTAACTACATGTTTTATGTTTGTACATTGGAATTAATTATTTTATAGTTACTGCATCAGTCATGGGGACGAGCATGTGACGAGCATCGAACCGAGACGTTACGATTACGACATGCCTACTAAAGTGACCTACATTATTTTATATGACATTAAACCGAAGAAGGATTCCGTCGCGTACTCGGACTTACCGTCCAATAAGAGTGATGTCGTTAGAAATCTACCAAGATAATTATGTAATTATGACTATAGGATTGTACAGCGATACAGAGGCGCTCCATTTGTGGGAACCAAGATCCGAATGTTTAGTATGTACTACCAACAAAGTTGACGCATGACCACCTTAAGGCTTATATTTCTTTACAGCGACTAGACCCAACCCCCGCCATAACCAATTTGACCAACCAATCAAGGAAGGAAGTACCAAATATGTTTTGTCCAGGCAAAAGGTTAAAACATATTTCTTTTAATAAAAATAAAAAACAATTTTGATTTTGTCAATTTAATACAAAATTGTGGGCGGGGGACTGAGCATGGTCACTTCGTGCAAACGAAAAATGTTTAAAAGTGATCATGCGTCGACTTTGTTGATGGTACACTTGGTAGAGATTCGTCAATAAAGCTATTCGTCTATTCTCTCTACCTACGTCTGTGTTTCCGAACGCATACAAGCCTAATCTCTTCAAAGTGAGAGTGAACAGGCTTCTTCTGGGTAAACTCACTCCATCGTCGACTCTGTCTCTGTCACCACTGACCTAGATTAGAGTCAAGAGTAAACCCATTTTAAATAAATAAAAAAATATAAAAAATCGTGATACCCTAAGTACCGTTCGACTATTAAAGATAACATGCCATTGAACTAAAATAAAAGATAACATTAGTTCTCTTCAAGTATTATTATTGTAAACTTGAGGTTTGTTTTCAAAGTTTATCTTAAGGTCACTTTTTTCACGGTCATCGAAAGTTTACAATAGCTATGAATGAATACAGCAAAGTTTTGATTAGATATCATAATATTCAGCAAAACCAATCAGCAATGTCAGTTGTAGCTGAATTGGATGAAACTGAGACCACGGAACGAATACTGAGACCACGGTACGAAAACTGAGACCACGGTACGAAAACTGAGACCACGGTACGAAAACTAACTTAAAAGTAAACTTAAGGATCGTGGCTTATTTTAAATAATATAAGGAAAAAATCTTTGATGAATAACACTAGTATTATACAGGTTGAAATTGAATTCATGGGCATTATTTTAAAGGGTCATTGTACCTACTCATCATTATGAACAACTTTTACTATAGGACCAAACTTGAAATCACAAAAAAAAAATCAGCTGTTCCCTACATTTATGTTTGCATAACCCTTCAAAATGTAGGGAACAGCAAATTTTTTTTTTAACCTAACCCTTTAAAATAAGGCCCATGGATTCAATTTCAACCTGTATAATCGATATTGAATTTGTGCGCCTGTTTACTATATATTTTCAGAGCGAAACAACGAACGTGGGACCTAAAATAGGTCATACCTACATTTCTACCGGGAAGATGAAATAAGTAACTCACGTGGAAGTCGCTGAAACCGCTTATATAATAGAAGTAAATGAATTATCCATCGACCTCCCACGCCAGTCCCTAATAAGTGTATCAATTATAATTTATACCTAAGGACTATGGGACTAAATTCGATTCTGTAATCTATATTTATTCAAGTGGAAACACGAACAAGACATTACCTTTTAGGCATAAGTGAGCTTTTTTATAAATAGACTAGCTTTTGCCGCGGCTTCACCCACATGAAATTCGGATATTATCCCACGGGCATTTACTACCAGGATAAAAAAGCATCCTATGTCGAACGTAGGTGATGGCCTATACGTATGCCTTTCATCCAATTCCGTTCAGCCGTTAAGGCATGAAAAGGTACAACAGGACAAACTATATTTATCAATCCCTTAAATCGCTTAAAAAGAGGTACACAAAAATTTCAACATTAAATACAATTGAATTTTAAAATCATCTCCTATTTTACGCCCTTGGGGGAAGATTTTGCAATACCGCTAAAACACGTAATTCTTTATTTCTTACCAAGGATAATGTAACCTATACCTAGTCCGTAACGGAAGAAATGCTGGGTTTCCTAAACAAACTATCATCCCCTATTTCACCCCTTTAGGATTATTTTTGAGACAAAAAGTAGCCTATGTCCTTCCTCAGGATGCCATCTGTCTTCTTGCTAAATATTATCGAAATCCGTTCAATTGTTTAGGCGTGAAAAGGTAACATACATACAGACAGAGTTACAAGACATTGAAAGAAAAGAAAGACAGAAAAAATGTTTATTCTGCACAAACAAAACGCACATTACAAATAAAAAAAAAATTAAAAAGAGACAAAGTCATCAGAGTCATTGCAATGTGAACCTCCTCGTTTTCTTTGGTTTGCCGATACTAAGCTTAATAGAAAGTTTATAATAATAGCGCATAGACTACGGTCTGGACAAGTTCCACTCAACAAGTTTCGACACTTAATGGGGAAAAGTGACAGCCCCAATTGTACACAATGTCATACGATGGAGGACGTCCATCACTTGTTGGTGGAGTGCGTCAGGACCCGAGCTGCTAGAGAGGCGCTGATGAATACCTTCAAAACTAATTTGATAGATGTTGGTTTTGTTCAAAGCATATTATCAGTGCCTGTCTCGAAAGCAGCTATCTTACTGTATACAATAGTATATAAGGTTTTGAAATCTGAATAGTGTAAAGCTTTTATTGAATTAGGTTATGATGGGACTGGCATGGTCGTGTTGTGACCAAAGCCCCTAAATTTATAATAGATAATAAAAAAATAAAAATAAAGACAGACAGAGTTACATTCGAATTTATAATAAGTATATTCGTTTGGATATCGGATCCGCTTTCCTGGATTGATTGATTTAAATATAAGAAAGAGAAAGGACGAGTATATACCTGCTTAATTTTAGCTGATGAAGCAAAATGTAAATATGTGATGCATTATTTCAAACAAGCATCTGCTTAAAGCGCCCAGTTGTCCATTCAAGTTGATTTTCATCCACTTGTCTGACCGCTATCAACTGGAATTGTGGGTCTGATTTGATTGAGACATTGTTCAAAAACTTAGATACACTTTAGAAGTAGTCCGGAGGATAATGCTAACAAAGGGTAAGGAGTTCGGGTTTTTTACAATGATAAAGGTCCTACAACCTAAAACCTACTATTTAAGTTAGTAAATAAAATAGATATCATAAAACTAGATTAAACAATATGTTTAAAATGGTTTTGTTGAGGCCTTAAAGAAAAGCATAAAAGCTCGTAAGTGGTCATAACTTGCAATTGTTTAAACAGTGTATTTTTTTCAGCCTAAACCGTATTTAAATTAAACTACCCGTATAAAATGTAGTCGCGACGGCGAACAATCAATTTTGTTTTGTCGTACAAAAATAATAGTCTGTTCGACGCAGCCTTTCCCCTGTGACATCTATCGAGGCCGCATCGTGTGTCACAATGCCGATAGACATCAGTTCCCGTCGCAACGTAATACTAAAGTGATTTTTATTACATTCGATTCGGTTGCTTTGTTCATATTCCAAGCCGTTGTGTGACAATAAGTCTTCGAAAAGCATCAGTGTGGAAAATGGCATCAGATATTCGTACATTTCTTTAGAAAATTGGATATATGACACAGTTATTAGGTTGCGAAATAATTTTCTAATGCCGTTCGGGTATGTAATATATTATGTGTTACGCTGTATTTTGCGAGGTGTGAGCGTTTTGATGTAGTAGGTTCTTTTCTTTTCTTTATGAGTGCTTTTTCGTCAAATAGGTTTCTTTAAACAAAATAATGTAACTGTTCCAGTTATACAAGGCAATTTCAGGTCACTAATTGATCACATTATGGTTCTTCAAAAAAAGGCGATGATTTCATGTCACAATAATTAGAGGAGTACTTCACTGTTAGCAGCAGTGGCAACATGTGTGACGTGTGTCAGAGACATGCAAACAATTGTTGCCAGTTTAATAAGGTTTCTCTAGACGGTAGGTGCATTACAATGACCATACGGTGCATCGGCACGCGACTGACACCTTGCACACGGCTTCAGGCTGTCAGTACCGTGGCAGGCGGTACCTGATACACAATATGCACAAATATTGTTTCACACAATGTACGAACGTTTCTACAGTAAAGTGCCTATCTATTTTTAGCTTGACTATACATCCTGCCAAAACGCTTGCTTAAGTCAGATACTCAGACTTCGTTAATTATTTTAAACACGACATCTGTGACTTCAAAGCGCTGCTATAGAAATGCTCATCCAAATCTATGGTAAGACAAGTAATGTCTGGGGTATAGTTTGAATGGAGGTATGTCTGAAAGTGGCAGCTGAACATAAAGGAATGGAGAACGGTGTGCCTCGAGATAGGCACTCTGTGCAGGCTTGTAATTTTAGATATCGAGCCTCCCCCGTCACCCGCCGAATCCCCCGGCTCATCCCGACTCCGCTGCGGATTAGAATGAAAATACAACGCTTTATTATCTTTCCTTTGACCGTATGCCTTACCTTCGCCGATCTACTGTTTCCCTTCTCCTGTCCGCCAAAGGTGAGTGAATTGTTGATATTTTTTTTGTAATCTCCCCCTCCTTTGTATTCAATTATCTTTGTTGCCGAGAAGATCATCTATCTGAAATGTAAATTCGAATTTCGCCCATACTCCTGAACGGTGGCCAAAGATTTTATTTAACTCAACACCCCGAAAAGTATGCGTTTTATAGGGATCCTCGAACGCGGTGGATTTTTATTAGAGACACGTTTTTACCGACAGTAGATCGTGGTACAGGCGACATTTATCTTCCGGGCGCGCGGCGGCGGCGGCGGGGGTGTCTTTGTAAAACGTTTGCGAATGAAAGATTTTCCTTCTTTTATTATTTCACATGTAATTTATGACACTTCTAAGGTTCGCGATTTCTTAGAATAAAGAGACTTTTCACTCATAAACGAACAATTTTATTGGCGACGTTACTTTTTCAACTTTTCAAATCGCACAAAAGTCTTTTTTATATTATTTTATTCTGAAACGAAAGTGGCAACCGGATTTTATTCTATCTTATAAGTAGAAAACATCTCTGCGATTTAATGCAAGCGGAGTGCGGAGATCAAAGGGCCTTATGCATTATATTAAAGTTTTATTCGACGCCGGTGTGCGGCCGCCGGGCCCGGCAATTTCCTTTTCAATTACGCCTACTTGAAATAAAAATACAATTTTTATTTGGGCCCTGGTAATTAAAAAGGGATTCTGTAATGAAAAGGTATACCTTCAGTTCCGGGCGCTCCTCTCAATTTCACTTCCGTTTGTTTGTTCCACGGGGGCCACGCCTTTGGGGGCCAAGCAAAGGGTTGTCGTGGCGCGCCGTGCGGGGTGTGTCCTCAAACATTGCCTAAATCACAAACACATTAAGGAAATGTCTCTAATGATTCTCGCGTACACTTTCTGACCACGTGCACTTACTTCCTAAAGGCAAGGCGCCTCTAGCTGTAAAACAATGAGTGACGACAAAGGCAGAGCCGTATCAGACGGATGTGCGCCTGATTGCAAGTACGATGTCGACAGGATCCTACTTCCTGTGTCTCGGATACTAAACAATATGGTTACGTGGCTACGTATTCACGCAAGAATCTTCCGTCTATGTCTGCCGAGGGAAACACTTATGACAGAAACTTCATTTCAACGTGGTTTCCATTTGTCATACTCACTTTTTGTTCTTAGTACGTGGACTTACTAAAAGTAACTAAACAATCCCAGATCTTTAACAAAAATATCATAAATCGAAGAACTAAGTCGACTTCTCCAAAACATCCTTCTTCCTCACATTTATGTCAGCTTAGGACTCAAGGAGACGTTGAAATAAACTCATGAAACATAAATGCGGCCATGATAGTTTCATATGACTGCCAGAGATAGTTCACTACACTCTTTAATGTTAATGTAATGTTTATGTAGAGGGTAATAACATAGGTATAACTCCCGGCTCCGGTCGGCCGACGGCGTGCACTTTACCCTCTCCGGAGGAGATTAGCCATCTGAGCGGATTAAGCAAAGGTAGACCCATATAATACAGTATTTAACTCGTTTATATGGCAAAAATATTCTGTATTTCTGAGGCGAAGTTGCTTTCAGAGAACGCTTTGGGAAATAAAGGTACGTATTCTACAAAGTGATATGACATTTTGTCGTCTATAAAACCTCATGGAGAAATTTATTCTGGGCACAGCACACGGAAATGTCGGCCTAGGTACGCCTACTTCATGTCTACTTGCCGTAAGTTTGTGAGATTACCGGAGCTACATAAAGGCTCCCGTTAAGTTGAGCCATATTAAAGTTTAATTTAGAAATACAATGAAATACTCAGCGGGATCTTGAATTTTATGAAGAGATAATGTCCTCGAAACGCCAGCGACCCTCTTGAAATATTCTAAGAAATTTGCGATTCAAATACGCAAAGCCGTTTAAAACGCCTAACAAATTAAAGGCGGACTCGTTAAAGCAATAATTACTGATTACATTATGAAATTATACCTCGCGTAGATGTGAGAAATGCCCTTCATTTCGTTCGTAGGTATAATTGTTTCAATCAAGCATTAATTTCGGTTTATTATTTCACACAGGCTGCAGGTGAAACATACTACGAAACTCCCAGTAGGTATTTGCAGTTGAAAAACAGTGTTGCCGCGAAAGGTGAATGCAGGAATAACCCAACCCATGCTAGAATCAAAAGAACGAGTTTTCAGTAGTGAGTGAAGCAGGGCGTTCATGTTTTAATATTTTACCGAAAGCTTTGCGCTGAATTGCCGAATACGCAAACAAAGCTGCTAGCTTAATAACCGCGTCGCGGCACAACTGTATGCGGCTGAAAGCTCTCATAATCCGACCTCCACTGCTCAGTGCTCGTCGAAACAGAACGACTGAAGCATTTTAAAAATTCGTTCCACCTTTAGATTAGAAGCGTTGATTGAGATAAGTCTTGTTGTCATCTTAGTCTTGGATATATTTTAGTCGCAAGTCCGTCGGGAAGAAAAATAAACAGGCGAAAGATTTAATCTGTGAGCGTTTCCCTGTCTGTTTAAATAGAAGTCACAGGAGACGGCGTGTTATCGGCGCGGTCCTACCTATTTGCCGAGCCGCAGACGGCGCGCGGCGCCCGCACCGCTCGCCCTAACTTCCCTTGTTTGCAAACTCGGATTGGATCTCGCGTTCTACTTTCCACAGGACATTCACAATCTAGTTTTATGACTTTAAAATGTTAACGCCGCTACCCTAACTGGTTGATCATGAGTTCATGACTTTTAATCATGATGTTGAACTCTTTAACATCTGTTTTTATTTCTTCTTTATTGTTTGTACGTTTTGAGACCAAATTATGGTCAAACTCTTCTTTTTTTTAATTTCAAAAGATAAGTTCTAGGAAGTACCTGATCTACCAGCAGAACGAGATCGGCGACGTCACAGTTGGACTCCAGCTCAACAATAGCATTCAAAAGACGTTTCCACGAGCTCAACGCCGCAGTGAATGCATAAATGACTTTGACCAATTGATTTTTACACCGCATTGTGCTCTCACAGAGAATGATGTGCGGTGTTTTTGTGTTTACCTATTCGATTGAACAACAACCGACATTTGACCTGGCGTCTTTAATCAATGTCTCTGATAATACGCACGAAACGGGTGAAAGTATTTTTGTAATGCTTTTAGTTTTAACATTTTGTTACTATAAACTCAGTGTCAAACCTTCACTTCTTCGTAAAGATTTATTTATACAAGATTGGTTAATGTAAACACTGAAAACATAAACACACGCATTTGTAGACATATGTTAGTGAACAAGTGCACGCGCAGCGGGTGATGTGGGGGCCCAGAGAGAGGGGGGAGGGGGGAGGCCTGACGAGCCTTTGTTTAGAACATAAAATTATACGACACCAATAAATTCTTTGTTTACCCGATAAATGAACGTGTCCGTTCATATGGGAGTGCGATCGGCTCTGCGTGACTCGAGGATATGCATGTACACCTATAAAGATAAAAAACTATGTGACAGCAATAAACAACTCCCAGAAATAGAATAAGAACTGATTCCACTACAAACATTCCGTTTTAAAATACAATTTGTTATTTTAGATCGCTATCTTAATGAGAGCCGTTTTGAGAATAAATCTCCTAAATAAACAAGCATTGTCAAAACACTCGACTCCACAAAAGTTTAAACGAAGAAATGTCAACTCTTTCTGAGATAATGCCATTATCTGGTTTACCTGAGGAGAGCTTGGGGTAACAATGGCGACGTCGGCAGATGTCTCCGCAAAACAAACTTCACAACAATCCTAAAACATCGCGGGAGATAAAAAATGTAGGATTAAATATACCACATAGAGTCGCGGTACGACAGTGCGACAATAAATCGTCATCATTGACGTGAATCGGTGTACAAAATGTTAATGCCGCGTATTATGCCGTGACTACAATGACGCATTGTGCGACGATTCGGGTTCGCGTTGGACGCACCAACTTTCAAACGTCATGTTGTTTGTAATCTTTTTTTTTGCTGCGTATGCACCCTAAAGTGCCAGCTTCAATATCTTTGATGTGGATTCATTCACTTTTGAAACTGTTGAATCGTAACATGTTGTATTGTTTGTTAGCAGATTGTTATCTACGGTTGGTTTATAGACGGCCAATTTTCATGCATTTAAAAATATATATGTCTCATACATAGAGCTAGGTAAATAAAACCCCACATTCCAGTTTCTGTGAGCATCGGCAAGAAACCCCACGACAAGCCTATCGTATAGTAAATCCAACAAACATACAACGGCAGCATGGCGCGGTAACGATAGCTCAGGAGCCAGTGTTATCATAAAACTAATATTTGTCGCATGATAAATAAGAAAACTTGGTATTATAATATATTCTGGTTAAAATTTATGTCTGCGATATCTATTATTTGGTTTTACCGTCTATTGCAAGCGCTATTTATTTATCGATAGCCGAAGATTTGTACAATGTTGGTGGCGGTTTCCGGGCGTTTGTCCGACTACCTGGGCACAGATAAGTTGCATTTTCGAGCGGATTACGAATCGTCCTTGAGTCTCCTTTATCCTTTAAAGGAACCGATATTGTTGCTTAAGCACGGCCGCTCCGCGAGCCCCGAGCCCGGAGCCCCGGCCTCTTTCTTAAGAAGGATTCCAGAATATTTGATTATGCGACATCCTTATCTGGCTTTCAAGAGCTATTATCATTCTCTCTCTCCGACTGGAGAACCGCTTACAAATTTATTGTGTCCAACTTTATTTGTTCATGCATTCATCGATGAAATTTAGCATACAATAATATATACTTTTTGTGCAACCTTATATTCAATGTTGCATAATTTATATCAGTTGTGTTTGAATTGATTCATATAACGAAAACAATATTATCTATTGTTTGCCAATATCAATCCGTTCAAGATTTATTCAGAGTTCGGATACAATATTTAGATTCGCCGATTCTTTCTGTTTCATTACAGGTTGCCAGGGGCTCCAAGTTACGGTCGTGTTATTATATTAGTTGAACTCGAGCATGTTCACAGATGTCGCCATGTTTGGAACGGATAACTATTACGTTGTTGCCTCCGGGCGACGTACGAAAACATACGAATAATCGTGGTATAATAGCCCAGCTGTTCGACAGTACCGAGATTTTCGCTTCATCCCCATAAATACGTCAAGCAAAACACAAAAGGATTTGTTTCGTTAATTCACGTGTATTATTTACGATTCGTTTCACCTCTTTAGGTGGCGAGAAGATGAGATCGAGTTACGATACACCCAATATTGTCTCATATTTCCATTCTTCAGAGGATAATCGTAAAAACTCTTCAGCTTTCAATTGTTTGGAAAGGGGGCGGATATAAGAGGCCTATATGAATCGTGAATTCGATTATAGATATTTTTTATTAGAAATAACCTAGTTAAATCAAATCAAACAATCCTGAGACAATATTATAGTTAGGCTCTAGTAATAGAAATTGGGGCGCAAATAACAGTAATTGTCTACAACTAACCGTTATTTGAAATCACTCAAGGGCGCGGAGACAGTTCAAACACAAATATTAATTAATGCGGCTATTCCGGCTTACCTAATTCGAGAAGTTCCCCGTATCTGAATAAACAATTAAACTAGCAGAAGTGTCGGGACCGGCAGGGGCGCGGGTCCGGAGTCCGGTGGAACTACGGACTCTCTGAACGTTAATATCGATGGAATAGTTAATTAACCACCACGAGCCTGACCAATAGAAAGAAACCACATTTGGAAACATACCAGAAATATTTTATATGGTAAATCTAATTGGAACATTGATGGCTATCGAGTTTCTTTTAATGTATCAAAGCTCACTACAGAACTACTTTATAGTTTGCCTTCTACAATACTAAAATATGGACGTAAACAGATGTTCCACAACCCAAGCCGCAATCGGGCATAAACAATTACATAATACGCACATTTATATGCCGTAAGGGATAGTTGATAAATGCATTCGATCTATGTCACGCAAATGAGAATGTGCATTGACTAAATGTAAATAAATAACAATCAGGCAGTCGGGAAGAGAAGCTAACGAACGAAAATAACTAGGAAGTATGAATTATAAATGAACTATAACATGGAATAAACCTCATAAGATTGACTTCGCCTCATGTTTAACCAAATAAAGATAAAATGCAGGTAAAGGAGCGTGTAGCGTGTGTATTTATTTTTTCCAATGTATTTATTTATTTTCGTTACAAGGGTCGGCGCGTGCGTCCTTTTGCTTGTCACAGCAATGCCACCACAGACTACTTATAGATATGAATGCCACAGAGTGACACTCAATGGCATAGACAAGCAAGTAGGTCTGGCGCGGATAGAAATGCGAAAATGATAATGTATTATTTGTTATTATTTTACATATATGTATTTCATTATTTATTTATTACTGTTAAATGCCCGTGACTTCACAGCGGGCCCTATCAGAATACCAGCGTTGCGGCATTTTTTTTTAAATGTCGCAGCATCATGCTGAGATAGGAGCCTTTTGGCCTCGTATAGGAATTTCTGTTTCCTTTTTCTTTTGTTACTTTTTGTTTTTATATAGTTTGGTTTTTTATTTTATAATTTATTTTGTGCACTTCTTGTACGAGTCGCAATAAACACTTTTCTTTCTTTCTTTAGAACCGCCTGCTAAGCTAAAAATGTTGTATTCTAATTTCAACGTAACAATATTGAAAGTCCAAACATTGGGTATCAAAAATCCGTCATAGGTAGGTATAACGTAACAGTGTGGTGTTCGAAACAGGAGCAAGCGTGTGCCTGACGAACCGTGCAAAATGATAATTAAGAGAAACCGCTCAGTCATCGTTAATACGATAGCCGCCCATGTAAATTACAACGGGCAGCGCGCTGTTTATAACAATGGCCACACTCGATGGCTTTCATTAAAATTTGAACAATGAAAATGCAAAAACAAGTATCATCTTGTTAAACTAAATTTTTGACCTTTCATAAGTGCATCTGGAATAAACTTTT
Source organism: Brachylomia viminalis (assembly GCA_937001585.2). Taxonomy (NCBI): domain Eukaryota; kingdom Metazoa; phylum Arthropoda; class Insecta; order Lepidoptera; family Noctuidae; genus Brachylomia; species Brachylomia viminalis. The sequence continues at coordinate 12,066,709 of OW443299.2, forward strand.
GACTTTGTCCTTCCATTTTAATAAGACACTTCAACACAAACCTAAGATTAGGTGCGGAGTATTGAGTGCGTCCTTTCAAAACTTATATTTCCCTTTCAAAGACGTTCATAAAGTGTAAAATATTTGAGAGGAAGAAGCCTTTTTAAAAACCTTTTCATGTCTTTTAGAAAATGCGAAGTTGACAGAGGCAGGCGATGTTGATGACTGCCATTGCGTCGCAGTGGGAATGCGGTGTCGGCGGAGGGTGCTCCATCCATTGAGCACGAGTACTGAGGTAATGTTCGGGAGCAAAGGGTCGCGCTCATGAGCTCATCCGTGGTTTATCCACACACTATTCAACTCAAATTTTGCAGAATAATTTGTTCACACTTTATTTACTCGCGTTTTTGATCAGCCTTATTTACTTCAGTACGCCATCTTACAGTTTTACTCTGTAATTAATGTGCCTTGTTCTTAATAGGAGCTTGAGGTTAATTTGATTTCTAATTTAACGTTTACGTGGGTCGTAAAAAATTCGTAATGAAATATTTTCTTAATATTCTGTAAGACCTTGTTTCAATATCTCTAAAGGTAACGTGATTTTCATCCTCTCTCTGTAGTTTTAAACAAGAAACAGTGTAAGGTATATGAATTGATGTTCCATATTTTTCAATATTGAATTGCGAGTGTTTTCTCGGGGTTTTATTCAGAGAGTGCTGTGAGAATATGACACTGTAGGTTGTGAGGGCGCGCCTAGTGGCTGTGGAGTGTCATCCCGCTAACACATTGTCTAGCGTCATTGTCTGCCGCGGCTCTCGTTACAGCGACGTTCAACTTTTTATTTACGCCCAAGTGCACTCTGCCTCTGTCGCGTCGAGAGCTGAATTAAGGTTCTCGGCGTTGATATGGGATCATTCAACCCGAGAATATCGAATTACGCGCGTACTGGGCGCTTTGTTGCTTACTTGCACGTGATATTCCTTTTGTAAAGGAAAGTCGCCGCATACTCTGTACGTTGTTTTACAAGTTCTGATCCACAATCGGCGCTCTTGTAATACATTCCTATAATAACCTCTACTTCGGTTGTTTTTTATGCTCTCAACAAAGTTGTTCGACTGGCAGAATGAACAGCCCGTGTCTCCCGTGTGTTCTAATTACCTATACATAGTGTGTTCACTTTTAAACTTTGCGAATACGAGCTTTTTCAGAATGCTAATAATGTTGGCCGATGTTTGAATCTAATTTCGCCGAATGAGGGTCACATAGTTCGAAGTTATTTGTTCTGTTTTTTTCAAAGGGAAACTCTTATTTGCGTTATGAATTTCTAACTATACAGTGAATGATACATTAATATTTTGCAGTTCAGATTCCATCAAAAATGTCGAACAAAATAACAAGAAAATACTTGGCAAATCCGTAGATTTTTAATTTATTTTTTCTACGTGAACACACTGAGTGAATAGTGGACTTATTACGCGACCGGCAGCGGAAATTGAATCTGAAGCTACGCACTTTCCGGTTGCCGCCGCGCTTCCGATTCACTTGCTTGGGCTCCCCGGCCGGCCACCCCTCGTGTTACCTTTTATTGCAAGTTTTAACTTGTTTATAGCACAACCTGCTGTAGTCTGTAGTCCCTACAGTGGGTGAAAATAACATACAATATCACGAAGGGAAAAATTTCTTGGTGTTTACGTCCATATTAAATGTATTTATGGTTTGCCCAAGAGACTACAATGAACAGTTGTTATTATGAGATATTGCTCAATCGTCAGGCTTGGCAAATAGATAAGCGGGTAGTTTTATGAAATTACATGCCAATGTCTTACCCCGTATCTCTTCGAAGGAAATCAGGGCAAAGTGACACAATAACGATGAAAATATCTCTGAGAGATTATTAACAGTTCATAATAATTATGACTAACATTCTTTAAAGCTTCTTACAGACGGGTTATACTAGCTAGATAGACATTAAATAGTCTTAAGAACCACAAACGAAGTGACTCAGGGTTACCAGTTATAACATAAAATAAGACGCACTGCATGCCGTTCACTTATTAGATGGCTCCTAGAGCCATGGTCGTTAGCGCTTGATCTTTCTGACCCAAGTGTTCCGTTAGACATAAGTATCAACCTTTATGTTTCTTCTTGCATAAATTAACTATGCAATATCCAGTCACAGTTCTTACGTCGGAACTTAGCATAATTTTGTCATGAATACCAAATTATGGTGACAGTTGTTTGTGCTTACCTGTTTATGAGTCGCCAAAACAGCGATGGTTATACAAGAACTTGTATTTCAGAAACGCAATTATATTAATTGATTAATAACATATTAATTTTTAATTTGTCATTTGTAATAAATAAACGTGTGGAGCGTCGGTCATTGTTTGGCATCTGGCGAGCCAAAACGATCGCGTAAATGCACGCCATTTCACAAATTGAGATCATACATCATTCAATACACATTCAATTTGATACGAACAATGTTTTCAGGAGCATATTTATGTCAGCGGCAAATTAAAGCTTATGCATGCATTCATGTAGGTTTCATTATACTCATATACATTATGTATGACAATAAGAAATACTATGTAGTTCATAGGTATTGTCTTGTCTATAGCTACTTAATATTATAAAGAGGTAAAATTTGTGAGTTTGTATGTAGGGGGTAATCTTCGGAATTACTGACCCAATTCCGAAAATTCTTTCAATAATTGAGAGTTATAGTAGGTATTGCCGACTGTCATAGAGGATACCTATCTTCACGCGGACGAGATCGCTGGGAGAAGCTCGTAGCGGAATATGTACCTACATATTATGTACACACATGCAAATATTATAATTATATTTCAGTAGCCAATATTATAATTATATTTCAGTAGCAAATATTATAATTATATTTCAGTAGCAAATATTATAATTATATTTCAGTAGCAAATATTATAATTATATTTCAGTAGCAAATATTATAATTATATTTCAGTAGCAAATATTATAATTATATTTCAGTAGCCAATTTTTACAACAACTTCTAAGTTTTGTTTATACTTGAACAAATGTTATTTATCTCATAAAAGTGTTGAACATTATGCAGGTATGTATTAGTGAAATCAGATCCTCAAAAGTAATCGAAATTTCTATTGCTAAGCTACAATGCTTTGAGGTTATCATAATCAACGATATTGGCTCACAACAGTCTCAACATCAGTGATTGGCTATGCACTGTTGGCTGAACGATTAATAAATTAATTAATGGCTTTGCATTAAGTTAGTTAGTACCTACTGTTTCCGATATCCGTAGATAACAATAGTATACCTATATTTTAAGATACTCATCTACATATTTGTTATCCATCAAAGTTAATATTGTATTTATAAAAACTCTGAGCTGTTACATGTGAAACGTAACCGGAATTGCACACATTTAACAACACGAAACCTAAAGAAAAAATAAATTATCACTCAAACAACATCTCAACTAGCTGATAAATACAGCTGAAACAGACTGAAACTTTTAATTTAAATAACAAGTAAGATCATGTTCATTTTCCTTGCTTTTTAATTCTAAGAGACATTTGCGTCTTTAGCTACACTACATACTTACACGAATTATGATAAATGCATTATGCGCAGAGCTAATGCCTTATATTAGAATATTAGATGAGGATTATGACTGTCACATGCCCATTATAAGTAGCTTTCTTTTTGATGTACGACGTTAGCAAGGACCTATTTCTAAAAATATAATATACGTAGGTACTTACAGTACCTAAGTATATTTTATAACGTGTTAGAAAGTACATAGGCACTAATTAAATCGAAACGTATTTCAGATGTTATAGAAATAGAACGTAAATTTAGCTGGGTCGAGCTTTCAGCGATATCCGGCGGTTTAGTGACGTCATTCAACATGTTGTGACTATTTCGGCAATCCTCATACAACTATCAATTCTAACTATAGACAGCAATTTATCACTAATAAAATATTTCCGATGCCCGTTTCTGAACGTTCCTGGAAATCGTCAATTTCTCGGAAATCGAGGCAATGTGCTCTGTCCGGCCACTATACTGTTTAGGAGTGAAGCTTCCGAGTGCGAGGGAAAGTGGCGATGTTGGCGCTGCGCCAGAACCGCACCGTCCGTCAAAACGCTCACAATTTATTAATTCCACCTAATTTGTGAAATATATATAGCACGCGGCAATTATTAACATTTTTGTCATCAGAAGGATTAAGGATAACCAATTAATTCAGAAAATAGACCGACATATTTATTTGACGGGCAATAAAGATGTAAACGTTTTATAACGTATGTTGGATTCTACGAAACGCTGTTGTTTATGACCCGGCTAATTATCAGGGTTGAAAGTTTAATCATAGTTTATTTGATAAAGGTAATCATCTAATATTATAATAACGCATATTGAACACAAACATATTTGTTCACAAGTTATAGTAATGATCAGCAACAACTACGAAAACTTTTGGTGGTAATATTGTTAATTACGTTCAAAAATTGGTAGACACGTTCCTGAATTTCGATTTCCATTGGTGCTTTAATTTAAATTCAAAGCATACAGCGATGTGTCGCTGAGTAAACAGAATATGTTTGTTTGTCGAGGCCGCGCCGAGCAGGACTGTCAACACGAGCCGTCCAATGTGCCGTGCTCACTTGTCCACGAGGTGGCTACCCACTTGCTTTGCGCGAATCATATCAACACTCCCAGTGCAACAGCACTAAACAAAAACATTTAAAGCATACGCGTTGCTCGCTCAGCAGTCAACTTCATTAGGTACTCTCGACAGGTCACTTCAGCAATGTTCAACTCAAAAACAAGATCGTTCCTCGTTTTATTTAGAAACAAATGAAATAAGTAAAGAAACTTTACATTCCAAACAATTTGGACAGGTAAATTAGGTTTTTGGTCGAATGGTCCAAATTTTAAAGGCAAAGGTAGGTCTGCCTATTTAATTTAAAGTTGAAACATTCTCAATTTATAGTTGCATAATTAAAGGCAGGAGTAGAAAATGTCGTTGTCGGTGACAGTTGTCTGTGTTTGCGTGACAACATAACAGATTTCCAATCAGAGTCGACGGCGCGAAAGAGATTCTAATAACATTCAAAACTCGTCCCGCGGGAGTCGGTGTCAGTTTAATTACAGGCACCGCGGCGGGACACGCCGTCTCTACCGGCTTCACAACGGATTTTTTTCTGCGGGACAAAGGACAATTAAAAAAGTTCGTAATGAAAGTCCTCCGCCCAAAGCAAAGGGGTGAGACTCCACTGAAAATATTCGCATTTTCATGTAGGTACTCACTACACTTATTTACTAACAGCAGGTAATAATAAAAGCTGAACATATATTATATTATTGTAGGTACAGTCTTGGAATAGCAGGTCTTCGGTATTGTTTTAAACAGTATGTGTATGTGTGTCTCGTGCATACAGTGAGCAACATGATTCAGCAAATTCCAGTCATAGAATGCGCGGTAAAAGTAGTTCAGGACATTTTGACAACCGTTGGTAGAGCACAATAGAGGCGCACTTCGGGCATCGCGAGCGAAAAGGTAAATAAATCGACTGCCGAGTCGAATGCCGGCTTAACTAGCTATTACGAGAAGAGCTGAACTTCCCGCGGTGACGTCTCTCCGCCTGTCACAAAGTTGCCGACGTTATTCTCCGATTAACTCTGTTCTGACATATAACGAGGAAAACTGTTCAGATAGGCTGCACCCTGATAAATCCATTGTTTTTTTTTGTCTCTACTAGCAGTAGTACCCGTGTTACATTTTTAATAAAACTTTTCACAGCATTTGTTTTGCATTGGATACGTAGTTTACTATGACATTCGAAATAGGGCATCCTATGAAATGTTTTGCATTCTTTCAGTAAGCCAGCTGAATACAAAAGTGCGCAGGTATATGCTGTCGATGTGTGATATTTTTTCATTCAAACTCAGCTTCGTTAAAATCATACCAGTATTTTGTAGGCTTGTTAGTTAACTTTTTGCGTATTGCCAACTAAAGCTCGTTGAAATCCAACATCAAAGAGATGACTCGCTGTGATATATCAGCTTAAATTATTTAGATAAAGTTCATACTTGCGGAGTTCCGAGCACGATGATATCATTCATATACTTACGCCGCGTAAAAATAACACATGCCGCTTGGAACTGAGTACCTGTAACAAAAACAGAATTATAAAATGACAAAAATGTTTAAAATTTAACGACGTAGGTGCTTACGGCTTTTTCAGGCGATCATTAACATAATTTGAGCGGCGTAGATGTGGCTTGTGACCCGAGCCCTGACATACGCAGAAGGTAATGGTGTTTCGAGTGTAACAAAATGAGCGCGTTACGCTAAAGTGCCGCCCACGAGGGCGCTTTGTGTGCTGCAGGAAGAGAAACAGATAACAGGTGAGGATGCCGGCGCGGAATTGATGCCGTTATTTGAAAAACGCCCTGATAAGTCCCCTCCGGTCCCAAATAAAGGTCGAATTTTCAAGCTACGGATAAAGGTTTCAAAAATGTTCACGTTCATTTAAAGTTACGCGAGCGTTGATTAGAATTCTCTTTATTCATTCGAATGCCCGTATAAAGTTGATTTTCAAACGGATACGGAAGTCTCTTAGGTGCTAATTCTTGAATATTTCAAAGGACATTTTAATTACCTATTCTACGTAATGTTGGAATATATTTTTATTCAGCGGTTAGAAGCTCTCACATAGACGAGCAGTGGCGCAGGCTATCGGTGTATTTTCGGATGCCTAATTATTGGTTGTGCCGGTTAACTGGAGCGCAGAGCACAAATATTTACCGTCATTTGAATGCAATGTGGAGAGCGTCGTGAATAGTTTCCACAGCCATTGCAGCGTTGTATGTCCACAGAAACTTAAACGTTGCTGACAGTATTTACAGTAAATGGTAATTTCACCGTATTGTTCGACAAATACGTCAATATGATTTTCAAATGACTTCGAAAAGCAACGATACATGACTGTCTTGTTACTTTGAGCCCGGTTTTGTGATGACAGCAAGAATCTTTTGTAACTTATTGTTATCTAATCCTTGGGCATTTTGTTCGAAAGTCTCGCGACATTTTCCAGTTACATGCCTCGATAATTCGCAGAAAATGATGACAGCTTATTACCGGATCGAATAGACCCGGGTTTCTCTTGTAATGTAATATTTGTAGATATGAAACCTAATAATCTAGGCCCCATAATTCTGCGTTGCACTTCAAGATTATATTCAAATGCAAATGTTAAAAGCAACATAATTTAAGGAAAAATGTCTGTGGCATACCTAAGTAATATATTAGTGAGTGCATAATGCACGAAATGTATGCGCTGACGCAAAGTTTATTCCTTTCCCGGTGAAGGTGCGTGGGCAGGGAAGCATCACAAGGATCGAGGGTTACGTCACACTTGGATAAGATATTTTAACCATCAGTTTGTATAGCTTTGAGATTTGGAGTTTGAAAAAGTTTTGTGTACTCCTTCATGTTTGATCGTTTGATCTCGATTATGTTCTCAGAAACATATTGAGAAATTATTTGAAGCTGGTTGGTTTTAGTATTTAGCGATGAATTCCGAAGTATAATTAAATTACGAAAGCTGTTACCAGCAGTTGAAGTAAGTTGAAAGACATGCGTAAGGAAATCTAAAAACAAAATCACGACAAAAGGTGACAAATAATGTAACCGTAGTCGCAGATTTCCAATCAAAAGCAAATAGTTACCCATAGATTTTAGAAAAGATCAACCATTGAGATAAGAGAACCTATAACGAAACGGAACTCGCCGGGAGCGTTCGGGTTTTCATTGCACTATAAGTGCTATTTCCTTCTGTTGGGAAACAACTAAAGAACTATAAAAGTCCCTTAGATACGAAACACATTTATTGAGATAGGGACATTATGCAGACACATCTAAGTATGAAGGTCTAAACGATAAAACTCGATTCGGCATGTGCTATACGATGTATATATGTAGCTCAAGTCAATCTTAGAAAGAGTCGCCACTTTTTTTGTGATCAACGTGGCAATTCTCGTATTTTACGGTTTAATCTCAATCTGTCAAAAATGCTTCTGATTTACCTACAATTTAACAAGTTTTTAACGTTGATTGTCGCTAAAATGCGACTGCGATTCGATTTTTTTAACGTTAGTAATTACGGGAATTGGTCTTCCGATTATCCGGTACTTCATTATAATAATTCGGGGAGGCTGTAATAATGCACCCAAAGATAAAAGTCAGAATATTATCACTATCTCAACTAACGCCAATGCCTCCTTCAAATCACTTGACTTCGCGCTTGAACGTCGCACTCCTACGCAGTCACGATGCGACACCGTCTCCGTCGCACGCTGTACGCAAACGACAAATGACACGGACGTTCCAAGAACAAACTACCGGAGTTATCTGATACAGCCACTTCGTGACAGCCTCCTCTGGCAATTCACTTGAACTCAGTAATGCTTTGGTAATGCGAGTACCTACTAGTATGCGAGTTTTATCGAAGGTTTTTTTGCAAGCGGGTAGGTATAGTTTATTCTTGAACCTTTTTTTTTGTCTTTGTCACTAATAGGTTTTCTTTTCAACTTTTAAAACTCCAGAAGTAAGGAATCTGAAGTTGTAAATGCATCACCTGTCTATTTGAAGAGAAAAGGGCTAAATTTGGCCACTATTCATCGATGAATCGGAACATCGCTTGAACATTTTTACACTAGTAGTAAGATATGAATAATATCATACAAACTTATAGATTTGCACATTAAAGCGAATTGGCTAAGAAAAACACGCGAGTCACTATAGCCAACGTACTCATACCTACCATTTTAGCGCAGGTACGTACATAAGATCTAACACGCCCGACTAAGATAAAATTCCTCTATGAAGTGACATTAGTTAACCTTATGTAGGTATGTCGCAAAGGATTATATCAAACTGCCATAAGCCCGAAAATAAGCGTGACTGATATTTTCAAGAATGTGGATAGACTTTAACCTAGGTATAGTGCAAAACAAATGTTTCTTAAGAATTGAACCCCATATCATCTTCTTTTAAGTGGTGAATAATAATTAGGTAAAGAATTTGTTATGTAAAAATGGTCAAAATTTGGGCGACAAAAAGACCAAGAATTAAAAGTGACTTACCTTACTAAATAAGGCATGAATATTTTATTTATTTTGCATAAAAAGGCAGCAAGTCTGTATCAGTTAGAAACTGAATACGTGACAAAGTTCCAATTTGGGTCCTCAATGTTTCACGCCAAAACCTATCTAAACAAAATTTAGACTAAAATGAGTCAATGTTTGTCGAGATGACCCTTTGAAGTTTTGGGTAACACGCACTTTTGGGCCTAGTATTGATCCCTGCGTAAATGTGAAAAGATTTTTGAAGAATGCATGATTTTCATTTTTGATTGGACGACAGATATCTGTTTGAGTTTTGTGATAAGACCTGTATGATGCAATGGACCCTAATTAGGTTTTAACATGGCCAAAGAGTTTATGATCGCAGTATCTTTGTATGTTATTCGGATACGAGAGAAAGCAGCAACCAATCCTCTAGTCTTTATATTAGTAACATCTAACGACAACCATGGGGTGAGAAGGGTGGTTTTCGGAAACACTCTAAAATATTTACTTTAATTGAGTTTGCAATCATCACCATTTTCGAATTAAATAGAACAGGGCCACCGTGTCATTGAGACCTTACGATCCAATGCTTTTCGAAGCTAAAATGTTCCCATCAACAGTTTTATTATATTACATTTATGTCTTTAGTGTATCCGTTAAAACAATAGAAGTCTTATTAATTAACTCTTCACGAATAAAATCGTAAAATTCGTAATGGAGCATTAAATGTATAGAGAGTAGTAAAATACTTATTCCCTACTTGTCACACTCTTTGGTTCCCTAAGGCAAACAGTTTTATTATTATGACTCCATTTATTGCGTTAATAATATTATCCACTATTGAATCTATATACCTAGATTATTATCGATATTTTATTGGGCTATCAACCTTTCGTAATTTAAAGAGCTATTCAGAATTATATTCATTTTACTTTGCCATAATAGGTTACCCCATCTCTTTAAGTAGGCGCCGTAAGGTGTGACTATAAGATCATAACATCTAGAAGACGGTAGGTAAATAACATCATAATCTTTTTATAAGAGTAAAGAAGGTGGTTGCTCCGAGTAAATCGAGAAACTTACAGTTTTATCGAAGGGGCACCTAAAATCACCAGTTTCAAAAGACGTAAGAAAACGATTTATCATCATCATTCATCTTTTTACTTGAAGCTCTGGCGTTAGGAACTGTAATGGTTCACTACGTATCTCTGCTATTTTTTACACCTCGGCATTCAATATTCAATCGTCAGATTCTCACTGCACACACGTTCTACATATACATTTTTGGTCGTTTCATATCCGTTCGATCATTCGGAACTGCAGTGCCAAAAACTGCAGGTGTGCATTACTAGGGGCTGTGAGTGAGGGGCGCTGTGCCGACCACCTAATCAACCAGTCGGAATGTGGAGGACGAGGGCTCACGAGGGCTCTCGTCGGGTAGCGCACTGATATCATACACCCATTACACAGACAATTATTACATTTGTTGCGAACGAGTACTTAATTAGTGGCGAATAGTTTTAAAATAATTTTTCATGTGTATGATTGAATGCAGGTTTTGATGCGTATTGGATATGAAAACTAGACTTTTCATTCACTCTAAACATGTAGGCATGTTATGAAATAAAATTTGGTAGCGTTTTTGTAAGTATTGTTTTGACGTAGTGCTTTTTGAAAGGTGAGTTTGTAAGCATTTTCCTACAATTCGTTTCCTACAATCGTTGAGCTCCTTGAGTCTAAGTTGAGCTGCACGATTACTGACAATTGCGTGCACTGACTGGACAGGTCCACTCAATCTGTGTGGTTCTTTCCTTAAAAGACCATTGCAGACACCGATCTACATAGCCTTCACATGATCTGACCAAGATTTTGTCTGGACTTTAAAAGAGACTGTGACAGCTGAGTTTGTTTCGGCCTTTCTTCTCAGAGTAGTCAGGTAAGAAACACCGACCTCATCTAGTTTAAAAAAAAAATATGATTGACGTGTAAAAGTGTTTGTTCAAACCTACTTACAGAAATAAAATCATTTATTTATAATTTAATTTCTGCGAACACAGCTGATATATTAAAACAGAAATATTTGTAGACAAAAGCATCTCCGTTCTTGCAATTTTCGGACCGAATACACATGTCCACAGTACTGAAGCACGAGCGTGATTTTTTTAGAAGCTTTGTACAAAAAACTTCACAGTATGAAAATGAAAAATGGTGACCAAATGAACCGTCGGAGTTCCATCGTAGCATAAACAGGATTGGAAGGGCGCAATTTGGTCGGTATTCAGAATCGCGGCGCTGTAAAAGCGCGCCATATCTAATTATCGTTGGGTTACAGCGGAGCTACCATGAGTTCGCAAATATTTCCACTCGAGAAACAAATCCCCCTTATTGGCCATCTATAAAGAAAAGCTATGCAAATATTTAATTTTGAATAAATAAATTATAAAACTTTTCTTAACTTTTCTTTTAATTGCGTAACTCTACAAATTAAAAACCTTTTTATTTTCACTTAATCACGCTAAGAGCGTTGAATTGTTGGCTGTATCCTTTTCATTTTCGTGTAAATTATTTAATTAGATAAAAATAAATTATGTTACCTTGATTAAAAATTAACACTACTAGGTACTCCTATTTTTAAATTAAACAATTTAGTAGCAAGTAAAATTATGTACAATGCTAACAACGGGCTTTCACCCTAGGTATAAATTTACATTTAACAAGGGCACTTTTTAAAGTAAATGTACAACCCGACTCAAAAATTCTTTTCACGTCTGACATTGATAGTAAAAGAAACCCCTTTTCAAATGTAATTGACAACGTAGATGACACGATAGCTTATTTACAAGTCTACATTTCGATTCTCATTCTAATACCCCGCCCGTTATTCAAAGATCTAAATATATTTATAAGACTTCAAATGTTGGAGGTACATGCAGCATAAAATTTGGTTTATCCTACTAACTTATGCACACGGCTTCGCTCGCTGGGATCTTTTTTCGTTTTCGTATCAAAAGGGGAACCCTTCAGGTGATTTTAATTACCCCGACCTTTATTAGGCGAAAATGGGACAAGATTATTATATTTTAACCCATGCATGAACGTGGGATTACCCAAGAGGGTTGGGAGAGTGAAGGAAGTGTTTATTTAATATTTATGGTTCCCGTAGTTTTTACCCTGACGCGTTATTTTGGGTAAGAAGAATTTCGAGCTCGACTTAGCCCGTAACGACTGCGTGCGACATTTTCCTTATTAATAAGCGGAAAACCCTTACAAATATGAAATAAACTGGAAAAAGGTACTTGAGATGTTTCAAAAGAACAACAAATCTTTATTAAACCATTTGGCCCAATACTTTGTAATTACCAACGAAATCTTGAGATCTCTCGCATCGTGATATCTCGCAATCCCGGAATTGCAACTCATCACCAAATGGTCATAATTCAGTAACACTAATCAAGACTTTCAAGTTTTGCTTTAATCTAGCTCCCAAAAATAACTAGTTTAAGTTCGAGTTGTGCCATCAGTGAATCATAGTTGGGTACCAGTGGTGTAGTAAGTGAGTTACTGGCGACGTTTTTAAAGCTTTTTGCAGAGCGTGCGCCCGTTTCATAGTTAATCAGGCTAATATTGGGTGCCAAGCCTTGCAGCTTTGCACCACTGACCAGCGGGGGTCCGGAAAACCTCATAATTGGATTAAAAAGAGAGTGCTGTCCTGCAGGGGTGTTTCAAGACGCGTCATCATATATCTAGCTACATATACCTACCTACCTAGGAACACAACCCTTGCGCTTTCGATAGAAATGAAAATATGTCACAATTCATCAACATTTCACAGAGTGACATCATATTTAAATCCATCGCTATTTTGAGTGAGAGTTGTGATGAGATGGGTGTCAGCGATATATTATTTTGCCGCAAATGTATAGTTTACGATAAAACTTGATTTCGAGTAAAGGTTTTTTTCACTCACAGCATTGATTTTGTTAATCAACAGCTTTTAAAGGGTAGATATTCGTTTTATTCTCTGATGCATAAAAAATGATTTTTGCACGTGATGTGATGCACATCAGGGAATGTAATATTTTGTGTGAAAAAAAGTATAATACACGATCTCTTTCTAAGAAAACTTTGTAAAAGAAACCGTGTATGTATAAGTCTTACGGTTTATGATAAACACAGTCACTATGTATTCAAAATATGATTAGAAAAACCCAGCGGAAGTTATTTAAATTGACGTATGAACAAGTCCAGTCAATGAGTGGCGACCGTCTGTCTCAACACGAAGCGTCTATGTCAGCTGGCATGCTCATGAATTACTGACGACCAATAGACGTTTATTAATATCGTCCTATTTATGTCTTAGGGGAAATATTGAACTCCGAAATCCAACCACTCATCCGTCGCTCTAAATTATTCAGATTCAATTATTTCCCGTGTAAAATACTTTAACTGCGGCGCGTTTCAATCAATCACTCTTCACCAATTTAGTGTGAGCGTCATTTGGCAAATTCGATTGCGTCTCTCATTGATGGCGCTAGTGAGAGAATAAAACAGTGCGACGGGTGCCATTGACGGTTGTGACAGAACGCGCACGCCCATCACCGGCTCCCGGTTTAATTAATCTCCTAAACTAAATTTAAATAGGTGGACGTAGTGGGTGCATGGGCACTCTTGTTCAACCAAATTACATCGAATATTATTCAAGAATACTGAACATAGAACCGAGAGCCCTCGTTATGACGTGCATCACATTTTCATTTCTTTACACTTTCGCTGCAGTTGTCTTGTTATGTCAATTAAGATTAAACGGAACGTCATAAAACGTAATTAAGATTGTTTTGTTAGTTAATTTAATGATAATTCTGAAGTTAATTATTATTGTGATTAAGTAGTCACCTTAACAAACTTCCCGCTCTTTTCAAATTATGTTTTTCGCAGTAATGATCTTGTTTGTTAAAACGTCTAGCGTGGTCCACGTCTAATTTTGTACGTTAGAGTAATAATAGTTGTATTTTAAATTAATAAATCAAGCTAAAAACGAACAAGGAAAATTAAAGTGGACCACTAGCAGTCATGATTGACATCCAATTAAGGAGCAGCCACCCTAAATATTTGCCTAAATACGTCCCAAAATAAAGCCAAACCAAAATCAATTTCGCCGGCTTCATATTCAAGCATGGACAAGAGCCGCAGGCGCTTTCCGATATCATTATGTTCAGGTTCCACTACTATACCGTGTATATAGGAGAATATGTGTCGGTGCGCACGTTTAAGCCCGCGAAGTTCACACGGATGGCCTGTTGCCACGCGCGAACGCCTCCCACCCGATCTCATTACCAACCCCTCGACAGCGATGCTATTGATCACCGTCAATATCACGAATATAATAAACGTAGCATAATGCTGCACTTTTATTAATTGAGTTTCAGGAAATATCGGCATCGGAAAACAAGAATAGGTACAAATCGTTTTTCCTTTAATATATATAATATGTCAATCACCAATACAGATCCATAATTTTGTCTCGAAGATAGATAGGTACGTCCCGCATCAAAAGACCAAGATTATTTAAACTTTATCCTATAACGTTAAGTAAATACAGAATTCTAATTTAAAAACTGGTATGCAAATATGTCTAGAGAAAGCCAGCGAAGAGCAAAAAAGGAAAAGTTTTTCAAGGATAAATTGATCTCATTACAGTTGGTTCGATTACTTGAAATTAAAATTAGAAAACAATTTAAACATTCTTCTAGTTTAAGAGCTTTAGAATAAGTTGTAATTATGAAAAGTCAATACCGTTTTTGTTGGCTCAGAGCTAATTACTTTCTTTTCTATTAGCGGACTACAGCGCAGTTTAAAAGAAAAGATTAATAATTATTAAGTAGGTACTTACGAACTTAACTGTCTATGTATAAGTTGGCTTTTCTCTTTATATTTTCACTTGTCCTAGGGATAAACTTATTTCAGTGCAATAATTTCGCATAAGTACAAACTGTTTTTTATTTTTTATTTATTAGTTGTGGTACTTACCCCACACAAATTCGTATACCACTACATGCTATGTATATAACAGTGACAGTAAGTGTATATAACATCATCAACATAGACTAAGCGGAAAAGATACGTAGGTAATAATAATGCTAACTCAAAAACTACACAACCAAAATTAAAAAGAAATAAGGGACCATCGTGCAAACTTCCTCTACTAAATGTCAAAAATAATTTTCAAAATCGGTCTACAATTAATGAAAATATCGGTTTGTTTTCAATAAAAATATTTGTTACAAGAAATAACTGAAAACCTGGAAAAGGTACTCATCATAATTAATGACTTTCTTCTTACTAAGGGAATGAATAAGAAATCTGCTGTCATGTTCCCTACATTTTGTCGAGTTTTGCAACCATAAATGTATGGAGAACCTGTTTTTTTTTCGCAATTCCAAGATTTTCCTGTGGTAAAGATGTTTATAATGATGAGTAAGTAGTTCATTTATTTTTATCAGACCTTGTATTTAACAAAAACGTTAGTATTTGTGTAATGTTGGATTACCTTTCGAATTGTACCCTTTTTAAACGCAAGTTTTATAATGCCTTAAAGTATATGATCCACTGCAGTAAACAAAATCAGAAAAATATATGATATTCTTTAGGATGTTTGATAAGTGTGCTAAATAGTGTGTTGAAAACATAATACAACTAATTTGGTACCATAGAAAAAAGTCACGAATATACCTATACAAATTTATTTTAACGATTAAAAACCATACTAATTTAGACATGCAATATTATTTTTTTCAGATTGGTCTTCAAGCAACATATTAACGTGATAGTGTTTTCAATTTTTAGTCCAATCAATAGATTTATTATAAATTGAGAATTGCTTCATATTTTGCAATAAATTATTAGCTTTGTGTCATCTCGCTTCTCTTTCTTTTCTATGCAGTCTGACAGTGATCGCGCTTTAGCTGTTGTCAGCCCCTGCATTTTCTGCACATTCTTAGCGCATGGGCCATTCAAGGTTTCTAATAAGATAAAGACTCGATGGCTTTGCTTATTATTTGACGAAAATTGTCTCACAAGCGTTTTACAGAATTTAGTCTAGTCTAGTCTAATAAAAGTCTAGTACATTTTTTATAAATATGTAATCCTATTTAGACTAGGTGACTACAACCCAAAACATCTTGCAACGCTACCGCATTAGGAATTTCCTGTAATGATAGCAGTGATTGTGACAAATAAATAAAATAAATTTTCAGAAGCATTTGTTGAGATCATGAAGATTGATATTTATATATAAGTATGAACGATCAAACAAACATACATAATTTATTAGCAAAAATAGTCTCGGTTTTCAGTTGAGAACTATGAATTTATTATTGAGATAACTTTAGTCAGTCTGGTGCAGAAAGTAAAGAAAAAGTGGGAGACACGAATTGTTAGCGAACAAAACACAAAAAAAAAATATAAGTTTGACATTTTCTAAAAAAGTGTAATTGCTTAGGTTACTACATAAAGGTTATATTTTAACGATAACAATTCTATTAAGTTTTGTCAAAATTATTATTGTTGACCACAAATTATTATTGTTTCATAAAATTACCTATTTGCCAGAAAACCCTATATCTGGCAAAATAATCTACATACAGGCAAAATAGTCTATAAAACGTGAAAAGTATGTAAATAGAAAAGTTTCAATAAAATAAACCGTGTAGGAGTTTAGTAGTACTTTGTAAAGTGGTATCCTAGAGAAAGTGCCTTTCTCTTAAGCCGGAGTTCTCACATCGCGACACATTGCTCGTAAAACCTCAGCAGGAGTTCCAAGCGGTACGTTCTGATACAGCTCTAACCACGGAGCTAACATTGCTAATCGATTAAATATATTTGAGGCTGATATTATAATACTGTTTTGAACTCTATATTTTAGCTTTTTTTCTGTTCCTATCGGTTGGTAATCAAAGTTTGAACCTTGCCTCATCAATATTATTTTGTGATACGTAGGTAGGTCCTAATCGATTTAAAATGTAGTGAATTAATTAGGTGTACATTGAACCAAATAAAATTATTTTAGAGGGATTTTCGATTGATTTCAGGACAAAGTTAAGGGGTAGGCATAATAAACATATTTTAATGTCCAATCATAACTAGAACTCGTAACTATCACGCATACTAACCGCAATAATGTGTACCGCGTCACTAAACTACAAATTGGGTCCATCATAAAGTACCTGTCACACTAATAAATAAACAAGGAGAGAGTTTAGCCTCGGACGTAGGCAATTGGCGAATTGGTTCAATAGTCGCTCGAACTGGGTCGGAAGCAATTTAAAGTTTTTACCGAATAAATACGCCGAGTCAAAAATTCACCCATGCTTACAACTCTACGAGACGGTACGAATTGAAATAAACTAGGGCAGAATTATTAGAACGAAATATAAATTAGGAGCAGTGCTCAAGAGTGAACAATAAACCTAATTAAGTTGGCTTCAAGTCAAGAGTGTATTCTAAGAACGGGGGAAGTTTATCTAATTATGTGGAGAACTGGTTGTCCCGTGCAATTGGTTTGCGCGATCCTTTTTATCGTTCACGTGCGAACCCGTACGAAAGGTTTCTCTCAGTTTTATGACGTTAACTTCTTGCCCGAATTGGAAATTGGAATCGCGTGATTGCTTATGTGTGTTGGTCAAACAGTTTCAGGTGTTTGGAAATGGTGTAGTAATTTAGTAGGGGGATGCTACGTGATCTATAAAACCTGTGCGTAGGTACCTATATTGTTTCTATAGGTACACACTAATTAATGACTTTTAGAGGGCTTTTCAGTCACTAAAACACATTCTACGAACTAAAACCATTAGCTACAGAAATAATTGAATAATTTAGAAAATGGCCCGTTTCGTTTTTGTTTTATAAAACACAATGACTCTTGCCAATATTTTCTTATCTTTTGCGTATTTGAACCTAAAACTTCGCAATCTATTTTAAACGATCTCTTAGAAAATATGTTTTTGCGTTGATACAAAAAGACGAAATAAACTATTGAAATGAAAATTAATAATTATAATTGTCTGTGACTCCCAATATAACACTTAGCATTTTATAACGCCGTAAAAATATGTTTTTAGTTGAATACAACGTTAAGGTAAAGAAAACCACTCAAGAGTTACTTAATCAAACCCTGTAGACCTTCGTTTTCAACTAAAATTGAATAATATTGCCCTCGCGGGAGGCATATCTAAATATTACGTAATTCTGTAGTGAGCGAAATAAAGCTGTAGCACTGTCGACGTAGCACTTCAAGTAAACAAATTGGATCAGTTCGCTCAGTTTATCTAAAGTTTTCTAATGCCTATAACCCTTGCTGATCGATTTCATTTTTATATATTGTTATCTAAATTGGAATCCTCTTACTGAATATTATTTTAAACCTTAGTGCCCTTTAAGACAAATCCAAACATTACAAAAGCACTGTATTTTAAAGCTAGTCTGTTGTAGAAATATCAAACATCAAACCTCTTAAAATATTTCTGTTAATGTAAAGTCAGTCATATTTTTTGATACTCTTTTTGTAAAGGCAATCAAATAAAAGAGAGAGCGTTGTTAAAACGCCCTTTGAAGTCAGGGAATTTCCAACAGGCACCTAACAAAATTGTTCTTTTAGCCTTCATAAATGTACGCGTACTTTCGACCCAAGCTTTTTATGTAGGTAGCAAAGTGAGTCAAAGCGTGACAAAGAGACTGCAACATGAATTTTCAACAACACGTTGCCAGCTAAATAGAAAACTGTTTTTCAAATTTTAAAGGCCTTTAGGTACCTATGTGTTTATTTGAGATTTCAGTTGCTGTCTGTTCTTTTTATTTAAACTGTTAAACGTTTGACCCTTTGTAGACGAGATTTTTTCCAAGCTTCATAAAACTTGCTTGAGAATCCTGAACTTTAAAACCGCTTTAGCAATTCATCATAAAGTATGTTGTTGGAAAATACTTTTGAACTTTTTCGCTCAACCTTCAAATGACGACGTTATCATTTCCAAATTAATGAACAGGAGCTGCCAATTAAAATATTGCAACCAAATTATGTTTCACATTTCTTGCGCTTAGTTCGAAAAGGGTAAGGACGATTTGTCAAAAAACTGATTACAGTGAAATCTGTCGAGGTGACAAGTCATCAAGTAACTGTCGTGAGGGCTACCACCCCTCAAAGTTCCACCCGGCCCGATAACGGGTTTGTTGACTCACCGCTTCAAGTTTTACAACAAAATAGACGATTTAGAACAAATTGCGTATTTTAAACAGATCAAATATTGGTTTTAGAGTTTGGAGAGAGTAGAGATTCTTTGGTTAGTTTAGGATAGTTTAACTTTAAAGTATCTATTGATTGTTGTTGATTTAAGTAGTATTTTTTTGCAGCTGTCGTATATTTAAGGCATTTATTTAAAGTAATTTAATTATTTTGGAGTTTTATTGTAAGAACCATTTTACTCCCAGACGCATGGTAGTAAAAACTTGTCTTACCAACTGATATAGGACGATTTTATGGTTTTAACATGTTTATGTAACAGCTCTTAAAGTATCTAATTTATAATATGTATTAGAAATTCAATTATCGACTTTAAAATCAATTTGTACCAATACCTTACCAATACATTACCATAAATGATAATGATTATGATTAACGATTACGATTAATTTAACGATTTTTTGCTGTCGACGATTTATGTTTTGTGCTCGTGATTAGAGATCTCTTTGTTATTTTTACTTTTTTCTTAATTATTAGAGCTAATTATCTTTTTGTATGCACGTGTTTCTGTGACAAATAAATCTATTTTTCTTTCTTTCTTTCATTATTAATCTCTACCGTATAGTATCATTGTCGTGTCTGTAGGTTCTTCAAAGAGACAGGGGTGTGCCGTTTTCCGGAAAAACACGTCAGATTTTTTATGAACATGGTATGCCTCAAGATGTTTTCCGTCAAGAAGCTAATGATTAACTGAGAAGATAATAATATGGCGGGCAACATATTGGTGAGAGTATCTTCTTGCTCGGTATCTTATAGAAAAAGTGTATTTCATCATGTGCCGTGCCTCTCCGTCCTCATTTTATTAATTGTGTTAATAGCTTTGAAACGGATTTTATTATGGTTTTCGCGTTTAGGTATCAGTCATCTTTCTGACTCTCAATTTCAATGAGTTTGGTATCTACTGAAAAGTAATGTGGTTTAATAAAGATTATAATATTTAACGCTAAACATATTTAGTGAGTGAACGTACGAGACAGTCTAAAAATTGTAGATACCAAGTGTTTAGTTAATAAATTGTGTATAAAATGTTCACCGTCCAATTTCGTCTCATCCGCGCGGCGCTTTCAACAAATTTTCAAGCAACGTAATCCCGAAAACATAAAGATTATGTATAAACCTAATTACCCTATCTCATAATTGCCTTGTTTTGACGTCTACCCTTTGAGAGGCCGTCGCTTATTTCCCGAGTCCTCTAAAGATATTAATAACCATCTAAGTCGCGGGCTGTCTTCCTCCCCGCAACTCGGTCGTGTAGCGTCGCATCTCCTCCCCTCTAGGTCGTGTTTTTCGCTAATACCCTTTCGGAGATGATAAGATGATGGCTTTACAAGCAAGCAGTAATTACGGCCGTCCAATTACCGCTCGTCGACGCCTGCCGGGGGAGGAAGCCGTTCATTGTTCAACATTTTTGTTTTAAGTACTAATATTTTTTCGTTCCTTGTTGCCATCAAATTGGATAAACTGTTAATGTACACTCTTCCATTGAAATCTGTAGAAGTGATAGAATAATCCTCGGCTTCTTTCTTCCGACCTAATGCGCTGCACAAAAACTCCAAACAGCTACATACGTACCTATAATTTTTCACACCACCATTACCTAAACGACGTTGACGCGGGATATAAGAAGAGAGTGCAGGAACTTATAATAAAAAAAATACAACTTGCATTATGTCTTGAGAACAGTTCAAGGAAACCCCACCTGTTATGTTAAGCATGAGTCAAGCTTTCAGCACGATGACTGGCGTTCTCAAGTATTCTACCCTCCAGAAATACGATAAGCTGAGAAACAATATAACTTATAGAATAAAATATCTGTCTCAAATAACATTGTTGAAATCGACAGAAAGTATTAAGAAAACTGTTATGTTGTAGTAATGAAATAAACCCCGCAATGAAAACGAACAAAATCAGGGATCTACGTGAAATAAATTAACATCTCAATCTACCGTAATCTGTGTCTAAAAGAACGTGTTACAGCGTCAAATTAGCAATGTTTCTCTAATCTTTAGAGCTCTAGAATCAAAGTGGAGTGCGTGAAAAGGAAACTATAATTAGAGTCGACAAGTTGCCGGCGTCGCCGCGTCGGTTGAAAGTGCAGGCGAAGGCGGAAGCGGACGCGCCAGGTAGGGTTGCCAGGTAAATTCGGAAAGTTTTGTGGAAATTGACATATTGTAGAAATTGCATTTTTGCAAATGACGAAGATCTTATACTAAGCCAAAGTGGTATCACATGCTATGTGCAGCGAAAGTATTTAACAGAGTTTTTGAATGATGTCACTTCATAAACGCGTAGCTCTCGGCATTGTTTACATTGAACCAAAAACGCCTTCCACCAAGCTACAATAAACTGAAAAGAAAATATTTTCAACAAAAATATTTAATCTTGGACATTGGGCGGTGGTGTCAAATTCCAGGATAGTCCCGCATTTCCCGGCCATGTGGCGGCTGCAGCGCGGCCTGGGCGACTGGGCAACTGGGCGGACTGGGCGGCCCTTCATTGACGCACCGTTCCCTGTAATTTCAGCGAACGCTGTGCACCCGGCGTTTGCCAACTAATTTGTCATCCGAATATTAAATTACGCATGAAATGGCGCGTAACAGTAGACTTGCCGCTCGGATATCGGGGTTTTAAAATAAAATTTAATTCATAGTCTGGTTGCAATAACGCCGGTAATTGCAGCCACTGTTCGCTGACAACTAATTGGCAAGTAAATTTAGCGGAATCGTATAATTGAATACAAAACTGTTGGTAAAATGGACCGACTATTATTAGCAATTATTGTTCTCTCCGTAAATATATAGTTCAAACATTGTTAGCACATTTTTTAAAGTAGTTTTATGATGAAGATACCTATATCATTTTCATGAAAATTTTATTTCGTTAGGTAACTAAGGTTCTTTGTATTACCATAAAAATATAAAAAAGGCTCAAATATTTTTATAACTTCCCTTTTGAAATACTTTCAACAATTTGCTTTCAGTTTGAGTATTATATTAAAACACCACTTTTATCGCGTTACTTCGCTTGATGGAAAAGTGGTTCTTCCTTAAGTCGGAGGCAAAGTATATTGTAAAATGTTCGTTACGTAATTTTCCAGTGGCCCTATTGTAATAGCGATACGCCCTCATATTTTGTCAGGCGATGTGAATCCATTACACTTCCTCTATATCGTCGAAGGGGATCGGTATCTGTACAGATTTTATGGTGCGCTAAGTGTACGCCATTTTGGACAGACTCCACGTGGTCAAGGGGTGTTGCTATGGGATGCGTCGTGGGTACCTACCCTAACTAGGGGAATGTCTATAGCGACGATTTTATTGCCTCATTTTCATTAGTATGAATAACGATATTATTATTTAGGAGATTTTTTCTATTTTCTTTGTGAGTATCGAGGGTTGTATAAAAGCTATTTTCATAATAATTTCATTAAAAAATAAGACTTCACTTAGGGCTGATTTTTCAATAGTCAGATATCTTTTACCTCAGGTATAAATATTGTGGTTTGACAGCTTTTGTATGCAAAATATGTATGTCAAACTGTCAGATTTATTCTTCAGATAAAAGTTATCTGACTATTGAAAAACCAGCCCTTAGTCAATTACACGTTTCCCGTATACGTATTAGCATCGATATTTTCCTTCTCACAAATAATACCGCACAAACAAGACGCGTGCAAGCCCGCGGGCTCACGACACCGGCGGCGTCGCGCGGGTGACGCCGAGTTACGTCGTAGCAGGTCGCGTTGCCAAGGGAACCTCACATAGGGCTATGGGTTTTTCCAACAATGAAATGGCATAAGACGTAACGACATCTAATAAATAACGTCTATCATATCTCTATTGCTCGGCTTATGTGTTCGGAGGGAGAGGGATTAACGTAAGAGGATTCAATGAGGACGCATGATTCGTTCCGGAGGTATCTCCGTAATGAGCGATTTTTGCTATAACTTTCATTTAATTATTTCCTTTTGGAGAACCTTGTTAAGCTTTTGAGTAGGCTTTGCATAATGAGCGGTACGTTGGTTTTTCTTTTAAGTAGGCTGTTGTTACTTACCTGTTTTAAAGTAATCACAATAATTATTGTCAACATTTTGCACGAAAATATACTTATGTGATTAAAGTTTTGATTTAAAAAAATCAGACAGCTATTTACTATTTCATGGCGTTAGTGGCTGTCCATATAAATATTCTGTGTACACGTGACGACATATCAAGCTATACATATCCAGTTTTAGCGGACCTCGCATTGTATAGGTTTTTCGTACAATGAGAAGTCAGCTTATACTGGAAATGTATAGCTTGATACGTAGCCGTGCGTACATAATAATACGAGGTTTCATTCAAAGTTGTCAGTCACGTAGTTATGTATTATTAATACAAAAGGTCGATAATTAGTGGCACAGCGGAACATCAGTCTGCATCAACGCTTGACATGTTTCATGTTAATTGGATAGCACAGGACAATAGCAGGTCTACCGATGCACACTGGAGAAGGGGTGCCGTGCAATTGTTATGACATATTGTTCCTGATTCCAACCATTCAGCGTTTTAACTGGACTTTATTAGTACCTGTCTGTCTATCACATATTTACGTCCATGTGCTCGTACATACAACGCATTTCAGTCATGTCGGCAAAAGAGTAGGGAATTAACAGCAAAGTGGTTTTATAAATTTTACATTTTAAGTGACGAACACCTCGGCATATTAATACATTTAGTCAACCATAATAGCATTATATTGAAAATTCGCTGGAAAGATACCGGATACGTGTTATCCGCGAACGTAACTGCTTTGCCTGAATTTAAGTTTTAAATGGCGCTCAGTAATAAATTTATTGCCCGTTAAAAGATTCAATTTGATAACTGTATACAGTACTCACGCATATTCACCCTCTAAAAGCGGAAGCCCGTGATAAAAGCAATTAAAACTTTAACAACATCAACTCCCGCGCTTTTCCGATTTCACCACGTAACATATAATTCATGTTACCGTCCACTACTCAGCCTAACAGTAATTTATCGATAAACGAGTTGTGAAAGTAATAAATACGTTTTAGTAACTTTGATGCGAAAAAATCTGAGCAATTCATATTTATAAAGATTTGCAAAACAATTCGAGTTGTTATTTACAAAGTTTTCCATTTCGAAACAAATTTGTTTTTAGCTTTTATGACAGATAATTTGTCAAGGGTAGCTTTGCGCAAGTCAAAGATAATTTATCTGTCTCAACCGCTTTATTTATTACAACGCGTTCGCATCTTCGTTGAGCCCTTAAAGTTGGTGGTTAATGGAGCTTCTTTGAAGCTAGTCCGTCAGTCACTACACGTGAGGTGACGGAGGGGCGAGGTGAGAGGTCACTGGTGTGTGGGGGGAGGGGGCGGCACGTCTGCATGTGGTCAGCCGTCAGGCGCGCCCAACATGTCTTATTTTTTGCTTCCCTTTAGTAAGTGACGGGTTGATGTGAAACGAATGAACAGTTCCGATGAGTCTTGTAAATACACTCCACTTGTTCCGCTCACCAGGAAAACGTGGGTTTAACACCCAAATGTAACCTAATGTAATGTGCCTTTTCGTGGCACAGTTTACGTACATTAATTAGCTACAGATATGTGTAATATTACTACCTAAATAGGTAATATTTTGTGGAAAGAAAACATTATTTTGTAATAAACTACTTGCGAATGAACATGTTCAAGACGAAGGTGATGTTAGGCGTCCCGGATGACTCAGTTTTAGCTGTTATGGTTGGGAACGAGCGTTTGGAGAAGGTTGACCATTACGTTTATTTGGGGCGTGTTCTATCTTCAACATTCAACACAAAAAAGCATTCCAACACAGAGATTTCCGGGAGAATACAGCTTCGATGGGCGGCATTTAGTAAGCTGGAATATAATTATGTTACGGTCCAAAAAGATCCCCTAGTGCCTAGAAACCCGCCTTTTCAACCAATGTGTCCCGCCAACAATGACTTACGGTGCCGTGACATTGACGCTCACAAAGGAGACTGTTCACCGCATACGAGTAGCACAAAGGGAGCGGAGCCATGCTTAATATAACCCTACTAGAACGAGTGCGTACCCCCAAAATTCGTCCTCGGTCGAAAGTCTATGACGTCGGGGACAGGGCTCAAGTGGAGTTGGCAGGACATCTAGTTAGACGAAGAGATGGCCGATGGAGTAAAGCTGTGACTGACTGTTGGCCAAGGTTAGGCCAATGAAACCAGTACCTACCATCCAAAAGCGCGTTGAGTCGATGATATCATCAAAGTTGCGGGAAATACCTGGATGCGGGACGCACGGAACCGAGAAGTATAGTGGTATGAAGAATAGGATGTAAAGTTCACTCATACCTCCATAGAAAAGGGAGGATCCTCCAACCAGACGGGTGTCGTGTATGGTGGGTAACTGCCCGACGATTGATGTCGGGACGTTCTATATGTATATGCTACTCGTAGTTGCGTGGTAAACTCTGCTTGCGCGATGGAAGATTTTTGCGTTGACGTCAGTATGACGCGTAGTTCGCATGTGGCGTTGCAGATGCCGCCACAGAAGAAAAAACGGGAGGCCTTTACCTAGCAGTGGGTGACCCGGGCTGAAATTATACACATACTGACATTTCTTGCTTCTAAAGGTTCTTTATGTTTAATGTTCAGACATTGGTGCCACATTTGAATATCTACTGCTTAGTGGTCAACTTCCGCGTCAAAAAGAGGTCAACATTACAATAACCCTGATGTAGGTAACCGTAACAAATTTGATGATAACTTTCAAACTCTATGACAATGACTATACCTTGGTCGTGATAATGACAGACCCTAAGTAACAGGTGGGTCAAACTATCGCAAATTCGAAGTTTCGTCTATTTTCGGCATGCGGGCGTCCTTTAGACGTTGCCCTTTAAATGTTTGAAACAGGTCGTTTTGGTGGATGGCTACATTTTTATTGTAAAAAGTAGATAAGTACTTGTCAACTTAAGTTTCCTAATGAGACAAAACAATGACTGAGAAAAAAACCAAAAAACAACCAACGTGAACGACAGGCTATGGATTTGTGCCTTAGGTATTGCATCAGGGTCTATGGTACGGAGCGAGAGGGCTTGGGAAGCCGTCACCTCCTTCTGCGAAGCAGTAATGTTCGCGAAGGAGGAGGCGAAATGCGTGAGGGAGAGGCAAAATTCGCGCGCTCACGCCCCTAGCCGACGCAGGAGACGCCCTGGGCGTCGGGAATCGCAGGCCGATTCCCGGCCACCGTAGGCGTGGGCTTGCGAACGGCGAGCAATGGGCAGCTCGCCGTTCGATAAGGACCAGGCCCGGGTCGACGGCGCGTTGTGTTCCACGCGCGCCTCATAGAGATGTCAGCACCAATGACGGGGTCCGCTAGGGCCGATGCCTGCTAGGGTTGCGGGAAAGTCCGAGAGGGATACCGTGGCCCCTGGCACAGGCAACTGAAGGAAAACGGGTGGGTTTTAGTCAGTAAGAGTCTGACACGCCCTCCTGCTCTGCCCAGAGCGGGAGAAGTTATATGATGATTTCCCACCCTCAAAAAAAAAAAAAGGTATTGCATCAGGGTGCAATAACCAGAACCTTTTCCATCTTCAGAGAACAGACACACACACACACACACAGATTTATGACAGTACGTGGCGATCAGGCAACCCTAACAACAGGGCTGCCACATCATCTCTTATCTTTTCTATAAACAAATACAATTTAATAAGTAAATTAAATTAACACAACAGGCAGTGGGAATCCATTTGATCGAGGTTGCTGAAGAGGGAAGAATGATGATTGATGATAGGATATGATTCGTTTCCACTTAACACATTGTAAAAGGGGTTATTTTATTACCCTCGCCTCTTGTTCCTGAGGTCAGTGACTAATGAACGAGATGACTCAGCTGTTTTAAACTAGTTGTTTTATGAGGATCATATCATTGATAAACTTTTTTAGTTTATTATTTCTTAAAAAGCCATTAACTTTTTATTTGGTAACGGTAATTATCATTAAACGAGGGAACTTAACACCATGTGCGCCGTGTTTTGATGTTGATCGTGTTACTAAAAGTTGTAGTGTTCACGTTTGTGACTCAGTAGGAAGATAAAAGTTAATTTGAGTGCCTTATATGTAGCGTTGGAGGCAAACCCAGCCAGCTGGACTTTTTTATTAATTTAAAAGCAAAAATATGTTTCTGAGAATATCTTAATACCCAGAACTATAACCTGCTCCTCGGTCTAAGAAAGTGTGTGCAGTTCCGTTTTTTTTTTTTTTATGTTGCCCCACACTAGGAATTTCTCCTGTATCGTGGGTGCATTTACAAACATTTAAACTCACATACACAAACAGCCAGACCCGAAACAACTACTTGCAGGTCATACAAATATTTGTTCCGTGCGGGGATCGAACCCGCGACACGTAACGCAGCAGTCAATCGCTTAACCATTGCGCCAAGCGTGCCGTCAAAAGCCGTTAGAGCCGTTAGAGCAGTGTCGTAATAATGACCTTCACCAGCAATATATGTTGACAATCTGAATAAATTCAAAGGATTTATACCTAAACAAGTCTTATCAAGAAGGATATCAATCCTATTAATACTTTGTACTTAATGTAGTATAGTTATTTTATTCTAGGTACATCGTCTTCACATATAGCTATATAATAAATGTATACAAAATATTATAAATCATTATTTAAATAATAACTATTGAGTATCTTGTCTATTCTTCTCCATACAAAACTACCTCTTGGAAAGGGTAACTAGTATCAATTCTAATTTTACATTCAAAAGTGCCTTTTAAGTGACTGATTGAAATAAATGATGTATTTTTGACTTTCACATTACCTACGGAACGTGATGATCATTAAGCCTGATTTACACGATGCGGCGATCATAAGTTGAAGATACAATAAAACTTGCACCGCCTCAACAGTGTTTAGATCAATGATACCCAAAGTGGTCTACATCGACCTCCAGGGGTCGACGAAGAGAGTTGACGTTGAAGAGCCTTCTCGTGGCGCACCCTGGGCAACGTCGGGTCCAATTGCCCACCTGGTTTTGGTGGACAATTGGGGCTGGCGGCTAATCTTCAACAAACGGGGAAAGGTCATGGTACCAATCACCGATCAAACTTGATGGTCGGTGAAGAGAACCGGGCTACAGAGGGTCAATACGTCCACTCCTCCTCTGCTTACAGAGGAAGTTGAGTGGGCGTAGACTGGGAAGGGCCGCCGCTGCGATGCAGGTGCACCAAAGCGGCGCGTGTTTCTCACCTTGAGGAGTAGTCCTCGAGGAGAGAACTTTCGGCGGGTTCGCTGAGTCGGGTCGGCCGTACAGCGAACGGAGGCATGTCTAACGCCACCGCCGGGGGCTTGGCTTAATTGCCTGGCCCAGAGGAAGGCTAAGATAAAAAACCACCCAATTTGGCGGAGAGCCAGTTTCGATTTTCGCAACCCAGCGCTGGGCACGCCACCAGTGCGGCGATAAGTCCCCTCTTTGAGGAGTGGCTAGAGAGGCGCCATGGCGTCCTCACCTTCCGCCTGACGCAGGTTCTCATCGGGCACGGTTGTTTCGGGAGGTTACTGTTCCGGATAAGGCGGGGGGAAACGCCCGGGGGTCACGGTGGAGCATACGGTGGAGGTCTGGTGGTGGAGCACCGCCGTGTTCTCGTGGAGGCAATTGGCGGTGGCGATCTCTCGCATCTCGGTACGGAGCGAGAGGGCTTGGGAAGTCGTCACCTCCTTCTGCGAAGCAGTAATGTTCGCGAAGGAGGAGGCGGAATGCGCGAGGGAGAGGCAAAATTCGCGCCCTCACGCCCCTAGCCGCCGCAGGAGACGCCCTGGGCGTCGGGAATCCCAAGCTGATTCCCGGCCACCGTAGGCGTGGGCTTGCGAACGGCGAGCAAAGGGCAGCTCGCCGTTCGATAAGCACCAGGCCCGGTTCGACGACGCGTTGGTTCCACGCGCGCCTCAGAGAGAGATGTCAGCATCAATGACGGGGTCCGCTAGGGCCGATGCCTGCCACGGTTGCGGGAAAGTCCGAGAGCACACACAACACACACACTGGCACAGGCAACTGAAGGAACACGGGTGGGTTTTAGTCAGTAACAGTCTGACACGCCCTTCCGCTCTGCCCAGAGCGGGAGAAGTTATTTGAAGATTTCCCACCATCAAAAAAAAAGGGGGGGTCGGCGACGACCCGTAGGTCGTAGATTGTTTTTTTCTTTTACATCTCGCTACAGTTAGACATCAAAACACATTAATGAAGTTGATGAATTTTCAAAAATGCATTATTAGCTAAGCAAAAGGGGGTCTACTCAAAAGCGTAAAACATGGCAAATGACATAAAAGACTTAAAAGTTTGGGGAACTTTGGTTAAGACGATGCAAGTCATTTGCTGCTTAAATTTTATTGTGCTTACCTAGAACCCAATTTTCCTATTTTTATTATTGCATTTATTACCTATAAGTTCAAAAACAAGGGGAACGTTTACTAATTCGTAATATAAACACGTATTCCATGCATCTAATGGTATGTCGTAACACTCTTCCACGAAGGGGTGAAAACTCAAAAGCTACCCTTTGTACAACGAGTTATGTGGTGAGTTGAAGATTGCATTAGTAAGTTGAAAACATCAAAGAAGTTCTGAAGTAATACCAATATTTTAAGTTAAACTAATTATGTAAGTAGAGATAGCTACAGAAAGTTTCCTTTATCATTACCTAAATGTAAAATGGATCAACTTTTGTCACTAAGAAGAAAAACCTATTCTTCGATCGGAATGTTTTCACACTTGTCATATCTATCTAAAATAGTATAGGTAAACTATACATTTTATAAATTAAAGTTGCTCTTCGTGTTGGTCTATCGCGAAAACGATTTTGATGCGCTTAATAGCATCATTTTGAGTTTTTTTTCCGGATATTTTATGTTTTATTATTAAACTTATACATAATAAAGAAATACAGGCTCTACCTAGTTCGGGACCTGATTGTCTCATATTGTTATATTATTATTATTGCAACAACGGCAGTTCAGGAATTTTATCTTACCCGTGAATGCTACCGATGATACCTAGTTTAAAAATGTGTCGTAAAAATAAACTAACGTTACTAAGAAAACGTCAACAAATTGAGTGCTTAAAGATAGTTTATATATTATTTAGGGTTCAATTTAAAAGCTAACGCGTTCGGAAATAGCTAGCTTGTACCGTGAATAAGCAAAATTGTGCGCACACAGGATCGCACCCCTATAATATATTAATGCTAGGGCCGTCGCATGTTCTGACGAAGTATAAGGCATCGTATCAATTATTCCTTCATTTATTTTAAGCTTCGTCATTTTTGTGTTTGTGTTAATTAAAAATTAATAAAGATAGAAGCCATTGTGCGCACAGTTTTCTTTAATGTATTCTGGACTAGAAAACAAAGGTACTTCTTTTAAGTTTAAACTCAAAGAATCTATTAGTGCTTTAAGCTGAATTTTGAAGTAATATAATGGTACAAAGTAAACGTTTGTGAACCTCTTTGTGATATGCTTGTGTTGTGAGAGTCAACTGTGCAAAACTAAATACGAATTTATTAATAAAATTTAGAAAAAAGTAAACATGAAACAGTTCAAAATAAAGTGCAGAGTCATGACAAAACCATTCGTGATATTAAAAATAGGTTGCGAAAACATAAAAGTACCGCTGTCATTAAAAATGCTAATTTTGAAAGATAAAATTGCGTTTCAGCATTTCGTTTACGGTTTAACAAAAAGCGGAGTGGTTTTCGCGGTAAATAGATTCACTAAAGCATTTTCCGTGTCTCGGTGGCACGTTGCGGAACTGGTGCTCCTACCCTACATTGCATACGCCTGACGTGTCGGTTGACCAGCAAAACTGCTACGGATCTGCTACAAATGCTACGAGCGCTACGACGACTACGAAAGTACTACGCGAAATTTTATGTCTCTCTCATAGGATTCCGAATTATCTTTATACCTGTTCCCATAATACGATGAAGGTAAAAAAAATCTGATATAAATTTATGAAGTGTCATCGCGTGGAGAACAGCTTTTTGAATAGTCTTGAAGCGGTATAATAGTAATAAAGTGCCGAGCAAAAGTCGCAATAAGGTTTTATGATAAACCTACAGAAATGAATCCGCGATTTTAATACGTTGAAGATTAAATACACCTTACATATCGCTATCGAGCGTTTCGTGAACGTATGATATTTTATTATTTATGACAGATATAATTGAAACGAACGGCAATAATATAAGTCTTTTTCTAAAATTAAGTATTTATTATTTTGACAAACTATACTGGTTTTAGTGAAGAAGCTTTTTGTTTCCAAAGAGGCAGGTTAAGTAAAGTGGCCGAAAAAGCGACGTAACAATTTCACCTTTCTCGTAAACAGGCCGTCGGTTCAACGCCTAAGCTATTTCGCCAAACTCATTTCAATTCAATATCCAAAGTTTCCGGCTTATTCCTAGACTTTTTCATCTTATCACATAGTGCTGAAGCCAATCGATGGAGACATGCTGTTCCAAAGACAAACTTTGCATATTTCACGTTTGAGAACTTACCATGTATTATTGAGACTTTTTATTTTCCTGTAGGTAATCGTGCACAAAGTTCTGAAATATTTCATTACTGGATGTTTCGTTAAAGTTTCTTGTCATGTCAACAAAGTCAACATAAAAAGTGTGTAGAGTTTTAGGTGGAATGCAGAGTTTTAGAGGTGTTTATAATATTTTAACAATAGGCGCAAAATAAGTAGATACTGTACATAATAAAATCGCGTATTTTAACTAACAATTTTTCTTAGATACCTACATATACAGGGTTATTGGTAAAACACCATCAACCTCTTAAAGGGTCATTGTACTCATCATTATGAACAAGTTTAACTATGGGACCAAATATGAAATCGCGAAAAAAAAATCAGCTGGTCCCTACATTTTGACGAGTTCTGCAAACATAAATGTAGGGAACAGCTGATTTTTTTTTCGCGATTTCATATTTGATCCCATAGTAAAAGTTGTTCATAATGACGAGTATAATGACCCTATAAGAGGTTGATGGTGTTTTACCAATAACCCTGTATAATACCCGCTTGTTATTGTTAGGATCTGAAAAAAAGAAATACTAAGTTACGTTATCAACATCTAAGATAGATACATAAACTAGCTATCACTTTAGAAAGTAAAAAAGAAATTTGAGGGTTCGAGCTCATCCACAGGTTGTGCGAAGGTAAGCAGGTCAGGGCATGACATCAGAACCCTCCAGGGAGGCAACTTAACGAACGAATTTCTCTGAGTCAAAGCACGTATATCGTGGCTAATGTATTCGGATACCGCCAGAAGCGATGTGTGCCGTAACACGTCCAGCCACGTCCGTAGGTGCGGCGGACGTTAATTACATAAAATTGTGACGTCGCAGGGGAGGATCGGGCTCCACTTGCATAGATCAACTTATAACGTATGCAGTTTCTGAATTTGCCGCTGTTTAGCCAACAATTTAGGTTTGATTTAGTAGTTGAGTCTGCGAAATTTTCGATGGTATTTAGAGGGTCCTGTGTGTTGAACGTATTATTGGTAAAACACGTTATGAGCTTTCATTGAATGCTTCGTTGTTACAATGTGACTTCAGTTTATTTTAGCTATAAATATCAAAAGTTTAATTTGGAACCTTTAAACAGATATCCACATACATTAATCACTGGAGCAAACTAAAAAGTTTAGTCTAGTTCCAAAAGTAGACAGAGCAGCGACACTATCCTATTGTTCTTATACGAGTAGGTCACGTAAAAACTGAAGTTACATGCAGTGAGGTCGTTGACCTGCCAACACATTTTCCGCTGTCTTCAGTGAAGGCTCCTAACCCGTAATGCATTAGTGACGACCGCCCGTCCGTTTGCTGATGACATTTTGTTAATTAAACTTCTAAACAACCTCTATTTCTTTGTAAAGAGCAGCGTGCTTTTCAATATTAAATCATTTCCACTTGCAAACCGATGTAAACGTTAAAAACAGCTGCAGTTAACCTAAGCAAATTACGTAATTTAAATATTCTAAGAAGCTTAAGAAATACCTACCACGATTAAGTTGGCCACTAATTTCTCTAGCTCGGCGCTAAATAAAACGAAGTAAACAGAACTACGATTAAAAATGTAAATTAGAGTACATTCTCGATTCTAAAGTTTAAAGTATTTTCTCGCGGATAAGTTTAAATTAATGTGGACCGTCACAAGCACTTTTACGGGCGCGGCGACCGGGCGGTTCCATCAATTTTTTATTAGTTTCGAGATTCTCTTTTTAAAGAATTTAAAGACAACAGCGATTATATTTAATTAGAGACCACACTCTGCTCCTTATTGAATCCGACACGTTGAGTATTGTCTGGTTGCGGCGTCGTTGTCTGTCGCTCCTCCATTCAATACACGGTAGGAATGCAGAGTATTTTCGATCCTTTTGATGAGAGCTAAGATTAATTTTGGAGGGCGGTTCAAAGGAACATTTTAGAATATAAGTGCATTAATAAAAGGTTTTCAGGATAGGGCACTCTATAGCAAAAAATGCTTTTATAAAATTTGTGGGCTTTTATGTGCATATTCGGTGACTTTATTACGTAAAAGCTTTTGTTAAAAAGTATTGAGATTTTGATGGACTGTTTTAACCTTGTTAAATGTAACTAAGTGAATCAATTTGGACATGAGGTGTTGCGGCGCGCTTAGATGGTTTTGAATCATGCTAGGAGGGTCGTGTTCCAGAAAAATATGTCCAAAAAAGTATACCTCAAACGGTTCGACCTTTTTTCTCTTATTTTTGATCTTTTGACTGACTTATGACTACAATTATATACCGCAGGTGCTACGCAACAGCAGTCTACTTTGCGAGAGATTTGACTTAAAGAAATTTACTTGGGTTTTGACTTAGAGAGATTTGATTTGATCAATCCTTAAGCCTAGACCTTGCAAACGAACAGTCTACGATATGTTTTCGGAAAACGCAATATTTATAATTTTGGAGGTAACTGGGTTTGATTCTGCAAAGTCCTGAATCCGAAGACTATCCATTGTTGATTGTTAAGTTATTGTAGAAGTGAAGGGTGAGCGTTTTGGGGGATTGTCTATGTAATTATGACGCTAAAAAAGTACTGATTCTTAGCCTAATTTGAATAAATGACTTTTGTGTTTGTAGGAAGATGGAGTGCTTACCTGTGATGACTGGAGCTGGAGTGTCCCGTGGTGGAGCTGGATATCGGTGACCTGGCGGGGTAGTTGCCGCCGCTCGCGCCGCCTTCCGACATCACGAATTCTGCAACAAATAAGCATTTTTAAGTAGATTCTATGATATTCACAAAAAAACATAAAAGACTAGTGGAAATAGGTGCACTAATCCAAGAAAAAAATTAAAGCTGGTCTAAACAGAGTTCTTTCGTCGCCTAAGAGAGCTACAACTGCAGCTAGGCCCTGTTTTTTAAAGGGTGGACTTTCCAGTTTCGACATTTTTGTTAATCAAGAAATCTTTTATTGTTAGTAAATTATAATCGAGACGGGTACTTTTAAGTGTTCAGTGTTTTTTGAACATGCAATATTTACAAGTAACACGAAATCTTCAGAATAAGACGATTATATGTGTTTGTCCCTCTCTATCACTATAGCAACTGGAATCCGACGACAAATGCTGACACACTAGTTTCTTTTACCTAATCACATTAAGGATATTGGTTTACAAATGCGATATTAAGGTAATTGCTTGAGAAGTATAAGTATAATTAACTTATTAAGTAGATAATTTGAATCTCAACTACTTATCATTAAATCAATCTGGCTAGCCTTTTCGCAACTTTCTTGGAGTCGGCTTCCAGTCTAACCAGATGCAGCTCAATACCAGAATTTCACCTTTCTGACCTCCACAACCCAGTTACTGGGTACCCTTGGT
The DNA here is from genome assembly GCA_937001585.2 of Brachylomia viminalis. NCBI lineage: Eukaryota > Metazoa > Arthropoda > Insecta > Lepidoptera > Noctuidae > Brachylomia > Brachylomia viminalis. The sequence goes on from OW443299.2 coordinate 12,102,043, forward strand.
AAGACTTTTTATCAGACTTTTGGGCTTCAAACTACCCGTAACGACTATCACAGATCTACGAATAAAAGCCGGGACGCTTTCCGAGACACGGAGGGGTCTCGATATATATTTGATGGTCACCCATCCACGAACCAACCGCATCAAGCGTGGCTTAACCTTTAATCGTCCCGTGCGGCTGTTATTACTTCACGAGTCCCTCTCTACTATCATTACACTATTTCATTACTATCATTAGGTACAACTATCATTAATGAAGAAATTAATGAATAAACACGATTTGTGGGAGTTAGTGAAAAATGAAATTGAAGTGGTTATTTACAGTAGTAATTTCATTTTACACGCTGTATTTTTTATTGCAACTCGAGTAAAATTGTTCTGTTCTGAAAGGACAATGGCTGTTCCCCACTTATCGTAAAACTTGTCGAATAATGGAAATTATTTTCCCTCCAAAAGATAAGGCCTCACACTTTTTTAAATCGTTGTTTTATTTATGAAAATGGCCTTTCTCAGTAATATGAAACCGGCGTTCGATTTTTTATGTCGATATGGGGGTCTCGTGTTTGATTATGGTTTAGCATTTCATCAATAATGTTATGACAGGAGGGTAAACCGTTTGTGATCTTAGTAAACTCTTAGTAACAGAATCAATAAGTATTATATTTTGATGTTTTGTAAAAAACAAACGGCCTAACTATATATAGTATTTTGAATGAATTTAGAAAACAAACTTCGAAAATGAATATTCGATGTTCTACAACAGATTTCACTTTGCAGAATATTCAATTGTTCAATGAATACCTGACAATTTTTAGTAAGTTTTTAGGCAAATCCTTTGAGTTTCAAATAAGCAAATGTACCTAACTATAGAAATTGTTATTTTATATATATATTTTTTGTTTAATAACTGACTAGTTGTAAAAATATACGAGTATGTATTACCTCTCACTAAGAATTGTTTTTTGGTGACAGCGGTGATAGTGCGAACCGTAAGCCGCAGGACGCGGACACGGAGTCCGCTCTCAACTATCAATCCTTTTATTGGGAACCGTTTTTGCCAACGGCCCTGATTATACTCGATGTTGTCCCACCGATCTAATGAATTATTTACTTTGTTATCCTAGTTCCTAACAGATGTTTATGTGAGTAGCCTATTTTTTTGTGAAATAAATTTATCAATGATTTGTGGAAAGAGGATTTCGTTTATATTTTATCTCTGAAAGAGCTTTGTAGCCTTTTTAGATAATGCCTGCGGACTTTGTGTATTGATTTTTATTCATGAAAAGAAAGTTTTATCTTACGAAGCAAAATGGGCTAATACCTATTTTCTTTAAGTATGAATGGAAAGATGCTTTGAATACTACGAGATAACATTTTTTTGTTATTTGTGTATAAAATATCTTAGACTCGAAAAATAGCACACGTAGACCAAAAAAAAATTGAATTAAATTCAGTTTGTTACACAATTTGTCAGGGCCATTTCGTTGTATGTAGTTGTAAATTTTTTGATAAATGCTACGCGCAAGAGAAGCTGACGCGATGGGCTGATGCGCGACCCCTAGCTACCTCGGCTGCCGTCGAAATGCTGTAAATTATACCTAACTTCCCGAGTTCCGTTCTGTTTATCATCTTGCAAATGTATTACGCCGGTTTTCCGTTTGTGTAATATGTAAATACGTATCTTGAGCGGAAGAAATGAAAACAAATCTGGCGGATCCCGGTTATTCATTACATAAGATGCGATGTTTCATTATTAATTTATGCCGTACCCTCAGACAGGGAAAAGCGACCCTCTTTGAAGTAGGCTGTAATATTCTTAGGATTAGTGTTGTAGTATTTTTTCATGATGGGGATATTATTTTCCTTCATATGGGAGGAATGAGGAAGATGGAAAAGCAGCTTGCTCATAACGTACCTATAGATTGTGAAGGTTTAATATAGGTGTAAGTTGTCGTATATTATGGTCGGTCTTAAACATCTCACTACGTATGATTCCTAACCTTACCGGCATTATGTACGTTTCTTGAACCAATTTACTGCTTTTGTAGCTGATAGATCACTTTTTCCTCGCTTTAATTGCTTATCTTTTTAATAAGGCATAAAGTAGGTACATCGATTGTTTGTTAGCAACGCTTCACCATCGTTCGCAACACAGATATTTATTGCACGGTGCTATGTATAAAATGGTTGCGGTAGATGAAGATCAAAATGATCTTTAATTTTTACCTTACTACGGCAAAGCTAAAGGAGGGTTATGATTAGTATAGGTACATCTAGAGAAACATGATAAAGTAACCACTAAACTTGTACTTCGGTATAAAATAATTCAAACCTAAAATGCGGTCACAACGGTCGACAAACGGTGACAAAATAACGAAAAAAACATAATTACCTACTATTTATAGAAAGAACACAAATAACTCAATAAAAATATAAAGACTGTAAACACTAAACGGCAACAATTTAACAGCATTAGTTTCTATCTCTTAAAGAAAATTCGTAATCGGCGGCAAATGAAAATTGATCGCCACTAACTAAGATAAGTTTGGAAAGTTATGATGGAATGGAAGTGCTTCCGGGCGCGACGATGGCGACGGGCAAAAATGCTCCTTCCACACTGATTTAGCTCCACACTAAGTAATTATTGTTCAAACAAGAAACCTAACGAGTGAACTCATTAATCACCAGCCATTAATGTCGTTGCTTTGTTACCTAATGGACACTACCCCCTAATAAAAGTAGGTGTGTGAAATTATTCTTCGGTACACATTTACAAAAGTATCTAGTCCGATTTGTATCGGAAAACCATTTGTAGTAAACGCCGGTAGCAGGTTCTTGTTTGAATTAGTGCTCAGCTAATAAGATAAGCGATAAGATTTCAATGCTACAACAAATAATTCACTCGTATAATTTATGTAGGCTGCTACTTTTGGCTTTGTTTACTAAAAAGCCTTTCTATTTCCCTCGACTTTACTACGGTAATATTATTTATTTGTTACAATTTTATTTTATTAAAAAGGGTACGATACTGAATAGGTATTGTGGAATATAAACGGCGATAGCAAAACTTACAAAATGGCTCTTGGTAAAGTGTCTTTTGCCGCAAACCTTTATGAATACCATATGAGGAGGCCGCTATTTTTACATACAAAAATCGGCACGAAATCAAAGTCCACATGTCCGTTGCGGCCTACCTTAATTTTCCTACACGGCTCGCGCCCTGAATACCAAAGACAGGGCAGGACATCAGCTTTCCCGCGTCCACTACGCGATTTCCATACAAATGATGTAAAAAGCTGCATCCAACTAATATCGTAACTTTGTATATAATGTTATCCATGATGATGTTAAAATATTAAATTTAATTTGTAAGAAACGTTTGTGGAAACGCTTTACGGCAACGTTGTTGAGAAGCCGACAATGCCGGTGTAATTTTGCTTATTTCGGCTTAAATTACTTGATCTCGTTTACGGCCTTTGAAGATTGTACCGAGTTTTCCCAAAGTTTGTGTCTAATTTATTGTTCACCGTCACTCTCTTGTATTTATTTAACGCAAGTTAATTGTTCATTTTTGAATATTACTCTAATTAAAAACCAAATTATGAACTTATTAAAAATAACTTACACGACAGTTTTCTTACAAAAAAACGCCACTTTTTTTCAGCTTAACGATTTATCAAGATTTTTCAAACTTCCTTATTTTGTAAATGTTTATAAAATTATTATAGAAGCATTATACGAGTAGTTCTATATTGTAGAGACCGAACAGTCATAATATATTTACTGACCGGTTGGCGCAGTTGTTAGCGACCCTGCCGTCTGAGCCGCTGGTCCTGGGTTCGATCCCCGGACAAGACAAACATTTGTGTGCATGAACATGTCTGTTTGACCTGTATCTGGGTGTGTATATGTATATAAGTATGTATATCAGTCATCAGGTTACCGTAGTACAGGCTCTGCGTAGTTCGGGAACTGAAGACCTTGTGTGAATGTTGTGAAAAAAAAAACTATCAGATATTGGTCGGCCACTTCCTTAGGTTAAATGATAAATGATTTTATTTCTGTAAGTAGGTTTGTACAAACACTTTTACACGTCAATCATATTATAAAAGCTAGATGAAGTCGACGTTTCCTATCTGACTACTCTGAGAAGAAAGGCCGAAACAAACTCAGAGGTCACAGTCTCTTTTAAAGTCCAGACATAATCTTGTTCATGTGTTGTTGTTGTGTGTGTGATCTTGTTGTGTGTAGATTGATGTCTGAAACGGTCTTTTGAGGAAAAACCATACAGATTGAGCAGACCTGCAGTGCGATTCTGTAACCATCTCACCGTGAAAACTTAGGTGAAGTGAGCGTGGAGTGAGCTGCCAGTGTCATCCCACTGATGCTAGGGATTGACCAAGCATTACACTTACAATCATAATCAAGATTATAATTATGTTTTCTAATGTTAGTTCTGTTGATAATTTTATATTATTTCAAAGCTAGTATTTAAGTGGCTAAAAATTACTATTTACGGGTTTTTTTACTGGCAGCTCACTCCACGCTCACTTCACCTAAGTGTTCACTTCACGGTCACATTTTTACAGAATCGACATACTGTCCAGTCAGTGCACGCATTTGTCAGTAAAGTTACGTAAATAAAAGTTAAAGATGGTGGAAGGGGTTAAGTTATCATACACAGCCACTATCTACCTACTTGCCCATGCATCGCCGGGTAGATTTAGTATCGTGAGCCAAACTAATGACGCGCGGTTATTTAATCACAGTAAGAATTTAATCTCAACTTAAATGAAGGTGATTCCCTTATAACTTTCCAACACAGTCGCTAATAACGAAACTTGTGGTTAATAGCGTCGAGGAGACGAGCCAGGGGGCTGGCAGGAGGGGGGCGGACGCACGACTTCGGGAAATTTCGAGACAATTCAATGGGAAAATCTGCCTTTGTGAAACTTCCATTGTAGTTATTATATTCTAACTTCACATTATAATTCGTTCGAACCATTTCTATTTGCGGATAATGATGCGACTATTAAACAGACTTAAGCATGTGACTCCAACAATGTTACAAAGTGAAACTTTTTCAGAAGTCATTGTGGTGCCTTTGAACTTTACAGTTATGCTAGACAGCAGATATACAATAGTAGTACGCAGGTTAACACTAAATATTTAATGTGACAGTAACGTTAGTATCGATAGAGCCATGGTGGGTAATAAATGGAACACTCACGGATTTATAGATACATATAATGTATACTTTTAGCGAGAGCAGGCTTTCAGCGCAACGCCGCGCGAACATATCGAATGTTTATGACGTCATTAAACATATTTTTACGAGGACACCGCCGTGTTCTATATTATTACGGCGAGGGAGACGCGTCACACTGGCATTTCATTGGTCAGTAATTCGCGGAAGTGAACCTTCCTCGAAATTGACAACATTCGTGCAATAAACTATTTACGACGCGATACTGCAGCGCGCCCGCAGTTGAACGAATCCGATATAAACTTTATATTAACACTAATTTTATCAACCCGATATAATTTCCGCTATTGATTAAGTTTGTCATAAGCGAGTGGGTGTTACAAATAATATTGTGGTTGTGTTAACATAATATTAACAGAAAACAAGAGCACTTATCAGTTTGGCGAGCTTACTGGCATATGGCTGTGACGGCTATACGCAAACCGAACTTCACGATGGAATGTGGATGATGTTATCTATATCTATACATTTTATAAATTAAAGGCAATTTTCGTGTCTATCTATGTGACCGCGTTATTCTTCTAATCTACGAAACGGATTTTGATGCGGGTTTCACTATCATTTAGAGACTTTTTTCCGGAAGGTTTATGTAAATTATACAATTATATTAAAATTACATAATATAATAAATATATCTCGATGTTTTATCAAGTCGTAAAAACCGTGCGACGCAGGGGCGTGTCGCTAGTAATTAATTAGTAACTAGTGTAAGTCTTCCAGGTCAAAATCTAAATCGTAATTAATCTGATGAGTATAGAAAGAAGGAAAATTGCTAGTTCTAAACAAAACACGCGGGGAAGCTGACAAAATGCCACGTCAATTCACCAAATTACGGAGTAATTGAACCGAATTTCAGAGTGAAGCTCATGTAATGAAAGCAGATAAAGGGAAGGGAGGAGCGAGAGAGGGGCTTATTCAATTCGTTCGCAAGTTCAACCTGACACTGACTTAAGTAGATAGTTAAGATTTAGCCAAGAAAGCACCCGCCGGCACCCACTAATGTGTACTCAGAAAGTAGTCTGGCCTCAAGAATTGGCCGCTTAAGTACCTACGGAAACTTACCATCCATTAGTTACTTGTGAGAACACATTATAGTTTAACTTTTGTTTCCCTTTACTTACTGGCTAAAAATAGCGACAAAAGCAAGGTTGACGCAACACTGTTTAACAATCTAAGTAAACATTCTGTATTCGAAGATCTTATTTAAGAAAGAGTTTAAAGTTCTTTGTTTAATGTAGTACGTGTTGACAGAGTGGGATGCGAGTGAGTGGGGCCACTCAATATTGCAATAGCCGATACGGCAGCTCCTGTCAACAACCGAAACGTTTCAGCTAAATAACTCCACGGAGACGCCAAGAGACCGCGCACTTTACTCGATTGGATTTGAGGTGGACTCTCCTTGTGACCTCACTACCACTTGTGCTCTAACGAACTAATGATTTTTTTAAACATCATTTGGTATATGCTGACGTCCAACAGGTGTTTGCAGCTCTTTTCAAATGTAGCTACGAATCTTTATATTCATCATGGAGTCAGCTTCAGAGAATAAAGATATTTTTGAAATACATTTTCGCAGGGATCCTTTCATTTTCGGCTTTTACGTTTTGGCTGTGTATTTTGTTTTATTCCAAGTTGAACAGTGGCATACAATATATGTATTTTACGATGATTCTATCTATGAAACTGGTCAAAGTTGACAACAACACGCACAATGTTGGCTTGCCAAAATATGTTCCTTTTAAGTTTATTTACGGAATATCTTTCCATATTTTCCCAAGGATAAGAAACTGATCCCATGCATATCTGATTCGATCTTCATTCGTATGTTTGCGTAAAATCTTCTCTGTAAAGGAATCTACATAATCAGAATCAGCGAGACGTTGTCGAAATACGAAACCATCTGTTGTGTAAGTCGTACTTAGATGTTCTTTCAATGTGATAAGAAAAACGTGACCTAGTATCGAGGGATGAGCACGTTGTTGATTTTTGACAAGTCAATAATATTCAAAAACCCTATTCATAAGCTATTCTGAAAATATCGTGAAAGTATCTTACATCGCCTTAAAGGCTTTTCGGTTTTTGTGGATCAACTAAAATTGCTTGTGAGGAAATCGAAATAGAATTCTTTCTCGCGGTTGTCTAAAGATATTAATTTTGAAATATGACGAACGGTATCGCGAGAAACCAATACCCTAACGCAATAAAACGTATGAAGCGAGTATTATTCGCATGATCACATTTCCTAATAAGTTGGATCCCACAACGTGTTCAATGTGGCGAAAACTAATACCGCACATCTCGCCGCGCGCTGCCGCCGTCACTCCTGCGTCCGCCCGGCCAAGCATTTAGAGCCTCCACTCTATTATATTTTGTTTAGTTCCTTACAAAACAGACCGGTACCCCAATATATTGAATTTCCAAAACGAAAACCTCGAGTTGACGTGAAACTAAATTTCCCTTCCATGATCTTTGGAATTGTTACAAATGGGTCATATCGATTACGTTGTTGCGTAACATGTATTAAGCTTGCGTTTCATTGCACTTGGTAATTATACCGCTGGTTTCCGTGAAACAGGCTATAAATAACAATTTACCGACTCGTACACCTACTTACATACAATTAGGTACCTACCTCTAAGAACTTTTTTACAATCACATACAATATCTAGAGTGGTATTTGCAAGTACGGTTCTGTTTATTCAGTATCGATATCGATAGTTGCCCGCAATCTATACATTTATGTAGCGGAATTTTCCAAAATTGATTACTTTGTACAGATAATATAAATAGTTCTTCATAGATTTTAACTTACGTTTAAATTAAGTCAAAGAAGACGAGAATTGAAAGCCTAATTTAGGATTGAATTAGGCCATCATTTTGAATAACTTTATGATAAAAGGACCAAACTGAAAACTTTTCACTAGGTTATAAAATGAAATAAACATTTTCTTATTAGCACATCGTAATTTAAATTCTCTGTGGAATAAATGTGTCGAATTTCCGACTGCCAAGTGTGTCATTATGTGATTAGTGGAGCTGTACATTGTATAGTGCACGTGTCATTCGTCACAGATTGCGAGCCATGAAATGACATGGCATTACTTTAGTGGTTTGCGGCGAGGCGCGGTTCCGACAGGGTGCGGTCACTTACGATTACAGCGGCGGTGATAAACTGAACCGTATTAGTTATTACCTATATTAACGCACAATAAACTACGCTATTACCGTTTCAACCTATGAAACTTTTTATTTCAATCATAAAATGTATCAGACCGTTATCGATATTAATCCCGGAAATATCATTCAAATATGTACGGCCATTTGCCGGCCGGTATGTTGGATAGAATTGAAATATCCAGATCACGCAAGTTACCTCTCGGCTTGCTGATAACCTGGGATAGGGAAGCCTTTGCGATGCTCTAAGATATTAAAAGGCTACTTATTACAAATTCAGTAGGACTGGAAATCTTATGACGAAATCGATACATATAAAAAATTCTCTGAATACTTATTTGTATATCTCTGTCGTCAATTATTCAGTAAAGATAAGGAACTTGTTTCAAAATCTGAATAATTCACTTGTTATTTCATTAATAATGGGCAGTGGAACACTTAAAATGTCTTGATGTTCCCCACCGTGAATACAAATGTCCATTTCCGTCCACGCAATGCTCGCATTAAGGGAGTTTGTCAAACCTAGTCAATAAGTACAGGAAGATGGCGGTTTTGTCATTAGGTGGATTCAACATTGATGTGCTACAATACAAGGGCGCGGGAGCACAAGCAGGTGTTACGATCATTTATAGACGAGGCTTAGGTTTTGTTTAAAACTGGCTCATTCAAGAGTTGCAATATTGCAAGTAGAAATATTTTCTTATTTTTGTTGAGGATAGACAACCAAATGATTTTTTATATTACGCCTAACTTAGTCGTAGAAAGATGGCCAAAAAGTACTTACAAAATTTGTGTTTATATTATTTCCTCCCCGAGGTTTTACTATACAGGGTTTTATTAGGCTGACATATAAGTAAGCCGCTGCCAATATGCTAAACCATTTCCTTATTTTTTTTCTTATGACCACGTAAACCAGAGTGGCTCTTACTGGCACAATTCAAGCTAATAACAGTTTTTTGTGACACTAAACACGAAAATAGCTTTCCCCGTTTAACGGAGCGTAAATGTGTACTCCATGTTACCGCCACCCTTAAGCAGACATTATTAGGGGGGTGGCACACGGCGGACGTAAAATTTTGTAGCGATTTTTTTCCTCTAATACTGCTAAGCTATAGACTGTAGGTCACGTTGACAACATAACTTGTGTCGAAGGCCAAATATTTGGGGGAGAGCTAAAGGCAGTTTTTTACCAGACAGGCCTTTGTTTATACGAGTATGTCGAGTTTGAGTTTTGGTATGCAACATACTAACTGGGAAGTAATCGTTTAAATGTAAATTGGTGAAGTTATTTGACTTTCTATTGTAAGGGTGCTTTCACCAAGTTTCAAGACCCTACAATAGCTTTCCTCCCCTAAAACTGAAAATAAAGTTAAGTAAAAGCTGAGAGAATATTGATGAAAGTCGCAAACTGTTCCTGCTAGAACCGACGTCTATGCAAAAGATATAGATACTTACACCTAACCTCGTCGGCCAAATTGCTGTTCAGCCAAAACTTGATAGTGTGGCAGAAACCTTAATGAAGGAGTCAAATTCTCATTAAAGCTACTATAGCTTTGTAAAGTTAAAATAGTTTTAGTTTGGAAGCGTGTCTGTTGTCAAAAAAACAGATAATCCTATTGATTTGGTACGTGGTGTATTATAAAAAGCAATACAGTTCAATTCATTTGAAATACTGCGGTGACTCTTCTCGGTGGCTAGTGACTCTTAATCTTTCTGGCTGGTATTCTATTAAACCCTATTTTACTCATGACCATCAACATAAAAGTTCACCTTAACTTTTTATCTGATTTACGCACTGTAAAATTGAATTTATTTTAGGTTTTATATTGTTTACAATCGAAGGGCTGCCACAAACAGGTTCCCTCAGAAGTGCAGAAGTTTCTTTTTAATCGTAATTAGCAATATTTAGTAAGGCGGCACAAAGGAGTGTCGCCGCGGGTCGCTCGGCTTTGGGACAAAAGCGACCGGCGAACTGCGCCCAACGCACTACAAAGGGCTTACTTACGGTTTAAATGTCGCCGCCCTGAAAATTTGTTTCATTAAGCGAACTGGCCTAAAATTTCTTTTCCTTTTACAACGTACCGAAATTCCGGTAACTGGATTTTACCGTCAAATATTTCATAGCTCTCCGTTTACCAAAGATATATTTTTGTATAGAAATAACAAAGGGTGAAATTGTAAGGTATCGGGTGGGAATATCGGGTTTTATGTTTTGAAAGACTTCTGTTTGTTCTGCTCACGTTTATTTAAAGTTCATATCAGATTTATTTTCACCCTGTTGTAGGCAGGTGCGGTGAGCTGCGGGTTTTTGCACATAGTAGGTAACGCTTGCAGTACTAAATATAGCATTCTATACTTAGTAATAAGGCCTAGGGGTTTTATGTGTTTGTGGAATACGCATGCTCATTAGTCTCCATAACAACGCTAAGCTACATCACAAAACGCGTACAGCAAACAAAATTATACGAGGTTTGTGGGTCATAAAATTGTTGATATAATATAAACAAAGGCAGTTTCCACCAACAATGGATACCTGTGCGTAAGGATAAAAGGATAGAGGATTACCGCCATCAAAAGCACACCAAGTGGTCTTCTAGATATAACAGCGTTAAATAAAAAGCTGTTTTCTGAACAAAGCCGTACGTGCGGCAAATTATTTATGTATTGCCGCGGTCGGTCTAATTACGAGAGGCTTTTGTTCTTGTAGCCCTCCCGGCCAGGCCACACTTTACTCCATACAACCTCCCATATAGTACCCGACTGAAGGTTGCTTAGATAACAATCATGTAATGAGCTTGCGGTCCCATAAGAATCGAACCGCTGCGTTTGTTTAAGTTTTAAGCGCTACTTTCTGCAATTAGGTTAGTTTTTATAAAATTATCTTCGTTAATGTTTCTAGGATGATTGGACTAATGGCAATGAAATCTATCTACCTACTTGTGGTTTCTAAAGGGCTTAAAAATAATAATATTTCGGCATTCAATAGTCATTGTTACGCTCGTAAACGATTGCAGTGCCCAGTAGGTACGTGCCTACATTCTAGACTGCATTTCAGCATATAGGTATAAAAAATCTGACACTCATGCACTTTCCAACGGTAAAAGAGTTTCCCCTAATAGCCGCACAATTCCAAATATGAATTGTCAAGCCATAATGATTAAAAAAGATGCAAATTGCCATTACCGGTGTAACGACGGCCTGGGGAGGCCGCTCAACAGTGGACGTCTTTTGATTGTTATTGTTATGATGATTATATTCTAGCAGTACCTCCACCTACTAAATTGTAATGACAAATTAAATGGAAATGAGCTATGGCGTGCATAGTAACTACCAACGCAATTAGTATTAATCAAGATTATTAATAATTAAATGCTAATTGGAGTACCTTTGGCACTTCCGAGAAAATGAGTGAATTTTTATTCTAGGTATGTTAAGTGCAGGAAGTAATTTCAGGTTCACGAAACATTTTCCCATGGAAGTAAGGTTAGCAACGCGTCGGGCAAAACCTTGGTGTTGCAATGTGTCTGTAAGTTGTTGTTACTACTTTATAGTAAGTAGGCCATCGACGTGATTGTGGCAAACTTCTAGCAAAAGATAATGATTTTCAAAACCAGTTCAGAATTGATGAAAATACTTATCGTCAAACTTACATAAAAATATATACAGACGATAGTAGAACCTCCCCCTTTTTTGAAGTCGGTTTAATAGTTTAATATCAGTCAGAGCAACCTGTTCGTCAACCTGAACCGAAAACAAAATAATGACTCTTTTCCAAACCTAATCTGAGGTAACCAATAAACTTTTGTTTGCATACACTGGCTTCACTCAACTCTTACCCTGTCCTGCTTTTCCCCTGAGAGTCAGTACCTCCGAACTCCAGAAATGCTTATTAACCTTGACCTACTTAAAAGACAAATCCCTCTGTCAAAGTTAAAAGCTTGATTTATTTTCAGAATTGGATATTCCATTTAAATATTTGAACCAGCTTGGGGTGGAAAATATTTTTCTTTTACATGTCGAGTAAAATTTGCAGACACACAAAAATTATTTAGCATTACGGATATTATTATAACAAAATGCAAACCCATAACAAGTAATTTTTTACCAAGATAACTTCACGTTACGATACAAAAATAATTTGACATCTAGTGTGTACTTAAAGAGAAAAAAAAATGTAATATCATAAATATTTATGACGCGCTAACACCTTACGTTCCCCCACGGCAGCTCATGAGAGTTCTGCAATCAGTTCCAAAGGAACGAAAGAAGGAGCATACGATATTCACGCGTAATAAATATTAGAGGAGAGAGGAGAGTGGAGTTGCAGTGATTGTGAGAACAGGTGTAGACGAGTCGGAGGTCGGACATAAACTGGCCCCCGCTATTTATTCCGACGACCATTTTGAAAATTTGCCGCGTTCGCACGTTTTTTAGTGTGCACTCGGGGGTAACGTTTTATTACTGGACCCGTTCTTGTGCGGTGCCTACGATCTCTTATTTGAAGGATTTCACTTGCATAGGTCTGTGATAACAGTTTTTTTTTAAATTCAGATGATAAACAAAAGGATTCCCTATGATTTAAACTTGGAAAACCATTGAGAATCCTTTTTCAGTCAAGCAACTTTTCACAGACGATGTGTACCAGAAAAGGAGTCAGCTTGAAGTACTGGATTTAATTTCCTTGAAAGTTTTACAAATATCATGTCCATGGACCTCAAAACAGTTGATCAAATAACAACCTTTCATTTTTATTTGTTGTTTTACTAACTAGATACTATTATGATCCAAAGTTAATTTTATCTTGTTTTTATTTATTGTTGTTTTTTGTTTCTGAGCCAATATTAGTGTCAATTGTTTGAATCTACTCGAACTAACCCGTGGCAACAAACAGCTGATTTATTCAAGATTTAGATCTTGTTTCCAAGGTCTTCTAAGACCCTTTACTTCTTCTGTGTGCCGCTTTATTTCTAAAAGCGAATTGACTCTCGCTATTAGGTAGGTACAATGAGTGTTATTTTTTATAAATTTTCGCGTATTTCACGTGCATCCATTTCAAATACTAAAGAAAATGAATAGGTATAAAAGAAAATTGCACTTTATTCTTTTTCCAAGTAAGTGTAAATTGTCGCTTAAAAAGTTACTTTGACCTTTGAGCAAGCTTAGGTTTTCGTTTTCTCTAACATGTTGTTTGATAAGAACAGCTGGCGACACAAAAATTTGGAAAAGCATTAAGTACCTAAATGGCTGCATTTTTTAAGCTGTTAATTAGGCTTATCTGTACCAAATCTTTTTTCATGCAAATTTCGAAACAAAATTACTTGGCAAATATTTTTAAATAAGGTAGAGGTATTCTCTACTAACGCGTGCAATAAAAATGCTTTCAGTTTCAGAATTTTAATAAACTACGAACAGGTAACGTAGCGACCAATGGCAATAGTGGATTTGTTAAGGTCCGTGGCACACACCGCGAGCGATGAGCGATGGACGAGCGAAGCGTGAGCGATTGTCACAGGAGTGATGCGCGCGAAGAGCTATACAGGGGGATACACCGGTCGGAGGGGCCCCGGCCCCCGGCCCCCCGCTATCGATTGCCCCAGTTGAGAGCGGAGCGGAAGTAATGATAGAGCGGGATGCAACCACTGCCCGATCCGATGCCCAACTCCACCTAGTAACTGTAGTGCACTACACAAATATTTGTTCAAGATAATATTTAATCTCCCATTTCTTTCGCTTAATGTGATTCTCGATCTCCTTTTAGAAAAACGCCCGCTATTTATTTTTTGATATTTTTTTTTCTTTCGCAGTGCTTATGTTAAATGATTTTATTTCTGTAAGTAGGTTTGTACAAACACTTTTACACGTCACTCATATTTTAAAAACTAGATGAGGTCGGCGTTTTCTATCTGACTACTCTGAGAAGAAAGGCCGAAACAAACTCAGAGGTCACAGTCTCTTTTAAAGTCCAGACATAATCTTGGTCAGATTATGTGAAGACCATGTAGTTTGGTGTCTGAAACGGTCTTTTGAGGAAAAACCATACAGATTGAGCGGACCTGTCCAGTCAGTGCACGCATTTGTCAGTAATCGTGCCGCTCAACTCAGAACTTAAGGAGCACAACGATTCGACGAACAATACCAAAGAAAGGACATTTGAGTAGGCCGCATAAATTACTCAAGCTGCCAGATCGTGAAACTAACTAAGACAACAAAAAAAAAGTAAATAAGTTATTTACCGACACATTTTTTTTAATAATAAATATGTTAGCACTTGTAATTTATAAGCGTAGGTACCTAAATAAAATTAAAAGTGCCATTAATGGTGACTCTTCAGATAAATTAGACGAAAGTTTGAACCATCAAAGTAAACAACTTCACAAAGTCGAGCGTGGAACTGACATCCTGCTTATATCTATCTGAACGGATCCCGTAATAGCTTCCTCAATCTCGGCGTCAAAGTTCTCATAAGGCGCTTCTTAACTAAGGCGTTAAGGAAGATAGTTAGTAAGAGGCCTTCGGCAGGGTCTTAAAACTTGGCCGAAACTTGGGTAACTCGATCTCCACGATCCGGCGTCGGGCATCAATGGACGATAACTCACAATACGTTATTAGCATAATAATCATAATCGCCTGACCGACAAGCGCTATGACACCGTCGCCCCTGCCACTAAGCCTCCTTGATACCTCCCTCGTCTCGACTGTGTATTTTTGATCTAAACAAGCATGATTCACGAGAACGAGCGCCTCGCTCCATCGTTTCAATATAAAAGCCGTTGTTGTATAAGTTGCGTGAGACACCAAAATGGCGATTCGATGTCCATCGTAAACCGAAGTTCATAAGCCATGACGCTTCAGACCTCGCGTCCATAATCAGTTATATCGATTTTCCGATAAAACGCGTCCGACAAGAGTGTCTTCTTCGCGGCGCGGTAAATTGCGAAGGAATCTGAGCCGGCGTTCACATCCAATGATAATAAAGTGTAAAAAGAGTCGTCGTTTTAACGTCCACTTTATGGGTACTTCCGGAGGTTCGTATGGAGGTTCAGGATGCGCCAGATATATGGTGGCTGTTAAAGTCCTCCGCCAATCGCTCGAGCTCTTTGTCGTCATCCGATCGCGTGGCTGCTGTAAAAGCGATCTAAAGCAATCTATAAAACTGCTTCACAGCAATTTTTACATGACTACGGCGAACCGAGAAGAGACTAATGCTTTTTACGCGATGTTGCCAACCGAATTTACAGCCTAAACGGCTCAACATATTGGTATAAATGGCAATTCGTGTAGTCGCTTTATTGTGAGACGGGAGCACATTCACGTCACAATATTTTTTTGTATCGATTGGCAGTCTTTTCGATTGTACCCATACTGTATAGTATATTTACTGACACAATATTAAGCTATGACATCTTTATCTAAAAACAATACAAATATCAAAAATACCTATTCCTACTTGTAACTCAAATCATATTTGATAGAGATAGGTTTAAAAGTAGTATAGTTGCAACAATGTACTTTGTAAAGCTATTATTCGTAACAGTGGAAAGTTTGAAGGAAATTCGCTACAGAGTTAAAAATGTTGCGATCTTACAGAACAGTCAAGACTTTACTTTGAAGTCACAAATATATATAAAGCTGCATCCAGATAGAGCGAGGCATGAGCCGCAAATTATTTTTTGATGACGCAAATGATGCCTTTGCCTGAACCAGCCAAACATATAAAAAAACAACTGACCTCTAAAATAACACCACAAAGTGATAAATTACTTTAATTTCGGATCGGTCTTTGGAACTGTATTTTAGTATTTTGCCACCGACTTCCGAAATTAAAGTTATTTTTCACTTTGTAGTGGTTTTTGGTAAACAAAGATTTTTTTTGGGGGTTATCGTACCTACCCCACACCAATTCGTATAGGTACCACTACTTGCTATGTAAACAACTGTGACAGGAAGTTTTATAACATCATCAATACACACTGAGTGGATTAAATACGTGTTATCGAAGCTAACTCAAAAACTACCCAAGCAAAGTTAATAAAACGTATATGGGACCACCGCGCAAGCTTCCTCTACCAAATGCAAAAGAAAAGATACACACGAACATATAACCTCTTCCTTTTTTTGAAGTCGGTTAAAAATCATGTTTGGCGCATGCCTCGCGCTGTCTGGATACACCTTTAAATGAACCAACATTTTATTTACACCACTTACTCCAGAAACACAGTAAAAAGTAATAGAATCAATCAAATATTTTATTGCATAATTAGAACAGTTTCCACGTAAAAACAGATTCAGTGTCGTAAAACGAAGACTCCTATTTAAAGTAGATCGGTCTATAAAATTAACTTGAGAATCCAATTAAGAAATGAGCAGACAACGGATTTATTCCAGTTCCTCTTTATTAACGTACATGACAATAAAATGGGATATCCCGACTCTGTGTAGTTGATTCGTGTTCACGAGCAATTAAAACGAACACTGACTGTTCTATTAAAAGTACTACAATTACACTGTTCAGGGCTTTCTTTACCTGTGTTGTGAATTCGAACTATATGGATAACTTTTGATCAGAAGTAGATTCTTAAATTTTTTAAGGCGCGGTGTCGTCAAATTGCAGGGCAGGATCTTCAACAGTGATTTTACTTTTTATTCCCATCGTTTACCGTTTGATAATTTGGATATGAGAGAACCATCTTACAAAAACTTAGTTAGGTACTTACTGTGTGTGTGTACCTTCCACTTATCATGATAAAAAATCCTTGAAAACAAGAATTGCCTTCGGTCACATCTAAATTCAACAGTTGACACTTGACATACAGGCTGACATTTAAAGATATTATTTCAACAGAATATAATATAATATCCTGTATCGTTGTTAAAAGTGAACCTTTCGTTTTCCATCTTCCAAGACGGTTTCCTGCAGCTATTAAAATTTTACGAGTGAGCTAGCGAAATGAATGCCAGAATTAGGTTAAGCAGTACCTACGTTGGGCTCGGTTCGCGTGACGTTTATACGCCCTATTCGCCACCAATTTGATGGTAAAAACAAACACAATTCATATTTCTTCAGTAAACGGTATGTAGTACTTATACGCGAATATGGTTCAATTTTAAATGCCCGTGTTAGGAAAACAATTTGATATTTTTGATATGTAAAGGACTTAGTCAGAGGTGGTTGATAAAAAGTTAAAGCCGTGGTTGTACGAAGCACACAGAATGATTGTTTGTTTGTACAAGAACTAACTGCGGTATAAAGAGATGTTATTATACATTTAAGTTTTGCACTTAGGTTTTGATGCTAATAAAATAGTAAATGGGTTAGGAGAGAGGTCTTGCTTAATCAAAAAGTGGATGATGAAAAAGTTACCGTTGAAGTTGTGGGTTACTGAGCGCTAAGAAAGATTGTGAGTCTGTATTGTTTGTTCTCAAGTATCTTATGGCAGTGTTTTAAATTATAAATTAGTAACACATTTATCTGCATTTTGAACTGTAGGTATATCGCAACACATTTTCCATAATTATTGTTTGAATAACATTCTTTATTTGACGAAAAACGCATATAAATCATTAAGGAAAATTGAGGTTATAAAATCAACTTCAATTGTCAAATGAAAAACACCTTCAAAGTGATTTAAAATTAGAATTTCGTGTTAAATTCATCAAATTGTAATCAAATTGAAGCACTGAATTTGTAAGTGGCACTGCAAATTGGCATGCACCGGTTGGTTTTCTGAACCATTTGTTTACAGTTTCAACAGACACTTTTGGAACAGAACGTAGGTACTTGAACGTTTCATATATAAGAGGCTGACAACACAGCTAAAGCGCGGTGCTGTCCGGCTGTTTAGAAAAGAAGGAGAAGCGCTATGACACAAAGCTGGTAATTTATTGCAAAAAATGCAGCGATTCTCTATTTACAAAAAAATAAAACACTATCACGTTAATATGTTGCTTGAAGAACGATCTGAATAAAAAAACCAAGAATGATTACATGTACGAGTATATTAGTGTGGTTTTTAATCGTCAAAAGAAATTTTTAGACTTCCTGACTTTTTTCTATCGGATCAAATTAGTTGTATTATGTTTTCAACACACTATCTAACTAGCATATATCCTGAAGAATATAATATATTTGATTCATTTACTTTAGTGGATCATATACTTTTAGCCTATATGAAACTTGCGTTTAGGTTATGCAGTCCCTTTCCGTCTTATTACAAAACACGATCTAACTTTAGCCCCAACCTACACATTCGATTTAGTTTTTGTATTTGGAACTTTATGCCGACTTTAGTAAAGTTCTTAATACAAAATTGACAATCTAAGACCGGACTAAGTTGACAGTTTTGTAAAAGGAACTGTATTTCGATTTCAGTTATGTTCTTATTTCAAAAACAGGCTCGATGGTTTAAACCATGTCAAAAGAAAAACCTTGTTTTGTAATAAGGCCGTTTAAGTTTACCACTAAGGTTTTGATGCTAATAAAATATTAGACGCGTTAGTTTTAGTAAGAGATGTATGTGCTCGTAACTTTTCCACGATAAAGGTACTACATTAAACCATTTCCCTTGGTGGCTTGTCCTTGTTTTAGAGACAGCTGACATTACTTGAAATGTTTGTATTTACCTTGTCGTTGAACTGGGCAACTGTTAAGATGGATATTATAATGAGTTTTTATTTCATACGCGTTGTTTTAACATAACCTTTCTTCTTAGGTACAGTGCCGCAAATAGTCATGTTACATTGACTTTTTATATGTTTGTTAATGTAAGTATATTTAGGTTTTCAAGGTAGATAGACATGGTACTGGATTTTACGAGTAATGAAACCACACTATTATTAAGTCAGATCACGGGCATTAAATAAGGCACATTTGTAGGACTTATATAATTTTGTACCCACTACTAATTGAAATAGAAACCTACCTGAATAATACCTTTAAGATATAAACGAAGGCACTAAAAAACCTCAGTTATAACTATTTGGATGCATAAACGAGGCGGCAAAGATAACGTTTTAATTAGAATTAATAACTTCCTTACAAGCATCTGAAAATGAAATTACTTTCTGTTTTATTTACATTAATTGTTCTAAATTCAATATTAATAACAAGACGTAACTACTACATAACCGGCCATGAAATAGGTATAATGTAACTGAGATCAGATAAATGATTTTATTTCTGTAAGTACTCGTAGGTCTGTACAAACACTTTTACACGTCAATCATATTTTAAAAACTAGATGACGTCGGCGTTTCCTATTTAGAACAAAACGAAAACAAAGTCAGAGATCACAGACTCTTTTAGAGTAGAACGTATTTCGTTACAGGATCTGATTGAGCAGTAGAATCCATCAGAAAATAAATATAAAGCATGGTATAACATGTGGAGTAAATCTAAGATTCCAAACACCAGAAAAAAAATCTTGCCATGGTATGATAACAGAAAATATTCTTGCATTTTCTCTTCTTACTAAAGAAACTGCTTTTGAAAGAGTTCTTATAGTGAACAGGACACATGGGAAGCAATCTTTTTCTTATTTTAAAATGTAAAAAAGAAGATAAAAGATAACGCCTTGCTGACTTATATATAACATAAGCATGGGTTTATATAATCATGTTTGGTTATGAGCTGCGAAAAAAACTCAACCTGTTATGGCACGTCATAACGGTGCATATTTGAAACAGCCTGTAGAAGTTATCGAGGTAACAGAGAACATTTTATGAATAAATCGACAGTTGTTGTTTAGCTCGTGTTTTTAGCAAAACCGGAAAGTTGCCAAAAATGTATGAGTTATGCTCGATACTCTATACCTACGTAAAAAAGAAATGGTTTATTCCAATTGTAAGTTTTAGCCACGGCAATCCTTTATTTTTTTTTTATTGTGGGAAATCATCAAATAACTTCTCCCGCTGTGGAGCGGGAGGGCGTGTCAGACTCTTACTGGCTACAACCCGCCCGTGTTCCTTCAGTTGCCTGTGCCAGGGGCCACGGTAACCCTTTCGGACTTTCCCGCAACCCTGGCAGGCATCGGCCCTAGCGGACCCCGTCGTTGCTGCTGACATCTCTTTGAGGCGCGCGTGGAATACAAAGCGCCGTCGACCCAGGCCTGGTCCTTCGCAAGCATTACTGCTTCGCAGAAGGAGGTGACGGCTTCCCAAGCCCTCTTGCTCCGTACCATGGCCTAGACCAGCCGCGAGAGACCGCCACCGCCAATCGCCACCACGAGGAAACGGCGGTGCTCCGCCTAAGCAGGGCATACCTCCACCGTATGCTCCACCGAGTCTTCCAGGCGATCCACACAATGCATGACACCCGGGCGGGGAAGCGAACCCTGGACGTCATGCTGCAGCAGTAGCGTTAGCGGCCGCTAGACCAATGAGGCAGTTATATAAATAATGTCCAATATTACTGTAAATCCTCTTCAAACTCTAGAGTAAATAGGACTGGTTAAAGTTCATCCAAATTCCATTAAAATAATACAATAACACAAATGGGGTCGTAGTTCAATCTCAGACATTTAAATTGTTAAGCTTACGTGTTAGCGGCACGAAACTTATCTCCAAGTGTTAGTTGAATTAGTGTTTCGCAGAGTTATTAGATTTATCACTTTGACAAGTACTGATTGGTTTGCTTGTTACTCAAATTTATACTGACCTTGAAGGCAGCTCAGTGTTGAGTTGTGGGCTACAAACATTTCTCATTTAAATATTTTTAGGGACTCATTTCTCATTTTGAGATTTAGATTACAACTATTTTCTTAAAAAGTATTCATTTCTATTATTTATTCTGTTAAAATAATTAATAAAAATTCTTTTTTATATTTGAGAAGAGACAAAATCAGAAAGCATCTAGGTATGTCAGCTGGAACCCTATACAAGTACAAGTAGCAACATCTATCGAATAGCGGTGCCGCCTATTCATCTGAAACAATGTTATCTGCGCGAACACGACATTAAACACTAACCTTTGACATGTACACAACAAGCCTTTGTAAATAAATGACGTGAAAGATATAACCCAGAGAGCGCACCTTCGATAGATTTTCAGTTGTTTGAGAGCGCGGGCGGCGGCGGCGGCGGCGGCGGCGGGTGGCATGAGGTTGGCATGCGAAGCACGCGTCCCTTTCTTTGTTTCGCCCGCTTATAACGAGATATTGTGATTCCCCGCCATTACGACACCGCATACACAGATGATGCGAATATCAAACACCGCATTAGATACACGTTTTCTTATTAAGAAGAGGTATACGCTGAATAATAACAACGTTATTGACTTTCTTTATAGTTATTGGCGCAGATATTTGCACGTAGGTGCTGTATTGATAAGCTATTATTATATATTTATGGGCCCATGCGACCTACTTGCCTGATTATTCGTATGAAACCATTTAATGATTTATGAATGCGTTGTGTTTATGTGTAAAGCTAGGGTAGTAAAATATGACGCAATTTTTGTTTACGCCGTAAATGTGAGATAACAGAAAAAGGGTAATTCCTATGTATGAAATGATGGCGGACGCATAATGTAAAAACCTTCCTTTCTTTAGTTTTATTTTGTTGGTTTCATATACGGTTACAAAAAGTCCAATGATATTAATTAAAACAATCAAAATAATCTTGATATTGTTTTTGTTCCTTTAGGAAAGTCCTCGTCTGAACAATGGTTGTTACAAGTTTTTCTTTTGTGTTCTTAAGATATTGCTGCGTTATTTTTCGAAGTAGGTAGGTACGTCGATAGAATACATACTTTTGTTTTTGTATTTATTTGTGTAGCTAGTTAATTAGTGATTTAATCTTGTACCTAGTGTAATAGTTAGCTGTGTCTAATATTGTAAACGAAAAAATTACTGACAAAATAAACCGAAACTCGTGGATAAAATATATTTTTATATTTAAATTTTTTTATCGTCAATATTTATCAGAAATGCTGTCGTAAATCATGAGATATATTTTTTTCTTCAATTTCCAAATTATTTTTACCAACCCAATCATAAAAATATAACCTTTATTTTGCAGTCGGGTAACAAAACAATACACAACTTAGCCCACTGTGTGTCCTAGTCGATGCTCAGCAACTTCGTGATATTTAATATCCGTCAGGAACACCTTTAATCCCGTACATTCGGCCGCAAACCGACGCGGGAGTTTCTTCGCCGGACCCGTTACGTTGTGGCTTGAAGCACTGCATGTGCGGTGTAAGACACCGGCTTCAACTTAGGAATAACGGGTCCGTTACACGAGGAGAGTTTCTCGCCTCGAGTAGGCGATCTTTGAAAGGAAATAAAAAGTTAACTCGTCTAAACAGTAACTAAGTAGGTACCTAGGTACGATACTGGCTTGTGAAAAGATGAGAATGCCCTAGCCTTTCAAAATTGACAACGTGGCATAAAATTGTATTTCGAGCTGTCAAATTATAGCTCGAGAAAACCGCCTGGCGAATTACATATCTAAACCTATGTAGTTCTTGTTTCCCACTAGTGTTAATATATTATGACTTTATGAGTGCGATGATAGGTTGGTGAGTCTCGCTTAAAAGTTTCGCAGGGACATTATCTGTTCGCGACAGGCGATAAACTCTCCTCGTGTAAAAGACCCTTAAGACCCAAACTTGTATACGTGTGTCTGTAATAATTAAGGGCTGCTACAGAGTGTTCTGTAAGAATAAAAATAAAAGCAAAGATCAAGTGAAAGTGTACTAGACCGTTGCATATTGTACGGGAGTGTTCTTTTATTTATGTTTTCAGCTTCGTTTTCTACATGCGAATGTGAAAGCGTCAAGCAATGCTCTAGCATATTGACATTGAATTCATATTTTCTTTCTTTTACTCAGAATTTACATCCATTGCTTTATTAAACTTTCCGTACGAAACTATAATGTTGATCCTGTGTCTTTATCCTACAAGTTCTTGTTTCAGGGGACTACTGTGGGTTTAGGTGCAACTTGAAATCTTCATGTCTTCAAGACATTCTGGATAACCTAACTACATTTGAAAATCATGTAGATTCCAGGTTTAGTATATTCCCACCCTTGTGTGCTGTAGCCTTTTAACTGCAGGCACCTACACGGATAGTCATAGCCACCAAGTTACCGCTGTCTGTGGCTTCGTTTCCAAGCACCGCATTAAGAGGTTCCACTCGGTTGCCTTTTACAACGTCTAGATCGTTTACGGTTTTGTTTTATTTCTGAATATGTAATAGTCCTTGGTACTAAGTGTAAAATGTCACGACCGTTGGTAGTACCTGTGGAACTTTAAAGATTAGGCAAGTAGGTACATATGATATATATGACGGCGCAGCTAGTGGCACCGTCTTGTTTTGTTACGAAGTTACTAGGAATCACCGAAGTGGTCGGATTAGAGTGACACTGCTTGATTACTGTCAGTCTAGCAGATCGTCGTATCGATGATTGTGTGGCGGTTGTCATCTGAGGGGCAATTCCCGTATTTGTAAGAACGTTCGCATTCTAATCTCAGTGTCAATCTGTCAAAAATGGTATAGCGCTTACCTACATTTTTGACATTAGACTGTCGCTGAGATGAGATTGCGACATGAATTTAACGTTTTAAATTACGGGAATTGGCCTTCTGGTGACAGAGACGACGTCAAGGGATCAGAGGGGCAATTCCCGTAATTTTAAGAACATTCACAGTCTGATCTCAGTCTCAATCTGTCAAAAATACAATAAATTTACCAAATTTCCATACATTTTTGACAAGTTTTCGACATTGATTGTCGCTGAGATGAGATTGTGACTTGAATTTGAACGTTTTTTGATACGAGAATTACCCCTCTGATGTCATACCACGTTCACGATGAACTGCTATATTCCGGCACAATCCTGATGAAATTAAAGCTGCTGCACCACTAATACGATGACCGCTTCTTGGGGCCTATTCTCTAAGTCCGTCAACGATACGGGCCTGTCCGAAAGTAGATCGATAATTAAAAGTAAACCCTGCTCCCGTATGTCTCGATTTCGTGGGAATATCGGGATGGAAAGTATGTCCTAAACCAGGTCACCAAATTTCATCGAAATCTGTTCAGCCGTTTTAGCCTGAAAGCGTAACAAACAAACATACGAAAAATCAAATCTTTTCTCTTTATAATATTAAGTTTAGAAAATCGAGTTTTAGAAGGAGACTGTCACACAGATAAAGCTGGTTTGAGTGACAATGACGATGCTCCACATCCCACTATATAAAAATAAAAAAACATATTTTTGGCCTGGTACCTACATACTGTACATCGTCAGGCTCTCAGGGCATCAGGTTGTTGGTCCCTTGTGATGGTAAGCGAGCCCAGCTATCACGATTACAATCTCGGACAAGACTTTTATATAAAAAATCAATTACATTATTTGATCGACTTGGGAATTGTATATTTTTAACCTTGATTGCTAGAGTTGGCCTACGGCTACATACAATATTATTGTGTATTTTTATCAATAACTAATTTTCTTTCGGAATTCTTATTGGAGACTCAGGAATACCAATCATAGTTATATTTCATCATCATAATTATCAGCCTGAAGGGGCTGACAACAGCTAAAGCGCAGTCACTGTGGGACTGCATAGAATATAAACAGAAGCGCGATGACAAAAAGCTGGTAAATTATTGCAAAATATGAAGCAATTCTCATTTTATAAAAAAATCTATTGATTGGACTAAAAATTGAAAACACTATCTATCACGTAATATGATGCTTGAAGAACAATCTGAAAAAAAAACAGAATGATTGCATGTATATTTTTATGGTTTTTAATCGTTAAAAGAAATTTTTAGAGGTATCTTTGTGATTTTTTTCTGTCGTACCAAATTATCTTTTCAACACACTATGTAACTAGCATATATCCTGAAGAATATCATATATTTTTCTGATTTTGTTTACTGCAGCGGATCATATACTTTTAGGCATTATAAAACTTGCGTTTAGGTCATCTAGTCCCCTTAAGCTAACCCAAGACACAGTAGGTCAATTGATATTCGTGTAAGTTAAACCCACTTTGATTTAAAGTCATGTGCACAGATTGTGTGTTCAAGTAACTGTTTGGAAAACACACTGAAGTTGGAATGCCCGTCTGCTTCTGTTGTGGCGCCTGCCTGTTCTTAAAGTTCACAGAGAGCCAATACTGATGTTTTCAATTGTTACTCTATGACAGAAATTGTTTTTGAACTGTAGCAAAATTAAAGTTGGTTTTCATTGTACCTGAGAAAACATCTACACGATAATTTGCGAGTGATTTATTAGATAGGTAGAAAATATATTTCGAAACCTCCCAGCTTTTAAAATATACTTACAAAACAATTGATGGTTTTAATATTACACCTTAAAAGCATCGAAAATTTAGCACCAAATTTTTAATTTATTATAAAATGGTTTATTTGGCATCTGATGTCACCTAACATGGCGGGTATGACGCAACGATCATTACAACGTAACACAGATAAGCAAGGGTGAAATCCTATCCCATTCGCGCCCTCAGATTAAAATTAAATTTTATAACGCGTCAGCGAATAGCTACACCGCTACAGCGGTTATTGTCTGAAACCTTAATTTAATTTCATGGGAATTCGTAAATATTAACTTCGTTTATGTTGGTGTAAGCAAACAGTAATTATTTGAGCCTTATTCGTAAGATATGAGATCTTTTGTAGAAATTAGTTACTTAATATAAATAAATGTGCGGCATTTTATGGCTTTAGGACAAAATACTAAATAGCTTGGGGATAAAGTGTTCAAAGCTTTAGACGAACTTTTATTTTAACAAGTAAAATATAATAAGTTTGTGGATACATCGTTTATTTACCCACGCAGATATTAATTTGGCGGAACAATACTCTAGATATAAGCTGGGACTGCCTAATTTGCTACTTAACGAAAATAAACGGTATCCTTCCTCAATTCCGAAGCCAAAATACCCAGCATGATTAATAATAAACACAAGCATTCTGACCTACGCATGAAATTGCAATAAGATAACTATATCTAGTAAACGGATTCCCAATAAATACGGATAACCTTTGCAAGTCGGATGTCGAAACGATAATAACATGTAAAGACCGAAAGAGGAGGAAAATAAGGCAATCATATTGTATCACAACCGGGGATGCGTCGGATAATTTTCCTTTGCAGATATTTCATAAATCAGGCATCGATATGAGAAAATCTGATATTATCGAGAGTGTCGCGTGAAACCGATGTTCGCGCATCGACGGGCACTTCACTAGGCTTTTTAGAACGAAGCTTTTCAAAGAAAAATTTAATAACCTAAACATCGATAAAACAGTGTACATGTAGGTGTCATGTATGAACGTAAATGAAGCAAAAGGACTATGTAAGGTTCGTAGCAGATGGCGTTCTGTAGTGTCTGCTTACACCAATTGAAAGAAGCAGTGAGTTTATGTATGTATGTACATAATTATGTGTGTAGGTGCAAAAAAGCCCGGTTAAAAATGAAAACCAAAACATGTTTAGTATCCACGTACATAGGTACAGGAATGATTAATTTTCCATCCTCCTTTTTAACTCGCCGCACAAGAACTAATCCTCTCTTTCAGCCGAATTAATGAGACACGATATGATGAGCGGGATACATAAAATGTATATATCTCATGTATACCCCACTCGTATGTACGAGTAGGTATGTTTATCTCGTAGGTACTGCCATGCGAGCATCAACGCAACGTGATTATATAAAATTGCACTCTGAAATACACGACTCACTTCGATTCACTTTCACACTTCTAGTTATATACAGGGCGTCCCACGGATATGCCACATGGAGGGAAGTACCTTGAATATTGTAGATGGAACATTTTACTGAAAGAAGACATTATTTGAATTTAAAAAACAATTTAAACTGCATTCATAGATATTTTAATAATTACATGGATGAACCGGAAATCGATCCCGTTACACGAGAAAAATAATCAACCTGTAGCTTTATCATACCGATCGAAAGGCTTCATCATAAGGATTATTTTTTGCCAAATAACATAGTGTCAAAATAAAAGGAAGACCATGAATTTTAACATTTTTAATACAAAATTAATCAAATTTATCAAATGCTCAAAATGAGTCCCTTCCTGCTGAATACAAAGTCGCACTCTTTGGATTATTTCGATCTGTTGCATACAACCAGGTACCTACTAATTACGTATCTCTTTATCATGCACTTAAATTATAATAGGGAAATGATGCGCACTTCTCAAGTGAGTGTACATTTATTAGTAATAGGTACTTATGATAATGTCAGTTGTATGCCCTTACGGCAATGTCAGCTTTTCATTTTTCTGAACAAAATTTCACATCAAATGTTAAAATTCATGGTCTTCCTTTTATTTGTGACAATATGTTATTTATCAAAGAATAATCCTTATGATGAAGCCTCTAGATCGGTATGATAAAGCCACAGGGTAATTATTTTTCTCATGTAACGGGTTTGATTTCCGGTTCAACCATGTAATTATTTAAATATCTATGAATACAGTTTAAATTGTTTTTTTAAATTCAAACAATGTCTTCTTTCAGTAAAATATTCAAGGTACTTTCCCTCCATGTGGCATATCCGTGGGACGCCCTGTATAACAGGGGTTAAATAGGGCAGCTAATACATTTAAATCATGTTCTCTTGTGTTGCGTGACTTTAAATGTTTCCGAAACGCGTTATACCAGTTCCGAAAACGTTTGGAAACAAGAGCTTTAAAGTTGAATAAATGTAGAAAAATATTAGTGTAAGCCAACGTTCGACTCTTTAAGTCACTTGGATGGAATTTTTCTTTGCATTTGCAGGTGAACACTGAAAGGCTGTTTCCGTCGGGAAGGGTACACGGAAATGTACTACAGGCGGTGACAAAAACGCGAAAGCTCAAGGCAAACTAGTTTACAGAAGCGAGAGTATGCTCCGAGGAAGCTGATTTACACTACAATTATATTAGGTATTCTTAGTAAAAAGATGTTTTTAAGCAACACACTACGTATACGAACAAAAATACGTTACACAAAGTTTATTTTATAAACTCTTGTTTATTTTAAAGTTGAAGGAATAATTATGAGCTTAGTACAATTACCTTACAAACAAGCAAAGGAAACGTACAACAAAGAAGCCTTTATCCCGTCGGAATGTTTTCGCGTCTATTATATTATTGTTCGGTTGTTATTAGTGGTAGTTACTGAGATAGAAGATAAAGGCGGAGATCACGCGATTCATTCGTCTAATTGCATCCAGCGGCTATTCCTTCTGTGTCCCTCATGGCTCACGGTTTGCGGAACGAGACGGTAAATATAATGGGCCAATTAAACTAAATCAAAATGTTTCCTAACAAGGTGACGACGTGGATTGTTGTTTCAACATTGTGATCGATCCCAAGGAATTTAATTCGTTATCAACACTGCTTGATGTAAAAGTCGTTTTGAGTTTTATAAATAAAACTAGCTTCTGTCTTCGGCTTCGTTCGCGTGGAAGTGGTAAGACTCCACAATATACTAAAATAACAGTCACATTTTATAAATATTTGTACTAAGATTGTTACGTTGGTCTCAGCAGCCAAAATATAAAGAGAGTCAGAACTGGTGACGCGGGAGCAAGCGACGCGACGTACAGTTGTCCGTGTGAGAAGCAGCTCGTCCTGAGGTCGACACCCACAGTCTTCAGTAGCAATATCCAATTGCTTGCGAAGGTTTTCGTTTTTAGTGAATTAATGAACGCCTGCTAATGGCACAACTGACAACACTGATACACTGACTGTTGCATTCTTACAGATTATTCTTGATCAACAGCTCAGCTATCACTAAAATAATAAAACAGTACAAATACAAATACAAATACAAATACAAAAAGTTTATTTTCTCTCTCACATAGAAATATTCAAGGTATAGTATACATAATTATAAGAGTACAAAAGCGAATTATAATCTATGTGGGAGACTGGTTTCTGTACTAGGAGACCTGTATGACAGATTACCAGCCTCTCCAGACTCCGGAAGTGGGTAACAGGTTCTTGGTGTACATCATTCCAGGTAAGTGATATTTAAATACGTAAACTGGGTGAAGTTTGACTGTTGTGAGGATTAAGTAAATGAGGGTGTGAGAATCGGGTGTGTGAATGTGTATATGAGGGTGTGTGTGTTTTGTGGGTGTATATGTGTGTGTGTGTGGGGTGGGTATATGTGGGTGTATGTGTGGGTGCATGAGTATGTGTGAGGTGGGTATATGTGGGTGTATGTGTGGGTGTGGGTGTATGTGTGGGTGTGGGTGAATGAGTGTATGTGGATGTGAATGAGTGTGTAGGTGTTGTCAAGTCATACGTAGTAAGTCTAGGATGGTACTTTAAGCAAATTTTCTGTTTCATCGTAACTGAGGGACTTTAACCAAGTGGTTAAAGCCCTTTTACATTTGACTCGTGTAAGTGGGTAAATTGCAAGCTTCTTATTTATTTTATTGTAAAGATATCCACCTAAAAATCCAAAAAATTTGCTAGAGAAAGCAGTGTTTCGCTTGGTAAGCGTTTGGCAAACCCTGTGTTTGACTCTCTTGTTATTGTTCAACAAAGGATCATACCCTATTAGTGAGTGTTGTTTTAGAACTGTGCACAATATAAACAGTTGGCGTACTGTCAACACATCAGAGAGCAAGTAAAGATCCTTAGTAGGAAAGAAAAAAGGTAGTGACAAACTTACTTTTAAGACCGCTCTTTGGGCTCTTTCCAGTTTTAGTATGTGTGTCCTACAGGAGCCACCCCATATAGTAACACAGTAGCTCAAGATGGATTGGCATAATGCCATATATACCATTTTAATGACTTCTTTGTCAGCTATGTGCCTCAGACTTTTAAAGAAGTAAATTAGTTTCCTGGTTCTAGAGGATAGTAAGTCAAGGTGATGTTTGAAGCTTAGATTACTATCAATCATGACTCCAAGATACTTTATACTAGAAGCTATTTCTAAATTTCTACAGGAACAGAGATGGTTGGAGGAGCAGTAGTGAGCTTTTAAGGAGTAGTTTTTGTGAATTGCAGTTGTAGTATTTTTGATGAAAAAAGGTATATATTTGGTTTTGTCAACGTTAAGTGTAAGGCCGTTGTCATTGAGCCATTGTATTACTGAGTTGAATCCAGTTTGAGCAAAGCCGTAAACATCATTCCAAGTGTCACCATGGAAGATCAGTGCTGTGTCATCCGCAAACGTCACGATTTTGCCATTTTGTAGAGGAAGATTACACAGATCATTAATGAAGATGAGGAAAAGTGTGGGACCCAAAACACTGCCCTGAGGGACACCGTAGGATATAGGTAAGTCCTCACTGGTGGCTTCACCTACTCTAACTCTCTGATGTCTATCAGTAAGGTAATCCCTAAACAATTCGAGCTGCGTATCGCGAATTCCCATGGTATGTAATTTAGCTAACAGGAGTGGAACAGAGACCGTGTCAAAAGCCTTTGCTAAGTCCAGGAATATTGTTATTACTTTATTTTTATGGTCAAGTTTATTAACAATGTGATCAGTTAATTCGTGAACTGCATCATTTGTCGAGATTCCAGCTCTAAATCCAAATTGAGATCTCGACAGTAGGGTTTTGGTCTCAAGATATTTTATTAGACGTTTGTTAATGAGTTTTTCGACAAGTTTTGATAGTGTAGGAAGTATAGAGATGGGGCGATAGTTATTGACACAGCCTCTGTCACCACTCTTGTGTATTGGGATCACTTCCGCAAGTTTGAATTCCCCCGGAAAAACACCTGTGCGGAACATTAAGTTGAAAATATACGTTAAGGGGGGTACTAGAATGGTGACGTATCTTTTTAGAAAAGCTCCCGAAATATAGTCACGTCCAGCAGTATTAACCTTTAAATTCAAAATACACAGGTGAATCTCTGTTTCATCAGTGGGATACAAGACGAAGGAGAAAGGAGAGGAGTTAGCATACGATGTACTGTTAGGTGGACTGCCGTGATGAATGCTCTCTGCAAGGTTCTTCCCAATAGACACAAAAAATCTGTTTATGTTATTGGCTGAGGTGGTAGGGTTTGTCGGAGATATAAGATCCATAGCTGGGTTTGTTTTTTTATTGGAGTGTGTTATCTGTTTTATAGCGTCCCATAGATTTTTGTTGGTAGTTTTAGCTGCTTCATTTATTAGACTTTTTTCATATTCTCTTTTTAATTTTTTTAATAACCCGTTGCAAAAATTTCTGTACCTTTTATAAGTGATATTGATAATTTCATTATTTGGGTTTTTTTTGCATTTTATATGGAGTTTATCACGGTTCCTCATACACCTTAACAATCCAGTAGTTATCCAGGGCTTTTTAATCCTCTTGCGATTGGGTACAGTAATAGTTTGTGTGTTAGATTCTATTTTAAATTTTAAGTCATTAACTAGCATAGTTGTAGCTAAATTTGCATCTGATGTTTCATAGATGGAATTGAAACATATATTTTGCATGTCGTTGTCAAGGCCTATATAGTCAATTTTCCTAGTGATAGATGATTTTTTGGACTGGTTAAGGTGTTCTAGCACAAGTATCACACTGTCATGATCTGTAACAGACGTTTCCGCAACATAGCAAAATGCAGGGAAATTACTTTTAAGCATAACATGGTCTAAACATGTTTTGCTATGTGTTGGCAACTGATGGGCTGGTAGGATGCTGTGTGACGCTAGAAGGTTTAGGTAGACTAATGAGTTGGCATCTTTACTGTTTGTAATTATGTCTATATTAATATCTCCAGTGAGTATAATATTAGGGTAATTTAAGCTGCTTAAGAGATGATTTAGTGATTCAAGAAAGGGATTAATATTTTTATTGCCGGGGGGTCTGTATATTGCAACTATGATGGTGTTACTGTCTAACTTTATTGTTAGACAGTTGGCATCTTGTAGGTTAGGTTCTGCTATTAACGGTCTTAAATTATCTTTAAAGTATACAATGACCCCTTCATTTTGTGTGATGTTATTTTCAGTTTTAGCACTGTCGTAGCCGCTTATAGTTGGGATGTAGTGGGTGTGACGTAGCCAACACTCTGTAATTATAATAAAATCCCACTCTGTATTTGATCTTTTAAGGAGGGTTAATAGGCCTGAAAAATTGCAATTTACGCTGCGGATATTTTGTTGAATTAATTTTAGACTCGACTGTGGTTTTGTAATTAAATTATGACACTCTTCTATTTCGCAAGTGGATGATTGCGCTATAACAAAATTATCAAGATCGCTGTTAATTAGGTTAATATTATCGAATTGTAGTACAATTTAGGTAAGTAGGTGGATTCGAGCATGTCAATTGTTGTTTGAAAGAATAATAAGTGCGGTTTATTTGTACACGGTTGTAAGAGAAACTTGTTAGTGGTATCGTGTAGGTAGGTAGCCTGTAGTTTTGACAAGTGAATATAATATGACGATTGTGTATAACGTGTATGGAAGTTATATGTATGAGATAGGTAACAGGTAGGTACCGTGTGTATTGTCAGTATAGAATTGCTAGAGAATATAGTGGTTAGACTCTTGTAGGTATATTGTTGTGTAGTGAGGATGTAGTGTAATGCTAGTGTTATTTCGAATGTGATGCATGTTTTGGTGTGTAGTGTAGTACAGTAGATTATAAATACACGGGATTTCTCATTAACAGTCCCACACCACCATAGATATCCATTTTTTATTATAGCGTTAGATGACAGAAGCGGCCTAAACAAATTTTTTTTTTGTACGTTCTACGAACTATCATATTATAATAGTTTATGAAAATGTATAAAAAATAAGTCCAAAAAACATCAATTGTTGGTATTCAAACTTAGGTTTGCAAAGCCGTCGTGGAACCGCTAAGCTATTTGCTTTGTTAACTAAAATAGCCGCTCTTCAAAATAGTCACGATTTACGCCAAATATGCGCTTTGACGTGGAGTTGCAGACGCCAGTTGTATTACAACTGGCTACAGTAACTAGCGAAGCGAAGTAATGAATAGTTCGACTCTTGTCATACACTGGTATATTGTGTTCTTTCTCGTCTCAGTCTCATTTCCTATGAAATGAATGGGAAAGTTTTTTTTTGAGATTTCTGATTTTTCTAGTACTCAAGCCATAATTAATCCGATAGAGTTTTTTGAAAAGTTTTTGTGAAATTTTATAATTTTCTTGCCGACTTTACAATTTTTCAAAATCTGCGAATATAGATCAAAATATTTCAAAACTTTAAAATCGTTCTTAGGACCGTTTTCATGTAGCGACAACGGTTAAGGTACCTTTTCTTATTGCCCCCTTTTAAAAATCCACCCTGGCCACATGTCATGATTGACTGCTTAGCGTCATGATAATCATTCAAAAGGTTAAATCTGTAACTATCTGCCAAATTATAACCTTTGGCTCGTCTTTTTACAACTTGCGGTAAACTATAGAATAATACGAATAATAATAAAAATAGCGTAATAATTCATAGCCTAAAGACTGACCACACTTATTAGGGAATAAATATCTATGCAACAATTTAACAAAATCTACCTGGTAGTATTTTTGTGATGCTGGAACACACATTCAGACAAACAAATAAACATTCAAACAGACAAAAATTCTAAAAACTATATTTTCGGCATTTGATAAGATAAAGATAAGATTCCTCAGGGAAATTAATAAAAAAAAAAAAACTATATAAAGTTTCGGCTTCGCTATGATTTTATAATATGTATATAAATGATCTAAAGAACTAACAAAAAAAAACGGTTCTTGTATCGATGCAAGATGACTGAGATTATGGAAGAAAGGAAAAGATAGATGAATAAATGTTCTTGTATAAAGTGCACTGTCTACAATTCATACCTACATAACGCAAACCGATATAATATTAAACGGTAATTAAATAGTCGCTTTTACTGATAGAGGCGATCATGTAAAGTAGGCCATTCACTTGTAACTCGAGCCCGATGTGATATTGTAAGAAAAATCAATATGTGGTCGCCTAATTTCGTGAATATCTAATATAAAGGCTCTCGTTCTTATATTAAAGGGTGTCAAAACACCGACACTGAAAAGGCCCACTCGGCCTTATAAGTGTCCATTAGGGAGCCGAGACTGATACCATGTAACCCTATATATTTGACATTCGGTGAGGGCCTACGAGAGAAAATGGGCCTGATAACGATGGCTCTTTTAGGGTTATATTTATTGTCAGATTATACATACTTACACAACCTTATTTGCTGTAACAGATACGTGTAACAGGCAATTTTCATAAGTGTGCTTTATCAGGGTACGTCCTTACTTTGGGGATTAAATTAGGAGTTGCCACTTAGGCAGCTTCGAAGAAGTCAACTTAAACAATATTAGTGCTTACGAGACTGAAAGCTGCGACAGAAAAATACGTTTTATTTGGATCTTGCGAGTTTTCTTAACAAATATTAGATTAGACTTCGTGTAGACCTGCCTATATTAAAATGTTACTTTTATACATTAAATTATAGTTTACGAGACGCAACTATTGCGTCTAAGTAAGATTTATTGGGACAGAGATAATTGTAAAGCTTATAAATTTCAATTTTGCAGAAGAATATTTATTTTATTTGGACCATGTTCTTGCGCGAGATGTTCAGTTGTTGTTTCTATAGGTATTATTATTTTCAATAAATACCCAGATATATATCTAGTTAATTAGCAATTTAGCTTGGATCAAAGTTATCATTCGAAAACAACTTTTATCTTATTACTTATTGTGTTTTTACACCTTTGTGAAGCAACAATATAGATAAAATTAACCTTGATTGAACATACATTTTATTAAGGCTTGTCTCTTCCAACTGAATAAATAAATAAAATGCCAGACAGAATTAAATGTCGGAGTAACAGTCATAATGATTAAATTTCAAAACAATAGTTTTTGGCGAGGGCTGAATGTGAGCAAACGCTCGTAGAGTAACGACAGATAGTGGGCCCTATTCAGAAAAGCCAGTGGCTTCAACGTTTCAACCGAGCTTTAGCTTAAAGATATCACAATTCCACTCACAGTGGGATTGTTGAGTAATTTCACATTTATATTACTGCGTCGCCGCGAAGTGTGACGCAGCCGCTTGAATATATACATGTACAACATACAAGTAATATGGCGCGAACTTCGGAACGAAACACGGCCAGGATTAATTACGTGGGTTTTCTCACATTCTTGGAAAAGGAATCTTTAGAAAGTGTGAAATGTCTTGGAAATAACCTTATGTAATGTCACTCGTAAAGATGCTACGAATTAACTTTAGTGATGGAAACCCTCCAGGACTTTTTATTTAGTACAAAATGTCGGAGGAATAATTGCTTGACGAGGAAAATCTCCAAAAATCCTAGCAGAACGGCTCGCTTTGTGCCTGAAGGCCGAAGGTTAATTTTATATAAGATATTTTATTATGGTTTTGGAAGGTTTGAGATTGATCTATCATTCATTACATTTCACTTTAATTTTTTACATTTACGAGTATGTTGTCTGTAAAAGATCGCTTTTAGCGATAAGACCACCCATTGTGTCATATGTGAGTTTAAAGCTACCTATGTAAACGCACCCACAATACAGAAGAAATTCCTAGTGTGGGGCAACGTTTTTTTTTAAAAAGAAAGAAAGAAGAAAAGAAAGAAGAAAAGAAAGAAAGAGTATTCTATTCTATTCTGTTTTATAATAATCAATAGGTACTTAAAGCTTAACATAAATTAGACAAGACTTAACAAGTAACAACAAACCTTGAGCTCATTCATAGTAGTATCTACTATAATATTTGCGCTTTAATTTCGAGATCGTCGGTACTGCTGTGCGTTAGAATGGTTATCTCTTGTATTATACCGGCGCACAAAACATTTAAGTCGCAGTTTGCGGTAGCGTGATAAGCTCTATAGCCATCCATGACCTTACATCCGGCCTCTTCTGTCTCACATATAGAAGATATGTACATTTTACGGGTAAAGGAACTTTTAATGGCTCATCTTGTATACACGTACATGTTTTGTAAAGTAAAAGGACATAGAAGTATTAGAGACCACCTACCCATTGATATTTATATGCAACTGGCAACCCGCCCCTGCTTGGCACGGGTTTTAGAACTTGACGACTTGCAAAAAGATCGAGATTTCTTGATTTGATTTTTTTGTAAATTTAATATATTAACGTATAAACCTTCCAGAAAATAAAATCTATATGAAATTAAAAACCGCATCACAGTCCGTTGCGTAGTTTATAAGAACAGATTGACACGAAAAATGACTTTAATTTATATTATGTATAGATATAGCCTCAGATCATATAAACACATTATATGATCTGAGGATATAGCTGTATGAAAGTAGAGACAGATTTAGAAACGATATTTTTTGACTAATGATTACGAGTGTTAATTAATTAAATGTCAACTTGAAAATTGAATAAAAATAAATAAAATTTTAGCGTGTAGACACCATCTCACTAATTTACAACTAGTTACAACTCAATAAAATGAAATTCAGATTCGTTTTGGTTCGTCTAATTTGGACATTTTCATTTTGTTGTAACTAGTTAAATGGTAGACATCGTGTGGGAGGCTCAAAAACAATCAGAAAAATATAAGTTAGGTGTATAAAACACTATTTTTATTAAATTTTATTAAACGTAGTGCAATTTGTATATGTACGTAATTGTGTGTTTAGATAAATTTAAACAGGAGAAGCATCATGAAATATTTTAAAAGAGTAACGGTATTTTTTAATACTTTTTACCTATTGTGGTAGGGTAATTTTATTATAGGTGCATCGTTTCACATATAATTATATAATCGATGTATACAAAATATTGTAACACATTTTAAAAGAGTAACAGTGGAGTTCTTTCCCATTCTTCTCCATACGAAACTACCTTTTGGAAGGGGCTACTAGAATATATTTTTTATTTTTTTTGTAAATTTTTACCATCGAAAGTGCCTTTTATATGCTTATTTGAAATAAATGATTTGACTTTGAGTTTGACATGAGGACTCCATGTTTTATTTGATACACCAGAAGTTCGGTAAGGATCAAAATCAAAAGTCATTTATTCAAATTAGGCTGAGAATCAGCACTTTTTGAACGTCAAAATCACATAAGACAGTCCCCCCAAAACGCCCACCCTTCACCACTTCCTAGTGCTTTAGCTGGGAAGAAGAAGTGGCGGAACAAACTCCCCAGCAGCACTGCTGTCTGTTCAGTTAGAAGAACTGGATTCTATACAGTATGTAATAATAAGTATATTAAGTATTATTAATATAATAAGTGTATAGTAATAAGTAATTAACATTACGAAACACAAAAATATTAAAATTATTTGCCACATGTCAGCTAGCACACGCCAATATTTAAAACTATACTCAAGCAGAAATAAATAATAAAAACAAAAACGCAAACAGAACTTAATACATAATAAAAAGCCTCCTGGCATAAGGGCGTGCCCGCTTACATATGCAATGCTGCATTATGTTTATATGTATATAGCTGTAACTTGTAGCCACAAATGATAAACTAGGACCTTCGAAGTAAAATAAAGAAACATTCATTTCTAATAACAATAACAAAACCATAGTCAGCAAGATGACCTGTCACCACAAGCATGTATGATGATGTACCGAACTTCTGGTGTATCAAATAAAACATTCTAAGCTACTCTTTATTTTTATGTTTTACATGTTTATAGTCTCTTTTGATTTTGATCATTCTGCGATAGAGACTGGCAATCCCAAAAAACAAAGACAATGCTATACTATGCTTAAATGGAAGTCAAAACAAAAAATTAAATCAAAACAAATCAAAGTCCTTGCCAATCCACCTTCCTATAATACGTCATATTGTAAGGTACATTAAAGGGTAACGTAATCATATAAAGTAAGATGTTGTGTTCAAAGGTTGAACTAGTGACACGGTAATGCACTCTAGCATACTGGAATGACGTCAATCCATCACATCTCACCTGCTTGCACTTTTATGGCTAAAACATTTTACCGATACATTTTATACTGCTTTTAAGAGATCAAAACGGTATACCTTCCCACATATGGTGCCGTAAATCCTAACAGGGAATAAAGGAGAAAAAAATGCAAAATAAAAACACCCACTCATTTGTTTATATTAATTTGAATGCGAAAACGACCAAGCCATAATATTGCTGTAACAAAAACGTTTGGCTGACAAGCAATTTAGTAAGCTCAAAATGGACTAAATCTCTCAACCTACTTATAAAATCCCTTAGGCAATCTTAAATCCCTACAAAGTAAGGAATTATTTATTTATCATTCATCGTTCAAAGTAAAAATGAAGGAAGCAAATGGAAATAAATTTCTTTTTGAACATAGTAAAACTTATACAAATAACTGCTCTGAAACTAGATGGTGCGTATGGTTTTATTTATATTTTTAAATGCATTATAATCCCGTCCGAAACCGACTTTAAACGATATAGAAGCCAGGCTGCTGAACACACTTGTCAGTATTTTTTGTTGTCTAGACAGAAACACGACATGTCACAATATTTTATCATAAATCTATTTTTAGTACTATTGTCAAGTTCTCGAGTCAAAAACCCGTGTTGAGCACCTTTATTTACATACTAGCTGACCCGACAGACTGTTGTATTGTCCAAATTTCGGGCAACTTTTCCAAATTTTCTTTGCCTAAATATTTATGGACTGTTACCAACATTAACAAAAAAACAAATCGGTCCAGCTGTTCTCAAGTGACGTGCTTTCCAAAAATGAACCTTTTTATTTATATTTAGGTACGTATATTTTCTTTACTTGGTTCTCTTCTTTCTAATTATTGTCTTTCAGAATACTTGCTCCAATAATGCTTCCGCGTGTTGTGCGAGTATGCAAGAACACGTAAAGTATTCTCCCTTTGTTCGGTGACCTGTGCCAAAGGACGAGTAATACGGATATCTTGATCATCCCGAATCTGAAGATCCAAGACACACACACACACCCACAGTACTGCTTTTATGTCGAGATTAGGAATTCCTAAAACGACGACTTTAATATAGACGGTGAAAAAATAGGGTGTTAACTTTTATGGATTTCAAGTCAAATGAGATTGTCTTATTTACAGCATAAAAACTATATAAAATATTACAAAAAATACTAATTTATAAGCCATTTCAAGAAAGAGAAAGACTACTATGAAATAATGAATAATAGTAGTGTTAATAATTTGACATCATACTCAATACTTAGCACTTAGTAGAATATTTGTTTCGTGCGACATAAAAAATATTCCCGCTGCGAAAGCCTCAAAAACGCCTCAGATTTTCCAATAAAACACAACATTGTATTTATTCTACACCTTCCAAAAACTAAGCTTTAATTCACACACAATTTATAATAGAAGTCAAATACCCTATTATTTGTAAGTGCGAGGCTAATGTAGATTTTTTACTCATGAATAGTCACGCAGTCCTGGGTTCCGTCAATTGATTGCAGGCAGTGAACCGTGTAAGTCGTCAGCGGTACGGGAAGTGTGCCAATTAAACGACGTTACGGCCGCCTCACGACACTTCTGGGATGGGGGTGATTAGACAACGCTGTTTTTTTTGTAAGGCTTAGGTTAATTTCGTACAGTGATATAAATAGTTTATTTGGTTTAGTCAATGAGTGCCCATTTTCGTTTTAGTGAATAATTTTGATAGCACTTGAGTATTATGGAATACATTAGAAATATCCGATTTTTACACTCTAACCCCTTCTATTTTAAATAGTTGGTCCTTTTAATTTGTTGACAAAATAAAACATTCATATATAATATATTTATTGATATCATATAAATTACATAGAATTACATCATCATATCAAAGTTACATATTAATATTATGAAGAAAATATTAAACTATGCCTAAAATAAATCTAGTGTATAACTTATATAATATTGGTCAAAGCCTAGGCGTAATGGATACAATAGTGACCTTGACAATGGCTAGTTCTTACGAATAAAACTGGTAGTCTACACTTGAATCGAACGAAACTACTATGTCAGTATTCACGTACCACTACAAAGTTGTGAACTGCTACGAGTTTTCCAATCGGATACGAAAGCCACAATGACTCATTTTTCGTAGCCGGCTGTTACAAATGCTACAATTCACTTAATTTGTAAAGGCAGTTCGTTACGCTTGACATGAAACATTACCTTCCAGACCTTTCCATATCAAAAAACCTACTATAAAAGCCGAGTACATTATTATAATGTCCAGTTAGCTAAATGTAATACTTACTTCAAGTTTTTTGATCCGTAAACATAACAATGTGGAAATAATTTCTAACCGTGTAAGGTTTTCCTCTAGACGGAATTATTATATCTCCTGCAATTGTGAAGCAGACGAGAGCCACTATACCCACGTATAACAAAGAATTGTATAGAAATTCTCTCAGCTGGAAGGACGGTCCACTTTAACAAGACTTTTTAAGTGACTGGATAACGAAGGCTAACTGGGTGTTTATTTCTACAAATAGAAATGTAAAATAAAATCATATTATTATACACACAGACGGTTGTTACAGCAATTATTCCTACATTAGACTAGATAACATCGTAAAAGGTCTTTTAGAACAGCTGTTGTCTATTGTTGAAGTAATCATGTCTGAGAGGATTTACCTATCTTGATAAAAATCTGTTTTGACGGTAGCTTTTACATGACATAATCATGCCTACAACAATAACTGTTGATATAAAACGAAAACATTTCTATAATTCATGAAGTAGGTACAGCAGACGTACCTAACACCTATGTGAAAATAAAAGTAGTCGCGTACCGGCTCTGTCGCGTCGCCACGTCGCTTCATACAACGACACTCACCATTAGTTTACATACAAATGGGTGTCGTTTTACATAATCCATCGTACACGATCGCTGTAATTTGTTGCGAACCTTCTGAATAAACAAATTGATCGCGTTCATAATGCATACCCGACAGCGTGTCGTGTGGGATAATTAAAATAAAATCTCTATCGCTGTACGTAATACGTCAGTCTCGACTAGCGTCACTCGATCCCAGCATTGATTGATCAACCGCGCCAGATATATCGGTTTAAGCTGAATGAAGCGGTTGTTTAACGATCATGACGTTTTAATAACTCGATACATATTGCTCTTGGCAGTTCGTTAACTTCCGATTTCGTCGTTGTTCTAGTCTTTATAGGTACATATCTTTCTGAAAAGTGTTCGTTTAAAATGCAGACCCAACTCATCGATTCATCTTCCGATTGCTTTAAATAAAGCTTCTGAGCGTGCTCCCGAATGTAACCAATTCGTTTCCGAGTGATGAATGTCTGTGATATAATACAGTGGTAGCGTACGCGTTGAAACGTAAGTACCTATGTGCGAAATCCACGAACAAACGGCTAACGAACGCGAAGCAAGAGGCGATACGATTTGTCTGCCGCTGCGAAATTCACGGAGGTAGGAATGTGGCGGAGGCGATGCGCTGGACATTTATATTTCATTAGCAGTGTGCACGAGTTGAAGTGGGCTGGTAAGACTGGCATAACGCGTTGAGAGACGGGCTGTGACGCATATAACTGACACAAAGTGCATTGTGCTAGTAGATAGGTATTTAACCTTGTTTCAAAATCGCGTGATGGGGTGCGACCAGGAATGAAGTCTCTTAATACCCACTGGCACAGTTTAATAAAGTAAGCAGTATTCCAAGTTCAAACAAATCGGCCGTAACGACGTGCTTCGAAATCTCGGTGTACACCAGTATTCAACAGTCGCGCGTACGCCGCAGTTACCTACAGACACGGACGTTGCGAGACAAGACGC
Source organism: Brachylomia viminalis (assembly GCA_937001585.2). Classification (NCBI taxonomy): domain Eukaryota; kingdom Metazoa; phylum Arthropoda; class Insecta; order Lepidoptera; family Noctuidae; genus Brachylomia; species Brachylomia viminalis. The sequence goes on from OW443299.2 coordinate 12,144,239, forward strand.
TCCAGCACATTTATTTACGTGAAATATGGCACGAAGTTATCGACCGCATTGTTCAGTGTATGGATGTTTGAATTCATCAATATCGAAACCACAAATAAGATTTTATATATTACCAACTCAGTTGATAAGGTACGCCTATAAAAATAACATTAGGTATTTTTAGTTTTTATTAATTTATGTTATGTGGTTAATTTATGTACCTATATTAAATTACTCTAGACAAACTAACTTATTTTTTTTATACAACTTTGTCATATTTTATTAATTTGTGAATTAACCTGAGCATTTTGATACATGTCATCGCTGACTTGTTCATAGGCCTTTTTATGTAACTTTTATATAGAAAGTATTTGATGATTTAGCAAACAAACTTTACACCTTAAAAATATCGCAAGTTTAAAAAAATAATGCTGTTTTATCATTAAATTTGCCGGTCTTATAAGTACAATGTCTCAGTGTGAGGCATTTGCGACGTCTCACGGGCTTAAATACAACTCCAAAAAGAGTGAACTACTAGTATTTAGAGGAGGTACATACTATCCCGCATATGTTCCTCTTGTCATCCTTAACGGTGCAGCCTTAAAAGTAGTGGACAGGTTTAAATATCTGGGTCACATAGTAACAGGTGACCTTACAGAGGTACGAGGAACAGGGTGTAAAATTCACTCATACCTCCATAGAAAAGGGAGGATCATCCGACCAGACGAGTGTCGTGTCTGGTGGGCAACTACCCAACGATTGATGTCAGAAAGTTGTATATATGCTAGTCGCGCGGTAAACTCTGCTTGCGCGATGCAGGATTGGCGTGACGTCAGAATGACGCGCAGCGCGCATGTGGCGATTTAGATACCACTACAACCTTAAGGACGACAAGGACATAGAGAGGGAGCGCAGGGCTTTGGCGGTGAGAGGCAATATGCTCGCTCGCAAGTTCGCTCGTTGCACCAACGAGGTGAACACAACACCCTTAAGGCGTATTGCCAGTCGTTTTACTTAAGTGGCCTGTGGTTGAAACATACGCAGCGAACCTACACAGTCCTGTGCACCCAGAATAATAACGCTTTTAGGATGATAATGGGGCTGTCGTGGCGTTTCAACGCGTCTTGTATGTTTGCTGAAGCGCGTACGGATGGCTTTCAAGCCACCATGCGCATGAAAGCAAACTCTCTGCTCTTGCACCGTCTGCGAAGCATTCTGAATGCGATTGCTACCCGTTTTGACTGTCCTTTCCAGAATCAGTGGATAAGAACAGCCATCATCATCAGTTAGGTACAGGTACTAACGATACCAACATAATTTTAGGTACAATTTTTATTACTAAACTAACATTTTATGTTTTTTCTGATATTATAATATGTAACTTACGAGTATATGGAGATTCTCAGAAATAAGTAAATAATAAAACCCAAGAGACGCAGTCATTCAGGCAACCCTAGTGCGTGTTTGTTTTTTTTTTTTACCGAGTGGCGGTTGGTAATTATTTCAAGGACACTGCCGAGACGTAATACTGCTTACTTTATTATACTATGGTCCTGGCTAGTCAGTATTGTATCCTAGTTCTGCGAACTGGTTTTAATTAAAATAACTTTTTGTGTTGATTAATTTTACACAGAACTCCAGAACACAGTATTCAATGATGTGCAGTGAGCGCATTTTTTTCCATATTTAGTCTAATTCTAATATGTAATTGTAGTACAAATTGTTACCCAGCTCATTTTTTTAAAGTAATAATAATAAATAACAATAAATCTTTATTACTCCCAGAAATGAACGAAAGTAAAAAACTTAAAAGTCGAAATTATACTCAGATCTTATAAACACAGATATTATACGAATGAAGCTTTCAGAAATATTGTCGTAGTGGATGAAAAACACTGCATGTGCTTTACTACGCCGTAGCACGCGTAGCTTGCTACGGCGCTACGAAACCCGAAACTGTCAACACTCTATCGAGCTGTCAGTACAACCGCTAGTTATTTAGAAATGGGTCATTTTGTCTGCCTGTACTCAAAATACATAATTCCCACTATGCCATAAATCCTCGTAGGTATCGCTTCTTGTTAAATATTTGACCAGGTCAACAACATCATGTGGTATGTCTCGTAAACTTTCTCAGATAAGTGCATAAGAGACACCACGTGTTATGTAACCTCCCGGAGCACAGCAGTCATACATTGTGCGATAAACTCTTTTCCTTTATTACGAATGCAGTGCATTCGTTAGTAGCTCGGCGTCGCGACTCGGTATTTGCGCCGCCTGCAAGTGGCGATATTTCAGCGCGCCCAGAACCTGTTTGTGAAAACTTTATTCACGTCAACAACTGGCTGTCTGTCAACTACAACACAAACTCACTATTATTGCATACAGAAAACTCCCACATAGACGACCTACAATAATCCAAACCTTTGAATAACCAGCTTTTGTTGCAACAGTTTGCACACTCATTCAGACATTTCATTCAATTCATTCATTCACCTCGTCATTGTCCTAAATGAACGTTGATATTATTAATGACATCTGCTTAGGGTAGAGATAGAGAACGTTTTCATTAGATTTGAATACTTGAACTTGGACATAGTTATTCACTGTCAAAAATCTTTAATCTAAATCTGTTCTAAAGCTGTAGTGCAATAAATAATATTTCATATCTACTCAGTAAGACTAGTAGAAGTAACATTAATTAACCGATCTTAGTTATAACATAATAGTTTGTACCTTTAAATGAAATAAGCCACTAAAAAAACAACATTTTTAATTCATTTGAATTGAATCAATGTTTGTTAAAACCATATGTGGTACGGATAAGAAATAAGAATTGATATGTAGTAAAAATATTCGTATTGAATAGTAGAACATACTTTTTGTCAAAGATGCTACATGTTCAATCGCAATCATAAACTAGAATGTTTAGTGGGAAAGTTCTCCGCCAATATTTTATTACCTACATCTTGGAAAGATAAACATTTCAAAGTAATCTTTGGCTTGATATTGACGTTCACTCGGGACAATTTACTGTCGAAGCATTGATTTGGCAATATGTAAAATTTATAGGTACGTACACAATGATCAGTGTGTGTCGGCAGTTTGAAAGCGCGGCGCGGGGGAGCGGGGGCGCTCGGTTGACTGACTCCGATCGCACGCGTCACTATTTTACATATAAATGGACGCCGCTCCATAATCCGTCTAACACAATGCCTTTAATTTGTTCCCTGAATGTGTACGTAGGCAAATGAAACCTGAAATTGGTGCGAAGGTACCTACTTCGCGTGCACTGCAACTATAAAGGGTAACCACAACAGAACGGTAAATAAGTGCAGCAATGAGTGTTTGTTCTAATTTCAATACGACAGTGAAAGGTTCCGCTGGTACGTAGGGTTGTTTGACTCTCGTAAGCCAAACTACGTGCGTTGTTTAGCTTGACTTAGCTAACAGAGAAGTTAAATTAGTATGAGTATTTCCGAATTCAAATCCCGTGCATGCTGAAGTAGTGGGTCGGCACCTGCGCTGACAGTTTGCGTAATAGCTCGGAACCAACGAATTAATTTACAAAACTCTGACCTGTCTCGAACAAAATAGTTTTTGATGCCAGTACCCAGTTTGTGTGCTTCGCTATGCCGTAACCTCGAATAAGTGGGTTAGTTTTTGAATAAATATAACGTGGAATTTGTGTTTCCTAAGGGGATTATTTTAATGAAACATGACGATTATTTGTTTCTTTGTTGGCTGAAAATCGTTTGCATAATGGCAACGTCACTAGTAAAGGTAGTCATTTAACGTATCTGTTATCGACTTCGTAAGCTGTCGTGAGTCGAGCTGGTATATACCAGGTTGGTATATACCGGCCTGCATATACCAGCTCGACTTAGTAGTATAATTAATAATTCTTGTAGTCAATATTTTAGTATTTTAATAGATAACTAATTGTTACGAAATTATAAAGCTAAATGTTTGATTTATTCTTGGTGATTTAAAATCAGAATTGTTGAATATCCGTTTGGCGCCTTCAGGTTGTCAGGTTCCGGCGCACCAAGTAGTAACTAATTAATGATTGCATTAGATTATTGATTCATATACTTTATTTCATTTATTTCTTTGTTAATAATTGTTATTTAATTTTACTCATTGTAGTAAGTAATGCAATCTAAATATAAAGTTATTAGTGTAATCTATAAATACCGATGTGTTAGGCAGTTCGAGTCAGTCGTTTTGTAACTGTCACCAAGTGCAAAAACAGTAAGTGGATACTCTGTCCGATTATAGAGCAATAAACGAATTATAGTGTAAATCCATCGTTTTCGTGACCATTCTGATTGTGCCCACCGTTTCACATATCATTGGTACGGTATTACTAAAGTGGCATCCCAGCAGTAAATAAGGAGTTAATGAAAATAAGAATGTTATTACTTCAATACATTAAAATGATCCAAGCGTGAACTAAGACAAGGCGAGTTAAAACGAAGTTAAAGTCGAAAATATAGGCAAGATTAAATTAGATTAATTATATTGATAAAATTAAATTGTTTAAAATTGTTCGGAACATTTTAAGCGCTTGTCAAATTATTTTTGTTGGATTAAAGTTTTATTGGACTTCATTAATTTACCTTATTTCCTGTAGGAACAACTTGCTATCGGTCGTAGACTATAATTACGAGAGTACAGAAACACTTCTGGAATAGCATATCTGTCTAAAGTTTTAATTAAAATTATATGTTTATTTTCCTCTTATAAATCCTAGGTACAGACACAAGATTACACGTTTATATAACGAAGCGGATTATATATCCTTTCAATTAAAAGCTGTATTTATCATTCTATTATACGGAGACAGGTGAATTGGGATAAACATCAACATGTTTATAATAAGAACGATCTCCTGCGGTGTCGCAAACAACTTTGAAACTGGCCCAGCCACGCAGATGGGGATGACATCTCTTTGAAGATAAAGACGAGAGATAATTTTGCAATTTTCGTGCCGAGAGGTTAGCGATATGTAGGTACCTGCCTGTCATGTTTCTCAAATTAACTTTTGATGGCAAGCAAGGAGAGCAACTTTCGCGTTTGTGGTGACGAAATTCTGTAGGCATTTTCGCTGACGAGAATTGGTAGGCAAGTACAATTTCCAATTTCGAACTTTGATCGATGTCAGATTATATAAATTTGTATTTTCAGAGTCGGCACAAGCCCGCCAGTGCCGTCATAGCTTTGATTACACCTCAGTGTGAAATTGCCATTTCAAATTATAAGTTTTACGGGGAATGAAAATACATTTTTATGTATTTAATCGACTGCTGTTAGATGTATTTTCTTTGAGCTGTGGAACATCGCAAGTAAGTAACGATGAAAGAAGTATTTTTTTTATAATCTCCTCTTTCGACCCCAGCTGTAGGGAGCTGCGGTCACGCGCGCCCACGCCTTTCATTCACCATTCAATGGGCTAAGCCCACAGCTACACTCATCCCACTTTTGATATTATTCTGTGACCCAGTACATAAGGGCTAAACTTATACTTAATGGGAATAACATCTGTTACTTTGCCCATATTTAAGCTTAACACCAAAAACGAATGGAAATTATATTTTAAGTTGTATCATTTTAGGGTGCCGTGCCGTACCGACTAGAAAAAGGCTATATGTTCTTTTATATAGTTTTCTTTTAACAAAACACTAAGTTACGACGAGTTTAAGACGCAAGCACTTCGCGAAAATATATACGACATTAGACATATGAAATTCAGGCAACCAGAAAAAATAAAGATGGATTAAAAACATTATTCTAAAAGGTAACAATGCGTTAAAAATACCTGTCTGCCCCTATTAAACCGTGAAGCGAATTTCGTCGTAATTTTATTTATTTAAACAACATCAATATTTTTATTGTGTATTGTTGAAGCACAACTTGCGTTGCCACGTCATAATCACAACGATGTTTATCAAAACGAACACGTCAAAGTGACATCCCTAAAGTATACATTTGTCACTATGATTATGTCAAACACAAAAATAATCCCGTCATCTATTTGGCGTGCGGCACACCCCTGCTGTTCGCAACTTGCAAATTGAGGGAGACTGAACTACGGCCGGGAACAAACGCAGGAAAGATTATAAAGTGCGTTGTATAGGTGATCAGACGTCAAAGTTGTGATGTTTTGAAAAAGTTGTCGAGGGCGAGGGAGGCCAGCTTCGGTTGCCATGGTTAATAATACCCCGCCGTATAATACACGAGCATGTAGGCATCGTGGGCAATTTTCCCCAAGTCCCTGTCGGCCGTCGCTCTAGCAACAGGTCGTCTGTTTTATAGCGAATCTTTTTATGAGATTTCTTATGCTTAAAACGTCTCCTTGCAGTTCAAAAGAAGTCAGCAGTATTAAGTTTCAAAACATGAAATTGCTTTGAGACGGAGCCTTTTAAAATGTCAAGAACACATTAATTGTTCGTGTATGTAAGTACAATTTTATGGGTAAATTAATGCTCCATTTAAAATGAACTATAGGTACCTATTTCACTAGTATGTATTACAGAATTCTGTATAAGTCTAGAGTAGGCATCTAACAGTTACGCCTGTGCCATCTGAAGATTATCTAACAAATAGTTGACGTGGCAGCCATCAAAATTAATTATGAATCAAATCTTACTTGTTGATACTTTGCGAGTGTTCTGATAGTTACAACACTAAGCAACTGTTGTCTGAAGGGTCTGTTAAATAATACATGCGTTTGGTATATTTCAGTATTCAGCTGTTGAAACATACCTACTTGAAATTGCTTTCAATATTTCTGATTTTTTAAACAAAGGTGATTATTGAATCTATCACTCTAAAAATGCTGATAATTTAGGTGCTCGCACGGAGTCGCACGTTTAGTTAGATATTCTTTGTTAGCATATAATCTTTATATAATATATAATTCTTCGCTGCGTGTATATGTGACTGAACTCCCCCTAAACGGCTGGACCGATTTTGATGTAGTTTTTAATGGGTGTTCAAGAGGATTCGAGAATGGCTTAGATTCATAATTGGACCGGGTAAGTAGCGCGGCGAAGGAGGAAACACCCGGGTGTCACCATTGTGTAGATCGCCTGGAGGACATGGTGGAGCATACGGTGGAGGTCTGCCCGGCTTAGGCAGAGCACCGCCGTGTCCTCGTGGAGGCGATTGGCGATGGCGATCTCTCGCGTCTGGCCCTGGTCCAGGCCATGGTACGGAGCGAGAGGGCTTGGGAAGCCATCACCTCCTTCTGCGAAGCAGTAATGTGCGCAAAGGAGAAGGCGGAACGCGTGAGGGAGAGGCAAAATTCGCGCCCTCACGCCTCTAGCCGCCGCAGGAGACGCCCTGGGCGTCGGGAATCGCAGGCCGATTCCCGGCCACCGTAGGCGCGGGCTTGCGAACGGCGAGCAATGGGCAGCTCGCCGTTAGATAAGGACCAGGCCCGGGTCGACGGCGCGTGTTCTACGCGCGCCTCAAAGAGATGTCAGCCTCAATGACGGGGTCCGGTAGGGCCGATGACTGCCAGGGTTGCGGGAAAGTCCGAGAGGGATACCGTGGCCCCTGGCACAGGCAACTGAAGAAACAGGGGTGGGTTTTAGTCAGTAAGAGTCTGACACGCCCTCCCGCTCTGCCCAGAGCGGGAGAAGTTATTCGATGATATCCCACACTCAAAAAAAAAAAAAAGGTAGCGCGGTGTTCGGGCAGGATAACGTCTGTCGGGACTGCTAGTACTTTACAAAAATATTTATTATTCATGTTTATTTTAGAAATATATGATATAATTCAGGCACACGTCTATTATTCCCATTTTTTTGTATATTTTATTAAGGGATGTCGTTATTATTTCATAATTAAATAATGTGTACTAGTAAAATAACTTTTAAAACGGAATAAAGTGTACTTATACGATATTCATAAATTTTTTGCTTTGGTATTTCAGTTACCAGTATTGTAACAATAGTTAGATTTTCGCGGAAACTCATTTTAATAAATAAAAGGCCGCGTAGGCGTTTCTAAAATATTATTTCCCAGAAAACTGCTAAATACACTTCCGGACACCTGAATCGAGCCACCCTAAATGTATTGGTTCAAAGATCTCTCTTTATCTTTTTAAATAATGGTTGTACAAAGAAAATTAAGAATGTAGTTTTGAAGCCAGTCACTCACTATCATTTCCGTTTGTCATGTACACTGTACTGTGAGTTTTGTCGTGTCAGCTTGGGACCACGGGCTGGCTTATGAGGTTTCTGGCCACATTCTACGAGTCTCCTTCCAACAGTTCGAGTGCAAACAGTCAGTCCATGAAAATTACGAAGCTGTTCTTGGACCTGTACCGAGGTCCGGTGACGATTACGCAGGCTTCTCGTGCTTTAGTGATCCGGTTTCGTGGTCCTCCTGGACGGCGCACGAAGCCGCCAGTCTCCAGGTATTGATGGTAAATTCTTTGAACGGCGTAACGGCTTACATGCAATTGTGTACTCGTTTCGCTGACTAAGCCCAGACTGAAGAAATGCCACAGCATGCGCGGATTAGGGAAATAAGGAAAAAAAAAAAAACTATTGACTTATATATGCTCTACTCAAAGTTTGTTGCTTCTTAAAAGCTACCAAACTCCGATTTTCTTCTCTTTTATTAATTCAAAATTGGAACTCCCTCTCACCGAGACGAGGCCTGTCTCCCAGCAGTGGGAACATTATAGGCTGATGATGATGATGATGAAATTTGGAACAATGGTGACATCTAAATAATGCCCAGTATGTCAGCTTCAGAACTGCATAAAAACTTTTTCTCTGACTTATCATTGTTTTGACATTTTAAGGCTTTAAACATAAAAATGCACGGTGGCTCGATTTAGGAGTCCGGGAGAGTATTTAATGTTTCCTCGTACGTATATATATACTCGCAATACTTCGAACGTATGCTAAATTAAACTGGTTTCATCTCTTCCGTCCGCAGTAATTAATATCTGTTGGTCTTTAGAAATCGGACCACACCGCACTGCACGATCGCTTACGATACGACCGCAGGGCTATTTAATAACGTCACTCATGCATAACCGAGCAAAAGTAATTAAAGCGACGTCACCGTCACAACGACCATATAGTATTAAAGCCCTTTCAGTAAAAGAGGGCGCTGTGCGCAATTCCAAGTTACATTTTAATCAAACAGTGACCACGCCCGAGTCTGTCATGTCGCCTATTTATGAGTTGTAAAGGGGATCCTTCCGCAGTTCACTTTGTGCGGCCGTATGGTAATGGCGTGGATATGGTGTGACGCGCTCTGACATGTGTCGGCTCCGGAAAATGAAGTCCAAACGCGAGGGAATGTTTGCACGCACGCGCCAATAACTTGAGGGCTACAACGAGTTTATGCTACGCAGTTTGTTCTGTAACGTAATTAATCGTTGGCTTCTTTTGAAGTTGAATCTTAAATATATACACATAGTAATAGATGATTGCAGGGGTTGATGAGGTTTTTAATTACGCACCCATTGATGCCATAGAATAGGTATATAAGCAAATACATGTGGAAACAGGCTGAATATAATTCAAAATTACATCATGAAAGACTACCATGCATATCGTATTACACTCCTGGGTCTGGGCATTTAGAATGGAGGCAATTCACAAGCACGTCATTATATTACGATGATGACGTCATAAAACGCAGTTACGCGTTCGAGGGGACGGAATTAGGTCCGCAACCACGGTCACCTTCCAGACGAGCGGTGTTTACATATTTCAAGTCCTTATTCATTTACCGTAACATTTGAGATGGTTAATTAAAATAAGCACATTTACGAGTATCTTATAATCAAAATCGCTGTGTATAAATATTTTAAAGTGTACCGGTACATGGTGTGTTTGATTCGACGATATAAGGATATCGTCTTGCTCGAAGAAAGACGTATTCCGACGAAACAAGCGTTTGAAGGACTTAGATAATTTATTATTTTCTATCATTCACTTTACATATTTTGTCTCCTAAAAATATTTTTCGGCCAACATCATTATGTTCTTTTGTAATAAAACTGCCCGACAAACAGCTGAGCCACATGCATTTGTTCTTGTTCTGTTTTTACTTTGAAACTCCCCTTTTTTTATTTTTGTCTGCTGTAGTCACTCTTTACTGTCATCGTTACTGAAATGTTAATGAATACAAGTATGTTTAGCTAAAAGGTCTGCAGATATGAGTATTTACGCCCAAATTCATCTAAACATAAAGGCTGTTGGAATCTGTTTCAGGATTTATTCGTAAAGGGAGGTAATAGCGCGGCTCATTGCTTTTTCACTTGGTTACTCAAATGTAGATGGATGAGGTCGTCGTCGGCGCCGCCGGAGACAATTGTCAGCCATCGCTCAGTGTCCCCGCTAATTGAAAATTCTCGTCAGCTTCATTTAAATCTCCATCGACAAGAGAAGACGCGCGACCGTTGAAAATTAAGCCCAACTATAATTTAATTGGCCTACACCTTTGTCATGACGCCGGGGGCTTGGCGTTTGCGTGACTGATTTCGACAAAGAGCATCATTGACATATTCCGAACACAATCATGAATTGATTTTATTAGGCCAGTTTAACGTTTCATTTCTGAGCCATATTTTAGTATTTAAGCGTCCAGAAGTAGGCAGAAAACTCGCAGTGAAATAAATTCGTTGTACCAATTAAGGATCCCTTATTCCTAAATACCCTTTCAAGTAGATTCGCGGAAGGAAGAGGGCGCGAGCGGAAGAAATTCTCGATAACAGGGAGTAAAGAGTGGAAAATTATAAAGCGTTAGAGTCCAGGCACCGTCTTGAGTGGATAATATTATAATCGTGATCGTTCGACTCTGAAATAATACGTACGCTTTAACAATATCACATTTCTGCCAATTGATTGTTCAAATAACAACTAGTGAGTATATTAACATGATATTTTGCGGCATTTATGCTTGAGTTAAATATAATTGTGGTAGGATTTCATTAAGACGTCTCGTGCTGATTATATTAGATGAATGCGAAGTATTATAATATATGTCTTATTTACTTACACGCCCTGTGTAACAAAAATTTTGCTTTGTACTATTATTTATTAATGACATAAAGTGGTGTAAGAATGAAACAATGACAAAAATAATGTACAGGTACTTAAGCCACCCTACGATTTACATACATTGCCAAACAAGGCTCCAAAATGAAGTTTTCAATTGGTTTTGAAACACCCGCTATGTAGGTACCTATTTCATTCATCCCCAACTTCAGCGGGAAAATAAAAAAAATGTCTTAAAAGATATTTAAATCTGAAAGAAAGCGGATAAAAATATCTTGCGATGTGAAGATTTATTACCAGCACTTCATTTACTCACAGTTTACACAGAACGTAGCAGAATTATATTAAGTGTGGTCCAAGGCAGAGTTTTCTAGGAAGAAACAACTTTCGTTTCCATTTTTATTCATTCCATAGCGAAATCAACATTTGTAGAAAGCGTAGATGCGGGCGTGGGGCGACCCGTATTAAAATATTTTAAGCAGGCTATGAATATGCAAAGACACGGCGCTCGACGGCGGCGGTTAACGATTTGCACGTTTTTGGACCACTTGCTAATTGCAAATGTGAACGAACACTTATGGCAAATGTAATTGCTTTCACTGATACCAGATCAGATAGAAACACAATGTTTGATTTTGCCTCGCTACAGCCCCTGTAACTGAAAACTAATTTACTTTCATCGGATAGCCGGACGGCGCTAATTTCATTTCGTCTGCGATTAAAAAGTAACTGCGGGTTTCATTTATTTTAATGTTCTTTGACAAAAATGTTCAGTTGAAATAAAATTTTATTTTTCAATTATACTTATCGCTGATCTCAGCTACTATTTTTCTTAACGGTACCTACGTTTCCATTTCTATAAAACTATCCTGTCATTTTATTTTATCCATCGTAACATATTAGGCATCCAGGTAGAGCTTTGTACGTTCAAAGATGTCTGAGTGTAAAAGAAAATCCATTTGGAATATGAAGGCTACATGACCTGTAGGTGATCCCTTGGGAGGCTCACAAACCCCGCATTACCACTTACCTACATCTCTCGAGATATTTCAAATTTTCAGCTTCAAGTAGGCTTACGATACATTTCAACGTCATGTTTGAAAAGGATTCTACAAAAATTATTCATACCAGTCGCAGCAATAAAGTAACAAAGTGGCTCTCAATACTTTTTTTGAGTTTAGAAGAAAGAAAGAAAGAAAGAAAATGCGTTTATTTGCGGTAAACATGACGCAAAAAATAACACAAACACAGAAAATATGAAAAGGTTGGGGGAAACATGCGTCACATCTACGCAAAACGGCTATCGCTCAGCATTATGCCGCGACCCTATGCAAGACAGAGCCCCAGCGCTGGTTTTCAGCGACAGCCGGCGCTGACGTAGTGACGTCGTCCGGTGAGGCAAACAATAGTTAGGACGCTGTACCAGTACAGCGTACTTACGAACGTTGCACTAAAATAAAAATAATATAAATGTTATAGAATATACTAAACAGACATGTAAAAGGAAATAGACATGCTACGAGAATATCATCCTCAATAACGTTTACATTCGAAGCAGTATCTTTAAATCCATAGCGATTAAAGGCGACCATTTTAAGTAAGTATAAAATGCCTATGGTGATTATGTGATACAAAAAGGTAATATAATCAAATATATACGTGCATGTACGTAATTGCACTTTTAAAGTAACAGTTAAACACAATTTGCAAGTTTTAAAAGGCAAACAACCAGCACTTTCCTGCCACAATCACTCGCGGTAATTGTTTCTTTTTACAATATCTTCTATTCAATTTATATAAACTGGAGTGAGTGGTAGACGCTCACTGTAAAGTGGAAGTTGCTTAACAAGATCAAGCACAAAGTGCGATACGCTGTACGATTAGCAGCTTGTTGCGAGGAGCTGGCTTCTCTTGGCCTTTTCAAGTGTGATTAAGGTTGGATTGAGGCAAGGAACGGACGTATCTATTCAATTAATGCTAGTCTAGACCCAGGTTGGCCAGTCCCTCAATTTATATTGCTTCGACTCTGAAAATTACCCTTATTTGTACGTACGAGTACGTACGGCTCCTCAGGCCGCGGGCGGTCGTGACTCTGTGCCAACAGATTGAAATATTGCCACTCGAAGCGTTTAGCCTGAGAACATCATTTTCGAAAGAATGTATGAAAGCAAATAAAGTATTTTTTCATGCAGCTTCCGATTGTCAATTCAGAACAAGAAGACATTTTCTATTCAGTGGGATTACACTCAAGAGGAAAACCACAGATTGCATATTCTCTAGTGGAATGCATGTGAGTTACATTGAGACAATAAAGTATAATTACTAACACAACTGAACAATAATATAACAACAACACATAACACTACACAACAGAACCGGACAATGAATAGTGCCCGTCGATAGTAATGTCACACAACACACAAGTAACTCAGCCGTAATAACTACATACACTATATTTGCAGCTAATGACGATCACCGACAGACGCCACATCCGAGCCGTATGGCCCCGACTCCCGAGTAGTTCCGAGGTCGAGGGATTACAGAGCATAGCAAAGCGCCAATAATGGCTGTCTTCGAACATCAATACAGATGCGGATTTGTAGTCATGCTTCGAGGGAAACTCACTTTGGATTATAGTCTTAAGGTACGGTACGTACGGTACTTCTAGTTTAACATGAATCGGGAGTCATTGTTTGTATTGTTTGGAGATACGATCATATTTAGCTTAATTTTGATTAGGAATTTTAAGTTTGATAGGGACCTACTTTTATTATTGAGCTGTTTATCACTAATCGTCACCTGGCTACCGCTATTACTTCAATCCTTCGATATTTATTTAAATAACACAAAGGGCTGGCGAAGTCAAATTCGATTCAGGGATTGGGTCTCAAAAGAGCCTTTTGGGATACCCATACCGGTATTTTTCAAGGGGCTTGAGTAAGACCGATTCGTGCCATCGTGGTGAAAGTACCCCCCCCCCCCCCCCTAGACTCTGCGTTACCGAGTGCAAAGTGTCCTAGATGCGCCAGACATTTGGGGGTTTGGGTGCCGCTCAGGAGGTGAAAAACGGACGAACCCAAAATGATGATGACATAATTTCAGCCGACAGGCGTCCACTGCTAGACATTGGACCCCAAGGAATGCCACAACGACCGTTACTGCGCTGCCCGCATCCAGCGGACCCCCGCGACCTTCACCAGGTCTTCGTTCACTTACACCACCCATATTGCTTACCAAGGTGTTATTGCTTACAGATAGAGGGGACTAGAGTGAACTATCGACTATATAATGTTGAAATAAACTACAAAATCGCTCGCGTAGTCCATAGCAAATTCCCTAAACAGCGTTTAAAATTTATAAAAATGTTTCGGTATTTTGTGAAATACCGGAAAAATATTTCGCTGAAATAGCTTTTAGAAAACACTATTAAATATAGTGATAGATATAAAATTTGAACACGAGAAGCAATCTGAGCAAATGGACGCCGCTTAGCAGGCCATTTTGCCATTTCGATGCATTTCCGCTTGGAAATGACTACCATTTGTTGAAAGAGGGACGAATACCGCTAAACCGGTCATGGAGCTGTTCATTAATCAAACAAAGAAACAATGTATTGTAAAATGTGTTTGTTGGATATTTTACATCGCCTTTACGCAAATTCCGGAGTTAAAGAGAATAATAATTATCAGTGGATTATTTAATCAATTCTCGTCCTCGCGTATCGTAAAAGTATTCAGAAGGAAAGGGTTATATACTTTAGTATTTAAGTACATACTTTTAAATCCTTACTATTTAATGAACACTCCATTAGTGTGTCATGCAATATCACTCGGTTTGCTTATGATACCATAATGATTAGTCACGCCCTAGGTTTTAACTCATAGCCTACATTAGCAGGTAGCTATAATATTCATTTAAACAATGTTCTTAAAATTCAGCCACGTTTCCTTAGCCATAAAGTTTGGAACAATAAGTTTATTCAGTAGTAGAAGTAGAACGGGGTTAAAGGTCAACGGGTAACAAAATCGTCCGCACCCCACTTGAAAACTAAAAGTAATTTGGATTTTTGCGATACGCGTCTATGGTGGGGTGGGGGGTAGGACACGCTCTCGCGGACAGTTTCCTTGAGACACTGGGACAGGATGCGCATTCCCCGAGCCAAAAAATTTAAATGAGGTTGAGGTTCCAACAAACAAAGAATTAGGCTATATCCAGTTACAATGTAACTTCTAAGAAAATTATCTACCTACAAGTATTTTTTTAAGTTATGGTAGGTAGGAGTACAAAATATATTTTAGGAGTTCAAAAGATAACATCACGTTTTATTCACGTCATTTTAAATAAACGCCCCCGGCTGTATAAAATTGTGCCGAGCGGCAAATCTTGCTGAAACTGTCTATAAATCTGACCATAAAAGTAAATCCCTGCAATCAAATCGCGAACAGCGAAAAAAGTAAGGTTGTTTGTTGCTATCTCTGGGAACATACATGAAAATAGCTGAGGAACTATTCCGTAGCCGGATAAAAAGGTTCTCAGACCATGAATATAAATATGTACGGTGCGGCCTGATGTCGCTTAACTGCGCTGTAGGGCTGCGAACGCATTAACGCTAACAGCTATTATTTCAGCTCACTTCATCCCAATATACCGTTCATTTTTATACGTCTGGACCCTCATTATTAACTCATCTCGCTAAAACCCAACAAAAAACAAAAGGTTTCATATTTCAACAAAAATATTTTGTAGAATTTACGCGCTTGTATAATTTAATGTAATTATTTCTTTAAGGGTAATTATGGTAATGTACAATCAATTTGTATCAAATTCGAAACATCCGTAGTGGAAGTGGGTATTCAAAGTGAATTGAATGTGGGGAGTGTTTTGCAAATCTATTTGTGCGCAACCCTACAAGCCTACGGGGGCAAATAGCAAGTGTATAAAGGTTATAAAAATGCAAGAAGCCGGAAATGAATATACGGGTGCAACGTACTCGAGTACGTAGTCCGTAGTGTAGCGTGCCCGCCACAGCCCGCCGCGGACGTGGGGACACGGACTCTCATCAAAAATAAAGGAAGTGCATCTACTATTTCACACAAATTGGATTGTTTGAAATGTCACGTTTTTAACTTGCTCGTTAAAATGCGGAAGTGCAGCCATCTTCAGCTTTCACCCGAAATCAGATATGTTTGCTACGTGAATTTTATGCAGTCTCTAAACAGTATCCGTGGATACCTACTTTTATTTGATATAACGTGCACGCAACCAGCGGTTATTGAACAACAAGCATGCAAGAAAGTTTGACATTGTTTAGAATAGTTCTGCTTTTAAAGTAATAATGTGAACATGCCTTGTTAATAAACAGCTACACATTGTATTTTTTTTTCTTGTGTTTCGCTCTAAGCTCTCTCTCTTCTACGCTCTAAATCGTAATACGGGGGTCACACTGAAAGTTTTTAGAATAGGCCAGCAAGAAAAGCAGCCGATGATAAATTTATTTAAATTTCGAATTAGAAACTCTTTGGGAAACAGTAGATGTGTAATGAATTCATATGCAATTTTTTGTTTACAATCTGGCGGCAATTTATAAAGTGTCTGTCGTGCGTCGAAATGGATTTGACTAGAGAAAATTTTCGTTCAACGATTTATTACGACTTTCGTTGCGGTCTTACTCAACAACAATGTTACGATAGACTTCGATTAGCATTTCATAACGAAGCCCCATCCCGTGCCACGTGGTCGACGCAAACTCACTGATGATTCGCGAGAAGGACGTGCTTCTTCGGCGACTACTGAGAACTTACATGAGTGCTGTGCGGCTAATAACAGAAGCTGATTGAAGGGTGACATATCATCAGATTTGGAAAGCTTTAGGCATTGGTATGAGTTTAGTACAAAAAGTCTTACATGAACATTTAGGCGTCAGAAAGCTTTGTACTACATGGATACCTCATAATTTGACGGAAGATCAAAAATGCCGTCGTTTGGATTGGTGCAGCTCAATGCTTGAAAAGTATGACGGCGGTGACTCGAATGCTGTATATGACATCGCCACTGGTGATGAAAGCTGGATATATTGTTGCGAACCCGAAAGCAAAAGACAATCTGCGCAATGGATGTTTCCATTCGAAGATTTGTCAACAAAAGTAAAGAAGGGCAGAAGTCAAGAGAAAAAGATGATTGCCTCATTCTTTGGACGAACGGGTCATTTCGCAACAATTGTCCTAGAAGATAAAAAGACTGTTACTGCAGATTGGTATGTCAGTCATTGTTTACCAGTTGTCTTGGAAAATGTTAGACAGCAGCGCCCAAGAAGCAGGATCGTACTACACCACAACAACGCTCCAGCTCACTCCGCCAGACGGACTATCGAATATTTGTCTATAGAGAGTGTAACGGACGCCGAGCAATACGCGCAGTCTAATAAGTATTATCTCATATAGGTTAGGATAACATAATATAATAGATGTAAGACTATTCAATTTTAGACGACGGCTCTCAGTTAGGTAAAGTTTCGTCGTACGTAACATAAAAATACCATGTGGTATTTTTTATTGCGCTGCGCCGTTGAGCCTTTGAACAGTCCCTATGACTCACCGTAAAATTCCGAGAATCATTATGGCAAATTGTATAAACGAAGGGCCATTTTGACGGAGACATCAGTCGGTCTCCAGCCTTCAACAAGAAGAAATTGTGAACACAGTCGGCCTCAAGCTCAAGTAAATAATAAAGTCGGACGAAATTTTTAATTTCAACTCCACCCATATACAGTCCACCACAGAGAGTGTGGAGTTAGTAAGTCATTGTCCTGACAGTCTTGACCTGACACTTTTATTTATTTCCAAAAATAAACTTAGATGAATTCGTTTTCTAAACCCTGAAGATGGCTGCGTTTGAAAAGGGTGTAGAAGAAACCCCTAAAGAAGAGTGGGCCCACTGCTTCAGTCAATGATCCATCGCATGCGACGGTGCTTAGAAAGGAACGGAGACTACTTCGAAAACCAATAAACATATTAACAGGCTTCTACATCATTCCGTTTTTAATCTTCTAAAAACTTTCAGTGTGACTCACGTAATCTATTACCGGCAAAAAACCAATGATTCGGAAACACAACAAAATAAAAACGAGTGCTCGAAAACTTTCAGTTCGACTTGTTGATTCTTAGCTCTACAGTAGGTTATATACCTTTCTAGTCGTGTAAATCATTGTTCAATAAACTCATCATAACATCAGGAACCGACAAATAGTTGTAAATGTGATAAGTAACGCGTTCTGTTACTTGTACTGCACTGCTTACCGACGCCAAAAGAGGTGTTTGTTAGATTTATTACCTACAATTTCGATTTGTTTACTCAGTTGTTCAGATCCAATTACTTGGCACTGTTTCTGTACTTAATTAAAGGGACGCTTGATTACTCGCCCGCTGTGGGGCTTTGTATAATTGCTATTGTTTAGCAAATGAAGACAAATGAAACTTTAATTTAATGACATTGTCTCATTCAGACGCACGAGAGAAGAAGTCCTGTGTTCGCGCTCAACAACCTCATTTCAAGTTTAAATTAGGTACTGTTCTGACGCACCGCCAGATGTAACTAGGCTGTTATTGTTCACCTGAAACATAACAATATTTATTTACTGTTATAACTTAATTTTATTTAGTTTTGCTTTTTCTTAACTAAGGTTTAACACTTAAATAGCAAAAGTTTATTAAATTTTCTAATCTTCCGTTATTCAAATTCAAATGAAGCTAACTAAACAAATTCAATATTCGTTTTCGTAGACTTTTTAAATCCCTATTTAATATTGAATCCACAAAAATAAATGCCTGAGAGACCAAACAAGTTTCGAAAAATCTCATTACTGTTCAGGACTGAACTTAGCACTCCCATGCGAGCACTGAACCGACTGCTCGGAAACATTGGCTATAAAAAATGCAATTTTATTTAAATTTTATAGACTTGCAATTGAAATCGTTGTTTAATTGCGATACATGCGATGTTGCTGTCAATTTTTAATGCTATTTGCTTCGTTGCATCGATACATTACACATACATTTTACATTTTACATTTTATCATACAAGACCTGGTAAAAACGTACTGTAGGCAGATCTAAAAGTATTCAACCACCGTTTATAAATAAAATTCTAGGTAGGTAGGTAAGTTAAAGTAGATGCTTAGGTTATGAAAGGTAATTAAAGTCGTAATTATTTATTCCTAGAATTTCTAGCCTAAACCCACCGGGCCGTAAAAGCCGCAGTGTAATGTTAACCTTATCTTCATTTAATGGTACAATGACAACACGGTTGAGTGCCTCCAAATGAGAATAGTTGTAAAGAGTACTTTAATTACCTAGCGTTCTTAGTTATTTGTTTGCGCCGGTCTCAAGGTTCTGCTCCCGTAGGGGCGGTAACTCGATTCGCCATCCGTCGGTGAGTGAGTGGCATACTTTTAATTGGCCGTAACTGCGTTTGCCTGCAAGCGTTATTGAATTACCAGCAGAACAGCGCTTGGGGTTGTGGAGTTACTAAATAACATTTTCAACTGACATGAAATTGATATTTTAATTGATATACTTTTAAAATATATTTTTTATATCGCTTGGAATTTGGTAGCGCTGAAAAAAATTAAAGATTTTTTAACTAGGTAAAATAAGTTAATAAAAAAAAACAAATAATAGGTAGATTATTTTTTCCTAACTTTGCAAAGAAACCCTGGATCCAAGATACTAAATCTTAAACCAAACACTAGATTGTTCAAGACATGCTTCGTCTGCCTTCAAACATATGATGAAAATAAGGAAGCTAACAAAAAGGTATTTCAGAACCGTAGCCGGCCCACCTATAGGTTTTCTCTTGTTCCTCCACTAACAGTACCTTGTACCTACTCTTAGGTACACATAGAAATGGTATGTTCTTTTCATAATAATATGCACCTAGAGACCACTGCAAGGTTTGTTACAATGTAAACTTTAAATAATTTTACATTGCTTTTTGAACTTCTATCCGTAGTGTTTTATTGCACCAAATCGCCATGTTACGAAGACTCCCTTTATAATGCTACATGACCAATCAAAACACCGCTAGTCTAATAAAGCCTTTCTTAAGAAGAATGTGAATAGACAGCCCTTGCATAAAACTTAGTCAACGACTCTCGAAACCAAAGTACCGACGATATTTTTGAGTCGTTCCGATAATCTAGTTGCATGAGACCGTTGTCTATAACTCGTGCAATGGAGCGGCACAACTCGCTTAGCGCTAACGGGCATACGCTGAAGCGGGAGCGGCGTCGCTTCTATCGGACATCGGTCATTGTGTTAGAGGATTCGCTCAGGCAGACTCGCAGTAATTACATCAGGGAATACGCTCCTACGGACAGCTACGTCGCACTCCTTGTTTTTACTCGAAACTGCTACCTATCAACGAGGTAACTGGTGACTATGAGTAAATACTGGCTGTTACTTGACGCGGCTTACAGTTTGCATAGTTAGCGGGTAATGGAGTCGCGTAGCCTACTTCAGTAATAGGGTTTAGGTGCTCAGCGTTTTCCTGGTATCGGTGTTTACATCTAAGACGTTAATTTCATCATTTAAATATAAGCGTCTGCCTATGAGCACTCTACTTGCCTGTTTTTAAACGTTGTGGCTTCTTCTATCGGTATCAAAGCTGTGTTCACATTATGCTTGCATAGCAATAATAATGCAATAATTAGGTACTAGTAGATACTCATGATTTCAATATACGTTTTTAAATTAGCTACAGTCACTTTAAAACCCGTGAAATGTTATGAAATTCCGGCGCTACGTAGGTAGGTTTATTCAGAGATTTCGTGCTATACTTGCAATGCCCAGAATGAATGAGTAAAACTTGATAAATCTGAACACATTTCGTAATTAATGGTGTGCCTAGGTCCAATGAAGCACTTTACGAGAAGGGATTTGTATCGGTTAACAAACCACAAAAACTATCTCGTAGAAAAAAAAAATAGGGTAAGTAGACACTATAGGTAGGTACTTAGGTACTACGTATAAGATTACAAACACAATTAAAATTACACCTCAAAAATGTAATATAAAATTAAAGCGAAGCCACTAAATAAATGCATAAACCGACCAAACAGGCACATAATAAAAAGTGAAATTACTGGGGCGCGGACAGGGAGCGTTTTCCGGGTTTCCGACATCAACACATAATTCAGCCAAGATTAAATGCCTCTTGGACTTGCCACCGGAAGGCCACGGCTCCATTAGACTAGTAGGCCCTGTAAACTTGGACCTCTTTTACAAATACCTACCACTATCAACAAAAATGTGGACAGGCAATCTCCGGCCATAACTTTAACTACTCGTTCCTAGCGCTAATTCAAATTTTACGATTATTTTCCGACGCCATTTTGTAGACCTTTGTACACAGCTGTAAAATGTTTAATTTTTATTTGTCAGTTTAAAAGCATGACAGAGCTGTGGATGGTTTTGCCATTTAGTGAAAAGCTGGTGGTTTTGTTTGCTAACATACACAGAGTACACAATGAGCTTGGCGCAAACTCAACTGTTTTAGTATTTATTCAACAACAGCTACTCAGAGTGACACTTTAGTTTTATTTTTATAACGGGGATCAGTATGAATGTCGAATGCAAAAGCGGGTACGGATAATAAACAATTTCATATATAAATGTAGTAAATGATCTATAGATTTCTAAATAGGTGCTTAGACTCTAGTTTTTGGAGTCAGTGCTTACAAGTTCTGTGTCATTTCTCAATGTTAATTTTATGGTGACTTGACTTTGCCTAAAATTATCTGCGTGCATGCAAATAAGCTTAAGTTTCTATAATCCCATTGCAGATTTACTATTAAAGCAGATAAACACTATAAAAAGCTACCACATGTTGAAAGCCCAAATTGCCTATAAACACTATATCGAGCATCAAAGGCAAACGAACAAATAAGTGTGTCTGTCGGATGTTGCCGGGTTGTAGCCATTCACAGTGTGCATCGCTCCACCATGCTGGGCCATTCAAGTTGATGGAGCCCAGTTGTCCCCCCAACCTGGGGACCGCATACAAAATCAATGGCTAGCATTTGCCACGCAAGACTGAATTGTTTCAAAATCATCCCTTGTAGGCAGATATCTACCGCCAGACAATATATTAGCCGTCATGTTGCTGCATTTATTGGTTTCGCGTTCTTTTGATAAATCGCTTGTCAGTTAAAGGTTACGCCGCAATACCAAGAGCGAAGTGTTAGATGAAAAGCTATAAAACATTCATAAATTAAAAATATAAATAGAAGGAGACGCCGGCGTGATGACTTAAATGCGTTTACGGGAGATTTGTCGGGGAAGGCAAAACACAAGGAATATTGAAAAGCTATGGGGAAACCTTTGTCCAGCAGTGGGACAAAACAGGTTGAATAAAAAAAAGTCTTCCAGAAATTCACAAAACGTTTTCGTTGCAGCACTATGACTGTAAAAAGTTGTGAATCGTTTTGGTTCATTAATTTTACTAGAATGTAAACAATTTGCAGGACGAAAAAGTTGCAAACTCAACGAATGTTGACAGTGCATATCGTGGACATAACATTGCTCTAGGCTACTTAGTGTTCAAACTGCCTTCTTAGCCCTTCTATCTTTTGCAAGCTAGCATTTCGTTGCTCTTGCACTGCCGTAAAAAATATGCAAAATAATACTTAGGTAGTTCTAGCTTAAAAGTTAAACCCAAGTTACTCTTGGATCATCTTGTTTTTATGTAGTTTATTTTAGAGAGAAAAACGGTTTTTACAGGAGCTTTTAATATGTATAAAGTTATTTTATAACATTCAAGTTACCTAATTAGATTTTGTTCGGTTCATAATTTAAGCAACTGATGTGATAACACAATTAAAGCAATTATGAAATCACGTTATAATCTGATTAATATTAGTAGCGAAATTATATTTGCTACTTCAGTAGAGAACTAGTTAATTTAACTAATTATTAATTTGTGTTAATACCCACCTAAGCAAAGGTGGATGCATTGAGTGATGTACCTATAGCATAATAATTTTACAGCCTGAAATGTTTTGTTGTATATTTTTTTCCTTTTCTTTTATAGACATGCCTAAAGAAAAGTGTATTTTAAATCAATAATGCGATGTTATTGAAATCATTTTACTACAAAAACGTAATGTCAGTATAGACTTCCAGTCCAGGTAGGTACCTTACCTAAGACTTAATAAATATCTCAGCCTTTGACCGTAACGTTCTAACTAAGATCGTGAAATATATATACAGGGTTTTAATGCAAACATATCTTAAATTTATAAGAGTTTTAATCTCACAAGCCGGATGGAAATTTACATAGAAACAAAAAACCAATTACAAGTTCCCGTCACATGGGTAATGGCGGAGTATTTCTCCTGGGGCGGTTTGATTCCGCAACGTTCGGATATTACACGTTTTATTTCGTATTTCTAATGTATGACTGTGTGTGTGGTTACAAGTAGGTAGGCGGGGCTTTTCTTTTTAATTTGGATCCATCACGTGGAGTCGAGAAATCGGAGTGGCAGTATTCACAGAAGGCAAAGTAGAGGATTGAATAATAATGTCGCAGTGTAAAGGTTATTTGGCAAAGTGTGTTGCGAGTTTCCTCCTCCAAGTATTAATTCATACACTCTCAAAACTACCTACTCAGTTTGTCAAATAATTGAGTTTTCTGCTAAACGGTTTATTTTTTCAATCGTATTCTACTAGGTAAATAGTATTTGAGTTAAAGGTACCCGGTTGTCTATTGAACAAAGAGCTTCACACGTGCGAAGTAGCAGCCACAGCTGTTTACAGAAATATACGCAAAACTAAAGAAAGGGTATGATACGATTTACATGTAACAATAACATTATAGTCTAGACACAAAATGAGGTAACATTGTACCAAGTTATTAGCTCAAACTAAGGTACGCCTGACACGGCTATGATAACGTCGGGCGAGTTTTATTGGCACATCATTATTGGTAGCAACCAGCATATGACAGGCTCCGTAGGTGTAATAAGACGTATAATGGACACCACTGAAGTTTCCTCATCCAAGTTTGCGACAAGCCGCATCTAATAGTGCCTGAAAGCGATCCAACCAAAATCCATGAGCGTAGGTGCCAATACAGCTATGGAGAATTAATTAAATACGTTCGCTTCACTACCGTAGTTGTTCGTTTTAGGTGTTTCGTAAACAAAATTGAGAATTAAGCTTTCCGTTTATGTTTGCTTATTTTATATGTAGGTATTTTCATAGATTTTCATAGAAGCTGTTTTTGTGATAATTGAAAATATGGAGCATAGTTTAACACTGTAAAACCAATAAACCACGGGCATAATTAGTTTTATAGAAATATGTAAATATGAATTTGGAAAACCAATATATTGTTGGTTACTAAACCTCAATAACGGAGCGTTTTTGTACACACTCTTTGCTGTTGGCCTGTTGTGAAACTTTTATGAATCTGCATAATCAAAACAAGAGACAAGCAGCATTCTGTCTTCATACTTTAATTAATATTTCACTGCCAGCATGAACTTTTTCCTCGTAGACACGTATTGATTTATTTGAGCAATTTGTATTCTAGACGCATCCTTTAATATTTTAGGGTTGTGATATAATTGGATGCGCAGCGGTTGCATCGGAACGCAGCCTTAAGTCTTGGCAGGCCGCCATTATTTTGCATAATTTAATGTTCCACTAATAAATACATTACATTTAGATGTCAAGCTTTTTTTTTATACAGTATATATTTTATACAGTTTATGCTGAATGAGGTAGGTAAAGGTGAGTTAAATCAGAACAATGCTGTTCATGTGGTGTTGCATTTTGATTCAAACTATGGGTAATATGGTTACAATATTACCCATACAACAACTCACTCAGTCGACTTTGCGACTGGACGACAGATAATTATATATATATATAAAAAAATACTCATACCAGTATCGTAACTCATAGAATACAGATGTGTAATAATCAATGAATCGATGCAGAGTATATCATTACTCGATGCAGTAATGCCACAGTACATATTTAATTCGCTGAATTATTCAGTCATGTCCGTGAAAATTAACCGATCAAATAGCGCATCACATTATTTGTGAAAGCTTATTATTATGCATGCTGAAATAATGAACCACCACGTTTGTGTGCCTTCAGCTTATTAATAAACAACAAGCAGCCTGTATTTTTTATCTACATAGGTAGGTACTACGTAATAATATTATTGTACCATGCACCTAGCACAATTTTAAAGACGGATTGCTAAATGAACCTCACATCTGCCAAAATGTATGCCAGTAAATCTATTATGTATGAAAATTTTAATTAAATTCGAATGTGGCCTGAATTTTCCACATCCACAGTTAGAGCTTTAATTGAAATTTGTTGGTTCACCGAAACGATTACCGAGCAATTGATATTTTAATTGTTTATGCAAATAACACACCAAGTAGATGTATCCAGATTTGCATAAACTCTACTCACGTCACAACTTTTAAAGTAGCTTCACCATCTTAATTCACTTTTAATATTCCGCCTACAAAATAAAAGTCCCCGGATTCCTTTCATTGTAATTCTATTCCTCAAAGATGACTTCGTATAACGCAGGAGTAACAGGCAAACTGAATTGATTTCAATATTCCCTTTACACTTTTCCTTTGGATATTTTTCGTTCCTGTTCTACATTTTACATAAACTAATTTCCTTGGCAATATTGGTCTTGCGACAATTCTGTAGGCACGGGCGCACGGGCGCCTCCCTCAAAAAGAAACTCGTCGACTCGGGCCTTCGACGACCAAATCAAATCACTCGACCTTATCGATCAACCCGAGAAAACTTACAACTAAATTTATTTACGTATCTGCACACAGAAAGCTACAACGGTAACGTAGGTAAGATATTAATCCAATAGTGCTGCTAATTTAACACAATTGCTGAGGTTGCATCCCCATCGCAAGCCCACAGGGCCAGTCACCCTTCACCAAAGGGGAAACGTTAATATGAGGATATGAGAATTTACTGTTTAATCCAGCTGCAGGCCAATTTGATAATATTTTCATTCAATCCACTTAAAAGCATGGTTGTATGTAAATTTTATACGTAAACACGACATCATGTGTCTGTAGCGGCGATATAAACGCTGAATGCTTTAGACAAATTGAAAAGCTAACTGGAAAATCATTTAAAGTAGTACAACTGTACAATAAGTAGCAGTGGTGACCACCGCCAAGTGGTAATATACTTTTGTGTATTATTAGAGAAGCCATAAATTTCGGTTGGCGTGTAAACACGGGAATGTTGGGTGCAGCGTTTGATGTGGTCGGCGCGGGCTAGAGCGCCCTTTATCAATTACGGCTAAACAAGAAAAATGACCGTCCGTAAGCCTACACAAGGCTAATTAAAGCAAGTAGGTAAATTTCGGCAAGAGCCGGTGTCATCCCCGCACCCCATCCACCCGCGAGCTATGTTCATCCCTCTCGGAACAGGTGGTTAAACTTTTGCGTAATTTCATTAAGAGAAGCGTATATTTTGATCATCACGCAAAAAATACACTTTTTATAAGCTTTGGCGTCCAGGCTGTCTTACACCCGTGATTAATTTTAATTATATCCACTAATTTAATTTTTTAATGGAGACATTAAAATATCTTTATGTTTTTTGGCTCTACTAAAGATTTTAAATGTGACTTTATTTATTTTTTATCGTGGGGTGACAGTGTCTTCACCTACAGTATTTCAAAACATCAATAAATCATTCACGCTAGATTAAATAGTAGTTGACCTCTCCCTCCGAGGACCAAACACCATTACGGGTAGTTTAGGGGTGTTCTTGAGAAAAAATCACACTAGCTAGATATAGTAAACGCCTTGGTTTTAGAACCGTATTAAATAAGGAATAGATAACATACATACATACACAAAATGTCGTGCATACATTATTAAACTATATTTATTCTAG
Source organism: Brachylomia viminalis (assembly GCA_937001585.2). Classification (NCBI taxonomy): domain Eukaryota; kingdom Metazoa; phylum Arthropoda; class Insecta; order Lepidoptera; family Noctuidae; genus Brachylomia; species Brachylomia viminalis. The sequence goes on from OW443299.2 coordinate 12,171,213, forward strand.
TATCTACTTTAAACTTTAATATCGTATTTATTTTATTACGCATCATTCTTGTCTAGTTATTTTACATATACTACTTGTTTACGTTAAACTTGTAATTAGTCATCGACGTCTGTTTCTCATTGTAAGAAAAAAACTATTAGCAAAATGGTGTTTTATGTTCATTACGATACGATTGACAATATTAATCATCGAATGAGAATCATACTTTGCCGTAACACAGTTTTTACTAGCACGGAAGGTAAAGAAAGAACATTATTTATGTATACCGTCAATGGACATTTATCATTCGTTTATGTTATTAGTAAGCAACTTTATTTACATAGTTGCGATGGCATTTTGTTATACTTAATAATTGACTGACCGGTTGGTGCAGTTGGTAGAGACCCTGCCTTCTGAGCCGCTGGTCCCGGGTTCGATCCCCGGACAAGTCAAACATTTGTGTGCATGAACATGACATGTCTGTTTGACATGTGTCTGGGTGTTTATATGTATATAAGGATGTATATCAGTCATCAGGTTACCGTAGTACAGGTTCTACCTAGTTCGGTTCCTTGTGTGGAAGTTGTCTCATATTATTATTATTAATTATTATCTAAGTTTTCATCTTACTGTGTATTTCTTCAAGTGTACCATACCTATAAACTTAGTGTGTGTACATTAAAAACTTAGTACAGTACTAAGTACTCTAGTTGTAACGCCGTTTTAATGTTTACTACTGGTGTACTGTATCTAAGATGTTTAAATGAAAAATTCTAATTCTAATAATAATTTATAAGACTTTCCCCGTGACATATCAGTGCGATGATACTAGAAACAGATATTTATTTTGCAATCCACTGCCAAATACATCTACTATAGGTACCTGTGGAAGTTACCAGTAAGTCGTTTAAAAACATTTGTAATAAGCAAACTCCATTAAGTTAATATTAGTATATGGCACACTGAAACACATATATAATTTCATTAAATTAATTTGATATCCTAAACTACTCAAATTGGCAAAGTGATACAAACAAACTCCACCAAGTCAAGCCAATAAGTTTGGCCAACACATCCGCCAACATTTCATCAGATATTAATATGCCAACCGTGAGATATGCGTACCTATGCCTCAGGAATATGATAATAAGTCGTATACTAATATTTCAACTTCCACAGGGTTTTGTAAGGCCTTCACGCGTCATATACATAAATATATGGGCAATATTTGCGTTATTTCATCCATCGGAACGAAATAGAAGTGACAGATATAGGTAATGTATGATGAAATCCAGGTACGTACCACTACGTATTATATAAGGCCTAACTATGGACTTTTGGTCTGGATCTGAATGTTTTATTAGGCTGCCAAATAAAATAGAATTATAAGCATTTATTACCATTCCTAGACTTTTTCGGTCTTATTACAAAACAAGGTTTTTCTTTAGCCATGGTTTAAACAATCAAGCCTGTTTTTGAAATAAGAACCTAGCAGAAATCGAAATACAGTTGCTTTTACCAAACCGACAATTTAGTCCTGTCTTATGTTGTCAATTTTGAATTAAGATTTTTCTAAGGTCGGCATAAAGTTCGAAATACAAAAACTGGGTCGAAGGTTTAGGCTCGGGCTAAAGCTAGATCGTGTTTTGTAATAAGACAGTTTATATTTTGTTTTGTTTACAAGTAGTCGAACATCAACATGTTCTCAACATACAAATTCAAGCAAAAATGAATGGTCTTACATTACTACTTAAGCAAAACTGGCGACATGTGAATGTACTATAGATAAGTACCTACACCTCTGTCAAATCCTTCGGGTATGCTTGTGTTATTATGTTAAGTGACCATTAAAAGTTGGTATTCAAATTCATTTTATCATTAACAACTATCACAATCAAGCTTCATTTAAATTAATTTTATCATTAACAACTATCATAATCAAGCTTCATTTAAATTCATTTTATCATTAACAACTATCACAATCAAGTTTCATTTAAAATCATTTTATCATTGACAATTATCAGAATCAAGCTTCATTTCAGTTAACTCCGTTACTCCCCATAAGCTTCACAAAGTTCTAAAATCGCATGTTTCACCTTAATTTCCCAAACATCATGCATTAACGTCTATCTGTCTGCCTATTAAAAACGTTGCCTCGACATGACATAAAACGTTTATTAATCTCACAATTTCATTCAGCAAAATTCATGCAATTAGAGTATCCATGACATGAGATTTGACGGTAAATCGGGCGACATTAGTGGCGTGCAACGACCTTAGTAAACATACGGACCAACAGGAGCAGCAGGCGGATTAAAACTTTCTCATATTCGTTATGACCTAATGAATTTCAGACTCAACCAAATGCAATAATAACTTGTCAAATCCATAATGTATTATTACCGAAAACAGCGCATCTGATTGTCCTAAATCGTTCTAGATTTCAAACGCGACTTATCTAGGTGTGACTTTGTCGAGCTTGGCTTAGAACAGAGGTCGACCCGGCGGCGGGTAGGAGGTATATGTGCCTACACGTTAGTTTCTCGGCACTGTCACCTACTTTGCATCATAATCGAATTTCCACAAAGTAAAACAAAATCTCGTAGTCGCATTAATATTCAGCGATAGGGCCCGACGCATCGCCGCCGGATTGACGTTTAACATGCAAATTGCAATCGGAAAATCTAGCGAAATTGTGTGCCACTAAATATTTTCGACATTATTAATTCAGGACACTGTTGTTTGAATCGACAGCTAGAATATAATTTAAATGTTAAACGAATTTGTGCCACTAACGCTAAATTAGACTGGGGCGCTAGCCGCCAGGAATTTAATCGGACAGGTGAATCTACGAAACATACATTTATTCATTTTGCTTTTGCGTTCATTTTGAATGTTTTGAGTCATATTGTCTAGCTCATCTTTTCGGTTCCTAGTTTCAGATAATTTTATTTGAAGTGCAATCTTAATTTTATTCACCAGTATTCGCCGGAACAATAAGGTTCAAGTTATCATAGACTAAATAACACTCGGGAAACCCAAATCCCGTCAGATACTCTTAGCTGACACATCCTATCTATTTCTAAATGACTACCCAAAAGACAAAAAGCCCGCCCAAACGCAATACATTTAAGCAGATAGCCACGAGACAGCGGGTCATTCTAAAAGTGCGGAACGATTAAAGTGAAAGAGGGGAGACAAGACGCCTCAGCTGTACTCGGCCCAGTGATGGATACGAAGAATAAATCAGGTCGCAGCACTCGTCGGCGATGACCAGATGTGCCCCCCACTAATGTATTACCTCAGGTCATTCAATACTTCCAACTTATTGCCTGTATGCCTCGTAAGTCTGGATTTAACTTGGAAAAATAGAACTTCAAACTGAACTTATAATTTGGCTTTTTTAGAATTGTGCAGTTTATTCATTATCATTGGAAGACCTGTTCTAAGCATCAAATACACTGGGCATCAAAAAAATCGACCCACCCGTTTTTTGCTTAATATTAGTCGATTGTTTCACTGATAAGCTGTTTCACATGTTTGTTTTTTATTTTGAGGGTCGATATGATGATTGACGTCTTGTTTGTCATAAATCTTATTGCACTTGAAGGTACTTAACAATTTTTTTATACAGAAATACTGTTGAGTGCTGATTTGACGGTTTTACATCGGAACAAATCGACCCGTTCTTCCAGTCAGAAACAGACATTTGTAGGGAATTCATGTGCATATCGTTAAGTTTAATTGCTGAGGCTGTAGTTTTGATTAATTCTGTATCAAAATAATGGACAATACTGAAGCTGAGGCGGCCCAAGTTGTGGCTTTGCTGCAACAAGGCTTAAGTCCACGTGTCGTGGCCAGGAGGTTAAATCTCAGCCGTTCTGCAGTTCGACGAGTTTACCAAAGGTTTCTGGAAACTGGGCAGTATCGAAGAAGATCTGGATCTGGGAGACATAGGGCGACAACTCAAAGGGATGACCGATTCATAGTGGTATCAGCTTTACGAAATCAACACCTTTCTGGTGTTGATCTCCAACGACGCTTACGTGAAGATCGGGGTGTGGCTATAAGTGACAGTACTGTAAGGAGGAGACTACGTGAGCAGAATTTAAGACCACACAAGCCAGCAACGGGGCCACAATTGACCACAGCTCATCGACAAGCCAGACTTCAATTTGCGCAGAATCACGTCAACTGGACTATAGGCCAATGGGAGTCAGTTCTTTTTAGTGATGAGAGTCGGATGACTTTATACGGTTCTGATGGACGCCGTAATGTCATGCGACGGCCAGGTGAACGTTATGCCCAGTGTTGCATAAGAGAAACAGTCAGTTATGGTGGAGGCTCTGTAATGTTTTGGGGCGGGATATCTTTAACTGGACGCACGGAGCTGGTTTTTATAAGAAATGGTGCTTTAACTGCCGTACGCTACATCACAGAGGTCTTGAAAGATCATGTGGTGCCATATGCCGGCTATATTGGAGAAAATTTTGAATTAATGCATGATAATGCACGGCCACACGTGGCGCGCATTGTCACCGATTACATTGACGAGGTCGGCATTCGGGTTATGTCGTGGCCAGCAAGAAGCCCCGATCTGAACCCTATAGAGCACATGTGGGACACCCTTAAACAAAAGGTTAGAGCCCAAGATCCAGCCCCTACATCCCTCGCAGACCTGGAAACTGCCATCAGGGAAGAATGGAACCGAATCCCTCAAGAGACCATCAAAACCTTGATTAGGTCACTAAAACGGCGAATGCAGGCCGTCATTCGAGCAAGAGGGGGAAATACGCAATATTAAACTACAATAATTGTGTTCATAACACTTAACACTCAAAAATTAGAGCGTGTTGAAAATTTATCCAAAAAAAGTGTGAAATTATTCTTTTTAATCAATATTTAATTTTTATTACTAATTTTTATGATTATTTTGTGTTTAAATTAGTGTAAATAAACAAGTTAAATTAAACATATCATTACTAAATGATTTTGTTTTGTTTCGCTAAAGAAAAAACGTGATTTGCGGTAAAATGGCAGGTGGGCCGATTTTTTTGACGACCAGTGTAGTTTGTCATAATAAGTAACACAACTACTTAAAATCTTGTTATAAAATATTAAATTACTGTCTACGATTTAACGGATGTGTTTTATTAACACCATTAATCTGCATGTCTCCCCTTAGAGTCAGGAAATACCCCTTTAGGGTGTACCCTAAAGTTAATTTCGTAAATCAAAACATAGACGTTCCCGTTCAGTGAATAATAAGACATCTCTCTGGTGACGAAATAATGCTCCAGATAATACCATTATTGTTCGCGATATCAATATGATAGATACCGTTATATACATAGCGTTAAATTCACATCGGCTGGTCAGGAGATCTTGATAGTTATAACAAAGGGATTGTATTGTATCTAAAAGGATTCGATATTGAGCACTATTACGTTACAACATTGATACAGGACCTTTGTTGTAAGAAATTTGGTGTCGGTCTACCGATGCTATTTAAGATTTTTGATCTATTTATCTATCGATTGAGCCAAAATCTTCTTTTACATCACAGCCTCTACGAATAGGCTGTGATGTAAAAGGAAATTTTGGCTCAGATATTGATATGATTAAATCTATTCTAAACATGTTTCTAGAAACGAAATCATACAAATAGTCATGAGGAACGGATACATAAAGTATACCCAAGTATGTTCAATGATAGAGTCAGGTAGCATCAGTTTCCTGTCCGCGCCCAAAGTGCCCTGATAACTAACACGGAGCACCGGCTACACCCATCCCCATTGATCTAATCATCGAATTTCCGCCCCTTGCAATTGCAATCGTTCGCGAATTTGCAAGGGTTTTCCGGTTCTCTTGTGAGTTTATCGTATACAGAATGAATACCATATTTACTTTACATTTTTCCTACTCATAATAATGTCTGCAAGTTACTTTCATACATTATGACAATCAAATACTGTAATCTTAGATAAATTATTGGTCTCGCTACAACGAGACCAATCATTTAACTAAGACTGTAATGTTGGTCAAAGTGTCAACGTTGAAAATGACTTAAGTGCTCAAATTGCCAAATCCATATGTCACGCCAACCCCAATGCCAAAATTACTCGTCATAAACTACCGTTTATAGTATTAACCAACCAGCCAACAAGCAAATAAGACGAGCAAACAAACTGATTAGGTGCCACAGAATCGCATTTGATCATTGCATAACAATACCAGTCCAGTTACCTACTGTAACCAATACACGAGATGGGAGCAAACAGGATGTTTGACAACAATGGCGACACTTATCGCCATATTTATATTCGTTAACCGCAGTTAACAAAACGCCGCGGTATTTTCCCATCAGTTAACAATAAATAGGAGTCGGCTTCGACGGTGACGTAGAAATATAAACGGGAAATGATTCATTCCGAATTTCGACATATGCACGAATTGAAAGGTTGGCTGCGAGTGACGTATTTTTAATTACCATCTACCGCGTCGTCGGACCGACTCCATATTGAATTTCTATAGTGGACAATAAATAATTCGAGAGCCACCTCGGTCTCACGGTCCCTTTTAACTATCGGACCCGTGTGGGATAATGGTATCGTAATTAAAAGTCAAATCCATGTATATTCTCTATCGTGTTACGAGTACCTACGTAATAAAACCTTTTTCAGCACTCAACGGCATTGGCAATCATATCGATATCAAAGTCGGACTTGAAATCGTAAATGAAACTGTATTACTTCCGGTTCGAACGTGAAATTCTGTACTAGGAGTATTGAGGTTTATAAAGGCGTGTTTAGGTAAAAATTTAGGTATTTTAATTACCCCAATCTTGATCGAATCTCCGCGCTAGCTGATTGAATTTCCGGACGAGGCTATCTCTCGTATTTGCGGAGCGTTGCGGGCGGCGGCGGGCGTTCGCTCCGGCTCACTGGCCTGTGACGTCACGCCGTCGATTACATTTTTTTTTATTTGCTACTGTAAACAGGTTGCTCATAAAGTCTACTCCTGTCTTTTTGTTGCGGCATCCATGATTAAACGCGATATTAATAGAGTTTTATTTTAGTCCTTTTTTCTGTTGAGTCTGGATAGGTTACTTTTTATGCTATGTTTCAAGCTAGTTACTTTTTATTTTTCATTATCAAGTGCTTTGTACAAATATGACAACCTAACAATATTACTTTTCCATAGTGAAAAGTTTATTTTAAATACAAAGCTTGAAAATACAGAAACTTGTAAGATAAGGTAAGTTTATTCAGTCAGACTATCACCTAAGATAACTAAGGTAGACGCCACATCGACCTAGCCACTGATAACATCCGTCGGCGAAAACCTAATTTCCTTGACTTGCAGCGGTCAGACGACAGACGTAGACGCTCTGAGCACCTACCTATCTATGAGCTCTTTGAGTGTTTCACAAGAGATATGGAAACATTCGTGCCTTTGATGATAATAGTTCGTCTGGTAAATTCAAGAAAATAACTTTAAAAACAAGTTAACAATTTACCGACACAACTTTTCATAAAAGCCAACTATGATGAGCATAAACCTAGATGCTAGCCCTATATTATGAGGGGGAATTTAAGAACACAGGTATACGTTCCATTCCTACAGCCTATTTAAATCTCCGCTCACAACATACCTACAGGAACGCTCCACGATTGAGATACTCGAAACGTAACGGTAGCAACGTAACCCTATACTTCAGGGGTTCTATGATTGATGTGACGGGTAATAAGGCCCACAAGTATTGCAATTTGTTTACCCTTATCGCTTTAATATACTTTCGGTGCGCACAAAGACAGGTTTTCGTATCGTATTTTATACCGATCAACAATGCCGACCCCGACGTTCACCGATAATTGGAGAAAAAGTCCCCAAGGAGCCAATTTTGCTGACGCTACTTGTAAAGCGGGTGGCATCCATACGAAGAAATAAATTATAAACGATCCATCACTCTTGGCTGTTGACAAATATAGCGCAACGCATTTAATATCATAACAGGAAAAACTTAACCAATAGCTTTTTTCACCGGCCGACGAAATCGTGATGGATTTGGTATTATCACTAAATTGGCCGTGCGGCTTGTTTGTGGGTACTTATGTTTTCTGATAGGACATTAATTTTTGTGAATGAAAATGTTTTCAGGTATATTTTCACATAATAGTTTGGAAAATTGAATAAACATGTAAGTATAGTTGTTTATTGAAATTTTTAACAAAAAAATAAAAGTTATTTTTTAAATACTTACCTATTATGTATTTAAGGAGCTTGTGGTTAAGTAATGACAGCCGCATGGGTCGATCGATGAGGTTAAGGTACGGTTGCTGCGGTTGGTCCCTGGGTGGGTGATAATTTATACATACCAAGACCCCTCCTGGCCTCGGAAAGTACGTTAAGCCATTGGTCCCAGCTATCATTCGTGGATCTTTGAAAGTCGTTACGGGTCGTCAGAAGCCCGAAAGTCTGACATCCAGTCTTACCAAGGAGTATCGTATTACCCAGTAACTGGGTTGTGGAGGTCAGATAAGTAGTCGCTTCATGAAAAATACTTGTATTCAGCTGCATCCAAGGTCCAGTTGAAAACCAGCGTCAGGAACTAGTTGTCTGGCATTTATACTGAACTGGGCCTATTTGGCGCAGCCGTGAGGCACACAATACTATTTTAAGTACTGTTTGTCTGTTTTTGTGTAATATTGTGTGCTTTAACCTGGGTCAAATAAATTTATTTTCTTTCTTTCATTCGATTAGACTGGAAGCCAACCCCAACGTTGGGAAAAGGCTAAACAGATGAGGCTGACGACTTATTATTTATTTATTTATACAAAATTTAAAAATAAATACCTACTTATTTTATTATTGATTCGTGTCGAGAATCATTAGCATAGTTACCTCCTCGAATTTGACGAGGATGCAAAACGACACGTTGTATAACGTGTGCACCAAGACAACGACATAACATTTGAATAAAAATCTTCATGAAAACATTAAGCATAAATTTACTGCTGTACATAAATAGAACAACAATTATACCCAACGTACCTGTATTTAAACCAATAATACCTGAGCCACGACAACATTCCAAAAACCTACTCACTACTTAATAACGCAGGCTTCTTATAATGTACCAGCGGGTACTCAGACGACGTAGAACTTAATGAAATGTGAAAAAGTGTCAATTAGACCGTAGACTTCAATAAATATAAAAGGAGCCAGACAAAAGCAATGCCCGCACAAGACAATATATAGAATGAGATACAGTTATCATATAAGTACAAAGTTATTACATCAAATAAACTAGTTCGACCGTAGTATTATATAAAAGTAAATTTCCCTGTAATAAAATTAAATACATTCTCTTGAATAATGTGACTGAGCCTTCGATTTTTTAATTAAGATTTTGTATGTTCAGGTTTTTATTCTTGTATTGATTTATGAATTGAATTTAGTTTAAGCTTCAATGTTGTAATGTTATTTCTCTTTTTTTTTGTAGCTGTCTTGTGTTGTTCACACTCTTTCTTTCCGATCTGTTTTTATAAGTGAAGACTTTTAATTGGCTATCAGTCTCACATACAATTTTTTATTATTTATTTTAGCTGTAAGTCTTCCATAGTTAGTAAATAAATATGTCCAATTCTCTTGAATGACAATATTTGGTCTATGAAGGCAATCATAACAGATACATAAATTATGTTTATCAGTCAAATAAAATCAGATATTTGTTTTCAAATATTAAGTCACATATGTAACAGTTATTTGAATTAATAAAATATGCTAGTTTAACTATTAAGTAAAATACGGGCCGATTTTTAAATCTTCAGGTAACTTTAATCTGAGTTACAAATCTCTCTGCTCAGTCTGTTTGGACTTCTTTTGATAAGATAAGTCTTTATTTGCCTTAAACATTTGTATACAAGATATGTGAAACCGTCACATTTATTCTTCCAAAAAAGTCACCTGTCGATTGAAAAATCGGCCTTAAGTATAACATTCCACAACGTTACAATTCGCTAAGTAGTTTCACCAAATAAACCACATTCGTACTACACACATGGCCGAATATCAAGTTTTGTGAGTTTTTAGTGTGATCAATACGGTAGGCTCAGTCGACATCTTTCGGTCCGCCACGTGTCAGTCATAAACCTGCTTTTACAGGGACGACAACCCCGCCCTCGGGTGAGGACATTTAGGGGGATAGTCGCCGTAAAAAAAAAGACTGTTAAGGACTCTGAAGCTAGGTTTTGTCAGTCTGGTAAAATATATTGCGGACAGACGTGACTCAAGAAAGTTCTATTATCAAAGCAAGCCTACTTGATTGATGACAGTAGCTGCGATTACAAAAAAAAAGAAAAGGTTTTTCAGTGATTGAATTTTATTTTAGTGTTGCGATTGTTTGTCGATAGGATCGTTTATAAATTATCTTTTATCTCTAGTAAAATATTATTACAACTCGCTAGTCTCACACCAATACCTCAGCTTGTAGGTAGATATTAACTGTATCAAGACGTCAATATATCCACACATTAAACATTAAATTTGAATTCGTAGTTCATAAACTATATTAAACCTACCCTCAGCTATCATTTTATTTCTGACATGATAACATAATATTAAACGTAAACCTGCCTCATAAGATAACACTGAGGTACCAAGAATTTTCATCGCCGTCGTCTTGCAGCCGCCTTCGCAATATAAACGCGACGTTCACGCAATAGAGACAACACTCCACTCATACGCCGCCTGACCTTGGTTAGAAAGAAACGACAGAGATTTCGCAAGCACGCTTTTAATTTGGGTTTTATTGCATTCCCCGCAAGCTCAGACGCTTAAACTTTATTGCTGTGGGATTAAAGTAATATTTGCAGCGACTAAATGATGTCGAGGCAATTTCATGATATTAAAAGCTGTCTATGTTGGAGTTCAGGTCAATAGTTTGGTGTTCCGTGATAGTTTGTGTGGTATAATCGTCGCAGAACTTTCTGTCGTTCACATTCTTGGGCGACGACGTGCGATAACAATACGTTCCTTTTCAACTATTTGCGGCTGCTAAATAGTTTGCCTCCTGTACTTCGTCACCGTGGAACGTGTTTACAGTACAGCTACTCAACTAATGGCACTTTATTCATTACAATAAAATTATTATATTCAGATACCTGTCGACAGGTCTACGCTGTCCTCTCATAACTATAAACATTGTAATTTGAAAACATTGTAACTAAATGCCAATTATTTTTAAAAGAGTAACCGTGGAGTTTCTTGCCGGCTCTTCTCCATAGGAAACGCCCAATTGGAACCGTGCACCTAGCTTTTGACGTTTCATAAGTGCCCATGTAGGTTTATGTGAAATAAAATATTTTGATTTTGATTCAGTTATATTTAAAATATATGAACGACATAGGAGTGCAATACTTAAGGCGCGGTCGGAAGCAACTTTTTCGGTAATTGACAATAGCGCATCGCGACAACAAATAAGGTTCAAAACAGCGATGCGTTTGATGTTAGTTGAATCGAATAACTACCAAATTGGGCAGTTTAAATTAAATTAAAAAATAAATGCACGGCTCAGTGGAATATGTTTTAGCTATTTCTTTAGTTGATTGAATTCCCTGTATTACCATTATCTAAAATATGATAGTTTACGATCACAATTTTAGGAATTATGCGACGAAAAATATATTTATAGCACTATTATACGATTTTCATAACCATTCTATTCTATTTAATTTTTATGAAATATTTTTGAATACCTAAGTATTTTCTTTGAACATTTCACAAAACATTAAAAAAAATCTGGCTTGTACCAATAGGCATAACTGTGCTGTGCATCTCCACACCATTGGGGGCCCATAACACAGTGTTCCAGGCCGAATGCATGGGTATTTCTCTAGCCGCCTCAGCCATCATGGCCAGAGAAGTTAAAGAACACTCGATCCGCATACTCTCAGACAGCATGGCCGTTCTGCAAGCGCTGAACAGTCACACAGTTGATTCTGGGCTAATATACGAGTGACACCAGCGCCTCAACCAGGTGGGCTACCTCAATAACATAACCGTTCAATGGATCAAAGGACACAGCGGTTCGCTAGGCAACGATGCAGCCGACGAACTTGCCAGAAGCGGGTCGAACGTTGTACCAGTGGGTCCCGAACCCATCGTGCCACTCCCCTTCGGGTACATACGCACTCTGGTAAGGAAACGCACCAGGGAGCAACTTCACAAACTATGGGTGGACCAACGTGAGTGCAGGCAGGCTAGGGAAGCATTCCCCACAATCGATGGCCGCTTCACGAAACAGGTTCTCCGACTAACCAAGCAACAGCTGCGTACAGTCACAGCAGCCGTAACTGGTCACGGGTCATTTAATAAACACCTCTTTGTATTAGGAGTTACAGACAGTCCGCTGTGCAGGACCTGCATGGAGGAAAACGAGATAGCAGCCCATGTGCTTCTAAGCTGCCCGGTGGTCACCACAGACAGGGCAAAGTACTTCCGTAACCCAGGTACCCTACGTGAGATTGTCAGCAACACCAAGGCGTTGCTTGCCTTCCTCGAGGAAGGAAGGAAGGAGGGAGCTGGGGTGGATCGATTAACCGATTTTCCCACCCGTACGCAAAATACGCGCATTGACGTGGAGTTGCGGACACCAGCCCGTATTACCTATTACCTAACTGTGCTGTGCGACACAAAACTGAGCGTTTTACGGAGTCCTCCGTTTGGGCAGCGCCTTAAAGTTTTCGTTTCAAAATGGCGCATTACTGCCGCGATATTAAGTTTGCAATACAGCGTGACACGAGTGCGATGCAAGTTCACGGCTGAATGAGTTGGTAAAATTCTGCAGAAAAGCGACAGATAGCTACGAAAGAAGCCCTGTGCTCGTGAGGCGGTTGAAAAGGGATCGGAAATGTGAGCCCGTTGAAGTGCATTCGCTATTGGTGTCGTTTCCGGATGTACTCGCAGCAACAAAGATACTTTTATGAACCTATACTTTGGTACATTTATTTGATAGTCGCACATGCAGGTACCGCTATGTTCAACCACTGATATATCTAGAGTGCATTTTTATTTGAAATATTTTACTGTAGCGTATTCGATAAACAAAAGTGCTTAAGACTTAAATACAACAAAACAAACCATGTATATCTGAGTATCAATAATTACTACTTACTGCGCAGTTACAAAAACCTCTTATTAGGAGTCACGTCATGTACGAACCGATGTGTACGGAAGGGTAGCCCCGATCGATCTGCTCACACCCTCCAGATATGATTAGCAGCTAATTGAATCCCGGGGTGAGATCCGCAGTTTAGTTTTCTAATTTACGAGACTTTCCTTTGATTTGCACAGTAAAGGGTTGAATTTAATTATGTTCACGTCCACGAACCCAACTTCAGCTAACAAAAAATGGATGAAATTGCATCTCAATTTGAGAAAAAGCTTCGCTAACCTTCGCTCTCACTGTTCTGACTTTATAATACACCGTAGTAGACAAGTCGTAGCATTCGTAGCAGTCGTAGCCCCGCTACGAGAGTTCGTAGACCTTTTGATTCGTTATGGCAAATTGCTATTTGATATCCTAAAAATAAAAGATCTCTTTCGCTAAGTCCTTTATATTATTTTTTAAAAGTATTCAGTGAAAGGATAACTTTTTGCTTGATTTATGTTTTATGTAAGCGGCTTTCTATGTAGTTCATTTGTCTGCGATAAAAACGTATTACGAAAACACTAAGTATACATTTTTGCTTATTATATATTTTATCTTCTCTATAGATTTCTTTGTCTTCTTACTGTCGTCGTTAATCGGGTGATATTTTTTGCATGGCATTTGGTGATAATCACTTTCAAGTTGGAGTTTGTATTCAGGCGGCGCGCACCGCCCGCCCCCTGTGTTGCGAATTTGATAATGAAAGGGCCCCACTTGTGTGCTGCAGAGATAATGTAAATAAGTATGCAAATTATACACCAAGTTCCATTCAAATGAACCTTTGCGGCTCTTTAAAGTTTTCCTCAAAGCTGAATCTAACAGTGTGATATATCTACTCGCACAGAGATCCACCCTGCATTTGAATATTTTGAAATAAGGAAATGATGTACAAACAGACACGGATTCCTGTCGGGAAACTTTCTCCTCGAATCGTATTTATGATGTTATGAGTTTGCAGCAACAGACAGACCGACGCACCCAATGGGGACGCGCCAGTAGGCAACATTATTAAAGTAGATAGTATAATAAAAGTCTGAAGGTGTGTACTTTTGTGCAGTTCACTGATTCGTCGACGTGTACTTGGAATGTCTAGACGACACACGTGACAGTTGCAATCTTTTTGATTTTATTACATCTTTAACTGATTAAAATTTCTTAAGTACCATTTTATTTTGGAGAAAATGCTGACTAATGGTGTTTTCACCGCAATAAAGAAATTGTGTTATAGTGCACTTTCACATACGATTAAGTCAGACAAGCCACTAAGAAAAAAAGTACATAAACAACAATTAGTGCACATCAGTGACTCGGTTTTCATTTCACCCGACATTTGGCACGGAATGTGTAAAATATTTTCGGTGTAGGAAAGTGAAAGTGTGACGTGATAGCGTGTGACGCGGCGGCACATCAATCATTATCCTCGGCTCGCTCACGATACCGAAGAAAGCTCTAAAGCAACGCCACTTTCATAATGTATCACGATTGAAACCGACTTTTAAAGTCTCCCTTTCAAAGTCTCTCCTTTAAAGTCTCTTTTTAAAGTCTCGCCCTCCTTTATTTAAGGGAAGCGCGCAAACAAAATAGATTGATACCGGAACTTGATAACGCGTATTGAGTTTTATTTTTGAAAATTCTATCTGTACCGCCGCAGTGAGATTTGTTACTTATTTACTTTTATTGAATAGGATTTTATGAAATTGGTTTATTACTTTCTGAAATTCTTGGAAGAAGTTACCTGCGTCAATTTTTAAGTCAAATTTGTTGATAGCAGTGGAATTTGTAAGAATAAGGCATGGAATAAGAAAATGAAAATGTAAAATAAATATTATTTCAGTGCTAGATAAACCCAGCCTTCACCAGTATTCTCGAAAATGTATACTAAGAACTTTCAAATACCAACATTAATCGTCTATGAAACTTTTCGACTATAAAAACAGCTCGTGCAGAAATTTCTAGGGCGACAATGACGACCTCTCTTAGCTAAATCTCTGATTTTTACACAAGAGTTAGCAACCCTAATGTTCATCCATCTTTCTCGTAAATAGTAACACTACCGAGAATCACAAGAGCTAGACAAGGACTCGGAAAAAGTGTCCAGTTAAAATAGAAACACAATTTATATCATGTTGCAAGTAAGTGAAGCGTTTATATCAAAGACATGTAGTGCGCATTTCGCTGCCAGTACCTAGGCTTGCACTTAACTGTGATACGTATTATATTTCCGATAAGTGCGATCCAATTTGTTCAAGATCCGCGAAACGGCACCCAGATGAATGTATGATAAACTGTCATTCAGATGCGGCACTCTGCGGGAACGACACACATTCCAGTTCAGGAACATCATAAATTGGGTTATCAATCAATATTACTTTCGTATCTTCAATTTATGTGTAAATTGCTTATATTACGCATACATGAAGGGACATTGTTCCTGATCATTGGCGCTGGGATGGGTGGGTGCCCATCCCCTTTTTTGTGATCGTGGTTTGGCTCTTACCGCCGCCGTCGATATCAGCACTACTGTCCGACTATAAAGGTATACTGGCGTCGTTACTTGCTATTTTCTTACAATCTGAGCAAGTAGCGAGCGGGACAGCGCTCGTAATGGCCCAATATATCAAATAGGATTAAGTGTAAATGAGAGTAGCGCAACCGGCTGATACTTTGTTGTGCGACATGACCGGAATAGATAGGGAGCTATTGATTTTTGCCATTACCAGAAATAGAACAGTTTTCGCACTAACACATAAACGTATTGTTTATATCCAAAATATGAAGGGTGTGAATATTTGACATCAGCAATATAGGAGCAATCCCCTTTGCACTTCACGCCGAATTAGTTTACCGAATACGAAACATAACAAAATGGAGTCTGCAAAGTAGCCCGAATAAATCGCATTTGTGAGCGACAGTAGGGCGCGGGTGTGCGTGGAGACACCACCTCCCCTACGAATGCGAACATTTCTAGTTTCCACCTGAGTGACGCGCCGCACGCTCTATCAAAATATGCAATTTATATTTGGTATTGCTTGTTATTTGTACCCACACGTAGTGATCTCCGAAGACGTGGTACGAACTAAAACTGATCTTACGTTACCAATAAACAAAAGTGATAACATAAATCCGAACACTAGCACAAACGTAAGAGCAATAACCACAGAACTTTCTTTCATTAATTTCAACAAAGAAATTTTCATAATAAACAC
The DNA here is from genome assembly GCA_937001585.2 of Brachylomia viminalis. Taxonomy (NCBI): domain Eukaryota; kingdom Metazoa; phylum Arthropoda; class Insecta; order Lepidoptera; family Noctuidae; genus Brachylomia; species Brachylomia viminalis. Next base: position 12,187,611 of record OW443299.2, read on the forward strand.
TATGTTAAGGGTGTTTGTTACACCGCTGGCTATTATTGTATGGTCGCAACTGTCTGCAGTTAGTGTAACTACCACAAAGTTGGTCGTAAACAGAGTCCAGCGCAGAAAGAGAAACGAGTGAGCTCGTAATGAGCTTTTTGCTGGATATTTTACACACGATTAATGTGGACGGGGTGGATCACAGCGGCGACATCTCGGATATTTCCCAGACGTCGCCGTCCACCGACACGAGTTTCTTTCTTGATTAAAACTCGGAATAATAAACGGCAAAACAATTATGCTTCGTCGCACGCCGCCGCCGCCCGTCCCTCTAGAACAAACTAATATTGAAGTGCGGATGAGCACCGCCACGGCTTCGGTCATTTTAAACCCTCAGATGGAATTACTGTTATTAAATATTTGTAAACGTTCAACAGTATTCCTTTATTATAGACCGTGAAGTCTGGAAAGAGTTTTAGGCTCCGTTGTTTGTTTTTGTCGCAACAGATTTTTATGTATGAAGTGGATTTTTAAGCACGACTACCAGATGAAAAAAACAGCGTTGGTCGTGTTCACCGATCAACAAGTGAAACATGATTATTTTGGGTTGGTTGCAATGTTAATTAAAACTTAAAATAACTTTCATGTTTCGTAAATTTTAAAAGTAGCTGTGTTGCATCTATAAAAATGTGAAATATACTGCCAATAAAATTCCAATATAGGTACTGTTACTAGTTACAAATGTTATTAGGTTCAAACCCGCGCCGAAAATTGGAAAATTTAATAATTCAGCAAAGTTGGAGCAATACCTACTCGGTTTTACGTTTCCACTCCACCTCGTCATTAGTGCGCATTCTGTTACTAATTTTGAAAAGTGATTAAATTCTCAGATTTTAAATTCTAAGAAACTTTTGCATCTATTCAGTTCTTCAATGTGCCCTGATTAGTAGGTCCCGAAGGTTCTGCTCAGTAGTACTTAAAATTTGCCGAACACAATATCTTTATAATGAGCACAGTTTCTTTTAAGATAAGAAATTAGATAGAAGTAATTAAAGGTCAAAGGTCAAAATTTCAACTTAATGTCATTTTAATTAGTTTAAAACAAATAACAGTGACATCGTAACGTTTATCTCACCTATGTACATTTTGCCATTGTCATTGATATTCAGGTCAAATATGATTGTCATGAGTCGATTTTTTTCCCGTGGGGGAAAGTTTCAAATAATCCTGATCCATCGTTACACAAAACTTGTAAGTTGTTCGCGTCTCAACGGATAATCGAGTTTATACTTGGAGGTCCGCCATCAATCATTTATCCCGCTTTCTCCGCGGACGGATCTGCACCGCGCTACGCGGAAAAACTTTAAAGTGTTCCAACTTAGTGTGACGTATCGCACACTCGCTTGTTACTTGAATAATGTCTTTCAACTATTTATAACTGTGGACTACTTAATGTAATCTCTTATTGTAGATCTTGAGTAACATCATGAGTTCCGTTTTATGACGTAGGTATATGCCGCGTCGCGCTGTTTTTCCTTATCCGTCTTTACTGAGAAAAGGGCAATCCATCTCGCTACGTAACTGTGTGTTTAAAGAAATATGGATGGGAGAACGATGTTAACCTACGAAAGTTTTTTTTATAAAAACTTAATAAACCTAGTTTTCATTCCCAATAAACAACTGCTGTAACAATAATGTGTGCACTGATGAACTTGAATTACGTACCCTAAGTCATTGGAACTTTAATATTGCAATGAAATGAATTTGTATCACAATTGTGTTCTTCTTTTCATTTTAAACTACCAAAACAAGGAAAAAACATAACTTTTTATCGAGCTAAGGTTAACCGCGTAAATATTATTGACGATCCAATAAATCTGGTATCAAGTCACCCCGAGTGAGGCAAATAACACAAGTAGACACGAATCTATACGGATACTGGTATGAGTGTTTTATGAGCACTCAAGTGCCTTCCGGACTGGGATGTTTAAAACTCTCGCGAGCAGGGAATCGAGAACATTCCACTCGCACTCACGACACGACATTGTCGGATTTGATCTCGAACGACGACAATTTTATGAGCGGTTAAAAGTTTATGAATATGCTTACAGCTGCAGATTTTTACTTACGCTGTTTATTTAAATTCGCCGTGAAAATGTAAGAATAAAAATCTTTTGTTTTACTTAACTTAAATTATTTTTATTTGATCGTGTTCAAATTGATCTTGAATCCTTTGTAAACTTTCTAATGAAAGAGTACATAATTGCACAGTACATTTGATTCTAGTTTTATGCACGTTTTGTAAAAAATATTAAGTTACCTACCGAGACTATATCGAACTAAGTACATAATTTCACACTTGTGCAAGAAAGGACAATATGCCCTACGTACCTACTAGTATGTGTATCTTATAAAAATAACGTTTTAGTCGTAAAAGTGCATCCCACATACCGTTTCACTACATTGTCCTGAAAAGTCCGTCAAATGAGATAGAAGAATGTCAACAATGAACATTTAAAGTTATATCGACTTTACCGCGATGTTATACGGAGTAATAACATTTTTATTTCACCATCAACAGGAAAAAATAACCACGGCAAAGTGTATACCTACAGCGGCTGGCGGTATATAATGAGAATACAAAGAACTTATGCAGAATGTATCAGAAATGTGTGGTCGAGTACGTATTGAAGTTTTGCGTGGGACCGTTGATATTTTTTTCACGATTACGACGTGTTTCCTACGGAGAAAGTGGTTCAGTTTGATGATCTGCACCGCACCCTATAAGACCACACCTTTCTGATACCTACATGTTGTATAGGACATAGCAGAGAGTTCATGGATAAATAGTATGAAACTGATTCTCGCAACGTAGGTATCGCAAATAAACAGAAAAAGCTGTATAAAAATAAATAATTTTCGAATATTAAATCACAAACCTAGACAGCCAAACAGATAACAGATACTTAGTTGGGTATAATCTACATCAATATCAAAGTAAACATGTTTGATTCTTATATTTATCTACCTGTCAATAACAAAACATGAACATCGCCTACTATAATATTACCAAACGATAATATTGCCATTTAAAAATACAATAAGCCAATTAAATGGAGAGACCAATACAAAACACAATATCGAAATTCGTAAATAATCATTGATTAAATACACAAAGATACCATGACAGTGCCTAATAATAGGATTGAGTCCAATTAGCTTCAATAACAACGTATCGCATTAACAGAACAAACATTACCTACACAGTACTCGGTACAGTTCGAAAGTCGTTGTTTAATTCAAGCGAAAGCATGATAATAATAGTCAAAGACGACTGTTTTGAGTTTTAACAGCAAACACCGCTTCTGGGAAGCTCTAACAATACGGCATCGTAAAAATTAAATTACAACGAACCTCCGAGGAGGTTTCAATTTTCAAGCAAGACTCCGGAGAGATTCCTTCTCCCCTTACGAAATAATATTGCATCCACAAATACGCCTTTGCTACCTTTCCGTCCTACGCAATGACATTAATATTAAATCAAATGAATTAGCAATCCTAGCACTAATAAGAGCGTCAGGTGAAATCAGAGCTGCAGCGTTGAATTATAGAGCACCTGGAATTACTTTTAGCGGAATAAATAGAAATGTTAATTTGAGACTATAAAAAGTATCGCAGGACCGTAGCGCAACGGCAAATTAGAGGGAATGGAATATAGTTTACTTTAAGTTAAACTTATTACGGTCCTCGAGAAACAAGCAGTGGAAGGCTCGGCCGGCGCGCGGGTCAAGTGCCCAATTTGTCACCCGCGCAAACTTCCGACTACTTGGGCCGGGGCCTGTTCGATTCCATTAAACTTTCGAGACCTTTTGAAGCTATTTTCTTGTTTGAATCAAGATTTGCCTAATTCATTTCGGTGTCTACCTACTTGAACGACTTCGACGTTGGTTTAACGTTTGTAAAGATGTCTCTTCCAGAAGGTAAGAATAAGAATTTGGGGAGTCGTAACTTAAGGGGTATTCCTTAGGCGTCAGTGACCTAACTTAAGTGAGAGTACGAAATCCAAATGAAACTCCCGGGGACGCTTACAATGCGCTATCATAAAAATTAAATTACGGTAAGAGTTTCTGTGTAAGTGCGCGCCATTTCAGCGAGGCGGGTTAGGCGCGGGCGACGGAGCCCCGCCACATCAAAGCGTCTCATCCTGCGCCCGGCTCTCACCCAAATCAAGTTACCAGCTTTCTCTCTTTCTTCTTTCGTCACGGTACTGAAACTAAGTATTTGACCCATGGTTTGTTATGTTCAAACCTTACTCTATAAAATTTCAAGGGACAATGAAAAGCTGGCCTCAGTAAGCCAAAAAATTTACTACAGTGTTGCAAGAGCTTCGAAGCTAATGAAAACGAAAAGTATAAACAAGGGGAAAGATGAGAAGAGGAAGTTTACCGCGCCGGGGGTTCTGTACTATCTAAAGACTTTGTTTGGGAAAACAATTAGTCTTTTCCCAACATTTTTGAGCCATTTACTTTGCCTCGAAGTGGCTTGTAATTTGGCTTAACAGTATAAAGTGGGTATTTGTTTGGAAATAGTATGTACTTGTGGTTTTAGGGATACCTAAGGTATAAACACATCTGGTCGGTGGTTGTCTGATTTAACTACCAACTTTTCATTAAATAAAAATAATTATTCAGACTTTACAATTGAATATTTAATACTTAAGTACATCAAAAAATTCATGCCGATTTCTCAAATCGTCAAAAAACGCCATAATTTTCCTCCTCATATAATAATCCTAAAGCAATTTTCATTTCATCGAACCCTAAGGCCGTCGAAGGAAGAAGTAAAAGAAATTAAAGTCCAAGTTGTTTACGTATACACGCCCGCGGCATAGATCAAGTGGTTAATTTGTCAGAGAGGCAACTCGGTAGCACCGGCGAGGTCTAGTACCTACGGCGATGCGATGCGATTCGATTAAACTTCACCGAAGTACCCACACAAGAACAAGGCCTACTTAACGCGCTTCTACATTTACGGCGGAAACTTAATTAGCTAACTCTGCAGACTCGGCAGTCGGCAGCGATGTATGTGCTATGAATGTTCTGTGTATTATTATGTTCTATTGTAGTTGCGTAAGGGCTTTTATGAACAAAGTGCTTATTTAGTTTAAGTATTATTTTGTAGATTAACGTGTGTTGTTTGTAAATTAAATGTATCGAAAACCACCCTGAAATTGTCTATGCAAAAATTCAAAACGTAACGATAATATTTTAAAGATAGTCTGATATTCCAAAACAGGAACTCCCATTTTAAAATATCAAGACATTCTATACTAACACAAAACAGCTCCACTATTAAATTTTACCACATTTTATAGAACCCGTATCTTCAAACTTAGATTAAAAGAAAGTTCGAACAGCAAGTTTGTTTTCTTACGTCGTGCATATCTACGGTTCGAGATCAAACTACGTAGGTAGTTTAGTTTGCATGTTTTTAAATTCATTGGACATTAAAATGTATGCCTTTTTCAGTAGTATAACGGACCATACCCATAGTTTTCTCTCGCTGTGAAATAAATACAAAACGTGTGTATACAGGGTGTCCCGTAAATAATGGATCAAACGTAACGGGTAGGTAGCTTACCTCATTTCCAACAACTAATTTGAAAAGTTTAAAAAAAACCGGTAAGGTAACCAAGAATTTTTTTTTCGATTTAAAAAAAAAAATCAATTGAACATTTTTGTTCTAAGGCAAAAAAAATTATATTTGAAAAAGAAAATATTAACAATAAGCTATTCAGAAGTTTTTGACAAAAATCATACCTAAAAATGTTATTAGTTGCAGCGACAGCATTAAAAACACTGAATGCTGTTAGAGAAAATGGTAAAATTCGAAAAAAAAAATATCTTGGTTACCTTACCGATTTTTTTTAACTGTTCAAATTAGTTGTTTGAAATGAGGTAAGCTACCTACCCATTACGTTTGATCCATTATTTACGGGACACCCTGTATGTTACCAGAGGCAATATTAAAATATTGTAAAGTTATTTCGATGAACCACAAAAGCAATATCGTCCTTTTTCAAACTATGCTCACTTGAAGAGCTGAAAGTTATTAAAGTTAAATGGGATTTCAATAGAATAAAAATACAATGTACGTATGTTGAAGTGGTTATTAAAATATAGATATTGAAATTCTTATAAATGTTACGGTCACTTCGTATTGTATTGACTCTTCACCTGTCTGTAACCTTATGATATATTATATATATATATATTTATTATACATAGCTTTTGCCAGTGACATCGTCCGCGTGGAATTTGTTGCTCCCCCGACCCACCCCGTCGCGTCGCGTCGCCTACTCGCGCTTTTACTTCATTTTCGCTTAGCGTTCTTTCTGACTATTTTCTTTTTGCTGGGCTCATATGGGTTGCTCGGCTCCTAAGGGTTGCTCAGCTCCTAAGGGTCCTACCGTGATGTTGAACCAAGAATTGGGCTATGAAATGCAATAAGATTTTTTCAAATCCGACTGGTAGTTCCGGAGATTAGCGTGTTCAAACAAACAACCAAACAAACAAACTCTTTAGCCGTATGCCGTATACCATTCAATCTAAGCTAGAAGGTCGATAAAATTATTAGCAAACGCCAGTTAGATATAGCTTAAACTCAAACCATTTATTTAAATTAAACCATTTACAGGCACTTTTGAATTATCAAGTGGTTGGTCAGTTAGAAATATGAAGCTAGTTGCCCATTCCAAAGCGTAGTAGGTACCTACGGAGAAGAACGGACAAGAAATTCCATTATATTGTTACATGAATATTAGTTAAATAAATAAATATCGTCTGACATTGCACACAGCACCATCTAGCTAGTTCCAAGTTAAGCACTTAACACTTAAGGCTTGTGTTATGGATACCAGATGGTTGATACACTACTTAAATAATTTTTTTTTTTTCGTAAATACATACATATTATAAATATACATCCATGACTCGGGTACAAATGTCCATATTCATCATGCAAACATTTGCCCCTACCGAGATTCAAACCCAGGACCATTTGGTTTCGCTGACTACACTTAGCCACTGTAGCCACTACACCAAACATCATCAACACATACATTACATCATTAATGTTGAATAAATGTATAATTATATGTAAGAACGATGTAAATAAGACGTAAACGTTGAGTGTCCAGGGTACAGCAATTAGAAATATAAACAAAACAATCCATAAATAAAACAATTAAAATAAGCCGTGGCGGCTAAGAGATGACCAGTCCCAACTGACAGCGCCCGTTCACGAACATGACGCGTGGAAACTCGCATATACCTATTTAGTGCAAAGGGTCAATCAAATGATTAACATCTACCAGTAATAACCTAACCAGCCCTTGCTTTTAGTAATGAATACAACCGAAACCATTCGTCCTCTGCATAGGTACCAACGTAACAAAAATGATTTTGGTTTTACTGTGCGACATGTGTTGAACTCGTCACCTGTTCGAATATAAATGCGTTTTCAATTTTGTTTTTCAATTCAGCTTTTTATTAAAAACAGTATGACGCCATCACACGTTTCTCAAAAATCCATTGAAACTTGACTTTAATATATTCTTTTAAAAAGAGCAATGCAAAATAAAATTGATTGATAAATAGAAAATCTTTGAGTTTCTAGGCTGAAAACGAATATTATTATTATTATGTTCATTTTATTTCTTACAGAATCCACATAAATGTTAGTAACAATTTTTCTTAAGATTTATTTTAGTAGGAATTTAAATAAAATACAATTTTATTTAAATTATAATTGCCCCGCAACTATTCCCGCCCAGTGTGCCTGTATGGGACAGTCATGTCCTGTCATAACATAAGCTAAATCTTTGTATTCCTTGAATACAATCTTAAAGTAATGCACAACTTGCGTCTTCCAGCCCTGAAATCGACTTTAATCTCACGAATTCTCTAGCTCTATTGTTCTTTCTATTAATGTTGAGGCACTAACACATACAATTGTTATATTTATAGCACGATTTATAGCTTAATATGAAGATGATCAACAGAGAGATTTGTTTTGTCGTTTCAGGCGGCTACAAACAACCTGGGAGATAGGACTTATAGTTTTCCACAACGGGACGCTTACTTCTCTGCATTCCCCGCCCTCATTAGTAACCCACTCATTCACTTTGGTAAACCGAACGCTCTCGGCATAGTAGGCATTTAGGTCACGTCTGGTCTTTCACCAGTCTAGCACGGACACCTACGGACTTGTCACCTTAATCAATAATTATTTTTTTAACAGATATACAATCGTTTTTATTATTATTTGCTACACATAGGCATCTATTTTTTATTTAAGTATTTATACACGCGCACTAAACTTATTTACATCCGCATATTCATCGTAACATAAGGTCAAGTTGAAAACCAGCGTCAAACACTGGTTTTCGGGCATTTATGCTGGACTGGGCTTATTTGCGAAAACATGAGGCACACAAAACTGTTAAAGAAAAACATTTTTTTTGTGTATATTGCGTGTCATAAATCTGGGTCAAATAAATTATTTACTTTCTTTCTTTATCTACACTTACCTTCAGACAGGTACAATCGATCAGGCTCTCCAGGCTGTTCGCAGGGGCGGTGGCGCAGGGTGACGTGGAGGCTGGGACCTCTCGGGGGTACTTCAGGAGGAGCTGGCTCTGGTGGTGAGTCGCATTCGCGCTCGCTAGCTTGACCACCATTGCCTGAAGGGGCTGCAAATACGACAGATTTGTAAAAAATTGTTCCTTAATAAATTTTGTCAGTTCAATGGTTTGGGATTAATTGGGTTGGTTCAAGATTTAAAACATCTACCTCAGAAAACAATGTAACTAGTTGTAACTAATGCAGCCGTATTGTTTACATATTATAAAGAACTGTACATCCAGAAACATTTTGCAAGTACACTACATTTAAAAGTATTGTATGAACGACTAATTTAATTTTACATCTCCTAAAACTGTGAGAACACGCGACTGGCGACCCGACAAGATTCAAACAAAAATTCCCAACTAATTAATAAGATCTTTATGACGTCACTCAGTTCGTCTCTCGAAACACGAATACAATTCGGTTCGCTCATTGTGTACACGTACCTTCGCGCCAGTCACATGCGTCGGAGCAACTATGCCAGGCATCCTTATCAAAGGCATGCACCCACCTCCGTAATACGCTCATAATATGTACACTACAGAATGCCTAAGTACAATAACTAAACTGGAATCCGACACTGAATATGTGTAATACCTCGTCCATACCTTACATTTCGGAACGGCATTATTATTGTTGATGCTTGCAGTTATCATTAAATTCCTGTCGTGGAGATATGCGGTCTATGAATTAACTACTTAGGGTCAATTATTGGGGTACTGTTGTATTAGTTTGTGTGCTACAAAGAATACACGCATAATATTATCGACCTCCCAACTGCTTTGCCACTTTGACAAATACTTCCAGGAAATTTGAACTTCATTAGGGTTAAAATTATCTGTCACATTGGTTTTAAAACAAAAATAGATCTTGACGTTTTATGACGTGCAAATGATCAACCTTGGGGTGGAATTACGAGGTCGACCATAGGTACTTAATTACGTAATTGTAATAATTTATAGGTCAACAAAAGGAACATTTCACACAGGAGCAGTGGTGGCCCAGTGGTATCGGCCCCGACTTACGAGTGTCGTGGGTACGACCCCAGCCAGGCGCTTTAATTTGTGTAAATAATTTCATCAAACGGTGAAGGAAAACATCGTGAAGAAACCGGCATGTCCTAGAAGCAAAAATTCAAAGACATTGTGACGTCTACCAACACGCACTGGGCCTGCGTGGTATATTACAGCCCATTACCTCTCGAAGAGAGGACGCCTGTGTTCCAACAGTGGGAACATTATAGGCTGACTATGCTTTCAGGAACGTTCAATGATTTTCGTTTTTCAAACAATCCGCACTCTATTTCCACTTCTACATTTCGATTAGGAACTGATAATGGACTTGAAAGTTAAGCGAAGGAACTCCTTGATTGCTAAGAGTACAACCAACTGTAATTGGGATAATCTATTTGGGTTCTCGAGCAAATACTACAGACAGGTTCGTAGTCAGGCAATTTGCTTTGCTTTACAACATTTTGCTGCTCAAACTTTAAACATTTCATGCGATGGATGACATAAGTAATGTATAAAAACCGGCCAAGTGCAACGCGGAATCTCACACGAAGGGTTCCGCACCACAAGGCATAAAACTCCGAACAAAACGCCATTCTTGTATGAAGACCACCTTTAATTGTTAACATTATATCATCTTTATAATTCGTTGTTATAGTGGCAATAGAAATACACGCACTGTGGAAATTTCAACTGTCTATCTATTACGGTTCATGCTTGCTGACAGACAGACGGACGGCCGGACGGACAGTGGAGGCTTAGTAATGAGGCTTCTGTTCCGTTGGCACCCTTTGGTACGGAACCGTAAAAAAGTTATTTATCTTCTAATTAGAGTTTCTAATCTGAATGTATATCGAATTATTCTATATTTATTACATTCACGAAATCACTAGTGAGTGAGTGGTGAGTGTGTGTGGGATGTGGAGGGGGGGGGGGGTACCCCCCCACACACACACCCCTACACGTATACATGCACATACATATCTGCTGTCATTCACACTCCTTGTGTTATTTACGATTAGTTTTTGTTATTTTTTTTTTTTCTGCACAGCTATTAGTACAAATCATTGACATTTATTTCGCTTTGACCCTTTACTCGAGCAGAATTACTCGACGGTCGAGAGAAGACGCTGTTTACTTCTAAATAAGGTTTTAATTTCGTGCAAATTTAAATTGAGTACCTATATGTGCACTTTTAATAAACAATTTATATCTTATATTGTATTGAAAGTATTGTGTTTATTTATTGTGTGCCATACACAATTTTTTTTAGTTTACATTTAAGTATACATATACATAGATGATTTTTTTCTCTGGATTATGTGCACTAGGTTTGCTTTTAGAGTATCCAATTTGTACATAAACTATCCTTTTACAATGTCCTTTCTCCTAATCCTTTTTTTACAATGTCTCTGTATTTTCTGCAACAATTGTTTTGTGTTTTTTCACATTTTGTTCAACATACTACCTGACACTGACCTGCAAATTGCAAAAAACATAAGAAAATTAGAATATCGCGAGCAACCTGGAGCTTCCTCTTAGTGTTAAAATAACAATATTAAAAAGAGAAAATACAGAGTAATTTATGCGGCCTACTCAAATGTCCTTTCTTTGGTATTGTTCGTCGAATCGTTGAGCTCCTTGAGTCTAAGTTGAGCTGCACGATTACTGACAATTGCGTGCACTGACTGGACAGGTCCTCTCAATCTGTGTGGTTCTTTCCTCAAAAGACCACTGTAGACACCGATCTACATAGCCTTCACACGATCTGACCAAGATCTTGTCTGGACTTTAAAAGAGACTGTGACCTCTGAGTTTGTTTCGGCCTTTCTTCTCAGAGTAGTCAGATAGGAAACGCCGACCTCATCTAGTTTAAAAAAAATATGATTTTATTTCTGTAAGTAGGTTTGAACAAACACTTTTACACGTAAGTGTTTGTTCAAACCTACTTACAGAAATAAAATCATTTATCATTTAACATATTACAGAAATCTTGAAAAGATTATTATAATTTTATTCTGTAAATACAACTTTTTACGATCGCGAATCATATTTTGTTCAACATACTACCTGAAAAAGACCTGCAAATTGCAAAAACCGTAAGAAAATTAGAATTTCGCGAGCAACCTGGATCTTCCCCTTAATATTAAAATAACATATTACAGATATCTCGATGTTTATAAAGTCGTGAAAACCGCACGAAGCAGAGGCGGGTTGCAAGTGAAGAATTAGAATAGGAACCAATAGGTAATAAGAACAGGACCCAATGGGTAATAAGAATAGGCACCAATGGGTAATAAGAATAGGAACCAATGGGTAATAAGAATAGGAACCAATGGGTAATAAGAATAGAAACCAATGGGTAATAGGAATAGGAACCAATGGGTAATAAGAATAGGAACCAATGGGTAATAAGAATAGGAACCAATGGGTAATAAGAATAGGAACCAATGGGTAATAAGAATAGGAACCAATGGGTAATAAGAATAGGAACCAATGGGTAATAAGAATAGGAACCAATGGGTAATAAGAATAGGAACCAATGGGTAATAAGAATAGGAACCAATGGGTAATACTACCGTTATTGAGGCAGAGTCGTGCGTTGCGCGCGTTGTTTTCGTGCGGGAACTCGTCAGCGCGTCGACGACGCTGCAGCGTACCGCCTGGCTCCGCACTGAATATCTCCTCACCTGGAAGAGAAGAAATATTATTAAGTATGATGCTGAAAGATGAAAATTGTTGAAATTGGACGTAGTTAAGCAGAAATACCTCAATACACACAATGGCCAAAATTGTGTTAAGTATACCATCGTACTCCTGAGGTACGAATCTTTCATGAATTGAAAACCATATTTTAAAAATGTACACGGATACTAGTTTTTTTCGCTACCCCGACTCAACCCACAGTATAAAGAGCACAAAGAATGTATTGGCTGAACGAATTCAGTGCGCTTGAATTGTTTCTGAGCAATGTATTTCTATGAGTATGTTATTTTTAATTAAGTGACAAAAAAAATTACTTTGTGTTAAAATTACACAAATTAATTATTCGGGAAATTACAACTAATACTTCGGTTTAAAGATATTTTATTCTCATAAAGAACACAAATAGTTCACTTAACTATGAGATTACAAATAAATCATAACAATATTACATCTTGACTCCGTGAGTCGACAATATTATATAAATTTAGAACGATAACAAAATATAGGTATACTTCCTAGAGTAATTAAGTACACATGGGTAATTACAGAGTTTTAGATACATAAGTTTTTAACATTTTTTTAAAGATATTTGTACTTTTTATATTAGTCATATCATCTGGTAGTTTATTATATAACACTGCTCCTTCATATAAAATGTTTTTCTTCCCGTAATTGGTTCTGGGTGGTCTGAGTTCTAACTTGTTGCGATTTCGGGTGTGGTATCCGTGATTTGTTTTTTTGAAAGTAAGTTGAGAGTGGGTTTCCTGTGATATAATTTTTCTTATTAAAATGCATGTTTTGAATGTGTATAGTTGTTGTATGTTGTATATCTTAGTGTCGTTGTATATTTGTTTAGTTGATGTTAGGTAATGGTAATTGTACAGAGTTTTAATAAGTTTGTTTTGTATTACTTGAATGTCATTTATATAAGTTTTAGCAGCACTTCAAACGCTCATAACTCAAAAGCGACTTTGTGTGGGTGGAGTCCTTTCTGCTTATATACCTACGTCCGTACAGTCATTAAAAAGCAACAAATTATATTAACCTCTTACTAAAACCAAACTTGGTGAGAATTTTACAAGATAATTTTCGAAATATTTTATATGTAAGTACGTATTTTAGATTATCTTCGCAGACTTTAAAGTGTTGTCTTTGCCATGCCTCGATGACGTTGTATTTAAAAGACAGATGATAATCTACTGCAAACATTTAGTTCTAGTTGTGTCCTAGTTAGGTACTGGGGTTATAAATAAATAGACATATGGCCAATTTTTTATCAATTATCTCTTCTTTTATTTGAAAAAAAAATGCTGTTTGACAGCATTTGTAAAGAACAAACCAGAAAAAAATATTTAAATAATTTTATGGTTTTAATTATTTTTTAAACGTACCTTTTGAGTTCCTGTTTCTTCTATAGAACCTCCGGTTGGTGCTCTCATGAGGAAAAGGAGATGCTTGCCGCTGCGGACTGCTAGCGTATCGCGGCAGTTCCTCGCCGCCTTCCGAACCGTAGATACGACGCTGCTCATCTGTTCCAAATGTACGAGTTTCATTAGCAACTAATAAGAAACCGGGTAAATGCGTGTCGTACCACGTACAATGAAGGGTTCCGTATTTGGGATGAATATTTATTCATGCACAGTATTGTTTTAATCGACCGCGAAAATAAGTTCGATATCATAGTTTTTTTAAAATACTATGAAAATTATTTTACCCTCACAAAAGTTACCACCGTAAAGCTTAATATTTCGCAAACAGATCCGTGACTAGAAAAATGTTCAGTCCTTACCCCTAATATACCTACTTATTCGAATTGCGTCCCGCCTCTGCTTCGCACGGTTATACAACTTGCCAAAACACCGAGATGTTTTAAATATAATTATGTACGTTTAATATTAATCTGATAAACACATATACCTTTTGGAATAAAAATTATCTAAATGGTGGTAAAAACCACATCAAAATACGTTGCGTAGTTTATAAGACACAGCACGCAAACAACAAACACGCAAACAGACACGAAAAGTAACTTTAATTTATTATATTATGTATATGTATAGAAGACCCTAGAAGACCTAAAAGACCTATCTAACGAGGCCCATTGTGTGGGGCCTCGTTAGATAGGTCTTTTAGATCTTCTAGGCATGATGTTTTTGAGGCATGATAGGGTGATATTTTATTTAATCGGCTATTCCATTGAATAGCCGAATAACACTTTGCGTGTAAAAGAGGTACCTACCCTAAAAAAAAATTGAATTTATTTCAAAACTTTGTAGCCGTGATTATAATGTATAACCATAAATTATAGCTTTTTAGTAACAGTCAGACCGACAGGCTTGACAAAACTATAAGGGTTTCTGGTTTTACTACGGAACCCTAAAAAGGTGGCCGACTTAATTGGTGCACTGCTTTCGACTGAACTATTTCAGTAAGATATGTTAGTTCATAATAAAGGGACGGACAGAAAAAGGTCGGACAATATTAGGTATCATCTAATCTTAGGGTACCTTCATTTATCATGACTATTAGAGTTGTATTGATCATAATTGAAAACGCTTCTAATAAATAGATCGTACCCATTACCTAACGAGCAATTATGGTCTAGTTAACTGATTTGTAGCCCTGAAAGTATAAGTAAAATGACAAACCTTCAAAATAGATTGTTGAAAAGAGTTTTTCCAGAGACTGCCTTCATTAATAAAAAACATTAATATTCAAATCCTTACTACGAACAAGATTAACACCACATTTTTTACATGAAAAAGTTTGGCGAACTCCCGACGTTCCAGTTATGTTATGACTAAGTAATAATTTTCAACACTTTATACAAATAGGTCAGTATAAAAGTTAAGGGCGGAAAGTTTGGAATTTATGAGGCGGTTTGTTTGGGTAGGTAATTCTAAACAATAACAAACAAAATGTATACGTTGCCTGAGGCTGTACGGGCGGCGTGAGTCGGCCCGCGGCGAATCGAACCCGCTCTGCTACTTCGCCAAACAACGTGCACTATGGAATGAGAATCTGCAGAAGGCCTAATGTTACTGTTTACTTTCACATGAACAATCATTGTGTACATAAACTCGAGTCTCTATCCCATAAGGGTGGGTAGGCTTCATATACTCCTTTAGCTTCGTCAAAGTTCATTTCATGCACCTTGACAAGCATATAGAAGGTATGAGGAACCGGGTGTAAAGTTCACTCATACTCTAAACTACTAAGACACTACTACTACTCTATACTTTTAAGTATCTTTTTTATTATTTTTTATTTGTAATGTGCGTTTTGTTTGTGCAGAATAAACATTTTTTCTTTCTTTCTTTCTTTCTCTATGGAAAAAGCGAGGATCCTCCGACCAGACGGATTTTGTGTCTGGTGGGCAACTGCCCGACGATTGATGTCGGGACGTTGTATATATGCTAGTTGCGCGGTAAACTCTGCTTGCGCGATGCAGGATTTTCGTGACGTCAGTATGACGCGCAGTTCGCATGTGGCGATGTAGATACCGCTACAAGCACGCACGTTTGCGAGTGCTACGTATCTGAGTACTGACCACAGACTACTTAGCAAACGACTTCACTTGATCAACACAGTATATGTAATGTCAATCCTACAAAAATTCTAACGAAATATGGCGGCCTACAGCAACACAGATCACAGGCAAGCAGAAATGTCATACAGCACGAAGACAAAATGGCGCTATGTCGAGCTTCTCGTTCTATGAAGATAAACAGCCGTGTTACTGACTAAGTTTTATAAGCCTCAGCCACATTCATGTTTACCTACCCCCGGATGGGATATTAGAGAGGCAGTAATAATTTTCCTAAGCATTTCCAGTATTAGTGACTTTTCTGGCACATCCACATGATAAACTTCATGCATGATTATACCTAACGAGTATTATTTTCTTAGTCACGACCTCCACTATTTGGACAGCCCGTACCATATCATTTTTTATTCGCTTTCTGTCTGATAATACAACAAATTACACAGACTTAACGAACACTCTTATATTAATACAATACAATACTTTTTTTTAAATCATGTATGTAGTTAAAGTAGGTGTACTGACTGTCCCTGTTTAGTACCTTTGTGGCTGCAGGCTAGAGCAACGGTCTGGGCAAAAACTGTGGATGCATGAAAAAATTACATCACAATCATGCGTGGCTCCGACCCAAAACCTTGCATTCATTCCAAGGGATATTCCCGTGGAATCTAATTATGAGAAGCATTGTTATAACAGTTCGTAAGTAGGTAGGTACTAAAGAAAACTAAATAAGATCGGTAACATTTCAGTAGATTAAGAGTCAAATTTAGGTACTTAATATTATATTTTACTAGTATTTTATCACTACTTTGTCAAGGTTCCAAGAGAACCCAATTTGAGGCATATTGAAGTTCCGAAAACGACGAACGAAACCGCGAAAACATAATAAATAGGCACCTTCAAAGAAATTTTTTAAGTAAACTTGTAACTACACCGTGCCTGTGTTGTTACGAATGGATATAAAAGAAAGTTGTGGGGCGAAAGAAAATGAATTAAAAATACTCGTTCAGATTGGTAAGTTTCGCAATACTTTGAAAATTTGTTGGCAACGTTAACACAGCTCTCCGTAACGAAACGTGAATAAATTGAAAATAAGCAGAGAGACGCAGTCATTTGTAACTTTTGGGAAAGCATTTTAAAATTTTTTGAAAGGCGACGATGAAGAGATGCGTAGCGTCGACATAAAACGTAATTCAAGTAAGTCAGTAAGTGAATCAGCATCGCTCAGTGAGATATTTATAAATTTAGGGCCGCCCTTTGTTTATCTCGTATGTATGCACACAAAAACAAAATGTAACAATTCAAAATTCCCAACTGAAATAATATTAAAGGGTTTGGACGTAGCGTTTAATGAAAGTTAAGTCGGCACGGTCGTGTAGCCAACGGCTATATGAAACTAAACACCTTGTTTTAGTTTACTCAACGATTCTACAAACTCAATTAGCATTACAACATTTACAACCTCTGAAAGTCACTTTAGGCGAAATGAAATTATGTAGGAAATAAACGCGGTTTGGGTGGATACTCCCTACATGAATATTTTCCGGATAATGTTTCCTATTCCGCACTGTTTCTATCGAAGTAATTTGTTACGGTTTATGGTTATGATATATTAAAGTAGCTAGGGACAACGACCGGCAGGTACACTGAGCTCGGTTTTAACTGCGGTATTACACCTAGAGTCAGCTTCAAATTCGAGCTCGGGTTTCAGATTTAGCTAGTTTTCGGAAGGCAATGGGGAAAATTCGCTCGTGGAAACTAGGCTTTTAATGATGACCGTGCGTCGAGATAGCGGGAACAAACGGCATCGCTTACATAATGGGCTGTGGTACATGATCGAGCTTGCGATTATCATCAGAACAGTGCTTTCATACGTAATCCTGCTTACATTCTAAATTAAAGGGCAATTCTGAGGTACCTACAGGCTACACAGAAATCACAATAAACAATGCAACAGTGGATCTGATTTCAGTAACACCCTGATTTAAGACTATAGATTGGTATAAGAGAAGAAAATGTTTTTATGGATAGTTACACAGCGTGGGTACCTACCTAATACATATGCGCTTTTATACTTTCTGACGTGACGATATTAACAAGGACGAGAACATCCAAATTCATAAAATGTATGGAAATACGCGCACCTTGTTACATTTCAGTGGAAGGAAATTTAAAAGAGTCTTCATATATGTCCATACGTTTTACTTCCCTGTGTTATCGTGATGCCGTCACGTGGACGAGGACGTCCACGAGGATATCGTCGCTTTAGAAATTATAAAAGCGCACATTAGCTATTAATATTCTTGAACGAACCTTAAAATGTCACTTCATCATTATAAATATTCGACTTAATTTCAATAAGTACTCCTACTGCAATTGTTTCAGTGAAAATTTTATGAATCCCTTTAAGAGTCTGAACAAGGTATAAACTATTAATATGATTAGGTAAATATATTAAAGAATAGCTGAATAAATCATCATGGTTATTATTTAATCTCTAATTATATTTTGTTGCTAAATTATGAAGTTACTGCTACTGCAGCTTCACATAAATAAGTAGCTACAATAATAAGTATACAATATATTTTTACTCTTCAAAAATATACAGTTACGTAGTGGTGTCTAATACTAGTATATGGGTAAGTTAATTACATTTGTGAGCGACTGGTGCCTGAAATAGGCACTGCAAGCACCGCCTGTGGTATAAGTCGCCAGTGCCAATACAACGCCTGTGGTACAAGTCGCCAGTGCCAATACAACGCCTGTGGTACAAGTCACCAGTATCAATACAACGCCTGTGGTACAAGTCACCAGTGCCAATACAACGCCTGTGGTACAAGTCACCAGTGCCAATACAACGCCTGTGGTACAAGTCACCAGTGCCAATACAACGCCTGTAGCACAAGTCACCAGTGCCAATACAACGCCTGTGGTACAAGTCACCAGTGCCAATACAACGCCTGTAGTACAAGTCACCAGTGCCAATACAACGCCTGTGGTACAAGTCACCAGTGCCAATTCAACGCCTGTAGTACAAGTCACCAGTGCCAATACAACGCCTGAGGTACAAGTCACCAGTGCCAATTCAACGCCTGTAGTACAAGTCACCAGTGCCAATACAACGCCTGAGGTACAAGTCACCAGTGCCAATTCAACGCCTGTAGTACAAGTCACCAGTGCCAATACAACGCCTGAGGTACAAGTCACCAGTGTCAATACAAATACTTACACATAACACACATAACATCACGCCTGTAGTCTCCGAAGGGTAAGGCAGAGGCGTACCTATAATACACCTACACAAATACTTATTGTTGGTTATATGAAAATAACTAACCTATCTTCTTTACACAACCTTCAGCAAAATATATTATACCTACATAAGAACCTAAATATTCATAACAAGAAGAGGATCTCTATTCGCATCATTCCTGAAATAAATTATTGTGTTCCATGAATATTTAAACATTTTGTGACACACAAAACAATATTCTTCGATCTAAATTTCTAGAGGTTTTTACCATAATCATCATCAGCCTATAATGTTCCCACTGCTGGGACACAGGCCTCCTCTCGGTGAGAGGGAGTGGGCCGTAATCCACCACGCGGGCCCAGTGCGGGTTGGTAGATGTCACATGTCTTTCGAATTTTTGGTTCTAGGACATGCCGGTTTCCTCACGATGTTTTCCTTCACCGTTTTGAGAGCAGTGGTGATGAAATAATTTACACAAAGTAAAGCGCCTGTCTGGGTTCGAACCTACGACCTACAACTCGTAAGTCACGGCCGTTACCACTGGGTCACTACTGCTCTCATGCTAGAGGCTTTGCCGAACTAAAAATACACTAATAGTTTTTAGCTAAACTAAAAATAGCTTATAGCAAAAATATTGAGTATGAACATACTCTTCGGGTCGGACTTTCCCGTCCGGCCCGAAATGCAAGCAATATTTGGTGAATTCGACTGTTTTTTTTCCTTATCATAGATGCTATGAATATTTAACTGTTAGGCTTCTATATTACTAAAGTATTATCAACCTTATTCGAATCAACTTTAGGTGCAGATTTGAAGGGCAAAATATCTGGTTCAGAGACGCGTTGCTTCCCTTTAGTAAACAACTCAAGATTGAATATGAAAATTTAATCGACTAATTTAATCGAAGAGAGATACCATATAGCCGTCGACGGTTGAGTTATTAAACGTCTCCGCGTAGGCATTGAGCTTGTAAATATGAAATAATAAAATATTATACTTCAAGTAAGTACCTCTGCTTATAATAGGTAGGTGTTTACTTACGTAACTACATTGTTGCTATTGGGAATATATGTAGGTACATACAAAAGAAGAAGGGGCCGGAAGATACATAATACTCGGTAAACGTAAATAGAGAAGTCAAAGAAATGAAATGGATTCTTATTATTCCATGACTTAGGTATACCTAACGTTGTATTGTACCAAAATCACTTGGAAGTACCGCCGATTTTATAGGCAAAGGAATGAAAATGATATTTTATTCGACGTCCAGAATTATTCAACCCGAGACCTACGAGCGGCGTTCATTTGTAAGCCGCCAAAGTTTGACAAGTTAGGTTGCATTTAAATGCTGCCGGTGGCCTTCCACTGGCAGCGCTCAGCACCAAGCCCTGCTCCAAATTAGCATTTTTCAAAGTCGTGCCCGCCTGATGGCTGCGCATTCTCAACACTCTTGTACCTATAAATACATTTATAATGCACATATTGCTTTTTTACGAAAACTTCCTGAAGATTTCCGGGTAGACTTCAACAAAGATAAAAAGTTTCCGCATAATATCAAGCACTTGTGATAACATTAACAAATAGGAGTAGCCTTGAAGAAGCCCGGGAGCACTGGAGCTGACGTGAACTGCATAAATAAACGGAGATCCCGCCGCTATGAAATTCATATTTAAAAAATGTTAGCTGAGTAATAGTCTTCTTTGGGGAAAAATAATAGATTCCTTTACTCCTGCGATGAAAATGACCTGAATTAAATTTTCACATTCAATCGTCGCTGTTTGCCCCTGAGAGTGATCGTGGCCCGCCGCCGCAGCGCCCCCGTTCCGCTCCCGCCCCGCGCACGCCCCGCTACCGTCTGTCGGTTCTCATCATACCTATTTTTGTTTTTCGGCAATATAATCGCAGACAAAATTATACATTACGTATGGAAGACTTATGGTTTATCCCACAGGAGTACTCGCACATAGGTACGTACGAACCGCGTTCTCTATAAAACATCTCATGACGTATAAACCTTTGATGTATGGGAGTTACATTTTAAGTAGGAATATTATATGTGAAAGGGTTTTACATAACTAAAAGTTTGTTACTTAATTCACAAATGTACTCTCTGAGTTTATCTTTAAAATTACTGAGATTGATGAAAGAAACCATCGTGGGAAAACCTGGAGTTATAGTTAATATAATTAATATTAATATAATATTATTCTGAAATTGCCAACCCATCTTGAGCAAGCGTGGTGATTAATGCTCGTGCCTTCTGTATGAGAAGAGAACTTTGCCCTGCACATTGCAGTGGGACAGCAATAGGCTTCCGCCAGAGCCTAGGCAAAATTTCAGCTGATGAATCATAAGTATAATATATCATAAGTAAATAGGTATAAAGCCTATTCAGGAACAAATATTCAGGAATACCGCGTAGTGAATAATAATATAATACTATTCAAGTGATATATTCAGATGAAAAAAAAATATATATACCTATATAATATTTTGGAAAACTTTTCAGCAATTTAGTTGCAACATACTCTCATTGACGCAAGTTATGATTGAGTCTCAGAAACACAAAGAAAAAGAACGATACCGTATTAAATGTATGCTATTAAATCCCTCAATTATGTAGACATATCTAAAATTCTAGTCTTCATTAATTCAATACTCAGTTTATTCTAAGTTAATAAATCTGTCTGGTTCGATCACTTAAATTAATGTAGGTATTCAATCAAGCAGTCGACAAATTAATTTGGATCCCAAATTTCAGTAACTTCATCTGTTTACATATCGCTGAAATGTTGTCTAGATTATTTAACTTAGCCATTATGTCGAGCAAGATAAAATATTAGATCGTACTGAAACCACTTAGAGCTATTTCCCCGGGATTGCGTGATAGCAACACTTAATTTACAAGCTCCATTTAATTTGAACTATTTTGAGGCTCAGGCAGGAATTTAAATACCTGCAGATAAGGAGCTCACGCGAATTGTTCGCCGCGCGCCAACGACTGAGCGCTTCAGCTAAATTACGAGATTAACGAATTAATGCTACACAAATTTCAAGGGTTTCCTCTTGATTTTTTCTATTAACTCTGCATATAAATAAAAGCACTTCAGTTACCTAAACTCAATCGCTGGTTATTTATAAATTAAATATCAAACTATTTCCACAAACATCAAAATTCGCGTGAGTTTGGGGAAACAAGTTCTACACAATTAACATATATTTGACACACTATTTCGCGAAATTGCGAACCCAATATTTCCCGCTTATCTCAAATAACTATGTAGTCCTCGTAAAATGTTAATACATATGTAATAAAAATGTAGGTAGGTACTGGATGTGTGTGAGTAAATCCTTTCGACAAGTTTAAAATATGAGCAACGATATAATCGAGGAAGCCGTATTCAAATAAAAAATAAATCTGTATTGGATGGGGAGCGTGAAAACTAGTTGATAAAGTAAATGTAGGTATAGGTACTTGATAAAATATTTTTGAAACAGAACGTGGGGGCCTGGGAGCAAAGTGCAGAGATTAGACACGGGGACCATCAATTACGCGTAATCCGAGACACGTGCGAGCCGCTCATCGCTTCGCAAACCTATGGGGATTATTGAAATTTTCTGTACCCACACGCGGCACACGCGTTCACATACCCGCTTATAGGCTTTTGTATGAAAACGAGATAAGAAATTATGCAAAGGTTTGTAGCATGCAATTACAATTTAACATATATGTGTAAATAAATAATAAATCATCATGACTACTATTGACGCAAAGGAAGCTTTGCGTATTTATTTTCCAATAATTCTGTCATACACGGCAAACATATAATCCTTTCAGCTATATAATGTACTGTACTATGTGCGGTCTCAATTTCACAGCTATTTTGCAAATCTGACCGGTAGTCCAATTAATCTTCCTGCAGATTGGATTGGGTGCGATATTTGGACGCCTGCAGGCACCTTTGATGTGCCGTGTCAATCCCAACAAGGACCCTAAATCTCAGACTCAAACGAAACAGTTAGCTGAAACAATCACACGACCTTACGTATAAGTAATCAGTGAAATATATAATTAAAGGAGAAGAGCTTTGTCGAAGCAGAAAGTGTACGAATTAAATAATAATGTAGGTATTCATTGAAATAAAACCCAAAGATATTTGGAAGTTAAATCAAATATCTTTTTTATTTTTAAAGATTGGACAACGGGAGAGACCAGATTCAAGAAATTGAAATACTTGCACAACATTATATAACATCACGCGTGTAATCTTCGAAGCGTCAGGCAGAGAGATACTTATCGTAATGACTTTGTGAAATAATATTAAAGAATAAGGATTTTTACACAAGCGATAGATGGCGCTAGTGGTTGCACGAACCTTATATATCCGTTTCGGGTATTCATTTGTAAAATATCGTTAGTTAAGTATATTTTGCTTTGTATATATATATCATGATTATTTAAATTTATAAAGTTTATTTAAAGTTAATCATAAGTCCTAATGTATTTTTATTAGTCAAGTTATTGTATACACTGTTTACTTTTCTCTGATTGGTCGTTAGCCGGCTGAGCGTTAACTTCCGTTTAAAGTGGGGAACGTTGAGTTGACAACTGATTTGCTTGGACAGAGGCAGTCTATTTCGAGGCGTTGAACCTTAAGCATATCTTACGGATCCGTGCTAACTTTGTTATATTCTTACTAATTATATACTTAAGTGATTGTTGATAATCTGATTGTGTTGGAATAAAGTGAATAAATATTAATACTGAACTGGAGGTGTGTGTTTTCTTTTCATTATAGTCTACCCACATTTCGCCGCGTTATGTTAGAAAATACTGTTATGGTAAAAACAGGCTCCTTTAAGCCTACTGAGTTACATACACAATATATAATGCTACAGGTAAGTACTTACCTAACTATAGCCACGCTTTCCTAACTGGGTGAAAACTTGCAGGAAGCAACACTAGAGTTTTGTTCATACGTAAGTCCGTGTACCCACTTAGTGTTAGTACCACTAGTAGGTCCTGTGTACTTAGTGTTTCGAACTCGAGAACTAACGTATTAGGTTCAAAAACCGCGATACGGTAGAACATTGTGATAAATGAATCATACGTTAGGTGTTAAATAGAAGTTAGCTGAAGAAGATAATGGTGCCGATTCCCTTGTTCACAAACTAAACTAAATTTAAGTTGAGTGCTTCTTTTTCTTTCTATTTCATTATGAAAAGGACAGAAGATACATTTTAGTTTAGTTCTGTCAAATTAATCAGCGCCTGACACTACGCCATACAAGTTTAGACGTGATTAAAAACTTGACTACTAAAATGACATCAAATTACGTCAGGTGCTGACTAATTTGACAGGACTAAACTAATATTTATCTTCTGTCCTTTTCATAATGAAATAGAATGAAAAAGATGCACTCAACTTAAATTTAGTTTAGTTTGTGAACAAGGGAATCGGCACCATTGTGTTGTTTGTGATTGTAAGGATTTAAGTAGGTATATTAATTTACGAAGTGTCGTAAGTAATATTCTAGAAAGCAGCGTATAACGGTGGATAATAGAAGTAAGGCTTTTTTTTCTATAGATTATTTTCTTGTTTTGTTGATTCTGCTGGCATGGCTGGAGTATTGTAGACCCACGATCAGTTCCTCCATCGTGAGATTTTCATTGTCTAGTTTCCAGTAGCCTTCGCTTCTACACCAGGCTACCACGGCATAGTTCTAATGAAAGCACAAAGGCACTGATGATGATAGCAATCATCATCAGCCTATAATGTTCCCAGTTCTGGGACACAGGCCTCCTCTCGGTGAGAGGGAGTGGGCCGTAATCCACCACGCGGGCCGAGTGCGGGTTGGTAGATGTCACATGTCTTTCGAATTTTTGGTTCTAGGACAGGCCGGTTTCCTCTCAATGATATCCTTCACCGTTTTGAGAGCAGTTGTGATGAAATAATTTACACAAAGTAAAGCGCCTGTCTGGGTTCGAACCTACGACCTACAACTCGTAAGTCACAGCCGTTACCACTGGGTCACCACTGCTCTCAAAGGTGCTGTACTGCACACATAACCGTGAGTTGTGTCACGGGTTTCGTCTTATCAGGGAAAGTGGGGAAAGTCTTCTATGGCAATTTTTCTGCATTCCAAAATCCCTTGTGGCTATCGAAAAGGCAACTAAATAAAAACAAATAACGTTTTTATCGATCCGCGGTGATCACTGTGATGAGTGATAATTTCCATTTTGTAAAACCATCGTTTCAAGACTGACATACAGTTTGATACTGTTGAGAACGAAACGTTCAAAAAAAGATCGTATTATTTTTTGCCCGCCTATTCGTCGTTCATGTTTACGTCACAGAGCTAAAATCACTTCAATAACATAACTTGAGTGATAATTAAATATGTAACTTCGCAAATGCAGCGGTTTGTCCGCTAGGCAATCTTGTAAAATATTCAATCAACCTCGTTGGGTAACTAAACAGAATAACCAATTAGATAGCTACTCCTCACCTAATATTCATTACTTACAGTAAAGATATCTACCTACAGGGTCAAATTAAATTAGCTAGCGAAACTCTGCAGACGTGATGGGTATCGACATCTAAACATGCAAAAACAATATTTTTTTTTTTGTGGGATCATCGACCGCATTTTGAAAGCTTTTATTTAACTTCACTTGTATGCATGTCCTGGAATATTGCTATCAATATTTCCCCCACTTCCACTGAAGCTATCCGGCTGAAATTTGGCATACGTGTTTGATTCTCGTGACAATAATATATTTTGTATTAAAATAAAAGCTTTTTTTTTTTGTAAAAAAGTTTAAAACTATTTTGTGTATTCACTTAAAATATCGGTTTAAGAAATCCCTTTTTTTTGGGTTAACTTCACAGACGCCATTGTTGTCGATATCGAAATACGATAAACATATCTTCGTAACTCATACTTCAAGTAACAACACTACAAGCGGACGCTGACCCCTAAAAAACCACATAATTTTTTTAACTTGTTTAGATATCGTTGAGTTTCGCTAGCTAATTAAATTTGACCCTGTATATGCAAGTTATTATTATACTGTGGCTGAGACTATTGTTCGACTGTGACACAATTAGAGCGAAAACGCTAATTAGCTTCAATGCGCATTCAGCTGTCATGACTCGATTGGATACAATATGCGCATCGCGGGTTAGGATACGATCAGATTTGCATGCTTAGCTATGCATGCATAAGCACGTCGTCGTCGGAAGTCGAGACGAGCGCGACGTGTGTTTCCACCCTTACAGTGTATTTCTGCAATCGATGAGACTTTTCCGTGAGAGTCCCCTTCAGCAAGTCTACAACGACATCCGACATCCATAAATGCATGTATTGTTGAAGTATAAAACAATAATTTCTATGCAATCCTGTCGTCTGCTCAAACAAATTGAAATAAACAAAGCTACTTTATATCAATGTTTTCTCTGAACTTTAAAAGGGTAGATAGACACAATTTTCAGGTTCACTCATTTGCATTTAGATAAATCACAACGGTAAGTAATACCTACCTCGAAATAAGAGTAAGTATACTTGTAGATACTTGCTCTTAATCAAAATTACGTACACATTAACTGAATATATATAACAGTGAACGAGTAAACGAAGTAACTTTAGCCCAACACGTGAGTCTCATTAATATAATGATCGGGTTTGCAAATAAAACACAATGCAATGTTAATGACCCGTTAAAGTTACTTACCTGTTCCCGCCAACCGTGCGGTTTCATGGAGTCAACTGGAGAGTTTTCTGGTAAAGAGGGTAAATGAGCTTGTCTATGGCGCCCTCTCGTGACCTCCCGACGAACAAAACGACAAAGAGAAGTACGGCAACATTTACAGAGAAAATGGCCGTGGGGCAGTCAGGGCGACCCTCCACCCTTTGTTTCCTTAGAGCAGCTCGCCGCGCCGCACGCCGACAACTTGCCGAACCTTCCGACGAAATATGTACATTGCGATTTGTGGCCTTCGTCCTAACATATTAATGCGAATTCCAAAACGTATTTATTAACTTTTGGTAGGCCCACGCGTATTTCAGTTTTCAACGAAAATTCCTGCATTAAATTGGTTGTTTATGTTTTACATATGTTATATGAACGACGGCGTCGTTAGTGATACGTTTTATATGCATAATTTAATAAAAGTTGTGAAAGAATGCTTGTTTTTTTGTTAGAGCATCCGTTGTCTGTGGGGGACACAGGGGCGCGACGAGCGAAACGCACACCGCAGGAATTTCTAAATCTTCATAAGATAATGGATCGCTCCGCGAAAGAAAAGGACCGCTCCGGCTTGGAACTTTGTTGAATTCCTGACTCGTAATTAATAAAATTACTTTTTGGGAGCTTTCCTCGACTTCAAAGAATTTTAGCATAAAAGAAAAAGTTAAGTAGATGAATTATTTTTGAATGATAAAGGGAATAATTTTGGATATTTATACACTTAAGAGTTGAGTTATTCTGAAGATTTTCATTATCGTTTTGAATATCATAAACTAACGCTGTTGAACCCTCTGTTTCATGAAAATCCTTGCAAGTGGTGAATAGGAAATTGTGCGCTCCCTTTCGTCCAAATTTTACACTGCCGACACACGAATTAATTATTAGTAGTATTCTTAAAGAAAGATCAAGTCCACCCTTAAGGGTAAATTGCATTTAGCGAGGACTATCAAGAAAGTATTTACCCTGCAATTGAACTCTACGAGATTTATAGGATTTCTCTCGACGCATATTCTCGAGAGCTCTTTTCTTTTAATTTCTTATTCTCCGTATGTTTACTTGGTTCTTCAACTGTGCAAATATTAGTCTTCACTATAAAATATAATATTATGATTGCTATTTAAGTAGCAAAGTTCTACAAAGTGGAGATATAATGACACTAAATAAATAAGTAAACCACAAAATAAAGCCTACTACATTTAACATTGTCTGGGATGCTTTATCTACAACGAAATAGAGATAAGTGGAGGGCGGTATCTTCGAAACAAATCCGACTAAAGGTCACTTCAAAGGGAATAAAAGTGTTAATTCGTGGCGAACATCTGTCGATTGTGTTAGTCGAAGGTCGCGCTTATCTGCAACGGGAGTGAAGATAATACCCGCATGGCGGATGATAGTCGCCGAGTCGCACGACTGTCGTTAGTCGTCAGTCGCAGTGCAACGACTGCTAGTTTAATTCGTGAAGCCACATAAATCCCCGTTTGATGAGGAGAGCGCGCTTTCATTAGATACGGACTCGGTAAGTCGCTGCTCCACGGCAATCGCTGTCGATGATAGCCTGGCATTGTCTCTTTACATAATCCTATAGCTCATGTGTGTTTAATTTGATTGTTGATTAAGTATAACTATTTTAACTGTTTTATTTTTTTTTCTCTTCAACAGTTACATCACTATACCTAGTTTAAGTATATTTTAGCTGAAGGATAATCTTGACTAAACAATGAAAACAGTGTTAGTAATTACATGAATATGTACCTCATGATTCAAAACTTTAAGGTAAACCTACTCGTACCTCTGTTATTATATTAGTTTGTTTTTTCATTAAACCAAATTACTAATTTCACTCAACCTAAGTAGGTTAAGTCCATGAAAAAGTAACATTAACTTCCCATACCTAAGTCGTTATATGTCATACATACCTCGGGTAACACCTCATCATGTGACACATCAAAAAGGCTTTTAAAGTAATCAATCAATTGGTTAGGTAGATTCACTATGTTTACGGTGAGTTTCCGTTCATGCGACGAGTCAATACGGTGGCACCTCCTGTACAAAGCCACCTGTCACGAAGCGAGCATTTATCACAATTCTACCGAATTTCCTTTAAGCTTACAAAGATATCAGCTTTCATGTACCTGTATGGGCGGATCGTGTTATCACCGACAATATACCGTTTCGTTATAAAGTAGATCTATAGACAGAAGTAGGTACTGCTATAAATAAGAGCCCACACCCTATACAGAATTTGGCTGACGCAGTATGGTCCCAGAATGCAGTGTAAAAAGGTTTTCACTTAACCGATAACAATGATTTTCACTTATGACTTGCATGACTTTTGAAATAACATATTATAAGACCCAAAAGCTCATGTTAGCGTGGCATATACTGACTATTTATATGTACCTAGAAAGCGGTGAGCAAAACTATCTAAACAAACGCTACGAAAAACTATAAAACTTAAAAGAAACAAACGCAAATCGTTTATAAGCCACAGACAAGGAATATCCATTCCATACAGCCCATAGAAGTACAGTGACTGTGCTGTTATTGTCTTACACCCACTTGAGTGGCATGGCTACGCAAAGGTCGCGTACACAAGCTTAATTGAATAAACCTAACTGCTTGTGATTCAGGGAAGGTAATATCAGGTGCCTCCCTCGCTTTTGAAAAACAATAACCGTGGAACATTGCGCGGAAACCTTTATACAAAAGAGAGTCGCTCAATGAAGTTGCACGCCGAAGAATTTCCATGCAATAACGGAGCATAGCCTTGGCGAGGATTCTTGTGGAGCGCGGCCGGAGATATTGCGTACTTACTGGGCTTGCCTCTAATAACACCGCCGATACCGTTTGTGTAAGGAGAAAAATACGAAATGAAATGGAAACTACCAGACGCCTTATGGTTTCCAATCTCGACTAACATTACACGGAGGTATTGGAGCTACTTCGCATTTTAATATTCTATGAAGATTGAGAATAAAATCGTCAAAGTCTCGTATAACAGGCACTCAGGTTGCTGAAAGGCAAGAAAAAAGTGTTTGATTATTATTTTATAATTTTCTTTAAAATAAAACTTCACCTGAGTAGGTACATTAGCGTTCTATGGCACTCTTCGGCCTCGTAACCACTATTGAATCAGTTCTTGCTCGGGTTTTAAAACTAATCTTTCCAGTTGCCTGCTCTAGTTTCGCAAAAGAACTCGTTAACGATAAGTGTTATCTACGAAATGTAAAGAGTTTAAAACTCTGTTTTTGGAGAAGGTGAGTATAAGCGTTTTGAGTTTATTAACTTCATATCTACTCTTTAATGATTTCTAATATATGCATGCCTGTATGTCTTACTTATACCTAACAATAGGTAGGTATAATAATAGTAAGTATGTTAATGTATTCACAGTTGAAGAGAGTCGAGTCGGCGACTGAAAGTTGGTCGTACATAGTCTCCCGCCCTTGACTGCTTCTTAAGAATTCTCAAGCCTTTAGCTCCTCTATCTACTTACTAATTTAATTAATATTATTCAGAACGTCTGACATACTTAGTCCGTAAGTGGGCTTTTTCTTAATGGATCTCACATATTTGTAGAGCTATAAACAAAATCACTCAACCCGAAATACACCGAAATCGCTTGATTGTGCATGAAAAATATATAGCATACCTTTAGATACATAATATATTTTTTTCATCCCCAAATCAGTATAAAATTAGGACTCACACATGAAACGTGTTCAATCTTTTTTGCGACACGACACAGCAATTTGTTATCGTTATTATTTTTAACGCGCCATTTCTGAAAAACCGAACGGATATGTAACGTTGTATCTACCGCTTCTGTTTGTACAATAGCGGAACTGGGGACAGCAATTAACCCATCACTAGCAGTGGCAGTAGACAGACACATCGATTACCAAATTCCGAAATGCATTTATGATGCGACGTAGCCGTGCATTAAAGCTCTGCAAATGCCATCACGCGGCGAGACTAATCACATTAGTGGCCATCGCAAAGGTAATGCTGGTAACAACCTAAAAAGCCGCCATTTGCATGTCAGAGTAGACCTCAGGAACTCGCACTACACTGCAGTGTAAATTATTCACTCTCATATGAATCTCATATTGGAGATGGATACTAAACTTTGTACTCAACGTTAGTTATAAATAAAAGATTTCGTCGGAACACAACAAAATTTGAAATTCTCATAGAATGGACGTTTGGAAAATGTTTACGTAATAGGAATATTGAACTGTTTTATATGGACTACGTGTCCTGAGATGTAAAAAAAAAAACACAGGTGGGTGAATATGTTATATTTGGAATCTATTTGTAGGCAATTCTTATTGAGCTTAGAATTGCGGAGCCAATCCAAATTATTTTTATTTTTCCTATAACAGCAAGCTGTTTAATTTTATTTTATTTCATGAGCTATTAAAAGTTCGTGAACAATAGAGGAAAACACAATGAACAAAGAGTTAAATGAACGTGCACGTGCATTTGTATGATCGAATGAACAATCAGGTTTGAAATGCTACTATTGTACCGGTACGCACATTTTTGTCACCTGAATTTCGGTGTATCTCAATTTATTACGTCAATATAATAAAAATAAAAAGTTATATTTTTAAAACGAAGCTGCCTTTCCTCGTATCAGAGGCCATGACACATTTAAAGGTCCCTATTATAGGCAAGCAAATACAAAGTCCAAAGTAAGTAGTCTGAACACCCCAAATTGTAGTGCCAAAAAAAAATATAAAAAGCAATATACTTGTAAATAAATCTTGAATAAGGACCAAATAAGGCAATTTACACATAATTATATTATTGAAGGTACGTAGACATTTTATAAAAAAAAAAACATATTTCTAAAGAATTAAGTAAGGTAAATATTGAAATCAAATAAATGGCACTCTTTATTTGTTACGAGAATGTTTTTGGTCCTAAAATCCTGGGAATCGTCTCTGGAGGGTTAAGCGGTCAGTGACTAGAAACAAGTATCCAGTCTAGTAGTTCAGGTCTCCAACAAATTGCCTAGCGATATATTCGCAGGTAGTTAACGAAAAATAAATACAGTACTGTAACAGATTTTTAGGCTCAACTCTTTTGTGAAAACGTAAGAGAAAAATTGATTCTGTTTTAAATAAATCAAATGATAAGAGATGAACGAAAATACGCCCCCGATAATAATTTAGTCGAATAGAACTTACCTATGCACACTTTTGATCAATAATTTGTCTATTTAGATCGTTTTGGGGGGCTTTTTTATGTGATTTTGACGTTCAAAAAGTGCTGATTCTCAGCCCAGTTTCAATAAATGACTTTTGATTTCGTTTTTTTTTTTATCTTTCGTAGTTGTGGTTTTTTTTTTAGCTGGAAACGTTTACGGTGAATATTACGTCGAAAATCATAGTGTACATACCTAGATGAACAATACATGAATATAACATGATGAACACATAATATATATTCGAATCTACCTGCACTAAAATGATTCACACCTAACCATAACAGTTCAGACTCAGTCGCAGCTAGTTTTCATTGCACATAATCGAGAAAACACATTTATCGCTAAATAGTAGCAACCGTGCCCGTAGCTCTCGAACGTGTGACGCTTTATCAACAGACCGGCAATTGTCGAAACTAATATTTAGCATACGGGCACGAACCGTTATACGGCATCATCCAATTAGGTGCATATTTACACCCCATATGAGCTCCAGACATTATTGCCGTGCAATTTACACGTGATATTGGTGCCTTTACGTTGTGTTCAGCAGTCGATGCAAAGATATGTAGCCATGTTTACTGGATAGGTACTGGATACACTCGTGACTATTGAGCTCTCGATGAATACTTAACGTGCGACGTATCTATAGATACGACACGCGTTGTTGTTCCGTTTGTGTCGGGTGATGTGGTCACTATAAACATTTGCAAATTCGAAATTTTGCGAAATATTTTGTATTTGATGGTGTTATTAATTTGTGCTGTTTTGTTGTTGTTTGATTTTCGCTATGCACTTTATATTACACGAGATATCGGTGCCTTTACGTTCTGTTCAGCAGTAGATGCTGAGATATGTAGTCAGTTCCAAAAGTATTTGATAAAAGTGCAAACAGTCCCTGTTCAGGATAGATTCTTACGCAAATCACTCACGAAAGGCAATCAGTAACACATTCATCTGTACAGGTTTCAACTTTATATCTCACAACTTTTTCGAACCGTTATTTTTTTATTAACAATATTGAATTTGTAATTGAATTGAAACATCGACGAAAATTTAGGTTATAAAATTTACTTTCGGGTATAATTATTCAAATAATCAACTTTGTATTTGATTATTTAAACCCGAAAACACAAAAGTGGTACTACAAAAAATACATCCACCGGTACGTTTTCTGATCCATTTGTTAACATTTTCATTATATACATTGGAACAGACCATAGCCATGTTTCCTGGGCAATAGATATACTTTATTATTGAGCGTGTGACGTATCTATATTAGGACACGCATTGCTGTTCTGTTTGTGTCGACGTTGGTCACTTTATTTGCAAATAATGATTATGATTTTACTATAAAGATTGTGCCCCTCAATATCTGATTAACATAATCTGATTCGATGATTATCCACATTCCATAGTGACAGAACTGAACTAATACGCTGGATCTAATAATGATGTTACAAATCCACTATAATAACAGTTTGTGGTGGCTTATGCTAAACACTAACACCCACAATGCGAAATTGGTGTTGTGGTTCTAATGACAATGATAATAATCGAACGCAGTGCGGTCCGACTGTAAAAAATATGTAAAAGTAAAGTGAAGTCAATCACAGAAACACATACAGAATCATGCCTATCCAGATGACCGGCTGTTTCAGTAGGAAAATAACATTCCTAAGTAATTTCAAAAAGATCATAAAATAACATTTCAAAAACTAGTAGTAAGTTTATTGAAAGACTAGATGACCCGGTGAACTCCCACTCATTTTTTTTTTTAAATTTTGGCATTTCATTGGGTTTTTCCTAATTCTCTTTTTTCCTAAACAGGCTTACAAAGCTTACATGGCTTTTTTTATTCAGGCGTACAAAACAAAACAAAAATTTTCAAATCGGTATACAGTTGTTTGGTAGGAGGACCGACACAATTTTCTTAGGGATAGGGGGAGTCATATGCTATAAGTTTGCACCTATAGAATCGATGTCTTAAGTGTCACGGTAATGGAGGCTCTACGCAGGGGTCGTGCGGTCCATGGCCCTTTACGGGCACTCGTGTGGGCGCGTTTTCTGAGGAGGCGGCCAGCCCGCAGGCTGAACGCGTCCCAAAGACTCATGGCCACCCGGCTGGTCCGGGAATACCGTACGGTGTCCGGTGAGGCGGCGAGCCTCCTTGCCGGATTGCCGCCGTGGAATCTGGAGGCAAAAGTCCTCGCGCATATATGGGAGTGGCGTGAGGAGGTGAAACGCCGGGGCGTAACTCCGCTGCCGCGAGAAATCGCCGTGATTTCGCGGCCCCGGCGTTTCGGACACAGCGGACAGAGCTCCGGCGGGATATCATGTCGACATGGAGAGTGCGACTGTCGCAACCCAGAGCTGGGCACGCCACAATTGCGGCGATAAGTCCCCTATTTGAGGAGTAGCTAGAGAGGCGCCACGGCGTCCTCACCTTCCACCTGACGCAGTTCTTCACCGGACACGGATGCTTCGGAAGGTTCCTGTTCCGAATAAGGCGAGAGGAAACACCCGGGTGCGACCATTGTGTGGATCGCCCGGAAGACACGGTGGGGCATACGATGGAGGTCTGCCCGGCTTGGGCGGAGCACCGCCATGTCATCGTGGAGGCGATTGGCGGTGGCGATCTCTCGCGTCCGGCCCTGGTCCAGGCCATGGTACGGAGCGAGAGGGCATGGGAAGCCGGCACCTCCTTTTGCGAAGCAGTGATGCTCACGAAGGAGGAATTCGCGCCGGAGACGCCCTGGGCGTCGGGAATCCCAGACCGGTCCCCGGCCACCGTTGGCGCGGGTCGGCGGACGGCGAGCAATGGCAAGCTCGTAGTGCGATAAGGACCAGGCCCGGGTCGACGGCGCGTTGTGTTCCACGTGCGCCTCAAAGAGATGTCAGCACCAACGCCGGGGTCCGTTAGGACCGATGTCTGCCAGGGTTGCGGGAAAGTCCGAGCGGGTTGCCATGGCCCCTGGCACAGACACCGAAGGAACACGGGTAGGTTTTAGTCAGTAAGAGTCTGACGCGACCTCCCGCTCCTCCCAGAGCGGGACAAGTTATTTGATGATTTCCCACACAAAAATGAAATAAAAAGTGGTGGTAATTGAGATATCATTTTTTTCATGTCGTCATAACTTTTTTGTTCGTAGTTGTAATAAAACTTAATAACTTTTGGTGTTATATTTGCAATGCACATTTATATACCTGCAATCGGTTATAGAAAATTACTAAATTGTTACTAGTGTTGTGTGTTCATTTTAAACATAAATAAAAAAACAATTTATGTATGTGCTAGCAAATGACACTCCCTATCCTTTGAAAATTTGTGTCGATCCTTCTACCAAACACGCTGTATATAGATAAATATATATATATATATTTACACGTATTCAAAATGTGTCTGTGCATAACTACATAATTTTATGAATCGGCGCTTCAATTATCTCAATGAAACTTGAACAATATTTAACGTGTCTAGTATCAAATCTCCAATAGCATTATTTTTCCAATAATTCGCTTGTCATCGGGAATTTAATAAAATCTTATATTAAATAATGGACGCCCACTTGATGCTTGAAGCCTGTTTATTGAAAAGGCGGTACTGAGCTTTCATTCACTCCTTACACATTTCAGATATAAAAGAAAAGAATACGCGTAATGTTATCTTAATAATGATCCAATATACAAAGTATGTAGTAGGTAATTTTGTCTTACAAACTGTTTTTCAAACATTATTTATTTATTGAATACTTTAAGCACACAAAGGTACCGAGGCGGACTGAATGTCATAGGCATTTTTTACCAGTCAACCTTTGGGTGATGCGGAGACAAACAGTGGTAGGTGCAATTTATAATGCAAATTGAGGAATAAATATTTTTAAATATAAAGACACGCATACCTAAACCTATTAAGACTATAAATATATAAATTATATTTATATCTACTATAATATATACATATATATATAAATACCCGTTTATACTAAAACAAATAAGACAAACTATGAGAAAATATTACCGCTGTGATGATACTGCCAGCTTCTTGTGACGGTGCTCGCGAACTTTAGCTTTAAAGAATAATCAGTTGGTTGTCATCTTGATTTCCTGGGGGAGCGCATTCCACAGACAGATAGCCTGAACGAAGAAGGAAGAGTGAATGAAGTCTGTGCGGTGAGTGAGACATTGAAGAAGACGATTGTGTGATGTACGTAGATTTATATTGTGGTTGGCGCTAATGTACTGAAAGTGAGGGGCTAGATAACCAGGGAAAGAGGGAGAGTCGAGAAATGAAAACAAGGTAGTCAGCGTCCTTTGCTCTCTGCGCTGGCGTATGAGCAACCACTTTAGAAGCGATTGATGCGCAGAGACGTGATCATATTTCCGCAGATTGAAAACGAATCGAATGCAGTTATTGAGAAGACGGTCAAGTTTGTCGAGGTTGTTTGTTTGTTTGGACATTACCTACCGACATGCAAAAACCTTATTCCTTAGACGTCACTTTTATCACTAACTTTATATCATCAACATTGTAGCGGACGGCAGGGGCGCGTCTAGCACCCGCAGTCGTCCTGGGACAATCTCCCACTATTTGTAACGTGCGCTCCCTGCTATCTGAGTCGAGTGACCCCGCTGGTGGCACACGTGACCACTCAACCCTGACTGCGTATGTGTTGTAGGCCACACAACCTACAGGGACCTTGGGGAGAGATGGGTGGCGTAGGGGAGGCAAGCGATGGACAAAAGCAGATTTTCGGTCTTGAGTCTTGTCCGCAGATTTCGGCTTCTTCCTAGTTGTTGTTGCTTCTTGCCTCTTCAACGGCTATGCTGCGACTGACCAAGTACCATTTTTTTTAAAGCATCTCGTAGTTGATATTGAGCGGACATCACTTCTTAAATGGCTTCCTGTGGCTGCCTTATGTGGACTCAAAGCCTCCAGCCAGGGCCGAATTTATTAAATTACTAAGCTAGTGCACGCTAAGGGCACCCCCTGTAGGGTGCGGACCTCTGCTTAGGACGTCGCTGGGGGTAAGACAGCAAGGTGGACAGGCTGGATCAAGATTGGATAATTATTATTATCGGAGGAATTTAAAGCTACAGGCTCAGCTACGGCGTAGGCTGGGACTTCGTATAGCAAGGGTCGGGGGGTTAGCAAAGGACGTCGGCGGACACGGCCAGTAAGAGTCCGGCACGCCCCTCCGCTTTTTCCCCAGGCGGAGGTAGTCCATGAGGATTTCCCCCCGTAAAAAAAAAAAAAGGACGTCGGCGGCGAGGTTGGAATGACGCTTGGCGTTTTACTGCTCTTCTGGAGGAGGGTTTAGGGGGTCATCGGGCTTGGTAAGGACATGCCTTGGACGGCAGACTTTACTAATTTTGGAAGGGACATAACAGGTGGCCTCGAAAACCAGAGTTTGTGATGCTTGGCGGCGGTATCGAAGAAACGCTTGGAATTGCGTTTCATGAATTGATGGATAGAGGGGATTTTGAGGTAAAGGTGGAGGATTTCGTTACGAACGAACCAGGAGGAGGCTGTTGCCCTACGGAGTAAACGGTTTTGGAGGGTCTGCATTCTATGGATGTGTTGATGCTTTGCGTGTGCGAAGACTGCTCAGGCATAGGACATTATTGGACGAATGCACGCTGTGTAAATGCACAATTTACACTTGAGGGACAGTTTGCTACGTACATTCAGAACGGAGTGGAGTCTAACGAAAGCAAAAGCGGCGCGCGATGTTTTATGTGCTCTGCGAAAGACAGATGCTCAGCTGTAGAGCTTATATAATAATCCGTTGTGCCAGACATTGTCGAACCACGTTGGGAACCAACGTTTATGTGTTCGATGATACGGTGGACCTATTGTACGCAGGAATGTAGGGCTCGAAAACTAAACTGCTCATTGAGGATGAGGCCCCTTGTTTCGGCATAATTTCTGAGATGCTTTTAAATAAGCCTCTCATAGATTTTACCGAAAACATTAAACAGGCTGATGGGACGGTAACTTGTGGGCTCGGACTTGGGCTTGTCGGGCTTAGGGATAGCGATGACGGTGGCTTTTGTCCACGCTTGTGGGAAGATGTTATTGCTCAAGGCCCCATTGAAGATGGTAGCCATTAGCATTATTAGGTGGGCAGGGAAGAGTTGGAACACCCGATTGGTGATTCTATCTGAGTCGGGGGCTTTGCGAGGTTTAAGACCCTTGATGATATCGTGCACTTCGTGTGGGGTGACTAGAGGCAAAGGATACTCAGGGTCTTCGACGGGGGCGGAGGGACGCTCTACGTTCGACTTCCGCGTCGACCTCAGAGAGCTGAGCTGTGCTGCTGGGGTGAGCTTGGTCTACTGGTTGGGAGCTGGGTGAGCAATTGGCCTCAAGACTGTCGGCTAGGCATTCAGTCTTGTCGACATCATCGAAATCGATGGTCTTATCAGGGCGGGCATGGAGACTACTTCTCAGGATTTGAGTTTCCTCTGAAGGTCCCAGAAAGCCAGGTGGGTAGGCTCTAGTTCCCAGCCGGCGGTACGCAGCACTGCTATGCGTGTTCTTTAAGATCGCTTTAAGTAACGCATATGGGCTTTGTTCGCGTCGCTGGGAAAGTTGCTGTAAGCACGGACAGCCGCGCTCTTCTCATTCAACAGTTTACATACATCGTCTGGCAACTTGCAGCGATAGTCTGGAATCATTCAGGACTGATTGTACGTGTTCGGTGAATGAGTCGATCGCGGCCGTCGTGTCAGCGATAGAGGCAAACTTGTCGACGATGGAGTCCAAGTGGGGGGACGTGTTGGATTTCAAGCCTTCGCTTACTTTACTCCAGTCCGTTACCACTTTGGTAGACGGGGGTTGGTTGGGATCAGGGAGACCTATGCAGGGAGCCAGTTTGATGACAACTGGACGGTGGTCTGACGTGAGCTCTTCACCGCTTCTATAGAGTCAAACTATAGGTTGACATTCTTTAGAAGCGCTACGTCGAGGTCGACGGGGATATGGTTCGAGATATTATGGGAAAGTGGGTGGGAGCCATCAGGGTGATGACACCAAAGTTCAGGACGGGGCAGAGGTCGAACAAGTATCTTCCTTTGGTAGAAAGAAGTCCTTGAACTGTTCCAGATAGGATGTTTGGTATTGAGATTACGCTATGATAACGGAGCCAATCAGGTCAAAAAGGGCAGAGAGGTCATCAGATAGAAGTTGGAAGTTCTCCGAAGTGGTAATAGGGGAAAGTTCGGCCAATAGAGCAGGGAAAGCGTGCTGGTGGTTTCGCCTTTTCCATGGACTTGGTCTTTGGGGACCTAGTCGCTCAGGAATTTGGGACGAGGAAACCGCGTGGGAGTATCTTGGGCTTTCCTTTTGCTGACGGGTGTCAGCACGCTTGGTCAGTTTCGGGGAGGAGGATTTCGGGGCTTTTAAAAGCTCCGGTAGTGGGCTGGGTGGCCCGATTCTTCACATAGCACACAGCTAGGTGGGTCAGCGCAGAGGGTGCGGTCCTTGGGGTGCGGGCAATTAGAGGTGCCATGCTCACCCAGGCACTTGACACACCTGGCTTTCTCATGGCAGTTCCTCTGGACATGGCCGTAAATCTGGCATCAGTGGTATTGCTCGATGATGCCGCTTTTTCTGGGCTTCTCAATTTCGAGACCCATGAGGTTACAAATTGTTTTTACCTTTAAGATCGGGTGTTGACCCTCATTGGGAGGGGGACACAATGAGGATCATGTCGAATGCTTCCCCGCCTCTGGCACGGTGCATTCTGTGGACCTTAGCCACGGGGACATTTTGTGACTTTAGGTCACCTTTTAATAAGGACGTGGATATTGCCTTTGGTACCCTGTGGATCACCATGCGGGTATGGCGTTGGTCCGGGAGGGAGTAGGTGTGGAACGACACACCTCACGCTCTCAGGAGCCTGGTGAGTTCCCTGTAGTCCTTCGACGTAGGGATGGTCACTTTGATACCCTGTTCGATCTTGAGATCGGTGCACCATTTCGACACATCGGTCCATTTTTCCTTGTCCTAAATGAACATGGGGGGGAAGGGGTACATTCTTGGAGGTAGTGTTGGACACAGCAGTACTGGGGCTGAGGGGGAGATCCTGCGAAGAGGATGTAGCGGTTGGGGTGGGAGCAGTGGCGAATGATACCACGGGAACAGGAGTCAAGACAGGGATATCTGATTTAGTCTGGTGTGTGTATTGTAGTGAGGTGTATTTGTTCCTTCTTTTCTTCGGATGAACCGTCTTGAAGTCATCCTCCTCGGAAGAGGGGATGGAGTCCAGAGACTCGTTATCTGAGGGGTATGGACGCGTTTGGACGTTGCCTCATCTGTATCCATGGATACAGACTGGCTGCGTCCTCCAGCTCGAACGTCGGAAGGTAATCGAGCTGACGAGCGGGTGGTGGTTTTGAGAACATCGCTAAAAGTAGCGATATTCGAGTCGGGGGAGGTCTGCTGGAGAGCAGCGAATCAGACGCCGTATTTTTTTTTTAAAATCGAGGTCCTTGAACAGGAACTCCTTGAAGAACGCCACGATAAGGGCGTCCTCCATGCTCAGGGGAGGGGGGAATTATTTTAGCAGGGCAATCGTGGAAATTAAGTTTCCATCCTAATAACCCTATCCCTAGCTCCCCGGGTGGATTGGTCCTGGGATGAGTAGCCCTTCCTGTCGGGTGCAGACAGGGAGGTGTGTGTGTGTGCCTAAGGCAGTACAAGTAGGAGGGTAAAATTTAAGATTTAACTCTACTTGGCACAGGCCAAGTAGAGTAAATTCTTTGACAGCCATTGATAGTAACATGAATTAGAAATCTCACATCAAAAAGATTAGATCAAAACTATCCAAATTTGCATACGCCCTTTGTGAAGTTAAAAAGACTACTAACCTTAAAAAAGC
Source organism: Brachylomia viminalis (assembly GCA_937001585.2). NCBI lineage: Eukaryota > Metazoa > Arthropoda > Insecta > Lepidoptera > Noctuidae > Brachylomia > Brachylomia viminalis. The sequence continues at coordinate 12,228,636 of OW443299.2, forward strand.
ACTTGTTACCTATTGTGACTGCACTCCGCACCTACTACAGTTCTTCGCCAGCTACTTGAAAGACCGACGTTGACGTTACAGTACGTTGACTACAACAGGTTCGAATCCGAGCCATACTACACCAGGTCAGGCGTGAGCCAGGGCAGTAATTTGGGTCCTCTCGAATTTATTTTAATGATAAATGACTTACCTGACGTAGTCAAACATAGTTTATGTTTATTGTTTGCAGATGACCTCAAATTACTGCTCGAGGTCAAGGGTGAGTCGGATTGCAGGAAGACATAGATAGAGTGGGAGAGTGGAGCCATAAAAATAAACTCTATTTCAACACAGCGAAATGCTCAGTGATGACATTTACGCGCGCGAAGACTGCTTTAGCCTACGAATACAAAGTAGAGGAAGCGCCCTTGCAGCGAGTGTCTCAGGTACGAGATCTAGGAGTACTGCTTACCCCGGATCTAACTTTCCGGGATCATAAAGTTAAGATTTGCAAGAAGGCGTACAGAAACCTGGGATTCGTGCTGAGACAGTCGCAGGGATTCACAAACGTTACTTACCACACTCAGGGTGCTGTACTCGTATGACGCTTTAGTAAGGAGTCACTTGGAACACAGTGCGGTGATTTGGGCTCCTCATGAAGCGAAATACAATGCCATGCTGGAGCGAGTACAGAATAAATTTACAAGACACTTGTATTTTAAACTTTTTTTTTCCCTTTTCACCCGCTGATGTATCCTACACTGTTTGTACTGGGTATGGTGGGGTACAATACAATGAACTCAGAGTGCGCCGGGAATTTACACAAGCGGCGTATGCGCTAAAGCTCCTGCGTGGAATGGCTCATAACCCGGGTGTGCTGCGTCACCTGAAGCTGTGCGTGCCAGACCGGTACGTGTGGAGGCGGCGGTGACCGCCACTACTGGCCGTGCCTGCTGCCAAAACCAACCTGCTGTCAAAAACACCCCTCACCCGCACAATATGTGTACTAAACTAAGTGCATGAGAGAATTGACATATTTTCGTGCAATCTGAGTGAATTCGCAAAAGATTTGTTGAATTTTGTTAGTTATGTTTAAATATTAATATTCTGTGTTATGTCTAATTTTGTATATAAGAACAAAATAAAAAGTTTAGTTTGATAATTATTACTTATGTAGGTACTTACCTATATATAATTATCTAGTCTGACTTCAGATTGTGTTCATAATAGAGTTTAGTGTTGCTTCGTAATTTAAAGTTTAGATTTTTATGTATTAGCCGTAAGTTGATTTTTCATTTTATTAAACCACTATTGTATTGGGGTCATCCTGTAAAGATAGTGTGTGTTAGTTTAATAAATAAATTAAAAAATACTACGCTTAAGCGTGGCTCAGTTACGGCGAGATATTGTGGGGAAACAGCACAGATACACCGACATTGGAACAAATGTTCTTCATTGTTTATTGAGTTGGGCTATGATAGCTGCGCCACAGTTTTATAATTTTGTAGCTATCATCGTTTCTTTTGTAATATGTGTGTACATAAATTGTTCCAAAATAAACATTTTTATTTTATTTTTATTACTTTTCACACTGCAAAAAAGACTAATAAGAATCTTAGTAAATATAGAAGACACCGACAGCTGTAAACCTCATTTTCGAGAACAAAAAATCCTCGCCATCCCCGAGTGTTCAGTCAGCTGGCCCCGCTCGCTATTGGACCCGAGGCTCCACTTGACCATATATTTTATTTTCAGTATTTTTATTGGTTAACTGCACCCACATTCAAACAAAAAAAAAAACTATGGTTTAAAGCTACCCGTGGATACAGCCGCGCGCAAAATTGGTTAGTCAAAATTTAATAAAGTCAACGTCATCTGTCAGACATGATGACACATCTAAATGTTCCGTTTTTTTTTTCAATTTTATGTATTTATTTTGAAAATTCATTGATTCTCAAATAAATCGCAAAGAATGTGCGCAATGTGTATGGAGTTATAGAACTATGGAGAAGTGTCTTGACGCTGTGTGAGCGTGCGTGATCCATCGCCGCCCGTTCGATGTCCACCGCTCACAGGATGGATGGAAACCAGCACATGTAGTAGTAAAGCCTGCGCCTACGGTGACCAGGAATCGGTTTGGGATTCCCGACGCCCAGGGCGTCTTCTACGGCGGCTAGGGGCGTGAGGGCGCGAATTTTGCCTGTCCCTCACGTGTTCCGCCTCCTCCTTCGCGAGCATTACTGCTTCGCAAAAGGAAGCGACGGCTTGCGGACGGTGAGCAATTGGTAGCTCGCCATCCGATAAGGACCAGACCCGGGTCGACGGCACGTTGTGTTCCACGCGCGCCTCAAAGAGATGTCAGCACCAACGACGGGGTCCGCTAGGGCCTATGCCTGCCAGGGTTGCGGGAAAGTCCGAAAGGGTTACGGTGGCCCCTGGCACAGGCAACTGAACGAACACGGGTGGGTTTGTTTTAGTCCGTAAGAGTCTGACACGCCCTCCCGCTCTGCCCAGAGCGGGAGAAGTTATTTGATGTTTACATACCCAACATCAAAAAAAAAAAGGTGTGATAGTGTTAGCTTTTGGTTTTAATGTAACTAAATCTTGTTGATTCCGGTGCTAAAAATACCGTCTCCGGTTAGTAAACGGAAGTCGATGGCAAACTGGAATTAAATAATAGGTATTAAATATTTTATTTCCGGAAGTTGAAGCACTATTTGCCGTTTTTAGATGTAGAAAAGTATAAAACGTCGCTTTAGAGTGAAAACCTTGGGAACGCATTTATGCTCAAATAGATTTTATTGCGTTTCTAGGAAGAAAACCTCGCAACGCACATCCTGATGTGACTAATTTACTCGTTGATAATAGCGGGTTAAATTTCCATATTAATTAATTAAAAAACATAAAAGACGCCGTACAAAAATTTTACAGCCCGCAGGTTTTTCTTCCTCCTGAAAAGTTACTTCTTTTACAGTTACGAGGTTTTCACTCTAAGTGAGTCTATGGCGTCGAAAAGCACATGGCAGTAGGTACATTTTACAGTTAGTTCCGCGTAAAATAAAGGGCTATAACGTTACGCTGCTCGTTTTCTTGTCCCAATCCGTTCTGGTTTTATACAAAAATAATAAAATATAATATAATTATCTTATCTTAATAGGTACACCTCTGCCTAATCCTCCGGGAATTGCCTGCTTGATGTTATGTATGTTGTTTTATATTAGGTACCGACATTGCTTTTATAAATAAGGTTACAAATCCCCTTAGTTACAACACAAATGAAAACATAATTCCACAAAATAAATGAGAATCATAAACCACTGAAAAGAAAACCGATACCACCAAAAAATCTTGAAGTACAAACGGTTGATAAAGATCTACATTGGAAGAAGACATTAAAGGATTCATCTAAATAAACCTGGCTACAGGGAGGTCAAAAAGATAACGCTATCGTTGTCTTTATGTAATATGAAGTAAGATAAACTAAACTAAAAGGCAATATGTAAGCCGCAATAACATGAACCTTTATGATAATGTTGTACGCTGTGTTAGGTAAATATAGTCGCGCATGCGGCGGAAATATGAAACAACGTTAAACTAACATATTTAGTATTGGTAGTTTAGTGTACCTGTTTGTGTACTAAACTAGCTTGCCGAGCTTCCAACTTGTATTATGTAGTAGCTCAAAACTAATGTACGTAGTTCATGCGTCTATTTATATGAAGGTGAAGTTCTTCGTTATTATGGAAGTGATTTTGTACGGAGATCGTGCTTAAATATACAGGGCGTCCCACGGATATGCCACATGGAGAGAAAGTACCTTGAATATTGTAGATGGAACATTTTACTGAAAGAAGACATTATTTGAATTTTAAAAACAATTTAAACTGCATTCATAGATATTCAAATAATTACATGGTTGAACCGAAAATCGAATCCGTTACATGAGAAAAATAATCAAGCTACAGGAGCTTTATCATACCGATCTAGAGGCTTCATCGCAAGGATTATTCTTTGATAAATAACATAGTGTCACAAATAAAAGGAAGACCATGAATTTTAACATTTGATGTGAAATTTTGTTCAGAAAAATGAAAAGCTGACATTGCCGTAAGGACATACAACTGACATTATCATAAGTACCTATTACTAATAAATGTACCCACTTGAGAAGTACGCATCATTTGGTACTTTGCTGAGCCATCCCAAAGGTGGCTGCAATACTCCATGCAGGATCGGACTTGCGCTTTGTAAAGGGTCAAAAGCTGTCCAGGCGTAAAGTATCGCTTCACTCTATTTAGGATGCCCAGTTTCTTGGCCGCTGTTTGGGCTTTGTACTCGATGGTGGCACCGAATTTGAGACCTGTAGGCCAATTCTCGTACTTAAAAAACGTTCAAATTCAAGTCGCAATCTCATCTCAGCGACAATCAATGTCAAAAACCTGTCAAAAATGTATGAAAATTGATTGTAATTTTGACAGATTGAGACTGAGATTAGAATGCGAACGGTCTTAAAAATACGGGCATTGCCCCTCTGATGTCAACTCCATGCCTAGGAGCTCGAGCCGATCAGTTACAGGAACAGATGTACCCCGAAAAGAAGGAGTTTGGTCTATGGGGGTAGGCAGAAACTACAGGACGCCAACTGCTACGATCCTTACATACTTATTCCTTTTACGCGTGCATACGTTTTCTCTATTAAAAATCAGTTTATACCAAACGCGTTAATTCTAGAATCACTAATACTACTATATTGTTTGAAAAGAGTCACAAAACCTATCAATCTAATAGGTTTCTCAGTAAATGTTAGTAATTGAAATTGTTAAAATACTTTTAACTGGTCAAAGGTAGTTTTGACTGATTTTTGCAGTATAATGTGGTTTTGGTGGGTTACTGGGACATCTATAAAAAAAACCTTCAAGAATTCGAGTGGATTCATACTCGCGTACTTCAATCTAATCTAAGGCAAAAACAAAATTACAATAGTGATCCTTTTTGGGCGTTCGTGCGTGTTGAACTTGTACCTAAACTTTGAACATATCATTTACATTATCTCCAAATGTTAACAAACGTTGTTCTGAATGCTTCTCTAGACAAAAAAAAATGTTTTATTGTACGTAAACCGTGTCCAAGCTAAAAGTTACATAACATTCAAATCAATACAAAGCTTGGACCAACGACTAGCATTTATTCTCATCGGGACGACACACAAATTTTCGTCATAAGCTCGATCTAAACCTTTATCGGTGCACAGCCATTCAAAAACCACCTCTATTGTCTACCGTTTAAGGTTCTATGGGTCGTTACACATGTGAATCGCTTCACAATGGTTATTATCATGACTGAAGCTTTGTTAATCCTTTCTATTCTGTAGCAATCGATACGTAGGATTCGTGCGTGACGTTATAAAATAGGGATTTAAAATGAAAAATACGTAGGTACCTGACCTGAACAGTCTACTTAATGAACAATAAGTTGAAACTTCTAAACCATAGTTACATTTTATGCATTGGTTATTTTAGTACCTACCTGCACATACCTAATTGTTAATTGATACGATTACCTACGTTATATAGAATGTATTCCCAGATTAATTGAGTTAATTTTTTTGGAGTTTATTGGAGTTCACTCCTTATGAATCGTTTCATGTATAGCGCACGGTATGAAATATATATGGGTAGTAAAATCAAGCGTTAACAAAAAGTGAAGCCGTTATGGTTATCCTCTGCGCAACATACTCGCGCATCACATAGCGCGCCCCGCTCCTCAGCGCCACAGTATAAAATATGGAAAGTATGGAAACTAGGCCTATTTGACATTTGTTGAAATAATTACCTACGCTACATTGGAGCGTTAGGGTTGTCACTCTTAATGTAAATCCAAGATGGATTTCATAGTTTTTGAGGGCGCTAAAGGCGATAGTGAGGTCAAAATATAATTCCAAGATGGCGTTTGCGAAATTTTAAAATTTTTCATGATGGGTGTCGTTTTCATGGTTTTAGAGGGTGGTCATGTCGATATTGGCGTTAAAATTAAAATACAAGATAGAATGAATAATGAATTACTGATCAATTTGTTTTCGTTCGACCCTATGGAAGATAGAAATTTGATTCATGTTCCTAAGTTAGGTACCTACCTACATTAAATCCAGAAGCCACTCTGGGACTCTGTTGCGGGTGTTATTCAAAATGACAAGATGTTCTCTTCGAGAACAGGTGAATATTGTGGGCGGCCCCGTGCTTGCGCATGCGGTGTGTTGCGAAACTGACCGTGATTAATCAGTCGCTGTGTTGCTGCTAAAATTACTTGCAGTCCTGGCACTTGCGAACTGATCACACCTCGGTTGCGTAACATTTCGAGATTATTAGGCGCAGCGTAATAATCTCCTTGCTTCCCGTAAATTGTCACCACTTATTTCGTACAGGCGCACCATTTGTAGGTACTTGATATACGAGTATTGTTTGAGTGTTATGGCTGATGTAATACATTTTATCAAATATTTCTTAGCCTATAGTATATATTTTAAGGCAATCGTTTTCCAGGAGTAAACTCTAGTCACGCGTCGGAGCTTACACGTAGAATTTTAAATCTGATTGTTTCAGGCTCAAAAAAAGATAAAACATACTCAATATTTGAGCACTTTATAATACAATTTTAGGTAGCAAGGGGCAGACAACATCGGTCTTTGATCAACAAACTTACTTCCCTCACTTGACTTTCACAACTTTGTTTGTATCTCCAAATGCTGCAGCGGTGAAGCATCTTGCCTATATGCTTAGGATGTAGTGTTCGAATCCCTCCAGAAGTTTATTGTCACGGTAAGTTGTTTGAACACGTGACTTGTTTGTGATTGAAGATTATACTTAAAGAAGGCAGGCAGCTACAACAGCTGTTACTTATTGTAAGTAAATTTAATTCCTAGATCTAAAACCAAGTTTACCCAAGTCCAAAAATATTTAGAAGGCAAACAGAAACTCCGCTGAGCATCTGTATGACTTTATTAAATCCTTAGTTTGTGTCACAGACGGACGGAGCGGAGGCTGCGTCGGGTTTACGTGTAAAGTTTTCCTCATAAGCTCACCGCAGGGTGCTCCCCTATCAATTGCCGTGATCCCGTGCCCCCGCGCACCTCGCCTACCTCCCCCGCGAGCCCCTGCAAGCCCCACTAATGATCCCACTTGTTAGGGCTCAGCACGGACCTTCGGTCGTGTCACTTGGTGAATAACAAATTCCTAGCTGATCCCACTTTTCCATAGCCACTAGGACTTACAAACGTAGGTCATAATATTAAGTTTGAGAGCGCCATTTTCTATTTAAGTATTTCGGTTACGTTCCTACACAAGTCTTAAACGATCCCTTTTGCTTTGTGGCACACTTTTTAATAGTTTCATTAATACGGATTCAAAATGAATATAAATGAAATGCACGGGTTGACATCTGCACGCATTTTAAATTATTAGTCTAGTGAAAAGGTGGATGTGAAAGCCAGTACACTAGTAAAGATGGTACTCCTCAAGACCTTCCTCATATCTATGGTGTGTCATGCATGACCACTTTCATTAACTGGGTGAGAGCTGTGTCACTATTTTATCCATTCATTAAAGTGTAGAGGCTGTGGAAATCTTGTGATCATCACCACCTCTGCTTTTTCCACAAATGAAAGACCGGCTGAACATATTAAAAACCCAACACATGCTCCGTAGGAACATAAATTCCACTTTTAATCGGCCGGTCTCATACTCGGGTGACATTCAATATCAGAGATTAATTACATGCAAAACTTACTGTCGAACTGTTGCGTGGCCTGAGCGAGGAGTGAGGCGAACACTCTGTCTGCGAGGGGTGGGGGCTGCGGAGGGCGGTCGTCGTCGCTGCTGCTGTACCTGTCGCCACCCCACTCCAAGGAGCGCTGGCGACGGACGCCACCGGCTCCTGCTGGTGCGCTCGGCAGCCCGCCCGACAGCCCGCTCAGCGAGCCGGCCTTAGCTCGCCGACCTGGCCGCTCCATCCTCGACGTGCTCATAACATTTTGTCAGCACATCTGTGGACAACACGAGAATTTGTTAAAGTAATTGCTTTCGGCTGATCATTAGAGATGGATTAAAAAACCAAAAATTGTATGTACGACGGCTGCATCAAATTGGTTACCCCAGTTGTATTAAAATTAACTTTGAAGGGGGCTACCCGCATCGTGACGCTGACTGTACCAACCGTACGTAAAGTTTATCATCGGCATCAATACATCCGAGCGCATTTTGATGAAAAGGATTCCGTGGTATCCTTAGGCATGCTGCGACGTCCTTAGGCATCATAATTAAAATTTTAATTTTATGTATGTTAATTCCTATTCGTCGCATACAAATACCTTGTGGTGCCGTGCAGCCAGTGAGCGCAGGCCTTAAACACCATTTACAAACATGCCAATAGGCCGTTCATCACATTTCATTCATCACGCCACATGGAAATAGTTAATAAAGTTTCACAAAACAAATAAAAGCCCTCAGCAAGAATGAAAAACGATTTACAATCCAAAAAAGTTTAGCACTCGTTAATTCGAGATCTACCACTGCCCGCTGAAACAGAAGCTCTTGCTCAAACAAAAGAAATCGACACGATATTTTATCAAAGCAGTTACAGCGTCGTGAATGGAAAAGAACAACTGTAATAAAGAGCCTACAAGTCGTTTGGTTAGCGACCCTACATAAATAGGAAGTTTGCGCCAGAGGGCGTGCGTGTTGGAGCCCTAATCCAGTGGATTGTGCCGCGGCGTCGCCCGCTCCGCGCCTTTCAACATCATTTCTCGTATTGACTTAATTTTTACAAGCTTCAGTTCTGCTTCTCGCCGACAATTTAAAATACAATTTCATCGTTGCAACAATTAAACTGAATCTACCCTCCAATCATATTGCAAGACCACTCTATGCAATCAACAATTACTTAGATACATACATAGCAATACATTTATGAGGAGGCTTATACGGCATCCAAGAAACTAGTAGCCATTGATGGTAATAAATACAATAACACAACACTAATCCATAATAATGTCTCTGATACAAGGAAAACGTGAGAAACGAGATTTGCCCTCACCATTAAGGTGCCCAGCATTGGCTATTTAAGTTTGGAGAGTCTGCATACTGTTAAAATCTTATCTCCGCTGAGATGTGGTACGAGGAAAACTCATCTATGCCATTACCGTGACCGTATTAATGATATCTGAAAGGACAGCGTGTATGACCAGATGTGTTAATGTATACGAAGCAGAAGGAGCATACAAGGATCGTAGCTGGTGGCGTTCTATAAGTTCCTGCCTACCCCCTTGGGAACAAGGCTTGAGTTTATGTATGTTATATATACACATAGATATCCGTGGCTATGCAATACTGTAAATACGGAAACATTTCAATATACTACTAACTAAATAAACATTAACAAACACTCAATTTATTTACACACCTCAACATCAAGGAATTACTTCTTATTAAGAATAAGAGATTAAATCTAATGAGTTTTCGTTTAATGTTAATACGAAGTAAGCATTGTATTTAAGGCAGGCAATTGTTAAGGTTTACTGCACTCATTTCTCATTTCGTATCGGCAGAATAAACAGACGCGGTTTCATTATAGATTCGCCAACATTCCACAGAGATACGAATTGTTTAGACATTATTGAGATTTAATAAAAATTCTTTGGTAAAGTTTCTGGTAAGAATGTATCTAGGTATGTCTATGGCCAATCGGTCAGTTTAATACTATGAAGATTTAGATATTTTTCAATTATAATTATTACAATTCAATTGAGAGAGATTACGGTTACGTTTAAAAGTTTGTGACTATGGAGAAATAGATAATTGAATATGTAATGACTGAATTGCAAATCCAGTTCTCCGACGGTGATAGTGTATTAGCAGTCAGGCAACCTAGCAAGCATGAAATTGAAATTGACAATGAACCTCCACCACGTCGTATAAAAATATAAATATGTCGCAATCGAGTCGTATCCGGTACGCCAGCGCCACCGCCATCTGGTGGCGCTCGGTGGAGTTGGTGAGGCGCTCGGTGGAGTTGGTGAGGCGCGCGTCGCCGATTGATTCTGCATTACTTTTTCTGTTGGCGGGCGGCGCGTGCGGACATTACCGAACCATCGCGCGTTCTGCGATGCGTACCTACCTACCTGTGTTATATCTGTTGGATTAGGATTATAATCTGAAGTATACGAATCTGTTTTCTTCTTTCAACACTACCCACCGACAGACGCCCACAGTAAAGAGGACCAACGATGAGCGCTAATGATGATGGAGAGGGTCTTCCTCCGTCAAATATATTTATTTCCACGTAATACCATACACTAGGACATGGATGAATTAAATTATTATAATTAACACTTCATCGTCATCAGCCTACAGCAGTCCGTTATAGATAATATTGCTGGACATTAAACAATGAACACTTACAGTTTAATATAGGTATGAACGTGCATATCTAAAGCTACATCGTTCTCACATGTATAAGTTCAACATGAATGATGTAACAACTTTTTTGTAACAATATTTTGATTTAAAAGAGTGTCCATGGGCTTTCTTGGCCGTTCTTCTCCATAGGTACCTACTATACGCTTTGGAATGGGCAACTAGCTTCATCTTTCTGACTGACCGACCGACCCCTTGACCATTCAAAAGTGCCTGTAACCAACTTAAAAGGGTATTAACATCATAATTTTGCCTTTCACGGCCTACTCCCAAATCTTCGATTACAGCAAACCTACAACAATTAAAAACAGAAAAGGAATCTCAATTCGATCCTTGCCTTCCAAAGAACAAAAGAAACCCTTATTAAATTAGTCCCTCATTAGATTTCCGTCTTAATTATATTTGCTCCTGTTTACTGATTACTTTTTCTATCGAGCTATTAATTAAATATTAATTAATGAGTCCCGTCTACTCCGCCGTGGTACGTCTAGCGTCTGATGGACCGCTCGGTTTAATATAAAGTAGGCTGTTTACCCGGCTGTGTCGCGGCTCACAGCGTTAATAAATACGCCGCTTCCCTTCACAGACAAGCGTCTGTCCTGTTTTTATTCAATATTTACTCTTATTGTGAGGGGATTATTGGACTTTTTTAAGTTTATTACTTTTTACATTAACGTGGAAGTAACGACTCGTGATAAAGAGATTTTGAACAAAGTTTTTTTTTTAATACGTGTTTATGTTGTTAAGAAAACAATGTAGTCTAGCTTTTGCCCGTAACTTGGCCCGTATAAATTCCGGATGTATGCTTACCAGTTGATTTCCTCATAGAAAGTTAAATATCCTGTTGCAAATACGAGTAAGCAAGAATGCTATTGTATTTGTTTAGAAGAATATTCATAATACCAAGCTTTATTGATAGAGGAATACAATTGAAAAAAAACATTCAAACCTTAAATGTAAAAGTTGTAAGTTTTGATGTAAAAGTACTTAAATAATGCCCTTTCTTTGGTATTGCTTTTCGAATCGTTGAGCTCCTTATGTCTTGAATTGAGCTGCACGATTACTGACAAATGCGTGCACTGACTGGACAGGTCCACTCAATCTTTGTGGTTCTTTTACTCAAAAGACATTTCAGACATCAATCTACATGGTCTTCACATAATCTGACCAAGATTATGTCTCGAGCTGGACTCTAAGAGAGACTGTGACCTGTGAATTTGGTTTCGGCCTTTCTTCTCGGAGTAGCCAGATAGGAAGCACCGACCGTTATTAAAACATGATTGACGTGTAAAACTCTTTATACAAACCTACTTACAGAAATAAAATCATTTATCTTTAGTAATATTTCTCTTTCGACTTAAAAAACGGGCACAGTCACTTTCCGCTATCATCACACCCAAGAGCTTTCACTTGTCTTAACAGCTAAACACGTTCGAACGTTCTTACTTACTTAGTGACTGTTAAACCGAGAATTATTAAGGTCAAGTTATCTGTCGCAGAGGCCAGGTGTAAAACCAAGATAACAGTTAAACCCTTCAGGAATTTTATGTTTTGCCCTCACCTTCCTTGTTTTCACGGGCCATCAAACACCCCTTGTGGGGAATTTGAAGCGACCCATTTATTCTCGGTCAAATATCGGAGATACGTTTAGGAAGATATTGTGTTTTTGTTTTGTATATGAAGGTAGGGAGGTTTTTGAAGCACGTAACGATGATAATCAATGTCCCGAACGCGGTGGATAGAGAGGTAGATACATAAATTATCTATTTATGGCAACATAGACGAAGTAACACAACACACAAAATCACAATTAAATTGTAAACACTAAGTAAATCATCATCATTTTATTCAACTATTTTGAAGTCAGCTTCCAATCAAACCGGAAGCAGCTGAATACTAGTATTTATGTAACATGAAGCGACTGCCTATCTGACCTCCACAACCCAGTTAATAGACAGCACGATAGTCCTTGGTAAGACTGCTGTTATTAAACAATAAGAATATTTATATAAAACATGCATTTTTTTTGTAGGGTCATCGACCGCAATTAGTGTATTCACTAGAAATACAAGTTTTAAAAATCTGTTTTTTTTTGTGTAAAATTATTAGATATCGATTACTAAACACGATAAAATATATGTTTTCAAATTATATACTTCATGTCACAATACTACGTACACAGCGGTCATTGAATCCTAATAAAAAACATCAATTCTTTATTTTTTTTATTACATCTCGTTTATGATAAATGATTTTATTTCTGTAAGTAGGTTTGTACAAACACTTTTAAACGTCAAACATATATTTTTTAAACTAGATGAGGCCGGCGTTTCCTATCTGACTACTCTGAGAAGAAAGGCCAAATCAAACTCAGAGGTCACAGTCTCTTTTAAAATCCAGACAAAATCTTGGTCAGGTCATGTGAAGGCTATCTAGATTGGTATCTAAAATGGTATTTTGAGGAAAGAACCACACAGTTTGAGTGGACCTGTCCAGTCGGTGCACGCAATTGTCAGTAACCGTGCAGCTCAACTCAGAACTTAAGGAGCTCAACGATTCGACGAACAATACCAAAGAAAGGACATTTGGGTAGGCCGCATAAACTACTCAAACTGCCAGAGCATGATTAAAACTGGAACAATGACCCACATAGTCCTCACATTCACAATAATTAAAATAATATAATACTTTATACAGTAAATATTCATGTCATTGTCGTTTAGATATCAATACCCATCACGTCTGCAAAGTTATCTAGCTTGTTTAATTTGACCCCGTAAAGTTTTATGCGTATAATGTTAAAATTAATTAAGTATTTATTTATTTTATTATTTATGTTCACACAGAAAAATACATAGTGATATATACTATATATATATATATACCCATTTTTATCACATACACCCCCACACACCCCACACTTCACACACACTCACACCTAAAAGCTACTAAACCTTTTGTCTTCAAACCGTCTTTCTACAATATAATAATTATAGTTAGATAACTGTTTATTTACATTGAACTTGAGTTTTTAATTATATTTTTTGTTTGTGTTTATTTTTTCAAATGAACTACTTCATCTAACCTAAATAAATGCAAATGTTGCCTTGCTTGGAAAGAGACGACCCCATGACACAGGGAATCATAGAGTGGGGTCCAGGGCATGTTTAAAAATCTAGCGCATAAGGCTCAGCTATGTAATCGGTTACTAGTTTTTTTTTTATACTAGCTGTCCCGGCGAACTTCGTGCCGCCTCAGAATGCTATATTAATATATATAATATTTTTCGTGAATTATTCCCGTTTCTATAGTTATTCTGCTATTCGGGGCGGAGACAAATCCAAAAAATCAAAAACCATGAAAATTGGTCCAGCAGATCTCGAGTTATAAGTGTTGTAACAAACCCGTCTTTGTTTTATTTATATAGATTGTACCGTGGGTGTACCGTGTGTGTATGTAGTGTGTTTTATACTGTACCGTGTTTATATAAGAACTGAATAAAGTTTTATTTATTCATTGAATATAAATTATTTAATTTATTGATTACAATATACAAAGTATTAATTATCATGACGTAGGTGCGTTCAAACTTAAACTGATAGAAAATTTTAATAATTTTCTGTAATTTTTCAACGTCTATGAAAAGGTTATATAAAAATGTCTATTTTAATCAATTCTATTCCTCTCCATCAAGCAACATTAGATAGTATACGTTTCATTTCCAGACAATGCACGTTCGCTATGCACGTGATCGGCTTTCCCATTTATCATTACCGGATAGTTACATTAAGCCGATGACAAGCGAGTGATGTCCATCGGAATATAGCTATATGATCTGAGATAATATATCATAGCTAGCTTGTAGGTATAGGGCAGGGAGTATACTGACAGGAGCTATGATTTCGTTGTTTTATCAGTTATTTTATTATTTTACTGTAAAAAAAAAACTCTGAAACTCCAAATCTTACCTTTCGAAGCAGAAATCCACATAACACTAACCAGTTGCGTGGAAAACTATTTATTGAACAAATATTGGTATTTTCTGACACAAAAGTACACCAAGCTCCTACATGATATTTTCATATCCACAAGTTAAATAATTTCTGCATAGATTCAAAAATGCTAACCATATCCGCTACCAGCAATCTCAGCATACGTCGTCGTTCTATAAATAAAAGATATTAGAAATAGTGTTGTAACAAGGTTTTCGGTTCCGCGTCACGTATAAAATAAGCGTCAGGCCAATAGGGAGCAAGACAGGCATGTGAATTATGAGCCACACGCCGCCTCCGTATTAAAACTGCATCTCAAACTGACCTTCTAAAGCCTAAAGTCTCACTTTGCATACTCGAGTACAAAGTTAGTAAATTAACCACCGTCCAAGCTTGAGATCATAATCTTGTATGATTAATATGTAGCGCCTTAAACTCGTGAAGTTGTTACACTTATATTGTACTTACTTGTTTATGCTTGGTGATATGGCAACTTTGAAATGGCTATAGTGTGGTAAGTTTACGTCGATTCAGAATATAATAGGTGCTTGCACGTTTATGAAGCAGATTATGGCGCAGGCTTTAATACAGTGTGTATGGTCTACACGTTACTCAATTGAACCATACACATACTGGAAATCTGTAAATTCGCACACACACACACCAAGACTTTTACACTAAACGAGATGGCATACAAACAAGATACACACTTCGACACAAAACACGACTAAACCTACCAACATCCCGATTAAAAAAGCACGCATCTATAGTCCACTGGTTATGTCGATAAAAATGATTATCAAACTACCCGAGGTACTCAGAAATTAATGAGAAAAAGATTACATTTTTACAAATAAATTAAAAAGTATTACTACAAAAATGTTATTATAGCATATATGTATATTTAATTGACCAATCCATAGAGCAGACATAATAATATAAATTTATAATAAAATTTTTGATTAAATTTATAATGAATAAAATGTTACCTTAAATTTTACTTAGAATAAGTTAGTTTGCATGTATACATAAGTCCTCTTCCTTCAAAATTTTCTTTTGCTGTGCCTGACAGGGTCCACGATTGTTACAACAAATGTTTACTTACCACCTAAGGATATACATTGTGGAATGCAATAAATGATTGAGTATTGAACTCTAATTATCATTACACCTCCATAATTATTGAGATTCCATCACAAGGAGAACTCTCGTACATGACGGTTTGTTTAGCTATTACATTGATGGCAATACCAGCCACACGGCTCTTTTTTTTTCATTTTGAAAGTACATTTGAATGAGTATCAGAAAATTGTCTTGTAGAATTGAAAAAATATTAAAACAGAAGTGCATGGGGCGACTACCGTTGGCGGTTTAAGTAGGACCGAACGTTTTTAATAAATCTCAAATCTGTACGACAATTATAGAACGTCTATGTTGTCCAGGAAAACAATGAATATTTCTATGACGAGTAGGTACTTCGCAATTCTGGAGTATAAAAGCCGCAGAGCCTGATTACTGCTAACAAACCTAATAACAAAACACCGATATGAATTCTCCGAATCAACTAAAGTCATACTTGAATAGATTTTCAAGGAACCCCTTTTCACGAAACAACTTTGTTCGAATAACTTGAAACTAAAACTAAATCAAAGAACGAAAGTTCTTTTCCAGGAATTTGATGAGAACAAAACGAATCAAACGTTGTACAATAAGTTTTGCAGAAACACTTATGGCGATCAGATTTTGAGGGAAAACACAATTTATTTGTGGACGTGATCAAAAACCTACATCAGTTAGAATCGTTTGTGTCGGGTCGTAGTCCCCGCACGTATGGAATAGGTCGGACAGGCATCAGGCTGGCCGTCCACGTGTGCTGAATCCGCTGCATTTACTGCACTTGCTGATTTTGAGACGGACCTCGGTACAAGTACGGTCTAGGTAGGTACCTACTCGCAATTACATAAACATTGCCATAGCCAAATTTTCTACGCAGAACCATAATGCACCAATTACAAGCTTGTGAGCATTTCGATTGGCAATGGTAGCTACTTTGTCCAATCTAGGTATCGAGGTTTGTTCTCACATCGATGATTCAGTTGCAATGGCAACGAACAACGCTTTTAGTACTAATTTACAGTGTCCAAATATTGTTTTGAACTTCAAAAATCTTTTGGACGAGGTTGAAGTTCAAAATAATAGCGCACTAGTTTTAAGGTAGCCGTTAGGTACATACTAACTTAGTAATATTAAACCACCAATAAGTTAAAATGTTTAGGTTTCATAAAAAAATACAACTTGAGCGATATTCTCAGTATAGATTTATAGAGCAGTGGTGGCCCAGTGGTAACGGCGGCGACTCACGAGTTGCAGGTCGTAGGCTCGAACCCAGAGAGGGGCTTTAATTTGTGTAAATTATTTCATCACCATTGCTCTCAAAACGGTGAAAGAAAACATCGTGAGGAAACTGGCATGTCCTAGAACCAAAAATTCAAAGACTGTGATATCTATCAACCCGCATTGGGCCTGCGTGGTGGATTACGGCCCGCTCCATCATTGTGTCTCATCATGTCATTTGGTTTAAATAGGTTTTTATTTACCTTATATATAGATTCTTTGTATTTTGCGAATGTGAGAACGTTGTAGGCCTAACTTGTAAACTAAAGATTTGTAGACCATTTTCTATCTTGTTAAGTACCAGGTACCTGTTGACAGGCCTACAATGTCCTCCCATACCTATAAACACAGTAATTTGAAAACATTGTAAAACACAATTATTTTTAAAAGAGTAACCGTGTTTCTTGATGGCTTTTCTCCATAGGAAACGACAAATTGGAACCGTGCACCTACTCGTAGCTTCGTCTTCTCACTTATGAAAATAAGTGCCCATGTAGGTTTATGTGCAATCAAATATTTTGATTTGATTTGACTCCCTCTCACCGAGACGAGGCCTGTGTCCCAGCAGTGGGAAACTTATAGGCTAATTAATGGGGCCACTATAGATAAATTAATTTTCAATAATTTCAACGTTATAAAAAACCTGAAACTTGCACAAAACAAAACACAACTTTAAATATGTTAAAATTGAATGTTCAAAATGAATTATGTAAATGTATTACCAATTTCAATACGTATATAACAATATTTCCTATGTAAATCATGTGGAGGTCTCGGTTGACTGAATACGCGAATTAACCAGGCACTGGGGCACGTGACGGGTATTGTATCAGTAGACAGATGGATGCCGATACACAATTAGGAGTTAATTAATTTATGACACACCTATAATTAGATGGCCAATAACATTAGCGGGCTTAGCGCGGCTTTACGTGCCTGCTATAAATTACAAGTGTCATGAGTACCTATTGATGTTGTTGCTGTGTAGAGCTATACAAGTTGTAACAGAATAAATTGCTCATAATTGACTACTGAATCGATTTCAGTAACTATTATTAAAGGTATTTTTTTTTTAAATTATGTTTTTTGCAATACTGGCCGCCGATTGAGCCAAAGAAAATTAAATCTTATTTCAAGGCAATAAGACTCAATTTTAAATGCATAAAGTAATGCTAGGGTCAACACGATTTTCTTAATAATAATAGTTAGCTTTAAAAAAATTGTTTTAGTCATTGTATAATGCTTTTAACTCAATACTCTAATTGGGGTGTATGAGGTCTTGCGTTAATTATGTTACACGTTGTATATCTTAAAGTTGCTGGCTAAGCTTTATTTGAAAGCGGATTTATTATAAATGACTGAGATTTAGAATAACTTTACCTATTTGACTAATCCCTCCCTTGGGAATAAAATACAAACATTTTGCGTTTATGTGCGACGTAAAATCTAATTACGTAGCCTACAAAATAATAATAACCTACGGCTGTCACTAGCGAGTAGCGACAGATACATATAACGGAGCCAAATAACTCAATATTGTCTAAGTGAACCGACTTAGCGGAGATTAACACAATCCAATGAATGTCTTACATAGTTGTCTCGCAGGACACTGAAGAGCATTAGATTAACAAGGTGAATACTCGCGCGACTGATAGTTAGTGCGGAGCCTTCACTGAAACTTTTAACGAGCAAAGCATCGAGCATACAGCCATTAAAACGAAATATTAACAAATTATTGAAATGGAAAACGGCAATATTTCACAAAAAAAACATATCACTTAATTTTATTGAACGCAGCTGTTATTTTCATCTCAAAAAGATTTTATAAACAATAATTAAAATGATAAAGATAACTATCCAGTTACTTGTAAATGGGTTGTAGGTACCTACTATTAAAATAATATAGAGAGTAAAAATAGAGAGGACAAAAGGTCGGAGCACACCGGCGATATATTAGGATCAAATATGAAACGTTGTTGCCCTGATAGTGAAAGGTCGAATATGAAGAGGACTAACGTTAATTGTAGAAGTATATAATTAACGTAAAATTCATTTGCTGACCTTTAAAATAATTAGTACAGATATTAATTAGGTATTCACTTTAGATGATAATTTGAAAACATTTTCTTCTAGTTTAAATATGGTCCTGGTGATTTAGGTAAGTATTTTAAGTTTTAAACCTTAGAAAGTTTTGCCAGACAACTGTACTAAAATCAAACACCGACTTATAAACATTCTCAGAAAGAACTGGGTCTTTCCGTCATACATAATATACCGGACCGAAACATAATTAAATACAGAGAGTAAGTTATAAATACATAGTTAATACACCCACAACAATCTCACATCATTATTCCCAACAGATATCACAGCACAATGGCATTACAGCCATATATATGTATACCTATCTACTAAGCGCTAATATGTTGACGGCCTAATCTGCATGACTATTGAATGGGACGCTCGCCATAATTGGTCGGATATTGTTAGTATATACTGTGGAGTATGGTGGTCTAATGTAATCCAGTCAGCAACTAATCTGATATCGAGGCGAGCCAGGCACGGAGTCGTCGCTGGTTTAATTGGGTTGAGTTTAATCCCCGCAATGCAACTTTAGACTCATTTCCGCTGTCCAATGAAGCGCGAGAAACTTTATATCATCCTTAAAGCTTTGCAAATAACTGCCGCTGTATATTAGTTGCAGTGTGCTACCTGCTTTAGTGGGTTTCATTGCTACATATCATTGTTGGGTTCTAAATGTTTAGCTACCATACATTATGGCGATGCCTACAATATTTTCCGTTGTCTTTTTTTGATAAATGAATGATGAATGATTTTATTTCTGTAAGTAGGTTTGAACAAACACTTTTACACGTCAATCGTATTTTAAAAACTAGATCAGGCATTTCCCTATCTGACTACTCTGAGAAGAAAGGCCGAAACAAACTCAGAGGTCACAGTTTCTTTTAAAGTCCAGACAAAATCTTGGTCAGATCATATGAAGGCTATGTAGATCGGTGTCTGAAATGGTCTTTTGCGGAAAGAACCACACAGATTGAGTGGACCTGTCCAGTCAGTGCACGTAATTGTCAGCAATCGTACAGCTCAACTTAGACATAAGGAGCTCAACGATTCGACGAACAATACCTACCAAAGAAAGGACATTTGGGTAGGCCGCATCAGCTACTCAAACTGCCAGAAAATGATTAAAACTGCAACAAAAACACACATAGTCCTCACATTCACAATAATTTAAAATAATATAATACTTTATACAGTAAATATTAGTGTCATTGTATATGTAAATAAGTATAGATACTTATAGCAAAGATTAAAAGTAAAAATAGTTAGCGAAATAAAATAAATTAACATTGCCTGTGCTATACTGGAGCAACTCAATCCCAAGCCTTTTTGTCCTCAATAATATAGTATTTGACAGTACAATAGGCATTCTGGCATAGTTTCCTTTTTATAAAAGATTTGAATTTATTAAGGTTTAGTGCTTGAATGTGGCTAGGAAGTTTATTATAAAAACGTATACATTGGCATCTAAACGAGCCACCTATTTTCTTGAGCCTGGTAGTAGGAACAACAAATTTGTGTTTGTTCCTAGTATTTAAATTATGGATATCACTATACTTTTAGGCCGCATAAATTACTCAAACTGCCAGATCATGATTAAAGTAACTGAGAATAATACAAAAAAAATATCTTTGACCGACATAGTTCTCACATTCACAATAATTAGAATAATATTATAATAATCTTTGAGGACCATGTAGATTTGTGTCTGAAATGGTCTTTTGAGGAAAGAACCACACAGATTGAGTGGACCTGTCCAGTCAGTGACGCATTTGTCAGTAACCGTGCAGCTCAACTCAACACTCACTTTGTCGAACTTTGCCTTAGATCTTTCATAGTACCTACATTACTGCAGCGGCCAGCCAAAGAGGCATTGATGGACGTACGTGTACACATACGTAAGTCCATCAATGTCTAGTTGTGGCCAAGGGTTATACAGTACTTTTCTCAAATAATGCGCGGAAATTAAAATACAATTACTTTTCAAAATCAATGACGAACAACGAACAACAATCATTTTTCCCGCGTTAAAGCGTAGACAGAGAAAACTAGTGTTCATTTGTTTTTATTTTCAATAAACACTAACCAGCTTTCTATTTGCAAGCCAGTTCGAAATTGAAATGAAACCTTTGATAAGTTAACTCTTGGTTGCCATAATTCGGAGTGAAAGATCGTTCCATTTTTAAATTACACGATAGATACGAGTTTACTATGTACCCAATTTATTTGGCCGCTAAACCACGACAGATATAGAATTTCATACAACTTTTGCCGGCTGCTGCTCGCATGTATTTGGCCAGTAGGTACCTACAGCAATTTCGATTTATCTCGAAGAAGGTTGTCAAAATAATGCTAAAATTTCCAAGCATGTTTGAGAAAAATAATTTATGGTCTTTATAAGTGCACAAACTTGTCACGCTGGTATATTCCGAAGGGGTAAATACGGGGGTCACACTGAAAGTTTTTAGAATAGGCCAGTCAGAAAAGCAGCCGATGTAAAATATATTTTAATCGAATTAGGAACTCTTTGGGAATCTGTAGATGTGTAATGAATTCATATGTCATTTGTTTTTATAAATTGGCGGTAATTTAAAAAGTGTCTGTCGTGCGTCGAAATGGATTTGACTAGAGAAAATTTTCGTTTAATGATTTATTACGACTTTCGTTGCGGTCTTACTCAACACCAATGTTACGATAGACTTCGATTAGCATTTCATGACCAATCCCCATCCCGTGCGACTGTTTACAACTGGTTTAATGAGTTTAAACGTAGACGAAGCAAACTCATTGATGATTCGCGAGAAGGATGTCCTTCTACGGCGACTACATAACTCTATACGTGAGGATTTGTAATTGGCTAGCTGGTGACTATGGTGCCCCTTTTTTTGTTTGTTTTTATTAGCTGTAAGTCCTCCATGTACTAAAATAAATAAATAAATAACGGGAGTGATGTGTGGCTAAAGATAGAAGCTGATAGAAGGGTGACATATCAACAGGTTCGGACAGCTTTAGTGTTTGAGAAAATTGTTTACTTTTGTGCCGATAGATGGCGTTGTGCCGTTACGTCACGTTTCTGAATCTCGATGTTAAGATCCGCAGTGGATTTACCTAGGTCAGAATTATTGTCAAGCGAAAATAGTCTCTCAATACACGGTTGAAAGTATTTATATTGTTTCAATATCATTATCTTCACCCCTGCTAAAGTAAAGAGTGCTGCAGAAGTGTCTATCAGTGAAAGTTTGTTGTGACGCCTAGTAAACGGGTTGTTCATATGGTCCTTCGAGCCGGATCCGTGTGTTTTTGGGTATCAACCTTGGTCAGGCAAGTGGATCGCTTGCGATAACTGACCAAGCTCATAGCATCAGTGAGGTGCTAGTGGCATCAGCATCAGTGCGGCGGTGACAATCAGCAGCAACTCTGGGAGCAGCAGCAGCAGCAGCGCGAGAAGCGAGCTACTGCAGACGGTGCCGGGTGAACGACATCTGCATCGTCAGGAATCGGCAGCAGGGTGACCTCCGTTACCTGGAGGAGGAGTGGGACGAGCGTGACGCAATCACGCAACGTCAATCTACCAAGGAATCAGTGAACGACTCATCAGGTGGTATCAAACGAAGATAAAACCGTGAGTGACCTTTCAATAATAACTTGGTGCAATTTGTGAACGACATATTTGGAAGTTTAACAGTGGAAATTAACTATAATTTGAACCTTATTGCTTTGAAGATCAGAACTTAGAACGGAATATAAACTTTAACTTAGAGTATTTTGCAGTGTTTTAGACATAGTTTAATTTTAAGAAAAATTGGTTTAGACGTCGAATCTATGCCCAAATTTGTCAAAAGTTGTATGTTTTAAAGACTTGCAATTTTAAACTTAAATTGTTGGTCTCAAATTTGATAATTCTGTGTTAGTCTTATTTTAGTTATAATTTTCTCGTTTCAACTTGTGTGCGGTTATATTTATATTACCACTGGCTTTAATTAAAATATAATTATGGACTCGTTAAGTAATAAATTAGAAGACAATTGTTCAAGAATAATCAAAGCTTATAGTAACTTTAAGAAATCTCCTAAAGATCGAATAACACGTCCATATGTTAAAGTAAGATTGGAAAACTTAGATAAATTGTGGCAACAATTAACAGAGGGTCATAGTCAATTATACGAAGCATATGATCCTCAGGAATTAAAAGCATGTATCTATGTTAAACAAGATAGTTATGATCAGACTGAAGAAATTTACATTCAATATAAAACTGAGTTAGAGACTATTTTAGAGTCATTTGAAGTAAAAGAGGAAAGCCAAAAAGAATATCCTAAACATTTACAGAGCAATGTAAAACAGTGTCAAGTTAAATTACCAAAAATTGTTATTCCAACATTTTCCGGGAAATACACTGAGTGGGTAACCTTTCGAGATTTGTTCGTATCGCTCATTCACCATAATAAGTCTATAGATAACGTACAGCGGATGCAATATTTAAAAGGGTATTTATCTGGGGAAGCGGAACAACTACTTAGACACATTCCTATATCAGAGTCCAATTATGAACGGTGCTGGGAACAACTTAACGAGCGATACAATAATAAGAGATACTTGTCACATTATATACTAAAAAGGTTACTTAGTCAGAAGAATATGAATAACGAATCAGCTGTTAGTCTAAAAGAATTAATTGATACCACTTCCGATTGTTTAGATGCTCTAGCTAATCTTGGTATCGATGTCGGTAATTGGGACCTCATCGTTGTACATATAATCTCTTTGAAGTTGGATCCAGAATCCCGAAAACAGTGGGAATTAAACGTCACTAGTGAAAAATCGTGCAGCAATGAGATTCCAACCTTTGAGCAATTTAAAAGTTTCTTGACCAGCCGATATCGCGCTTTTGAATTCTTGACCGCTGGCTCTAATGCGGGTAGAGGAAAAAACACAGAGACGCCAAAAGCCTTCCACGCGGCGACTGATTCTGTATTAGAATGTAAATGCTGTAAGGAAAACCATAAAATTATAAATTGTAAGAGTTTTATAAAAATGGATGTAAATACCAAACGGGAGTTCATCAGACAAAACAGTTTATGTTTTAACTGTTTAGGGAACAACCACTCGGCTAAGCAGTGTCTGAGTTCAAATGTATGTCGTGTTTGCAAACGCAAACATCATTCTTTGCTTCATGCCGCGGGTCCAGTTCATACCGATGACAGTTCCGATCATAAAAATAGTAATGTATCTCAAAACGAGAATGAGAGAGACGCGGCGCAAAGTGCTAAATCATCCGGATCTTCTAATTCGGACACAGTGGCCACGTTCTTCTCGGCTAACCAATTACATAGGACAAACCAAGTTTTGTTGGCCACAGTTCTAGTTAACGCCACAGCCAACAACGGTAGTTATCACACAATAAGGGCGTTGCTAGATCAAGGGTCCCAAGCCTCATTTGTAACCGAGGCCACGGCACAGTATTTGGGGCTGAAAAGGACGCCAATAAGGGGACAAATTTCGGGATTGGAAGGTAACAATAAAATTATATCAAAATTTATGGTGGAAGTTACTCTGAAGTCCATACACAACCCCAACGTTCAGCTTAAGGTTGCCGCATACATACTAAAGAGCATAACCACTTTTCTGCCTGGCAAGCAACTTGTACCTGTGGGGTGGGTTTGTGATTTCCCGTTAGCGGATCCGCATTATCACACTCCAAACAAAATTGACATGTTGCTGGGGGCAGAAATTTATGGGCAAATTATCCAGGAAGGAGTTAAGAAGGGACCTCAGGGTAATCTCGTGGCGCAAGCGACTTCATTGGGTTGGGTTTTATCGGGTGTGGTGGAAAAATCACACCAACCACATGATAATGTTTTAGTTATGCATTCGCATGTGGAGGAAACAGACCTCATGAAACGCTTCTGGGAACTAGAGGACAATATGATGAACAGTCCCACCATATTATCCGAGGAAGAAAAACAGTGCGAACGTTTCTTCGCTACAACAACGCGAAGAGACAGTGACGGGCGCTATATAGTACGGTTGCCATTTAAAAGCCAAGATGCAACACCTATAGTAAAAAACTCTAAAAGGATAGCTGAAAAAAGATTGTCTTCATTAGTCACAAAGTTAAGTAAAAATACAAACATGGAAACGAATTATCAAGAGGTATTGGAAGAATACTTACTGCTGGGTCATATGGAGATAATACCTGAAAAAGAAATAAATAACCGTAAAGGAATTTACCTACCTCATTTTGCGGTTGTTCGGGAGGATAAGGACACCACAAAAGTGAGAATAGTATTCGACGCTTCCTGTAAAGGTGAAGACGGCGTTTCACTAAATGATCTGTTGATGATAGGCCCTACTTTACAGCCAACGCTGAGACATATTTTAATGAAATGGAGAACATATCCAATATGTTTATCTGCGGACATAGTAAAAATGTACCGTCAAATCAAGGTTGATGAACACGACGTGGACTTTCAGAGAATTCTGTGGAAAGGAACTGCAGATAATCAAACTCAAGAATATCGTTTATTGCGGGTTACTTTTGGTACAGCATGTGCCCCATATCTTGCTGTTAAGGTGCTTCAACAGGTAGCCATAGACGAGAAGGAGAAATACCCTACAGCTGCTGTAAAGGTTAAGGAAGACTTTTACATGGATGATCTGCTTACGGGCGTTGAAAGCGTTGAGGAAGGAGTCAAACTGTATTCTGAAATGAATCACTTAGTAGAAAAAGGAGGGTTTTCGTTGCAAAAGTGGTCAAGCAATAGTGAGGAGCTGTTGAAAAGTTTGAAAACTAAAGATACAAATACTACAGAAGAAGGAAGGAAAATTAAAATAGATGAAGTTATGAAATTATTGGGACTTACCTGGGATCGAACAGGAGATGCGTTCCGCTACACAGTGACACTCTTACCGACGAAGAAGCCTGTAACAAAAAGAATTATTATATCGGACATATCACGTTTATTTGATCCACTTGGATGGGTTTCTCCAAGTGTTATAGTTGCAAAAATAATCATACAAAAGCTGTGGTTATCAGGTATAGGCTGGGATGATGAAGTTCCCGAAACAATATTAAATGAGTGGATTACTTACCGTGGTGAACTGTGCCAGTTGTCGGAGTTGCAAATACCTCGCTGGATCAATACAAAACGTAATAACACACTCGTTGAATTACATGGATTTAGCGACGCATCCAAGATGGCTTATGCAGCCGTGATTTATCTTCGGTCCATCGACGATCAGGGCCACGTGTCTGTAAACTTGGTAACATCAAAAACAAAAGTAGCACCAATAAAGCAAATATCGATTCCACGTTTGGAGCTCTGTGGAGCAGTTCTTCTGGGTAGGTTATTGGTTGAGGTAGCTCACACCATGAGTATTCCGAAGGAGAACATTCATGCCTGGTGTGACTCCACCGTCGTGCTTGCCTGGCTTAATAGTCACCCAAATCGGTGGCAAACATTTGTGGCAAATAGGGTATCTGAGATTTTAACCACCTTAGACGCACAGCAGTGGTCTCATGTGCGGTCTGGCGTAAATCCGGCTGATTCTGCGTCAAGAGGACTCAACCCGTCTGATCTCAGGAAACAAACGACATGGTTTAATGGTCCTACCTTTTTATATTCAGAAAATATAGATTATAACAAACCTAAAGACATAGATACAGACTTAGAAGCTATAAAAAGGGTGCACTTCTCGGGCACAGAAATAAACTTATTTGATCGGTTTTCAAACTTAACGAAATTAATAAGAGTGGTAGCGTACTGCAGACGTATGTGGATAAAACGAAAGAAGGATCAAGGTGAAAAAACAGGGTTGTCAGCGCAAGAATTAGCGGAAGCGTTACGTGTTTGTATCCAACAGTGTCAAGCAGAAGGTTTTGGAGAAGAAATAGAAAATATCTCAAAGGATGGTTATTCAGTTACGTTAAAAGGACCTTTAAAATCGTTAAACCCATTCATGGACAGAAACAAAATATTACGAGTAGGAGGTAGGTTACAGAAGTCGGAACTAAGTGAAGATAAGAAACACCCAATGTTGTTACCAAAGAAGTCAAACTTAACCAATTTAATCGTGGCAGACGCTCATGACAACACCTTGCACGGGGGGCCTCAACTCATGTTAGCGTATTTGAGGACTAAATACTGGATTTTGGGGGCCAAGGAACTGGTCAAATCACACGTTCGTAAGTGCGTTAAATGTGCTAGACATTCGGCAACGACATCAAACCAGTTAATGGGGCAATTACCGGCTGCGAGGGTAACGCCTACAAGACCCTTTAAATGTACTGGGATTGATTATGCTGGTCCTATAAATATAAGGACTTCCAAAGGTCGGGGTCATCATGCTTACAAGGGCTACATTTGTTTGTTTGTCTGTATGGCCACGAAAGCCGTCCACATCGAGGCTGTAAGTGACATGACTGCTCAAGGATTTTTAGCAGCATTCAGGAGATTTGTCTCTCGCAGAGGCTATTGTTCGGATATTTGGTCAGACAATGGCACTAACTTCGTAGGAGCATCAAGGGAGTTAAAGCAGTTTTTCTCGGCAGAGCAAGCTAGTCTAACAAAGGAAATCGCTGACTGTTTAGCGTCTAAGGGAACGAAGTGGCATTTTATCCCTCCATACTCGCCTAACTTTGGTGGTCTTTGGGAAGCCGGAATCAAATCGATAAAATTCCACCTTCGGCGAGTAGTTGGAGATTCAACCCTTACGTACGAGGAGTTATCAACAGTTCTGACACAAATTGAGGCTTGCCTGAACTCGCGACCACTGTCGAGGATGGATGGGGATCCGGATGGCTTAGACGCATTGACGCCAAGTCATTTTCTGGTGGGTGAGCCATTAGTGGCAGTGCCGGAGTATAACTTCGAATCTAGCACTTTGAGTAGTCTTCGCCGGTGGCAACTGACCCAACGGATGGCGCAACAGTTTTGGCGACGATGGTCGCAGGAATATTTAGTAATGTTCCTAAATCGCTATAAGTGGAGTAAACAAACTCCAGAACCATCGGTCGGTATGTTAGTTTTAGTTAAAGAGGATGACTTGCCGCCTTGTCGATGGCTGCTTGGTCGTGTGGTTGCTAAACACCCAGGCAGCGATGACATCACTAGAGTTGTATCTATACGTACAAAAAATGGTATAATAAAAAGGTCTATTTCAAAGATTTGCATCTTACCTGTAATGTCCCCTTAGAGACAAACAGATGCGTTTATTTAGAATTATAAGATTTAATGTGACTAATTTTAAGGATTTAACTTCATAGCAGTAACTAGTGTTTCATGGTGGGCGGAATTTAAACGGGAAAATGTAATGGAAGGCCAAATTTGTTAATTTGCCCTTGGTGGGCGGAATGTTTGAGAAAATTGTTTACTTTTGTGCCGATAGATGGCGTTGTGCCGTTACGTCACGTTTCTGAATCTCGATGTTAAGATCCGCAGTGGATTTACCTAGGTCAGAATTATTGTCAAGCGAAAATAGTCTCTCAATACACGGTTGAAAGTATTTATATTGTTTCAATATCATTATCTTCACCCCTGCTAAAGTAAAGAGTGCTGCAGAAGTGTCTATCAGTGAAAGTTTGTTGTGACGCCTAGTAAACGGGTTGTTCATTTAGGCATTGGTATGAGTCAAGTACGAAAAGTCTTACAGGCGTCAGAAAGCTTTCTACTAGATGGATAGGTACCTCATAATTTGTCGTTTGGATCAATGGCTCAATGCTTGAAAAGTATGACGGAGGTGACTCGAATGCTGTATATGAGATCGTCACAGGTGATGAAACCTGGATATATTCTTACGAACCCGAAACCAAAACACAATCTGCGCAATGGATATTTCCATCCGAAGATTTGCCGACAATAGTAAAGAAGGGCAGAAGTCAAGGGAAAAAGATTATTGCCTCATTCTTTTGACGGACGGGTCATTTCGCAACAATTGTCCTAGAAGATAAAAAGGCAGTTACTGCAGTTTGGTATGTCAGTCATCGTTTACCAGTTGTCTTGGAAAATGTTAGACAGTAGCGCCCAAGAAGCAGGATCCTCCACCACCACAACAACGGTCCAGCTCACTCCGCCAGACGGACTATCGAATATTTGTCTATCGAAAGTATGGAGTTAGTAAGTCATCCTCGTTACAGTCCTGACCTGGCACCTTGTGACTTTTATTTATTTAAAAAAATAAAAGATAAAGTTTTATGAACCCTGAAGATTGACTGTGTTTGAAAAAGGCGTAGAAGAAATCCCTAAAGAAGAGTGGGCTCACTGCTTCAGTCAATGGTTGAATCGCATACAACCGTGTGAAAGGAACGGAGACTACTTACTTGGAAAAACAATAAAAATATTAACAGACTTCTACATCATTCCGTTTTTTATATCCTAAAATCTTTCAGTGTGACCCACGTAAACCTAACTTTAGATATTTTTTGTTCCTAGTTCTTACCTAGTTATGTACCTAACGAATGGTATTGCAATACCATGTGATAGGGAACGAGCTTGCTATTTTTCGGGTAGGGTAAGTAGTTATGTAGCACCCGTAGAACCCACCCAAAAAAAATCTTAGCTACGGGCAACTGAGATTTCTAAACTGCGTAGCTTTTTCAGAGTTTGTTTAAAATGTTGAGTCTACTTTTACTTTATTCAAAGAATACTCACTTAGCATTTAAACTAATAGGTAGTTATACCTACTCCTAAAAATACCTTTTTTAAGGCAAGCACAGCTGATAAAACAGGTGAAAACCCACGCGCCTATATAGAATGCAAGAGTATCTGGAAACTCGCTTAAGATATTGTGTTATTTACCTACGTACGCCAATCTCTCGAACACAGGGGAATGTTTAAAAAAACATGACGAAGAATAATTGAATGTTTTTCGTTTTCAGTATTTAGCAATTTCACGCTCAGTAAATGCAATAATCTACGCCACAGTAGATAATTCAATTCCAGCGTAAATACATGGCCCGTTACCGAATTTCCTTTGAGAGACGAAGCGTGCGGCAGCCGCTGCGAGCCGGCACGTTTCTCTGAACTTCGGAATTCCAATTTTGAAAAGTTTTCCAACAAGGGCCCGATATTGACAGCCAGTGTCACAGGGCCACTCGCTGAGGGCAGCAACGGCCTTAAAAACAACTTCACACTACACAATACGCAGCCTATCCAGCGACACGTGTGTCACACACACATAGTCTACACGTAGGGAGTCTATACACGGTGCTCCCTGAAAATCCAGAGCGAAATGTTTGCTCGATTTCGTATTTTTAGGCATCGACGGGCTTTTCCTATTTCGTGGATTGTAAATTTAGGTGGATGAAAAGGAAACTAAAAACGATAAACTATCCTATCTTTAGTACCTAAATAACTTGCTATCGTTTATTTCATTAAGAAGAAAGATTACTTAATAACAACACCAGTAAATGAGCTGACACTAAAGTGGCAAAAACTTCATAAAAAAAACACCGAAGAAAGTACAATATAATGAAGAAGGCTTTCGGCTTTGTGATTGCGTGCCAAGTACGGGATAACTGAGACCATACTTCATTATTCGCTAGAAAGAAGGAAGCCGGAAAGATTAACTTCTTTTATAATTAAGTTTGTCCCCAGACACTAATTTATAAACGGTGTGCGTTTCGCTCAGAATAAAAGGGTATCTTCTGAAACCACGGATAAAATAAAAAGCTGGGGACTTAAGATTTATTTCTGAGCATTTGCAGTAGGATATAAATCTTACGTTTCACGATTGAATATATTTTTAACAATACAAGGTATATTTTGCTGCCACAAGATAAATCTGTAGGCTCATCAACCGTCCATAGAATATCATCACGCTTCATCCGTCATTTCCGTCAATCTCAGTTTGCGGTGCACCCTGACACTCAGCTAATAGGCTCCGCCAGCCAACAGATGGCGTCATAATCAACTAACTTGAACACGAACTTTCGTACTGAAGATACATCATGTAAAACATTATTGTAATTAGAAGTTATAAAAAAGTCAAAATAACCCCAAAATTCTTTGAAATTACAGTTATTTAAAATAAGACTGACAACGCGTAAATATTATTCTAATCGAGCAACAACAAAGTTCAGCTGGTTTCAGTTCTACATCATCATTTTGTTAGAAGCGCCATCTGTTAGCTCTACAGCGAACTTCGCGGTCCAAGCTTTTACTAACGCCATCTATTGCATCTCTCTTGTACTGCGATGCCCTCTACCAAACGAAAGCTGAACCACGTTGTTTCAGCCTCTCCGTTTCAAATGGAAAACTCGTTTTGACCGAATTCACAAACGTGGCGCGATTGCTTTTATTGTGTTTCGCTTTTACCGTGCAAACGACGGATCGAGGTCTAATGTATGGAGGAATCTAAATTCAAGCTTTTGCTTTATTAAAGTTTGTGCAAATTGTGTTTTGTAGGGAGAACAATATATGGTACCATAATAATTACGCACCTTTAACATCATTTATCTGTAAAATTTTGACTAAGTGCCTTCTGCGCTACATTCCTACCCGCACAGAATCTAAACTCCGGTTTCTGAATGTGATCCATTATCTGACCAGTAAACCTAATGTCCAATCTGCCATTAGCTGTTATGATGATGCTGTACGATGAGTAAGCAACAACTAATCATATTATAAATTGTAAGATTTGTTTAATGAGCTCTCGCCATCTAGATACGTTTTGTTTATGAAAATAACAATGATTTCCACTTTTTTCCAAGGCCTAACTGGAACAGAAAGCCGAAATATTTGAAATAAGTTCTAATTCTGCCTACATACGATATTATATTTTTTCTTTTTTACTCTTATTACTATAGCTTGAAGATTGTGCGACGAGACATGGCCACATTCGCCATTGATCATAGGGAATGGGCGAAGCTCGCAGAGGATCGAGACAAATGGGGCAGACGTGTGTTGAGCCGTCGTATGAAACACGACCAGCTTTGGTTTGGGCCACTAAAATAGGTAGAACAAAGGCATCAAAGTGACATTACGACATTGCCCTCATCTGTCTCTTGTTTTGGGTACCTATGAAGCTTACACAAACTACATAAACAAGTGTTTTGATTTTTGTATTATTTTTAGAAGAGAAGGACCTAAAGTATCGTATGTGAAGAAAAGAGCTTGATGAAAATAAACCAACAACCATCTAGTCTTGAACAACACACTATGTAGATAATTAGATAAGGCAACATGCAGGTACCAATTTAAACTTTACTTAAACAAGGACAGAAAAACTATAAGCTGTAAGGACAATCTTATCTACATAATGACATAGGTATGAAGGTCCCTGTGTCTGGAGTCACCTTTCAAGCTCTTTTTACTTTCAGCAATATTTTAATTCCATGCATGTAGGTCTCGCGTGTGATGTTGTATGAGCCACAACTCACTAGTCAAAAATAAAACACTAGGTACATATAGATAGAAATGATAGGTTAGACAAGAACCTGCCATTGTTCGCAATATGAACAAAAATACGTTTCAATGTGGGCTTATTCGAACAGATGTTTCAAATTGACTGATTCCCAAAAGCTGTTAAACCAAGCGTGAAGGTTGTAATAAAGACCGCAGGCCGGCTCGAGATTAATTAAGATAGAGGCTCGTCGAGCTTCAAGAACATTTCCACTGACCACGCCTTTTACTTCGTTTGCCCACATATTTACGGTTTCGAGAACCCGTACATACAAAAACAGAACAGCTATACTTAGATCGTAATTACCTACTCATTTAAGAAGTGAGGGCTTCCTTGACATGCAGACGAACAAAAAGCTTTGTTAATACACGTCCGTGTTGGCTCCATATTGTAACTTGGCATGACAACTCGACTTAAGTACCTATGTAAGTTGTCGTAACACAAAGACAACGCTGTTGTGGCGACAAGTTTTAATAAAACATTTTATGGTTACGAATTCGTAAATATGTTGGTAATTTTATCTTTACATAAAAACTTTAAGAATAAATTGGTCTCCTTTCTCTACGGTCGGTGGTCGGGCTGATTGCCCAGCGTAAGCTCGACGTCGAGATATCTTTACAGACTCTTGAAAATACTTCTAATAGGCCCTAATCGTTCAGTAATTATTTAGGTAGAAAAAGGTAAAGTACATACATACACAAAAATACTTTACTAAAAATTGAAAGTTTATTGTATGCCAAAATAGACAATAAGTAACTACATTATCCACTGCTGAACAAAATAAAACCAGAAAGAAACTTGTCACATTACTTACAAATTGCGTAAAAAAATATTGATAGCTTCGACATTGTTAGCCTCAAGTCCCGTTACGAGTCCCTAGATGGATGGCCTACA
This sequence comes from Brachylomia viminalis, assembly GCA_937001585.2. Classification (NCBI taxonomy): domain Eukaryota; kingdom Metazoa; phylum Arthropoda; class Insecta; order Lepidoptera; family Noctuidae; genus Brachylomia; species Brachylomia viminalis. Next base: position 12,261,844 of record OW443299.2, read on the forward strand.
TATTATGATAACATCTCTAAACAACCCCATAATAATCCTGTCCACTATAGATAAAGGAGTCCCCGGGGGCCCGCGGGAGCACTCCGTCTTCACACTATCCGTCAAAGTCTCGGAGACGATCCTACTTGCGAATACAAATAACTCTACATTCGTAAATCTAGTTCGAACGTAATTGACACATCGAAACCTTGCATAAGCGCGCGAGGGTGCTGAAAAAATACGGATTTTTGAGCCTTTACCCAATAGAGAGAGACAGCACGTTATGAAGCTTTTAATGGTTATGTTATTTTTTAACGAGCAGGTACTCGTATTAGTGTTATTCACTTAACAGCAAAACTTATGTAGCAGGAAAACAAAATCCTACAGAATAAAAGAAAAGGAACCACTTCACTTCTTTCATTTCCTTCATAATAAAATCTTACGTAACTTTTTTAAACCCTCCGCATACGGTACCTACGCATGATCTCTTATTTTCATACAGAGTGCTCATTGACATCATTGTCAATCTTGTGGGACCGAGTGGAACAAGACATTGTCTGGGAAATACTACATCATCTAGTTATTTGTGTTCACATTTTAATACAGTAAGTAATCTATCTATACCAACATTAGACGATTTTCGGTAACGCATTGCGTTGGCCTTCACCGCTAGAACTCCGGTTCGACAATAAAACCGTCGTTTTCGCTACTTCCCGCTTAAATAAGAAGGAATAAAATAAATCTTATGTATGCGTTCACAGGTTCACACGTACATTAGGGCGCGCTAAAAGTGTGCTAAAGAGCTTCATCTCTCTGTCTCGTAAAAGATTTAGGTGAAAGAAGCTTATTTTTGGTAGGGCTGACAGTGCGATAGTGTAAGGCCCATTACAGGCAAATTATGGCGGCCATTATTGTCCGCGTGTCCCGTGCTCACCGCCCTGAGTTACGTCCGCACTGGGTCAATGGGTTTTATATAAGAAATCTTTTCCAACGCGTCCCGTTTCACTACAGATAAATGTAAGTATCTCTGTGAACGAAATCTGCTGTAAAACGCTTGCATGAAAACGTGATGGGGTACGGCGATTTGTGATAAAGGTTAACTATAAGGAAAAGTCAGGTTGTCACCGGTAATAGGGTAGATTGCATTATTTCTTGGGATAAGTTTTATCAAAACGTCCATCTCCGTCACAGAACAGATAAATGTATCTGTTCTGTGATCTCCATAATTAAATTGATGAGAATCTAAGTCAGCTCTGCATGTAGGGTGTACCTATGCGATGTAACTCTAATGTAAATAAATGATATCAAAACACCGGCAGCGGACTAACGGGGAGTCCCAGTGCGCGTCGGGCCTAAGTTTGACGAAGTTAACCCATTAACAAGGTCACTAAATCATTCGCGTCACTACTAAGTTCGCTTGCTTGTCTCGCCAAATTATTTTAATTACCGTTACAAGTTTATCGCGAAACTAAACGGAATTAAGCGCCACTTGGCTATGAATATTTCATTGTGGAGCTTCCTGCTTTACGTAGGTACCTAAGCGTTTATGGCTCTTTCAGCGGATTTTAAAGTTGATCTGGAATAAAATACTCGCAGGACCGGAAAGTTTATTGCAGGTTCTCTATTAAGCTAACGACGTAACAGCGGCAATTATCCTCGTTGATTCAGATAGTTGTCCACTGATGCGCAAAACAGAGCCAGCTTAAAATCGGACTTGGTTCCCAAGGCGACTACAAAGCGGCATGCGGCCGATTACGGTCAAATTATTGCTGTCATTATAGTCCGTACTTCTGTGCGATACTGGGTAATCACGGGCGGCAATGTCGCGCTGCAATACTGCATCTTATTTACTGTTACATAGGGCCTATCTACTAACTAACGTCACCGCTCGACATGTTTAATGATAGCATTGGTCCTGTGCAACCCGCCGCTATATTTTCACCTTGCATTTTAACTTTTTTCAGTGCGCTCGGGCCAAAATTGTCGGTACATTAAAGCTTGAGGTAATTACCATAATAATATTATGAAATATTACTTATTATTTCAGACTATAACTTGCCAGAGGACAAATTCCTAGCATTCATTTGTGGAGCTACCACTTTCACGTTCCTACATGGGCCAGCGGACAAAATGCACGCTATTCTAGGAAAAGGAGTGCCAAAATTGTTTCGCTCGTGTTCCAGGAATATAGTGCTGAAAAATTTACGTCCAACGGTATTAAGTTATCAATTATTACAGTATGACTTTGGTATGTACGACACAATAGCGTTCCCGCGGAATAATTCATGAGTGCCGAGTATATGAACTAACTGAAAATAATGGCTACGTTTGAACTTAAACAGTCGTCGTAGAATTACAACATTGGTTCGTGTCGCCGGGTTCGAATGAGCCGTTTACTTGAGACCCTGATGTCACAAAAGCTATGACGTAAATATAATGGTCCGCATATTCAATAATTCGTGGACCTTTAAAATTAGATGTTGTTAGTAAACTCATAGTTTAGTAAACGGAGCAGGCGCTGTGGAACTCTTTCAATTCATGTTAATATCGTCTTTGTATACAAGAGAGAGCTGGAGACCCTTATTACGGGCTTTTAACATAAAACGGGTTACAATGTCCTATCTCTAATTAAATAATTAACGTGCAAATAAATTATGAGTGAAATAACAGTTTTTTTTTACATTTTCTTTTCCATCAAGATTTTATCCTTTACGATTTATGAAAGCACCAGAATCAATATTTCGAAAGGAAACTAAGCATAAGTGAATGTCAAAGGGTCCAAAGTAGGTTCAAATAGAATAAAAAACGATGACATTGCAAGTGTTTGCTATCAAAACTTTAACCTTTTAACGTAACCTTATGCATTCAGTGGGTGAACACACGAACACGAAACTTACTGCCGATAGCCACGCACTACTTAAGCACTCGCGGTGGTTCCAAGTGTAACCTACTCCCTTACACATACTCGGCAAGCACACGGACAATATATAAGTGGTGGAGATCTTCTTTTCATATATCTTAGTACTTTTCTTTCATATCTCACACGCCGTAGTGAACAGAATAGCCAGTCAGCGTGCTAGATAATGGGCCGACCTGACCTGCACAATTTTAGTGGTTGTTGTATGCAGGGTGGCAGGGAAATCGACGAGCTACTTCGTTACCATGGATTCAGTACATGGTTCAGAACCCACATTTTTTTTTTTTTTTTTGAGGATGTGAAATCATCAAATGACCCCTCCCGCTCTGGGTGGAGCGGAAGGGAGTGTCAGACTCTTACTGACTAAAACCCACCCGTGTTCCTTCCTTGGCCCTTTATGTTCCGGGTCAGCGGTACCCCTTGTGGATGATCCCGCTTTCCCGGCAGGCTTGGGCCCTAGTGGGCCCCCTCTTCGACGCTGACATATCTTTGAGGCGCGCGTGGAACACGTACGCGCCGTCCGGCACGGGCCTGATCCTGATCGGACGGTGAGCTATTCAGAACCCCCATTGCGGTGAAATAATTCGTCGGTTTAAAAAAAATGTTGTTCTTACATTTTGACCACGTAGGTCCAAATGCACTTTTTTTATAAATCAGAAGATTTTTTTTTCTAACCGACGAAATATTTTATCCTATGGGATCTACAATCATGTACTGAATTCATGGTTAGGTACAGTTTGAGCGTCGATGCCACCCTATATATTAAAGTGAAAAATAATTTTATGTTCGATTCTTATAGGCTTCTAATTAACTAGGACGCACTCACACGATTGTAACATTCCGTTAGTACCTACCAATATAAATTGCTAGTTTAATGATAATAATGTCCAGTCACTTTTCTCGACAGGAAAACGAAAACCATAACCTTCAACATCCATAGTTGCGCACACTCACTAATAACGTAACTTTGAGTATATAAGTAGGTACCGTAAAGTTTTACAAAAGAAGAAAACTTACCAAGTTTTAGGAAATACTACTTGGATAAATATCATCACTGAAATACATCATAATGATATTCTAGGAACGAAAGCAAATGTGCGGGGGAAGCATGTTACGCAATTACGACGAAATAGCTCATCCAACTTTGCTGAAACTTGACACAGATATGAATCATAACTTGGAGAATTATACCAACAACATATATGACACTTTTTATGCTGGCTATAAATCTGTTTACCAAGAAATTATATGTTTCAAAGAAAACTGTCTCAAAGCTTTCGCAAGCATATTGAATGAAACCTTTTATAAATAAACAACAACAGAGTCTGGAAAAGCTAAACAATTAAATAGAAATACAAAACGACTGTATAAAAGTTGATAATCAATGAATGAGTTTGATCAAAGTCTAGTTTGAAATCGCGCTGAGCGCTCGGTCAGCGAAAGAAAATCACTGGTCGTTTAGGTAACGAGCCGTCTTGATTGAAGCCCAGCTGCCGGCTTGATTAAACTGATCAGTTTTTGCCTCTTATGAAAAGAACTCGATCAATGTAACTAGCTGCCGAAGATGAACAACCCTAAAGATGTACGAAACTAGTGATCGATGGAGCATATTACCGACTTCTAAATACTTGGAGCTTTTCACAAGAAAAGAGATTTCATATTCACTGTATCCGGCCTTGTTAGTTTAGGATGGAGTTTCGCATCATTGCTCTGCAAGGAGGTGAGATTAAACGCGAATTTTCTTTGTGTAATCATATCAACCTTTTTATAAATGTATACGTTTAAAATTAGATTTCTCAATGTTCGCTGAGCAATCTTCTGAAAGGTTCAATTGTTATCTTATCCTTTGTATAAAGAAAGTGGAATATCAATAGTACTTTATTTCCTTTAGGATCAGTTCTATAATTGCTTAATCGTCTTGAATGTCTAAATTATTCAGTAAGAAAGTCTTACCTTAATGATTAACTATACATTTAATACTCGTATTATTATTTTTAATGAAATATATTAATGCATGAAATATTTATCTTTTGTTAATTAGTTTATTGTTATTATTTAGAATTTTAAGCTGTCGGCCATTTTGTTTCTTTTACTTGTCGACATATTGATGAAATGTGACCTTATGATTTTTAAATTGTTGTTTGAATTTATGAAATTCAAATGTATTTTTTTTATTTTTTATTTTAGTGTGTCTACTGTAAGTGTGTTTAAATTCAGATACAAAATTATTTGTTTATGAATAAATGACTATAGTTTATGTGCGTAGCACAAAAAACAACAAACCAACAAACTTTAATTAGATTCAAATACATCGCATTGCATTCACTACCTAAAAATAGCTAGGACTAGTATCGTGGATACCTTGATAAGCTTGAACAGTACAGAACTATATGTTCATAGTTTTAGAGATAGCTACATAATTTAAATAGACCAAATTAGTCGTTTCTGTCGGAATCAAAAATTTCACACCGGGGCCCTCTATCGTGATTGTTGCACAAATCACTCTGCAGTTAACAAAACCTACCCAAAGTCACATAAGCTTTCAAATAATGTAGACAAACTCTTTGACATTAAAGAGTTTATTTGTAAACTAGCTCCACCCCGCGACTTCGTTCGCGTGGAAGTTGTAAGACACCACAATATACTAAAATGACAGCCACGTTTTTATGAAACTTTTCTGTATACCTGTAGTGTTGGTCTCACCAACCAAAACATGAAGAGAGTCAGGACTGGTGACGCGGGAGCAAGGACGTACAGTTGTTCGTGTGAGAAGCAGCTCGTCCTGAGGTCGAAACTATACCACTAGTAGAAGGACCTTCAGTAGGAATTTCCCATTGCTTGCAAAGTTTTTCGTTTTTAGTAAATTAATGAACGCCTATGCGCGTTCGTGCATATACTACCTAATGGCACAATACTGATACACCATACACCAAATTATTCCTGACGAACAGCTATCACTAAAATAATATTACAACAGTAGATTTTGAAGAAACGGGATTACTCCTTAACAGTCACCTAACCTAATTTTTTATAAAACCAATGATGGCAGAAGAGGCTTAACCTTAAGGGGAAGCGTCAAAACAGCCCGCGTAATTTAAATGTTCTTACGTTTTTCCAATTTGCAGGTCAGTATTAGGTTGTATGTTGATCAAAATTATGATTCGCGGCCGTAACAAGTATGCGCTAACAGAATTATAATCATTAAAATAAGCAATACAATCCTTTAAGTTCATATTGCCCTAAAATATGACTATTTCATGAAATCATAACATTTGAGGTAAATTCTAACTTAGAGGGTTGTATTGATGATTTTTTTGATTTTAATTCTGTTTATACATACTTGTTACTGCCGCGAATCATATTTTGATCAACATACAACCTAATACTGACCTGCAAATTGGAAAAAAGGAAAGAAAATTTTAATTTCGCGGGTTACTCTGGCGCTTTCGCCTTAATGATTTCTGTGTTCGTTCTACGAACTATCACATAATAATATAACAAAATGAAAAAAATATCAATGATTGGGAATCGAACATAAGTTTGCAAAGCAGACGTCGAACTTTTAAGCTATTTGCTTTGTTGACAGTTGATTAACAGCCGTTCCTAAATTAGGGTAGTTGCTGCTCGGTTTTTGCGACCAATTTTATACCGAATAAACTCGAATTCTAGTGGTTGTTCAACTCTCAATAATTATGAATGTTAGAGTCAGTAGAAGCACCTAAGAGGGAATCCAAAGCTACAGCAAGTCGAAGTTGTAAAAAAAAGTTGCTAAAAAAGTAATTTCATACCGGGCCTAAACCTTATGCGAGGATTTTAGTCTCACCATCAACCCAAAAAAAATAGTCAGCTGCATGAAAGTGGGGGGATAGATATAATTATGTCAGTCGCGTAAATTAACATGATTGTTCCGTTCAGGCTAAATTCGAAACTATGGGTAATAAGGCAAAGCTGTCAAAGGAACCTTAAAATCAAACGGTATTTTTGTTTTTTTTACAAAGGTCGTCTCTGCCTGAGCCAAGTACCTATCTAACCCGTTTTTTTACAAAAACAGCACCCTGTTTTATTGCACCAATCGATAGTGTAGGTGGTATAGATCAAATCCTGTTAATAAATATAATGTGACAAATCAGAGGAATTGGCCATTTTTCCTATTTTTCGTAATTTATGAAACATAAAATTTGCTAAAACTGCCACTTCCTTTGATTTTACACAAAGTAGTCCTTTACAATATTTGGTCCTTGTCAACGCCTTGATTTTTGATAAGAGGAATCTGGTTATATTCCCGGTTCAGGCAGAAGCTTTTTCAAAAAACACAAAAATGCAATGCAACAGCAGTTTTATTTTTCTTCAAAATAGAGGTCATGGTTCCTTTGACCCGTTTGTCCTACTATCCACAGTTCCAAATTTTGCCCTGGATGTACCATCGCAACAATCATGTTCATTTACGGGATTGACATATATATATTTCCCCCACTTCCATGCAGCGTACCATTTTTTTTTTGGATTGAAGATGATCCCAAAAACCATCCCATAAGGTTTTAGCGCGGTAAGAAATGTTTTCTTATTTATTTTTATTTACAACTTTTCGAGTACTACGCGAGCAGCTGAGGCTTTTTTTTTTTTTTTTGAGGACGGGAAATCATCAAATGACCCCTCCCGCTCTGGGTGGAGCGGAAGGGAGTGTCAGACTCTTACTGGACCCACCCGTGTTCCTTCCTTGGCCCTTTATGTTCCGGGTCAGCGGTACCCCTTATGGATGATCCCGCTTTCCCGGCAGGCTTGGGCCCTAGTGGGCCCCCTCTTCGATGCTGACATCTCTTTGAGGCGCGCGTGGTCACGTACGCGCCGTCCGGCACGGGCCTGATCCTGATCGGACGGTGAGCTACCCATTACTCACCGCCCGCAGGCCCGCGCCTACGGTGGCCGGGAGTCGTCACGCGGCTCCCGACGCCCGGAGCGTCCACCGCGGCGGCTTGGACGGGAGACTCTCTCCCTCTCCCGTCCCGCCACCTCCTTCGCTAGCATGACTGCTTCGCAGAAGGAGGCGACTGCCTCCCACTCCCCCTGGGATATGTTTTACACTAAGGAAAAACCATTTTTGGTATGATTTTCAGGCGGTATACAATGGCTTTTTAAACTAACGCCATCGCGTCACCGCCCGTACTATTATGTCTTGACTGATTGCTTAGCTCCTTAAAAGTATAACGGGATGATAATCATTTAAAAGGTTAAATCTGTAAGTATCGTAACGGTATTCGTTCCCAATTCATCCCAGTGCAGTAATGGAATAGTTCGACTGTTCGACTGTGTCATACACTGGTATATTGTGTTCTAGCTCATCACAGTCTCATTTCCTACGATATGTATGGTTTTTTTTTTTGTAATTTCTGACTTTTCTAGTACTCAAACCACACTGGTTCCGTAAAGTTTTTTGATCCTTATAAGAAACAGGATCGATTGGCATAAAAAAATATGTATGTGAAAGTTGCCCATCTTCATGTTGACTGTAATTTTTTTCAAAATCTATGAATGCATATTAAAATGTTTCAAACAGTTAAGAACAGTATCATAAGAGCGTTTTCTTGTAGCGACAGCGGTTAAGTTACCTGCCCTTATTGTCCCATCTCAAAAATCCAACCTGTATATGTCGTGATTGACTGCCTCGCTCCATAAAGGTTTAGCATATAAATATTCTAACCTTTTGGTTCGTCTTTCTACAATTTGCGGTACACTATAAAGGAATACGAATAAATTGCAATATTTCTCATAGCAAATAGTGTGAGAGTTTGTAGCCTACAGACTGACCAGACTTATAGAGAATATCTATGCATAATTTGAACAAAATCTATACGGTAGTTTTTGCGTGATGCTGGAACATGCATTCAGACAAGCAGACAAAAAATAGATCTTCCTTAAAGTTAAGAGACATTTAAACGTGATCCCTGTGCATTCAACCCTGCTACCACCTTGCTAAGTGGCGCCTAGCAGACGTTTATCATTACTTAACTTTAAGCAACATTTATAAGTAAAAAAACACTCTGTACCAAAATAAATTCTTACAAATGTTAATCATATTACGCTAACTGGTAACTTAAATCAATTACACTATACGTTACACCCACAAGCATCACAAATAACTCTTTCAACACACGCCCACTCATCCTAAATTACTAACATTGAGATCTTACTTCAAAGACAAAACCCTTTGCCAAAGGAAAATACATTTTATTTTACTAAAAGCGTTATACGGTTAATACACGTGGGTAATCGTAATACAATCGTGGCCTGAAAACAATACGTTTGTTGAAGTAACAAAGTGTGCCGCCAAATGGAATGGGGTTCGATCCCTTTAATGTAATTGGATCTGTCAGCAGCAAACAGGCAAGCAGGTAATTACTAACTGCTACTAACGAAAATAACAGCGTTCTAAGACACTCGATGCCCCAGGCGTCGAACGACTAAGGCCCGGGACACATTATGCGGTTAACAGCCAAGGAGGACGAATGTACAACCTCGTTCGCAGTTCTCCCGGTAAATCTTGTAGTTGCAGTGCAGTCGCGCAGTGCGTACCTCGCCTTAAAGTTGTACGCCGTAATGAGCTCACTGCGTCTTATCTACTCGCTGTAGCATCGTTCGTGCAGTGACTGCATGTAGGTATATACAAAGAGAGGTTTATTTTAAGAACCTATTTAAACAAAGACTTCTTTATGTCAGACCTCATACGCCTAAGTCCTTTTATGTTTATAAACCCCACGCATTATTGTAGAGTTGTTTAAACGTTATAGTGTTGACTTTACTCCGCTAGGGTAAAAATGTGTCGTAATTGTGGTTCATAAAACATGTGATGGTTTGAAGTTAATAGTATCTAAAAGTAAGCGCATTATAGCTATCGGATTAACAAGCTGCTACGCCATTAATTCTGTCCGCGCCAGCTTATTTCTTATACTCCTCTACTTTAATAGCTTGTAAATCCAATGCGGAAATGTACAGAAGTTCGAGTTTAGTCGGAAAACGATCTCTATTAGTTAGTTGCAATATATTAATATGTTCTGGGAATTGCTAATCGATTACTGGGGAATGAGATAATGAATGCGCAAGGAAATATCGTAGAACTTCGGAGTTAGATACTACTAACAACGATATTTTACAGCAACTGCAGTCCTTTGGAGGTTTATATTACCTGTATATATTATATTTTTATTGTAGTAATTTAGATTTACAGTGCAAAGTTATGAATTTAATAGGCTCTAACAATTTCTTATGCCTTCAATAAAACTAAATAGGCACTTTATAAATATACTGAAGGACCGGAAAACCCAATTGACTGGGTATGTCGTTAAAACTTATCAATAACATTCAAACTTAGGTACTTACCTGCTGTAGGTACTTTTGTAAATATTAATTGAGACTCGGGCGCTTCAACATTAATTTGTATCCCAGTTTTGACTTATTTATATCGATTACCATCTCTAACGTTATCAGACTCTTGAGAATAATAAAGCGCGCAATTTTGTTCTGTAATGACCACTTCAAAATAATCCTTTATAAACTTCAGCAAGTATTATTTTTAATTATAAATTACTCGTTATATCAAATATTAAAATAAGCCATTTAGATAAATGTCGCACCTGCCAGTAAAATAAAAATGATATAAAATGTGTTCGGTAAAACCCATTTGAAGCGTGTTTTAAATAAACGTAAAATGAATACCTACTTTTACGGCACAGAGCAATATACGATACGATTACACGCGTCAAAAATGCCACATACTAACGTGTTATAGCATTGCAGCCATGTCGTTACGTCATTTATAATAAACGTTATGAATGGTAGAAAGATATAGCCATAATTCAGAGTTTTGTTATTCAGATCGGTTAGCTTCGACAGCATCTCACATCGGGCCTAAGCCGAGCACGACATAAATCACATAACAAACACAAAGAGCAAAGTGTTTACCATAAAATCGCATACGCGTCCCTAAATCATAACACAATAAAATTTATAGCGAACGGAAGGTCCGGCCTCAAGTGCTGATAAATCAAACACATTTTCTTCGTGTGACTGAAACGGAAAATCTTTCCGGCAAATATACCAGGCGACGCCATTATTTACCTTCTTTTATAATACGAGTACATACAGCTCCACGGCACATTGTTTTCCATCTATATATTAGCGTCGCTATGGTAATAAAACCTCGACTTAGAGACGTTTTAATTCGATGAAAAGGGGAACAATTCGGGGCCTATTTTTAAAGACCTACACGGTCTTATATTACAAAACAAGGTTTTTCTTTACACGTGGTTTAAGCCATCGATCGTGTTTTTGAAATAATAATACAGTTCCTTTTACAAAACTTACATCTTAGTCCGGTCTTAGGTTGACAATTTTGTATTAAGAACTTTACTAAAGTCGGCATAAAGTTCGAAATACAAAAACTGGCTCGATGGTTTAGGCTCGGACTGAAGTTAGATCGTGTTATAAAATAAGATGGACATTGTTTAAAAAAAGTGCTTGTTAATCATCATCAATTGATGTTCATGTTTTCTTTTGTTTCATAATAGCCGGCAGTTTAACTCCCTATTTAATTTGTAGATTCCCGTAGAGGCCATTATGTTACAATTTTGCACAGATCCAGTGTCGCAAAATGACGCAATCACTCTTTTGTGAACACAATGACGCAAGTAATGAATTTAATTAAATTGTTAATTCGGTTCTTTTATTAAAACGACACTTGGTTTAAATTACATAAGGGTAAATAATGCATGCCTGTCAATCGTACATTATTTTGGTCTTCATTTGTGACAAGTCTTTCAAGGTTCGTCGTAGCTCGGTAGGTTTTACCCTCAGGTTTCATCCGCGGCCAAGGAATCTACGTATTATTAGCTGGTTACCCAGTTTAATCTGAACGCAGAAAACCCTGCCGCAGACTTACCCACAGTGACAGAAATACAAAGTAGGTTTTCTAGAACAAACGTAGCAATAATGCGTTGGATTTATATGGTAGAATCGTGTGTAAGTAGTGACTGAAAGCTACAACATTGAGCACCATTAAGTAGGCCATTTCCGTACTTGACTTAACAACTAGCGGAGGAAAACAAACGTCTGATAAACTACATTATTCTTTTGTTTCCTTATACGTATCCACACACACTGTTGTTGATACAAATATTCGAACCATCATGATCGTAGACGTTTATATCTCATAAAAATGTTACACATTAATATATCTCGGCAACGATGTCATTTTTTCCGTTACACAAAAGGATTTCATAACAAATAATAATAGCTGGGCATAAAAAGTAAATTGCTATAAGATCTTTCCGCTCATTCCCTAAAAGTTAGCAACTATAATAAATTCCGGCCATTAATCGGCCGCCCCGTAAAAACTTATTCGAAAATAATAAATAAAATTAACAAAAATGTAGCAGTAACACCGTCGCGCGGCGCAAAATAAATAATTTATTAAGGACAAGTTAACAAGGGTCTCATAAAGAAGGCAAAAGGTCGGCTATTTGTTTTCAGCGAAGGATGGTTCACCCCACTTTGTTATTTAGAGTTTGTGAGAGTTGCAGAGACGACGGGCGGTGGTGGCCGCAAAACAAGCTGAATACGAGACAGTAGACAGCTCGAGCCGTGTATCAAGTTGTTCTTCTGTGGACCGGCCGCCTGCTGTCGGTGACTTGTTACTAGTTATAACTGTTGGTACTAGCAATCACATTGTGTACTCGTATGACACACCTGGCTTCCAGCTAACTCGCTGTTTGTTTACTTGAGTGCCAGTGGCGGGACTTTAGAAAATATAAAATCGGTACAATAATATAATATACAGTCAGTGACCTGCATAACCCGACCCCTCTTCCACTCTTCTTCTTTGTAAGACTGGTCAGATCATGCAGAGTACTGACCGTACAAAGCATTGATTTTTCGATTTCTTACTTAGTGTTTTTTTTTATTATCAGTGTCCCAGTACGCGAAAGAGAACAATAGTTAAACAATGGCCACGAATCATATGTGATTAATGCGAGAGGGTACGCGTTAAGACATAATCTGAATGTAAACATGAATAAATCGTCATTTATTTGAATATGTATTAACGTATTTAAACAAAATAAACACATCTTAGATACTTACTACATAAAATATGGTCATATTTTATTTACCGAAGCTGACAATATAAACATAGATAAAATTTCTTGTCCAGATCCATATTGGGGAGAAGATAATGAAATTCCTGAGAAAAAGGTTTTATCGGCCGAAGTAATTAAAGGATTTTATTATTTTCTAAACAAGAATCATAATTTACAACACTAAGAGGGAATTATAATCTCGAGGCAATCTTTTTTTCGGCATTCTTCGTTGCAAATAGGATGACCAAATTAATTTCATGGGGATACGGGGTGGTGGTACATTGTGTTTTATATTAAGAACATAATTGATGCCTACACTTTTGAAATAAGAAGTAAACAAACATGAAATCAATAGTTACAACGCATCGTGCTATATGTACACCTTAAAAAGCCGTCGCAGCAAAATGTTTAGATATTCTACATATCTTGCGGCGGTACGCAACTGTCAAGTGAACACGAGCGTAGAATGTGGCACGGGCGTCATTGTGCCCGCAACAGCTAAATTATTGCGGGGACGCTACGACTTCCCTACAAACCTCTGACGTACTCGTACAACTGCCTCTCCCAAACAGTTTCGGAAACCTTTTACTATACGTATCTACTGACAACTGTTTCCATATTTTATACATATAGCCTCCGTAACGTACCTTTGTCTTTCTTCCTGTTTACTCACAGGATAAGACAGGCTGACTGAGCTTTATTTAAATTAATTGTTCAAACTTCGTTGAAACCTGTATAAGTAATAGTCGATGCTGAGTGAGTTGACCAAAACTGGTTGGTTGGCTGGTTAGTGGTAGTTGGTACTACGTTCGCATACGTTCGCGTGATAGAGAGAAAATGATGATGATTTTGGAGTACGACATGGGCAAGCGTTTTACATTGAGCAAAAGGGATAGTACTCATATCCCAAAAATTTATTAGTGGATAAGTCGTTGGAGTGCCATAATTGAATAAATTAATATAATAATACCACATTCTGTGTACTATGTATTGAACTAGTAGTTAAAATCTACTCTGTAGTTAGTAATTATGGGTAATCAAAGTAACCTAACTGGACCCATTCGAATATTTAAGTAACAAGAGAAGTCATTCATATACTAGACCGCAAAATAGCTAAATAATGTATAGGGCCAGTCGGTCGTATGTAATTGCCTAATGGGCTCCCTAACATCGATCGTTTCAGAACCGAGTCAATTAGTCTCGAACGTTCAAAATTTCGAAGTGGCCGAAAGATACGACGTGATTCGAGCCGCCATTCGCAGTAAATGCCTCTGCTCGTTCGATACCAAATTACTCAAATTGTTATTTACGAAATTGATGTCAGGTTTCATGGAATAACCACAATTAGCGTTCCGGTCATTCTAACTTGCAAATGCAAAAGTCTGCCCGAAATATCTGAGTCGGAATTGACCATGACATTTGAAATTCAGTAACGAATTAAATTGAATTTAGATAGCTTGAACTTTGCGAGTTGGTCGGGATTTTATTTTTAATATTTCAAGACTTTGGAAATAAAATAAGCAGGATTACAAAAATAATTTGATTTCCTAACAAATGTGATCTGGTTTCAATATAGATATAAGTTGTAAAGGTCCCGTGTAATCCACACGTAATCACCAACCGTAATATTTGTATGTGTTTGTAATACCAATCTATCGCAGCACATACACTTGACCTTATCGTGCTCGACTTATCATTAACTATAGTGATGCGGTAGGCAGAAATCGGAAAATACGATGTCTCCTTTGTGATATATCCCATGCATAAAATTGCCACTCGGTTACAAAGCCAGGCATAAAATATCACATTTCGAAAATACTGGTGAAAAAATCCAGTTTGGTTTTATTTATAGAATTGAAATTCTACCGTAGGTATTTATATAAAGCCCCTGTAGTGTGTGTGTGTGTGTGTGTGTGTGTGTGTGTGTGTGTGTATAAGGACCAATGAAAATAAAAAATAAACTTTTCTATAGTCATAAGTTTACTCCACAATATTAGCTTTAAACGTCAACAAAATTAATTCAAGAGGATAGTTAAAACAATTTGCAGAGCAAGTTTTACTTACAAAATATCAGTGTGTTTTCGCATCTCATTATATCGTCAAGCAACGTGCACCGGCTTCAGTAAATTCTTGAGCTCTCGTTTGCGTAATACCGCCATTGTAACGGCACACCTTTGAAGATAAAAGCTTCGCATGTTAGCTAGTCCGCTGCCTTTTCGCGGTCTGGTAATCTTCAGCTTAGTAAAAAGTTAAGCCTCTATAGGAAACTATTTTTAATTTCAAAGTTGAAATTAATTTTAGCTAGATTGTTACTACCTACTAAGATTGAAATTTAATGCCCCGAGCGCGAAGCGATTACGGCACGATTAGTTGTGTCCTTAGTGATATAGATGATGAAATATTTAATCTTTCATGATCGTTATTTAGACAGAGTCTACCTATAACATAAATAAGAAAAGAATCAAAACAAGGTTTATGTCTCGTGGTCTTACTGCGAATAGAGCCATCTCATTAATTTTCGTGGGTAAAAGACGATTATTTATAAGATTACACTTTGAGGACAGCCAGTGGACGTAAACCTGTGTGCTTTAGTACGATCACCAATTTGTTCGGCAAACACTGTTCGTAAATGTACTCCACGAGATTATTGTATCTATGTGGTGGAGAATGAAACAATCCTTTATTCAGATGTGGCTATTTACAGGATGGTGGTGTTTCAAAGAATAAATTATCTAAATTAATAATAATAATATTTTAAATGTGAATATTTTTTTTTTGTATATGTATATTATAATTGTAGAAGAGGAGATAATAATCCTAATCTATTATAAATGCGAAAGCACTCGTGAGTTTGTTTGTTTGTTACGCATTCACGCCAATAATAATAATAATAAGAGAATATCCACACAAGGTCTTCAGGTCCCGAACTAGGTAGAGCCTTTACTACGGTAACCAGAGGGGCAATTCTACTAATTTTAAGAACGTTCACAGTCTGATCTCAGTCTCAATCTGTCAAAAGTATCTCTAATTTCCCATACATTTTGACAAGTATTAGACATTTTGTTTGTCGCTGAGATGAGACTGCGACTAGATTTTGAACGTTTTAAATTAGTAGAATAGGCTAGCAGATGACTGATATACATACTTATATACATATACACACCCAGGCACAGGTCAAAAGGGCTAAACGGATTTGGATGAAATTTGGCACATGGGCAGACCAAGATTTGGAAGAGGACATATGCTTCTCTTCATCCTGGATTACAGACAAAGTCGCGGAAAACATCAAAACGTAATCTAAACTATAACATAATATTATAAAGATAAAAGATTAAATTTTTTGTCTGTTATGCTTTCACGTTAAAACGACTGAACGGATTTGGATGAAATTTGGCACATGGGCAGACCAAGATTTGGAAGAGGACATATGCTTCTCTTCATCGTGGATTACAGACAAAGTCGCGGAAAACATCAAAACGTAATCTAAACTATAACATAATATTATAAAGATAAAAGATTAGATTTTTTGTCTGTTATGCTTTCACGTTAAAACGACTGAACGGATTTGGATGAAATTTGGCACATGGGCAGACCAAGATTTGGAAGAGGACATATGCTTCTCTTCATCCTGGATTACAGACAAAGTCGCGGAAAACATCAAAACGTAATCTAAACTATAACATAATATTATAAAGATAAAAGATTAGATTTTTTGTCTGTTATGCTTTCACGTTAAAACGACTGAACGGATTTGGATTAAATTTGGCACATGGGTAGACCATGACCTGGACTAGGACATAGAATAGAATACAGAAACGTATAACCCGATATTCCTACGGGACCGAGACATATGCGAGTGAAACCGCGGGACGCAGCAAGCTATTACATAATATTCTATATCGTTAAATAAATAAATATCGTCTGACATTGCACACAGGTCACACAGGTGACAGGCACTTTTGAATTATCAAGTGGTTGGTCAGTTAGAACTAGGAAGCTAGTTGCCCATTCCAAAGCGTAGTAGGTACCTACGGAGAAGAACGGACAAGAAATTCCATTATATTGTTACATAAATATTAGTTAAATAAATAAATATCGTCTGACATTGCACACAGCACCATCTAGATAGTTCCAAGTTAAGCACTTAACACTTGTGTTATGGATACCTGATGGTTGATACACTACTTAATTTTTTTTTTTTTTTCGTAAATACATACATCCATGTATGTATATATGACTCGGGTACAAATGTCCATATTCATCATACAAACATTTGCCCCCACCGGGATTCGAACCCAGGACCATTTGGTTTCACTGACTACACTTAGCCACTGTAGCCACCACAGAACAGATAAAGAGTATCTGTTCTGTGGTAGCCACTACACCAAACGTGTCGTGTCGTTATAACTAGAAACAGAAAACTGAGTAACCTCTTAATAGTTTCAGTTCAACATCTCCTACGTGAGAGAACGTGTTTAAAGTTGGGTACGTAATGTAGGTATCGAGTAGCAAACAAGGTTTCAGTAGCAAATTAGGAAGTGGGTTGATTAAATATCAGAATTTAAGTAAGTCAATTAATAGAGCAGTGGTGGCCTGAGAGCAGTGGTGGCCTCGTGGTAACGGCCGCGACATAGGAGTTGCAGGTCGTAGGCCGTGTCGTAGGTTCGAACCCAGCCAGGCGCTTTACTTTGTGTAGATTATTTCATCACCATTTCTCTCAAAACGGTGAAGGAAAACATCGTGAGGAAACCGGCCTGTCCTAGAACCAAAAAAAATATCGAAGACATGTGACATCTACTAACCCGCACTCGGCCCGCGTGGTGGATTACGGCCCACTCCCTCTCACAGAGAGGAGGCCTGTGTCCCAGCAGTGGAAAAATTATAGGCTGATTATGTGTAATTAATTCAAGTATATACCCACAAAAGAAGAATGAATGTATTACAATATGATCTATTATAATCTCTTATGATTAGATATATTATGATCAGTATTACAATTGTAATTTACAACAAAGCTTTACATATCTATAACTATGGTAGTAATATCATTAGGGAAGCATTGTACAGCAATGATATGATATACATAATATGCTTTCTATATATGAGGTATTCGATCCCAGAAGCTCTGTATAATCTGTCGTGCATTATGTATTGGATTTTACTATTGTATGCAGATGAATAGTAATAGTTCGCTCTTCTATCCATTCAGTATTCATCAATTCCTTAGTAAACGTTTTCCACAGTTCTCTTTGACAAACAATTCGTTCACGAGAAAACTAGCAGCTGCTATTCCTATATTATCGATTATTGGTAAAATCGTAGTCAACAATCCTACTTAGAGAAAAAACACAAAAGTATGACACTCGTTCTTTACACACTGTTTACTTCGTATATTTAACAAAAAGAAACATCCGAAATTAGCCAAGTACAAACAAAAGGCGCGGGGAACGTCCAACGAAATTCTACGCTACGAGTTTCTATGCTACGGGTGCTACGGGCGTAGCGGTCGTAGCCGCGTAGCGCGCTATGCACACATTCGTAGCGTAGTACGGATGATGTGCCAATACGCCTCGGGGCCCTGTCTCTAATTTTAGTGAACAAATATCTTTCGTTACCCTAGTTCATGTATGAGTATGATTGCCGCATCATAATGATTTACGTGTATCGCAATCAGCGAACTGGGAACAGTTCTAATGTTCTCGGAACATAATAATTAGAACTGGTTGTCATCGTACGTTTTCTACTATTTATATTGTTGTGTATTTCTGTTGGGATTCATAACATAACATAACGTCTTTTTTTCTCGAAGGGTTGGGCAGAGGCGTACCTATAATGGTGTACTATTATAGATTTTACTAGTTATGTTTAGGTCTCATCTCTGTTGAAAGTCCGTGTAAAATAACAATTTAGTTTACACCAGTAACTACATAATTTAGATTATCGCACGTGGTTTTACAACACTAACTTTTTACTATCCCAAGATACCGATATGGTCTTTACCTATGAAGTTGCCGTTTTACAATATTGGCCATTTGAAAAGTAATTTATGTACGGCTGGCAATAAATTCTAAATTCAAATGAATGTTATTTTAAAAAAGCTTATTATTTTCAGAGTGACTAATAACTTAAAAGTCGACTAAATGTTTGCAACAAAAAAAATAGAGTGGGTACCATATATAATGGGTTGGCAGCTAATAAGGAGTATCGTAATAAGTAATAGGTAGCATATTAATATATCAGTAATAAGCTCCGTTTTAATTTGTTACCAGGAGAAACTGGATGCAATCTGGTCTTTAGGGCACCCCGACTCGGACAGGTTAGGTTAGAAGGGGATGGCGGGGTCGATAGACCCCGCCATCCCCTTCGTGGTTATTTTTTTATAAACCACCCAGAAGTAGGTTTATTTTGTTTATATGTATGTATCTATGTATCTATATAGTAGTATTTAGTCTTGTATTTTATAGTCATTTCCGAGCTATCTATCCCGTATGTTGCACCTGGCATGGTCTCATATCTCTGCATCACCCTAAGGTTGACTGGTAGAAAATGCCTCAGGCA
Organism: Brachylomia viminalis; assembly: GCA_937001585.2. Classification (NCBI taxonomy): domain Eukaryota; kingdom Metazoa; phylum Arthropoda; class Insecta; order Lepidoptera; family Noctuidae; genus Brachylomia; species Brachylomia viminalis. Next base: position 12,281,425 of record OW443299.2, read on the forward strand.
TTAAGTCCGCCTTTGTACAGTATTATTTTTTACTTGTGCATAAAGTTTTAATAAACAAATAAATAAATAAGTAGGAGCCCCGCGAAGCGGGGCTCCGTCGACCAAGCCCTGCCATCGACCATGCATAGAATATTTTAATTAAGGTTTGGTTAGAACTGTGACAATTATGACAAACATGAACGCCCATTTTCTATTTTGTTTTCGCCATTAAGTTTCCGCTTAGATATTAATTCTGTTCCCAAAAGAAAAACTTGATGCTAGTTTAAATTAAAACGGAGCTTATTACTGATATATTAATATGCTACCTATTACTTATTACGATACTCCTTATTAGCTGCCAACCCATTATATATGTTACCCACTCTATTTTTTTTAAAACCTATATTCATTTTACTAAGTTGCCGCAATAAATACATGCCTTTTAAAAATATGGAATTCTATTTTCAAATTCTGTCATTTTTTTATTGATTAGTGTTTTGTTTTCATAAATATGGACACGATAAAAGTACACGTAATTATGGAATACGAGTTCCGTCACGGTAGCAAAGCCGCACAAACGGCTCGCAACATAAATTATGTGTACGGAGTGAACACTACAAACGAACGCACGACTCGTTATTGGTTTGAATATTTGCGAAATGGATTTTTTATCTAAAAAATTAACCCCGTGGTCGCCCGAAAACTAAAGTTAACAACGACGAATTAAATCCAATAGTGGAAGCTGATGATACTCAATATACAGCTGAGTTAGCAGCAGCTTTCAGCGTCAAAACAATATCAGTCCATTTGCGTCAAATTGGCAAGGTAAAAAAACTTGATAAGTGGGTGCCACACGAACTGAACGATCGCCAGCGCGACGAACGCGTTGAAGTATGCCTTGCGTTGCTTGACAGACACAGAAACGAAGGGATTTTGAGCCGCATTGTCACTTGCGATGAAAATGGATTCTTTTTAATAATCGTAAGCGGTCATCATCATTGTATACTTTAGTTACTTTCATAGTGTAATGTCGTACGGTATTCTGTTGTGGGGAAATGCCGCCGATATTCAGACGATTTTTGTTTTACAAAAAAGGGCAATTCGTTCAATTTATAAATTAAGTCCCAGACACTCCTTCAGAGACAAATTTAAAGGGATTAATATAATGACTGTGCCTTCTCAGTATATTTATGAAAATCTTTTGTATGCACATAAAAATATTAATCTGTTTAAAAAGTACAGTGATATCCATAATTTAAATACTAGGAACAAACACAAATTTGTTGTTCCTACTACCAGGCTCAAGAAAATAGGTGGCTCGTTTAAATGCCAATGTATACGTTTTTATAATAAACTTCCTAGCCACATTCAAGCACTAAGCCTTAATAAATTCAAATCTTTTATAAAAAGGAAACTATGCCAGAATGCCTATTATACTGTCAAAGACTATATTATTGAGGACAAAAAGGCTTGGGATTGAGTTACTCCAATAAAGTACAGGCAATGTTAATTTATTTTATTTTGCTAACTATTATTACTTTTAATCTTTGCTATAAGTATCTATACTTATTTACATATACAATGACACTAATATTTACTGTATAAAGTATTATATTATTTTAAATTATTGTGAATGTGAGGACTATGTGTGTTTTTGTTCCAGTTTTAATCATGTTCTGGCAGTTTGAGTAGCTGATGCGGCCTACCCAAATGTCCTTTCTTTGGTATTGTTCGTCGAATCGTTGAGCTCCTTAAGTTCTGAGTTGAGCTGCACGGTTACTGACAAATGCGTGCACTGACTGGACAGGTCCATTCAATCTGTGTGGTTCTTTCCTCAAAAGACCATTTCAGACACAAATCTAAATGGTCCTAAAATATAATTATAATATTATTCTAATTATTGTGAATGTGAGAACTATGTCGGTCATTGCTTTTTTTTTTGTTTTATTCTCAGTTACTTTAATCATGATCTGGCAGTTTGAGTAATTTATGCGGCCAACTCAAATGTCCTTTCTTTGGTATTGTTCGCCGAATCGTTGAGCTCCTTGAGTCTAAGTTGAGCTGCACGATTACTGACAATTGCGTGCACTGACTGGACAGGTCCACTCAATCTGTGTGGTTCTTTCCTCAAAAGACCATTGCAGATACCGATCTACATAGCCTTCACATGATCTGACCAAGATTTAGTCTGGACTTTAAAAGAGACTGTGACCTCTGAGTTTGTTTCGGCCTTTCTTCTCAGAGTAGTCAGATAGGAAACGCCGACCTCATCTAGTTTAAAAAAAATATATATGATTGACGTGTAAAAGTGTTTGTTGAAACCTACTTACAGAAATAAAATCATTTATCATTTATCATGTTGGTCAGACCCTGGTTCAGCGCCTAGGCAATGTCCCATTCGAAAACTTACCCCTAAAAAAGTCATGATCACTGTCTGGTGGTCTAGTGCCGATATAATTAATCACAGCTTCTTACCAAATGGCAACAGCATTACTGCGGATGTGTATATGTACTGTGAGGAACTGGACACAATAATAGAGAAACTGGCAAATCTCCGGTTAATAGATCAGCCTTGTTTAATCGCTCGTCCCCACTGCTACTACATGACAACGCTCGACCTCTTAAGGCATAACAGACGGTCTCTAAGCTACAAGAGGGTTGGAAGTTTTACGTCATCCACCGTACTCACCAGACCTTGCGCCGACAGACTTCTACTTTTTCCAAAATTTGGACAACTTCTTGGCAGGGAAAAAATTAAATACCCGAGAGGCAGTACAAAATGCCTTTGAAGAGTTTGTTGTCTCCCGTACACCTGATTTCTTCAAGAAGGGCATTGCAAAATTACCATTGCGCTGGCAGTGATACACCGATAGCATGGGTTTTAGCATTTTGATAGAATTAAAAAATATTTATATAAAAATGACCTTAACTTTCTGTTTTCTTTCTTTTCGGCAATTTCATAGGTTCATTGACCGTTCTATAAATAAAACATCTCACTCAATAATTACTTCTTATCGACTTTTATCGGCGTGGGTGTCAAAAACTGATACACATTTTATTTGATGTCAAATGATTGACAAAACCAAATCATTTTGTGTCTACTTACAAGTAATTACCGAAATTATCGTAATGGTGTGACTTTCTGTTCCATGCTTAATATCGGTCTGAATAATGGATGAGCTTGAAATATAATAGACCCTGGGTTGGAAAGAATAGTCGCTTGACAGAAATCGTGAGTGAAACTCATACCTTCCCTACATATTATAAAACAAAGTTCCTCGCTGCATCTGTAAGTCTGATCTGTAACCTGGAACTACGAGTACCTGTCGGATTTGTAAAATTATTTTTGCATTTAATAGTCTTAATTCTTGAGGAAGGTTATAGGCATATATTTAATATATATATATATAACATAACGCTACGACCGTAGTTGCCGAGCAAAAAGAAAACATATCAGATAGAACGCTAAGCGAAAATGAAGTCAGCGCGTGCGAGCGATGCGCAGCGACGGAGTCGGTCGGTGCGGGCAGGCGATGAGCAGCGACGCAGTGGGTCGGTGTTGGCGGGCGATGCTCAGTGACGCGGTGTGTCAGTGCGGGCGGGCGATGCGCAGCCACGCGGCGGGTTGGTGCGCGGGTGGGTGATGCGACGTGACGCGGTGGGTCGGTGCAGTTCGGCGATGCTCAGCGACGCGGTGGGTCGGTGCGGGCGGGCGATGCGATGCGAAGCTGTCGTTCGGTGCGCGCGTTGGCGATGCGCAGCCACGCGGCGGGTTGGTGCGCGGGTGGGTGATGCGACGTGACGCGGTGGGTCGGTGCAGTTGGGCGATCCTCAGCGACGCGGTGGGTCGGTGCGGGCGGGCGATGCGATGCGAAGCTGTCGTTCGATGCGCGGGCGGGCGATGCGCAGCCACGCGGCGGGGTGGGTGATGCGACGTGACGCGGTGGGTCGGTGCGCGGGCGGGCGATGCGCAGCGACGCGGTGGGATGGTTGCCGAAATTTCACGAGGACGAAATCGCGGGCAGAAGCAAGTTGTATACAGTTAAAGGGACACCCCCTTTAAGTATGGATCAAATCGAATTACATTGCATACCTACTATTTTATAGAATCCAGTTCTACTAACTGAGCAGACAGCTGTGCTGCTGGGGAGTTGTTTGCGCCACTTCTTTTTCCCAGCTAAAGCAGTAGGAAGTGGTGAAAGGCTGGTATTTTGGGGGACTGACTTATGAAATTTTGACGTTCAAAAATTGTTGATTCTCAGCCTAATTTGAATAAATGACTTTTGATTTTGATTTTGAACAGGGGCGTGGGTAAGGTCATTTCCAAACTTTTTAACCCTGAGAATGAAGTGCGGGCCTCTCCTGTGATAATATTTTTAAGCAGCTAGAAAACATGTGTTCAATAAGAAAAAACATTTACTGCAAAGGCTTCGGTATGGCAAAGTTCTTACTCAATTTACGAGTATTTTTCATGGGAAAAAGTTACACTATCGAAAGTTGAACACGTATTAGAAAAACGTAAATGTTTTCTCTTGTTGAAGTCATGTTTTCTAACTGAGTAAAGTATTACCACAGAGAAGGCCCACACACTTCTACAACGTCCTGAAAAACAAATGAAGTTGATAGCTTTGATAGCATGTGTGAGCACTATGTACCCACTATAAAGCTTACTGGGTTCGTCTTTCATTGACTTGAATGTGCCCTGGCGGCTGAGAGTATGTCATGCTGACTCAAATGTGTCGCTGGTGGTGGCGTGTGTATTGGATCATTGAGTTCCCTTCAAAATGGTTGAGCTGAATGGTGCTGATCCATACGTCATGTTCGTGAACGGGCGCCGTCAGTAGGCACTGGTCATTTCTTAGCTGCCACGGTTTATTTTATTTCCATTTTTATTACGGACGCTTTTAACGTGCACGTCTTTCTACATCGTTCTCACATGTATAATTTCAACATTAGTGATGTAATCACTTTTTTGTAACAATATTTTGATTTAAAAGAGTGTCCATGGAGTTTCATGCTCGTTCTTCTCTATAGGTACCTACTACGCCTTGGAATGGGCAACTAGCTTCATCTTTCTGACTGACCGACCCCTTGACAATTCAAAAGTGCCTGAACTTGTGCACTTTTGAATTGTCAAGGCTTGGAGTTTGAGTTTGAGTGTTTTAATGTTTTTTTTTTCTTTGAGAACAATGCGAAGAGATTGAAAAAAAAATTGTCATGACTTTTGAACCGTAAAAAATTGCACCGACATTCGCAGGGTCAAAAAGTTTGGAAATGACATGGGGTGACATGTATAATGGTTAGTTTTAGGGCCTCTGTTTTCTTCTGATGACTTTCATAAATATTCACTACAATTAGATAGATAAAACCAACTCATCATCTGCCTAGCCTTTTCCCAACTAGGTATGTTGGGGTCGGCTTCCAGTCTAACCGGATGCAGCTGAATACCAGTATTTTACATGGAGCGACTGCCTATCTGACCTCCACAACCCAGTTACTGGGTAATACAATACCCCTTGGTAAGACTGGTTGTCAGACTTTCGGGCTTCTGACGACCCGTAACGACTGTCAAGGATCCACAAATGACAGCCGGGACCAACGGCTTAACGTGCTTTCCGAGGCACGGAGCAGTGGTGATGAAATCATTTACACAAAGTAAAGCGCCTGTCGGGGTTCGAACCTACGGCCTACAACTCGTAAGTCGCGGCCGTTACCACTGGGCCACCACCACTCTATAGATAAAACTAACTACTGAAGATAAATCGTCACCTTAATTTAAAGGCATGATGATATAATCCGTCATAGCCCAGAAACTAAAACTGAAAAGAAAAAGACATCTTCACCGACGCGTGTAGCCTCAAAATCAATAATTTATTCATTAATTATTATCAGGCTTCACGCGTAATTTATTATGTTATTAGAAAACATAGGCCATGCCTGATTTATAAGTCAGAGCTATCAACATAAATGTCATTGGAATGAAAGATGTTTCCATACTTCGAAGAGGGGTTTTATTTTTGTATTATTTTTATATTTTGTTTTCTTGCCAACTGGGTTTTTCGTATGTTTTGTGTTCAATTTACTTTATATACTGTAACCAAAATGTTAGGTCTAATAAGGTACCGTGTTTAGGGTTCCGTACCTCAAATGAAAAAATTGAACCCTTATAGGATCACTTCGTTGTGTGTTCGTCTGTCTGCCTGTCTGTCAGTCTGTTAAGACCCTTTTTCTCGGAAGGTATCAAGTTTAAATGAATATCAAATATACAAGTCTACGGTCCCTTGGAGCTCTAAATAAATCAAGCTCAAGTCAACGCAATAAAAAAATACGGCAATTTATGTGACATATTTTGATACTCGCACATAAATCAAACCTATGGTAAGATAATTTGTCAAGAAGCAAGGTTTTACAGCACCAAAAAGGAAAAAGTCCGAATATCGTTAGTTTATAGTTTTATTACATTTAAAAAAAGCGCTTTCAAACTTATACATTTGCAGTTGGAGATTTGACCGTGACGGATATCGATGTATGGGAGAACATGTTTTTCAACAACTATTAAGTTTGTTTTTAGGATAAATTAATTCCAACTACGGAATACTTCATTGTGCGTAGTCCGACACGCTCCGGTTTGCTTTTCTCATTATTGTGGCACAAATAGCTTTTACAACTTGTCTATTCGATGAACTTCGAATACGTATATAATTGATGCGCAACAGCAAAATTGCTTAAAACTTATTGAAGTATTTCATTCATTCGCATTAATTTTGATACATCCCACATCGAAAACATTCCACACAACTATTCGTCAAATAACCGTGTCATAACCAAACTACGATAATAATTGGTAAGACGCGTGATAAACGTCATGCATGGAACCCGGCGGCGCGCGGCTACTAAATAATTCACCTATCCACCGACAAGCACCCACCGCTGCTTTGAAAAGGGTAAGAACGACCCTACCATCTAATGACTGGAACGTTGTACACCAAAAACACGATTCCTGTTTATCCAACTAAAAGTATTGCCATCTATCTGTGTGTCTACAAATTATCGCCGGCCGACCTCCGAGGCCAATACACTCACAAAACGCTCGATGTGGAACGAAATATTCCTTTTGACGTTTTTTGAGGACAACCTTGGATATTTGGATGTTTACGGTACGGGAACTTTGTATAAACTTAAAGATACTACTAATTTCTGAAGTTTGAAACTTAATTAATAGCGTTTTATTTAGTCCGTAACCTAGCAACAAACTAATTGCGGCTGGGCGTACACATACTTAAATATATACATTTGAATTTAGAGTTATAGTTCAATTACTCGGTAGTTTTACTGAGAAAAATGGAACCACCGCAGAACCACGGATATTCCGTATGTACATTTTTTTATTAAAAAGAATATTGCCTGTATACAAGCATTGAAATTCACAATGCCAATATTTATTTAACCTACGAGTATATCTCAGATAACACATCAGACAAAAACAGCTCGAGAAAAGAAATGCACTAAAGAGGTTGTATAAACCAAACCAATTGTGGGGGCTTCTGAATGGACAGATACAGCCAATTCCGGCAACAGTACCGACGGAATATACCTTGAAATGTACGATTCAGTATTTCCCGGTAATATTGCAGATAATGAATAACCAAATTATTAGGTGGGTAGTCTTAAAGGATGGCAACAGTGGCAACTATTATTGACAGTGAATCAGAAGATCTTTTTGTAAAAGGCTGGAATCTAATACCAATCGTTTGTGGAAAAACCACTAATAATTAATGTATATATTTCAGCAACTAAAGTTTTATGCATATTATTCAAATACAAATATTTTAATTCAGAATTACATCCATATATTGTTAGTAGACTACTAACAATAATTAATAATATTAATTATTAATTATATTTAATTTTATACTAATATTAGGCTAAGTTATACTAATAACTTAGCCTAATATTAGTATAAAATTAAATTTACAAATAAACAACTAGAATGACAAAGAACTGTTCGTTCAATGGCACACCAGTTTATTCGGATAAGTCTGTCTGAACACTTATCCACCTTCGTAGGAGAGGAGAGTCCCACCGGTCTGAAAACACATTCAGGATGCCATTGGAGGAGGAGCGCAAGCGCGCCATCATGGAAGCGCATCTCTTCCGCATGATTGCGGCGAACCCGTCGACGCACGCTTCCGCGAACATCCCTGACGCACTACATCACCACGGCAACCCCAAAAGCACCCTGAATGCGTTATTGTACTGAATTTGAAATTATTAAATTCCTTTCGATCAAAATCATTTTATTTTCGGCAATGCAATGGTGTAACCACGAGAGTTTAACGAATATGTAAACTCACAACCTCTCGAATGCCACATCACATTGAATTATTATCCCTTCCAAATACACTTACTCGTACATGTGTATATTATAATATTATCGCTTATAAAATACCGCTCATACATCATATCGTATTTATAATTCAGTCGTAGGAACATAAATATCGTTGTGAGCTAAGTATTTCACTCTGTTCTGTAATATATTAAATGGAAACGTTGCGTTGGTGACGTGTACCTTGTATGATGTATTTATTGCTCGCTCACGATAAGGCCGAGACCACATCATTCTTTAAGACGCCCTTAATTTACTTACAATTAAATTAGCGTCACCCAATCCTCTTGACATTAAATAAATTAGGACAACGCCATTAAACCGGGGGGAATGGTTGTCGTAATCTATTAGTTTAGTGGGTAGCTACATACCCTTATAATATATTCGGCTTTTAAACAGAACTCGTGTTCATTATCTCCCAAATATACCGTATGTACACATGTACGTAAATAAAATCCAAATTTTAAAGGAGAGCATGAACTTTTTACTTTATTACGGTAACAAGAATTTCAGACAGAAGTTCTGCTGTAATAATTCTCGATGGAATGGTAAGATATGTATTTGTACCAGCAAGCCGGAGTCAGTGCACAGATTTGAGATCAACGACCCCTAACAAAATATGCTCCTACCTATTGTCTTTAGTAAAGTGTTTGAATAAAATTATTAAGTAGTCTAGACGAATCGATCATACATACTTTTAATGGGAGTTTCTGATATTTTAAGGTTATCACGCATTGCCTACATTTAGATAATTCTAAGTTTCAACTTGACCTACTAGAGAATTCTGAAAGTTTTTAAAATGTCCGGAAATTTTATTTCTTTTGGCTTTGAAACTAATGAGACAGTGCTGTCAAGCAAATGCAACTAATTTGTAATATGCACAAAAAATGCTGTATACAAAAAATGCTAAGATTGGTCCGGCGTACTAGAGTAGCCACTAATAATTCACGGCACGTAGCCGAAAACAGAATTATCCGCTGTAGTAGTTCGGGAACTCTGCCAACTCTCATCATATTAAGGCGAGATGATAATGAACGCGATGTTTCTGTTGCTATTTTTCACGGCAACTTTTACCCTGTACAGGAAATTTTAACACAACAACTTTGTAAAATTTGTGTTTAGCACAGCAAAATATGCGCTTCAAAACCAGTTGGTATGTAGCGAAAAATAAAATAAATAAAAGAGAAAGAATATTGCCATCGTTGACGTTTATTCGAAAAATCGTTATCGTTCTCAGTCATTCGAGTTGTTCCGTCGAAAACATCAAGACTATAGACGTTTCGATACCCGCAATCCTTACAAACCTCGCAGTGAACGACGCTTTGAAAGCCCAGAAAGCTCTAAAGCCCTCACAATTGTCACTAAACAAAGTGAAAAACGAAAACCTTGGATCTACGATGCGGTGGAAATGAGTATTTTCGACGCAATGAAATATCAATATTTATTTCTGTTTTAGATAGTCTCCATTTACGTGGGTAGCACTGAAAGTTTTTAGAAAAAGAAACGGATTAATGTAGAAGCCTGTTAATATTTCTATTGCTTTTTGAAGTAATCTCTTTTCCTTTCTAAGCACAGTCGAATGCGATGGAACCATTGACTGAAGCAGTAGGCCCACTCCTCTTTAGGGATTTGTTCCACGCCTTTTTCAAACGGCATCTTCAGGGTTCATTAAACTAATTCCTCTAAGTTTATTTTTGGAAATAAATAAAAGTCTCAAGGTTCCAGGTCAGGACTGTAAGGAGAACTTACTAACTCCACACTTTCAATAGACAAATATTCAATAGTCTGTCTGGCAGTGTGAGCTGGAGCGTTGTGGTGGAGGAGGATCCTGCTCCTTGGGCGCTGCTGTCTAACATTTTCCAAGACAACTGGTAAACAATGACTGACATACCAATCTGCAGTAACAATCTTTTTATCTTCTAGGACTATTGTTGTAAAATGACTCGCCGGCCGGTCCGTCCAAAGAATGAGGCAACCATCTTTGTCCCTTGACTTCTGCCATTCTTTACTTTTGTCGGCAAATCTTCGAATGGAAACATCCATTGCGCAGATTGTCTTTTGGTTTCGGGTTCGTAACAATATATCCAGCTTTCATCACCTCCGACATACTTTTCAAGCATTGAGCAGCACCAATCCAAACGACGGTATCCATCTAGCTTAAAAGAAATAAAAATAAAATAATTAAAATACAAAGCTTTCTGACGCCTAAATGTTCATGTAAGACTTTTTGTACTTGACTCATACCAATGCCTAAAGCTGCCTGAATCTGTTGATATGTCACCCTTCTCTCACCTTCTATCATTAGCCGCTCAGCACTCACGTTATCTTCAGTAGTCGCCGTAGAAGGACGTCCTTCTCGCGAATCATCAGCGAGTTTGCTTCGATCACGTTTAAACTCATTAAACCAGTTGTAAACAGTGGCACGGGATGGGGCTTTGTCATGAAATGCTAATCGAAATCTATCGTAACATTGTTGTTGAGTAAGACCGGAACAAAAGTCGTAATAAATCATTAAACGAAAATTTTCTCTAGTCAAATCCATTTCGACGCAAGACAGACACTTTTTTTGATTTGCCGCCACCTTGTAAAAACAAATTACGTATGAAATCATTACACATCTACAGATTCCCAAAGAGTTTCTAATTCGATTTCTTTTTGCTCGATTTCTTACTGGCCTACCTATTCTAAAAACCTTCAGTGTTACCCCCGTATCATACATAAAAGGAGTCTATAAAAAACATGTAATATCAATCATTCTAAACCTAAAATTGCAGACAGAGATACATTAACTTTTATATGACTACAAAAGGACAAAATATAAAGTTTTATGCGACTATTCCATGTAAGTAAGTTGGAGGTCGTATAAAAATAAGGATCCAACTAAGCCACTTGATGTTTTTGAAGTTCAGTGTAATAGCTCTTGTCCGAACTAAGCCGTACATATTTGACGATCTAAATGCCGCAACCGGTGATCTACCTTTTGTACTTAGTTACCGGTCAGGTGGGCTCTTGGATCTAGACAAATATTTGTTTGATCTGCAGATATTGATTTCCAACCTGGATGTTTGTATGTACATTATACATGTAAACAATGTATTTAATCGAACATGTAAGACAGTACCCTAATGCTCATTAAATCAAATATTACGTTTATAATGTGTAAGGTAGTATTTACACATACTCGTACATAGAGTTTGGTATCCGCAACATTAATAAACCTATTATAACGCGCAACAACGGTAATCCCAGCAGTTACAAAACCATTAAATACCTTGAAGTCCCACCTAATTGCTTCCGAAAACGACAAGCTCTATTATTAAAAATGTTCTGAATTGAACAAATTGTCACTCGTTTTAAAAGTTAAATTAGTTGGGTTAGTCGTTTCCCCGTCCATAGTGAATAAAACATAAGATTTAGCTGTCCTAATGAGGTGGGGTTCTTTGTTTTTCTTAGTGACTGCATAAGTTGTGAATGAACGTAGGATCAGCGGGTGTCGGATCAAATCGCACTTCATTTGTCCGCGTCAAGCGTGCGCCCGCGTGATGGATAACAGCGGCCGTGCCGTTGCCTGCTTTTAATTGATACCGTCATTTTTGTACCGGCCGCCGCCCGCGCCTCGCCCGACGCCTTCGTCACTATTCCTTCCATTACATAACACCTCGAATTCCTCCGATCGTTTATCTTTTATTTCTATGAGATATATCTCTTGAGGAGCGCACTCTATTCCGAGCTTGAGCGTGTCTATTATCATTGATAGGGGTAATTTGTTTGATATTTCATTTCACATGCGACCCACATCGCGAATTGAATGTAAGTGGGTATCGTTGTGTCGATCATTTTGTTTTGTGTGGGAGTGCGGAAGTCGATAATAAAGTTAACATAAAGTATGAGGTTTGTTGCTCCCTGCGCGGTCAATTATCAACACAATAAGTTTCTTAGAGGCCATTCAGTGTATCTAATATACGAGTATTTCCATCTTTTCTTTATAAACTACTTAGTAGGTAGAACAAGTTTTAGATTTTTGTTGAAACATTTGTATTATTTACTTAGAATTAAATATAGTTCTTAAGCTAGATAACAGGATTATCTGAACATGGACGGATACTTCATAAGCCATGAAGATGAACAAGAACGGTTGTCCTCAACTGACAAATAAAAAAACCATCCAAAGAAATGCCACAAACAGGAGTTCAGCAATATTTTTGAAGCAAGTCTGGATTTAGAAAAGTTTGAATTGGACGATTTAAAATCTGCAATGCGCGCTCGCTCTAAGTATTGTCAGTTTTCGAATAATGCTTGTTGACCCACTTTTGTCTGTTGGAATTTACGCCTTCCGGGCAGAAATTAAGCTTATTACACTATTATTCTCGCATTTCTAGACCACCAAAGAAACTATTTTATACATAAATTTTATCTTTCAACCAGCGACCAGCGTAATACTTATATCGTTTTATACACAGATTATAGTCAGAGAGTCTACTACACAAAACATGTATAAGTAACAGAAATATTATTTGATTTTAACAAAACACTGTAAAAATGTTACCATACAAATGTCATTTCATTCCTTGCGTAAGGTCGTTAGTAATCAATAATGTCGTATAGCACTTGTAAAACTTAAGTTAGTATGTATAATGTCAAGTGTACAAAAATCCACCCTTGACTAATTGGGATCAAAGTGAAAAATATGTTTCCCTTTATTATTTTAATGATAGTGAGTAAAACTTTTTTTTATTTGTGTCTCATGCGTTGTGATGTTACCTATGCGACTTTACAAGATAAAACAAAATGAACAATTATTCAAAGCGTAGGCACTCGACTACGATTGCTACGACTACGTACTACGCCGTAGCAGCCGTAGCACGTAGCAGGAAATGGAGTTACTCTCCTGGCGGGCGCAGGACTTCTGCCAAACTCGGTAAATGGTAATGAGAATGCAGTTTATTTCAGTTTTTAGCTTAGTTTAACGTTTTTTGAAATACCATAATGCCGGCCCAGTTGAGCGGGCCGGGCCAAATTACACTACTATTATCTCTAAATTGACCATTGCCATGTGGAATTCTGGTAAATTATTTCTGATAACCTATCATCATCATAAAACTGAAACACACGATACATGTATTCACAAGGGATTCGATTTGTATTTGATTGAACCCGTAGTTTCCATTTACTGTGTACACGCCGCAATGTGATATTATTTTCAGTTATTTTATTATACTATCGAAACCCTTCAAACAGCTAGTCAAGACCAAATACAGTGTATTCAAATCTATTTTGCAGTATCGTTAGTCATAGTCACAATGCCGTTAGTCGTAATCACAAATCGTCACAAAGCAAAACGCATAACTTATACAAATATAATACTATGAACATAAGCATTATTTGCGAACACTCAGAAGGCTATTTCAGACGTCAATCTGACCATGTAGAGTCACGTCTGAAATAGTCTTCTGAGTATTCTCAAAGATTATATCCGAACTTTTATATACACTTTGACATTGATGAATTTTATATATACAATGACATGGGTATTTACTTTGTAAATTATTATATTATTTTAATTATTGTGAATGTGAGGACTATGTGGGTCATTGCCTTTTTGTTTTTTTTTTTTTTGGTCAGTTCGTTTTAATTATGATCTGGCAGCTTGAGTAATTAATGCGGCTTACCCAAACTTTCTTTGGTATTGTTCGTCGAATCGTTGAGCTCCTTAATTAAGCTCTGAGTTGAGCTGCACGATTACTGACACATGCGTGCACTGACTGGACAGGTCCACGCAATCTGTATGGTTTTTCTTCAAAAGGCCATTACAGACACCAATCTACATGGTCTTCACATGATCTGACCAAGATTATATCTGGACTTTAAAAGAGACTGTGACCTCTGAGTTAGTTTCGGCCTTTCTTCTCAGAGTATTTCGATAGGAAACGCCGACCTCATCTAGCTTTTAAAATATGATTGACGTGTAAAAGTGTTTGTACAAATCTACTTAAAGAAATAAAGTCATTTATCAGTAATAAATAAAAAGGCTCTTGTCTTCTAACATTATCACTTTTGTTTCTTCTAGTCGTGTTTGATTCAGGAACAGAGCAGTTCGATTGTTACTGATAAATGTAGCGATGGAGATTTAGTTGTCAAGCTGGGTAAGAGACATTTGTTGGGATCACGACCCTATCCCGAACCAACCATGAATTCTCGAGCTCTCATTTGCGTAATGTGATTACAAAAGCACATCTTTCGAGATAAAAGCGTAGGCTTTCTACGTAAGTAATGAATTTCGCAGTCTCCACTGAGGACGCTGAAAGCCTCATAATTGTAACAGAATGCAAGCAGAGTCCCATGATCATGTTAACGGCACTCAAATCACTGCTCACTGGAATTGTCAATGATTTAACTTCAAAGGGATTTGTAAATATTTGTGCTTTGTAGTTGAGTCAAAAGTCAATAGGTATTATAAAATAAAACAAACCAAGACATAATCAACCAATCTAGCTCAGTAACAACGATACTGCCCAGTGTGAAAAGAACAAAGAAAATCAGTACGCAAGTTAGCTCACAAAAATAAAACGGTTGAATAACAAACATCAAAGCTTTGTAGCTATTACTTAGAAGTCTTAGAAAATCGAAGTGTACAATGTAATCCGATCAGATAAGATGGGTACAGCTGTCGGGAGAACCGGTGGTGCCTAGGTTGTCTACAAATTTATTCACACTCCATTAATACCCGTCGACCGACAGCCAGCGTGATAGATTAGCGTGCACATTTATATGGCGCACACCAACCTGGAAAAAATACCTGCCGCACTCGGCCCGAGGAAAATCTAATAGTAACATTAATCTGACCCCGCCACTCAGACTCAATTTAAAAAGACGTCTCATTTATATTAGAATATTATCTTATTACATTTTCGTACACATAATTCCGTTCCGTAAGTAGACTAAAAATTCTGAGAATGCCTCGCGAACATAAGGGAGTTAATAAATCAACGACAGAATGTAGGTTCCTGTATTATGAGAGACAATACACGACGGCAATGAAAGGGAAAATTGGTTATAATCACCCGTGTTTCACAGATTGTCTGATAGATAATAATTCAATGCGATAGTATGTCGTATCGATGTTTCAATCGCAATATGAACTAACATAGTACGGGACTATTAACAGTCGTAAACTGGGTTACGTTATTTACTGCAGCCTCACGCAAATTGCGAAGGACAGCTGCGAGTTGTAAAAAGTACGCACAATAAACGTCTTTCTTCTACCTCTGTCTGAACATAATTAAAACATTCATCTACGCGTATACATCGTCACGATAATAACACAGCATTTAAAGTTGAAACAGACAATTACTCGTGGAAATCTCGAGCGAAAGTTAAATAAATGAAAGCGGTTATCACAAATTATTTAACTGCAACATTCGGCACGCGGCCAGCGTGGTGTTCGGTGAATTTCACTAAACTATTCAGGTCGAGGAAACCGCAGTCGCTCAGTTGTTCACAGCTCTAACTTAAACTTTCGCTACGAGAAAAAAGTTTTAACGTCCCTCTGATCCTCTTTCCATTTAAAAGTAAATATTTAACTCAATAACTTTGGATTAATATTCGCATGCGAGTTCAAATGGCGCAAATTAAATATTTTAAACTTCTGGAATGGAATTACTGTTTGTGTGCCCGTTGGCGCTTGATTCTTCTACTGCATGCTCCGCGGGGAGCGATATACACGTATGTACAATATGTACATATACAGGTGTTCATGTTAAAAACACAAGTTAAAAGAGCCGACTGGGCATAATTGAATCCAGGTAAACTCGGAAATGGTGATTCCGAGCATAGAATATGTGCGAAATAGAGGAACGCAATGTCCAGTATTCTCAAGAGTCTGATTCAGTTCAATATGTTACTGCGGACTGAATGTGCTCCTCAGACTCTTAATCTTTGATCAATTGTAACGATTGATCTACGGTTAAGAACGGATCAGAGGCCGTTGAGCGTGAGCGGTACGGGCATGGAAAGCAAAAGCACACACAGTAGGCACTAGATCAAAAGGCTTATCTAAATTCTATTGCTCATTTGTGATAAAACTAAGTATACAAGAATAGATCATTGCTTGATATGAAGATTAGGCAGTCAGTAAGATTGGCAGCAGGGTTTATCACCCAGGGTTCAAGAATCTGGAAAAGATTTTTCCAAAAAGTTAGATAATGAAGCATATATATTATTTTAAATACTAATACCTACAGCTGCTCGACTAAGCTCGCTAAGATTCATTATATAATGTATCTCGTTATTTACGTTTCGTGCGCTGGCACGACCCAAAGCAACATGCACATTAATGCCACATATATCAGGACTCCACATAAATGAAATGAGTTACTAACTCTATAACGATGATACATCGTCACCTTGTAAATGATAAACGATATCTGCTTAGTCAGCTGGATCAGGTCGGTGTTTCTTATTAAACTATCTAAGATTTACCGAAACAAATTCTGTAAAGGTTTATTTAAATGTTTAGAGTTTTAATATAAGATCGAATTAAAATGTAAACACCAAATAAAGAAAATACGTAGGTAGTTTCGATACTCTTGGAATATTCCAATAAGCCCTTTTGACTATAACATCGTGATCACCAACATACATAACTGATCTGAGCAATCTTGCTAATAAAGTTCTAGAACAATTCGAGGCTTTTAACATTGAAGCAAGTCAATTCAACTTACGCCTACGCCTTTTACTTTTGTTCATGCGGGTTTCAATACTTAAGTATAACTTTCGTCAAGCCTCGACGGCGTTCCTTGGCAACCGCAGGGAACTACTTGGTAAGCCAGGTACTGGGATAAAGCAATGAAAATGGGGTCACTGGCAACGTGATTACAACTTTCATTTTAGCATTTTGGTGCAGCAGAAGCGATAAAAATAAACCGAGATTCTATTTATGTAATTTTTACAGACATTTACTTACGCCATATCTTTTTTTCGTCGTTTATGGGAACCCTTACACGGAACATAATTTATTTTTAATCTTATTGCTCACGTTTCAGCTCACGTAAAGCTGCCGACATAAAAGTTCGCCGCGTCCAAATTTGAAACGCCTCTTGTTGCCCCACCTTAATCTATTTCTTGTTGCCTATTAAAAACTGTTTAGTTGATCATTTTGATAATATGAATTTGTGAACTTATGCTGAGAATATGAAACGAGCAATATGTTCGTGTCACACACGTCCCGCGTAATCCGAATCTTTCGCTTGACACATAAAGTATTGCGATCGTATAAATATTCTGAAACGAGATTTATTTCGATAGATTGTCTAGCTCATATAAAAAATGTCCTAAGTACGTTTTATATAGACATATTAACTACTACACTTTTATTTTATTCTAACTATGCAATTTATCGGAACCTAAACAAAATCCATTCATTTGTACCGTTTTAAGAATAATGGTAAATTAGTCAATGTAAATTTGTTAGCTATCTACAAAGATTTTACATCTCTCTTTTATATTTCAGTTCCGACCCCGCTAGCCCAAACATGAGGTGCTGATATTTAATTTACAGTGTTACCACTCCCCTCAGTCCTATTGTTGCTGTTACAACAATATAAAAGAAAGAAAAAAATATTAAATATTTTCGCGAGAATTTTTACTTCAAAACAAAAAGTTAAGAAGTAAAAAATTCTTACCCAAAGTGATCATCATAGAGGATATTTTTAGGTATTAAATGAATTGTTTTTGTTTACAGGTAACTCGTCAAATGGAGGTTTCGACTTGTAGCCTGTTTGCTCTGCGGAGAACTTCTCTACGAGTTGGCAAACTTTGGAAAACTTGGCATTGAGTTATAGATTCCCAACTGCCTCCCAAATACTTACTTGTTTGTTCACTTTGACCGTAAACAAAGATATTCATTTTGATGTATCAGCATATCTATATGATGCATTGAGTGATATATATTTACGTAAATTTGGACGATACGTACTGGCTGTAATTTTGTATCCCTTTCAAACTCTGACAAACAAAGGGTTGAAATAACACTCTGGACATATTCATAGTCTCGCTACCTGGTTGCTAAATTTTCCATCCTATATCAGTCCCCAGCCGGTACCCCCACTTGTCAGGGCGGCACATGCATATGACTTATGCGGTCATCGTCGGACCGGACTACTGTATAATTTCAAGTTATAATTACAAAGGCAGTTTGAAAGTACTCGAATTTGAATCAAAACACATTTCTCTTTAATTTGTCCCCTTACGTAAACTTCAATAACTTACAAAGCCCATTGCTGAGCACATAACTCTTTAGATCTCATACATTCAGTTCACATAAAAGCAATTGACCTGAATAAAACACCGAAGTCACATTTCTCAATTGGTAGTTGCATTTTATGTCACTAAAATAGGTCAAGTTTTTGTGTAGAAGCCGCTCATGCGTGCGTGATCCACTATCTAAGGTCTCGAATAGATGAGCGGCTCGATAGCGCCCCACCATAAAAAAGGCGGGATGTAGGACGCGGGCACACTGACTGCTCGCAGTACCCACGTCCCGTCACCTTCGTCCCACTTTATAGACTCTTGTCTCCCAAACCGCAATTTATTCCCACCCCGAACTATATTACCACTTACATTAATTACCCCTACATATTTATTGTAATATTGTTGCGTTGTAAAACAATGTGATATTAGCACCACCCCGCTACTTCAGGTATATTGGCGGGTTATGGAAATAAACATTGCGGTAATTTATTCGTTCTAAGATTAAAATTGGCCATTAGAGGTTGAAGGGTTCCACGCTCTTGTAATTGATTATTTTAAACTATTACCAGACTGTGACTGTAAACATAGCTATCCCATTAGTGTTATTTAGATGTTGTTGAAATGGACACTGCTAATACTTACAACGAGAAACTTTTACGTCTTTTGCTAAAATGATATTATGCGATATGAAAGAGAAAACTTCGGCTGTCGAAGTTAATGAAACGTCCTGTCTGAATCATATTTGAATGTAATGGCATACACTGTACGATGTCAAAGTTACATCGTACCTTCTGCTGAAAATCATATCTGCTAAGAACATTGCTACCCTAATCTAAGATTTTAGACCATTTACGGTGTTTGGTCCCTGGTGTAAATTTATAATTGTTAATTCATGTCTGGAGTAAATATTTTATGCAAAAAGGTGGTAAGGGAGCAGCTAGTTCTCCCTAGTCGCTCGATACGACGTAATTGGTTACCGACGCTTGGCTAGATAGCCACTTTTAATGTAATTATGTAAGTGTATTTACTTTAATACGGACTCTTTGCTCTATCTTTTATCGTAATTACTTTGATCGTATTTTCCGTGGAAGGTGTTAGTTGGGTGCCAAGCAAGGGTTTTTATCTGATTTTGAGCTCGTATTAAAACTTCTCTGGACGTAATAATTTCGAGTTGCTGGGATTTAATATAGGAATGCCTGAGAGTGAGAATAAGCCAAAGTACACTACCACTTTCAACATGAATATATTTGCTTAGTTCAAAACATCTTTTACAATCAGATAATTAGAATTAGGGACAACTCGTAACGATTCCAGGATCTCATCGAAACCATTATGCTGGATTTCGGAATTCCGCTGAAAAATATCAATTATATTCCTATGCTTGAGTACAACAGACTACTTACGGTTAATTAAAACGCGATTAAGTTGAGCTAAGTAAGGAAAACAATACAGCTCACCGAACAAATTATAGTGAGTAGGTAACGCAGAACGAATTCGGTTTTCTTGCTTTGAGGTTTAGGAGGCACTCCAGGTCAACTGGTCCCGACACCGGGGGACGAAGCACGTAGCCTATACGAAATTATCGGGCCCGAGAGAGGGCGCCCCGGGCGACTCCAGGAAAATATAAAACGAAAATAACTTGCGCCTACCTAAGCCTTGTGCCAGAGTTTTTTTACATTAACACGGAAAGGCAGCAAATAAAATGTTTATTTAAAATAAACGTTTGCTCTGGCATGCCCTACGTGAAGTTGTTCCGCTGTCTGTTTGCACAAACGCGACATGAAGGTAATTTACTTAGTGGCTTTGTTTTTGTACCAGCTTTAATTATTACTGATGACACAATACATCGCACTAGCAACTCTGGTATTGTAACCGCAACAGAGGATATCTGCTTATTGTAAACCGTAGTCGTAATACTGAATGCGATATCAAGCTATCTCGTTTGAAATAACCGTTACGAGCAGGGTAGCGGCGACTTACGCAACTAAACATTGAAACTGAGTAGTTCCCATGTAAAGGCGGAGGCAGAAATCAAACAGTTGGTATTAAACTTGTGTGAGTTCCGTTTGTTCTGTACACATGTTCCGACGAAACTGTTCAGAGGACACGCATTTGTAGTAAAAACGTGTTCCCGCCATAACTCGGACGACCTCAGACCGCACGATATTAAAACTATAAAGTGCCGCGCGCGACCGATTCGCCCACCCGGGCACCCCTTACGACTCGCCGGCGACCCCAGCTAACTTTTTGTTTTTCACCTTACTTTTAATCTACATTTTATTTAGCACTTTGATTTTTATTACGCTTGTAAACCTTTATTGAAAAAATGCTAAGCAGGCTTTATGTTTTCAGTTAATGAAATATAAATTTGGGTCAAAATGAATATATATATATACTAATATGAGACGGCATAAGAAAACATATTCAAATGGAAGATGGAAAAGGATATGCGTGTTTATGACGCTCCATGGGGACTCACTCGTTGAACTTCTCCACGTAAGTACAGCGGAGTAAGAAGGGGTGAGCACAAAATGACTAAGTTATCGCTCTCAGAAGACGTATATAGTCGTAAAAGCCTGAAACTGTGCTACTCATATGAAAATAATCAAGAGTACATCGATGTTTGGAGGGTTTTACTTTTGGTGACGTAACAATGTCGGTGGCTCCACTCATTTGTTTCGAGTAAGAGGTCTGTTACAGTAGTTGGAGCACAACAAGTGTCGTTAGGGTGTTTATTGCTTAGCTGATGGACACTGGGATGTACTTCCAGCGTAATAGCCCAAATTTTAGTGCCATAAGTGGCAGAGGCTGACTCCTGCTCAGAACATTAAAATGTTCTAAAACGTTAAGGCCTCACCAAGACTCTTTATCCCTCTTAAAATTAAAAGCACGTATACTCAACCAAAGTACCCTTTGCTGTATTGAAAATACACCAAGTTAATTAACTATTATACACAAAACGTAAACAAGTACATTTTCATTCCATTGTTTCAAAACCAACAAAACTTCGCTAAATAAATGTTTTAAATATCTAACAACAATGAAATTATTCATTGAATTCAATGCAAGAGTAATCCTTTTCAACAATGAGAAGCATGAAAACTTTAGCGAAATTCGGTGCAGAAATAAATAATACTGTTTAAGTTCTGATCGCAGTGAAGTAGCAATTTGGCATGTGCTTGAGAGTTATTACTCGCCCCGTCCAAAGAAGTGTGGGAGTTACAATGATAGTTGCAGTAATAGTATGTGCCAACGACCGAATTGTTAAGAGCTATCTAACAAGTAATCTAGCGAACTTTGTGGACCACAAGTGGAGTTCGTATGTATGTTAACTGGAAGCTAAACTGATAAATTTTAAATTCATATGTACTTTGGGTTTTATCTTGGACATTACTGACATCGGTGAAGGCAAACATCGGGAGAACACCTAGACTTATGGTCAACATTACCCAATGCAAAACTTTGCTGAAATATACATAATTTACGTTGAATATTATTGTATACCTACTTACATAATTTCACTCCGCACATAACACTTTGTCACAACAATCTATCTCGTCCGCTCGACGTCCGTATGTCACTGCAGGGATCCAGCAGAATATCATCGTCAGGTACATTTGCTTGACGCATGCTGAGCTGGACTCTTGGTTGACCATTGGTGCAACCATGAGACGCACACCGCACTTTGTACATTCGCTATTTTGATTTGTAGTATGTCATAGTGTCTATTAATTTCTATAATTATGTTTGAATTTTTTATTTTTTGTATGTTGGCACCTTGTTTTTATATTCATGTCATTAATTTGTTATAATTTAATTGTGCTTTTGTGTTTTGTGCTACGTCTTTTGTGTGCACTGAATAAATGGTTTATCTATCTATCTATCTAATAGACGGGTTGGCGATTTTAGACTAATGAGTCTGAAATCGCCAACCCGTCTTGAGCAAGCGTGGTGATCAATGCTTGTGCCTTCTCTGTATAAGAAGAGACCTTTGTCCTGCAGTGAGACAATAGGCTGGTATTATAAACTAATAATGTTGATAAAATGCTTGTCTGTCCGAACATTTAGGTATTCGGCCCATGATCTTTGCATCTTTTAAAAGATTTGATGCGCACGGGCAAGCTTTATGTTAGAAGTTTCGGAGAAACTTGTACACGAAGCAACTGCCATATAAGTTCAAAAGTTTTTATTTCACATTAACAATTTACAAGCGTTTTATGAAAGGCTAAACTCTAGTTGCCTGCTAACTTTCTTGCGCCTAACTTCTACAACAGGGAAGCTACAATTTTTTTCGTAGAATTCTTTATTATTCTATCTACTACCTTTTGCTTTGACATAGCATAGATAATTGGAACGCCTTAACTTATCGTCAAAAAACGTTAAGCTTTGGAACCACACCGCAAAATCCTTGGTGACGTCGTCAACCCTTTGACATGGAATCAAATTAGGGTATTTCTATATACCTTAATTAATGAATACCTGAAATGTGAGCCACCAAACGCGTACCAAAGGCAGGCGTAGTTGTTCGGTCGAAACTCATTTCAGTAGACCGGTACGAATCAATCACTATTGTCAACTCGCGATATAAATCAAGCTAACTTTATATTTGCGGGTTCGGTCCGCTCTTCCGCGTTTCTCCATTCGGTCATATTGTCCGCGCGTTCAATTCAATAAGTATTGTTTATCGGGACATTTCTCGATACCATGAGATTTATCTTATCGAGAATTCCAATCGAATGATTCCTATTGTAGCGCTGCCTAAGCAAACGCTTCCGAGGAGCTCTATTTTCTTTTGGAACTGAAAATTCTTCTCGATTTCCAGTTGTACTCGAAAATCCTAATCGCATGAAAGGATTAAAAACAGTCGTATGGAATTAATTTTAATTTTTCTTGAAAACCGTATAAAAATACACGGCTGCTTAAAAGATTCCAATAATGCGATACTATTTCAATCGCCACATGTTTGCCTGAATTTAATTGCATATATTTTAATGACATAAATGCAGCTTTGTTAATTTGAGAAACGAGAGAGCCATTATAAACTTCGTTTAAGAACTAGGTAAGAACTTTATTTAAGACTATAATATTTACATAATATAGACAGACTTAAAATTATATTATTAGAATCATAGAGCATCAAAAAAATCGTCCGCATCGCTGTCAACGGGAAAAGTGCCCAAAAGGCTGGGAGCATTGCCACGTTGCATGGCGATGCTTCTTTTTGGCCCAAAACTAGTCCGGCCCTCTGGTCACGTAAAAAGTATAAGATATAATTTGAATATCCTACCTACGTACTTACTTACAACAAGCAACATTGCGTCTACTGTTTATACTTTGAATTTAATCATATGTAGAATGCCAAACTGTTCCAATATAACTGACACTTATCTTCTTACATAAACCGATTTCGAATCGCACAGATTCTCACTAACCTGTTAGCATTTCAACCTATACATAGATCCGGAAATACACAACCTATTTCCGTAAGCATAACATTTGGTTGAATTTGAAATATTTTACAACGTAGTGTTTGCTATATCAAAATGACGATACATTACATCCGAGTCGCGAGTTAGCTTCCGTAGTCATTTCTTAGCTGCAAGATAGAAATATTCTGGATAAAATATTGCCAAGCGATTCAGCCATGTTCGGTTCCTTTTCATGTCCAATAGCAATGGTGTTGAATTTAATGTCGTTGACCGGCTACGCAAACTGGGAGTGATACTCCGGGCCCTCCCCCTATATACACGTGTTTGTACAAAGACTTCTGTATTCCAGTACCTAGGCTGAACTGAAAGTCGGTAATAAACCGTGACTTCTGAATGCTAACGCGAGACGCTCCGTTGAACTTCGCTTCTGATAAAACTTTAACAAGCGCCTCCGCGAAAAATTATCGTCAGTCTAACCGTAGCACTTTGCTTCAAATATACTTCGGTTACGTAAACGATTGTTTACTTACTTCGCATATATTATATTTACTCTTCATCTTCTGTTACGCATGAATAAATGTAAACATGTTTGGGAAATAATCTTGACGTTGACTCAACGCGAGATTACCTTCGAAATTGATAGGTATCTATGTATGTATCCGAGGGTCTATTTACAAATAAATTGAGAGAAATTAATGTCATAGATGACATGTATCCATGGCATTTCAATTTATTTTGTGACAGGATGTTATATTGTTTTTGTTTCTCATTTTAATAATACATACAAAACCCTGCGAATAAACAGTAGGGAGTATTATAAATCATATTAATTAAAGCCGCTTCCTGAATTCCTCCCTTCCCCCGTACCCCCGTCAGTTTACTTTCAGGCATTACGTGCATTCTCTTTTCATTATTTTCGCATATTTGTTGGTTAGACTGATTAAAACTGAACAGTTGACCAGCCCAATTAAAAAAGCATACCTACTACTATAATATCGTATAGTCAACAATACCTACATTTTTAATATAATTGCATTCCGTAGATTAAACAAACATTTACTTAGCAATATGAACTTTTTTCACGGCAATACTATAACGACGTAAATTCGGAAAAAATATGGCTATCGTAAACGTAGAGGGCCATTATACGAGCGCTACCGGCTTGTCGCAGGTAAGTAATAAATTAATACATAAATTACGAAGGATTGAATGTTTATAAACGTCACGTAACCTCCTGGAATCCCTCCATTAGACGCTGTTTACTTAGTCGGTGCGCAAATCTTGAGAGGTCGACTCACGAAAATGCCCCATGAATATGCGATGACACAAACCGTACACAGTTTTTCCATTTAGAAACCATAATGAAATCTCACGCACGCGCGTTATTTGTTTTTCAATCAGACGAATATTCAACGGTATAAATAAAGGTATACTTATATACATATCTTAAAATAAACATTGCCTTTTATAAAACAACTGCACCGACATAACAATTGTATCACATAATGGCAATAATAATTATTTCGTTTTATGTGTTCGAGTTTTCGCAGTATACAATTGAAACTTCTCCGAAAACAACTTCATTGTCAATTCAACACTTCATTTCGTGAAAATAACGCGATTTTCTCTTTTAAATAAATTATGTCCTGTACCTACACCTGAACATCAAATGAGGTTCTAAATTGTACACAAAGAAAATCAGAATTTAAAAATTAATCTAAGTTGTTTTAGGATTGGGAGAATAGGAGCGGGCTACAAAATGGAACGTTAGAAATTGAATAAACAAAAGTATGTCAATATAAATAGAGTCGTCATGCAGGTGTGCGCTAGAGTATGAGTGGTTAACGAGTGTGTACTCGAAGTATTGTCAGTGACAACATAAACAAAATACGCTAGCATAATAATGTAGTGTATGCTAGAGGCGCGGGCGCGACTACAGGACTCGTGGTAGCGGGGCGGGGCGGCGCGGCGGCAACGCTGACGGCTCAGAGGAAGCGCGATTTGTATTTGCCGTCGTCAGTTTTTCCGCCAGCCGGATGCACTGCGCGTTCAACACTGCCGTCGAACTAACGAACCATTTGCTGCCGAATCATCCAACCGAGATATTTATCCCAATCATTTGTTTTACTTTGCCCTGTTTTGCTTTAATCGCGATTTGCATCTCGCGTCTGTAATCTCTGGCCTGGGAATAGTGTGTGAATATAATATTTTAAAGTAGAACTAATATTAGAGAAATTCTTTTCTGGGTGAAACGTGACGCTGCCTTCACTTAATAAAAATATTAACTTCGGGAAATATAAAGTAAACTTTCTTTTAGCGGGTAGTGAAAGTGCAAGCTAAATATTATTAAATGACCTTCTGACGTCATGGAAAAGCGATATCAAAGTTTTGGAACGTCATTTCACACGAAAAAAAATCCTCTTTCCGAAACAGGCAAATTTTAATACCGACCATTTATAAGTTTTTCGGCGTTCGTTAGACATTAATAACAATAATTTTTCCCTGTCTAAATATCGCCAAAAAAACAGTTAAGGAACACAATCACGTTTCACCAACTTATTACATTTTCAGCTATTTAGACTGAAGATGACTAAACCTAATGAAGCTGACACCGGTGTAGGTATGTTTATAAGGAGTTATTTAGTAATTCATTTGTTTTTATTTAAAGCGTCGTATTTGAATTTGAACGTGCCAACTTGTGTCGGCAAAAAGCAGGTATTTTAAACCGCTTCGCATCCACACGAGCCATTGTAGGTGGCTGAATGCCAAATGAGTTTTGTGATGGAGTCCCCTTGTGAAAAGGCAGATTGTGAACGTGTCTCCTTGGCTAAATAACGTCTCGGTAAAGCACACAGGAACAAAGCTCTCACGGTATGTTTTCGTTTTGTCACTAGTCAAATTGAGCCCAATTCCTCAAACTAATTATTTCTGCTCTATTCAAGAATGTAGGAGAGGGGAATGGCTCTTTAGAAACTATACATTTCAATTCATGCGTGTTTCAGCGGTATTGGAGTCATATATTATGGTAGGTAGGTACATGAATAATAATAATACGGATTTCTGCTCTACATTCCTGGTTAGACCAACGAAATGATTTTTAAGTACATATGTTGCTGGTATTGTTCTCCTTGGACGACATTTTTAACCTACTTCTACTACTAGTGTATATTTCTTATTATATTATTATTTCCGTTACTTTCCGGAATCTAGATTCTTTTAAAACCCTTTTTTCCGCGTAGTGATATTAAGTAAGTTTCACTATTGTTGTCCTAGACATTATGGGCGTTTATGTATCTAATCCAATCCATCTCACCCAACTGCTGCCTATAAATGGAACGTGTACCAATAACAGACTTCCGTGCAAAGAGTATAATCGCTATCAATATGCGTTTAATAGGGTATATGCATGTAAATATTTTATATGTTTAATTCATTGTTTACACCGTTATAACATAGTGAACGATATACATACTGTTTGAAAATGCTGTAATTAAGTTTAAAAAAATATTTAAAATATAGAATAATATAATAATAATTTTGAGCTGTTTAAACGCCGCCATTTTGGGCGATCTCTGTTGATGACGTCAAATACTATGTCCAGTGACAGTCCAGTCCATTGTTTACTACAGGTGTTCTCGTTATTCACTTATTTCACCATGAAAAAAGCTCAAAAGCCAGTTTATAAGTATTGCATTGTGCCTGAATGCAGAAACACTATCGGAAGTGCACCTGATAAAGTATTATTTCCAGTCCCGATAGGCGCAAAAATACGTAAGGAACTGTGTAAGGTTATCAAAAGAGATGAAGTATCGCAATAACTTGTTTACATCGTTGTGAATCAAAAATTATAGGTTATGTTCATTCCTCATCATATTTAGGATTGTGTTTATGGCTAAAATAACGTACATAATGTGTTATTTTGGAATAATTACCTTGCAGGTTTCACTCCTTTTACTTCAGCGGACGTAAAATTTTGATTTGTTATCTATTTTCGGCAGATTATCCGATTGTGCTTTTACAAAACCACTTCACTCCTTTTCTTAAATGATTTCTAATCTCACTAGTATGCTAAAACAACACGTAAACAATTAAATAATTCACAACACTCACGATATTACTATGTTTTCTAATCAAAAGCCTGCAATGCCATCCAAATGTAAGCAATACGAACTTATTGACATAGTATTTGATGTCAAGTTTCATTTTAACCAATGGTGTTGCGCTTTCCAAATTTGAATTTCCGTCGCTTATTTTGCACTTTTATTTATTAATTTGAAGTAATTATAATGATATTAATTCCTAAAATAATGATATAGTTCAATCGCCCGGCCAATAAAGATTCGGCATAAAAATATTTGAACCAAATTTAAATAACATGCATAATTATTCCCTATTGTACCTACTGCAGCCTACTGGTTCTAACACTTTTTTTAGTTCGTATAACTCGTCAATTTTTTATTCTTGATTTTATATATTTTTTTAATTTACTAAAGATACTCCTTTTCCTTAAAAATATTAATTGAATCAAGTCGATTTTTATATACTTTTTTACTTTTAATTTTAATGTGAGCCAAGTAAATTTTATTTAAATCTTATTACCTTACCTTAATTCCTAATCAAGTTTCAAGTTATTATATTCTGTTATCTGCAGTCAACCAAGTTATATTGTTGAGTCCTGCACAAATGGTGTAAGATATTCTTCGAATTTGATATGTACTTTCCCTTATTTACTCTCTTAGCGGAATTTTTGCATTTTCTATGGTGTAATACCCTATTTTATTTGTCTTAGGTGTACAATCTGTTAAAAAGGCCTTGTGGATACCAGGCTTCGGTACTTTTGGGTTGTTTTTACCAGCCGCATAGAATCCTTGAAGTTCGAGGCCGGCAAGTCCGTTTTGGTCCGAGGCGTGCTACGCTTTGAGGTTTCGGTTCGTCAGGATCGACTTGTTATTTAAACCATCACACTTAAATTAATTATATTTTATTTTTATATTAAATTACAAATAAATTAGTACTTTCATGGCTAACATTTTTATACTAGTTGATCTTTTACCAGGACCGCTTCTATCGGGATAACTTAGGTTCATCTTTATAAGATAATCTACTATCATATCGCAGGTATGCTGGAAGAGATTTCATTAGAAATAAGCATCACCTTTATACCTATTTTTCTGCTCTTTTCTTCTTGTCTGTTTATTTATGTGTGTACATAAATGGTTAAATAAATAAATAATATTAATTTGAAAGTTTACGTAATTTAGTGGTCACGAACCTAAAACCGATTGCAATCGATTCCCTTGTTCGGAAACCAAATGCGTAACAAAGATTTACCATCCGATGTAATATAAGTTTTCTCGTAATCTCTTTTCATTTAGGCCAAATTACCTGTTGAGCAACAGTTTTAAATTGTATTTAAACTTAACAGTTTTTTTTTTTTTGATGCGGATCGTTTATAAATATAAATAAATTATTATACCTACACAAGTACCACAACATTCTCATGAAATTATTCCAATGATTTTATAATTAATTAGCAAAACTGTTTAATTATATAAAGAAACCCTGGAACTGTACAATGTACTAAAACAATATCTAATTACTTATTAATTAAAAATCCGATCTGTTCAGAACAACAATGAAACAATTACTTGCTGCCTTGATGTGTTTTTATTAAAATAAGTGGAGAAAATTAATTGTAGTTAAAGAACTAATTAAAATGAAATGTAATACAAAGATAATAATTAACAGCAAAATTAATAAGGGCCGCAAAAATACAACGATAAATTATTATCAGTTTTCAATTAAGGGAAAAAATGTAGTATAAAATGAGGCGCGGATGGCGCATAACTTTTTTCTCGTTTGTGTCATAAAGCGTATCGGTAATTTCAAGCAGGTGCAGTTTATATTTTGCAAGCAACGGTTCCGCATGTCGGACTGAATAAAGCTTTCACCACTTTTATTGCGGCTGTATGTCATCATATTTTGAAACAGTTGAAAACAGGAGAAATAAGTTTTGATTCGATGATATTTATTAACGTTAAACATTGTAACGTTCCGTTTCTTTTAATAAGTTATAAATGAATTACGTTAAACGTTGTAACGTTCCGTTTCTTTTAGTAAGTAAAAAATAAATTACGTAATATAACTAGTTAAAACATTCAATTAGCTATTAGTTATTTGTTTACTTTTATAAAACCAAACTGCCAACGTCTTGATTCAACGCAATGCGCGTGACCTTGGGTTGCATCAGGAGAAATCGTTTGGTTAGCGATCCCCTGTCTCCCCCTTTTGCAGACCGGCCAGGCTGGAGTAGCTGGGCTGGTGCCCTGAGCGTCGCCGAGCACGCCGGTGACAAGGCATACCGTCCTATGCTGGCATACCGAGCTCACACTCGCGTCACTGCTCCTCAGTGGCGCGACTTCATGCGTGTGTCCTGTCCCTCAGCGCCGGTGGTCGCGGTTTAAGGGTTTTTGTTTTATAATTGACTACGTATATAGTCATGAGTCTTAATTAATCCCATATTGTGTAAGTGTTGAACAATGTACCTGGTCTGTTTATATAGCTCCACTTCTTCAAAAATGAGATTGACTTTATCCGTAACAGGGCGACCGGAGCGAGCTGCATCTTTGACGTCAACATCCCCAGACTGAAGACGCTTGAACCAACTTTGTGCTACTCTTACTGAAACTGCGTTTAGTCCATAAACGTGAAATGTTTTTTTTGCGTCTTGAGTCACGTTTTTTCCCTCTTTTTTGTATTAAAAGTTCTCACAGATATGTATCGAATTTCTCCGTTAGATCCACTCATTTTGGCGGATAGAAAAACAATTGAAAAATGCAAGAAAAACTTCTTCCCCGACCTATTAATTTCCCCGCGTGGCCGCGTCCAGCTCGCTACGGGTCCGGCGATTCCACCCGCCGAACGTCACCGTTCCTGGCGTCTGCAGCATGGTACACCGCTGCGGTCATCGTCACACCAAACTGACCCAGGAGAGTACTGCGCTACTCCCAAGAGACTTTATGGAAAAATTGTGTGACGACAAACCTACCTACCCCCTTTACTTATTATATCTATTATATTTTTAATGTTGACACTTTACGTGGTCTTATTTCTCTCCGTCACGTAAACCTCTTCGTTCACATTTTTTTTATCTGCATTGGGTGCTTGCATAAATAAACGGGTTCCCTGTAAAGTCAAGTCGATAGGTACCGATCGGTACGGGTGAAATAGTTAACTCAACCATTTAGTTAAAAATAAAAAAAAATTGCAAAATGTGCTGATCAAATCAAGACATTTTGACAAAATTGAACCGTTAGTTACTATTTTTTACTAAATGATCAAAAAACCGGCCTTTATGCGCTCACACATAAAGAAACAGTTATAACATGTAGGTAACCATTTCTTTCCGAAAATCAACTTGCAGCGATCTGTACCGGGAGTCGGACCCGAAAGCCCCTTCTTTATGCAAGCAGCCATTGGTATTAATACAAGTAGGTAATATTATATATAGGTATAGGATTGGTATAGTCATGGTAAGGGTTACAATCTACGATAATTTTGTAGATGTAAATGATGGCAGTGCGCAAAGAGTAAGATCTTAGCAGCCAGCTCCCCCTCCGACTGCACGGAATGTTTAAGAGGAAGATTCAAATTAGTTTCCTGTTTTACTCAATTGTAATACTTCGGAATTAAATGGTTCTAAAAGAAAGGAATTAAAAGTTAGACGTTTAAGAACTTAGAAATTGAAGTAGGTAAGTAAATTAGTATTTCTCCGTAGTGGTGTATTCGTAAGCCTGGATGTTTGCGTTGATTAAGATGAATTCGTAGGATAAAATTCACTGACTGCGGGAAAAAATAAGTAAGATTTATACGGGAATATAAATTGAGGTGGTAATAGCAAGTGAGCGCAGATTTTATATTATGCATCAGCTACCCACTGAACTATAGCGTACCTGTATGTATGTAGGTACACTGTGTATGTTGATTTTTAAAGCACTTGCAGCGCGAACGCTCCGAACGGTTACCAAACTTGGCGAAGTTTGTTTACTCCACTGCAACGCATTCAAAAAGATTTATAATTTAGAACGGTGAATAACGTTCTTACCCATGTACCTTCAGGACATAACTTTCTGAATAAGCCGCGAAAATGTTAGTTGAAATAAACTGACATTCATTCTGTTACTATTATTTTGTTCGGTATTTCTGTACTTCACTCAACTAAAATATACAACTACTAACACTTTATACTATATAACTGCTAACAGTTTATATCTCTGGTTTGTAAACGCCCACAACAATTATAATTTATACTGTTCTGTGGAGTTTCGTACAAAAATCAATATCAACATGATAAATTACGCACTTGCCTTTTTAAACAATTTGTGTTTCTAATCTAAATATTAGGTAACTGAACACGAACTCACCTCGTAACAAAATGCCGCTGCCAAGTCCTTAATTGACTATTTGATACACAAAACACTTGCACAGTTAGAATTAATGGCACACCTAGTCTTTATTAGCTAGATGATTAGAGACTAATGTAGACAACAAACAACACCAGTAAAAGCATTTTCTATAGCGCTAACCTAAACAAGAGACACTCAAGAATTATTTTACTATTCGTAATTGACTACGATCAGTTACCTACTATGTTATAGCTATTACGATGATTGTTGCGCACTGTCACGCAAATGTCACGTCCCTTGTTATTCACTTGATCGCAGCGCGAACACCGATTTCCTGAAACAAAATGAATTATATATTACTTTTGCGGAAAGGAAAGGAGGTTTTCTACACACACAAATCATTTTACAACTGTAATTGCCGGACTCAGCAGTTTTCTTTTCAAAATAAAAGCAAAAAACAAACATTCAGCGTACTATGTAACGCAAACGAGGACAAATCGTATCCCGCACGCTAAGGTTCCATACCAACTACCACTATCCGACTTAAATTATGATCGTCTGTGCCGCTGTTCTCAAGACAGTAATTAAATATGACAAACTGGCGGCAAATTGCGGGTTTCACTTTAGCTTTTACTGAACATTGGATGAAAGTAGTTTTATGCTGAAAATCCGGTGACAGAAATGTGTACAAAAGTTACAGTAATGTTCTGCTGAACGTAGGAATCTTTAAACATCGTAAAAGTAAAAGTCACGCTACCATATGAAATTAATGGGCAAGTGGGATAGTTCGTAACTCTATCATATTATTAGAGTTTAGGGTGATACTGCCTATCTAGTTGACACAAGTGCCTTGTCAGCTTAATTTAACGACACACAAATAAACACCCCTTCTCTAAAAACCACACAGCCTTCCAAAGTGTACTATCATTCTAGATAGGCAAATAAACTAGACCTAAGCTATTTTCGGCCTGTCATGCGTCGCTACGTAATAATATTTTGTAACGATGAGGTTACTAAGTAGTTAACGCTATAACCGAAATAGCTGATAAATTCAGTTACCCTTGATACCTCAATTTACATGAAAATGTTTATAAAAATAGTAGTTTAGGCAACAAGTAGAGCGTGGGTGGACGGACAGTCATTCTATTATTATATGTTTTGTTAGAAAGGGAAGTCTTTTCGGTTCTAGGAATAATAAAACTGTGACCTTGTCGTGTCCGAAAAACTCGTCGAAAAAGTAAAAGTTTTAAAGCATCATTTAATTTTAACGTTACACGGCTCGGCTATTATACGAGTATGTAGAGCGTTGTTTAATACGTGCTATCAGTGCAGCAATAACAAAGTTTGTTCTTCGTATTCTGTTAGAGCATAACAAGCAAGACAAACTTAGTGCACAATAATCTGGTGGCGTGAACACAACGCCTGGCGACGGGAGTCCCCAACATTTCCATTATTTACCGTAGCGGTTTGCGCTCGCTTCCACACAAATGAATTGGACAATAACCCGGCAAACATTCGTCAACTTTTCCTTAATGAAACTTTTTGATAATAAAGCAGAATAGCACTGGAAAGGTTTTGTCTTTGATCACTTGCCATTCTTTCAAAATTTTAAGCTTGTAACAATGAAGGTACAGTAACAATAACAATGGCTTCGGGCTAACTTTCTTTTGAAAGGTATTCAATCGAATTAGGACAGCGTTTCTGATATTTCAGGAATAACATGATAAACGGCGGAAATTAATGATGCAACCGTGATGAATAGAAATAATTTGACGATAACAAGTTTGATTAGAATTAATGTAAGCTCTGAACACATCAGTGTTCAGAGCTCAATTAATTACCGTGTAATTCACTAACAACATTAATTAATGTAAGTTCTAGGAATTAGATTCTGTATTATGACCTGTCTCAGTATTTTAAGTGTTTTTTGATCATTAGTAGGTAATTGAAGGCACCCCTATTTAATCAAATAGTCGCGATTATTTACACGCACAGCTTTTCAGTCATAATCTCTTAGATCAGTCTCATCACAGCACTGCGTGCTCCAAAAAAATATATTTATCAGGAGATTGACAGACAATAATTAGAAACAGCTGAAATATTTTATGTTTCCTGTGCGACCCTCTTCCTTTCAAGTGTCTCTATGACCCGACGAGGTATTGTTGCACGATTTTCAGTGAACTTTGGACGGGCGGCGTAGTCAGTAGTTATATAGATAGAATACTCTTTGTGGTATCCTAGACCATTTACAGTATTTAAAAACAATAAGTTAATTGTGGTTAAAGTACACAATGAATATCAGACGCGACAACAGTGCAATTAGTTTCTATGTATCTCGTATCATCCGGAAGAAAGGCTACCAGGGAACCAGGCGACTTCTCAATCAGTACTGCCTCAGTAGTGTTAAATCACGCGATTCCACTCGAGCTACATTGTTATATCTTTTCACATACGCTACAGTTTAATTTACAATACCCAGCTTCTGAGATCTGTTGAATTTTCTTAGTGAAGATTTGTGTCCTAGCTCATGTGAGTAACATAATGCTCCCCAGATGCACATTTTGTTTATGTATCAGTGACTTACATTCACGTAGAACGTGCAGAATTTCAGTTTTAAAATTTTGTTTAAGATTCGTGAATGTCTCACTATACTTAGGTACATAGAATGAAACCGTTTCTAGTCGGGCTTAGTTACGTGATACGTTAAATACGTATTATCATTTAAGCCTTCTAGCTAGGGATGTAAGTAAGCTTCACTTTCGGTATCGAAAGCTCGGACTTCCGATTACCTGTTTTCCGGTTTCAAACGGGGAAATCTAGTAGCACTGTTTTCCTGGGAATAACGCTAGACTCAAGGCTGCAATGGGGTCCTCATTTAACATCTCTTGCAGGACGGCTAAGTTCAGCAGCATATGCTGTAAAAAAAATCCGTCAATTTACTAATGTAGATACCGCGAGGCTAGTCAATTTCAGCTATTTTCATAGTACCATGTCTTACGGTATTTTATTATGGGGACGGGCTGCCGATATTGAGTCTATTTTTATTCTGCAGAAAAGAGCTATCAGAGCAATATACTGCCTCCGCAGGCGCGATTCTCTAAGGGAACTGTTTAGGTAAAGACATTAACATCATGACGGTACCTTGTCAATATATTTATGAAAACATCATGTACGTAAGGAAAAATTTAAATCTTTTCAGTAAAAGAGGTGAAAGACACAATTATAGGACTAGAAATAGGGACCAATTAGTTCAACCAGGTTTCAGACTGGCTAAAGTAGACTCATCCTTCATGGGGTACTGTTTAAAATGTTACAATAAAATACCTCCCCACATACTCCAACTGAATGAAACGAAATTTAAATCTTGTATAAAACGCACACTATACAGCCAAGCATATTATAAGTTGGGGGATTATATCGCTGACAAAAATGCTTGGCTCAGGGCTGGTTCTGCTCCACAAGGGCGCGTAAACTAATTAATTAGCATTCGAAAACAGTGTTGGAGCTGATGAAGATTGTACAACCTATCTTTGCATTGTATAAATTCAATCTCTTAGTATTGTATAATTGCATAGCACATGTGTGAGCACTATGTACCCACTATAAAGCTTACTGGGTTCGTCTTTCATTGACTTGAATGTGCCCTGGCGGCTGAGAGTATGTCATGCTCACTCAAATGTGTCGCTGGTGGTGGCGTGTGTATTGGATCATTGAGTTCCCTTCAAAATGGTTGAGCTGAATGGTGCTGATCCATACGTCATGTTCGTGAACGGGCGCCGTCAGTAGGCACTGGTCATTTCTTAGCTGCCACGGCTTATTTTAATTCCATAATAGTTTTTATCTTTTTATTACGGACGCTTTTAACGTGCACGTCTTTCTACATCGTTCTCACATGTATAATTACAACATGAATGATGTAACCACTCTATTGTAACAATATTTTGATTTAAAAGAGTGTCCGTGGAGTTTCTTGCCCGTTCTTCTCCATAGGTACCTACTACGCTTTGGAATGGGCAACTAGCTTCATCTTTCTGACTGACCGACCCCTTGACAATTCAAAAGTGCCTGTAATTGGTTTATTTGAAATAAATGCTTTGAGTTTGAGTTTGAGCACAATATTCGCAGAATACGTGCACGCGCATGTTTGATTTTTCAAATAATTTGACGATGGCAGATTTTAGTTCCAATTCTAAGGAAATCTTATTCGTTGTTACCTGAAACAAATGAAGGTACCTATTTTATTAAGAGCTGAATTTTCAACCGTCAAATATCTTTTATCTGAGGAACAAATGTGACGAATTGACCTATTTTTTTATAATTATCAAAGCTGTAGTTCCTCAAATATAACTAACTTATCAAAAGATAAAAATATAAATAGTACCTATTAGTTAATTAATATCAAATCGACTCTAAAATGGAAAACGATATTAGTTACTTTTTGTTTTCATTTGGTATCCACTGTTTGCACAATGACAGTGACTGGAAATGCGACTGTTATTCATCAAACAAATCGCAAAAATACTTTTATTACACGGTTAAATGTCTTTATCACTCATGTTTGACAATTACGACCACTTTTATTTTGTTTGCCATCCAGTTGAAAGTATCCGTAACAGGTTGTGACTTTTTATCGTACAGATAACGCATACTTGTTCAAAGAGAAAAAAAATCTGATTATACGGTGCTAAAATCAATCCACGCCTATAAAAAGCTTAGACTCACATATTCCTACTTTATATGCCAGGCCATGTTCCTCTAAAGTAAACGAGCTAATCAATATAACATAAAACGGAGTCACATTAGAGTAATAAAATCGTCATAAAATCCTAAAGTTATAGGCAACTCACGTAAGCTACAGAGAGATAACAAACAGTCATCAACACGCAAATGAACTCAACCTACAAGTACGTACGCTGATCAAAGGTACCAAATACACTGATCATAGGTACCAAATACACTTCATCATATCATATCATAATAGTATTCTAACAGCTTTACATAATCGAAGTGTCAATTTTCAAACCACATTATGAAATAGTCGCTTCAGCCCGCGCCTTTATCCGCGTACGGGGGCCACACTGAACGTTTTTAGAATAGGCCAGTAAAAAGAGCAGTCGATGAAAAATTTATAAAAATTTCGAAATAGGAACTCTTTGGGAATCTGTACATGTGTAATGAATTCATATGTCATTTGTTTTTACAAATAGGCGGCAATTTAAAAAGTGTCTGTCGTGCGTCGAAATGGATTTGACTAGAGAAAATGTTCGTTCAATGATTTATTACGACATTCGTTGCGGCCTTACTCAACAACAATGTTACAATAGACTTCGATTAGTATTTCATAACGAAGCCCCATCCCGTGCCACTGTTTACAACTGGTATATTGAGTTTAAACGTGGTCGAAGCAAACTCACTGATGAATCGCGAGAAAGACGTCCTTCTACGGCGACTACTGAAGATAACGTGAGTGCTGTGCGGCTAATGATAGAAGGTGATAGAAGGGTGACATATCAATAGATTTGGGCAGCTTTAGGCATTGGTATGAGTCAAGTACAAAAAGGTCTTACATGAACATTTAGGCGTCAGCTTTGTACTAAGTAGATGGATACCTCATAATTTGACGGAAGATCAAAAACGCCGTCGTTTGGATTGGTGCCGCTCAATGCTTGAAAAGTATGACGGAGGTGACTCGAATGGTGTATATAACATCGTCACTGGTGATGAAAGCTGGATATATTGTTACGAACCCGAAACCAAAAGACAATCTGCGCAATGGATGTTTCCATTCGAAGATTTGCCGACAAAAGTAAAGAATGGCAGAAGTCAAGAGAAAAAGATGATTGCCTCATTCTTTAGACGAACGGGTCATTTCGCAACAATTGTCCTCGAAGATAAAAAGAATTTTACTGCAGATTGGTATGTCAGCCATTGTATACCAGTTGTTTTGGAAAATTTTTGACAGCAGAGCCCAAGAAGCAGGATCCTCCTCCACCACGACAACGCTCCAGCTCACTCCGCCAGACGGACTATCGAATATGTCTATCGAAAGTGTGGAGTTAGTAACTCATCCTCCTTACAGTCCTGACTTGGCACCTTGTGACTTTTATTTATTTCCAAAATTAAAAGATAAACTTAGAGGAATTCGTTTCTAAAGAAGAGTGGGCCCACTCCTTCAGTCTTCAGTAAATGGTTCCATCACATGCGACGGTGCTTAGAAAGGAACGGAAACTACTTCGAAAAGCAATAAAAATATTAACAGGCTTCTACATCATTCCGTTTTTTATTTTCTAAAAACGTTCAGTGTGACCCACGTACTCGTATTTCTTGCTCCCCTGAACCACCTCGTCGCATGACATTACCTGCCCGCGCTATCACTTCGTTTTCGCTTAACGTTCTTTGAGTTATTTCTGACTTTTTTTTCTTTTTGCTCGCCTCTTTAGGGTCATAGCGTGATGTTAAATAGCCTATAGCTTCCTCATGAATTGGGCTATCAAATACAAAAAGAAATGTTCAAATCCAACCGGTAGTTCCAGACATTAGGGGTACTTATAAACTTACAAACAAACAAATAAATTTTACCTCTTTATAATAATAATATAGATAAACATTTTAAAACCTCAAATAAGATAAGAAACAATTGAATCCGATTTTAAACCAGCGAAGTGCGATTCATTGTTTGACCAGTGTCCTATATAATACAGAAAACATTGATTCCACATTACGGTCTTCTCATTTGTGTATATACCTACTAGAACTGTCTACAATTATATTTCTGTTTTTACGAGAATTCAAGCGATTCAATTTACAATTTCGCAAAAAATATCGGTAAATATGAATCCCATTTTGTTCACATTTCGTGAAAAAAGCGGACTGGCCGAACGCACTTCTGTGACCGAGATTGTCGGATATCGTAATGGTGTACCACATATACTTGTCTATATATATATACCTACATACAATATCCATACTATGTGTAAACTAGTTGTCGGCTGCTTGTTAAAATAATTTATGTATGCCCTTGGCAGGAAGGCCTCGGTTGCAAAGAGGACGATCCTTTACCTCCCATGGGTGTAGTAAGAGGCGACGATCGAAATATTCCATAAATTTTGAATGAGTACTAGTAATAATATAGCAAACACCAAGCATGATGATCAAAGTAAACATGTCTTAAATCCCTTTCTTTATATGAGTGAACCATCGAACCGAACCGAAAGAGGACGTAATCCAACTGTCATAAATTATCTCCACACACCATCCGCTCGTTGGCATTCCGAAAAACACACCATAAAAACAATGTCAAAAGTCATATTTTTAGCCCCGATTTCCTTTCACAAGGTGACGTGGGAGAATTGACTTTACGTAGTCACACTACATACAAACGTGTGTCAACATGATATAAATATTTACAGATTGGAAGCCATGTCAAGAGGGCATATGTCGGGAAATAGGTGAGCATGATTCAAAGGATGTTTTATACGTGTGAGGGAGCATGTTACGCACGTGACCGCGCGGGTTGCACCTCACCGACTCGCCAACTCACCGGCTACCTGTCACCCTCACCCCTGTCAATCAAATCCATGCAAACTATGTTCCAGTTACATCACTCAAAACAGTAAATCGCTCAGTGAAATTCCTTGTGAATTCCACATAAACGAGGGCTGCATATTAAACCAGCATTTGAATGTATTGCATTCCAAAGCTCATTTCGCCGAATGTGAAAATACAATCATGTTTGTAAACCATACAATTAATTAAACATACTCATGATACTGATGAACTCAAGAAAACACATTTCTAAGTATTCTATGAACACAAATAAACTTTTCAATGACTTGAATCTTTTGTTAAGTCTCAACATCTACACATAGCATTTGTAACATACTTATCATGAGTGAGAAATGCAAGTAACAAGAAGAAAACAACTGTTCTCTTTTGTGCTTCGTTCGCGAAAGCAAACAATAAGATAATTCCGTTAAACATGTCCCAAAACAAGTTACAGCCACTACGTTATGCTGCTGTTGGCAAAAGTTTGGACATTTTTACTGTCTACGGAAATCTTTACTTGAGAAAACACGAAATGGGTGACCATGTCTCGCGGCTTTGTCACCTGGATCTTGACAAACTGCGGACTAGACAATGATAGATGTTCAACGTACTGTATTCGTAATTAACAATTGATGATGAGCACTGAAACAGGTGGGCTGTTGAAGTAAACAAAGCGAAATAGGAAGGCAAAAATATGATATTCTTTGAAAATTCAATACTGGGTTTCATTTTCAAATTTTGTTTTTTGGTGTCAGTTACCTGGCTTATTTGTTTATTCGATGTGGTTGCCTGGGGCCGATTCACGGTATCATGAAAGATATCAATGAATTCGAGCTTTAACTTTATAAAAGTAATTATCTGCTGACTTGCATTTACAACTTGCTTTATTTAACATTAGGTATGTATATTCTAATTTTGTAAATATCAAGAATGTAGCAGTAAAAACACTGTACAAAACACGTTTTAATAAAAGTTATATTGTTGTCAGTGCTAGGAATCGTTATAAAACAGTAACACACGGGTCGTACTAAGAAACAGCACCGTTTTGCAGACACCTTTTCCAGGAGTTAACAAAGAAATAAGCTTAATATCAAGCGAGGTTTCTGTCTGTGTACGCTTTGTAGTAAAAAATATTAGGATTTGAAGGCAAAAGCGCTTCGTCCGCAAGATTATAATTAAACGAAGAGCTCCTCTCTCAGAGGAGACTACCTCGTGTACAAAGCTACGAGATCACTCTTGTTAGGGCATCATACTTTAAAACGCAATCTATGCTAGATTAACCTGCAACGTCTCTATTTATGTTGCTCTATGGTGGATTAATATCTGACTGATTAATAGATATCTGAAATCTAGAGCTTTCATTCTTAGGCTTAAAGAATGAAAGCTCTAGATTTCAGATATCCATAGACGGCAGTGACCATTTATTATCAGGAGCTGCCGGTTTTTTTTTTGCCACTAACATAAAAACATTTACTCTTCTTCTGGGGCAGTCGGCTAAAAAATACATAAAATTCTGAGAAAGCGGACACTGGATACGTTAACACTCACAATATTAATCACTAGCTCCTGCCCGCAACATCACCCGCGTGAAATTTCTTGTTCTCCCGACCGACTCCGTCGCATCACATCGCCTGCCCGCGCTATTACTTGTTCTCCCGACCGACTCCGTCGCATCACATCGCCTGCCCGCGCTATTACTTGTTCTCCCGACCGACTCCGTCGCATCACATCGCCTGCCCGCGCTATTACTTGTTCTCCCGACCGACTCCGTCGCATCACATCGCCTGCCCGCGCTATTACTTGTTCTCCCGACCGACTCCGTCGCATCACATCGCCTGCCCGCGCTATTACTTGTTCTCCCGACCGACTCCGTCGCATCACATCGCCTGCCCGCGCTATTACTTGTTCTCCCGACCGACTCCGTCGCATCACATCGCCTGCCCGCGCTATTACTTGTTCTCCCGACCGACTCCGTCGCATCACATCGCCTGCCCGCGCTATTACTTCGTTTTCGCTTGGTGTTCTTTCTGACTTTTTTTCTTTTTACGCGGCTCCTACGGGTCTATCAAATGCAGATCCGACCAGTAGTTCCAGATATTACCCCCTACATAAAAAGTTACAAACAAACAAACAAATTTTACCTCGTTATAGTATTAGTATAGATAAAAAAATGTTGAAGATGGAAATACTATTCATATATCACATAAATCTAATTTATAGAAACACGATACCATATAAAATTAAAGTTCCCGTAATCCAGTAATATAAATTAATGACATTTCGGAGATAGTAACATGGCATGACAGAGCAATTAAACTAATAACAAGAAAATATAAATTACTTCTAAAAGGTAGAATTATATTTCAAGTTTCAGCATGTCTTTTCATAACACTGAATTTCAATTAAACAAAAAATATAGTGAGCGTACAACTTTAGTGTGGGTAGGTATGAAAACTGAATGTTATGGTGCCACTGAACTTAGTGGCAAAACACGATAATGAAATATGTTATGCAACTATGTCATTAACATGTTCATAGCATTCTTGTAAACTATAGTTTCCACAGGAATTTTGTAAAAATAGCCCATGTGCTTACGGTTGATGCCACGTGGGGAGATTATGCATATTAGCAACAATTGTGCTCTAAATCAGTTGAGCATACGTATTTAAAACGAGATAGTTAGCAGTAGGTATGAGACAAAGTGACTAAAACTACCTAATAAATCATGAATGTCAGTCACGAAAGTTGCTAAGTAAGTTTACTTCTTTCGCTTGTAATTACATCACTAGTAACTTAAAGCACCTTTCAATACAAATCAAAGCTTCTTATCAATCAGCTTTAAAAAAATATGTATGTGGTTTTGCATGTATAGTACACGTCATAACTCCTTCAACACTGTTGACCACATTCCCAGTAAATTAATCTTCAATAAGGTTGAAATTAGGGTGTAAAGGGAGGGAGCACATAACAACCGGATTCCCCAAATGTCCACCTCACCTGCGCGCGGTACACGCAGCCACTAACAGATGAGGCGCTGGTGACCGAGGGTGCGGGGCTAGGGACCGATGCAACGACACATGGAGCTGCGTCGGTCTCAGCTTCGCGAGGTCCTGGTGGCGGAATGGCGGGACAGGCTCTCATGCCCTACCGCCGGCCTCGTCACCATCGAGGCGGTCCAGCCCGTGCTCGAGCACTGGCTCGGGAGGAGGCACGGCTCCCTGTCATTTCGCGCGACGCAGGTGCTCTTGGGGCATGGTTGCTTCGGGAAGTACCTGTGCCGCATAAACAGGGAGCCGGATGCCCGGTGTCACCACTGCGTCGACTGTCGGGAGGACACGGCGCGGCATACGCTGGCAGAGTGTGCCGTTTGGAAGGAGCCACGTCATGCCCTCAACTCAGAAGTAGGCAGAGACTTGTCGCTGCCAGCCGTAGTCGAGTCAATGGTCAGCAGCGACGAGTCCTGGGACGCGGTGGTTTCCTGCTGCGAAATAGTTGTCTCGCAAAAGGAGGCTGCGGAGAGGGAAAGGGAGATCTCGTCCAGTCGGGGGTTGTGGAAGGATCGTGCGTTCCCGCCACCCCCGGCGTAGATGTGAGATGGAACACCGGGGTGGTTTTTAGTCAGTAAGAGTCTGATAGACCCCGCCGTCATCCATGAGGTTTTTCCACCCCGGAAACAAAAAAAAAAAAAAGTTCCTTACCGAACACGGCTGCTTCGGGAGGTTCCTGTTTCGGATAGGGCGGGAGGAAACGCCCGGGTGTCACCATTGTGTTGATCGCCCGGAGGACACGGTGGAGCATACGGTGGAGGTCTGCCCTGCTTGGGCGGAGCACCGCCGTGTCCTCGTGCAGACGATAATGCTCGCGAAGGAGGAGGCGGAACGCGTGAGGGAGAGGCAAAAGTTGCGCCCTCACGCCGTGTCTCTTGCGGCGGCTAGCGCTCTGGGCGTCGGAAATCCCAAGCTGATTCCCGGCAACCGTAGGCGCGGGTTTGCGGACGGTGAGCAATGGGTAGCTCGCCGTTCGATAAGGACCAAGCCCGGGTAGACGGCGCGTTGTGTTCCACGCGCACCTCATAGAGATGTCCACACCAATGTCCGCTAGGGCCGATGCCTGCCAGGGTTGCGGGAAAGTCCGAAAAGGTTACCGTAGCCCCTGGCACAGGCAACTGAAGGAACACGGGTGGGATTTAGTAAGCAAGAGTCTGGCACGCCCTCCCGCTCCGCCCAAAGCGGGAGAAGTTATTTGATGATTTCCCACCCTCAAAAAAAGGGGGCTCTTCACGATAAATTCATTCTTCGAAAAGAAACCCCAGAGGAAGTGGACCTGACAGAGCCCTGATAACGTGACAAGAAACGATATAGACTTCATCATGATACATAAGAAGCATATATTTAGAGATTTCTCCGTGATCAGCAGGTTTAATACCAGAAGCGATCACAGGCTTGTTCGAGGCACTCTAAATATTTTTTTCGAGCTGAGAGAATCCGCATGATGAGGCCTCCCCTGTGAACTGCGGAGCTCCAAGCCGCTCTAAGATACAAAGATTTCCATCTGGAACTTCAAAATTGATTCAGCCTGCTGGAAACCACAAGCACTGTCGAGGAGAAAGCCGATGAGGTGGTCAAGGCC
Source organism: Brachylomia viminalis (assembly GCA_937001585.2). NCBI lineage: Eukaryota > Metazoa > Arthropoda > Insecta > Lepidoptera > Noctuidae > Brachylomia > Brachylomia viminalis. The sequence continues at coordinate 12,326,046 of OW443299.2, forward strand.
CTACATGACGTATCCCGCAAACTTTTCCCGTCGCAGCGAAAATGTAAGGTGTCCAGACTTTCCTCGGAGGCTCTCGGACTTATGAAGGAAAGACGAGAGTTGCCATCCACACAGCCGTCTTCGTCAGATAAGAGGGCCTTACATCTCACACCTTCGCTTTACCGATGACATCGTCATAATGGCAGAGACGCTGGTTAGAAGCCTCTCGGCGGGTTGGCTTCGGTATGAATTTGGACAAGATGAAAGTCATGTACAATTCACACGTCTTGCCGAGTCCAATTCACATCGAAGGGTTGCTCCTCGAAGTTGTGAAGGAGTATGTCTAGGGCAAGTCATCCAGCTCGGTAGACACAACTTTGATAAAGAAGCCGACAGAAGTATCCAGTTGGGTTGGGCAGCGTTTGGAAATCTTCGTCAAGTCTTCTCGTGGCCAATCCCGCAATGTTTGAAGACTAAGGTCTTCAACCAGCGCAACCTGCCCGTTATAACATACGGTGCTGAAACGTGGACACTAGCAGTTGGGCTGGTCCACAAATTTAAGGTCGCTCAGCGCGCTATGGAGCGGGCTATGCTCGGAGTTTCTTTGGAGGAAAAAACAGAAACGAAGTTATCTGGAGTTACCGACATAGCTTGCAGAGTAAGCAACCTGAAGTGTCAGTTGGCTGGCCATGTTTGTCGAAGGACCGATGGCCAGTGGAGCAGATGAGTCCTGGAGTGGAGACCGCGTATTGGCAAGCGTAGTGTAGGACGCCCCCCAGCTAGATGGACCAACGACCTCAAAAAGGTGGCTGGGACAGACTGGATGCGAAAGGCGGTGGCTGGGACAGATGTTGTGGCGCAGCATGGGAGAGAGGGATATGTCCAGCAGTGGACTGAGATGGGCTCAGTTGATTGAAGGTTGAAATTATCTGTCACATAGACTTATAGACCTTGTTGTTTTATGACGTACAATTGATATTCAACCTTAGGGTGACAAAGCAATTACGAGGATGACTATACTGTTGACTATAATTTTAATCAGTGTGTAATATTTCCATCGTGCACATGCATATACATATTGTATGTACTTACGTGCACAAATGTACAAGTAATAGGCACAAATTTCGGTGTCGTGCATATCTGGGGCAATTATGTTCAAAGTTACAACCCGTAGAACCGGCGACGCAAGTGATCTGTGTGCATTATAAATGCAAGTAGACCGAACTTAAAATCAAGTTGAATCTGGTATGAAACTAAGCTCTGAATATCAAGTAGCAAGCGATATGATGCATTCTCGTAACGACTGACTTCATGAGAACCTGTCTTATTTTATATGTATTAGGTGTAGGTAGTAGGTGTGAAGGGTTTATCTGTAAGGAATTTCTTAGTACCAGCGTGGAGTCTAGATTTGTGGCCAGGGAGTTAACCCTGGCAATAGGGACCATAAATATAACTGTCGATCACCACTGCCTAGCCTTTCATGGAATGCAGCAGAGTAATTGCGTAACACACATAATGACAATCGATCACAATGCCTTTCATTTTGACATTGCTTCATAGGTTTAAACAATCGTTCTGCTCAACAATGTAAATAACGCATAATGAACGTCGCTGAACTGCCAAAATTAAAGGCATTGCAATCGATTACCATAAGATGTGTGTTACGCATTTACCCCGCTGGTTACGATGTTAGGAGTACCTACTAAGTAATTTGAAAATGACCACATTACATAATATGTACGTCACCATTCATTCATAAAGATTATCAAGGCGGAAAAGGTTAAAGGAAAAACCGAGAGAAGTAGACCGTGGTCTAGGCTTACATTTCCAGCTTTTCGGTCTTAATTTTTTCCTATCTTGTGATACAGTATCACGCAGATCAAGGAGAAACTGAAGGTCGTGGTCGAACAAGGTCAAGGCACCGGCTCTAAATAGATAGAGGTGGAAACCACCGACAAGAGTGTTTTAGGTAAAATAATAAAAAGGTTTAATGGTGAAAAGCTTTACCTCGGCTGTTTTTTTTTAGAACGAGATATATTATTATTGAAGTATAATATTGAAACTGAAGATTAATTTATTTTAATTTAACTTAGACTAACTTGACTTTAACTTTAGATTAACTTAATTTTGGTACTTGTGCAATTAGTTTGCGTGTATTATTCAATTGTGGCGGTGTTTGGAATTCAGATAAAACTCGCGAAACGTTATCCTATGATCATTTGTTTGTTTCAAAAGCAGCCCGGAGCCTGGATCTGTTCCCAATTGATGGCAACAGGCACGCCCTACATGGATTTTAAAACATAGCTGGCGAAATTCGGGTGTACTATAGGTACACCTCTGCCAAATCCTTCAGGGAAAACAGGCGAAATGATATGTCATGTGATTTGTTTCTGATCCGCCCCAAAAATAAAACAATACGTAATATTTCTTAAATAGATTAGGAAAAGATAAATCATTTGGCTTCAAGTCAGATCTTATTAACACTGACAATACTATCATAAATTGTTCCGCTTTGTGCAGCATGTGGTAGAAATGTTCGGGTCGCTGCCTTTTCTCAACTTGAGAAGACACTGTGACAAAATTGTGATTTCTCTGTGGTCCCATGATTTATTGGAATCGCTTTCAATATTTTAACGGACAAAATCTTTCGGGTATTAAATTATTTCATTAATTTAAAAGTAAGTGTGTCTGAATGTTTTATATATTTTATACAGCGTGGCGCTGCAATGGTGACCTTAATTTAACACACATATACGTTTTCACATTTTCGTTTCATGACAATTTTTTATTTCCATTAAACGTTATTATTTACAGATTTATTAAAGAATTTAGGAAATAGCATCTTAGAGCAACCTGTACTTAAAGAACTGTCGCGCAGCGGTCATTTCCCTCGGTCACGGATCATAACTTCGCATCAATGAAATTAAAACGAATAAGCAATACTATTAGGATGAAACAAATGCATAGAGTAGGCGAATTTAAGGAAATTTCCTTTGTTGGCGAGCAGCGCAGGCGACGCGCGCTCTCCCTTCCACCCACCCGCCGCACCGAACACGAATTCTTTTTTTGCTTTTCTAGTGCTAGTCGAACCCGTGGCCTTGACGCACTTATTTACACTAGTGCGCATAATTACGTCGCGAAAAAGACTCTTAGCTATTGTTTTATTTATTTCTTTTTGTGTAATTAGGATAGTAATTAGATCATGGTACTGCGATAAAGACACTTTGATTGGTTTTCGTTTTCTTATCTAGTAGGTACGTTTACACCTCTTGCGATACGGACGCATTTATTTGTGCTATTAGTGCTTGTGTAAACTTATGATCGTGATGGCAGTGATTAGTGATGACAGTTATTACTAATAGTAACAAGAGAGGGTGATGTGATAAGTGTTTGTACCACTTGCGCCGCTCGGTTTCTTTGATAATATGCCGTCAAAGAATCGGACCGATCACGAGTAGGTACAAGACGCGATGCGCGGTTGCCAGCCCGCGAACCGACACATTGCCGCTCCGAGTTAACGTAAGCGAGCTAGGTAAGTAATTTCATGAATGAATTTTTGCAAGGGTGATCCCAATTTTAATGACTTTTTTATTATTTAGTTTGTTTGAAAAATTTTTTTTTTCAGTTTACGTATTATTTTAACCTATCAATATTTATATGGTTAATGGGCACTAGCCCTACCCGTGTATTAAATTAAAGTCACCATTGTAGCGCCACGTTGTATAACGAGGAAATCACTGAATAAACTTTTAATTACCTACCAATTAACGAATAGACTTTCATACGGTCATACACTATCTAAAAACAAAACATTTCAAGTCGAAAAAAGTCACACAGTGAGTACAATATAACGCCATGTATCGAATAGAGAACATAATAAGCACATTTGCAAATTAATTGCACTGCGTCAACGAATATACGAATTCTGGCACACAAATTAAGCAATACGTTAATTGATCATGTCGATTTCAATTCTAAATCCATACCATTTCTATGCAAAATTATTTTCTAATTTCTCTGAGTTTCATAGCCTAATTAATTATATCAAACATTTTGTATTTTACACTTCATAATGAATACGATTTCTCTCAATTGGTTTAATTCAAAGAGTTAGCCGGAAAAGCTGTTTGCTACTTGTAATTAGCGCGCTGCTATCGTTGACATGTGTGATAAGGAGCATTATCTAAACTAACAGACAAAAAAAATTCACGACTGTCGAGATAGTCTGCGTTTTAAAGTTGCAAATAGCATTCAAATTAATTTAATAGTAAAATACGCATGTGTTATATAAAAATACAAAACAACCACAACAATGCTGAAATATTCATACAACGCTAAAGAAATTCCCTACATAATAATAAATTGAGCAGTTGCAAATGGTGTCCATACAATACTAGCCGAGCCAATACAATGGGCTGAATGAACTAGAGAAAATGGAATAATGCATCGAACATAAAATCCTTAATAATTCGACTACTGTAATCGCTTTGTTGCTTTGTCTCGTCTACAAAGATACAGTTCTTAACTAGGAAAATACATGTAATAATTTACAGGAAAACGATGACAAGAAGAAAACAGAATTAGTCTATAAGCAGCTATCTTCTGAAGGACCATAACCGGCAAGTTAAACATAATTATTATGATTATTACCCCGGACTTCCGGTTCCGGACAAACCACCCAATGAGAGAAGCACATTTTGGGAAGAGAAGGATCCACCACCTCCCGAGGTCGTTATACCCCGGAACATTTGCCTCCCGGGCGTGATCTGCAGTAGCCTATATGGAAAGCTCTCAATCTATTAGTACGCAATAGATTACGTAAGTAGGCCGCTGCAGACACAATTTGTCGAAGTGGGGGATTACTGACCCATCCAACACCTGGTACGAATGCGGTGCTTCTGATTAGACCATGTCTCACTTGCTGGAGTGCCCTGAGTGCCTTCACTGGTACCTCGGATGACCTAAAGAATGCCACTGACGCCGCAATCAACGAGGCCACCTGCTGGGCTCAAGCTATATTTAAAAAAAAAACGACGAGGATGAGTACCGTTGACACGAAAAGAAGGAGAAGAAGCCACTAAAGAAAAGGTGGACATCAGGCAATGGTGGCACGAATGCCAGAAGCAGGCGCAGCGTACTGAAAAAGTTGACCTGCAGGAGAAAGGCGAAAACCAACTGTTGGTTTTCAACTTAGGAGGAACAACGTGTCATCATAACACAGTATAGTTTATGATATCATCTGCTAAGACATTCAAAAGAATTTCAAAGGACTTGTTGGAAACTAGTAATTTGGAACTAGTAAAGCATCTGATTTGCACAATGCAAAAAAAAAGCTGATAACAATAAGAATATTTCAGATATAGCTAGATATAGAATTTGAAAATCTTGCATGAAGTCCACGAAAATAAAGAAAACTCGATGTATCTAAGTTTCAGTTTTTGGCACTCACTACATTCTACCTCGCTTCGATATTGAGACAATAAATGGAGTAAACCTGGATAGTTTTATTGTTTACTACCCGTCTGGCTACAACTTTGACGTTACCTACCCGCGGATTTCGTAACTTTATCATGTAAATTAACCTCACATAATAACTGCGCGCAGTACTTAGTACCTAGATACAAAAAGTAGGCTAAGTTATGCAGAGTTACTTGCGTGTGACAAAACTTGCTTTTGACTCGCAGCCCGGGTAGAAGTGACCATTAGGTCTTTTCAACATACAAAGCAAGATGAGGGGGACATTAAAGCAAAAGAAAATTATGCCTGATGATGATATGATGGTAGGTATGATATAATTAATAAATTATCATTTACATGTCATTGAAATATCTCGAGACCCTTGAAAGGTCCAGACCTTTGGAAGGCGTAGGTACGAGGGCCCAAAGCCAACTCGCAGAGGCCCCTCAAACAATTTTAAGCGTTGAGGCACCAACCGACGGTATAGTCCCAGTCGCCCCCACATGGATTGCCACCAGGTGGAAATTGGGAGAGAAAAATCCCAGTTGCCACCGGGTGGCGACTGGGACCTTATTGCCCCCACTTCAAATCGCTGTACATTGCGGCGTGGTATATAGTTTGATTATTAAACTTGTTTTTAATTCTAATACTTACCTACTTATTAGCTTTCTGGCTGTCGATGTCGATGGGTGCGCAATGTTTGGTATAATAAGAATAAACTTATTTATTCTGTGCATGGTTGATGGTGGGCTAGGTCGACGGAGCCCCGCTTCGCGGGGCTCCTACTTCTGTGTGGTTTATAAAAAAATAACCACGAAGGGGATGGCGGGGTCTATTCGCTCGCTTCGCTCGCTCACACGACCCCGCCATCCCCTTCTAACCTAACCTGTCCGAGTCGGGGTGCCCTAAACAATTTATTGTGGCGCTTAAATATAATGTCATCATGTGTAATGATTATTACGGGGCTTAAATATTTGTCTAATACTTGTTATGCCATTTAAATATTATGCATTTATCTACTAATAAAACCACATTGGAAATGTGACCGCCAACCCCGTCATCGCGGCCGTAAGAAATATAGCGATGAGGGGGTTTGGCGATCCACGCCGCAATGTACAGCGATTTGAAGTGGGGGCAATAAGGTCCCAGTCGCCACCCGGTGGCAACTGGGATTTTTTTCTCCCAATTGCCACCTGGTGGCAATCCATGTGGGGGCGACTGGGACTATACCAACATGGAAACAAAACATATTGGGCTATGGGTTTGGGTGGCTACAGTGGATTGGTTACCTAGAACTATGGAAAGACTATGTCCCCTGCCTGATCAATGTTGTTTAATACACGGATAAACTGGCAGGGGGTGACTTGCACACTCAATAAGGGGCCCCCGAAAACGGTCGCTAGCACATAGGGACGGAGCAACAAGAGGGCAACACTTCTTGAGGTGATTGAGGAGTGGAGGGGTATTCCACGGCTATCGGGACAATCCCGGAAGTACGGTCAAGATCCCTACCAGCATCTTACTGGAATACATCCTTCCTCCGAGCGCGACTGCTCTTGCGAATCTCCACTCAAGCTAGCCAATAAAGGCAAGAAAGAGATGGAAGCTCTGTTCCTTGTCAGTGTTCACTCCAGCCGGCCAATAAAGGCAAGCCAGGGGTGAGGAACAAGATTTCTCCCGGGAGATAGGGTCTGTTGGGTCGCTACTGCCCAACAGCTCGCTACATGCTGCCCTGCGGGTGTATGAAAGAAAGAAAGAAAATGCGTTTATTTGCGGTAAACATGACGCAAAAAATAACACAAACACAAAAAATATGAAAAGGTTGGGGGAAACATGCGTCACATCCACGCAAAACGGCTATCGCTCAGCATTATGCTGCGACCCTATGCAAGACAGAGTCCCAGCGCTGGTTTTCAGCGTACGTGTATGTATCTCTCTTGATCTGGCTCCTCACCCTTAACCTGTTTCGGCAAAATAAACTCTACCGGCACAGACCCAGAGTTCAGGAGCGCGCAAGCCCCACCACGACGTCAACGCACAGATACGGCACTGGGGATATTATTATTATTTTACGACACGTTTGGTGTAGTGGCTACAGTGGCTAAGTGTAGTCGCGAAACCAAATGGTCCTGGGTTCGAATCCCGGTAGGGGCAAATGTTTGTATGATGAATATGGACATTTGTACCCGAGTCATGGATGTATATTTATAATATGTATGTATTTAAGTAGTGTATCAACCATCTGGTATCCATAACACAAGCCTTAAGTGTTAAGTGCTTAACTTGGAACTAGATGGTGCTGTGTGCAATGTCAGACGATGTTTATTTATTTATTTATTATTATTATTATCTGTAGGACCCAACAAGTTATACCTTTTAATTGCCAAATAATAAAGAAATGACACTGACATTATTCACCCAATATTTCAGGTTCATACAACTACCTGTTCTTGTAAATCCATGTCAACAAACAAAAGGCAGCAACCAATATGAAATCACAAATCGTAGACCAACAGAGAATTTATCGAGTTATTATAATGGGCAAAAAATCCCGGTGTCCCTTACATGCAAACAAATAAACTGAACGAGACCAATTATGATTTCCAGTGGCAAAACGTTGGCAATATTCTGGTAGCGCGTCTATAGAAAACGCACCGGAAGCGACAATACACTCGGAAATGACGACCGTCTCTCTTCCACTTCTTCGGTTTCAGTCCACGGAAGTGAAAATGTCGCCGTTTCCGAATGGGACGATTTGCCAATCACCTAATCGACTTGACAGATGTTTTAATCTTTTATATATTGTTGAGTGAAACTTACATGCTTAAATACTTCCGGCGTGCGTGAAACGTGTGTTGGACTTTTCTTAAACGAGCACAGCTTAACTTTTCCATATAAAAGAAGTATCCTTAAACTAAATAGAATAATATGAACTTAATTCTAACAATAACAAGATTAAAAATCCTACGTTATGTAAGTAATAACACGTTGTTAGCAGCGCATGAGCGCGCCGACCACCTAACTTCCTCTCTTGACTCACAACGCGCTCTGTATAACAAACAGCTGCCACGCGATTCTGCTTTCATTCCCACATTAGGGAACGTCAACAAACCATTTTCTTTAAACACAGTTTTGAAACGTTGTTAAAGGACACGCGTGTCAAACATGAGTTAGAATGTGTCTACTTTTTAAATTGAACTTGCACATCATTGACATACGTTGACGGAAAACATCGTGACGAAATGGACAAGTAATGAGCAATCGTTATGTGATGATCAATGCCTTATAGTTTGTATGTTGGGCTTTTTCTCCGTATAGGGAAAATTACAGGCTGATATTAGTACAATTACAGTTTTGAAGTGCATGCTTATGATCTCTAACAGTTTAAACGCAGTGATTACACCCACATTTGGCAGGCATGGCGAGTTGAAAGTTGATAACATCACGCCATGCAGTGACAGCTTGCCAGCCCATTGCCTATCTAGCTGTGCAGCAATAATTTCCCCCATTCGGGTTTTACGACAAACGCGGGGCGATAAGCACCTAATATATTCTTTGTTTTGGTCGTATGGTTTCCGCAAACAAATAGACCACCCCCAATTTTTTCCCGGGTGTCGTAAAAGGCGAAAGGGATTATTTAATCCTCCAGGGACCTCGTAACAACCTATCACGGTCACTAATATGTGTGCAAAGCGTAGTGATTAGGGCAATATTCTCTTGAAACTACCCACGTGTATTCCATCTAATAACAACAAACTGTTATAAACAATTCGTCTGCCAAACGTGGTGATCCTGATGATTTTCTCATAAACCAACTCAGTATATGCCACGTCTATACTCGTATTTATCAGCGTATATATAATATTACCGGCTGATATTCCATATTTAAACTTTTACTTAAAGTTTCGTGAAAAAAAAGGGCTCTTGGCGTCTTAAAACTTTAAGTATCATCCCATATTACACTAAGGCTTTAAGAATCGGAACTTCTTATTGGATCTTACGTCAAAGTAAAACTTTCATCTATTCTAATACTGAGAATAGCAATTTAAAACGTGTCCTTGAATATAAATGTGATCGAGTTTTAGAAGTCGTCAAACCCGGAATAGTTGGCAAAGACGTGAGTGTCTCACTCCTTGGAACAGGGTTGACAGGGTGAACATACCGGTATCAATGTATTAGAAAGTTTTGAAGAAATCAGCTTGTCCCAAATCCTAAAAAATACAACGAATAATGCACCTTGCATTGACGAATAGAAAAATTAACGTTGTTACCGTCACGTATTAAAAAAATGTCTAGGTGCAGCATTCTGTCTGTACCTACCTAGCATTAGCTATGAGAATTTTTAATACCAGAGTATTATCTTGGTACATTTAAGACTTCAGACGAAAGCCTTACACAGGTTTCTATTTTATTAAAGGTAACGTTGCTACTTCTCATCCCAGTTGAACAACGACAGTTAAAAGCAAAGCGGGTATTGTGGTTCTCGAGATAGCAGGCAAGTGTCATTGCTTAAGCGTTATTGTGATTTCACCTCGACATTTCCAGCAAAATCTAGCTTAAAGTCCAAGCTTGTAATCCAAGTAGTATTTATGCTGTGGAAGCTCTAGTTACGGGAACGGGATTGGAAAATCCTTGTCAATGACTGAAAGGCTTTCGAAAAACATTACGGCTACAGCACATAACGTATTAAGGAATTAAGCGCGTTAGCCCATCCGATGACTGAACTCCGATTGCGTTAGCCAATCCAACGTCCCAATGGTACACCGGATTAGTGTCTGCAGTGTGGCCACCTAGTACCTCAGCTAAGCAATGATGCAAATGTGCTGATATGCTTTCCTATCGCGTGAAACTATTATATGTGTAACAACTGTAAATGGGACTAATTGGGTAATTTTCATTTTCTCAGATATTCTTCATTCATGTTTCAAAAAGACAAGCAAGCAAGGGAACTTTGACGAGCGTAATATTGTTAACCTATCGATGTTTTAACAGTTCTTCTAAATCCGACATTTGTGTTTCGTTTATCACCGACAGCAACAACTTTCTTCTTATAAAATTCCTCAAATAAATGAATTTCACAACCCGACGTAAATAAAAGTGTTATCTACGAGAGCCTGTCTCGGCACTCTCTGAATCATAAATGCATACAAATGTTCACTTATTATGACACGAAATAAAATTAAAAACAATAGAAGTGTAGGAAAATTGCATCCCTTGGCCCGCCATTGTCGCATCGCTAGCGAGGCCATTGTATATAAGTGAAAAGCAAAAATGTTTCACAAAAGGCTGGCTACGTTAATTTTTTGCTGACATGACTTTCAAAGAGACAAAAATTATTTCGCAAAGTTGCACATTTGACAACCCTAGTAGACGATAAGGCCTTACATTCAATAGCCTCGAAAGCCCACCCAGTAGGAATTGTACTATCAAAAGGAAACGCTTGAGTTCTTAGATCTAAGATTACTGTTAGGCACATCCTTGAATGTTGGTTTATCGCATCCAGTAGACAAGTCGTCTTTAAAATGGCAGGTCACTAAAAGTTGGTCGTATATTTTATTCAAATTCGAAAATAACAAACGACCACTTAGAAAATAAACAGTCGTTATCTACAGAGCAACATATGGTCTACATGTAACTTTGCATAAGCCATAATTTTTATGTCCTTTTATTTAGCTACGTCAGGACTAGCTTCAAAGCCTTAACATGTTCTTGTTTGCACACATACAATTATTTCTTCTTATTATTATTTGTGAGCATCGTTAAGCTGGGCGGGGAAATCTAAGCGGCCATGCCTGCCTGCATCCTTCGCATAGACTTGTTTACTGAGTAGCTTTTCAATGTCTGTTTTCAGTTTAACCTGTTAATTTAAATTAACAGGTTGTCTTTTTCTTTCCTTCTTTCTTTGTTTTCCTTGTTTTTCTGCCTTCTAATTATTTTTATGAAATCCAAATGATGAAATCTACTCCTTTATAATATTTATACAATTATGATTTTTTAACAACCCATTATTTTTTTTCCTTTTTATGTTATTATCATCTGAATCAACCAAAAACGGAAATGCGTACAATATACTTAAGGGCCAATATTTTAAATTAATAAAAGGCATCAAAAATTACAATTTTCCTGTTTCCGGTTAAGTTTAGAGCTAATAAAAGTCAAAGTTCTTTACGAGAAAAAGGGCAGTTATGATAACCTAATAACCTGAAAAGGTTCAGAGAGCTCCTTTCATGACAAGACGCAATTTCCACATGGAAAGTCAAATGGAAAAGCGTAACCAATCTTAATGTCTTCGCTGCATGCACGTACAACGGTCGATTGCAAAAATTTTCACACGTGATAATAAATACAGAATCAGATAGCACGAACAGACCTGCAATCATGGCGTTAGCTTTATCGAAGGCACGCCAATTCCTGTTCCAATAAATGCTTCATTGTTTGTCTTGGCTTTCAAATTGTGTGGGCTTATCTTGGCTTATCTTGACTCAAAATGCGTAATTAACACTAATAGCTTCCGTATTTCGACACTTTGTTTAATTGTCAACTATTTTATAAAAGTAGGTAAATATTAGATAATAAACGGAGCTTACGGTAAAAGCCGTGCTTACTTTAAAATTAATTTATGATATTTTCCATACGGGAATTTTTGTTATTTTCTGCCATCAGTGTTATTAAATTACTGCCCTGTCTGTTCCCCTAAAGAGGCATGGATGTCATTATTTATTTTTATACTGACATTTCGTGGAAACCTTGTTTTTCCTCAAAAAAAGAAAGAATTTTCACATACGTTCCTATACATACAATGCATAGCCAGTAGATACTGACGCTAATTAAATGCCTGCGACTAACGTCAATGCCTTTTACGCTTCACGAGGTTTCTGAAGTTGATGTGTCCCAAACGCATTGAATATATATTTATCAGTCTGTACATAGAGTGCCGTGTCATTTAACTTTTTGTCCAGAGGTAAACAGGCACTGCTTTTGACCGCTTAAATGAGGTCCTGAGTTCGAACTCCAAATCGTCAGTAATTTTTGATCGAAATTCTTTTGTAGAAGCTCCCAAAACATTAGGCTTTGGGAGCTTAATGCTTTGGGATTAAAGCTTTGGGCCTAAGGATTTGAATCATAAATAGTACGGGCTTAATGAATGGGACTACTTTTATTAAATTCGGGGAAAACTAAACACTTTTTCAGATATCTTCACCAAAGGCCTGGTATATACACCTACACTTAGAATTGAATAAGATAGTATTTAGAGTTATGGACTACCGTAGACTACCATGGACAGTGTAATAAAAACGATAATACTCATTCTTCAAATATCTTAGAACTATAAACGATAAGTAGAAGGAAAACAGTCCCAAGCAATGTAGGAAGTGTTTTCATAACTTAAAGTGTTTTATATCGTCGTTAGGTCCCGCGTCCTGAAACTATGGATGAACTCTATATAAACTATGGTTATCCATTGTCCCCAACAAAGTAACATGGAAATTACGACCGAAACTGAATGGGTTTCGGGTCGCCTTACTTTATTAACATATTTACGAGTACTACGCAAGTTCGACGCCTAAGGTCGTTGACTCTATGACGCTCAAAAAATTAATGAGGTTCCGGTTTTTACCTACGCACGAGTAGTATGTATCTTATATAGTGGGAATTTGTTTCTTTGTTAGATTTTTTATTACACCTGCTTTTCCGAAAGCCTATAACTGTCCTTTACCAGCGAAAAAAATGTCTCCCCGACGACGTGAGGTAGGTAATAGCAGCGGACACGTGGTAAGCTGTTACCACAGAACCGTCAATTCTCTCGGGTGACCCTCCCAGTCCACGATCTGAAATATTTAAGCTGGCAAAGTATATAAATACTCGTATTCAAACGATGTAAGCTGGCTGATTACTGACGTGATCCCACGTGCAAGTACGAATAGGTTGCCTTTCAGGGAAGCGCGCGGTCCCGCGCTTTTCCTTCAGGTACACCCTATAGGCACATGCGTTTCAGCTTTTAGTAAAATTCTTTTAGGTAGCTTAATAGCTAATAAAACGTCCGTAGTAAAGCAGTCCTGGGTGTCAACAACGCAGTAATTCATATATGTATAACATTTGTTTTGTTTTATGTTAAGTGGACGAAGAAGCTCCATTTATACAACGGAAGGTTGTAATTACCCATGTTTATTCAATAATCCTCATACCCTTTGTGTATGCGCATATACATACACCATAGTATGCTATATATTTGTACTAGTCCAGTACTCAAACACAAAGCCAGCTAAATTTGTTATTCGTAGGTCGACAACTATGTCAGTATACCACCTGTCATATTCATGAATTTATCGTAGGAATGGCCTGTCAATGGCCAAATGCAGAACCAACACCACTCCCATGAAACTTTTTAGTATAATTGGATGAAAGATTTATAAATAACATGGATGAATTGTCGGCTACGACGTTGCTCTATCATGAAGAAAAGCTTAGCAACGATAAGCATCTTAATCTTCTCTAAATCCACAGTGATGGAAAAATGTTCCAGAAAATGACTGGAAAATACAGCTGATTTGCTACTCAAACGAAAATACTAAACGCAACGGATTAGTTTTTCAGAAGAGTACTTAACAAGCTCTAAAAAAATTGATAATACTTAAAAAGCAAAGATTTTCTTTTACACTAAAGTCCTTAGACAAACGAAAAACTCTGAAAAGTTTATATTTAATGAAAAAACTTTCTTAAAATTAAGCTGTTCTTACGTCAAAATGATTGCATACCAGTTTAGTGTCGCGCAACTGACTCAGCTTGTCATTTCGGATTTCACGAAACTTATATGGTAACATCCACGTGAGCTATCAGTTTATGCGACACTTAATTAAATAAACGAGCGTGCAGGGCACGAGTCGTCGGTGGGTCGGCTGTCGGCGACCGCGGCTATGCGCGACGTTCGCTCGCGGCGGGGTAGCGACCAGCACTGACGCGCGCCCCGCGCCCCGCGCCGATCATCCCTTAAGTTCTACGCCACAGGGTCCTTCGCGCCCGCACCTTTAAGGTGCAGCTTGCCGTGTAGTCAAACTGCTGACTGCTCCGCCGCTGAACATCTTATTAGCATACCCGACGCAAATGAAGCTGTACCGTGCACTAAGCCTACATAAGGCGGGTAACTTTTCCGGAACAACTCTTGGTATGCAAACGAAATGCATTTTATCTCGGTGCTATTCTTCTTATCTTTACGCGTACCTACGCGAATCTCTAGGAAATGTATATTTGTAAAATGGCTTTTCCTTACTTGCTCTAACCCGAAAGCTTGCACCAGATAGAATCTCATATCTTTAGTAGACGAATCTAACATTTTGTGTCGTTTCACATTATAGCCACTCGGTTGCAAGTACTTTAATAGTTCAGGTTATCGAATTTTAATTACTCATAAAGAACAATACAGTTCACTTAATAATGAGCTTAAGTAAAAATAAAGTAATGTAGGTAATATACAGCGATCGAGCAATTCTAATAGATGTTGTTGTCACAAATGTATTTTTTTAATTTTGATTTAAACACTGCAAGCGATTTGCTATCCTTGATATTATTTGGCAGGTTGTTGTATAATTGTGCTCCTTCATATGTGATATACTATGTATTTTTACCATAGTCAATCCTATTTCTTCGCAATTTAATCTGGTTAGTGTTTCTTAAGTTATGGTAACATAATTTTTTAACAAGTTTTATATCAAATTTTAATTCACCAGTCATTATTTTTAGTACTAGTATGCACATTGTGTAAGTGTATGTTTGTGTTATATTAAATATATTTGTGTTACGGTATAGTGTACGTGACTCTGTCAACCGATTATACTTAAATAATCCTTTTATCACTTTGTTTTGTTAATTTGTAAATCCTTCAGATTCGACTTCATATATGTGCTTACTGAAAACTATAAAAGTTACCTTAACAAACTTAATTTTCTGTAATTACTTTAACACACACACACACACACACACACAATTATTACATATTAGAAAAATTATCTAATTTTACAATATTTGTAAATATGTGAGCACTATGTCTATCTATCACATAATTAAGTTCCCTGTTATTGCTTTATATTTAATTATTTTTACCTATTGTGGTATTGTAATTTTAACTTAATTTATCTTGTAATCAACGCTCGTTTTAACCTGAAAATAGTACACTATTTATTTTAAAAAGTACAATGTGTACATTATGCAGGTACAACTTCTTTTCTGTACTTTTTCGTAATCAAAAGTGAACAAAGAAGTTTCCAAGAAGCATGCACTGTGTTTAGAACGACCGCCCATCGTGCGGTTGCTCCGCCCGCCCGCTCAGCTTTGAAACCTAATATTTTACTCAGCATGTTATGTTAAACATTTTTCTTGGAGATCTATGCATTTTACACGATATACTGAACAAAACTAAGAGCTTTATCAAAAACCGACACGATAATAAAATTGTCTGGAAAATGTTCCATAAACTAAACATACAATTTGGTTTTTGTTTCAACGGCTTAAGTATTTATTGAATAAAATATTTTAATGAATAAGTTTGCCTCAATAGCCGTCTAAACAAGTGAACGCAATCGTAATTAAAAACATTATTTAAAAGTTACACGTTATATGATTGAGCGTCGTCGGCCGTTGACCTACATTGACGCACAGACAAAATAAAATTGAATCGAAGAGTAGGCGAAGAGCGCGACCCCGGCCTGGCCCGTACCTAACGACTTTGATTCGTACACCGACACCATACACGATCACAGACAAACATAGACAAGTGTACAGACACGCCGCCTCCATCTACGTGTCAATTATCACAATATACTAATTCCACGTGTATATGAAAACATTATCGCCACTAATATATACTATAAATACTTACTACTTATAGAAGTACATGTCATACATACTATTATCGTAGAGAGGATTTGGTTGGAATGATGGGTCGACAGGGAAAAAAATACGTAATTGGCGTAATTACGTAATCTTTAATCAATCGGATAGGTTATTGTTATAAAGTAAGTATGTCCGTACTTTCAAAAATATATTAATATAGTCAGCAAGTCCTAGCGCTTTCGTAATAATCATAAATATAAAGACCGTAGTGATTCCTTTTCCACTATCTTTTACCATATGGCACCGATAAGATCAGACCTACATGTATTACTGAACACGTGTAGGAATGTACTGGTAAACAGAATAACAAACCAGGAGACATTGTTAGAAGCCTTCCATTCAGGTCATTAGTAAGATTAGAAGCAATGATTATGGTGGCTCTACTGTATTCAAACAACTGAACGCTACACGACATCAATTAAGGCTTTTAGGTACCGTAATGATAGATTGTTCCATTTCTTCAACATGGTGATGGCTAATAGGAATATCACACCTGCACAATTATTCACAGCGCTATGCCAAGCCATCGGAAGAGAGTTAACTAGGCCGACACGTAGCGCGCTACACACGAGCGCATGCTTCGCACCTCACAGACGAAAATATATTAAATCCTATTGATTTCACTTCGACGGTTCTAACAATTAGGTAAGTACATTCAAATATTACTTAATACCTTTTCTAATGCTTTCACTTGAATCGTAAAAACTGTTCCACTTTTATAATTTAGACGTTTTTTATTCCATGCTAACCTGAAGTAATATTTGAGCTCACAAAATTCCAAGTGTACATTTTATTGAGTCGCTTTATAAATTTTTACGACGATTTTTATAGCATTTCGCACAATGAAACATTACCCCGGGAGCGGCGCCCAGAGCCGCTGTAACAGTTTTATGTGAGGTCTATTTCCTGTTTGTTTAGTTCCACTTGCGCAGAATGTATCGATGTACCGATGTGTTGCAAGACTTTGATGCAGTAGAACTGTGGAGCCGTGTGTCACTCGCGGCGCCCGCCAATCGGTGCTATAATCAAAACAAAACGTCTACTAAGAGCTGGCGCGTTACTAAGAAATATGATCAACTTGCAACAACTAAACTTGCTCTATAGTTAGTGAAGCAACGAATGTGAACATCGATTCAATTGCATGCTACTCAGATATATACTAAATATGTTTTGTAATTAGTAGCTAGTTGGTGATCATAAATCTGTTTTTAACATTTCTGTGTTGGTGATGTTTTGTAGTAAGATACCTCAATTATAGCCACTGGAAAGTTTCAGAATCGTTTTGTCTATTATTTAAAATATTGTACGATTGTTATTAAACATAGCAGCTCCCAATTTATAAACATTATTGATATATCACGAACAACCAATAAAGAATTCAGACGCAACCGACCACTTTTAAACTCAAGAACATACGAGCATCCACACGCGGAGATACTTCACATTTAAATTCTATCTTTACATTTTTTCCTTATTATTAAAACGGTCTTTTTACACTTGACCATATACATACTTAAAAAACGGTTGTTCAATAAGTAAGGAAACGTTTTGTCAGGTACTTGGAGCCCTTCTTCGCTGCCCCGAAAGGTCGGAAGCCACGATTAGCCTGCGTTTGAAGTCTTTATAGCCAGTCATTTACAGAGTAATGTGCCGCTCAAATTCAAGTTTCAAAAGAGCGGTTTAACCAAATATGTCGTTACATGTATATAGCCTCGCCTATCCGGTAAGAAAGTCACCTTCGAGCATTTTTCAATGAGTTTTAGATTGCCTATAATTTTTCGGGAGGTATCATTACGCTTAATTTGAGCATCACTGAATTGTAGGTAGATAAATCCTAATGCTTCAAGGGTCTTTATTGTTAACGATTATTTGAGCACTGGAACCAATGTCTCAAAGGAGGATGGCGAGGTTGCCTGTACAATGGGACCCACTGTTAGGAGTATCGTACAGTATGGAAACTTATAACTAGTTGTAGAACTATGTAAAAATAGCATAAAAGCAAATGGGCAGTAAGTCGTAGAGGCTGGGAGAAAAAAGAAATGCAAGGTAAAAGATTATAACCTAAAACGAATCTAATAGTAAAACCTCTTACAAACTCTTAATTGTAGTAAATATGAACTTGCAAGTGTATGACACTTCGTTAGTTTATAAATAATGAGGGACAAACTCGCCATCCTCCTTTAAAAATAGGTACTTATTAGAAATTTTATCAAAAGTGTGAAAGTGACGTGGAGGTTTTAACGTATAATAGGTACATCTATTTTAAGTAATAATTTTATTCATAGAGGAAAAGGTCGTGTATATGGATGAATTTTAATAGACGATGATGAGCCTCGGAGCTCGGAAGAGTAATTACGACGGTCATCCGACACAGGCGATACCGGGCCGCTGCCTCCCTATACGTAATGTTATTTACATTTTTTAATTCAAAGCGCTCACCAATTAGATTTTTATTGTGCTTATATGTACCTACATAAAACAAACGCCAGGAGCACGTTCCTAAAACACTTTTTATGTTACCACGTTACAGCCAGTATTTTCAAATTTGGAGATATTTTTTTAATATTTAAGGTAACCTTATTTGATGGACGGCTTTGTGACTTAAATTACTTGTTAATAAAGTATCAAATAATAAACTAACGTTGATGGAAAACCGCTCAAACATGTTACGTGTATCAAAATTTCCCAATAGCGTAGGTATTCAGATGTGCACCTGGGACAGGCGTTTGATACAATATCACACAATATTTTAATATTCGCCGGTGACAGCACCCACACAGGCGTTCGTCCGACGACCCACGGCGGCCGGAGAGCCTCTGTACTTGATATTTTTATAGCCCTCCCGTCCCTCTCATATTATCATGAGTTACTGCCAAGTAATTTAAATATGAATGGTGGTTTGACAGTTCCATGTGTTCTGTTAGATGAACAGTAACGACGTTCAAAATTACGAAGAGGTTTTAGCAATTTTTTATAGCATAAAAGGAATGAAACCAATGTCGTTATTAAAATTATCATATTTGAGAAGAAGTTAATTAACACGCTAACGTCACAATCAGGACAAAAGAAAAACCAAATACTTGGCGTTTTGAGATGTTATGAAAGAAAAATATAATAAGTAACATTTTGTTTTCGTTTTTGCTGTTATTGCGACTTTAGATAGGTCATATTTCTTCGACTGTAAACAATTTATGCTGATACAAACAATAAAAATAAATAAAATTTGTAATAGATTCGTAACATTAAATTCAGTGTTGATTTTAACTCGGATATATTTTTGTACAGTTTAATATCAAAATATTTACTTAAACGATGCTTAAAGATATTGTTTATCAAATTGATATTTTTTATTGGAATACCCTACATGCGTATTTAAGCTGCACAAAACCAAACTTAGGTCCCTACTAGGCGGCGAGCCTCCTTGCCGGATTACCGCCATGGGATCTGGAGGCAAAAGTCCTCGCGCACATTTGGGAGTGGCGCGAGGAGGCGAAACGCCGGGGCGTAGCTCCGCTGCCGCGAGAAATCACGGTACAGCGGACAGAGCTCCGGCGGGATCTCAGGGCGGCATGGAGAGTGCGATTGTCGCAACCCAGCGCTGGGCACGCCACAATTGCGGCGATAAGTCCCCTCTTTGAGGAGTGGCTAGAGAGGCGCCACGGCATCCTCACCTTCCGCCTGACGCAGGTCCTCACCGGACACGGTTGTTTCGGGAGGTTCCTGATAAGGCGGGACCAAAGGCCCGGGTGTCACCATTGTGTGGATCGCCCGGAGGACACGGTGAAGCATACGGTGGAGGTCTGCCCGGCTTGGGCGGACCACCGCCATGTCCTCGTGGAGGCGATTGGCGTTGGCGATCTCTCTCGTCCGGCCTTGGTCCAGGCCATGGTACGGAGCGAGAGGGCTTGGGAAGGCGTCACCTCCTTCTGCGAAGCAATAATGTTCGGGAAGGAGGAGGCGGAACGCGTCAGGAAGAGGCAAAATTTGCGCCCTCACGCCCCTAGCCGCCGTAGGAGACGCCCTGGGCGTCGGGAATCGCAGGCCGATTCCCGGGCACCGTAGGCGTGAGCTTGCGAATGGCAAGCAATGGGCAGCTCGCCGTTCGATAAGGACCAGGCCCGGGTCGACGGCGCGTTGTGTTCCACGCGCGCCTCAAAGAGATGTCAGCATCAATGACGGGGTTTGCTAGGACCGATGCCTGCTAGGGTTGCGGAAAAGTCCGAGAGGGATACCGTGGCCCCTGGCACAGGTAACTAAAGGAACACGGGTGGGTGTTAGTCAATAAAAGTAGAAGTTATTTGATGATTTCCCAGTATCAAAAAAAAAAAAAGGGTCCCTACTTACTTCAGTCTTTACGTCGTCAATATATTGATATTATTCAAAGCGCAAACGCCACAACTTATTTCAAAAGAGGTTTTTTTTTTTTCTAATTGCAAGTGTGTAGTTGTGTTAAATATACCTTACAAGATTTATTAGAATGAATATTCCAAATAATTTAATCCGTTTTTGCACCTCAAACATACTTTAGCACATAGCGATAAAGGCCGCTGGGAACAATTCCACAACTTTTAACTGTATTGCTTACAACAGTCCTAATTACCTAGCTGGAAAAACAGACCCTACTTCCAATGTAAGGCGACGGTTAAGCTTCATTAACAAAACGTGAATAATGATTGTTTAAAGTAATAACTTTATCTAAGGTGATAATTTTAATAATCTAATAAAAAGCATACATAAGGAAGTCACGACACAACACTATCAACAAGAGCTGTTAACGTCGAGAGTTATTAAAATATGTGAAATTCCCATTTTCATACGTGGCCTTAATTTTGAACATCAAACGAGGGCACAACTTGCGTCGTTTAGGGGAACTTCTCCAAAAATTCCACCACTCTAATTTTGTACCGTAAAATATTTGACACCGCTTGTCGGCCTTGCGGATTCCGAAAAAACACTCGATAAGATTAAAGAGCTGTAAGAATTCTTGCTTTTTTTTGTCGTACAATTCGTAATGGATTTATCAAGCTATCAACGTTTGGTGTCTGCTACGAAATGTCTAATGATTTGGAAGACTAAGTGGTCCTCAAGAATTGCCACTTTTTTTCTGTATTTTTTTGTCCTGAGACATGTCTGCCATTAGTAATGTACGATCCTTGTCCCTCGACCAATAAACTAGAGCAATGAAGACACGATAGTACTAGAGCTCGTTGAAATAGCCCATGAACTGAAATGAGTAACAGTAAACGAGTACACTACGGTACCTTTATTCGACCCGAGTCAATATAATTTAAGCCGATTCGTATAATTACATCGGTGAGGTGAAATTTAATTAAATATTAAAGGAGATATAAAATGCTATAATTTTATTATTACTTCAGGCTTTGGCTTTAAACGAGCACTTAATCAATATTGCGGCTATTATTCTTAGTACTAGTCTTAATAATGGCGTTTTGTGTGGTTTTAGTTAATTAGTTATAGCGAAGTCCAAGTTGGTTCAACAATAGGTGTTCAATCAATAAATCAATCATAAGTTAGTCGTGTTCCATCTCTTAGCTGAATAGAATCGATAATACCGCCTAGTGCTAGTACTAGTAATCTTCGTCAGCATCCGCGTTCAGACTACAGGCGAGGCTTTTCAAGTAGCTCTATTCCAATGTCTAAAGGAGATTGTTTCTTTTATGTCAGCAGTTTTCTTGATCGCAATCATATCTACATGTTTTTATGCTCTATACATAAAGTTTGACGTATATTGTAGTGAAAGCTAGATACAACTATCAGATAAGTGAGTTTGCCCTCGACTATAAAAAGAATACAGATATTTGTTTTTGCTCACAATATTTATGGTCTCAGACTCGGCTACGACAGCTACGGTTCAGCTACGAGCTTGCTACGAGTTTGCTACGCCGCGTCAAGTCGTCACTCTCGGTGCGCGGCGTAAAAGACTGGTGAATACTACTTCACGTTGACCGGTTTGTATATTTTACCAACCTTTATTGGTTAAAATAACTGTAGTACATTAATTTCGCGATCTCCATAGGGTATCGTAGTAGACCTTTGCAGTTAAAATTCAATTAAAATTCTATGCGAATGTTTTACATTACGTTTTTTGAAATGGGAATATGCATAGAATAATGTAGAATATCATGCTGTAGGCAATAAACCAGTTAGCGGCCTAATTAGGTTTGTCGAAGATACGCAACAAACATAGGGATGGACACAATGGCCAATTTTCGGGTATATTTTAGTATTTAAAAATGATTATGAATAAGACTTAAATCGTATTATTAGTTTCAAAATATAAGATAATACAGGCATTATCAGATAAGTAGAGCATTTAAATGACAAACTTGAGCCAGTGTCAACAAAGGGATTCATGCTAAATTCACTCTGCCAAATCTTGACGTTGAGATTATTTCACACATTTTAAATTGTACATTATCGTGTTGACATTTAGCAGCACACAGCTCGGTAACGACTAGTGGGTCCCGAGTTGTTAAGCCGAAAGGGTTCGTATGTTATGATTGTTATGAGCAAAAGGCCCACTTTATTGTTGTGCCTTTTACGTGATCATCATTTAACGCCCGATGGGTGGGCAACCCTACGACCCTAACGATGTTATAGTTTAGAATACATGATTAAATCATACATTCACGCGGGTTTGTACAAAGTTTTGGCTGTCATAATTATTTTGGGATATTATATTTATTAATTTAGATGTTTGCTTTAGAGTTTTGCTAACTCGTGCAGCGAATAATATGAAATTACATGGTCACATCAAACGAATTCTGTCCGTCACAGCTAGTTAAAATGTTCAAATGTTCGACCGAAAAAGGACAGTTAGAAATAATCCCCGGCGATTCCAATTCTCAATACTTTCATTAGCCTTTACAAAGCAAACAACAGTGGAAATGTACACGCTAGTCCATTCTGTTGACTCGTATCGATTGGAAAGTTGAAGCCCAATCACTCAACGAGCCCCCATGTACAACGTAATCAACACCGATATATTACTATATTGTTTACTCAGGGCACCTAACAAACGCTGCGTGTGTAATTTCTATATCCTCTAACTGTATATTACAGTATCCACTAAATTACTTTCGACATTGATGAACGTTGTAGGTACCTAGTACATTAATATTTACCTCTTAGGTTATCATAAATTTGTCATCAATCATCAAGATTGGAACATAGTAATAAGCGAATTACTTTCGTAGATACCTACCTTTCAAAACATTGAAATAAAAGAGCTCATAAAACAGCTGCTCAAGCCGTTATCATTAATCATCGTAACTGGAACATTCACATTATAGCCTTTCAAGATTTAAACGAATATCGAGTTATTTATGTCACGCGATGTCCCGTCATTGAAATGAACAACGATTTTTACAGCGGGACCGAACATAACATTATCAGATGACGCGGCCCGGGGGACAGTAAATATTCGTGGACGCCGCGATTAGCCCGCGCCCGCGGCCCTACAAACATGCAACACATTTAACGTAATGCCTACGTCACTATATCCACGAACATAGGTAGCTGAGAATGTTAATCGACAACAATGAACTCGATACATTAACTCCTGCGAGGAGCGAACAAAGAATCCAATCCAAATCCTACCTCTATTAAAGTTTCGCAGCAGGACGCTATCGGCAATAGAGAACAATGATTTTTTCCATGTCCTTTGGGGCAACAAGTTGATGAAATATTTGCTCAATCGGTTGTGTAACATAGTTTCATTTATTTCACTTCACCCCAGTCACTCAACTGAAATAACAACACAGTACGGCGGACGTGAATCAGCAATAAATTTAAATGGCGATACGTAGATACACGTATACCTACTGCCGCATTCATACGAGTATATCATTAATATGTAACAATACTAGTATTTCTTTTCACCGCGCAATTTGACATAGGTAACATCGCCTCAACTACTTTACTTTACAAAAAATACAATTTCGTTTCATTAAGTATTCCAGTAGATATTCGTCATACTCTTCTACATCTATAAACATATTATAAATTGAAGTCGCTTTTCGTGTCTATCTGCGTGACCGCGAGTTCTTCTAAGCTGCGCCACGGGATTTGATGCGATTTTCATCATCATATGGAAAATGGATTCCGGAAGGTTTGTGTTTAGCATACATTAATATTAAACTAACATATAATAAAGAAATCTCGATGTTTTGTCAAGTCGTAAATAACGTACGAAGCAGGGCGGGTCGCTAGCTTTCGTATAAATAGAACAAATTATGCAGAAGTAATAACACGTAGTGTATTCGGAACTGTTCCAAATCACATGTTACAAAATGAAGCGCTAATCACGAGCCGCGCCTAGCAAATTACCGAAATTAACTAAATGGTTTATATTAAAACAGAAAACAGTCACTGTCGGAATATAATTATGTTAATTTGAGTTTCTATTTAAATAATAGTTGCTATGTACCGCTAAAATCATATTAATTTCTTAAGCATTAAAGGTAAAAAAATAATAAATGTTTGCCATCACGACTTTTGCCATATCACTGTCTTTAAATGTGGCTACTAAAACATATTTGGTGGCAATTCTCTCGAACTAGAAAATGTATAGGTAAGTTTTTGAGAAAAGAGATGCCTCTAACATTAAACAAAAATATTGTAGTCTCCGCAGCTATAAAAAACAATCTTCGAAACTGTAAGTAGGACCTGTTTGGTCGCCGCCAACGAAAGAACCACCCCAGCACTCCTGGGAGAAGTAAAAGCGGGGAAAAGGGTCCTTTATTAATACTTGCCATATTTTGATGACTAATCCGACTGCTAAATGTGGTTCTGATGAAAATAACTACCCTTACACAGTAAAACACCTAAGTGCTCTGGAAGATGTTTTTATATTTCAGAAGCTTATTTTAAACCGCGTTATTTTAGGACAAAAAAAATTAAAATCACCGTCGTAAAATTCTAATGGTTTGCCAGTATTCAGTCATTGTTAAAAACAGGGAGTAATTCAGTTAGCTGCAATATTACAGTGGTTTACAAATTACGACATAAAACAATAATAACAATAAAGTGCGTAAGGCAAGTAATTAAACAGATGTCAGAGCCCAAACATTGGAATAGTAAACTAAAGTGTCACCCGTCCGGTACATCGGCGAAATTAGCATCGAGCGAGTCGCCTTCATTCAACAACAGGAACCGGCCATTAATCTTACACAATGTGATTGCGGTCCGAATTTCTCTTCATTATTCAATCATCCAATGACAAGTAATTTGAAGGTTCTGATAATCATGTTTTCGAATTAAGGAAACATTCCATTTAGCGAGCTGTCCTTGAAACGCCAGAAAATAACTTGTTTGCTAATGTCCAAATGAAATTATCGATAAACTTGAGATTCAGATTATGTTTTCCCTTTACTTCCACTGCGTACAACTGTACAAGTCATAAAAGTCAATAAAGGATGTTGATATAGGCCAAGGCCGGGGAACTTTTACTGCTTGTAATACTACTTACAATACAGGTTACCCTTGCGACTGTACTCATCTTTTAGCTCGAGTTCTAATTTTATCTGCATGTAAACGTGACTTTCTCGTAGTAACATCAATTCAAATGATATACAGCCCAGTTACACGTTACACGAAATTTCTTTAAGAATTTGTTCAAAAGCTGTATGCAAAACTCGCCGCGAAGTATCAGCCTCCTAGTGATACATAATGCATAAACATCGCACCTCGGCGTGCAGAAGGCTGGGAGCAAGAGCTCTTCATATCTTGAGCATGCCTCCACTTAGCCCGCTGCATATGGCCCGTCCGTGTTACACTCACTCACCACCACTCACCGATCTAATGTATTAGAATCAAATGGGTATGCACAACAGTCACCTGCCGGAATAGGTTAATCGGTACATGTACGTACATAAATCACGTGTAGTTTGTGATTTTGTGCACTTGTGCGGATAAATGGATTAGTGTACCTATTGACAACAAATAAACTGTGAAATGAAATAGCTTAGAATGTATTTATGAAAGTTAAAGTAATTTTTATACAAATCGTTTTTATTTCTATCAATCAAAAAATCCACCCATGCTAACGATGCATCTCTGCCAGTGCAGTGGTAATTTTTCAATGCCCTTCTTGAAGAAGTCTGGTGTACTGGAGCCAACAAACTCTTCAAAGGCATTGTGTACTGCCTCTCGGGTATTGAATGTTTCCCTGCCAAGAAATTGGCCAAATTTTGGAAAAAGTAGAAGTCTGTCGGCGCAAGGTCAAGTCAATTAACCAAGGCTGGCTGGAGATTTGCGAGCTTCTCCATCATTGTGTCCAGTTCCTCACAGTACACATCCGCAGTAATTCTGGTGCCATTCGGTAAGAAGCTGTGATGAATTATACTGACACTAGACCACCAAACAGTGACCATGACTTATTTAGGGGTAAGTTTTCGTTTGGGGCATTGCCTATGCGCTCAACCAGGCTCTAACCAACATGATGACCGCTTATAATTATCAATATGAATCCATTTTATCATCTCAAGTCACAATGCGGTTTAATATCCCTTCGTTTTTGTGTCTTTTAAGTAACGCAAGGAATATCTCAACGCGTTTGTCGCTGGCGATCTTGCAGTTAGTTCGTGCGGCACCCGCTTATCAAGTTTTTTTACCTTGCTAATTTGACGCAAATGGACCAATATTGTTTTGATGCTAACGTTGAAAACTGCTGATAACTCAGCCGTGTATTGAGTATCGTCAGCTTCCAATATCGCCCTTAATTCGTCGTTGTTGACTTTAGTTTTCGGGCGACGACGGGGTTCATTGTTTAGATCAAAATTTCCATTTCGGAAGCTTTCAAACCAATAACGAGTCGTGCGTTCGTTTATAATGTTCACTCCATACACGAAATTAATGTTGCAAGCCGTTTGTGCGGCATTGATACCGCGACGGAACTCGTATTCCATAATTACCTACTCGTATTTTTGTCGTGTCCATTTTGATGAAAAAGATACAAATGTAGTGAAAACAATACACTAATCAATAAACAAATTACTGAATTTGAAAATAGAATTCGATATTTTTTAAATAAAATTCATTTGTATTTAGAATTTATTGCCAGCCATACAAAAATTTCGTTTCAAATGGCCAGTATTGTAAAACGGCAACTCCATAGGTAAAGACCAATTATCTTCCACTCTTTGAATACTTATTCATTGATTGAATTAGTTACTCAGAGTTTACTGGTAAAGAAAATTAACACCTACGTATCGAGAAATGTATTTGTTAGTTTTCTCTGTGTACGCAGAATCCATGATTTATTTATTTATTCAATACTTTACGCACACAAATGTACAGAGGCGGACTTAATGCCATAGGCATTTTCTACCAGTAAACTTTTGGGTGATGCAGAGACAATCAGTGGTAGGTGCAATTTATAATGAAAATTTAGTTTTTTTTTTATATAGACATACGCTTAGACATAATAGGACTATAAAAATAATATATATACCTAATTATATATAGATATAAGCACAAATAAATGTACATAAATACACGAATAGACTAAAAACAAATAAGACAAACAAAGAGAAAACATTACCGTTTTGATGATACTGCCAGCTTCTTGCGAAAATTAAACCTTGTTGGGCTGCTGCATGAATTCTTACTGTTACAAAGCCAAAATAAATAATAAATTGGTTCAATAAATAAGAGAGGAGTAGCCGTAGTAGTACGGGCCTACAATAAAACAACTACTTACTGCGGATTTTTTTAATCAAAATACATTACAGAAACGACATTTTAATCTTAAAAGATAAAAAAAAAGAAAGCAAAATCGGCAGTTCATATCTTGGGCATTATAAAAACAGGTAAAAAATATAAAAACCATTTTTGCTCCCACAAAAATCATAACAAAAACGCATTCGATATTCAAATCCAAACAAGCGATGTCTGTGGCTAAATGTAAGTTTCAGAACCGAACTAGAGCATAAACAGTGCGTACTTGAAAAGTGCATGAGCGCGAAGCAGCTGAAGCGTAGAGTGCCCTCGAGTGTTGTAGGGTCGTTAGAAGCCGCACTGCACGCTGCACCTCCTACCAGGATTATTTAGTTAAGCATCTTTTCACTAAACCTTAATGAGACTTCTCGCTTCTGCGAATTTTTGAATTCAATTCTGAGGCCAGATATTTGAATAAAGAAACGAAAACATTTTTGTTTTTGTTTAGGACAGTTTCCGAAAGCTCGTGGGCGGCAGTCACTCTATAATATTCATGTAGAAAAAACGGCGTTATCGCATAAGTTATAAAGTATGACAGGATGTTACTTAGACAAGTACGGGATCTAAACTCGAACTATTTAGCACGAAGTACACGTACCTATTTTACAGCCGATCACTTCAATTTGCTAGAAGAACCTCCCAATGCAAACATTTCATAACTACCTATCGAGTTTTCCAATAGCACTTAATCTTTGCTCTTGCGTGACTAATCCATCTCCCTCATTCACAACATTCGATAACAACGTGATCAACAAAATAGAAAACAACATGAAAATACCCATTGCTCATTTTCTAGCGCTGTAAAAGTCAACTGAAAGATTGATTCGAAACTCGAAGCCTGACTTACCAATACAAACTAATCATAACTTTTGAATTACGCTCTACGCTGTTTTTACTTCACCTATCGAGAATTTTATATTAAAAATAAACCAAAAAGATCTAAACGAAAATATTTGTTCAAAGAACATCATTTTTGCCGTTTTAATGGCAGTTGATTTACGCTACTGGCGCGGAAATCTCCTGGACGAGAGTCAAAGAATTCTTTGAACGAGGTTTTCACTGCATCTTCGGTGTCTTTTTGCCCTGTAAAGAGCTCTCTGAACTAAAATAAAATGACCTGATATGTTGATGTCGCTTTGAGTTGAGTTCTATACTTGCTCACTAAGTGTAAAGTGAACATTATCTGAAAACAATTCTGCCAAGTTTGAATAAATATTTTTATAACGTGAAGCCCTTAACGAGTGCTGCTTTTTACAAATTGTAAGTTTGTGAATACGTAGGAATACGTAGAATTCAGAAAGCGGCATTTGGTACAAAGACTGTAATTTTGAATCCTGAAAGTTTTTGAACGACAAGCGTATAATTTTATTTAAGGTCTATTTCCATTCAACCCGGCGCCGCCGATTCGGGTGTAGGGGTCGTCACGTAGATATGACAGATTTGCGATAAAATCACTAAAGATAAGCTCCTAGTTAAGCTCCTTGTTAATAAATAATCACAAAATCTATTTATGCAAAGGGATATTTTTCTTGCCATCGTCACAGATTTGGGAAATATATGAGAGTTAAAGAACCCACCACGAGTTTGTAAACACGAGATTATGCCTAAAAGCCTCTTTATGGGATAAAATATATGCAAACGGCGTCTGATGTGCTTTAGTAAAAAAATATGAAAAGTCAAAAAATAAGCCAGTGACGTCTTTCGTTCATTTATAAAAATAGAGGCAAGGCAGAGTTCTTATATGTACGATTATATTTCTACATTACTTTTGTCCAGGTTTTGTATGACTTTAGTCATATAATAATAATAATAATAAATATCGTCTGACATTGCACACAGCACCATCTAGTTCCAAGTTAAGCACTTATTAAGGCTTGTGTTATGGATACCAGATGGTTGATACACTACTTAAATACATTTTTTTTTTTCGTAAATACATACATATTATAAATATACATCCATGACTCGGGTACAAATGTCCATATTCATCATACAAACATTTGCCCCTACCGGGATTCGAACCCAGGACCATTTGGTTTCGCTGACTACACTTAGCCACTGTAGCCACTACACCAAACGTGTCGTCATATTTAGGTTATTCATTTATGCTCATTTGTCCTTCAAAGTGAGCGAAGTGTTTGCGTTTTTAGTTAGTACGTATAGTCGAACTCGTAATTTCTTTAACACCTTAAAGTCGAATGTCACTTGCACGTTATAAAACGACAAGGTCTATTTGTCTATGAGACAGTTAGATAGTTTCAACCTTCGTGAAGTTTCAAATGAATGGGAATGGCTGTCAAAAGTGGTACCAGCAATTACTAGATTCACTATAGGTACGTCTACACAGGCTCAACCTAATGTTAAGGTTCTACGAAAGATTTACATTAATGTTATATTACATATTGAAATTAAACTAGTTTTATAAACTAATATGAGTTATGATGTTAAAAAAATTAAATCATGCTTCTGTACGACCTGATGATGTCCAGCCAGGGTCAGCACAGGGCTTCGGATGGGACCAGGGAGCCTATGAAGAAAACGCAGCAACGCTGTTACAACGGTATATTTCGCACAAAGTAAATGCATTATCCTAAGTCCATAGGGTCCCTATACACTATGCGACAGAGAATCTTAATATCGCGATCTAATTAGTAGTTCAACGCCATCTATCGAGGCATCGAGAACTAATTTACTAAACAGTGTGCCTAGGGTATTTTTAACTTAGTCGAAACAGTTCGAACAGGGTTTATACAGCTTCAAAAGCCTTCTCATCATTAGCTTTGTCAGTCAATAAATCTCAACCTTCTGTTGCTGTAAAACGTATCACAAATAAAGTTCCCTTATAGACGTACCATCTGAATAAATTTATTGGAATTCGCGGCATTAACATAGGATCCCAGAAAATCCAAATCGCTGACCGTCTTCGAGCCAATCCCTTTTCGTCACTGTTTAATTTACTCAAAACTACTCCGAATACATTGTTTTTTTCTCCCTATAACAGCTTTTCGCTTTATTTACACATGGCCTGAATCGGCCTGATACGGCTCTTTGACGAAACATCGTATAAAAAGCCAGTGACGACTGATGACAAAAAGAATATTTGTATTGGTGACACGTGAAACTGTATCTAGTATATGTACCTACCTATACCTAGGCACTTTTGTGGGTGGCACCAAAGTAGTGATGCGACTCGAGTCCAATTTTACTCGAGTGACTCGAGTGACATGGGATAAAATCGTATTCGAGTGAAAAAATTGTTGACTCGAGTCCACTCGGACTCGAGTTCACTCGGTTTTTCACTCGGACTCGAGTCACTCGCTCATCACTCACCTAGGCAAACAGGTTTCAACCTGCACGTACGTTACGACGATTTGAGGTAAAGAGTTTATTTGTATAGAAAGACGTAGTCGTGTGTTATCTACCATGAGTGACGATCAAAACTCGGTAGCGAAAAAATCTCTAAGTGTGGAACTATTTAGAAAGATATAGAACTAAAAAGAATAGAATAGAATACTCTTTAATAAGTACACCAAAAAGTTACAGATATAATAAATGTAAACATTTTACATAGGGTGACATAATGGGCGGTCTTATCGCTAAAAGCGATCTTTTACGGACAACAAATTAATCAAAACAGGTAGAGCAACCTTTTGATTTTTTAATTTATGTTTAGTAAGTGCATTCTTCAACTAATATTATTCATCAAATGTGAAAATGCAATAAAGAATTGAGTATTGATTATCACGAGACTTCCTATCCATAAAGTTAGGTATATAGTGCAACATTACTGAGTTTGTTGTACCTAATTCCTAATAGAATATTCTATTTTTCCATTATTATTTATAGGTACTGATTTCGAAAAAAGGGACGGGTTGTTTTTTGTTTTAATTTTATTTTACTTGGGTTTGCTCTTGACTCTAGTCTAGGTCAGTGGTGACAGAGACAGAGTCGATTGTGGTGGTTATGCACAGTTATGCAGTGATGCAATACTTGCAATAAACCTCTCATTTTTTTTTTTTTTTTTTTATTTTTTTTTTTTTTTTGTGTATGGCATCTCGCAGTTGGCCTTGAGAGGCCGTGACTGCTTAACCGGTCAATCCTGTGGTGCCTTCGAGCTAACTCAAAGCCTCCAGCCAGGGGCATAATATTAATTATAAACTAAGCGACCATCACCTAAGGGCACCCCCTGTGGGGTACGGACCTCGGCTTAGGGCGTCGCTGGGGAAGGACAGCAAGTTGGGGACAGGCTGGATCAAAGTGGGTTCATTATTATTAAGGGGTAAAACTACTGGCTCAGCTACGCCACCAGCTGGCTCTGTGGATCCGATCAAGGGAGGGGATGAGGAATCTATCGGGGAGGAACGCGGACGCGGACGCGGATGCGAAGCACCTCGGCGGCGAGGTCGGAACTTCGTTTTGTGTCTGTGTTTGTATACTGTACTGGTGGCCCTACTGCTTTCCTGGAGGAGGGTGGTGGGGTCGTCGGGGTCGGTCAGTGCGTGCCTTGGACGGCGGATTCTACTGATTCTAGAGGGGACATAACTGGCGGCCTTCGCCACCAGAGGGTTGCGATGGCTGCCAGCGGTATCGAAGAAATCCTCTCATTTATTAATCAACCTTGTTTTATGTACTACTCGATCATCCGAGTGGTATTCGAGTGAAATAACCACTCGAGTGACTCGACTACTCGAGTGGTATTCGAGTGAGATTGTAAAATGACTCGAATGACTCGAGTGGTAAAATTTGACTCGAGTCGCATCACTACACCAAAGGCTCAGATAGTTCCATTAAGTTGATAGGTACTTTTTATAGTGCCGACACCGAAACTAAATGAGTGATACACATTTAAAAAATAACACAATTTTGCACAACTTGATAAAATATTTTAATAGCTAAAAAACTAAAATGTTCATTTTACAATTTGTCCTTAATTAGAACGGTAAGTATAACTTTGTAAGCAAAAACAGGTATTATGTGTGGGTAAAGTATGCTGCAGCGATAAATATCAATTGTGCCCGCGTGCAATTAAATTACATGGCCCCCACTAATGTTCCACAATTATTTTAGCATTCATTGGTTGCGGGCCGGAATAAAATGCACAAAATAATCGGTAAATTCCATTATTTTTATTAAATTAAACGGCTAGTATCAAAACTATAATAATAACGTTTGTAACTCAGCGCATTCATTTTGAATAGATAATTTTTAAAAGCAATTGTTTAATTCAAACTGGCTTATTTAGAATATAAATGTGCTAATTTAGTTAATGAGTCTAGGTAATTTCTGCAGATATCATTTCGTTATTATTGCTTTTCGATAAACACTGGATAGCAGCAAAAAAATGCGATAACATAAAAAAAAATAACAATCCTTTTAAAATAAAAACGAAATTAATCATTATTAATATATTTCATTAAATTATATGAAGAAATAAAACACATTTTTATTATTTTCGGTGATTGTTTTAAAAACCATAAATAAAGAATAAAGACGATTTTTTAAATTTGAACTACTTTGAAACCATTTTTTGTGCAGAAATTCATTATTCTGATCAAATTCAATTAAAAACATGCCACTAACCCCTGAAGAGTGTACCAGAATTCTGACAATGGTTGAACACGGGTGCAGTCAGCGTTATACAGCGAGAACTGTTGATGTGTAGCTATCAACCGTTGAAGGAGTGCTCCAGCGATTTGAAAAGACTGGATCCAATATTCCCAGACCAGAAACAGACCGAACAAGGTGCACGGCCGCGCAGGAGTGATATATGGTGTCAGCAATGTTGAAAAATGGATTTCAAACGGCTATTGAAGTCAAAAATCACCTTCTACGTGTTGGAAGCAATCCGAGCACGTGTACAGTAAGACGGCGCCTTGCTGAAGCAAACTTGAAGCCATTCAGACCTGCAAATGGTCCAAAACTCGAAAGGCAGCATCGAAATTCAAGGCTGAGGTACGCTAGAGAACACATGAATTAGACTCTGGATGACTGGTCAAGAGTAATGTTTTCGGACGAGTCGAGGTTCATGCTATACACGCACGATGGGAAGCAAAGATTTTACAGAAAACCAGGAGAGCGCTATAACCAAACGTGCATTAACAACGCACACTGCAGGCAACGCACTTTTTTGTATAATAATTCGTTGTGCTGCGGCACGTTGCGACTGTAATGTGCGCTTGGCTTTAATGCACAATGGCGGACTTAATGCCTTAGGTATTCTCGACCAGTCAACCACCAGGGTTGGTGGAGAGATAACATGGCCAGTACATTGTTTGTTTCCCGTAAATCGCTGCCCAACCCCAACCAAGTCCGCGGGCCACAAGGTAGCCCGCCAACGCATTAGAGCTTGCCAGCAAACAGTGGTAAGGAAGATGTGGTAGTAATTGTAAGCACAAAAACCTGTTCGAAGCTCTCATTGAAGATTTTTGTTATATTAAGATTATTAATATTATAAGATGAGAAAGTGCCATACGGCGGAGGCTCCGTACACGTGTGGGCTGGAAATTATAAAAAATTATATAAAATATAAATACGAAGCAAATGATACTATTTTTATTTAATATTTTTCCTAACAAAAAGCGCCTTCATCCTCTCTCCTATTAATTTGCTGTGCCCGACAGGATCCATAATTGATTCGATGTTTTAACATACCAACTGTTATAATGTACACATTATGGAATGCAATAAAGTATTGAGTATTGAAATTCTTCCGAAAGCCGCACGATGCTACTGGTGACAGAAAATGGCACTTTAACTGCAGAAATCTTAAATGAGTATGTTGGCCCATTTGTCGTAAACATGGGCAACAACACTCTGTAATCTAGATAACGCTCGTCCCTATACAACTCGGATAGTGTTTGACTACCTTGAAGATGTCACTATCACATGCATGGACTGGCCAGCATGCAGCCCAGACTTTAACCCCATCGAGCCTACATGCCTGGGACGACCTGGGCGACGTGTACGCCAGCGGAATTCCCCTCCAATCACGCTTCATGAACTGAAAGATGCACTGAGAAATATTCCTCGGCATCGGCTCAGAAATCTGGTGGAAAGCATGCCAAACCTTATACACGGTGACATTTGAATCACAGTTTTGCTAGAACAAACGTTGTTTAGACCGTGGTCTACTACTATTCTACATATATTATACTTAACTTACTTTTATTCAAAATAAACTTCATAATCTTGAACTTTTATGACATTGAATAAAGCACTCTAAAGTTATATAAAATACAGTCTTTATTTCATAAAGCTAGCTCCAATATTTTGAAAGTTATTGTGGTTTCGGTTACCGGCCCGGTTTCTTTGCGGCCCAATATATATTTTCTTTCACTTCCGCCAATGATACGTTGTTTAGGTTATCACATGATTATACTTTAATATCAATAA
This sequence comes from Brachylomia viminalis, assembly GCA_937001585.2. Lineage (NCBI taxonomy): Eukaryota > Metazoa > Arthropoda > Insecta > Lepidoptera > Noctuidae > Brachylomia > Brachylomia viminalis. The sequence continues at coordinate 12,361,500 of OW443299.2, forward strand.
TTATTAACTTCACTATCTTTGTTATTTTTTTTATCTAAATCTTAAGTGATTACTCGAAGTCTAACAACAATTTGTTTCTTTTTCTTATCTAAATCTTGAGTCATTACTAGAATTCGAACTACAACTTACATTAAAAATATTAAATCTTTCACACATTTCACTTTTAAGCATATTTTCTTCACAAAACTTGTAGAAGTTAGATTTTTGGAATCCTTCATGGATGCTGACCTCAACATTATTATCTTTGTAACGACTAACATAATACTCGTCTGTAAAATTAATTGTCTCCAAAGTACAATGTTTGAGTTTAGTATCTTGATGAAAAACTTCCATTTGATTCGACACCAGCACTTCACTTCATCTTTTCCATCCACCTCAACCGCTAACTATCGGATTTCTTATCATAGCAATCATCACAGTCTATGCCACTACTGTCAGTGTTATCCTCCGGTTCTGAAGACGAGTCATCAGTATCTGGGTTAACCACGAACACTCGTGAAAACCTGCCGCCACCACCCCCAGAGTCATCGGAGTCCTCGTCTGACGTCACAGGTTCCTCAGGAACGCCACTTGAAAGGCCGTAACTTCTTCGAGCTATCTCCTGCTCCGAGTCGCTTGAATCAGTGGACTCATTTGACGGAGGGAATACTTTCTTAGGTTTCAAGTTACCCGGCATAGCAATTGCTGGATCGGATTACAATGATAAAGCCTCCTACTCGGCAATCACTTTAACTCCGACTGACGGTTCATTTTCAACTAGCCGTTTGATACCCTTATCGTCTTTATCGTTATCGCGGGACTTTGGCGCTTATGACGCCTCGGGTTTATTGCTTTATCAGTCCTTCCGACGGTGGTCATCGCTAGTTTAACTGCTTGTGGTGCAACAGCGAAGGCGGTGGCAATGGGAACGGCTTCGGCCGTGGCTATTCAAGCGAGGGTTCCCACATGTGATATCTTCCCATAAGACTTATTGTCACTTAGGTATATAATATTTACTGCGTTGCTAGATCGAAGTCGTTAAATGTAAATAATAAGTGGCTTAAAATTGTGCAAAGATATATAAGAAAATAAACAGGACGTAATTAACCAATGAAAGATGAGACTGGTTTCATTTTCATGTGGTAAACCTTACATATTTTGACAGAACGAAACCGAACTTTGTATCACATTTCAACAGAATCTCGCTGCGAAGGACAAGAAAAAACGCACAGTAGACGTTTTGTGATCAGATCACGAACATTCAATTGGGTTATCGTCAAAACATTGGAGTGCAGATATCCGTGACAAAGGCGCAACTAGATACAGCCGGCGAGCCATATCGCGCGGTGTCGCCGCCTCGCGCCCTCCGAGAGCTTCATATAGAGATCGGGCGTTCGCGTGAATGTACTCGCTGGCTGTAGTATAACCCCACAGTATTCGCTGTATCGGGTGTATCGAGAACAATATTCGGTCGTGTATCGGCAGTAATTGGCTGGGAGTGGGCGCATCGATCGCTCGAGGTGACACAAATACCTCGTTCCGCGACGCAATCACCCTCAGTAATCCACTACCGACCTAATTGTTTCTTCTAAAGACAATTGAGAATCACTTATTACGACAAATTATTACCGATGTTCTATTTAATTACTTGATTAGGTAATGTCTTATTGAATATACGTCACGTAGACTCGATAAGGGAAATAATATTAAAGTCATTATAAAACGTGAGTTTGATACATGTACGGTCGTTAGGCTCTCCAAATGGTTTACGTTATTCCGTGCATAGCCTGCAGCAATCTCCGAGGATTGCACTTGACCTGCAATGCAAAACGCGCAACAAAAGCCGGCTACAGCGAGCGCTTACAAAACACACGGATCTTTCTGATCTAAAGAACCAAGGTTCACTCCCACATATGTATATTCTAAGTATCATAACATATGCATGCATGTAAGTGTTCTAAGGAAACGCCGCCGGATGAAATGCAACAAGCATCTAGGTCATTGCACACTTCTGTTGGTTCGATATAAGAGGCTTACCATATTTTGCACTTATGAAAATAACACGCTCAGGGGCTTTACAGTTTAAATACACACAATACAGTATGGATACATGAGATAACATTACCAGCCTTATTTTGCTAAAAAGTAATATTTTATGCCATAAACTAAGAAATGAAAATGAATCTGCTTAAGATCACGGTTTTTCACTCTTCATAAATTATAATTTTGTCTCATTAAAGCTCATAAAGCTAAGGAACGTAAAATTAATCCAAGAATTGCTGAATGTAAAAATAAAGTAATGGAAGTACCTAACAGAGGGACCCGTACTAACTTTCTCGCGAATCATGCAGTTTTGTACGTGGCTGGTAGCTATTTCAGATTTTTTCAGACAAATGAATAAAAGTGTGTTATTCGACTTGTAGCCTTACTCGTACATGCCGGAAGTATTGAAGAAACACACAGGACCAGTTTCTGCGGTAAAATCTTTCTTGTAATAACAATGTATGACATGTTATTACCGGGCTTTTAAGATTTAAATGAGCTTTTACAATTTTAGTTAGTAATAAATAAATAAACAAAATATCCTGTAGCTGCGTCATCCAGCTGCTCACATTGACAAACCTAAAAGGCGTATTAAATCTACAAAACCCATTATCGTCGAATTTTGCAAGATCACAAGACTTCCTTAATCTTTGTAGTCGCTCGAAAGCAAAAATGATACATAATACGGATAAAAAATGAATGTTTGCAGAGAAGGATTATATGTTAAGCTTTAGCCTTAGGGGCTGAAATTGCATTTATTTGTTTCAATTGGTTTGTGCTACACACGTGTGTGTATCCGCACGATTTGATCAATACCTTCGGATTGGATTGTTCTGCAGAGTGTGGAGGAGCGCCGCGGCGGCGCTCGGGCCGTAAACATCGCACGGCGCTCCATTGAAATGTTGTCTCAGAGGGCTATGTTTTATTGAAAAACTTTTCGCGTTGCTCTTCAATACTCAGAGCGCTCCACCCGACACGCCCGCCGTCGCCAGACTACCAACGTACTTCTCCGTCTAATATGCCAATATAACACCACGGGATATTTATTATTCATTCAATTTGAAGATCACGGAAATATCCATCTTTTTGTAACAGGTACAACCAAGAATTAATTCCACCGTCGTTATCTGCTCAATTCGGCGTGCTTCAGTGTAAACAGCGGAGCGGGCGCAAGGTGGTCTGAGTAAATCGCTCCATTAGGCAGTTAAAAGCTCGTCGCTATCGTCGGGACATAACTCAGGCACCCGTCTCCGCGCGGCCCTATAAATTACGCCTTTGTGCGAACGGGGCGTGCCCGCTTAAAATATGTACGACATTGTCTTCCCGGCGCAACTCCCCTTCTCATATCTCCCACTGAAATCCGCTGAAGGTCACCTAACAGTAAATTATCTATTCGTACGTTTTGCCAACCGGCTGAGCTGCGTTGTACTTAATCCAAAACTTTTATGTAGGTCGCGCCCGTGTCAGAATATGTAAGTTATACTTGTAACAGGAAGAGGAAATAAGTTACGGATCTGCCGTCACCCAGTATTTGTTGACAGTTTATGTTTGGGAGCAAACATATCATTAAATATGATAAATTAATCATAACATCAATAAATGCCGTTGAAACTTATTTTTCATTCAACTGGCTATTTTCCACCTACCTATAGGTAACGTTAAACTTTTTTATTTTTCGTGTATCCATCTATGAATCCCTGTAAAAATCAAATTAGCTACCGGTGGCCCTCTAACTTATTTACTTCGGAGGGCCACCGGTGCGTGATTAGCTTTTGCTAACACAAGCTGTGGAGTTAACTGATGTGCTTATGTAATATGGCTTAAAGCTTCTTCTCCTACCTACCCCATAACGAACATACCTACAGGAGATTAATGCTTGACGCAATATGGCCGCACGATGCAGGATAAGCGCATTAACAATATAGACAACCACCAAAATACCTTCATTGGATTACGTCATGACAACGACAAACTAAAATACAACTAGCAACACAAGCTATTTATGTGTGCAGCAGTGTGCTAAGAACCCCGAAACATCTAATCTGCAGTTCTAAATTGACAATACGTTCAGAAGAAAAATCCGCAGTACAATTTATAACTTGAAGCACGTGAGCAAAGGATGTGTTTGTGAAACAAAAAAAACACGATATAGTCCATAATTTAGGTGGAGGTACGCCTCCGTTCGCGCGCACACGGGACATTTATTAGATCTACGATGTAGATGATATCTGTGTTTGATTGCTGGCACGACGTATACCAACTCTTTAGGCGGTACAGAACGTAAATACTTGAACACTCAATTTTGGGTTTTGTAGTGTCACCTAGACTATCGAATTGTCTTTTTCGTCATTAGAAACGATAATCCTGGTTCCTGACATACAGGTTTTTACTTAGTTTAGGATTCAGAGGCTTCATAATGATTTCAGTAATCACATTTTATGTCAATAAAAAAATATTATTATTTATTACTAACATAATTTTTAAGTATACGACTTTGACGACACGTTTGGTGTAGTGGCTACAGTGGCTAAGTGTAGTCAGCGAAACCAAATAGTCCTGGGTTCGAATCCCGGTAGGGGCAAATGTTTGTATGATGAATATGGACATTTGTACCCGAGTCATGGATGTATATTTATAATATGTGTGTATTTACGAAAAAAAAATGTATTTAAGTAGTGTATCAACCATCTGGTATTCATAACACAAGCCTTAATTAAGTGCTTAACTTGGAACTAGATGGTGCTGTGTGCAATGTCAGACGATATTTATTTTATTTATTATTTATTACCTGAATATAGTGTGTGACTTATGTGTCTGACTTATAATAAATAAATAAAATAAAATTATATTACCATTACCCAATAAAAAAATGAAAAATTAATTTTATCAAAATTATGCCTTTTTTTGTCGGAAATGAAAACAAGATTACATCCAATTAGTTACTTTCTACTATTCAATACATCTTAGGAGATCTAAGGGTTTGGTCTTTTAACTATAGCTACATGGGCCCAATGTTGTAAGTGGTCATATAAGTCGAGATAACACGTAATTCGAACAACAATGACAACAAGCGCCTAAATTGTTGATAGATTATACGTTAGCCCCTTGAACTATCTCTACCTATAACATAAAGCGTTCACTCGATTATCACCTGAATGATTTCGAGAGCTATCTTAGCGTTGAAAGGTATAAACAAGTGGAGATTTCGGTTGTGCTCGTGTCATTAGGCCTTAATAAGGCTTTGGGAGTCGTCGAAGCAGTGATCGAAGCTCGGTCAAGCGTGAGAGATAATACCTCCGGCTGCCCTTTCTAGTAATAACCATTCAGCGATTGAATCCTGAGCGGAGCATTATTATATTTACTTTTTTTTCCGTATCAAACTGTAAGACAAGCCTGTGTAGCTTCGATCAATACTATTATTGATCGAAGCTAGAAAGCGTTATTTTATAAAGATTATAGTCGATCAGATTTCCTAATAAAACAGTGTTCTCAATTAGTATTCAGTTAGTAGGTTTTAAGTAATATTAATTTAGATAATTTCATTACACTTACGTGTTCGTGATTGAACGTCGTATTTCACTTCATTTCTATTTTTAACCATATTTGACTAGTCAGACTGAATGTTTTTTTACGAGACAGAATAAAGTGTGCATGCGGTGGAAACATTATGTTCTTTTTAATTCAGCATTTTTCAATGCAAAGTATCATCAAGCTGTAAAAATGAACGAAGGAAAACGAATTGTCCCGGCGTTGTTTGTGCACTGTATTGTTTCCAACTGTAAATCGTTACAGCTGTATGGCTTTGTGAGGAGTGGTGATGCACGAAGGGTTGATGCCATTTGAAATAACTATAACTCAGTGTTTTATATCTAAATGTGAAACAAGTAACATGTATCTTCACTTAGCCTCACATTTTCACCTGAAACATGAGCAAAAAATCTATGTTCCAAAGTAACATACCTCTTGAATCTACGTTGATTCAAAATATTTAAAGTTATTCAAAAATGCACATAACTCCGTTAGTTTCGACTAGCACCACGTACCTCTAGAATTAATTACTTGTCAAACTGCGAACTGTGCCGAAGTGGCGGCAAGTTGGATCGTACCAAAGTCGATAGTAGTAACTCTTCGCACGTGGTTTGAGTCACAAAACCCTGTTAACTAAGATGTCACGATTTGACAATGGCACGAGATAACTTCTGTGTCGTTAATATGAAATGTTTCACCTACGTCCTTTGAGGTCACGTTTGTAGTAAACAACGCCGAATATTTTGGTTGCGATGTGAGTAGATTTGACTGGTTATCATGTTTGCATTCAACGCAATCCATGGGAACCATGACTTTTTCAACAATTTCAACTAAGCCGAAGAAAAAATATATGTTCATTCCTCTCTCCTATGTCTATGGTATCTTGCGGTTTGTATGCCAAAACGGTGTAAAACCCGTGAAAACTGAAAACAGTAAAAAACTGTTTGTAACGGGAATAGTCAAAAGAAAAATAGGTGACTACTTACAATGTAACATGGTGATGCAACGCTTCCCTATTTGAATTCAGTAACAGGTTGTGTCCTCCTTACTATAAATCACTGTATTACGGTAAGACGGTCCTCTACTTCCTTGACAACCAATATTATCAGGCACATAATAACTACTTTGCACTAAACACATAATTTTCATTAAGTACAATAATTTCAGATCATCAACGTGCATTTAGGACGACAGAAGTTTTCGATGTATCCAGCGATGTATCCAGCAGGCGTAGCATGAGCACCGTGTTGTCGACGGAAGAGTAGACAAAAATGACGTTCCGTGTAGACAGTACGACGGCAGCAAAGTAGAAAGAGTCAACTGCACTTTTTACGAAATTCACTCTTTTTTTAATTCGACTCAGAATTCTTTGTTTTGTCGTAGGATTTTGTTTCTGTTTGATTCTCATTTTTTACTGATTAAGACACGTCAACTACAACAATCTTTCTCAAAGTGTCGAGGTACCGTATTTTGGATCAAACAATTTTACAGTAATATTGGCCTTAACTATTTCCTTGGTACTTATGCCCTATTAACTAAATGATGTAAAATAGGAGATGATAGCTTTGTTCCTCTATTAATTATTACAGTTTTGCGTACAAAACGCTCCCTTGTAAAATCATGATTTTGTAGATAACCGTTTATACTTTGTGGCCGTCGAGTGGAAAGTTTTCTACTGGCGATTCCAAAATCAAATTATCTTCACTGCCATAAACAAATGTCACTTGTCAGTGTGATTTTGACAGTAAGGATAGAAATCTTTCTTCCGAAATATAGTCTACATATAAAAAGACCTAGACAAAGATCGTTAGAAATTAAAGACAAAATTACAGATTGTAGAAGGATTTCTACGGCGCGATGTCAAAAATGAAGAAGCAAAATTTCACTTTGTATAGAAAAAGATATGTCCTATTCTTCGTAGAAATAGAAAGCGTCATGCTACTACGCCTGCTGATTGTGATAATTATATTTCGAACAAAATATTTTTTTAACGTTGGTACCTATGTCTAAATAGTTGAGGGCTCGTGGCTAAATAATAACAGCCGCACGAATCGATCAAACGATAAGGTACGCTTGCCGAGGGCGCGGGGCGGTCCGTTCAAGGGTTGACCATTCATAACATATCAATAGGTACCTTTCCGTGCCTCGGAAAGCACGCCGTTGGTCCCGGCTTTAATTCGTAGATCTTTGACAGTCGTTACAGGTAGTCAGAAGCCAGAAAGTCTGACAACCGCTTCATGTAGAATACTGGTATTCAGCTGCATCCGGTTAGACTGGAATCCAACCACAACACAGTTGGGAAACGCCTAGGCAGATTGATTGGTACGAGTATATCTCTCGTGGCAAGATCTAAGTATTGATTATTTCATGAAGTTATCGGTCATTTCTTGATTATGAAAAAAATTACGATATCGTTTAAACGTCAACGTTAAATGATATGTCAGTCGACGTTTGGCCATGTCATTAATGTAGGATTATTAAGGGTCGGAAAGCAAGCAAGCAATAATAATAAGGCGTAGTCGATGGAGCCCCGTGAGAATGGTTTAAAGAAATAACCACGAAGGGAACGGTGGGGTCTTTGTTCGCTCGCTTTGCTCGCTCACTAGACCCTGCCATCCCCTTTGAACCTAACCTGTCCGAGTTGGGATGCCCCAAATCCCAAACTTGCTTCGCTCGCTCTTGCATCCAAAGTTCACCTAGTAACATTGCCGTTTTACTAAGACGACATGTGTTATTTAAGCGACATCAACGCCTCTACCATTTTACGATATGATCACTAATGTATGCCCACATCATGAAGTAGTCATGTGCGTGTAACTGTTCATATCGTCAAACGTTGAGTATTCAATGATCAGGCCAGACCACATCATGATGTGACCAGCGGTCAATGTTATAATTTCTTCATGAAATGGTCGAACATTACATAAAATGATCAATTCTAAGATCTGGCCACCACATATCTACATAGCTCAATGTTTTCTTCGTATTTAATAAAGAGTAAGTAAAAAGGAATTCAAAATTGACACCTTTTCAAAAAAAAATAACAGCCTTTTATAAATTAAACTTTTCAATTTTTTTTTATAAATTTTATATATTTTTAACAGTTTTTCATCAATTTTAATTTAACTTCGATGTACGATGTTACCAATGAATGAATGAATGCTCGAAGTAAGTTAGCTTATTTTTCTAATTTATGGTTATATGGATGTGGTGTGTACCTATCAAGTAATGGTTGCGCTGTAATTTAATTTTAAGAATGTAATATGTCACTGTATTCAGTGTCGACAAATGTTGATAAAACAATTTTTTTTAGATAGAATATAATAAAAAAATCGCAAACTGCAAACGCAGCTGTGAATGTTGATAAAATCATTCCGCCATTCTTACACGCATTTTTTTCACGTATTTTCTATCTAAGTAGTTGTTTGTGTTTTAGTTTATTTGCGTCTTGTTTTGTTTTTATTTTATTTTAACTAATTAAATATCAAATTGTTTTAACTGTAGATAATCCAAACAAGTCTCCATCCAGATAATAAATAGGTCATCCATGACCTTAGGTATTCATCTTTACTTCGGCACTGTTTTAATGAGAAAAGTTCAATTTATTAATTCGATACATTTGCGCAGTTTATAGTAATTTGCCCTAATTACGCAAGTTTTAACATCGGCGCGGTATTATCCGATAATCATTGTGTTGTCGGTGGTAGCCTGGCTACAGTACCTACCTACGTCATACCAACCATTATACCGCTTTCATTAACAGTGCGTATCTATAAAATATTAAAGCCTTCAGTAAAGTGAAATTAAGTATTCATTTTTAATCAACGGCCAGCTTTTATAGGCGGAGTAGATAGTTCAGTGTACTCAAGATCTTCTGGGAATGCAAACGATTCAACATAAACAAACGTTAGAGGAACCTTTCGCGGTCGTGATCTAAATCCCAGCTGAATCACGATCTTTATTGGCGAATCACTCTCTATTGCTACTACTTAATCAGTATGATACGGTGATTTTCAATATTACCGGAGACCGAAGCTGACATGTCTACCACATCTAGATCGCGAGTGGGTTGAAAATATTGAAGTCCAGCAAAACACTATGGTGTTTTGCTGGACTTCAAAACGACCCGTGTAGCGTTGAACTATTGTAAAAGTCAAAAAACCTATAAAATACTTTCAATCTTAGTTTACCATCTTACCGATTCTTACCTATATACAATTAGTAGATGCATTTGTGCCTAACCGTCTCTGCTGATTTGCCTGTTTGATTCCTAAACTGACCATAATTGGGTACCTAGAAATAAAAGTATCTTAACTTAAGGTTCATTGTATTGTATTGTATAACGGGCTGGTGTCCGCAACTCCACGTCCAAATGCGTATTTTGCGTTTGAGGTTCTATACCCCAAAGGTTCAACTACGCATAGGCATGCATATATATAAACACTTCTAATAGGTACCTACCTGACATGAAGTTTACGTTTATCGCGTATGTTTGATTGTGGCACAATTTATTCAACATTTTTATTACGATGAAACACGAACAATAAAGATCCATTCACAGCAAAATGTTGACACGTCCAATGCACGTTGCAATACATTGTCGAGTTATGTGATCACTATTACTCTGTCGATCTTTTACAGCACGCTTGATATTTTTGTATGTTGGCCAAAATACTATTTGAAAAGCTTTCCCGTGAGATAAAAAATGAACTAAGAAATTTACTTGTTCGAAATTACAAAATACCTGCTCCTTCATTTTGAACACATTCACATCGTGTTTGTACCAGTAGTAACTTGTAGTAGGTACACTTGGTAACCAAAAGTAAAGAGCACATCGCTTCGTGAGATGAAAAAACTATAGGTAACTAACTGTACGATATTCCAAGCTAATTAAGTAGGTATATGTATATACAGAGTTGATATGACAGCGGGGCTTTCCTTTAAACTGCCTATACCTACTAGGTACTATTTTCAAGCTCTGTACCAAAACTCAATTAAATAGGAGCAGTAGTTTAGTCGCAAATGATTTTTTTAGTTTTTGCCCCGTTTGAACACGATGTATCTTTCCTAACAGCTGATTACATCTGACGCAAGTCACAAGTACAGCCGATATTTTCGCTAAAAAGATGGCAATGCAAACAAGGAAGCAATAAATACACACATACATGCACTTTCATTACAAAGGATGGTTGCGTTTTACTCTGATATGTAAGCTATTTAGTTTGTTTGAAAAAAAATCATTTTTGGTGCTTTTTATTTTTATACCGTATCGAATTAACACCAAATACGTATATAATATACGTAGTGTAATTGAATGCCCCTCTGTCATATCAACTCTGTATATATTATATATATACGCACCTACTTACCATTTAAAATGACACAAGGTTCACGTAGCGCAGGTCTTGTGTAAAAAGAAGCCTTAAAACTTACGGAAACAAGTTTCCAAGGCGTTAATCATTCCTCATAAAGATAGCCAAAATAAAAATGCAGCTTTTCATACGAGCAGCCAAGTTGTGCAAGTAGGTAGACATATACCCAGCTAATACTTTAACTTTATCAGGCGTCGGCGCACGGATGTAAATAAAGTTGGTGACACAAACGGGAGAAAGTCACGCTATTCCTTACTTTAGACTCTAGAATAGAATGCCACTATTTATGTTTACAGCCGCTGATTTTCAGTGAGCAAAGATAATTTTGTACGTTTTAGTGTTTCGGTTGGAAGTTAGATCAAAAGCCCTCGCTTTTAAGAGGGAAGTGTCAGAGTAGCTCGCGATAACTCGCGACACGCGGGGTTGCGACAATCGTCGAGAGGATCCGGCAATTCGGACTCGAGGTGGCCCTGCACAAGTCCGAGACCATGTGTTTTCATGGTCCTCGGAACGCACCACCGTTGGGTTCCCGAATAACGGTAGGAGGGCTTAACATCGGCGTCGAGTCGACGATGAGGTACCTGGGACTCGTCCTCGTCAGCTGGTGGAACTTCGTGGAGCACTTTCGACGTTTGGCTCCCAGACTGGAAAGGGCCGGGGATGCCTTTTTTTTTTTTTTTAAGGATGGGAAATCATCAAATGACCTTGAAGCGGCTCCTGCCCAATCTAGGGGGCCAAACGCCTCCTGCCGGAGGCTGGACTGCCCATCCGCCTGGTCCGGGGATACCGTACGGTCTCCGGTGAGGCGGCGAGCCTCCTTGCTGGATTACCGCCATGGGACCTGGAGGCAAAAGTCGGTATATATATATGTATATCTCCTCGCGCACATATGAGAGTGGTGCGAGGAGGCGAAACGCCGGGTCGTAGCTCCGCTGCCGCGAGAAATCACGGTACAGCGGCAGCGGCCAGAGCTCCGGCGGGATCTCAGGGCGGCATGGAGAGTGCGATTGTCGCAACCCAGCGCTGGGCACGCCACAATTGTGGCGATTAGTCCCCTCTTTGAGGAGTGGCTAGAGAGGTGCCACGGCGTCCTCATCTTCCACCTGACGCAGGTCCCCACCGGACACGATTGTTTCGGGAGGTTCCTGTTCCGAATAAGGCGGGAGGAAACGCCCGGGTGTCACCATTGTGTGGATCGCCCGGAGGACACGCTGCAGCCTACGGTGGAGGTCTGCCCGGCTTGGGCGGAGCATCGCCGTGTCCTCGTGCAGGTGATTGGCGGTGGCGATCTCTCGCGTCCGGCCCTGGTCCAGGCCATGGTACGAAGCGAGAGGGCATGGGAATCCGTCACCTCCTTCTACGAAGCAGTAATGCTCGCGAAGGAGGAGGCGGAACGCGTGAGGGAGAGGCAAAATTCGCGCACTCATGCCCCTAGCCGCCGCAGGAGATGTCATGGGCGTCGGGAATCCCAAGCCGATTCCCGGCCACCGTAGGCGCGGGCTTGCGGACGGCGAGCAATGGGTAGCTCGCCATCCGATAAGGACCAGGCCCGGGTTGACGGCGCGTTGTGTTCCACGCGCGCCTCAAACAGATGTCAGCACCAACGACGGGGTCCGCTAGGGCCGATGCCTGCCAGGGTTGCGGGAATGTCCGAAAGGGTTACCGTGGCCCCTGGCACAGGCAACTGAAAATACACGGGTGGGTTTTAGTCATTCTGTAAATAAATACTTGTTACGCTCACGAATCATATTTTGTTCAACATAGAACCTGACACAGACCTGCAAATCGCTTAAAACATAAGAAAATTTGAATTTTGTTGGCCACCCTGGCACTTCCCCCTTAAGGAAAGTTTGTGAGTAAACGCCCACAGTAGGAGAACTTTCGACCTAAGCTTAGCAAACCCTCTTTACATATAAAACACAATCAATCAATCAACTCAGCCCATCGCAGTCCACTGCTTGACATAGGCCTCTCCCAGGCTGCGCCATAACACAATGTCTTTCCGCCTTCTCGTCTGTCCCAGACACTTTCTTAATGTCATCGGTCCATCTAGCTGGGGGGCGTCCCACGCTACGCTTGTCGATACGCGGTCTCCACTCTAGGACTCGTCTGCTCCACCGGCAATCGGTCCTTCGACAAACATGACCAGCCCACTACCACTTCAGCTTGCTTACTCCGCAAGCTATGTCGGTAACTCCGGTTCTGTTGCGAACAATTTCATTTCTGATTTTATCCTTCAAAGAAACTTCGAGCATATAGGTACACATCCACCTAGATTATGAATACGTCAAGCCTTCAGGCACAGCAAGCAATCAATCGTCACTGGCACCAGAAAATGTCTAACAGCAGGTTTATAGGTGCCTAACCTACCTACCTATATCCCGGTATGTCCCATAAGATAGTTCGATTGCGAAGCTATTCGGATTGTGTAACTGTAGTCCCAACAGGGTAATCTGCGTTGACTCCTGGAAGTACAAACTAATTAAACTAAAAAAGGGCACAATAATAACGTTGTTTTTGTTACTAAACCAAGTCAAGCCGAAGTGATGGAAGAACTTCGAACTCTGCAAGTTAAATAATAAGGGATATTTATATTCAAAACTGTAACGGAATTACGTCCGATAGATAACAATGACCAGCGTACTGAAACGGAATTCAGCTCAGACTATGTTGATGAAACCGCAATATCTGTCGAGATCATTGATTTGCGAGTACCTACCTGCCTATTCTCTTCCTGATATTCGCTGTAAGATTATTAGATACCATTTCGTGGAAATAGTCCATTTAGATTCTAGTTAACAGATTCCCGGAATACTTGGCAATCTATTAATAAATGAGTAACTTGATAAGGGTCTAAGTATTAAGGTAGGTGTCTTAATTTAGAGATGAGTATTAATTGTCTTTCAATCTTTGTTACAATGGCCGAATCGTAAAAGTAGATTTAAACTACAGTAGGGCACGTCTTTTACTATGATTTTTCATATTGATCCATGCAGTTATATCCTCCAAATTATGTAGTAGGTTATCAATAATAAACTCGACTCTTTTTTAATAAAGATTTATCAAATTAATTGTAGTTTCTTTTACTCAAAAGTAACACGGCCAAACGAAGACTGCCTTTTAAATGCGCCTAATTTTTATAATGTTTTATTTTCTGTTTGTATTGCCTGCCTTGTTTGTGTCCCAAACAAAATATCTTTCTTTCTTCTCGTAGGTCACACTATAAGTTTTGCGTAACTTAAAAAAAACAAATGTTATAACCAAAATTCTATGTTTATTGCTTGCTTGCTCAAAATATTCTCCTTTACATTTTAAACATTTTTTCATGCGAACGAACCATTTTTTTTAAAACAGGAGGACCACAGATTTGAAGGCATGTTTTCTACGTGTTGATTGAACGCTATCACTGCCTGTTCGGAGTTGGTAAAAGTGAAACCTCTCGTCAAATCTTTGATTTTGGGGAAAATACAGAAATCACAGGGCGCAGGATGGGTGACGAGTTGTACTTTTTCGGAAGCTAAAAATGACTTTGTTTTGTTGGCCGTGTGTGAATAAGCGTTGTCATGATGTAGGAGAACGCGGCTTTTGGGTCGTCTTTCGCGAACTTTTTCTAACACCCTGAGTAAACAAATAGTAGAATACTACTCGGCATTAACACTCTTTTGATCTTCAAGTAGAATTGTACAAATGGGACCCGTAGCTGAGAAAAAAAACGCGATAATTTTTTTACCAACGTTTCTCGCCTGCCTTACTTTTGTTGGCCTGTTCTCATTTTCAAACACCCATTCACAAGATTGCTGTTTTTTTTTCGGGTTCAAAACAATAAATCCACGTTTTGTCTCCTGTGACAATGTCATAAACAGCATTAGAATGTCCGTGGTCGTACTTCAGTAGCATCTGTGAGCACCATTCCACGCGAGCCCGCTTCTGCTCCGCTGTCAGTTCATGGGGGATCCAACGACAACAAAGTTTCCGAACTTTCAATTCATCGTGTAAAATTTTCTGAATTTGGCTCATACCAATCCCCTGTAATCCTCGAATTGTCTCATAGGTAATCCGCGGGTTTTCTTCAATTAGCCGCTTAACAGTAGCCACATTATTTTCGTTGACGGCAGTTTGAAGGCCGCCCTTCACGAAATTCGTCATGTAAAGAAACTCGACCTCTCTCAAATTCAGCAAACCATCGCCTCACGGTGCTCAAACAAGGTGCTTCTCTCCCAAAATAATTTTGAAGACGACCGGCACAGTCTTGTGGAGAGAGAGAACTTTTAAAATCATAAAAAATCATCGCTCTAAAATCTTTTCGACTTAATTCCATTTTCGTTGCGTACGTAGAACTTTGATGTGTGATAAAAAACAATTGACAAATGATTTCCCGCCAATTGTTTTTTTATTACTAAGAAGGTTGCAACGTTTAAAAAAATATAACATTCGAAATTCAAATAGTTCCGATTACCTAGAAGTGCAAAACTTTTAGTGTGCCCCATGTATTATGGTTTGATAGGTCAAACTGTTGTCAAAATGTACACATTCTAACGCCAGCTCCGCAGCTGCCCTGGTAAAGCGAGCCAAGGTTTGATAGGTCAAACTGGTGTCAAAATATACACATTCTAACGCCAGCTCCACAGCTGCCCTGGTAAAGCGAGCCGAGGTTTGATAGGTCAAACTGGTGTCAAAATATACACATTCTATTCTAACGCCAGCTCCGCAGCTGCCCTGGTAAAGCGAGCCGAACGAATCTATACCTAAATGTAGGTACACCAACAAAAATAAATACTCAGCAAAGCAACTTCGTCTTTTTTCTTAGATAAAGTTCTGAAAGTGCCGTTAGTAGTTTTTAAGTAGGTAAGGTGAGATCTTAGCTACGCTAGCCTACATAGAACATATTGGTACCTAAACCCAGAAATATCCAACAAACTTCGTGGACAGTAAGCTTACTATTTATTATTATTTTTTTTACCGGGGGAATTCGTCATGGACTACCTCCGCCTGGGGAAAAGGCGGAGGGGCGTGCCGGACTCTTACCGGCTAAAACCACCCCGGTGTCTCCTCGCACGTGCGCGCGGGGCCGCGGGAATCTAAATTCTTCCGCAGCCCCACACTAGTGCTGGCCCGGTCTGTCCGGGCCTCGTCTCCTGCACGGGGTAGTGAGGTGTTTAACTACCCCGTGCATCGCCTCAGAGGCGCGCGCTGACACCCGCGCGCGCCTCCGCCTCGGGTCCATCAAATAGGGGGCGGGGACTTCCCCAAGTCCCACGCCCCTGGACCCATTTATGGGGGCCGGAAAAGGGCGTTGTCCGCCCTTCTCCTGCGCCTGGTGCGCCTTCTGCGGCCGGGGAAGGGAGTCGAGATCTCCCTCTCCCGTTCCGCAGTTTGCTTCTGCGACATCACGTCCTCGCAGAAGGACACCACCGCGTCCCACGACTCTGCGCTACCGACCATCCTCCGCACTACGGCCGGCAGCGATTAAGCTTACTATAGGCCAACCGCTTAACTGAGACGTTGACCGAGGTCTAAATGGGTCCAGGGGCGACGGACTCAGGGACGTCTGTCGCCCGCCACACACCAGGACCCGAGGTGGCGGCGCATAGTGTTCCACGCGCGCCCCTCTTAGACGTCGCGGGGGGAGTCAAACACCTCACTGGTCACCTCACCTCACACCAGACCCGAAGAGGCCCGCAGTGGCGGGCCGGCACCAGTCGGGGTTGCGGAAGGATCGTACGCTCCCGCGACCCCCGGCGTAGGTGTGAATGGAACACCGGGAAAAAAAAAATTACACGGAGCCGTGCCTCCTCCCGAGCTAGCGCTCGAGCACCGGCCGGACCGCCTCGAAGGTGATGAGGCCGGCGGTAGGGCGTGAAAGCGTGTTTCGCCATTCCGCCACCAGGACCTCGCGAAGCTGAGACCGACGCAGCTCTATGTGTCGCTGCATCGGTCCCTCGCCCCGCGCCCTCGCTTCCTCGCGCCACCGATACAACGACGCGAGTACTTTCGCCTCGAGGTCCCAGGGCGGGGATCCGGCCAGTACGCAAGCCGCCTCGTAGGAGATCGTGCGATACCCCCTGATGACTCTGACGGCCATCGCCCTCTGCGGCTTTCGCAAAACAGCGATGCTGCCGGCCGTCAGGTCAGAGGCCCGCACCGGGGCCCCATTCAGGGCCATGGATCGCACGACCCCCACGTAGAGCCGTCTACAGATGGCGCTCGGGCCCCCC
The DNA here is from genome assembly GCA_937001585.2 of Brachylomia viminalis. Taxonomy (NCBI): domain Eukaryota; kingdom Metazoa; phylum Arthropoda; class Insecta; order Lepidoptera; family Noctuidae; genus Brachylomia; species Brachylomia viminalis. Next base: position 12,378,637 of record OW443299.2, read on the forward strand.
AGATTGGGAAGCAGCGTTGCGAGCGCGCCAGCCGCGCCCAGCAACTTGGGCGCCAGCCGTCGGAAGTGGGGCTCGAAGTTCCACCGGCTGTCGAGCACCAATCCTAAATACTTCATGGTGGACTCGACAGCGATCCGAGCCCCCCCGACCACGATGTGTGAGCCGGGCGGCGGCGCCCGCCGGGGGCCATGAAACACCATGGCCTCCGAGTTGCTGAGGGCCACCTCCAGGCCTAGGCGACGTATGCGGCCCACCACCTGTGAGACCGCAGCCGTTGCCAGCAACGCTGCCTCCCTGTGCGAGCTCCCCCGGGCAGTGACCAGCGTGTCATCCGCATAACACGTCAGATCTACGCCCAGTTGGAGCTCGCCCCTCAGCACCCAGTCGTACCCGATGTTCCACAGTAGCGGGCCTAGGACCGAGCCCTGCGGAACACCGCACGACATGCGGCGCTGGTTTCCGCCATCACGTCCCATGTAGGTGACACACCTCTCCGACAGATAAGCCCCAACGATGTGGCGGAGGTAGGGAGGCACCCGATGATAGCGCAGTGCCTCCCGAATACAACTCCAGGGCAGGGTGTTGAAGGCGTTGGAGATGTCCAAGGACACCACCAACATCACCCCGCCCCGGGACACCGCTTCCTCCGCCAGGACTCTCACCCGCGACACAGCGTGGATGGTGGAGTGCCCATGCCGAAAACCAAACTGGCTGTCGTCCAGGTCCGGCCCCTCTCTGCACAAGTGGCCGACGAGGCGGGCTGCGATAATACGCTCAAACAGCTTGCCCACCTCGTCTAGCAGCACTATGGGCCGGTACACGGACGGCGAGTCGGCAGGGCGCCCCGCCTTCCTGAGCAGGACCAGACGACCAGATTTCCACAAAGTGGGAAACTGGCCCCGCTCAAGACACGCTGTGGCCGCGCACCTACCTCAGGCAACGTCTCAGTTAAGTGGTTGGATTATAGTAGGTACTAGAGGGCTATGTACGCCACATTATGACGACACCTAGGTAGTATCTAACGATTGTCGACTTCCTATTACACAATTGTGTCATAGGGCCTAACTTGGGAATCTTTATATCGCGACCAATCAAATAGTACCCATGGGAGGAACCAACAAAAACTTTTCCACTTACAAACTGAGAATAGATTGCGGTAACTATTTCAAACAAACTGTCCTACTTTCTTAGCTTTCCTAAGCTATGCTTTATTTAATTTACTGTCTAAAATTCAAATAAATATTATTATTAAGTAACTCGGTATAGGAGTAATGCTTCTTTTTTATTGCGTCAAAACTTGGAAATTTATAGACAAAAAGTGCCCTTGACAATTCATAACAGCACCTTAGTCTCGAGGACCATACACAGTCTTAGTCGAAAGTAAAGTGTCACCGTGTTGTCCTCGGCGTGAAAGTGAACTAAGTCCCTAAAGGACACTAGAGCACGACCCTACAAAACACGTCTGGAACTTCTCACACATAGCCGCCGTAGCAACCGTGCTACGAGTAGCTTCCCACTACGGACAGTCGGTAGCGGTTTCGTAGACAACCGCGTGCTACTGTGTGATTGTCCCACGTTTCGGCGGAAATGTGGTCAAGGATTTTTTTTTTTTAATATTATACTTACCTCTACCGCGCTAGTTTGAAGTGCAGTAAGGAGGTTATTCGTAGTTTCGAGTAAATGGCGCCCAATTTTTTTTTCGTTTTTTATAAATTTTGTAAATATGTTTGGATTTACATGTACCTATAGCTGAATATGCATTGTATCATAAGAACTAAGCCAATTCTCTATAAGTTTAATACAACAACAACAAAAAAACTGTCTATGTTTAACAGGGTGTTCATGACTAAATCCAGTATTACAAGCTATAACAGCAGTAAAGGAGTTACTGCGCTTTCTACTACCAAACGCGAATTACTGCGCTTATTTTATTTTATTCAATTATTCTTATCACCCCGACTACAAATTATAAACGCAATGCAATAGTGATTTATAGCTATTCAAAATAGTATTTGAATGTAAAAAGGACACACTTTCTTGGTAATATTCACCCTAACCACTGCTTATTTAAATATTACAGGATAAACGCAGTCGCACATCTTACTCCACTTTTGTGAAGAGTATTTTCTCTTCTTTCAATTGAAATTTCATTAGAAAAAGTGCAGTATATAATATTACTGCAATTTATCCTTAAATTAATCACTAAACATAATTTACAAATCATAACAGCAGCAAGTGTTTCTTACTGCGTTTCTTACTCGTGAAATAAATTATGTTCAAATAAATAGTGGAAGGCAGCAGAAAGAGCAGTAATATGTCTTACTGCAGCTGTTTTGCTTAGTACTACGTCTCGGCAAGAAACGTTCAATACGAGGATTCTGGATCTATAAGTAACTCAATTTTCCAAATATACTTTATTATTCTGTTTCTAATTAGCGCCTCAGACCTGCTGTTATTATACAGGGTGGCCGGAACATTGACGTCCAAAAATAAAATTTCGGTCCCTCGTATCGTGGGGTATTCGAATCACCCCCATGTATGTTCCGCGACTTTTCATAGTTTTCGAGTTATGAATTTTTTTCTGAATGTTTGAAAATTTTCGACCTGACCAACCTAAAAAAATTCAAAAAAAAAAGTAGAGGGTTTTATCGAGTTTCTTTTTTTGCAACTGAATTTTCATAAGTAGTACTTTTATGCATAAAATAATCAGCTTCGTAACTGTGGTGAAAGTTATGAAAATGTTGATCTAAAGTGAAAAATTTACGTTCGGTAAATTATGACTTAAATTTTCAACTTCAAATTAAAAATCTAAACAGGTGACTTCATGGTTCTCAAGTAGGCTTCAAGAATGCGCCAGACTCTCAGCTTTCATAATCATTAAAAAACGTAGGACTTAATGGGGCTAACTTTGGCCTTAATCGGCCTTCAAAGACTGCGAAGTGGAAAATTCTTAAAATTAGCTATCTGATTAATAAATTTTTTTTTCCATTTTCTCGCTCCTAAGGTTATTTAGTTTGCTAACCAAAAATGACTGCAGGAAAGCTAAGATTTAAACACGGAGATTTTTTTAAATGTTAGTTTAATGAATTTTGCGCGATCCGTTCTCGTGGACTATGGGTTGTAAACGAGGGTGCAACTCTTTTACCTGCAATAACAATGGACCGAGAGGAAAAGAGACCGAATTATTGCTATCTCTCTCACGCAAGGCGCGCAACCGAAGCCAACGCAAAACAAGTACCTCAGTCGTACTCACATTGTGTTTACTGCTATACGCGTGTCGCCATTTTGTCTTTACCACACTCGCTTTGCCCACGGACTCCGCTGCCTACTTGTTTGACTACTTTGCTCGTTTATTGGACTGTGTTTTGCATTCTGATTTGGACTTTTTTTACGTGGAAGTGTAAAAAATGAGTTACACGTTAAGTGAATATGCAGAAATGCATTATTTTTATGGAGTTGCACAAGGAAACGGCCATGAAGCAGCGCGACTGTATCGCGAACAACTTCAACGTCGTGGTGGGCCGCAACCTGAGCGATATCCCGACCATCGTGTTTTTATTAACACGCACAACACTTTGATGGCAGGCCGCATTCCTGGTCGACGCGGCAGTCATGAAGGAATCCCTAGAGCTAACCCGGATCGCAGAGAAATGGTGCTGGAAGAAGTTCAGCGAAATCCGTCTACGAGTACGAGAAGTATGGCTCGTGCTCTGAACATCCCAAGGACTTCTATCCAAGACATTCTTCACGATGAAGAATACCACGCGTTCCACATCCGACGAGTCCAAGCTTTACTGCCTACAGATCACCAATTGCGCGTTGATTTTTGCCAAACCATGTTACGAAAAGAGCAAGAGGATCCTGGATTTTTCAATAAAGTTTTATGGTCAGATGAGTCACGATTTGAGCGATCCGGAATATTCAATATTCATAATTACCACACGTGGGCGAATGAAAATCCACTCGAAGTGAGAGCTTCGACATTTCAACATCGCTTCAGCGTTAACTTGTGGTCTGGTATTCTCAATGGCGAACTAATTGGTCCGTTTGAACTGCCGTCCAGACTTGATGGAGAAACATACAAAAACTTTTTGGAAAATGAACTTCCATTGTTGCTGGCAGATGTGAATCTCGAACTCAGACGAACCATGGTGTTGCAAAATGACGGCGCCCCGTGTCACTATGCAACCCAGGTCCGAAATTACTTAGATGAAACATACCCCAACAGATGGATCGGACGCAGCGGACCAATTAGGTGGCCTCCACGCTCACCTGATCTCAACCCCATCGATTTCTTTATTTGGGGCTATTACAAGGAAATAGCATACGCCCGAGACTGTTCAAGTGAACAAGAGCTGAGGCAGTTGATTGCAGAAGCTGAACGTGTTGTGAGAGAGAACAGAGACGCTTTTAGACGATTGCCAGACAATTTCTTACGTAGGTGTAGAATGTGTATTGCTGCTGGTGGTGGCCACTTTGAAAACCTTTTCTAAATGTTAAAAATAAATTAAGTACTTTTTTCACATTATCATCTGTGTTTTATTCAAAACCACTTTTTACGTAAAACTTTTCTTACCCAACTCTGAAACTATTTGTTGGTTAGTTTTCAGTATTCTTATCATTAATTAACCTTAGGAACGAGAAAATAGCCAAAAAAAAATAATTACTCAGATGGGTAATTTTAAGAATTTTTCCACCTCGCTGTCTTTGAAGGCCGATTTTAAACAAAGTAGCCCTATTAAGTACTTCATTTTTTTTATGATTATGAAAACTGAGAGTCTGGCGCATTCTTGAAGCCTACTTAGGAATTATGAAGTCACCTGTTAAGATTTTTAATTTAAAGTTGAAAATTTGAGTCATAATTTACCGAACGTAAATTTTTCACTTTAGATCAACATTTTCATAACTTTCATCACAGTTACGAAGCTGATTATTTTATGCATAAAAGTACTACTTATGAAAATTCAGTTGCAAAAAAAGAAACTCGATAAAACCCTCTACTTTTTTTTTTAGAATTTTTTTAGGTTGGTCAGGTCGAAAATTTTCAAACATTCAGAAAAAAATTCATAACTCGAAAACTATGAAAAGTCGCGGAACATACATGGGGGTGATTCGAATACCCCACGATACGAGGGACCGAAATTTTATTTTTGGACGTCAATGTTCCGGCCACCCTGTATACAGCCTAGAACCTTTCTCTTTTCAAATATCCGTATTTATAGTTAACTTATAAGAATTTCAAAGAGAATAGCGGTTGAAAGTAGCGAAGTACCTATTCGTTCCCAATTAAAATTATAATAATATTAATACAGAAATGGGTAGGTACCTAATGCCAGTAATCGTGTGTTCGATCAAATTCAAAGAAATTATGAAAGTTGAGTAAAAAAAGCATAATTCATGCGGTTTTAATTAGAGACAAATAAATACATATAGAGAAAGTGTGTAGCTAGAGAACAACCTTCTACCGATGGATACTAACGTCATTGGCGCAGATCCCGTCGCTCTACGCTTATGACTTGAAGGTGCAATATCTCTCACAGGTAGATATGACACGTAGAAGAGGAACACCTAATACAGATAGCAAGGCGAGATGTATCTGTAATGGATTTAGCCGTACTAATGGAAGTGAACCGCAGGCTTAGCGTTGCGGCCGGCGTGCACACCTCCGCCCGGTGCCACATCCTGCAGAATAGTGACATGCGTTAGTTAAGTAACAAAGTACTTACCTACTACCTACGTGTACAATGGAGCGGTTACATTATTAAGTGGGAAGCAAGGAGAGCAACACTCCCATTGATGGGAATACTCTTTGATATACCGGTCCCCGAGATTCATGTAGCTTATACAGTTCCTGTTACAACTAGGATAGGCCAGGAGCGTACCCGACGTTTTATTTTAGGATACCTACTTACCCAAAACTTCAGGGATGGCTAATGATAATAGTTATTTGTTATACAAGAGTGCAAAGTTGCTTTTTAACCGCGTGTTCAATTTTGATGACCGAGCAAGCGAAGGATTCTAAAATTGAATCACGAGCGCAGCGAGTGATTCAAAATTAGAATCCTGAGCGTTAGCGAGGGAATCAAAAGAGCACGAGGTGAAAAATCTTTGCACTCGAGTGCAACACGTAACTTTTCATTCCACCTCAGCAAGGAAATGACTAAATGCAAAAAAAAAACGTTTACAATCACAAGATAGGTACACTTTTATTTCAGTTTAGGTATTAATTACTACATTATGACAGGTAAGTATTACAGAATAATCTTTAAATTATAACAAAATAATACTAAGGTATAATTAAGAAAATTTTAAAGTAACGTTGCTACAGTTATTTAAATTGAGTGTAATATTTTTGTTTGGTACTGTAATATTGGTGTTAGTCACTTGTGTACTGTTTTTCGGTAAACTATCTGTCATACTTAATAGTTGTACCGATTCATCGGATTCCCTTGGCGTGAATGTTGGAGAGAGAGGGAGATGGTTAGGTGTTTCATAACGGCTTATTTTTGATGTAGAAGGGCCAGTCCAAGGATCCGATTGAGGCTCTTTCAGTGTAATGGCTCCTACGATGCCTTCACATATTTTAGACTTATTTTGGATGGAATCCTCTATGTATCCCTCTACAACTGCATTGGACTTCCAGTCTCCGTGGCGCTTAAGGGACAGGAGATCAGCTCCGGAATCAGCCAAAAGTGTGGCTGAAGTTCGTCGGAAACAATGACCCGTGTACAACAGGGGTTCTGGAAGTTCAAGAAATGTTGCTATTTCTCGTGGGATACTGCCAATTTTATTAGTACCCATAGGCTGTCTAACACACTTTCCATTGCGATACTATAGAAAAAATCGATTGATTGGAGTGTTAGGCGGGCGTAAGGCTTGATATTTCTCAACAATCGTTACGTATTCCTTGCGAATGACGAAGTTGCGGTCTCTTTTTGTCTTTGTATTAGGTAAATTAATTAATAGTAAGTCATCTGAATGTTTCTCAATGTTTTTGACATTAAGTTGTGTTAGTTCATTAGTTCGACATGCTCCGTTTATTCCAATAATAAGAACAACCTGTAACGTAAAGAGTATTGTAGTAGATAAATGAATAAAATTGATATGAACGCATAATTATGCCTATCAACATCTACTAAGTATACTATTTAATTGAGATTAATATACTTAAGTAGATACCTACTGAATGTGCAACTGACTTACTTTTGCCGCCAAATATACGGAATCGGGTGCTTCGTTAAGAAACTTTTCAATATCAGATACTGTGAAAACCTTCGATTTTTTTGGTTGATGACCAGATGAGGCTCTTTTTAAAAATGCCACTAATTTAGGATAGGTATCGATATGTTTGTCTTTTTTCATCTTTATTGTTGCTTTTAGCATCGAATACGTACTCCATAGAGTGCTTGCTTGCTTGTTCTCGGATAATTCTATAAAATATGCCAGCAAAACGTTTTCTGAGAAAGTTTTGGCTCCTTTTGCTAGTCGCCACGTGTTGAACATATCGTACTGTTTTAAATACTTCTCGCGTGATTGTTGAGGGAGAAAGCTCATTTGCGCATTATTAACAGTTTCAGTCAATTCTGTTGGCGTCAAGCAAACTTCCTCGTCGCTAGAATCACTCATTTTAGTTTTTTCACTTGTTTTCAAGTTTCTTGTTTTTAATATAAGGTTTAACAATGACGTGAAAAAATGCCGCGTAAAGAACCGCGTACAAAGCAAATTGAAAAAAGAACACCAAGAAGGTTCCGAGTCTGAGTTTTTAACAAATTAAAAAAAAGTTGTATGATATATTCGGCACCATAGAGGTAGCAGTAAATAGGTTTAATGTTTTTTTTAATTCACAAACTTAGTGCACACGATGTTCTAAATTCAATTTACTTTATCCTCTAGAGAATAAAAACGGCTTTTCCACTCAGATATTGAAGATTAAAAATACTCTTTCCGAGATGGTGGGATGAAAATGATTTTATTTCTGTAAGTAGGTTTATTTATACAAACACTTTTACACGTCAATCATATTTTTTTTTAAACTAGATGAGGCCGGCGTTTCCTATATGACTACTTTGAGAAGAAAAGCCGAAACAAACTCAGAGGTCGCAGTCTCTTTTAAAGTCCAGACAAAATCTTGGTCAGATCATGTGAAGGCTATGTAGATCGGTATCTGAAATGGTCCTTTGATGAAAGAACCACACAGTTTGAGTGGACCTGTCCAGTCAGTGCACGCAATTGTCAGCAAACGTGCAGCTCAACTCAGAACCAAAGGAGCTCAACGATTCGACGAACAATACCAAAGAAAGCACATTTGCGTAGGCCGCTTAAATTACTCAAACTGCCAGATCATGATTAAACTAATTGAGAAAAATACAAAAAAAAAACAATGACCAACATAGTTCCCACTTTCACAATAATTAAAATAATATTATAATAAATACTTTACAAAGTAAATACTCATGTTATAGTATATATAAACAGCTAGCTTATAAACAGACATTTTCTTTAGGGATGGAGAGATTTATGATCGTTTACGAAAAATAAAAATTGTCTGCCTGAAACGCTTTTTATTGCTCTGACTATTTCGGAGCCCGAAGGGTGGCAAATAGATCCTGTTACTAAGCATACCTACACCGTCTGTATGTGTGTCCATCACAGGGTTGTACCTATCCAGTCCCGAATTGGCCATATGGGTAAATCGGGCAAGCCCGATGGGCCAATGTGGCCGATTGGTGGTCGACTTTCTGTTGCTATTTAAAAAAAAAGCATCGCTATTCCTACATCGATTCAAATAACGTCCTCTACCGCAAACATGCAAGGCCAGTATAATGGGATTTCTTCTTGGCTTTCCAAAGAATCTCCAGGACAAATGTGTGGTGCTGCGCATGTGTATTGAATTCAGTATTAGGAGATACTACTATATAAAGCTATAATTCAAAGTGCTTCATTATTTTGCTTACCTACTGAATGACGTGGCTGTTTTTCTTCGCGAATCTTTCCAGCGTATGAATATCTGAGTAAAACGAAAAGGACGGAAATACTAAAAGGCTCTCAACTATTGGAGGAAACACGTTGGTGGTCTAAAGATACAGCTCTAAAGAAAATGGTTGGTTCATTCTCAAACTTGGATTCGGCTTCTTTAGTAACGTTGATAATAAGTTTGACAAAAATACAATAGATTTTAAAATTTAAGCCAGAAGTCCGTGTGAAAGCGACAGCATACTTGGAATCATTGTGCAAATACGAAACAGTGCCAAACCCTTATAACGCTTGTCATAATATGGTCTCAGAAACCTGCGCGGTAATTGCCTAACACACTAACAGTAGGAATAATACAGGCTTTGTATTTGTATTTATTTACTTGCATAAAACATTCATTCATTTTTGACAGTTCAATTCCATTCATTGCGTTATTTACGTTGTTGAGCAGACAAATTTTTCGAACTATGAAGCAATGCTTTATTCTTCAAAATGATTCAAATTGTGATTGATAGTGTATGTGTGCTGTTCAGACCTGAAAAAAATTGTGAGAGACTTTGATTCAATACAGAGATGGCTTTGTTTCTTGGACCAATGTAGAGTATAACTGAAGACTTTAATTTATTTATTTATTTAACAATTTATGTACACACTTATATAAACAGACAAGAAGAAAATAACAGAAAAATAGGTACAAAGGTGATGCTTATTTCTAATGAAAAAGAATATCGAAGTCTGATCAAAATTTCCTGAAAAAAGACTTAGGAAAAGTAAATTAATGCCGGGTGATATGGCACAAAAGAGCATGGATTCGCCATTTTATCGCAAATGTAAAACTGTCGTCTGATTTCTCGTGTCTAGACCCAAAACGTTTCCCTGACATGCGTAAAAATTACATCAATCTGGTGAAATAGATGAGTTAAGAAGACACTTATTTTATTTTGATAAGACAGCAACGGTTGCAAATTTGCGGACTGAATTGAAAAAAATTACATTGTATTGGGATAAACTTAAAACCACTGAATTAGAAGATTAAAAAATGTTCATCGAAAAGAATGGCAGTGAAGGTAACGACGAAATGCCTTTAGAAATAGAAAACCAAGAAGAAGAAAGGTTTGCACCATGTGTGACACGCCTTGAGTGCAAAAATAGCGCCATTTAGCCTACCGCTTCAAAATTTTGCATAGAAACAATCTATTGACCAATGCCTACAATTTAATTAGACAAGATTTAATTTTCTGCTAACGTTACCATTGAGTCAAGTTGCTTGTGACATATCGTTTTCTACCCTAAAAATTATCAAAAATGGCATGAGAAATACCTTATCCTCTGATAATTTAAATTCTTTCATGGAAAAAGAAAAAGCGGTAAAAATAATGGCGGTGGAAAAAGATCTATTGATGAATTTAGGTAGCAACGACATAATTAAAAAAGTAGCCGAAAGCAGTGAGCTTCTTCGGAAGTCATTCACTAACTAACTTAAATTCTTAAAATTTAAAATACTACACGATTCAAAATCTACATTCGTAGTTTTGATTTCTCTTAGAGTGGAGGGCGGACCGTCTCTAAAATGCCCGGGCCGGATTCAGATCCCCGTCCGGGCCTGGCTGTATCTTTAGAAGCGTAATAGCTAGCCAGTTTTCACAGATATGTTTTTAGTTATAAGACTACTATAAACTTTCATTAATAAAGAAACATACCTACATACATTCATAACGAGACAAGGACGAAAATACAAACAACAAGCCAAAATAAGTAGCAAAGATACTTATTCTGTTGGACAACCAAGGGAAAGGTATAGTTCAAAGGCTTACTTACTGGAACAGAAAAAAGAAAATAAATGTATTATAAATAAATACGCCATAATTAGGAAACCAGGTGCAAGTACTTAGTAGAAGTCTTGTTGAGTTCTAATAAATTAACTGAACATTTTACAAAAAATGATAGCGTGATTATAATGACCGATAGAAATTACTCGAACCCTATTAAATTTATGCCAGAAACGTTTGCAGCAGTTAAGATTCTGATTTTTTTTAATATCTTTATTATAAATGTTAGGTACAGACGCCAGCAGGTCAAGCTACCCGAAACTGTCAAATTTTCCCAATCAACCTTGAACCTTAATGCTTTAGCGATAAAGTTGAAAATCTATTAAAGAAATTTGACAGATTGTAGTAGCTTGATGTGCTGGCGTCTGTACAATGTAATTCTGAATGAGCGTATACTTAATAATCAATTGAAACTGCTTGCACAAAACTATAAAATCTGCAATTTCATTGTAGGAATTAGCTACAATAGCAATATAAAACAACTACTTAATACTTACACGAAATAAACATTGTACAACGAATGGAAAGAATTCTGAAAGTTGTGTTGTGACGCTGTCCCGCAGTGGTGGACAACGGGAATAATTATTAAAAGTTGTTTAGCGGGTGGAATAATCGTCACTTTTTATCAACCGCAGAACCAACCCACATGTAAAAAAAATCACCTTGTACAATCCAACCTTCCTGGTTCATAACCAGTATTACCAACCGATTAAGTAAAACGAATCAAGGAGTCTGGATTATTTTTGATAGATACAATTTCTCAAACTCAAACTCAAACTCAAAGCATTTATTTCAATTAAACCATTTACAGGCACTTTTGAATTGTCAAGTGGTCGGTCAGTCAGAAATATGAAGCTAGTTGCCCATTCCAAAGCGTAGTAGGTACCTATGGAGAAGAACGGGCAAGAAACTCCATGGACACTCTTTTAAATTATATTGTTACATAAATATTAGTTACATCATTAATCTTGTATATAGGTATAATTATATGTGAGAACGATGTAAATAAGACGTACACATTGAGTGTCCAGTGTACAGCAAATATAAATTCAAACAAAACAATCCATAATAAAATAATTAAAAATAAGCCGTGGTGGCTAAGAGATGACCAGTCCCAACTGACAGCGCCCGTTCACGAACATGACGCATGGATCAGCACCATTCAGCTCAACCATTTTGAAGGGAGCTAAATGATCCAACACACGCGCCACCGACAGCGAGACATTTGAGTGAGCATGACATCTATCAGCCGCCAGGACACATTCAAGTCAATGAAAGACATTACCCGGTAAATGGTAGCTCGATAGTACATAGTACTCACACTTGTCCTATGCAATTATATAATACAAAGGAGATTGAGTTTATACAAAGCAAAGGTAGTCTTACAATCTTCAGCAGCTCCAACAGTATTTTCAAATGTTAATCAATTAGTTGTGGTTGTGGAGCAGGACCAGCATTGAGCCAGGCATTTTTATCAGCGATATAATCCCCCAACTTATAATATGCCTGGCTGCATAGTGTGCGTTTTATACAAACTTTGAATTTCGTCTCATTCAGTTGAAGTATGTGGGGAGGTATTTTATTGTAACATTTTAAACAGTACCCCATGAAAGATGAGTCCACTTTAGCCAGTCTGAAACCTGGTTGAACTAATAGGTCCCTATTTCTGGTACTATAATTATGTCTATCACCTCTTTTAGTAAAAAGATGTACATTTTTTCTTACGTACATGATGTTTTCATAGATATATTGACAAGGTACCGTCAAGATCTTAATAACCTTAAACAGTTCCCTTAGAGAATCGCGCCTGCGGAGATTATATATGGCTCTGATGGCTCTTTTCTGCAGAATAAAAATAGAATCGACGTCTGCAGCCCGTCCCCAAAGTAAAATACCGTAAGACATGATACTATGAAAGTAACTAAAATAGACTAACCTCGCGGTATCTACATCGGTAAATTGACGGATTTTTCTGACAGCATATGCTGCTGAACTTAGCCGTCCCGCCAGAGATGTTAAATGAGAACCCCATTGAAGCCTCGAGTCGAGCGTGATCCCCAGGAAAACAGTTTTATCGACGAATTCTAGTTTCTCTTGATTTAATACTATCTCACAATCACTACTTTTGACATTAGGTAAAGAAAATCGTATACACTTAGTTTTTTTTCCCATTTAATACTAAATTATTAGCAGTGAACCAATTATGGACCTGCATTAGGGCGTTATTATCGTCGTCAAAATTTGTAGCACTTCTTTCTACCTTAAAAATTAAAGAAGTATCGTCAGCAAATAACACCATTTGTGGTTGATTTTTTAATAAATGGAGTAGATCATTAATATACACTAAAAAGAGGAAAGGACCCAATATCGAGCCTTGTGGAACTCCCATTTCTACTTTTAAACTAAGTGAATTGACACCATTTATTTGAACTTGCTGCTGCCTATCCTTTAAATAAGATTTTACTAGACTGAGCGCAAGTATTCCAAGTCCATAATGCTCAAGTTTCAAGAGCAAGGTTTCGTGATCGACGCAATCAAATGCCTTGGAGAGGTCACAAAAGATTCCTATGGCGTCTTGGGCCTCTTCCCACGCCGTAAATATGTGTTTTAATAAGGTGACCCCAGCGTCAGTCGTACAACGTCCCTTGGTGAAACCATACTGTTGATTGTGTAAGATTTTATTTGTGTTAAAATGAATGAGCATTTGATTAAGCATTACCTTTTCAAATACCTTGCTGAAAACTGGCAACACGGATACGGGTCTATAATTATTGGTGTCTTTGCTGTCCCCGGATTTGAAAAGTGGTATTACCTTACTGTATTTCATTAAATCCGGGAAGACTCCTTGATCCACACACAAATTAAATATGAAGGCTAAGTAAGGCGCTATAGTGTCAATTATGGATGTACAGACTTTAATGGACATTCCCCAAAGATCTTCAGTCAATTTGATCTTGATTTGCTTAAAAGCTTTTATTACTGTTATGGGGTTAATATGCTTAAAGTTAAATTCAATCGGGCAGACCGAAACGTTCGCCCTTACTAAATCAAAAGCGAGCGTGGGCGAGGAATTTAAAGTGTCAGTAGTTTTAATTGGGATACTGGTAAAGAAATTTACAAATTCTTGAGCAACTTCTTTGCTATCGCAAATGAGACCACGTGTCGTCTCCAGTGTATAATCAGAATTATGCTTTTTGTTCCTGTTCGTTTCATTATTGATAATTTTCCAAACAGTCTTTATTTTATTGTCTGCTGATTTGACCTTGTTGCTAATGTACGAGGCTTTGGCTGCCTTACAAGTGTTCTTAAAAATTTTAGAGTAAGTAGCAACATACTTATTAAAAGTTTCCGTGTTAATATAAGGCTTAAGGCCATATAGCTCAAAAAGTATTTCCCTACTTTTCCTAAGTCCTTTAGTTGCCCAGTCACTAAATAAAAACTTAGGGCAGATACTTTTAGTGCTCTTCTTAAAAGAATAATTGAACTCTGTTTGGACTACCGAAAAGAATTCTTTATACAAAATGTTAACATTGTTCATTGTAAGGTCCTGATTACTCAACTTACAAATTAAACTGTTATTAAAATTATTTAAATTAACAGATGTTATTGGTCTGGATTGTATCTGCAGTTTTTGTATTATGATGTTGGACTCAAAAGTTACGGTTTGACCGCTGTGATCGGAAGGGAGATAATTAACGATGGCTTTATCTAAATAGTCGCAGCAACAAAATACATTATCAATGCATGTAGCTGTAGTTTTAGTTATTCGGGTTGGTTCTACAAACACATTTGACAAATTAAATGATTTAAACAAATTTAATAATCTACTGGTATTTGAATTATTTTCTAAAATATTAATGTTAAAGTCACCACAGATAATTACTGATTTATAGCCAGTTGCAAGTTTTGCCAAAACATCTTCCATTACTGACTCAAATATAGAGTAGTTTTGATAATTTGGGGGTCTGTAAACGCACACTATAATATGCTTATCTAGCTCAACACAAGACAGTTCAATGCTATGTTCAACCGATAGTTCAACTATGTCTTTACGAGTTTTAGATTTAATACATCTTTTAATTAGGATTAGTGAACCACCACGCAGCATTGATTTTCGGGTAAAACAACTGGCCACACTATAATTCTCATAATTAATTAACATTTCAGAATCTTTTAACCAATGCTCAGATATACAAACAATGTCAAACATTGTTTTTTCCAAAAACAATTCAATTTCCAATTGTTTCGAAGAAAAACCTTGAATATTTTGATGAAATAATTTCAAGGATTTCTGCTTAGCCCCTTTTTTACAGATAGCTGGTTTAGTGCTAGAAAATACCTTTTTGTTATTTTGTATAACTACACTGTTAGTGGTACCTTCTGTTGTCTTACAAACTAGTTTAAAATATTTGAGCTAATCACCTTAACATTAGTACTAGTACTAATTGTGGTGCTAAATAAAGACGACTTCGACATACTAATTATGTCTGAGCCTAGCTATTTGATGTCTAAAACTAATGGGCAGATACACAGTATCCCTAGTCGATCTTAGCTTATCAACAAAAATGTTGGTGTCAAAAAATATAAACTTGTCACTATGGTGACTAACTAGGAAATGCATGTAATTATTTAACATGACATGTGAATGTCGTTGTCTTGCCTATTTGACAAGTGCTCAAAGTATGGAAAAGCACACAAAATTACTTTCTTACAATTTAACTTCAAAAGTTTGGTGACACTATTAGTGATATCTTCTTTTGTAACATTAAAACTATTACCTATAAATACAGTAATAATGGCATTTGGATCAAATTCGTTCCTAGTTATTGAAGACATAATTTTTTTATAGGAAGTCTGAGGCATGCAATAGTTTTGAGAAGAATGACTCAGATTGATGCTAAGTAATTTTCCTAACCCTTTTCCAAAACTATCAGAAAACATAATGGAGCTAACTTCTGTCTGAACTACTTGCAATGAACCTTGTTCACTATCTGGTGGATCTTGATTGGGAATAGATGCCTGATCACTTCCTGACTGGGACGGCTCCTCCGTTGCCTTAGGTTGGAGAGCCTCAAGGTTGGATTCCTCTTGACAAGAATATTGAGTGGTGCTCAAAGTCACCGGGTCCACTCTGGCTGTCTCATCATTACACATTTCCACTAACTGGTTAGCAGCAAGAATGTGTTCCTTTATTTGGTTTTGAGAGCTCACATACTTAATATAAAGTAGATGTAGTGACTCTTCAAGTACCTCTATTCCAGATTGTAAACGTTGAGTGTCAATTTGATAAATGTTTTTACTATCCTCTAATATGGGGAAAGTACTGGAACCATTTGGTTCCAATATGGCCGGACCGGTTAATTTCATAGTTTTTTAATTTATTTATTAGAAAAACACGTTCTTTCCTTAGTTTAATATTATTGGAACTGTGTTTTTGTTGTTTCCTGAATTTATTTATTATTCTATTCAGTTTAGCATATTTTTTAATTTTATTTTGACTTACTTTATAACTATTATTATTTTGTTTCAATATAGAATCTTCAGTAAGATCTATTGTTATTAAAGAATTAGGGTTGCAATTGGTATTGAATAATTCACTATATAAGTTATTATTAGTCTCATCACCGACACTTTAATAAAAACACTAAAACGATCCACTATGCTTGGAACTTTTTCTGAATACACTTACACATAAATAAAATAATTAAAACAATCAAGAATGCTTGGATCCTTTTCGATAAATTGATTATCATTTATTATTCCAATAAATATGTGTAGGTACGTTGCGTACACTTGCAGAGTCAAAGTTGAAGAAAAGTGTAAGACTGTACAATATGTCAACGAAAACGATCTATCCGTACAAATTAACATATACCTCGGAAAATACAATACTACGCTTGACTATACCATTAAAAATAAAAAAAGTTTTATTATTCCATACACAACATCATACTTTAAATGAATTTTAAAATAAATATCAATGAAGAAATATCTTCCAGGGCTTCAAACGTCAATATCTCTAAAAGTGACTCTGTGTGGGTTAGATCCTTTTCGTGTAACTACGTCCAATTACATCCGTGAATCTGGTATAAAATAAATATAGATGTATTATGCTTAAGCGAACATTTTGTATTTGAAGGGGAAGAAAAGTATCTGAAACTTAATAATTTTCATCTTGGTGCTCATCGACGACGGGGGCATGCATACTTTGCAAAAATCACCTCCAAAGTAGGTACTGAACTAAAGGAAATTAATGAATTCCGCATTGAGAAACACTGAGATTTGCGGGCTTGAAATGAAATGTATCCAAGTAATCTTAGGTAGGTACTATGTGCATAGAGAACATCCTTATCTAACATAAATATATTACTAATTTAAAAAACTTAAACAAAATCCTACTAAAAGTAGGTACAACACAAAAAAAAAGTGAAACTATAACAGCAAGAGACTTCAATATAAACTTACGTAAAGGCAATTAAATATGGTACAAAAATAACTAATTTCAAATTATGGAATGCGGTGCCGCATTCTAGATGCCACTCGGATATCTAGATGCCACTAGGATACATGTAGGTATCGATAACATAATGATGTTCATGATGTTGGTGTTGTTGTGAATAGTAACATTCCAAATGTAATAGGTCGTCTTTTTACAAAACACGACCTAACTTTAGCCCGAGACCTTCGAGCCAATTTTTGTATTTTGAACTTTATGCCGACTTTAGTAATGACCGGACTAAGTTGTCAGTTTTGTAAAAGGAACTGTATTTCGATTTATGTTCTTATTTATTTTATAATATGTTCATTGATTTATGTTCTTAATAGGTTCTTATTTCAAAAACAGGCTCGATGATTTTAACATTTTAACCATATAAAAGACCGATTTGTTTGTATACCTGATCATAACACATCACAGGTTGTTAAATTCGAATATAATGCGAAAATGCTAAAGATGAATTAAAAGAGAAAGCAAATAACGAAAAAGAAATGGAAATATTAATCGACGAAACTAACTAATTAAATTTAAAACTCAAACCATTTATTTCAATTAAACCATTTACAGGCACTTTTGACTTGTCTAGTGGTCGGTCAGTCAGAAATATGAAGCTATTTGCCCATTCCAAAGCGTAGTAAGTACCTATGGAGAAGAACGGGCAAGAAACTCCATGGACACTCTTTTAAATTATATTGTTATTATATATATATAAATAACGAAAACGATGTTGACATTGAAGATTTTAGTATAGTTTCGTGGCTTGACAAGATTGTTGGAACAGATAAACTTCTTTCTGACATCAGTGATGAAACTAATCATGATAATATGCACTACTTGCCTTCTTTTGTTGATTCGCTAAGGAAAATCAAAGCTAAGTTACCGCTTTGGACAAACGTTATGGTACCATATTTTAAATCTCCATACCAGACGGCTACCACTGGTAATATTGAATCGTACTTTAAAAACATCAAACAACTTTTACTAAATAACAAGAAGGGTCTATCAAAAGTAGATGATTGTATAAAACGACATGTTGAATACTTATCGGGTGAATTGAAGGCTGTAAAATCCATGTACTCAACAGTTGAAGCAAAGTCTCGCAACCCCAAGAGTAAAACAGCTGAATCTGTTATTAAAGAAGAATAATAATAAAAATCGTTTATTAACCAGCTTAAGTTCTTACATTTCCTTATAACTAAAGACCAAATGAACTACTCCTAAAATTAATGTTATAAGGGAAACATAATTTTTATATTTTGACTAGTGGACCCCACACTAGGACGAGCCTGTCTCGTGGAGTCCTAAAAAAAAGGTTCTGTTGCAAATATTGAATCCTGTGAAAACACAGGATTCAATATTTGCAACAGAACCTAGTCTAATAGAGAACTGGCGAAATAAAGCTTATGATGGAAAGCCATTATAGCAAAAAAGGGCCTCTTAAATTGACATTTTGCCTAATGGAAGTATGTAAAATCCAGGATTAGACAACATAATTATTGTCAAAAATACATGCGCATTCGACTCCATCGTACAGTCATTTTTATTAGCGTGTCTTGACAGTCAGCTATTTTTTGATTTTATTAGATCGGAATGGTATCAACTTTGTCAATTAGTTTTCCATATACTTATACTTACTAAAATAAGACTACAATGGTGCCGATTCTGTTGTACACCGAACTAAACTAACTAAACTATCACTAAAATTCCTTACTTTTGGCTATGAGAATCTTAACGCTATTCTGCAAAATAAAATCTCTAAATTTTAAAATAATTTTGACACATCTAAAATCAAATTTGACAATTATTGCGACTCCACGTGGTACTTGTTTGCCGTACCACGTGATCTTTTTTTAGAACCGTAGGCGCGCATTATGTGCGGCCTCGACTTGTTTTGTATGGATTTTTTTACTTTTTGTATGGAAAATATAAAAAATATTACCAACACGTTGAGATTTATAGGTTTAAGGGTTCACCAAGGGGGTCGAAATTTTCATTATTTTTGCGATACGACACACCGTTTTCGAGATATAAGCAAAAGAAAAGAATAAAAGATACAATACCGTTTTTGCATCTGAAGTCGAGGTGTTGGTGTGAATTTTAGTTCATGACAACTAATTTTATTCCACACCTTTTTAATCGCGATTAAAAATAGTCAGATTTAGTTAAGACAATCAAAATTTTAGGTGAAAAACGTAAAATTCAGAATAGCAAAATTGCCATTTTCACTAAATTATAATCTCAGTGCCATCTTAGTGCTGTCAAACTAAAATATAGTTAAGTTGTGTCAATTTAGTCAATTTCAGAATGGGAAATCGTCGTTTGACAGGAATAAACTAAATTTTGGTGATTTTTAGTCTAGTTTAGAGAATTTTGTGATAAGAGAATCGGCACCAATGTCAGTCTTGAAGCTATGCACTGATATCGTTTCTCAGCACTATCCATCTATTAAGACTGGAAAGGAAGGGGGGGGTCTGTATGTATGCTTTCGCGGTTGCGCAACGACATGCTTTGCTTTGCTTTGCTTGGTAGTATAGATGCAGGCCTACTCTGCCGCTTCCTTCAGAGGTGGTAGGGTGGCGGGGTCTTGAGGGAGAGCGCTACAGTCGTGATGATCCTCAAGGCAAGTCTGGCGGATGCACCTTCCCGAGGTTGCCACCCCGTTCTTGGTCTAATTCCTTAAGAAATAGACGTAACAAAAACCTCCAGGCGCCTTTTATCTTATCACATCCCTTCCCCATCCTTCATCCTACCCACATCCTCATTCCTCCCACCTCCATCTCTCCAATTCCCACTCCTAACCGCGACCCCTCAGTGACTGGGTGGGTGCGGGCTCGTCCATCACTAAAATAAGCTGATGACGAGTAGGAGTAAGTAGTCACCTGCGCTAGGACCTGCGCAGTTGAGCGCCGTGAGCGGGGATGAAGGAGTCCTGGGGGGTTGAGCCGAGCGGCTCTGGTTGTAATGTGCCCGTAAGGCAACACGCCCCCTTTGGTCTGGATTTCAAGCGAAACGGTGGCCCTACCCATTAGCCAAGGGTGGGGAAATGGCCACTGTGTCCCGTCAGAGGGCCACTGGCGAGGTGCGTGAGGTCCGCTGAGGTCGTCCTCGGACGGCCAAAGCGGTAGGTAAAGGTCATGCTGACGGTGTAAGTGAGGGTTGATCAGTTCGTTGGGGGTGGCCTTTTGGGCCCCCTACGCCAACCCGATCGAGCACCCGATGTCGCACTGTAAGCCAGCCTTGCGCCCCTATATCTCTCTGGTAGTCCTAACGTTCGAGCTTCTTATTAGTGAGACGTTCCCAGTTGCGGGCTCCATGGAGGGTGGGAGCCAGAGAGACGAATTTAAAAAAATCATTTAACATGGAAAATTCAAGGCCAGTTAAATCTACAGACCTGGGAGTGGAGGCGAAAGCCAATGAGACTCCCAAGGGAGGTGCTTGCACTTCCCTCGCCCCTGGTGGCCATGCGGTTAACGCCGTGGGTACCAGCGCGGGTGCAGGTCCGGCTGTGGCGAGAACCACAGCTAAGACCAAAAACAAAACGTCCCGGAACAAACAAAGGACGCCGGCGCTGATTGGGACCAGTACCGACCCTTCTAATACTCAGGCGAAGACGGCGACGACTAATACCAGTGCCGGTCTGACCCTCCCCACACAGACTCCGGCGCTGGGTAATACCAGCACCGGGCTTCCTGCCAAACACCCTCATCCTTCTGTGGCTCCTCAAGCCTCCTCCCAACAGGCGGCCGTAACCGGTCAAACGGAGACGGCCGGCTGCGCTGAGGACGCTTTTTCGCGCGCCTGGCAGGTGCAGAAACGCAAGGGCAAGGGTAAACGCACTCAACAAGCCCGTTGCCCTTGCACTGAACCTTCAGTTCCATCCGAACAGGGTAAGAAGGAGGACAGAGTGACGAGGAAGGAGCGCCGCCAATCACGTTGGATGACAGGTAAGGGCTCCCGTAAACAGGCTACTGCCGCTAGGTCGGTCAAACCGGCAAGCGGCCAGCTGAACTTCTCCGACGGGAAGCGGTCGCAGGCAGAGACCGGCGCAAGCCGGCCAGCGCCCAGCCGACCGTCAACCAGTTTTCCGGAGAGACCGGCTAAAGGTAGCAATGACACACAGCGACCCGATTGGAAGGATCAGGCCGTGGCCAAGCGAGCTCTCAACGAGACCTCGTCACCTCGAGGGGAGCATAAGCGGCCGCGGCTTGATCAATCCAAGAGGGTTGATCAACGAAGCTACGCCCAAGCTGCAAGTGCTACCCTCGACGTCGCGATCACCTGCGACCGCACGGGGATCCTCAGCAAGGACGTATCGGACCAGGTACTCGCTGCTATCCAGAAGCAGATCATACTCGAGGCCTGCTCCCCCAAACCAGACACTCCAGGGCCGACCTTCAACGCCAAGCCGCTGTTCGCCGGGGGTGTCCTGAAGCTGTGGTGCGGAAACGACCACACCTTAGGATGGCTAAAGAAGACTGTCTCCGACCTTTCTCTCCCGACTAGCATCTCGTTGGTCGTCAAGAGTCAGGCGGAGATCATGAAACGTGCTCGATGTGGGATCGTGATCCCAGACGAGCAAGGGGTATTTGGTGAGCCGACCAATATTGGGCGTGCTCTCAGTTACCAAAACCCCTGGGTAGACATCAAGAGGTGGGTGCTCTTGCATGCCGACAAGCAGGCCGCTGCGTGGTTCGTGGTGGTCGGTATCCCTGAGGACCAAATCCCGGCCCTGATGGAGGCCGGACGCCGTCTCTCAATAGGATTAGGGGCGGTGTACGTGAAGTTCCAGGGTCGGAACGGCAGGTTCACCGACGTCCCTCAGGGATGGGACCCCACCACGGAAACCATTGGCGACGCGCCAACTGTACTGCAGACACCAGCAGGGGAGTCCACTCCCCCAGCATCATGCAACCCGGAAGCATCCGCGGCCGCTGCTACCACAGCAGAGTTGGCCGTGTTTGATGCCGCCATCGTGGGAGCCGTCCCTTCATCGGGCGAGGAGTTGGACGACATTACCCTGTCTCCGGCTTCGGGTCGGGGAGGGGACGGTTTCGACGAGGGCGACCTGTTTGCCGGGCTGAGACTGGAAGGGGACGAGGGGGGTTCGACCAACGATGGCGTTCCCTTCGTCGACCTGTAAAGTCCTCCAGGCTAACCTCCACCACAGTCAGACCGCGACGGCTCAGCTCCGCAAGTGGCTGGAGGTTCAGCACACGGCCATTGCCCTGATCCAGGAGCCGTGGATTAGGGCGGGCCGCATACAAGGACTCTCAAATCTTGGCGGTAAGCTCCTGGTCACCACAGATCATGATCACCCCAGATCGTGCATCTTTGTCACAGGTAACCTCAAAACACAGATCTTAACAGACTTCTGTTGCAGAGATGTCTCTGCAGCAAGTATGCGTATACAGCGTGACGACGCCCCGGAAAGGGTGATCGTTTTCGCCTCGGCCTACATGCCTGAGGCGGAAGCGCCGCCTCCGCACGACCTCGCCCGCCTCGTGAGCTATTGCGAGAGAGGTGGGTTTGCGGTCGTCGTCGGGGCCGACGCCAACGCTCACCACCAGCTGTGGGGTATGGACACGCAAAACGAGAGGGGTAAGGCATTGGTTGACTACCTATTCTCGACTAACCTATCCCTACTAAACACTGGCTCCGAACCAACATTCGTAACCAGGAGAAGCCGAACGATCATAGATCTCACGCTGGTATCGGAGGGCGCGGCGGAACTTACCACTGGGTGGCGGGTCTCCAAGGAGGCCTCCTGCTCTGATCACAGGTGGATCCGCTTCGACATCCAGGTCTGTGTTCCACCAACACCACCACGGCGCATTCCGCGAAACACGGATCGAGCCAACTATACACGTAGCCTTGTATCCAAGCTTACGACACTAAACAATCCGACGACATTTGCGGATACGACACAGATTGAGGTACATGTAAGCCAGCTTACTAAATCAATAATAGACAGCTACCATACTGCCTGCCCAGAGACCACCCCGCGTAGCGCTCCGGGCAAGCAACCCTGGTGGGGGGCTGATCTGGAGCGCAAGCGCGGTAAGGTAAGGAAAGCTCTGAACAGAGCCATGAACACATGTGCGGATGAGGACTGGGACAACTATTACGCAGCCAAATCCAGCTACAAAAAATGCATCAGGTTCAGGAGTACCACGGGATGGCGCAAATTCTGTGGTAGCATAGAGTCCTGTCAGCAGGCTAACAGGGTAAGGAAAGTACTGTCACAGCAGTACACACCTGGGCCCGTTACACTCCGCAAACCAGACAACACACTCACTTCCTCGCCAGAAGAAACGAGACGCGTCCTTATGGAAACTCACTTCCCTGGCTGTACCTTTGCGCAGGTAATCGCCTGGCAAGATGTACTACAAACACCAACAGAAAATGAATGGCTTTATGCAAGTAGGGTGATCACGTTGGAGAAGCTCCAATGGGCCATCCGTAGCTTCCATCCTTTCAAGGCAGCCGGTCCTGACGGAGTGTTCCCCGCCTTGCTACAGTGGGGTGGAACCGCTGTCGCAATAAGACTGGTGCCCCTAATGAGGGCGTGCCTGGCCCTTAGATACGTTCCTAAAGGTTGGAGGGAAGTGAAAGTAATATTCATCCCCAAGCCAGGTAAGGGAGACTACACAAACGCCAAATCCCATAGACCCATAAGCCTCACCTCCTTTCTACTAAAGACTCTGGAAAGGCTGTGTGACAGGGAGCTGAGGGACGGCGCTCTGAAAACCATACCGCTACACGGTAATCAACACGCATACAGCTCGGGTAAGTCGACTGAATCTGCCCTTCATCTAGTAGTCAGCCAGATAGAGGAAGCGATTCATCAGAAAGGCACCTGCCTGGGCACTTTCATAGACATCGAAGGTGCCTTCGACAAAACAAACTTCTCCAGCATCAGCGGCGCCCTCTATAGACATGGCGTCGAACAGGTACTAGCGGACTGGATTACTAACATGCTAAGCAAACGAGTAGTTCGCCTTGAGGATGAGCAGCAGCTGGCCATGATAGCCAGAGGCTGCCCCCAGGGTGGGGTGCTGTCCCCTCTTCTGTGGAATATGGTGATTAACGATCTCATAACCAAACTCAACGCCAATCGTTACTACACAATAGGGTATGCAGATGACCTCGCAATCCTTGTATCGGGGAAGGTGACGGGTACGATCTGCAACCTTACTCAGCAAGCGCTACGAATCGTAGAGAGATGGTGCAGGGAATTCGACCTATCAGTGAACCCCACTAAAACTGAACTGGTTATGTTTACCCAGAAACGAGCATTAGGCCCGTTCCGTCTACCAAAACTTTTCAATACAGAACTGCAGTTGACCAACGAAGTCAAGTATCTCGGGGTCATTCTGGACAGTAAGTTAAACTGGAGTAGTCACTTGGACAACAAACTAAACAGGGCCTGCATAACCTTCTGGCAGTGCAGGAGAATGATAGGTAAGAAGTGGGGCCTATCCCCTAAAATTATACTATGGCTGTACACCACAGTGATACGCCCTATGATCACCTACGGGGCCGTGGTCTGGTGGCCCCGTACTGAGTTGGGTACAGCTACTAGCAAACTACAACGCCTGCAAAGACTAGCCTGCATGGCCACCACAGGCTGCATGAGGACCACTCCGACTGCAGCTATCGAAGCCATGCTGGGACTACCACCGCTCCACCTGTTCATACAGCAGGAAGCGACGATGGCGGCGGTTCGTCTAAATGCACTAGATCTCTGGGGTAAGAGAGATTTACCACACACCGCGCTGCTTGAGGGACTCAGCAAGGAGTTCCCCATTACGAAAGCCATAAATGACCGGGTACCCAAACAATTTATATTTGATAAAAAATACAAAATCCAACTTCATGAGGATCGCCGATGCGAGGGCTTGCGCCCGGCAGAGCTGCGCATCTTCACGGATGGATCCAAAACAGGTAGTGGCACAGGTGCTGGAATCTTCTCGGAGGACTTCAATATACGCATCTCCACACCATTGGGGGTCCATAACACAGTGTTCCAGGCCGAATGCATGGGTATTTCTCTAGCCGCCTCAGCCATCATGGCCAGGGAAGTTAAAGAACACTCGATCCGCATACTCTCAGACAGCATGGCCGTTCTGCAAGCGCTGAACAGTCACACCGTTGATTCTGGGCTAATATACGAGTGCCACCAGCGCCTAAACCAGGTGGGCAACCTCAATAACATAACCATTCAATGGATCAAAGGACACAGCGGCTCGCTAGGCAACGATGCAGCCGACGAACTTGCCAGAAGGGGGTCGAACGCTGTACCAGTGGGTCCCGAACCCATCGTGCCACTCCCCTTCGGGTTCATACGCACTCTGGTAAGGAAACGCACCAGGGACCAACATCACAAACTATGGGTGGACCAACGTGAGTGCAGGCAGGCTAGGGAAGCACTCCCCACAATCGATGGCCGCTTCACGAAACAGGTTCTCCGACTAACCAAGCAACAGCTGCGTACAGTCACAGCAGCTGTAACTGGTCACGGATCATTTAATAAACACCTCTTTGTATTAGGAGTCACGGACAGTCCGCTGTGCAGGGCCTGCATGGAGGAGGACGAGACAGCAGCCCATGTGCTTCTAAGCTGCCCGGTGGTCACCACATACAGGGCAAAGTACTTCGGCAACCCAGGTACCCTACGTGAGATTGTCAGCAACACCAAGGCGTTGCTGGCCTTTCTCGAGGAGCTGGGGTGGATCGAATAACCGATTTTCCCACCCGTACGCAAAATACGCGCATTGTCGTGGAGTTGCGGACACCAGCCCGTATTATCTATCTATCTATCTAAGACTGGAAACTTAACATGAATTAAGTGTATAAGCAATGTTACCTATAGACGTGAAAAAAAAATTTTGGAGACATTCATTGTACATAAACAACAAAAGCTTGTGATACTTGTGATAAATCACTTCAAAGATATACTGCGATACTTCCACTGACTGTTAATATTTTTTCATATAAAGGACTAGCAGCTTTAGAAGAATCTGCTTCGTCTATATTATAAGATCACATCTCTCCTTGCAATAATGATTCATGCAATGGTAACACTGTAAGTACTTACTAAGATATAAAATTTCTGATCATACACTCTTTTTTGAACTGGATGAAACCGTATACATAAAAGATAAATACCATATCAAATAACACTACATAATAAGTAATACAGACTAATATCTGTAATTGAGTAGGTACATACCTGGTGGAGATGGACATTACCGGGCGCACTGCAAACTGAACGACATGTGGGAACTATTTGAGGATATGACCAAAAAAGTATCAAGATAAACATCCAAGGCAATTACGTGTCATTTATTGATGTAGTAAATAATTATTTATAATCGAATGTTTTATCAACAAATGATTATACCTACGAGTATAGATATACCCAGACCGTTATAGAAATTGAACATACACTTTCCGTACATTTTTCTTCGCCCATATCTATCAAAGTCTAAAAGTGGAATACTACATAATGAAATCTATAGCGCCCGCTAGAAAGAAGCGTGTCCTGGCGGTGACACGTTGATTATTAAGTCTTTAAAGTACGTTTTTTTTAAATGTAGTGTACACTTTCGTATTTTTTTTTTGACATTAGACTAAAGTTCGTAATAAGTCATATCACCGCTAGAAAGTATGACACAAAATAACCGATTTTTACTAAATGCTTTTGCTTTTAAAAAAAGAAAGTATATGTACCTATACATGCCCTAGAAGTTCAACTCTGGCATCAGTAGTTGAACGACCCCTTGTAAAACCGAACTGTTTGCTAAGCAGTAATTTATGTACATTAAAAAATCTTTGCATTTGATTTAAAATAAGTTTTTCAAAATTTTTATTTAATGTAGGTAGATAGCACTGAAATAGGTCTATAATTAGTAGGGTCTGATGTAGGTACTACCCGATTTAAACAAAGGTATTATTTTACTTTTATTACATTATTTTACTTACGGTACCTATAACTAAAAAGTTCATTTTAAAATATTTGTCTGTCTGTTTGTTCCGGCTAATCACCGAAACGGCTGAACCGATTTTGACGGGACTTTCACTGGCAGATTAACCATCTCACCGTGAAAACTTAGGTGAAGTGAGCTATCAGTGTCATCCCACTGATGCTAGGGATTACCAAGCATTACCTTTACAATCATAATCGAGATTTGAATAATATTTATCATGCAAATTCTATTGATAATTTTATATTACTTCAATGCTAGTATCTAAGTGTCTAAACATTATTATTTTAGGGGTTTTAAAATAAAATAGCAAAATAGAAATTCAGTCAGAAACTCGACGTTGTTTTACTTTTTTAAATTCCTTAAGCGCGAGCACGTCACACACGGACTATTAATAAAATATAGGTACATTCTAGCTTTGAAATAATATAAAATGATACATTGAATTTGGATAAAAATATGATTAAAATCTCTATTATGTTATGATTGTAAATGAAACGTTGGTCAATCCATAGCATCAGTGGGATGACAGTGACAGTTCACTCCACGCAAGTCTTCGTGAGATTTTTACAGAATCGACCGGCACTAGATCTCATATGGAGTAACATAGGTTACTTTATTGTCCAAGTAGCACGTTCCCATGGGATAATTCCCGACATGCACGCGGCTTTTGCCACGGGCAGAAGCTAATAACATATTTTTTATAAAAATGCGATTACAAACCTACATTAACAGTTGGAGAATTGACTGTGACGTATACCGATGTATGGGAGAACATGTTTTTGAACTACAAAGTCAAGTTTGTTTTTGGGATAAATTCATCGCAACTACAGAACCCTTCATAGTGCGTGGTCCGACACGCACTTGGCCGGTATTTAATTCCAGCCCCATTTATAGAGTCTATTTAAGAGCGTTTAAACCTTATGAGTGGCAACGTCGCAATTTAGTGTCATATTTCGTGGTTTTCAATTTGTATCATTTAATCGGAGCTATATTTTAAAAATCTGTTTAATTATCTTTTTAGTATTATGTGAAAACTGTGTAAAAGGTAAGAAATCGTTGCGTTTACAGTTCTATTTATATGCAAATAATACATTGGAAACTTGCAGGGCGTTATTTTCATTGTAAAATAACTGTAAGCATTACGGTTACTTACTTTTTAAACACTTTCACGTAATTCTAAAAAGTTAATTAAACAGATTTTTTAAATACAGCTCCGATTAAATGATAAAAATTGAAAACCACGAAATATGACACTAAATTGCGACGTTGCCACTCATAAGGTATAAGCGCTCTTAAGCTGGGAATCGAACCCTACGTTAGGTTTATATAAGTGATAAGGACCCAGGCCCGGGTCGACGTGCCAATAAAGTTACAAATTGAAGGGGATCCCGCGCACTTGGTATTACCAACTGAGTGATGACGCAGAAGGAGGTGACGGCTTCCCAAGCCCTCTCGCTCCGTACCATGGCCTGGACCAAGGCCGAACGCGAGAGATCGCCACCGCCAATCGCCTCCACGAGGACACGGCGGTGCTCCGCCCAAGCCGGGCAGACCTCCACCGTATGCTCCACCGTGTCCTCCGGGCGATCCACACAATGGTGACACCCGGGCGTTTCCTCTCGCCTTATCCGGAACAGGAACCTCCCGAAACAACCATGTCAGGTGAGGACCTGCGTCAGGCGGAAGGTGAGGACGCCGTGGCACCTCTCTAGTCACTCCTCAAAGTGGGGACTTATCGCCACAAATGTGGCGTGCCCAGCGCTGGGTTGCGACAATCGCACTCTCCATGCCGCCCTGAGATCCCGCCGGGGCTCTGTCCATTGTACCGTGATTTCTCGCGGCAGCGGAGTTAGGCCCTGGCGTTTCGCCTCCTCGCGCCACTCTCATATATGCGCGAGGACTTTTGCCTCCAGATCCCATGGCGGTAATCCGGCAAGGAGGCTCGCCGCCTCACCGGAGACCGTACGGTATCCCCGGACCATCCGGGTAACGGTACAGCCCTAACTGTGACCGACGGACGCACGGACGGACAGCGGAGCCTTAATAATAGGGACCCGGGTACTCTATGGGGATGGAAGCCGGAAAAATACTTGGGAAATACTTGATTTTTTTAATAATAAAATGATAACACTACCTTTGTTCTTTGTGTTTGAAGGATTTTAATAAAGCTGCAAGAGAACTGAAGGAGCTCATTCATGATAACCAAAATATCATGTTTCAAGAAATACTCTCAACATTGTCAGCTTGAAAACAGGATAACTATTAATAATTGTGGAAGACAACCAAAAATTTAAAACGACCGCAAAATGTTGTACTCCCGCTTCGGCAAACTACTGGATCTTGGGCCCGAAAACCAAGTGAAAAGGCGGAGCTTTATGCACAAACACTTTCTGCGATGACCGATTTTGAAGAGGAAGTCGATCATTATCTTAATAGCGATCAACACCTATCAACCTTACTCACAACTGGTCACGCCGCGGTAGAAGTGACAAGGACAATAAGAAATCTGGAGAACAATAAAAGTCCTGGTTACGATCTCATCACAGGTGAAATACTCGAGTACCTACTTACTTACCTTGAAAAATTATCGTCTTTCTAACAATGCTATTCACTACTCTTTTGTTTACCATGTGGAAAAATGTGGAAGATATCACAGATATGTATGATAGATAGCGAAGCGGGGAAAATCACCAACCGAACTAAGCTCATACAGACCCATAAACCTCCTTCCAACCATATCGAAGGTTTTTGAGAAAATATTTCTACGTTGACTAAAACCAGTCCATGACCAGGGGCCGTACTATGACCTGTTAACGCCATCATGATTCCGATGAGAAAAAGAGATAGTGCTATCGGTCATGTATAGCTCCGTCTCTCTTCCACGCTGGAACAATGATGGAATTAACACGTCATAGTATGGCCCCAGAATGTGATAATACCAGACCATCAATTGGATTCTGTGAAACGCACATAACTATAGAAGTGGTCCATGAAATCAGTTGTTGGAAAATAAAGAATACTATTCTGCGGTTTTCTTGATATCCAACTGGCATTCGACATGGACAGCACAAGGGACTTTTGTATAAAATTAAATCTCTTTTACCTAACTGTTTTTATATGATATTAAAATCTTACTATTAATTTATTTAGATATTAATATCATTAATTTCTCATAGATTAGTCAGTTCTTCCTCATGGAAGAACTGACTAATCTATGTGAAATGAAGGCACAGTCCCACAAGGCTCTGTGTACGAGCCCCTACTCTACTCGATCTTAACTGCAGACTTGCCCAAAACTGATGACGTGGTAACGATGCCCTATGCCGAAGACACTGCATGCCTAGCGAGTGACAAGGATCCAATGCAGGCATCTCAGAAATTACAAGTCCAGTTGAATAAAATTGATCTTTGGCTGAAAAAATTGAGAATTGAACCTAGTATAACTAAGTCAGTTCAAGTGACTTTCACTCTTCTAAAGTGCGATTGTGCCCCAACGTACATGGAAAGTAAACCACTGCCAAACAGAAACACAGTAAAATAACCTTTTTTTTTTTTTTTACGGGGGGAAATCCTCATGGACTACCTCCGCCTGGGGAAAAGGCGGAGGGGCGTGCCGGACTCTTACCGGCTAAAACCACCCCGGTGTCTCCTCGCACGTGCGCGCGGGGCTGCGGGAATCCAAATTCTTCCGCAGCACAGTAAAGTCGCTGAGAAATGACATTACGCATCTCCGCTCGTCGGGGGACGAGACGGAGTATGTGGGACTCCCTGCCAGTGGCAGTATACCCACTAAAACTCAGCGGTGTTCCCGCGACGCCGTGATGGGAAATTGGCTCAGCCTCTGCTTCTACAGCCCTCCCGGCGTATGCCCGCCTAGTTGGCGGGCCCCGCATGCCCCCCATTTAACTGGGGGGCTACGGGAATGGCCGGGAACACCTGGCCATTCCCGTCTGACACTGGTGGAGGCCTGTGCAATACAGGCAAGGGTGCCCCCGCACCCGTTGCCTGCTGGTCTCCACCTGGGAGGAGTCGGAGATGACCGTCAAACTGACGTCTTCTCCGACCCCTCCTCCGTCTTCGGAGCGCCGCCGCGTGAGGGTCGTCCTCCCGCGCGCGCTCCGCCGCCTCCTTCTGGGACATGACGTGTTCGCAGGAGGCCACTGCCGCCCAGGACCTCTCATCGCCCAGCATGGCGTTAACCAAACCGAGGAGTGAGAGGTCCGGTCCGATCACCGCAGTGAGACCGTGGCGCGGCTCGGACCACGACGGGCACACCGCGAGGGTGTGACAGTAAAATAACCTGGGTCAACCAAATCAAGGCCAAGAAAAAGGCAGCCACCATTGAGATGAAAAGTCATTCTGGCTCTTAGGAAAAACTTATCACTTAGTAACAAAATGCTTGTTTACAAAGTAATAATAAAACCAATCTGCACTTATGGAATAGAACTCTGGGGTGATCATCAGCTAGCAACTCCAATATCGAAATTTTATTCCTTCCCGTTTTTGAGAGCAATGGTGTTGAAATAAATTGCGCAAAATAAAGTGCCTGTCCAGGTTTGAACCACGGAGTAAATAATAATATACTCCGTGGTTCGAACCTACGACCTACACGAGTCGCGACCTACTCGGCCACCATAACTGAATCAACAGATGATACAGCAAAAAACTATTAATTTGAAAGTGTTGAACCTTTTTCTACTATGAAATTGTAGTTCAGATACAAGAATGTCTGTGTGCCACAAAAATTTTAATAGTATTAGTCACAAAGTTTTTTTTGCAGAACTTGTTGTCAGTGTGTGCCTTTTAGTCTGTGCTAAATAAATGATTTTTCTTTCTTTTCTTTCAAAATCTTGATAATTATGTTGACTAATAAAATTCATTTTCGGTAACAAATACTGCCAGTCATTGCTTTGAATCAGGCTGAAGACAAAATGGAGTAGTACCCTTCACTTACGCCCAAAAGTCCATTAAAAGGTTGGTCTGACAGCAATTGCTGATAAATTATAGAAAGAAAGAAAAATATTTTGATAGCTATTCAATTCTTTGTTCAATCATTCTTGAACTACAGTGAAAAGTTTACTAGCCAGGATTTGAAAAGAAACTGCAGTAATAGCTTAAACTTAGTGTTTATTCTTGGCTAGCGTCCACATTCTCTGTCTGCAAGCCCTTGATGGAGGCTACTGGTACGTAAGTTACAAGCGTGAACAGTTTGTGAGCAGAGTCCTCATCGTCATTACGTCTGCGGGACAGCCTCACACGGACGCGGAAGGGGACATTTCTGAAATAGGCATATAAATATCATTAGAATGTGCATGTATGACCAGATGTATGCACATATACGCAGCAAAAGGAGTATGTATGATGCATAGCAGGTGGCATTCTATAGTTTCTGCCTAGCCCCATGGGAAGGTGTGAGTTTAGGTATACAGGGTGGCAGGGACCTTGATGCGCAACCTGTTACCATGGATTCAACTACATGATTCTGAACCCCCTGTGTTGAAATTTAACATTGGTTATTTAATTAAATTAAATTGGTTTTCCATACATTTTGACCATGTAGGTACACTTTTCTATGAAACAGTGAATCTTTATTTGATGAAAAGTTTCTATACAATCTAGAATAATGTGCTGAATTAATGGTTACAGTGTGCATATTGATGTCCCTGCCTCCCTGTATATAACTTTAGGACCCTTAGAACAGAACTAGACGCTTAACCTTTTCTTTGCCCTATGAAACCAACATGTTTAATAGGGGGATTGTTAAACTGGTTGTCTTAAGGACAGTAGAGAAGTATCAAAACAGAAAACTACTTTCCTTGAATTAATTGGCTAGAGGGTCATCTCAGGATTATATTCAGGGCTATCACAAGTATTGAGAATACTGCAATGCTCTTTCTTAGAATAAACAACAATTTGAAATGACCAATAATGAATTTTAAAACAAGATTTTAATTTTCTTTGAATATATGGATGATGATAATATATATTCACTATTCCAGTTTAGTATTAGCATTTAGGAATCAACTTTAGTGTTAATAGAGTACACTTGTATAGCCGTAATAAGAACCTATTTGAAAACATCACAACTTTTAGGTTAAGTACTTAGTATTTACTTTTGTTTGTAGTGTTGTTGCAGTCCATAACTAAAACTAAGCTTCTATATCGAATACCAAAACACAACAAAGAGTAATTCCTTACCTGACTCCCTTTGACCAAAGGAATTTGTTTAGACGAGTGTCCACACGAACATCGGGAGTTCCCATTTGTATCTCTGCGAATTTACGGATTTCCTTGATGGCACGCGGAGCGCGTTTCTTGAAACCTACTCCATGAAGACGTTTGTGTAAATTAACCGTGTATTCACGAGTTACAACTTCGTTGATGGCAGATTTGCCTTTCCTCTCTCCCTTAGGTTTTGCCATTGTGATCTGAAAATAATATCACAAAATAAGACTCACATGACCTAAATCAGCTTCTAAGAACACTTTTTATAACTAAATTCAGTTATTCCGGCATTGATAGTAGACGATTAAATTGGATTTTATCATAAATACACACACCTTGGAGCTTCGTACACCAAACCGAATCAAAAAAGAAACGTCAAACTTCAGTTACACCTGTCAAGCGATTTTGACAGTCGCGAAGGTTCGTTTTCAGCGATGTCAATACCTTGTATTTACTTGACAACATAATTTTAATTCGGCTGAATTAACCCTTTACAACCGAACCTCGGCGTTAACGGGGTACGATAATGAACCTTGTGAGCTTCCACCACCCACGCGGTCCACATCAGTACCGGCAGAGGAAAGACTTACCGGCGACTATATGTATTCGAATGAATTAAATCAAAGCTTGCTTCGCAAACTCTTGTTTAGTTTGGTTACCTATGTTATTATGACTCAAACTTCAAAAAGTTCAAAGGAGGCTGGAGCAGTAGGGCCACCAGTATAGTATACAAAAAAACAACAATCGTCATTCCGAACTCACCGCCGAGGTCCCTCGCGATGCCACCGACGTAATTGTCCCCCCTCGACCCTTGCTCGACGAAGTGCCAGTTTGCGCCGTAGCTGAGCCTGTAGCGTTAAATTCCCTTGATAAAAAATATTATTTAAATTCGATCCAGCCTGTCCCACCTTGCTGTCCTCCCCCCAGCGATGCCCTAAGCCGATGTCCGTAGCCCACAGAGGGTGCCCTTAGCGTGGAGTCGCTTAGTAATATAAGAAATCCGTCCCTGGCTGGAGGCTTTGAGTCCGCTTAACGCAGCCACAGGATAGTCCGGTTAAGCAGTGATGACCTCTCAACACCTTAACCTTTTTTTTTGTAATCTGCCACTCGCAATTGACCAACAGCGAGATGCCGATTACAAAAAAAAAAGGGAGCTGGCCAACTGTTATTTCGGGTCGTATTCGTTGAGGTTCTCATGCGCCGGTGGAACAAACAAGACGTTATTTATTTATTTAACACTTTAAGCACACAAATGTACAGAGGCGGACTAAATGCCTTAAGCATTGGTTATTCCTTTACAGTGAAATGTTTTTAATACGTAAACAAGCTAACACTAGAATACATAATAATTATTTACAAGTATATAAAAACGAAGAGCAGTGGTGGCACAGTGGTAACGACACACGAGCTGTCGTAGGTTCGAACCCAGACTGGCATCTCTCTATAATTACTTTACTCTTTGGACTGGCATAGGCACTTTACTTTGTATATTTAATTTCATCACCACTGCTTTCAAAACGGTGACGGAAAACATCGCGAGGAAACCGGCATGTCCTAGAACCAAAACTTCGAAGACATGTGACATCCACCAACCGGCACTAATGGGTCCGCCTGGTTAGATTATGGCCCACTCCCTCTCATAGACAGGAGGCCTGTGTCCCAGAAGTGGGAACATTATAGGCTGATTATCGTTATGGTATATAAAAATGGGCCAAGTGCGTGTCGGAGCACGCCCGAAGAGTTCCATAGATAAGATGAATATTTACCCATGCACCGCATTGATTTTGTAAACCGCCAAAATAAGTTTATATTTCATCGTATTTCTCGAAAAATACAACCGCAGTAGCTGAAGATATTCCTTATCTCAAAAACTACTTAATTCTGTTATTTAAAAACTGATTTGAAAAATTCTTCTTTTGTTTGTTAGGTAATTCCTATAGGGTCTTATTTAATAACAAGGCCCCATATAAATTTGGTCAAGTTCTGATGCGGGGTTTTTGAACTAGCTTCAATAATACGTATTTTTCCACTTTGTGTATGTTGCTGATGTTATAATAACCTCCTGTGTAAATGCGTATACCTTCACTTGCTAAGTCAATAAATAACAGTTATTGACTTAACAAGTGAAGTTATACGAAGAAATAAAAAATTAAAACTAAATTACTCTCGGAAGTTAGTGTTTTTGTATTTTTTTTTATTTTAGTCTTTTCGTTGTATTCAGTTTTATGCACCACAAAGTTTTTATTCATGGGATCAACGACACACATTTATGTGCATTGTTTTTTTTCATCCCTCGGTTACATCTTGAGGGGTGACTCTTGGCTAAATGGCAGTCAGACGCCCCACGTAAAATACTGGTATTCAGCTGCTAGACTGGAAGCCGACCCCAACATAGTTGAGAAAAATCTAAGCAGATTAATTGGCTTGGGGAGTGCCTAACTAATTATAGAAAAAACACATAAAAGTGCTCCACACACTTATACATGCATTGTGCATTGTTTTTTTTTTCATTAGAGGTTGCTCTTTTTAGACTAACCTCAAATTGTTGTTATAGTAATTTCAGTACACCATTTGATTGTTTAGTTGTGCACTAAATACACCTTGCCAACTTTCATAGATAGGCAGAGTTTTATCTAAACCAACAGCCAATTCCCGTAAAAAACGTTCAAAATCGAGTCGCAATCTCATCTCAGCGACAATCAACTCAAGAAAAATGCTAACTGATGACTAGGCAGCATGGTCTCAGACCTTAGCCTGTTCCGTCAGGAACTAATTTAAAAATAAAATAGCGACAATCAAAATAATGTCAAAAATGTAGCGTAAGGGGAAGCCACAGAGTACATTTTTATATAGGGAAGGGGAAGCGCGCTGACGTTTCTAACCATAAAATTATTGCATTATTTTGAAGAATGGTGTTATGTCAAATTTTATTGGATATCCCTATATCATGGATTTACACACTGATGAATTGAACTGGATCTACCCAACTCAAGAAAAATGCTAACTGATTACTAGGCAGCATGGTCTCAGACTTTAGCCTGTTCCGTCAGAAACTCATAAAAAAAATGGTGTTATGTCAACTGTCAAAGTGAAAGTCAATTCCAAAAACAACAAAAACACGTTTTTGTTTCTCTAAAATCATAATCTTGAGAACGAAAAGTGTGACGAGAAGTTTTGTAGTTGAGAAGATAAACATCGTGAGGGATAATCAGATTATTTTGTGTTTGTAACAAGACTATGGCTGAAATATACAAGTGAGTTATTATTTCTGTCTTGCTTATTTATTATTGTTTGTATCAACAGCCTACACCGAAACTTATTTATTTTACAGACTTATTCACCCGGTCAAGTATTTCAACGACTATTTATCAAGAAACATACGGCCAGACGGAAGAACATTTCATGAACAACGAAACATTAAACTAAATGTTAATTCTATAAAAGCATCAGATGCTTCGGCTGTAGTCAAATGTGGGAACACTACAGTTGTTTGTGGAATAAAGCTGGTAATCTTCATTTCCGTCATACCACTAAAGTAGCGTCCAAGTATAGTGTACAAACTTAATTGAAATAATATTCTTACCTTTGCAGGAACTAGCAACACCAAAAGCAGAAGAACCAGATATGGGTTTCCTTGTTACAAATGTGGAACTACCACCATTGTGTTCATCGAAATATAGACCTGGACCACCATCCGATAGTGCGCAAGTTACCAGTACCCTAGTCTCAGACATCATCCTAAATTCTAAATGCATTGATCTAAAAGAACTTAGCATAGTACATGATAAGCTAGCATGGGTGCTATATTGTGATATGGTCTGTATTGATAATGATGGCAGCTTGGTTGATGCTTGTATCATGACATTGATGGCTAGTTTGAAAACATGTAAGTTCAACTTCACTATGATACTATAATGTTTTTCAAATCCACCTGATAAATGCTTAGAAATTTATCATGTATGCCATTTTACAGTAACTCTTCCAACGGTGACATATGATCCAGAAACTGAAGAAATCTCTGTAGATGCAAGTGTACGGACAAAACTAAATGTTCATGGCTTACCAGTGGCAACAAGCTTTGCTTTGTACAAAAATGACCAAAGGTAAATACTTACTTAACACATAATACAACATCACACCTGTATTACCTGAAGGGAGGCATAGGTGCACCTATAGTACACCCAGATTTCACACGTTATGTATAAGTCCCAAAAAAAGGGGTTGAGCCAAAAAAAAAGAGAAGGTTAATGCTTATAAAGGCTAAAATACCTATAGACAGTTATAACTTTAGACCTTACTTATAATTTAAACTAATATATTCTTTTTTGCAGCAATATTGTTTTAGCGGACCCCTCATCATATGAAGAAGAAATGTGTGGAGGCATTGGTGCTAACTTAATAACATGCTATAACAAAAGTACTCTTTGCGGCTCTCAAAAGTTTGGTGGCTGTAACCTCTCTATAGAATGTGAAGTAGAGGCTCTTAAAATAGCCAAAGAAAGAGCACAAGTGGTTGAAGAAGTAATTGATGTCTGCATCAAAAATTATGAATTAGAAAGTAATAAATAAAAGATAATTTTAACATCAATATTATTAACATTATCCTTATCCCCATTTTACATTAAGTTCTGCAAGGTCCACTACAAAGTGAAAAAGAACTTTAATTTCGGAAGTGGGTGTTTTTGGTTTTATATTTTCGTTTTTTGTCACCACAATCCGAAAATAAAGTACCTAATTTTTCACTTTGTAGAGGTTTTTTAGAAGTCGGTTGTTTTTTGTTAATATTTTTTTTAATATTATTTTTCACGGTTTAGTTGCGGTACCTACCCCACAAAAATTCGTATACTTGCTGTGTAACTTTGTATACATCAAGTTTGAATATTAATGTGCTACAACTAGCTTCCACTTCCAGTCGCGAAAAAATATGCTAAGTTAGTACCTAGTATATTTTTTATGCATATAATTTCATATAATTATGATAGAAAATGTGGGTGTACCCTGATATATTGAATACATCTGCGTAACCCTTTCGAGTGTACAGGCGTGATGTTATGTTGTGTGTTTGCATCATAACCAATGCATATTTATTTAGAATAATACTTTAGTTATTATTCTAAGCATATTTAGCCGATAGCAGCAATCGCGGTTGATTTGCTGATTTTGCTGTCATTTTTTGAAGACTTCCGTTGTCTGTGTCCAAAACTCATCATATGAAATTTAAATGGGACCATTTCGGAATAAACCTCTTTCAAACAAAAAAAGATTATCTTTATATAAGGGCGCATTTCACCAAACGTTTACATCTAGAATAAGTGTTATCCTGAGAATAACTTTTGAAATTTTTGAATTTTTGACAGTTTTCCCATACTAGAACTGTCAGATGTCAATTTTATTCCATGGATAAAAGATATCTGACTTTGGTAAAATCAGCCCTGAGTTATATTACTTTCCTCTATGGTTATACCTATCTAATGGTTACACCCCGACACAAAAAAAAACAATTTAAGTAAGGCAATGCTGCTTTCCAAAACCAAAACATTTTGAAACAAACATCCAGCAAAGTACTGCTTCTCGTCTATTATTTACGCCATGCCATATGCCAATAGCAGGCCTAATTATTATATTAGGCCTGCTATTGCCTATGGGGCCTTGCAAAGAAACTGATTCCTCCCTCGGGGCTCGACTCCCGGTACATCATAACTATTTGACATGTCGTGGACATGAAAATGGCGCATTGTCAATGACTACCTAATTTAATTTGACTTGCCCCCGACAGCAAATAGCTGACGGATGAATGGAGGTCGTCCATTATACTGACAAAATTTTCGGGTTTTGTGAACAGCCCTATGAGGACTCTAGGTGACGATCTTCGGAAAGAAACGGTTACCTACATGTTTTACCTGTTTATTTAGATGAGTGCTTATGTAAACACGGGGCTATTTCACCTGCACCGATTGGTACCGACTTGCCTTTACCGAGAACCCGGTTCTATATCCAAGCACCCTATCTCGTGCCATTAAGTGGAGAATGATAGATATGTTAAGACGAAAAAGACGTTTCGCATCGACTTTTAACTAAATAGGAGAGGGCAAAAGGGACTTCGATCATAAATACCCTAGATACACTAACAACGCCTCAAGCGCGGTATGAATCAATTGTGCTAAAAACGCGTTGTAGCACAATTGCGCTCGCAATTAAACCCGTTCCCCGGCTATAAGTGGCGCCCCACGTTGGGCGCCACTTATAGCCGGGGAACGGGTGTAGGAAAACGCAAGGTGCTATGAACTGGCAGTTTTAATTCCCAATTACACAAACTCACAAAGTTATACAAAAGAAACTTAACTCGCGCGCACGCACTCATTCGCGGGTAGCTCGTTGGACTTTACTGACAACTACCGAGCTGTCAGTCAGATCTTTCTGGCACAAGTCCCGGGCGCCCTCTCATGGGCGGCCGCCACCACTCTGTGTTGCCATATACATATTACGCTCTGCCGCACGCTATACAGTAGCATTTATTTATCGGTTTATCCGCTGGCAACATTAATTTAAAATGTCACCACGTCTCAAAATATCAAATTATGTTATTGAGGTAAACTATTTTATTTTGATAAAACAGTCCTTTGAAAAGTGTCGAATTTCGAATTAATTTGTAAATAAAGTGCCTGCCTTTCTTTTAAATCAACAATTTTGCCGTATAATCGTTTATTAATATTGTTTAATTACATACGTCATCATCTCAAG
The DNA here is from genome assembly GCA_937001585.2 of Brachylomia viminalis. NCBI lineage: Eukaryota > Metazoa > Arthropoda > Insecta > Lepidoptera > Noctuidae > Brachylomia > Brachylomia viminalis. The sequence continues at coordinate 12,418,890 of OW443299.2, forward strand.
TCACCACATATTTGGTTTGAAATTTTTTACTTAAAATGTGTTATCAATTGTTGTTTTTAGAGGTTGTCTAATATAGACACGAATGAAACTACAGGATGTCTTTACGGCCTCATGTACGACGGCACATTGCTCGTGGTTGGACTGAGCTTAGAATTATTTGAAAATGAGAAGAACACATATAGGCAGTTGTTGCTTAACCTTCCTGCCGAAATAGAACTATGTGGCGTCGTAAGGTTCGGCGAATCTTTGACTACTGGGACCACAATGAAAGAAATATTGCAGGTAAATAATTTTACTGCCTTGTCATTACAAGCTCTCTCTGGTTTCTGCCATTTCTTAATGATAAACACTTCACTACGATTTAGTAGGATTTAACTATTAAATTTGATATTTTTACCACTTGACATGTTCCAACGGTACCTTACCAATAAAATTTCTTGGATGCCTCAATTCCATTATTTATTCTTTTATATTCTCTTCAGATTTTTATGCATATACTAATCATGTTACTTCTTTTTCAGGATGTTGATATAACAGACAATCCTCTGGTGATGATAGTCAATGAAAAGAAGGAAATGAAAACTCATTTTCTGGTCCATGACAAGTTCGAAGAGACCAAATATGAAGTGTTAACCTCAGATGACATGTGTAAACAGTTTCTACATGTGCGCTTGAATACTATATTGCCACTCACCTGTGAGGCAACAATATCTGGTGTGAAAAATATTCTGCAGAATAAGAGGAAAAAGGTAGTTAATTGTATTAAAACAAACTATACTATCAAGCTACCATTTACTGGGTAATGTCTTTCATTGACTTGAATGTGCCCTGACAACTGATAGATGTCTCGCTGACGGTGGAGCGTTTGTTGGATAGTTTACCTCCCTTCAAAATAGTTGAGTAGAGTGATGCTGATCCATTTGTCATGTTCGTGAATGGGCGCTGTCAGTTGGGACTGGTCATCTCTAAGCTGCCATGGCTTTATTTTTTCTCTTTTTTTAATTTCTGTTTGTCACTTAATGTGTACATCCTATTTACATCATTCTCACTTATAATTATAAATTCAACATTAATGATGTCACTAATATTTATCTAACAATATCGTTAAAAAGAGTGTCCATGGAGTTGCTCGCCCATTCTTCTCCAAAGGTACCTACTATGCTTTGGAATGGCCAACTAGCTACATATTTCTGACTGACCAAACACTTGACAATTCAAAAGTTCCTGTAAATGGTTTAATTGAAATAAATGCTTTGAGTTTGATATTAGCCTTTGCCTGGGGCATTGCTTGTGTGGAGGTCGGAAAAAGAGTCCATAAAAACCTTCTCCATGATAAAATACATAATTTGCCAACTTTAAAAAATAAATAAAATTGATGTTCGTATATATGAAATTGATAAACGCCAACACCATTTGATTGATGATAAATGATTTTATCATATATCATCAATTTTATTTATTTTATTAGATAGAAATTGAGATACATGCAATACTAATTAATTTTACCATGGTGCAAATGTGTTGGTATCTCGGCTGTTTATTTATCTTTTTTGTTGACATTGTGTGTCACAGATTGCCTCTGGCCAAGTGTCATTCCATGTTGATGGAACATCAGTGTATCTGTTTGGCGTTGCATCAGATGTGGGCGTCACTGGAACTAGCACAGAGGCAACCGTAGGAGAATTGGTTGACTCAATGAGCCCAGAGCAGCCCAAGAAAAAGAAGCATAATACAAATACTGTAGTAAGTATGACTTTAAAAATCATTTAACACTTTGTGGGACACTAAAACCCCCCAGACGCAACCCCCCCCCCAGATGTAATAACAATAAAACTTCTATTGTATCTCGTTCAGTGTATGTCATTATGTGTGTGTCATTTGTAGAACACAGGCAAACTTAAAAGCACAGATGTCAACATTAATAAAAATGAGCGCTATGTCTTGTTGTCAACGGCGCACAAATATTCTAATTAACCTTTTGACCGCCACAGTCGTGTATAGACGACAAACCAAAATGTGCGCAGCACGCCACGGTCGCGACAGCGTGACCGAATTTTATACGTAAATAAATGTCATAAAACAGCATTTTTTTGTTCATTTCTCTTGTTAATTAGGTACCTTGACTCTTCGTAAATTATTTGAAGTGAACTGCTTTCGTTAGATTTCATTTTTAGTAACGTAAGATGACAAAAACGAAAACCAGTCATAAAGTTCGAAAAACATAGTGCCTATACTAATAGGTTGGGGAAAAAGTATCTTCGCATTTTTTATGAAAATTCAAAACATTTTTTAATATAGTTTATTTACATTTAACTAAAGTATGTAGGTACCATTTTGTTCGATAACTTTTTGCCATCTTGTAGGTAGGGACATGATCCCAAAAATCCCATTGCTATATAAATTTTGAGACTTCTGATCAAAATACCGCGACAAGTGGTTTTGGCAGTCCTCTCGTGATGTTAACCTGACACTGCCTAAAGAATTCTGAAGAGACCGAAAAAGGTGGAAATCTGAAGGTGCAAGGTCAGGACTATACGGCGGATGCATTAACACCTCCCAGCCAAACTCTCTTCATTTTTGCTGAGTGGCTAAAGATGTGTGAGGTCTAGCGTTATCATGATGAAAAACCACACCCCTTCTGTTGATTAATTCCGGCCGCTTTCTCTCAACTTCTTGCTTTAATCTCATCAGTTGTTCGCAGTAAAGTTCAGAATCGATGGTCCTGCCTGGTGGTAACAGCTCATACTGAATAATGCCCTTCCAATCCCACCACACACACAGCATCACCTTGTTGCGAGTTAAACCGGCATTCGCCACAGTCTGTGAAGCCTGACCGGCTTTTGACCACGACCTTTTTCGCACGTTCTTGTCGTACGTGATCCACTTATCATCACCAGTTATCAGCTTCTTCAAAAATGGTTCAGTTTCATTACGTCGTAATAAAGAATCACAAATGAGTACACGGTGCATTAGGTTTCTTTCAGTGAGCTCGTGAGGTACCCAAATCAGGCCTCCGTCACTCCATGTACTTGCGCTCTATAATTACCTACGCGCTCGAGCGAGCGCTCTCGGACCGTTTGCGGTCCAAATTGCGTGCTGTAGGATCGCGCGGTGCGAAGCAATCACAACTGTACGCTTGAGCATTTAGGCACATTTTAGCATGCAGTGGTTGCTGAGGCGACGGAGTAGGCTATTATCTCAATAGGTATTGGAAATTTTCTACTGAGTGAAGTATCTGTTACGTAGTAACTATTTAGTAATCTGTGCCCAAATATCGAGCTTTTTTGTGTACCCAGTTTTTTTCAAATGCGCCAAAACTGTTTCGTGGTCAATTCCCAGTTCTTCAGCTACGTCGTAACTACTGATATGCCGATCTTGCTGCACTTTTTAAAAAATGGCATTCATTTTATCTGTAATAGGGCGACCAGAGCGACGTGCATCTTTGACATCAAAATTTCCGGATTGAAAACGATTAAACCAAATTTGTGCTACTTTCACAGACACTGCACTAGGTCCATAAACATCGCAAATTTTTTTCGCGGCTTGCGTTGCATTTTTACCTTTTTTGTAGTAAAATTTTAAAATGTATCGAATTTCTTCATTAGATTCACTCATCTTGACGGTACAAAAAACAAATGAAAATCACACATTTTCCTAATTTGAATTTGGAATTATGGTCTTTAAAATTTAAACTTTCAAGGATACCAAAACCAGCCAGATACAGATAGTATAGCCAAAGAGATTTTATTACAAGTTCATACATACTATAATGCGAAAAGACTTTTTCCCCAATCTAATATATTGTAGTCTGTGCTTAATGCCCTCGACGCCACAGTCACCATAACAGGACACGTAGTGATGCGGGTAGTAGTCAATATAACAGGAATATCGACCTCGACGGCAACTTACGTTATATTTAATTTACTCTGAATTCTGCACTAGTAAATAAATAAAACATTTCTTACTGAACTTTTACGTTCGAGAAATCAAGAAAATTTTATAATACTGAACTATGCACTCTCTATAAGTCGAGTGTTAGTTGATTATCGATTAATTGTAATGACTGTAATGCCCATCTCTATCACACTGTTGTATTGTCTGTGGCGGGAACGCCACAGTCGTCTATGCTTGACAGTCCCATGGCGTCAGACGCGGATTTTTTTTGAATAGAGTAGTTCGTTTACTGTTATTAAATATTATTAATAATGGATGACTATAACCACCACTCATATTCACTTCACTTCACTACTCATATAGTGAAGTGAAGTGAATATGAGTGGTGGCCGGATTAACTTCCGCCGTTAAATATTTTTTTTCAATGTAGTGGCCACTTATAAGACATATATTAATTGATAGCTGGAATCAATACAAAGAAGTTGTGTATGAGACAAAAAGTTCTAAAGTGTCACGTTTCCGAGATATGAGATATCAAAGTAAAAGTAAAGGTCGAGGAATGACTTTGACCTTGAAAGACATTCCTCGACCTTTATGAACTTGGAAGGTTTTATTGATGATTTTAATTCTGTAACTAGGTACATACGTCTTCCAGCCGCGAATAATATTTTAATCAACATACAACCTAGCGCTGGCCTGCAAATTGCAAAAAAAAATTAATTTCGCGGGCTACCCTGGCGGTTCCACCTTAACCTTCTAGCTCTACTAAAGATCATATATGCGTTTTATTACTTTGAAAAAAAGTCAAAATGGCGGAATTTAGTCCAGCCAAAAAATTCAAACCCGTTTAATAGATATTTACCTGTTATAAATTATTTTGTGATAAAAAATAAGATTACAAAAAACCGATAGTTCATGTCTCATTTTATTTATTGCATTATCAAATAATAATATTGCAATCAAATTTCTCATATTTACAAAAGTTTTTCCACAATATGAAACAGAATATCAGTGAAACGAAACTAACGAAAAATACGAAACTAACGAAACATACGAAACTATTCGAACTAAATAGGTACCTATTTATACGTACGTGCAAACGTTAGAATGCAATCGCCGATGGTAATGGTAGACTCGCAAAACGTTCTTGGTAGAGTCTGCGTGCTTCAGCGTAAACATCAACATATTAAAATATTCTACGTTAGAATAGGACATGGTAAATATTTAACTACGTAAACAAATCACAAGTCACTCACTACTTAGGTCAACAATAACATCCGTTCAAAACTAAGTTGCGCGGGAGACTAAGGAAGTGATTCGCCGGGCGGCGGGTGGCGGGAAGGCGGGGTAGGTAGGCACGTGGTACCGACACGGGGCGCGGGCGGCCCGTGCGCCGCGGTAGCTTTTGGCGGCATCTTCTGTCGACTTAAAGAAAGCCGCCGATCTCGTAGGCTATTTAGCGAAATAAAGATGTACTTGTAAAATCAGATACTCTAAACATTTTTTTGAATGTGCCGATTTTAATAGTTATTTGATATTGACCTCTCGACTGGCCATACTCAATTAAAAAAAAATACAATTTCATAAATGTTGTGCTTGTAGGTAAATGTATACGTCGCGTCCCTAAAAGGAACAACAGGGTTTTTGTTACATATTGTATATTTTGGATGCCCTTACTAAAAAGCTTTTGAATATAGCTCAGTTTTGTGTGGAATAGCACATAAATCTCTTGCTTGCGTCGTCGTCTTGAACTCAATGTTTGAAACAAATGCAAGTTTGATTTAAAAAATACGGCTGTCTCGTAGATTTATAAACAGGGGAAAGTAAGAAGTTTATATTTCATGAAAACCGGACTACAACTATCAGTCTTTTCTATCTTATTCGCAGCACGTACACACTTCTTTTGAGGTTTGAAAGGAATTAATTGTTTATCAGTGGAATTTCCCCATCATTATTCCAATGAGTAACATTTAAGAGACATGAGCTTTGTATGCTCTCAAAACTATGGACTCATTAGCTATTTTTGCAAGATAAAGTGTTTAAGTTAAAGTTTCGTTTTTACATGATATTTCCAGTTTAGATGACTATCCAAGTAAAGTCCTAAATTCTGGCATTGTTGGTGTCAGGTATGTTTTGGTCTGCTTATATAAGATATATTTACTTAGTTTTTTTTTGTTCTTAGTTGAAACGTCATAACCTGTGTTTTTTTTTCAAGTTACTTTTAGCTTGTTTGTTACCAGTTTATTATGCATTGGATGGAATTATTAATGTTATTTTCATATGATTCTAAGTTTTTACACGGTATAATAAATGTACTGTCATCGGCAAACAGGACGGTTTGATAGTCGGTACATTTCGGCAAATCATTTGTTAATATGAGAAACAGCAAGGGCCCTATGACACTCCCTTGGGGTACACTACGAGTTGTATTCCTAATGGACGAACTATGAGCAACTTGTATTACTTAGAATTAGGACAAATTCTATTTAAAACCGTGATTTCTTTCATAAGTCTTGATTAGGCTTAATATATTTCCTCGGACACCATAACGCTCTAACTTACTCAGTAATATTTTATGATCTGCGTGATCGAATGCCTTAGACATGTCCATAAATTAATACTGCAGCAATAATCCTATTGGATTACATGTCTAAGGCAACATCAACATTACTAACAATTTAAGCAATTAGATCATAGATTGTATTGTTGATATTTATATTTTTTCGGAAACCATATTGTTCTTTAGCAAGTAATTATCATTATACGTAGGTATATTTTAATATGTATTTTTATTTATTTTCAGGAAATAGTACCTATAAATCTTGTATTGAAGACAACAAAGGATATTTTATCAGATAAACTAGTGAAGACTGCAGTTAAAATGATGACAACTCAAAGAAAACGTAAGAAATAATTAATGCAATCTAGATAGAGCTCAACTTTTAAATGAATGTGTTTGAAGTAAAGGAGGTTTAATTATAAATATTTTTATTATAATTATTTCAGCTGCATTTTGCATCAGTATGCCTTTGAGAATAGATACACTGGCAATAATCCATCGCAACACAAAGTTACTGGAACTTTATACTGTTCTTGTTGAGGCTGCCTGCAGGTCACTCAGATTACTAGAAAGTATCTTATTAGAACAATTAGGTTTGTATATGTCTATTAAATGAATGTACAGTAAGTAAGCACTCAGGCGTTTTGTGACTGTTCGAAGTTTTTGAAATAATATTTCATACAGGATGCAGACAACACTGCAAAATGTACTTATTCTAAAACTCGATGTGCTATAAAGTAACGGCCGGGTAATATCTGCAGATTGTTATGATGAGTAACATTCATTCTAAGTCATTTACATAAATATATGCTTCAGGGCAAGAAGGCATTGGAGATGGTGCTGGGCTACGTTTACCTGAAACTTTCCACTTCCTGCCACAAGAGTTGGGACATTTTGTCACTAGAGTAGTACCTAAAGCCATACCAGATGAAAGTATGGGTAAGTTTTGATGATTTGAGTAGCAACAGCAATAACTCACCGCTTATTTAACACAAGCTTCTGCCCGTGCCTTTGTTGGGCAAAAATTTATTGTTTTAACATAAAATATATCCGATGAAACTTTCAGAAAAAGAACGGCGTTTGTTGCACAAACAGTTAGGTTTGGCCCTGAATAGGCCTTTATTCCGTAGAGGTAATGCATACTCTGATAAAAGCGGCGGACGTTTGGTCAATCCTCACGAAGCTATATCACAACAACCATTAAAGCCTGATGTCACCGTGGCCCTCGTCCGAGGGCGGTACACCTACCACCATTACATGCAGGACAACTTCAATGATGATGGATGGGGTTGCGCCTACCGCTCCATGCAAACTATATTTTCGTGGTTTAGGTAAGTTTTTATTGTACCTCTTTCAAGGAGACTATTATCTCTCATTAATAAAAAATAAAAAAAACATTCAATATTTGTTATATTTTCAGGTTCCAGGGATACACAACCGTTGACATACCAACTCACAGAGATATTCAACAGTGCCTTGTAAACATTGGTGATAAGCAGCCCTCATTTTTAGGATCAAAGCAATGGATAGGTTCCACAGAAGTGATGTTTTGTTTAGAAACACTTCTAAGTATTCAATCAAGGATTATATTCGCTAATACTGGAGCTGAATTACAAAGTTATGCTCATGATTTAGTTCATCATTTCCAGACACATGGAAGCCCAATTATGATTGGTAAGTACATATTATGTCACATCTTCAAATTCGGGAGATCTTCCCGAGCGTCTAATGATCCTATAATTTTACTATTTAGACGAAAATTATAGTTTTCAGGGTTCCGTAGTCAAATGGCAAAAACGGAATCTTTATTATTTCGTCATGTCCGTCTCTCCAGATGAGACACAGCCATTTTACTTGGAGACTGTTAGCACTATATCAATGAAAATTGAAAAGTAGGTGTGTTAACGCTAAATAATGGTGTAATAAAACTACGAAAATAATAAATAGGGGTGGCACTCCATACATTAACCAACGGATGAAAAACAATTTCAATGCACATAACCGTGTGGGGTATTGTTGGATCCCATAGTAGAAAATATTTAATAAAAATAATTGATTTAGGCACATACACATATCACAATAATAGGGCCTTAAACTAGAGGTATATAATGATTGGATTCTACCTATACTAGGAATAAACCTGTATCTCAGTTATGTATCTATATTATTATTTTAATTATTGTGAATGTGAGGACTATGTGGGTCTTTTTTTTCTCAGTTACTTTTAATCATGATCTGCCAGTTTGAGTAATTTACGCGGGCTATCCAAATGTCCTTTCTTAGGTATTGTCCGTCGAATCGTTGAGTTCTGAGTTGAGCTGCACGATTACTGACAAACATATGCGTGCATACACATGCGTGCGCGATAAAATCAAAATCCTAATACCATTTCAGACACCAATCTACATGGTTTTCACACGATCTTACCAAGATTATGCCTGGACTTTAAAATAAATTCTGACATCTGAGTTTGTTGCGGCCTTTCTTCTCAGAGTAGGTAGACTGGTAGAAAGATAGGGATCTCGACCTCATCTAGTTTTAAAAATATGATTGACGTGTAAAAATGTTTGTAAGTACATAACTACTTACAGAAATAAAATCGAAGATTCCCTAAACATAGATTATAACGTATCCGACTTGAAATAATGGTTTTAATCAAATTACGTAAAATTGTTTGTTAGTCAACAACTTTCTGCATCTTCAGCGTACATTTTTTGCAATCATGTTCTTTGATAATTTTTGTAATGGAACGTTATAAGTATAAGGCATACAAACACGGTCGTGTTTACATGGTTACAGAAAATATTAGTGTCAATAATTTATGAATAAATAAATCCATTTATTTTCAGGCGAGACAAGCCCATTGAAAAATACCTTAACGTATACATATATATTTTTATAAACAAAATTGAATATAAACTGCATACTTTTAGGTGAATGCGAATTGTAAAACTAAAATTATTTTTTTAATTACAAAGATTATGATGTTTCAAATGACTTTGCTATTTCAGTCTAATAGTTTTTTTTAGATATGGGATATTTTCGTTTCAACCTTAGAAATAACATTGTTTGTCATAGTTTTTTCGAGAACCACAAACTTAGTTTCGCGGCCGGTAAAATCAATACTGTGCATTCGTAAATATTCATCCCGACTACGGAACCCTTCCACGCAAAGTGCGTTGTCCAGCGAGCACTTGGCCACTATTTTATTTCTTTGGTTACCTACTTGGTTCTGTGCCTCTACTTACATCCTCAAAACTTTATATTTGCAGGTGGCGGAGTACTGGCGCACACGATTCTGGGGGTGGAATACAACTCTGTGACTAATGAAATACGCTATCTTATCCTAGATCCTCACTACACGGGCGCAGAAGATTTGTCCACCGTCATCAGCAAGGGCTGGTGCGGCTGGAAGAATTCCGACTTCTGGAATAAAACTGCTCACTATAATCTTTGTTTGCCACAGACAAAACCTGCTATATAAGAGCTCAACCGTATTACCTATAAATATTTCAAAATAATGTCTGAACATAATTTTCCATTATTCTGTTTCTAACTGCCAAAAGTTAGAGCTATGTTTGTAAAGCTGTGATAATCGGCTTCTATAAGCCCATAGATTCCACATACGTGCATTTTGTTTTTTTTTTTATAGACAACACCCAGTTTAACCAGGTTTGAATGAATGTGGTAAATTATTACAATATTGGTGCATAAAGTAGTAGGTACATCACGAACTTTTTTAGTCGATATTGAAATAGTATTTTTTTACTAAGGATCTCTGTTGTCATGTTTATAACGTAGGTAATTCAAAACGATTGCCCCCTTAATTCTTAACCTTTTATCGTATGAACTTTCGTTCAGGCAGGACTTTGAAACCCACATTTGAAAAAAAAGACTTACCTATGCTCAACTCAGACGGAAAAATTATGATTATTTGATCAAGTTTTTATCTAGAATTAGGTTACAATGAACATGTTTTTATACTTGTCCAAACGTTTTCGATGTTTTGTTAGTTTCCGTCATATTTAGCCACTAAGTTGTTGGCAATTAACAGAATAATTGAATAACACCACATTAATTATATCAATTAAGTATGTACCTTTAAAACATTGAATTTGGATTATTATGTTATACTTAGTCCATAATAACAATACGCGAGTCTTTTATTTAGTATCGTTTTTAATTATATCAAGCATGTAAGTTAAATGGAATTGTTATATACTAAATAAAGTATAAATAAAAATTTTGATTTTTATTCATTATTAAGATAGAGGACGTATAACTTTACCAAATGTCACAAATTATACAACCTAATTAATCATTAGCATTGCATTTGCACGGTTTTTTTTTTGTTCGTATAGTTGTTTCCGCCACCGCGACCGTAGATGTCGAAAAAAAGCAATGTGTCGCGTAGAGGATGTATAGGTATCACTTGCCACTCCATTGAAAAGAAAAGGGAGAATCCTGGTACGAAAGGCGGCCTGGAGGTGTCACCTTTGCGATTGCAGTTACTGCATCTTCAGGTTTCGTAATGTCAAAGTCGCGAAGTTTCGCTATTGAAAAGTTGCCGGGAGTTTTGGAGAATTCGGGAAAATTGCGTGCTTGTTCGAAAAACTAATAAATTTAAGGACAGGACAACGTCTATCGGGTCAGCTAGTATATTATAAAAGTCAAGGTGCGTGGCCGGGGCTCATTATCGCAAAGCAGGTGTACACACCTGCCGTTATCAAAAATTCGACTATCCGTCCAGTGGCGGTGTGCTGAAGCGTTATCTTGGTGAAGAGGGGCTGCTTCTGTTGATGTTTTTCCGAGACAACTGGCAAAAAAACTTCAGTATATTTCTGAAAACCTTGGTTTATTTAAGAAAATAAAACGACACTGGTTATTATTATACCATTTTAGAATCTGTATTAAATAGGCTATTTTCGAAAATAATAGCTACCGCAGTGTAGTACATATTTTTTTTCGATATAGGGACTTAAAATTGTAAGCCAAAAAATGTGTTATAATATAAGAATAAGTATTTTTTGCAATTTTATCTTAGATTGTAATAAAAATCTTGATTACTGGTCTGATAGTACAACTATTCAGGAGTGACATAAAAAAACAAAACGAGAGTAAAGCACCAATTATTGTAGAAATGGCAGCTGATTTTGTAAAAGTACGATTTTTACTTAAAATATCAATAATAATTTGGTCATCCATGGGCTTAAGGAGATAAAAAGTGGGGTAAATGATAGATTATAATCTGGCCAACCGACAGCTTCAGGGTTTATCCATTATTTGCGTCACACCCTGTATATACAAAACTTCTTGGAGGCGTAACTTATTTTTGTCTTATCGAAAAAATCTAAGAAAAACAATGCTGAGGTACCAATGAGGTACCTACTAAATTTCAACGAAAAGATGAACTATACTTATAACGCTTAGAACTAGGTGAAACCGGCTTGGTCCAGCCATTCTGAAGTCAGAATGGCTGGCCACTTTCCTCGTAATAGTTTTCCCTCTTTAGCGAGGTACCAATTATTTGATGTCTGGTACCAAATAGGTGCTAAAACTTGGTATTGCTCAAACTGTCAAAATCTCTCTTGGTCCAGTCATCCTGACGCAGACGTTCAGTCTCTCTCTGTCTGGTTTTTGCAATTGGTTTCAACAAAATAGTATCAACTCTCGAGTCTCGACCTCCTCAAGCAAGACAACAGATGCAATTCAAGATACAGATTACAATTTCAAAGCCGCTGTCAAGTTCAGTGCTGCAAATCTTACCAAACAAAAAAGCAGTAAATCAACCATATAAAAAAACAGCAGAAAACACTAAATCGGTAATTTCAGAACAGTAATTTTACTATCAGTAGTTTTAGTCGGTTGGAGTCCGACATAACCCTCTGTTCTTCCCAAGAGGAGGGTATCCATGAGGATTTCCAGACGGTAAAAAAAAAACCTAAAAAAGGTATAAAAGTTTAGTGATATTCGTCTTTCCCAGCATATGATAACGAATAAAAAAGTTAGAAAGAAAAGTTAGTTAGTAAGAAAATCCGAAAATGCATACCTACCTTCAGCACTTACTTTCTTTTGTATTTAAAAAAATTATATATAAAAGATTTAAGTAGGTACCTAGTTAAATAAATGAAAAATAATTATTCTATCTACAGAACTAACTTCAAATTATTTTAAGTCTAATTTGGAAATTAAAAACAAAATATACAAGACTTATTGGATCATTTTTACGATTTCAATAATAATAAAAGTTTATCAGTGAGAATTTTTAAACTATGAAATCCTTTATCCAATTATCACTGGTACACTAAGGGAAGGGGTCCGCCCCGGGCTGCCCCCAAATCTAGATAAGTAATTTTTAATTATAACCCAAAATATATGTTCAGTAAGCAGTCATAAAATGATTCACGTAAACGATCGCATATGATGAGTCGGTGTCTTTAGATCTGTATTTTAGTTTTTGCCACCGACTTCCGAAATTAAAGTTATTTTCCACTTTGTAGTTTTTTTTTTTTTGAAACTCATTTGTTTTTTTTTTGTAAAAAAGTTTTTTATTTTTCACTTTTTAGTAAAGTTATAGTACCTACAACCCACACCAATTCGATAAGGATCGTCTTACACGTTCACGTCCGATTGAATGCGGTTTTTGTTGATTTAAAAATAATTTATTGTTGTTTTTTTTTAAAACCGCTTGACCGATTTCGATACCTGGGAAGTATATATACCCTTTGAAACAAAACAGAATTTTCCAAATCGGTTCAGGCGTCTTCGAGTGATCGGTCTGATAAGGATACGATTGGAAATAGAATTAAAGATGAAAATGGCTGGGTACTGATTAGGTACCTACTCCTACTGTTGCAACATTTCAGGCAACAAATTTATAGGATACGGAGATGTCGAGCGCCGAATGTTACCTTTGGGTTTAGGTTGGACAGGTTCACAAGTTACAGGGAACTACACTAGAGAAAAGCTGTTATAGATCTAGGCAAGATAAATTTCGCTAAAGGACAGGAGTATGTTGCGCTGAGTCGTGTTAAAACCTTGGAAGGAATAGCGTTGTCTGACTTAGATTCAAACAAATTATTGAGTATGTCACACGACGAAAGAGCATTGCTAGAGATGACGCGATTATGCAACTTAAATACAGTGTCAAATTAACGCATCAGCATGCCTAGTAGGTACCTAGTGGTATTCCTATGTAAAACTTCAATCTTAATTAGGTGTTATTTTTGGTCATTTTGGCTTATTGAACAAGGCGGCTCGAGCACGAATACATAATTATGTCGTATTAATCCGACCGGGGCGATCAATAGGATGTATGGATGGCTTCGTACTAGGTAGGTAGTGCATTAGTGCAAAATGTTTCAAAGAAAATTATAATATGGGAGCGTTGCGTGATCGTATGTACTTTATAAAACAAACAAAGGTTCTTGCATACAGCAAGGACGTAGGTGGCCTCATTTATAGTTCTCAAGGTGTTTATGAGATAGGTATACAGTCTGGACGAGTTTTTCGAAAATATATAAAAGGGTATTCTATGACTAGGTACGTTAGCCGACCACTATCCTTCATTGTGCATTTTTTTGAGAAATACTCTTCTGCATAAATTGACAAAGTAGGTACTTACCTCTTATTTATTTATGGATGATCAAAAGAAACCCTAACCTATCCCTTAAAATTTTCGAGTTCGCTTCGCTCTCTTACATCCTGCATTCTCTATCATCCTAAAGTGCCCGGGACCTTCAATATGCTAAAGAAGGTCTCTTTTCATGGATGTCCACCGCCCCGGGGCGGGCGGCGGTCAGACCCCGCCGCCCGACTCTTACTGACTAAAAACCACCCCGGTGTTCCATCTCACACCTACGCCGGGGGTCGCGGGAACGTACGATCCTTCCGCAACCCCCGACTGGTACAGGCCCGCCGCCGCGGGCCTCCTCGGGTCTGGGGGGGAGTTAGGTGTTTGACTCCCTCCACGACGTCTAAGAGGGGCGCGCGTGGAACGCTACGTGCCGCCACCTCGGGTCCTCCAGTCCGTTGCCCCCAGAGATTATCTGCAGCACCGACCGCCCGCGACGACTTCGGGGCGCTGCACTGCCCAGGCTGGGCACTCCTCCAGTGTTGCGCCGTGTCGTCGAGGCAATCATTACAGTAGTGGCTGCCAGCCTATACGGCAAAGGTACTTCCCGAAGTACGAAAGTCCGAATAGCACCTATGTCAGCCGGAAAGTAAGGGCGCCATAAACTTAAACACGAAATAAATATTATGACAGTTTATTTACACAAATTATACAGAACATACGGGGCTTACAACTTTTACTTTTACGCCTATGCAGTACTTATTTCACTACAAATTACACACATAAAATACATTCCTAGATCACAGAGAAATACAACAATAAAATCAGGAAACTAAATTTGAGACTAATGAAAATCAAGGCACACACTGTGACAATAAAAGTGGAGAATCACTACGCCTACGAGTTTACTAGGAGCGATTGATTTTCTGGAATGTCTTCCAATCTAGTTAAAGTTTACAAATGATATCATTAAACAAGCCAAGATTTGTCTTTAACATTTACAAATAATTATTGAATATTATTCAGTTAGCAGCCAAGTTTTAGACAATTTTATCACTGCTCCAGCACTACGCGTTGTCATAGTATTGGTCATGACCGATTCAATAATGCCGGCCAGACTCTATAAAACTAGCTTCCTGAAGGCAAATACATAGAAAACGAGATAGAAGCGCCCACCGCCATAGAGAGAAAAGTTATATAATATATAGTAGACCATACCTAGTCCGAACGAGCCAAAACAAGAGCTCATTTGTCAGACCCCAAACCTTTAGTCTTAAAACAAACATTAATTGCTGCCAACAGTAATGTGCGATTTAGAAGGGAAACCCGAATTCACTGTTTAAGTAGTTCCAACGATAATATATACAGGTCATAGACTTCCATTTAGCACCAATGCTCTATACATATGGTTGCCAAAAGTTAAGCTGTACAAGGTAGCATAGCAAAGCTGTTGTTTCTAACATCCTACGATTATTACACATGTTAAGGTTACTGGATGTTTTTATTCTATAGCATTACAGTCCTCGCGACGAGGCATTCAGTTTGAACACACACACACATGGTAGTCAAACTGTCTCTAGGTACCCATAGTTTTTGATCAATCTACTATCGCTGTCTATAAGCGGGATTGTTTCTGTTCGACTAGTTTCCAGCTCTCGTAAATATGCAATACATTAATACAGGGTGGCAGGGATATCGACACGCAAACTGCATGTATACCATGCATTCAGCACATGATTCTAGACACCCCCGAGCGTAGAAACTGTTCGTCGGTTATTAAAAAAAATATCAGCTATTTCATAGAAAAGCGCAATACCTACCATCAAAGTGTATGGAACAGCGAATTTTATTTTAATAACCGACGAAAAATTGCAACGCAGGGTTGTTCAGAAGTGCGTACGTGTTCCACGCGTGCCTCACAAGAAATGTCAGCATCGAAGAGGGGGCCCACTAGGGCCCAAGCCTGCCGGGAAAGCGGGATCATCCGAAAGGGGTACCGCTGACCCGGAACATAAAGGGCCAAGGAAGGAACACGGGTGGGTTTTAGTCAGTAAGAGTCTGACACTCCCTTCCGCTCCACCCAGAGCGGGAGGGGTCATTTGATGATTTCCCATCCTCAAAAAAAAATAAAAAAGGGTTGTTCAGAAAGGGAGGTTCCTGTTCCGGATAAGGCGGGAGGAAACGCCCGGGTGTCACCATTGTGTGAATCACCCGGAGGACACGGTGGAGCATTCGGTGGAGATCTGCCCGGCTTGGGCGGAGCACCGCCGTGTTCTCGTGCAGGCGATTGGCGGTGGCGATCTCTCGCGTCCGGCCCTGGTCTATGCCATGGTACGGAGCGAGAGGCCATGGGAAGCCGTCACCTCCTTCTGCGAAGCAGTAATGCTCGCGAAGGAGGAGGCAGAACGCGTGAGGGAGAGGCAAAATTCGCACCCTCACGCCCCTAGTCGCCGCAGGAGGCTCGTCGGGAATCCCAGACCGATTCCCGGCCACCGTAGGCGCGGGCTTGCAGACGGCGAGCAATGGGTAGCTTGCCGTCCGATAAGGACCAGGCCCGGGTCGACGGCGCGTTCTGTTCCACGCACGCCTCAAAGAGATGTCAGCACCAAATGATGGTATCCGCTAGGGCCAATGCCTGCCAGGGTCACCAAAAGGGTTATCGTGGCCCCTGGCACAGGCAACTAAAGGAACAGGAAAGGTTTTAGTTAGTAAGAGTCTGACACGCCCTCCCGCTCCGCCCAAAAAAATACAAAAATGGTTGTTCAGAATTATGTACTGAATCCATGGCAACAGATAGCGCGTCCTTGTCCCTGCCACCCAGTATAGGTATTATTAAATCTTAAAGTATTTCTAAATCACAGTGGCGAACTTGCGGAAACTTTTTCTGAAAATAAAATGAAAGTTAGTGTCAAGATGGCAATTGAAAATACATAAGTTCTGAAAACTACTGCAACAGATAGTCTTACCCGTAATTTTAATTCTATTCTGTCAATCTCTCCGCCCAGCATATCTACAATATTTTCACCATGTTTCAGTAAGAATGCTTCAACGTCATCAATGGTTTTCACTTTATTCATGTCCTAAAACAATTACATGATTCATATTTAAAGTAAAATAAGATTTACAAGAAAAGACAATCCGAGTTTCCGAATTGAGAGTGTTTCACAACGTTAGCGAGCTATTTTGTTATTAAGTTACCTACAAGTATTAAAAACAGGCATAATGCATGTAACTATGCGGCAAATCGTTTCTGGTAAATAGTATGCAAATAAAAAACATAAATTATTCATAAGACATAATTTTCCATTCAGCTTAAAAATTTCATTTATCAAGATCAGACCCTCACCTCTATTAATGCGTTCAAGTCGTGTTTTTCTAAATATGACCTTGTTAGTGCTCTGCCGTCGAAATCAACTTCGGCCTGAAATGGAAAAATTGGTGTAGTAAAAATGAGGATCTTGACATCTTTAAAATACAAATAGAAGATTAGAAGGAGTATTTAGATAAACGTTCACGGAAAAAGGTATCTGAGGGGCAATTCCCGTATTTTTAAGAACGTTCGCATTCTAATCTCAGTCTCAATCTGTCAAAAAATGTATAACGTTTACCTAAACTGTTGACATTTGGCTGTCGCTGAGATGAGATTGCGGCTTGATTTTGAACGTTTTCAATTACGCGAATTACGGCCTTCTGGTATAAAACCATGCAAGGTCAGATTTTTCGTGTGTCCTGGTTTATCAATAGTAATTTAAGTAGAAATTTATTGTTACACCTCTAAGACTCAGATCTGGACACATTCCATGTAATAAGCTGCATTCACGATGAAAAAACTAACACCCCTAATTGTGTGGAGTGTAGATTTGTGGAAGAATTACTTACATCACTTATTGATGGACTGTGATCGACATAAGTCTCATAGAAATTATCTGTTTGGGGTCTTGAAGTTGAACCGACTTGATATGGCACATTCCAAAAAATTCTGTCTCAACCAAATGGTGATGAATTGATGATGCGAAGAGTCTGTTCAGGTTCATGGCCCAAATGTAATCCGTAGCAGTGTGCATATTTAGGTTACGATGGGACTGTCATAAGTACGCATTGCGGTCGTAAGTCCATAATTTAAAAAAAATATTAACAAACAAAAAAAAAAACAAATAAGAATAAAATACACATAAGAATATTTTAAAGAGTATTTACCTTATATCTTATTAGATTACTGCCTATATCTATGCCCTTGACGTCGTGAATAGCTCTTATCATAAAATCTCGTTCTAAAACACTGTTTATTTCATCCAATTGCTCTTGGGGTATTGACCTGTTTGAAATTAAAATTGATATTAAAAAGTAAATAAGAATCGTCGTATATATAACCGCGAATATATCAATAGTTACCTGCCAACCAGAGCTCCCACGTTCGTAAGAATGATAAAGGACGCGACTCCACCAAGTAGGGTTCCTATTAATAAGCAACCGATAGAATCATACAACGGGTTCCCGGTGTATTGTGATAAAGCCATACAGCCAGCGGCTATAATCACGCCTGCTACAGCTGCAGTATCTTCCAACAGAACCACATTTACAGACGGATCTGAGCTACGCATTACTGAAATATGAAATAGAGACAACTTGGAATAACAATAATTGTGTGGAGGAGAACCGTTACCCTATTATTAGGTTTATTTATTACTTTGTTAACTAAATAAAAATCGAGTAGTTACAACTATAGAAATAAAAAGCTTACTGTATTCATATAATGACGTGTTGGCTTCCTTAGCGCCTTTCCGAATAGCATTTAAAGCTACCATCAAGGTAGCACCTTCCGACACGACAGCGCCACCAAGAACGAAATAGGCCTGCAAGTAAATGACATTTCAGAAAAAAAAAGTAAAACTATTGGGAATCAAACGAGCTTATGTACCTGTTAAGCGAAGTCTTGATACTAATCTTATGAGCTGCAATCTGAAGTATAATTTTAACATACAGGTACCTAGTTCGTCTTCACAAATTGTAGACAATCGTATTTATTTAAAGATAAATAAATTTACACATCTATTATTTAATCTCGTCTTTCACGTCTTGGCAACACCACGTGTCACTTGATTAAGAGATCATAAAATAAGGAACAAGCTCTTTCTTTTGTACAGAGTAGTTCCAGTACTTACACTCGTTATGTTTTCCTGAAAGGTTAACATTGAAATTAGGTGGACTAATTATTTCAGCTAGCTAGTGGTGGGTGAATAATTATACTTCAGATTGCAGCTCATATAATTAGAATCAAGACTTCACTTAACAGTTAAGCTCGTTTGATTCCCAATTTTATGTTGCTGCAATCTGAAGTATAATTTTAACATACAGGTAGATGTTTAGTGTTTGCTGCAATAATTCAACATATGTGTTCATCTATGCGATTAGGTATTCTTAATGAACATTACTTTAAACTTATATTCTTTAAGAATATTGTGCATGATGCATCTATAACGAACCAACATTGTGTCTGCTTCAGTTATTGATGTGAACTCTCGAGTTGAGCTGCTGTATGTCTTGTATTGTGAGAGGTGAAGTTTTAATAGGACTCTATCTTACTATCACACTTCACACAACTTACAATTATAAAAACTTAACAATCTCAATAATTGTTTTATTAGTTCGCAGAGTGCCGTTAGGGCTTTCTAGAAGGGCAGCCAACTTCTTTGTAGGTTTTCCTACAGTTTGTTTTGTATTATCGGACCGAAGATATTGTGAGATTGAATACTTTTGTAAGATTCTATGATTCAGAATAACAGTCTCAGATCTCTCCGTAAATAGTTATATTGTTTGAGATGCAATGCATGAATTTACAATAAGCTCAGCGTTTTCCTATGAATGCGGTGGCCGCTACATAGCATCCGCAATTTAACATCGAACTGAAACGAAGTTATGAAAACAATAAGGTGTTTCCCTAGAGAGCGTTTTTGACACCGAAAGTCAAACTCCGCTGCCATGATTGTCATGACGGTCGTCGCTGCGGCCGTTATGTGGCTGCCACCGCTGTGGAAGGAAACCCAAGCACATATGATATTAATTTTATTCTGGTTTTAATTTGGTGGTAGTGAACATTGGCAGGTGATTTTTGTTGCATCGACCAAGTCAGTCAACCCTTTATGTCTGTCTTATGTTCTTCGTAAGCATAGGGTCAGTCATTGCTTTCCCTATGATAGAAGTAGCTATTCCAATTTGTTTCTAGGACATCTCAATCCCTTGGTCCTTCAGAATAGAGGAGTCTGGGAGTGAGAGCAAGGCTTCATCTTATGAACAAGTAGAAGAGCATTGAATAGTGCTTTGTATGGATTTGGTCGATTTTAATTACATAATATCTAAAATGAAGAATTGCCATAGGTATCTGAAGCATTTGCCGTCAGCCATTTTAAGACAGAATCCTATCTTGTAGGTACTAATTTGAAGGTGTAAGTGTAAAAATTACACAATTTTACTTTATCGAATATTTAGTTAGTTCACAAGCACACATGCAATAAGCGTTAATGACCACCATAGTGCTTAAATAAAACGTTGAGCATCACGTGCTTAGTGATCAACTGATCAGTTAAAGCAAGGCATTCTCGCACCGTAGGATTGTGCGAGGCCTGATGGTCTACATCCAACTTGTGGTCAGGACTAAGAGTCCTGCTTCTAATGTATTTATCAGCTTGTAGTTGATGTCGTTGATGAACGCAAGGGCTACGCGAGCGTAAACCTGTTCTTACCTACTAGCGATGCACTTAATACCACTTTCTATTATAGCGGTATCTACATCGCCACATGCGATCTACGCATCACACTGACGTCACGCAAAATCCTGCATCGCGCAAGCAGAGTTTCCGCGCAACTAGCATATATACAACGTCCCGACATCAATCGTCGGGGTGTGCCAGACCGTCTCGTACTCATCCTACGAGACTTTTTGGCTAACCGAACCTTTCGCTATCGTATCGCAGGGGCGCTGCCCTCCCCCCACCTTATCCGCGCAGGCGTCCCTCAGGGCTCTGTGCTAGCTCCCCGCATGTTCACCCTATTCACCAGTGATATCTCCAAATGTAAAAATGCGCAGTGGCTCTGTTCGCAGACGATACGGCCATTTATTACACTGGGCTCCTTCCCGACTCGATATCTCGTACTCTCCAAACCGCAGTCAACAAGCTTGGCGCATGGTTCAGAAAGTGGAGAAACAAAGTCAACCCCGACAAGAGTCAAGCGGTTCTCTTCTTGAAACCGCTTGTCAAACGCAGACATGACGACCCCCGCCCGATCAAGTTGTTTGGTAAGCCGATCCCTTGGGCGAAGCATGCCAAATATCTGGGTGTGAATTTGGACAGACGTCTCTCCTTCTCAGAGCACATAAAGGTGGTTCGTTCGCGAACTGCCTTTGCTCTGGGTATAGACTACATTCCCTCTTAAATGCACGCAGTAAATTGTCACTCAGGTGCAAACTGCGCATTTATACGGCATGCATCCGACCCACTGACCTCTATTAAAATACGCTGGACTGGCTATCCCATACAAAATGACAGCTATTTGCTGTGCCGATTCAAAGCGCCCCCAGTGACAGACGTGAGAGTTCTGAGAACTAATAAGATTGCAAAATTTGATTTTACGCTAAGTGTCTCTGCGGAATAAAAAGTTTTCAAAAGTGTTTACTGTGATTGTGATATAAATTAAAGTGTTATAATAGTGACAGTGATTATATCATAGCTTGTATTGTTCGTCCAACATGAAATCGTGCGTATATTGTAAAACACGATACGAAAAGGTCAGTGGTGTCAGTTTTCACAAGTAAGTGAATCTAAAACATAAATACTTATTAGAAAACCGCTTAAAACAGTGTATTCTTACAATAACAAACGTAAACTATTCGAGTTTACGGGATTTTACGAACATTTTTATAACCAATAACTTTTGTTAGGGATGTCAAAATTCATATCGATACTTTCGTAATATTATGATGTAAAACAAAAGTCATCATCAATCATTGTTAAAATAATGATACGCACATTATAATGATCTCTAATAATAGCAAAACACTTCAAGGTTTATTATTATTAGAGTCAATAACAAATAATTTAACACTTATGATTCATAATTCTCATTAAGTGTTCTATATAATTATAGATATATGTTTATAATTTTTTACCCATACCTACTATAATGTTTCCTTTAATTACAGGTTCCCCTCCGATTACACTCTCAAACTTTGGTTAAAAAATATGAAGGTTGTCAACTGGACTCCGACAATGTATCATTATCTGTGTTCTAAACACTTCACGGAAGCCTGTTTCTTAAAACATCAGTTACGGACTACGTTGAAAAAATGGCTCGACACTAATTTTTCATTTAATAAATTATGTGATTTGAGAATGCTTTTTTATTTCCCTGTCCCCCTCCCCTGCGGTAATTAAGTTGTTACAAGTTAATTACCGTAATTACAGACCTAATAGAAAGTTATTGTGTCTCTTATCACATGGCAACATGCGGTATCTGACTAGTAATAATATCTTATTGTGCACTCTTTATAGGAAGGGATTATCTTATTAATTACTATTTATATCTTAGTAATTTACTATTTTACAGAATTTTATTATTTATTGATCCTATAGTGAACTGTTATCCGATTAAGGAGAACAAGGAAGGAAGGGGTCAACCGGACATGTGATACTTATTATTACAGTCCATAAACAGTACTAGATAATGCTATTTCAAGTTATGTTTTCTATGTAAAATATCTGCTTATTACGACTATCTATAGTTCATTAGTTTAGTTAGGTACTCAACTAGTGCAGACATGTCTTTTTATCTGTGCTTTAGTAACATTTAACAAAATATATGCCTATATTGTTTTAATTCAATTATCTACAATTTTAGTCAATCTTAACATCTGTTATAAAACGTATTTCACGTTTTTAAAAACATATTACGTATAAAAGACAACACGAATGTTACATGTTAATAATTACCTAAACCAATTTAATTTATAGGAAATCTGTAACAATAGCGTTGGTAATATTTCTATCATTGTGGTCGATATCAGAAAAGTTTTTATCTATAACAAACCTTTTGTTATACATCACTAGTATTAGTTCCATTCCCCCACACTGCTGCCGTCAGCGCCAAAATGGCGATTTTCAAATAGGCACATGAAATTGATAGCGATAGCCAGTCCAGCGTATTTTAATAGAGGTCAGTGATCCGACCTATAATGACATACACCTGTGCTGTTTTCGCACAGGCCCACCCCCGGCACGTCCATAGGATGCAGACCCTACAGAACCGTTTTCTACGTAAAATCACGGGTTCCCCCTGGTTCGTTCGTAATATTAACTTACACTTAGACTTGAAAATCCCCACCATTCAGCAATTCATGAAACGCGCTTGCAAGCGTTTCTTTGATACCGCTGGCAGCCATCGCAACCCTCTGGTTGTGAAGGCCGCCAGTTATGTCCCCTTTAGAATCAGTAGAATCCGCCGTCCAAGGCACGCACTGACCGACCCTGACGCCCCATCACCCTCCTCCAGGAAAGCAGTAGGGCCACCAGTACAGTATACAGCAGACACAGACACAGACACCAATCGAAGTTCCGACCTCGTCGCCGAGGTCCTTCGCGTCCGCGTTCCTCTCCGATAAATTCCCCTTCCTCTCCCTTGATTAGTAGTTTTACCCATTAATAATAATGAACCCATTTTGATCCTGCCTGTCCCCAACTTGCTGTTCTCCCCCAGCGACGCCCTAAGCCGAGGTTCGTACCCCACAGGGGGTGCCCATAGGTGATGGTTGCTTAGTTTATAATTAATATTATGCTGGCTGGAGGCTTTGAGTTAGCTCAAAGGCACCACAGGATTGACCGGTTAAGCAGTCACGGCCTGTCAAGGCCAACTGCGAGATGCCATACCCAAAAAAAAAAAAACAATTGTCGGGCAGTCGCCAACCAGACACGACACCCGTCTGGTCGGAGGATCCTCCCTTTTCTATGGAGGTATGAGTGAACTTTACACCCTGTTCCTCATGTCTCTATACTGTCACTTGGATTTGCTACCTATGTTAGTAAAATGTACCGTAAACTAATTATAAATAAATTATTTAACGAGAAATATTTTAATATTGCAATGTCGTGAACGCGCAAAAATAAATTTATAAAAGTAGGTAATGTAGCTACATTACCTACTTTTCTTACTTAACTTACGTCGTTCGTCGTGTCTAGGCCAAGTGATACCTAGGTATCACTTGGCCTAGACACGACGAACGACGATACTAAAAATATTATGAGTAAATTTATTTCTCTTTATACGGACGCGATTTGTTGGCGATGTGTGAAGTTGAACTACCTGTATGTTAAAACTCTACTACAGACGGCAGCGAAATAAAACCGAGAATAGATTTTTTTATGAACATCAAAGCTTTTTTCTCATAAGGGGAAGAGGTATAGGTATTTCTAGATGTTATAGCGCGGCTAAAAATATTGTAGGTACTTACCCAGAAAAGATCATGGAGGGGTTGGGGGTCCAAAATACCAGTAACTCCATGGTAGAAAGATAGCCCACATCCAACACAAAATATTCCAACGCCGGATATGAGAGAAGAGACATATCTCATGTTTGTATACCCATATGGATGAGCAGAATCTGCCATCTGCAAAAATTATAAAGAACATCTTAAAACCAGACATTATTCTGACTATACAGTAACATAAAAACGTGACACAAAAATATAAAATGAATAATAAGTACAGAAATAAACTACATACTTGGACAGATTTATGTATCCCATACACGAGGATCAGCTGATTCACAGTATCCGCAAGAGAATGGATGCATTCCGAGAATAAACTGTGTGACCCCGTATAAAACCAAGCGCAGAGTTTGAAAACAAAGTTACAGCCATTTCTGAAAATGAACACAAATATAATAGAAGAAACCAGAAGATAGATAGAAGTCAGTTCTTTTTCAGGAGTTTGTAAGCGATGTCATAATTGTTACTTTACAATTGTAATAAGTTGCAATTAAGTGGTCGCATAATCATTGATTTTGATCATTCATCACTGACTGACCGGTTGGTGCAGTTGGTAGCGACCCTACCTTCTGAGCCGCTGCGCGCTGGTCCCGGGTTCGATCCCCGGACAAGTCAAACATTTGTGTGCATGAACATGTCTGTTTGACATGTGTCTGGGTGTGTATATGTATATCAGTCATCTGGTTACCGTAGTACAGACTCTACCTAGTTCGGGACCTGAAGACCTTGTGTGGATGTTGTCTCATATTTATTTTTTTAATAAACCATATTTGTAATACTGTTTGTCCTGTTCCCGCAAACAAACCGTGAAAACAGTTTTGCGAGGCATAGTTCTTAAAAGTTAAACAAACAAAAAAAAAAAACCATCTAGATCCGAGTTCGAATTAAATGTTTTGAGTAGAACGTTGTTTCTGTAACTTACATCCCCACAGCTGTAAGTACAACCCTCCCAGATCTAGTCCTTAATCCTAATTCTTCCACTCCGTGTTGTAGACGTTTGTGGCTCATTTCCCTCCTATAATTTCTTAGTCGCCTTTTCACGGTAAACACATCTGTAAAATAATAGTTTTATTATTTTGCCTTTCAATGATAAGTAAGTTTCAGCATCGGTTTGGTTATACTAGCTCTATCTTCGCGCGCAGCTTCGTCCGCGTGGATTTCAAACTACAATATCGGCGGGGTGGCGTTTAAAGGATAGTTTATAAATACAATTTCGATCTTTATTATGTACCTGGATTAGTATTTGGGCCAAGTTCCTAAACCGAAGGAGTGGGATTTACAAACTGCAAGTACAGTCACAAGCATAAATATCTAACACTTACGCAAGATTCAAAAGCGATCCTCTCCTAAAGCATTGCTAGATATTTTATGGTGTTACTGTTACGCACATAGTATTATCAAATCCAAACAAAATAAATAAGAAATGAAAAAGATCTCTTCTCACAGTTGCAATTTTTATTTTAGCGGGAAAAACGCTAATGAATTTTGAGTAACTGTAAGCTAGCTAGCTGCTTGTAAGCTGTAGGCTGTTTATGCTCGTGACTGTAAACCCCCCCCTTCCCCCATTTTGAACACAGGGGTTGAATTAAGTACCTTTACATTATTTTACTCTAAGATAATTTATAAATAACATATTTCGAGTTTATCAGAGCAAGTAGTACAATCTTCTCATGGTAACTACTTTTCACGCAGTTAGAGGTTGATTTTCGAAATCTAAAAACACGTAAGTGCTTAATTCTTATTATTTTGTCAAGATCCTTATTACCACGTTTCAAATTAATCGAATCGCGTTATGATTCTTCCGTACAAACTTGAACAACCCAAATAGATAGTAAACAGATAGTATACCTATCTATCCATCAAATAAAAAAAGCAAATCTGCGCCTCTTACGGACCGATGATTACAAATGTTCTTTTCTGGCGACGACGTATCGTTCACTATCGTCGCCTTGTGGTTGATTAAGAAATTTTACTTTATTTTAGTCCCTCATACAGCGATCTTGGGAATGATTTTGCACTAGCGCACTAGTCGTCGAAAATCAACAAAAATTCTAACTGAGGACGCCCAGGCCGAGGTTCTGCGTAAAATAATAAAAAAAGGTGAGTGAAAGAGTTCTAAAATCTTTTTTTTATTATTTGTCTTACCCCTTCAAGGCTGATTTTAAACAATTGACCTACAGAGCTACACTCGAGAGCAATGAATCCGGGTCACTTAAAGAATCCTAAAAATCTCGGAAACTGAAAATGCTAGGTTAATGCAATAAATTGTATTTAATAGACAATGTAATACTCCTTAAATGAAGGTATTAAAACTTCTTAGTTATTGTAAAGTTATATCATAAAAAAATCAAATTTGAAAAAGGGCCACTTTCGAAGATGGAACTACGAAATTACAGCATTTGGTTTTGCTTTTTTTTGTAATCTGTCATTTATGTGGGTACATAAACCATGTTGATAGTGCTCTATATTCATTATTCAAGCTGAAATTATGTCGCTTACGCCTGAAGAATGCACCAGAATACTTACAATGCTGGAAACCGGCCGGAGTCAGCGCGATACAGCCAGGACTGTCGGTGTGTCGCTGTCAACAGTACAAAGAGTTCTCCGACGTTACGAAGAAACTGGTTCTAACCTACGCAGACCAGGAACGGGCAGAACCAGGTGTACCACAGCACGAGAAGACCGATACTTGGTGAACACCATGCTTCGAAATCGCTTTCTCACAGGAACTGAACTCACCAATCAGTTTCGACGCCTCGGAGGAAGTAACCCAAGTGCATGGACAGTAAGACGTCGGCTTGCTGAATCTAAATTAAAACCCCTTAGACCTGCAAACGGCCCTAAACTGGAGCGTGGGCATCGTATTTCAAGACTAAGATATGCCCAGAGCCACGTAAATTGGAGTATTGAAGATTGGTCAAAAGTTATGTTCTCCGACGAATCAAAATTTATGCTCTACAAGCACGATGGAAGACACAGAGTGTATCGAAGACCAGGGGAAAGATTCAAGCAAGCATGCATCGAAGAAAAAGTAGCATACGGTGGTGGGTCTGTACTTGTGTGGGCCGGAATTTCTTCTGAAAGTCGCACAGAGCTGGTGATCATAGAAAACGGCTCTTTAACTAGCGTAAGATATGTGGAAGAAATCCTCAATGATCACGTTGGTCCATTTATGGTCAATTTAGGTGAGGATGCTATATTTATGCATGACAATGCCCGACCTCATACAGGTAGGATTGTGAATGACTACCTTCAAGAGATGAACATTACTCGTATGGAGTGGCCAGCGCGCAGCCCGGATATCAACCCGATCGAGCATGCTTGGGACGAGCTAGGCAGATGCGTAAAACAACGAAACCCTCCCCCAATCACGCTTCGTGAGCTCAAAATTGCTCTCACAGAGGAATGGGAGAATATTCCCCAAAATCGTATAAGGAACTTGGTGTACAGCATGCCAAACCGCGTAAACGCAGTAATGGAAGCACGAGGAGGCAATACGAAGTATTAAAATTCAAGAAAATCGTAATAAAGTTCAAAAATTTCATGTTTCCTATTTTTGTTTTAAGGAGAGATCAGCAGTTTTTTTCTTTATGTAATTTTGTGTTAATAAAATGTATTTTCTTTTACTTTCATTTAAGGAGTATTACATTGTCTATTAAATACAATTTATTGCATTAACCTATCATTTTTAGTTTCCGAGATTTTTAACATTCTTTAAGTGACCCGGATTCATTGCTCTCGAGTGTATTTTTTGAAGTTTTTTTATGTTCACACACAAGCTTAGTTATTTCTTCAATTGTTTATTTAATTGCTGTCACGACGCCATTATTTTTTCAAAATAAATTCGCCCTGTAAAGTATTTTTATATAAAAAATATTTTTATGTTACTAAAAATGTTATTCAAATAATAATTACAATCCTGTAAATATTATAAATCGACAGAAATTATAAACGGCAATCCACTTTTGGAGAATAATTAGAAATTCAAGAATAATTTTATTCAAGTACTTAGTCAACAACTAGAAGCCGGTTATAAAAAAAATACAAAATCTGGTAAGTAATCCCTTAACATAGACAGTTGGATTAGTCAATAGAAACGTTATAGTGTAGATACAGTTAAAACATTTGAAACTAAAATTTTTAAATCATCATGTGACATTACAACTGAAATGAAAAACCACTAACTTTTGGAGGGCTCTGTTAATAGATTATTACTTAATATTTTTATTAAGGAAAAGCAAGAGAGAACCCGATAAAATTGTATCAGCCCAGGGGTTATTTAAGAACATTCACTAGTGATGTTAAAAAAATAATACAAAATAGAAATTTAATGGCATGGTGAAGCATATCCCAGCTACTGGTTTGGTGGTATGTCCTTGTTACCAGGAAAAGAAACCTCAAACCCCATCATTATGAAGAAATGCTCTTGGTAAACCCTTCCCTAATCAACAAACGAGGTCCAAGCTTAAAAATTACCTTGTTCATATCTTCTTCTGTCTAATTCTCTCCTCAAGAGTTCCTTCTCAAGTGCTTCCTTTGATCCCCATACCTAATATAGGTTTATAAAATGAGTTACTACAGTGTTTATTACAGCTTGTCCAATACCGATGTACCGCGCATTAGGTAAGTGCGTGCACGACGAGACGGGGGACCGTAGTGCAGGTAGCTCATTCGTCAACGCTCTCGCTCACGGCGCGGCCTCCCGCCCCCCGCCTCGCCGCTCGTTCCTAAGGCGCGGTACAGCGGTATCGGTCAAACTATAGATAGGTAATCATAATCATTTTGTAAGAGTTAGGATGTGTAAATCATGTTTGTATCTCCGGAGTATTACTGTTGTCTAGTTTTTTTTTTAATTATTTTAATTACGTTTTTTTTATTATTTTCAGTTTTTGCATAGTGTGTTTACAAACATAAACCATTACATGCATAAAAAATAACTTGTTTTTTTATAGTGGTAATCTTGGATGATCTTCAAACCCAAATTGCAAAGTACAGTGCCAGAAAACTTATCTTAACTGGTGGCTGTACTGTAAGTAAAATGAATGATAACAGTATGTAAAAGTTCTGTAATTTTTTTGTTGACTCCACTGTCTCGGAGTCAGATAAGTTTGTGGTACTTTACGATTAACAGCCATTCATAAGGCTCATGGAGTTTTGACACTATTATAATATATGGCCGCGTCCTAACCGAAAGCGATCGTCTCGCTTTTTATACGAATATGACGTACTCGCGCGATAAATCAAGTCGCGTTTGTACGTCATCTAAACTAATATTATAGAGAAAATATTTGCCTTTTGTTATGTTTGTTTGTTTGTTACGGAATTTGGCACATGGGTAAACCAGGACCTGGATTAGGACATAGGATACTTTTTATCTCGATACTCCATCCCACGGAATCGTGGTATAAGTGAGTGAAACAGTAAGGCAGCTGTAAAAAATAAAATATACAGTAGGTAGTTCATAAAAACGATCACGTCGTCGATCGCGTACTCGCGCGACTATAGCTCTCGATTAGGACACAGAGTAGGTAAGAGTGACAGAAAAGACTATCTACAATACCGTTTTTTTTCCTAAAATGTAATGAAAAATTTATAGATAGATATATTCCGCTTTTTAATTTTGTAGTGTTAATACCATCAACCATGCCATAAGGTTTTAACCATAGATTTATTATACTAGCGTTAGATAGGTAATGTGGTGATTAGGGCGAGGCCAAAAACCAATTACACCAGTGTACATGTGTATGGGACAAATACAAACAAAACGGGACAACTAGTGTTGTGCTCACTAGCTGCCTCAACTTGAATTATCGATATAGATTGCAGTGTCTCCTAATTTGAAGCAGATGTAGATAACTGATAAAGTGAATACCTAACTTAGTTTTTAACAGAACAAAAATAAAACTACAAGCAAAACAAGTTGGATTAATTTCCTACAAAGAGAACTAATTTATTGTAAATATGTGGTAAGCTTTAGGTACTTGGAAGTATGTATTTTGTAATTTTGCTCCACACTTTATTCTATTAATAAAATAATGTTTGATTATTCACATATTTGTTATTATTTTAAATAGAATTCCTATGCAATCAGAGCATTAATGTGATAAAATGTGATCATTTTCCGCATCAATTTGTGTAAAAAAAAATGGTAGCATTGCATTTAAGCAGTAAAACATTGCAGTTGTTTACATGTGAAATTAATAATTCTGTGGGTTTTCTTTCTTAGATGAGTAACATAAAGTCACTGCACACATATCCATTATTATTTCACTTTATTTACTACATAAAGATGTAGTAAATAAAGTAAGTATATAAAGATATACTTTCACATTTATTTCATCATTCACATACTAAACACTAAAACCTAGGATTTGGTGAAAATAAGTGGGTTTTTTTTTTCACTACTAACACTGCATTATTGGCCATTATAGGCCAATAATGTGTATGTGAATGGTGACATCTATCTATCTCGCTCTAACATATGCTTAGACTATGTTGTTTCTTTTTAGCATTGCCAATCTAACGCTAGTAGTATACACTAAATCTATGGTTTTCACATATTTTCCATATAATGTTGTAACAAAATATATAACAACATACCTCAAATGCTTTTGCTTCAACATCCCTACGATAATACACAGTTATAGGTGGTTCTGCTTCATATGGTGATCTTCTAAAAACTTTTGGTAATGACTCCAAATCAGTCTGCTTCAGTAAATATTCTGTCATTGCTCTCATCGGCGTTATAAAGTTACGCTCCGTGTAAGAGGCAGAAAAGTCAATAAGGAGCCTTTTTCTAACTGGAAAATTAAACAATTGTCATATGTTGGCATTTTTGTAAACAAATTCTAATTGCTTAAAATAATGCAGAAGGAATTGTAATTTTATTTGATACATTTAAAATAGATTATGTAATCTTATTTGTTTAACCTGCTTCTGAATTCTTTTAAAGGAAGGGTACAAAAACAAACCCTATAAGCTTACTCATTTTCAAATTTTGTTTTTTAAGTAGGAAGCATCAATGTTGCAATGGGAAACTAATTTGTACAATGTCACATGTAACATGAAATTGTGACATAATAAACATTGATAGAATTAAAAAGAAATCGGTATAATAAGAAATTAACCTGGTTTAGGTTCGGGTTTATCTGCTGGTTTATCGGGTGGTTTAGTTTTCTCAATTGTAACCTTAGTAACAACTTGGTTCTCATCAGTTTCCGTCTTAACTATGATGTCTCCAGTTACACTCTGTTTTATTATTTTATTTGCATTTTCACGGTCTGATGTCGCTTTTTCTGACTGCAGGGCATTTTTGGATATGGGTTTATCCAAAAAATACGCTGAAGTGTGCACACATCTCCATAGTTCCTTGCCTTCGTGGAAAATGTCTTGTCGAAATATCCTTGGTGCAGCAAAGCATAATGAATGCAAATATTTTATTTCAATAGAATGTCTACTTAGATTTCTGTAGAAACACTTAGCGGCTACCGAAGGCAACATGATAATTCGATACGAAAAGTCCAACCTTGAAGGTAATAATGTCACATGAATTTGAGAAAAACTAAAGCCCCTACAATTTTATGTTTCAATATACATTATATACTTAAAGTATACGTTAGATTATCGCTTATCTACTAAAATTAACATTAACATGGTTTATTTTATTTTATAGGTCTCTAATTCAGGAGTCGTAAGCTGATGACATCAAGCACTAAGCAGACAGATGACATGACAGATGACAGACTGACAGTGACAGAACTCTCAGATCACAGCAAAGCGTAGACAGAGAAAACGCACAGACTAATTCCATGCTCAAAACCGAAGAATGGCGCTACAGGGTTTTGTACGGACTTTTCATTACATTATTACAAAATGTTCACCTTGTCAACCTCTTCTGAGTACCAAAAGGGTCTTGGGCCGTACTATGACATGTTAATTCCTTCCAGAGATCTAGCAGTATACCAATGTACTCTGTGCAGTATACCAGTGAACCACTGATCTCTATTAAAGTATTTTATAGTGAACGACACGAATCTTGAGCGCTCGATGAAAGAGTGGGGACTTTTTTTACCGTAGGTTTACAATGCGTAGATGCTCTAAGGCGTAGACGGATCCCCACTCTTAAATCGAGTGCTCAAGATTCGTGCCGGTCACTGTAATAGAGGTCAGTGCAGTGAACCCAGGGGGAGGACAGTTGCCTACAGTCGCATTTTCAAAAGAAAGTGGCGCTGCCTATGTTTCATTTCCGTCAAAGTTTGATAAAAGTGTCGATAGATGGCACTCAAATAGCATTTTATTATAAAAATTAAACTGAAAAGTCATGGATTACTTAATTATTAATCATAAAATTATCGTAATATTGTAGAGTTGAGTAGATAAAAAGTTATATCAATTTAAGAACAAACTTTTTTTTTTTGTACATGTAATAATGAAATCTACCCTCCCTAAAATAGGGGGGCCATTTTGAATTTTTGATTTGACATTTTACAAAGTGTTGACTACTTGATGCGTGTGCGTGCGTAAATATCAATAATGTGCTATTATTTTGTTCCTTTTAATACTATTTCTTTGTATATTTGTATAATTCTTGCCCTTAAACAGTTCGAATCATGTAGACAGGAACAGAAAAATAGTACATTATCGATATTTGTAACTTTTCCAATGAATACACAAATCAACTCAAAACACTTATCTACCTATATATAGCTATAGTATACAGGCCGTTTATGGAACTGTTTTCCAGATGCCGCTAGTGGCGCAAAATGGCGTCAATTGTATTAACAAAAAAAGTCACAAGAGGGCACTCTTCTCCTGTATAGGTATATTATTCTACTCTGTGAGTGAACCCATCGTAAAGGAATGGTGTAGAATAGACTTTATCTATCATAGCATTATTCTCTATGGCTACAGATAGCTTCAACTTCTAAATTACCTGTGGTTATACCACAGAGTACATTTTTATATTGGGTCGTAGACAGAGAAACTAATAGACGAAGGGACCCTGTAACCCACTGACCTCTATTAAAGTACGCTGGACTGGCTATCCCATACAAAATGACAGCTATTTGCTGTGCCGATTCAAAGCGCCCCCAGTGACAGACGTGAGAGTTCTGAGAACTAATAAGATTGCAAATGGCCGTTGTTTGTTGATTTTACGCTAAGTGTCTCTGCGGAATAAAAAGTTTTCTAAAGTGTTTACTGTGATTGTGATATAAATTAAAGTGTTATAATAGTGACAGTGATTGTATCATAGCTTGCATTGTTCGTCCAACATGAAATCGTGCGTAGGTATATTGTAAAACACGATACGAAAAGCAGTGGTGTCAGTTTTCACAAGTAAGTGAATCTAAAACATAAATACTTATTAGAAAACCGCTTAAAACAGTGTATTCTTACAATAATAAACGTAAACTATTCGAGTTTACGGGATTTTACGAACATTTTTATAACCAATAACTTTTGTTAGGGATGTCAAAATTCATATCGATACTTTCGTAATATTATGATGTAAAAAAAAGTCATGCTCATCATTGTTAAAATAATGATACGCACATTATAATGATCTCTAATAATAGCAAAACACTTCATGGTTTATTATTATTAGAGTCAGTAACAAATAATTTAACACTTATGATTCATAATTCTCATTAAGTGTTCTATATAATTATAGATATAATGTATATAATTTATAATTTTTACCCATACCTACTATAATGTTTCCTTTAATTACAGGTTCCCCTCCGATTACACTCTCAAACTTTGGTTAAAAAATATGAAGGTTGTCAACTGGACTCCGACAATGAATCATTATCTGTGTTCTAAACACTTCACGGAAGCCTGTTTCTTAAAACATCAGTCACGGACTACGTTGAAAAAATGGCTCGACAGTAATTTTTAATTTAATAAAATATGTGATTTGAGAATGCTTTTTTTATTTCCCTGTCCCCCTCCCCTGCGGTAATTAAGTTGTTACAAGTTAATTACCGTAATTACAGACATAATAGAAAGTTATTGTGTCTCTTATCACATGGCAACATGCGGTATCTGACTAGTAATAATATCTTATTGTGCACTCTTTATAGGAAGGGATTATCTTATTAATTACTATTTCTATCTTAGTAATTTACTATTTTACAGAATTTTATTATTTATTGATCCTATAGTGAACTGTTATCCGATTAAGGAGAACAAGGAAGGAAGGGGTCAACCGGACATGTGATACTTATTATTACAGTCCATAAACAGTACTAGATACTGCTATTTCAAGTTATGTTTTCTACGTAAAATATCTGCTTATTACGACTATCTATAGTTCATTAGTTAGGTACTCAACTAGTGCAGACATGTCTTTTTATCTGTGTTTTAGTAACATATAACAAAATATATGCCTATATTGTTTTAAATCAATAAAACTGCAATAGTAACTGCATTCCCCTGTTTTTGGAGTGTTATTAGATGAAGTAGGGTAAATTATTTTCAGGATTTAATTGAAACGAAACGAGTTTTTTAATTAAGATTTAGTATACTACTTAAATGATAAATGATTTTATTTCTATAAGTAGGTTTGAACAAACACTTTTACACGTCAATCATATTTTTTTTAAACTAGATAAGATCGGCGTTTCCTATGTGACTACTCTGAGAAGAAAGGCCGAAACAAACTCAGAGGTCACAGTCTCTTTTAAAGTCCAGACAAAATCTTGGTCAGATCATGTGAAGGCTATGTAGATCGGTGTCTGCAATGGTCTTTTGAGGAAAGAACCACACATATTGAGTGGACCTGTCCAGTCAGTGCACGCATTTGTCAGTAACCGTGCAGCTCAACTCAGAACTTAAGGAGCTCAACGATTCGACGAACAATACCAAAGAAAGGACATTTTGGTAGGCCGCATCAGCTACTCAAACTGCCAGAACATGATTAAAACTGGAACAAAAACACACATAGTCCTCACATTCACAATAATTTAAAATAATATAATACTTTGTACAGTAAATATTAGTGTCATTGTATATGAAAATAAGTATACATACTTATAGAAAAGATTAAAAGTAAAAATAGTACGCGAAATAAAATAAATTAACATTGCCTGTGCTTTATTGGAGCAACTCAATCCCAAGCCTTTTTGTCCTCAATATAGTCTTTGACAGTATAATAGGCATTCTGGCATAGTTTCCTTTTTATAAAAGATTTGAATTTATTAAGGCTTAGTGCTTTAATTTGGCTAGGAAGTTTATTATAAAAACGTATACATTGGCATCTAAACGAGCCACCTATTTTTTTGAGCCTTGTAGTAGGAACAACAAATTTGTGTTTGTTCAAGTTTTTTTGTTCAATTTCAACAAGTTTGAGTTTAAATAAAAGTGAAGTGTCGTCTGCACACAGCACTATATCATGTTTATCCTTTATGAGGTAACTAAAAAAAACACTAACACTTAGAAACTAAACACTCCAAACAATTTGAAAAAAACACATTATTGATGTATATACATATAAATATATACACATATACTATGCTATTATTTGATCCAATATTATTTGTTTTTATTACATTGTAGAGCCAATATTTTTTATCGCGACTCGGGGCATTTTTGAGCTGACGCTGGCAACACTTACATGATATAATTTATTGGTTATGAAT
Organism: Brachylomia viminalis; assembly: GCA_937001585.2. Taxonomy (NCBI): domain Eukaryota; kingdom Metazoa; phylum Arthropoda; class Insecta; order Lepidoptera; family Noctuidae; genus Brachylomia; species Brachylomia viminalis. The sequence goes on from OW443299.2 coordinate 12,455,090, forward strand.
GTTAAAAACTCGACAAAATCCTATTATCTTCAGTTTTAATGAGACATATCGTTCCGTCATGCTATGGCATAAATAATCATCATTTAAGAAACTATAATTAGGTACAAAACCGTCGTACTTACGCGTGAAAAGACACACCGGCAATTTTCTTCTCACTATCGCTTTTACATGAAATAACACGACAACGCACCATTGTATAATCGTCGATGTGAAATACGGATAATTTCTCCGTCTTCTCACTGGATTAAAATCGTTTTTTATCATAAAAATAAGCAAAATTTTAACACCAAACACAATGACGGCACGAAGTGTCAAAGTTTGTTTCGCAATTTGAGTTGCGGACCTTGAAAAAACAGGTTACACGGTAAGAGACAAAAAAATTGATAGTTGTATCTCTGTCTAAAACATTCATAGCGTAATTTTCGCTCTCTTTCTTGTGTAAGCGAGAAAGGAATCGTCACTGCGTCTATTAGTTTCTCTGTCTACGTATTGGGTTCTCAGAACAATAGTTATTGTTCTGAGATTAGGTTATATTATACTATCTCAATGGTTATACTCGTAGACAGAGAATGCTATAGACGCCTGCAAACTGCAAAGCGTGTCGCAGAAAGAGACAAAACAAAAATACGTCACACATTTAGGGTTACCGTGTGAGGAAAAATTTACCCCACAATTTAAAATGTCTATAGAAAACTTATTTGTCTCATAAATCGTCTAAATCAGTGTCCGTTCAAAAAATATATTTGGGAACCTACATATTCTGTAATACAATCGGAATAAATACACACTACCTACATTAGGAATATGTTTGATTTACAAATTATTTTGGTACTTATTACGTTTGCATGAACTACGCATGCTCCGCCAACCCCATATGAGCAGGAGAGAGTGACGATGGATGATGATGATGTGATTCTAAATACCTACCTTTTCTTAGATGATAGTAATACATCTGGCTTTGTGAGTAAATAATACAACAAGTTTATTTTGAATTAGCTTTTATTGATTTTACACGTTATTGTCCTTTAAATAAAACAAGCTTCGTATAATGTTTCTAATTTTTTGCTTGGGTTCAAAACCTTTAGTTGCGTGATGGATACGCAGTTCAAAATAGTGCATGGAGATTGCCTTAATAATAAAACTTTGTGGTTTCCAATAAAAGGTTGACTTTCAAAATGATTGGTTGTGAAAACATGCTGACACCGTTTGAAAGCCGTTAAAATAAGTTTAGACAAAATATTTTTTTGTTGAAAGAATGATATTCTTTCATTTGAATGAATTCTAAATATTCTTTCTGCCATCGTACATACTTTAATTACATCGTACGAAGGATAAATAAGGCCACCCTTATCCTTTTTAAATATAAGACCTAAGTATTTGTCGCTAATAAGAGCTAGCAGACAATCTTCACATTTTATAGCTTTTCTTAATTTCCTAACAACAAACCCACCGATATACGAAATTATTTCTTCAGTATAAATTGTCAATTTTGAGGGGTTAAAAATATACTCGTGGTCATCATCGACAAGTAAATGATTATTATCGGGAAAATCTATATTCGAGTCTTCGACCTCTTGAGCACAGAAAATATTAATTTTATGTTCGTATCGCTCTTCTGTGTGTGTTAAAATTTTTATATCCTCTAGAGGTATACACTTTCCTGACTCGATACCTTTTATTTCTCCGTGTATCACTAGTCTTTTGTAAGCACTTTGAAATTGAAAAGCTGTTGGATTGTTGTTATATCCGCCTTTCGAGCGAATTGAGCTGAAGAAGCATTCGAGGTGATCTTGGCTAAGTTTGTACACACGTAAAAATTTAACTTTGCCCGTCACTATGATATCGGCAAATTTTTTTTTAAGACTTTGTATGCATATCAAGAAACCAATGAATCCAACTTTCCTATTTGTTTGCAGTATTGGTTTCCCCTCTAATTGTAGTCCTCTGATGTAGATATCCATTATATTCATAAAGTCTAGTATTCTATAGCCATTTTTACGACTAATAGGTTTTTTAAAACCATACATATTCAGATTCCGACTATTAAAAATATCAAATAGGTTGTTCATTTTTCTTATAAAATCTATAGTATTCTCAGAACCCGAAAACTCTGGCAAATTCAATTGTTTCTCACAAAATTCTATCGCATCTGCTACGGAATTACTAAAAGTTTGTGCCGCCAACTTAACTTTCATTATTTGTTTGGAAAAGTTTATATGTTGATTTTTAACCCTTTGACCGCGCGTGTCGCATATATGCGACAAATATTTTCGTGTCCCTATCGCGCGTGTCGTATTTCTGCGACAGAAAACATGCATGATTTTTTCGTTCTATTTTCGTCCTAATAACTGTGTGGTACAACTAAAACGAAAAAAAAATTTTTTTTCGATTTGTAGCCGCGCGCTAGGGGCACGGCCATTGATATTTAGCCACGCGCTTAAAAGGTTAAGACGCTTTGCGAGATGGAGACCCTCCTTTTCTTGCAGATTATGAAGCAATTCGATAAAGTGCCATTAAATGGTTCCACCATGCAGATTTGTTAATTCATTTTTTTGACCTAGTGTATTTCTCACAAGTTTAAGCATATGCGCTGGATCCGGAAAAATAACTATGTGCTGTTTATCTACAGAAAAATACGTAGTCCTATTTTCCAAATCATCGAAATTGCAACCTAAGGTTTTTGCCATCGAAAAGTTGGCTGGACAACCATCAAAAGTTAGGGAGACTATATTAACACCACAATCGCCTAACAAACTCATACATTGTTTCATCAATGTTGCCTTCTGTTCGCCGGTACAGCCGTTAATAAAAAAATAACCGATAGGCATCTTCCATCCACTATTTATAAATGTTAACATAAACACCAATGCCTCCTTAGCTTCAGCTATATTATGACCATCCAAAGCTTCTCCATAGTTCACCAGACCTACGCATTTTTTTCCGTCCCATTGGACGTGCCTCCTTATAGCCATCTCATCCATGCATACTGCACAATACAATTCGGTTTTTTTGTTCTTTGCCACCAATTTAATGCATTCCAATGACTCAGTTGTAAACCCTGGGTCTGCATCTACACTTTTGTACCATGTAGTAAGTGTGGATGGATGAGGCAGACAAGTATTAAATTGTTGTCTTACATACTTGTAAGCCCGAGGACTTATAAATTGCAAGCAAAGAGCGAATTTGCGTAAAGCTGGGGAGTATTTTCTACCATTGGAAGCGGCGTTCAACATTTTTTTCAAGAAGTCTATTGGCAGGGTCGATAGATTCCTATAAATCCCCATCTTCTTCACTTATCAAAGACTTTGTTTTAAGTTCCGTAATCACATTTTCTAGTTTAGCGACTTTTTTCGTTAAACGCCTACTTATTTCTCGAAGAGCCTTTAATTTTTTGAGTCGTTTGAATGATAATTTTTCCGAGTTTTTCCATTTCTTTCGCAACGTACGAGGAGTGTACTCTGGAGTCCGGTCCTAAAATAAAAATATGTTGCTTAATAATCATAACTTTATTACAGACACAATTTTTTATTGATTGTGGTACATACTATTGATGGTTGTTTAGAATCTGGAGTGTAGACTTCTTCAACTGGCTTTTGACTACTAGCCGACGGCAGTAGGGCAACAGCAGGATCGATCTGGAATCATGCGATTTTATGTTGTTAAAATCTGCCACACTATTAGTTCTCTAAAATCCCTCGATCAAAGTGCTTTATAATGAATTATTGTACCAATATTATTACGAAGGTAATTTATCTTAATACTGTAAAATCATCATTTCAGCCGAAAGACGTCCACTGCTGGACAAAGGCCTCTCCCAAGCTCCTCCACTTCGACCGAAACTGTGCTTCCCGCATCCAGCGGATTCCTGCGGCCTTCACAAGGTCATCCTTGTGGGAGGCCTTCCAATTCTACGTCTTACAGTACGCGGTCGCCAAATATACATAATATATAGATATGTACATATACAATAATATATCTACTGTAAAAATACTGTATTGATTCGGAGGAAAATATTAGTATTATCCCCCGAATCAATAACGTATTTCAATCAGTATATTATAGTAATTTGTAAGTACAAATACTTGTACTTAAAAATTATTATAATATGCTGTACTTACAAGAATGCTTAAATTATTTTCAATTTCCATATTCGTTTCTTCATGTAAACTGATGGAGGAAGATGATGGAATACAGGCCTTTGATTCCTAAAAGAAATTATTATCTTTAGGACTTTAATACAAAATAGATGTAAGATGTTGTTTACGGAAAAAGATATTTTAAATTCTTGATCGATATTTTGAATCGCGTTCAGAGTTCAGATAAGCCTGTCTCAGTCATTTATTGCACATAAAATGTACAAAATAATAGTTCGCAACTGATAATTGTATATAACAGTTTTAAAAACACTGAACATAGATAAAAAACGTATTAAACCTGTATCAAAACTTAATATGATATTAAACTGAATATTGACCAGAATAGGTACTGCATTCGGTAATAGCAGTGTTAGTTTCTTCTTTTTATTTAACATTTTTTTATCAAAATGTCTGCTGCAAATTTTTGATGACGGTTTTGGTGTCCAATCTGTTCGTCCTGTAGCTACGATCCAATCCTGACGTAAATTATCATCTTCAGGAAAACTGCAACAAGCCATTAATCTTTCAGATATATAATTAACTAGCTGCGCCCCGCTCTTTTGCCTGCATGTGTCTCGGTTCCGTGAGAATATTGCGATAAAAAGTATCCTATGTCCTAACCCAAGTAATTTGCCGATGTGCTAAATTTCATCCAAATCCGTTCAAGCGTTTTAGCGTGAAAGCGTAACAAACAAACCAACAAATAAACTCAATTTCGTATTTACATATAATATTAGTTAGGATTAGGATACACACTACAGAATACATATTTCCCATAAAAGTGGGTAATAATTTATAGAAAAATTGGCAACACCAAAATCCTTAGATTAGAATTTAATAATGTTAATTTTGTGCTTTTTATTGATGAATTTACGTCTAGGGTACATTATTCATAATGTATGAACATAGTAAAATGTTATTGATAGCCTAGTTACTGATAAAAAAGTGCTATACTCACGAATGAAAGGACAAGTCTGGCATTTTCGTTCCACTATCACTTTTACACCTTAGAACGCTACACCGCACCATGTTTTTATTTTTAATGGTTGATTTAATAAGGCTAAATTGTTCACAACATAAAATAACATAAATTACCAAACTGAAAGCACAAAAAACTGAATTTTACAAGAAGACGTTAACTATCTGTCAAACTTTATTTAGCAAAGTACTAATAATGTACTCTGTGGTACTATGCTAAAACCTTCAAAATCGGGGCACGCGCCGTGAAACAAAAAATCTCATCGTTCTGTCTCATTTCTTTACACGACATCGGCGTAACTTGCTCTTTTTCTTGTGTGAATGCGACAAAACACATCAATTTGTCTATAGCATTCTCTGTCTACGGTTATACTGTTTTAGTTTCTCTGTCTACGACTGTTAGGTACTCATTTTAGTTACTATACTCTATGCTGTTACTGTACGTAGACAGAGAATGCTATTACTGTATCACTGTTACTGTCACACAAAAATAACAGATCTAAATATCTGTTATTAAACAACAGCCTGTTATTTTTTGCGAACGATAACATACGTATTTAAATCTCAATTGAATATCTTCTTTGTTTCTTTTTATTTAAAGTCGGAAATCGTATCCAAAGTTTTGTTTATAAGGACCTTCCTTCCTTCCTTCTTCTTCCATTGCCGTTCCCACGCACTCTGCGCATCATAGAAGCAGTCTTCTTACCAAGAATGGTACTGAAACCGTCAGTACGTGCTTCTGCAAACATTCCTGACTCGCTACAGTAACGTGGGAGCCCCAACAACATCCTGAAAGTATTATTATACTGAACTCTGAGGGCGTTGTATGCCCTCAGCGTATATCGAACCCACAGAGTGCACGTGTACAATCAATGATTGACAGAAAGCCTTGAAAAGAGTTATTTTTTCTTCTGGTGTACAACGTGCGAACCTGCGGGCCAACATATGAAATCGGACAGCCAACGCCCTCCGTTCTCTTTCCATATCAGTAAATTTATTTTTTATATTATAGTTCCAGAATTCAGTGAACTGGTGCCGTATTCCATATGGGTCTACCCTTTATAGCAGAACTTTTTATGTCGTAATATTATTTTGCATAATAGCGAATAGAATAAACTAAATTTCGCTGAAAATCGTTTGGCACACACTCATATAGCATATATTCAAAACTCATCATTTTATAAGTCAGAATTATCTTTAGGCATAAATTTCATATCCTTAATATTTAAATAGTAGGACCATGCATCATCATCAACCATGCATATCAAGTGCATGTCAATTCTGCTGATTTGACGTATATTTTCATAATAATGCAAAAGAAAAGTATTTTGAGCTTTATGAACATAAAAACGAGGGTTTAGCGAGACTCGGTGATGTCACGAAAGCAATGAGTCAAAAATATTCGATTCATGCCATATTTTATGTTGAATCATGGTTGTAAATCCTAAAATGACTAAATATTATAAAAAAAATATTTACGTAATGAAGGTTATTCCGTCTATAAATAAGTTTTATAAAAGAGCTTTATAAAAGAGGATATTTTTCAGGATATAACAGCACAATATCCTGAAAAATATCCTCTTTTATAAAGCTCTTTTTTTTTTCAAGCGAATTTTCACGGAGCTCCGCGCGCCTTGAAAACGATTTTAGAATTACGTAAAGGTGGGCTTAAACTAAACGAACAAAGAGCCAGAGCATTATTTCTTGATCTTTTAGTGTAAACGAAAGCTCGCTTAGAGCGTTTACACCAATAATCAACGAGGAAGAAAGAGAACCAAGAGCTAGAATTCTTGCACACGCTCTAGAGATGTTTAGATCAGCCAAACGAATGCTCATTGCTCACTCGTGTCAATTCTGTGGTTGGTAGTGCTTCACTTTGTCGGACTTTGTAGTCATTGTTTTTGTTTTTCCCGAAGGTAAGATGCCCATCATTTTTTTTGCTTCTTCAACATTATGTTCTAGTAGGTGTTCAATTTTCTGCCAGGTGTTTTGTTTGCGAGTTAAATTTTTATAATGCTCAAAAGTCGGATCCCACAGACATCTGGAATTTAAACTTCTATCAACACATCAATAGACCTTTTTCTTTAGACCAATCCATAATTACATCGATAAGCATGTATTTCAAGTCACTAGAACACAAGAACGCTTTTAAGAGACCGTTCCTCGGAGCGACCGCGTCCGAACACGAAAGAATTTACATCAAGCGAAGGCCATTCTTAGAATATTCTATAGAATCTTTACGATCGCAGACAGAACCACACAAGAATGCGCTACCTCTGTTTACACTCAGAACAATTTAGTTAGGTATTGTTCTGAGTGTTTACACTAAAATAAATTCATAGAGTGGGGATAGAATGAGCATTCGCTCGCCTGGACTAGTCTGGAGTAAATCGGCCTTTAGAACGAGAGTAAATATATTCCTTGCTTTGGAATCAATGAAAATGGTTTTTAGGAACGTATCGGATTTTGTTCATGTACTTTCCAGAGGGGGAAGTGCTCCGCTAGGAGTAATAGTGTTCTGTGGGGAAGTGTTCGTAAGGCTTCTCAATCTCCTGTTATATTCTCTAATATCACGTGTGAACAGCACACTTTTTTTTTTTTAAATATCTGTAATTATTATCTGTTACGATAAATACGCCCCTCAATGATGCTCTGTGCGCCTCAGCCACAGAGTACTTTTTCATAGGTACCTACTCAGCGTAGACCATAGATATACGTAGACAGAGAAACTCTCTGTCTACGGTACTCAGCCTCACTCACTCACCACAGATAAAATACTAAATGTACAGACGCCAGCACATCAAGCTACTACAATCTGTCAAATTTCTTTAATAGATTTTCAGTTTTATCGCTAAAGCATTAAGGTTCAAGGTTGATTGGGAAAATTTGACAGTTTCGGGTGCTTGACCTGCTGGCGTCTGCACAGACTATATAGAGAACCTGTACAATCACTCACTCACGAGTTGATTACGCTTCGCCAAGATTTCGCTAATTTAAAAAAACCTACTGCTACCTCAACCTCACCTCAGACCAAATAAAAAGGCTGCTGCTGTCTACTAAACGAAACTTGATCAGTTACATGTGTTACAAAATCGTTGAGCTGTAAGAGTGAGCAGATAGTTCGATTTGTTTTGTTTGCTGTGAAGTAACTCTAATCCATCACTCCATCTAACACAAAAAACAAGCCTAGAAAATGCCGGCGAGCAACATCGGATCATACTTGCAGAACGCTAGAAATAGTTTCGACGCCGTGCGGCCCGCCCCAATTTATGCTGATGCCAATCAATCAATAGGCCAATGTCAGAATGTGCATATATCCACAAATTGCTACTATGGCTATCACGACCTGAAGAAACCTGAAAACAACCACGTTGACACTGATTGCGAAATGGTCGAATTAGAATTCCCTGACGGAACGCCTTCCAAAACAACGTCTAGGAAGCGGAGCGCTGATGAAGAAGAATATCCTCAAAGAAAGCGTCTTCGAGAAGGTACGTTTAATAATGGCAAACTTGCTGAATCCTTAAGATTTTCAAGGTTGTTTTTAAAAATGCAAGTCAGTGGGGTTTCATCACCTCACAATATGATTAAATATGCTTAGGCTAAGCGTGCACACAAATATAATAGTTGCGATAAATAATCGCTAATCTGTGAACAGTACCGATATACTTAATAGTCTAGTCACTGCGGTAAAAAATTGCTTGATAAATTATTTTCGTTCATGATTTCATTTTGCATGAACACGAGGTTTAAAAATCGCTTCTCAGTGTGCGCTTAGCCTTAAGTGACAATTTATTGCATAAAGTTACATTTTATAGAGCAACAAGATTGTTCTGTAGTTTTTTGCTTTGTAGGAAGTCTCCCATTGCCATGTTATGTGCAGATGGTACCTACTGCCTATAGTTCATTATTTACAGTTTTGTTGCAGTTTCACAAAAGCTTTATTTTACTATTGTATAGATAATGTTAAAGTTGCACCTTCGTTCATTGACTGCTAACAAGTAAAATTATTGGACATTTATGAAGATTTGTGCTGTTGTAAAAAAAATAAGATAAGATGACCTTTCAATAAATTATTTAAATAAACATAACATCACATATGATGGGGTACAGATTAACCCACACTTTCCGGTCAGTACAAATCTTTAGAAAATACCTGATAGTAGTGATCTAAAGTTAATAATGTTGGATGGATGTAATAATTATCATCAGAGGTCAGAATTAGGTAGAGTTATTTATGTACTTGCAACGGAAATGTTGATATTAATATGGATCTTCTTGATATGAAAGGAATTTCTAATGGACAATTCCCTGTGGCCAACAATAATACAAATAAATAATAATAAAAACCTCAGAGATAGACAGACAAATAAAACAAAGATAATTAACATAAAAAAATTTGCATTGGAATTTTGCAACTTCGGACATCCGATGTTGTTAATGTAAATTTAGCAACGTCGCGCGTGCAGTTGTTTAAATTGTGTAAAAGAAAATGCTTTTTTATTTAATAAATCACGGGATTTTTCCGCTCTTTTAAAATTAATCTTGGGATTTGAGGCATATGCACTTTATTCTTTCGCTATATGAAATCAGTGTAAGTACATAAATAAATTTACCTAATTCCGACCTCTGATTATCATACAGGACAATATTTAACATTAATTTATCAAGAATTCTAATGCCATCATACTTCAACAGACTTGTTATAATACTGTGTTAGAAGATATTATGTACCTATGATATTGTGTGTATTAGGAGAAAACAATGGTTTACATAAGGTGAATTTGTGAGATAGGACTTCAGGGTGAAGACCCAGTACTTGATGCTCATCAGCCACACTATCACTCAGTACAATAAAACGGTGATATTTTTTTGCATAGAAGTTTATGGCTTCAGGCTGTCAGGCTAAGCAGCTTTTCATAATAATTTAGTTGTGGCCAAACTCTGGCTCAACTCTTCACAACGCAATACCTTCGATGTGACACTTATATTTGTTCATTATTATTTTTGCATAGTACAGTCAAAATCATATCCGTGTTACACACGGCCTACACATCAAGCTATACATTTCCAGTTTATACTGACCTCTCATTTTAAGGAAATCCTATACAATGCGAGATCAGCTTATACTGGAAATGTGTAGCTTGATGTGTAGCCGTGCGTACCACTTGAACTATGAAATTGTTCTTACTATTTCAACATAAAGGTGCTGTTGATGTGAAATTGTTACCACGGATGTGTGGTTGACTGTACATAAAATTTTAAGTCATTCTGATTTATGCTTGAATAAATATTAAGTAGGTAGGGGGAAGTTTAATTAAATTATAATTTACTGTTTGAAATACTCACGATAATGTCTTACTTACCTAGTGTTGCATCAATGTATTGGTCAACGTCTATCGCTTACCGATAATTTGTTGTAGAGCAAATAGCTGTCGGAAGAATGGCGGTCGTCCATTTGATTTAAACGGACAACATTTTCGGTTTTTGGGTTTGTGAACAGCTTTATATACAAAATAATGTCGGTTTCGGTTTTCATAGAACTCGAGTCATACGAGTAGTAATGTACATTTATGATTTACGTTACGTATTACGTGTTACATTAGTAATAGTAATGTGATGATGTGGTGTGACGAGCTGATGTGTGATGTGATGTATTAGTAATGTGTAGTAGTTTTTAGTATAATCTCTCGCTTGATATTTTTATGTCACATAACTTGTAAAATGGCATTATGTTTACAATATTTATTATTAAAATAGAATGTATGCGTCATTTTAAAAATGAAACTACTTTTTGGTTGCGCGGCTAGTACTAATATCATAGGTATTTTATACTTTTAGGTTTAATAATGTCTAAACGGGGGTTGCTACTCTGTAACCTTGCGCGTCAAGGAATAAGTAATCCTTTAATTTATTTATTTAATTATTATTAAATTAAATAAGTAGGTAGGTACCTAATTAATAAAAATAAAAAATCGGCAACTATTTACATCCGCTTTAAGCTGCCATGTTATGTGACGTCATATAGCCTATAACCCGCGGAACAATATGAGACTTCCCACGATACCTCGTTAGTCATTTGTCAAAATACAACGCCATAAATGAGTTATGTTATGAAGGACAAATGAACATACAAATATACATAGGCTGTTAAAATCATAACCTTCCTTTAGCTTTGCCGTAGTCAGGTAAAAACGAATTTGCATAATGTGAGTGCAGGTTTTGCTGCTTGGGTGAGCTCGGCACAAGTCACCATAATTGTTATGGGCATGATCTTATAATTACCTACTCATTGTAACATTCGCTTAGGAAGCACAGCATATACAGTACATACCGCTATTTAATTGTACAGTCGATCTCGTAACTGCTGTAACACCCTAAGATTGAATGTAACTTGCAAGTCATAAAACGACAAAGTCTATATTGGTCTATGTATGTAACAGTTAGATAGTTTGGTTTTGTCAATACCTATAATAAAGCAATTACGAGGTCGACTATGCATCAAATTATTCCTTTAAACGTATTTCGATCTAAAACACCCCCTCCATGTAATTCATGTAGTCGATATTCTAGATAAGTAAGTATATTAAGTATAGGCCAACCTGTGACATGTGCAACATATATTTTATAAGTAATAATAATGTAATTTGTGTGCTTCTATATTTTGTAAGTAGATTGACTATCCTGTAGGCTGAGCTCATTGAAACTATTTTGATTCCAATGGCACAGGTAACATTAGAGGAAGACTAGATGAAGAATTTGACACAATAATGTTTTAAGTACATATGATTAGTTAAAGATATTTTACCGTAATATATTAATTAATCATGAAGATAAATTCAGAACATGCAGGAAACATAAAAAAAACAAAGAAGAACCAGGTAAGATTAACATTTTTATAAATTATTGTCCTTTAAATGTAGAGAAGTATCTATTATAAAAAAGGTACTCAAACATCATGTGCTATTTTAATTTTACTGAACAATAAATACCACCATACCAGTTGTATATGCATGAATGATCAAAACTACTGCATCTATAAACATACAGTGCGATCGCAAGTTTTTAGAGATTTTATAAAAGCAAATTAATATTTACCTACAAAAGACATGACAATAAAAGCTTTCTTGAAGTGTGTTCCTCTAATTTACCTGTGTCAGTATTATGAGGAATATTTAATGCTGACCGCACATTGGATACAATTTTATCGCCCAACAGATTCCTGGTTGTATGAGGGACTAACCCATCGATTGAGCTTAGAACGTTTCTCACTAAGTTAGGTACTATCCCGGTTTTTATACATTACAACAATTGGAAGATTCTCATGCGTAAATAAACGACAACCTCAGTTGCAAAAAAGTCAGCGTTGATGGACAAAGTTAACGCAAACAACAATGTGCATCATCTGCATTTAGTTGTGTTGTGCTACCTCTAGTTGTCTTTCAGAGCAGAGCCAATACAAATTCGAATAAGCGTTATAGCATAGTGGCGCGTGTTTTGTTGAACAAATACAGGGTGTTCGGCAGAACGTTGAACATACGATAATGGCAGATAGGTGGGGTCGTCTGCTATCTACCTAGCCCAAATGATTTGACCTAGGCCCCATAGATTTTTTTTAATAACCTATTTTTATGAGTAGGAAACTTTGAAGTAAGATTACTTTATGTAGGATAGACGAATCTGGCCACACTATTTTTTTTGTTTTTGTCTCGACTGTTAGTAGATTCCTCTATTACTTTTTAAACTAATTTTTAAACTATTGTTTGGTGCAGATAAAAGCTAGACAAATAGTTATGAGCCTTCAAACATTACAAAAAGGGGTAAAACATGATTTTAAGCTTTTCTTTACATTTAAAATAACTAAAAGTGATTGACGACTTAGGATTTCATCGAAACATCCTTGGTGTATGGCCTTTCGACCGGTATGTAATTTGTTTAATTAAAAAAAAAAACTAGTTGTTGACCAATTTTAGTTCAAAAAGGGGATTTTGATGCAATTCTATTTTTGTGAAATGTAAAATGTTTTGCAAAATTCATCATGTAATCGTGGTAAAAATTAAAAATCGATAGTGTATTGAGTAAGTACCTGATTGGTAACAGCCCCACGTGTAGAAAAATCAAACAAACCCATGAAATTCGGTTATTTAAAAAAAACAAATAAAAAAATCTATGGGGCCTAGGTTAAATCATTTGAGCTGGGTAGATAGCAGACGACCCCACCTATTTGCCATTTTCGTATATTCAACGTTCTGCCGAACACCCTGCATAATGTGGATCTTCAGCCAAAATAAGAAACTGTCGTGAAAGTTTTTTGATGAATTGGATGCTTGTTGAGGCCTGTAATGTCGCCATATATTGCCGCGCGGTACAACTTGCAGTCACGACAGTCAGAGCACACACAAGAAAACATTTCTTCTGGACTGTACATGCAGTAACGAGCCACATTTATCTTTGTCACAGCGCGTAAACTACATGCAACTGCTTGTCTCCGTTGCCGCCAGTGAGCACACAACGCTACTGTGGGGTACCATGAGCGGTCAGCCTAAAATAAAGTAAAAAAAAAAAAAACTGACAGATCGCATTTAAAATGTGCTTATCCTTGGGGACTAAGGGCAAGTTTCACAGACCGCACTTTGACTTTGTTTTGCTAAGTAAGCGTCGCATACGAATATGAACATTATAGGTATAGGTTCATAAACTTCATAATATGGAAAGAGTACTTCAAAGTGCTCTATGTGAATCTTGTCCTGAAAGATGTTTTTAAGCTTATCATTTTACAAAATCATGAAAGATGAGTTGAAACAGCAACAAAACTTGGCTTGGAGGCTTCCTGTCAGAAACTTGTGGCCCAGTGTGATGAGGTTCGAATTTATTTCAGAGGGTATGGTGCCATCGACTTCCAACTACAATCCATGTTTACTACGTCCAACACACAACAATCCAGACATATCTCGTTGTCTCATGGTCCATATGATCTAAACTCTAATGCAATGTCTCCACAGACAAAAAAATAATTTAGAAAATTATCATTTTATCTGCAGAAGTACAAAGAGAGAACATTGAACCTGAGACAAATGAGACAGTGAAATTGGACACAAGTACAGAAGATGTCATGGAATCTTTATATTGGAACATACACGGAGGAAATATATTTCATTTGATACAGTGTCTGTGACTCTTGATGTGTGATATTTTTAAGATTAAAGTGATTGGGACCTTAAGAAATATGCAACAATTTTGTACACTGTAATAAAATATTTGCATAGTTTTCACATTAGTGTAAGATTTTTTTAATAAATATATAATAGGCAAAGGGAGGGTGTTTTTTTAAATATAAACAATTATTTGTTTAAGATAATTTTTATTAATATATTTTATATATTACACAAAGTATATATGTAAAGGATAAGAGTAATTTAAAAATAATAATGGGATACAGTAATAACATTCAATAATACTAAAATCATCCGGGGATCATCAAACTTCTCAGTTTAATCTGGAAAAAAAAGAGAACACTAATTATTTCAATTTACTTTGTTTTTCTGTTCCAGGTGCAGATAAAGAAGCTTTAATTGATGTATTTCCGTTTCAGTATACGCTCAAACGACATATAATAACCGAAAATGGTTCAGTTTGGGTTTTTGCCATGCCATTACAGTGTAATAACTTCACCTTTCTGTTTTTCAGATGATTCTTCCATGTGCAGCCTTGTTGGCACACGGTCAAGTCCAAGCCACTCAGCTTCCGCCTTTAATGCAAACATACCAACAATTTACAGTTTGTCTATAACATACAGATTGGTATTTAGTGTGCAGGTGTTATACAACTAAAACTATAGGTTAGAACCAAAATCCCATTGTCTGTGATATAGATGTCTTTGTACCTGATTTTGTATTAAATTATTTTCATTCAATTTGTTTTTATTTTTATTAGTGGTAGTGCCTCAGAAGTGAAAATGCAATGATTAAATATTTCAGTTTATTAAAAGAGTCCCATATTACAAATTATAATCAACACTTGACAAATGTGGATTCACATAATATTAAAGAGGCTAGAATACAGAATTGAAGATGTGCAGGTTGGGCCACTAAGATATTGACACTTAAATGTTAAGATTATATACTAATTATATAAGAATAGCAACCATCACCTTATCGGACAAAGTAAATTAAAAATATTTTCTGCAAAAAAAATCGTAGCGAAGAATTCTCATCGGGATTATCTTGATTTATTCAATAGAAATAAAAAGCCCATCTAGATAAAATGTGCGGTAAAAAAATTGCTGACAAAGGTCCCGAAGATCAGTTTATGGCAGAAATCGTGTCATACTTTCTAGCGGTGACATGACTATAAACGAACTTCAGTATAATGTCTAAAATTTGTACGAAATTGTACGCTAAATAAAAAAAAATACTATAACGACTTCGCAGAAAACAATAATCAACGTGTCACCGCCAGGAAATATTCTTTCTAGCGGGCGGTATAATTATATTTCACTGAGTAGTATTCCACTTTCACACTTTGTTATGGGCCAAGAAAAATGTACGGAAAGTGTATGTTCAATTTCTATAGCAGTTTGGGTATATCTATACTCGTAGGTATATTAATTTGTTATTAAAACATTCGATTATAAATAATTATTTACTTTTCAATCATCTTCCTATGTACATCAACACATACAGTAATACTTGAAAAAAATATTTTTGGATACATTTATAGTACATTCTTAACAAAAACTTGTGATAAGTAAATAACTTCAAAGATATACTGTGATACTTCCACTGAATTTATTAATTTTGTCAGAAAAAGGACTAGCAGCTTTAGAAGAATCTACATCGTCTATAATAAAAGATCAGATCTCTCTTTGCATTAATGATTCTTTATTAACTAATTTAATAACTTGATATATTTATTAACCTTTATAATTAGGGTAGTTTGTTGTCAACTTATTTTAAATTAAAGTTTAAAGGGTAGACAAATTATCGCATTTAATTTGTTTATAACATTTTGATTATACTCCGTTAAGAAAAGGTTAAGAGCGTTTATACTTTATACCATATGAGTGGCAACGTCGCAATTTAGTGTCATTATCGTGGTTTTCAATTTTTATCATTTAATCGGAGCTATATTTTAAAAATCTGTTTAATTAACTTTTTAGAATTACATGAAAGTGTTTCAAAAGTAAGTAACCGTAATGCTTACAGTTATTTTACAATGAAAATAACGCCCTGCAAGTTTCCAATGTATTATTTGCATATAAATAGAACGGTAAACGCAACGATTTCTTACCTTTTACACAGTTTTCACATAATTCTAAAAAGTTAATAAAACAGATTTTTAAAATAAAGCTCCGATTAAATGATAAAAATTGAAAACCACGAAATATGACACTAAATTGCGACGTTGCCAATCATAAGGTATAAACGCTCTTAGTGAAGGGTTTTGTTTTTTTGTATTATTATTTATTTATTTAATTTTGTTTTTTTCTGGACTGTTTTAACCCCACAATTTTCTATCAAAATTACCGTTTTTTTTTCGGAGCCAATACTTTATCATTCAATGAGATACCCTCATAGTAAACGTTATTAATTAAATAACCTCTTAGGCGATATAGGTTTTGAATTGATAAGTTCCATAATACCAAAAATAATAACCATTGTACTTACGTGAAAAAAGGAAGTGGCTCGAGTTATTTGCTCCCAAGTGTATTACCACATGGCGACTTAGCAAAAAAATGTAAGTTCGTATATTCAACGGCTGTTCGAGCAAGAAAACATCATTTTACTAGCTTAAAACAACATCTAGAACACTAGTTTGCGCTTTACCTACTTGACATTTTCTGAGCCGTATTATGTCGAGAACCATTGGTCCTACTCCTATGAGAACCTTGTTTAGGACTTTTTTAAGCAAAATTAATTAAGGAAGAAACTTGTTAATAAATTGAAGTAATAAGTTTTTTTTTAAATATTTTCATAAACTGCATTTCCTGACCATTGAGTATTTTTTTTTCGCACAATCTATTTTTAATGGACATTTCATACAATATTTTTAATGCCTGAATAAAGATAATTCCTAGGATTTATTTCACAAATTTGCCTTTAATTTAACTTACTTTACTGGGCTAAAATAATATTGTGTTATGGTTAAATATGTTGGTGTGTAGGTACATAAATGGACCAAATTATTAATAGGGAAATAGTCCAGTAATCGAAATGGTGCAAAGTAGGATAACAATCACAAGCAGATTACTAATGTACTTTATTAGGGTTTATATTCCTAGATGGTTGGTAACCATAGAGTGGAGGTGTTGCAAATGGTTTACAAATGTGGTTTGGTATTAGTATCTTACAAATTTTAAATCCTATACAGGGTGTGGCGTAAGTAGTGGTCCACCGTTCAGGATTCGATGAATCAGATAATTAACTATACTTAACAATTAAAAATTTCAACCATTTCTAGTAGTAAGTTTTTTTTTTACAAAAATCGCTCTTGAACTTGATGGTGTGTTAAAAAATAGGGTTAAAAGTAGAGAAGAACCAACTTTTTCTTCAAAAGAGCTGAATTTACATAAAAAATTATAATTTATCATGATAGCTCTTATATTCAGCGGTAATTAACATAAATCAAAATAAAAAAAATAATGGTTTTTGTTGAAACTACAAACAAATTTGTAATAAAAGGTAGAAATTTCGTAAATAAAAGACAAAAAGGAAATATATTCGGAACCCTTGGGTAAAAATGGTTAAAATTTTTAATTGTTATAGTTAATTATCTGGTTTATCGAATCCTGAACGGTGGACCACTACGTACGCCACACCCTGTATATACCTTTATACAGGATTTAAAACCAGATAATTAATATGAAAACGATTTGAAATGACTTGGTACTATAAATGTTAAACAAAAGGAATAAAATTAGGTACTTAGTCATTGCGAGTAGCACAATTGATTAATGGCAGGCATCTACAATACAATACGTTTTGCATTACCTCAGTCGGGGTGACCTCTTCAGTGTCTACCACGTCCGGTAGAGCTTCTACATTAGCTGCAGCTTCGTCGCGTCCGATAACACTATCTTCCACCTCATTGTGACACGTTTGGTCAGCTTCGGCCAAATCTCCGTTATGCATTTCGGAACAATTTATGAGATCCACTTTTCCTTCTTGACTAGAACGTGGACTATTGTCGTTCATTTCCGAAGTCTCAATATCCATATGGACGTGTCCCGGCCACAAATCGTAAGGACAAGCATTTAGCTGATGCAACTGGCTGTCACTTGAACTAAATAAATTTAATGAACCAGCGACGTCTTGCAAAATGGACGATTCGGATAGCTCATTCGTGAGCTGGGTGGGCTCGCTTTCGTTACTAGCTGGTATAAATACTGGCAAATTCTCAATAATGTCTCCTGAAACATCACAAACTCGCATACCTTCGTATTTAGATAGTAATTCTAATAGCCTCCTCTTGGCCTGTTGAGTATACCTTCCGTCTGTAGCATTGCTTAATATAAGAGATACTAAAGTCTCTAAAAAATCTGCTGTACATGTTTCATCGCTTTTTAACAACAAAAAGCGAACGATTTTATTATCAAGTTGCAGAGCATTTCCACACATATTTTGAATTGATAATGAATTACAGTCATTATATGTGCTAGGGTCACCAGATGTTGAAGCTGATTCTTGTCTATTTTCTTCATGGGCACTTTCATTGCTTTGACTCTCAATAATAGAACTGTACTGAGACAGTACATTGCGTATCGATTGTAATACTTTTTGTCGTAAAGCATCAGAACTAATTAATTGCAGCTCTCGGAACAACTGAATCAAAAAATCAGGATGAGATTCATTCACATCAATTAGAGCTGTCACTTCAGAATACACGTTTTCTCTGAGCAGGTCAAATAACTTTGAGGTAGCCTTGTCTTGACCTTCGCGACTCGTTGACGCTAAATTAGGATTAGGCATTTCGGATGTACTGGCAATGTTAATATTGCTCATTTGTGAATAATCCAGTGAGTAATTTCTTCGATTAGATGAATTCTTCGCTGGTAATTTTGAAGACGACTTCTTTTTACTATTAGCTGATGTGTTTAAGTTATTTGCATGGGCTTGTATAATCTCAGGAATTGGATTTGTAATATTTAAATTTCTAAAAGAGTTTGATGGAGGTTCTTGGCGATTTATATTGATGTTACAAACGTTAGTAGCATTGATTTCGTCGATATTTCTTGAGTGACAAGCAGACGGCGTGTCGGTGTCTGGGTTCTGATTGACGTTCAGTACGTCTGGCGCAGATGAGAACGAAAGGGATCTTTCGTAGGCAACGTTTCGTCGCGTATGTCTGTTGGGTATGTCATCGTTATTTGCCTGTGATGATTGAGCGGCGTTGTGTGATGAGCTAGCAGCGTTGGTATTTCTCTTGGGTGTGATGCAGGGAGGGGTGGCCGAGGGGGTGCGATGTAGTGTGTTATGAGATCTTTCGACTAAAGGATGAGGGTTATGAGCGGGCCCGACTCCTAAGTGCCCATCAGCGTTTGCCTTGTTATTGGCGGACAGAAGATTTTGACGGGAATAACTGGAAAAGAAAAATGTACACGCTTTTACTATTTTTTCTTATAGGTGTTATGATAAAAAAAGCCAAATTCAATACCACTGTAATGTTAGTATACACACGTCATGTAAGAATATTATAATATCACACAGGCGTGTATGATTAGTCTTATTACAAAGCATGAAATAAAAATCGATTGCAAACGGAAAATTCTAGGGCAAACACAATTCTCACCCTTAAGATATATTTGAACTGAAGTATATGATAAAATACATAAATATGGTGTATGGACTAAATATGTATACTTAAATATAAATTATAATAAGTCAAAACTTAATGCGTGTTTCTTAATATCTGAAAAGAGAAAAGCAAAATATATAATTAATGCTATGCACCTTTAAATAATAGCGATAAAAGTGACCTACCTGCGGAAGTTATCCCAATAGTTATTGGCTCTGTTTCCCGGAGGTACTTGATTATTTAGCGTATGTGATGCTGTTTCAGCACGCCAGCGCTCTTCCATCTAGAACACATAGAGTATGTATTTTTATTTAAAAATACTATGTGACAATTTCTACTCAAAAACTGATAATACAGTCTTGGATTGTCCCAGTTACTGAAAAAAGTTGTCGAACTACTAAAACTGTTTTAAATGCTACGACAAAAAGGCGCCGCTGTCAATGTCAAATTTGTTTACAAATATATAAAAAAAATAACCTCAGCCCTATTACACGGGGCGTAAACATGACTGGCTAAATGTGGGTGTACTATAGGTAGGCCTCTGCCTGACCTTTCGGGGATAGAGGTGTGATGTTATGTAATGTAAAAAGAAATGTTACGTGATTGAGCTGCTCTCTCAGCTGGTGTATCTCTCGCTGCTGCATGACGAGCTGCTGCCAGCACCACGCGCCCCAGAAGCCGCATCCACAACTGCAACCACCTACCATACCTGCGTGTTACCATACAGTATCCAGTTTTATAGCAGCTCAGTATTAAATGAAAAAAACAACCTGCCAAGAGCGTCCGGTAGTCGGGATGGTATTGATTTTACCGACCACAAAATATTTTTTGTATATCGTAGGCATGTTGTTGTGCTCTGTGATCGTAGAATTATAGGAGTAGGAGGACAGAAAAAAATATGGTAAACAAAGTTATGGCTGCGGTTGTAACAGTAAATATACCATATCTCAATAACTATTGACTTAAATAGCAAAGTCACTTGGAAACATCATAATCTTTATAATTATGTGATCTCCGAGTAAAGTGGCTGTGTCACATCCGGACATACAGACATGACGAAATTATAAGTGTACCGTTTTTGAAATTCGGCTACGGAACCCTAAAAAGTGAAGTCGAGTGATTCTGTACCAATCTCGGTGCAACTTACTGTTACTTTAACTAGCCCTGCTAATGGTTATTGTTATTAAGCACATTAATACATACAACTTCTTTCCATTTATTTATTCCGATGGATATTCAAAAGTGATAAAACAGGTTCAATGATGTCAAAACGCTTACTATAAGGCATCATCACGTTGAACGGCATAGATGGCGGGTACGACAGTTGTGGCGTGCCCATCAGACGCTCCATAGTTTGAGAGTGACTGTTCTGAGTGAATTGATTACGCATGTCCTGAAACAACACCAATGTATTTAAATTTAGAATTTTAGATAATCGTAACAGACCTCTACAAAAAAAGTGTTTACATAAACAATGAATCATAAGATTTATACTAGAACCATTATGCATTTAGAAAAGAACGTTAGTCATAGCAAATTATGATCCCACTAATAAAACAATAAAGTAACCATTATAAACGAATCTTATCAAGTTCTCTTTACCTGGTTGGATTTATTGTTAGTGTTCCAGCCAGGTGGTGGCAAATGCGGATACGGCATGTTTCCAGGATTTTCGCCAGCTAAAACAACGAAAAGGATATATAAGTTAAGGACGCTCCCACAAATGGTTACCAAATGGTAATGGGTACCAAAGTAAAAATTTGTCAAAAATGTTCACTTCGGTACCGTTATTGAGAAACTGTACCTATCTAAAATTATATTTATAGTTCAGAATCGTACTATACACATCAATCAACAATTCTGGCGAAAAACATTTTAAGAATGCCAAGCATTTTATTTAATAAACATACTTTTGTGTAAAAAAGTAATGATTTTGACTACCCATTTGTGGGAGTGTCCTTAAACAATGGAGACTGACAACATGTACATACTTTAAAGTTTTATGAATAATAACTTACTGTTTTGGGAAATTGGGGGAACCATATTGACGTTCGACGATTCCACCCTAGGCTCGTGACGGATGTTTTGATTCGTATTGTTCGACAGGGATAGCTGAAAAAATACCCAATAGTTACAAATGTATCTATAATTGGACTGGCCAATACGATTAGTAAAAGAAAAGTAACGAACACTGCTCTCATCTAGCTGTCTCTCTTGGGGCTGTCTCCGTCGCACGCGATTTCTTTGATTGGACTTATTTCTGGACGCACTGTGAAATATAAAATAAACTTGAAACAATACTCAATACTTTATTGCATTCCTTATTGTGTACATTATAATAGTTGGCATGTTAAAACATCGAATCAGTTATGGACCCTGTCGGGCACAGCAGTTTAATAGGAAGGAGGATGAAGGCGCTTTTTGTTAAGAAAAAAATTCAATATTAAATTAAAATAGTATCATTTGCTTTTATGGTATTTATATTGTTTATAAGTATTTATATATTTGGTTTTAAGTTAATTTACTGCACGTTTTAGATTATTAACATTATTTATAATAAACTAAATACTTACGATTTTATTGAGTGTTGTAGAATGTTATTAGCTTTAATTGTGCACTGTTTAGTATATTAATTTTAAATTATCAGTATTCAAACTCCATCTTAGGACGCATTCCGCATTGGCGATGCCTACAGAGCGTGGGGCGGCGAGGTGACGCCCTGCGGCCGCTGCTAGAGGCGGTGTTGTCAACACGTTCCACACAAACCAAGCGTGTCAGTCAGTGGGCGTCACCGTTTACTCGCACTACGACTGTTGGCCCTTGACATAATGCGCTCATCGCAATTTCGGCGCCACGAGTTGTATTACCACTGCCGGCTCTAGACGCTGCCGTCACGCGGCGGCGCGGCGATTCCATGCTCTTTGGTCGTATGGACAACTCAAAATTCGACGGTTTAACAATTGCACGTAAAATGACATTTTTACTAAACGAATTTGCAGAATTTGGCGCAGCCTTTAGTCACACATTCCCGGTAACACAATTTAATTTTATTTTGCAGAATAATGTTGTGTGCATTTAAGTCTGTGCTAAATAAATGTATTTTCTTTCTAAAAGTTATTTCATTAATAGTTACCTGTCCGTGTCGCTCCCGTAAGCGCTGCTCATGTGAGGTGGTAAAGCCGCTGTAGATCTTCCGCCTAATGCGCTGTCTCCACCACCCTAGACGTAAAATATATATGAATATATTATTTTTTATCACTAAATCTGTTCTGTAACATAGTCTATCTACCTATTTTGGGTGTTTTCCCACCCGATAACGCCCAAAAACTGTTTACAGTATGTCAATGCAAGCGGTTTCGCAGACCATATGGTCTTATGTCCATTAGCCCAAACTGTCCTATCCAAAGTTTGGGATATAACTAGTATGTAAAGCGATTAATAACGTAGCAGAAATACACAGTGGCCATACTATCAATCCTAAGACTTACCCTGAAGTTCTCAGTTTCTCTGGAGTCCTGTGAATCCAATAGTATTTGCTCAGATCTGGATTCGGGCTCACTGATGCGGTCTTGTTCACTGGTACATAATACATATTTGTTTATACATTAGCTTAGCTGTAAAAATTAGCTGTAAAAATGTGTGTAAAATTTAATAACAAAGTTCTATAACCGAAATTAAAACATACCTATTGTATGATTGATTGACGACTGAAGCGCTGCGCGATTCTGATTTCATATTTTGGGGTTCAGGATTCGAGCATAGAACTTTCTGTAACAAAAACAATAGCCAGGAACTGAGAGGTGACGTAATGCTCGAAAAAAAATCCGATTATTTATGCTATGAAAAAAAAATCAAGCATCTTTCCAACACCGCGGTTTATCTATTGACAATTTGATTGAACATTGACGGAATGTGATCACAAAATTCGGGATGAGGGCAAAAGTGGTTCACATTATCAGCGTCACTAGTTAGGTCAAGACAAATCTAATGATACCTCGTTTTTTTTAAATCAATCAAGCTGTTAAGCTCCATACATTTAGGCAAACTGTCCTTTAAACGAACCTCCTTGTTGAGCAGCGCTTCCAGTTCGCGCTGCTTGTCGGCGAGCAGCGCGCGCAGTTGCAACTGTCGCCGCTCGGCCGGCCCGGGCTGGCCGCTCGGGCCCGCCCGCACTTCTTCGTTAACTTTCTTCTGTTTACGGCTCACCTCTTGGAAAAGACCGCTCAATTTAGTATAGTATTAGTATATATCTAGGAATAAATGGGTGTGAATAAATTAAAAAAGACTCTTTGCAACCTTTATTAGTGTTAACTTTTGTTTACGTAAATTTAAATCAACAATATTTAACCATTAACTAATTATTATTCGGGAAAACTTGTAACTGGCCATGTTTGTGGTATTAACAAATGCACTATTGTACACGTACAGCTATAAGTTTTCCAAAACATAAAAAACCTAAATACTGCATTGTTTTAAATAGAGATAGATACATAATAGAAATAAAAACCCAAGTAGTAAAAAGCTCAAGGTGGAGCGGACTTGTGAACAACATTCAGCATAATTATATAGGGTGACCGAAAATATAAATTTATTTACTATTTACAGCCCCCGATTTCCGCCTAGGCCCTAGGGGCCCAGCCAGCCTAGGGCCTAGCCAGACCAGGTAGCTTGCCTGCCTGATTTCAGGAGTAAGGCCAGATTAACCACTTAGCAGGTGTAGCATATACCATCCGTAAGTCCTATGGAATGTTATACATAATATATATGGATGGTAAAAAAAAAGAATTCTCCCAAGGTGGGATACAAAGAATTTTCGAGGTCCTACGCTCGCTCCTGCATCATCCATTTAACATGTTTAAATATTTGTATACCACTCCATGGCGAAACATGTAAGATCATAATTCTATTAGAAGGACCTTAATATACCATGTTTTAAACCAAATAAATATATTCTATTCTATTCTATATTTTCTCAGAAATCTAAACTTTCCGGGGGCTTCTAAAAAATTTCGAGTTCGCGTCGATTATTGCATCTTATAATAGTAACACTTAATTCTTAAACTTTCTGGCACACTTAAGTCGACAAAGTGATTCCCATTACTGTATGAATAGTTAAAAGAAACCTAAGCTATCTGAGATGCAAAAATTTTCGAGCTTGCTTCGCTCGCTCTTGCATCCAAAGTTTTCTTACAAAAATCCCCATTCAACCAGATTGTTTTTACAAAAGTACTAATTTGTGTTCAAGTAGGTAACTTGAGTGATAAGGAATACGAGGAAAATAACGTCTTAGTTTCGATTTATGACGACCGCTGACGTAACTATGCTGACATATGTTTATTTATAGTAATTAAAGTCGGTGGAAAATTATTATTTTTTAAATTTCCAAAATGGCTTCGGGATGGGGGGATGGGGGGGGGTCTCGAATGTCAAGTGAGTAGGGCCCTGGGTCTCTAAGTCCGGGCCTGATTATTTAGACACTAATCAGACACGACCATTTCAGAATTGGAGCCAAAGAATATGGCCAATCTAAAAAACTTGATATTATTAAGACCGACATAGCTACCTTTGTTAGAGATCATATCCTTGATGCGTGCGCGCTCGCCCATGATCTTCTCAGTTTCCATTCGAAGCTCTTGTGCTAACTCTTGTAACGTTGCTATGTTGTCCTCGTGACCTGAGTTGTGATCATTAAAAAAAGTTTTTTTTTAAGTATCGTATTGGCATCCGATATACGATGAATAATGTAGTTTCTTTTTAAAGTGTAAATATTAAAAAAAAAATGCGTGTCGGACCACGCACAACGAAGGGTTCCGACCGTAGTTGGAATGAATTTATCCCATGAACAAACGTAAATTTATAGTTGTATGTTCCCATACATTGATATACGTCACGGTCAATTCTACAACTGCAAATGTAAACTTGTAATCGCAATTTTTTCTTATGTGATGAAACTATAAACTAACGTTTTCGGACTTTTTCCTTTACTTGTGCTGTGAGACCATGCTTCTTGCCAAATTTCATGATTTTAGGTCAACGGGAAGTACCCTATAGGTTTTGATTTATTTGCGAGTATCAAAATATATTAAATCGCATTTTTTTTATGCGTTGTTGAAGCTTGATATTTTTAGAGCTTCAAGGGACCGTAGACATACGTATTTGATATTAATTTTAACTTGATACCTCTACGCGTTCCTGAGAAAAGGGTCTTGACAAATAGACAGACGGACAATGTAGTGATCGTATAATTATGTACCGTTTTTTTCCTTTTGAGATATGGAACCCTAAAAAAAGAAAACAACTGGTAAAGGTCCGGGACCCCAGACCGTCTGAGCCATCACTAGCCGGTTTAGAGCCGCGGGGTAATCACACCAACAATTGCAATTTCATTTTGACAAATTCGAAAACATTGATTGTGTTATTTACGATGTTTAGCAAACGAATGTTTCCAACATATGAAGCAATGGTGTGTTACGCAAATGGGGTGCCGGCTACTAACTAATTATCACTTACTTTGTTGTTGTTGCCCATGGTGCTGAGGTTGCGCATGGTGTTGTTGCGCATGATGTTGTGGCTGCGCATGATGTTGATGCGCATGTTGCTGATGTGCATGCTGTTGCTGCTCATGTTGCTGATGTGCATGCTGTTGCTGCGCATGTTGTTGTTGAGCATGCTGTTGTTGAGCATGCTGTTGTTGCGCAAGTTGTTGTTGCGCATGTTGTTGTTGAGCATGTTGTTGTTGAGCATGTTGTTGTTGCGCATGTTGTTGTTGCGCATGTTGTTGTTGCGCATGTTGTTGCACATGCTGCTGTTGCGCATGTTGTTGCACATGCTGTTGTTGCGCATGCAGTTGCTGTGAATGTTGTTCATTGGTGAACTTGTGACGCTGTGGCAATGAGTTCCGTACACGACACATACTGCCGTCATTAGACCAGCCACCCATGCTTCCACCGCCTTCGGATTTGCTACAAAAAGAGAAAAACTCACTCAAATATTTTCCATATTACCCTTGATTTTATTTAAATTAAATATATTGATAATCTCGTCTCACTTGTCATGGATGTTCGAATGAGTTGATAACTCTCTGAATGAATCATCGTGAGCCGACGAAAGATGTTCGGCCTCGTAGTTTTCTACCGATCTCATCAAGTCTGCAAAAAACGCATTTTAATTTTAGTAGGTAATACACATTGACGTTTCAAATAGTGGAATATTGTGGTATTATATTTAGTACCTTTCGTTTTCTGAAGAGCAGTCTTGATAGCCTTTATTTCCATTAATTTGAAAGGATCTTCATTCTTGTTGTTGCTTCCGGGTTTATTACCTGAAATAAAATAGCACAGGAAATAGTTTAGCATTCTTACTGTAAACACTACATCATGCATAATTATTATAGAGTAATTTTAAAGATAACTACATTTTCGTGGCAATTCTTCGTCGCCGCTTTCTTCGCCAGAACTAGAATACGTATTATGACCGGACTCGAGATGTGTAGCCATTTGCAGCTTTTGAAATTCTTGGACCTACAAACAAAAAAATTAAATAAGCGTTTACGGTCGACATTGGATAATGAAGAAAGTAGAACGAATGAATGTACACACCAAACTTTCCATGTGTTGTTTCTTCATCTGTAACTCTCTCAGTTTAAGTTGTAGAATACGGCTTCGCTCATTCAGCAGTACTTCGTCTTCATCTACTTCGCTGTCCCGTCCTGCGCCTGCCGCCTCCTGTAACATAACAAGCGCATCATTACACAAAATCCCAGAGGAGATATTCCATCTCATTTAATTCACAGATAACTCTGATTTGACGACTGTCTATAGAGCCGATTTTTTTCTAGAACTTGATGTGCCATATTTACGGCAGGGCACTGTTGTAGATCTTGATAACTTACCTCACTTCCAGTAACATTGGTGTCACGATGCGAGAACCTGTCATCCTGGCTATGTGTAGAATGCGCCGAGTGTCCGTGGTCTGTGTCTACACTAGCCGACATATTCTGGGGTACATGCAGAACCTCTGATGAATGAGGCAACGTTGTAGCAACACCTATCTGTTGATTGGCGGCGTACATTCGATTCGTATGATGGTAATTACCGCTCAGTGATTGGTTCTGAAAGTTACAATGATAGATACAAGTTGTAATTGAAATAACTAAAAACTTCTAGAGGGGTGGTTGGGCTTTCAGTAATAGTTGTTCATAATGATATCCCCTCAAGAAGCTTTTTAAAATTACAAGGTAATTACATCTTGTATGTTGCTCTCGTAAGCGGTGGTAGTATAGGAAGGTATATAAAAATGTCTTGAGATATATTTACTTGTCCTGCACCAAAATTGTCGTGTGAAGTAGACGGCTGTACTTCCTGGGGTTGTCTCTCCCTATCTCTATTCATGTCTTCTAGTTGATGCTTAGCTTCCTCCTGTAGGTTGTTTTGAATTCAGTATTATGACTATGTTCTTTAAGATTTTACAGATTCTAACATTCCTACAATTTATTTTAGACCTCACCTGATATTTTAGTAGCCTCCTTTGTTGTTGTTTCAATGCTGCTAAACGCATGTGAGACATTTCCATTTTATTTTTAATTTCATTTTGCCACAGTTCATTGTCACTGTACGTCGAGCCATTGCTTTGTGGAGATACCGGTCGCGTTACTACATCCTGCCGAAAACAATGATGAATTCAAATAAACCATTGAGCCAGAAAAGATAAATAACACTAAAACACATCTATTGAAAGGGTAACACAAAAACAAACAGATGTGTAGTATATTTTTAAAAGGTTTCCATGAATCTTTGAACTTTGTAATGAATGGATCAAATGCGCTAACGAATATGATGTCTGAGGTAAAACTAAAGATTTAGCAGAAATTACGCATTATGCGTAGTCATTTCTGCAACTGCGGACCTTTTGCCCACTGATAATATTGTATGCATGTGATTTGCTAAGTATTTAGGTATCAAATTGCGTTAAACGTATGATCAACACCTTTCGTTAAAGTTATTGTTATAGGTTAAGATGTGTATATTATCCTCATTAATTCCTCCATTGGACTAGTTATATGGGATCATTTGTCTCTAACATGCACAAACGGTACAGTGATTGTTATAAAGTTACAATATATCCACATAAAACAGCAGTAAATCTATGAGTACAAATCAAAGCTGAAAGTCTAAGTTAAAGCTAGAAAGCAGCTTTGACACAATAGAAAGTATCAAATGACATTTGGCGAGTATGGTAATAGGTATTAGATACGGTTATTCTCTGCTCCAAGATTGCATCCATTTCATGCTATGGATCTTTCGGCTCACAACATAGGGACACACTCCATAGTTCACAGTAACAAACAAAAACCTGATTGCTGGTATTGGGATCTTTCTTTTTAATTTTCATCTCCTCTATCCGCGTTATTTTCTCCACACAAGAGAGTATGTTCTTTCGCAACATATCTTTTAATTCTTGGTCATCCTTGCTTATTTCGCTCTGATCAACAGCTTGTATTCTATTCTCTTTATTACCTTCTTCAGTTCCCACTAAACTGTCAGGCGGCGCTGATAATTGCTGTACATTTTCAGTAACGCCATCTGAAGGCTTATTAATTTCTTCTTGAGAATGACTTTCTTCCTCATTTCTAATGTTATTCATGGATTTATTTATCTGTTCATTTTCAATATTGGTAACTTTTTTCGACAAGTTGTTGTTTATAACGTCAGGCGTACTTTTAACATTGGAAACTGGGCTCAAATTAATTTCTGAGGGAGGTTCTGTTTTGCTCTCTGCACTGGCATCAGTTGCCGGTATTTCTACAATCACAACTCCCTCTGTTTCCTCAGCAGGCACTTCAACATTTTCTGGTGTGCTGTCCACTAAAATACTTTCCAGTTTAGTTTCACTTTCCTTCAACTTCATTACCATCTCTACCAGTTCATCATATTCTTCTTTAGTGTGTTCGATAAAAGCCTAAATTAGAAATAATATCAACCATTTTTTTACCATGATCTTATGTCTAGTTTCTACATATGAAGCACATACCTCTTCCTCGGAGTTACGCATAGTATCAACGAGAGACGAAGTAACTCGGATGTACTCTCGTATCTGTCCGAGCCGACGTTCTACAGCTGCTGCATCAGGACAAGCTGCAGCTATTGCCTCACCTAAAGCTCGAGCTGACTCTCTGTGAACCTAAAGAAATCCAAGATGATTGTCATAAGCTTAATGACGAATATGTACAGGAATTCACTAGAACTTTTTTTATCACCTCACTTTCCTAAACCTCAATCGAGTTACCAAGATGAACTCATTGTACAACAATAAATGTAGATCCCTTTGATTCCTGAATAAGGTCCTAAGTGTGTAAGTATGTATTTGTGGCTACTACTTACATGATTACTCTCATTAAGATTATTGAAACTTGCTTGTCCCTGTTCATACATGTTGTTGATTAAATTGACAGTCTTTGTCCCAGTTCTAGAGTTAGATATAGGAGGTGTAGTATTATTGTTGCTTGCGTGGCTTCCTTCGAAATTGTTTCGAGAAGGATTTAAGTTTCTCGTTAGATTGTTTCTATTTTGATTAGGCGCCTTAAATTGAAGGAAAATGGTAAATTAGATACATAAAGGACTAAAATAATAGCTTTTTCAATTATTGTTATAATTATTATTAAAAAAATACTCACATTAAATGGTTGAGACACATTTCCAGTAATAGCGTTAGGTGTAGTGGGATTAACTATCATTACAGCAGCAGATGCATGGTTGGAGTGAGGAATTAGGCCTAAAAATATTATTATTATTTAATTACTTATCCAGAACAATGCTTCAGATAACACAACATTAACCTTTACAAAAAATTCAAATCAAGTATCTTATTTTTTCTGATTATTTGTCAATATCCCTACAACACAACCAGTACACCTACAAGAGCAAGTGTTATTGTGTGGAATATACATGATCAACAACAAAAAAACAACAACAATGATTACCATTCTGCATCTGATGCACATAGGGGTGCAAAGTGTGTCCTGAAATTGATGAGCCAGTGCCATCATCATGTTGTTCAGCCGATATATTCTCGCGATTTTGCACGTTGAGAGGTAAAGCGCGTGGCTGCGGTCTTACAGGAACAAATCTTCCAAATCCAGTCTCAAATGAAACGGAATTGTCTAGAAAAACACGCATTTATATTTCAGGAGCCGAAATCCAAATTTGGATATGAATATGAGAAAATTAGCTTACCCAAATCATTTAGTTCATGATCCGATGTATTATTTGTTGGTTTTCTTGATTGACTGTAGTTAGTGCGAGTGTTGTATTCAGAGACAGGCACCCAATCAAGCGATGTCTAAAAAATAATTGTTTTCAAATGTCACACAAGTTCTTAAAATATAGTTGTACATTATCCAAGTGCAGATCACACACCTTAGGTGCACTAAATTTAGAAAAACAACCTCCCATAAGGTATTTCAATAAATGATAATTAAATCACTATTGAGGATACTTTACACCACATCTTTAACATAAATCTATTTAAAATAAAATGAACAGAATTATTTTCTGTTCAGTATTATCTGTGTCACAAACCATAGCAGCTTGGCACCAATTCAAATACATGAATCTTTCAAGTTTCCAAAAATAAACCCATACGAACTTCACATGTGTTCAAGCTTTACTAAGAAACACATTGGTTGTTTTTATATTTTCATTGTTCTAATAGTTTTGTAGTTTATATTATCATCTAGTGTGTAGGTGTACCGTGTATTACATTGCAGGAATAATAAATCATGTAAATATTTACTGTTTGTTTCCTCGGTAGAGAATTTTAAAGTGTTAGTTTGTTTCTACTTAACTGGTGGAATTTAAGATAACCTACTGCTCATGAATAATAAAACTCAATTCTATTAGAAGAAAAGAAAGCAAATGCTGTTCTGAAATATACTGAGAACTATCAATAGCACAATGGTGGCATTCATTGTCCATAATGAAGAGACTAGTGAAAGTGAATTATTGTATTACGCTATTAGAAGCATAGGCCATAAATAAATTAGTTAAAGTGATCACTAAATCATTTAGAAGATATATTGATATCTTCTAAATGATTTAGTGATCACTTCAATTGCCATGTCAACTTTATTCTAATAAACTTTAATTGTATTATTTTAATGGAAAAATAATAAACCAAAATCAAAAGTAATTTTTTAAAGCTATGCTGAGCATCAGCAATTTCTGAAAAAAAAAAAAAAACTAAAAGATTCAACGAGGGATTTGACAGGATTTTGCTGAGAGAATTGAAGAGCTATAAGACCAGAGCCAGAAAGCAGAGCACAAAGAATGCTATTGTTCATATAGCTTGAAATTTACCTGATGTTTTGCTGAATCAGTGATATTGGGTACAAGATTGGTCATAGTGTAGTCTTATTTTTGATCTATAGCAAATAACAGACCTTTATATCCTGATCCTAAGTAATAAATGTTCAGAGGTAAATAGGGCTATGAAAGTATTTTAGGTAGCTTTAGTCTCTAGTGTTCTGGTCATTATTTCTGTAAGAACTTTAACATTTTAATGCCAATATTAGGATGTTATCCTGCCCACTGCAGCCGAGATCTCCATTACAATAATTCTACTGTTGCAGAGCCAAGTAAATATTGTAAAGACAAGAAAATGGTGGTGGCATGCAAACTTTGCTACAATGTGTTATGAAACTAGTTTTGTGATAAGTAGTAGGTAGTTCTCACCGTTACTAGATTGGTCGTCATGTCTCTCCTTGTTGGGGTAACTGCTTCTTGGGGAACATTACAATTATTCCTCACTTTAGTCTTGGGTATAGTTCCCGTATGACCTGGATGCCGCTCGTTGTTACCAGGAGCCATAACATTCAGTTTTTAGTTTCTGCATTCAGTTATAAGATTCATAGCACTATGTAACTGTATATTGAAATAAAATGTAGAGGAACACTAAAGAAAATGTATTTCAGGCGAAGGTATACTTAATACAAACTTTTACAATTCACAGTTTTAACTTCTGCAAAAGCTACAATTACTTAAGCCAATAAATTCTATTTCATTTTTCTGGGATTGAATTGAAATAATTTTCGTAAATTATACTGCAGCAAAATCTTTTGCAAGTTTTTTTTTTTTTTTTTTGAAAGCGAAGCAAAGTATTTTTTTATTATTGGCTTGCCAACCACAGAACACTATTACTCGCGGAGTGCCAACTACTGCCGGGGCGGGGCTGCCAGCTCTAAAACTAAGTTTCCCTCAAAACATAAGAATTATGGGGTGAACTTAAAAGTTCGTTCGCTTTTTTTAATTATTTCACACTTTATGTGTGAAATAATTAAAAAGTTACTTAAAGCACTTTTTTTTACAGCGATGAAATTGCATGACTGTAGCTATTAGCTTAAAGCAGGCAATCTAAATGTGAGAGCACCAATAAAGTGAATTCGCGCTACTAGGTAATTCGTTTTTTTGTACAGTAAGTTTTAGTTTGAAACTTGAAAAGCAAACTTTAGTGACGTGCTAATGGAATCACTGTTTGGATGAAACTGGGACTTTAATTTAGGAAAAACTACACATGGAACTATTTTTTTATTCAATGAATGATTTATCTTCTTCCGATAAGAACTTAAATTATTAAATTATAGGATATCAATTAAGCGACTACACACTAAGGCCACCAACTGTGGGGTACGGACCTCGGCTTAGGGCGTCGCTGGGGGAAGGTAGCAAGGGAAGGGACAGGCTGGATGAGAGTTATTCGTTCCACATAACATACTATATACCCTAAACGGTATATACCCGTATCGCAGCTTGCAGTAAGAGTTGACTGGTAGAAACCCATGTGACTTTGTCTCTTTCTATTATATACAGGTGTGTGTTTGCGTGCAAGTATCGCGTCTCACGACCGCACACGTTTTATTTTTTATTTTTGTATCTTAATTCATTAAAATTAAGACCGTGTTACAGTACAGATTACACCATAAAGTAATATAAAAATGTATGTTGGGTTTAATAATTATCTACGGACAGCGCAAATTGAGCGATATAAGCGTTTCGACAGCACACCTATTTCACCACGCAGTTCCACAAAAGAGGAAACCCAATAGACTAGTAACCCTGCTGCTGCCATTTATAACGTTTTTAAAACCCACAATGTGACTTCGAGGCCTTTCATCTTAATATAAGTACATACAAACCCGTAAAGTGTGGAGAAGCCTTACGAACACTCCCCTTCTATAAAAGTACAAAAACAAAAATGTTCTTTAAATATAATTATAGTACTAATATAGTACGTTCATAAAAACTTTCAACGATTCTAACGCAATCCGTGAATCGTTTTCAATGCGCGCGGAACTGAGTGAAAATTCCTTGCAGTGCTGTTAGATCCTGTAAAACGCGTTCAAATACGTTACATAAAGACGAAATTATTAACCTTTCCTAAATAGATGTATTTTATAATATATTTTTAGTCATGTTTTTAATGAAATTAAAAATCTTAACCTCAGTACATTTTTATTTTGCATTCGATTCAACCATACACGACAGGAACTAGTATTTTTGACGCATTGTTTTTGTTACGTCACCCATAGACTAATGTATTTTTGACGCATTGTTTTTGTTACGTCACCCATAGACTAATATATTATAAAACTCCGTGACGTTTTATATTATGTTCTTAAAGTTCAAAATATGTTTCTTTTGCAGTATGAAATATACGCCAAATCCGCAAAATTAACATGCATTTGATATGCGAATAAGTCTTTTATTAAAAATGCTAACGAGACTACCGAAGGGTTGAGGTCATGTTTGAAACCAAAATTAACATGGTCTATTTCTACGAACTATGTAGGTACTTAGTCATAATTTTATTAAGTAGGTACTTAGTCATAATTTTATTAAGTAGGTACTTAGTTTGTTTTATATTTTATTATGTTATTTTTAGTGTTCAATTTAAGTGTTCAATGTTTTACAGTAAGTAAGTTTATAAGGTCCTTACATAATTATGATGAAATTGGCCTTTTGTATGGAAAACGCAAAACGATTTTTTTAATATTATCTATATTATTTTAATTAATACATCAAAGTAAGTAAGTACAGTAGGTACCATTGTTATCTATGCACTTTCGCCATTTTATCGGTAGCTCATTGAATCCTTTGTTGAAAAAATTGTGGGAGCGAGAATCAATAAAATCTTTGAATGCGGTTTTGACAGGCTCATAGGAATTCAATTTTTTTCCTTGCAAGATGTTGCCCAAATTCCGGAAAAAGTGGTAATCTGTTGGAGCAAGGTCCGGGAAGTACGGTGGGTGTCGGAGAAGTTCCGATCGCAGCTCCTCTAATTTAGTGACCGTCTGTTGCGCAGTGTGTGGTCTAGCGTTGTCCTGAAGCAGCAGTGGGCTAGAGCAATTAACCAGTCTCGGTTGTTTAACGGCTAGCTTTTCCATCATGGTTTGCAATTGTTGACAATACAGATCTGCCGTAATCGTCTGGCCAGATCTTAGGCAGCTGTAGTGGATGACACCAGCAATGGTCCACCATACACTTACCAGTAGGTACCTTTTTATAAGTCACCTTTCGCTTGGGGTGGGGCAGGATTTGGCCGGTTCTCCCGGGTTCAACCATTGTGATGGGCGTTTCCGATTATCATACAGGATCCATTTTCATCACAAGCAACGACGGTACGATTCAAAATCCCCTGTGATGGTTGAGTAATGTAACGCAGACTCGACGCGTGTTTGTTGGTTTGCTTACTACCCATTTTTCGAGCTTTTTCACCTTTCCAATTTGTTCCAAGTGAATTAAAATTGTTTTATAACTCACACCGAAGCCTGCCGCTAACTCAGACGTGGTTTGCGATGGATCCGCTTCCACAGTCACTTTTAATTCTTCATTATCAACTCCGGCCGTCCACGGGGTTTGTTCTTTTTTCATAATTTCTCATAAATTTTTCGTTATTTTCCAGACCGAAAACGTTGGAACCAAAAACATACCGTGTTTTCTTTTACGGTAGCTTCCCCATACACATAATTAACCCTTCGAGCTGTTTCAGCAGCGCTGACGAAAATTAATACCCTGTATATGTTGGTATGTATGTTCGGGTTTCACGTCAAAACGGCTAAACCGATTTCGATAAATTTTGATATATACATTATACATAAATGAGACCTAGACTACATGCTACCGCAGGAAAACATCTTATTCCCACGGGAAAAATCGGTAAAACGACGCGAGAATAGCCACGGGCGGACATCTAGTTAACCATATATAATACTCTTTTGCAGATGCCACTTACACTTGCCGAACGGCAAAAACTTATCAGAGAAAGATTGAAACGAAAACCCCGAAAAATATTTGTTACAAAAAAATAAAAATGCAGAGAGGACGAAAAAAAATCGAAAAAGAATTTCAGAACATTCACCATCTGAGCAACAGAATATAAGAAAACAGTGGAGAGAGAGGAAGAATAAAAGCAAAGAAGACAAGCGTGATGATAAGCTGCAAGAAGTGGAAAAGCCATTTAAAGTGAGAAGAGTGATTTATAAACTAAAGAAAGAGAACCAAGAACTAAAATTACGACAAGAAAAGTGGAAAAAGACTTCAACGAATCTTAGAAAAAAACTTAAAAGAAGTGAAAATAAAATGAATGAGTTATCGGATTTGATCAGTTGTTTCATTATTAGATCAGTCAAACAATAGTTTTTGTGGTTTTACTTATGTACCTGTTATAATAATATATAGAGAATTTACCCCTACTTAACCGTAATGAACTCGCAAGACTATTATTTTTGTGAACTATTCTTTATATTATTACCAGTGTGTTACATATTATTTCAAGTGTTACGGATTCACGTGTGTTATGGTACATTTTTGGTAAGCCCCTACTGTACAAGGAGCTAAGATTTCCATTATATTTGATTTTTACCCGACTGCGTCAGAAGGAGGGTTATGTTTTTCGAGTGTATGTATGTATATTTATTTGGCACGTTCTGTAGCCTAAACGGCTTGATCGATTTCAGCTTGAGAGGTGCCGTTAGATTCGTCTTAATTGTGAGAGTGACACTTTTTTTTGAGGGTTGGAAATCATCAAATAACTTCTCCCGCTCTGGGCAGAGCGGGAGGGCGTGTCAGACTCTTTCTGGCTAAAACCCACCCGTGTTCCCTTAGTTGCCAGTGCCAGGGGCCACGGTATCCCTCTCGACTTTCCCGCAACCCTGGCAGGCATCGGCCGTCATTGATGCTGACATCTCTTTGAGGCGCGCGTGGAATACAACGCACCATCGACTCGGGCCTGGTCCTTATCGAACGGCGAGCTGCCTATTGCTCGCCGTTCGCAAGCCCGCGCCTACGTTGGCCGGGAATCAGCTTGCGATTTCCGACGCCCAGGGCGTCTCCTGTGGCGGCTAGGGGCGTGAGGGCGCGAATTTTGCCTCTTCTCACGCGTTCCGCCTTCTTCGCGAGCATTACTGCTTCGCAGAAGGAGGTACCGGATTCCCAAGCCCTTTCGCTCCGTACCATGGCCTGGACCAGGGCCGGACGCGAGATTTCGCCACCGCCAATCGCCTGCACGAGGACACGGCGGTGCTCCGCCCAAGCCGGGCAGACCTCCACCGTATGCTCCACTGTGTCCTCCGGGTGATCCACACAATGGTGACACCCGGGCGTTTCCTCCCACCTTATCCGGAACAGGAACCTCCCGAAATAACCGTGTCCGGTGAGGACCTGCGTCAGGCGGAAGGTGAGGACGCCGCCGTGGCGCCTCTCTAGCCACTCCTCAAAGAGGGGACTTATCGCCGCAATTGTGGCGTGCCCAGCGCTGGGTTGTGACAATCGCACTCTCCATGCCGCCCTGAGATCCCGCCGGAGCTCTGTCTGCTGTGCCGTGATTTCTCGCGGCAGCGGAGTTACGCCCTGGCGTTTCGCCTCCTCGTGCCACTCTCATATGTGCGCGAGGACTTTTACCTCCAGATCCCATGGCGGTAATCCGGCAAGGAGGCTCGCCGCCTCACCGGAGACCGTACGGTATCCCCGGACCAGCCGGGTAGCCATACACCCTTTGGGGCGCGTTCAACCGGCGGGCTGGTCGCCGCTGCAATGAACGCGCCCACACCGGTGCCCCGTAAAGGCCCATGGACCGCACTACCCCCGCGTATAGCGCAGGAGGCGTTTGGCCCTCCTAGATTGGGCAGGAGTTGCTTCAAGGCAGCCCCGGCCCTTTCTGAGAGCCAAACATCGGAAGTGCTCCACGAAGTTCCACCGGCTGTCGAGGACGAGTCCCAGGTACTTCATCGTCGGCTCGACGCCGATGTGAACCCTCCTACCGTTATTTGGGAACCCGACGGTGGTGCAGTCCGAGGACCATGAAAACACATGGCCTCGGACTTGTGCAGGGCCACCTCGAGTACCAATTGCCGGATCCTCTGGACGATTGTCGCAACCCCGCGTGTCGTTAGTTCGGCCGCCGCCTGGTGCGACCTCCGCTACGCCAGGACCAGAGTGTCGTCAGCGTAGCAAACCACGCTGACGCTGCTAGGGAGGTTGGCGCGCAGCACCCAGTCGTAGCCGATGTCCCACAGATGCGGCCCCAGTACCGATCCCTGTGGGTCACCGCACGACATCTCTTGCCGATTCTATTCTCCCTGGAGACCGGGGTAGATGACGGCCCTGTCCGTCAAATAGGCCTTGACCACACGACAGAGGTAGGTCGGCATCCGGTGATACCGGAGTGCGTCCTTGATGCAACTCCAGGGCATTGGAATTTGATATTGAAGGCATTGGCGATGTCTAGGGACACGGCCAAGACGACCCCACCCCGAGCCACAGCATCCCCCTCTCGACTCGTTTTAAAAAACCACCAAGTTAAAATACCGAAAACTTCTTTAGAAAATATTATTATCTGCATGATTCTTAAAAATCTTAAATAATATTTAAAAAATAAACTTAAATAATAATAAAAAATACTTGAATACATAATAATAAAAAATACTTAAATATTATACATATACAAATCATTTTTTTTTTTTTGTAAAGTATGTACCACCTGCACTAATTAAATTAATCAATATCGCTTTCGTCGGATTCCAATTCGGAATCAGGATCCAAATTATATACATCCAAAACCTTGAACTGAGTTTCCAAAAATTTCATGAGTTCTTTAGTTTCAGTGAAGAAACCCTGGCGTTTCCTGATATCTAACTTAGGTCTTCGTGCACTCAGCAAAGGGTCAGACGAAAGAACAAGCATCCCCAAGCAAGCAAACTCATTGAAAGCTTGCCTGAAACCTCCTAAAATCTTTATTGCGGGCCTCTGAGGCTTCATCAGAGAGGCTCCCGATTGGCATAATATATGTCTGCACCGTGTATCAACAGCTTATGCTTATAGCTTATAGTCGTATAATACATACTGTTCAGCTGTTTTGCGAAAATAATCTTTATATTTGATAACATTGATGTTAGGTGTTATTGCTTGCAGAATCACGGCAAATCTTTGAACAAGCTCTTCATCCAAGTCAGTAATGGTTGCAGTTTTACTGGGAAACCCGAAAAACCTTCTTGCTGTATTCCCGTCATTTGTGGTTCATGAGCCTTGTTTTACGATGTCAATAAAAAGATTGAGCTCATCTTCAAATTTCTACTGGATAATATCCATATATGTAAAAGACATTCCATGGAATTTATACGGGCGTGTAGTAATGACAAGCCAAATTCATATAGCCCAGTGGACACAGTCTTTGATATTACAGCATCTAAACGGTTAATTTCTGTAGCTTTTTCTAAGCACAGGTAGCACGATGCATTTGATCTAGCTTCAGAAAGATACGTACAAATTTGACCATCGATCATTGTCATCATAGGTTGATGACTCACCTTATTATTATTGAACTCCGTGGGGGTAAGATCCTTCATTTCATCATCCATTTGCCTTTTGTGACTGATGACCACTTCTTCGTTCTTCTTTACATAAGTGAACTGCACTGGACGACAGTATAAGGCTGAGCATGGCTTTGGATTCATCCATACAGTTTTGTCTCCAGCAGTCAGCTTTGCACCAAGGAGGTCATTAATATACTTTAATTATCTTGTTCCCCCTCCATTTTCTGTTTATATTGGCTTTGATCGGAAGCACCATCAAATCCCCACTTAGATATTAGCTTCACATCCTTATTATCCTATTAGCTCTTCACCGTGATATATCTAGTAATGCTTGAAGCGCATTCCTAGCTGATTAATCTGTTACAGTCACAGATTTTTCAGAGGATAGCATTGTAGGATGGCTTGTTGCACTTTGTAGTAAGATGGGTAAATATCCTTAGCACCTTCCCAAATGGTTGTCTTTCGCAACGTGATGTATTGCCACTTAGACAGTTTTAATGAAAGGAGCAACGCTAGTGCTTTTTCTGGTGTAAATAAACAAGTTTTAACTGGTTTCTTAAGCATTTCCTTAATTTTTGCAGCAGCTTCTGGATTTTTCAGCATATATTTTTAATTACGAATGCGGTATCCTCACGACCATCTTCTTTTAAAAGTAATGCAGCTGAATTGGCCAATTCGTTTGGATCTTCGCATTTATGATCATCAGACCTTCACTTCTTCTGTTTGCTTCCCAGATCTTCGAATGTTTTTCGAGAACTTTTTTCATTGTACCAATAGACGACACCCAAGTAACACAGGAAGCATTTTAACAAACGAATATTAAACTTATGTAGGAGTTAAGGTCCGTATAAACTCTTATATGAGTTTACCGTTCATCTTGACGCCTTAAATTGGCATTTCAAAACCATTTTGATGCTTTACACTGTACAACGGTTGGATAATGGCATATCAAAATGCTTTTGTATTGCCTTTAGTTTTAGTCCAGCAAATCACAACGCAGCTGTACAGCTTTCAGCTGATTTTAGTGCATTTGGATCTACAATAGCATTTTTAAGTAGAAAATAAATGCTTAATGCTGTGTAATAGCATAAACATGAACCATTATAATGCTACGTAAATCCGCTATACAGCTTTCAGCTGTTTTAGTGCTTTAGGGTCTACAAGAGCATTTTTAAGTAATAAGATAATGCCTAATGCTGCATAATAGCATAAGCTTGTACCATTATAATGCACCGTAAATCCGTTATACAGCTTTGAGCTGCTTTTAGTGCTCTTTGTTGTGTAATAGCACTTATAAGTGGTAAATAAAAGCCTAGTACTGCTGAACAGCATAAACGTGAATCAATGTAATGCTTGCATTTTAAAGATCTCAGTTGATCTTTCTCGTTCTGTTGTACAGCTAACAGCTCTTTAATCAAATACACGTGAGTTATTTTAATGCGTAAAGCTGTAAATACATTCATTTTACTGTATTAGTAAAGCCATTTGTCAGCCATATTGGGGAAAAGGACATATTATTTATGATCAACAAAACAACAGCAATTTTTATAGTGGACGTATAGATATTATATGTTATTAATTTAACTGTGCGTGTTGCCTAACCGTGTTTGTATAACGA
The DNA here is from genome assembly GCA_937001585.2 of Brachylomia viminalis. Lineage (NCBI taxonomy): Eukaryota > Metazoa > Arthropoda > Insecta > Lepidoptera > Noctuidae > Brachylomia > Brachylomia viminalis. The sequence continues at coordinate 12,496,476 of OW443299.2, forward strand.
TTATAATGCATAGCGCTGTCTCGCACGCACTAGGGAAACGGTCCCGCAACTGCATCAGTGTAAGGTCTACGGTGCGGCGGCATTGAAATAAGATCTATAGAATCACAATAATATGCTCTTGTTAACTGAGTGATATTCAAGTACCTACTCGAATTATACTATTTACTTGATTTTTTTTTTGTTGAAATCACCGTAATCATTTTAATAAGCCACTCGCAGTAATAGTTATTTAGATAATGCGGTCAGAAAGCCTTTTATCAACTCTTGGCAAACGGATTCAAGTTGTACAAAAACTCTGAAATGGGTTTTATTGTTTTGCTCAAGGACCCCCAAAATTGCGTTCAAGTAATGGCACTATTTCAGGCTACATCAAGTCTACTGGTATACCAGTAAGACCATATATAACTACTTTATAGACAATAGCACTACAATGGTTCAACAAAAGTCTTCTCTCTGGTCTCTGGCTTAATAATTGTTCACGTGTGAGTATTTATACCTACTGCTGGCGGCATTAATTAGGCTTTTTAAAGGCTCACCGGGCTGCTACAGACCGACACCATTTTGTAAATATTTTATAATAAAAAATATTATCATTTGTACTTATTTATAAAAGCAATATACCTATAGACTAATGATATACCTTAATTTAATACTGCCCAACCAATACTATTATGTTAATTATGCAAAATTCGTTCCATACTAAGAATACACAATTGTTTTGGTTATTTCACACATATCTTTATATAACATTTTATATAAAAACCACAAAATATCGAGGGCGCGTGAAAATTTTTTATGAAAATTATATAGACATTTTACAGTAAACTACTTTGCGCAGTAATATTTGAAGGCATGAAATAACAAAAGAGTCAAAAACTAACCCAGTATTATAAATTTTGTTTTGATGCAAACAAATATTGTCACTCACTCAGTTTTAACCGTCTTCGTCCTTATTATAATTGCGAGACAAAATAGTTAAATTACAACGTTAATTGTATTTATAACATTAGTACCATGGTATTAGAGATGTTTTTTGCAATGATGTAAGGTTTATTTAAGTTCCAACGGTGAACACTTATATAGCTCCAATCATTCTTTTACTATATTCTAATGCTAGTCTAATGCTTTTGTAATGCAATTAACATCTTCATTATCAATAATATTGCTAGTATAATGCTTCTGTAATGCGATTGGCAACTTCATTGACCACAATAATGCTAATATAATGCGCCTGTAATGCAATTAAACACCTATTGTGAACCTATTTAGGATGTAAAGCCGTATAATTTGTGCCCAAATAAGAATTACAGTAGCCGTTTTTAAACGTTTGTAATGCTACTATAAAACTAACTCAAAATGCGAAAACGATACAGGGATGCTGTAAGTCGGCCGTTATACTGCTTTGATGTGTTACTTGGGGCAGTGCCGACGGTTTTGGTAAGATTAACTGTGCGCTAGGTCTCTCGACATTTGTTTCTTGGTTGAAAAAACTGGTTGGCACGCAACTTGGCCAATCGACATTAGCCTGAAGCCAATTTTGGTACTGCTATCAGAACTTCTTTTTATACGATCTAAATTTCATTTTTCGTTCAACTAACTATCTCTTACTCAATCCACTAGTATTTTCCAATCTCTTCTCTTTTCTCTTTAATCGTGATTATGACCCGCAGCGCGCTGGCTCGCCTTGAAGAGTTCAAACTCACTCAGGCTTTGAGCGAATTAAAGGTGTCTAAAGAGCACTGTGACCAACTGATTAAGGAAAGAGATGAAAGTGAAGAGTTCCTTGATCTCCTTGTAACGAATAGCAAGTTGAAAACAGAAATGTCTCAGTTATATATTCAACACACTGATGCAATAGCAGCCCAGGGACATGCTCCAAGTTGCGGTGGACGGGTTCAGCCAGTGTAGCAATGAGTATGTACAAGCTCTTAGTCACAAATATTTTCTACTGAAGCAAAGGCTCAAAGTCAGATTGAACAACTAAAGACTACAAATCTTAACATCACTACCTCGTTGAAACAAAGTCTATTCAATGAATTGGTACCTATTGCCCCATCAATGGTTTCTGCAATAAGCCCCTCTAGATTTAACAGGTTATGCTGTTGCTGATTCAAAATAAAAGTAAATTAAATTAAATTCAAAGTAAATCAGTGAATTTGTTGGTAAAACTTAACTAAGACAATACCAAATTGACACAGAAGACTTGTAGTATGAACTTGACAACTAAACATGACCAACTTGAGAAACATACAGCCTCTGGAAACCAAACGTGGGAATATGTATTGGCGTAATAAATAAATTTATTAAAATTACTGTCAAGGCCCATAGGGTGTTTATTAATCACATCTTACTTACAAAACTATATTAGTAGATAACATGCAGGAACAAAAACGGTTACCTATCGTGCGTTCGAAAAATATTTGACTGAATTTCATTTCACCTAGAACTTTTCAACTAAGTATTATAGTTTCGTATTTTTTACTTCATTGGAGTCACGTCTGCCACTGTATCAGTTGACCTATTATCAATTCGATTTTTTTCGTTACTCCGACGTTTCATTTGGTCGAAAAACTTTTTACCGAAGGTACACTTAGGCGAAATAACATTTGTTCGGTACATAATTCGGCTCTGGCACTCGCCGGCCGCTGCCGTGGCACCGCTCGCTTCGCTCACTCGGCTCCTGCGCAGGGTGTCGCAGTTCTAACGTAACCTAATCTTTTATTGCGAGTATCAATCGCGGCGGCGCACAGTGGATCGTCCCCATACAAGAGGTCGGGCATAGAATTAAAAATTGAAAAAGTATTTAATTGAAAAAAATGAAATATACAGTTGCATTACTCTATTAGGGAACTAATGGAAATAATGAAAACTGTTATTTTTCTATGGAAATGGTCACAAAAATGTCTGTATCTCATGATTCCCTCCTTGTTTCGATTTGCGGTTTTCACTACTGTTATTTACTCATTTTATGCCACATTTTCTTCAAGGACACATGGTGCCCCCAGCGACCCCCTTCCGAGATATTTTGCTTTTAGTAACTATACTTTTTATTGTATAACTGATGAAATGGAGGTACATTAAGTATATTCATTACTGAGAATAAGTCATCCCTAAGTAGTTCCTTAAATAACAGGTGCATTTGCGATTACTTTAATGACTTATGAACGCTTCTGTTGCCATACAACAAAAGCGTTAATGAGTCCATAAGTAAAGATTACCAGTACTTGCTTAATCTAATTAGTTATTGCAATTACTATGTTAACAGCCCTTAATCTCTGCATTGTGATTGTCTAATGTCATCATTAGCTTATCAAATTCATTGCTAGTTGCCTACTTGCTGCCCTATATATTTGAGTGTGTTTAGCAAATGTAATTCAGTTGTAATTATAACTTCTATCAAGTGTTGTCATTATGGCTTTCCGTGGGTTTTCTACTTATCTAGATCTTTACGTTGCTCTTCGTAATCAGAAAGATCTTCGTGACTATGACAATTTATTTAACACATTGAAGTCGAGTACTAACGTCCAGTTAAGTGAAAGTGATGTGACGGATCTCAAGAACTGGTGTCGACGATTTTGCTATAGGGTTTACACCAAATGGGTGCAATCAAGAAGGACAGTCGACAGGTTCATTAACAAGAACGGAGAGTGGTTAAATTCCGATATCGTTTGGCCAGATTGCTTTAAAGAAAATGTTGTTGACACTGAAGAAGCAAATGAAAATGAGGCAGAAGAGGTAGTCAGTCCATCAAAATCAGATGCATCAACTTCAACATATACATCTCCTCGCAAACGCTTTGAAGATTTATCGACTAGACACAAAAGAAGACGTGTTAATGAAAATGTTGCTAGTTGCAGTCGTCCGGATGAGCTTTTGCATACTGTTGAAAGTATACTTAAGTGTGCCGGAAAAAATGATATGGCCAGAATAATGAAAAATTTGCTGGAAAATCCTAAACACGTCTCAACAGTTTTAAATGTCCTGGAAACTAAGCAGAATCCTTCGCTTCGTGAAGTTCCTACTCACAAAGCACTTGCTCTTTACGTTTACTTGCAGTTATCCAAGTGGCGTTACATCACACTTCGGGACTTTAGTTTAAAAGAAGGTCATGCGAAATACCCAAGCTACTACTTGTTAGTTAAAGAAAAGCTTAAATGCTACCCGGCAAAAGAAGACATAACTGTGACTGAAACTTCCGCAAAGATACGGATCCAAGCCCTCCTTGATCTCACAGTTAGGAGGCTGATCGATTCACTTGAATCAAATTTTGATGCTGGTGAACCACTTGTGCTTCACAGTAAATGGGGTTTTGATGGAGCTTCAAGTCAAAGCATTTACCATCAAACGACAACAAGTGAACAAGACTTATCCAGTGTATTTATGGCAAGTCTTGTACCGCTTAAGTTAGTGACTTCTAGTGGAAGTATAGTGTGGCAGAATGATCGGCCATCGTCAACCACATATTGTCGCCCGATTTTATTTACATTTATGAAAGAAACGGAAGCGAATGTTAAGGCTGAAATGGAAATATTTGAGACCGAGATTCGTGAACTGAACCCGACTGATTGCGGCAATGCTACTGTTACTCACAATCTATGGCTAACCATGATTGATGGTAAGGTACATTCAATCATATCTGGTACATCGGCAGCAGTGTGTGATTTGTGCAAAGCTCGCCCAAGCGAAATGAATAACTTGGAAGAAGTGAGAGCTAAACCCGTGAATACAGATTTATACAAGCATGGATTTAGTTCATTGCATGCTTGGATTCGGTCTATGGAGTGTTTATTACACATTGCTTACAGAATGGACATAAAATCATGGCAAGCAAAAGGTGACGAAAAAAAAAAAAAGTTAAAGATAAGAAAGAAGCCATTCAAGAAGCTTTCCGAAGAAGCACAGGCTTACTTCTAGACGTTGTTAAGCAGGGTAGTGGCAATACAAACACTGGAAATGCTGCAAGAAGGTTTTTTGCAAACCCTGAAACGACTGCGGAAATTACTAAATTAGACGTTAATTTAATTAGAAGACTCGCCGTTATTTTGCAATGCATTTCCTCAGGCGAAAAAATTCAAGTCCAAAAATTTAAATTATATTGTGATGAAACAGCAAATTTATTCGTGGAATTATATCCATGGTATAACATGCCAGCAAGTTTACACAAATTGCTGATTCATGGATCACAGATAGTGGACCACTTATCAGTAGTACCAATAGGTTTTTTGTCTGAAGAAGCATCTGAAGCAAGAAACAAGGATTTTCGTAAATTTAGAGAATATCATACACGAAAGCATAGTAGCATCGCCACTAATGAAGACATTCTTCATAATCTGCTATTATCTTCCGATCCTCTTCTCACCAGCTTACGACCGAAGATGACAAATAAAGCCAAAAAGTCTTCATTTAGTGAACTAGACGATTTACTCATAGTTGATCAGAGTGAATTGGAGTTCATTGACGTTTCAACTGATACACTTGCTGCATGTAGTGACGTTGAAGAAGATGATGACGATAATAATGATCATGATGTCGTTATTGATGAAGATGAAAAAAATATAGTTTAAGTCTTATAGTACCTAATATTATTATTAACAAGCAGTTTCTTTGTTAATTTCTTGTTTTTGTGTATTTTTTTTTTATTCTGTTCTTTTTTTGTTTTGTGTTATGCCACCCATCGGCCAATAAATGTTTTTTAATTCTTTCTTTTCTATTGTTGTTAGTAACTAAATGGTCGTGTTAATTAATTAATTTCCTATTATAATTTAGTTCTTAGTAGTTGTTTAATTTTTTAGTTTGTTTAGGGTACATAGTTGTTTTATTTTTAAATTATTTTTACAGTGTTATATTATTTAAATAAAAAATATTTTTATACCTACATATTTTCTTATTGATCATAAAACTCTATTTCTTTTCGATGTGTTATTGTAAATTCGACTCAGTCATTACTAAGCTAATGATGACATTAGACAATCACAATGCAGAGATTAAGGGCTGTTAACATAGTAATTACAATAACTAATTAGATTAAGCAAGTACTGGTAATCTTTACTCAAGGACTCATTAACGCTTTTGTTGTATGGCAACAGAAGCGTTCATAAGTCATTAAAGTAATCGCAAATGCACCTGTTATTTAAGGAACTACTTAGGGATGACTTATTCTCAGTAATGAATATACTTAATGTACCTCCATTTCATCAGTTATACAATAAAAAGTATAGTTACTAAAAGCAAAATATCTCGGAAGGGGGTCGCTGGGGGCACCATGTGTCCTTGAAGAAAATGTGGCATAAAATGGGTAAATAACAGTAGTGAAAACCGCAAATCGAAACAAGGAGGGAATCATGAGATACAGACATTTTTGTGACCATTTCCATAGAAAAATAACAGTTTTCATCGAATTGCTCATAAAGTACCTACCTACTGGTCAAATAAAAAAATTGTAGTAACATTTTTTGTAGTTCCTTAATAGAGTAATGCAACTGTATATTTAATTTTTTTCAATTAAATACTTTTTCAATTTTTAATTCTATGTCCGACCTCTTGTATGGGGACGATCCACTGCGGCGGCGCGCGTTGAAACCACCTGCCGGTCGATTCTGTAAAAATCTCACCGTGAAGACTTGCGTGGAGTGAGCTGTCAGTGTCATCCCACTGATTCTAGGGATTGACCGACGTTACATTTACAATCATAATCGAGATATTAATAATATGTTCTATTCCAAATTCTACAGATAGATAGATAGATTCATTTTATATTATTTCAAAGCTAGTTACAAAACAATAATGTTTTGCCACTTAACTACTTAAGATAAGTGGCAGAACATTATTGTTTTCGGGGTTTTAAAATAAAACAGCAAAACAGAAATTAAGTTAGAAACTCAATGTTGTTTTTTTTTTCTAGACTCTTAGATACTTAGGTAGCTTTGAAATAATATAAAATAATCAATTGAATTTGCATAAAAAATATTATTGAAATCTCGATTGTGAAAGTACATGTAATCCTTGATCAATCCCTAGCATCAGTGGGGCGACACTGACAGCTCACTCCACGCTCACTTCACTTAACTTATCACGGTGAGATGGTTACAGAATCGCACTGCTGCTCCTCAGCTCGCGGGCCGCCTCGGCTCTCCGCGCCTACGCGGGCTTAAATTACACTCTAACAAGACAAGACAAACAACAAACAAGACAAGGCAAGGTAGGGCAGATAAGATTGCGTGAAGTCGGTTTTGCAGCGATTCGTTTCTGTCACTAAATTACAACATTTATTGACTTTTAAAGACACTATTTTAATTTATTATTGAAAATGCTACCAAGTAACCGGCTATATATTTGTGACCAAATAATATTCCGTAAAATTAAGTTTCGGTGTGGTAAAAATATGGTAAATAATAATATAATAAAATAAAAATAAAAATCTTTATTGTTACAAACACAGAACAGATAATTATCTGTTCTGTGGTTACAAAAACCTTAGACATTGCTTAAAACTAGGATACCTAACTTGGTTAAAGGTCATACTTATAATTTAAACCCTGACTCCTAAACTAGGTGATCCTGTGACTTAGGAGTCAGTGTTCTGCTGTCACTGTGATACTAGAAACCTTTTATGTTGTGTTCCAACATTACAAAAGCAGTCACAAAGTAAGTATATAAAAATTAAAAAAGTAAAAGTAACTATGTATAATTATCAAAAACTATGAAGGTACTAAGGATATTGAAAACGACTTCTTAAAAGTGTATATTATGTGTGTGTATGTTAGAGTAAGGATGTGTATGTTAGAATGAGGGATGTATGTGAGGGTGTGTAAGTAAGAGTGTGTTTAGTAGTATTTAGCGTTTGCGTGAGGGTGTGTTGAAATGTTTAAGATTATGTAGTGTATATGTACTGCTGATAATTATGTTCCAAAATGAAGAGAAAAATTGCAAACACCAGTAAAAACAGGTTACAGGCCTACTGCTGGTGGTGCAATAGTTCCTCTGTTCGAGCGTAGTCTTGATCCTGCAGCCAACTTTGTACTTTAATCTTAACTTCGTGGTTGTTTAGCCCAGCTAATTGAATGGCTTTATGTATATTCCTATAAATTAATGTACTTAGAACGTAGAACTGGCGCCTAGCGAATGCAGTTTTGTGGCTTACTGTCGGGCATACATTTTTTGCTTTGCGCTTAGTAGGACCTGATGGGGGAGTATATTTATGCATTCTGAGAGTGGCTCGAAGGACAAAGAGCTGCCTCACAGTAATTAATTTGCAGTCTGCATATAATTTAGTAGTAGGGAATCTGTATGGTCTTCCAAGCATAACCTTCAGGACAGCTCTCTGTGCTCGCTCCACTACAATAAACTTGGTTTTAGCGGCCCCTCCCCATACCGGGAGGCAGTAGGTGATAACGGACTGACAGAGTGCTAGACAAACCATTTTTAGGATATTAATGTCTGCGCAATGTCTCAGAGATTTAAAAATATAGATAAGTCTTCTGACTCTCGAAGTAGTGTTATCTATTTGGTTGTACCATCTCAGTCCGTCATCAATCACTACACCCAGGTACTTCGTATGATTAACACGGGTAAGCGTCGCACATGAGCAAGAACTGAGATCAGAGCACGTGTGTGCCGTGATTAAAAATTCTGGTGGAGCTTTGTTCCTATAATTCATAAAGAAGGGAATGAAGTTTGTTTTGGCCACGTTTAGGGTGAGTAGGTTGAGTAGCAGCCAGTTCATAACAGTCTTTAAGGACTGCTCTGCAATATTCTTTACCTCGCTCCAGGTATTACCATAGACCACAATCGCGGTGTCATCAGCATAAGTGAAGATTTGTGATTAATGTAAAGGCAGCGTGCATAAGTCATTAATGTAGATCTGGAAAAGCGTAGGTCCCAGCACGCTGCCTTGGGGGACTCCATATGTGACAGTTTCTTCGTCACTTAGGCATGAGTTGATTTTAACAGCCAATTTTCTATTTTTAAGGTAGTCCTTGAAGAGTTCAAGAGGCTTGCCGCGAATACCTATACCCTCCAGTTTGTAGAGAAGGTTGGGAACAGAGACTGTGTCGAACGCCTTTTTTAGATCCAGGAACATACTGACGCATTTTTGTTGCTCATCTAGTTTTTTTGATACAAACTGAGTGAGGTCGATTACTGTATCTTCGGTAGAAATTCCTTTTTTAAATCCATACTGGTTGGATGCTATAATTTTGTATCTGTTAAGATAATTTACTAGTCTACCGTTAATTAATTTTTCCATAACTTTAGAGAGAGCCGAGAGTACTGATATGGGTCTATAATTGTTGACACAGTCTCTGGCCCCGTTCTTATGTATCGGGTGAACTATGGCCCTCTTGAAAGGTTCTGGGAACACTCCTTTTGTAATAGAAAAAATAAATCATTTGGCAAACCAAAAAAGCTCAAAGCTCTGACTTCGGCCAATAGCAAAAAGTTATTTTGTAAATCTGCGAAATATATTTCGGTAAAATAATACCATAATACTTCGATACTACATACTACTAAATACTTCGATGATCTAAAAACATGTCAAATAATGCATATAGCAAAAAAGACGTCGGTCAATAGTTTTCGGTAAAATGAAATTCGAACAAAAAAAAATCGGAAAAGTGATCGGTTCCCAAGAAAAACGCAATCACAGGAAGGTTTAACAATCTTTGTTTCAACATATAGCTTGGTAAACCACTCCATTGTAGGCCCATCCAGCCTCTCTGCAAACACCTTCAAAATGCTGTTGCTGCTTCCCCTCACTCGGGATAACTTTCTTCCGCATTATCGCAAAGTAATCGTCAGTATGCGCATCAGCGAATATACCTGACGCACTACAGTAAGGTGGAAGCCTCAACAGCGCCCTGAAGGCATTGTTGTATTGAATGCGCAGGGCATTTTGTGCTTTTAGGGTAAAATGTTTGGCAGTAGGCCTTAAAGACAGTTAGTTTCACGGGAACTGAACAAACATGAAACCTTCTGCATGTCATATTTCCCCTCACAGCCAGTGCCCTGCGCTCCCTCTCCATAATCCAAGTCGTCTTTTAATTCTTCAGTCACAATGTGGCCCAAATATTTAAAGTGGGCAACTCTCTGCGGGTGATCATGAACGACAAGTCTCAGCATCGCGCACCCTCAGCGCAGACTTAAGAGAAGAGCTCACTTTAAAACGGTCTTTAAAACAATTGGCTGTCTCAGCGTTATCGTTTTTACCATCCACGCTAACTGCTAGGCTTGGAGCATTATTTCGCCTCTTAGTACCTTTCCAAAATGTTTGATTTTCTGAATAGAGTGAAGCCAAAATATCCATTTCTATTCTTTCTTGGTTTTTAATGCACCATTTCAATTTTGATTTAAATATTTTACGACTTATGGTGCCGATTCTCTTGTCACAAAATTCTCTAAACTAGACTAAAAATCACCAAAATTTAGTTTATTCCTGTCAAACGACGATTTCCCATTCTGAAATTGACTAAAGTGACACAACTTACCAAATTTTAGTTTGACAGCACTAAGATGGCACTGAGATTATAATTTAGTGAAAATGGAAATTTTGCTATTCTGAATTTTACGTTTTTCACCAAAAATTTTGATTGTCGTAACTAAATCTGCCTGTTTTTAATCGCGATTAAAAAGGTGTGGAATAAAATTAGTTGTCATGAACTAAAATTCACACCAACACCTCGACTTCAGATGCAAAAACAGTAGGTACTGTATCTTTTTTTTGTTTCGTTTGCTTATATCTCGAAAACGGTGTGTCCTATCGCAAAAATAATGAACAATTCGACCCCCTTTATAAAACCCCAAACCTCTAAATCCAAAGTGTTGGTAAAAAAAAATTTTTTTTTTTAAATATTTTCCATACAAAATGTGAAAAATTCCATACAAAACATGTCGAGGCTGCAAAATAATGCGCGCCTCCGCTCCGGCTCTAAAAAAAAATCACGTGGTACGGCAAACAAGTACCACGTGGAGTCGCAATTGCCAAATTTGATTTTAGATGTGTCAAAATTATTTTTAAATTTAGAGATTTTATTTTGCAGAATAGCGTTAAGATTCTCATAGCCAAAAGTAAGGAATTTTAGTGATAGTTTAGTTAGCTTAGTTCGGTGTACAACAGAATCGGCACCAATGTCATATCCTCAAAAATAGGACCGCTACTGGGTTGACCATAGTTTAAATTTAATTCTTGCTTGTGTGTGAAATTCTTTTACATGTTTCTTCCACCCTTACACGTTCCGGGACACTCCGTCGAGAGGCGGGATCAGATTTTTCATCAAAATGTACACGAATCTTCCATACATTTTGACTCAACGTCTGATGACGTTGTGTAAAATCATGGACATTTTATTTCGAGTGATACCACAGAAATATTAAAAACAGACACACCGCTTCTCGACGCGACGTGACTGTCAATAGACGTTGTGCCGCTGTGCAAAGTAAATATAGGATACGATACGACACACTGCTTCTCGACGCGTGACGTGTTTCTTATAAAAATAAGACAAAATCATTTATTTAGTAGGTATTTATGGAAATAAGAAAAATAAAATAAATTGAATATATTACAACTTTGACATTTACAAACTATGTACTATCGAGGAAGTTCATATCTATGCACCTTTAGGACTATTTTTCCCTGTAGCGCTCGGGCGCTAACAGTAACTAACGCAAAACAGATGCGGTCATCGTGTTCACGGGATTTTGTTCTAAAACTGCTTAGATATGAACTTCCTCGATAGTACATAGGTAGTTAAACTATGAATAATTGAACTATGTATTACAACTTCAACTTTTCAATAATATAAAACATTAATACATATAACTAGCAGCTATTTACTTATAGCTATGAGATTCACATTTGGGCGGAAATTTCAAGATCACTGGGTCGTCATCTTCTGGGGGCTCATAGTTCTTGTCAGAACCATAGTCTCCATCGGCGTCACTGAATGGATCTCTTTCCTCCGACGACTCGTCATTTTCATCTTTAAATGTTCCAGGAGTACGTTTTCGTTTTGACGCCATCTACAAAAAAAAACATCCCTAAGTGTAAATTATATAACGTACCTACTAAAGGCACCTAAAGTAAGCACGTGTTCCCGATCTGGAACTATAATAGAAAACCTAGTCTTATAATAGTATTTGTATTATCTTGCAATATGAGACATGTACGTCACGTTCATGAAACTTCTACTGCCGACGTCCGGTTGTCGACGTAGTGGCTTTCATTGTGACTCAAAGACAATCGTCGACAGGCGTTGTTCCGCATCGCATTGGATTTCTATACCCGCCCTACGACAAACGACGTGATGTTCCGGGACTTTTTTTTTTATACCGAAATTGATATTTATTTCTATTAGAGCACTCCCGAGAGAAATAGTCAAACTGTCTCAGGCATATATTTTTTTTAAATTTTGGCCATACCTTAACCATAATCACACATCTAAACTGGGGTTTACACAGAGAGATAGACTGAATGAAGAAGGAAGAGTGAATGAAGTTTGTGTATGCGGTGAGTGCATTGACTTATATTTACTAGCTCAATGGGTGAGTGGGACATTGAAGAAGACGATTGTGTGACGAACGTAGTTTTCTATTGTGATTGGCACAAATGTACTGAAAGTGGGGGATATATAACCAGGAGAAGAGAGAGAATCAAGAAATGAAAAAGGTAGTCAGCGCTCTTTGCTCTCTGCGCTGGCGTATAGGCAACCGAACCGACACAGTATACGATTTGACCAAACTAGAGGGACAAAAGTCTATAAGACAATTAAAGAGTTTGTAATGGGTCAACGTTTTAACTTATAAGTTATGTGATGATGTGGTAGCAAATTAATCACATTTTTTCAATTATGTAAATTTTAATCTGACTTTAAAAGCGATTTTAAATCAATACAATGTTTTAAGTTGCTTTTTTTGGTAATTTTCTCAACAATGATATATAAGGGTCAGATGACACGAGTAAATACTTAATTAAATCAAAAATTGTGCGGACACGAGAAGTTTTCAAAGTGTGGCCCAGTCTGACTTTACGAATTTCTTTGTTTTTGGCCTCCGAAGCCTCTTCGGACATTTAATTTTGTCCTATTGGTATGATTGAATGTCTTATTATCTCTGCTCCATTTTTTTTTTTTTTTTTTTTTGTGGGTGGGAAATCATCAAATAACTTCTCCCGCTCTGGGCAGAGCAGGAGGGCGTGTCAGACTCTTACTGACTAAAACCCACCCGTGTTCCTTCAGTTGCCTGTGCCAGGGGCCACAGTAACCCTCTTGGACTTTTCCGCAACCCTAGCAGGCATCGGTCCTAGCAAACCCCGTCATTGGTGCTGACATCTCTTTGAGGCATTATCTCTGCTCCATGAACTAGTAATTTATGTAATGTAGTTGGCATGTTATACCATGGGTATAAGGAGAGGTACAAGCCTCTCGTTTCTGAGCAGTATGAATCAAACTTTATCGGGTCAATTTCATAGCCAGAGTTGCAAAAGATAATTGTTCAACGTCATATTCTTCCAACAAATGTTGAACTTTACGTTTTTTAGTTTTCGTGGAACTATCTTCAAAACTCTTTTTTGGTCTGCCAAAACTGGAACTCGGTTTTGGGGGCTGTTCACGAAACATTGTGAGCACCAACTCTTCATTTAACCATTCATCGTAATCAATTAAAAATAAATCTAATCGCCTTTGTTTGCGAAGCCATTTCAAACGAATCTTCTCACATTCCTTCTTCAAATAGGCCATAAGTGGCTTCTCCTGATCTTCCGGGAGGTTCAGATCAACAAATCTTGACTTTATAAATGTCAAAACTTGATCTAATTTGCCTTTAGGCGGTGTAGAACGCCAAAATTCAAATAATGATTTTCGCTGAATTCGGGCACCTTTAAAGAAATAATAAGAAATATTTAGAATCCAAATTTCAAATTATGATTTTAACAAACTTAAATGTTAAGAGAATATGTTAAAATCGTAATTACACCTTGACTCAACTTGACTACCTACTTTAAGATTGGGTAAACTTAGATCATATCTATTTTTTGTTGTTTTATAATCGATCTATTTAGATACATTATAACTACGCCTTTTAAAACAATTTGATGGATTAAAATCAATTTATATACAGATAATTACCTGCAGTGGTGGCCCAGTGGTAACGGCCGCGACTTTTGAGTTGTGGGCCGTAGGTTCGAACCCCGACAGGCGCTTTACTTTGTGTAAATTATTTCATCACCACTGCTCCGTGCCTCGGAAAGCACGTTAAGCCGTTGGTCCCGGCTGTCATTCGTGGATCTTTGACAGTCGTTACGGGTCGTCAGAAGCCCGAAAGTCTGACAACCAGTCTTACCAAGGGGTATTGTATTACCCAGTAACTGGGTTGTGGAGGTCAGATAGGCAGTCGCTCCATGTAAAATACTGGTATTCAGCTGCATCCGGTTAGACTGGAAGCCGACCCCAACATACCTAGTTGGGAAAAGGCTAGGCAGATGATGATACAGATAATTACCTCGAGTTACAGAATCCATGACTAGAAAATACTTTAAATCGCACAAAACCTGGAAACACATGCACAAACGGAACCGTTCACAACTGCACTGACCGTGCGGGCGGCTACCTGAGTTCGACGCGGTAACTTCGCGCATTGTTATTGAAGGGATCACTACACAACAGCATATTCTGACGTCATTATCGGCTGTAGGGTTCATCTAAATGGGTAATAATAGTAAAAAAATGGTTTGTTTTGACATTATGAGTTTTGACTTTTGTCCCTCTAGTTTGGTCAAATCGTATACTGGCGACAGAAGCGACCGATTCGCAGAGACGTGATCATATTTACGCAGATTGAAAACGAATCGAATGCAGTTATTGAGAAGACGGTCAAGTTTGTCGAGGAGATCTGCATTCAGGTCATATAGTACTTATTAGCACACATCACCATAATCGATGATAGGGAAAATTAAGGACTGCACCAGCATTGTCGTACTCGATGGTAATAAATTTTCAATCGGCACAGAGCCCGCAGCGTTCCGGTAACCTTCTGGCTTATGCTAGCAACTTGAGTACGCCAGTTCAGGGTACTATCAATGTGCAAGCCTAGGTTCTTCACGTAAGTGCTAATATGAACGATCGTTTCATTGAGGTTGTACCATCCACCTTGCTAATAATACGAGAACTGCCAATGATGATCGCCTGACACTTCGTAGGGTTTACCCCCCGGGGTTTACACCCCAAACCTGTCAGCACAGGTTTTTATGGCTATCAAGTTCCTATTAAATCTTTCGATAACGTCAGGTAATTCATCAACCTTCCCTTGACAGTACAACTGCAAGTCTGCATACCGATGAAACGCACACTGAAGTTCGGAAGTTATAAGATTAATAAAAATAGAAAACCAAAGAGGAGAAAGTATACTGCCTTGAGGAACGCCATTTTCCAAGATATACCAGCAAGAAGAAGAATCCCCAACATGAAATAACGTACAGATTTAATAAAATAATTTATTAAAAGTTAAAAAAAAAATTGTATCAAACTGGTGCATCAAAACATTCAAGGATTTATGAACAAAGATTTAGAAGTAGAATTTTATTGTTTATGAATTTTAACAGTTTTTAGATTCTTTGTTTAGCAGAATATTGGCTTAAAATCCAACAGTTCTTGTTCAATTTTAATAATCACCGGGTTTGTAGTTCGTTCAGCAGAATAATTGCTATACATGGTGGCTCCTTAATTTTAGTAAGTAACCAGCTTAAATTGAAAGATAGTAAGGATATTGTGAGCCTATCTGTTGAGCGGACAGTAAGTTGAAATAGCCCGTAGGTACTTATAGAATTGGAGCAGTTTATTGTATTAAGTGTGTACCTACAGACCCCCTTGAGGATTAGAGTGTTAAGGTTAGAGTGTTAAACAAGATATAGAAAACACAGGAACTTGTAGTATGGCCAAGTCGCATTATTTGAGTTCGAAGATTAAAAACAGTAGTAATGTAATTAAAACAACTTGGAATATTGTTCAGATGAAACGAGAAGGACTAGTAACCGAAATACTGACAGACTAACTACAGCCTGTGTATTCATGATAACGCAATAAAATTTGACTTGCAAGTCGCCGCGGTCTTTGAAAATGTATTTTCTGATATACCTACTCGTTTCAACTAGTAAATCGATGTTGATGAGTCTTTGCTTAAAGAAAACGTTAATGTTTGCGATTCGGAATTTCATTTTGAACATATTACCTGTAGAGATATAATTAAAACCTTTCACACTGTAAATGTAAAAAATACTGCAGATCTGTGGGTTAATTCTGTAGAAGTTGCTAAGTCTATTATTGACATTGTAGCACCTAGTTTAGCTCTTATTTTCAATAATTGTATCGACTGTCGATAGTTTCCTGACCTTATGAAAAATAGTATCTACCTTTGTTTAAATCAGAGCCCAAAAATTATAGACCTATTTCCTAGGTTCTTTAGGAAAATTTTTGAGAAATTAATTTTAGCCCAAGTGCAAAGATGTTTTAATAAACATAAATTTTACAAACAGCTCGGTTTTACAAGGGGTCGGTCAAACACTACTGTGTTGAACTTTTAGGACATATTTATAACGCATCGGAAGATAAATGTTATGCCTTGGGCATCTTTTGTGATTTGTCCAAGGCATTCGATGGACATCTTCATGAAACGCTAATCAGCAAACTCCGCCACTACGGGATCCGGAACACCGCTCTGGGTCTTCTACTTCATACTTGGGTAATGGGATTCAGAGCGTTGACGTTACTGGAAAAAGATCTCCCGAATATATAGTAACAATGGGAGTCCCACAGGGCTTGCATTCTTGGTCTTTTCTTGTTTCTTATTTATATAAATGACTTGCCTTAGCTCATAAAGGTTAATCATGAGATAGTGTTGTTTGCGGATGACACTTCACTTTGTTTAAACTTCAACGTCAGCTGCTGGTTACTGACGATGTAAATAGCGCGATCTCAAAATTAGTTTAATGTTAATAATTTACTTATTAATGAAAAAATATCAAATGCAATAAGTTTACGCTACCTCACGTTAGACAAGTGATAACTAATGTATTGATAACGGGCTAAGTTTTGAATCCTGAAGATAGCACAGTGTTCTTGGACTTAACTTTGAATGCTAAGCTTCAGTGGTGCCCACATATAGATAAACTGTCAAAAAAGCTTAGCTCCGCAGCATACGCTGTTAGAAAAACTCGTAATTTTACTGACATAGAAACAGCTCATTTAGTGTAGTTTAGCTATTTTCATAGTGCAATGTCGTACGGTTTTCTGTTGTGGGGAAATGCCACCGACATTCAGACTATTTTTGTTTTGCAGAAATAGCTGTTCGATCAATTTATAAATTAGGTAAGTCCGAGACAGACTCTCAGAGAAATTTAAGGAGAATAAGGGTGTGCCTTTTCAGAATATTTTTGAAAATCTTTTATATGGCCATAAAAATATAAAATTGTTTAAAAATACAGTGATATCCATAATATAAATACTATGAACAAACTCAAATGTGTAGTACCTACAACAAAAGCAGTCTTGAAATAGTGTTATTTGCAGATATATGAGAAATGATACATCACTTAATGACGATGTAAATAATTCTCTTTTAAAAAAAATACTGTCGCTAAAATAGTGCATGGTTAAGTGTTAATTTACTTAAAACCGAGAAAAAGACTGAATGTATTAGATTTCTAAAACCTAACGTTAACACGTAACCTGCTTAACGTTAGGTGTCAGAAATCCAATGTATTATTAAATGGGGCGGAATTGGATCTTGCGGCCACCACTATGTTCCTAAGTATTACTTTGGACTCGCCGTTTCCAGAGTTATTTATATATTTATTTTAATCCATATTGCAGAGTGCAGCCTTCATTCTATAATAGAGACACTTTTCGGAGCCGCGCCACAAGAGTGTGTCTATTGAAGTCCAATGTAGCAATGTCCAATAAATCTCCTGACTCCCTGACTAGGTGCGGTGTTTTTTTCACGCGGTATGAATAGTGGAGTACCTACTACTGAATAGAATAGTAAAGCAGCACACAGGCAGTTGTTTCTACTAAGGGCGTATGCTTGACTTGTAGGTGAAATGAGTATAAAACTTTAGGAGCGGTGGCGGTGTCGCAGAGGCTGAGTTCTGGGGGCTACGGGCTGTCTGCTTTGCAAGTCACGGGTTCGGTTCCCGCTCTCCCGCACGAAACTTAGTATTTGTGTCTGCAATCGTAGCAGCCTTAGGTATTACACCAGCATGTATAAATAAAGGATCTTTTGCATAGGAATGCAATACGGTTAAAAATATTAACTAGAATAATAAGAGGAAGAGACACACTATATGTATATTATTTTATTGGCAAACATTTAGATTGAATAATCTGTTCTGTGGAATAGACCCTCAGTTAATGTGGTTCAGACTATTTTACTTTATGTTCTTAACTACCAGAAAAGAAAGCATACCTATATTATCAATGATGAACCTGCCTACCTGGGTTCTTTACTTACTTAATTTAATTAATATAATTTTCATCTCCAAGATTGATAAAGATATAAATCATCTTTGAAAGAAATAATGGCGCAGCCGGCGAATTGCATGTTATGCCTTCACCAACGATGTAGGGCGCCCAAGCATGTCGCTCAGTGAAATGCCGCCATGGCTTGTTAGCCCAGTTTGGGGCTTGGATTGTGTCCATTGCTTTGTTTTGAACTAGTTTGATGGTGCGCTCGGATATAATCAAAGCGATGGACGTGTATATTTAGTTTATCGTTGGGCCACGTTGGCCGGCCAGTGTGTAGAGGCAGCGCGCAGCGTAGCATTATTATTACCGATGTTCGTTCGGAGTGGAGTCGTCCATACTCGTAGTTTAGTGCGCGTCTGACCCGCCGACTGGCTGCTCTGCTCTGTATGTGACCGTACGGTATGCGCGAACAATACTTTAGCGAAGTTAGGTATAACTGAATTCTTCTACACGTTGGACGTTGAATTAGTGTACTAAATGTGTGTTACGAATTTAAAATAAAAGTGTAGTTCAGTGAATGAAAGTTGTCTTTTAGAAACATTTATCGTTCTTGTAGTGAGGTAGGTAAATATATTTTGTTTTCATTTATGTGCGTACCATGTGATTATAACGCGTTTTATGTAGAGTGTAAGCTGCATGTTCTTTTTTTTGTTTTGCCTAACAACGTGTTAGTCTTATTGTTAAGCTGGCTTATTGGCAGGCGGGAAACCGGAATTGCACACCGCTTTACATACATATCCTACCTAGGGGTGGGCTACTTGACAAATACCTGTAAGATTTTTAAAGTAGATTTCTATGTAGATAAATAAGTAGAGACTTATCCATATTATAAGTAGGTATGCTCTTCTTCGATTTCTACGAGTATTTAATTCATTTCATGTAATTTACCTAAGTTTAATTAAAGTAATATTACCTAGTATATATTTAACATTGTGTTTCCGATCTCTATGTAAAACCGCGTGAATTAAATAAAAGCCACACAATTTATAGGCTTCGTTATTACTATGTAAAGTTAAAATCTCCCTAAACGATAATTCTAATAAGTCCCTGCATATATTTACGTGAAATCATATCTTCAAGTTTTCTTCTGCTTATGGTGAAAGCAGAGTTCTGATACCTAATAGTTCACAGTTTCGCATGAGGCAAGCTCAAAACTAGCGAATTATGATGATTCGAGTTTCTTTTTTAATTTATCGTTCTTAATAAGTGATATCACCACTATATTAATGACTGTTCAATCTTAGCTTCTAGTGGATAACGGCCCAACTATACCTAGTATATTATATAGCTTCAGATCATAGTTAGACCATTTTTTTTTCAAGTGCACTTTTGCGCAATTCTTATAGTTATTTATTTATTAAATTTCTTCATGCACAAGTAAAAAAATACTATACAAAGGCTTTTTACCAGTCAACCGTATATCGCTCGCAAGCTGCAAGGCTGTGGAGGCATCTACGGTGGTTTGGTAACTCAGATCATATAAACACTATGATCTGAGTTTGGTAAGATATTGTTGATTATGTGCCATTTGTAAAAATAAACAAGTACCTACTCACAGATGAATTGACAAAGTACTTATAAGTACAGACTATTACAAATGGAGCGCAGCAAAATTTTTTTTAAGGCGTAGAAAAATATCTAGGCTTGGCGTTAGGTATGATTTAAATACATTGCTAGACTACGCTACAGAGGAAACGGAGGATAATAAAACTCAAAGTCAAACAGGTTTTGTAAAATCTAATATAGTAAGTTACCTACTATAACAAGAAAAGCTTCCAGTTGGCCGTTAGTCAGCAGGTATATGTATGTGCATCTACATAAATTAAATGTTTCACATAAAGTCCGGCCCAACATAACTACTTAACATACAGAAAAAGGCATTACCTAAACTGATTATAATAGTAGATTATTAACCAAGGGGATAAAGCAGTGTCTTCTGTCGCGGGTGACGATTTAAATCGCGAGCGTAATGAAGGACTCGAGGTTTACTCCCGAGCGTAGAGAGGGTGTTAAAAACTTAAATCACGAGCGAAGCGAGGGATTTAAGACGAGTCCTGAATGTAGCGAGGGATTTAAGTTCACCCAAGACTAAGACAGCTTTATCACCGAGGAAAATACTCTACTTTTCGTACCATTTGCGAAAAAATTAACACAATAATAATATGAGATAAGCATTTATTAAAAATAATGACAATTAAACGTATTTTTAGAACATTAACTTATTTATAAAAATAAATTAAAATAAACTTAACGTTTATGTATTTGAAGAAAACAAAAACGCGGCAAATTCCTAGACTAATATTTTTTTGTCGGAAAAGCAAAGGCATCAAGCTCATACGGCCTCGTCGGTTTTCGTAATTTTATTTAATAATCATAACTGCATAATAAATGCGTACCGTCAAACGGGGTGAATAGGGACGCAGGGGTGAATAGAGACGAAACTTTAGAAGGGATTTTAACCTTGAAATAATATAGTTTATTGCCAAAAAGGACTCTTAATGTGTTTATTGTAATATAATTAACGATTAAGTGCTCTTGTTGGGGTCAAACTAAATTATTTCAAGGTTAAAATCCCCTTTAAAGTTTCGTTTCTATTCACCCCTGCATGCCTATTCACCCCGTTTGACTGTATTCCTTTTTCAAAAGATGTATAATGCTTTATATACAAACTCAATGGTGTAAACACAGATGTAGTTCAGTATAAATTTCGGTAAGTATTCCAAATTTAAATCACATTCTCCCCCTAGAGGATGAATGAAATTCAGTACATTTTCTTTCCCTGTTTTTAACAGATTAAAAATGACTATTGTTATGTTCGGTTTTTGTGGCATAGAATGTCACTTTTTTGAGCAAGTGGTACGAAATAGTAGATTATTAACCAAGGGGATAAAGCAGTGTCTTCTGTCGCGGGTGACGATTTAAATCGCGAGCGTAATGTCGAATTTCGAGTAAGACTTCCAAATTTAAATCACATTCTCCCCCTAGAGGATGAATGAAATTCAGTACAATTTTCTTTCCCTGTTTTTAACAGATTAAAAATGACTATTGTTATGTTCGCTTTTTGTGGCATAGAATGTCACTTTTTTGAGCAAGTGGTACGAAAATATAATTATTTAGACTATCTTTCCATAGTGCATAAAAAATAAACTGGGTACGTTGTAAGAGAAGGCCCACCGTGAGTTTTGGCGCAAATGCGTATCCTAGGCAGCACTAGGTAGCTCTGAAACACTGCAGTAATTTCACTTCTTTGATTTGTTAAACTTTTCCGCCTATTTTATCGCTCAAAGCAGCAGTAGTGCAGCAGCATTTTGTGGTCTGACAGAAATTCAGCTGGGTTGCTAAATGGTGATAAATCTTGAGCTCTCTACATTCTTTTACTTGGAATATGTCCAAGGAATACCTTTCTAGTATCTACCCGACGTTGATAGGCTTTACATTTCTTTTGATAGGAATATAGGTAATTTTTTTACGCCATCTTCATACTACCTACTATATCATATTCTAATATATCTTAGAATAATTAAAGATGCATTTGCATCGCTATGGAATTTGTTATAAAATACAAACATCCTCATCCCTGTTGATTGGAGCCATGTAAAATTACAAAAATAAGTTGTTGGCATTTTTATCGTCGTTGTTCGATTCCCGGCATATAGTCAAACAAGTTTTCAAAAATATTTTCACAATGCAGTACTTGCTTCCTTGTACTAGGTACCTACATATTTATTTTCAAGTACCTAACATAAAGGTTGTATTCCTTCACCATCTTCATTTCCGTCCACCGATCACTTTTTATAATAGCACAATATTCTACTTCGCGTTGTTTGAGTCACATTGGTGACCATTACATGACGATGCCCAGAAGACTTTACTTCAGGATTCAGCAAAAAATAGAATACCCAGTCAATCAGAGAAGTTTTCGTGGCTTCAAAACTTGGGTAACTTCTCAGATCATATAATATTATATGCTCTGAGAAGTTACCCACTCCCACTTATAATACATTATAATGATCTGTGGGTAACTTCTATAATTAGACGTCGCGTACCTAACATGCATCATAAAATTAATAGACTAAAGTAGGATCCTTTATTAATTAGGTATTACATTATATCTTCATTGGAATAATAAAACTTTTATAATAATTATGCCTAGGTAGGTACTGTCCCGTGTATACAATGTTTTGATGGCGGTGGAGGGTGGCGGTGGCAGTTCTATAGGGTTGGGCCTGACTACCTCTGTGGGCCGTGGGTGCGCCGACCTAGATACCAGATTTTGTGTTGACTGTTGATGACAGTTTAATTAATAAAAACTAGGTGCTGGAAAGCCGCACCTTGTACGTGTTTAAGGCTATATTACGTTACATAATTACCTATATGTGGGAATGTGTTCAGTGACTGCGGGTGAACTTATTATTCAAAGGGTACCATCATGAATGGCGAGAAATATTTAAAGTCGTCGACTAGTCAATTAATTAGGCGAGACGTTGCTCAATTAACTAAAAATAAAACAATTAAATACACTCACACATACCAGACTTTCTCTAAACCAGCCACACAACCTCTACATTTTACAAGTCAAGTTTTTTACAACTTGCTTCTATTTCTGCTAGCTTGTACCTATCCTTCAAAGAGTGGTTTCCGACGGAGTTTAGCTCATATTATGAGCCATCGCATTGTCTTCTTCAAGATCTACTTTAACCCCGAGGGCGTCTGTGTTTATTAAAAAAATATCCTTCCAACAGTCCAACTTTCATTATTTTATGAAATTGGCGTTTGGTGATGTCAGTGATGACGTCATATTCGTACCATGAACTAACCGGTTCCGCGGCTGCGGCTGCCGACCTCCAATTATGCTAATGCCGGTGCCGTTCCAGTCGACTCCTCAGCCATACACATCGTAAACAGATACATAATATATCTAAATTGGGTCTGACGAGCCCGTGAGGTCATTTATGTCCATCTCAATTTGAAAGAATTCGTATACTTTGTTCCGTTGTTAGTCCAACATTATCCAATAAACAAAAATAGCAAGAATAAATTTCGGAAATTACAGTCTACAAAATGATTTATTGAATAAGACACGTGTTTTGTTTCACACGGCTTCCATATTTGTGTCGATTGATTAAAGAAATATAGCATATTTTGTGTAGTATGGCATCACGCACGACTTCCGTTCAATGTGCTAATAAAAACTTTGGCGGTTGACGCTGCCACCGTAGCCACCGCACCATGCCATGGTACGCTCATTTATTTAAGCTCACAATGTGGTTTATATTATGTCACATATAACAATAATATAAATAATGATCCACGCGGTTATTATACACTCGGTAGCACGGAATCTTGGCCAAGCTCTGCGATAGAAATCTAATGAATGTTTCTTATTCAGGTAGGTAGGTATGTCAAAAAATGTTTACCCTTATTTCAAGAGTATAATTGATTATGTTTGAGTGCACCATGACGTTCAATCGGGTCATTTGAGCGATAAAGTTGCAGTTTTCAATTTGTGTGTTGTGAAATGTTCACTTTTAGGATATTCAATTATTGCGATTTTGTGTTTACATTCAATAACTAAAGGTGCTTTAAAACCTTTAAAAATGCTATTAACCCCAGCATATGTTGCCCAAGCCGTAGCATTAATCGGCGAAGTTCTAACACAGCGTGAAGTTGCTATCATGCTTAACGTACCACGTTCATGAATGCAGTGTGCACTGAAGCGGTATCAGGAGACAGGCCACAACACCCGCAAACCAAGCAGTAGAGGCGTTAGATGCACATCAACCAGGGACGACCGAATTATATTCCGGGATTTTTTTAGAAACCGCTACCTGACCGCGGTTGAGGTACGCCAGCGACTCTAAAATCGCGAGAGGCGTAAATGTTAGTGAGCGTAGGGCGAGAATACAAATGAAGGAAGTGAATTTAAAAGCTCGTAGACTAGCACGAGGTCCAGAACTTCTCAGACAGCACCGAGTAGGTCAACTTCAGTTTGCATGAGAACACGTCAACTGGACCCACGAGCAATGGGCTCGAGTGCTCTTCACAGATAAGTGTCGAATAGCATTACGTGCTCCAGACGGTCGAGAGCGAGTGTGAAGAAGAAGAGGAGAGTGATTTTTATCCACAAGTCCCACAACCACAACGCAAACTGTGAGCTGTCATGGAGTCTCTATAATGGTATGGGGAGGAATAAGTCCCGACCCACGTATGGCGTTGTTTATCGCCGATAACCGGTTAACTGAAATTCGATACATCTAGGAGGAAATTCCTTCAGAAACTTGTAGTGCCTTATTCTTGGACATGTAGAATTCCTCCTAATGCATGATAATGCACGCCCACACCTCGCAAATTGCGTAGAAGAATACCTTCAAGAGGTCGGTATTCAAAAATTGCAGTGGCGAGCCCGTAGCCCGGACTTCAATCCAATAGTGCATATCTGGGACATGCTCAAAAAAAAGATAGAGTCGACTTCAAACCCGCCTCAGACTCTTAACCAGCTCTGAAATGCAGCACTAGCCGCTTGGGACAGCAAACCGC
This sequence comes from Brachylomia viminalis, assembly GCA_937001585.2. Taxonomy (NCBI): domain Eukaryota; kingdom Metazoa; phylum Arthropoda; class Insecta; order Lepidoptera; family Noctuidae; genus Brachylomia; species Brachylomia viminalis. The sequence goes on from OW443299.2 coordinate 12,521,519, forward strand.
AAGTTGATGTCGGAAACGTCATCCAAATCATGCCAAATCGAACGGAGGCGGTTATCAGGGCTACAGGAGGAAACACCCAACACTAAAACGTATAGACAATAAAATTAAGAAAGCATTTGGTAGTGTTTTTAAATTGACAGTTTGGAGATCATTTTTTTTGTGTGAAAGTGCGTTATTTATTTTCGAAACTTAACTGTCTGTGTAGTGATATTTTAATTTCTAGGTTCTAAAAGCATGAGAGACAAAAATAAAAAATAAATATAAAAAAGGCAAATAATTGGTGAATTCACAAGTGACCAAGTTTTCGTGCTGGTGAGTGTAGTTACTGGGACTTATCACTGTGAAATACACTTAATGCTTATAGCCACATTCATATCCACTGTAATACTATCGCCTTCTGTTCTTTGAATTCCTTTTGCGGCAACATTGTGGTAAAAGAGGTTAGGTACATTTTCGTATGATGTCTAAATTCATGACTCAAGATGGCATGGTGCATGACGTCAATTTATTTTTTAGTTATATCCAAAACCGTCCAAACCGAATGCACCTTACCAAGGGAAGTGGAAAGCCATTACTTTATCAAAGTTTGTCCTGGTTTCCCCTAATAACTTATTGTTTTTAGTCGGTCAAAAGTAATCCAGGAATACCGGAATAAGTTCTTGTACCTAGTCTTGGTATTTTGTCTGATGGCTTGTAATGGCCACTCACATCATCAAATGCGATATGCGGATATCCCATTTGTCCATTGGTTATATACGATATCGGCATTTAAACTGAAATCTCTGGAAACATTATTCATCTCCACTATAGTCGATACTTCGGTTTTTCACTGCTTACAGCTACAGCAGGCGCAATGGCAGATAAATCGTAAACAAATGAATGAATACTTAGATAAGTTAATCCTACCATTTCAATCAATGCCGCGCTGTAAAAGCTGTACGACGTCGAAATAATAAATCATATTGTTTAATAATGGTCAAGGGGTTTGTCAGAGCCTAACTGATAGGACTTAATACCGAATGAATCACTTGCATTCATAACAATGTTTGCCGACATTTTCTTTGTCTTCAATAAACAGAATGATGCTGTTGAGCAATACGTGATGGATCTTATGAACACCCACGATGAATAATTGTATTCATTCAAATCGTTAAGTATATAAAGTTCAGACTTGACAGATAACAGTTGAAATAGACCTACCTAAACCTATCTTCTTGTGATTGTAATATTTCAGTAGGTGTATTAAAAAATATTAAATCAGCATTTATGCTCTCTCGGCAAGTTGCTAAGAATTGTCAGTATTTCTTTGTACCTAAGTAGTTGTAGGTGAAACAATGCGACGTATGGCCCAGATGTTCGCGGCGTGACGACGAGCTCTTATCGGTGCAAAGACGCGCCCACCTACACTCTCCCCTGGGCATTATAATATATTATAGGTACTTATGTATCGTGGCGTCTCGACCGGACATGAAAGTTCAACGAACGCCAATTCACGATCCATCTTTCGCATTCATTTATTCTAATTACTGTGGTCTTCCGCTTAAGGAAATCTGATCGACACCAAAGAAACTGTTTATTTTTACTCACAGCTATGGTGGCATGCGTTAATTTCGATCAATCTTCCAACTTTAGAAGCTAATCTCCTAAAGCCAAGATTATATAAAAAATTAAATAAAAAACAAAGCTGCTGACCAGCTGATGCTGAAAATAGTTAAAGTTCGAATCGAATGAAATGCTGTCCAATGAAGAAAAGAGCACCGCGAGCATGCGGAAGAGTCACAGCGCGGAGTGGCCTAGCAGGAATGTTGGTGAATCGCCAAATTGCATTGAGTCGCGAAATGTACCATGCAGACTCTAGATCTACATTATACTCTACTTTCTCTACTTCATCCACTCTTGAGCCTTATTTGTAGATAGTACCTACTTGCTTAGTTAAAAATGCGGTTGTAGAGTGTTTTTGTTAGACAAAAAGTTTTATATGATCTGAGGACACAGTGGTTATTTAAATTCTGACCTATCAGTGTTCTGAGTATTTTGCTCTGAATGAATTAAACTTATAGAACAGCTAAGTAGTAGGTACCTATAGAACAGTGTTCATTTGAGGCTAAAGGTTATCGTTAATGGGTAGGTACACTTACAACATTTAATGTAGGTAAACACTCTGCTGATGATTATGTAGAACGACTTTTCATAAAATATTGAAGCATAACGTATGACCCTCCTTATTTTCCAAGAGAATACTGAAAAGGTAAATTATATATATCTAGGAGCACTTAATTAGTATCAAACGCTGGCAATGAGAAACGTGGTTTGAAATTAAGTAGTCAATCAGCAGCGTTATGTATCTTAATAAGCTATTTGAATGCTCGCTACGAAGAATTGCAGCTCTGTTAGCCAAACTTGACTCTTTAGTTTGTTTATTAAGGGGCTGACAACAGCTAAAGCGCGGTCACTGTCGGACTGCATAGAAAAGAAAGACAAGCGCGATGACACAAAACTGGTAATTTATTGCAAAATATGAAGCAATTCTCTATTTACAAAAAATCTATTGATTCGACAAAAATATGAAAACACTATTAAGTACTTACGTTAATATTATGTTGCTTGAAGAACCATGAGAGAAAAAACCCAGAAAAATGTTGTATGGTTTTTAATCGCAAAAAAGAATTGAGTTATCTTCGTGACTTTTTTCTGTCGTACCAAATTAGTTGTATTATGTTTTCAACACACCATCGAACTGGCATATATCCTGAAGAATAATATATTTTTCTGATTTTGTTTACTGCGGTGGATCATATACTTTTATGCATTATAAAACTTGCGTTTAGGTCATGTAGTCCCCTTAATGAAGGTTAGAAGCGTAGCAGGATAACGAAACTATGAGTTTCACTCTCCGACCTAGCCCTTTACTAGCAATTTGAAGCGTGAGTGAGAACGTTGTCATAGTTTATAAATAACCGTTTATTATCAGAGTCGTTTACATCATACTTGATTAAATTATAGTGTGATGTGATGATATTTGTGAAGCGACTCGCGCAGGCGTCACCGTCGCGTTCGGGCACAAGGCAACAGACCTTCGCCGATTATAGCGATGACGCCATCGGGCCCGGCACAACACAACAGACTATAATATAACAAGTCACCACACAGCATACCCTAAGCCTGTTGCCGTAAGTCTCTCCTCCATAAACCCGTCCTTATTCAGCCGGTCAAGGCACATTCAAGGTTCTGTATTATTATATATTTCAAATAAGTAACACGTGGAACTGCTTTCATTTTACGATTGTTTCTCGTGTGATGCTCATCGATATATTTGAATAAATACATTATTTTATTCATTCAAAAGACCCATTCACATTAGCAGATAAGATGTTAATAACATGTAGGTACCTAGGTATCTTATACCCAACCACATTTTTTCAAAACAGTATTCTGCTGTCTTGTGGTAGACTGTTCGCCATTTTATATGCGTACTTACTATTCTTACAGTAAGATTAGGTATTCACGCAACTGAAACCTCCAAATAACAGCAACCATCGTTAACGAGATTAACAAAATTTTTTTTGAGCATGAATTCATAATTACAAACAAATGTTGCTTAAGTTTTTCATTCGGCTTCTGGAAGCTAGAAATAATTAATAACCGACCAGTAAAAAAGAATAAATTAGCACGGTTGCTTCACCATGTCCATTACCTATACAATTTTTGACTTCTTATAACACGCGAGCGACTATAATTTGTTTTATTATTAAGTGTATCATTTGGTAGTTTGACTGTGCAGTGCACCTTAGGGGTGAGTAAGCACCTTTATTAATTATACATAAATCTTAATATTCATATTTTATAATATACTATAGTCATAGGCACTTAGCTAGTTATTAAATAATGTAGAGGTTCATGCCCATGCATCGTCGCGCAACCTGTTAAAGGAGCCCCAGTACCTTGGGGAACGCCAGCCTTTAATTGCCAGCCGTGAGGCACACAATACTATTTTAAGTACTTTCTGTTTGTCTGTTTTTGTGTAATATTGTGTGCCTGGGTCAAATAAATTTATTTTCTTTCTTTCTAATTCGATTCGACTCAAAACTAACTAGGATTTTCGGTGAGGTGGCAGTTTCTTTTTGAAGTATCATGCGGTGGGTTAGGGTAAGACTAGGACCAAGTATCTCGTAGACTCTACGAGCTCTACAAAGTAAAAAATATGCGAGAAAAAGCCAAGTACCTAGAAGTTTTTTAATGAGATTTTATTTTTGGTCATGAAGGTTGAAGCTCGGTTACATTTATACCTACAAGGGTTATTAGTAAAACACCATCAACCTCTTCAGGGGTCATTGTACTCATCATTATGAACAACTTTTACTATGGGACCAAATTTGAAATCGCGAAAAAAAAAGCAGCTGTTCCTTTTATGTTTGCAGAACTCGTCAAAATGTAGGGACCAGCAGATATTTTTGTTTCGATTTCATATTTGGTCCCATAGTAAAAGTTGTTCTTAATGATGAGTACAATGACCCCTTAAGAGGTTGATGGTGTTTTACCAATAACCCTGTATAATTATGATATTCACATTAAGGTAGGTAGGTAGGTAGGTACTATTTTATCTATTCTGGCTTAAAACATTTTAAAACTCAAGGATTTTATTTTATAATCCCTTATTTTTTTCCAACCCCTGCTTTGCAGGGGTTGAGCTCATAGGACGATTTTCTAAGAAATTTGATTTGAAATTATAACTTTGCGTTGATGTGATTCAGTCATGCGATCAGGCTTTCATTTATAGCGTAGGTCAATCAAGTTTTGATTTAAAAGGATGAATATACATTTTACTGCAGGATGTAAGTATACATATCATACACTAGACAGTAAGATAGTCCAAAAATCCCAACGGATTTCTTTCGGGTCTTTTGTTTCGGTCTGATCATTTTCTTCCAACTTTTTTCAAATTATCTTTTCACTGCCTCAAAGATTACGTTAGTTCTGATTTTGAATATCTGTTGTAATGGGAGATGGCATATAATCTGTGCTGCTTATATGCTGTTTTCTACGAGTTTCCGTTGTCATGGATCAGGTTTTCAGGCAAGACACTTTTTTAGGCGAAAGTAACACGCACAAGTAGGTAAGATGGAAAAGGTACATACCTATTATACACAAAGTTTTAGTTACGTCTAAATGTGAGAAGAGGCGTTCTCGATTTCACGGGGCTCAGAGCATCTGGAAACATCTGTGTGAGCTAATAGTTCGTCTAGCTACCGTTTGGCTCACTTGCCAAAAATAGAATGTCCAAAATCCAAATCCTTTGCCCTTGAGCCTGAGCCTGAGGCCCTACGTCCCGTCCCACGCCCAGTGACCACGTTCAGCAGCAAAAAAATGCATGCCCGCCTCTGCACGTTTGAGTATTTTTAAAAACGAATGTTTACAAAAACAACATGAGAGGTATTAAAAATGTTAGATTTATGGAGCTAGTTTATGAAGGACTGCGGGAAAGGAACAAATTCTCGTTTCACCATTTTAACTAATTGACAAACTTTAACCAAGATATAGGTACCATGCTTAAAAATGTACTGCAGGCGTTGTTGTTAGGTTACGGTCTTACGGTGGTTCGCGCCCTGGCCTGGCGCTGACACATCTTACTATAAAAGGCAAAGATAATTAACTAATAAGTAGCAAAAATTCAAATCATTCCATAATATAATTATCGATAAACGTGACATCGAAAAGCTTAAATGTCGAAGTAGAGAGTATCTAATGTCCTAAATATCATGTGAAAACATTTCTGTGAGCAACTTAGAAGTAGCGCTCGGCGCCCGGTGCCGGTCGCTGCAGCAGAAATGTTTTTACCATTGTCTAATTATCTAGTCGCAGGCAGATTATATGATTCGTCATTTTGAACTGAGTGAAATAGATTAGGATAGGTTAAAACTGTGACCAACCGCGCGCGAGCTGAGCGAGCGAAGCGAGCCTGCCGCGGCAGCGGCTGGCGAGTGCCGAAAACGACTAGAATACACATTAATAAACTGTAAGCGAGTTGTCCATTAGGTATTTCATACATTGTTGAAATATCCAATATCTGTATTTTTAACGTAAATGTAATGAACTAAAGTGTATTAAATGTTGACATTTGGAACAGGTATAATGTAATGACTATCGATATTTAATTATATTTTCAATATAAGTATTTCTATCACTCGGCATTTCAATGTTAGACATTTTAAGCTTAGGTATAACAATTTTCGATTTTACGATACATTCGATATTTAAATTTTCGATGTTTTGGGCGTTGATATTTTACACGTAGGTATTTTAATTTTCAATATTCAAATTATGAACCCTTACTATCCTCTACATAGGTATGCGTTGTATTGTGTTCAGTAATAACTTACAGCGAAGTCAAAGTATGGTGTTACAGTTTCTATCGCTTACTTTATCGATTTTTCCTTCCACTTCGCTTAATGGTGTGCCCGCTACGTACTTACACTAGTCCATGTAGAGTAGACGTAAGTCACAATTCAACTGGCGATGTATAAACAAGTGGCAGGCCAGACTGAATTAAATTGGTCCGACAACTGTGACATCTCCGCTCAATCAATTAGGTAGGTATATTCTTATATGACGCATTGGGTGAGTGAACAGTGAACATCTCAAGAAGTACTTAGATAGATAGCCATAGATTTATAAGTTTGTACTTAACTTTAAAATTTTATGTTATTGTGAAGTTTCGATCTCCCTATCTAAATAAATATAATATACTTAATAATAGACTTTGCTGTCCCTGCCTTTGTTGTATTAGCATCTTATGTATGTAGGTACACCAAGTACATAATTAGTGGTTGTTATTAGAATGGGTAGAGGTCAGATACCTATATCTCTTCGATAAGTTGCGATTTCAATAATGGGATTAGCAGGTTTACATGCAATTTTATCAAGATGAGAAGAAGAATACGATTAGAGGTGCTCATCGGTACCTACCTACGCTTGTTTTGTTGCCCTCGGAAAACATCTTAGAAATAGCATCATATTCATAACCACAATCGCTATGAATATGATGCTATTTCTAAGATGTTTTTGATTGTTTAGCTTGATTTCCTTTGAACGCATTGTTAAATTAACTCTTAATAATTGACGCTAGCCTACTGGCTCTACGTTTAGCGATGCTGTTTGGACTTAGCCCTTTGAAACCGTATCCGCAAAAAGTTTGTAGAAAACTTTTCCGCTAAGAAATAACAATGAGCATGGGTAAAAAATGTTTTATAATCAGTAAAAAATGTAAGTATCACAAACAGCGGCTGTGTCGTGCTCGTGACAGTTGGTTACGGTGAATGGTCATGGTTGCAGTCTGTTTTTATGCGTTGCCACTGTTCTGCTGACAAACCACAATTCTTCGAATAACGAACATTCGAATGTTAATTTCGTTCTTATAGTGTCAAATTCACATGTTTCGTTTTATTTTAGCCAGTTTCGCAATGTCACTCAATTTTGCCAAAATTCGGCCATCGACCGCTGCCGTGCCCTCTAGCCTAGGTGCTTAATTTATCCAAAACAACCTTCTGACACGCAAACAGAAATGCTATTATAACATGTAACCTTTATTGTTACGATATGTAAGACTTGGATAAATTGAGCAGGATGTTATAAAAATAATTTGCCTTTAGTTTCTTTTGATGGAGAACTGAGCCAGATTGACCTCAGTTACCATGTAAACAATGACATAAATGAGCAATAGGTATACATAGGTGACTACCTATTGCGACAACGACTTTCTTAGAATACATGGGAGAAGTAAAACATGTACCTAAGTATACATAGTCTATACCTACATGGCAAAAAAAATAAGGCTAAGTAGGTAACTAATTATTTAATATCTAAATGAAACCCAATATCAGTTAAAAATTCCATTCCGAATTGGCGGTTTGCCACAGGCAAAACAGCTGTCGTGAGAAAGTATGGGAATAGGACGGCCATGTTTATGTTTACGCGATCGTAACCCAGTTACACACAGCGATAATACGATACCCTTTAGTAAGAAGGCGTCGAAATAATCATGAAGTCGCCGTTTGACCCCCTTGAACCCACGTTTACGTAATGTTAAAAGAAAAAAATCCTCTCCGCTATCTAATGGTTTTTACTCGACTAGGTTCAGATTCAGTTCTTTATCTTCTAGATTCAGTTAAGTGCTTCCTCTCTGCCTTAACGCTGATTTAGTTTAATTTACCTCGGGGTCTATTCAACGTAGGTAAACACAAATGATAAATAAAAGTCATTGTCTACATACAAATCTAATTTAATGTCATAAAGCCCATAGGCGACCGTAGACGTAGCAGGCAATGAAAAAAAATCATTACTTACTGTCTATGGTTGCAAAAGTTGAATGATTACAAGAAAGTTGACGGCCACAAGAGTGGTTTCAATAATCCAAGCTTACCTAGGTCTGCCACACAATCAATACTATTAATCTGTGCTATATTTAACTTAACTAACTTTTATATTACTAAGTATGTAGTTACGATACACGCTCAAATTCAATTAGCTAGTGAAACTCCGCGGACGTGATAGCCAGTGGAAGCCTGTCGGGGGCCCGGGGCGGCAAAACTAAATGCCCCCGCCCAGGAATGAACGTCGAAATGTAGTACGCTGCCTCGAAAAGGTTAGGTTTTCTTTTGACTATTAAACAGCTATAGGAGATACTTTGTCTACAACAGAAAAGTTAGAGCATCAGACGAATAGAGCACGGTAGAGTGAGCGAAGCAAACTAGAACATTTTTGCACCCCTCATGGTTAAAATTTTCTCTTGCCCCCCACTAGTGGTGATGGGTATCTATCCATATCAAATGACGATAAAAGAAAAAAATCTCTTCACTTCATGTAACACCTGAGTACTTAGGTACTTAGTCAACATCCACTGGTAGGTACCTACTGTGATTTCTTGAAATAATGAGTTTAGTTTTTTATTGTATTATCGTCATTAGCTATCGATAGCTATCAGATGTGAGGAGTTCCGCTAGGTAATTTAATTTGAATTCCTTGTTAAGTCGATACTTACCTTACATATTACCTAAACTGACAAAAACACCGATGAGCTCGAATAAATTATGCCGAGGAAACGATTTAAAAAGTGGGAGATTAAAGTATGACTAATGTTATATTTCAAAACTGTGATGTTATTACAATAACAGCCCAGTTACAAAATGAAATTCCGGCTATAACACTGAAAATGCAATTAATTTGGTCTCTTCTCTTCGAGGACAGCTAGGTATTATCTATTTACCAGCAAGAGGAGCCCAAAAATGCAGCAATCTATTTATAAATCAAGCAAATTGAGCTCAAATTAGATTCCTGTATTCCCGCTAGATCTGTAGTCAGCAATAGCATTAATTAGACTTATTAAATGTAACAATAATATAATATACAGAATAATTTTAAAGTGCAACAAATTTAAATGCTCGGTAACCCATTCATCTTTCAAGACTCATTATTGTCTGCTTTCACCGTGTTCATTGACAATATAGGTAAGTATAAGTGTTGTGTTAGGTACTAGAAAGTACGTCAAAAATATTGCAAGGGATAAAAAACAAGGTATTTGATTACATCAGCCTGCATATGAATGGCCCTCCTATAGCTAGATTCAATGAGTGTCCGACCGGCACGCAATGCTTTAGCGAACTTTTTACGAGCACGTTTGTCCAGTGTCGTGTTCAAGATGAGATCATTGCAACAGTCATCTCATGGCATCTATTTTAACGCTATAACAGTTGGCATTGGGTTTGTCACTACGAGACGCCGGTGATGTAGGCGTTTTAATAAGTGACCGTGGCCCCGATTCATGCGTTGCATTGATTTGTTTGAGTCTTTCTTTTACAATTTTTACTAAACTGCAACTCTTTTTTGTGTTATTTACACTAAATCTCTAGGAGTAGGCACATGGCAGGCACGCACTTTAATTCAGTCTAATTCATATTGTATACCAAAAATTTGCATGTCATTCATTATGTTATGAATGATTGAATATTTTAAGCTATTATACTACCATTGTAAGAACTTTTGTAACCATATTTGTCTGCAAATAAATCTTTGACTTTGACATTATAATTATGATGATAACCTAGCTGTACCTACCTGTGTCTTTGTCGCTTAATCAGAGACTTACGATTTTTCGTAGTATAAACCTATACAGGGTGGCAGGGACGTTATGAAACATTTTCCATGAAACAGCAGATTTTTTTTTTTATAACCGACTAAAAGTTTCTACGCTCATGTACTGAATTCATGGATTCAGTTTGCGCGACGGGCGCGCCGCCGCGCGCCGCGCCTTCAAAATGTATGGAACAGCATTTTTTTTAAAACTAGCTGACCCGGCGAACATCATACCGCCTAACAGTTGATTTATTTTTTCAGGTTTTTTTTTTAACTTTTCTCTCCGTAAGATCCATCCTCGTACTTCAAGGAATATTCTAAAAAAATAATTAGCAAAATCGGTTCAGCTACTCTCGAGATTTGCACTTAGCAACACATTCAGCGATTCATTTTTATATTATAGATAGATAGATAACCGGCGATTCCTTTCATCGCACGGGTGTTCAGAACCATATGCTGAATTCATGGTCAGGTTGCGCGGCTATGTTCCTGCCACCCTGTTTACATAGCACTTAAAATGGCACAAGTGCCTACAGCAGTGTGTTTTACCTAACCAGTATGTTTTTTATCAAACGGTCCAAATAATACCATTTTATTTTTCCAGATCTAAGATGCCTGAATAACTCCATCGTCTCGAAATACGACAAAAATCGCAAAGATGAAGCAACTCGTCAATAAGAACCTCATCACGCTAAAATGCGTTCTCTTCTGTTTTCTCTCGGGTAAGGTTTCTAAGGACTCTTCAAATGTGGCCCAGAAAACATGATAGTGTAGCTGACGAAGTGTACCTATACTAGACAGATATGCTTAATAGTTTGTGGTTTATAATCTTAATTTACATTTATTTTACGATGTAGTCTTTACTCTGGAGTCTCCAGTATAAAACCTTATTGGTCTTATTACAAAACAAGGTTTTTCTTTTGACATGGTTTAAACCATCGAACCTGTTTTTAAAATAAGAACCTAACAGAAATCGAAATACAGTTCTTATTACAAAACTGACAACTTGGTCTGGTCTTAGATTGTCTATTTTGTATTAAGAACTTTACTAAAGTCGGCACAAAGTTCCAATTACAAAAACTAAATCGAAGATTTAGGCTCGGGCTAAAGTTAGATCGTGTTTTGTAATAAGACGGTATAGGTTTTATTACATTGAGATAAAATCTTGACTTTTAAATCACTGCGCAGTACTAATAAATAAACCACGCATGTATGCTCCTTTCTTGGACAGCGAAATAAGAACAAGATTGTCCAAGTCCCAGTTGGCTCGCCTATAAAAACTGGTCCAAGTTATCACGGACGGATAAGTACGTACGGCCAATAATTCAAGTCGCTCTGTTGCAAGCTGCCTTCTAAGGAGCGGCGACTGCTACCTATCGAATGATTTAGGGACCGTTAACCTCGGTCTTGCCACTGCATTGCAGCCACTATGACCCATATGATCCCACATATTTCTTACAACTCCTTCATTGAAATGTTTGCGCGCACACAATTCAAAGCCTAAAAGATCTTTAGCGGCGGATTATAACTCGTCATACCATAATGGCGGCCCAGCTCCAATTAAGTTCGTTTAATTTAAATGTCTTTCTTTTTTTATCTAAATGATCTTCTTCTTGCGTAGGTATTGGCTGCATTTTCCCGTTTCTCCCACTGCACATGATAACAGTGGGTCTAGACAAGGGAGAAGCTCGGCTCATATCTGCTGTCGCACCATGTATCGCGCTGCTCGGCCCAGCCTTGTTGGGGCCTCTCATTGATAAGTAAGTATTATGGACTTATGGTCATCCATTGTTCCTCTATTAGGGATTAGAGATCAAGGCCTCCTGTGTTAAATTGCTATAGCGTGCTTTTGATCTAGTCGCCTGTTGTTGTGTGACTTTTGATTAACTTTTGGCGGCTGAAACTACGCCTCTAATTCTAGAACACTGGCGCCCTCTTTCAGCTTTACTAGAGGATTCGTGAAATTCGCCTTCCTACAACTCTAAAATTCCTTATTCGTGCCCAGGCTATCAGTGGGGCGAGGATCCACTGGTGGAGGTGCCATTCCGAGCGGTTCCGGACGCTTGCTGCGCGTCATCACGGCTGCCTGCCTCGTCCTCAGTGCTGTATTCTATACGCTCCTTCTCTCTGTGCCATATACGGAGCGACATGAGGTATCGACAGATTTTGTGTTATGTTTTTGGATTTCTATGATTTCAGTCGAGGTTTATTAATATTATTTTTATATTTATTAGTTCAGTAACGCCAACTTTAGGCGCAAAATCAATACCTATTATGATCCGATTTCATCGGCATTACCTAATCCCTAAATATGGTAGTAGGTACCTATAACATAAGGCTTCATCGGAAATTCGCAAATCTGATCCTATATACATACCTACTGATCGTCTAGTTGCAATAAACCTTTTACTTTCTGATGCAACTTTTGAATCCCACGGATTATGTTGGCTCTATCATGGGTATGAGACGCACAGCTATTGAATCATCTAATTTCTTAACTCACATTGTAAATTTGCCAAATATAATTATACCAGTAAGTATTCCTGCGGGGTAATTGCGTTACACACTAACAGTAGATATGGGTTTAATTTTGACAGTTCAACAAAATTCATTGCGTTATTTACGTTGTTGAGCAGACAAATTTTTCGAACATATGAAGCAATGGATTAGCAATATCCCTCAAAATGATTCAGATTGTGATTGATGGTGTGTTACGCAATTAGGGTGCAGATCTACGAAATCTGTAGACAAAGGCTCACAAAGTGTAACATAACATAGTGTTCATAAAGTCTAAAATGTGACATAACTGTATCTCACAGGCTCGACGACCCCAAGTCCTGTTCATGTGCAATGAAGACAGCGCTTACGTCATGCAAGAAGTATGCAAGGAGGACATGCGCTGCAACCGCTGGTCCGGCGAGAAGGTCAGTACCATCGTTCTCCTGAATAATGAAATTGGTGTTTGAAACTGTGATTGGATTCAGCAGTATTGACACTTAACACGTCACTGAATACGGAAAATGTTTTTTTTTATTGTCATTTTGGTTCCTATTGCTTTTACTCTGGAGGCTTTTGACGTGCACGTCTTTTTACATCATTCTCACATGTAATTATATATTCAATATAAATGATGTAAGTAACAAATATTTTATAACAATATCATTTAAAAGAGTGTACTTATTTGGTGTTTCTTGCCCGTTCTTTTCGTCTACTTCGCTTTTGGAATGGGCAACTAGAGCTTCATCTTTCTGACTGGCCGACTCCTTTGAAAATTCAAAAGTGTCTCTAAATGGTTTAATTGAAATAAATGCTTTTGGTCTTATTACAGGCTTTTCTTTAGACATAGTGTAAACCATCGAGCCTGTTTTTGAAATAAGAACCTAACAGAAATCGAAATACAGTTATTTTTACAAAACTGACCACTTAGTCCGGTCTTAGGTCGTGAATTTTGTAGTTCGAAATACAAAAACTGGCTCGAAGGTTTAGGCTCGGGCAAAAGTTAGATCGTGTTTTGTAATAGAGTTTTAGTAGGAATTTGAGTTTACAACGTTATCTACTTGCAGTCAGGAGTACTGGCGGTGACGGCATGCGAGTACGGGTGTGCGGATGAGAACATGACGTGGGTAAGGCAGCCGTTTACCACCACTTCCACCACCACCACACTCAGCCCCATGTACCTCAATGTTGCTAACGCCACGGTAAGTACCTACAATGTACTTAAATAAACCGGTGCAGTTTTGTCAACTTTCAGAAGCCAAGAAATTGCAGGGATCCTCCTGAAATTTCTAGACTTCAGAAAGTTTACCTCTAGAATTATAGTATAATTTTATTGACGACAAATTACTTTTACTAAACATAGAAGAATGTTGAACGGGATTACCAATAAGGATTACAAATAACTAACAGAAGAATTTGAAAGTCAAGACGATTTTGCACAAAAAAGAGAGACCATCATCTATTTCAATTTGGATTTACATATTATTCTATTAGTACTTAAGTAGGTAGCAAAGATAGGTATAATATAAATAATACTAGTTAGAGGCAATAAAGCTTGGAACAGCTTCACTTACGATGATAACGGTGCTAATTTATTGTGTTCACACCACATGCGTTGTTAAACAATAGCAATTGAGAATCTGAACCAACATTTAAATGCTAAAGTATTTAAGTGATCCATGATTATTATGGCAATTAAGAGTACCTACGTACTATCACTTAATATGGGAGAAAAATCTATTGAATGATACTGGTTTTATGGTAGGTAAATTGAGGGTTGTTCTCACTTCTCATACTATTTATGGTTTTAATCAGACTTCGGAGCCAGCAGTGACGGAAGATGAGGAAGTTGAAAGAAGAAAGCACGCCATGCCGTTCGAAGTGAACCCTCCGCACTTCTGTTACAACGGCCAGTGCCTAGTCTACATGAAGCACCAGGCCAGGCTCCGAGTGCCTCTCTCTCTGTTAGCACCAGAGTTACCTGAAGACAACAGCACCGTCGACTCAGAATGGTGCACTTATCGGACAGGTAACCAACAAAAATACAGGCTTACAAATCTACTACCCACCCACTATTTGCCATCTTGATAGTCCTGTAGGTACTTTACTTATTCGATGTCCATTCCCCCTTGGGATGGATGGACTTAATGATCCGTAACTTCTAACCATACATTGAGAGTCGACCCACTTCGACGTCGATAAGTGCACTAGTAAACCTGAAAAGCACAATCAAAGTACGAAGTATTGAATTACAGCCAATTTCAAAGCAAACTTTATATTTTAGCGGGACCGTCCAACTGCCAAGTTCCACCGAATCGGCTGGCAGAGGTCACAGATGACGAGGAGTGCAGGCCAGCGGTGCGGTGTCAAGTCCTCGACCCTTACGACGAACCCGACGGCGTGTTAGCCGACGCCGAATGCCGACTTATAATTGGAGACCCGAGTTACACGTTCTGGACTTACTTAGTTATAAGGTGAGTCATTATTAACTATCTTAAACTTACGATTCATTTATTGCATGTGAACGGTAGCTAAAAGTTTAGCTGACACTTTTAGGTAGGTACTTATAAGCTTCTTGACGTACCTAAGTAAGGAAAAACATTCAATATTATTTATGAGACCTTACTCTTATGATCTGAGTTACTCATCTAATGCCAAATTGGGTAGGCACATAAGCATGATTCATTTCATCATTAGTATATCTAATAATGAATTCTGAAAAACTGGATGCAAAACGCTTGTAACGCTGTGTGGTTTAACTTTTAATGACAATGGTGGCAATAAAAGTTCTATGTACCTAATTATATTTTTAGTTACCTAATAGCACAGTTTTACAATGGATTGTAAAATTGCTGTAATATATACACACCTACATACCATACCGATATAATATATATGTATCTACATACCTACTATCTATTCGACGTAAGTTAGTAAAAACATTCAATATTATTATGAGACCTTCTATGGGTGCTACACATGTTCGGGTCGGCACATTCGTTTCGGCAGTGTATCTTGAACAACAAAACCGACCCGAAGCAATTACTCCACTTATTCGGCTTTCATTCAGCTCTTACCGATCGGCAAATCAACGACTCATAGTGGCCATATTAAATTACTTATTTATTTATATTAAAAAAAAAACAATCAGTTACTTCCTTTGGGAATAAAATATATTGGTATTAAACTTATCGCCAGTCTGAACATAATTATTATTATAGCTAGATATGAGCAATAGCTCCACAGATAACCCTAGCTCACAGCTAGATTTATAGGTAGGTAGTTAGTTCATCGTGATCCTGCATTAGTTAATTTATGTTTTTAACTTTCAGAATTCTAGCTGACATCTGGCCAACTGCAGGGTTAGCTCTTCTCGGCACGGCCTGTGTGATTGCGACTAGAGAAACGTCTCTAGGACGAGGAGACGTTGGCAGACAGTTGGCATTTGGCACTCTAGGCCTGGCTATCTTCCCCCCACTCGCTGGTCTGGCTGCAGAACAAATGCCTGATACTCCATACCTTATCCCGTTTATTCTCCATGCGGTGTTCATGGTCATTGGAGCGCTTATTCTACTATTCGATAGGTGAGTAAACAGTCAACACAGACATATCAGTATACCGGAACTACCTACTATGCCAAGAGTTTAGCTGTTAACGACAGTTAAAATTAGATGGTAAAACGTAATGCGAATTTCAAGAGAGTAACTATGTGTTTGTACCTGCTCTTGTATGTGCTTGCTTAAAGTCAATAAGTAGGTAAGTAATTTTATAAGTATGAATCACTTAATGCCTTCGATGTGTAGGAAGTGATGATTTGGTTCATTGCATCTTCCGAATGACTCACACTTTATAGTCCTGATGTATTTATGCAAATTACATTATCATTGTTTATTCTGAAATGTTATAAATAGCTGACAATTCTTTATTTATGCAGTGCGTGCAATCAATCAGGAATAGGTAGATACTTATAGATCACTTAGCATTGCCATTGTACGAGTAGGTGTCATAAATATAGGCTGTTAATACACCTATTTGTAAACACAATAAATTGTTTTTGTAAAATGGTAACGGTGGATACCTACATGATTGAATCTAACATCTATTTACAACTACAAAACTACCCAGTACGAAATAAAAATTACAAGTTATCAGAATAACCCAGTGCTCGGGTCCGATCCCCGTGTACGTTACCCCAGCAAGAAAGTGTCTCCTAGAGTTATAGGAGTAGGACGTATAATTGGTGCCTTATCTGCTGTAAATGTGCCCCCACATAAAAAATGTGTGCCCCCTGTCGTTTTGGAAAAAAACGGAAAAAACGATTCTTGCTGGAGTAACGTTTTTCTAGCAGGAAAATTCTAAACGAATGATCGGAGAGAGAAAAATTGTGCATGGCCAGAGAGCATATATGTGTGCCAAAATGTGCCCCCAAAAATAAAATCTGTCCCCCTTCAGTTTTTCGAGATATTGCATTTCCTGCTGGAGTAACGTTTTGATGAATCGTATATCTCTACAACCATTGCATGTGCCCCTGTAGAATAAACATACACGAGTAGCTTTTAATGTGTGCCCCTTAGTGCCCCAAATTAGATTTAAGAAAATATTTTTAGTTTTCAAGTTATCGCGGTTTTATGAAAACTCGAAAAACATCGCAGCGCCTAAATTAGACAAGGCACAAGTTCGCTGAAAACTGTATTCGGTCCTTCTTGAAGCTAATAATAACCATACAAAGTTTCAAAACTGTTCATGCATGCGTTTTTGAATAATCTCGCTAGAAGTCAAAACGATGGTGTCATAACTTTGACGGCAAAATACAAGGAACCGGCTCAATCCCAGATTTGTAGGTGTAAACCAAAATCGTGCCTTTAGTCAAAAATATATGGTGAAAATATTCAGCTTGGAATGTTTCGCATTAAGTAAATATTAACAATAAACCAAAATATGTAAGCAACGGCTGGTTATCCGACCAAATTTGAATGACTACTAAAAGGCGACGGATTCATACATATCGATGACCTTCTTTATTGGACGTATTATACCTAAGCTGTTGTCCGTACAGTCGCGTTCAAACGTTTTGGGGGCTAATTAAAAAATATATTAAATGCACCTTGTGACTATAATAAATGAAACTGTTTCATTATTAAAGGAAATTGTTTCATTATTTAATTAAATTTTAATTCTTAAAGTAATTATTGCATCAAATCACAGATCAAAGTTCCTACCTATAAATATTAGAAATTATTTGCACGTTGTGTAGTCATTATTATTTAAATCACAGATAAATAATTTTCTTACGAGTAATTTGCTTATACATAGATTCAGATAAAGTGTGTTAGTATAGTAAACCGCATAAAGATATAACTGTAAACATCGAATGTGCACAAATTATCTGATGGTATTTGGCTATAAATAAACATATTTATCCCATATACGTAACAACATTATCACCTGTCTCTGGAATGACACTTATATATCTAAAACGCCATCAAATCAAAATTATGTGACACTACATAATCAGCTTATAATCGTTAGTTAATAATTATAAATCCCTCATAGATACGTAATACGACATATAAAATGGAAACACGTTGTTGCAACACAGGTCATTGTGCGGTTGACTATAGGTATACACTAAATACAGCTCTCAAAACTTTAGGTACCAAAATTTATTTGGTTAAGGTGAATGCTCCAACCAACCTGCGAAATTCAAATTTTCTTACGTTTTTTGCAATTTGCACGCCAGTGCTAGGTTGTATGTTGATTAAAATATTATTAAGAAGTATAATCATTAATACAACCCTCCAAGTTCATAAAGGGCTGACTTTTTCTGTTTTGTTTTGGTTCCTACACCTTTATGAACTTGGAAGGTTGTATTGGTGATTATAATTCTGTAACTACATACGTCTTACAGCCGCGAATAATATTTTAATCAACATACAACCTAGCACTGACCTGCAAATTGCAAAAAACGCAAGAAATTTTGAATTTCGGGGGCTGGTTGGAGCATTAATTCCCCTTAATTATGAAAAACTTACTGTTAATTTATCTAACCTACGGCTTATCAATAAATATATATAATGTATAAAAAGACAAATACGGGCTTTTTATTTATATACAAAAAAGAGCTACCTCTTTTTAGTAGTAGGTAGGTAGGTACTCATCACACATTTCATGAACAATTTTTTTTTAAAACATTTGAACCAATAAAATTTTGGGTCAAAGACCTGGCAAATCTCTGGATGTATTTCTTTCGTTCACACATAAATTACTGGATGTATTTTAATGAAATTTAGAATCGAGAAGATAGCTTACCTTGGAATAGCACTTAGGCTACTATTTATAATGTACTTAAATCATGTGTAAGGTCATAGAAACAGCTAGTAGAATATAATCCAATAACAACTTTATTTTATTACTTATTACTTTTCTATGTCAGTGTACTCAGGCACAACACGTGTGAACCGGTTAGTGAGTAAAGTAAAGAAGGTCATCGATATGTATGAATCCGTCGCTTTTTAGTAGTCATTCAAATTTGGTCGGATAACCAGCCGTTGCTTACATATTTTGGTTTTTTGTTAATATTTACTTAATGCGAAACATTCCAAGCTGAATATTTTCACCATATATTTTTGACTAAAGGCACAAGATTTTGGTTTACACCTACAAATCTGGGATTGAGCCGGTTCCTTGTATTTTGCCGTCAAAGTTATGAAACCATCGTTTTGACTTCTAGCGAGATTATTCAAAAACGCATGCATGAACAGTTTTGAAACTTTGTATGGTTATTATTAGCGTCAAGAAGGACCGAATACAGTTTTCAGCGAACTTGTGCCTTGTCTAATTTAGGCGCTGCGATGTTTTTTCGGGTTTTCATAAAACCGCGATAACTTGAAAACTATAAATATTTTCTTAAATCTAATTTGGGGCACTAAGGGGCACACATTAAGAGCTACTCGTGTATGTTTATTCTACAGGGGCACATGCAATGGTTGTAGAGATATACGATTCATCAAAACGTTACTCCAGCAGAAAATGCAATATCTCGAAAACCTGAAGGGGCACAGATTTTATTTTTGGGGGCACATTTTGGCACACATATAAGCTCTCTGGCCATGCACAATTTTTCTCTCTCCGATCATTCGTTTAGAATTTTCCTGCTAGAAAAACGTTACTCCAGCAAGAATCGTTTTTTCCGTTTTTTTCCAAAACGACAGGGGGCACACATTTTTTATGTGGGGGCACATTTACAAAAGATAAGGCACCAATTATACGTTCTACTCCTATAACTCTAGGAGACACTTTCTTGCTGGGGTAACGTACACCCGATCCCCAAGTCGAGAAGTCACGGGGTTCGGATAAGGTTTTGCCATTGGTTTTGCCATTTAGAGATTTCTCATAGAAGTAGCGTAGTGGTAGTGGGTAACGTAACGTAGTAACGGGCGCGACTAACGAGTTGTAGGTCGTAAGTTCAAACCCTGACAGGCACTTTACTTTGTGTAAATTATTTCATCACCACTGCTTTCAAAATGGTGAAGGAAAACATGGTGAGGAAACCGGCATGTCTTAGAACCGAAAATTCGTAGATATGTGACCAACCAAACCGGACTGTGCCCGCGTGGGAAATACAGGCATGATCTTATCTCAAATTTTCACCGAAACATTTTAACCAACAACAGCCACATGCCCCTGTCAACACCGGAATGGTGGTGGCACACGGCGACAGGCGTGCTAGCCATGCCGATGAACACGGTGCGGCGCTACGGCGCTGAGACTGCTGCCGTGTTCGCCGTGGTTGCGCTGCTCGGGACGCTGTGGAGCGGCATCGATGCCTACCTGCCTTGGTAAGAAAACTGCTTTATTATTAAAAGTAGCAATCATTTCTGTCAATCTTGTCGCCAATGGACTGACTTCGACCGATGAGGGCAGTAATTCTTTCACCGAATAGGTAATTAATGCTGCTCGGTATTCGGCATGCTGCGAACCGGTAATGCAGCTGCTACACTATATGAATTCTTGCTTTTTGGTCTATCGTTACGGTGTAAACAAGACCATAACGATGTGTTAAATGTGCTCCTTATTGTACCTACCTAACTGATGTGATTTCCGTTAAATCGGTAGAGGTACAATAATTAAACTCTGTCTGAAGCCTTGACAACGCTTAGGTAAATATAAAGTCTGTATAGAAACCAGTTGGCTGTCCCTAAGTTATTATTATGATGTCTGTAATAAATAATAGTTAGGTAGGTAGTAAGAGTTCACGGTCACGGTTAACTTTGTCTGTCTGTTATGTAGCAACGGGCTGCCTACCTATATTTAGCCTAATCCATCAATCCAATTAGTATCTATAAGTCTGGAACTTTGTGATAACATTATTTCCATCATTAACCTAAACCGTTAAGTAACTGTCCCATTATATTTCAGGATGGTACAGGAGCTGAACGGCACGGTGTCAGAAATGGGTCTGACGCTAACGGCGGGAGCCCTGCCTGCCGTACCCGCACTGTGGTGGGCAGAAGCCCTCGTAGACTACATCGGACATTCCAACGTCTTCATCATGGCCTTCACCTTCTACGGCATTCGATATACTGGTATGTTTATGTTGATTCCATTGAATAGTGTGTGATTTACTGGTTATGTAAAGTAAATACGTTTACTTACCTACGGTAAACAGTAGTAGGTACCTATTTATTTATGTGTGATGTAAGTAGTCAATATCCAGATAAAATAAATACCTACTAATACCGGTTTCTAGATGAGTAACTTTCGTTAAAATACTTAGATGCCAATTACAAATCATACTTGTGCACTTACGGTTCCACCACCTAAAAACTATTGAAGCGTATATAGGTACCTACCTATATCTTATTCCTTCTATAGGTAGGTACCTACTTGCCAGGATAGCGGCCAGTTTTTCGTACTGTGCGATTTTTTTAACTGACTAGCTATTACGGTTCTAAAGGTACACGCCTGTGAGAGAAAGTTAGACGGGGCGTAGGCTTAGTAATAGGGTCGGTCCCTTTAGCACCCTTCCGTACGGAACCCTAATATAAAAATTAGGCCCTTTTTCTTACACATAGTACCTACATCTTTCAGGTTTGGCGTACAGCACTGACTACACATGGGTGGTAGTGTGTGAGATATTGGAAGTTTTCACGTTAAGCTTGGTGTGGGTGACGGCAGTGTTGTACTTCCGACACTTGGTGCCGCGAAAGTACACAGCTACCGGCCAAGCTCTGCCCGTTATTGCCCACTTCTGTATCGGTAAGTCCCAGATTAGTTTTTTAGTTCTTAGTGAGCCTAGAACTGGAAGTAGTAATGGCCGGACGACATTGTTGCCATAGCGAGTCGAACATGGATGACTGGTATAGGAACGTGGGAGATTGACGCAGAGAGAAGAATATGCCCTGTAGTGAATGAAGTCGGGCTGTGGACGATAATACAGTTCCGACACCTACTTTTAAAATATTATTTTTTAACGTGTAGCCCCGCGCCCTAACCAGAAGCGTAGACAGAGAATGTCTCTATCTACGACCAGAAGCGATAGTCGCACGAGTACGCGATTGACACATTGACTTATATTGGATTGTCACGAACGTTTGACGTACAAACGCGATTTGATTAATCAGGCGAAGAAAGCGCCCTCTGTAGGCGGGACAACGCGTTCAGGTTTACTGAACAAAGTGACATAATTATGAGCGTGACAACCGCGTACTCGCGCGACACTCGCTTTTGAATAAGACGCGGCCTGTCACATACATAGGTAATCATAAATCATAAAAAAGACTGCGACAGTCGCTTTTTGTTAGCACACAGCCTAAAAGAATTTGTTAGATGTTAACTTTAGATTTGGTAGAGACCATTTACCAGTATATCGTTTCCCTGGCAATTTTTAATCCAAGAAATAAAATATTACTAATATTTATCTTGCAGGTCGGTGCATAGGCGCCATAATTGGTGGCATGGTCTCGCTAAAGGAACCACTAGAGGCAGCGCGCGACGTGTACCGAGCACTCGGTGTGGTGGCACTCTTGTCAGCCGCAGTGTACTTCGCACTTTACCACCTGCTACTGGCACCCAGATGTGCTTCTCCGGCTGTGTCACCACCTCATCATCTCCTTCAAGGTAAGCACGCCAGAAAATATCTATAAGTGGTGATTTTAGAAAGTGTGAACCGCACTAGAGTGAACAACGAAGTGGCGCTGCTCGTTATGGCAAATTTCAACAGTAAGGCTAATTATCGTTTTCAAAAAAAAAAACAAAAATGTATTTACTTTTGGTTTGTATGCTAATATTTTCCATGTATTTATTTCTTAAAGCTTGCTCTATTGATGGACAGCTTAACGCTAAAGGTATGACGTAACATTAACCAGCACCAGCACAAAAAAAAAGTTGATTGTCAAAATACCCACAGCACGGCAAGGGCCTGTTATGAATGTTTAAGTAGGTAATGCAAATCATTGGTTCGTGGGCTCCTGGAAAATTATTTTAAAACCCTCATTACATTCACATTAACTAACCGATGACTTGTAGAAGTGCTTTCATTTTGCCAGAAGCCCGCCTTGTGAAACACTTCTCTAACTATCATACAGTCGTATAGTCCGATTCAAATTCTGGCGGCTGTGAAGTACGCTACTCGCTGCGCAGTACCTCACCCCTCACCCATACGCTAACACGTGAATTCGTTACTGCGCAGCACATTGCCTCATGTTCCGCGCCGCCATTAAGTTTGAATCGTACTATACCTCAGCGTACACCTAACCTAACAGGCGCACCTAACTTATAAGTCCGAACATTACACTAGGAAGTGCAACCTTCGGACTTCTTTCGTGAAACTTCACGACTACTTGAACAAACGTACAGAAGCTCAAAATAATTCAACGTTTGTTTGAATTTCAGGTTTAAATACGAACGGAGCATCGAACGGAAACTACTCGCCTATGCGTGTCTACCACCAGGAAAGTTCCAGGAAAGGCCAATTCCGTTACTAAGGAACATGTTTTTAATTGTAAAAATAACACTTAAACAAATAATGGGTGGTACCTACATCACTTGCAAGTTTCAACTTGGTTACAAGTTTCAAGTCACATATCTTGCAGTTTGTCTGAGTGACAACACAACCCGAATTGTACTTTTTAAGTGAAGTACACCCAGAAAAAAGTGACTATAAATGCAAATTGTTTCTCTTTTTATAAGCGTTTTTAAATACTTCCTGTGCCTAGCATAATATTTTTAAATAATGTAAGTGTGTCTGTCATAATAAAAAGAAGGTGTGTAATGCACCTATGTATTAGTTCTTAATTTTCCCACAAGCTTTAAAAGTCAACAGCGGAATAACTAGCAGAGATAGTATGGTGCTTGTTGTCTATGGACTAGTAACTTGTCTCTCTAGCTAGATAGAGCACAAGTTGAACCAAGAACAGGTAAAGGTGCATCTAGATTACTGTAGATCGGCGTCGACCAGTCGAAAAAAGACCAGTCGACAAGTCGAAAAATATAATCGATGGTGGATTGATGGACCACATGATCGATCTCATCGATCGAACACAGATCTAGCTACACCAAATTCATGCCTAGCGTGTAATTAAGTCATCATAGCTAGATGAATTTATGAAATTTAACTGTGCTTGAGAATCTGATTTGATTGGTTTTAATCAGTATTGAACTGTTATTTTTTTCTGACAAAATTAAATATGTGCACATAGAAAATGCCTGTATAATTTTTTATGGAAAACGAGAGCAATTCAAACCTAGGGACTGAACCTACATATTATTTAGTGGACCGTAAGTAGGCATTTAAATAAGTGCAGAATAGGCATTTAAATAAGTGCAGAATTGTGATATTTTATGTGCTTTTGTCTAATCATTCATTTCCGATATTGGTGTCGTAACTTATTTACAAAATTATGTTCTACCAAACAGATCCTTCTATTTGAATTCGTACTTTTTGTATAATAAATATGAGATAAGTTTTTTTATTAATAAAATGAAGTCACTGCCTTAATGTTCTTATTTCATTTCCCCATTCAAATGAACTTCATTTCGCACAAAAAACAGATTTTGTGTTTGTTAACATACGAATTATGTAGGTCTGTATGTTTTATAGATACTTCTTGTAGATATGCTCGCTTATTCATTTTCTTTTCTATTACACTAGGATTTTTTTTTAAGACATGGTAACAAACTGAACTATACAACGTGTCCCAGAAAGCAACGTCAAGCCGACAACGGGCAATATGCCAAGTCGTGACAGTTATTTAAAAAAAAAACATCATGGTCATCTTTTAAAAATGTATGGATTCAAAAATAAATGCCAAAAAGTAACATCCTGTGATGATCTTTCAAGTCCTGTGACTACAAATATTAACTTTTCATCAGTTTTTTTTCTGTGGCGTAACCATGAATAACCCTTCTGTAAATTACAGTTAAAAGTTAAAACAAAACTACCTCAGTTTTAAATAAAATGTTAGATTTTTGCCCAACATTGAATTCAAAATTATTACATCACCAAACGCGTGTAGTGTAAAAACAATGTACTACACTATTTTGGCAAGTAACTTTAAAAGATGGCTCGTTTAGTCTGGATTCCAAAATGGTATGCCACTTACTAATTGCTACTTCTTAATTGAGGAAAAACCCGATTAATTTAATGAAGCCGGATTTCATACAAGTTCGATTGAGACGAAGAGTGACGTTATTTGACTAGTGCGAGCGAGTCAGATGGTGACGCTACTTTGTTAAGTGTGAGCGAGATAGATAGTGACGCTACTTTTATCTAAGAGCGAGACGGATGGACACATCATTTCGTCTGTGTGAGTGAAACAGATAGTGACGCCACTCTGGCGAAACCGGGGTGCGTTAGATAAATTGTGCAAATACTGCAGTAAGTTACACTTTCGGTTACTACGCATCTTTCTGTATTTGTATTGACTTCGTAGTCAATACAAATACACGATGGTCGTGATTTGCATTGTGATTTGGATTTATCTGCACTGTTTCTGACGACCCCGGACTTGTTTTAATCGTAATCCCGTGTTTTGTGTAGTGTGTTATCATGCCATCTCGTTACACCGCACAGGAATACGGAATACTCATTTATGGAGAATGCTTATGCAACGCCAATGCTGCAAGAATGTATCGTGAGAGATACCCAAGAGTCCCCAAAAGTACTGCAAAGCGTATTTAAAAAAAAAAACGAGTTTCACCCATACCATGTACGACGAGTACAAAGTCTGCTACCCCGAGACTAGGATCCAGGACCCAGAGAGAGTGCGATTTTGTCAAACGATGTTGCAGAAGCACCGAGAGGATCCGCGATTCTTTGAAAAAAATCTATGTTCAGATGATCAACATTTAAAAAGGACGGTTACATGGACTTCCACAATTTGCACGAATGGCACGTGGTACATCCAAATTTGATGCGGGAAGACAGATCCCAGTACCAGTTTAAAGTGAACATGTGGACGGGAATTTTGAATGGTAAAGTTATTGGTCCAATCGAGCTGTCGGAGAACTTAAATGCCCAGCGGTATTTAGACTTTTTACAAAACCAATTACCAGAATTATTGGAAGAAGTGCCACTGAACATTTACGGCAGCATGTGGTACCAACAAGATGGCTGCCCAGCGCATTATGCTCTAACAGTACGTGAGTTTCTCAATCGTGAATACCCCGATAGGTGGATGGGGCGGGGTGGTACAATTTCGTGGCCTGTCCGTTCACCCGATTTAAACCCCATAGATTTATTTTACTGAGGTAGGTACGATAAAGGATATCGTGTACTCTAAACCAATTCAAAATTTAGACGAGCTGCGCCAAAGAATTGCAGAAGCCGCTGAATACATCAACTCGAGGAGATACGCCCGTCTTATTACGCGATCATTTTTAAAGAGATGTAGAGCTTGCATTGCAGCTGAAGGCAAACAGTTCGAACATTTAATATAAACTTGGTAAATCTGATTTAATAAAAGTTATCAACTAAAAAACTGAATTTTATTTCAAACGCACCTAAAACTAACAAATAACTTTTTTTCCTCAATTAAGAAGTAGCAATTAGAAAGTGGCATACCATTCTGGAATCCAGACTAAACGCGCCATCTTTTAAAGTTACTTGCCAAAATAGTGTAGTACTTACATTTTTTTTACACCACACGCGGTTAAAGTTGGGTGATGTAATAATTTTGAATTCAATGTTGGGCCAAAATCTAACATTTTATTTAAAACTGAGGTTTTAACTTTTAACTGTAATTTACAGAAGGGTTATTCATGGTTACGTCATAGAAAAGAAACTGGAGGTATTTGTAGTCACAGGACTTGAAAGATCATCACAGGGTGTCATTTTTTGAGATTTATTTTTGAATCCATAAAATTTGAAAAGTACATGACCAAGATTTTTTTTATATTTTTCTATTATCTGTCACGACTTGGCCTATTGCCCGTTTTCGGCTTGACGTTGATTTCTGGGACACGTTGTATAGTGCAGTTTGTTACCATGTCTTTAAAAAAAATCCTAGTGTAATAGAAAAGAAAATGTACGTACACGACATGGTATAAAATGGACAAATAATAAAAATACTTAATACTGAAATACAACGGCTTGTATTTCTTGTTTTTAACATTTTCTAAGTAGTACCGAGTTACCGACAGGTGGGAACTGAGGGCATATCGACTATCACAATAAAGTAACATTAGAAAAAAAAAAAACAAAAAAAAATGCGCTTTTATACCTAAATAGGTTACATCGATTGATACATTAGCTTAAACCAGATTTATATTTACATACCTTTCGTTTTTCCAAAAATACAAATCAATGTAAGCGAGTAATTTTGAAACTATTTATATTCGGATTTATCCTACACTATAATAGTTAAAAAACTAAATTATAAATCGACTTAATTCTACTGCTTAAAAGAAATACATGTTAAGCTATAGCATCACCGCGTCAGACATCACTTAATAGACTAATGAAAAAAATAAGAGCCATCCAAACAAAAATATATTAAGTAAATGTAGATACTTTAATATATCCGAACGAGATTCAACTTTCGACACCAAACGCCATCAAATAAAGATAATTAAAATAAGGCTTGTTGGATCAGCATTTTTCTGTATCTCTATCTCTCTGTCACCCAGAGGAGTCATTCACTAGTTTGAGCGAGAAGTCCTTCAGTCCGTGCGTTTTAAAGGCTCCTACAAACGGGCGCGACACAGGCACCGCCCTGACGAGCGACGAGCAGTGCCTGTGTTAGGTGCGATTCGCGTCGCGCCTTTTTGAAGGAGCCTTAATGCGGATGAGTGCGGAACATTTCTGATCCATGCGTGTAAGTGTTATTTCACCACAACGGTCTCAAACTCCCAACTTCAATCAGATCAGAATAATATTTTTTATTTTTTATTATACAGGGTGTTCGGCAGAACGTTGAACATATGAAAATGGCAGATAGGTGGGGTCGTCTGCTATCTACCTAGCCCAAATGATTTGACCTAGGCCCCATAGATTTTTTTTTTATATAACCGATTTTTATGAGTTTGAAACCTTTGAAGTAAGATTACTTTATGTAGGATAGACGAAACTGGCAACACTTTTTTGTTTTTGTCTCGACTGTTGGTAGATTCCTCTAAAACTATTGTTTGGTGCAGATAACCGATAGAAATGATTTTAAGCTTTTCTTTACATTGCATTAAAAAAAGAACGAAACGTGATTGAAGACTTAGGATTTCATCGAAACATCCTTGGTGTATGGCCTTTCGAACGGTATGTAATTTGTTTAAATAAAAAAAAACTTGAGTTATTGACCAATGTTAGTTCAAAAAGGGGATTTTGATGCAATTCGATATGTAAAATGTTTTGCAAAAATCGTCATGTAATCGTGGTAAAAATTAAAAATCGATAGTGTATTGGGTAAGTACCTGATTGATTGGTAAAAGCCCCACGTGTAGAAAAATCAAACAAACTCATGAAATTCGGTTATTAAACATGCCGAACAACCTGTATATTCCCCCCCCCCCCCCCCCGAATCTTCTCCCAGTATTTCGAAAAATAGTCTCACGGAAACATACCAATCGGATATAAAGTATTCTATGTCCTTACCTAGGTATCCAGATTGTGTGCCTCATTTAATTAAAATCCGTTTGTTTACCAAATATCAGACTATATATTATTAATCTTATTATGAAAAATCAAATAACCATATAATTAATTAGCGGCTATTAGTTTATAAAAAAATCTCAATAAATAAAAACTAACGATTGTTGAATCTTGTTTGGAATATACAAATAAATTGTTGTTTATAAGCTTTTAAGTCAAGTTCAATTCATATATTGTACGTTTAACTTAGAAACAAAACTATTACACAAAAATCAAGATATTTAAATTAAATGATCTATCAGTTTTGAGAATCAAATAACCACTGGTTCCTATTTCAATGTTGTATAACTATATTAACGAAAATACTGTGTTCGTAGTTACTAACGGTTGATAAAACAGGAACAGGACACACGGCTGTTATTAATAATATCTACTGCCTGCGTACATAATAAATTAGGAGGCACAACGCCACTCAGTTGTCACAGCCAAACAAATATCGACCTCGCATTCGTTGAAATAATGTTGGAAATTATTAAACTAAATTAACTTCCAATATCTTCTATTACTTATTTTCGATTTTATTTTAAGGAAGGATATGTTGGTATTTGCTTGGCAGTGACAACCGAGCTGCGCTGCGCCCCGCCATTATGTGCAAGTGCGCCGCGCCGGCTCTTTAACATTATTTTATTGTTCTTATAATTTTTCTATGAATGAGTTAGGCACTTAGACCGAGCAACCACGGAGTGTTGTGTAGCTTGCTGATACGTTCCTATTGCATTGCCTGACTGGAAACAGCCGACCCATTCCGTAAAAATCTCACGTGAAAACTTGGGTGAAGTGAGTTTGAAGTGACCTGTCAAGTGTAAATCCCTAGCACCTGCATTGCGATTCTGTAACCATCTCACCGTGAAAACTTAGGTGAAATGAGCGTGGAGTGAGCTGTCAGTGTCATTCCACTGATGCTAGGGATTGACCAAGCATTACATTTACAATCATAATTGAGATTTTAGTAATATTTTTTATGCAAATTCTATTGAAAATTTAATTTAAATTTAATTATATCAAAGCTAGAATATAAGAGGTGTCTAAAAAAAACATTGAGTTTCTAACTGAATTTCTGTTTTACTATTTTACTTTAAAACCCTGAAAATAGTATTTTTTGCCGCTTAACTACATAATAGCTTTGAAATAATAATTATAAAAGGATCAATAGAATTCGGATAAAAAATATTAGTAAAATCTCGATTAGTAAATGTAACGTTGGTAAATCCCTAGCATCAGTGGGATGACACTGACAGCTCACTCCACACAAGTCTTCACGGTGAGATTTTTACAGAATCGACCGGCTGGTGGAATGACAGCTCACTTCACCTATGTTTTCACGGTGAGATTTTTACAGAATAGACCAGCAGGAATGTGCTCTGAATTCTGTTCAGTTACGAACAATATGTTGGAACAATAGAAAATATATAGGTACATAATTAAGATTTTTCATAATTTAATTGTATTAAATTAAACATACATATCTACCATAGAAGAATTAATGTCCTTGAGATTTGTGCCATAAATATTTTCTTTACTATCAGACATTTATTTGCATAGTTTTTTCCTGTTTTGTTGTTATGTTAAAGATTAGTTTTCAGATATTAATAAACCTTAACAACGAGAAAGAAAAAATGTACTACAGGACGTAAAAACACCAAATAACTAATGGGCAATTAACAGTATTCATACTTGTAATTGTATCTGTACTTACTTAAACTAACGCAAATATAACAAACTAATGGATATTGAATATAATGCATTACAGGTTAGCTCTACTACCGTATCAATGGCAGTAAATAGGGGTTTTCAATATTGATAATTATATAATTTGTATATGTCTATTATTCTATGTAACGTAAAATTCGCTAATATCTAATACAACTAGGCATATAATGTAAAAAAATATAATGAATTTAGAAATTATTATGAATCAACACGGCGGAACTAGTGTTAATAACCGAAACATGCATCGAATCATGTACACCATTGACAAAAAGTAATAAACAAGAATAAAAATATTTTCTTAGAAGATAAAAATCGGCCGTGTATCATACGACCGATTTTTAAGAAAGGACCGATTTACGGCCTCCGCGCAACGTAGAAAATGATAGATAATGTTTTTGCAGACAATTTTTTTGTGTAGATAATTATGTGCGACTAGGTATACAAGTTGGGATTTAGTTCATTATCCATTTATCACTGGAAAGTTGTTCTAGCGCTTAGCTGCTTTGTCTGCAGCGAGTCGCTGACCCTTATTCAGCATGTATAAAACCACCTGGAGAGTTTATAAATGAGAACTTACTTCAAATGGAAGATAGCAATTCACTCAAGACACTTAAACTAGCTGTAGGCGCGTATGCAACGTTAACAATCCTTTCCATTTTATTTGAACTGGCGCAATGTTGATATTTGATTTCCTTTGAAAACCGCGTTCAGTTAGTTATGCACCTGTTTTGCACGACATGGTTCAATAAGACGACCTCGTTTAACCACGTCAGCAATTTAAATTTAGAATCCTTTTTCGAGATAAAACCATAGATTTTTAAGGCCGGCGGCGTTTTAATCTATCAAATATGTTTATTTTTATGCCTATTCCGTAGCCTTTGGTTTTTCCTGGATACAAGGTATCTTTAATATTGACCCGAAATATACTTCAAACAATAAACAACATACTTAGCTTCATTTAGTTTAATTCTCTCTAATCTACATAGTAGTTTAAAGTACCGATCCAGTTTGTTAGACTAGGAATTCAAAGATGCGCAATTATTTCAAAATTAAAAGTCAGCAAGCTAGAAACGATAGTGCACTGATCCTGACTGTTGATGGATCTATGTTCAACCAAATTCGCAAACGCATAGCTATACAGTCAGACATATATTACATTAATAATTTCCACGGAAAGATCTTAAAGCATTGAAACATGGCCACTCAATGGACCTCGTTAGAAGGCTGAAAGGCACCCAAAGGGCAATGGAGAGAGCTATGCTTGGAGTTGCCCTGCATGTGACAAGCACAGGACTGCTCGATTTGGCGAAGCTTGGGAGCGCTCAATGACGTCTTTCGGCTGAAATGGTGATGAATGAAGTTTTAACTTGCGAAAACCTTTTGCCGTCCCGAGACCCTAGAAGGGCACAGCTGAAATTAACTCTCATTTGAAAATAATTGTTTGAATAACGCTCTCTCCAGAAGGCGTTCTTATTTGCTACCATGTTTAGGGAAAGAAGATCAGCTCAATTCGCCGTCTAAATGCGATCATCCGCATTTAGACGGCGAATTGAGCTGATCATTTGTCTGTCAGTCGGGTCTTTCTCGCATCAGACTGCTATTGACTATTCGTCTTTGCCTTATTCAAACTTAGTATAATACAAACGATATACATTTTGATGTAGACAAGTACATTTTCGTACGTTGGGCGCTCAAATGCAGAGTTTCACCAACTAATTAACAAACAATGGAACACCAATCGGTAACAATGCAGAATCATTCGCCTGTGTGCAATTTAATATGTTCTTTTATTATGTTGCTTAACATTTTTATAGTAAGATCATATTTGTTAGAAATTTTGTTTCACTTGCTTGAGAAGCATGTTTTATAATAATAATATCTTGACCAGTTTTATTTATGAACTTATCGAACTATCTTATCTGTGTATTTAGTATATGTATATATTTATCTTAGCTAAAATACAATACAAAATGTTTGTTTAGGTTTCTTGTAGTACTTGTGACACATCCATACTCTTTAAATTGGATGCTGTTTCATCCCCTACATTATCATCTTTCAACAGTGTTTCAATCATCTCTTCACTCATTTCAGCATCTTGCGATTTATCATCACTATCTTGACTATCAGCCTTATCACTTACATCTTTATGATTCATACTGTCTTCATCTTCTGCGGCTTTAGCTAGTTTTCCTGGACTTTTCACGGCTTCTGCCATTACGTCATTAATCTCGTCAGCTGTTTCATTGCACGCTACATCGTCGCAGGGGGGCGTTACGCCCGCATTGTCAACATTATCTGTTGCAATTGTCTGTGTATTAGAGTCAGCTTCATTTGGGTCAGTATCTACTTCCATAGTCATGTTTTCTTTTACCTTAACTTGCTCCACAGTTTCACTTTTGCTAGCATTGTTGTCAGTTCCATGTTTATGAATATTGTTGTCTGGTTCTATTTCTTCATTGTTGATCTCAGTTTTATTTTCTTCACTATTATTATCAGTTTCGTTTTCAATTATATTACCTTCAGTTATATTTTCATTTTCCTTGCTCTCAGTTTCATTGTCTTTAACATTATCACTGTCAGATTTATCCCTGTTTTCACTAGCTTGTTCAGTAATTTCATTTACCGTAGCGTCCACAAAGGTATTATTGTGACTTATAACTGCTAGTACATCGCCATGTTCACTAGTTTCATTGTCATTTGCAGAGACATTTTGTGGATTAATGTCACTTTTGGAAAAGTTATCTTTATTATTTTCTCCACTATCATTGTATTCACTACTACCAGCGCCCGTCAAATCTACTTCTTGGTTTTCACTACCATTCATATTTAATTCCACCGAATTTTCGTCTATAAATATTGGATCATCATTATCCTCCATGTCTGGCAATATTTCTACATCGTCATCGTCTTCACTATTGTCACCACCTGATTTTCGTAATACATACTGTTTAAGTCCTTTATTGAGATTTTCGCGGATTTCACCAAATCTACTAGCTGACGTACT
This sequence comes from Brachylomia viminalis, assembly GCA_937001585.2. Taxonomy (NCBI): domain Eukaryota; kingdom Metazoa; phylum Arthropoda; class Insecta; order Lepidoptera; family Noctuidae; genus Brachylomia; species Brachylomia viminalis. Next base: position 12,554,995 of record OW443299.2, read on the forward strand.
CAATAGTCGCTCCAATGTTCGATGAAGGTTTCGCATTTCATGAACGGTTCGTGTACGCAAGTATACCGTAGTAGCTTCTTTTTTCAGTTTATGAAGCCGTGATAGAGCATATTCCAAAGCGTCAACCGCATCAATTAAATTGTATCTATACCACTCCACCGGCACATTTAAGTCACAATCCCTAGATGAAGGAGTTTCAGGTGATTTTGTAATCTTAGCAGCCTTTGGCGTACTTCGTTTCAAAATGCGAGGCATATTCCGATTTGCTTTAGGAGTAGCAATGGGTAAGGCAGACGAAACTGCGCTAAGTTTAGCTGCATATGTTGCGCCTCTAGGAGCTGCTTTACTAGTGGGTTCTGTGACCGCTACAATAGTAGCAGAATATCCACCAGGCATACTTGGATTAGCATTAATAGCAAATATGCGTCCATCAGGTAGGCGATACATTTTATTAGATGATAAAGTTTGCGGATCCACTCGAAATTTTAATCCTCCAGTAGATGCATTTACGGTTACATCATTATCTGTCATTTGAACAATATTGTCAGATGTTATTTCAGCAGCTGGAGTAGTTGTAGATCGAGGTACTAAGGGAGGAGGATTAGTGATCTTAGGGGGTGCAACTGGACCTGGTGTGATGCATTGCACATCATCATCATTGTCTTCAGTAACCTGAAAATTATAACCAAATGTAAGATTTTAAGATTCCTTTAGCTGTTTATGAAGTTGTCAATAAAACCTTTAATATTTACCTCACATAAAGGTTCCAGCGGGAAATCTGGAGTACATACAACATCATCATCATGAAGATTATGAGATCCAGAAGAAACAGCTGCCATGTCTAATCCCTGTAAACAAAAAAGGAGGAATATGATGATTATTAAAAAATATATATATATTTACTAACCTTTTTAAATGGGATCATCCTAGTAGTGGTAATCCTAGTATAACACATAAACGTAACTCACAAAATAGTTTTTTTTTTTATGTTTTTTTATAGAGTTTCTAGACCCTATTATAGAGGCACAAGGAACAAAGGAAAAATATCTTCTTTAACAAAATTATTATGAAATATTCTGAATTAAGTGCACTACGATTCCCCACAAATAAATATAGTGATACACAGGAAATTAAAATTTTATAATACCCAATAGTTAATCAACCAATTATTTGACTCATGGGACTGTGAACCGGTTATATTTAGTTAAGAACTATTATATTTACCTGTGTTAAACTTTCTATAGATAAATTAATATTATCAGCAACAGAGTTGTAAAGATTGGCTCCAAAGCCGGGGCTAGTGCTAAAGCCATTGAAGCTACAATTAGCAATGGCCATCGGAAGGTGAGGTGGCTTAGGTCGAATGCGAGTATAAGTAGCCATATTTTGCTTCCTTTCATTTGCATGCCGTATAGGAGTCATCATGGAAGGATTTGGTAACTGTAACAGTGTTAAAAAATATTATGTTATAAATAGACACTTTAGAAAAGTAAAGTTTCTTGAAGCACCTTTTCATAGTACAAGTGGCTTTAAATGAGGCACTACAGGTTATTTCTTGTACACGGACCAAGTCGCGAACGAAGTGCTACTTGTGTAAGTGGTAATAGTAGTACCTTCCCCTACGAAATTTAAAGCCCCTCAATTTATCATTACCGTCTTTATTATTTACCTGGATAAGTATTTGTGCCAAGTTTCTAAATCGAAGGAATGAGATTGTTTTATACAAATTGTTTTCCAGCTTTACACCTCACAGAATAGAGGTAGATGTTTGAAAAATCCAAAAACGTGTACTTAATTCTTATTAATGCTGAGTTTCACATTTCAAGCCAAAGACAAGCCGCGAATACTGCAAGACTGTTCAAAGAGACCGATCCGGACTACGGGCCGACGTTTGTGGCGAAGGAGCTGCACAAGCTTCTACTCGTCACTTTCGACTACGTCGATGTAACGAGCCTTCTGAAGGACATTGTCTTTCTAAAGGCCCGCCTCACGATGTTCTAGTGAAATTTGATGCATCCCAAAATATCGTCGCAAATTCCTTTCATACCTTTCAAGCATAAGCAGGTCGAAAGGTGGATTATTTATATGTAACTTTAATCACAAGTGTTTCATATATTCAAATTTCTGAATACCCACAAATCTTTACAAAAGGGTCTGCTGAAAATTCAAATAGCAATCAAAGTTTTCGATATATTCATGAGTCAAATGCAAAACGATTTTTGGGTACTTTGGGCAAATCAGCCCTAAGTATGATTTAAGTTATAATCTATATATGTATACAGGGTGTGGCGTAAGTAGTAGTCCACCGTTCAGGATTCGATGATCAGATAATTAACTATAACAATTATAGTAGTAAGTTTTTTTTACAAAAATCGCTCTTGAAGTTGATGGTGTGTTAAACATTTGGGTTAAAATTAGAGAAGAACCAACTTTTTCTTCAAAAGAGCTGAATTTACATAAAAAATCATAATTTATCATGATAGCTCTAGTATTCAGCAGTAATTAACAGAAATCAAAATAAAAAAATTATGGTTTTTGTTAAAACTACAAACAAATTTGTAATAAAAGGTAGAGATTTCGTAAATAAAAGACAAAAAGGAAATATTTTCGGAGCCCTTGGGTAAAAATGGTTAAAATTTTTAATTGTTATAGTTAATTATCTGGTTTATCGAATCCTGAACGGTGGACAACTACTTACGACACACCCTGTATACATATATAGATTATAACTTAAATCATACTTAGGGCTGATTTGCATACAGAATGTTATAAATACAGACACACAAGACAGTGATTGTAAAAATAGCATTTAAAAATCTCAGGCTACCAACACAAAACTTTAATAAGGGCACTCTAATCTGCAGTCCTTATCTAACCGTCGCGTAGTAACAATTCAGCGAAATTTGAACAAGGTGTCTCACTCCAAATGGCACTGCTTGGGCTTTGGAATGAGCATATTTTGCTACTATAGCAGAGGCTTCTCTAATGTAGAGGTAATAAAAAATATCATACCCTCATCTTTTTCGCCAGAGGTGGTACACTAATAGGATTCAGTACTTTTGCACATGGTGCTATGGTTATAGGGTTCTTCACGAAAACTGCTTTATTTTTTGGACTTGAAGATCTCTTTTGGGCCTTTTTGTCTGGTTTGGTTATGTCATCCACATTCACAGCTGCAAACTTTTTAACCTACAGTGAAACATATTAAAATTCATTAAGGGCTGACTTTTACCAAAGTCAGATATATTTTATAGCTGGACAATTTTTATAAGGAAGAACTGTCAAAAATTCAACATTTATTAACAGGATAAGACATAAACTTGGTATAAAAGTTTCATTCACCCTTAGATGTGCAATAATTTATTTTGAAATATTCAACAGTCATGAAATCCAAAGTTACCTGTATTGTAGATGGAATTTTAGATATTATGTTATCAGTAGCTATTTTTGCATCAGTTTCCTTCTTGATTTCCTTCTTTTTAGTTTCCGTCTTTTGAATTCGCCTGTTTGTTCTATTCTTGCAACATTCTGAGTAGTCTATAGAGCACTCCTTCTTAAAAGCTTCTTTTAATTGAGGATCTTGAGTTTGGTATGCCATTCTGTAAATTATTATCACATGTTATAAAAGATCTACTAAGTCAACCAAGATTTTGACTTTAACTGGTCCAGTCTGCAGCTGTTGGATTGCATAGAGACTGCAAGCGAAAATGCATTCTTGACAACTGGAAAAGTTATTTCTAAACTTGTATTTTCTAGCTAGTTTGCAGTCTAAATGCATACCATAAGCTTTTCTACACAACATCACACAATTTACATCCAGTGTTGGTACATGGGCATTAGAAGAGATGGTTTGTATGGGAAATTCTGGAAGTGGTCACTGGTAACTGGCAGTGCTAGTAACTTATAAAATAACAGTTAATTGAAGAAATTATAAAAGTATTACTTATTTTTAAGATCACAGAAGCGCAGAACAGCCCAGCATAATGCCCGTAGATCCCAGAGACATTTTGGGTTACACTTGAAACATTTCCAATCATCTGCATTTTCAATTTCTTTGATCTTGGGAATTCCCATATTGCGCTTTATGCATTTCTGTTAATATCAAATAATATTCATTAATAATCAGCAATCAATTAAGATTTATTTACTAAACTTACAGACACTATCTTTACAGGATAACCCCAATACAATAGTGGTTTCACAAATAACACTAAACAAATTGAAAAATATACTTACGGCTAATACTTAAAAATATAAGCTTTAAAAATGAAGCAACACTAACTAAACTAAAAACACAATCTGAAGTCAGACTACAGAATAATATGTAATAATACCTATGTAATAATTATCAAACATAACTTTTTATTACTTTTCTTTTTTATTAAAACTAATTGGTAAATTTAAGTGTTTAAATAATAAAAAATCGTTATTATTACCGCACAAAAGACATGAGGGCAGTCAGAGCAACAGTATACTTGACCACCTTGGCCACACCATCTGCAGTATAGTTCTGAGCCATCATCACCCTTTTCAAATTCTCCACTATTGTAAAAAACGTGACAATTGTGACACACTAGGGTGCGTAGCATTGGATGAGCTCGCATACGTACTTCATTGCGTGCTGAACATCCCATATGACGATCACAAGCCGTACAATGTAATCTCATACCCTTTATACTGTTCAAATCTGAAAAAAGATTAAAATATTATTGGTAAAAAATTTACCATTTGTGTTAGCTACCCAAGTTGTAACGTTAGGTATATTAGTAACATGATGATAGTATGCGTATTGGAATTGCGGCGTACCTTTAAAAACAGTTTTGTAGTGACTTCTTTCGTCTTCCGCAATATCATCGTCGAAATCTTCATCTTTAGGATCTAAAAGAGAATAAGTAACAAACGATCATATCTAAGTTAAAATTAAGAGGAAAAAGTATCCGGTTTCAAGGATTAAGGGCATACCTGGGAAGGGCGGGAATTGTATACCATCGTTCTGAACCGGCTTCTCAGATTCAGAAGCTCCTTCACTGTTGGCAATTTCGCTCATTGTGAAAGTTGATAATCATTCACATCAAAAATACTCTTCAGAAGTCAAAATATTCAATAACCAGAAAATTATGTTTATTTGGGAACAACGAACCCAAAACCGTAATAGGTTTTGTATAATCAAACACTTTTACAGAATTCTATGAATCGAAGTTAGGGTCCGCCATCTTGCACGGTGCTACTTTTTTTTCTGAATGTTTTCATTTCAATAGTGACGCGACCCCGGTACCTACGGTACGATTCCATGCGGATACTCGAAGTCTGAATGCAAGTATAAGGAGAATCATCAGGGGAACTAGACTAGACTCTCTACGCTTATTAATTACAGTAACTTATGCATTTAGAGTAACAGCGCAGTGGTTTTAACTGCAAGCTTGCTGCGTCGATGAGAAACACTTTACTAAATTTTCTAAGAAATTCGATCCGATTGGATCCGCACATTCTGTTTTGAAGTGTGTTCAATGCTAAAAAGCTAAATGATAAAAATATCGTTGGGTGAAAAGAATCGTTCCATAAACTCGATTAAAAAAATATAAAAAGGCAGTTCACGATAAAAAAAAACCAGTACTTCTTGATAGTCGGCATTAATGAGAACTAACAAAAATAGGAAAACAGCTTTGCAAGCAGCGCGCATGAATTATCCTTATAGAATACAATATATGAATGAACTATCAAGTTATAGTGGTCGGTAAAAAACTTAGAGTTTTACTAATGCTGGGGCCACACCAGCGGGAAACGGCGTTGATTATCGCAAAGCTAGCACTTATCGCGATAATTTGACATGTGCATTCACATTACCGTTTGACAGTTGGCGATAACTCGGATGGCGGTAACTTTTGGCACATCAAAGAGATTTAACGCGAGAATGATTGCGTTGGAGCGGCCACACTACGTTTGTCATTGTGCACCGTGAGCACGACAGGATCAAGGAAATTTAAAAGGAAGGAACATTAGCGCCAACTTTATCGCCAATTAAATGAGCATTAACGTTGACCGTTCAAGTTTGGCCACTCAATTTATCGCGTTAATTATTGGAATAATTAGCGCGTTGTGTATGGTGATTATGGGCTGGGCATTGACGTTGACCGTTGGTGTGGCCTTAGCATTATAAAGAGTGTTTAGGCTCCCGTAAACAGGCGCGACGCGACAGCGCGACCTAAAGGCACCGCTGTTCGCGCGACACGCGGTGCCTTTGTGTCGCGTCGCGCCATGCTCCAGTGTGTTCGAGCCTTAAAATGTTAGTTTGTATGTTGTGAAGTTGGTGAAGTTGAAGTTCATTCATTGTTGTTCAATTGTTCATTCCGGTTAGAGCATTGACTTGGGTTAGAGTTAGAGTCAGTGTCAGTGCATGAGTGCATGCATAGATTAGTCAATACCAATAGTCAGTGTTTGCAATGCAAGTGTGGTGCGAAAAAAATATTTATCTCGTCGTAACGAGATAATGTGAGTAACAAATCTTCACTCTTCACGTTAAATTAATCATTTTGTAGAATTTAATAGTGGATCACTAAAGTACATAAAATTTTATTAATTTCGTTTATTTACAAGTATGGCGATGTGTGTAATGAAAGTCGAACAATGATTTGTGGATTCAAAAACCTTAAAAAACTATTTTGACTGTGCCGATGGCAAGAACATTAGTATTTCATTACATGTTTCTGTGATATTTTTGAAATTAAATAAACTTAGAAAAACAAACAATGACCGTAACATACACCGGTGAAGTGGCAACATGTCGCGGATTCGGCACATTCCTTAAAGTTTTATATAGGTAAGTGCACGCAACTTGTATAACATGTAGGTACTAAATATTCGTTTTGTTTGAGTTGTTGTTTAATATGTAAGTAGGTACCGCTATTGTCTAATAAATAAAAATATCCAGTACAGATTTATAAGAAATTATATTAAGTAGGTAGGTACCTACTTAGTGTGCTGTTCAAAAAGTTGTAAGTTTATTCCAGAACTAAGGCAGAAGTCAAAAAATTCTTAACTTCCGTCGAAGATGAATCACAAAAATCCCAAATAGGTTCATTGAGTTAATATACGGCGGATTATGGATTCACACATTATAGGTAGGTACCTCAGTTCTTCTGTATACATTTTAGTCGTCACTCTGCAAAAGTAGGTACAATATTATTGATAAAAAGGTGGGCTCTGATAGTATTTCTGCAGCAATTGAGTGTTTTTGAGAGATTCAATTTCGTCTTAGGTAATGTCTTCACCATTTTATCGGTAATAGAATCTGCCTTCTGCGTATTAGTCCTCATTTTACTTCGCCAGGTACTGGGCAGTGTGTAGGTATTTTCATTATACCTAAAGAAAATGAATGTGCTGGTAGGTACCACACAAGGTGTCAGGGCGGCCGCCGGCCGGTAGCCGGTACTGGTACCGGACTACCGGAACAAATATTTCTTGGTGATTATCTTCGTTTAAACACGGATGGCATGAGTACCGGTGGAGGGAGATGTTGAAAAATCAGCACTAATAGTAGTAATACGTCTTCGCGGTATGTAATAGCTGCAACTTTCAAATATCATGTGAATTTTGATTTACAATTTTGGATACCAACCCTAATTCTGAATTGGCTCTACCCTAGTTCTTCCCCGTTAGCTAAGTACATTACATACATACCTACTCTAAGTTACTCTAAAACAATTTTAACACTACAATTTCGACAAATGTGAAAACAAAATCCTACAACTGGCTATCTATCATACTGACTAAAACTAAAACAGACCATTTCGATCTATCGCCATTAGAGTTCAGAGACGCACTTGCATTACGTTACCACAGGATTACCAGTCTCTATGCCAAAATCATGTGATGGCTGCGGCTGCGATGAATTCAATGTTAATCATGCTCTATATTGTGAAAATCGTCGTCTTAACGAAATTAGAGATTTATTCTGCGACTTAAGTCAACATGCACGGGGAAATGTAGACAAAGAACCCATCATCTTCGAAGGAGACTGCGGACTACGCGGAGACCTTTCTTGCCGGGGCGTTTGGGATGCTCAGAGGGAGGCGTTATTTGATGTCCGTGTCTTAGACGCTGACGCTCCTTCTTATATTTTACGCCCTGTCGCCTCTGTAGGTAACTACTAAAATCAACTGAAGTACAAAAAATAAGGAAATATTCAAACGCTTGTGAAATGCGACATGCGACATTCACTGTTGACGGAGTCTTCGCCCCACATGTCTACTTTCGTAAAACTTCTTGGAGCTGCAATAGCAGACCACTGGAATAGGTCCTTTAGCGTAGTGATGGGTTGGATAAGATCAAGAATCATTATCTCAATCATCCGTGCCACTAGCATGTGAATTCGCGGCATAAGGCGTAAATTTACACAAATAGCCAAGTTATTCGGCTTCGATGATGGAGCAGCCCTACTCAGATATAGATAGATTGAGCAGCCTTACTTAGAAATGAGCTTGTTTTATTAATTTATTGTTAATAATTATGTAACATTACTATAGCTACAGATGATTTTGTAGTGTATTATAATGAATTATAAAATAGGTTATCCATTATTATATTGTTTGTGGTTATAATTAAAAATATATATCTTAACCTACTTATTGTCGTCCCATAATTACTTCGTTAAACTTTCAAATATAATACAGTTACTTACTTATATATTCAGGGATGTAGTCAACTATGTAAATTGTAAACAAATAACTAGCGAGTTGTCATTCACAAAAAGCACGAAGCGATAGCGTCAAAGGGCCACCACAGTCACCACACCACCACCACAAGTCCACAACCAAAGTGCATTATGACCAGACATAGCGTTTTGCGCTCGTAACACTTGCGTATCATACACTCTTAATACTACCTGTTCTATGGAACGAAGAAAACGACAAAAAGCGAAACGCATACGGGTCATTCTACTTTTTAGTGCAGGTTTTTGTGTCCCCCAGACAAAAAAATCTAGATTTGCCATTTTCTTCATAAAAATTAAAAATATTGCGCAATACACGAAACTTCCGTAATATTTCCTTTACTTCTGTTAACATTTATATTTAAATATTTTGCCTATTTTAAGATAATTAAGGGTAACAAAGTGGAGTTTTATGGTAACATAGTTGTTTTCCATAGTATTGCAAAGTGTCCCCGACCTAATACGCGGACTAACTTTTTTGCGTTAAGTATATACACATAATGTATTTAAAACCTTAAACAATATAGGTCATCGCTCGTTTTTTCGAACTATAACCATTTATTTGAAAACAAAGTTATGATTTATGGTTGCGTCATACTAACGAACGATTTGATTACATGAATACTATCCTATTTCAAACGAAACTCCGCTATCTTAAAGCCCCGTTCCTTACCATAACAAAAAACACAAGTGTTAGCACCATTCAAATAAACCCAAGTCGTAAAAATGCTTTGTTTACATTATCGGGCGGCCGAGCGGCGCCCCGCCGCGCCGGTGACGCATCTGGCATTCAGCCCAGTCTTTTTTTTTTCGCGCGCGGGTTCATACGACCGGCTAAGGAAGAAGCTCAATACGGTACTACTATGTTACTGGTATTTCTTAAAAAAATCGTTAGATGTCGCTGTACCGCCACTGGTCGGGTCGATTGGGTAGGTTGCGCATTACAAGAGCGGGGTGGAGGGGAATGGCAGTAAGCCACGTGCCGCCACTCAGTCGCCGCCATGTTGTGAATCAAGACGCGTGTGTTTATTTGGTGTACACTTTGTTACCCGGCGAAAAGGTAAGTTTCTAATCTTTTACTTTATGTTTTAACTGTTGAGACGTGGCATTTATGTCACTTAATTGTATTCTATTGTTGGATTTGCAAATTATATGGTCATTTCGTAAATATCAGGTAGCATCATGTTATTTTACAACTGTGTTACCGGCCCACTTTGTTACTCTGCTGTGGTAACGCAGTTGTAAATATACTCTGTCACTGATTCTTTCTAATTTTATTTAACTTGATTAGTTCGTATCGACCCACAGGTTAATATTTTAACAATTTTACAATTGTTTGCTGACTTACTTTAATTGTTGACGGTAAAATTAGTACTACAATGCCATGTTTTTATCTTTTACAGAAGATCATGCCGCTAACTCCAACCGAAAAACAACGTCGGTGTGTTATTGAAAATACAAGGTAGAAAACAAATTTACACATAGTTGGCTTCAGCATTGAGTGAGGTTGACGAAGATGGCGACGTAAAATTTATGTTTTACAGAGGTGTAAATGAGACTGGCAAACTTTTTAAAGCGGTCGAAACAGACACTAGTTGTGAACCTTATGATAACATTGTTGAAGTGGTTTCTGCACCGAAAAAGATTTTTAGAGGGAAACGCGAATACTACGAATTCCCTAATCCTCTGGAAGTGTTCGAACAATGACTGCAATTATTAATTAATTTTTAGTAATCCGACCTGCATAAGTGCTGTGATTTTGGTAAAACGGATATATTTGTATTATTAACATTATTATCTTTAACCTTTGTGGTAAATAAGAGACTGATTAGCTATTTTTGTAGAAGAGAATTCTCTATTGAAACTACTTTGTTACTGTTGAACAACTGTGTTACCATTATGTCCCTATTTCTAAGTAAAGGTTTTTCAATTTGAGTTGTACAATTGGCATAATAAGCTACATTACAGATATATCAGATGCAAGATAATATTTTTTAATATCAATGTTAAATACGTTGTTAAGATATTTTTACATATATACATTTTATGTCAAATCTTTGTAAACAAAAGTGCACAACAGTAACATAGTTGTCATTTAAATGTGATTTATAAGACTTAATAAATGATAATTTCTAATTTTAGTTATGAAAGAGAAAGATTTATGTTCCTAAAATACGTTTTGTTAATTATTTGTTTGTAATGAGTGACTAAAGCTGCTCAATAAAAATATTTAGATTGGTAACAAAGTGGTATGATTTTTCTACCTTGGTCGCCAAAATCTTTATTTTCAGAAAGAAATATGTAAAAAATTCGCTGCTGGCAGTTAATTTCAATGGTGTGGGTATAATTACGCATAAATACAGTTACATTACTTCATTTATCTCTAATGATAAAATTTTTAAAGCCCACTTTTAGCAGTGCAAAAACCTGCACTAAAAAGTAGAATGACCCATACATGAAAAAGTTAAAAAAATTGAATTCACGTCATGTGGATTTAGTGGTATTTAATCAATTTGCCTAGCCTTTTCCCATCTATGTTGGCGTCGCCGTCTAGTCTAGCAATTAACTAAGATTAATAAGCTCGTCTTATCATTAGTTTTTGAGACAAGGTATCAGGCTAGATTATTCGAAATTCCATCCGAAAATCAAGCGGGTGTTCCAACAAGAAAAATTATGTGGAAACGTCCTCAGCCAGCTACTTAGACAGATAAAGCTAAAAATGAACATGCTAATCGGTACACCTCTTCGTTTGCTTAGTCATAATTGTACCCATGTATAATGTTATTATCTATCTTTTATGGGGGAGGCGAATTTGAATTTCGCAGGCATTCTGGTCCTGCCCTCTTAAGCTCATAAAGTCCCATTGCTGGGCTAAGGCCATTGCGGGCCAGTCCATTCGGTAGAAGTCAAGTTCGTCCCTCCATCTCTGTAATGTAATTATTATCAAAAAATGTATACCTAGGTACCTAATACAATCTCGCGAGAGTTTTGTAGTCAATTGTATTTGTAGAAAACCGTGTCAATAACACGTGTAAGTCTACTTTCGGTAGTTCTAGCACCTGCGCTACTTAGATGACATTGTTTCTAATTATTTTCTCTTCTATTTGTTAAATCCCACTAGAGTAGGTCGTCTCGAACTTGTTGTTATTGTGTATGATAATCCTTACTTTGCTGAAACAGATGTAACAAACGGGAGAGGTATTTTGAAAGATCGCACAACAGCGAAAAATTATTAAGGGGACTACATGACCTAAACGCAAGTTTTATAATGCCTAAAAGTATATGATTCACTGCAGTAAACAAAATCAGAAAAATATATGATATTCTTCAGGATATATACTAGTTATGTTAGATAGTGTGTTGAAAACATAATACAACTAATTTGGTACCATAGAAAAAAGTCACGAAGATACCTCAAAAATAATATTTTAACGATTATCCATTAAATTATCCATTTTGTCGATTAAAACCACACTAATATACATGCAATCATTTTTTTTTTCTCAGATGTTCTTCAAGCAACATATTAACGTGATAGTGTTTTAATTTTTTAGTCTAATCAATATTTATTTTTTTGTAAATAGAGAGTTTTCTATTTATAAAAAAAAATTCAATAAATTAGCAGCTTTGTGTCATAGCGCTTCTCTTTATTTTCTATGCAGTCCGATAGTGACCGCGCTTTAGCTGTTGTCAGCCCATTAATACGTACCTACGCGTAGCTATTAGCACAATATCAAGTCACATGAAAATCAACATCACATGAGAGACTATACAGGACTGACACGTTTTCTGTATTCATGAATCACCAATAACTCTTATTGTAACAAGCTTCGAAATATTAAATGATTTAATAGAACTGCTAATTGTATGTCTACAATATAGGTAAAATAATGGAACAATATTTTTCCTGGTTTTGTTTTTCAAATTGCCAAAGGAAACCTGAAATATCATTAATTCTGTGAGAAACGACGCCATAAATTCAATCAATAACTATGGTAACAATAACATAAAATAAGTGTGATTACTCCAGAACCTCACTCATTATTCATTCCCGCTCAAATATTTGAAGCCATATAAACTGAAACATACGATCTGCTGAAATATCTAGTAATCTGTAAGTATAGGTATGGGTTTAATTAAGGTAGCGACTGGCTTGACAGTTCTGCATATTGAAATAAAAATAAGAAATATTGAATTTTGCGGGCTACATTGAAGGATGCACCTTAATTACTTATATAATACTTTTAAAACGTGCATGTCTTGCACACCTTGTTAAGTGAGGCAGGTACATGTCGTGTAGTCCTGCTAAGGTTGCGTGTTTGTTTCGTCAATGGAAACTAGCGCGGTGTTTGCTTACTGAACACTGACGCTCTGTTTGCATGATCTTAGTGATGATTTCTTATCAAATGACACAAACTAACAAGCCTTGAGAACATTTGGGTACTAGATAAAAAAACTAAAGTGTCAATTGTGCTGAAATATTAAATTACAGTCATTTTATCTCTATTCTAGACTGCGCAACTCAATGCGAATGTCTTAATTACATTGCTACGCTGTTTAAAACAGCACGGTTGTATCATCAGAACCATCTGGGGTCATCCGAAAGCTGACTCATCAACACCAGATCAATCATTACCACATCAACCTTGTTAGTCATAAGAATAACAAGAAATGTTGTATTTACTTTAAATAAAGTCAACACTTCCATGTCACTTTAATGGCTTTTCAAACAACACAGAGAAATAAGACAGTCCTGAAACACCTCTGTTTCAGGTCTGTTTGAAAATGCAGAGTAAAAGATGTTTTCATAGAGGTTATCGCTCTGGCGATGGCGGATCGATACATCGTCGCCGCAACTACTGACTCCAGAACTACACGCATAATACCTACGACTTCGTCTCATTCTCTCGCACATAACCAGTGTAAAAATTAGATTATCAATTACGATCTGACTAGAAAACTTCAACGGCGTAATACTATTGTTTCAGTCGTTGCTCGTCTGTTACGCTCCGTTGCAAATGACTAATGTTTGCTTTAGTCTCATAAATTTTGTCATGTGTCATACGAAAAAAGAACACTTTCATGACTGGCTTGACGACGACGTGGGTTTGTCTGGTAAATATAGCAAGGCAAGCAGGTGGAGCAGTTCCGTTATAATAGGCAGCTTGGTTTCATTCACCATTCAGACATTTCTAATGTAGATAACACTAATCGACATACGGCTATATTTATTGAATGTTAAAAATGTCTGAAATATTAGCGTTACTAAATACATGATTGTCATAAACAATTGTTCATTCGATAATTTCTGGACGTGCTAATCTAGTTTAATTTCGCTGGCAGATTAAGTGGATATTAGGACCTATTGTATCAGTGGGACCGGAAAAAACCATTTTTTGACACGACACGAACTAAAATAGAATGTATTCGTGATGTGATTTTTTAATTTTTTTTTAGAGGGTGGGATATCATCAAATTACTTCTCCCGCTCTGGGCGGAGCGGGAGGGCGTGTCAGACTCTTACTGACTAAAACCCACCCGTGTTCCTTCAGTTGCCTGTGCCAGGGGCCAGCGGCCACGGTAAACTATAGTTGTGATAGAGGCATTTGTAGATCACAAAATTGCTTGACCTTTACGAGTCGGTAGTAAAGCACTACCTCAACCGCTTCGCGTTATGAGGCGTGCAAAAAAGTCAGAAAGAACGGTAAGCGAAAACGAAGTTATACCGCGGCAAGTGATGCGATACGACGGGGTGGGTCGGGGGAACAAGAAATTTCAGGCGGCAAAGTCGCGGGCTGAAGTTAGACGAAGATAAATGAATGGCGATTATTTTCCTTTAGAAGTAATTTACTATACATACTCGTATAAGTACACGCAAAAAAAAATCTATTCGCACCCTACGCCTTCTCTGCCAAACTCATCCCATCCTGCGGGGAAATTGCGTAACACACAACAGTTACAGTAGGAACGGCATTCATTTTGACAGTTCAACAATATTCATTGAGTTATTTACGCTGTTGAGCACACATATTTATCGAACATATGAAGCAATGGATTAGCAACATCCTTCAAAATGATTCAGATTCTGATTGATGGTGTATTACGCAATTAGGGTACAGGCCCTGCAGTCTCGACATAGTTAGCAATCCTTTTCGGTTGCTAAGTCCTAACAATCCAGATGTAAATGTTGATGTAAATGTTTGGTAGTCTCAACACTCAAATTTATCGGTTGTTACATACCGGTACCTACCTAAAATACCTACCAGTAACAACCGATAAATTTGAGTGTGGAGACTGCGAAATGTCTTTACATCTGGATTGTTAGGACTTAGCAACCGACAACGATTGCTAACTATGTCGAGACTGCAGGGCCAGGTTTAAATAAGATAACTCATCTTTTAGGATAGGTCATCGCTCTGGCGGATCGATACATCGTCGCCGCAACTACTGACTCCAGAACTACACGCAAAATACCTATGACTTCGTCTCATTCTCTCGCACATAACCAGTGTAAAAATTAGATTATCAATTACGATCTGACTAGAAAACTTCAACGGCGTAATACTATTGATTCAGTCGTTGCTCGTCTGTTACGATCCGTTGCAAACGACTTATGTTTGCTTTTGTGTCATAAATTTTGTCATGTGTCATACGAAAAAAGAACACTTTCATGACTGGCTTGACGACGACGTGGGTTTGTCTGGTAAATATAGCAAGGCAAGCAGGTGGGGCAGTTCCGTTGCAGCTTGGTTTCATTCACCATTATTCAAATATTTCTAATGTAGATAACACTAATCGGCATGCGGCTATCTTTATTGAATGTTAAAAATGTCTGAAATATTAGCGTTACTAAACACATGATTGTCATAAATAATTGTTCTTTCGATAATTTCTGCATGTGCTAATAATCTAATTTAATTTCGCTGGCATATTAAGTGGAAATTAGAACCTATTGTATTAGTGGGACCGGAAAAAACCATTACTTTGGCACGACACAAACTAAAATAGAACATATACCATAATAGTTAAAAAACTAACTATAGATAAAAATATCTGAGTTAAAGGACATGTGGAGACAATGGAGATCAAGGGATGCTATGCTAAAACGGTCACTTGAAGACTGTAACAATTGTCTCATCATGTTAGTAGTACCTGCCAGTACGTTACCGAATCCTATTTCCATAATAAATAACGCTTAACTCTCTGTCGCTCTTACGGTGGGACACCTTGTCAGTTATCGAAGGTAAATAGTATTATTATTAAGAGGTAAAATTTGTTTGTATGTAGGGGGTAATAATTATCTGGAACTATCGGTCGGATTAGATTTTTGGAACGAAGTTCCTTATCGCGCGTTGTGAAAGGGGGCTAGACGGAAAAAATTCTTACGAAAAGTTGTCACGACACTGACTGACCGGTTGGCGCAGTTGGTAGCGACCCTGCCTTCTGAGCCGCTGGTCCCGGGTTCGATTCCCGGACAAGTCAAACATTTGTGTGCATATGAACATGTCTGTTTGACCTGTGTCTGGGTGTGTATATGTGTATAAGTATGTATATCAGTCATCAGGTTACCGTAGTACAGGCTCTGCCTAGTTCGGGACCTGAAGACCTTGTGTGGATGTTGTCTCATATTATTATTATTATTATTATTACTTTTTGCTAATAGTAAGCTATTGTAAGCTGTGCGCATGTTTTTCTGTCTGTCTCTCTCTCTCTCTCATATATATATATATATATACTACATTATATTTGTTAATTAAAAAAAAAATATTATTATACTTAACTTAAAAAAAATAAAATTTTATTACAATTCCTTCACTAATTAATCGAAAGGAACTTCGTTCCATCCGGGTGTCCCTTGACACCTCTCAAGTTTTTTTTTTATTTGGTAGCCCAATTTTTTATTTAACATCACGCTATGACCCATGACCTTTAGGAGCCGAGAAATAAGAAAAAGTTTGGAAATCCAAAAATGCACGCCTCATAACGCTCATTCATTTTCATAAAATATTAAATCGTAAATTGATTTGTAATATAAAAAAAACGTGTATTCAAGAAAAGTACTTATTGTTGTACGTGTGTATCATAATTAATTTTAATAAAAATTCATTTAAAAAAAATACTACGTAAACTAGGCTACTGATATGAATTACCTACGGCACCAGTTCACCAAATTCTGGAACTGATAAAAAAGCCCGGTCTCGATATATACATTTTTTCGACAGTTATAGTTGGTACATACAAAATCAGCGTACAGACATCAGGACGTACACGTAAAATAAAATTAATTCCAAACGGTTTTTTTTTCAAAGTAGCAACATAAAATGATTTGTAGAAAGTATAAGATGGTTTAATTTAAGTGTTTTCTCGATCTACATCTACTCATATTATTGTATAAGTGCAATATAGTTGTGATAGAACCGTTTGAATATCACAAAATTGCTTGACCTTGACGAGTCAGGAGTCAAAAAAGTCAGAAAGATCGCAAAGCGAAAACGAAGTTATAACGCGGGCAAGTGATGCGATACGACGGGGTGGGTCGGGGAACAAGAAATTTCAGGCGGCAAAGTCGCGGGCTGAAGTTAGTCGAAGATAAATTAATGGCGATTATTTTCCTTTAGAAGTAATTTACTATACATACTCGTGTAAGTGCACGCGGTAAAATTTTCTATTGGCACCCTGCGCCTTCTCTGCCAAACTCATCGCATCCTGCGGGGAAATTGCGTAACACACAACAGTTACAGTAGGAACGGCATTCATTTTGACAGTTCAACAATATTCATTGAGTTATTTACGCTGTTGAGCACACATATTTATCGAACATATGAAGCAATGGATGAGCAACATCCTTCAAAATGATTCAGATTCTAATTGATAGTGTGTTATTCAATTAGGGTAAGGTAGTAAGATCTTTTATAGAAATAAATTCTGTAGGTACGAAATTATAACTCTTTATAATCATAGTCATAATTGTATTATTTAATGATCTAGTGGGCCTTTACTAACAAGGTTGTGCCCAAAGGTCGAAGGAAAACAAACATATTAAATAAGAATAAAGTTTCCTTTCAAATAATTTTCCTTTAATTTTCTTTCTACATAATTAGCACCAGAACGCATTTGCCTATCAAACAGTATAAAGCTTGTAAAGAGAACAAAGCGATACAGACAGGTGCGAGGGAGAGAAATGCAGGATTCAACGTTCTTTTGATATGTTGCTATTTAAAAAATGTAAAAGAATTACAATAAAGAATATGTTGCATAATAATACTATATTGATTTATTGCACGACTGTTATTTCCATAATAAACACACGTAATTATGAGGAAACAAATGAAAGGTATAATTTATTACCTTTATTTAAAGCTGTAGCTGTATTTAAACGTCAACGTAATTTATGTACTCAATTTAATTTAATACCGACGTCGACGAATAAACATATCCTTTCCTCTTACCAGAATGAATACCTACACTATTTGAAAATCCATGTACCTACCATACTATGCTGAAAACTTCATACTGTGAAACCAATAATCGAAAACCCGTATCGGCCCATGGAAAAGTAGCGTGAAATTCTAGTAACCTTCCAAGTCCCAAGCGTTTCCGACGTATCGAAGAAATCAATCGCCATACGATATGGTTTACTTCGTGGTTGCCAGGCAAGGGACATTTATTATTCAGTGGACCCCACACTGCACTTTCGAGCCCCACTTTCGTAACGTACGTTGCACTTTATGCTTTAACCACACAAGCTTGGCATCGATCATAGACATGATTTCATTGTTCCATTGAATTAAGCTATACGTGTTTCGTTTTGACATGCCGATTTAATATTAAATAGTTGCACCCCACCTAAATTATAATGTGTTCTTATTGAATGAACTTTCCTTGGATGTTTGACAAAAACGGTGACACGAAGCGGGTCAAATCTGTATAGTATATCTTTTTTAGTTGTGATTTTGTTTTGAGCCTTATCGAGGCTCAAAACGTTGTTCATATGATGTTAATATTAGACAAAAAAAAATCGCACATAGCAAGATGTTTGGAGCACTCACTAGTAGGTAATGTTATTTTCTAGACAATGTTTAATATTATTACGAGTAAATAGTTGATTTGTAATGTGTGTTTGCATTCTGTATCCAATGCTATGTTAGATTGCTTGCAATTTTTTCAATTGTCCAGTCGCTTTTAGTCCGACAAGAGTGCTAATGAATGCCGGTGTCTTATTGGTTAAAGTATGACTTACGAAGTATGAAAGATATCATGCGCAGAAGTCTTAGAATAAGACTAAGTACCTATTTTATTTGTAGGTACCAAAAAAGTTGGATTTTCCCGTAGCTTTTTATTTCTTCTTTCGTTATCATAATAGTTTTCTTTCTACAAACCAAGTAGGTACTAAGGTTTTTTTTTTTTTTTTGTGGATGGGAAATCATCAAATGACCCCTCCCGCACTGGGTGGAGCGGAAGGGAGTGTCAGACTCTTACTGAGTAAAACCCACCCGTGTTCCTTCCTTGGCCCTTTATGTTCCGGGTCAGCGGTACCCCTTTCGGATGATCCCGCTTTCCCGGCAGGCTTGGGCCCTAGTGGGCCCCCTCTTCGATGCTGACATCTCTTTGAGGCGCGCGTAGAACACGTACGCGCCGTCCAGCACGGGCCTGATCCTGATCGGACGGTGAGGTACCCATTACTCACCGCCGGTGGCCTACGGTGGCCGGGAGTCGTCACGCGGCTACCGACGCCCGGAGCGTCCACCGCGGCGGCTTGGACGGGAGACTCTCCCTCTCCCGTCCCGCCACCTCCTTCGCTAGCATGACTGCTTCGCAGGAGGCGACTGCCTCCCACTCCCCCTCGCCCCGGACCATGGCTTGAACCAGGGCCGGGCGTGACAGGTCGCCGCCGCTGCCGATCGCCTCTACGAGGACACGGCGGTGCTCCGCCCATGCAGGGTAGGCCCCCACCGTATGCTCCACCGTGTCATCGGGGCGATCATCGCAGTGGTGACACCCGGGCGTTTCCACCCGCTTGATGATGTGCAGGAACCTCCCGAAACTTCCGTGTCCGGTGAGGATCTGCGTCAGGCGGTAGGTGAGGACGCCGTGACGCCTCTCTAGCCACTCCTCAAAGAGGGGTCTTACCGCCGCTATCGTGGCGTGCCCTGCGCTGGGTTGCAACAGTCGCTCTTTCCATGCCGCCATGAGGTACTAAGGTTTCCTAGATGAATTATTGTTTTTAAACTATGACTGCGCATTCGCGCTGATTATGTTAAACAATACACCGCCTATGACGCACTACGCAACGCCTACCGATTGCTACGCTGCACCTACGCTGTACTACGCAGCGTGGCGTACTGAGCAGCGGCTACGCAGCGTAGCTTACTACACAACGTCAACAGTGTGCTACGCAGCGTAGCGTACTACGCAGCGCCTACGCTGTACTATCCAGCGTAGCGTGCTACACAACTCTTATGGTGTGCTACGCAACGCCTACACGCTACTTTGCAGCGTAGCATACTACAAAACGCCTACGCTGTGCTACACAGCGCCTACGCGACATCTACGCACTCCTTAACGCAGCACCTACACAGGCGTATATGGAACAACGCCTACGTACCGGTTTCCACCGTTAAGCTGGAAAAACACTCTACTTAGTCCTCAGCTTTCTTACATGTAACTGTTTTGACGTAATATCAATGATCATCTTACTTTTGGCTCGGGAGAAATTCCAGAAAAATAGCTACTTGAAAGACCTGTCGCACCACACAACTACCTACTTTTGAAAGCTTCGTGCCACTAATGTTTATATTACGAAAGTAATAGACGACTATACAAATGGACACATTTTTAATTACATCCCGTGACATCATAGCTCGTGAAATCGTCTAATTCACGACAAAAACTAGCCCGTTTTTTTTGTAATTTTTCAATTTTATGAAAGTGAAAAACGCACAATAAGAAAGTCGTCTCACACATACGTAGGTCACGCTGAAAATTTTTAGAAAATTCAAAATGGAATGATGCAGAAGCCTGTTAAGAGCGCTATCACAAATTTTTCTTGTATTTGAGTGTTTGAAGAGTCTCACTCTCAAATACAAGAAAAAAAAATATATTTATTTAGAGCACTCCCGAGAGAAATAATCAAACTTACTCAGGAATATTTTTTTTAATTTTTTTTTACCATATCTAAACCATAATCACACATCTAAACCACCCTCATAATATTTTTATTGTTTTCGAAGTAGTCTCCGTTCCTTTCTAAGCACCGCCGCACGCGGTGAAACCATTGACTGAAGCAGTTGGACCACTCTTCTTTAGGGATTTCTTCCACGCCTTTTTCAAACGCAGGGGGCATCTTCAGGGTTCATAAAACGAATTCCTCTAAGTTTATCTTTTATTTTTGGAAATAAATAAAAGTCACAAGATGCCAGGTCAGAACTATAAGGAGGTATGAGGAGATACTTACTAACTCCACATTTTCGATAGACAAATATTTGATAGTCGCGTCTGGCGAAGAGAGCTGGCGCGTTGTCGTAGTGGAGGCGGATCCTGCTCCTTGGGCGCTACTGTCTAACATTTTCCAAGACAACTGGTAAACAATGACTGACATACCAATCTGCAGTAACAGTATTTTTATCTTCTAGGACAATTGTTGCGAAATGACCCGTTCGTTCAAAGAATGAGGCAATCATCTTTTTCCCTTGACTTCTGTCCTTCTTTATTTTTGTCGGCAAATCTTCGAATGTAAACATCCATTGCGCGGATTGTCTCTTGGTTTCGGGTTCGTAACAATATATCCAGCTTTAATCACCTGTGACGATGTCATATAGGTTTAGTAGTTAAGTATAGGACCTATTCGTAAAACAGCTTACGGCGAAAAAAAGGACTTGTTCTCGGAATGGCTTATTCTTCAAAGGACTTGTTGTCATAATACCTCATTCTGCAAAAGACTCATTCGTATCATACCTTATTCATGTAAATGACCTATTCTTGGAAGGACTAATTTTTTTAAATACCTGCCCGCTTTAACGTTAACGCCAAACAATTCGTAATAATCAAAACAAAGTTATCACCTAATAGTTATTTATGCAACTGTTGTATAATAAGGGGTTGTAATACCTAATTATGTACAGTTGCATACAAGACTATCTGCACCCATGATTTTTATTTTTAAGAACCTTATGTAAATTCATGGTAAGATTAATTGCTGAGTATCTAATACAAACAAACTAAGAAATATCTGGTAGTGTGTTATCAAAGTTTGTATCACTCATTTTTGTAAACAACGAAGTAATAAGTATCACTCGTTTTTGTAAACAACAAAGTAATAATTTTTCGTTTGTACTAATATCGAACAAAAATGGCGGGATATGCCGTGAATTCGAATAATCAATAAGTTTTTTTTTTAATTATTACCTGTTGTAGTGAAACGCGCGTGCATGACAATGTTCTTTTTTTGAAATTCATAAAGATACCACGAATTGAGTACCTAGTGAGAATGTGGCTGTTTGATGAGTAAGGAAGGGATCGAGTTTGAGTTGCATAATGAAATTTAGTAAAACACAAACACTTGTTTTGATGATAGATTTATAGCATGGGTGTAGATAAACGATATTATCTTATTCGTCGGTATTTTTGTTTTGTTTTTGTGACAACTTGCTGTCAATTTTGCTGTTTTTCTGCTAAGAGGAAAACATTGAAGATCCAGATATTAATAATACCGCAAATCAAAAAGGCAATGAAACATTACTGTACAATGGTTACCGCTATAATAAAGTTAGGGAGACTACGAATTGAAGTGTATTTTGGCGATGTGTAAAAAGAACGAGTGTATAGTGTATATCATCACTTACAACGGACACAACTAAGAAGAAAGGTCTTAGAGGATGTCAACACTATTGTAAATGTGATAGTGAAAAAACGATGTTATTGTAGAAATTAATAAATTAAAAAAAGAGGTGTGCAGTAGGTAATTTACGCCCAATAAAAGGAATTTTTGAAAAGCTTTTCAATGATTTGCCTAGCGTCTCAGTGCAACTAATCTTCCTACCTTTTACTCGAAAAAAGGCAGTTCATACGAAAAAAGTGTTTGAATACAGAAAGGTTAGGGTTACTAACCTTTGTATGTACCGATTGAACTGGGTGAAAATTTTCTTGTTGCTGACGATGGTGATACAGAAAAAATATTGGTGTTTGTTTCCAAAATATCTTGCATTTAAATTTTGTTGATTTTTATTAAAATGATAATAAATGACGATTTATAAGTTTTTTTTCTTATTTATACTTACCTACAGCTTCATGTAACTATGAATATTTTACCTTTCTGAAATACTCTGAAATACTGGTTTAAATGAACAAATTACATTCCTAACGAACACTTAGAATAAAATAGGGTATGTCGAGAATAGGTATTTTTATGAATAAGTAGATGTAATGTTAGTTAGTTTTATTTTAATATGCGTGGGCCGTAAAGCACCTGACCTCAACTGTTGTAAAATTATTGCTACAAGGCTTTTTTACAGCAACAAGATAATTTTGGAGCAAGGATGCCTCGTTTAGAGTAAAGGAAACCTTTATGATTGTTTGTTGGAATGTTGTTTCACAACTTACAAGTGTTCACATTCACTGATTACCGGTTCCGGAGTTACAATTTAATGTCTGGGGTCAGTTGGTAGGTAGGTATGGCAGAATACTACTTTAGAACGAAACAACAGACGACGCTCCCAACTTTTTGCCTTGAGCCAAAACCAAGAATACAGGAGTGTCGGTCAACATTTCGTTATGGATTTAGCAAATGTGTCGTTAGTGCCGAAGTAACTTTCATACATTTTGTTTGCTAATTATTTTGTGTCAAGTTTACTTTGTTCACAATCACAAAGACTGATTCGTAAGTTTATAATTTTAATTTTGTAAGGGAACACAAATAGTTATAATTGTAGTTGTCCCATAGAGGTATTAAAGCAATCGCCTTTTCTTCTTGAAATATAAATGAAAAATTTATGTTTGTCTGCTGCCTAACTAAATCGAGTAGGGTAGTAATTACGAGTATAATGCCATCAGTGGAGATGTATTTTTTTTTCAAGTCATTTTCTGATATGATTCCAATCACAGGGGGCTAACCACGAGCTCTTATAGCAGGGCAGAAGTTGAACTGCCCTGCTTTTTTGTACTATGACATCTTATTAGCAGGCCTGCAGCAGGCTTGTTGCGTTGACGTTTACGAAAACCGTTCACCTTTTTTTTTTGTATAGAATTTTCATACCAGTACGCGCAAATTTACAGCCGCAAAACGACTATTGAACGGCTGTAACGTCAAAATAAACCATCTTGAAAAAGTTACTATTAGACAAGCTTTTTCAAAATTGTTTTGTAATTCGAGGTTCGAGCTAAGCTGTTGTGAGGACCCACCTAAATTTATGTCGATTCGATGAGGTGGTGAAGTCGCTGTTAAAAAAAAATAACATGTGCATATACATATACAACACTTTATTATTTCTCTAACCATTCGGATCCAGACTTAACAGTTCCTTCGCCAGCAGAATTTAAAATGTCTGCAACCCTTTTCCACATGCGCTTAATAGGCTCCCATGCTTGGGTGGATTTGTTATACCCAACTGCAATTTCTCTATGATTAGATAGGAACTCCCATAGGTGGGTCATACAAACACGACCACTTGTTCGTGTTTCACTAAAAATAAAACCACCACATTAATTACAATTAATCATTTTGTAAAATAAGTACACCATTATGATATTTTCATACAAAGTATACAAACTTACGACATTGTGAAGAGGATTTACAATAAAAATTTGCAACGAAATATAAAGAACAACTTCCGACGACCTACTGACCGCACTAACTGAGAAATCGGGAAATGGACAGGGAAAGGGAAATCCGTAGAATTAGGTAAAAATGCTTTTTGGGTAAAAATACAAAAAAAAAAAAAATTGGCGCCACCAGCATAGTTACACACGTTCAAAATCACTTTAAATCTTTCAAGTTATAAAGTTGTGTTGAAGGTAAAATCACAGATCAAAGAATACAAGTAAAATTGAGCTTTTTGGTGCTTTTAGATAATTTATCAAGGTAACTTGTTATACATAATCATAGTTAAAATATGTTTATTTATACCAAAAAAATAAAAAAATATAAAGCCGGTAAAGTGAAAATAGCAATAAGATTTACGTTTTTGAACGTTATTTATTAAAAAGTCAATGACATTACAGCAGGCCACAGACAAACATTACCATTCAACTTCGTTCAATAGTCGTTCACCTGTATTACTGTCATAGTACGATTTTATAGCAATTCAGAAGCAGGCCTGCTTTTGAACTGACTGGAAATTGAATATTTTCTTAGAACCTCATAGTAAGCCCCCAGATTACATGGAGAAACAATAATGAATCAACGACTTGACTTTCAATAACCTTTCCCATCTATGCTCCTGTTTGATCAAAGTCAACAATGGCAATCAATAAAGTTGGTCAATATTTGCGGCCGTTGAAGTCAAAAAGGCGTATGCGATTCATAAAGGTATTAAAATAAAATACCCATCAAGTAAAATTTTCAGTACAAATAAAAAACTAGGTATAGGTACTTGCATCTTGGTACCAATAAAAAATACAGACAAGGCTCTACAGATTGAGCTCGAAACTCGTAGATCATACGAATTGTCTTAATTTTTATCTTGAATTTCTCGAGACCCCATTTATCAGAACTGAACGTATAACTGATGGTATCATGGTGCTATGATGAGCTGATATAACGTCATGACAAAGCATCTACAAAATCAAAAAGATTGGATTTGTGTTTACGACGACACATAAAAAATCACAGGTAAACAAAGACCTGTTTTTCGGTACCTACGTAAACAATTTCAATATGCAACAAGTAGTAAAAGTGAAGTGTTGTCCATTTATAAAGCGAATATGCTGGTAGTAATCGGTTTAAAAATATTAGCACTGGTATAACTTAAATATTTTTGTTAAGTAAACAAGAGGGCTAAATAATAAATAACAGCTGCACGGGTCGATTGAAGGTCACGCTACGCTTGCCGCGGTCAATTCGTGGATGGGTGACCATCCATTACATATCGAGACCCCTCCGTGCCTCGGAAAGCACGTGGTGTCGGCTGTCATTGATTCGTTGATCTCTGACATTCGTTACTGGTAGTCAGAAGCCCAAAAGTCTGACAACCAGTCTTATCAAGAGGTATAGTGTTACCCAGTTATAGGATTGTGGAGGTCAGATAGGAAGTCGCTCCATGTAAAATACTGGTATTCAGCTGCATCCGGTTAGACTGGAAGCCGACCCCAACATAATTGGAAAAAGGCTAGGTTGATTGATTCAACTATTGAAGTGAACTTGTTCGAAATGTACTAATCCATAAGTTCTTTTATTTTATAAGAACACCTTAGTGCATCACCGCAAATTAAAAGGCACCGGGGTAGCTAGATATTATTTTGTGTCCTTGCAACGAACACTAGGTAGGTACTTCAGAAGGCCGGTGTGATTACATGCAAAGGCATTTTGTTTGTTTGTCTCTAGGATCGCTAGTTGGCAACACACCTGCGCTGCCTCTGGAACCTAATGCGTAACACAATATCAATCACAAGCTGGATCATTTTTTTTAATTAAAGATGGATTTGCTCTTGACTCTAGTCTAGGTCAGTGGTGACAGAGACAGAGTCGACGATGGAGTGAGCTTACCCAGAAGAAGCTTGTTCACTCTCACTTTGAACAGATTAGGGTTGTATGCGTTCGGAAACACAGAGGCAGTAGAGTTCCACTTTTTTGCTGTGCGCATAACAAAAGACATTTGGTAACGCCTAGTGCGAATTGGTGGAATAGCAACTAGGTAAGGATGGTAACTTGCAGTGCGTCTAGATGACCGATGAAAGAAGGGGGCAGGTGGAATGAGGTCGTGGAGTTCTTGGGCACACTCTCCGAAGTACAATTTGTAGAAGATCGACAAGCAGGCGACCTTACGGCGCGCGGCGATGAGCCAAGCTGTAAAGCTTGGCATCCATCAGTTATACGTCGCCAATGAGCCTCTTAGCTCTGCGTTCCACCGAGTCAAGCGCGGCAAGTTGGTACTTTGCTGAGCCATCCCAAAGGCTGCAATACTCCATGCAGGATCGGACTTGCGCTTTGTAAAGGGTCAAAAGCTGTCCAGGCGTAAAGTATCGCTTCACTCTATTTAGGATGCCCAGTTTCTTGGCCGCTGTTTGGGCTTTGTACTCGATATCGCTCGATATTGCTAATCCATTGCTTCATATGTTCGAAAAATGTGTCTTTTCAACAACGGAAATAACGTAATGAATATTGTTGAACTGTCAAAATAAAAGCCATTCCTACTGTTAGTGTGTCAATTACCTCGCTGATGTCCATAGGTAGCCGTGTTAACCATTAGGCGGCCGAAGAGGTCTTGTATAAAAGCAGTGTTCATACACAAATCCAGTGATAAAGCAAGTCAGGTATCCAGTCAGTCAGTAATCCTGAATCCTCAAGTCCGGTTTTTAACTGTAACAGCAATTGTTTAAATCGATTATACTGGCGGATAGCGTGTAGTTAAAACCTTGATTATGTGCTGGCTGAGTCATTCTCGGAGGATGGTTCATTTAAATGTGTAACGCGATTGCGATACTAACCAACGCATTTGACAACAACATGTCAAGGAGACTCGGAAATTAACACTGTGTAGTTTTGGGTTTTCCACTGAGCAGCTTCAATTATGACGAAATCGAATGATTCTTAAACTGTTTAGAACTCTACAGCTCTACTGCTAATTCCGGTCCACCCACAATGCGGCACAAACCAATAGCGTGGCGCAGGATGACGTAATATCCTGTCTGTGTGTGAGTTTTTGTTGACCTCAGAGCTTGCTAATATTCAGATAGTGGAAGACTGACTAGATAAGTCTACGTTTTAATTAGGCGTCGGGATTTACCACTTCGGCGTCAATTTTTTTTGTCAATCATATTGTAACTACCGCGCGTTCATTAAGCTGATGAAGTCACAATCAGAACATACCTATAACCTCGCTAGTGAGTAAATTAAAATGCTTATCTGTGTTCATTAGACCGTATTGTATTTTTAATGTATGAAGTCTGATGCTCACCATGAATGTACAGTCGCCAGCGCATTAGGTTATACGAAACTGAAAATTTTCTCTAAATGATTTTAAACCTTAAAACGTTTAAGTTTAAGTTCAAAATCGAATGAGAAAATTGGACAGTTTGTGGTAACTTGACCCGCCGCTGTGTGTACATGCCTACCCATTATATTAGGTTGTTACGTAGCGTTTCAAAGCGTTAACACAGTGAGTTAAATCGGTCTCTGAGTCCGTACACAACGCGACAACTCAGTGAGTTGCGCTCGCGCGACTCTTTGTGGCGAACATTATTATAGTGGACCTCAATAAAATTCATGTCAGAGTCAAGTCAGTACATACAAAGTTTTGAAACAGAATGGCGTCGCGTGAAACTGAGGAGACGTTTTATGATGCTTTATCATATAGAGTGAAACATTCAAAACGAGTTTTCTTCCTAGTGTAAGTTTTTAATATTTATTAGCGAATAACAAAATAAGTAACAGTTTTTGCTTTTGTTTTAATTCAACTTAATTGCCTCGTCCATACTAACTTGAAAAGAAACAATTTTTCTCGTGAAAATTCCCTGTTGAACATACCTAAGTAAATATAACCGTGTTGAAAATAATTTAAAACTAGTACTGGATTAATAATTAATATTCAATAAAATCATATTGTAAGTTTTATTCAATATGTAAAATATATCACGATATTGCTAAGTAGGACCTCAAACGAGAAGAATAAAGTTTGTCAAGCCTTTTTTACTCGGCATCACAAAATTTTGTTCATCTCGCTCGCCACGAAGAGATAAGATAATGATCTCTGTCAATGAATTATTTTGGCACAAACAATAACAAAGCAGACATCCTATTGTCATGACAATAACGGACGTGTATAGTTGTGATCGCGTGCTCCACGACTAACTAACAAAGGACACAGACACGACGGCTGTATGCTGTATCTTCCGTCAAGGTTAAAACTTAACACCAACGCGATTATTAAACCGATACAATTGGAACATAATGTTTTAAAGACTTAGCGATAAATTAATCCATTGTCTTGTAAGTGGCTAATCTGTATCGCACAGCTTGGCGAATTATGAACTTCTGTGTGCTACTAATAGTTATCATAATCTGCTTCTTGTAAGAAATAAATTAGGCAAATAGGTTTCCTGTTAGTCATTCCAAGTCCAACGTCAATTTAAATACTATTTTATGATAGGTTCTGCTGATCACAATTCGGATTTAAAAAGTAGGCAAAATAACATAAAATTGTTAGCAATTGAATAATATTTCAATGTAAAAAAGTACCTTCATAAGTAGTTGATTGCCTACATATTTTTCTTCGATGTTAACAGCTCGCTAAAGTTATTATGGCTAGCTATCTCACTATTCAATACAATTTGCGGTTTTACAAATAAATGCATCAATTTTCCATCTGCTAGACTATGTATGTGTTAACCACTTAAATTTTCCAACTTAATTTATATACCTACCTATCTACTTCCTTAACTTTATAATCAGTATTGTAGTAATGTATCGTGAAGATATAAAAATATTAAAAGGTAGGACTTCCTAAAAAATAATCGTGTAAAGGAATTTTAATTGAATTAAAGCTTCCATCCCGGAAAACACCAGGTCCTTTCAGCTTTTGATATTCACACTGGATAGCAAGTCGGCATACAAATATGGTGTTAATCCCTAAGCCATTTCTCTCGTTTTATTTGTCGATCTCCAATCACGATCTCGAATGACGTAATCCAGACTCAAATGTGAGGCTATAAAACAGCTATAAGCATACTAATAAACTCACGAATGTCATAAAACTAGCAAGCGTGGAGTAGAATACAAATGGTATCTTCACTATGTTATATTATAATTAATATCTTTGCACTTATTACTCGGACGGAAATCCGACTGAACCTATAGAACCTACCTGTAGTTTCATCTTCGTGTTTTCTCAGCATGTTATTTAGAATCTCGGATAAAAGTATCTTTCATTTAACAAACTGGTTTTGGATCTTTATTCTAATTTAGATTAGTAACATACCTTTATAAAAGTATATATTATTATGTACTTACTTTAAACAAATAAACAATAATTAGGTATATAAACAAGTAAGTAGCTAGACTTACTATCGTGTACTTATTTGATAAGGTTCTCGGAAGTTTATGTAAGACTGAAATTAACTTATTGTTGTATTTTCAGATGGCGGGGAAGTATATACAAATTAGTCTGGCTGGACCTACTAGTATTCCTGCTTTTATATTATGTACTCAATTTGACATATCGGCTGTTACTGGATGACCATTCTAAAAGGTGAGAATGATACCTTATGCAACTGTTAGTATCCAATGTTTAAAATGTTGAAGCCTCAAACCCCTTTCGAATATTTATCAGAGCATGCTGTAAAAACACTGGTTTTAAGTAAACTTTAACTGAAATGGATATTACTATTAACATAAATAACATGAGTATTAGGTATAATGGTGGGCTATAAATTATCACTCGTTGTGTGGCTCTGAAAGCTCTAGGAGCTCAGTTCGTGGAAAATAACTTAGCAAGAACGAAGGTAGGTACGGGAAACAAAAATAACTATGAGTTTGTATTCACATTTATGATAAAACATTTCAACCAACAGCAGTGCTTTGCAAAACAAACATTATAACTGTATGAAATGAAAGTTTTGAATCGAAATCGTACCTGAAATAAAATAATTGAAATACCTACGTGATGCAAGGTCATTGTAATATTATAACGTGAATCGGTATAATTTACGTTAGGTACTGCCAATCGCGGTTGTAATGAACTATGTGCACGCTGCACGCTGCCATTGTTAAATTATTCTATTAATTTGTACCCACATTTGCATCGATAGGGTTACAACGTACAATATAGTTAAATTGCTGTGCAATACTAGCATAAAAATACTTGCAATTTTTCTCGCAGAATTTTCGAGGGCGTTGTGAACTACTGCAGTTTTCACGGGAATGTGATCCCTCTGTCGTTCGTGCTAGGGTTCTACGTTACTGTTGTGATGAACCGCTGGTGGAGTCAATACACAACCATTCCTTGGCCCGACTCTATCGCCGTCTTCGTCTCCGCCACTATACATGGACAGGTATGTACGAAACTGATTGTCAACCCAGAGGCATTATAACAATGCTATTTTCTAATTACGCCAATCATTACAAATTGCTATACTGGTTATCCTTTTTTGTCCTATGTTTCCAACTATTTTGCTCGTTGGTTCCATCCTACACTATGTAGGTAGGAACTAGGAAGGTTCGTAAATTAGATTGAATAGCTAGTTGTCTCTACATGATATAGGCTCTTCCGGCAATTGTTAGGTTGGGCTTGTCAGAAATTTGTCGCGCTCTTCTGAGCAATCGTACTTAAGTTCATTCCTGACTAGTGGAAATTCGATTCATGCTACACGAGTAACGATTTTTCAAGGTACGATTACCTTTTGACCTTTACGAACCTTATAGTAAACATAAACAACTTGACGCAGTTTCAGCAGTTTGATGTTATCGGTTTGCAGGTGGATATAGTGCTCTGATACCGATCGCCAGTCACCAATCTATGTGATGTAAAGCCAGCTTTTAAGATAAGAAAGAAATAGTGCTCACCGGTAATAAATTAGTTAGTAGTTCAGTAAATTAGTAGTACTAGTGTCGGTGTTCCGTAGTAGCCACGTGGCATGGCATAGTGTACTTTGTTGTTTCTATGCCCTAATGTGTTGACTAAACATCCGCATGTATAACTTATTCCTACTCATTATTCATCCATTCAGTATCACACAAGATGACGTACTGCGTACATTATAACTTGCAATCTGGATTAATCTGGAATAGGTAATCTTATATCTTCATGTAATATTACGTAAACCTTATATGTATAACAAAATGAATGATGTGATAGTGTGTTTTTGGTGATACTAAATTACAACACGATGACGGAAGAAGCTAATACAATCGGCTGATAAATAAAATTTGAGGAAATGTTCTTATCGAATTCGATTATCGAAATTATCAGGAATTATAACTTGCATCGATATCTAGAGTATTTAATTGGAGTGCCAAGGTTTTCTTAATTTATTACATCCGTTAGCCGATAGTCAGTTTAACCACGAGTTGAAATAAAATAAATTGTAGATAGTAGTAAAAATAGATCACTCTCGGTGTGCTGCAGACGAATCAAAAATAAGCATGTAGGTACCTATTAACAAAAAATGGAAACATATGCTCGGCGAAGTACTAACACCGACAAAAGCTATATGTTAGGTATTTTACAACAAAGCAAGATTCGAAGAAGTATAAAAATAGATAAGAATATGTAGTATAAGTATAAGAAGTGGTGATAGCCTTGAGATTTAAATTCAGTCCAGTAACATTGCACTCAGTATAGGGCAAAAACGCGATGACGAGTCACCTATCTAATTCGACTCCGGAATTACTCGTTGTATGTTAAGATAATAATATGGTCATTTGACGCTTGGTTATCGCTCAATGTCATCACTAGTTAATATTGTATAAAATTCAAGTAAGTACTTTATAGGTAGGTACTAATAAACACAAAAATATAACCAATAAATAAATCGGAGTGCATTAAATAATGATGATATTGAATAGTTTGGGCATCATTTTATCATGAAATGTGGCAAGTTAGCCCTGAGGATTAATTTGGTTTCAATTAGCTGTTAACTGTATAGTAGTAGGAATCTGTATAAACGAACTAAAATACTGTTAATGCACAGTATCACTCACTGGACATATTTAGTTAATCATGCAATTTGAGGACAGGATGAGCGCGGGCGTCTGATGCGGCGGACCATCGTCCGCTACGTTTGTCTGTGCCTTACGATGGTGCTCACGATGATCTCACCCAGAGTCAAGAAACGGTTCCCGACGCTCAACAACTTCGTGGATGCTGGACTTCTACTAGAAAATGAAAAGACAATCCTCGACAATCTGAATGACAAATTTCCTAAGCCCTCGAAACATTGGTATGAGATTTTTATTAATTTCATTTGAAACGCACTTTGTCACACTGTGTCCTGGAAAAGTTTAATTATAGTTAGTGATATGAATATCAATTCCTGTTAGTCATCCAGTCATCCTAGTGTGTTAGATTCTCATAAGGTTATCACTAAGCTGTGTAGCAATTAACTGATAAATTGTTAAGGAAACGATTTAATCATCAACAATTTTATTATAACTTATCGATTTCCATCTAGGTACTTAGTTTGACCATCATGTGTTAAAAATCGCCGTAATTTCAGGTTACCAATAGTTTGGGCGACTAGCATAGTAACGAGGGCCCGTAAAGAGGGCAGAATAAGAGACGATTTTGCAGTTAAGACGATTATAGATGAATTAAACAAATTCAGAGGACAAGCTGGACTTCTCCTCAGTTACGATACTATTAGTGTACCTCTAGTATATACTCAGGTTGGTACTTGTTTTTAAAGGATAGCACATTCGCCATTAATTGCTTATTGCATTTCTAATTATATAATTATTCATTCACCTTTCAGGTAGTTACCATAGCTGTATACTCATATTTTATAACATCAGCTTTGGGCAGTCAATGGGTCGACAATAAGTTACAACGCAACGATGCGGCCAATATTAGTAATATAGACCTCTACTTTCCTATATTTACTACGCTAGAATTCTTCTTTTATATGGGCTGGCTGAAAGTGGCTGAGACACTTATTAACCCTTTCGGCGAAGACGACGATGACTTTGAAGTGAACTGGTTGATAGACAGAGATTTGCAGGTAAGGCTGATTTGGAAGTCATTAACAATTTTTGCCAATTAAATTCGATTGTAACTGATAATGCATGCATGCGTGTCTAGGTTTCGTACATGATCGTGGATGAGATGCACCACGAGCATCCAGAACTGATAAGAGATCAGTACTGGGACGAGGTGTTCCCATCGGAGCTGCCGTACACGATCGCGACGGAGAACAACCGTGAGGAGCACCCTGAGGCGTCCACCGCGCGGGTGGCCGTGCCCGTGCGACAGCGCAGCATGGTGCTGTCCGCGCCCTCACAGGTCAAGATCGACGAGATGAACCCCTCCAACACCGTGAGTTACAAGTTCGACCCCGCAGAGGTTAGATTCGACCATTTTATAAGCATGCTGCACGCCCGGATTTTAAGGAGCTTCGCAGTGTGTCGGTGTTCAGGTTGCAGGTCATATTCAATCTTATCTTCATGATTTTCATTGTACATTTCGTCAAACTTAATATTGTAGGTTTGAGGTGCCTAATTCAGGATGGTTTGAGGATGTTTAATTTCATTTTATTAACAAGATTTTTTTATTGAACCAACTTTGATATCCGACTGATTAAGTTAGCACATTTTTAAATCATGTGTAACATTCACACATATGCGTACAATAATCATCAACAATAAATAATGATAAAAATAGATGATAACAATTACTAAGAAATCTGCTTTTTTAGAATGACTAACATAATAATAATGGTATGTAACCTTTAGATATCTCCTTTAACGAACTCCTTTAATAATTTCCATGTTATTAATATTACTAATCTCTATCTTTACCTAGCTATGTATGCTATATTAACAGCCTTGATTGATTTTATTTATGCAGTGTCTATGTAAATTATATATGGAAAACTGCATAAAGTTATTAATTATTACTTTATGTTACATGCATGAATTGTTTAGGCAGATTTATAACCGCAACAGTTTTTTATGTCATATTGAACATGATTCATATGATGGAGCCATGGATCTAGATTGTTATCGAAAATCATGGTCACAAGCAAAACAATATCAAAAATACTTTTTATCGCCGTGTGTGATGATTTTACGCTATCTAAACTTTCTTAATTGTGTGTACCTACTTATTTGATGACGTCAATGTTACCTTCTACTTGTCCGTTATGTAATCTAACTAGGTACTTATGTTCTTACTAAATTTCTTATTCTATTGCATTTTTGTGGCTGTATATAATAAACATATTATTTGTTTTGTTCCTTTTATGAAGATTAACTTTTATCCAGCAACAATCTTATCTCTAAGTGTGGTGTCGCCAAATATGATAAATAATATCTGCCTTCCTGAAATAACTTAGCATGGCCAGTTATGTGCCTTCTTCGATGTACAAATCAATGTTTTAATATGTGTTTTGAATATTATTTAACATATTTTTATGCTAACAGCAACTACAAATGAATGACGACGCTGTGTCGGGCATCCACTTCATCGTAAACCGTGGCAGTAAGCGCGGGAAACGTGACGACAGAAACTCTATGGGCTCCACAAACTCTATGGCATCGCTGGCACAGACGCCCATGGCGCGAACCGCCTCCGTCACATCTATGTTGAAGAGACTGTTCTCAAAGGAGGACCCAAGAGGCCCATCGGCGGCACAGACTGATGGTGGTATGTTACGGCTGTTGAGACACGATGGTAACTCTTCATGCACAATTTCCCATTGATCTAACAGAACGCACATTAAAATGTAGTTGATTTACTGAAACGATGATGCCCTGTTCAAAAAACTGGGGTCACATTAACTACTTACTACTACTAACGCTCAGTTTAAAAGGCCGAGACATTAATTAAAACTTAAGTTTGTCGCTTATAGGACATCACCTACACATCTATCGCTCTGTTCATCTATTAAGTATTTAAGAACCAAGCTTTGTCCCTGCAAAAGCGAACATTAATAAGAACGTTTGTTTGGCAAAATAGAAAAATAAATGGGCCATGTTGGAAGCAAATAGAGTGTCTCAGATAGTCCTCGTGGAGACTTAATGTAGACGGTTGAAGTAGGGATTGGTTTGCAGAAATGTCGATCGAGTGAGTCAATTATCACTCCGTTTACTAAACACTCGTGAGCTCCTTATCCATCAAATACACGCGTCATCTTCGATAGTAAATTTTTCATTAAACTGATGTTTCATTGTATTTAAGTAGTAGGTACCTACTGATTACATAAACATTACAGGTTCACGGTTTACGATATCTGCGAGTAATCCGACACTGAACAAGCCTGCCACGGCCGGCGGGGGCAGTATGAAAATTGCCAATGATATTATAGAGGAGGTCGATGAGCAGGCGACCATCACTAGCATGGGGAAACGACCTGAAATTAGGTGAGTGTACCTACTTATATTGACACCCCATTCACACATACGGTGCTCAAACCTGAGTCTTTGACACTTCAGCTGAGATCTAAACTTGAGGTTTGGCGGCGAGCCATGGAGCGCAGTATCTTGGGGGTTCGAATTTTGGACTGTAGGTATAAGGTACACAACACTGCGCGCCAAAATCAAGATCAAGGACGTTACCCAGAAAGCCGCTAAGCTTAAGTGGGACTAGGTCGGACATGTCTGCCGCATGTCAGATGACAAATGGGCGGAGAGAACCGATTGGGTCGCACTAAACGCACGACGCCTACGCGGCAGGGCGAAACGAAGATGGCGTGACGGGCTTGACTCCTACCGAAAGGACTGGCCCCTGGCCGGCACTAGCAAAAGACAGAAATGTGTGGAAAAGGACCACCTTTGCCCTATAGTGGGACAATACAGCCTAGTTAGATTAGACTTTTTTTATTAACACCTTCGTTATAAGGCATTCCTACGTAGAAACCTTCCTATAACTACTGACATAATGTAGAAACCAGGATATAATATTTTTCTTTCAAGTTTTCTGGATTTAGTTGTTAATTGGGTAGTAGGTAGCTTAGGTAAATGCAAGAATAATAAAAGTATGTAATGATGCCGTATGCCATAGGACATGTTCATAGATACGTGTGTGCTAATGAAAATCCTGAACGTCAACAGAGACATTGTGCACTCCATATTAAGATCTTGAATAAACAGTTCTATAGTAGCGTCAAATGTTTTCTTGTTATCAGTATGTGATGTTAAGGAGCGATGATGATGAACACTTACGTCACGACTAACGGACGCTCAACTAACTCATTACCGTTTCTTATCTTACATAGGTAAGTAGGTACTTATGAATAATTTTACGGACAGATAGGTGTTTGAAGTACTTTGGGTAGGCAATTTACGAGTAGATTTTGGGTAACTCTCAATCTAAGTTTTTTGCTAAATAGTTTTAAATTGATCCCAACAAGTCGGCAACAAACAGTTTAATCATAATCGATGCTACGATCAAAGCGAAACGCATGTTTGTTTTTCTACTTATCTTTTCTTTATAATTGAAATAATGTTTGACTGATTACAGTTTTTTATGTAACCTTTCAGTCGCTTTGTAGGTACTAAAACAAACATTCAGCTGTAGTTAGGTTAGACGCATCTGGTTATTATGTAGGTATGGGATTTACCTACTGTAAGCTGACTCAGATTAGCATTACCTATTCATAAAATATTGAATCGTAACTCGTGTTTTTAAAGCGCAAATTCCTCCGGCTGCATATCTATAGGAATAGCTTAACTTAACCTACTACGCTTCAAGCAAGCATGGTTTATGCGAGGCCAGTGACTGGACCCGGTGACTCAGTTTTTGGACCCAGTCACTGGGTTTGTATAGACGCGATTCATTTAAACAGTCAGTTTGCTGTAGTTTTTTGAAAAACCTTTACCTATAAAACTAAAACACTCAAACGTGAACACTACAGAAATCCGGCAGCGGCTGCCCAATGCGTATGAACGAAGCCAGTCACAATGGACGGACTTGGGCGGCGCGGGGGAGTCTACAGGGTCGAAAATATAGAGTGGGCGCCTATCTGCTGTACTGCTCAGCACTGGACTGGCTTGAAACTAGTGTATACACGAGCCCAGTTGCAAGTCAGTGCTGGACACACTCACATTACTGGACTCGTATACACTTTCCTTCAGTGTCACTGTCAACTGACCCCAAAATTATGAAAGAGTTAGGTAGGCGATGGCCCAGTGTTTAAGGCCTCGCCTCTAATGCACGGGGTGTGGGTTCAAATCCGGACCAATGCGACTTTTTCAATTCATATGTTATTTCCGAGTTTATCTTGGACATTAGGTACTGACATCGGTGAAAGAAAACATCGTGAGGAACCTGGACTTGTATTAATATGAGAAGTCTGAAATCGCCAACCCGTCTTGAGCAAGCGTAGTGATCAATGCTCGTGCCTTCTCTGTGTGAGAAGAGGCC
This sequence comes from Brachylomia viminalis, assembly GCA_937001585.2. Classification (NCBI taxonomy): domain Eukaryota; kingdom Metazoa; phylum Arthropoda; class Insecta; order Lepidoptera; family Noctuidae; genus Brachylomia; species Brachylomia viminalis. The sequence goes on from OW443299.2 coordinate 12,592,927, forward strand.
TTTGTCCTGCAGTGAGACATTAATAGGCTGGTATTATTAGATATGTAGGTGCTTTTGTTTCAAGTTCGCCAACTAGTTTCATCGACTAATGATGGCCAGTCGCATATTGCAGCATTATGGTGAGATAGGAGCCTTTTGGTCTCGCACAGGTCTTTTATTTTATATTTTCTTGTTATTTTTAATGTCAATTTTGTTAGTTTTAAATGCTCCTGTATTTATTTTTTTACTGTTTTTTACCTCTGGCTGTTTATAGGTAGGTATAGGTACTGTTGCAATAAAGTTGTTTATTTTTTTTCAGGCCTACAGCAATGAGTTTATTTCCCCAAGCACCCCAGGCGCCGAGTGACCCAGTAGATGTCCCTTCAAGAAATACAAACAACACTAACTCTAATTCTAGTAAGTTAGAGTTATCCTATTTTATTTGTTGTTATGATTTCCTGTTCTTTGTTACTTTGAGTACCTAGCACAAACGTAACAAGTATAATAAGTATTAATGACCTCATCATTTGCTTATGAATAAGTTTTCAAGTTCAAATACTTTTTCTTCAACATGGGCTCTCAACCTTTTGACCGCTCTTTTATACACGGTGACATTTGAATCACAGTTTTGCTAGAACAAACGTTGTTTAGACCATGGTCTACTACCATTCTACAGCATCAAATATGCTATTAAAGCAAACTAATCTAGGCGTTCTCCAATTAGTCTTATGTTGCTCAAATGTTTGAAACATTAACCGTAACATCAAAGTACTCATCACGGTAGGGATATGGCATTCAACTACTTAGTGAGACGCGAGCGCCGCGCGTCGCGGCTGCAGTGTCTGTGTTGTAGGGCGTAACGATGATCCCGACTTTTTTAACATGGCCTTTTTTGTGTTTTTTTCGAAAACCAATGACGTTTTTTTTTCTATTGGATGCTATAGAATGGTTGTAGACCATGGTTTGAACAACGTTTGTTCTAGCAAAATTGTGATTCAAATGTCACCGTGTATAAATTGCCGTGCCCCCAGCGCCCAACTTATAGATCGACAAATGAATACCTATGACAAATGGGGTTGTGCAATGAAATAAATAACAAGAAACGAACATAGGTTCTCAGTCGTATATATAGGTACGGCTGAGGCGACACGGGCACGAAAACATTGTCGTATTATATTAATCTGACCGGAGCGGCCAATAAGATAATATAGATATTCTTTAACATATTGCTCACACTGTAAACAATAAATCATCTTACGACAATAAAACGTAACGCATTAAGCTGTTAAATTGTTACAAGGCAACATGCGATGCAGTTTTCATACTAAATACTAATTAAGTGTTAATGAGAACTAATTTATGATATCATCACTATCTCGAAGCATAGCAGAACGTTAAACAACTTCTCAAACAACAAACATCGCATTCTTGTTTTTTTAAATGAATAAGTATTTTGTATGTTTTATTTCATATTTTCTCTGGAAAAAGTCGTGAGTTCATGTATGTATATCATTGCAAAATGTTCACTTTATCATTGCATTAAGCACTATAATAAAAATGCACTACAATAAACCACAAGAAGTGCTTTACACCTGTGACACAGCTTTGGTTTTCAATAATTTTGGTATCCCAACCAGCAAAAACACAACTTATTTGGGCAGTTCGATAGGTGTCAACTGTTTTTGTCAGTTCCTCATTAGAAAATACGTCCACAGATTCCCGCCTGTCATCATCGGCGCCGACTCCGTGGGGCGTGCGACCCAGCGAGGGTGGAGACCTAAGTCCAGCTGCCCAGTCACTCACCACACAGGATTCCTTCAATTTGCCGAATGAACGGCCACGACTCGACAGCGATGTTGGCCCGTCGTTGAGCGCCGCTGGGAGTCAGACTTTGTGTACGTTATAATAATAATCCTTTTTTCTCGTAATCGATTACTTGACTGGTAGTAGAGCTTGTCTTGAGTGTGAATACCGTCTGCATCGTATTTCACACTGAAATACGGGAAAACCAAATAAGTATACTAGTTCTTGAATGGAAAAACCAAATACCTTTCCCGGTTTCCTTGAAGGGTAGAAGGAAGCAAGTGTCAGCTACTCGTTGCCGCCCCTTTATCTACTGCCGACATCTCGGTACGGATGCCTAGTCTAGCTGTTATTATGATCAAGCACTTATGCTCCTGTTTGTCACGCTAAGACTTGAGTTTCCCAGTGGTTATTGAAACAATTGCTATGTCCTGTAGATATTTAAATGAACATTCTATTCACTTTTGATTTCAGTGGATGAAGTAGATGGCGGTGAGGATCCGGAACTGGACGACTTCGATCGCTTGCGCAGCATACGTGAGCAACATCGGAAAGATAAATATCTACAGAAACTAATGGCCCGTTCCGTAAGCGCGCAGCAGGTAATACTATTAAAAAAAGAAAGGTATTGTCGAAAGAAGGTAGTAATTGTAATTTATAACAAGTCTATAAATTATTATCCTTCCCTATAAAAACTTTTTTTTGAGTAATGAATAAGATAAAGCATAAGCGAATGGTAGACGCAGTCCCCAAAACAGACCTAAAAGTACAGCTTACCTCGCACGTGTCTCGTGACAATTTGACTGCTTTATGTAGTAGTAATAAGGTAGGTTTTCATAATCATTCAAGTGTTACCACTGACGTGCTATTTTCGGTACAGCTTGACTTTGGTTTAGTGCTACCAAAACTAATGCCACGATAAATCAAGCAGTCGATAATGATTGTCATTTGTCATTATTTTACAGAGAACAGGCAGTACGGAATTGATGGATAATGATTTATTATTAGAAGATCTCCTGGCCCAGTCAGCAGCGCAGAAAAAAGACGAGAAATCAAAGAGTGATCCCAAAGAAAACAATACTTGACATAGCAGCTTTATATTTCCGTGGGAAGGCGCGGAATTCTGAACAATTTAGCACAGTTCAGTATTAGCAAATTGTGATACTTTTTATTAGTGCATTGGATTTGATATTAAAAATTGTAAATATATAAATGATTTTCACCATATTCGTTGTCTTGTTTTATTTCATTCCAGGCCATTAAGCAGTAGTCTATAGCAGGTGTTTAGCGCGCGATTCAGTAGGCACCTACTTTACCAGTTTTTTTGGCATTGATAAGTCGACAATCGCAGATGGTAAAAGTATCATCTCAGCTATGGTCCTAACGGTTTGAAAGAATAATATTGATTAAGTCTTATAATATAACAGCTAGAGTTCAAATAAGCGTGCCAAATTTACTGTTTTCTACTCCTCTATTTTAGTTATTTTTTTTAAGAAAATTGCTCTAACATTACACCGACCGTAGTCGTAAGACTGGGGACTCATGGTCCAACTAGTTGTACAGAGCAGTTGGGACGACGCAAACACAATTGGCGCAGTGGCTGATCGGCGCCTGTGCTACGGGTAATTTTTTTCAGAAAGGAACAAATACTAGTATGGCTTGTGACAAGACTAACACAATGCCACAATACGCAACTGTTGACAAAAAAATAAGGTATTCACCAAACATGAAACATGCACTTTCAAGTTATACCTAGAACTTAGAACTTACTAGTTACTTAGTACTTTAATAATGTTTTTGAATCTGTGTAATGCCACTACATTACACGGATTAATAAACATTAAAATAGACAAAGAATAGGTTAGGTAATAAATAAAAACCATAAATAGGATGTTATGGGAATTTATTTAGCTTAATAACTGTTATACTACAAGCATCAAGCTTACAGCTTGAGCTTTGTCCTCCTCCAGTGACGCCTCTTAGCGTTGTATCTGAAAAAGAAAATAAATTGTCATTAACTGTTCAAGATCACAAGATATTGTACTGCATAGTTGGAGATGAATCTATACTATGACTATCAGTTCTTAACAGGTATTATTGTTTGTAAGAGAAGAATTCAATTCATAATTGATTAATGGTTAGTTGCATACAATTTTCTATGAAGTCAGGACCTTACACCAACTGCTGAATAGAAAACTATATTATATCACTAGAAAATATATGCCTTTATCAACATTTTAGCGGACTGGCCATTTCGTGAATTATAAATCAAATCTGTTTTATCTAAGGAGAAAGCATCAGGTTACCTGCAAAATTCAAATTTTCTTATGTTTTGCAATTTGCAGGTCAGGTTGTATGTTGAACAAATTTTGTTCAACATACAATTAAAAACAATTATGAATTAAATTAGTTGTGAATCATATTTTAAATATGATTCACAACTGTAACAAGTATGTATTTACAGAATTATAATGATTAAAATATTCAATTCAACACTCTTCACATTCATATAATGCTATGAATTGATATTTTATGAAACTGTAATTCAATACGATTAATGTAGAGGTTTGTATTGATGATGTTAATGATTATAATTTTGATAATACATACACGGTCACAAATCATATATTGTTAAACATACAACCGGACACTGACTTACAGATTGCAAAAAACTAAAAAAAAAAAAAAAAAACATGGTAAACCTGAAGCTTCTCCTCTCCCTTAACAATCAGTTGGGTTAGAGAGAAACCAAGCAAACAAATATAACATAAGGTCATGAACATATTTTTATTGTGACTGTAGGAAAACAGTACACTGGTAGAAAATGGATTCAAGACTTGCACTGCATGATAGCAAAAATATTATTACTTATCGAGACAGTAAAATCTTATAAATTACAGATTGAACAATACGAGACGAATTATTAATTTATTACTGACAGGATATTTTGGTTAGAGGTAATATTATTTTCTGGCATTTAAAAACATTGTGATGGCAGCAAGGGCCGTAATCAGTTTCAACTGCTGTAAATCTAAATAATGGTTATTTGTTTCAGCTTGAAGAATTAGGAAATGGCTGTTTAGACTTAATAACATTATAACCTAACTTTGTAAATAATGAATGTCTTCATAGAGCACCGCACACTCTAAAAAAGGCTTGAAAACATTTAAAAAAATCCATATTCACAAAATACCAGTAACCAGTGTTTCTTTCCAAATAATGATACAAAGAAGAAAACTCATGGAGAAATAAGAACGGTAGTACCTACTTGATAAAACAATACTGGACTGTATGGAAGTGTCCAACATTGGTATTAGACCAAAATCCTTGAAGTTAAAATTGAATTCTTTCGGACACCAGAAACATATTTGTGGGATTAGTAGTTAAATAATCATTCAAACTTACCGAATAGTATTCCCAGTGCGCATTCTTACCCATTGTGGGATAGGCCTGTTTTGTTTCAGCTTTTTCGCAAGCTTGCGCTTGATAATAAATGTCTTGTGTGCCGACTGAAATATAAAGAATTGGATTAGTTAGTAAATATTTCTTTTCCGATAAAAGATTAATTAAATATTTAAGGATTTTCGAGGAACATTTTCACACACCATTTTGCCGATCACAGTCAAAACAAAGTGACAGAATTTATGTTTTTACAAACACAGATAACATTTAAAGTGAGAGTACCAGGCTTTTAGCTGAAAATGAATGTAATAAAAAAAAAATACAAAATTGTGTTTGCGCACAAAATATGTAATAATAAAATATAATTTCGATTAAAATGATGTTTTTTTCTGAAACATGCTTCTGAATATTGGTCAAGATTTACTTAAATCCGCAATATCCGAAAATTTTACTTCCTCTAGTTATAATATTTATTGTACTCTCCACGACTTTAGGCGCTAAAATATTTGTGGTTGGTACATGGTTTCTTTAAGGTACGGCTTATAAACCGTGCTATGCCGTGAATAAGCTTCCATAGTGATCCATACAACACCAACGACGGTGCCTACACACGGCGAATAAACCGTAGTTTTTCACGGCAAGAAAAACGTGTGGGTACAAGGGGCCTTATGGCACCGATTATACAGGGCGTCCCACGGATATGCCACATGGAGGGAAAGTACCTTGAATATTGTAGGTGGAACATTTTACTGATTATTTTTTGCTAAATAACATGGTATCAAAAATAAAAGGAAGACCATGAATTTTGACATATGATGTGAAATGTTGTTCAGAAAAATGAAAAGCTGACGTTGCCGTAAGGACATACCTACATCAACTGACATTATCATAGGTAAGTACATTTTTGTTTTTTTTTGTACCTTTTACTAATAAATGTACCCACTTGAGAAGTACGCATCATTTCCCTATTATAATGTGCATGATAAAATGATAAAGATATACGTATGAGCATAAAGATAAATTGATTAATTTTGTATTAAAATTCATGGTCTTCCTTTTATTTTTGACACTATGTTATTTAGCAAAAAACAATCCTTATGATGAAGCTTTTCGATCGGTATGATAAAGCTACAGGCTGATTATTTTTCTCGTGTAACGGGTTCTTAGAGCATTTAAATGCTCTAAGAACGGGTTCGATTTCCGATTTAAATATCTATGAATGCAGTTTAAATTGTTTTTTAAATTCAAATAATGTCTTTTGTCAGTATAATGTTCCATCTACAATATTAAAGGTACTTTCCCTCCATGTGGCATATCCGTGGGACGCCCTGTATAATAGTTATGGTGCCCTACGACTTTCATATTTTATAGTGGGGAATATTACTTACGATGTTTTTTGCATTGTTTATCACTATTTTCAATTTTGTAAGTTTATTGAATGACTTTTAACCGTGTTACTTGGTATTGTATTTTTTTTTATCATAACAACATATTAAAACATTACGCCCGTGATCCCCGAAGGGTTATGCAGATGTGTGTTTATAGTACACCCACATTTCACCAGGTATGTTAAATCTAATGTACCAGCGGTCGAGCCAATTGCCATCTACCGGGCATGATCCGGGCTACTACTAAAAATTCTTGATAGAAAAACCCAATAACGTCTTTTTCGATACGGAAATCGAACCCAGGACCTTATGCTCAGTCCTCGCGCACATATGGGAGTGACGCGAGGAGGCGTAACTCCGCTGTCGCGAGAAATCACGGCACAGCGGACAGAGCTCTCTCATGGCGGCATGGAGAGTGCGATTGTCGCAATAAATCCCAAGGAGAAACCTTTTCACTGGTCGGCATCGACTTGAGAAAAGAGTGTTTATCTCACGGGCAATTGTATGTTAGCCTGTCCCGCATGGGGTCTTCAACGTTTATCCCTAAATTTTGCCAAAGAATCGACTCTTACGCGGGTGAAACCGCGGGGCACAGCTAGCAATATATAAAATAAATAATTCCTTGCAACTTTTTAATAATCTGTTGGACCTCCTAAGGCATTAGCGATGGCTCTACATCGGCGTGGCATACCGAGTATCAGTTTGTATATTGTCACCTGTGCAAAAAGCTCTTCTTCCATGTTAAAATTTTGGGGAAGGCCAATGAACGCTCTTCTCCCGAGCAAATCGACCGAACTGAGTAGGCCACTCTAATAGCGTGATATATTGTTCTCGCAGTGCGCTTTCAGCACCAGCCTAGCTGTGTGTACACACGCATTATCTTGCATGAACAAGAAACCTTGGCCATACTGCTGTCGGTGAGGGACGACCATAGGTTGCACAATCACGTCACAATATTGTTCCGCATTTAAATTGCCTCGTATCAAAACGAGGTCCGTTCTTTCACCTAGGCGAATTCCAGCCCATACGATAATCGTTCCGCCCTGGGTACGGATGAACTTCCTGAGGATTCTGGAGTCAACTCTAGCGACCAGCATAACTATTCACAACCACTTCAAACGCTTCCGTGCCGAACCGAACATCTTAATGTTATCGAAACAGTCCTTTTAAAGGCGGTTCAGAAAATTTGGTCAGTTGAAATCAAATAGGCGACCGCCATTCTTCCAACAGCTATTCGCTGTCAGGGGCAAGGCAAATTAGTCATTAAAAATATGTCATTTTCGATTCGACAACCTGTCGAATGGTTGTGAACGCAGGAACTCGCCAAACATGTACTCTTCTTGAATCGGGATGAAATCCAAAGCGCGATTAAGCAGAAAAAAGAACAGGAGCCCACTGCGTGTCAGTCCAGTACAAATGTGCGCTAGCCCACAATAATCGACGCCCTCGATTTCCGCGTCGAACAGCTGAAACTCTAAGCTGTCTGAGAGCGTGAATATTAACTTCATGCAATCTTCTTCTGACTGGTTGTGGTGGCTGGTTTGGTAACATATGATCACTTGGTGCTGAGACTGGAGTCTTCCTACCAGCTGGCGAGCCTTCATTTGAGGCTGCCTCCTCGCAGTATCTTGTAGAAAGCGGTCTGGTCTTGTCTCTGAGTAGTGACCCTGTACATAATTATTACTTAAGGTGACGTGCACCAACATCTTCTGTAGCTCTGTAACGCGCCCATAATCTGCAAATTACGCTTGGCTGCGTATTGACAGTATCGGCAGATTCACGTGGACTGCGCCCTGCTTCCAGCATATCCACAGCCCACAACATCTCTTTCCGCACTATATGACGATGTGACAAAACGCTTCAGACTCACAAACGTTACAAGAAAGCAGTGAAAATGATATTCACAGGAAAAAGACGATTATGGACAGTAATCTCTAAAGTTACGATCTGAAAATTACGTTTTAAAACGCCGTACGCTGCGACCAAGTAAAGTTTTCCCTCCTTGTTTTAACATTCTTTTGCTTTAGAGCAAAAGAATGTTCGGGGCTCGAGTTAAAAGGAGGGGTGCATGGCAAAGTCTTACGTAAAAGCGTTATTAATAGAAAACATGAACGGAAATGCAGAAAATATTACCTTGGTACTCATTTTCTTACATAGATAAGTGGTACCTAATATACTCGTATATGTATGTTTATCGCAAGAGCCACGGGACTGTCTAAACAGGTTACTGTGGCCCTGGAACGCAAAGGGCAACCGAAGGAACAGGGTTTTTATTAGTTAGTAAGACTGTCGTTTATCTCCAAACGCAATCAGATTTGAGGCTGGCGGCGGCCATAGCAAAATATTGTTCCTCTTGCTAAGACCTTTTAAACGACACTACAATCATATCTACTGGAGCCGGGTACCAGCCGGGTACCATTTTGCCCATTCTCCTTTCGAATCTATACTTGCAGGTTCGAATAACATTTACGATTTTTTATGGCTGGTATTTCTTTTACAACTTTTCTTACAAAGTCTCTATGTTGATATAGTTGGCTTGTTCCCTAGACTTTGTTGTGTAGTGTATTTTGTTCCGTACCCACAAGTGATTTTCAAGTTTAAAATGGAGAACAGAGGAGTATGGAACTTAAATTTACCTTGTGTTGGCCCCAAATTAATTGGAATAAGGGTAGGAGAATGATGATGATGATTGCTCTTTATTTAAATATTCATTGGTCATAGGAATACAAACAACAAAGTATTTGTACCTATCATTTTCTATTCGTAAAAATGATATCATGGGACTTTATTATTTCTATTTTTGTGTAATAATATGTAGTATGTACTGGTACAAGGTACATGGGTTGTACATACTAGAATCATTCAATAAATCAAGGTGGTCTCAGACCGCTGCTGTTGCCACCATAAAAGCGTGAAGCTTTTATCTGAACGCGGTTCGCGCGCTGCGTTGTGTTCAGTTATGAACGTGCCTGTTGGTGTATGACTAACTATAAAATGTTCTGTGATACTAACTGTCAGGTGTCAACTAACTGTCGCTGTCAGTCAAGTGTCTGTTCTGTGATTCTGTCAGTTCTGTCACCTGATGTCCTGCCTGCCTGTTCAGCAGGCCTGCGACAGCTTTAGTTCCAAAAAATGCGTTATGGCGCTACTTTCGGTAGCCATGTTGTTGGCAGCCATTTTGGCTGTTGAGTGTTGCGTATAACTGTCAAACTGACAGATTGTATTTTCATTTTTCAGTAATTTCAGTCATTCGTGTTCAAAGACATTAAAATTATGTCGAATCTCTGGGTTAGTTTGTGTATTATTCGTTCTCATCGCTTTATTGCTTGAGTTGAGACATAATTATATATAATGGTGAGTAGATACTCTCTCTACAAATAGCCTTCGTTCACATTATCTGCATAGCAGTTGCAAATTATCTAGGATAAAAAGTATCCATCATCATTATAATTATCATAATATCCATCTGTATGTTAGTCCAGGTCATGGTCTAACTGTGTACCAAATTTCATCCAAATATGTTGAACTGTTAAACCACAATTGCACAAACATCTAAACTTTGACATTATTTTATAAATTAGTAGGATTGTGATCCATCAAATTAAGTTGTACTCAATAGCTTTTTTGTTTGCAGATGGAACTATTGAGATGTCAGGACAACACCTAAGTGTAGTGTATGATCCCCCACACTTACTTAAGGGGCTAAGGAACAACCTTCTTACAAAAGACATGTTTTTCAAAAGCAAAGTTGAAATGGTATTTGATGCTGATTGCCAACTAGGTCATACTAGAATGCATAAAAAACTAACAGAGCACCATATTTACGCAGCAAAAATGAAGAAAATTAAAGTGAGTTGCAAATTATAATTAAAATTACTGCCCAAACTCTGAGTGCAACAACCAGTGGAATGCTTAAATACACTGCATTGTTCAGTAAGTTTTTACTTTGTTATCAATCAGTCACTCACTTACTCACTTTACTTTAATTTATTTAGGGTCTCCGACAAAAGAAACACAAGAATTCACACTATACATATTCACTCTTTGTTAAAAAGAATTAGGTTTTTAATAATTGGGTTTTAATTTTTACAATTGAGCCATTATGACTAATAAGACGTTTGATTTAAACTAATATACTAAGAATAATACCAGTTGCACTTTCTTGTAGTCTGATAGAATGGAAATGGAAACATTGTTTGTTTGTTATACTTATATATAATTATGTATTTCAGAAACTACAGCCTCGGGTCAAAATGTCAGTGAGACAAAAGCCACAACAGGCGAAGCTGTGGAATTCATGGACAAGCTCTTTGACAGCGTGAATGGATCTCGAGGGAGTACTGTCCGGGGCAAACTTCGTGGACCAATAAAGCCAAACGCCCATCAAATTTTCAATTTTTGGACAGAAGCCAAACAAATATTAAATAATATTCAATATATTGATAATAGTAGCAAGAAAGCCCTCAAAAATAATAAAATCTATAAGGTTCGAGTTCCTTCTCTTAATGGATGTGTTACAACTATAGAAAGTTTTGAAAGGTTGTCTAAACTGTTGTTCGAAAAATATGATATACAATATTTTTATCCTAGAAATGTTAATCAGGATCCTCTTGAGAATTTTTTTGGTAGGATCAGAGCCATCAACTACAGGAACGTCAATCCTGATGCAAATACTTTTTTGAATGCTTTTAAATCACTGCTAATGTCCAACGTTATGGGTCCACATTCAATATACGCAAACTGTGAGGATGATACAGGAAACACAGTTGTAGATTTTTTTAAACTCATATCTTCATCCAATGTTGATGAGAGTTCCTCATCAACATTTGATGAAGATAAAGAAAATGCCGTGTGTAGTAGACCCATAACAATGACGCAAAACGTTAGCAGTAACCAATCACTAAATCCAGTAAACGAAAGATTGCGCGTGCGCTCTTCTGCATATACAGCAGGGTATATGTGCAGGAGAGTGAGAAACAAATTTAATTGTAGGAGATGCTCTGATACTTATATGCAAACAAAAAGAGATGTATTTCATAAATGGATTGAACAACGAGAATATACCCTTTTAAAACATCATAATTTAACATATCCATCAAAGAAGTTTCTAATGTTATATAGGAATATCTCGGGCCTTATACATGATTACTTGAATAAGTATGCATACAAAAAATGTGTAAAAAAACATTTAAAAATAGAAATAATAAATAAATTTGATTTAAATTGGTTGGGGTGTACAGGTCATAACACCGAAGTAAAGGAATGGTTGCTTAATTTAATGATACGCACCCATGTTCATAATTGGTGCAACATAATTAATAAAATTTTAAAAGGAGGTGTACAAGAAAAACTTGTGAAACAGATGTGTGTACCTCAACAAATTGCCTTTGAGAAATATAAAGCCCATAGGTTAAGACGAAAAAATAAATAAAAAGTAAAATCTGAAGTCTTTTTTTTACATTTCTTTCGTTATATTCGTATCCAATGAACATATAGGAAGAAACATTAAACATTGCAAATAATAAAATTAACCCTATAAGAATATTCCATGGCACATCACTATGCTATCGATATTCTATGCCGGATGGTCAGCGTCATTTTTATAGTACGCTGTGGGTCATCCCTCAGTGACATTACGACACTAGCGCTTGGCGCATATTTTTGGAACTAATCGTCAACCATAGTACTGTCCTATCTGTCTCTGACTAGTATATAGTTATCTGTGCTGTTCAGGCCTGTTGGCTGATAAAAAATTCACTGTAAAAGGAAGTGTAATATGTTTTCTCGATTGAATAAACGAACAATACAAATAAACAGTATATAGAATTCGCGGAATAAGCAACTATAAATATAAAAGTATTCTAAAATGAATTACTTTAACCTGAATAAATTAGTTACGACACTCGGCGTGAGAAGATTTTTGGAGTGTCGGACAGCCACAACCAAAACAATCATTAGGGCTGATGGAAAAGATGTACCCAAAAGGAAGAGCTATGAAAACAGAATAACTCTGATAAGCACAGATAATTCAGTTAGTATTACAGATCTGAAGAATGCTCAGAATTTATCTGTTAGGCGGGATTTGAAGCTTGTTAAAATACAAGATGTGGATTCCAAGACCAGACGACCTGTGTTCAAGTAAGTTGAAATGTAAATTTTGTAGTTAAAAGTTCGTATAAATTCAGTATGTAAACAAATACTGATACTAGTATATTAACCCGACTAATGTTGTATGAACCAGCGATTGTTCATAAGAATAATACACTCGAAACAATAGTAGATGTAATCGTGAAAACCGTTGAGTGCTAACATGCAAACGGCTTCTATTATAGTAGGTGATTGCTTGAGGGGGAATTAGCAAATTGTACCTGTAATTTGGTCTGGTTCTTTCTGTTTTGAATGAGAATTTGTATTTTAGGTTGATGACAAATGCAGAATATCACTCAGAAGAGCTATCAAAAAGAAAAGAGAAACAGATGGCCCGTCAGAATAATTTAATAAAAGGTGAAAAACTGATAACACTGTCCTCAAGGATAGGAGATCATGATTTGATGACAGGAGTGAAGAAAATGATGAAACTGGTAGAAAAGCATTATGAGGTTAAAATTGTTATTGCTGGAGAGGATGCTGACGGTGCGAATAAATCTGTAAGTTATTTCAATTACCGCTTTATTAGACAGTCAAAATGTATCAGTAGTTAAGGTATCTATATAAGGGTCCAGGCGGTTGGCTCCAAACCTGGCAAGTGACTACCATGACATAATATTCAATTTCAAATGTAGTTTTTAAGTTTATTGCAAATATGATTGACTGATTGGTGAAGAAAAACATTGTGAGCAAAACTGGATTTATAACAATGTAAAAATGTCATGCTTGATCATTCATTCTCATACTGAAAAGGGAAGAGGCTTGCAGTGAGGCAATTACAAGCAAGTATTAGCTAGATAACATTATCGAAAACATATTTACTCATATGCACATTTTTAAATTTCCAGGAACAAATATACCAGGTGATAGAAAACCAAGTGAAGAATATGAGTAAAATAGTGCAGAAGAGGATGAAGGGTAACAGTTTAAGGTTTCAATTATTGCCATTAAGAGATAGCAGCTCTCAAGATGCCAACAACACAGACTCTAATCAAAATGACAATGATAAGGGGCCACTATGACTAGGAGCTTTCCTACTTGCTATGTTATTCACAAAGTATGTGATATTCACAAAATATTATTCTGTTACTAATAAGGATACAGAACCTAAAACAAATTCCAAGGAATCTGATTCTGTAAACAAAGAATCATACCGCATTTGGTATAAGTATTTAATTTGGTATATTTTTACTACCAAGTGAACTTTGTTATTTATAATCAAGATGTTGAGTGAAATGATATAACATAATATATATAATTTATAGTAGGAAGTTAGAATTCCATGATATACTGTCAATTTCAATGCAATCAAGCAATCGCAGCAGCTGAGCACTTTTACATAAAAATTTTGGACATTGTATACAATGAATTTTGAGAAACTATTGCATTAAGAGATAATTTAATAACAATAACAAAAATATTGGGGATTATAGTAAATAGAGAATAGTACTTATTTTACTTTAAAGTAAATAAATTAGAGTAGGTCCTACAAGTCGGATACTTTCATTGTTGCAGTAGGTATTCAACTTCATTATGATGAGTTTGTTTGGCCACAACTTTTAATTGTTCGTCTTTGTCATGTGTTATCAGAATATAATTATACTTATATATGTCAGGGCATTTATTAGTTTTTTATTTTACTTTCTATCAATCTGCATTTCAGGAACTGGCTAAATGCCAGGCATATTTAGAGGGATCCGTATGCTGGGTGTTAGTTACTCACTGGCGAACTAAGAGAGGGGGAGGGGGGGGGGTTTAGCTCGAACCATCCGCTCTGGGCACCCGGTCTTGGGGGACTCCATATCTGGAGAAGTACTTTATCAAAAATATGTAAAATATGTTCCGTGACAAGTTGCTATATACAAGTTGCTAAAGTATGAAAAGTCGCGGACCATACATGGGGGTGATTCGGATACCACACAACAGGCGGGGCCAAAAATTTTTTTTGGACCTCATTGTTCCGTCGCGTCGACCCAAATTACTGAACCGGCAGTTACGTGTGGGCAGTTAACAAATCTGTAAGAAATCTAACTTGGAAGTAGGTATCGCTCGCCGGCCGCTGCCGTTCACCGCTCGCTTCGCCCGCGCGGTTTGTCACAATTCTAACCTAACCAATTTGGTCAGGGGTTCCCGGCCTTCCTGCGAGAGTCTCCTCCTGGGCTTCGCGGCGGCATGCGCTCTGGCTGGCACCCCTCCTTGGGAACTCGAGGCGTGGGTGCTCGCCAGAGTGTACGAATGGACGGCGCGGCGGAGGGCGAGAGGAGAACGCTCAGCCCCGGAGGAGCAGGAGGCTGTCCGGCGGGAGGCGAGGGACGCCATCGTCGTCCATTGGACGAGGGACCTCGCCACCGCAGCCTTCGGTCGCCGAACCCTTGACGCGATCGGGCCGGTCCTGCGAGACTGGCTCGATCGGTCGCACGGGTTTCTCTTGTTCCGTCTGGTGCAGGTGCTGTCCGGACACGGTTGTTTCGGATCGTACCTGCACCGAATCGGACGGGAGGAGTCACCGTCGTGCCACGACTGTGGTGCGGCGGAGGACGCGGCGCAGCACACCCTCGCGGTGTGCCCGTCGTGGTCCGAGCCGCGCCACAGTCTCACTGCGGTGATCAGACCGGACCTTTCACTCCCCGGTTTGGTTAACGCCATGCTGGGCGATGAGAGGTCCTGGGCGGCAGTGGCCTCCTTCTGCGAACACGTCACGTCCCAGAAGGAGGCGGCGGAGCGGGCGCGGGAGGATGTAACCGATGTAACAGGATCGGTTAACCTAAGTGGGTTGGTTCATCGAATTCGGCGATCGCTTAGGTACGGTTTTACCGGATCAGTTTGTTTTTTTTACATAAGTTACCGAGTTGGTTTGTTTACTTACATAGGTTGGTTCACCAAATTCGCGCTCTTCCAACTGAGCGGCGGCGGGCGTCTTGTCACCCGAATACGGGCTGCGACCGAATGTGGCCAACCGAATACGTGTTTACACTAGTTGGTGACAGAGAACGGGCTGAGACCAATTACGCCCAACCGAATACCTGTTGACCAATTACGGTTGCAGCCAAAAAGTCATTATACACTCAGGGGCACATTTAACCGTCCACTCATCTCGAACTGCTTAACGTTTGTTTATGTTAACTTACGCTTTGCGTACTAGGCGTTACTTCTTAACACGTTCACTGCCATGGGGGGTCCAAATGACCGGCACTTGGTAGAAGCGTTTGGGCCATGGGGGGCTTAAATGACCGGCACAACTAAGGTGAACTTGAACACCTTTTGCTCGCTGACGGCCATGCGTGTAACGCAAAATACCATTACAAGTGGCCGGCGCGGCCCCAATAATCACTTTAGATAACTTGGCCTCAAAATATTTTTATAATTTTTTGGTTGTATGAATGTTTTTGTAGCGAGTCAAACAAAATTATGATGTAAATTTTATTAAAGACAGTATACTTTTTAAAATATTTTTATTATTACAAATCAAGGACTAGTGTTATTTAGAGACACATTATGTTGTGTTGAGATCAAAGTAATTTAAAATTAAAAAACAAACAGAAAATTAATGATTTTTATCAAAACACGGTCTGCACAAATATGGCTTGTCTGGGCAAACTGAACAAAATGTCGTAACCTTTTTGGTTTTGTTTTTGGCAATTTTTCTTCCATGCGTTTGTGAATTATTTTTGTAACAACCTACACAACATTTTCTTGTCGTCACAGCCTTTCCGTCTGCTTTTACAAGAGAATGTTTTATTCTCTTTGGCCTACATGGAATGTTAGCTCCATCACGTGGGTTTGAGTCAATCATTTGTTGTGACAGTTTTCGTCTAAATTCAATAATAGGTATCTTCTTTTTTGTGGTAGCTTCATATAAAACCCGAGCATTTACTACAGCTGTGTTTAGAAGCAGTTCTAAGGCCAACTTCTTGTACCACTTGATAGATTTTCGAAGCGGAGAAGAATACGCTGTCATTTGATCCGAGAGGTCTACTGCTGCCTTAGCTTTATTATAATCCATAATTATCTTCGGCTTAATCACCTCTATTCCTCTCTTATTTTTAGTTTTTATAAATCCTATAGAGTGTTTAGTTGACAGTAGACAATTTACGCGATTTTTACGCGACTAACAAGGATGACCGGCGATTTGACCGGCGTGGCTCCAATGAAAAAAATATTACATTTGCGCCGCGCCGGGTGTAAATGACCGGCGGATTAAAAACAGCACATAATATACAAAAAAATATATAAAAACATATATTATATATAGAAATCTTATAAATAAGTCATTTCACGTCATTTAAGCGACTGATGAAAAACGCAAATGTATTCGGATTTCCATATGGCAGGCAACGTGTTAAGTGGGTATATCTGAAATAAATAAATCAATCATACCCGCGTTTTGTTTACTTTTGTGGTTTTTATTCAACAATAATCAGTTTAATCGTAATTTGACAGTCTCGCCCCATGTTTTATGTGACGGATACATTTGATTTAAAACGTTGTGATACCATTTCTTCGAATAAAACCTAGGTATTGGCCTGCCGTGATTTCATTTACACCAAAAAAATGCCACTGGACGCAGCTGGGGCAGCTAGGGCTGTAGCACTTGCAGACGCTGGGTTTAGCCAGCGTCGGATTGGACGGATGCTTGGATATCCACGATCCACAATTCAAGATGCTATCCGGCGTTACAGAGAGACTGGTTCCTACACAAGAAGGCCAGGGCAAGGTCGTAGAAGGTGTACATCAGAGAGAGATGATCGTTACATCGTCTCGAACGTTCTTCGGAATCGGTTTACAACTGCTCCTGAGGCTCGTAACCGCTTGTTTGAGGTACGAAATGTAAGTGTGAGCCTAAGAACAATAAGAAGAAGGTTAGCTGAGAGGGATCTGAGAGCATTTCGACCAGTTCGAGTCCCAGCGCTGACCGCAACTCACAGAAGAGCGAGACTTGCATTTGCTCGAGAACATTTAAATTGGACTTCGGAACAATGGAAGGCAGTTCTCTTCTCGGATGAATCAAGAATAGCTTTACGAGGTCCTGATGGACGTCAGCGCGTGTATAGACGCCGTGGTGAAAGGTTTGCTGAATGTGCTGTGGTTGAAACAGTAGGCTACGAGGGAGGCTCTATAATGGTGTGGGGTGGCATTTGTTATGACGCCCGTACAGAATTGGTCATCTTCGATAGAGGCAGCGTTAATGCTCACAGGTACGTGACAGAAGTTTTAGAACCACACGTGATGCCTTTTGCGCCATTCATTGGCGATAATTTTGTTTTAATGCACGATAATGCTCGTGCACACACCGCGAGAATTGTCAGCGATTACTTGGACGCCGTCGATATTCAGCGATTACCATGGCCAGCTCGCAGTCCTGACCTGAACCCAATAGAGCATGTATGGGACAACCTAAAAAGACGAATTCGGGGTCGTACACCAGCTCCTACCACCATCAGTGAGCTAAAAACTGCAGCTGTTGAGGAGTGGCAGAACATTCCCCAAAGCGACATCCAAGACATAATTGACGGGCTTTCTAATCGATTGCAGGAGGTCATTAGGGCCAGAGGAGGAAATACACATTATTAATCCGGTAATTTAGAGCACACTTTTTTTTTAAATTGACATTTTGCTAATTTTTATTTTTTGTAAGAAAAGTGCATATTCTATTTTTTTTAAATTTTGTCTTAATTAAACCATTTCACAACATACACATGTTTCATTTATTTTCGTGGAGGTTCACCCAATGTGACATTATAACAAAATTAATTAAATTACCATAGAATTTTGAAGAAATCTACAAAATATAGGTAGCCGGTTAAATGTGCCCTTGAGTGTAGTTACTGCGAACAACTAGGCTCGAGCGTAGTTGGTTGGTCACGGTTCCAACCTAACCTATGAACTGCCGAACTATTTATCTAACTGCCCATAGTGCCCATTCTAACATTTTTACTGCTCGTTCATTTATTACACTAGGTACTTGAGTATTTTTTGTTTTGACATTGTAGGATGAAATAACTGACCAATTTTCTTTTTATTACTGTTAAGGTTTTCCTGTCACACTAATTTACCAACCGCCGAAAAATTTAATTACTACCGGTTAATTAGATCAACTGATCATATTAACCCCCATGTTTAAAAACAGTTGTAAAAAAATATTTCCATAAAAAATATGAAAAATGTGCGAGGTCCACGGTGTAGATAAAAGAGTTTATTACGCACGTTGTACTTGATTTTTTTGGCATACTGGCTAGAAATACCTACATAAACTGACCAGCCCAGGTCCCCGGGGGGTTAGTCCACCACTGCAAGTACTTGTCTTTATACGATTCGCGATTGTTTGTAAAGAATTTTAATTAGGATTAATATTTTTGTAAGCATAACACGAGATTGTGATAAATATATGTAAGTACCTACTTACTAATAAATTTGTGAAATGAAACACTTTTTAGAAATAAATGACAATTTTAATACAGCATCCACCTAGTCAGTCAGTTCAGTCACAGTAGAAGCATGTGCAAGCTTACAGCAAACCTGTACGCGGACCGCTCCATCATATTCAGCCAGAAACAGATCTGCCTGCTAATATACACGTATCCACTCTGAACTTAGAACTATTTAAAGTCTAAATACATACATTTTCTAACACAAGAAGATACATTCAACTAATATGCTGACATAACTAAAATTCATAAATTAATGATTTATTTTTATCAGTTGGAGTTATCACAGATGTTTTAGAGATCGTTAATTCTTATAATATGGTAGGAGATTTATTGGTAGCATAAAGGTACACATCTTAGACAATAATAAATTATTAATTGGGAGTCTATTATGGCAAATGATAATTTTATTGCAAGTGTAAATACAAATGATTGAAGAATAGTAAATTTTCCTTTCTATAAGCACGCTGGGTCGCGTGTAAGAATATTAATTAAAAGTCTAGAGAAATAACTTTTATGTAATAATAATTACGTAACATAATTAACTAAGAAAATATTCGAACAAAGAGAATGGGAAATTGGCTTATTACAACACAGGCTTCAAATACAAACATGCACAAACGTAGGTATGTGCAATTCAAGCCTCCTACTTACTATTTATTCTATTGTCCATGGCAATATAATACAAAATGCTTGTAATAAACATTAGAAAAACGATTTAAGTAGACTTCTAAATACCATTGAAATAGAAGAATACTTTGTGATCTTCTTAGATTATATTAAATTAGTATTCTTAAAGTGAAACACTTGATAATGATTATAAATAGTCGTTCCTAATCTAATTGACACTGCAATTGGAAAGAGCACTTATGTTAAGGGGGCCTACTCTCAAAGCACGAAATCCGTAGTTTCAGCCGAAGTTACGGGCATTTCCTAAACCTTGTCACTTACGGACATAAGATTAGTTGGAGGCCCGAACTATTAATGAATGACAACACGATTTCCCAGTTGCTGTTGTTGTATTTGCCCGTCCGAAAAAGTTAATTAATCGGGAAAAGGGTTCACAAAAAAGTTACGCAGACTTAGGGACGGGCCCGTATCTTCGTTGACGGACTTAGAGAGTAGGCCCCATGAATAGCTACATAATAATGAACACTAAAACATTGTGCCTTACCACGTCGTCTTATCTGTTACGTCCGATATGAACTGGGTCTGCTCCGTGTGGTCTCGGCAAGTGATGGTCGCAGGCGTCGTCAACGGGTGCTAACAACCATGGGTTTTATTAGGCGTAGACGACGAACGCGTACTGGTCCCGGCTGGCCGTCGAGAGGTCAGTGTTGAGTGTCCGGCCCCACGTGATTAGCGGCGATACGGTGCCCACCACGGGAGCAGCGCGTGCTACATTTCTTACGAGGTCCTGTAACAATAGAAATTATCATAAGAACTTAAGTCATATGTCCTTACAATTTCCTTCAAAAACTGCCTGGAACGTAGAGTAGTTCACAAATGTCAGATATCTAAACGTGTGTTCGCTGCATGAGATTGATTCTAGTCTAGTCAAATCCTTGTTGTTATCCTTGTGTAAAAAAATATATTTTGAGAATGAAAAGTACAAATTTTAAGCGGTACGCCTAACTGATGTTTTTGTGTTTGCATTACCAAAATAATATTTGTTAACATGTTTGGAAACTTAATCGCGAACTTAGTATAGTGAGTAATTTGCAAATAGAAACACCCCGGGTGTTGGAGATCGGATATAAACTAGTCAGGATATCGGATATAACTATACACTTTATTAACATTATTAAGATTCGCTTCGTTGTAGGTCGTCATCCGCCTACCTTTCTGTAGGTTTATCACAGATTCAAAAATAAAATCATACCTACTACCTGTAAGATGTAATAAGATATCAAGATTATAGGAATAACCAATGAAACTTGTGACTGTCTTTATTTCAAAATATATTTTGGGGTTTTATGAGCCCTGTTACCCGTAGATACCGGTTGATTTAGTGAGATGGGTCAGTATGTAAAAGTCGACGCTACTCAAGAGTAACCAGCTACAAACTCAAATCCCCAATTATTACCCAAAATATCACAGCGCTAGTAAGTATTACAATAACGGTACACGACGGTAACACGACACAAACGGGTAAATAACGCGTTATTAGGTCGCGTCGTGGAGAAAGGGGTTGATGAGTTTCGGACGTCACGTCACAGTGCCACATCTCGACGAATTACCCTATGCCTGAAGGGTACCTATGTCGTAAAAGTGAACCAATACCCTATGTTTTCTACGAATAACTTACTAACGCTTATAGCGTTACCACTACCTATTTAATTGACGATGAACAAAGATGGGATAGCTACAACTCTGGCGATCGTCTCTCGCCATACACATATTACCGAACTTGATTTAGCGTTACTGACTAGGTAAGAGTACCTATAAGTTACAGCACCAGTGTGTCGTTCAATTTACAGACCGACTCTATTGTATTTGTCTACGGAATCTATGTTTTTGTTTATGAAGCTTTTTTGCCCATTTTAGAGTTATAAACAAAAATGCGATACTGGTGTCTGTCTATGAATGACTAAAGGTCATAAGCGTTAGTATTATAAGCGACATAAACAACAACAACAGTCGGGGTAAGGTCAGAACAATAAACTTCTAAACATAGGCCAGATATAGCTTAGTATAAAGTATGCACTTTAAACTTAGTAGTTAATTAAATTAATTACATGCAGTTAATTTTAACATCCCGTAGGTAGTAACTTAACCATTATTTATGCAACCATCATAGCATACTTGCAAGTCAGTGCATTGCATTCTCAGTTAATCACAAAGTAACAACTAACAAGCAAGATCATTCCATTATAACCGTTCATAATATGATGAATTTAAGATCCATTTAAATGTTAGTTACTGATTAATTAGTGAACATGCTTAAAGCGTTATATGAGGGTTAGTTACTCGCTGCGTTCTTATTCTCTTTGTTACGGACGCTTGACTTTACTTTGGTCTAGCTAGGTTATTTTATTTTTTGTAGCATGATCTTGACCATCCGCACGATGTTGCGAATTAAAAAAAAGTCAAGTAGACCAGTAAATCCAAAAATTAACATCGTCTGGATAAATATTAACACAAATGTTGATGCTTCTTCTAATCCATCATAATGTTATACCATAATTATCCAACGTTACAATAAAAATTAAATAAACTGTTGAAAAGGTAAATTAAAATAGATTTCCAATAATAATCTGAACACAAAAACTGCCCAGTTTAAAAATGTTGTTTTTTTTACATTTATCTCAAAATTTGTAATTAAGAGAATAAGTCGGCGGCGAAGGACAGACACACCATGTTACCCATAAGGGAGGATCGCCGTCGGCCCGAGCGCCGCTTGCGCCGGCACCAACAACGGCGGCCCCTAGCTCGTGCGCGGCCGTACCCGCGGCTCTGCGCGCGGCCCCGCGCCCCGCCCGCCCGGCGTCCCGCATACCCCACGCTGCCTACCGCCGCTGGCGCCGCCGCCGGACTCGCCGCGTCCTTGGACTCTGACACCGTCTGCTCCGCTGATCTGTCTGCTATGTTGTGGGTCTCCATGTCTTCCAGCGGTGATTCTGAACTGTTGATAATAAAATGCCAATTCAATATCGCTCAACCCATCGTTGAGAAGAGTCAGATTAAAAACAAGAAATGCATAGTGAACCAGAATGGTCTAAACTAACAATTATTGCTTATGTTTGGCTTAGCTGGCCTGCACTCATCCATCCATGCTTAAAAATATTAGGTATTTTAAAGGCTAACAGAACGTAATAATGCAGACGTAGGGATGTTTTCGCGAGGAAATTCAGCGTATCAGCTGATCTAAAGAAGTATTAACAGGAACTTACTTAGCACTGACAGAGCAGTATTCACTAAGCTGTTCCCACGTACAACCATGGTTGCAGCATTCATCAGCGATACCGTTCCCCACCTGTCGTCTTCTTCTCACCACAGAGCCAGGTTGTTCCACTACTGGAAATTAGTATTGAAGATTAAACTCTTGGCCGGAAGTAACTAAAGGGAAAATAGCGGATATAAGATGGATTACGGATACTGGATTGTACGTACATAATCATGGTGGAACATCATAGCTTTTTTTTTTAACTTTGCCCCACACTAGCAATTTCTCCTGTATTGTTGGTGCGTTTACAAACATTTAAACTCACACACACAAACAGCCAGACGCGGAACAACTACTTGTAGGTCATACAAATACACGGTTTACGGGACTACAACTGCTTTGGAAAACACTGGCACCGGATTGGAAAAGATGGCGTAATTGTCAACAGGAGACATGTGCGGTCTACTGTGAACTGTCCTGGCGTGAATCAATTTGTATATAGCTCTGAGTATGTAAGTTTTTCAAGTAATAAGTACCTACAAACCGTACATACTCTACATATACTTAGTAGCCGTCTATTGAAGAATGATTAAGTGTTTACAATAAATTTTCCTGTTATTGTAGGTACATAAGTACTGACCAATATTATAATCGTGAATTATTTCAAGCAAAATGTTAAGTATTGAATAATATTCTTTTATAGAAACCTGTGTTTGTGTATCATATACCTATTTATACTCAATAATACTTAGGTATTACCAATCCAGGAAATTATCTCATTTTACAAGCCGTGTGCTGGACGGGATTTCCCACAGGGATTTCCTATCGGGCGGCGGCGACGAGTTTCCAAAAAAGCATGATACAACTTACTTTTACATAAAAACAAATCTCAAGTACCTACCACGTTCCACGTTCCTAACTTAAAAAAATACAATCTTCTATACAAACTTTCATCCTCTATTTAACCCATATAGAGGACGAGTTTCTAAAAAAAATGTGATACAACTAACTACATAATAGTTATAAACATAATTCTATATAGGTCAGCACTTCCACAATCCTAACTTCAATACAAATTAACATCTCCTATTTAACCCCTATAGGGGATGAATTTTCAAAAACCTTCGTTATATAGAACTCTTGTGCAAAGTTTCATGATTCTAGACCCAGCGGTTTGAGTTGTCCGTTGGCTGTCAGTGAATAAAAAAATAAAAAAAATAAATAAAAGCTGATTGAAAATAAGTAGAAAACAGACTGCTTGCTTATTTGATTTGTTTCAAAATATTTTACTTTAGAGTGAAGTGCGCGGTTTGTATTTGTACTTATATATTAAACATTCTTACACGGACATAAAGTAGGAGTAGAGCTCTTTGTGATATTTGTTATTGCCACAAAATAGATTACTCTGTTACGGTTTGATAGTTTTGGGTAATAGCGTACCTAGGTTATTTATTACAGATACAATATTGGACATTTCAACATTGTTTCAATGGTTGCCCACGTCGCGCGACGGCAATCGTCTAGCTAGGGTGTTGCAGGAGTATACTAAAATAAACTACGGTAGTTCTGTTTTCTTTAGGTATCTAGATACACTTCTGTTGAAATATTGGACATTTCAACAGTTTCAACATTGTTTCAATGGTTGCCCACGACGCGCGACGTCAATCGTCTAGCTAGGGTGTTGCAGGAGTATATTAAAATAAACTACGGTAGTTCTGTTTTCTTTAGGTATCTAGATACACTTCTGTTGAAACTTTCCTTTCGCGTATTAGTGTCGTCAAAATATGTAACACGTCGCGAAACA
Source organism: Brachylomia viminalis (assembly GCA_937001585.2). Classification (NCBI taxonomy): domain Eukaryota; kingdom Metazoa; phylum Arthropoda; class Insecta; order Lepidoptera; family Noctuidae; genus Brachylomia; species Brachylomia viminalis. The sequence continues at coordinate 12,617,761 of OW443299.2, forward strand.
GTGGTTCACATAATAATTATTGAAGGGTATTTTAGCAAAGTATTATCACCAATAGTAGATTGTTATACAAGGAGCTAAAATGACCCATTATATACGAGGTAGTTTTACTCCCGAGCTTTAGCGAGGGAGTAAATAGAAACCGAGTTTTAATGGGTTTTAGCGCCGTGTGTTACACTCTACTTTTCACTACGATTGCGAGAAAATAAAACAATCCAATACAATATGAAATATGTAGTTTAATTTATTAAATGTACAATTTGTACAATTCTGGATATTTAACGAGATGTTTTTTCCTGGTAACTTAATTTCATAAAGATTTCGCGCCAATGTCTTTTTTTTTGTTTTTTCTTCCGCAGCCGCAACGCATTGCATGCATTCTACCAAAGAGATCGCCGATTTTAGTTCCATTTTCAAAAATAAAATGAAGTTCCTTCTTTTTTTATGTAACAGTAATAAGTCGAGTCTATATTCATGATTATTCTACTTATGACTAAAGACTTTTTCGTTTTTGTAGGCTCATTGTCATTTGGCACACAAAAATAAAAAATAAAGCTTTTTCCCCTAGAGCACTGACCTCTATTAAAATACGCCCTAGAGGAAGAATTGCAATTTTTTTTTCGCTCTGGTACGCCACAATGACGGTCTTGTTGAGCAAGAGGAGTGAAAAAGCAGTTTTTCCCACGAGTACCTACTGGGTCAAAGAGTTACATGGTTTGACCCATGTAACCCTACCCCGTGCTCAAACTGATAAAAAACGCACACAAGATAGTCAAATGTTTTATTTAAGTGGGTATATTATTTAACTTTATAAAATTATAAATATTGATTTTGAGAAATAAGCCAAAATTTCAGGTTTACATCTGGATCGTATTAACGATAAATTAATGGATCTAAGGCACCATCACTTATAATGTATCTTGTATTTTTTTTGTTAGTTTAGTAAGACTAACAAAAAAAATATAAGATAGGTACATTTTAATTTGAGTTGAATATAAAACATTTGATAAGAATTCTGCGAGGAGCTCCTATTACATTTAATCTAATTATTTCGTAAGTAAGTATTCAAGTACTTGGCTTGTTATACATTTTTATGATGCTGTTTGAATTATAAATGTGACCTTTCATAATTTGTTATTGAATATTCTTGTTAGCGGTAGCGATAATATCTGTTACGTTCCGGATATAAATCTTAGGCTGCGTGTATAAGGTCATTATTGTTCTTAGGAGTTTAGTAGCTTATTATTACTACCACATCTGACTAATAAATACAAAACACGACATACTATATTTTTTATTAATATATTACTATTATAGTGAGTAATGTAGTTGAATTGGACAAGGTAGGTCACTAATATAGCTTAGAAATTATAATGGCCGAAGAATACTTCCTTGCGGTACCCCTTATGTAATGTCTTAGCAAATGGATATATATTTAAATTCTCATTTAGGCTTAGTACATAATACTCTAGATATTTCTGTGTATAGTTTTCGATCTGTGGGGATGATTTGATCAAGTATAAGACGTTCCCTCTAATCGTTGTTTTTAATTAAAAATAATGTAATGTTTTACACAATCGAATTATATTGTCATGTTTGTAAATATTTAACATACCTAAGTATGTGTTTTTACAAATTAGCAATTTCGCTTTGATCAACACTATTCAAAATGTAGACAGTACCTGTAGGTGTGTCCCAAGGACCGTAGTCAGCATGGCAGACCCTGCTCATGATCTCGCTCAGCTGTCGGCCACAGAACCGGACCGAGGGAGATGTGGCCGCGTCTGTTCTACTCTCGAGTAGCATGGCTGCTGCCAGCACGGCTAACTGAACTGCCTTGTTTAGTAGCATAATTACTAACCTGGAAAATATAAAAAAGTACTTCACTTATTATGTGGATTTCACAATGCTATGCGTCTAGAAAGGAATAGTTAATGTGAGTAACTCGAGGAGGTTTTCTGCTTTTATACATTTTGGGGCAAACGTGTAATCCGACACCGGCACCGCCCATTTGATACCAGATACGCATCCCTCAAAGGACTTTTCATTTCCTGAGTGCATTACTGACTGACTCCGCGGTAAAATGCACATTTATCAATTCACATTAGGAAATAATAGATTGAAAGTGTGATACCGCAAATGTTACTCGAAATTAGTAAGTGTTCTTGTGTAGACGCGTGGTTAAGTTCAAGTGTTACTGATATCCATAATTATAATATGTTTAATTAATTAAATTCACGATGTTTACTAATGATTCAGCCATGCAGCTAAATATTATAAATTATCGATATTATCTTTTTTACCGCTGGACTTGTGTACCTATACATTCTCCTTGAACCACATTATTTACATATGTGCCATCCCACTGTACCTATATATCTTGTAATGTTTTGATGTAGGTACCTATACTGAAAGTTGTAATTAAGTTATCGCAACTGATGAATTATTTACATATATTACAATGAAATACAAAGAAACGTGAACATAGTTTTCTCAAAAACATGAACCATGCACCAGAAGAAGTATACACAAAAGTTAGAAGGACCATGTGACTTTATTATCTAAATCTAAACTAATATTAAAAACAGAAAAGGTTTGATTTTTTGTATGTTTATTTGTTACGCTTTCACGCTAAAACGGATGAACGGATTTGGATGAAATTTGGCACATTGGTAGATCATGTCCTGGATTAGGACATAGGATACTTTTTATCCCGATATTCCCACGGGATCGAGACTTATGCGGGTGAAACCGCGGGGCGCAGCTGGTTTTTATATAAAAATATTGCAGCGGACTCAATTACACAATAATGAATAAATGATCACAGTTGTGTTTAACGTAAAACGTGGGTGTTCTATAGTATCCATACAAACATTATTCGTATCTATCAAATGTTATACATTTAGCATTGAAATAAAGCTGAGTTAGTAATGACGATGATTTCACTTCACCTTCCCCGTTCATAAAAATGCAAATCAGCGACTTCCTCTTATAAATTGCCGTTCCGAGAGTATTCCAGGGTGGGTGCCACATGACGTCGTCTTGTCCTCATCGTAGCGTAATGAATGTTTCTACATATAACGCATCGAGGACAAATTCTATTTATAGAGAGTTAAAGGCTTGTACTAACGTGCTGGCAACGTGAGAGTTAAGCACGGTGTGCCACCTACCCAGTAGGTAGACGCAGTGCAACCACTTAACGAAATCTAGGTATATACACATGAACATGTAGTGTATGTAGCCAAGCTACTCGCGCACATGAGACGCGAACACGACTACGTTCGTCTGCACCCGATTGCTCTCCATATTTGTTTGTGGCAATGTAGAGCGGTAGAGCGCTCGACTCAATACTTTTTCACTGGGTGCTGCTTAGCGCCCACAGAAGGTTAATCCAAATATTAATTAAGTAATTTTATTTACTTGTTTACATAATTTGATTGTAGTCATTTGAGCTAAAGCTGGATGTCTAATAAAAAGCTACATCAAAACGAGCTACAGTAAGATAAAAGGTAAAACTCGCCTGCTCTGTGTAAGTAACTGCACATGAACTTCTTTCAATTTGTGATTAAGGATCAGACAATGTAACGACATGGTAGTTGTTTAGAACACAATACTCAGCGGCTGATCGGTCACCCGTAGGGCGCGTGCACTGCGCGCCCGCACCGCGCGGCCGCCGCCACGCCAGCGCGTCGCTGTGAGCATGATGAGCCTCGTGCTCGCGCACTCGATTGAATAATTACATGAATCTCTGATTGTATCTGTAGCCTTGCTCCTGCTTTAATGTTGTTCTATAACAGACTATTTTTGCTGACGCGCCGTATACTTGCTACTATTGAGTCACTCGTTGGTAGAGCTCGAAATCTGTTAACTGAAGATTTATTATAGCTTAGATAATTATCGAGTAGATATATAGAAATAGCGCACGATGCTACCTTATCGTTACGATACAAAGGTTGCGAACTATTACTACTAGGTAAGGTCGTGTATAAAATATGGTTGGATGAACTAACTAAGCGAAATTAAGTATGTACCTAAGTAGTTATATAATGAGTGCCACATAATTATTTTAATAAAGTAAATAAGTTATAGTTTCCGTGGTGTATTGACGCGATCCTGACAGGAAGTCGTTAATTTTAATGAATTATATTCAATTTATCGAGAATGGGGGTCATCCAAGCACTTTCTTCGTTTAAAATACTCATGTCACGGATTCAAGCTGCTTGATAACACTTTTACATTTCTGCTAAAATGAATGCAGAATTTATAAGGTGTAGGTACCTACGTTTATTTGCATTGTCACATTGAACTGGTTGGAACTTATCACTATAGTGAATGGATCCTTTTTGAAATAAATTAGCGAACACTCCAAGTAGCGAAACCGGTATTAAGTTATGCAGTAGGTAGGTATCTAAGCCAAAGTAAAATCTCGTAAGCCGCAGACGCACGCAATGTGTAGTACCTAGAGCAGGGAATACCAATTAGTTTAACTGGGGATCCGTTTAAAAAAATAACATGAATGTCGCGGTTGGTCCGTTTGGTAGACGATTACTAGCAACAGAGATTAAAAATAACAATTGAGAAATAAAACGATAAGAAACACTTTTTATTAAGTAATAAACTAATATTATGTTGGTACCTTAAGAACAAAAATAACAAAGTAAGTAAGTAATTATTCTATTATTTTTTTCTTTTAACTATGTCTGAATTCTGGAGTAAAGTTGGCCCAAGCTGAAACTCAAAACTTTTGTTTTAATATATTAAGTTTAGATTGTTTTAGTTATAAATACTGTTTACTGGTCCGCACAAAATATCCGGACCGCGGTCCGCCATTTGGTGACTCTGACTCCTGTTCAGCATATTTTTAGGAGTATTGTTGTTACCTACCTAAGTATTGGTATGGTCTTAGTAAGTACCTAAGTACTTACCTTCGTATTAAACTGTTCTGTGGTACGTACTGACTAAGTTTTGTTTATGTCCAAAATTACCTAATATGGCTATGTTCAAAATCGCGGGGAATGCTATCAAAAATGAAAAAAGTACCTACCTAAACGCGCCCAAAGATTTTCCGGAAATAATGTGGGATTGTCATATGGTTCAAATACTTACCTTGAAGTAGGTATTATTAATACATTATTAGCTTGAAAAACAATAAGTACTATCGAGGAAGTTCATATCTATGCACCTTTAGGACTATTTTTCCCTGTAGCGCTCGGGCGCTAACAGTAACTAACGTAAAACAGATGCGGTCATCGTGTTCACGGGATTTTGTTCTAAAACTGCTTAGATATGAACTTCCTCGATAGTAGGTACCTACCTATAAGTGCAATTTTAGACCTTATTTATTATGTATTTAATGAATATTAATTACGAGAACATGAAATCAATGACCGAAATTACTTAAATACACCAAATGTGAAGTTATTAAAGGAGCTGCCGTTCGCAAAAACATGAAAGTTCTTGCACTTTATCAGACAAAAAACTAAGGAAAAGACGAAAAGCGTCTAGTCATCTTGTGTATTGTACAGTATTTATTGTTATTTTTCCCATCGCAACATGTTTAGCGTGTCGGCCTCTTAGCAACGACAACGAGACACGGTAGACGCTGGCACATGGCGGCAGACGATAGGTAACAAAAGATAATTTAAGAGTTTGCGGGGTCAAGTGTGTTGTCGGCTTGCCCAATTGCTCAGACGAGTCGGTCACTGGCTTTACACCGCACCTAACACCTTTCCATAGACGATACATACCTACTATGTATTACTATAATATATTTTAAACTAAATATACAGGTTAGGTCTTTATGCCTATGTCTAGAATGAAATAACTTAGGCATCTACGATTACTTATGTGAACTAATTATACTACTTTTCTAAATAAGTACCAGGGTATGTAGAGCCTTTATGATCGTAGATATTTAATTAGCGGATTGCAGTTAATTCTTCTACTTCTACTAGCTAGTATACAAATTATACAGAATTGAGGCAGGTCTTATTTTCAGAATGTTTACGTCACTACGCAACGGTGCATCGGTGGGGAGCTGTGGCGTGGCGTTCTCAGTCGCGTAATCACGTTTCATCACAAAATAATCACAACGATTGTCAGTACTAGGTATGCACCAACTGAAAGTAGAATGATCGTAGTGTTATGCTAAAATCATCACACAGGGTGGCGAGTGTACACATGTGGCAAGGTCCGTAGTGACCGCTTTCGACCTCAATTTAAACGTTGACCTGGTGAAGTTCAAACACCTATGTAGATGGCTGAAGCAAATACACTTCCATACAACAATACGTTTGTCCGTAGCCATCTTTGTTTGTATGAATTAGATCTTGATATTGAACTGCGTAATCGATCAATCGTCGGTTTCTGTTTAAACATTTCACAAATTTCTATACTCCTAAAGAGATAGATCGTAAAAACCGAGTTATGTGTCTGAGCGGCAGGCGTGGGCGACAGGCTGCAGTAAAAACACTGGCGGTAAACGTGAAGCTCGCTGGATTCGTCCACTTCTTAGAATTCCTATCGCGAATGGTTTCTAATTGTAACTGCCTTACGACTTGCGAGGCGAGATGTCTAAGCATGTAATTAAAACTGTACGTTTCTGACTTATAGTTATACTGAGATACATTTTTAATAGAATATTATTGACATCGCGTGTGTCTAAATAAAACTTCTTAACTAGCCGTTAAATCAAAATAAACGGTTAAAACAAAACTTATGTGATGGTGTAATTAATATTCTGTTTTTCGACAAGATAGGAAGTTTAAAAAGAAGATAGCCTTGTACTTATTATTATTGGTAGTGTATGAGATAATACCAAAAAAGTCTCCTAAGGTATGAGTTAGATAGATCCGAATTTTCTTTTATCAAAACCTTGTGTGTTTTACAAAATGTATGTTTTGCATATGAGTTGGATTTACTTACACAAATCGTTTGAAAGAAATCTTGTTTTATTTCGGGATAAATACTAAATTGATAACTGAGCGTTTCCCTTTTTTTTTGCCTTAGTTTACAAATTATTGTCAAAAATAATTAAATAAAAAAATCGCTTTGTTTTCTTGAAATCAGATAATGTGTTTCATTAATAGTTTTTCCACAAGGAATTCTATTTTATTTAAGAGTTTTATGAAAATATATTATATATCTAAACGAAGTCTGACTACACGTTCTTATTTGATAAAAATAACAAAACAACAACAACTGAACACACACACAAACTGTAACAAAAACTGAAATCTATTTTTGGAACTTTCTCTGGGACAAGATTACAATTCATTTGATCCGTAAAATATTAAACAAATTACTGAAAAGGCCTGTGTTTAATGTGGACCTTTTTACCTCGTAAGACGGTTTAAAATCGAAATTTCAGTACTTCTTTTTCTTTTTTTTTTTTTTTTCTTCGTTGCCCCACACTAGGAATTTCTCCTGTATCGTGGGTGCGTTTACAAACATTTAAACTCACATACACAAACAGCCAGACCCGGAACAACTACTTGCAGGTCATACAAATATTTGTTCCGTGCGGGGATCGAACCCGCGACACGTAACGCAGCAGTCAATCGCTTAACCACTGCGCCAACCGCGTCTTCACTTATAGTTTCTTTAAACCTTATCAAAATAATTCAGTTTGAAATTACGAATGATAGACTGGTACACACGAATTTGCATACATTGCAATTTTCGACAGCTTATATTTAATTGATTTTATAATTAAAATACTTATTTATGATTTATTAAAATATTTTCTGCCAATTTGAATAACAAAACAAAACAACTTTGTTACTAAGCAAAACAGTATCAGTAATTTATAGATTACACACCAAAGCTATTCATCTATAAAATCGTGGGACATTACAAAAATGTGTATCTAGTAGCAAAAAAAAACGTAAAATGCTCAAATTATACTATCCTTAAGTGCGAGTAGAATTCACGGACTAGTGTTCCGTTACGTACCTACCATACCGTCTGTGAAATGACAGACTTTTCAAGATACCAGAGGGGCAATTCCCGTATTTTTAAGACCGTTCGCATTCTAATCTCAGTCTCAATCTGTCAAAATTACAATCAATTTACATACATTTTTGACAGGTTTTTGACATTGATTGTCGCTGAGATGAGATTGCGACTTGAATTTGAACGTTTTTTAAGTACGAGAATTGGCCTACTGGTATGTATGGCGACCTCCCTTGGGTTTGGACTTTTATTCAGCGGGAGTTCTCCGCGACTTCGTCCCCGAGAAGTTACTCATAAATATTCAGGATAAAATGTAGCCTCTAGTAGTCCTTCTGAAGGTCCCAGGCTACCGCTTCGTCAAATTTTATTGTGATCGGTGCAGTGGTGTAGACGCGGTGAGACAACAGACAGAGAGAGAGAGAGTTAACTTTCGCATTTATAATTTTAGGGACGAGTTATTTATGGAAACAACGTTGTAGGAAAAACACGGACACTAAAATAGAAGTTTGTCAAACAAAATTTAAGTGCATACCTACAAATCATGCGGATTTTAGATATTGATTGTGGAAAATGATTTATGATATTATTAGTGTAAGTACCTAAGTTGTTTTGCTAGAAATTGAATTGAGCAGGTACCGCATAGTTAGGTAGGTACAAACTTATTTGACAATTCCCAAAGCGAAATATTATTATTACTTAATTCGGAAGATTGCGAAATAATGCTAGTGTTTGTGTAAAAAATGCTAGTTAATAACGTATCAAGCAATTTTGCAAAACCATACTATATATAACCATACTAATTGTGATGAGTCTATAGACTCATCACAATTACTTCAGATCAGTCAATATAAACTGACTATTTCACATAGAAATCAATAAAATTATAAAACAGTTTAAACTCAATGACTATGTACCTACATTTTTGTTTATAAGCGCGTAATGACCTGAATGTTTTCGTATCACGGATGCGACTGAGGAAAATCTCAGGAAAAGTTTTGTACCTATTTTTGTATTAGGTTAGGTGCAACAAGTATTCAATAGGTACATGGCTATAATATGCAATAAGGAATTATTAAATAACGTGTATTTATCTCATTTTATGATACACACTCTAAACTATAATTTTCTGAAGTTACCTACCTATATCTTGAAGTTAAAATAATGTGCATGGTTAATAGCAAAGGTTTTAATGCACCAACTTATCAAACTTAAATGATCGTGAATTTGTAATGTGGATATTTAGCGATGATTTGTTAGTTATCTTTATCAACAATCGTTACCTAGGTACATTGTAACTTAAACCGAACATTTTATGGTTAAAACACAAATGAATTTAACAACCTGGATGAGAGATATTTTATGTCACGTTTTGGTGTAAAATCCCAGCTATTATAATTTATAATGGTTACTTACTTTGTAAGGTACTGTGATCCTGGTAGTAGTCTGTACAGTAGAAGTGTTGTGTCACTAGACGGCGTGGTCGTTGGCGCCGGGATCGCTTGCCGCGGTAACTGGTGCGAGGTGCGAGGAGGTCGCGGAGTGCACTGCGCGCGTCGTGCACCGGCGCCGCTGTGGTCGCGCTGGCGAGTCGCCGTGTACGTTGCGCGCTTATTATACGCAGACGGCGATGGGCGGCGCGGGCGCACCCGCCACGCCCCGCGCCGCGCCGCGCTCCGCCCGCCCGCGCACAACTCACCCCTGATTCCGCTATAAAAACATTTATGACCTCTCTAAAGTGGTGACTTGAAGTCATTGACCAAGCGCAAGTTGTTTGATGGTAGTGTCCGAGCCCTGGCTTGTGTTTGTTTGATGCAGAATTAGAACGCTGTGTTGGGAATTTGTGAACAGTGCCATTGTGTTGCGATCTAAACTGAAGAAGGAAGAGCCGATTATGATGTAGGGGTCGATGATTTGCCTTACAAAGTAGGTATAGGTATTTAAATAACTTAAGTTCCGTAATTTATGTCTTCATAAACTACCGTAGGGTCACCGCATAGCCCCCGGCAGACAGACAATAATCCTGCGCATGGGTCTCCTATAATGACCACAATCAACGCAGATGCACAATCACGGTCAGAGGGGCAATTCACTACGTTGACTCGATACAACTACGGTCGCGTAGCACGTGATTACAGCTTAGTTTGTTATTAATACTGTACACTTTATCAGACGGCGGGAAAACAGTGCCGCAAGTTTTTATTTCTGCCTCTCGGGGTCCTTCATAACACCTGCTATGTTGAAATAATACACCCCACATAAAGATATGAAATATATGGGTGGTGGGGTATGCATCTGGTCGGCAGTTCCCAAGATGTTCCAGGTGTATGATTTTATTTCACCGGCACCAAAGTTGCTTATGGTTGCAGAACGAGCAGGTATCTATAGGTGGTTCTTCAGTCTAACTCTATCACCAGAAATTTACTAATATATAGAAGGTATCTACTTGTAGTAGTACCTAATAGCTTATTGAATTACAATTGTGAGGTAAGGTATTTCTACATAATTATGTATATGACACTCATACTAACTTCTCATACAAATACCATGTCGTACGTCGTATTAAATTAATTTTGGAAGGTACCTATGTAAAACAATGACAACATGTGATGGATATTTTTTTATTAGGTAATTAAATGAGGAATTTCGAGACATATTTTAAAAACATTATTGAGGCCTGAAAACCGCTCTAGAAAGGAACCTCTTTTGAATAAGTGTTGTACCTACCTATCCAGAGATACCTAGCTACTTCAAACAGTTCCAGCTTTATCAAGCACAGTAAATGCACAAAGCAAACTCTGAAACCCTTGCTGTTGTTGGGACAAAAAGCTATTTGCCATCAACGGTAGAATTACCTACTTCATGAATAGTGCTTGAGTTCTATTCATGAAGTAGGTAATTCTACCGTCAAGAACCGTACAAGATACTTAATAGACATAAAAATGATGTCTTTCTGAGAAGACATAATTTTTATGTCTATTATTTTGTAACTATGCCATAGCCAGTCAATATTTAAGAAGGGAATCCATATTCCGTATAATTTAAATTAATATTATACATTTGAAAGTAACTCTGTGTGTGCCTGTGTGTTAACTTTTCACGCCTTAATAATGGCTGAACGGATGTCGCTGAAATTTGGCACACAGGTAGATGCCCTGGTTATATAATTATATATAGGATAGGTATACTTTTTATCCCGGTAGTGCGTTCCTGTGTGCTAATTAGCGACCTCCACGCGAGCTAAGCCACGGGCAGTAGTAAACAATATTCGATATCCAATACTTTCGTTGGTCTTGAAATTCTTGTCGTGTGCAGGTACAAAAGTAATTCGCATTTTTCTTTATTTATATTTATGGCTCCTGAAAAAAAGACTGAACGTACGTATATTTTTTTGCGTTGGAATAAGACTATAAATTGATAGGCTGAAAAGATAAATAAAAATAATGTATACTAGGTACCTACCCGTTACCTAATCAATAAGGTAACATCGGCATTATCGCGGCGGCTTTGTTTACAAAAACGGATTCCAGTGTAAATATTACATAATAAATGACGTTGAAAACTGTACGATAGAATAGGACTGTTATCCGAATGTGTCGTCAACTTATCAATTAAAAGTGGGATTAATAGTAATATCGCTATCAGTAAACAAGTGTGTAATATATAGAAAGGGATGGGCGTTGTGTGGGTAAATAGTGGAATATCCTGCTAATGTGGGGTTCACTGACAGCTGTTGAGTTTACTACGTACAGCTACTACGAGTCACTGACTTCATCGACACTTTAATCACTACATAATTATATCGGATTCTTTGCAATAATGTGTAGTGCTCAATATAGCGGTGCTATTTACAAACAAGGTGACAACTTATTGACAGATCGTCTGCATTGGATGCTAATGAGAATTAATTGCAGTGAAATTGTGTTGCTTCTCGTGTCAGAAATGATGGAATGCTGTTGTGAACTGTCGTAAGCTACTAATTTATTCTTTTTTTAAATCATCAATAATTGATCGATGAAGCATAACCACATATACACGTTATGAGTAGGTACAAGAATAAGCACAGGTATTTTATTTTACTCACCGGTCTATGAATAAAAAAATTATAAAAGTTCTTGATATCATGTGAGGACCTCACCGACATCTCTACGAAGTTTCACAGCTGTTGTGTTAAAGTTTGGGAAATCGGAATGATTGTGTAGGTATCTGCTTGAACAACAGTTTCAGGTGAGTCACTTAATTTATTCAGCAATTCGCAAATACAAAAGACACTCTCAGATTTATTATGTAGTAGGCGGTAAATCTGATAACTATGCAAATGTTGTTTACGTAAATATAATCTGTTCGTTATCGTTCCTGTCTATTCCACAATTTAATTAGTGAAGACACGCTTGAAAGCTGTCATGATGGCTGATGGCGCCTCCAGACCTGCCTACATGTTTGGGGGTATTTGCTATTGCGCCTATTATCTTGTGGCTATTTATAGAGATGGATGAAGATGTTATTTATAAAATTGTCTAGTGACACTGATAGCACTAAGTTGTGACGATAGTCTGGACTATTTTATCTTCTACCAGGCGCCTTTAGGTATATTATTAAATTCGTATTTTTTTGGTGGATTGTTGATAAGCGCATCACTTGAGAACGGATAGTTGGCTATTTTTTGCTTTAAAATGTTCGTAAAAGTCCGAATTTGGTTTATATGGAAAGAAAAAAGTAAAAAAGTCTCCCGGAAAATTTTCAAATACGGGAATTTCTCAATGTCCTTTTTAGGGTTCCTGGGAACTCTTATAGTTTCGCCATGTCCGTCCGTCCGACCGTCTGTCCGCAGCTTAGCTCTGAGACTCTTAGTATTAAAAAGCTGTAATTTGGCATGAATATATTAGTCACGCCAACCAAGTGGTAAAATAAAATATAGAAAAAAAAGTTTTTAGGGCGCCTCTTCACGTAAAGTGTGGATGTTTTTTTTTTCTCGTCTACTTAATGTTGTGTAATATTGTTGGATAGGTCTTTCAAAAATATCGCTGGTTTGTAAAACCATTTTTTGAATAAGGGATCCGTCATTTTTGTTAGAGTCAAGTGGGGGACACTTGACTCTAACAAAAATGAGCACTTTCCCTTCTTTTTTTCAGATGCCTGTGCCGGGGCCACGGTAATCCTTTCGGACCCCATAATTTGGTGCTGACCTCTCTTAGAGGCGCGCGTGGAAAACAACGCGCCATCGACCCGGGCCTGCTCCTTATCGGACGGCGAGCTACCGATTGCTCGCCGTCCACAAGCCCGCGCCTACGGTGGCCGGAAATCTGCCTAGGATTCCCGACGCCCAGGGCGTCTCTTGTGGCGACTAGAGCCGTGAGGGCGCGAATTTTGCCTCTCCCTCTTGCGTTTAGCCTCCTCCTTCGCGAGCAGTTTTGCTTCGCAGAAGGAGGTGACTGCTTCCCATGCCCTCTCGTTTCGTACCATGGCATGGACCAGGGCCGGATGCGAGAGATCGCCACCGCTGATCACCTCTACGAGGAAACGGCAGTGCTCCGCCCAAGCCGGGCAGGCCTCCACCGCATGCTCCACCGTGTTCTCCGTGCGATCCACACAATGGTGACACCCGGGCTTTTCCTCCTGCCTTATCGGCAACAGGAACCTCCCGAAGCAACTGTGTCCGGTAAGGATCTGCGTCAGGCGGAAGGTGAGGACGCCGTGGCGCCTCTCTAGCCACTCCTCAAAGAGGGGACTTATCGCCGCAATTGTGGCGTGCCTCGCACTGGGTTGCGGCAGTCACACTCTCCATGTCGCCATGAGATCCCGCCGGAGCTCAATCCGCTGTGCCCTGATTTGTCGCGGCAGCGGTATTACGCCCCGGCGTTTCGCCTCCTCGAGCACGCTAGGACTTTTGCCTCCGGATCGCACGGCGGCAATCCGGTAAGGAGGCTCGCCGCCTCACCGGAGACCGTACGGTATCCCCGGACCAGCCGAGTGGCCGTGGCTCTTTGGGACGCGTTCAACTGGCGGGACCATGTACCGCATGACACCTGCCTAGAGCCTCCGGCAGGATGCGTTTGGACAACCTAGACTAGGTAGGAGCCGCTTCAAGGCAGCCCCGACCCTTTTCACAGTCTGGGGCAAAACGTCGAAAATGCTCCACGAAGTTCCACCGGCTGTCGAGGATGAGTCCCAGGTACTTCATCGTGGACTCAACGCCGATGTGTACCCCTCCTACCGTTATTGGGAACCCGACGGCGGCGCGTTTCGAGGACCATGAAAACACATGTCCTCGGTCTTGTGCAGGGACACCTCGAGTACCAATTGCCGGATCCTCTCGGCGATTGTACGCAGCCCCACGTGTCTAGTTCGGCCGCAGCCTGGTGTGACCTCCCCTGCGCTAGGACCAGCGTGTCGTCAGTGTAGCAAACCACGCTGACGCTGATAGGGAGGTTGGTGAGCAGCACCCAGTCGTACCCGATATCCCACAGATGCGGCCCCAGGACTGATCTCTGCGGGACACCGCACGACATCTCTCGCCGGTTCCATTCACCCTGGTGACCGGGGTAGATGACGACCCTGTCCGTCAATTAGGCCTTGACCACACGACAGAGTTAGGTCGGCATCGGGTGATACCGGAGTGCCTCCCTGATGCAGCTCCAGGGCAGGGTATTGAAGGCATTGACGATGTCTAAAGACACCGCCAAGACGACCCCACCCCGGGCCACAGCATTCCCCGTCGTGAGGGCCCGCACGCGCGATGTCGTTCACCGCACAGCGCCCCCTGCGGAAACCAAACTAGCTCTCCGCCAAATCTGGCGTCTCCCGCACCAGCCGCCCGAAAGCTAGCTTCAAAGCTTTCCCACCTCATAGAGCAGCACGATAGGCCGGTAAGCGGACGGAGAGTCCGCAGTGTCACCCATGCCAGCTAAATTATACTACTTTTGGATATGTGAAAAAATTCACGGTGGTAGTTTTTATAAGGAAGTTAATAGGAAAACTATCACAGCTAAGTAGGCTTTACCCGTTAACGAGTAATAGTCCACCACCTTACATTAGCGTAACGTATGTTTTTCAACTACAATATTAAGTTTGTTCTTGGGATAAATTCGTCCCAACTACAGAGCCCTTCATTGTGCGTGATCCGACACGCACTTGGCCGGTTTTTGTATGGGATTTTTGTATGAATTATTGAAATTTGGACCTGTCCAAATTAAAACTATAAACTATCTACTATAGTTTATAGTTTTAAAAAAACATTTAAGTGCATTTAGCGTTATTATATATTATCATTTTTATTTATAGTTGTGTTTTCCTGTGGGGTCATGGTACCCCACAGGAAAACACACACAGGATTGTCGCGTGGTATACCGCGACAGTGTTAACTTGAACCTTCATAACGATATCGTAGTATTATCGAATTGCACTAATTTCGTTGTTCAAGATTTAGGCCAACTTAAATTATATATAGAATGCCAGTGAAGTGTTCAATATGTTAACTAAAATGCATTTGATTGAACGCCACAATCTCAGACGTGACAAGGCCAGATCGTGTTCGGTTCCAGCTAATAAACATCAACTTATTATGAAGGTACAGTTAAGTGATATTAATAACTCTTAGATACTGCCCTCTGACTTAACTTATAAGTTGTATTTTTTCCTATAAGTAGATTTATTTAGATTTTTCTTCGAAATAAGTAAGTAATGAGAATTTCGGAGTGATTGCTAGTTATGCTAACAATGATCACTTCATGCTTTAGCATCTAATTTGCATTTAAATATTGCCTAGGTATCTAAATAAATAAGTTCTTTGGACATTCTCGCTGAAAGTGTGGCACGTGAACGTTACAAAGTAGGAAATTATTGGAAAAAGTCTCAGAACTGTCTGATACTTCTATCACGGCCAATATCGAAAAAAAAAACCGTTTTATGGAGCAAAAATCATTGAACGATACTGTGGGATACAGACCTGAGTCAACCACTTCTTATATCAGATCATCATCACGATATAAAGTCGAGGTGACCTTTTTGCGTGTGTCTGTCTAGGAGAGCTCAGTAAGCCAATGATCCTTGCTATCATCAGTACCAATCAACCGACAATCTACTAGTGGTCATGGACAGTCGGAAATCCGATTCTTATTTGGTTTCATTGTGGAGGTCAGGGGTTTTGTTCAAGGTATCTGACCTCCAGGCTGACCTGGTAAGACTTAGCATTGAACTCTTGAATAACTATTTAAAGAACAAAGAATATTATGACGATGTAATAAAGTGTCAATAGAAAGCTTATTAGAAACGAAATTCATAATAAATACCGCTCACACATCAATATCAATGAGACCAGCTAGCACATTCAACGTGCACCTACATTATTTTACAGGTAGGTACAGGAAAAACAATACATATGTTTAATAATTCTCACCTTCGACTTGACCGAAGATTTTCACATCATAGCAAAAATGGTTTCTATTTACTGTGTGTGTAGGTACCTACTTCAGAACGCTTCGCGCTACGAACTTTCTATCTTTTAGGCAATAAGTTATCAATTCAGTGTAAAGTTGCTACGGATCGCTACGCGCTACGAAATCTCTATATTTTGGCAAGAAGTCACACATTCAGTGGAAAGTTGCTACGGTGTGCTACGCGCTACGAAATTTCTATCTTTAGGCAAGAAGCCATAAATCCACAATTATTTTGGTAATAAACACACTACAAATATCACTACCCATTACACTCACTTACTACATAATAATGTGGGTACTTTTGAGACATACCTAATAAGTAATGTCTTAAAAGTACCTGTATTTGTTCATGCAATTACTGAAACCACCCGTTGTTATTTACTTAAGCTTAGAACTCAAACTCAAAGCATTTATTTCAAATAAACCAATTACAGGCACTTTTGAATTGTCAAGGGGTCGGACAGTCAGAAAGATGAAGCTAGTTGCCCATTCCAAAGCGTAGTAGGTACCTATGGAGAAGAACGGACAAGAAACTCCATGGACACTCCTTTAAATCAAAATATTGTTACAAAAAAGTGGTTACATCATTCATGTTGTAATTATACATGTGAGAACGATGTAGAAAGACGTGCACGTCAAAAGCGTCCGTAATAAAAAGATAAAAACAATTCTGGAATTAAAATAAGCCGTGGCAGCTAAGAAATGACCAGTGCCTACTGACGGCGCCCGTTCACGAACATGACGCATGGATCAGCACCATTCAGCACAACCATTTTGAAGGGAACTCAATGATCGAATACACACGCCACCACCAGCGACACATTTGAGTGAGCATGACATACTCTCAGCCGCCAGGGCACATTCAAGTCAATGAAAGACGAACCTAGTAAGCTTTATAGTGGGTACATAGTGCTCACACATGTGCTATGCAATTATACAATACTAAGAGATTGAATTTATACAATGCAAAGATAGGTTGTACAATCTTCATCAGCTCCAACATTATTTTCGAATGCTAATTAATTAGTTTACGCGCCCTTGTGGAGCAGGACCAGCCCTGAGCCAAGCATTTTTGTCAGCGATATAATCCCCCAACTTATAATATGCTTGGCTGTATAGTGTGCGTTTTATACAAGATTTAAATTTCGTTTCATTCAGTTGGAGTATGTGGGGAGGTATTTTATTGTAACATTTTAAACAGTACCCCATGAAGCATGAGTCTACTTTAGCCAGTCTGAAACCTGGTTGAACTAATTGGTCCCTATTTCTAGTCCTATAGTTGTGTTTTTCACCTCTTTTACTGTAAAGATTTAAATTTTTCCTTTAATCGTAAATAAATATTTTTATCGTAATTAAATAACAATAAATTTGATTAAAACATCATGTACGTCATGATGTTTTTTTTTTAATATATTGACAAGGTACCGTCATGATGTTAATGTCTTTAAACAGTTCCCATAAAGAATCCCGCCTGCGGAGGCTGTATATTGCTCTGATAGCTCTTTTCTGCAGAATAAAAATAGACTCAATATCGGCAGCCCGTCTCCATAATAAAATACCGTAAGACATGATACATACTATGAAAATAGCTAAAATAGAGACATGAATGACAACAGGAACATTGAATGACGGAAGAGATGTTTCTGTTTTCTACTTTTTGCGTTTGGAAACATTATGCATCCACTGCAAAGAGATAGTATTCAATTGCTTTCGCTAACGAACGGGTCATGTCATTTTTACACAGACACATATGACATTAATACTTATTAAGTGTCTATTTGCGTCATTACTTCAAAAGAGATTGTACTGGACTAACTACGTTCTTTTAGTTTCAGCTCGTATTTTCGTCCTAGTTGATTACAATGACCGCAGCGTAAGCTTTGGCTCAGTTGATACACCACACGTATTAACCTAAGATAGAATGTCATAGATTATGATATAAATATTTCGTTAGCGTTAGTTAGAGCTATTATTTACTTTATTATACAAAAGATACCCATGATGTATCCTTCATAATTTGTTATTAGAAATAATTGTAATTAATATACGATATAGGTATAGATGTGACAGTGACATCGACGCGCTAATGGTTACAGACCATGATTTTAGCACATGATTCCAGGCCCTGCAGTCTCGACATAGTTAGCAATCGTTTTCGGTTGCTAAGTCCTAACAATCCAGATGTAAATGTTGATGTAAATGTTTGGAAGTCTCGACACTCAAATTTATCGGTTGTTACCTACCGGTACCTACCTAAAATACCAGTAACAACTGATAAATTTGAGTGTGGAGACCACAAAATATCGTTACATCTGGATTGTTAGGACTTAGCAACCGAAAACAATTGCTAACTATGTCGAGACTGCAGGGCCTGGCCCCCTAGCGTATCGTAGATATAAATCGACGGTTACCAAAAAAATCTGCTTTTCATAGAAAAGTGCAATACCTAAGCGGTCAAAATGTGTGGAACTACTGCTAATTTTATTTTTAATAAGCGACGTAAAATTTCAACTACCCCAGGGGCGTTCAGAATCTTGTACTGAATCCATGGGAACCGGCGGTTGCGTATCGATGTCTCTGCTTACTTTAAAGTTTGCTTTCGTAATACCAGCCTTGTTGCAGTATGGAGCAAAAAGCCAGTTTTCGTACCGAAACAGGGCCTGCAGTCTCGTCATAGTTAGCAATCGTTTTCGGTTGTTAAGTCCTAACAATCCAGATGTAACGATTTTTCGTGGTCTCCACACTCAAATTTATCGGTTGTTACTGGTATTTTAGGTAGGTACCGGTAGGTAACAACCGATAAATTTGAGTGTCGAGACTACCAAACATTTACTTCAACATTTACATCTGGATTGTTAGGACTTAGCAACCGAAAACGATTGCTAACTATGTCGAGACTGCAGGGCCTGAACGTAATAATTACACTTGCCTAGAATGTGTTACCGAGTTCAGACTTTGACTTGACGGTAATGGAAAACATCGCATCATGTCCCTACCATGCCATGTTTTCCTTCACCGTGCGTCAGTGTTAGTGTGACAAACTACTTAGTATTAAATAACAAATAACCCGTGTGGCTGACTAAAATTGTTTATAGTAGCAAAAACACTACAAATTGAAAAATAACTTTAATTTCGGAAGTACCGACTTCCGAAATTAGAGTTATTTTTCAATTTGTAGTGTTTTTTTTTAAGTTTTTTATTTTTCACTACCTCTGTGTGACCTACCAAACATAAAAAGAATCATAAAAATCAATTCATAATTGGCGGAATGATCGCGTGACAAACATACAAATAAAAACACAGTCGAATTGAGAACCTCCACCTTTTTGAAGTCGGTTAAAAATTATAGGATGAGGACAAATCTGACTTGAGTCCGAATTTGAGCAAAACAATAGGGCCGGCTTGTTTTATTAACAGAGTTGAAAACCCGTTTGAGTGTTCACCTTCAGGATGTCCGTCTGTGGTTGAGGCGTCAAGTGCTGAGGCCAGGCTGATACGAGACTAATGATGACGATGTTATGACTGGCTCAGAAACGACTACAATGTTTAGGCTAATACGCGTAAAATATTACTTTTGTCGTTGTAAGTGTAAAGCTACTGTTTACGTTCACGTGCCGTTCAAGACGTTGGTTTAAACAAGGTAGGTACATGTTTACTACTTGTCGTAAGTGAAGTATCCCAGTGCACTTGCGGCACCCGTGGGCCGTGGGTAGCAGAGGAGGCAATAAAATATTCATCAGTCACATGTCAACGTGACCCACGTTACACGTTCCTAAGAATTGTAACACCTATTTATTGCGATGTTGTTATTTTCTATCATGTAATGTACTTACTGCCGTTGGTCATTGGAATGAGAATTGTGCCTTGTTTGGTTATTTATAATTTTCAGTCCATAAACGTATTTACACGGCTAAAGATGGGTTCTCCTATAATAGACACTTTGTCGTAAACAGATATTAGACAACAGTGTCGAAATATACCTAACTATACTAACTAGGTAACTATTTAGTGACAAAAACTGGCTTAGAAGTATAAAAAAATCCGCCCCTTGAAATTGTTTCCTACTTTTGAAATTATAGGGGTAGGTAAATAAGTTCTCAATAAAGGTCCTAATAAAACCTCACACACATACCTAGTTCAATTCCTAATTGTTGTGCCTTTAATGGAGTTAATACTTATCTAAAAGGAAAGGTAGTGCCACCTATTAATGTTACTTACCGCTAAAGAATTACCTAAACGCGTTGTTTCTTATATCCACATTCATTAGATAGGTGTAGGTATAAAGTTGTTTTGCTAAGATCATAAGCCAAATGTGCTTGCTATAAATAGACCGGCTTGAGGCGTGGGTCGTGGGACTGGTGAGTTATACTTACAGTTGGTCATCGTGGAACAAAGTGCAGTATGTCAGTTAGGTATGTAATTCCTTTCATAACACTTACATAACGGACATCATAAAATTAAAGACCGTCGGATTGCAACGACACGGTTTGAGACCAGTGGTAAATTGCTAATATTCTCTTCTTACTCACGATGTAATGATGTTTGTGCAATAGAGGACTACGAATAACAAGTAAGAAGAGTCACCAATGTACCAACGTCTGACTCATTATTGATTCTGAAATACTGAATCATTCCAATATTTTCACAAACTTTTGCTTTGTTTGGACGGAAAACAATGTTACTTCAGGGAAAAATACAACAAGGTGACGCGTTACCATGAGTTGTTTGTAACAGCCAAGACCGTCATGTAGAACAATCAAAAATACAATTTTGCGGTAATTATTAAGTATTATAGGTATGACAAGATATATAAGCAAATCTTCAGTGTAACTATACATATGTGTAAAAGGTCATCGTTTAATTTTAATGAGGAGACAAGTATGAAGTAAGTAGGTACATACCTATAAGTCACAAGCACGTTCGTGCTATATTTAGAAGCTACTGTTGCCTCATGCTCATTAGAAAAGTTATAAATAAGTAGTTATTGTGATTTTTTGTTTGTACACATTCACAAGTAGACAGTCTTCTGAGAGAAGCCTGACTGAACATAGGAAGAATAGCAAGATGTATCTAAAGACATGGTTGCTCGCAGGTAAACCACCTCGTCTGGCAGCCACCAAACTATAGAGGCTAAAATCAGAAAACCTTGTAAAGGCTACATTTGGACATCCTAACTATCGTAACTAATATTATAAATATATAATAAAGTTTGTTTGTTACCTTTTCACGCCTAAACCACTGAACCGATCATCATGAAATTTTGCATGTGTGCTGTCAGGGGTACTGAAAAGGACTAGGGTACCTACCTTTTATCCAGAAAAAAGTAAGTACTGTTCCCGAGGGAAAGAACAATAACTTTCGACGGTCCCAATTGCTTAGGGACGCTAGATGGCGCTACGTGTCTTTCGACTCTTGCTTGAATTATATTATTAGAAACTTTAGTAAATATAAGTAGGTAGGTAATACATTTTGTTAGAGTGAACTCCAACACCGTTTGACCGAACACCATAGAAGTTGGCACATAGGTAGTTAGGTAAGTATATAGATATGTATTTTTAATGGGGAAGTATTTACAGGATTTTTATTGACCTCCACGTGAGTAAATCCGCGGGAAAAAGCTAGTAATATTATAAATGCGAAAGTGAGTTTGTTTGTTTCTAACGAAAGTGAGTCTGTTTGTTTGTAAAGAAAGTGAGTCTGTTTGTTTATAACGCTTTCACGCTAAAACGGCTGAATGGATTTGGATGGAATTTGGTACATGGGTAGACCATGACTTGGGTCAGGACATAGGCTACTTTTCATCGCATACGAAGTTGCGGGCAACTATTTTATTTGTGTACTAGCTAGTACACAAATAAAATAACATAACATCATGCTTATAATCGTCGAAGGGTTGGGCAGAGGTGTACCTATACCTATAGGTATACAGCCACATTCCACAAGTTATGTTTAAGTACCATGTAATAGGGGGCGAGCCTATTGCCATCAACCAGCCACAAATCCAGACTCCGGGCTAGTAGACTGAGAATTAAAATATTCCTTTATTTATTTTTCGCTGGGCCCTATTGTTAGTAGGTAAATCTTTTTTCACCCATCTAATTAACATTGATCTATTTCAGAGGAACAAAAAGAATAAAGTGATGATGGTCAAAAGCTAGGTGGATTTGTGTAAGAACATGTATATGTCGTAGGATAATTTGATACTTCGAATCTTCGCGAAAATCCTAGGGGTTTTGCGAAAACGCGGATAATTAGACATAGGCGAAAAATTATCAAATCTTACTGGACAAAGTCAGGATCTAACATAACCTAACCTAAATGATACAACAACAATAGAAGGGTATCTGGCGCTTGGCGGCCGCTGCCGCGGCACGCTCGCTTCGCTCGCTCGCCTTCGCGCGCTAATGGTCACTGTTCTAACATAACCTAACCTAAATTCTAATTATCCGCGTTTTCGCAAAACCCCTAGGATTTCCGCGAAGATTCGAAGTATCAAATTATCCTACGACATATACAATACCTGTGAGGATTTTCCATAGAGGTTTGATAGCAGAAGAATTCGATATGAGAGTGTGTTTATGTAAATGTTGCCATATTTCTATGTCCTTTCTTCCAAAGTTCGTCCGACAAAGTCAGGGAATCAAATCTAGAAATAAAAAAATTAAAAATTATCTGTTTATTAATATCGCAGTTGACAGTTACTATGAAATACACGGCTAGTTGATGTAGAGTGTCAATTTGCTTAACGAATAATTTCTCTGACTCGACATATCGCTATTAGCAATAATACCACCACTGCACCCATTCTTAAAACGTGGTGGGTATACCCACTTATTGTGTATATTCGTCCTCGTAATTGCATTACCACCCTAACGTTGAATGTCACTCTTACGTCATAAAACGACAAGATCGATTTGTCTCTGTGACAGTTAGATAGTTTCAACCATAGATTTAGTATATTTACTAGAGTTAGATGGGCAACGTGGTGAATAAGGCGAGCCCAAAAACAAATTACACCTGTGTAGGTACGTGTGATGTGCATATGCACGAGACAGATAGTGCTGTGCTCACTACCTGCTTCAACTTCTATTATCGATATACATTGCAGTGTCTTCGTATCTACCGATTTGAAGCAGATGCGGTTAAAGTGAATACCTATCTTAATTTTTAAAAGAACAAAAATAAAACTACAAACCAATCGTGTTGGATTTTTAATTTCCTCCAAAGAAAACTAATTTATTGTAAATATCTCGTAAGCTTTCCTTGGCAGTATTTTGCAATTTTGCTCCAAACTTTAGTCTAATAATAAAATAATGTTCGATTATTAGTTTTATTAATAGGTGTTTATGGTTGGATAATAATGGCAAATCATACATGTGAATGTCGAGCTTGTGGAATATAATTGGTTTACTGGGTGCGCGTGCGTTGCGTGCCGCCGCGACCCGGTTTCGCTAATCCGCACAAAGTGCCGGCCCTGCCGATATCCTGCGGTCAGGCCGGGCCCTCACGTCTGCTCCATTAAACAAACATTGTGGCAAAAGGTGGGCCATGTCACTTTCATATATCATTATTATATTTATATTAAATAACAAACATTATTTCGGAGGGACCAGAAAGGTTCTCTTTTTACGCTGGGTCATCAAGAACTTCTGCTAAATGGGTTTCCACAAAACTAACGTTATGTTAAAATTCTCTACTTATTTTTAAATAGTTAAAGGTTTTACTTTACTTACAAACCTAAGATTCATTTTAGATTTTCCACTTAGGTTGTCTCTCGTAGATGCTTGCTATTCATCCGATACAGGCTGAGTGTAGAATTCCAATCGCAGATTTCGAACCGGGTATAGATGTATTTGTATAATAGCGACAAGTGTATCTTATATACAGTACCTACCCGGCAGTATAAGGTCGATTAGAAGGGTTACGAAATGGCTGTTGCCACGGCGGCGCGGCGTA
This sequence comes from Brachylomia viminalis, assembly GCA_937001585.2. Classification (NCBI taxonomy): domain Eukaryota; kingdom Metazoa; phylum Arthropoda; class Insecta; order Lepidoptera; family Noctuidae; genus Brachylomia; species Brachylomia viminalis. The sequence goes on from OW443299.2 coordinate 12,642,099, forward strand.
AATGTAAAGGCCTGCCTATGTTGCAAATATTACGCACTTTCGCTAGGTACGTGTTTCATGAGGACTTCTGTCGGTGCTGGAGATGGTTGGTTGAAGTTGCGATATCCTTAACATGGTGTATGTTTTATGACATGTACAAGAGGACGAGCTGTGCACCATTTGGGCACTAAATGCCTACCTACCCCATTTATTATAGCTATGGTGTTCTACCTAACTCAAGGCACTTTCTCCGTTTTGCCATACGAGACTTGAGCCTAGTGACATCTTTCGGTAAAACCATTACGTACCTACCTATAAGTCGTCTTTCCTCTTACTTCTATACGACATAATATTCTAAATAAGGCAATTTAATAACCTTTATTAATAACCTTTCGATCTCTAGGTCTCGTGTCACTCATCTTCAACTAATAAGATTTGCATATAAATAACTTGTCTATGTAATTGTTATTGTGGTTGTCTAGTCTCAGTAATTTGATCAATAGTCCTCCGTAATCTGCAGGCCATAGATCAAATTAATCATCTGATAATATCATGCACATGATTTATATTGTTAAGACAATAGATTTGTTCTATGAAGGTTGTAGCTTATTTATTTAGACGGACTTTTGAAAGTTGTTCTTTACTCTTCTGGATATGTAGAAGAAAGAAGAAAGAAGAAATAAATCATTTATTTGCCATGAATGTGGGTACAAAATAAGGTGTAAACATTGTAAAGGCAGCTTCAACACACTCTACCTTACGGCATGGAAAATTAAAAACATATTATAATCTACTTACTCAATTATACAAACATAAAAAGTACAGTTATGTGGATATCAACAATCTACCTTACATAAACCAAACATCAAAAACAACAATCTTTATTACGTAGTTCACAAGTTATTGGTTAAATTGATTATTTTGCTTATATTATCAAGGTACTTAATGAAATTTGAAATAAAATAATATACCTAACATTATAAACTCTTATCATTCAAATAATCTTGTATAGAATAGTAGGTAACATTTAATCTATCAGTAAGGATGTTATCCTCTTTTGAAATATACTTATTGATTCTTCTTTGTAGCTATGAGGTATTTTGTTATAGATACCTGTTGACGCTCTTGTGTAGAGCAGATTTGCTGGCGGGATGTTCTTGAGGAGGTGCGTAGAGATGTACGTCGGTGCAGCGAATAGACAACACTTCGTTGGCGAATAAAACACTACTTCTTCAGATAAGAGGGTTTCTTCTTTATTTTTCCTTTCTTGTTGTTCGTGACACTGCTGGATTCGGAATGCCTGACCACGGAAAATACACCCTTTTTATAGGTGAATTTTGTAGTGCCTGACTAATCAGACCCCTTCAGTTCGTAATAATGCCCCGCCCCTTGACCAATCAGGGCGCAGGTGACTTTGTATGGGAAACTTAATTTGCGTGTTTTCCGTGATAGGACATCCCTTACAATATTTTCTTATGTATCTAACCCTAGATATAGTTTGCCTTTATTATTTACATAAGAATCAGTCTCGAAAACCTTGATTAATACCTTAAAATAATTAAAATACGGAAACGGTCCTCGTTGAGGTAAAGTTCCTTAGTACTTAAGCTTAAATATTGAACATGGTACAAGTGGCGCCTCTAGCGGCCGGAATGTACAACATATTATCGACAATCTTATGAGAGAAATATCGCAACGAAAGACAACTTAATTAATATAGTTAGACATGAAACACTTAACTAACAATTACATATTATCGTTGCCAACATTCTCCCCCACGGTGCGTAGCACTGCATCCTCTGGAGGCGACGATACCGCAGGAACCAGCACGATGACCCGTCGAGTTGGGCGGCGAAGTGTTCCTCCCGATGTCCGCACGTCCAGCACTCTGGTTCTTCCGTCTGGTCCAGGATACGTTTTGACAACTTCTCCGCGGGGCCATGAATTTCGTGACAATGTAGCGTCTACTATTAGCACGATATCTCCTTCTCTTGGGTCTTTGGTTTCTTTGCCTTCAATTTTCCTTGGCATTAAGAGTGGTAAGTATTCTCTGATCCACCTTTTCCAGAAGTGGTCCGCGAGTCTCTGGGTGGTTCTCCAGTTGGCCTTCCCGATTAGCTCTGAGTCGTCGAATTCTCCCGGCGCCATGGCTCCGCACGACCTCCCCAGTAGGAAATGGTTTGGTGTCAGGCCCTCTTCGTCTTCTGGATCCATGCTGACTGAGGTGAGAGGTCTAGAATTGACGATGTGTTCGACCTCGGTCATCAGCGTGTGAAGCACTTCTTCGGGTGGGCTTCTTTCGTTGAGAACCACTGCCAAAGCTGTCTTGACTGATCGCACGAGTCTCTCCCAGGCGCATCCCATGTTTGGAGTCCCCGGGGAGATGAACTTCCACTTGATGCCCTTTTCTTGTGCGGCCTCTTCTAGCTCTCTTTTGGCCCCAATAAAGTTGGTCCCGTTGTCGCTGAATATGGTTTTTGGTGTTCCTCTTCTGGCTGCCATTCGTCGGAGTGCCATGATCATCGAGCTAGTGCTAAGAGAGGGCAATAACTCGAGATGTACAGCCCTGGTAGTGAGACAGGTGAACAATGCCCCCCAGCGCTTCTCACTTCTTCTGCCGATGGTGACTTGCATAGGCCCGAAGTAGTCTACGGCCGTGCAAGAGAACGGGAACTGATGATGCTTTAGTCTCTCGCTCGGTAGGTCTCCCGTCGGTGGTATCTCCGGTAAACTCTTCTTTGTCTTGCACCATTGACAGCTGTGTGCGACTGCCTTCAGAGTTGCTCTTAGGCCCAGGATCCAGTACCTTTGTCGAATCTCGTTCATTACTGTAGCAGTATTTCCGTGAAGGAATTTCTTGTGGTAATGTTGTATGATGAGACGCGTTATCTTCTGTTTCCCATCTAGGATGATGGGATTCATCTTCTTGTCGCTCTTGTCGTGGAACTTCGTTGTCCTGCTTCTTAGTTTGATAATTCCGTCGGCCCCTATATAAACGTCGATCTTCTTGAGCCGACTTGCGCTTTCTAGAGGTTTTTCCGTCGTCAGGTTCTTTATATCTGACGCGAAACTATCGTTCTGGCTCATCTTCATCAATAACTCTTCGGCCTTTTTTAAGTGTTCTTCTTCCAGGGGTAGGTACTGTCGCTTGTTTTCGTTTCTGTTGGCAGCTTGATTCGAGTTTCTAGCGTCTTTCTTCTGGGTTTTCTTCTGGGGTTTCCAGGAGTCGTCCCCCCGGCGCATGGCAGTGGTAGTTGCTTTGTGAGCCTTCAATAAATGGTATGTGAAGGCAACCACTCTGGCTGTAGTGCGTAGTAGTCGCTCCCAGCTCGAGAACCTCTCTGGATCCAGAAGAACGTCTTCTGCAGCTTTTATTGACATCACCTTTTGCTTGTTCTTCTCTTCTGGCATGGTACCCTCTGGTTTGAAGTCGTGAAACGGCCACTCTTCTTCTGGTTGACGGAGAAATGACGGGCCTTTGAACCACCTGGCATTGTGGTCGAATTCGACTGGGACGCCCCTCGTGGCGTCGTCAGCTGGGTTTTCTTTGGTCGGCACCCATCTCCAGTCTTCTGACTTGGACTTCTCTTCGATTTCTGCCAGTCGGTTGGCCACGAAAGTTTTGAATTTTCTTGGTTCCGCCTTTATCCACTGCAGTACTGTGCTAGAGTCGGTCCAGTAGACTTTCTTCGATATTTCAAGCTCCGACTCTTCTTCGATTGTGGCAGCTAGTCTGCTGCCAAGCAACGCCGCTTGTAACTCCAACCTCGGAATTGATACTGGTTTTGTTGGCGTTACTCTAGCCTTGCCGGCGATCATGGAGATGTGGACTTTTCCCTCGGGCTCGACTGTCCTCCAGTAGACTACTGCCGCGTAGGCTTCTTCGCTCGCGTCGGTGAATGTGTGCAGCTGCCCTTTTCTGCCACGGGGCGAGACGCACCTTGGGATCTTCAATCTTGCTAGCGCCGACACTTCTTCTATGTAGTTCGTCCAGGCTTCCTTTTGGGATTCGTTAATTACTTCGTCCCAGTCTACTTTTGACCGCCAGATGTCTTGAATTAGCTTCTTTCCTTGTATTAAGACTGGTGTTGCAAAACCCATCGGGTCAAATGTAGACATCACGGCGCTCGTGACTTCCCTTTTTGTTGGAGTTCTTTTACCCTCTTGAAGATCTTTCGACGTGTTGCGCAACCCAACATTGAAGGCTAGTGTATCTTCTTTAACCAGCCATCTTAGCCCCAGAGTCTTCTCTTCCTTTGTCAGTTGCAGGGAATCTTCTTTATTGGTGTCTTCTACTTCTGATAGTACCCCCGAATTGTTACTAGCCCACCCCTTCAGATGAAAGTTTGCCTTTGCATGAATATCTTTGACTTCTTTCGATATCTTCTTTGCTTCGGTCGTAGATGCGAAGCTCTGTAGATAGTCATCCATGTAATGGTTTCTGTTTATTGCTTTTACTGCTTCGGGATGAGTCTTCTTGAATTCTTCTGCGTTCTTGTTCATTACATATATCGCTGTCGCTGGCGATGACGCTGCTCCGAAGATAATTGACGACATTCTATACTCTTCGGGCTTGCCTGTTCTTCGGTTTCCGCGCCACAGGAACCTGAGACTATCTCGGTCGTCTTCTCTGACCTTGACTCTAAGAAACATATCCTGGATGTCAGCCATGACAGCCACGGGTCCCTCTCTGAAGCGTAGTAGCACGCCAAATAATGACTGTAGTAGGTCAGGGCCGGAGAGCAAGGCGTCGTTGAGGCTCTTCCCTCCGAACTTGGCGGCTGCGTCGAAAACTATTCTTAGCTTCTTCTTAATTGGATGTACGACGGCGAAGTGGGGTAAGTAGAATGTTCTTTCTTTGTTTGAAGTTTCTGGGGCCTTCTCTGCATATCCCTTTTCGATTAGACTCTGGATCTGAGTCTCGTAGTTCTCTTTAGCTTCTTGGTCTCGATCTAGTTTCTTTTCGATGTTGACTAGTCGACGGATTGCTTGATTGTAATTGTTGGGTAGGGTTTCGTTTTCTTTCTTCCACAGGAGTCCCGTTTCATATTGACCACTTGGCAGTTTCTTCGTAGTTTTCTCGAGGATTTCTAATGCTCTTCTATCGCTGTCATTGGTTGTTGACCGATTCTGAATCCCAAGAGATTCTAACTGGAAGTGTTCTCGGACGATTTCTTCTATGCTTTCTTCATCCGTGGTCGATCTGCCATAGTGAGTGAAGTTTACTAAGGCAATTGCCCCTGTTTCGCATCCGTGTAGCACCCACCCTAGGTTGGTGAGTGAGGCTACAGGATCGGATGGTTTGCCCTTCTTTAGTCTTCTTGTTACTATCAGCCCCCAGTTGTCTTGGCCTATTAGTAGTTTGGGCCTTTCGGTGACGTAGAGGAGTTGATCTTCAATTGCCCTTAGATGCTGGCAATTCTGCACGGTGCCCTTATTGATGTATTGTTCTGACAGCTTCAGGTCGTCGATGGTTCTTGCGACGATAGTTCTTTTATCTCTTCTATGAGCCCCTTTTATTTTGAACTCTATCTTCTGTGAACTATCTTTTCTTAACACCTTCCCGCCGACGGTTTCGATTGTGAGTTTTTCTTGCTTCCCTTTAACTCCAATTTTCTCAGCAACTGATGCGTCCAGGAGTGTGACGGTTGATCCCTCGTCCAGTAGTGCGAGTACGCGGACTTGACCTTTCGGACCAAAAAGATCCACTGGGATAATCTTCAGGTACGCCTTCTCTTCTCCTTTTGTGTTGTGGATTGAGGCGATTTTCTCTCCTGAAGTGCTTTTCTGGTCTTCTTTGTTTACTTCTTTTTCTGCTGGGACTGGCGGCTTGTCGGTGTGCAAGATGGTATGGTGCCATCTCTTACACTGCTTGCAGACTGGAGCTTTACAGTTGATTCTTGAGTGCTTGAACTTAAGACACTTGAAGCATATTTTTGCCTTCTTGATCATTTCCCATTTTTCGTTTATATTAGCTTCTTTGAACTTCTTGCATTCCATTGGGAAATGTTCTTCATCACAGAATGGACACGACTTCTTGTATCTTTCTTGTGACCTTTCTTGTGATGTTTCTTGTACTGAATGTATGGGTCTTCTTATAGTCTTCTTTTCCTCCGAAGACACTTCAGGTGGAGCAAAGTCCCCACACATGTCAGCTTCTGTTTCTAAGAATGCTTCGACGTTTAGTAGTTCTTGAGTTTCTTCGTCTCTTCTGCTTCTGTGATAAGCGTACCAACGAAATTTCATGGATGTTGGCATTTTGTCGACTATAATTCTCAGTGTTTCGGGAGAACTGAGATATTGCGGTTTCTTCAGGGCCTTGATGGTTTCAACAGCATTCTTCACTTTGCTTGCAAATATGCAGATGTCGCTTGGGTTCTCGCCGACTTTTGACAGGTTCTTCATCTTTTCTAGTTCTGCCAGTGCCAGTGCTCCAGGTCTACCAAATCTTGCTTCCAGTCCCTTGATTATTTCGCGTGGGTCTTCAGCGGTGAACAGCAGGCTTTGGACGGCTTCTCTTGCTTTTCCTTGGATCGCGATTCTGAGGCGCGCTAGGTTCTGATTGTTATTGAAGGAAGCGGCCGTGTCTTCGTATGATCTCTTGAAAGCTAACCATTCTTCACAGGACCCGTTGAAGTGAGGGAGTTCGAAATGCTTCGATGACACGTTGTCACGTGACTTCTCGGATAGCTTAAGTATGACTGAAGCCAACTCCTGGATGTCGCTCTTCTTTTCTTCTATTGTGATCGGCCTCTGATCCTTAGGCCTTTCCCCGGATCGGATGAACCACTGCTCGACTTCTTGAGTTTGTTCGTACAATTCTTCTTCTCCATCTGACCCGGCGGCGAGAAGCTCTAGTTCAGCTTGAGCGACTTTTGATCGTGCTTTTGCCAGTTCTAATTCCCGTAGTGCCACTGTCATTCTTGCTTGCGCTTCTGCTCTCTTCCTATGCGACGAGCTAACGGAATGGGTGTCCGGATCGCGGGTCGTCTTCTTAGGGTGAGGCCGCTGCAGACTCTCTTCTCTGGACGTTGGTATGCTTTCATTGTCCAGACGTGTTTTCACGGCGACACTTCTTTCTTGAATCTGCGGCGATGGATGACTCTCTTCTTGGCGAGGGGGAATTGACGCTTCAATAGTGTGGGTCGGGGGTGTGGTATGAGCCACCTTCCCTGGTGTTGATTCTTCTCCAGCGGTGACCTTAGGCTGAGGTACGGGTTGCCGACTTCCGTGGACGCTGCTCGGCGGCGATCTTCTTGTTAGTGTCGATCGATTTGAAATCGACGTGTCTGTCGCGCTTGTAGATTCGCTTGGAGTATTCATGCTCCAATCCGTCGTACCGGAACCCGACGTGCCGGTGCCCGTAGTATCTGTTGCGTTGCTTTCGCTCCTTATAGTCCTCGACTGCACTGATCTTGCTCGTGTGTTCGTAGGCATCTCCCAGTTTTCTTGAACCCGATCCGGCTTCTCGAAGGACCAATGTTGACGCTCTTGTGTAGAGCAGATTTGCTGGCGGGATGTTCTTGAGGAGGTGCGTAGAGATGTACGTCGGTGCAGCGAATAGACAACACTTCGTTGGCGAATAAAACACTACTTCTTCAGATAAGAGGGTTTCTTCTTTATTTTTCCTTTCTTGTTGTTCGTGACACTGCTGGATTCGGAATGCCTGACCACGGAAAATACACCCTTTTTATAGGTGAATTTTGTAGTGCCTGACTAATCAGACCCCTTCAGTTCGTAATAATGCCCCGCCCCTTGACCAATCAGGGCGCAGGTGACTTTGTATGGGAAACTTAATTTGCGTGTTTTCCGTGATAGGACATCCCTTACAATATTTTCTTATGTATCTAACCCTAGATATAGTTTGCCTTTATTATTTACATAAGAATCAGTCTCGAAAACCTTGATTAATACCTTAAAATAATTAAAATACGGAAACGGTCCTCGTTGAGGTAAAGTTCCTTAGTACTTAAGCTTAAATATTGAACATGGTACAAGTGGCGCCTCTAGCGGCCGGAATGTACAACATATTATCGACAATCTTATGAGAGAAATATCGCAACGAAAGACAACTTAATTAATATAGTTAGACATGAAACACTTAACTAACAATTACATATTATCGTTGCCAACAATACCTAACTGGCCCCGTTGATAGGAAGCTTTTTCTTAACAATGCTGTAGTAGTTGTTCCGGGTCTGGCGGTTTGTGTATGTGAGTTTAAATGTTTGTAAACGCACCCACGATACAGGAGAAATTCCTAGTGTGGGGCAACGTTTTTTTTTTTTTTTTTTTTTTTTTAAATAAAATAAATAAATAAAATTAATAAATACCTACCTACCAGTAAACATTAAATTTCTGTATTGCGATCTATCAGATCCCGGACGTGTTCTAATATCGTCCATTAGGGTAAAAAGGTGTATGCTTGTTCTAACAAATATTGCAACTTCAAGTACCTACATATATACAGAGACGGAAAGGTGAGTAATTTTAGAGACTTGAACACAGGTGCACAACTGTCTGTATTTTTAAGGCTTGTATATAGGTCTTTGGCTTAGGCTTGTATATATTATGTAGGTCTGTATAACTCGTTTATAATTACCAGTAGTTAGATTATACACCCCCGGACTCCTAAATCGAGTCATGAAATTTTATGTTAAAAGGCCTAAAACATCAAAATTATGATAAATCAGAGAAAAAGTTTTTATGCAGTTTTGACGCTCACATACGAGTATATTATTGGCCATCATTTCGGTATCGTCGTAGTTCCAAATTTGAATTCACGAATTTAAAAAAGAGAAGAAAATCGGAGTTTGGTCGCTCCTAAAGAACGAACAAGCTTATAATAGAGCGTCTAATTATTTCGTTAATTGTTTTGTTTTGCATACAAAGAGTAGGTATAGAAATTATTTTTCCTTATTTTTTAATTCATTCTGACGTTTAAATTATGGATACTGCACTTGAACTGAAGCTTCACCTACATCCAGCTTACTTCTTCAGTCTGGGCTCAGTCAGCGAAACGTAAGTGCCCAACTTCATGTAAGTCGTTCTGCCGTTCAAACAATTTACCATCGATACTTGGAGACTGGCGGCGGCTTCGTGCGCCGTCCAGGAGGATCACGTAACTGGGTCACTTCAGCACGGCAAGATCGGTTTATCTTTACCACCAGCCTGTGTAATCGTCACCTGACCGCAGTAGAGGTCAAATAACAGCTCCGAGACATTCATGGACTCCCTGTTTACGCTCCTACTGTTAGAAGGAGACTCGAAAAACGTGGCCTGAAACCTCATAAGCCAGCAAATGGCCCGAAACAGACATGAGTTCTCAGAATGGCGCGCCTACAGTTTGCACGCGAACATTTGCATTGGACTCTACGTCTATGGAGCCAGCCACACTATCAATTTGCGGAAAAGTCCAAGAGGGTTACCGTGGCCCCTGGCACAGGCAACTGAAGGAACACGGGTGGGTTTTAGTCAGTAAGAGTCTGACACGCCCTCCTGCTCTGCCCAGAGCGGGAGAAGTTATTTGATGATTTCCCACCCACAAAAAAAAAAAAAAAAAAAGCCACACTATCAATCACATTCTGAATAATTTTGAAGGATATTGTTAATCCATTGCTTCATAATTATGTTCTTTTTTGTCTGCTCAACAACGTAAACAACGCAATGAATGATGTTGAACTGTCAAAATGCTACTGATAGTGAGTTACGCAATTACACCGCTGGTTCTTTTTACGGACGAAACCAAGATAACCGAAGACAGGGAGAACGTTTTCAGCAATATTGCATTGAAGAAAGATTAATAAGAATGTATTAGACTCAATAAAAATTTGCACGCTTGCTTGCTTTTTTAATTTTTTTTTTCTCTTCGCCCTATTCGCGCAGGCTAAGGTCTTGGACCATTCCGCCTCGTCTTCAGTGCTTATTGTCCTTCTTGATTAAAAGTAAGGCCAAAGCCTCGTCTTCAGTTTTATCCTTCTTGTTCAAAAGTAAGTAAGGCCGAAGCCTCGTCTTCAGTTTCATCCTTCTTGTCCAAAAGTAAATAAGGCCACACCCTCGTCCTTAGTAGTTTATATCTTGTTTTAAATTTATTTTAGGCCAGAGCCAGGTCTTCCGTACTCATTAGTCAAAATCATAATATTAAGGTGTCATATCCGTGTATTCGTCATAATCATGTGGTGAAGTAAGGTTATATCCGGGTCATATCCTTCTATTAAGTCGCCCGAACGGTCAAATTGTCCATCCAGTGCTGTCAATAAATGTATACAGTGCTGTGTATGTACTGTAATTTTCCAGCAAACCTTGAGTGTCGCGCGGGATGCTTGCTGGCGTTTTATATATTTCCAATAATTTATCAAATAGAGGAATTCTTTGTAAATCATATGCAGGGCATTCAAAAATTATATGATCTAGGGTCTGATCACTTCCTAAGTCACAATTGATACAAACAGGCCATGTTATAATTTTCATTCCGGCTAAATGTGCATTGAATCTTCCATGTCCAAGTCTAAGACGGTTTAAAGTAGTGTAAAATTTTCTGCTCTTAGGAAGAACCGATCTGGTGAACCAGGGCGCAGAACCAGTGATTTGATTTATTTTCGCATACCATTTTCTTTTAGTTCTTAGTGTTTCCTGCCAGTTCTCATGCCAAATACAGGAGTTTTGTTCACGTAATTTGGTAAGCAGGTCCGAACTTGGTATGGCAACATTTCTTGTCTCTGGGATGTCAAAGTCAACAATAACTCTTGCAAGATAATTGCACTGAAGACGAGGCGGTATGGTCCAAGACCTTAGCCTGACCAAGTAGGGAGAAGAGAAAAAAAAAATTTGCAAGATAATCTGCGTTTTCGTTTCCTGCTACTCCTATGTGGGAGGGTGTCCATATTAAGCTTATTGTAAATCCCCTAGAACAAAGATCAGGCACGCTTGCTTGCAGGCAGAATACAATGACACTTAGGTTATAAGATCTCACCTTTACCAAAACAATGTATTTCTGGCAAATAAACGTTTGACTTGATTTGATTTGAAGGGATGGTGAGTTATGGCGGTGGGTCATGGACAGTCTGGGGCGGAATTTCCACCGCAGGAAAAGCTGGCCTTGAGGTTGTGACGTGACCACGGTTGCAACCACCAAATAGCGACCGATACATTCGTCAATGCCTAGAGGCTCACGTGAAGCCATATATGCTGAGTTTGTGGGTCAAGAATTATTTTTTAGGAATGATAATGCAAGGGCACACACTGCAAGAATTATTCGAGAATATACCTGCATGACGTTAGTATTGCAATAATGGAATGACCAGCAAAAATCCCTGATGTGAATCCAAAGAGAACTTATTGGATGAGCTGAAGGGGAATGTTGGAAATAACCAACCAGCTCCAGAAAATTTGCGAGAGATGAAAACTGACATGTTGGATACATGAGAGAACATTCCACAGCACGTCATCGTGGTTTTAATCAATTCCGTACGGAACCACATGACGGCCGGCGTAAAAGCTGTTGGAGGTAACACAAGTTACTAAATAAACATTTTAATTTTCTTCAAAAATTCCACGCTGATTTATTTTAGCCCATGAGAAACGCGAAAAGAAGACTTATTGCAATTAAACTGCAGTTGTTTTTTAAAATTCCGATTTCAAATTTGGAAAAATTTCTAACGGAAATGATAGTGAGTGACTGGCTTTAATAAAAACCCACATTTTTTTTTGTACTACCATTATTTAAAAGATAGGTACAGACCTTAAAATAAAAATAGGCTGAGTGGCTTGATTCAGGTGTCCGGGAGTGTATAATAAATAGAACATAACATAGTTTCAGGTTCTGTTTCATGAGTCTCTTATCTGAAATACTTACTATTTCAGATGGAGGTGCTTGAATGCTGAAAACGTGTGTGTTAGTTTAATTTGATAACTGCGAAAACGAAAAACGTGTACAAGAGCTCAGTTCAGCGTAGGTAAGTAGTCGATTCGATTGTCGTCTTCTAAACTTTATCTAACACAGACACGTGACGTAAATGGCGTGTACGACGCGATCAGTTCTAATCTTGTCTCGAGGGGACCCGGGGTCAGGGAGAGTTTCTGCTTTCATGTGAAAATGTAAACAAAAGAAACAGCGTTAATAGGTAAATGATACAACTAATGGATGCACGCGGCGTACCTATCATTTGACCTTAATAAGATGAGTCATTTTCCTGTAGGTTCGACTTAACCTACAGGAAGGACCACACGACTTTTTCGGTAATAGTGAAAACCGAATACCGTCCGTAAATCACACTCCTTTGATAAGTTAATGTGTCTGTTTGATTAAAGTGCCTTTGATGTACGTATAGATGGAACATATTAATAAAAATGTTGACACATTATCATATGTTCTTAGAGGAAACATTCCTCGCCATTTAATAGCTCATTTATTTATCAATTTATATGACCCATATGTGTAACCCCAAATCACTGACCATTTGGTTCAACAAACAAAGGATATCTATGGGTCATCAGTCGCGCTGGATGGTTGGGCTCCTTCCGGGGGTCACGTTTAGACAAAACAAAAACAAAATTAAGTACTCATGTACCTACTAGTAATTTTATTTTCTGATATTTCATGTAGAAAAATTTCAAGCAATACCTATATAAAAAACTACCATAAATACGTAGGCAAATAATTGCGAAACTCTACTTCTTGAAATATGTATAGACCTATCTGTTACAAAAGAAGCTTATTCGGCTTATACCTACCCAACCTACTGACCTACATGTTCCACCAATGGAATCAAACAGTGACAATTAGGACATATTTGAAATACTTGAAGCGATTGCTGGAAGTCCGCTTCGTTCCGTAGCTTTATGTTTGATCTTTACGGGTTAAATGAAATGTGAGGATTCTCCCCCAGTCACACCCCTTTGTGTATTGATGTGGAAGAGCAGAACAATACAAAACGTCTTTTTTAAGGAAAATAAAAATATATGATTGCTGTGTTAAATAATTTCATAAGTATCATGTTTAAAAAGTTAACTGACATATTATTATACCATACGTAAGTAACTAACTGACCCCGCGAACTTCGTACCGCCTAACATTTTTTTTTAAATTTTTTTTTGTTTTTCTCTCCGTATGAACCATCCTCGTACTTCAAGGAATATTCTAAAAAAATAATTATCAAAATCGGTCCATCCGTTCTTGAGTTATCAAATTACAACGAAAAGTGGCATTGATTTTTATAGTTTTTTTATAGATAGAATACATTATTTTATCTGTAGGTACTTACTTACACATTCCATAGCACATAAGAAGTAGTAGAAGTATTTTGTATATTTTTTACAATAATGTTTAAAGTAGCAGCACTTTACTTCTTTGTAGCATTACACTGCGTAATGTTGAATTTTAAGCAATAAAATTCGGCATTCTTATTTTACTCAGTAGGTATCTAAATAATAGTCTAAGCATCTGAAAAAGTAGCCCAAATTGTTCTGTCGGTGTTGCGAAAACTGTCATCCACGAACTTGCACTAGTAAAAGTTCAAAATCACGGAACACTTTCGACACATAAAACAAAAACAAACTAACAAAATTTCTTGGAGCGTACCGTACCAAATAGTAGACTGCGTAGAGACTTCTCCCACACAACGCATCACAAAACTTTATCAGCGGAGAGTCAGAGTTGGTAGAGGTTAACAATTTCAGCATACAGAAAAAATATAAAATTAGTTTTGCTGTCATTATTAGCTACCAAGAGCAAGGGATGATTGCCACGTATGCACGCCAGTTTTCAGAAAAAATCTAGAATTTGTAGAATCTAAAGCTGTTCTCCGATGCGACGCTACGTGCATCATTACTGTTCCTTGCCTGAAGGACAACTTTTCATATAAGTATCTAATAACTTGTTTTTGTTTAAAAAAAAGTCTAATGCTACTTTACCTAATTAAAGTTCAGAAATAATACTGTTTATGTAGGTCTTTGTGGTAATTCGAGGAGAGATGGCCATAGAGGAGAGATCAATGAAATATTAGCAACTCTCAGCAAGAGATGGGAGTGTTTTTTTTTTGTCAGTTCCACAGAGTACTTTTTATATATGTCAGTAAGGACCATTGACTTTTCCTAGCTCAATGGTAAGGACGCCTGCCGCCGGCCGCGTCATACTAACACGACGACTCGTTCGTGTTTCACTAAGAATAAAACCACCACGTTAATTAAAATTAATCTGTTAGGCCACATTTTGTAAAGTAAGTAAGTACACCATTATGATATTTTCCTAAAGGTAAACAGACTTACGACATTGTGAAGAGGATATAATAAAAAATTGCAACGAAATTTAGAGAACAACTTCCAACGACCTACTGACTGACCGGACTAACTGAGAAATTAGGAAATGGACAGGGAAAGGGAAATCCGTAGAATTAGGTAAAAATCTTGGATAAAATACAAACATCTATTTGGCGCCAACAACATAGTTGCATGACAATTATTTTGAACGTGTGTGGATATCCCACACACGTTCAAAATCACTTTGAATCTTTCAAATTATAAAGTAGTTTTGAAGGGAAAATTGAGATTTTTGGAGCTTTTAGATAATGTATCAAAGTAACTTGTTAACCATAATCATATAAGTATACCCAAAAAAAATATATTTATATTATTTAAAAACAAAAACTGGTAAAGTGAAAATAGTATTTACGTTTTTGAACGTTACTTAAAAAAAAGACAATAAAGGCCACAGACAATAATTACCATTCAACTTCGTTCAATAGTCGTTCACCTATAGGTAATACTCTCATAGTACGACTTTATAGCAATTCACTAGCAGGCCTGCTTTTGAACTGACTGGAAATTGAATGTTTTCTTAGAAGCTCATAGTAAGCCCCCAGGTCGACATCCGCAGCCTTCAGTAGTAATTTCCCACTGCTTGCGAAGTTTTTCTTTTTTTGTAAATTAATGATCGCCTGCGTTCCTGCATATACTACCTAATGGCACAACACTGATTGATGATTTCTTACAGATTATTCCTGACGAACAGCTATCACTAAAATATTATTTTCACTCCTCTTGCTCAAAAAGACCGTCATTGTGGCGTACCAGAGCGAAGAAAAAATAGCAATTCTTCTTCTAGGGGAAAAAGTTTTTTTTTTTAATTTTTGTGTGTCAAATGACAATGAGCCTACAAAAACGAAAAATTGTTTAGGCATAAGTAGAATAATCATGAATATAGACTCGACTCAGAACAATACTATTGTTCTGAGAGACTCGACTTGTTACTATTTCATAAAAAAAGAACTTCATATTATTTTTGAAAATGGAACTAAAATCGGCGATCTCTTTGGTAGAATGCATGCAATGCGTTGCGGCTGCAGAAGAAAAAAACAAAAAAAAAGACATTAGCGCGAAATCTTTATAATTTTTCTCTGATTGCAAATTGAATTGGTAGTGACCGTAATTAATTTTACAATAGTGAAAATGTCATCATCTAGTGAGAATGGAGACCCTAATTTGCAAATAGAAGAGAAAGGAAAAGAACCACTCAACATTCATCTTCACAGAGGACTGACTCAACACCCGTGGTAATATACTGTTCCGTCACATGCTCAACCATGATTATGTGATACATTACCCTGACTCACCTACTCAGGTCAACTATAGACCCGATCTAACTCCTACACTCCCGATTTGATTCTGGCACTTAATGTAAATAGTATACATGAGGTTCGTGCATTGCCTGCCCTTTCATCAAACCACTTTCCTATAGTTTTTACAGTGAATGGTCAATGCTATCGCAAACCTAAATCCATACACTATCATTATTGTGACGCTGACTGGGATAAATACCGGTCCTTTCTTGACCAAAAGATTTCGCTAAACTCGAAGGTGTTTAAATCCGAGCCGGAAATCGACCACGCCGTAAACTACCTACATCAGTGTCTTATTGCTGCTAGAGATAAATTTATTCCTAGTAAAGTACACGCTAATACTAGCATAAAACTACCTAAATATATCGCAAAAATGATCAAGTATAAAAATCAACTTCGTCGAAAGGAACAAAAAGTGCCCCTTCCGGAAAAAATACTATTACGATCAGCTATCAATAAACTACAATATTTTATTAATTTGGCTCTTACAAAACACCAAGATAAAATATGGAACACTAAACTTTCGAAGGTTGACAACCCTAGCAACGATATTTGGCGACTGGCTAAGTCATTAAAACCCAGATCAGACTCAATACCTCCACTTAAAACAGCTGAGGGCACTTTTACAACCAACATCCCAGAACAATGTGATGCTCTAGCAGATGCTTTCGAGATGAACATAAATCTTACTCGTGACTGGATAAGCGATAGTGTCGAGAAGGACGTTCAGTCAGCCACTATTCACTTAAATGATCTAGTCATAGATGAATTACACCTGTCTGTGCGGCCAACTGAAGTCTGGAAAGTGCTACGTAAACTCAAGACCAGAAAGGCTCCAGGAGATGACGGTATACCACTGACCTCTATTAAAATTTTAATAGAGGTCAGTGCGGTATACATAACATTATGCTTAAAAATCTGTCACAAAAATCAGTTGTATTTATAACAAAAATTTTCAACGGTTGCTTTAACCTAGGATATTTCCCCAATATGTGGAAAACTGCAAAAGTTATCGCACTTAAAAAGCCTGGAAAAGACACCTCTTTACCAGTTAGTTACAGGCCCATTAGCCTTCTTCCTGTTCTAGGTAAGCTGTTTGAGGTCATGATTTATAATCGCTTGCTACGTTGCTCTGACCAGCTTGTTATGAACGAGCAATTTGGCTTTCGTTCCGCTCACTCCACGGTACAACAATTGGCTCGAGTATCTGAACACGTGTCCTATCATCTTAATCTTAAGCAGTCTACCGGTATGTTTCTTCTGGACATTGAAAAAGCCTTCGATACCGTCTGGTATGAGGGCCTGTTATACAAGCTCATCACTTACGGCATTCCAATTGAGCTTGTAAAACTTATTCGATCGTATCTTAATAACCGGCAGTTTGTGGTCCACATTGGTACTGACAGGTCTTCGCCCCGGACGGTGTCGGCAGGTGTTCCTCAAGGTTCAGTGCTCGGTCCCTACCTCTTCATATTATTCGTGAGTGATGTCCCCGTGCAGATCCGTACTCACTTGGCCTGTTTTGCTGACGATACAGCATCGTACACAAGCGATGATGACATCGACATAATCATTAGTAGACTTCAGTTGTCGCTTGAACTACTTCAGTCTTATTTTAATACGTGGAAACGCAAGTTGAACGAATCCAAGACTGAGGCGATACTCTTCACTCGCCAACGTGCCACCCCAAAAAGAAAATTAAAAATCGCTGGGCAATTGATTCCATGGAGCACTGAAGTTCGCTATCTTGGCGTTACATTAGATAAAAAGCTTAACTGGACAAAACATGTAAATAAATTACGCGTTAAAGGTGCTCAAGCACTCGGTTCTCTCGGTCCTATACTTAATCGCAAATGTAAGCTCAGCGCTAATACCAAACTTAGGTTATACACCACTCTAATTAGACCTTGCATCACCTATTCGTGTCCGGTATGGAGTAGCACTTGTCAGTCTAATTATAACTTGTTACAAATAATTCAAAATAAAGCAGTTAAAATTGCCTATAATACTCCGTTTAAAACCAACCTTAAAGCACTACACGCTAATATAAAATTACCTAGCATAACAAAATTCATCCTAAAATTAACTCGTAAATTTTACAACAAAAATAAATGTCATCAAAATACATTGATTGCTAACATATTTTTTTTTTTTTTTGAGTTGAAAGACTTGCGACATATCGATAGATACGGTACATACAAGCTTCCCCATCACTACGTGTTGTTCGCGCACAATACTGATAACGCGTCGTAGCTGGGCCCGTACGAGGCGCCCGCGCTTCCCCGCGCTCACTGTATACAGGAGAGCGCGCGGGAGGCGCGGTAGCTCGTGCGCCGCTGGTGGCCACGCGCGATCACCTGAGCTACCGCTTGCATCGGTCGCACTTACGCTGAGCGCGTAGTTAAGTAGTTGCTGCTACCCCCTCATTTTTTATATTTTTTATAAATGAAATTATTGCAATAATTTAATCAGTTATTATGTAAGGATAAATTATTAAATGCCTCATGTTGTAATAAGTTTGTACCCATCACTATTATATACTTATAAAGGTGATCCTAGCCTGTAGAAGTGTTGTTTAAAATATTATTGTAACTGTTACTTTATTTTAAGTACTACAGCTTTGTATAATGTTTTATGATAATAAAGAATTTTTCAAACAAAAAACAAAAACACAGAGGACTGAAATTAAGTTACCGGGAAAAAACATCTCGTTAAATATCCAGAATTGTACAAATTGTACATTTAATTTTTAATAAAATAAACTACATTTTCATATTGTATTGGATTCTATATTTTCTCGCAATCGTAGTGAAAAGTAGAGTGGCGCTAAAAACCCATTAAAACTCGGTTTCTATTTACTCCCTCGCTAAAAACTACTTTGTATATAATGGGTCATTTTAGCTCCTTGTATAACAATCTACTATAAAACAGTAGATTGTAAAAACACACGGAATTTCTTATTAACAGTCACCTAACCTCATTTTTATTATAACCAAAGAGGATACATAAACTAAATGTTTTCCTATGTACGTTCTACGAATTATCATATATTATAATAATATAACAAAATGTAAAAGAAGGAAGCATAAAAAGTACCAATTGTTGGGAATCGAACATAGGTTTGCAAAGCAGTCGTCGAATTTTCTAGCTGTTTGGGTTGTTGAAAGTTGACTAAAATAGCCGTACTTATTTAATAGTACAATACGGAGGTACTGCTCGCTTTTTGCAACCAATTTTATACCGAATCAATATAATTTCTAGTGGTTGTTAAACTTTCAATAATCATGAATGTGAGAGTCAGTCGCCGCACATAAGAGGAATCCAAAGTTACAGAAAGTCAAAGTTGTAAAAATAACTTTAAAAAGTCACGCCAAAACTTTATGGGAGGATTCCAGGATCATCTTCAACCTAAAAACATGGAAGTGGGGGGAATATAGGTATATATTATGTCAGTCGCGTAAATGAACATGATTGTTGCGATGGCAATTCGACAGTCTCATTTCTTATGAAATGTATGGGAAGTTTTTGTGATCGCCGAATTTTCTAGTACTCAAACATGAATGGTCCCATGATTTGATCCTTATAAGAAACAGGATAGATTTGCATCAAATAATGTTTTTGAGAAAATTGCGCATTTTCTTGCCGACTGTATTTTTGTTTCAAAATCTATGATTGCATATCAAAATGTTTCAAACAGATAAGAACAGTCTCATATGACCGTTTTCTTGTAGCGACAACAGTTAAGGTACCTTCCCTTATTGTCCCATCTCAAAAATCTACCCTGTCTATGTCGTGATTGACTGCGTAGCTCCATAAAGGTATAGTAGCATGAAAATCATTCAATGGGTTAAATCTTTAACTATCTACAATATTCTAACCTTTTGGCTAAACTATAGAGGAATACGAATAAATTGCAATGTTGCTCATGCGGTCATGCCCCATTGCAAATGGCGTGATAATTTACAGCCTTACAGACTGCCCAGGCTTATAAGGAATATCTATGCATATATTCAGAAAAACAGACAAACATTGTAAAATAAACTCGCAAAAAACTCGCAAAAATTAGGTACCTACCTAATTTAAAAAAAAAAAATTACAGTTTTGACTTTACTACGATATTATTATATGTATAGATTTATGACGTAGGTATCTAAGCAACTGTTTTGTTTTTCACATGCATAACTAGTAAATCAGAAGGCCAATTCCCGTAATTAAAAACGTTCAAAATCTAGTCGCAATCTCATCTCAGCGACAATCAATGTCAAAAACTTGTCAAATATGTAGGGAAATTATAGGGATTTTTGACATAGGTATTGACACTGAGATTAGACTGCGAACGTTCTTAAAATTACGAGAATTGGGGTACTGGTGAGCGCGACAAATGGAGTCAAAATGATTTAACACTAGCAATTGTAGCAGCTCGAAATGTCTCAATTTGGAAGGCTACTTCGGAATATGGTGCACCACGAAAAACCTTAGAGGCGTTTGAAATCTAAACAATTCTCAAATGGTCCCATGGACCATTCGTCTGTTTTTGGACCGCATCACGAAAAAAGACTAGTTCGAGATATAATTAACATGCAAAAGGATTGTTTTCCATTAACGCCGAAAGATTTAAGAAGCATTGCCTACCTTTTTGCTGAACAGTTAGGTATTAAGCATTCATTGAATAAAGATAAAGAGGAAGCCGGTTACGTTTGGTTGAACTTCACTAGACTGAACGAAAATGGAGACCGTTCTTGACATATGAAGTCCTCATTTCCCTAAGATTCCTCCATGCCATCATAGGTTTTACTATTTTAATCATTGATTAAAATAGTATGGCAATCTTACGTCAACTTCAATGGCCATTTTATATTGAATAGCACATGAGAGAAGGCCACCAGTGGGCGGTGTTTTAGTTTTTTTTTTAAGTGAAGGTAACATTGGAATTTTGTTATTATTTCATGTTCAATTTGATTAGTAATATGCAAATGACTGCATAACAATAAAACATATTTGTTTTATTTGTTGGACTTCAAAATATAATGCACAGAGAAAACTATGGCCTCTGTCCTCGTAGTAGGTACCCTGTAACAAGATTGGTTTTGGTATTAATTTTCCAATAAGACAATATTTTAATTAGAAAATCGAGTAAAGTTTTCTAAGCCCCTTACAAAAACAATAAACAGGGAGTAAACTTAACAGAAAAGTAATTTTGCGAATCGAGCAGCAAAGACAGTAGAAAGTTTACGTAATTCCGTAATGAGGAGGGTTCTTTAGGCGTCCTGCAGCCGTGCAGCGTGGCGAGCACGGCCTACTGTGACATGGCTTGAGTCACACATATTATCACAGTTTGGGCGATAAAACCGTTTTTTAAAAGCTAGCTCGGCGCGGCGCGGCGTGAGACATGTGACGAAACTTCTTGACGTTTAGTTGGGACTCAATGGTGCCGATTCCCTTGTTTACAAACTAAAGCAAATTTAAGTTCGGTGCATCTTTTTCTTTCTATTTCATTAAGAAAAGGACAGAAGATAAATTTTAGTTTAGTCCTGTCAAATTAATCAGCGCCTGACACTACTCCTTACAAGTTTAGACATGATTAAAAAGTTGACTACTAAAATTACATCAAATTATGTCAGGTGCTGACTTATTTGACAGGACTAAACTAATATTTATCTTCTGTCCTTTTCATAACGAAATAGAAAGAAAAAGATGCACTCAACTTAAATTTAGTTTAGTTTGTGAACGAGGGAATCGGCACCGTGTCTTATTTGTTAATTATGGGCGCACCCATTTTGTCACAAATGTCACGTTTTGACAGACGATTATGAAATCATTATCAGGTTCATTCGTGGTGATAAAATTTGAAAATAGATACCTATAATAATATCTTCTTTCTAATTACTGCACCAAATGGCAATAAAATGTATGTAAATTATTTTATAAGTAAATTGACAAGACTATGAAATCGTCAATAGCGTCGTATATAGGTCTACCACAAAGATTTCTCGAAAGGAATACAAAGTTGTGATACTTACTGCTTTTTTCCTTCCATTATTCACCTCAAAAACTTTAAATTAAATAAAAATCATCAATTTATTTAACATACAAGCTTATCGCGAGATTTACCTGTGTACATTTATTGGGTAGTTACGTGGAACTAACGTAAAAATAACCTACGTTCAAAATCCCTAAAATCTAAATACCCAATGACTGTTTCACTTATATTCAAAATACCTTTTAATTTTGGATATTGCAATACGTACCCACGTTTATTTTATGAAGAACATATATTTTTTCTTAGAATTAATTGTGTCAAGATCAAGTTACATAATATTGTATTCTTATTTTATTTTATTTTATTTATTTAGGAAAATAAACAGTTACACACTACAATAATATACAAACAATTCATACAAAGTGAGCAAGTGTATAACCCACGACATTTTCCACAGATTATAAAAAGAGTAATTTTTAATGCACTTACGTAGTGCGATTGCAATTAATAATTATATAATATTATTGTAAATAATGTGCTTAAATATATGACTAAAGCTAAATAGGCATGCAAATACAACGAAGAAACATCATTATGTTGATAAAAACACATAACTGGGTTTACATTTCTGAAATTTTTTGGCGGATTAGGCTACGGAATTTATTAGCATGTAAAGCGAAGATATCAAAATCGTTGAAAATTTTATTAAATTGAGTAGTAATGCGACGTAAGGGTGCGCGCAAGCCAGCATTCGTACGAGTTGATGTTATAGCAAAAAGTGGTCTCGCACGCACTCCACGGCTCATGGTAGTTCTAGGTACTACATAACAAATCTTATTACTAATATCAATACAGTCATATGAATGGTTGCATAGGTCAAATAAAAACATTGTCTCTAAAAAAGTTCGTCTGGCCTTTAAGTTTAGTAGCTTATACCTATCCAGAAGGTCACTGTAAGATGCTTGGGTACGAAAACAACGGAAAAACGTGGCTTTCAAAAATTTACGCTGTACCTTTTCAATCGCATCTGAATACTTAGTATAGAAGGGATTCCACACCGCAACAGCGTACTCCAACTGAGACCTGATCAATGATTTATAAAGGTACAAATATGTATATGGGCGTTTAAATTCAGTGGATGACCTCATCACAAAACCATACATCCTAAATGCATTATTCACTATTTTACTAATATGAGCGTCAAGTTGCAGTTGATTATTTACACAGGTAAATCTCGCGACAACCTTTTAAATAGTATATACATTATTTAATGTAATTCATTGATGGGTTTGATTTCATTTAAAGTTTGTTTTCTTCTTTTTAGAGCATTTATGTAAAAGTTTGTTTAAGACATGTTTTTTTTACTATATATTTTTTTTCTAGTTTTAGTTGGACATGTTTCTGTTTTTTTATTCTTCCCATCAAACCCTTTCAATTGATACCCTACCCATATCATGGGGGTGCATAAAAAAATAACTAGTCCGCCATCTTCGGGAGTCTGCCATATTTGATTTAGAATGACGTCACTTAGCTAACCATGCATTGGTGCCGATTCTGTTGTACACCGAACTAAACTTACTAAACTATCACTAAAATTCCTTACTTTTGGTTAAGAGAATCTTAACGCTATTCTGCAAAATAAAATCTCTAAATTTAAAAATAATTTTGACACATCTAAAATCAAATTTGGCAATTGCGACTCCACGTGATACTTGTTTGCCGTACCACGTGATTTCGTTTTAGAGGCGGAGGCGCGCATTATTTTGCAGCCTCGACATGTTTTGTATGGAATTTTTCACTTTTTGTATGGAAAATATGAAAAAAAAATTTTTTTTTTACCAACACTTTGGATTTTAGATGTTTCGGGGTCTTATAAAGGGGGTCGAAATTTTCATTATTTTTGCGATAGGACACACCGTTTTCGAGATTTAAGCAAAAGAAAAGAAAAAAGATACAGTAGGTACTGTTTCTGCATCTGAAGTCGAGGTGTTGGTGTGAATTTTAGTTCATGACAACTAATTTTATTCCACACCTTTTTAATCGCGATTAAAAACAGGCAGATTTAGTTACGACAATCAAAACTTTTGGTGAAAAACGTAAAATTCAGAATAGCAAAATTGCCATTTTCACTAAATTATAATCTCAGTGCCATCTTAGTGCTGTCAAACTAAAATTTGGTTAAGTTGTGTCACTTTAGTCAATTTCAGAATGGGAAATCGTCGTTTGACAGGAATAAACTAAATTTTGGTGATTTTTAGTCTAGTTTAGAGAATTTTGTGACAAGAGAATCGGCACCATTGTCATCCAAACTAAACGTGTAGGTACGCAAACTTTCAGCTCTATCGATTGGGGATAACTGTTTAATAATTCAGTTGCAAGATTTGACCAAAACAAACTAACATATAAATACAAACTTGTAAAATGTGTTAAATTAAAATTAAACTTGTAATAATAAAAAAATACGTTTGCACAAAATTATCAAACAAAACAAACAAAACGAAAGCCGTGCGTAGGTACCTACTGCGTGTGTTAGAAATGAATTAGTTCCCAACATAATTACAAAGTTATTTATCTGCATGACTGCTCTCTTTGAGACGTATTATTTTGTTTGGTCGCATATTCATAAACATTTTTTTTATTTTTATTTAAGTAATATGTTACTATGTGAGTAATTATGTCACACTAAGCAGTCAGCAACAAGAAAGGCATGTCGTCGCACCTCTAGATTATGTTACCCTTAGAATAATAACTAAAGTATTATTCTAAGGGTTGACCCGTGCTAGCATTTAAGACATGACATAATTTATCATGTCTTGTCTGTATCTACTTCTTGGTACAGTTAACCGCAAGTCCAAGCTAATAATTTGACATCGACTGTGTCCTTATTTCATATCAGTTACGTTTCGTAGCAGAGTTGTAGTGTTATAATATTATGCGGTTGGCCGTAGGCACCATTTTGCACCGTAAAAACAATGCAAATATTTTCAACACTACACACATTATTATTATTATATGTTTTATTGTTGTTTGTAATATTGCATAATGTAGCTGTTTGTTGTTCCTATTTAATAAAATAAAGTACAACTAGGTACCTACCTACAATAACAACACTTTCTTCAAGTTTATCCTTTTAATTAAAAGCCCTTTGAAACATGACAAACACAGTGAAACGTGGACCTCTCCTTTATGAAATATCTCCCATTTTCGTTGTACGACCGCTGAACAAAGTTTAATATTAATACGACGGGCTCCACATACCTACCTACTTGGGTGCTGAAATTATGTAAAGTATTGTTTGTGTATTTCATTTTGTAAAACAGATTTATTATGATAATGGGTTCTGAAACACAGGATCGTTTTATGTATTCTTTGGGGAAGTTATTGTGGGTTGTAGGACAATATAGCCGGAAAACAAACCAAAGAATTGGAAAACTGGGTTTTGAAATTGATTCTCGTTTTACAATTTAACTATCTTGGTGTATGTAAAATAATTTCTTTCTCTGGCAGATTTTTGTTAAAGTTTACACACTTTTTAAAACTATGCCTAGAGCATAGAGAGCTAGAGATGCTTTTAGTTTGGTATGGTGTACCTACACATTGAAAAGAAAAACTAACAGTTTTATTATTAGGTAGGCATATATAGATGGATGTATTTAAACTTGAATTACATATTTACATGGTAACTTAAAATGCTATACTGAAATCAAGTTTCACATCGCAGTTAGTCTTTCTAGACCTCCACGTATTTTGGCATCAGACATGTTTTAATTGTAGGTACACATAATGAACACTGGAATTCTAGTTCGTACTTATACATAAAGTTTGGTCGTGGAACAAAGCAGTCGTGTTTTAATATGTGCTAGCATTGTTCCCTCTCATAGCAACGCTCATTCTTCTGACGGGGGTCGGAAAGGGTCGCGTTGGTAGGGGATGCCGGGGTCTCGCAGGCCGTGGCGGTAGGCGTGAGTCCGTGCTGGCTCGAGCTCGAAACTCGTCGCCACACTCCGACCGACCCGATGATGACGTGGAATCGCTGCGACCGACGCACACCTCGTCTTCTTCATCTAACTCCATCTCCGTCCATCGACGACCTAGAAAATGGGAAATGAATGTCTTATGTACCTTCTCTTTCTAAGTTTTTAAGAATAAAATGCAAATATTCATCCATATTTTTACTCGGCAGTTACAACAATTCCCAAGTCCAAAACTAGATTTTGGCGAAGCTATAATAATAGTATCTACCTACCTATTACTTTTATTCTAAGATCGGTACCATATTAGTAATCTCACCAAAACTCATTCAGCGCCAATTGATTGTGTACCTACATAATTATGAGAACACACTCTACATTTTACCCCTGATTGGAGAAAGGGAGTTTAATGAAATGAAAAATAAAATGCGACGGGATGGGAGGTAGGTATTTCTTTTTATTAAGAAAGTAGGTTATAAAGTATAAGTAGCTACTTATTCCAAATCTTATTTCAATAAATGAATGGAAAGGTGCCTCTCCTGTGTTTACAATACCGCAAATGGACATCTATATTTTCCTTATGAAAATGATATGGAAATACTTTCTTGCTGCACGTGTTCCATGTGAATCTTAGATTTATATTCAGTTTGTTTTTAGTACAGATGTTTGCATGGCTAGTATAAAACTTGACCGGAAATACTTCACAAACGTCTTTAAACTGTATTTTCTTCATAGCGTTATACATATAACAATAGATAAGTAGAACAGCTGCTAGCTTTTATGTTAAAGGGTCTTAAAATTTTCAATTGACCTAGTTTAAAATACTCTTGAATTTTTTACGTATTTTTGCAAGGCCTCGCCTCTATTTACGTATATAGTTACAATTGTTAGCCCAAATTTACATTACGAATTCCTCGATATTATCGTACGGTGATTTTCGTCCAGTACGAACAATACCGTAGATACATTCCCTAGGGTCCCATACAACAGCCCACATATTGCTAAAACGACGCATTATTATAACCGAGGTAGGTAATAAGTCCCTAGAAATATCCTAGGGTTGTAGCTGGTAGCGAACACGTTATGTCGGCTGCCCAATCCGTTCGGGAAATCGCGAGGGTTTACTGGAAAACTTGGAATAATGCAGTAGATGAGAAGCACTCTAATTATGAGATTTGTGCGTTACAATTTCAGTCATGGTTTTACAGGTTTATTAATTAGCGTGAACATTGAAATCCATCAGTTACATTATACCCAAAAATATTTTTGGGGACTGTGCTCCACTACAAATGAATTTTCACTCCTCTTGCTCAAAAATACCGTCATTGAATACCAGAGCGAAGGAAAAATAGCAATTCTTCCTCTAGGGGAAAAAGTTTTTTTTTTAAATTTTTGTGTGTCAATGATCAATGATCCTACCAAAACGAAAAAGTCTTTAGTCATAAGTAGAATAATCATGAATATAACTCGACTTATTACTGTTTCATAAAAGAAGAACTTCAATTTATTTTTGAAAATCGGCGATCTCTTTGGTAGAATGCATGCAATGCGTTGCGGCTGCAGAAGAAAAAACAAAAAAAAAAGACATTGGCGCGAAATCTTTATAATTTTTCTCTAATTGCAAATTGAATTGGTAGTGACCGTAATTAATTGTATTGGATTGTTTTATTTTCTCGCCATCGTAGTGAAAAGTAGAGTGTAACACACGGCGCTAAAAACCCATTAAAGCTCGGTTTCTATTTACTCCGTCGCTAAAGCTCGGGAGTAAAACTACCTCGTATATAATGGGTCATTTTAGCTCCTTGTATAACAATCTACTATTATAGGTTACATAGGTACGGTGTCTAATGAGACAACATGTCTGGCTCACTGCATTCAAAGCCTAGCTCATTTATAATGCTGGCTATAAGACAAGGACCAAAGAGAGATGGATGGATTGTGTGTAAGATGTCATGGCAGAAAGTATGAACACTGAAAAGACTGCTAAGAGATACCTACATGGAAGAAAAACTTTGTACTCGATACGTATGTCGTATCTTTATCTATTTTACTGTGTGTACATAAATAATAAAATAAATAAATGATGAGCAAATGCACTGGATTTAAGAATCAAGAATCGCGCCTTTTCTCCCTGCTTATATGTCGACGAGTTAAGTTAAAGTCGTTAGGTACTTACAGAAGGGTGGTGCAGCGTTGGTGTCTGGCGTGGTATCTGAAGACGCTCTCGCCAGCGGCCGCCCCAACGCCGCCGGGTGCCGGTCACCGTCGCGCTTCGACCACTTACTGCTCACGCGCCAGAAACGACGCGCGTCACGGAATACACCCCACACCTAGGTAAAAACATTACATTCAATATTACTAGCTATATTTCAGGGGCCCTAGCACGAACTTGAGCCGTAAACATAACCTACATTCCAATTCCTTTTCCTATACAATATCCCCTAGCATTTTGGTTAAAATTTTTGCGACAAACATTATTAGATTATCACCTTAATATATGAATAAAGTCAATATTATGTGCGAAACTACCCTTTTCAGCTTTAAAATCGATCGAATTTATTTACGTTACGGTTACACAGCGCGATTATTTTAATTTTTTAATTTTACGTAATACATAGAAAGGTCTTTACATAATTTTATTTTGGTTTCTTTTAATTTCGGTTTAAACAATAAATGTATAAGTGAGCTAAGTGATTTAAGTAAACTAAGCTATTTGATAAGTAAGCTAAGAATTTGCTAAGTAGGACTACCCAAAATCGGAAAATATGGCAAGTGGTATATGGGACAAAAAAGTTTGGGTACCTCTGGTCTAAGCAGTGTTAAGGATGATGGAAGTCATTAGGTACGTCGCTTCAGTTTTATTGTATGCCACTGGCAAGAAACTGGCATCGTGTAAATGGCTCAACAGTGCAGTCGGATACAATTGTAAAATGTAAACCCTCTTCTACATATAGATAAGTACCTACTTTTAAA
Source organism: Brachylomia viminalis (assembly GCA_937001585.2). Taxonomy (NCBI): domain Eukaryota; kingdom Metazoa; phylum Arthropoda; class Insecta; order Lepidoptera; family Noctuidae; genus Brachylomia; species Brachylomia viminalis. Next base: position 12,670,616 of record OW443299.2, read on the forward strand.
ACTTGTAAGTACAAAATATTTAACTGAAATTTTTCTTTCGGTGACTATTGTACATGACAAAAGGAAATAATCTGACGATATTGGAATGGTAGAAAAAGTAATATTAATTTAGAAGACTATAGGTAGCAGTTAGGATGCTGGGACTTCATCTTCTATAATCGTAAACCGTCTATAAATAACCGAATGCTGTAAATAGAATATAATTAACGATATAAGCTTATGGCCGTTTTGGATATCCGTCAGTACGTCACATCAACTATGCGCAGGCCCCTGGTTCGTTAACTTAAAATAAACTTGTGTATTTACTACTTTTGAAGGGATAGATACGGTAATTTAATGATTGATCGCTTTTATACGAAACCAGTCGGCGACAGTCGGCAAGGACAGTCCCCTTTTTAGGGTTACCCTAAAACCCTTATAGTTTTGCCATGTCCGACCGTCTCGCGTCTGTCTGTCTATCTATCCGCGGGTTAGCCAGGTGCGGTCGCAGCCGAAGATGGGCAGGGGGGTCACCATGAGTGCCGAGGAATATTTTTAGACAAATAGTTAACTGATAACTTTTTGACTTTCTCATACCTAATGTACGCTTTTATTTAAATAAAAGTGCCTCTTTTTAACGTTGTGACCTTTCCGTACTACCTACCTGTATCCAAGTTGGTCACAGTTACTTGGCTGTTTAATTAACCATTTAGGTATGCTAGGCAAACGCCTTTGCTCAGCAGAGAGGCACAATTCTCGCTAACAAAAAAATAAGTACCATTTATGTACACACATAATATTATAAATAGAAAAGAAGGAAAATATTCTTATTTCGAAGGAAATATTTTCCAACATACGTTTTTAGTATTTTTAGGCCTCAAAATTAGAATTATTTCAGGTTCACAAAAAGATGCGATGCAGGGACGCAGCTATAGTTTTTACAAATAGTAGGGATTATGTAGGGTGAGAAGAGCGAGCGAAGCTAGCTCAAAAATTTGAACAGCCCGTCTCGGATAAGTTAGGTTTTGATCTACATTTTCAAACAGAAATAGGAGTAATATTGTCGACTTATGCAGGAAAGGCTAAGCAACTATGAGAAAAAGACATGATTTTTTTTGGTCATTCCAAAAGAACTAGCAATTACTTGCTTTGTCGACTTATGATGTAAAGCTCAAGAATCAAGACAATGTAGAATGCATGAGCGAGCGAAACGAGCCTGAAAATTTTAGCACCCACGACTAGGTTCTGTTTTCTTTTGACCCATTATACAGAAACAGAACTTACTTTGTCGAGTTAAGAAAAAAAGGTTAAACACGTTTTACAGCCGTTTAGGTTTTGAAATCTGGCCATAACCCGAGCGCTTTAAACTTCACGTACGAACGTAGAGATGACCAAATTCTCGACTTTGCTTCGCTCACTCGTGTATCCTATATCCTCTATTTTCATTAGGTACAGGCTCTTTTTCATAATATTTTTGTATATGCCCATTGGGGTGACTGTGGCGCAAGTACAGTTTTTATTTAGTAAGACACGTAAATCATTCAGGCAGGCATGAATCCCTAGACCCCCCACCCCCATCCTGTGACTACGCCTGGGCTTAGCTCTGAGACTCTTAGTAAGTACCTACTAGAAAGCTGCAATTTGGCATGGGTATACATATTCGCGTTTCACAATCACGCCGACGACGACGCAGCGGTAAACTAAAATCTAGTAAAAAATAAAATGATTGTACCTCCTCCTCGGTATAGGCTGATTATGCTTATGCTTATGTGCCTCCCCTACACGTAAAGTGGGGATGTTTTTATTATCGTCTATCCCGTGGAGTGGGGTGTCGTTGGATATGCCGTTCAAAAATATTGCGGGTGTGTGCTATTTTTCAATTCAGGGTTCCGTTTGCGAAATATTAAGCCTTAACGTGCAAATTTTTGTTAGTCAAGTGCCCCCAGCTAAATACGTCGAATATGGATATAAAAAAAATCACGGCAGTAGTATTACTTAGTAGTAGTACTTGGTGGATCATGTGCCAAATTGAAATGGTCAACTGGGGGGGTCATCTGCTATCCTTTCAGACCCCTAAACACTTCTCATGCCCTGTGGATTTTTATTCCTCGACTTTTTATTGTTTCATTAAAAAAATACCCAAATACAATCAAATGCAAGTTAAAAAAAAGTATAAGTCGTAGACTCTGAATTTTAATTTTATTTAGATGTGTATTGTATTACAGTAATTTTAAGTTTCGTACTTCAATTAAAGCTGTCCATGCTATCCATGTAGACAGAAATCATTTCAAGGAGGTTTAGTGTAAACGTTTGGGCAGCAGTGATTGGGAATCAGGTAGTTGGACCGCATTACCTGCCCGATAACCTCAATGGCGATAACTATTTGGAGTTCCTTCAAAATTACCTGCCCGAATTATGTCTGGAGCTTAGAGCATTTGGAGACGTGCCAAAGAGCTGGTATACGCCACGGAGGTTCCGACTAGGGAGGTACTACTTCAACGCATTGAAACGGCGTTCAATAAAATTAAGGAGGAAATGCGACTTCGTACAACAACTGCGGAAATACGAAATAGATATCGGGCCTGCATTCGCAATAGAGGCAAACAATTTGAGCAGAATATGTAAAAAAAATTAAAAATAAACTTTAAAAATATTTTTTATTTATTTCTAGTAAAACCAATAGAGATACGAGACAGATTTTAACTTATAAGAGTGAAATAACGTATTAAATAACTTTTTCAGGCATCATTTAAGCAAAAATAGTTTCTTAAATCATAATTTGGTATTTATTATTTTGTGACTGGATTCACAATTCTAGCGAATTCAGAAAGTTGTAAAAAGATTTTTATGGCATGTGGCACACCACTAGCAAGAAGATAGACTAGAAATCCACCGCGCATGAGAAGTGTTTAGGGGTCTGAAAGGATATCAGATGACCCTCCCCAGTCGACCATTTCAATTTGGCACACGATGCACCAAGCACCCTGTATAACGAAGTTAAAAGGAAACCGTATCACAGCTAAGTAGGTTTTGCAAGTTAACAAGTAATTATAACATTTACAGATACAATGTATGGGAAAACATGTTTGTCAACTACAATATTGTGATTTATGGGAACAACACAAACACAAACATTTACAAATAAAAGAGAACAGAGACATGGACTAGTGTTTACGTCAATTACAGACGTGCACAGCATTTACAACAAAATAGAAGAAAAAAAAACACAGTAACTACGTTACAAAAATAAATAAATAAATAAAAACAATTATGAACAAAGCTCTAGCTAAAATCTTGGTAGTAGAGAGAATACCCTCATCGACATAAACATTGACAAATTTTTGTTTTTTTTTATTTTTGATGAATACATGCCAACTACGGAACCCTTCAATGTGCGTAGTCCGACACGCACTTGGACGATTGGTTTTCTTGTAGGGATTGCTGTATCTAGATTGCATTAAATTTATGTATTTTAGAATGTATCGATAAATCCTAGTCCTAAAAGGGAAGTTATAAAAATTCTAAGTACAAAAACAACGATGAAGAAATAAACATGTAGATATCGTAAAGGTGATATGCGTTCTACACTTATTTATAGATGATGACCGGCCCGATGGTTTAAACCATGACTAAAGATAAACCTTGTTTTGTAATAAGACCGTACCGGCCTTATTACAAAACAAGGTTTTTCTTTTGACATGGTTTAAACCATCGAGCCTGTTTTTGAAATAAGAACATAACTGAAATCGAAATACAGTTCCTTTTACAAAACTGTCAACTTAGTCCGGTCTTAGATTGTCAATTTTGTATTAAGAACTTTACTAAAGTCGGCATAAAGTTCCAAATACAAAAACTAAATCGAATGTGTAGGTTGGGGCTAAAGTTAGATCGTGTTTTGTCGTGTTCCGTTTGACACCTACGAGGTAAATAATAAAAATAAAACATGTGAGTAGACATCAGCAGTAACATCTGTATCATGCATGTCAACAGGAAGCACCAATCTTATTCCAGTAAAAATATATGTAGTTCCTTTTATTAAAAATTTTTATATATGACGCATATGTACATGTCGCAGACATAGCTCATAAGGTGGGCAAAACTGAACAATTTGTTACTGAAATCTGAATTTGTGTACAAGTGGCTGTTATTGATCAGACGGCAAGGGTTGATAAATGAACAAATATTAAACATAATTAAGATACTTTGACAACTTTATTAAGCTTCAACAAAAAGTTCCATCATAAATGCGAAACGTAAAGTATTTTCCGGAAACAAAAAGCAAGCCAAAGTTCTAATAATAGAGGTTGAAAGAGATCTAAGAAGGTTGAGGTTGAATAATAACGAGGTTGACTATATAAATATATTTTGGAATAATTGTGTTTGTAGAGCTCAGTTAACTGAGGGATGGATACATATAATTGTACCGGCTCACACCACAACAAATCGAATATGTCAGCAACAGCCTCACTTATAAATTGGGTGGGATTGCAAAGTTAAATTACTCTACACGGCCGTTGAGTAAGTAACTAAGTAAGTACGCACATATGTATATAAGCTAGAAAGCCGTATCATCTCTACCAATTCGGTTAGGTACAAGGGTTTCCAAATATGTGGTTTGGGACATGGGTTCACCGATTCTGTCTCAAATTTTTGTCAAAGAATGTTTATCATCTGAATACTTTTTTATGTAAATGGTTGGTAAACACGCATGATAAAACTTGATTTCCCAAAAACATGAACCGGTAGTCGATGTGTTATTGGCTTAGGTAAGGTTATTATGTGCCTGTAATGTCGGCACGTGCAAACCATTTTCAAACTTGGACTTGCTGTTCGATGGGATATATTTATGATTTTGTTTGTAAAATAACAAATTGTTGACAGGACACCTTTAATCTACATTTTGGTAGCCCTGTCTTCAGTTATTAAGCGTTGCTCTTCTAATTAAGATTCCAGTTAGATTAGTGTTATTTTACTTAAAAGACTTTCTTTCTCAGTGTTATACTTATTGTGGGATAGGAGAAAAGGCCCTTATCTTTTGAGATATCGAGACCCGAATGTACTCAAACTTTTCTAAGTTTATCCACGTCAAACCACTCGTAAGGTAATGCTATTGTGGTGTAACAATGGTTCTGTCGAATACATAGGTCGAAATAAAATAAAATAAATAAATAAATAAATATCGTCTGACATTGCACACAGCACCATCTAGTTCCAAGTTAAGCACTTATTAAGGCTTGTGTTATGGATACCAGATGGTTGATACACTACTTAAATACATTTTTTTTTTCGTAAATACATACATATTATAAATATACATCCATGACTCGGGTACAAATGTCCATATTCATCATACAAACATTTGCCCCTACCGGGATTCGAACCCAGGACCATTTGGTTTCACTGACTACACTTAGCCACTGTAGCCACTACACCAAACGTGTGTGTATAGATTTGGTGGTCGTCTAGAGTCTAGACGGTAAAAACTATACAAAACATTTCTCGTCAGGAATGTGTAACTAGGTAACTACCTACCATCAACTTAGCCTGTTTGACCTGTTTCATAGCAACTAGGTAGACACTATCTTCCACCAGTCAATAATATTCTACCTATAAACACCTATACCAATAATTTAATACTACGAAATAATGACATAGCGACCAGCATGTATTTATCAAATAAGCGGATACAACACAACTTACCTACCCTGTAAATCTTTTAAGGGCTGTTGCTATTATTAACAACTTGACATTATTGGTTTTTGTTTTCCGTTTGGTTGGCGGGAGTAGAATTTAGGCACCCATTATTGCGATAACAGATGCTTTGTACGTGTTCATTAACCAAATATAGCTTCGATATTAACCTGACACATGGCGAACATATTGGTTGGCCGAGGCGTTATTGACATGAACGGTGTTTGCGAATTCGGGCGTCAGTGCAGAAACATGGGATTATTCATGCGGAAACATTTACCAAGCGGACATTCCAAGCTGCCGCACTTCCGATGTTTGCCGATAAAGGCAAATACCAGAGGAATACGTAGGTATTTCTCGTCGTGTATTCCCTGAGAGCTGTAGAGAGTTCGCTACACTGTATAATTTTAATTTTATTAATGCATTTTATTCTATTTCAGGCGCACTACAATAACTAAAAATAATTTTGCATTATAAATCACGAACATGGCATAGAAAACGAGTTTCATCAATCGCGTTGTAGCTTTCGCGCAACATACCTACACAGAAATAAGAAAAGAGCTTGCCGGGAACGCGTCGGAGTTTTTAATTTTAACAAAATTTAAAATCTTTTTCCTCCTATGTGGCTTTTATAAGCATCTAGTTTAGCGGAAAAGCATTCCACTGCATTTCCTCTGAATACTTTAAGAAATATTACGTTTGGTTGACTCACAATATTTTCGCGTCTACCTAGGTGTAGGTATTTTTGGAGCAGGTAAGTACTATTTTAAACTTCAAACATGCATGAATGGTGCTGTTGGGAATGTCAGAAACTTAATTTATTACTGTAATTGTGAGGAGAAGCGCTGACAATTGCAGTTCTACATATAACCCGAACCGAAATAATATCTAGTTCATAGCCAAGGAAACATTTTGGTACGAGTACGTTTCCACTTTTTGGAAAACTGCTAACTAACGAGGATAGTAGTAACGAGGGTAGCAGGTATAGTCCGTATAGTTACTTGCCTGATCAATACTTTCTCTGACGGAGATCTCGTGGAAGCAGACGCAGCCGATCTCCTTACTGCGCCGCTGGCCCTCCTCAGTGGTGACCATGCGGTCTCCGATCTGGTCCACCTTGTTGCCCACCATCACCACAGGGGTCTCTATCGCACTGTCCTGTATACGAAAAAAAAAACGACGAGTAATTTAGGAGTTATGAGGCAACAGATACATAGACAATTTAAAAAAAATCTCTTATTTGGGTTTGCCTTATTCAGGTAAACAGCTTTACGTTCGTAGGAAAAAATATCTATAACTAGTATTTCACGTTGCGTGGCGGAATACAAATAGAACCTACTAAAACATATGAATGATTAATGAGGCCATCAACATACTCTTTTGGATTGAAATAATATTATGTGGTTACCCACTGTTACAATGTTTTTTTTCCTTGCCTCAGGGTTATTGATTTTTAGAATTTATTCATAGTTTTGTATCAGCTATGAAAAATATATTCGTAGCCTGTGTGTGCACTACTAGACATGGTATTTTTGTGGAGTAAAATTATTTCGACTTTTTTTGACTGCTTGTTTGAGTATGTACGTCAACCTGCTCCCAGAATTGATAGAAGTTTGGTAATTCGATTCGCTGCCTGTATGTGACCCACAACTTGTAAATGTGTTCTGTATGCTTCATAGATAGTAAATTTAGAAAAGAATATGATTCAAATTTTAATGTGTTCTACGATTCTTGGAAGTCTAGATCAGATACTGAATTACCGACGAACTCATTCTCTCAATAGAAACTTAAACTCTGAAACAGTGACGCTGATTCAAATTCAGGATATTAAAGCTAGCTACAAACACTTTTCTTTTAAAGTAATTATTATTATTTAGTTATTTGATAATAATATCAGATCATTATGTAGTAGATACTTGCATAGGACTAGTAAGTAAAGGCTAACGCCCAAAAGCCTCAGGAGAAGTATCCGAAAATAAATCAATTCGTTCGAAACCAGCGCCTTAATACAAACTCTTCTGTTTATATTTATCGTTTGCCGCTTGAAACAAGATCACTCGACCTCCTTTAAAATAAAGTGAAGCCTTATTAAGGACGCTATCATTTCGGTAGCGTAAGAATAGAGTTTCAAAATTGGATTATTATCATAGAATCGGCCACTTATATCTTAAATCTATTCGAACACCTATTTCTTAAATATACTTACTTAAACACTGACAGATAATAAACGTATATTAAGTGCGAAAGGAGCGCGTAGATATCGTGCTACGAAATCGGATCGGTAAAGTAAAAGCTTCATGTTATTAAAGAAAGTGGTTGGAGATAAATAAAAGTAAGGAAATGGTTTTCAGTATTCAGCAATTCGCTGATTTTATGGGCCTTACCGATCTCCGTCACGTAAATTATAGGTATAAGTAAAGACGATCGGTAAAATTGATTGACTATTCAATACGTAGTGTCTCGGAAGTGAAAATAAATTTATATGGTTGATTGAAAAAATCTGACCTTTACCAAAGACTTTTACCTGAGTTTATTGAGAAATTCGGAAGTAGGTAAGTATTTGAGTGTACCTCTTAAACCATTTAGTACGACGATGGTACCAATGGTACCATTGTTAATTAATGTTTCTCCTCAAATCCTCAGACCATCCATAAATCTTTTCTCGCAAAAAATGGAACCAAATACTTTTCTTGGAAGACGTCGTGCGTGACTAACCCTCATGGAGGAAGCGAGTCGGCGTCTCCTCTTGTTGTAGTTGATGAGGAATTTGAGCCGGTGGCACTCGTCAAACGAACACTTGTCCGTGACCGAATACATTAGAATGAACGCCTCCGCCCAACGTATGTTGCTCTCGAGATTCGCGTATTCACTTTCCTGAGTGCAATAAAAATACATTCATGAATCATCGTGTTTATTTTCACACAGTAACAAAACCAATATCAGTTTGTTTAGTACAGAATTGAGTGATAAGAGATAGATTTCGTACGAAATAAGATTTTTGAAAAATGTTTAGACTACGGTTTTTAAAATGTATTCATAATCTTTTATTTGTATAACAAAATACACAATGTTATGTCAGTGTGTAAACTTACATGTGAATCTCCAGCGGAATCCAATATTTCAAAATAAACCATCTCATTATCAATGACGGTTTGGAATGCGTAGATCTTCTCTAAATTGGGGTCGTATTCGCCGATGAATCTTCGTGTAATGAATCTCACCACAAGAGCTGAAAGTGAAGTTATCTAAAAAAAATTTACGTAACAGAAAGGAGTTTACCATTTAACTTTATCTTGAGCCTTTAGTTAAAAGTTATAATCATTTTTAAGTTAGATATTAAGTTTCGTTTAGAGAGCCTCCTGAAAATTGGTTGACTTTGTCAAAGTAAATAAAAACTAATCATTAATTATTTAGCACTAAGTATGACTCTACAAGTTAGATATATATATCGTTTTCATTAATAATGATATAGCTGTTGATACGAGTTAGTAACTATATTTCCGTATGTTACCTGATTTCCCAACTCCAGACTGGCCTAACACCATAATCTTGAAGGGTTTGGGCTTAGGATACAGCACGAGCTTGGCAAGCGAAGTCTTGGGTGACGTCGTGGTGCTCATCGCCACTACAGCAGTCATTATACCCTAGTGGCCACTTCACACAGACCAAGTGCATCAATGTACCTACGCTGACCTGAATGGGACAAAGATCTAATAAAGAGCCTCTTATTTATAGCGTTAAATGTCAGTCTGAAACATCTAACCAGTATAAAAGGTTAAATGTTATCGAAGTAAGAATATTTTTCGTGATACAACAAAAAAGGAGGACCTTTTATGAACCATACAACAAAAAGGAGGAGCTTTTATGAACCATACAACGAACAAACCATACATCTGTCGACCCGAAACAATGTCAAATATCGGTCAAGCATATCTGGGGTAGATATTCATCCTGCACACAAATTGCGACTTCCTAAACTGGCAAGATACCATGTAGTTTGACGAAACAACCTTCATGTTTTATACCCCACGGTGTATCGATGGCAGCGACCGCAAATTGCCATTGCGTAAAAAGTTAACGGCCTCGTTTGCCATGGTTTGCGTTCGAGTTCCCGCCTTGCGATACCTATTTTATGTTCGTCGTATCTGTTTTACTACCAATAATGTATCTTTTTGTGCATCGATCAATTTATAATCCATAATATTACGTATATTTTTGCGTTCTTTTATATTTACAATTTTTTATTTTTATCTATCTAGGTAAATGCTAATGCTATTTAGGTATGTACCTACTTATATAAAATGAAAATATCTTGCGTGGCATTACAATGTAGGTCATACTACTAAATAATATATTCAGCTGTATAAATTGGAAGCCAACATACGCCAATCAATGTAATTAATAATTAAACACTACCTATCTATTTATGTACCTACTTGGGAATTTGGTCCGACGACGATTGTGACTTGGAAAATCTAGTAATAAATATAGGGCTCGGAAAGTAGACTCTGTCCATTTACCTTTTACTTTGAGTTTTATTTTAGTTCTATTGCTTTGAACAAATCCCGCATTTTGTTTGAACACCGGAAATGTTACGGATTTTCTTTGCTGACTGAAAAAAAGTTGATGCTAATAAAAGTAGTCACAAAATCAAAAAAAAAATAATTTGTCCAGTTTTTCACCGACAATTCGGTGCTCAAAGATGAGGGCCCGTAATCCAGTTCAACCCGACAGCTTATTCATAATGCAGAAAAAATAACGAACCTACATGAAACTTTCTCTGTTTTTGCATACATTTTCGCCCATTTTCCATTAAACGAACTTAATTAATTTTGTCTCTCGTACACAACTGTTCTGTATTTGCGCATTTTGTATTGTTTATTCCCGACCTCTCGAGAACAGCAGCGGGGTAATTTCGTAGCACACTAACAGTAAGAATGGCATTCATTTTGACAGTTCAACAACATTCATTGCGTTATTTACGTTGTTGAGCAGATACATTTTTCGATTATGAAGCAATGGATTAGCAAATTATTATCCTTCAAATTGATTCAGATTGTGATTGATAGTGTGTTACGGGTGCGGGTGTAATAGAAACAAGTGACTGTATTACAAGGCCTTTTTTTTTTTGAGGTTTGGGATATCTACAAATAACTTCTCCCGCTCTGGGCGGATCGGGAGGGCGTGTCAGACTCTCACTGACTAAAACCCACCCGTGTGCCTTCAGTTGCCTGTGCCAGGTGCCACTGTATTCCTCTCGGACTTTCCCGCAACCCTGGGGCAGGTATCGGCCCTACCGAACCCCGGCATTGATGCTGACATCTCTTTGAGGCGCGCGTGGAAGACAACGCGCCGACGACCCGGGCCTGGTCCTTATCGGACGGCGAGCTGCCCATTGCTCGCCGTCCGCAAGCCCGCGCCTACGGTGGCCGGGAATTGGCTTGTGATTCCCGACGCCCAGGGCCTCTCCTGCGGCGGCTAGGGGCTTGAGGGCGCGAATTTTGCCTCTCCCTCACGCGTTCCGTCTCCTCCTTCACGAGCATTACTGCTTTGCAGAAGGAGGTGACAGCTTCCCAAGCCCTTTCGCTCCGTACCATGGCCTGGACCAGGGCCGGACGCGAGAGCTCGCCTCCACGAGGACACGGTGGTGCTCCGCCCAAGCAGGGCAGACCTCCACCGTATGCTCCACCGTGTCCTCCGGGCGATCCACACGATGGTGACATCCGGTGTATTTCAAGGGCTGAGATGAAAGCAAATATTTCTACCATTAAGATTTTCTGAGACACGTAGAATGCGTTTATTTATATAGCGCTGTCAAGTGGAATTATATTACGTACGTACCTACCTAACAATACAATGTATAGGTAATGTATGTATATATGTATGTATAATGCTTTTAGTATACCTACCTTGCTAGTATCCAGTTGGTAATGGCACTTTAGTTTATAAGTAGTTTGGTACATATTTACTTTTAATAATCAATAAATAGCTCTTTGTTGTGATGTGAAATGTACCTAGGTAATAAGTAGGTATAGCAAACACACATGACACTTTTTACACCAAATTGTACCCTATTGAAGTAACGAAAAAAAACTCACTTGTAAGTTGGATTTTTGCCCGTACAAATTGAAAAAAAATATCAAATAGCTCCTCAAAGATGGGTGGAATTATCATGAGACAAATATCAGATAAATTCAGTACAAGGCCGGTGCGGTATTTATTGGATCCTCAGGTAAGGTAATCATCCATTTTTTTTTGGAAAATTTGACGATAATAAAAACAAATTCTTAGGCAATGATTCTGTGAAAAACACCTTTCATGAGTTCATCTATTCTCGTCCCCAGGATTTGTTTAGCGCAGCCTAGGTATCAATGCACTTCCATTAAAATGGTAAAAGTGCATCGACCATATTAGCCGTAACATTGATTAACAAAACATTTTATGTAAAAAAGTTCTTCGAACTTTCAATTCAATTCGAATTTTCAATCTGATTTTTCATTAGTCAGATAACTTTTATCAGAGGAATAAATATTGCGGTTTGACAGCTTTTGTATAGAAAATATGTCAAACTGTCAGATTTGAGGGGTATAAAAGCAAAACCGCTTCAGTCCAAAATTGCAATTTTTTAAACTGGTATTACCAAATTATAGTAGTTGAAAGCTGCAACATTATGCCATAAAAGACAAAGTGCAAATCCACCTCAGTCAACGGTAAATACACTTTGAAAGTAGCGTTTAAATGCAAAAACGCTTAGATCCTATATTTGTTAGAAGCAAATCCGCCACTGTCACAATCGACCAATCAGAAGCCGCCATTTCGAAATTTCCAAGATGGCGAATCAGTTATTTGTCGTACTAAGTAAACTGGAAATAGCGTCTGGTCTTTTCGAGTTTTCTGTTTTATTACGATTGTAATGGAAGAAAATATTACACCAGCTCGTGCAGGACGAGCTAGAAAACGTGCTAGAAATGTAGATCAGTGGCGGCGAGTGCGAGAAAAGGCAGAAAGGTAACAAATTATTCACTAGTATTTTACCAATTATGGTATGGTCTGCAAAAAGCTGATGGTTGCGGAGCGCAAAATAAAAATTCAATTTTCATCGGAATGTGTTGTGTGTGGTTAAATAGTGCTCCATTGCTCCAAGTAACATAAAAAACATTGAAGTTGTTTTCCCAATACCAGGGCATTCTTTTTTACCTGCTGACAGAGTGTTTGGAAATATTGAAAGGGAGTTAAAAAGGAAGGAAGTAATTGTACAACCAGAGAAGTACCACACTATTTTTAACAATTATGGAACAGTTGTGAAAATGGAGATGGTTTACGATTGGAAAGCTGCTCTACAAGATATTATAAAGCCGCCTGGTCAATGGCATTTTCAATTTGCACAGAGTAAGCGTTTCTTTATTAGTAGGAGTGGTAACAAAGTCAAACTGAAAGGTGAACTCCATTACACCTCTGACTTTACCCAATTCAAATCTATTCTAAAAAGAGGGAAATCTTTTAACGACGTCCAACCACTGCCAATAGCCAAAAGTAACGTCATCATTAAAAAAGAAAAAATAAATGAGGTGAGGAAGTTGCTAGAGAAACATTATGGATTGCAGTGGGAAACTCGTCCCGAACTGGAATACTATAAAAATATTTTAAATAACACTAATGATGATTTTGTTGAAGAAGATGAGCCTACTTGCGACCCACCAACAGCTGAATCAAATATTATGATTTAAAAAATAAGTTAAGAAGTTTACTGTAATAACTAATAAATAAGTAAGAAAAATGTAAAAGAAGACCTACTAAATAAATATATTTGTGTTTATACGTAATATTCCCGTTTTTTTCTTAACTTTATATCCAATTACTCAAAAAAGTTCAAATAAATACGAAGGTATATTTTCATATTTTTGCAAAATCTGTTTTGCAATCAGTACCTTACGCTGTTGTCATTATTGACAGGTTGTCAAATAATATAGTGAGATGCAAACTAGCTTCGATCCAAAGCAATAAAAAGCAAACATGCTTCAGTCCGATACTTAAATGCAAAGACACCTTAGTCCTAAAGTATTTCTTAAATACTAAAGAACTGGTGTACATTTGATTAATCTTAGTTATTGCTACTTAACCTACGAGTCATAATGAATGTACCACTATTATAACTATGACAAAATAAGAATTTCTTACGACACAGTAGAAAATTATAAATTACTCAGTTCAGATGTTTTGTGACTGATGCGCCTTTGCTTTTATACCCCTCATTTATTCTTCAGATAAAAGTTATCTGACTATTGAAAAACCAGCCCTAAGACATTTATATTGGCCCGGGATCGTATCTGGTTTGGACAGTCTGCAGATTGCCATTCCATCTCACCCACATCAATATAAAATGCAACAGCTATGTCTGACGTCTGTGAGTCTATCCGTCTTACTAGGCCGCGTACATATATCGTGTTGAAGGAACAACAATGAACGCGGAAATCGATGAATGGATAACGTTATTTAGATAGCGAACACGAGGATCGGGAATACCAAGCTTTTTATTACTTTTGAAATGACACTTTTCAGATAGAGTTTTAGACACTTTTCTTGTTAAACTTTAACTGTGAAACTTATTGTAGGTAGGTATGATTAGTTTCAGGTGCGCTCTTGGCCTCTTGCTTCATTTACAGGCCTTTAGAATGTACTAGTCATGCAATGCAAAGTACACACAGCAGCAAGTCAAATTACCACAAACTGTCAAATTTTCTCATTCGATTTTGAACTTAACCTTCAAATTTTAAGGTTTAAAATCATTTGGAGAAAGACAGTTTCCTATAACCTGATGTGCTGGCGACTGTACCTGTATTAACCAACATAACCATTCTTCAAAAGAAAATTAAACCAAAGACACCGACTTCCGAAATCAAAGTTATTTTTGACTGCGTAATGTTTTTTTTTGGAAGACGCTTGTTTTTTTTCTTGTTGTATAGTATTTTCTTGTCAATTTGCATACCTAGGTAGGTATTTCAAATGTGGAACCTTTATTTTATAGGTACAAATGTAGGTAGGTACATCTTGTAAGTCTCAGTCAGCCTACCAATATTCTCGTTAGTGTTTGTATTTACTACTACTGTTAGGCGATTTACACACGACGACGCCGCGCACCGCGCCATTGCCAGGCGGTGAAGCGGATCTTACGTCGCATTGGCATGTATGTAGTCCGCTGCTGCCTAACACACGTACACCGCCCGACCGTACGTTTTTGAAAATGGATTTTCCTTTCGACGCATGCCGCGTCGGTGCGCGGTGTCGTGTGACAATCGCCTTAGACTGCATTATCCCACTGCTGGACAAAGGCCCCATGACTTCCAGCTCTTTCGATCCAGAGCTAATGTGGGTCACTCATGGTCGAATTTAGTTTAATTTATTTTCCATTTAGAGTAACTATTAACTAATAAAGTAATAACATACGCGAAAACGCGCGAGAGCATTAGAAATAAGTAGTTACTCTATGTAGTAAATCGGCCAAAGTAAAGTCGTCCTAGAAATTCAAAGTAATCTGATCGTGATCAAAAGAAAAGCATATTTAATTATTTCTTACGGCGAGTGAGTAGATATTTATTTACGGAATACACTTGGTACTTATGTATATCTTTCTTCAGAAACTTTTCGTAATTTTGGTACCTTTGTTAAATCATAATTATGAGGCATTTTTATATCCGCACACGGTACAATGTATAATTTCAACGAAAAATACATGGGCAATTAATTATATGTTTAATTTAACACCGCAGATCTATTTATAAAAAAAAAACACGTTCCGCCCAACATTAATACCTTTTACGAGATGTAATTTCTATCGAAAAGCCATTTTGCGTAGATAATGGAAACAAAAATAAAACGTTTACAACTCCGTCATTAATTAAACTGGTACAACCATACACAAAAGCGGTTACGGTTAACCACTTTTAGGCTTTATTAAGAAAACAGAGGGAAAATTAATTGAGAAAGAAGTCACCAACAAGGCGTTTCATTGACTTATTCCGTACCGTACTTCTCAATGTTTTAGAGGAAATTATAAAGCTTGGCGCTATTTGAAAGTCTAGGAAATAAGGTTAAGATAAGATGTTTATTTTTAAATGTAAATTTCTACAGTTACTCGATTAGACTTAAATCCAAAGGTACTTACGATCCAAAATAAAAATTATTGTTGAAACATATTCCACACAAATATGTTGAAAACACTTGAAGAGAAGTTAAAAATACACCTTGAATTTAATATAAAATTTGATGAATATATACTTATTGGATATTAGCAGAGTATTTCTGAATAACGTATACGTGTTGACGGAAATAGCGTTCGTTTCCGAATGTTTTGTAGTAGAAATTGTAGATGGTTTCATGTGAGTACGGTGAATGCGGGCGCGATCGCGCGCGGGCCCAACTCGAATGACTATTGTTGTCGATGTCTCCCTCGCCTCGTCTGAGGGCTGCTGCGTGAACTCTGCGATACCAACGAGGTTATGTATTTTTGTTTTGATATTAAAACTTACTACGTAGGTGTGTACTTAGATAGCAAGATAACGTCGGCATCATGAACACAACATTCGCCACGTTTCATGAAATCGAACGCTACGTAGGTTGTTTCAGTGGAAAGGAGTCAGCCTTAGTATTGGAGTTTGTCAGTTTTGGGATACTGAAATATTGAAATGCGACAGTTACTGAAGATGTTTGTTATTACGGGTATTAGGGTGCGGGCTAGCTCCAACACTGTCCTGGCGATGATTGCTCAGCGACTGGATTGCCCTTACGTTGGGCATTGTTGTAGCAGGCATAGGTAATCCGGGTGCTTGATTTGTCATTTTATCTCCATGTAATGATGTAGTCCTAAGGATATTATAATTTTTGCTTCTGACATAACTTCTACTTAATTTAATCATTTGTCCTATTTAATTCATTTTTATTTTGCTTTATACTTTTGACATTAATTAATTTGATCTGACATTTTTAACTATTTATTACTTGCGCAATATTGACACTTCTAGAATTGGCAAACTCGTGTATTGTTTTTTGTATTTAATATGGGTCAAGGACCTAAAATTTATGAATTTTATTTTATTTATTTATTTTATTACCTACCTAATTCCGCATTATCGAATGTACGGTATAGGAATCCTTCTAACAGGCGCGACACGCGACGCAAATCGCACGCGACACAAAGGCACCGCCTATCGCGAGTCGAGCGGTGTTTGTAAAAGCCTTTACGGTAAAGTATGAATTTGCGTAACACTTGATACGCAGATATGTACCTCCATGTCCTGGATTAACACGAATTGTTTATTACTAGGCAAGTACACCCCCCTGGGTTGAATTTTTTTGGCGGTTATTTAAAAAAAAAATTGCTGTTCCATACATTTTGACCGCGTAAGTAGGGTAGGTTTTTCACTTTTCTATGAAACAGCTGATATTTTTTGGTAACCGACGAACTATTTCAACGCAAGGGGCTTCAGAATCATGTACTGCATCTGTTTTTATTTTTTATTTCTGCTTGAGTACCTACCTATAGTTTTCAATATTGGCGTGTGCTAGCTGACAGGCAAATAATTTAATTTAATGTTCTGTGTTTCGTATTGTTAATTACTTACTACTATAGATGATGGCAGATGTGAAACATCGAAAACCATTCTATCATACTTATTTACTATACAAAATAGTATAGTAAATTTATAAGTATGAAAGAATGGTTTAATAAAAGAAAATAAATAATATGGCATAATCAAAAACCAAACATTCAGTTTTTTTTTAAGAAATAAATTGTTCTTTATTTAAAGTATAGCGTGGCACCTCGTCCGTCGGCACGGCATGCGTCGCCACGCCAGCAATCGGTTTTACGTGCAGCTATAGATGGTTCACATCAACAGACAGCTGTGCTGCTGGGGAGTTTGTTGCGACACTTCTTCTTCCCAGCTAAAGCACTAGGAAGTGGTGAAGGGTGGGCGTTTTGGGGGACTGTCTTATGTAATTTTTGACGTTCAAAAAGTGCTGATTCTCAGCCTAGTTTGGATCAAATAAATGACTTTTTTTATTTTTATGCACTAGGTTCCCCTAAGATGCGAGTGTAGCCACGAGCAGCTCAAAGGCAGTGGAATTAATTAGGTATGACGGTCCGTGTTCTTACTCGTATCTTTTAGCACTTACTTACTTAATAATTATTTATCAATGTGTTCGATGGCGCTGCATAATGGCCTACCCCATCCATTCACAATTCACGAGTATTACCTAGTTGCATAGATTTACCGGGTTAGCAACAACAATACCAAACCCTGCCAAATGTTGTATTAAAACGAGGTGTTAACACTTTACATGTCTGCCCTTGCGATGCTTGTATTAATGGGCTGTGTTGGATTAATCTTTTGACTATATAAATATGACATTAGAGGCATCCAACGACCATCGTTGGAGGCATCCAACTACATAGTATACACAAATCGTTAATTTGCGAAAAGCTTGACATAATTCAAAAAGAGCTATTTTTGGGTTAGCAGTAAGAGTGCGACGAAGCATAATATTATATAACATCTTTCTAGCTCCCTCATTTTAAGGCTTTAATATATTATACTGTAATTTTTATATTTAAAATAGCAAAAAGAATTTAATATGCTGCGTTCACCTGTGTACTCAACGCAAAATTGCAGATGTTTTAGTTATGTCACCCTTTTTGCAAATGAGCGGAATATTACGTAAGTTCTAGTAATAAACTGGACATTTTAGATACTTCGTCTACGACTAATATAATACAGCTGAAGATTTTTTGTAGGGTTCCGTAGTCATCAAGGAACCGTTATAGTTCCGCCATGTCTATCTGTATGTCTGTCTGTCCGCGGCTTAGCTCAGAGACTCTTGTCTCTGAAAACTGAAATTTGGCATGGGTATACTTATTCATCACGCCGACGACAGAGTTGTAAAATAAAATCTTGATCAAAATATTTTTGCTTTTGATAACCCAATTCTTGAGGAAGGTTATATGCTATTTAACATCACGCTACGACCCTTAGGAGCCATGCAAAAAGTAAAAACGAAAGTTAAACGAAGTCATTAACGGTGGATGAAACCGCGAGACACAGCAAGTAGTAAATAACTTAAGCTACTCTTTAAATAAAGCATTGACTTTGATTCGAATGCGAACGCTATGAGATTTATAGCACGAGTAAAGGTCGTGAGACACATTACAGAAAATATACGACTACATCACACACACATATGAAAATATTTTGATAAGTGCTGAAATATTAATAGTAGGTCATGAAAATATGTTCGGTCTTCAGCTAATCTTATAAATTCGGTAGTCCAAATGTTTATTCATTGGGTTGAGCGTTTATTACAGCTTTTCTGATGATGGATGTTAATGAAAAATGGCGCAAGTCATTACAGTCGATATTAAATAAATAGGTAGGTGTGTAGATACATAACAACATACCTATTAGTGGAAACTAAACTCGCTGTATACCACAGTATCCACGTAGACAAAAAGGATATATCTCATCTATACAATGGTAGCCGCAACGATCACCATTGATACCGTAAGAGAGGCGGCAGTGGACCGCGGTTTGTGGCGCTATAAGGACTCTCCCTAAAAGCCTTTGCTTTTGAACGGCGGCGCGCGCCGCGTCACGGCCGGTGCGGCTTATGATGTTGAGGATTGCCCTAATTAAGCGTTGAACCAAATCAAAGCACTTAATATCTTAAATACGAACACATACCTAGCTACTTATTGTACCGCAATCGCAATAACAGTTAGGTATATTATATTATTAAATGGTAACAAACCAACCCGTCTTGAGCAAGCGTGGTTACCAATGCTCGTGCCTTCTCTGTGTGAGAAGAGGACGTTGTCCTGCAGTGGGACAATAATAGGCAGGTATTCTTTTTATTTAAATGGCTTTGAAATATCTCTGGACCCTAGAGTCCTGGGCCTTTGGAAGGGAGGGGCCGGAGTCAACTAGCAGAGGCCCCTTAGACAAGCATCTTACTGGAATACTTACTTCCCCCGAGCACGTTTGCTCTTGCAAATCTCCACTCAAGCCGGCCAATAAAGGCAAGAAAGAGGTGGAAGCTCTGTTTCTCGTCAGTGTTCACTCCAGCCGGCCAATAAAGGAAGCCAGAGGTGAGGAGAAAGACTACTCCCGGGAGATAGGGTCCAGGGCGTCGCTACTGCCCAAAAGCTCGCCACATGCTGCCCTGCGGGTTTTTGTATCTGTCTTGGTCTGGCTCCTCACCCTAGACAGACAGACCTAGAGTTCGGAGCGCGCAAGCCCCACCACGACGCCAACGCGAACGTAGAGATACGGCGGCGGCGCGGTGGGGTTATTATTATAATAAGCTATTTCATTTCTTTACCAATCAATGATGGTGTTAGGCAGGCCTAACACGTGGAAACCATTATGGCCGTTCCCAATTATGTAGGTAGTAGGTAGTACCTATTCTTGGGAACGGATATTGTGTGACAATATAATTAATTTCTAGCAAAATTACCTCTGCACGGATAGATATTTTATTTTATTTAAGATGAATTTGCTCTTGACTCTAGTCTAGGTCAGTGGTGACAGAGACAGAGTCGACGATGGAGTGAGCTTACCCAGAAATAGTATGTTCACGCTCACTTTGAAGAGATTAGGGTTGTATGCGTTCGGAAACACAGACGCAGGTAGAGAGTTTGGTGGAATTGCAACTAAATTAAGGATGGTAACTTGCAGTGCGACTACATGACCGATGGGCTGAGGTCGTGCAGTTCATGGGCACACTCACCGAAGTACAATCTGTAGAAGACCGACAAGCAGACAACCTTGCGGCGATGAGCCAAGCTGTGAAGCTTGGCATCCACCAATTTTACGTCGCCAAACTACTACACTATTGCTATTACTATGTCCACTAATCTAGCGAAGGCGTAAAGTTGTGTTAATGCCGCGTAGAAACTGCACCTGTACGCTGCGTAAATGCTGCACTACCGTTGCTTAAACCGACTTTGTGGTGTGTCTACGATACGTAGGTATATCTACGTTCGACAAACGCCTACGCTGGAACAAGGCTTAGGTTTTTACATATTTACAGTTACCTATTCAGTTAATTACTAAGCTAATAGCTACGAGTAGACATTGTGCAAATAGCGAAACAAACAAAAATATATATCAATCTAATTCAATTACCTGAGTACATTAATGAGTTCGCACTTTAATTTACTTAACGGTATTTGGTTAAGGAGCACTGGACCTCTAAATAGGTATATAAACGAGTATAAACAGTATGCCTATATAAAAAACCAAAAAAAAAAACGGCTGGCGTCCAAAAAAAAACATTTTGGAAGTGGTGGCAAAAACGAACATATACGAAGCCGAAGTCGCTGACTTCGAAAAATTAAAGTAACTTGTCACTTTGTACATTTTCTTTTGTGATTTTTGTATGTATTGATTGTTTGAAGAAGGGGTAGGGGTAGGGGGGCAGTATGCAGGTCATCGTAAAATGTATTAGGTTTATGAGAAGTGTGCCGGACGGGGCGTGATCGCTGGACGTGAAGTGTGCTAGGAAATGCCTATCCAGGTTTATCCCTGTGTGAGGGAAGGTCTCTCCCGGTCCACGCGACAAGATTCTTTATAAAATGACCGACCTAACCTACTGAGGCTACTAAGTATAATAACTGAAAAAACCGCAGCAAAAATATTTCAGTGTAGTTGGGCCAAAATTAACTTGTTTCGGGTACGTATTACAATACCGAAATTCAAAATACCTATTTTAAAATACCTATGGACGACATCCCGAAAAATTAAACGCCGAATGATTGTTTGGTCGAAAGCTTAAAATCCCGAAGATCCATATATCCCGAAGCTTAAAATCCCGAAGATCCCTATCCTGAAGTTCAAAATCAATATGTTATGAGTGACAAAAACGAAACGCTGCAAAACCGACTTCACGCAGTCTTGTCTGCCCAACCTCTAGAGTGTAATTTAAACCCGCGTAGGCGCGGAGGGGTAAGGCGGTCCGCGAGCTGAGGAGCAGGTGGTGCGGTGGTGAGCGTTAAAACCATCTGCGACGATAAGCTCGCGTGGGGCCGCCTAAACCCCGCAGCACCGGAGCCTTGACAGGAACAATGCTTGCTGCATGTTGCATGCCTGCTTGCATGTTGCATGCTTGTTTGCCTGCTTGCATGCTGCATGCTTGCTTGCATGCTGCATGCCTGCTTGCACGCTGCATGCCTGCTTGCATGTTGCATCCTTTCCCATGTATAATCCCCAGTAGTATAATTCCCGGATAATTAGAAAATGGTGAAAAAAATCTGCGAGCTACTTGGAAGTAGCGTTCGCCGGCCGCTGCCGCGGCACCGCTCGCTTCGCTCGCTCGGCTCACGCGCGGTTGGTCACTGTTCTAACCTAACCTAACCTATTTCACCCAGTTCAATATGATGAATCCTACAATTTGCCTGCGACTAGACTAGTTGCCGCTCTTCGGGCTATCGGTATCGGCTATCGGTATTTCAAACTTTCGGTATTTTGAACTTCGATGTTTCGGACGTCGGTATTTCAGTCATAGTTATTATGAAATGTCGGTATTGTAATAATGTACCCCTTGTTTCATTAAAAACTGTTTAACATGTTAAATTACTCGAAAAGTACTGAATCGGTTTCACATACATATAAACCTCAAGGTGGTCTATTGACCTATCAGTCTTGTACGCAACCTCGAAACACTGAACACTCAACTTGGAGTGTTCTCGCGATTGTCTCCTCGTGTCCGTTTGTTCTGGCGAGTCGAGACGCCGTGTTTATCCTATTGTCAACTTTTTGTAATTGTTTTAAGTGAGTTTATAAATAAATTCTTTAAAATAAATTTGGTGTTTGTTCGAACAATTATTATCGTCACCTTGTCCCAACAACCTAAAGAAATCTAGTATATTTCAAACAATACAACTAGATTTTTCAACGTCGTGACGAGCGTGCCTCTGAATGCAAGTTGGTAAAACCATATTTACAAAACTAACAAACTGAGTACCTATACACATACAAGCACAACACA
This sequence comes from Brachylomia viminalis, assembly GCA_937001585.2. NCBI lineage: Eukaryota > Metazoa > Arthropoda > Insecta > Lepidoptera > Noctuidae > Brachylomia > Brachylomia viminalis. Next base: position 12,693,323 of record OW443299.2, read on the forward strand.
ATAAAAACAAAACACAAACACACAATATAAACTCAATTAAATAGTTCTCTCTGAAGGACTTAAGTCCAGGGCTAGATCTCTGTCTAGGGTACTTGGACGCTCTAAAAAAAACTATGAATTACGGCTATAAATAAAGATTGTATTTACGATTTTTACGTAAAATCACTATTTAACTAGTATTATTAATAACTATCATATATATGACTCTAAGTTAATATGAAGACACTATATAATTTTAAATGTTTGGAGACGCATCGTCGCGAACAAGAAGTTAAAAGTCGACCAAGGTACGAGACTACGAGCCAGGGGGCGGGCGGTGTTGGGAATTAACAGAAGTAGTATCGACAAAACAAGATGACGGCGTTAGTCCCTATTGCCAACAAATCCTTGTAGGTACAGCTGTACTTAATAAAAATCACAGACAAACGAAGAACCTCCTCCTTTTTTTGAAGTCGGTTAAATAAAAACAGATAAGGTCCACTGCGCAAGCCCCAGCCTGAAAGCTCACATTGTTCCAGTTACAGTAGGTACTATACAGGGAACCCTGTAGTCAGCTGTTACATCCCACGGTTCTTTCTTATCGAACGTGAACAAACATTGTATTTAATAACGTACATTTTCATTAATTTTGCATACCTAATACCCTTAGGTAATAATATCAGCCAATAGCAACAGGTATCGATCATTGTCCTCATCAATTATTATCTGCTTATGGGCTTATCACTCTCTCATCGTAATGTACGGGGCATGTTATTGACATACTTAGCTATAGCCATCTATAGTCAACTCGAAATTCGAGTGATTATATTGACTTTATTGCGATGCTTAGGCACTGCACCTTAATTGCGTAACACACGTAAGTATATTGCTAATCCCTTGCTTTATATGTTTGAAAATGTTGTCTGCTCAGAAACGTAAATAACGCAATGAATGTTGTTGAACTGTCAAAACGAAAGCCATGGCTACTGATAGTGTGTTACGCAATTACTCCGCAGGATTACGATTGTCGGACTCCAATTTAGGTACCACATGGTTTAATTTCCGCAGTTGGATTATGTTACCTTCTTCCACGACCTACGATTGCTCTATACAGGGTGTTTGGCGCATGGACCGACACAATGTTTCCAGGGATTTGGGGGGTCATTAGCTAGGTTCTACCCATACACCCTTTGTCCCAATTTTTTTTTAACGAATTTAGAAGTTGTAAAATTTCATACAAAAATATACTTTGGAAGCTTGTAAGGAATTTTCTTGAAACCAGTTGTATCACTGCCACTACACCCACAAACAAAAAACTTACTATTTCGAATAAAAGGAAGTATTTTGGGTGATTTTTTCATTAAAAAAAAAATCATTATGTAACCAACCGTGACGTTTGGGACAAAGGGTGTATGGGTAGAACCTAGCTAATGACCTCCCAAATCCCTGTAAAAATTGTGTCGGTCCATGCGCCAAACACCCTGTATAACTCGACCCACAAGATTGTAATGACGGATATCGGTTACCACAGCACGACCTTCGGTTTACTTACAGACGGTTCAGTACCCGTATGTAGCTCTTGTTTATGTTTTGTATTAATTTGTATCCATCAATCGATTATTTATTTATCAACGTCTTCTATTACCGTCGCCGTCGTCTTCGTCGGCGTCGTAGTAGGTATGTAGGTTCCTATTTATCGCGGTGATATCAAGCTGGTTTTCAAATACCTACCTAATGTCTGGACTCAAAATTCAGACGGCTTCCGTTAAGTACCTATTTAGCAATAATTGGCATACCAAAACAATTGGCATTTACTTACTGTCAGATGATGACAAGTTTATGGTTTTTAACTTCTGTTAAAATCATTTAAAATACATAATAAAAAAAAAACTTTTTGTATGCACGTGTTTCTGTGACAAATACATCTATTTTTCTTTCTTTCTTTACACTGTTTTTTTTAAGTAATTATTGGTATGGGAACGATCATAGTGCCGAGATAATTTCATTTATGTTTGTCTGAATGTATGTTTCAGCATCACGCAAAAACTACCGTATAGATTTTGTTAAAATTTTGCATAGATATTCCCTATAAGTCTGGTCAGTCTGTAGGCTATAAATTATCACGGTATTTGCTATGGAGGGTGAGCAATATTGCAATTTATTCGTATTCATGCTTACAGTTTGAGCGTCGATGTCCCTGTCACTCTGTAATAACCTAATGGCACAACACTGATTGGTGCTTTCTTACAGATTATTCCTGACGAACAGCTATCACTAAAATAAATTCTTTAAAATCAAAAAATCTTCGCAAGCAATGGGAAATTACTCCTGGAGGCTGCGGGTGTCGACCTCAGGACGACCTCAGGCTTCTCACACGGACCACTGTTCGTCGCTTGCTCCCGCGTCACTAATCCTGACTCTCTTCATATTTTGGTTGCCGAGACCATAACTACAAACGTAGTATAGGAAAGTTTTATACACGTGTGGCTGTTATTTTCGAAGTCGCGAGCAGAAACTATTATATAATATTCGGTCTTTACCTATGAAATTGCCGTTCAGTATACTGAAAGTTAAACTCATTTTTATTTTATTTCTTTATATGAATCAAAATATGCACCCATGGTATCGATGCATCTCTACCAGCACAGTGGTGATTTTTCAATGCCCTTCTTGAAGAACTCAGATGTACGGGAGCTAACAAACTTTCAAAGGCATTTTGTACTGCCTCTCGGGTATTGATTTTTTTCCCTGCCAAGAAGCTGTCCAAATTTTGGAAAAAGTAGAACTCTGTCGGCGCAAGGTCTGGTGAGTACGGTGGATGACGCAAAACTTCCAACCCTAGCTCTTGTAGCTTAGTGACCGACTGTTGTGCCGTATGTGGTCGAGCGTTGTCGTGTAGGAGCAGCGGGGACGAGCGATTAACCAAAGCTGGCCGGAGATTTGCGAGCGTCTTCATCATTGTGTTCCTCAGAGTACCTACACATCCGCAGTAATGTTGGTACCATTTGGTAAGAAGTTGTGATGAATTATACCGGCACTAGACCACCAAACAGTGACCATGACTTTTTAGGGGTAAGTTTTCGTTTGGGGCATTGCCTAGGCGCAGAACCAGGAACCTGAAACGTATAACCAACATGATGACCGCTAACGATTATCAACAAGAATCCATTTTTCATCACAAGTGACAATGCGGTTCATAATCCCTTCGTTTCTGTGTCTGTTAAGCAACGCAAGGAATACCTCAACGCATTCGTCGAGCAGGCGATCGTTCAGTTCGTGCGGCACCCACTTATCAAATTTTTTTTACCTTGCCAATAAGACGCAAATGGACCAATATTGTTTTGATGCTAACGTTGAAAGCTGCTGCTCACTCAGCCGTAGATTGCGTATCGTCAGCTTCCACTATCTCCTATAAGTCGTCGTTGTTGACTTTAGTTTTCATTTTTTTAATCAAACTTTCCATGTCAGAAGCGTTCAAACCAATAACGAGTCGTGAGTTCGTTTGTAGTGTTCACTCCGTAAACGTACTTAATTAATGTTGCGAGCCGTTTGTGCGGCATTGCTACCGCGACGGAACTCGTCTTCCATAAATTACTCGTATTTTTATTTTATTATATTTTATATTACATTTTATTGATGAAAAAGGTACAAAATAAAGTAAAAACAAACCACTAATCAATAAACAAATGAGTGAATTTGAAAATAGAATTCCACATGTTTCAAATGAATTTTATTTGAATTTAGAATTTATTGCCAGCCATACATAAATTACGTTTCAAATGGCCAGTATTTTAAAACGGCAACTTCCTAAGTAAAGACTTATTAGAATAACAAAAAAAAAATAGGTCTAGGTAGGTACCTACATAGTTATATGTATAATGTGATTCATAAAGTCGTTTTTAACCGACTTAAAAAAAAGGGAGGAATTATGCATTCGGCGGGTTTTATTTCATGTAGGTATGCATGTATTTACACCGATTTTCCCGTGATTACGGAGCAGATTTACGTGATTCTTTTTTCATTTGGTAGAAGATACTCGCGCGGTGGTTCCATCAATTTTATTACCTTTGCTTGGGTAGTTTTTGAGTTAGCTTCAATAATACGCATTCAATCCACTTGGTGTATGTTGATGATGTTATAAAACTTCCTGTCACTGTTGTTTACATACCTAGCAAGTAGTGATATACGAATTGGTGTGCGGGGTAGGCATTTAACTACCTACCAACAGTGAAACATAAAAAACACAAAAAAGTGAAAAATGAGTTCCTGTGAGTACTGGCCACCTACCTAGTACCAAAATGACACTGCACGTTGTATGGTTTTCTTTGTACTTTTGTTTTACTATGTATTCTGTAGATGTGTCAAAATAATAAAAGGCGATATAATGATCACACGTATATTTCTATAAAACCCTCACATTTCCGAGGTACGGAACCCTAAAGAAGATGATCGATTTAGCACGCATTTTGAGTGATCTCTTGATCTTTTTTCCGACAAAGCATGCGCTTGTAGGTAGGTAGGTACATTTCTTGGTATTAATACGATGAGACAACTGTCGCACAATTATATTCACGGATCAATGAGCCGTCACTTTGGATTTGATAAAGCTATGTGTCGCTACAGAATAATCTCAGCTATGTAGTTAAATTATAATTATGTGATTATAGTTTCTGCCCGCGATTTCACCTGCGTGGATGACGGAAAATAGCCCACGGGAATGTACCTACCTACTACCGGAATAACTATGATCTGTGTGCCAAATTTCATCCAAATCCATTCAGCCGTTTTTGCACCAACCCGGAACATACGACAATTCTAAAAACTATATTTTCGACATCAGACTCGTCCGTCCCTCGTAGTAATTACTTTTTAGGGTTCTGTACGTCCTAAAGAAATAATGGAACCTTAGGATAACTCGTGTATCTGTCTGTCTGTCCGTCTGACAGACGGATAGACCGACAGATACACGAGCTAATTTGCCAATTTGCTTAGAGCATTAAACCAACTGCTCTAAGCCAATTTGCTCCGAATCTACTGTTGAAATTTGGTACACCTATAAATATCTGTGACCCAAACACGGACGTGTAACGTAAATAGTAATAGGTATATGGGTGTTTCTCATTTTTCGTGCATATAACACGTCCAGTAATAAAAAAAAAATTTATTCACAATTTATTATCATTTCTTTTAAAGAAAACCAACGTAATAAAGTTATGCTTACAATGCATGTACCATTTACAGATCCAAATAACGTAATTAATAAATTATCCATAAAAAACTTTACAGATTCTCATTTCCTTCGGTGTCCATTTACTATTATCATAAACACATTTGTATTTTATCCAATAATATCAATATTAATTATAAATAAAGTAACCGTAACAAGAAACTGTATTAAAAAACACAACTTTTACACCTAAAATAAATAACAATTTCCGCAAATATAATACTATTTTATTTCATCAAAAGTTTAACATGTTTTTTTTCTAATTATCGTCGCTTTGTAAGAAAATCTAAACAGCAGTCTGCGTATGCCCTTGAACGCTCCTAAAAGGGCATACTACGCCCCGCGCACGTCTCAGTCACCCAGCAAACGTCGTAGCAGGTGGACGCTTGGTCGTGGTAAAAAAATACTGTCGAGTGAAGTTACGCGGGAGGTTATTATTCTGGAACCATTCTCTTTCCTATCGTCCGTATTACTACATGAGTATTTATAATTTTGTTTAATTTGTAGCTACTTAATATTTCTAATAATTACCTTTGTAGTTTAGAATATGCATGAGATTCGTAGTGCTGATATTTTTTGTAAAAAAACGGATAAAGGATTCAAACCTCATTACCTTCGTCCTCACTGCCTTCGTTTACCGTCGTTTTTTTGAGCGATGGTAATTTGCCTTCTGTTTATCTTCATTACCTTCGCAGCTCTATGCCTTCACATAACGATTCAAAATCATTCCCTTCGTTAACGTTCTCATTACCGTCTCATTCCATTTTTTTATATTGTAATAACTTCATTGTTATCAATAGAAGGAAGGTATAAACCATAAAATATTTAATGATTTTATGTATATTAATGATATCAGAAACAAAAACGAAGTTATTCGACAATTAATTTGAATTGTAGAAATTTCTTGGAATTTGCACGAACTAGGCGAAACACCCATATACAAATTTAGTATTCCCCGCCCTTCTGTCAGAAACTACAGAGCCTAAAATTAAAAAAAAAAACAGTAAGTTCTTTACTTACAGAATACAGTAAAATGTATTAAAATAACATGGTAAATCTTTCAATATACCTGGACACCCCCAGAAACCCTTGACGAGAATTCCGTATGCATTCCGGATATTTACCTCGAAAAGAGTGTCATACTCTAACACACAACTCTACACTAATGGCACTTACCTCATTAGATTTAGCTAAAGGAGCTGGTCCGGACAGCCTGCCCCCTTCCTTCTTTAAAAACACTGCACAAACCATCTGTGAACGCTGGAATACGCGGTACCCATCTGGTCCACGTACTATGATAAATATAAGCAAGCAATAGAGATGGTTCAGAAAAAAATTCTTCGTGCCACGCACTACCTACAAGTGCTTCCGGACAAGGATTCCCTATGCAGATTTGTTAAATCATTATAGAATATTGAGCTTGGATTCCAGACGTTCACTGATCATGGTTGTGATGCTGTACGGTATATGCAATAACAAATTTAATTGTACTGAGCTCTCGAATAGATTGTGTTACGTTGTACCTAGAACTGTTATTCGGCGGGAGATGCGCGCACCTCGACTATTCTACACTGCGCGATGTAGAACGAAGGCCGGGGTGCGAGCACCTCTCCGCCGGCTTTTAGAAACCTATAACTCACAATTCACTGATTTTGATATCTTCGCGCTGTCGTAATCTAAATTTAAAAGAATGATTTCACAATCTCTTGCAGGTTGCTCATAAGTCGGATGCTCTTGTCATCCGCTTCCTTCAATTCATCGGTATAGGTCACGGAGCAGAAACAAAGGTATGTCTCAAGGTATGTATAGTGTTTTTCTTTTAAATAATATGTCCTTTTTATTTTTTCGCTCATATAACACGCGTTCGTTATCATACTCAGATGTCACTTCGTGGACAATAGTGTGGGTTATACGTATTCTCGACAGTAATATAACTACTTTTTGTAAATGCTGTAATGTATAACTGTTTTTTGTCCCAAATAAATAAAATAAAATAAAATATTGTGCGTACAAACTAACAATTACAGTTCGAATGTATGGGACAACATTTTTTTCAACTACAATGGCAAGTTTGTTCTTGGGGTCTCAGGGCACGGTAGTACCCCCGCCAAGACGAGCCAAAAACATAAAGCAAGGGCACTACCTACCTTTTCTCGAAGCGTTTTGTCGTAATTTCATAACCTCATAGCTTCGGCCTGGATAGATAAAATGTAGTTATCCGACTTATAAAACACACTAAGTTTCATGGTTCCAATTTTTATACTTTGGATTTTTACCTCACTCGATATCGTCACAGACTGACTCACTCACTCGCTCATCAGAACCTCAAGGCAACTCAACTCAACCTTACTTCCCCAAGAAAAGAAGCCGAAATTTCGTATGCAGGCTGCCTTCCAGAGCTGGTTTTCCGCCCTGGAGGCCACTGTCCTGCGCCCCCCACTAGCAGCGAGCCAGCCGGCGGCCGCGGGCTGGCGGAAGGCGGTCTCATTTGCCGCCGTCGCAGCTGCCACGACCAAACCTGACTCGTCGGGGCAGAGGAAGGCCGCCCCCATGCCGAAACCCGCGGGGCCGCCCATTCCCAGGGAGGGCGGGGCGGCTACACAGACGGCGAGGGCACCGGCCCTGGCTGCAAGACGGCCGCCCCCACCTCTTATTACTCCTCCTGCCGGCGCCGAATGGCAAGTAGCCGGGGAGAAGAGGAAGTCCAGTAATGCGGCAAGGGCGGCTAAAAGGAAGGAGAGGCGGCAGCGGCGAAAACCGCGAAGCGTCACGGCTAGGCTCCGCGCCCCGAAGTCCGCAGCTGTACAGCCGGAAGCGGAAATGAAGGGCGTGTCCTACAGCGACGTGCTAGCCAAGGTGGGGAAGGCGGTTAGCCTCGAGGAGATCGGCGCCACTGAAGGCATCCGGGTGAGGCTCACGGTGACTGGAGCCCGGATGCTCGATGCGGCCCCGTGCGGCAAGCGGCCCGCCCGCTGACGCTCTGGCCGAAAGGCTTAGGGTGTCCTTAAATGCGGACGAGGCCCGAGTGTCCAGGCCCACCAAGTGCGCTGATATGCGCATCCTGGGTCTGGATGACTCGGTGACGAAGGGAGAGGTGGTGGCTCCTGTCGTGTGGGCTAAATGCACCTCGGAAGTGGACCGCAGCCACAACTGCTTCCGCTGTGGTCAGCCCGGTCACAGGGCCGGCTCTGGTAATGCCGTGCCACACTGCACCGTATGTGCGGCAGCTGGCAAGCCGGCTGACCACCGGATGGGGAGCAAGGCCTGCGCTCCACCTGCCAGAGCCAGCGGCAGGGGCAAGCCCTCCGCCCGCCACCGCCGTCACTGCCGCAGCCGCCGCCAATGCCGCTGCCGTTGTCGCGTCGACCGCCGTCGTCGTCGCCGTCACCACCGCGGTGGGGCCCTCACAGAGGGCTCGCGAGGAAGCTGATATGGAGTGCCAATAATGGTCCCATTACGCCTCCTCCAGGCGAACACCAACCACTGCGCCTCCGCTCAGGATCTGTTGCTCCAGAGCATGGCGCAGTGGTCGATTAACATCGCCGTGGTCGCTGAGCCGTACTTTGTCCCGCGCAGGGATGACTGAGTGGAGGACCTGAGCGGCTCAGTGACTCTAATTTCGTCAGCCACCGCCAGTACTCCGTCCCTCGAGGCTGTCACGAGGGGACGGGGTTGCGTGACAGCACGGCTCGGGGAGATTGTAGTGATAGGGGTATACTGCTCCCCAAACCGAGCTCTTGCTGAGTTCCACAACTCCCTTGCGGAGTTGAAAGTCGTCGTCGTCGGGTTCCATTCCCTCCCCGTGCTCGTCCTCGGGGACTTCAATGCCAAGAATGTGGCTTCGGGTTCCCGGTATACGGGCACACGGGACAGGATGGTGGAGGACTGGGCTCTGGAGACAGGCCTGGGTCGTCCTAAACGGGGGTTCTGTCCCCACTTGTGTACGGATGCGGGGTGAATAAGTGGTTGACATCTCGTTCGCCAGCCCCACTCTGTCGCCGCGTGTCCTTGACTAGCGCGTCAAAGAGGGGGTGGAGACCTATTCCGACCACCGGTACATCCGGTTTGACGTCTCCGCCCAGACCTCGAGCGCGCCGGTCCAACAGGCCCCGAGTGGTCCGCGATGGGCGCTGAAGCAGCTCAACCGGGAGCTCGTCCTGGAAGCCTCGATCGTGCAGGCCTGGGTGTCATCACCGGACAGGCCTGCTGACATAAACGTCGAGGCGGAGTGGTTCCAGGAGGCCATGTCTGTTATATCTATGAACGTATTGTCAAATGTGACTTGCTCTAACTGTCATTCAATAAATTATTTGCTTAAAAATGTGATTCATTTTATTGGCGACGAGGATTAAAAATATTTAAACAATGGACAAAGAACAATTTGAGCTGTTCTTGCGAGCTCAACAGGCACAGCAAGAACAGGTGACACAATTACTTACATTGTTCGTACAAACAATGCACAAAAAAAAGACACAAAAACAAAAAGCTCGCCGAGCGTTTCATCATCGTCTATCACATCGTCAGACAAGATGACGGTGATTAAAAACTTTAACATGGACAAATACAACCCCGACAGCTGCAGGATTGAAGATTTTTTAGACTTCTTTTCAAACAAATGTCAAATCATGAACGTTACGGAGCCAAACCTACGAAAGGACATCCTTTTGAATACCTTAACACCAGAGATTTTCCGTGAGTTAAAAATAGCGCTTACACCGAATTTTGACACGAGTACATAAAACGACATTTGCCTCAAACTTCTTGACTTGTTTAGAATTAAGAAAACGAGGTACCGCGCATTGACAGAGTTCTGGAAATGCACCAGAGAGTCTTCAGAATCTATGGAACAGTACGCTAACAGACTCAAAAGTCTAAGCCGGGATTGCGACTACAAAGACGAGATGTTGGAACGACAGCTACGCGATCGTTTTGCTACAGGGTTGAATCATACAGATTTATAGAGACAGACCTCAAGCAAAAGTGGCCCGATTTGCAGGAGTCAGGAAGGGAAGTTACTTTTAGAGAAATTTTTTAAATTGCACAATCACGAGAACAGACAGAACATGACACAGCAGGCGCAACTGCAAATGTAAACAGAGTCAAAAGGAACCGTACTCAAAAAACAACAACACCGAAACTTCATTACAATAGACAACGCAAGTTGCACTCCACTGATCAATGCTTTAGATGTGGGAAATTCGAGAAGCATAACGACTCAAAATGCGCAGCAAAAAACCACATTTGCAACGAGTGCAATTTGAAGGAACACTTTGAGAGCTGCTGCATTAAAACTGGTCACACACAAAAAAACACACTTCCTAACGAAGACTACAACGGATAAGCGATAATCCAGCTTCCACGTCAAGCTCTACAGACGTTTCAACGGACAATAGTGACGATGACGACGAGTTTGTCCACAACGACACGAGCACTCGAGTCAAGGATTGCAAACAAATCGACGTTTTCATAAATGGAGTACACTACACAATGGATTGGGACCCTGGTTCTACCTACTCTATCATTAGTTCCGAAGATTGGAAAAAGGTTGGGCCACCAACATTAACAAAGGGGCCCAAACTAAAAGCATAATTATGGAAATACCAAACTGAAAACCAAAGGAATCGCAAACGTAAATGTGGAAATGAACGGACGATCCGAAACCTTGCCTGTCGTTGTAATTAAAAACGCAAAACCTTTGCTTTTTGGATTGAGATGGAGCGAGAAGTTTGGAATGGAATTTCCAAAACCAGTTTATTCAGTCCAAGAGAAGCCTGTTACTCCAACGACATTAAAGCATATACTCAAGCAATACAGCGAACTTTTCGACGGCAAACTAGGCAAAGTAAATAACTACCAAGTTAACATACATGTAAAACCTGGCGCAGAACCGGTACACCTACCTGCACGTACAATCAAATTCGGCATGAAGAAAAACGTCGAACGGGAGTTGGATCGCCTTGTCGATACAGGTATCATTAACAGAATAGATCCAAACCTTACTGCTTTGGAGTGGGCCACACCTACTGTAAATGTCCTGAAACCAACTGGTGACGTCAGAATTTGCGGAGACTACAGCACTACACTTAATCCTGTTTTAACAAAACATTTACATCCAGTGCCTGTTTTTGATCAATTACGACAGAAGCTAGCAAACGGCATAGTCTACTCCAAAATTGATCTCAAAGACGCGTACTTATTTACAATTTGAAATAGCTCCGGACTCAAAAAAGTATTTAACAATATTCACACACAGAGGATACTACCAGTACAACAGGATGCCTTTCGGTATTTCTACAGCACCATCAATTTTTCAAAATTATCTTGATCAACTACTTGGAGACATACCAAATGTAGCAGTGTATTTTGATGACATTGCATTGACGGGAGAAAGCATGTCTGGACACTTACGAACACTTTGCACAGTGTTAAGCCGGCTAAAACAGGCTGGTTTGAAAGTAAATTTGAAAAAGTGTAGTTTCCTTAGTAAAGAGATTGAGTATCTGGGTCACATAATTGATCAAAACGGAATACGGCCAACAAAAGCGAAGATTAGCGCTATAACCAATGCATCACAACCCACAAACGCAAAGGAATTACGCTCTTTCCTGGGCCTTATAAATTTTTATGAAAGATTCATTCCACATCTTCATGGATCATGTGCAGACCTGTACGAGCTAACAAGTGGCAAAAAGAAATGGCGATGGTCCGAACACGAAGAACAAGTTTTCGAGAAAGCTAAAAGTAAAATAGCTAACTCAAATTCATTGCTAGCGTACGATGAAAGGCGTTCCCTTTTCCTAGCACGTGATGCGTCAGAAAAAGGAGTTGGGGCAGTTCTATACCACAAACACAAAGATGTCGAACAACCGATAGCATTTGCGTCAAGAAAACTTCGATCAGCTGAGAGCAAATATTCGGTTATTGATCGTGAAGCACTAGCCATATTATTTGGAATACAGAAATTTGACCAATATCTAAGAGGAACGGAATTTACATTGGTTCACATCTCTGATGCACATTTTGGGACCTCAACGTAACCTGCCGAAGCTTGTAAATAATAGACTTGTAAGATGGGCACTTTTGATTGGAAGCTACCAGTATGAAATTTGCTACCAGAAGGGCGAAAACAATATTCTAGCCGATTGCCTGACCAGATTACCAAATCCCAAGACAAAACCCTCACTCGTGGAAAAAGTTGTACAGTAGTGTCACGCCTCCAAGAAAACAAAATTGTTGACCTACAATTAACAGATAAAAATTTGAGTCTGGAAACATTTAGAGACCCAAATTTGTCACTCGTGTGTCAGTACCTAAACACCGGGTGGAGAGATCTGGATTACAGGCAAGAGATGAAACAATACCATAGGAAACGTTTCGAACTATCTGTAGAAGGTAAAATTATTGTACTGTGGCAAGGCAGGATGGTCATACCTGAGGTTCTAAGAAAGACAGTCTTAGGCTATTTACACCGAGGGCACCCAGGGATGTCGGCCATGAAAGCACTCTCACGTTTCTATGTGTGGTGGCCATCACTTGACGAGGATATCGAGAATTTTATCAAGAGATGCATCAGGTGTCAAGAAAACAGACCGTCTAATCCTGAACTACCGGTATTTTCCTGGTCTATACCCGAGCAAGTGTGGGAAAGAGTCCACATAGACTTTGCAGGTCCATTCGAGGGCAGCTACTGGCTAGTTTTGTGTGATGCGTTGTCGAACTGGTGTGAACTAAGACCAATGAAAAACATAACTTCAAAAAGTCTATGCGCTGTTCTGGATGACATTTTTATTACCTTTGGACTCCCACAAATGATTGTATCTGACAACGGGCCCCAACTAACATCACAGGAATTCAAGGACTACTGTAAATATCAGGGCATTCTACATGTCACCTCATCTCCGTATCATCCCCGAACAAATGGGTTAGCTGAACGGTTTGTGAGAACTTTTAAGAACAGAATGACCTCCAGTGACGGAAGGCAACTTAAGCGTAGATTGTCGGAGTTTTTATTCACTTACCGGAACACTCCACATACCACTACCGGCAAATCACCAGCCCAAATGATGTTCGGCAGGCAGGTGAACTGTGTGCTATCAAATATCCGACCGAACAAGAGAAGAAATTTGCAATACCAACATGTGAAGGCGGACATCGTGTCATCTACACCTACATACCAGACAGGCGATAAGGTTTACATAAAAACTAAACTGGAAAAAAAGTGGCAGCCTGCTACAGTAGCGACCCGTAAACACCGATACTCCTACGTGGTCACCACATCTAATGGGGTGGAGCAAAGGAAACATGCAGATCACATGAGGCCGCGACTTACTCCTGCAGCCGCGTCATCTGAAAGTGTTGTGACAGCCTCTACGTCCTCACCATCCACATGTTTGGCACCATCATCTACGTCAACTCCTTCTCCATCTACACCGTCCTCTCACAGTCCATCCACACCGGAACCATCTGCATCCACATCTACATCTACATCATCATACTCATCTCCAGCGTTTGAAACACCGACTGCGACGGTTGCAACACCTTTTCGGCGCAGCCAGCGTGAGGTGCGACCTCCACGGCGTTTGATTGAAGAGATCTGAATCAACTGAATCAACCATAAATGGGGAGGAATGTTATATCTATGAACGTATTGTCAAATGTGACTTGCTCTAACTGTCATTCAATAAATTATTTGCATAAAAATGTGATTCATTTTAATGTCCGAAATATGCGACGTGGCAATGCCCCGGGCCTAGCTCGGACGTGCCCAGCGCCAGGTGTGCTGGTGGTCGCCAGAGCTGACGACTCTGCGCAGTGCGTGCGTCTCGGGGTCGTCTTGACGTGCTATAAAGTTACATGCTCTGTATAGTTATTATACTCTTTGATGCTCTGTGGCTATACCACAGAGTACTTTTTTTGTAGGCTATACCCATTTCCCCATTTCACAACCAACAGCGCCACATTGTCAACTTCATTTTGAGCGTCAAACATGGCGCCAAAAGATAGTACTTATGCTACATTCCGAATTAGACCATGATCGCTCACAGCGATAACATCGATATTTTGCGTTCCGTATTAGATATCATGATTATGACAGCTAAGAACTGTCATCAATTCGGAACGCTCATGAACGCGCTCACAGTGTGGTCGCTTAACGTCAACCTCGAACTTTGCACAAAAAAAACCGATTTGATATTCTTCTGCAAATGGAAGTTCAACGCATTGGCACTTATAGTTTGTTGGTTGACTCTATCGACTCTGATAACTCAGATTTTGAGTTTGAGAACGACGATTCGTCTAGGGATGAAACGGATAGCGAAGTGCTTATATTAGCCTATTTACATGCTCCCGGCAAAGATTTACCCCGAAGAAAAAACCATGTTCATATTCATTTATTTATTGTTTGTCACAGATGAAAAGACAGTTCTTACACTTAGCATTGTTGTATAACTGTAACATACCCTTGGGTGTACAATATATATACCTATGTATATCAATATTATTGGCTATGTTAAATATAATTAATAAAAATACAATTACACTCTTAATTGTTACCAAGAATTACAAATAACCTAGATGCAACATTATTAAACATAATGTGCATGAGTTTAAAACTAATTTCAGGTATTCTATTACGTCATGGTTTTTACAGCACAATTTCGAAAATGCCGCTTTAGTACGATGTACGATGTACGATGTAGATATGATGCGACTCGAAACAAAACGCTCAACTATGATTTTTGACAGCGCTCACGGTCATATTAATTTAGGGCATGGTCGGCGTTATCGCAAGATAGCACATGTCATGACGTCATATATGACGATTCACGGAACACGCTCGCACGCGCTCACGCTAATTCGGTACGGGTGTTAGCGCGCTCAAATCGTTGACAGCCCAACTCGGAACGCTCCCTTATTTAATCTGATAGCTGTCCTCCTTCCTGTCACGGCTGTCACTGTCACTGCCACTCACTAGACTCACTACGGTGATACGGATACGGTGTTTCGTTTTTCAGTTTCAAATATTAATAAATTGTGACTAAAATCAACATGACACCGGAGGAAACTATAGAGAGGTTTAAGCTCTTGGGCTTGAATGAACAAAAAGCAAAGGAAACATTGAAAAACGCCAATGTCACCAAGTTTCTACTTGCCGCTTTGAATGAGGTTAGAACTTTCTTATAAATTACTCAGTTTTTTAATGATACGGGGGCGAAGTATAATAACCAAATGTTAAAATATATAAATATAGCTATACTTTTGTTGTTTCCTTAGGTAGACGTAGCAAAATTGCCAACTGGCGCCGGTATATTGATATACCATCTGGCAACAAAGATCAAGCCACAGGTCGCTGCCAAGCTATCGTTAGTATGCGATTTCATAGCCAAGGGCAAGCTTGACTCGACTCTAAGGGTAGATGCGGCTTTGGAGTATCTGATCAGTCATGTGAATGAGGCTAATGTAGATACTGATGCATTTGAGAAAGCTTGCGGGGTTGGTGTTGTTGTGACGCCGGAGCAAGTCGAACAGGCTGTGGAGAAACATATGGCTCAGTACAAGGCAGAGTTGTTAGAGAAAAGATACAGGTTTAACGCTGGTAATGTCATGCAAGCAGTGCGAGCAGACCTACTATGGGCTGATGGCAAAGCTATCAAGAATGAAGTTGATGTTCAGGTGAGAATTAATTGTTACAGCCACAACTAACATTTTTATTTTATAATTATGCAATAATTGAACTTTATGCAACAATTTATAATAATATCTTATTTGTGTTGTTTTCTCAAGATTTTAGATCTATTGGGACCTAAAACAGAAGCAGATTTAGCACCTCCACCAAAAGTTGAAAAGAAACCTAAAGGTGATGCAGGAAAGAAAGCAAAGAAAACTGATGACAAAGGTAAATAAATGATTATGAATAGATTATATGCTTAAAAAAAAAAAAATTTTTTTAGTAATGGTCTGTTTTCAGCTAGCAGTTGGTACAGTAATTAGGTCCTATTTGAATAAGTTTCAACACTGATATATTACTAATTTATGATTTTAGCATCAAAACCATCTGAGAAGGCTGAATCTCCTGATGAAATTGGTGGTGCTTCATCTATATCAGAGTTGATGAAGAAGTTGCCTTTCCACGCTCCTGGAGAGAACTTCAAGTCTGATGGTTATGTAGTCACAAATGACACAAAACAGTTACTTGAAGAGCATCTTAAAATAACTGGTGGGAAAGTGAGAACGAGGTTTCCTCCTGAACCCAATGGTATTTTGCATATAGGACATGCAAAAGCTATTAACATTAACTTTGGGTATGCTGCGGCCCATGATGGAATCTGCTTCTTAAGATATGATGATACAAACCCAGAGAAAGAGGAAGAAAAGTTCTTTGTGGGTATCAAAGATATGGTGGAGTGGTTAGGTGAGTCACAAATCTACATATAAAATACAAATATTAAGTATGTAGTCCTGGCCTTTTTTTTTAAAGCTTTCATACTTTATTATGCTAGTGAAATGTAACATACACATATTGCAATTTAAACCATATGTCAATGTTCATAAAAGTCACATAACATGTGCTTGTGATTTAAAAAGAAAGAATAATATTTTATATGGAACATGCACAGGATATACAAACAATAAAAATAGAACATTAAATCTAACAAAATCATGAAAACAATAAAATAAGAACATTCATGCTTTAAGCAATTCATGATTTGCACTAACAAAACCAATATTTTAGAATTATTATAATATTAACCAGAAAAGTTACTTCATAATCTGTAATGATCTTTTCAGGTTACACACCATACCAAATCACTCATTCATCAGATTATTTTGACCAGCTTTATGAATGGGCGGTTCAGTTGATCAGCAAGGATCTTGCATATGTTTGTCATCAGAAGTCTGAAGAAATCAAGGGTTTCAATCCACCTCCATCACCATGGAGGAATAGGCCGTCTGAAGAAAGCTTACAACTATTTGAGGTACCAATTTTATACTTTACTTTTTAAATTACAAATCTTTTAAAATGTTGTTTAATCAAGACAAATCATTACAAACAACAATGATTGCCAAATGTGAATTGGATTCTATACTGAGCTTGCATAAGGCAGAGCAGCAGTATATAGTACATTGTCTCCTATGTCTGTATTGTGTTTGTACAAACCTACTTACAGAAAAAATATCATTTATCATTTACCATCACAGATTGGAGGAGATTTTAATTGAATTCAAATATTAAAATCTGTTTCCAGGACATGAAAAATGGTAAAATCGATGAAGGAGATGCCACTCTACGAATGAAGATTACTCTTGAGGAAGGCAAACAAGACCCAGTTGCTTACAGGATCCGGTTCAAGCCCCACCACCGCACTGGCAACAAGTGGTGCATCTACCCTACCTATGATTACACTCACTGTCTGTGTGATAGTATAGAGCACATCACTCATTCATTGTGTACCAAGGAGTTTCAATCTAGAAGGTTGGTAATGATTTGCTGTCTATCTCTTAAGCCCAGCTTTGCATGGGCGATTAGCCAAACATTGAGAATCCAACAGGTGCGCTCCAGCTCGTCAAAAAAATTTTTTTTTTTATTTTCAACTCTCAGCGCTGAGCAGTGCGTTAAAAAGCCGGTGCGCGATGAAAAACGACGCATAAAAAAATTGCTTATACCCACGTATGGTTAGTAGTGAACAGAAATGTGGGAAAAGGGAGAGGGACCTTCGCCCGTTAATTACTTGTGCATAGTTAAACCGCAACTAAGGAAAATGCAGATTGTTCAATTCTGTACATCTACGCGTACAAGTCGAACGCTTGTAAAACGCGATAATAATTATGAGTAGCTCAAGTCACCTTGATTGTATTGATAAAATACTATTTAAGTTGTAATTTTCGCCTTTCAGGTCGTCATACTATTGGCTATGCAATGCGCTCGGCATCTACTGCCCTGTACAATGGGAGTACGGGCGCCTCAACGTTAACTACACAGTAGTGTCCAAGAGGAAAATAGCGAAACTCATTGATGAAGGAATTGTTAATGGTAAGTTACTAAAAGACATAGAGTAAACCTGAGAAAAAAGAAAGAAAGAAACAAAATCTATTTTCTCACAGAAGCATGTGCATATAAAAAAGGCAAGTTAGCTTGAATACCTTGTTGCTTGTTAGCTTAAAATTAAACAAATATAAACCCCCCAAATATAAGCTCCCTATCTACCTAGACTACGAAGGTCGCTGATACGGCGGCAGGACGTTTCGTAACGTAAAGGTGCTCCCTCACCTGGAGCGTTCGCCCGTAATGTAACATTAAATACGATTTTGAGCATTTAGTTAATTCCACAATGTCAGTCGAAGCGGTCGTTCGACATTTCGTTTAATTCGAAATTGTTATTTACGGAAAAAATACAGAAAAAACGATATTGGTGACGTAAATTATTTCAAAACCAATGTAATGCCCGAATCTGTAACATTACAGATTGTGCACTGTAATGCTCGATTCTCCTCCCTCACTGATGTAACGTTACAGAGTCGATCTGTAACATTACATTACAGGCGAATACTCCAAGCGAGGGTGGCATCCCGCGCACACCGGAGGATGCTACAGGCCTCCCGGGCTATGCTAGCACAGACTAACATTTCTGCTAATATAGACACCCTCTGCGGTCTGGTGAACCAGGGTCCATTGTTTAATAACTTAAGCTTGATTTGCGATTTAATTGACCGTGGCTACCTTAATTATGTTGAAGCAACAATGAACCTTGCACTGTCTAATCAGAGTTTAGGTCTTTAGGTGATGCAAGTCATTTGTTCCTTGATGTTTATTGTAGGCCACAGGCAATAAACTACCATAATGTAAATGGGGCTTTAACAAATAAGATCCGCTTGCACCATATGATTGGCGCTAATCGTATTAAAAAAAACCACTCTGTGTCTGTGATTTTGAAACGATTGACAGAAATAGAATGATGTTTTAAATTCTTCTAGTGTTAAATGTGTTTGGTGATTTGTGGTGCAAGTGGGCCTGAGACTTGGATCAACGCATTGATCATGTCTTCTAATTGTTTAATATTATTGTATTACTTTGTGCAGACTGGGACGACCCAAGGCTGTACACATTGACGTCGCTACGTCGCCGCGGAGTGCCAGCCTCAGCCGTCAACTCGTTCTGCGCAGCGTTAGGCGTCACGGGAGCTGTGGGAGCCGTTGACCCCGCCATGTTGGACGCCAGCATTAGGGACGTACTCAATAACACTGCGCCAAGGTAATTACTTGAATGTTCTGTAGCTTATTTATGAGTGTATATGTCTTTGCGCTCAATACTTAATATATTTATTGCATTCCACAATATGCACTATTGCCGTAACTAGGGCGGTGCCAGCGGTGCCCAGGCACAGGGCGCAGACCCTGGAGGAGCGAAGAATTGACCAAGGTTTGGGTAGTTAGTTAAAATACGTATGTGTACAAAACCTACCTACCATTTATGGCGCAATACGGGTGTAGATGCACTCTACTACCAGCAGTATCAGTATACTGGCTCTTCTTAAAACTATAGTAGTACTTACTGGATTTAATGGAAATGATATAAATGTAAAAAAAAAAACTGTTTCAAAGCAAAGCTCAATACGGTCCTGTCACGGTTATTTTACCTCTACAGCAGCAACCCAACAGCAACCTTATTACAACAACAATAAAGATCACTGTGATTTTGACAGACTTGACATTTGCAGCAACCCAACAGCAACCTTATTACAACAACAATAAAGATCACTGTGATTTTGACAGACTTGACAGTTGCAGCAACCCAACAGCAACAATAAAGATCCCTGTGATTTTGACAGACTTGACAGTTGCAGCAACCCAACAGCAACAATAAAGATCACTGTGATTTTGACAGACTTGACAGTTGCAGCAACCCAACAGCAACAATAAAGATCCCTGTGATTTTGACAGACTTGACAGTTGCAGCAACCCAACAGCAACAATAAAGATCCCTGTGATTTTGACAGACTTGACAGTTGCAGCAACCCAACAGCAACAATAAAGATCCCTGTGATTTTGACAGACTTGACAGTTGCAGCAACCCAACAGCAACAATAAAGATCACTGTGATTTTGACAGACTTGACATTTGCAGCAACCCAACAGCAACAATAAAGATCCCTGTGATTTTGACAGACTTGACATTTGCAGCAACCCAACAGCAACAATAAAGATCCCTGTGATTTTGACAGACTTGACATTTGCAGCAACCCAACAGCAACAATAAAGATCCCTGTGATTTTGACAGACTTGACATTTGCAGCAACCCAACAGCAACAATAAAGATCACTGTGATTTTGACAGACTTGACAGTTGCAGCAACCCAACAGCAACAATAAATATCCCTGTGATTTTGACAGACTTGACAGTTGCAGCAACCCAACAGCAACAATAAAGATCCCTGTGATTTTGACAGACTTGACAGTTGCAGCAACCCAACAGCAACAATAAAGATCACTGTGATTTTGACAGACATGACATTTGCAGCAACCCAACAGCAACCTTATTACAACAACAATAAAGATCACTGTGATTTTGACAGACTTTACAGTTGCAGCAACCCAACAGCAACAATAAAGATCCCTGTGATTTTGACAGACTTGACATTCGCAGCAACCCAGCAGTAACAATAAAGATCACTGTGATTTTGACAGTCTTGACATTTGCAGCAACCCAACAGCAACCTTATTACAACAACAATAAAGGTCGCTGTGATTTTGACAGACTTGACAGTTGCAGCAACCCAACAGCAACAATAAAGATCACTGTGATTTTGACAGACTTGACATTCGCAGCAACCCAGCAGTAACAATAAAGATCACTGTGATTTTGACAGTCTTGACATTTGCAGCAACCCAACAGCAACCTTATTACAACAACAATAAAGGTCGCTGTGATTTTGACAGACTTGACAGTTGCAGCAACCCAACAGCAACAATAAAGATCACTGTGATTTTGACAGACTTGACAGTTGCAGCAACCCAACAGCAACAATAAAGATCGCTGTGATTTTGACAGACTTGACAGTTGCAGCAACCCAACAGCAACAATAAAGATCACTGTGATTTTGACAGACTTGACATTCGCAGCAACCCAGCAGTAACAATAAAGATCACTGTGATTTTGACAGTCTTGACATTTGCAGCAACCCAACAGCAACCTTATTACAACAACAATAAAGGTCGCTGTGATTTTGACAGACTTGACAGTTGCAGCAACCCAACAGCAACAATAAAGATCACTGTGATTTTGACAGACTTGACATTTGCAGCAACCCAACAGCAACCTTATTACAACAACAATAAAGATCACTGTGATTTTGACAGACTTGACAGTTGCAGCAACCCAACAGCAACAATAAAGATTACTGTGATTTTGACAGACTTGACATTTGCAGCAACCCAACAGCAACCTTATTACAACAACAATAAAGATCACTGTGATTTTGACAGACTTGACAGTTGCAGCAACCCAACAGCAACAATAAAGATTACTGTGATTTTGACAGACTTGACATTTGCAGCAACCCAACAGCAACCTTATTACAACAACAATAAAGATCACTGTGATTTTGACAGACTTGACAGTTGCAGCAACCCAACAGCAAACTTATTGTCACAAGATTAAAGATAACTGTGATATTGACAGTGATGCAAAATCAGAAGTTAAATACCTATGAATGTACTGTATTGTGCGTTTCACGAAAGAATTCCCTTCGCCGTTATATTGGCACACCTGACTGTCAAGAACGTCAAACGCTAGACGCATCGTAGGCTTTGTTGAGTTTTTCCAAGATTTATAGTTGTTTTACGGTTTTAATCACGCCGAAGACACTTAAAAGTGGCGAAAGAGAGTTGGTGTTGAAAATCAAAACGTTTTGTGAGAGTGAAAAACGTAACAAAGCGGCAATAATTCCATTAGAATGTGTGAGACTTCGCGTCGCCGCCATAAAATAGGGTTGCCATTGCCAGAACTAGATGCTCCCTAGTCCCCGCTGCTACCCCGTAGGTGCCTACCTACACCTTTTAAAATAATTAAAGACCACAAAGAACCACCTATCTACGAAGTCGATTCATTGTTAAAAGAACACGGTCATAAAGTTGTAAGACTTCCTCCTTATCATTGTTACCTGAATCCAATCGAACTCATATGGAGTCTTTTGAAAAGGCGGATTGCTGAAAAAAACGTGGGTCAGGAAGCAAAAAATATTGTAAAAATAACTGAAGAGGCAATTTGCAGTAGCACGCCAGAAGAGTGGATAAAAGAATGCAGCCACGTAGAAACCATAGAAGATAAGTACTTCAACAATGGAGTAACTGTTGATAACAAAATAGATCGATTTATAATAGAAGTAGGAGATGACTAGATATACTATAGGAGATACTTCAGACGATAGTGACCCTGGAGATAGTGCTATATCGGGTGTAGGTCCTTTGGAGGAGCACAGTTATTTTAAAAAGTAATTTTGTTGTTAATCATTACAGCTTATTAAGAAGTTTCGCAAATAAATAATTATTATGGTTATATTAAGAGTTTAATTTTATGAATACTTATCTTTACACGTAAGGTATAATTTTCTATAGACCTTTGTTGAAAGGTGACCAAACAAAAAGAACAACCAAAATAAATTTTCGTTTTCAATTTATACTGATTTATTGGGTAATATAATTTTCACAGCCTGGCAGCACTCATTTAAGCGCTACCAACATTACAGCGAAGGGACTTCTTTGATGAAACGCACTATCCTCCTGGATTCCAGAAAAAAAATTGTTGGATATTATTAGAAACTTGGGTTTTTTGGTCTAACAGGGGTCTGTACACGTCTAAAAAAATGAAAAAAAAAATGTTTTTTTTTATATATTGACTTTACTTATGTCATATATATATGACAATGGTTCTGTTTATGAAACTAGTACTGATACTTATGTCATATGTATATGACACTGGAATTAAACTCCAAATAAAATCAAAGTATATTATTAAATCAATATACATTTATTATTATTATCACCTCTAGTCAGTCTTTATAATCATTTTTATTAACTAACATAATTATAATTTTGGTTTATAAAATAACTTTTGGACATAATACTTTTCATCAACATAACAAAACGTAATTAAAAAGGAACTGCAATGCTTACTAACCATGCTCACAAGAAATAATAACTTGGAAAATAATTATCTTCTCATAAACAACATAATTATCTCAAAATATAATGAGATACTTCTCAAATATAATCAACTCCTTACAACAATACTTATCTATTTTTTATGAAATCTAAGATGGCAATTTCTTTTCGGTGTGCTACATAAAAATATATTGCATTTAGTGCAAAACGCCGTTGTAGTCTTAGAGCATTTTGGATTGCGGCATCTTTTTTGAGTGTCACTGTAATCAACCAGATGTTCAGCCTTGTGATGTCTTACCACTTCCGATGGTATAGGAGTTATTGGCACTTTCCTTTTTTTGTGCTTAGGTTGCAATTTTTCATTCTCGTCAAGACTTTCTGAATCAGATAATAAAGAATTTTTCTCTATGAGACTGGTACCTAGATCCAGTTTGAAAGTGCGTAACTGTGTAACTGTAACTGCTGCTTGACGTGAATGTCCACGGGTACCTCTAGTTCCCCCCCTACGACCAGTTGGGCGGGTGCGGTTTCGGCCTCGGCTCCTTCTTCCCTCTACTACAGAAGATTGCAGAGATACTTCTGATTGAGAATCTACTTCCTCATCTGAAGAGCTGGAAGACGAAGTACTGGATTCTTCGTCTTCTTCAGGTCTTGGTGTAAAAGCCGTATCCTCATCTTCATCAGCATCAGAGAGATCTATGTCTGATTCTTCGAGTTGTGATAAAAGTTTGTCATCGCATAAGACTGTAAAAAAACTCTTTGAGAACCAATGTAATATATTTATGACATAAACAATAAGTAAATTTTCATACTCAGAACCATTGTAATACCAGTATGACATTAAAAAGTTTCGGATCACAATGCCCAGAATACGTGACCATTTGAAGAAATATTCTGTTTATTAGTTACGTGGGTATGTTATTAGTACAAAACAAGCATAGTTTTTCCGACAAATAAAGTGATTCAACAATCATTTTCGGATAACTTACCGCGTGCATTCGAGCGACGTGCCATCTTCCTCGCGCCGCCTCAAAGAGAGAGTTTTTGACGTGTCTGTCAAACTCAAAATGACGTTTGGTGCAGTGTAGCTAGTTTACTAAGGTTACACAACTATCATAAATCGATTAGTTCCGAACACAAATCACAGATGACTTTAGAACGAATTTTTAATTCTTTAAGTAATATAGGTATGACGCTGGCATCCAGGAGGCTATACCTACGCGGTCAACATAGCAACTTTTTTTAATAACCGACGAAAAATTTCAACGTCGGGTGGTTCACGGCGGTGGCGGATATACTGAATCCATAAGATAAGACAAGATCATTTATTGGTCCAAAACATGAGTATAGACACGTAATGGCATGCAAGGTGTTAAATTCACGAAACAGAAAAAGACAGGTTAAATTAAATTATATCACAGTCATGTTTGGCCTCAACGGCGTGCAAATATAAATAAGTAAACATCGAGTAATAATAAATTTATCCAATAAACAAAGCAATTGACAATAAAAATTAGAACTTAAAAATAATAATATTAATAAATAATTAAATTAAATGTACTACAGCATAGTGTCAACTCGTCATAGAAATGTATAATGAAATTAGTCAATTAAATGCAAAAGTAATTAGGAATAAAATCTAGATATTTCAAACAAGTCAGATTAATTTATCAATCAGAAATTCGTCAGTGTTTTAATAGACTTTCTCTAACAGAAGGCGTTTATGCGCCTATAAGTTGCGCGTCATATCCCTGCCACCCTGTATAAACGTAGGGTGCTAAAATTTTAGAGCTCGCTACGCTTGCTCTTCCATCCTACATTCTCCTTTTTCTCAGACTTTTCTGCGTAATCTGACAAAGTAACTTCTATTTATGTATGAACATTCAAAAGAAATCCTTACCTCTTCGAAACGTAGGGGGTGCTAGAATTTTCGAGCTCGGTTCGCTCGCACTTGCATTCTACATTCTCAAACTTTTGACGTGTATAGGTCGACAAAGTAATATCTATTTCTGTATATATGTTCAAAAGATAATTTAACCTATCGCAGAGTGCTTACATTTTCGAGCTCTCTTCGCTCGCTCTAGCATCCTATAATCGTCTAATGGACTAACTCTGCAGTCTTCAGTATAAGTCGACAAAGTATATCCTATTTCTGTATGAATGATCAAGAGAAACCCTAACCTTTACGAGGTTAAATTTCGAGCTCGTTACGCTTTCTCTTATATCCTACTTCTCAAACTTTTCTGTATGGCGGGTGGGCCCCATAGTTGCCACCCGCGGGCCCCCGACAGGGTTAGTCCGCCACTGCTTGGGCCTTTACTTTTTATCTCGGCTAACAAGTATTTAGTGTCATTTGTGGATTGTATTGTGTATTTTGGCAAATATTTTCGAATAAACGTTTTTTTACCTAATTTATATCTACATACGAGGGGAGGTCCAAAAGTTCGTGCACGTAACTTTTGCTCAGCAACGTAAATAACGCAATGAACGTGGCTGAACCGTCAAAATGAAAGGCATTGCGATCGATTGCCATTTTATATGTGTTACGCAATTACCCCGTAGGTCTTATTAAATATTGATTGAAATTGCTCTTTTGCACTCGCACAGACCCTTAAATCATAACTCTTGTACTCTGGGAATAAACAATCTATGCACATTAACGGCGGGCTTTTACACATCCAAAATATACGCTTTGGCATGGCCTCCCAACTAGAACAATGTATAAATATTCCAAAAAAAATCTCATAGATGGCGTCACAGGTATAGAGCGAAACATTTGACCTAGTAATCGTGAAGATTCAATGATTTTTACACCTTAATAAATTCAACGTATCTTTATTTTATCAAAAACATCCTTCTCTACAAGGGTATATTTTATATGTTTAATAAATGCAATAAAATTGCAGTTTAATAAGTATAATGAATAAGTGTATTAAGTAGTGTTCAGTTTACACTTAGTAAATCTTGAACGAAATACATGATCACATTTTCGACATGGTCGCAGTATAAAACCTAGCTGTCATACTAACTGTTTTATTGCTGGTACGCCCTTTCAACGTTATGATCTCGTAAGAGAGTAGTGACTTTTAAAGACGTCGAATTGATTGTGGTACCCTTTCTGACTTTTAGATAAGTAGACACAGTTTTTCAAATACAATGCATAATAGAAGTAATTTTAAAGGGCATTAAGTATCCGCCGTTATCCTGACTGATAATGTTATCATGACACGTGAACAGTTTAACATGTATTTTAATTTCAAGGTTACCGTTGGTAGTAGCTCGACAAGCTCTTAGTTTCAAGGTTATAGATAGCCATAGGATACTTACATTTTGTTGCACTTTACAATTAATTTTGTGTACGTAATTGGGTGGCAAACAACTAGACGGCCCACTTTATGATAAATAGTCACCGCCGTCAAAGTATGGATATCTGCAATACAAGAGGCATTCCACGTAACAACAAATAAATCAAATCAAATATGCACCTTTTTAATAAATCGTCTGACAATAGAACACGACGAAGGCAGTATACAAACATGCTTCGTGTTAGTGGTCATAACACTGCATTATTATGGAAAAGCGTTATATGTATGTGCCCGATTACACTGGTCTACAGTGGTTTTGTTGCCCTAGATATGAAAACGATTTTGGGTCTATTTATGCACACAATTCATGAAACTATCAATGATTTTGTAAGATTTGCTTTGATTTTTTTAAAATCTTTATTTTCATTTTACATTACTAAAATCAAAAAACGAGAAACAAAATAACAGATATATTTATTGTAATGTCAGTTATGTTTTGAGTAATTAGGATACATCGGAGTAAATAAAGAGGAAAATGTCGAAAATATATTTTATATTTCCTTAAAACGCCTTTTATGAGCTTTTCTTTTATAATTTTTCAGGGGACAGTCTCTTTTCAAAGACCAGCAGTAATAATTGTTCAAAATATAAGATATGCAAAAATCATGAAAATACGAGCACATTGAGAACTTTCATGAATATATTCGTAATCTGGGCACTTGAAAACGTAAAAATTGCGATGATATCCAAAGCAACAAAAAAAAATTTTTTTTTTTGTACGGTTGTGTTATTTTTAATAAAGTACCCGATAGAATAAAAAAAGAGTCCGTTCCAATGTATAAAAAGAAACTGTACGCCTTAATAATTGATAAATGTTATTACTCCATTTATGAATTTATAAATGATAAAACTTTATAGTTACATAATTAACCATGATTTTTTTTAAATTCTTTATTTTATTTATTTGACCATAATAAAAGATTTTTCATATTGACGGTATTTTAGGCTAATAAGCGCTTGTACTAAATGTTTGCACGCCTAATCTATGGTAGAATGTATAAGGATCTCTTATTATAAAACATCAGAAATTTTTTGTACCGACTTTCTATGCAAATAAATGATTATTCTATTCTATTCATATTGCCAAAATGATACCGGCTCCAGCGGGGTAATTGCGTAACTCGCTAACAGTAGGAATGTCTTTCATTTTGACAGTTCAACAACATTCATTTCGTTATTTTCGTTGCTGAGCAGACGAATTTTTGAACATAAAATCTAAATCAAAAGTCATTTATTCAAATTATTTTTACCTTAGGCTATCACTGTATTTGAGAATGTTGGTTCACCTATTATTGGCAACTGTATAAGCCCTCAACTATCATCTACTGTTATTTGATATTTTGTATACAGAAGCTGTTGGTGTACCTTTATGAATAAATAAACTAGGCTGAGAATCAGCACTTTTTGAACGTCAAAATCACAAGACAGTCCCCCCAAAACGCCCGCCCTTCTCCACTTCCTAGTGCTTTAGCAGGGAAGAAGTGGCGGAACAAACTCCCCAGCAGCACTGCTGTCTGTTCAGTTAGAAGAACTGGATTCTATATAGTAATAAGTAATTAATAATAACATTACGAAACTAAAAACATTAAAATTATATGCCATATGTCAGCTAGCACACGCCAATATTGAAAACTATACTCAAGCAGAAATAAATAATAAAACGTAAACAGAACTTAATACATAATAAAAAGCCTCCAGGCATAAAGGGCGTGCCCGCTTACATATGCAATGCTGCATTATGTTTATATATGTAGCTGTAACTTGTAGTCACAAATGATAAACTAGGACCTTCGAAGTAAAATAAAGAAACGGTTAATTACTAATAACAATAACAAAACCATAGTCGTAGTAGTTGCTTGTGTTTAAAAGACTCGTGAAGGAACATTACTTGTCGTTGTGATCTTGTTCTCGTAATTGTAATTATCTATAGTCTTCATTTATTTTCGTTGCTTATAAATTTAGTATGTATGTATTTATGTATCTATTATTTAGGTTATGTATATATGTGTATCTATTTTAGTGTATTGTATAGATACTTATTATTTGCACCAACAACAGCCCCATTATGTCCAGGAAAATCTCTGTCCATTCCAAGGTTGCCTGGAAGAGATATATTAAGTAGTGTTCAAATTTTTTTTTTTTTTTTTTAAAAACGTTGCCCCACACTAGGAATTTCTCTTGTATCGTGGGTGCGTTTACAAACATTTAAACTCACATACACAAACGGCCAGACCCGGAACAACTACTTGCAGGATATTAATGATACATGAGTAGTAAACAACAGCCATAAAATTCCATGCAACAAAAAAAAGTTAAATTTTGTTCCCTTGTATAAATATTGTGGAATAAATATGGTGGTTTGGCAGCTTTTGTATAGAAAATATGTCAAACTGTCATATTTATTCTTCAGATAAAAGTTATCTGACTATTGAAAAATCAGCCCTAAATAAATAAACTCGTTAAAAAGATCGTATAAGATATCGACAACCACAAACGTCACATCACATCTCTAAGTCTAGTCGGCAGCGGCCGCTTCACGAAACATCGTGTGAATGAGAGTAACAGTAAAACACTTATCCATTGCGCTATTAGACCAGCCGATTCATTGATCGATGTGTACTAAGCAAACAATGGTTTTTGTTCCAATGAAAATAATTCCTTTTGGTACTTCATCCGGTTTCTAGTATCACGAAGTAATGTTTTAATAAATTTGATAAGAAAAACAATAATATTTTAGTACTTACGTGTGAAATAAGATGCCATCTTTCATGTAATTCACAATACAGCTGTTACTTTTGCAAACAATCACTGAACAACGCGGCATTTTGACAAAAATCACGAGCAGCGAAGACGTTGCAAGTTGACATTCGACTAATGGCCGAAACTGGCATCATGACACTTTCCGGCCGGATGAGTTCGCATGCGCCACGCCTCCTTGCCATATCTCCTGTGCTTATATGATCTGAGTCGTGTTCAATAAAAAGTTATGTAGCATTTCGTTGTTTTCAATGCGGATCAGTAAAATGTGCGTTTTGTTTCAGAGTAATGGTAGCACTAGAGCCGTTAAAGATCACAATCACAAACTTCCCTAGTGACAAACCAGTACATATCACGGTACCAGACTTCCCCAATGAGCCCGACAAAGGATCTCATACAGTAGTACTTAGTAAAGTCCTTTATATTGAGTCCACCGACTTCAAAGAAGAACCCGAGAAAGGATACCGACGGCTGACCCCGAAACAAACTGTGGGACTAAGACATGCGGGCTTCGTCATCAAGGTAAACATATAAGTACAAATTACGTATTAAGTATGAAATTATCAAAAATAAGCGGACTTCCGATTCATTGGTCTTGGATTTGGACCTTCGTAGGCGCGCACTAAACTTTCGTGCAATTTGTTTAATCGCTTAAGACATGAAACAAGTGAAGGAAAACATGAGAAAACCGGCCATACCTAAAAACAAAAACGTCTAACACACTGGGCCCACTTGGCAGATGACGGCCCACGCCATCTCACAAAGAGGACACCTGGTGCTAAGCTAGGAGGAAATAGGCTGATTATTTAAATAAACCTTATTAAATGTGTTTTGTATATCCAGGTCTCTAAGGTAATCAAGGATGCTGTCGGTAAAGTTGTCGAACTAGAATGCACAGCGGAGACTTCTGAATCTGCAGAGAAGCCCAAGGCGTTCATCCACTGGGTGTCTGACCCTGTCACCATTCAAGTCAGACTATATCAGCCACTGTAAGTATGACCGGAAGTTTAGACATAAGCCTGCGTGTCCTAGGACACCGGTCGCCGCCACATATCCAGCCGATAAACTGTTACGCCGGGTGGGTTTATACAATGTTTTCAATTGAGTGGTCCAAAATAAATGATATATTAATTCTAATATTATAAATGAAAAAGTTTTTTATGTTAAGATTTTTGGAGGCTACTTAATCACGCAAAAACGGATGAATGGGTTTGGATGAAATTTGGTACACAGATATTGTTACCTAGTTTAACACAGGATACTTTTTATCGTTGTGGAATAATTTCCGACCTACACGCGGGTGCATCGGCGGGCAAAGGCGATTATTATAACTATAACGGCCACAATGAAAATTCCGCTTCTTGAAAACGACAGTAGGTACCCTACTGTGTTTGATGGTGTCAAAAAACGCTCTCCACAAGGACGGCTGTCATCGCGACCTTTATGGCGCCTTAAACCCAAGCTTTACAGTTTGAAAGCATAAATTGATACCTGTATTGATATCGATTTATGCTTTTAAACAAACGCAACGCACTGTAAATAAAAGATTCGGGGAAAGTTTGATCCTCATTGCAAACAGCACTGAGGATCGATCTTTTATTCTCTTTTTCTAAGTAACTTCTGCGGCAATCAGGTTACGATACCTTTTTTGTTCATGTAGATTTAAACACAAGAACCCAGAAGACCAGAGCGAGGTGCCGGGTGGATTCGTGTCGGACTGCCGCGAAGACACCCTGAAGGTTATGAATGCGTTCGCCGACGCTTCCATCAAAGGAGCCAAGGTCTACGACAAGTTTCAGTTTGAAAGGATCGGCTTTTTCTCTGTAGACCCTGATACATCATCCACTCACGTGAGTTTTGACCTTTTGTTCCTGATTGTTATAAAAGAATTGGTTTTGTTTTTAAATTTTTCGTTTTATGCATCGATGTGCTTTTTTGTCTATATTTTTGTTGCATTTGCACGTTCAGATAATCCAGTCGTTCTTCGCTATTCGCGGATTTGAGAAACAAGATTCGTAATTAAGATTTCTACCTATCTCCTCCGTAGTCGATCCGCAATTTTATTAGGTGTTCGCGTAGCAGAATTTTAAGGACCTCACCCCACGAATAGCTAGGTACGACAGTATTGATCAGTTTTATTTGGCCATTTAAATAGTTGCATCATCAGAAAAACACAAGTCGCCAGTGTGCTCGTAAGTACCTATTTTGGTACCTTTGATTTATTAGTTAGAATTGTAGATAGAACATACTTCTTATATTATTGAATTTCGATTTATTCCGGTCTAATACCAACAAACTAATACCACTGGTATTTGTTTGAACTCATATTTATTTTCGATTCCGAACGGATACCATTGCATAAACTAATACCAAAACAAGTTCAAAGATATAAGGTACAGTCAGTAAAAATGCTTTGTGTAAATGTAAATATCAGACCTTTAATTAAAAAAAAAAATATCAGTTAAATCCAAAAAAAAAAAATGTTTGTTAGCAAACGTCTAGTTCAATAATAAAATATGACTAGTAATCCACTTTATTAACTTTATTATAATTTTAGTTCCTCCTTGTATCTGTACTTATAATGTTTTTTTTGCAAATAAGTATATTAAAACAAGAAAAAACTTACAATCTAAAAATTACAAAATATCTCAGAAAATCAACTCTTAATATTTATATAAAAAATTATATGACATAGATAGTAGGTAGGTACGCAATTATTATACTTACGTCTACCTATCTAATAATACAGTCGGGTAATTTTTTCACAAAAACAAATCACTTTTAATCTAACAATTGTAAAATGTCACAGAAAATCAACAGTTTGTATAATCAAATCAGTCATTCATCAATCATCACCATCACATAACAATGGATCAGCAATTTTTTTTTTGTACAAGTAACCAAATGTGAATAATTTACATAAAATCTAACAATTGTAAAATGTCACAGAAAATCTACTTTTTGTATAATCAGTCATCATCGAAATACATAGGCAAATCTTTTCACATAAAATATTAGAAAAGAAATTTAATTTGATTAGGTTTGACAACCACCAACAACTTGAATTTGATTCAGTCAACTCACTGTACCAAATTCAAGTTGTTGGTATTCGTTCGAAAATTTAATTTAATTATTAAAAGAGATATATAAAATAAATACGGAATCGGAATAGAAAATAAATACGAGTTCAAACAAATACCAGTGGTATTCGTTTGTTGGTATTAGAACGGAATAAATCTGAATTTCAAGAATACAAGGCTAAAGGCAATTCGTATTTCTTTTTGCAGATGGTGTTCAACAGAACTGTTTCTCTCAAAGAAGACACAGGAAAATAAACGCTTTTGTAATACAACATTGTTATACATATTTTCTATTTAATAAATTTTGAATTATTTATTACTTATTGTGTTTAATTTATTAAAAGAAAAAAAAGGCAGTAAGTATTTATTGTAAAATCTTTTATCTAAGTGAACATCTAACAATCTACAAGTCACATAAAATACAATAAATGCCATCAGCTGACACTACAACCAAACGTAACCAATACCTTTGTCTATAAGTAACTAAATCTGTAAGGGCGAAATTTCCAATCTGATTCAACTACATTGAATTTTCCAATAGAATCCATTCGAAAATACTCGTTTATGTTCAAAGCTATGGCGCAATGGATTGTCAAGTTGTTCTGAAACTTCAATTACGGGGTTAGTGTAGAGAGGAGTAGGGGGGGTGGAATGGGTAGCGCGTAGGGCGACGGCGCGGCGCGTATCGAGCGTGGGCGGCCGCGCATGCCACTCCATTCGCCTCCGCCATCCCGCGACATGCACTACGCGGTTACATCTCGTACTAAAACCCGACAGGCACGATATCACGTTATTACGCGCGACGTGCTTACGATGTACAAACTATACAACCTCATGTAAACTTAAGGTAAGCCCTAGCTGCATTATAGCACCGTTGCTTTTATGTTGCAAGTTGCGACCCCGATGAGATTCTCTGGTTGCCCTATGATGTTCATTACCACGAACCAGTGGAAAGTGGTTCAAGTGCGTCATCTTGACGTGTGTGTGACGTAACCCACAGAAATACAGAAAAATAGAGCGTATAAAATATGTCGTTGTGAAAACATTAATTTTGCTTACTCTGTAGTCGCACGTAGAGACCCTTTTCACCTTGAGAAACGTATTGGTCTTATTTTAAATTTTCTCATTATATTCATGTAACGTTATCGTAGGAATCATTTTAACTTGTTGTTTTGGTGCACTAATGTCGTTAAAACCTATGTGATACCTCTGTAGGTATATAGGTACAGTCGGCTTCGATTTGAAGGAGCGGTCTTTCTTATAGGTACTATATAATAATATTGATATCAATCAACCCGTTTAAACGAGGACATGTCTATTTATTCGTGGAATAGGTACTTACATGATTAGTTTTACTTTGAAGTAAAGTTTATAAATATTTATTCCTCGCTAATTCTGTGTTCGATGTCCGATTCATAGAAGGCTTATGTTATTTTGTGATCTAAAGATAGGTAGGTACGTGTGTATTTTATTAGATACCTACTATACACTTGTCTTCCTGGCATGCATAGCACCTCAATATGAACGTCTATAGCCAGGTGGGAATAGATTTGAATGCCTTTTTGTGACGTAGACTAGTTGAACTAAGCAGCTGACAACAAAACGGTTAAATTCTTACCTATGTTTTGATAATTAATTCTGAACCATTTTAATAATTTCATGCAAAGTTAAATTAAATTTCTACATATTCGCAGCCGTACGTACTATTGTTTTTGTCGCGAGCCTCTAGAGCTTATCTCGCCTTATCAGCTGTAGCAGCATTGGCTTGAACACCAAAATGCTGGTGCGATTACTTAAATGGAACGCGCATTTGCATATCAACATTCGTTTTCACACCATCGATTTTTCGTAACATTCTATGTCCTATGTTAAAAAAGGTTGTGTAAGGAAGATAATCTGATGTTATTCAGTTCTTTGAAAGGTCACTGCTAGCTCCCAAACTTCTAATGTTACATGGGTTATGGATAACTTTAGGTATTTTGTGGACGTTGAAAAGAATCTGGCCCCATTCGTAGACTACCTGCAAGAGTGTGTGTAGGTACCTATTCAACCCATATACGTACTTACCCAACCCTTTTCAGGCTTTTGAAAGGGTGGAGTAACCCCAGCATAAAAGTAAAACCTGAATAGGCTATACAATATAATTGGATGTAATATTTATATGAACAGAAGTATATAAAATCTACCTTCAGATTGACAATAGGAAAGGTAAAATAGGTTTTACAGCCATAAACTAAGTCATGCCCATAACTGATACATTAGAAGTTACGGTCAGTTTAAATTGTTTTTCGTTTACCTTCCCCTTTTTCAGCATCAGATCCGTTTAGTGGACATCGACATATTGTATTGTCGCGTGAACTTTCCTTGTGTCAAGAACTTCAACTCAATCTGATAATAATGATGAGTGAAAAATCGAAAAATCATAAATGATTTTATTTCTGTAAGTAGGTTTGTACACACACTTTTACACGCCAATCATATTTTAATAGCTAGATGAGGTAGGCGTTTCCTATCGGACTACTCTGAGAAGAAAGGCCGAAACAAACTCAGAGGTCACAGTCTCTTTTAAAGTCCGGACATAATCTTGGTCAGATCATGTGAAGACCATGTAGATTGGTGTCTGTAATGGTATTTTGAAGAAAAACCATACAGATTGAGTGGACCTGTCCTGTCAGTGCACGCATGTGTCAGTAATCGTGCAGCTCAACTCAGAGCTTAATTAAGGAGCTCAACGATTCGACGAACAATACCAAAGAAAGGACATTTGGGTAGGCCGCATAAATTACTCAAGCTGCCAGATCATAATTAAAACTAACTGAGCAAAAAAAAAAAACAAACAAGCAATGACCCACATAGTCCTTACATTCAAAATAATTAAAATAATATAATACTTTACAAAGTAAATACCCATGTCATTGTATATATAAAATTCATCAATGTCAATGTGTATATAAAAGTTTGGATATAATCTTTGAGGACCATGTAGATTGACGTCTGAAATAGTCTTCTGAGGAAAGAACCACACAGATTAAGCGGACCTGTCCAGTCAGTGCACGCATTTATCAGTAACCGTGCAGCTCAACTCCGATAAGATAAGTTTCAACTTCAACTGTTAGTAAAATTCGCCGGACGTGAATTGGAATAAATGCAGTTGAAAATGGTTCCATTATTCCGTTCTATCTACACCGCATTCAGAAGAGGACAAGGACTAATAGAGGTCAAACTCGGGGAAGTCTACGCCGTAGCAATTTTCTATTTCTTTCGTAGCAACTATCTATTTCGTAGCAACTGTCTATTTCGTACCAATTTCTATTTCGAACCATTTTTCTATCTCGTAGCAATTTGCTGTGTCGTACCAATCTTCGATCTTGGGGTTTAAACTGTATATTGTTAGGCTTGTGAAAATACTAAAGAATTCAATTTACCCCAGACGCTATGGCTTCAACATCTTAATAAAAGAAAATTCAATTCATTGACAGCAAATTGGTTCGTGCTAGGGCCAAGTATCATTTCATTATAAATGCTTTTAAGGCTTTTAGCCTACTGAAAGTATCCTTATCACATCAGAACCCTAATAATTTACTGAATGGGGATTTTTGAGTGTAATATAGGCAAGATATACATAATATATAAAGTAGGTATTAGATTGATAGTTCAAATTCTAATGTCGTGAAAAATTCTTCATCATGTCGCTTCATAAAGTACGCTCATATCTTCATTCTTAACACGCTTTTATTAGCTTCACTTGTAACTAACAAACAATGTAATAAAATCCTAGAAGTAAATTTTTACCTTTCTAATTGTCGTATCGAAATGAAACTTTGTATGTATATGTAGTTCGGATGACAAAACTATAATTTGGCACCTTGAAGCTGATCTGATGATGGAGCCAGGAGGTGGATAATGGAACTCTTCTGTGGCTACTAGTAAACCCCTCGAGTTTGGATTTATATGATTCGTTTTGATGAGTCCAATAGATTGCTCTTGGGGTCGAGGGTCTAATGATGGAGGCAGGAGGTGGATAGTGGAACTCTTCAGTGGCTACTAGGAAACCGCTCAAGTCATAACTTCGGTGACTAATACTTATTAACTAAATGAAGAGTAACTAAACTAAAAAGTAAAAAAAAAACTGATAAGTAACCACTCTTTTATCACAAACTTAAAATTATAAAATAATTAAATTGACTTGTACCTATTCTTTTATATCCAATTATTAAATCAAAATGCGTGGAGCGCTTTTTAGTTGTGTGTACTTTTAATTAATTTGAACAAAGCAGTAATTTATAAGAACTAATACAAGTCAATTAATTATTTTATAATTTTTAGTTTGCGATAAAAACGTGTTTTTGAGTTTATTTTTGCCTCAGCAATGGCTGGCAGGTAATTTACGGGACAGCAGACCTAGCAAAACTACACTTTTTCATCGGTCATTTGACAAAACAGGACCGAGCGTCACTCGTGATGCCAATTACGGAGGCGAGCGCCTTCAGAAATATTGCCTCAAAGGTCTGCTTGATAGTATAGTATATATATATATCTTATTAGTGGCTTTCAGGCCCATCGGTCTCGTTGCGAAACTCCTTCGTTCTTACTCTGATTTTTACGGGCAAGTAATGCCCAGTCACAAACGTTACTCAGACTTTCCTTTTAAAATGAAGATAGGTGATGATGTGAAGAGGTTTTGGGAAATCATCAAATAACTTCTCCCGCTCTGGGCAGAGCAGAAGGGCGTGTCAGACTCTTACTGACTAAAACCCACCCGTGTTCCTTCAGTTACCTGTGCCAGGGGCCACGGTATCCCTTTCGGACTTTTCCGCAACCCTAGCAGGCATCGGTCCTAGCAAACCCCGTCATTGGTGATGACATCTCTTTGAGGCGCGCGTGGAACACAACGCGCCGTCGACCCGGGCCTGGTCCTTATCGAACGGCGAGCTGCCCATTGATCGCCGTTCGCAAGCCCACGCCTACGGTGGCCGGGAATCGGCCTGCGATTCCCGACGCCCAGGGCGTCTCCTGCGGCGGCTAGGGGCGTGAGGGCGCAAATTTTGCCTCTCCCTCACGCGTTCCGCCTCCTCCTTCGCCAACATTACTGCTTCGCAGAAGAAGGTGACGGCTTCCCAAGCCCTCTCGCTCCATACCATGGCCTGGACCAAGGCCGGACGCGAGAGATTGCCACCGCCAATCGCCTGCACGAGGACACGGCGGTGCTCCGCCCAAGCCGGGCAGACCTCCACCGTATGCTCCACCGTGTCCTCCGGGCGATCCACACAATGGTGACACCCGGGCGTTTCCTCCCGCCTTATCCGGAACAGGAACCTCCCGAAACAACCGTGTCCGGTGAGGACCTGCGTCAGGCGGAAGGTGAAGACGCCGTGGCGCCTCTGTAGCCACTCCTCAAAGAGGGGACTTATCGCCGCAATTGTGGCGTGCCCACCGCAATTGTGGCGTGCCCAGATACAAGCAAAAGCGATACAAAGCATCCTGTAGGTTGCATTTTTTACAAAAATTGCGTCGAAATTCATAGTTAGTTGGAATCGACATGTTATCGGTTACTTAGCATAAAAAATGTAATACCTATAAGAGCTAACACACAAGTCCTTCTTCTCAATGTTTCTTAAATGCTTGAAAGTGTAGGTATATGTATTAAATAACGGATAAAAGTCACATTAATATAAGTAATTTGTTGGAAATTCCGGCTCAATTTATTACCTTTTATAGGAACATCCATTTGATCCGGTAAAACCAATATAGACGCCGTATTTCAATAAAAATACGGCTAAGTCACGTCCCGAGGGAATCTCCTTGTCGCGTAACACGGCCCTTATCGCAAAATGTGGGCTGTATTGTAACTTCTCCTAAACTCTTCGGGGATCGGGGACGTGACGGCTGTATTAATATATGTTTGTTGATGAATGTGTCAAATCCAACGTTGATAAACGTCTAAAGTGATGTGGTACGTAGCAGCTGGGTACAAACAAAACAATTACCCTTTAATTTAACATCTCAGTGCACCAATACCTATACTTATTCATTAACAAACTGTGTTAAATTAGGCCTTTATGACGTGATGAGAAGATTTGAGCAATAGTGACCAATTGCCAGGAAGATTACCTACAATCAGCTGTTATTTAACGTCAATTAAGTCTCCTGAATTTATTTAACTATATTAAATTTTTATTGGGTTTCTCAAAGCTCTTGCTCAATTATTATGCAATTCGTCTGGACGCCATATCTGTTCCAGTGACCTAAATCCTAAATTTGTAAAAACCTGTTTAAATCCCATTTATATTTTCAAAATAATCTGTTAACCAACAAGCCATCAAGTTATACAGCTTCTAGTATTGATTTAGTAATTTATATAAATATATACCCAACGTCACTTAGTTTGATTAGGTACTTAGAATACTTAGTTCATAGTATTGATAAACCAATCAGAAACAAGTGTTCCACATTGAAAACCTAACTAAGTATATAAGATAAGTATAGTAAACTAGTTTGAGAATGTCTGACACAATGTATTGATTTTCTCCAAAGCGACGTAGGTACGAGTGATGCTCTAATAAAAATTAATCTAGATGCTGAAATATTCCGCTCGTTCGCAGTTACATTAATTTAGCTATTAGTACCAGCAATTATAGGAGGGCTTTAGTATAAACATCAATTAGAAGTTATATTCATTTCTGTAAATTGGTTTTAAAACAATTTTAAACGTTAAACAAAATTTATACTTAAAGATAATATACAGGGTGGCAGTGACATCGACGCGCAAACTGAAACCATGAATTCAGAACATGATTCTACACCCCCTAGAGTAGATTATTAAGTCGTTTATCAAAAAAAATATTTTGTTTCATAGAATAGTACAATACCGAAGCGGTCAAAATGTATGACAGAGCTAATTAAAAAAAAAATAACCGACGGTAAATTTTAATACAGGCTCAGAATCATGTACTGAATCCATGATAACAGCCTAACAGGTTGTGCGTCGATATCCCTGCCACCCTGTATAACTAAAAGAGGTTATACCTATATTTTATTTTAACTCCTAATTATAGGTATCTCTGTACCGCATCTTCACCCGAGTAGTGGCAAATATATGAATTCTCTATTTCCACCTCTTTTTGGTGAATTTCACCGACATTGTTTTGCCTGTCTATTGTGAATCAAACTTTGTATAAACCGTTACTGGCACACTCTTGAACATAGGTTATGAGTACATACTACATACCTACCTACACTACTGTGCCAGTTAAACTTAACTGCATAGACATTAATAGGCTCTTACGCTCATATTATTAAACTGTTGGAACAGCAACTAGTCCTTATGGTACTAGTCTTTATGGTAAATTATACCATCAGCAGTAAATTTTATTATGCGCATGTTATTGCCACTGTCGCTGATACCCCGTTACAGCTTTATCCCACTTTACTCATATTCATTACAGTCAGTCACCCTGTAAACTAATAAGAAAGTAGGGAAAGTTCGGCTTGTGTTATATCCAATTTATTTCTTACGTGCTTAAATTGTATTTTGCCAAAGTTGTATGCCCTTTAAATCTCGTTACGTTATAGTTAGAAGGTATAAACTTTTGTTAGTTTATCCCTAAAGTTTGTTTTAATAGGACGATCGAACAGTTTTCTAACTCCAAAAACATTCTGTTGATCTTTAGTGTAGGAGTTAATAGGTAAACTAAGGCGAATGTAAACAGCTGAAATAAGAATGACGTATCTTGAGGTATAATAAATAATAATATATTAGGTATGGGGTATTAGCCATACAATAATAGGTATGTTCACCCTGATTGTCGCCCACGATAGTCCACAATGACGTAACATGATACGTAAACGGAGCCGCCAATTATCCGTGCTCGTTGTGCCGATGCATTAAACGGATTCCCGCTGTTCTATTATAGTTCACCAGTGTAAATCGTAATTGCGAAGTTCATTACCGCGATGTACGTTACTGCGAAAGTTTACTCGCGACGTTCGTTGCTGCGAAAGTATACCAGCTACTGTTATTGAATCATGTGGGTTAGGTTAGAAGAGTGACCACTAACGCGCGAAGACGAGCGAGTGAAGCGAGCTTGTCGCAGCAGAGGCCGCCGAGCCCCAGATCCCCTCTGAGCTATTGTTGGTGAATCATTTGGGTTAGGTTAGGTTAGAAGAGTGACCATTAACGCGCGAAGACGAGCGAGCGAAGCGAGCTTGTCGCAGCAGCGGCCGCCGAGCCCCAGATCCCCTCTGAGCTATTGTTGGTGAATCATTTGGGTTAGGTTAGGTTCGAAGAGTTACCATTAACGCGCGCAGACGAGCGAGCAAAACGAGCTTGTCGCAGCAGCGGCCGCCGAGCCCCAGATCCCCTCTGAGCTATTGTTGGTGAATCATTTGGGTTAACTTTCGCAACAACAAATGTAGCAATAGTAAACTTTCGCAGTATCGTACATCGCGGTAATGAACTTCGCAACTATGATTTACACTCGAAGTTCACGTGTGAGTTTATCGATCTAATGTCAGTGTGGTTTGAAAGACTGTTTACAAGGCACTTCGAGCATTTTAGAAGTAACGGGGATACCTTTTACGCGTAGGTACCTTTGTCATTTAATGGTGTAGTTCTACGGGTTCTACCTAATTCCATAAAGTGAGAGTGGACATAGTAAGGGTTATACTTAATACCATTTTCGAATAGAATATTGTTTTTTGTTGTTGTTGCTGGTTAACAAATAAAGTTGGTAACAATTAAAAAAGTATCTCTAAAAAACATCTACCTCTAAGGTGTACAATATTAAGAAAATTAATTTATAGAATATTCTAAAATAAATAAACAGAAAACTACATACTTACATTGAATCAATCAATAATTCAATAGGGTTATACGAACTTAGAGGGTTGTATTGATGATTTTAATGATTATAATTCTGTAAATACATACTTGTTAAGTTGTTACGGTCACGAATCATGTTTTGTTCAACATACAACCTGACACTGACCTGTAAATTGCAAAAAACCGTATGAACATTTGAATTTCGCGGGGATCTTGGCGCCCCTCTTTTTTTTTTCTTTTTTGGCAACTGAGCCGATGTCGACTATTCTGCCAGTGTCACGTAGTGACAGCAGTAAGGCGCCCCTCTTAAAAACATACAAAACCAAAATTATAGACTGACAGTTATCAACGTCGTCGACCCTAATTGTTGCCCGGTTTATAATAGTTTATTAAAAACACATTAAATATGATTGAGGTATCTTAATCCCATAAAATAAACATAAAATTCACACAACCGCCGAAAGCTATGGCATGACCTTTGTTACTCAACCCTCAACCGGATTATCTCCAAATAGACGCAGATAAATTGCCGAGCCGTGACGTATTCAGCGCGTTTGATCAAAAAATATGTGCCCTGAGGCAACAAATGCCTAACATGACGTATGTTACGTAGATAAATGGTGCTCGGGAAATATTCAAGTATTATCTGTACGTTATTCTACGGTACTACTTTCAAGGTTTTATCTGCCCATGCGATACAATATTCATGTCCTTGATACTTAAATAAATTATTATCTTACCTACATATGTACTTCCAGCTGCACTAGGTTGATATATTATTGTTTGGAAATGCTAACCTTATTAAACTTGCGTTTTGCATGAGTAGATAAGATAATAAAAATTCACTGCAGGAATCTGCAGGATATAAGTTTAATGACAACTATTTGCGTTCGTATTATCAGCTTATATTATATCACTTATAAATGATAAACAATGTGATATATGTATAAGCTAAATTTTAAACTTTATTGTGCTTAGTTAGTAAATGTGCAAATAATGTATATAGGTAGGAACCATAATTATTATCATACGAAATATATGTAAGCGTGTCTCACATGTTGTGTCATAAATTCATTATGTAAGACCCCAAACTCCCTACCATTTATGTCACTGAATAATAAAACGTCAATAGTCGGAAAACATAATTAGATAATCAATAAAACACCAATTGATTAATTTTCACGACTTGTATCGTATTCTAATGACTGGTTGTTCGT
Source organism: Brachylomia viminalis (assembly GCA_937001585.2). Taxonomy (NCBI): domain Eukaryota; kingdom Metazoa; phylum Arthropoda; class Insecta; order Lepidoptera; family Noctuidae; genus Brachylomia; species Brachylomia viminalis. The sequence goes on from OW443299.2 coordinate 12,735,923, forward strand.
TGTATAGTGCCGTTTTATGGTTTAGACGAAATAGTTCCATCATAAAAGTAGGTGGTGCACCTACTATATGCACCTAGTATCTACTGAACAGATTCTCCATTATCCTCACTTTTATGGGCTTTCCTGTAATCTTTCTCTTCATTAAGTCTGGTAATGAATAAACTTTATGAAGGCTCTTAACTGAGGTTGTTTTATAGGCAACAGGGATTGTAAAGTTAGCGATGGCGGCTGCTAACAGGCAAGTGCGACCGCGGGCTGCCCTCGGAAACGTGTCAAGGCAATAAATGGGTCAAGGGGGCCTGGGCTACAGTACACCTACATTCATACTGGCTACCTTAAACCATTAAATGTCGGTCCAATCATATTGAGTTATAACGTGATTGAATAGTTACGATTTATACTCTTTGATTTAATGTCTCGGGCCACGTTACGTTACGCTACATTATCATTGTGGTGGTATGAGCTTGGTGGTGTCCTTGAATGATAGATAGATAGGTAATACCTATTGTTGATTTTATGCTATCCTATATAAAGGCAACACGACGGTGGTTTATAAGACCAATCCAAAGAATACTTACACAGTTATAGTTAAATAAATATATTATAATTCAAAATTCATTTGTTCAAATTAGGATGAGAATTATTGCTTTATGAACGTAAAACTTACAAAACGCCCACTTGACAACATTACCAAGAGTTTGCTCGAAGCACAAAACAATGGCTTATAAACAAATATAATTTACGAAACTTGTTGATATCCTCGCGGCTTAATTAGCTCCCGGGGGAACTGTCGGGCACGTCGATAATTAATTGTGTTTCTATCAAGAACAAGGGAATATATACTTACTACATATACTTTTTCTGTTTCAGGCATATTAATTAAAAGTGATAATTATGACAAGCAATATATTTTTAAATAATAATGAGTTCGAGAAGACTCTCATGTAAAAAAAAAAGTTTGAACCCTGTACAAATATGGACATTCAGAAGCAACATTTATGTCCGCGACTGGTGGATTATTTAACCATCGTTGGAGCAAAACCTTACACGTCGGGGAAAGGCCTCGCCCCTGTTCAGGTAAACAACATTTTACTATATTTTCAATATAAAACACACTATACACACACACACACACAGAGGCACACACACACACACACACTCTATACACTTGGCTTCCAAATGAATAGTGCTAATGTATTGAAGTACCTATTGATTTGTGGTCATTCTTTTCTTTTCCAATTTGTCTATAGATTAAGTGTAAGTATCGTTATTTCGTCTTTCGACTACGGCCTTCAGATATTATTTGCGTCGTGTGTAATTGATGACTCTTGGGATTCGGTAAGGGCGATGAGTTTGAAGGTCCCTAAAATAACTCAATTAAATGGTCTATGATGTCCTTTAAGTTGTGTTGCAATATACTTAAATACTTTTTTAGGCCCCTGAGTTGCTGCGCCGCTACCCGCTGACCAATCACGATGATTTTCCCTTGCCGTTGGACATGGTGTATTTTTGCCAACCGGAGGGATGCATGTCCGTGGGGCCACGCCGGGCCCCTGGGCACCTCGCCTCCAGGGATACCACCTCTTTTGTCTTTCAACTTACCGATAAAGACTCTGGTGAATATATTCAAACTCACTCACTCATAATTTTCACTCACTTATAATTTTAACTCACTTATAAGATATCTGAAAGATAATATTCCTTGCTAATTGATCACTATGTTATGTGCAAAGGATTCACGGCACAGGCTATTTATGGAAAAATATGCCGAAATAATTTAGAGAGAATGCTGCCGAAATGGTTGCTTCATCATCGTCATTCACAGCCCGCCTTCACCCACTGCTGGGAATAGGCCTATATTTTCTTATGCCAATCACCACGCTCCGAGGACTGTGCAAAAAGTTGTTACTTACCTTACGGAAATTGCCTACCGATGAATTGTTGCTTCGGTAGTCTATTTATACAGGATAAATATGACGAACCTGGAGTGCGCTTTAGTAATGCTATGATAACCCCTCAGGTAAGACTCGTTTTGGCATCTGTGTCAACTTCTACCGGGCGGTGGAGCGCGCGCAAGTTCCGGGCCCGCGCGAGCGCAGCATGCTTCGTCGCGAATCGTGGCGTAAGTCCATGGAGAAGAGCTCCGACTCCGCATTCTCCAGGTGAACATAAACTTCTTCTGCTTTTTTTGCTAAACAGTACTTTTAAAGACGATAAAGGGGAGTGGAACAGGGTTCTTCTTACTTCGATTCATGAATGATAATTTGGTGGAGACTAACCCCTAGCTCTAGGTCTCACAACACTCCAAAACTATGTATTAGTTGGCTGGTCACGTCTCAAATACTGTTAAACTAAAAAGCCTTTTGTTCCCTATAAATTCTCTCACTTTCTTACGATTATAAGCACGAGAATTTAGGCTAAGACGTAGCGAATGTTCCAGTGACTATAGGAGCAGCAACGTGGCCCCGAGTGACTCGGAACGCGATTGCAGTGCGACACTGGCGCCACGACTTGCACCTGCACCTGACTCCGAGAGTGGTGGCTCGCACTCACACTCGCCCAGCCCGAGAGCGACGAGGAAGCGACAGGTAATTACATTTTTTTTTTATATGACACAAAGCTTCGCCGAAACCAGCCAGCCGCTTTTGCGGTCTACTTACACCTCTTCTTCAGCTGGTTAATGAAATGTAAAGACCAACTTTGATTCGAGAGATGGGTAACGAGGCAGTGATCAAATGTGCAAGATCAACGAACATACAAAACTATTATAGAGGTTTCGTACATATCCCCCAATCCTTATTGTATGGGTCGAGAATCTTGCTGAAGTTTTGGGGACGTGTTTAAATGTATCTTTACTAAATATTGATATTTGATTTAGCTTCTACTTACATTGATTTATTGTGATATGGTTTCATTGAGTAAGGATTAAGGGACAACCCTTCGAATTGCTAAAACTTTTTTTATTTTTATTTGTACATAACTTCTACTGAATCTTGATAACATTAGTTTATCGATTCACGGTTATGGCCCTCAATCCTCACGCCCATAGTCATCATCATCAACCTACAGCAGTCCATTGCTGGAAATAGGCATCTCCAATCGCACGCCATTTAGCTCGATTCTCGGTAACTGGCATCCAGCTGCTACCAGCCACCCTGCGAAGATCGTCGCTCCACCTAGTCTTTACTGATTCGCGATCTCCACTCAAGAACACGTTTACCCCATGATCATCGGTTCGACGGCTAATATTGCCGCGGCCCATTGCCACTTCAGCTTGCTTATTCTGCGACCTATGTCGACAACTCTGGTTCTCTGCCGAATCACCTCATTCCGGATTCTATCCCCCAGAGAGACTCCAAGCATAGCTCGTCCCATAACTCGCTGAGCGACCTTGAATTTATGGACCAGCCTTACCGTGAGTGTCCACGTTTCGGCTCCGTAATTAGTAACAGGTAGGACGCACTGATTGAAAACTTTAGTCTTTAGGCTCTGCGGAATACGCGACGAGAAGACTCCATGAAGCTTTCCAAACGCTGCCCAACCTAGTCGAATTCTTCTGTTAGCCTCCAACTCAAGGTTGTTCTTACCAAACTGCAGAGTTTGTCCGAGGTGAACTAATCCTCGAACAATCGGTCCCAGAGTGACGTGTTCTTTGAACATAACCTGGGTTTTGTCCAAGTTCATCTGGAGTCCAATGCGTCCATAAGAATCAACTAGGCCGTCCAGCATCTGCTGCGAGTGATGCAGCGATTCAGCCAGTATAACGATGTCATCTGCAAATCTCAAGTGTGAGATGTACTCGCCGTTGATGTTAATGCCGCGTCCTTCCCAGTTCAGCGTCTTAAACACATCCTCCATTGCGTTAGAGAACAATTTCGGGGAAATTACGTCCTCTCACCCTCACCAGGGGCTTTTCCATTTTTAAGCTGATTACGAGCCGCCTCGATTTCGTCGCGGCTGACATGTCTTCCGTGAAATGGCGGGTTAAGGTAGCTCTGGAATCCTTATTTTCGGGATCAGGTCGAGATGCATGCGATTCGTACAATTAGCCTTATAAGTTTTGAAACCACGATATCCCCACTAGATTTGGTCAACTTCGTCAGGTGGCTCCTCCGAAGATTTTGCTCAATCGCTTCCACTATAGAGCATGTATTGTAGGGTCGGAGGTCGCGTCGTACCAGTGTTCTAATATTTTTGTTGAATGCCCGTTCTTCTAACGAAGTGATAGGTGGGTTTTCATGACGTTCCGTCATAAGCTCCAGAGTCTCTTCCTAAGTTACGATTTCTTGTCCCGTACGCCGCATTTTGCAAAATCGCGTACCTTCCTCTCTGACGATTTCCACCATTCGGTCGAGCGCATGGTCGACGTCATTTGTGGCTACCACGGCAGCGAATCGGATCTCCAGGTCTGAATGGAACGCTTCACATCCTAGCAGAGTTGGAGCATATTTGAATGGAGCCTAGACTTCATCAAACGGGTTCACTCAAGCTTGAAGTTGATATTCAGAAAGCCTCTAACAAGTCTGTGATCACTGCCCGTATTGAACGTGGTGATCATTGAGACATCCTAAATATTAATGATTTTTGTTCGTTATGATGAAGTCACTACGAGGTACGCGGTTCGAGACACTAGAGACTTCCACAACGTTGTCACAAAGCGATTTGTTTATCAGGAACCCGACTCTCTCCTTGAGACTGCTGGTCTCCCTCTCTAAAATACAAAAGGTGGCCCGATTCAAGGGTTATTGTGTCATCCCCCTCTCTTTGGACTTCATTCAACCAATGACTGTGCCACATTGATTTTCCGAGCTCTTCTTCTAGCTGCACTAGCTATTGGTCGAGCCATAAGTCAGTTGGGTTTGACGGCCATTCGTAACCCGCGGTTTCTTCGCATCCCCTACCTTGCCGTTACCGTGACCGCCGCCAAAATCAGGAATAGCAAAGCGGCCGGGAACTGGAGGCCGTGGTTTATTTTGGCTTGCCATTACAGGTTTTGCCCATAACCGCCACGCTGGGCATGCGGGTTGGCGATCGCAGATCACAGCTTTTCGCACTAGTGACTCTGCTGTCCGTCACCAGTCTGCGCCTTTTAGCTGCGAAGTTTTATTTTAATTTGTCGGTTGTCAGAGCCTCTTTTGTTATTCACGCACATAGTGACCAATGTAAAACGTAAAGTTTGTTGAAAACGTGTGAATTGCTAAAGTTACCCTTTATTTATTTGTTACAGAGAGTTCGGAACCATTCCCTAACATCTCTATGCCTGCTTTCACATCATCCATTTTTCTCCACATTCCGAGAGTGCCTATTTATCCTAAAGAAATTGATCGATGCATGTAACGAGTCTTCCAGTCCACGACGTGTCGGCGCGTCCAGACAAATCCTTAGGTAAGTTATTTAAAAAAATATTAGAAATACATAATAGGACCCTGTTCTTATAAATGAATATGTTTATGCTTACAATTTATCTTTCCACTATAAACATGATTCTGTTTTATGTAGGTAATCCTCTTTGATGTTAAATATTTAATTAAATATGTAATGAAGAAGCGACTTTCATCCCAGCGGTAAAATCAGTTGCTAACATTGTTTCAAATAAAAATAACAAACAATGTTTTAGTTTGATCAGAACTTTGCCTCGAGCGTTTTCATAACAACTTAATACGATAATTAAACGAGACTTACCGAGAAAAGAAGATCGGAAGATTTCAAACAAAAATGTATTACTTTGTTCAGAGACACGGTATGGTCAGTATTGACTGGGCAATCATACGACAACACTCCGACTATCGTGTTGCACGATGTCAAAGAGATCGAGACGTGGATCCTGCGACTTTTGTCCGCGCCTGTACCAGTCCCGGGCAAGACCAGGCTCGAGCTAGAAGTACTGTCGCCGACAGCGCATTCGCCACTGCTGTTCGCGCTACCAGACCACACCAGATTCTCGCTCGTTGACTTTCCTCTGCATCTACCTTTGGAACTTTTAGGCAAGTGACTTTGATGTGTTTTGTTGGTTTCATAAAATAAATGGAACGATTTTTTTCGGGTTCCTCGGGTTGTATGTAGTATGGAAGGGTGAGGCCCTTCCATACTTTCTCAACAGCTTTTTCTGCTTGGTTCTACTTGTAATACTTGTTATTTTTCATTGATTTGTCTGAGTTATTTGCTTTAGTACGCTTTATCGCGAAGACCTACATAATACCATAATAAGTAGCTAAATGAATATGCAACTGTATACTTAATCGGTTTTAAAAGTATCTGATGAAAATGTAAGCAAACCGATCAAAAACATAATTGAGTGCTTCGATTTGATTACTTGAATACTTAAACCCGAAATTATAATTTTGAAACACCTATTTTTTGTTAGTTTTTCATGTGATAATTGAGGTTAATTTTATAACCTCAATTTTCGTCGATTAATTTTCAATTAAAATTTAACAATGTTATTCATACAATCATTGTTGGAAAAAGTGGTGAGATAAAGAACTAAAACCCTCTAAATAGAAAGAAAAAGAAAAAAAAAGAAAAATAGATTTGAAATAGAACAGCTGAATGTGTTACTAATTCCCTTTAGTGAGTGATTACGTAAGAATGTAGCATGAACAGGGTTTGTTTACAATTTCATCAGCTACTTTTGAAACAGTCCATGGGTAAGTCTTAAATCTTGAACACAAGTTCTTGCCGTAACAGGTGTAGACACATGCCTGAAAGTCCTGACTCTGATCCTACTGGAGAACAAAGTGGTGGTCCAGTCCCGCGACTACAACGCGCTGTCCATGTCCGTGATGGCGCTCGTGTCCATGCTGTACCCGCTCGAGTACATGTTCCCGGCCATCCCGCTGCTACCCAGCTGTATGAGTTGCGCCGAACAGCTACTGTTGGCACCCACGCCCTTCCTTATTGGGATACCTGCTACTTTCCTGACTTATAAGAAGAATTTTAGGTGTGTATTTATATTCTTATAATTTTAAGTTCTTGGTTTGGAAGTGCAGTACTCTTTCGAGAAATAAACGTTTAACGTATAATTTTGTTCATAGAATGCCTGACGACATATGGCTTGTAGACCTGGATGCCACTAAATTAATATGTCCCTCTGGAACCGACCAGGATTTACCGCCACTGCCCGAACCAGAAGGCTCTGTACTAAAGAATCACCTGAAGCAGGTACAAATTGCATCGGTTTATTTTATTTTCACGTTTTTTTATGAATGTTTTCTTTCATATCTACATAATAGTACATTTTTCTCCTATCACCTAAACTTTTTCTAATACCTTGCACTTGTGAGCGCAGTTCTATCGATGTCGCTAAGCTGTTGTGACGATTGATCTAATGTTATTGTTTTATGATACTTTCTATAAATGTACACCTTATTGAGTCATTAGATTGTTTAATCTATCTATTATAAACATAGTCAACGAACATAGTGTTGGATTTAAAACAAAATATATTACTCCGATACTTAACTTTACCTAAAAATAACCAAACAGTTAAAAGCATGTTTAAAACCTCTAAATGTCTTTTACTATAATATAATAAACCAACTACAACGAGTAGTGACGATTATGAGATGTTCTGTTTATTTATGATTTTCAGGATTTATGATTTCACAGTTTTTCCTTTGACTTGTGTCACTAACACGCCCCCACTTCTTCTCCTAACGCTAGGCCGTGCATCTCATGGGCAGTGCCGGGAGTGGTGTAAATATCTCTACTCTTTTTACATTGCACACTTTGACTATTTTCACAACACTACTACTCGATATATATTTATTTATGTGCCGATTTAGTATAATATTTTACAGCTAACTTGCACCTGACACCGAAGTTAGTGTATCATTATTATAAATCAGTTTTTCTTATCATGGGATTCATAGCATATTTATCTACTAGAGTAACATTCCCAAAGCGTCAAAAAGATGTAAATGAAAAGAGCATTACTAAAATCAACTCAGCCACTCCACTCCACTGTAGTCCACTGCTGGCCATACTATTCTTTTCTGGGTTATTCAGGAGCTGAAAAGGAAGAAATTGTAACAACCATTTTTTTCTCCTCGAGTGTCACACTTGTGCAACTTTGTGTAAAGCATTTTCGCACTTAGATGGTTAACGGTAGTAAAGACACACAAATATCTTGATAAAAATGTTTTTAAGAACTAAACCAAAATCATCGAATATTTTTGGCTAGAGAACAAGATAAGAACAGCTGCTAATGGAGGCACATAATAAATATTTACCTGAAATACGTGTTACTGTCTACCATCACACATTTCCTAGGTCCAGACATCTTTCATCTTGACGACTACGTTTTCTTTGTTTTATAATTTATCAGACCGTAACACTGTTTCAGTATGTATTGAGTTTTGTGTGCGGCATGTTTTGTCTGACTTGTTGTGGTTGTGCTAACGCTAATATTGTGGAACAGTACAGCTTCCAATATAATATATTATTATACTATTTACAAATATGTAGAGAATGAATCGTTGAATATTAAACCTAAATTGTAAACGAATCTTTTTAATATGAGTAGCTAAACTTGCAAATCAAATAAATTCCTTTTTGTTTTCTAATAGTTATATTTGATAATTTAAAGATTCTGCTTAAATTTTGAATGAATACTATTAAGATTTTTAAGTAAATATTTGCTATTTATTAAAGCCCACTTTCTTATTATGGCGTTATTTGCTTTAAATCTACTTACCTACTTTTTTTGTACAGAAACTGGGTGATATATCACGCGAGTTAGCTGAACTATGTAAACTGTTCCTAATATGTACATTACGCTGGCAGGCTCTCAACAGTTTGACGAGTAGTACGGCTGAGCAGGCGGCCGCGCCCTTGTTGCCTTCTAGACGAGACAGCGTGGGAGGAGCTACACTCAAGTAAGTCATATAGGAATTATGTAGAAACACTTACCTTGTGGTTGAATGGTCCCCTTACACATCAGGCACCTAATAATTTTATCCTTTTCTAGTTCGCACCATGTTTAATTACGGACCGTGATTATGTCTTGTGTTGGCACTTACCTAATATACCTACCCCTTTTTACCTTGCCCTGTTTATGCTTCACTATAATACATATTTTGGTGGATGGTTAAAATACAGGGTCTGGGTGACTTGTAATTTGACGTATTCCTTCCAGGACGTGATAGTGTGACCCATTTGCTCATCATTATCGTTATCATTTCCAAGCTCCGCACACACCGTCTAAAGCTTAGGCGAAACTTTATGGGACTCGAGAAAACCCAATTTTTATTTATTTTGGAAAGTGTCCCAGAATTCGTCACTAAATATCTCCTTTACTTTTCTCGAAACTCTCAATTGAATGGCCATCATTGCTATTCCATTGGGTACCTAATACTTTAACAAACCTGTCGTTATAAACAAATTTTATAAAAAAAAGGATTTTCTTTATAGAAGGAAAAAGTTTAATAAAATCATCTACGTACTTAATACTAGTATCTCCAAAATTTTGCCGATGACATTAAGCGTACAAATTACGGGGAAGACATCTTCATTTAATCAGCTATACGAGGTACGAAAGTTAAAATATATTTAGTGGTGCCGATGAAACAGTCGATAATGCCGGCAAAGGTCAAATTTGCAAATAGTTGAAATATTAAAAAATTGTGTGATAGTCGAATTAATTCATTGGTTCAGCAATCCACCACACGTTAGCCACCCAGGTTGACATGACCAGGTCGCCAGTCGCGGAGGGGCTTTAAACTTTATGACTCACTGTCTACTCGCTGGTCACGGTTCACTTGTCGCTTAGTTTGCGTTGTATTTAAACATACAGCGCACGTACATACATACTCTAATAGTTTGACATAGTCAAAGTAGAGGCTGTTGAAAAAATCCTTTATTTATCATGACATTATCCTTAGTTTCAGAAAATTTCTCAGATTGCGTCATAAATGATTAATTCTTTAAAATATAAACAAGGTCCTTCATTGCTAATTAATTTGAAAGCTAATACATTGACAAAGCTTTCTAAGTTTAATAAAATTTGGGTGGCCCTAGTCGATGTTGACAAAAAAGATAGAATTGGCAATTGTTGAAATAATTTCAAAACCTGAAACTGATTGGTGTTGATTACTTAAAGGTTTTTTTCAAAGTGGGCACCTCTGTGCCTTAAACACAAGCCCTTAGCCACAAGCTCTTCTCCTAACTTCTGTCTTGGTAACTTTTGAAAAAAATTGTTCTTATGTTCTTATTCTGCATGTATTATTTTTTGATTTAGTACGTCTACTGAAAACACCGTTGTCGACTATATAAGGCTTTTCATATGATTGCTGGGAGGTTAGAAAGTAGTGGGATGGAATAGACCAGTTAATTAATTCGACTATCACACATTTTTAAAATATTTCAACAATTTGCATATTCTAGGTACCTACAGTACGACACATCTTATAAATGTAGCATCGTAAAACCGATCACTTCCGATTTACACAACCAATAGAAATCGCTCACTATCGCGCCATTCAATGCTATTCGCGCTATATATTCCCGCCTCAGTTCAACTCGAGACAGCGTTGAGAATGCACGTGAGTGAATCATTCCGTACACTTCGTGACAATTTAATAGGAAAGTGAATAATATATTTTTTGTTGCTGTTTTTTTTTTCATGATGACTTCGTTGAAACGTTGTAAGCCGTATAATAGCCAAAGTCGTGAAATAATTTTTGATGTTTATCAATTTATGAGTCGAGAGGCTACGGAGTCTAAAAATAGGGTTTTTTTGGGAATGATCACTTTCAAAACCTTCAAGAGCGAACTGCGAAGGCAACTGGTGTGTCACGTAGAACAATACGTGCTGTTTTGAATGAGCATGACAATGCCTTGGCTTCGACTAGTTCAACTCGTGCAACTTTTAGTTCGCCTAAAAAGTCCAGAAAAAAGAAAGAACATCGAGCAAATTTAGACGGTTTTGATTATGATGTCATTAGAAGGACGATGTATGACTTTCATGTCACTGAAAAAAGGTTGCCTACAATAAAATCGTTGAAAAATTTAATTACAGGAAGATATAAATTTCACAGGCAGTCGAGAAACTTTGCGCAGAATATTGCTTGAACTGGGTTTCAAATTCAAGAAAATGGAAAATAATAGATCTTTACTGGCCGAGAAAGATGAAGTAAGACTTCAGTGGATTAAGTATCTTCGACAGATACAAAACTTTAGAAGTGAAGGTCGGGATATAGTTTATACTGACGAGACTTACATACACGCCACACATACAAAGGAAAGTAGTTGGATGGATAGTTCTAAGAAAGGCTTAAAAAAACCGATATCAAAAGGTGAAAGATTAATTATTGTCCACGCTGGTGGCTCAAGAGGTTTTGTACCTGGCGCTCTCTTAGATTATAAATCTTCTCAAAGTACTGGCGATTATCACCACGAGATGAATAAAGAAAATTACGAAAAATGGTTAAAACAACATCTCATTCCGAATCTACGACCTAATACTGTTGTGGTCGTAGATAACGCTTCTTACCATAACACACAGATAGACAATGCACCGAATTCCAATTCTCTAAAAGCATCCATGCAATCTTGGCTGACATCTAAAAATATACCCTTTGCGTCAAATCTGCTGAAAGCAGAATTGTATGAAATAATTAAACGCCACAAATCTGAACACATTAAATACTCAATTGACCAAATAATGGCGGAACATGGTCATTCTGTTTTACGGTTACCTCCTTATCATCCAGATTTTAACCCAATCGAGAATATTTGGGCCCAAGTGAAAGGCCACGTTAGTTCTAGAAATGTCTCGATGAATCTAACGAAAGTCAAAGAACTATTAATGGAGAAATTCGAATCTATTGGCGTATCCGAATGGGAAAAAGTAGTCGATCACGCGATAAAATGCGAAAAAGAGCATATGTGACACGAGGATAGAACAGACCGATATTTGGATCAGTTCATCATAAATTTAAATGACTTATCATCAGACAGCGACGAATCGTTTAACGACTACAATGGAGCTGTTGAGACTGAGGATATAAGTATGGATGTCGAAGGTGTATTCGAATAAGAATAAACAATTTTAATAATATCTGGTGTCGTTCAAAGCCATATTTTTTTAAAATGTAATATTCCATTTGTTGCATGCCCTTAATAAATTATAATTGAAGTTTTTAACAATAAACATCTCTAAAAGTTTGATTTGTGATATTCATTTCATTCATTCTAGCCTTGTATCCTTCAAATCGAATCTAAAAAACAAAGACTTTATTTAAGTGATCATTTATTTTGCAAGCTAGTAATGTATATCTATGCATCAATTTCACGAATCTGTTTTGTTATATGACTTTACAAGTTATGGAGTTTGCTTAAAGATCATTTTCTCCTAAAGCAATAATAAAGATTAGTGATTTTGAAGGCGCACTCAGTTCGGATGTGATCGGTTTTACGAATTTTGCCGATGCTACATCTAAGTTGTGTCGTACTGTACCTTTGCTTGCATTATATAGTGTTTCATCGGCTTATCTAAATATTTTTTTGACTTTTGTACCTCGTTAGATAGCTGATTAAATGAAGATGTCTTCCCCGTAATTTTGTGACAAATTCTAAAATTTTATCAAAAATACATAGAAAATGAGTTTACTCGAATCCCATTAATTTTCACCGAAGCTTTATGAGGTGCTTATATATTGTAAATGGGCCACACTATCACGTTCCGAAAGGAATACGTCAAATTACAAGTCACCCCTGTATATTTTGATTTATGATATTCAATATCTAGCTCACACGCATTACGCACTCGAACTTACGCGTCGATAGCAACACTTTTCAAATGGATATGTTGGAATTAGGTGACAACCGATTTTAGAGAGTTTTTCCTAAGTTTAGGTGAAGTTAATATGAACACTTTACTCTGGTACCAGGGTCCAACCCGCAGCTTACCGCGGCGGCGGCGACGGCGCGCGCTCGGCGCCGCACTCGACGCCCGAGAGCCGGCGCGTGTCCGTGAGCGGCCCGGGCGCAGCCAGCGCCGGCCACACGCCGCAGCGCCACTCGCTGGCCTCGCCGCACCACGCGCACCAGTCGCAGCCCTTCAATCCGCTCATATATGGACACGACGTGGATTCTGTTGATGTTGCTACGAGGGTCGCTATGGTAAGTAAACATTTTTTTTATAATAAAACCAGCCTATTAGTGTCCCACTTCATGGAAAAGGCCTCTACTCACTTTAACACGAATAAAATCCTTCACGATCAACGTTATGTTTTCACCAAAGGACGTTGTACGACCGAGGCCGGTATAATCTTGTTAAAACACTTTTAACGCGTGGTAAGAGGCCCAAGATGCCATAGGAATCTTTTGTGACCTCTCCAGGGCCTTTGATTGCGTCCATCACGAATTCATTGTCCTGAAAACTTGCGCTCAGTTTAGTAAAATCTTATGTAAATGATAGACAACAGCAAGTTCAAATAAATGGTGTCAATTCACTCGGTTTAAAAGCAAAAATGGGTGTTCCACATGGGTCGACATTCGGTCCTTTCCTCTTTTTAGTGTAGATCTACTCCATTTATTAAAAAATCAACCACAAGAGGTGTCATATGCTAACGATTCTTTCTTAATTTTTGACGTGATAAAAATTTTGACGACGTAAATGACGCCCTACTGCAGGACCAAAATTGGTTCACTGCTAATAATTTAGTATTAAGTGGGAAAAGACTAAGTGTATAAGATTTTCTTTACTAAATGTTCAAAGTAGTGATTGTGAGATAGTACTGACTCAAGAGAAACAAGAATTCGTCGATTAAAAAAAAAATAAAAAAACGGTTTTCCTGGGGATCAAGCTCGACTAAAGGCTACAATGGGGTTCACTTTTAACATCTCTTGCAGGACGGCTAAGTTCAGCAGTATTTATGCTGTCAGAAAAATCCGTTAATGTACTGATGTAGCTACCGCGACGCTAGTTTATTTTAGTTACTTTCATAGTATCATGTCTTACGGTATTTTACTTTGGGGACGGGCTGCGGACATCGAGTCTATATTTATTTTGCAAACAGGAGCCAACAGAGCCATATAATCTATATCTATATCGCATAAAATATATAAGCTATATATACATATATATAGGCATACCTAAGTACTATAAGTTGAGGATTACGTCGCCGATAAAAATGTCTGCTAACCTGCTAATTAATTTATATTAAAACTCAACGCAGGGGGTCCAGGATCATGTACTGAATCCACCGTAACGGGTCGCGCGTCGATGTAGGTATATTTAAGTACTTATTTATATTATTTTATTTTTTATTTGTTTCTATTTGCTGTTCTCTGGACGCTTTTAACGTGTACGTCTTTTTTAATTGTTCTCGCATATAATTATAAATTCAACATTACGGTGGTAACTAATATTTTTGTAACAATATAATTTAAAAGAGTATCCATGGAGTTTCTGAAAAAACTGGAAAAGTCACATTACTTTCCCGGATTTGAACCCATAACCTTGTGCATGAGAGGCGAGGCCTTAACTACTGAGCCATCACAAGAATATCCGTATACTTTGGAATTGATGACACTCGCTTATTAAAACGCAACCAGTAACCGTTGTTTCTTATGTAGATGTTATGACACTGATGTTATGATCAATATTGGAGACTGTATGGTACAAAACATTGAAGCCCCTTCGCCAATTCTTTTGGCTTTCGACGAGACTTTTATCCTACATGTGCTGAGATAGGTTGCATAGTTAAAGATCGGCTTTAGATGTGAATATTTCTTTACAGGTGCGATTTTTCAACTCTCATAACATCCTGGCCAACTTCATGGAACACACACGGACATTGCGCCTGTACCCGCGCCCAGTGGTAGCCTTCCAGATCAACAGCTTTCTGCGATCACGCCCGAGAACCACCTCCTTCTTGAATAAATTCGCTCGAACGCAGGTTAGTGAGAAAATCAAAGCCTTGCTTACTTTTGCTGCTGTTTTTAATATAGCCACATTCCTTTAAATACTCCATCTTATTCAGTTAGTGTCACTTCGTGAACTTTTTTGATAACGTGATCATCTTTATGGATTCCAATTAAAATTTTAGGAAGCTACTCAATATTGCCTGTTTTAGTAACAAAAACACGCATTCTCTTAGGCAGTGGAGTTCTTAGCGGAGTGGTCTTTAACTCCGGGCAACGTGGCATTCCTGCGGGTGCAAACAGGGCTGTTCGACCCGCGGCAGGTGGGTGACAAGCCCAAGTGGTTTGCGGATCAACTGCAGCCTATCCGGTTCCCTGTTTGGGATGACGGCAGTTCGCTCAATGGGGCATTGCGACAACTACAGCGGCAAGAAAATCAGCCTACAGGTTTGTAACTTCTGGCTCTTGGGTACTTTCCTATGGTTACCGCTCCTTTCAAGGCATTTATTCACAATTCAAAAATTCACAACATTACAAAATATTAATATTTAGACGCATGCACATGACATTCAGATAGTCGAAAACAAAAATCATTATTGATATTATAGAGGTACGAGAAACAGGGTGTAAAGTTCACTCATAGAAAAGGATCCTTCCATAGAAAAGGGAGGACCCTCCGACTAGACGGGTGTAGTGTCTGGTGGGCAACTGCCCGACGATTGATGTCGGGAAGTTGTATATATGCTAGTCGCGCGGTAAACTCTGCTTGCGCGATGCAGAATTTGCGTGACGTCAGTATGACGCGCAGCTTGCATGTGGCGATGTAGATACCGCTACAATATAATTATCTGGAATTTAAAAAAATAATATTTTTAGATGAGAGTGGGTCAGACTCTGAAGCTGCCGAAAGTACGAGCTCATCGTACTCATCGTTGAGTGACTTCGTGTCAGAAATGGCTTCGTCCGATTTATCTCCAGGTACCATCATTACTTTCCTATTTCAGTTTGCTGAGTTTACCTATTAAACTATGACATTACTTGACTTTCTTAAATGTACAGGTGGAAATCCACATCAACAGCACGTCATTGGCGAGACCTATAACGCTGTTGTTCAAGTACCAATGACTCTGTCATCATCTTTGGATCCGAAAACGGTAATTATTTAGACTTACTTGCCAAAAACCATGGAGTTTATCTTTAACCTTTGATACTTATGGACAGAAGATTTTCTTAGTTTTATAACTGGTTTAAAAAGACTTTTAACGAAGCCGAGAGTCACTTATAATACGGGGAGTATTATAAGTGACTCTCGGCTTCGTTAAACATTGTGATTTTTATTGGTACTGGACTATGTGATGGATCTTTTTACACCCTTTAACAAATTTGACATAAATAAGATAGAAAAAGACCCCCTCTTCGTACATTTGCTCGGAAAAAACCAAAATCTAAAACAATTTCACACACTAAATACGATTTACCCCCAGGTATACAGTCCACCGTCGTCACTGATGTTCGGTAACGTGGAGGAGGTGATAAACAGAGACACAGGACGTGCTTCTACCTCTCCCTCCCCCTCAGCCTCCAGCTCTGACCATAGTGACCTCTCGGATGACGAGCCTCCTGGAGACGTCGCCGTGGAAGCCAACGATGCTGCCCATCCACCACCCGTTAAGAAAAGTGTAAGTTTGCGCGGAACTAAGACTGATATTGGTTTGTGGTTGGACAGTCCAACCAAAGAGAATACTGGTATTCTGCTGCATCCGGTTAGACTGGAAGCCAACTCCAACACAGTTGGAATAAGGCAAGTTACATGATGATTGGTTTGTGGTTGTGGTTGGGACTCACTGTGTGTGATGATGACAAGCAATGATATCATTATTACCACGTCGATGTAGTGAAGGCTAACGATATTATTCATAATGAATTATACAGGATGGATTTTCGAAATGGAGCAGTAAGGGCAGGTACCTTAACTGCTGTAGATACAGAAAAACGGTCTTAGGACACTAACCCTAACGTTTTGAGAAAAATTTAACAGAATTCACAGATCTTGTTAAAAAAAAATTCAAGGCAGATAGAAAATGGGCAATTTTCACAAAAACTTTTTTTGATGTTAAACGATCTTGTTTCTAAAAGGATCAAAAAACTCTATCGGATCAACTGAGGTTTGAGTACCGTACTAGAAATGTCAGAAATCGTAAAAACTCTTCCCATTTCGTTTCCGGTTCGTTTTCCGTGGATATAAATTTATATTAAACTTCTAATTTCGAACGAATACTAGTGATTATTTTATTTGCTTTGAAAACAAAACGTTGATATTTTGATGCATGCGGTTTCTAACATTCGCTGACAAAAATAACTTTATTTTTTAAACATTGTAGATTGTTTTGATTTATATACGATTGCAATTTTATCGCCTGTACAAGCGTATTATCGCTTGTAGAAGGAACCACCTTCTGCGAGATCCTTAGGTAATAGGTAATAAGGGCTAGTGGATGGGAAAACAATCATTCGATCCACCCCAACTCCTCGAGTACCTGGGTTACCGAAGTACTTTGCCCAGCTTTGCCCTGTACGTGGCAACTACTGGTCAGTTTAGAACCACATGAGCTGCTGTCTCGTCGTCCTCCATGCAGGCCTTGCACAGCGGACTGTCTGTGACTCCTATGACAAAGAGGTGTTTATTGAATGACTCGTGGCCAGTTAAGGCTTTTGTAACTGTACGCAGCTGTTGTTTAGTAAGTCAGAGAACCCTGTTTCGTGAGGCGGTCATCAAAAGTAGAGAGCGCTTCCTTAGCCTGCCTGCACTCACCTCGGTCCACCCACACTTTGTGATGTTGGTCCCTGGTGCGTTTCCTTACCAGAGTGCGTTAATAACCGAAGGGGAGAGGCACGATGGGTTCAGTTCCCACTGGTGCCATGCTCGATCCCCCTCTGGCAAGCTCGTCGGCTGCATCGTTACCTAGGAAACCGCTGTGTCCTTTGATCCATTAAATGGTTATGTTATTGAGGCACTCGTATATTAGCCTCGAATCAACTATGTGACTAATTAGTGTTTGCAGAACAGCCATGCTGTCTGAGAGTATGCGGATCGAGTGGTCCTTAATTCCCTGGCCATGATGGCCGAAGCAGGTAGAGAAATACCCATACATTCGGCCTGGAACACTGTGTTATGGACCCCCAATGGTGTGGCTATGTGTATATTGAAGTCTTCCGAGAAGTTTCCAGCACCTGTGCCACTACCTGTTTTGGATTCATCCGTGAAGATGCGCATCTCTGAAGGGCACAACTCCTCACATCGGCGATCCTCGTGAAGTTGGATTTTGTATTTTTTATCGAAAATAAATTGTTTGGGTATGTTGTAATTGTTTTATGGCTTTCGTAATGTGAACTCTTTGTCGAGTCCCTCAAGCAGCATGGTGTGTGGTATGTCTCTCTTAGCCCAGAGATCTAGTGCATTTAGACGTACCGCCGCCATCGTCGCTTCCTACTGTATGAAAAGGTGGAGTCCCAGCATGGCTTCGACTACTGCAGTCGGAGTAGTCCTCATACAGCCCGTAGTCGCCATGCTGGCTAGTCTTTGCATGCGTTGTAGTTGGTTGGAGGCTATAACTAGCGGGGCCACCAGACCACGGCCCCGTAGGTAAAGTACAGTCATAGTATAATTTTAGGGGATAGGCCCCACAACTTGCCTATGATTTTCCCGCACTGCCAAAAGGTTATGCAAGCCCTGTTTAGTTTGTTGTCGAAATGACTACTCCAGTTTAACTTACTGTCTAGAACGACCCCGGTATACTTGACTTCGTTGGCCAACTGGAGTTCTGTATTGAACAGTTTTGGTAGGCGAAAATGGCCTTATGCTCGTTTTTGGGTAAACATGACTAGTAGTTCAGGTCTAGTGGAGTTCACTGATAGGTAAATTCCCTGCACCATCTCTCTACGATACGTAGCGCTTGCTGAATGAGGTTGCAGATCGTACCCGTCGCCTTCCCCGAAACAAGGATTGCGAGGTCGTCTGCATAACCTATTGTCATTAATCGCCAGATTCCATAAATGGGGGACAGCCCCCCTGCCTGGGGGCAGCCTCTGGCTATCATGGTCAATCGCTGCTCATCCTTAAGGCGAACCAATCGTTTGTTTAACATGTTTGTAATCCAGTCGGGTTGGTTCAGAGCCAGTGTTTAGTAGAGATAGGTTAGTCGAAAATAAGTAGTCAACCGAGGCCTTACCGTCTCGGTTTGCGTGCCCATACCTGACAGTTGGTGGTGAGCTTTGGCGTCGGCCCCGACGACGATCTCAAACCCGCAACTATCGTAATGACTCACGAAGCGGGCGAGGTCGTGCGGAATGTAGCCGTCATGCTGTATTAGCAGCTTAGAGACATCTCTGCAACAGACGAATGGAGTTAGGGGAATTGGGGAAGGGAAGCGATGGCGCCTGGTGGTTTTTGTTACGTCTATTTCTTATGGAATTAGACCAAGAACGGAGTGGCAACCTCGGGAAGGTGCATCCACCAGACTGGCCTTGATGGCCTAGCGGTCTCCCTCAAGACCCCGCCACCCTACTACCTCTGGAAGAGGCGGCAGGGCAGGCCTGCATCTAAACTACCAAGCAAAGCAAAGCATGTCGTTGTGCAACCGCGAAAGCATAAATCCAAACCCTCACCCCTACGGGATCCTTTTCCAAGTCAAAGTCAAAGCATTTATTTCAAATAGGCACATAAAAGGTACTTTTGAACGTCAACATTTACATTAAAATAGAATTGATTCTAGTCGCGCTGTCCAAAAATGACTTTCGTATGGAGAAGAATGGGCAAGAAACTCCACCAAATTAATTATATGTGTTAAAAGAATTAAAAATGAACCAAAGACAAATACCTAAGTTAATTATGTGATAAATACATGGTGCTCACATATTTACAAACATTGTAAAAGTATATCCTATTTTTTTTAACAAGTAATAAGTCAGTATGTTAGTAAAAGTAATCACAAGATTTGCAATAACTTTTCTGGTTGGCACTCGAAGCATTGGGTATTCGATCCACTCCAAATTAGCTGACGGGATTTAATTATTCACAAAACTAAGCTTTTAACAAGTCTTAACGTTCTACGTTATTTGAGGTAATTTTTGTCAGTGAAAGTTAGAAGCCGCATGCATTTGTTTTCAAATAAAATAATGACTCGTATTCGTTCGAAATACGATGTTTAATTTTCGTTTGTTAATTTTCGGCCAGTTTTCGTTAGCAGTCAGTCTATCCATCATAAAAATATGGATTCTTATTTTCTACGAAATGTATGGGAAAAGTTTTTTTGCGATTTCTGACTTTTCTAGTACTCAAACCTCAGATGGTCCGCTAGAGTTTTTTGATCCTTTAAGACCGATTGGCATCAAATAGGTTTTTGTGAAAATTGCCCATTTTCTTGCTGAATGTAATACTTTTTCAAAATCAGTGAATGCAGATAAAAATTTCATAAAAAGTAAAGATTAGTCCCCTAAGACCGATTTCCTGTAGCTATAACGGTTAAGGTACCTGTCCTTACTGCCCCGTCTCAAAAATTCACCCTGTATATTCTTTGTAATTGTATATTTAGAAAAGTTCATCTTGCAAAGAGTTTTAGAAGCTTCGCTACTTAGATCTTTATTCTCTAGTAGTTTTTACTAGAAACATTATATCGAGCTCTATCGATTCTCGACTATCGATTTATCGATTATCTTAGTCTAATGCTGCTAGTACACAGTAGTATCACAGTGGACCTATATACTTCTTACAGTGGGTGCCAGTTGCCATCTTAGATTTGCAAAATGGCCTTTATCGTTCAAATTATTTTAATCAAACCGAAGCCTGCTTCAAAGTGTGCTCTGCAAAACGCTCGCGTGGACCTACAGTAAGGAGTTAATATAGGTAGGCTGTGGAAGTATGTCATAGCTAATTTAGCACAATCATTAGGATACTGACAGCGGCAGTTTCGGTCGCGAGTCGGACTCGAACTCGACGACAACGCCGAAGACAGTCGTGAGTCGCCAGCGAGCGGCCGCCGACAGCGCCAGTACCAGTGACTCGGACCGCGCGCTCACGCCCTCGCACCACTCGCTCCCCGCGCACCAACACGGCAAAGTACGCACTCCTTACCTTAGAGTATCAACTGGACCACATAACACAACACTGTTGTGAGCCGACAGCGCCAGTACCAGTGACTTGGCTCGCTACCGCGCACCAGCTTGGCAATGTACGCACGACCTCATTCACTTAAGCTCGGGTCTCCTAAAAAAGCAGAACCGTCATAATATTACGGCTGCGGGGTGGCGGGTTTCAAAAAAATACGTCGTTTTCAACGATTTCAGAAATCACTCAATTAATTGGCTTCCGTCTTTGCCATTGACGCCGGCGCCGCTTTCGTAGGAATCCCAATTTTTCAATTAGACAACTTTACTTAACGCGTGGTGAGCCGACAGAGCCAGCACCACCGAACATAAATAAATAAATAACAGCCATAAGAGAGACTTTTTTTTGCCACTTTTAACTCACTTACTCAGGTACGTACCGATGATTGTTATTTTTTTCGTCATTTAAGGAGTACCTGATATACATTACAGTGCCGCATAAGTCTGACACTTACTTTACACTCATTGCTAAAAGCAGCCCACATTTTGCATTACACAAACAACATAGATTGCAACGTCTGTACTTGAACAATAGAAAATACACTCGTTATTCGTTAAAAACAAAATGAGAATGAAATAATATCTTAATTGATGCGGGATTTACGAATATCAAATGTTTTTTTGTTTATATTTTAGAGCGTAAGTAGCGGTGTGTCCCGTCAAGCATCGCAGTCATCCCTTTTGGAGCAGTTCGCCGCTCAAGCTAAAGAGTTGGTAAGGGAGACAACACGCCAGAGCAGCCAGGAAGGACTGCTTGCACACATGGACAAGGTAATTCAGAAACACCTAAAGCTACTATAGTAAACGCCAACGTTCGTGGCAGGCGCGGTCATAAAACGTGGAAGCAATACGACACTAGTTTCAATATTCAGAAATCCCGTACTAAATATCCACCGTCCCACTCGAACGTTTTATGACCACGACTGCCGCGAGTTTAAGCGTTTAGACTTACTAAATGTGTCGTTGTAAATTTTTGTTTGTTTATTTCTGTATTCATTATAATTTATTTACAACACTATGTGTTACTTACTCAAACCAATGAAGAAGAAAGGAAAAGTAGCAGATGGAGAGGAAAAGAAAAAGTTTGCGCCATTCGGTCAGGTACAGTTCACCGTGTGGAGCTAAGCAACGAAATGTAGAAGCTGCATAGCGCAAATCGTAGAAAGTAACTTTTAATAGCTTAGTTAGCCTTAAGTAGGTACCTACTGTATTATTACAACCACAGATAACGCTAGTGAGTACAAGCCTTTCATCATTTAATATCACGGTCTAGAATATCCCAGTTCCAAATAGAGAGTATAACCCTATAAGTTTTCACACTTTTTCCTGTACTAAAATTAAATTGCTTAAATCATATTCTCATTCCGATTTACCGAAGATCTTCTGACATACGTAGCTGAGATTTCTTGCTATTTACTTCGTTTATTTGAGAAAAATCAACAGGAAAAGTGTATAAAAGTTAATTTAAATGTTCTATGTCTTTTGACAGCTTACATTGCACGCGAAAAAGGCAGCCGAGGAAGCTTCAAAGAGTATGCACGAGGCGTCCAAGTCAGCATTTGAAGCCAGTAAAACGGCCACAGCCGCCAGTAAGAATACTTTCGAAGATCTCACGTATGTTGGCAAGTCTACGCTGGGAGATTTTACTAAGAGCGCGAAGGAAGCAGCCGCTAAGAAAGGATTACTGATGAAGGTACAGTTTATAAATGAGTTTATTTCTGTAAGTAGGTTTCATTTTTAATGTAATATTTATTTTTTATAATTAACAAATTTTTAATAACGTATTTGTATGTCATTGTTGACAAAGCATAGCGCACATAATACTAGTTAAAGCATGTTTATAATGTAATTACCTACCTATGTTTGACAAATGATTTCTGATTTCTCTGTCATTTAACAATAGAATACTTTGTAAGCTAAAAAAAATATACTTTGTACCTTGTAGGTTTTTACAAACAATTAACAAGTCAATAATATTTTTTAAATTAGATGAGATCGGTGTTTCCTATCTGACTACTCTGATAAGAAACACCGAAACAAACTCAAAGATCACAGAAGTCCAAATATAATCTTGGTCAGATCATTTCAGGTAGACGAGTGACTAAAATGGTTTTGTGAGAAAATAACCACACAGATTTGAGTGGACCTGTACAGTCAGTGCACCCATTTGTCAGTAGTCGTGCTGGATCTTTGACGTACCCGGCGTTGTTGATGATTCGTGTTCTGATGTTTCTACAACAGGGTGAAAGCCAGGACTCGAACAGCAGCGCGTCTGCGCGTCGCGACTCCACAGCGTTACAGACCACTAACCTACTGGCGACCACGCATCGCGACTTCTTCTCCAACATCAGTTCTGATCTCAATGGTCTGGCTGCGTCCACCTCCAGTATGTTTAGTGACTTCTTTGGAAACAAAGGTAGGAAACCAATAGATAGAATAGACTATTTGACTATATTTTTTTTTATTTGATTTTTCGAAACCGAGAAAAATATTAAGCCAAAAAAAAGTACTTATCAGAAAATGGCGAAGTTCTATGCATTTTTAAGTTGATGCTAGATGGAGACAGCATTATTAGCATCTGACGTCACAACACAGGAACGCCAAGTAACTTTGCGCCATTCAGTACAATGATCGTTTTACGTGACCAGGGGGCCTACAACCTAAGCACGATGTCCGTAGTTTCAGCCGAAGTGCCGGACGTTTCCTATTCCGTAACACTTACGGACATAATAATATGATTAAACCCGGGCACGTACTAAAAATTAATGACAAAACGATTTGACAGTTGTCCTCCCCCGTTGACTCCCGATGTGTTTTTGCCTGTCCGGAAAAACTAATTAGGTAATTGGGAGCAGGGTTCACTTTTAAGTATCGAACTACATTCGGACGGAACCGTATCTTATTTAGAGAGTAGGCTCCCAGGGCAGAAGATAAATTTCAAAATTGGGTAACATCCATTATTCATCCATTAACTCCATTTTTCTACCGATGTTATTTATGTTTTTGCAAATCGTCTATGTTTAGTAACATCTTTGAAATAAGTATTAATTAATGTATATTTTGACAGAAGTCAAATACTCTATTTTAGTGTAACATTATGCGTTTGAAAAGTTGAAATGCCTTTATTTTAAATTTCGATCATCTGACCCCTTAATTGAGTTTGCAAAAGATTATACTTAAACAATTGTAAGAAAATGGTGCGCAAAAAGTACAATTTAAGAAAAGTGCTACCTCTGTTAAATTAGTTGATGTCTTCACTTGGCAATCCAGTAATAAAACAAAATGGTTGATAGGCTAAAAAAAACTTTTTTCAATTACATTTGATTGCACGAACTTGCTAAAGTTTAGAACTATCATTAAGGTCCGCTTGCACCACAAATCGCTACGTAAGCTTAACGATTATCATTATTTTAATTGTGATTTGTGGTGCAAGCAAGCCATAGGGCCAGTTTCTTAAACAAATATTATCACAAAATTAATTTGTCAATTTGTTACATTTATAGCGCGCGTAAACTGCTGCGATCGGCTGGTGATAAATCATTCAAACAATTACAGTAGTATACGCGCGCTTGAAAATTTGTCACATTTATTTAACGATAATTTTCGTTCGACAAACGAGCTCTAAGCGTAGTCCACCCGCCAGGCACCAAGCAGCAGGGCAGGCCAGGCTCGCCCGGCCCCCGCGCGGGCGCCCCGTTCGGCCCCTTCTCGCAGGGCGCGCGCGGGCTCGTGGCGCGCTCGCCCCTCGTGCGCCACGCGCCGCCCGCGCCGCCGCCCGCGCCGCCGCACCCGCGGCCCTCCGCCAACACGGAGAACCAGGCCTTCCTCAACGACGTACGTGTGCGCTCCCTGCTCCCTGCTCCCTGCCAGACAATCTTCTTAGCGTCTCGATGCCGATATAAATGGACGAGACCCAGAATTCGGTTACGTGTTTGGTGCCATCGCTAGCGTCCATCGGTTCCTGTAATGTGCAGACTACAGGACACGCAGGGCACCAGCCTATTATTGTTCCACTGCAGACAATGTCACATTGGTAACTGCCCGGATTTGAATCCACAACCTACTGCATGGGAGGCGAGGGGCTGTGTGGTGAAAGTTGCTCCTTTAAAAAACGACATAGTTTAAAACGGACTGGTTTTTTAAATGATCTAGTTCGCCTCATCGACTTTATTTGAAACCTTTAATTAACACGAGGTAAACTCTTCTATCAATCCGTAAGAACGAAACTTAACACTACTTGATACCTACTATGTCATTGCAGTAAGCATTCTCACATTACAGTTAGTTCAACACGTGCTGGAAGGCGAGGGCGTAGGCTGGCTGAAGTTGAACCGTCTCAAGAAGTTAATGGAGGACGAGTCTTACAGGAACATGGTCCTCAGCAAACTTAACAGGAACTTCAATAGGAAGACCACGCCCAACGACAAAGTGGACGATGTTGTGAGTTTATCTTCTCCATTGAATATATACACTTATTACTGCAACTACGATTCAACGTAATTACTAGATAAGTTCCATGTCCAATGTTCGGACATGTCTCTGTCCGCAAGCACCATCAAAAACACTTCGCAAAATGCAGAGCAAAAAGCCCTTATATAATGTTCCTAAACCTTCCTTCAAGTTCGTGAGCAAGCCGGTCTGGAAGGGCATGCTGAAGGTGTTACAGTCAGTGGTCCACGGCCTGGAGCATACGTACTCCAACTTCGGCCTAGGTGGCATGGCTTCTGTGTTCCAACTAGCAGAGATGGCCCACACCCACTACTGGAGCAAGGAGATCGCAGGCCTGGAGCATGGCGGCATGGCCGGTTCCGCCATCATGGACCACTATGGAAGACAGGACTTAGAAACGCCATCGTCGTCACCATCATCTAGGAAGAGTTCACAATCTGGTTAGTTATGTTCGCATCATTATTTTAAAGATCCATGAGCTTTTAACGTCCGTTAGTGAACTAATGTTGACTCTACAAACATCGTTTTTTTCGGCCCTTCTATCTGCCACATAATTTTGTGTGTAACATTCAAAAATTTTAGATGTGCCGGTAGTAAACTATCCTGAAATGGATCCATCCGAAGCCCAAAGTACTACGGAAATGTTTAAAGACATGCTGAATCAAAAGAGAAACTTGCTCTTCAGCAAATTAACATCCTTCGACTCAGATGTAAGTGTTCAATCGATGTTTTATGTGTTATTAAGTGTTGCCAAAATGTTGCATGTTCTTGTCGCTATCAACTAATCTGTGTGGAAACTATTTCTATCTAAATGTCTATGTAAATCGAAGAAAAGCTCTTCAGCATGACAGCAGTTACCAAAGGCGTGATACCGCTTCAGACTGCCATATACAAGCAAAGCCCTTTTGTAATTATGATTTAATTCCTTTCCAAGTTATAACTTACCAAGTTGGTAAACTATCAAATAAACTTTATCTACGCTTAGAGCAACTGTGTATTGCTATATTTTCTAAATTTCAGCTCAACTATAATCCATAAACAATAATAAACCTTTATAATGATTTCAATATTTAATACATTTACATAGCTATCTTTATATTCTTGTTGTAAAAACGAGGAAGGTGTGTCATATCGCGCATGGTTGCATTACATAAGTATACTATGATACAAGATTAATGTTATAGAATAATGTGTAACAAAATATTAGTAAATATTATGCTAGCTGGAGTTGTAAAATGTAACATGTTTCATGTAACTACACTTGTGGTCGACCCAGGTCAACAGCTTATACAAGAGTTCATATAAAATTAACATAATTATTGTTTTTTTTTGTCAACACATAAACTTCAACAGATTCGTGCTTATTCAAAGTAAAATCGCTATTATTTATAATTTTCTTGTAATATCAATTTGGTGGTCGGTTCAAGCTGTTGGCCTAGTATGTTGTGAGATGAGACATGGTACAGGCGGGTTGTTTGTGTGCGTGGCAGGCCCCTCCCTCGTCGGACTGCTCGGCCGACGAGAGCGGCTCGATCACCACCAACCGAGCCAATATCTACGACCACCGCGCCTCCTTTAAGTCCAACCTATCTGACACTGACGTCATGTTCCTCAATGTAAGTCCTAGTGCGATTTGTAGTCACCCGTCTTAGACGCTTACAGAGCTTCTATTATGCGATCAAATAATAGCCCAATAATTGAACTATTTTACTCAAAATTTTGTTATAAAGGCTATTATCGCTGCAGTTTTTAGATAAAAGTTATGCATGTTATGTTTCTGTAATAAATTATTAAAAGTTGAATAAGCCATTGTTGTAAATATTATTGTTTAACTTTCAATATACTTTTTAATTAACAAAAACTTACATCAAAATATTATAATAATCATACTTTTCTGGTAATCAGTAAAGCCATCGGTGTTGCACAACTACGAACACCTATTCATTTTTCTGAGGAAAATAGAATGCATAAGCTCATTCAGAAACTATCGTTTGACTATGCCTTGGAGTAGTATACAAATGGAGAGCGAATGTACATGCCCGATGTCTGCTGAAATTCGCCGTAGCCGATCACATACATAACTAGCCTAGCCGATCAATACTGTTAAGGTGAAACCTTAGTTGTAGCCTGCTAAATTAAAATTTTCTTTGGTTTTTGCAAATTGCAGCTCTGTTTTACGTCGTATTTTAATCAAAATGCGATTCGCGAGTTTTGGAATGATATATTTACTGAATAATAATCATTAATTTCATATCAATCGTCAAGCTTTGGAAATTTGTTCCACCTAAGAATTTATCAGAATATTTCAAATGAAAATTCTTAGGTGGAACAAATTTTCAAAGTTTGACGTAAATATATCATTCCTACACTCGCGAATCGCATTTTGATACATGTAAAATAGAGCTGCAATTTGCAAAAAACCAAAGAAAATTTTTATTTGGCGGGCTGCAACTAAGAGATTCACCTTAATTAAAATCTCACCGTGAAAACTTAGTTGAAATGAGCCGTCATTAGTGTCAATCTCTAGGGTCAGGTGGAATGACAGCTCACTACACCCAAGTTTTCACAGAGAGAGAGACATTTGCACAAAATAGACCGGCTGTTTGATTTTAAATAAATGTATGATAATCATCGATGCATTTGTTTACTACTGCGTAAACCGTACGTAATATTTACGTATACATTTAAAAGCTATGTGAGTGCTGTAACACAGGTGAACCGCGGTGGGCCCGGGCAAGGCGCGGCGGGCAAGCCTCGCGCGGCGAGCGTGTTCTCGTCCAAGTGCTCGGTGAGCGCCGGCCGGCCGCCCATCGTCGGCGTGCCCGTCACCTCGCCCATCACGTCGCCCGACACCACGCGCACCTACCTATACCAGGGATTAATTGGTAAAAAACTGATTGTAAACTTTTAGTAAAACTGATTGCAAACTTGTAGTAAATCTGGTTGCAAATTTGTAGTAAAACTGGTTGTAAACTTGTAGTAAAACTTAATGTAAACTTGTAAAACTGGTTGTAAACTTGTAGAAAAACTGGTTTTAAACTTGTAGTAAAACTGGTTGTAAACTTATAGTAAAACTGGTTGTAAACTTGTAGTAAAACTGGTTGTAAACGTGTAGTAAAACTGGTTGTAAACTTGTAGTAAAACTTAATGTAAACTTGTAAAACTGGTTGTAAACTTGTAGAAAATCTGGTTGTAAACTTGTAGTAAAACTGGTTGTAAACTTATAGTAAAACTGGTTGTAAACTTGTAGTAAAACTGGTTGTAAACGTGTAGTAAAACTGGTTGTAAACTTGTAGTACAACTGGTTGTAAACGTGTAGTAAAACTGGTTGTAAACTTGTAGTAACGACTTGCTTAAACAGGTTCATGTAAAATATAAAACATTAGGAACACGATTTTTTTAAACTATTGAGATGACTGGCTGGCTAATCGTGCTCGTCACTTCACAGCGTTCATGTGCATCATATAGGTAGACACTTTTCATAAAGAATGACTGTCACCGAGCGAACAGCTGTAATATTTCCAGAGGAAGCTTCTTCCGGCTCGAAGGACCATGTTACTTTTCCTACAATTTAGCCACGTTATTCATAAATTCTTATATTATACACTTATCTTCCTTCCCAATTAAAGGCAAAGAAAGATCAAACCTATGGGACCAAATGCAGTTCTGGGAGGATGCGTTCCTCGACGCTGTCAGTCAGGAACGCGATATGATCGGGATGGACCAGGGCGCCAACGAGATGATGGAGCGGTACAAGTGCCTGAGTGAAACGGAGCGCAAACGACTCGAGCATGAAGAGGACAGGTTACTGTCCACTGCGTTATACAACCTCACGGCTGCCATGGTACTAGTGGGCGTGGACGCTGACATCGTAAGGAACAAAGTGCGCCGCCTGCTCGCTAAGAGCCACATCGGACTGGTGTACAGCCAAGAAGTCAACCATCTACTTGATGTCGTGCATACTTTGGTAAGTACAGACAATATTTTAAAATGTTACTCCTAAACACGAATAGGTGTGCAGATTTATTATTCTAGACACTGATAATAAAATAAGGTTTTTTTTCAAATTGATTCCGTCAACGAGATTTGGTGTGATATTTTAAATAAGTCTCGTGTAAATTTGCATCCGTTTAGACTCTCTGGTATCCTCAGAAGGGAGTGCCAACCACATTCATCTCGTGTTCGAAATAACGTGTAAGACTGGTGTTCTATCTAGCACGGCAACGACATAGAACTGAAGCCGCTGGGCTCGCGGCTGCTACGTCGCGCGACGTTCACGGTGCACGAGGGCGACGCGGCCGGCGAGCTGCGCTTCATGGAGGTGCGCGATGATGGACTCATCCTGCGCTCCACGCAAGGTAAACTAGTAGAGCATAACATCACGCCTGGATTCCCCGAAGGGTAGGCAGAGGTGTACCTATAGTACACTCACATTTCGCAAATTATGTTAAGTCCCTTGTAATATGGCGCGGGCCTATTGCCGTCAACTGTGCTCAAATCCAGACGCCGGCGCCGGCTTCTACTATGCACATGACAGGGACCTCATGCTCAACTGGTATAAACTAGTATGATCGTTACAAATCACGAGCGCGCGTCATGTGACTTCTTTGTCATGGGCGTAAAGTTTAAATTGTAATAATTTACTCGCAAAAACAATATTTCTCTGTCCCACGATTCGTTTAGAATTTTCCTGCTGGAACAACGTCACTCCAGCAGGAATAGTTTTTTTCGTTTTTTTCCAAAACGACAAAGCGCACAAATTTATTATGTGGCGCACATTCACAGCAAATTACGCACTAATTATACGTTCCACTCATATCACTCTAGGAGCCAGTTTCCTGCTGGAGTAACGTACACTAAAAGGTTAAAAGTGGTTCATGGCTCGTACATTTCATAGGAATTACAACATTTATGGCATATTTAAATAATTTCGTAACCTGCAACATGGAACTATCGAACACAGCCTAGACCCCGCCTCCTTCCCCCTGCAACCCACTTCACGATAACTGACTGTAAAGGGCTAACGGTGGTGAACGGTGATAATACCGGGACCGCTGCAATATGATGAAGCCGCTGGGGTTATTTCGGCCGTGACAAGAAAAAAAGTGGCCGGGCAAGACTTCCATTTCCATTTGAAAATTCTTGCTAGTATAATCTAAATCGGTTGCAGTCAACTGCTGTACACGTAGACATCCTAAGGGCGAATTTCACCAATAAAACTGAACGCGATCAGCACATCGAAAACTCGTTCAAGAGCTGTCCGCATCATAATTTTTGTGAAATATTTACACTTAGGGCCGGACCAGATCTGACGAAGCGCAGCGTAGCGCTTTTTTCACTGCCGAACAAATATGAACATTGCAACCATTAAAATAAAGTTGAAATTAAATAATCTTCCTCAAGGCCGCGAGAGCATGAAGCGGACACACAAACAGTTTATTTTATCGACTTTATTTTGAGAGTTACAAGGTTGATAATTGTTTGACAGTGAAAACCGCGCTGCGCGGTGCTTCGCCAGGACTTCGTCTACCCTAAGGGCCGACGCAGATGGTTGACTGTTTAGACGCAGCTCTTGACGGTTGTGACATCCGCCCTTAACTGACGAGTACCTAAGTCAATCAACTTCAAAACGCTATTCTGTTATCAGAGCTCTGTCACTTTCTCTTTCATGGACAGATAGAAGCAATACTGAATATTATTATGTGCCGTGTATCCCGTAAAATGACTATGACTACATCAATTCCAGGCACCATCGTGGAGAGGTGGTGGTACGAGCGGCTGGTCAACATGACGTACAGTCCCAAGATACGAGTCTTGTGCCTTTGGAGGAAGAACGGTGGCCAGACGCAGCTACATAAATATTACACTAAGAAGGTTCGTGACACTTGTTTATTGGTGCAACTTCGCCACCCACTTTTTCTTAAGCTTATTATTTTCCGAGTGACTAATAACTTAAAAGTCGACTAAATGTTTGCAACAAATAAAATAACTTGCCAGCGATTAAATATTTTCGCGACTATTATATTATGTAAGGTTCAAAATTAAAGGTGTTATAAAAACTAAAAACTAGCAGCTGCGTTTAGGTAGCAAATAAACTATACCAGTCAAATAAAATATTAAGCGAGGAGCTATAAATAATGACTTCATAATACCCTATACACCTGCCACCCTCAACTATTGTTACCAGGAGAAACTGGATGCAATCTGGTCTTTAGGGCACCCCGACTCGGACAGGTTAGGTTAGAAGGGGATGGCGGGGTCGATAGACCCCGCCATTCCCTTAATGGTTATTTTTTTATAAACCACCCAGAAGTAGGAGCCCCGCGAAGCGGGGCTCCGTCGACCAAGCCCTGCCATCGACCATGCATAGAATATTTTAATTAAGGTTTGGTTAGAACTGTGACAATTATGACAAACATGAACATCATACAAAATGAACGTTACGTAATGCGTAGGCCGCGAAAGAAAGTGTGCCAGCAGCGGCAGTTCGGCTAGATCGTGTATTAATTCGGATCCCGTTCGTGTATTAATACGATAAAAACTACAACTAACCACATTCGTCTTTGAATTTTTCGTGCGAGGAGAGGAGCGTGATTCTTTTCGTGTATTAATCGATGTGAAATTACTTTAAATAGAATCTGATTTATATTATTTATGAATGCCCATTTTCTATTTTGTTTTCGCCATTAAGTTTCCGCTTAGATATTAATTCTGTTCCCAAAAGAAAAACTTGATGCTAGTTTAAATTAAAACGGAGCTTATTACTGATATATTAATATGCTACCTATTACTTATTACGATACTCCTTATTAGCTGCCAAGCCATTATATATGGTACCCACTCTATTTTTTTTTAAAACCTATATTCATTTTACTTAGTTGCCGCATTAAATACATGCCTTTTTCTTATTACTAAGTTAGGCACAGTTTTATAATTTTTGTAGGAGAATTTGTTTTAAATTATATTTTTGTGGTATTTCTATGGCTTATGTTCCGAAAAAATCTTATTAGTTACATAAAAGTATCCTATCAGCATCATCTTCATGCCCGTGTCCCATGTTACTTGGGGGTCGGTTCAACACATTTCTGTCTTCCATTTTCCCTTACCAGCCTTCGCTCTATCGTTCATAACAGTAGCCTTAATCCTATGTCCATCCGGATTATAATACGATCTGTTTTTCAGAGATTATTTTACTAAAATCTCATCGCTATATGGCGAGAGTTCAGGTTTTCAGAGCCTATGTGTTAATGATTGCAGTGCAAAGCGCTGTACTACTGCATTAAAGAAGCGATGGAGAAGAGCGGTCGGCGACAAGACGCGGCCGAGCTGGGCGGGGAGTTCCCCATACAGGACTGCGCCACCGGGGAGGGAGGGCTTATACAGGTGACGTACTTCCATAGATCCCAACATTCAAATACTACATAAAGCGCTACAAGGTTATTTTGGCGCGTGGTTAGAATCAGAATTAACGCCGCCATCTTGGTTTTTGAACACATTTTTAGTAGCACTGTACTCTTATTATTCAGTAAAGCCTTGTGTCCATAAGAAGAAATGGTACTTTTAACAAACCTCAAGAGATGCTCTTAAACATAATATTAGTGGGACTGTTGGATGACTGGATTTGGACGGATTCTAATATTAATTAAATAAATACCTACAAACGGGGTTAATCGAGACGAAATATTAAAATAGATTCTAAAGTTGTAATAATATAGTTTGTTGCCAAAAAGGGCACTTAGTCGTTAACTACAATACACTGTCCGTTGTCCGTTTGGCGGTACTTATCTACAAGTATTTCTCATTGAACTATATTTGTAACGTAGCGTGCAATAGATTAGGAAGAGGAACCATATAGATACTGAGCCGTGGAACCTCCTAGTACATAAAATGTTAATATGATCAATTGATCTCTAATGACGATGATTTTGTTCACTGTTTTAACAACACATCTTTAACTCCAAAGGTGTGCATGGAAGGCGTCGGGCTCCTGTTCCACCACAGCAAGGTACGTCCCTACGCTTCGTTTGTGCGTTCGTCTCTTTTTGTCAGCTTATGTATGTTATTTATATGATAAGTTATCAAAACGATGTACCAAAACCCTACAAGTCGAAGTAGATGTGACAAGTTTTGGTATTATCACGAATCGTTTGTCCAGGTAAGATATCTGTCAGTGTTTATGCTTGATTTGGGAAAAGTCTCGATACAAGTGAGTGAAACATTCAAATAGAGTGTTGTACACTCGCGCTGTACGACAGCCTATATACAACATCAGCGTCCGCGCAGCCATTGCTTTATTGTATCAATATTGTATCGGTGCCGTTAGCGCGTTGTTTTTATCGTACCGTATTATGAAGATTGATCTATCCAACAAGACAAGTATACCTTCTGTTATTAAACAGGCACAGAAGAATTTATAGATATATTTATTAAGAATCGTTGAAAAGTTATAGTCATCATTTTTCAGTCGATGTCCCACGTAAATATATGCCTAGTTTTAAAACTCTCACCCTCATAAAACGTATCCGGACGCAAGGACCACTCAAACTTTCCTATTTGGATTTCTCTTCAATTTTTTATCTTCAATTTTTATTTTCATACTATATTTATATAATATTTATCTTATATATTTTATTTGAAATTCAGGTGATTTTGCATTTACTAATTCCGTATTATTGTCGACAAAGCTTAGGTCTAATTAAGACCCAGTATTTTTGCCCTTAAATATCCTTATCTACTATTCGATGTAATAGTTTAGATTATTTTTTTACATTTAAGACTAACCGTTGTCCATCTGATATACGTTCTTATACTCCATACGACTTGTGCATGTGCTATCTGTCTGCAACACCCGTACATCGCTGGAGTGCGTGGGCGCCGCAGTGCTCTCGCTAGGAACTTTTGAGATGGTCCTTGACACGCGCTCGGCCGCCCTCAACTAATCTCATCTTTTTGTCTGTTCTACTCTTTCCGGACACGCCGAACACGCGCCGCTGCGCAAAAGGATTTCGAGGTACACAGTGGTTCATTCATAGTAATGGCTGGCTCTTACGATGATCGACACGACCTTTACGACCGTAATGAATTAGTCACGGTCACCGTGAGAATCGCATCTAGCGATGATCGTTCGAGGTCGTAGGGCTTTACTTGTAGTTTTGAGGCTTACAGATTGTTTTTAGCCGTTGTTAGCGTTGTATTAGTTCTCCCGAGTGCGGCGAGCGCCGATGCGCGCAGTCGTGCATGCACATAGACGCCCTTTGTTTATTATCTGTTTATATTAACGCACCCGACAGCTTGCATTCGTATCGTGGATCGTCCGGCGAGCGGTCTCGATCTTTCGCTCTCGCACTTTGTGCCGAGATTTCGTTCGTTCGTCCCCTATCACCCGGAACCATAGCGAGCGTCCGTCAGCGCTAAAGCTTACCGGACGCGAGTCACGAGGTCAGTCGTAGAGCATTCGCCATCTCACAAGTTCCGGTGCGGCCCGGGTGTCGCGCGGCCCCCCCGCACCCGCACCGCCCCCGCACCGCATCTGACCTCGCACACTGCACTCCCGCCCTGCCGAACTCCTCACCCTCGCTGTTTGCTCGATGTCTCAACTGCAGAAACTAAATATTGCCACTTTAATTCCGATATTACTAAACCGTCTTGTTTAAAGAAACAATCTGGTTGGATTTCAGAATTGGACCTGACTGGGGACAATTTATTGTAATAAGGAATTGAGGAAGACAGTGAATTGGCATCGTTTTAGTTTTTGCGCTCGATAAACGATACACTAACTGAGGTAGATAAAGGCGGGTTATTTTTGCCGTTAGTGTATTGGGCTCTAATCCTCGTATCGCATGTATGTATTATGCACGTATTTTTTTTTAATTTTCTTTGGACATGTGACTCGTAAGTAATTATTTATACATTTATCTTAAAATTATCGAAAATTAATATCAACTGCGTGTTTGCTATAAGCGAAGCACGCAAACTACGATACAGGAACTTGAGTGGGAAAAGGGAAGTGGCAGTAAATAGCGAAGCGATATGTTTTACCTCTGTACAAAA
Organism: Brachylomia viminalis; assembly: GCA_937001585.2. Lineage (NCBI taxonomy): Eukaryota > Metazoa > Arthropoda > Insecta > Lepidoptera > Noctuidae > Brachylomia > Brachylomia viminalis. The sequence goes on from OW443299.2 coordinate 12,771,452, forward strand.
TATAGTAGCCTTAGTGAACAGACTAACGATTCAATTCCAAAGAAAATAATATGCAATTTTATTTAATCGATGTGTAGATATTATGCTTGTAAGCATTGTAGATATGTGTTTAGTATTCCCGATGCATGTGTTTAGTTTAATGTAGTGTTTTTGCAAAAATTACCTATTGTTATTATACCAACTATTTTATATGCATATTCATAATTATGTTTGCGCGAATATAAAAAATAATGCTGTCCTATTTTATGAAACAAATCGTATTGCGGACACATCATGAGTTAATATTACCAATCTCAATCGATTATTTAACTTCTAGCGAACTTCAACATACGGTACATTCACATGATCTTTCAGAGAGATTCATTTGATTTAACTTAATTTTCCCTGACGATTGTTATTTAATTAAGTTACTTCTTAGTAGTTGTTTACGACCTCCTTCTTTTTGAAGCCGGTTAAAAAGTAAATACTATTTAGTTATTTATGTCTGTGGCCAAAAGAGAGTAGATAATGAAGCCTTATTAACGCCCCGCAAAGTGACTCCCATACCTAAAAAAACGTTCTACGTGTATCTACAAAATTTGCATTGAAATGACACGAAAACCTTATTTTCTTTTGTTGCTACTGAGTAACAACATTTTCTAATACGGGATTTAAAATTTAATTTTTAATTAACTCCATGTTACCTTACGACCGAAATTACCGTAATAGTCCCTTTATTATTACGCTCCTGAGTCGGTATTACGCGACTTTGTTTGTGCGGCGTAAGTGACGCTGGACTAGTCTGGGTTAGTCTAGACTAGACTAGTAACTAGGACTGTTATCTACCCTCAGCCTACGCTACATAGATGTGCGCACGTCTGTTACAACTTTCATTTAGTTTCTAGTATACATTTCATAATCAGTTTTTGAAATCACCACTGAACTTGTCTGTGTTACAGTTTTTCGTGCGGCTGGATCACATTAGGAAGTGCTTCACGCAAAATGGCGGTATCTTCGTTTTAGAAGAATTTAGTAAGTTTTTAAAATAAATAAATTGCCGTTTTGAAATATACAATTTTTTTTTTATATATATGTATATACAGGGTGTTTGGTAGAACGTTGAACATACGAAAATGGTGGTTAGTTGGGGTCATCTGCTACCCACTTGGCCCAAATTATTTGACCTTGGCCCAACCGTTTTTTTTTTTTTTAATTTTTCTTTATTTTACAGAAAATAACCAGATTTTTAACTTTAAATTCGAATATCTTTTTTTTGCGATCGGTAAAATTGGCAGGATGTTGTTTTGTATTAATAAAAATTTAATAGTAGCAGACTCTCATAAAATTATTGTTTGGTAAAAATGTTAGTAGGAAAAAAAGTAATGAGTCTTTAAAGGTACAAAAAGATGTAAAAAAATACTTAGAGCGTAACTTTGACTTGCATTTTAAAAAAAACTAAAAGTGATCGAGAACTTAGGATTACATCAAAACATCTCTGCTGTATGAGCTTTCTAACGGTATGTAATTTACATTTACTAAATTAAAAAGTGAGGACTTATTTGACAATTTTATCAAGTAGGAGGTTTTTGACGAAACATAAAATTAAAATGTTTTGCGAAATTTGAAACTGTCAAGTTGTCAAAAATGTAGCAATCAATTTAAATGAGAGGAGTACTTAAAGTACCCATTCAAAGGGCCTTTTTCTGTTACCAGTCACTGCACAGACTCCTTTGTTGCGAAATTTCTAGGAAAACTAAACCACTTACATTTTTTTACCTGGGGTCTGGAGCACTAAGCAGGTAAACATTTTGTCTCACTCGTGCGCAGTCATAAGGCATGTTTTTTTCTCTTTCGCTCCCGGCGGGGCCCGCTGAAGAGGCCAAAACGATGATTTTGAATAATTTGAATCAGTCGAGACTTAACTGCCTCTGCGATTGTTTGTGCCCGTCACTTCTGTTTTCGTTCCGAGTCGTTTTGTTAATTACTTGTTGTGTTATCTGTCTGTTAAGTTTTATGTTACGTTACTGTACCTACTGTTAAGTTTCTTGTTACTGTGCGCTATTACGTTTTTCTTGGTGAAAAATGGCTACCTTTACCAGTGAAGAATACGCTGACATGTTGTTAGCGTATGGACGCGCCAACACTAATTCGCGTGATGCGCGAAGGATTTACCAGGAAACTTATCCTAACCGGCGAGTACCAAGTCATCAAACTTTTGCCAGCACTTACCGACGTTTACGAACTACCGGTAATCTAAATTTTCAAGAGCCAAGAGTGAACCGGGGAATTCACGATGTCGCCGTTGACGAGCAAATTCTAGCTGAGTTTGAGGCAGACCCTAACACTAGCATAAGGGTGATAGCTAGACGACTTGGCTTGTCCATTTGGAAAGTGTGGTCTGTTCTCCGGGCAGATGGGAGGCATGCTTTTCACCACACTCCAGTGCAAGGTAAGATTTTTACACATTGAAGCATTTGTTTTGATCCGAAACAAAATTGTGGCATGAGTAAGTTTCTAGAATTAAATAAAAAAGAAAATTTTAAATTAGTTTGACCTTGACCTCGCCAGTTTTTTATTTGTGTCTTATGCTATGTATCAATCAGGCATCTTTGCACTGCACTGCATTGCATTCCCTTTTGTGAATGTAGTTTTAGATCTTTAAGAATTAACCCATTAGGTAAATTTTTTTATTGTTCTAAGACTTGTTTGGGGTATTACAGATCTTGAAGATAATGACTTTGGGAGGCGAATGCAGTTCTGTCGCCATTTGCTGCATACTGATGTAGAAGATGTCAACTTTTTGCGGAGCATACTGTGGACGGACGAATCTAAGTTCGATAAAGAAGGGATTACCAACTTGCATAATTTGCATCATTGGGCCCCTAAAGGTCAAAACCCACATACGAAGAGACGAAAGGGGTTCCAAAGAAGATTTTCAGTCAATGTCTGGGCCGGAGTGATTGGAAACAGGCTTATAGGGCCCCATTTTTTGCTGGAACATCTTAATGGGAGCAATTATTTCGAGTTTTTGATCAACGATCTACCACCATTGCTACAAGAAGCATTTGATGAAGACAGGCCTATCGTGTTCCAGCATGATGGCTGCCCAGCTCACTGGAGTCTGAGCGTACGCGAGCTACTAAACAATTGTTTCCCCAATTCATGGATTGGCAGAGGGGGACCAATCCCATGGCCTCCGCGATCACCCGACCTCACTCCGCTCGACTTTTACGTGTGGGGAAGAGCCAAAGAACTTGTCTACTTCACGGTAGTAGAAACGCGTGAAGCATTAATCAACAGAATTAATGCTGCATTCGAAGTGATGAGGGGAGAGATGCTGCTGCGGACGACAACCGTTGAAATAAGACGCAGATGTCGCGCGTGCATTCAAAATGGAGGGCGTCAATTTGAGCAATTACTTAATTGAATAAATTCATTTAAATGTAATTTAATTGTTTTATTACCCACTGACATTTAGGTAACAGAAAAAGGCCCTTTGAATGGGTATTTAAGTATTTCTCTCATTTAAATTGATTGCTACATTTTTTGACAACTTTACAGTTTTAAATTTCGCAAAACATTTTAATTTTCTGTTTCGTCAAAAACCTTCTAACTTGATAAAATTGTCAAATAAGTCCTGACTTTTTGATTTAGTAAATGTAAATTACATACCGTTAGAAAGCTCATACAGCAGAGATGTTTTGATGTAATCCTAAGTTCTCGATCACTTTTTTTTTTTTTTTAATGCAAGTCAAAGTTATGCTCTAAGCATTTTTTTACATCTTTTTGTACCTTTAAAGACTCGTAACTTTTTTTCCTATTAACATCTGTACCAGAAAGTAATTTTATGAGAGTCTGCTACTATTAAACATTAATACAAAACAACATCCTGCCAATTTTACCGATCGCAAAAAAAGATATTCGAATTTAAAGTTAAAAATCTGGTTATTTTCTGTAAAATAAAGAATTTTTTTTTTTTAAATCGGTGGGGCCAAGGTCAAATAATTTGGGCCAAGTGGGTAGCAGATGACCCCAACTAACCACCATTTTCGTATGTTCAACGTTCTACCAAACACCCTGTATAAGTAACTTAATTTGAATCCATAAAATAGCGCCTTAGGTTTGGATGCGATTCTAACCAAGCCGTAGCGTGGTCCGTTTGGTACATGCTGCCTCCAACAGCCTTAAATGCGGCTGACCATCTTGCTATAACTATATATAGTAGATAGCCATTAATTACTTCAGGCCAGTTTTTGCCCAACAGTAATTGTTTGTTAACTAGTAAAAAAAGCTATGACAATATTTTTATCGTTACAGATCCAAAAACAAGACAGATTATACAAAGGAAATATAAATCTGTAATGGCAAGTAAAATTTTTACAATCAACTTGTTATTGTTTGTTTAGTTTTTGTTTATTTTCATTTGATGTGACTGTTTATATAAGTACGTGTTTCATTTATGTTGTAGGCAGAAAAAGTAGTGCTTGATCTTCACCGTTTCTTCTCCTTGTGGCTTTCCCGATACTTTGTCGAGACGGGTGGACATCAATTGAATTATACACCTTCCGTTTCTTAGCTCATACCCTTCCTAGTCAGTGTACGTACCAACTGCACGTGTTTTGTTTTTATTTGATTCATTACGATGCGTTATTTGCTCATATTTTTACGTCACCTACTGTGCTCATTGTGTATGTAGAGTCAACAAAATAAACAAGGTAACAGGCAGCTAACTATAAGTATTTTTTTCAACATGCTGTTTGTGGTCGGTAATCAAACAAAGTCTTTTCGTACGAAGTGCAAAGATATCTTCGCAGGTGATTTGTCTTTTGCTGACTGTACCTACATGACTCTTATCACTGCATTTGCTATTATTCATAACCTGGCACATAATTATTATAACATCATTATTGTCATCCAGACATTTTCGGCCCACCATTAAGTATATAGGTAGTATATCATGAGAAAATTTTAATTCATAGCGCAAAACCTCGAACTCGTTGTAGAAAAAAAAAACCATTTCGAGATTTTAAGCGTGTTACAAACATGCATGTAAGGGTTTTTGTAGAATTAAAGTTATCGCTTATACTTATTCAAACGTCAAACTAATGGACACTGGATGGAACCTCCATTTCATAATGACGTATTAGTTAGTGAACACGTTATTTAAAGTTGATGAACGGAAAGACAGACGGTCAGAGAGATTCAACGAAGTTTTTCATAATTTGTGCATAAGATTGTTATTGTATGAAATTTCAGGCGGACCAGATATGCTACGCGGTGCTTTGTGTATTCTCTTACTTCGCCGCGGGCCACGAACAGAAAAAGGCGATACTCGAGCAGGCAGCGCGCGTGCCTCCCGCGCAGCACGACGCGCCCGCGCCGGCCGCGCGCGCACCGGCCGCGCACGCACCGGCCGCGCACGCAACGGCCACGCACGCACCGGCCGCGCACGCGCACGCCGACGCGCACAGGACCAGTCCACAGGTCGGTTGCTGCACTGCTACGACGTTCTTTTGGCGCTCGAATAACGCAGGGGCGGCGCTGCTGGTAAACATTTAAGCAATAGGCTAGTGGACAGTAAGAAAAATACCTTGTGAATTCACTATTGTCAAACGGTCGCGAGGTAAATATACTTATAAAAAAAATCAACTTATGTTAGTGAATGATTTTAGATTAATTCATTATTTGAGAAATACCTAATTGCGTAAAATTAAGCCATTGGTCACGTGATATTGAACGAGAATCAAAGTGCACCACGTCAATTCTTGCAGACGACTGTTTCGCGCTAAAAGCAAACTTTATGCGTCCGACATAGTTTCTTTTGCATTTACAATAGCCGTACAAGAGGAATAGTCTTGAAAGGAACAACCTGGCTGGTAGTGTGTCCCTCTCGCACAATGTGGCAGTGTTCATTATTCATCTAGTAAATGAATAGTATTTAGTCATATTTTGTGTAGGCACATTAAAAATGCAGAATAACAAAGTATTAGAAGAACGTAGGATGGTAGAGCGACTTCAAAAAATTTTGCACGGAGGAAATGAAACCATCACCATAATCATCATCTTTTGAAAATTCATACAGAAATTGGAGAACGAAAAACATAGGATGATAGAGCAAGCTGCCCCTGCCCCCCTTGTCCGCCAGAGCAGTCCCTGACATAGTTAAATAATATTCGTAGCGTCTACTACGTTGGAAACAATTCCTTAAAATCCAGTTCTACTATAGCTTTAAGAACACCCAGATTTGACTCTCGCCATGTAATGAACGCGTTTACGATCTCGTAGTCTATTATCATTAATGTTATTAATTTGCTTGTAAGAAGAAATATTATATCAGCTTTTTAGGTGTACCTATTGCTGATAGTAGAGCGCGTCTACCACGCATAACCCAAAACTTGGTCATTTCTGCGCCCTGTGCATGGGCACTGCGACTGTCAAAGTAAACATTTACACAAATTAGTTATTTGTCTGCTTTGAATATTATTTATTTATTGGCAAGGCACCTCAACGACTAACTCACTAAAATAATTTTTAAATATTTAAAAACGTTTTAATTAAGACTACGGAATATTATACTATTCCGAAAGAAGTTGAATAAATAAAGTCTGTGTGCGAGCAACACTGTTAAAAAAACTCGCATATTTGACAGAATGAAAGTATTGAAGTCACTCGAGCCGCCATGACAGAATGTCCCGTTTTGGCAATCAAAATACAATTACGATAAAGAAATGAAAAATTAGTTCTGTTATCGTTAATATTTCGCTGACATTCATATTTTGAGGTAAATAAACCACAAGGAACATTACTAATTGGTTTCTCAAAAACTGTTAAATAAACTATTGTTTTGTGAAATGTCACTTAAGAGCGTTTATACCTTATGAGTGGCAACGTCGCAATTTAGTGTCATATCGTGGTTTTCCATTTTTATCATTTAATCGGAGCTATATTTTGAAAATCTGTTTAATTAACTTTTTAGAATTACGTGAAAGTGTTTAAAAAGTAAGTAACCGTAATGCTTACAGTTATTTTACAATGAAAATAACGGCCTGCAAGTTTCCAATATATTATTTGCATATAAATAGAACTGTAAACGCAACGATTTCTTACCTTTTACACAGTTTACACATAATTCTAAAAAGTTAATTATACAGATTTTTAAAACATAGCTCCGATTAAATGATAAAAATTGAAAACCACGAAATATGACACTAAATTGCGACGTTGCCACTCATAAGGTATAAACGCTCTTAAGGCGCTACCTTGAAAATAAATAGTAGTTTGATGGGCGTGGCTTATTTCCCCCGCACGCGGCGAGTGGCGGTTCATCTTCTGCGGTCGGTCGCCACGTCGCATTGTCGCCGCTACAAACTTATCTGAAGCAGTGACCAAAAGTGAAACTAACGAAATTACTGATCGGGATTTAAAAAGGCTCCTTACTTAGCATGGGCTTTGGCCAAGCATTATTCTTGTCACTGTCACACAACTGTCAATCTAAAAGTTCAAGATAAAGACGGAAACATCTCTAAGGAAAATGTGCGTGCTAAGTAACGTTAATTTATCACGTTCTATGAAATTTTCGCACTTTGCAACCATGGAGTAGACAAATAATACAACATATTTAATTAACAACCAAAATATTTATTTACTACCTATGTATAATAAAAAACATGAAATTAAAAATAGTTAATTAAAATGGATGTTGGTACATATGAGATTGATCAACTCCAACAACGTTTCACCGATCACCTTACAGTGGCTTGGTAAGTGACAACTTTTTTTTTTCACTTACCTCCTATTACATACATTCTGTCAATATCGTGTTCTACATTTTAAGTAAATGTATGTTCACCCTACTAAAAAAAGGACGCACTACTGTTCAGTTTTCTATTTCAAGACCGACTTTTCGGTGCTTGTAAGAAAGCCAATTGAACTATATAGTAGTCCCATGCAGTGTAATAAATAGATAAAATATTTTCCGGCGTATACTGTATTGTACGGCGTACTCCAGAAAGTTAGTACACATGAAAAACAAAGAAATTGTTAGTTTGCCAGGCTACCATTATGCATGGGCATTATGGCAGGATAGGGTTAATTATGCTAGCTTAAATAGGTCATTGTACATGAAATAAAATTAAAATGGAAGTTATTCACATTTTCTTCATGATCGATTTCGTATGGCAGTGGTAGTCTATATGATTTATGCCCTAATTTCATGACATAATATATTTTAGTAATGACGTTACGTCACTCCGGTTATACGAAAACCGAAACCGACGATGTTACTTTGTTACTATGTCTTTTTTATATCTACCTTTTTAGTTGGGAATTTTGTCGTTGTTGGGTTTTAGTTTTAACATTCTTTTATTTCAATTATTTTGGGGTTAGGTATCATTGAGGATAGGTGGCAAATATAATTTCAAAACAATAATTTACTAAGCTGCCTTCATAGTATTTTAGAAGTATGTTTAGTATTATTGAAAACACATAATTGTTTTAATCTTATTTGGGGTATGAAAAGTTATAGATAACCAATATATTTTCAGAAAATACTGAAAATACCTTTTAATCTACCAAACACGACATTTTTTTTTTAATCTTGTAACTACACGTCCGCTACAAGCTGCTATGTTGAGTTTCATGTGACGTCATATAGCCTGCGGAACCACATGACGCTTCCAAGTTCTAACAAAACAGATGAACATAACGAGGGTATTCTTAGTTTACGCACCGAGTCGGGCCTTTTTGCTGGGCCACCTGGCGGCGTTTTAGTTTTCTGTTAAATTATATTCCCTTCGTGTTAATTTGTTATAATTTATAACAACGAATCTTCTTTCCATATCCAAATTTCCCGTTATAATATTTAATCATTTCGCGAATTATTGATTCTTACGTTTTGTTATCAAATAAAATATTGTCAGTGGCAATATGCACGAATAGTGCAACGCCAAAAAGAAAAAAACGAGGGTAGTTCACCCATTTTGGGTATCTCGTTATCGGAGTCCGAGTACGTCATGGTGCAGGTACGAAATAACAGTCTCAACACTGATTACAACCGTCTATTTGTTCACTCCCGTTAACAAAAACAAAATCTCAAGTAATCAGGCCGATGGAAATGGAATAAATAAATAAATGAAATGGATACGAAAACGCGGTAAGTTCGCTACAGGCTGGCAGCACGACCTCTCGTGTTGTGTCGCCTGTCACGTCAAATACGTCCAATGTCAAAGAATGACAACTGACAGCTGCCAAGCCCTGGGGTGGAAAATCCTCATGGATGTCCGCCGCCCTGGGGCGGGCGGTGCGGCGGGGTCTGTCAGACTCTTACTGACTAAAAACCACCCCGGTGTTCCATCTCACACCTACGCCGGGGGTCGCGGGAACGTACGTTCCTTTCGCAACCCCCGACTGGTGCCGGCCCGCCACTGCGGGCCTCTTCGGGTCTGAGAGGGGAGTGAGGTAAGCCCTGTATCGACCTCACCCAAGCATACTGCTTGACGTTTCCGACAAACGGTAATAGATGGCGTTATTCTAAATTAACAATAATCCATAGAGATTCTAATAATTGTGCCTGTATTGATTCTGCGACATATACATACATAAATAGCCTGTTAAAATCGATACCCTTCTTTGGCTTTACCGAAGTCGGGTAAGTTTTTCTCCTTTTTTCACAATTCAAATGCGACTCCATTTCTTTTTTATGCTCTATCATTTGTAGTGACAGTACTTGACATATTGAAGTATTGTTGACGTATTTCAAACCTAAAAACGAATCATTTATTCATACATAAAATACTAAATTTATAACATATATTTTAGCCTATTTCTTTATATATGTATGTGATTGTGCTGTAGGTATAAAAACAGACGTTTTTCTCTAGAAAATAGAATGCTTACCCAACATTACTTTGCATAGCGAGAAACAATGACGTATTATAAATAGACGCGTCATGCATGAACATCACGGCTGTCGAAAACAGCGTAAATACTGTCGGTAGCTAGATAGCTACTTAGACGCACGAAGAAAGGGAAAGAAAATTAAATGTCATCTACGGAATTTTTGTTGTTAGAGAGAGATAAATATATTTCTTTAATTCCGTTGTCATTCTGTGGTGCATGCTCATTGGCCGAGCGCGAACAAAAGGAGGCATGTGGGGAAAAATGGACACTCGACTTTCTTGTGTTGTAACACAAGAAACACGAGAGTGTTTCTTGTGTTAACTTGTGTGTGTTGTACTTACTTACACAAGTAATTTTTAGTCTTCGCACTAATTCACTGACATCAAGGAGTTGGATCGCCTCGACATTCACGTGACGATGAAGTCTCTGTTCATGAGCTTCTGCATATTTTTTTATCACTATGTTAACGACATCCATCTTGAGGTCCCGGTGGAGGTCGCTGTTTCTTATGTACCAGGGCGCGTTGACTATATCCCTGAGCACTTTGTTTTGGAATCGTTATATGACTTGACGATTACTTTGGCTGGTGCAGCCCCACAGCTGAATACCATAGGTCCATACAGGTTTTAAAACTTGTGTATATAACAACAATTTGTTAGATATTGATAATGGCGACTGTCTACCAAGTAACCAATACATTTTTTTGTATCTAATATTTAATTCTCTTTTCTTTTTGACATACTTTTCCATCGTAGTTTTGCATTCAGGGTCATGCCAAGATACTTAGCAGTATTCGCGTATGGTATTGGTTGATTATTCATGAACACGTAAGTATGAAGTATTATGGCTTTTTATTGGTGAAGTCAATGTGGATAGACTTGCTTTCATTCAGTTTGACACGCCATGTTGCAGTCCACTCTTAAACACGATTTATGGACTCTTGAACCTTTTCTACGGCTTCCTCGTGTTTATTTCCAACAGCCATGATGGCTGTGTCGTCCGCAAAGGTTGCAATGAAATTATTTTCTAGCTCAGGCATGTCGCAGGTGTATAGTAGGTACAGGACCTTGTGGTACTCCAGCTTTTATATACCTAAGGTCTGAATAAGCGTTTCTTTGTCTTATCCTAAAGAATCTGTTTGATATATAGGACTCTATGATGTCTGAAAATTGTTGAGGCAGCATTGTTCTTAGTTTATAAATGAGGCCATCATACCATACTTTATCGAAAGCCTGTGCAACATCGAGGAAGATCGTGGAGCACACCTTCTCCTCTAGCGTTCTTTCAATAATATTAGTAATTCTGTGTACTTGGTCGAGAGTCGAGTGTTTTTCTCTAAATCCAAACTGGTAATCGGGTATTAGATTTTCAGCTTCAATAAGAGGCTTCAATCTCTTTAGAAATAATTTCTCAAACAGTTTTGACAATACAGGCAAAAGTGAGATTGGTCTGTAAGATGTTGTTTCATGAGGTGTTTTCCCAGGCTTGGCTATCTTAATGACTTCAGCTACTTTCCACGTGTCAGGAACGTGTTTTAACCGAAATGCAGCATTAATGAGCGTGGTAAGCTTGACTATGGCTTTGCGTGGCAGATTTTGTAAAACTTCTCCTGTAATTAGGTCGTAACCAGGGGATTTTCTCCGATTAAAACTACACCTAATTTCTCTAGATACTTCTTCTAGTTTGTACACCCTGAATTATTCTCGCATTGTGAGTCTGGGCTTCATTTGGTTGGAATATTTGTTCTTAATGCTCAGCGAACCTTAGGGCTTTTTGCTCGTCTGTTGCTGCCCATTTTCCATTTTCTTCTTTAATACGCGGAATTTTTATGATCGGTTGTTTCATGTGCTTCGTAGCCTTCCATAGCGAGTAGCTTGTTTTAGTATTAGCTGTGTATTGGAGGAGTCGTTGTAGTTCTGAATTTCTTTCGTAAGACGCTTAGTAAGGTTGTTCAGCAGTCTTTTATCTTGTGGACGTCTAAACTGATGCCATCTATTTCTTTGTTTTCGTTTTTCGGTTATAAGACACCTAGTTCCTGCAGGGTAGGCGGTTGCTTTGACCCGATGTGTTTTTCCAAGCAGCATGCTGTATACTGGTTGTAAATTTATTAAGTTCCAAATCCAGCTGTTCCGGAGTTTTTAATGTAACTCTTAACTCTAAGTCTATTCTGAAACTTTCCAGTCCACTCCAGTCTGTATAAGTATTTACAAGTGTAGGATTGCTCTCTATGCGTAGGATCCGACGCCATACTGATAGAATAATTGGTGAATGGTCAGAATTCATGTCAAAGCATTCATCGATGCTTAAATAGTTAGTAAAGATATTTCTAGTTATAAAAAAAGTCTGTTAGGTCTGGAACTTTGTGTGGATCAGTTCAAGTAAACGACATAAACTCATTAGGGTCTGAAATGGCAATGGGCGTTCCTCAAGGTTCGATACTGGTTCCTCTTTTTAGTTTATATTACTGATTTACCCCAATTACTTCAAAATCAACCGACGATGGTGTGATATGCAGATGACACATCATTGATCTTTAAGATAAGACTGTCGGTCACAAAATCTTGACGACGTGAATGGCTATAATCTTCAGGTCCAAGATTGGTTTACAGTAAATAATTTAGTACTAAATGGATAAAGAAGCTGAATTCATTAGATTTAAATTACCTAAAGTTAGAAGTAGCGAATGTGACATCATATTGAATAGAAAAAAAACTGGAATTTATTAATCACACAGTTTTCCTAGGAATCACGCAAGATGAGAAATTACAATTACGCCCCGCAAGAGATGAGGTCCCCCTATATACAACGTGTCCCAGAAATCAACGTCAAACTGAAAACGGGCAATAGGCAAGGTCGTAACAGTTATTAGAAAAATAAAAATAAAATTCTATTCATGTACTTTTCAAATTTTATGGATTCAAAAATAAATCTCAAAAATGACACCCTGTGATGATCTTTCAAGTCCTGTGACCACAAATATTAACTTTTCGTCAGTTTTTTTTTTCTGTGACGTAACCATGAATAACCCTTCTGTAAATTACAGTTAAAACATAACTAACTACCTACCTTTTTTTTTTTTTTTGAGGATGGGAAATCATCTAATGACCCCTCCCGCTCTGGGTGGAGCGGAAGGGAGTGTCAGACTCTTACTGACTAAAACCCACCCGTGTTCCTTCCTTGGCCCTTTATGTTCCGGGTCAGCGGTACCCCTTATGGATGATCCCGCTTTCCCGGCAGGCTTGGGCCCCAGTGGGCCCCCTCTTCGATGCTGACATCTCTTTGAGGCGCGCGTGGAACACGTACGCGCCGTCCGGCACGGGCCTGATCCTGATCGGACGGTGAGCTACCCATTACTCTCCGCCCGCAGGCCCGACGGTGGCCGGGAGTCGTCACGCGGCTCCCGACGCCCGGAGCGTCCACCGCGGCGGCTTGGACGGGAGACTCTCTCCCTCTCCCGTCCCGCCACCTCCTTCGCTAGCATGACTGCTTCGCAGAAGGAGGCGACTGCCTCCCACTCCCCCTCGCCCCGGACCATGGCTTGAACCAAGGCCGGGCGTGAGAGGTCGCCGCCGCTGCCGATCGCCTCTACGAGGACACGGCGGTGCTCCATCCATGCAGGGCAGGCCCCCACCGTATGCTCCACCGTGTCCTCGGGGCGATCATCGCAGTGGTGACACCCGGGCGTTTCCTCCCGCCTGACGATGTGCAGGAACCTCCCGAAACTTCCGTGTCCGGTGAGGACCTGCGTCAGGCGGTAGGTGAGGACGCCGTGACGCCTCTCTAGCCACTCCTCAAAGAGGGGTCTTACCGCCGCTATCGTGGCGTGCCCTGCGCTGGGTTGCGACAGTCGCTCTTTCCATGCCGCCATGAGATCGCGCCGAAGGTCCGTCCGCTCCGCCGCGATTTGCCGCGGAAGCGGGGTTTCCCCCCGGCGTAGTGCCTCCGCGCGCCACCCATACAGGCGCGCGAGGACTATCGCCTCCAGATCCCACGGCGGCAGTCCGGCAAGGAGGCTTGCCGCCTCGCCCGAGATCGTGCGGTAGCCCCGGATCAGCCTTACGGCTACCACCTTTTGGGGCGCGTTCAGATAGTGGGCGGCTCTCCGCCGCAGTGAACGCGCCCACACCGGGGCCCCATATGTAGCCATGGACCGCACGACCCCCGCGTAAAGCCTCCGGCAGGAGGCGTTTGGACCCCTCAGGTTGGGCAGAAGCCGCTTGAGGGCGGCCCCAGTCCGTTCCAGTTTGGGGGCCAAACGTCGGAAGTGCTCCACGAAGTTCCACCGGCTATCGAGCACGAGTCCTAAGTACTTCATCGTGGACTCGACGCCGATGTGAACCCCTCCTACCGTTAGTTGGGATCCCGATGGTGGCCTGTTCCGGGGCCCATGGAATGACATGGCCTCGGACTTGTGCAAAGCCACCTCGAGACCCAACTGCCGGATCCTCTCCACGACTATCGCAACCCCGCGTGTCATCGCGTCGGCCGCCGCCTGATGCGACCTCCCCTGCGCCAGGACCAGCGTGTCGTCAGCGTAGCACACCACGCTGACGCCATCAGGGAGGTCGGCCCGCAGCACCCAGTCGTAACCGATGTCCCACAGGAGCGGCCCTAGAACCGATCCCTGTGGGACACCGCACGACATCTCTCGCCGGTTCCACTCCCCATCGCGACCGGGGTAGATGACGGCTCTGTCCGTCAGATATGCCTCGACTATTCGACGGAGGTAGGTTGGCACCCGGTGATACCGGAGTGCCTCCCCAATGCAACTCCAGGGCAGGGTGTTAAATGCGTTGGCGATGTCGAGTGACACCGCCACGACAACCCCGCCCCGAGACACCGCGTCCCCCGTCGTGAGGGCTCTAACGCGCATGATGGCGTCCACCGTCGAGCGCCCCTTGCGGAAGCCGAACTGACTATTCGCAAGATCCGGCCGCGTCCTCACCAGGTGCCCGACGAGGCGGCCTGCAATTACTCTCTCAAAGAGCTTGCCGACCTCGTCGAGCAGCACAATGGGCCGGTATGCGGACGGAGAGTCCGCAGGGCGCCCTGGTTTCCGAATGAGGACCAGCTTCCCCGTCTTCCAACGGAGTGGGAACTGGCCTCTCTCCATACATCCGCTTAAGAGCGCCTCCAGTCGAGGCCCAAGAGCCGTCGAGGCCAGGACCCAGGCTTTCCCTGGCAGGCCGTCGGGTCCTGGGGCGGTATTTTTGACCTTCAGCCTACCTACCGCCACTCTCAGATCTACCCCGGTCACTTCAGGGGTGTCGTCGTCGTCCGCGTGGTCCGCTTCAGGCACCGTGAGCGGCGGAGCCATGGGCGGGGGAATATGCTCTCCCCGTGAAGGGAACAGAGCGCTCACCACCTCCTCCACCAGCTGGGGGCGGAGACTCTGCGTCAGCGGGGGGGCCCAGGTGCGGAGTTTATTCCGCACCATTTTGTAAGGGCGCCCCCATGGATCTCCGTTCAGAGTCTCCACCAACTCCTCGCGGGCCGTGTATTTGGCACGCTGGACAGCCTCTTGGAGGGCGGTCTTCGCCGCTCTGTATCCCTCGTACAACTCCGCCTCCGTAGCTTCCGCATCCGGAGGGCGGATGCGGAGCCTACGGTGCCTGGAGTACAGGTGTCGCACTGCGACGCACGCCTTGCGTAGCGTCTCCAGCTCCTGCGACCACCAGTACACCTGACGTCGGGCGCTTCCTGGACGGACTCGGGGCATTGCCACGTCGCAAATCTCGGACATGGCCTCCCGGAACCACTCCGCCTCATCGTTAATATCGGCAGGCCTGTCTGGTGATGACACCCAGGCCTGCACGATCGAGGCTTCCAGGAGGAGCTCCCGGTCCATCTGCTTCAGCGCCCACCGCGGACCACTCGGGGCCTGTTGGACCGGCGCGCTAGAGGTCTGGGCGGAGACGTCGAACCGGATATACCGGTGGTCGGAGTAGGTCTCCACCTCCTCCATGACGCGCCAGTCAATGACACGCTGTGACAGAGCGGGGCTGGCAAACGAGATGTCCACCACAGACTCACCCCGCATCCGCACACACGTGGGAACAGAACCCCGATTTAGGACGACCAGACCTGTCTCCAGAGCCCAGTCCTCCACCATCCTGCCCCGCACATCAGTGTTACGGGAACCCCAAGCCGGATTTTTGGCGTTGAAGTCCCCGAGCACTAGCACGGGGAAGCGATGGTACCCGGCGACGACGACACTTAACTCTGTTAAAGAGTTCTGGAACTCGGCGAGAGTTCGGCTCGGAGAGAAGTACACTCCCACTACTACTATCTCCCCGAACTGTGCTGCTACGCACCCCTGTCCCTTCGTGACACCTTCGAGGGATGGGGTGCCGGCGGCGGCCGACGAAATTATGGTCACTGAGCCGCTCAGGTCCTCAACCCAGTCATCCCTGGGCAAGACAAAATACGGCTCAGCGACCACGGCAATGTTAATCGATCACTGCGCCATGCTCTGGAGCAACAGGTCCTGAGCGCAGGCGCAGTGGTTGATGTTCGCCTGGAGGAGTCTCAATGGAGCCGTTACTCCTCCATTTCAGTCTCCTCCCGGGTGGCGGCAGTGGCGGCGGCGGCAACAGTGGCAGTGGCACTGGCCGCGGTGACGGTGGTTGAGGCAACGGCGGCGGAGGGCCTGCCTCTCCTCCTGGTTCCGGCGGGTGGAGCGCAGGACTTACTGCCCGCCCGGTGATCGGCCGGCTTGCCAGCACCCGCACATGCTGCGCAGTGCGGCGCGGCTTCGCACGAGCCGGCCTTATGTCCGGGCTGACCGCAGCGGAAGCACAGAGTGCTGCGGTCCACCTCCGAGGTGCACTGGACGCCAACGTGGTGCCCCACATGGCATCGGAAGCACCTCAGAGGTCTGGGTTCCAGCAGTTTAACCTGCGCCGAAACCCAGCCCACCAGAAGCCTTCGGCCCTCCACAATCTTTTTGGCCGCCGTCACGGGGCAGCTTACCGTTACGGTTCGCATACCCGCGGGGTCCGGACGTATGGTGCCCGCCTTCACCTGGTCGGCCAGACACCCGCCCGTCCTGACGACGGCGGCCACCACCTCTCCCTCCGTTACGGAGTCATCCAGGCCCAAGACTCGCATGTCTGCGCACTTGACGGGCCTGGAGACTCGAGCCTCGTCCGCATTGAGGGACGCCATTAGCTTCTCAGCTAGGGCGTCAGCGGTGGGGCCACTTGTCGCACCGGGGATCTCCAGCATGCGGGCGCCAGTTGCGGTCACCCTGTGCCGGAGGCCCTCGGTGATCCCCAGCTCCTGGAGGTCCACCGTCTCTCTTGCCTTGGTGAGCACGTCACGGTACGTCACGCCCCTTTTTACCGCGTCCGGCTGTAGCGTGATCACTACAGCCGCGGTCTTTGGGGCGCGGAGCCTTGCCGCGACGGCTCGCTCCTTGCGGCGCCGCCTTTGCCCCTTTTTTCTGGCCGCCTTCTTTTTCTCCCCGTCCACCTGCCACCCGGCGTCAGTCGTGGGAGATTCATGTGGCCGGGAAGTAGGCTCTGGGGCCTGCGCCTGCGCCGTCCTGCCCTTCCTGTTCCTAGCCCCAGCTGGTGTTTTGCTGGCCGGCGTCTGCAATGCCGGCGTCTGCAATGCCGGCGCCGGGGCTCCACCGGCCGACGCCGGTTTTGCCTGGGCTCCGCCTGCCGACACTAACTACCTACCTCAGTTTTAAATAAAATGTTAGATTTTTGCCCAACATTGAATTCAAAAGTATTACGTCAGCTAACTTTAACCGCGTTTAAAGAGACGTAGAGCTTGCATTGAAGCTGAAGGCAAACAGTTCGAACATCTAATATAAACTTGGTTAATCTGATTTAATAAAAATTATAACTAAAGAAATCCAACAACTGAATTTTATTTCAAACGCACCTAAAACTAACAAATTACTTTTTTTCCTCAATTATGAAGTAGCAATTACTAAGTGGCATAGGTACCATTTTGGAATCCAGACTAAACGCGCCATCTTTTAAAGTTACTTGTCAAAATAGTGTAGTATATTTTTTTACACTACACGCGGTTAAACATGAGTGATGTACTAATTTTGAATTCAATGTTGGGCAAAAATCTAACATTTTATTTAAATCTGAGGTATTTATGTTTTAACTTTTAACTGTAATTTACAGAAGGGTTATTCATGGTTACGTCACAGAAAAAAAACTGACGAATAGTTAATATGTATTTGTAGTCCCAGGACTTGAAAGATAGGGATAGACAGGTGTCACTTTTTGAGATTTATTTTTGAATCCATAAAATTTGAAAAGTACATGACCAAGATTTTTTTCTATATTTTTCTAATAACCGTCACGACTTGGCCTATTGCCCGTTTTCGGCTTGACGTTGATTTCTGGGACACGTTGTATACCATCTCTTGCGGGGCGGCTAAGTCCGGCCGCTTATGCTGTTAGAAAGATAAGACAGTTAACCGATGTAGATACCGCGCGTTTGGTCTATTTTAGCTACTTCCACAGCATTATGTCGTATAGCATTTTACTGTGGGGTGGAGCTGCTGACATTGAATCAATCTTTATTTTGCAAAAGAGAGCTGTCAGAGCCATTTATAATCTACGTCACTGCGAATCTTTCAGGGAACTATTTAAAAAGAATAATATTATGGCGGTACCTTGCCAATTCGTTTATGAAAATATTATGTATGTAAGAAAAAATCGGCATCTTTTTAATACAATAAGTGATTGACATCATTTTAATACTAGAAATAAAGATAAAGTAGATCAACCATTTTTCAGATTAGCTAAAGTAGGTACATACATCTTATATGGGGTACTTAATGGTGTTTAAATGTTACAACAAAATACCTTGTCATATAGGTATATATTGCAATTAAATGATAGAAAATTTAAAAATCATATAAGAAGTTCACTTTCTATACAAGCATATTACAAATTAGAGGATTAAATCCTAGATAAGGATGCTTGGAAACATGCTGGGTCAGCTCCATAGGACAATCAAACAATCAAGTCTACAAAATCAAACTGGTTGCTAAATTAATTGTATAATTTATTATTTTTATGACATTGATTTACATTCTGTGATTAATTTAACTCACATAATGACTTATTTTTTGTATTTTTTTTTTTTTGAAAATCATATACTTTTACAATGTTTGTAAATATGTGAGCACCATGTAGGTGTCTAACACATAATTAACTTATTTGTCATTGCTAAATTTTTTACCTATTAAGGTACCTAGTTTTATTATAGATGCATCGTCATCACATATAATTAATGTATACAAAATATTGTAACACATTTGAAAGGAGTAACAGTGGAGTTGCTTGCCCATTCTTCTCCATACGAAACTATCTTTTGGCAGGGGCGACTTGAATCATTTATAAATGTTGATTTTCAAGTGCCCTTTATGTGCCTACTTGAAATAAATGCTTTGACTTTGACTTTGTTGTTTGAGGCTTTTTTGTTGTTTGATTGTAGGTATGCGTTTAATTTTTTTTTAATTGAATTACGTGAACTACCTTGACGGATATCCCCTTTCAATATCTATACATTCCTGACTGTCCAACAGGTGGAGAAACGCTCACCCGTAAGACGCACTGGTGAGGTGAGGTCTCCGGCCGGAAAGGTAGAGCCCAGCGATTTAAGAGAAATGGCGGAGCGGCAGCAAGTCAGAGGCGGACACACCAGCACACCTACGGCTGGCCCTCCCACTGCCGAGCGAGCTGGGAGCGAGCGGACTGGACCCGAACGAGCTGGGAGTGAGCGGGCTGAAGCCGAGCGAGCCGGGAACGAACGGGCGGGTAGCGAGCGGGGCGGCGAGCGGGCGACGCGCTCGGACAGTCTGCCGCCGCGCCGGCCGCCGCCGCCCGCCGTGCCGCCCGCCGCGCCCGCGCCGCACCAGCGCCTGGCGCGCGCGCACTCGCACGCCGCGCCGGCGCGCCCGCCCGACCCGCCCACTGTGAGTGTCCACTGCAACTCGCCTCTGCTACCGTCATCACAGCCGGCGCTCACTGACGCTTCCTGTATCCGCAGATCCCGCCGCGGCCCGGCACGACGGGCACGCGGCCTGCGGGCCCCCCGCCGGCCCTGCCGCCGCGCCAGCTGTCGGCGGCCGCGGACGTCGGCGCCGCACCGAGGTGAGCGACCTCCCGGCGTCGAGTCTCGTAGCGCGAACTGTCTCGTCGTCCGGGACGCCGCGATGCCGTAAAGTATTAGGAGACATTCGACCGGCCTTAGAGGTGGCGAGGCTGACCACGGTGACGCTTGTCGCAGAGGCGCGGGCGGGGCCGGCGGGGCTGGCGGGGCTGGCGGGACGCGGCGGGGCCCGCCACAGCGGCAGAGCTCGGTGTCGGCGCCGTTCACGTCCCCGAATCCGTTCACGTCGCCGCGCCACACCGAGTTCGTGATCCCGCAGCGTAACAACATGCGCCGCTCCTCCACCACTGACAGAAGTTAATACATCTGCGGTTCCGGATGTTTTGTCCTTAGAAGTGTATCTGTGCTGCACACCTACCCCTCCCTGTTCGAAACTAGACAGTAGTCTTACGTGTATAACCCGATGTAAAGTATTATCAAAAATCAATAAAGTATACATAAAACAGTAGCGCTTGAGATATTACATTAAAATAATCCGTCATAAAGCAATAATTTGTCTCAGGAATTTTGTAAATAGTTATCGACCGTACCTGTACCTACAAACCGATAGGTATCCTTTAAAATGGGTAACGAACCGTACGATGTGTGGTTTTAATTATGATATTCATTGTAACACAGATTTTTTACTGACTTGATACAGATTACTCGCTATAACAGGAAAGTAAAGTTTACGGTATTTACATAATATGCTCGGTTAAACTGTTGCACGGGTGCAGACTATTAAGTACAATGTAACCGAAAGTGTAATCAAATGACAAAGTACCTATTTCTCTTGTCAGGAAAGATTGATCTAAGCCTGATATGCTGTTAGCATAAACATTTTCAGCGATAACAGTTAAAATATTACCTTCATCATCAGGTAGTGACGGTATCGAACAGAATGTCAAATGAGTTTGAACGTAATGTTCTAAATCGGGGTTATCCAGTTATTTTGCATATTATTACCGGCTTATGTACATTTAATTAAAGCGGTAAGGCGGACCTCCCTCGATGATGCAATCGGAAAGACACTGCTCAGAACGATGTTAGCGTCACACTGAATTGTATGGAATCGCCCACACGCACGTTATTGCACGCATTTCGTGTCGGTCCGGCGTCACGTCACCGCGGGAGAACCGCCGCACATATCGACGAGTCAGAATGAAAATAAATA
This sequence comes from Brachylomia viminalis, assembly GCA_937001585.2. Lineage (NCBI taxonomy): Eukaryota > Metazoa > Arthropoda > Insecta > Lepidoptera > Noctuidae > Brachylomia > Brachylomia viminalis. Next base: position 12,792,630 of record OW443299.2, read on the forward strand.
TTTGAATACAACATCTATTTCCACATATTTGTCTATGTATACTATCATTTTAAATAGAAACACTTTTGTCGATCGTTGATTAAATACCTATTAGCAGTTACTTATATATATGCATATCATATTGATTAAAATTGATTAAACTTTTATGTACTTACTTATATTTCGCAATATATAATATTCTTATCTTTGTAGGGTTCTGTAACTCCTAGAAAACCTTGAGAATTGATACCTGATACCTATATCACAACTTATCAAATTGTAAGAGACTTTTTATTGTTCCAAACTAAAATTCTCTTACATATTCAGGTTCAGTTTTAGCGACTCCTTCAATAGAACCTACTAGTCAATCTAAAATCAACTGTAATTTGCACTAGCGTTAAGTTAAATATTTCAAGTTATTTTTTTTAAGTGGAAATAACATCAATTGGAAACGAGGATTTGAATTTACTTTACAATAAGCTACAGCGACAGCCGTTCGGAGGTCACAAGTAAATCAGTACTTAAGATGTAATTTCAAATAGGTAATGTTGTTAAAAACTGCAGGGTTTTTGTTGTAAATTTTCACATTTGCCTTTTGAATAGGTATAGAATTACCTAATGTAAAAATAAAAACACAATTAATATTTGACAAGATTGCAGCTTGTAGATATTTGAAATCCACTTTTTTCCGTGTAAAACATGTCTGGTTCTGTATTATTTTATATTACTTACGTATAGTACTTATACTACATGTTCCTATGCTATATCTAATGTAATCTGTTACTAAGCCAATCTAAAAATATATATGTCCCTATGTATGTAAAACCTACGAAAATGAAAAGACATAGGTACCTACCTAACTGCCGATATTTATGGTTACATTATTTTATGCCAAACTAAATAAAATTGTAAACTGTTTAATTTTTTTTATTGGTAATCCTTTTTAAAAGTACTGATAGATACAGGGTCCTTTACACAATAGATTTTTGGTGGTAGGTACACTCAAATAAATAAATATAATTTATAAACTGAATTAGGTACCATGAACTTAATAGTGGGTTGCCATTCGCAATCTTTTGAGTCTTACTTCGCATCTAAAACAAGCGTCCAGCGTCTGGCTCTGGCAGCCGACTGATAACTACTGCTTTAACCGCCTGCCTTTTCACAATATCAAAATTTAAAGGTGCATCGATAAAATGACATCGGTTATAAAAATAAACAGCTCCGTGACCGACTGAGGGACCTAAACCACCGAAGGTAGCAAGGCGAGAGGTATACCTACCTTATAAGGGTTTTTGAAACTCCACCCCTGAACAGGTCAAAGGGTAGGTAGATAAAATAGAATAGGTAGATTAATTTTGTAATTCTTATATTTTGTAGTCTAAATATAAGAATTACACCACCTATGTGGCGATAGTTACAATCTACACAAAACATGCTCCTTAGTACTGTAATGTATCAATATAATACCAACAAATTGCTTCAGCCTTTCAGAAAAATAAAATGAACTCCTTTATTGAGGCCCTTTCTACGCACGACGACATATCAAACTATACATTTCCGATATAAGCTGCCATCTCATTGTACGAAACGCATAGGTATACAATGCGAGGTCAGCTAAAACTATAACTGTAAACTGTATATGTCGTCGTGAAAAACTACGGTTAATTCGCAGTGTGTAGGCACGGTCGTCAGTTAGGTTGATGCCTGTTGACGGCCGTGTATCTACCTACAAAGGGCCTAATTCTTTTTAGGGGCATTCTGTATTATCACAGATATGTATTTGGTTTTCTTAGCAAAACTAAAATGCCGTCCGAATTCTCAAACGCAACTTTTCTTAAGTTCTTCTTAATGACCCGTGTCCTATTATTTGTAGCGACAGCAATACTCAATGTCTTAAATTTAAGTGTTGTTTGAGAGTACGGGGGTTAGACCCATATTCTAAAACTATGACGTCTCCAATCGGTTAAAAGATATACTACCTATTATTGTAAACCACGAACTATCGGACGCGACTTAATAACATATACCTACAGATTTTGTTCATAAGCTGCTGCCCTTTGAACGTCCTAAGGATCTGCGCCATTTTCGATTGTTCGTAAAGCCCCTTGCCTACTTGGTTGTTTTGAAACAACCAGATCAATCTAGCTGCTGGCAGTCTATTCAAAACGGACACGTTATGTTGTCATCCAACCAAAAAAATAAACCAACACTACGCGGGCGCTAGACCAAATAAAAGGTTACAAGTAGGTACTGAACGTTTGCACGTGTCCGTGTAATGTTTGTTACTGATCATAATATAGTAGTCAGGGAAATAAAATAAAAAGAAAATTGACAACCAACTTAAATTGTCTGTATATTCAAATCATAACTGTCATTCTTTGACAGTTGTATGAAATAGCTATAGCACGACAAATTGACTTAGGGTGTCAATTTGCCTAACAATGAATTTCTCTGACTACATCATCGGCCACTTCAGATTCAGTTCAGACTATAATTTAATCGAGTATAGGTATAAATAGAGTACGGGCCCTAAAGACTTGTGAAAATAATGTTATACCTATTTAGAATTAAAGTTCTTACTTCCTTAAATAGCATGACACAATATAAAGATGTAATTCTACAGAACAATCCTACTAAGGTTTCCATAACTAACAATTTATGCTCTAAAAGCACACTGATGTCTTAAGGTGTCTACACACCAGTAAACGGGTGCGCCGCGCCGCGGGTTAGCTTCAGAACGTAGCAAGTTGGACAACTTTTGTATAAAGTGAGGCCGGCGCACACTGGATAGATATTCGCGTCTAGAAGACTTAGAACTTCGAAGTTTTTAGTGTCGTTTTATTGGACTTGAAATGGTTTCTATTTAGTATTACTATGGTCAAATAAATATAAATTATTAGATAAATTCTCGGAGTATAATAACTCGAGTATTTATCAGAAATGGACAAATACTCGTTTTTACTAATTTTTATCGGATATTTACTATTTACGAATGGTTATTTTTTATTTATTTAATGACTAGTACCTATTGCTATTTGGGCTTTCCAAAATGTGCCACAAGTGAACATCAGTCTTGTGATCTTACCAACGAAGCACCAAGTAAAAACAGTAATGACTGAAATAAGAGCATCGAGAGCCAGAATATATCCACAAGTTTTTTTCAGGTGTTGTTCAAGCTATCCTCGCTGAAAAGCTTGTCAGAGCTATAATTGTGTCAGGTCAGAAGTCCCACTGTCTCTGATAGAACATCCTCTTTTGATATAATTTTCGGTCATCTTCAGCCATTGTTTAAGTTGCCTTATCATAAAATCATCATCATCATCTGCCTAGCCTGTTCCCAACTATGTTGGGGTCGGCTTCCAGTCTATTCGGATGCAGCTGATTACCAGTATTTTACATTTAGCGACTGCCTATCTGACCTCCACACGAGTAACTAGGTAATACGATACCCTTTGGTAAAAGTAATAGTCAGACTTTCGTGCTTCTGGCGAACCGTAGAGTCATTCGGGGTAAGAGCTCGCGGCGGGTAAGAGTTCGCAGTAGCCCGATCTCCGACAGGGGTGAAGGGACTGAGGTCTGTGTTCACGGAACTTAATAACACACGAGTCGCCGTTTCGGAGCCACGTGTCGCGCGGGCGCAAAGTATGTACTTTTCGCCACAGATCGCAGAATACGTCAACTGCAAAAAAATCCTATAATATTTGTGCCGGGGAAAAGTGTGTTGAAGTTACATGCATAGATTTAAGACAGTAAGTTTATCACATTTCTATTGTTCGATTATCGTAGTATTTATGTAAGTATATCATATTTTCTAAAGTTTATTGACGTGTGTATTGTAACCGATCATTTAATATTTTTGCTGATTGGGGTAAGAGTGCGAGGTCAAAAGTACGCACGCGTACTTTTACCATGTTGTGTACTTATACCCCTATGTAAATAAAAATATCCAAAGTTATTTAAAAGTGGTTTATTCTTTCAGAACACATCAAAATGCGAGTAACTATGTAAGGAAAGCACCACAACGAGCCCTGATCTCAAATAAATACAGCTAAAAAACTAAGTCATAGACGTGCTGCACTAGAAGTTGGTATCAGTGAAGGTGCTTTGCGAAAGGGGCTTAAGTCTACCCACGTGCCAGCCTCTTTGAATCGTTTTAAACCTACATTTACCAAAGACCAAGAAGCAGAATTTGCAGATTATTGCCAAGATATGGACGATAGGTTTTTTGGCATTATTATAAATGATTTACGACATTTCGCCTATGAGTTTGCAACGGCCAATAATATAGAATACCGTTTCGATAAATCGTGCAAGATGGCTGGTCGAGATTGGGTGGATGGGTTGATTAAAAGAAATATTCATCTAAGTTTGCGACAGTCAGCGCCCATCAGCTTAGCCAAAGCAATAAGTTTTAATAAAACTCAAGTTCAGAGATTTTACACTATGCTCAAAGAAGTCTATGACAATCACAACTTCCGGCCAAATTGAATTTATAATATAGGCGAAACTGGAATGAGTACAGTTCCAAAAAAAACCCCTAAGGTCGTATCTGTCAAAGTTACTATTACTACTTAAAGTTTAATAAATGTTGATTATTACCCATCTTTATTTTATGTTACCATCCATTTAGATTTCTTTTAAATGCGTCCGTTTACCCCACACGCGTAATTTTACCCTAAGACTTGCGTAATTTTACCCGCGTGACGGGGCAAGAGTACGCGTTCGGAACATGTTACTTTAAAAATAAGTAGAAAAAAAATAAATTGATCTTGAACGAAAATTTACTTAAATAATGAAAATATATTAAAATCTCGACCAATTCTATATCCAACCAACCCTGATAATTCATTTTTCATAGTTCGTTGAGACCATGGAAAATTAAGTGCGTGCTCTTGACCCGAATGACTCTAACAACTGTCAAAGATCCACGAATGACAGCAGAGACCAACGGCTTTCCGCTACTTTTAACTGCTTTCCGAGGCACGGAGTGGTCTTGCTATGTAAAGATGGTCAGCCACCCACGGCCCAACCGCGGCAAGCGTAGCTTAACCAGATCGATCGACCCCTGCGGCTGTTACCGGTCACAATCCCCTCCCTATCGACAAAATATTTGAATCAAATCTACGACGAAATAAAGAAAGTGAGGAAGTGAAAAGTGAAGGAAGAAATGGATACCATTAACTGCTGAACAAGATGTCAGCTACCTAACATCACTAAGGAGTTTGAAAAATAAAAAAGCCACTCTCTTAGAGTTAGCAATAGAAGAAAATACCGTCATCATGTCAAACGGCACAAAAGCAGCTTTGCTTGATGGTAGTTTTTGGTATTAGGTACGTAGATCAATGCATATCTGTATTGAACCAATAATAAAACCTATCTTTCTTGAAAATGAAGCCAAGAATCAATTTCACCTAGCAGTGGCAAAACGGATGAATGACTGCCTAAAGCCTTTACATTTATTCGCCTATCTGCTTGACCCAAAGTCTCAAGGTATCGAGTTAAATCGAGGCGAAAAACTGGAAGCCATGGATTGTATTAACCCTTTGACCGCATTTAATTAAAGTAAAACTAAATTGAAAACATTTCAAGCCCAAAAAACGACACAGACCTAATACTTCGAAGGTCGAAGTCTTCTAGGCGCGATTTTCGATCTAGTGTGCGGCGGCTATGGCCCGGTACTTCGGTTTATATCCTGGGATGGGCGTAGACGTTGTTGTGTAGACACCCTAAGATGAACGGCACATAGTGTATACAGGTCCATTACTTACATAGGTAACTACTTATGTAAAATCTATACATTAGGAAAAAACACGGAATAGCTAGGTTATCTATATCTACTAGGTACTTATGTACGTATAGTTTAATATATATCTCTAGTTAGAAACAATTTTACAGTGATTGAGCAATGGAATAAAATAGTGACGGAGTGTTACAATCCTATCACTCCGTCGTTTCAACTTGTTTCTTATTAAAATTAGGTTAGGTGTATGGATACACCTACAAAGATAAAGTTGACTAATCAAACAAAGCTTTCTTCGGTTCTAGTATTAGTGTAGATACTTTAGGCTTTAGGCTGCGTCCTAACCAAAGGCGATCGTCGATTTCGGCGTATTCCCGCGACCATCGCTGTGGGTTAGAACGCACGGTTACGCATTTCAAATATTGAAAAAACGATTCCTTGTTTTTTTAAGTGGCTTGCGTAATATTTGGAATGTATAATTAGCATTAGTACCTACCTCGCAACAATAAATTTAGGTAGGTACAAAACATGCTACGTGTTTTTAATGGTGAAGGACATTCTCACCCTTATTTAACATTTTTCTTTTTTAATTCGCGGTCAGAAAATGATTATGAATGACATACTTAGGTAAATACGAAAATAAGGACGATCCCTTAAAGTAAAAATAAAGGTTGATGTCACTCGATATTTCACATAACCTTGGTCTGTGATGTATGTTGTACTTAATATAGCACATAAAAACTTCTAGGTTAGGCAATAAGGTTAAAATGGGACAGTAAATAAATACGCAAACGAGGTCGACAGATGGCGCCATCAGCACAAGCAGTAATCAGAACGCAAAATCGAAAAGGTTTGTGGATTAGTGGGTTTTTTTTTTAATGTTTTGTTAAAATTACGGCGAAATGGCATCATACAGCCATCATAAAATCAATTTACTAGTTTTCTAATCTCGAGGAAATTAAAGGTAGGTACCTAATACCTACGCTGTAATTGAAAACGCAGCAGCAATAATGTTTAACCATGCCTACACAAATTGACATTTATAAAATATCAATATAAATATATTTAATTGATGACATGAGAAAGCAATGTGTGTTTACTGTTTGTGCTGCGCTGGCGCCACAGATTCTCTCTTGGCAGTATTCTCTCCCATTTGCTCGTGTGAATTACTTATTTAATTAGGTAGGTACTTACCTACCTTTCACCAAATCCCTCATTGGTAGATTTTCTTAAATGCGAACTAGAAATAAAACTAATTAGGTACCTAATTTACAAAAAATTAAGTGGGTAGGTAAGTATAACTATATCAATCAGTCTGTGTTTTTTAAAAGTGCAACTCACTAGTTACTAAAATTACAGTACCGTTATAGGTAACAAGCAACGATTCCAACAAAAAACAGGGCCATAATAATTATGTTCATCTTCTTGAATTCAGCTGCTTCCATCATTTTCGTCCCCAACCTAAAAAAGGTTTGAATGTTTTAAAATATTATTTAACAATCTCACCGCCATACACATTTAAGTTTTTTCTAGAACAGCAGGCCGCGTGGGCGGCGCGCGGGCCATGCAATAAAATTTACACCACGTCACGCTAGGTTTTGTGTAACTTTTGCAGCACGCCATGTGGACGGCCGAACGTCAGACAGGCCTGGCTTGAGCAGTTGGCTTGACAGCATCAAGTTCAAGTTTATTTTATTGCAAAAATGGGTACATAATTCAGATAACATAATAATGTGTACATTGGTCTCTCCATAAACTGCGTGATGGCATGCAATTTTATATGTATTAGATAGATAAGTAGCATGGAAAAAGCAAAACACGAGCGCGTCGTGTCGCGATTGGACAGTTTGGCAGTTTTTATGTAGATGTCTACCTACCTAATATAGGTAGGTAGATATCGACATAAAACTATTGAATGAATATATGTCCCTTTGTTGTGGCCTGCTGCAGGATTTGGGCTTCACATTCAGTCGAACGCTATCAGACCACGATTTGAAAAAAACAAAAAAGTGCATTTTTTTACCATTCTTAATTTCCCGTTAGCTAACCCGCGCAAGTTTTAAGTCCGAGGATAAAAATATATACAGGGGCCGTACTATGACGTGTTAACACCATCATGATTCCGTTGCGAAAAAGAGATAGGTAGTGCTATCGGTCATGTATAGCTCCGTCTCTCTTTCACGCTGGATGATGGAATTAACACGTCATAGTACGGCCCCTGGTAGGTACATAATAATATTCAGGGTCAAATTAAATTAGCTAGTAAAACTCAGCAGACATTATGGGTATCGATATCTGAACAAATTAAAATAAAAAAAAAATCATGTTTTTTTTTTGGTGTCAACCACCGCTAGCGGTGTTGTTACTTGAAGTATAAGTTGGGAAAATTTGTTTTAGATTGTTTTATCGTGTTTAAATATCCATATCAATCACGTCTGTGAAGTTTATACACGAAAACTTAATTTTTTTAACTGATATTTCAAGTGCCTAAACTGACTGCGGTCACTGACCCAAAAAATTAACTAATTTATTTATTGATCGTTTTACCATGTTAAGATATCGATACCCAATCACGCCTGCAGTTTCGCTAGCTAATCAATTTTTGACCCTGTATAATTAAGTGTGCTGGATAAAAATAATACATTTAGATGCCAATTTGCAAAATTTGTCATTGGAGGCGGGATTGCAGCCTGAGCCGAAGGCGATGCCTTTATGGAACCGAGAGTGCAATGACAAAATTAAATGCTCATGCGTATCAAACAACGATTTTCCAAACACTTCCAAATTAAAAATTAATAAAATATCTTATACTAGATTGATAGACAAGGAGCTAAAATGACCCATTATATACGAGGTAGTTTTAATGGGTTTTTAGCGACGTGTGTTACACTCTACTTTTCACTACGATTGCGAGAAAATAAAACAATCCAATACAATATGAAATATGTAGTTTATTTTATTAAAAATTAAATGTACAATAAATTCTGGATATTTAACGAGATGTTTTTTCCCGGTAACTTAATTTCAGTCCTCTGTGAAGATGAATGTTGAGTGGTTCTTTTCCTTTCTCTTCTATTTGCAAAATAGGGTCTCCATTCTCACTAGATGATGACATTTTCACTATTGTAAAATTAATTACGGTCACTACCAATTCAATTTGCAATTAGAGAAAAATTATAAAGATTTCGCGCCAATGTCTTTTTTTTTTGTTTTTTCTTCTGCAGCCGCAACGCATTGCATGCATTCTACCAAAGCGATCGCCGATTTTAGTTCCATTTTCAAAAATAAAATGAAGATCTTTTTTTATGAAACAGTAATAAGTCGAGTCTATATTCATGATTATTCTACTTATGACTAAAGACTTTTTCGTTTTTGTAGGCTCATTGTCATTTGACACACAAAAATTTAAAAAAAAAATGTTTTCCCCTAGAGGAAGAATTGCTATTTTTTCTTCGCTCTGGTTCGCCACAATGACGGTCTTTTTGAGCAAGAGGAGTGAAAAACATAATATTTTGTAACAAATATTTGTGACATTATGTCAAATGGGTTCGCCAATTATTTCTTCGTGCCTGTCTCGAAATCGCCAAACAGTCTCATATTAAAACAAAAAACTAATTATTTTTATTAATAGAACAGAAGTTAATGTTAGTTTTCGTACCACTTGCTCAAAAAAGTGACATTCTATGCCACAAAAAGCGAACATAACAATAGTCATTTTTAATCTGTTAAAAACAGGGAAAGAATATTGTACTGAATTTCATTCATCCTCTAGGGGGAGAATGCGATTTAAATTTGGAATACTTACCGAAATTTATACTGAACTACATCTGTGTTTACACCATTGAGTTTGTATATAAAGCATTGTACATCTTTTTGAAAGAGGAATACGCATTTATTATGCAGTTATGATTATTAAATAAAATTACGAAAACCGACGAGGCCGTATGAGCTTGATGCCTTTGCTTTTCCGACAAAAAAATATTAGTCTAGGAATTTGCCGCGTTTTTGTTTTCTTCAAATACAAAAACGTTAAGTTTATTTTAATTTATTTTTATAAATAAGTTAATGTTCAAAAAATACGTTTAATTGTCATTATTTTTAATAAATGCTTATATCTCATATTAATATTGTGTTAATTTTTTCGCAAATGGTACGAAAAGTAGAGTATTTTCCTCGGTGATAAAGCTGTCTTAGTCTTGGGTGAACTTAAATCCCTCGCTACACTCAGGACTCGTCTTAAATCCCTCGCTTCGCTCATGATTTAAGTTTTTAACACCCTCGCTACGCTCGGGAGTAAACCTCGAGTCCTTCATTACGCTCGCGATTTAAATCCTCACCCGCGACAGAAGACACTGCTTTATCCCCTTGGTTAATAATCTACTATTGTTGTCAAAACTACAGGGTTATTTGTAATACGACGGCAATCCATTAAGGGGAGGTCATTTGGTCAACCAAATGACCCCGCCCCCCTATGCAAATATCAACCATTTTCCAGTAATTTGACAGTTTATATTTTTTTGAAGATATCTGGTATGTTATTGTATCTCGTTGGATAGCTGAGAAGTTGTACATATTTTTGGAATGTTCTGTAGACAATGTTTAGCCATGTTTTTTTACAAAAATCAACCATTTTAGTCAAATAATCTGCTCAAAATGATGAAAAATGTGTGCTCTGATTTAAAAAATATTAAAGGTAATTGTCATTTTATGGTTGATTATTATTTATTGAGTAGATAGAAGCAGATAAAAATAATTTTAAAAAAATCATGCGTTTATAAGTTTTCTAAGTTGTCTAACTGGCAGTATACAACTTTGAAAGCTTAAATAATAAAATATAAAATTACTCGGAAATGGTTGACATTTGCATAGGGTTATTGGTCATTTGGTTGCAAATTACCTCGCACATATCCTTGAAAAAAATCGCAGATCTCTTTCTGGTACCTATCTACTTAGTTATCTGTGGCGTACCGCGTACTTTTCCGAAACATAGCGGGAATGCAAAGTAAAAGGCACGCGTGTTCAATACACTGCAATGTGAACCTAAAAGTGGTGCAATAAGGGCCACTTTTCGAACAAGTACTTATGTTGAAAAAATCTTTTTCCCATGACAGTTCACCCAGCCAGGGACACAGCTTGTTGTTTTTTGTAATATAATAGTAGGTATATAATACTGTATATAAGTAGATATGCAACGTAGTTAGGTAAATCCTGGAGTACTGGGTTCAATCCCTAAATTGGGCAAAGTAGGTATTATATTATTAGGTATTGGGTTTTCCATTAGGAATTTGTCAGCCCGGAGTCTGGATTTATACCCGGTATTGACAATGGGTTCACCCTCATTCCATGAAGCGTTTAAGCTATACGTAACTGACGAAATGTGGGTTTAAGTACTTCTGACTACTCCTTATAGGATACAGGCGTGGTATTTTTAGTTTATGTTGTTTAACACCTGTTACATTATCAGCAGTTTTTGGACAAGATCGAAGATTTTCGACATGATTGTTAATTTATGTAATACCTTGCCAATTTCACGCGGGGATCTCGTCTCACGGCCTTTGCCTTTTGGTTGTTTTTTTGAATATGTTTTAAGGTTATTCTTATTACTTTTTATTATTTCACTCGTGTGTAACAGCCCTTCTGGAGTAAGTATCTGAGGAAATTAATGTGATTTGTTAAAACCTAACCTTAAAAACAAAATAAAACACTGCTCTGGCGCCTCGCTAATAAATCATAAAAAATTATAATTAAATCATTAAAAAAATGGGAAATAATAAAATAAAATAAAAAATACACTGGCTGGATTGGAATTGGATGGATGTGTGACTCTCTTCACACCTCTTATCCTACACCGAAGCGCTAAAGTTCCCCTTGAATTGTCAAAACAACGATACTTACATAATCTGGGTACAAATGCTCAGGATTAATTTCCGGTCCTTGAAGTTGGTTAATTGACTCGTGAACTGTCCATTGCAATTCTACGTCAATTAAACTATTAATCCTTTTACGTAATTCTCTGAAATATAAAAAAATATATAAATAGATAAGTACGTCAAGCTTTGTGTACCTACGTAGTAACAGATTATTTAGGATGAAAAATCCAGAATGCAGCACCGCCTTTCCGCTTGCGTCCGAGTAGTCGACGAGTCAAAATCTTATTTGTGTCGAGTGTAGGTTTGGGTTGCATGCTGCATTATATTTTTGCGGGCTCAGGGCGGTGCTGCGTTTTGCATTCAAGCCTGGGTCTAGTTATTGGCGGAATTAAAGTTAAATATTGAAATTGCAGAAAAATCCTAGCATTTATATTGCTCTGAGCAAGGGTGGATCCCCCCAACAACGGTTTAAATAAAACAACGCTATGGTCGTTGAAATAAAACAAAAAAATGAGAGAATTATATTATAATAATATAATTAATGACATTCGTTTCGTGAGTGAAACGACTTGTCCAACTTTGGGGCAATGTGATTTGCATACAGTTAATCTTGTACATAAATGTAGGTAATTGAAAAATAATGAATCACAAAGACACCGCATAGTGCAATACTATGGGGACGCTTGTTCTTCTGACTTGACTCCCAGCACTAAATCTTAGATCCGCCCGTGGTTCTGAGCGCGATAATGTTGACGATAAGGAACAAACAACAAATACATATCGGCAAATAAAAACCCTTCAGAACAGCAATAAAATACTTACGAGTTGATTTTGGTAAAGGCTTCTTCTTCGGTGTAAAATTCTGAATATTCACATCCAGGTATTTTAAAACTGAGTAAATTATCCAAATTCTTTATTCCCGCGATCCAGCCAAGGTTCGGAATATTTTTACATTCTATCCATACGTCCGTCCAGATGTTACAGTTTGCGGAAGTGCGGTACGGTACGGTAGTATCACTGGTTCTATCATTTTCATCATCCGATATAACATAAACATCATCATTCAGATTGCACCACTCAGTGCTGGATACTGAGTCATGTTCTTTAATAGTAACATTTTCTAGACCCGAAAGCCCCGAATGTAATAAAGTAAAATGTGTTGATCCATCGTTGATATCATACTCATCTCTAGAAGTCAATGTCTTTTCGGTAAATTTGTTTTGTACAAGCTTCCTATTAATTTCTTCAGGTTTTAAAATAAACATGCCTCCGTCGTGATTTGTGCGTTTAGTTAAGGGGTCATCATTTTGTGTAGAAAATACAGCAGATATCTTTATTTGAGATGCTGCTGATGATGATGCTTCAGCAAATGGCTCTTGTGATGTTCCAGGAATTTGGTTTAGATCTAAGTCATTGGAAATCCCTATAGGCTTTAATAATGATTTTTCACTATTGTCCTCCGTATTTAAAGGGGTTTTTAATACAACGACGGGCATGGCTATTGTAGTATTTTGAGGGTATTGCAAAGATATTTTTTTTAAAACACCGCCTGATGCCATGTGATAAAAGCCATTGGTTTTGCGTATTTTAATAGGCTTAACAATTTTTATTTGGCCTTTTTTAGGTGGCGAACTTTCTTTCGATTCCTCTGTTTGGTTCATGTGGAGACTTTCTTGCATATCAGGCTGCTCTTGTTGGTCTTTATTTAGTTTGTCATTTGCATGGAAATGAGTTTCTAAAGGTAGGCTGTTGATCTGGTTATTTGTTAGTGCCACAAACGATAATGGGTTTTCTACCACTTTCAAATTGTCTATTTTGTTCGTCGTTATCCAAAAACCTCTTGTTCTTTGCAATCTTCTAACGTCTAAAATTGTCTTAATGGTCTCTATCCCTAAAGTGTCTTGCATTTCATATGGTCCAACAAAAACGCAATATTCGTTGTCATTGGGAATTGCGTATATACCGAATTGTGGGGCTTCTGATTGTCCTATGCATTTCTTAGAAGACAAACGCACTGTTTTTCCAGACAAGCGTGCAACGCTAATAGCATTTATAATACTTAGATATTTGACGAAAAATCCTTTTCTGAAAAACCTGATTTCACTAAAATCATTTTCTATAGTCATGACAAACCATTTTGATGATCCGGTATCCTCAGAACATCCTGTACTGCTTTGGAACTCTTTCTCTGAGCTACTTAGAATATCCTTTTGTTCCATATTCTCTAGTAACGAGTTTTTTATGGCTGAATTATTTTGACTAAATGCAACCATTTGTTCCAAATTATTTTGTTCAATATTCTCAAGTAACGAATTCCTTATTTCCAAATTGTGGTTAAAAACTTTTATTGTTTCCATGTGTTCCGTATTTTCAAATAATACATTGTTAACCTCTGAATTGCCTTGATTACATACATCTAATGTTTCCATATCCTTTTGCTCCGTGTTGTTAACTACCGATTGACTTACCACAGAATTATTTTGATTAAATGCAGGTAACGTATCCAAATCAGATGATTCCATGTTAATTTCTGGCGTATCTTCTTGTTCATCATGTATATTTCTCTCGTTGACCTTAGTTACAGAGCCAATTAATTCCCAACAAAACGCCAAACCACGTAAAATACAGAAATTATCTTTTAATTCTGTTGCATTAATAAGTAAGTTTTTTACGGTTGTAGGAAATTTGTGTAAGTCCGCAAATCGAATATCATTTATGTCAATGCAGTTTTGAAAAAATGGGTTTTCGGTATTTACTGCCATAAAAATTCGGAACGGTGGTTGTCGAGACACTAAAAAAAGGTTTTTCCGCTCTCTATATCTCTTTAAAATAAAACCCCAGCAATGCAGTGCAACTTTTCCATGTTGCGGAGGTTCTAAAGCATTTTTGAAAAGGCCGCTATCATTTCTTTGCCTATACATTTTATAATTAGATTCTAACCAAGTGACGAGATTTGTGTCATTGGATAAACGCCTTCTTTTTGACTTGGGTGTCAAGTCTTCATCGTTTTTATTAGTATCACAAAGTAATTGGAGAAGACGAGCAGTCTCTTTGCTTTTACTTGTTGGTTTAATGATAGCATCTTCTGCGCAACATTTACTGTAAAGAAAAGCCAATCTTTCTTGAAGTCTTTTATCGTTTTTCTCCATAATTAATATTTTACTATTTGTACTTTTATAATAGCCATTGCTGTATTTTCTTCCTTCGTATGCACTCGTCCTTGAACTAGACATACTTTTGCTATCCCAAAACTCTGAATAATCATTGTTTTCATGACTATCGTTTTTAGAATATTCTTGCATATTTGACTTTCTAACGGCATGTCTTGTTAGCATACCCTTTTTAGCATTCATATTTATAATATCTGAACTATCACTGATTACAGTGCCTGCATCTTTAACTGAAATGCGATTTATTTGAATTTCATCCTCTGGATCAATATAATTTAGATTTTCTGTAATTTTATTAATATTTGTAGTTTTATCCGTACTTCTCAAGGTGTGTATTTTGTTTGGTTTAGTATGTGTATTATCAAATATTTTAGATTTTTTGACTGATTTTGTCACTTCTCGTCTTTCACATTTCTCGATATTACCGACGTCATTCGTTACTTTTGAGTTTTCTAAACTATCAACATTACTTATATCTTTCGACAGCGGTTCTTTACCGAGAGCTTCATTTAAAACCAATGCGCAAGTGTCTGTGAATTTACCTTTACAAAAACACTTGTATAGTTCATGAACCATACACCAAGGTTCTATATTATCACAATTAAGTTTTAATGCGACTATTGATAAGTTTTGTGTTTTCTGGTTTTCATGTTTTAAGCTCATATTACTATAAACATCTGCATATTTTTTTGATGTTTTCAAATTTCTTCTTTCTCCTTTTAATAAAATTGTTTTTTCGCCAGATACAATGACAGTTTGATGAAATTTTTGCTCTTCCTTTGCTAAACTGGAATTCATTTTATTGCCTATACTTAACAGCCCAGGAAATTGTTCAGTGCACCCTGTGTATGGCAAATCACCGTTATACTTAGTAAAGTCACATTTACAATCAAACATGCATTCCACGCGGCCGCAATGTTGCTTTAAATTGTAAGTACATTCTAAGGACGCGCAAATACACCCCAAAGAACAATACATTTTACTGCAACTTTTCGGTAAATCACTTTCTTCGGTTTCTGGTAATGTAATAACTGTGACGTCAAGTCTATCTAATTCACCAAATTTTCTTTTTGACTTGTCCTTTACATGTGTTACGGTACTCACTGAGTATAAATCTTCACCAGGAATCGTCGTTAACTCCTGTTCTTGAGTGAATATTGTATCTTGAGTTAAATTGATTTCTACTGCATCTATTATTTTATGAACCATATCTTCTATTTCAAGTTGCACATTTATTTCAGTTGTTCGGGGGTTTGTGAAAAGTGTGCCTGTATCGATTACCTCTGAAGTGTTACAACAATGATCTAAGTCACGGCGCATTAGCAATCTATTTTGATTATATCTGTAAGGTAAATCAAATGTGACGCAATCTCTGTTTAGTTGAACTGCTTTAGAATTTTGAACTGTGCCTAAAACAGACACTGCTAACTCTGCCCATTTTCGGGATATAGTGCCGTCCTCTGTACGCAAATTGTTAAAAAAATGGGTTATTGTCGATTCAAAAGCAGTACCGTATTTAGGTTGAACATCCAGCCCAAGTTTTGGAAGATTTATTAATTCGACGTTGCCAACGTGATATTTTTGATGTGACTTGTCAAGAAATGGTTTCTTGCAAAGAGGGCCTGGTTTAAATTTAACTGCTACCGAACTGCGCAAAAGAAATTTATTTCTATTTCCTTCATGCTGTTTCAATTTTATTTTCTTAATATTTTGTGTGGGTAAACACTGGGGCTTACTTGCTAAATCATAGTTACAAATTTTTTTTTTCATTCCTCCAAAACTTCCGTTAACTTGAATAAATTTTCCATTCCATAAAACAAACTGGTGTGGGTATTTTTGGTGTTCTGGATTCAGATTAATCAGCATCTGCCAAGTCGACCTCGAAATAGGCGTATCACCCCTTAAAATTTTTGTAGCAATTTTTTTTGTATTATCGTTTCTTGAAGAACCTTGTCTTATTTTTTTAAATAAAATGTTTTGTTGCGTTTCCAACTCGGGTAATAGATGACTATATACATCTTGTTCAAAAGATTTTCTGATGTCTCTAACAGTCCTTACTTTGAGTCTTGATTTTTTTTTTGGTATATAATACTTACCGGTTTTAGGGCTATAATCGCAAGTATATATTTTTGTATCATTTAATTTAAGAGGTTTTGCTGGTACTATATTCAAAAGATCATATAGATTATTTTTATGATTACTACCAACTCTCGTAATATTCGAAGAAAACACTTTATCACTATTCTCCATGCTTCCAACTATCTGCAACAAAACATAATTTTATTTAGGTAGGTATACCTACTGTACGCACATAGTTTTATTGTAATTTGACTGTATAACATAATTTAAAAAATCATTACAATATTGATTTGAATTTGAAGGATTTAGCAGAAAATACAACAGATTGTTAGTTGGTTAGTGAACGCATTCTAATGGAAATAACTTCCGACGAATTTGTGGTTGCTCTCGTCGTATGGTATGACGATCTTGTAAAGATGAATGTAAAAAGTAAAATATGGCAGAGTGCAAAAAATGCACCTAGATGCAACATTTACGACGCATTTACACAAAGGCTTGGTAAATATCGGAAAATGGTTTCCCTTGGGAAATCTTTGGTAATAGCGAGATAAATAACCGAGGAAAACTATATTGACAGAAAGTACAAAGTCGTGAGAAGGAGACGTAAGAGAGCAAATTTTCATTCATAATGATCGTTCGTGATGATGTTCGTCTTCGTGATGTCAGGAAGAGATCCTGCAGAAGAGATCTTCAAAATAATAATTTTTTATGTCACTGACGACAATGTACGCGCAACCTACCAACCCAGGTTTGAGCTTTGAAGCACTTAAACCATCATAAAAGAGTTTTTACTTTCATAAAAAGATTAAAGAAAATTAGTGCTTGTGACCTTTAGAAGCAATGCAGCCGCAAGCATTGCACCTTGCAAATATCTAATAATAGCAGAACTACGCGCCGACCTGAATTTGGTACCGGTACTTGTAGGTGGAGTACCGGTACCCGTATCCGTCTGGAACCGGTACCGTCTAGAACCGGTACCCAGGTTTGTGTCCTTTGAATATGTAATGTTCAAAAGAACCGTCAGTTAATAAAAAAAAAATGCTGTTTTATACATTTTGACCGCATAGGTATTGCACTTTTCTATGATAGACCTGATATTTTTTTTGATAACCGACGAATGATTTCTACGCTAGCTCTATTCTAGTGTAGAATCAGGTTCACTAATGTTTCACCAAAACACCATTGTAAAATTTTTAGTTTACAACCAACATTTCGTATACTATTTATTTTACAAACAACTTATTCCGCAAATGTTTTATTTTATAAGCACTCGCTTTACACACATTATTTGGCAAATGCTTCTCTTTACAAATGTTTCGGATGATATTTAATCATATAAACATTTTTCATTTAATATTAAGTATCTTTTAGAAAAATCACGTTTATACTGAATATCATTTTACCTATAATACATTTTCTAAACCAGTCACAAAGTGATTACATCGGTATTCTTTTGCATAATTTTGTTGAACTACAAATAATCCTACATACCTAGTTGCAATTTCGATTTGGGTCAAATAATTTACAGACAAGTACTGAAGTTCTTTACACCTACTAAAGCATTTTTTCTATATAATCTAGTACTTTCTTGCATTAAGGGATCACAGTTTTAACCTAACCTAACATTTTTTTTATAGGTAATTAACCTTATCTTTAATTTTCAAGAATTTTCGTAAATATAATTCAATATGTAAAACATTTTCCAAACGTTGTTTTATGGGATATAATTAGTTTATATGTGTATATATGCTGTGCATGTGCACCACATAAAAAATTGGTGCGCTTTGTTGTTTTGGAAAAAAACGGAAAAAACTATTCCAGCTAGAGTAACGTTTTTCCAGCGGGAAAATTCTAAGCGAATGATCGGAGAAAGAAATATTGTGCATGGCCTTATATTTGTGTAAACAAGTGTACCGGAAATATAACTTGTGCGTCTTCAGGTTTTTGAGATATTGCATTTCCTGCCGGAGTAACGTTTCGCAGAGTCGTGTACCTCTAAAACCATTGCATGTGCGCCTGTAGAATAAATATACACGAGTAGCTCTTTATTTGTGCGTATTTGTGACAGAATGAGATTTAAGAAAATATTTATAATTTCCAAGTAATCGCGGTTTTTTGAAAACCCGAAAAATATCGCAGCGCTTAAATAAGAAAACGTATAAGCTCGCTGAAAACTGTATTCGGTCCTTCTTGACGCTTATAATAACCATAAAAAGTTTCAAAAGTGTATATGCATGCGTTATTGATTAATACTGCTAAAAGTCAAAACGACTTTGACTTAACTTTGACGGCAAAATACAAGAAACCGGTTCAACCCAAGATGTTTAGTCAAAAATATATAGTGAAAATATTCAGCTTGGAATGTTTCGCATTTAATATAAACAAAAAACAAAATATGTAAACAACGGGTGCTTATCCGACCAAATTCGAATGACTACAAAAAAGCGACGGATTCGTACATATCGATGACCTTATCATTATCCAGGCCGAAGAATACGACGAATCGCTTCGAGAAAAGGTAGGTACTGCCTATAGACATATATAGTAAGGACCAGGCTAACCGCGCGGCGAAATGGCACCAACGCGCTGGCCTTAAAATATCAGTTTAGGGCCAGCGCGACTCAGTCGAACGCGGTCCGCGCGCGGATGCGTAGTACTGTCATTAAAATGCCTAGTTGCGTGGTAAAAGGCTGCAAAAATTATGACACAAAAGTTAAAAAGGAACATGGGATATCGTATCATCGGTAAGTAATCTTACATTATTTTTGTTGCAATTAAATTATCAAATAAACATATTTTTAAAGTGATAATTTTACCACCGAAATCCACAATGGCGGCCATGTAGCGCGCTGTCGGCAGCGCGTGAAGTAACCTTGTACGGACGTCATTTTTTATTTGTGTTTTATTTTTGTCTTAGGAACTTAGTGTAAGTAATTTTGAATTTTTTTTGGTAAGTACCTAATATGTTTTATATTCAACATATGAGTGAAACAAAAAGAGTACAAAAATTTAAGAGGAAGTCTAGAAATGATATGAAAATCGAATTCATAAAATATTTTGAAATGCTGTTTTCATTTATTCACGCAAACTGAGCGAAGCTACTAGCTAAGCTAGGATTCTGAATATAGAGAAAAAAAAAATTAGTTTTATTTTAGATTAGTATGCGTGAGGCTAGTACCTCATTCTCAAATCGCGGTATAGCCGATCCTTTTAGCCTTCATATGTTGATATTTCTATTCGCGGTATAGCCAAGTAAATAGTCGTTGATACAATATCATTCGAAATAAAAATATAAGGACTAAATATTATATGAAACATTTGTTGCGAAACGAAATTCTATGAAATTTCTGTCTGCGAAACAAAGGGACACCTTATTAAATTGTTTACAATTCAAATAAAGCTGATTGAGATCAATTTGTTTTACTCACGTTTTCTTTGTGAACTATAAAATATCATCCCAAAAAGGACATCGTTTCCAGTGTAATTTCTAGGTATGTAATTCGCAAGCGCTCGCTATGTCCCAGTGGAATTTAAGGGGGAAGCGCTAAGGTAGTCATATTTGTTACAGTCGCGAATCATATTTAGATCAACATACAACCTGTTACTGACCTGCAAATTGTAAAAAACGTAAGAAAATTGAATTTCGCGGGCTACTCTGACGCTTTCGCCTTAAATTGTTTCCGATAAAATGTGATTAAAAAATCACGGCTACATAATCAAGCTACAATTTCCAGATTCGCATTGTATAGAAATAAATAAATGTAGCCGTGTGTACAAGGTTACGTCGTCGGCCTATGCAACGCGGAACTCACGTAGTTCGTATGAGTTATCATAGATGGCGTTAGTTTTTTCTTGTATGAAGAAGGTTTATGTAAAATGTTCTGATGGGCGTATCCTTCCTTTTGAAATCATTGGTACTGCCCCTGCTTTTTGTTTTGGCTTGCCCGACCGGGCCCTCAGATCCCAAGAACAAACTTGACATTTTAGTTGAAAAACATGTTCTCCCATACATTCCAACTACGATACAATTGTATGTTTGTACGGACAATATTGAAAGAGTTACCAAGTTATTTTACGACTTATAAGTTTTCCTGTAATCTGTGAGTAGAAATGATTACTGTATATTTTTCAAAACTTTAGGCTATAAGGGGATTTTCGGATATAAGGGGAGAATTGTCAATTTTCACATATTTTCTTAAAAAATAACTTCAAAAGGTTTATTTTAAAATTATACAAAAAATATATTTGAGACCCTCACCACAACCCCTTTCATTTGATCTGTCACAAGGTACAGTTTGCAAAACTTTTGTTTTTAATTTTCTAGTTAATCCCCCAAAAGTGACCCCATATTCAAAATTCATTTATTTACGTTACACGTCCGTATTTGGGTCACAGAAATTCATATGGGTACAACATTTCAACTTAATCAGACTAGTGAATTCAGAACAAATGGGCTGTGGCCAATGATTTCAAAAGGAAGGATACGCCCATCAGAACATTTTACATAAACCTTCTTCATACAAGAAAAAACTAACGCCATCTATGATAACTCATACGAACTACGTGAGTTCCGCGTTGCATAGGCCGACGACGTAACCTTGTACAAACGGCTACATTTATTTATTTCTATACAATGCGAATCTGGAAATTGTAGCTTGATTATGTAGCCGTGATTTTTTTATCACATTTTATCGGAAACAATTTAAGGCGAAAGCGTCAGAGTAGCCCGCGAAATTCAATTTTCTTACGTTTTTTGCAATTTGCAGGTCAGTGACAGGTTGTATGTTGATCTAAATATGATTCGCGACTGTAACAAATATGACTACCTCAGCGCTTCCCCCTTAAATCCCATTGGGACATAGCGAGCGCTTGCGAATTACATACCTAGAAATTACACTGGAAACGATGTCCTTTTTGGGATGATATTTTATAGTTCACAATATAATAGTATAGTTTATAATATTGGTATTCAGCTGCATCCGGTTAGACTGGAAGCCGACCCCAACATACCTAGTTGGGAAAAGGCTAGGCAGATGATGATGATTTTATAGTTCACAAAGAAAACGTGAGTAAAACAAATTGATCTCAATCAGCTTTATTTGAATTGTAAACAATTTAATAAGGTGTCCCTTTGTTTCGCAGACAGAAATTTCATAGAATTTCGTTTCGCAACAAATGTTTCATATAATATTTAGTCCTTATATTTTTATTTCGAATGATATTGTATCAACGACTATTTACTTGGCTATACCGCGAATAGAAATATCAACATATGAAGGCTAAAAAAATTCAAAATTACTTACACTAAGTTCCTAAGACAAAAATAAAACACAAATAAAAAATGACGTCCGTACAAGGTTACTTCACGCGCTGCCGACAGCGCGCGACATGGCCGCCATTGTGGATTTCGGTGGTAAGATTATCACTTTAAAAATATGTTTATTTGATAATTTAATTGCAACAAAAATAATGTAAGATTACATAATGATGATACGATATCCCATGTTCCTTTTTAACTTTTGTGTCATAGTTTTTGCAGCCTTTTACCACGCAACTAGGCATTTTAATGACAGTACTACGCATCCGCGCGCGGACCGCGTTCGACTGAGTCGCGCTGGCCCTAAAATTATATTTTAGGGCCAGCGCGTTGGTGCCATTTCGCCGCGCGGTTAGCCTGGTCCTTACTATATATGTCTATGGCTGTGGCTGTGACAGATGGACAGGTAGACAGACTGACATGCACACGTGTGATCCTATAAGGGTTCCGTTTTTTCACTATGTACGGAAGCCAAAAAAATAGCTAGAAGTTTACGGAAAATAAAAACAATAAGTAACTCAAACTCAATATTAAATACATATATCTCAATATTAAATATATAGAATAAAAACAATATATCAATATTAATCTTATCTCCTATCCTAATTTATTAAATTTCAAAATAAAACAGACATAATAACTATTTGTGTAACTTCTATTTTCTTAATTCTAACATAATCCGTTATAATTCGCAGTCCTTTGCCAGTAGTTCGCCATTATTTTTGGGCCAACGAAGTTTACCCTTTTTTTCCCATAAGTCGGGTACTGTACTTAGTTCAACCCCCTTTACGGCTATTCGACACAATTTTAAACGGCATTTTCCTGAAAAACTTTTCCTGAAAAACGGTGAAATTGTTACTAAATTACACTGGTAGGTACCTACATGTTTTAATAAATTTGATCACTTTTAGAACGGAGTTCCTTATCGCACGTTATAAGTACTCTGCAAACTTGGCGAAAACAGCAAAAGGATTCCAGCCGGGTGTCGCAAGACACCTCTCGTTTTATCTATAAATTAACTTTCATAAATTAAAAGAAGGCACACGTTTAAATAACCATGTACCAAGTGAGTCTTAGTAAAAGTACCTACTGAGATCCCTTTAACAATAATAATATGTCAGTGGAATACATTCGATGACGTCTCATAAGTACTAATTTTCTCTTCTGCGCGCGGTCTTGTGTGATAATCTTGAAGAGGCTGATTTTCGCCAAATGAGTTTTTTCTCACTGTGCAATCGGATATACCTATTCCACTGACATAACAAGTGGTTAAAAAGATCGCAATACTCTCACTTACACCCTATATACATGTACCCTCTGACATTTCAAAATACTTACGATTTTCATATTCCTAAACATAGCCCTAATAGGCTGTTTAACAGCGTTATAATGGGTGATTATAGAACTGAAATCTCAATTAAACGCCTTGTAGTTTAAACTATTAGGTGCGACAACGGGTGAGCCGCATTTATGTTGAATGTTGCACATCAGAATACGCAGGGTCTGTCCGGCAAAGAGCTAGTTACACTGCGAACGTCGCGTACGCCTAGCCAAAGCTGAAATTCGGCGAAATCCATGCTTATCGATAGTGTTGTACCAAGTTGTAAATAATGTCGATATTAAGTATGTGTGTTTGATACAGCTGATTATTATCAGTAATATTATAATTAAAATAACTTTGTTTACTATCACCAATTATTGTTTATAGTGCGTTTTTAATTTAGTTTCTGAGTAGGTTTTCAATCTCCGGAATATTAACAAACATATGTTGACAGCAAAGATTTTGCGCAGCTTCGTCGGAACTGAATTATTTAGCAACATTAGTAATCATCAGGTTGGATTATATCCTACTGCAAACCATGTTACAGACCTAACTAAGGCTATTATTGGAAAATATATTAATTTAAGATTGCACTTTATTTTGAAAAAATCGAATTTAAAAGATAGCAAAGCGCATGTTACTTAATAAATTCGTATTATTTCAGGGACAATAATAAAATCAGCATTTAAATTGAGTTTAAATTATAGTTCAATTTTAAAATATTCTAGTATTTTTTAAGTGAAAACTTCTTTAGGCGCGTTGAGCACTTTTTTTGGTGAACAAAATCATGGAACTCGCGTCATCGTCACCGAACGCTTTCCATGAGCTATATGTATACTATGTATATATGTGTACTTTTTGGGTGAACAAAAAGCGTGAAACTCGCGTCATTGTCACCGCACGCTTCTCATGAGCTATATGTATACTGTGTATATATGTACATAGATATATCTCCTTGCGTTATACATTATATATATATATATAAATAAATTAGCAAAAAACCAAAGAAAATTTGAATTTCGCGGCTATGTTAGATGTTCCCCCTTAATTTGACAGTATTAAGGAAAAATTTAAATCTTCATTAAAAGAGGTGAAAGACACAATTAAAGGACTAGAAATAGGGACCAATTAGTTTAACCAGGTTTCAGACTGGCTAAAGTATGTAGATTCATCCTTCATGGGGTACTGTTTAAAATGTTACAATAAAATACCTCCCCACATATTCCAACTGAATGAAACGAAATTTAAATCTTGTCTAAAACGCACACTATACAGCCAAGCATATGATAAGTTGGGGGATTATATCGCTGACAAAAATGCTTGGCTCAGCGCTGGTCCTGCTCTACAAGAGCGCCTAAACGAATCGATTAGCATTCGAAAATATTGTGAGCTGATGAAGGTTGTACAATCTATCTTTGCATTGTATAAATTCAATTTCTTAGTATTGTATAATTGCATAGCACGTGTGAGCACTATGTACCTACTATAAAACTTACTGGGTTCGTCTTTCATTGACTTGAATGTGGCACAGGTAATTTCTTAGCTGCCACGGCTTATTTGAATTGCTGAATGGTTTTTATCTTTTCATTACGGACACTTTTAACGTGCACGTCTTTCTACATCGTTCTCACATGTATTATTTCAACATGAATGATGTAACCACTTTTTTGTAACAATATTTCGATTTAAAAGAGTGTCCATGGAGTGTCTTGCCCGTTCTTCTCCATAGGTACCTACTACGCTTTGGAATGGGCAACTAGCTTCATCTTTCTGACTGACCGAACCCTTGACAATTCAAAAGTGCCTGTAGTTGGTTTATTTGAAATAAATGCTTTGAGTTTGAATTATTTATATGTATTTAGGAAGTCCACACTAATTGTCCCCCTCTTCCCGGAAATATAGAGAAAAATTGCTAACTTATAAATTACAGTAATTTTATCGATATAAGTAATCGACCTTTTGGTCGCCGTAACATGCGTGAGAAATAAATTACCTTTTGCGCGTGAGTGAGTGTACGTCAAACGCAGTGTTTGTATTAGTGTGACAACCAATAGCAAACTCACTATCTAAGGGCGTGTGGTTTATTTGTGTGTGTAATACGCGTACGTATTGGTCTCTTGCTTGTAGTGGAGTTAAGGAGTGGGAGACAAGCGGCGACACGCGTTCTAATACAAATCAGGAACTATTTCCTTTCTAACCTGTTTTATCTGTTCTGTGCATTCTACCAAAGAGATCGCCGATTTTAGTTCCATTTTCAAAAATAAAATGAAGTTCTTTTTTTATGAAACAGTAACTCAGAACAATAAGTTATTGTTCTGAGAACAGTAATAAGTCGAGTCTATATTCATGATTATTCTACTTATGACTAAAGACTTTTTCGTTTTTGTAGGCTCATTGTCATTTGACACACAAAAATTAAAAAAAAAAAACTTTTTCCCCTAGAGGATGAATTGCTATTTTTTCTTCGCTCTGGTACGCCACAATGACGGTCTTTTTGAGCAAGAGGAGTGAAATAAGATTTTTCGTACCACCTGTTTAAAAAGTGACATTCTATGCCACAAAAAGCGAACATAACAATAGTCATTTTTAATCTGTTAAAAACAGGGAAAGAAAATTGTACTGAATTTAATTCATCCTCTAGTGGGAGAATGTGATTTAAATTTGGAATACTTACCGAAATTTATACTGAACTACATCTGTGATTACACCATTGAGTTTGTATATAAAGCATTATACATCTTTTTGAAAAAGGAATACGCATTTATTATGCAGTTAAATCACTGACCTCTATTAAAATACGCTGGACTGGCTATCCCATACAAAATGACAGCTATTTGCTATGCCGATTCAAAGCGCCCCCAGTGACAGACGTGAGAGTTCTGAGAACTAATAAGATTGCAAAATTTGATTTTACGCTAAGTGTCTCTGCGGAATAAAAAGTTTTCTAAAGTGTTTACTGTGATTGTGATATAAAGTGTTATAAATGTTATAATAGTGACAGTGATTATATCATAGTTTGTATTGTTCGTCCAACATGAAATCGTGCGTAGGTATATTGTAAAACACGATACGAAAAGGGCAGTGGTGTCAGTTTTCACAAGTAAGTGAATCTAAAACATAAATACTTATTAGAAAACCGCTTAAAACAGTGTATTCTTACAATAACAAACGTAAACTATTCGAGTTTACGGGATTTTACGAACATTTTTATAACCAATAACTTTTGTTAGGGATGTCAAAATTCATATCGATACTTTCGTAATATTATGATGTAAAACAAAAGTCATGCTCATCATTGTTAAAATAATGATACGCACATTATAATGATCTCTAATAATAGCAAAACACTTCAAGGTTTATTATTATTAGAGTCAATAACAAATAATTTAACACTTATGAATTATGATTCATAATTCTCATTAAGTGTTCTATATAATTATAGATATATGTTTATAATTTTTTACCCATACCTACTATAATGTTTCCTTTAATTACAGGTTCCCCTCCGATTACACTCTCAAACTTTGGTTAAAAAATATGAAGGTTGTCAACTGGACTCCGACAATGTATCATTATCTGTGTTCTAAACACTTCACGGAAGCCTGTTTCTTAAAACATCAGTTACGGACTACGTTGAAAAAATGGCTCG
This sequence comes from Brachylomia viminalis, assembly GCA_937001585.2. Lineage (NCBI taxonomy): Eukaryota > Metazoa > Arthropoda > Insecta > Lepidoptera > Noctuidae > Brachylomia > Brachylomia viminalis. The sequence goes on from OW443299.2 coordinate 12,819,758, forward strand.
ACAGTAATTTTTCATTTAATAAATTATGTGATTTGAGAATGCTTTTTTATTTCCCTGTCCCCCTCCCCTGCGGTAATTAAGTTTTTACAAGTTAATTACCGTAATTACAGACCTAATAGAAAGTTATTGTGTCTCTTATCACATGGCAACATGCGGTATCTGACTAGTAATAATATCTTATTGTGCACTCTTTATAGGAAGGGATTATCTTATTAATTACTATTTATATCTTAGTAATTTACTATTTTACAGAATTTTATTATTTATTGATCCTATAGTGAACTGTTATCCGATTAAGGAGAACAAGGAAGGAAGGGGTCAACCGGACATGTGATACTTATTATTACAGTCCATAAACAGTACTAGATAATGCTATTTCAAGTTATGTTTTCTACGTAAAATATCTGCTTATTACGACTATCTATAGTTCATTAGTTTAGTTAGGTACTCAACTAGTGCAGACATGTCTTTTTATCTGTGTTTTAGTAACATTTAACAAAATATATGCCTATATTGTTTTAATTCAATTATCTACAATTTTAGTAAATCTTAACATATGTTATAAAACGTATTTCACGTTTTTAAAAACATATTACGTATAAAAGACAATACGAATGTTACATGTTAATAATTACCTAAACCAATTTAATTTATAGGAAATCTGAAACAATAGCGTTGGTAATGTTTCTATCATTGTGGTCGATATCAGAAAAGTTTTTATCTATAACAAACCTTTTGTTATACATCACTAGTATTAGTTCCATTCCCCCACACTGCTGCCGTTAGCGCCAAAATGGCGATTTTCAAAAAGGCACATGAAATTGATAGCGATAGCCAGTCCAGCGTATTTTAATAGAGGTCAGTGAGTTAAATTACGAAAACCGACGAGGCCGTATGAGCTTGATGCCTTTGCTTTACCGACAAAAAAAATTTAGTCTAGGAATTTGCCGCGTTTCTGTTTTCTTCAAATACATAAACGTTAAGTTTATTTTTATAAATAAGTTAATGTTCTAAAAATACGTTTAATTGTCATTATTTTTAATAATTGCTTATCTTATCTCATATTATTATTGTGTTAATTTTTTCGCAAATGGTACGAAAAGTAGAGTATTTTCCTCGGTGATAAAGCTGTCTTAGTCTTGGGTGAACTTAAATCCCTCGCTACACTCAGGACTCGTCTTAAATGCCTGTGGGGCAAAGCCGCTGATATTCAAAATATATTTGTTCTTCAAAAACGAGGTGTTCGAGCAATTTACCAGCTATGTGCTAGAGTTACACAAAGAGATATTTTTAAAGATATTGGTAATCTCACGGTGGCATCACAATTCATCTTTGCCAACATGTAAGTACACTTATACAGCGAATATTCATAATATTAACACTAGAAATAAGGACAAACTACGTGCTCCCTTTCACCGGCTTCATAAGGTTCATAACTCATTTTGTTGGGCTTGGTACAAACTTTTGTAACAAGTTTCCCTCTTAATTGTTAGATTCGCCTTTTAATGCGTTTAAAGCTAAAGTAAAACCCAACCTTGTTCAAAGGCATACTATTCTATCAACGATTACTTAAATGATAAGAGTAGTTGGTCGCTGTGATTAACTCAAGACAATGTTTATGTTCTATCTCCAGAATTAGCTGACCTACTGAAAAGTTATATAACTTCATATAATTGTTTATTGTATTTGACTGTATTAGTAAATTTAGTTTAATTTTATTTTTATTTATTATATTGATTTAATCTACTCATTTCAATGTTTTATATTGAATTGTGTTGCAATATGTGGTTAGCTAGAGAAAACGAAAGAGACCATGACCTACGAGTTTGATTGGGCATTTTTTCTCAGGGATCAGTCAGCTAGGAAATGCCGGCGCCATCTAGTTTTAAAATATTGACGTGTAAGTGTCTTAAAAGATCTACTTACAGAAATAAACATTTCATTTCATTTAGCGACCTCGACAATTGATCATATTATTCTTTTGAGCAACCGGTAGCAAGTTCGTCATGTTTCCTTAGATGTCACTGCTAGCGGGAGCGTCAGGGGTCGGGTTGCCTTCTTCCCTCAAATATGACGAGGGGGGTAATGGCTGATCTTCGAGTTATGCTCGTGAACAGGTGCTGCTTGTGGTGACAGATCGTCTTGCTGACTATGGTTTTGTTATTGTTATGAGTAATTAATTGTTTTTATTATTGTTGTTCGTTGTTCGTCATTGATTTTGAAAAGTAATTGTATTTTAATTTCCGCGCATTATTTGAGAAAAGTACTATACAAGCCTTGGCCACAACTAGGCATTGATGGACTTACGTACTTTATTAACACGTTCGTCCATCAATGCCTCTTTTGCTGGCCGCTGCAGTAATGTGCTATACTTTGCCCTTTTGCATATTTTCAGCAAAAGAGAAGGTTGTTTGTGTACATATTTTCAGCGAATCTAAGTTGCCTACGTACTAGGATATGCTAGACAGCGGCGGTGGCCAGATCTTTGGGAGCCTTTAGGTTCTAAACGTACACTTCCCAAAACGTTCACTGTCCCAAAACGTCCACTTCCCAAAATGGTAATTCCCTAAATGTCTAATTCCCACTTCGTTCACTTTCCCAAAACGTTATTGAGTCTAATACCGGGATCCCGGTATTGGAAATTTTCTATACGATATTAATACTGGTATTGAAAAAATCCGGTATTCGAAACCCCTAATTACGATGTATCGAAGTAAACAATCTCAACACACAGAACGATTAAAAACAAACTTGAGAGGTGTCAAGGGACACCCGGATGGATCGAAGTTCCTTTTGATTAAGTAGTGAAGGAATTGTAGGTAATATTTTTTTTTTTTTTAAGTTATAATAATATTTTTTTTATTATTAACAAATATAATGTAGTATATACAGGGTTACAGGGAAAGTCGTACTGAATATTAAAGGAGGTTATTATTCAGGTCATTTCTGATGATTTTGATTCTGAAATAAAATGTCCGAAATTTACCGGTATGGAGATATTAAATTTTTAAGATTATTTTTAAAAATCCTTTATTTTTTGGCTTTTAGTCGTTTTCTTTGGGATTAGAGCTCCTAGAGTCGGTTTTTTTGATGTATCTAGTTAGAAGACATGTCCATTAATAAAAATGATCAATAGAAACTGAACCTACTACTAACAGCTTAAAAAACTGCTCGACAACGGTTAGCATTATGAATTTTCTAATAGAGTGTTCTTAACTTTGATGGGCTTTAAAAAAAAAATGTATGGAACTTATTCTGCGAATAACTTTACAAAGTTCTACGTCTCTTTAGCTATTCAAAAAGGTATATCATCTACTAGGTTTGTTCATAAAATCTTAAAATAATGTTATTAGAATAGGCCCATCTGGTAGTACAACATAACAAAATTTCGATACAAAAGAATCCGGCTTACTACCTGGCACTTTTAAACAATGAAAAAAGGTTTGGGTAGACATTGTTTGTGCCCGGGAGACGTGCGGTGACAGGTATTTATGTCATTTTAAATGTCTGAATTGTCAAATCGTGGATCGTGGTGTTTGTTTAGTCTCACAGAGTACATTTTTATTTTAGTCTGCTCATGCGAATCTTCCATGGTAGATGTGTTATCCGTGCCCTCCGATTTTTTTTTGTAAAAACGCGACTTGGCTTGGATTTTTGGACTGTTTCATCTTCTAACTGTGTGACGTGGCTTGTAACTGGACTTTGATTTGTGTTGTGAACATGGCAACATTTACCAACGAGGAATATGCTGACATCCTAATGTGTTATGGATTTTGCGAAGGAGTGTCGTTGCGTGCACGCAATGAATACATGCTAAGGTATCCTACTCGCCGAGTACCTGATATTGGCGTATTTGACAGAGTTTATCGAAGACTACGAGAAACTGGTTCTGTGCTAGTACGTCGGACTGACATGGGACGACCTCGTGTTCTTGATGACGACGACAAAGATAATGAAATACGACGTCTCTTTGAAGCCGACCCAACCACGTCAACAAACGTTGTCGCTCGACGGCTTTGTATTTCCCAGTGGAAAGTCTGGTTCGTAATGCACAGTTCTGGGCAATACCCTTACCATTACACGCCAGTGCCAGTAATTGAAGAAGGGGATCCATTGAGACGACTAGACTTCTGCAGATTTATGCTCAATGCCGATAATGAAGATCCGGATTTTTTTAAAGAAAATCATGTGTACAGATGAGTCGAAATTTGACAAAGACGGCATCACAAACTATCATAACACCCATTATTGGGCTCCCAAAGCGCAAGGTAACCCCAAGAAAAAAAGACCAAAAGGGTCACAAAGGAGATTCAGTCTTAATATGTGGATGGGTATAATATCAAATAACTTGATAGGGCCATACTTCCTGCCCGATAACTTGAATGGCGAGACATATGAAAACTTTTTGAGGGAGGAGTTACCCTCTTTAATGCAAGACTTGCCTATTGCATTGAGACGAGACATGTTCTTTCAACATGATGACTGCCCAGCGCACTACAGAAGAAGTGTTCGAGCATGATTGGACGAGAATTACCCAAACCAATGGATTGGAAGAGGCGGACCCATAGCATGGCCGGCGAGGAGCACGGAGCAGAAACAAAGAGGAGGTGTTGCAATCAAAGTAGTCCATCAGCCACCAATGTAGTCGTTACGTCACACGGTAGTTGCACTACTTGCGACCAGGCGGCGCTTTCGTCAGTACAACTGTCGTTGTGAAGCGGATAGGTTGTCATGTATTTGTTTAGTCTTTTATTTATTTTATTTATTTATATATTCTTTATTGTACACCACAAAAAACATAACAACAAAAATTAAACTGAACACTACTTAATATACAATGGGCGGCCTTATCGCTTTCTGCGATCTCTTCCAGGCAACCTTGGAATGGACAGAGATTTTCCTGGACATAAAATGGGGCTGTTGTTGGTGCAAATAATAAGTATGTATACAATACACTAAAATAGATACACATATATACATATCCTAAATAATAGATACACTTATATACATATCCTAAATAATATATACATAAATACGTACATACTAAATTTATAAGCAACGAAAATAAATGAAGACTATAGATAATTACAATTATGAGAACTCGATCACAACGACAAGTAATGTTCCTTCACGAGTCTTTTAAACACAAGCAATGACGGCGCGCGTTTAATTTCAACTGGCAATGTCTTTTAAACGATTAAAAAGTATTCCCGACCCATACTCATTGCATTAACATGAAATGCTGTTTTATCTCGCAGAAGTTATACGGATCAATCAAATTCAAACGGAATAAAGATATCTTTCCACTCGTAAGTAAAATTAAAATTAAATTTGTGATTTATTTCTTCTCGAATGTTCGGTAATTGCCGCCCCCTATCGGCAAGTAGCGGAAGTACTGACAAATTGCAGGTCCGGACTCAGACTTTATTGATAAGCACATACCTACATAATATATATGCTATATGAAAAGTGAAGTCAAATAGATGTTGAGTTTCGGCAAAAAACGGAATTCGGTTTAGTTTCGGTAACTAAGTTCAGAAGAAAAATTTAGAAGAGGAGAAGATTTAAAGATAAAAAAATAAAACTATGATTATAAAAACGTTTTCTTTATCTTTCCCTCACACTTGTTAATTTCTGGAAGTTTCAGTTTCGGCTGAATCTGAAACCGCTGCCGAAATTCGGTTCCGGTTTCAGTCAAAAAATGTATTTCGGTCGGACATAATAGAAATAAAACTATATCGGTATATTATAAAACTATTAAACCTGAATCCGGCTCCTTACAATAAAAGCGACACTTAATGAAACATAGCAGAACTCTTACGACATCTTAGGGCATCTGTCTAATTTGCCTACGAGTTGATTTTGCTACTAGCCACTAGATGGCTTTCTGCTGTTTGGACTCCCCCCGCACCCCGCAAGGCTGCGACACTACTTTTGTATGGAGAATGACTTTACAACACCTCCTCTTTGTTTCTGCTCCGTGGCGAGGAGCCCCGATTTAACGCCGATGGATTTTTATGTGTGGGGTCATATGAAAAGCCTAGTATACGACCAAATGACACCGATCGCAAATGTCGATATTCTAAGACAAAAAATTATTGATGCGGCTGAGGAAATGAGGCGGAACCTACGAACTTCTGTCGTGAAAAGTAATTTAAGAAAAAGAATGAGACTTTGTGTAAGAAATAGCGGCGGCCATGTAGAACATGAATTATAAAAATATTGCTAAAATTTTTGTCTTTTTTTTACGTATTTTAGCTACTTTTACCTCAAACTAAAAATGTACCCTCTCCTAACTTAACTGTTATTTGGGCAATGATTTGCCTATTTAATAGCAAGTGTTATACCTTTTTGAATAGCTAAAGAGACGTAGAACTTTATAAAATTATTTGCAGAATAAGTTCCATACAATTTTTTTTATTAAAAGCCTGTTAAAGTTAAGAACACTCTATTAGAAAATTCATAATGCTAACCGTTGTAGAGCAGGTTTTTAAGCTGTTAGTAGTAGGTTCAGTTTCTGTTGATCATTTTTATTAATGGACATGTCCTCTAACTAGATACATCAAAAAAACCGACTCTAGGAGCTCTAATCCCAAAGAAAACGACTAAAAGCCAAAAAATAAAGGATTTTTAAAAATAATCTTTAAAATTTAATATCTCCATAACGGTTAAGTTTCGGACATTTTATTTCAGAATTAAATTCATCGGAAATGACCTGAATAATAACATCCTTTAATATTCAGTACGACTTTCCCTGTAACCCTGTATATATGAGAGAGAGAGACAGACAGAAAAACATGCACACAGCTTACAATAGCTTACTATAGCAAAAAGTGTCGTGACAACTTTTCGTAAGAATTTTTTCTGTCTAGCCCCCTTTCACAACGCGCGATAAGGAACTTAGTTCCAAAAACAATAATCCAACGCGCCGCCGCACTATGGAAAATATAGGTCGGTATCGGATCAAAAATCTGTAACTTCATGAATTTTTGTCGTATCGTGATGAAATTTGGCACAAATATGCAGTAAGGTTTGGAGATTCGAATGATGTGTAGTTTATAGTGTTTTCTTGTATATCGATGTATGTTTTTTTGCATAGAATGAAAGAAATGGGAAAAAATCATGAAAAAAAATAGTTAAAAATTTATTTAAAGTAGAATACAAGTTTATAATGACTAAAAAGATTAAACCATGGTTAATTACAACAAGCAAAGTAAAATATATATATATATATGAAAACAATTTACTAAATTAAAATCATATTACTAATAGGTACATCCTATACTCTGGCTTCAGGAAATGATGTAGCTAGGTACAAATATAAGTAATAACTATATATAAATATTATTTTTAACTTATACCACTTCAGGATCAGGGTTAGTAAATGTGGGTTCACTTTCAGGTGCCACGTTTAAAAGACTTAGTGCCTCTTCTTCAAGTTCTTTCACATTTCTTACGTACGGTTTTCTCAAACTTGTTATATATGGATCTGACGTGTATAAAAGCGTCTTAAAGACATCTTCATTTGTAGCAGATCGGGAACATTTTCTGGCATGATGAAGTCGTATGTTTCTGTAGTCTTTGTTGCGAGACTCTTGTGCGTCTTCCGATAGCTGTCCAATAGGAAGCACCGCAAAATGTTTGATAACGTTTTCTCCGTGTATGAGTATTTTATGAACGGAGGATGGCATATAATACCAATCGTAACTACTTACATAGATTCTTGCAGTTTCTATTGCATATTCCCCAAATTTTTCAGGGTCGATCATCATTCCAGAAGAAAGAACTTGCAAGATAATGTATAGGCGTTTAATCAATGCCTCATCTACACCTGTTATTTCCGATGAGCAAGTGCTATTATAGAAGAATCTTCGTGCGGTATTGCCATCGTTCGTATTCCCGCTAACTTGCCGAGGTTTGTCGACGATTAATCCCAACTCCTCCCTGAAACGTTTTTGAACAAGTTCTTTCTTTTCTTTTTTTAATCTCTTATTTTCCTCAGTTGAAGCAGCCCAAGTCTTAAACGAAAGATTATAGGAAATATGCAATATCATTTCCATGCAGCGAATCCATTCGTGTAAGGTGGACAATCCGTATTGGTAGGCGTTTTCGTTTTCAGGTCTGGCAGTTACTTTCGATAGGTCATTCATTAGCCGTGGAGTAGCCCCACATATCGTGCATGTGGAACCAGATGGAGTATCTGTAAGGACCTGAGCCACCTTTCCATCGATCATCGTTAGAAATAGTTCATGCTTCACATTTACTGCAATACCATCTTTGTTTATAAGTGATGCTTGTGCAGCCCTAATTTGATTTTTAATATCATCGACAACTGCCTTGGTTTTTTCTGGAGTTTCCTTACAAAACTCAATAGAAATGGGTCTGCAAAAACGGACAGATGAAGGTACCGGATTTTGCCAAACAACGGATCCCGATTGCACATCAACTAATCTGATGGGGACTAATGAAGTGATGAACAAATTGGCATCTGAAATTGTTTCCGACACTTCTGCAAGTATTTGCTTGTATTGGCTTTGACCAGATGAACCATCACATCCCCATTTACAATAAAGGATCAATGTTCTATATTGTTCTTGGAAAACAGAATCGATTTTTAAAATTCTAGCAGCAGTATGATCCAATAAATCTTGGATATTAATCACTTTAGCATAAGTATTCGTGATTTCGATTGTAGAAGATGGTGGATAACAGGATCTTTTTATTTCTTGTATTTTGTAGTAAGGCGGGAATATACAACACTTTCGTTCGTTGGTTAAGTTTTTCAGGTACATATATTGTGCTTTTGTTAGATCCAAATCTATAAAAGCACTCAATGCTTCCGTATCGGAAAGAATCTAAGTCGTTCCACTTACTTGAGATATCTAATTTCTTTTGAGTGTCAGCGGTTCTTAATTCTTCGACAAAATGAGCTTCTGTGTACTCACGTAAAGCCCGTAGTCCCTGCACATAGGCGTTTTTTATGTGCTCGAAGCCATATTCTTGGAGTAGAAGAGTGTTTTTCCTCTTCTTGGTAGATTCTGAGGAGTCTCCATAAGCCACGCATGCTCTTCCTCGTTGGCCAGATGTTGATGGCGTAGAATATTGTTCAGAATCCGGTAAATTTAACGAATACGTTGAGTCCAACCAAGTACAATTCTTCTGTAAAAATGTTTCTTTTTTCCGAGATGCCAGGGCCCAGCGCTTGTTGAAAATAGGAAGAATGTGCCTTTGTATGTCACTAATTATAAAACACAAGTTGTTTTCAGAAACACTGAGCTTTTCCACTAAAACTTTGGATAATGATTCCATGGTCTTGCCACCCTCGATATAGGGGATTATGAAGTCTCGTTTGGTACAGCTGAAGGAAGACATTTTAACACTTCACAATCTGCAGAAATAATAGGCGTAGATGAGATTTGCTTCACTTGAAGTTACACTGATGTAGATGGTTCGAATAGTTTTTGCTTCCCTTTATATACTCATTTTACAATATCGAATTGGTACCTACATTATCATTATCTTGTAATTTCCCATGCAAACCGAGTGCAAATTTGATAAGGTCCCTTTGTTATCACGAAATAATGAAGAAAATATCCAAAAAGTTCCATATTGTTCATGTGAATGGTGTCAGTGGTAAACCGCAAAAGATACCAATATCGGGTACTGACTTTTATCAGTTTTTTTCTCATATCTTCTAAAACCGCAAATATCCGCAGCTGATTTTTTTTGCATTCTATTTATGAATAGTTAGACTACTAGTCAACACAAAAAGTAGCGGTTGGGCAAACGTGGGTAACATTGAAAACCTTCGACGAAAAAAAATATAAGTGAAAAATAAGGTATGTCACTTTTTAAGTAATTACTGAATTATTTTTCTTTACTTTTAAAATCATTAAGCTGTATCGCAAAAAGCATAAAATAACCTTTCTAAAAATGTAAAATACTGCATATCTGTACCAAGTATTTTTTCACAATATGGCAAAGACTTGAGTTTGGCACTTCTGTCTTCTATGTATTTCTATCTATGAAAAAAATAATAATTTCGCGTATTAAGTGAAAAAATCCTAATGAATATTATAATTTAACTATTAGAGAACCTAATAAAATAGCCATATTATCCAAATTATGATATTCGTAAAAAGCATTTTTGATATGCGCTTGTTCTACCATTTTCCATAGTGCGCCGCCGTGACGTGCATTAGTAAGCGCCAGGGAGAAAATTAAACAAGAGCGGTCAGTATGCGGCGTTAGGTACATCCACGACCGGAGCGGGCGGTCGGGCGGGGGAGTGTTGCTACTCAGTGTCAGTAGCGATCGCACGCGCCGTACCTACGCGGCTCGTTAGCGAAAATAGTTATTCGCAATTTAAACAAAAGCCATAATATGCATTTGTTGAAACTTTTGTATGGTAGCAGAGTTTATTATTACGTTTAATATGTAGGCGCAAAATTATAAACTTAAATTCAATAATTCGCTATTCCCAAAGTAAAAATAAAATTACTTGTGCAGCCATACTACTTAGTTGTTAAAACTTGTGTTGTAAGGTATAACTAATCCCTTTAAGTATACACGGTCAATTTTAGGTCGTTCTGGAACCGAAAGCCATATACTCGATCATCGTACTCAAAACGATTGGGACTATTATTTTCAATAAGATACAATAAAACAAAATCACGAAAAATCTAGTTTTTTTTGTGTAATAGTGAGAACTCGTAGTAACGCTTCCTTGCGATCAATGCATGTGTGTAAAACGTATCGACGAACTGCAACACTTGCGAACGGCACCCATTGTATAATTCATTCATCGATCAGGCAGCATGATCCGTAAGCCACGCCCCCGGCCCCTTACACTCTAGCCGACCCCCCCCCCCCCCCCATTCCTAATTTCTTATTCCTTGCTAGTATTGTCTCGCGTTTCGTTGTATAGGTCCCGCACGCGCAACCTAATTACGCGCCAAAAATTGGAGTTTTGGGCTATGGTGGCTTTTTATGTGACACGGCGAACCATAACTTAGAAGAGGCCAGGCGTTTGTATGCTCAGCCGGAACACCTGAACTCACTGCGTGCACGTGGAATCACTGACCCTCAAGATCCCTTCACCTCCGCCATCCTGGCTGTAACCCAGAGCCTCCTCGATCATGGACAGTTTCGAGCGCCCACACATGCGCAGGGCCACGGTAGACTACCATACTCGGCGGAATTGGAGGAAGACATACAGGAATACTTCGAACGCGACCCACGCGGCCACGTCGTAGTACCATAATGGCGGCCAGGCGATTCAATGTTAGCCAATATTATGTATCTCTCTGGCACATTAACGCGGTCTGTTCTATCAGCATGATGGATGCCCTGCTCGGTAGGTACACAAATAAAAATACGAAAAGCGAATTCAGACTTTATTTCTTAACCGTAAACGGTAACAAATCGAAATTTCACCAAACTAGGTACTCACGGCTACACATCAAGCTATACAATTCCAGTATAAGCAGATCTCGCATTATATAGGATTTCCTTACAGTGAGAGGTCAGTGTAAACTGGAAATGTATAGCTTGATGTGTAGCCGTGTGTACAAGCAACGTAGGTACGCAGTTTACTAAAATTATTCTGAGAAGCCACAGAATTGATGCACAACCGAATTCAGCGGTTAACTTTATAAAAATAAGGTCTTAATTCGGTCCAATATTTTCATAGAAAAGGGCACCACCAACTTATAATGAACTCTATTTGACAGATAAAACGATTAATTTTTCTGTTTGAATTGCCTGCCTTTGTAGAACCCGCCGCGCCGCAAGCAAACATTGTAAAAATTGGTTTAGGCAGTATTATTTTTCTTCATCATAATTTTATTATGGTAGGTAGCTGTATGCTTATTAAGTACCTATTAGCTCGATTGGTGGACACTCGATTCAAGGCTTTAAATAAAACTCACAAGCGTACTCGTCATGTTTAGTTGAGGTAATAGACCGTACGATTACTAGTGATTTCGTGATGCGAGAGTAGTGAATGAAATTTCAATTAATTTCTCTCGTTTACGAGGAGATGTGATAGTGGTAAACACCGTGCCGTGCGTCCAATTAGGTTCCAATACAAACGAGAGATAACGGAGGTAAATGAACTTACACCAACCTAAATCGTACCTACCTGAAATAAAATACCTACTTGCAGCAGGTTATTCGTCCAACGTCCGTTGACCCACCACGAGCGCGCCACAGCTGTTCCGCGCTACGTCATCACCGAGTGGATCGCGTACGATATTGCGCTTATGAATGAAATAGTGGAAGGGCTACTAAGATTTAACTCGAATGACAGAATAAAAGTGATTTTCTAACTTCTATATTAAATGTCTTAAAACCATTATAACAATGCCAATAGTAACTATTAATCGTCTGGAGTTACTGTGTTTCGGCTCCAGAACGATGTAAAATTATTCGTGTATAAGAAATGGTTTGAAAAACTTAAATTTTTTATTGAATGAGTTACGGGATATTTTCCGATTTCTATTGTTCCACAGTACCTATATGTTAGCATTTTCACTAATATATCTTTTAGATAGTACTTACAAAGAACCAGTATAGTATTTTAATTTAAATTTTCTAATATTGTTATAACACGAAATAATAGGAAATACCTACTTAATACCTATTGCATAACTCTAAACTGTTAGCATTTTTGTACATAGCAATGAATTCACTAAACTTATCCACTCAGCGAAAATAAAAAACTTTTGAATTATCGAAGGATTTGTGGAAAAAATATTATATCCCTACTGGACTATAAAGTTTTATTACTCGTGTTGCTTTCCTTATAAATAGTCACAAAATCAAAGCCAAAGGTGTAGTGTATTTGGAAACTAAATAAAAGCAAGTTGATTGCATCACGACTGTTTTGTGGAGTTCCTTTTTTTAATTTTATAGTCCACCTCAATAATGACTTGTTCAACACTACGAAATTCAATTTTAGCGAAGTTTTACTGTATAAGTGCATTCCATCGGACAAAATTGTAAGTAGAAATAAACTTTCATAAAACTATTTCAGTGATGTGATGCATGATCAGTATGATCACTATTTATACGGGCAAAGTTATATTAAATAAGTAAAAAATAAAAAACGGTGTTACCGTTCGGCTTTGCCCTTAGCCAGCAGCCTAGTATTCGAGTATAATATTCGCAATGCAATTGTATTTAATTTTTTTTTTCTCAAAACTACCCTCATTGCTCTAAAGAATGTCGGAACATTTTTTTTTAAGAAATATTGATTTGATAATGATTATGATATGTTAACGTGTTATTACCCTAAATCGTTAATATTACAATAGATTCGTGATTATTTATTTCGGGTGTATGGTTTTAATCGCTTACGTACTCTTTGGTACGTAGAGATAGGAATCAGAAAAAAATCGAAGATTTTCGTTTTAATCAGGATGGAGGGCGCAAGTAATCCTATTGCAATGGAAGCTCCGGGGCCATCAGGGTTATAAACCCAGGGGTCTACATTGCGTCGAGAACGTCGGACAAGCTCCTCGTCCAGTATCTCTAGCTGTTCCGCAACGTCGTCAGCGAAGCCCAATAAAAAAAAACGTCGCCGTCACTATAAAAAAAGAAGGGGGGCCGCCACTCTCGTAAAGCAAAGTTATTGCAACAATTAACTCAAGAAGTAAGCGAATTACGAGAACGTGTTTTTTATAGCGATCGAAACTCTGCATGTTCTCCCCGGCGTTTAGCAGAAATGCAGACAGACGACAATAATGACGAAATTTCTTTATTAGATAATAATGACTATAGGTCTTTGTATGATTATGATGTAGTAGATGAAAAATCAAACGAATTAAATCAATTCAAATTTGATTAAGTCAAGCTAAAGGAACCGCCTGTTCCTAAGGCTCCTGATAGTTATCTTAAATCATTAAATGACATTCAGCATTTTAATAAAAATGAATGGTGCGAGGTTAGGTATTCGGAAGTGCAGAAATTATATAATCACAGTCCCGGTTTTACTGAGCTGGAGGTCAATGAAGAAATAAAACCATATGATTCTTTACGACATTTAGTTTTGGCTGACAAAGCCTATGGTGCTCTAACCTTTTGTGCACTGAAACAGCGAGAGGTGTTGCAAACAAGCATGACCGATCTTTTATCCTGGACACGTGTCAAAGGCAGTATAACACCCGATCAGTTGCATAACAAAATCTCTGAATTATTTTCGGATGGTGAATATTATAAAGTATCTTCAGATATGATTCAACTTATCTGCGGTCATCGCGCAGAGGTAATTCAAATGCGTAGAGACGGAATAATAAATTATGTTCTCGAACCTCTCGTTAAGGCGAGGCTATTCCGAGCGCCGTAGGCATTTAACGCATACCCCAGCCCCCGCAAGGAGTAGCGATACGTAATAAGTTACGATGCGCGGGAGACGCACGCGCCAAACCCACCGCTCATGAGTTCACGAACTCGAGTAGGTACTAAGTTGCGTCACAGAGTAGAGCAATGCAGTAGATCAACTTGAATTGATTAGTATAAGTTTATTTTATTTTATTTTTCTAGTAGTAGTTATTTTTAAGGTTAGGTAATAGGTAATACGGGCTGGTATCCGCAACTCCACACGTCAATGCGCGTATTTTACGTACGGTATTTTTAAGGTTATAGATAGATTAGATACGTATTGTATAAACTTGATACTAATTATTAAAAATAATTTGGTATACTTTTTTTGTATAAGGTGGATTTAAAATCTGACTGACTAAAATCAAATATTCGTGCTACAGTATAAAAAATCAAGCAGTAGGCACACTTACTTTAGGAGAATTGTGTTACAATTCTTGAATTACAATATCAATACATATTGTAATTCAACAAAGCTTAGAGGTATAAATGGTCATCTCGTGTAACACATAATGTGAAGCGTGAGTCGTCAATAAAATAAAAATAAAGTATTTTTATTTTTTAATCAAATCAAAAGTAAACACTTTTATATCTCTAAAATTAAAAATAATTTATGTACAACTGCCTAAAATTCATTGAAATGTAGCTGTCTTGGTTTGCATGGACCTAGCTGAGTAGATTGACTCGGAATTTGGTCCTTGGATTTTCTTGGAACTGGCTGCATATGCATATCGTTAACATTTTCTTTATTACCTTGCAATATTATACGACACACGACGACACGACGACACATCACGGCTGTGCAATTTCAAAACCTAGTATCTGACAAATTAAAAAAAAGCGTGTTTTTGCATTTTTCGACCTTATAGACCACTCTCCACATACTAGGATAGCAAAAACTCCCAAAAATAAGTCAAAAACGAAGTTACACAAAGTCCAAAACCTAGTATCTACAGCAAACGTTTTCAAAATGCAAAAATTACAAGATTAAAACATAGTATCTAACATCAACCATTTTAAAAACCTAGTAAGTGCTTGTAGTTACTTGGATATAAAATGGTTCATGTAGATACTAAGTGAATGAAATGGTTGAAATAAACGTCAAAACTCCCGCGCAACTTTAGTAAGTGAGAAAAAGTCGTTGCAAGTGCGTGTTTTTGTCTCTAAAAATGAGTAAAAATCAGTTTTATAGGTCGAAATTGATCTTGAGTGCTTTAAAAGAACAACATGGTGAAATGTAAGTACGCTTCAGTGTATAATGATGTCATGATTTTTTTTTTCAAGGTTTTTTATGAATAAAAAGCATTAAAGACTATGAAAATATCATTCAAATATCCAATAGGCGATAAATGCGTAGATTGTGGGCTGTATGAAGAAAGACTTAAAGTAAATGAAGGTGCTGACATTCCAGAGGATGTTAAAACTGCTTACGAGGATCATAAAGCTAAAGCAAGTAAAGCAATACAAAAGTATCAAGAAGATGCCTCCTTAGAAAATACTTCCTCTGTGAGATACTATTCGATGGATTTACAAAAAGTTATGCTGTTACCCGACATGCCTAAAGTCAAAGAATCCTTTTTCTTGAGTAGAATGATAACTTTCAACTTGACATTTGCACCGATCAGAAAGAAAACTAATGTTAATAGTATTTGTGTTCTATGGCATGAAGCCTATTCTGGACGAGACGCTAATGACATTGTTAATGCAATTTCAGCAATGATCGAAAAAGAAAGAGATATTAATCATTTGATTTTGTGGTGTGATAATTGTACAGCTCAAAATAAAAATTGGATCCTCTTTACATCACTTGTTACTATAATAATCTCTGGGTTTTGCAATTTAGAAAGTTTGACTTTTTTTTTTTTTTTTTTTTTTTGAGGATGGGAAATCATCAAATGACTCCTCCCGCTCTGGGTGGAG
This sequence comes from Brachylomia viminalis, assembly GCA_937001585.2. Taxonomy (NCBI): domain Eukaryota; kingdom Metazoa; phylum Arthropoda; class Insecta; order Lepidoptera; family Noctuidae; genus Brachylomia; species Brachylomia viminalis. The sequence goes on from OW443299.2 coordinate 12,836,060, forward strand.
CGGAAGGGAGTGTCAGACTCTTACTGACTAAAACCCACCCGTGTTCCTTCCTTGGCCCTTTATGTTCCGGGTCAGCGGTACCCCTTTTGGATGATCCCGCTTTCCCGGCAGGCTTGGGCCCTAGTGGGCCCCCTCTATGATGCTGACATCTCTTTGAGGCGCGCGTGGAACACGTACGCGCCGTCCAGCACGGGCCTGGTCCTGATCGGACGGTGAGCTACCCATTACTCACCGCCCGCAGGCCCGCGCCTACGGTGGCCGGGAGTCGTCACGCGGCTCCCGACGCCCGGAGCGTCCACCGCGGCGGCTTGGACGGGAGACTCTCTCCCTCTCCCGTCCCGCCACCTCCTTCGCTAGCATGACTGCTTCGCAGAAGGAGGCGACTGCCTCCCACTCCCCCTCGCCCCGGACCATGGCTTGAACCAAGGCCGGGCGTGAGAGATCACCGCCGCTGCCGATCGCCTCTACGAGGACACGGCGGTGCTCCGCCCATGCAGGGCAGGCCCCCACCGTATGCTCCACCGTGTCCTCGGGGCGATCATCGCAGTGGTGACACCCGGGCGTTTCCTCCCGCCTGATGATGTGCAGGAACCTCCCGAAACTTCCGTGTCCGGTGAGGACCTGCGTCAGGCGGTAGGTGAGGACGCCGTGACGCCTCTCTAGCCACTCCTCAAAGAGGGGTCTTACCGCCGCTATCGTGGCGTGCCCTGCGCTGGGTTGCGACAGTCGCTCTTTCCATGCCGCCATGAGATCGCGCCGGAGGTCCGTCCGCTCCGCCGCGATTTGCCGCGGAAGCGGGGTTTCCCCCCGGCGTAGTGCCTCCGCGCGCCACTCATACAGGCGCGCGAGGACTATCGCCTCCAGATCCCACGGCGGCAGTCCGGCAAGGAGGCTTGCCGCCTCGCCCGAGATCGTGCGGTAGCCCCGGATCAGCCTTACGGCTACCACCTTTTGGGGCGCGTTCAGATAGTGGGCGGCTCTCCGCCGCAGTGAACGCGCCCACACCGGGGCCCCATATGTAGCCATGGACCGCACGACCCCCGCGTAAAGCCTCCGGCAGGAGGCGTTTGGACCCCTCAGGTTGGGCAGGAGCCGCTTGAGGGCGGCCCCAGTCCTTTCCAGTTTGGGGGCCAAACGTCGGAAGTGCAGAAAGTTTGACTTTGAAATACCTTACTAAAGGACACACTCATATGTCGGCTGATGGAGTTCATGGCAATATAGAGAAGCAGATTATAAAAAGATGCTGTGTACGATTTTGAAGACTATAAGAATGTAATTTTGGGTTGCAGATCGAATATAGAAGTTATCGAAGTCCAAAAATCGTATGAGTGGGTAAAAAAGAAACGCATACCGCGACGCAATGATGACCTTGATCCCATGAATAATATTTTGCTTAGTTCTTTGGTTGAAGTAAAATTTGTAAACGGATGCCGCAATATGTTTTATAAGAATGATTATTTTGAATCTCATTATTCCGAATTGGATTTTCTTGTGAAAAAACACAATCCCTTGACCATGCCAACCTTAAAAAATATTCCATGAGGCATTAAAGAAAGTAAAAAGGAAGGCATAATAAGAACTTTATTACAGCTTATGCCAATGAACAGAAGGGAGTTTTGGCGAAGTTTACCTACTAATAATAATTCAGTTGATTTAGTTTCTGGTGGACAATTATTAATAAGCGAATAATTTATTTTTATTTGACTGTTTTTGAAATATTTTGAATGATTATTTTTTGATTTTTTACTGTGAACAAATAGTGTTTTTTTTCCGATTATCTGTTTTTTTTTAAATATTTTTAATTAAAACTGCCTATTACTGGCCATATATTTTATGTTGTTGTATTCTGTTGTTTCTTACTAGGTTTAATAAATTGCATTTAGTTCCTACTCAGTAAATTAAAACCTAAATGAAAACAAAGCAAGTGATCTTACTAGGCCTATTAATTTGCGTTTAGTCCCCACTCAGTATACTTGAAACCAGATGAAAACAAAGCAAGTGATCTTACTAGGTTTTGAAATTGTCACACTCACAAAGTTAGGTCTAAGAAAACAATGTTTTTATTAGTAACTGCTCCTCTACGTACATATTTTGTAATAGACACATTAAAACTATTTTCTTTTAAAGCCTGTTATGTACCTCAAATTTTGCAACCACTCCCAAGAAGATACGACTAATATCATTGAAACGGCAAGCTGTTAAAGATATGAAATCGTTTTTCGGCTCTCCTGTAAAATTTGGTTCTATGCAGATACTGGGTTTTGATATTTCACAGCCGATTCACACACGACACGACGACACGTTTGGTGTAGTGGCTACAATGGCTAAGTGTAGTCAGCGAAACCAAATGGTCCTGGGTTCGAATCCCGGTAGGGGCAAATGTTTGTATGATGAATATGGACATTTGTACCCGAGTCATGGATGTATATTTATAATATGTATGTATTTACGAAAAAAAATGTATTTAAGTAGTGTATCAACCATCTGGTATCCATAACACAAGCCTTAATTAAGTGCTTAACTTGGAACTAGATGGTGCTGTGTGCAATGTCAGACGATATTTATTTATTTTATTTATTTATTTTATTTATTATGTCTCGTATGGGCATACCGCGAATTTGTCGCGGATCCACAATCTCTGGCAATAGACATTTCAAATAAAAATCTATAATTTTTTTCTCCATATTCACTCTCCAAAATTCGTCATCTCTTGAAATACGTTCTATTACCAGTGGATGATTTTCACCGGACCATATTCCAAAAATGCATTGATTTCTTTCTGATACATGGAGTTGACCCTGCACTTGGTAGTACCAATTACTTTTTTTGTTTATGACTCTTGTATTATTCTTTTTATCGTATTTGAATATTTGAATTTTGTTTTCCTTAATAACAGCATCTATTCCTTTTTTAAATGCCGTTATTGGACATTTGATTTCTACTATTGTGTCGTTCCCAACTATACCGTCGGGTGTAGCCCCAATAAATGGGTATTTTTTGTCAATAAAAAGGCCACAGGGCTCGATCATCATACTTTCTTGTCGTTCCAGTTGTTGTAGCGCCTGTTTTTCGTTTTCCACGCCATGGGCCACTGACAAAATGTGAGATATTTTTTTTTTATATAATAAATTTTTTACTGTTGGTGCAGTACTCCTGGACAGTTTTCTTTTACAAATTGTACCAAAATTTGATGCCGTTATTATATTTTTCCTCAGCTCTATCCAATCACTGCAATCCCTTCGTAGGACAGTGCTTCTTTCAATATGGTGCCTATCATTTGTCAAGACTTTTAAATTGTTGAGGAAGTCTTCCTTGGCTTTTTCTAATTGAGTTGGACTCATATCGGGAGCTGAACTAGTAGGGCCATAGTTGTGCTGTGCAGAAGTTCCTTCAAATCTTCTTATTTTTTTTGTGGGATGGTCTCTGTTCAACTTTCTTTTTAGTGACCTCTTCTTCTCAATTTCTTTCACTTTTCCTCTAGGACTGCTTCCAAGAATCGCTTTCTGGACAGATGAAACCGCAGATTCACTGTTAAAAGAAACCACAGCAGCTGAACATCGTCCTTGATAGCCCCGTCTCAATGAAAAATTTATTCTATTTCCACCTATAAATTTTGCAATGACGCTATTGAACCGTTCTACTACATTCGTGTCCACATCTTCTATGAGACTTCGAGCTTTACCTGCTACAGTAGCGATAATGGCATTGACCCGGAAGAAGAAAGTAGAGTTTTGAATTTCTATTTCTCTCATTGTATTGTTATTTAAATTTTTATCTTTGGAACAGTTATAATCATAACAAAGTCGATGATCACCATAAGCATGTGTCACCGAATTAGTGATGTCTTTATGCAGTAAATTTATAGCAACGTTGTTCTGATTTTTTGATTTTTTTTTATGTATTTCTATGCTTGTTATAACTTGAACAGTATTTTAGTAAGGGGAATGACTACTGTACTGACATAAACGAGATTGTGCCTAAACATTACCGAAAATAATAAAAATAATATTCGTAGGAAATGGTCATACTGCCATATTTCTACACTATGCCACGAGTTTGCTGCGCGTAGTAGATGGCATATGATAGACTACACAACATTCGTTGCAGACACCATAATAGTGAATACGTACTCTCGTACAGTAGGCCGCACGTCTGTTCTTTTATTCTATCGGTCGGTCGGTCGGGGTCGGTTGTCGTTTTTTTTTTTCAGTAGTTAGATTTTTTTTGCCTTCAACCGTGATTTGTCCCTTATTTTATTTCTTTTATTTGCCATTTTCACAAAACAATCACAAAGTTGTATACAAAATATTTACACAATGAGAAATAAACACATAAACAAAATCTTAACTATGGTCTATATAAGTACAATAATAATTATTTACAATTTATTTTCTATTAATATTATTTAGGTACGGAGCCGAAGAGAAGCGCGAGCGCAAAAAATTGGCACAGGTCTCACCTCGGTAACGTCCCGCGGGACACTGGCAAGCAACGCGCGGATCGAAAATCACTTGAATGATCGATAAAAAATGTATAAATGTAATGAAAAAAAAAACGATCGGGTAGAATCGATTCCAAAATGAATTACCTACAAATTGATATTTTTTATAGAAAAAAAGGAGTATTAGTACTTGTTTAAAATGAAATTTTGCTTGTAAAAAAACTGCAAATCGAAGTTAGTTCGGAATTTTTTTCTATCGAGAAAATTTTATTGTATCGGGTATTGAACGGGTACATGGTAAGGAGAAAGAATGTATCTAAAATATATATTTATTTCAGATTCTAAATGTTATAAATTGCCTATCAAAAATGAATTCTAAAACAGGCAAAAACGGGAACACCTCGCCTTAAGTTTGCGTTGCGCAAAATTCCACCGTCCAATCAGCTGGTTTTTAATTCTGAGCTACTGAAATCAACGTTGGAAAAGAACGGAGGCGTTAAGAAGACCTTCCTACCTCCGAATAAAACCAGTGTCTTCAAATCTACTTCGCAAGTAGGATTTAAGAAGACCACTCGCTACCCCTCGCAGGGGTCAGCTTATTATAGGGCACCCTCGTAGGGTGCCCGCCAAGCGTGCTGCAATATGCCATGCTTACAGCCCTCGCAGGGCTGTGGACACAACCATACATCACAGAGGTCGGGTCATTGCCATCCCACGCAGGGTTCCGGCAACAATAATAATGGAACACGTGGGCCTAGCCACAACTATCATGGGCCCTTTTCGTTCACGAGGAAGTCATTACCCGCAGCCTAATAAACAAGCGACGAGTAGGAATAACAGAAAGCGGACTTCAACCACCGAATATCCCCCAAGAGGAAAGATTAGCAGGTTCTGACAGACAGGACTACAGAGCGGGCCAGTGAAGGTTCTACGCCGATCCATGGAAGAAACTCGGAGCACCAAAAACCCTTCTTCGCATAATAAAAGGTTATTGCATACCTTTCAGCAAAAAACCTCCTCTAGTGATACCCAACTCACAAAGCCTATTTTCAAACAAAGGTATCCGAGGCAATGTCGGCTGTCATTTCTCAAATGATAACGCAAAGGGTGCTAGAAGAAGTTTTATATACTCCGAGTTTCCTGTCCTCAATGTTTCTGGTACCAAAAGCCGATGGCACAAACCGGCCCATTTTCAACCTAAATAATCTGAACGATTTTGTTTACGCGGAGCCATTCAGGTTCATAAATGTGTTTCGTGTCCCAGAGTTCCTCCAACCAAACGACTGGATGTGCAAAGTCGACCTGTCTCAGGTCTACTTCAATTTGCCAATACACCAGTCACACAAACGATTCCTACGACTAAGTTACAGAGGAAGATTACTAGAAATGACCTGCCTCCCCTTTGGCCTCAGCACAGCGCCCAAAGTCTTCGCGACTCCAACAAACTGGGTAGCACAGACACTAAGAGAGGAGGGTATTCGACTACTCGTATATTTAGACGACATTTTCGTGGTTCACCAGGACCATCAGGTACTGCGAGTACACGTCCGCATATTATTAGATCGCCTACACTACCTAGGGTGGCAGACGAATTTTCAAAAGTCTATTACAACTCCGTGTAAAAGCCTCGTATTTCTAGGTGTTCTATGGAACCCATGGCTAAACGAAAGATCATTGCCACACGAAAAGATCTCAAAAATAGGAGAAAAGGTACGGGATCTGTTACACAAGCACATTACGACGTTGAAAGCGCTATAAAGCCTGGTAGGACTTTTAAACTTCGCCAGTTTCGTGGTACCAAAGGGCAGACTTCACTTTCGGGACACACTAATGTTTCTAAACAAGAAACTAATAGAAGGCTGTGTCAGTGTAGTGTTTTACCTATACAAGTAAAGGAGGACCTAAATCGGTGGCTACTAAATTGTCATCGGGCCTCTCGGATACACAACCCACCGCCATCACATTTCCTGACCACAGACGCGTCGGATGTAGCTTGGAGAGCTCAGCTCGATGGATACGCACTATCAGGACCGTGGACCGATCAAGAGCAACAGCTCCATTGCAATCAAAAAGAGATGCTCGCAATATTAAAGGCTATAGAAGAGCGAGGTCCAAACATATCCAAATCAACCATTCTAGCTCAGTGCGACAACAGGACTTTTGTAGCCTTTTTAAGGAACGAAGGGGGTCCAGGTCTCCTTCATTGCTGAAACTCACAAGAGAGATTTTTTCAAATCCTAGACCAACACCAAATCAACTTGAAAATTCAGCATATTCCGGGAAAATACAACTGCCACGCAGACCATCTTTCTCGTCATCGTCTGTCTCCGGAGTGGCATCTCTTACCCCAGTGTACGGAGAAAATATTCAAAAAGTTCGGAGTTGCAGTGATAGATCTAATTGCATCAGAACAGACAAAAGTCGTGATGAATTATGTATCAATGGATCTGAACGACATTCAAGCAATGTACCACGATGCCTTCTGCCAAAACTGGACTTACCCACTAGCTTGGGTGTTTCCACCGCCTTACCTAGTGCCCAGGGTACTAGCTCACCTCAACTCTGCATCGGGGGTCTTCCTAATAGTAGTCCCGAGGTGAGAGAGAGTCTTTTGGAGAGCAGACCTAAAAGCCCGCGCGTTAGCACCTCCATTCACAATCCGGAAACTGCATTCACAACTGATAGATACGGTGACAGGCCTCACACCCCCAAGTGTACGCGAGATGACGTTAGAAATATGGAAATGTGGGGGTGGTCCCAGACCTTAGCTGAATGGAATGAAGCTCAGTTACAGCTTTTAAAATAATCCTGGCGGCCATCAACTAAGAAGACTTATCAAGTAGCATGGAATAGGTGGCTCACATGGCCAAAAAAAGCATAAATGGAATCCCTTCCAACCAACCGGTCAAGTTTTGGCTCGCTTTCTTGCAGATCTGAGTCTTACAGAGGGGTTAGCTTATAAAACTATTTTATTGCATAATTCTGTGGTCTGCACGTTAAGCAACTCTGACGAATCTGCCAAATTAAGTTCCCACGTTTTAGTTACTCATATACTAAAGTCTATTGCTTTAAAAAACCCAGTAGCTCAAAAATCTGTAGTTTGGAACGTCGACAAACTAGCAGAATTTATGCGAAGCTATTCTGTAGACGCGAATAATGTATTTGCTACCTGTAGACATACGGCCACTTTGTTACTTCTTTGTTCCGGCAGAAGAGTTCATGATCTAACTGTATTAGCTGTTGACTCAAAACACCTGTCAGAAAGTAATGGTTGTCTGATCCTTTGGCCAATATTTGGATCCAAAACAGATAATGCCGATTATAGGCAGTCTGGTTGGAGAGTATCTCCTAATCCTACTAACGAGAATTTAGACCCTGTACTTTGGGTGAAACGAACTATTGCTATACTATGTTGTTAGAAGCAGGAGTAAGTGCTTCGCCTGGCAGTCTTAGGTCTGCGGTAGCCTCTAGGAACTGGGCTAACAATTACCCCTTAGATGAAATTCTGTCTAGGGGCAATTGGCGATCGCAAAATACATTCACCCATTATTACTGCAGAGAAGTGATGCCCTGTATGCCAACCAGTTCTAGTTGTAATGTATCTAGAATGTTCAATCCTATTAATTAAGTTACATAGAGGTGTCATTGTCCTGAGTATGCAATTGTCTATAAGAAGTGTTTAGAAATGTTTATATTTATTTATTTAAACTTTTCGCACACTAAAGGTACAAAGGCAGGCAGGTATATTAGCATAATGTTCTAGCTACAAATTAAATTAGCATTATTCCGTCTATCATATATGTAATGTGATTATTAAATAGTCCTTTCTTTAGTTTCTTTTGGACAGCGTTAATGATGATTATAAGTCATCAACAATTCAGTCTTAAGTCAAAACTTGTTTTTGTTCATATTATTCCAAGGAAAGAATAGTTCTTTGTTAATCATTTTACCTTTATGATTATAATGATGATAGTGTTTTTAATATTAAAGTGTATTTCTCTTTTTGCGCATCTAGTTTTATTAGTGGCTTATATCCACGTTCACATTGGCGTCATTTCCCACGAGGTGATAACAAACACGTCTCAATCTAGTAAGCTTCAAATAACGGTCAAGTGTTTAATAGCAGTGTTTTACCTAAAAATAAAACACATATTAAATACTTACCTTATTTGAAGCTTACATTTAATTCCTACCTGGTGAAGATTTTCAACACAATGATCGGCGATTCACTGCCACGGCTAAGCCTACATTTGGCAGCGCCACCTGGTGAGGAAACTGGTTGTGCGAAAGAGACGGATAGATACAAACAAAGGAAAGAGCAACAGAGAGGGAAATATAGCGGAAACCAGTAGTGCCACTCTCAATCTAGTAAGCTTCAAATAAGGTAAGTATTTAATATGTGTTTTATTTTTAGGTAAAACACTGCTATTAAAGTTGCTTCAACTGGTAGGTACCTAAGATAAGTCACAGGCAACTAAATCGAACCGTGTAAATCAGGCTTTAAATGTGCAAATATTTTTTAGCATCTAGCCCTTTACGCATTTGTCTGCGCAGTCCACTTATTAAAGGTAACGTCTAACGATAAAGACAGCATGGCTCTATTCTAAATAAGGTATCATCTTCAACTTTCCTTCCGATCTTTAGGTCACAACGCTACAACCAGAGTGCTGTTTGTCTTAATGGCGCTGCGCTGGTTACAGTAATTTCCTCTCCAAAGATTTTTTTAAAGAAAATAAAGTTAAAGAGGCTGATACCGCGGTTCTAAGGAGGAAATGCGGTCACGTGGTCGTTAGCGTTCATTTCATACTAACGTATTCCTCTGTTTTCTTCCTGGATTATGATACAAATCCAAAAAAAAAACGATATTATGCGTATTCTACCAGTACCATGTCCCTATGTTTTGTTTTATGGCGTAATTAAATAATGTATGTATTTTTCCTAAACTTAATAATGAACGCAAACGACCACGTGACTGCGTTTCTTCTTATTTGTACCTTCTTCCTATAATTTTTTTGCCACAGAGAAGGACGCGACTGGTGACTAGATGCGCACTAATGTGGCCACGGCCACGACCACGACCTGGCTGGCCTGGGTGGGGCTATGGCTGTTGCCGCATCAGTGCGCCTAGCTAGCCTAATACGTAGGCACCGGCGACGTGTTGAAAGTTGACTTACCTATCAGCAAAGCCTTTGGGCTTCGCCAACAATTGGCGCGTCTGCAAAACTAACGAATGGTTAACTGAATAATAGATCAACCCGGATTTACTAAATCATAAGTAAGTAGTACCAGTATAAAACACACCTACCAGTATAAAACACCTCACACAACTGAGCGTGGTAGTAAAATTATTCTTTTAAGTATCTTTTTATTTCTTATATCCGACTTAAATACGGTGAAACAATTCAGAGAGGTTCAAGAAAGGTTCAGGGAAACCGGGTTGCTACAATCATAAAATTGAAACTTTGTTAATTTTCTTTATGATAATTCATTATGATATGTTTTTGAAATGTGGCTTTAGATAAAAATTAAGAAACGAGCACTTACATAAAATTACAAATGGAGTTGGAGTCAGTAGACGCGCAGCTTCCTCACGCAGTTAACAAGATGGCCGCCGTTGCATTTTCGATATAAAACTTAACTGGTTTTAATCGACGCAATCCCTTTATTTATTCTGGATTGTTTGTCGACTTTTTGCCATTTATTCTCTTCTATTTTATGTAACAACAAGTATTTTTATAAGTTGCATTTTAGGTTAGGAATTTTCACTCACAACACGATAACAACCACAGATTAGTAAGAAAAAAGGGGCGTAGAGTAGAGGTGGGGTCAGTTCAGAAACGTCTAGATACAGTTTAAATTGTTGTGTGATTTAGCACAATAAAAACTAGGTATTGAAATTAGACTTTCCTACTGGCTTTCGCTAAACCAATAATAAATAATTTTATTAATCTCAAGTTGATGGGTGCCTACTTATGTACATGACAATTAATATGAAACGTATAAAACATTTTTTAAGACATTGGTGGTATCTATCATATTATGTGTGTGTTGATAGATAGGTTTCTAGTACGTACCAATCTGTTAAAATTCGTTTCGTGTAAGAAATGGTCATGCCACAGACAAAGGTTAAACATAACCTCAATACGTGTAAAATTAAATACTTTTGTTACAATATTTTGTGATTATAACTAAGTATGTTCTGTATTCAGCTGCATACGGTTATAGTGTAAGCTAGGCAGATGATAATCTATATCTAGGTACCTAAATCTGTGTTAGGCTAACCTACCGTACGTGTCTTTTACACATGGTGGCTGGCAAACCTGACGTACGTATCAAGTGAACCTCGGTCTGGATGATGGAAATTGAATAGTAGGTATTCTTATTCTACATTATGCATAGTCGTACATATATTATTGATATTAATTATAATGAGGTTGATATTTTTAATCTGTATCTCTCCATTGCTAAATGTCCTACATTTCTCTCCTTATCCTACATTATGTAATTTATGTAGGTAAGTAGATTAAGAGCTAACCTGTAGATCCGTCTGACAGGCTGAGGTATTTTCAATATTTTCAGCTAAAGCCTTTGTCATCTAGCCCAATCAATAGGTAGGTAGGTACTTAGTGGTGTAGAGCTTTTTGTGAATTTTGCTCTGGCCACGTTGTTGTGTTTCGGTTTGAAAAAGACCTTTCAGTTTTGCCTTTGCGATGTCCAACGACCTGTGATACCTCTGGCTCTGGTATGTCTATATACCGCGATGACAGCTTATCATCAGATGGGGCGCCTTCTTTGCCAGGTCACCCACAGTACAAACGGGCTAAAGGTAAATTCTTTAAAAAAAAAACGATTGTTTCAGCTTCTGGCTGATATTGACAGTGGACTTATATAGCTGAACAAGGGTATTTTGCCGCGTGGCCAAAATTGGAAGTAGCACAGCCATCTTGTTTTTACGATTCAATTTTACAAAAATGTCTCCAGCTGCAGCAGCTCCACCCACCCTGTCAATGTCATTCTAGCGTCAAAAGATCCTTGTAGCACTTTAGGTTAGATAGCACGTTTTTCTGAAATAATACCGAGATAAAGTACTACGTAAAGTAATAATAGTTCTATGGCGTAGACAGAGAGAACTATTATGGCATAATGCAGTCTGCCGGTTAAAGTTAAGAAACGTGCCGCCTCGCTAGAAAGAAAGCATAGGTACTTAGCTACATTTTTGTTTATAGGTTATGAACTAGGAAATATTTATGAACTGCCCATTTCAACATTTTTACTGGCCATTCATTTATTACACTACTTACTTGAGTAATTGAGTATAAGCAGTAAAATAACTGAACAGGCAACACGTGTGGTGTGGGTTACAAATCGGAATTAGTCCGTAAACAATTGTAACTTATAACGAGCGCTCGCCCGGCCGCTGCCACGGCACCGCTCGCTCGGCTCGAGTGCGGTTGGTCACAGTTCTATCCAAACCTAACCAATTACTTTATGAACAAATTTAATTTAGGATTTTTGACGTTATTTACGTTCCTAACCTAAAAAAAATACTACTTTTAACTTTTTATTAAAAACAGCCTAGACTGGTAATAAAAATGTTGTAGAGGGTTCAGAAGACCACTTAGCACCCTCAAATATTCTCACATTCTTTCTAAATAGGCGACACGTTTCTAAACCCTACCCATACTCACTTAAATCACTATTCTCAGGCCAGCACACAGCACCTTATAATATGGGCCAGCACCAAGAGCATGTACATGCAGTCAACCTCAGATCAGTGGTAAAAGTCGTGACATTGACAGCGTCTTTATGTCAATTTTCGGAGTGCAGTTCGGTTGACTGTACTTAGGTACCTACCTAGTAAGAACGGTTTTACTGTCATGCGGCTTTCGTTACACACGCCGATTACTCCTCCAGCTCCTGCCTAGATTCTATTTTGTTTCCAACTATTCAAATAGGTACCCAAATTAAAGAAAAATTTATCACGCATGCGGGCCAATCCTGCCCGCCGCCCGCGTTATAACTATAAGCAAAACAGCAACCGCATGACATGACAGTAAAAACGTTCTTAAGTTGCTCAAGATGTAGGCATCTTCTTGGATGGTGGGTACCTACTTATTTTCTTACGTGTTTTGATCCAGTGTCACTCATAACGGTTTTCGCTCCACTTTGGGTTGCAGCAACATCCTTCAATCCTGTAGGCACAGTATTGAACTGTACGTTTTGCTGACGCGGTGGCTTGCACCAAACGTGCGTCATTTTATTACTTTAAATATACATACGATCTACATATCAATAAATCTGTGTTGAGACCGCTCCTCTCAACATTGCCGCGCGATGGCGGCAGTGAACGAGGAGTGCGGGGACGGGGTTGCACGTTGCAGTTAGTTAATAAAATGCGCAAGCGCAGCCGTGCGTGGAGGCGTGCAACAGCTGACTCGTGTGGTGCGGGGCCCGCGCTCGGCCGTCGGCCGGCTGATAGCCCGCTGTCCCCGCACTCCTCGTTCACTGCCGCCATTGCGCGGCAATGTTGAGAGGAGCGGTCTCAACAATCAGCGAGTGCGATTACTGCTACGCAGTGACGAACATTAGAGAAAGGAATAGCCAACAGTTTTACTTGTAAGCAGAATTTATACCTACGTAATAGGTACTAATAAGTCTAACGGAAACGTAAGTGATTTTTCTCTTCGCGCTTCAACCTCAACAACAGCAACTGAAAGTGTAAGAACCGTACAGATCCAGTGTGTGTGTGTGTGTGTGTGTGTGTGTGTGTGTGTGTGTGTGTGTGTTCATGTGTATGTTTTGTAACCTCAATTTTCGACGATGACTAAGAAGGCCGAAACAGCGAGAACTCGTCCATAATGTTTTAGTTTAGTGTTTAGATATAGAATGAAGACCTAACTAAAGGTTCAAGTATTAAAGGTCAGAGATCGCGAAAATTTATCTCTTATTTTTAGGGGTAATTAATGGTGTTAAAAACTTAAAGCTTGTCATAACTTCATAGGTAAGTGGCAGCTGGCAGCACAGTTCAACGTTTACAAATCGCCATTGTTTTGTGTCGATCAGAAATTAAACGAAAACTAGATTAATATGGGAGACTTGGAGTGTGGCACTAGTAAAAGACGAGCTAAGAAAAAGGGAAGCGCATACCACTGATAAAAAGCAGAAATTATTTACGTTTTATAATTTATAGGTTATTTTGTGTTTGGAAGACTGGAGGCGTACGACAGGAATAACCTGATCAGAGTTGAAAACCAACTCCAGGATGATCTTCCTGACTGAAAAACATCAGAGACGTCAGGTAATTCTAGCACTGATCTAATGTGATAATATAAACACACAAACCTTTACTATAATTTCCGTAATATCACACTACAAGTGCCTGGTAATAAAAACGGACCAAGTTCTTTTGGGAGCATCACCTATATATGTACGAATCTCTGCCTTAAAAGTCTTCTTGTCTTACCACAAAAAACAGACACGCCTTAGACATAATGTTTAGCAAAAGTGATACAACAAAACCATGTTTAGCCGTTGTTAACCTTCCTATACTCGCGCCAATTTTTGTAACACATATACTCGCGCACGGTCTCACCGACCGATAGTTCGCACAATTACAACATATTTTTTTACTATGAAGCCCAAAAAAAATTATTAATATTTTAAAGTTTAGGATTTATTGAAACAAAAAAGTATGAATAATACTAAGGGCTGATTTCACCAAAGTCAGACATATTTTATCCGTGGAATAAAATTGACGTCTGACAGTTCTAGTATGGAAGAACTGTCAAAAATCCAAAATTTATTCCCACGATAAAACTTATTCTAGGTATAAAAGATTGGTGAAAATCGCCCTTAATTTATTAATTATTTTACTGACTTTCAGTCTATCACAAACCAGTCTTCGAATTTGAGATTTATTTCTAAGTACTAGGAAAACAAAAATAAAATCTGTAGGTACCTACTTCTTTTTAAAACCAAAATAAACTTCTAAATAGTAATAAACAACATATCAAAGGACATATATATCTATGATTGGCTTAGTTTTGACCCTCACCATAACAATCAGGGCATATGGTTACAGCATGTTCCAAACAAAAGTATTTTTTGCATGTGGCGCAGTTGTAACCTCATATATCTCATCATTTTCGTCTTCTTGCTCAGTGTCGTATGTCTCTTCTTGTACCTCCACATAATCTTCCACCTCAGTTACTTTCGTCTTCATAGCTACAACCAGAACTTAATTCATCCAGCAACAATCTGATGCGATCATCATCCATTTTGATATGAAGTATAATCTCCAAAGAATAATAAAATTAGTCAAAATATAATATAGAGCAACAAACATACATACATTTTACTATACATACGTCATAAAGTATTCAAAGTTTGTAAAAAATATATAAATGCACTAAATATATTACATTATTACTTACACAAAAAGTTGCACCTATACTCGCGTCGGTCTCACGGACCAATTGGCGCCAAACATAGACATATATAGTAAGGACCAGGCTAACCGCGCGGCGAAATGGCACCAACGCGCTGGCCCTAAAATATAATTTTAGGGCCAGCGCGACTCAGTCGAACGCGGTCCGCGCGCGGATGCGTAGTACTGTCATTAAAATGCCTAGTTGCGTGGTAAAAGGCTGCAAAAACTATGACACAAAAGTTAAAAAGGAACATGGGATATCGTATCATCATTATGTAATCTTACATTATTTTTGTTGCAATTAAATTATCAAATAAACATATTTTTAAAGTGATAATCTTACCACCGAAATCCACAATGGCGGCCATGTCGCGCGCTGTCGGCAGCGCGTGAAGTAACCTTGTACGGACGTCATTTTTTATTTGTGTTTTATTTTTGTCTTAGGAACTTAGTGTAAGTAATTTTGAATTTTTTTAGCCTTCATATGTTGATATTTCTATTCGCGGTATAGCCAAGTAAATAGTCGTTGATACAATATCATTCGAAATAAAAATATAAGGACTAAATATTATATGAAACATTTGTTGCGAAACGAAATTCTATGAAATTTCTGTCTGCGAAACAAAGGGACACCTTATTAAATTGTTTACAATTCAAATAAAGCTGATTGAGATCAATTTGTTTTACTCACGTTTTCTTTGTGAACTATAAAATCATCATCATCTGCCTAGCCTTTTCCCAACTAGGTATGTTGGGGTCGGCTTCCAGTCTAACCGGATGCAGCTGAATACCAATATTATAAACTATACTATTATATTGTGAACTATAAAATATCATCCCAAAAAGGACATCGTTTCCAGTGTAATTTCTAGGTATGTAATTCGCAAGCGCTCGCTATGTCCCAATGGGATTTAAGGGGGAAGCGCTGAGGTAGTCATATTTGTTACAGTCGCGAATCATATTTAGATCAACATACAACCTGTCACTGACCTGCAAATTGCAAAAAACGTAAGAAAATTGAATTTCGCGGGCTACTCTGACGCTTTCGCCTTAAATTGTTTCCGATAAAATGTGATAAAAAAATCACGGCTACATAATCAAGCTACAATTTCCAGATTCGCATTGTATAGAAATAAATAAATGTAGCCGTTTGTACAAGGTTACGTCGTCGGCCTATGCAACGCGGAACTCACGTAGTTCGTATGAGTTATCATAGATGGCGTTAGTTTTTTCTTGTATGAAGAAGGTTTATGTAAAATGTTCTGATGGGCGTATCCTTCCTTTTGAAATCATTGGCGCCAAATGCTACAACTAGTGCGCTTCGCACGAACATGCGGCGAGCCCTAAAATGAAGTTAGCAACAAATCCGGCAGCTAGCAAGGAACTCGACTTCTTAGGATTTTCGTGCTTAAAAATAATTACGAAAATAGGTTTCGTCGGTCTCACAGACCAACGCGCGAGTATAGGAAGGTTAAGGGTTAGAAATGGTTTAGAAGTTGTTTAAATTTAAACAACAGGAACCCCATGTTTAACGGGCTTTTAACCCTCGCCATATTGCTTTCTGTCGGTAGGTACGTAAATTGCAATGGATATCTTTGATTATGCTGATTTTATTGATTTAGACATGGAATTTATGGAATCGTGATCAAGTGTACAGAATGCGAGTTATTCCTTTCGAACATTACAATGAATATAACTTTAGAAAACTGCAAGTTCAGCAAAGCTTTCGATAAAAAAATTGACCTAATAAAAGATGATACTATTCCACATGATTCACGAGGTAGGTGCTTAGATCCTCAAATTCAAATTGCCCGTGCCTTACGGAATTGGGCCCGCCATCAGGGAAGCGCTCTTAGTTATTGTCTTTAGTTTTGTCGTCATTACCGGTTGTCATCGTACAGCTTATTTACCTAGTGCTATTTTACTTTTCAGATGCAAGACGATACCGGTTTCTTACATGGAATCTCACAAGTTGTAAGCAAGACTAGCATTGCAATTCCACCCTCTCTCTGATGGGGCGGCAATCTGACACGACCAGAGAGTGATCAGGCGCAAGACGGTGTCTAACATACTGACTCCGGGCCTGCTACTGAGTTTCTTGAAAGAAAAACCGAATCACTTAATTTTTTACCCTAATCGGGGACCTCCAGTTGATTTACAGCAACACCAGACCAACGCAGCAGACCCGTACTAATAGTGCACCATGCACCAAGCGTAAGCAAACATAAGCATGATTTTTTGTCAGTTTTGGTTGTATCCCGTTTCAATGTGCTTTTATTAGACAATATCGCCGTAGTGTGGTAAATAAAACTGCAATGACTTTATGCCGCCAAATAAAACAATTTGATGTGGTTTTAATATTTTATATATCATAAAATCGTACCAGAATTGCATATTTATCCATTTTATCTTCCTTTTGCATCATTGTTTATCTTCTTATTTTAGACTCGTTCGACCGTCTAGTAAACACGTATTAAGGCAAACAATTTATATTATTATATTGGCAAAAAAAAACACTATCACTGGGCACAATATACCTACCTACATAATGCACCCAGGTCACCCAGCGATACACTCATTTACTGCAGTAACGTTACATAATGATGGTCATTAAGTAACAATGTTTCAAAAAGCTTTCAATATTCTATGCAGTACCAATGCCGATTCATACAATACTACTGTATCGTTTCCTCTGCGCGTTTGCGACAACCGACCACATGCACCAATGCAGTCGCGTGATTACAAAGATCGTCAGGCAGCCATTTAAATTACAAACAATCACTAACATTTTGGTCCATGTTTTTAACAGAATATTGTGCAAAAAAGATGGGTAATTATAAAAAATAATACTATTAAAAAGGATATTGTTTGGTATCTCTGGGCTCTTCGTGTGAACGATCTCGGAAGGGCGACTTCTCCTGTGGATAATAATGTTTTAGAATTGAAATGACATTGATCAAATTTGTTGGATCATTGTGCCCTTTTCCCGGGGTCATTAATTTAACTTAAAAAAACAGGTTCGTAACGTTTCATTCCAATTTTATATTACGATAAAACAGAATTAAGTTCGGATGTAGGTTATGTCAGTTGAATTTTGAGATGGGACTTCATGGCGAAATTCAAAACTATCAGCAAATGAATATACAAAGGCGCCATTCGAGCTAGATTTTATAGAGAATTCGTCGATTTCTCTAATATCGAGCTCATGATTGGACATCGCCTAGAACTCACACCCCGAAATTGATCCCTGAACAAACCGATAGAAGAACTCAGTTTGAACTGATTTTAATGCTTTAACATAATTTATGGTTCAGTTTATTGAACCTACCCAATTCTTCGGGTTTTAATAATTACCGCCAAAAAATACCGGTATTGATCATTGGCTTTGGTTAATTTATGATTAGAATAATATGTCATTTTATTCAAACATACTTTTAATTTTGTATTTATCGCAGGTGTTCATAATAAGTAGTATTTAAGCTATAAGGTTTAGGGTGGAAAGTTGAAACGGAACTTGGAAAATATCCTAAATATTGATGTTCCTTTATCCTTAAATATTGACGTTAGCAATTTTTTATTAAAAGTTAACCTTTCTGTTTTTTTTTTAAGTACGCAATACAACTTTCAAACATTTTTGAAAGTAGCTTGCCTGAACCGGGAATCTAACCAACTGAAATGCGAGAAATAATACCACCAACATATTATTATTACATCAATCGATATCATAAGGATAAAGCTCTCATTATCATATTATATTATTATTTTGAAAGAGGATCATGAAATCGAAATAAATGGTGAAAATAACAATTAATATTTTTTATAACAGAGATAAAATGGGGCAGACTAAAAGATAAAATGAGGCAAAGATTATTGCAAAAAAAATGCAGTTGTACTTGCTTTTAAAAATAAAGGAATGTTTCTTAGGAGTAAAGTTGGCTAACTTCAATATACATAAATAAGGTAGATTCACTCCAGGTCCGTTTTACCTTTCTACCCTGCATATACACAAGACTAGTCATTCATACAAAAAAGATCCTTAGAGGTTCAAATCGACAAACACAAAAGTTACTTCCAACTGTTAAAACGTTGCCCCACACTAGGAATTTCTCCTGTGTTGTGGGTGCGTTTACAAACATTTAGTCACAGTACACAAACAGCTAGACCCGGAACAACTACTTATAGGTCATACAAATATTTGTTCCGTGCGGGATTCGAACCCGCGACACGCAGCGCTGCAGTCAATCGCTTAACCATGCGCCAACCGTGCCTCTCGCTGTGCCGTGTTGTTCTGATAATATGTATAATTATTCTGTATATATTTTATGTCCATAGACAAATGTTGGAATAAAATATCTATAGAAATGCCTATTGGCTAGAAGTGCAGTCAAAATCAAATGAAATTAAATTAAATTCATTCTCAAACTAGGCTGAGAATCCGCACGTTTTGAACGTCAAAATTACATAAGACAGTCCCCGAAAACGGCCGCCCTTCTCCAGTATTGCGCAACGTTTAAAAATTGGTTGAAGGTTGTGTGTAGGTAGAACGTGTGCGTTTGTCTACGCGAGCAGAGCCGGAAGCTTTGCTAGTTATATGTGTAAAAGCCGTTAGCTCAAATACTATTAGTAGGGTATTTGACAGCTTTTTTTTTTATTCTCGATACCTAGAAAAAAGGTCATCATCTCATTCTCCTGCCTTATCCCAATTTATTTGGGGTCCGAGCAACATGTTTTTTTCTTCTATACTAGAAAAAATATAAGCCACAATGAAGCATGTTTAATGATATTATCTCAAAAATGGGGGAAACTGGAAGCGTTTTAGTCGATGATGGATGATAGATCTGACGTAACATGATAGGAATGGAATAGTAACTTAGCGCCATCCAGTACAATTACCGTTTTGCGAGAAAATGATACAAGATTAACAAAGCGGTTACCTTCATCATATACAGGGTTATTTGTAATACGTCGGCAATCCATTAAGGGGATGTAGGGGAGGTCATTTGCACCCAAATGACCCCTTATGACCCCCATACAAAATGTTTTTGAAGATATGTGGTATCTTACCCCGCATTCGGAATTAGACCGTGATCGCTCACAGTGATCACATCAATAATTTGCGTTCCGATTTAGATATCATGATTATGATAGCTAAGAACTGTCAACAATTCGGAATGCTCTTGAACGCGCTCAACGTCAAGCTCAAACCTTGCACAAAAAGGCCGATAGGATATTCTTCTGCTAATGGAAGTTCAACGCATTGGCACTTCTATGTTGTTGGTTGACTCTGTCGACTCTGATAACTTAGATTTTGAGTTTGAGAACGACGATTCGTCCAGGGATGAAACGGATGACGAAGTGCTTATATTAACGTATTTACATGCTCCCGGCAAAGATTTACCCCGAAGAAAGATACCATATTCATATTCATTTATTTATTGTTTGTCACAGGTGAAAAGACAGTTCTTACAGTTAGAATTATTGTATCACTGTAACATACCCATGGGGTGTACAATATTTATATGTATGTCAATATTATTGGCGATGCTAAAATACAATTCATAAAAATACAATTACTCTTAATTGTTATCAAGAATTACAAATAGCATAAATGCAACAATAATTAAACATAATGCACATGAGTTTAAAACTCATTTCAGGCATTCTGTTACGTCTTGGATTTTACAGCACAATTTCGAGAATGCCGCATTAGTTTAAAGATCATATGATGCGACTCGAAACAAAACAGCACTATTGTCATTTTTGACAGGGCTCACGGTGATATTAATTTAGGGCATAGTCGGCGTTATCGCAAGATGTCGCATGTCATGACGTGACGTCATATATGACGATTCACGGGACATCGTTATCGCGCTCACGCTAATTCGGAACGGGTATTAGCACGGACAAATCGATTACAGCGCAACCCGGAACGCACCCTTATTGTATCTCGTTGGAAAGCTGAAAAGTTGTACATGTTTCTGGAATGTTCTGTCGATAAAGTATACTTAACCATGTTTTTTTGCAGAAATCAACCATTTTAGTCAAAAAACCTGCTCAAAATGAGGAAAATTTTATGCTCTGATTTAAAAAATATTAAAGATAATTGTCATTTTATGATTGATTATTATGTATTATAGTAGAAGCAGATAAAAATATTTAAAAAAAAATCATGCATTGTTTATTTTTGAAAAATTTCTAACTTGTATATAGTACGACACAACTTAGATGTAGCATCGGCAAAATTCGTAAAACCGATCACATCCGAACTGAGTGCGCCTTCAAAATCACTAATCTTTATTATTGCTTTAGGAGAAAATGATCTTTATGCAAACTCCATAACTTGTAAAGTCATTTAACAAAACACATTCGGGAAATTGATGCATAGATATACATTACTAGCTTGCAAAATAAATGATCACTTAAATAAAGTCTTTGTTTTTTAGATTCGATTTGAAGGATACAAGGCTAGAATGATGAATATCACAAATCAAACTTTTATAGATGTTTATTGTTAAAAACTTCAATTATAATTTATTAAGGGAATGCAATAAATAGAATGTTACATAAAAAATGGCTTTGAACGACACCAGATATATTAAAATTGTTTTCATCCCACCATCTCGGAAAGAGTATTTTTAATCTTCAATATCTGAGTGGAAAAGCCGTTTTTATTCTCTAGAGGATAAAGTAAATTGAATTTAGAACATCGTGTGCACTAAGTTTGTGAATTAAAAAAAACATTAAACCTATTTACTGCTACCTCTATGGTGCCGAATATATCATACAACTTTTTTTTAATTTGTTAAAAACTCAGACTCGGAACCTTCTTGGTGTTCTTTTTTCAATTTGCTTTGTACGCGGTTCTTTACGCGGCATTTTTTCACGTCATTGTTAAACCTTATATTAAAAACAAGAAACTTGAAAACAAGTGAAAAAACTAAAATGAGTGATTCTAGCGACGAGGAAGTTTGCTTGACGCCAACAGAATTGACTGAAACTGTTAATAATGCGCAAATGAGCTTTCTCCCTCAACAATCACGCGAGAAGTATTTAAAACAGTACGATATGTTCAACACGTGGCGACTAGCAAAAGGAGCCAAAACTTTCTCAGAAAACGTTTTGCTGGCATATTTTATAGAATTATCCGAGAACAAGAAAGCAAGCACTCTATGGAGTACGTATTCGATGCTAAAAGCAACAATAAAGATGAAAAAAGACAAACATATCGATACCTATCCTAAATTAGTGGCATTTTTAAAAAGAGCCTCATCTGGTCATCAACCAAAAAAATCGAAGGTTTTCACAGTATTTGATATTGAAAAGTTTCTTAACGAAGCACCCGATTCCGTATATTTGGCGGCAAAAGTAAGTCAGTTGCACATTCAGTATCTACTTAAGTATATTAAAATCAATTAAATAGTATACTTAGTAGATGTTGATAGGCATAATTATGCGTTCATATCAATTTTATTCATTTATCTACTACAATACTCTTTACGTTACAGGTTGTTCTTATTATTGGAATAAACGGAGCATGTCGAACTAATGAACTAACACAACTTAATGTCAAAAACATTGAGAAACATTCAGATGACTTACTATTAATTAATTTACCTAATACAAAGACAAAAAGAGCGCAACTTCGTCATTCGCAAGGAATACGTAACGATTGTTGAGAAATATCAAGCCTTACGCCCGCCTAACACTCCAATCAATCGATTTTTTCTACAGTATCGCAATGGAAAGTGTGTTAGACAGCCTATGGGTACTAATAAAATTGGCAGTATCCCACGAGAAATAGCAACATTTCTTGAACTTCCAGAACCCCTGTTGTACACGGGTCATTGTTTCCGACGAACTTCAGCCACACTTTTGGCTGATTCCGGAGCTGATCTCCTGTCCCTTAAGCGCCACGGAGGCTGGAAGTCCAATGCAGTTGTAGAGGGATACATAGAGGATTCCATCCAAAATAAGTCTAAAATATGTGAAGGCATCGTAGGAGCCATTACACTGAAAGAGCCTCAATCGGATCCTTGGACTGGCCATTCTACATCAAAAATAAGCCGTTATGAAACACCTAACCATCTCCCTCTCTCTCCAACATTCACGCCAAGGGAATCCGATGAATCGGTACAACTATTAAGTATGACAGATAGTTTACCGAAAAACAGTACACAAGTGACTAACACCAATATTACAGTACCAAACAAAAATATTACACTCAATTTAAATAACTGTAGCAACGTTACTTTAAAATTTTCTTAATTATACCTTAGTATTATTTTGTTATAATTTAAAGATTATTCTGTAATACTTACCTGTCATAATGTAGTAATTAATACCTAAACTGAAATAAAAGTGTACCTATCTTGTGATTGTAAACGTTTTTTTTTTGCATTTAGTCATTTCCTCGCTGAGGTGGAATGAAAAGTTACGTGTTGCACTCGAGTGCAAAGATTTTTCACCTCGTGCTCTTTTGATTCCCTCGCTAACGCTCAGGATTCTAATTTTGAATCACTCGCTGCGCTCGTGATTCAATTTTAGAATCCTTCGCTTGCTCGGTCATCAAAATTGAACACGCGGTTAAAAAGCAACTTTGCACTCTTGTATAACAAATAACTATTATTCTTATTCGAATACACCTTCGACATCCATGCTTATATCCTCAGTCTCAACAGCTCCATTGTAGTCGTTAAACGATTCGTCGCTGTCTGATGATAAGTCATTTAAATTTATGATGAACTGATCCAAATATTGGTCCGTTCTATCCTCGTGTCGCATATGCTCTTTTTCGCATTTTATCGCGTGATCGACTACTTTTTCCCATTCGGATACGCCAATAGATTCGAATTTCTCCATTAATAGTTCTTTGACTTTCGTTAGATTCATCGAGAAATTTTTAGAACTGAGAGCTGGTTCACATTAGGTCGGACCGACAGTTTGCCGTTCACCGACTGCCGGGTGTTGCTGTTCACACTAGACGCCGCCGACCCGACCTAATGTGAATATAACTGTCGGTACGGTCGTTTTACTGCCCGGCCTGGGTCGTCACAAAACAGTAGTTGTGAGTTGGCTTTCGTATAGGATCAAAACTTCTACATTAATTTCGCCCTCCATATTGAAACGTGTCTTCTCTGCATACACGTCGACGAAACTGCTTGCGCGAGTGCCGAGAGCGGGGTAAGGGCGGGTGGGAGGGTGGCAGGCGGGTGTCGCCGCCGCTTCGCGCCGACAAATGTGAACGGTGCCATACTTGCTAGTACGCCAATATTATGTCCGATCCGACAGAAATCGTGGCTGGACGTACGGTAAAAGTGTCGGCTCCGACAGTTTGGTCGGGTCGCCCTAATGTGAACGGCGCTATTGACATAGGTACATACGCCAATATGGATCCGACACGTTTGTCGGGCCGGTAAAACTGTCGGTCCGACCTAATGTGAACCAGCTCTAACGTGGCCTTTCACTTGGGCCCAAATATTCTCGATTGGGTTAAAATCTGGATGATAAGGAGGTAACCGTAAAACAGAATGACCATGTTCCGCCATTATTTGGTCAATTGAGCATTTAATGTGTTCAGATTTGTGGCGTTTAATTATTTCATACAATTCTGGTTTCAGCAGATTTGACGCAAAGGGTAGATTGCATGGATGCTTTTAGAGAATTGGAATTCGGTGCATTGTCTATCTGTGTGTTATGGTAAGAAGCGTTATCTACGACCACACCAGTATTAGGTCGTAGATTCGGAATGAGATGTTGTTTTAACCATTTTTCGTAATTTTCTTTATTCATCACGTGCTGATAATCGCCAGTACTTTGAGAAGATTTATAAACTAAGAGAGCGCCAGGTACAAAACCTCTTGAGCCACCAGCGTGGACAATAATTAATCTTTCACCTTTTGATATCGGTTTTTTTAAGCCTTTCTTAGAACTATCCGTCCAACTACTTTCCTTTGTATGTGTGGCGTGTATGTAAGTCTCGTCAGTATAAACTATATCCCGACCTTCACTTCTAAAGTTTTGTATCTGTCGAAGATACTTAATCCGCTGAAGTCTTACTTCATCTTTCTCGGCCAGTAAAGATCTATTATTTTCCATTTTCTTGAATTTGAAACCCAGTTCAAGCAATATTCTGCGCAAAGTTTCTCGACTGCCTGTGAAATTTATAACTTCCTGTAATTAAAATTTTCAACGATTTTATTGTAGGCAACCTTTTTTCAGTGACATGAAAGTCATATATCGTCCTTCTAATGACATCATAATCAAAACCGTCTAAATTTGCTCGATGTTCTTTCTTTTTTCTGGACTTTTTAGGCGAACTAAAAGTTGCACGAGTTGAACTAGTCGAAGCCAAGGCATTGTCATGCTCTTTCAAAACAGCACTTATTGTTCTACGTGACACACCAGTTGCCTTCGCAGTTCGCTCTTGAAGGTTTTGAAAGTGATCATTCCCAAAAACCCTATTTTTAGACTCCGTAGCCTCTCGACTCATACAACGACTCACAACTCACGACTTTGGCTATTATACGGCTTACAACGTTTCAACGAAGTCATCATGAAAAAAAACAGCAACAAAAAATATATTATTCACTTTCCTATTAAATTGTCACGAAGTGTAGGTACGGAATGATTCACTCACGTGCATTCTCAACGCTGTCTCGAGTTGAACTGAGGCGGGAATATATAGCGCGAATAGCATTGAATGGCGCGATAGTGAGCGATTTCTATTGGTTGTGTAAATCGGAAATGATCGGTTTTACGATGCTACATATAAGATGTGTCGTACTGTACTTACCGCAAAAAAAATATAAAATGTCAAATAACTCGGAAATGGTTGACAATTGCATAGGGGTTATAAGGGGTCTTCGGAGGCACTACGCCGGGGGGAAACCCCGCTTCCGCGGCAAATCGCGGCGGAGCGGACGAACCTCCGGCGCGATCTCATGGCGGCATGGAAGGAGCGACTGTCGCAACCCAGCGCAGGGCACGCCACGATAGCGGCGGTAAGACCCCTCTTTGAGGAGTGGCTAGAGAGGCGTCACGGCGTCCTCACCTACCGCCTGACGCAGGTCCTCACCGGACACGGATGTTTCGGGAGGTTCCTGCACATCATCAGGCGGGAGGAAACGCCCGGGTGTCACCACTGCGATGATCGCCCCGAGGACACGGTGGAGCATACGGTGGGGGCCTGCCCTGCATGGGCGGAGCACCGCCGTGTCCTCGTAGAGGCGATCGGCAGCGGCGGCGACCTCTCACGCCCGGCCCTGGTTCAAGCCATGGTCCGGGGCGAGGGGGAGTGGGAGGCAGTCGCCTCCTTCTGCGAAGCAGTCGTGCTAGCTAAGGAGGTGGCGGGACGGGAGAGGGAGAGAGTCTCCCGTCCAAGCCGCCGCGGTGGACGCTCCGGGCGTCGGGAGCCGCGTGACGACTCCCGGCCACCGTAGGCGCAGGTCTGCGGGCGGTGAGTAATGGGTAGCTCACCGTCCGATCAGGACCAGGCCCGTGCTGGACGGCGCGTACGTGTTCCACGCGCGCCTCAAAGAGATGTCAGCATCGAAGAGGGGGCCCACTAGGGCCCAAGCCTGCCGGGAAAGCGGGATCATCCAAAAGGGGTACCGCTGACCCGGAATATAAAGGGCCAAGGAAGGAACACGGGTGGGTTTTAGTCAGTAAGAGTCTGACACTCCCTTCCGCTCCACCCAGAGCGGGAGGGGGTCATTTGATGATTTCCCATCCTCAAAAAAAAAAAAAAGGGGTCTTTTGTTTGCAAATGACCTCCTCCCCTACATCCCCTTAATGGATTGCCAACATATTATCAATAACTCTGTATCTAGTGTGGTGCAAATAAAGTGAAGTATTCATATTATA
Organism: Brachylomia viminalis; assembly: GCA_937001585.2. NCBI lineage: Eukaryota > Metazoa > Arthropoda > Insecta > Lepidoptera > Noctuidae > Brachylomia > Brachylomia viminalis. Next base: position 12,862,792 of record OW443299.2, read on the forward strand.
TTTCCACCGATTTTATTTATATTTTTTCAAATCGTATTTTTTTCGTAACATTTTAAAATCTTCATGTAGATTTTGATAGTAGTCAAATACTCTACTAAACGCGAGCGAGAGTATACTTGCATTAAAATTAATCAAATATTATAGTCTTACCCTTTTGTGGTATTTTTCATAGTGATGATCTTCTTGCGAACCATTTTGATGACTTCCCATTTTGATAACTGCTAAAATAAGATTAAGATTTAATTATTCAACTACTCTGTTCGAATTCACAAATTGTTAGATAGAGGCTCTGCGTTTGGAAACGAATAAAACGAAACAAAAGTAAGAAAGAAGCTGACAGACGGATATTGCTGGCTCGCAACATTTGTAAAAAAAAATACGTGATGTTCGCAGCTTAGAGAATAAGTTCTTCAACCATTGCGTCTCTTTATATGCTGCCGAAACGTAGAAATCGAAGGTCGGGTTGGCCCACAAATTTTAACTCGTTCAAGCCAGCTATTCTTGCAGTTTCTTATAAAAATGAAATCCGGAATGAAATTATCCAGAAAGGAGTAACCAAAAAAAGGCGACCGTGTCGAACAGGATGCGGAAGGTAGAGAACCAGTTGTTGTGGAGCAACTTGGGAGAGGCCTATGTCCAGTAGTGAACTGCAATGGGCAGAGTTGATTAAAACGCAATAATCCGAGAAATACAAGCAGTGGTGGTAAACAAAAACCAAAAAAATCTTTTTGGGTCATTGATAAATCCAGTCCAGTAAATCTAGTAGGCAATCCTACAAAAAATACAGGCGTCACGACGTTGCGTGAAATGACACTGAAAACACACGGAGCACATTGCTGAAGTTATAAATAAAATAAATAACAAGAGAACAAATTCAATATAACCCACCTTTTTGTTCATCCCGCCGCCTCTTCTGCTCCAAGATCACAGATTCTTCGGCTCTATCCTATTTAATAATATTAATAAAATTAAGTCAAATAAGCTAAGGTCATACAAGTCATAACATATGTAGAGTCAAAGAAATGGATCTCGGAAGGGTCCCCAACGCCACTGATCCCTAATTTGGAGAAAACAGTGCAACTGCAAAAATTAACACTACGCCCATGGCGCATGTGGCTTAAATAATATCCGTTTCGATAGAATCTATCGAACGTTTATTTGTTTAGCCTTATTTCGATACATTAACATAATTTAATAAAAACCAAATTTACAATACATGGCGATCCTCACCATTCCGCATGCGAGTCGCACCACAAGTAGTTTTCACAATTGACTTTTTATTTTCTTTTAGGTGTCGAACACATGTAACTACTCGATTCTTGAGGAAACGGAAATTAAGCATGATTCATTTATTTAAAGTGATATAGGACTGATTTCAAAATTGAGACATTAATTTAAAATGTTTAAATTCAGTAGGATTAATAGATTCTATGTTAATATTGAATACTTACCCTTTTCCGATTCATCTTACGCTCTTTACGTTCATCGCCCCTCAATTTAGCCTTTCGTTTCTCCTTTTCTGGTGAACGTTCCTCTATCTCTTTGCTACCCTGCTTTTGCAGAAAATAAATATGAATATTTGATACAATAAATCAGTAAAAATATGTAATTTATGCACAACAAACTAAGTATAAGGGAATTACTTAAGTAAGCCGAAATTATATTTCCTTTAACCCAAAATAATAAAAGTCAAAAGGGACTATGAATAAAGAAAAATCTTCCACTTTAATTAGTATATTCTTCATGCTTTTCTCCTTGTCCTCTTCCTTGATCGTAACAAGTAGCAGGTCCAGTTTGCATTGTGCGATATCCGTGAAGCCAGTTTGACTTGATGATGTTCCGCAAAATATAGAAATTCAATAATCATTCCTTTCGTCCACCAGGTTCTGAAGGCGAGCTCCGTGCTTGGGTAAGAGGTTAGGATGATAATGTAGTCTTCAAAGTATGTAATTTTAATTATTTTAGTATGTAGCACTGTTGTGTTATTATGCCATTTCATTTTACAGCTTATTTGTGATTATGAGAACTTTATTTCTTTGTTTTGTCAAGTTAATTAATAGAATACATCTAGGCATCTCGTTTTCTATTTTTGATTAATTGCTACTTAGTGGCTGGGGTCTTATATTGTGGCTTATATCTTGTCATTTCTTGATTATCATTGAACAGTCGTGGCGATGCTTAGGGAAGGCCTTTGTCTAGCAGTGGACGTCTTGCGGCAAAATGACGGTGATGATGATCCCTCGACATTTGATATCTTGCCATTTCCTTCTTCAATTCTCGGCATTTCTTTATTCACAGGACCTTTTGACTACAGTATATTTTTATTATTAATAGCCTTACCGTATTTTATCGGACTGGGCTGAATGGACTTACGAAACACACGATATTTTTCCTTTCGCACCGATTTGTATGTTGCATATTGCTTTTTATGTCTACAGAAACACGAAAACTTCTTCAATAGTTTTATTTATTTTTCATAACACTTTGTATTTTCTTCTTGGTTGGTAACAGTAAACTAAAGTTATTTCTGATTTGCTGTCTTTATTTTCGTTTCAACTTGATTTATTGCATAGTGGTCCTCTTCTTAGTGATTTTGTAGTTAAAGTTGTAGAAACGACCATCCAATTCCATTTAACAAGATGAGATTAAAATAATAATTATCCTTTCATTGCTCCGCTTATGTTAGGAATTTTTGCTTTGGTTTATTTTGTTTTTTATTAGAAATTGAATCCTTTTTTATTATATATATATGGTGCCATCTTATGACAGTAGTAACATTTTTCACTTGTAGAATGATAATTTAGTCTTCAACTGTAAATTCGAAGGTAAAGTCCTCTTCAAAAACTGCATTGAGTGATGTTATTGTTTTTAAATAACGCTTTTATCGAAGCTTTTCTCACAGTTTCTTATAGTTTTATGATTGACATTTTGATTTGTTTATTTTTATATAAGCACTTTTATTAAGTCTATAGTTTCTATTGCACTGGTTTTCACAAAGTCCCGATGATCTTGAACACTTTTTGATTTATAATAGTAATTTTGTAGAGATCGTGCGGCACATCGTGGTCGCGGTCCAAGCCCAATCCTCAGTCAGGTGCGAGCGCGATGCAAGGTCGGTTTATTACAACAATACTCACCTTGCCATTGCCGCTGGTTTCTACTTTACGTCGTTTTACATCTGTCAAACATATATTAACGTTAATTCCATTGATTAGTTAGTTAGTCATAACAGTAACAGTCATGTTTCGTTTCGAGTTTCGTTCAATAAACATACCTCGTTCTAGATCATCCGGAACGCTGCGATGGTCGTGTGGTGGCGATACCGTTTCCAAGTATCGTTCCTCCTGAATATAAATAATTCAGTTTATTAATTTACAAACTAAACATTTTCACGCATAAATACGGAAATTACATGATTTATATCGTGCTTAGGAACCCTTGCATTGTTAATCAAAAAAATATCTTTGAAAACATGAAATCTTTATTTACCCTATGCGAGCGTTCACGTGGAGATCTATCCTTACTTCTGACTTCTTCTTTCACCCTTTCCTTGAGTGACCTAGAATTATTTTAAATATTATGTTAAAATTTTATTATGATTTGAATAAACATATTTATAATACAAATTATCGATACATACGATCGTGATTCCCGTTTTGATTCCTTGTCGCGATCAACCTCTTCGCGACGTCTGTCACTGGTCCTCGATTCCTTCTTTTCAATTTCTACAAAATAAGGAATAATATCAAAAATATCGAGACGAACAGACTGTTCAAAATGATCGGGCAATTCCTGTATTTTTATGAACGTTCGCGTTCCAATATCAGACTCAATCTGTCAAAAATATCTGCAATTAACCTACATTTTTGACATTGATTGTCGCTGATATGAGATTGCGACTTGATTTTGAACTTTATTATGAAAGTACGAGAATTGGCGTTCTGAACAAATATAGAACTGTGGCGTTAGTTTGAAAAGGTAATTGTATACCGGCTAAAAATCATACCAAGAATAGTTTTTCCCCAGTGTAGATTTGAGCGTCAGAAACTGCAGTAGTCCAAAATTAGAGCGTGTCTAAGTTGTAAATAAAACGTATACAAAAGTCATTTCATACCGCGCCACAACCTTATAGGGCGGTTTTTGTGATCATCTTCAACCCAAAAAAATAGTCAGCGGCATGCAAGTGGGGGGAATATTATATCAGTCACGTAAATAAACATGATTGCTGGGATGGCACATCCGGGCTAAATTGAAAACTATGGGTTGAACGACAAGTCAAAGGAACCATGACATCAATTTTGAAGGAAAATTTAACTGCACTTTTTCTTTTATGAAAAAGCTTCTGCCTGTACTATTGAATGTTAAACAACTACTAGAAATGAAATGTATTCAGTATAAAATTCGTGGCAAAAATCGAGCCGTACCTCCAAGACCAATATCAATACCTTCCGATACTACTGTGTCTAAACAAACGTTATTATTTCTTTCTTTCTTTCTTTAATAAGAAAACGATACTCTGCTTTTTTTCCGGCCTAGCCATATTATTATTTATTTGTGTTTATTTGCTGATTTTTTTGTAACTGTCGATGGAAAAGTACTCACCAACGGGTTGCGGAGGAGACGCCACAGTTTCCTGTTCTGCTTTAGCCGGCGCGGCCTCTTCCTTCACCGCGCTCACCGGCACCGCGCCGGCCGCGCCCACCACCTTGTGCTTGTCGCCCACCTGCCGACACACACGAATTTAGGCAGAGCTCAATACTATACCCACATTTCACCGGTTGTATCTAAGGCGAAAGCGCCAGGGTAGCCCGCGAAATTCAAATTACGTTTTTTTTTTTTTTTTTCTTGATCAGTCTGTATGCTAAACAAAATGTATAATGTACTTACAGAATTGTAATCATCAATACAACGCTCTTAATCTTACGTCCTATGTATGAGGGGTCAAGCCTATTGGCATCAAGCTGAGGATTGATTCCAGCACCCAACAGCCAGCAGTCGCGCTCGCTCTCGCTACTATTAGACCAATGAAGTTGGATGAATTAAATAAATAAAACAATTTACCTGATGGAAATCACTTTCCCGCATCATTGTAGGGCCTTTATTCCGCAACTGACCACTGTAACCCGTAGCCAGTACGTAAAGATCTTGTCGCTGTGTTTTTTCTTCTTCCTTAACCTACAAAGATTTATATTGATGCTTATTGCGGCGCTCATAAATTGATTAATATCTTGTCTATGTACATACAGGCATGCATCAACAGCTACAATAGCACTCGAAAGTATTATATTACTACTTACTTTATCAATTTTCCGTTCAATGATTTGAGCCAGTTTAGCAAGTACTGGGAAATGCGGCAATACTCTTATGAGTACAATAAGCGCGTTACGTATTTGTACGTAATCGCCCGAGTCCAGGCACACTACCATAGCTTTAGTTATCTTGTAATGCCACTTGTGGCACACATGCCTGGAAATTAATGATAATTATCATAATAAAATATTTTTATAAATAACACTAAGTAAAAAATTTATAATTAATTTTATTATTTAGTACACAAAAACCAAATAGAAAAGTTAAGATTAAGTCTTAAAGTCGAGTTTGGCTTCATAACCAGGCAAAGGATATTGACAGGTAACATTTATTGCAGGTATAACAGCACCAGCGACGATGTGACACCTAGCGGGATATATTTGTAGTGTTTCTTCCCATTGGAATAAGTCTAGGAGTAGTGTCCGACGGAAGGTTCGGTTTCGACCAGTTTCGGCCAAAAAATCAGGTTTAGGCCGCTGCACTCTGGTTCGTGTAGAACAAACTAACTGGACAAAAAGAACTCTTCAATTCCTAGTAGTTAATTACTAATAAGAACTCATTAGCCCTTTACATTAAGGAATACACCTATTAATTTTCGTAATTACCCTCATTAGGACCGTCATTAAGGTAAAAGAATAAGGTTTAAAGAATGGATAATTCAAAGTGCTTTCATTTGCATTTTTACACAATCATTGATAACATTATTTAAGTAACTAAAAGAAATTTGTGATAGAGTTTTTGTGGTGGATTGTGTACATAAGGGTAAGTAGTTTTGTTTTAGTTCATTTTTATCACAGGAACATCATTCTATAATTTTATTAAATTACATAATTGTTTAGATAAAAGTGGACTTTTCTACCCATATTTTTGAATTCAATGGTCAAAAAATTACATGTCCACTCATGTCCACTCTGTAGAATCTATTTTATATGATTCTCACACATGTATCTAGTAGTAATTAGTAAAAAAAATATTGCGAATTATTTGCTTTTCTTTTTTTTCATTAAACAGTTTTCATTGTCTCAAAAATGTTTTTTTCGAAGAATGGCTAAAACACCCAAAGGAAAGCGGACCGTCATCTACCCCGGTCGCGATGGGGAGTGGAACCGGCGAGAGATGTCGTGCGGTGTCCCACAGGGATCGGTTCTAGGGCCGCTCCTGTGGGACATCGGTTACGACTGGGTGCTGCGGGCCGACCTCCCTGATGGCGTCAGCGTAGTGTGCTACGCTGACGACACGCTGGTCCTGGCGCAGGGGAGGTCGCATCAGGCGGCGGCCGACGCGATGACACGCGGGGTTGCGATAGTCGTGGAGAGGATCCGGCAGTTGGGTCTCGAGGTGGCTTTGCACAAGTCCGAGGCCATGTCTTTCCATGGGCCCCGGAACAGGCCACCATCGGGATCCCAACTAACGGCAGGAGGGGTTCACATCGGCGTCGAGTCCACGATGAAATACTTAGGACTCGTGCTCGATAGCCGGTGGAACTTCGTGGAGCACTTCCGACATTTGGCCCCCAAACTGGAACGGACTGGGGCCGCCCTCAAGCGGCTCCTGCCCAACCTGAGGGGTCCAAACGCCTCCTGCCGGAGGCTTTACGCGGGGGTCGTGCGGTCCATGGCTACATATGGGGCCCCGGTGTGGGCGCGTTCACTGCGGCGGAGAGCCGCCCACTATCTGAACGCGCCCCAAAAGGTGGTAGCCGTAAGGCTGATCCGGGGCTACCGCACGATCTCGGGCGAGGCGGCAAGCCTCCTTGCCGGACTGCCGCCGTGGGATCTGGAGGCGATAGTCCTTGCGCGCCTGTATGAGTGGCGCGCGGAGGCACTACGCCGGGGGGAAACCCCGCTTCCGCGGCAAATCGCGACGGAGCGGACGGACCTCCGGCGCGATCTCATGGCGGCATGGAAAGAGCGACTGTCGCAACCCAGCGCAGGGCACGCCACGATAGCGGCGGTAAGACCCCTCTTTGAGGAGTGGCTAGAGAGGCGTCACGGCGTCCTCACCTACCGCCTGACGCAGGTCCTCACCGGACACGGAAGTTTCGGGAGGTTCCTGCACATCATCAGGCGGGAGGAAACGCCCGGGTGTCACCACTGCGATGATCGCCCCGAGGACACGGTGGAGCATACGGTGGGGGGGGCCTGCCCTGCATGGGCGGAGCACCGCCGTGTCCTCGTAGAGGCGATCGGCAGCGGCGGCGATCTCTCACGCCCGGCCTTGGTTCAAGCCATGGTCCGGGGCGAGGGGGAGTGGGAGGCAGTCGCCTCCTTCTGCGAAGCAGTCATGCTAGCGAAGGAGGTGGCGGGACGGGAGAGGGAGAGAGTCTCCCGTCCAAGCCGCCGCGGTGGACGCTCCGGGCGTCGGGAGCCGCGTGACGACTCCCGGCCACCGTAGGCGCGGGCCTGCGGGCGGTGAGTAATGGGTAGCTCACCGTCCGATCAGGACCAGGCCCGTGCTGGACGACGCGTACGTGTTCCACGCGCGCCTCAAAGAGATGTCAGCATCATAGAGGGGGCCCACTAGGGCCCAAGCCTGCCGGGAAAGCGGGATCATCCAAAAGGGGTACCGCTGACCCGGAACATAAAGGGCCAAGGAAGGAACACGGGTGGGTTTTAGTCAGTAAGAGTCTGACACTCCCTTCCGCTCCACCCAGAGCGGGAGGAGTCATTTGATGATTTCCCATCCTCAAAAAAAAAAAAAAAAGCAACGTTCAGATGACATTAAAAGCGAGATGGGCTTGATTGTAGACAAACCAAAACCGGAAAATGACGGAAATACCGCGCGAAGATTTTTTGAAAATCCCGAGGCAAGTGTCGATATTACAGGGTTACATGTTCCACTTATACAAAAATTTTACATACTGCTTCGTGCTTTATCATCAGGATATGATATAAATATTGACAGATAGACAGACAGCGAAGACTTAGTGGTGGGATCCCGATTACACCCTTTTGTACAAAACCCAAAAAAAAATGTGTTTACTTATAAATAGAAACTATTTAGGTTCTTAGCAGACATGCTGGTTTTGGTATCAGCGAGTACGGATTTATTTGCTTTCTGGAAGATTGATACTAGCTCTAAGGGACACAAAAGATGCATCTTATCAACTCTGCATTTGGTCACAACAGTAAAATCACATCTTTCAGCAACAGCTTATTTCGACTTACACAAGAAAAAGAAAAATATGTACAAGATGCTTGTAAAGACAAGAGACAGAGCCTAACATTTTTTGTCCCTTATCGCTTGTCACGATTTTTAAGGTCAGCACTTTATTTGATAAACAAAGTTTGACGTTTGATACGCGTTCGAAAGTGGTTGCGACGAAATTTTAACGTTATTTCGAAAAATACGGACGATTTTGTGTTTATGGTTGAAGATTGACTTTAGAGCTGTTGCTGCAAAATGGTATGGTGCAGTTTTCTTGGTTGCAAAAGTGATAGTGTGAAGAAAATTGCCGTATTGTCCTTTCATTCGTAAGTAGCTAAATATTTTGGTTTATTCGGTGGAAGACCGTAGAAGTTTTCAACTAATATGGTTTATAACCTGTAATAATACATATACAGCTGTTTCCAGATAAAATGAGTGCTGAATTATGTTTTTATTACATATTGTTTTTTACATAACCGCCAAGCTCAGTGTTGCCTACTTTTTACTCGGATACTACCCCATTTTAGAGGAAAATAGTATGCCAATAAAATATATTGCAATAAATTACCTTCTTCAATCATTTCAGATGAATGCTTTATTAGAGTGTATGTATAGCGCTCGCAGCAAATTTGTTCCACTTTTCGCCGGGCGTAATCTTTACTTTTTAGTACCTATTTATAGTATAAAATATTGTATTTATAGTAGGTATTAAAGTGTTAAAAACTTTCAGATTTCCCGCCAAACCAGAATCACGGGAATTATGGAAAAATCAACTAAACTAAATAACTGGGTACCAAGGAAAAGCTCTAAAATAGGCTGCCAACAGTTTCAGATCACTTCTTTTATATGAAGGTAGGAAATAAAACATATTTACACCCTGAAGCTATTCCTGTTGAGGTAAGAAAGAAGTGTATATATGTACACTAATATCTACTCATCAAGTCTAAACGCGAAGACTTGTAATTGGCTTTCTGTCGACTATTGTTTCCTTTTTTTGTAGATTTTTTTTAACTGTAAGTCTTCCGTGCTGTAATAAATAAATAAAAATCATCATCTATTATTGATAATATTATGGTATTATGCTATTTATTGAAATAACAATTACTGTCCCATGTTTTGTCTGAATTATACATCTTTTCAATACAAATTTTCAATTACTTTTATATTAAATATTTTGTTTTAAATAGTTTATTGAATATGTAATAAATACCTACTATCTATGTATTACCAGAGTATGTATATTATGTGGAAATTGAAATTTTAGATAACATTTTAGCAAAATTTCAGATAACAGCTGGCAGCTCCCGCTGAGTCCACAGTTCAGGGACACAAAAGCAGATAGAGAAAAGTGAAACCATAAACATTCAACTTCAAAACAGGTGGCAAATTTAGAAAATACATAATATGTATTTTCTAAATGTATCTCGCAATCCTCTGATGTAACAAGTAGTTTTGATTTTAAGTCCGCTAAGATATTATCTTAGCGGACTTAAAATCAAAACTACTTGTTACATCAGAGGATTGCGAATTGTTAGCATCAATCGATACTTCAAACAAGGACTTCCTAAAGAAAATTTGAAATCTTACTGATCAGAAACGAAAATATTCTCCGTCATTAAGAAAATGTGCGCTTTGCTTAAATTTTATAAGCATACTCCTATGTACGAAAAACGTTTAAATCTTGTTTGCCTCATCCATCGACTTTGCGCTCTTGGTATAAAAGCATAGACGGAAGCCCTGGTTTCACCGCGGATTCATTAATAATCCCTAATAGATTTTCATATGTCGATATCTTGTAATTCCAATAATATTACATACATACGTGTCGAATTGATAACCTCCTTCTTTTTTTGAAGTTGAATATAAAATTTGTTTCACTTGTTTAGATTTAATGAAACATAGCAAAGTTATACCTTTATTGAAGAATTTCTACTATGAATAAACTATTTTGACGTTGTTGTGTTATTTCTATTTAAAAAGCCTGTGAGTTTGTACAAAGGAGATAAAAGAAATTGAAAAACATCTGAATATTCAGGGTAAAATCACCTTCAAGGGGGTAACTCTAAAGTTTCAGGTACCTTGATTTTCTGTCCCTTACAGCGACACGCTGAGCAGTAGTCTATAGTTTTCTCTGTCTACGGCTAAGGCCCCCTTTTTAATCGTCATTTTGACATTTTGGCAGTTTTGCACACAGCAACTGGCAAATCCTAAATTATTTGTAACAAATCTACGAAAAAGCGGCCAAGTGCGAGTCGAACACGCAATCGAATTGTTCTGTACCACCGTACAATACTTAACTACTTAACACTATATATTTTTTTTAAGGTCCATTATTTTTTACTTTATTTTATTTTTATTTGTTGTTATAGTGGCCATAGTAGTACACACTGTGAAAATGTCAACTGTCTACCTATTACGGTTCAAAAGCCCTGCGACAGACGGACGGACAGCGCAGCCTTAGTAACAGGGCCCCGTTGGCACCCTTTAGGTATGGAACCCTGTAATCGACGTGTCTCAGAAAACAGTTTTAATTTAATTACTTAACTTTTTCTTAACTTTAGTTTCGTTTTCGGCTGAAAATCGTATTACGGTCGGACACTATCTAGAAGACGATAAATTGATCTGAGAAGCTGTGTACCTGTAGTTCTCATAGCCCACGTGGTCATTGGCCTCGGTGAACTGGTTGGAGACGCGGTACTTGGTGACGAAGCCCGGGTAGTGCGCGCACTCCTTGTGGAAGGCCGACTTGTCGGCGTGCCAGCGCATGGCCGTGCCCAGCACTTTGCACAGGAACGTGCCGTAGCGAGCCGCCTCGCCCTCCGTGCACGACATTACCGAGTACGTGATGTCACAGAACAACTGCAATGTTACAAATAATTACTATTACAAAAATGGATAATAAGCAATAATGAGAAAACAAATGAAAATAGTTTAACTTGTGGTGATTACTAAAAGTTAGGATTTTAAAGCTCGCCATTCAGACATACTCTTGAGTCTTCTTCTAAATATTTACCTTGATTAGCCATGCCATATTAGTATACCAAGATAGTAATTAAATATCGGACAGCAACACTCACTATTAGACATTTATTTATTTATATATTCTTTATTGTACACCACAAAAAACATAACAACAAAAATTAAACTGAACACTACTTAATATAGGTACAATGGGCGGCCTTATCGCTTTCTGCGATCTCTTCCAGGCAACCTTGGAATGGACAGAGATTTTCCTGGACATAAAATGGGGCTGTTGTTGGTGCAAATAATAAGTATGTATACAATACACATAATATATACATATCCTAAATAATAGATACACTTATATACATATCCTAAATAATATATACATAAATACGTACATACTAAATTTATAAGCAACGAAAATAAATGAAGACTATAGATAATTATAATTATGAGAATACGATCACAACGACAAGTAATGTTCCTTCACGAGTCTTTTAAACACAAGCAATGACGGCGCGCGTTTAATTTCAACTGGCAATGCATCTGACATCTGAGTTTATCTTGAACATTACTGTCAACCCGTCTCAAGCAAGCGTGGCGATCAACGCTAGTGCTTTCTCTTCATGAGAAGAGCAGGCCTTAGCCCTCCAGCAGGACAATAATAGCCTGGTTTTATGATTATTAAAACTCACTCTATCATAGCACAGCAGCGTAGAGAAGTTGGGCGTGCGCAGCGAGTGCACGGTGTGCACGAACTCGGCGCAGTAGAGCGCGTCGGCGGCGGTGAAGACGCAGCGCGGGAACAGGCACAGCTGCATGAGGCGCGTCACGGTCTCGTTCTTGGCGGACTTGGCGGCGCGCGCCGGGAACCAGCCGCCGCACTCGCGCAGCAGGCGCGCGCGCACGCGCCGCACGTGCTCCTGCTGGCGCCGCCGCTCCTCCTGGCGGATGCCATTCAAAACAATTACAACACTTTCATGAACTTTATACTTATTAACTTTTTAGAATTATGTGAAAACTGTGTAGAAAGTAAGAAATCGTTGCGTTTACAGTTCTATTTATATGCAAATAATACATTGGAAACTTGCAGGGCGTTATTTTCATTGTAAAATAACTGTAAGCATTATGGTTACTTATTTTTTAAACACTTTCACGTAATTCTAAAAAGTTAATTAAACAGATTATTAAAATATAGCTCCGATTAAATGATAAAAATTGAAACCCACGAAATATGACACTAAATTGCGACGTTGCCACTCATAAGGTATAAACGCTCTTAATCACACTACTCTTATTTTAAACTAATTATTTTCTACTTTTTAGTTCGTTTGTAGAACGTTCTTTTGTAGAACTTTTTAGTTCTACAAAAGCGTGTTTTTTAAACTATTTTTTTTTTTGTTTTTAAATGTTTAGGCAGCACATCATCTTTTCATTTATTTATCAATAACATTAGGACAAAAAAAACATGAGTAATGAACTGATAACCTATGACCTCAAAATGCTGAAGTTAAATGTTAAACTGCACAAACTAACCTGCAACTTGTCGATGAGAGCGTTAAATCGCTCCTGCTCCTTCTTTCCTTTAGTGCCTTGAGACGCATCCTTTGTTGCGTTAGCCGCCGCAGCTTTCAAACGGTCGATTTCCCTATCATAACTTTCCTCCGGAACACGCAGATCATACATGGATAGTGACCTGTAAATATTCATTATTTATATTGATCGTAATAACAGGTTAATTATTTATATTGATCGTAATAACAGGTTAATTATTTATATTGATCGTAATAACAGGTTGATTAATTTCTTTACTTACCAGAATGTCACATAAAATTCGGGGGAAATATCCTCCCAAACTTTGTTTGGCAAAATAGGGGTTACAGACTGAACAATGGGCTCCAGTGCCTCTTGCGAAGCCTGAGTGTATCTTTCGATGCTCTTTTCAATTGAATCTGTTTTGCTGTCGGAAAGTTTTCGTAAAGCTTCAACTTTAGCAGTGATTTTTTGAGCCAACACTGGACGATGAAGAAAGAATGCCACGTCTGCGTCTACGTGGTAATCTCGAAGCAATTCCTGAGAAATAATAATTAATTTATTATTTAAAAAAATAATGTATTTACATATCCCAACCCAGTTTTTACATAAGTGAAAGTTTGTGAAGATGTTTGTTTTGCTATCTTGAATAAACAGCTTAACAAATTAATCTGGGTACATTAAGAATTTCCCTTTGCAACTGCAGGCAATAGTTTGTAAGTAACCAAGACTGACGTAAATATGTTAGAGCTTACCTGCAACGGCGGCAATCTCGCGGCATATTCATCAGGTGCATGCGATGATGCCAGAAAGGTTCCAAGTTGTACTAAAGCGTCTTGACATTGGTCGGCTAATCGGCCAACTACTTTTAGTTGCGAACCAGGTGGCTCACTGCTTGAGGAATAGTCACCTCCATACTCTATTTGAATAAGAAAATTTAAGTCAATACGTCATTTACACAATCCATGCACAAATGCAATGCAATTGTGGGAGCAGTGGTGGCCCAGTGGTAACGGCCGCGAATTACGAGTTGTAGGTCGTGGGTTAGAACCTAGGCACGAGCTTTACTTTGTATAAATAATTTCATCACCACTGCTCTCAGAACGGTGAAGGAAAACATCCAAAAATACGAAGACATGCGACATCTACCAACGCACACTGCGGCTCGCGTGGTAGATTATATAGCGCACTCCCTCTCGAATAGAGAAAAGGCCTGTGTACCAGCAGTGGGAACATTATAGGCTGATATGTAGCTATAAATGCACCATTACAAAGAAGGCTTAGAATCTGCTTGAGTGATTGACATTTCAAGCAATATTTACTGCAAATAATGAATGCACATTAATTGACCACTGTATTTATGCCATTATGGTTTTCTGTACAAATAAGTTGTAGAAAGTATTTGAACTTACCTTTCCAAACGCAACAATGACGCTGTTGTGCGGCTAAAATGCACAACGAAATATCCAAGTTATTTCCGACGATAGCTTCTTTTAATCTAGCCGAGGATCGCTTCGTGTTTCGAACTTGAGAAAAGTAGCCAGCCTGATAAAAAACATTACTTTATTAAAACACTGGCCACTAGCAGATTAGGTTTGAGTAAATGAAGACATGAGAGATAGTTGACTTATAAATGACATACCTCTCCTTTTAGGAGTTCACCACCAGCCATAGCTTCCAACTGCTCTGGAGTCATTTCTTCAGCCGCTTCTATTCCGGCCATCTTCTGAACTATCTCTTTCAGGATCAGTAGATCTTGACTGAAATATAAATTCTCAGTGTAACAAGAATGGGGTCTAAAAAGTCCGTCGGCGACTGGTATTGTTTATCGTGCAAAAGGGCTGGCCCTACACTAACTGCTTATTGCCAAGTAGACACCGATCTCTTCTTCAAAAACATTATGGGTACGATGAGTCACGAAAGGCATGATCAAAAGCAACAAATCCATACCTCTGCTGGGCCTTGAGCCTGTTGGCGACGAACTGCAGCAGAGCGGTGAGCTCGATGTTGTGCTTCTTGAAGGCGGCGCCGGCGAAGGCCGCGAGAGCCTGCAGCCACGCCGGGTGCGCCGCGCCTCCGCCCGCGCGACGCGAGCCCAGCGCCTCCAGCAGGCAGTAGCCCAGCACGTCCAGCGACAGCGACGTCAGGTACTTCAGCGACTCCACCACCGGCCCGATCAGGTTGTCGTACGTCTGGATCTGTTACAGATATAGAGTCCAATCTAAGACTTCTATGATGAAACCAGAACTATCTGTTGTGATCTAATCTGTATTGATCGGTCGGCCCGCATTATGAAAATATATACATCTCTAGTAATGCTAATGAGACTTCCTCTCTGGTTTAAAATGTTATCATAATAATGTAGGCGATTGGAAACAAAGCATTTACCTGCAGTAGCATGTAGTCAAAAATTAAGGCTGGCGCAGCATGCGAAAGTTTCCCGATGAGGCGACCTTGCGGTTTTATATTTTCTTTAGAAACACGTTTCATTATGTGCTTTATTCTTTGCAGGGAATTCCCGCGCACCCGCATCAAAGACGGTATTCTCTCAGCAGCTTCATTTTTCCATCGAGAATATAGACAATACCTATTGAAAGAGAAAGATAGAAGACAATCAGTATAGTATTTTATAGTGAAATGTATTGAATTTGACTAACCCTATTTACCTTACCTGCACTGATAAGGATATAATTTCAACAAGGTATAAACTTCCTCAGCCATACAACAATTACCATCCATCAAAGTCAGAGCCGGCAATATGGCGGCGTCTAATACTGTAAGCGCTTCATGATGCAAAGGATCTTCTTTCTGAGAACGCGCAGTCCTTAGTATTCGAATTATCTAGAAAAAAGTTTTGATATACCTACATTTTCCAATAAAGTATTTCAATGATAAGAAAATATTATTTATTTATTTATATATTCTTTCTTTTTTTTTTTTTTTTTTAGGTACTACTTACTTTGTACATTAATATAGGATCATAATGAAGTGATGGTCCTAACAAGACCAGAGCAGGAATGACGGTGTCTCTCATATCTTCAAATGTCTTGCATGCTGGGGGTGCCAGGCTTGACTTAAGTGGTGGGATGGGTTTTCCTATTATTTTAGGTGCTACTCGACAGTTACTGAAAGCAAAGACATAAAAAATAATTTTAACAAAAATGGAATCATGTGATAAATTATTATATTGATTATTATTATATTACATGGTAAAATCCATCTGCCGAAAAACATTAAAGACGCGCGATTGGAGTCGAAGCAATGTATTTGCATAGTTGTGTAAACATGTAACACTATATTATGCTTACATAAATGTGCTTTACCTCGCTACATATTTCTATGTCAAGATCAATGGCTGTTTATAAAAGAAATACGCACATTCTGTATAAAGGCTCAACTAGGGCATGTAGCATATTGCAAAGGGCGACGGCAGGGCGCTGCGGCATGATGTTGGTGGGCAAGCGAGCTGACAGCGCCGCGAAGTCACGCCAAGCATTCACCTTCAGCAATGCTTCACAAAGCACCAACTTCTGATTGCTCCAGTATTCCTGTTTACACAGTAATATGTTTTATAAGCTCAGACATTATAAATTTGACACTCACATTTTTATAATATTGGATTCAATAAAAGGAAGCAATATTTTTATAAGCAAGATATCCAATTTAATAAATAAGAGGTACCTGAGGATCAGCTTTCTCTTCAACATATTCAGTTGGCCCATTAGCTTGAGGTCCTTTGGTAGACACAATGCTTAGTTTACGAATGTAATCCTGGACAGTTTTTAATTCCTTATCTGCTTCTTTACCCATTATGGAGTCATCTGGACGAAGCTAAATTAAATAATTTGCGGTATTTTATTCTATTCATTTTTATAGAGTTATTTACGAGTCTTATTAAAAAAATACATACCCAGGGATATATGTCATCAAGAGATATAACTTGATGTTGTAAAAGTAAAGCTATTACAGTCATTAGAGGTGGTGGTTCCTTATAATTATCAAGTACTTCCATGTTTCCTAACTTGAAGCCTAAAACTTCAGAAATAACTTGAGGATCACCCATGTAGTTCTTTATTAGAGGGATGAACAATTGATCTGAGTGTGTGCGGGACTCAAAAGACTCCAATATTATATCTAGTGCTCTGTTGGGATCCAAGTTGAAACAACCTGAAAATAAAGCAAGTGAGAGTTAAAACACGGTTTTGGGAAGGGAGGCTACTCTCTAAGTCCTTTAAGGAAGATGCGGGCCTCTCCTCAAGTAGTTTGAAACTTCGGAGTGAACCTGACACCTGTTAACTAACTTTTACAGACAGGCAAAAACACATCAGGAGTAGGGACATCTGTCAAATCGTGTTGTCATTCATTCTTAGGTTGCGCACCAGACTAATCTTATGTCCGTAGGTGATACATAGTAGGAATTGCCCGAGCTTCGGCAAAACTATGGATTTCGTCCTTGAGGAGTAGACATCTTGACCTCAATGTTGTTTATTAATACAACTTACCAATTAGTGACTGAATAATTTCCAACAAATTTTTCCATTCCGCTTTTTCTATTACTTCCTGATTTAATTCAACAATTAACTTAGCATATCCTTCACTTTCTTCCCTAAACAAATTAAACTTACGTTGCTTATAACTGAAAATGAAAGCATAATAATATGTTAAATAATACAAGTACACAACAAGATACAAGTGAGAATCCTGTAGCTATATTGCATGCAATTATTTGAAAAAAAGTAATGATGAATACTCACTACAACTTGGTTTTAATTTTTATGAACTTAGTATAAAACACTTTATTTTTCAATGTCCCAACATCTTGTAATGTGTCAATTTCTAATCTTTCTTTCAGAAGTTTATCTGATATAAAAGACTCCAATCCCCTAATGATGTAGTTAAAGTTTGTGCGCTCTTCACTTTGCACATCAGTGCAGGTCTCAGCATCCAGCACACTAACTACATCTAAAATTATTGATGGTATATCTGCATGCAATACCTGCAAAATTATTAACTTATTAGTAATCTTCTCAGATTTTTTATTAAATGTTTTATATCAATTATAATATAAACTTACAGTAATGTCTCTGACAACCAACAGAACAGCTTCTTTCTTAAGGTTCCCACGAAGACCACTGAGCAGTAAGTCGTAAATTGTCTGGGATAAACCAGAAAGTTTGCCGGACTTTGTAAAAAGTGGACTTCTATCTTCATCTTTGACAAATTGTGTCACATGTTTTACACTGAAAATAAAATTTTATATATAATAGCATTCAGAAAATAATAGGTCTTTGGGATGACTCCACCCACAGTGACTGTATGAGACTAAATTACACTTAAAAAACCTTCAATAGTATTCTATCTCATTCTCTCACATTAAATCCTTTATTAATGTATGTGTTTTTTTTATGTCACTTTTTTGTTTCTTCGAGTTTCTAATCACAACAGGGCTAAAGAAGTTTTCACTTCAAAAACTTTGATAGTATTAGTCATCGGTACATTTATTAGAAATTTTGTGACTAAGTCAGTCACAACTTAGAATTTTTGAATTTTGTGTTTCCAGCTTGGTGGTTTAGGGCCTGAATAGACTGATTCAAAAGAATAACTGAAATAAAAAGAAACCTACTACTAGGAAACCTATGTTAGTTTTAGTGCCAAATAATAATATCAGACTATGAGCATCCCTCTGCACAGCAAAGGCCTCTTCTCATACAGAGAAGGTATGAGCAATGATTACCGCACTTGCTCAATGCAAATTCGTTCAATTCGTTAAGCATTCAGGTTTCCTTACAATGTATTTCTTTACATCAGTAATCACTCTTGGAAGTTATACTTAGAAAAAAGTACATAGGTAATAGACAATTTAATTTCTTGTATGTAAACCAAGTTTCCTTGGCAATAATGTTGATGATATTTACCCACAGTAGCCCTATGGAATAGTGTCAGTTTAGACACATTTTGTAGCCAGTTGATCAGGTAAATCTCGCTGATGAAGTTATTTTACTTCTAAAATTTAATTGTGTTTGCAATCATTACCCAGCATGGGCAAGCAATGAAAACAATGTTCAGTACAATTGATAGTACACAGTATGTTATGAACGTTTCACGCTAGGTAGTTTATATTAATATAAACAGTTTATTGCTTTCAACAAAAATACTAGTAAATGTTTTAGATATCAATATTACTGACCGAGTCAAATACGAACCAACACTATTTTTTACGTAAAGAAAAAGTGAAACTTACAATTGCTCCTTTCCGGATTTCTCCCAAGTTTTACAGTAATCAGAAACAAATTTCGCATACGATCCCATGGTTAGGATCGGTCGAAAAGATTTCAATTCTATTTTACTATTTCAGCAAAGCAAAGCGCACGCTGTCGCCATGATTGATTTGATTTGACTTTTGAACGAATGAGTAGAAATTGATTGATAACTAACATAAAATTCATTCGTTCTAATATTACAGTATCTTACATAGACAAAGTAAATATGGAATTAGTACGTACTATAGCGTAAAACTGGATTGCTAACAAGCAGCGAAATGTCGGTCGAAAAGCAGAGAAAATCTGAAATCAAAAATCTGATAATGAATCTGATACTTTTGATGAAACAGAACTTAGTTACTGTAAATCAGATTATTAAATTATTGACATTCAGAAGTGGCTTTTTAAGAGGCAACACAGTACAAACTGACCGAGGTCATTATTATACAGAATGTCCCGTAAATAATGGATCAAACGTAATGGGTAGGTAGCTTACCTCATTTCAAACAACTAATTTGAACAGTTAAAAAAATCGGTAAGGTAACCAAGATATTTTTTTTTTCGAATTTTACCATTTTCTCTAACAGCATTCAGTGTTTTTAATGCTGTCGCTGCAACTAATAACATTTTTAGGTATGATTTTTGTCAAAAACTTCTGAATAGCTTATTGTTAATATTTTCTTTTTCAAATATAATTTTATTTGCCTTAGAAAAAAAATGTTCAATTGATTTTTTTTTTCAATTTTTTTTTTCAAAATTAGTTGTTGGAAATGAGGTAAGCTACCTACCCACGGATTGTTTCTGCTCCGTGTACCTACCACGGAGTACCTACCCGTTACGTTTGATCCATTATTTACGGGACACCCTGTATGTTCTGTGGGATCCCTTCTTTTCGCATAATATTATTTTTCCTAATATACTTTGGCATAACGATTTTGGCATAATTTGTTTTGCCATAATAATACTTTGCCATATTTTTTTTGGCATACACTTTAAGTTGGCATAATTATTGTTAAATATTAAATGAAATCATGGAATATACATTGAAGAACACTATTTTATTATATAATAATGTGACAATTTTATATCAACAGTATCCTAGCAACCATACCAATGTACAGACGCCAGCACATCAAGCTACTACAATCTGTCAAATTTCGTTAATAGATTTTCAACTTTATCACTAAAGCATTAGGGTAGGTTCAGATGACAAGCGCTCAACGCGCGTTTTGATAACGCGCGTTTACAACTACATACATTTTATTCAGGCCGTACACATGCTAACGCGCGTTTTAGTAACGCGCGCGTTCAACGCTGCGCTAGCGCTCGACTGTTGTCAGTGCGCGTCAACGCCGCTTTGAGATCATTGGTTTTCTATGTTTCCGTTCAGTTGAGCGCGCGCTTTCGACGCGGATAGACGTATTTTAGGGTTCGTCAAGTTCGTCCGAAAATCGTCCGAAATGGAAACCGAAGCTTTTAATACGGAATTATTAATTGATGAAATAGAGAAACGTCCTGCGATATGGGACATGACAAGTAGCGATTATTCAGATAAGAATTTGAGAAGACGGGCTTGGGAAGAACTCGTCCTTATATTTTGTGAAGGACATGACAATGAAGAAAAGAAGAAAATATTATGTGAGTATATATATTTATTTACATTTACAATCGGTTTGTGTTACAAGTTAAATATAACGATCCTGCCAATCTACTTTTCCTTCATTAATGAAATAGTTTGTTAAATGTACTCGAACATTATCCGCCTGTCGCACAGCACGTCCGGTATAATGTGAGGCTAGATTTTCCAGGGGTGGCGTATAAAGTGTGTCTTCAAAATTGTAGCCATCCCTGATTCTGACATAATTATTTAGTGTACATATCGCTTTTACGATCTTTTCTGCAAAACCGATGTTAACATCTAACGGCCTGTGTAAAATGCGCCATTTATTGCACATTATGCCAAAAGTACATTCAACATACCGGCGTGCTAATGTCAAACGGTAATTAAATATTTTTTTAGCATAAGTTAGTGACCTTCCCCCATATGGACGCATTAAATTCTCCATCATGCCAAAAGCTTCATCAGCCACTATCACATATGGCAACGTTGTCGGTCTATTTTGTATTAACAATGCCTTTGGCTCAGGTAGATCTAATGACCTTTCTGTCAGCTTTTTGTACAATGAAGAATTCTTGAATATACCTGAGTCACTGTTTTTACCGTAGGCACCTATGTCAACCCACACAAAACAATAGTTTGCATCCGCTAGCGCCAATAAAACTAGCGAAAAATAATTTTTATAGTTATAATACATAGAACCCGTGTGTTCAGGCTGGATTAACCGTATATGTTTCCCGTCCAAGGCTCCCAAACAATTGGGAAACTTTGAGTTCTTTTCAAATATCGTGGATATTTCACACCACTTTTCTTTCGTTGGTTCACTCATAACAACGGGCCTTAATTTTTTCCAAATAGTTTCACATACATGTGGTATTATAGTAGCCACAGTAGATTTGCCAATTCTATAGTCGTAGCTTAATGTCCCAAATGAACATCCAATGGCCAAATATCTGGAAACAAACATAAACTATTACTAAATACTGTTTTTTTTTTCAGCGTCATCCCTGCAAAAAAAGTGGAAGAGTTTACGGGATAATTATATGAGAGAGGTGAAGAAAATAAAGACTGTCAAATCTGGATCAGGAGCTTCCAATACTTCGACATATATTCATTATAATAGACTACGATTTCTACAGGCATCAATTGCCAACAAAGATACAGAAAGTAGTTTCGATGCAGATAATGCATCAACTTCGTCAGAGGTTGCTGAAGTAGAAATAAGTTCTGGCTTTAAGAGTCCTAAATCTACTTCAAGAAAAAAACAAAAATTAAATCCTGCTGATGAAAGATTTGCAAACATATTAGAGCAGAGTTTAGCACAGAAAAATGTGTCTCATCCAAAAGAAGATGACGATGAAGACAAGCTGTTTTGTTTGTCACTCGTTAAAGAGATTAAAAAAATTCCGGAATATAGGCGACTTCAAACTAAAATTGCCATTTATAATTTAATTTTGCAAAACCAAAATGAATTTCAAGGACCACAACAACAGACATATGAAAATCAAAATTACCCGGTATCACAACGAAGAAATTATTCATCACAAGAGCAGCGTCATCAGTCATCAGCTTCTGTTGAAGGCTTTCGTTATCATGATTATAGATCACAGCAGTCTAGTGTGTCAAATAATTTTGACAATTATGGTTATACTACAGCAATGGGGTCTCCATCGCCAGTAACACCTACTCCATCGCCAGCACCAACTAATGTCAGCAATGAATCAGAGTTAGAGTTATTCTGCGAGTAACAAAATGTTATTTTTTCTTTAGAAAAATTGTTCCTAAACAAGTTGATTTGATTTATTTGATTTATAGATTATGTTGATTATTAAAAAACTTACCTCAATGTAATTATGAGTTTTTCTTCCGGTGAAATGCTATATCGCACAGCGTTTTTATCTGCTACGAGTTCATCGTTTATGAGAGTCAGTAAGTCATCAAATGACTTGATGGACATTCTGAAGTAGTTAAAGAATTTGGGCTCAAATTGCCTTAACTTAGGATATAAAATAATGTACTGACTTTCAGTCAGCCTGGTTGACAAAATTGGGTGAACCCAATATCTCCGTCTTCTGTTGTGTCGTTTCTGCCGTCTGTATAAAATCACCGATAAAACTGTTTCTACGTCCATCTTCGACAAATGTAGAACTCAAACTGGCCCAAAGACTACTATAGAACTGGCCGCAACAACGCGCGTTTAACGTCTGACAAGCGCGCACCATGTGAACACTATACAAAAATTCAACGCGCGCTGAGCGCTTGTCATCTGAACCTACCCTTAAGGTTCAAGGTTGACTGGGAAAATTTGACAGTTTCGGGTAGCTTGACCTGCTGGCGTCTGTACATACCAAAGACATATACCGTCTTATTACAAAACACGATCTAACTTTAGTCCCAACCTACACATTCGATTTAGTTTTTGTATTTGGAACTTTATGCCGACTTTAGTAAAGTTCTTAATACAAAATTGACAATCTAAGACCGGACTAAGTTGACAGTTTTGTAAAAGGAACTGTATTTCGATTTCAGTTATGTTCTTATTTCAAAAACAGGCTCGATGGTTTAAACCATGTCAAAAGAAAAACCTTGTTTTGTAATAAGGCCGATTAGGTCTGCCATAGATACTTCACATCCTCGGAACTTTTTAAAAGAATATTATGGTAATATATTCTTTAATCCTAATGCTGAACTCAAATTATGCAGCCTGGGGCCGAAAAGTGGTTTGGTAAACATATCAGCCAACTGCTGCTCCGAATGAACACGCGTTACGTCGAAGTCTCCGTTGCTAACACATTCTCTTACAAAAAAGTGTTTCAGCTTGATGTGTTTGGTGCGCTTGTGGTATTCATATTTTGGGTTGTGCGCAAGTTTTACAGCCGATTCATTGTCCAGGTTCAATACTGGTTTCTCAATTTTGATCAAGTTGTTCATAAGACGATTCAACCATAAAATCTCTTGTGCACATTCGCTTGCCGCTATAATCTCCGCTTCAGTTGAAGAGATGGAGACTGTTGTCTGTTTCTGGCTTCTCCAGCTAATAGCAGCTCCAGAGAATAAGCACACCATTCCAGAAGTTGACCTTCCAGTAGTTTGGTCTCCCGCATGATCTGCGTCGCTGTAGCAGACTAAGCGTGGAGGCGACTTTTCAGTATACGTTAGCCCATTTTGTTGGGTCCCTTTCAAATACCTGAAGATGCGTTTTACCAGCATGATATCTTTCTTAGTGGGTGCTCCAAGGTTTCGAGATGCGACACCCAGAGCATATGAAATATCAGGCCTTGTGCCTACTGATCAATATGCCAAAGCACCCACGGCTTCTCGATATGGGAAATTCGCGTTGACATCCTCTTCCTCTGTCATCTCATTTTCTTTGATGATTGGCGTTGGTGCTGGTTTGCTATTGGACATTCTATATTTTTCTAAAACATTCTTTGTGTAGGCCTTTTGACATAGTGAAATGGTCTTGTCCTTACGGACAATAATTTCCATTCCTAGGAAGTATGACGCAGGTTTCGTAGTTATCTTAAACCTTGTTTTCATTTCCTTGATAAATTCATCTCCTGCTCTGGTAGTATTATATGCTACAAGTCCATCGTCAACATAAAGACCAATAAAGACTTTAGATTGTCCTCTGATTCGAACATATAAGCATGGATCCGTTTCACTCTGTTGGAAATCAGAATTTCTTAAGAATTCGGCAATGCATGTGTTCCAGCATCGTGGTGCCTGTTTTAGACCATAGAGGCTGCGTTTCAGCTTGCAGACTCGTTTGGTGCCATCCTGATAGCCATCAGGCTGTTTCATATAAATGTCTTCCTTCACTGTGCCGTTTAGAAAGGCGGTTGAAACATCGAACTGATGTAGTTTTAGATTTTCTCGAGCAGCTACCGCAAGCAATGCTCGAATTGTGCTCAGACGGACCACTATACTGAATGTTTTAATATAATCAACTCCAGGTTTCTGGGAGTAACCTTTGATAACCATTCTGGCTTTATACCTATCGACGGTACCATCAGGATTCATTTTTATTTTATACACCCATTTGCAAAGGAGGGCTTTTCGTCCTTTGGGTAAATCAACCAGATCCCAGGTTTGGTTTTCATGCAGTGTATTTATTTCACTGTGCATGGCATCTTGCCATTGTGTTTTGTTAGGAGATTCCATCGCTTCTTTGAAGGTCTCAGGCTCTTTAGGCTTGTGAAGATTTTCGATTTCTTCAGCTGCTGCCAAAATAAAATCATCATAGCGTTTAGGAGCTCTGATATTTGACCTGTCTCTCAAAGACCTCATCTGAACGGTGGCATTATCTTCAACATCAGCATCTGTTTTATCATCGTTGGCAACGGTAGAAGATCCGGAAAGAGATTCGTATTCACTTTCATCATTCTCTGGTTCCATTTGTCGAACGTCGTCACTACTATCGACCAAACTTTGTTGCAGCGTTTTATCTTGATCATCTTCGTCAAAATCACTAGATAGATAGATAATAGATAGATAATACGGGCTGGTGTCCGCAACTCCACGTCAATGCGCGTATTTTGCGTACGGGTGGGAAAATCGGTTATTCGATCCACCCCAGCTCCTCGAGAAAGGCCAGCAACGCCTTGGTGTTGCTGACAATCTCACGTAGGGTACCTGGGTTGCCGAAGTACTTTGCCCTGTATGTGGTGACCACCGGGCAGCTTAGAAGCACATGGGCTGCTGTCTCGTCCTCCTCCATGCAGGCCCTGCACAGCGGACTGTCCGTGACTCCTAATACAAAGAGGTGTTTATTAAATGATCCGTGACCAGTTACAGCTGCTGTGACTGTACGCAGCTGTTGCTTGGTTAGTCGGAGAACCTGTTTCGTGAAGCGGCCATCGATTGTGGGGAGTGCTTCCCTAGCCTGCCTGCACTCACGTTGGTCCACCCATAGTTTGTGATGTTGGTCCCTGGTGCGTTTCCTTACCAGAGTGCGTATGAACCCGAAGGGGAGTGGCACGATGGGTTCGGGACCCACTGGTACAGCGTTCGACCCCCTTCTGGCAAGTTCGTCGGCTGCATCGTTGCCTAGCGAGCCGCTGTGTCCTTTGATCCATTGAATGGTTATGTTATTAAGGTTGCCCACCTGGTTTAGGCGCTGGTGGCACTCGTATATTAGCCCAGAATCAACGGTGTGACTGTTCAGCGCTTGCAGAACGGCCATGCTGTCTGAGAGTATGCGGATCGAGTGTTCTTTAACTTCCCTGGCCATGATGGCTGAGGCGGCTAGAGAAATACCCATGCATTCGGCCTGGAACACTGTGTTATGGACCCCCAATGGTGTGGAGATGCGTATATTGAAGTCCTCCGAGAAGATTCCAGCACCTGTGCCACTACCTGTTTTGGATCCATCCGTGAAGATGCGCAGCTCTGCCGGGCGCAAGCCCTCGCATCGACGATCCTCATGAAGTTGGATTTTGTATTTTTTTCAAAATCACTATCATGTTGCTGATCATCTGCTTCATGATTATCAAGCTTAATATCCACTCACTTGTGTGTTGTTTTCTGCGATGACGTTTTATTAGGTTGTTCTTGTGAAAACTCTAAATCACAGTGAACAGTATGGATATTGCATTTTTATTCGATTCATCGTAGAACATGGTCTTCAATACCCTAATATCTTTTGAAGTTATGATGGTGTTCTTCGAGGGTATGAATATCCTGAAAGCTTTGGATGTTTCAGAGTACCCCGCAAACATTCCAGGAATTGCCTTTGGTGCAAATTTGTGACCGTTAGTGCCTTTCATCAGAACATAAGTCTTGCAGCCGAACACGTATACATGATTAATACATGGCTTCCTTCCAACCCATCGCTCGAATGGCGTTTGGTTCTGAATGGCGCTGTTTATACTCCTGTTTGATAGGTAGTTTGCAGTGAATACTGCTTCGCCCCAGAATTTTAATGGTGCCTGTGCGTCAATCATTATTGCTCTCGCTTTCTCCACAAGAGTACGATTCTTTCTTTCAGCAACTCCGTTTTGGTTCGGGGTGTAGGGTGCGGTGAGACGTCTCTGTATACCGCATCGTTTCAGATAAGCGTTGAACTCTTTGTTCACATACTCAGTGCCATTATCTGATTGTAAGAATTTGATTTTGACCCCAGTATACGTTTCCGAACTCTTTAAACTTTTGTAATACTTCGTTCTTGCTTTTGATCATATAAACTCGACTGTATCGGCTATAGTCGTCTATAAAAGTAACGAGGTACTTGTTTCCGCTTACTGTAGGCGTTCTGATAGGTCCACATACATCGCTATGAACGATTTCTAAGCGTTCTGTTGTTCGTTGAGTTGTTTTCTCACGGGGGGCAGGTACTCGATGAAGTTTTGCCTGGATACAGATTTCACACTCTGCCAAGGTGTCAGAAGCATCAAAGTTCAAGCCAAGCGAACTCTCGTTTTGGAGTGCACATTTCATATCTTTGGCGTTCATGTGACCAAGTTTTCTGTGCCAGTTGTCTATGTTTGATATATTCGATTTCTTTTTAGCGATTCGAATCGAAACAGTGTCATCATTATGATTGGCCAGATTGTTGCGCTCATGTTTATTTGGTTTGATGTAATAAAGACCATCTCCTTGTTTAAATGCGGTGAGAGTTATTCCATCTTTTGGATTGTTGACAGTCGCTTTAGATTTTGTGAAGAGGACAGAACAGCCAGCATCTGTCATCTTACTGACAGACAACAAATTGGTGCACAGACTAGGTACGTATAGCGTGTCTCTTAGCTGTGTAAGGGGCTAAGGGCTATGCCATTACCATTTTTTGTTACAAAGGAGACTGTACCTTTTCCTTTAATCTCTGCAGTTTGTTCTTCAGTTGCAAAGTTCAGATTTCCGGATGTTTTCTCTATAGTCTTAAATAAGTCTCGTTTATAAGTCATGTGAGACGTACAACCGCTATCCAAAACCCAAATGCAGTTTTCAGATTTTTTGTTATGTGTAAGGAGGCACTGCATAGCAAAATTGGTCTTATGAGAACCGTTATTGTGTTTATTAGGCTTCTCACTATTTTTCTTCCAGCAATTCGTACAAATTTTGTGAGTCTTGCGTTTGAAGATGTTACCACTACGTTTGCAAATTTTACAGGACGTGTATAAGGCTTCTTCTTGAAAAGAAGATTCAGGTTCGTCGTTATTAGTCATGTTTTGGCTATGACGTGCTTCATATTCTTCTATTATTTTAGTTCGAAGCTCCTCTGGCTTCGGAAGAGTGTCTCGCGATTCTATAGCGACTCTGAAGTTCTCGAATTCCTTTGAGAGACTGTACAACATCATGATTGTTAACAAGTCCTCATTTATAGCTACGTCCATGTCTGCCAATTTGTCAACTATATCCATAAACTTGTTTAGATGAGTTCTTACATCGTGCCCTTCTAATTTTGTTAGGATCAGTTGCTTCTAGTATAATTTAATGTCTTTGGCTTCAGCCTGTATTACTCAAGTGTCGTAGTTCTCTCTAGTTAGAGGGTCAATTTTAGTGCTCGACATTTCGGAAAGGTCAAAACTTATTACGTACACGCTCTGCTACCATGTTAAATATTAAATGAAATCATGGAATATACATTGAAGAACACTATTTTATTATATAATAATGTGACAATTTTATATCAACAGTATCCTAGCAACCATACCAATGTACCAAAGACATATTAGGTCTGCCATAGATACTTCACAATTATCTTGAAGCACTGACCTCTCTTTTTAATAGAGGTCAGTGTCTTGAAGGCTAGTTTGTTTTGGCATAAATTTAATTCGCATCTAACATAACCTAACCTAAATTATTCACCAACAATAGCGTGGACATTTGAGTTATTTTTACGTATTTATTTTGGATTTCCACGTTAATGATTTATTATACATAGCATTATGTAACTTAACTATGTATTTTTTTTTTTGCCCCAAAGTCTAACACATCTCGATTTAGTAAAAAGGCGATAAGAACTTAGCAAAGAGATTAAATTGATAGCAAATTTAATGTCTTTGGAACTTAGGATGCAAGAGCGAGCGAAGCGAGCTCGGGAATTGGGGCACCCCGACTCGGACAGGTTAGGTTTGAAGGGGATGACGGGGGCTCAAGTGAGCGAGCGGAGCGAGCGAACGAACCCCCGTCATCCCCTTCGTGTTAGGTTCCTTTAAACCCTGCAGACAGAAATAGGGGCCCCGCGAAGCGGGGCTCCGTCGACTACGCCTTATTATTATTGTTATGCTTAATAAAGTTATGCTTTAGAATGTTATGCTTAATAAAGTTATGCTTTAGAATGTTATGCTTAATAAAGTTATGCTTTAGAGTGTTATGCTTAAAAAATGTATGCTTTAGAATGTTATGCTTAATCATTATTATGATTAGAGAAATTATGCGTAAAAAAATTATGCGTAAGCTTTTATGCGTAAATAATTTATGCGAAAATATTATTAGGACAAACAAAAGTATGCCAAGTTACAGTCTGTCAAGAAAGTCATGAAAAAAAGGGAGGGCGCCACCATAATTTATATGGTATCCCTGCAAATTTCGACTGAAAGGTTTTAATACTCGCTTTTTTTTTCAATTGTTGACAATTATTAATTTATTATTATGGTCCCTTTACTGTCATGTCAATGACTAAAGAATAAGAGAGGACATGAACTAATAGATCTATATAAATTATACATTATGGAAATATCATACGATTCTATACAGAAATAAAAAAATATACATGTTTCTTTCTAACTTATGCAATTCTGCAAGTGTCAAAAAGAGAAAACCGTATTTTGTCAGTTTTCTAAAATTGCAATATTGAAGTATGACGTCACGGAAGCCCTGCCCATCGGCCGGTTCGCCATTTTAGTTTCTGGTTTTGAGTACTTCTCAGAGTGTACATGAAGTGTCATTTGGCGTTATCGTGCGACTAAATATTAAGTTTTTTTTCCATTTTGAGAACATTTTGAGTGCTGTAAATTTGACTGAGGCTGTCTGTGATAGAGGAAACCATGCCTAAGTGTTGTGTGAGGGGCTGTGGCTCGAATTACAGTAAAAAAGCGCCTCTGATATCCCTGCACAAGTAAGTCGAAAGAATTCATAGATTATTAAGTTTCCTATATAAATTTATACCAATTTCTAGTCTCAATTCATGTTTATTACTGTTCGGTCATAGATTATTGCCTATTCATAGTCTTTCGAACGATATATTTCCTTATTTTGGTTTTGTTTACTACGTATTTTTATTGACAAATATAGTGTTGTGATTGTGTAATTTGCACAACGAATCGATTTTGCACCGATAAAAACCAAATTTCGTTTGAATATTTAGCATGAAAGAATATACACATTTATGTTAGTTTGCGTGTTTTGTTTGTGTTTTTAGGTTACCAAAAAATGATAAACTTAAAAGTAAGTGGCTTGAATCATTGGGTCAAGAAAATATCGACTCCAGCCAGGAAAAAGTATTTGTTTGTTCACTACATTTCGAAGAGTCTTGTATTAATAGAAGTCTTGATATAGTGAGACTTCACGACAATGCAATACCGACAAGGCTCCCTAAGGTAAATTATCACATTTTCATTGTAAGCCTACATTTACCCATATATTCGAAAATAATGTTGGAGCTGATGAAGATTGTACAACCTATCTTTGCATTGTATAAATTCAATCTCTTAGTATTGTATAATTGCATAGCACATGTGTGAGCACTATGTACCCACTATAAAGGTTACTGGGTTCGTCTTTCATTGACTTGAATGTGCCCTGGCGGCTGAGAGTATGTCATGCTCACTCAAATGTGTCGCTGGTGGTGGCGTGTGTATTGGATCATTGAGTTCCCTTCAAAATGGTTGAGCTGAATGGTGCTGATCCATACGTCATGTTCGTGAACGGGCGCCGTCAGTAGGCACTGGTCATTTCTTAGCTGCCACGGCTTATTTTAATTCCATAATTGTTTTTATCTTTTTATTACGGACGCTTTTAACGTGCACGTGTTTCTACATCGTTCTCACATGTATAATTACAACATGAATGATGTAACCACTTTTTTGTAACAATATTTTGATTTAAAAGAGTGTCCATGGAGTTTCTTGCCCGTTCTTCTCCATAGGTACCTACTACGCTTTGGAATGGGCAACTAGCTTCATCTTTCTGACTGACCGACCCCTTGACAATTCAAAAGTGCCTGTAATTGGTTTATTTGAAATAAATGCTTTGAGTTTGAGTCATAATACATTATTATTTCCCTGTACATTTATTGTAGACAGGCAGACTTTATTGTATTTCACATTATTGGTGTACTTAATACTAATTACAAACTGATATTATTGTATCTATTTGAAATAAAACGGTTCTCCCATTAAATGCATAATATCGATTTCTGTTGTTTTATTTTGTAATCGGTATAGTTTTGAATTCCTTGTTGCAGTTTAATTTACTCTTCTTCTAGCTTGATTATCACGAGCAACTATTAATCATAGAGTAAATAATATCAAGTACAATTTTAAATGAACCGCCAAATTGATAATTTTTGCAATTTTTCAGCCAGATTACGCAACAACAGGCTTTTTTGTACTTAATCCATAATGCGACGTCCTAGAATGAGAATCGAAT
This sequence comes from Brachylomia viminalis, assembly GCA_937001585.2. NCBI lineage: Eukaryota > Metazoa > Arthropoda > Insecta > Lepidoptera > Noctuidae > Brachylomia > Brachylomia viminalis. The sequence continues at coordinate 12,894,214 of OW443299.2, forward strand.
AACACCCTACTTACCTACTATCTACATAAAATCAAAAACCTTATTTTAATGTATGTGATTTCGATTAATCGATTTGTAATCAACACGATGAACAAAATCATTGCAAAGAATGAGCAGAGGACAACACTAGGTAATGGGCGGAGCCTACGCCATTTTACTTTCCACGCGGGCACGCGATACGATCTTTTAGTTCATGTCCTCTCTTATTCTTTAGTCATTGTGTCATGTGTATTATCTGACAGATCTATCTGACACTCAGGGAGCAAAAAAAAAGTTTTGGCTTTAATTGGTAATGATGAACAACACTGGTGCCTAATGGTTATGTATTCTGTAGTTTGTTTGTGATGTTTATTACCTGATTTTATTAAAATTTGTTTTGACCAAGTCTTGTTTTCGTCCTGGCAGCTACTGACATTATCTACCACAAAGTGCAAAATTCGATGGTTTGCCTCTCTGCGCGGCCGTTTCAACATGACGCTAGTGGAATATCAATAACAACTCAATTGCCAAAAAAAAAAATGCGAGTTTATTAGATAATTCTTTATTAATCCGAATCCAAATCTCCTGCATAATTCGAAATAAATCCAAACTCCTGCCTAATTATATTGGTCCAAATAGTCGAAATTGTCAAATAGTCCAATTGGTCGAAATCATCGATGTGTTTTGTAGGTCGGCCTTTCGTGTATTTTCCAGGTGTTACAAATTTACCTCCATTCTTCATGCCTTCGTCCACTGTGCGCCGAATTGTGCTTCCAGAAACACCTGAAATCAATAAAGACATGTTAAATAACAAATACCTTATACACATCTAAACAAATAACACGAAAGGATCAAAACCGTCGAGTGGTAGTATAATAAACCGTAGGTAAATTTCATAACCTCAACGAAATATAAACAATGATAAAAATAGATATATTATACTTAAAAACAGAACATTGTCAAGAGATTATATATATTTTTTTTTTTTTTTTTTTTTTACGTACCGGTTAACTTTGCTCTTCGACCGTAAACGGTAAACATCGTCTTTACTCGTCCCAGCTTGAAATTCGGCCATACACTTGAAAAACTGTAAATATAATTTATCTCGCACCGCTCTTATAAACATTCCCCAGTATTAGGAAAAGCAGTAGTTCCCAAAACATTCTTTTCATGACTTTCTTGACAGACTGTATATTAGGTCTTAAAATTTTATGCAAATGGATAGGGAACCATGTTCTGTGCCCCTAAGGCTTGCTTCGTAGCATTGACATAATATAATGTTTTTCCTATCTCAATGCTTCGTAGACAGAGAAACTAATCTGTCTACGGCTTGCTTTTAGTTTTCTCTGTCCTTAAACTACTACATTAGAGGACTTAAACTTTAAGTCCTCTAATGTAGTACTAATAATACTATTACCTTATTATATAGGGTTGGCAACCCTAGTCACATGGTGTCATAACTGTCATATTAGTGTCAGTGTCTGTCTACCTAAAAAAAGTACTCAGTGTCTAGACTATCAACATAACCTAAAAAAAAAAATATTCTATAAAATTGAAAATTTGAAATGCCTACTTACGAACTATCTCTAATGTTACGTGCTATGCCTAAACCAGAACTCAAAACTACTCTAAAAAGAATCTCTCATGCTATCTTCGACCGTGGAGGTATTATCAGAACCATAGAAAACCTGGGATTCAGACCTATGCCTTACAAAACGACTGCCCACGGAGTAGTTCACAGAGAAGCTAATTATTTTGTGTTAAAAATAGATACTGCAACTAAAGCTGTTTGGGATTTAAGAGAAGAATATAGTAGAGATGTCGATGTCATAAGACAGCGCGTATTTAAAAGTCAAGAAACTTGTGATAACAATTGTACTCTAGAAGAAGAACTTCTACCTCCGGCATACCGAGAAGATGTAAAGAAGATGATCGAAGTGGGAAAAACACAAGTAAATCGCTTTTCATATAAATTTAAATATAATTCTGGTCTTGACTATTATCCTTTCCAGAAGTAATTTCTACATTTGTTTTTACAATACTTTAGTCTTATTAATAAGTTATGTAGTGCTTTAGTAAATAATAGTGTATTGTTCTTCTTAGTAGTGTATTAAAAACTTCTTGTTTATTACATAAAACTGTTTTGAATCAATTACCTCATGCTTAACTGTCTCCATAATACAAGTTCATCAAACCCTCAGCCTACTAGAAATTTTATTGTCAAATGTCACTGTCTTACAGTTTTGTTTTCAAATTCTTTTAAGTGAAACATTATTTTTACAACCCATGTTTTTAACAACATGCTCTTGAGCCTGAATAGTAAGTGTAGGGACTGTACACTCATCAAATTATGTTTTAAAAAACAGTTGCATAGAGTCACAATTAATAGAAGTTACAAATACTACCAAAATAACTACAATTCCAAAATAGAAGGGCTAGTTAACATGCAAATAAAGGCAGAACAACAAGCTGGCCAGGATTATTTAAATATGGCTGTGACTTTTCTACATCCTTCTAAATCACAATTTGGTGCGGGAGGGTTCTTCATGAAAATGTATAAAGATGAACTAGATCATATGCAGAAACTCATAAACTATCAGTTATTACGTGGAGGGACACCTTTGATATCTGGCCTTGAACCACCCAATCAAAACACAGATCTAACACTACTTGAAGCTTTTAAACAAGGACTATGTATGGAAAAAAAAATTACAGTGGTAAGCATTCTTTAATATCAAATAAATAATACAATACATCTTTCAACAAATGATCATACAAAGGCTTGCCATTTACACAGCTTAGTTCCAAACTCAGGCCTGGTACCTACTGAGATTTTTTAAATAAAATGGCCACTTAATTTCAAGCCAATTTCAAATCCGTTTTCTTCTTTTAACTAATAATAATTTGAATTTCACCAGCTTTTAGAAGAGGGTGTAAAGCTAGCAGAAGAAGTAAAAGATTACCACTATGCAGATTTTATCACATCTGTTTTCTTAACCGAACAAATGCATTCAATTCATGAAATGGCTACTCATGTGACTAAATTAACTGCATTTTCCAATAATGACCATGCTCGTTATCAATTTGATTTAGAACTTGAAAAAAAATTTCCACTTCCATACAAAGTTAAAAATGGAATTAAATAGAATGGTGCGCAAGCATTAAGTACACAGGTACTATTTTCTTAAATACATTATGTTCTGACTAATAGCCACATATTATGAGACCTTCAGTTGTTTCAGTACTCTTTCAAAGATGAAGAATTACTAGAAAATATTTTTAGAACATCATCCAGCCTACATTCAGATAAAGCCGCCCGTAGTTTAGAAGTTTCATTACTATAGTTTTCATGCACGGACAGTGCTCGCCAATCCAAGTACCACTGAACCACTGTCTCTGTAAAAATAAATAAATATGAGACAACATCCACACAAGGTCTTCAGCTCCCGAACTAGGTGGAGCCCATACTACGGTAACCTGATGACTGATATACATACTTATATACATATACACACCTAGACACAGGTCAAACAGATATGTTCATGCACACAAATGTTTGACTTGTCCAGGGATCGAACCCGGTACCAGCGGCTCAGAAGGCACGGTCGCTACCAACTGCACCAATGGGTCAGTCAAATGAATAACACCCTTTTTTTTTTTTTTTTTTTCTATTTTTAATTAGGGACATTTACCGCAATGCGTATGACAGTCCCATCGTACCCTAAACACATACTATTACGGATCACATTTGGGACATGAACCCGAACAGACTCCTCGCATCATCGCCATTTGGTTGAGACAGAATGTTATGAAATGTGCCCATATCAAGCTGGTTCAACTTCAAAACCCCAAACAGATCCCTTCTACGAGACTCATATTGAACACATTCCATCAATAAGTGATGTAAGTCCTCCACAACTCCACACTCCCTACACCCTTATTGGTGTAGACATTATAACAACAAATTTATTTAACTATTATGAGACTCACCTACAAGCTCATTAAATTGGGTCTCATTGATACTGTCCCTGGAATCCCAAACTCGAGCATACTCTTGACACAGTATAGGACCTTCCTCGTTCATTGAACTATCCAAGTCCAACATGCTGCAACACATGATTTGTGTATAATTAGACATTATTAGTCCATTGGCAGAGAACAAAATGTGCGTTAGCTGAAAACATAGCAACCTGAGGGCTTTTTTCAAAATTATATCTTTATTGTTTTGATACTCTTGTTTAAATTTACTCTCTATATTATTAAATGACTGCAAACAGCAGTTATCTGGAATATCTGTAATAAAGAAAGATAGGAATCTTAACAGGTGTTCACTTAAAAAAGATTTTTTAATGTAATAAACTAAATAATAATAAGTTATGTACCGCAGGATATTTCTACGCGAATGCTCTTCTCTACAGAACAGTTCGACACTATATTTCGGATGGTCGCTAAAGTCGATACATTGTCAGATTTGAAAATTGCTAGGCCACGTCTGTAAAAATATTCAAATAACATTTTCAAAACAGTAAAATATTGAGATAATTTTGCTAAATGAAAAAGCGACTTACTGATATTGGCAACTCAGAGCAGTCTCTAAAAGAGTATGTGATCGGGTAAAGGAAACATTCGATGCTGGTCTAGGGAGCTCACCCGGCAGTGCTTCTGTAAGCCATGAAGTCATTTCAGCTACGGAAAAGTTTCCCGCGATTTCAAGTTGGCACCAAATTCTGTATTAAACCATGGTGTTCAATTAATTAATTAATTACTTAGTGCTCTGTTTAAAGGGTAAACCTTTATTAATAGAGGCAGGTACAGTCGGCAACGAAAGTCGATAAACACTTGCAGTTTTTAACTTTGTAAAAATAAAAAAATATTTTATAAATCGTAACCTATAATGAAATTACGAAAAAAAGCTGTGTACAGTGTAGGTATCGAATCATTACAGTTCTATTTAGATATTCAAAGATGATTTGCAGGTAATTTGAGTAGCAGTGTTAATCGACTTTTGGTGCTGACCGTACGCACCTCTCTTGACTTTCAATTTTCGTTTCTGTTGCCTCATGGCCAGAATAGTACGGTAGTGCTGGTAATTTTAGAGTAACGAGTCGAGCCACTCTTGGGGCACCTGCTGGTAAAGCGTAAATAAGTACACGTTTTCTCTGGAATTTTGATTCTGTAGGAGAATCTAATATGTCACGCATTTTCACCCATACTCTTCGCGTTCCAGCTTGGCATCTTACCGAAGCCAGCAAATCAGATCCTGTTTCCTAGGAAAACATAAAGATATCGGTTAAGTTTATATAGCCAGAATAAGAATAATAATTATTTATTTGTACAAAAATATTGTGATTTTCACTACCTTTGAAGAACAGATACTTAAGACAGCCGCAATGTCGGTTTGCATTTCTAGTTTTTTGTTACAATAAATAAAAAGCATATCCAACGGCACTGCAGAGGTAATTCTCACTTCTTGCCACCCATCGCTTGGTGCTCCTAACAGCTGTAAATAAATGGTACCTAAGGTAAAGCCAGGACCAACAGCATAATATCGCAAATAATTAGTGTAAGTAACTAATTTAATACCTCGTATTGAATATCCAGCAATGGTGGCGTCGATAATCCAGCGCGTAAAGAACGAGTATTTCGTTGATATTTTTCTCTTTCATTTGCGGTTTGTTTCTCTAAACGTGCCACTTCTACCCTGATATGAAAAAAACCTTATCAATTAAGCACAAAAAAAACCTCATAATGGTTTACTGAGTGAGCACACTGCACACGCACAGGGTTAAAAAGTGGGCAGTTTTAATACTTTTTTATACTGTCTGTATTTTTTTACTTTTTTTGTTGATCATAGCCAGATAAATTACTTTTAAGTCCCTTAGCGTATTGTAAGATGGTAATTCGATACGCAACTAAATTTCGGAAGCAAATATTTAAAATTACTTATTCAAGTGTGCATCATTAAGTTTTATACAAGCAATTTTTTAGTGTTGAGAAAAGTAAAAAAAAACGTAAGTACTCGAGTTTTCCTCGTCGCGCTGATAAAATATCTTGAGGCACTTTAGCCCCATTTACCAAGTGGCTAGATCTGAGTGCAAAAACTCTTCCCGAAAAAGTTGCTACAAGTAATTCAGATTCCTCGGTCCCCACACATCCACCCGTTACAGAAGTCACAGGTTCTCCGCAGAACTAAAAAAAAAAATTATAGACGTGAACTGCTCACATTTTTAATGTAAGTTGGTAATCATTATTGCAACTTAGATATCGAATACAAACATAAGTGTACTTCAGACGTGGTTTTTCACCGAAATTCTCCATGTCCATGAGATACAACTGGATGGAACCATCATGTCGACCAACACTAAGGTGGTAGTTGCCCTTACTGAAATACCAGCCGAGACAAACGACGGTTCCCAAACCACTACTACCATCGACTAAGCATTTACTTGATAGTGTTAATCTGCAAACATATTAAATTGCAATATTGTAGGTAAGCAGAGGTTAGGTATTTCATTAATTTCCAGTTACTTTTGGTGCTGACTGTATCTACTACAAAAGTAGTTCCAAAAGTAACTGGAAATTATCAAATTTTAATGTTTAAGCTTTGAGCATGATTGTAATGATGATAGGTATGTATACCTACCTGTACTTTGTTATTTATTTATTTTCATCAAAAAAAATATTTACTCCTAAATCATTTGTTCTACTCAAACAAGTAAAATTAACAAGTGTTTTCATTACTTAATTCATCTTTTTTCCTTTACAATTTAGACAGTGCTACCGTACTTTTGTTACAGACTGTACCTTACTTAGATACATATAGTACATATACATGTATACCTTACTTAGGTATTAGGTGCGTAAACGCAGTTCGTGCTGTTGGATTTGTGTTAACGTCAAACGAGTAATTTTTTGCCATCGACACGCTAAAGTGTTCCCAAAAAGCACGTGTGAGAGCTAGGGAAAAAGAATTAAGAAAGTGTCTGGTACTAGTAGGTACTAAAAAATAACTTGCTCTTCATAACTAACGATGCCTATGGAACCATCACCGGCACCGTAGAGGGCGATGATATCTGTTGCGTGTGTGGAAGGTGGAACAGCCAGGCGGGACGGCCCCGAAGAAATGACCGTGCGAGATATAAGTTTTCCATTTTCTAGGAGAACCGCTCCTTTATTAGCAACCAACACCAAGAGTCGAATTCTCGTATTCTGTAGCCAACAATAGAAAAAAAATTAACAGGTTTAAATTTTAATAGAATAAGCAATAAAATAAATAATTACATTAGGTACCGCAAATGCTGCAATGTCGAGAACTCTATCGTCGCAAACATACGAGTGATACTCCTGTAGATCTCTATAGTAAGTTACAGTTCGTCCGCTACAAAGTATCAAATCGCTTCCTATTATACACCTGAAAAACTATACCATGTGAAAAACAGAAATTGACTCCAAGGTTACCTATACATATACCTACAGATACACCCATAGCCCTTTACGGGGCACCGGTGTGGGCGCGTCCCTTGAGGCGGCGCGGCGGCCAGCCCGCCGGTTGAACGCGCCCCAAAGGGTCATGGCCACCCGGCTGGTCCGGGGATACCGTACGGTCTCCGGTGAGGCGGCGAGCTTCCTTGCCGGATTACCGCCATGGGATCTGGAGGCAAAAGTCCTCGCGCACATTTGGGAGTGGCGCGAGGAGGTGCAACGCCGGGGCGTAGCTCCGCTGCCGCGAGAAATCATAGTACAGCGGACAGAGCTCCGGCGGGATCTCAGGGCGGCATGGAGAGTGCGATTGTCGCAACCCAGCGCTGGACACGCCACAATTGCGGCGATAAGTCCCCTCTTTGAGGAGTGGCTAGAGAGGCGCCACGGCGTCCTCACCTTCCGCCTGACGCAGGTCCTTACCGGACTCGGGGGTTGCGGAAGGATCGTACGTTCCTAATAGTCTGACAGACCCCGCCGCCCACTCCAGCGAACATCCATGAGGATTTCCACCCCGGAAACTAAAAAAAAAGGAGGTCCATGCCGGACACGGTTGTTTCGGGAGGTTCCTGTTCCGGATAAGGCGGGAGGGAACGCCCGGGTGTCACCATTGTGTGGATCGCCCGGAGGACACGGTGGAGCATTCGGTGAAGGTCTGCCCGGCTTGGGCGGAGCGCCGCCGTGTCTTCGTGGAGGCGATTGGCGGTGGCAATCTCTCGCGTCCGGCCCTGGTCCAGGCCATGGTACGGAGCGAGAGGGCTTGGGAAGCCGTCACCTCCTACTGCGAAGCAGTAATGTTCGCGAAGAGGAGGCGGAACGCGTGAGGGAGACGCAAAATAACCGCCGCAGGAGACGCCCTGGGCGTCGTGAATCGCAGGCCGATTCCCGGCCACCGTACGCGCGGGCTTGCGAACGGCGAGCAATGGGCAGCTCGCCGTTCGATAAGGACCAGGCCCGGGTCGACGGCGCGTTGTGATCCACGCGCGCCTCATAGAGATGTCAGCATTAATGTCGGGGTCCGCTAGGGCCGATGCCTGCCAGGGTTGCGGAAAAGTCAAATAGGGATACCGTGGCCCCTGGCACAGGCAACTGAAGGAACACGGGTGGGTTTTAGTCAGTTAGAGTTGACACGCCTTCCCGCTCTGCCCAGAGCGGAAGAAGATATTTGATGATACCCCACCCACAAAAAAAAAAAAAGGTTACCTATACACATTATTGTCGGTCGGTAGGTAAGCTTATACCTACATAGAGCTCTGCATCTTGGGGCAAAAGTTACCACGGAAATATTAATTCCCTTATTTGAGGGAAACATTTAGGTCGTGGCAAAAGGATTTATGAAATTTTGTGCCCATAGCGTGATGTAGAAAATAGTAAAAGATGCAGAATTATCTTACATTGATGTAATTGTTTCTGTAAGAGCAGTTTCAATACTGAGGAACACCTTCCCTTTTCTTGTATATCCTTTGACTTCATTGCCTGATGCCGTGAATATTTTATCTGCTTGTGTTCCTACGATTATGAATAAAAGTATAAAATTAGGTAGGTAACTAGTTACCTAAGTACGAAAGGCATAGGTAGGTACTGATTACCTATTGAGACGGTGATGATAAAAGGTGTCGTGGACTTACCCATTGCATAGGCCAGTTGTACAGAAGTAATTGGTTTTCCCGGTAATGTTTTGAATTGGACCACAGGCTCTTCCTCTTTTATGCTCATACATTGTAGGACTCCGTTTTTATCACCAACTGCAAACTGGAATAAGTAGATGGATAGTAAGAATGTAGGTACCAACTTAGATAAAATATGAACCGTTTAAAATAGTGAACCTTTTGGTCGATCTTTTGTCCAGAAGGGGGCAATATTTTCAAAGTGTCCGGATAAGTTATGCCGCATATTGTATAATCTATTCGAGACAAATCATAATCCATTGTGTTGTATTTCTGAAGAGAACCGTTGTTTTTATCTTAAATGTATAACTATATGCGGCGTTGCCAAAGCTATGATGAAGTCAATCGATAATGCCTTGGCAACGAAAGCCTCAACAGTACCTATAGAAATAAAATGTAATAGAAGACAAAAGTGTAGGTAGGTAGGTACAGTCAGCGACGAGAACGAGGGTTTCATAATTTTACACTCGACTTTCAGCGTTTCACATAATATTTTTTTGTTCGTGTTATATAATTTTTACATCAGAATCTATTTCGTTTTTTAAATATTATTATGACATAAACATAACTTTACGCAAGTTTTCATCGAAGCGTTTGGCAGAGGTGTAACCTTTACTTCACCCACATTATTTTCGCTATGCATTAAAGTTACTATTAGGTAATATTCTGTATTACTATTTACTACTACTTTCTTGCTAACTGTATCTACCTATATTGTATAGTAATGTTCTATGATGGTTTGAGTGTGTGACCACGGAGCAAGACTGTGTTGATCGCAGGATTGTGTGACTGTCATTTTTAGGTACAGTCATAGTCATAGCACATCAGTTTATACGAAACTGTCAAATTTCTCCAAATGATTTTGATTAAGTTCAAAACGGAATGAGAAAATTTGACAGTTTGTCGTAAGTTGACCTGCTGCTATAGTACTTCTAAAATTTAAATCTGTCTAACTCGATTAGATAATTTTTCAACTTGAATGGTCATGTTGAAAATCCGTTTGGAAAGTTTTTACAGGCGTTTCTGTTTGTGAGTAAGAGTCCTGTCTCCTCTCTCCGTTGAATAACTAGAGTTATGGACTACTAACAGACTAATATATACTAATCATACTCGTTCAAGTGAGTTGGGTACATCACTTGGGTAGATCCGAGGTATGCCACAGTGATAATTGATACTAAGTGTTACAGAAAACTTTGTAGGCATGCCTTTGATTTGTAATTTTAGTATCTATTTTATCTATGCCTTTGATTGACCTAGTAATCGGTCTGATGAGCTAAGCCTCAGCTAAGCGATCAGTAAATCATTACTGACAGTTTTATATTTTTGGCTGAATTACTACCTATTATAAGTCAATGATTAGGTACTACCAGTCCACTCACAGTAATTTTACCTCTGATTTTGCATCACACTGATCTTTAAAGACATTGCTCTAAGGTTCATAATAGGTTACTGTCAGAGGTAAAACAAATGGGCATGGACTGTAATATCTCTGACCAAACACTTAGATCAAGAATTACTGTATAGTACATACTAATTCCATGAAATGAATAAAACAATAATAGACAACACTTTCTGTCTTAGTACGTACTGTAGCCGTACAATGTCTATGGCTGTGAGACAACATCTTAGTCTTAGAATAATAAGGACAACATCAGACAACATACATCGTATGTTTTTCTTAGCTCAGTGACATACCTACACAGTGAACATCTATGCTAATCAATCAAGTCAAGTAAACTCTGAAATGTCAGTAGGGATATGACAGTATACATAAAAAATCGATTATTAATTAATGGATGGTTTTGCCTAGTAATACAATCGATTGTTTTTATTAAAATAATCGATGTTATTAAAATAATAATATAATTTTTCCCTTATTTTTGGATAGATTAAAAGAAACGTTTGAAATATCGATAATCACTCTATCACGGCATTCACAGCTCAGAATTATTAATGTAATAATCAACAAGTTATACATTCATTTAACTCCTTTCACAGGAAGTAATTTCGGTGAATGTGTGATAGATAGCCCACGAAAATCATTTTTTCTTGTATCAAAAGAGAAAAATCTAAATAAGAGAGAGTATTAATGATTCTTAAGGTTATATTATTATGTACATACATAATATTTGTTATTGTCGCGAATCATATTTTGATCAAGATACAACCTGACAATATCTTGCAAATTGTAAAAGACGCAAGAAAATTAGAATTTCGCGGGCACTAACACTACCCTAGACTCAGTTGCCAAAAAAAAAAAAAACACTACCCATTCACCAGTATAATACCACGAGTAAATAAGCATTACCTACATCATAAAATAAATTACCTAAAAGTCTGTTGGCAAAGAAATTAAAAATATAAGTTTTGGTAAACGCTTAGAAAGTATTTGGCTAAAACTATTCGGCGAAAATAATCTTTCCGCTGGAGCCGAAGAAGCCGGCTCCAGAAGGTGCTTACACGCTAACTAGGATAGTTTGGGATAAGCGTGGCGTTAGCGGCATTCATTCATTCATTAGTTAGTCGATCGCTTCGCGGCTTTTTGCGGTTCGCGCTTCTAAAGCTGTGTGGCGGCCGTTCCAGGTGAAAAAATTGGCAGTGAATAAAAAGTCGATTTTTTATTAATAATTTTTTTGTAATATGTAAATCGATTTTTATCGAAAAAAACCGGAACTTAATCGATTTTTTCAACAATCGATATTTTTACATCCCTAAATGTCAGTGCAAATGCAAAGCAGAGTAATGTGTCAGTGTCACTGTCATTTGATTCGTGTTCAGGTTAAGTCTACAACTTTTATTATTAGAAATAAAAAGTGATCTATTTACTGTAAAGTACTAGCAAAATGGAGATAGACAAAGAAAATGTTGTCCAAGCTGTAGTTATTATGGACACATTTACTAACCACTTCAATCCCATCTGTGACAACAAACCTATGGTGAGTTAATTTTCAAATAAATTTTGCAATTTATGTACAAGTTTGAAGCGTTCCTTCAGTTATTCAAAACGGATCTTAATATTTTAGGGCTTACTACCAGTTGCAGGAGTACCTCTAATAAATTACATACTGGAATCTCTTTCCTATGGTGGAGTAGGAGAAGTTATACTGTTTTGCTGTAAATATGGACAAAAACTTAAAGATTACATACGGTATGTACTTAGCTGATATACCTGCTTGCTTTATTCTAAGTTGTTGTAATTTTATTGCAACATACTTTATTTAAATCATATTGACTTGCAGAAAATGTATTGAAGATAAGGCAATTTGGAGTGTAACAATGGAAGTCCATGTGATGATGTCTGATACATGTCAAACCATGGGAGATGTCATGCGCGAGATTGATGCTGCTGGCCTCATTAGAGGGTATTTTGTCTTAGCAGGAGTTAACAGTGTCTCCAACATACATTTTGCATCATTGCTGGAGCAACATAAGTAAAAACAATTGTACTTCCTTGTTTATTGAAACATGTAAATGTTGAATATAATGTTTTAATAATAAATCTGTATAATAACATCCATGTCTTTCAGGCAAATATGCAAGAAAGATAAAGGTGCAGCGATGACTCTTGTTTACAAAAAGGTGTCCTGGGAGCATCCTTTGATCAGCTCTGACAAGCCTATTTTCTTGGCAGCTGATGCAAATACTAACAAAGTGCTCATGCATCAGAAATATAAACAAAAATCGACTGTGAAAACTATAAATCTACCTTTGGTAAGCAGTTTTGTCTAAAACAATATCAATATGATCATTTTATATACTTACCTATTAATTGTATTATTGATTTACATGCTTGTTTTCAGGAAATTGTGCTAAACCATTCTGAGGTAAAGTTGCATCATAATTTAGCTGATGCAAGCATAGCACTTTGCTCACCATCTGTGCCTCCACTTTTCTCTGACAACTTTGATTTCCAAACAAGAGATGATTTCATACATGGGATTTTGATAAACGAAGAAATTCTTGCCAGCTCCCTATATTACACTCTCTTGAAAGAACATCAGTATGCTGCAGCTGTTACTAACTGGAAAACATATCAGACAGTGTGGTAAGATGTTTTATTTTTAGTTTTTGTCTGGCTGTTTGTGTATGTGAGTTTAAATGTTTGTAAATTCACCCACAATACAGGGGAAATTCCAAGAGTGGGCCAAAGATAAAAAAAAATACATTTAATGATGTTTTGTTTTCGTTATTTTACAGCCGAGATGTATTACACAACTGGACATATCCGTTAACCATTGAAGCTGGCTCATTTAACCAGAACAGCTATATCACTATGAGCAATCACAATTTCCGAGAAAAGTCCTCAACACTGAGCAGGTAGATTTGATAAGTAGTCTAGTTCTGGTCACAGCTAAGCCTATTCATTTTTATTTCATAAAATGTTACAAAAAAAATTTTTTTTCAGGTCATGTTCTTTAATAGAAGATGTTCTGATTGGTGCACAAACCCAAATAAATGATAACACAACTCTATCAAAATCAATGATTGGGATGAACTGTGTGATTGGGAATAATGTAACAATCAAAGGAAGTCATATAATGAACAATGTTGTTATAAAAGATAATTGTACAGTTGTTAATAGTTTTATTGATGATAATTGCATAATAGAAGAGAAGTGTGTTGTTGAAAATGGTACCATCATAGCATCAAATGTTGTTGTTGAAGCTGGCAGTCAATTGAAGGGAAATATATTGGAGAGTACAGAAGCTGAGAGAGGTGGGTAAACTTAAATCAGATTAGAAATCTGTTGGCCAGGCCACTCTACTGATGGCTGTCTGGAATTTGGGTTGAATGTGTTTTCATTTTTCATATGAAATCTAATTTGAAACATTAAAATTTCAGAAAAAACATTGATGAAATCAACATCAGAAAGTACAGAATGGGAGAATGAATCATCAGGCAGTGGTGGTGATGACTTCATTGGCTTTGAAAAATCGTGGAGTGATAGTGAATCATGTTACTCCTCAGATGGTAGTGATGAGTCTTCTTTACCAGATTCTCCCATCCCTGAGGACACAAACAGTAAGTTTATATGGTTTTTATTTTTTTTTAACCAATTTAGTGAAACATGAACTTAAAAAATAATTTATATTCAAGAATAAATTTGTTTAAAAATTATACAAATTGCTCTTCTCACTTTCAGTATTCCTGCAAGAAGTAATTGACAGTTTGGCCAGAGGATATGAAGAAAAGCTGAAGAATGATTATCTGATTTTGGAAATCAATTCATCTAGATATGCATACAACATCCAGCTGCATGAAGTTAACTTCTTTGTTGTAAGAGCTCTGCTTAGCATTCCTGTTCTTGCTGAAAACAAAAATGTTCTCAGTACTGTTAAGGATATTTTGAAGTATTTTAGACCTGTTCTATCAAACTACATCAAAACGAAATCTTCTGTTATGGATTGTTTGAGGGCTGTAGAAGTAAGTTGAACCAATAATTAGTTTTCAAAATAAGATATCTTATATAAAAACCAATTGCTGTTTGTTAGTCTCACTAAAACTCAAAAATGGCTTAAACAATATGCTTTTTGTTTTGTTTTGTGCGCACTAATACAGGGCTTAGCTAGTTAAAGGAGAAGAAAAGGAGGTTTAAGTTGCTAAATAAAGTGATTTGTTTCCAGGATAGCTGTATGAAATGTGAGTGGCTAGATGGCAAGTCTGGTCAAATTTTGCATTTGCTGTATGAAGCGGATGTTGTTGATGAAGATTCTTTAGTAGAATGGCACAAAGACTTGGAAGAAAATGAGAGTCCCATTGCAAACCAGTCATCGCTTGTTAAGTTTTTTGACTGGCTTGAAGAAGCAAGTGAAGAAAGTGACGAATCAGAGTGATTTTTAAATAAAATATATTTCAATTACATAAATTGTTTTTATTTGGCATTAATTTGAACCAGTTTCGTGTAGACAATACAAATCACAAAATCTCCTTGCGGTCAAATGAATCAAGGTTCTCAATATTAGAAATAATATATTTTGTCTATTTATAGAAAAATTTATATTTTTATGTGACTTAAATGTTTAGTAACTGAACCCTGCTCTTGGAAGGCAACCTGATTGTGTGTGCCTGCCAGTGTTGGTGCTTTGCCAGACCATAGAATTACTTAACGAATAGTTGCATATTGTTGAAATTGTACAGTAGAAAAATTCCTAAATTTATTGACATCAAAAGATGTTGGCTCACAAGGAGAGTGTATTTTTATCTGACGCATATGTGTGTCTCGTCCATTTTGATGGTTGCTAAGTACCGCTATTTGTATCATATAGGTTCTGATAGGCCTATCATGGATGTCTTTGATTGGAATCATCTCCCACCCTGAAAGCAAAATGAGAACATAATATTAAAAAAATATTGTTCAGAATTTAAGTAAAATGTCTGAATACTAAAATATTTGTATCTTGAAGTGGCAACTTAAATCTGACACCTAATTTCAATTGAGTTGGCTCATTCTTTGGCCAAAGAATTTGCATTGCTATTTAATATGGTACTTCTGTCAGTCTACTGTGCATGTTTCCAGATGATAGTGATGTGGAGGAGTACCTTTGATGCATTTATGTACTCCTCCACATCACTATCATACTATACAAACTATACAAATATATACAAAAAAAGGACACTTATAAGTGTCCTTTTTTTGTATAGTAATTTTATTTGTTAGTAATTTAATTTAATACCAGGTGTAAATAGTTGTATAATAATTTGCAATTGTTTATAAGCCTACTAAATAATAAATAAATCACACTAAAATTTGACTTTGCATGAACAGGTGATCCACTTTATAAACTGATTGATCATCAATGTAAACAATATATACATACCACTAGGTTCAATCAGTTCAATAACTTCTATCTCTTGCAAATCATTAAAATGTGTTCCAGCTCGTATTGATATTCTGCTGGGTGTGTAGCTCTCATCCAGCTTGTAGTCAGTGTATATGTAGATATGGGAGACCATCGTTTTCCTTTGAAACTGGATGTTGACCAAGTGTGGAAGTTGGCCATCAGATTGCCAGTAAGTGTCCATGCAGTCATCTCTCAACTGATCTATACCAAATCCTAAATAAAACATAGACATTTTAATATCATTAATCATACAATATTAATTAGTTAATAAGCTAGCAATCTTTAGAAAGAACAGCAGTTACTAAGCCTTCTATATTTGGTCCTAAAACTAGTAAATCTGACCTGGCTTACAAGAAGACAAGCTCCAAATTGCATGGTTTCCAACTTCCCGAACCGTTCCCGAGCGCTCGCTAACCAGTGGATCCTTTTCGGAAGCCAAAGCCATTACTTATTTTGTTTTATCAATCCTGAAGGAATAATTTCGTCTGTGTTAATATTTTCGATATATTATGATATGAATAAACAAAAATCTTTCTGTTTACAAAATGTCAGTAAATTAAAAAAAAAAGAGTTTGATTTTGATTACACTGTCAGTGTCAAATTGACAGTTGCATTTAATTTGACTTTTTGGCTTTTTGCATTTACAATCTATTTAATATTCATCCATTCATGACCTCAAAAGCAAAATCGAAATATCGGCGTTTTACCAGAAATAAAACGCTTAATAAACTACTTACTTGTTCGAAGCTTAAACAATTGAGATAGGCTGAATCTTGTTTACTGTTCCTTTTTTCCTTACGTTTCTAGTCGTAGACAGAGTTAGTTTCTCTGTCTACGTTTCTAGTGCTATAGCTTTGTCTCGCTCTCATGACGTCTGAGGGGATATGCAACGTAGGCAACGGGCAACCTCCTTGAGTATTTATGGTAACAGCGACTTACGTTTGTCACAGCGCTATCATCTTTGTCATAATTATTTTATCTACCTATTCAATGTCTAGTTAGTGTAATTCTTTTAGTTAAATACAGCCACATTTCTTGGTTGGTTTTACGTCTATTATGCTACAATTTATTTAACTAAAAATGCCTGACGAAAAACTAGACAAATCATCACTGTCAAGGTATCTCCGACCCGACAAGTTTGACGTCGAACCTGATGTCGCGGATGCCGACGCAAAATGGCTGCATTGGAAATCGACCTTCGTAAGCTTTCTCGCTGAAGAGATTACTGAAGATATATCGGATTCTCTCAAGTGTAAGCTGTTAGTCAACCATTTATCCGCTTCGATATACAAACATATTAAGACTTGCACGACTTATAAAGCATCTATGAAAGTTCTAGAAGACATCTATGTCAAACCAAAAAACACGATACTAGCTCGACATGTTTTATTCAATCGAAAGCAAAGAGCGGACGAGACTATTTCCGAATATGCTAGAGCTCTTAGACTGATTGCTAAAGATTGCAAATTTGAAGCTGTCACCGCGACAGAACATGAAGAACAGGCAATTCGTGGTGCTATTATTTCCGGCCTCCTCTCACAAAAAATCCGTGAACGACTTCTAGAGAACTCTACGCTCGCTCTTACAGATGCTCTTAATAAAGCCATTACCTTGGAAACTGCTGAGAAAGATGCACAGACGATGAGTACTAACTCTCCGCATCTAAATGCTGTACCTGAAATCTCCCGAGACAAGGAATCGGACAATCTGGCTGTAGCTTCATCATCTCGAATGCCTCTGACTGCTTCGGTCGCACCATCCTCCACAACACAACAATCAGCCAAGCGCTGTTTCTTCTGCGGCGGAAATGTCCATCCTAGAATAAGGTGCCCAGCTAGCAAAGCTACTTGTAAAAAGTGTTCGAAGAAAGGTCATTTTGCTAGCGTTTGCAGATCCGGGCATAACATAAACTCTGTGTGGACTGAAGAACTTGCCAACTCGAGCAATGACCACTTTTACAGCGGGGCTATTTCTGCTGCTTCTCCTTCAAGTCTTAGGAGTGCGACAATCCCTATCACAATAAACGAATACAAAGCTGACGCTCTCGTCGACACTGGTAGTTCAGTCAGTTTTATAAACAGTAAAGTGGCTCGCATCATGAAGTTGCCCAAGAAACCGTGCAAACAAACTGTAAATCTCGCCTCTCTTAACCAAGTCTCGTTCGTTGAAGGGGTATGTTTCGCAACTATTAAAATGAATCAACATACCTACAAGCAAACGCCGCTTTTAGTAGTTGACAACCTCTGCGCAGACGTTATCGTGGGTCACGACTTACTCAAGCAACATTCAAGCATCCACTTCAATCTGGGAGGTCCCGGCGAGCCCTTACAAATCTGTAATGTTCTGCAAGCCTCAGTTCCGCCGGCCTCTGTATTCACCAATCTTTCGCCAAACATCCAACCAATTGCTGTCAGAAGCAGGCGTTACACTAAAGCAGACGTTGACTTCATACAAGAAGAAGTATCCAAGTTGCTCGAAGATGGGGTAATTGAAAAGAGCATTTCCCCTTGGAGGGCCCAAGTCCTCGTAGCGGGAGGAGGGACCCATCGTAAACGGCTCGTGATCGACTATTCAATGACTATCAATTTTACTGACCTAGATGCCTTCCCCTTGCCAAATATCGAAACGGTTGTGAACAACGTATCAAAATTTAAAGTCTTTAGTCAGATAGACTTGAAATCTGCATATCATCAGGTTCCAATCCTGGAAAATGAGAAGATATACACAGCGTTTGAAGCGATCGGCAAACTTTATCAATTCACACGCATCCCGTTTGGAGTGACTAACGGCGTAGCTGCCTTCCAGCGGACTCTGGACTTTATAATATCAGAAGAAAAATTAGATGGAACGTACGCATACTTAGATGACGTAACCGTTTGCGGCAAGGATGCTAAGGATCACGAGCGTAATCTAAAACGATTCATGGACGCCGCTAAGAAGTTTAATTTAACTCTCAATGAACAAAAAAGCGTTTTCAATAAAACTAAAATCAATCTGCTTGGCTTTACCGTGGAAAATCATACTATCCGACCTGATTCTGAAAGGCTTAAGCCTCTGCTAGACCTCCCCGCACCAACTAAAGCAAGTGAACTGAAACGAGTCCTAGGAATGTTCGCGCACTATGCAAAATGGATAGGGCGTTTCTCAGAAAAGATAAAACCCCTCACCTGCGTCACTAGCTTCCCGTTATCACACGAGGCTCTCAAATGTTTCGAACAACTCAAACAGGACATCAAGGCGGCGGCTCTAGTAGCGATTAATGACGACGATATTTTCACAGTTGAGACTGACGCTTCAGAATTCGCTCTAGCGGCTACACTTACTCAACGAGGACGACCAGTAGCATTCTTTTCGCGAACTTTGTCAAACTCTGAATGCAAACAATCCTCAATCGAAAAAGAAGCTTGCGCCATAGTGGAAAGCTTAAAGAAATGGAGACACTACCTCAGGCTCCGAAAATGCAGCTGCAGACGCTCTATCCCGCGTGTGTGCCTATATGAATATCAGCAAGCTGAAAGAGCTCCATAACGCACTCTGTCATCCGGGCGTGACAAGAATGTATCACTGGGTGAGATCCAAAAACTTGCCCTATTCAGCAAACGACGTTAAGGAGATAACTGCCTCGTGCCCGACCTGCGCCGAAATAAAACCAAGGTTCCTCAAAGTAAAAGGTCACTTGATCAAAGCTACCGCCCCTCTCGAACTTATCAACATAGACTTCAAGGGGCCACTGTCGTCTAACACCGCCAACAAGTACATATTGACGATAATTGACGAGTACAGCAGATTTCCATTTGCATATCCATGTAAAGATATGACATCTGCGACTGTCATCAACTGCTTGAAAGATCTCTTCCTTACTTTTGGCCAGCCTCTCTATGTCCATAGTGATAGAGGCTCATCGTTTATGTCCGAAGAATTCAAGTCATTCCTAAGAAAAGCAAACATAGCCTCATCTAGAACGACACCTTATAACCCTCAGGGTAATGGACAAGTGGAACGTCTAATCGGGACTCTCTGGCGAACTATCCAACCATGTAAAGATATGACATCTGCGACTGTCATCAACTGCTTGAAAGATCTCTTCCTTACTTTTGGCCAGCCTCTCTATGTCCATAGTGATAGAGGCTCATCGTTTATGTCCGAAGAATTCAAGTCATTCCTAAGAAAAGCAAACATAGCCTCATCTAGAACGACACCTTATAACCCTCAGGGTAATGGACAAGTGGAACGTCTAATCGGGACTCTCTGGCGAACTATCCAACTCAGCCTCCGGTCAAAGGGACTATCTGTGGAAAACTGGGAAGTGGTACTGAAGGATGCATTGCACTGTGTACGTTCTCTTTTATGTACAGCTACTAACGCCACCCCACATGAAATACTTTTTACATACTCTAGAAGATCCCCGAATGGAGACTCACTGCCGTCCTGGCTGACACCAGGCCCGATATTGGTAAAGAAGAATGTCCGACAATCTAAAACAGACCCTCTAGTCGAAGAAGCTGAACTCCTTGAAACTAATCCTCACTATTCTCTTATTCGACGCGACAATGGGGAAACATCAACAGTATCGAACCGTCAATTGGCACCGTTCCCAAATACTGTTGACTACAGTGGAGATGATAGCTTTGAATCAGCTTCTGAAGAGATGGAAGATAGCACTACAGCTCCACCCGTAACGGTCACCCCATCGCTATCATCGCCGCGACATTCACAGGATCTACGTAGCTCGTCGTCTTCTCCAATACTCCAGACCGAAGCTCTCCCTCGAAGATCAAACAGGACCAGAAAGCCGCCCTCTTACCTGAGCGACTTTGTGGTACATCGAGAAGGGAGTGAAAACTCAACCGGGGAAGAATGAGGTGATATGCAACGTAGGCAACCTCCTTGAGTATTTATGGTAACAGCGACTTTACGTGACGTTTGTCACAACGCTATCATCTTTGTCATAATTATTTTATCTACCTATTCAATGTCTAGTTAGTGTAATTCTTTTAGTTAAATAAAGCCACATTTCTTGGTTGGTTTTACGTCTATTATGCTACAACGTCACCAGGTCAGAGAGGGGGGCGCACTTTTGAGCGTGTGCCACTCGCACAGAGCTCCTTACCACAGAACATATATACCCTGACGGGCACCCTAGCTCAATGCACCTTACTGTCTACGTTATAATGCCACTCGCGTAGACAGAGAAAACTATTCTCTGACTACGGCCGGCACAGACTACAATATACACTCGGCGTCACAAAAATCGCACCTCTTCGAAAATAAGTTTAAAACATGTCCCGCCAGTAACGAATACATTAAACCCAATTAATATTGGTATCAATTGAAAGTATGTTTAACGACCTTTAAATTAACAACAGTTAGAATTCCTAAACACAACAGATCTCAATAGCACGTAACGTTAAAAAAAATGTCAAAATACGCATTGCAACGGCCACTAATTGCACCTCCCTACAAGGGTATAAAACGGGCGACCCGGGTTAAATAACGCTTTTCAAAGCGTATTGTCAGGGTCTGTACACGGGTGGTCTGTGGATCAACTACACCAAAAGGTCGCTAGATGTCCTGCGTGTCCAGTACAACAATGTTTTTAGAATGCTCTTGAGACTGCCCCGGTTCTGTAGTGCGTCAGAGATGTTTACGCAGAACCGTACTGACGGCTTCCACGCAATTGTGCGGAAGAAAAGTGGCAACAGCATTCTGGAAACAGTGTCTGAGAATGTGTTTTCCCCTTTTATGAGGCATTTTCGGCATGACCGAACGACATGACCGCATTTTCGTCTTCTTTACAAAGTGACTCAAAACCCTAAAATTGCTATAATAATTTATGTATATACTAACACTAGGTATAAGGTACTTTACTAACACTACGGATCTCTGTTATCTGATTATTAGAAATAAATTAAATTAAATTAATTAATTAAATGTGGGAACCCCTGGCTGGAGGCTTTGAGTTAGCTCGAAGGCACCACAGGATTGACCGGTTAAGCAGTCACGGCCTCTCAAGGCCAACTGCGAGATGCCATACAAAAAAAAAAATAAAAAATGTGGTTAATTCGCTATTCAACCTTTGAAGTGAACACACGTGAACAGCTACAGCAAGAAAAATACCCCAGAAGATGGATACCACTGCAGATGAAGCCGCTCAAGTCATTGCACTACTGCAATCAGGGATGCGGCAATGTGATGTTGCTCGGCAACTGAACTTGAGTCGTTTTGCCGTTCGACGAGTGTTCCAACGCTTCCAAGAGACTGGTGGCTATATCCGAAGACGTGGATCTGGAAGACAACGGTGCACATCCGAAAGAGACGATTGCTTCATTGTTTCGACGTCTTTACGTAATCGGTTCTCCAATGCTGTTGAGCTGCAACAACAACTGCGATCAGCTCGCAGAACTTCTGTAAGCGTCTCCACGATTAGAAGAAGAATGCGGGAGAAGAAAATTGCAGCTCATAGGGCTGCTACAGGGCCAAAATTGACTGCACAGCATAGGAGAGACCGATTGCAATTTGCCCGTGACCATGTGGATTGGACAATAGACCAATGGAGGGCTGTGCTCTTCTCGGATGAGACGAGGGTGTGTCTTTTCTGCAATGACAGGCGTCGAAGAGTGTATAGGAGGCAAGGGGAACGATTCGCACAAGCCTGTATTCAAGAGACAGTGGAATACGGGGGTGGCTCGTGCATGTTCTGGGGCGGCATGTCAATCGACGGTAAAACGAATCTTGTGTGTGTTTCTCGGACTGGAAGTGCTCGCGGGCAAGGGTCGCTGACTGCTGCTCGGTACATAACAGAGATCTTAGAGGAGCAGGTTGTCCCTTATGCGGGTTTTGTTGGCAGTGGGTTCACGTTAATGCACGATAACGCCCGCTGTCACACCGCTTTAATTGTAAGAGACTACCTGCAAGAAGTTGGAATCCCTGTTATGCGCTGGCCGGCGCGAAGTCCAGACCTGAACCCTCATCGTCCCTCCTCCTCCCTCCGTCCATCCCTCCTCCTGAACCGTCATCGAACCCTCGTCATTTAAATATTATGTCTAATCAACATCATTATTATGGCAATTAAAAATATGAAAAACAATACGTATGGCACTAGTATCTTATGGTATCTAAGTTTCGGGCAATTAACGTTTTAAGCCCTTCATCTACCGAGTTGGACAAGATTAATACGTCATCGATTTAAGTTAGAACCCTACCAGTGTCAACGAGAAGTTTTAATGTTTTAGATATAAACCTCTGATAGACGATCGGAGCATTGGCTAGGCCATAGGGCATTTTGAAATACTCATACTGCCCTTCAGGAGTTACAAACGCGGTTTTGCTTATGGAATCAACATCCTTCATAGTCACCTGGTGGAAACCAGTAGCCATATCAAGGCTTGTGAAGATTTTGAAGCTACCAAGTCTATCGATATGCTCATCGATCAGTGGCAAGGGAAATCTCTCTTTAATGGCAATAGCATTAAGTGCTCGATAGTCGACGCACATCCTATCACTCCCATCCTTCATCTCCTTGACGAGGATGATAGGACTCGCATAATCAGATTGAGATTCACGAATAAAATTATTCCCTGCTGACAATATTGCGAACTCTATTTTTTTCATCCACCGAAAGCTTATATGGACGGTGGGTTATCGGAGTGTTAGACGTAAGTTTGATCTCCACCTGTGTTCACTGTGGATGTTGCCGTACCGGAAATAAACGAATCAGAGAATTCTTTGATGATTTCCAGCAACCGATCTCTATCGGCACCCACTAAAGGAGTTTTGATACAATCATCATCCACAGTGTTCACAAGCTGCACAGTTGACTGAATGTCTGACCTGGTAAGCCGCTGTTCATTACTGGTAAGAGTGTAGGTGACATCAGTTCCAATTAGAATAGGTGCATTGATGCATTCAGCAGGGACAACATATAAATCAATTTCTAGTGATACTTCTTGGAACTCTGCGACTGTTGTAATAACAGAGGTTGATTCAATTACCTGACTTCCGATCCCGCGCATCAAGCGATAAGCTGGCATACGATTAAAATTAAAATGTTTTAGCACCTTGTCTGAAATGAAAGAAATATCAGAGCCGCTGTCAACTAAAACATCAACAGATGACAGACAAATTACATTATTTTGTCTGGGGTTGATTCGGAGCAAAAATTTACCTCATTCGTTTTCTTATTATTCCTCTCAAAACGCTGTTTTTGGAAACATGAATCGATTGAATGCCCATTACGTTTGCAAAAAGTACAGCGTTGAACGGATTTATTGGTTTTATCGCTTGATGTCGGTGGAGCCGACTTAGAGGTACTGGCATTGAACCGAACCAGAACCGAATTGGTATTTTTAGACTTATTGGGACAATGCCATTTCTTATGACCCGTTTTGCCACAAATGTGACAAGTGACATTGCAATTGTCCGACTTAGGTGCCTCACGTTTTCGTTGGTTAGATGAGTTATTAGAGAAGGCACGACCACGAGCAGTAATATTGTCATCTTTGGGTTTGACATAAACTGATAAAAATTCAACAAGATCTTTACATGCTAGTTTAGCGTTGCAATGGCAAATTTTAACTCATCGGATAAACCTTGAACTATATTGAGACGCAGCAAAGATTTACGTGCGTATTCTGCATAAGTTGGGTAGTTGTTTGAGTTCGTACACATAACCTCATATAGTATGGATGCAAAATCGATGTTACGGGGACAAAGAGTACTACATTCAACCTTGAAGTTACTCCAGGATCTATCACTTGTCACCCAGTCATTTAACCACGATCCCGCATCACCACGCAAACAAGAACCTATCCGTCCTAAGCATTCACGATCATCCCAATTATTTATTAGTCGGCCACGGTCAACCTCAGCGCACCAGACATCGAAATCTTGGACACTTGGATCAAATGTTTATATGTAGAAGTAATGAGACTTTGTTTTTTTTTTTTTTTTTTTTTATTTTTTTTTTTTTTTTTTTTAAAAGCGTGCCTAAGGCACCAACAATGGGGTGCATGTTGAAGAGCCTCCACGTGGCGCACCCTGGGCAACGCCGGGCTCAAGTGCCCACCAGGCTTTTGGGGGGTACTTGGTGCCGGCGGCGAATCTTCAACACACGGGGAAGGGCCACGGTTCCAATCACCGATCATCCTTGATGGTTGGTGAAGGGAACCGGGCTATATACGGATACGGCCACTCCCCCTCTGCTTACAGAGGAAGGTGAGTGGTCGTGGAAGGGGGAAGGAGCGGTTTGACCGCCGTGGAGGGAGCGGGCTCGGTGTGCACTAACCCTGCCGCCGGGCTGGCACGAAGAAGTCTCTTCCTGCCACCGCTTTAATCTCGTAGCCCCGAAGACTGTACAGGTCATGTCTCTGACTTTTGACGGGGGTCGAGGGTCCTGGCTTAACCGCCCAGACCGCGAGGAAGATCAACCTCTATAAAAAATTCCCCAAACCTCTAAGCGGCGGCGCACCGTGAGGGAGGTTGTAAGCTTGGCTGATGGGTAGCTTGATTCAGTCGCTAGTGCGAACCACGCAAATTTTGAGTCAATAAGTAAAGTTCTTACTCGTGGGATCAAATATGGAAAAGTTAAATAAAAACAAAAAAACCGAAGAGGGGAGGAGTGGTGCGGGGTCGGAGCCCGACACCGCGCCAAGTGGCGCGAGCACGGGAGGCTCATTGAGCAACCGCCGCGCGGAGGAGTTGGCCGCTGAAACTAAGAAGAAGAATATCAGGTTCTTCAGTAAGCGGCCAAGATCAGTGGACGGCCAGGGGTCGTCCTCTGATGGCGAGAGAGCCTCGGCTCGAAAAATCCCCACCGGTAGGCGGGGAGGGGGGGTCCAAGAGCGAGGCAGGGGGAGGGGGCTCACAGCCCGGGAGGCAGCGGAACTAGAGGAGGAACCCGCAAAGGAGGGGGTGAATGGTCGTGCAGTCGCTTCGGGGCCCTCGGGCGACGAGGCGAGCCTGTCGAGTGGTCCCGACGACATCGGTGACAATGACAGTGAGGCCTGTGCAACCAGCCTCAAGGAGGTAGTGGAGGCTGAGCTTCGGAAGGTGACCCTGAAGAAGATCAAGTCTTCCAAAAGCAGGGCCGTGGTCGCGGCAACGGCCTCCATCATGGCGGCGGTGGAGGCGGCCAAAACCGACGGGCCTTCGGGCGGCGAAGTGGCCGAACTGCGGGCGGAGGTCGCTCGCCTGACGGCCGCCACGAAACTTCTCCGGGAGGAGAATGGGAGGCTCAGGGAGGACCTGGCTGGCCTGAAGGCCACCGGCAGCGGGCAGTTGCAGGCGGAACAGGAGCCAAGCCAGCCCGTTCGGCCAAGCCAGCCCATTCCGGAGGAGAACCAGGTCCTCAATCTGGTTCGGCAGGAGCTGGCGGCCTTCCAGGCGCGGTTCTCCGTCCTGGAGGGCATAGTCCTGCGCCCACCACTAGCGGGCAGGACAGCACCGGGGCCGAGGGTGGCCTCGTATGCGGCTGCTGCGGGAGCCGCCGCCCCTAAGCCCGCGTCGTCTGGCCGGGCCCAGCCGCCGGCCAAACCGGCGTCGGCACGCGGAGCCCAGGCGTCGGCAGGCGGAGCCCAGGCAAAATCGGCGTCGGCCGGTGGAGCCCCGGCGCCGGCAACGCAGACGCCGGCCAGCAAAACACCAGCTGGGGCTCTAAAGAGGAAGGGCAGGACGGCACGGGAGGCGCAGGCCCCAGAGCCTACTTCCCGGCCACAGGAATCTCCCACGACTGACGCCGGGTGGCAGGTGGTCGGGCAGAAAAAGAAGGCGGCCAAGGCGGCCAGAAAAAAGGGGCAAAGGCGGCGCCACAAGGAGCGAGCCGTCGCGGCAAGGCTCCGCGCCCCAAAGACCGCGGCTGTAGTGATCACGCTACAGCCGGACGCGGTTAAGAGGGGCGTGACGTACCGTGACGTGCTCACCAAGGCGAGGGAGACGGTGGACCTCCAGGAGCTCGGGATCACCGAGGGCCTCCGGCACAGGGTGACCGCAACTGGCGCCCGCATGCTGGAGATCCCCGGTGTGACGAGTGGCCCCACCGCTGACGCCCTAGCTGAGAAGCTAAGGGCGTCCCTCAATGCGGACGAGGCTCGAGTCTCCAGGCCCGTCAAGTGCGCAGACATGCGAGTCTTGGGCCTGGATGACTCCGTAACGGAGGGAGAGGTGGTAGCCGCCGTCGTCAGGACGGGCGGGTGTCTGGCCGACCAGGTGAAGGCGGGCACCATACGTCCGGACCCCGCGGGTATGCGAACCGTAACGGTAAGCTGTCCCGTGACGGCGGCGAAAAAGATTGTGGAGGGCCGAAGGCTTCTGGTGGGCTGGGTTTCGGCGCAGGTTAAACTGCTGGAACCCAGACCTCTGAGGTGCTTCCGATGCCATGTGGGGCACCACGTTGGCGTCCAGTGCACCTCGGAGGTGGACCGCAGCACTCTCTGCTTCCGCTGCGGTCAGCCCGGACATAAGGCCGGCTCGTGCGAAGCCGCGCCGCACTGCACAGCATGTGCGGGTGCTGGCAAGCCGGCCGATCACCGGGCGGGCAGTAGGTCCTGCGCTCCACCCGCCGGAACCAGGAGGAGAGGCAGGCCCTCCGCCGCCGTTGCCACAACCACCGTCACCGCGGCCAGTGCCACTGCTACCGTTGCCGCCACTGCCGCCACCCGGGAGGAGACTGAAATGGAGGAGTAACGGCTCCATTGAGACTCCTCCAGGCGAACATCAACCACTGCGCCTGCGCTCAGGACCTGTTGCTCCAGAGCATGGCGCAGTGGTCGATTAACATTGCCGTGGTCGCTGAGCCGTATTTTGTCCTGCCCAGGGATGACTGGGTTGAGGACCTGAGCGGCTCAGTGACCATAATTTCGTCGGCCGCCGCCGGCACCCCATCCCTCGAAGGTGTCACGAAGGGACAGGGGTGCGTAGCAGCACGGTTCGGGGAGATAGTAGTAGTGGGAGTGTACTTCTCTCCGAGCCGAACTCTCGCCGAGTTCCAGAACTCTTTAACAGAGTTAAGTGTCGTCGTCGCCGGGTACCATCGCTTCCCCGTGCTAGTGCTCGGGGACTTCAACGCCAAAAATCCGGCTTGGGGTTCCCGTTACACTGATGTGCGGGGCAGGATGGTGGAGGACTGGGCTCTGGAGACAGGCCTGGTCGTCCTAAACCGGGGTTCTGTTCCTACGTGTGTGCGGATGCGGGGTGAGTCTGTGGTGGACATCTCGTTTGCCAGCCCCGCTCTGTCACAGCGTGTCATTGACTGGCGCGTCATGGAGGAGGTGGAGACCTACTCCGACCACCGGTATATCCGGTTCGACGTCTCCGCCCAGACCTCTAGCGCGCCGGTCCAACAGGCCCCGAGTGGTCCGCGGTGGGCGCTCAAGCAGATGGACCGGGAGCTACTCCTGGAAGCCTCGATCGTGCAGGCCTGGGTGTCATCACCGGACAGGCCTGCCGATATTGACGATGAGGCGGAGTGGTTCCGGGAGGCCATGTCCGAGATTTGCGACGTGGCAATGCCCCGAGTCCGTCCTGGAAGCGCCCGACGTCAGGTGTACTGGTGGTCGCAGGAGCTGGAGACGCTACGCAAGGCGTGCGTCGCAGTGCGACACCTGTACTCCAGGCACCGTAGGCTCCGCATCCGCCCTCCGGATGCGGAAGCGACGGAGGCGGAGCTGTACGAGGGATACAGAGCGGCGAAGACCGCCCTCCAAGAGGCTGTCCAGCGGGCCAAATATACGGCCCGCGAGGAGTTGGTGGAGACTCTGAACGGAGATCCATGGGGGCGCCCTTACAAAATGGTGCGGAATAAACTCCGCACCTGGGCCCCCCCGCTGACGCAGAGTCTCCGCCCCCAGCTGGTGGAGGAGGTGGTGAGCGCTCTGTTCCCTTCACGGGGGGAGCATAGTCCCCCGCCCATGGCTCCGCCGCTCGCGGTGCCTGAAGCGGACCACGCGGACGACGACGACACCCCTGAAGTGACCGGGGTAGATCTGAGAGTGGCGGTAGGTAGGCTGAAGGCCAAAATACCGCCCCAGGACCCGACGGCCTGCCAGGGAAAGCCTGGGTCCTGGCCTCGACGGCTCTTGGGCCTCGACTGGAGGCGCTCTTAAGCGCATGTATGGAGAGAGGCCAGTTTCCACTCCGTTGGAAGACGGGGAAGCTGGTCCTCATTCGGAAGCCAGGGCGCCCTGCGGACTCTCCGTCCGCATACCGGCCCATTGTGCTGCTCGACGAGGTCGGCAAGCTCTTTGAGAGAGTAATTGCAGGCCGCCTCGTCGGGCACCTGGTGAGGACGGGGCCGGATCTTGCGGATAGTCAGTTCGGCTTCCGCAAGGGGCGCTCGACGGTGGACGCCATCATGCGCGTTAGAGCCCTCACGACGGGGGACGCGGTGTCTCGGGGCGGGGTTGTTGTGGCGGTGTCACTCGACATCGCCAACGCATTTAACACCCTGCCCTGGAGTTGCATTGGGGAGGCACTCCGGTATCACCGGGTGCCAACCTACCTCCGTCGAATAGTCGAGGCATATCTGACGGACAGAGCCGTCATCTACCCCGGTCGCGATGGGGAGTGGAACCGGCGAGAGATGTCGTGCGGCGTCCCACAGGGATCGGTTCTAGGGCCGCTCCTGTGGGACATCGGTTACGACTGGGTGCTGCGGGCCGACCTCCCTGATGGCGTCAGCGTGGTGTGCTACGCTGACGACACGCTGGTCCTGGCGCAGGGGAGGTCGCATCAGGCGGCGGCCGACGCGATGACACGCGGGGTTGCGATAGTCGTGGAGAGGATCCGGCAGTTGGGTCTCGAGGTGGCTTTGCACAAGTCCGAGGCCATGTCTTTCCATGGGCCCCGGAACAGGCCACCATCGGGATCCCAACTAACGGCAGGAGGGGTTCACATCGGCGTCGAGTCCACGATGAAATACTTAGGACTCGTGCTCGATAGCCGGTGGAACTTCGTGGAGCACTTCCGACGTTTGGCCCCCAAACTGGAACGGACTGGGGCCGCCCTCAAGCGGCTCCTGCCCAACCTGAGGGGTCCAAACGCTTCCTGCCGGAGGCTTTACGCGGGGGTCGTGCGGTCCATGGCTACATATGGGGCCCCGGTGTGGGCGCGTTCACTGCGGCGGAGAGCCGCCCACTATCTGAACGCGCCCCAAAAGGTGGTAGCCGTAAGGCTGATCCGGGGCTACCGCACGATCTCGGGCGAGGCGGCAAGCCTCCTTGCCGGACTGCCGCCGTGGGATCTGGAGGCGATAGTCCTCGCGCGCCTGTATGAGTGGCGCGCGGAGGCACTACGCCGGGGGGAAACCCCGCTTCCGCGGCAAATCGCGGCGGAGCGGACGGACCTCCGGCGCGATCTCATGGCGGCATGGAAAGAGCGACTGTCGCAACCCAGCGCAGGGCACGCCACGATAGCGGCGGTAAGACCCCTCTTTGAGGAGTGGCTAGAGAGGCGTCACGGCGTCCTCACCTACCGCCTGACGCAGGTCCTCACCGGACACGGAAGTTTCGGGAGGTTCCTGCACATCATCAGGCGGGAGGAAACGCCCGGGTGTCACCACTGCGATGATCGCCCCGAGGACACGGTGGAGCATACGGTGGGGGCCTGCCCTGCATGGGCGGAGCACCGCCGTGTCCTCGTAGAGGCGATCGGCAGCGGCGGCGATCTCTCACGCCCGGCCTTGGTTCAAGCCATGGTCCGGGGCGAGGGGGAGTGGGAGGCAGTCGCCTCGTTCTGCGAAGCAGTCATGCTAGCGAAGGAGGTGGCGGGACGGGAGAGGGAGAGAGTCTCCCGTCCAAGCCGCCGCGGTGGACGCTCCGGGCGTCGGGAGCCGCGTGACGACTCCCGGCCACCGTAGGCGCGGGCCTGCGGGCGGTGAGTAATGGGTAGCTCACCGTCCGATCAGGACCAGGCCCGTGCTGGACGGCGCGTACGTGTTCCACGCGCGCCTCAAAGAGATGTCAGCATCATAGAGGGGGCCCACTAGGGCCCAAGCCTGCCGGGAAAGCGGGATCATCCAAAAGGGGTACCGCTGACCCGGAACATAAAGGGCCAAGGAAGGAACACGGGTGGGTTTTAGTCAGTAAGAGTCTGACACTCCCTTCCGCTCCACCCAGAGCGGGAGGAGTCATTTGATGATTTCCCATCCTCAAAAAAAAAAAAAAAAAAAAAAAGGCACCAACAATACTGTTCGCTACGTCTCTATCCTCGCTATGCATATCTGTGGCACGCGAGTTATTCTTTGCGGTAACCTCGTCAGATATTGTCTCGGTTACGCCCGAACCTTGCTTACTAGCAGTTATTGGTACGGCTGGAAGGGAGGACAATAACCGGCTTTCGCTAGTTGGATGCAACGGACTATCACTGCTAAATGCTGTCGGCAATCTTCGCTCAATTACTTCTAACCTCGTAAGAATTCGATCCAGGGCTACATCGCGCGAGTTGTCGCGGCGGTCATACTAGTCTTCGCGATATCTACTACAACGAGAGCGACTATGTGGGCTATGCAAGACACTAAGACGCCTAGATGACATATCTCTACGGTCTATTGGACTGTTCCGGCGGTGGTGTGCGACAATCGGCGGCGTATCACGATCATCCGAATTATCGTGACGACTTTTGCGAGAACCGCCACTAGATTGTCGCTCACGAGAGTGTCTACGTCCTCTAGACCGAGTCGAACGCCCTGACATTTTGTAAGAAACAAAACATAGGTAGGTACTTACGGTTGAGAAGTTTGCACACAATAATCACAACACTTTATTTAAACACCGTTACTGAGTATTTAAATAGATAGCAAAGGGCCTAGAGCGCGTGGCGATCCCACTTCTGATCTTAGAAACCAGAAGCGGAATATATTAAGAAAAACAAATCAGTACATAACCTACAAAGTTAAGACTACTACGAACTAAGAGAATTACATTGATGAAGCGCCAGAAGCTCCTTGTAGCTCTGTACCTAATACCTACGTAACAATCATCTCAGGCGGAGACCAGAACAGCTGATTTTTTTGGCCCTATTGGGCTCTATAGTAAAAGTTGATTATTTTCATAAGTAGGTAATACTAATTCCCTATTTAAAGTTTCGGCCCGATTCACTTCAGCATCCCTATTCACCCCGTTTGACTACTCCTCATCGGATGACCTGCGGACCTCCATTTTAGTGTTCTTATGCAGTATGTTAGATACATCTTTGTTTGTATGTTTCTAGTTTTTTCATAAGTACTACACTCCTTTAAAGCGATAAAAAAATTAAACTCCTTATCCCTCGTTTAAGAGGGATGCGCCGGGGTAGATCAGGAAATTCAAATTTTCTTCCGGTTTTTGGCAATTTTGTAAAGTATGTAGATCAAAATATGATTTGCATCCGGAACATGTATGTATATACGTATTTAGAGAATGAATCTTGCTGCTAACGAGTTAGTGGAAATGTGAAAAAAGATAAGTCATCTAGAGTGGATCCACTGACTTTGAGCACCACTCGATGTTCTTGTCAAAGGGAATCCAACCTTGAGGCTGAGGCAACGGAGGACCCGTCCCAGCCTAGAAAATAAAATAATATACCTACATTCATTAGTGCTGGGCCTCGTCTGTTTGACGTTTTCATTAATCGTCCCCCGACGAGACGATGCTTTGATCTAAATATTACCTACAACTTCTATTAAACTCAAAGGGCAAATAAACATATTTTTTTTACATTTTAGAGGTTTTTGTTTTTGTCGCCGATTTTTAAATTTTAGTTTAAGGCTTGTAATCATGCCAATAACCTTGACTATTTGGGCGGAGCTAACGACCCCTCTCCGCGCAGCTCCGCTACCCGCATGCAACAGAAAAGACCGCGCGCGCGCCGCCATCGCCAGTACGCGCTCGCTTCGCCTAATCTCGGCACAGAGTATCGAAATCACAGAAGGTCAAGTCATCGTGAAAGTTAAATTCATTTTTATTTGTACCGCGTCAAAAGCGGTCAAATTTGGTTTATATTTATTATCTATTGATATGGATGCACTTTTAGTATGTACTGTAGAAACTATACCTCAAATCAGCCTGGCTTGAAACATGAGGTAAACCACTTGATGTATCTTTTTCTCTATTTTTTTTTAAATTAAAATGTAATGGCTAAATGTGTTGCTAAGCGCAAAACTCAGTAATGGCTGGACCAATACGGATTTTTTTTTTTGGAATATTCGTTGTAGTCTGAGGAAGGTTTCTATGAAGAGAAAAATGGTAGGGTAGGTATGTAGGTAGGAACTTAGAGTAAGGTAGATAGGTAGTATAATTATTACTAGTTTATGTCATATTATTTTTTATATTTTTTATGAACAAATAGATTATAACTAAAATTCACTGAAATTTAACTTTCTTTCACCAAGTATTTTTATTCTTTTGGTTGGTTGAACTTCTTCATCCTCACTTATTTCTCCGTGTTCACATATATTTATTTTTGGAAATTTTGATAGCCATATAAAATCTTGTTCTATGTTTTCTTTTTGTCATTCTTCGTTCTCGTTTTCTTCATTTTTCTCTTCAATCTCTTTTTCTTTCCTTAGTTCTATTTCCTTTTCTTTGTCGTTTTCTTCTTTCTCTTGTACATTATCTTTTTTATTTTGGTTTGAATCATTTTGTTTTCTTTTTTTGGCTAATTTATTTTTATTAGCGCTTTCTTTCACAGCTTTCTCTATAGAGATAGGGTCTCTAATTTGCAATTACGTCTTTCCAGAACTTGTCATCTTTTTCTATTACATCTAAATCTAAATCTAAAAAAAAATATCAATACACATTTAATACCTATTCGTTATGTTTGTTTTTATTATTTAATCTTTTACCTATGCCTGTGAAGTTTATTTCTTTACCTATCATACCTATTATTTATTTTTATTTATTCATTACATGTATATATGTTACGGCTGAAACCCGAAGTTCACCTAGCTCTAGCCGGCTAAAACTAGGTGTAGCCGCACTTCGGGTTTTAGCCGTGCCATTATATTATTGAAAATAATTAGGTACGCCAGTAATCAATACATTGTTGTACACTCACAATACAAATTACTAGCAAGTACCTAACCTATAATCACAATTAATACCTACTTCAGGAGAATTTTCAGTTTTGGCAAAGTGTTCGTCTGTAGTTGTAGCTAAACTAGACCTGCAAAAAAATTAAATATGTCACAAATAATCGCAACGAATCAGAATAATAGACTTTACCTAGGTACCGAAAAGTTAAATTTATAATATTGGCTGAATGTCATTGCGTGGACCTTCTATGATAGGCACACTACTACACGAGGCGCGTCAACTGGCGGCTTCGTCCGTACGAAGAGAAACCGGTTCATATCGGCTCAAGCCAAGCCTCGCTCAGACGAAGCGCACACACGCGCCTTGCTTGTAGTAGTGTACCTATCATAGCGCAGTTGTATGAAGCTTACCCTCTGTCCGTTTACTCTGTGCTATCTACTTTTATGCAAGGTAAGTAAAGCGATAGTTTATAATGAATTATATAGATAAAACTTTAAACTTACCTTGATAATAAATGTATACCCTTTTGTTTGTAATATTTTTTTAGACCTCTCTTCATTCGTTTCTGCTTATTCCCCATGTTTTACAAACTAAATTTAAACACTAATAAAACTGTAAAATACTATAACTTTATAACACTAACACTACTTATAGATACATAGAATACTCTTTAACTTATAAACAAGAATCAGAAAAAAGCTTTTCCACTATTTACAAAATTAAATTTTTGCAGTAATATTTTACGATATTATTTCGTAGTGCTTGAGCTCTCGCAACGCGACGTACGTCCACCTAGCAACACGATGCGCCCCGCACTGAATTTGTGGACGAGTGCGGGGGTGATGTAAACGCAGTCTTTAATCGGACGCATTTTTCATTTATTGTAATAAAAATAATACATATTTGTAAAAAGTAACAAAACCAAATCATTTTCATTTGTATTGCAAAGCAGTAGTATATTTTTTTATACTCTTTTGATAAGAAATTAAGGAGTAAAATGGTTTCATCTCAATGATTTGGAGGTGATTTGGCATTTTTTTTTTCTTATTATGTGATACCGATAGAAAAATTGTGGCTAAACCAAATTACGGTTCATATCATGTAGATTACTAACAATTTTTTTCAGATGTAATTACTCTGTAATTGCCGACGAAAAGTTGCTTCATCTGAATGTTTTTTTCAAGCTTTTTTCGAGAGAGCAGCCTTAAGAGGGCTATCACAATTTTTCTTGTATTTGAGTGTTTGAAGAGTCACACTCAAACACAAGAAACAATTTAATATTTATTTAGAGCAATCCCGAGAGAAATAATCAAACTTTTGTAGGCAATTTTTTTTTTAATTTTTTGGCCATATCTAAACTATAATCACACATCAAAGCTCCCATTTTAGATGTGTGATTATGGTTTAGATATGGCCACAAAATTAAAAAAAAAAGTGATAGCCCTCTTAACGTTTATTTCCTGCTTTTTAACATAGTAATAAATAGTAGCCACGCTACGATCAATACGTGCCTCGCTTAAATCGGTGCAGCTGTACGTATGTTTCCCACAGTGAAGCTAGTTACTAATTTATCCTCATTTCTCTTTGCTACTCCATCATCAGACCCCGATCACCATGTATCTATAACCTATTTACTGAGACCATTCCAAGGAACCCAAACGCGATACTTCTGCTGTATGTTGGTGAGGGAGTTGGGTATCCTACAAATTTCGACTCGATCAGCCCTGTGGAAGCACAAGGGCGCACACTGCAAGAATGGTTCGAGAATACCTGTGTAACGTTCGCATTGCAGTAGGTAATGGAATGGCTAGCCAGAAGCTCTGATATGAATCCAATAGAACACTTATGGGAGGAGTTGATGAGGCGTGTTCGAACTAACCAACCAGCTCCAGAAACTTAGCAGGAGCTGAAAACTGCTATCTTGGAAGCGTGGGATAACATTCCACAGCACGTCATAGTGACATTAATACATTCCATGCCGAATTGCACGACGGCCGTCGTAAATGCTCTTGGAGGTAACCCAAGTTACTAAATAAACATTTCTCTTTGTAAACCATTGTTTTCTTCAAAAATTCCACGCTTATTTTGCCCCTGAGGAACGCGAAAAGACGACTTATTAGCAATTAAACTGTTTTTTTAGTATTCCTATTTCAAATTTGGAACAATGAGAAACGGAAATTATAGTGAGTGACTGGCTTCAAAACCACTTTTTTTTTGTGCTTTCACACTTACCTATTACTATAATTTTTACCTTTAAACAAAAATATGCAGGGTGGCTCGATTCCGGTGTGCGGGAGTGTTTTTTGATCAACTTACAACCTTATACTGACCAGCTAATTGCAAAAAACATCCTGCACCATAATCCGTGTCCTGCACCTACTCGTTTACTTAATGCTACAATCGCTTTGCAACCCTAAATTAAAAACTGATAATGAGTTTTTAATTTAGGGTTGGTCAGATAGGACAAGTTTAATTGATTTCATTTCATTTCATATATTTGCATTCCAAAATGTGAATTTAGTTGTTACAAATAGGCTTAAAGCTATGATACAGTTATGAACCCTGTAAGGGCACAGCAACATAAGTAAGGATAAAAATAATTAAATATTAAAATCAAATAAAATAAATAACATTTAGAACATTAATGATTCTTAATTAAATTAAATGTATTTAGATTATTATAATTATACAATATTTATTGTTTATTTTATAAGCGTGAATGTAATTGGCAGATGTAGAAGTAATCTTAAATATTTAAATATTATTGCAATTCCAGTCACAGTTTATCATTCATGTATTCATTTTTATTATAAGTAGTAGTTTTTGTTTATTAGAAATAGCTTTATTACGAAACATATTATATTTATTTATATTTTTAAGATATTCCGGTAGTTTATTATATATTTTTATTGACATTACTTATGTACTTGATGAATGCATTTTAAGTCGTGATGTTGGAATGTTTAGTCTGTTTTTGTGTCTTAGGGTAAATCTATTCTGTATCTCTTCTCTTTTGGTGTATAATTCGGGATATTTGCGTACAAATTTCAAACATATAAAGGCAAGGCAAGGTCAAAATCTTCAGCTCCCCAAAGTGAGGCTTTTTTTTTTTTTTTTTTTTTGAGGATGGGAAATCATCAAATGACTCCTCCCGCTCTGGGTGGAGCGGAAGGGAGTGTCAGACTCTTACTGACTAAAACCCACCCGTGTTCCTTCCTTGGCCCTTTATGTTCCGGGTCAGCGGTACCCCTTTTGGATGATCCCGCTTTCCCGGCAGGCTTGGGCCCTAGTGGGCCCCCTCTATGATGCTGACATCTCTTTGAGGCGCGCGTGGAACACGTACGCGCCGTCCAGCACGGGCCTGGTCCTGATCGGACGGTGAGCTACCCATTACTCACCGCCCGCAGGCCCGCGCCTACGGTGGCCGGGAGTCGTCACGCGGCTCCCGACGCCCGGAGCGTCCACCGCGGCGGCTTGGACGGGAGACTCTCTCCCTCTCCCGTCCCGCCACCTCCTTCGCTAGCATGACTGCTTCGCAGAACGAGGCGACTGCCTCCCACTCCCCCTCGCCCCGGACCATGGCTTGAACCAAGGCCGGGCGTGAGAGATCGCCGCCGCTGCCGATCGCCTCTACGAGGACACGGCGGTGCTCCGCCCATGCAGGGCAGGCCCCCACCGTATGCTCCACCGTGTCCTCGGGGCGATCATCGCAGTGGTGACACCCGGGCGTTTCCTCCCGCCTGATGATGTGCAGGAACCTCCCGAAACTTCCGTGTCCGGTGAGGACCTGCGTCAGGCGGTACGTGAGGACGCCGTGACGCCTCTCTAGCCACTCCTCAAAGAGGGGTCTTACCGCCGCTATCGTGGCGTGCCCTGCGCTGGGTTGCGACAGTCGCTCTTTCCATGCCGCCATGAGATCGCGCCGGAGGTCCGTCCGCTCCGCCGCGATTTGCCGCGGAAGCGGGGTTTCCCCCCGGCGTAGTGCCTCCGCGCGCCACTCATACAGGCGCGCGAGGACTATCGCCTCCAGATCCCACGGCGGCAGTCCGGCAAGGAGGCTTGCCGCCTCGCCCGAGATCGTGCGGTAGCCCCGGATCAGCCTTACGGCTACCACCTTTTGGGGCGCGTTCAGATAGTGGGCGGCTCTCCGCCGCAGTGAACGCGCCCACACCGGGGCCCCATATGTAGCCATGGACCGCACGACCCCCGCGTAAAGCCTCCGGCAGGAAGCGTTTGGACCCCTCAGGTTGGGCAGGAGCCGCTTGAGGGCGGCCCCAGTCCGTTCCAGTTTGGGGGCCAAACGTCGGAAGTGCTCCACGAAGTTCCACCGGCTATCGAGCACGAGTCCTAAGTATTTCATCGTGGACTCGACGCCGATGTGAACCCCTCCTGCCGTTAGTTGGGATCCCGATGGTGGCCTGTTCCGGGGCCCATGGAAAGACATGGCCTCGGACTTGTGCAAAGCCACCTCGAGACCCAACTGCCGGATCCTCTCCACGACTATCGCAACCCCGCGTGTCATCGCGTCGGCCGCCGCCTGATGCGACCTCCCCTGCGCCAGGACCAGCGTGTCGTCAGCGTAGCACACCACGCTGACGCCATCAGGGAGGTCGGCCCGCAGCACCCAGTCGTAACCGATGTCCCACAGGAGCGGCCCTAGAACCGATCCCTGTGGGACGCCGCACGACATCTCTCGCCGGTTCCACTCCCCATCGCGACCGGGGTAGATGACGGCTCTGTCCGTCAGATATGCCTCGACTATTCGACGGAGGTAGGTTGGCACCCGGTGATACCGGAGTGCCTCCCCAATGCAACTCCAGGGCAGGGTGTTAAATGCGTTGGCGATGTCGAGTGACACCGCCACAACAACCCCGCCCCGAGACACCGCGTCCCCCGTCGTGAGGGCTCTAACGCGCATGATGGCGTCCACCGTCGAGCGCCCCTTGCGGAAGCCGAACTGACTATCCGCAAGATCCGGCCCCGTCCTCACCAGGTGCCCGACGAGGCGGCCTGCAATTACTCTCTCAAAGAGCTTGCCGACCTCGTCGAGCAGCACAATGGGCCGGTATGCGGACGGAGAGTCCGCAGGGCGCCCTGGCTTCCGAATGAGGACCAGCTTCCCCGTCTTCCAACGGAGTGGAAACTGGCCTCTCTCCATACATGCGCTTAAGAGCGCCTCCAGTCGAGGCCCAAGAGCCGTCGAGGCCAGGACCCAGGCTTTCCCTGGCAGGCCGTCGGGTCCTGGGGCGGTATTTTTGGCCTTCAGCCTACCTACCGCCACTCTCAGATCTACCCCGGTCACCCAAAGTGAGGCTTACAACTGTCAGTTTCCTCTATGACTTATGGAGTTAAATTTATTATTAAGGTTGATATTGGAGTCAATTATAGATATATCGTCCGCAAACAAAATGCAGGGTTCTTTAATATGGTTAGGAAGGTCATTTACATTCACAAGAAATAAAAAACAGCCAATATCGCTTCCTTGCGGGATTGAGGCTTTGTTATTCGACCGGAATAATTCTATTTCGCTTGTTTTTTTGGTTGTAATATTGTACTTCTACCAGTTGTTCTCTGTTTTGTGAGTAAGATGCGAACCAATCATGACAGTTGCCACGGATTCCTATGCTAAATAGTTTGTTTAATAATATTTTAAATTTAACTTTATCGTACGCTTTTGTCCATGTCCATGTCCAGCAGTAAACCTATGGCGTATTTTTTATCGTTAATAATATTGAGAGCTTATTGTACGTACTTATAGACTGCTAAGATGGTGGATCGGTTTTTTCGGAAGCCGTTTTGACAATCATTAAATATATTAAACTTTTCACAAAACGCGTAAACTCTATTGCACATGGCTTTCTCAAATAATTTTGAAGCTGTTGGTAAGAGGGCAATGGGTCGATAATTAATATTGGGTCGGTTTTTTTACCTACTCTTTTTGTGAATTGGTTTGATAAGGGCTTTTTTTTTAAAGGCCAGGGAACGCGCCTTCATCAAACGATTAGTCTATCTCCTTGGGCTCTGAAGTTACGCCGTTATTTATTTGTAGGGTTATATTATTTTTTTCACGTTTAAATTTTTTATTTGTTCGTTCATTCATAATTCCCCACATTGTTTTTATTTTATTATTCGATTTTCTTATTATATTCTTGAAGTGTTGTTTTTTTGCTGTCACTAGTCTTTTTTTAAAAAAAAAAACTTATTTTTTGTAATATTTTGTTAAAATTGGATTTTCAGTTTTAGTTACTAATCTAAATCTACTTTTAGTAATCTTTTATTATTACAAGAGGTTTTTATTCCTTTGGAAAACCAGTATTTATTATAATTCAATTTTAATTTAATGTTTTGTGATGGTATGGATTGATTCAGAATATTGATAAGTGTGACATTAAAAGCTTCATAATTTGCGTTAATGTTATTTTTAGTCATTATAATTTCGTTCAAATTTATTTCCTGTAATTTCGATTTAAACAATAGTACTTATATTTTTATCGTTGAAACGTCTTTTTTTTTGTGTACCAGTTTGTTTGTTTTGCTTGTTGAGGTATATTTAAGTGTAAAATTGCACTATTATGGTCCGAAAAACCTAGTTCTTCTACTGTTGTGTACATATTATTATATTCGAAGTTTGTAAATATTAGATCCAAACATGTTTTTGTTGTTGGTGTGATGCGTGTAGGTGTTTTAATGTGTTGTGTTAATTTATATTCCTGCATTAAATTTAAAAGCTGGTTTGTTTTTAAGTTATCAGATAGAACATCAATATTAAAATCGCCCCCTATGATAATATTTAATTTTGGGTACTTTATGTGCACATATTTTAGAATTTGCTTTAGTTGTGTACAGAAAATGTCTTCCTCTCTACTATTCCACATAGTTATGATTAGTAATTTTACGTTTGGCAATTCAGTTGCGCATATTTCTAATACAGATTTTCTTGTGAAAGCTATGCCTCCGAGATACCTATAACTTTATATAATAAATTTTGAGCAATGAAAGCTTCGAGTATGTTGTTTATTGTTAAGACTTTGTATATTCTGAAATAGTATTTTAAATGTTAGGTCGCTGTTTGCGAAATGTATTGTTTTTAGTTTCGTCTATAGTGATTGGGTGACAAGGTTGGTCAGTGTTGTTCGTCTCTATAATATCATTTTCCTGTATTATTGTTGAATTTAGGTGTTGTTGTTTAATAGTGTAGTCTTTCATATTGATCGGTTTTCCTTCTATGTACAGTTTATTATTCCTTATTATTGCATGTAGGCCATTTTTTCTGGCCTTAAATAGTTCTTCTCGCATTTGTGCTCTCTCTTTTTGTGCATTTACATCTAAGAATTCTGATATGAATAGTCCCGTAACTTAAAAACACTGGTTGTTATTTATTTTGCTGAGTAGCTCAATAACTAATGGCCGGCTCTTTATACCTTTTCTTCCCACTCTGTACATGCCTTCGATATAGCCTGAAATCAGCGTTCATAACATCGCGAAACAATTCTATAAGCCTGTTATGGAGCTCACATTCAGGTTCTTTATAGTACCTATTCTTCAAGGCCGTAAAGTACATTTTTTTTAAGATTAACTTCAGTGGTGCGTGTGTAACGATAGTTCTTTTAATTTGTCATTTTCAGTTTGTAGATTTTATATTTCGGTGTTAATACTTTCTATGTCTTGTAATCTTCGATTATTTTCTATTGTTAAATCACTGGTTTTGGTATTAAAATCTTCTCTTAATTCAATAATGGCTTTCCTAATTTCTGTTTGTATTGTATTCTGTAGTTCTTTTATGATTGATTTATTATTTTCTTTTAAACGTTATATTATTAATTCGCTCAAGTTCTGCAGGGTTAGTTGGGCTTGAGTTTCATTAAATATTTTAACCAACCGTCGGCCTCTTTTAATAGTAACGTGAGGCCTACCAAGCTACGAACTACGAGAAAATGTTCGTATCATGGGAACACTGGAGAAAAAAATCACCTCATCAACAAAACGTCTGAGATAATTTTAATAAAAGTAACACGTAGATACCTAATTTTAAGAGAACCAACCTACTTAAAGTAGTTATTCCCGTTTAGGAGAATAGAACCCCTAAGCGGTGTTACGGGTAGCTTTATAACAATAGCGTTCTGTACAAGACTCCCAAACTAGGAGGGGTGTAAGTAAGCAAATCATTATTTTGCAAGCATTTCGTTTTTTTTTTTAACAAGCTTCAGCAGTCAATTTAGGGGAAAGATCATTGAGCTGATGAAGATTTGCCAATAATAATGTGTTGATTCGTGTTATTTTGGACAAGTTTAGACACAGAGCTTATCAAATATGTAGGTAGTCAGTAGGTTAGTACGTAGGTAACTAATAGGTAAGCTATATGAGTATCACTCTAAGTAGGTACCAAGATTAGAGCTATAATGCTATTAAGTCTTTTCGCTGATCAATCATTTGCCTGTAGGTAACAAGGGACAGCTTGACTTTGTTCCTCTAAATGAGAGATTCAAAGTTAAATATCACTTTTTCCCGGTTTCGGAGAAAGGTATTCTTTACCGTAGTTTATTTATTCTATAGTATCAGCTTGATATCTTGAAACACTACGTTTGTGAACAAACTTTGCTAATAAACCAAATCGATTTCCAGCTTTATCTTGCTAGTGTGCACTTTATTCTGTTGTACTGACATTTTGTTGCACAATAATCCCGAGATGGGAACGAGTTGACAAATTGATAACTTTATAATTAGTGGTTAGAGTGCGGTGGTCTAATTTGAGTATGGCATGTGGTACGATGAGCCCGTAACACCGCGGGAACTGTCCACTCAGAGAATCCCAGACGAACACCAAATGTTAACACAGTTCCGGCCGTGCACACGGATATTAAGTATTTCATTATCAAAACATTACGCAGTATGCATGTACTTTGAATAGGTTTAGGTACCTATGTGCTTTTGTTGCTTATTATCTATTACATTTTGTATTGTACCTATATATTTCCAGAAAGCACTAGGTATTTTAGAAACTTAAAAAAGAACGTGCTGCTATAAGTGATTGTTTAGGTACCAAAAAAGTGCTTATATCTAGGTAGATGTATGATACTCACATAGTACATCTAGGTATCTATAAGAGCAACTGACTGCCTCGTTGGTCTAGCGGTTGCAAGCGCGACTGCTGACCATGAGGTCCTGGGTTCGGTTCCCGGGTCAGGCACAGTATTATTGGGTTTTCCACCTCGTTTTTTTTTTTGCTTGTGGTAATCTTCATGGATGTCCTCCGAGCTGCGACGGGCAGAGGTGTCTGTCAGATTCTTACTGACCCAATCCACACGGTGTTTTTTAACTACTTTTGACCGGGACGCTGGCTTTATTATACTGTGGCACTTGCGCAGTGACGCGTAAGGTATGAAGGTACCTACAGGCACTTAAGGGGCTGACAACAGCTAAAGCGCGGTCACTGTCGGACTGCATGGAAAAGAAAGAGAAGCGTGATGACACAAAGCTAGTAAATTATTGAAAAACATGAAGCAATTCTCTATTTACAAAAAATCTATTGATTGGACTAAAAATTAAAACACTATCACGTTAATATGTTGCTTGAAGAACAATCTGAAAAAAAGAACAGAATTATTGCATGTATATTAGTGTGGTTTTTAATCGTTAGAAGAAATGTTTAGAGGTATCTTCGTGACTTTTTTCTATCGTACCAAATTAGTTATATTATGTTTTCAACACACTATCTAACTAGCATATATCCTGAAGAATATCATATATTTTTCTGATTTTGTTTACTGCAGTGGATCATATACTTTTAGGCATTATAAAACTTTCGTTTAGGTCATGTAGTCCCCTTAAGTAATGTGGTGTTCCCACCCAAAAGCAGACTAGAGTAGGAAGTAATTCGTAGGTATTGGTTAGTCCAGTGATCATACCTAGGTACCTATTCTATTTAGGGGGTAAATAGAGCCATAGTCAAACGCTAAATCTAAACAAAACTTTTTAAGCTATAAGTAGGCCGTTTAGTGTAATCTTCATAATGATTGTAATGTTATTAATATTGTCTATCTATAATTTTGACATCAGATTTTGACATATTAAATTAAATTCTCAGAAATGATATTTCTTACATTACAAATGAGATAATTATTGTTATTTATAGAGCTAGAATCAATCATGGGGTTAGGAAAAAAA
Source organism: Brachylomia viminalis (assembly GCA_937001585.2). NCBI lineage: Eukaryota > Metazoa > Arthropoda > Insecta > Lepidoptera > Noctuidae > Brachylomia > Brachylomia viminalis. The sequence continues at coordinate 12,938,347 of OW443299.2, forward strand.
CAAATAGAACAGCTTTCAGCATTTACTTCGACGGCACTAGCGTATGGACTGGGTTCACTTGTTACTCTGCTATACATCACCGAATGGAAAGCTGTTTGCAAATACATTCCGTTTTTTAATGGAATAGAAAAGTTCCAAGATCCCAAACCAGAAGCAGATTAAAAATAATTTGAGTTATTTACTTTTACATAAAAATAATATTTCAATAATTGTACATGACAGGTGGTCATGCTACACTGTGATAAAAAAAGCTAGTTATTCAAATGAAGAAAGGGCAAGCTAAGAGCACGCGCTCGAAATAACACAGTGGTAATCTGGAAAAAGAATGGAATTACAATAATGACTGGTGTTGGCATCAGGTGTGCTCGGATTTGTAATAAAATGTCAACCGGATCGTGCGCAGCCGGCGCTGGCGCACGCGCAGCTGTCGGCCCTCCTCTTGCCTCCGCTGAGGTGTGCCCTCCGAATAAACATTACCTCTTTGTAGTGTATTGTAATATTGTATTACTATTGTACTGTATTCAACGATTTATTTTTATTGGAATATGTAGTCAAATAAAAACTGTAACTATAATCAGCGCTTGTTATTTAATTTCCAGACAAACGTGCCTTGCAGATTTAAAATTCGTTCCATGCCTACAATAAACAACAAAAGTGCCTACTATAAAACTGTGTTCTGTACTAGATAACAGGATATCTTTACGAAGATAGCAGGATGCTTTTACGCCGAGCGTAGGCGCAGCGTAGGCCAACGTAGACGACGTTGGCCTACGCCGCGCCTACGCTTGCCTACGCCGTTCCTCCGCTGGTCTACTCCTCGCCTACGATGGCCTACGCCGCGCCGCGCCTACGCTGGACTAAAGAACAGTGCGAAGATTTATATATACTCAGGAATAACAATACTTATTAGTCCGTTATGGAACGCGAAATCTTCAAAAATAGGTCCCATTGCAATGATTAAATTTTAATAAGTAGTGTTCCTTATCTGACTCGACTAAAGTTTGTGTTCGTAGATAGCTTTAATCTCCCCAAATCAATATTTTGGTTATTTTCAATTTGATTTTTTTTTCTGGCCAATTTGTTGAGGTTTTTTTTTTTCAAGCTATTTATGTGTAGTTTTTTTTCGTGATAGTCTGGTGCTTCGACTTTTTCTGGTTCAATCAGGTCCCTTGACATAGTAATTTGGTATAATTTTATACATGTTACATTATTTTTATTAAAACGACCTACTACTTAGGAGTTATTTTTTAGTAAGTACCTACCGACCGAGTTTTTTTACATAACTTGAAACTGGATGATCGTACTATGAATAAGACCCAGACGCGTCAAGGACCAAGGGCCACTATAGGGAGATCTAAAGTGGGGTGAGGTGCGGTGTGCAGCCGCCGAGCCGCGTTCCGACACAGCCCTATTTACTTTGTCTATAGGCCGCTCCAAGAGCGGCTGTGTACGGTGCGCGTGCGTTCGCTTCAGTCGAATTACGAACACATTTAGTAAACAAACTTGTTAACGTTACGCGGACTTCGGAAAAAATCTTTCGCTATTGCTATCGAACAATTTTATAAACAATTTGTGGACATTTATGTGTTGATTGAGTTGTGCAAACAATGGATTTGTCCTGTGGAGAAAACATGCAGAATTCTGGAAACAACGGTGGAAGTGGAAGGATGGTCGACATGTGCGTTGCAGGCCCTGATCGGGCTTTAGACCGCGACCCTCGGCTGCTCCTCAACTTGCTGGCTCTGGAGAGAGCACACGCTCTTCACACGGATTACTTCCAAAATGTACAGATTGATATCCAGCCCTTCATGCGGAAGGTAGTTACTACTTGGATGTTGGAGGTAAGTTTTAATACCACATTTTGTTACTATCCCATATGCTTAATAATTTTCCGTGTTTATAAACTTTATAAGCAAATCAAAACATTAATAACATATTCGTCATTAACAGTCATTTGACTATCGGGTCGCAGCCAACAGCTGATTAGAGTGAATGACCTGAATATCTGAGTACGTACAGTATGTATGTGCGTAGTTGCTCCAATTTATATTATGAGAAAGTGCGTATCAATATCACAGTAACTTAGTTTTATAGTGCTATTATTATCTCCCCAAATGGAAGAATAACTAAAACAGTTATTCTTGTTAGGATGTAGGTATCAGGTAAAAACAAAAAAATATATCTAATAGAGGTTTTCAAGATTCCATGTCGTGGGTAGGCTGAAAACAAAAATGTCTATTGATACCTATTACAATCTGCATAAATATAATAACATAAGTAAAAGCATAAATGTAATTAATAAGTAGGTACTGGGTAAATTATTATAACGTCATGAGGTCTTATGGGTTTATACTTAGGGCCAGGCCACAGCACTGCGGTGCGACGACGCACCGTGTAAATCTAAGACATCAAACTACGGATCGTGTTTTGTAGTGTGACGTCATTTTTGCGACGCGTTGTCGCAACGCAGTGTTGTGGCCTGGCCCATACCCATAATATTTTGTGTATCATGTTATCATATAATGATATCTAATATTGTTAATCTCATGTAACCTTTTAAAGAGGAAATGCATCTAAGTTAAATGTAAAGGACATTTTTTAAATGTGCATGAACCTAACCACATAAATGTAGGTACTTAGTTATAAATGGTTCGGTGTAAACATTATTTTGTAATACTATGGAACCGTTTCTTGGGTTCCTCCGGCATCTTCTAATTTACGCACCAATGACAATGACCCCGTCCCGTCACTCGCTGCACAGTGACGTAACTGCATGAGCCTAATCTATCGTACAACAACACCAAAAAACACAATTATTGTATTATTTCTAAAAAAAACAAATTGGTGTCGTGAGGCATTTTTGTTTAATGATGTTTTCTTTTGTATTACCTCTCTAATTCAACTTTATATTTCCTCCACAGGTATGTGAGGAGCAACAGTGTGAGGAGCAGGTGTTTCCCCTGGCTGTGAGCTACATGGACCGGTTCCTGGCTCAACGCGCCATCTCGCGGCAGCAGCTACAACTCCTGGCCGTCACCTCCATGCTGCTCGCCTCCAAGTTCCGCCAGTGCCACCCCCTATCTGTGGACCTGCTCTGTGCTTACACCGATAACTCTGTGTTCCCACATGAAGTCAGGGTAAGCATCCTTCATATTATTATTAAGTAGCTTTTGCCGGGACTACGTCCACGTGATATTTCTTGTTTTCTTGTTCCCCCGACCCACCCGTCGCATCGCATCACCTGCCCGCGTTATTACTTCGTTTTCACATAGCGTTTTTTCTGACTTTTTTTCTTTCTGCTCGGCTCCTAAACCCTAAACCTTCCTCAAGAATTGGGCTATCAAATGCAAACTTTTTTTTTGGTTAATCCGCCTGGTTGTTCCAGAGATTACCCCCTACATACAAACTTATAAACAAAACAAACACATTTTACCTATTTATAATATTGGTATAGATAATATGTGATCAAGGTTTTTCTTTAGGAAGCTACTTCCAGAATTCTTTTTGTCAATATTACCAGCACGTGCGTGACCCACCCGCCCGTGCGTGTACTAGCCTACGAGGTTTTGACTATATGTAAAATATTACTTAAAAGGATACCTACCTACCTCAAAAAGCATAGTTCTTTTATCAATCATCAATGAACTTCATATAATTCGCCCTGATTCGGACAGACTATCTTAGATTTTATCATGTCAGTGTACTACAGGTGACATTACCTTCGTCTAACACAATCTTACATAAAAAACTCCAAGTGGCTCTATCGCCTTCGACGTCCGGCACCATACATCCTGTGACAAAACTTAATTGTTGTTTTGATTGTACTGTGAATGAACTTCGATTAGTCGAGTCAAATGTCACTCCTTCACCCCAGAGCGACATTTCCTTACACCATGCCAGTTTCCGGCAATTACACCTTCCTCGAGAAAGTCAAGAGGGCTTATAAGACTGTCACCCTTCTTATGTAGCCACAGCCTGTGACGAAGTAAGGCACCGAATTGGTCGCTCACTTGCTTCCGACGGAAATGTGGCTTACAAGATACGATACATGGCCAGTTAAATTAGAACTAATTTAAGTAGCCGTCATTTTACGTCTTTAATGAGATGAGGTTGTTGCACTCGGTATTTTTGGTTGATGAAGCTCGAGGTATAAAGGGCTATCCACGAGCTATTCAAAATATTGACGCATCAAAACACCCACTAGAAATGTGGTAGGTATTAAATAAACTCCCACAGCTAACCATAATGACAAAATTGTCATAATCGTTCACACCCGCACAGACAGGTGCGATTCGTGGTCGCTCATGAGCTTGCCCTTTATAATAAATTTTGACTTTGTCACCTTATTCACACGCTTATAACTATGCAATGGCAATGTGCCCTTTATGGAACATCTATCATATATGTAATAATTGACGCTACTCCAAGAGAAATGCGGTGCGGCAAAAAATACGTAAGCAAACTAGAGAGGAAGCCTGGGTCCGTGTATGTTTTTGAATAAATACCCCCATAATCTTCTTGATTCCTGCTGACCTCTTTCCTGTTAAAATAACTAACATGCAATGCACCATATGCTATAGTTAAATATCATTTGGACACCGTGAGAACATGTTTGGGCTCTCCTTCAGTGCGTATGACACCGTGGAATGCTTCGTATTTCCTTGCTATTAATTCGTGCGATGATCGCGATATGCCTCCAACGCGCATACTTAATGCCGTCATATGGTGCGGGCCGTTTCTACTTTCCCATACTTAGGGACTATTACTTAAATATTCACCAATGCCATCATTAAAATGCTATGCATATCGTATATCATTAATTATAGTGATCAAAGAATTAGTAGTGTACGAATATTTTGATATAACATCTACATCGATGTGAACTGGATGTGAAACCAAGTCAGCTTTTTTACCAAATAAGTATCATTTACTTATTTGATGAAAAAGCTGTTTCAAAAAAGCTTCCATATTTTTTCAAGATGTTGGTTTGCTTAGAGCTTTTATTCTTAAAGACGCTATTGTTGTAACATCTTGAATATGCATGGCTACATAAATCATGGTTATCTGTCTGGTAGTACGGTTTAATGAACTCAAATCTCACTAAAGACGTTCGTAGCTTGAATGGCGTTCACCCTGTCTTTATCTAAATTAGTACATTTTTGTTGTGAGTGTAAACAAAGAATGGTTTCATCGCCCTTAGTACGTCTGTGGCCATGTGAAAAATATCGCCAGCGAAGGGTTCTATTGTCCCTTATGTTTTCTTATGACATTTCTACTGTAATTGTACCGTGATTCGCTACTTTTTGCGGTTTCCGCCTAACCCATCAAGTATGACGGTTACGTATCAACTGTTAAGAATAGGTCGCACATCCCTTCCTTTAAATGCACAGGGAATTTGTTTTAAATGTAAGAAAGTATACTGTTATTCACACGGGGTCGTGCCCTTTAGGGATAATTATATTCAAAAGCGAAACGACCGTCGCTTAAATTGCATTTTTTTTTGTTATAGCAATGGGAAGTAATGCTCCTTCAACGATTGAACTGGCAGTTGTCTATTGCAACGGCGTTTGACTTCGTGGAGCCGTTCCTGGCGCGAGTGCCGTGGGGCCGCGCCAACCCGCTGGTCAGGACTCACGCGCTCACGCTCACTTCAGTTTGCTATACCGGTAAGTACCTATACAATCTTTATTACTTACAAGTACTTACTTACAGGTTTTACGTGCGTAGGTACATATTTCAGCAACAATAAATCTCCCGCGAAACTTGGCCAACATGCGGGTCGAGTTCACTTCCTACAATGATAGTAATTAAATTTAATCGATAAATGCCGTTCGGTGTCAATTTTTTTTCACTAATTTGTTCAGGCTTTAGCTTAATGATTATATGGGAGGCCCCTTTGTTTTGGAATCTGATTGTCGACTAGCGGTCGGGGTGTAGCGATGTAACGTGGGGTGCATGCTGCACGCGTGTATCGGAACGCGCACATGCCGTTTGCGCCGTGATAGCGCGCACACCTTGCGCCTGCGCACCCCTCAGTCACTGACCCTCTCGCACTCCCATTGTAAATACACGAATGACCTCACTACGTTTTAAAATTTCAAATTATGCCATTACATTTCAATACATACTACGATATCTATGGTATCTAAACCTGTTTGCGTATTAAACCTTAGTGTAGTAAAAAATATATAAAGAGGACACGTGGCTGGCGATTCATGTACCTCTACCTACCTTCTTACAATTTACATATTGTGTACTTAGGTACTTTATTTATAAGCTGTAAAGTCGTAAAATGACAAAGGACCACGAACGTTTTATAGATACGAATACCGCCCAATTTAAATGATATTTGTGGTAAGTTTAGGTAGTCATTTGACACTTCACACTTCACTTCTGTTACATACACTGATAAATTGATAATTATTATAACAGAACGACTTGAATACTTACCTTGAGAAGTACAATTTATTGTTTTAATAATATTGTGAATTTGAGGACTATGTGGGTCATTGTTTCAGTTTTAATCATGATCTGGCAGTTTAAGTAGTTCATGCGGCCTACCCAAATGTCCTTTCTTTGGTATTGTTCGTCGAATCGTTGAGCTCCTAAAGTTCTGAGTTGAGCTGCATGGTTACTGACAAATGCGTGCACTGACTGGACAGGTCCTCTTAATCTGCGTGGTTCTTTCCTCAGAAGACCATTTCAGATACTAATCTACATGGTCCTCAAAGATTATGTTCGAATATTTATATACACATTGACATTGATGAATTTTATACATACAATGACATGAGTAATTACTTTGTAAAGTATTATATTATTTAAATTATTGCGAATGTGAAGATTATGTGGATTATTACTTTTTTATTTTATTTCTTAGTTAGTTTCACGATCTGGCAGCTTGAGTAATTTATGCGGCCTACCCAAATGTCCTTTCTTTGGTATTGTTCGTCGAATCGTTGTGCTCCTTAAGTTCTCAGTTGAGCGGCAAGATTACTGACAAATGCGTGCACTGACTGGACAGGTCCGCTCAATCTGTATGGTTTTTCCTCAAAAGACCGTTTCAGACACCAATCTACATGGTCTTCACATGATCTGACCAAGATTATGTCTGGACTTTAAAAGAGACTGTGACCTCTGAGTTTGTTTCGGCCTTTCTTCTCAGAGTAGTCAGTTATGAAACGCCGACCTCATCTAGTTTTAAAAATATGATTGACGTGTAAAAGTGTTTGTAACAAACCTACTTACAGAAATAAAATCATTTATCATTTATCATTCAATAAGACAATATTTTTATGAGCTGATGTTGAATCTGAGTGCTCCTTTATATAAAGAACATACGTCCGTGACTAGTTTATGTACTGTAAACGTTCATAATGCCGTCCGTAGACGTTAACCACCAATGACCCCCTGACATTACCTCCCTACGAGGGTTGCGCTTTTCCGATCACTGAACACAATAAAAACTAGTGGAAATTACTAATTCATATTAAGTTCGTTGGTTGGCTAAACACCTGACCTTTATTTAGCACGTTCGTTATAGTTTTTCATTTATAAAAAATGCAATAGTAGATAATAAATAAATATTTTTCCGGTTGTTATTTCAACGAAGTTTTATGTATTCACATGAGACTGACAGTTAACGAAAACAATATTGAATTTACAAATTTTTTGCCAGATAGTAATTCTAGTCTTCAGTACTTTATACCCTGCACCAGAATGAGGGTTATGTTTTTCGAGTGTATGTATGTTTGTATGTGTATGTATGTTTGTATATATTTCTTTGGCACGCTCTGTAGCCTAAACGGCTTGATGGATTTTAGCTTGAGAGGTTTTGTTAAATTCGTCATAATTGTGAGATTGACATTGGGTAAATCAAAATATTAAAAATGAAAATGGTAGATTTTTGGCCTCAAATTATGTCTTCAAAAATATTTTTCCTCAGAACCTATCGAATGAGGTATCAAAATAAATGGGTTTTTAAAAGGCTTACAAAAATATAAAAACTTATATACATAATAATCAGCCTATAATGTTCCCACTGCTGGGACAGAGGCCTCCTCTCGGTGAGAGGGAGCCACTTATATTCAACTTATATGTTTAAATGTAAACAAATTAAATTAAATGCTAAATTAATAAATATAAAAAGCTTGAAATAGAGCAAATTATAAAAAAATAACAAAAAAAACCCGACTGAAAAAAATCTGAAATATGGTGTAACTTTTGTTTGTCCTCGCCTGCGATAAACTTACACAAAACAAAGTTCAGTAGATAATAATGCCTGTTTTTTAACCGACTTCATATCTTTTCAGTTACGTATGTGTTTTTGCAGCTGGGTTTTTTTTTTTAATGAAATAAATAATAAATCTTTTTGGAAGTTTTTTTGGAATTTGGACGGTCCATACAAACCACAATCTACAAACAAAACAACTATAAAAATATCTTATTTTTTTGTCTGATCCCTTTAGTGAAACCCGAATAAAATTAAATCAGATATCTACTTATGTCGTTAACTTTTTAATTACTCGTTAAACTCGTAGTAAACAGAAAAAATATGGAGATAGTTAACCCCGTCCGCCCCTATGGTCCATCGAATCCTGATAACAGTTATTTATAACCACCACTCACTCACCGCCTGTCACCCTCTATTGTTCCATTGACTTTACTTATAGAGCTTTCTAGGCTTCATCTGTTGTTTCATGAAGTTGGGCTCTTAGTAAGGAAACGGTACCTATTTTAAACAGCATTGATTTTGGATCTGAACAAAACGTTGTGTTTCTAGGAAAGTACAACCACTTCTTTAAGTCAGTCGATGCTAATATATGTTAGTTCTTTTGCAATATATCTATACATACAAATAAATAAAATTGAGGTGTTTTTTTTATGTCAAAATAACAGCTTTTAACTAAATCGCAACCTGATACCATGGATTCAGTAGGCATGATTCTGAACCCCAGTGCGTTGAAATTAATTGTCAGTTATTTAAAAAAAAATGGATTTTCCATACATGTAGGTATTGCTCTTTTCTATAAAACAGCAGTTTTTTTTTTGATAACGGACGAAAAATTTCTGCCTTCGGGGATGTGCTGAATTAATGGTTTCGGTTTCACTGTCACCCTGTCACCCTATATACCGTAAAAAAAAAAACTCTGTCTGTTTATTCCGGCTAATCTCCGAAACGGCTGCACCGATTTTGCTTCCACTGGCAGATTATAAGGGGTAACTAAGGCTACTTTTATTTTAGAAAAAGAAACGATACCGAGCAAAAAAATTAAAAACCGGTAGTACGTTCCCGTGGTATATTTTCCGACATCAACGCGGACGAACCCGCTGGCAAAAGCAAGTATGAAATAAAGTGGAAGAAGCTGGAGCGTTATTAATGAAGTAGGATACCGTTAAGCGAATTAACCGTGTAACTTATACGCTTGCAAGACGAACTTCAAAGTACAGCTTACTTAGAACGGAAAAACTTTGACATGACAGCATTTCAAACTACAGCGTGTTCGCTATTGTGCGTATATTTGTGTTAATATAACACCAGGTCAACTATCAGTTGCATTATTGTAAACAGAACCGTTTCGTGTAGCGGGGCGTCAAGTTTTGTCGGTGTCGCCGGAAGTAGCATAATTGCCGGTAACTGATCGTGCATTTCTCGAGGTGTGAAAGGGTTAATAACATTACTTGACCCCTAAACTTCCTTCATCTTCTCTTATTGGCTGTTTTAATTGCTATGATCATAATTTAATTACTAATTTTTGCGCTGCTATGCAAGTTTAGGCACGCAATACATATACTCGAAATTGGATCCCATTCAAATGTAAAGTCTGGCCAACCGTAAAGTTTCTGAAGACTACATGTTATTATTAATACAATTTGTTTTGAGCACAACATGTGCAGTTTGACCGGACTAATTTCTTGGCATAGTGTCACGGTTACGGTGACTTATGAGACTAGTCGGCGCGTACTTAGGGGACCGCTTGGCGACCGCGCCAGCTGACTCGGGGACAATACACGAAGACGTCCCGCGGCCATTGTTCCGCGCCCGATCCCTGTCCCAAAGTTTCGACAAAAGCTTCGCGACAAAGAGCCGTCTCGGCGCGCACCTGGCGGTGTACCACCCTATCTAACCCGATAAGCGGTACATCTCTTCCAAACACAATCTTAATACCGTATTACCTCGCGAGATGTGAGCTTCCGTTTTCAACATCCGATCTAAGATCAAATACTCGGGTACATATTTCAAGCCTTCTTTTCTTTGACATTCGATTCCATCCATACTCTATAGGTACATCTATACAAATACCTCAATAAAATTGAAGTGTCTGTTTTTGATTTCAAGATAACATCTTTTTACTAAATGCATATGAACGTTTATACGGTAGGTACTTACTTAAAATAAAAAAACAATTTTGAATTTTTTGTCTGTCTGTCTGTTTGTCCGGCTAATCTCCGAAACGGCTAAACAGATTTTGACGGGACTTTCACTGGCAGATTGCTGATGTTATAGGGCTACTACTTAGCCTATTTTTCTTTTAGAAAAAGAATTAGGGTTCCGCGCAAAAATTGAAAACCCATGAAATCCAATCTGTTTTCCGACATGCACGCGAACAAAGTCGCGGTCACGACTAGTTGTCAATACAACGAAAACATTAAATTATAAACTGTTAGTAAAATTATAATGCATTGTATTCATTCAGATAGATTAAATAGATATAAAAATTCATTGACTAAACCGGGCGTACAGATTTAATGTAGGTACAGATTTAATGTCTTATTCAAAGACATTAAATCTGTAATAATATTCGCCATAAAATGATTGCAACCAGTTTAACGCACAATTAGACGAACTATTTGCAACCCCTGCGTTTTTGCATTCTATTTGTGTTAGGTTAGGATTCACTATTGGGGTGAGACTGACAGGTTTCTCAAACGGAACTTAACGGTCACCGATGTCTGTTGAGTGTACGGTCTATTGCAATGCAGTTGTGGTAATTAGAAGGGAAAGACGCGGGGGTGTAAAGTCTTTGAGTCGCTAGCAGTCGCGTGGGCCGGCTCAGCAGATGTCGGTACGCCAACTGACAGGCAACCTGTCGCGCAACGGATCGTGACGCACCGCTGCTCATGCTGACCAGATCAGACCTGATACCCGACTCGCGATAGTTTTTGATTTTTAATAAGCTACTGGTCCATAGAAATGTACATTAAACAACGACCTTCCTGTTTAACAAACATTAGTGACGTGCACTGTTGCATGTTCCTGTATTAAAGTGATTAAGTACCAGCGCTAGGTGACATGCACGAGCTTAGGAAGTGTAACGTCTGCAACGGACCTAAAGTTCATTTCCAGCCTAGATTCATTGACCTGCCACACACAAGCTAGTGAGCTTGAGGTACCTACAAGAATAAAGTGTGGGCACTTTTTATGATTAAAATTATGACGCGCTCGCGTGTAGCGTTATTGTTTTTCTTGAGGAATAGTCATGACGTATATCGTATAAGGGTACGATGGAGGTAAGAAGGGTGCATGTTGTAGGTGGGCAGTGACCCTACGGTAGTGGCATGGTTCGCGGAGGTGCGAGCGGAAGGGTCGCGCCAGGTGTCCTCACATCTGCCGTCTTGGCTGACGTCGTACGCCTAAAGCGACTTGAAGTTTATATATTGTATTGACTTGGGACGCTCCAATGCTTACACCGTTAGAAATATGTTAAACATATCGATACTAATATATGTAGGTACGCACATACATTATACGTATAGGACTGTAAAATACGAATGTTGAATTATTGATTGTGCAATTTCGACCGTTTGAGTGCAAAATTTAATCGACGACAATAGTATTGATTAGTCGACATGTGATCGAAGTTACATTTCAAAATCGCACAATAGAGTCCCTCCTTCGTAGTGATTTGCAGCTGCGCCCTTACCTAGACGACTTAAGATGTAAATTACCATTATTCCCCATCTATTGTCCCGGAGTAGGTACTTACACAAAGATGCAGACGGGGACGCAATGCACAAATCGGGCAGCTGTTCGGTTCTCCTTCCTTATTCTCATACTATTAACAAAAGAGTTCTCGCATTGTGCAAAATGTAACGCGACTTTTTTTTCATCCTCGTCGTCGAAGATCGAAACAGTTTTTTTGCTCATATTGCAGCATACAAGCTACATTTTATTTGACTTTATTTTTAGAGACGATGGTCTTGATCTTGGTCAGTCAGTAGGTTATAAGATGTTAATAAAGTACACCGTACGTTGGATGACAGGACGTGAGGAGTTGAGGACGCTGAGATGCAAGGTGTCCGAGCCACCTGTCCGCACTCCGCGGCAATTATCTCCCAACAGATGTGCGCGCTCTACCTGCGCCTGCGTCCTCCGTGTGTATAAAATTTTCGATACAAAAACATGTAAACATGAAACCTGTTTTAAAATCAACCTTGTTAATAGCCAGAGAACGTGTAGGTACCATAAGTTCGCATTCAAACAACGCGCTTAATAATATTGAAAAACGATAACCTAGATATTAAATTATTATTATTTTGTCAACAGAGACTGAGTTTCTTCTTGTACCACCATCGTTGATTGCTGCCGCGTGTATCACGGCGGCAGCTCGAGGTCTGCGGGTGCGTATGTCGGTGAGCGACATGTGCGCGCTGACGCGCACGCCGTCCGCCGCCGCCGAGCTGGTGGCACGCCACGTGGAGCGCGTGCTGGCGCGGGAGACGCAGCCGCAAGAGCCTCGCGCCAGGCACACGCTCCCATACAAACAGAACACACCAGAGCAGACGCAACTACCAGACACTCCCACAGACGTGCAAGACGTACATTTCTAATACTTAACAATAATACAAGTCTTGTTTCTTGGACACAGTTCAATTTGCCGATCACTAGATGTGCCGACTACTGATCCTATAGTTTAGAAAATCGTACAAAAATCAACAACCAAAATCAACGATCTCAGTTTTATGAAAGTATGGAGTGCATTGTTACGAGCATTTTTTTATTTCGTGCACCTGGAGTTACAAGAGAAGACCCGCGCAGAAGCAAAAAAATGGAACTTTATCGGCAAGAAGCGATGTCAATTCTTGTAGGTACAATATAAGAAAAGTTATGTAGGAGAATTTATTGTTCATTGATCTCAAATTATTTATGTGAAATATTCACATTAGAGTAGATTAATGTTATTTATTGTAAAATAGATTCATATAAAGTGAGTTGCTAAAAGTTGTAACCAGAATATTTTTGTTCGACTGAACATTATAAAATAAATAATATTGTGCTGTTTGATCTCCATTAACTCCAAATGTTTAGAAAGACTGAAGGCAAATGAAGTCAGTTTTTTACATTTAACAAAAAACTAACACCCGCTTTAATTAGCTATCTTAATTTCAGAACTTAATTACCTAACGAAATCAAATTATAAAGATTAGACTAATGTATAGTTTTGTGTGTCACTGTGTAAGTAACTTGTAAGATCTCATTCAATAGTAAATTGGAATTAGTCCCTTTTCGTGGAGGGAAGTGTGTTTAGTATTTGCTGATGAGTGAAAATGTTAAATGTTGTAATATTTATTTAGGTCGATGTTAAGTTTTAGTAAATTCTAGTCAAGCGTTTTACACATTCCTGTTTTCGACCAAACCTAATGTTTAGATGTATAGAATTAACTTGTATAAGTAAGTATTATCGTTAAAAAAAGTAATTAGGACATTTTAGTTTGTTTGGCAAATCGTTACAGAAGGCGATAGAATACTCATCATCACCGAGGCAGTAGGAGTTCTACTGTTAGTAAATGTATTGACATTTATATTTCCTCGCTTGTAATTAGTATGTAACTGTATTTATTGGGAGTCGGGAGTAAGGGAGAGACTTGCATAGACACCACGTAGTAAATGATAAAGCGGCGCGGCGTTGAGTCGACGAGCGGAGCGTTACGTTACGCAATGTTAATTATACTAATTGTAATAAATTAATGGGTGAGCTTCCAAGTTTCTCTCTTCATTCCGTCTCGAGTCGATGTAACTTTCACATAAGTTTAAAAAATATGGATGTTCATGCAACCACGTAATTTAAAAATTACCTCGAATTGAAATTAGGCAAGCAGCTTACGAATGTTTCAATGATACGGATAGCTTTTAATTGTGGCGTATATCCCACGTATACTGTGAGTATTTCTACATTTGTACATCTTTTGTCATTGTTGTTTGAATTAATTTATGTTTTATTTCTTTAACTTGGTTATAAAGCATTTGATCAGTGTATAACCAAGTAGATACCTAGAACACATATCAATTATCCGTATGTATCTGTTGTGTTGTTAAGGTTCACACTCATTTCTGCCGTCAGCCAAACATGAAGCGTGCCGGAAGCCTGCATATGTTAGTAGTTTCATCATCATTATCATCCACAGCCCGCCTCCACCTACTGCTCACCATAGGTCTCTATTTTCTTGTGCCAATCTCCACGCTCCTGTACCAGCCTCATCCAGGTTCTACCCGCGATGGCAACAATATCGTCCGCCCATCTCGCCGCCCGGACGACCGTCACTTCGTCGTCCAGTCCTTGGACGCCATTGAGTCACTGCCCCAACACCACCTGCCATCACTTCGTCGTCCAGTCCTTGGACGCCATTCAGTCACTGCCCCAACACCACCTGCCATCACTGCGCCTTGTCAGATGTCCTGCCCAACTCCATTTGAGTTCCATAACTCGTTTTCCGATATCGAAAACCTTCGTACGTCTTCGGATCTCGATGTTTGGAACTGGGTCTATAAGCTGCATGCCAGACATGGAACGCTCCATGGCTCGCCGTGTAGTTTAATAATTCTAAATTGGTTAACAACAGACTATGGATAGAAGTGGGTACGATAGGTTTATCTTTCCATCTTGAACGTATGCAAAAGATTAATCAATTTTATCATAATTTCTACTTTAAAAAGTTTGAATTATGAGAAAACATTATATAAAAGTCGCTGGAATGGTTATTGGTCATTTGTATACCTAGTTAAGGTTTTGTTTTAAAGATCAATTGATGTGTTTAGGTACCTACGTTTGATTATTATGCATATTGTATAGAGTGTACGGCGCAGCCTAATTTAAAGGTTGGCTATAATTTAATGTATAGTTTTAAAATAAAAGCAAAACACAAACACCTAAGTATTTTTAATTAACGATTACCAATTATTTATATTTAATTAAGCACTACTTAGGTTTTGTTTTCCCTACTTATCTAAGTTATCTACATTAAGAGTGGGGCTAAACATTCGATTATTCTCGATAAATGGCGATAAGCTAATTAACCCATCTTCATAAATCTCAAACACATGCAAGATGGGTATATCAGTATCACGCACAATGGTCCACTGAAGGACTAAGTGCGGAAACTAGACCGATAACATAGAACATGGGTATAGAATAAGAATAGGAATAATTTATTGGTCCATTGTTACAAAATAAATTTCAGAAATAATAATACTATATACTGACTGAAACTAGAATATTTAACATATTCGTAGTTATTTGAACAGTGGTCCACAAACTAGGCAGCGCCTGTATCTTGGGGGCCTGAGTTGCGTTATCTTACATTTTAATGTTTGAAAATGGACAGAATACTTAATTAAATACTGGTATGGTAGTGAAATGAGAAGATAAAATAAAAATAAATTGAGCAAAATAAAATAATTCTAAGTAATGTTATTGTGTATGTGTGTAAGTGAGCGTCAGTGTGGTGGTGAGTTGTAGAAGTGGGATTTTGTGTGAAGGAACTGAATGACTGTGTGAATGACTTGCTTGTAAATTTTGGTGTTAACTCACTATCTCCTCAGTGACGTTGTATGACAGGTAGGAAAGCCAACTTTTTGTCTTTCTTTTAAATAAGTGGGTGCTAAAACCTTTAATATTACAGCGCCAGCGCTTGCTTATTTTATTGTAGATATGAGTGTGTATGTAAGAGGAAAGAGGGGCGCCGTCTGGCCAGAAGACCGTTTGCATTAGGAAGAAGGACATATAAGGACGTAAGATACGTTTTTCGAGCAGGTTTTGGTAGTCAGGTTTGCTTTGAATAGTTTTGTGTGCATGCAGTACGGCACTAAGTATATATAGTTGACGTACTCGAAAAATCGGGAATTCGTTATATAGCAGATCTGTCGGGAACCTAAAGGTCTTTCTAAGGATCACTTTAATTACGGCTCTTTGAGCTCTTTCTATTTCAATAAATGTTCCATGTTCTGATTGACAGATACCGGTACATTGTTCGGAGAATTTTAATAGGTGTTCAGTCTCGGTAGTTTTTTCATAGGTTCCCTATCCATTTGCATAAAATTTTAAGACCTAATATAATAATAATAATAATTTATTTATTTCAGACCATTGATCCATATAGTGTTAGTAAAATCTTAACCTATTGTTAGTACATAAAAAGCTTATATTAATTGGCGACATGTACGCCAGTACGCACATGCCTAGCTGCCCAGTGCCTAATGAAAGGCCCATCAATTTTTTCCGCCAGTGTAGCCAGTATGTTGTTGGGGCTACCCCTGAATCGCTTCAGCATACTCGCACATCGCTTGCGCATAACGGCATAAAAATCATCTAACCTCGCTTCAGCGAACATGCTAGACGCGCTACAAAACCGAGGTAGCCCCAACAATATCCTCAACGCATTGTTATACTGAACGCGCAGAGCGTTGTAAGCCTTCTGCGTATACCTTACCCACAGGCTGCATGTGTAAAACGATTGACAAAACGCTCGAAAAAGAGTCAGTTTCACCTCCTTAGTACAACGTGCAAACCTGCGAGCCAGCATATTGCATCTGGCTGCCAACGCTCTGCGCTCCCTATCTAAGTCTTGGTCATCCATGAGAAAGTCCGTGACAACATGACCTAGATATTTAAACTGCGCAACGAACTCCAACGGAGTTCCTCGTAAGTTAATAGATGGAATATTAACAGGTGTATTGTTGCGCACTCTAAAAACAATTACCTTGCTCTTGGTGGCATTATACCTCAAGCCATGAGCCTCCGCGTACCTCTCACAGATGGCCAACAATTTCCTCAGACCACAGATTGATGGACTGAGCAGCACCATATCATCAGCGTAACTTATGTTGTTGATCATAGTTCCATCAACAGAGCATCCGATCTTGGTGCCGCTCAGCTCACCAATCAGGCGATCCATATACACATTAAAAAGACTCGGTGAAGTCAACCCCCCCTGCCTTACCCCACAATCTAATCCATATGACTCAGATTGAGCATCCGCCCACCTAACATAATTATTCTGATGCTTATACCAATATTTAAATAAATCTATGAATTCAGTAGGTAGTTCAGTATCATCCGACAGTTTTTGCCACAAAACATCATAATCTACTAAGTCAAAAGCTTTTGACAGGTCAAGAAAACATCCATACACTGGTGTTCTCCTGTCTGTGTAGTACTGCACAGTCTGCTTGAGACACAGGATGGCACTTTCAGTGGACAAGTCGGCTCTAAAGCCAAACTGCGCATCGTGCAATTTAATGTGTTTGTCGAGGTGGACTGTATAATTTCTTGAATAAAACCTCAGACTTCTTGTTGCTTGTTTATTTCCCAGGATAGTGAGCTGCTTTACTGTTGAGTGACGACTGATGACTGTTTCAAGACTGAATACATTTGCAACTCACTGTCCTATTTATATTCGTTTCTTACATAGCGCAAGTAGTGGGTGGGGCGCGGTGATAGAGAGCATGACTCGTCAGTTAGAGCGCGCTGTTGTGGGCGCGAGTGTCTAGCGTTCCCGACAGGTTTAGACTTGTTCAGAATCGTGTTCTCTACCATCTTACAATCATACTTATGTCTAGGGGGTAATAAAACAAATCATAATCGAATTATTACAGTTGTCAAAGAATTTCCCTACTTTCAAATTGTCTTTATTATACTTAAATCTAAATCCTTAATTAGTTTATTTACATATCTTTCCTAGCTACGTCGTCCGTAACATCCTCCCCCCGGCGCAGGGCTACCGTAGCCTAATCTTCCACGCAGAGGACGGCGAGCTTGGTGACTGGACGATGTAGGACGCCCGCTGTAGTTCTGACGTTGGCTGATCGCACCTTGCCGTCTGGACCAGTGTAGACTGCTTCCACGACGCCCCGGGGCCACGTCCCTCGTGGTAACGTGGAGTCGACGATGACGACCAGGCTGCCAATTTGAAGGGGCCGCCGTTGGTCATCTGACGCCCCTCGGGGCACCAGCGTAGGTAGGTATTCGTCCACCCAGCGCCGCCAGAAATGGTCGGCGAGCACTTGGGTAGCTCGCCATTGCTTGCGGCTGACCTCCTCACAAGGCCCAGTACGGGGAAGGCCTGAGGAGGTTCCGATGAGGAAGTGATTGGGAGTCAGGGCCTCCGGATCCTTGGGATCGACAGAGACATGGGTGAGAGGCCGAGAGTTTATAGAGTGCTCGGCCTCTGTCAGCAGCGTCAGCAGTGATTCTTCCTTCAGTGCCCTCTGATGTAACGTTGCCCCCAGCGCCTTTTTGACGGAGCGCACTAGTCGCTCCCACGCTCCCCCCATATGCGGCGCCCCTGGTGGTATGAACTTCCACTTCATTCGGTGCTCAAGTCCAAAGTGAGGAAAGTCTTTTACCCATTCTTTGTAGGCCACACGTAGCTCGGTGTCTGCTCCTCTAAAGTTGGTGCCATTGTCCGAATACATAATTCGGGGCCAACCTCGTCGCGCCGCCATTCTTCGTATCGCCATTAGTGCCGAGTCAGTAGACAAACTTGAGACCAATTCCAGGTGCACTGCCCTTGTGGCTAGGCAGGTGAATAGGGCTCCCCAGCGTTTTTCATGTCTTCTCCCTATGACTACAGTCATTGGTCCGAAATAATCGGTCCCGCAGTGGGCGAAGGGTCGCTGCGTCTTCATCAAGCGTTCCATGGGTAAGTCCCCCATAGTCGGTTTTATTGGCATAGCTTTTCTTGTGCGGCAGAGTTGGCATCGTTGTGCAATAGCTCGCACCGTAGGGCGTAGGTTGACCACCCAGTATCGCTGTCTTAGATCATTGATCACACGTTCATTATTAGCGTGACCAGCTCTGCGATGTGCGTCTTCTACTAGTAGTCGCGTGAACGGGTGCTTGCCGTGTAGAATCACTGGCGTCTTCTTTGTTTCCATGACTGCTGCATGTCCGATCCTTCCTCTAACCTTAAGTAGTTGATCTTCTAGGTAAGGGTCCAGTTTGTATAGACTGCTGGACTTCGGCACCGGCTTTCCCTTCTCGAGCAGCTGTATTTCTTCTGCGTAGTTTTCGTGTTGTGCTTGTTTGAGCCATAATTTCTCGGCCTTTTCTATTAGGTCGACGGTCATCTGGCTGGTCCTGTCCGTACACTTTTCCTTGAAAAGGAAGGGCACAGCTGTTGCTCGTAATAACTTCTCAAATGAAGAGAATCTGCTTATGTCGGGCAAGTGAGAAGGGCGTTCCTTTTTCTCTTCTGTTATCACGTACGTTACTTCATCTTTGATTGTGTCTTCTTTGATCGTCTCTTTCGGCCAGGACTCTTCATCATTGTACAGGAACATGGGGCCGGCGAACCATCTATCTTCTGGTTTCATGTGCATGGTGTAGTTAGGGCGCGTGGCGTCGTCTGCCACGTTGTGCTCGGTGGGTACCCATCTCCACTGGTTGACGTTGGTCAGCTCCGCAATCTCACCCAGGCGATGCGCCACGAATGATGTGTACTTCAGGGCGTCTTTCTGGATCCATCGCAGAACGGTTTGTGAGTCCGTCCAGTAAGTTACGCTTCTGGGCTTGTCTCGGTGCTCCTTCAAAATCGTCTCCGCCAGCCGTGCGCCGATCACCGCTGCCTGTAGTTCTAGTCGCGGAACGGTAACTGGCTTCAGGGGGGCTACTCGTGACTTAGCCGCAACCAGCCTCACGTCCACCCTTTTGTCCGGCTTCTGGATCCTCCAGTAGGCTGTCGCTGCGTATGCTTGTTCGCTGGCATCGCAGAAAATATGGAGCTCTACCAGGTCCTCCGGGCCCCTGTCGTAGCACCTTGGTATGCGTAGCTTCGTCACTTCGTTCAAACTTCGCATCCATTCTTCGAAGTGCTGCGTGTCTTCTTCGGGGATCGGCTCGTCCCACCCTATGCCGTGCCTCCACAGGTTCTGGAGCAAGATTTTGCCGGTGACGGTGAAGTGGCTGATGAGACCCAGAGGATCATAGACTGCCATTACCGCTCCAAGGGCCTCTCGTTTTGTCGGTGCTCTGTCTCTAGTTTTCACCTCGGGTGACAACCGACTCAGACCGGTGTTAAATCCTAGCTCGTCTGAGCCTGTTTGCCACAGTAGACCTAGCGTTTTGTCCGTATTCTCTTCCCTTTGTCCGAGTCTTACTTCTGTGTCGTGTGCCTGCTTCTCCGGTGTTATGCTCTTCACCACGTTGTGTCTATTTGAGCACCAACCCCTCAAGTTAAAGTGCGCATTCTGGTGAATCTTCATGACTTCACGCGCTGTTTTGATCGCCTCATCTTCAGTCGCCAAGCTGTCCACATAGTCATCCATGTAATGACTAGTCGTTATAGCTTGCACAGCGTTGGGGTATTCTTCTGAGTGTAGTCTCGCGTTGGCGTCTCGTACTGAGTGCGCGATGAAGGGTGAACACGAAGCTCCGAAGATCATTGAAGTCATTTTGAATTTCTTCGGTGGCTTACTACGTTCCTTGTCTCGCCAGAGAAACATCTGCGCAGCTTGATCTTGCTTTCTTATTTTAACTTGGAGAAACATTTCCTGTATGTCTGCTGTGACGGCTACCGGACGCTCTCTGAATCTGAACAGGATCCCTGGTAGTGAATTCAAGAGATCAGGTCCTTCTAGTAGGTAGTCGTTCAGGCACACTCCACTATATCGGTGTGCGGCGTCAAACACCAGACGCATCTTCCCCGGCTTATTTGGGTTCACGACCGGGAAGTGCGGCAGGTACCACACTTTCTTACTTTGGTCTTCTGTTCCATTGCACTCGTGGGCGTATCCTTTGTCAAGTAGGTTTTTGACCAGAGTGCTGTACTGTGCTGTGAAGTGTGCTGACGAGTCCATCTTCTTTTCTAATGTCTTTAATCTTCTGAAGGTACAGTTGTAGTTATTGGGCATCGAAGCGTCTTCATCACGCCATGGTAACCCGACTTCGAAATGATCACCGACTTTTGTCATGGTGCCTTGGACTATGTCAATCGCTTTCTGGTCTTCCGGTTTGACTTTCTTCGCCAAAGAAACTCCTAGGGCATCAATCCTGAAGTGTGATTTCACCAATTCTTCTACACGACGTACGTCATCTGTCTGACTTGCTGCAGACGCATCGTATAGATGTAGCACAACTTGTCCCTCTTGTTTCTTCAGCGTTGCGCGCGGTGCCGTCCCGTGAATCACCCATCCCAGCTGAGTGTATGAGGCCGCGGGTTCATTCTTCTTGCCCATGCGTAGCTCACGTGTGACTATCAAGTGCCAATTGTCCGCACCTATTAGTACCTTCGGTGTGGCTTCCTTGAAGAACGCGTCCTTTTGCATGTCCTGGAGGTGTGTATAGGTCATTAGTGCCGACCTATCCATCGTCTGACCATGAAGTCGCAGGTCCTTCATTGTCCGTGCGCGCAGTTCCTGATATTCACCGTGCTGGCCGCATATCTGTAGCTTGACCTCCTGGCTGCGTTCCTCGTGTTCTTGCGAGGTCACGCCTTGTATGCGTAAAGTGGAGACTGGCCCAGTTACTCGTATACGGCGTGTCAATTCTTCGTCGACGAGCGATGTTGTTGAGCCTTCATCCATCAACGCGAACGTAGATACTTGTCCGCCGGGCCCTTTTAATGTCACTGGACACATCTTCAATAATACACGTTGCGACGCATTGCTTGGCGCGGAGACGGTCATTACTGTTTCTTTTGAGTGTTGCTTCTCGATGTCGGTCGCTGGTTTCTCACTCTGTGGCGTCTCTTTCACTTCTCGTTCTTTGTGCAGCAACGCGTGATGTGGGCGGCTGCATGTTTCTATGCCACATCGTTTTGCTCGGCAATGCTCGCGTCGATGGCGCCTCGTCGCACACTTGAAGCATACTCTTCCAGTACGTGCCCATTCCCATCTTTCATCGACACTCATTTTCAGGAACTTTGCACATTTAGGTACTTCGTGGTTACCACCACAACACAAACATTCTTGTTTTCTTTCTTCCTCTTTTTCTGATGTTGTGTAGACTACTTCTCGGCCCGCCTTCTTCTTTGCATTAATTTGCGATACACTTCTCGTTTCCTTCTTCGGTGCAGGTGTGAATGTCGTATTTGTGAAGGCGTATTTCATAGCTCGATCAGCCTCCCGCATCAGGAACCTGGACAACAGTGTTACTTCCGGTTCACGCGACGATTCCACTGCTTCAGAAGCGTAATCGCACCATCTTGACTTTATGTGCGGGCTCAATTTCTCTACCACTTCACGAACTAGCATCGGGTTCCATATATATCCGCGGTTATCCATGTTAGATAACACACACACTATATTTTGTAACTTCACTGCGAACGTATTCAAATCACTGGCCGCGCTCGTGAGTCGAGGTAGCTTCTTTAAGTCTTCCATTGCTCGATCCATGAGTATTTCCGGCCTGCCATAGTACTGCTCTAGTGTTTTCACAATCACTTGTGGGTCTGAGGCGGTGTACAGGAGCGCTGATACTGCTTCTCTTGCTTCGCCCTTAATGCAGTTTCGCAGTCTTGCCAAATTCTCGATCGCGGTGAACTTGTATGCATTTGATGAATCGGTGTACGCCGCCTTGAATGGCAGCCATTCAGTGGCTGCTCCCGTAAACGTAGGCAGCTCAGTCACTTGTTTTGGTGGTGGACGTACGCGCATCATCTTGTCCAATGTGTCGGCCAACTGTTCAATTCCTCTTCCAACTCGGCGTTCCCCTCTGTTGGGTGACCGTGACGCCGATCGTTGTCTTCTTTGGTTGGCTCTAGCAGGCGTGAAGGCATCAACACACGTGGCGGGTTCGACGTAAGCGGCAGTGGCGGCGGGATGTGGGGGCTCTTCCTGCGGCTGATCTGGGACTTGGGCGTGGCTTCGGTCAATACTTTGAAGCCACTCGTCCACCCTGTCATCACTCCTGTGCACGGAGCCCTCTTCACGGGCCTCTGCATCTGCTTCAATCGCTGACACTTCATATTCGAATCGCTTGTTGACGAGCGCCTTTTCGATTTCTAATTGCTCGTTCCGTATTGCAGCAATCCTCTTCTGTGCCTCGTATTCTGCCTTCTTCACTCTTGCCACGTCACTACTATATGATCCTCTGGAACGTATCGTACTTGTTGTATCCCTCACAGAGGCATTGTGTGCAGCTTTCACAGTCCTCACTGAATCCTGGGTTCGTGGTGCGGAGATCATCGCGGATGGCGTGGCGAACGATTCCGCATAGCCGTACGTGGTCGCGGTGGCTCTACTCGCCGGTACGAGGCGTGGAGCAGGTGCGGCGGACGCGCTGTCGGACGTAATCGGCGCAACCCTCCTCGCCGCGGCGGTGGCGGGGGGTGCGATCGCGAGCGCGGGGGGGGGGCGGGATCGATCCCAGCCGCAGGCGCACTGTACGGAGTGTGCGGCAACGCGGACGCGTTGGTCGACGGCGACCTAGGCGGATCTTCGAATGTCCGCACAGTAGGACGTCGGCTATTGTAGCCTGATTCCGATTCACTTTCCTTGGCTGCAACACTTCTAGTCTTCATATTTGATATCGACGATAATCTTGATTGATGAAACTTCAATTGGCAATGTTCAATCTGCAATCGGGCTTCGTAGGACCAGATGCAATCCAGCTGCGTAGGACCAGCTGTCGAGGTCCAGCTGCAATCCGGCTTCAGAAGGACCAACTATCGAGGTCCAGCTGCAATCCGGCTTCAGAAGGACCAACTGTCGAGGTGGACTGTATAATTTCTTGAATAAAACTTCAGACTTCTTGTTGCTTGTTTATTTCCCAGGATAGTGAGCTGCTTTACTGTTGAGTGACGACTGATGACTGTTTCAAGACTGAATACATTTGCAACTCACTGTCCTATTTATATTCGTTTCTTACATAGCGCAAGTAGTGGGTGGGGCGCGGTGATAGAGAGCATGACTCGTCAGTTAGAGCGCGCTGTTGTGGGCGCGAGTGTCTAGCGTTCCCGACAGGTTTAGACTTGTTCAGAATCGTGTTCTCTACCATCTTACAATCATACTTATGTCTAGGGGGTAATAAAACAAATCATAATCGAATTATTACAGTTGTCAAAGAATTTCCCTACTTTCAAATTGTCTTTATTATACCTATCTAAATCCTTAATTAGTTTATTTACATATCTTTCCTAGCTACGTCGTCCGTAACAGTGTTTATTCAACCGCCTCTCAAGCAGACTGTCCAACACCTTGCCAATGACTGTTGCTAATGATATAGGTCTATAGTTAGATTTGTCGGATGAGTCACCTGTCTTACTTTTAATTATGGGAACTGTTCTTACCAGATTCTCAGGCAGGTAAGCAATCTGGTCAAGTGTACACCGGCGAACCTTAAGTGCTCAAGACTCAGCATAACTTAGCATAATTTTGTTTGGCATAATTATATTTTCGCATATTATAATTACGCATAACAGCTTACGCATAATTATTTTAAGCATAATTTCTCTAACCATAATAATGATTAAGCATAATATTCTAAAGCATAAATTTACTAACCATAAAGTTCTAAAGCATAACTTTATTAAGCATAACAATAATAATAAGGCTTAGTCGACGGAGCCCCGCTTCGCGGGGCCCCTATTTCTGTCTGCAGGGTTTAAAGGAACCTAACACGAAGGGGATGACGGGGCCTCGTTCGCTCGCTCCGCTCGCTCACTTGAGCCCCCGTCATCCCCTTCGAACCTAACCTGTCCGAGTCGGGGTGCCCCAATTCCCGAGCTCGCTTCGCTCGCTCTTGCATCCTAAGTTCTCATTGCCTTTTTACTAAATCGAGATGTGTTAGACCTTGGGGCAAAAATAAAAATACATAGTTAAGTTACATAATGTTATGTATACGTAAAAATAACTCAAATGTGTTTCCGTTATTTCTATTAATTGTATGCCTAAATATTATTATGCTAATAATCATTAGGCCTAGTAACGTTATGCGAATCAAATTTATGGCAAAACAAATTAGTCTTTAAGATGATTATGCCAACATACAATGTATGCCTAAAAAAATTATGCCGAAGTATTATTATGCCAAAACAAATTGTGCCAAAATCGTTATGCCGAAGTATATTAGGACAAAGAACATTATGCGAAAAGAAGGGATGCCTTTTTCATAACGGGGATTACATTTCTCTCGCAGTCTGCTACCTAATGTACGAGTATGTAAGTATTAAATGATAAGTTTTCATTTATTATAATAACTAGGTTTCTAAGGGAGGAACTGCGGTCTATAGGAATAGGTACAGATACAGTTTGTGAGTGGTGGATTGTGATCGCTGTGGCATGTGTGGAATTTGCGAGGAGAACTGGAAGCTATGGTTTTGAGATTAGTTTTGTTTTTAGTTAAGTGTAAGTAAATTTCTACTAGGAGTCCCGGAGCTTGTAAGCACACCATTTTCGGCAAGATGATACATCTGTTCCTAAGTTTTGGCATGGAATATGATTGCCGTATCCCCTACATAAGAAATTATTTCAGCGGTGAACTATAGATGTCGTTCATACAGAAGGCGAAAAAGTCGGACCAAGAGTACTACCCTGAGGAATTCCAAAGTTGATTGGCAGTAATCCACTAGAATAGTCACCTACTGTTACTAGTTGACAGCGATTTGTTAAATAGCTTCGAAACTAGCTAGCGCGTTTCCCCGTATTCTTATACCCTCTAGTTTGGACAGGAGCAGATCTATCGTTAATGTGTCAAACGCCTTGGCTAGGTAAAGGAAATCTGCCATGACGTGTTCGCCCTTTTCAATAGACGAAGCTAGGTATGGAGTTGGTCAATAAAATAGCGACGTCCTCGGTCGACTTGCTTCTTCTAAAGCCAAACTGTCTTTCAGATTTTAGGTTGTAATCTCCAAAAAAGTTTACTAGTCGCTTATTCACAACTTTTTCGAGATTTTTTGATAGAATGCACAAGAGTGCATTATGAAGGTAGTTATCCGGTAGTTAACTTAGTTAAAAATGTGAGTGAGTGGTTTTAACAGTGTTTTTTAAGTAGTAAAAATAGTCTGACATTAATTTTATCTAGTCCGCCGCCGCCGGCGCTGTCAATTTTTAAGTTAATCAATAAGTATTTCTATTTCGTCCTTATCTGTTGGGGGAAGAAGAAAGAGTGCGGTGGAGTTTCACGTGGTTTATATTTGCCCGCAAGGGAAGCTTTGTGTCTCGGACAATCGCGTCAGTATGAGATCAGAAAGATTTTTGCCTAGGGAAGTAAAATAAGCATTACAGCTATTTACATAATCGACAGGGTCCTGTGCTTTAGGTATTATCTGAGAAGAATCACGGTTTTCACCATTTGGGTTGTAAATAGATTTAATAGGGTTCCAGAGCTTTTTTGGGTGGTCTTGATTTTTGATTATGAGTTTACTGTTATAATCAGTTTTAACTCTATGTAGCAAGTCATTACATAAATGTTGTACCTAGTCGTCGCATTTCTTAATTTGGATAGGATCTTAAGGCTAGATAAAGATTATCACGGTGGCTCATGAATCTCATGTGGCATGGCGTTATCCAGGGTTTTACATTGTATTGACTTCGACTGATAGTGATTCTACGTGAGTTTTTCGCGGTTGAGTTGAAAATTGTTTCAATTAGTGAGTTAACGGAGCAGTTAGTGCAATTGGTAGCTAAGTCGTTAGACCAATCTGTGTTTTTCACCTCTGCGGTTACTAACTCTTCGTCAAGTTTGATTTTATACCGGGATCTATCTTTGGTGAGAGTATGCTTGTGTTATGGCAGCCATGATTATAGTAAGTGCTGTTGTCAGCTGCGTACGTAGGTAGTATTGTATGTAACTTCTGATAAGAAAACCAACTGAAACTGAAGACTGAAGTAATATCAGCCCGTAACTGTCCCACTGCAGGGTAAATGCCCATTCTCATACATATATCTAAGGCCCAAGCATTCCCGGCCCTGGTTCAAGCCATGGTCCGGGGCGAGGGGGAGTGGGAGGCAGTCACCTCCTTCTGCGAAGCAGTCATGCTAGCGAAGGAGGTGGCGGGACGGGAGAGGGAGAGAGTCTCCCGTCCAAGTCGCCGCGGTGGACGCTCCGGGCGTCGGGAGCCGCGTGACGACTCCCGGCCACCGTAGGCGCGGGCCTGCGGGCGGTGAGTAATGGGTAGCTCACCGTCCGATCAGGACCAGGCCCGTGCTGGACGGCGCGTACGTGTTCCACGCGCGCCTCAAAGAGATGTCAGCATCGAAGAGGGGGCCCACTAGGGCCCAAGCCTGCCGGGAAAGCGGGATCATCCGAAAGGGGTACCGCTGACCCGGAACATAAAGGGCCAAGGAAGGAAGACGGGTGGGTTTTAGTCAGTAAGAGTCTGACACTCCCTTCCGCTCCACCCAGAGCGGGAGGAGTCATTTGATGATTTCCCATCCTCAAAAAAAAAAAAAAAAAAGGCCCAAGCATTAATCAACATGTTTGCTCAAGGCGGATTGGCGATTTTAGACTTATAATTATTAACTATAAGTCCAGGTTACTTCACGATTCACGAAACCACAGCCTCGTGCACAATGACTATTTGCTGAAGTGTAAGATTTAAAATGAAGAAGCTCAAATAGCTCTAAAGTCAAACTACCCGAATGTCAGAGCCTGTTTTAAGTTAAAAGTCAAAGTCAAAGCATTTATTTCAAATAGGCACATAAAAGGCACTTTTGAACGTCAACATTTATATTTAAATAAAATTGATTCTAGTCGCCCCTTCCAAAAGGTAGTTTCGTATGGAGAAGAATGGGCAAGAAACTCCACCGTTACTCTTTTAAAATTTGTTACAATATTTTGTATACATTAATTATATAATTTTTATTTTTATTAAGTGTTCACCCCAGAGACATGCCCTAACAGGCGTTGTACACGTGGTTTCTGGGGGTGGTCTTTGAAGAGGACACGCTTACCCCCTCCATTGGCTGATGGTGACCACCAAGGTAGTTTTAGTGAGGGACGAATCCCTCCCCAGTCTTATCCTCGTAGACCGGGGTCTTTAGATGGTTAAACAAAAAAATTATACCTACCCAACGAGGAAGACCTATTAGTAGTTATGAAAATCATAGTACGATTGCAGTAAATCTAAAAAAAAGCACTACCTACTACAAATACATAGATGGCGCTAGTGACTACCAAACACGAAAGCTTTTGAATATTCAACGCTATGTTATCCATGTGAGATCTATAAATAATTGAGTTTCTACTTTGATTTCGATAATTAGGTAAACTCTAAAGGACATATTACAGTATTACACCTGAAACATTCATATTTAATTTTAATGCACTTAATTTCAAAACTTTCATTTTTCAGTTGTAGCGCCCTCTGTCCGGGTAAGACGGAAGTACTAAAGCTGCCTGCTTCCTGTGGGATAAACTTACCCTACTGATACCATTAGGCGAGTCCGTTTCGTAGCATTTAATTCTACACTTCAACCATAGATAGCAGCATCGTCGAAAAAGTTATTTTTAACTCGTTGTTCGTCATAACTTGTTGATGTTCTTGATAATCCTCTACAAATATTGTATCTAGGCGAAAGTGAATTGGTTTGTGTTTATTTTTACTGCTTAGATATTTATTATGTTTTTAAGATAAGACTGCTGGACCGATTTTGATGAAATGCGGAATTTGATACCGGGAGAAGGTAACAGGCACTTTGCAATGAGGACGAGGGAACATTTCTAGGTTGCGTCTTTCAGGATACCTATGTAATATGTAAAGAGCTACTCACTAACTATGACTTTCCTTTAGTCTTAGGTAGGTACGCTACACCCGGTATCACCTACCTCTGCCGTGTGGTCGAGGCCTATTTGGCGGACAGGGCCGTCATCTACCCCGGTCACCAGGGAGAATGGAACCGGCAAGAGATGTCGTGTGGTGTCCCACAGGGATCGGTCCTGGGGCCGCATCTGTGGGACATCGGCTACGACTGGGTACTGCGCGCCGACCTCCCTAGCTGCGTCAGCGTAATTTGCTACGCTGATGACACGCTGGTCCTGGCGATGGGACTCGAGGTGGCCTGCACAAGTCCGAGGCCATGTGTTTTCATGGTTCTCGGAACGCGCCACCGTCGGGTTCCCAAATAACGGTAGGAGGGGTTCACATCGGCGATTCGCCACCTTGCGCCACTCCCATAAGTGCGCGAGGAGGCGAAACACCGGGGCGTAACTCCGCTGCGGCGAGAAATCACGGCACAGCGGACAGAGCTCCGGCGGGATCTCAGGGCGACATGGAGAGTGTGATTGTCGCAACCCAGCGCTGGGCAAGCCACAATTGTGGCGATAAGTCTTTGCGGAGTGGCTAGAGAGGTGCCATGGCGTCCTCACTTTCCGCCTGACGCAGGTCCTCACCGGGCACGGTTGTTTCAGGAGGTTCCTGTTTCGGATAAGGTGGGAGGAAACGCCCGGGTGTCACCATTGTGTGGATCGCCCGGAGGACACGGTGGAGCATACGATGGAGGTCTGTCCTGCTTGGGCGGAGCACCGCCTCCGCCGCGTGTCCTCGTGGAGGCGATTGGCGGTGGCGATCTCTCGCGTCCGGCCCTGTTCCAGGCCATGGTACGGAGCGAGAGGGCTTGGAATGCCGTCATCTCCTTCTGCGAAGCAGTAATGCTCGCGAAGGAGGAGGCGGAACGCGTGAGGGAGAGGCAAAATTCGCGCCCTCACGACCCTAGTCGCCGCAGGAGACGCCGGGAATCGCAAGCCGATTACCGGCCACCGTAGGCGCGGGCTTGCGGACGGCGAGCAATGGGCAGCTCGCCGTCTGATAAGGACCAGGCCCGGTTCGACGGCGCGTTGTGTTCTACACGCGCCTCAAAGAGATGTCAGCATCAATGACGGGGTCCGCTAGGGCCGATGCCTGCCAGGGTTGCGGGAAAGTCCGAGAGGGATACCGTGGCCCCTGGCACAGGCAACTGAAGGAACACGGGTAGGTTTTAGTCAGTAAGAATCTGACACGCCCTCCCGCTCCGCCCAGAGCGGGAGAAGTTATTCGATGACTTCCAACCCTCAAAACAAAAGGTAGGTACGCTACAATTAATATTGGTAACAATAAGCAATGGCGACGACTGATGACTGCACGAGTCGTGGTTTTACGTATTCTAGTTTAGGCGTGTCCTTTTAATCCCCCTGACCCCCTGAAAAACCGTCAAATAAGATAACTAACATTTATAAATTATAACTATTAGTTATAATTTATTGAGAGAGCCCATCAGTCATCAGGATCACACTCTTCTTGTAAACTCTGCAGGGAATTTAATTCCGGAAGATAAACATTCCGGAATTAAATTCTCTATATAATACATGAATATTTAACTTACATACCTATAATAAAGAAATCTTGATAATGTGTCAAGTCTTAAAATCACTGATGCTGAACTGAAACTGATGACTGATGGACTCTGTATGTACTTTCTTAAAAATTTATGTATGTACAGTGGGCTGCATCAATTGGGTACCCTAGTTACATTAAAATTAACTTTGAACGAGGGTACCCACATCGTGAAGCTGACTGTACAATACTTTTGTTTCTTAAATTACCCAATTAAGTATGTGATAAATATCTACCTACCAATAGGGTAACAAAAGCAGACCAAGTTAGATTACAATTAATTACCTAAATGTGTTTAGAAATAAATTCAAACTGTACCTACATGTCATAGTAGGTAGATTAGATACCTAATTATTAAATCATATCATATCATGTAAAACTATCTGAAAGGACCATTGTAGATGCCTACAATCCTGTACACAATAATTCACACCTGGCTTTATTTACACACCAACTCAGGTGCAAAGATTTGCGAGGTAGGTACTTGATCCCGTTTATGTGCGTAGGTTTATCTACAAATTTCCAATTTACACTCGAAAGTCCGATACGACACCGAGTGGCGAGCAAACAAGGAGTGCGCCGCGAGGGCAGGGGGGGGGGGGAGACCTCGGCAAACCCAGGCGTTTGTACGAAAAACCCAGGCGAGCGCTTGGGGCGTTTCGGGGCAAACACGATGTCTCCCGGGAGCCGCTCATTAGTTGTACAAACACGCCAGCGGCCACTTTGACAAGCAGCGCGGCAGGACCTGCTCCGTCCCGGCAAGGACCGATCTTCCCCTTCACTGATCTAACGCTAACTATAAAGAGCTATCGGGAGTGCAGATAGTAAATACGCGGTTTGTTTTATTAGACAAACGACGGTATCTTTGCATAGGCGTTTACGTAAATCCTGCAGAATTAACAAACTGGTCTACGTAGAGTTGGCTTTCAACTTGTACTGCCTTATAAATAGATGTTGCCAACATTGATCATCTGAAATAAGACCCTTTCATTTCCCACAAATTTGGTAGAAATAGGTAATTAACGGTAATGTTCACAGATTTCCTGAGCATACGTTACCACATAAGTGTCAAACTGTATCTTGAGGCAGTACCTACATACGTCACTTGATCTTTGTTAATGGCAGCGTCAGCTCGCAATCATGGCGATGGGTGAGGCTCATCAATCACGGGCTCAGGTGCACTACAGCCACCCGCCCCCGCGCGCCGCACCCGCCCCTCCGGACTCTGCCCTCGTCTGCACTACACAGTCAAAGGGCCTCGCTCAGAGTCTTCAATTATAGCTGTCGTGGCTACGGAATTGTCTCCTACGTGGTAAACTTTTGCAAGAAGCTTCCCCTAAAAGAACTTTCATCTGTCGCCATTGACACCGTGTAAGGTTTGTAAACATGTTGTATGTTTACAAACCTACACTGAAGAAAAGATGAGGAGGACGTATTCAATAAATAATGACCTAACATGAACGTTATATAGCTGTACACAATGTGTAAATTAAAAATGGTAGTGTCTCAATCAAATGAGATAGGTACGCCGATCGATAAAACTAACCGGGTGGCTAAGGTTTTATTTGTAAAGTATTTATCATTAATTGTTTTGCTTACCCATCAAGCTGAATCTTTTCTAAATCATTTATTCCTGAATCATCCATTAATTTCTATATAATAATTTGTGTTCAATTACTTAAATAATTAATCAGATTAAATATTGTGAGCACATTTAACTCGCTATCTTAAAACATCAAAACTTTTTATCATTAATATTAGTTACAATATTTTAATAGTTTTTGGTAATGGCGGTATTGTTACGCCTACGACGATATTACTATCGTCGTAGGCTTTGCTGAAGTTTCATGGTCCCTCAAATCCTGAAATACTTAGTCTTAAAAAGCCGATGCACCTGATCTAGCTTTGAGCTGTACCACCTACTTTAACAAAGATGCACCTATTTCGTACAAAGACTTTTTATATAAAATATTCTACGAGTATGTCTAAGCGGCCATTCACAGGAATCACAGGGCGCTGTACTTAGGTACAGTCACCTCCAAAATATGTTTGTCACCTTTAGGGCTATTGTTGTGGGCGCATTGCAAGATATAATCTGCTTTACCGACTCTGAATTGTACATATACCAATGACTAAAGAATTAGTCATTGACATATACCTATTGAAGCGTCAATGACATTCAGCCAATGACTAAAGATATTCTTTAGTCATTGCATTCAGCCATCTTCTTCACATGTCAGATCGAATTAAAAATGTGACTCTGACAAATAACCTTAAAACAAAAAAAAGATAAATTAAATGGCCAAGCCGCGGAAAAGATTTAAGGTTGATGTCAACTCGACATTGTTCAAAGGTGTATTTAGATCTTTGTTATCAAATCATCAGCTCCAAAAGTCCTGTGTGTGTCCTGACTTGATAAAGGAAATTTCCATATCGATGACAAGACAATAAGTTAGCGCTGCTTCTGAGCAGAAATCGTATGTTAATTGTACTTAATGATAGAATTGATATTTAACCACCAGTTTCCCCATACCATCTACCAAATTGTACCTATCGTTTAGTGTGTTGTGACTATTTGGTTGAAATATTATCCACCAAATAGTCTCAGCTCTTATAATCTCTTCTTTAATAATTTTGGAAGGATAACAGGAACCTCCCCGCATTACCTACATCCTGGATAGTTAGCACACCATAACCCTATGTCTGAAAACTATCGCTGTGACATGACTCTGTTCCGAAATACCTAACAGTGTGACAGTAAAGTATAGGTAATAATTGCAGCAGCAAAAATGTTAATTAAAAATATGTACAAGTCGAGTATGGGGACAGTCGCGATGCAGCTCGGCATGTGGCCGGGAGGGCGCAAATCGAATTAGTCGAGGGTAAGTGGAGAATGGCGCACGCACACCACCCATAACCGACGCATTATCAGATTAGATGCCACGGCCTGTGCCTTGCGATGTGACGTCGGCAGGCGTTCGCAAATACATGCAATGTTTTACTAAGGCTGTTTGTCTTATACTGATTTTGTGTGTCAAGGTTGGAATTGTATGTAATTTGCTAACTTTCGACTTGGGATTACGGTTTTAGATTTAATTTGATTAAGTGAAAAGTAGTCGACTGTTTCTACAGCATTGCAGGTGGGTATTGTATTTTCATCATTGTTTTAATTTCTGTAAAAGAGAAAGGTACGGACGAAAAAAAAATATTGTAAGCAGGTACCTAGGTGCCTCTTCTACCTGGTACGAGCTTAGCTCTCATCCTAAAACAGGCATCTTACAAAAATGTTCTTCAACAAACAGTATGCTAGAGAAAAAATAAATAAAAATACCTACAAATAACAAACACACAAGGCAAAAACAACGAAAAAGGCACATTCGTCGACAGCGAACGAGAAAAACTCGGCAGCATTTGTTGTTTGATTGCAGGTTGCTAAGTGATCACATATTTTACCGCGGAGACTCGTTGTTTTTCATCCCGCGAGACGACAAACGCAGAAACCTACCCGCTAAGTACTTACGTTACCCCTGTCTACGCACTTTGGTTTCTGTAATGATAAAGTGTTTCTGGAGTCTTTCTTTCAAGTGGGAATAGCTAGAAACGGAATGAAGTCGAATTTGTTGCACCTGACAGTATCTAAGAAATAAAAAAGGTTTTGTTGACACGAAAACACGTGCATATAAAAAGATTAGTTCGCTCGAATATCTACTTAGTAAAAAAGAACAAATATATAGGTAATAATAATATAATTTATTTCTGAGTTTAGGGGGGGTACATTAAGATCTTAATAATAATAAACAGCTTCACATTTAATACCGTGGCCGGGATAGAAATATTAAAATTAAAGTACAATTAATAGCCCCATCAGAATAAATAAAAGTTAGTTTGAAATGAAAATGGGTAATACAATGTTAAGTTTTAATAAATAAAGTGTCAAGTTCAAAAAACTCGGAAAAAAATGGTCGTTGGATCCTGAAGTGCATACTTTTATTCTTAGGTAGGTACTCCTCGGATCGTCTTGATATATAAATATAACAGAATAGACGGCACGGTTGGCGCAGTGGTTAAGCGATTGACTGCTGCGCTGCGTGTCGCGGGTTCGATTCCAGCACGTAACATATTATGACCTACAAGTCGTTGTTCCGGGTCTGGCTGTTTGTATAGGTGACTTCAAATGCTTGTAAACGCACCCAAAATATAAAAAAAATAAGAATAGTTCAGGATTATGGAAAGGTTTTGTGATTTTCTATAAAGTTTTATTTTTAAATTAAGTTTAATTTACACACAATTTTGTAAATGTTTTTTTTTTTAATTAATTTGGTTTAGTAACAGATATGCAAATAGGTAGGTTCTTACTTAGTCCAGTTCTTTGTCTTATTGCCTGAAAAGTGAAAAGTTTGACACATGCTTCAAAGCTATTTTTACATTGTTCCTCTTACTCGTGTTTGGTCCTTTTACAAGTCTTCCTGAAAACCACAATTAAGTAATCCTCTTCTTCCGATGTTTGTTGTATTCAGTTCTGTGCACATATTTTAACAATATTAGGTTACTTACTTCCTATCGCATGTTTCTGCGTGTATTTTGTATTTCATAATTTTTACTAAAACTTTCCAGGACCAAAAGTAGCATCTTTTTTTTCTTCAGGTCCGGTCACCTATATACAGGGTGTAACAAGACCCTTCACGAAGCCGTCATCTACGCATTCTGTACATCAAACTAATTAACTCCGTGCAAAAATAATTGCTGGAAACCGACTTTTATTTTTGGTGTGAAATCGCTGTTTACGGTAGTGCGCAACGTAACGCACGCAAAACTTTGTGCTTATGGGTGCATGCAACGGTACTAAGGTTGAGGGAGTAATTAAAATAAAGTTATAACATTAAAATCTAGGTTTTGTAAAAAAAAGACATTAAAAAAACTTGGAAGTAATATTACCGTACCCAGAAAGTTCGCAGGTATGATCAGGTACAAAGAAGTGATCATAATAACGGGAAAAACTAGTGGCTCTTGGCTTCGGACGTTGCCCTTGACATCATACAAAAATCCCATAGAAAAAAGGATCTTCTGATTTTCCCGAATTTCATCATTAACCGGGAGATTTTTAAAAGTTTTATTTCCATTAAAACCTTAATCCGGTTTTACGAACATTTTAAAACAAAAAATTGCCAAATCTGTACAACCATTCTCGAGTGATGCGCTTACCAATGAACAGCATTTAATTTTTATTTATATCCAAACTATTTAGTATAATTATTGTAGTAGTATTTAGTAATAATAATATGACGACACCGGCCGCGGTAGTTGCGTCGAGCTCGAGCGACGAGTATTTTTCCCCGCCGACGTCGCCAACACCTGTATGTCGGCAGGGGAGAGGCCGGCCACCGAGGAGCTTGAGACTTAGGGGCCATCCGGCACCGAGCCGGGTCTCCACTGCCGGTGGTTGTGTGCAGCGTATGAGATGGACTCAGTTTATGAACGAGAACGTCATGCACGCATATTACAGGTCTACAGAGGGGGGGACTAACCCTCACTGCATACCGTGGTAAGATGCTGTCTCTATTTCAGGAACTAGAGCCAACCATCAACGTCTCGGCCCAACGAGTATCGGAGCAGGTGCTGGTCATCCAATGCAATCATAGGTTGGACGATGCCGCACTTGATAGGCTGCGCTCAGAGCTGAGCAACCATATCGTCTCAACTCCGGCACAAACCGCGGTACCAGCTTCAACCATTGATGCAATCCCGCCGTGGTCCAATCATGGTGTTGAAGAGGACGATGATAGGGTTGCAACAGTAAGTAGCCAGTGCAACGCTCGATTGACGTGCACTGGACGATGCGTTTCGCGAGTATAGGTCCACTTCGATCGAACTTAGACTTAGTTAGTTTAGTTTAGGGCTTAGTTAGCTTAGTTAGCTTAGTTTTAGGGTTGTGAAGGAGGTTGAATAGCAGACACAATATCCGAGAGTTCCTGCGAAGTCGAATGGGGAGCCACTTGAGTATCTTGCGAAAGTTGGAAACGTGATCATACTTTTTAAGGTTGAAAACAAAACGAATACATATATTCTGCAAACGCTCAAGTTTATTTAAAAACTCCTCGGTGGCATCCAAATAACATTAATTAGTCTTCTTTCAGGCGGAAACAAGATGCGTGCCTTCATTGGTATGGTCATGCCGGTTTTGATGTACTCTTTCGGCATACTCAAATGGGCTCAGACCGAACTTGACGCCCTGGATAGGAGGGTCCGTACACTGCTGACCGCAAACCGGATGCATCACCCACGATCATCGGTGATGAGACTGTACATCCCGAGGAAGTGCGACAGTCGAGGCTTTTTAAATGCGAAGACCCTCCACAACCACGAGGTCTGCAGTCTCAGGGATTTTTTTTTTCAAGCTGAAATAGGTATGCACCGTGATGTGGTCGCAGTGGACAAGGGGCTCACCCCGCTCTCCTTGGCTAAAGAGAACTGGCGAAAACCTGTAGTACTTACTACCGATGACCGCAAGGAGGTATTGCAAAGCAAGAAGCTTCACGGGCGCTTCTACCGGGCTCTTTATGTGCCCGGTGTAGATTTCTTGGCGTCCGTATCCTGGCTACGTTTTGGTGGCCTTTTCGGGAAAACTGAAGGTTTCGTCTGTGCAGTTATGGACGAAGTTATCTTGACGAATAATTACCAGAGACATTATGAAGGGCGGGACGGTAGACGTGTGACGGCCATGCCACCGTCCAAGTGAGTCCATCAGACATATTATCTCTGGTGGTTCTCGTCTGGCTAACGGCGAGTACTTGCACAGGCATAACCAAGTAGCCAGGATTATTCACCAGCAACTTGCTTTAAAATATAAACTTGTGGATACTGAGAACAAGAATGTGCCCCACACAGTTCTCGAAAATGACCATGTGACCATTGTACTGTACGTTGTTACTGGGATCGGTCTGTCGTTACTGACAGGACTATTGTCGCCAATAAGCCTGATATAGTGGTGATAGATCGATTAGCGCGCCGCACAATGGTAATCGATGTTACCATTCCACATGATGGGAACCTCGTGAAAGCTGAGAAAGAGAAACAAATTAAATATCTCGACTTAGTACACGAAGATGTTGACATGTGGAAAGTGAGCTCGGCTGTCATTGTACCGATTTTCGTATCGGCCAATGGCCTGATGGCCGAAAGCGTCGATCAACGTCTCTCGAAACTCTTGTTAGGCGGCTGGATCAAGGGCTTAATTCAGAAGGCAGTACTCCTCGATACAGCTCGTATCGTGAGGAGGTTCCTGTCTCTGGAGCCCTAACCACCGGTAGCTTGGACCCTGCTCCCGATACCGGCGTACTACTATTTTTGGAAATAAATAAACGAAATGATAATATTATAAAGAGAAAACATTAGATTTTTTGTATGTTTGTTTGTGACGCTTGTACGGTAAAACCGCTGAACGGATTTGAAAAAAAATTGACATGTAGGTAGGTCATAAGCTGGATTAAGACATAGGATACTTTTCAACCTGATACTCTTACGGGATCGAGTCTTATGCGAGAGAAACCGCGGGGCACAGCTAGTATAAGATATATCTATCTGTCAAATTTAACAACGATCGGTTCAGTGTGTTAGGCGTGGAAAGGTAATAGACCGACAGAGTTACTTTCTAATATTAGTATGGATGGATTACAATTCCAAGAATAGTAGGTACGATAATACAGTTATCAATGTTTAATAATTGCTAAAATAATGAAAAGGGTCTAAAAAGCGCCATTCATCTATAAATCTTATAACAAATACTAATCATAATGTAACAAAACCAAACAGGAAAAACAATAACAACAAAAAAAGCCATAGTAGCAACGGTGTAATTAATATAAATAATAAATAAGGCAGCGGGCTGTGTCGCTGTGTGTCGCGAGCGGGCGCGGCCGCGTGCGCCGTCCCTAAGGGCCAGAGACGTTGTAATTTCAATATTGTGAATATTATACGCGTCATTTTCTCACACGACCCCCTGCACTTGTTAGCCCGCCCGCTGGGCTTAGATGTGTTTCTGTGCTATCATATCAAAATATATGGGACAGTTTGCCTTTTGCACTTAAAATATTACTAGCTAAATGATTTCTAACTGCCTCATTGGTTTAGTGGTCGCAAGCACTGAGCTTGAGGTCCTGGGTTTGATTCCCAGGTCAGGCAAAGTGTTATTGGGTTTTTCCATCAGGAATTTATCAGTGGCAGCTGGAAGTCTGAATTTGTGCCGGGTTGGTGGCAGTACTGTTGTTACTATAGGTACACCTCTGCCTACCCTTCAGGGATTACAGGCGTGATATTGTGTTATATTACTAGTTAAATAATTTCTAATTGTAAGTGTGCAGTTATTACGTCGATCCTGAACAGTTCTATATTGAAATTAAATAAAATGTTTATAAGTTTTAATGTTTTTAAATGTTTTGTAAGTAGATCTTTTAAGACACATTTAGACGTCAATATTTTAAAACTAGATGGCGCCGGCATTTCCTAGCTGACCGATCCCGGAGAAGAAATGCCGGAACAAACTCAGAGGTCATGGTCTCTTTTAAAGTCCAAACATTTTATCATTAGGATTTTATGTGAGTCTAACAACGCAGGGCCATGTCTGAAAGGGCCCTTTGAAGAAAGAGCCATTGCAGCTTTGAGTTGACCTGTCCTATCAGACGGCATGCATGCATCAGTCATCGTGGAGCTCTACCCTATTTTAGGGAGCTCAACGACCCGTCACACGACGCTACCAGATCTGCAGAACATTTGCGTAGGCCGTATATAAAATACTCAAAACCGCCAGACAGCTATAAAGTCATGTATTCTATCTAGCCTGCATGGCACTCACATTCACAGTCAGTTTTCTCTTTAAATAGTAACAAAAATATTATAAGTTATGTCACGTAAATCAATAATAATGACATCATTAATTCCAAAACACTTAATAGTACAAAATGGTAACTTGCTTGGGGGTCAAAAGAAAGATTGTTAAAGACTTTTATCAGGATTATAATTGGCTGTTTACATGCAACAGAAATCACAATAGTGAAACAACGCATCACTAGGGAAATAAAGCTGTGAGTTGAACATTCTGATCTTACAAGAAAACAGTTGCTCGACGATCTGAAGATCATTCAAAAGTGATCCAATTTTTTTTATTTTTTCTTATTATTAGTGAATAACATAACATAATATCACGCCTGTGTTCCGCGAGAGGTCGGGCAGAGGTGGGTGTAACGAATTATCGATTGTTATTTGCATATCACCTTTAGATACCTAACATAATATGAAGGCAAATCTTTACTAACTACCATGTAGATTTTTAATAAAAAAAAAAAGTAAATTTTCTGAAAAGGAATGTGATATTTTTATACACACATACCTAGTAATTGTAAATAAACGAAATTTGGCATAATCAACCTATAATATTCCCACTGCTGGGACTCAGGCCTCCTCTCGATGAGAGGGAACGGGTCGTAATTCACCACGCGGGTCCAGTACGTGTAGGTCCATCTGGCAGGCTCCAACGAGATTTATCAACAGGTGATAGGTTTACCTATCACCGTATCACAGTATTTAAAAAAGGGGCCCGCTGGCTGGACGCTTGTCTAAGTAACGAATATCTTCTAAAATATAGCTCATAGAAAGTCGACATTTTGTATTTGTAAGGTACATATTAGTTTCTAACTCCGAGCACTACTGGGCGATCTGAAAGTATAACAACAATATAAATAATCATAAGGGGCCCGCTAGCTAGACACTTCTTAACTTCATTTAATATGAAACTGTCGAGGTACAAAATATATCTTATTTATTTTCTGTAGGTACATAATAATGTCCTTATGTAAACCTATCACCTGTTGATAAATCTCGTTGGGTCCTGCCAGATAGACCCACACGTCCAATACGGGTTGGTAGACGTCACTGTCTTGGAATTTTTGGTTCTAGGACGTGCCGCTTTCCTCACGATGTGGTGTCATAGCATCATGTTTTATGGCCACTAAGCAATACGAGTTTATTTTGGATATTAACTAACTGCTACAATAAACAAGATTTTAGTATTTAGCTTGCGGTCGCTTGGTTCATCAACTTAAATTAATGAAATTTTGTTGTGGGCTATGGAGCCAGTGGTAACAGCCACAACTTACGATTTGTAGTTCGTGGGTTCGAACCCAGGCAGGCGCTTCACTCAGTGTAAATAATTTCATCACCACGGCTCTCAAAACGGTGAAGGAAAACATCATGAGGAAACCTTTAAATGAAAAAAAGATATGGTATTTCAACTATAAATCATTAAATTTTCAATCGATTAGGTATCTATATTGTTATTTAAATAAATCTAAATAACATACGTAAAATAACACAAATGTTACAAATTAGCATTTTGCACCTTACTCATTCAGGCGCCACAGACTCTGTGCACGCACGGCTCGCATCTTACGACGCGGGAGTTTCCTTAAAGAAATTTTATCAGTTATCGAGTCATCCCTCAACAAACGAAACTAAATGAAATGATTGCGTTTTATTACGCTCCCAGTTTCAGATTGATATGATTGGGTTGTATATTGGCGAAATGATAATGGAAAACGATATTTTTTTAGACATGATTTCGGCCAGTTATTTTGTCAATATTTATAATGTTGTATTGATTATTAAAATGATAAATTAAGAGGTGGCCTAATATCTTCCGCATAGCCCCGTAAAGTTCCTGTCTGTCTAGCTACATCTATACCTATCTATATTCATTACAAAAGTTTGTTGATTTACGGTTACAACTTTGTCATTGTTTTAAATCTTTGAATAGCAACAAGTTTAATTTAAATTTAGAAGTACCAGTGGGTGAGTATCAAGTAGCTAAGCCATTTTTTTAAATTTCTTAATTATTTGATCACTCTATGTTTTTTATAACTTAAATTACCTATCATTTCATTTAACAAAGTTATAGACTAAATACCTACCGCCATTCGTTAAGTAGGTACCTACCTGGATCGTTAATTACAACTTTTTTATTTTCCTCAATGACAAAGGAACTGTCGGCGAAAAGAAAAGTAGACAAGTGTCGTGACACGCACCCCCGAGTCACGGCGCGGAGAGGGGGTGCACGCCGACCAATGGGGAGCCTGCGCTGCGTCGTCAGCCCAGACCATTGGCCAGCCGCCGGGGGTGCGCGCCCCGCCCCGTCCTCGAGGATCGTCCTTATTGAATTAGGCTTATCATTCGATTTCAAGTGGGGCGAGCGCGCGGTCCTCTGTGCTGGCAAAAACTATCGTTGGGATCCGATACCATCTGTAATCGGCATAATTCGATATAGTCGCGGCTCATCCAATTATGCGGCTGTGAGCCTTCGCGCGGTTCCCTCCGACACAAGACGCACGCGCCCCGCGCGGCGCGGCGCTTTCGCGGCACTATTGTTGTTTTATGCGAAATATTAATTAGTCTTGTTGGAGCACATGTCCGGGTGTTTGGGTAGATAGCCGGTGTTGTCGCTGATCGCCATGGAGTACGGATACCTGAGCGGCGCGGGCGGAGGCTTCGATGGAGGATGCCTGGGCTCGGCCGGCGGCGAGCTGTCGTGGGGCGAGCTGGCCTCGTGCGGCCAGATGTCGCAGGCGGCCTACCGCTACCAGGGCATGCGCTACCAGCCCCCACCGCCACAGTGCGCGCGGCCACAGGACGCTGCCATGAGGAACCACCACATATTCCCACCATCCATGAATTTACAACGTAAGTAATCTAAAAAAACTTTGTCCTACGGTATTTTCTGTGTCTTGTTTATAAAAGTTGGACCTCGTTACGTCAATTAAAACTAACGTTATTTACTCTTTTCAAATCGAACAAAATACAAACCGATACTTAGCTTCAAAAATGAGAAAGTTAAAAAGCTGTCTTCAAACATTATGTTCGTGTTCGTAGCGCTACGCGGTTACAACTGCGCGTGACTTACGTAGCGGTTACGGCTACGACGGCTCGGCGTAGCGCCGCCGTAGAGGTTCGTTTCTTAAGATGCTACCAAATCGAAAAAAAAAACTATTTATTTCGGTTGTTTGTATTGTCAATATTTCTGTTTACACAGACGTCATTATATAACTTATGTATAGCATTAATCATTTATAATCCTTTTTTCTGTGAATTAAAAAACACGAAAGTGTTCTTTTAATATAGAGATCATAATGTGATGAAAATAGATACCGTCAGATTCTTATACATTTCAACATCATGAGTAAATAATAGTTTATAACAGAGCGCATACAAGAGGTTTTTTACTAAACAGCTTTGCCCACTAACAATTTTTTGTAACACGGTGAACTAAGATCCCTTCAAAATCATTTTATAATAGTTTCAATATGAACTATAATATCACAATACAGTCATAAAGTGCTTCCTATGTCCTTGATTATTTGGCTGCCTTGTAACGACCGTTCTCTAATTATAAACGTCAAGTTGTGTCCATTATGAATAAGTACATAACTATAAAGTTATAAGAAAATGAGGGCTGTTGTAGCTGAAGGCTGAAAGGTGGTTATACTTCATTAAAATTAAAAGTAATTAGTATAATTGGTTACTGTCCTATCTGCGGGATAAATAATCTCACATAGAAATGATTATGTTGCTTTACGTATGCAAAAAGAAGATTTGGCACAAGCCAACCCCTTTTCACAGACTTAACAGAAGAACTTTTCAGAAGAAACAGAAATGTACCCAAGTCGTTCGACTTCTGTTTCTTCTTTCATAACAAGTCGTTCGTTCGGTTGAGAATAGTATCTATTAAAAGAAATCAAAGAATACAGTCCTACTATAAATCACCCGATCATTCTAATGAACGTTTAAAATAATAAGCAAAGCTAAAAAACAGATTGTAGAACAATATTGTATAAAAAAAAAAAATAAGAAAATTCTGTTTTAATTTTTTATTATTTTTACAAAATAACCCTAATATTTGTGGAACATGGTAGTATTATGAATTTTCCTTAAACATAACTAAATTAATAAAGAAATTATGGAAAAATTTGATGGCATAGTAAAAACATTATGTTAATATAATTTCATAAAAAAATAATCGAAGGCAGGAACATAGACCTCCAAATTGCATTTTAAGAAAATTTAATTTTCTAGTAAATACTTTGGTTTATTATTATTTTTTGTGCAAAAAGGTACTCGTATTTATGTTTCTATCTGTAGAATTTAAATTTTTTCTCATTAATAGCAAAAATGAGAAAGTCATGAAGTGAACAAAAACGTTACCAATAAAGTAAGTTTAAAAAAATATATAGGTGAGGTTAACCAATTATTTACATAAATGGAAATATACTAATTTGAAAAATTCAAATCGATCTCCTGAAAAACAGGTTTTTTTGAGTTAATACCCTGTTCATCTGGGCCAAAGAAATTATATCAAACTGTGATAGAAAATATAAGCCAGACAGCAAGGAGGTAGCGGGTCAGTACCACCTTGCTGAATTCCTTTCCGGTACCACACTGCTGAATATTATTATTTTATACCAACCGATCGTGCCCGGCGTCGCCCGGGAAGAATTTCATACAAAATAGCATCCAAATTTCAGACCTTCCCGGTGGATTTTCCAACAAAAATATCTCATGCAAATATTGTCCTGACAATTACAAATACTACAAAAAAGAATTAGCCAAATAGGTGCAGCCGCTTAGAAGTGATGCGCAGAGAAACATTTTTGACAGTTGATTTTTATTTATATAGATTTTACTCAATAAGTAACGTACGCAATACGTACGTACG
Organism: Brachylomia viminalis; assembly: GCA_937001585.2. Classification (NCBI taxonomy): domain Eukaryota; kingdom Metazoa; phylum Arthropoda; class Insecta; order Lepidoptera; family Noctuidae; genus Brachylomia; species Brachylomia viminalis. The sequence continues at coordinate 12,982,625 of OW443299.2, forward strand.
TATTAAGTACGCAATAAATAACTCAATCCCAAAAATCTGTTGCATTCCGCAATGTGTACGATGTGGTAACATTAACTGAGACCATTTTGGACCCCGCACATGAAAACAGTAGGAGAGAGGAAGCTTTTTAAGCATTAAGCAGGGAGTTTTTTGCCCATGGTGCACCAGACGTAGATGTACCTACATTTATGTATAATCATTTATTTGGACCAAGCATTGTACATATTTTATAAACTCAATTTCAAATTCATATTCAAAAATATATACGATCATTTTTATTTTCAATTTCATATTTTCATACTCAGACATACTTCAATGTGCTTCCACGTCAAAATAGCGGACGAGACCAGCAGGCTCTAGGATATGGAGCTTTAAGAGTAGGTTCTCGTGATCTTTCTTTCTACCTGTTTAGTTAGTTAGATAGTGTGTTGACAACATAATACAACTAATTTGGTACGATTGAAAAAAGTCACGAAGATACCTCTTAAAATTTATTTTAACGATTAAAAACCATACTAATACACATCCACAAATTCTGTTTCTTTTTTTCAGATTGTTCTTTAAGCAACATATTAACGTGATAGTGTTTTAATTTTTTTGTCGAATCAATAGATTTTTTGTAAATAGAGAATTGCTTCATATTTTGCAATAAATTACCAGCTTTCTGTCATCGCGCGTCTCTTTCTTTTCTATGCAGTCCGACAGTGACCGCGCTTTAGCTGTTGTAAGCCCCTTAATAGCCTTTAATATATTATATAAAAAAAAATCATACTCACTGGCTAGGTGATAAAACGACGATGTTATTAACTTAAACAGACCTACAAGTTTTAATATTCTATTATCGGGGTATTATTTTGAGAATAACAGAGAAGATGTATGTTCTGGTAATTAATCAAAGTTTTCAATTGTTTTATATCTTTATTTTTTGCACCTTCATTAGTGTCAGATATCGAATCGAATTTAATAAGGCAATTTTTCTTTGGACTTTATTTAACCTATTTGTAGCCCATTTAATACCGGGTTATCTTCTTTTGTAATTTCAAGCTCAGTTAAGATGTGGGTTTCATATTCCTGGACTTTTTTGCTTCTATATGTAAAGTAGTAGATATTCATTAACTTTCCCCGCTCTAATGTTTATCATTATATGATAACTGTACCTAGTAGGTAGTCAAAATAAACGAGATTTAAAGCAAGTAACTATGAAAATAGCCATTGAAAATAGCTGTAGTATGATTTAATCATGCTTCTTGCTATAGCTAAGTACTTATGAAATAGCCATAAGGCTACTTCAATTGGGCACAGTTATGCCAAAACGAACCAACCGGGCAACCCATATTTTCTGGATATCAATATTTCACATTTGAATTGGAACTTTGTTAGGTAGGTACAGCTACGTTTGCTTATTAGCAATTTAGTTATCTACTAGCTGATTTCGATTTGATGGCTGCTGTATCAATTTTCCAATTAATCAAGACTGGAATAAAATACTTGTGTTAACCGGATAAAAGCAGGTAAAAAGAACACAAAAATAAGCAAAATAACCCACTGAATCGTAGATACAATACTTTTTTAAACAAATTATATAAAAATGCTAATAGTCATTTATTGTGATTCCATCATACTATACGAATTCAGCGAGTACACCTAAAAAAACAAGTACAACAACAATATAATTATAAATATAGACACAAACAAAAATTTACCAAAATATTTTGATAACAGTACACGATTTCACATGTATATTAGTTACATTCCTGCCTGTGTTCCAAGTAGTACTCTGAAATTATTTAAACTAGAATTTTCATGAATTTCATATGACAATGTAGCACCCACGTTCTCACATGTTTTCCAATTACAAGTATCATTTAGCAGAGCAATAATAACTTACACGTTTGGCATTTACTACTATTTCCATCTGTGTTCACTTTTCTTCTTTCACATGACAATGATGTAGCACCCACGTTTTCTCACATTTTTCTATTACAAGTTCTTAATACAATTATACCTCATACTCGGTGGATAGAAGAGCTTTATGTAGAATTACACAGAGCTTTCGTTTGAGATTAATGTAGGTAACAAAATAGACGGAGTTGCTCAAACAGCAATAAAAAATTGATCAATAATGAGAACGCTGTTAAATATGGCTTTGGAAATCGTTAATGAATTGTACTTACCTAATAAAAAATAAGTATCACCAAGTAACATAATTTCCAGCATAGATTGGTTTACCTGTTTGCATAATTAGATTCTTCCAGTTTGTAAAGTCTAGATTCTAATGAGTATGAATACCTTGGCACAGTTTAATAAAGCCTAGTACCCACTGCTTCTCTAGACATGCCAAGTATGAGCAGATGAATTACAAATAAAAAATGCATGCAAACTGAATCAGTGGTTCTCGCGTTGTAAACGTAGCAACGGACAGACAGACGGATAGCAGTTGCATTTCGTAATTTGTAAGAATGATTTTCCAAATACAATGAAATTCATAATGAATTGAAGAATGTCGTGGAGGAGATACCAAAACATAAATCTATGTAAACTGTTTAAGTAAGTAAGTATGTACAGATTATGTAAGGCATGGAAGGTAGAGGAAAAGTTCGGAGAACAGTAGAGTCATCGCTTTTTATTCTGTTGTTTTCTATTTCTTTTCATCTAGAAGAGTAACAATCAAAGATAATGTAAGAAATTAAAAAAGTGATGCGAGGAAATAAGAATAATGTGCGCGAAAATTAATAATTTTGTGGTTAGAATAAGTAAGTACAAAGCATCGGTACCATTAATTTAAAAATGGCACCAGAAATCATCTTAACTTCATAAGGAGATCAGTTGATTGTTCGATACACGACCAATTTCATGAAACAGTGAACATTTATTCTATAATAAACCCATGTGACTGAATGGTCTTTCAAAATATTTTAAATAAGACCTTCCAGGATTTAATTGTATTATTATTAATATTTGTTTGAAGAGCTGTTTTATTTTTTTGTTGTTTACTGTACACAAGACCGCCATTGTACCTTTTATTTTATTTTTATTTTTATTTATTAGGGACAACAAACAGCAGTATATTAAATATTACACATGATTGGAGTACTATACTAATAGAATTAACAAATACACTACTCACGACGTTATCCACAAATTACCATATAAAATAATTAGCGATGTAAATAAAGTTAAAAAAGTTAAAAATAAATAAAATAAAGCCTTTGAAATGGACGATAGTGTTTATGTGCTTGTGTTACATAAAGCATAGATTTGTGTTATTCTATGTAGCTATATCTAACGTTATTTGAAGCCACCATTTAGAAAACCATGAATCAGTACTAACAACAAAGTAGTAGTAGTAGTGTCTTATAACTTAAAAATACGGTAACTTTAGCCTGAAGACAATCTTTCATACCTAAGTAAATGTTTCTCACATTGATGGTTTCCCTTGCCCAATGCCCCACCTTACTATTAAATTATCTTAATCTGACTGCCAGAGCCGCACATAGACAGAGTTTTTTTTTTTAAATTAGCTGGCAAATCTATACAGACGTGATAAGTTTTGGTATGCCTACCTTTAGGTAATGTATTTCCTAAAATCATACTGTTAAGTAAACAATGAATACGGCTTCAACGCCTTCATGGTGCGCGTACCTAGTTAAGCAGACCTATCTACAAGAAAATGTTGATTTTAATCAATCGTTTTTCTTTTGTTTTATTGCTCTTCCCATCAAGTCAGTTTAAAAAATGCGGTGGCGATGAACATATAATACATCATTCAATATTTGATGCGTGTTTCAGAATAATGAACCACCAACCAACAAAAAAAAAAAACAGGCGAAAAAGACAGGAAATAAGAGCATAATAACGTTGTATTTCTGTTAAGAAAATGTGTTAAAGTTTCTATTACTATAATTTATAAAATGTCTCAGTAAAAGACGAAACAAACTTCGGAAACCAAAGCGGAAAAAGGTGGAAAACCTTTCTTAAACTTTATCTTTATTGCTTTTACTCTTAGTAATACCAAAGTGAAACCGTTTTCATTTGGTGAACAAGTGGCGGGATGGGAGGCTGCGACGACGCCGGCGTCGGTCACGAAACAAAGACTAGTGCCCGGGGTGGGGCGGGTCCGGGGGGGAAGAGGGTGAGTCCTCGCCGCGTGAGCGATTGCGTCCCTAATTGGCAGCGGCGTCCGCGAGAATCTTAAGGGGAGGACAGCCGAGCTCGAGCGAGTCTTCTCTGCATCTTGCGGCTCACGGGTCTGCGTGGACCTACCCAACGCCCCCCTCGCCGCCCCGTCGCACCCGGCCCCTCCGACGCCCACGCAACACAATAACTTACCTCGGGCGGCAACTCTCACGTAATCTCGAGTAACTCCGGATTATGCCCGTTAATCACTCGGAAATTAATTACAAGTTTGTGTATTAATTGTAGTACAATTACAAGAATTACAGGGTTAAGATTACAGTGATTCTATTTGTATACCGTTGAGAATTATTATATTACAACAATCGGCAGACTTCCTTACGGTAAATTGCGTTTAAATGGTTGCTTAACCTTTTACATGAGAATTTTTGACTCTTTCTCGTAGGCTTTGAATGAAAACCCTTTTTCCTCCTAAAGGACAAAAGGAACATTTTTAAGGTTTTAAATATCAAAGAGTTGATTTATTTCTGTAAGTGGGTTTGTACAAACGCTATTACACGCCAATCATAATTTAAAAACTAGATGAGGTCGTCGTTTCCTATCTGACTATTCTGGGAAGAAAGGCCGAAACAAAGTCCGAGGTTTTTAAAGATTTTTTCCATCTTTTTTAAAGTTGAAACATAATATTGTTCACGTCATGTGAAGACCATGTAGATTGGTGTCTGAAATAGTCTTTTGAGGAAAAACCATACAAATTGAGTGGACCTGTTCAGTCAGTGCACGCATTTGTCAGTAACCGTGCAGCTCAACACAGATCATCTAGACACTATAATAAAAATATGAGACGCATCATTTTAAGATTAAATATTCGAGATTTGGCTGAATTAGTTTCTAAGCTGAGTATTTCTATGGAAAAATACACGAAATACGGCTCAATCCCAGCACGCGTTTTTGTAGATTTTTGCTCAGCTTCATATGAGTCAATAAAAAAAACTATACCATATTTCATATATTTGCCTCGCATACATTATAAAAACATAATTCGTGGTAATAATTATGTAAATTTTCACTGTGTAAATAAACGATTTTCGTTAATATCAACTTAACCGTAACTGTCCTTTTATCGCTTTTTGCTCGGGGCAGTCTTAAGGAGCTCAACGATTCGACGAACAATACCAAAGAAAGGACATTTGAGTAGGCCGCATAAATTACTCAAACTGCTGGGAATAATAAACACTCATACATACAATTTTAAGTTCCTAGCAATGTCTTTAATTTAGGATTTTTGGTATCAAGAATCAGGTACCTACAAGCTATTAGCAATTTATCGATTCCTGGCCCCCGTTACGACGGTTTTGACTGAATATCAAATTATTATTTGAACAAAAATAGCTCAACTTTAACTCCGTTGGGGTAACAGTGCTTATATTCGTTCTCTAAAAGCATAACCAATGTGAAGGTTCTAAGCGAAGTCTTTTAAAAATCTCAATTCAGAATATTTTCGCGTAAAGCAAACATTTTATGTGTTCGTCCCACGTCCACAAAACTGAGCATTGCGGAGGGAAAACAGGTCGGTATCCTAACTCGATATCGCCATTTCTATTCTCATGTCGCCTTTGTATGCAAGTTGACGGGTTAATTCGATTTGGTGCGAGGACCGAGGGCAATATTTTATCGTATCATGTGATCTATTCTGTCCCAGTATAGTATAGTATAGTAGAGTGGGTCATAAAAAAGGCAATATCTCACAGTTGAGCTGAGCCGGAGCCACGATCGTAACTTCTACAATGTTACAACGCCGCACTCGGCGAGGGAGCTGACTTTTATTTTAAGAAAATAAATTATTGTTTTCTTGCAAATGTGAATATGTTAAAGCTGAACCTACATGAATTCGTCGGCACATCACTGGGTTTTTGTTTTGCTAAGTCACTGAATTTTCTTCTTAGATATTTGTTATGTACCTATGCGGTGTAAGGAGAGATAAGTCACAGTAATTCACTGTTGTTTTGTATGGGTATAGTTTACTCAAGAAATAATAAATAGTGGAGAATGAATGATCTACGAAAGCAAAACGTAATTTGTCTCTAAACCTTAATTCATTTGGCATGAGCTAAATATTGGGCATCTAAAAATAAGAACCTAGCAATATTAATCCTACCATATATTCTATGTAGATGAGCGTTGAGGGGCACGAGACGCCACCCCGCACAATTTTATTTAGCTTCACGCAAAAGTGTTTCCGTTTTACTGCTGCCATTACGCAAATTTACCCACATGTTTATTTGTAATATAAAATATATTGCTGTTGCATATTACACAGTTCACTCAGATGTGCCTACATAACTTTTATTCCATTTTATTATATCCTCGAGGCAGGCTTCAAGATTTTTAGATTCATATAACAAAATGAAAGTTTCAAGTCTCAAGTGGCTGATGTATGGGGGCGTGAAGGCGTCAGGAAGCCGTGTAACACGGTCGCGGGGCAGTATTCATTAATCTAAGCTGTAACCCTTGCCGCGCGGGCGTCAGCGGGGAGGCGGCGCGGCGCGTGGGGGGCGGTGGCGCAATATGCCGCGATGACGCGCCGACATCCGCTGCATTATGGATGTTGGCGAACTTTTCGCGTGACGCGAGAAAAATGAACCAAGGCTCACTTAGAGATGGATCGCGATATAATTTACTGGGTAAATCCCAGCTCGCGGGATTCGAGCTGTCATGTGTTGGTAGTTTGAAGATGATTTTTCGTTCAGAAGTGTGTTTATGTTGCTAGATATTATTGTGTAATGACCACACCACCTACTTATTTACACACATAGAATTATTTTTATGTATTCGTCAATATCGTCAAGTAGGGACTTACGGGCTGCCTTCCTTTATTCAATCTATTCTATGCTACATAAAACCCAAATATCCATGACAACAAAGCCGTGTCATAAAACTTGTAAGAATATTCAGAATCATAAGATTCCCAGGTGCAAACATGCCTCTGATAAAGTCCTTAGCGCCCTTCAAGCAGTCTCGCCGTTCTGTAATTAACAGGCGGAGTCTCGGGGGGCTGGAGTGTCGGGGGTCGGAGGGGGTACGAATCATATCACCTGTGAATTAATCGCTCCGTGACGATTAATTAGCGCCACGTGCTCGCACGCACCTCAGCCACGCAACACCACGTGACTCGCCTGCTAACTGCCTTCATTAACCTTGAATAGCTTATGGATTTTATGTAATGAGAGTGAGAATATTTTAGGTAAGTAGTGCTACGGGTGTTGTTAGATAAGGCGGAGAGGATTCTTCAAGCTTTGCAAAAAAATAAATCCACGTTCCAACAACGAACCCTCAAAAGTGAAAAGGTACAAAAATACTCTCCTAGTGAACCCGGCTCACGGCTCGGAAGCCTCCCAATAAAACATAACGTTCGCAATAACAATGAGCGGCCCTGCCTGACCCGCGAACTGCAAACTCAAATTAAACATCTTATGAACAGAAACATCTTGCAAAGATCCTCTTCATTAGGTCCCGCAAATTGCGCGGGGGGTGCGGGTTGCGGGGGCAGTGACACGAGTCGCCCCCCCTACGCCGCCCCCTCCCCGCAGCCTCTATTAATAATGCAAATGAGACCGCAGCTCGGCCAAGAAGCGAGTCTCGATTAATTCCGGTTCATTTGAGGTAATTGTCGCTGCGCGCGTGCGGTCTGCGGTCTGCTGAGCCCGCAGCCCGCTGCCACATCTAATGTCTATTACCAGTTAGGGTTATGGTTTTATAGGATCATGTTTCATGGCCACTGAGCATTACGTGTGGTTTTTGATATGAACTGCTAGAGGTATAGGTAATTTTTGTACTAGGATACGAGTGTCGAAAAAATACTAAGTTTAAATACCAATTCCGAGTACTTATGAAATATTTACTCAAATTCAATTAGACTTGCATACGGTGAAACGTTTCACATCGTATGGGTCTATCTTCTGTACCTATATCGCATGGAAGGACCATACGATCCTCCGCATTTCAATTGCGAGACAAATGCGAGTCCCTCATAGCAAAATCAGCCTATAATGTTCCCACTGCTAGGAAACATGCATTCTCTCTTCGAGGGGGGGTGAGCTATAATCTACCACTCAGGCCCAGTACGGATTGGTAGATGTTACATGTCTTCGATTTTTTGGTTCTAGGACATGCCGGTTTCCTCACGATGTTTTCCTTCATCGTTTTGAGAGCAGTGGTGATGAAATGATTTACACAAAGTAAAGCGCCAGCCTAGGTTCGAACCCACGACCTACAACTCGTAAGTCGGCGCCGTTACCACCACTGCTCATCTAACTGCAAGTCTCTCATGCTTCAAATTATTTTGTGTTATATTAAATTATATCTTCTAACAAATCAATTTTAATTTTTAGACTACAACAACTAAGATTTTTTTAACTTATCAGGTACAAGACCAACCGTCAAAAAACCCCATTAGGTTTATTTATGCATCATATTTATAGAGCGGAATAGGTGGATACTAGATACTCGATAGCTGCACGCTGTGAACGTACGTCATCAAATACTTCAATAACGACTCAATATATCGCGTCTCGTATCAGGTATAAATATTAAATTAGAAAGTTTTAATGCCAAGCCGGGTATTTTAAGCACGAACATTATTTGATGTTTGAGGGTATACATTGTAAAGCACTATTCAAATCATAGATAGTACAAATAATAAACATTGGTGCCGATTCTATTGTCACAAAATTCTCTAAACTAGACCTAAAATCACCAAAATTTAGTTTATTCCACGGAGCAGAAACATGCTCCGTGGTTTATTCCTGTCAAAAAACGATTTCCCATTCTGAAATTTTAGTTTGACAGCACTAATATGGCACTGAAATTATAATTTAGTGAAAATGGCAATTTAACTATTCTGAATTTTACGTTTTTCACCAAAAATTTTGATTGCCTTAACTAAATCTGCCTATTTTTTATCGCGATTAAAAAGGTGTGGAATAAAATTAGTTGTCATGAACTAAAATTCACACCAACACCTCGACTTCAGATGCAAAAACAGTACTGTATCTTTTTTTCTTTTCTTTTGCTTTTATATCGAAAACGGTGTGTCCTATCGCAAAAATAATGAAAATTTCGACCCCCTTAATAAAATCCCCATCCTCTAAAATCCAACGTGTTGGAGTTTGAACTTTTTTAAAGCCTCCGGCTCTAAAAAAAAAACACGTGGTACAGCAAACAAGTACCACGTGGAGTCGCAATTGCCAAATTTCATTTAAGGTGTGTCAATAGTATTTTTAAATTTAGAGATTTTATTTTGCAGAATAGCGTTAAGATTCTCATAGCCAAAAGTAAGGAATTTTAGTGATAGTTTCGTTAGTTTAGTTCGGTGTACAACAGAATCGGCACCATTATGGATACAATTCTCGCTTTGATAGGAAATACTCGATGTACTTAGTACTGTACGCGTCGTACTAGGTGCGGCCTAGTCACTAGCTTTTTACAGATTTTCCATATCCTAATAAGCCAGCGATAATTAAGTAAAATATGTTAACTGAGAAAATAAACATCGTTCGAAGAACCTAGATGTGATTCGAGTAAAACTTGCCAACATCACTCAATTAAAATTTTTGCACAACGATACTCCTAACTTTAATAAATGAACACATTTCGATTTACTTTAACTTAAGTTGCACAAAGTTGCACGCGACGCGAAATAAAAAGGAGTCCATTGCCTCACGTAGCAGCAGGCTACGGCGTAGCGCTACGACGACGATCGATACTTATGCCACGCGACAATCTAACGCTACGAGTTTTTCTACGTTTTCGACAGAGTTATATTTACGGCAGCAATAGAATATCCGGATAAAAAAAATGGGTTACTTTAAAATAATACTAATTAAATTACGGTAAAGGAAAATAAAATAATATCTAGAAAATAACAAATAGGTATTAGGTACATCTGCTTGATCGCAATTTTTACAGTTGTATTTTTTTCAAGGAATGTAATAATAAGAATGTAAAATTCTGCCGTTAATTTTGTCAAACATGTGCAAGAATATATTGTTTAAAATAAATACTTAAATAAAATAAAAATGTTTATTGCAATTACATAAAAATGCTTTTACACACATGAGTTCGAGATTACCTTTTAAGCAAGAGGATGCTTGTGTTAGGTAACTCCGAAAAACTGTTTTGGTAATAGTTTAAACATTTAATGAAATAATGAAAAATGTTGGTACCTCAACGGATAAACTGCAAGTCAAGGTAGTGGGCGGTTCAACTTATAAAGTAAAGCCTTATTTTTTCGGATGTAAAACATCACTTACTTGAATGTCTTCGTTCTTAGTGTGTCTTATTTAAATTACTGAATGTACCCATTCAGTAATTAAAATTACACTCTAAGCCCACTTTCTAATAGAGATAAAGCAGCAAAAATATGCCGAAGCAAAACCTCGAGCAGTTCTAGCAGTAGCTATAAGTGTATTGTGAACGTAACGTAGGTATTGAGAGGGCAGGGAGCGTCTCCGCGCAGGGGGAGACAAAAATGGCCGCTCCGAGCCTGCACCTTGCCCCTACCTACTTATATTACCTACTCATTAAATTACATACTACATGTAAACTGATTTGTTAACGAAAAGTAAGCTTTCAATTTCATTTAACGGTTTATGGAATGTGAGTTAAAATTAGTTACCTAATTATTCAGTTAAATGGATTGCGACCTATGAACTTTATTCTTAAGTTCATTGGTAGTACCTACCTAGCGCTGAATTTGTCTGTTAGTTATAGGATTTTAATATTCTTCTTTGAAGCATTTAAGTAAACCTTTGAGTAAAGGGTCCATCTAATGTAGCGATCAAAAGGTATTCTTAGACTCATTATTATTGTTACTACATGTCCCTGTGTTGTTCTTCCTTTATATCCGTCATTTTTATGGTGTACATAATAAAAAGTATTCTATTCCATTCTAACTTATAGTATGTGACTTGAAGTAATGTCAAAGTATTGTAAATAATTCTTGAATTTAGTGTATTTATCATGGAATAAGAAAATACAAAGAAGTCTGGTTTGACGATTGTAAACGTCACAGCAGAAAATTACGTAGCATTTATGACTGCATATTTATTCATTTATCTGTAGTTTAATCTACGAAACAATCATCCAATATATTACAAAGTAATTTCTTCTTTCACAGCCGGTCTTCCATACAAAGTATACGGCGGCCACGAAGGTTCGCTGACGGAGAAGCGAAAGCAGCGAAGAATTAGGACGACGTTCACCTCAGCTCAGCTGAAGGAGCTGGAGCGAGCTTTCCAGGAGACGCACTACCCTGACATCTACACCCGGGAGGAGATCGCCATGAAGATCGACCTCACTGAGGCGAGGGTACAGGTCAGTCAAGCTGTTTATTTGGTTTGATAAAGACAGCCGAAAAAGCCATTAATTTAGATGGAAAAAATCTATTTTGATTTTCACGGATGGGAAAATCCATTTTGAACTTTGTTTGTCTCGTTAAGGAGGTATTTCAATGATATTTTTCTCTCGAATCTGAAAATCATAATTTTCAATGTTCAGTTGATATGTTAGTACCTACCCACATATGCTAGTAAACTTCATTTTGATTACACATTCACTCTGATTAAATTATTCTTTGATTCAGCATCGTGGAACCAAAATGAAGATAAAAAATACGGATTTAGGGAGATTATTCTCATAAGGCACAGCAGGCTTGAAAAAAATAAATGGTTTCCCGCGCCGTCCGTCACATTTCCGCAGTCCAATTAGCGTCCAGTAATTCGAGTGTGGCTGACGGGCGGTGCCTACGAAAAAAAAACGAGCAGACATCGTGCGGTTAGCTCTAGTTAATTTCATAATAAGCGCTCATTTTTATGTGAGTCAGAACTGTGACGTGTGCTTCTCCTGAATGTTTAATGCAATTCAGAATCGGGCGAGTGCTGCGCCGTCTTATAGTTGTCTGATCACGTATATCACGCGGCGACTCCACGACCTGATCACGTATTCCGGGATATGACGCCCTCGGCGCAACCGACACTCTTATTGTTCCCAACAACACAAACCTACATTCTGTTTTATTTCTTTTCATGAAACGTGTTTTCATATTTTCGATTCGGTTGCCGTTATACTGACGACACAACATTATGTAGGTGTCTTTGAGTATATAGGCATTGTGTAATGGATAAACAATCGCGTTGTTGTATACATAAGCGGGTGGCACCCTCCCGCGGCAACGAGCGCTCATTACGTTAAAAAGTGTATTGGAATGGTGGGGTGCCGCCATAAATATTGCGGGCGGTCGCGTAACTCAAGCGCGCGCGACTCCTGATAATTAAAACTCGCCTGGAAAATACGAGTTCACATATTACAATTAAAACCGGATAACTGCAACGAGCGGGTTGTTTTTCGGTAAATAAACAAATATCAATTTAATGTTGCACTGTATTTTATATCTACAATTAAGCAGCGGTGCGTTTTAAATTTTGAATAATAATTAATTTTGTTTGCAGTGTGATTGTAAATACTGGATATTGGTAAAAGGCTTTTTGTTTTTACAATTTTGTTTTATCTTTATTATAATACAAAATATGTTAAGTTTCGGCAGATAGAATCCTTTGTATGCAAATAGGTCTACCAACAATTACGGAAGCTGTGGTCAGAGACGAATTTACATTTAAAAAATATAAACGTCAAGAGCGGCGCGACGTGTCCTAATTCAACACGCGGCTCCTACCCAAATTTATCAAAGGCTGCGCGCAAACACAGCTCGTGGGCGTAAGCGTTAAGCAAACGCACAATTTGCCATAAGCCACCCGTCCGGTGTGGAACAAAAAGTCGGCCAACTGTTCTGTTAGAGCAAAAGGAATCACTTGAAAAATGACCAGCTGCTTTTTAATACACAGCGTATTTTTTCTGTGCCAACGTTGTCATAGGGATAGGGCAATTTAATCCATCAAGCCGTGTTGCACGGTAGCGTCCGAGTCAATAAATTCTATATTATCACAGACCATTTTGGTTTTATTGTTATCCCTGTGCGGCGCGAGAGATTCGTTCGAGTGAGACAAGGGCGGTATTGTGTGTTTATGTTTCATTAACGAAGTCCAAAGAATGTTTGATTCAACACGTGTCTGAAAACCTTAATTTAATACATTGAAATGACTCAAAATGAAAGTAGATGGATGTAGGTATTTAAAAATGTATTTTATTTGTTTCAATCAATCTATAAGAAGCACAAATATTTGGTGCTAAAACGACCTAAATATATCTTAAGTTTTTTCATGTTTGAGTACCGGCCAGTTACCTAACTTCCTCTGAGTGGTACAAAAGGCACGTTATGTAGTTAGTCATTAGGAAAGACCTAGCTTTCGATATGCTATTTATTTTAGAATGCAAGTTCATTGTTATTACAAGTGCGGTGGTCACCTGACACCTGACAGGGGCTCGCCTGCCCGAGAGGCAGCAATATAGATTGACATGCAACCCGTCGGGATCCGCCAGCAAAATGTCAATCCAGCTCTCGATCTAAGATCTTGCGCCAGCAGTCCACTGGGACCGCCGGGACTGATGCACTGTCTGCTATTGCTTTCAGTAATAATTGGTTTAATGTCTTATTTTCGTGAAGTGAGACCTTTGGTTTAAGATTTGATGACTGTGAGTTGGTCTGTTAATTTTAAAACTGATACGTCAATAGTTGAATGAAAATAACGGAATAATGTTATACCATTTGATGCGATTGTGCATTAAAAGACTGCAGCAGCTGCAACTTGATTTAAAATAATATTATTTGATACTTTTAGATATACCTCGTTAGTAAGATTGTTTGAAATTAATTAACATTTTTTAATATTTGATTGACCGGTTGGTGCAGTTGGTAGCGACCCTGCCTTCTGAGCCGCTGGTCCCAGGTTCAATCCCCGGACAAGTCAAACATTTGTGTGCATGAACATGTCTGTTTGACCGGTGTCTGGGCGTGTATATGTATATAAGTATGTATATAAGTCATCAGGTTACCGTAGTACAGGCTCTACCTAGTTCGGGACCTGAAGACCTTGTGTGGATGTTGTCTCATATTTATTTATTGTAGTTTACCTATTTATTTTTGCATCAAACGAAAAAGACCTTCCCAAAATATTGTTTTAAGTCACCCGATCTCTTTGAGGACCATTTATATAGGCCAAGGGCGTCTAAAATCAGTAGTTGTTATTTTAACACAGATTCGCATCATGATCAGTTTCGAGCACTTTGTGACCCTGCGTGTACGCAGGTGCCGCACGCGTGCCTCACGTGACTGCCACGTGTCGCCTCTCTCCCAGCGCTCGCCTGATTAGATACACTTGCCACAAATGTTTGTCGCTCGCTGCACTTCAAATAGGGAATAAAACTGCCATTGTCTGCTTCAATTGAGTTTTATGGTGCGACAGAACCATAATAATATTATTATCGGGTAAGGAAGGAGAATTATTGTCTAGTATTGAAAGTTTGCGTTAGATGGGATGTTTTTATATGCTGTCTAATAAATAAATTTTGAGCATGTAGGTTTTTATTTCTTTTGACATAGGAAATAACAATTTCCAGGTCAGTCTCTCGTAGAAAACTGTTGGAAAATGCCTCTACTGCGTTCCGGCTAGACTGACTGATTAGAAACAATATTTTTTATGGTCACGGTTAGAGTCCCCTTTCCCAAAACTAACTTCTCAATATCAAATATTAAGTGTTTAACGTCTAAATGAAACAACAGCATTAAGTAATGGGGACGGTTTAGTGTTAACCCTTAGTTAATCGCGTTGATTGCCGTCGGTTCGGCTAACGATAAAAGCGGATTAAGTAATCACTTAGTGGCGGGACGCTCTTGTCTCGTGATTCGTGCTTTTGTCGGTAGGGTAGCACATACAGTTATGGGCCTTCATCCCATATCATGGTACGTGATCTTAAACTAAAGTGTAATGAAGTTGAATTTGGAATTGTTGTTTTACTGGCTTACTGATTATAGGCGGTTAAATGTAAAGAGAGTAACAGCGGATTTTATAAACTTTATTAAAATGATGTCGTTGAAAGTATGAAAAGATGATGTGAATTTATAAAGTTTAGTTATAAAGTGTACCTTACAAAAATTAGGTACATAAATATATGTTGAACTTATCGTTCATCATTGTTAATGAATATACATATTAACTTATTAAGCCATTAGTATACGACAACTGTGTAAAAAGAACAAACAAGCGTATCGGATTATGATCATCAAAGGTATTATCTATGTTAAACAGGACGTGGGGCGTGACATTCGATACGGTACCAACGAGGGCAGATCACAGACAAGCGCGTCAGTTTCCGTGGGAAGATCGGAAGAGTTCGGACGATTGCTCCTGCGCACCGTGTCGCGCCTCTCCCATAGTTGTGATCTGACGATAATCTGCCTCGTCTAATTGATTAACATCTCTAGCATTTTCACACGATCTGCTAAATTAGAGATGTGTGAAATCAGAATGTTTGGTAGTGTTGGGTTTTGGTATTTTTACGTACAGTTCATCTCATCATGCAAATAAAAATTTGGCATGTTCTATGCGAACCGAACCAACAGAACATTTTAGAAACGATAAATTAAATCTCGCTAAAATAACTGAGAGTATACGACTATTTTTTTAATATATAGCTTTCGTTTTACGACACCATAAAATATGACTCTTGATGAAATTGCCTCACTACCTTCTAGCGAACAATACTAGGTATTATTCCCACATAAAACACCATTCCTCTTCTTTAGCTATTCACGATAAATAAGTGTTGGAAATCCTAGCAAGCACTTAAAGCGATTAAAAAGTGCCTCGAGGTCGTAGGTATGTAGAGGCGCTACGGAGGGTGTGCTACGGGCTACGGGCTACGGCTACGAAATACGTCATAAATATTGTAATGATTTGTTTTTATAAACGGAGGTGATTGTTTTGTACAAGGTGTGATTCTTCTGATACACTTTTCATTCGTTCCGACCATTTTACCAAGTACTTTTTTGGTAAGTGTACAAAAATTTACAAATCATGATATTTTGATTAATGCCTGTCTAAACTCTGTAAAAATAAAATAAAAACATAGCAATGCAACGCCACAATTAATATTATTAATTAAAGCTCGTCTTATGACTACGAAACAACGGAATATTTCTTAAAATAGTCATAATTTTTTACTCGCCGAGTCAACGGATCCAGAAACAAAAATTCAATTAATAATCACAGAATAGTTTTCTCAATAAAATGAGCGTATGTGAAAATTACATTAATCACAAGGAAACCGAAAATGGTTCAAGTCCCAAATCATTTTACTAGAAATATAAAATTTTATTTTACATTTAATTCCATAGAAAAAGTATTAAAAACATTCTAGAACTTTTTTTTTATCTGCAGTAAGAATACTCGCTAATAGCTCACAAAAATATTAAGACGTTATTAGGTTTTCTTTTTAATACATTTTTCCTTATATTATATTGCAATGCACATTGTTTTGGCCAATTTGGCCAGGATGTGATTGCAATATTTGATTATAACCTTTTTACGATTATTTAATTAATGAGATTTTATCGTGGTAAACTAAATTTTACTGATCATGATACTTTGTTTAATGTTTAAATCCTGTAAAAAATAATATCAAAACATAGCAATGCAACACCACCATCAATATTATTTATTATAGCCCATCATATAGAAATAACACACAAATACAAAAACGTGTGAAACTCATTCTCTTCATGGTTCTCACATTAAAGGTCCCAAAGGTATAAAGTTTGGCCACTAACAATTACAAAAGCGTTTATGCCTAGTTCAGATTATACGACTCCGACCTAGCTTACGGGGTACGAATATATGACCGTCTCTATCTAACGCGTGTGAATTCAGTATTTCTATCTCTGTCGCGGATATGTCACCCTTTAGCGTGGTTCGCGCAATTATTTTTCATTTAGCTCGCGACTTATTGTGGTGTCCTTCGGGAATCGTGGGATCAAGTGCAACTATCGTGTCTCTACGGTATAGTAATACAATTCGAATACGAGAAAATTGCTCTGTGACATGAAGGGGATGTATAAAAATGTCTTGGGCTTTTTAATTTGGTTTTTCCCAGGGTGTGGGTGACAATATTTAACATTTACCGTAGGGATTTTTTATGATTAATTCCCACAATTTTGCAAGTGTGAGAAGCGCATATTAAATATGAAGTAAATAAGTTGTCAATTCTTTTTTGTAAGTCGTTTTTTCTTGTGTTTATTTTATGTTTTTATTATAATTTCTGAAGGCTGTTGAACACAAACTATTTACTCGTTTTGATTTTTATCTGTTACTCGAGCACCAAAAAACTGTGTCATTTAATATTCAGAAGCACATTTGTGACAACTTAACAAAAAGTTAAGGTATTGCGATTCTAAACAGTAAGTTCATTGTTACTCCATTTTCCGTGGAAGTTCGACGGGGGAGCATAGGCGGCTGTCACAAACTATCTAGTGTCATGAATATATGGCCGTCATAACCGATACGCCGTTGTCGAGCATCGGAGGAAACTGCTAGATCACTTAGGGGACGGTATTGTTGTATTTTTTTTTTGCTAAATTGTCATTCTAACTCGTTTTTTTAGGTAGGTACCTATGTATGTACCCGGGTATTCCAAAAATAAATCAAGATTTGATAAAAAATACTGTCCATGTTGGAAGATATTAAAAATACACTTTGATTTGCTTGATCAACTTGTCAACCTACTGCAAAAATAAACAATATTCAGTTATATTCTAACAAATTAGGTACCTACATGTAAGAAAAAACAACTAGCATACCTGTTTTCAAATAGCTCAAGATAATTCTTAGTAAGCAGTTGAACGCGGTATTGCTAAAGTAAACGTGTAACTTATAAGTTGTGTCTCAGTTAGCTTTTAAGGTGTTCTAGTAAAAACCATTACAAATCTATGCATTTAAATATTGGTAAAAACATATTCTTCTTATTTGCATACTGTTAATTTGATCTATACTGTACAATGGACGAATTTAATCGCACATAGTAAGGTCACTCCAACGCCCCACATTTGGCGGTGGCAATCACAAAAGTTATTCTATGCTCACGAACCATTTAACAACGACAGAGGGACAAGTGACTCCATTGTCCGTACATTAACTATAGTTTATTCATTTTTTCTTGCCCCTTCCTCAAAACATTTATCATTCTAAAAATCGCAACTCATTTACCCTGTTTATTTTATAGAGTGAGTATGATCTTGTAGTTTATTGTAATATTAGCCCACATGGCGTGGCGGGGTTCTTTTTCATCAGTGATATTCAAAAAAATCATCAATGTTTTTTATGCTGATACCTAATATCAATATTTGAGGTATTCTAACGAAGATACACACACTACGTTACCTACTTACCAGCGTATAAACATGTGGCAGCACGCTGCTAGCCATCTTTATTTTTCTAAAATCGTGTAGGTATATTTGGTACAGACTATCTGAAACATGTGTAATTTTGTTAAGATATATGATTAAAATAATGTATTAAAATAAAAGTAATGGAAGAGGAATATGATTTAAAAAATATACCTATCCAATTCACAGACCAAATATTAACAACCTATTTTTATCATAGTTTTCTACTTTACTAGTCAAAACCAGAGACAAAAGTTTTATTTCTTATGTTCCTATTCACGGGTTATCTATAATTTTCCCATGCTTGCATAAAAAAAAGTAATTAAGTAGCCTATAAGAAAATTACGAAAAACCAAAACAGCTAATTGAGTACGGAGTACTATTTTATAACATTTCCATAAATATAATAAATACCTACTGTTTTAGAACTTACTTTTTCAATTTGCATTAAAAACACTCGCCACTAGCTAGATGCCGTAAGGGTTTCTTTTTAATAATTTTTTGCTTTATTTATTTAATGGCAATGCACGTTTTTTTTGGCCAAATTTGGCCCAGAAGTCAGTGTAAGCATACAAACAAAACATAGTACAATGCACATTTTTTGCCCAATATGGCCAGGATGTCATTTAAATACATTATCTAGCGGATGAAGATATTAACAATTAAAATATTTGGAATGAGATTAATACTGGGTTTACCTACTTTCCTGCATAGACAGACACAATGCTACTGTTTATGTCGTGATTCAATACTTTAATCGTATAGTACAGTGCAGGTACCCACAGTATACAAATCCGTAAGACGCCCTCGTAACACAGGTCCAGCCAGTTGAAAACTAGAGTCAGGTACTAGTTGTCAGAACGGGGCCTATTTGGCGCAGTCGTGAAGCTCACAATAATTTTATATATAACTTATTTCTGTTTTTTTTTGTTTTTGTATGAGTATTGTGTGCCTTAATCTGGGTCAAACGAATTTATTTTATTTCTTTCTTTCTTTATACAGTTTAGTTAGTTTTTTCGCTTCACACACGACATGGACATATTTTGATTTTGGAGAGTTATTCAACTGATGGCAATTTTACTCATTCCATTTCATACCTCGCGAATATAATAACAGTTTACGGCCTAACGTAGGGTATGATGTTTATTAGACCCTCAAATTGCTATCATTAACCGGCAAATACTGTAAACACGGTCAATCAAACGTATTGGTTGCAGAGCCGGTCATGAGAATAACTTTGTTGGTTTTATATCGTTCTACATTACTTATGGTTATTATACTATAGGTAATCTTTGTATACAGGGAATAATTATATCTATATTTTTAATATGATAAAGCTGACGGTTTTGTTTGTTTTTGTATACCTGATTTGAAAAATTATTTTTGCGTTTAATAGCCCAATTCTTGAGGAAGGTTATAGGTTAAACCCTTAACATTACATTACATACATTTACATAAGTACTGACATTTATTTGTTATTCATATTTTTGCGACATTTAATTAACCTTTTTTTTTTTAATCTTTCAGCTATTTATTACTTATTTAATTGCGCAATAGTGACACTTATATAATTGGCAAACTTGTGTATTGTTTTTGTATTTAATATGGGTGAAGGACCTGAAATAAATGAATTTTATTTTTTTATTTATTACGCGACAACCCTTGAGAGCCGAGCAAAAAGAAAAAAAAATCAGAAAGTAGGTACGCTAAGCAAAAACGAAGTATCTCATTTATACATAATCCGATTTCTTTTAAATTAAACGGCGGGTGAAACCGTGGGGAGCAGCTAGTGTGCTATAGTTTGTAATAGGAAGATGATGGCAAAGTTCAATCACTATAGCAAATGATTAGAGACAGTTCTAACCAAACATCTGCCGATCGGTATCGGCTATTTGTCGTGTCGCGTGCCACGATCCAACTGATTACGGGCATTGTCTCGCGGAAGCTACTCGGACCAATCACGGTGATTCGTCAAAATCGATTCAAATCTGTTACATTTTTAATTGAAAAACCCAGTAGGGCAGCGAGTGAATGGTTTAGGGAAGTCAGATATCGATTACGAATGATTAATTGTTTTGGTGTCATCTCGATTTGTGATTTTAGATTAAATAAATAAATTTTATATTACGGTTTTAGACATATATTACTCAAAAAGAATACAATTTACTTAACATGAGAAATACAAATTAATATTAAAACTAAACACACCTAAAAAGGATGGTAGTGGTAGTACTCGTAAATAAACGAATAAGTTGTAACCATGGAATTAGTATTACTAATTACTAGTATTACTAGTTACTATTGGTAGTAACCTACGGTAGTATAGGTCTACCGGAATCTCATGGCAAATGGGGAAATAAAAATTTGTTGTGGGCAATACTAGGGAAATTGGATTAAACGATCTTGATACTGCTTAATTTTTATTTATGTCTTTAGTATTAATGAACATGAAGTATGTTAGGTATGTGTGTGAAGAATGTTGTTATACATCAGATTCTTAACATAGCAAACTCAATCTTACTACATTACTTTATGTACTAATTTATTATATATCATTTAAATCATACTAATAACTTAACACCTCATTCAGAACTACAAAACGATTCCAAGAACTCTAGTTGCATTTCTTGTTCTTCATCAGATGATGAAGATAAAGAGGTATTTATTATAAATCGCTCTTTCAGCATTTTAATTCTTCTATCTTGCTCGATGAAATCGTTTTCAATTTTCTTTACATGTTCACAATTTTTTTTTGGCATTCCTCTGCCCCAATTTGTGAGAAAGCTTCTTCTGTTAATAATTTAATGTCACTTGCAGGCCTATCTACATTTTTATCAGCAACTTTTTGCTTCATTATATCCCAAATCATTTCTATGGGATTCAATGTACAATGATAAGTTGGGAGCCTTATAACTTCGTGACCGTGCGATTTTAATACTTCATCTATCTCATATATTGGCGCAGACATGTTTTGTTTCACTACTTCAAGTAGTTGAAATTTACGCCAAAGATCATCATAATATACATCATTTGCTTGTGTGGACGGTTTGTTAATCCGTACGGAATGATAACTAGCATTATCCAGAACAACTAGTGAAGGTCTTGTCAGATTAGAATTAGCTTCTCTGTCACCCATTTTGTAAAATTGTCCTTATTCATATCGTGGTGATAGTCAGCAGATACACTTGTTGACCTGTACATCAGACAACAATTTGGTACAAAGCCATTTTCTCCACCAGCGTTTACAATGATTCACCTCGCTCCAAGTGAAATACTTTTAGAAGGACCTGCAATATCTTTGCTTTGCCAGAACTTGTTCACAGAACATGAACCGTGAATGTAAGTCTCATCTAAATAAATCACATCCAATTTATTATGCTCTTCAGCTTCGCGGTTTTTCTTTATACGCTTTAAAAACTTGTATCTTTGTATTTTTATATAATCTCTCCCCATCAGAATGGTCCTTTTTGGTTGGCATTTAACATATTCAAAACCAATCTTCTTAAATAAAAGTCTGTAAAAAAGAATAAAGTTTATCATGTTACTCAAACGATAGCTTATTCATTCATCATCATCATCATCAGTCTATATACGTCGCACTGCAGGGCACAGGCCTCCTCTTACAAGTGAGAGTGAGAGGGATTATTACTTAATATTTTTCTTACCTCAAAGGTTCTCTCCCTCCGTTGTAATCAATATCTTGTCGAAGAATTTGTAACAGTGTCATAACTGTTGGAATTTCCTTCCGAACTGTAAAGAATTCTTTGACTTTATTCCTAATCAACTCTAAATCGAAACTAACCGAGTTTATTTCCTTCTTCCCCCTCTCTTCTTTTTACCAGGCGTGGAAATACACCATCATTCGATGTGCCCTCACCTACGATTCGCTTTATAGTAGTACCCTATAAAGGAACTATAATTAAGTAAGAACAATATAAAATAAACTAAAAGTATCAAAACACCTCTGTCCAACTTACCGGTCAATTCTACGACGCGCTTTAAAATTAAAGTTTGAGTTTGTTTTACGCCTTCTTCTTTCCTTAATTTACGATACGCATTGAAAACAATATTTCTCGCTTGAGATCGATGTGGCTTTTTCGACATTTTCACAAAAACAACAAATTGTCAAGAAGATACATTGAGCTAGGAAATAATTCAATGAGAAGATATCACAAAATCTCAGCAGCGGTTGACAAATCTCGTAATTTGATTTGACAGGTGACAATTGACATTGCCATATGAAAATCTATTTTTTTTAATGCTTTGTGATTCTGGTAGTCCTTTAACACAATCTTTTAGTGTTATGGGTAAATGGGTAAAAAGAGTCTTTAGTTTTATGTTTCCAAGTGATACTGGCAATTTCCTCTGAAAATAGTCGTCAGATGCCATAAAGTTATTTTGTGTTATTTTTCACACAAATAAATGGCTTTTCACTCCTCTTGCTCAAAAAGACCGTCATTATGGCGTACCAGAGCGAAGAAAAAATAGCAATTCTTCCTCTAGGGGAAAAAAGTTTTATTTTTTTTATTTTTGTGTGTCAAATGGTCAAATGACAATGAGCCTACAAAAACGAAAAAGTCTTTAGTCATAAGTAGAATAATCATGAATATAGACTCGACTTATTACTGTTTCATAAAAAAAGAACATCATTTTATTTTTGAAAATGGAACTAAAATCGGGGATCTCTTTGGTAGAATGCATGCAATGCGTTGCGGCCTCAGACTAAGG
Source organism: Brachylomia viminalis (assembly GCA_937001585.2). Taxonomy (NCBI): domain Eukaryota; kingdom Metazoa; phylum Arthropoda; class Insecta; order Lepidoptera; family Noctuidae; genus Brachylomia; species Brachylomia viminalis. The sequence goes on from OW443299.2 coordinate 13,005,879, forward strand.
AAAAGAAAGGACTCGGCATAACGAACAGTATACAGCATATCTCACTGCGGCCGGTCGCCATGTTTTGTCACAGCCAACAAGCATCAGTTGTCATAGCAACTTGTTTTTTTTAGTGTTTTGAAGAAAATTTTGATATTATAATGCGCGCAGCTCTACCGCAAGCCGCCATCTTTGTGCCAGACTCACATTTTAGGTAGGCACGTTTTTTTCGTAGTTATGTCATGTCTATTCTTCTTTTCCTTAGTCTGAGGTTGCGGCTGCAGAAGAAAAAACAAAAAAAAGACATTGGCGCGAAATCTTTATAATTTTTCTCTAATTACAAATTGAATTGGTAGTGACTGCAATTAATTTTACAATAGTGAAAATGTTATCATCTAGTGAGAATGGAGACCCTAATTTGCAAATAGAAGAGAAAGGAAAAGAACCACTCAACATTCATCTTCACAGAGGACTGAAAATAAGTTACCGGGAAAAAACATCTCGTTAAATATCCAGAATTGTACAAATTGTACATTTAATTTTTAATAAAATAAACTACATATTTCATATTGTATTGGATTATTTTATTTTCTCGCAATCGTAGTGAAAAGTAGAGTGTAACACACGGCGCTAAAAAGCCATTTAAACTCGGTTTCTATTTACTCCCTCGCTAAAGCTCGGGAGTAAAACTACCTCGTATATAATGGGTCATTTTAGCTCCTTGTATAACAATCTACTACTCGTATTTCTTAATATTTTCGACACATTCAGCAAGCAGTAAAAAATATACACCAAACTCTTTTAACAAATCTTAAAAAAAAAAAATAACAACGTGTGTAGTCTTCAGACTGTTCCTGTACCTACTTAAGTGTTTTCTAGTGAAGTATAAGAATTATTTAATTGTAAGCATATTATGTATTATTTATGACATATTTTTATTTTGTGAAGCATAAAATAAATACTTTACTCCTTTGATGCTGGATGTAATTATAGTTTTTTAACTTTTTATAATTTCTTCATACTGTTTGACCTTTATATGTAGGTATTAATTGATTCGAGTATTAGGTAGGTAATTATTGTTCCAACGAAGTTTTACAATACATAAGCGAGTCTCTCTAAATAATTTACATTGTTTGAGGACCAACTAAAATAGTATTTAATACAACTATAATTTCTAGCAAATGTAGATGGAAGTGGATCAAAACGTCATATATTTGGAGTTAATAGTTGATACGATGTTTATTTACTTAACACGGGATAATAGGGGTGACAAGTAATGGACCGTACGCTTTGCTCACATCTGTCGTGTACGGTGACGTCATTATCATCCTCATATTGCCATTACAGAATTTATGAACATGTTCAAGTTTATAGGGATTTAATATAGCTCAGAATATTTGACCTATGTGAAACCGTTTATGATTGCACCTCTTCAAGTGTTCCTTGGAAACTCTGGTATTATACTGAAACTATGAAGTACTGAAGCTTTATTTTTTACAGTATATTTTTTTATTTTTGTATTGACAAGCAGGCATATTTCCTTTCTTTCTAAGTAGTATAGCAAAGAAATAAGAAAATCTATAGACATTGAAACTGTAAATTCGGTATTCGTTAGTAGTTCGTTTTAACCACGACCGTATAAACAAATCACGCATTTAAACACAATAACAATGACTATTCACGTATCACACCATTATAATTTAAGTAAAGTCTTTAGGCGACCCAGTTAAATCCAATTCAATCAAATAAGATGAGTTGCGTCAGCACACCTGTCATTCACTAAACGCTGTCGAATGGCGCCGACATACGGCCTGAATAAACGATGCATTCATCTCTTTATTATGATGTGTTAATCCTGGATTATCATCAAATGTTAACACATGTTACCAGTTAGTAAAAAAAACATTACCTATGCAAAACGTCGTAGGAAGATTGTTCCAGCAATTCAAATTTAATTGTAACGCACAAAAAATAGAGTTGCTTTTCGTGGTGTCGGCTTTCAGTCGATATATTTCAATGGCTTATTGAGGGTAGCTAATATTATTCCGGGGCGTTCGGTGTTGCCTTTTCATCCGCTAAGTATAAACAGTGGGGTGTGTTCGCGATGTTTGGTCGCGCTCGACCGCGCCGGCCGACGATTGATTTATTTTGTATTAGCTTTACTTAACGCAGACCCACTCTGTTTTCAGTGAGATTGGTATCTAATTATTTTTAGCTCATGATGTTTACATTAGCTTTATGATTTTATAATATAGGAATAGAAAATGAAGTTTCTTCAACTAGATTATGTTTAAAGATAACTTAACAGACTGAAATTACTTTAGAATGTTCAGATCAAGTCCATATATTTTATTAATCTAGTTTTGACAGTCATGATATAAAAATACGCATTTTAGCTATCACTTTAAAACTATACCTAAAGAATGGTAATTTTTATATTTGTTTCGGAATAAATCGCAGGACAAACCAAGCGAGTAACTCATTAGTTTCCTTTTTTGTCCGTATATTTACTTTCAGTGGCTACGAGGGCTTCAAGAAAACAGGTACATAAAATACTAATTTACAACTACTCGCTCCAGCTTTTGTAGAAATAAACTTATAAGATCTAGTCTTAATCCATTGCTTCTATTTGTTTTACCTAACAAACATAAACCTACCAACGGATCAAGTAAGTTCCGAGCTACATATCACCTGAAAATGTAACTATCGGTTATGATCAAAGCTCGGTGTGCTCGGGACCCAGGCCGCATCCCGCTCGTGTCAATATTTGCGCGGCCTGGCCCGGCTAATGAATACAATTAGATCATTCCGCGCGGCCTCACGTTTTTCATACGCCTGGAGGGCCGGAGGGCCGCCCTCTGACAACGTGTCAAATAAAGACGGCCGTGTCGACTCCAACCTTTGCACATAACGCTAGTTGAATGCGCAAACACCGACACATGGCGAGCGAGCCTTTATTTATTACTCATAGCTTTAACTTGCCAATTAGTGACGCTTCTTGCTAGTTCTATTCGGCGTTCTAGATTGTTTCAGTAAATATCTCTTGTATGTTTTTTTTTTGTATTTGTAAAAGATTCTGAGGATCCTTTGGAAGGCCAAAGTGTTTTAAAGGCGTTTTACTTTCAATTTTCTTATTGAGTGACCAGAATCACAAATAGAAAGGTATTTTTTGCCGTTAGATAAATATTTTCTATTAACTTGTAGCGCAAGTTTGCTATATAATAGATCCTATACCTATGAAGTGGCCGTTTTACAATATTGGCCATTTAAAACGTACTATAAGTATGGCTGGCAATCAAATTGAAAATCAAATGAATTTTATTAAAAAAATATGGAATTCTACTTTCAAATTCAGTCATCTTCTTATTGATTAGTGTTTTGTTTTCACTACATTTGTATCTTTTTGATCAAAATCAAAATCAAAAGTCATTTATTCAAATTAGGCTGAGAATCAGCACTTTTTGAACGTCAAAATCACATAAGACAGTCCCCCCAAAACGCCCACCCTTCACCACTTCCTAATGCTTTAGCTGGGAAGAAGAAGTGGCGGAACAAACTCCCCAGCAGCACTGCTGTCTGTTCAGTGAGAAGAACTGGATTCTATACATATAGTAATAAGTAATTAACATTACGAAACACAAAAATATTAAAATTATTTGCCATATGTCAGCTAGCACACGCCAATATTTAAAACTATACTCAAGCAGAAATAAATAATAAAAAAAAAACGCAATCATAACTTAATACATAATAAAAAGCCTCATCAATATAGACACGATAAAATACGAGTATATATTTCTGGAATACGAGTTCCGTCGCGGTAGCAATGCCGCACAAACGGCTCGCAACATTAATTACGTGTATGGAGTGAACACTACAATCGAACGCACGACTCGTTATTGGTTTGAACGCTTCCGATATGGAAATTTTTATCTGAAAAATGAACCCCGTGGTCACCGAAAATTAAAGTCAACAACGACGAATTAAAGGCGATAGTGGAAGCTGACGATACACAATCTGCGGCTGAGTTAGCAGCAGCTTTCAACGTTAATATCAAAACAATATTGGTCCATTTGCATCAAATTGGTCAATTGCAAAAAATGGTTTTTTGATAATCGTAAGCGGTCATCATGTTGGTTAGACCATGGTTCAGCACCTAGGCAATACCCCAAACAAAAACTTACCCCTAAAAAAGTCATGGGCACTGTTTGATGGTCTAGTGCCGGTATATTACCAAATGCTTTTTACCAAATGGCACCAGCATTACTGCGGATGTGTCCTGTGAGGAACTGGACACAATGATGAAGAAGCTCCCAAATCTCCGGCCAGCCTTGGTTAATCGCTCGTCCCCGCCGCTCCCACACGATAACGCTCGACCTCATACGGCACAACAGACGGTCTCAAAGCTACAAGAGCTAGGGTTGGAAGCTTTGTGTCATCCACCGTACTCACCAGACCTTGCGCTGACAGAAATCTACTTTTTCCAAAATTTAGGCAACTTGTTGGCAGGGAAAATATTGAATACCCGAGAGTCAGTACAAAATGCATTTGAAGAGTTTGTTGGCTCCCGTACACCTAACTTCTTCAAGAAGGGCATTGAAAAATTACCACTGCGCTGGCAGAGATGCATCTATAGCATGGATGCATATTTTGATTGATAGAAATAACAAAATATTTATATCAAAATGACTTTTACTTTCTGTATACTAAATGACAATTTCATAGTTAAAGACCTATATTTTGGGACAGATATACCATTATTGTGATAAAAGCATTTGTATATCAGCAGGTTGCACGATACACTTACTACTAATCGTTTTAGTTTCCACTACGTTTACCGCGTTCATATTTTTTATATTGAAGCGTCAAATAATGGGCTGAACAGATGACTCTCGACTCCCCCTAGCTAACTTTATGAGAAATGATGTACGATATAATAATGGATGGAACACAAGCGTTTGATTGTGATGTTGTGTTGCAAGTGAAGTTATGCAAGTCATAGGTTAATTAGTAAATCAAAGTGAAGTTGGAGGCGGCGCCGGGCGCGGGCGTTGTATGTGCAGCCTCTGAATACATTAGTCTGTGTTGTGTTTGCTCGCCACGACGAGCCACATGGCGACGCGCCACTCTGTTTATTTTAATACTCAACCATTGTTGCTTGCCACTGTTTGTCGAGGGAACTGTATTAAACTACCCCTTACGGATTTGAATGAGGCGAGCTGGTATATGCCAGAATTAACTTAAAGCTTACCAACAAGCTTTACAGGTTTTTCACAAAGCGACTTATGAATAGGTTTTTTTTCAAAGCCCACTCTCTCTTAAAAATTAATATTAAATAAGTAACTACTTCCATTCCATTTGAGCATACCTTCACATAAGATAGGTACTAAGTATAAGATAGGAAGTGAACTAAGTCTATAGAATGTAAACTCTTTAAACAAAGAATCGGGGTTAGACAAAGCAATGTTTATCGGAAAAACTTTCAAATTGTCGTCTGCTAACAGTCTGAAATCCCAACTTATCTATTTGGGAAAGCAAAACTTTTGCTAACTTTCTCGCGTACAAGAATTAGAGAGATAACAATATCTTCTCAAAAGCTCTATTCTAGAGAATTTAGTCATTTAAAAAAAATGTTACCCCTGCTCCTTGACTCTAAAAGCAGTTTGTTTCCATCGCTGACCGTAAAACGAGTAATTCCATTCAATAACCCGATGTGTTAAAATACTGTACTGTGTAGTTACCTATTGCCAAAAGCTGAACTCCAGACTTGCTGCAACTTTAGCCCTCAAGGTTACCAGGGTTTAGTGTTCGTTGATTTATTCTAATGTTTTCTGGAAAGTTATGATGCGCTAAATTAAGGGGTAATAAAACTAATTGCTTTGGCATCACTCAAGACAGTAAGCTTCTAGTGTATCAATCGGTTGAGTGCATTATTAGTTGACGATATGTGACGGGTTCCTGGACAGTCACAGACTTATTTACTCCAGTTTATTATATTTACTAACTCTTTTAATTTAGTTTCAAGTTTAGTAGGGGAGCGAGGGGCTTGTTGTAACAGTTTTCATTAAAACTAATATATCTTGAAATCTATTGATTAAATTTCTACTAAATAAAGATGGATGAATACTGTAACTCTTCCTCTACCAAATCAAGTAACAATAATACCATAACTATTGGTCATTATTTTACAATCAATTATTTTCTAGAAGAAGTGCGGTGTTACAACTTACCTCGTGCTTGGGGCAAGTTGTAACATCTACCGGGGCAAGTAGTAACGACAAAAAAAAACGACAATAATACCTCTAATCATTTATTCTTTGTTTTTTTTTTAAATTGACATCTTTCTAAAGTAAGTATTACGTAATTCTTATCAAAAATCAACTCAAATACATTTTTTTAGTAATCAACACTTAAAAATTAAGTAATTAACAGTTTTATTTAGTTAAACACTACTTATATTCATCATGGCACTTTTAAATCACAGTAAGTAATTTAATTATTTAAGGTATGCACTTGTTGTAACACGTTACAACAAGCCCCGGGATTTTGTTACAACTAACCCTATGGTATGATTTTCAACATTTATCAAGATAACTATTTAAACAATTTAGCAATCATAAAAACTGTTACACACTATCAGAGATAGATAAATTTGAATGGAAATAAGATATAGAAAATTTGAAATTAGTCGATATTAAATACGCAAACCGAAATTTTACGACAGTACAATTTTATATTACCTGGCAGAAATGAAGCACGTGCACACTTCCGCTCACTGCGCCGGCCGGCGGGACATTGGCTATGGCAACATGATGCGGCGCGGTTTATAGGTTAAATCGAGTCAAAGAAATACGTTAATAGCGTTTAAGATCCTAGTGAAAAGGGCCTGTTACTACTTACCCCTGTTACAACAAGCCCCTCGCTCCCTTACTTACTTTCATTAATAAGTGTTCTTATTGAATAGCTGTCGTCTTACTTCACAAATCAATGTATACCGATTCTTACATAGAATTTCTATAAGTCTTCTATATCTCTATATATATATATATAAATCTTCTATATTCTAAATATGTTTTTTTTACTAATTGCTATCAAGAATTATAACTAGGTAGGTAATAGTATAAAATGACCACTAAAGCTTGAAGTGATCACGAAGTCAGGTATGATTACGAATAGATAGTTCCATCCGCGTAGTCGCTTGGAAAAGAACCCCATCAATTCAAGTTAATGAATATTGTATTGATTTCACGATAATTACAATTCAATTGTATGGCCATGTATCTTATGGGCTGTGCATCTGCAGCTCGTGAGCACTTGTGTTTAATTACATTTGCCGGGTCGCACCTCGCGCGCCCTCGCTGCCCAATTCGGTTCATTTGCAAAGTGCATTTCGATGCTGCGCTCGATTATCCCAACAACCCTGCGCTTAATTGCCCGCCCGATATTTATTATTGCCGTTTGTTTGTACATTCATGTGCCACTATACATCGGAAGCTATTCGATTTACGACTACAAAGTTCCACTCGTTAATTCGTTCAGAAGGATCACCTTCACAAAATGATTTTATGGCCCATATCGGTAGGAAAATTCAGCAAAGTATTTACATTAGGGGCACGCATCACATTCGATAAACATCGCAACGAATTCCTACAAACACATCGGCGGACGTTTATTTGCCTCGGGCATACGCTCGGCTTCACTTCGACTTCGCATTCCGCTCGCCGTCGTATCGGTACTCATTTGTATTGGCGGTAGCTTTTGTATTATTTGTTTGTTTACGGATGCCGCATACGTTGTGGGAGCTTTGATTTTTTCCAATTCGGAAATAATGCGGAAGGCGTGGTGCTGGGGGCGATCGGCTCGCCGGGCTCTGTGCCCCGGCTCCAATCAGCCGAGCCGTGTGTTCGTTAGTACCGGCGCCGGCGAGCTTGCCGCTTGGTTAAGCCGGGCACGTATCTACGTGGGACCTTTCCACTCGGCAGCACTGATTTTCTCTTAGATCCAACGAAATGATGAACTTCAGCAATCTTCGACTTCATTTGTTGAACAAATCTACCGCGAAATACTACACGTACATTTTGATTTTGGCTCTGTTTAGATTACATTGGGTTTTCAATATTTACTTTAGAAATGTTATATTTGCAATAGGTACCTACACTGAAAAAAGTTTAGATTGTGTCGAGGAACTCAACATTACAAAAGAGAGACTACTAAGCAGTTGACCTATTTGATGATAAACGTAATACGGCAGATTGTCAAGACATGATAGTCTGTTAGTAAAATTTTCCGTTGAAGGAAGTGCAAAGTTTTAATTGTTTGTAGTTAAGATCTATCTGAAAAACCCGTCGACGAGTTGCCGTGATACCTGAATCAAAAGAAAACCTTATCTGCCCCACCACGAAATGGTAGACACACGTGGAGTAATAGTTGTTCAGACTACACAGGACAGGTTTTACAATGCCCTTTTGTAGTACTTATATCTACAATCATAAGTGTCGTGTCGTGTCCCCATATTTTGTAATTAGGCACTCATAATAGGAAGGATCAATATTACTTCAGAAACTGGGTTTCTAGTAAAGATAATTGGAATGAGCCAGTAGCCTCCTTATCGATGAAAAACTTTTAGTAAATGCAAGAAATCGATTTGATTAATTTCGAATGCTTTGTTACTCCATTTGTGTGCTGGCTTTCAACATAATAACCATAATAGTATCTACTGAGGCTGGTTGGGTTGGCTTAGTTGGTTGGTAAATGATAAATGGTAAATTTTATTTCTGTAAGTAGGTTTGAACAAACACTTTTACACGTCAATCGTATTTTAGAAACTAGAATAGGTCGGCATTTCCTATCTGACTACTGACATCTGACTACTGAAGAAAGGGCGAAACAAACTCAGAGGTGTTTTCCTTATCAAAACTAACACTAGGACTTACAATGAATACTAAACACTTCAGACGGCTATCTTTTTTATTATTTTTACTTTATTACATCTATATTTATCGAGCTATTACGTTTCTTCGTCAATGCTGAGCGTCGAGGTCTTTAGTATGAGTAGTCAATGTGACTACAAAGTCTACCAATGACCTAAATTCAAAGCGATTTGCAGTACAATGACTGTTTAACAAATTATATTGGGAGCAGTTTACATCGGTAAGAATATAATTAACTGTCAAATATACATTACTCAGTGGATTATCATTATCTGTTAACTTTAGAGATCGCAATGAACCTTGTCGAGTGTAGTGTTGGCGCGAACATCTTCTAAATCACGGCGATGTGTATGAAAGGTAAGTCTCGTTCGTCCGCGAGTGGGCCGCATCATTACATTAGCGTGCTATAACGAGATCAAGCGGCATCAATATGTCATAACTGACGTGACATGGCGGTCAGAGAAGCGATGACATGCATGCGGATGCGGCGGCACTCCAGCCAGCACCTGTGCACGCACTGACATACGACTATTATCTGCCTACACGAAACAAAAGTAGCATCAATATATCTTGTGTTTCAATGTCAATGGTACACGTTTAGTAACAACAAATGTGTAACTTTATATATTTCCTAACACATGAACATTGTCACACCATACAGGTACCCAATTATTTATAGAGCACAGACCAGCTTTTGGAATCTTCCGACAACAGTTCAAGTGAAGCAGTAATAAAGCATTCGAAATGTTTCTAGAACACAAGTAGGTCATTAACGTTTGTCATGTTCACTGCCAAGGAGAATTTACGTAGAAGTACGTAGGTGGCGAGTAATTATTAATATTCGTTTGTGTTTATCATAATAAACCAATTAGCAAGTACCAATTTTATGTCGGTTTGTGATGTCGTTGAAATCGGCTAAACTTTGTAGTCATTGTAAATTAGTTAAATCACTAACCATACACGGACTAAACGAAAATAGGCATGAACAAGTAAATTGCTTCTATTCTATAGTTGGAAATAGAAACGCTTACAAATAGAGTAGGCAGGTACCTAATTAATTGTACCGTTCGGTAGACAGTTATGTAGCTCATTAAAAGCGTACACACATTAACAGATAATTAAGCATTCTACGTGGATCTCGGTGATGGCAGCAAAATGAAAAAATATGTATAAAGGTCGACAAACATCATCAGCGAACTGCGATGTTCAAACAATGGTGCGTGTGATTGTACAGGTCACAGAGTACGAGGGGCGGGAGCGGGCGCGGCCGCGTATGTCGGCCGAGATTTTTTTACTCTGTGCTCAATCAGCGCCAGTGGCAGTTGCAATTATCTTTCGCACCAAATCCAATTATGATCAATTCGGATTTGCGCGCATCCGAACGAATATAAAACGGTTTGCATTAAAATTTGGCGCTCGATGCATGGGATGCGTTCCCATTAGTCCGGTCGAGCGCTAACTTTGTTTGCTCATTCGAGCCCACGTCCGCTACTGGCGTTTTCATTATATTTTTCATTGTACGTATTCGGTTTTGATTACGATGCTTTTCGCTTCGTTGGTGTTTGGATTTTAATTTTGGGTATACCTGGCTGTTGTTAAAGACGGCACCTCCCTATACATACATAAGTACCTTCAAACGTATTTTTTAGAAACTTGTTTACCTCTCGTTTTAGGCTTAAATACTGTTTTGGCGAACACCATGCGAGCTTAGCTATGTCATAAAGGAACTTAAATAAACACAACATATATTTTTTTTAATTAAGTCTATCCACATCCCGCAGAGTGGGTTTGGGCGACTATAATATCTTTTTCTGAGGTATTACAGCCGCCCATTAACACTACAGCCCTTTTCAGGCGCGATGGCCAGAGAGAGATCTTGCATCATATAGAATTCAACAGAGGCCTGAAATGAGTAGCTGCTTCTACTTAAAAACCGGCCAAGTGCATGTCGGACCACGCATAAAGGAGGTTTCCATAGTTGGGATAAATTTATCTCCAATACAAACGAAACATTGTAATTAAAAAGCATGTTCTCCCATACATTGACATACGTCACGGTCAATTCTCAAACTGAAAATTTGATTTCGTTATCGCCAAAAAAAAAAAAACAAACTGTGAGACCTTTCTTCTTGCCAAATTTGATTAATTAATAGAATTGTATATGGTTAAAATTCCAAGCGACACGTAAAAAACACGTAAGTATAATAAAATAATAAAAACATACGTATAGTAAATTATCTAAACTAAAAAGCTGGAAATAAAAAAAAGAACTTAATTAAAAAAACTAAAAACCAGACTGCGGTAAAAAACTTAAGTTAAAAAAAACTGAAAAGCTAAAAACAAATCCGTTTAAATTAAATAAAAGTTGGAAGCAGGCAGGACCATTGGCCCATTTGAGTTTAAAAATATAAAAATGGAATGGGTCCTGCCTGCTTCCAACTTTTATTTAATTTAAAATGGGTTTGTTTTTAGCTTTTCAGTTTTTTTTTACTTAAGTTTTTACCGCAGTCGGGTTTTTTATTATTATTATTTGCTAGTATCAAAATATGTGGCATAAATGGCAGTAAGTATTTTTTTTATTGCCTTGACTTAGAAACTTGATTTTTTTAGAGCTCCAAGGTACCGTAGACGTACGTTTTTGCGATTAATTTCATCTTGATACATCCACACGTACTTGAGAAAAGGGTTTTGACAGACTGACAGAGAGACGAACATACGGACGGACGGACAACGAAGTGATCCTGTAAGGGTTCCGTTTTTACTTTGAGGTACGGAACCCTAAAAAAAATTAAAATTCATTCATTCACTGACATAAGTACAACCCACAGCCTAAAATGCGGGGTCTAGAAAAATGAAATTTTCACAAGATATTCTTATGTGTATAACGAAATTGAGCACTTGGGCGGATTTTCAAAAATTCATACCATAAACGGGTTAAATAGGGGACGAACCTTTGTGTAGAAGTGCCTACATCACATGGATTGTATAATTATTAAAAAAATGAATAGCGCCCTTTGTGTGTATCCTGTAATGATAGAGATAGAGAAGCTGAAAGACCTTTTCACATTTTCAGGTATGGTTCCAAAACCGGCGTGCGAAATTCCGCAAGCAGGAGCGCCTAGCTCAACAAAAGGCGGGTGAGGCGCCAGTGAAGGCGGAGGGCAAGCGCGACAAGCCCACGTCGCCGGCCGCGTCGCCGCACCCGCCTTCTGCGCCCGCGCCGCAGCCAGCGCACCACGCGCTGCCGCATCTGTCCCCGCCAGACCTCAAGCCCATCACCTCGGCAGGTAGATATCGTAAGTTGTTGTTCATACTTGGTTGATACTTAAAAAGAAACTGTTATATTAATTCTTTAATATGTCGATTAATCGTGTCAGTATCGTTCAAATCGATCCATTTAGTCGCAGTAATAGACACTCAGATAGACAACCAACATTCTGTAGTTTCAGGAGGCCTGGGTCCAGCAGTTAGTGTTCCCACTGGTGGGCCCCTTTTCTGCGAAGAGTAGGTGGGGGTAGTTACCGAGGATATGGTTGTGTCAAGAGTTAAGTAAGGCACCACTACCATAGAAATGTTATATCTACGCTGCCTACACTTTTTTTTTCCGTGGGTGAATCCTCATGGATACCCTCCGCCTGGGAAGAACGGAGGGTTATGTCGGACTCCTACCGACTAAAACCCCACTGTTCCTTCTAGTACAATGAGTCGGGGGCGCCGCACCCTCGACTGGTATCAGCCCGCCATGCTTAGCGGGCCCCATCACCAAGTCCGCCCGATCTCACGACCGCACGTCCTCCCATTAAGGCACGCATACTATTTATTTATTACTATACATTAAGGCGTGCCACCTCTTTGAGACTGACTGCTCGAGCAACGACACAGCCCCAATTTCGTCGCCCGCAAGCCCCTCCTTATGGTGGCCGGAGATCGTGTAGCGCCCTTCGACGCTCGGCTGCTCTTCAGGTGCGGGTGAAATGAGAGGTATGCTCTCTCTCCCTCTCCGTCGCCTCCTTTGGCTGCATCAGCTCCACGCAAAAGGAATCGACAGCATTCCACGCGTTTTCACTTCCGACCATGGTCTGAACCACGGCTGGAAGCGAGAGATCACACGCACCAAGTGTCGCGACAAGGGCACAGCGCTGTTGGGCCCAAGGTGAGCACTCCTCAAGCATGCTGCCTCCACTGATCTTCCGGGTACCCCAGCTTAACCTATTAAGGCAATTCAGAGATAGTGTTTCACCCAGAACCAAGATACATATAAGACCGTACATAGTAGCGAATCTATAAACGAATGAAGAATAAACTTTATAAATCGTTCGGCTTTTTTAGTCGCATACCAGTGGTTGTGACGCGAACAGCAGTGTTTACCTTATTCCCGAGATGTTGACGTCATCGCCAGATTTAGCGGGTTACAACATTAAGTCACATTTGATCAACTAATATTGTGTAGGGGTACGGCGACGGAAATAGTACTTTAACGAGAGACTTTTGTTTGTGATGTTACATCTGCACACAACGTTATTCGAGTTAATGAGCACGTAGTTTACTCCCATTAGAACAAGATTTGGAACAGTAGGCCAATTCTCGTACTTAAAAAACGTTCAAATTCAAGTCGCAATCTCATCTCAGCGACAATCAATGTCAAAAACCTGTCAAAAATGTATGTAAATTGATTGTAATTTTGACAGATTGAGACTGAGATTATTATGCACGGATATCGTCGATTAGTGTAACTGCTTTCTTCTTAGTGTGCTTGTTCAAATTTTAAGTGGGTGTCGTAAGTACACTATTTGTAAATGTTGTAATTATTTGGGTGGGAGATAAGCGGTGGCACAAGGACTCCTTACTATTCCGCAATGAAGGTATATCTCTGGATATCTATGGGTGTATGAAATAAACTGATGGAAAAAATTTAATAACTTCTCCTACCGGAGTGATAACTTGTAACATTTGAAGGGTATGAGCTGATTCGACTCTACATACCGAATAATTATCTCGGTGGCAGAAAATACCGACTGCTAGGCGTGCCTTTGTGTAGGACTGCAGCCAGTGCTGCGTCTCCCGAACCGCACGTGTTGAAATCACTAAAAAAGCTCCTGGAAGCCAACCAGGACTGCGATCTGTTCGCTAATAAATTCGCCTTTTTATGGCCTATTTTTTGGCCTATTGGCAATTTAATGGCCTACATTTTTGTAAGAATAATAGTATTTAATTTTTGTTATTAATTAATGTTTTATGTTTGTAAGTAAGTAATTGGTTTCTTAGACCGTGTAAATCAAATAAATAAAATATTTGGTTACGGAACACTAAAATCTATCGACCACAGCATGTGAATAGACAGGCGATGGTTAATCCGATTTTTTCTATTGCAATGTTTAGTTTAACTGCAACGATAGAAGGCCCCCGAGATCTCTACTGAGATGTTTCTTCTTTCTTTAGACCTCAATATTTGTCTAAAGAGCTTCGTTCCTTTGCTTAAATACCTACAGGTGTAGTGTGAAGCTGGTAAAATATAGGATACAAATATAAAAGTAGGTAGTTAATATCTATAGGAATAAAATTACTTACATACTTACCTACGTAGGTTGACGAGTTTACTCAATATTACGATTGTCTCAAATTGCAACAAACATTTAAATAAAATAAATTTTATCATTAATACGTCCGCTAGACGTTAAGTAGTTATCCGTGGTGTAAAAAATATCCATGATAATTTAATAATATCAATTGCGTGAATATTTATCCGGTTTTATGTTTCGTCTGCAATGTGAGACAATATTTATTTCTGTTTAACTTTTTTGGCAACCATGTGGCATGGATAATGAAAAATTACTTTTTTATTTTTGATTTACTAAATAAACTTATTTTTGTGGGATAAAGACATGTCAACTTCAGCTACTAATTGATGGCATGTTTTAAATTAATGAGAACATTCTTAAAATGTAAGCGGTGAAGATTTCACGGGAAATGAACGACAAATAACAATTTAGACGTCTGTACGCTTTGTTTCAGGTTGGATAGATTAATTAGTTACAGCTCATAGTGTGGCAAAGATTTACAAAGAAAATACACAGCAATTACACACCTTTGCAACAACATTGCTCAGAGATAAAACAAGAATACTATAGTTACTTATTTACGTTCCGATCGGATATTTTCGTTCCAATCGTGATGTCATGAAATATTTTTGGGCAACATATCTTACCAATGTTACATTGATCGCTGAAATTATAGCCGCGTGAGTCATGCTGCTCGACCAATCAGAGAGCCGGACGCACTATTTCAGCTCACATGTTTACGTGGGCGAATACAACAAGGCTGCTTTCGACAAAATATATACAGCTCTTCGAATTAGTGGATCTTAAATATAGAACCGTGATTCTATTGTATGGTATATTGATACAATGCTGCATGGCATAGGAATGTGTACCTCCTAAAAACTCAGAAAGATTAAAATAAAATGTTTTCTACAGAATGTTGATAGTGAAAAGTTTTTACGGTTGATAATAAAACCAGTCTTAAAATATCTTCACTAATTGGTGAAAAACAATTAAGATTATTAGACATAAACCTAAACATAACATTAGATCCTGTTTCAGTGTCCAGTTAAGTAATAACTATCTACCAGACAAATAAATAAAAAAAACAGAATTGTTATGCCGGAGAAGATAACCGGAACTTATCCAGAAGTGGTAAAAGAAACAAAAATATAGTTCATGAAACTTTCATTTGTTTGTTACGGTGGGTAGCTAGCCTCAATACAAGACGAATTCTCCATGAACTTGGTACCGGTTTATACCGTTGCCTGTCTGTGCCGTTTCTGCCAGAAATAGAACCGAATATACCTAATATTGTGAGTTACATCTGTGTAAGATTTATAAAATCACTTCAGAAGATTTTTGGGATTAGTCGGTGAAATAAATTAAACAACTCTGAGCTTTTCCTCGAGCTTTTTTGCTTAACACTTACATTTACATTTTGAAAGAAAAAGATTTAGAAAATTATTCACCATGACACCATCATCATCACAATTATGGAAAGCCCGCGGTACATAGGTTAGGGCTCCGAGAACATTCTAGAAGTACCTACGATAAGCTTTCTGCATTGCAACCTGCAACTGCCTAACGTTGATTTTCTAGTGATGATAGCCGCTCTTGGAAAAAGTGGATGTTTTACCTAAAATTTCATTATAGGGACCTTGAATCATGTCCTAAACACCAATACATTTTACAGGGACTTATAGGACCTTGGACCAACCATTATAAATAGATTGTAATAACTAGAAAACAATTATATAGAATTTAATTCGTTTTTAGAAATCCCAGCAACCCATCTCAGTTTCATACTAGAAACATCAATATAAAAAGTAAGTACTAGAAAGTTTTAGATAGGAACATCTGGTGTGGCACCTCATAAAGGCTGAACTATATAGGCGCGGTGGTTCACCGGGTAATGGCGGACTTGTGGTCGTATTAATCACATTACGCCGCCGCCGCCACCGCGCCAGATTTTCACTTCGGCTCATTTGCGCTAATTGTGCGCGCGATTGTCACTCAGGCTTGAATAAACAACGGAGCCGCGCAGCAAGGATTAGGTGATTAGCGCTTAATTGTGTTACCACGGTTATTTCATATTCGCCCGTCGAGCTGCAGTCTGATTTCATATTCGAGCAGATTTGTGTGCACAAGTTTTGCTTGTTTGGATTCAGTTGTGAGAATATCAGCTTTGTACTTATATCCACTTGGTGTTCGGCTCCCAACGACAATATGTTAAATGAACGTCAAGATATTGCAGTTAATAACCTATAATATAACCTATAATATAACGTTGCCAGGTAATAACCTATTCATTGATACTTTGTTTACGAGACAAACGAATGCTATATTGGTATGTTTATTTGTTGTGCAGCAAACAAATTGTGCGATGAGCTGAACGGCGTGGGAGGTGACGTGGGCCTGCCGCCGGTGAGCGGCAGCGGCGGCGGCAAGTGGGCCGGCTGCGGCCTGCTGCGCCAGCCCTCCGGGTTCCCACTCCTGGGCGTCGCGCCACCCAACTATCTGCTGTCGGACCACCTCGGCACCCTCGCTAAAACAAACAACCATCTTTTCTAATGGGCGTAGCAGCGTCGCCTTGAGTCACCGTCCGTGGCGCGACGAGTCCACGGGGAGCGCGCCGCTGTCCCGCCCGCACCGCCACCAACCCGCTCTCTGCACCCACCTCATCTGCATTTCGTTAACATTCCAAGTTACACTGTGCCAAGTGAAAACTTTCTAAAGTGATATCTAAATGACAAAATTGCGATTTTGATTTCGACTGCGTGGGAAACATTCCAAGTGCCAATTCGTGTCCATTAAAGTATCTATTGATGACGATGACTGTCACAATAATAATGAACTATCTAAATAAAGTTTTAGATGTATTTATTGTAACGAAGCAGTTGAACGAAAAATTGCCTGTCACACGGGTGTTTAGTTTTAGATAGTTTATGGTAATGAATATTTTGTGTGATACGATTGTAAATAACATTCCGATTGTATACGTTTAATAAAGGTATACTTATTCAGTGAAGAATTGAAGTAAATGAATATAAGTAAATTAATTTTAAATGTTGTCCTATAAAATTATGATGTATTTTATTCGTCGATGCCTAAATGCAATATAAAATGTATTAATCCAATTGAATTTTAAAAATATTTCCGCAAGCTGTAACGGAATTGTGTCGTTGTCGTAACTTCTAGTCACCGGAACATTAGTTTTATTTTAAACAAATTATTATTTATTGATTGATTGCATAGATTAATAGTTCGATATACCTATTAGCCAACATACCGGAGTTGGCGACGAGTGATGTAAATATGTAATTAATTATTTGTAAATACTAGATATAATAGTGGTTTACCCGAGTGTATGTAATTATTGATGAATTTGTGGAGGGTGTTTTAATAAAGCAAACAATAAATCGTCTGTTTTGTTTGTGTTTACCCTGACCCTCTGCATGAACGTACAAAACAGTTTAAAAGAAATTAATCTGTAGTTAAGAGCGTTTATACCTTATGAGTGGCAACGTCGCAATTTAGTGTCATATTTCGTGGTTTTCAATTTTTATCATTTAATTGGAGCTATATTTTAAAAATCTGTTTAATTAACTTTTTAGAATTATGGGAAAACTGTGTAAAAGGAAAGAAATCGTTGTGTTTACAGTTCTATTTATACGCAAATAATACATTGGAAACTTGCAGGGCTTTATTTTCATTGTAAAAAAACTGTAAGCATTACGGTTACTTACTTTTTAATCACTTTCACGTGATTCTAAAAAGTTATTAAACAGATTTTTTAAATATAGCTCCGATTAAATGATAAAAATTGAAAATCACGAAATATGACACTAAATTGCGACGTTGCCACTCATAAGGTATAAACGCTCTTAATTAGTGTTTTGAAAACAATAGTTGTTTGGTTAATCACGAGGTATTCAATTGAAATGGAACAAATATTTTACTTTTAGCTCTGTCCTTATAATAAAGGAAGGTGTGTAGGTACCTAATGCAGACGCAGTGAAGTTTCCTTCCAGTTCCATTTTTTTTTTTAAACAAGATTGATTACTAACTTATGTATTTAAAATTAGGGCATGACAAACGCAAACGAATTGAGCTCACGGAGTCACGGCACATATTCCGAGTGTGTATCATTTCAGTTTTAATTTACTTTGTTCAGTTACATACATAGTTACTAATATTATGATGAAGAGTTTTTATTTTTGTACTTTCAAAACGGATCCGCCATTTTCTTTTACAGAATTCCATTTTTAAGATGTCCATCTGACTGACTACACTGGCCTACAAAACATAGTATCACACTTTTAAAATTGCAAATACTTTTAAAGTACACAGGATATATTTTCGAAATAAAAAGGATTAATTAAAAGTTTTTTTTTTAAATAAAAACAATAAAAGATCCTTGCAAGTACCTTTTTTTAAAGAATGGCTGAAAAATATTTTATAACCAAAAGCACTCCTTTTCAAATTGTTGTCTTACTTTTGACTTTTTTGTTTTTGTTTTCACATTTATTTCTTGATCGATGAATTTTGATTCAAAAGCCAAGGTGTCTACAGCACGTAAACTTTACTTATCATGCCTCTTTCAACTGAAGAATATGCAAGAATCATTGCTTTTCTGGACCTAGGCATCAGTATGCGTGGTACTGTAAAATTAAGACCGGTCAGGCAGGTGAAGCGAAAAAAAAAACTGGAAACCATCTGAGGTGACCTTGTAATGGCAGATCCAGGTGCACTAGTACACTAGAAGACCGCTATATTGTCTCCACTTAGTTGAGAAATCGCCACCTCCTCAATGCAGTTGAAGTCCACCAACATCTTCTTCAGACCCAAAGAGACTAACTACATCAGTGACAGTATAGTGAGAAGAAGACTTGCTGAAGTAAGCCTGAAGCCCCAAAGGCCAGCAAGTGGCCCTAAACTCGAGAGAGGACATCGAATAGCAAGACTGTGCTACGCCCGTGTACACATACAGTGGAATCAAGAAGAATGGGCAAGAGTTTTGTTCAATGTTGAGTCTTGATTCTCACTATCCACTTCCGATGGAAGGCGAAGAGTGTACAGGCGACCCGATGAGCAATACATGCAAGCCTGCTTCACAGAAAGAGCCACGATCCAATACGGTGGAGGCTATGTACACTTATGGGTTGGCAACTCTTCAGAAGGTCGCACAGAGCTAGTGGCCATAGAAAATGGCACCCTGACTGGGAAAAGATATGCTCAAGAGATCCTTAATGAGTATACAGAGCCATATTTAATCAATATGGGTGATGGATTGATACTGATGGAGGATAATGCCCGGCCACACACCGCTCGGATCGTACAAGAGTACATTCAGGAGATCGGTATCAACTTTAAGAAGTCCTGATCTCAACCTAATCGAACACGCCAGGTATGAGCTCAGGAGGCTGATCCAAAGCTTCAGACCACCCTCGGCCCTGAGGGTGGTCCGAGGCTTCTGATCATCCTCCTAAAACAGGCCCTGATGGAAGAATGGGAGACTATTCCCCGACATCGCCTCCGAAAGCTCGTCTTGAGTATGCCAAACCGGCTCGAAGCTGTTATCAGAGCCCCAGAAGGCAATACCAGTTATTAAAATGTGAATAAGGCGTAAAAGATACTTATAAATGTTTACTTTTTAGCCAGATAATTGCAAAATGGCAATTTTTTGGTTTTTATCTTTTTTAAAGTCAAAAACGTTACTAATGTATAATAAACTAAAAGTTCAAAGAATTTTTATGTTTGCTATAAAAAGTTTTTTATTTCAAAACTCTTCTATATCCAGTTAGTCTATAGTTTAGAAAAAAAAAACAATTTGAAAAGTGTGGTACTAAGTTTTGAAGGCAAATGTAGTTTGCAAATCAGGCTCTACTGGCTCTGCCGTAGCATTTAGCATTTTCTGGGATCTAAACTAAAAATATGTAGAAGATCCGATTTCTCAATAGAAAATGGTTTATTTTATCACTTGCCTCTGAGACTCCGTGAAGGTTTGAAAGTACAAAGTATGCTTGTTTATTAAAATTAGAAAAAGCGTGGCATTTTTTACTGTCACACCGATGTAATCAATCATCCCAATTTTGTAAACTAAAATAAATAAAATGTTGGAGACAAGGAGAGAACACGCCCTTGGTTTCCATAGCAGTAAAGGTCGATGGAGCATGAGAATGACCTTCAAGACCAAGAGCACTGAAAAGAAAATACATATAAAGGACAAATATTTTATCTGTGGAGTCATAATCACGACTGATGTGCGCCTTGGTCCGGTTATAGGCCGTCGCGACCTTGTTCGCCGCGTAGGGCCGTCGCACTCTGCTCACTACACAAGATGATATGGTTTACGTATCTGTAGACAGCTCTAGGTAAAATATTGCTGTGCGAATACGTAAACACGAAAAAAGCCGCTTCGGATGGCTGCGTAGATTTTGAGTAATTACGAAATGATTTATGCTGGTATTTATAGTTCTATGATCTATTTACGTCCTGCGTTCACGTGGTCGTACATGTTGTTTAGGATTCCGCGAGCTGAATGTGAAATTGAAATAAACTTTTTTTCAGTTTATTCCGCGGAATAAACTAAAGAAATGAGTATAGATACTGTAAAACAGTTAGTTAACAATTTTTCAGGCTGTAATGTTTTAGAAACTTCTCGGTGTACCTACCTACTTGCTTCTGCATAATATGGGCACATAAACCTAATAATACTCTATCGTAGATTTTTCTGATATACTCATTTAAAATACGCCTATTTCTAGTTACATCAGTAGCTTATTTATGTATAATTTACAGGCACAGATCAAAAGATAACATAAAGCTTTATTTCTTATCATACGAATAATTCTCATAATTTTACGAATATGCCTTGAGAGGTATCTTAAACCCGCTTAAATATACTCACAAGAGGATGCCGCAGATGTCTGTGACAATTAATGTCTGTAGATGTAGTTTTTCATTTGGCTACTGAAGCCACCCTTCAGGAGGGAAATTTTCAGGTACGAACTTAATGATCCTCATAAAATCTCAACAATGGGTAGGTACTAATTGCAAAAAAATAAAACAAAAGTAAAGTAAGTAAATACTTAGTAAAGATTCATTTTAATTTATTCCTGAGTTTTCTGACACATTACTTTTGATTATTATTAGAAGCTTGCAAATGCATTTGTATAGTGTTTTGGTGTTTTACCCACTTCAAATAAATTAGTTGTAACACACGAAAGTAAGTACTTTCTAATAACCACATGGTTGTAAAAACAGACTGTTCAGCAGCACTCAGTATTTAAAATTTTTACAAAATTCAGGAGAAGCCAGAACCCAATAGCTGTAGATATTTCATCCAGTTCCGTGAATGATGATGGTTATGATTCAGAGCTTATACGATGATACATTTAGTGTGCTTAAAAATATACCTACTACCCATGAGTTATATTAAACAGACCAGCCAATACGAACAACATTCGTCTATAATATTAGGTGCCTGTAATGGCCATCGGAAAAAGCGTAAGTACCTACACTTTACATAACGTATGAAAAGTATTTTATTACTCTTAAACAACTTACTTACTATGAACTAGCACTAGATAATTAAAATAATCAATATTTACAACCTTCGATCCGTGGTGGAAGGGTTCGGACAGCCTAGCCACTGTGGCAGTCAAAACCAACACCCAAATCGCCCGAAATCACCCAAAACCAACCTCGCAAATGAAATGGCATGCAAAAAATGTGAAATTCTGTGATGTTTTCCAAGCACTTATAGAAAATAACCAAAAAAAAGGCAAAGTTACACAATACTTTCATTAGTCAGAGGTCAACCTCGTAAAATGTCCTCTATTGAAGGAATTTGAATTTATTCACACTATCAAATGTTATATTTAAGTGTATATTTTTAGATAGGTACGGTAACGCAAGAACTTTTGCAAAAATGCATAGCAACTGCATGATGATCAATGCGCTCGAACGCAGACATTCCATGGAATGTCTGTGTATGAGCACATTGATCACTCCCACTAGCGTCTAGACTCGTGATCAGAGTGACAGGTGGGAGACCTAATCTCTGCCAGTTCTTTACGATATTTTGTGTAATGGTTTGAACTTTCCAATAAATTAAATAGGTATTACCTATAGATACGTTCGAAAGTAACGCGAATACAACAAGAGAAATTAGTGAATAAGAATGATAGGGGCTTATATTTCACCGACTCTTACTTATTTATTTATAAGGCACTTCAACTACTTATTCATTATGACATACACAAACAAAAATCACATATACAAACAAAAATCACATACACAAACAAAAATCACATACACAAACAAAAATCACATACTTATCTACAGTTTTAGGAATTGTAAACTCATCAGTACTGCTGTGCACTTCTTTAAGTGATGACTCATCACTTGCGGAGAAATAGAAAGTACGTACAAGATATCGTTAGTTGATTTACCTATAAATTATTAAAAAATATATAGTTTAAAAAAACACGACTTAATAGCAAATCGAACTAAAAATCAGAAAATAACTTTTAATTTATATTTTATTCAACTGTTATAAATGTACATATAAATAACTCAATATGTTTCAATAATTTTCAAAAATTCTAATTTAAAAATAAAGTTATGAAAAGAAAATTAATTTCAGTGTTCATATTTCTATACTAACTACGTTTACAAATAACTACTAATTATAAATTTACAACAATCAATATCGAGCACCCCACGCTTTTTTATAATGAAATTACCTAATTTTCTTTTCATAACGTTCTTTTTATTCTTGAATTTTTGAAAATTATTTAAACATAAGTATTGAGTTAGTATACTTTTTATAACAGTTGAATAAAATATAAATTAAAAGTTATTTTCTCATTTTTAGTTCGATTTGCTATTAAAGCGTGTTTTTTTAATTTTTTAAAACTATATTTTATTTTTCACTTTTTAGTTCGATTTGCTATAAAACCGTCTTTAATATGTACAGATCCGTTAACAGTTGCATCTCGATAGAAAACATATTCAAAGATTTCTATGTTGCCAATATAAACAGCGAGACATAGTGGCGTAACTCCCAACAAACATATTGGCGTTAAGGACAGCCTTTTTTTAGCCCTCATAGTATAATACATGATATATATGAGGTCCGATAGTAACATTCAATTCTACTGTGGTGTTAAGGATAAATAATTAAACCTTCAAGAGGAATAACAGTTACAAAGAAAAAAAATCTAACTTAGGGCGGTAGCATGGAGTTGGTGGGAATCATTGTACGGCTCACTCTATAACTTTAAGAAGCGTAAAACACTGAAAGTAATTGTAAAGTGTTTAGTAACTCTTACTGACGGCTAATGTCTTAAAACAGAGTTAGTTCGATGCTTTGTAACACCTTAAGGCTTACTGTAAGAGCCTGTAGACGATTACTTTTGAACGGTTAAGGAAAGATCGTGAGCAAAACATTGACAAAATTCAATGATCTTGTGTAAGTATGCTAATTCGCGATGGGCTCCCACGGTGAACTGATGCCAGCGGGAATTGCGGCGGCGCGGCGGCGGCGGTGACAGAGACTGTGGATTTGGCGCGCGCCACGTGATCAATTCCATAGACATGTAGTTACGACCATAGACCAAAGAGTGGCGCGGCGCGGTTGTGGCAGCAGCAGCTGCTGCCACCACGCGCCGCACCGCCGCCGGTCTGCTAATCACTGTCGTGTAAGTCGCGGCGGCCTAAGGCCTAAAATCTTATGTTATGGTTCATGAAAAGACAGAGAGAACCTTATCTAATAGACTAATAATGTAAGCATCATACAAGTTAAGCTTCTAAAAGTAAGTTTACAAAATACAAAAAGAAACAGTATTATAGTTAAAGACAAATTTTAATTCAAAACATAATTAATAACGTAGGTTACGTTCGTACAGGCTTTTGTTTGCATAATTATTATAAATAAGTAATGGACTTTTGAATTCTTTGATGTATTTAGTCAAGTATTATTTTTAAGATTAGTAAGTAATATTTAGTATGTAATGGGTTTATTCAAACAACAAAGAGAACCCTGAAAACATTCAGGTTACAGCTTTTCATAGAACCATTATTCAAACTGAACCTATAAACTTGTTGTCTTTTCACTTTTAGAACCATACTGTAGAACTGCAAATGGCATTTAATTACTTTGTTAGGAATAACAGAGTTACTAGGATCCTTAAGTAATTTAGAATTGGCGCCATGGTCGCCATTAAATAATAGTTAAGCTATACAAAAATTTAAGTAAAAAACTTTTTCTAATCATTATTGCTCCACTTATTTACTATATTATTGTCACTTTTCCATTAAAATACCTATAGACAGTACCAGGAACTATTATTCACCACAATTAAAATGATCAAATAACTGAGGCCGTCATATTTTTCTACATAATATCATCAAAAGCAGTTTGTTTTTGAAGCGCTTCAAAATTGAGATGAAATTATATATAGTTACATTGTTACAGAAAACTTACCGTAGCAGTGAGTTTTAATAATTATAACACCACTAATCTATAATACATTAATTGACTTACCTATTTTATTAAACATAAAGTCACTTTCAAACACTAACACTAATATCACTATATCGGGGATGAATATGCGTACTGCTAAATATTTTAACGCTATTGACGGTAACAAACGCACAAAAATTATGAAAAGAAGTAAAAATATTGGCGCTTTCGGTGATGTTCATTGCTACTAAATACCTACAATATATTCTCAAGATATATATTATAACGAGGAAACACTAATTATGTCACTAAAAAAGTTATTAAAGTGGATTTCACAACCATATTGCTACTTTAGCTCGCAGTTGTAACCTGTGTATAGCTTACAATAGACTTGAAGTGGTAAGCAAAGCTTCAATAGCACTATTGTAGCTCTTTATTGTCGCTCATTTATCACTACTCTATAACTATTAAGACACTTTAAGCTCTAAAATCGTGGGCCCAAATCAGGGTTATAAGACGGTTAAAACGCGCTATATCACCAAATTATAGTCCCTTTATAGGACCTTAGGTTCTTAAAATTCTCTTAAAAAGCTCATGTAGCACTTATTCTTAACACCAAAATGTTATTTAGGTTTATTTGCGAACAAGTCTTAAGGATTATTTCGTAATCGAACCATTTCATCTAATGCTTCACTGTTACATGGGGTTCTTCCTGTTAATTTTGAGCAATCAAGTTCTTCAATTCGAATACCATCCAAGGATTTACGAGGATAAGAGAAATTTGAAATTATATTACTTAATTAATTAATGTTTTTTTTTCTTCTGAAACTTAAAGAAATTGTCGGAATTGATCCTCATTAAAGGATTTAAAGTGCATTCATTCCGATTACGGGGCCTTAGATGAGTCCCATGTCGTTATTTTTCGCCACTACCTCCTCGTACCGGGAGTGGGTAATTTGCGCGCCTGCTGCCTTCCTTGGATGTGGTAGCCGTTTCTCAGACTCCCACTCCGGAATCGAACCCTGATTCCCCGTTACCCGTTACTACCGTGGTCGGCGCAGAACCTACCATCGACAGTTGATAAGGTAGACATTTGAAAGATTTGTCGTCGGTACTAGACCTGCATCAAAATAAAACCACTAATCCTGGCGATCCTAATCAGGATAATGAGATAAGCTTATCAAATTATTGTATTGTCGTCGGTCGCTGATAAGTCAGTAAATCTGATCGCTTAAAGTGGGGCAAAATCGAGCCCAAACGAGTCAGTTACATACATACAAACAAACAAACATACAGGTATAAAAGCGTGTACGTTCACAAACACGATCGAAAATACTAAAATACTTATTAAAAAAAAAAAAAGGCTGACAAAGAAAGGAATGGAAATAAATACAAAAGTAAAAAGAAAATACTAGTGCCCCACAGACGATTCGAGACTCCGAGCTGGTTAGAAACCTCGATCGGAATTGTCGTAAAGGGTTAGAGAAGTCTTCCTTATCGTCTGAAGAAAAGGAAACGTTAAAGATACGTCTGACTGTAGAACCTCTTGCTTTCCTTTAGGGGATAGGCAGAGTTGTGAAGTGAACCGGCCGTGGAACCGTTTTAATTAACACAAATATCCAAACAGCTTTCACGAATAAAACCTAAAAGCTTTCACATTTCGCACATTCCTTATTACAGGGCACAATTCCGATCCCCAAAGAGGAACAGATACACTACTGGAAAAGCCCAGTAAAAATGCCCAGGAATCGAACCATCTCACGCTGGGTTAATGCATACTCGTATTAAGTAATAATAATAATATGAGACAACATCCACACAAGGTCTTCAGGTCCCGAACTAAGTAGAACCTGTACTACGGTAACCTGATGACTGAAATACATACTTGTATATATATACACACTCAGACGCAGGTTAAACAGACATGTTCATGCACACAAATGTTTGACTTGTCCGGGGATCGAACCCGGGACCAGCGGCTCAGAAGGCAGGGTCGCTACCAACTGCACCAACCGGTCAGCCGGTAACCCGCTTGTTTTGATAGATTTGTAGTGATTTTAAATACTAAATATAAAATTGAAAGTATGTGATTTGCCTCAAATGATTTTTGTATCAGTGTAGTCATGAAGTTTAAAAGTATCTCATTTGATAGTTATTAAAAAGTACTGGTTTTATAACAAAACGGAATGGAAGTGTGATGTTTGGAGCATCGCCTAGTTTTCTAAGTTAGTTCTCTTCGAGCTTCGTAATCAAAAGGCTGTCTTCAAGAAGTCTATAATGATATTATGTTGAGTACAATATTGCTATATACCAGGTTTGCATGTGTGCAAGAATTGAAATACAGAAATGTTTATATTGGAAAAGGTGTGTTCATTTCAGTTGGAAGTAAGACCTGGGATTATTATCTTTTGGTAAGGTAGATATTATGCCTTTTAACAACAAGACAACATTATATACTTATGTGTGTTCTAGCCAGAACAGCAGATCTATGTTTTCTATATACGTACTTAGCTTTCAGTTTATGTGTTTAAGTCTTAAAATATAACCGCAGATCATTTCTAGCTAGCTTAAGACATAAAAACTATCGTCCCTGTACGTAATATTAATGAAATATACCAAAGATATTAAGCAATTTAAAATAAGAACATATAAGAAAAATATATAAGATTTAGAATCATATTTTGGGGTAACTGTAGTGAGAGGGAGGAGATTTTTAAGGCCTAGAAACGGTGTATTAGATCTATGTCAAACCTCAAAAGCACAGACATCTGAGAACCTGTGTTTCGGTTTTTGAGGATACTGACTTCCATGTTTTTACATATTGGAGGTAGCAACTTTTGTAAAAACCTATCTAAACTTATTTCCGTCACTAGCCAATATAAGAACACGTAATGACCGCTTGAGGTCCCAATACAAGAACTCGCTACATTCGGGTAATTACAAAACAGCACTGTTAAGGAAAAGTATTATAACAATGAGACCTGTCATTTGTAATAGAATACCTCATGGCTTTAAGGATTCTTCTGTAAACATTTTTAAATCTAAGGTAACTACACTACTTTTAGGCAAATGTTATTACTCAGTGAAATACTTTCTAAATGATATTAGTTTGTCCGGATTGTGATTGTTATAATTATTTGACCATGTAAGACTTATATAACTGACTATAATATTATTAAATGACTTCACTTTAATTTTTGTTTTGTTGACATTGTTTTGTTTGTATTAATATTTAAATTTATTTAATAATTTTCACGCCGTAAGGTAGCCTGTAGCCGATCTCATTAATGTATGTACAACATATTATACCTGTACCTACATTCATAGCAAATAAAGTTCTGATTCTGACTCAAAATATTCGTCAAGTCGCAATATTTTCAAATAAAAAATGTATATTGTTAGATTTATTAATATCCAGTTTTGGACAAACTTACGTTCGGGTACCTACTTCCTGTTTTAATACTTCTTTAAGAATGCTTGCAACATTGCCAATGTTTTTCAGGCAATATGCCGTGACAACGTGTGTCACAACTTCACAAGACACAGTCATGATTCATTTCGCATGCAAAGCTTATTAGTATGTACCACAAAAAAGCGTGAAAGACGCTTTCGGTAATGACTTAATTCCCAGACAATAATTTTTTCAAGGAGTTATTGAAACGAAGCTAAAAATATATTATTTTTCATTTTCCCACGTAAAGAATCCGTTTGTTTCGCGTGGGCTACGGCGACAATGATAACTCAGCGGGTGCTCATCTCAATGGCGTGCGCGCAAGTGGGCGGCGCCTGCGCAGAGTCGGCGTAGCGCCCGCCTACGGACTGCATTAGTGCCTTATAAGGACGTCCGAGGGACTTTCCTGTTGAGATATTGTTAAAAGCTTTGCTAGAAAGTTTTTTTTTAAGATAAATCCCTTTTACATGACATATTGGTACGCTGTTTAGCGTGATGAGCTTCTGTATTGTTTACGATTTAAAGTTTAATTTCCACAAGCTTTTATTTAATTTTTAAATAAAATAATATTGAAATATTATTTTTATTTACTTGATTATCTTTTACACCCGCAGTCCTGGGCTATCGACGCGAATTGATTTTATTTCATTTTATTCGATGCTTTGTTTTTCTTTGAAACTGTTTCTTTTTGTTGATGATTTCTCAGCAGCTTTTCTTAATAATTAGGTAGGTAAGTACGTATAGAAAATAAAAACAACAACAACAACAAAAGAAGATAAGTTAAATATAATATTATACGTTTTCAAAAAAAAAGCTTGATCTTCTGATAAGAACGGTTTGTTCTACGGGGGCTTTTTATAAGAAAACTCTGATCTTACTTACCTGCTTATAAATGGTTTATAATAAAACAACACTATTTAATAATTTAATGGACAGCGTAGTCAAATTGCCGTTTATGCCGTGATGATTAGAAATGAAAAGCACTAATCAATTAGGATGTCATATCAGAGGGAAACAAAATAATGTTTCAATGCCTGAAGTTTCGCTTTTTTAAATAAAGATAAAAATGAATAAGTAGGTAGGTATTTCAAACATCAGTTGATCGGGGTTATTGCCCCAGATTACGAATTGACTGAAATAATGGAATGTTTAAAAATTATTTATGCTTTAATTACAATTAAGTTTTAATAAACTCTTGCCTTCATAAAACATAATGCCGTCGTAAACGTAAATGAAAATACGAGAAATCTCATCCATAAAACAATGAATTATTAAAATATTTTATCAAATCATACAAATATTTTCAATAACTTTTACACAAAGGCTGTTGAGTCAGATGGCTATTTCGTGTCGTCTGGTCATCGGGTGGCGAGCGCTGCGCACGAGTTTTCCAGAAGGGCGCATCTTGAGCGCGCTATAAATACGTGGACTCAGCTTTCAGGAGTTCAGTCTAGCCGTGCTTTCCTCAGCGCACTAACTCCTCATCTCCGCAGCAACACACACACATACACCATGTCTCTGGAACGTCAAGTCCGCGCTAAGGTCAGAAAAACATTTTAAATATTCTCATTTAATTTTCTCATGATTTTGCCCCATTAAAATATAACGGCTCTCAGTAAATCATAAATATTAAGTAAATTAAACAAATATCAATCAAATTTGTACTTATCAACTGCATAGTACACAAGTAATTTCTTAGATGAAAAACTGTTGGAATAGAGTTTTATTAATTTATTTAACCATTTATGTACAGTTTTTTCATAAGCTAAACAAACAAAAATATTTCCTTTCCTATTTACATTTACTTTATTATCGTAAAAAAATCTTATGAGACAAAACTTCTTGTGATTTTGAGAATATTTCAATTTTGTACATCAGTACATGTAAGAAACAAGATCGACAAAAGCTTTGTCAAAATTCCATAAAATAACTTTATTTTTACAAAACTTCGACGACCATTTTCATAAAAAAATGTAATTACTAAAAACCGTTTCTTTATATCCACAGTTGGCTTCCAAGCGTAGCCCCGAGCAGGAGAAGGAAGCCCAGGAGTGGATCGAAACCATCCTTGGCGCCAAGTTCCCCCCTGGTGAAGCTTTCGAGGATGTCATCAAGGATGGCACCGTCCTCTGCCAGCTCATCAACAAGATCAAGCCTGGCTCCATTGCCAAGATCAACACCTCCGGTGGACAGTTCAAGATGATGGAGAACATTACCAAGTAAGTTATACTTTAAAAAACAATTACAATTTATGTGCAATTTTTACACGAATGCCGCAGATTCATCAGAATCAAAGTTCTTCTAAACTGTATT
This sequence comes from Brachylomia viminalis, assembly GCA_937001585.2. Classification (NCBI taxonomy): domain Eukaryota; kingdom Metazoa; phylum Arthropoda; class Insecta; order Lepidoptera; family Noctuidae; genus Brachylomia; species Brachylomia viminalis. The sequence continues at coordinate 13,036,563 of OW443299.2, forward strand.
TTCACTATTAGTTACTAGTACAAGGCTCATTAAATAAATCATGAAGTGGTCTACATTTATGTTTCTAATAAACTAATATAAATGTAGACAACGAGATACCTACTTTAACTGCGGTTAGTAATATGCATATATCTATCGATAAGAGTATTACAAACGCCGTAAACTAAATTAAAAAGATATTATCGTTGTTCCTTGTAAGCAAAAAATCTGATAAATTCGTGACCTATTTTTCTCGTTTAGCTTCCAGGGGGCCTTAAAAGCGTACGGTGTGCAAGACATCGACGTGTTCCAGACCGTCGACCTCTGGGAGAAGAAGGACATCGCCCAGGTCACCAACACACTCTTCGCTCTCGGCCGTGAGGTGAGCATCCGTCACTTTACTACCCATAATAATGCCAGACATGCCATCATTACACCTCGCAACAAGCAGCATGAATTTGGCCTCTTCATTTTAAATACGACCCAAATTTACGAGTTTCGACATATAGTTACATGGTATTACGCAATCCATTTTATAATCTTGTAAACATCCAGAATTTATCGCACCCAATTTAACATTGCAATAACGTATACTTTTATCTTATAAACATACCATTTATTATAAACAAGCCCGATCGGTGGAATAGAATATAGAATTCACCAAGCATCGGATTAAATAATGTGTTCACAGATTGTTTGGTTTAAGATACGTTTAGAATTTAAGGAGTTGGCGCTGTGCCAAGTTCAACAAAATTTTACGAGCATGTTGTAACTTTACCTCAGTTTTCATAAATACCCAAGGTCGCTCTGTTTAGTTGAGGCCGAGTGGGCAATATTGGAATCGTATACGTCTGCAGGTGCTTTTCTAAAGCGCAGCTTTACCATATACACTGTTCAATATGTGGTATAAAGAGCTATACTGTGAAATGGGAATGGGACATTGCATTCTTTATTAATTGTATGGTTTTGTTTGTCTGCAGACCTACAGGCATCCTGAGTTCAGCGGCCCCAACCTAGGACCCAAGCCCTCTGATGAGTGCAAGCGTGACTTCTCCGATGAGGTCCTGAACGCTGGAAAGACCGTGATCGGTCTCCAGGCTGGCTCCAACAAGGGCGCCACCCAGGCAGGCTCCAACATGGGTGCCGGCCGCAAGATCTTGCTCGGCAAGTGAGCACCTCGCATTCATCCAGTGATATTATTTAATAAGATAATTATTTTTGTACAAAACTGAGATGAATGGACGCTAATGTGAGACTGTTAGCCTTATGAATATCTAGTCATGCGTGATATGGAGTTTTACCTTCTGTAAATTAGCAATGTATACCTTGCAATCTGTTGCAATGGAGTCATGAAATACACTCCATGTAGCGCCAAAATGATTTTGTACATAAGTGCCTAGTATTAAGATAACATTATTTATTTCCATTTTATTATATGGTTTTATAATAAAATACAAAACAAAGTATTTACTTTTATTTACCTACATAGAAAATATCTAGATGAATCACACCACAAACCTAAACTTACACGATAATTGGGTTTATACTGATTAACATCGAGCTTGTATTCAGCACTGATGACACCATCCCATCATCATGCACCTTGAAATACAAACAAATGTAATTCATGACAATACAAAATCTATTCGTGATAAAATTCGTGTATAAGTATTTCGAAGCGATTATCCGGAAAATTATTGATTCAACGAACGGAATACAAAAAAGCAGTTAAAATAATTTAGAAAAAAACATTAAATGTGAAGTTTTTGGTGTTATAACTTTTCATGGTTGAAACGCAAGCGCGTTTAACCTATATATGATAGTGATGGAAATTGGTATTGAGCTATAGTATATGATGAGCAGAAAGCTCATCAGATTAACTATAACAAGGGACGCAGACAAGGCACATAGACGCTTACCAGAACGTCCTGGGTTCTTTTTTCAAGGTCGTGGCCTTTGTACTGTTTCCAAGGAGTAAAACAATTAATTTTAATGTTTGGTGTGGACATCTGGTTGAATGGAATCACCAAGCAAGTCGTTCATTGAAACGTGGTTTATTGTAAAAACGTTGTTTCATGATGTTTGGATGAAAACTTATATAAGTAACCATGACTATTGTTTTAATATGCAGTAATTTATTTTCTCTTTTCCTAAATTGAAAAATGGTGGAATGACGTTCCTTTCCACCAGTACCTAATGGATTGAACCCAATACTAACATATTCTGGTCAATTTATTGATAGACACTGCTGAAACTATCCATAGAAACGTAGAACTATATCATTTAATAGAACATCCTTTGACTTTCAGTGTGCTTGTTGTGCGTATTTATTTCGTGGTAGTTACAGCTGTTGCCTGTCGGGTCTAAAAGTGCAATTTTATAGAGCATTTCCTTTTTATGTGTTTATCGGCTAGCAAGATAGGCACAATTACCACCTGTGGCTACCACGCATGACAAGACAGAGGCGAAAGCATCTAAACATCTGATTATTGCGTTTTATCACCGGTCTATCGGGTTTTTGGAAATAACACTATAGTCCTAGTTCAACGAACTTAGAAATCAACTTTGTATGAAAAAAGAAATAGAGAGAGAGAGAGAGAGAGAGAGAGTAGTGGTTTGTAGAATGTTTGTAAAGTAAGGGAAAATTAATTGTTAAGCTAATTGACAACCAACTCAAATTGTCGGTATATTCTAAACAAACGGTGGAGCAAATAAACGATCTATACATTTATTTGAATCTTAATATCATTATTTGACAGTTGTAGCTATGAATAGCTATAAAACGGAAAATTGACAGGGGGTGTTGTATGTTAGATTGAATTGTCTTAATAGTTAATTTCCCTGACTGTACACAGCGCCCGTCGAAATTAAATTATATTTAGATCACTCTCTAACGAGTCCAGTGCTGCCATCTGTTTAGGTGTGCAAACACTAATACTATGAAACTTTTCAGCGATTTTTTTTTCCTTTCATGCATGGGAAAATTGTCTGACAAATTACCAGCCCTTAGATTTCCTTAAACAAGGCCTCGGAAAAGACCATACAATAAACAACAATAAGTTAACCTCAGCATCAATGACCTATGGACAGATATTATGGGTAGATAAAGATATCCTCTAGAATTGAGCTTTTGGCTCGGTTTGAGAATCTTTGGTGAAATCTTTGTGGAGAAGCAGAAAGCAGTTTTGGAAAGGGTTGGTTTGCAGAAAAGCTTTTAAATCAGAACCGTCTAATAATGAATAAAATAATGTAGGTATTAAAAGATGACAAGTACTTGGCTATAATAATTTCTGAAGAATATTTCAAATCGGCAATCGTAAATGAAATCATTTACCTTCAATATAATGGCATTTGGCATTGACCCCGTTAGCCCTAGCTATAGCACTATTTTCTTTGTTTAGTGTAAAATTTGCTGTGAATTGTTGTTTGTGACGATATTATTATTAAAGGCAAACAACAAAATTTTGTGTTTTAAAAGTTCAGTGACTGAAACTGTGTTAACATAAAAGTGACTAATAATTATACTTACGTAGGTATTGTTGTTTGTGTAGTAAGTTATAGCCAAGCTTCAATGGGGCCCCCATATAGATAAATTGTCAAAGAAGCTTAGCTCTGCAGCATACGCCGTCAGGAAAATTCGTGGTTTAACTGATTTAGAGACAGCCCGTTTAGTATACTTTAGTTATTTTCATAGTGTAATGTCGTACGGTATTCTATTGTGGGGAAATGCCGCCGATATTCAGACGATTTTTGTTTTACAAAAAAGGGCAATTCGTTCAATTTATAAATTGGGTCCCAGACACTCCCTCAGAGACAAATTTAAAGGGATTAATATAATGACTGTGCCTTCTCAGTATATTTATGAAAATCTTTTGTATGCACATAAAAATATTAATCTGTTTAAAAAGTACAGTGATATCCATAATTTAAATACTAGGAACAAACACAAATTTGTTGTTCCTACTACCAGGCTCAAGAGAATAGGTGGCTCGTTTAGATGCCAATGTATACGTTTTTATAATAAACTTCCTAGCCACATTCAAGCACTAAGCCTTAATAAATTCAAATCTTTTATAAAAAGGAAACTATGCCAGAATGCCTATTATACTCTCAAAGACTATATTGAGGACAAAAAGGCTTGGGATTGAGTTGCTCCATTATAGCACAGGCAATGTTAATTTATTTTATTTTGCTAACTATTTTTACATTGAATTTTTGCTATAAGTATCTATACTTATTTACATATACAGTGACACTAATATTTACTGTATAAAGTACTATATTATTTTAAATTATGGTGAATGTGAGGACTATGTGTGTTTTTGTTCCAGTTTTAATCATGTGCTGGCAGTTTGAGTAGCTGATGCGGCCTACCCAAATGTCCTTTCTTTGGTATTGTTCGTCGAATCGTTGAGCTCCTTAAGTTCTGAGTTGAGCTGCATGGGTACTGACAAATGCGTGCACTGACTGGACAGGTCCACTGAATCTGTGTGGATCTTTCCTCAAAAGACCATTTCAGGCACAAATCTACATGGTCCTCAAAGATTATTATAATATTATTCTAATTATTGTGAATGTGAGAACTATGTCGGTCATTGGTTTTTTTTATATTTATTTTTGTTTTTTCTCAGCGTAATCATGATCTGGCAGTTTGAGTAATTTATGCGGCCTACTCAAATGTCCTTTCTTTGGTATTGTTCGTCGAATCGTTGAGCTCCTTGAGTCTAAGTTGAGCTGCACGATTACTGACAATTGCGTGCACTGACTGGACAGGTCCACTCAATCTGTGTGGTTCTTTCCTCAAAAGACCATTGCAGACACCGATCTACATAGCCTTCACATGATCTGACCAAGATTTTGTCTGGACTTTAAAAGGGACTGTGACCTCTGAGTTTGTTTCGGCCTTTCTTCTCAGAGTAGTCAGATAGGAAACGCCGACCTCAACTAGTTTAAAAAAAAATATGATTGACGTGTAAAAGTGTTTGTTCAAACCTACTTACAGAAATAAAATCATTTATCATTTATTTATAGAAAATAATGCATTTAATTATGAATGACAAGAGTAGTAGTAGTAGGGTAGTTTTTTTATCTTTGTCAATCAAATAACCCTAAAAACTCAAACTCAAAGCATTAAATTTCAAATAAACCAATTACAGGCACTTTACAATTGCCAAGGGGACGTTCAGTCAGAAAGATGAAGATAGTTGCCAATTGCGAAGCGTAGTACGTACCTATGGAGAAGAATGGGCAAGAATCTCAACCGACACTCTTTTAAATCAAAATATAGTATCTACCAGAATATTGGTTACATCATTCATGTTTAAATTATGCACGTAAGAACGATGCAGATCGTTAAAAGCGTCCGTAATAAAAATATTAAATTAAAATGCCGTGGCAGCTTACTGATGACCAGTCCCTACTCGCAGCGCCAGTTTACGAACATGACGACCAACCATTAGTTCTGCACAGGAATTATAATAATATTACAGTTCCAAGAGGCAAGTAACACTATTAATGTCGGAAATTATAACCAAATGCAAAACTAGAACGACGATCCAGTAAGCTTACTATAAATAGAAATGTTGCGTCGTTACATTAACGACTAACGCCGCTAAGACGAAAATAGTTTGCGGCGACACGATGAACAGCGGCGGCGTCTGGCGGCCGTGTGCAAAAACAGTGATCGTAACGACTAACGAAAATAACGACCAACCAGCGTCGTAACGGGTAACGAGGCCGAAACCTGAAAATGGGTTTGCATGGGTCTCAAACTCGCCGTTCGTTTCAGCGAAGGCTCAGTCGGAGAGCGGCCGCGGAGCCTTCCGCACCGTCGTCCGTTGCTCCGACACCAGATGGCGTCATGTGTGACCGCAGTTTCATAGTTTAATTTAGTTTCGCCAGATGGAGCCACCAGCGTATAGGGCTCCGGCTTCCCATTTAGTTTACGTCCTTTTACGATAGATAGCGCTACGAGAAACTGAAAGACTGAAAAGTGAATGGTGAGTAGAATTTACAGCATACATATTTTACTGCTTGTTCAATACTTCCGTCATTTTGACTTTCGTGTGATCTAGTCCTAATTCCCTTGAAGTGTTAATGTCTCGGTTTATTACAATAAACCTTTTGTAAAATACTTTTCTACTTAGAATGTTACGTGAGTACTAAATTGAACCTATCATAAAATAAGCTGTTAACTTTGACGCTGTTGACGATCTGTTTTTATAAGATCTGGTACCTGGGACCTTAGGGACATGCAAATATCCAGGCCCAGTAACGAGTGATTTTCTGAGTGCACTGGTATATACCCTAATGCGTGATGAGTATCTAAAACCAACAATGGCAATAGGCTCGCCCCCTATTACATGGGACCTATCACTGGCAAAATGGTGTGGGTGTACTATAGGTACACCTGTGCCTAATTCATAGATGATATTTGATGATGAAAATGATATGATTCATCCTCTTCGATCATAGATGTGATTTTATGTTAAAACCATATTCCAATGATTTATTTCTAGATACTTACCTACTATTATTACTACTGTTGAATGTTCTATTGTTCACAACTGCAATCAGACCTTCTCTGTTTATCAAGGGAAACTGGTTACTCACCATGGAAATTGATAACAAAGGAAACTTCACCTAAATATTTTCTTACTGGGTTATTATTTTATTTTATAAATACTGGATAATGAGTTTCAAAACACAATATTTCTAAGAACTCCTCGTTCTATATTTTACTTATTTCAAGTTGTGACTCTTCCATGACAAATGTAATCTGTCATTTTCCTTGAAATCATTAGTCATTTGTTTTCTTAACGCAGTCTTCCTAAATAGGCACCATGCTACAAAGTCTTCAGCCTAAACGATTCTCAGCTGGTTGTAGATTGTATTATTATTTGTACATCTATTTTATGTTCGTTGCATTTTCTTGCTTTCTTAAGCCTACAGACAGGCGCGACGCGACGGGGACGCAGCGACACAATTCTGGTAGAACAATTTCCATTAAGTTTTCATAGAAATTGTTCTACTAGGAGTCGCGTCGCGCTGTCGCGTAGTGTCTGTCTGTGGGAGCCTTTATAAGTTATCCGTCATTTTCCAGTTAATACCTAATGTCGAAGCACACTGTTACCGTCCAACGTTGCCACTGTTATTGATACTCTGTGTAACTTATTTAACCTTAATCATAATAAAAAATCATAACATTGAGCCATCCATTTTTGTTAAACCTTGATTTAACAAGTACAAATTAAGCAAAAAGATTAGGTACAACAATATTCATACGTATGCGATTAGGTCATGTGTGCACTCCTGCTCATCTTGCCAGGCTTGGCATTGTACAGAACCCCGAGTGTGAATGTGGCGCTGAAGTGGGAGATCTGAACCACCTTATTTTTTCCTGCCCCCTTTATGACCACTCCTCACTTTTCCAAAGTCTTGTTTCCCTCCGAGTCCCTTTTCCCCCTTCTATTGCATGTATTTTTATTATATTTTAATGTAGCTATCTATAAAACCATAGCTCTTTTCCTTGTAAATAATGATTTATCTATTTAAATATAATTTATAAACGACATATTGTACATACCTACCATGTAGTTCTTAGTTTACGCACCGAGTCGGCCTTTTGTGCTGGGCCACCTGGTGGCGTTAAATCGTTAGTTTTCTGTTAAATTATATCCCTTAGTGTTAATTTGTTATAATTTATTATTTAATAACAACTAATCTCCTTTCCATTTCCAAATTTCCCGTTATAATATTTAATCATTTCGCGAATACTTGATTCTTACGTTTTCTTATCAAATAAAATATTGTCAGTGGCAATAAGCACGAATCGTGCAACGCCAAAAAGAAAAAAAACAGTACACTGTTTAGCGCATTAAACAGTGTCACAATCTATCTAAATATAGTGATCAAGGAAAAGAGAAACAATGTATAAAACGACTTTTGGTATATTTTCTGGCAAATCCAATAACATTTGCCTCTTCCAGCACTGCTTTTGTTTTCAATTGAATTTATTTCGGGCTCCGATACAGTAAACATTGGCATGGTGGGTTAGGAGTATTCTGGTAATCGGTAGAGTAAGATGTTTTTCGTACCACTTGCTCAAAAAAGTGACATTCTATGCCACAAAAAGCGAACATAACAATAGTCATTTTTAATCTGTTAAAACCAGGGAATGAAAATTCTACTGAATTTCATTCATCCTCTAGGGGTAGAATGTGATTTAAATTTGGAATACTTACCGAAATTTGTACTGAACTACATCTGTGTTTACACCATTGAGTTTGTATATAAAGCATTATACATCTTTTTGAAAAAGGAATACGCATTTATTATGCAGTTAAATTACGAAAACCGACGTGGCCGTATTAGTCTAGGAATTTGCCGCGTTTTTGTTTTCTTCAAAATACATAAACGGTAAGTATATTTTAATATGTTCTAAAAATACGTTTAATTGTCATTATTTTTAATAAATGCTTATCTCATCAGTACTATTATTGTGTTAATTTTTTCGCAAATGGTACGAAAAGTAGAGTATTTTCCTCGGTGATAAAGCTGTCTTAGTCTTGGGTGAACTTAAATCCCTCGCTACACTCAGGACTCGTCTTAAATCCCTCGCTTCTCTCGTGATTTAAGTTTATAACACCCTCGCTACGCTCGGGAGTAAAACTCGAGTCCTTCATTACGCTCGCGATTTAAATCGTCACCCGCGACAGAAGACACTGCTTTATCCCCTAGGTTAATAATCTACTATATACCGGCAATAGGTATAGGTACTTATAGAATACACAAAACAATGATGTACTTAGGTGTAACCACCACTTCAGCTTTACCGCAAAGCTCACCTTGGTTTTCCAAGGTGAGCTTTGCGGTTAAGCTGAAATTCATCTTCAGAAGCTCACCTTGGAAATAGCATTTTTTTTAAATACTCATAACATTATATAACATCACGGCCGTGTTCCTTAAGGGTTAAGCAGAGGAACACCTATAGGTAGCCCCACATTTCGCCAGGTTTAACCGGTTGAATTACATAAACAATTTATTAACTGTGTCTGGGTGTTTATATATGTATATCAGTCACCAGGTTACCGTAGTACAGGTTCTACCTAGTTCGGGACCTGAAGACCTTGTGTAGATGTTGTCTCAGATTATTATTATTATATAATTAAAAAGCCATGGTGTAACGCGTGGATCCACGTTCGAAGGTAATAGGGGGCGAGCCTATTGCCGTAAACCGGACACAAATCCAGACTCCAGGATGTTGCTCTCGGTTAAAAATACACTGTATTTCCTTTCCATGAAAAATTTACTCTATCTATGTAAACCTAGGAAATGAATATTATGTAGGTAATCGAATCTGTAACTTATTAATAATAATAATAATAAATCTTTATGCCCAGAAAATACAGATAATTGTACATTAAGTTTACAATTTTGAAAATACTGTAGAGTACATTACATAAAACATTTGGACGCTACAGAAATCTGTACACAATAGATTAAACTCTGTCTCTTAAACTAGGGGTATCCTGTATCTTAAGAGACAGTGCTTCGCAATGGGTTTCCAATTGAAATGTATGAGTGGACTGTGTCGATTTAACTTAAGTAGGGAAAAAAGTTATAAGTTATGAAAAAGAAAAATATAAGTTACTTTAGTTTTTAAATTATGCATGCATAGGTGAGTGCGAGGGGAGGGTGAGTGAATGTGATAATAGGTGTGTTTATGTTTGTGTGTGAGGTACGTAGGTGATGTGGTGATTGTGTGTAAGAGAGTGGTATGTGCGAGTGTGTATGGATCCGACGAAAGAGTGTTTTTGCAAGCAAGGAGATGAGTGTGTGCTTATTAGGTGATGTAGGTAAGTAAAGTCTCCGTTTCGGCATAGTCCAGTGTAAGTAGCCATTCTGTCACTTTTAATTGTAGGTTGTGTTTGTTGAGGTCTAAGATATTCAGTTTTTTTGTAATCTTTTTGTAAATGTAAGCGCTAATTACATAAAACTGATGCTTCGCGAACGTGGTCCTATGTTGGGTGCCTGAAGGGAGGTTTGTGCGCTTTTTAGGGTTTGATGGGGGAATGCTGCTATGTTTCCTAAAAACGGATTGAAGCACAAAGAGCTGACGGACTGTAAGAACCTTACAGTCTGCGTACAGTTGAGTTGTTGGGAATCTTTGGGGCTTCCTAGTCATTACTTTTAGTACGGCTCTTTGTGCTCTCTCCGCCCTCAGGAGGCCACCTTTCGATGCAGCACCCCATACAGAGATGCAGTATCCTATGACCGATTGGAAAAGTGCATAGTACATCAATTCAGTAAAGTGCATAGTACATAGAGTTGGCAAAGTGCATAGTAGTTGATTCACACGAATTTACTCGCCCGAAACGGGCGAATTGACACTTTTAAATAATATTATATTATCTGTAAGTGATTCGCACGAAGTTAATTTATATTCGTGCGAAACGACAAATAAGCCGAATCTGTTTAGTTTGGTATCTTTAGTAACTTATGATGCCTATTGGCAACGGAATTCGAATATAAACAAAGTGCAATGGACTTATCAGTTAGGGTTAATTTACAGATAAGTAATGTTAATGCTGACTAATGCATGTGAGGTAACATTTATACCTAGTCGTATGTGATGTATTCGAACAGTACCTACCTACATGTAACAGATAGGGTTAAGTTCCAACAGTCATAGGACTCACAGGAGTTGTTGATTTTAATGAGGAAACTTTAAAATATCTAGAGTTACAGGATCAAGTAAAATACAGATTAATAAAAATAATTAAACCATTCACACTTGCATTGATTATTAAATTAGAAAGTCCTTAGGTATTGGGTAATTGACTGTTACTTAACAATAGGTGGCTAATAACTTCGGCATGCAATTTACTACAGTACACTGAGTTCATAAATAATGTAGTAGGTTAAATAACCAAATACCTACCCATACATGTTATGAAAGTAATCTACATTTACGAATGGGCGTGTAAATAAAATAAAAGAACGTTTTTCCACAATAACAAATTCCTTTATTCTTTCTCTCTGGAGAAAAAATAGTAAAGCATTAAAAATTACCAATATTTTCTTGAAAAATATAAAACGTTGATTTTATTGAAATTGGCATCCACTTTGATGTGTCCTTAACTTACAGCCAGAATGTTCTATTACCCTATTATTAAGTATTTATAAACCGAATATAAATAATAGTGGACCATAAATGATATTATGTTGGTTGGCCATTAGCAACATTTATCTGCTGAAATAGATTTTAATAATGTAAATATTCGAGTTTATGTAGGTAACTATTTTGAGCAGTTACAAAGAATCAGTTTCAGTTTCACGCCAGCTTTAATGCATTTCTTACGCACTCTACCTGGCGGCCACAATGAAATCACCAGCGTGAGTAGGTAACTTATTGTTGGCTCAGTTTCCAACGCAAATAGTTTTGCTATTCGTCTAATGGTTAAGTCAAATTTTGAATATGACGCACTCGGCAGGCATCCAGGTGCTGTCAACGAACCCGTCTGGTCGTGGTGAACCCGAGAACTTTCCACGACGGCTCTCTGAAAGAAATCTATATATTTCTAATATTATGTTATGATTACAACATCGGAAAATTCCGGGTGGATTGAGAGCCATTTCATTTTATTGCGCGGTCTACTTCGACTGAAATAGACTGCTCGACCAAAACGGGAGAATAACTAGTTCGATGCCTAACATAATCCTGATTTGTGGGCGGCCGCGGCAGCGAGTGAATTGAATTTCCCCATGCAACAGATGTGTGGTCTAAATGATTTCTGATGCTTTTTGGATATTAGTAGGTATAATTCTTGAGGTCGGTACTTAGTGTAAGTACTACGTAGGTACTTACTGAAATGTTTTACAAACTTATTCTCCTCCGAAGTGTAATTATGAGAGGCGGTATTCTTACCGAATTACGCGATGTGTTCTATAATCTGGATTTTCTGAGAAACGATCTGACTCCAGTGGCGAGCCACCGCCCGCGCGTTCCGTCGACCGAAATAGAGTCGGTCGGCAGGCGCGTCTAATCTGCGTCCGCGCACAGCTTTTTAGACGATGCAGGAAACAAACTTTTTCTTTTCTTTTCCTACTCCAACTCTAACAGAGGATTCCAAAAGTCGGCTAATGTTCCCCTATTATGTTACCACATTGCCACAAAATAAAACAAAGGTAATTTTCGCCTCACCATATTAATTAAAACCATCAATAACATTAGAAACGAATACCGAATGCACATTAAAATAAACTAGGAATCTTATGTTGCAACGGCCAGGAAATATATGTTGCTGAACATTCTATTCTAGTAGATGGGTAGACAAAAATAGCTGTTTTATTAGTTGTAAATTTCACTAGCCGCCCATAGCAACATCGAGCGTCGGCACACAAAGGGAATTATTGAGGTGGGCTTCTGTTAGGTTATTACATGAATTGATGTGTTTACAAACTGATAAATTAGAGCATTACGGAGTCAACGCTGTTCCGCGATCACATTATATGTCTCAATTAATTGAAGTCGTCAATAGATCCGTTTATAAATAACACACACGCGTGCAAAATAGACGGCTATCTGAGGTACCTGAAAATTAATTTTTCATAAATGCTGAATGTGGTTTAATCTTGTTAACCTTTGTCTTGCTTCTAACTTTATTCTTTAATAAATTGACAGTTTCGCCTTGAGATATTAGAAAAGATGATGCTATCGAATACATATTTTCATATAATGCGGTGTAGGTATATAAATAAAAAGTAATTTAAAAGTTTGTGCGACATTTTCACGTGCCAACTACATACGATAGTCTTACACTATAGGTGGGTAGTGCAAAACTTTTATAGATTTAATGAATTTGTTGTTTGATCTTGAAAAAAGTGTACGAGTATGCTGTAATGCCTTTTCATTTTGTAACACTGCATCTGCCAAGTAGGTTATTATTCTAGTTAGCTGAAAGAAATGTATGCGTCCACGCATAATAAATTACAGTTTCAACTTTGAAAAACAGAGCTGGCACGAATATTTGCAAATAATAGTAAACTTTAAACATAATAAATATAGTTACTTAGAGATAGTTTAGACTATAAATACATACGTTTGGATGAGATAGCAAAATTAGAAGAATTATAAAATCATTGTCAACATGCCTTTAATAACGTGCTTCTTTCATTTTTTATGAAGATCCTGATGTGGATTTAATTAAATTACGTGCCATAATACCTACCCTAATGCATATTAATTATATCACAAAACACAAGCGTTTTTTTACGTTTATACCAATATGTAGTTAGTTGGACGCCAGTCAATTAGTCAAGGAATTTAAAGATTTGTTAGATACTTGCCAAATTACTAGTGGTCACTAACACGTGTTCCATGTGCCTAGGTCTATGAACCCATATGCTCATGTCCATCAACTGCTATTAATTTCCGCATCATCCTCTAAGAAACAACTTCAATTTGCAATAAGCACTAACTTGCTGACGTAACCGAGTGGCTTTCTTTGAAGGTATTTACAAACCGCGCCACCAATCTGTCTGTGAATGCTTTTAAATATAGCAAGTACGCGGTAACAACTAATGGCCTAAGTATTTAAATTTAGTATCACAGTTAGCGAATCTTAAAAATAGCTGTACCTACCTAAATACGAAATAACTCTCGGTCTAGAAACTAATGATGAGTTAAGAAAGAGTAAAATGTTGCGTGCAACTGAAAAACTGAAAAAGTATAAATAAACAGATATAAACTCCGAATGAAAGTGAACATACTTACTTGACAATGTAATTAATTCATTGTTTAGTGTTCTACACGATTTATTAACCAATCATTTGTTTTCAGGCATTTAATTGTTTTAGCTATTGTTTATGTTTACTATTAACTGTAAATATTGTACAGTAGGTAGGTACTCGTTGGTTTATTTGACGAAATGGTTAACTTTCAGTGAATTGTGCCATATTGATTTGTCAAAACAATTAAAACTTCCATTAGCTAGAAATGTGCAGAAATAAGAACATAAGCACACAACGTACATATTTAACTATCGTCTTAAACCCAGTCTCTCGCGCACAGGCAGACTGATTGTTAAGATTGTGTTTCAGTAGAAGGAACGTCTAAAACTGTTCGTACCTACCTATGAAATTTGGCTCTTGCGTAGGAGTGCGGCTGCCCACGGCAGCAGCATGAGTAATGCTCGGCCGGCGATGACTTCTGTTTCATGAGTAACATTCGCGAGGTGCTTGTGGCTTCCATTTTATTTTAGCGTCGCCCACTCGCTCCATGGAGAGCCGAGATCCACCACACCTGCCACCGCCGATTGACTCATATACACCTGAGTGTTATACAATCCCGGATCCATAAATTCCTACTTATAAAAACTTTACTCCGCTTACATAAAATTGTATTGTACAATAACATTACTCATCGATCGATCGAGATGGACGATTGTGTCAGAAAATGTAACAGGTAATCTAAAGGAAATCTTCTCTTTTGTTTCGAAGAAACCACGAAGCCTCTAGATTACTTTTCTCGGAATTTTCTCTATGGTTTTGAGGTTAATATTAGCGAACAGAGGAAGGTACATTATGTAGTTGCCTTTTCATTCAATCCAGGTATTTGCAAAGCAATTAAGATCTGTCATTGTAAATATTACGAGGTAATTACGTTTGACAGGTGTTTAACTCACTCGATAAACCACGAAGACTCACAAAGGGGGTGCGATCGAGATACGGACAGGTTTGAAAACGTGCCAACGTAGAATTTTCACATTTTTTGGGGAGCTTTTCACGGCTATAAAATTTATGTCGCTCGGGATAAATTCGATGAAAAAATTGTGATGTTCTCAGACTTACGTTTAAAATATTAGATAACTCTTTATCTGCGTCAAAAGAACTGATGGTATGCTTTAAAATAAAATGTAGAAAATCCTGGTGCAGACAGAAACAAAAATATGAGTTGTGATATTCAGTTATAGAAATAATGAACACTTGTTCGATTAATAGAATAGCGTTACTAAGAGATCTAAGAGACCTCTTGGTAACGCTATTCATTAATCTCGTCATAAAGTGGTATCATGCAACATATGGTCGCTGGCATTGCGCTGACCCCCACCGCCATAATATATGGTCAAGACCGTGAACAAATCATCGTCAACTTCCTTAGTCGGAAGGTACTGACCATCTATCAACTCATTCGCAGAAAATATCAAACAAAACACTAGATTCTTTTGGACGAAAAAGCAAATGAAACAATTATAATTTGTAGGTACCTATTATGAAAATAAATGTCTACATAAATACTTTTACACCCACTCCTATAGAGGGATAGGTAAAGTTCTAATGGTAGAGCGGCGCCAAGCAATACCTACATAAGTAAGATCTGGTGACTATTTCTGCAGCTCTCCTATCTATTTAATCTACTTGAAGATTATAAGATATTCTTCTATTTAGATTTTCATCTGGGCATTGAACAACAAATACATTTGATGAAGGAGCTCTTCCCGACATTTCCGTAATAAATTACTCTAAAGTGCATACTTAAGCCATTTTCAAGGTTCAGTAAAATCGATTGATGTAGGTATCTTAACGACGATTAATTAATACACCTAAATTATTCTGTTTTGTTATTATATTATTCATTGCATCTTGCAACAGTTCGCAGGGTTTTCTGAGTGACTCTAAAATTTATAATATGCATAGCCAAAAGAGCCTAATAGATACCTTTGTAGTTACCTACACCGTGTAGCGAAGCCTTTTGCTTAGTTATCTATTCCTTCACAGTTCACACACACGCTGTTTACCAAAAACATCAGGAAAATGAAGAGTTTGTTTATGTTTATATCCAAATATTAATCTTGATGCGATTCCAAATACGTCAATGGTCTCGCTCGCCGCAATGGTCGATAGATATCCCCAATGATGTCATAATCTATAATCAATACAATTATTCATTAACACGTGAGGATTAAATCATTGCACAGTAGTTTAATAATTATGAGCAAAGTTATTTTTATGAAAAAATATTAATAGATGGGCAGGTGCGAGTACAAGTTGGCAAGAGCAGCATTATGCCACAATGTGACACGGTACTGGACTAATTGTAAACATAATAAACAGTAGGTATATTTGTTGTTATTTCTGTCGCTATGAGTACGCGGTGAGGGTGCTCCTGTGCACTGTGCACACCTTGCTCACCGTGCTCAGCGAGTCTCACCACGATGATCGTCCATCTGTTTACACTTCAATATTAGCATTTGTTCGTTCGCGCGGCCCTCGCTCATTGCCGACGTTGTTATGGACAGATGGTGCTTGCCAAATTCATGATTCACATCTATATATTTATGGCCAATGATGCCCGATTCGGAATGTTTCTAAGAGTTCATATATCATTGACATAGTAGCAGGTATTTTCATCTGAATCTTTATTATTCTAGACAGGTGTAATCAAGTGTACCTACCTATAATGTAAGTACGTACACTCATTTATTGGTCGTAGAAACTTCCACCACCTACAATTCGGTTATGGGACAGTTTTGATTATCTGTTGAACTGTTGTTAGGATGATATGAATAGTTAGAGAGCCCTAAAGCTTGAGTAAATACTGATCTAACATAGCGATTGATTTGCGGTCAGTCGAATGAAGAGTTGCTAACTTAAGAAGTTATATTAAAAATGCTTTTAGACAATTATTATATTACAAACTATTTACACTAGGTAATAAACTAAATGATTACCTAAGTAACTATACAAATACATACAAAAAGAAAGGGACACTGGCGTCGAAGTAGTTCCATATCGATGTCATCCGGAAACGTATCCAAAAGACTGAATTGCCACGTTGAATGGCAATGCTAATTCTCTGGCCGAAGAACGAGCAAGAGTTAGGTACTTCATATAAAAGTTCAGAATCTCAGCGGTGTCTGGTTAAACAGCTTACACTGAAAGCCAGCACGAAAATAGAAGATGACGCTGACCAAGCTACATCATTATTTTAATAAATCTCGATGGGCACTGTATGGTGCGCTGGTCGCAAGATTGATAAAAGCAGTCTTCGTTTATTGTAAAAATGCATCTACAGGGTCAAATTAAATTAGCTAGCGGAACTCCGCAGACGTGACGTTTTAGAAAACGTGTTGAAAAATATATTTTTCAACACATTTGCTCAAAAAATGCATTACGAAGCCTGTATACATTGTTCGAAAGTTATAAATTACGCACCATACAGTAGGTAGTACCACTATTATCATAAATAACTATTTTCAACACATACTTCATGTAACAACACTACCAGCGGTCGTTGACCCCTAAAATAAACGTCAAACCATTTTTATTGTATCGTGTTTAAATATCGATACCCATTACGTCTGCGGAGTTTCGGTAGCTAATTTAATTTGACCCTGTATCCTACCTACCTGGAACAGATAGAAAGTTTGGCGAAAGATTGTTATGCATCTCAATGTTTTAATTTTTAATTGTAGTGTGTATCGCTTTGCATTCATCTAAACTAATATTATAAAGAGAAACGATTAGATTTTTTGTATGTTTGTTTGTTACACTTTCAGGTTAAAACGCCACATGGGTAGACCTAGAGAAGGACATAAGCTACTTTTCATCCTGGATCGCAGACGAAGTCACGGGCAACAGCTAGTATCTAATTTATAAAAAACTACCGTTTATATTGCAGGTGCGGGTTAGGTAACCCGTTGGCAGGTTGGCACCCTGTCATAACCTGCTGCAATCAATCAATTATTAACTCAACACGTACCCTTATTAATTGCCAAACGTTATTGTAACTAGTGTTTCGGTCACTGTATCTTTGGTTACAGTTTTTTACTTCGCCGGGAATGAATAGTTTATGCGGAAGCATTTTCTTTTCAGGAAAGCATTTTTAACTATATATATATATATACCTACTATATATAATTTAGTACGATTACCTACCTACACTAGATAGGTACCTACGCACATTTTATAAAATTATAAATTTGCATAATTATTATTAAGTATTATTATTCTGCGCTGACTGATAATATAGTCAACATTATCAATCCGCGCAGAATCTGCAAGCAGCGGCATGCATGGTGCAATACCGTTACAAATTATATTAATTCTGTGGGCGAGTTAAGTTCATAAAATATACTTTATATCATAATTACACAATATTTATTATAAAACAACGTGGAACTGAACATCGTAATTCGCAAATGATTTATCCGTAGCCAATAAACTTCAGTGCGCGTTTCGTCTAACGTCAGAATTCTGAAAATCTGTTAAACTGGCAAACCAAATAATTATCGTTATGTCTGTATGTTGGAGAATTGATAACATGGTATCGGTACCTAACTATAGAAGAATTATACACGGAGACCGAACTATATTGTGAATCAAACTATTTTTCAAATGGTCAGATTCAGGTGGTTGGAATTGGAGTAGTAGGTATTACAATATTACCTTACAAGGACGATAGATAGGTAAGTGTAGGATAAAGTTACATAGGTATTCTGATATCCGTAAACATTACATCTAAATAAATGAGGGCATACATCGAGGCGCAACTTGTTACAATGGATACAGTACATGATTCTAAATACCCGTGCGTTGAATTTTATCGTCGGTAGTATTTTTTTAAATTGCTCTTCCATAGAGAACAGCAAAATTTAAAAATATTTTTTTTTCAAAATGTATTTTGGCCGCGTAGATGTTGCACTTTTCTATAAAACTGCTGTTTTTTTTTTTGATAGTAGGTATACGAAAAAAAAAATACGCTAGGGCGGTCTAGAATATGTGCTGAATTCATGGTTCCCCATAGTTTGCGCGTCGATGGGGATGCCACCCTTTACGTATACTCGCATAAAAGGAAAACAGTCTACACACCCACTGTACCTATGTAGATAGATAGTCGATATAATATGCAGCAGTAGGTACTGCATCTTGTTATCATCATAAAATGGTAAGTCTATGTAGGTAGGTATATATCTATCTAGTATATAAGTAAACGTGTTTCAAGTAATTCTACCAACGCAATGAATGCTGTTGGGATGTTGCCCTTCGATGTTTTGTCACCATGTATGACTAACGAGTATAGAATTTATAGGTACACTAACTGCTGCCCGCTGCTTCGTCCACGTAGTTGTCGGTAATTATTCCACGGGAACGTGCTACCGGGATAAATAGTTTCCTATCATCCAAATCCATTCAGCCGTTCAAGCGTGATAAGGTAACAGACAGACAGATAATAAATGCAAATAATACTTTTTTATTTTTATTAAACAGGTTTGTATGATTTTAAATATAGGTATAGCTTAAAAAATTAATTTAATTTATCATCATTCATTTGAAATATCCTAGTAGGTATTGCCATTTATCATGAAACTAAATAATATGTACTTATCAGCTAAGTTATTTTATAACTTCAAATTGTAGCCTATGTTTAATTTACTTTCCGCGGCCACCCGCATAAAAGTTCCGATTTAAATGAAATAGGGTTCTGACTATATTTCCAATTCCTTAAATCTCTTAAAAACATAAATTTTTCAATAATCATGTGAATTTTAAAATCATCCCCAATTTTCCCTCTTGGGGATGATTTTACATAAACGCTGTAACAAATATGTTTTTATTTCTTACTTTTTCATATCCCTAACTTAAGAAATGCTAAGTTTCCCATACAAACTTTCATTGCGTTTATTACCCCCTATTAGGATTATTTTTGAGACAAAAAGTAGCCTATGTGCTTCCGCAGGATGCCATCCATCTACTCGCCAAATTTTATCGAAATCCATTCAGTGGTTTAGGCGTGAAAAGGTAACATACAGACAGACGGACAGACATATAGAGTTACTTTCGAATTTATAATATTATTAGTTATTATATTATAGTAGGTATGAATAGTAGGTATCTACCTATGCGAGACTTTCTCTGACGATGATGAAAGCACTATGAGTGATTAATTACTGATTCCTCTATTTACGGAACTAATCATATTCTGCCGTATAAGGTGTGCCAAGATCTATTTATTTTACAATGAGCGATGTAGGAAATATAAACGAAAACATGTTCCCATTGTAAATCACCGAAGAACATGTACTTTCTAGAAAGATCTATGGTGGCAGCATGATGATCCGCACAAGCTTGTCCTTATTTCTGATAGTAAAATAATGATTTATTGCCACTTGATTTGAAAGGAAAGAAAACGATGACACAAAACTAAACAATGGAGGCACTGAATGTTTCTCCGATGAAATGTGTAAAATGGTTGAGTTTGTCTAATATAATTTGTAAACTACAAATTATGGTTTTATGGAGATATGAAAATAGAGGTCATGGGTACCTACGGCTATTAAGGGTTGGTACTGAAAATAAGGCATTGCAGATTTTTGTAAATATGTACCTAGATCAAGAACTCATAGGTTTTACTCAAAGTTTTACAGAATTTTCGTTAAAATCCTATTAGAATAGATTTAAATGCGCCTATACGTATTACCCACTACGTAAGTACAATTTTTTTTTACGATAAATAAGATTGAAAGTCTACACAATGGGGCGGAATGGTACCTATAGGAATAAGTACGGTACCCGTGGTTGAGGGTTGTGCGTGGGGCAGCTGAGGGTGTAGCGCAAGCGAAGGCGGCGCCCGCCCCCCCCCCCCCCACTGGGGCCGTGTGCAACTCGCGCATAGACTACGGTCGCCCGCTGCCCTCGCGCATCATTCGAACTTCGCGCACCGCAGTCTTGGCATCTACGCCCTGAACTGTATACGCGTCCGGGAGACTCATCCCGCAGCGACTTCTACGAACAGGTCCTTATTCCAGTGAAAGTGACATTTAACCTAATCTTATTGCATAATATAACCTAACCGCGAGTGAAACATAGTAGTCTTCTCTATGTGAAACTATTATTAGAGTTGCATCGGCTCGCTCCAGCGTCGTAACTTTACCTGAACGCCCCAAATTAGGAGCGCAGGCGCATCGGCCAACGCGCCGCCCGCCCAACGTTCCATATTTCGCTACATTTTTTCAACCGCGCGTTCGTTGCATTCGCAGGAAGCCGCCCGATATACGTGCATGTTGAGCAATAAAGTGCCCGTTCAGATGAGATTGAAGTGGTGCAGGCGACTTGGACTCCGGCCAACGGCTGTTCCATTTAGAATAAAATTTGACAACGTATCCAAATAATATTTTAACGTGTAAACTACATGTGTTACTACATAAATAGTGATAAGTGGATCTTAGAGAACCAGAAAGGTTTAATGGTGATTTCAAAAGTGTATTTGGGATTTCATCGCCACAGTTGTGAAGCCAAGTTTCAAGTCGCCTGCCCGTCGTCCCGGTCCTGGTGCTTTTATGTGACTTATTGTTTGAAGTAGAAATATTTTGTTTCAGGATAAGTTAAGCGAGCACAATGCCTTTCAAACCAGCAGATAACCCTAAGTGCCCAAAATGCGGCAAGTCAGTATACGCAGCAGAGGAGAGAGTCGCCGGAGGACTCAAATGGCACAAAATGTGCTTCAAGTGCGGTAAGTTGATGAACAATATGTACGTTTACATTGTTTACGTATACGATTAGAAAAGAGTATACCTAATAAATATAGGGATTGGTAATCTTATAGAGACAAATGAAGATAACAATACCTACTACTTTCTGTATCAGTTGACACTAACATCGAGGAATGCATCCAAAATAATTTTAAATCAGTTCGTCCCTAAGACGACCCACTGACCAACTTTTTGCCTAAAGGGTTTTAGTTTGTAGGTATGTCTCTAGTTGCAAAAGTATTTGAAACGTTATATTTAAATTATTGATTGAACTTAACTATTTGTTTGATGAGATGAGATGATGGGATCAACATTAAGAGCAACTGAAGTTATTTCAATTTGATTATAACTTTTTATTCGTATTATTCCCGTAAGAAGAAAATAAACGAAGACTGTAAATAAAGTACTAGTCCTATGTTACGTATGTTATGATAAAAAAGAATTCAATTCAAAGGCATCAAATGTTTCCGTATTTTTCCAATAGGTAGGTAGTGTTTATTTACGTGAATGGCTATTATTGATTCAAGTGTGGTATGGTCTGATACAAAGATACCAACAATACCCATGAATAATTTTGCCAAGTAGGTAGGGCAGTAGCCTAGCACATGAGTACAATGGGTCTTCACTTCACCAATCACCAGTGCTATAAATAGGGAAATTTGATGAACAGAGTATCTCTACCTACCTACTTTTAAAACTCATAATGTGATTTCAATCAGTCTCTCATTATAGTCATTATTATAACTGCAACCTCAACTAAAGTGAAACGCAAAAGTTATATTCAATGTTTATCTTGTCCCAGGCCTGTGCCAGAAGTTGCTGGACTCCACCAACTCCACAGATCACGAAGGTGAACTGTACTGCAAAATGTGCCATGCACGCAAATTTGGACCAAAAGGCTACGGCTTCGGCGGTGGTGCTGGCTGCCTGTCCATGGACACTGGTGACCACCTGAAGGCTGATAATGCGTAAGTACCATCCCTCTTAGATCTCCCGCCGCCCGCGTCACTGAGGGCCTTTCCTTATCTAAGGCCGCAACGACGGCCGGCCTCCGGGCCCGTGCGTAACCACATTAACCGCGTGTACATATACTCATACTATACAGTAGAAAGCGCGCGCTGGCTGTACATTACGCGCCGCCTGACACGTGCATGACCAGTCTCCGTTTATGTCGCAACAGGAATTGAGCGAGCAGCCGTCCAGCAGAACTTGCGGGTTGCCGACACACATCTCGGCCCACCAGCGACGCCTCGCGAACGCACGCCTTACTGTTACTTTAAATTACTCTAGTTAGGATTATTTATTCGCTATCGCTTAATTTAATTTGTTCATCGGTATTATTTATTATTTATAAAAAACACAAATAAATAAAACAGTCGACTACCAACCCTGAGTTAGAAATGTTTACGTGAGCGCGGTCGAGGCGCGCGCGCGCCCGCTATTTGCAGCCGGGCGCGCGCCGGCTCGAGCGCGCTCCTGCCCTGTCGATCCCTTCCTCCCCAACGGGGCGTGCCCCCACACGAAGGAGCCACGGTGAGAAACCAATTTGTAGCCTTGGCTTAGCAACGCTCCAGACGCACCTAGATGGCATGCATCGAGACGATCTTATGTTGAATAACTTTCCTCGCTACTCACACTCTGTCTAACCCTCAGCTAACGCTTCCGTCTTAGCTTTAACTCATAGTAAACACATGTGATGGGATAAGGAAAGCGCCCTCTATGTCGATATATTGTGTAGTGCTATAGCGAGGCCGATGCGGAGCGGGCGGCCGGGAGCCCTTACCTTCTCCCATTACGGCGGAGGTGCGCCGCCGGCATCTACTGCTTAGCCGCAATCCGTGTGGCCGATACTAGAATGTAGAGGCACGGATTCTTCCGGTGCCTGAGAGGCTTTTAACTACTCTTCTGTCACCTGTTGCTTGGTCTGAACATTGTTGAACATTTATTGATTTGCGGCATGTATACAGGAATGGCGCAAGGACTAACGGAGCTTGTATGGAGCCACGTAAAATCGCCAAGGCGCCGCCTGGCCAAGGATGCCCACGATGCGGCGGCTTCGTATATGCCGCTGAGCAGATGTTAGCTAGAGGACGGGTAAGATTCTATGGATCTTCATACATTAAATTAAATGTCATATAAGTACAATTAGGTACCTCCATTCAAATGCCTTTATTTGGAAGCTTGTGCTGCTTTTAGATGCTTAAACAAAGTATAAAATAAAACCACTTAATCCTTCTAATTGTATCTTTATCTACTATGTTTTATATGCTAGTTACGCAAATATAAATATAACTAAAATGGTGTGCCGTAGGGCTATCACAGGCGATGCTTCAAATGCTTAAATTGCAACAGGACCCTTGATTCAATGATGCATTGTGATGGGCCAGATGGTGACATTTACTGTAGAGGTATCTGAACGATTAATTATTAATGATGTACCACGTGTCAATTAAATGTCCCACCTGTTTTCTCTCTTCCGTGGTCCCAACCATAAATATGTTGTATGTGCCTTAATATCATGTATCATTGTAATAACGCGAGTGATCCTCTAGACTAGTATGCTCCCTGCATGCCCTGACGTATCCTCATTGTTCACTGTTTGTCCAGGGGTGGCACAGGGAGTGCTTCAAATGCGGAGACTGCTTAAAAGGTCTGGACTCTACAAACTGTTGCGAGGCCCCAGACAAAGACATTTACTGCAAAGGTTTGTTTTTTCTCCTCATTTCCCATAATCGATACAAGTTAAATCCCAGTTTTCATAAAAAAATAATCATAAACAACAAGACAAGTAAAAGTCCCTACATGATCTAAATAATATTGTGAGTGATTACAAACTCTATTAACCGTGATGCATGGTCATTTCCTTTTTTGTTTTCGTGGTTTTAATTAAATGTTTTTCTCTGTAGTATGTTATGGGAAGAAGTTTGGTCCTAAGGGATATGGTTACGGAGGAGGAGCTGGTGTCTTGCAGAGTGACCCTAACGCCAATGGGTAAGAACCGCTTGAGGATCGGTCGTGTGACTTATCTGGCGAGGGCACAGCTTTTGACACAATGTACCAAAACAATATATTCAAACACAAATGTTTGAGCGTGGATCGCTGTGTGCTCTACAGATGCATTAATAACGCTTTGCTTTTGCTGTAGGATGCTACGCACAAAGATTTGGTCCAAGAGGTGTAGGACATGGGGGAATGTCAAGCCTGGGTCTTATGTGTGATATTAAGGACTTGGAATGGCAAAGGTATAATACATATTAGAGTTTCACCAAGACCCTGATGGATCCCAAAAAACAGTCTATAGGACTGTAAAGCCCCTAGTTTTCATGATTAACCAAAACATCTAATATCTCAATTTGCTTATAGACTGCTTTAGCAAATAAGATTTTACTTTGTCCCAAGTGTTAAAGAAATCATGGTTCATACGTAACACACATTGCTCAACAACACCATCCTGTTTCACTTTACGCAAGTTATTTTCGCCAGAAGCTTCGGTAACATTACGTATACTTCTCAGGTTACATGACAGGTTTAGGTTATTTCCATCGCATAGTCACTTTCATAAAAACAGCTTATAATACAAACAAGAGATGGCAACGTGCCAATGTGAAAATAGAACGCGCTCTCCGCTCTCGATCGGACTTATTTTAATATCGTCGAGACCAGCCACACGTTAGAGCTTACACCATGTAATCTGTGGCAGATTCGCTTAACATCTTTGTTAATAGGTCTACTGCATAGAGTATAGTAATCTATAGGGAAGTCTACTGCTAAACTGGGGCCATCTTAAAATCAATCTCATTAGGTACCACACAATTACTTACTTAGATGACAGAAGGCAACGTTGAATTCTTGCTATTGTAGGTGGGCAACGTCCCGTTAAGGTTCACGACAACTAAAGGGATAGCCAGCCAACGTTTGGTAATATAAATACCTTTCACAGTCCCATGCAACACGAGCCTACCTTATTGACCTTAGGTGTTAAATAGATAATGCAGAAGTAATGACGCGTGAAAGCAGATAGACAAACTGAAGACTATTTGTTTGCTTGCTATATTTTACCTATTGCTAATTTTTATGTAGATACCTAAGTACATAAATCTGCGTATAACTATATCTAGGTATTTGATAAAAAACAACAGAACAAGCTGTAATTACACAATATTTATAGAGAATTTCATACCTACACATAGGTATCATCATCAAGACGATCACAACATTGATACCTTTGGCATGTTAAAAAAAATAATTGTTGTTTTAATAAATCTTGTACCGTTATTCTATACTTAATACCTAACACAGTTATTGTAAAGTACCTATTTAGGTACCTACTTACCCACATTGTATAGCTGCAAGCCCTTCACACCGAGCATTTCATTTGGTTTACAGTGAGCAAGCACCAAAGACAACGGTAACCAATACCGCTTCAATCCAAGCGCCCCCCGGCAAAGGTTG
The DNA here is from genome assembly GCA_937001585.2 of Brachylomia viminalis. NCBI lineage: Eukaryota > Metazoa > Arthropoda > Insecta > Lepidoptera > Noctuidae > Brachylomia > Brachylomia viminalis. The sequence goes on from OW443299.2 coordinate 13,062,527, forward strand.
CCCTAGATGTGGAGGTGTTGTGTTTGCTGCTGAGCTTGTGCTGGCCAAGGGTCGCGAATGGCATCGCAAGTGCTTCAAGTGCCGCGACTGCACGAAGACTTTGGACTCGATTATCGTTTGTGACGGACCTGAGTCCGAGGTTTACTGCAAGACTTGCTACGGCAAGAAATGGGGCCCTCACGGCTACGGTTTTGCCTGCGGCTCCGGCTTCCTACAGACAGATGGCTTAAGGTATGTTTTTTTTTTACAAAAGATAGTGATTTTCTAACGCAGATTTTTAACGTTATTAAATGGAGAGAAAGTAAGAGAGTTCGCTATAATATTGTAATGTTCGGTTACAGCGAGGAGGAGATTTCCGCCAGCCGTCCTTTTTACAACCCCGATACCACCTCCATCAAGGCTCCCAAGGGCCAGGGCTGCCCGCGATGCGGTGGCATGGTCTTCGCCGCTGAACAACAACTGGCTAAGGGCACGGTAAGTTTTGATACCCGACTGTTTCTAAGTATGTTAGTAGCTACACCCATTAATTGCAGTGGGATTATAATGTGAAGGTCGAGCAATGTGACAACCAATGTATCTTAAGCTATTGAATCTATTCCCCACAGAGTAACTAAAGTGGGCGATAGACGTAGGAGCTAGGAGCAGGGAATTTGGTGTAAAACACCGTCCTGGCTGATAAGCTGGAAGGCCACACGCTTTCTTTCCTTGAGTGCCGTAATGGCTCAAAAGAATAATATGACTATCAAATAAGAGCAGCATCCTGCTATTATCTTGCCAAATGTGCAGAAGTGGTGATAACAGCTTTATATTCTGACGGTCTTGCTTTTTTATTGAAAGAAAGAGGGGCTCGTGAATAAATGATAAAACGCGTATACGGGTCGAAGGTTAACTACGCTTGCCGCGGTCGATTCGTGGATGAGTAACCATCCATTACATATTGAGACCTCCGTCCCTAGGAAAGCACGTTAAGCCGTTGGTCCCGGCTGTCATTCGTGGTTCTTTGATAGTCGATATGGGGCTGGTCAGAAACTAAGTCTGACAAACAGTCTTAGCAAGGGGATCGTGTTACTAGATCCATGTAAAATACTGGTATTCGGCTGCACCTGGTTAGACTGGAAGCCAACCAACCAATAGTTGGGAAAAGGCTTGGCAGATTGGTGCGTTGTATTGAAAAGAAGGCGACCAAGAATATAATAGAATAGAATACCTACTCTTTATTATGTACACCATATAAATAAAAAACTAAGCTAAAGCAAAAAGTAGTACCTAGTAGTTTAAGTTTTGCTATATTTATGGTTATCATATTATTATTTGCTTACAGATGTGGCACAAGAAATGTTTCAACTGCGCGGAGTGCCACCGGCCCCTGGACTCGATGTTGGCTTGCGATGGTCCCGACAAGGAGATCCACTGCCGCGCTTGCTACGCTAAGCTCTTCGGACCTAAAGGATTCGGATTTGGCCACGCCCCAACTCTCGTCTCTTGCGACTCAGAGCCCGCCGTTACATAGTAAGTATATAAATAATTTATTACATAATAAGTAGGCATGAATGAAGAATATGAAATATTACACGTTTCTTCACCCATTGCTCAAATGTAAGGCGCGGGCTACACAGAAGGGACGTGAGATGAGGACGGGATGCAGACGCAGCAATAGTATGCAGATAGAAAAGCGAAATGCATGCATGAATATAATATGTGAAAGGGACGCCATGCCTGCTTCCCGTCCTTGTCTCACGTCTCTTCTGTGTGGCCTGTGCCTTAAGACTTACACAGCCTTTGGATATTCTTTTTTTTTTACAAACTTATTGATAGTGTTTGACTTAGAGCCGGTTTTTTGATCGGTAGTTAACTCAACCATTGGTTAAAAATAAAAAAAAAAAAAAAAAAATTGGTTAAATTTTACCATTATCTCGACCATTAGTTAAAAATAGTAAGTATAGTAAAATTTTGGCAAAATGTGTTGGTCAAATCAAAATATTTTGCCAAAATTGAACCATTAGTTACTATTTTTAACTAATGGTTGAGTTAACTACGGATCAAAAAACCGGCCCTAACTCACATTGTCTGAAAGCAAATTCAATTGTAATAATATATAAGTTAATGCTAGCTTTTAAATTGACTTGATGTGGTAAATAGATAGTAACTAAGTACAATGTAATTTAACAGCATGGAGCAGGTGCCATTCACCGGCCAGAAAGCAGCTAAGGGCCAGGGCTGCCCTCGTTGTGGATTCCCAGTCTATGCAGCTGAACAGAAAAACTCCAAGAATGGCACATGGCACAAACGGTGCTTCTCATGTGCGGATTGCCATAGATCTCTTGTAAGTACCTGTTACACCTTATTGTTGGAAATAGGACACATAAATCAAAAAAATACATAGGTAATCACTAAACACATTTAATGTAATAATTAAATTTTGTTAGTTTTTAAATAGTCGCTTTCATCATCTTCTTCTTTATCGAGATGAGTCTTTAAAAATTCCTCCACAGAGTCTGTGTTCCACTTTTCTATAGCCACTGTATCCTTAACAATTCCATCCTTATCCAGTAATTTGATGATCGGGTCTAGGCCTCGAACGTATTTGATTTGTAGATTAGGGAACTTAGCCGGCCTGTCACTCTTCACAAACGCTTGAATTTGAGGATAAGCCGGGAACTTACAGGTGCAAACTTCTAGTATAGCACGAGCATATTTCTTCTCTTTCGGAGCAGTTTCATCTTGATGACAGCATTCCTTACAGTGAGATATAAGTTGCTCTAAACCGAAATCTTTCAATTGATCACAAGAGGAACATAACAGGTTAGCTTTGATGAATCCAAGAGAAGAACAATCTTCGGTCGTGAACTCGGCATTGCTAACATGTACAAAGAGTGTAGCAAAACACACGAGCATCACTGTTGAAAACATCTTCAATAACACTGTATCACTTATGTCTAGATGTTTTTAACGTACAAAAAATAGTTTCTCGTTATTTTTTTATCATTCGTGTCTTCAATCAATCCATTCACCGACGGACGTGTGGTGATGGTGATGACACAATTGAATTGACACAATACATGACACTTTAATATGATATGACATTTGATGACATTATTGGGCTGCATTCCGAATTAGAACGTGAGCGCTCACAGCGATCACATCGATATTTTGCGTTCCGTATTAGATAATATCATGATTATGACAGTTTAGAACTGTCATCAATTCGGAACGCTCGTGAACGCGCTCACAGTGGTCGCTCAAGGTCAACCTCAAACCTTGCACAAAAAAGACCGATTACTCTTCTGCAAATGAAAGTTTAACGCATTGGCACGTCTACATATTTTGTTGGATTACTCTATCGACTCGGATAACTCAGATTTTGAGTTTGAGAACGACAATTAATCGTCCAGGGATGAAACGGACATTGAAGTACTTATATTAGCGTATTTACATGCTCCCGGCAAAGATTTACCCCGAAGTAAAATACCATGTTCATATTCATTTATGTATTTAATGTTTGTCACAGATGAAAAGACAGTTCTTACAGTTCACATTATTGTATCACTTTAAAACATACCCATGGGGTTCACAATATGTATTTATACGTGTGTCGATATATTGGCTATGTTAAAAATAATTAATAAAACTACAATTACACTCTTATTTCTTACCAAGAATTACAAATAACATAGATGCAACAATAATTAAACATAATGCGCATGAGTTTATAACTCATTTCTGGTATTCTGTTACGTCTTGGATTTTACAGCATAATTTCGAAAATGCCGCTTTAGTTTACCATCATTTTTGACAGCGCTCACGGTGATATTAATTTAGGGCATGGTCGGCGTTATCGCAAGATGACGCGTGTCATGACGTCATCTATGACGATTCACAGGACATCGTTATCGCGCTCACGCTAATTCAGTACGGGTGTTAGCGCGCTCAATCTCAAATCGATGACAGCCCAACTCGAAACGCTGCCCATATTATGACGATTCACGGGACATCATTATCGCGCTTACGCTAATTCGGTACGCCCGTTAGCACGCTTAAATCGATTACAGCGCAACTCGGAACGCTCCCTTTGTCGACATTTAAGACAATAAAATTATGATTCACGTAACTAAACATTGCTTTTTTATTTACAATTTCGGGAAGCTATCCTTTTCTTTTCACTTAGAAAATAATAAATAAACAGCTTCTAATGCTTAACTTTGTTTCAAACATGAAATTGTGGGTCGGGAACGCACCGTTTTATAACGTGTTTGGGTAGCTGGCTTTTAAAAATTTTAAGTTAAACTTTGACTATTGCCAGCCAGCGATATGATACTGATTTTAAACATAACAACATTACGCCTATATTCCCCGAAAGATTATTTATTTATTTGCGCCAGTCTATGTCCCATACAAATATAGGGGGTGAACTTAATGAAATCCAGACTCCAAGCTGCTACTGAGTAATTTCTGATGGGAAAACCCAATAACACTGCACGACCTGGAAATCCAACCCAGGCCCTCATGCTAAGCAGTAGCGCTTGCGACCACTAAACCAACGAGGCAGTCGCATATATATATATTTTTTTTGCATAATCATAAGATACAAGGTAAAATCACAGAACACTATTACTCCTAGCGGAGAAAGCGCGTGTAGTGTTGTGTGTTCATAGGATGTATCTATGAATATATATAAAATGTTGTTGGGGGCTAATGAATAAAATTCGAATACAAACCGACTTGAAATACTGGGCGAGGGATTCGTTGGGGGTTATGCATTCGTTGAATATTTTTGATACGTAATTCACCACTGATTTTCATTTATATTGTTTCAGGATTCCACCAACCTAAACGACGGACCTAACGGAGAAATTTACTGCCGAAGTTGTTACGGCAGGAACTATGGTCCTAAGGGTGTAGGATTCGGTATGGGCGCAGGCACATTAACCATGGCATAAAATAGACTATGAAGCTGGTCTTTATAGGAACCATTTAGTTATAATGGTAGCATGAAAGGAATCTAATCTACTGTATATTGCTACCTAGCTTGACGGACTATCATACCATGTATTAAACTGGCTTTAATAATGGTTGATACCTACTTTCAATGAGACTAATAAAGTAAATGGTAATAGAGCCTTTGATAACAAATATTTTGTTACGAAAGTATAAATTAAGGTTACATTCCTTTCATAAATTATTGTACAAATTGTGATGATGTGTCTGGGCCCTTAGTTTACATATTTCGTTATAAAATATTGTAGTACATAAGGTAATAGACTTAATGTAGGTATGTAAGAGGTATAAATAATTTGTTAAACAGCAATATAAAAATATTAAAAAACTAAAAAAAAAAAAATGGCATTGTGATTACACATACCTTATATTTATCACATCGTGATATGAAGGTACGTGCAATACAAAAAACTATCCTGTAAACGCGGATAAGATTACAAATAACTGTAATCGTTTCGACCGACCAGATCTTAATGTATAAGATCTGAAATGTCTATACATATTTTTATACACCAAAGATTTTTGTACATAATTTTGTAATTTAACTAATGCACGTAAGCTGTGCTACAGTTAATTTTAACCACCTACGTGTATTACGCTTTTGGAGCTTTTGCTATATATATCTAACGAAAACATATTATGAGGATAATGTAAAGATTAAAGCAGCTTTTTGCATAATTATTATTATAATAAACCAAATTTGTATAAGATAAATTTTTTATTAAATAAATATACGACATTTAGTGTTTTCTTTACAAATCCAAAATATTCGAAAGCTGAGTTCTACACATTAAAACACATTATTAAAAACCAAATTTTATTTGATGATTTTACCCGGTACAAACACAATTTTTTATGGGACATGCAACAAAATCAGTAAATAGTGTTAAAATTAAAACAATCGGAGGTGAATAATTGGCAGTAGTTTTAAACAGAAAAATAACCTTAGGTTGCTAGATTTATCACAATTATTATAAAAATATTCGATATCACTTGAGTATCTTGTGATGATTTTAAAAATGAGGTTCTTAATAGGGGGAACTAATCTTAAGTTATTAGTGTAAAAATAACAACTTAAAACGAAATTAAATTATAATTAACTTGAATATAATAAACAGACTTATCCTTAAAAAAAAAAAAGTAGTAAGTATTAGTATTGTTTTCATGCAAAATATGATGTACACAATTCTTATTTCCAATGTAAGTAGTAATCAAATAACAGTTACTTATCATTGGGCATTTTGTATTTCAATATACTTAACTATTATTATCATGCATTTAGCTGTAATCTTAAAATTAATTAAAGAGTGTAATACTTTTCTCACGAGTTTTTCTTCACAACCAATCTTGGTCCTTTAGATTTTTTTGCTGTTTCTGATGTGCTAGGTTCCTCAAACCCATATTTACACTTAAGACGTTCACGAATTGCCAACCCTCTGATCAGGCGTCTCCAGTTGCCATAAACTCTTGTTTCTATCTTTTCTCTTTCCTTGAGCTCTTGTTCTTCTTGGTCCTGAATAATAAAGAGGCAATATTTTAAGGTTTCTATCATTTATACACGGTGACATTTGAATCACAGTTTTGCTAGAACAAACGTTGTTCAGACCATGGTCTACTACTATTCTACAGCATCAAATATGTTATTAAAACAAACTAATCTAGGAGTTCTCAAATTAGTCTTATGTTGCCGAAACGTGTAATAATGTTTGAAACATTAACCGTAACATCAAAGTACTCATCACGGTAGCGATATTGCATTCAAGACGCGAGCGCCGCGCGTCGCAGCCGCAGTGTCTGTGTTGTAGGGCGTAACGATAATCCCGACATTTTTAACATTGCCTTTTTTGTGTTTTTATCGAAAACCAATAACGTTTTTTTTCTTCTATTGGATGCTATAGAATGGTTGTAGACCATGATCTGAACAACGTTTGTTCTAGCAAAACTGTGATTTAAATGTCACAGTGTATAGTAAAAAAATAAAAACAATAAACAAAAGTTTCTTTTTTTTTCAAGCTATTGCATAGCGATGTCTAAAATCAGCCATTATGTTTTTTTTTTTAAACAAAACTTGCTCTATAATACCAGGTCCATCACCCGACCTAGACGAGTCGATAGACTAGACACCTCATGTATTAAAATCCATCCAGCCGTTAGGATGCTTCGAGGGTATAACTTTGCTGTCGCTCAGTCGGGTACTAAGGCTAAGGGATAATGCCAATGATTATTTCTTACCTTGACCCATGCTTCAGTGATGATCTCTTCAAATTCCTCGCACACAACGAACCCGTCGTACACTGGATGGCAGTAGCCGCCGTTGTAATCGAACCCAGTCATCGCAGGCGCGCAATCTATGTTCAATTTCTTGGCTACTCTGTTCAGGTTGGGTACTGTGAAATCATTTTATTATATAAGTAAGACTTAGTCAGCTCTGAGATTATGGCTGAAGAAGACGAGAGAGAAAGAGAGAGAGTAAATATGTTACTAATTTTCTTTAGGGAGTGATTGCGTAAGAAGTGAACCTGAACAGGGTTTGTTTACACTGTCATCAGATACTTTTAGAACAGACTATAAGTGTCTATTTTCAAGCATGTTGTTACACTAACGTTTGAAGGGTTATATTAATTACTGGACTGAGATAATTTTGAAAGGCTATAATATAGAAATCATTTAGATTAAAAATAAAACATGAAATATAACTTACATTTGATATGAACAGTTTTTTTAGGCAGCATACAATCTTTGAAGAGTTCTACATTGCCATATGCATTGCGAGGCACTACACCATTCTCTGCCGTTGGTGGTTCATATTCTTGTACTTGCCATGGTCCAAATACTTCCAAAGGTTTATCAGTTATCACTTTATTTGAGAGCTGGAAATTAAATAAACTAACTTGAATAGTCTTCGTCAAACTGATCGATCGAATTCGCAACACAATAATACGCTCCATGACAGGCATCAAAATCAAAAAATCTAAATCAAAAGTAATTTATTCAAACTGGGCTGAGAATCGGCAGTTTTTGAACGCCAAAATCACATAAGACAGTCCCCCCAAAACGCCCGCCCTTCACCACGAAACACAGAAACATTAAAATTATTTGCCATATGTCAGCTAGCACACGCCAATATTAAAAACTTTAATCAAGCAGAAATAAATAATAAAAACGTAAACAGAACTTAATACATAATAAAAAGCCTCCAGACATAAAGGGCGTGCCCGCTTACATATGCAATGCTGCATTATGTTTATATATGTAGCTGTAACTTGTAGCCACAAATGATAAACTAGGACTTTCGAAGTAAAATAAAGAAACAGCTAATTACTAATAACAATAACTAAACCATAGTCAGCAAGATGACCTGTCAGCACAAGCAGCACCCGTTCACGAGCATAACGCAAAGATCAGCCATTACCCCACTCGCCATATTTGAGGGAAGGAGGCAACCCGACCCCCAACGCTACCGCAAGCATTGACATCTAAGGGAGTATGACGAACTTGCTGCCGGTTGTTCAAAAGAATAATATGTTCAATTGTCGAGGTCGCTAGCTATCCATATAGTAGTAGTAGATTATGTCAATAATAAATAAAAATTAAATTAAACTAAATTGACTAATATAGTCAAATAAAATAAACAATTATATGAACTCATATAACTTGTCAGTAGGTAAGCTAATTCTGGAGAAAGAACATAAACGCGTTTTTCCTACGCCCGACCTTCAGATGCGCCTTGCAGGTCGCATCTTAGAAACCTCCTTAAGTCCCCTCCCCACTCCACCGACTTTTACTCCTACTCCTTCACTGTGCACGCGGTGCGGTTGTGGAATTCACTTCCGCCTGACATTAGGGACTGCCAAACTGTTACAGTTTTTAAAAGAAGAGTGAAAGAACACTATCTTTCCACTTCGTCATAGTTGTGTATATATTAATATTCTAGTGTTATTTATTTTAGAAGTATGTATGTATGTATGTATATTCTCATACTATTTGTTTTATTTAATTAAGTGAATCGTTTTTGATTTTATGTATTTTATTTTCTCTTTTAGTCTTACACACTTTTTAACACCTTATAAACATGTATTATGCAAATAAATGATTTGAATTTGAATTTGACACACTGTCTACATCTCTAAATCTACTATCCTATCGCAGGTATGCTGGAAGAGATTTCATTAGAAATAAGCATCACCTTTGTACCTATTTTTCTTCTTGTCTGTTTATTTAAGTGTGTACATAAATGGTTAAATAAATAAATAAACATTGTCTTGAGTTAATCACAGCAACCAACTATTTTTATTGTTTAAGTAATTGTTGATAGAATAATATGCCTTTGAAAAAAGGTTGGATTTTACTTTAGCTGTAAACGCATTAAAAGACAATTCTAACAAAGAAGAGGGAAGCATGTTATAAAAGTTTATACCAAGCCCAACAAATGAGTTATGCAGCCTTATGAAGCCGGTGAAAGGGAGCACGTAGTTTGTCCTTGTTTCTTGTGTTAATATTATGAATATCACTGTTTTTTGTGTATAAGTGTATATTTTGCCTAATATATAAAATGTTGGCGAAGATGAATTGTGAGGCCACCGTGAGAATACCAATAGGTATCTTTAAATAACTGAAATAGACTAGCCGAGCTGTATCAACGTCAGTTTATTGTCTTACTTTCCTGACTGCATAGGCGGCCGAACTGAGCCTTCCCGCTAGCCATGATATATGTGATCCCCACTGAAGCTTGGCATCAACTGTTATGCCCAGAAATACTGCCGAGTCTACAGTTTCAAGCACCTCTTTATCTAAGACGATGTTGGGTCTTAGATTTCTAATATTCGGTAATGCGAACTTTTCACATTTCGTTTTCTTGGCATTGAGAACTAGGTTATTTGTGGTAACCAATCTGTAACCATTGATAGTGCACTGTTTACGTCGTCAAAATCTTATCTATTCCTGTCTACTTTAAAGATAAGAGAGGTATCATTAGCAAATAGTACAACGTCACAGATACCCTTTAAATAGAATGGTAAGTCATTGATATACACCAAGAATAAAAATGGACCCAGTATAGAGCCTTGAGGTACACCTAACTGAACTGGTAGCCCGGAAGATTTCACACCATTAACATCTACACATTGGTGCCTATTATGTAAATATGAATTTAATACGTTAAGAGCTTCGTTTTGAATACCGTAATGAATTAGTTTACGCAAAAGCGTGTCATGGTGCACACAATCAAAGGCTTTGGAGAGATCACAGAAAACTCCAATAGCAGTTTGCGAGCTCTCGCATGCATTAAATATGTGTTTCAGCAGAGTATCGGGTCACACTTATAGGACGCATCATAAGTTCAGAACAGAAGGGCCAGGATCATCACACGGTAAGTGCCCGAAGACGGGCTTCGTCACCTTGTCACCGAGACAGGCCGAAGAAACGCTGGCTTGACGATTTGGAATCGTTACTGAACGATTGGCCGAAGAAGGCAAAAAATAAAGAAAATTGGAAAAGTATGGGGACACCTATGCCCAGCTGTGGTGCAGTATACAGGTTGATTGGAAGATGGGTGCAAAGCTTTAGGGCGAAGATAGTACATACAATTTAGAAACCTTTAAGCCATGGTTGTCTTAGACGAAGTCTTACCATTTTTTTAACTACACTTTTTTCAAATGCATTACAACATAATACTCATAGAAGAACAGTGTGACTACTCTACTCAACTACGAAAGAGTCGAGGGTATACACCGACGGATCAAAGAAGGACTCCGGAACAAAAGTCGGAGTTTTCTCGCACGACTTGACATAAATATCCAGCCCACTGGGAATGTTCAACACTGTCTACCAGGTGGAGTGTGTGGGCATCATACAAGCGGTGTACGCCATAGAAATCAGGAGAGTTAGGGATACCTATACACGTATACTCTCCGACAGCGCGTCAGTCCTCCAATTGCACACTGCAATGGATAAAAAGACACAGTGGATCATTGGGTAACGACGCAACCGACGAACTGGCTAGAAGAGCATCCAGCGCGTCAGTTATTGACCCGAACTCATCGTTCCCATCCCCATCAACTAGCTATGCAGGTGGCTACAGAAGTTCACCCACATACAAGCAGAGAGCCGGTGGACCTCGACACCGGGCTGTAGGCAGCCCAGGGAAGCTATGCCATGCTTCGATGGCAGGCTAATCAGCCGTTTATTACGCCTGGGCAGGAACGGCCTACGCCTGGTGAGGGTAACATCACGGGACACTGCTCGCTAAACAAACACTTCCACACAATAGGCATAGGCGAGGCTGAGGAAACCATTGCGCATGTGCTTTTTGAATGCACGGGCGTCACCCAGATTAAGACACAAACCCTCGGGACACCCAGATGTTCTCAGCTGACCAGGAGACATAATCGACTTCTGGAGGGAGGTGGGCTGGTTGGAATAACCACCGAAGGCCGCCATGGCCCACGCACAATGGTCCACCTGAAGGACTAATTGCGGAAACCAAACCCTAAAGAAGAAGTAAGCAAAAACAAGACTATTAGTATTCTTTTGGTAGAAGTAGAAAAGTATTGATACAATAAGGTACCAACTAAAGCATAACTCATCGCACCCGGCCTTATCTGCCAATGAACGTGGCTCTGATGATCTACAGATCGCATTCTCACATTTTCAAAAGGTAGCAAATGGTACATTTGTTTTGGTAAGGCATGACTGCTCATACCAGGTAGCCTGCATGTCACTATTGAAGAAATGTCACGTGGACAAAAGTGATGATCAACCAGAAGATAACTTACTTTATCCCACTTAGGTCGTGCTTTTACGATCTTGTATGGAGTCTCCCCTAGTTTCACGACCTTAGCTTCCTTAAGCCACGTGTCCCTAGACCGACACGTGTATATACACTCTCGAGCATGCACAGGTTCGTTTCGGACGAAACCAAGCACGGCCGCATCGGCCGGGTACAGAGCTTCGTACTTCAGTAGATGTCTCTTCAACGCGTATAGTGGATGGTTCTTGTATCTGTTGGAGTAATAACAGGTATTTAGTTTTATTTACTAGCCTAAAGTGGACTTCTTATCTGGACTGTTAACTCCAAACCTCGTATTGTCATGTTTCCTCGACTCCACATGTTATTTAAATTAGTTTTTAAATTCTCCACAGCTGCATGACATTTCTCTTCGCTTTGATGACTAATGATGGTATGTATAAGCACATTATAGAAAATCAACAAAATGTTATTAAGTTACTGACTCAGCAATACTCTTGGGTAACGGTGCTTCTAGCTGCATTCTGTCCAAGTATTCATCTTCTTCTCTATCGCGGGCAGTCCTCGGTCCTAGCCAAGGTCGAACGGCCTGGCTCCACCATGGTGCTTCGGCGCGAAGCTTGCGAGTCGTTGTGTTCCAGTGCGGCACATATTTACGAGTCAAATCCTTCAGGTAGTTGTTGTTATCCCAACCGACGATGTAGCACACAGGGTGAGTGGCACTATTCTGTGGAAAATTCAATATAGGTACTAGAAATAATTTATGGGGCATTGATTAGACTCTAATCGATTCAGTACACTAAAGCACAGATCAAAGAATACCAGTATAGATACCCAATTTCATAGAGCAAAAGGGTGCCGTCCTAATGTAGGCAATTAGTCCCGTAGTTACACCAATAGATGTAGTATCTGAGCTACCACGGCTATGACGCTGTCAGCCTACCATTTTTTTAGTAATATATTGAGATATCACCAGATGGCATTCACTTCCCGGGCAACAAATTTAATAGACGGCCGACGCTCAGGGCCTTTTTTGTTTTTAATATAAAAGTAGTATTTTTGAGACAATATTACGCATCACACAAGAATATATAAAAACGAAACGCTTGGAGCCTGTGGTTCCAAAGAACTTTCGCGATCCGTGATGGCGCCATCTAGTGGCAGTACCCAATAATACGTAGCAAGCTAGAAAGTTATGAGTTCGATGGAGTTAGTATCAATGTTATTGCATTTATTAAACTTATAAAATATACCCTATTTTAAGTAGAGAAGGATGTTTTTGATATAATTAAGATACATTGAATTCATTAAGGTGTAAGAAATCATTCAATCTTCGCGATTACTGGTTCAAATGTTTCGCACTATACCTGTGACGCCATCTTTTAATTTTGTTTTTGTAATATTTATGTGATGTGGTGTTCGAGTTGGGAGGCCATGAGTAAAGTATGCTCTAATCATTAGACTATATTGTGTATCCATCACCAATATTATAAGTGCGTAAGCATCTTTGTCTGATTAACTTGGTGAGTCTGTCTGATACCGTTTCACGCCTTATTGGCTGAACGGATTTAGATGAAATTTGGCTCTTTATCCCAATAGTATGTTCCCGTGGGACAACTTCCGACCTCTAAGCAGGCGAAGCCGCGGGCAAAAGCTAGTACTTACATATAGATCACCATAAGAATGAACTTTCCCTTTAATAACATCTACAGAAATCCACTGTTCTAGCTCTTCAATGAATATTTCACACCATACATCGATTCTGTTCTTTTTGGGCTCATCACTGGAGACAGATGACAGAACTCTTCGGTCTATACGACGGCTGGTACTAGGCTTGGGACTTATTTTCGTGGGTTTGAACTCGTCTTCGCTCTCAGAGTTCTGTTTTTTAGGATCTTCTACTGGTAAATAGTCACTGTCCTCGTCAGATTCTTTTTTTAATTTACCTGAAAACATTAATTAATTAATATTACCAGTTGGTAGTGATAGGTAGCAACCTTCCTCTAAAACTTCATCTATCTAATCTTGATCTTTTGCTTATTCAAAATCTGTTTATCCACCAACACCTTGGTCTTAGACAATCAAGACATCAAACAATTTAGTACTAACTAAAATACTTTATTCCTTATCCAACTCACCTTTCACCACTCCTTTGTTTGCTTCCAATTTAGCATCTTTAACTCTACTCTTGATAATATTTACCAGGTCTTCAGTGACATCACTTTTCCCTTTCTTAGCTTTCGCAAGATCTCTATGACTCACTCTCTGACTGTCTTCAGCTTTGGTTTCTTTTTTTATTTGTCTTACCGATCTTTTAAGCGTGGTTTCTTTAAGCTGACTTTCAAAATATTTGCTCTTTTCTACAACAGTCCCAGGGGCACTCTTTGTTCTGGTTTTTGCTTTGACCACTTTGCCCTTGTCTTTTACTTTGTTTGTAGTCTGTAGGCCATCAGGATTAGCAGTTTGTGAACGTTTTCTTGATAGCTTGCTGGATTTCGCAGCAGGTTTCGGCTCTTCAAAATATTTGCTTTCTACTTCCTCTGCATTCTCATCTGTTACACATATTTTCAGTAAGCTTTTTTTTTTTTCAGTATTCGTGTTCAATAAACCTTTATTAGTCCTTTGTGCTCTGCCTCTAATGTTAGTAGCAGTATTGATATTATTTGTTTGTGGTAAATTATTACTACTTTCAGCTTTTTGACCACGAGTTAAGCTTTTAGTTGGTTTTTCTTTTGTTTGTGATACATTATGATTACTATTTCCAGCTTTTAATTTTTGTCCACGAGTTAAGCTTTTAGTTGATTCTTTAAAATTTGCATCTGTTGCTTTTTTTGTGCTTTCGCTATCTTTAATTTTAGTTTCCTTTGTATTTTTTCCTTTCTCTCGCAGTTTGTTACTATCAACTATTTTGTTTTCATCTTTTTTTGTTGCTAGCTTGGGAGATGCGCGACCGGTTCTCTTTTTGGCTATTTTTGGTGGTGATATATCTTCGTTCTCAGATTTCTCTGTATGTTTTTCATTTGATTTTGCTCGTTTTACAGATCTTGTTTTCCTGGCACTAGTATCATCACTTCCATCAACTTGCATTATATTATCATTGTCACTGTAAAAAAAACTGTCATCATTCCCATCGACTTGAGGAATTTTTTGTTTTTTAGCTTTGGAATTGGAAGAACTAGCTTTTAGCTTCCCAATTTCACTATTTTTAACTTCTTTCTTAACAGTTGGTGCCTTAGGCTTATCAGTAGTGGCTGCCTTTTCTTCCTTCGGCTTTGTAGAAAGGGAACACAGTTCAGAACTTGGTGGTTTTAAAGGCAATGCTACAAAATTAAACATAACTCGACATTGAAGTCCTAGTGCTCTTAGCATAGTGACGAATATAAAAACTAAATATTTGTTTGTTGTTACAACTCTTTTTTTAATTTGTTCTAACAATATAATTTTAAGAGGTGGAGCTTTTGGTTTGAACTTGTTCTCATTTTTATCTTGTTGTAGTGTTAGTTTATCTTTGTACCAAGTTGTAATTTGTTCAACATATTTCATGTCTACTCTCTCTCCAGGATAGCATTCTTTGGATGGAACCAAAGATAATACAGCTGCCATAAGCTCTTGATCATTTAACACTCCACTCACATAATTGCCATGACCTAACCAACACAGAACATGTACTTTATGCATGTAAACTTGATACTCTTTTTTAATTTTATTCATTTTTCTTTTCATCATCATTTCAACATCTACTGTTTTACTCTTTCTGCATGCTGCCTCAGGGAATTTAACAAAAAGTTGTATGCCTTGTTGAGACAACGGCTTTGATTCTGAAATTATGAAAAAATTAGGGTTTTAATTATTAATATTTAGACAAAAATCACTAACTAGATTGTTCAGGTAAGGTCACAACTGCAAACTACATTTCTTTTCTTTTTTATTGTAGTACATGGTTGTTTTCTAAATGTTTTTGTTGCTGCATCATTTTAGGGTAAAGTAGATTTTTATAATAAAACACACGAGGTTGGGGTAGAGGTAGATCCTTTTGGGGTTTTGGGAAATACCTTTAACTTCCTCCCAGTCTTCCATTTCCTCTGAGTCACTATCATCTTTCTTTCTTCTGAACTTGGTTTTCTTTTTAACTTTAATTGGTTCAGGTACTTCTGGTATTGCTTCTTCTCCCATTGCTAACAGATCTTTAACATCAGATTCTTTTATTGAATTAACTTTCAATGTGTAGTTTTGAAGAGATGCTTTAGTCTCTTCAACTTTGGATTTGTGTTGTTCGAGCTCCATAAATGTCTTTCTGGCAATTTCTTCACTGTTGTCTTGGATGTTGTTTGACCACACCTGTTCATAAAATAATCATTTAATCTTGTCCACTACAATATACTTGTGCCTGTGCCATACTACGTTTTTCAGCAGAAGACTGAATCCTTTATAAATAAAAAAGGGCAAAATATGTATTGTAAAAAATCTAGAATTAACATGATATTAGGTACTAAAATATTCAACACATGTGTCTAGGTACTGCAAGCACATTTTTATTCTGAAGCCCTATCTTATTAGATATTTTTACCTTTCCTTTAATAAACTGTTATTTACACTAGGTACGGTACTTGATTAGGCATTTGGAATCTTGGATAGACCGTTCATCACTGGTATGTCTGCCACAAAATTCAACCTAACATAATAAATAAAGTTCTGATTACTTGCTTTTAAGAAACATGTTAGTACAATATTTTTATTAATTATAAAATTATCTAATTTTAAGAATTTAATATGAAGCGGATCTGTACAATGAGAAGGTACTTACATCTTTATATTCCATGTTAACATCATTATCACTGCCCGAGTCTTGGTCAGGTTCTGTAAGCTGAACCGAGGTAATGGTAGCTTTTTTCGAAAGCTGAGGAGATTCATCATCGCTACTGTCTGAAACATGACAGGTAAATTACATTAAGATATTGACCGAAATACAAATATTAGTCGCGGACAGGTCCCAACCTGTCGGAACCTGTTATACAAGCATGCTTGTTTATCATGTAGGTATCACAAAAACTTACCACTTTCTGATAAATTAAGAAAAGAAGGCAGTAATTTATCTGCCTCTGTGAGGTCTTTGACGGAGAATAGTGATGTCGGAATATCATCATCATTTTCATCGCCGGCAGTTGTTTGTTTGTTTATTTTTTTTAATAATGTTTGCGCAAATTTCGGCTTTCTTCCGGGCGTCTTAACTTTTCTTGTACGTTTAACATTGCGTTTCTTGTCGAACTCGTCTCCAGATGAAGGTACGCAGTCAGCTTCTCCTTCAGAGCTAGATTCAGCTTCTGCAGAAAATTTCGCGTCAGATCCCGAATCGCTAAAATCACCGTCTTCTGCTGCACTATCCTCATCTTTGTACACGGTTTTAATAACTTTCTTTCTAGTAGTACGCATGGTGGCTGGTACAATTTAACCTTGAACAATTTTGACGGCGTATTACACAGGCAATTTTTTGAATAACGGCAATACCTGCCGCATAGCCGCAGTTGAATTTAACTTCGTAGTAAAATAAAAATATTAAAAACACACCAAACTCTTAACTGATCACGCCTGGTTGACAGTGACACTGACGCACAGCACAGCACAGATAACCACTATTCTATGTCAATGCCAGTGCAGCAGCATGTGTTTGTGTCTTGTGTTTAGTGCATTGACTTATAATAGATCTCAATGGTTTAGTGTTACTACATTCTTTTAGCCTTGCAATTATCGCGCGCAATAATTTTTATGACATTGGCTAAATGCACAAACCGTGCGAAGCAATAACGGAAAAAAAAAATAAAAAAAAAATAATTTTTAGTTACATGAAAATATTGTAGATGTCGACACTGGTTACAAAATAATAACGTTATAATTATAGTACCCAACCAGCAGTGTCAGAAATCTAGAGGTAAATGGCGTAACACACAATCGGTCAGGCCATGCGTAGGGCCATGCTTCTCAGAACTTTTAATGGTTTCTATGGTCAAGGTTAACCCGTTAATACAATAAAATAGGTAGTTAGATTTCCGAAAAAAAAAACGAAAGGAGTGTCCCAATATTTTTAAATTTATTTATTGCTCATAGCCCGCGTATAGCGACTGCAACTCTTGATGCTCCGCCCCTAAGACGTCCCACTCACCGTATAGTGAGATCTGTGTGTAAATTGTGGGGAAATAGGGGTTGGTTAGATACAGGCTGGTATTTTACGTAAATCAGTTCTCAAGTTATTTATACGAAGTTTGGTTTTGTATGAGTTTTATGTATTTAGTTACCTTAAAAAAAACATTTAAAATTGCGGATATAAGGTATCGTATAACGAATTTATTGTTTCGAATTAAAATTAAATTTCTTTAGCTATCGTGTTTTGTTCAACAGGTATGTTTTTACCCTATACGAAGAACTGACTCTTTCTTCAATGCAGCGCTATGCAAAACGCTCTCCCTCTCTTTGATAAACCTTCTTTCTTCCGTCGTTACCATACAGCATGATCATTAGGTACTCTCGTCAGAAAAGAGACCTTTGCTCCATTGACGGCATGACCAATTTAAGTGCCCACGTGCAAAGTTAAGGCGCGCTCTTCGGTTGTCTACCGTCAATTTTGGGCCATTAGCTGGCTTATGAGGTTTCAGGCCACGCTCCGCCAATCTTCTTCTAACGGTATATTTGCTCACAGGCAATCCTCGAACCTCACGGAGCCGCTGCTGCACATGAATAGAGTTAAAGTGACGATTTCTTAGAGAAATTGACGCAATATACCGGTCATCTTGCTCAGACGTGACTCGATATCTACCAGATCCTGGACGGCGAGTAAACATACCAGTCTCCCAACAATGTTGCTAAAGGTACTCTATTGACAGCAGAGAGGCTAAGATGCAATCGTGCAGCAACAACACGCTGACTATGATCTGAATCCAGCAACGCCACGATGTCACAGAGCTTAGATAACAATCACTACGAGTATTAAACAAAACATATTTTTGCAGAAAAATGTGAATAAATGCAGAAATTCCGACGTAATACACATGGAAAACAATCTCTATATTCATTTATTGGATGAAAATTCGAAAATTTAAATTCAAATTTGGAATTGTGGTACACCATTGTGTAGACTAAACTGCCAGCTATATATTGGTGTATTTTTTTTAAAAGATATCAGTCCTCTATTTTATTTAAATGCCGCCTAAATAGTACTTGCAGTACTGTTCCAATTTTTTTATGGGAAGTGTAGTTTTCCAAATTCCCAAATATTAACGTAGCTAATGACTGCATAACAAACTGAGCAGTGCAGGGTAGTTACATATGAAGGGCATTCAATAAGTTCTCGCAGGATATGAAGGAGAAACTGTTTAACATGAACATTTTTAACCTACTCTGGAGCGGATCTGGGGCCGTACTACCATCATTATTCCAGCGCGAAAGAGAGACGGAGCTATACATGACCGATAGCACTATCTCTTTTTCGCTACGGAATCATGATGGTGTTAACACGTCATAGTACGGCCCCTGATTTGAATATTGACTGATTAAAGTAGGCAGGAATACATATACAACCTTAGTTTGAGTTTATTTATTTATTATTTATTAAAACTTTATGCACAAGTAAAACCAGTCAACCATATGGTGATGCAGAGATATATTAGGGCAGGTGCAACATACGGGATAGATAGCTCGGAAATGACTATAAAATACAAGAATAAATACTAATTTATAGATACATAGATACATACATATAACAAAATAAACCTTGGTCAGGAGAACCCTACTGTTTACCCTAGACCTGAAAACCATTGGCAAAATGTACCCTACTTAAGGAACAGTTGATTTATGTTTCGTGATTGCAGGTTTGTTTCAGCTCAATAGTAAAGTTGTTCATAATGATAAATACTTAGATAAAAGATCTTTTCAGGTTTAGGGTTACAATAAAAAACTAAGCTTGTAGAGATCGTCTAATTTAAAATTTCACGCGCCTCTAGTCTCTACTGCTTGCGGCAGACACATTTCAATTGTTTGTAAGTATAGTTTTAGTGGAGGGGCATGCGGTTTTAAATTAGATGATTTGTACATACTCGTAGTTCGTCTTATTTAAAAATGCGCGTCCCTCATTTGCCTACTAGAGTATTCTACATAGGTACACTTTTTTTTTAAATTAATGTAATAAAATGCTTACCTACTTACGCCTGCAATGCCTTTTCAACTATATTAGACAGGCTGAATTTTCTTCACGCACTTATGGCTGGATTGTCGCTCAACAGACGATCTATGTATATCGAACCTTCCTTTTTGTATACATCGTAATAAAATAAATAAGTAGGATCTTGATCTTGATTTCTAAAGAAGATAAATACTATCGTCTAGTACCTAAGCTTATGGTACATAGCCGTTAAGCGATTGACTGCTGCGCTGTGTGTCGCAGGTTCGATTCCCGCACGGAAAAAAATATTTGTATGACCTACAAGTAGTTGTTCCGGGTCTGGCTGTTTGTGTATGTAACTTTAAATGTTTCTAAACGCACCCACAATACAGGAGAAATTCCTCGTGTGGGGCAAAAGTAAAAGAAATATACTTATACAAGTATTTGCCAATGGTATTTAAGTACCTACCTATTCTCTTCAGTTTTTCAGGGCATTATTTTAAATTGACTGCCTCGTTGGTTTAGTGGTTTGTCAAATTAATCACCCATGAAAGGACTCAAAGCTTATATGCTGTTGCATATAACCTACTAGGTATTCAATCAAGTTATGGGTACCAAATTAGTTATAAAGTTCCCGCAGAGCCATTTCAAAGCCCACTAAATGAATTCAGTGCTAGATACCAAACCTATTTAAATAATAACATCCAATAGCGTCAAAGCAGACCGCTCCTTTTTCTTCGATTTCGATTTGCTAAAAGGTTTTATAATTTACCATAATGGAAAGGTTGTGTTTGTTTATAGAATGGTAAATGGTCTGAATCAATCCTGTTAAGTGCTTTTCAACAGAGCTTTATTGCCTGTATAGCGATGTAGAATGGATCAGTCCTCGATGCGGCTCATCTTCTAATATTTTACTGAAATAAAGAATTAGCTTAGCTTTAATTAGCTACTAGGTCTTAGGCAAGCTTAAAACTCAAAATAACGTGTACTTTTATTCAAGATCAATCTTGGTTCTGTTCCGGTAAAGTAGGTGGGTAACTAATAGGTAGAGGCGTCGCGTCAAGTGTTTGTTGAAAACCTACTACCGATAAGTGACATAAGTACATATCTATATTATATTAATTAGCCACCTCAGATATCATCTAGTGCTGTTTGTGTTAAGTATATTGCGTGTAGAGCTAAAGACGTAACAATAGAAGTCAGCATATTCCACTCGGCTCTTGAGTAAATCGCATTTCCAACGTAGCAGTACTCGCCATAAAGCATAAACTTACATAAATAACTTCAATTGTTTGCTGCCTTATTGTTAACTTTAATTACATTTTGAATTAATTTTGTAATTAAAACGGAAGCTAGGAGCGCGCCGCGTGAAGTTTAAGTGGCTGGAAACGGATCGACCCCGGGTGGAGGGGGGTGCGCGGGGGCACCGGGCTTTTAGATGCAATCTCTGAGTGGATTAATTAATTCTGAGGTGCCGGTTATCTCCTGTTATCATTTAATAAAGTTACGTAAGGATATAGAAATTCCGCTTTACGGCAAAGAGATGATTCCTGGCTCGAACCTACCAAGAATCCAACTCATTCGTATTACAACTTATCATTCTTATATCCGTTACGACGTAGATCCTGAAGTAATTAAGGGATACTTTTCACGGTAAGGAATGAATATAAGCCTTTCTTTGCAGATTCAGATGGCGATTAGTGAAATAGACTTTAAAAAAAAAGGTGATGCTTCTTTGATCAAGTTACCTACCTGGGCAGATTATTGTAGCATTATTTATCTATCTATACTCACGTAAATACCTTCCAACTTACTTTTGAAAAGTTCTGTTCTAAGCCCAATATTATTAGGTAATTGATATCACCGGGCCGGCTAAGGTGAAAGGGTACCTAGTAGTGGGTGGCAGTATAGGTAACAAGTAGGTAACAAGTAGGTAATCAACCGACCATGTTTTCTCGTGCATTTCTCAATGCAATTGCAGAAGTGCATACTTACCCAAAGAAACTTTGATACTATTTTACTCTTTCCAACTATCTTGTTCTGAAATGATCAGTGCAAGTGTGGAAACTAGAAAGTAAGTAAATAAAACGCTGAAATAGACCACAGCATGCTAAGCCAGTTCATTGAAGTTAGCCAAAAATACACTGACGAGCAATTTAAACAGCCACTTGTAAAGTGCCTAATGAAATTTAATTATATCCTAAACCATACCATATTAGTTAAAAAAAAAAAATACTTGAAAACAGTGTTATTGCACATCAAAACCTTATTAAATACTGACCTGTTCGAAGTCACGGATAGAGAAAAGTACAAAAAAAATATTACACATTTCATAATTTTGGATTACATTTGAATATTTTTATTTTCACGTTGATTTGGTTATTGTTTTTACCTTTGCGCTTTTTTAACTAAAAGTGCTTACGGCAGACGTTGACTTGTAAATAAAGGTATCATCATGCCTCTCACACCCGAGGAATGTACCAGGATCATCACTAAGGTGCAACTGGGGAGATCCCAGAGACAAACGGCCAGAACAATGGGTGTGAGACATTCTACTGTCCAACAAGTATTTGGGAGGCTTAGCGAGACTGGATTTCACCTAAGAATACCAAGCAATGGCAAGCCAAGGTGCAACGGTACAACAACGGCCCGAGAAGATCGATTCATTGTGTCAACGTCTCAACGATGTTAAGAAATCGACATCAGACGGGAGTTGCGATACAGCGACAACTTTTGCAGACCCGAAGGGATCCAATCAGTGAGTGGACAGTCAGGAGACGTCTTGCAGAAGCCAATTTAATGCCTTACCAGCCAGTAAAAGGCCCAAAACTCGAACGGCATCATAAAGTTGCAAGATTACTTATAAGCCAGTGAACACATCGAATGGGATGAGAACGAATGGGGCAAAGTAGTGTTCTCTGATGAATCGGGATTCGTGTTATACAGGCTGATTGGAAGATGGATGCAAAGCTTTAAGGTGAAGATAGTACAACTAATTCAGAATCATTTAAGCCATGGTTGTCTTAGACAAAGTCTTACTATTTTTTTAAGATTTTTTACGAAAATTCCCAAAATATTAACTAAACTACTTATTTCTGGCCAAATTGAATGATAAACGAATTGTTTTTTTTTAATTTAATTAAAGTAATGTGTAAGCAATATAGCAAAACATGTTTTAGGCCTCTGTGTCGTTAGATTTTTTTTTAACGACATTTCAAGTTCATAAAAGTTTAAAAAATTCATAAATACTTTTTGTAAACCTTATTAATAAAGAAACGGAGGGTGTTTTTTATGATAAAACTTTTTTGGAAAATATGCTTGATAATCGTTCTTTCTTTTGAAATTAGGACCTACAAACCAATTTGAGGAAGAAATTTTAAATTTTAGGCAGACATTACACACAGACATTTAAAACAACATTTGAATTTAAATTATTTATTTTTCATTTTAAAAATTTGTGCCGTGATTCTCCATACAAGCATGGCTCCGTCTTCTCACTTCTGTTGTTGTTATTTTCAACATTATATCTAGCTTCATTGTTTCAAACGCTGAATTAATTCTCTCTATCAATTCTTCTCTCGTGTTTATTTCAACATTCGTACGAGTTCTTGGCCCGGCCCCACACAAAAAAGTCCAGTGGGGTCAGATCTGGTGACCGAGCGGGCCAAGGAATGGGTCCATCTCGGCCGATACAGATGTCAGGAAAGCAATTAATGCATAATAATAATAATAATTAATTAGCCTAACGCAGAGCGATAGTCGTTTTGAGTGGACGTGACGCATGTTTCCTCCAACCTTTTTTTATTTTTTGTGTGTATGTTCTTTTTTGCGTCATGTTTACCGTAAATAAACGCATTTTCTTTCTTTCTTTTATTTATTTATATGTTCCCTTACATTTAACGTCCAATTCGCTGGACAGCCGTCTTGATGTAAGATGACTGTTCGGTCTCTTTCGATAATCGGGACACCGGTTTCCTCTATCAGCACTGGTAAATTGACTTGTAGAAAGTGCAAATAATTTTCATCATTCAAAGTATCCGGTAAGAAGTGGGGCCTTATATGAATATAAATCCTTATGGGAATCGCAACCGATTCCCGGCCACCGTAGGCGCGGGTTTGCGGATGTCGAGCAATGGACAGCTCGCCGTCTGATAAGGACCAGGCCCGGGTCGACGGCGCGTTGTGTTCCACGCGCGCCTCAAAGCGATGTCAGTATCAATGATGGGGTCCGCTAGGGCGGATGTCTGCCAGGGTTGCGGGAAAGTCCGAGAAGGATACCGTGGCCCCTGGCACAGGCAACTGAAGGAACACGGGTGGGTTTTAGTCAGTAAAAGTCTGACACGCCCTCCTGCTTTGCCCAGAGCGGGAGAAGTTATTTGATGATTTCTCTTACTGATTTGACTCTTACTGACTAAAACCCACCCGTGTTCCTTCAGTTACCTGTGCCAGGGGCCACGGTATCCCTCTCGGGCTTTTCCGCAACCCTAGCAGGTATCGGTCCTAGCAAACCCCGTCATTGGTGCTGACATCTCTTTGAGGCGCGCGTGGAACACAACGCGCCGTCGACCCGGGCCTGGTCCTTATCGAACGGCGAGCTGCCCATTGCTCGCCGTTCGCAAGACCACGCCTACGGTGGCCGGGAATCGGCCTGTGATTCCCGACGCCCAGGGCGTCTCCTGCGGCGGCTAGGAGCGTGAGGGCACGAATTTTGCCTCTCCCTCACGCGTTCCGCCTCCTCCTTCGCAAACATTACTGCTTCGCAGAAGGAGGTGACGGCTTCCCAAGCCCTCTCGCTCCGTACCATGGCCTGGACCAGAGCCGAATGCGAGAGATCGCCACCACCAATCGCCTCCACGAGGACACGGCGGTGCTCCGCCCAAGCCGGGCAGACCTCCACCGTATGCTTCACCGTGTCCTCCGGGCGATCCACACAATGGTGACACCCGGGCGTTTCCTCCCGCCTTATCCGGAACAGGAACCTCCCGAAACAACCGTGTCCAGTGAGGACCTGCGTCAGGCGGAAGATGAGGACGCCGCCGTGGCGCCTCTCTAGCCACTCCTCAAAGAGGGAACTTATCGCCGCAATTGTGGCGTGCCCAGCGCTGGGTTGCGACAATCGCACTCTCCATGCCGCCCTGAGATCCCGCCGGAGCTCTGTCCGCTGTACCGAGATTTCTCGCGGCAGCGGAGCTACGCCCCGGTGTTTCGCCTCCTAGCGCCGCTCCCAAATGTGCGCGAGGACTTTTGCCTCCAGATCCCATGGCGGTAATCCGGCGAGGAGGCTCGCCGCCTCACCGGAGACCGTACGGTATCCTCGGACCAGCCAGCTGGCCATGACCCTTTGGGGCGCGTTCAACCGGGCGGGCTGGCCGCCGCCTCAAGGCTGGCACTTACCCTGACGCACTAAAAATGGCGATCGTTAGACCAATATTTAAGAAAGAGGATAGAGAACTCGTAGCAAATTATAGGCCTATTTCACTTATTCCAATCATTTCTAAAGTTTTTGAATAATTCACGCACAAGGAATTAAACGTTTACATAGGAAAAACAATATAAATATAATGTAACGAGCAAAAAGGATTTCGTGAAAATAAAACTTTATGTATGGCAATCTACGACTTTATATACACGGTATTGACAGAGATGGACAAAAGAACAATTGTATGTACTATCTTTTGCGACATGATGGAAGCATTTGACTACGTAAATCATGACATTCTAATGAAAAATCTTGACGCTTATGGAATAAGAGGTAATGTACTTAATTAAATCTTATTTAGACAATAGAAAGCAAAAGACAGAAATAACTAGAATCAATACAGCTACTAAAAATGAAGAGATATATGTTTCAGATGAATGTTACGTTACCTTTGGTGTTCCACAAGGTAGTGTATTGGGACCTCCTCTCTTTACTTTATACATTAATGACTTGCCAAAGTCAACTTCACATCCCATGACTCTATTTGCAGATGATAGTACAGTGACAATTCCTAATAATAATAATGACATGGACCAATATAAACTTGACATTAACAACTCTTTGACATCTATAATACAATGGTTAGACTATAATAATTTAGAGATCAATTTGATTAAAACTAAGATCATGCAATTTAGCCAGCGTTTGGCGAGAAATAATTTGGACATAAGTATTGATAATAAAACCATTGAAAACGTTAATACAACTAAATTCCTTGGAATAATCATTGACAAAAGACTGGACTGGAAATCACATATATAGAGAATCTCTGTAAAAAAAAAAATAGTTCCGCTTTTGCCTTGCATTCCCTAGTTGCATTCGTGAATGTAGACACCTTAATTGCGGCCTACCATGGCTTCTGCGTCTCACTTAAGATACGGCATAATCTTTTGGGGAAATTCTACCGATTTCAACATCGCATTCAAGTCCCAAAAGAGATGCATTAAGTCAATGTTTTGGCTAAAGACCGATGATACTTGTAAACCGTATTTTATAAGATACAAGATATTAAATTTGCCATATCTGTATATTTTCGAAACTGTAATGTTTGTTAAAGCGAATCCCAAATTATTTCCACGCTTTCAGGACGCTGTCCCACGTAATAGACGGGATATGAGCATAATTCGCGTATATCCTGCTAAAACTGCACTCACGCGCAAAAGTATCATCTGCATGGCTCCAACTATATTTAACAAGCTACCTAAGCGTTGGAAGGAGATAGTATCAATGCGTTCAAACGTCAGTTGATAGTGTTTTTATCGCGAAAAGCTTACTATAGTGTGTCTGAATTTTTTGTCGAAAAACTTGTCTGACATTAATTTAATTATAATTTCTATTAATTAAAAGTAGTAATGTGAATAAAATATTTGTACGCCAATATGTGTATTATAAGGCTAAACATGATTGGACTATAATGTAATTTATTATCATCTTGCATGCTCTTGTATGTTTATACAAATAAATGAATCTTATCTTAAAACAAAATATTAGCCTGCCAGTGAGGTGGCAGCGGGGCTGCTGGGCTGACTGCCCATGGTGAGCTTGATTTAGGTAACTAACATTTCGCTATGTAACACCACTTGCTAAAGAAATTTAAATCTTGTGTCCTATGTAGACCTCAGTTAATATAGTCTTTAAGTTAAAACATTCTCAAAAGATATGGTTGATAGAACTTTTAATCTAAATGACCTATTATTTGACTCATAAAAATATCCATAACCAAACCGAAGTTCATAATGAGATGAGACATAGATCTAGTGGTACCTATACCATAAAGTGGAATCTTTGTAAAGCCTGTAGAACAAACAACATTATGTACATCGATATGTCGTTAAATGTTTCATGAGGTGCCTGGGCATCACCTGGTGTGACGAAAATAACAAATTCAGAACGCTTTTCAAAACAACACTCAGCCTGCACTACATTATGCATGAAGCACTCCATTTGCTGATCCGCTCAGGAGTCCCGCTCGCGGCTCGTTAAGCGCTTACATTAGCTACAAACACTTATTGATTTTGAGAGATTGATATAATTTGTAAGAAATGTATGCTACGTCTTTTACCGGAGTTAGGTACATCGTGCTTTATGTCTTGCCATATATGGGTGAAATAGGAGAATGATGCAACAATCCGTCTTCAGGTTTGTTGTGCCGCTATTTTAAGTGCGTTCAGTAAGTAAGTAAGTTTATTTATTTGTATAAACATGGTGTACATACATTGCATGCAAGGTATTAAATAGAGAGATACTTTTTATCATGTTTAGCCGCGTATTGCGGCGTACAAATTGGTAAGAAGAGATGGTGCACAAACCCCGACTATATTTGTCAAAATTACATTATAAAATTAATTATTAAACCATAATTACTTATTATACGTTATTAATACAGTTCAATGTCCATACTTATTGTTAATTAAGTCATTGCAAATTTTAATTCCATCTACATTAAAAACAATACATTATATAGATAATATGGAGTGATCTTATTCCACAGTGGAATACAACATTACACAAAAGACAACATCATCATTTCAAAAACGAAGAAACATTGAAAAAAAAAAGTTGTTGTAAACGTAGGTCAACCTAACTGAACGCCTTTAAGGCTTGAATAACGTCTTGTAGGTATATGATGTGACCCGTTGTTGTAGCCAGTACCTACATTGGTTCACGTTTACATTCTAAAAATAAAAATCTAAAAGAGCGTAGATTACTCGTACATTTGTAAATTAATATTCGTGCGATATGTAAAACACTGTCCATTAGCTTTGTTTCTGAAAACCTGCGAAAGTAAATGTCCATCGAGGGCTCGCAATCGTGGGGGTTTGGGGCAGTAGGGAGGAGTTAGAAATGCAATATTAATGCAGTGCCGAGTGGCGGCCAGAGTGCATTTACTTAATGGATCGTAGGCAAAATGTTTACACTGTCGTCGAACACGAAAAAAACAAGTAGTACGTAGTCGGATAGAAAGAAGCTCTTTGGCAGGATTATTGCAAGCTACTGGGGACGAGCTGAGTCACATAAATAAAAAAGTGGCTTACTTCATCTATCTACTCAGTAAAAAAACTTATACGACATCTCCACTACAGGCGTAGGAAAGTGTGGGATACATTACCGGAGTGGAAAAGTTAAAAAGCTTAAATGTATCTCCGGCGCGGCTAAAAGTGTCTGACAAAAGTTCGACTTCCATTTTAAAAAGCTCCATTACAAAACATCGAGATTCGCTTCCGCCACGCCCGCCGCGAGCGCGAACTGTTGGCGGCTTGAGGAACGGAATTAAACTCCAAAACTTTTCAATTTATTTTATATGAAATCGAGCATAGCAGCGTATTCGTGACGTGAAGAAAGCAAACTTGGTGTCGTTCGACTTGTGGCTTTTTAGAAGAAACAGAGAGTTAATGTTGGATGTTTTGTGGGGGAATGAGAGAGCGGGTGTAGGGGAACTAACGCAAAGCAAGCCGCGTGAGCGGTGATGCTGCGGTTTGTCCGCCGGTCAATTGCAACCACGGCTCTACGGTCTCAGCCCTGTGCGACACTAAACTTGAATTCGTTACGTGTGTTGTGTCCGTAAACTATGGCTTAACTTGATTGATACTTTACCACATCGAGCATGCAAGATTTATAAAATACAACGTTCTCATGTATTTTCTTTAGGAAAAGAGTCTTCATAAATATAGCAACTTGCAAGTACAGGCTAAGGCTAAGGCTATCTTTCCATCTGAGATGTGCGAGGTAGTAAGCGGTGAAGCTGAACTTCGAAATTATGTTTCTATTTCTGGTAAGATTTTCTAACGCATCTTCTAAGATGCGCCTTGCGTGTATGTAAAAACTTAGCTTCGTTGAACTCTTTTACACCAAAGCCTATAAGCCAAGCTAAGCTTTAAAAATCAATCGACCCCAATTGGTTAATATCATACACACACATCGCCACGCAGCTTAGTACATCTCTGGTGGAAAGGGTTTGTTTCCAAGAAATTAATGCATTATTCTAATCCCTGTCAACCTTTACGTTGTGATTAGCTTACATCAAAATCAAAACCTAATATTCGTGATATACAGGGTGGAAACTTTCAGCGGGGCAGTAAGGGGAAGTACCTTATCCGTTGCAGCTACTCGAAAATGGTCTTACGAGACTATCCATATTTTTTTATGGAATTTTGATCCCCATTTACAGATTTTCAAAAAAAAATACAGTCAGCAAGAAAATAGCCATTTTACACAAAAACATGTTTTGATGCCAATCGATTCTGTTACTAATACTGATCAAAAACTTATATCGAACCAACCGTCGTTGGAGTACTCAAAAAGTCACAAATTGCAAAAAACTTTTCCCTTACATTTTGTAAAGAATTTGTGTAACTGAAATACAAAAAATAAAATAAAAGACTCGTAGAAGATCACGTAGAATTTTACACATATCAAAAAGAAGGCGTATTAATTGTCTTTTTTTATTAACTAACATAACTTGATGATGTTATTCTTATTTAAAGTCTTGCTGTTTCTTGCCCTACGATATCAAGTGCTCGAAGTGACCGCTATTTTGGCGAATACATCAATTGATTCGTTTCTGTACCGACCTGGTGGCTGCTGACAATTTATTTGTATGAATTCCATACAAAATTGTGGTTAGGGAGTCTTTAAGTTCTTGAACACTATCGTATTGCTGTCAAGATTGTTTTTTATTATATATTTATGATATTATAACGAGTTCGAAATTTGAATTGTTTTTAAACCTATCTTTTAATTTAGTTAACAAAAAGACCTCAACCGTCACTAAAAAAGCTATTGCGTAAAATTTTCATACAAAATGTACGGGAAAAGTTTTTTGCAATTTGTGACTTTTTGAGTACTCCAACGATGGTTGGTCCCATAGAAGTTTTTGATCAGTATTAGAAACAGGATCGATTGGCTTCAAAAAATGTTTTTGTGTAAAATGGCTTTTTTCTTGCTAATTGTAAATGGTTTTGAAAATCTGTGAATGGGGATCAAAATTCCATAAAACAATATGGATAGTCTCCAAAGACCATTTTCGTGTAGCTGCAACGGATAAGGTACTTCCCCTTACTGCCCCGCTGAAAGTTTCCACCCTGTATATATATATGAAATAAATACTGTATTACATACAAGTTTATAGAGCATACAGAAATGTCATAAAGGTTCAAGGTTATGAAGTTTATTTTAGATTTCGAAAAATGTGCTACGGTGTAAATATGCAATTTTTACACATTTTAGTATTTTGTATTGGCACGACGAGCTTTTAATAATCATAATGAACCATTTATTTCAGACTACAGTGGCCCATAGACATAATTATACCCTATAAACTAACATATACATATAAAGTAATTATATAAAACAAAACTTGCGTTAATAATAGCTTAAAATTATGTTAGTAGCACTTCACTAGCTTGTCCTTGTGCTGTCCTGTGGTACTTGTCCGCGGAAGCGACGGAACACCACGTCCTGCGGCCAAAAGTCTTCTTTCGTGGCGTCGGGCACATAATAATTCGGTACGCGCACCACAAACGCATTGAAGTTGACGTTGCCACGCGACTCCAGTAACTACAGCCTCGGCGTGTACCTTGTCTTCTGGCTAACGTATTCTACGATGTCTTCCGACTTAGTAATGTACTGTAGGCGGGAGACGTACACCGGTGTGTTTGGGTCAGCGGCGCGCAAGCTGACTTCGGGCTCCGTAGGAACTTTGCCGCAACGGTTCTTGTTCGCTCGCGATCGGCGCTTCCTCCTTTGCACCGTCACGAAACGGCGCCTTTTCTGGCATAGGCTTCTTACTTGGAGCGCCCGGGGCTTTTGCGGTGACGCTAGCGAAATCTTTTTGTAGGGGCTTCGTCTGGGCTGCAGACACTGGCAGCGGGATGGGGCGAGGGGCGAGGGCGGCGCTTGCTGGAGGAGCCAAACACAATAGTGGGTGGAGTAATACAGCTGTTATACTGTTTGGCATGCTTTCCACCAGATTTCTGAGCCAATGCTGGGGAATATTCTCCCATTCCTCTATCAGTGTTTCTTTCAGTTCATAAAGCATGATTGGAGCGGAATTTCACTGGGGTTCAAGTCTGGGCTGCATGCTGGCCACTTCATGCGTGTGATAGCGACATCTTCAATGTACACACATCAAAAGTGTCTAGGGATCAAGCATTTTTATGCGGATTTCTTGAGATTAAGATGTGGCTTTGTAATAAATTTATGATTTTATAAATTTATATGGATCCTTTTTGGTGCATTTCATAATTTGAATCAGGAACTGTGAATCAAATTCGAGTAAAAGATGAAAATCAGCTGTCAATATTTTCCCTATAAAAACATACAACGCATTGAAGACATTATTAGTGCTACTGTTTCCCTACTACTGATTAAAACCAACGTTATTATGGAGCGGCGACGTCATTTAAGCAGGGAAGAAATGCTCAGAGCCGTGGGAATGATAGAAGCTGGTTCCCGGCAACGTACTGTGGCTTTAGCTCTGAATACAAGTCAGAGTGTTATCAGTCGACTTTGGACACGTTACCGAAGCACTGGTACCGTGGCTGAGCGCCATGGAGGACGGTATCGCTGCACCACACGGAGACAAGACCGATACATTCAAATCTTAACTCGAAGAGCTCCAACAATAACCGCCATGATGTTAGCCGTGAGGCTTCATCACTCTTCAGGGAACTTAATTAGCGACCAAACAGTCAGAAACCGCTTGCATGAAGTGAACCTTCATTCCCGAAGACCGCTACGGGTACCACCTATAGCAATGCACAATCGTAGGATTCGATATCAATGGGCTCTTGAACACAGAAATTGGGCAGAAGAACAATGGCGTTTCGTGTGCTTTTCTGATGAGTCTCGTTTTGGTATGAGACCGGATACAAGACGTATACGACACTGGAGAACCCCTGGACGCCAACAGCGATTAAAATCCTGCCAGGAAGTCCATCCTTATAGTGGTGGAACCATCATGGTATGGGCGGGTATTTGGATCGGCGGAAGAACTGAGTTGATTTGGATCAGAGGCAACCTCAACGCTCAAATTTATGCTGAGACGATTGTATCAGACGTCATCGTTCCTCTACAAGTGCAAATCGGTCCCTTATTTCAGTTAATGCATGATAATGCACGACCGCACACCGCAAGAGTTGTAAGACAGACTCTCGCCGCAGCTAACATCAATGTCCTGCCCTGGCCTGCTCAGTCGCCAGACTTGAACCCGATTGAGCATGCATGGGATATGCTACAGAGAAGAGCTCTGCCGAATATGGAGGGTATCCAGTCGCAAGAAGACCTTTTTTTGTTGTTGCAACGAACATGGGCGGCCATTCCACAGCGTGATTTGGATGAACTCATTTTGAGTATGCCAAACCGATGTTCTTGTGTTGTTAGTGTTCGCGGTAGAAACACGGATTATTAATTGTTTAAGTTACCCAATAAAATTTTAAAGAAAACTGTTATTTCAGTCTTTTTTTCGAACTTTTGTGTTAGTGGTTCAAATGTCAAAAATCCCTTTATTAGTAAAATGGCAAATTTCTTTATTAATGCAAAGGTGACTTGGTTTATCGTTACTGTGACAAACG
The DNA here is from genome assembly GCA_937001585.2 of Brachylomia viminalis. Lineage (NCBI taxonomy): Eukaryota > Metazoa > Arthropoda > Insecta > Lepidoptera > Noctuidae > Brachylomia > Brachylomia viminalis. Next base: position 13,095,466 of record OW443299.2, read on the forward strand.
AAAACACTTTATTTTATGAATCCTTAAAGAAAATTTTAATTAATATCAATCAGGAGAAAAGTTATTGCAAAAATATATGTTGATCCCTAGACACTTTTGATGTGTGTAGTTATGAACGGTTATGAAATTGTTTCAGTTTAATTTGCTCAACAACGGATACTTTTTTAGATTAATGCAATTTTACTATTTTATTAATATTTTATTCATAATTGTATCGCGTCCAAGGTTATTTTTTAATATTTTTTATATGAGACAACATCCACACAAGGTCTTCAGGTCCCGAACAATGTAGAACCTGTACTACGGTAACCTGATGACTGATATACATACTTATATACATTATACACACCCAGACTCACACACAGACCCAGACAGACAGAGAATTAAAGTTTCTATTTTTTCACCACTAGCACGGTGCGGCTTTTTGAACAAATTCCAGCCCACACGTGTATGGAGCCTCCGCCGTATGGCACTTTTTCTTCAATGCAAGTTTGTTATAGCGCTCTCCTGGTCTTCTGTAGACTCTTTGCCTCCCTCGTGCGTGTATGGCATGAACCTCGACTCTTCCGAAAACAGTACTCTTGACCAGTCATCCAGAGGCCAATTCATGTGTTCTCTAGCGTAACTCAGCCTTGAATTTCGATGCTGCCTTTCGAGTTTTGGACCATTTGCAGGTCTAAATGGCTTCAACTTTGCTTCAACAAGACACCGCCCCTGCCGCCGCCACCGCACTGTACACGTGCTCGGATTGCTCCCTCCAGTACGTAGAAGGTGATTTTTAACTTCAGCAGCCATTTGAAATCGATTTCTCAACATTGTTGACACCATATCGACACATATCGATTTTCCCGCACAGTCGTGCACCTTGTACGGCGTGTTCCTGGTCTGCGAATATTGGATCCAGCCCCTTCAAATCACTGGAGCCCTCAGATCTCGGTGTATGCTGTCAGAATTCTGGTACACTCTTCAGGGGTTAGGGTTAGTGGCATGTTTTTAATTGAATTTGATCAGAATAATGAATTTCTGCATAAGAAATGCCAGGTTTATAAACAGAAACAAAAGGAAAAGTGGTTTCAAAGTAGTTCAAATTTTAAAAATCGTTTTATTTTTTTTATGGTTTTTAATACAAACACCAATAAGAAATAAAAAGGTTTTTGTTCTTCCTATATATTGCTATAGGATTGCTTAAATATTTTAAACGTTAGCTCATTTTTATAACCGACCCGCTTTCTTTGCGGCCCAGTGTATAGTCGACTAATTTAATGAAGCGCATTTTTAAATGAATTCCAGTGACTCACTAAAATAATCATCAGCTACAAGGAAAACAAGGGCGATATTTAAAGGAATTTAAAAAAAAGTTTTATAAAGGTTCCGTTTATTATAAGTTCGGAACATAAAAACCATAACGAAAATGGCGGATTGTGGCTAGGAGTGATGACGACTATATACCTTGACGAAACGAAAGAATAACAACAATATTGAACAGCTTTTATAAATGCGATGTATCAAGATGGTTTAGTACGGTATAAGACATACGTACGGGCACCTCCACACAGAGCAAAGTAAGTTGAATTTGAGAAGAGTTGTAAGGCTTTGGCTCCGAGATAGTGCTTTTAGGCCCTAACCCCGGGGGTGATGCAGTGGGTCCGTGGAGCTTCTTAAAATGTTTTCACTTATGTATATATGGGAATACATTACCCCTGCCTCCGGGTTACTTGAGGCGCGCACACTTACTTTTAACACAAAATTGAAGTGACGTAAAGCCTTCACTCCGCTCTCATGTGTATCTTCACTTAAATTACATTTTATTGGAAAGCTGAAACATCTCATTCGAACTAGTAAAGAAATCTAAACCTGGAAGATATTTTCTCAACCGTAAGTAATGTTGAAAGCTTGGACTCGAATTATATTGGAATGAGTCCCTCATTGTGAAGACGTCGGGCAAACATTTCACTATCAGATTCCAATTAAGTTGGTTCAATGAGTGGTCATGACGAGTGCATCCATCGTTTTGCGCTCATAGTAACTAATAATCACTTAGCTTAATTGTGGCCGTTAATTACCACCGATCTCGACGGTTCAAATTACGTACTCTAAAACGCATTAGCGGCTGACAGCTGGAGATTATCCGTCTAAGCGTCGTCGGACCGGCATCGGCAGTCCGCCGCGCGCCGCCCCGCGCCACCACTCGCGGGCCTGTGCCACTAATGAAATTTAATGAGGCTTAATTGTTGACGACTTAATGCAGGAACTGTAAAGATAAGTGCTTACTTACGGCCCTCGCTGAGCGGCTGAAACAAAACGACTACGTTTTGCGCCTAAGTAACGTTCTAATTTTGTAAATGTCGGTAGATAGTCATGCGGCACTTCTCATCCTGCTGAGCCCATTATGAACTCCCAGCCTAATATAGTTTTAATTACTCTTGTTCACTTAATTTATTTGACTAAAACTAATTAATTTTGTAATCTACCTACATTATTGTTGCATAAGTAGTCGCTTTTTACGTTGGCATTTTCTTTACCTTCGCCTAATTTCCCGCAGGGTTAAAGGTTGTCATTTGGCCGAAGAGGTTCTAAACACAAGTGCGGTACACAATCTAGGGGTTCAAGTTCGTCATGACGTGTGGCATGTGATTACAGATCACAATGGTGTACACTGAGTTTCTTGTTAACTGATTAGAGGCAGCCGAGTGGTGTCATCTCAGAACGTTCCAATTACTAAAAGCGGGGTGGGGCGGGGGGAGATTGCCGGGGTGTGAATGATCCATTTCGAAAACTAATTTAGAGTTAGCAACTAAACAAAGAGCACTCCTCGCAGATAATAATTAACGCTTGCGGTAAAGTTCCACTTAGTCTGTATTGGTTAAACCTCACTATACCCATTGGCAACGTTAATTAAATGTTTTTCCTGTCCTTCTAATTTGTTTAAATAAGATTGAGCGTTGTGCAGATAAAGAATTTAATGTCAAAGAGATTTTTCTTATCTTAACTAATCGGTTGTTGTGAGAAGTTTTTTTTATCTTTAATTGGTATCAGTTTGTTTATGAATAAACAGAGATCTACACGTCGCTGTTTCCTCACTAAGAACTTGTCAATATGTATTCGTTTTGCATTTGTTATTTTATTTTGTTCTCTCCATAATACGAATTGAGTAAAAAGTGCGAATCATTCAATATAATACAACAGTTAGATGGCTCAACATAATAAAGCAATTGTTTTTATTTTTTTGAATCTATTTCCGAGATACTGGCCTGGCATAGTATTCAAAAAGTCAGATGTTATCTGAAAGATTGGTCTCTATGTCATCTTGACTATCGGGGACACCTAATGATGTAACTTAAAAACATGATTAAAGTTGATGCAGCGTCCTGAGTCCCCAGAGTGGGACAGATATAGCGTTTTATGTTAAAGTGAATGTCTCTGTCGTGTGACTGTTTGTGCTGCCATCCGACCGTTGTCCAGATAAAAGCTTCTCCATAGCACGAAAAAGCACTCACTCCAAATATTGATTTGTTACTTCGCCGCTCCTAAAATGGGAGAGATATGTCTTGGCTTTCATGTTCGTTCCTATATTTAAAACAAGTAGAAGTTATTGTCTCAGAAATAAGTGGAACTTAGTTGACCTATTTATGAGTCTACCTTTTTATAAAAATTTCTGAGTCTCTTGGAAAATAATATCAGTAACTAGTCAAGAATAAATTACTTTTTAAGTCAAAGATCGCTTGTGCTTGGAGTGTTATATTCTTATTCATTTAGTAGAACGTTAATTTTATCATTATGAAAATGTCGGTAAGTAGCGCGCAGGGCCGGCCGGGCGCCACCGCCCGCGCTAAATCCTAATTAACTGCTTGATTACAAGTGGAATAAAAAGCTCGTAATCTTAATTGGTATTTTTAATCAAAGCTCTCTGAGCGTCGACGGGATCTCCTGCGAAGGTATTCAGACGAGCGCTTCGGTAATACTTTATCTTTAACTAAAAATACCATTACTTTAATTTAACATTCATTTCTAACATCTGTGTAAAATGAGTTCCTTACAGTTACCTGAGAGTATTAATAACGTAAGCCGAGGAAAACTGAGTTATGCTAATGAATTTTCCCGGCACCAAATACGTTAAGAATTTCTTTTATTAAGGAAGAATTAAGGGATTTCTTTATTAATACCGTAAAGCACTAATTGCAGGGTAGGTTACCTTCATTTCGCCCAGAAGCCTGCTCGGGGGACAGCCCAGTGACGTATTTAGACGGTGATATTAAAAATATTACTGAACTTATGACGAAATACTTTGTTCGGTTTACAAGCATTTTATAGCAATTTGGTTTAGTGCCAGAACTGACTTTCAGGTAGGTATAGTTTAAAATGTTGCTTTAACTTATCTTATTGCTCAAGGAAAGCTTTATTTAGTTAACAAATAAGATAGATACTTAATTAAGTTCCATGTGACTTCAAAGTACAGCGTGTACCAACATTGTGTGTAAACAATGAACATTATCTGTATATAAAACATTATCTTACTACTTAAGTAAATACTGAACACTTTCAAGTAACGACTTAGTCTATCTGACGGTGATGGGCTATGTTAAAATCTTTAACTTTGAGTTTTTCCTTTATGTGATAGCAAAAAACTTATTTAAAATACACTTCAGCACCTAAGTAGGTAGACCCAGTCAAACGTAGAGTAGAGTCAGCATACCAAATAATTTAATCTGCTAGGTGTAGGTACCTAATTGAAATAAAGGAAATAATAATCGCGAATAATAGTTCATCGAAGTGGAGAGGGCACAAAGAGCTGGGCTCAAGGTCATGCTTGGTAAACCATATAGATTTCCCACTATTGAACTGTATGTGAACTGTAAGTAACTTACGGTGAGACAGCTTTTTGTCCTCCGAGCCACACTTAGGAAGCATAAACAAATTCCCTCACCACATAACACTAAGCGGAAAGCTAAAATGATATTCCTAACAATAACCCACAAGACCGCATTCTCCAGGCGACAGTTCTATGTTGTGAGCTCTTTCATTTCACCATGAAGTCAGGGTTAAGGTACAAAGTTGGCTACAGTATCAGGACTACGTTCGAACAGAAGGACTACTCCACCTCCAGCAGTAGCCGTACAAACTTCTTCTTACTATTTTTTATCAATTGTAGTCTCAACAATTACAGCAAGATACATAAATACTAACACTATTATACAACAAATATATATGTGAATATATACAAACTCAATCATACACACACCCATGCGCACACTTACACCCTCTCATACACACGCTCACTCTCAAATACACACCTCCCCGTCCACACACAAATTACACATGCACACTCACATTACAACTCGGTTTAATAAATTCCTTTACACCTAGTTTAATTTTTTTAAATTATTGCATTGTACTTTCAAATCTGGGGTTTTTGCCATGATCTCGTATACCGATATAACACACTTTTTAGTAAAAGGTTTCTGGTATCATAGTGACAGCAGAACACTGATTCCCAAGTCACAGGATCTCCTAGTATGGGAGTCAGGGTTTACTCTATCTGTATGACCTTTATTCACTGTAATTCATGCGACCTAGTTTTGAAGCATTGTTGAAGGTTTTTGTATAAATAAAGATTTTTATTATTATTATTTCAGGGGTAGTCCCATCACCCGGCTGGTCCGGGGATACCGTACGGTCTCCGGTGAGGCGGGGAGCCTCCTTGCCGGATTATCGCCATGGGATCTGGAGGCAAAAGTCCTCGCATATTTGGGAGTGGCGCGAGGAGGCGAAACGCCGGGGCGTAGCTCCGCTGCCGCGAGAAATCACGGTACAGCGGACAGAGCTCCGGTGGGATCTCAGGGCGGCATGGAGAGTGCGATTGTCGCAACCCAGCGCTGGGCACGCCACAATTGCGGCGATAAGTCCCCTCTTTGAGGAGTGGCTAGAGAGGCGCCACGGCGTCCTCACCTTCCGCCTGACGCAGGTCCTCACCGGACACGGTTGTTTCGGGAGGTTCCTGTTCCGAATAAGGCGGGAGGAAACGCCCGGGTGTCACCATTGTGTGGATCGCCCGGAGGACACGGTGGAGCATACGGTGGAGGTCTGCCCGGCTTGGGCGGAGCACCGCCGTGTCCTCGTGGAGGCGATTGGCGGTGGCGATCTCTCGCGTCCGGCCTTGGTCCAGGCCATGGTACGGAGCGAGAGGGCTTGGGAAGCCGTCACCTTCTTCTGCGAAGCAGTAATGTTCGCGAAGGAGGAGGCGGAACGCGTGAGGGAGAGGCAAAGTTTGCGCCCTCACGCCCCTAGCCGCCGCAGGAGACGCCCTGGGCGTCGGGAATCGCAGGCCGATTCCCGGCCACCGTAGGCGCGGGCTTGCGAACGGCGAGCAATGGGCAGCTCGCCGTTCGATAAGAACCAGGCCCGGGTCGACGGCGCGTTGTGTTCCACGCGCGCCTCAAAGAGATGTCAGCACCAATGACGGGGTTTGCTAGGACCGATGCCTGCTAGGGTTGCGGAAAAGTCCAAGAGGGTTACCGTGGCCCCTGGCACAGGCAACTGAAGGAACACGGGTGGGTTTTAGTCAGTAAGAGTCTGACACGCCCTCCTGCTCTGCCTAGAGCGGGAGAAGTTATTTGATGATTTCCCACCAACAAAAAAAAAAAAAAAAGGGCGGCATGGAGAGTGCGATTGTCGGAACCCAGCGCTGGGCACGCCACAATTGCGGCAATAAGTTCCCTCTTTGAGGAGTGGCTAGAGAGGCGCCACGGCGTCCTCACCTTCCGCCTGACGCAGGTCCTCACCGGACACGGTTGTTTCGGGAGGTTCCTGTTCCGGATAAGGCGGGAGGAAACGCCCGGGTGCCGATGCCTGCTAGGGTTGCGGAAAAGTCCGAGAGGGATACCGTGGCCCCTGGCACAGGTAACTGAAGGAACACGGGTGGGTTTTAGTCAGTAAGGGTCTGACACGCCCTCCTGCTCTGGCCAGAGCGGGAGAAGTTATTTGATGTTTTCCCACCCACTAAAAAAAAATAAAAGTGGTAGTCCCATAGTAAAAGTTGTCATAATGTAGGTAAAATTACACATTAAGAGGTTTAAGTTATATAAATTACACCTTGTAGGTATATGATTATATTGAGAGATGAAAAAATTGGAAAAGATTAAATAAAGTAAAAATAGTTTTTAAGAAATCACAAAACAATCTGGATAGTCCAAGTGCGTCCCTGGCAAGCAATTACTGTACCTATTACTTATTAACTTTGAAGCAACCTTAATGGTTTCCGTATTACAGGTTGACTGAATTGTTGATTTGGTTTAAGGCTGTTTTAATTAGATAAGTATTACATGAAATTATAGCTTAAATAAGGGAAATACATTAAAAAGGTATGGATTTATGATCAAGTATTCACGCAAGAATTATAAGACGGATGAGAAATTATTAAATTTTTCCCCTAATTTTCTATCTTTATATTTAAAAAAATATGCAAGTTTTGAATAAGTGAGTAAGTAGTAGGTACATCAACTCTTACATTGGTAAGAGTTGATGTATGTATGACTTTAATAGGCGTGTTATTGAACACGCCTATTAAAGTCAGTGGCACGGTGTGCGGTGTTACTTTTTGTATTAAAAGTAATATGACGAGACGACAATAGTGTAGTACAACTAGTTGGAGTAGCAGTGCGCTGGCCGTAAGTGGCTACAATAAAGCTCTCGGTACATTAAGCTTCCGCTAGTGCGCCGTTAGCGAGATAACGAGACCCACTGCCCGCACCACACATAATTTATATCGTCCGAGCTCGTTAAAAACTTATAAAGACGCACATTGTTAGTGCGGCCAATATTCGCGGTTATCCGAGGATATACGACCGCCCTAACGACTCCTTGCTCGGTTCGTGCGAACCATTGCACAAACGACCCCGTTCCGAGTTCGCGAAACGCCACTAGCCGATGCTCCACCATTTTGTAGTTTGTGAACATTTTATATTATAATGTACTGCTATTGATTGTAAGCTCGGGCTATTTTAGGACCACTGGATGTAGCCATAATATTTTGTTGACTGGGTACACTTTAATGCAGTAAACTTAACGGCCTCTATTTAATTAAAATAGCCTGTTAAAGCATCGACGTCAACTTGGTTCTCGAGACTCGTAACAAAGAACTAGCGCGTAATGGGAAATCCGTGTGCTGATGCAATAACCGCGAAGCTTTTAGGCTGGCCGGCGAGCTTCGTTTTTCACTTAGTCGATGTGCGCGCAATTACTCGCTTCGCACGAAACGAATACACATTCTAAACGCTAGCGTTACATAATTATTATGTAACGCTAGCGTTTAGAATGTGTATAACAGTAGGTATATTATATACCTACTGTTAATTAACTATAGGTAGTTGAAGTATGCTGTATTATAACACGAATAGCTTCAGCAGGGTACCTATGTGCTATAATTAATATGAGTAAAGCTGAAATGGGAAATCTATTCGATACTCGCTCTATGCCTAGTCATTTAATTCCATTTTCTGCGTACCCGAAAATACAGACATTGACACAACAATAGCATTAACAGCAGTTAAGCTGCAAGGAAGCCTTCGCGGTGCTGACGTTAATTTGACATGGCGTTGAATAGCGGAATTGGTGGAGTATGCTCACACGTGGGCAGTTGGCGCGGCGGCGTAGCGGGCGCGGTTCGGCGGCGGGTCGGCGACGGGACGGCGACGGGGCGTGGGCCGCGCGGATCACGGACGCGTGCTCGGCTAAACACAAATCAACACCGATTCTCCATTTGTTAGACACGGGAATGTAATTATGGCCGGAACACTTGGCGGGGCGAGGGGGCTGCAGTGAGGGCTTCACGTCATTCAAGCTTTTAGTTCGTTGCTCGACAACGATCGTTACTTTGGATTCGTAATGTACGTTTCGGAAACCATCAGATTTTCCCCATAGGTAGGTAGGTAGGTAGGGGACGCCGGGATTCAAAGTGCCGATTTATAAACAACACGTAAACGACCGTTAAAACAACTCCAAGACTTTCGGATATGTAGAGGCAGATTGTATCCTAGTTTTAACTAAATGCTCATATTTATTAACTTAGTAATATCTTCTTGGCCAGAAACAGTTTTTCGAGAAAACTCGGCAAGGATCAACCCACCCCGTCGTGGGTTTGGTTGTTCCATCGTTGAGACAAGGTGTTGCGGTATCAATAGTGATAATTAGGGATGCAGTAACTGAAAGTGGATTTACATAAATAAAATAAATAAAATAAAAATAAATATGAGACAACATCCACACAAGGTCTTCAGGTCCCGAACTAGGCAGAGCCTGTACTACGGTAACCTGATGACTGATATACATACTTATATACATATACACACCCAGACACAGGTCAAACAGACATGTTCATGCACACAAATGTTTGACTTGTCCGGGAATCGAACCCGGGACCAGCGGCTCAGAAGGCAGGGTCGCTACCAACTGCGCCGGCCGGTCAGTATTTACATAAATTATAGCAAAATTGAGAGCAGTGGTAACGGCCCCGACTTACAAGTTGTAGGTCGTGGGTTCGAACCCGGACAGAGGCGCTTTACTTTGTGTAAATTATACAACATGTAACATAATTAACGCAAGATCTCATACACTCCATATAGATTATTGAGTTAAAAGCATAATACAAAGAACAAAACACTTTTTTTATTTTTATTTATTTATAACTTTTCGCACAAAAGGTACAAAGACGGACTTAATGCCTTAGGCATTCTCTACCAGTCAACCAAGGGTGGTGAAGAGATAAAGCGGAGAGCGTAGAGTGGTTTTAAAGCTAACTATTATTATTAAAAAAATCGTGTTGACCCTAACATTACTTTATGCATTTCAAATTGAGTCTTATTGCCTTGAAATAAGATTTAATTTTCTTTGGCTCAATTGGCGGTCAGTATTGCAAAATACATAATATTTGAAAAAAATACCTATATTAATAGTTACTGAAATCGATTCAGTAGTCAATTATGAGCAAACTATAATTTCAGGACTTGCGTTTATTCTGTTACACCTTGTATATATTTCATCACCACTGCTCTCAAAACGGTGAAGGAAAACATCGTGAGGAAACCGGCATGTCCTAGAACCAAAAATTCGAAGGCGTCTGACATCTACTAACCTCCACTGGGCCCGCGTGGTGGATTATGGCCCACTCCCTCTCTCAGAGCCTGTGCCCGTGGCCCCTATGCCTGGGCCTGTGGCCCAGCAGTGGGAACATTATAGGCTGGTTATGTATGTTTGTATGTATTAGCAAAAATATCGAGTGTCAAATATTCAAGTCTCATTTATTTAAAAAAAGGCTAATTACGTGTTGGATCCCGCACAATGAAGGGTTCCGTTGCTGGGATGAATTTATCCCAAGAACAAACTTAACTTTGTTGTGGAACAAATTTAATGTTCTCCCATACATCGATATACGTCACGGTCAATTCTCCAACTAAAATGTAAGTGTTAGTAATCGCAGTTTATTTTTAAATTTAATACAACTACAAATTGACGATTTTCGGACTCTTTGGCTGTGAGACCTGGTTTCTTGCCAAATTTCATGATTCTTGCTAAACGGAAAGTAAATAGGTCCCCTATAGGTTTGATTTATTTGCAAGTATCAAAATATGTCGCATAAGTGGCTGTATTTTTATTGCGTTGATTTAGAAGCTTGATTCTTTTAGAGCTCCAAAGGACCATAGACCTACTTATTTGATATTAATTTCAACTCGGTACCTCCACACGTTCCTGAGAAAAAGATGCTTGACAGACAGACAGACGGACGGACGGACAACGACGTGATCCTATTAGGGTTCCTTTTTCTCATTTTGAGGTACTATCTACTACACAGCTTTTAGAAAATTTTATACCCAACAAAATTTCTTAAACGCAGTCGAATTGGTATCGTTTATACATTTTTATGTAGCCATATAAGTATCAATATTATGGAACTTACTAAGTCCACAATTTGATAGATCAATTTAGTCACTATAAACGCTAAACGCTGAAAAAAATATACAAGTTATACTTAGAGGATACTATTGTATGTAGTAGTTGAGCGTTCAATTAAAAAGTATGGTTATAGCGTGCGGGCTAGCGCTAGGGCGGGCATACCGTGGGCCGGTGCCGTGACACGAGTTAAACTAAATTAATAAACTTGCACCAGTCTCCGGCTTTATTAAAAAACACTCATTAAAGCAAAGGAAAAGTGGGTGAAGTCGCCGGCGGGCGGCGGGGACAGCGCCGCTAATTGCGCCGCCTTTATTGCTTAAATAAAGTTTTAGTGGGGGAACACAAGTTTTAATTAAAAATGTGAGAATAGTTTTTAATAAAGGACGGGCTCGGTGCGCGTATATTGCGAAACTTTAAGCGATGCGATACGCTCAGCTTACAGGAAGTCCGGCGATATAGTATCTTGCGCACGCCGCGCGCCGCGTCCGACACGAGCGCCGCCAGCAGCCGCCCGCGCTCCGGCTACGACCCTATTGTTTGCTGCGAGATCAATCGTGGCTTAGCTGATACCCTCATTTGTGATTGTAATAACTTCGGTAATATTAAGCGTATATAATAAGTGGTTCTTTAAGTATACCACCCACCTTCTCCACTCCTTCTCACCCGATCGCTTACACTGATCGATTATATTATCCCGCTTTAAGTGAGAACATTATCAACTTTGATTTACAGTTATTGGCGAACAGCCTTAATGTATTATGAACTTTTTTCCAAAACGGTATTCTCGCATCAATATAAAGTGACAAATGGCACGAGTAACAAGAGAAACTAATAATGCTAGTGATTTACGCCCGCCCTTGTTATTACGACTCATGTGAAATGTAATTTCGGCATACTGCGTGTAGAGTCGCACGCACACACGGCCACTGGGCGAGTGTGCAATACGTTTAATAAAGGAGGGACGCGGAGTAAATCCTTCAATTTCGCCGGCACACAACGGCGTATTCTCGTTAACCGTGGCAATAAGTTAAACGGGCGGGCAGCCCGCGCCGGCCGCCGAGCCCGCGCCGCGCCCGCGACGGGAAATTAAAAAAAGTCTTGAGCCACCGACGTCATATTTGCCACTTCGATGTTTTCTCTCATTATTATGTAATACCATACACAACATAGGTATGTGCTTTTCCTTAACAATTATGTTTACTTATGCATCTCATTGGGCCATTAAAAGTTTGTTCGACTGCACCACGGTCTGTTGTTCATTTTTGCCACTGAATCACGTCTTATACATATATTACAAAAGCCAGATAACATACGTTTTAATATTATCAGAATTTTAATAATATCCCATTTCAACGAGAAAGGATAGACAACCAATATCAGCTTCTTATGGACTTTTAACTCAATATAAAACACAAGGCTGTACCGATATAACATTGCTGAGAGCTCCATATACGACTAGAATGTTAAGGCATTACCTACATTTAAATTGATACTTTAGCGCAGTGCAAGCGGTCGATTTTAATCAAAGTTCGTTCATTTCGAACTTAGCTGGGGAGGTAGTGCTTCGCGGTGTAATATAGGCCGAGTGTAATATCTGTGGAACAAAGAATACACACGTTCCCACCCCGGCACGGCTCGGCTGCACTCCTAATTAGATGTTCGATGAAAGTGTAATCAGACGGTGGCTGGATCCGGGACGTAATTAAACGGCGGAGGCGAAGAGTGATTTATTAATAGAAAAGCTCGAGCCGTAATGAAATACTGGGCGGACAATGGCGACGAGGGCGGGCGGGCCGTGGAAATTAAATTCTCAGCGACGGCGGCCGCTGGACATACACTTGCCGTTTCTTTGCGGGTCACCTCAGCCGGCGCCTGCTTAATAATGTACGGCGGAGGCAGCGGCGACGCCGACGCCGCCCGGCCGCTGCTGAGCCGCCGCCACCGCCGCCACCCATTACCCACGATGTATGGAGGTGTATAAATTTGTCGGCAAGGGAATGTAAAGAAGATTGGTTTCCTAGTCGAACGGGCGCGGAGAAAAGGGGTGGAATTGAATTTAGGCCTGAATTCACTAGCGAGGCTGTGTTTGTGATATTTCTTACCTATGTAGCAGTAGTGGGACGTGACGCACTTGCCGATTACATTTATTAGGTATCGATTTCTGTGAACATTTATATGATATCAGCGTGCGATATTATGTACCCATGTGTATTAGGTATGAGTAGGACGCTGATATTATACACATTATCTAATTAAAAACGTGCCTAATTATTTTTATCGAAGATCTGGCAATTATTTTTGTTGTTACTTAACTTGAAGGAGATATGTTTACTTGTACCTACTTGTTCGTGTTAATAAACGTCATCTGTATTAGTTATGTTTAGTGGAGCCTGTAATAAAAAAAAAAAACCACCCTCTTGTTTTTCCTCGGGTGTAGAAGAATATTATGGGTACCTAATGATTGACGCCTAGAGCAACAGGCAGTAGCATTCTGAATCCTGAAAAAAACAGCCCGCTGCGCGCGATCTCTTTGCATTTCTTAATGTCTTTAGGTCATTATTAACTAAATAAGTAAACTCTCACGATGATGGGTTGTTGTTGCGGATTGTTTTGAATGTTCACTAGTGGTAAGTAAAAACCAAAATGTAAGTCTTGCAAAACTGTCAAAAATTCACCTCAACGCCAGAAGAAAAGCAATTTCATATCACAACCAATATAAACAAAGAGGATCCACATAGAATCAGCATTTTCTAGCCAGTAAAGTCGCAATATGGAAGCGTAACCTTAATTACACTTAAAAGCTGTCGGAGTATACTTTTTCAATTAGAGTATTAAAGTGTTCCGACCCTGTCATTATATTAGAGTGTTGTTCCATGCCACCCCGGGCCGGCGCGGAGCCTGCGACGCCGAGAGCTGCCACAGTCCGCCACACGCTCGCCTCACTTCGCCGCGAGTCCTCCTCGAAGCTACACGTGCCGGCTTCTCTCGTAGACTTACAAACTTTACACGAGCTACCGACCCGCTCGTACAAACGCTCCTTGTCGTTTAATTACAAGTTTAATAAATCATTTTAATTGGCCGCGTTTAGTCTAAGGATAATATCTCACGATCAATTGAGTTACCGGCGACCTGCCGCTGCTGGACATTTACTTAGAAAAGCGAATTTTCAGTAAATCTTTCTGAAGTGACAATTGTTAGAGTGGCCAAGTATCAACTTATTTTGGTGCTTTCGTTTTTGACTGTGGATTTGTTTATCGTGGTTCCTGACCAGAGTTCTTGGAAAATTACTTGTTTTGTTTGCCGTTTTCACCGGAAAATACAATTTAAAGGTAAATAGATACCATTTATTAATGCTTTCTTTCGCTTTATTTTATGTTGCTTCTTGTAGTTTGTTACGTTGTCAAATAAAATTAAAAAAACTCTGCTCGTGTTAGTTAATTATGTTGGTTCTTTTATGATTACCCAATTAATTTGCAAGATAAAGCCTTCAGATATAAATATTCATTAATATAAAAATAATAATTAAATTAGTTTCGCAGACAATATAAATTACTCATATTAATCTTGACAGTTATTATCTAATTCAGCGACCCACTGGGTAGAGTGCGCTTTCAAACACGAACGAGAAAGTTTACTCATTCACGGCAATGTTTACGTGTGTGCGCTACGTTATCACACGTTGTGATATATTTTGGGCGTGAGTGCGTGTCCATTCAGTGTAATTGGAAGATCCGATGCTTCTGATAATTGCTTAATTACACAAAAGCGCGGTGTGTAAGGATAATTGCGTAGAGCCAATTGAATAGAAGCAGACATAGAAACCTTAAATAGCTTTGATTCCATTGTGTTTTTTTTTATATACCTAATGTCTAATTCCTTGGAATTTAGTTCATAAAATGGTTAACACATTTTCTCCTTTCATTACTAAGTTTAATCACTTTTCCTAAAGGAGCGCTCTAACATCTAAAAACAGAGTAATGCAATGATTTGTTTTCATAACACTATCACGTGACCTTCGCTCCGACCTGTACCAATATCATTGTGAACATGATTGAAGCTTCAAGCCGGAGGGGCCACACAATAGCTTCCATCAGTATGTGTCCGGTGGATTAGTGTCGTGTATGCGGCCCCACGGGCCCACGGCCGGGGCCCACGAGCTCGCATACTGATGTGCCACCACGCCTGCCGCCTGTTATTTTAATTATTGTGTCTTAATTAAACTTGGTGGAGCCGCCCCAACCCTTGCCCTCCCCTCTGACGAATATAAGATGATACAATATGTAACTCGCAAGTTTTCAGAACAGGAAAGTATCTATACGTTGTCCGGACTAAGATTCCTTCGATTAATAACTAACCATGTTAATTAGCTGATAGTTTAATATATTCCCCAAATGTCACCGATATGCCACAAACAAGATGCAGAGGTCATTACTACTTAGTTTTATCACAGCTTTTATCTTAGAATTTAATTTGTCTAACGTCATAAATATAATGTAAAGTGGTAACCTAATTCAATAGATTACTTTACAAGATTTAAATGTTAACATATTTATGACGCTGGCCGCATATGAATAACATTATTTGAATATTATACACCTTCTTTTAAAAGGAATGTAGGTAGATATTACTTCACATAAATTATATTTTGTTTGCTTATGAACATTGCTGTTTGTAAGATATTAATTACATCACGATCATATCTTAATTGCAAATTAATATGCATTAGGTTACGTAGCGTCTCTATTTGTGTAGCGAAGAATATTAGTCGCAAAAAGAGCCGTTTTTGTATTATTTATTAGCTTCAGCTATAATCTAAAAGCTTTTTCTATGTTTGGAATGAGCAAGATTGGTTTTTGAGAGCCATCAAATAATATTAAATAACTAATAGACGTTTAGAGTGCTTGTGTATATTTAAAATTAGCGCTTCGCTCGCGGCTTTGCCCGCGTTTTAAATCCTATAATTTTTAGACATAGCCTAAGACACTCAGGGATAATGTAGCTTCCTGTTAGTGAAATAATTTTCAGAATCGGATCAGAAATTCAGAAGACTACCACCTACAAATTTTACCTCTTTATAATGTTATTCGTATACTTTTATTATATTGTTACCGTGGCTTGGCTTCCGTAGACTATCACCGAAACAGTGCCTAATTCCTAGATAAACAGTAGTCTATGTCATTTGAGAATAGTGTGGCTTTCTATTAGAGCAAGATTTATTATAATTGGATCAGTATTTCCAGAGATGACCTCTTACAAACAACTCTACCTCTTTATTATAAAATCGTATATAGAAGATTTAAAAATGGGTAGCACTGCATCCACCTGTATCATTTCATAAAAACACGGAAATCACAATAAAGGATTGTTGAAATGCTAATTACTCCACTTTAAATCAAAAGCTAGATGAGCTTTATGCCTGTGCCAGGGGCCACGGTAACCCTTTCGGACTTTCCCGCAACCCTGGCAGGCATCGGCCCTAGCGGACCCCGTCATTGGTGCTGACATCTCTTTGAGGCGCGCATGGAACACAACGCGCTGTCGACCTGGGCCTAGTCCTTATCGGACGGCGAGCTACCCATTGCTCGCCGTCCGCAAGCCCGTGCCTTCGGTGGCCGGGAATCGGCCTGGGATTCCCGATGCCCAGGGCGTCTCCTGCGGCGACTAGGGGCGTGAGGGTGCGAATTTTGCCTCTCCCTCACGCGTTCCGCCTCCTCCTTCGCGAGCATTACTGCTTCGCAGAGGAGGTGACGGCTTCCCAAGCCCTCTCGCTCCGTACCATGGCCTGGACCAGAGCCGGATGCGAGAGATCGCCTCCGCCAATCGCCTCCACGAGGACACGGCGGTGCTCCGCCCAAGCCGGGCAGACCTCCACCTTATGCTCCACCGTGTCCTCCGGGTGATCCACACAACGGTGACACCCGGGCGTTTCCTCCCGCCTTATCCAGAACAGGAACCTCCCGAAGCATCTGTGTCCCGTGAGGACCTGCGTCAGGAGGAAGGTGAGGACGCCGTGGCGCCTCTCTAGCCATTCCTCAAAGAGGGGACTTATCGCCGCTATTGTGGCGTGCCCAGCACGGGGTTGCGACAGTCGCACTCTCATTGTCGCCATGAGATCCCGCCGGAGCTCTGTCCGCTGTGCCGTGATTTCTCGCGGCAGCAGAGTTATGCCCCGGCGTTTCGCCTCCTCGCGCCAGTCCTATATGTGCGTGAGGATTTTTGCCTTCTGATCCCATGGCGGCAATCCAGCAAGGAGTCTCGCCGCCTGACCGGAGACCGTACGATATCCCCGGACCAGCTAGGTGGCCATGACCGTTTGGGACGCGTTCAACCGGCGGGCTGGCCGCCGCCTCAAGCTAGATGGGCGAAGAGTCGCTTTCTGGTGTACAGGGTGGCAGGCACATCGACGCGCAACTTGTTACCATGGATTCAGTACATGATTCTGGACCCCCCTGCGTTGAAATTATTCGTCAGTTATATAAAAAAAAAATTGCTGCTCCATACATAACCGACGAAAATTGCTGCTCCATACATAACCGACGAAAATTGCTGCTCCATACATAACCGACGAAAATTGCTGCTCCATACATAACCGACGAAAATTGCTGCTCCATACATAACCGACGAAAATTGCTGCTCCATACATAACCGACGAAAATTGCTGCTCCATACATAACCGACGAAAATTGCTGCTCCATACATAACCGACGAAAATTGCTGCTCCATACATAACCGACGAAAATTGCTGCTCCATACATAACCGACGAAAATTGCTGCTCCATACATAACCGACGAAAATTGCTGCTCCATACATAACCGACGATAATTTCTACACTATGGTGTTTAGAATCATGTACTGAATTCGTGGTTACAGTTCGCACGTGGATGTCCCTGCCAACCTGTATTTATACCTGCCTACTTTAATTAGTAAAACAAATAATATTTCAAAAAAAAGTTTAGGATTACAAAAGTTGCTAAGAGGATAATTTTATTAGGGTAAAGAAGTAAAGTTTGACATAAACGATGCCCTACAAACACAAAGTACCTCTGGTAGCACTTGTATTGTAGTTACAATCACCTGCTTAATTAGTAATGAAAATAATCAGTGGCATTATATTCAATTTCGTTTACAGCCGTACGCAAATTAACATTTAATGAAACCTAATGATTGTGGTTTACATAAGTGCATTGTTATTAGTATTACCCATTGAAAATTAACTGAAATTCAGTCTGTGTAGTAACGCAATTAATTAGTTCATAAACCACCCCGGAGTGGCCTTGGGAATGTCGATAAGGATTATTATCAGACGTACAAGAGATACTCATTAGAGGCATCCGTAATGATTCGCTGACGGCCTACGTAACGGCAAACTCTCCATAATGAAGACAGCAATATCTACTCAACCGACACAGATGAAATGAACACCCAACGTTATTCGTTTGTTTATCATTATTTTGTACCCCTACAGTACTATTGCGAAACATTCTTCTTTCTCTCTACGTTACTGTTTGTATGAAAACAATGTTAATTAGTTAATGAAATCGATTGTTCCTACGGCTCAAATAGAATTAATTTCATTGTGTCCCAATTATAATTGATTTCATTAACAAAGCTTGGCCCATAATTGAAAGTAGGTATACAGTTTCAGCAAAAGGGAGGGTAAGGTAATTACAAGATCCAATTTAGAATTGCCAAGTCTACACTTTGCTGTTAGTTTCAAACAAAAGCTTAATTAATTAAGTCGAGAACAATTAAGTTCACTGCCGTAATATTCTCAGCAATTACGCGGAATTCGACGTATTTTGTAGTCGTCCGTAATTGCCGACGATTCTCGAATCAGATTGTATCCGACGCTAATACAGCACACATCCATTAATTATACAGCGAACACTAATTGGGAAATCTATTAATTAAATTACCTATTAGTGCATCACGAAATCCCTGAGAATGCTAAATGAACTGATGGTATTACACGTTCAATTGGTATGAATTGTCGCTAGAAATAAATACGGCTAATTACTGCACGGGTTTGTATTTTTTTATGAAATGGACCATGTAGGTGGTTAAAATGGTTTATTGAAACATATAAATGGAAAACTACAACGGAAGTTAATTTATCTCGATCTTTCTTAACCTTTGGAACGACAACTCTAATAAAAAGCGTGAAAGAGCACCCACATCCGACGCAAGCAAGACACAAATGTCACAACAATTAGCATGCGACACAAACTGGTTGTAACATTTAAATGTCTTTTAAATTAGTGCAAGTTGTTTTTGTAAAGACATCTTAATGACTATAGCCCTTTCTGATTGTTCCTGTTGACATTTTCGCACGAGCAGCGCCGCCGCGCCGGTGGCGTCGGGCGGTGCGGTGCATGGCTGTCGGGTTTCGTCCGAGTTTCGGCTGTCAATTTGAATGTATTGGCTCAGATAAATCAGGGGTGTCGTTAGGTGAGGTACAGGCGTCGACGGCAGGTAGGCGCCGCATGTAACGAGACACATTTCCGGACGTATCCTTCCAATTAGCGCGGTGCTGCTGGGCGCGCTGGTCACCGCCCCGCGCCCGCCGCGCGCTCGTTACGCTCCCGCCTCGTTAGGAGAATTGTTTGTTCGAGTATGTAAAAATGTGTTTATTTGCACGTACGCTTCAGGGTAAAAAATATATGAAAAGACCCTTTTAAGACTTTTAATGATTTCCCGGCAAAGGGAAATTGGGTTAGTTATTTTCCCCGGGGTTGCCCCTCGTTAAGTTTTAATGGGGTAGCTAGCTACGACGTAATCAAACGTACTTATTTAAGTTAACGACGTTTACCAGGGATGTGTACTTTGTTGTCAATAGCAGCTATTCAAAGGCGGACGCTCATCGTGTGTTCGTCACACGGCTCACAAACAACTGTGATTCGTGGTACGACACTGTTGTCGGGTGCTACTCGTTCGTGAGACGATACCGATTGGCAATGGCTTATTAACGTCACACTTTCCAGGAAAAACGCTTAAGCAGATAACACGTTAGAAACAGGGGCCTTCCGGCGCAACTGAGGATCTTGCCGTATAGGTACAACGCCTAATTAATCTTCAGTAAAATGTCGACGGTGCTTGTTTTTGCCAGGAACTCGACTCATTAGACTGGCGAAGCATGTTGATTACATTCTGCAGTACTTATTAGCGCAAACTCTCATTAGGGGCCACTATTGTTGTAATTAAACAAGAAACTGCATCAGTACGGATCGCTAAGCGCGGGTTGTGCTGAAATCACCTCTATGTCGGTGTAATAGTGACTCGCTCATGGCGGCTTGCGAGTGGCCATTATGTTGTGCGAATTTAATTAACAACTCAATAGTTACACAGTAGAAGAATAGAATGGAGGGGTGTTCTTGTGGTGTCTGACATGATTCCATTGTTAGCGTCGGTGCAAAAAAGCGGAGGTTTGTTTTTGAAGTGGCTTACGCAATTACGAGGTGGTACTCGGTTCCGGCGGCGTCGGCGGCGGGTGCGACGTCGTCAGCGCAGAGACCGGGTTTAATTGGACAGCCGAGGGGCGCAGGCGGAGGCGCGGGTCGGGTGCGCGGGTACTTCGCCACCTCCTAACACTTCTAATTGGCTCGCCTACACTAACAGGAGCTTTCCTCTAAAATGTATACTCATCGTCATTACGTATAATAGGCTCCGACTCCACAGGAACACCTGACGCTTTGCCAATTTCTTTACTCTAATAAGCGAGAAATATTTCGTTGCAAAGATCAAATGTTATTTGACTCTTGTGTGATGGCTGACGCTTTCCGTTAACCTCGAGCTTCACAGAACTTATTATGTTAAAGATTATTTTCAGAAAACATATTAGATAAACCAATTCATAAATAGAGAATCAACAAATTCTACAACAATCTTCACGTCTCCTCTTCTAACTGTATGGACCAATCCCCGCTACACACTTGTGACTTGGCGACTCCACACAAACTACAATAGTTCGTTATCCTCTTTATTTACAAACTTCAACACCACTAGCGGCTGAAACCCGGACATGAATGAATGTTCTCTCTTCACATGCGTGTTCTAACTCATGGGTATATTATATACCCCAAATCTCAGCCAGTCAACGCTATCACTGTTTCATAATTTATTTATCTTATTGAATTAGAGGGGTTATCAGTGTCAACTTAGAATGGAACTGCCTATATTATCTATCTGTTTGTTTCCATTCATTATAAATATCTGTTCTGTAACTTTACTGACTTATCGATGCACTTAAGACAATAAAACAATTTAAGATGAACGCTTTAACAGTTTAAAGATAAGATAATTAAACGGCATTACAAAAACGCTTTTGATATTATTTAACTAAGTAGTTACACAAAAGAAAAACAAAACGAACAGAAAAACAGTCTTATTTTGAACTAATAAATGACAACAAAAATTAGGTACCTACTTGCCCACTTAATTAATAATTATCTGCCCCACGTTATTAATGTTTTATCATTGTTTATGTTTTTCATTCACGTAACTAATAACTAGGCATATCGATAATTAGTCCAATTAAGAAAAAATAGCGTTTACATTAGCATAGTTTTGAATTGATTGGAGTGTACCGGTTGATTGGCAAATCATGCTCACTGCGCGTGCGTGTGGGTACGCCATGCGACCACGCGGCCAAGCGCTACGAGCGATAGCGGGAACCGCACATTATGATAACAATCCCTTATTAATATTTTACGAGTACCTTGTAGCTTAGGGTAACTCAAAGACTGTCTACTTATTTGCGTAAAACTTTAAAGAGTCGTTCAGCAAAACACTTTTAAGAGACTCTTAACTGAGATTGTATCATTATTTTACTTGGCGTCCATTTAAAATATCGCGAATTTTCGTGTTTTATTTTGTCATTGAATAACTTTATCGTTAGTAACACCACGCACTAAAACCCTCTCAATAGTTATTATGATACATGGTAGGTCTTAATCAACATTATAAGCCGATTTAGGTCCATCAACCTCTCATATACAAAATAAAAATATATCCCGACCTTTATTACTACAATAATGACGATGTAGCCGGCATTTAGACTTTTCTCAGTTCTTATTATTTATCGGATATAAGGGTGCATGCGGCGCCGGTTATTGGTTGTCAAAGCACTTGTTAAAGTTTATTGTGGAAACGGTTTTTATTTATGAAATCGATCGCAAATAACCATGACAATTAGAGCCTTTATTAAAGTAGCGTAGGGAGTCGACAGGGTAATTGTTCATAATAAATTACTTATGCACTTTGAGTACGCTTCAAAGGAATAACGTTGAATGTTCACTTAGAGACCATTTAATATAAAAGAAAATCCGACATCAAATGAACTTTTTGAATGCCTCGATTAGTGCCTGTTTATTGATTTCTCATAAGCTGCGTAGACGTTTCGTATATTGCGTAGACGCAAAGCATACCACGGTCAGGCGAGGTAGCCTGACCTAGCGTGAATCATAAGCAAATTGGATTTCGGTGAGTTTATTCTTTTGGTTCTGTTGTTAAAAACAAAATGATTACGCAAAAAAAGGGTCGGTAGTGTGTCGTAGCGTAGCGTAGCGCGTCGCAGCGGTGTCGTACCGTGGCGTAGCGCGTCGTAGCGTAGCGCGTCGAACCGTCGCGTAGCACGACGTAGTGCGACGTAGCGCGGCGTAACGTGGCGTAGCGCAGCAGTTCGGCGCTTACAATACATATATTTTGTCAATTAGGTATTATCATATATTTATATATTATCTATTGCATGCAGTGATTACCGATACTCGCAATGTAAAAGTTCCAAGAGTCACATCTAACATATGAATTTAGTAGCCTGTGCAACCGTTCTTTTTTACTGTTGATTAGCTTACAAAGCTGTACAAGCCAATCAAAAGACGGAACGCACATAATAGCTAATCAGTGGGAGAGCCCTCATGCAAGCGAATTACCCAGTATAAAATAGCATGATCCTATGTGCTCTGCGGTGAGTATCAGAGGTGCATGGGGTCTGCCTGAGCGCGGGCCCGACACGACAGTTCACCGCCCGGATATGAGCGGCTATTTAATTTCCGTGCTTTCAATGATCGTTTCATATTCAACTATATAACTCTTGTCAGTTGCCAGCTTTGCACCTGAACGTACTTTGAAGCTTGACGTGCTTATAAGATGGATTGATGCTAAAGGAACTGCGCTGTATATCATGTTCAGAACTCTTTAGAAAGAGATATTGGTGGATATGGATTAGATTATTTAAGTACGTTATTAACGGCAAATTGCTTCGAGGTTTGGTTATTGATTTTTTTATACGGGAAATTGATAATTACACAGGTTACGAGAACTTTTAATAACCTTTTAATATATTTTATTTTTTTTAACCTTTCCCGTGAGTAGGTATCACTTAGCGATAATAAAAATAAAAAAACAAAATAGCCCTATACACAAACAAAAACCTCTAAAAACGCCTGAACAGATTTTTTTCTTTCCTTTTTTTCTCTTTTCTAAGAAATATCTCGATCAAATCAACTTACAAACTAAACATTTAAAAAACGGTTAAGCCGTTTGGTAGCTACGATGCTGCAGACAGACACACAGATACACACAACTTATAACTCCCTTCTTTTTCCATCGGGAATTAAAAATAAATTCCAAGTAAGTGAAATTATAAAATTTCCGTATTCTAATCAGCGAATAATCAAGAAAAATACACGGAATGTTTCAGTCATAAGTTAATTGTTATTGCTCCCTCGTTAGACTGATTTCTTGCTCATAGTGATCCACTCTGTTTAGGCAATTAAATGCATTCGCAACGTCTATGGAGATTGTTACTGAGACTGTATTATTTCTGATTGTTCACGCAGATTACATTATGTCGGCTCTTACAACGGAGGTTAGTCAGGACGTGTGGAAACCTAAAATTACATCCGACTTAACAGCTTTTTTTTTGGATAAGCTTGTAAAAAAAACAATGATCTTTATACCTTAAAACTCAGATCGTTGTTTAAAATTCATAGAATTTCCATAATAGATTTACCACCGGTATTGGAATGATTTTAATTATGCACATGAAACACCATTGTCCTTACTTGGAGCACGTTTTGTTGCGGACATATTTCAAAACAAATGATTAAGGTTTGTTTCATAATGTGCCTGTTAATTAATTATGAGCTCAGCATATACATCAAACAAATTAAAATGTTAATGCAATTAAAATCGTGCATAGTCCATCTTTTTTATTAAGGTTTGTTCACATTATGCAAACGTTTGCTATTTGAACAGCACAATTAAATATGGCATCATTTGGAATTAAATTAAAAGTGTAATAACAACTTGCACACGTAGAATTACTAGCAATAAAGTACGAACCTAAGAACAAAAGGTTAAGAAGTGCACAGCGAGGGGTGTATGGGGGGGGGGGTGTACACGCCCCAATCCATCTTGTGCGATAGCAATCAGTGCGTCACACACTAATAGAAGCCACTGTATGTTTGTTTGCCATTAATTTCGTAAATCCAGCCACGAGCCATGTACGGCCGTGTTGACAAGCTTGCAACGATTGATACAGAAAAAGAAAACTAATTAAATGTAAACATGATAAGTATATTATTAACGTATTCATGAGGTTTCTTTGTATTTTGTTTTCAAATAAATATTTTTTGCACTTTAATTACATGAAAGGTTTACTTAATATGGTATTTAAATGAAAATGAAAAAACAGCTTTAATAAAGTAGATAACTAACCAAATGTAAAGCATGACAACTTTAATATCCACACCACACATAGTTTGATTGCAATATTTTGCTGTCAAATGTTTATTTTAACACTATTGCGAGGGAGAGTGTTGCACAGGGGTGGAGTCGCTGTGCGTCGGCGATAGCACTGTGTCATCACCGTTATCTCGCATCGAAAGGTTCCCGCGCCGCGCCGCACGCGCTGCTGTCCCGCGGTACTGTAAATAACATCTAACGTTGACGCACTGATTACAAACTGCACTGTTACACCCTTGTAACATCATTCATTAAACACGGTGATAAATGAAATGTTACCGCAAATGTAAATTCCATTTATTCAAATTAACTTTCCCGACGTTTGAGCAACTATGATTGAAGATTGATATTATCGTGTAGACTCAACTTAATTGATTCTAGCGGCGGAAGGGTTAACAGATATAAAGTCGTTATTTTTACACAGTCCATGCACAAGCTCAGAATAAACCGATACATTCATATCAAAACTGATAACCTTATGTTTTGAGTGACAAACCAATTTTATTCTCGACTGCCCCTCTCAGGCGGGCCGCCCCTCGGACCGATCAGACCTTATCCAAATTGGATCTTGAATAATAAAGAATCGGGTCGATTGGATTTTATTCCTTAAATTCAATTAGCACACAAGGGTCGTGTGTGACTGCAGACGAAAGATAGAGGCATATTATCGTATTAAAAGGGATCGTGAGGGTATATTCGGTCGGGAAGAAAATGTCTAATCTACGAACACATGGAAATTTAAAATGCTTCTCTATCTTTTGCTGCTTAAATATAAGTTTATAATGTTATGTAAAGGGTTTAGTGTTCGTAGCTTTGTTGTTTGGTTTAACTCTAACAGCACTTGAGTATGTTAATAACAGCACTTAGGTACACTACTTCGCTAGAACAGCTTTGATTTAATTATTTGCATACATTTTTGGTACAGGGTTAAAAGTTCATAGAATTAGTAGATAGACATTTAAGTGAACCCGACATCGCCGGCGCCACATTCAGCATTTAGTAACACAACAGCCTGCATGAACCACAATTAAGTAAATTACAGCACTTACACTACTTCGCTATTACAGCTTTGATTTAACGGCTGATAAACTGCAGTACTTTTGCTAACAAACTAAGTATATCGACTCGATATAATCTCTTACTTACTTGACACTCAATACGAATAGTCCCGATTTAATCATGAGAATGGACGTAGAAATTCAAAGCGATAATATATCTATTTATTGTTTAAATCCGGTCTGCAGTGTGGGCAGCGATTCCGTAAATAATGTATTATAAAATATGTATGCGGAGAAACTTTTGAGTGTCTGTTGTAATGTATTGCTAAATGGACTTGAGAATTAGACAGAAACGCTTTTATTTACTTATGCCACGTTGACAGAACATGTTAAATTTGCATAAGTATTAGATATTACGTGGGTTTTGAAATCAAGTTGACACTACATTTAATAATCGGTATTAATTAACATAACATATGATTATTTATCCCCTTTCTTTTGACACCGAACAAATCATTAATAAAGATAATATTTAAATAAAGATCGTATCAAAACATTAAAAACAAAATAGTATCTATGGCAGTCCATACCTACTGTTTTCTTTTCTTTTTTTCTAACACTGTCCAGTGACAGTGTTATGGTCATTATTTAATACAGCTAATTATGCGCTAGTAGAAAAATGCATTAACAATAATTAATACGTCATCTATTATAATACAATCCGCGTGAGTATCCGACCTGCACCCCATTAGAGTGAATGTGTTAATAAAATAAATTGCGATATTATCGTCGCCGCGTTTGACATAAACATCGAATTCTACTTAAAGTAATGGAAACGATTTAATGCAGCCGAATCAGGGCGAGCGATAAGACCAGTTTCCTTACTAATGTTCACAAATAGATATTAATTTTCAAAGTGTTTGTCGTATCTAAATATGTTTTACATCAACATGTAAAATAAAAAGCTTTATGTTCATTTTTTTGCTGATTTTTGGTATAACATATGGTTTTATTTTACAAAATCTCTTTGATCATGGTTTATACCCAATCTAGCTACATATAAAAGTAGAAAAAATATGTAACTAAAAACAACACGCTGTATAAATAAAGTTAGTAATAAAACGTAATTGCTTTATGAAGTTTCGTAATACCCCGACTCTAATTGAAACCGCATGCTTATCCGTATAGGTACCTATGTATGTACCTATTGTAGACTGTAGCTAGTACAACACAATGTTCCAACGTTTTTGTCTATTAACACGACGCTTAGTGTATTCGTACCATATGGTAATCATTAGTGGTGGGAAAAAATTCAAACACAAAACATAACATAAAATGAGATATTTTATTAAATTCACACGTCATAAAATTTAATTTAGGTTAGAGCTTATCTACCTATTACGACAAATCAAGAAATTAACATGAATTAATTAATATTATGCCCCGCGGTTATGCTTAATGATGTAAGATTATTCAAAGATGTTTAGGAGGTGAGTTTGGATACTTTGGGCAATCGTGTTCGATTAATTGATGATATAAGTACCTGGCCTACTTGGAATAAATTATTTGGCTTTGACTTTGACTTAAGGTCAAAGAGAAAATTAATTAATGGACCTATGTAAATTGTGCTGATTTTGGAAGTGATGGAGTTTGGAAAATAAGTTAGTCTTTGTGAATCATTTTTTTCTTACAAAAAATTTCTTATCATTTGGATTTGGCTTCGTGGGACGCACTAAAAATCATAACAGGTAAAGAAAATGACTTTATAAGGAAATGTAATTTGACTCAATTATTAACCTTTTACAAGCTTTTAAATAATCCTAATGCTAAAAAAAGATATCGATAACAGCCGGGCAGGTTAAAAGAATTTCTTTGAATAAGCTTCATAGTTGACACTCGTGATACTATAGCGTGAAGTAATTATTAATGCTTTGAAAATTTTATTTACCTTAAAATTTATTTGTAGATTCCTTGAAATTCTCTATCGGATGCCGTGTAAGTAAATAGAGATGGCCATTTAAAGGGTGAGTAGAAAAAGTTCTACATACAGGTATCGTTTTACTAAAAGCTCTTAGCTATCAGAAAAAAACATCGTATTCCATGGCCCCATATAAACAAACAAAGCTCCAAAGTAATGCGACAGTTACATTATCCAATATTCATAACCATGCCAGCATGAAGGTGAGACTAGAACATAATTAATAAAGCGCATGTGTCGGCGCGCCTCAGTCGCGAAGGTGCCAGGAAGAGATTGCGTCGCCGCCAGCTGCTCAAAATGAACCAGATTAATGTTTTTGCTCTTAAAATTGTGGATTTCCCGCGTTATTGGACAAATGTGTCCAGCACCTTACAGCGTTTCCAATTAGTTCGGATTATAGCTCAGCTTCTAATAATTCTCACATTTCGATGTATGTTAAATTGATAACTGATAATGAATAAAATGTCATTGTCGTGCAGTTGCACATTTTGTTTGCACGTTTTGCTGCGACATTGAGGTTAAATTGGTATTGAATGACATTTTCGGTTGCACGTACATCGTTTTTTTATGTTCGTAAATAGGAATGAGTAGTAGGTATTAAAACGTTACGTGTGCTGTGTGCAGTAACCACTCTGTGAAATTGAACCATTATCTTTCCTCTTTACATTCGTCATACGCGTGTTTGTACGCTCTCGGTCGGTTCACGTGTAAATTAAAGTGCTCACAGTTGCCGGCCGGCTCGGCATCGCTCTTAAATTGACTGTCCATCAAATCGCATATCCTCCGGGACGCGGCTGTCGGTGGGATCCGAACCCACTCACCCTACGTTTTCCGCTACAGCATTGGTCACTATGCACTCGCGTGATATTGCTTAATTAAACTTTAAGCTTAAAGGAAAATTTAATTTCCGGAGCGGCTCCAAAGGGATTATGTTTCTCGTATTTTTATTTGTAATGATGCCGACGTTCTTAATGCAGCTCTTATAAAGCTTCTGATCGTTCATTTTGTACATCTTAAATTAATATCAATTTGTTGGTGGCTTAGAACAGCTTTTTGATATTAATTTGGAGAAACGGTGTTCCGAAAATAGAAGCCTTAAGATGACGTAGAGAACTTGAGATGTGACTCACCGTTTAATTAAAATGTAGGTGTGATTATGAGTGGGTCGTGGGTGCTAAGTAGCGAGTAGCTGAGCGAGACGCGGAGCGTATAGCGTGGCGTGTAATGCGCGTGTGCGGGCGATGGCGTGCGGCGCAACCTTAAAAGCAATATCCGGCGCCGCGCGCGCCGCCCGGAAATGAACCGGAAACGGCGGTGTATTAAGCCGCAGGTACCAGCCCTTCAATTTATAAACGCTTGCGGGAACACTCCAGCCTTTAGCCGCCTCTATTGGCGCTCTACTCTTTTCTCGTGGATATATCCGGCGCGGTTAATTTGTAACTTGCACTTTTTGCAAAGAAAACTGCGCTCACCAGATCTACATCGAAAAGACTTGCGCATTTTTAATAAAATCTTCAACTTTGTGGAATACATATATAAAAGAGACTTATTCAAAACATAGACGAGGACAATATCTAAAATTACATTCTCTCGGCCTGAACTAACAGTGAAATGAAATAAAGTCCGCAAACAAAAGTTTGCAAATCCAATATGATTTGGCGCGTCGGTAAACATCGGCAGCATCCCGGTGATATCGCGAACGAATAACATTAAACTTTGTATGGATTGAATGTAGAAAACCAATTTCGGTGCTCGGCGAGTGCGAGCCGACGGGATGAGGGTGTCAGAACGCTTTGACAGCTCTCTGATTGAAAAATACGGAAACCTGTTTATGGAGCAAGTGAGCTCCCGTGCGCCAGGCTCGGGACCATAGACGATCACGTGGCGGCACGCACAACATTTGCAATTATATCGAACCATCACACATTATATCGCTCACCACAGTCACTTCGGGACTAAACAATCAACAAATTATTTATTTCAATAGTAGTTTGTATTTGTTGATAGCACTTTAGCAATTTTCACATGACTGTCAAAAGCCGATGGTGCCGGCGCGTTCATACTTTTTGCCGAAACTGTTTCATTAGCGACATCAGAACATTGTGTGCGAACCATTAGCACATGGTTAAGAAATATTTTCTTGTTCGTGTTAATGGCTTGCGGTGACATTTTGAGGAACATTCGTAGACGTGCATGGTTAGGATTATTTGCGCGTAGTTCTTACGTGGCTTGCTATTATTTTCTTAGTAACTTTCTACCCGTTGACCTGTTCTTACCTACTAGAAGTTATTATTTTTTATAAATAATTACGTGTGTAGGTACGAATGTTTAGATATTCCAATTATCATACTGGCTGATGTTAGCCTAAATAATCTCCTTGCAATGCGAAAATCTTTATTTGCATACCATCCCCGCAGTAGAGCTGGTCCTCGATATAAAATCAGTGATGATAAATGATCGAAGAACTGTGCACGTTATGAAATATCTCATAAACAGGCGCTCCGAAACGATCTGAGCCACGATATATCACGATTTTGGACATCAGCAACCAGCTATTGGAATTCTGCAGATGATTTTCCTTAAGAATTTATACGCGCGGTCGGATGAACCAATCGTAGTGAGGATTCCGGGATATGAGATCTGCGATTCATTTAAAACGGCGAAATTAAATGTCTAGGAGATTACCAGTTGGATCGTTTGGGGACTACACAGAGATAACTAAGACATTTATTGAACTACTTTGAGAAAGTTTTATTAAATTTATATCTTATCAGTTCCCTCAGATCATTTAATAGGAAATATAATTTACAATCGTTTCGAAAGGCAGTTTGGAGTTTGCTGAAGTTCTGATTTAGTTTAATAATCTAACTAGCGTTTTAGTTGATTTGTTTGCTTTAAGTCTGATTGAAGTTTCCCCCCTACTTTAGACAATATAAAATCGCAGCTACCTCCTTACTGTTAAATACTTAAATTGGCTCTTGTTTTTTTATTAGAGTGGCCTTTGTTACGTACCTACCTAAATAAACAAGCTCGTTACAAAACACGAATTTTCTCCAAAAAACCACTGATTACTTTGGTCATGTAATAAAGCTATTTATAATAAATTAAGGTATTGTGTAGACTGTAGAGTGTCGTTCGCACGTAATGTGCATGCATTTAAATTACGTTTAAATGCGCCATTAGTGACGTACGGGAGGGTCGGCGGCGCGGGTGCGTACTCCCTGCACCGCCATGACACCCACATGAGACAAGATTTGATACAGAGAACACTCGGGCACACTTACACGACCTTCTAAAACAATCATTAGACAGTAATGAATTCAAAGCTTTTAAGCTTCGAGGAAAAATATATGAAGGTAGGAGGGCATAAGCTCCGTAAAGGAAAATATTGAAGTTATATAGATTATAATTAGTTAATAATGAAGATCTTACGTAAAACATTCACATATGTGAGTATTTTATGTTGGTAAGCAAGCATTGAATGAAACGTTAAAGCTGTCTCCGATTTCTTTGGAAAGCGCCGCACGAAACTCCATTGTACTCAATTGAATCGCGTCTTAATTACAAAACGGGTGAATATTTAATTAAAAACTTTCCGCACGCGAGTAATTCCTTATTCCATGTATACGAGATTGAGTCAGCGTCGATTCCTCTTTTCTGCGAAGCCGTCGACATTCGACAAGGGTTTTTAATTGAACGTCGACCCATTGTGCTCGTTAAAGCGATTCTGAGTTAATCACCACGTTTTTCGTTCGGCGTAATGGAAGAAAGTAATTATCAATTAACTGCTCGATAATGGATTGCGGCCGCTTATCCGCCGGCTTATCTCGACGTGTAACGACCCACTCCCCGTTTTATCTTTTTAATAATGAATTTAAATCATCAATCATTTCCACGGGTTGTGTCAATATCGGATATTATGTTGTTGGGTGACGTTGTGGGCCATTTCCACACGCTTGGTGCTGCGCCAATATTGTAATTAACTTGGGTATTGTAAAAAGTTGCGGATAGTATAATGTTGTGGTGACATTAGTTGAATATTTGGGTGCGGCGGCATGGCGGGCGGCGGCGGCGCGGCGGCGCGGTGCGGCATGCTATGGACGGTGCGGCGTGTGTTGTCAGCGGCCGCGATTGTGAAAACGTGAAGCGTGGCGGCAGATGACGTGATATTGTGCCGTGAATTAGCATTGTAAATGCAATCACAGGTGTCAACCCGACACTCGCTCGTCGAATTTATGCGCCTTCCGCTCCGGCCACTACGAATATAACAATTTATTGTCTATAAATAACGATTAGCATCCAACGCCGCCCTTCTAATGAAGTCATTAAATTATTCAGTTATTTCAGAGGTTTCGGTAGAGGTATAATTTGTAGGTATACCGTGATGTAAATAAAACCGCTTCGCATCGCTCAATGCCTTGTAAAGGTAAAATGTCAGTCTCTCGTTTCCGTTTAATAGCCTATTTGCATAATGACAAGAATGTCTAGTGACAAGTGTATAAAGTTTCACATCAATCAGAATTATCGGCGTAGAAACCGGATTTTGTTATTGTGTGTTGTCCAACAAAACAACCATTAAGCGGATTAAACATGTACGGAACCAATTAAGGCCTTAAAAGCCGACAGTGTTGCTTGTGCGCCGGCTGCGGAGCCGCTGGCGGGCAGCTAGCGGCTGACAGACCGCCGCTATTAAATCTCATTAAAATACCTAGTGGACGACGATCACGAACACTTATTTACTGCACTCGAGCTAAGTTATTGCAGCTTAAGTCAACGTACAGCGCTGCAGCGCCACAATCAGCCACGCTCGTCTGCGCGTTAATTAGCTACATTATCGCTGAATCTACAGCGACGTGTTACAATGACAATTATGTGGGGGAACTGTACCGCAAGCGATCTATGCGCTATACTATATGTGTGCTCCGTCTACTCGTTACTTACCTCTTGTGAAGTGTTCAAATGGATAGAGTAAGGTGCGTTGCGCTCTGGTACACGAGGTTATTTTTATTAATTTTGGTATCACAATAAATTCAAAAGGGTAACCTAGAAGGTAATTAAGTATAATTACTACTGACGTATAAATGTAGGTAATCAAAATAAACAACCAGCAAGTAATTATGTTCTGTTGATATCCTTTAAAGGATACAAGTAATATTAATTAAGAACTGCCCTTTTAAAATGTTATCATTATAACAGACTTAATTTCATTACTTGATCGAATGGTTTCTTAACGCCTGAGTCATTTAAAATAATCACAAGAGTGAATAATCAAGTTTGCCTTTACAGTTCAATATAATATAATCTACCTACATAACAAGTTCGTGAAATAATTTCTAGGAACTTATCCAATTAACTTTAATTATGATGCCATGAATAATATTTTAATACAAATGAGGATTTTTTCTTAAGCTTATTTGAGCAAAGTTCCTGTTAAAAGTGATTGAAAGCGATAGGTTGTTTGGTTTCATTAATATTTATTGACAAGGAATTAGTCTCTACACACTCTGACACCGTAATTGAACACCCCTCTTTAGCAGAGTGGCCCTATACAATATTGATGAATAGGTACATTCGCTTCTTAAAACATACTGTAGAATAATATTATAAAGTAGATTTAATATTGGGTTCACAGAGCACAGAGAGTATGCGACCCAAATATTAAATTAAACATAACATTAAACGAAATCTTTGCCGACATTCACAAAAGTTGTGTGTCATGGCTGAATTGATGGCGTGAAACACACCATTATATCCGGTCCACTCAATTATACGAGTATACTTATGGCGGCGAGTTTTATGTGCTAAATTATGTAGACTGTCTGGCTTAATTTGCGCAAATTACATTTCAACCGGCCGTTTCGCGCCTACCCGCGTCGTGGGCAGATTAAAGCGGGTATCACATCTCCGCCGCGAAACCATAGCGGCGAAACCGCAGTAGTTCCGCAATGACTTGTCAGTGGTACGACCAGCAAAACATAAGCCAAACTGCTTGCTCTAACGCACAGATTTAATTATGTTTTTTCTTTCCCGCGTGATTTCACCGGTCTGCTCGGAAGCCAAGTTACACCTCCGCGCTCAGCCTGCTATTTCGTTGCGGTGACGCGTTTATTTCGCACGTTGGTAACTGTGGCAGTCGACCAGTTTATAAAGTGAAAACATTTTTTTTTAAAGGGATTTTGATTTTACGGAAATATGGAATCTAAGAGGTCCGAGGTAGACCATACCTACTGTATTTACTAAGTCGAAAACGACGACATTTTGCTCCGATCGCTACAATTCAACTGTCTCTCATGATGTTTCGCTACTCAAATCGTGATATAATGTAAGTAGTGATGTTTCTTAGCGGAATTCGTTAAACGGTTTCCCATCATTATTTTCGCGGCGAAGGTGTACTAAGGCCCTTAAGGAGGTTCGATTTGATACACCTCAATGTACATACTTGGTACCTACTTATACTAATTGGCGGCTCGTAAACGGCAAATGTCGTGGCTTAGAAGACGTCGCATTATTATTGTAACATGCAACATATTATAAAAAATTAAATGTAGGCCCTACAAATGTCGCAATTAAAGGCACCTTTAACGTTTTTAATTACATACCTAATCACTAAGCTAATCACTACAATCAACAATCAAAATCAAAATCAAAATCAAAAGTCATTTATTCAAATTAGGCTGAGAATCAGCACTTTTTGAACGTCAAAATCACATAAGACAGTCCCCCCAAAACGCCCACCCTTCACCACTTCCTAGTGCTTTAATTCAATAATTGTTGTATACTTTTAACGATACACCACAGCAGAAAATGTCACGGATGACGTTATAATGTGAATAAAAATACATTAACGTAGGTTATATGAAAAGTCAAAACAAATGTCCAGAAAATGTACTCTTTTTATGCAAGTATTTTAAATTTTTAACTAGAATTACCTATACGGACTATACGACGTAAATAAGGCACATTAAACGTAAACAGTGCATTATAAACAACGATGAATGTTGCATTAAAACCTTACTCTTTGTTATCGGCTTCATGAATAACGAATTAGAGTTCAAGTCGAATAACATTTAGAAACATTGAATAATACGCAAATAATCGCAGATACGATCAAATCGGGCACGCAACGTCGCGAGGCAATAAAGGTAATGTAAGCAAGGTATTTGCCAATATCCTCGTGGAGTGGCCCTCCCAAATATCTTGAGATTGTATTCTCCCTACATAAAAATGGTTCCGGAATAGAGATACTACCCGGATAAATATTCAATTTCACTACGGACGAAAAAGATTTGATACCTTCGG
Source organism: Brachylomia viminalis (assembly GCA_937001585.2). Lineage (NCBI taxonomy): Eukaryota > Metazoa > Arthropoda > Insecta > Lepidoptera > Noctuidae > Brachylomia > Brachylomia viminalis. Next base: position 13,130,429 of record OW443299.2, read on the forward strand.
TACCTACCAGGTTTATTGGATGATAGCCTTTGGAATGGTGTGGATAATCATATTCATAGTTTTTCGACAAAATATAGATGAGTTTTTAGATGAAAATAGTTTTTTGTGCGCCGATGGTGACCTCCCGATAGTGATCTAAATTCCATCACGGGCCTACAGGCGACAGCTATGCCGTATAAACGCGATTCTTGATCGAATTTACAGGCAAACGATTTACAATAAAATTGCTCTGTTTTGTTTTATTTGTGCTTAGTAGGTAAATACCAAACGGATATAATAAATATAATTCGCTATCTACGTAAATTGTTCATTAATGACATGGCATCATTGAGTAACGAAGGTCAAGTTAACAAAGCTTCCTGAATTTTTTATTAATATAGCCATAAAGAAAAGCCGAACGATGGCACAGTTGGTCTGAAACGCTCGTCTGTCCGCGGCACATCCTCTAGTCGCGCGGCCCTCTTGAGAGGTAAAGAGAGAACGACATGTAGATGAAAAGGGCAGCTGAATCTAATACAATCGAGGAAAGCGATACTCGCTACTACGTCAGGGTTGACGGCGCTCGCCGTTTCGGAGAATGATATTGATTGTGTATTATTCCGAATATTCTGAAATGTTATTGAAAAAGTTTTCGTTGTGAGTTTTCTTTGACCCGTTTGTTTACCAAAACATAATCTAACATGGGTCAATATGGACGTCCTAATTTGCATTAGCCAATTAGCTATGTGGATTTAACACAAACTGTAATGCCTTGTACCTTTAAGTTGATCGAATTACTTTCAGCCACTCTATTAAGTTAGCTAGAACAAATTCAAACAACAAACAATTCTGTATTTATGCCCCATTTCGTATCACACGCTGATAACTACAGGAAAGTAGTTAAAGAGGAATGTAAAGTTTTATTGCGTTCCGTGATACGGGCGCGGGCGCGCACAAAGTATCGCATTGTTAGCAACCCTAGCGCGCGGGGGCAGGGGTGGGGGCGGCCGGGTATTGAATGAGATTGCTTCTTACTTCGGCAAATGGATCACGTAGTGGATGAGATGTCACAGTGTTTTAAGATCCCAATTCGACCGATCCGTTAGATAGTTATAGCCTCTACTTATATGTATAGCGCTAACAGGGTCCTCTATCAAAAGCCCGATATTAGGTTATGTTATTAATTCTAATAAGTCGAGTCAACTCAAATGAAGAATCTTAATCAAACATAGCGTGTTTATTTAGGTGGTTAGGTGCATTCCAAATTAGTTTTAGGATAGTCGTGAAGAGCATTCTACAATTAACAAGTTAGTTGGTACAACACTATATATATAGGTATAATACTTGAACGTTCCAAGTTGGGTGTTTAAAGTATCTATTTCGTAATCAAGTAGATACATTCACACCCAGTAATTGGGAAATTCCCGAGCCGGGCGGCCGCCGTAGCCGCGTCGACGGCGCGGGCGGCCGGGTGCTGAAAAACAATTTCACGCCAAATCTTAGCTTGTGTTTTCCTATTTCCTTTTTATTTATCTTTTAGTCTTTCCTTTTCTCGAGAATCAATTTCACGGATGAGCGTCACGATGATCTCAGTTCAAAAAGCGCGAGGGTTGTACGCTGGATGGGTGCACGTGTGCAGGCCGGTCCGCCCGCCGGCCGGCGCCGCGTCCGTGCCGTGTGTGAGCCGGCCTGGCCCGCAAGGACCGCGTCTCGAGCTGCTCATTACCCGGGTGACGCAACGCCGCGTCTCGATAATAAGCTTTCTGCTCGCTGCTCCTTGTGATTGGATGGGTTATGCGTGTGTTATCTGCGTGTGCTACTCATGATATATCTCGCCCAATTTTCTTTTACATCGCTCTTAACGCTTTTAACCATTTTTCAATCTACGCTCTATCTGATAGCTCTGTATACCGACAGTTGGATGTAATTAAATTTAATCGCGAAATCGCTGAATTAATGACTGTGAAACAATGTTGTGTAATTTACTGTATCGTACAGCTAAGTACAGAATAACAGTGATTGTTTTGGCGCACACCCAGATGGCAATGCGCATTTTGCTGACGTGTAGAGCGTGAGCTGCAATACTCGTTCGTACTCCACATTTTATTTACATGCATCTTTTTAATTCGGATCTAAAAAGTGGAGATGGATGTTGTCTCTTGTCTGAATGTAACCTACTTAATTTATAATGTTGTGGTGAAATCAAAATAAAGTGCTGACATGAGATGCCTTTTAAACATTGAAACGGACTGGAGCTCAGCGGGCCGATTGAACCGCACGCTTCAAAATTGTCGGGCCCAGGCGCCGGCGCTCCCTCGGAATTGACAATTTTACGGGCGGTTTATTTCCGGACACCGAACTTCCTTGGTCAGGGCCGCTCCCTCTGGTCACCTCCCCAGACACCCCTCAACCCCTTCGCTTAGCGCTGTTTGTCTGCAGATACACACTTCTAAAACAAACAAAATTAGCGATAACACCACTTTGTCTATATAATGTATTTATCGAAATTTCACTTTGTACTAGAGCATTAAACGGAAGGACTATTTTAAAAGTTGCTAAGATACACTCACAAGGTAGCTATCTACATAAAATTTACATTGTATGTAAGTGTCTTAAGCGAAAGCTTCCCATTTAAAAGCTCTACAAATGCACTGAAAGCTCTTTCGCGCACTAATCCCAAACCTTTTAGCTGCAATCAAAAGCCCCGAGCGCTGTGTGCGGGGCGCGCGGCGGCGGCGGCCGGCGACGTCATGCTTGTGGAAGCGACTAGGAATTTAATTTACATTTTTAATTAAGTTAAATTTTGTTCGAAAAGCTTTCACAGAATAGGAGTTTTCTTGATTAGAGTTCAGCTCAGCCTGAAGTTTGAGATTGATTAGTGGAGCTTTAATTGCTCTCATCCGGTGAATAATGAATTCGATCAGCGGAGTCAGAAGGGAGTGTCTAAAAGATTACGTTGATGCTAATGTGTCAAAATGATTTTAATTTTTCACATTATTTTTTCTAGGCAACAATATTTGAGCTATTCATGGCTGAAAGTAAAACGGTGGGTAGGTCCATGCTTCGCCTCACGCCGTGTTTGACGACGCGCCGGCCGGCTGCCACGTAATTGATGGCTGGGGTGAATTTTAACGTAATGCTGCTTAATTGATCGTGTTGATAACGTAATCATAATAGACCTACCTGCTGATAGTCAACTACTAGTTACCCTTCCTCAACAGAGTGCACAAATGGGCTTTTTCCTTACTCCCCTCTAGCTTCCCTACCAGTTATAGCGATTGAATTGATACTTTTGGGTCTAATGGCAAATGTTTTGTGATAATGTCTTTAAGGATAGCTAATGTTTAAAGTTAAGGTAAGTTGTTTGTTTGTTTTAATGTTTCATTAACACAATTTGTAGCGTATATATTTTTTTACATCCGCTTACCGTTTGTCAGACAAACGTCCGAATAAAATTAGCCGCCTTATGGCGTGGTGTAGCTTTCTCTCGAATTATAAAACACTTCGATGGGCGCATATAAATCGGAAAGGGCACAAAAGAGCCGTATTATAGCTGACGTAAAAGCGAATAAATAATCGACTTCCGCGAAGTACTCTCGGCGAGAACAAGTCGAGAGCCAGTGACGTACGATTTGACGTAGAATATTTTATCCGGTACTGCGACGCCCGTCATCCATTCCACTTATCCCGGCACTCTGTTGAATTTTTGACACGTCGACGGAGTACTGCCCTTTTCTTCAGGTGGTTTAGTGGGGCAAAGTCCTTTAAATTCGCATTATGTTGGGCGCTAGCGCGGGGATCGTTTGTCAGTCTCTCACTACAAGTAGCGACAGATTACCGCGGGGGACTCTTTGTGTGATTGTTGTCACGTAAGTCGACAAGACGCGATTGCTTGCGAAGATATAAAGAAGGGCTTTATGTGGGTGGTTAAACTCGAGGTATTGTTAAAAAGATAAGCGGCAGCATTACTGATTGGTGTGGCCCGAGAGCGGCGCAGCTGTCCGTCCCCACCCGCCGATCGGACCGAATCCGGCGCACAGCAATCCATATTAGATTTGCCCGCTCTCTCATATCCATTCTGAGATGTTCATATTTTATTGGGGCCAATAAAACGGATTCATGAATATGAGAAATGCATAACGAATACCGTATTTATGGATGGAGGCGTGCTCGCTTCAGCGCTCCGCGGATATGTCGCGGGTAATTTGATAGCCGCCTTTGTAACAGGTGATGATGGGAATTTCGATGCGGTTATAAAATTTTTTCATTCCACTCAAGTTTGATAGCATATTCTGTTTTATTTTATATTGGTACACGATGTTATTTTTGGCAGATGATTTTCAATGTTTTATGTTTTAACGTTTTATTTATCATTAGTCTTAGTGCTCTGCAGTGCGATTCTGTAACCATCTCACCGTGAACACTTAGGTGAAGTGAGCGTGGAGTGAGCTGTCAGTGTCTTCCCACTGATGCTAGGGATTGACCAAGCATTACATTTACAATCATAATCGAGATTGTAATAATATGTTTTATGCAAATTCTTTTGATAATTTTATATTATTTCATAGCTAGCTCAAAAGTGTCTAAACAAAAAAAAAACAACATTGAGTTTCTAACTGAATTTCTGTTTTGCAATTTTATTTTAAAACCCCGAAAATAGTAATGTTTAGCCACTTTAACTGTTAACTACATACTAGCTTTGAAATAATATAAAATGATCAATAAAACCTATTACCTAGATAAAAAATGTTATTAAAATCTCGATTAGGATTGCAAATGTAACGTTAGTTAATCCCTAGCACCAGTGGGATGACACTGACAGCTTACTCCACCCAAGTATTCACGGTGAGATTTTTACAGAATCGACCGGCTGGTATCGATTAAGAATAGATTTTTATAATCTCTAACTTGTTTCTGAATAGCTTTGTAATTAAAACTGGTTGCAGTTCCTTTCAGACTTAGCAGCACAATGAGCATGTATTTAAAATTGAGATCTAACAGATACACTTTTGATGTTAAAGATAGTTACCTACTCAATGACAAGCATTGTTACTTCATTCTTGGCAGGTATCAATTAATGATGAATAACCGTATAACCGATGCGTCGTGGTCATACTGAATGCCAAGCATTTACCTACCAAATAACAGTTGTCACCTCAATTAATGGCACTTGGTTCGACACATATATGGTAGTATCCGGACTCCGGGCTTTAGCGCCGAGTTGGCACGAGGTACCTACATGACCCAGCTCACACTCCTTACTTTCTCATGATTTGGTTTTTAGCCGAGAAAACTGTTAAGAAATCTACTGGCAGGAGATATTGGCGTTAAAATCCCATATCATGGCAAAAATCAAATGTTGTACCTGCACTCTGCGATAACCTCTTTGTATATTCGATAGATCAGTGTTGTCTATTAAATACAACAAAGATACTCGTAAGTTGCGCCGGCGCCGCCGGAAGCCTATAAATCATTTCAAAGTATTCCAAAGATTGATCGCTTCATTGCGACCAGTGGCCCAGATGATAAAGAAGGGTCTTCCGACGTTTGTGAGCGCGTTCCTAGTCCATTAAGTTTATTTACGAGATGGTTCTCTTTCAATGGCCGATTTGTAATGACCAAACATGAAATACACACAGCCCTCCAGAATTTGTCTTTTATTGTTGAAGATTTATGATATTATTATAATTTAATGAAATACTACTTTAAATGTCATATTTCATCAATTCCTCTGCATGCTATTGTAGTGAGTTGTTGTGATAAGGATAACATTTATCGAGTCTTTCTCCGATAAAGATTGGCAATTTTGTCAATCCAAGTCCTTTTACGAAAGTTTGCACAAGTTACTACCATATATGGCGTTAGAAAATTGATGGCATCCAATATGCACACGAGACAAGCCGCAAGAGATATTAGTGCCTCCCCAAGTTTCAATTTACAGCTTTGCTTGGACGTCTCAACCTTCACAGAATAATACCACCAGATAGTGCGTTTGTTATTCATGTTACATTTGAAATTGGACTCTACAGCGTATTTCTAAGACAGAAAATTATTATGTGAAGCTCCAGTTATGTTCAGTTATTTGAAAGGGGACCCTAGTGTGTAGTTTATAGAGTACAGTTCATGTGGGGGTCCTTGTTGCCTGGTTGGTACCGTTTGACGGCAGTTTGTCGGAGTAATAAGGTCTCGCGGAGTGGACGTAAGGAGAGGATATCGTTTATTCTAATGAGGTTTCGTAGCTAGACGCGTGCTGCTGGGGCTCGCTCTCAGCGTATTACCTTCCTTCAAGCTCTGGGTGGAATTCTTTGTAAATAAGGACATCTTTTGCATACGACATCCAGCATACATAGAATTCAGGCGTAAGTGCTGCATACTGTTTTGGAAATGTTGTTTTTGGAGTTGGGTACCGATTTAAATGTAGAAGGCATGGAAGATATTTTGGTTCTGTTCATAATAATAGATAATGACGTACCTACTTCAGACATAACCCAAGTTGTAAATTATTAGCACAGTGTGCCCGAGCTGGAGTAACGTCTGGGCGCTCTAGGAACTCAGGTCATAAGCACATGACTTGAAGAAAGAAACTAAGACAATATTCTTCCCCGTAAACTTCAAAGAACTGCATAGCTTTAATAAGTAGTTGTGTATCAATTAAACATCATTAACACAATAATTATTTTATCCTGCACCAGCTGATTTCAGACGTAGATAAGCTACACTTTACCATTTCAGTAATAATTTGTAAATATTAACGAGACTCGGGTTTAATTTAACAAGGTCAATCTGTAACAGTTACGTCACAGAAGATCGTTTTAAATAACGGTTGATTTATTTGACACTTATTTGCCATTGTTTCAGGACACAAGTATCGTTGTGTGATGCGCGACTGACGACCGCGCCATGATTCGAGATCCTCCGGCCATGCATAAGCCCGACAGTGCCAACAGTGAGTACACGCCTTTATTTACACAATTTACACTCTACAAATAAAATTACGTGGCGAAAAATCTGCGTGTGTGAACCTTAAATGTGGGCGAAAAAAGAAATCACTTCAAGATACAGAATTATATTATGTTTTAGTGACTTAATAGAACAATGTTCTCGATCATTTTTCTTTCTTCACCTTAAAGCTAAACGTGCACTCGAAAGGTCAAGAGCTGAGCGGTCTTCTGTAATTAAACCATATTTTAATGCAATTTGCGACGGATGCAAACATGATGACCTGTCGTGTTTATGTGAAGAACCCATTTGTTAATACAATGCAAACTTTAATAGTGTTAAGTAGTCTTAAGGTATATAACTATTTATTTGCATACAATACCCATGTTTTTAATTTAAAGACCAGTGTTTACGAGCTGTTAACGGTCTTGTAAACATTGAATACACGTTATATGAATATTTAAGGCAGAATGGAGTTATACCTACTTACGTTAAATAAACAGAGCCAGTACGCAAAAAGTAAATCAAGGAACAAAAAATATAAGCAGCTAGACGTTTTCGTTTTGCCGACGTCAATTTTTTCATAATATTAGGACAAACAGGTCGCGAATAAAACGCGGGAAGGGTTGTGCCATAAACCGCCCAGTACCGACCGTCGCGATATTAAAAAGGGGACGAACGATATTGCAATATCACATTTATGCGAAATGTCCGACACCCAGATCGTATTGATAAAAATAAGCGATTTTTTATTGTGCCCCACAAACTTGTACGGAGTATGTTTTCCACAGTATTGCTGATTGTAGTCTGCGTATTCTTGAACGGCTGATAGCTGATATAAAATTGTAAAGATTGTTTGATATGACAGCACTAAACGAGATCCCCTTTCCGCCAGCCAGATGGAACAATATAGAGTACATTTGACAGGAAGTCGTACAGACTGAAACTGAAACACATTAAATATAACGATGTATAGCTCTTATTACACACAAATTATTGACGCCGGTAAGCTAACATTAATTAAATGTAACATTTTTCATATCGTGCTTTCTTGACTCCTAGTTCTTTAGCAATAATGTTTAGCCTTGCCCGGATTCCAAATTGGACTGTAAATATTCCAATTATCTTTTTAAGTTGTAGTAAGACCATGAAAGGCTCTCGCTTTAGGGGATATCTCTCCATTTTTTTTGCTATGCTTGAGCAGATTGGTGTAATAAAACTGGAATAATAATTGACCAGGAGATTGTTATAGAACTTCAATTCAATATCATCCAAGAGTTACACTTTAAAGTTTTTTTCAATCCTCGGGATTAAATGTACCTAATACAAAATAGTGTAAACAAGTCACGGCCCATCGATGTACTAGCGTCAGAGCGGGAGACTGCCGCATTGGACAATTTCGCACACGTGGTTATTACGCCATATTTCACGATAACGTAGTTATCCATGAGGAAGATTTCAATTTCTTCAGAAATAACAAAACAAATTCACATGAGCATCAAATGCAGCGCGGGCACCGGCGGAAAATTGCAGAGACAGTGCGGGTGAGGCGGCGGCGGCGCGGCAGCGTGGCGTGGCGGCAGCGGCCCGCGGCTGCTCTGGGCGGCCCTGATAAAATTTATGGCCACTTCCCCTTTAAAACAATATTGAGGGCTCAGTTGGGATTTATGTCTCGCCGCTGCTGCAGCGACTCAATTTATTCTTCAATTTTTCATACAATAACTCACACACGTATTACGAGTGATGGATGAAAAGGACTAACTTTCGGGCTTTAATAAGAGCCTCCAGATGCGAATCTCCAAATTGGCTGAAGTTTATTGCCCACTTATGTCAGGCTTAAGTTTCGCCCGGAGCCTTTCTCTGAGAAAATAAATTATGACGTAGATTGTCTCGACTTTGTATACGTTTGATTGTCGTTTTGGGATACGATGTATCATCTAGTGATGTGCACAATAAACTTACTTTTAATTTTGGTCCACACATCTTTGTTTTTTAAATTATTCTAAAGGTTTAAGCACAATATTTTTAACTCGAAAAAGCATTTTTTTAAACAAAACGAAATGTAAGTAGCTCTGGAAACAGTAGATCTTAAATTATCCTTTGCAACTAATAAAACTAAACTTCATTTACCTACTATTGTAAAATTTAAATAACAATGTGCATGTAAGAAAACGTATGTCCTATCATCTTATCGATGAACGCTGTGTGTTATTATGACTGAACTATACCTAATTTAATATGAACGAATATTTCCATTGAGTAATCATTTATAATGAGTGACGAAGATAATACAATGACTATTAGAAATACAACGGTAGCGACATTATATTATTGAAATAATATCTCCATACTTATTTCATCGATACCTTGTCAATCAATTTGTACAACACTAAAAGCGGTAGCAAAAGCGAAGAATGAGTGCTGAATATAAACAAGTTATAATAACTGTATGTTATTAAGTAAGAATTAAATGCCTCTTCCCAATAATTATGACTTGAATGATTGGAAAACTGGTTCTTCAGATTTGATGAAAGTAATCGCTATCTATATGACAAGCTGTCTTCATGTCCACACTACCTAGATAGAAACGGACACACCTACATTTACTTCTTAATTGAATATGTAGATTGAAGATCTGCAGACTGTGTTAACAAGAAGGGGAAATTATTATAAAAGAAAACGCATTTCTTCACGCGTAACTGTTCAGTATTTCATGTTTTTGTTTTAGATAACGACTACGAACTCTTTTCTTTGTGGTCTGCTGCTTTCATCAATAATGGAACTACACACGCTCATAATCATTCAATTCCATAATTAAATTTATTTGTTTAGACAGCAATTTCCTGTTCTACTTGAAGCTGATTAATTTTCGCAAATTGCTAAGCCGCTAGCCGGTCTCTTTTTATACCAGTAATGAAAAGCAATTAAGATACGGTTTTCTGCCATCAAATAATTGAAATTTTAATTACTGAAAACTCTTTCCTTAGAAATCGTTTACCACTGCCATTAGGCTTAATTCAAAAATTAATTTAAACTTTCACAAGGTTGAACTGGGAAGCGAGCACCGGCGTAAAAGCAATATCAATTTCATAATTTTAATTAAAAAAAAACTAACTTCTGTGATGACAAAGTCTCGTACTTTTTTAATAACGGAAATGTTAAGGATGGTGGCAATAGGGGAGGGTGGGCTTGTTGCAGGGTGCGTTCCGTCGCCATCGGTCAGTCGGAGTTTTAATAAGGCGTCTGCACCTTCACCTTTTCACCTCGTTATTTGCCGCTTTACGAGCAACTTGGTGAGATTTACAAGTAACGTTGCTTAGCATGCATACTCAGCCAATAATGTTCCCACTGCTGGGGCACAGGCCTGCTCTCGGGGAGAGGGAGTGGGCCGTAAGCCACCACGCGGGCCCAGTGCGGTTGATAGGTGTCACACGTCTTCGATTTTTTTTTGGTTATAGGCATGCCCGTTTCCTCACGATGTTTTCCTTCACCGTTTTGAGAGCAGTGGTGATGAAATAATTTACACAAAGTAATGCGCCTGTCTGGGTTCGAACTTACGACCTACAAGGTGGGGCAAAAGTAATCACCCGATGTTGTTTTACTGTAATTTTTTTTTGCAATGTAAAGTTTAAGTTCTACTTGTAGATTATGTTTACTTAATGAATTAGAATTATTTCCATCAAGTCGAGAAAATGTTATCGGTCACGTGGCCGCCGTCAAAATTTATGAACATACGGGTTCGTTATATGGCATTTTCCATCACTTGCGTCAGAACTTCCGGCGATAGATTCTCGCATTCCTGTCGGATATTCGCTTTAAGGGCTTCAAGAGTCTGAGGCTTGTTTACATAAACCCGGGACATCAGGTAACCCCAGAAAAATAGTCTGGAGCGGTTAAATCGGGTGATCTGGCCGGCCAGTGCAAATCGCCAAAGCGAAAGATTAGACGACGCGGAAATGCTTCCTTCAGAATATCGGTTGTGACTCGTGCAGTGTGCGCTGTTGCTCCATCCTATTGGAACCACATGACCTCCAGTCCCAATTCAACCCATTGAGGGAGGAAAAAGTCGTTGATCATGGCTCTGTAGCGCTCGCCGCCCACAGTGACCGTTTGGCTTGCAGCGTTCTCGAAAAAAATGGCCCAAATCTCCTCCAGCGTAAACAGCACACCATGCAGTAACTTTGAGTGGGTGTAATGGCTCCTGGTGGGTCAAACGCGGATTTTCGCTGCCTCACAAGCGATAATTTTGCTTATTCACGTAACCGGAGCGATGGAAATGGGCCTCATCGCTCATGATGATTTTCTATGAAAAAAATGGAAACAATTATTCCGCGTTCTTGAGGAGTATAGCATTCCATGGCTTATTGACGTGTGTTCTGCATATGTTTACTTCACAAACGTCAAAACAGAATTGACCTTTGCCGCCATTTGCAAAAGTTATAGCGCATTCCAATAGGGTGATTACTTTTGCCCCACCTTGTACAACTCATCACCACTGCTCCACAAGTAACATATTATCTGCTAATTACCACAACGGGTTCCATTACGATTACCTAAGCTTTTATTAAGGTCCTGGGCATTAAATAGGTATATTGCTTGTTTGGAACTTGTCCTAATATTATGTTCTGTAATTTGCAACTGTGCCAGTACAGGTGATAGGGTTTCATATTTATAAATAATTTGGAATTTAATCCCATTATATAGGAACAACCAAATCAACCAACGAACCAACTTGCCAAATAAAAAAGTGCTTGATACCTATATAAGGTACCAAGAGGTTTTTATTTGGCAAGTTCACCTATATGTGATTAATGGATGGAGCCTGAAATAGAATACTTTTACTTTAACAAGTTCCTCTCTTAACAAACTGCAAAAACATGCATTTCTGATGGACACATTTGTCTAACGCAATAGATGCTATCGTCTGCATGTATTAACGTGTGTAACGTTATTCAGGGCGAACATCCTGCTCGTTATTTTTTACATTTTAATCGCTATTAATGCAAAACCCGCATTTGGTTAAATCTAATTACAGCCCGCATAATGGATATCGCAACAGCGCAATCAACTCCATTGTTTAATGAGTGACCGGCGACTAAAACTAAATAAACCGTACGACCATTTAGAATAGCAGCAACCACAATCATTATACAAATCCATTAGTATCGTACTTTAGATTTAACCATATGCTTATATATTTGTTTTCGTAATTAAATTGAATAAGCGGTTTCTGTTATAGCAATTGCGTTTGAGTTAGACGAAAATTTAATTAAATAATGTATGTTTAGTTTATCCGTAGAATAGATTATGGTAATTAAAATCAGTCTTTGTATCGTCCTTCGTCACCCTTTTGTTCTCCGGAATGTTGCCAAGGTCCGTCTGCTGAAAGGAAGTGATCGTGAACCGTGCACTCATTAGTAAACATACGCTCAGTTTGTATTCGTAATTACGGTTTCTGAGAAAACTGAAGAACTACTGCTGCTAACGCTGCCTATAAATAATTATAATATATAGCGTGATTTGTCCCTTAAAAAGCTCATGAGATCACATAGCCAGAAGTACATCAGCCTTAAAGCAATTTCTTGCATAATTCTGTTCAAATGTATCAGCGGATGCAGAACATATCTTACGTACTTGTCGTAACGATGCAATTTGGCAGCTTGCTGTAGTCGCGAGTAGTTAACAAAGCGAGTGCGCACTCTTTTATCATATCAACATGCTAATAAGTCCACGATATATACAGGGTTACTTGTAATTCGACGTATATCCGTCAGAAGCTGATACGGGGGCCAAAATGCAACAAATTAACCCCCCCCCCCCCCCCCATTTATGTATGGCCGAAATTCAATAGTTTTCGAGATATTTGAATGTTGAGTGTATTTTGATATTTACCCAAATTTTTTAATTTAATTCCATATAAAAAAAAACTTTTTTTTAAAATCTTAGATTGGTTTGCTCTTGACTCTAGACTAGGTCAGTGGTGAATGGGTAACATTAAAAAAATATATTGATAGCTGGCACTTCAATTAAGCTATGAACATAATAAAAAATACTTAAGATAACATTTTTTTTATTTATTTTTTTATTTTATATTTATTTGTGCGTTTTAAGAATAATATCTGACCAATATATTAATTTTAAGCTTCCAAAAATTTTGTCTCGTTAAAAAAAAACGAATTTCGGCCATACATATAGGGGGTTCAATGTGTGACATTTCGGCCCCTATCAGCTCCTCACGGATATACGTCGAATTACAAGTAACCCTGTATATTCAAAATGTTGATTGCTTACTATTTCAATGAATTATTTCCTGGCTGGTGGTTTCCTTCCTACATAATTGTAGGAAGGAAACCTATGGTAGACATAAATGCCTATCTTACTGTAGCTAACTGTTGCAATAAGCTAATAAATAGCGTTTCCAACATTAATAATTTCATGCAGGAACCACTTTATTGGTGTAAATCGAAGTAGATATGTATTCCGATCTTTTTCCACGAAACCTTGTAGAAAACTTGTTCCAAGAATGATGCATAGTCAATGTTATAGGCATGTAATGTTAGCATATAGGGATGGCAACTAATTACAAAACGTAATGAACGATTGTAAATTACACGGAACGTACGAGGAGTGCTCGTGGTTCTAACTAATTACAATAATAATCGTGCATTAATTAAACGTAAGGAATTTATGTGGTTTATGGAGCATTACTAAAGAACAAGTATTTTGAAAATGTGGTGGTAAATCACATTTATTTGGAATTGCATGTGTGTTTGACCTAAACCAGCTTGTCTGCAGACTGAAAAGTTTTTAATTTGCCTTTGATTAAATTCCAACGTTATAAATAAGGTTTTAAAGAAAGTATAATTACTTACATTATCGATTCAAAGAATCTTTAATCTCCCGATATAGCAAACTGTAAATTGAAGCGAGTTTTATTCTCCAATAATAGAGCTCGATCCGACCAATAAAGAGCCCAAGTTTGAAGTTATGTTCCTGTTATCTTTGTTTGCAATTTAGTTTGCAATACAAACGTATAGTGACACCTATAATAACTAGAATTCAATTGAAGTACAAACAGGTAATAACTAACTCTCACATTCTACTCGCGCTTCCAAAACAAACGGAAATGTGTTTCGTCGCTAAGAAAGGATTTTCTGAACGAAAGTCCATTACGGATTCCATTTAGATCCTATGTTTAGATGTAATTTCGCGGTGAAATTAGAAAATTAATATTGTGTTACCGGAGGCTGGGGAGTACCGAGTATGTCAGAGGGGCTCGCTACGGCTGCGGGGGTAACAGTATTCTCCTGCGCACATAATAAGCGCCAACTGAGGAGATGTTGGGGCGATTGACTCCGCAAAAGCAGTGTAAACTTGTCACTATAAATTAAGCATTGGCAACAAGCATACGTATAGCATAACTGGCGATATGTAGGTAGCAGTTTTGTTACCCCACACTTATCCAAAAGTAGGTAAATACGGAGGAAAAAGAAACATGCCTAACGCTCCATTTACTAACTACTCCTGACTCCAATGACCAAAAATGTTAGTATCAACTTGTGCACCACCATTGTCACCCTACTCGCTCTAAAATAAATTACTTTTCATCCATTTCCGGGTTTCTTTTCATTTCGGCGCCTTAATACGTTGGCGGCGGCCAACCGGCTGTGTCGGCGAAATTATACTACCGGGCTAGTGTGGCAGCCAAGTCTCTATCAAATTCTCGAGCCGAAGGTAATAAAACGAAAATAATACGAAACGCCTTCCCACCAGCGGATATTTATGTACAGTCCATGTTATTAACGTGCCTTTTATTGTTTCTTGATAGTGGCTGAGTTGACTGGACAGGCAGTAAGTAGGGTCAGTACATACTGTCGTGCGATCCTGTAACCAGCTCACCGTGAAAAGTTAGGTGCAGTCAGTGTCGTTCCCCTGATGCTAGGGATTGACCAAGCGTTACATTTACAATCATAATCATCATTGGGATGACACTGACAGCTCACTCGACGCAAGTCTTCACGGTGAGATTTTTACAGAATCGACCGGCTGGTCACAAAACTGTTGATTAAAGACTTCTATCGCAGATTACGTCGCGATACCTTGATGCAACTTTTGAAACACGTACAATAATTGAGATATAATTTCCGAGGCTAATCAGTAATGCAGACATGTCCATTTACAAAGCAAACGGACAAAATGGATGTGGCTATTAGAACGACGTGCAGTGCTCGTAATTACGGCGCTAACAACATGCATACAACCTGAAATGGTCAAAACACGCCAGTAACCGCACGCCTGTCTGTCGTCTCCATGCAGCATTCCGAAGAAAAATACTAAAGATTTTTGAATCGCTCCAGGTAAAACGGGGTAGAACCGACAATACTTGGTAAATGTTTTTACCGTGAAAAAAACTTACCACGGTTGTACATTCTCGTTCTGAGAACATTATGGGAAACCACATTATATTGATTAGCTATTAACGTTTCGCGTGAACGCGTCTGAGTTGAGTAAGTGGAAATTACATCATTAGCCTATACCTACTTAGGCATTGTTACCATTAGGCAATTTTATAGAAAAGTTAACATTTGAGAAACTTTTTCAGGCATTAGGTACCTACCTAATTGTTTTTGAAGCGTAGTAATGAGCTAGGTCAATGTATGTGGATTGTGTATCGTAATAGCACTACGTCGCGATCTCCTCTGGGCGACTTGGTTGTTATACGACCTTACCCCTTGCGCCGCCATACAGCACTGCTAATTGTGAATAGCGAGGCCCGAAGGCCACACGTCATCTTTATTATTTTATTAGTAAAGAGCCGTCATTAATATACCCCAATTAAGTTTATTGTCGCGACGTCGGCTCCAATAAACGAGACGTATCGGCGGCGGCGGCGGCGGCGGCGGCGGCGATGCGCAAGTGATCGATTGCGATGAGTTATGTCCACCTAGTTACCCCTTCAATTGGATCCTTGATTGGTTTGACGTACGCACTATTATTATGTGGACCGTATGCCGATAAATTGGAACTGATTCTTTGTTAAATGTCCAAAGCTTTATTTATTTATACCAACGTTCTCGATATTGATTTTAAAATGCAATACAGTCGTCCACAATATGTTCACGTAACACTTTATCTGTTTAAAAGGAAATAAGAGTTGTAGCTTAGCCTTTTATGGCGAGAATGCTTCATAAAGTTTTATTGGGTGCTGTTAATGCACATAATGAGTCCGCATGTTTCAATGTTGCAGTTTTTTTATGGTGTGAGAAAAATGCGTATGCGCATCTTAATGACGTCAGCGAGCAACGACTGCATGTCACGCAGCGCGCCTTTGCTCGAATTAATTGACGCAATTACACAGTAGAAAACAATCAAGCCTAGCTTAGTGCCATAGCGACGCGTATTACGAATAATTACTGGAATATACCAGCGACGTAGCGGATCATTAAATCAAACCATTACTTTTTCCTTTTCTATCTAATATGCATACCTGTTTAAGTATACCGCTCGTAATTGACTTTGCGTGTTGCACGTCAAGTGCTTAAGAACTTATATGCTTTGTTAACAGGTCAACAGGATGACAACAAGTATGGGCTCACCATTAACAGCACCGTGACCGGCAGCACGGGGGGCGCGCGCCTGTGCGCGCAGTGCGGGAAGGTCATCACAGAGAGGTTCCTCCTCAAAGCCATGGAGAGGTTTTGGCACGAGGACTGCCTCAAGTGTGGCTGCTGCGACTGCCGTCTAGGAGAAGTTGGCTCCAAACTGTACTACAAAGCAGACCTCATGCTCTGCAAAAGAGACTACCTTAGGTAAGTGAACTTAAACATTATTTATAGTGACATCATATTTTTACGCTTAAAATACTTTAATGCAAAGTGCTTTCGGTATTTATAAGTCGTAAGTATTTTATGTTTATAGTCTTGTTATTTTTAACAGGTTATTCGGTGCCACAGGCAACTGTGTGGCCTGCAACAAAGTCATTCCCGCCTTCGAAATGGTCATGCGAGCAAAGAGCTTCGTCTACCACTTAGAATGTTTCGCCTGTCAACAGTGCAATCATAGGTGAGTGGAAAACAAAAGAAAAACTGTTGTTTAAACTACGTGATAAACCAATTTCACGAGGCCTTGGCGCATACGTGGAATAGCTCGGATAGTATACATTTGAATCAAAATCATTCTATGTGTAAGTATTCTGATTCTGAAAGTGATGGGAGGGAAAAGTAGTGAGGGAAACAACAAACTGTTATCCAACTTTAAATAAATAACAGTAGGTATAGCGACAAATATATTGACAGAGTCCTTAGATGATCGTTTGTTACAGGTTCTGCGTCGGCGACAGATTCTACCTGTGCGACAACAAGATCCTGTGCGAGTACGATTACGAGGAGCGACTGGTGTTCGCCAGCATGGCCGCCAACCCCAGCGGACTGGCCCACATCCGCCGCCAAGTGAGCGGACTACAGGTGCATATTTATGGAACGCCTATTTCAGCTACGTCTAGACTGCTTTCATTATGAACGGATTTATCTACAACAACAGCTGCTTATTGATTGACCCCATTCATTGGTGTCAATAGCTCCATTTAGCTGCTTTGTTAGCGCAGTAGGTGCTCTTATATTCCAACTGTTGTCGTTCACAAATAGAAACGGTCATGTCATGTGCTGTATAATTATCCAAATCGCACGTATTGTCGGTTCCCACCGGCTGGCAGTGGTGTACGTGGCTCGGCCAGATTGTGCCACGTTGCACATCGCGCCTGAAAAGCTGACGTGGACCAATGCGCAGTGTGGGACCACAAGCCTGACCACGCCTGGCGGTCCAACACTCGCAGTTAACTACTAAATTATTATTAACTTAATAGCCGCAAACCAGCGCTATTACAAACCTTCGCAAGGTGCGACTACACACCATTTACATTATTATACGTTTATCGATTTAATACGGATTCGGTTATTATGTACGCAACAGCTTTGCACTTTATTATAAAATGATGAGATTTTATGCTTTCGTCTCTACCGCAAAAGGCGAGAGCCTTTTGTTGTAGTAAGCATAATTGTGTTTGCATTTTACCATAGCCGAAAGGAATATATTTTTTCAAACGTCTTCATTCGGAATAAAGGGCACGTGAAAAAGTCGACTCGGCGGAGTAAATAACTCCCACAAGGACACTGTTAGTGGGAGATTCTATCTCCACTTTATTATGTTTCTTTTGTGATCATTAATCTTTCTCGTACGAACGCTTGTCGGAATGCGAATGTAGGGGAATCTATTTCATTTTATGAGTCGCGCGAGTGGAGGAACCCATTCAGCCGCGCGACATTTCTAATCGACTTTTTGATTGCGTGCACGGTCTTGGTTGGGCGCGTTAGTGAATTATAAAATAGATTATGAGCACACTTATGACATCTAATCTGATGCGCCACTTTGGAACCTCGGTTTTCATTGTGGCTCTTTTCTGGGTCAAACGCTGCATACTCTTCCCGGGCTCGTCTTAAGGTAGATTGTCATCATCCACAGTTGGAACGTTGAACTCCTGAAACCGCCGCTTGTTTTTCGTTTCGAAAAAAGTTTCTTCTCTGACATGTTGAATATTGTGTGCAGTCACCAACAAGTGGTGCTTACGTGGCCGGTGTGGCTGGTTGTGGCGGCGGAGCGGCCGCCGGTGGCGCGATGGTAGACAAGGACGGTGGCGGCTGCGCTGGCGCCGATGACGCGTCCAGCGGCTACGGCAGCCCGCCCGACCCCGACGTGTGCGACGCGGCGCGATGACCGACGGTGCAACGCCGACATCTCGCCTCGGTTTGTGGTTTTTCTTTTCTTTGTATTTGCTCTAGCACTAACTGGCCAATAAGCTTGTTAGAAAAGGACAGGTTATGTCTGATGCGGGGAAGGCTTGTGCAAGTTCATGTCTCCACAAAGTAAAACCATTTAAAACCTAATGTGCAAAAACTATACCTACCTACCTGTAACTCGTTCGTGAGTTTTTTTTTCACTTGTTGCGTTTGTGAATTTTTTTCATACGCCTTTCGCTTGATGCTTAGACCATCTTGTTAATCCCAATATAGAGTAAAACGGCAGAATGTGATGCCAACACAACTTCACAGATGCTTACATCAGCTCTATGTACCTATATATTTCTTTTTAGAATTAACTTACCAGGATGGTCCATGAGAGCATTTTATGATAACTGTACCTACTTTTTTGGGCGTTGTGGTTCTAAATATGAATTTATTTTTGTTTTATCCAGGTAAAACCTCATTGAGTATTGGCGAGGCGCACGTGCCTGCTAGCCCCTGACGTTGGGCGAGCACCCTCGGCATCGACGAACGTCTTTCTGACGACACAGTTATAGACACTAGCGTGACGTTTCGTTTCTTCACCCCACATACAAACTAGCCATCACCCTACAAAACTACCTTACATAGAAAATAGACTAGTGTGTAATGCTTTATTTTTATATTTAGTTCTTAATGAAGTTTTGCGAACCTGAAATCTGTTATAAAATCTCGAATTGTACTTGATATTAAGGTGATATATTAATAACAGTGTGAGATGGCCAGGTATTCCATATTGTAAGGCGTCTAAGTGCAGATCTACACGGAGATGGCGGGAATATATTAGTGCGAGCGGTGCGCGAGAGTACATTAGGCTAGGCGGGTGGAGCGCGGGCGGCGGCGGCCGCGAGTCGTGGATATGTGGCCACTTTACAAAGTGTCCGGGATGAGTCGCGATAACGTTGTTAGAACACGATATTTCCATTATGTATACGATTTGAGCACTTGTTTACATGTTAAGATAGCAGCGTCGCGTGGGTAGGGCGCGCGCTCTCGCTTCTACTTTATTGTACCTTCAGTACCACATCTTGCGCTTAGCCAATTTAGACACGCCCCGTACGAATGAATAAGACAATGGATAAAATGCTCATTACGTGCCCACAACCTTAGGTCTTTATTTGAATACATTATTTTGAATGTTACTTAGGGAGTTCAGTGCTTTCGGTAATATATTCCGTTCGATGTACCGGGTAGGTTCACCCTCGGTTCAAAACGAACAGATTGTTTATCGATTGTACTCTTTATCGTGATACAACGATTCAGGTCCAGACACTAAAATATTAATTGATAAAATCGATCTCATTGTTATGGATTGTATGTATGTACATGTACTAAACGTAAATATTGTTATCATACAAGGTATGAAGTTTTATTGATCGTAATTTCTTACTTTTATTTACTTTTGATTGGTTACGTATGTTAATGTTATTTTTTACCAAAGATAAGTTTCCGTAGAAGGGTTTTTTAAATAAGATTCTACACAGATGAGCTAAGATTGTAGATTATTAGTGATATATTTGGTACTCTGAAGTGGTGCAATGGTTAGTTAGGTACCTCTGTATAATATAAACGTTTAACTGTTTAACATTTTTGTAAACACCCACCTTACTTATAGACGCTGTCTGTAGCTACATATGTAGGTGATTGTTTATAATAAGAGTCCCTTACTGTTGAGAACCAGTGTGTGCTATAGGGCAGGCAGCTCTTCACTGTGCTACGTTTATCAATAAGGTGGGATGTTTTTCTTTCCGCCACGGAGCTTCAGTGAATGTTGTTCGCGCATTAAATTGTAACAATCTTAAAATACAGATGATTATGCTAAATCCTTATTTTGTTATTAATAAAAGAAGTTGGAACCTCTATGTAGATAAATGCAAAAATTTTCTAAGATAGAATACCTAATGTAAAATAAAGATTTCTATGATAAAATATGTATTTACTTATGTAAAAAATTGAACTGTCGTTACTTAGTACCTTGGCTAATGTAAAATGTTCCATGAATTTTTAATATTAAATAGTCTAAATACTTACCTACTTACTTACCATAAAACCGATTTAACAATATTTTCAACTTCAAAAACATCGACAGAATTATTTCTTTTGCCGTTAACGTGTAAATAAATATATTTATTTAATGATTAATGTTGTTGTTTTATTAACTTTCTGTAAAGTCTCGTTAATAATTAAATCTAACCATCCTGAATATTGACTGTTCATTTTACTCCCACTGTAAGTCTAATTATGGTATTTAGGTGCTCTTTTATTAGTGATTGCGTTAAGGTTGTCTAGGATAACGAAACAGCTAAATGTTATAAATTATCATTTTATGACATACGCACAGCATGGTAGGTAAATGAGAAGGAAACGAAGACAGAAAGTCATCAGAAAATTCTTAACTCAGGCGAATAATTTCCCAGTTTCAATTGAACACCAACACGCATATCTTACAAATATTATATGATCACTCACACGCATATCTTACAAATATTTTATGATCACCCACACGCATACCTTACAAATATTTTATGATCACCCACACGCATACTCTACAAATGTAACATGAACACCCACACGTATACTTTACAAATATTACATGAACACCCACACGTATATCTTACAAATATTACATAATTCACACGCATACCTTACAAATATTACACGAGTACCCACATGCATACCTACCTTACAAATATTACATGAACACCCACACGCATACCTTACAAATGTTACATGAACACCCACGCGTATACTTTACAAATATTACATAATTACCCACACGCATACCTTACAAATGTTACATGAACATCCACGCGTATACTTTACAAATATTACATGAACACCCACACGCATACCTTACAAATGTTACATGAACACCCACGCGTATACTTTACAAATATTACATAATTACCCACACGCATACCTTACAAATGTTACATGAACACCCACGCGTATACTTTACAAATATTACATGATCACCCACACGCATACCTTACAAATGTTACATGAACACCGACGCGTATACTTTACAAATATTACATAATTACCCACACGCATACCTTACAAATATTACAAGAACACCCACACGCATACCTTACAAATAATACATGATCACCCACACGCATACTTTACAAATGTTACATGAACACCCACACGCATAACTTACAAATTTTATAGGAACACCCACACGTAAACCTTACAAATATTACATGAACACCTACACGCATACCTTACAAATATTACATGAACACTCATACGCATACCTTACAAATTTTATAGCAACACCCACACGTAAACCTTACAAATATTACATGAACACCTACACGCATACCTTACAAATATTACATGAACACTCATAGGTACGCATACCTTACAAATATTACATGAACACCCACCCTCATATCTTACAAATTCTACATAATCACTCATACGCATGCCTTACAAATGTTACATGAACACCCACACGCATACCTTACAAATATTACATGAACACCCACACGCATACCTTACAAATGTTACATGAACACCCACACGCATATCTTACAAATATTACATGAACACCCACACGCATACCTTACAAATATTACATGATCACCCACACGCATACCTTACAAATATTACATGAACACCCACACGCATACCTTACAAATATTACATGATCACCCACACGCATACCTTACAAATTCTACATAATCACTCACACGCATACTTTACAAATGTTACATGAACACCCACACGCATATCTTACAAAAGCTCAGTGTACATTATTATATTACAAAAGCTTTTAAGTTGATTGCCGATCAAATATTACAGCCCCGTTCGTGAAAAGCACTTAAAACAATTCTCATGCGCAGTGCCGAGGTGTTTGGACACTCCACAGGTACCCCGGAGGTGCTACACTGTGCTAATTGGCCAGAGGCCTTTACACCGAAACAAACATCTTTTTAAATTCGTTTAAAAATACATTATCGTGTCAAACAAAAAGCGACTATAAACGTTTTCCGTGAAAACGTGTGGACACGCCATTTTAATTATCTTTGTCGGAACTATAACTGAACCTAGTATTACCAAGTCTTATTATGTATTCTAGACATCAAAGTACAATAAATGCTTTAGTAAAGTTTTCGTGCAGTGGCGGACAGGGACGGCTACCTTACCGTTAAAGAACTGATTATTAATATCAGTCAAAATATGATGCCCTCCTGTACAGACATAGTTTATGTTATTGAAATGTTAATTACCAAAAAGTACTTTACCAATTATGGTGAAAACGGTTGACAGAAGTAGATGGAGCTGGTAACATTGGTATTCTTCCCTTGGCAAGCTAAATTAACTTAACTATAACGACTCGATTACATATGAACATAATCAACTTAAACATACCTACATTAAGTTCGATCAATAGCTATTTTATATTGATATGATGATATGATTATACTCTACGCCTGACACCACTCTCTAGCTGTATTAGCCTTAGGTACCCGTCCCACCGCCGGAGATTAACAAGAAGCGAGTAGAGCTAGCTGCTAAAAACGAGTGGGCGAGCAACGAGCAGCGAGTGCGCGACGGTGACGAGCGATTACTCGCTGATATGCGTATCTACTAAGCGTGAGTCTGTCAGCGATTGTTCTGCACACCAAGCGAGCGTCACTGAGCGAGTGAGTACTCGTTTCTCGCAGCGACAACAACTATCAAAGAGAGTTCTTTGATAGTTGTTGTCGCTGCGAGAAACGAGTACTCGCTGGCGGTGTGAACAGTCAGCGATCAACTATTAATGTATATATTGCTAGTAATCCTTAAATAAATAAATATCTTTTACTTACGCGGCACCTACAATATTTTGTACGTTTCTTGAGCGAAAAAATAGTTGAAATAGCTAGTCGCTTCCTCGTCGGCGGTTGGCGGGTGCCTTAGAATGGCTTAATGAATTTTTTAATAAACTATAACTGTTGCATTCACGTAGTTTTCATCTACAAAACCTAAAAGTAATGTTTTTGCGAAGGTTCAGTCGATGAAAGGGATGATTATGTAGGCTCTACTTCGCTCTCTCACACACTGCATGGTTTAATCACTCGTCTAGCTATACAACTTATCATATTCTGCACGCTCACGGATTGGAGATTGGATTGGACATGGAGTTTCTTGCCCGTTCTTCTCCATAGGTATCTACTACGCTTTGGAATGGGCAACTAGCTTCATCTTTCTACCTGACCGACCCCTTGACAATTTAAAAGTGCCTTTAATTGGTTTATTTGAAATAAATGCTTTGAGTTTGGTAGAAAAACCGCTTACCTAGGTAAATCATTTGTGCGTTACCCCCCCCCCCGTTTAATTTAAGATTACTAGAATAAATGCTTTATAAAATGTTGTCAGTTAAAAGCCCATTACAGTACACTAAAGTATTTTGGCATTAATTAATTTCATACAAACTTTCTCCGTAACAATTAATCGAGTGTATAACAAGCTTAATGTTTTAGTGTTTGCCCGGGGTGGGATTGTCCATAAAATTCACAACGACGAGGCGCATTAACGAGCGTCGTTTAGTTGTTTGCTGTTTAAATAAGAGCTGTAATGTAATTTTAATGAGCTCTCAAAAATGTCTGCGGGTTTCGAGTGTTCACGGATGTCGTCTGCGCAGGCGCAGTAATGACTGATGCCGTGCTCGTGTTGTTGTCACACACGCTTATCTTTACATTTAAGAGGATTATCATACTTTATTACACGTATGCTTTATTGATGATTATTCTTAGTATCTATACGCACGCATTTTGAAAATTTTCTTACGGCCTTTATGCCAATATTATCGCTGTGTAAGCCGGCATCATAATATCGTCTTTTTTTGTCTCCTGACTTTTTTCATCAAGGAAATTCATTTCAATTACGATAAATGTCACAAAGCCGCGTATCGGTTGGGATTAAAAGGTTAATTACAGTTCATAGGCAATCCCGAAAGAATTTGGTTGCAGAAAGAATCGAATTTGCCTAAATTATTGAGAGCCGCGGGCGAACGCTCGCCCGTGAAAACTCACTTAAACTTTTTTAATTAAATTTTGGATTTTTTCTCGTCGCCACCGTAAGGAATCTTATCCCGAAGCTTTACTCAAAACGTTGTATTAATTAGTCCGCGCACTGAAGACTAATGACCATCGTAATCGACTTTTACGGAGCGGTGCACCCTGCAGACTGTTCCAGTAATGTGCTGATGAACGAGAATTTACTTAGCTTTCATATTTACACATGATTTGGGTCACTACAACTTGGTATGTTACGAAAAAAAGCTTTGAGAGCTCCACATAATGGATTAGAACTAGGTCCCATCTGAGTAAATACATTACAAAAGCAATGAATTCAAGCAAGATCTGGTTCGAGGAAATAGCTATAAGTGCGAGCAAATCCCCGCTAATGTGTTTGATCATAACTAAGTGAAGTCAGCCGTCTTTGTTTGCGTTTAATTAACGAAAACGCCGCTCCACGGCTGGTCATTAAGTCGACCGATGGATTATTATAAAGTTCATGCAGTCGACGTTGCTTGCCCTTATATAATTAACTTAACATTTGCGAACTCAGTAAAGACTTCGTAAATATAAAACACAGTAAACATGCAAGCTAACAGGCAGATCCGTATCGAGTACCTAGGCGATTTATTAGCCTAACTAATAGTAATGATATTTTCCAACAAAATAAATAGGTACCTAATCCATAAAAGATTAGATTTCGTTCTGAAAATGCCACACTAATTAAGATCATGAAGGTGGAATCTTCTATGTCTAATAAATGCTGCCCCTAGGTTTACTGCATTTCTTGATGAGTTTTAATGGATTTTATTTACTAATTTAATCTTATGTACACTTAGATATTTAAAACTACAAATGCAACGTGTTTTAGCTCTAGATTCTAGGTAAATGTCACTTACTATACCGGCAAACAGGAACGTGCACTAGCACATTGATATCTAAAACATATAAGATACACGAGTCGACACTTGATAAATTGATTCTATTTATGGATGCTTTGCTTTTACACGGTGTGATGTGTACGATCGATCAATAATAAATATGTGCAAGTAGAATGATCCAGCAGCCAATTAATTGGTACACTTGCGGAATAAATTGAGAATGATGTTTATTTTAGTCTTTTTATCATCGCTCAATATCCGCCCGACTTTTAATTAAAACATCCCTCAAAAACCACTTTGAAGTAATATCAATTATAAAAAAAATAACAAGCTACAACTAAAAGACTTTCAACCTTCGTACGCCAGTCGTGAATGGGCCATTAACCCTTGATTTATTTAAGAAATAACTAGAAACAAGTGTATTGTGAGGCGCAAGAAGTTTCCGTCGAATCATTTAAATAAACGAACTCGCATCATTATGTCAGATCTAAGGATCGAACAAATTGCCAATTAGTGGCACCGTGGCGCGCGGTGCGACCCTCAAGGTGCGGGACGACGACGAGACGACGCGCGGGGTGACAACGCGTTGCTACGGAATTGCTACGGTGCGGCTACGACGCTGCTACAGAACTGCTACGAGACGGCTACGAGCCGTGAGCATTATCCAGTGAACTAATGCAAACGGAAAACCGGCCCGTACTCCCAGTAGTCGTCGCCACGTTCACGTCGCGTCCTCGCCTCTTGTCATTCTATTCACATCGCACTACGTACGATAGCTCTTAAATATAACGACCATTAATGCTTTAATTTCCTTGAAAGCAGTTTTAAAAGACTTTTCCGTTCTAAAACTTTCACATGAAAGACGATGACAAAAGAACAATGATGTAGATAGAGACGAAACTTAAACTATCGAACGAATAGCAATCTAGTAATAAATATCTGTGTACCAATAAACTGACATAGCCATAAACGACAATAGGCTGCAGCGGATTCGGTTCCTTATTGCTATGCTCCTTATTATAACAACTATAATAAAAAGATACTGAGTAACCCAAATGCTAAAGCATTGTTTAAGTACACAAGCAATAAGGAACATTTATTTAATTTGTACAATAATCCAAACAATATCTGGGTTTATTAATACCACTCCACTTCAATCTTTGTGCCACCCCGGGGGTGGCTCGGGGCGGGGTAGGGGGGGGTCCAAGAGCGCTCAGTATTCAGAGTATCGCAAATGTAACTTTCGGTTCTTTTCATGGCTAAAGTATGTTGGCGGCAATCCATAATGGGATCGCCATTATTCTTGCCATTAATTCGCATGGCCCGGCTTCCGTGCATTAGCGGCCAGCGACGAGGCTGCCAATCCACGAAAAGGGTCATTTCTGTACGACGTCAAGCTTTCTGTTGTGCAACTTACTTCGTGAAAACAACTTCACTTTGTTTTCGTTACTTATGCTGCACTTTGGTTTTAAGTAAGAATACGTTGCTGACCTAAAATGTTGATATAATATTTTGTAATTTTAATTTGATACGTCGTAAATTAAGTGAGAAAAGTATTTTCAGGTGTTTCAACTGTTTCTAATAGACAATATGCAATTTTTTTTTTAAGTTTAAAGATAATATTTATAATATATTATTACATTTGAAGTTCATTGTTCAATAAAGCTGTGTTTTACTAATTTAAACTGTTCGCGAAAACGAACAACGCAAACGAATCGCAAACCTAATATGAAAAAGCTAAACCAGTTAATGAACAGGGCGCAAAACAGTTCAGACTTTGTAAAAATTAATTAACAGCGAACGCATGCGGGAAATAAATCCTTCATTTTGCTGCGCAGATTGCATAAAAATAATCAAATAAGTGGCATGGACATTACTCAAAGCGTTGCAGTGCACCGCGCGAGACGGAGATGCAGACATGCAGGCGTCTCGCTCGCACGTGCCTCCACATCCCCCTTCCTGAAAGAAAAACTCTCGAAAAACTAATTACAAGTTGTAATTGAAATTTTGCGTGTTATATAATCGGATACTTGAGCCGAGAGTAATGTATAAATGCGCTGGGGAGATGAATGGACGACGTCGTGGGTGGGCTGGACGAGATAGGCGGGCCTCCTCAATTTTTGGATTAAGCAACTTTTATACAATAATTCGCAACAAGACGTTACAATTTGGAAGTTTCAGAAAATATATTTTTTAAATAAGTACGAAAATAGTCCATTACACAATTAGGTGCCGACCAGCGTAAAACTCTTTCTTTAATTTTATTGGAGCTTAACTCAATTATAAAACGTTTCCTTCAGATCCTATATAATTTAAATGCTTTCTTTTGTGAACGAAACAACATCATACTAGTAAAATTCCTCTAATTGTACGTATACAATCACAAACGAAAGAAAACATTGAGGCTCTCTGTACAAACATTTTTAATTAAAACCCCCTTCAAAACCGCGCCAACAAAAAACGCTATCACAATAGCAACAATCTAGAAAGCGATCTAACTGTATAAACACGCGAATAATGCGCAATCAAAAGGGCAGCGGGCAACCACTGGAGGGCTATGCAACTAGGGAGGTACACCCCTCGCCCCTTGATTCCCTTTGTCTCTTTTTGCGAATTACAGTTTTGATTGCTTTGCCACACAGCAACTACCTACTTTTCATTTTCGTTATTACCGCCAGAGTACTGCCAGGTGTCAAACGGTGCAAAAATGAAAATATGAATAAAGTTCAGTTCTATTTAGGAACTCAATTTCAACTTGTCATTCTGAAATCATACGAAGCTTTCGGTCAAACTATTATACGAAACGTGAGAGAGTGTGGGGAGGGGTGTCGGGGAAATGGAAAAAGCATTAACGGATATGTCAGTGACGCATCAACGGAGAGTGGATGCTTTCTAATGCTGAATAAATACCATCCACCTCCCCATTCAGAGCCGTCAACACAGCCAAAGATTCACACAACAAAGCTTCCACTAAGTAATGGTCTTTTTGGTGCACTTAAGCTCAGTTTCCTCGAATAGTTTGATAGTATGTCTATATTAATGTGTATCTGGTGTTAAAAGTGTTATTATTTCCTAGTAACTTACAAGTGTATTTGTAATTCCTTTGAATAGACTGCAAATGAGTAAAAAAAAGTTATTATGCCAATCCGAACAACTTAACCGTTGTTACAAACAATTTTAATCCAACACATGAGCACTTTTATTTAATTTACCGGTCTTCAAGACTCGTTTTCAATGTTGAAATGTAATTAAACTCACTGCATGTATGTACAGATTAAGATCCAACATGCAAAATCGATTAACCATTCTCGAAATCAACATGTTTAACGTGGAACTTGTTAATAAATAAACAATATACATGTCAGTTTGTGTTCATTCGGAACGCTCTTTCGTCGAAATACAATGCAACGTTATTAGCAAATGTAGGGTAGTCATAACAGGGCGGCACATCCCATTTCCTGTTAGTACTGGGACTTGGACACAGATCCAAATGTTTTAGCTAAATCGACTCCACGATTAGATGGACATTACCTCGCCTGATCCATTAGCAAGATTTCATGTGTACAGCCAGTATAAGTGGTGCTTAGTGTTAAGAATATCTTTAGGTGATTGTGGGTTCCGGTTTTTTACAGTGCTCTACTAGTTATTTAGGTACTAGAACATCTAAAGTAAAAGTTGTATAAAGCGACCCAACGTTCCCATGTTAAGGAAGACAAGAAATATAAATAAACTTTTGCTTATTACCGTCAAAGAAACAAGAGTTTTTTTTATTTATTTTCAATATAGGAGCTGGTCAAATTTCTCCACTACCTATTATATTTTCTCTAAGTAAAGTAGACTGCAAAACTCAATTTTACAGAAATCCAATAAAAGGAATTCTATTAAATTTCCGATTCGCGTTATTGGGAAACTTAGGCAGTGCCTGTAGTTATTATTGCGGAGTTTTAAGCGCATAACACCACTATCTGGTGTAATTACACGCGGGCTGGTGTCAGTGTCGGCCGGAATTTATACACGCCCCCAACTTATGTTATTAACTTACTAGTTTCATGCATACTTTCGCTATCACTACCACAGTTTACCCCATACATGTATATTAAGTATACAGTTTTGCTACAAGTGTACTGAAAGGTGGTGGTATCTAGCACTTTAAATACAGCCTTCATTTGAAATGCTAATAAATATATATATTAGTATAAAATTAGCTGCAGTATAGTTCACAGTTAATTCGTTGATTCATAAGAGTCGTTCTTCTGGGAAACCAACTCATAGAAGACGAGATATAGGAAAACGTTTAAATTATCGAATGCTTAATAAAAGTATTTTGATTCTGTTGGACACGGACGATTTATTTTTATTCCGATATTTTAGCGCTAGTATGTTTTTCAGTAATTTTATCCGAAGCAACAACCGTCTGTCGTCTGCGACCCAATTAGTGTGCATATTTTGAGGTTAGATAAAAGGGTTTCAATCGGCATGAACAGGGAGCAGGCAAACAAAGATAGAAAGTTTCAAACCAACACAGTCAAAATTATACATATAGGTTGTCCTATATGCTATAAATTAGCACGCTTTTTTTTTAGGGTGTAAATCATCAAATAACTTTTCCCGCTCTGGGCGGAGCGGGACGGCGTGTCAGACTCTTACTGACTAAAACCCACCCATGTACCTCCAGTTGCCTGTGCCAGGGGCCACGATAACCCTTCGGACTTTCCCGCAACCCTAGCAGGCATAGGCCCTACCGGACTGGTGCTCCACCCGAGCCGGGAAGACCTCCACCATATGCTTCATCATGTTCTCTGGGCGTTTCCTCCGCCTTATCCGGAACAGGAACCTCCCGAAGCAACCGCGTCCGGTGAGGACCTGCGTCAGGCGGAAGGTGAGGACGCCGTGACACCTCTCTAGCCTCTCCTCAAAGAGGGGACTTATCGCCGCAAATGTGGCGTGCCCAGCGCTGGGTTGCGACAGTTGCACTCTCCATGCCGCCATGAGATCCCGCCGGAGCTCTGTCCGCTGTGCCGTAATTTCTCGCGGCAGCGGAGTTACGCCCCCGCGTTTCGCCTCCTCGCGCCACTCACGTATGTGCTCGAGGACCCATGGCGGTAATCCAGCAAGGAGGCTCGCCGCCTCACCGGAGACCGTACGGTATCCCCGGACCAGCTGGGTGGCCATGACCCTTTGGGACGCGTTCAACTGGCGGGCAAGCCCGCGCCTGAAGGAACGCGCTCACACCGGTGCCCCGTAAAGGACCATGGATTGCACGACCCCCGCGTAGATCCTCCGGCAGGAGGCGCTTGGACCCCCTAGATTGGGCTGGAGCCACTTCAACGCAGCCCCGGTCGTTTCCAGTGTGGGAGCCAAACGTAGGAAATGCTCCACGAAGTTCCACCGGCTGTCGAGGACGAGTCCCAGGTACTTCATCGTCGACTCGACGCCGCGCGCCGATGTGAACTACTCCTACGGTTATTTGGGAACCCGACGGTGCCGGTGGTGCGTTCCGAGAATCATGAAAACACATGGCCTCGGACTTGTGCAGGGCCACCTCGAGTCCCAATTGCCGGAATAAATTAACACCCTGATGCGATTATTTTTTTAAATACCCAAATTTACTTTTTTTTATCCGTTGTATAGATAGGTTAGGTAACATGGAGACACTATTATTTTTTATAATAAAAAAACGTGCTCAATAAAACTGTTCTTTATTTCGTTTAGTGCCACAAAGTAAGTATTTATATCAAAATTAAGTATTTTTATTAAATTCAACGAGATAATGATACCCATTAAAGACATCAGAGTTAATAAATGTTCAGAACATTGCATAAAAAATCTCTTTAATCGCGTTATGGCTTTTCGCTTGTCGTAAAAATATATAATGCGCTCACGCACCCTTTCCATTTTATGTAGATAGTTCATATCAGCACTCTTTTATGGTTTGGTTTAATTATCTTCCACTGAAATTAATACACTTCCCCTTATTTTTTTTATAGCTTTTCTTAGATGTTGAAACATTTTAATAAAATAAACGCGGTTTTGCAATAAACGGTAACTTGGAACATTACATAAAAACACAATAAACCATTCTTATGAACGGCGAATAAAACATCAGTAACAAGAATGGATTGTTGTTACTGACTTAGCTTAATTAAACAAGCCGGTAGTCGACACTCAGACGCATAATACTGCTAATTAAACGGGGGTTTACAGAGATCCGAAAAAGAGCCACTCAAACACGCTTAGCCGGTATTATTACAGTGTATTCAGGAGGCTCGGCAAACAGGCCCTCGTCGCCGAGGGTGCTCCTCTCAAGTTTCGCGTTTAATTAGACAGATAGAGGCGCGGGCGGGCCTTATTAGTATTGTCTACGGGGGCCCAATTAACACTCGGGAGGCGCCGCCGTGGGTGGCTCCGAGTTCGTTTTAATAATCAAGGGATACCCTTGGCTTCGTTAGCCAAATAATAGGATCGGGTGGCTTCGGCGGCTCTCGTGTCGCCGTGTGTCTGCGACCGGTTCCGCGGCGAGCGAACCCGCGGAGTAATCGCAGCTACAGGTGTGAAGTGGCCATTTATTTTGTCAGTTTACTTATCGAACATTGTATATTTCTCATTGCTCACGTAAGGCGATTCGTGTCTCTGTGCAAATTTTTGTTTTAATTTATTGTAACTACAGCTGTATAAATTATAATCATTGTTATATCCACTTTGGTTTTATGGTTATTGCTTCATTCGAGCCAGTTGCTAGCTAATTCTAACTGTAAAGGCTATTAAAATACACTATGGAAATAGTTTCTCTATAGAGAAACAATAATTTTCATAAATATATTTATCATAATTATTGTTTTCATTTAACAACCAGTAAAACCCGCTTTTATGTCTATATTTTCGTGGTGTGGTTCATTTTCCGCATTGGGGCATCTCTCCCTCTTTTTCATTTAATGTAAAGTAATTATAAAAGAATTATCACGTGACATATAAACATTTTATAGCTGTGTATTACTTCGTGCGTAATTAAAATAAGAAAATGTTGTCAAGTGAGAGCGGCGTCTGTGCTACGCGTGTCCTGTAGCTGTTTTCAAAGTTATTTTTTGAGACATGTTGAGTTACAGTGTTTTCTTGACTCGCACAAAACTTATTAAATAATTTTTATCCTACATATTCCTAGTCCTAATAATATACGTAGTTTCAATGAATTATAAATATTGTCCATAACAAATAGGTAGGTACTTATAGTATATTGTTATTTTTTCACATTTTAACTTTCCACTAATTTTGTTTTAAAATAGCTTTAAACGCGTATCTAAAGATTCTATTAAAATAAGTTATAAAGTCAAGGAAGGAACCCTAGGAAAAGCTTAAATAATTTTCTTAATAAGAACAAAAAGCCTGAGCAATTATTTGTATAGTAGGATGTAGGTATTAATTAATTAGTAGCTAGCTCAACACGGACGGCAAATTGCGCTATGAGTCTTGCAGCTTCCCGCCATCGCTGCCTCGCGCCAGTAGGTATCCCGCTGGCCATAAAACTCTCATTACAGAACGAGCAATTTCTCTCGTTAATTAGCGCTGCACAACCATGTTGTCAATTAATGAAACGGTCAAGTTCTTCGTTAATAATTTGCTTCTTTACATTTTTAATAAAACGCCTGCATTGTATTCATATTTTTTCCATTTAGGCTTCTCTTTTAATGTAACATGTATAAAATACAACCAGAATCAAACAATACACGTTTTTAGTAGTCAACATACATGTTTGTTTAATTTTTCACGAATTAATTTGACCAGCTCATTTAAATCGTCATTATGTATTGGTCAGTAACGAGGGCCTTGTAAACTAAATGCAAATTCTCTGCATCTGCATTTTGATCCAGAAAATTGCGGAGAAAAATGCAAACGCATGCGCACCGCCGCCTCGCATGACTTGTCGGCACTAATAACTTTTTCTCAAAACACTAATGAATAACTCGCTCCTTATTACTGGGCACGTTTTGCCACTTGGGGCTCTTTGAGCGGACGAGACGGACGCGGCCCGGGAGAGGGACGGAGTGGAATGGAGCGGAGTTGAGCGGAGCCTCCACACTGTTCCGCCGTTGGCGCCAATCTTACAACTTACCATTAAGCAATTTTCATCAAGATTCATGTTTTACTTAATGAACTTCTGGCTTGTAGTATAGACGCATTTTCTTGGAAACATTACTCGTGGTTGGTCACGGTAGTGTGCCTTGTTTTATGCTGGAAGGAAAGTATAATTTAATGCTAGCTTAATTAAGGCAAATTTTATCGAGTAACATTATTTGATAATTTTATGGGTTATGTGCAACAGCAATTATTATTTTTAACTGTTATTCCCCGCAGTTTGTAACGATGCCATTCGATTTTATATTGTTACCGATTACCATTAATAACAGAGCAACGATGTGCACTGCCCTATTAGAAGCTCTAGATTCATAGGTGCTCAACTTTATTTTGTCCACTTTGAGAATATTTATTTTTTCTAGAGGCCCCCAATTTTTTTACTTGCCTGAGAACATTTATTATTTCTAGAGGCCCCCAATTTTTTTACTTGCCTAAGAATATTTATTTTTTCTAGAGGCCCCAATTTTTTTTACTTACCATTTGTCACTAAGCTGAAACAGCTATTGCCACGATTATATTTAAACGTGTAATATCATATAGTCGTAACATCACATCTCAAAGCCCCCTAATTTTCTCTGGGTCTTCTACTGCCCCCCTGAAAGTATTAAACGCCCACGAGGGGGCATTTATCGCCCACGTTGAGAACCTATGCTCTAGATGGTACATAGAGCCAAGTTAGATACTAATTAAACTAATAGAACTAATCGAAGCTGAATAAAACTCGTAACAACCGTGCATTGGACTATTTCTTCTTTGTACCTAATTGATCACGAAAAAAGCAAATTCAAATCATAATAGCAAGGCTAAAATACAAATTAATTCTACCCACAAAAAAGACGATTTCTTCCAAGCGTTACACGTCATTACATTCCATTATATTTCCATGTCAACGACCATTAGTTTAGTTTTTCTGTCTCTCTTCTATCGTCTTTAGCTTCTCGTAACTGTTGCTCGCATTCTACAAGAATGTTTATACGGAAAATGCTATGCACATGACATTTAATTAGAGAACGTTTCCAGTTACATTATATATTTAACTTGATACATATAAGGAATTAATGTAATTGACGCCACTTTTAATGGGGCATTTATACAGAGCTGGTGATTACGGGGGCCATAAGAAGTGCAATTCACGGAGTTGACGTAGCGCGGAGCCAATTTAATTTACAAAGTTGTTGGTCAAGTCCGGATTAAGCTCGGATCGACTCGGCTGCTCTTAATAATGACATGTGCAAGCATCTGTCTCAGATTTACGCACACCAATCATTGTACAGCCTGTCACGTGATGGACAAGAAAAAACTCGCTCTCATTACGTAACCTAGCGAGTTTTTGTGTCGAACTCGTTTGATTTAATTAATACAGATAGTAGAAATTCTGAAAAATTTCTTACTCGTTAATTTATTGGGACGTAAATAAAAAAAAATACCACTTGACCATGGAAGCCTGTCTTCAAGTGCCACAAAACATATCCTCAGGCTACGCTTGGAGCTACTCGCTACATAACCGTCAAGAGCTTAACGACACTCTCATCTACTAATGATTATAATTTCCTAAATTGATTATAACTTCCGTAGTAACATTAAAATGTATTACTTGTGAGGTTTAGCCCGCGGCTTCGCCCACGTGGATGTCGGCAATATCTGACAAGAACGCGCTACCGGGATTAAAAGTACTATGTGTTTTAAAATATCTGTGTGCCAAATTTCATCCAAATCCGTTTTGCCGTTTTCGCGCCAATCCGGAACATCAACACAAAATCTTCGTTACTATTTTATTACATGTATAGAATAGATGCTGCTCAAAGCTGCTTTAAATACGCAAACAATTTCTAATTTTTGTGTGCTAGTTCAGATCTGTACCTACATACGATCATATATTACCCAAAATGTCGCCCATTACAGTAACATATCCTAATTCTCTATCAATCTAATTAATAAAGCCATCATTATCTGCATCTCCTCGTATACTCGTATATGACTAATTAGGTATCAGCTCCGTTCGCCAACGGGCCGGATGCTGGCAGTGTCTCGGCGAACACTTCCGGCACTCGATCCTAATTACAGATAACGCTGAAGGCTTTGCCGTCCCGTCTCATCTCGTTTACTTGTCGGGATTGCTCGCTCGATGTGCCGTGTTCCTGTTATAACAGCACCAAGGTTATAAAACATTGTACGTACTTTAATAACGTATGAACATGTTGTTTGTTATCAGTTTGTACGATGAAATATTCATCTCTAAACGAAATAAAAGCAATCGTTGTCTGTTAGATTTGAAATAGGGTAATGTAGTCTTACAAAATTGGTGATCGATCATTGTGAATCTGTTGATTTAAAATTAATGAATCAATATGTATTATTTATTGATCATGAAAAGCATGATGTTATAATATCACAAAATGTTGAATAAAAATATACTAAACCTAAATCTAAGTTACGTTTATGTTTATATTTGTAAAAGATATTCAAATTATTTAAATTATACTAGTTTTCGTTTCAACAAAACATCTTAAATAACGTATCAGGTGTGCCACAAAACTTAAGTGGTGAATATGTAGTAAATTTAAATAACCATTCTGATGCAATTCTAATTACGGCAACAAAACTAACATCTAATTTATTTAAGGAATATTTATTGGTATTTTTATAACACTCGTATTAATTAGTAAATTAAATATTAAAACGGGACGTCGAAGTTGTAAAGCTGTCGCGGTGAACGTGTTGTAAACACGCCTCGGGCGTGACTGGCCGATTGCACTCGACTGTACTACTCGTATAATTCCAATCAGTATTCAAATCGATGCAAATGGAAAGATTAATCGGCGTTTGCACCACCGCGGCGTTGACCGCGGGTAAGGTAGTAATTACATGATATTTGTTAGTATAATCTCACTTTTGTGGGTTTTCTTAAATGTTTATGAATGATCGACTGCATTGAATATATTATTGAGACTTCCGTTTGAAATCTACATTCTGTTTTGGGAACAAATCCATTTAAATGTACATTGTGTTAGCAATTTATTGCCGCGGAAATAAAAGTTGTATGTGAAATAACTGAATCAAGTGCAGGATGTAATAGCACTCTATCAAAACTCAATACATTATTTATAATTGCATCAATGCTCCATCTTTTCTTGCCACTTGAAGCTCTCTTGATTTCTCGGCAAGAAAACGCGTGAAGTACTTATAATTCAATAACTTAAGAGCTATAAAAAATATGGCGTAGACGCAACGCTTTTGTAATTACGACAATAAATCGATGAAGATAAACTATTGCCAACAGATCGGGTTATATTGTTATAAATCAAATCTCAAGAATAAGGAATGAATAAAAAAAATCTATCAGGCTTGTGATTCAACTGTAAAGTATTACCGTAAGTACCTACTCAACAGCACCCACGTTTTAATTCCATATAAACTTCATATAATCAATAACAAATACAGCTGATTAAAGCTCGTGAAACAAGATCGATCACTCACAAATACAAAGAGATACAAGTAATATAAATTAATCCTAGCAAGCTGGAGGCTATTGCGTTTTGTTAGCTTCTTAATAAGCCAATTGCTGTCAGAGCAGAGCCGTCCGCCCACGCGACGCAAACTGATTTCAGAATAGTCCCCAACGCAATCCCACGATTGATTCTAATTAACGATAGCAGTATTTATTGGAGCAGTTCGCAAACGAACCTAATTGATTTCGCTGCGCCGACGTCAGCTGACATGTTATAGACTCGACACCGGAGACTGCTGTTTATTGACTATTAATGCAGCCGGCTACGGATACGTCCACATAGTGCCGTGGAAGAGACCCACTCGATACTATATATGTCTATACAGTAGGTTATTTAGTGAATGGAATAATCAACACAGACTTAGCTGATGTTCAAGAATGAATCAGTTTACGATACTTAAGATAACAAAACACACAGCATAACATCACGCCTGGAATCCCCGAAGAGATAGGCAGAGGCGTACCTACCTTTAGTAGGTACACCCACATTTCCCCGGTTACGTTTGTTAAGAAAGAAAATATGAAAGCAGAATATTTTATTTGTGACACGCACAGGCAATACAAACAGTAAAAAAACAACAAAGGAACATTTAAATAAATAATAAATAAACATCGTCTGACATTGCACACAGCACCATCTAGTTCCAAGTTAAGCACTTAATTAAGGCTTGTGTTATGGATACCAGATGGTTGATACACTACTTAAATACATTTTTTTTTTTCGTAAATACATACATATTATAAATATACATCCATGACTCGGGTACAAATGTCCATATTCATCATACAAACATTTGCTTCTACCGGGATTCGAACCCAGGACCATTTGGTTTCGCTGACTACACTTAGCCACTGTAGCCACTACACCAAACGTGTCGTCAACATTTAAAACTAACAAAAGTATATTAATGAACAATAATCAAGAAAAATAAAATAAAAGTCCTGTGCGAGACCAAAAAGGCCCCTATCTCAGCATAAGGGCATTAGGTCACACATGATATTATTTTGATTCCCAATCTCATGTACATAATGAAGTGAACAATATTTTTAAGATACCACTTTTTAAATTTTATCATAAGCTGCGTCCGCGACGCTGGTTGTATCATACATTTTCCATGTATTTAAATAAATTATTTCTTTAAATGAGATGACACAAACAGACAGCGCTTGATAATAATAGAGACGATTAATTACTAAATCAACAATCAGGGCGTCTGTTAAGTGTTTTAATTAATCTTTGAAACTGTTGAAACTTTTATAATTAGTGGGGTCACGTCGACTCAAATAACAATGCAATCATGGAGTTTAATGATAACTTACGTAAAGTAAGAGAATAGAATATTCTTTAACGTAGTGTATGTACCTACCTAGGTTAGCACAGGCAAAATTGTTATTTACAATCTGTTTATTTAACTAAACCAAACTGCATGGCTTGATTAACTTTCGTTTTCATTAGTCCTTATATCTACATAATTTTAGTATTCACAAATTAAAAGCAATTTGCATATTCATTGGTATCTAGATTATATTTTAGATTCATTTATTCACACTAATGGGTAAACTGTTAAAATAATAAGAAACTATCAATCTACGCCTAAATTATAAAGTTTAGCTGTCAAGATTTATCGTTTCCGAATTATTAAGAACAACTCGCTGTTTTACTTGGGTAACCGACAATTTAGTTAAACTTTGTAGTTATTTCACGTAAATAAATTTGAAGAAGGACTAGGTACACAACCACAGCATTAAAATATAAACAATTATTTGAATAGCTGCTTCAATAACAGCCAACTGTACTAATTAACAAACTTCATGTAGATATCCGACGAACAGATTAGATAACTTAATAATATAAAAGGTCGTTTCACATGGACGGGCGTAGCGTTCGCGTTGTATCCGCATCCGGTAGCGGGCCATGTCCGCCGGCCGCGCGAGACAGGCATCTCTCTAATTAGGCCACGTTTCGTCTGCCCTGTAATCCACCTGACTGTTAATTAATACAGCTGAATAAACAACCGCCAGTACGCGGGATGGGGATTAACAATTCCGTGTAATAGACCTTTATGATGTTCCACCTATTGCGGTCGTGTTAACTAGTTGGGGGCCTAATAATAAGGTTTGGGAGGGCGTTGTTGACAATGTTGTTAATAAAATGTATTATTTCAATGGGCCTCGAAAATATACTGTATTGTCTCCAACTATAATGTATCCTGAACTCTCAAAACACCAAAAAACCCTCTATAGCTGTATTTTTCCAAACAAAGGTGTCAGTTCCACGTTCAACTTCAGAATGTTTTGTTTTCCGTTAGTTAAGTCGTGTAAAATCCGTTTATAGACAACATGGAAACACTCTCAGAGAGCTGACGATACCGTGAATCAAACGCCATATTAAGTTTGTTCGTGCGGGTAATTAAAACGGAGCTCGTAATGAGAGGCCGCTGCGCACACTAATTAGGCACCAGTCACCACTGCTCCAGAAACTGAATACCTAACTTTCCCAATTAGCAACTACGTCATCGCGTTCATTCCAATTACAATGGAAAAATCCTCAAGCTTGATTAATATTACGGTCCAGTAGAGTCTAATTTAATTTGATGTACCTACTTTATTACAAAAAAGCCACACAAAAAGTAATATTTAGGCTAGCTTAAATTTTACATTCAATAATGTTAATGGATCTAAAGTTAATAAACACCAACTCATTGGGCAGATTAACATAGGTTACATAAAATAATACTCGGTGAAATTAGTTTTCTAACCATTCTTCCTCCATAAATATAATTGCGTTCCACTTATTGCCCATAAAAGCAAGGGAACGTGCGAACGGCCCTGTTGCAAAATTGTACAAAAGGAAAGTAATATTAGGTAGAAGTAGACGCAGTGCTATCCCGGGCGCGTTTCGGTGACTGGGGCGGGCTTTCAGATAAATTATTTATCAACTGTATAGCAATTTTCTTTATGACTCCTCCGACGGAGCAGAGCAATTTACTCGTGAAAGAGATGCGTAAACTTGCAAGGACGCCCAAATTGAGAATAGAACAATGAGGCCAGTAAAGATTTCAATAAGGATAGGTGCTGGCTGCGCGCCTCCCCGCGACTACGGCGCGGCAAAAAGTACACGACAAATACTGGTTCCAAGACGTGAGCCCATATGCTTCTCATTAGTATAGCTTTTGAAATGGACTCCTTGTCGTAAGAATTTAATTGACATCGAGTCAACCGACCGTTGGGGCTGTGGCATTTAATTAATTTTTAGGTGTACATGTTGCATGTTATGAGGTTTTTTTGTGAATTGAGTCACGAGGGATTAAATATAATTTTATATGTGCATTAAATCTGACATGAAAGTTTGGTGGTAGCGACGTGTCGGGAGAGCGGGCGGCGCGGGCGGCGCGGTGCGTCGGACGGCGCTTCCAATTTCCGTAATTGTGAGTTCATCAAGGAAATTGACTGGCAGACAACGCAACGCAATCCACTCCTTATTTACATCACGCTCGCCATACAACGATTGCTTCGCGTGCTCCGAAACGGAGTGACAACATCACTTCTGCCGCCAAAACAAGTTTTATTGAATATTAGCTTCCGCCCGCGTATGTCTGTATATCTAGTATGTCGATAAAAAGCCTATGTCCTTTCTCAGGGTTCAAAGTATATCCATACATTTTTTTTATAAAATCGGTCCAGCCGTTTCGGAGATTAGCCGGAACAAACAGAAAGACAGACAGGCAAAAAAGGTAAAAAAAAAATTGTTATTAGTAGGTACCGTATATACTTGCATATGCGTTTATTAAACATCTTGTATTTTGACATTATAAAGAGACACATCGTTGTTATTAATTTGTAAGATTTTAACAAATCGGTGCACTTTAAAGGTTTATGGGTTTTGCGAGTGTCAAATAAATAAGAAGGTGTCGTCTGTCTTTATATGGGTAGCTTTCATTGACGCTTAGGTACAATAAAAGTTTACATTTTATAGTTATATCGAGAACAACACATCATGTTGAAAACAATAGCATCGTAATCTTAAGCAGATAATTTATAGTGTAGTTACGAGCTTCGATCTATAGGTTGCTATTTAAAATTTACGCAAAATCGATAACTATCTAGTAGCTAAATTCCTAACACTGACACAGTCCAATAATTCAGCTTTACG
Source organism: Brachylomia viminalis (assembly GCA_937001585.2). Taxonomy (NCBI): domain Eukaryota; kingdom Metazoa; phylum Arthropoda; class Insecta; order Lepidoptera; family Noctuidae; genus Brachylomia; species Brachylomia viminalis. Next base: position 13,171,864 of record OW443299.2, read on the forward strand.
AAAACAAAGCATCACACATCACTCACAATAATACACGACAACTATGTTACGAGTAACAATAGCAACAAACTAATAAATCTATGTGTTTGATATATAAGAATCAAAAAGTCGTAGGAGATGACGCAAAAGCGGGTCGGTAAATAAAAAGCTGCGGCGGTCGTGAGGTAATTGATGGCGGGTGGCAATCAAATTAGGCTCCGCGTCGCGGGTAATCGGCTGAAAGCTGCCCGACGGAGCTTTTGTGGGTCGCCGGGACGGGACAGTGTCGCCTGTGGACCTGCACACGAAATGCAATTTTACTTTATCATAACTAAGTAATCTACTAATTTAAAATCTTAAATTCATTCATTAATTTACTGAGAGACAACGCACAGCCAAGCCCCCAGTGGCGCAAGAGGATTTAAATTTTGTAAAAGATTTCCTATAGAAGAATGTTTTTATTTTAAATTCATCCCCATAAATAGGTTATCTATTTAACTTATTAAAGAAGATTAAATAATTGAAGAAAATAAGATTAAAGAATTAATGAAAATAAGATTAAAGAATTGAAGTAAATAAGATTAAAGAATTAATGAAAATAAGATTAAAGAATTAAAGAAAATAAGATTAGAGAATTAAAGAAAATAGGATTAAAGAATTAAAGAAAATAACATTAAAGAATTAAATAAAACAAGATTAAAGTTTGTATAGAAGTTCATCATAGGTAGTTGCCGATGGGAAGTCCCTTCGGTCGCACGGCTTATATCTAAGAAATAGTTTTTTTTTTAAACGTTGCCTCACACTAGGAATTTCTCCTGTATCGTGGGTGCGTTTACAAACATTTAAACTCACATGCACAAACAGCCAGACCCGGAACAACTACTTGCAGGGCATACAAATATTTGTTCCGTGCGGGAATCGAACCCACGACACGCAGCGCAGCAGTCAATCGCTTAACCACTGCGCCAACCGTGTCGTCTTCGAAGTTCAAAGATGAATGAGAATAAAGTATTTTCCTGAAAGTAAATTGAGTGCAACAATTATTGAAACTTGAGTATGTAATATAAACTTTTTATCCATTAAAATTCTAGCTAATGGTAATTAATGGGGGGTTACAATCGGCTGAAAGCTGCCCGACGGAGCTTTTGTGGGTCGTCGGGAAGGAGCAACGCCGTCCGTGGACCTGCACAGAAAATGCACTGGATTTGTACAGAATTTTCCTTTTTTATACATACTTAACTATCGACCCACCCTGCTTCGCTCGGTTTTACGATGTGATAGAAAATGAAGATTTCTGTATTTATAAGTAAGTTCTTCTGGAATATATATATTTTTAAAATGGGGTGAAAACCGCATCAATATCCGTTGCATAGTTTAGAAGAACCATGCGGTCACACAGAACGACACGAAAGGCGACTTTATCTTTCTGAAAATTGATGAAAATTAAATCGATTGCTGAAAGAAAATTGAGTGCAACAGATTGTAATGTGCGTAAATATCGTCAGGTTAGTATAAACTTGCTTTTTCTAAATTCTATACACAAAAAATCCAGAAAAAGGTTATTGGGGCAGAGCAAAAGTAAACAGAGCTTTCGTGGGTCGCCGTCCTGCACTTGCGCCCCGAACAGAAAATGCAATGGAATCGTTTGAAATTTCACTTTTTAAGTAGAGATGTACCGACTAGTCGCCGACTAGTCGGTAAAGCCGACTAGTCGGCCATTTTTGTAGTCGGCGACTAGTCGGCGACTAGTCGGCTAAATCCGCCGACTAGTCGGCCCGCTTCTCACTCATGTTAATATGCTTAAAAAATAGAGTGATTGAAATGAAATTGTATCTTTACTCTTGTTATTTTTTATTATAAGAATCACAGTTTCAGTTTACAATACAATTTAATAATTGGTAGAAAATTTAAATAGGAACTCTTCCTTTAGTCTTTTATAAAATAACAAAATATAGGTTAAAGCAAATAATTATTGGTAATAACTTATTACTATGTTATAATTGAACCTACTTATTACTAATAAGTAGGTTCAATTATAACATAAAAAATAGGAACTCTTCCTTTGACATCCCCAAGTTATTCAATCTCGAAATTAATAAAATAAAACAATACTAGAAGTATCTAAGTATAGTAAGTAAGTATCAATTGGATCAACAAACTTTTTTAACAAAATATTAGAAATAAGTAGGTAGGTTTACTTTACACTACAACCTAGAAATAGGAAGTTGTTCTATGTGTACTTTATATATTATACATATAAAACAAGTTCCTATTTCAATATAATAAATTGTACTGAGATCTAGAAATCAAGTAAAATAAACTTCAACAACAAAAAATAACTATTATACTATAGCCTAATAAGAATCTAGTTAACAAACAAAACAATGTACTACTCATCATTAATCAAACAATGGCAATAAAGACTAAAGTTTGACAAGAGTATTCCTCTAGTTTTTATATTTTTTAATAAGGGGCAAATTATGATGCAGAAAGACTAGAGCTTCTGCTCTTTCTGGCAACAATCGATTTCTTTTTGTTTTTTCTTTTTGAACATTTCCGACGTCACCCGGATTTTACCGAAAGTAATGATCGGCCTAGCCGACTAGTCGGCCGACTAGTCGGCCATTTTGCTGCCGACTAGTCGGCTAGTCGGCTAGTCGGCCAAATTCATAGTCGGCACATCTCTATTTTTAAGTTTTTATAACTGTGCTTGAATTGTTTTCAAGATCAACGAAAAGAAAGGCCTTTCCAGAGTGCATCAAAACGAAGTTAGCAGCTATTATATATACAGGGTTATTGGTAAAACACCATCAACCTCTCAAGGGGTCATTGTACTCATCATTATGAACAAATTTTACTATGGGACCAAATATGAAATCGCGAAAAAAAAATCTGCTGGTCCCTACATTTTGACGAGTTCTGCAAACATAAATGTAGGGAACACCTGTTTTTTTTTTCGCGATTTCATATTTGTGCCCATAGTAAAAGTTGTTCATAATGATGAGTACAATGACCCCTTAAGAGGTTGATGGTGTTTTATTAATAACCCTGTATATTTCCAAATTATTTTTATCAAAATTCCAGATCAGATCAAGCAGCATACACTGGAATGTAACAGCAAGATAAATTGCTATAGAAACTGGTCACACGTTTGCAAATAACCACGAGCATTATTTATTAAGCGATGGAAACCCTGGCAGCACGCCGAGCAAATACTAGAGGAGGAAGTTTAAGTTCAGAAGTGAAGCCACATGCCATAGAGCCGCATGATTACGTAGGTATTAATTTTGCGGGATATGTGGTGAGATTTTAACTATTTTGAAAAATTATATCTTGATCGCATCTCTTCTCTTCACGGAACATGTCGTAAACCCGCTTCGTGTGTATCGGTAATTTACCTACTTGTATTATAACAATGTTAAAGTGAATAAGACTGTTACGAAGGAAGAGACAGGCTCATCATTAACGGGTCGAAGAGATGCGGACGGACACGCAGCATCCGCCGCGAGCTCTTTAGCTTTTATCATAATTTAAGTTTTCCATTAGCCATAATTGACGCGAACATCGTTCCTCGCTTACGGCCGCGAATCGTCGCAATGATTGTTATTTTTGGATAGGTAAGTAAACATTTTCTTTTTTCCGGTCTTCCAAATGCTATTCCTCCTTAATTGACAATACTATTAATAATTAATAAGAGTTATGGCGAACAGCTTTTATCTTAATGTGGCTTTTAACGATACATTTGTATTCGAGAGACCATTTCGATGTAATTTCAACGGCACTACCGCCGCACTAATGGATAAATATCGACTAGTTGTTTAATTTTAATTTATGAATAATTCAATCGATCGGGCGTTCTGTTTCAGTATCACATAATCCTTAGATCATGGCGTTTGATTTAATTTGGGTAATGACGAGATCGAACGTTTCCATTAGTGTAATTGGGCGGCTACTCATGAGACGCTCGAGATATCAAAGTGTCGTCCGGCGAGCGCGAGTCGCCACTCGCGCCGCGCTGAGAGCAAGCGACTATAACTACACAATACAAATTATTAAGAGTGCTCGGCATCACGGGAACGCTTTCAGAAGTAATGAATTAGAAAAGTTGCGCAGCACTCACGCGGATTGAGCCGCGCGGCGCGGCGACGGCGTCGGCGCGCCGCTCGCTACAACATTACTTTAATTAAATCTATTTGAACAACAAACTTTAATTAAATTTCATCCAGCAGTTAGGCGTCGCGGAGGAATAATCGCGCAATTAGAGCGGCCGTGAGCGTCGCCTTACACGCTCCCAGTTAATTAACTCACTTGGGCCGACCTATCCGACTAACGGCGCGCTGGGTACCCGACACTACACCCTACACTACTACGGAAATGTGTTTGTTCTCATCTCGTACATGCATTTTTGGCAATATACACGAAGTGGTTGCAGTTCTTGGCTCTTATCTCAAGATCTTAGACAGGTAATACTCACTAAATCGTTTTCCTTACAGAGTAGGTAACGTTCAAGCAGTTTGCTTATGCTCTAGAAGTTCAATTTAAGAACATTAAAAATCTACATTTCCATTCGATTAATCAGAAAATAGTGGTCATAAACCGTTGAGAAATGAATGTACTGAGTGGCACAGCATTTGCACACTCCACCCTAAGCCGGGCGACTTATTCGATTAATACTCGAGCTACACAATGGGTTGGCGCTTAGCACTATGTGTAGCGCTTTCATTGTGCAAGTTTAATTGTTTTTACAGCCAACATGTATTGTGTGCGATGGAATACTTAGAAATAGCTTTACCGTATCATGACGAGCTGGCCATTCCATTTGGAATTACTAAAACACTTTAGTGACTTTAGCATGCGTGGTCCCTAAAACATTGTATCGATTACGAGTGTTTTTTAATATCGAGAATCGAGTAGAATGCCAATAATATACAAGTATCACGTATCTACTAAGTGTTCGTCTGCTGATCCATTATGCGCACATATCGTAACGTATAAATAAAGGCAAAAACTCACAAGATCCATTAAAAGTATTGCTGCGATAATTTGGAATGGTGTGGATACGTCTTCTACGAGTATATTTTTTTTTACCGAAGTCACAAAGTGAAGAAACTACAGCCATCAGCGTCTCACGTACCTTATTTAAAAATATTTTTGAACTAACGTTGCAGTACCTACCTACCCCCAAATACTTAATCTCTAATAGTTTGTTTCAAACGTGAGAATAGAGCCTTCAAGCATACGTAACTTTCCTGCACCATTTTTGCTTTCAACAAACATGCAACAAGAACCAAGTTTTAGAAAACATCTTGCTATACCATAATTATGTCATGTAGTGTTTTTCATCTTAAAAATAGTTACCGAAGCATCCAGTCTATTCTATCGCCGCAAAGTACTTCCGCAAGAGAGTGAGCGCTATAAAGAAACCGAGTGAGCGCGATGACCGACACTCCGCCCTGCCAAGATTTGACCACTTAACGTAACTCAAACATGAATACCTAATACCCAATTATGAATTATTCAATTCTGCATTCAAACATACCATTAATTTATTTTTATTGTTAATTAAATCACTCATATTATGGATCCAGTGAAATCGATAAAAACGAAAGAACGAGCTCAGAAAATGTCCTCCATATCTTTTTATTTTATGCCAAAATTTATTAGTCGTAAAAATAAATATCCTTGCTTTATATGTATTTTTAATGATATGATTGGACTCATTTTAGAATCGCCGTACTCGGGTGTATTAAATATACTAGCTGTTATCTCAGTGAAGCTGTTTGGCAATTTGGTTGAATTTATATTCTGAAAATATTTTTTCACTTCACATCTACGTGGGTGGCGATGACGAATAAAGTGGACGCAACCTTCGTTTGACTGCATGCATACAAAGTTTTGTTCGAATAGTAACTTTGGTTTGCACCATCCAATATCCATTACTGATAACGCCAATCTAAAACGAATTCACGTTTATGAATGACAAGCGCACTCAACGATAGAGCATAGGACTTCCAACGGCCGTCGGTAGGAATGTAGGTACTTAAATATGAAAATCATTTTTGCAATACCTAATGCTAAGGACATAAAACGTTCACGAAAAAAAGATAAGATTGCCTTAAAATATTCATATATGTACCTAGGTAGGTATTAGGTAAATCAATTAAGATTCACCCAAATTTTATTGCTTTTCCGAACCTAAAGTGTTAATCGAAATAATAATACTACTATAATCACGGCAAGCATTTTAATGACGCGTATTAATCTCACATAAACACCCACAATACATGAAAATCACATTTGCACGCGGAACTAATCCGATTTAATTAGCGTGGCGCTGACCATGGCAGTACCGCAACGCTTATTGGCGCCGCGACGTGAAGGCAACCTTATGAGAACCCCCTGGAATCTACACAAGCTCATAATGCAGCCGGAATAAGATGAGCATATATTCTGTTTAATAACATTGCAAAGTAGGCACACAACATGTCATGGTCGCTTTAAAGTTTATGTACGTGGACCGCATATTAATGCCAGCTGTAATTTCCCTGCTAACACAAGTCTGTATGTCGACTCGCAACTTGATGACATCCAGCTTTACTATATTAATCTGGCTACATAGTAACGTTGTTTCGTAAATGTCCATTAGTAGGTACATTTCTCTTTGAGTGTAATAGGAGGCTTGCCTCTCAATATTGAACATGGACGATGCTCTAAATGAAATCAAATTAGGAACAATAAACCACTCCAAATAGTTAACGAGATATGTGGAACTTAACATATCAGTTGCGAACTTATTAAAAAACTGCATCAGAGTCGAAATGCAGGAGTTTCTAATTAAATCCGACGTTACTGCGCTGAATGCCGAGCCCGTGATAAAACGTGGCACTGCGCAAACGCACTCGAGATGGGAATGGAGAGGCAAAAACCGTCGGCATCAACAATAAGTGGGTGCTTCAATAAAATAAACGGTTCCTAATCACGTAGGGCTGCGACAACTGTGCCCGCAACAGGTATACCTACCTACCTATCGAATAACGGCTGCTGGCTCCTTCACAGGAAAACTGTGGAGTCACTTTACTAAACAAGTTTTTGGATTGGAGCGAATCGTAAGGATTTGGTGAATCTTTAGTAGAATGTAACGGCCAATAAAATAATGAATGAGCACTGGAAACATGCATTACCCTGAACTTCAGTCGTATTCTAATCTTATGTTTAATTTTCCATTTCTCGTATTGTTTGATAACTGCATGTCCTACAATATTGTTCAAGTGGTGCTGCTCCACGTGACAGGCACCGATGCATGTGGATCATAAATTGTATGATTGAGCCTATTGAATCTAAACGTGCTACACAAAGACACTTTACAGATCAGGATTTGGAATTTAAAATAACTTGCAAGCAGAGCAAGCAGTCGTAAAAAAAATACTTTTAGGCTCAATGCCAAATAATAATTAACTAGGGAAAAGCTTTTGCCTTCGCTGTCACGAAATGCAGGGTCATCTTCTGAAGTTTTTTATCTGGTAATTTTATAAATATCAATTATTTTTAAACCACCTGCACTATATTATATTAACTAAGTACTTAAGATTCGAAAACTTAAATTGCTTTTACTTTTCTCATCAGCTTACAGTTTTATTTATATTTAAATAGATTGTTCAGATTTTGTTTACTACGTAGTAGGTACGGAGACTTATCGATCATTTTTATTTTTATCATTAATATTTCTCTTATTACACCGTTCTTGTATTTAATTAGGTTCACTGCGAACAAGGTGCGATGAAATGGACTATTTGTGCACGAAGTAACAGTAGAACACTGTCTCCTAAGGCACAGGTTTCCCCTAGTTTAGGAGGCAGGGTTTCCACCATTCCAGACACCTTACAACCAATTGTTATCGTAACCTACATTTACTACTTATTGTAACGAAGGTATTTAGTAAGTTAAGTTCTGAGTTGAGCTGCACGGGTACTGACAAATGCGTGCACTGACTGGACAGGTCCACTCAATCTGTGTGGTTCTTTCCTCAAAGACCATTTCAGACACAAATCTCCATGGTCCTCAAAGATTATTATGATATTATTTTAATTATTGTGAATGTGAGAACAATGTCGGTCATTGATTTTTTTATATTTATTTTTGTATTTTTCTCAGCGTAATCATGATCTGGCAGTTTGAGTAATTTATGCGGCCTACTCAAATGTCCTTTCTTTGGTATTGTTCGTCGAATCGTTGAGCTCCTTGAGTCTAAGTTGAGCTGCACGATTACTGACAATTGCGTGCACTGACTGGACATGTCCACTCAATCTGTGTGGTTCTTTCCTCAAAAGACCATTGCAGACACCGATCTACATAGCTTTCACATGATCTGACCAATATTTTGTCTGGACTTTAAAAGAGACTGTGACCTCTGAGTTTGTTTCGGCCTTTCTTTTCAGAGTAGTCAGATAGGAAACGCCGACCCCATCTAGTTTAAAAAAATATGATTGACGTGTAAAAGTGTTTGTTCAAACCTACTTACAGAAATAAAATCATTTATCAGTATCAATAAAGTTATTATAATTATTATAAGTACCTAACTCACTACATCAAACGATACGTAATTATTATTTTTTTTTTAGATAAGCGAAGTCAGTGAGTTTGAAGACGAAAACAATAAAACTTTCAAGAGTCCTTCCTTACGTAGACACAGAAACAAGATCTACAAAACTAACTAGCAATTAACGCAATGCATCTCTTATTCTTGATCGTGTTTCATTCTTTGAAGTAATCAAATCCCCTGTTCAAAGGCAAGCAGTTATTTCAATCTTGTTAGACAGTATGGCGCGCAAAAAGCTCGGAATCCGCCGCGCGCGCGACATTTGTGCGCTTGCGACGGCCGCGAATGTGCGCGCGCGCTCTCATGAATTTAGATCAATGGGAAAAAAACGAAGAAAGCCATCCTGCTTAGTCTCAGACGACGCTGTCATCATTCTTGTAAGAAACGATTGTTGGCAGTTAGGCGGTCTGGATAAGGTATCGGGAATTGCAGTTCTAGATTGCTCGCGCAAAGGAATGTCTCCATAAAAATTCATTTAGAAGTAATTAAATCAATCGTGTCTTCACACTTTTATTGCCTCTTTTCCTATACACTGATAAGAAAAAGCACCAGCATCGTAGAATCAAGATACCTACATTTAACATGATAAATTGATCTTTAACAGCAATTAAGCAAAAAGTTTTCCCATGGCAGTGAGTGTTGTGCGACGGTTCTTTGAAAGTTACTACAATTTATTTTGATCGTTACTATTGGATACGAAATCCACATTCTTTATCTATTAGCAAAACGGAAGCGATTTCCTGATTTGCGGTGCAATAAAACGTATATCTTCAACTATTGAACGACACCTGCATTGCAATTTTCTGATTTGTGGTTCGAGACGAACCGAACCGACTCATCTCATCAGAAATAATGTAAAAGACTGTCTAATATAAATCAGGTGCCTATTTATTATTCTGTCTATATACTTGTACCTAATGGGCTGGCAGACTAACGCACTCAAGATAGCACACCAATTAAACGCACTCCAAGAATGGAAAGTGGTTGTTTTTGCCAGGCAGGCAGGCCAGACGCGCTTTGTCGAAGCCGAACGGTTCTGGCAATGGCAAACATTCGGCTGCTTTGAACACAGCCATTCATTAGATACATTTTTGTTGTAAAGTATTTCAAGCCCTAATAACGTTATTGTTGTTTGATCTGATGCTGTTTTGCTTGGGTTTGAACGCTTCAGCGTACAAACTTTCAAAAGAAAACTTCTTTTCGTCAGGTATTTTAAAAGCATTCATCACGATTATTAACAAAGGACAAACCTGCGTAAGTACACGCTACGTCAAAAAATAAATAGGTTCTGAATTCATAAACAAAAGCGTGCTCCGTGGTTACAAATCCACTAGAAATATAATTTCTCTAGTTAGTTCATGCACACGTCTAGTTTATGTTATACTAATAATACTACTGGACAATACAATAAAACAAAAAATCCAATGCATTAAAAACTGGTCTCATCCCTACGTTACGATACTAACATACAATACAACTTCCGAGTTCATCACTACATCTGTAACAATGAACCTTGATCCTCTTTACGTAATCAATTTCATCCTTCTTTGTCTTCACAGCACCTGTAATATGTATGAAGACATAAAAAGAACACATGTACGAAGGAAAAGCTTGCAATAAGCAGGCAAGTAGCGCGCATGATTAGCGGGCAGAGGGGCGGGCAGCGCGGGCGGTTGATTGCTTGCCCAATTGGGCCTTATACGCCGCACATGGGAAATATTTTTAATCAACACCTCCATTGAACTTACGAGCGGTCGTACGTGAGCTCTGTACGCAGGGACGTATTCGGACGACTGGAACTAAAACGTTTCTTGTTTAGATTTAGAATTTACTGAAGATATCCCATAATTAAGGTGTAAGTATTCGTGGAAAAGTGGGAAACTCGTTTTCATATAGGGTTTTAGAGGTTTCAGAAAAATCTCACTTAACTTCTTTTCTATATTTTTGAACAGTTTCCAATCAATCTGAAACTAACTAAAACAATTACTGAGAGAGACTACAGATAGAGGAAGGAGAAACTTAAAAAACAAAAGAGAGAATAGTGAAAAGTACCCATGCCATATGAAAGAACATATTCATCTGACAGCGTTGACAAAAGCACAACACGCAAAAAACATCACATCCAAGCCTACAGCTTCCAAGTAAAAAACCAAGCGCCTCAACTCTTCAACTTATAATATCACTTACGTATAAGGAACTTTATGATTCCTGAGAACAGTTAACTAGACAGAATGAGTCTGAGGAGTTTTAATAAGAGTGACAGCCTCATTAACATCGGCCGGATCTAACGACGCCTTCAACTTTGCTTGTAACTTGTTAGCCTTTAAATCAAAACACACTGATTGAACTCAGCGAGCTTCAGTTACTTGGTGTTTAGCATCATTTGGTGGTATTGGGTATAGCGCTTGTGTAGTTAACGTTTAGTTAATTTTTAGTTTAGAAGGGTATGCTTCGAAATATTCGAAATACTAGTAAGATCTAATTTAGTAGGTTCCAATAAAAAAAACTGCGGCAAATTCATGGTGGTAGATAGTACATACCAATAGGCAAATTGTCTGTTTGGACGGATTGTCCGTCCAACACGTGACATTTAGCAAAATTTAGTTTTCTCAGTTATCAATAATTTTTCGAAAAATGTTAATTTTTTTGGAATATGTAATTAACACAATATTATTATCTAAGGGTCAGCTCACACCGAGACGCGACGCGACGCGACGCTGCGCGCACATTTTAAAAGAGCGACTCAAAATACAACTTTATTTTCTACACGAAAAGATACACATTTCATTGTGAGAATTGCGCGGCGCAGCGCGGCGCAGCGCTGCGCCGCGCTGCGCCTCGCGGCGTAGAGCGACGCAGCCGGTGCGCGCGGCGTGCAGGAGCGGCGCTGCGCAGCGCGACGCCGCGAGGCGCAGCCGAGGTCACCGTGGCGAACTATTTTCGTCCAGACTTCGTGTAGAATTGATGCAGTTCGGTCGAGTGCTCGAGTGAAATTATAATGATAGACTGGGATCTTGTTATAATCGGACTTCTCGCAGAAGAGGAAGAGGAAGAAGAAAACAAAAATAAAATTAAAAAGAAGAGATAAGAGAGAGATTGGCAACACCGGCGATGTTTACATGATCCGCGTATTTTAACTTAAATAATATTAGTAATTAATTGAAATAATTAACCAAGTTAAATAAAAAGCTGTGAAAGTGCATGTGTGGACAACAATCTCCAAGCTATATTGTTTGTGACAACCAACGGCCAGTGAAATTACCAATGCGGCAAAGTTCCCGTAGAAACGTATTTTTGCAATAAACAACAATAAAAATAAACAGTGTTCTCAAGAATTTTACCAACAGCATTGGAAGACAGCAAAATCAGTAAGGATTGTTTTTTGGTCAATGGTTAAGTCTAGTCTAACTTTGAACCCACATTAGAAAACGTTGCGAAAAAATATTCAAAACCTGGACTTTGAACTTTCTACGATAACTAGCGCCACTCACCCATGTGACGAGCGGACGAACTATGAAGTTACTACTGGCGCCATTGCTAACTCTAGTGGACAATAGAGGAAACGGATTTTGTATGACAACTAGCGCCAATTGGGCCTCTATTGAAGAGTAGTAGAAGCTTCGAGTGTTGTCACTTAAAATATCTATTTTCCATTTGGTAGAAAATCAAAAATCTACCATGGCTGACGAAAATATCACAATAAGGAAAAAACTGATGTTATCCAAATCTTCTTCAGAATCATCATTGTTCGATGCTACGGCTACGAGCATGCCTGAAATTTCAATACACGACGACGATATTGTTGCAAAACTTAAGGAAGAAATTAGCAGCTTAAAAAATAATTTACAAAGCGCTCACCAAGAAATTGAAAACCTAGTATGCGCCAATATGCAACTAAAATTGGAATTGGATAAATCAAAAAATATGGTAGAACTATACAAAAAAGTTAAATTAGGAGAAGTTAGCTGTTCTACTCCTACAGAGAAACGGAAGACAAAAAAGAAACTTAAATTAAGCAGCCCAATGTCCACCCCGGAGAGAAATACTCCGAGTGACACCTCTTCCCCCAGAGCCTTACTAAAGGAAAATTCAGATAAAGAGACACAAACATACGAGTACAACATTCAAACACCAGCACAATCAACACCAAATACTGAGAGACCTCACTTGAGTACTACTTCGCATAATCAAGTGTCGCAACAGAACCCGCTGAAACCAAAGAATAAGCTGTGTATTATAGGTAGCTACCAAACAAAAAGAACCCTATCCATACTTGAAGATACTTTTTCAAAGCATTTTGCTTTCTGTCACTATGTTTCACCCAATGGTACCACAAAAGAACTTGTAAATAATATAGGAAAAAAATTGACCGGTTTTACCGTAAATGATTACTGTCTTCTATTTTTAAGTGAAAACGACATAAAAAGGCAGGATAATTATATGGACACGATTAACACGCTAAAGATATCCCTCCAAAATATTACCCATACTAACATTATTATCTGCACTCCCACATTATATTAAAGGTGCGCTAATTTATAATTATAAGACTGAAATGTTAAACAACCTCCTGTACATGGACATACAAAATAGTGAATACGCATATTTTTTTGATAGCAACCGTACGCTATCACATGAGATGTTTAATTATAGAACAGGCAAAATTAACTATGACGGAATAAGACATATATACAGTGAAATTATGAAGAATATTATGATTGACTACGAATTAACAGACACACAGACTGATAATATTGACACAGCGGCTCAAGAGAGCGATGATTTTTTTCGTGAATAATCATGAATCAACCTTAACACTTTTACATCAAAATATAGCCGGGGTATTAACCAAGCGTGACGCAATTTCGTTTGCCATGTTAGAGTTACTGAATAATGATATAAGCGTAGATGTACTGTGCCTTACGGAAACGTTCTTGCTAGAAGGAACTGAAAAAAACTTTCGGCTCAAAGGCTTCACGACAGCAGTATATTATTCGAGGAAAACATCCAAAAGAGGGGGTGTCACTATTCTCATTAAAAACGACATTGAATTTAAAATTGTACAGGAAACCCAAAAATTAAGTGAAACATGTGTATTCGAATGTTGTGGTTTGGAACTAATTAAATATGGTATAATATTAATTTGCCTGTATAGAACACCGTCCTCGAATGTAGCAATTTTTCTTAGTAAACTGGACACTCTTTTCGGAACGCTTTGTCGTAATACAAGAAAGAAAATTATTGTGTGTGGAGATACAAATATAGATATCTTAAAGCAATCTAAGGAAAGTAGAGAATACAATTATTTGTTAAATACGTACAACATAAAACATGTTATATTAACGCCAACTCGAGTAACAGAAAAAACGCAAACTTGTATTGATCACATCGCAACCACTATCGAGAAAGGTAATGCAGTAGTACACGATTTGGGTTTATCGGATCACTCAGCCCAGTCCTATACCTGGCCGATTTCAAAGAGGAAGCAACCAGTTCTAAAATGGTGGTATGAACTCAAACGAGATTTTAGTGATGAAAATAAGAAGAAGTTTTTAAAATCAATGTCCTGTTTGTCTTTCAACGATGTATTTGAGGAAACCTCAACGAACGAAGCATTCGGTAAATTTTTCGACACATTCGTTCTATTTTATAAGCTATGTTTTCCTACTGTCCGCGTAAAAGTTACTAATAAAGCACTAAGTAAATTGAATTGGCTTACTAAAGGAATAAAAGTAAGTTGTAAAAACAAAAATAAATTCCACTATAAACTAAAACACAAAAATAATGTACCCCACAACAAGCAGTACAAAAACTATTGTAATATATTGAAAACATGCATTTTGACGTCACGGAAATATAATAACACAAAATACATGAATAAAGCTGAAAATAAGTGTAAAGCAGCGTGGAATCTGATAAAAAGACATACTGACACAGATGTAAAGAACACATGTATCTCAAAGATTACAATTAGCAACAACGATTATGTGAGTCCGGACGATATTGCAAATAATTTTAATAATTTTTTTATCAACTCGGTTACAAGAAATACCCCAGACAGTGCACACCATTCTAGCCTGAGTCATATGGAAACTATTGAATCAATCGGCAATTCTATATTTCTTTACCCATTGGAGCGCAACGACTTAAAAAAAACTGTAATGTCTTTAAATGATTCGAAAGCAAGTGGTTATGACGAAATTCGCACTGACATTATAAAGTTATCAGTAACTACGATTCTGGAACCTCTTTTATATATTATTAATCTCTCACTAGAGCAAGGAATATTTCCTGAGATATTAAAAAGATCAGTAGTAAAACCATTGTATAAAAAGGGAGATAAAACACAAATGGACAATTACAGGCCCGTTGCATTAATACCTATATTTTCAAAAATTTTTGAGAAAGTATTTTGTAATAAATTATTAAACTTCATTGAAAAACACCACATTTTAAAGGATGAACAAAATGGTTTTCGCAGGAATAGAAGTACATCCTTAGCGGCCTTCCAATTAATAAAATCAATTACGGAGTCTATTGATAATAAAATTCCTGTTTCAGTACTTTTTATGGACATGAGTAAGGCGTTCGATCATGTCAGTCATGAACGGTTATTGGAAAAAGTTTCCAGATATGGAGTAAGAGGAAAAGCATACGACTGGCTGAAGTCTTATCTAACTAATCGAGTACAGGCAGTAGAAGTATCAAGTTATAGTGATCAATCCAAAACACGAGAGTTATTTCAGTCTTCGCTTTTATTAAATAGTTACGGCGTGCCGCAAGGCAGTATTTTAGGTCCGCCCCTATTCTTGCTATACATTAATGATTTGGTAAATATCTTGAGTCATAAATGTGTCCTTTTCGCGGACGATATCACTATTATATTAAAAGGCACCGATAAAAGGACCTATGAACAGGAAATAAACACGGCTCTCCAAACGTCCATAGAATGGCTAGAAGCTAACAATTTAAAGGTCAACATTAGCAAAACAAAATTTATGCAGTTTCATACTTACCGAGCAAAACCGTTGAACCTAAATATAATATACAAAGGGGACGCCCTGACAGAAACTGATACAGTTAAATTTCTTGGAATGTCCTTAGATAAGCTTTGTTCTTGGAAAAGCCATGTCAATGATGTTTGTGGTAAAATGAATAGATTTGTCTATCCTCTCAGGCGTATTAGCTGCGAGATATCTAGAAACGCTGCAATTACTGCATATCACGGCTATATATCCTCCATTTTGCGATATGGTATCATTCTTTGGGGCCGCTGTGTGGAAATTGATCAAGCATTTGTAATGCAAAAAAAATGTTTAAGGGCTATATTTGGGTTGAAACAAATAGATTCTTGTCGCCCATTCTTTAGAAAATATAAGATTCTTACTTTACCGTGCATTTATATCTTGGAATCGTGTATATTCGTTTTCAAGCATAGGAGTCTCTTTCAGAAAGCGACAAGCTACTATGCCCCTCGATCTCATAATGCCAACAAGTTATATAAACCCAAGACCAATCTCACAGTCACATCGAACAACAGTTTTATTATGTGCATTAAATTGTACAATAAAATTCCAAATACAATTACGTCACTCCCATTTTTTAAATTTAAGAGTATCTTGACAAAAATATTGATTGATAAATGCTTTTATAGTGTACTTGAGTTCCTAGATTATAAGGTATAAGTCCTGCATTGTAGTAACAGGTACTATTATAAATAATTAATTGTTACCAAATAAGACTCGATTTAATACAATATTTACTAACAGCATGCCTGATTGAAACTTATAATAATTCTTAATAATTTCTTTTATTTCTTAATTAATATAATAATATATAATGCTTTTATATTAAATAATTATGTAAAATTTGCACGCCGACATTAATGGCAAAATAAGAGATTCATATACCTTATCTTTAAGATCTCTCTGTAACTACCTTATTTAAGCAAATAAATGATTTTGATTTGATTTTGATTTGACATCACACAGGAGTATTTGGGTGCATAATTTGTGGAGAAATAGAATAATTCATGGTGAATTTCATACCTTGGCTTTGGTTTAATGCTCTAAGCTTGGCTTATGACCACCTTGCCAATTATCCAGAAAAATTTTATGATTATTACATGCAAATGGTAGAGTGCGGGTGGACGGGCGGGGCGGGTGATCGTGGCGAATGCAGCTACACGTTCCGCTGCGCCGCGCGGCGTCTCGCTGCGCAGCGAGACGCCGCGCGGCGCAGCGAGGCGTCGTGTTGCCAACGATTTCAAGATGCGCCTCGCGACGTTGCGCTGCGCCGCGCGGCGCAGCGCGAAATCACTGGTCACGTCGCGTCGCGTCGCGTCGCGTCGCGTCGCGTCGCGTCTCGGTGTGAGCTGACCCTAATACTAAGATTTTTACGAAAACTTAGTGCAGCCCGACGGTATGGTTCGGTATGGTACCTAATTCCGCCTAGATGTAGAATCAAATAAAAATATTTGCAACAATTTTTTTATTTTTATTAAAACAAAGTAAACGCTAGTCCGAATCCGCACCACTCCGGGGTGTAGCTAAGGGGCGCGGATGGCAGTGGGTCGGTGCTTGATTGGCCCTATGAATGTGAGTAGATTGCACCGCGGCCGCGATCGGCGATGCTTCCTCTCGCCACCACACTCCCTATTTTATATTATTTTATTTATTGCACACTTTTTTATTACCTTGCAGCTTTGTTAGTGAAAGAAGAGCTCATTTTACCAGGTGGTATACTGGTCTTTAGCGATGAATTGACCAATCAAATGAGATGGTTAGGCAAAGTGTCCGATAGCCGAGGTGTGTTTCCCAGAATAACCGTCAAAGCTAATGGTATCCTTAAATCGACGAACAAAAACTTAATAAAAACGTCAATCACAATTAGCTGACGAAAACGTGATACGAGAGTAATGTTAACCTTTTCGGGTTCAAAAATAAATATAGAATCATCAGCTCGTTCATATTTTAAAACACAAGCATACACCTTGTAGTTATATCTCTGTATGAAATCTCGTAGATGCTAACCCATGTAAATGTAAGTCACGTTTTCAATAACCTACAGTTTTAGCTTCATAATTTTAACCCAGGCCGATATAAGAGACTTTATTTTGTTATGATATTTGCAGATATGTAAAGCAGGTACTTACGGTTTACGTATTAAATTATCTTGTAGCTTTCATATTACTTTCTGATGTTGTTTTTGCATTGTTTCCTATTTCTTTTTTGCAACAGTATGAGCAAATACCGTAGCACGAATATTACGCGTTTCAGTGGCACTCATAAAATGATCCTGAAAATTGTGTTAGTTCACATTGACCGTGCGCTCGAAATGCACCTGATGGCTCTAACTACAAGCCTAGAATCTGACCAAAAAGTCCTCAAAAATATCTTTGTTTAAAAACAGTGTGGTTGTTGAAATTAGTTGCAGAATGAATTTTCAAGGATGGATGATCCCTGAAAAATCTCTGTGACCATTACCGATTACAAAAAAAAAACAAACAACTTGGTATCAATGGCAACTTGAGCGATATTTGAAAACTTGTAAGGAAGTGAACTGTATCGGAATCAGAAGAGTGGGAGTGGTAGGGGTGCATTGGTACCGACAGTTCGGGAGGGTGGCCGCATGGTCGCGCGGTTGTGCGGTCGCGGCACGTCATACTGGTGCTCCGCAGTCAGCTGAGTCGCGCCGCACTCAACTCGTATTATTAACGACGTGTATTGTAATCACGCGGCGGGCGATCGCCTCCGCCGAAGGTAGGGCGGTATTAAATTCCGACAGCTACGTGATAAATCGAAATTGGAAAAGTTTAATAATGTTCGGTTGCTCCGAAAGCAATAAAACCGTTTATAAACGGGCACGAGCGAACGAGACGGGCGGCAGGGACGCCCGCCTTCGGGACTTTTAGGGACTCTTAGGTGAGTCCGCTCGGCCTTACGGGCTTTAAATTGATTTCGCTGGTATCTTGATGAAGTGATAAAACCGTCACTTGGGATGAGAATGTTCACCGAGGATGAATGAGCCGAGCCTACCGAACGTCTCTATGCGCTCCTAGGTTTCGTAACCACTTGTTAGAATGTGACACCAAGTGACACATGCGGTAATTATTAAGGCAAAACTACATTCCCCCGTGAATAAGTATTATATCTACGGACAGCCCTAAAACAATTGAATTCTTTTTACAATCTAATTGAAAAACTCGTGAACGTGGTGACGCCCGAATTGCTTACGTAAACAAAAAAACATGTTATTTTAGATCATGAGAATTTTCCGAGGTTCTGAATTTTACAATGTGTATCAAAAATGGCTGAAGTTAACATCGATCAACACTTCAATAGCAATCACAAATTTTCTGTATGTATTATTGATTGAGCTAACTATTAATCAGTTGATTTATCATTATTTACTCAGCTAATGGAATAATTAGGGTGCCGAGAGGGGGATAATTACGGGGGCGCGCGTGCCTCCACAGGACCACACATTCTCCGATACATTTCCTATAAATCGATACCTCTCTAACAAAAATAACAAATAATTTAATCTGGTCCTAACAATGTTAATGATCGTTGTCGTCGACAAGCCGAAGTACTTTTCATCTCGACTAGCCCGCCATTGTCTTGAAGACGGCGTCAGATTTTTGTAATAAGCAACATGCTGAATATTATTTACATATTCAAATTACTTCTATACAAAACTCCTGTTTTTAATTATAAACTTAATTTGCTTATGATAAATCTATGGAAATTTTTACCTCGGGCTCCAACCCTCTATAGCGTTAAGGGTAGAGTAATTACTTCTTTTCTTCGTAATAAAAACGGATTAAACTTTGCTTAGGGTGGCCCATTCATTTTGTTTACTATTCAGAATGGCTTGTGTTAAGAAAAAACTAATTTACGCTCGCCGTTTGGATGTAGGTATTATCTGATTTGAGATTTAAATTAAATTAGCTGATTACAAAACAGCGAAAGTTTACAAAAATATAAATTGGCTAAGTTTGATTGCGGTTTAATCAATTTTGATATTGGTTGTTTGGATTCAGTGGTTATTAAACACAAACAGATAAATGTGAAAAGAAAAATAGATTCAAGTTAATTAGTCTTGTTAATTACTGAATTAGTATCAACATAATCAAATTCTCTTCACGCTAAGTATTTTTATGAAAATAACTATCAAGACTTTACGTCATTAAATCCTTAAAATTAAGTAAAGAATACCTATTAGTTCTCCCACAAAGACAGTAATAAAAGTAAGCAGTTTGTGTCCTTTAATTTGATTAGTCATTCGCGCAATCTGTCCAATTCTTCCTTCAATTAGCCTTGCGGAGTCAAGCGGCGATGTAATAAAAAGAAACACAGATAAATGAGCGCTTAATTCCTTTCTCTGCTGGACGCTACGCATTGATATCAATTATCAGGAAGCTGGAGATGGTATTGTATACGCGAATTGTGCCATAAAGCCGCTAATCCGGGCCCGAGCGAGCCACAATTTGTCCAAACGGTTATGTTATTGCGGTCGGTAAGCTCGCAGCGACCGCAACCCGCTACATGATTTTTCTCATAAAATAACTTTCACAAACTATTTGGTTAATTCTATTTACTTTTGGTAACTGGTGGGATAGTATTATATTATTTTACAACTATACACGTTTGTGTAAAAGTAAAAAAATAGCTCACTGTAAAAAAAATGATGCCAATCAAGAGGTTTCTCCGCAGATGCTGTGAAGATTTGCATGCAGTTAATTGAGCTGACATGTAAGTATATTAATGGCCGGTTACAAAGTCGTCCCAGCTTCAATGTCAGCGGACTCAATTTGTCGAAACTGTTATTGCACGGACGGACAGCCCGCGCCAGTCCAGTTTTATACGGAATCGCCCATAACGGACAGCTCCGGCGGCTCTAACTCCCGGGAATGGACACTTGATTAAGATACTTGTGTCACTTTATTTTGCGATTACATCTGACATGAGGTCGCAATCTTCTTTATTGTTAATTTGGAATAAATCTGCTTGATTAACTTTTTGTTTTACTGCAACTTTGCGCAAATAACATTTACTTAACTTACAACCTATTAAAGGATACAATGTTGGCACTATTAGTCTCTGTATTCATTCAGAACAAATTTTTTGTTTAACGATAAACAATCATGAGAAGAAAAACATAAAAAGAATTAACACCCACAGTATGGTAGGTACATATGCAAAAAGCAGGACGTGTTAAAGTATCAGATAGATCAAATTTATTTACAGTGACATTCACACCCAAACCTTGGTCCATCCAATGTCATCTAATCAAACGCGGAATCCACATTAGACGGATGTATGGGTATTCGAAATTGGATCGAAGATCGTAAGAGGGATTGAAGGACAAAGATGGGCGAGGGGTGTGAGGCGGGAAGGGGTGGGCAGCCCACGCACCACGTCCGAGCCGTAATGAGTTGAAAGCGGATACTTGTAGCGCACTCAGGGCGCGCGTGTCCGGTTACCCGCCTAATGTTGCCCGGATAAACAATGACGTCCAGCCTTTTAGCGACATTTGTGGACCCACTCAACGCTGGACGTAAGCCTAAAAAGATTTTACTATTTGAGATTCTTTCCGATGTACGAAAGAAAATGTCGTGTAACAAGGAAATGTGGCACGTGACGTTTTGTCTGTTTGTGAAAGTTTTACAAGAGATTAAAAGTGGACCACCTATGGACATTGCACACGAAGTTATTAAAAAAGGTACTTAATATCATATTAAAAAAAAATACTTTTGATGTTGAACACCTACTAGCAACTAGCAAAAAATGTACCTACAGTACATAACAGTTCTCCACAGCCTGGGTCGTACTAAGATTGTTAAATTATCATTTGAACTGGCTGATATACCTATACCTATATACATAGGTAGATAAGACCTGCGCATCCAATACCTTGTACATACGTATCGCAACGGCACGTTAGTTTAGTGTGTAAGTCCACTAGCATTAGGTAAGTGCCGAGCGCCGCTGTGAGAGCCGCCTAGTCAAATGTAGAGTGACGGACCATCATTGCTCCATTAGCAGAGAACGGTCGAGGGCCGGGGGAGTCCGGGATGTTTGATACGCCATTACTTCATTAGCAGCCTTGCGCTGTCATGAGCCGATTATTTAACAGCACTATACATGGACATCTCTAAAAGCTAATGGATAATGTTAGTGGTAATTATTGTTTACGTCAGAGCTGAGTTAAATATCATGTTGTACCGATATTATGAGAGTGTTGCTAACGCGTTGAGAAATTAATAATTGAGGATCTAGTTTATATTTTCTGAGATATAGGTAAGTTTTTGTGATGAAAAGTTTTTTTTTTATCTTTATTAGTTCAAACCCCTCGGAAAAATTTAACTGCTTGTCATAGGCTGGGAAAATTTAAGGTTCTCGAGGGAAATAACAGTGAATAAGTGCGAATATCGGCAGGAAAACCGGTACGGGACATAATACCAAATTAAAAATCGAATTACATAAAACCCTTCCAAATCGATAGGTAAGAAACGAGAAAAGCTTTGAACAGTAAATCAAGAATTTCTTTCCAATATTTATCGAAACTAACCATTCATTCGAGATCTTTAGTCATAAATATTGCAAATTCACGCTTGAAAGAGGGAGTAGGGGGGTACACAGGGAGTGCGGTCCATTATCCCGAGGTGAGGGCGTCGCAACAGCAAAGACGTTAGTCCGGCTCTGCATCGGCGACTTTATGACGTTATCTCTAACAGGTTCCGTCGCCGGGATGGGGTTGCTTCACTGGTGAAAGCACGGGATCCTCTGTTGTGCCTGATAATTGCCCCTAATGGAAAAGTCTAGTCACTTCGTGCGAAGTGCATTCCAAGTTTTCGCTTTTGCCAGATAGAAGTTATTACTTAGCCTTCCGCAGGCAACGACTTATAGATTCAAATAAGTGTGTTGTATAGATAAATAGCTTAACAAATGGGTACTCTCAATAGCGACTAATGGATTTCATATCTTCAGTTCAATCCTGCAATATAAAAAGGCTCTCTTTAATTTCTGGCGAAGTAAACAAACTTCTTTTACACAAGCCGCTACGGGAATCAACCTTTCGAAATTCTTGAAGGGAAATTATACATTAGAAATGGCTACTAATACTTTTAGGTATCCCAAGTATTCGCGAGGAAATAAATCGGTGCGTGCGTTGAATACGTAAGCAAATTGAGTGGATATGTACACATTGACTAGTGTATGTGTACTTAGTAACTTGACAGAATGAAAAAGCAAGCAAAATCTAATACACTTACGAGCATCTTACAGCGCATACATATTTAACACGCATATTTACCGATTGGCGTGGATCAGTTGGGAGGGTGGGTACGTGGGGGGACTGGGGGTAAAGACGGTCATTCAATGAGATTGCTTCTTGCCGCTACTCTCGAGGTAATGGATCCCGCCAAAATAGACTGGATCAAGGAAACACTGCTAGTGCGTTAGTGCACCGAGCGTCCTCGCGGCTGCGATAAACAACGCGATGGATGTGGTAACCGGAGTGGCAACTTTGTGCTCTCTTGATAAACTGTCCTGAAACTCAAACCTGATTCAATGGTTCTAATGCTCGTAATCGCTACTATACCCAGAGTCACACAAGCAATCAAATATTCGTATGCCCAAATTAACTCCTATACTTAATAAAGCCGTTGGTCCCGGCCGCTGGTTGGATTCGTGGATCTTTGACAGTCGTTCCCGTAACGACTTTTGAGCTTCTGATGACCCGTCATCAGAAGCCCAAAAGTCTGACAACCAGCCTTACCAAAAGGTATCATATTACCCAGTAATCGGAGGTCAGATAGGCAGTCGCTCCATGTAAAATACTGGTATTACCCCCTGGTAGACCCCAACATAGTTGGCAAAAGCTAGGCAGTTAATAAAATATATAATAAAATAATCTTTAATTCGGCTAAGCAACATCCATATGGGTTAGTAAACAAAAAGATAACTTATTCCTATGTTAGTAAACTTATATCTACTTAGAGACAAGGATTTTGTTCGAAATACATCTTCGAACATGATATATTTATGATATATATAATTATATCATGATATATATATCGCTATTGAAGATGATGACTTAATAATTCTATTATCCAAAATTCAGATTTTAATTCTGTTTCAGCACATAATTTGAATAGCCCCCGTAAAAAGTAATGCCACTTAAATACTAGCTTTGAAATTATATAAAATGATCAATAGAAATAACATTAAAAAATATAATTAAAATCTCGATTATGATTGTAAGTGTAATGCTTGGTCAATCCCTAGCATCAGTGGGACTACACTGACAGCTCACACTCCACGCTCACTCCACCTAAGTTTTCACGGCGAGATAGTTACAGAATCGCAATGCAGGTAGATATCTACTATACCCGTTCCGTTTTCAATATAGACATCGGCACAGAAATGTCACCGTGAAACAGCACTCAAAGCAAAGTGCATATCTATGTAGCGAGTGGACATTCGATCTTAAAATAGATTACTGGACGTTGTTGTATATTCTTAGTACTTACTAATATTTGCATAAAACTAACGAAATATTAATTTAATAACTGTTTGGGTAAGTAATTGAAATCAATTTGCAATAATCACTTTTTTGGCATTAAATGGGAAACTTAATTCATTCTCACGCCTACAGTTTTACTTTTTTATTACGTAGTACTACATGAAGTTAATTAATTAAATAAAAATACCTAGAATTGTACGATCACAAGACTCTTATGAATAAAGGAGTTCTTCAAAAACTCTTGGTTTGTTGACATAGGCACATTATAATACTTATTATTGATGTTCAAAATCAATTTTCAGAACCACCAACGACCTACATGACTAAACAGTTCCCTTAGCAAATCCTTAAATAACACGTAGCACATAGGTGTTATCGAATAGCATCGTCACACAGATTCACACAATGGATTCAGTATGGATTGAATTATGGAAGACGCGAAACTGGGCCGTGTAGGGACAAGAGGGAAATGGAAAATGTGTGTCGCCAACTTGGGCCTAACAGCTCCTGGACAGAGTAGCGACGGTAATGGATTGATCAGATACCACTTTGAGTACGCTGCGTCTATACTATTAGGTAGATGTTGTCTCTATTTAGGTATTTCGTTGCTACGTTTCTTTTTTCCGGGTACAGTTTCTGCAAATCATTTTAAGTGAAAGTTTAGGTACTTCACCACATTTGCATTTACCTTTAAAAATCTGTATGGCTTTGTGGTTCCTATGGTCTATAGATATTATGCAATCACAAACTCGTCTTATAAAATTATTTTGAAAGTAAAAACAACATTTTCTTTTTCTTATTTACTCGTTGTAAGTTGGCCCTTAAAATAAATGCAGTTTTTATGGTTAATTGCTTTAAAAACAGAATTAATTTTTAATATGAACGTAAATAGGTATGTATTTACGGATATTGAAAGTAGGTAGGTACAGTAAATGGGGACCACTTACCTACTTATTAAGGACAATAAAATACTTTTGGTGGTTTTAATTATGTCGTTCAAGACAACATAAAATGCAATAAATGGCAAGGCTCTTTACACGTAATTGTCACAAACAGATTTAATAATATTTAATGTCAGTATTATTTAAATGAGAAATTATAAACAGGATTTAAACAACGTATCTTGTTTTGCGTGGTGATAAATGTTGACTTCAGATATTATTTCATTTAAAACATAAATTAATTGAAGATGCCTAAAAAGTTTCTCATTTGTGAAATACCTAACATATACAGGCTGTATCAGAAATGTGTGGCCATATTTTAGGGAGTACAGACTGTCAAACTGTACACTTTTTTATATAATACTATGTCGGTCATTGCTTTTTCGTATTTTTCTCAGTTAGTTTAATCATGATCTGGCAGTTTGAGTAATTTATGCGGCCTAAGTACTCACATGTCCTTTCTTTGGTATTGTTCGTCGAATCGTTGAGCTCCTTAAGGTCTGAGTTGACCTGCACGATTGCTGACAATTGCGTGCAATGACTGGACAGGTCCACTCAAGCTGTGCGGTTCTTTCCTCGAAAATACCATTTTAGATATCGATCGATATCGATCTACGTAGCCTTCACATGATCTGACCAAGATTTTGTCTGGACTTAATAAGAGACTGTGACCTCTGAGTTTTTTTCGGCCTTTCTTCTCAGAGTAGTCAGATAGGAAACGCCGGCCTCATCTAATTTAAAAAAAAATATGTTTGACGTGTAAAAGTGTTTGTAGAAACCTACTTACAGAAATAAAAGAATTTATAATTTATATGACCAATATTGTAATCGCGAGAAAATTACCAGCTGTCTCAAAACTTCAATACCTACTTGACCCAAATGTATGGGACACCTAATTATTTTTTCGCGATTACGACGATTGTCCCATGACGATTTTTTTTTTACTTTGGGGGTCTGTACACTTAAGTCTGGTTCTTGACCACTCATTTCGGATACCTACACGATTTATAGCGATTCAAATATTTGATTGATTTACTGAAAATACATTTGTCTGGACAAATACAGTCATAACTTCAGTACCATTATCTGAATCGCCATATGATTTAGGTACTGTTATCTACTCTCTCACTCTACTCTTACTTATATAGCTTTTCAAAACGACTTCAACTAATCTTCTTAATCAATCATTTAGAAACACTGAACCCTATCTCAACATATAGAATAAATCGTTAATATTTGTTATATGAAGGAGTGCACAATAAAAAGAACTCAGCGAGGCTACACAGTCGCTAGTTCATTATCCAAATGGACTACAGCTATTTGATCCACTTATGTGATTGCCTGCAAGCATTATCTCTCCTCCACTGAATGGAAGCCATAAGTCTACCTCGTAACTCTCTCGCGTCTCTTACAATATTTCTAGGTGCTTACGTTAACAATAAATATGTATGCACATAAATTAACTATTGAACTAAGAACGCTATATGTGTTGGTAGAAATCTTTCTTACTGGTAAGTATTGGGTGTCGATTAATTGATTGGTTTACGGACCTAATTAATTTAAGTGCTCATGACATATGTACATGTGTGACGACACGTTCTACCTGCACCTAAATTCGAAGGAAGCTTGAAAGAGTTAAAACTTTATAGTGAAGGTAAACTTAAACTCGGAAAAAGTATATTGTACCTATTTCAGTACAATACGGAAGACCTCTACATAAAGTACCAAATGGCATAGGAACAAGTTAATATAATCGGAAGCAACGAGGGCATACCACCGCCTTCAATATACCGCTACCCTAAAGCAATAGATAAGAGAACAATTTCATTATAACTGCTGACTATATCCTACATACGATAGCCTATAGACTCTTCCAATAGATAAAACAGATAAATACCACACATTTACATTCATTGCTTAGAGTGAATCAAAAGAGTTGCGAGTGCTCTGAAGAAATCAGCAGATACAAGATAATGGACTGATCCAATCACTTAGCGAGGTGGACCTCGGTTACTTATACACTAGCTCCTACTCTCATGTATATAAATTTACAAGGCCCTATATAATTCCCTGCAAGCTTGCCTTTGTTTATCGTTGACGTGCAATACCTACCACACGGATCTTGAATCTTGATTCGGTTATAAGCTTGATTAATTTGCTTGTTAGTGTAACAATGGATTTACCAATTAATGTTTTGACTAGACTTCCTATTAAAATGAGAACGTGTATACTGTCAAATAATTTGGTAGGTACCTACTGGGAACATTGCAGGCCGTGGCGTCTTCTGAACTCTCTTTTCAATGCTCATGCTTTAAGCCAATACCAACAAATAACCTACGTCCATCGCTCCATATGACACGATAGGTTCTTATCTAGAGGTTAGCTTTTGTTGGCAAGACAAGAAGTAGAGCGGAGCGTGTGTTAGACAAAAAAAAACCATATTGCTGTAATAATTTCGAATTTCTCAATATACAAGTAGTCTCCTCAATGTTCATATTGGCAACACTTTACGTTATTAAAAAATATTCCTGAAAGGGCCTAAGATAACGTGTATATCTTCCCATCAAGGGTTTTTTCAGCACGACGCCGAAGAGTCTCGCTCTATTTCCTACAATTATGCGTCGGAAATGAGATTTCGGATTAAACCGCCCGTCTGAAGAAGACGTCTACAAGATGGACTGGGACGAAAAAACAATTAAATGTAGATAGAATTAATACTTTTACGTTGTTAGATTTAGTAGGCATGTACTTATGTAAAACTTTGCTTTAAATTTTGTTGTTATTTGAGCTAGACTTCAGCTCAGGTGGACACCGTGGTGAGCAACGGAGGCAGGAGATAAATAAGGCAAGAAAAAAAAATCTGATTCGATCATTTTGTTTTTGTTACGAGGTATCTAGATACGGTTTCACAGATGGCGAAGGTGAACTCAACGGCGCGGCGTACACTTATCAGGTAAAAATACATAAATAAGTAGATCATTTTGTTGATCGTTCTCCGTATTATATGAACATAACGTTATGTCCAACATCTACTGCACTTACTTTCTTACTTCAAGGAACAAATTATATTTTATGATTTATTGTATGTCATCACAAATGAATTATGGCTACAACAGCATTCTAATAGCTTCAAAAGAGTAGTTTAAGTTAGAAACCCTGTTACTTGGTAGTCATTTACCTTGACAGTATTCTATACACAACTCCGTTAATTAAAAGTTAACAAAGCCAGCGTCTAATTGGATGGTTTATCTATACGTACATATAAGTCAGTGTACGTACACATTCACTGAGTTTATAATAATTACATTATTGTTTGCTTATACATCTTCACGTGCGCTGAACAAACTTGAAGATTGAGGATTTCGTTGTAAGTGTATAACAACTCATAAGTCCATCTATTACCAGTAAACCATAAATCTCCAGTCCACCATTCACCCGAAAAGCTACAAGCAAATGACCCGTTGAAATTTTTCCAAATTGCATACAGAATGTCTCCTACAGACTTGTGGGTTCTGACGGCTATTACTTACAACGCAATATCAAATTGCTTTCAATTTATTTCGCAATTGCCGTCTTTGAGTTTCGCTTTGTAGGGGCCTCTGACGTCGGTCCGAGGCAACAATAAAATGTATTCGTCTCCGGAATGTTTAATATGGGGAAAAGTTTAATAACGCGTCCGGGCGGGCGGCGAGCGGCCCTGCAGCGGACCGGCCGGCCGGGTGGTCAGCGCGCCTCACCAACCGACTACGATAAATCAAATCTTTTACCTTCTACGTCGTCGCTGAGAAAAATTCCTATTACATTCACAAACATTTCTTCGAACACCAGTAAAAAATTACCATCCAATTATATTTGTGACTATTCTGCTTCGTAGCCATTTTGTAATTTTAGGCTCGTTTTTTATCAATCCTCTAAACACGTGCCGTGATTATAATTTATAGCTTGAAAAAAAGTAGGTACAAGAGTTTAGTGCCTAATTATTACTTAGTAAGTAAGCATAGGTAGGTACTTACTTACCAAATAGGTACTTTGATCTGTTCAGCATCCAAGATGAAAACACATACCGAACTTAATTTCACACCTATTCATTGCTAACTTGTACTTACTTACCTAGGTACTTAGGTATAGGTAACCTACATCCATATAAGAAGTTTGTTTATTAAACTCTTGCGGTCTTATTACAAAACAAGGTTTTTCTTTAACGTTTACTAACGTCGCAGCATAAAAATCGACCCACCCATTGTTCCAACGGCTTACTCCGGCGATGTGGCGTTCTAAAAAACCTGTTGTAATTGGAAACATTGTGACTGCAGCTCATCAAGACATAGCAACGAAGCTCGGCTCTGGTGTCTGCGCCGCCGCCGACACAATAGCTCCCTGACGTTAATTAAATGTTAACAAACGCCCTCGTCGTCTAATTGGAACTGTTGCCTATTATCCTTACCTTTCGACGCGAAGAATAACTCCCAACCTCGTGAATTGTACTTCAGACTTTTTACTCGGCTTTCTTCAAATTGACTGAGACTCATTGCTTTTGTTTTCAAAGATAAGTAAGCAACCACTCATTCAAACACAAAGCTTTTTTAATTGCTAGTACTTACAAGCAAGCTGTAGTTATATAAAATAGGTAGGTAGGTACCTAACTTTATTTGGTCTATCGTTGCATGATAAAATTAAGGGATCGGTAACAAAGTCATGAGTTTACAGTATTAGGTTCAACTGGTTGACTGTCTTGAACTTCAGTTTATTACGCAGTAGGTATGCAGCGTCTACGAATACGGAAGATCCCGTTAAACCCTTTGGAAAATCTGGAGGACTGCAGGTAAAAGAGGACCCTGTAATAATGGTAAGGTACCTATACCTAAGTTTATAAATATACTCACCCCCTTTTCTGAGAATGAAACCGCGTGGCTTGGCTTGGTAGGTACCATAATACCATAGATATAGCCTAGGTTTCTGAAAGTATGAGAGCACTCAACAGAAAAGCGATTAAGCAGCGGTTAGCAGCGCGCCCTGTTTTGGTTAACTGTTTTTCATAAACAGTTGTTTGTTTTTTTTTTTTACTGGGACAGTACGGGAAAATCCGAATCCACAGGTACAACGGTATTCGCTAGCAAGTTTTTTGACCACATCGGGCCTTATTTGTATAATCAGTTGTCTAGGAGTTTGAGGTTACGTGATTCGTCAATCTATAATTGCAAAAAGATTTTAAATGAGTTTCTACTTCAGATTAATTATGTTAACACAGAAAAGCTATTGGTAAGCCTATCATAAATACAAACACATAATATCTCGTATTCACACACATTCAGTCACATACTTACACCAATTACATCAACACACAACATCATACAAACATCAACACAACAACTTCCTTTACACAATTTTTTGTCCAAATACTTTGCATATACTACTCTGTCAAGAAAGTACCGGGAAAAGATCAATAATACACAAAATGTCTGTTATTCATCCAAATTTATTTTTCATCCCACCATCTCGGAAAGAGTATTTTTAATCTTCAATATCTGAGTGGAAAAGCCGTTTTTATTCTCTAGAGGATAAAGTAAATTGAATTTAGAACATCGTGTGCACTAAGTTTGTGAATTAAAAAACACATTAAACCTATTTACTGCTACCTCTATGGTGCCGAATATATCATACAACTTTTTTTTAATTTGTTAAAAACTCAGACTCGGAACCTTCTTGGTGTTCTTTTTTCAATTTGCTTTGTACGCGGTTCTTTACGCGGCATTTTTTCACGTCATTGTTAAACCTTATATTAAAAACAAGAAACTTGAAAACAAGTGAAAAAACTAAAATGAGTGATTCTAGCGACGAGGAAGTTTGCTTGACGCCAACAGAATTGACTGAAACTGTGAGCTTTCTCCCTCAACAATCACGCGAGAAGTATTTAAAACAGTACGATAGGGGAGAGTTGCGATCATTGGACTAGCTCTTTCATTGGACCACCAAGGTATTTCCAAAACTGTCCAAGCTAGCAACACCCAAACTAGTAGAAACGAGTCCGTGCCGGCTCAGTTGCACCCCCCTCTTACCTCAGTGACGCTGCGGCACGTGGCGAGGAGTGATACGTGTGGTTGTGTTTGCGGCGGTCAAAATCTTATTATTTGACTCGGAACAATTTGATGTAAGTATCATTCTATTCAAATTTGTTTGCGTGCACTGTTACGAAATATTAGACAATTTCATTGTGATTCCATGTGTGTTATTCAATTTTGTCTAATCATGTCCATGTATATTTTAGATTTTCTTTTCTTAACGAGTACCTTGTTGCTATCAGTGGACCTCAAGGGAGTTCCACCGTTGGACCGGTCCAATCATAGACACTTTTTATTGTATTTTTTTGTTCATAATTATGGGAATAGGCTCCGAGTATTTCACTAATTATGGAAAAAACTCTTGAAAAATTATTATAAATTTAAAATTTCAGAATGTCGCCAAATAAAAGAAAATACTTTGCATGGAATGAAACCTGTATGAACCTTGCTTTAGAATCAGTAAGGAACCAAAAAACTGGTTTAAATGAAGCAAGCCGAATATACGGAGTGCCGAAAGGAACACTTAAACGAAGGTTAGATGGAGTAAACCAAAAAGCCAAAGAACACGTCCAAATATGGGGCTCCGAAAGTGACCTGCCTCCAGAATTAGAAAATGAACTGTGTGAACATTTTCTTGAGATGGAAGGTTGCTTGTACGGCATTACTCCTTCAGACATAAATATACATATATAAATTATGCAAGAAGACATGGCGTAGATAGATAGGATATGAGACTAGATTATATCTTAATTTTGATGACTGGTTGATCTCATTAAATGTGCCAAATGTAAAATTTATTAGTAACTAAGTAGCCTTTAACTATAGTTTGTTTGCTTGTCGTATATCTATGAGTATTGTTTGTCTCTCCTCGTATGCCATAATTTAATCATATTGATAATTATAACAAGTTACCTTGATTGGACCTCTAGAACAAATTTCTCGAAGTCCATTAATGGCAACCTTGTGGTTCAATGAAGGTGCCCATGGTCCAAAGAAGGTAACAGCCCAAGATTTAGTTTTCTTCGTTTATACCAAAAAGTGTAAGCCCGAATTGTTTGTGCGTTTGATTATTATAAATAAAGGTCCTACGAAATAAAAATAACGAACTGCTTTCATTTTATCACTTATATTTTTTGAGATATGTTTTTGTAAAGTTAAGTAGTCCATTCATAGCAACCTTCCCCTATGTTCAACACGTGGCGACTAGCAAAAGGAGCCAAAACTTTCTCAGAAAACGTTTTGCTGGCATATTTTATAGAATTATCCGAGAACAAGAAAGCAAGCACTCTATGGAGTACGTATTCGATGCTAAAAGCAACAATAAAGATGAAAAAAGACAAACATATCGATACCTATCCTAAATTAGTGGCATTTTTAAAAAGAGCCTCATCTGGTCATCAACCAAAAAAATCGAAGGTTTTCACAGTATCTGATATTGAAAAGTTTCTTAACGAAGCACCCGATTCCGTATATTTGGCGGCAAAAGTAAGTCAGTTGCACATTCAGTATCTACTTAAGTATATTAATCTCAATTAAATAGTATACTTATTAGATGTTGATAGGCATAATTATGCGTTCATATCAATTTTATTCATTTATCTACTACAATACTCTTTACGTTACAGGTTGTTCTTATTATTGGAATAAACGGAGCATG
Source organism: Brachylomia viminalis (assembly GCA_937001585.2). NCBI lineage: Eukaryota > Metazoa > Arthropoda > Insecta > Lepidoptera > Noctuidae > Brachylomia > Brachylomia viminalis. The sequence continues at coordinate 13,204,627 of OW443299.2, forward strand.
TCGAACTAATGAACTAACACAACTTAATGTCAAAAACATTGAGAAACATTCAGATGACTTACTATTAATTAATTTACCTAATACAAAGACAAAAAGAGACCGCAACTTCGTCATTCGCAAGGAATACGTAACGATTGTTGAGAAATATCAAGCCTTACGCCCGCCTAACACTCCAATCAATCGATTTTTTCTACAGTATCGCAATGGAAAGTGTGTTAGACAGCCTATGGGTACTAATAAAATTGGCAGTATCCCACGAGAAATAGCAACATTTCTTGAACTTCCAGAACCCCTGTTGTACACGGGTCATTGTTTCCGACGAACTTCAGCCACACTTTTGGCTGATTCCGGAGCTGATCTCCTGTCCCTTAAGCGCCACGGAGGCTGGAAGTCCAATGCAGTTGTAGAGGGATACATAGAGGATTCCATCCAAAATAAGTCTAAAATATGTGAAGGCATCGTAGGAGCCATTACACTGAAAGAGCCTCAATCGGATCCTTGGACTGGCCCTTCTACATCAAAAATAAGCCGTTATGAAACACCTAACCATCTCCCTCTCTCTCCAACATTCACGCCAAGGGAATCCGATGAATCGGTACAACTATTAAGTATGACAGATAGTTTACCGAAAAACAGTACACAAGTGACTAACACCAATATTACAGTACCAAACAAAAATATTACACTCAATTTAAATAACTGTAGCAACGTTACTTTAAAATTTTCTTAATTATACCTTAGTATTATTTTGTTATAATTTAAAGATTATTCTGTAATACTTACCTGTCATAATGTAGTAATTAATACCTAAACTGAAATAAAAGTGTACCTATCTTGTGATTGTAAACGTTTTTTTTTTTGCATTTAGTCATTTCCTCGCTGAGGTGGAATGAAAAGTTACGTGTTGCACTCGAGTGCAAAGATTTTTCACCTCGTGCTCTTTTGATTCCCTCGCTAACGCTCAGGATTCTAATTTTGAATCACTCGCTGCGCTCGTGATTCAATTTTAGAATCCTTCGCTTGCTCGGTCATCAAAATTGAACACGCGGTTAAAAAGCAACTTTGCACTCTTGTATAACAAATAACTATTATCACCTTCAAAGTATGCTCCTTTAGAAACGATACACTTGCGCCAACGAATAATCCATTCATCAAAACATTTTTTAAACACTGCTTCCGGAATTGAGTTCAGTTCTCGCCGCGAATTCTCCTTTATGTCTTCTATCGATTGAAAACGGGTGCCACGAAGTGGTAATTTGAGTTTAGGAAAAAGAAAAAAGTCAGCAGGAGCCTTATCTGGTGAATATGGTGGTTGCTGGATGGTATTTGTTGAGTATTTGGTTAAAAATTCGTTCACAATGATAGCCTTGTGCGAAGGCGCATTGTCGTGGTGCAAAATCCAAGAATTTTCTTTCCACAAATCTGGCCTTTTTCGTCGAATTTGCTCTCTTAAACGCCGCATAACGCTCAAATAATATTCTTTATTTACCGTTAGACCTTCCGGTAAGAATTCAGAGTGCACAACACCGCGATAGTCAAAGAAAACAGTCAACATGACTTTGACTTTTGATCGACTTTGGCGTGGTTTTTTCGGTTTCTGTTCAGTTGGAAGGCGCCACTCCGAAGCTTGTTGACTAGTTTGCATGTCAAACTCGTAAACCCACGTCTCGTCACCAGTAACAATGCGTTTCATGAATGTTGGGTCCGAACTGACTCGTTCTAGCATGTCCTCAGCGACTTTCATGCGATTGAGTTTTTGGAGAAAATTCAGATCTTTTGGGACTAGCCGAGCAGCAACATGTTTCATACCCAAATGATTAGTTAAAATGGTACGGATCGACTCGTGAGATACAGAAAGTTCGGCGGCTATCTCTCTCAGAGTTGAATGGGGATTGTCAGTCACTATTTCCTTCACTTTTGCGATGTTAACTTCAGTTGCAGACGTTGGCGGCCTACCAGAGCGAGGCAAATCTTCCATCACATCTCGACCGCTTTTGAACGCTTTGAACCACTCATAAGCACGAGTTTTTGATAAAGTCGATTCACCGTAAGCCTTCTGTAACATTTTCAGTGACTCCGAACACGAAATTCCATTGGCGATGCAAAATTTAAGACAAACTCTTTGTTCGATATTTTTGTCCATTATGAAATTCGCAATACAGTGCAGTGGTGGCCCAGTGGTAACGGCCGCGACTTACGAGTTGTAGGTCGTAGGTTCGAACCCCGACAGGCGCTTTACTTTGTGTAAATTATTTCATCACCACTGCTCCGTGCCTCGGAAAGCACGTTAAGCCGTTGGTCCCGGCTGTCATCCGTGGATCTTTGACAGTCGTTACGGGTCGTCAGAAGCCCGAAAGTCTGACAACCAGTCTTACCAAGGGGTATTGTATTACCCAGTAACTGGGTTGTGGAGGTCAGATAGGCAGTCGCTCCATGTAAAATACTGGTATTCAGCTGCATCCGGTTAGACTGGAAGCCGACCCCAACATACCTAGTTGGGAAAAGGCTAGGCAGATGATGATGAAATTCGCAATACACACTATATAATATATGATATATTATTACTAAAACCAGCACTGTATTTAATATAAATAACAGATACAACTCAAACTCCGCGCCAAAATGGAAAACAGTTGTGCCAATCTAACAACTACAAAAAAACAAAAATTTGAATTTGGAACCATAAACAAATCATCCATTCCCGATACTTTTTTGACTGAATGTAGGTACTTAAAAAAATATTGTTTTACCCTCCTTACGATTGGTAGTAACGATACTAATGTACGGTCAAATGGGGTTACTTTGATACTACGGGGTTACTTTGATAACAACTTTAGGCTTATGAAAAACTTAATTTTATATTATCTACAACACCAGTTAAAAAATAAACTATCAGTACTTGGCAGGTAATAATTAATACCGAACACTGCTTTAAGTCTCCAAATATTATGTTCACTATAAAGTGTGTGATTATTGGAGAACGAGGAAGACTGACCTACCGTGATAAAGTTTTTACTAGTACGGAGGTCAGTGTGAATTACTCTCTAACAACCATATATCCACGGACGACATATTATCGTATTTTTATTTTATTTTGTTTTGTATTCTTTATTTATTTATTTTCTACAAGGAAACTGTCTCAGGAATCATTAGCTCTTTTGCATGAAAACAATTTTGGCATACTTATGTTTGGTAAGTGCTAGGTAGATATACTTAAGTAGGTACATGAAAATAAGCTGAACAATTTTTTTGAGGGGGCCATGGGGCACGTGCCCCCAAACGGCTTAAGTAAAATAAAATTGAATCGTCTAAATGGACTGGCCTGAATGCATATCCATCAAGACATTGCTTCAATGATGAACGCTGAAGAAGCACCTAACTATACCTAGTACTATATCTTATACCTACTATATCTTCAGCAGCAGTGGCATAACTACTAAGGTCCAAAGTGGTGCAGTCAGTTCGTACTCGGGCCCAGAGGTCTGCTAAGCCAACAATGCACCGACCTAGAGCCTCAGTCGGCGAGAGGACTTCAGGATAACATATAATGCTAAAAACTACTTTTTGAAATATGATATCGTTTTTATTAAACTAATTTAGATTAAAAATGATATCATAAGTAAAATAAAGTTTTTTTTCCTAATCTTTCTTAATACTAACTTTTATTTGCCCTACTGCCTAGATACCTGTAGGCCAATTCTCGTACTTTAAAAAACGTTCAAATTCAAGTCGCAATCTCATCTCAGCGACAATCAATGTCAAAAACCTGTCAAAAATTTATGTAAATTGATTGTAATTTTGACAGATTGAGACTGAGATTAGAATGCGAACGGTCTTAAAAATACGGGAATTGCCCTTCTGTCTGCCTGTTTGGCCTACTGGATGGATTCTATTAGAAGCGCTTTTCACGATTAGTAGGCCATAACGAAATAAAAATAAATACCCCATTGGCATTCTGACTTTGCATGAGTATGAGCACCCACATGATTTCCTACATCCCGGCGCCCCTGCCTAGTTTGGGGACCACCACCCTAACCAAAAGGTTTTTACAGATAAAATAAGCATGTAATAGTTGTAGATCTTATTCTAATTTTTCGAAAACGCAGCTTTTTGTTATTTGAACGAACTAGTAGTAATTGCCACTGGCAACAATATGTATTTCCAATTTCAATGTCACTTGTCTGTCAGTGTCAGTGTCTTGTTACCGCTAAATGTCAAGAACCAAAAACTTTTGTTTTGAATTGGAAAGCTAACCTAAATCAGCTAAATAATTTAAATGAAAAATTATAAAGAAAAGAGAAAGCATCGTCTATTTTATAAATAATTTGAAGTGAAAAATATAATGGCTCAATATGTACCAGGCAGACCCGGTGGAGAGTCAGATTCGGACAGCGACGAGGATTACGGCTTCTACGAAAAGCCGGTAACTATTGATATTGTATTTGTTGATACATTTTAATATTTTTATAATAATCGGCAACTTATTGCACCAGCATATTCAGTAAGTTCATTATGAAATATTTTTTTCAACCCATAACAGACCAAAGGCTTACATATTGTAAGACCTAGATCTGGGTCGATCTCAGGTTTATTTCCAGCGTCAGGGTTAGCTACTAGACGTCGTAATATCATATTCAACTGTTGAGCGCATACCGCATATCATACAGATAGCATGGTCCAATAAGTCTTAGTATATTATAATCAATCATCTCAGGTATACCTAAAACAAAATATCTGTTGAAGTATCAAATCTTCTAGGATTAATCAATAGGTGCTGAATGTAAGTACCCAATACTATGAATATGTTACTTATGTCAAAAGGTTTTGAATATTTTTTTAAATTAAAAATACCAAAATAAGACAATTCAATGTTTATGTTTCAGCCTAGAAATTACTACCAACATCAACAGCAAAATGAGAAAAAAAAACTTGAAATGGACATACAGGATGCCATCATCAATGGGAATTTGAGGGATGTTCAAGAAATTGTAACTACAAGTAAAATTAATTTTCCTAACATTTTTCTCTGATTTTCTTTCATTCAATTGACATTATGTTTTTTACAATAGTTTGGTCCCCAGAAAATTATTATTCATGGGTGTCATAAAGTGTTACACTCAAACATTTAACAGCTTAACTTTTTGACAATTCATGTCTTCGATGAGATAATATGATGACAATATCACAAACAATAAAACTTAAAGCATTTTCTAGAAACAAAAAACCAATCACAGTCTAAAGGAATCCTACCATTTCGAAAGGGCAACTAGAATAAATTCTTCTTTTTTCTTATAATTTGTGACATTCAAAAGTGCCTTGCAATGGTCTCATCTATGTTCTATGTTAGGGGGTTTTAGTTTCCGCATTTAGTCCTTCAGGTGGTCCATTGTGCATGGGCCATGGAGGCCGTCAGTGGTTCATTCCAACCAGCCCACCTCCCTCCAGAAGTTGACTAGATCACCTAGTCTATTGAGAACATCTGTGTAAGATCTGGGTGCCCCAAGGGTTTCTGTCATTCAAAGAGCACATGCGAGACGGTTTCCTCAGCCTCCATGCAAGCTCTGCATAGAGGACGGTCCGTTATGCCTATTGTGTGGAAGTGTGAGTTTAGTGAGCATTGTCCCATAATGGTCCCCGTCACCAGGCACAGGCTGTTCCTGTCCAGGCATAATAAACGTCTGGTTAGCCTGCCATGTAAGGGTGGCATAGCTTCCGTGGACTGCATGCAGCCGGGTGTCGAGGTCTACCAGCTCTCCGCTTGTGTATGGGTGGACTCTTGTCTTTTGCCACCTGCAAATCTGGTTGAAAGGGATGGGCACAGTAGGTTCGGGTCCGCAGACTGACATGCTGGTTGCTCTTCTAGCCAGTTTGTCAGCTGTGTCGTTACCTAGTGATCCGCTGTGTCCTTTCATGCATTGCAGTGTCACTGTGTTGCGGTTAGATACTGTTACGTTAGTTGTTCTAGTGCATTGTGACATTCTAGTGTTAGACTCAAGGTAATATATTTTCTCCCCAAGGATTGGAGGACTGACGCGCTGTCGAAGAGTATACGCCTATGGGTATCCGTAACTCTCCTGGCTTCTATGGCGTACACCGCTTGTATGATGCCCACACACTCCGCCTGGTAGACGGTGTTGAACATTCCCAGTGGGCTGGATATGTTTATGTTGTAGTTGTGCGAGAAAACATCGACTTTGGTTCCAGAGTCGGTCTTTGATCCGTCGGTGTATACTCACAACTCTTTCGTAGTTGAGTTGAGTAGTCACACTGTTCTTCTATGAGTATTATGTTGTAATGCTTTTGAAAGAAGTGTAGTTTCGGGGATTTTCCCGCAGGGTGAAGCCATCATTGTTTGGCGTTTGCTCGCATCTTCCTTCATGCTTATGTGCTTGACTGTAAGAGTATTTGCTTAGGGTTCCTCATATTGAGCCTAAAGGCGGCCAGGGCCGGTCTCATAGAAATACTTATACCATTTGACTTTGACTTTCATATTTCAAGTCATGTGTGGTTAATGGAAAAAGAGGTTTTGTAATTCCACCAACAATAGTATGCCCTGTTTTGTAATTCAAAGTGATGAGCTATAAATCTGGTATTGTTTACAACTAATTATAAATCTTTGTTTTATTGCAGGATTAAATAACAATGTGAATGATAAGCTAGACAGCGGCTGGTCTGCGCTAATGCATGCATGTTTCCATGCACAGGATAATATTGTTAAATATCTGTTGGAACAGGGTGCTGATCCCAACTACCGTACTGGTAAGTTTTAAATAAATTGAGACTTAGTAATGATGTCCCAGAAAAGAGACATGTTTTAGTGTCCGGTGTGTGCCCATTTGACACTGTTCTTGTGGTTTGTACAGTTTTGTGACTTTTTTTGCATAAATTGGCATGCTCTTTTAACTTTTGTGGTCAACTTATCGAAATTGCGCAAGTCAGGTTCATTTCCATCATCGTTCATTGTATTCTTTACTTGTAGTGAGCTCCACAAGTAAAGAATAAAATAAAAAAATTAACTATAATGTAAACATGTCAAAGGGGTACTTATGATTTATATCCTCAAAAAGTAATAAACATAAAGTAAATAATTTAATAAACATAGGGTAAATAATGAAATGAACTAAATTTTTACAGATTCCATGACACCCATAATGAGTGCATGCTCAAACAGCAGTGCCAGCAATGAAGCAATATACAATATTGTAACGGATTTGATAGAAAAGAACTGCAAACTGAATTGTATTGACAACTATGGACAAACTCCTCTAATGAAAGCCATTGGATGTGGCAGAGTTGCCGTTGTGCAGAAACTGTTAGATCTGAAAATTAATATTGAAATAAGAGATATGCAGGGGTGGACAGTAAGTTTAGTTTAGTTTTCATACAACACAAAAAAGCAAAATTAAAAGAACTGTAATGTACCTGCAATGGAAGGTCTTACCACTTAGGGGAATTTCTGCCGACTAACCGTGGCATTTAAAATATTATTGTTAGTTAGGAAAAAGAGGGATAGGATACCATTGGGACGGATTCCTTATTTGACATGTTGGACTTGTTCATCAATTAGCAATGGATCACCAATATACAACATCCATAGAATATGCTGGCTGAGAGATTTATTAAAATTAATATGACTAACTAGCTGATAAATTTAATGTTACTGATAAGCAAAATTTATTGCGAAACTAAGTCAACAATTTGATTTTGATACCAACTTTGTTAAGAGCGATTTTCGTTGTTTTAAGTGTTAGTACTGACAAGTAACTGAACATGCAATTGCTTGTCAGCTCAAGATCACTCAAGCACAGGCTTGTGGTAGTTTCCCAATACTACAACAAGCGACAAGCCATACTTGATAATAATTGACACATAATAAAATTACAGGCAATATTCTGGGCAGCTCACCACAATCAGCCAGAAATATTAGAAATCCTTATAGCCAAAGGAGCCAGAATGACCGAAGTTGACAAATATAACCGCACAGCTTTAGACCTGGCAGAGTTACATGAATACAATAACATTATTGAAATATTAAAAAGACATCTGCAAATTCCGGAGGAACGTGAAGACTCATTTTATATGGATTTAACGTCTTGGCATGATTTTTACCCGGGTATTAAGAAAGGACAAAGGTATTTAATTGTAGTAAATTTAAGTAAATAAGTGTTAATTGCAGCAGTTAAAGCTTATTTTAGCTTCGTGTGTACTATCAACCAGATTGACATTTGCTTTATGCTTGAATGTTTGTCTTGAAATCATTTATATTTTAATGCATTTTTTATCTTTATTGTAAATTACTAAAGCGACGTAAACCACGGATGACATGACACTTCAATAAACTAGTGCAGAAGTTAATTTGTGCAGTTAAAAACAGAGCCTATTTAAAATGCGATAGCAATGTTTTACCTGTGAAATCCATTTTTTCTATAAGGAGCTTAGAGTATACACTGTATTTCCAGGCCAGATTACAAGAGCGAAATCCCGCATCTATTGTATGGTATGCACCTGGAAAACTTCACTGCCACCATTATGAAGACTGGTATGGATTTGAGAACGTTCCTGTTGCTAGAAGAAAAGGATATGATAGATTTGGGCATGGATTTACCGTACGAACGACAAAGACTAAGGAGTGGACTTCGAAGCTTCCATAAAAGGAACTGGAAAATTAAAGCAGTGGTCGGAATGGCTGCTCAAAAGGCAGAAAATTTTAGGTAGCTATGAATATAATATTAAATTATTTATAAAGAGTTGTATCGGTTCAACTCCTGTTAGCTAGAATCGTTAATTGAGAACGTTCAATAGATGGCCGATTGGGAAATACGGGCGATATGAACTTGTGGGCAACAGCTTAGGAGGTGCTGACTAGTTCACTGTGTAAAGCATGCAGCATCTACTGCACTGCCGCCGTTAACAACTGAATCTTGGATAGTTCAGCTTATCAGCAAAATATTGCCAATACATTCGAATGTAATCGCTATCCCAATCTACTACTAAACATAAGTTACATTCGGCTGGTCAGTATTCAATAATTTAGGTATCTAATTTTATTCAAATGTTATTTTCCAGCATACTAAACTATTTAACGGCGCTGGGATCACATCTCCATCAAATATACGTATTAGAAACGACCTTGCAGTATATTCTGCGTGAATACAAGAAGATCCAGGAACAAATTAAATTTGAACCACCAGACTCTTCCATTCGTGCGCAATTGAATAGTGCGGCAAAGAAAATGGTCACAAATATCAACAGTATTAGAAGAGCGTCGGATAGAGTGAAAATTATACTGAATAAGGTAAGGAAGGAAGATCACTTCTTTAACAATAATAATAAAGTAATAATGAAGTTTTATTGATTCATAAATAAGTGTTATAATATTTAGTTATGACACTGGATCTCGCACTAGGATACCCTGTGTCGCAGGATCCAGTCTCTTTCGACAGATAATATGAATATATAATATAAGTTAACAAATGCAACGGTTTAAGTATAATTAATTTAACTCAGGACTAAAAGGTAACCAAATGTATGTATGTATGTGATGAGAGTGAGTGTGTATGTGATGAATGTAGCTATACATGTGATGAGTGTTAGTGTGTATGAGATGATGAATACTTTAATAGTTGAATGAGAAAAGACTTTCCGTTTCAGCATAATTAAGCCCAAGCAGCCAATCAATGTTTCTTAACTTCATCGACATCATCCACAGGCCGACTTCACCTGCTGCTAGGCATAGGTCTCTATTTGCCTGTGTCTCCACGCTCCTGTGTCTGTCTCATCCAGGTTCTACCCGCGATTGCAAAAATGTCGTCCGTCCATCTCGCCGTCGCACGACCGACACTCCTATATCTAGTTCTTCGACGCCATATTGTCGCAGCTCCAGTCACCTATCCAATCAACCTTACTAAAAAAAAACCTTTATTTCCTCTGACCCTTCTTCGTACATAAACAAGTTCTCATACTATTAAAATGTAATAATATTATGACTTTGATGTCCTTTTTTTTTTTTTTTTTGATGGCGGGATGTCATCAAATCACTTCTCCCGCTCTGGGCGGAGCGGGAAGGCGTGTCAGACTCTTACTGACTAAAACCCACCCGTGTTCCTTCAGTTGCCTGTACCAGGGGCGACGGTAACCCTTTCAGACTTTCCCGCAACCCTGGCAATGGATGTTAACCCTACATTACCAATTATCATATACCAGGTCAGGCTGTCATGCGACATAGGCCTCCTCTATTTTCCTTCTCTTATTCCTGTCCAAAGCTGTTCTTCGCCAACGCTTTGGCAGATCATCCCACCTTTTCACCTGTCTTCCTCTACGTATTTTTCTTATTTGCTTACTTATCAATCTTTAAAAAAACAGCCATAATTTTTTGCAAAGAAACATGAAGAAACAAATAACCATTTCATGATCGTAAAATGTTTTTTTTTTTCTTATTTTATTCTTTCATGTATTTCAGGTGGCTGACAGTAACCCGGAGCCTGCAGATCTCATCAAAGAGAAGACCTTGCAGGACATCGTCGCGGGATACGTCACCGAAGCTGTGTTCGTCGTCTCCCTAGGTTTGCTGGTCTACAATGTTAAAAACTTATTCTCATATATAGTGAAAAAATAATGTGTGATTCTCATTTCTGTTATTTAGTATGCGTAAGGAAGGATTTGAATTCGGTTGGGCTGAAGTGTCTAATTTGTAATCTGATGACTGATGACAGAGATTCTTTGTTTTATATGTTGCTGCAGTTGCTCTGCATAGGTGGCTGCTGCCTAAAATCGAAATGTTGCCATACCAGCTATTTGCTGCAACATTAGATAAAAAAAAAATACTAATCGTGCTCTGGCTGGTGAAATAATACAGAAAGTGTTCTTTTTTCCCGAAAGCTAAGAGTTCGATTCGTGGCTAGGACAGTTGTTTTTTAAGAATTTAATGATGTACTTAGTTATAATTTCTATATTATTTTTCGCTATTTGTGTTAGTTTCGGATTTGGTCAACCATGCACTCTTCAAAAAATTTAACCTGTTTATAAAACTGTAGATACTCCAGCCCAACCCACTTAAGTATTTTACGGATTGAAACTCTAAAATCTACTAAGTAACATATCTTGTGTATAACACAAATGTTATTTAAACAATAATGCTCCGGATACCAAAAGGATTGTTCTACAGATAGAAAGAAAATGTTGTAGTTTTGAACTGCTCAAACAAGTGTTTTTTTGGTATTTTGTGTTTATAATAAACTGGGTGGCAACACCATTAAGGCCATACTAATTACGTCTTTATTTAAAAAAAATACTTGTATGATTAAATTGTTATCCATTCTATTGAGGCATAATCACCCTATAAAGTTCCTACTGCTGGGACACAGGCCTCCTCTCTGTAACAGAGAGTGGGCTGTAATCGACCACGCGGACGCAGTGCGGGTTGGTAGATGTCACATGTCTTCCAATTTTTGGTTCGAGGTCATGACGGTTTCGTCACGATGTTTTCATTCACCGTTTTTAAGAGCAGTGGTGATGAAATAACTTACACAAAGTAAAGCGCCTGCCAGAGATTGAACCCACGACCTACAACTCGTAAGTCCCACTGGGCCACCACTGCCCTCTATCGATCTCGAAAACCGAACAAAACAATATTTTTAATGCACACAAAATAATTATCAGTGAATAAAAATGTGCACAGTGGATAATGTATTCGCGGAAAAAGGGTTTATTTTTTAATGAAGTTTCATGCGGATACTCGTTGTTCTTCCAGCCCAAGAGGCTGTAAGATGTACAGAGTTACTTTTAGCCCAGTACAAGCTAGTTTAGTCCGAGTTGATATCATTTTACGACTAATACTAACTCGCTCGACTCGAAAGCAAGAAGCGAGACGTTTCCTCTGCTTCTAAAAATGAGAAAATCTAGGTTATTCTGGAATTCCTTACACATGGCTTGTACTCTTGTAGAATTTTATCGGATCTGATTGCTGTTGAAGAAAGTCTAGTAAGCTTAGAAAGCCTCCCTTTCTAATGGTGGCGGGATGGGTACGTCCCCCTGCTAGGTAGACTACAGGATACAAACTGAGCTAGACGGCGTGTCAAAGACTAAACGTAGAATGCAAGTTGTCAGTGCACTTGTTCATGGATTCATGAGCATAATCATAAACCAAATCGTTCAAAATTGATTAAGTAGAAGTGGTTTTATAGCACACTCAACACAGTATAAAATGCCCTTCCCGACTCCACGTCACACCAGAGGGGCAATTCCCGTATTTTTAAGAACGATTGCATTGTAATCTGTCTCAATCTGTCAAAAATTGTATAGAATTTTTGACATTAATTGTCGCTGAGATCCGAGGGGCAATTCCCGTATTTTTAAGACCGTTCGCATTCTAATCTCAGTCTCAATCTGTCAAAATTACAATCAATTTCCATACATTTTTGACAGGTTTTTGACATTGATTGTCGCTGAGATGAGATTGCGACTTGAATTTGAACGTTTTTTAAGTACGAGAATTGGCCTACAGGTTGTAACACCAGTGTGACGACGAATATTTTTTTTGCTCGTTGTCACACCGCTAGTTTTACTACACCTTTTGTATCACAACATTAGTGATCTGCCTATCCTATCTAACGCATATTGGTCGACTCAAGTACTGTTTTACTTACTTAATTTTGATTAAACTAAAATTAAACGAACGAATAATGTAATGTTTTTTTAAGACATTGGATATTTCAACTATGTATAAAATACGCAGTGGTCAACGCGCCTACAGTTTAACAATACTGTGTATTTTGTGTAGTTTTTGGTACTCGTCGGCCGCTGCAGCGGCACGCTCGCTTCGCTCGTTCGGCTCGTGCGTAGGAGGTCACTGTTCTAACCTAACCTTTTTGCGAGTAAAGATATTAAGAATTTATGATAGAAAGAATACTCGTCGTCACGCTGGTGTTACAACCTGGTGTGGTGAAGTGGAATCAGGCGCTTAAAATGCGACCTTTCGGGGGTCACACTGAAAGTTTCTAGAATAGGCTAGTAAGAAAAGCAGGCGATGAAAATAGTATATTATGCAATTAGTGAATAAAGGACGGATTTAAAGCGAGGGCCATAGATGAATCACGAGCCAGTGAAGGATTCTAACGACTGAATCACGACCGTAGGGAGTGATTCATGATGATTGAATCACGAGCGTAGCGAGTGATTCAAGTATTAGAATCCTGAGCGACGCGAGTGATTCATGGCCCTCGATATAAATCCGTTTCATTCAAGAGTTGCATACTAAGTATACTTTATACTATGACTACGAGAAAAAGAAAGATTTAAGCGAAAATAAACATTTAATAAAGAAAAAGGAAGCTTAAATTAATTAAAATGCACATTAAAATTGGAACAATTACTAAAATTAAGAGTAATTTTCTTGTTATTATTATTAGGATGGTCAACTTGTGTAGCGATATAACAGTGAGTAAAAGTGCTTTTTATTCACTGTTTTCAGTGAATAAAATAAGCTTTTTAGAGGGGGAATGGTATAAAATTATTTAAATTTCGAATTAGGAACTCTTTGGGAATCTGTAGATGTGTAATGAATTCATATATTTTATGTTTTTACAAATTGGCGGCAATTTAAAAAGTGTATGTCGTGCGTCGAAATGGTTTTGACTAGATAAATTTTTCGTTCTCAGATCATTTAAACACAGAGATATGCTTTGTAAACAAATGTATTCCAGTTTCAATGTCTCCGTTTGTATCCCACTTAATTCACTAACACAAAAGCAAAAACTATAAGAACGGCACACGAGCTCACTTCTCTCCTGGACACAAAGAAACTTTCAGCAACACTAATAAACTCACTAATAGAACACATGCAAACAGGGGGCGGCGCTTCTACCTGTAGCTACGGACTCAGAATAAACACACATGTCCAATTTACGCAACTAGTGATGTTAAGTTGTAATCGTAGAAAAATGTCGATGAAATAAACCTTTAATATCTGCTCTTTTTCCTAAAGATTTTATTGACTGTGAAAATAAAACGATACAGCTAGAACCATAGCTACTCTATATACAAGTGGAGTTTGATCATAACTAACTTAGTTAGTAAAATTTTGTCATAATAAATAATACATGATCTAGAGCCTATAAAATATAATACCACCAACCACAATATATCCATGTCTGTGGTTTGCAAATTTCCAGTTAAATTCTAATATTAATCAGTGTAAATTCAAAGCTGTATATTTTAACGGATATCTGATAAATCACAGATATATTAGTCTCTAGAATTCTAATTAATTCATATTCAAATTATGATCAAACTTCGTTTGTATGGAGCACGTTCGGGGGAAACGGAATAGTAGATTATGCACCGAGGGGCTAAAGTTGTGTCTTATGTCACGGGCGTCATATTGAATCTCGAGCGCAATGAAGGATTCGGGATTTAACTCACGAGCGAAGCGAGGGAGTTAATACAAGAATCCTGAATGCAGCGAGGGATTCAAGCTAGCCCAAGGCAAAGACACCTTTAGCCCAGAGGAGGATACTCTACTTTTTACACCTACTGTGAGAAAATAATAGCCATAGTACGAAAAACAAAGTATTTATTAAATAAACAAACAGTAAGAATAACATAATATTTAGGACTAGATGGTTCGTAATTATCTAATTATTCTTACAATATTATGTCTTCGAAAACATGGCAACGATATGAAGAAGCAGTCGTTATGATTTTGTAGGAACTCGAGAATATCATCCACGCGTAGTAAGGGTTTCGAGAATAGCTTTCCTCTTTCTGGCACCAAAGGGTGTTTGTTAGTACTATACTGCCAATTTAGCTGAGCATGTGAGATTCCAAATTCAAATCACATTATTGACCAGCGGGTCATAATGAAATTCAGTACAACATTATTGACCGGCTGTGCCCCCGGCCACTAATGACTCACTTTGGGTTAAGGTTGCTTGACATATAATTAGACATTTTCGAGCAGGTGGTGTGAAAAATCCTCTTAAAGTATGTGTCAGGACATGCTACAAAATCACAGCTATTCATCTTACTACTATTGTAAACGTGACAGTCTGGATGGATAGATGTATGGATGTTTATTACTCAATCACGCCAGAATGGCTGAACGGATGTGGTTGAAATTTGGATAAATATAAAGACAGATATATTATAACCTGGAATAGGCGGAATAGTACATAGGCTACTTTTTATCCTGGAAAAATGTACGGTTCCCGTGGGCTAATTTCCGATATCTACGCAGGCGAAGCCGCTGGCAAAAGCTAGAAAGATATAGGTACATAACAACTAATCTAAACTACCAAGAAACTATTAGGATGGGTATAAACTTCTCGAATCTAGATTAGGAGAACAAGTAAAACTTCAAGATATTTATTGATATGGATTTTATTGACCAGTAAAATGTAAATATACATAATATGTTAAAACTTGCTGCTTTGACAGTTTAGGTGTTGTGTTCTTGGTTAAATAGTGGGTCGACTATTCGAAGAACCGACGAACTTTCTTCAATGGTTGAAAGCATTTTGGCTCAAAGTGAGATGAACATATTGTGTTAAATTTGGATAAAAAAAATAAAAGAAAGGTGTGACTGATGATGATGATATCAATGATACATGAGTAGTAAACAACAGCCATAAAATTCCATGCAACAACAAAAAGTTTAACTTTGTTCCCTTGTGTAACTAAGTAAATAAATATACTCGTTAAAAAGATCGTATAAAATATCGACAACCACAAACGTCACATCACATCCCTAACTAAGTCTAGTCGGCAGCAGCCGCTTCACGAAACTATCGTGTGAGTGAGAGTACCTATCAGTAAAAACACTTATCCATTGCGCTATTAGACCAGCTGATTCATTGATCGATGTGAACTAAGCAAACAATGGTTTTTGTTTCAATGAAAATAATTGCTTTTGGTACTTCATTGTGTTTCTAGTGTCACGAAGTAAAGTTTTAATAAATTTGATAAGAAACACAATAATATTATAGTACCTACGTGTGAAATGAGATGCCATCTTTCATGTAATTCACAATACAGCTGTTACTTTTGCAAACAACCACTGAACAACGCGGCATTTTGACAAAAATCATGAGCAGCGAAGACGTTGCAAGTTGACATTCGACTAATGGCCGAAACTGGCATCATGACACTTTCCGGCCGGATGAGTTCGCAAGCGGCACGCCTCCTTGCCATAATTATCTCCTGTGTTTATTTATGATCTGAGTTTTCGTTCGATGATTTATTACGACTTTCTTTGCGGTCTTTCTCAGCAACAACGTTACGATAGACTTTGATTAGCAATTCATGACGAAGCCTCATGCTGTGCCACTGTTTACAACTGGTTTAATGACTTTAAATGTGGTCGAAGCAAACTCACTGATGATTCGCGAAAAGTACGTCCTTCTACGGCGACTACTGAAGATAACGTAAGTGCTGTGCGGCTAATAATAGAAGCTGATAGAAGGGTTACATATCAACAGATGCGGGCAGCTTTAGCCATTGGTATGAGTCAAGTACAAAAAGTCTTACATGAACATTTAGGCGTCAGAAAGTTTTGTACTAGATGGATACCTCATAATTTGACGGAAGATCAAAAACGCCGTCGTTTGGATTGGTGCCGCACAATGCTTGAAAAGTAAAGAAAGACAGAAGTCAAGGGAAAATGATGATTGCCTCATTCTTTGGACGGACGGGTCATTGCGCAGCAATTGGCCTAGAAGATAAACAGATTGTTACTGCAGATCGGTGTGTCTCTCATTGTTTATCAGTTGTCTTGGAAATTGTTAGACAGCAGCGACCAAGAAGCAGAATCCTCCTCCACCACGACAACGCTCCAGCTCACTCCGCCAGACGGACTATCGAATATTTATTGTATCGAAAGTGTGGAGTTAGTAATTCATCCTTCTTACAGCCCTGACCTGGCACCTTGTGACGTTTATTTATTTCCAAAAATAAAAGATAATTCGTTTTATGAACCCTGAAGAGGTCGTGGCTGCGTTTGAAAAAAGCCTGGAAGAAATCCCTTAAGAAGAGTGGGCCCACTGCTTCAGTGAATGGTGCCATCGCCTTAGAAAGGAACGGAGACTACTTCGAAAAGCAATAAAATATTAACAGGTTTCTACATCATTCCGTTTTTATTTTCTAAAAACTTTCAGTGTGACCCACGTATATCGTTATTTTTGTGATAAATGCACTACCGAATCCCAAGAAATTATAATTAGAGGGTCATCCTGACTAATTCGTGACAGTATCCACCGGTCAACCGGTCATGAATGAATAAATTGCTACCTATGTATTCTTCGGTGTTTTTGTGTTTCACAGTATGTCTGAATTTCTAAGAATTATACTTTTAAAATATAAACAATACATTCACGTTGCAGTTTTGCCAAAATCGTGTTATTGTTTTTTCTAAATTGTGAAAAATTACCGTGGCATTTATTTCACTTCGGACTGGTTTATTTTTAAAATGGTTAATTACAGTTTCCTATTTGAAGGGCAAATTGTTACAAGTACAGCTGTTATATTTTTCCCTAGTCTAAGTGTTATATTCGCTGTCTTTCAAAAATAGAGAGATTCGTATCTATGGTCCGAAACAAATGTTATCTCACGTGTCAAACATTTTAATTACGGTTTGTTTTTATCTTTGACGAGCTTTAATCAAGAAAGAATGTAAGACGGTACTGAGTCACAATAACATCGAGACCACACACGTTCGAAATTTTATTTATAACAATTTTTTTTTAAAGATGTTTTAATTATTTCAACACGTAGGCGTATGTGGAGCAACTACTATCTTTAATCTTAACTCGTGTATTTCGTTACAAGGCAAAATGAACTGCTCTCAACGGCATAGCCGGCCCACTTTAGAGTTGTATATCACATTTATTCCTACTATAATTCATTGATTTCGACAGGCATCATGGCACATTACATGCGTACATTGAAGATTATGAGTGTCACTTGCCAGTCTGTTGGCGGCCTTGTCACCTGCACTTATGCATTTGGCCGGGGATAATTAGAGCTCGTTTATAATTAATTGCACGTCATTTGTATCCATTATTCATGCTTTGGATGCGACGTGGGTGTGTTCGTCGGTGTATTCATGCGTTGCACGCGACTTGGTTTGTCATCTTCTATCTTTATACTGTATATGTGTATCGTTACGCTTTTTTGCGTGATTGAGTTAAAGCAATTCATAGGTTCTGATAACTATACTTGTTTTGGGTCTTGTAGTGTTGAGTTTTGTTTCAACAAAATCTATGTAACAAAACTTTTTATTCACGGCACGGTTGGCGCAGTGGTTAAGCGATTGACTGCTGCGTTACGTGTTGCGGGTTCGATTCCCGCACGGAAGAAAATAAATATTTATATGACCTGCAAGAAGTTGTTCCGGGTCTGGCTGTTTGTGTATTTGAATTTAAATGTTTGTAAACGCACCCACGATACAGGAGAAATTCCTAGTGTGGGGGGGGGGGGCAAAGTCTAAAAAAAAAAAAAACAATTGTATTTTATTTTGACTGCTTCGTTGGGCTTGTGGTCGGAAGCGCTACTAATGCTGAACATGAGGTCATGGGTTCGATTCCCACGTCGGGCATAGTGTTACTGGGTTTTCCCATCTGGAATCACTGGCAGCCAGGCTGCATTTGTCAAGTTGATGGCAATAGGCTCACCAGTATTACATGGGACTTGAACACAATTGGCGTAATGTGGTTGTACTGTAGGATACCTACACCTGTTATGTTATATTTTCAACTAAAAAGCTTTAATATTAAAACCGTTGCGTCCATGTAGCATAGCAACCGACGCGCATAAAACGTTACTGACTTTGCACTTGACCTCAACGCAATCATGTCCCGAAATATTCTCTGCGTAAGCGCACAAAAATGCCTTGACATTTTCACACAGTTGTTTAGTTAATAAAACATTTGATTAATTTCGTTGCAGTTCTTTAAGCGCTTTAGCTCCCGGCGTCAAAATAAATTACCTTTCTGGTTTTGTTCGTAATCTTTGTTGATTCTGCACTTGCCAGCAGATTGCAATAGTCGGCCAACTTGGTCAATCTGATAATACTGGCTGCTGGCAATAAGACGCCGACTTTATTCCGCTAATAAGAACGTTTCGTAGTAATTACTGGGGCAGTTTTCAGAATAAAATTCTGTTAATTATTTTGTCCAAATTAATTGATTAAGGGGCTGACAACAGCTAATGCGCGGTCACTGTCGGACTGTATACAAAAGAAAGGGAAGCGCGATGACACAAAACTGGTAATTTATTGCTAAATATGAAGCAATTCATTATTTACAAAAGATCTATTGATTGGACAAAAATATGAAAACACTATTACTTACGTTAATGTGTTGCTTGAAGAACAATCTGAAAAAAAGAACAGAATGAGTGCATGATTGTATGGTTTTTAATCGTTATAAGAAATTAGAGGTATCTTCGTGACTTTTTTCTATAGTACCAAATTATTTGTATTATGTTTTCAACCTAGCTTCTAACTAGCATATATCCTGAAGAATATCATATATTTTTCTGATTTTGTTTACTGCAGTGGATCATATACTTTTAGGCATTATAAAACTTGCGTTTAGGTCATGTAGTCCCCATAAGTATTGACTTCGCAGTGGACCTTGTAGTATTTTTCAGAAATACGATTTAATTCCCTTGAGAGTTTACCCGTAACGCGAAAACCATGACTAATAAATGAATAATTTACCTGAAGAAAAGTTTACATTTCCGAACATCTTATAGGTATTAGAGATCCAAAGGTATAACTTCTACTTGAAATACTTGTAAGGAATAGTATGAATATGTTTCCATGTATTTCCATTAACCAATTGATTTGTATCTTGTTCTGAGAAAAGCAGAAACAACTGATCATATCGGTGGTAGCACTCATGGTTTATGGGCTGCTAATCGAAATAAGTGGCGCCAGTAGCATCTGGTCGAAGATCATGCCAATGAGTTTGTTAAGTGATGACGCATGCGCTGTGACGAACATATTTTCACTGTCTCTCAGTTTATTTATGCTTGCTCTTTAGGAACCCAAAACGGACAGTAGGTACGTTTTAACGGCATATCCTGCCTGGCTTAATCACTTTCTAAAATTATTTTTATAGCTAAGCTTAAACTACAATTTCAATAATTTTGTAAAACTAAAAGCTAAACTTGTCTATTTATTTTCCATGCTCTATCCTATTTATTTATTTGGTACACCAACAGCAGTTACTTACTTCACATACATAGTTACTACATACATAAAATTAAAACAGAATAAAAGTACTGGTAAGTATGCCTATTAGAGGTATACACAGCATTCACCACAAAACAACATCGTAATTAACTTTAAAATAAACTTATGGAAACGTAAATATTCTACTAAGAAAACAAAATTCAAAATAAGTAGATATTTGCATTGTATTAAACAAAATGGTATAAAAAGTTACCACGAGTGATGGCAAGGTGAAAGGGTATAAGTAGGTATGAGTATTATGTAAGAATGTTTAGTTTATGCAAACTCAAACTCGAAGCATTTATTTCAAATAAACAAATTACAGGCACTTTTGAATTTTATTGTCAAAGGGTCGGTCAGTCAGAAAGGTGAAGCTAGTTGCCCATTCCAAAGCGTAGTAGGTAGTACCTATGGAGACGAACGGACAAGAAACTCCATGGACACTCTTTTAAATCAAAATATTGTTACAAAAAAGTGGTTACATCATTCATGTTGAAATTATACATGTGAGAACGATGTAGAAAGACGTGCACGTTAAGAACGTCGGTAATAAAAAAAAGATAAAAACAATTGAGGAATTAAAATAAGCCGTGACAGCGAATAGATGCATTCCCGTATCTCGGAGCCCGATCTCCTAAACTTTTTAACTGATACACAGTGTAAGTCGGTTTCTGACGATTTACAAAAACTCTTGAAATGTCTGCAAATTCGGATATCTTACTACTTACTTGTACTTGGCCATGCTTGGCCGTATCTGAATAAGTATTGTGATTGAGCCAAGCAGCTCTTTGCATGCCCATCTCTGCGTGTCTGTCTTACATTTAGGAAGATTAGTCATTTACTCAGCATACATTGTGCCCCTTCTCTAAACTTAGGCAGATGATTGAGAATGAAGTCTATATAGACTTGTGTTCTCTAAATAGTTATCTATGCAAGTTTCTCATCTATTATTATTATAACAATAGGTACTTTAAATTCTGAAGCGAAATCCAAGCAGGGCGGGCGCTGACGCAGTACAGCTGAAATCCCCCAATAAACAGCATTAAAGTAGAATAATAAAGCTATTGTTTTTACTGAGCACTGTAATTAATACACGCTGTACTGTATTCCCACCAGTACAGATTATATCTCTCCCTATATTAAGCCATTGCTCCTCGACCGGTAATTAAAACTGTCATAACTGTCCACACCCTTTGTGCCGTTGTGTCCACAGTCGACAGAATAACAGTGTGACAATTCTATTAACTAAAACTTATTTTGGGGATTAGTGTTCTTTAGGAGTCTCTATATTTATCTATACTAATCTTCTACTATCTACTAATAATAAAGCTAAAGAGTAAGTTTATTTGACGCGCTAATGGGACAACCAGTCGGACTTAAAAAAGGATTTTTGCATTTGATAGCCCAATTCTTGGGGAAGGCTATAGGCTATTTAACATCACGCTAGGACACTTAGGAGCCGAGCAAATATAAACAATGTGAAAGAACGCGAAAACGAAGTAATAGCGCTGGCAGGCGATGCGATGCGACGGGGTGGGGAGGGGGAACAAGAAACTTCCCGCCAAGTTGCGGGCAGAAGCTAGTGAGTAAAAAAAAATAGCATCACGGCTGTTTTCCACGTAGGGGCCGACAGAGGTGTCCAGACCAGCCACTTTTCGCCAGTAATCGGTACCATATGGACCCTGCATACAGATAAGAGTTCTAATAAAACAATTAATTAGTTATTTGTCTTCTATTGTGCGTCACATATCCATAAAAGTTAATTAACGAAAGCTGGCCTGAAACGCCTTATGGTGACAAGAGAACCGAGTAATGCCTTCAGTCTCTATACAGTCACGAATAATACACAGAAAAATGCTTTGAAGTGTTCTTGTAATTGTGTGCACAGTTGTCATGCGCGTTACTTTAAACAATGACCTTTTCATTCGTTTGTGGCACGAATAGTTGCGCAATGACTGCTCACCTTAGTCATCGTCCGGTCTGCCTGAACATGATCTACATGGATCTACGCGGACTGTTACTAATAACACTATCCGTTTCCTTTATATTGCATGCGTTAACCCATGTGGTTTCATAATGACTTCCCGATGTGTTGTAACGCTTGTCACATGCTCACGTGATCTGAATGTTTATTGCATTTCTTCTTGTAGGTGTGCTTTGAATTTAAGTTTTTCTGTTTTTGGAAATGATAGTATTGATAACAACGCTGAGCTGTTTATGAATATAAGCGTTGGCACTAGTAAGAGTGGGTTTGAGTCGTTTCATATGGAATTTCTCAACGACAGCCCGGTTTGGATTTCTGCCTAGTAATAGCATGCGCTCTTATTGCACTGTACTTAAACTTATCTGACGAAAACATACAACAACAATAGACAACAATATACATCTCTGCCTAGTCTTCGAGGAATCCACTCGTAAAATCACTACCACTATTGTTCTGCCTTCGGAGGGAATAAGTCAAAAATGCTGATTGCTAATCTTTTATCCCAAGTCTCCTTTTATAGCTGGCTTTGCGATTGTGATACGAGGGGCGTTCAATGTATTCTCGGTATCGGCATGAAAAAAAAACGTAAATTCAGTTAAAACTATTTTTATTTTTCAATGTAATCCCCATTAGCTCAATGCATTTATTACATCTCGAAATTAACTTTTCATACCCTGTAAAAATAACTTTCGTCTTTCTCTGAAAAATGCGCATTTATTGCCGCCTTGAGCTTTTCATCGTTGGAAAATCGTTCACCACGAAGGTCTTTTTTCAAATTAGGGAACAAATAATAATCACTTGGGGCAAGGTCCGGGCTATAGGGTGGGTGGTTAATTTCTTCGAAACCACAATCTCACACAGGAGCCTTGGAAACACGCGCCGCCGTGTGGACCGGGGCGTGGCCGTGAAGAAGCAACACACCGGCTCAATCAATCAACACACTCCTGCTTACTGTCAGGGTCATAATGATGAACCCAAATTTCATCTCCACTGAAAATTTGATCGGAAATACTTGATGGAATTTCACCACAGAGCTCTAAAACTCTCTACAGCACTCGATTCGCACTTGTTTTTGAGGCGCCCGTGAGCATTCGTGGCACCCATCTTGTACTGACTTTTGAAAGGTAAAAAAGGTCATCAAGAATAGTTTGCACGGTACCAACGGAGAGGTGGGTCATCTCTGCTATAATTTTCATCTTAATTCAGGCATCCTCCAGTATAAGCTTCTTCCCTTTTTTCACGTTTTATTCCGTAGAGGCAGTAACCGGGCCACCCGAGTCAGTGTCGTCTTCAATACTCTCTCTGCCCGTTTTAAATTCACTTGACCACTTTTGAACCGTAGATAACGAAGGTGCAGAATCTTGGTAAACAGCCACCATCTCTTCGTGAATAGTTTTTTAACTTTTTCCCTGTTTGGTAAGTAATTTAATAACAGCGCGGTGCTCGATTTTCTTCAACGTTGTCACGTTAGCCATTCCAGTTGTCGTTAAATAAGGATATCTAGCAAAGTAATGAGCACAACTATATGAAATTTTACCTTTATAACCATAGGTAATGTCATTAATTAAATAAATACTCAAATTACCCACATCATTAGTAAATCACCCTCATACCGAGAATACAGAACGCCCCTCGAAGAGACGTGACTCATAATCTAAGGTATGTAGTGGTTAGATAACTACTCGATTTGTTAGTAAAACAATGGTTGGTTCCTTGTAAACAAGTGCAATTATAATAATGATGAATTAAGTTATCATGTGTATTTACCTTGTCCCATCCACTCTTGATTCGATTCATTCTGCATTGCATCTAGTTATATATACCTTGTAGGTGTGAGTAGATTTTGTGGTATAGTATTTTTATCTCACGATGCGACGCTAAAAATACTGTACTTATTTGTATGTAGGTACCTATCGTGTTTTGTTTAACATAAACAATATAAGTTAGAACTCTAGTACCTAGTCTTTGCTAAACAAAGTTGCATTTGCTTTTAGGTAAAAATAAAATAAAAACAAAGCTTTTTTATAGTTTATTGACATCTAAAACATTCGTAACAACTGTTTGTACTAAAATATAAATGTGTTTTATGTTAAAAGCTGTTAAATTGGTGTAATATAACGTGCTTGTTATAGCTGCTCATTGCAGGTAGTGTTAAGCAAAATGGACTTCTGTACATTTAAGTATAAGACACTTTATCAATCGTCGTTGTCATCATAGCCTATTTGCCAAATAGCCTTTTATAATATCAAAGTACAAGTTGTATTAATTCATTATTCGTGAACACGTTTAAGCTCAGTGTAATATTTCTTCTAGTGTATTTATTTCCAATTTTTTTGTGATCCTAGAGCTACTTAATCGCATAGGACACGAATAAAATGTCATCGTAATACCCAATATAAAAACAAAAGTAACAATTGCCTGAATACATCTCTTATCAGTTATCATTCATCGAGAAAGCTTAATGTCGCTAAAGCAACATTCAACATGCAAACTGTACTCAATATATCGTTGGTTGGAATTTTCGAGAATACTAATTGACCAATAAAAATATTAGATACGATGTTAATTAATTTTGAGATTCTCTAAAAGATTCTAAATAAATATCGCCAATTGCTCCTCTTAAATTTATAAAACGTAAATTAAAATAAATTATTAACAGTATTATGGAATAGCTGCTGTCATGTCGGACGGCTAGCGAGCGCACTCAGTGCTTCTGGATGGGGATGTTCCTGTCGGTGATAGCGAGCTGCGGCAGTGGCGCCTCCACGGTGAGCACGCCGTCCCGCGACAGCGACGACTTGATGGCCTCGGGGTTCGTTCCCTTCGGCAGCAGGAACTCCCTGTTGTACTCTCTGTACACAGACTTTGTGTCAGACTTCTCCTCGTGCTTGGCGTGGACCTGAAATACGACCAAAGAACTCCAGTTAATTACTGAAACTCGAGAATTCGTATTCTGGCTACACCCTACGACTCCGTTGACCCCGATAAAAAAAAAGATATGCTTGTGTATTGTGTGCACAAAAGCGATAATTTCATGTTGGCATGCTGCCTACTCTAAGAAGTTTCGGGCATTTTTTCACACTAAATACGTAAATAAACGCTCCATTATTTCACAGATAATTTATCTTCATTAGACCGCGACAGAAAATAAAAGTGAAGGAGCGTTGATGTCTTGTCTATAGACAAACCCTAGTAGCGTCCTACTAATACTAAATAGGTAATAGCATGGTGATAATGCTGTGCAATGTCACATTCAATGTGCTGTCTGCATAGGTAAATCTGCGCCGGGATATCGTTTGCATTTTAATACATATAACATTCAAAGACAGTGGTTACATTTACTGGACTAGATGTTTCTCGGTTATGGCTACAGGTGGAATTAGTCATTAAACGTGTCAGTAGCGTTGTGATAAATTTGCCTAAAATAAGTCAGGAATTCAGTGATGACGTCAAACGGCAACCGAACATTGTGTGGATATAAACCGCCCCATTGCCAAATGTTTGTGTAAACCTACACCGGTAGGTATCTATGATGTACGCTGTTGTGTGTAGTTGAGCAAATTGCGCGAACTGCTAACCATTTAGTTGCCATAAATTAAAAGAGCGTTGGCTGTGAATTTAGTTTGCAATATAATTCTAACTGCCTAATGAATACATTTTACATCCATAAATCATGATTCATTTCTCCCAAATTATTGCAACCTTGTACACTTACATTTCAAATGAATTCATCATTAATAAGTTTGTTTTAGAATGTAGATCTAATAGCATCTTTAGATTGTCTGCCTTGTTTACTCCTAACTGAACTCCGTCTACGCGTAATCGAACTTCGCCTACGCCTAATCGAACTTAAGCCTTTAATGGAGCGTACTAAGCCTATTCCAATAAGATGAAGACATGATAAAGGAATCAAAATCAGATTATATTTTACCTTCTACACAGATGATACCTACAGACTAGGTAAGTAGGCACTTAGATTTTACTTTTGAATTGTATGGAAGAGCATGAAAAAGACCAACTTACTGAGCTCGTTTAAACGGGAAGCATACTGCATACCTACAGTAGTAGGTAGGAGTATTTTATGTAAGCCTAAAGAAAATTCTTGTCTTATTCATACTCTAGTGATATAAGAAAAGTGTAGATACTCACCAATAATTTGTTGTCTACAGTCTTAACGACGATTTCTTCAGGGGTGTACTGGCTAACATCGAAACGGAGCTTCAGTGACTTGCCGTCGCCCTCATCCTGGATCAGGGGCGAGTTGAGGCTGTCCCAATGGCTGGGCTCGGCCAGCTGTCTGCTGTCACTGTGCTGTGATTGTGTGGTGCTGCTGCAAACATCATAAACATCAAATTACTTAATGCGTTCACTCATCCACACATCGGGGAGTCCATTACGTAACCACCAAACACGGAAGTTTCGGGTTTCGTTCTAATTTTCAAATGTGGATTTTACTGCCGTTTCAACACCGGCTGGTAAATAATAAATATCTATTTTAAATCTAACGGGAAACTATCTGTTTGGTAGTTTGAATGCTGACTCCTATATCCCAAATACTTATACCACCAATACTTCTAAATTCGTGCATCACATTCGAGTCGTAGTGTTGGTCAAGTGTTTGCAAAGTTATTAGTAGATAATTATTAATAATAAGTGGCGACATTGAGAGATAACCTTTGCGGAGTAGACGTTTATTGACAATCGTGTAGGTGTAGGTAGATGTATGTGAAGTGGGTGCTCTACTAGTCTGTTGTTTAGCACATAATTTGATTAAGACTGAAGGACCCAAATGTGAGTACTTAGATATGATTTTTTCAAACACATCTATAACATTCCATAGCTACATAGTTTTTATTTGCCATGAGCAAATCAACTTAACTAGGTACTTAAATGAAATGGACGATATCTAAACAGGGCATCGTAACACTTACATTAGGTACATGCAAAGAATACTAACTACGGTATGAGCTATAGTTACAATTACAGTCAGTTTTACAACCATACTACGTAGCCCTGAGGTCGTTGACGGTATTATATCGAATCTAATACTACAACACTGATATAACTAGCGAAGTAATTTGAAAATGAAATTCATTCTGATAGCATAAAAATACCCAGCTGTTATTAAATTCAGTCTAGCAAAAGTGATTAGTGGCATGCGAAATACTATCACGCTATTCTTTTATAATCCACTATATCGACCACGTGGACTGCATGCAATTGTTATGAACTATGAACTAGCTTAATTAAATGTGTTATTTCCTTCGTAGTTACCTTTTCTACAATACAATGCAGCCTAGGTACCTACATAATAAATAATCATGCATTCCAGAACAACACCCTAATTGCGTAACACACTATAAATCAGAATCTGAATAATTTTGAAGTCTATTGCTAATCCATTGCTTCATATGTTTGAAAAATTTGTCTGCTCAACAACGCAAATACGCAATGAATTTTGTGGAACTGTCAAAACGAAACCCATTCCAATTACCCCGCAGGTTAAGGCGTAGTGTGGGTAAGCATTGGTTTAACAAAATATCTTCATCTATAAAAGTATTCATGAACGCATGTTAGTTAAATGAATGAGGTGCGAACACAACATTTCAATGCCATTTTCGTTCCAGTTTGTGAACACTTAAAAATTCTTTGTAATTTGTACTCAGTCTACAATCCATATATGGTATCATGCTTTAGAGTTAGGTAGGTAACTATCTGACTCAGTCACTGGGAGCAAGTAATAATCTATGACCCGTGAACAAATTCAGCCAGTGCATAACATAACATAATTATTTTACGTTTTTCAACAAAACAGCTGATGTCATTCTCAAGTCATCAGCGCAGATACAAGGTCACTGTCAACAAAATGAGCTCATCGATATTAGAGGGGGCACTTGTACCTATAGTCGCCATTTGTGATCAATTGTGCAAGTGGGCGGTAAGTAGGTACAATACATAAGCAGGTAGGTACCCACTGCGGTCCAAAAAAAATGTTTTTCTGTCTAACGATGAATATGCTTGGCAGCACGTGGTATCCGAAAAAAATTAAGAGTAATAAGAACTTACTATAAAATTCGCTTCACTTTAAACTTTATCTCATATTATGATTTTAGAGTAGGTACAAGCCACCAAAGCAGGTTTACCAATGGTTTTGCCCACTGTACCGTAAGGTACCAAGTTGTGTGGTCTACTGTTTACCACATACCTACCGACCGGCATCCAATCGCATAACTTCAATGCTAAATGGATTAGGTTTCATTGGACACACAAAACAAATTCCTACAACGTTAGAGTACGGTTTACAGAATAAATTAGCAAAGTATCTAAAGAATGTGTAAAGTGTGAAATAAGTCAGATTCCTTTGACTCAGCTTGAATACAGAAAATAAGTCCTAAATGTTATTTTCGTTTGTGTAACAATTAAACGGTATTGGTACAATCTTTGTGTTTCCTGGTCGAGCCGTAAATCACTCTAGTCTAGTTTTAGTTTACCAGAATGCAAATTTTACTTTCTATTCAGTCCAGCCTTGGCTAAGTACTTGTCTCGGTCGTAGCTCCTTGCCTCCCAGCGAACTGCAAATATTGCAGCTACACAAAGGCTGGCTTGTTGGACTAAGGCTCAAATTAAACAATCACGGCTAGCTTCATTTGCACTTGCACCGTTTCTGAGTACCTACCTACCTACTCTATGTATGCAACCTACATACGCGATGTAAATTCTATTGGGATATAGAACCTTTAATTACCATAGAATTACGGGCAACATTTGCTTCCAAGCGTTTAGTGTAGGTACAACTAATAATGATAAAATGCGTCGTGAATCGTGATTTCACTATTATACATTAAGTCGTGGTATTCAATTCTTTTTATACTCTAGTCGAGTCTCCGGATAAGAACGGTTGAAAAGATAGGTCTCCGTAATCTATCTTTTGATAAAAAGAAATCCCACATGAGTTACGATTTCTTGACCGTAACACAGAAAATGTTTTTCCCGAACGGCCTTGGAATAGTAAAGTAGACAAATCAATACGTCTCAATGTTAACAATACTTTGTCTTAATCAAGATGTAATAAGTACATGTGATACACGTAATAAATACATAACTACTAACTAAGTAAGTTAATGTTGTATAATGATACCCATACAGGTGCGAGACTACTGCAAGCTTAAGTACATGATTAATTATATAAACAACCATTAATTAATGCGTACACACGTACCATAACCATACTATATAATAAACTACTGTTACATATTATTAAGTACACTGACATTACATACACAATTTAGATACTTTTATGATACAATTTTTACCTCTCTGATGACTTGGTTACTCCTCCGGAGGAAACAGATTCGAAATTGTAAGACATGCAAAAAGCAACGTATGTTGTTAGTTTTAAGCTCAAAACAGTTTTTTTTTTTACATAAGGTAGTGATGGACAGTATTTTGGACATATACCACTTCTTTATTATATCTATCTATGGACCAGATCATAATCTTTTAATCCACTAATAGTTCTACTATTCTCCAAGTGGCTTTTGTCATTAACCATAACGTTTACCTTCCTATATGGAAAACTATAGAATAAGTTTCCCCACAGCGACACACTTTCTTTCCAATTCACAGTCTAGGTCCCATATGAAATCCATCACTACCAAGTATTTCAAATATTAATTTGTATCTGATAGGTAGTTAAAGGTATTTATACATTGTGGGGCGTAGGGAAATAAACGGCTTCAGTTAATTGAGCGTAGGATTGCCACTTTTAAGTACCTACTGGTAGGAACTGAAGGTAACTAGGTATAACGGCGAAGTTAGGACTATACAATACCATTATTTGAGTACGTAATCAATAGGGGAATGATTGTTATTAAGTATATGGGTACAGATTGGTTAGAGTACTTAAACGTAACATGAAATTAAACACAACAACTAGGCGAATTTGTTTTAACTTGTGTTACGTTTAACCAATCTGTAACCGGCATTAATTAGGTATGTTCCGGTGACTCTGTTACTAAATTGAAACAACCAATCATGGCTTACAAAATGACCTTAATCAGAAGGCCAATTCCCATAATTATTAAAAACGTTCAAAATCAAGTCGCAATCTCATCTCAGCGACACAGTCAACTGTCAAAAATGTAGGTAAACTCTATAGAAATGTTGACAGATTGAGACTGAGATTAGAATGCGAACATTCTTAAAAATACCTACGGGAACTGTTGTTTACAAAATATTTCCCTGGTAGTCTCGCTGATGAATGTTATTCACACCAAAAGTGGCAACCCTAGACAATAATTCAGATCTAAAAGAGGGATCGAATCAACCGGAGATAAATTTTATGAGAGTATCTATATATATATAAATATCAAACCAATAAACTTAACGGCATCGATGACTATTAGAGTCATTGAGACAAAAAATATCGATTAACAACAGTAAAACATAGGATTGAGAAGCATCTTAAAAACCTGAAGCCAATACGATAAGAATATATTAAGTAATTTAAATATAATAATAACATAACATTATTCCATACAAGAAAGCAGGTATAATATAAAAAATATTATAAGTAATGATAATGACTAATGATAAAGCATAAATACAGTAAAAATATAGGCATACATATCGCAGCAAACAGTATGGCCATTGCAAACAGCTAGTGACGTCAGTGTCTCGGTGGCCAAAAGACAACCACACAAAGTGAAAAATTGTCGCCTTAACTTTAATTATTCTGCTAAGTACCTATGTAGGCATTTGTTAACAGCTGCTACCGCCAAATATGTCCAAACAGTTCTTACTGTAACGCAGCCCACACAGAACCATTGAAACATGGGCGGACCAGTAAGCCCACACTTGAATAAAATTGAGCAAGATCCTAAAAATATTTGTGACGTGGTGTTAGCAAGTAATATCGTTGTTTATTTTGCTCATTATGTCGTATACAAATCGTATTGCTGCCATACATTTTTGACTACCCACATGTGTGAATATGAATTAAGGTTGACGAGCACGAATCCTACGCAGCGTCGCGAGATGTCGAATGGTACTGAGTGAAGGCTGAAGGCTGGTATTGCATCACTAGACTTGCGACTGAAACAGAACCAACTCGCTCCAAGTGGGTCATGTATTCATGCCGTAAACATAATTTCAGCGCGTTTGCGCCAACAAAACTTTATAACTTCAACGCCCGTGTTGATAAAACAATCGTAAGCCGGTTTTCTCGGCGGTAAGCAGGCGTTTTCCCTATAATCCAAGGTGTGATATCAACATCGTGCATTTACTTAATTGTTTAATTTTATTGTTAACCTCTGCATCTCCGATAACCTTTGAATATTTAATCATGCAGTTTTGTGAAAAATTAAACACGTGACTGTATGTCGACTCCGACCTTGTTACTCGAAATGAATGTACAGTTGACAAAAAAATTGCAGCTCTTTATGAAACGATTGGCAATGTTAAGTTTATTTTTTTGCAACACGCCTCCATTGAGCTCCGTAAAGCTAGTCCGTGCCTCATTCATAGCGCGGGTTCGCTTATATAAACTCTCGTTATGCGCATACATTGTGTTTACAATTTACGCCTTTCTGTGTTTTAACTACAAAATTCTCTGGTTTAGAGGCGCGCAACGGGCGCTATTTCTATTTATGACATCATCCCGCGTCGGGCTTACGTATCGCTGCACGCTTTAAATGGAGGCGACTGAGTTGTCTGCAGTTGATGCCGTTCCGCGGACTGATCCCGAATAATACCTTTTGAATATACTTTCTTAAAGCAGTCGGCCCGGCCGAGGTGGGCGACTGTCTTGCGAAACTACCAAACTCATTAATTCAAGATTCCCTTTTAAGAAACACGCCCGGCAACGTAACTGTTACGGACGGAATAATATTATAGCCATGAGACAACTCGGTTTATTCACCCTCCTATCTGTCTTGACAAATGTACGAATTAAAATTTCATGCGTTATTGACATGTCCAACTTGGATATAAGTTGTCTTTTATGAATCAAAGCGAATATCGCAGACTTAAGTTAATGTTAAATTAAATTGTAATTAAATAAGTTAGAAAATAAATAAAAATAAATACCTAGTCGTGCTTTTGAAGAAGTTGTTGCTTTCTCTGTTCATGAGTTCTGATCTGAATTTGCTCATTTCTTCTTCCATCTTCCTCATTTCGGCGTCAAATCTCTCCCTAATGCTGGAGAATTCAGTGTCGATGACAGAAAAGTCACCAAGCTTGATGGGAATATTCCTTTTCAGACCACTGTCAGCCATTTTAGCGTTGTGTGTTTTGTGGAATAGGTGAAACTAAACAAACACTGAAACGTTTTTAAGTAAACACGGATCACAGTGTCGCTACGCACTCAACGGCAGACAAGGCAGCACTGATCATTAGTCGTCGCTCGACTCGGCGCCAGGGGGCCTGCGCACAGTTTTAAATAGCCTCACGTTCGAACGCTGCGCCGAGAGCGAGACTCGCTCGGCGTCACTCGGCCCACACTATGCTTCTCGCTCATTCCACGTCTGGCCATGCCGTTGCTCACACTCGAGCATCTTCGCCATGATGTAGAGGCGCTACCACCGACGTCATCGTCCACAACTACGTAACATGAATCATTTATCTGAATCCGTTTCTTCTGTTTAAGGCAATCGACACCATAAATATATAATTATAGTCTTAGGTAGGTACCTACCTAAGATTATCTTATTCATCGCGATGTTTTATGTTTACCCGGTTGACATTCCGTCTCGTCAATAGTGACAAACTACTGCAGAACTAATAGTTTGCAATACTAGGTGGTCACCTTCGCCTTATGACGTGAATTTGGCGTAACAGCGGAAATTACCTAACCGCTTCAAGGTTCTCCCAGTTAAATATATTTGGAATTTCTTTATTGTTTTTAAAGAGAAAAAATACTCTGGCATTGCTTGTTAAAAGATTTCAATCTTTGTTTTCCCATTGACAAGGATTGGGAACCTTAAAACAATGGCCAAATAAATAAAAGTCCGTTTAGGGCGACACGACAGCCGCATGAAAGCAGCCAGTAGACCTTGATGCCTAATATGAGTCAGAAGTTTGTCATGTCTTGAGAGTGTTAAGACAAAACATCCAATTATGTCCACGTTAACCAGTAGGCGAATATGTTATATTCGTTGTATTCATTACAAATAGGAAACATTACTCATGCTCTAACTCCTACGTTAATATCAATCATTACCAGAGATATTACCAGGAATTCGGTTTGTATTGACTTGAACTAAGCCAATCCCAAGAATTGGTCCAAGGTTGGATTGCGCTTATGAATTCAATACCAACCAAGCTAAGGGGTTCACAAAATCAGATGATTCAAGAAAACTCTTATTTAGATACATTAAACAGGAATGTTAAATTTTCTGCTCAGATTGCATTAAATATGTAGTTTTTCCTGCTACCACAAAAAACAGATCCCTAAGCTTAGCATCGCGATTTTAATAAGCTAAAAAAAAACAAAAGTCATTTATTCAAACTGGGCTGAGAATCAGCACTTTTTGAACGTCAAAATCACATAAGACAGTCCCCCCAAAACGCCCGCCCTTCACCACTTCCTTGTGCTTTAGCTGGGAAGAAGAAGTGGCGGAACAAACTCCCCAGCAGTATTTAAAACTAAGCTAATAATAAAATAAGAAACTTCACAAAGGTAAGCTTTATGTTATATTTTTCTATCTATCTTTCCAACCCCCTTTTTTTCGCACAGACAGGAGGCCTGTGTCCCAGCAGTGGGAACATAATAGTCCGCCGATTATACCTAAGCATTAAAAACTAAGTAATTTTATAATATTTCACCTTGATAATTGATTTTGGATATATTATGTTCTCAAAAAATAAGCCTTACTAATTTGTTTCAAAACAGATAATTAATTATACATAGTACATTACTGCAGCGGCCAGAAAGAGAGGCATTGATGGACGAAAGTGTAAACACATACGTAAGTCCATCAATGGCATCAATGCCTAGATGTGGCCAAGGCTTTTAAAGTATGTACGTACTTTTCTCAAATAATGCGCGGAAATTAAAATACAATTACTTTTCAAAATCAATGACGAACAACAATAATTTTTGTTTAGTGCTCTAAGTTTTTCCCGCATTAAAGTGTTCGTTTGTTTTTTTTTTTCAATAAAAAGCTTTCTATTTGCAAGCCAGTTCGAAATTGAAATAAAACCTTTTATAGGTTACCTCCTTGGTTGCCATGTTTCGGAGTAAAAGATCGCTCCATTTTTTAATTACACGATAGTTATGAGTTTACTATGTAATTCTACGTTTCAAATCGCCATAAAAAGGTCCCGTCGTAATATAGGGGTGCACCATATGATTGTTTCCTATTTAGCACGCGACCAGTAAAAAAGCTCAATCTTAAGGAAACTGTTGACGAATTGGAGCGAGGTGATGAATATACTTTGTTGCCGAACCAAGTTACCATTTTCCTACCTGAGTAGGCTATGCCGCCAACGATGATAACTCTGGAGTTCATATCCAGAGTGTCGTTCGTTGGCGGAGTTCGTACCATTACAAAATCTTCCAGGTAAATATAAATAAATATGAGACAACATCCACACAAGGTTTTCAACGAAAAGGTCTCGAACTAGGTAGAGCCTGTACTACGGTAACCTGATGACTGATATACATACTTATATACATATACACACCCAGCCACAGGTCAAACAGACATGTTCATGCACACAAATGTTTGACTTGTCCGGGGATCGAACCCGAGACCAGCGGCTCAGAAGGCAGGGTCACTACCAACTGCACCAACCGGTCTGTCAAAAATAATTAATAAATTAATCGTTTATAATTTATTTTAGGAGTCAATAAACGTATGCTGCCTAGTTTATGTTATGTATTAATATTATGTATATATTCTTTTATTTTAGTGCCTCAACTAACAGCTGAGGTAATGTTTTATGAGAGTTGTTTTATGAGGAAGATGACGAGCCTTTAAAGAACTTGCCAAAATGAAGATTTACGATTAACACAATCAGCGATGATAGCAAAGTATCTCTGCCTTACACATCTGTTCCTCCTACAACAGGTGCGTCAACCGTTTCTGGGTTTATTCAGCCAACCGTTCCTCTCCAAAGACAGTCAGTGGAATAACGAGCAATGGTCTACAAAACTCTCAGCCACAGGCCACCTGTAATACAACTACTATTTTTGCCACTGCCTAAATAGGGCTGTACATAATGCGTAGAAGTCATAGGTACAAGCGGAACGGCGAAGAATATCGGTTGTTTATTTTCATTAAATGATAAATGATTTTATTTCTGTAAGTAGGTTTGTACTGTACAAACACTTTTACACGTCAATCGTATTTTAAAAACTAGATGAGGTCGGCATTTCCTATCTGACTACTATTAGCAAAAGGTTAGCTCGAAACCCACAAAACAGATATGTAGAGGGGATAAGAGCTCTTATTGCTCTGTCTTACTTTGGACACAAAAATGACACCGAGAATGATGAAGACATGATTTCGGTATGATGAGGTTGATGCAAAGGGAAAACCTTTTTCATTTGTCAAAACTGTAAAATTCATGTACGTTTATGTTTACGTACGTACTTACAATATGTTTCACCGCTGTTTTATTGGATTTTCAAAGTCACTCTGGGTGATTCATTCATTCATCTAAATTAATTAAATACCGATCCCATATTACTTTTTTTCCTTATTAGACCGCTTTACATGCCTACGACCCCTATATTACGACGGGCCTTTTAAAAGGCCACCTTTTGCCGGCTTTCCCGGAAAAGCTGTATTTTTTCATAATTTTTCTTAGTTTTTATGAGTCATTTAAAGAAATATATCTATAAATCACGATGATCGGAGATAAAAAAAGAAAAAGAAGATAAAAAATAGTTTCAGTAACATCTGGATTACACATAATCCACGTCATCAGTTACTGTCGACAATGAACACGAACGGTTCTGAGCGGTATTTATAGATATGATTCCACCATGTGCCATAAGCCCCCTTACCGCTCAACAATGTAAACACTAGTCATCCCTCGAAAAAGCTTCCACCCCACACTTACTTAATGCTCCATTTATAACCGCCGACAGCCCTTTTACCACAGGAAACTACTCTGCCGTCTGAAGGTTGAAAGCCGTCAAGATTATTTTTGGAAACATTGTTGTTTCAAAATCATTGAATGATTAAAACTGAAATGTTATCTTTTGCTAGATGGGTGTCATAAATTATAGTAAAACACGATTTTATGCTACTAATAAATTATTGAATAAAACCAAACTTAGGTATATTTTAACTATCCAGCCAAAATCTAATGCTAGGACGAAAATCTAGGTATAGGACCTATAACAACCAGATCTTGACCAAAGGAGTATGATACAACAGCCGATAAATAGTGTAGGTACCTAACCATTCAAATTGTTCATTCAACCAGAAGTGAGAGGATACCAAATCATGCAAGAAGAGGATTTGTGTTGACCTCAAGCAACATGGTTCAAGGGCAGGCAGAAGAAAGTGAGAACCGTAATAGTAAAGCAAGAGGAAAACCATAAATAATATCAGTGCTGCAGCTGGCTGAGATTTCAAGTGTAAAATGTGATTATATGGGACATTACTGGTTTCTTTTATGAGTGACGCGTTGACGATACACGTGTGCAGTTTGCGCTGTAGGTTATGCCCAACCTACGGACTACCTAGTATGCTTCATTCATCATTGTTACCATGTCAAACTGTAAACAACCAGTGCTGAAGTCCTCTCCCTAAGGTCGCTGCAAACGTCGAATAAATTCAGCCAATCATCCCAGTTCACTGTTTCGGAAGTGGCCAGCAGAAAGACT
Organism: Brachylomia viminalis; assembly: GCA_937001585.2. Classification (NCBI taxonomy): domain Eukaryota; kingdom Metazoa; phylum Arthropoda; class Insecta; order Lepidoptera; family Noctuidae; genus Brachylomia; species Brachylomia viminalis. The sequence goes on from OW443299.2 coordinate 13,241,677, forward strand.
GCAGCCCTGTTGACCGTATAGGTACGATTATACCAACAATTGCTCATTGTAGAGGATCACAGAGGACATCCTATAAGAGAGACACAATGTCTAGAGCTCTAGTCTGTAAGGGGCTGTACTGTAGGTAATAGTGGTGTTAAGTTGACTGCCACATACCAAGAATTTCGTTAAAATCGCAGTAAAACTTTCTTAAGGCAGTGCCACCGCCATGTCACGTCATGGTAAATTAAATTAACATTTGAGTATTTAGACAGTAGACACAGTATAGAGCTCAATATATGAGTCTAGGCTAGACGTGATTTAATGCAGTCGTGCTCCATTCATTAGCATAGCACGCTCTATTTATTGCGTTAAGATTAGGACCGTATGACTCTGACACAGCGTCCGTATTACCTTTACACACGATTATTTATTGCTACAAAATTAGGTACCTACATCAGACTCTGATATACTCATCGGACTGATGTTGCTATTTACATCGTAGACGTTAATAATGAATGAATTACAATAGTAATTTTATTAAAATCAATGAAACATTAGCGTCCAGGAATCGTCGTCAAAAACAGTGATGCACGTTTATATTTACCACGGTAAACAAAGAAGCAGTGAATTAGCGTATGTTTAACATCATTTTCTTAAAATAGTTTCTCTTCTGATTAGAATATTTATAACAAGTTATGCCTATTTAATCGTATATAAACCTGCTTTTAGTAAAGCAAACATGTCTTTTTTTCTGGTTGATGTTTTTATCCTGAGCCGCGGCATGCCTGTGTTGGGTTTGGGTCTCGATTCGAATTTCGTCGCCTCACGTGAATAGTCATAGGTGAATAACATAACAGGTTGATCAGTTTGAATACAACAATGACTCCTTCCGCTCCGTTGACTCTTACGATTTATCTTTTATTGTCAGAATACAATAGGCGCGTCAAGTTTAGTTGTAAGAGTTAACTTACAAGAAAGAGCCGGTAAAAAAAATCTAAAACGTATATTGACTACCTATTAGTATTTAGAAGACAGTTTTAGGTTCTTATTGGGTAAGCAAGTAGATTGTTTCTTATGAACTGTTTGAATAGGTACCAAATATCTCTAATTGCTTTCGAAACTATTTTCGCAGATGCAGACACTTCGAAGGAATTTTCTGATGTTACCTACCTCTATCTCCGAATTTACCCATCGTGTTACTGGCAAATCCTAATAACGTGCCAACTACTGCTATTCTAGTACTGCACGGTACTGTCTGGGCCGGAATGTTGATGAAAGCGATAAACCTAGAGGTCATTCACATCACGCCACAGTGAGAAGAAGGAACACAATATGAAACGGAATCATCCATTATTTTTTGTTATATTATGTTAGTAAAAATACTGACAGTTCTTCAGATAAGCTCCTTCAAAGGTGGCAAGTACGTTGATTAAATTTTAATAAGCTCGGGTGAATGACCACACCGATTAGGAATAGAACGCGGGGCAAGATCGTGACGTAATGCTGCTATATACTACCTACGTACCTACAGCTACAGTGCTAATAACTGGCTTTATAAGGTCCTGATGCGATGCTCCATTGCACGGATCCACATGCTTTTAATTTCAGAAGAAACCCTATAAGAGCAAATTGCATTCTTAGGATTTGTGCTTACTCAATAATAGCATGTATTACTTAACCTCTCTACGTAGGCTTCTTCCTAGGAAATATATCAGTTATATAACTAAGTAAGATCGAGCTTCACAAACCATAAGAATCACATTGAATTCCTATATGCACCTACGCGAGAAACCCAATGCGGTGGCAGTTGGGTTATGGTTTAAAATAAAAAACTGATTTATATCACGATAAATCTCGTCCAAGACGGATTTCATCTTTCAAAGCATTTCGAAGCAACATGTAAACATTACAAATCAAGTTTGAAGCTAATATTGTGCTTTATAAACATTTCATAACATTTTGCAAGCTAGCCAAATGCCATTTCCGTCTCAAAAATCAAATGGCATTTCCTAAAGGCGTCATATTTAAAAAAAATACATTTTCATTTGTAAAGAATGTTATACAGGGTTACTTGTAATTCGACGTATATCCGTCAGGAGCTGATAGGTGGGCCACAAAGCGACAAATGGAAGCCCCCAGATGTATGGCCGAAATTCAATAGTTTTCGAGATATTTGAATTCGACTGACCGGTTGGTGCAGTTGGTAGCGACCGTGCCTTATGAGCCGCTGGTCCCGGGTTCGATCCCCGGACAAGTCAAACATTTGTGTGCATGAAAATGTCGGTTTGTCCTGTGTCTGGGTGTGTATATGTATATATCAGTCATCAGGTTACCGTAGTACAGGCTCTACCTAGTTCGGCACCCGAAGACCTTGTGTGGATGTTGTCTCATATTTATTATTATTATTTAATTTGGTTTTTCGATATTTACCCAAAATTTGACATGCAATTCCAAATAATAATAAAAAACTACATATTGAATTAGTGCCATTCAAAATGATATTGTAGCTGGTAAGTAGGTAGGTACTTTAATTAAGCTATGAACATAATTAAAAGTACTTTTCAACAAAATATTTAAAATGATGAAAAAAAAGGGCTTTTAGTTATTTGTACGATTAATGTCATAGACTTTTTTTAACGAGACAACATTTTTTGAAGCGTAAAATGGAAAGATGATAATATTATTCATAAGTAAGTAGAATAAGAATAAGAATAATTTATTTGCAAAAAATATAGGTGTTACCAGTTGTAAAAGTTGGTGGTTAATGTACAGTCCATACTTTCCCTGTTTAGGGCATGCAAATTGTTACGCTGACGACACGCTAGTCCTGGCGCAGGGAAGGTCGCACCAGGCGGCGGCCGAACTAGCGACACGCGGGGTTGCGACAATCGTCGAGAGGATCAGGCAATTGGGACTCGAGGTGGCCCTGCACAAGTCCGAGGCCATGTGTTTTCATGGTCCTCGGAACACGCCACCGTCGGGTTCCCAAATAACGGTAGGAGGGGTTCACATCGGCGTCGCGTCGACGATGAAGTACCTGGGACTCGTCCTCGACAGCCGGTGGAACTTCGTGGAGCATTTCCGACGTTTGGCTCCCAGACTGGAAAGGGCCGGGGCTGCCTTAAAGCGGCTCCTGCCCAATCTAGGGGGCCAAACGCCTCCTGCCGGAGGCTCTACGCGGGGGTCATGCGGTCCATGGCCCTTTACGGGGCACCGGTGTGGGCGCGTTCCTTGAGGCGGCGGCCAGCCCGCTGGTTGAACGCGCCCCAAAGGGTCATGGCCATCCGGCTGGTCCGGGGATACCGTACGGTCTCCGGTGAGGCGGCGAGCCTCCTTGCCGGATTACCGCCATGGGATCTGGAGGCAAAAGTCCTCGCGCACGTTTGGGAGTGGCGCGAGGAGGCGAAACGCCGGGGCGTAGCTCCGCTGCCGCGAGAAATCACGGTACAGCGGACAGAGCTCCGGCGGGATCTCAGGGCGGCATGGAGAGTGCGATTGTCGCAACCCAGCGCTGGGCACGCCACAATTGCGGCGATAAGTCCCCTCTTTGAGGAGTGGCTAGAGAGGCGCCACGGCGTCCTCACCTTCCGCCTGACGCAGGTCCTCACCGGACACGGCTGTTTCGGGAGGTTCCGGATAAGGCGGGAGGAAACGCCCGGGTGTCACCATTGTGTGGATCGCCCGGAGGACACGGTGGAGCATACGGTGGAGGTCTGCCCGGCTTGGACGGAGCACCGCCGTGTCCTCGTGGAGGCGATTGGCGGTGGCGATCTCTCGCGTCCGGCCTTGGTCCAGGACATGGTACGGAGCGAGAGGGCTTGGGAAGCCGTCACCTCCTTCTGCGAAGCTGTAATGTTCGCGAAGGAGGAGGCGGAACGCGTGAGGGAGAGGCAAAGTTTGCGCCCTCACGCCCCTAGCCGCCGCAGGAGACGCCCTGGGCGTCGGGAATCGCAGGCCGATTCCCGGCCACCGTAGGCGCGGGCTTGCGAACGGCGAGCAATGGGCAGCTCGCCGTTCGATAAGGACCAGGCCCGGGTCGACGGCGAGTTGTATTCCACGCGCGCCTCAAAGAGATGTCAGCACCAATGACGGGGTTTGCTAGGACCAATGCCTGCTAGGGTTGCGGAAAAGTCCAAGAGGGTTACCGTGGCCCCTGGCACAGGCAACTGAAGGAACACGGGTGGGTTTTAGTCAGTAAGAGTCTGACACGCCCTCCTGCTCTGCCCAGAGCGGGAGAAGTTATTTAATGATTTCCCACCCACAAAAAAAAAAAAAAAAAGGGCATGCAAATTAGTTTTACATGAATAGGTACATAGGTAAGGTACTTATTTTAATAAGATATACAAAATATACACCAATGTTCTAATATAATTTTTAAATCAAGATAACTTTAAGTTATAATAATATATAAAAAAACACAACAAAACTTAAAACCTTAAAATAACATGTTGTCTATATAACATAAATTCTTTAATATTTAAACTGAATAAACACATGCCACAAAACTATAGGACACTTAGAATATTTTTTTTTCTTTATGTTGCAGATATTCTTGTAAACTATAAAAACAATTTTCTATCAACCATCTACGCAGTTTAATTTTAAAATATTTAAATGGCAGTTCCCATAAGGTCTTTGGTAATTTGTTAAATATTGTAATGCACATAATTATGAAAAAAATTTTTTTTTGCTTATAGTTGTATTACAGAAAGGAACTAAAATCTTTGTTGCATCTCTTGGCCTCTGTTTGGTGTGTGGTCTGTTTCCTCCCAAACACCGATACCTCAAACAAATACATGCCGGTCAAGGTCAATAGTTTCAGTTTTTTGAATAGAGGCCTACAAGATTCAAGTGGATCGACACCGCATATAGCTCATACACATTTCTTTTGTACAATAAATGTCTACCTACTACCTACCTACGTACTTTTAAAGGTCATTTATTTAAACTAGGCTGAGAATCAGCACTTTTTGAACGTCAAAATTACAACATAAGACAGTCCCCCAAAACGCCCGCCCTTCACCACTTCCTAATGCTGTAGCTGGGAAGAAGAAGTGGCGCAACAAACTCCCCAGAAGTACAGCTGTCTGTTCAGTTAGAAGAACTGGATTCTATATACTTAGTAATAAGTAATTAACATTACGAAACACAAAACATTAAATAAAATTATTTGCCATAATGTCACCTAGCACACGCCAATATTGAAAACTATACTCAAGCAAAAATAAAAACGTAAACAGAACTTAATACAATAGGTACTGTTAAAATAATTTATCTACCCATGTAAATTGTTTTTATAGTTATTTACTAATTATAAAAGAGTTCCAAAATTATTTTCCTTTATTAAACTTAATTTTAATTGCTCATGATATCCAGTGTTGTTTTATTTCAATTTCTATTGATAATGTCCAATACGAAATGCGAATAAACCCCTGTACTATAACTACGAAGGTGGCAGATGAAACTAAATAGGTACCATTGACCACCGGGGTGGTAAACACCACCTATTAGTGCCAACCACCACCCCGGTGGCAAGCTCGAAGGGGGCAGATGGGAATAAAGGCATAATAAAAGCCTCCAGGCATAAAAGGCGTGCGCTTAGGTACATATGCAATGCTGCATTATGTTTATACATTTAGCTGTAACTCGAAGTCACAATTATATATAAAGGGGCGAGCCTATTGCTTTCAACCGGGCACAAATCTAGGCTCCGGGCTGCTACTGAGAATTCCTAATAGGAAAACCTAATAACAATTATATATAAAGGGGCGAGCCTATTGCTTTCAACCGGGCACAAATCTAGGCTCCGGGCTGCTACTGAGAATTCCTAATAGAAAAACCTAATAACAATTATATATAAAGGGGCGAGCCTATTGCTTTCAACCGGGCACAAATCTAGGCTCCGGGCTGCTACTGAGAATTCCTAATAGGAAAACCTAATAACAATTATATATAAAGGGGCGAGCCTATTGCTTTCAACCGGGCACAAATCTAGGCTCCGGGCTGCTACTGAGAATTCCTAATAGGAAAACCTAATAACAATTATATATAAAGGGGCGAGCCTATTGCTTTCAACCGGGCACAAATCTAGGCTCCGGGCTGCTACTGAGAATTCCTAATAGGAAAACCTAATAACAATTATATATAAAGGGGCGAGCCTATTGCTTTCAACCGGGCACAAATCTAGGCTCCGGGCTGCTACTGAGAATTCCTAATAGGAAAACCTAATAACAATTATATATAAAGGGGCGAGCCTATTGCTTTCAACCGGGCACAAATCTAGGCTCCGGGCTGCTACTGAGAATTCCTAATAGAAAAACCTAATAACAATTATATATAAAGGGGCGAGCCTATTGCTTTCAACCGGGCACAAATCTAGGCTCCGGGCTGCTACTGAGAATTCCTAATAGGAAAACCTAATAACAATTATATATAAAGGGGCGAGCCTATTGCTTTCAACCGGGCACAAATCTAGGCTCCGGGCTGCTACTGAGAATTCCTAATAGGAAAACCTAATAACAATTATATATAAAGGGGCGAGCCTATTGCTTTCAACCGGGCACAAATCTAGGCTCCGGGCTGCTACTGAGAATTCCTAATAGAAAAACCTAATAACAATTATATATAAAGGGGCGAGCCTATTGCTTTCAACCGGGCACAAATCTAGGCTCCGGGCTGCTACTGAGAATTCCTAATAGAAAAACCTAATAACAATTCGGTCGACCTGGGAATCGATCCCAGGCCCATGCTCAGTAGCAGGTAGAGGTAGCGACCACTAGACCAGCGAGGCAGTTCTATAATATGATATTTATTTTTGTAAATTGGTTTAAACAAACACTTACACGTCAAATGAGATCCGAATATCTTTTACGCAGCAAAACATCAGATTGGGCCCATTCCTCTACCTACTCCCGCCAAGGTCGTTCCAGTATTGTATTGTATAACAAAGTGTAACGAATAGTCTAGGTAAGATCAAGGCTAGGTCCATTCTGTGACACTCACGCTCGCGGTGGGTGACAAGCAGAGCGGAAAGCGGAACCCTGGTCAGATCGTCGCCTTCCGCATTTTTCCTCACAAGCCTATAAAGTTTCGATGACACTTGATATTATGTTCGCGTGATTTCACAATGACTGTCATGAGGAACAGTGCCTTTCATCGACGCTTCATTGTTAATTTAGATGCATTGATTCGAACCTTCCACTATATCACGAAGGTAGGGGCAATATTAGTTTAATAGCAGAATCAACACAACAGTAATTTAATCATTAATTTACTTATTTGTTTCAAAAGTGCGGAAACTACACTCTGGCACATTGAGAAGAATCAATTTATAACCTAGCACATGTTGGAACAAATTTGACGACATGTGACATCTACCAACCCGCACTGGGCCCGCGTGGTGCATTACGGCCCACTCCCTCTCACAGACAGGAGGCCTGTGTCCCAGCAGTGGGAACATTGTAGGCTGATGAAGATGATGATGACATGTTGGAACGGCATTGGCATTGCATTCTTGTAACTACAGGATAATAATTATAGGTACCTACCACTAAGTAGCTACATTTTACAGACATACCGACTGTATGGAAAGTATGCCTGGATAAAACCAAAATTAAGGAAGGATAATACAACATAAAACAACAGCTATACCTACTTTGGATAGGTATTTCAGCTGAAATCGTTTGCCTCGTTGGAACGGTTTTATTTATAACATATTTCCAGCAGTGGAATAGGTCAATGATTGTTAACGAAACGACATTCATAAAAACATACCCACACCACACATAATTATGACATTCATGAGATCTAAGGAAACAGTGTCAGTCCTTATTTAAAAAACTGTAGCCCCCAATATAACGCCCTCGGTGTCTTTCGATAGGTAGGCAGGTACCTGCTATTGCTATTGGAAACAACAGAGCCATGACGTAAGCTACCCTGATTGCTTCAGGCAGTTTGAAAATAGAGTGACGTCACCGGCTTCATAACGAAGCCTGACTTTGATTCCTCCTGACGTTCGTTTGTTTTGAAATTATTGCAAAATCACACCGGTTTTTTTTTGTTTTTTTTTTTTTTTTTTTTTTGATGACGTTAACGTTTTGAGCACATGGGTGTTGATGATAGATTTCATTGTATAATATGGTGTGGGTCAGCGATCCCCGTATTAATTGAACTTAATTAACACGTTAAATAAACGGTAACTATCGAACAATGCAACTGAACCATCAAATTGCTTTGGCTACCTACCAACCTACTTAAATGCTCGCTCGGATTTTTGATGAACTCTAGGTTCATCAAAAATCCCTCCACTCCCTCTCATTTCCAAGAGATCTACTTCATAAGGAACGGATTCAACAGTCATCACATTTACCTACCAAGACTACCACCACGCCCAAGAAAATTGATATTTTGTGGCCCATGTGGTACATACCAACACTACCAGACAAGACCACACAATGCTCGTGTTTTTACCGCCCGCCAATTAACGCAATCCATTTTAATTAAGTACGATGAAGCATTGCAGTCTAACCGGTTATAAATCCAACAAAGTAGGTACGGTAAGTACTGCAGTTTTACACAATGAATGAACTATGTAGGTATCGCAAATACCAATGGTCAAATACAAAATGTAGAGGATTTTAATGATAAATATTTCTATAAATTGTTTCCAAATACCTTTTTAAACGTCAAAGGGTTCTGTACCAAAATGGTTCAAATGAACCCAGGTACACGCTAGGTAGGTATATACCTAGTTGTTATCTCACGAAGCGACGCGCGTTTTGCAAGTGTACCACCACGCTGTTTTTTTAACGTTTAAAAGTGCCTTCCAAGTGCCTATTTGAAATAAATGCTTTTATTTTGACTGTGGATGTGTGTGTAAGCGCAGGACCTTTCGGTACCGTCCGAGACAATGGCGAGGTCGGAAATGTGTGCGTGTGTGTTTTGTTCTAAAGCTGCTCGTCTTCACGCACACATTCACAGCGTGTTTGTACACACACTAAGCGCACACAAGTAAAGCGCTCGTCGCTTCGTGAGATAAAAATACTGTATGAATGCGATACGCGCTTCGACGATATACGCTACGTGATACAAGCTACGGCAACCGCTACGCGCCAGTCTACGCGCCACACACTACGCGCTACACGTTACGCACCACGGTATCTACACGCTACGAACCCTATTATGCTTCGAGCTGAGCTACACTCTACTTACGCTACCCGGAACTTGCAACAGGATAAGTAAAACTTGCTACACGCTACGTGCACTACAAACTGCGGTCTGTGCCGTCCGAATATGATGGATAAAGGTCATCATTACATGATCTCGGACCCTCGGTGCGAGACTCTGACTCACACTATCCCGGGTTTTTTTTGGGGGGTTAGTGTTGGTGTAGCATATTCCCTTGTTCTATTACACCTATAATCTCTATCAGCCGTCATCTCTTTACCATAAGTGGTTTGAAGATGCTATTGCCAATGCCTGGAAAAGTTTTAGGCAGCACCTTAGAATAGAATAGACAGTTATTTTGCAAATATGGGTAATACATAGGTAATAGGTGTTATAGTAATGACACACTAAAGCTCAGCCATATTTCACCATTCGACTTGCGAACATTTATAAATATTATCATTTACTTAGTTAAGTTTAACAAAAACCCAGATAGGTACATCAATCCAAAGCAATTGAGCCAATTTTTTTCGTTGATAAAAACTCAGTCACTCTTTCGTAGGTACGTTTGATCCTTCAATACTCGAATCTTTTTCTTGGCTTTCCTGTAATTATAATCAAAAGTCATAGCAAAAACTTTTATCAAAACATCACAAACCTATTGATCATGACAAGGCAATGAGTATAATATAATGTAGTTACCGACTTAAACTTTCATTACTCATTACAGGTAGGTACCTACTGGTTATCTGAAAAATAATGTATGTAGATGCATCTAGTTACACTTATTCTGTGCGATATAGGTATATGTAGGTAGGTACGTGTAACGCAGCTTGTATGTAGGTATAGGTACCTACTAAGTTTCTTCTGTAAATGAGTGACATCGTGGTTGGTTCATTGTTCACTAATGTGGGGCAACACCGCATCACATGTAAATGAAATTGTTCCCAATGCTATTACATGATAGGAATAATGTCTGCGTGCAGTCATTTCATGCTATGTAACTAGGGGAAAGGTGAACGAGATGATGCTTGTAGTTTAAACGATATTCAACTTAAGAGGGCTATCACAATTTTTCTTGTATTTGAGTGTTTTAAGAGTCGCACACTCAAATACAAGAAAAAAAATATATATTTATTTAGATCACTCCCGAAAGAAATAATCAAACTGAGTTTTGATGTGTGATTGATTATGGTTTAGTTATGGCCACAAAATTAAAAAAAAAATGCCCGCGAATGTTTGATTATTTCTTTAACGTCGCTTTCCTGGAGTTGTACACAAATCACATGTGAATTCATCAGGATCATCGCTTATCACCAGCAACTGCAAAATGTTTACTTGCTGTTCTTTATGGCACGCCATTTTTTTACAGAATCCAGCGCTTTTATCATGGAGTCTTCCGGCCACTCACCACGATTAATTTTTCTTTTATAATTAAGAGGCAGTCTAAAACAAGATAAAGTATTTTTTTTTATTTATTGAAATCGATAAAATGAAAAGCCTACCTACTAATATTTTTTCCATAATGCAGGATATTTAATTAAGTAAGTCTTATTCGTTAGAAACAATAGATAAGTACCTGCATATATTAAAACATCATAATAATAACATACAAATGGTGTACAAGATGAACCTCATCTTGTACACCAGTAACTTATCTAGACTCATCTCGCCCAAACATCAACTTTTTTAAATGATCGATAACACAACATAATTTTTCAACTGTTACAAATGCCATTCAAAAAACAAAATAGAGCAATAAACAAAGCAGCCTTTTCAATAGACCACCTAGAACTCATTTGACATATTAAAACCTTACTTTAGATCAACGTGCCGAAATTTTTGTTTTTTTTTTTCACAAAAAAGTTAGTTGTAAGTACCTACAATATTTAGTATTTTATCTATGTCACTCGTGTCGCCGCGCCACGCCATTCTACGCCATTACGAATTACGTTTGACTATGGCATGGGAATATCGGGGACTACGTTTTACCAATGAAAACAACTAGATGTCGCTAATAGTTTCGTTGCAATAAAAAAGGATCATCTCACCTCAACGGATTATCTCGTACACCTTTCCCATTTCAATTTATTTTATGTAAATGGTTTAGGCATTTTGCTATACGGGGTGGCAAGGACACTGACGGCCAAACTGTAACCACGAATTCAGCACATGATTATAGACCCCCAAAAAAATATCTGCTTCTTCACAGAAAAGTGCAATACTTACGCGCTCAAAGCACAGATTACTAAATAGTTACTACGTAACAGATACTTCACTCAGTAGAAAATTTCCAATACCTATTGAGATAATAGCCTACTCCGTCGCCTCAGCAACCACTGCATGCTAAAATGTGCCTAAATGCTCAAGCGTACAGTTGTGATTGCTTCGCACCGCGCGATCCTACAGCAATCGCAGGGAACCGAATTTGGACCGCAAACGGTCCGAGAGCGCTCGCTCGAGCGGTAGGTAATTATAGCGCGCAAGTACATGGAGTGACGGAGGCCTGCTCAAAGTGTGTGGAACAGCAATTTTTTTTTACCTACAACCATCGAAACATTTCAACGCAGGGGGATTCAGAATACCTATTGCGACCCTGTATAAGAAAAGTAAGTACATAATAATACCTACAGTAGGTACGTAAATGTTAAGCCCCTTTTCCGCTTAGTTAGGTTCAGGAACAGGCAATTAGGTATGTTCAGTCCGAGTCCGTATCTAAGTATCTTATTGAAACGATCGATAAAAAGTGTTAAACCCGTTTTCCCGTTTGACGAAAACCCACTGCTTGGCCAAGTAGCCGGATGGTAAAAATTTGGAAGGTTTATGTAGGTAATTTATTTATTATTATTTATTTATTAAAACTTTATGCACAAGTAAAAAATAATACTGTACAAAGGCGGACTTAATGCCTGAGGCATTTTCTACCAGTCAACCTTAGGGTGATGCTGAGATATTCTTCTTTCAGTTTTCAGTATTTGCACAGTTTAAATAAGCCAATCTATTAAGGCTTAAAATATTATAGACATCAGAGTAGTGACGACATTATGGTTACATTACATAATATTATAAATTCTAGGAAGTTGTTCGTAGGTATATCCAACGAACTGTCATCCCACCTAATGGCTGCATAAGTCACCCAGGAAACTTAAAGGAGCGTAATGTTACAGTGCAGCGTGTGAATGGAGACATTTCCCGTTTTGTACGGCAATTACAATAAAATATACGCCAACCTGAAAACACCTTTAACTACCTACTCAATAGTTACATGCTCTGTGCCTACTCAGAGGAAAATGTTTGGGCCTTGTTGTGTATCGCAGTCCGTCCTACCTATAACATAGGTACTTACATAGTCTGTACTATGTACTCTATATATATGTAGGTATGTGTGTAGGTATATAGTTAGTCCTGCGTAATGCACCGAACTTCTGTTTGTAATCGTTATAGGTTCCTACTGTAAAAATAAGTTCTTATGCCTATAATTGTACTACTACCTACCTAGCTACCTCTTGTTCAAAGGGCCCAAGCTATCTGAATACAAATAGGTACCTAGGTACTTATAGTATAAGAAAAAGTGACCGAAATGATCTACGTACTACGTACCTACGTAGATCCTAGATTTGGCATTCCATAGATTGGCAGCCTACCTATGCAGGCCGACCACTTTTTCCATTGTTGTCCTAGGTACATAAATGCACAATAGGTACCTGTAGTTACTATATAGGTACTTAGATGTGCGAGAATAAATTGATTGCGTACCTACATATTATTTGCACGCTCGTATAAATCATTTAACTTGGTTGTTGCCTTGAAGTGCTGGTTATTTTTAGAAATTAACATCACTGCATCCAGTGCTACGGACAGTCGGACAGAAATGAGAAATAAGATTAAACATGATGCCACTGATCCGCACTCGACGGATCAATAGATAATATCGCATGTTTACTGCACCTATAAGTTTATCATCGACATTTTAAGGAGATCCACATATTCATTTAAATAAAATCTTTACTAAGTAACAAAATAATAAAGTAAGTAGATAAGTAAATAATAACTAATAACTGTATTAATTGTACAAAATGTTCAATGCAAACACGTCACACATTCGTGTTCAATTTTACTCACATTAAGGCATTTATGGTCACGTCTCAGTTAACAAAAAAAAGTACATAGGTAATTGTCCTTTTGACCCGATTTAAAAAAAGAGGGAGTTTTTAATTCATCTTCACTTGACTACCCATAGGTATAGGCAGTCTGTAGTTTAGTAGTCCACAAAAACTATAAATGTTTGGTTTCGTATGGGAAGCGAACCCACGACCCGTATAGAACTTGGCCCGAAGCCCTGCCATCATGTCGTTTGAAGTGAAAAGCAAAGGTTACCAGTTATCTACTATCGTCCCTTTGTTAAGTAGGTATTGTAATTTATAACCAACTTTGAAGGAAAACTTCTACCCAGGTCAATAAAAACAGAAACTAACAAATAATCTACATACCCACACGATACAGTCACGTTTCTGACTAAAATAATTCACAATTTAAAATGCTCGTTTCACGTGTCAGATTATAGTAAAAAATGGTTTTTCTGCCGGTTTGTGGAGCCATCATCAAATTAACTTAGTTGAGTTCATGCTTAAAACTCTACATACCTAACATAATGCCTGTATTCTCCAAAGGGGTAGGCGAAGCTGTTGCCGTCATTAACCCATTGGCCATAGATGACTAGACCGGATTAATACGGTAAATGTTTTCGTGCCTGTGCCGCCTCAGTCGCCTATCTCGAGACAACAGCTAGAAATTGATAAGAGTATAGAATCTCCGATCTTCATGAAGTACAAAATGAGCTAAATTTGGTCAAATGCATTGGACGTGAATTGAACCTATTTGAAAATGGTGGAATTCGTGGTCTCGTGGATATTACTTAGAGTTATCATTTAAGTAGATATTTATCTATTGTCTGCTCCTCCAACCAGTGTAGAACTGTAGCGAGTTTTCAGTTGCTGCTTATAATGGCAATCAACTAAGAAGCAGTCTTGGAAATTAAACATTAGGTAAGTACCTACCTAGGTACTACTTACATGGTTTTATGTATTTGCGCTTGTATTTGCGGAATTCCAATTCCTTTTTTTTGGTATCGTGTTCCACTTACACACAATTAAGTAGGTAGTCAGGTAGGTACCCACGTTTTATTGTATTTGCAATAAACAATTTTGATTTTTATTACCTAATTTATTATTCAAAAATACTAATTAATTACTTCATAAAAATAAACCAGTTAAATGAAATACCTACCTATGTTTAGGTATCTTTATTTCAGTAGGTACATTTTGGAGTTTATGGTCGAATCCTGGGATACCGTATCAAAAATCCCGAAATCCCGGGATTGTTTTCGCTAGACACAGCTCTTGGGAGACTATAAAGGGGTCTCTCCGAATCCTAACTGTGGGCGGACGGAGTCCTCCCCACTCTAACGCCCGCGTCCTCCAATTCCCGCCTGCCTTAAATGATGCAGGTGGGGTTTCGGCGTGTTAAGCGTTCCCGACGACTTCTTCTCCGAGCGGGATCAGCCCTTTATCGACCCTGCTCGGCAGCCTCTAGACCATCATGGTCTCACAGGAGGCCATTTCCCTCCAGTTCTCCGACTCTGCCAGCATAGACCCGGCTACTGCTGGCAGCAATCCTCGAGCGTGTGCTGTGCAGAATCCAAGCCGCCTCCGCAATGATGGTATGGTATCTTGTTCAGGTACTCTCCGAAGCAACCGCATGTCCGGTCAGCACGTGAGTGAACCTATAAGAGATGGGCTCCTCTCTTTTCGGCCAGGCTTACAAGTGCGGTAAGATGGCTTCGACAACGCGTCACCGCTCCTGCCACCTCAGCCGTACAACAGCGATTCCTGGCACGGCGCCGTTGCCACTTTGGCGGGTGACACGGATTCGGTTGTAGGTAGAGATGTCTAGCGTCGAAAAGCGTGTCAGGAGAGTTACCGTAATAGTGTATACAGTTCAAGATCTTCGTGCGATACGAATAGCCAATTTCCGCTGTAGGCTGGCAGAGGGACCTACCCGACCTGAGATACAAAGCTGGATGGAATGTATTATTTCTTTCAAAGCGTGATAATTATAGGTAGGTACCTACCTGTTGACTTCCTCGTCGGCATAGTACCATACAATAAATGTCTCCCCACATGATCTGTCAATACCATCCTTTTATGGTAAGTTATGTATATTAACTTAATAAAAAAATATATGAGTACCTAAGTAATCCAATTTGCAAGCATGCTGTTCGCAGGCCGGATAGAATTCCATAAAAGGACATCGCATTATCATAATGTAGGTGTCAAACTCAGTTTAAACACCGCCTACATTGACCCAACTGCTGTTTTATTCATTATCTTATCATAGGCCAACATTAGCTGGAATGTAATATATTCATGTTTTCAGGTCTTTTCATGAACTCTTAATGAAAGGACCCAATTGCGTAGCAGCTGAATGCCTAGCAACTAACTTGGTCAGCTAACTCACATTATTAACGTAAGACAGTCCATCACAGAAAGTGGTTGCAGTTTGGTGTGCATATCTTTGGTATCATTGCTCTGAACTTAGCTACGGATAACAGAATCACTGATAGAACATACATAGATGCAGTCAGACTGTCCCAGACTGTTGTACACTGCTACTACACAGTCATGTGTGCATTGCTCGCACCTTCTGGTTACTGGAAACATACATAAACTGGAAATAATGTAATGTCATGTGCCTCAGAGGAATAATGTTTCCAGTCAACAGCCACATATTTTGTGACCTAATTCTGACTGACAGTGGCACAAGTTGCTATTATGATTGTTGTTAGTGGAGGAAAATATTGTGAAAAAATCCTATCTCTATGAGTAATATCATCAGTGGATGGTAAGATGATAATAATACAATTTATAATTCAATGTTTCAAATTAACAACAAAGCATTATACATTCCCATAGCCTTTTGGCACAATTTCTTACAACTTCAAAAAGGAGGAGGAGGCTTGCAATCAGTCTGCTATAATAATCTTGGATCATGATTACAATAACATGTTGTAAAATCAGTGATTCTTGAATTTTAAAATTTTGCACTGAAATTCCAATGACATATGAAACATCTGAAGTCATGAAATAATAATTGTGTGAATCACAGGTTCCTTATCTGCATCTACAAAACTGATCAATATAAGGTGTATGCCTTTGATAAGACAACACACTAAGTACTGTATACTTGTATAACAAGTGGCAAATCATACAATATTGAAGAAATACATATATTTATTATTTCTTACAGAATACAAAACAACTAAGATTATGATATTACATAGACTTTGCATACAACATCAAACTGGTTTACTGTCAAGATCCAATTAGTAACTGGACCTTGGATGCCGTGCAATACAAGCTCAAAGTTGGTCCCAACAGCCGTTAAAATTAGTGATCTTTGAAAATGCATTATAAACATATTGATAAGATGTAACTAAATAATAGAATATGATCAATACCAACTGACAGAATGTGCTAATTACATATTAAAATAAATTAAAAACTAAATGGTTTTGTGCCTTAGCACTTCTTTCACATTATGCATACTTCAAAATCCAAACCTGAACTTATAATGTAATTAATGATTAAACCACAAATAATGTGAATTAAGTTTTTGTAATAGTTTATACAAGTGTGACAAAAACTGGCTTTGAATAACATATTTTATCTAACTTAATAATATATATTAATTTTGCAACAGGATTACAGAGGGGCTTCCCTCATTAAGCAACAAGAACAATCGCATTAAAGTTTCATTACACATTTAATTTGTGCAGTTAAATATCAGTTCTTTGTGTCAACACCCAAATCAGCTGTTTTATTAGGCTTTGCGATATTATAATCTTTTATATTTAATACTACCTATCACAAAGTGAGTCTGTACAAAAGTTGGCCACTTTATAAATTACATATTTAAAACTGATGTATAGTTAAAGTTTCCTATTATTTTCTTTTTAGAAGTATAACAATTTGTAAACAAGTCTTTTATGAGTGAATTAAATTCACTTTAACAGTATATCATTAGTTAGGTACTATTTTAATACAATTTATAGAAAAATATCAAAACATTTATCAAGGTGTAAATCTTATAATAGGCATATGATGTGTGCGTTGGTTAATTGTTTCAAATACAAAATATAGATTTCTTACATACTGTTCAGTCGCATTTTACCATAATACTCGCGGTTTTTAGTACAGAGCAGCATAAATAAGTATCCATATCAAAGGTTTACAATTTGCGTGATGACTATCGCCCTGTGGATGGTGTAGCGTCCGCGACAGGGGCGGGCTGGGCCACGGGCGTGCTCGAATTACCGGACGTTGCCCACACAATGATTATGATAAGTAGAACTGCCCCAATAGCACCAATGATTAACATCATCTTTAGATTCTGCCACCAATACTTTCGTTTCAGTTTGCCAGCCTGCTGTTCGAATTGCGCTGCTCCATGCTGTAAAGCATCTGCACGATTGTCTAGTTCGGACAACTTTTGGTCTCTCTCCAAAACTTTCTCGACATTAACGCGCATAATGCCAACCACTTCATCGACTTTGGCTTGAGTCTGAGACAAACGCTTATCGCTTACTCTAGGGCCTGAGCTTCCTCCTTGGTCTTCCATTTTGTCAGATTGTTTTGAACTTTGTACAAATTACACTGAAAAGTTTCACACTTCAATAACTATATTATATTCTTTAAAAACTGAATCTGTTAGTCAGTTCAATATAGTAAATATGGCGAAGGCACGGAGAATAAAAAAAATCGACTTGAATGACAGAAGAAAGAACAATCAGCGTGACACATTCATGACGTCATAGTATGATTACGTTTACAGATCAGATTGCATCGACTGACCAATCAACCAACGTTCATGATTTTTGTTTTGCTGGTGATTGGTCCGTTCCTTGCTATAAAAACCAGTTTACAACTTGTCTATGAATAATAAAGTTATTTTTGTTCCTAGAGTTGCTTGCATTATGGTTTAAAAATGAAGCTGAAGTGTTGCCAGCAGATTAGAGCATGTTTCACAATTATAATGCGTTTTCTAGTCATTGGTTTTGCAGACAGCGACGCGGTGACGGACTATAATTATTTCTCGGTTGACCTTGACAGTAATAATTATTGTCTCAGACAAATCTTTCTCAGTGAACCTGAGATTCGATTTATTACTTTCCTCCATGCCATTTTTTTTTTGAGGTTGGGAAATCATCAATTAACTTCTCCCGCTCTGGGCAGAGCGAGAGGGCGTGTCAGACCCTTACTGACTGAAACCCACCCGTGTTCCTTCAGTTGCCTGTGCCAGGGGCCACGGTATCCCTTCTCGGACTTTCCCGCAACCCTGGCAGGCTTCCTCCATGCCCTGAGAGCCCTTGGATCAGAATGTTGGCCCTCCAAGGGAAGGAATTTGTCGGTCGGTGCCATTACCACTGGGCCACCACTGCTCACTTGAACGGTGGCGATGGAGAGAGAGCTTGATGGCATAACAGAGCGTCATGCCGTTTGCCGTCCGTCACGGCATACGAGTCTGTCTCAAGTTTCAACCCCAATGCATGCCAATAGATATATCACATCAAAAAGTTTTTTTTTAAATTATGTTACACAAGTTTGTAGGCGTGATTACTATGTTTAACCATGCCATTACAACCTTTTAGTTTCCGAGCTAAACTGCAGATAGGCAGACAGACGAACTTGATGAAAATATAAATGCTCCTTGTTTTACGGAACCCTAAAGTAGCCTGAAAGTGGCGTCATACGTCGCAACAGCATCGTACGTCGTGTATATTCTAATACTGAGATCTGTGACTGAAATAACGGCAAATAGAGGTTCTTCTGCATCATCCAAGTGCCCAAGTAACTTTACTTGGTTTGTATTGCACCTTGAAAGTAATCACAGCATTTGTCAGTTGCTAGTTAAAATAACTGGAAAATTATAATTTAGTACGGCAACATTAGTTGTCGTGCTTTAATTTTTTCTTGTGCTGTCAGTTCTTGTTTCTTGGTGCAGAGTTTTTGTCGCCGGTATTTTAATTTATTGTTCTAGAGAAACAGTATAAAGAAAAGCCAAAATGGTAAGAAGTAATATGTTATTTACGATAGTGTCAACAGTTTTCAATATTTCTGTTACCGAAAACTTAAATGAATAGTGAATAATCTAGAAATGTTCGAGCCGTTGTTCTTGTTGCACGTGTGTCTTGATCACATGAAATTATTGTGCAGGTGTCACTGAATCCCATCAGAATTTTGAAAAATGAAGCTGAGGAAGAAAAAGCCGAGGTGGCTCGTATGTCCAGCTTCATCGGTGCCATCGCCATTGGAGATTTGGTGAAAAGTACTTTAGGACCTAAGGGAATGGACAAAATTCTGGTTTCTTGTGGCAGAAATGCTGGCCAGGTAAATGTTTCTTAATCTTACATAATTAACAATAGTTCATTGAAATTGATAAAAGCTGGTATGTGAGAGTTTGAACTTCTAAATAAATTGGTTATATTTTGTAGGTTGAGGTTACAAATGACGGCGCTACTATTTTGAAATCCATCGGTGTTGATAACCCAGCAGCAAAAATCTTGGTAGACATGTCAAAAGTACAAGATGAGGAAGTTGGAGATGGCACCACATCTGTAACTGTATTGGGTAGGTAACACATTTTTGTTTCAGTTTCTACAGATGCCTGTTACTGTTTGCATGTTATACCCACCATTACCTGACTTTGTGGTAAAATGTTACCAAATGAAGTGTGTGTGTGATATAGAACATAACTTAGCATGTTTATTTAGTTAAGTGAGGATATTTCGCAGTTTTTTTTATTGTTATTTGTTTCTATGATTATTTTAATATAAATAGTTTGTGAGTTAATTTAGTATAGGAAGTTTATCCATTGAATATAATTTTATCATATTAATTAAATTTTTACCATGTAACATTTTATTATTATTATGTTTGTTCTAATAAACAAATTATTCACATCCACTTTAGCGGCTGAACTGCTTCGTGAAGCTGAAAAGCTTGTTGAACAGAAGCTGCACCCACAGACAATCATTGCTGGATGGCGTATAGCTGTAGATGCTGCAAAAAAAGCTCTCTCCGATTCTAGCTTTGACCATGAGAAGAGTTTCAATGAGGCAGCCCTCCGTGAGGACCTTGAGAACATTGCGCGCACAACATTGAGCTCTAAAATCCTTTCTAACCACAAAGAGTGAGTAAATTCTGAAACAGAATACAATTAAGTAGTTAAACTTAATGTAAACAATAAACTTCTAAAAAAAGCTGACATTGGGGGTCATAAACCATGTTTTTTATGTAAAAAAAATATAATTTCAGACACTTCACAAAGTTGGCTGTGGATGCAGTGCTCCGTCTCAAAGGCTCCGGCAACCTGAAGGCTATCCAGAT
Organism: Brachylomia viminalis; assembly: GCA_937001585.2. Classification (NCBI taxonomy): domain Eukaryota; kingdom Metazoa; phylum Arthropoda; class Insecta; order Lepidoptera; family Noctuidae; genus Brachylomia; species Brachylomia viminalis. The sequence goes on from OW443299.2 coordinate 13,262,268, forward strand.
TATTAAAATCTCTGGAGGTCTGCTGGAGGAATCTTTCCTAGATGAAGGTTTCCTCTTAAATAAGAAGGTACATAATTGCAATTATTATTTCACAGTCTGTCCTTGTATAAACTTCATGAAGCATAAGATTCCCAAAACAATAAAAATATTGAACCACCATCTATGTGTATTGTGAGTAATTTAGTTGGATGGTCAAAGATTCTTTCATCTATATCATTAGACCCAGACACCTGAATAATTGATAAATCATAATGTTTACTTATCAGGTGGGAGTTCACCAACCTAAGCGCATTGAGAATGCCAGCATCCTGATTGCCAACACACCCATGGACACAGACAAGATCAAAGTTTTCGGTTCCACCATCAAAGTGGACTCTATGGCCAAGATTGCAGAACTGGAAGTTGCTGAGAAGGAAAAGATGAAAGACAAAGTCAACAAGATCTTGGCTCACAAATGCAATGTGTTTATCAACAGGTAATTGATAATAGTCTTTATAGTTACTCAAATAAAAAAATATAGTAATAAAAAAATATTATTATTAGTTATTATTACTCAAATACTAGCATTTATTTCTAAGCCTAAAAAATTACATGAAACAATGATAAGTAATTTTATTTCAACAAATATGTGATGACCCTTGCGAAGGACGCATTTCATCGTCTCGAAAAGTTGGGATCAATTTAATAAAGGAAAGGAACAGCCGTTGTCCTGTTCTTGCTGGACACCACACAGTATGAAACAGATAATGTCACAGTATGGCAATATGAAATGGACACAATATTTATCACATGACATGCATATTTTCTTCTCCAGGCAACTTATCTACAACTACCCTGAACAGCTGTTCGCTGACGCCGGCGTCATGGCGATCGAGCACGCTGATTTCGATGGTATTGAGCGACTGGCCCTCGTGACCGGAGGCGAAATCGCATCCACATTCGACTCACCCGACAAAGTCAAACTGGGACACTGCAAAGTTATTGAACAGGTAATATTATTTTGTGTTTGTATGACGTTGGGTTCTTGGCAAAAAATCAATTCCCTGTTATTCTGTTGTCAATTAAGTATTAATTGACTGTACAGTACGCAACCATTAATATGGCAGGACAACTCCCGAGTTTTAGAAAAAGTGCGGGTTTGTAGAGTGTCTGCTATGTTATGTGTGATGTGCTATATTCAAATTCAGGTACTGTATGTTGGTTTCGAAATGCAGTTCATGACAGTATTTTTAGCAGCAGAACTGGCCATCTGTGCTAACTGTTGGAGAAAGAGAGCTAATGGATTTATTCCAATGGTTAATTTTGTTTAGCATAGCTACCAATAATAATTTTAAAACTCAGCATTTACAAGAAACAATTAGTTTGAATACAAAACAGAAATGCGTTCACCTGGAAGATTCCCAAAACCTGCACGCCTTGCTTTTAAACGTTATAACTAACTAGTTTTCGCACGCGTGGCGGTGAGAAATGATCGCACGTGAATATACTACCGCGATGAAAAGTATCCTAAGTCCTAAGCCAGTCCCTAAACTCAACCAAAAAAAAAAAAAAAATGCGATGAGTTAAATATACGGCTCAGAAACGTAAACTGACTAATAGGCAGACGATCGCAAGTCACCGTGCAAAATAAGATACTCATCTATAAAACTATAAATCTAGCCGGTTTGGCCATACGGTTGGCGCAGTGGTTAAGCAATTGACTGCTGACGTGTCGCGGGTTCGATCCCCGCAAGGAACAAATATTTGTATGACCTGCAGTAGTTGTTCCGGGTCTGGCTGTTGTATGTAAGTTTAAATGTTTGTAACGCACCCACAATACAGGAGAAATTCCTAGTGTGGGGCAACATTTAAAAAAAAGAAAAGAAAAGAAAGAAATAATAAATAAATAAAGATATTTCATTTCGGACCCATACATATAGTGCATTGGTTTGGTCTGGATAGCATTGAGTTATGGGAATGACCAAAACCTCTAACATTGAGATTTTATAATGGAATGGGCCCAGAATAAAGCACTCAAAATGCACCACTAAATTGCATAACTACACAGAAACGAAAACAGTTAAGGAGAAAGTCAAACACAGCAAAAGCATACAAATACCATACTACAGAGCTTGTACTAACACCCTAGCAACACTTCTGGGAACTTGCCCACTAGGCAAAAAAAAAGAAAATAAGAGACCTCCCTCACTGGAGGAATGAAAAAAAAACGTTTAGATTTAAAAAGGGATACATTTACAATGAAAGCCTTAACAATTAAAATAGCGCACAGTTGCTAATTTGCCTGAACTAGGTTGAACCTGTGCTTCAGGCTAGAAAGTGCATAAATACTTAACGTAATAAATTAACAATGAGTCTTAAAACTAAATTAAAATTTAAATAAATAAAAGTAAAATAGCATGTTAACAGATCTATTTGCAGACAATAAGTAGGTCTTCTGTCTGTGCATTGTCAATGGTTAGTAAATATTTTATTATAATTTTTTTACAGCTATAGTAATTTAGTTTATAGATACTTGAGTTTTCTATTTAATCTTAAAACTCAACTTAACTTAACTATTGTACAGGAATGGGCCTAAGAATGTTAAAAAATCTTTCTACAAAGACATGTTTTGAGGTTGCATTAGATATAATTATATACTAGATCATTGCGTCTCTTGTTAGTGTTGTCGGCATTGTAGGCAAGCATGGTGTGCTGTTTTAACACTAAGTGCATAATGAAAAGCTGGCGAACGGTTAGTACATTCATGCGCCACCCTGAGAAGTGATACAGTATTGAATTATAGATTGACATAGGGCCAAATAAACCTGTGTGATTAATTTTGAATCTGCTAATGTTCGCAATTTTTAAAAAACATAATATTAGTATGCACACTCTTTTAACTAGGCTTTCTATATGATTTTTAAAAGTGAGTGTGTCATCCATTATTAGCCCCAGGTATTTTATGTTGCTTGTTTTGTGCATAAAAGGACAATTACACATGGTGTACGGTTACCACATTGATGGGCATATAGATAAGGGTTAGTAATGCTCAGTTGAGGCTTGCGCATGGAGAAGTGAATATATTTTGTCTTGTCGGCATTTAATGTCAGTAAATTGCTTTGAAGCCAATTAGTCACAGAATTAAAACCTAGTTGAGCGATTTCGAACAGTTTGCTACTGGCTTTAGCGCTAAATATTAACACCGTGTCGTCGGCATATGATATTATTTTGCCGTCTTTAATATTTAGATTACACAAGTCGTTAATATAAATAAGGAAGAGGGTGGGGCCCAGAATACTCCCCTGAGGTACACCAAAACCAGTATTTTCTGCTCATCGCTCGTGGTATTAACTATTCGAACACATTGGTACCGGTGGTCTAAATAGTCAGTAAAAAGTTTCAGTGGTGTTCCCCTTATTCCTATGATCTCTAATTTGTTCAGAAGAACAGAAACAGACACCGTGTCGAAGGCCTTGGCTAGATCGAGAAAGACTCCCAGGGTCTGGTTTCCTTTGCCGAGTTCTTCTGAAATATAATCAGTCAGGCTATGCACCGCATCGGCTGTTGACAGTTTGGCTCTAAAACCAAATTGCGCAGGGGATAAGATGTTGTTTTTTTCTAGGTAGTTAACTAGTCTACTGTTTATAATTTTCTCTAGTATTTTTGCAATTGAGGGGAGTAAGGATATTGGCCTATAATTATTAACTACGTCTTTACTTCAAGTTCATGTTTAATAATAAATAAAAAATAAGTCCTAACCCAGGTCATGATTTATCCATGCACCAATTTTCATCGAATTCCGTTCCACTTAGGCGTGAAAAGGTATCAGACTTACTTTCGCATTTATAATATTAGTATAGGTATTAATTATTGCCTTATTCCAGGTGTTGATTGGTGACGAGTGCCTCATCCGTTTCTCTGGAGTGGAACTCGGCTCAGCCTGCACGGTCGTCATCCGTGGCGCCACGCAGCAAGTCATCGACGAAGCCGAGCGCTCTCTGCACGACGCGCTCTGCGTACTCGCCGCTACCGTCAAGGAACCTAAGATTATCTATGGTGGAGGTGAGCAATTGATTTTATTATTTTTTGTATAGGACAAAACATTTGTAATGCTACACCTGTAGGCTCAAAGGGCGTAACCATATTGAGGCAAACATAAGATCATAATGCAGTCATTCCTAGTTTTTGTCCTCTTTCGATCGGTATGTTTAAAATCTCGAAAATCGCAAAAAAGTGGTTAATACAACCTACAAATTGTTGGATTGTTAAACACATGGAATAGAAAAAACAGTGGAAGTGCCCTTAGACTTCCTTAGTACGGGAACCAGTGGCGCCAAACTCACATACTTGCAAATTAAAACGTACATTGCAATACACAGAAAATTATGATATAATTGGCTACAAATTATAAATGCAACTTTGGCGAAAAGTTTATTTATTGTTGTTCAAAAGTAAGTGTTATTACAATTACTATGGAATGTTGTTTTTATTTTACGTGTCAAAATCAATGAAGACCATTTTTCCATCTAACAATCAAATTCGAGCAATCAACAACGAGTTCAGCTATTCAACGCTAGAGGGCGCTGTAACCAATTTACTCTATTTAACACCCTAATGTCATTGAAATAGATGTCATATTCGTATGCACCTGTTATATATTTTTCTACTCGGCTAGGGATGCGGACAAGATATCGATAATTTAATGTCGATATCTGTACAATGTAATAATTAAAATCTTTTATGTTATGAAATAGACCAAAGCCCGATTAGTATAAAAGGTAAAATGGTTAAATGAAACGATAAAATAGTAAATTTAAAATATTTATTGTCCTTGAAATAAAACATATTTGTTTAATAATTGTCGTTTTGACTGTTTTATATTTAAATTTAACAAGTGATGCATGCGGATATTACCATATTTTTCCGCAATGGCTTTCATTAAATCCGTAATGTGATTCGATGTAGGAAATTCTCCTAACTGATGGTAAATAATATTTTGGAATATGGATGTCCCAATAAATTAGCGCATTATTTTAGACATGAGAACGTCTTTTTTGAATATGTGACAGTCTTTCAAAAATATCTTTGAAGTCTGGCATATCCACGGAGCAAATACAAAGAGGAGATGTTGTAATAAGGTTTCTGTATGAAACAACGGGTGACACTTTACGGGGTGAGGGGTGATCAAATCCCGCCCACTTCTTTATTTTACATCTACTGGTCAATAGCAAAACTATTCGCTCGTCCTGTTGATTTTACTTTGTAGTTATGTAACTATCTCACACTAGATGTCACTACATGCAGAATGAAGAACTATTTTAATAAATTACGCATAAAATTACTGACAAATGAAATGTGATGCCATCCATAGCATCAGGACGTCTATCCGAGTAGTTTTTACAAGTGAAAACACCACACTTCATTCTTTTTGTCTTCTAGCGCAAATATGCTGTAAAAACGGAACGTTTACAGAGCTGTGCACAGGACGAACGCCAACAATACACTGACTAAGGCCACGCCTACATGATGACGTCAGGACCTAGTTGAGAATCACAGTGCACAGTTGCTTAGGCCGTCTCCTCTTTGTATTTGCTCCGTGGGCATATCTTAATGACATCCTCTGATGGGTACAACAATCCTCCTTTATCCTTCGCTATTATAAATCTATGTAGTGACTGAGTTTTTTCTGTTATTAGAGCACTAATGCATATATCACACTTAATTGTTTTAATTAATTGTTTTGTTATGTAACCAGCAATGTGAGCTATCGTTTGCTTGCTGAAATCGGACAGATGCAGCTCAATTTCATCTAAGTATTCATCCTGCTCTTGATCATCTTCCCTGCTTAAGTCTCGTCGCACTGAACTTAGATTAATTCTTTCTACCGCAGATGAACAGTTTAAAATTGAGATTTGTTCCAATGCCGAACAATTTCCTCTATCTGTGTCTTTCAGTTCCATGTGCACCAACATTTTTTTATATGCAGATACGAACTGCCTAGTCGTGGGATTGTTGTTCGATCCACCATGCGCCCGTATATTACAAAAAAATAATTCTATGTGATCCTGACTAAGTTTATAGAAGGGTAAATAAATCAATAAGTTTGTCTGTATTAAAGCAGCAAATAAATATTTTATCGCTTCTATGCAACCCAAAAAACCCAAATAACCAAATTTTCGTGGACTATTTATTAAAAGTGTGCCATCCTCACGTTTCAAATTATTTATATAAACTGCAGCTTTGTTTAAATAATCAAAAAATTGAGAAGCATTATTATTATTTAATGCTTTTTTAAAACCATGAAAATGTAAATTTCTTGAATTAAAAATGTCAAAAATATTGTTAACTAGTATTAAAAAGTTTTCGGTAGGCTCACTATATTTAAATTTTTCTATTGCCAAATCTTCTCTGATAAATATGATTGCTTCTGCCACACTAAGGCTAAAAAGTTGCGAAGCCAATTTTACTTTCATCCTTTCATTTTTAAAGTTGATATGTCGATCTTTTATTTTATTTACCAAATGAAAAGTTTCCTGTTTTTGTAACCTATTTAAATCTACTAGATACTGCCACAAGATTTTATTACCATCTTTGTCAATAAACGTTTTGTAATTTTCAAATGAGTTTCTCAATAATTTTAACATATATGTCACGGGTCAAGTACAGCAACAATAGAATCTTTGGTCACGGGATGCTCAAATTTCATACTACTCGTTGAAAAAGAACAACCTAAATGTCCAGCCATAGAAATATTGGCTATCCATCAAACGTCAGTGCTACTATTTTAACGCCAGCGTCATGACTCATTTCCAAGCATTTTTTAACTAGTTCGGCGCGTTGCAAGCCGGTAATACCATCAACAAGAAAATAAGCCACGGGGACTTTAAAGTTTTGGTTTATAGCAGTAACTAAAAAAACCAAAGCTTCTTTCGCCTCCGATAAATGATCCCCATCTAAACCTGTACCCATATCTACATACCCACTTACTACCACCTTACCACCCCATTCCCCCTCCCCCCACACCCCTTACCACACCAGCTTACTACCATCCCATTCAATTCGACGTCGAATGTTAATTTCGTCTATGACTAATGTAGCTATAATTTCATGGTTCAATGAAGCTGCTTTACGTTTTAAAGCAGTAAAGGATTCACTGGTAAAACCGGGATCTCCACCCACTTTTGAGTACCACTTTTTTAAAGTTCGTGGATGAGGTAAACAAGTATTAAAAGTTCTTCGCACCTAATCATAAGCTCGGGGCGAATAATAGTTTAAGGTTAATGCAAAACTGCGAAGTGCTGGTGAATACTTTCGTACTTCAGGTTTGTTTCCAGTCATGCGAGTTATCAATTCATTAACCTACAAGAAAACACTTTATTAACAAACAATTTATTTGACTAGGGCCCTTACAGAATTGAGCTCGTCGATAAACACTGTTCATCTAGTGTTTGCCCTTTGCGCATTGCCCAGTGACAGTGTCAGTTGACGAGCCAGGTCGGAAATCGAGGTAATAAAAATAATAATAGCTAACCTTTAAATTTGTGTTTTTTAAGCTAACAAGATCTTCACTTTTCATGGCAAATTTATCTTCTAATGATTTTAGAAGTTCTTCCATATTCTTGATTTTTCTTTTTAATCTACGATTCCGAGTTTGTAAGAGTTTGATTTTTAGATTTTGTTTCCTTAGTTTACTTTGAGTCCATTGTAACATCTTTCCTAATTTTTTTTTTCTTGGAGATGACGTGGGGCTTATAGTTAACACAGAGTCTATAACTATACGGGCCTTTTTTGTTGGTGTTACTGAAATTAAGCTAGGCAATGGTGGCGTTTCCTGGAGCCGTTTCCTGGAGGGTCCTGGCTCACATTTTTTAGAATCAGTTTGATCCTGTATAATAATATATTAAACGGTAGTTAAACATAAGGACATGCTCAAATAAGTAATAACTTATGAAGTAATAATATATAGGTAACAAATTGCACATACTTGAAAAATTAAATTTTTATGAATAGGAATTGCGTTATCATTTAAAAATCTGTAGCCTTTTTTTGAAGTTTGTGAATTGTTTTCATTAAAATGCTCTGAACAGATTGTACTTGATTTTGACGGCATCTAGTTCTGTCTTCCCGTAGCTTCTATCCATTTCTCCTTGGTAAAAGGATCTTTGGGAAAACTGAAATATTTACATACTTTATTAGTATTTATTATTTTTGAGGCCTACAAATACAATGAATGAATGATTGGTTTGTTTGTCAGAATATAAGTACTCAAACCATTTATTTCAATTAATCAAGAAGAATGACAACGAGTACATAATAATATTATGTATTATTATTAGTGAAACCTTATAAGGTTTCACTATATAAATACACATTTTATTATTTTATCGATACCGAACTATTTGAATGTGTCCCATCCCTAATCGAGTAGCGTCGAAGATTCTAGAATGTATACCATGATATTCAAGACCGCGAGCAAGTTGATTTAAGACTTTGAACAATGGACATAAGGTAGTTTTTAGTTCGGAACAAAGTAATAAATATGGTTTTACAATAAAAACAATTATATTGAAATATATTATAGTTTTATACTTACCGGTGATACGATACACCTCCGCAAGATACATTTTTTGTCCTGCTATCGTTTTTGCATGTAAAAATCGCATAATAAGGCATGTTTGTAATATTTTTCGTTACTTTCGAGACGTCGTATCACAGCAAGTATCTAATCGCGACTGAGCTGGTATTGCGGAGCTCCGCATAATTGTGACACACGTGCGATAGCTGCGTGGCACTTCCACTGTTTTTTTCTATTCCGTGGTTAAACACGATTTTTTATAAATTTTGGCCGTAAATGAAAAATATTTAATTTCGTCGTAATAGGTAATTAAAATTAAGGACTTGGTATTATATCCCATGATCTATCAAATTTGGTGTTTACGTCTAGACATTTTTACTTTGGTTTATACCTGACTTATACAACCCGAGATTTTATCAAGTTTGCTGGTTATGTTCCAAAGTATATTAAAATAGTGACAAACTAACTTATACATTCTATTAGATTTTTTTTTTTCAAAACGATCAACCTAAGGTGGCGGAATAAGCCTGTCGGGGGCCTGCAGGTGGCAAAACTAAATGGGGAAGCTATGCAGAAAAGTTTGAGAAGCAGGATATAAGAGCGAGCGATCTTTATTGTTGATAAAGACTGGTGGTTACGCCCCAAAAGCTTTTGAACTATTAGAACAATTTGACTTATACTATTTATATGATTATAACATTTTTCACGAAAGCATAGACTTGTACTTTGCACTGAGTTTTATGCTAATAAGCAACTAAGTCACCTACGTCATAAGGTAAAATATCGTTTATCATAACTTTCTCACAAGCGACGCCTTTGTTCATTGAGAGAGGTAGCTATCTATATCGGGTGACGGGGTGGGCGGGTTGGGGTAGGGGAATTGATTACGAAAGGCACGTGGCTGAGACTCTACCAAGTCAACTTCATGGATCATTCGGATTTCCTAGATTTAGAAGATTTGGCTAACAAAACGTTCACACCCTGAACATTAAAAAATATTCGCTTCTAAGCAATAAGAAATAACTTTAGAAAAAAAATCCAAATGAAGTTCAACTAAAATATTCCATGAAAGAGTTCGGCAGAGGAACAAGTAAAATTATTGAACGGACACAAAACAAAGGTAAGGCGAAAGAAAAAGGCAAAGGAAAGGACATGAAAACAAGGAAAAGTAAATGTAAGACTACTGATAATAGTACAGATGAAAATGTTTGTGAGGCTTTGTAACAATGGAACCATCCCAAAGACCTTTCATGAAGAGTATCGTCTGGTCCCTTCTATTCGCGGACGGCGAGCAATGGGCAGCTCGCCGTCCGATAAGGACCAGGCCCAGGTCGACGGCGCGTTGTGTTCCACGCGCGCCCTTAAGAGATGTCAGCACCAATGACGGGGTCCGCTAGGGCCGATGCCTGCCAGGGTTGCGGGAAAGTCTGAAAGGGTTACCGTGTCCTCTGACACAGGCAACTGAAGGAACACGGGTGGGTTTTAGTCAGTAAGAGTCTGACACGCCCTCCCGCTCCGCCCAGAGCGGGAGAAGTTATTTGATGATATCCTACCCTCAAAAAAAAAACGATCCCTTCTATTAATGGTATACATGATACATTAAATGAAACTGATGAAGAAGACTAAGATACAGAGACAGAAAGTACTACAACTCTTTTTCTATGTTTTAAAAAAAATATCGAATGACAGTTAATTTGACAGATTTTTCGTTTGTGTAAGTTTAAAATACCAGAGAATAACTCTTTTATAGTTATGTATTACGTCAATAGTCTACCACAGTTTGGTTGTAGTAGGCAATTTTAATTATCGTTTTCACAATGACGAGAGTTACTAATATTCCTATTGCTGTGATTAAACATTTTTGGTTACAATATTTCTATTATTTTTATTTTACCAACACAATTATTAAGTTACAAAAATAGCATAATAATTTTAATATAGCTGCTTGAGAAGATTGGAGATACTTTCTGAATGCTATGTTCTGAACTGCACTGCACTTGTTTTGAACAGGTAAAGTTCGAATTAACAAGCAAAATTACCTGCTCGGCAAAATTCAACGCATCTAAGTACCTCAGTTTATAATAAAAAATCAACATGTGTTAAGAAATACCACAACCATCACTTACACCGTATATTGGACATGGATGTTTCTCTTACATCGTTTGTTAGATCGTAAAATACAAAGATGATTGTGACTTACATCACAAAATGATCAACCATACTTGTTTGTACAGGAGCTTTTTTTAGTGTAACCAATTTATGTTATCTTTATTTTTATTTTATTTATTAAAACTTTGTGCACAAGTAAAGAAAAAATACTGTACAAAGGCGGACTTTTTTTCAGGTGTATGGGAACCCTATTTTTTATTTATTAGATTTACTTGAAATATTATTCTACGGTGTTTTTTATCTCAATATTCTAAACACCTTTTATCTTATTTGATTTTTTTTTTATAGCTATAAGCACAAAAAGTTATGTTGGTAAACTTTTACTTTTTTCGTTTTATTGCTCTACTGAAAATTCATGTGTTGGTGGATACGCCCTTTGAGCCTAAAGGCATCGAATGGATTCCGTGAATGTTGTTCATGGAGAAGACAAAATCACCATCAAAGTTGCAAAATTGAATGTTGAATTGTGTTGTTTCTATGATCAGTTATTTATGAATGACATAAATGTCTCCTAATCCAGCATAAACATGCGATAGATTAGCAATAGTAAACAAACCATTCAAATTATTGGAATTTTGCGAAGGTTTGGCGAATAGTTCATGGATAACTTTTTTTAAACAATTTAATGTTATAACACAAAATTATTCATCCATTTCTTAGGTGCCAGCGAGATGCTCATGGCCGAGGCCGTGTCCCGGGTGGCCGCGCGCACGGCCGGCAAGGAGTCTGCGGCCGCCGAAGCGTTCGCCATCGCCCTGCGCCGCCTGCCCTCGGCCGTGGCCGACAACGCGGGCTACGACTCTGCCGACCTCATCTCACGCCTGCGCGCGCATCACGCTCAGGGAGAGATCACCATGGGACTTGGTGAGTTGCTATGTTTATATTGTTTGTTACTGATGTATTTAACGGAGAAGGTTGTTCAGCCACGAGCATAAATATCCTTCACTTATTCTAAAGCGATTTTGTAGTGAAGTAACGATTGCATTTTTGTGAAAAGATCTATTTCATAATACAATTTCTTTCAATGCTTGAGAAAATCGCTTTTGAATTTTGCTAACTAGGTATTTATTATATGTATTATGTACGTGACTGTACCATACCTACTATGTTTCAAGTGTTGTGAAACCAAACATAGCTTATGGAAATATTTCGGTCGCCTATGAATGGCGAGTATTAAACGATTAGCGAATAAGTCTTGTTAACTACAATAATAATTTATGTTGGAATACAATTTGGTTGAGAAAAGTGACCGTGAGAACTCCGATTCATTGAGTAAAATTTGTGAAACACATTTCAATGTAGAAATAACCATTTTCGTTCACAGACATGCATATGGGCCGCGTAGGAGACATGAAGAAGCTGGGCATCACTGAGTCTTACGTAGTGAAGCGTCAGGTGTTGCTATCTGCCGCCGAAGCCGCTGAGATGATCCTTCGCGTTGACAACATTCTCAAGGCGGCGCCACGTCGTCGCGGACCCGACCGTCGTCCCTGCTAGAACATTAGATACTCAACCTCGAACATAAGTGGAAGTGGGTGACCTACAATCCAACACTGATTAGTTTCAAATGAAATGTGTCGCAGATTTTGCATATATTTTGTACAGAACTATAAGATAGTTTTACTGGAGCTTATATAACTTCGTTAGTTTGATTTCCAGTGACTTAACCGGATTGGCCACTTCTGTTTATTTTTATTGTATTAATATTGCACTTTCTAACAGTGCAGTGTCAACATGCTTTTATTTCTGTACCAACTTATAAAATAACTTTAAGTATAGCTTTACCAGTTTAGCCTTATAAGTCACAGAAGAGTGCATTTTTATAACAAAATCTCTTCCTTTGTGACTACACAAAGTTTTATTTAATAACTGAAAATGAAAGCATACCGGACTTTCTATGTATGTTTTAGATAAGTATTTTGAGTTAAAAATGTGAAATTCTATGAATGACATGGTCACATTATTTTGATTTTGAATGCATATTGCCTCCCTTCTAGTTATCCTAGAAACATTGAGCTGCGCTAGTTTCATTTACTTATAGCTTTTAGTTAAAGTGGCCGTTAATGCCTTGGTATTAATGTATTAACTATTAAATTAATAACAAATTAACAAACTGATTTTTGTTTTCCATTTTGTTATGTTCTAGCGACCCTCCTATTTCGCGTGTGTTTGACTTGATAAAAACAAAGATTTCTTTATAAAAATAATAATATGTTAGTTTAAGAGCCCCTAACAATTTCGGCGCGCTACTAGTTTAGGTAACTATCGGAGCGCAGCGTGTGTCTGTGTGCTTTCGAGCTATAGCTGACAATCGTAGTGTGCGTTGTCATACGGTAAAGCGGGAACAAAATAATCATGGTCCGTAACCGCTATTATCAGTACTCCATATTTTTTACTTACTAGGTTCCGTAATACTGGATGGATCTTATTGTGATTATGACGTGTTATGTTTAGGCACCCTATAAAAATAGCGTTACCTAGTACGGCATTTACTATAGTAAAAGCAAACTATAAAGTGTGACCAGCGTATATATTAGGTCTTTACCTATGAAATTGCCGTTTAGTATACAGAAAGTTAGTCATTTTAAAATATTTTATTTTTATTTCTGCCTATTTAATTCTCTACAATTATAATTAACACGTTTTAAAATTATAGAAATAATAGTAAATTATAACAATTTTCTTAATTAAGATGATGGCAACAATTATTACCTAAGAGCTTGTCCAGAAAGGGCGAATTCGCCGCGATTCTCTCGCGCGTATTACGCGCGACCGTTGCGTCCACAAGGTGCGTACCAACGCGCGAGCATTTGGGGAGGAATTCAGTACGAAACATGGAGTTGAACAAAGCGGTCTCGTTGTGGTTAGCTTACCGTCGCTGGAAGAGACAAAAACGGAGGGAAAATAGAATGTATTTAGTACATCCAATTCTTAATGATAGAATGACACATAGTATGTTTGAAACTTTGTATCCAAAATTAAGACAACATGAGAAGAAATTTTTTAACTACTTTCGTATGTCCGTGAAATCATTTGATGATTTACTTTTATTAATTGAAGAAGATTTATCGCCACGTGCAAATTATGTTCCGCGCGAGGATGTCGTTTCAGCAGAACAAAAACTCGTGATAACTTTAAGGTAAGTATTGTTTTATTCATAATCTCTTATAATACTAATACAGTCTCTTAGGATAAAAAATCAGGTTTACTAATAAAAACGTATTAAATGTAGTATCAGATGTCATGGTTTTGGAAGAGGTCAAGACATTCACTATCCTGAGAATCTCTTGATGATGTTGGAGAATTTACGTATAATGCTGCCTGTGAAGATCTTGGCACTGAAATAGAATTTCGGCCTTGCCATGCTGTTATGGATGGCGTTTCGGGGTCATATTCTTGAAAAGAAAATTCGTTTGGTCTTGAAGGTTGTGCATGGTATCGAGGTCGAACCGGAATTGAAGTTGAAGATGAAGCCGAACTGTTAGAAAAGTACGAATACGAATTGTTTGAATACAGAGTTGATTGCGAAGATTGTTCAGCCGCTTGCAAAATTTTCATTAATTCAATTTTTACTGCTATGCGATTGGCCTCAGGTACCTTAAGTAATTCTTTGTGTAAAGATAAACAGAACAGTTTGTCATCATCACCTTCCATTACGCTGGAAACCAGTGGTTGTTGTTGATCCTTAGAGCTTATATTGTTTTTAATTATGTTCAGGAATTCAGCATCAGCGGCAGTCATTTTCTTTCTTTTAATATTTTGATTCGGCGGCCTCATTATGTCTTCCCTTGCATCTGCTGTAGACTCTTCGTTACCTGTCTCTGAGTTTTCAGAGGTGTCTTGAATATTGCTTTCTGTTTGTTTATTACGCACTGACCTTTCGAGAAACATAAGACGTTGAAAATACTTATATATATATTGAATCATCGAAGCTCCGGAGCCTGATGGTGCATTCTTTGTTTTTTTCATTTCACGAACAAATGTGTCGCGAAGGCCTTTCCACTTTTTTTGAAGAGTATTACCGTACCTGAAATTAACAATTTAACAATAATTTTTCACTTTTGTTTCAGGTATTTAGCAACTGGCTGTTATTTTGCTGACTTACATTAGGTATGCCTATAGATTAGGAAAATCAACTGTAATTTACATCGTTCAAAAAACTGTATTATGTTATTTGGAAGAAGTTAAAAGACAGAGTAATGAAAGAACCTTCGACAGAAGAGTGGATGGAAATTGCAAGAGGATTCGAAAAATATACAAATTGTCCTAATTGCATTGGAGCAGTTGATGGCAAACATATTAGAATTATAAAAACTTTAGATTCCGGCTCTATGTTCTACAATTATAAACATTTTTTTTCGACTGTGCTGCTTGCCGTATGTGATGCAAATTATTGTTTTATCTGTATAGATGTTGGAGCATGTGGGAAGATCAATGATTCAACGATTTTTAAAAACTCCACATTCTTCAAAAAACTCACGGAAAAATCTTTGAACATTCCGGGACCAAAACCAGTATCAGAAATTCGTACAACACGTTTACCTCATGTTATAGTTGGAGATGAGGCATTTAGCTTATCAGAACATATTATGCGACCATATTGCGGCAAGAATTTAACCAAAGAAAAACGAATATTTAATTACCGCCTCTCTAGAGCAAGACGTTATATTGAGTGTTGTTTTGGAATCCTGGAAAACAAATGGCGAATATTTCACAAACCACTCAATGTACATATTGAATTTGCGCAAAACATAATTAAAGCTTGTTGTGTTCTTCACAATTACGTCAGGTTAAGAGATGGATACAGATACGAAGACACATTGTTCGAAACAGCTCTAGATGGTCTGAGTACGACTACAATTCGACCTGGTGTAAGGTCTCGAAACACGAGGGATATATTCGCTGATTATCTCATGAAGGAAGGTCGACTGCCGTGGCAAGACATAATGATCTAATTTTCTTTGTCTGTTACTAATCAATAAAATAAATCATAAAATAATAATAATAACTTACCTAAATCTTTCTTTTTTTCCTCGGAGTCATCTTTATCAGAAAATATTAACACCAATTCGCACGCTTAAACCAATAGTGTCACTATCCAAAAAACTTAACTTTTCAGTAGAGCCAAAAAACTTTTTTGTGGTGTGAATATGAATGATACGTTAGAATCCATGCACAATTTAGTTATTCATTGATACAGAAAATATGGGTAAATATTGTATCTCAAATATGAAAACAAAAAATAATTGATTTGGTTGTATATAATTTATATTTTTTCGTTATTTATTTTAAAGTGTCACTTTGGCTTTCACTATTTTACTTTATTTCGTCTTAGTGACACTGTGGACTTACTTTTCAATAAAAATAAATAAATAAAAAAAGCTTTAAAATAATTTTTTAATTACCAAAAATGGTTTTATTTACTTTTACAGTGATAAGCTAGTTATACTTATTATCACAAGGTAAAAAAAGAAACATTTTGTTCAGATACAAATTTATTCAAATAAATCTAGAATATCCGTTTACCAAACATAAAATGCTGTTAGTTTACATTAACTAACGCAAACAAAACGTATTCAAAAAAACAACAATCATCTTCTCCATTATCGTTGTACATTATTACTATAAAATAATCAGACTTAACTCCAGTAGGTATTTATTTCGTCTACAATAAAAAAATAAAAAAAATATCTGTTAGCTTACATTCACTAACGCAAACAAAAAGTATTCAAAAATCAACATCTTCTCCTTAGTCTATGTACTGTAAAATGTCAGTCGTATACATCCTATATCCATCATCTAAAAAACAAGCCTTAAAATAATTAAAATCTTTTAGTCAGACCTAAGTCTGTCGACTAGAATTGTAAGTCAATGTGGGGAAGACTTTTTTAATAGCTAACTTTGATCGAACCAAACTAATGGAACTATACATTCTGGGGTTATTCTTATAATTACAATTGATGAAAAATATTGTCTTGTCTATTATAAAAACACTTCAATTGTTTTAATGTCAAATAACGCTTAGAGGTCTTTTTTTTAAAATCGGCGTGTAGACGGATTTTCCTAGCTGTTTGAGGTAAGTCCGTCTAGTGGTCATTTTACACTAAATTTGATAGATCTTACAGATGGAAACATTTTCTTTCGATGGAGTAATGAATGCCTTTCAAATATGAGCTTTAGAGTTATTATACATAATAAGGCTGCAATTTATTTGAATATTTTTTTTCTCATACTTGAGGTAAGTGCGGCATAGATTTACGTGATGGAGTTGTAAACATTTTCGATAAAATAAAAGCAAAACATAAAATCATAACCATGCTTTATTTTCGTATTAAAAAAAGATAACAAATCACTATAAATCAAATATATCTATCTTGATCTTGATCTTTGAATCTTGAAGTGGCGTGGCAAGTTTAAGTCTGCGTAATCACCACAATGATAACATCTTCTAGACAGTATAAAATGTGTCACGTGCCACGGCCATATATGCTGGTTTAAAAGTTCAAAATCATTTCTAGATAAAAAACGATCAACATCCAATGGCATTAATTCAGGCATATTCCATTTCACATTCAATTCCTGAAAATAAAAACACTTGTTGGTTTTTCTCGTATAATAACTATACCCTAAATAGTACTCATTCGTTATTATTTTTGTCTATTGCAAGCAACGTGCAACCTGAACCGCTGCATTTAGGGTTCGGGCTTCGGGTTTCAAAGTCCGTAAAAGACATTAGGAGTATTAGGTAAGGCCTTTTACACTAACAATATTTATCTAGAAATAAAACTAAATACCCACCAAAAAACTCTTTAAAACCCGAGAAGTTGAAATATAAGGATTCAAGATTACGTTTGTGCTACGAAAAAGGTTGACGATCTGTGCTTCGAGGCAAGATCGGCATATGACGGACTTACCTCGTGCGACTTATACGGACTTCCCAACTATTGTATTTTAAGGTTAGATATTTACTACACTTATTACAAAATTCTTAACGTTAATGATCAATTCAATAAAATAAATATATAGAAGGCCTATTTAACTACTTACGTTGCTACACTCGACGCTTCAAATCGTTTGATTTAGCACTATTTTATCTTTTTACCCCAACACATGTCATGTCACTTTACATTGGAGTTCACAACGCGAGTAAAGAAGGAAGTCAATTTTCTTCAGAAAAACTAGTTATAGCGACATCTATGATTTACAATTCGAACTAAACCACTGTACTGTTTTATCGATCGAGAGGTAAGCTCCATAGATAATCAAACACGAGCGTAACGACGTGTAGACGGACTTGCCTTGTATACGGTCTTCCCAGCATTGACTTTAGGTATTTATTTCGTCTACAATAAAAAAATTAAAAAAATATCTGTTAGCTTACATTCACTAACGCAAACAAAAAGTATTCAAAAATCAACATCTTCTCCTTAGTCTATGTACTGTAAAATGTCAGTCGTATACATCCTATATCCATCATCTAAAAAACAAGCCTTAAAATAATTAAAATCTTTTACGGCCGAAATTAATAACCAATCTAATCCAATATCTCTAGGTTTAAGATTAAAAATTCAATCCAGATTTGTAATAAAGTGTAACTAAAAACGATCCACGGATTGCAATAGCAATCTTTTCAACCAATCGATCTTTGAGAGGACGGATCATAGACTACAGATTGCCCTCTGTTCGAAAATGACAGTTTGAGTGTGTCAATAACCTATCCGTTGAATTTGACGTCTGTTTTGATCGGTGTAAACAATCCAAATCTTAATCTTACAATTTCGTAGGATATCAGATTAACTTCACAGATTTTATTTGAAAAATGGCACTGTCGATATTCTCCAGTGATAGTGACAGTGATATGGAAGTTCTGGCTCAATTATCGGATTGGGATAGTACTGATAGTGACTTAGTGACGCTGGTTAAGAAATAAGACGTCAACGCGCTTCTTCGCGGAGAGTTAAAAGGGTGAACTACATGCAAAGTCTGGATGATGCGGAGTTTACCTTTAGGTTTAGGCTGTCAAAATTAGCAGTAAATTTACTGTTGACTGAAATTATGCCTCTCGTCCGTGTAACTTCATCAAGGTAAGTTGCAAATAGTACTTTAGAAAAACAGCTAGGAAAGTACGTAGTACCTACCTACCAAAGAACTTTGTTTTTAAAGTATGTATAATATTTTTTTCAGAAATCATGGAGTGCCACCGCTTGATCAATTTAAAAAAATGCTTTTAAAAAAAATCAAGTTTCTTCGGCGGCGGCGACTTTTCGCTTTCGCTTGTTTGACAACAAAAAATACCACGCCACAGATAATAAAACGCATCCTAGCTTTAGCCGTTTCGTGACATTCCTTTTTAACCAACACGTTTTGAATTTTATCACGTCTTTTTCGTATTAAATAGAATTATTACGTCTTCAGTAAATATATGTATTAAGAGTCCTTAAAACAAAATTGTAAAGCCTATTTTATGCTTAGTTTTTTGATTGTTACAAAAAAAACGAACCATGTCTATTTTTATACATTTTGCTTACAATCATAGAGCAACACGGACCACCGGCGTTGCTCTATGGCTTACAATTGATTGACGAAGAGGGAAAGGATTTCAAAATATCTGCGGATTGAGCGACCGCAGGATCGTCTTTTTTCGTTATTGGGACGCGGTTTGGAGATCGATCCATAGATTGGTATATATCGACGATCGATTTATATCTTGGATCATGGATTCAATATTAATTTCGGCCATTAGTCAGACCTAAGTCTGTCGACTAGAATTGTAATAATCAAACAATAATATAAACCACTTAAAAGTAAATCACATAGATGAATCTTAGATTCTTTATTAACGTACGAAATTATATAAAAAATCAAAATCCAACAAATAACATTGTTGGGATAGAAAATTTTAGTGAAAAAAATTACAAAATACCATTGTAAAACAATTCTGCATAATACCGTGGGATTAAATTGCTGTCTATTAAGGATTTTAGGTCATTCTTTTTTCTGGTAGTTAACTCTAATTTTGTATAAGTTGTTTTAACGGAAAACCCAGACGGTTTGCATTGCGTCTAGAGCGAGATTGTCGATTTAAGGCTATTTCATTAAACTGGTTTTCAGTATAGGAGTTTTTGTAAAATATTCTTATTTCTCCACGGTTTTCCTTAACAAATTTTATGACTTTAATGTCGGAAAGTCTAACTGTGTCCCCCCCATGTGTATTTTTATTAAAATGGGTGCCACATTCTTAAGCAAAATTTTTTAAATCAAAAAAATCGGAATACAGCATTCCTTTATCATTATAATAAAATTATTGCCTCGTTTTTTAGCTGATTTTATTAAAGTGATATACTGCTCAGGAACATAAATTGGTGATGTGAAATAATGTGGTATCTGTATGCAAAACTGACACTAAACCAAAAAATGACAATATGGCGTCCAACCAATGATCTAAATAACAGAAAAACTTAGTGCAAATGTGAACTTAAAAGCTTTTGTTTCGTGACGAAGCGGACCACTGCCATCTAGCGGTTATTTCTGTTACTTTTAGACTAGTGTAAGTGCGATTACGCGTAGTTCCACGTTTCCCAACAGATGGCATTAAAAAGTCGATTTGGCAAAATTTTGGATAGTGACAGTATTGGATTAAGCGTGCGAATTCTTCCCAAGACCAAGGTACATTTTAAAATCCTGTTGGCATAATCAGGTGATTCCAAATCCCATATCGCCGGTCTTTTTTCTATTTCGTCTATAACCAATTCCGTGTCAAAATTTTGGCGCTCTATTTCCCTCGATACGTGCACTCGCTCTAGAGTTCGCGCGTTCAACAAGGCGTCCCTAGTATCTCAACTCGCGCGCAATACGCGCGAATCAAGCGCGAGTCTAGAGTCTGGCGTAGTGCACGCGATTTACGCGCGTATTTTGAATTCGCGCGATGCTTGTGGACGCGATGTATTGGCGTCTAGTATCTCACTAACGCGCGAATGATTTCGCGCGAAACGTTTCGCGGCGAATTCGCCCTTTCTGGACAAGCTCTAAGAACTGCACATGCCTTTCGTGTTTTTTCAACTTTTTTCTTTTTACCTTTAATTTTTTCGTGATAATAAAGTTCACTTATCCGACCCATTTTCAATAAAATTATCACTATTTTACTAATAGTACAATACAAAACATTAAATAAAAGGTATGAATAACATTAAAAACTCACAAAGTGTAAAATACTGCATGAATGAAATAAAAAATACTCGGTCTCAAAACTGGTTAGGCCTAGTATAAAATCACGCGCGACTCGCAAGTTACGTCAGGAGCGGCGAACGTCACAGGCGACACAGGTCCATCGTCGAGAAGCCCTCGGGCGCGACTGAATGCCACCTCGATTTTTTCTTTAATTTCTTTTTTTATGTATGGCATCTTGCAGTTGGCCTTGAGAGGCCGTAACTGCTTAACCGGTCAATCCTGTGGTGCCTTCGAGCTAACTCAAGGCCTCTAGCCAGGGGATGCCTCCTCGAGCAAGCGCATCGGTTTATAAAGCCGCATTTTCACTAGAGGCCATTTGTTCCGCGACTGTCGCTCGACACGAAATTCACGTGTCCCGCGCGATGTCGCCCGACGTTGCGCGGGACATTTACGGGTCGCGCAACTTGTCGCTAGTCGATGCTCTGCGAGCGTCGACACGCGCGATCTGCGTGTCCCTCGACAGTCGCCGGCAAAGAGTATAATAACTATGTCGCCGGACAGGCTTTGAGTAGTGAGAACGTGTGTCGCTTGTGTTCTGAAAATGGCAGTAGTGTGCTCCAACGAGAATACATTGACCCTAATCGAGTTGTATCAAAATTCGCAGTTATTGTGGGACACTTCACATCGTGATTATAAAAATGTCTCCTAGTGAAAATGCGGCTTAAATAATGCCAATAATGATAAATAATGATAAAACTAAAATATAAAAATTGAGTTTGATAGATAAACACCTCAAATTTTAATTTTTTTAACACTTATTGATATTTTCAATATATTTATACGCGTAGACGACGGTTTTGCACATGATTTTATTGCGTTTTTTCAACGCAGGTCACATTTTTTTTAAGTACTAATTCTTTAAACGTAAAAAATAAATCGTAGACTTACTAATATACCATATGCCCAGTATTTCAGATTTTTCTCAATTTGTTATTTGCTACCAATAAGCTAAAAAAAGCACTTGAAAAACCTGGTGTTTCGTGCTTACGTGAAAACATGTGTTAGATTTATATTTTTTGTAATTTATATTGAGTACTTAGCAAAATTTAAATTCGTAGACTTACTAGATAAATAGGTGATGAATAATTGTGCATTAAAAAAATAGATACCTTAAGGTTATTGTGAAATTAGCGCTGTAGCCTTTCAAAATAAGTTTTCTAAATGATGGTGAAAACCGCATCAAATACGAAGAACGGCGTGGTCACACAGACACACTAAAAGTAACTTGTTTTATATTGACATACTTAGCGTTAATATTAAATGTGTGTGGATCAAAGAGTCATTCGTTATATTATGGGTGTTGCGGAAGGATCAAACGTTCCCGCGACCCCCCGCCGTAGGTGTGAGATGGAACACCGGGGTGGTTTTTAGTCAGTAAGTGTCTGACAGACCCCGCCGTCCGCCCCAGGGCGGTGGACATCCATGAGGATTGACCACCCCGGAAACAAAAAAAAAAAAAAAGAATCGTACGTTCCCGCGATCCGCGGCGTATGTGTGAGATGGAACACAGAGGTGGTTTTTATTCAGAAGAGTCTGACAAAAAATGAGGTTGTCGGCTGCTTAAGCGGGCATGCCTGTAGTTACCTTCATAAATTAAGGCCTCCAGCCAGGGCAACTCCGGGGACAGTAAAGACACCAATAATTAGACTCGTATCACTGTTGCCGGTTTTCAGCAAGGTGTTTGAAAAGGTCATAACTTAATCAGGTGCTCAATCATTTTAATACGAATAAAATCCTCCACAATCAAAAGTATGGTTTCGCCAAAGGACTTTGTACGCTGGTGTGACCTTATAAAATTTTTAACGCGTGGGAAGAGGCCGAGCTGCCATAGGTATCTTCTGCAACCCGTGCGAATAATGCAAAGGTGCATTAACCCCTAGGCGTATACTGTAACTTGTACTACTCCGCCTCTAAGATGACCCACACACCCCTGTGACCCCTACTTCGCTTTCGAATGGGCAACTAACTACCTTCATCTTTCTGAATGATCGACTTCTTTGACAATTCAAAAGTGCCTGTAAATGGTGTAATTGAAATAAATGCATTGAGTTTGACTGTTTACAGATAATAGATGACCAGACAATTGTTAACACTAGGATCCAATTTTTGTGCATTAAGTAAAGAAAGTAAAAAAAAAATTGTCAGGATGTAAAAATGCTAGAAATAGGCCTCCTCAACACAAACACTGGTTAACAAACGTGGTAATAAGCCAATTTACGTAATGATTATAATGCCATGAAATGTGCTCGTAAAGGTGATTGTTGTGGCTACCGGGGTATGTTCAGTACCTTACGGTTGCCTGGGACAGTCTCCCACGTTTTTGACGTATGTTTTCCCTATTACTCGCTGGCGACACACGTCACCACGCACCCCTGAATGCGTAGGTAAGTAGGGGTACACCCACTAGGAGGACCTCGGAGAGACGGGCAGCGAAGAGGCGGTGAATAAAAACTGCAGAATTTCTTCTTAATTTTGCTGGCAGATTTCGGCTTCTTGGTAGTTGTTGCCTCTTCGACGGCTGAGCTGCGACTGACTTTTGCCGGCACTGAATTTATACACGGCGCGGCCGGCCTGCGTTACCTTAACGAGAACCGCGATTTTTGAGGCCCTTTTGCTTGCAATTTTCCCTTTAGCCGAAATCTGTCAAGCCGTTTTTTATTATATATTGGTGCCGATTCTCTTGTCACAAAATTCTCTAAACTAGACTAAAAATCACCAAAATTTAGTTTATTCCTGTCAAACGACGATTTCCCATTCTGAAATAAAATTGACTAAAGTGACACAACTTAACAAAATTTTAGTTTGACAGCACTAAGATGGCACTGAGATTATAATTTAGTGAAAATGGCAATTTTGCTATTCTGAATTTTACGTTTTTCACCAAAAATTTTGATTGTCTTAACTAAATCTGACTATTTTTAATCGCGATTAAAAAGGTGTGGAATAAAATTAGTTGTCATGAACTAAAATTCACACCAACACCTCGACTTCAGATGCAAAAACAGTACTGTATCTTTTTTTCTTTTCTTTTGCTTATATCTCGAAAACGGTGTGTCCTATCGCAAAAATAATGAAAATTTCGACCCCCTTTGCAACCCGTAAACCTATAAAACTCAACGTGTTGGTAATATTTTTTTATATTTTCCATACAAAACAAGTCGAGGCCGCACATAATGCGCGCCTACGGCTCTAAAAAAAGATCACGTGGTACGGCAAACAAGTACCACGTGGAGTCGCAATAATTGTCAAAGAACATGGAACAAAACGTACCCACCCATGTAGCAAATTGAAATTGGTACCATTAGAAAGGTCTTTGAAAATATATATATTTGTTGTATGGGCCCGGGGGCAACTTTGCAGCTTGCGGGGGAAAAAAGATATTCGACGTTGAAAATGCCGAAAATCCTTAATAAAAGCGACCCATGCACATTCGACGTTTTTGCGATTTTATCCGTTAGGTACTTCGAACTATTATGCGCTAGCGTCGGTGTGTCGTAAAAATTGGAGAGAAGCCAGAAAGAACAGAGAAGCCATCGAAGCCTATTATTGCTCCTGCATGACGGGTATGAGAACTCTAGGTGCCTGTGCTCACACTGTTAGCATAATATGGTACTTAGGTGTTGGCAGGCACCTAGATAACTTCATAGGACCGGCAAGTGCCTTTTTTTTTTTTTTTGTGGGTGGGAAATCATCAAATAACTTCTCCCGCTCTGGGCAGAGCAGGAGGGCGTATCAGACTCTTACTGACTAAAACCCACCCGTGTTCCTTCAGTTGCCTGTGCCAGGGGCCACGGTAACCCTCTTGGACTTTTCCGCAACCCTAGCAGGCATCGGTCCTAGCAAACCCCGTCATTGGTGCTGACATCTCTTTGAGGCGCGCGTGGAACACAACGCGCCGTCGACCCGGGCCTGGTCCTTATCGAACGGCGAGCTGCCCATTGCTCGCCGTTCGCAAGCCCGCGCCTACGGTGGCCGGGAATCGGCCTGCGATTCCCGACGCCCAGGGCGTCTCCTGCGGCGGCTAGGGGCGTGAGGGCGCAAACTTTGCCTCTCCCTCACGCGTTCCGCCTCCTCCTTCGCGAACATTACTGTTTCGCAGAAGGAGGTGACGGCTTCCCAAGCCCTCTCGCTCCGTACCATGGCCTGGACCAAGGCCAGACGCGAGAGATCGCCACCGCCAATCGCCTCCACGAGGACACGGCGGTGCTCCGCCCAAGCCGGGCAGACCTCCACCGTATGCTCCACCGTGTCCTCCGGGTGATCCACACAATGGTGACACCCGGGCGTTTCCTCCCGCCTTATCCGGAACAGGAACCTCCCGAAACAACCGTGTCCGGTGAGGACCTGCGTCAGGCGGAAGGTGAGGACGCCGTGGCGCCTCTCTAGCCACTCCTCAAAGAGGGAACTTATCGCCGCAATTGTGGCGTGCCCAGCGCTGGGTTGCGACAATCGCACTCTCCATGCCGCCCTGAGATCCCGCCGGAGCTCTGTCCGCTGTACCGTGATTTCTCGCGGCAGCGGAGCTACGCCCCGGCGTTTCGCCTCCTCGCGCCACTCCTAAACGTGCGCGAGGACTTTTGCCTCCAGATCCCATGGCGGTAATCCGGCAAGGAGGCTCGCCGCCTCACCGGAGACCGTACGGTATCCCCGGACTAGCCGGGTGGCCATGACCCTTTGGGGCGCGTTCAAACAGCGGGCTGGCTGCCGCCTCAAGGAACGCGCCCACACCGGTGCCCCGTAAAGGGCCATGGACCGCACGACCCCCGCGTAGAGCCTCCGGCAGGAGGCGTTTGGCCCCCCTAGATTGGGCAGGAGCCGCATTAAGGCAGCCCCGGCCCTTTCCAGTCTGGGAGCCAAACGTCGGAAATGCTCCACGAAGTTCCACCGGCTGTCGAGGACGAGTCCCAGGTACTTCATCGTCGACTCGACGCCGATGTGAACCCCTCCTACCGTTATTTGGGAACCCGACGGTGGCGTGTTCCGAGGACCATGAAAACACATGGCCTCGGACTTGTGCAGGGCCACCTCGAGTCCCAATTGCCGGATCCTCTCGACGATTGTCGCAACCCCGCGTGTCGCTAGTTCGGCCGCCGCCTGGTGCGACCTCCCCTGCGCCAGGACTAGCGTGTCGTCAGCGTAACAAACCACGCTGACGCCGCTGGGGAGGTCGGCGCGCAGCACCCAGTTGTAGCCGATATCCCACAGATGCGGCCCCAGGACCGATCCCTGTGGGACACCGCACGACATCTCTTGCCGGTTCCATACTCCCTGGTGACCGGGGTAGATGACGGCCCTGTCCGTCAAATAGGCCTCGACCACACGACAGAGGTAGGTCGGCATCCGGTGATACCGGAGTGCCTCCCTGATGCAACTCCAGGGCAGGGTATTGAAGGCATTGGCGATGTCTAGAGACACCGCCAAGACGACCCCACCCCGGGCCACAGCATCCCCCGTCGTGAGGGCCCGCACGCGCATGATGGCGTCCACCGTAGAGCGCCCCCTGCGGAAGCCAAACTGGCTCTCCGCCAAATCCGGCCCCACCCGCACCAGCCGCCCGACGAGGCGGTCTGCAATGACTCTCTCAAAGAGCTTGCCCACCTCGTCGAGCAGCACGATGGGCCGGTAAGCGGACGGAGAGTCCGCTGGGCGCCCCGGCTTCTTGATGAGGACCAGTTTCCCCGTCTTCCAACGAAGTGGGAACTGGCCCCTCTCCATGCATGCGCTTAGGAGCCCCCTTAGTCGAGGCCCGAGAGCCTCCGAGGCCAGGACCCAGGCTTTCCCAGGTAAGCCGTCGGGTCCTGGGGCGGTATTTTTAGCACTCAGCCTACGTACCGCCACTCGCAGCTCTACCTCGGTCACCTCCGGAGCGTCCGGCAAGTGCCTGGGATGATATAATCATTGAGAGTAACAACACAATTTAAAAATGATGTTTGTGCTGGTCTTGTAATAAAACTGTGCTTTTTAAGATTTATGGTTTTTATTTAATATTTTTTCCATACCAAAAACGAATGGTAGGAAGCTAAGTCGGTCTCTCTTTAGGCAGAAAAAACAACTGGTTAATTATTTGGTCTACAGAACAGAAAAAGGTGCAATTGCTATAACACTTTGCAATTAAAAATGTAATAAAGAAGTTATCATAACTTCGGTCTCCCATTCATTCATTCATTCGTTCATTTATTTTTGAGTTAGTCAATTAAGCCTCTTCTAAATGACACCTAGTCTAAAATGCTACAAAGGTGGGTACGGGTTCCATACAAAATTACCCATTGTTCTTTGATTTTAGATGTGTCAAAATTATTTTTATATTTAGAGATTTTATTTTGCAGAATAGCGTTAAGATTCTCATAGCCAAAAGTAAGGAATTTTAGTGATAGTTTAGTTAGTTTAGTTCGGTGTACAACAGAATCGGCACCATTATCGATATATCCTTACAATTTTTATGTATGTTATACCTTATTAAGTCCTTAGTCTAATTAAATATTAATTTGAGACATAACTATTAACAATAAAAAGTTTCTAGAACAAGAACTCTCAAAAACACAGGTTGGCACATTCTCACCATAGAAAATCCCTTATATCTTCTAAACTAATGGCCCGATTCATACAATTCAAACGGATATATTAGTTTTGTGACTAAACCTATCTTTAAAAATAAAAATTATCAAAATCCGTCCATAAACAAAAAAGTGAGTTTTCAACTTACGTAATTATATGTGGACAACCTTATTCTTTTAAGAAATCCTTTCAATACAGTCTTATTAGTTCGGAATACAAAAAACTAATAACAAAAATGTGACTTAGATAAACTAATTAGAATAAAGAAACATTAAATAAATCCTATTTAAACTTTTCTAACTATTGAACTTAATATTTTTACGTTACTTTTCGGCGGTCCCGCCACTACTTGCGGCCTGGTGCTCAGATAGGGTCTCGTCGCCGACAGTGATGTTTTTGCAACAAACTTATTTTATTTAGCGTTTTGTGTTTTGTGTTTTTTTCGTGCAAGTAGGTACGAGTAGGTACATAGTTGTATTACGGAAAAAGAATCATAGGTAAGTATTTGGCGCGCCTATTCCTTCACGCCCACCCCCCTAGCCACCAAGAGACATTCGGTTGCGTGCATTAGAAGCACACACTGCGCGCTACAAAAAGCAACATTTTTTAAATGTCTATATATATAAATATGCTTATATACATAAATGTAGTGTCCCAGTGATTATTTTTTCACAATGTTAGGCGCCTACTCGTTATTATGAACATTTATGCGTAGGTTTCGGGTTCGTGAAGGGCAGTTTTACACTGTAAAATAACTTTTTTGATCGCCTTATCATCCAGCCTATTGCATTCCACTGCTGGACACAGGCCTCTCCGATCGCGCTATGTATTTCAATCCTCGGCTACTCTCATCCAGCTCCTGCGAAGACCGTCGCTGCATCATAAGTTGACAGAACAGCTGCACCTATTGTGCGTTTCACGAAAGAATTCCCTTCGCCGTTATATTGGCACACCTGACTGTCAAGAACGTCAAACGCTAGACGCATCGTAGGCTTTGTTGAGTTTTTCCAAGATTTATAGTTGTTTTACGGTTTTAATCACGCCGAAGACACTTAAAAGTGGCGAAAGAGAGTTGGTGTTGAAAGTCAAAACGTTTTGTGAGAGTGAAAAACGTAACAAAGCGCCAATAATTCCATTAGAATGTGTGAGACTTCGCGTCGCCGCCATAAAATAGGGTTGCCATTGCCAGAACTAGATGCTCCCTAGTCCCCGCTGCTACCCATAGGTGCCTACCTACACCTTTTAAAATAATTAAAGACCATAAAGAACCACCTATCTACGAAGTCGATTCATTATTAAAAGAACACGGTCATAAAGTTGTAAGACTTCCTCCTTATCATTGTGACCTGAATCCAATCGAACTCATATGGAGTCTTTTGTAAAGGCGGATTGCTGAAAAAAACGTGGGTCAGGAAGCAAAAACTATTGTAAAAATAACTGAAGAGGCAATTTGCAGTAGCACGCCATTAGAGTGAATAAAAGAATGCAGCCACGTAGAAACCATAGAAGATAAGTAATTCAACAATGGAGTAACTGTTGATAACAAAATAGATCGATTTATAATAGAAGTAGGAGATGACTAGATATGCTAGATATACTATAGGAGATACTTCAGACGATAGTGACCCTGGAGATAGTGCTATATCGGGTGTAGGTCCTTTGGAGGAGCACAGTTATTTTAAAAAGTAATTTTGTTGTTAATCATTACAGCTTATTAAGAAGTTTCGCAAATAAATAATTATTATGGTTATATTAAGAGTTTAATTTTATGAATACTTATCTTTACACGTAAGGTATAATTTTCTATAGACCTTTGTTGAAAGGTGACCAAACAAAAAGAACAACCAAAATAAATTTTCGTTTTCAATTTATACTGATTTATTGGGTAATATAATTTTCACAGCCTGGCAGCACTCATTTAAGCGCTACCAACATTACAGCGAAGGGACTTCTTTGATGAAACGCACTATACTCATTTAATTCGCCTAGCGGCAAGTCGGTTGGTAGGTAATCACAGACAACTATATTATCCAAGACAACCTTATTTTGAGTGTCATTTTAGTACCATGGCCATGTGTGCATCAAAATAATAATAATAATAATACACATTTATTTCCATCAATGTAGGTACTTCTTAATATAATAACAATTTAAATCTTATTTTAGAGGTTGTTCCCAAGTACATAGAATTATGGAATTCTGTAACTCCTAAACTAAGTCAAACTTGTTTTATAGGAGTTAGCGAGCTGTTGACTTAGACACAACCTTGAACTAAAGGGCTCGAGGAGACAATTCGAAAAATACAACACACAAGAAGGTAGTCAAAATATCATGATATGATAAAATGATAATATGATGAATGATCAATTTTCAAGCAGCCTGTTACAGTTGAAAGACGCGGCCGCAGCCCAAGATGGGGGGGGGGGGGGGGGGGGGGGTTACTTTGTCGAGTTATGCAGGAAAGCTCAAGAATAATGAGAATGCAGTATGTAAGAGCCAGCTCGAAAATGTTTGCATCCTCTCGGATAGGTTAGATTTTCTTTTCACCATCCATACAGAGATAGAAGAACATAGGTAAGTACCTACTTTACCGACATAGGCAGTAAGTTTAAGTTCGTCTGAGTTTTGGAATGTGGCCTTATCCTTAGTTCTTCGAATTCCCGAGTCTGTTTCGCTCGTGTTATAATTATCAGGTTTTTTAACTTATCGTTTTTATTTCTTAATGTTTATGTACACGCCCAAGGCTCAAGTAGTTCTAAGGTTCAAATTAATTAGTAAAACAAGTAGGTACCTAAATCATACAGGCTCTTGACATCTGGAATGATTACCAACGTGACCCCCCTCCCTCTGAGGCCGAGCCTGGTGGCATCACATCTCAGATTGAAATCAGATTGCTTAAAAAGTTTAATGAAAAACGTAGTTCGGTGTACAACAGAATCGGCACCAATGGTGCCGATTCTGTTGTACACCGAACTAAACTAACTAAACTATCACTAAAATTCCTTACTTTTGGCTATGAGAATCTTAACGCTATTCTGCAAAATAAAATCTCTAAATTTAAAAATAATTTTGACACATCTAAAATCAAATTTGACAATTATTGCGACTCCACGTGGTACTTGTTTGCCGTACCACGTGATCTTTTTTTAGAGCCGTAGGCGCGCATTATGTGCGACCTCGACTTGTTTTGTATGGAATTTTTTACTTTTTGTATAGAAAATATAAAAAAATATTACCAACACGTTGAGATTTATAGGTTTACGGGTTGACAAAGGGGGTCGAAATTTTCATTATTTTTGCGATACGACACACCGTTTTCGAGATATAAGCAAAAGAAAAGAAAAAAAGATACAGTACTGTTTTTGCATCTGAAGTCGAGGTGTTGGTGTGAATTTTAGTTCATGACAACTAATTTTATTCCACACCTTTTTAATCGCGATTAAAAATAGTCAGATTTAGTTAAGACAGTCAAAATTTTAGGTGAAAAACGTAAAATTCAGAATAGCAAAATTGCCATTTTCACTAAATTATAATCTCAGTGCCATCTTAGTGCTGTCAAACTAAAATATAGTTAAGTTGTGTCACTTTAGTCAATTTCAGAATGGGAAATCGTCATTTGACAGGAATAAACTAAATTTTGGTGATTTTTAGTCTAGTTTAGAGAATTTTGTGACAAGAGAATCGGCACCATTATCTAGTTTTTCGCCTGTGGCATGCGTCGATACTCCACCGTTATCCTTTTTACGCTGGATAGCAGCCCCCCTTAGACCACTACAAAAAAAAAAAAAACATTAATCTATACATATAATAAAATTGTAGAAAAGTTGTGTCTGTACAATGGAAATATATATAAAAAAAAGTAGCAGGGGTTGTTATTATATCGATGCCGAACCCGAAATAGTAATTATTATTTTTTTGTCTGTTTGTCGGTTTGTCTGTGTGTTTGTGCACGCTAATATCAGAAACGACTTATTCGATTTAGATGCGGTTTTCACTAATATATTGTAGTAAGCTTCACGTAACATTTCGTGTTTATTTCATGTCAATCGGTTCATAAATAAAAACGTTATGTCAATTTAAAGAATCACGGCGAACATTTTTTAAGGTATTCTATCAGAGTACGTACACGCCTCGCGCAAGTCCTCATCGGTTGCGACATTTGTTTGCAGTCATGCTGGTGTTTTGTGCACTTTCTGACGCTGCACAGTTGTGGTATAAGTATCAGAACAAATTGGCTGAGAATTTTTGTAGGCACGTACAACTTAATGATAACAACCCAATTGAGGAGAGATTACGTGAAAGTCAATTGAATCGTTGTTGGTTGGCTATTCAAGATATAGTTACATCTATTGGGGGTAATCCTATTTCTCAATATGGCAAGCCGGAGGCATCATTTGACGGTGAACGTATTAATAGAGATTACGTGATGGAAACCAACTATGATCCAATTGACCTGGCCGAAGTTTTACAATCTGATGTCTCGAGGCTAACTGATGAACAGCGTTTGATATTTGATCTGGTGTGCCGCAGCGTTGATAGTACCTACTTTGGGAGAAATGCTATTTGTAGATGCACCCGGTGGAACGGGTAAAACATTTCTTACGAAAGTTATTTTGGCGAAGGTACGAAGCCAAGGTAAAATCGCGCTTGCTGTCGCGTCATCCTCATCAGGCATAGCAGCCACATTGTTGCCAGGTGGGAAAACTGCTCATACAATGTTCAAAATTCCGATCGATTTAGATCGCACAGAAAGCCCTGTTTGTAATATTTCAAGAAACAGCAATAAAGCTAAGATTCATCGTGATTGTAGCCTTATTATATGGGATGAGTCCACAATGGTCAATCGAAAAGCAGTAGAAGCAGTAGACATAACGTTGCGTGATGTCAATCAAAATGATCAACCCATGGGTGGCATTACTATGCGTTTTTGTGGCGATTTTCGTCAGACTCTCCCTGTAATACCACGTGGAACAAGGGCTGATTAAGTTAGAGCCTGCCTAAAGAGTTCTCGACTGTGGCATTACATTATCCCTTTGCATTTGACATTAAATATGCGTGCGCAAGTTGGAGGCAACGAAAATGCTCAAGAATTTTCAGATTTGCTACTTGAGATTGGTAACGGTGTGCATCCGCAGGAACAAGGAAAAGTTGTACTTAATGAAAACCTATTACCTATGCAACATAGTTTCATCAATGCGAGACCTCATATCATCTGTGTATGGAAACGCAACGCAAATACCAAGTTGCGAAAATTCCTGGCTTTGCGAAAGAGCTATTTTGACGCCACGAAACGACCAAGCAGCAACAATAAACGCTGAAATGAGCTATGTTCGGGGATTATGTTGAGTATATCTCCATTAACAGAGTCATGGAAGAAGGAGAATCTACAAGCTACCCAGTAGAATTTTTAGAATCCCTCAATGCTCCTGGAATACCAGCACATAAAATAAAATTATGAGTAGGCGTACCCATAATGCTTCTTAGAAATTTAAGCCCCCCAAAACTTTGCAATGGCACCAGGTTAAAAGTGTCCAATTTACAACGAACTCTGATGCAGAGATTTTAACAGGGTGTGGAAAAGGTGAAAGTATTTTCATTCCTCGGA
This sequence comes from Brachylomia viminalis, assembly GCA_937001585.2. Taxonomy (NCBI): domain Eukaryota; kingdom Metazoa; phylum Arthropoda; class Insecta; order Lepidoptera; family Noctuidae; genus Brachylomia; species Brachylomia viminalis. The sequence goes on from OW443299.2 coordinate 13,295,378, forward strand.
TTTCTCTCATTCCAAACAATTTTCTATTTAGTTTTAAACGAGTTCAGTTTCCAGACAGCCTATGTTTTGCGATGACAATTAATAAAGCCCAAGGTCAGACGCTGAAAGTTGTGGGTGTAGATCTAAGTATCAGCTGTTTCTCGCACGGTCAGTTGTATGTGGCTCTGTCACGGGTTAGCAATACTAGGAGCCTGTATGCTTTCATCCCCGATGGCCATACCTACGTCAAATATCGTATACAGAGAAGCATTACTGTAAAGTAAATTTTTAGCTACCCAAACGAGGGTATATGTAATTCAAAATATGCTGCCCGAAAAGTCACTATTCCACGCGGACAAAGTCGCGGGCACAGCTAGTTTCAAAATAAAAATATCAATTTCAAAATTCAAAATGGTTACCTACACGTGGGTTTCACAGAAGTTATGAACTCCGAATGCATTATAAGTCTAAATCCGTTTAACTAATGTTACGGCCTACTTAGCTGTGTGTTCTGCTGAAACCAATTTGTTACATATTTGACATGCGATGCTCGAACGGTAATATCCAAGCACCATACAAGTAGCTATGAACAACTTACCGGTAATTTTAAATAAAATCAATGCAACGACTACAAGGTACACACGACGACATATTATCAAGGTAAGTATATAAGTATGTATATCAGTCATCAGGTTACCGTAGTACAGGCTCTGCCTAGTTCGGGACCTGTAGACCTTGTGTGGATGTTGTCTCATATTATTATTATTATTATTGATACATTTCCAGTTTTAGCTAACCTCGCATTGTACCTTTTTTTTTGTGGGTGGGAAATCATCAAATAACTTCTCCCGCTCTGGGCAGAGCAGGAGGGCGTGTCAGACTCTTACTGACTAAAACCCACCCGTGTTCCTTCAGTTGCCTGTGCCAGGGGCTACGGTAACCCTCTTGGACTTTTCCGCAACCCTAGCAGGCATCGGTCCTAGCAAACCCCGTCATTGGTGCTGACATCTCTTTGAGGCGCGCGTGGAACACAACGCGCCGTCGACCCGGGCCTGGTCCTTATCGAACGGCGAGCTGCCCATTGCTCGCCGTTCGCAAGCCCGCGCCTACGGTGGCCGGGAATCGGCCTGCGATTCCCGAAGCCCAGGGCGTCTCCTGCGGCGGCTAGGGGCGTGAGGGCGCAAATTTTGCCTCTCCCTCATGCGTTCCGCCTCCTCCTTCGCGAACATTACTGCTTCGCAGAAGGAGGTGACGGCTTCCCAAGCCCTCTCGCTCCGTACCATGGCCTGGACCAAGGCCGGACGCGAGAGATCGCCACCGCCAATCGCCTCCACGAGGACACGGCGGTGCTCCGCCCAAGCCGGGAAGACCTCCACCGTATGCTCCACCGTGTCCTCCGGGCGATCCACACAATGGTGACACCCGGGCGTTTCCTCCCGCCTTATCCGGAACAGGAACCTCCCGAAACAACCGTGTCCGGTGAGGACCAGCGTCAGGCGGAAGGTGAGGACGCCGTGGCGCCTCTCTAGCCACTCCTCAAAGAGGGGACTTATCGCCGCAATTGTGGCGTGCCCAAACCTCGCATTGTACCTACATTATACTTTTCGTACAATGAGAAATCAGCTTAAACTGGAAATGTATAGCTTGATATGTCGTCGTGCGTACCTATTGGGTACCTGCTTGTTTATTTATTTATTTAATACTTTAAGCACACAAATGTACAGAGGCGGACTTAATGCCATAGGCATTTTCTACCAGTCAACCTTTGGGTGATGCAGAGACAAACAGTGGCAGGTGCAAATTATAATGATATTTTAGGATTAAATAATTTTAAATATAAAGACACGTATAAACTTATTTAGTCTATAAATACATATAACTCGATTGGTACCTACTTCGCTCAGCCTATCGCACTCCATTGCTGTACAATTTCTTTTCCGAATAATTTCATTCCAGATAAGAATAAGAATCATTTATTTGCAGAAAATATAGGTGTTACCAGTTGTAAAAGTTGGTGGTTAATGTAGGTACAGTCCATATTTTGCCTGTTTAGGGCATGCAAATTAGTTTTACATGAATAGGTACATAGGTAGGGTACTTATTTTAATAAGGACTTAGGCAAGATATTTCTGACCCTGTCCCTCTAAAAAGGTACATGCGATAGAGTAGGTTGTAGAATCTACAAATACGAAGCTTTCAAGCCGCCAATCATATAGCCTCAAAATAATACTATGATACAATAGTAGCATTAAAAACAAAGTGTGTTATAAGTTAAAAAAATATCATAAACATAAGTTTGTAAGAAATACTTATTTGTGAAAAATGGCTCGCGGATTTGTTTTTCTCTTTATAGTTTAGCTCATTTAGTCCTCACACTGGGCTCACATGCACATCCTCGATGGAAAGTCATGCCTAATGATACCTTCGAGCAAAGAGGATCGAACTCTTAAAATCTATTCCTCTATGTTGAAAGCTTGTTGTAGGTACCCACTGACCTCATTTTAATAGAGGTCAGTGTAGGTACCTAAATCGAAAGGTAAAAAAACAACTACAAAATGTCACATTTCCTTAAAAACTGCCTCCTTGGTGCTGTTGTTGTCGTAAGGGCGACTGCTGAGCATGGGGTCCTAGGTTCGATCCCTAGGTCAAGCTAAGTGGTTCTTGTTAGTTAGGTAGGCTAGTTAATTGGCGAAACGGGGAATGCAGGCGTATTTTACGTTCTGTCTAATTGAGGTGTCTGAGGTCGCGCGCTTATTCTGTTGGGAACTTACATTGGATAAGTCGCTGTAGCGCGTCGGTATCTTATTTTCTTTGTTCCTACCTGCCTGTTTGATTCTATACCTTCCTAGCAAATTGAACTAGGTTTACTTAGATCGGTCGATAGTATGGTTATTAACAGTAATTTTTAGCAAACCAAATCATGTTTCAATATTCCAATCGAATGCTGTCTCTGATTGAATATCTACTTTCTATTTACTACTTTTTAAATTCCTTACAAACGAAAAGAAATTCTTTTTCGCGAGAAATCTTCGGCTATCTGACCTGGGACAGTAATGGAATTTTCCTTTATTATTTGATTTACCTGCTCCTTCAATTTTATGTCGGTGCAATAGTGTTATCCTCTGTACTGAACTTAAACCTTTTTATATTACAAGCGTTCAACGGAATTATATAGGTCCTATGATATGTAGGTAGGTAGCTAAATGTAATAGAAAAAATATTTTGGCTTGATAGGTAGGTACCTACGCAGAACAGCAAACTCAATGTAGGTCTTTAAGTAGGTATTAGGAATATTCAAAGGCTTCCAGTTTACTTACGTACCTACCTACCCAATCTTGATTGCATCTGTTGAATAAAACTTGTTGGCATTTATGAGACTATTAAAGTTGTGACTTTACGCCGTTCTATTTCAAGTTGTGTAGAAATAGACACCGAAATAATAATTTTGCCGCATTCGAATAGTTTCTGAACATGCGATTGTAGTTTATGGAAAAGCCAATTCAAATATTGCTATAATTATGACCCATTTCGTTTCCACAGAAACTAATAAAGCTCACGTATCCCTGCATTAAGCAGTAGGCTTTTAATTTTATATAAGTATGTTGGCATAATTGGTGAAGTTAAATTACCTACTATTTTGTTATTGACACTAAAGTAGTTCGTCGTTAAGGTAATGCTTAGCTTCACAGAACGGCAGTTAAATTCACTAGGTATCTAGTAGTAGGTAATGAAGAGAAATTCTTCTAAGCTTAAGACCTCTGACAGAGATATTATACGAGCACATAAACTGGATTGCTTACAAATTGACTCTGAAAACAGCAAACATAAATAGTGCCCAACTCTGCTGTTACAAATTTTTCTGGAGCAAATCGGTGTGAGCGCGACGCGAAACTGACAGCTCGTTCATTTTTAACTCTCGCCCCTGCTTCACGTCGGAGACGACAATTTGGATAAATGGTACATCCGCCGCCGACCGACTAAATTATTCAGACTCCTCCTAGCTTCGCTTCTTCACATGACAAGGAGAGGATTGCACAATAAAGTGGAATATTTAGAGAGTAATCACGTACGCAACATAGGAACTTAGAGTGGCTCCGGCCCTATCTGGCGCCTGTTCTACTAAGGTTCTATTGGCCTCATAAAGTCTCGACACCATGAATCATCATCTGCCTAGCCTTATCCCAACTATTTTTGGGGTCGGCTTCCAGTCTAACCGGATGCAGCTGAGTACGAGTATTTTACGTGGAGCGACCTGTCTGACCTCCACAACCCAGTTACTGGTTAACACTATACCCCTTGGTAAGACTGGTTGTCAAACTTTCGGGCTTCTACGACCCGTCACGACTGTTAAAGATCCTCGAATGACAGCCGGGACCAACAGCTTAACGTGCTTTCCGAGGCATGACATGACACCATGAATATTACCGAAAAAAATATTGATAAGCGGCGAGGTCGCCAGAAAATTAGATGTGTCGAATTGCATGGTTTGTTTTGTTTGGCAAACGTTTTGCTTGGATTTTCTTGAAGAGACAATAAATTTAAGACAACGTCCACTTTGCATTTGAATGAAGCAAGGTTCTTTCAAATAATAGTCGCCTAAATAAGTTCAATGGCATTTCATTAAAAGGCAGACGTTGAAAAACAAGGCATCCGAATGAATAATGTTAACTAATGTCGAATGTTTGTAGTTGTTGAAAAGTTCGCGAATGCCACACAGGCCGCTCGGCAAAAAATAAACTGCAATGTAATTGCGGCCCGGAATGAAGTTATAAGCCTCTCCCCACTTCGGGCAGAAAATTTCATTTCATGAAAGCGATAATTACATATAAATAACTTCGGTCTCATAAATCATTGTTGTTAATTGAATGGATGTGTATTCAGGCACGTTGTCCCAGAAGGGTTAGTATCAAACATGGTACTTATATATTTTATAGATGTAGGTAAGTACCTATATTAAAGTACATTTGTCGAAATCTGAAAAATATTTGGCTAAAAAATCCACAAAGGCCAAAATGATTATACTTTAAAATGAAAGTTTACTTAAACGCATTAGTCTCAGCCCACAGCATGAAATTATCTGGTAGAGGTCGTGTGCGTGTTGAAATCTGGAAAATTCCTATTCGAGATGGCTGATATTCCTATAGGCTGATGATGATCACAAAAAATCCGCTTTGCTCCTGAGACCGCTTTATGGGGATAAACCGCCAATGTGTGTCCAGAAGGGGATTGCAATAACTTAGTCACGCACGGCCGGTCAATCTTTAATCATTGGCTGACTGACGATTGACTTGCAGTTTACAATGATTGTGAATCGAATCTCACTTTCCGACAGTTTCTATTTGCTCTTATACATTTACTTAAGAATTTATAACAGCAGTTCCACATGACTCGTTAAAGTAAACTAAACCTCTAATCCTTTTAATTATCCCAACATTCTAAAACACTGAGCTATTGTGGAAACTAAACGATTTCCGATCCCTCTCGCACCGATGCCCAAAATGTAGATACCGCTTATTAATCAGCTTACATCACGAGCCAAAACGAACACAAAGATTAAGCCTTAATAGGATGATAACTATCTAAATTAAAGTTAAATCCAATAACCCCATTCATCAGGTAGCAGTTAAGTAATTCAGCCCCAGTTGGGGTGAGTTACAAGTTTTGTTAGAACAGTTTCCTTTCCCTCTCGTTTATCTTTCTTAAACACTGGAATTGGCCCGGGATTCGGGGGATAATTACGTTGCCTATTTAGTTGGTAAATAACGTACTACCTTATTTTTCTTTTTGCTTTTACTTTTTTCTGTTCATCTGTTTGTGTGGCGGACTTGTGTTGTTTCGTGGTGGAGATGATAACTTATTTGGCTTGTAAGTTAATGGAGATACCACTACAATACGCAGGTTAATTGCTGAAGCAAGGCGTTGGTTTGAATGTGCCATCATATTGTTTCCGTTGAGTTTCTATACAGACTAAATCTTGTTGCTCCTTGAATTTCTGCTGTCGTGACTGCTCAGCGAAGTTCTGTAAATTCGATAACGTTTCAGTTCACTGCTACGGCTCTGTTCCGTAATTTTTCTAAGCCATTAATTTTACGACTTGGTTTTCTTTTGGGTGGCGTAAGTATTTGTGTCGAGGTATTTACAGAACTTTGGTGAAAATGGGCTTTAAAAATTGACTTTCGGAAACATCTCCTTCAGGTCGTTAGCCTCATTGGGCCCAGCCATGACCCCACCACACTGTATCACATTATTCTGGTAGGGCAATTTAATAAAAATCTATTCTTAGTTATGTCTTGAGCTCAAGAACTGAATTTAAAACGTAGCAGATGTAACGTATGTTTCGAAAAGATACGTCGACAGAAAAGATAAAAACTGAAAACAGAGATAATAATTTTTTATCAATCCTCATTACAGTATGAGAACTAATATAATCCTCCATAAACCAACGTATTACGTATTCAACACTCACAGAACGATTACGAGCGACACGTGAATTATCCAAGCGCCATGTTTAACTGAGACACACAACACAAGAGCCGAATTCGCAACAACTAAGGAATTATAGCGCCATCGATATTCTGATTAGTGTGAGTAAGCTCTAATTGGCCCAGTTTGGGTGAGCTCAGATCGCGCCACTAAAATAGAGATTTGCACGGGATTAATCCCTGTTGATACCACGGAATCCCACCGAAATGTATACCTTTACATAAATGGGTCAATGGTGCTGGCTCCGCTGTTGTCTGCCTTAGGGACCGTGCACATGCCACCGTTTTAATGCGAACGAACTGTTGCATGCAAACTGCTACTAAGTACATAATGAATTTTAGGTAAGGCTGGTTACTGCATTGGGCAGAATAGAGTTCGTTAATTTAGAGTGTGATTTCATGGTACTGCGTTTTTGCTGGCTGAAAGTTCTTCAGCGACTTTAATATTATATTGTAAAAGTTAGTAATCAATCATGTATTTGCAACGAATGTAGGTTACATTAAATACAGGTAGAGTAGATAGAAGTGAGCCATGTACATTCTGCCTGGAAATAGGCACGCAAAAAATATAAAAATGGTTAAGAAGCTATCCAGAAGTAAAATTACAAATTAAAATGTCACAGTCAGAATTATTACAATTATACATAGGTACATAAATTATTATTGAAAAATGTCAAATCAAAATGATACTATGAAATCTATAAGTCCACATGTTCAAGATAATATTAATTATATTTACTATATGATATATCGCTTATACTTTCATGTTTCATTCTTGTTATAGCTACAACGTTAAGTTGGTATATTTTTAGGTTCAAAGCGTAGCTTAGTGCCCAAATAGGTTAACAATTTCGTTTTCAGACCAAGGCATATTGTAACATTCTTAACGATCGCCTATTTTAGTATATTCTCGTAGAAAGCACCAACCTAATTCTTGCCTTACAGCAATCAGTACAATTAACTATTTCAATTTCAAGTTACAAAGGTTAGGTTGCGCACGTACCAGGTCGCGGTCTTGTCGCACAGAAGTCAGCAGTTGGGACTTGGATGCGGGAACTTCAGAGATGCGCCAGAATAACTCTGATAAGTAATATTGTTTTAGTTGGTAAGTAGTGCGGAGCGAGACCTCTGGCAGACAGTTTTGGCAGCTGTTCTGCACATGATGTATGTTAATGTCACGTAAGAGATTATTTCTTGGCACTGAAACATGGTGCCTGCGCTTACAATTGTTTGCTCTCCTATTTTGCATTCGACGAATTCTTGTATTATACTCGTACGTCGGCTAGTGCGGAATAAGTGACTATAACGGTTTTATTGTCCTTTTGTATGAGAATAGAATTGAAATAAATGGGGGAAATATACAGAAGAGGCTTATTTTATACATAGAATAGAGTAGCAAGTACAGATTAGTCTTACCATCTAAAATGCATTTGTTTTAAGAAAACAGGACAACACTTACTTTTAACACACCTTCTTATCCTCCAGTAAATTGTTGTTTACACATATGCCAATACTATAAGTTCAGAGATGAAACGTTTGTTATTTTATAAGCCACGCTCTATTTTGGGTAAATTGAACAAGCTTAAATTTGTAGTCGGCAGCAATGTACTGCATACCTTAAATTACGCACTGGCTGACTCAATTATTGGTACTCTTGGGTGGATACGGTCTTAAGCTCCCTCAACACTTAAATAAAATTAACATCTTGCAGATAAGGTTACAAAAACTACTCGTAGTAAATAAAAAAAACTAATAAGAGCTTAAATAAAAAATATTTATAAATTTGTTAAGTAGGTACTGCCGATCCATCTTAAAAGTACGTTAAATATCTTGACTTAACAATTTAACAATCAAAGCTGTAAAGTAGAACGTAAGCTTATGTACCCAACTTGTTTATCTAAGAAGAAGACACTTGCTGTTCAAAAAGTAGCAAACTACTTTGGTGAGCCCACAAGAAGGTATGTAGTAGATACCTACCAGCGTTAGTGAATGAGCTACCCCCAAAACTGATCTCGTATGCAAAATCTAAGGACCAACATAAATTTAAAAGAAAAAAAAAAACAACTTTAGCGGTAAAACATACTAGTAGCTTGTTGTTTATCACCCTCGCAACTTGTTCGACTAACGTGAACCGGGTACTTAACGGTTAACTTAAATGGTGCTTGTAAACGATAGACAGGCTTCAAACTAACTCGCAACTGGAATAAGCGCTGGGAATAAATGGTGTTCATGTAACAGTAGGTATACCTATAATAAGTTATTATGTGCTATCCTGGATGTTACAATTTCCAGGATTTTCAACTGAAAACCCTGGAAGATATAAAATTAAGTAGCAAGCTGACAACAATGGAAAATGGTATGGAATGGGAATGAAATCGAAATACCTACGTAGCTAGACTTCCCTATTATTCAGACTTGGATCTTAAACAATGTTATTTGAGTCATACAACCACAGAACCCAAACATTCTGAGATCTTCAGTCTCGAACTGTATTTTGTGTAATCCAAACTTGCCTTAAAGCAGCAAAGCCAAGTATTGTTAGCAAACTATACTCGTAAACTAAACTCTAAGCCATCGAAGGTAGTATTTCGTACAAGAATTACTACAGCAATCCATTTGAGGTAGTTTTTGCAACAGAGCGGCAGGAGCGAGTCGATACACAGTATCTCTACAAATTCGACTAAGTGCAACACTTTGAGAAAGAAAACAATTGTACGAAGTTACCGTCTTCCAGCGATTGAATTCACTAACTTTAAAGTGTGTTATTTCTTTCAGGCGCAACTTTGTTGTTGAACGGAACTGACAGTTGCGTAGTATTGACTTCTCGATACTTGTTATTTGTTATAAACACTTACTACAAGACATAACCGAATAAAACAAAATGGGACAAATGTCACAACTTGTTACCTTTTTATTGCTATTTGTTACATACGAGACACGTACTTCAGTCTTTTTATGCTGATTTATAAAGGTAACGTGTTGAGTGCCGGCCGATTTTATTATTTCAGGCAAGTGTAAAAGTTCTAAACATGTTGTTACTATTCGGACACTATCAAACATTCTCGAACATTCGAACAACCAGGGATCAAGGGTCATTTGACCTACAAAGGTGCCAAAAGAAGGCCGTTGTTTTATTCAAGAAAGCATATTGTTCAATACACATCGGACGTCCAGCTTTTCCTCAACTTGAATGCGACACAATCCCTCCGAAAATACGATGAAAATAAATAAACGATTTTATGGTTATTGTTATAACAAACGAGTTTCGCGACAAAGCTTTCCCTAACATTACCTATTAGACAAAAAGGTTATTTATTTTCGCCACAATGATTTGGTGCGGGGGAATCAAAAGTTTCCTTCATTTTCCCGAACTTTCTTTGGGTAGCGAACGAGCAGGTCGTCATAAACCAAATAACACAATGGCTTTATTGACCGCTTTAAGTAAATGGATGAGAAGCTGACGTACGGAGCCATTTGACTAGTTTTGACAAGACATGTAGTCTGGGAATGTAATTTGAAAGACGTATTTTTCGTCAACTCGGTTAAAAGCTTAGAATTTTCTATTATTTTGTTCTATTTTACCAACACATTACTACAGTCTCACCGTCAAAAAGCTTCAGGTAAGTAGTACGAATTTATTTCCAAAATGGAAATGATCAATGTTTAAATATAGCCAAGGCTATTAGAATTCAGCCATATTTATTCAATAATATTAAAATTCGCCGCGATTATATTCGGCCACATTTAATTTCGACTTTGTTACTACGACCATCGAAACGGCTAACTTTTGCGAGGTCGTTTTTACCATAAATTAAGCACCACCAAAAATCAATCAAATCTCGTCTCGCGTGGTGTTCAGGAAAGTTGTCCGTGTCGCCCGCCCTAAAGCCGCCCTAAAGCCCATGATGGTAGCAACTTGCCTGAAATACTGCATGGCAGCTATTGATGGTACCTACCTAACAATTACAACCTCCACTTTTTTTTTCTTTGTTAGACTAGGAATCATATTTTTAAGATAAAAACGATGAGAATTAAAATCGATACCTCCTCCGCACGCATTTCTTGTTGAATATTTTTATACCAGCATAAAGTCTTTATAACAAACCTAACAGACCTATGGTTGGATAAAGGAGTTCGTCTTCAAACAAAACACTAGCACACATAAATCCTAACACACAAAGCGCTGTCCGACTTGTAAAAGCCAGGGGCGTGCGGCAGCCAAGCGGCTGAGAGGGACCGTGCACCCCAGCCGACGCGTCACAAGCCCTGCGTCCATGAAATTGAATTAGCAACTCATTAGTAACGCCAATAAAACCAGCCGACTGCTCGCCACCCCTGCCGGACTTACCCCTAGCCTTCCGATAAACGCATACATCGAACATGTGAACGTACCTACCTACATACACGCTTTACAAAGAGGTGAGCGCATTTACGGTCACTGATGGGTTTAAATGCGGTAGGTGAGTTGATCATTGAGATTTTTAAACGCCACATTAAGCTTATTAACAGTGGAGTGTAGACCAAAATGATACTTGAATATAAATTTTACTTCGATTAATTAAAATATAAATAAAATTAACTCTTCTTAGTTCGTACTTCATCTTACTTTTCTTTTTCTCTGTCAAATCCTTCCGAACAAAATCACGATACCTAAGATAACCCTGCATTCAGACAACATGCTATTTTATTAAAATTCCCACATTCATTTATTTTAGACCCGTCAAAGGAACACGCATGAAACATTTTAAATAGCACACAAATAACGGGTGCCTTCTAAAAAAGCGAACTGGGCCGTGACTTTGTCACTTGTCTGGAAAAACGCTCAGCAAAGAATCTTTTTATATGAATAATTGGCCTTTGATATTTTATAAGAGAGAAGAATGTGTAATGCCTTGCCATGCTAGGGTTCAACGAAACCAGTAGTTGGTTCGAAACAGTTTTAATAATGAAAGTTACCAAGATTCCATTTCAGACTTTGCAATGTAATATCCTACTAACCAAGATGGTGCTGATCCATACATCATGTTCGTGAACGGGCGGCGCACAGTGGTGCAGGTAGTACGGGCATGCGGAAAATATTATTTTTAAATGAAAAGACGTTGCGTTTCTTCATAATACTTTATTAAAATGATATAATGGATGTACCAGTTTACAAAGAGAAAGATATAACACGTATTTTTTTTTTATTAACATGAAAATATTCATCAAATTTTTTCACATGAATTTCATATAATTAAATCAGCATTTTTAAATAAATAAAAATTAATAAACTAAATATTAAATAGAGAAGACATTGATTGAGAGATGGGTGCTATCCACTAATAAAGCTTTGGCATCATCGTGAAGAGGATAGTATTTTTTATTCGGTACTGCACGTAAACTGTTGATAAGGGGATCTGAGGTAGCTAAGAGCATATTCATAACATCTTCATTACATGATAGACGAGAACATTTTCTTGAATGACCTAACCTATAATTGCGGTAATCTTTATTTCGCGCTTCTTGAGCTTCCTCAGATAACATCCCAATAGGTAAGGCAGCAACACTTATTATTTCTTTGCCATGCAGCAAGATTTTATGCACAGTATTTGGCATATTATACCAGCTGTACAGGCTTACGTATAGTTCAGCAGTCTCGTAACAATAACTACCAAACTTATCCGAATCAACTAATGCACTAGAATTAATTGTTTGCAATATTATACCAAACCGATGAATAAGTTCTTTATCGACTCTTGTGACTTCAGCTACAATGTCTGCATTATTGAAAAATCTTCTAGACGTATTTCCATCGTTAGATGTTCCCATTCCTTGCTTTACAAAATCCACTTTTAGACCTAAACGTTGAAACAGCTCACTTTGGATTCTTTTCTTCTCTTCATCTTTTTGTTGTTTGGTAGTTGCGTTCGTTCTCCAACTGGTAAATGACATATTGTACGCAATATGTAATATGCATTCCATAAATTTAATCCGTGCGTGAAGCGGGGATAAACCGACCTTGAGAGCCTCCGTATCCACAGTTTTATTTCGCACTTGGTCAAGGTTATTCATTTCTGATGGCTTTGACTTGCATATAAAACACACTGCACATGATGATGTGTCCGTAACTGTCTGCGCTATTTTGCCATCTATCATTGTGAACACAAGTTTATGGTAGACTTTGTAAGTCTTTTCCTTTAAACTAATAACAGTTTCATTTAAGTTTGCTATTTCAGACTCCATTCTAGCAATTTCATTTTTCGTAGATTCTGTAGTTTCTTTTTGAAATTGGAATTGTACCGGGCGACAACACCTTGTAGAAGAAGGAGGTGCATTTGTCCAATACACAACAGATTTATTTTCCTTTTCATACAGACGCAGTGGAACTAATGATGTCAAAAACATATATGAATCTGACACATTTTCGTCGATAAATGACTGTTTGTACTCAGCATGACCTGATGATCCGTCACATCCCCACTTGTGTAAAAACGTTGAATTTACACTAATCTGTGTAAGGTCGTCTTCAGACATTACTTCAAATAATCTTCTGGTTGTGTGATCCAGTAATGACTGCAAACTTACACAAGCGTAGCTTTCCGTTACATCAATATCCGTGGGGTAGCATTGCCTTTTTACTTCAAGTACTTTATGATAATCGGGAAAAATATCACAACCAATACTTTTTGCTGCATTTCTCAGTACTTGATATTGATGTTTCGAAAGTGATGCATCAAGTAATAATGCCAACGCTTTTTCTGGAGTAAACTTGATAGTATCCGATGATCCTTCTTGTACGAGTACCTTAGAGGCAGCTTTCTTAATCATTTCTTCAGGAACGCTTTCACACAATCTTTTAACTTTATATCGCTTTGTTCGATCGCAACATTCATCAAATGATTTTTCTGGTCGTCCTCTATGAGAGCGTTTTGATGGCCCTGGAACATTACTGTCACAATTCACCACATCAGTCTGCACCGAAGATGTCTCAACGGTAAAAATATTTTTCAGCCACTGTTCATTTTTTGCCATAAAAGCATTTTTATTTCTCGCTGCAGTTTGCCACTTTTTTGTAAATACGGGTAGAAAATTACGGCTTAACTTTTCATAAACTTGATTCCAAACACTTTCTGTAAGCTGTGGATACATAAGTTTTAAATTTTCGAGGCATTTATGTATCTCACGATTACTTGATATTATGATTTCCACTAAATCGGCATAGACAATAGTAAAGCTATCCATCACTATAATAACACTGTTATCGTAAGAGAAAATAATTGTAAGTGAAGTTAAAACTACCATTCAATGCTATTTATACTTACACGATATGATAAAATGTTAATTACCCTCATTAGAAACACTTATTAATATAATGCACTTTTTCTTAATTACAGAGCGTCATTAGTTAAGGACCTGGTATTTCCAAGATCGCAGGTTATCGCAGCCAAAACTAATGTATTCTTAATCTATAGGGTCTAATTAATCTCCGAAAGTATATTATTACGTATCGGTCGATAACGGAGATTAGTTATGATCTCATGATTGAAAACAAAAGGTTCCAAATGACCTTCTTCACTAAAAATGTAATAGTAAGTAATTATTCATTATATTATAACATTATGTTTACTATTTTATTAGTACACACAATAAACTTATGACTAAACTAAAAATGAAAGTTGATAATTATAGTATTTTGGTTCTATTCATACTTGAAATAACAATATTTTTTGCACGAAATTTGTAAATTCTCGATCACCCTACTTTGGCATCATATAATTAAATACTGTATAATTATTTATCCGTATTAATTTTAGGACTTGTTTCTACTAACATTCTAGTATGTGTGTACCAAATTGTAGACATTTTAAACAAGGTTGAAACAAAGGACTTTTTTCCGCCCTTGTACCAATGTGCGGCGTCAGTAGGCACTGGTCATTTCTTAGCTGCCACGGCTTATTGTAATTCCTGAATTGTTTTTGTCTTTTTATTACGGACGCTTTTAACGTGCACGTCTTTCTACATCGTTCTCACATGTATAATTCAACATGAATGATGTAATCACTTTTTTGTAACAATATTTTGATTTAAAAGAGTGTTCATGGAGTTTCTTGCCCGTTCTTCTCCATAGGTACCTACTACGCTTTGGAATGGGCAACTAGCTTCATCTTTCTGACTGACCGACCCCTTGACAATTCAAAAGTGCCTGTAAATGATAAATGATTTTATTTCTGTAAGTAGGTTTGAACAAACACTTTTACACGTCAATCATTTTTTTTTAAACTAGATGAGGTCGGCGTTTCCTATCTGACTACTCTGAGAAGAAAGGCCGGAACAAACTCAGAGGTCACAGTCTCTTTTAAAGTCCAGAAAAAATCTTGGTCAGGTTGGTTGTGAAGGCTATGTAGATCGGTGTCTGCAATGGTCTTTTGAGGAAAGAACCACACAGATTGAGTGGACCTGTCCAGTCAGTGCACGCAATTGTCAGTAATCGTGCAGCTCAACTTAGACTCAAGGAGCTCAACGATTCGACGAACAATACCAAAGAAAGGACATTTGAGTAGGCCACATAAATTACTCAAACTGCCAGATCATGATTAAAACTGGAATAAAAACACACATAGTCCTCACATTCACAATAATTTAAAATAATATAATACTTTATACAGTAAATATTAGTGTCATTGTATATGTAATTGGTTTATTTGAAATAAATGCTTTGAGTTTGAATATAATGAAAGCTTCTCTAATCACAGTAGTTACGTACCTACCTAAAACGTCAACGGCCTAAAGCGAACGGCAAAAAATCATTTATACCTACAATAGGTAGAATGCCTTTTTTTTTTTGAGGGAGCGAAATCATAAAATAACTTCTCCCGCTCTGGGCAGAGCAGGAGGGCGTGTCAGACTCTTACTGACTAAAACCCACCCGTGTTCCTTCAGTTGCCTGTGCCAGGGGCCACGGTATCCCTCTCGGACTTTCACGCAACCCTGGCAGACATCGGCCCTAGCGGACCCCGTCATTGGTGCTGACATCTCTTTGAGGCGCGCGTGGAACACAACGCGCCGTCGACTCGGGCCTGGTCCTTATCGAACGGCGAGCTGCCCATTGCTCGCCGTTCGCAAGCCCACGCCTGCGGTGGCCGGGAATCGGCCTGCGATTCCCGACGTCCAGGGCGGCTAGGGGCGTGAGGGCGCGAATTTTGCCTCTTCCTCACGCGTTCCGCCTCCTCCTTCGCGAACATTACTGCTTCGCAGAAGGAGGTGCCGGCTTCCCAAGCACTCTCGCTCCGTACCATGGCCTGGACCAGAGCCGGACGCGAGATATCGCCACCGCCAATCGCCTCCACGGGGACACGGCTGTGCTCCGCCCAAGCCGGGCAGACCTCCACCGTATGCTCCACCGTGTCCTCCGGGCGATCCACACAATGGTGACACCGGGACTTTTTCTCCCGCCTTATCCGGAACAGGAACCTCCCGAAACAACCGTGTCCAGTGAGGACCTGCGTCAGGGCGAAGGTGAGGACACCGCCGTGGCGCCTCTCTAGCCACTCCTCAAAGAGGGGACTTATCGGCGCAATTGTGGCGTGCCCAATAGGTAGAATACCTAATTGTGCTCTCGATTTTTTGTACATTTTATAATTAACGTCAGTTTATGTGTAAGGCAAAGTAAATTACTTACCTACAAACGTTTCTTACTTACTAGGTTTTGATGAGCACAGACGTAGAATATATTCCTGGCTTATCACTATTTAGTATTTCTTATGCAGGCAGACCCGTGGCAAAACAGATACAGTTACGAAAAATTGGAATAAAGTGAGGGATTACTATTATGTACCTTTATGTGTAAGAAATAATTCAGAGCGCTGGAGCGCGATTCCCCACGGCCGGCGGCGGCACAGGGCAAACTCCTGCGAATTATAGCCACTTAGTTTAAACGATAGCCCGTCGGGACTCTGACTGTTTCGTTACACTCACTAATCTTAATGTATCACCTATTTTAATTTAAAATTACCTTTAATACCTGTGAGGAGCTTGAAATCAAATTTAAAACACGATTCAAGTTATTACACTTAACGATAGTATCGACTTGATAATTATAGGTTTTTATAGTGATGAAATATTTATAAAGGAGATTTTTTATGAAACAGCCGGTCGATTCTGTAACAATCTCACCGTGTAAACGTAGGTGAAGTGAGTGTGGAGTGAGCTGTCAGTGTAGTCCCACTAATGCTAGGGATTAACCAAGCATTACATTTACAATCATAATCGAGATTTTAATCATATTTTTTATGCGAATTCTATTGATAAGTTTATATTATTTTAAAGCTAGTATCTATAGTATATGCTAATATCTATAGTGTCTTAAAAAAATAACAAAGAGTTTCTAACTGAATTTCTGTTTTGCAATTTTATTTTAAAACCCCGAAAATAGTAATGTTTAGCCACGTAACTACATACTAGCTTTGAAATAATATAAAATGATCAATAGAATTTGGATAAAAAATATTATTAAAATCTCGATTATGTTTGTAAATGTAACGTAGATAAATCCCTAGGATCAGTGGGATGACGCTGACAGCTCACTCCACGCAAGTCTTCACGGTGAGATTTTTACAGAATCGACCGGCTGATGCTAGGGATTGACACTATTGACTACTCACTTCATGCTCACTTCACCTAAGTTTTCACGGTGATATTGGCAGAATAGCTCGGCTAGTGCTACTATTATCTTTTTTTTTACTTTTTCGTATACGTTTATTTTTACTTGGACATTCTCTATCGCCGAAGATAGAGCATAAAATCATAAAATAATCATATATATAATAATCATCATAAAATCACGCAGCAATATGTAGGTACATGTCATCTAAAGTTCCGTCAAGAATTACCTTTCGTAGCGCTCAGGGGCTTTTCATTTACTGAACAATTTTGAAATCTCCCTAAAACATAGAACGGTACAAACATAGAATTAATTCCTTCTATTTTTATAGCACATACGATAATTAAATTTCTGTAACGTAAGCAGGCCAATGAAGGAAAACTGTGTCAAAAGAGAGGACTGAGTCAAACGTTAATTTTCTTAATGTATCTTGTTAAGGTCGGATCGTGTTCAGCCTGGGAATAAATTACGGCAACATTACCAGTACAGACGATCGCTCCTGTACCTGTAACGAACTTAGACATGAATTATACGAGTTAATGTGTAAAATCGTATGTCTCAACTAATTTTCATAAGAAACTTTATGTTCCAAGTCTCGAAAATAGGTTTATAAAATGTTCGTCTTCGCAATAATCCTTATGTGTTACAAATGTCTATGTAACTCTATAGGTAACTATGTAGGTAGGTAATAATAATAATACTTTATTTATTTGACAGACGACAAAAGGTCCACACTGACAAAACAAACAATACATAAAAGATGTTAGTAACAATATATTCTATGTTAGTACCTATATACTAGTAACAATGTGCCTTATGATCTATGTTAATACTCATACACTACGACAGACGGTGTTGTTTTGATGAGATGTCCCATTATGGGGCTCTCATCAAGCCTGTCAGCTATCAGGAGGCTGTTGCCACGAGACGCACTTTTCTTCCGTACGATAGCTGAGAAGCTGTCGACTCGGGCTTTTGCGAACATCTCTGACGCACTGCAGTAACGTGGCAGCCGCATCAGTGCCCTGAAGGCGTTATTGTATTGGAAGCGCAGCGCATTGACGGCACGTTTGGTACAGCTGATCCATAGGGCGCTCGAGTACAGAGATGTGCCGTATGGTTTAAATAGCGTAAGTTTGACCGCTTTTGTACATCGAGCGAACCTACGTGCCAACATGTTCGCCCGTACCGCCAATACCCTGCGTTCCTATTCAACATCAGCATCATCTTTAAGGTTGTCAGCAATCAAATGTCCCAAGTATTTAAACTGATGTACACGACGAATCGGGACATCGTAAATTTTTATTGGTGGCACATTTACTGGATCTTTCTTGCCAACAGCCTCAAAGACCATGAGTTCGGACTTCTTCACATTATACAGCAACCCATGGCTGGCAGCATAGTTCTCACAGATTTTTACAAGTTTTTCAGATACAAGTTAAAAAGATTTGGGGAGGTTAACCCCCCTGTCTCACGTCACACTCCAACCTGTACGGCAGTAATGATTGTGTTAAACAATGCTGTCGGAAATATAAAACCTTTTCAGCTGAAATTAATGTTCATTTTAGGTGGTATATTGCCCTCGTTGATTTTCAAACAGAAGATTCCTCGTAGCTAGAGCTATGTATCTTGTTAGACAACTTAAGTAAATCAATCAATAGAGTAATTAAGTTAACTAATAATATTGTAAGAACCTACTGTGCTGAGATAGCTGACGCTGCGCACACCAAAGTCAATTACAGGCATCTAGTCGTGAGGCCATGTTCCCTCTAATAAGATTATTTGGAACGTGTCTGAACTCTGAACTAATTATGAAGATAAGAAACGTTTTAATGTTAAACAAGGATCAATTTCTCTGCAAAACTTTTTTCAAAGACAACGTAACAAGCGTTCTATTTGAAAAAGCCATGTAGGTAAGAACACAGACACAGATTAAAAAGAGCAGTCTTATCCAGTGGAACAATGCCTAGTTCCCATTAGAGCTCGTGTCGCGACTGCGTCCCAACTTAATGTTGCGTGTAAAGTTATGGCCCGCTCCCACAACTGCATGCGCTAACTTCGCGGTCGCTCTATGACCTCCTACAGAAATTCATGACACGCAGCATTAATTCGGCTAGCGCACACTACTGTTAAAAAACCCGCAAGAAAAAATAACAAAATATTTAGGTGAAAAACAGAGCCAAAAGTTACGACCAAGTCGTAATGAGGTTACACGTTTATTTTCATACCTAGAGCGAAAAAACATTTGGAAACAACAAAATAATGGCTAAGACCACATTACTGTTTTTCTTTGCTTCCTTTTTGAGGTTCAAGAGCAACCCTTCAACTTGGACGTTAATTGCTTCGTGAGAATACTTACACCTGCACAGCCTTTATGGAGAGAGTGTAATAAACAAAGTAAGTAAACAGGAATTAAAACATTAGATGTTTTACGACAGAACGTGCTCCCCTTTTATGTGCGCGACACTGCAGTGCATCAGGGATGTTCGCTGAGGCACGTATAGATGACTTCTATGCAATCATACGTAAGCGTGTCGCTTCCCTGATGTGGCGGGTGCGGGGCAGCGCCAACAGTCTCTTGATGACTGTGGCGGATAGGACTGATGGCCTCATATTAAAACACTGGACGAGGACCCAAGTGTTGCCTACAAACCGTGCCCAGAAATAGTGTGTCGTTGTGTTGTTACTGTGTGTGTTATTATTACTATTATTGTGACATATTATTATTATTATTATTTCTGACATGTGTATTGATATCGGACATGTTTTTTCAATGTAATACTGAAATTATTATTATGTACTAACACTAGTTTGTAAGTAGTTTATGTTCTTACTAACTATAATATGGATTGTACTGATCTGACAAATAAATCATTATTATTATATTATGTTTGTTGATATAATAATAATAACTAGCTGCATGTTATTCATCATCATCAGCCTATAATGTTCCCACTGCTGGGACACAGGTCTCCTCTCGGGCTCTCGGTGAGAAGGAGTGGGCCGTAATCCACCACGCGGGCCCAGTGCGGGTTGGGAGATGTCACATGACTTTCGATTTTTTGGTTCTAGGACATGCCGGTTTCCTCTCGATGTTTTCCTTCACCGTTTTGAGAGCAGTAGTGATGAAATAATTTACACAAAGTAAAGCGCCTGTCTGGGTTCGAACCTAGGACCTTCAACTCGTAAGTCACGGCCGTTAGCACTGGGTCACCACTGCTCTCTGTTCTTATCTAGCGTTAATTACTGCCTGCTCTTATTAATATTTTACCTACCCATTACAAGTTAGTCAACTACTTACTGGCTTCAGCTTACAAACACTGTGGTTACTTATTCAATTATATTGCTGTCTGTACAATAAACAACACCTGTGAATAATAAATATGTAGATATCTCAACTCGCTCTATATTGCAACATAAATATGATGTACGCGTTTAATTTGTTTAAGTAGCTATCAGAAAAGAAACTAAGTTCGAAAGTAAACGAAAATCGTATCTAATTTAAAAAGATTAGTAGGCCATGGGCGTTCTTATAAGATTAAGTACTGAGGCCATGTTTACTAAGCTATTTATTTTTAATTGAACTTTGGCGTTGCTCATAGTTAGTTTATAAAGTGATGAACTGATCGACATATTCATTGTTATCAGAACATTTAATAATTCTATAGATATACTTGAGACTCAATAAAAACGATTACGATTTAATTAAAGGGTCAAAGCGTTTAGTTATAAACCAACAGTTTTGACTATCATGAAATGATGGTGACTAAATCTCTATTCTATTCTCGAAAACACACGAACATCAAATAAAGGAATGTAAATTGGGCAGCCATAAAATAAAATATGTATTTAAAGCATCGGGCCTTAGAATTCAGAAATGGAAGCGACAATAAAATTTAAATAAAAAATTCACGCGTTCGCTCATATTACCCGGTCGACATTTTGTAATGTGGCCTACGGGGCGTATAAAGTGAAAAATTTAAAGCAGATATGACAATATTTTAGAAGCAATAGCTTTATTTTTAAAATGAGCACCGTCATAAATCCCACCCCGCTGCAATAACGCACGCTCGTGTACATGTGCCCTGAATATAAAACGTACATCGTATTAAAATGTACGGCTTACCTATTGACAAATATACTTACCACTTACAACGTTTTAGCTTGATGAAAAAAAGCGTAGGTATCACTCCACTTTCTCTCTGAAAAAATAAATTCCATCGAAAACTTGTGTGTTATAGGGAAGTTAAATAATAAAATCCGAATCTATCCGAAGAATTTCAGAATTTATTTTTTCTCACTTTTGCTGGAACCTTCGCAGATACATCAAGAAAATGAACGAGAGAACCTAAAAATAACTTCTTGTATGAAATCTAGACGATCATTCGATATTTACACACTGTGTTTTTTCGCACTGTGTACCTATATTCGCTATTTTCATGTGTAGTATGTCATCGTATCAATTAATTTCTATAATTATGTTTGCATTTTTTATTTTTTGTATTTTGGCACATTGTTTTTATATTCATGCCATTTGTTATAATTTAATTGTGCTTTTGTGTATTGTGCTACGTCTTTTGTGTGCACTGAATAAATGGTTTATCTATCTATATACAAAATCACCAAAGAAAGTAATCTCCATTAACTTTTAGGTTCGTTAATTATTTATTATTTTAATAGTGTAATTTACTAACATTCGTGAACAAATTGGTGAACATTGACAAAAGAAAACCTATCATTTCTAAGCGCATCTTGACGTGAAAACTAACTAAAAAAATAAGCTGTTATTATTAACACGAAATAAACCTATTTTGAAAGTAATAATGTCGTAATCAGCAACACTGTAACTCATCTACCTACACGGTAAGTAACTGTTCACACTTCGCGACATTTTCATTCAAGTGTCTGCGCTGGTATTTAAATTCTTTTGTAATTAGAACGAGTGCGTCGTAAAATTTTGTTAAGTTCGGAATAAAAACGTGAAAGGTAGATGTGTGAAAACATTACCGGCAGCGTACCACTAGAGTTTCATACGGACACGGAATTCTGTCATAAAAAGTACGGATTTGTATTAAGACAGATTTATGTTCTAATTAGTCGCTCGGCGAACGTAGCAGAGCTGCGTAAAACAAATTTATGCGACCGCGTCTTTGTTTGTACAAATTGTTTCATATGATTTAAAAGCGACAGGTAACTGCGGCGTCTGTACGAGGATTGATGGCACGGCTCGCGATACGATATTGGAACAGTTTATTACGCAAATGTTGTATTGCAGCCAGTTTGCCTAATAATGGTAACAGAACCACAGTTAGTTACAGGTCTAGGTTGCTCCATTATTTAAAGACTTCATTGTAATACAGAGTGTCCCTGGAAGGATGGATAAAATTGAATAGAGGCTTGAGCACGGTAATTTCCAAACTTTTTAACCCGAGAATGTTGGTGCAATTTTTGACTAAGTTATGACAAATGATGAAAAATGTATGAAAAAGTTATGACTAATTTTTGTTTTTTTCGATCACGTCGCATAGTGCTTAAAGAGAAAAAATTAAACTATAACTAACTATGTTTATTTATTTATTTATAAGGGCTATTTATAAATTTTTTTTCAGGAGATTGTAAAAAAGTGGGCCTTTCATGTGGTAATACTTTTACGCAGTTATAAAACATGTGTGCAATTAGAAAAAAACATTTAGGTATTGCAAAAGCTTTGGTCTGGGAAAAAAATTACTTAATTTTCGAGCGATTTTTATGGGAAAAGTTACACTAGCGAAAGTTGACCACGTTTTAGAAAAACTTGCCCAAGTCATAGACATTCTTCGGAGGTATTAGTCACTGGGATATTCTTATTAGTGTCAAAGTTAGACAATTATATTAACAATGAGGTCATATTTTTACAATTTTCCAACTACTTGGCAAAATAAAATAAAACAACGAAATGAATAACAATACAATGTAAATGTATTAAATTGAAATTACAGTAAGTAGGTGTTCAAAATTCGTTCCCCTTACACTCAAACACAAGTGGCATCGTCGAATGAAATTTGTTTTTATTCGTATAAATGCACGGAAAAAAATTTTATGTATGAGGTTGTAGCTGTGATTTTTTGACGAAGTTGTTACTCGGTACCGCTCTCTGTCTTGTACACCATAGAAATACATCTATGGGGTTTAGGTCAGGGAAAGGTGCTGGCCATCGAATGTGTCCCCATCTTCCGATCCAACGACTAGGAAAAGTTATGTCTAAAGCACCTGATGTTCGACTATTCGAACCTGATGTTCGAAGGTATGGAATGCTCGGTCTACCTTCCCTAGCCCTTGGATTTCTACCTTCTGTGTTAGCGGAGTGTTCACGTTGGAATACTCGGTAATCTGGGTAACGGTCCCGATTATCGCTCTCAAAAGACTCTTGCAGCTTGGCGTGCATTTCCATCACAACACCCGTAAATGAAATGCATATCTGCGTATTCATGGCTGTTGCCCGTAGCCATACTCAGGTCAAACAGTGTATGTGGGGCCGGATTTGGCGGAGAGCCAGTTTGGCTTCCGCAGGAGGCACTCTACGGTGGACGTCATCATGCGCGTGTGGGCCCTCACGACGGGGGATGCTGTCTTGGCGGTGTCTCTAGACATCGCCAATGCCTTCAATGCCCTGCCCTGGAGTTGCATCAGGGAGGCACTCCGGTGGCGGCCGCGAACAAACTCGCCGACGCTGGGCGTCTGTTGGTGGGGTGGGTTGGCAGCGAGGGTGAAGCAGCTGCAACCCAGGGCTTTGCGGTTCTACCGTTGCCTCGATATTGGGCATGTCAGAGCACAGTGCACCGCCGAAATAGACCGCAGCGAGCAGTGCTATCGCTGCGGTCAGGCCGGCCACAAAGCGGCCCAGTGCTCCACGGCGCCAAACAGCAGCCTCTGTACAGCTGCAGGGAGGCCCGCCGGGTAGAGCGGGCGGAAAGGCCTGTGGTGCGCCCGCCCCGAAAGGGAAGAGAAGGGGTGCCAAGGCTGCCGGGGGCTTTTTACCCCCGCCCGTCCCTCAGCCGGGCTGCCCTTCGGCCGACTACCGGCTTAGGAATGGTGCGGAGGGAATGGAATGCGCATAATTGCGCTCTACCATTTCCTCCAAGGCAATATCAACCACTGTGCCAGAGCTCAGGATCTCTTGCTCTAGAGCATGGCAGAGTGGTCGATTCACGTGGCTGTGGTCGCCGAACCGTATTTTGTTCCCCCCAGGGATAACTGGGTGGGAGACCTGGGCGGTTTGGTAGCCATCAATGGTGGGGCTCTTGTCAACCAGTCCCGAGGTCACAGCTGGGTAGCCACCCTCGTGGACGGCATTGGTACGGTTGGGGCGTATTTTTCACCCAACAAGAGTCTCGCTGACTTCGGGAGGTTCCTTGTCGAGTTGGGTGCCGTCGTGGGCCGACTCCACCCTCGCCCTGTGCTGTTGCTGGGGGATCTCTACGCCAAGTCTGCGGCGTGGGGATCTCCTGTGATCGATGCTAGGGGCCAGGTGTTGGAGGGGTGGGTGGTCACGACTGGCTTGACCGTCCTAAATCGGGGCTCGGCCCACACGTGCGTGCGGCAGCTGGGCGGCTCTATAGTGGACGTCTCGTTCGCTAGCCCCGCTGTCGCGAGCCGTGTCCGCGACTGGCGTGTCGCCGTGGAGGTGGAGACGTTGTCGGATCACCGATACATCCGTTTCGACGTCTCCGCCCAACCACCGGCGGCCGCGGTTCGATGGCACCGCGAATGGACTGTACTGGACTGACAGGGAGCTTCTCGAGGATGCCGCTATTGTCCAGGTCTAGTTCCGGGAGTCGGCAACGAACGGACCCGTCGACGTCAAGCAGGAGGCACTGTGGTTCCGCCGGGCGATGACGCAAATCTGCGACGCGTCCATGCCCGGGGTCCACGCCAAGCCTTTGTCACTCCATATACTTGCGCGTGCTAATTACCTACCCGCCGCTGTGTCAGCTACGACACAAAATCAGTAGGTTGCCGGCAATGCCACGAACAAATAAAACATTTATAACAATTTAGTTTAGGTAGGTACTTTTATTTTGTTATTAGTAAAAATTATTAGTAGGTTCTTAACAGATATTGTTTATTCTATATACTACCTACCCAATTATTAATAATTAAGTATATGATATCTATTCCAAATTATTATCCAAAAGTAAACCGCTAAATATCTTACCTTTTCGTCTTACCAGAAATAGTTATTTGTGCAGCTAGAGAGGAAAATTTAACGAGAACTGATATTAAATACTTTTTACCAAATCACTTTATTCCTACAATAAGATAAGGTAAACCATTGAGCGGCGAGTTCTCGGAATAGTTCATCAATATCCAATTTTCATAAAATCGTAAGACAGCCGAAAATCAAGGTGTTTTTATACAATTAAGGTGGTACACAAGTTTATATAAGTCCATCGTATGCCGTCGTCTATCCTCGCCCGCCACCACGTCATCATAAAGGTAACTTGCGTTGCGCGGTGTCATGTCAACCTTTTTTTTTTCCGGGTGAGAATTACTAAAATAACTTCTCCCGCTCTGGGCGGAGGGGCGGAGTGGACTTTTACTGACTAAAACCCACCAGTGTTCCTTCAGTTGCCTTTGCCAGGGGCCACGGTAAGTGTCATGTCATCCTGACACTAAGCAGGTGTAATAACTAGTAATTTCGGCTGGAACTTTGAAACTGAAACAAACGGGGCTACAAATAAAACATCTTGTATCTAAAGAGGCAACCCTGACTTTATTCATTTTAATACAAAGTCACGTGGCCGCGCGCTGTTGCAGAGGAATAATAACGTAATGTTCAATACATACATTACATACACATTATTATTATTACACACACATCACATACACAAACAAACACATTACACAAACACACACACACACATTATTCATTATTTTGTAAATTTTCGCGCGCAGCGGTCGGCGACAAAAAAAGGTAGGCTATTATAAAAGTAGGTATGGATGATTTTGTACGGAGTGATTTATCTGTTACGTAGTAACTATTAAATAATCTGTGTCCACGCACAGTCAGCAAGGCGCTAGGTGTACTGGTGGACCGCCGAGACCACGCACGT
Organism: Brachylomia viminalis; assembly: GCA_937001585.2. Taxonomy (NCBI): domain Eukaryota; kingdom Metazoa; phylum Arthropoda; class Insecta; order Lepidoptera; family Noctuidae; genus Brachylomia; species Brachylomia viminalis. Next base: position 13,321,570 of record OW443299.2, read on the forward strand.
CGCGTGCGTGGCGATTAGACGCCAGTACACCCGATACCGGCGGAGACGACCTCATACAGCGCGGCTTCGTCGTCAGGGACCCGCCCTGACGACGAAGCCGCGTTGTATGAGGTGTACCGTGCGGCGAAGGAGGCTCTGTGGCTGGCCATCGGCGAAACGAAATCGCGAGCCAGGGAGGAGATGTTGGAGACTCTAAACGGGGATCCGTGGGGGCGCCCTTATCGCGCGGTCCGAGGGAAACTTCGAGCCGCGTTGCCCCCACTTACGGAGAGTCTCCAATCCGAGCTGCTGGAGGAAGCGGTCGTAGCCCTCTTCCCGGCGAGAGCGGAGCATAGTCTGCCGCCGATGGCTTTGCCCACAGCCGCAGAGCCTACAGGAGAGAATGCTATCAGCGTCCCAGAGGTGACACAGGCCGAGATGGGGGCAGTCGTGATGCGGCTCTGGGCTGAGAACGTGGCCCCGGGGCCCGACGGGATCCACGACTTCGTGTTAGCACTCGCTCTGAAGGAGCTTGAGCCCCAAATGAGAGGACTCTACACGGCGTGTCTTGTGGAACTCTGGTAGTCTGGTCCTGCTCAGGAAGGCGGGGTGCCCTGCGGACTCGCCGTCCGCGTACCGGCCCATAGTGCTGCTAGACGAGGTGGGCATGCTGTTTGAGCGTATAATCGCAGCCCGCCTCGTCGGCCACTTGTGCAGAGAGGGGCCGGACCTGGACGACAGCCAGTTTGGTTTTCGGCATGAGCGCTCCACCATCCACGGTGTGTCGGGGGTGAGAGTCCTGGCGTAGGAAGCCGTGTCGTGGGGCGGGGTGATGTTGGCGGTGTCCTTGGACATCTCCAACGCCTTCAACACCCTGCCCTGGAGTTGTATTCGGGAGGCACTCCCTACCTCCGCCACATAGTTGGGGCTTAACTGTCGGAGAGGTATGTCACCTACGCGGGACGAGATGGCGGAAACCAGCGCCGCATGTCGTGCCGTGTTCCACAGGGCTCGGTCCTAGGCTCGTTCCTGGGGAACATCGGGTACGACTGGGTGCTGTGGGGCGAGCTCCAACCGGGCATAGATCTAACGTGCTATGCTGATGACACGCTGGTCACTGACCGGGGGAGCTCGCACAGGGAGGCAGCGTTGCTGGCGACGGCTGCGGTCTCACAGGTGGTGGGCCTCATACGTCGCCTAGGCCTGGAGGTAGCCCTCAGTAAGTCGGAGGCCATGGTGTTTCATGGCCCCCAACGGGCGTCGCCACCCGCTCACACATTGCTGTCGAGTCTACCATGAAGTATTTAGGAAATATTGAATTGAATTGGTGCTCGACAGACGGTGGGACTTCGGGCCCCACTTCCGACGGCTGGCGCCTAAGTTGCTGGGTGCGGCTGGCGCGCTCGCAATGCTGCTTACCAATCTGGAGGGCCCAAGCGGTGCCTGTAGGCAGCTGTACGTGGGGGTCGTGCGATCCATGGCCCTGTATGGGGCCCCGGTGGGGGCCTTTGACCTGACGGCCGGCAGCTTCGCAGTTTTGCGAAAGCCGCAGAGAGCGATGGCAGTCAGATCATCAGGGGGTATCACACGGTCTCCTACGAGGCGTCTTGCGTACTGGCTGGATCCCCGCCCTGGGACCTCGAGGCGAAAATACTCGCGTCATTGTATCAGTAGCGCGAGGAAGTGAGGGCGCGGGGCGAGGGACCGATACAGCGCCACATGAAGCTGCGTCGGTCTCAGCTTCGCGAGGTCCTGGTGGCGGAATGGCGGAAAAGGCTCTCGCGCCCACCGCCAGCCTCGTTACCATCGAGGCGGTCCGGCCGGTGCTCGAGCGCTGACTCGGGAGGAGGTACGGCTCCCTGTCGTTTCGGGCGACGCAGGTGCTCTCGAGGCATGGTTGCTTCGGGAAGTACCTGTGTCGCATAAACAGAGAACCGGACGCCCGGTGTCACCACTGCGTCGACTGCTGGGAGGACACGGCACGGCATACGCTGGCAGAGTGTGCCGCTTGGGAGGAGCCACGCCGTACCCTCATCTCAGAAGTAGGCAGTGACTTGTCGCTGCTGGCCGTAGTCGAGTCGATGGTCGGCAGCGACGAGTACTGGGACGCGGTGGTTTCCTTTTGCGAAACAGTCTTCTCACAGAAGCAGACTGCGGAAAGGGAGAGGGAGATCCAGTCCACTCACCCGGCCCGCAGATGGCGCACCGGGCGTCGGCGGAGGGCGAACAACGTCCTCTTCCAGCCACCCTAATGGGGTCCGGACTCGGGGACGTCCATCGCCCCCCACTCATCAGGACCCGAGGTGGTAGAACGTAGTGTTCCAAGCGCGCCCCTCTTAAACGTCACGGGGGGAGTCAAACACTTCACTCCCCCCCCAGACCCGAAGAGGACCGCAGCGGCGGGCCGGCACCAGTCGGGGGTTGCGGAAGGATCGTACGTTCCCGCGACCCCCAACGTAGGTGTGAGATGGAACACTGTGGTGGTTTTTAGTCAGTAAGAGTCTGACAGAAAACAGGGTGGCGGACATCCATGAGGATTTTTCCACCCGGAAACAAAGACAAAAAAAAGGAAGGCCCTCGGGTATCATCCGATGACGACCTACCTCTTTCGTGTGATCGAGGCCTTTGACAGACAGGGCCGTCATCTATCCTGGTAACCAGGGTGTAGGAACCGGCAAGAGATGTCGTGCGGTGTCCCACAGGGATCGGCCCTGGGGCCGCTTCAAGGCAGCCCCAGCCCCTTCCAGTCTGGGAGCCAAACGTCGGAAATACTCCACGAAGTTCCACCGGCTGTCGCGGACGAGTCCCAGGTACTTATACTCTACGTCTGGCGGGGATGGTGAGTTACTTAATATCACACATTGTAATGAAGGGATAGCAATAGAGAGTAAGAGAGAGACGTGTTTTATTTTTAGGATCATAAAGTAATCAAGAACAAAATCATAAAAAATACGCTTTAGATTCTGAATCTATGGTTTCGAGAGATTTGTGTTTCAGTGTGGACAGACTAAAATACCAATGCATTTTACGAACTACAATTGGTTACTAATGTAATGTAACCAATGTTACATTACATTAGTAACCAATTGTAGTTCGTAACCGTTGGTGTGTGTAAGTGGTATTATCTTGGGTTTAAGCGGTCGTATTCTACTTTTCTTAGGCCCGCTTGTACCAAAACTTTGAGTTAAATAAATAACTCGAGGTTTACTAACTCAGTGTTAATGTTTTAAATTTTTAACTCACAGTATAAATTGCACCAGTAAAAAATAACCCAGAGTCAACTAACCCGAGTCTTGTCATGTTCATTTGTTATGTTCATTCATTCTTTTTACATCCGGCAAAATATGGTAGATCGAATGCTAAATGAATTAGTATACTGCTCTCTCTCGCTCCACAGTACTTTGAATAAGTCTATTCCTTTATGTCAGATTAGAAATGACACATGGTTCTTTGTCGCGTTATATTGACTGTCGTGAATTGAGCGTGTTGCATTTGCATTGTTGTCTATACTTATTATTTTGTGAAAATAAATTAGGCGGACGCGGAAGATCTTCAAAATGGAAAAAAAAACCTCGGTTACGCGGTTCATTCGACTTCATTCGCACATGAGTACAATCTATTGCCCCAATGATACGTGGAAATCGTGAAATCTGGTAAAATTCCAATGCCGCCTGCCTTTGCTCTTCACCGGTAGTTGGCATAAATATATATTGTGGATATAACCGAGCTATAGCATCAGTGACCTTATGTATGATCCTGCATGCTGTTGACTCATGTACCCCAATGACATCTCCGCAAGTCAGTAATTGACTTCCAGTGGCGTAAAACCGTAATGTACATAGTAGTTGGTTCATAGGTGATACAGACTCACTGGAAAAATAAAATTAAACAATACTTTATATATGTACCTATTATTAGTTGTATTGTACCTACATATGATACTCTAGCAGCGTAGCAACACATAGTAGGTCATTATCATTGCACTTAAATCCAATATCCAGTCTATTTCACAGTAATTAGAATTACTAAAAACGTAATGTCGGTCACATGTAGGTACTTACTTTTTATTCGCATTTGTATATTGCAATCTATTTTCAATTTTATCCAATAAATAGAGAACAGTTTCTTTTTGTAGACGAAATCTTCTGTGAAAATCTTTGTCTCTTTGTGAGTAAAAATGATCAGTCCGTTCCGCAATTCTTCTGTTATAAAAGTCTGAACTAATGTATTCGATGATCTCTTCATCATCATCAGACAACAACCATTGATTTATCATTTTCAGGACAAAATAAAACCGATATCACTAAATGCAACAAACACAAGACACAAACAAAGCAAATTTTGACATTACTAACCCAGAGTTAGTTGACTTAACCCTCCCACATCAGTCGGTTAAAAATTTAAAAATTAAACTCATGGTTATCCCCTAACTCTTGATGGTACAAGACATCATTAGAATTTAACTCCAAAGTAGCATTTACCTCCGAGTTAGCCGTGATAACCTAGCTTGGCGCAAGTGGGCCTTAGTAGACGTATCGTCGACTCGACGCCGATTTGAACCCCTCCTACCGTTATTTGGGAACCCAACGGTGGCGCGATCCGAGGACCATGAAAACACATGGCCTCGGACTTGTGCAGGGCCACCTCGAGTCCCAATTGCCGGATCCTCTCGACGATTGTCGCAACCCCGCGTGTCGCTAATTCGGCCGCCGCCTGGTGCGACCTCCCCTGCGCCAGGACCAGCGTGTCGTCAGCGTAACAAACTACACTGACGCCGCTGGGGAGGTCGGCGCGCAGCACCCAGTCGTAGCCGATGTCCCACAGATGCGGCCCCAGGACCGATCCCTGTGGTTCACCGCACGACATCTCTTGCCGGTTCCATACTCCCTGGTGACCGGGGTAGATGACGGCCCTGTCTGTCAAATAGGCCTCGACCACACGACAGAGGTAGGTCGGCATCCGGTGATACCGGAGTGCCTCCCTGATGCAACTCCAGGGCAGGATATTTAAGGCATTGGCGATGTCTAGAGACACCGCCAAGACGACCCCACCCCGGGCCACAGCAGCCCCCGTCGTGAGGGCCCGCACGCGCATGATGACGTCCACCGTAGAGCGCCCCCTGTTGAAGCCAAACAGGCTCTCCGCCAAATCCGGGCCCACCCGCACCAGCCGCCCGACGAGGCGGTCGGCAATGACTCTTTCAAAGAGCTTGCCCACCTCGTCGAGCAGCACGATGGGCTGGTAAGCGGACGGAGAGTCCGCTGGGCGCCCCGGCAGCTTGATGAGGTTGCCCTCCCGCTGCACGTTACTAGACAGAGCAAATAACTCATGAGATAACAATAAGTTTAGCGAAAATATTTATTTAAACCTAAACCACATCACAGAAGTGTTCAGATATGCAACCAATGCCGAGGGACTGAAATCAACTCGTTAGTTAAGCTAAACCAAACGAAAATTTGAAACTTAGAAAATTGTAAAAATACGACGTCCTTGTTAATAATCTTCCCTACCTTTTAAACTCATAAGAATATCCCAGTGATTCATACCTCCAAAGAATCTCTATGATTCTGGAAAGATATTGTAATACGTGGTCAACCTTCGCTAGTGTAATTTTTTCCCAAGAAAATCGCTCTAAAATAGAGTTAGTTTTTATTGAGCACATAATTTCTAGTTGCGTAAAAGTATAACCACAAAAGTTTGCACCAAAATTCTCAGGGTTAAAAAGTTTTGGAAATGACTTTGCCCACGCCTATATTTGATTTGATCCATACTTCCAGGGACACCCTATATACAGGGTTACTTGTAATTCAACGTATATACATCAGAAGCTGACGGGGGGGCAAAATGCAACAAATTGAACCACCCATATGTAAGGCCGAAATTCAAAATTTATCGAGATATTCGGATTTTAAAGGTTTTTTGATATTTACCCAAAATTTGACATTTAATTCCAAATATTAAAAAGAAACTGTAATTTTATATTGTAGTCTGGCACTTCAATTAAGATATGAACAAAGAACTTGAGAGTACTTAAGTCAACAAAATAATTAAAATAATGAGCGACTTAAGAATAATATCTTACCAATATTTTCGTGGTACGCTTCAAAAAATGTTGGTTTGTTAAAAAAAAAAAATACTCAGTACTCAATCGTAAGTACAAATAATTAAAACAACTTAATTTTTTTTATCATTTCAATTATTTTGTTGAATTAAGTACTTTTAATTATGTTCATAGCTTAACTGAAGTGCCAGCTACAATATCATTTTTTATTAATGGTACCCATTCAATAGGTAGTTATTTGGAATTACATGTAAATTTTTGGGTAAATAACGAAAAACCCTTAAAATTCAATTATCTCGAAAACGATTGAATTTCGGCCATACATTTATAAGGGGCTCAATTTGTTTTATTTTGGCCGCCCTATCAGCTCGTGGCGGATATACGTCGAATTACAAGTTTGTAAAAAAATATGTTTGTGTTTTATAGTCTAATTTTTGAGGAAGGCTATAGGCTACTTAACATCACGCTAGAACTTTTAGGAGCCGAGCATAAAGGAAAAACCTTTTTTTAGAAAAAAAAATACTGACTTCGGAAGTCGGTTGTTTTTTTTTTTAATTAAGTTTTTATTTTTCACTTTTTAGTTGCGGTACCTACCCCACAAAAATTCGTATACCACTACTTGCTATGTAATTTTGTATAAATCAAGCTTGAATACTATGTAGGTACTACAACTAGCTTCCAGTCGCGAAAAAATATGCAACTACTACTAACTTTGATAGGAAATGTGGGTGGACCCTGATATACTGAATACATCTGCGTAACCCTTTCGAGTGTACAGGCGTGATGTTATGGTATGTGATTGCGTAAAAAAAATATATTTATGCGATAGCAGCAATCGCGGTTGTTTTGTTGTCATATTTTGAAGAGTTCCGTTGTCTGTCTCCGAAACTCATCATCAGATCTATATGAAATTTAAATGGGACCATTTCGGAATAAACCTCTTTCGAATAAAAAAGAATTTTGCAATTCAGTCTTTATATGACGGAGCTATGCCCGAACATAAATAAAAAAATATATAAACATCCGAATTGATAACCTCCTCCTTTTAGAATTCGGTTAGAACCGAGGAACAATCGGGGAGCAAGAAATTTTACGCGGACGAAGTCGTAGGTAGAAGCTAGTAAAAAAGAACAATCAAAATAGGAGCATCATTTATGAAAGACTGAAAGCAATCCATGTTTTTTTGGCTATTTAGCAAAATGTAATCGAATTAAGTAGGCTCCTATTATCTACCTGTGTCTCCCACAACACAATGTGTGCACACACTGGGGTCAACAGCACAAAACACAACAAATTCTATACAACCATTATCAATTCACAGTCTGTGGGTTATGACAAAAGGTTCGTCCATGTCACCGCTTTTACTCTCTGCACCCGAAGCGTCACAACAAAAGCCCTTACCGTACTAACTTGAAAAACTTTACCGAACTCCGTCACAGAGCAACCGAACAAAAAGGCTCCAGTTAGGGTGTATCTTGTATATAAACAATAGTTTTATTCAAGTAAATAATCGACGCGTAAATTAATAGTTACGTGTCGATTTTTTGTGGATCGGATTATTAGCTTTTCCAGTCATTGGAAATCGGTTATTGTAGGTAATGATTTCGTCTGAACCTAGGAATTTACATTTCATCTAACTCCAAATTAATTTAGTTTATGACTGTGTTTCTAAGATTTTCCAGTATTTTGTAATCTGCAAAATAACACATTGTAAGTAAAAAAATACTCGAAATAGACATCTTGTAAGAATAAATGTTAAGAGGTTTGCGAGCCTGTTTGAAGCAAAGCGATCGTACAACGCGTTCATAGCAGGTTCGTAGCATGTGCGTAGCAGGCACAACGCGTGAGCGTAGCAAAATCGTAGCATGTGAGTAGCAGGCTAACAGCGTGAGCGTAGCAAAACCGTAGCTTGTGCGTAGTAATCTCGTAGCGTGTGCGTAGCAGGCACAACGCGTGAGCGTAGCAAAATCGTAGCATGTGAGTAGCAGGCTAACAGCGTGAGCGTAGCAAAAACGTAGCTTGTGCGTAGTAATCTCGTAGCGTGTGCGTAGCAGGCACAACGCGTGAGCGTAGCAAAATCGTAGCATGTGAGTAGCAGGGTAACAGCGTGAGCGTAGCAAAAACGTAGCTTGTGCGTAGTAATCTCGTAGCGTGTGCGTAGCAGGCACAACGCGTGAGCGTAGCAAAATCGTAGCATGTGAGTAGCAGGCTAACAACGTGAGCGTAGCAAAAACGTAGCTTGTGCGTAGTAAACTCGTAGCGTGTGCGTAGCAGGCACAACGCGTGAGCGTAGCAAAATCGTAGCATGTGAGTAGCAGGCTAACAACGTGAGCGTAGCAAAAACGTAGCTTGTGCGTAGTAAACTCGTAGCGTGTGCGTAGCAGGCACAACGCGTGAGCGTAGCAAAATCGTAGCATGTGAGTAGCAGGCTAACAACGTGAGCGTAGCAAAAACGTAGCTTGTGCGTAGTAAACTCGTAGCGTGTGCGTAGCAGGCACAACGCGTGAGCGTAGCAAAATCGTAGCATGTGAGTAGCAGGCTAACAACGTGAGCGTAGCAAAAACGTAGCTTGTGCGTAGTAAACTCGTAGCATGTGCGTCGTGAACTCGTAGCGTTTGCGTAGCAAGTACGCGCGTGTGTGCAACCAGAAGGTCAATTCTACTAATTAACAAGCAAAGTGAAAAACATGACACCGGAACGCGATGACATTGTGAACAGACCAAAAAATTGTATTCTGCTCATGTTAAAATTCGGTTTGTTCAAGTTCCGGTCGCAATATCATCGCAGTCTAGTCTCATGGCAATCAACTTTGTTCTCATTTACGAAAAATAACATATTTTCGTGTTGGTTCAATGTATGCAGACGATAATGTGATACTTAGTGATACTTAATTTTTTTGCAACCTTATTTTATGATTTTTTTAATGTATTTATTAAATTGCTTGGTTTAGTAAACACTCATAGTATTTTCATTTCCCGTTTGTTATTTTAAATCTTTGAGAACACAAAATCATTAAAATAAATAATCGGTTATAAAGCTAACTTGGAACGTAATAGTAATCGCGACGCGCATGCGCGATGCGTATTGTGGCAGATGATAGAATAGATGTCAAGAGACGTCATTAGATTGAATGTCAAACTATAGGTAACTTTATATCATTTTTATTTATTATTATTGATAGGTATAGGGCTGAAATTACTGTAATCATATAACCGGTCTATCTGCACTATCACAGGAAGAAAAACATTTTCTCGAATAGGTACCTATGGTGCTACCACAGTAACCACTTTAAAAAAAACGGTGCCTATCTTTATTATCCATTAGGGATATCATCGTATTTTGGAACAGAACCCAAGCATAGCAGCCAGGCTATATACCTACCTACTGTGGTGGTCGTTGTAGTGCGTTGAGTGAAGAGTTGCAGGGGAGATCATACAGAAAAGTGCCGCTATGATGTAAAACTTCCGTAACGCACCTACTACACCCATAATATTCTCTGAGGATGCTGCAGTGCTCCAAGTAATGTTGGCCGAGCATCACGAAGTAAGTAAAAAGACTGGCATAGAAATGAACCTCTCAAAAACAAAAATAATGGCGAAATAACTAAAAATACCTATAGGTATCACTCAACAACTCTCCGGTGGGTTACGCAGACGATTATATTTACCTACCTGGGAAAACTTGTACCTATCGTTTAGCAAGAATAACAACATTGAAGAAATAGACAGGCGAATCGCGACAACGTGCAAAGAAATATTGGTGATAGGTATAAAGAAATCATCAAGTCAAGCATCCACATCTAATGGAATTTATGAATTATGAAAATTATGAATTCCTGTCTACTACTCTGCCTCACGTACGGCTACCAAACATGGATTTCTGACTCTGTACCCATGAGAAAACTGACCTTTCTCTAGTCAGCTAGAAAGAAGTAGTAGGCTTAAAATAAGACTATTAGACAAAATTAAACATTCTGCAACAAGAAAAAAGACTATGGTAATCGACGATGTCTCCTTCGCTCAAAGCCTAAAGTGGAAATGGGCCGGACGTTTTTTTTTTTTTTTCCAGATACACTGACGATATGAGGAATAAGCAGTCACAGCTTGGAGAGGGCCTATCGGTAGGTAACAGGCGCAGGGGCAGACCAAAGTCACGATGGAAAGACGGGATGAAGCAGTCGCCGGCAAAAACTGGACTTTTATCGCATCACGTAGAGACGAATGGAAGGCTTTGGAGGAGGCCCATGCAAAATAATTAGATTTTGAACTTTTAAATTTCTTATTTACCTACCTACTTTAAATAAAATTTTTTACGTCATTTTGAAACTATTTAAGTAGTAATTAGAATAATAATATGAATTTTAATGGCTGTATTCGAGATGTATTTATTTACTACTTAGCTAAATTGAATTTTATTCAAACGTCGACAGTAACTTTAGTATTTAAGTACCTACCTTAGGAATGTACAAAATAAATAAAAGCATATTTTTCATTGGCCTTTTTATTTCTTTACTATGAACTCTTGCTCGTTCTCGCAAAGTAAAACGATCGGTCTGTTCCGTACTAGCTGGGTCCGGACCGATAAATCGATGGCCTCTGCAGCGTGCTTACTCTTGCAAGTTGGGATGCCAAAACACCTTTCTTGTATGGGGACTCCCTTTAGTTTTATTATTTGTTGTTATAGCGGCCATAGTAGTAGGTACCTACACACTCGGTGAAAATTTCAAGTGTCTACCTATTACGATTCAAAAGATACAGGCCCTGTGACAAATGGGCGGACAGACGGACCCTAAAAACCATATTATAGTTATATTTTTATAAGTACAAGCAAAGTCATGCAAGGGAGGCGTCGAACCGCCAGGCTGTGTGTTTCGTTGACTAGAGACTAAAATAGCCATTCTCTTCCCATGTCATAATTGACTGTTTAGCTTGATAATAGTAATGATTTTCATTTCAGAGTTTAAATCCGTAACTAATTTGCAATTTCGTCTCGTATTATTACAATCCTGCAGTAAACTATCAAAGAACAGGAAGAAAATTCAATACTACTCTTCCCCCCACTGTACCTAAATAGCGCGATAATATTATTGAGTATAAACTCAGCAGTGGGTGGAACAAGACTGCCAGTAATAATGATGATGGTTTAACCTACACATAATGACCCGGCCTTCAAAGAATATTTTTGCAAAATTCGTACCTAAAGCTTTTGAATAAATTCTTCTGAATAGATAATTTTTTCAGAAGCTTGGGCATGCATACAGATAAATTACCAAATGGGCACAAATACTAAAAACCAATCCATATTATCGGCATCAGAATCATTCCCACACTTCGTAGCACATACTATTTCAAAAATATTGAACGCACAGTTTTGACTTCTCTGCAATTTTATTATATGTATAGAATATACGCACATTTATAAAAATCCATACGTGATACATGTCTCCGTTGTCTAGTCTCAAGTGTGGATTTTGTTAAATGTGTGTCCTAAATAATTATATGGGTTTGTGTAGTAAGTTTGGAGCTGTGACCACCTCACACTCCTCACCTCACTTCACCTCACGAGCATAGTGAGTGAGCAACCATCATATCTAATAAACACACTAAAATGCACGCAAGCGTGCCGTGAAAGTTGCAGGCGAAGTGCTAACCAACTATAAAATCTGCCTTATAGAAGTGGAGTCATCATCATAATTTCAGCTGAAAGACGTCCACTGTTGAACATAGGCCTCCTTCAAGCGACGCCACAATCATTGACAGGTTCTATACTTCTATGTGCCTGCAGAAAAATGAAGTCACTACTAAAGTGAAACGTAACAACGTAAACGTAAAACTTATCTCTTTATTAATAATTTGTTATCCTAAAATACAACCTCTTAATAAATAAGTGTTTGTAATAATATTACCTAAGTAAATATAACTTTATCTGAATGTAATAATAGTATTTTAAGAAATAGCTACCTACCTACTTACCTATAATAGAATTATTTATATTACTGTTACTTATTAACTTTGTAAGCAAATATAATCATTTAGTTTTCCTGTATAATTTTATTGCAAATTTTAGCTTTCTATGATTTAGTTTTTTTTAACTTTAAGTAATACTTAGATAAAGGTCTACAACAGCTTTTAGCTGTAAGCCTTTTGTTAAAATCTTGTTTTTTACCTTGTGGAATGCAAATAAATGCATATAAATAGGTATGCATATGAAACCCTATTTTAATTAAATAGCCAACTAATCATTAATACAAACATATAAAATATTATTTGTTTGTTTAATGCACAATGTACACAACCATAGTTACATGCTATGCTTAAAAATAGTGATTACATGACCCTGTTAGGGTGCTGCAAGATAACTTAAAACTAACAATATTGCAGTGAGTATCTATTAACTAATAACAAGTAGATTAGGAACTTTCATAATTAAAAATATTATATTAATTAAACTTATTTAGATCTCTATACATAAAAAATAATTATAATTGTATTATAATTAACACACAGTTAGATATTTGAACTCTATTTTAACATTTTATCTTCCATAAATTCTTGGATACTATAGTAACATTTTTCTAAGAGCAATGCCTTTAACCTAGCTTTAAATACACATAGTGTTCTCATGGAACATATTATATTTTCGGGTAATTTATTATATATTTGTATACTTCGGTATTCTGGGCTATTTTTGTACCTTTGTAGTCTTACACATTTCAATGTAAGTAACACTATGTATCAGGGTGCTTTTAAAGGCTTTTTTACTAGACATAGAACATGCATTTCGCTCTTATACTATAGCACAACCAGCTATCAGAACAACCACCCTGCTCATTCAACCCCCCGCTGTGTAGTATACCCGTGATCCCTTCAAATAGTAATGTAAAAGTGTGACACCCCCGTGCCTAGGAAAGCATGTAAAGCCGCTGGTACTGTGCCTAAACTCTTCCCGGTTACATCATATTGCCTTCTCATCAGACTATGAGAGTGCGGGAAGAGTAGGTGCACCTATGCACACAATTGTCCTCTTCTCCATAGTACCTCCCATATACTTTGGCTGTCTCCGTTGAAATTGGCTGCTGTGACCGCAACTCGGTCGGGACTTCTGGAGGATATTGTTACTTCTCTTAATTATCAAATGGTCTTATGAAGCAGAAATGTGTTACACGTAGCTCATATAAATGTATGGAATCTAAAAAGAAGACATAATATTAAGTATCTTGATAGTGAATTGACAAAGAAATTCTGTTATTCATCTCGCATAATTTTATGATAACCGTCACACTTTCAGCTTATTGTAGAATTTTTCTTGTTAAGTACATGTATTTTAAATATAGGTATGTGGGTGGTCCAGGGCCAATGTGGCTTGCTACATGGCTGGGGATCTGAAATAATATAGCTATTCGCGCAAAACGCAGGAAGATAACAGAACCGAGAAAAGTAGATATATGGTGATGACGAAGATGCTTAGAATATACTCATAGTTGCCTTGTTGCATATCAATCAATAATATCTTGATATATTATTATAATAATGTGTACGTAGTAGACCAACCTTGGCTGCCACACCCAGTCCATTTTTTCGACGCTTAAATCCTGTTGGATATGCGGCTTCAGTTCGTAAGATTTGATGAGTCTGTAACTTTTTCCAAACGCAAGGTAGCTTATGGAACATGCGTCTTATATGAGCCACCGCGGCTGGCGATGCTAAGAACACTTGCAGCTGTGTTCTCTACGTTATTTTGCCGTCGATTCGTCGTCTGCGCGTTGTGCGAGGAATGAAAAATACTCCTACAGGCCGAACCCACTCGTTTTGCATTATTTAACCACACAAACAAAATGATTGATAACAGTGTTACTGGTTAAGTTTTTACTTCATGAATCTTGGATTTCAAGAAGATTTCAAGGATAAAATCGAAATAAAACGAGAAATATGAAACTGCAGAAGCTAAAATTTTTAGTTACAGTTCAGTCTACAAATAATGTCATGCTTATGTCAGTTTTGACGTTTTTATAAGTACTGGAATGCATATTTTATTTTCGGTGTCAAGTCGAAACTTTAGCAGAATACCGTTTTAGTACATTTCTTATTTTCGATCTAGTCGCAATCTCATTGCAGTAAACGTCACTTTTGACTTAGTTTTTTGGTTTAGCAGAATACCTTTTGTGACATTTTGGAACTTTTGCGGCACTGCGACTTGAATTTGAACGTTTTTTAAGTACGAGAATTGGCCTTCAGAGCAATTGACGCAAGTGTTCAAGAGAAAGTGCGAGACATTAGTGTACAATATTGTGCACCATTTCCTCCCTCACCCACTGTCTTGTACACACGGCTTCACATCAAGCTATACACAACCAGTTTACGCTGGTCTCGCATCGTACGGAAATCCTATACAATGTGAGATCAGCTTATACTGGAAATGTATAGATTGATGTGTAGCCGTGTGTACATAGTCTTTTTTTAGTTTTGCATCGTTTTTTTAGATGTTGTCGTGACGTTAAAACATATATCTTATTCATACGCTTCCATTCTCAAATTCTTTTTCCAACTATGTTCCAGTCGGCTTCCAGCCATTCTCATACACGTATCTAATATAATAACATTGTTTTATGTGCCTGTAGTACTGTGTATTTTTGTGCAGTCACAAATCTACTCGCTATTACCACTTTGTTGGTAACAAAGGGAGATTAAATTAGAAGTTAGTGTTATTTTTTTTAGGTCTATTACAACTGTGGAATTTATTATCTATTTTATCGTTACACGTATAAAATAAATCTTCTTTACATGACAGAAAAATATAAATTACTTGGCTTTAAGAAGATATTTTTCAAAAATACAAGCTGCAAAAGTTCTGCTAACTTGACCTATATAGAAAGGATATGGATAAGTTTTGAAGTAGATTCATAAAACCCGTAAAGGGCAGTAAGGGTCAGACTCTGCATAAAGATTATTACAGCACTCATGACAGATAAATCCACTAGACTTGTAGATACCGGCGGGACAAAGTAACAAGTACTGTTAAGTAGCTTCTACATACATATTTTGTTCAAACTCGATGTTCATTTTACGATGTGTGGCTCTCCGATACCAAAGCGTGTTCGTTTAATTTTGTTTAAACATCTGCTACACGAGTAATGTCTATAAAATAAGGTTACAAACTACAAGGATACACACTTTACAGCTTCTTTTATCGTGATCAAACGCTACATTAAACTTATTTGAAGCGAAAACGTTTAAATTGTACTCAATATTTTCAATCGAAGTATCTTTAATGTTATTGTCATAGAGCAGGCTACATCCCAAACGCGGTGGAACAAATGTTCAGCCCTGGTACACCGACAGGAACCTGTTTTGAAGTTAAATTACCAAAGTTTGACAAGCGGTCCGACTCACTAAACTACGCTAGCAATAATTCTGCATAGCGTGGCTGGAAGACAATCACCCTCGAGGTTCTTATCTACTATTAGTGCAGCTAGATATGCATTTTGATATAAAAATATTTTTATTACTAATAATATTTTATTTTTACTGTTACTCCCAGACATGGAATTAAAAGTTTGGATTAATTTTATTTCAAAAGTTTTACGTGACCAGCGAGCAGCGAATCCCCGGCTTCTGGAAGCACAGGTGCTCGCTGCGACCGGCCGCGACGTCTAATAAAATACTTCTCCCAAGACACCCTACCACGTTTCCTCTCAAATTGATACCGCAGATTATCTCATCCCGGTGATTTCGTCGTGGCTTTATACTTTTCATTAAATTGAACAGATGTTCTCCACAAATCGCCTTAAGAGTTACGTTCGTCGTAGGTTTTCATGTTCGGATCGCGCACCTCGCGCTATTAGAACGTTGTTGCGAATGTGTTAGGAGCGGGGCACGTCAGCGGGCCGACCCACATGATATTAATTCCGAGCCGAGCTCTGGGCCACCGACAGGCTTATAAGATTAGAATAATTTTCTCATTCCGAGGACTCCCCGCGAGCGCAACCAGCAGTTTAATTAAAACTAACAGTTGTCTCACACAGTCTTATCCGGCAATTTGCGAGGTATTACAGGCCGAACTTCGTCCACAAATTATCTTGACTCCATTTAACAAAGCGGTTATGTTAATACAATCTCGCCGGATTTAGAAGAATGTTTTTGTTATAAGAGGCGTGCACCGAATTACGGCATTAAGGTAAAATATGATATTTAATTTTAGGTTCTTAATAATACAACAGCAACAGCTCCGTGTTGCGGTACACAACGTGTCGGAGATGTGATCATTAAACCGGGGCCCAAATGAGCTTTTTATAGGCGCCATAACACTTACAGACGTTGGAACCAACTATTGAATTAGTAATATCGTTTAATACGCTCACTTTACTGATGTACTGATGGCGTCTCTAAACTTGGCGCTACTATCAAATATTAAATGTGTTCCAACACATAAAATTGTAAAGTAAAACGTGACAGTCTCGTGAACTAGATAACTTATTAAGTTCTTTCCGTAGCGAGCGTAATGTCTGTGTGATAAAACGATATCGCTACAGCATCCGAATATTACAATAACATATTGATAGGCACGTAAGTGCATATAGCTTCGCAGAAATAAAATAAACTGCCTCCATATGTCCGAATAAAATCCGGTTGTCTTCATGCATATAAAATTTTGTCGCTCCCGCCGTGAAATATTATGTAACGCAAATGTTAGGCAATGAATCTGAAGGAGGCTGATGTGGAGTCAGTTAGCTCCCTCGTATCGGCTGCTACCCTTTATCTTCACTATGAAATAAAGGAAAAAGCACCACTCTCTCTCTGTAATATCTTATGCGTATGAGTGCTTATGAAATATGAATTCTATCTCGCAAAACATATTATTTCGTTATTACTGAATATATTGCTACACGTTTCAGAGTTATATGGGATAATACGCTTTTCTTTATAAGCAAAAATAAATATCGTTGAGCGCATCGCGTACGCCATTGTGACTGTGGGCCCGCTGTTAAAATGTAAATTTCTCTGATACCGATAGGAAGAGCTGACAGGGACTTATTTCATTTTATAATAAACTGACATACGAGGTAACATAAAGCGATATATTTATCATTGTGGCTGTTAAGGTAAAATAGAAAACAGTATTACGTTAAAAAAATATATGAGCCAACTTAATTCCACATAAAATGAAAATAATGATACTTTATGTTATGATCATATTCTGTTTAAATAAAAATGATTCATTTGAGATAATTACAGTAAAGGCGACAGCCAGTTGTATGCTTCCCATTTCAGACATAATCCTGATTGCTTTTTCCCTCCGTAAAATGAACTACTGAACAATGATAAATTTTAAAGTTCATTAATTAATTACGAGGCTATAAACACGGGGCCAATAAAAGGGCAGCAGTATTGTAAAGAGTGTAAAGATTTAGCTTTGGGGTGCTCCGGGTCGGTTTGCCGGTAACTGGCCCGTGACGGCGACGGCGAGACGCCGGCGACCGTGTCGCACAGTGTACTGTGTTCGGATGCGGGAAAAAAAGAGTAAAGAACGTAGTATTTTGCTATGGTTTATAAATTATAACCGTTTGAATTAAGGTCCCCCTTATAGTAATACTGGGTGTACTCGCAGCTCTCCTTTATTTAAATAGATAATTGACTTATTGTGTTTATTAAATGACTGCCTGAACTAGAGTAAAATGTTAATAGTATATTGGTTTTAGATATAAATAACTTCATAATCATCAATTATTCTTCTTATAATATCGCAAAGTGCTCTTCACCTATGATCTTAATCACCCCCTTGTTTCACTAATATCTTACAAAATCCCTTAAACCCCAAAAAAAAAAACAAACAAAATAAACAGTAAATGTTGTTACTACGAAAAAAACCGAATATGTCTCACAGTGCTGATCCCCAGCAATCTGTCCCGAACAATAAGTCTCTCTCGAACAAAAGCTGGCTATTTGAACAAGTCGGAAAGTTTTGTAAGTTTAGCTCTTTCTCCGCGGGGTCTTGGCAACGTCCTGCCGCTCACAATGGGACGAATAATCGTTAGGGCCAGTCATAAGAAAAGGCATTACAAAAAACAACGACGCACTTTAACCCGTATTACTCAACATTTTGTCAGTGCCAACTACTTAATTTCGTCACTTTTTTTTTGCAAGCCGTCTATTTTTTTAAGAAAATTTCTTTTGAATAGAAAATCTGTTTTCTTAGAAACCTCTTTGTGAAAACTACACACTACAGAACAACAACGGGCAATGTTTAAAAAAAAAACCAGCCATTTTGTTTCTTGCAAGTTAATATCGCGCGTTGTCTCAACGTTCTGAATAATCATGTTTATAATAAAAAACATTTAAGCTGGACACCGAAATATATTCTCCGTGAAAAATAGCATATTTTTCCAACACTGACATCCACATATTTTATGAAATCCCTGAAGTCTCTACATCTTACTGTAATTGAATCGGCTATCCTTCGCGGCTGTCTAAGAAATTGCTTCAGCCACTGGATGATGCGTAGGTACAATGCGTAATCATTTAGAATAAGAAATTGGTTTTGATTATATTTCTTATCAAGACTTGTAACAGACCAATGAGAAGCCCACAATATTGTCACTATTACTTCTTTACCAGAGCTTTGGTCGGAATATTTTCAGTATAAAACACACCGTAATCTTCCTGATAGTAATACACATGAAATACAAATGTAATACCTCAATTTACCTCTGTTTTCCAGACACAAATATGGCGTCTATTGAATACCGGCTCGGATAAAAGGCTCTAGAGAGTGATGCTAAGGCGACATAACGAAGGAACGCGATCCGGCGCGCGCCGTCACTTCCGGCGTCCGTCACGTGGGAATGACTTCCGGCCAGGCGCCAGAAGTCGCCTCCACTTACAATCACTTAGCTCTCGAACAAAACCCGATCTTCTGCAAACATAGTGAAACTTACTCGCACAAAATATTAATTTATTCCTCCAATGCATTTTATTATTAAAATAAATATAGAGTAAAGTATTAGGTACTAAATTATTACTGCTGTCAGACACATAGCTATTTGATAAACATCTCGCTAATGGCTTTCACCAAATTAATATTGCTACGTTTTTCGGATAAACGGCTCAATAAACGATTATCGTTCAATATTCATCGAATAACAATTCCAAAACTGATTAAATCCATACAAATACAAAACCTAAAAACATAAATCTGCGTCCATTTGAAGATTTCAGTTATTTTCATACATCGGTTTAATTTCCGTTTCGGCATTGTTTTCAGAGGGAAATTCGATTGGAACAAGAGACGGCGTTGATATGAACCCGTGTAATTTCCTCTCATATTCAATTTAATTCTTTGAGGGATGCATGTCAGGCGACCCTTACTTTAGGAGAATGAACTCGTTATATCGGATCGTAAAAAGGAGAATGTATTTACGAAAATTGTTTTCCGAACTGAAACATGTATTAACTTTGCGAAAACACGAATATTTACGTAGCGTTTTACGGGATTTGTTTAGATACGCTCTTTATTCTATTTGCTTTTAAACAAGAACATCGGCTGAAGATTCATGATGATATTTGCGATGATACAGGCACATTGCTTGTGAGTTTTATGAGCAATTCGGAAAATAGTATAATAAGTTCTCTGTTTTCAGCTAGGCTTCACGGGTCATCTTATTTGTATTAGAGCCACCACACACTATCGACTCAACATTCTTGCAAGAAATAACCCTTCGTGAAGACGCATAGCACCACATACAAAACAAGCGGCTTATAACGAGCAATTAGGCTTACGCGGGCGTATTAATTGTATCAAATATTTATATAGAACAAGTGTAGGGCTTTGTAAGTGATGTCTATATCGGTGCGTGCCGCCTCACGGGCCCGCGGCACGCCACATCGCCTGTCCCGCTATCGACTTACACCCTGTTAAATCTGGCCCAATATTAGTACAGCCTATTCATTACCGTCGCGTTTTATTTTATTGTTTCTTCTTGTAACGACGCCTTTTCATTTTCGTGTACCCCTTAAAATTTGTTCAATGAAAATTTATAGGCAATCATTACATATATATACACGTATGAATATAATTTTGTGCTAGTATTTTTGCTCGTTAGTCATGTTTTGGTTTAATGTTTGAATTTATTATGTTAGGGACTTATTTGTTTAGTTAATTAATTAATTGTTTATGTTAGGTATCTTATTAATTAGGCTGGTTCTCCTCTCGTAAGTACGTTAACTAAAATATTGCAATTTAGCGTTAACAATGAAGTAGATACCTTCGTACCCACTTGGTACAGCAAGAACCAGCATTATTTCTTAATTTTATTAAAATAAACACGGATAAATGCATGCGTTGCATAATTAACAATCAATAATTGTTTCTAAAACCCAACCAGTTTAGAAACAACGCCGACAATGCAGCCAATCCGATACTATCAACTTAATTTGTAGAATGTCGTATCCTTTTTTCCAATTAGTCGCAAGTCGCAGTCTTACGGCGGTATGGTAAGGATAAAAGTTAAGCCGAGCGTCGAGACACGGAGCACAACGCCCGATGCCGGAAACCTGTCAATAGTGAGAGGCAGTGAAAGAAAATCTAATTTGGATTTGAGGGATTACACCCAGACTTGTTTCGGCCTAGTAGTTGCCCCCGAGCTTCGCCGTCTTTGCTTCAAATTGAATAAGAAACGCGAAGGCTTCGTCGACACGACCATTTGATTTCAGAAAATCCCGCACTCCCATTCTCCGGTAAATTATTTTGTTTCAAGTACGTTCCCCGTTTTAATGGATCCAAAGATTTAGTAGATGACAATGTTGAGGTGCAGGTTTTAAATAAATGAGACTATAGTTTATTTTGAGTCTAACAGGGTTTTGGGAATTTATTTTTAGGTAATTTATTTGTTGTAGAAAACAAGAATGTTTTTAGAATTTTATTTTGAAGTTCATGCTCATGGATTTTGCGAAAAGCTTGCGCAATTAACGTTAGCTATTACAGCGAAAATGTCATGAAAAAAAACTTTATTCAAACGCCTACGTTCGTTCGATTAAATTGTCAGTTTCCATACACAAAAGCTCATTGAACGTTCTAACACATTGGTGTGCCACACGATTAGTAATTAACGAGATGACGAGGTGGAATCAAAACACACGAGTCACAGTTATTGTCCCGTCCCCTGTGACCCTGGGCTGAACGATGACCACCAAAACACGACGTTACTGGCAGCAGAACAATATTAAATTTTAAAAATTAAACCCTGGCCTTATCATGGGCCTCCATGTTTACAAAGCATGCAACAGCATATGTCAGAGGATTTTGAACCTAAGTAATTTAATTTTTTTAATAAAAAATTTGTGCCTATTCAGTTTATAAGGTACCCGTAAATTGTAAGGTTAACTAAGTATAACAAGAATTATTATTAGCATTTAAAAGTTTTGCAGTTCATTGTAGCTCGAAGATGAGTAAGAGTTGCCTAGCGACCAAGTCTGAACGCAGATAGCTTCATATTTTATATTGGCAGTAGAACGAGCTCTTTTATTTCTGTCTGCTCGCTGACATGTGGCTTTTTCAATTGTTCAAAAGTTTTATTAAATATTATTTTGTACGTTTTAGTATGCAAATATTTCTGCATTTAACTGAAAGCGTGAACTGAAATTGTTCATCTGCAATTTTAATTAAGTCCTCTTCAAGAGGCTCTTATGTTTTACAAGGCTTGTTGACTGAAGCAAGCCCGGTAAAATAATATTGGTTTCTCGATACAAAACCTTTACACGATTTTCCGTATAATACTCATAAAAATGCAAGTAAGCATGTAAACCCATTTAGAAAAACAATAGAACAGAAAAATAACCAACGAAAAAAACAGGAAAGAAAAATACACGATATGAAAATATTCCAATGATGAAATAATTCATCGGCAGAATAGACATGTTTGTGTGTAGGTGGAAGGGAAAAGTCGCGTTTCATCACCTAACAATTCTTTGTGGAAGCATATTGTGAGCTAGATGACGAGGGGAGCCAAGATTGAATTAAGTTATCGACGAGAACCGGCCGACGCACGTTATTTATTAGAGAAAGAAAACGTAACTAGCGCTGTTATCTGCTAACTATTAATTTCGGCAATAATTAAAGCTGACCAACTCATTTATATCTGCCTGGCTAGATCCACGGTAGAATCCGATTTCTTTTGTTACGTGGAATGAAAGTTTTGTATAAAGAATTTTGAAGTTAACTGTTTCGCTTAATTTTTGTCCATTGTTCGATTATTTTTAAATTAGTATCTACCCTTTACTGTTTTTTTTTATCTTACGTGACCTGAAAAAATCTTGTATGATTTTCTCAACAGATCACGCAAACCATGAGAGATGATTGAGCTTTAAAACGTAACTTTCTTGTCATAGACTAGGCTAATAACTTAAAGTATTGAATCGTGTTTGCTTTGAATGACGTTCTTGCAGAGCAGCTAGGGTTCATATTTAAGTAACCCGCGTTAAACGCCTGACTTGAAAATGGATTGGAGTACCTACATACCATAAAATTAAATTAATATTCTACCTGCCTTAATTTAGTTAACATACCTACCCAAATAACCTGATACTTTGAAAAAAAAAAACATAATGTAATAAATAACTACGTCTTCAAATCCAGCCCCAATTATCGCTAATGGAAAATTAATGGGATCGGTAATTTGCAAAATGTCGTACTGTGTAAATATCATATACATGACATTTTTGATATTATTTTTATCGCTCGGCACAATTTGCCACCCTAAGGATCAGGTAGGTAGGTAGACAATCGATCATATTCGAGCCTCATTAGCCCTATAGATAAAATATCCGAAGGCCTGTTACATAATCGAAACCTGATTCTAGATAAGGGCTTTCCGTCGAGTTTGGGGATATTCAAACTTTGCTTTAGTAAAATTTCTTTTCAACTTTGGCTGATATTGAATTTAGACAGATTTCTCCTCATTATTAATTTGTAGCTTTTTATAATCTCTTTTATTTCCTAGCTGTGTTCATAATTATTTATAGTGATTAATTACAGACGCTGCATCAAGCTGAAGACATTGTTCTTTCTACATACTATCTAATAACTTATGATATCATATCGCAGGTATGCTGGAAGAGATTTCATTAGAAATAAGCATCACCTTTGTACCTATTTTTCTGTTTTTTTCTTCTTGTCTGTTTATATAAGTGTGTACATACTTAAATGGTTAAATAAATAAATAAATAAAATAGCTGGATTAAATAAGTTCCGTACATCGGCCAGCAATCTATCGAGTAGGCACACGTGCAAATAAATCCACATTAGTGACTCAAATCAAACACTGAAACAATAGGAAGAAACAAAATTGGGAACAGTGGCAGTCATTGACGCTGCACCATTTAACATCTTATCCCGTGTAATACGTTCGGTGCACATGTTCGCTTTCCGGGCCCGTCGACTGCGGAGATAGATAACTTCCCGATGATTTAGTTTTATTGTTATCCGCCATCGGAATGTCTCTTCGAACCAAGCCCCGCCATGCGTAGCTCCACAATTATTACCAACCAACTTCCAGCTTTATTTTATCCCGAGCTTCGTGGCTCAGCTTGAATCAAAGGTTTTCCTTAAAATACGATTGGAGAAATAAATTCGTTTCTTTTATTTGTAATGTATACCTACATAGATGTCGATATATTGTGTATGATAGCTCCACAATATTCTCTATCTCGTTTTCTTTATTTCCTTTATTTTAGTTTACCTAGGTAGTTCACACAAAACTCATTCGCAACGAAAGAAAATAAAGGAAAACACGGGAACTCGTTTCCGTATCAGCATTCCAGTTTGCGGCGACGGGGCAGGTCGGCAGAGGATCAACGGTTCGTCTTTGTCACGTCCGACAATTTTTACAACATAGGACCAGCTAGCGTTTCGGAAAGATTTTATTGGCCCGTTCGGTCACGTCTCGCCCAAAGATCGTCCCCGGATGGAGTGGTGGCCGTTTCGCGCGATATGGGTTAACAGTCTCGATTCATCGACGGAGAAGATCGTTTTATGATTTCGGCGGAACAGTTTTTATGACGGTCCCGATACATCTACTCGTAGTCGTATCTTTTTTTTAAACGGTGTTATTGTGAAACTGTCACTTTTTAATAGAGCTCAGACTATACTGCAGCAAGCTCAAATATTACTAACACAGATATCGCAGCAGAGATAAAAGGATCGCTGACAAAATAGCACAGTCGCTCACGAAACGACTGCAGTGCACAAAGCATCTAATTTAAAGGTTCTCTTCGTCTGTTTAACCCGCTGAGACGGCGACTAGCAGTCGGGTTTATACTACCCTTAATAATAGGGGTGGCGTCTATGAAATTACTATTCAAAGGAGTTGGCCAGCGCGGAGGGCACATTACAATGCGAGGTAAACCGCTTGTACTCACGTGAAGGTTGTGCCATGACCCTTTTATCATCCCTCGTCACGGATGAGTGCCAGGGACATCGTTACAAGTTTATCAAACGTCACCCTTACGACTAAATAGATTTCATACAGCAATGACCCCAATTTGGGACGCTTTGCATATTATGTAGATATTCTAAGTTGATGTAGGTTTAGAAGACTGATATTAAAACAACAATATCACCTTCTAGTGAATAATCTGGATGCATATCGCAGCGAATGGAGGGTGCATGACAATAAAACTAAATCACTGAAGGCTCTGTGTATTGTGCCCGTGCGGCGCCGGCGGAAAGCGAGCGTATGTGGGGGACAACTTGTTCCTCTCCGGATATAAAATAAACTATATTATGGTACCTATAGCCAGGTCATTGGTAAGCAGAACTCGCGTTGAACAATTCAATCACAAACTTTTCGCATTTATTGTGATTCGCGCTTTCATGACAAACAACTATAGGTTATCTGGAAAAGCATGTTTTTCCTGGAAACAGACAAACTGTAAAAAGGACATAAAGTTTAAATTTAATTTTATGTACTTACTCTACATTGGATAGTTTTATTCTATAACGCTAATTTTACGAAAATCTCTCTTTTTGTCCTGTTTGATGAAGCTGTTTTGAAAATCGTATCGTAATCGTAAAATGTTCTCTTACACCGAGTCACCTCTGTTCTTTTTCTGCCGACATTCATGGCAAAGGAAATGTTTATTATGCTCAGTATGTGGATTAGTCACATACAATCAACTCCGTTGAACCCTATTAAAGTTCTTTACGTGATATTTTCTTTGGTGGGGCTTGTGGCTTAGTAATAACAGCCGCTCGGGTCGATCGATCAGGTTAAGCTACACTTGCCGCGGTTGATCCGTGGATGGGTGAACACCTTTACATAACAAGACCCCTCCGTGCCTCAGAAAGCACGTTAAGCCGTTGGTCCCGCCTGTCATTCGTGGATCTTTGACAATCGTGACGGGTCGTCAGAAGTCCGAAATTCTGACAACCAGTCTTACCGAGGGGTATCGTATTACCCAGTAACTGGGTTGTGGAGGTCAGATGGGCAGCCTTTTCATGTAAAATACTGGTATTCATACACAGATGATGATGATGTGATATTTTCTTTATTGTTCACATTATCCTGTGTAAAAGAAAACAACATGATTTTTCTACGAGCATGATTGAGTTTACTTATCGTCTATACTCAATAGGCACACGTAAGAGACTTAGAACATAGCCACGCGTGTAACTACTAAACATAATAAAAATCTGTCCTTACAGAACTAGAAAAATTGTTAGAGTTTCCGCCGTTTGTGACCGGAATATCGAAACAATCAATGGAGTTTGTCGCGGGCCGGACTAAATTGAATCGTCGGAGGGACGGCGCGTCGGAAACCGGACGCGCTCCTCGAAGCCTCTCTATCTTAAACATTAACCGACTGCCGACCATTTCGAAATGCGTTGTTTTTGCCAAATATAGTTTTTGGTTGTGTAATAGTACTTTAGTCCGGAAATTAAACATTTAATGGTTTCTAAAATATCTTTGAATGTGCCTGAAATGTTTGAATTTTTATTAAACATCATTTATTATAATGCACAGTTTTATTATGGTAGCACAGATTGTGACCCTAAACTATCGTTTACTATCTCCGAGGGTGTCAATACTAACATATCATTCCATCCCCCGAGATTCATGAGCGGCCAATCGGCACGATAGAAGCTACGTGCCATAAATCATGCAAGTAATTCTGTTACAGAATGTGGCAGAAAAATAGCAACAACTGTAATAATATTACTTAATGCTATCTCGCTTGGGTTGGAATAGTTGGTAACTTTGGCAACAGGTGAAGTTTGCAAGTTACGACAGTTGACTTCGCACTGACTTCTCTTCATCCGACACGTTTAGACTTAAAATACTCTCTGTTGAAACGATCATGGATTCTGGTAGAAATCTTAAGGATTATAACGTGAATACTCTACTGGTATTCCTCAGAAGTAGAAAACTATCTCAAGCTAGTAAGTAAACCTAAATGTGGTTCCTCGCCGTTCGGCGAAATATATTGGCATATAAATCAATTTACAAATATTTAGATTCAAGTGTAGGCACTTACATTTTTAAGCCTGACATGTTTATTAACTGATCGGGCTCGTATTACGGGGGTAACCCTGAAAGTTTTTAGAAGCAGCCGATGAAATAGTACATTGTTACTCTAGGGGTGAAATTAACTTATTTAGTCCCGAGACGGGGTTTGGCGCTCGAGCGTTTCGAGGACGCCAATAGATCGAGGGACTAAAAAAGTCTTTAACCCGAGGTAAAACTCTTTGCTTTTCATTACGAATACAAGTATAGTAACAATAAAAACATGAATTAGCAAAAGAAAAAATTAGCCTCTTCTCTTTTGAAATCAGGCGTTAAATCCATATCTGAATCAGATGAACTCAAGTGTTAATACAAATCTCTGCTACATGGAAGTATAACAAAACTCTAGAACTCGAAAAAACAAATGAATATCGGATTGCCGCGTTGCCGCCAATTTTTTCTTCTTCTGTGGCCGGCTACTATGTATTCAGCCATTATTTTTCATTTCCATCATTGAAGAAATGGTAAATATACTGCCCAAATCTATGTTATTTTACAGAAATAGTTGAAAGTAAATTATAATAAAGTCATTTAAAAAAATATAGTCTTTAATTAATACTTAACTTTATGTTATTTCAATTTTATATCGTGCTGTAATTGAGTGGCTGTGTAGGAAGTTGGAACATGGTTCAAAATAAATGTGAAAATAGAACTAGTTTTTTTTAAATAATTTGACAGCTGTCAGTTGAAAACAATTCTCCCTAGGGCTGAAAAGTGTTACTTTCAAACCGCTCCTCAGACAACTTCAGACCTACTTTCCGAGTATGAGTAATGAAAAATTTATTTAAATTTCGAATTAGGAACTCTTTGGGAATCTATAGCTCTGTAATGAAATTCATGTCATTTGTTTTTACAAATTGGGGGCAACTTAAAGATTGGATTTGACTGGAGAAAATTTTCGCTCAATGATTTATTACGACTATTGTTGCGGTCTTATTCAACAACAATGTCACGATAGACTTCGATTAGCATTTCATAGCCACTGATTACAACTGGTTTTATGAGTGGTCTACGTGGTATACGTGGTCGAAGCAAACTGATGATTCACAAGAAGCACGTCCTTCTACGGCTACTACTGAAGATAACGTGAGTGCTGTACGGGTAATGAATGTGTATAGAAGCTGATAGAAGGGTGACATATCAACAGATTCGGGCAGCTTTAGGCATTGGTATGAGTCAAGTACACACGGCTACACATCAAGCTGTACATTTCCAGTTTACACTGAACTGTCATTGTGTAAGGAAATCCTACACAATGCGAGATCAGCTTATACTAGAAATGTATAGATTGATCTGTAGCCGTGCGTACAACATGTCTTACATGAACATTTAGGCGTCAGCAAGCTTTGTACTAGATGGATACCTGATAATTTGACGGAAGATCCAAAACGCCGTCGCGGTCGTTTGGATTGGTGCCGCTCAATGCTTGAAAAGTATGACGGAGGTGACTCTAATGCTGTATTTGACATCGTCACAGGTGATTAAAGCTGGATATATTGTCACGAGCCCGAAACCAAAAGGCAATCTGCACAATGGATGTTTCCATTCGAAGATTTGCCGACAAAAGTAAAGAAGGGCAGAAGTCAAGGGAAAAAGATGACTGCCTCATTCTTTGGACGGACGGGTTATTTCGCAACAATTGTCCTAGAAGATAAAAAGACTCTTATTGAAGATTGGTGTGTCAGTCATTGTTTTCCAGTTGTCTTGGAAAATGTTAGACAGCAGCGCCCACGAAGCAGGATCCTCCTCCACCACAACAACGCTCCAGCTCACTTCGCCAGACGGACTATCGAATATTTGTCTATCGAAAATGTATGTAGTGTTAGTAAATCATCCTCCTTACAGCCGTGGCTACGTTTGAAAAAGGCGTGGAAGAAATAATAAGAAATCCCTAAAGAAGAGTGGGCCCACTGCTTCAGTCCAGTGGTTCCATCGCATGCCACGGTGCTTAGAAAGGAACGGAGACGACTTCGAAAAGTAATAAAAATATTAACCGGCTTGTACATCATAGAATAGGTATCTTTAATACATAGGTACAATAAATTACAGATATAAATGTAGAAATTTTACATAAGGTGACATAATGGGCGGTCTTAAAAGCGATCTTTTACAGACAACCTTTGGATGGATTCATCAATCCGTTTTTTATTTTCTGAAAACTTTCAGTGTGACCCACGTATCTTCATATATGATCAGTCAACTGGCTTGTGAAAAATAAAGGAAAAATTAAATTGAAAGGACAATTAGCTGTGAACGAGTATGTAATATTAATAGCAGGATTACAGTTTTCTGACCTAAATAAATATTCTGAAACGATACCTATCCGCTGCAACGGTGGCGGCGATACAATTCGCGTGCTGTTAGATAATACAGAAGGCCGTTTATCCACCGCCACCGACAGCAAGACGTCAACGACAAACGTGATTATACGAACCGAACGTGACGTCCCGTTGACGGATTTGCGATGAACACGCGGCCATATTAAATGTATGTATCGCTACTTCGGCGCCGTCATTTCGTTCTCGTTGACGTCCCGTCGACGTGGCGGTGGACCAACGACCTTATGTATTATCTAACAGCACGCGCATTGTATCGCTGTTTACACGACAGTTCACATGAATATAACCACATTACATTCACAACGATATCTAAATGTGAACAGAAACGGTCGGTAAGTTTCCCTTGGGTATAGTTTCCTGTGTTCTCCATGAACCAGGTAAGGCGGCCCATTAAATTTGGTTGAGCGTGTAAATGCCGTTATGATAACACCACTGTGTAATTAGTTTTTCATAAAGCG
Organism: Brachylomia viminalis; assembly: GCA_937001585.2. Classification (NCBI taxonomy): domain Eukaryota; kingdom Metazoa; phylum Arthropoda; class Insecta; order Lepidoptera; family Noctuidae; genus Brachylomia; species Brachylomia viminalis. Next base: position 13,350,958 of record OW443299.2, read on the forward strand.
GTTCATATTTTTGGATATGGAAGTGTGGAATGGTGATAACCTATTTTTACATTATCCGGGATGCAGGCCTTAAAATAACATTGACTACTTTGCTGACAATAGTTATTTATGATACTAGTGCGTTAAGTTGGTTTTTACAAACGAGGAGACGAATGTAAGCCCGAGACGAAGTCGAGGGCTTACCATGGTCACGAGTTTGTAAATACCAATTTCCGCGCGTGTGGCGTACAACGTTTTTCAACACATTTGCGAGAAAACAGTACAATAGGTAATGAAACAAACTTTTATTTATAAAAAAATCAGTCAGAAAGTCGCAACAATAACAATCTTTGACGTTTCTAATATGAAAATGGCGCCATTTCCAAATGGCGTTACGTGCGCGTGTTGAAAATTAGAATCGCAAAAAGTCGAATCGCAATAGTCGAGTCGAAAAGCATATTTCGTCTCATTTTCTCTTTAATACTAAAGTGAGATAAACGTATTGAGCAAAAGCCCTTCCAAGGAGGTTCGATCATTCAGCTTATTTATTCTCGTAATTTGAAACTCCTTGGTGGAATTCTTATATAATTTTTTAGGGTAATTAAAAAAAAAACCGTAAAGAATACGCACGGCGCTATATAAACGAAGGGGGCGGTAAAACATGTAGGTGAGAGTACCTATTTTACCGCCCGTTCCGTTGTATGGTGCGTAATTTTCTTTCGAACAATATATACAGGCTTCGTAAATGCATTTTTTGAGCAAATGTGTTGAAAAAGGTATTTACAAGGATCTATGCCTTGTAAATACCAAGAAGGACATAATATAGTGACCTTTTTGGTGATGTTCTTTAGAAAGTTCAAATGCGTAGTAAGTACTCGTACCCGTGCGTGTATGACGAACCGTAAACGAAGCAAAATGAGTATGTAAGGATCGTAGCAGGTGGCGTTCTATGATTTCTGCCAACCCCCATGAGAAAAAAGTGTGAGTTTACGTTTTTTTTTTAATTCTATATTTATGCGTGTGACAGTCCCATCGTACCCTAAATATATACACTGCTACAGATTACATTTCGGCCATGAACCTGAACAGACTATTCGCATCATCACCATTTGGTTGAGACAGAATTTTATGGAATGTGCCCCTATCAAGTCGGTTTAACCTCAAGACCCCAAACAGATGACTTTGAGACTTATATATCAAACACAAACCATCAACATAGTCCAAGTGATTGTGAAGTCTTCCACGACAACAATTGGGCGAGTTAGTTTTTTTCATCATGAACGCAAACTTATTACATGGAATGTTTCCAGATCTGAGTCTATGAGCTGTAACAACAAATTTTCTACTTAAATTACTATTGATAAACTAGGGCAGACGAAAAGGCTGTCCCTGCATGGTTTTATATCAGATCCCCTTTTCCAATGAACGTTTATCAAAATACTCCTTCCAATCACCGTAACACTTATTTTTTAGGTAAAATTTCTGCATAATCCAGCATTATACTAGTATCTTTTCCATCTTTAGCTGCATATTTTGCCAGCATTGATATGCCCTTTTCATTGCCCTGTATACCAATATGCGATGCGAACACCGGGGAGGTTTTTAGTCAGTATGAGTCTGACAGACCCCGCCGCTCGCCCCAGGGCGGCGGACATCCATGAGGATTTTCCAACCCGGAAACAAAAAAAAAAAAAGTTATATTATGGGTGTTGCGGAAGGATCAAACGTTCCCGCGACCCCCGGCGTAGGTGTGAGATGGAGTCCAAGAGGGTTACCGTGGCCCCTGGCACAGGCAACTGAAGGAACACGGGTGGGTTTTAGTCAGTAAGAGTCTGACACGCCCCCTCCTGCTCTACCCAGAGCGGGAGAAGTTATTTGATGATTTCCCACCCACAAAAAAAAAAAAAGGTGTGAGATGGAACACCGGGGTGGTTTTTAGTCAGTAAGAGTCTGACAGACCCCACCACCCGCCTCAGGGCGGCGGGATCCATGAGGATTTTCCACCCCGGAAACAAAAAAAAAAAAAAGTTTTATTATGGGTGTTGCGGAAGAATCACACGTTCCGGCGACCCCCGGCGTAGGTGTGAGATGGAACACCGGGGTGGTTTTTAGTCAGTAAGAATCTGCCAGACCCCGAAAACAAAAAAAAAAAAGTTATATTATGGGTATGAAATGTATGCCAAAAGACGATTCTGACTGTAAACTTTCTGCGATATGATAGAACTACTTTTTAAATATTATGGATAAGAAATTTATGCCTACATATGATTCAGACTTACAAAATAATGAGTTTTGAATGTATGCTATATGAGTGTATGCCAAACGATTTTCTGCGATATGATGTTTATGCTATTCGCTGATATGCAAAATAATATTGACATAAAAAGTTCTGCTTTATAGGGTAGACCCATTTCATTTAAACTGTTAATCAGTAGGTACGTCAATTAATATGTACATTATTATAAGCGTTTGAAATGTCTAAAAAACAAGTTATAGTTGGAACTTTATGCGAGACGTACTATTTAACCAGACAGTCCTCGCATGACTGGCCTTTTCTAAATCCAGAAAATATGTACGGAGATAATATTTATTTCTATTGTACCACTCATGTCGTTTTGTCAACATGGACTGGAGAATTTTACACACACATCATGATATTAAAGAAGTTGGCCTCAGTTTAGGACTATTATTATTAGGAATTTTTTTGGGAAAGGGTATCACCAGTAGGTATGTCTTGGAATATCTCTAGTATTCAAAACATAATTAAATTACCTTAATAAATACTGTCTTCTTACAGGAGAAATGAATATAGTGAATAGTTATCCCGTCGTTACCAGGCGCTGTGTCGTTTCGCTTAAAACAATTAGTAATTTCTTGCATAGTGAAGCTGTTCTCTAATTCTGTATCATTTGATTTAAAATTGTTATAGGGCTGGTCGACACATATAATCGGGAGCAAGATTGCACAGAAACTCGAGTAATTGTTCATTGGAAACATAATATGACCTTTAGGAATTAATTCCCTTAGCCCAGCCCATACGCTTCCGCATATCAGAGCTGGATGTTCGTTCATCAATGTTACTACAATATGTTTGCCAATAATTTGTATTCGCCTGTTGTATGGCCGTTTTTGCGCGGTTTCTGTTTTTCGTTCAAGGACGGTGAGATTGTCGGGTGTAGGATTTCTTCTAAAATTCTTTAGGGCCTATCTTCGTTGTGCAACTAAATGGGAAAGTTTAGGGGTCCAGAAAGGCTTATGTCGAAATCCGTTATTCGGTTTATCGCATCCTTTTATTAAAGGTATGTACTGATCTGCGGCCTTATTCACGTGCTTTATAAAGTCGTCATACAAAGATGGTACAGTAGCAGTGTCAACAGGTTGTAGTAAATAGTTTTTTAAACATTTAGTGAACTCTAACCATTGTGCTAACTTAAAATTACGTTTGTTGGTATTATAAGCCGAGTGTGCATTACTCTTATATTTGTATGAGACCTTAATAAACAAATGATCACTCCCCAAACACTCGTTCATAATATTCCAATATAATAAATGAGACAAGTCGGAAGAAACAAATGTGACATCGAGAGAAATCCGTTGAATAATGTTATCGACAGAACTAATTCTGGTAACACTACCGTCATTAAGAGAAACAAAGCCATTATCTAATGCGGAGTCATATATTTGTAGGCTTCTCGCGTCAGATCTATACGACCAGGTAGATTGATGGCCATTAAAATCTCCTGCTTCAATACATTTATTAGGGGGAACAGTAAAAATATTTGTCCCAGTCGGTCGGATAGACTTGTACGTACCGATGACGTATAGTACTATATTTTTAATTTTATTACAGTTTAAAAGTTTAATTGAAACTATTTCTATTTCTAAATTATTGATATTAGCAAAATTTTGTTTTACATTAATCGACTTGTTAATAATTATAGCTATTCCTCCGTATCCGTAAATACTATAATTTCTAAAGATATTGTCGCCCGTACGCAAAATACGCGCATTGACGTGAGTTGCGGACACCAGCCCGTATTACCTATTACCTATTGTCGCCACTCATATTTTTATGCGATATGTATTTTATCTTATAGCAATAACGTTTAGGTCGCAAGCTCCGTGCATTCCACTGTATTATATTGAGTAAAACCAAGTTATTAGAGTCGTTAGTCGTCCTTAAATATTGACATATTTTTTTCTATAGATTCATATTCTCCAGTCAGAACCTTAAAAAACCACACATATTTCTATAATTAACCAAGTTCTTGAAGTTTAGTAGACCAACTAACGTTAGAAATACATACCTACTTCAATTAATATCGTACTTAAGTTTTTTTTTATTATATATTATCAGAACCAAGGTTCTTTTCCTTCTCACATTAGTCGTTTCTAGCTGACTATAGTAACATTCTTCCGCCATTTCTTTTCGAAAATTTTAGTATTCTCCATATTTTTAATTTGAGCCATAGCTTTTTAGCTTGCTTGTTGTTTCTTTTGAGCTAGGTACTCCTTTTTGTTGATTAGGTTTTTGCAGATAATCTTCTACCTCCATCTGATTTACTGGCTTTTAATTACTAACGAGAGCTTCAGTAATAATGATATCCATATAATTATGTATCTCATAGCTTAATCTTGTTTTGTTTCAACTTGTGAGTTGATTGTCCTTTGTTGCGTGTTTTCTTCGATCATACGTGATTACTTTTATTGCTTGTTTTTTGTGATTCCTTGTCTTTAAACATATTTCCAACACTTTCGGATAATTGCAGCTATTTGCAGTCATAATACTTCTTAGTTCCAGCGCCCAGCGTAACGCACTTCACTTTCAATCGTAATCGCAGTTTTGAAGGAAATTCCTTACCCAATAAGTGAAAGTTGACGTTTCACAAAAATCAACATGGCGGAATTTAGAACCCAATAAATAAAGTCATGAAAAAAGTTTTTAATACGGCAAAATAAAGGGCTCGAGGAGCCGATTCCAAAAATCTGACTTCTTCTTTTCGTTTCGATGGTACATCAATGTTTCTTATAGTTTTGGGCCCAGTAGGTGGCCACATTCAGTCACAGTCACCGCTCAAGTCATTCAGATCAGACATTTGGAACACTCTAGCAGATGGGGCATAGGCGGTTCTGGAGCACAGCACCCGCACTGGATGAATAGATAATTCCCCATTTTGCCAAATTATGTTTGCAACAGCCTACTTGGGTACGTACGTAATCGATTCAGTGCTTTCCAAATAGGACATTATTGTTCGCGACTGGGAGGCAAGTGTTCTTGGGAGTTACGAAGTCTTGAGGAGGTGGATACCTTTTCCCACAATTCACTTCACTCTTTAGTTTTTCCTCTTTTCCTTCGTAGATTGCCTGCGTGGTGCGTAAGTAGTTCTTGTGACTATTTAGCCTATCCGGAATACTCGTGTAGTAGTGGAGGAGATGTTGGGAATCGGATTCTTGGTTCGTTTTTTCCAGCGCGCTTGCGATATCCCTTCGTATGGCAGGTGACGCTGTACCTACTAGCGGGTAGAGCTTAAAGAGTGGAGTCGGTTTAAAGCAGCCTGGTATTATCCTACACGTATCATTTACGCCGGTGTGTACGTGCTACGTGCTTGGCATGAGCGGATCCGTGCCACACTGGGCGCGCAAATTCACCAGCAGTAAAGCATAGACAAATAAATGACTAGTAAAAAAAATATTTATGACCCTGGGGTCCCCAGGGTCTTTCATTTATTTTTATTGGTTCACCAACAATTCTTTACACTGGTTCTATGCTAAAGGTAGCATGCAAAAGTGTGCATGCATAGTGCAACAATCACTTACAGTCATAAATCATATTTTTGGAATCGTCTAGTGTCTACGTCAAAAAAATACTAATTGCAGATTTATATATGTACTAAAGCATACTCTTTCTGACACACGGGATGTTTCGTTTAGAAAAAAGAAAAAGAAAATATTTTGTTGCATTGTTTTATCTTTAAAATGCCTATGTCTATGTTAGATAGAGCTCTGTGCAAAGTATAAATGACAAATGCATGACATTGACAGATAATGACAATAATTACGGCACGGTTGGCGCAGTGGTTAAGCGATTGACTGCTGCGTTACGTGTCGCGGGTTCGATTCCCACACGGAACAAATATTTGTATGACCTGCAAGTAGTTGTTCCGGGTCTGGCTGTTTGTGTATGTGAGTTTATATGTTTGTAAATGCACCCACGATACAGGAGAAATTCCTAGAGTGGGGCAACGTAAATTTTTTTTGTACAGAATGTGTTTTAAGATTTAAAAATGAAATTGATTAATTTTGCAATTATTAAATATCATGTTTAATTCGGTCTAGTTATTATTCACTACGCATTAAATACAGTTTTAATATTTCATGTTCTAGAAATTCTCGTGAAATCATATCAATTCTTACAATTGGGACAATTGTAAGAATTGATATGATTTCTATCTATTAATCTATATATAATTACTATCTTATTTCCAAAACTGGCAACATAAATAGCTACCTGAGTACTTGAAGCAAAATAATAATCTTTTAAATTTAAATATTTCCTGTAAAGCTTTGCCAAATAACGAAAGCTGTGGTGGGATTTCAAATAATATCAGTATTTTTTTTTTTACAAATAACTCTTTGTCTGTGTTGGGCCAAACTTTATCCGTGTCCAAATAGTTTTTCTTCCATTTCTGAATCTACTTGTTTAAGGATACCGTAACATAGGTTAGCTTCGTCCGTCACCAGCCGAGCTATTCTGTAACAATCTCACCGTGATCACTTAGGTCTGTGAAGTGAGCTATCACTCCACTTGATGCTAGGGATTGACACTAAATACAACTCACTTTCAGCTCACTTCACGTAAGTTATCACGGTGAGATTGTTACAGAATCGACCGGCTGTACTATGTATCCTAGACCCGTTAACTTTTCTCCACTCAGTAACTTCGATGCATATTCTCCGTTATTGAAATGAATCCGGACCTTAAAAACTTTTAAATGGAGTAATAGTCTTGCCATCCCAAATTGTTTCAGTAAAATTTCTTTACCTGTGACTGATATGATTACATTAGGCTTTTCGGCACTACCTTATCGTAACTCTCATTCATTTTGTTAATATTTTATTTTTTCGATTTATCCATCTTCTTCCACTATTCTCTCTACCTCTGTTTACCTCTCTTCTCTAAAAGTTGTTGCTGACTGTCTTTTTTCTTCTTCGTCTCCTCAGTTGAAGTTAAATCAAGTTGTTGTTCACCATTTTCATTAGCAAAAATGCTGTTAAGTTGTTGTTCACATTCAATTACTAATTCTTCCTCCATTATTTCACAGGCACGCAGATCCAATTTATTATCTACTTCACCCATTATTAAATACCACCAAGCATTGACAAGGTATACATGTAAAAACAACGCGATAATAAGATGCGGCCCAAAATGTACACGCATTCGCCTCGACTGCTAACGCGTCGCCTGAGTTTATCTATGTATGTATATAAACTAAGATGATAATAGCCTGTTGTGTAAATTCGTGTTGTTCATCAATGTGAACTTCATCTATTTTAGTAGCTGTATCGAATTAAAGTCATGTTTCTCCATTTAGGTCACCCGACGTGAAGTAAAAGCACTAACATAAATGTATTACCGAATAAACATTAATGTTAAATACTAGTTAAACAAGTGGTCACCAACGTGATTCGAACAATATCAGTATTATTATAATTAACAAACCCCGAGCGATACAAAACACCAATTAGTTTAAGCGATAATACAATTAAGCTATTGAAATAAAGCATTTAATGAGGTCACAGGTACTCGTACATTCATTACTATTGTCCCACAATTTGTTGTCCAAAATCTGCGTCACGCAGTTAATTGGACCATTTACATATTTAAGTTCTTAGGTTAATTACTTATTGGTGTTAAGATAAACTTAGCATTAATAATTGACAGTGACGAAGGTGTACCATAAAGAGCCAATAAAGCTTTGTTTGTTCGCGTCGAAAAAGATTCAGATGCCAGAAGGCTGTCTAAGGATTTCTTAAAAGGGGATACCGGTTTTTCCTCAACCTTCGACGGTACATGCCTGTTACACGTTATATTAAAAGCTTCAGGCTTTATTGCCAGTTCGCAGATACAGAAGCAATTACATTTTAATCTTGACTGGTATTCCGTACGTTAAATATATGCATACCTCCCGCTTTCTAATTTAAGGCGTTACTATAAACAGTTACGAGCGACATCCTGGGTTACGACGCGGCAAACCCTTAATGACGCAGCACCGAATAAAGTCATTTTATAGCATACGCATGACATTACGTCGGTAACCATCATTTATTTGACAATTTAATATTCATTGCATTTTTCTCGCGTATTTCGAAAAGAGGCTATTCGAATGTGCTGATGTGAATGTGGCGGTCGAGTGACTTCCGAATTACTTTTCTTGTGGATTGTTTTGACAATTTTTCATAAACATTGGTATGATTTACGACATCAATTAATAAATAGTCTATGAAAAATATCAACAATTTCCCTAACCATTTAATTGATTGCCATGACTCTCAAAATACTCATAAATATTCATACTTACAAACACCATCTTACCTTGCAATTCTTTATAATTAATTAATGAAGATAATTTGTCCATTATGCCCTAATAAAATGCCAAGTAATTAGTGGTGTTCCATGATTTAATTGTCGCGTCTCGGCGCGGCCGGCTACATAAGTCGCCCTGCACGGATTTATGGGCTCAATTATACGCGGTCTGCCCGGCGCACACCTGCAAGCATTCGCGTCTTTTGCACTTAACCGGATTATGCTCGACTGGCATGCATTATATCTTCAAGCTATCTCTTTCATGGAACAGGAAATGGAACTGTGTTTTGAGATAAGTTTTTGAACCTTTTTTCGCTGGTTTAACTAGTTTTTAGGGTTACGTACGTCCAAATGAAAAACACAACCCTTATAGGATCGCTCGTGTGTCTGTCTGTCTGTCCGTCTGTCACAGTCAATTTGCTCCGAATCGACTGATTAAGTTGAAATTCGAAATATGGATTTCTGTGACCCAAGCTCGGACGTATTACGTAAATAAATAAATTTTGAATATGGGGGGATCACTTTTGGGCGGCAAACTAGAAAATTAAATACAAAAGTTTTGTAAACTGTACCTGTGTGACATAATATCAAATAAAAGAGCTAGCTCGATTTTTTGTATAGTTTTAAAACAAACAGTTTTGAAATTGGGAGAACATGTTTTTCAACTACAATGCCAAGTTTGTTTTTGGGATCTTGGGGCACGGTAGTACCCCCGCCAAGGCGAGCCAAAAACGAAAAACAGTGGCACTACCTTCCTTATAACGGAGCGTTTCGTCGTATTTTCATACCCTCACAGCTTCGGCCTGCATAATGCCAGAGAGCTCCAATTCGCAGGATAAAATGTAATTAGCAGACTTATAAAACACATTAAGTTTAATGTGTCTAGGTTTTATAATTTAGTTTTTATTAATACCCAAAATACGTCGATTTTCTCACTGACTGACTCACTCACTCGCTTATCAAAACCTCTAGGGCACTTTCCGAAGTCCTAGAAAGTTGAAATTTGGTATGCAGGCTAGGATCCGCATAAAACATTAAAAAAAATATTTCATGTAAAGTAGGTTGCCGAGACTTACATAACGCTTTCACTGTTAAAAAGTTATCGGATCGCATGTAGAGCCAATCCCCTAACTCTCCAAGGCCAAACTCTGCAAACCTTACATCTTGACCAAAATGTATGGCTTGGCCATTCCATTAAACTATTGCATGACACAACATTAAAGGCCAGTGACATAATTTCTTATCGTAAGCCCATAGGAGTGTCTGTGCGACGGCCGCGAAACGGCCACGCCGTACATTTTGACCAAGATGTAAGGTTTGAGAGTTAGGGGCTTGGCTCTACATTAAATCTGATAACTTTTTAACAGTGAAAGCGTTATGTAAGTCTTAGCAACCTACTTTACATTAAATGTTTTTGGTGGGTAACATATTCAATGTACGGAACCCTCTCCACGCGAGTTCGACTCCCACTTGTATTTGTTTATAAATGCGATGTATGAGTGCGAGTATATGTATATATGAATATAAGTACAGTATGTTATGGATGCCAGTTTTTCCTGTTCTTTTTTCTAGTCATTTCATAATGGCCTACATTAAAGTCCACTGCTTAACAAAGGCGGTCTCAAAATTTCGTTTTAACACCTGTTTATTTAAAGCAACAAAATACCTTAATGCCATTAGTGCCACAAAGCGAGCGCTTTTACCAGGTACAAATATTCTTTGTGAACTTTACCTACACGGTTACATATTTCTGTGATTTTTTGATGCTGTAAATTGAACATTTTCCGAAGCAGTTTTTTCCCAAATATCGCCGCGCCAAACATTCTTTACGAGTATATTAACTAGTGAATCTGGACTATTCTGGACAGTGGTCAGGTGTGACCTACTTAGAATAGCCTTAGATCAATTTGACGTGCCTTTATAGCTTGATTTAATTGTCGTCTCCGCGGGAAGTGGAGGCAATAAGTCGTGATTTGCTCACTCCCCCGGGATTTATTACTTCAATTACCTGTAGATGGTATTCGCAGGTGCACCCATAACTATTTGGAATGTCCTATGTATGTATGTGAGGCATCTGTAGCACTTTAGAAGGTAGATGGTTCCTAGGCTTGCGGATAACGATGTTTAACTAGATGGATTGCATAATTTTAGTTGATTGTATCGTGATATCTACACGTTCTGTTTACTAGCTGTGACATGACGTCAGGGTATCGGTTGCTTCGGTTTTAGTGATCTTGTGAATTGTATCAGGAGAGATGGAATGCTTATTGGTGCAGATGTGACGCATGTTTCCCCCAACCTTTTCTAATTTTTTTGTGTTTATGTTATTTTTTGCGTCATGTTTACCGCAAATAAACGCATTTTCTTTCTTCTTCTTTCAAATAGATGGCTAAAGTTAGTAGTTTGGGAAACAATTAAACCCCGGTAATCCTCTAAATAAAAATGAATAGCTTCATGTACTCAAAAGAAGAATACGTTTCCGCTGTGATTCATCACAATTTTATGGGGAAAATAGCCGAATTATTTCAATGCAGGAAGAAAGCAAACTATACGCACATATAACCTCTTTGTGATGCCTTGAACGTTCATAGTGGTTGTTCGGTGCCAAGACATAATCTGTTATGGTGACATTATCTGGATCCCCTGCCAACAGCGGATCCGGCCAAAAAGTTAAAACATTCTGCTTTCAAGAGTGCCTACATCTCCTCTACATCATGTTCCCAAAGTATGCATTTTTTTTACACAGATTTTTATAAAATAAGTGTTATTTATGGTTTTAGCATTCTGAGAATGTTGGGTTTGTTGTTTATTTCTATCACAAAGTTCCAGATGTTGCTGAATTAATTCTCCTCTTTAACAAATGAGATATAAAATTAATAATTTCTGTCGAATAAAAGACTATGTTTCCACAAATATTTAAACTAACTAAACATTACAGGCGTTACAATAATTCTTCCACCAATCGGCCGCTGTATGTAAGTTACGTAGATGTTTATGAAAGCATATTATTTCGCGAAGGCGGTTTATAACATAATATTATTTCCCCAGAGCGACATTACGGACTGGCTAATGAAGATGTGTCGGTGAGGTGGTCCGGGTCGCAGTGTCGATGCCGGCTAACTTTGTCCTAATAGAAAATTAACATTTTACAACACTGGTAAGCTTATTTGCCAGAGGGTTTGTCTGTTCCTCTGTATAATGAAATGGAATTGTTTCTGAATATTTAATAGTACCTAATCTTACAAAAAGAAAAATGGTATACGGGCAAAGGAAAAGCATATTTTATTCATAATTTCTTTCTTAACGCTATAAAGAGTCGGTTTTTTTTTCTGTATGTAAAATGTAGGTACGCCCAAAATCTCCCGTACCGATTTAGCAAAAAAATTACATTGACGAAACTGAACTAATGCACTTTCATTTCTAGGACAGGCAATTTGAAAATATCTCGGCTAGCTTTTAGGAATATAAAATGTTAATCTCGTATCTTTCTGGACTGTGCATATGCTTTTTAGAACGAAATTGAAACTTAAACTACATCTTTGAACCAAAAAATGTCCACGGCTAACGTTTTTACTTTACCCATGCCTAACAGTAATTTAATTCGTTATGAAATTATTTGTGGTTTTGTCTGTAACCCAATTTTATCGTATCAAATAAAATAATAAGTATAATACAGTCAAGTCTTCTAACACCTTTTAAAGCTACGGCCCTGAGCAAACTATTGGATATAAAACTATAACTTGATAAAATATCAGAATAGTCGAGTAATGTCGAGTAGACATCAACATAAAACCTTTTTAATGCCCTTATTTGATTACATATAAATATTTTAAATTTAAAACATTATTTCAACATATAAGTATTTTATTTTAAATTTGATTGTCAGCTTTGCTCTGACGGTTTTTCGGTTTTTTTTTGCGGCGACAAGTCCTCTCTTTGAGGAGTGGCTAGAGAGGCGCCACGGCGTCCTCACCTTCCGCCTGACGCAGGTCCTCACCGGACATGGTTGTTTCGGGAGGTTCCTGTTCCGGATAAGGCGGGAGGAAATGCCCGGGTGTCACCATTGTGTGGATCGCCCGGAGGACACGGTGGAGCATACTGTGGAGGGCTGCCCGGCTTGGGCGGAGCACCGCCGTGTCCTCGTGGAGGCGATTGGCGGTGGCGATCTCTCGCGTCCGGCTCTGGTTCAGGCCATGGCACGGAGCGAGAGGGCTTGGGAAGCCGTCACCTCTTTCTGTGAAGCAGTAATGCTCGCGAAGGAGGAGGCGGAACGCGTGAGGTAGAGGCAAAATTCGCGCCCTCACGGCCCTAGCCGCCGCAGGAGACGCCCTGGGCGTCGGGAATCGCAGGTCGATTCCCGGCCACCGTAGGCGTGGGATTGCGAACGGCGAGCAATGGGCAGCTCGCCGTTCGATAAGGACCAGGCCCGGGTCGACGGCGCGTTGTGTTCCACGCGCGCCTCAAAGAGATGTCAGCACCAATGACGGGGTCCGCTAGGGCCATCGGCCCTGCTAGCCTAGCCTAGACTAGCCTGCTAGGGTTGCGGGAAAGTCCGAGAGGGATACCTTAGCCCTTGGCACAGGCAACTGAAGGAACACGGGTGGGTTTTTGTCAGTAAGAGTCTGACACGCCCTCCTGGCCCAGAGCGGGAGATGTTATTTGACGATTTCCCACCCTGAAAAAATTAAAAAAAAGGCTCTGATGGTTTCACATTTGTATATCGGTCTGACATGTAAAGAAGATGATTATCATTCTGAGGTATTGACATTACGACGCAATATAAAATGCTTATTCAGTAAAGCAGATTTAACCGTGCCACGAGCAGACAAAAATAGCTGTTAAGGTGACGAACATATTTTGGCTGACTGTACTTCGGTTGTTGTGAAATAAGGTGGTGGGTGGGCCGGCCCGCCCAGCCGAGCCGGCGCGCGTGATCCTGACAGTTTTGACTTACTGAACAAGTCCCGGACGCGTCGGACGCTGCCGGACGAGTACATCGACACACTTTTGACATCAACTGATCCGGTATTTAGAATGTTATGAAAAATAAAAGTGAATTTTCGCTCTGCCTTCTAAGGCCTATATATATTTTTTTTGACAAGAAAATATAATAATATAGAGAAATATAGGTAATTTCAAATGTATTCTTAAACACAAACATAAAAGTAACTCAGGAGAGTTACTTCTATGTTTGTGTTTTTGTTTATGTTTGTGTTTTTGTGCAGGAGCACAAAAATCAAGATTAGACAGTAAATAACTACTCAACGGTAGTAACTGCGCTTTCTCAAAGGCACTCATTGTACCAATGACTTTATATATAAGACCCAAGTATGTTTGCAACCTTATCGCCATTTTAATTAATCCCCTTAAAATATTAAAAACTCCTGAAGCGAAACTTTAAACATATGACAACATAAATCATCGCGCTAACTTGGCGTACTAGGCTAAAAATTGTTCCCATTTATTCATAAGAGAATATGAGACCCATATATATGTCTAGCTCTGAAATAACTTGTCGTGCGAATTACCTTTGTGATTTTTTTTATTAAAGCACGCACTCGACTGGCGCCCTATAAATCTGTTGTTGGCTCTCCCACTTTACTGCTGTATGTACCTATCAATTGGCGGGAAATATTTAGGGGTTTCTCTTTTTATGTTGTCTTTTATTGGGAGCTACGATTCCTGGAAAATCGTTTCGGGAAAATCACGCGTCGAGATTTTTGGAGGGCTGACTTAGTGGGGATTACGGCGTTTATGTTTTTCATGGAATCAGAAATTGCTTGCTGTTAATATTATTGTGGCCTGTGAGGCATTGTGACGACACGACTATGATTTAGGTACTTTAGAATGTTAGTGTTTATAATAAATAGCTATAATATTTTATAATAAACTGCTGTTTTTACAGGGTTATTGGTAAAACACCATCAACCTCTTAAGGGGCCATTTTACTCATCGTTATGGACAACTTTTACTATGGGACTAAATATGAAATCGCGAAAAAAAAATCAGCTGTTCCCTACATTTGATGTTTGCAGAAGTCGTCAAAATGTAGGGACCAGCTGATTTTTTTTACACCTTTTTACAGAATCGACCGGCAGGGATGGTTAACAATGTTAGTTTTTTTGGTTCACAAGTCTGAGTTACATTATACGTCTTAATTTACAAAGTTTTTATTAATCTGTGTGCCCAAACCTAAATAAAGACACATAGGTGGCATTTTATTTTCTCCCCTTCATTGCTGTACCCAGCCGAGCGAGTGAAAAGGTTAATCTAAAAAGTTAATTTCTTCGTCTGGCTGCCTTCTTCAATTCGCGTGATGTCCCATAAAGTTAAAAGCAGCTCCACCACCGGTCGGTGTAGAATATTAATGTCGTTTTTGTAAGAAGTAGTGGCTTACCCTTGGGGGTCATTGTTGTCATCTTTCTGCTGTCTCGTCTTGGACAGGCTCCATTAGTTACAAATTCTCAGGATATAAATATTCGCACCCGTCAAGACACCGGCTAGATACAAACATAAAAAGTGCACTTACTGGCAACACTGATGAAAGTGCAGATTACATCGAGATCCGTAGTAAGGACTACACAGCAGATTACCAATGTAGGCTGTGGTATGTTCGGCTTTCAGGATTTTTAACGCGATCTAATGACATCGGTGCTGAGTATTGCCTGTGCAAGCGTCACCCGTCACTCGCAATATCTTCTTGATTTTTCTTAACTTTTGATAGATGGACAACAGTAAAACGATAATAACTGTAGCACTCTCATCTACTAATTTGTGAGCAAACTTAATTTATGTAAATCGTAAACAGGGCGATGAAATTGGAGGAGAGCGTCCAGGAATAAATGGTTTTCTTTTCTGAGTTTGGTAATCAAATTGTAGAAATTTACATAAGGACGGGTACACAACAATGAAAGTAGCCGGATTTTACTAGATCTGTGACCTAGGAATTAGCATTCCATATCAATCGATTATTATTGAGTCACATAGTACAGTAATTTTATAGCTACAGAAAATAACTTTTTTAAATAAAGCTGAGTCTACCAAATTTCAAGCTGTCAGTTGAGGTTCTCAAACTGGAGCTTCTGTTCTATTTTCGGAACCCAGTCTAACACATCCTCGGGCTAAAAGCAATCCATTAGCTATTACTAGATTTTCATTAGACTAGATTATCCGACTCAGCCGTTCCAGACTACTTTTCACGCTAACTGACCCTTTCTTTGTATACGACATCACAATTCAATTAAACATTTCCTAGCCAGCTTGATTGTGGGATCCATTTTATTTGTTCCTCGCATGAATTATTCAACCAACCCCATTTCTTTTGCCATACTGCTTTGCCAACTATTCGTATTTCTATAACAGTAACCTTTAACGGTTTCGTTCTCATTAAGGGTTATAGTTATCTTTGCGGTGTAATTACTTTTGATAGAATTATGTGATAAGGATGTGCCTGTGTGATTAATCCTGTAGTATACATTAAAAGCGACCTGAATTTGTTTCGCACGGTATTTACGACTTGACAAAACATCGAGTTTTTTTTTTATTACCTATATGTAAGTAGATTTATTATTTCTAAACCTTCCGGAATAAATTTTCTAAAAGATGGTGAAAGCGCATCAAAATCCGTTGAGTTGTTTTGGAGAATAACGCAGTCACACAGAGATACACGAAAAGCGACTTAAATTTATAATATAATATTAGACTTGCATTATACATAGGTAGTAGGCATACAGTAAAGGTAGGTAGTAGTTTTAGTGATTAGCTTTAGCAGACTAATGGAAGTTGACTTTAGCCTGATACCCTAGTAAAACAGATCCGTGGTTGTGTTGGCTTGCAAGTGCTTCAGCATCTAAGCCACTATCTTAATGACTGATTTGAAACTCGGGACTCGTCGGGTTTGTTCACGTCAATGCGATGGATATGACTGGTTAAACCTTCAAAGAGTAATAACATCGTGAGCTTACTCGCTAATGGATAACTGGCTTTATAACTTCAGAGCACCCAGTTAGAGGTAGACGTAGTTTCGACGTAATAAATCGAGAGACTGCTAAAATCTACATCTGTATGGCACTTTCATTTTGTTTGCACATCACCTACGGATATCGACTCATGCTCAGATCATATAGACTCATGGTTTATTTTGCGAAACCGTGTAGAATACATGAGTTTTCGAACGTTTGTTGATTTATTATTCACGAAACAACAAAAACATCGTTTTTCAGATCCGTTTCTATCTCCGCAAACACGCGTTCACATTCAATTAACACTTTTTCGTAGCGGATGCTTCCAGGCCACCGGAAATTAAACCGTCTAGTTTAATGTAGCTATATAGAAAGTCTGTGCCTACTTCATATTCAATGGGAATCATATATCATTCGATACATAAATGAATTTGAAATTGTACGTTGTTACTCGGCCAGAGTTCACCCTGATTGGAGAGTAGCGCGGTTGCTCACTTAACAAATATCTACTTATAATTTTAGTCGCAGTTAAAACCAGCTTATAGACGGGACTGTAAATAAATAACAGCGGACAGGTGCTCCTGAAGAGCAAACAACTACAACAACAGAACCCCTAGAGATCACCAGTTGAATATAGAATTAATTTTACCTTTCACAAACTCGTGGAGGGTCGCAGTAACAAACAGAATGTTCATACAATAATTATGTGGCCGCAATAAAAGGCTCACAAACTACGGCTTGTCCTGTTAGGCTTGTTATCATTACATATAAATAAGGATGTAGTTAATGTGGTCCACTGAGTATCCAATCCCGGTTACATTGTTACCCTGGAGATTAGATAGGCGTGATGATTGCCAAAGTTTGATTGAGCCCCGTCCGAACCCTTTCGCGAATCTCCTTGATTATGGGATAGGTAATTGGTGTCTACGGATTGGGTACACAGTTCACGGATCGGGTATAATGGGAGATAACAGTTGCTTTGTTGCTATTTCTATGTTGTGATGTGAGCAGGACTTTAATGCCTTAAGATGTGGTACTGATTTGAGGGTTCAGTTTATGACTATCCCTTTACCAGTGGAGATTGGATTTGTATTATTGATAAATGATTTTATTTCTGTAAGTAGGTTTGTACAAATACTTTTACACGTCAATCATATTTTATTAAAACTAGATGAGATTTCCTATCTGACTACTCAGAGAAGAAAGGCTGAATCAAACTCAGTCTCTTTTAAAGTCCAGACATATTCTTGGTCAGATCATGTGAACGCATATCATATGTAGATAGGTGCCTGAAATAGTCTTTTGAGGAAAGAACCACACAGATTGAGTGGACCTGTCCAGTCAGTGCACGCAATTGTCAGCAATCGTGCAGTTTAACTCAGAACTTAAGGAGCTCAACGATTCGACGAACAATACCAAAGAATGGACATTTGAGTAGGCCGCATAAGTTACTCAAACTGCCAGATTATGATTAAACTAAGAGAGAAAAATACAAAAAAAGCAATGATCGACATAGTTCTCACATTCACAATAGTTAAAATAATATTATAATACTTTACAAAGTAAATACTCATGTCATAGTATATATACCTACAATTCATCAATTTCAATGTGTATATAAAAATCCGGACATAATCTTTGAGGACCATGTAGATTGGTGTCTGAAATGGTCTTTTGAGGAAAGAACCACACAGATTGAGTGGATCTGTCCAGTCAGTGCACGCAATTGTCAGCAATCGTGCAGTTTAACTCAGAACTTAAGGAGCTAACTTCGTCGTCTAGTATTCCAAAGAAAGGACATTTGGGTAGGCCGCATAAACTACTCAAATTGCCAGAACATGATTATAAGTGAAACAAACACCCACATAGTCCACATAGTGTTATGTTCTTCAGAAAGGTCAGGTGCGTAGTAGTCGCAACCGGCGTGCGTGTATGACCAGATGTTTGAACATAAACGAAGTAAAATGAGTATGTAAGGATCGTAGCAGGTGGCGTTCCGCAGTTCCTGCCTACTACCATGGGATGAAGGCGTGAGTTTATGTAGATTGGATTTGTAATTCCCCGACTCCGTCGTGACAGTAGCATGAGAATCAGTTTATTTTTATTGTATAATTATTGCTTATTTTAAGACAGACAAAAGGACAAATATAAAATATCATTATATCACTATTATTAAGCTAGTTTTATTATTATTAGTTTTCCTTTTTTCTGTTTCGTGTTTGAAATACTAAGATTCAATTGTAAAGGATGGATCGACACACACATATATATATTATTGCTTTAACTTATTAATTAACTATGTTTAAGACCCTCATGGCTGATCACTGTCTCTTAAGATACAGGTTTACCTAGTTTAAGAGGCAGGGTTATAATACTTCCTTCCGCCTGACGCAGGTCCTCACCGGACACGGTTGTTTCGGGAGGTTCCTGTTCCGGATAAGGCGGGAGGAAACGCCCGGGTGTCACCATTGTGTGGATCGCTCGGAGGACACGGTGGAGCATACGGCGGAGGTCTGCCCGGCTTGGGCGGAGCACCGCCGTGTCCTCGTGGAGGCGATTGGCGGTGGCGATCTCTCGCGTCCGGCCTAGATCCAGGCCATGGTACGGAGCGAGAGGGCTTGCGAAGCCGTCACCTCCTTCTGCGAAGCAGTAATGTTCGCGAAGTAGGAAGGTTTTAAGGCGGAATGCGTGAGGGAGAGGCAAAATGTGCACCCTCACGCCCCTAGCCGCCGCAGGAGACGCCCTGGGCGTCGGGAATCGCAGGCCGATTCCCGGCCACCGTAGGCGTGGGCTTGCGAACGGCGAGCAATGGGCAGCTTGCCGTTCGATAAGGACCAGGCCCGGGTCAACGGCGCGTTGTGTTCCACGCGCGCCTCAAAGAGATGTCAGCACCAATGACGGGGTTTGCTAGGACCGATGCCTGCTAGGGTTGCGAAAAAGTCCGAGAGGGATACCGTGGCCCCTGGCACAGGTAACTGAACACGGGTGGGTTTTAGTCAGTAAGAGTCTGACACGCCCTCCTGCTCTGCCCAGAGCGGGAGAAGTTATTTGATGATTTCCCACCCTCAAAAAAAAGAAAAGGGTTATAATACTAGAGTACAGATCTTATCATAGTACCAGATGTATGCAATGTACAGTATTTCATAATGAACCGCCTAGTTTCCCATCTGTATTTTTTTTATGGCAAATACATTTATTATTATTTACCTACATTGAGGCATCTGAACCTAACCTACACTGTGTAGAGAAAACTCACAACACAAAGAGAAAAATCCAGCACACTTGAATAAAGAAGCCATTGTGTTAGAGTATTTATAGTAGAAATCAGTATTACTTGCATTTCTCACATGCAGATCGGGCGGTCTACACGCACCATTAAGCCCAAGTGCGGGACGGCGACATCCGCGCTGTGGGACCAAGGTGCAGTGAGTACCGGTCTTATATTTTGTTCTCTACTCGAGATGCTGTGGCCGTGTCCCGACCATTTTGTTGGTTATTGCTTTACTTATGCCCGGTTTCTGAAGTTCCCAGATAAACTCTCATTAGCTATTGGTTCAATAAAGTTAAGCTTAAGATAAACGTCGGTTAACTGTCACTGCGTTTCTGGATACGCAACCAACCATTCAATAACTATGAAACCGATAACTAGTTTTTTAGTTGCCGCTAGATGGATCTGTATAACAGTTTTATTAATAATTATATTTTTCGAGGGTAATTAAAAGTATTAGAAACCGGGCATTATTCAAGTATTTGTGTTCATTTTATTGTTCTATTGAGATTATAATTCTACATTTCTATTCGACATACTGCAATTTAAATATTTTAAAATTAATCTGCGTAGATGGTTGATAGAAAATTGTTTTTATAGTTTACAAGAATTTCTGCAACATAAAGAAAAAAAAATATTCTAAGTTTCCTATAGTTTTGTGGCATGTGTTTATTCAGTTCAACTAATAAAGAATTTATGTAGATTGTTATGTTAAGGTTTTAAGTTTTGTTGTGTTTTTTATATATTATTGTAACATAAATTTATCTTGATTTAAAAATTATATTAGAACATAGGTGTATATTTTGTATATGCTATTAAAATAAGTACCTTACCTATGTACCTATTCATGTAAAACTAATTTGCATGCCCTAAACAGGCAAAATATGGACTGTACATTAACCACCAACTTTTACAACTGCAAACTGGTAACACCTATATTTTCTGCAAATAAATTAAAGAAAGAAGAAAGAAAGAAAAAATGTTTATTCTGCACAAACAAAACGCACATTACAAATAAAAAAAAAAAAAAAAGACAAGTATACACATCCAACGTTGTCAAAAGCCTCATATTCAAGCATACCTACATATTGCCGACAATTTTGTCCATTGCTTGATGTGTCAGTGCCAGAGACCAAAGACAAGACACCTTAGTTGACACTCTAAGTAGTATGTGACATTGACAATACAAATCAATCCAGATGCGTCTGCGACACTGACAGTTGACAACAAAAGTTGCAAAACAATCACAAACGAATCAAAACAAAATCAAAATGCCAATTGCAGAGTGGAAAAATAACTACTACTACACTAACTACTACTATTCTTATTCTTTTAGTTTTAACTTTATTTCTCAGTAGAAGCCCAGAGTCTGGGTTTGTGCTCGATTGATGACA
This sequence comes from Brachylomia viminalis, assembly GCA_937001585.2. Lineage (NCBI taxonomy): Eukaryota > Metazoa > Arthropoda > Insecta > Lepidoptera > Noctuidae > Brachylomia > Brachylomia viminalis. Next base: position 13,372,144 of record OW443299.2, read on the forward strand.
ATAGACTCGCCGTTTTACATAGGACTAAAACTGATGAAATGTGGGTGTACTGTAGCTCCTCCACCTCCACCTCTGCCTAACGCCTTTTTCTACATTACCTTCCTTCACAACTGGCCATTCTCCATTATTGATATGGCAAGACTGTAACATAATGTTAGCTAGTTGCTAAGCTGCCTTTTTGGGTTGACCTTCGCAGCCCTAAGGGTAGCGGTCATCTGCTTGCGCGACCAACCTTTAGCCGCCTTTTATTACACCCAAGGGTTACAGTTACTTAGTCATTCTTACGGTAGGATAATTCTTTTTCTTTCATTAACTATAAAGACCAGACAGACTTGTAAGATTTTCCTGAAACTGACAGGATTATTTTCATTACTTTATATAATATATTTATATCCATTATCAAATCTACCTCGCAATATTAGATAGTGTTTGTGTAACAAAACAAATATAAAATAATCCGATGTTAACATGGTATAACAGCCATGTTTTCTTACACGTCATAATCTTGTGTCTGCCAGCATCGAGTTCCGGCGGTGAGAGATCGGAATTGCTTTGTTTTGCTCCCTTTTACATATGTATTTTATTTGTGTTTACGCAGCACTGTTTACACTTTTGAAAGGTTCTCCTTTTAGTTAATTAGTTCAGTTGTCAGTATTCATAATCAAAGTTTGTTTGTTTATTTTATTTTACTTTATTTGGTAACTATTTGTTTGACTAACCTAACTTGGTTTCCGTACGTCGTTTTCGGGTGACCACTGTTAATCAGCGTTGTGCTGTACCCCCATAACACAGAATTATGCTGAGTGGAAGTCTCTTTGTCGCAGTCACGGCAGCGACGACGTATAGCTGCCGATTATTTATGTTCTGTGCTCGTGAGTATAGATTTGTTTTGTTTTTTTTTATCCTAGTTATCGTTTTGTATGCACGTGTTTCTGTGACAAATAAGCCATTTTTTTTTTGTTATTTTCATTTATTGCGAAGCAAGTCATGTTTCGTAAAATAAAAGAAAAGAAGATAAAGAATTAAGTAAATATTGCCTCAAATGGATAACTTTTCCAAACTGTCTTTGAAACAAGAACAAGAAAACAAAAGAAAACTTTTACTCACCTAATCTTTTGCAAATTGATTCGGGAATTAGAGATAACCGCTGCATTTTACGGTCAAATTATTACAGTTTAACAAAGTAGGAACGGTGCTTATTGGCTGTTGGCTTTATTGGCATACTTTAACCTGTTCAACAGTTACATTATTATTTATTCGGGACAACTTCGGATGTTCAGATTACTTTTTAAAGACATATAAGTTTAACATGAACATAAATTAAAATATGTCGGTTAACGTTTTATTTTTAAAGGTGTTAGTTTTCTCAAAGAACAAATAACAGTTCACTTTAAGAGAAACTTAACTAAATTTACTATACGAATTAGTTTATTTTACGACATTCCAAATATTGAAGTCCCAGAACACATATTTTTTCATATTGTCAACGTTAGAAAAACTTATTTGTCTAATATAAAACGTAGGCTTTTTCTTAATTGGTATAGGTACTTGAGCGCTCTATGACCTTTTTGTTAATTTATTGTACAGCCAGACCGCTTAAACTAGACAGTTTTCTCCCCGTACAATTTTCTAACACTTGGTACTTACTTTTAAGTCGTCCTTATTGCGTGTGTTATAATATCGGCCTATTAGTCGGAAAAAAAACGAAAACGGGCGAATCGACTTTTAAATAATATATTATTTTCTGTAGGCGTTTCGCACGAAGTTAATTTATTTTTGGGCGAATCGACCACGCCAGAAATACATATCAGGCAATTGGCACTTTTTGAAATAATGCAACAAAGTAAAAAAATAGGTACACTAGCGCATAGCAGTGATAAGAGTAAAATATTAGTTTAGCCTACATTTCTAATCAAGTTATTAACCGCATAGTTCCCTACATCGGGTTTTCCCATTTGATTTCGATCACTTGTTTATCGAAAACAGATAGCGGCATTGCAGAGTCCGTTGTGGTCTTGCCAATTGCAGTTAAGTACAACTGATAGCCAAATATTAGCTCAGTTGATAGACATCAAGTGATATGATGCATATCTACATGGGCTCTAACTGTAGTAGCAGTCAATCGTTTGATATGGAGTACCCATGTTATTGGAACCATCTGCTAATTGCCGATAAGTAGGTATTCTGGATGGGCTCTGAGTTTGTAAGAAGATCAAATATTGTGTGTCGCTAGGCCTGTAATGATTTTGGCACGCATGTTTTTCGCGAGGAAGATAGGCCACCTTTCTAGGACATGTCCCTCATTCCAGGTCCGCGTACAGGCAGAATTCGTTTCTGATCCGTGTGAGCAGAAATTTTAATAAACTGTCTGGTGAACATGATTTGGATATGTTCAATACCAGTGTTTCTCGGCCTAAGCATTTGTTGGTAAAAAGCGTTTTTACGGAAAAAGTTATTTTTTATGTCTAAATTATTTTTAGTTTGTATCTGTCGATTGTGTACAATTTTTTTCCTAATTTATGTAAAAGATATTTTGTACCGACATTCGTATTTTTTTCATGTTTTTAATTTTGGTGTTTATCTGTGGAAACTTGTAAATGGCCTTCAGGTTCATATTGTTTAAGAACACTGTATTATAGCTGTAAGTTTCCCGAATAGAATAAAATAAAATAAATAGATTTTTTCTTTCTAAAAGTGTTTATCGATAAAACTACTACTACTACAAAATTTTCCTTATTAAGAGTCAGGCAGGTATTTAGACATTTATGGCAAATTGAGAATATAATACTTTATGCCGAAATCATTAAATTGTGCTGTTTTAAGTTTTTTTTCGAAACCGGCCCATGATCATTGTCATCATTGGAAAATGAAGCTGATATTTGAAATGGTTCCGACGTCCGTAGGTATTACTACTCGCTATTAGTGGTCGCGCTCCGCCTGAACCGTGAAAGACTCCATAAAAAAATAAAGTTTGGAAGTGACTGTTGGAAATAAAGCGTAACCATGGACAACTACTACTGTTAGCCTGCATCATCCAACTGCTGGGCGAAGACCTGTCCCCATGCCTTCCAGCTCTTTCGATCCAGGGCTAATCCAAACCAAATCACACAGTATTGATTTAATTAAATTAGTTCAATGAAATATTGGTCTGTGCTCTGTTCTGATGCTAGGATTGTCCAATTATCAACACAACTATAGTATTCATTCATTATGCACCCACTAGCATCTGACATTATACATAAAAGCCACGACATGTAGCCCGTAGCGGGGGCTAATCCACCGAAATTCGCACTAATATGCCTGGAAAGCATAGTGAGTCAATTTCTGGTATGAATTTGCATTCGTGACTGGACTCGGTCCAAGCTGCCTGCGGCGATGACAGCTACATCACTCATCCTATCTCCGTACTTAGTCTAGTCCTCCACACACACGCACCCACTTCACATACATATACCACTTACAGCACCTGAGGTCACAGAACATAGTTATCTGTGCAGCCGTGACCGAGTAATCAGTTACGCATACCTGCCGTATTATTGTAGTCTGATTACATAACAAACATGAATTGATAGTGCTGAATTATTGTCATTGTTATAGATGATGCCATGAATAACACAGTCCCCATTAATTGCACTTAAATTTTGATGAGTACCTACAACTATATGCTCATTATTTCTACAGCTTATCAAGAAACGAGAGACCAAATCAAGTCGGTCTCAGCATTTGAAAGAGAAAATCGAGAAAGAGAATTTATTAAAATGGATATAAACTTACCTACGGAAGATCCGTTGCTGGAGCAAGTTCTAATCTAGTCGAGACAAAGCAAGCGTAGCGGGGGGTTACGATACACGAGCCAAATGCAAAGCTTTATTTAGTTTAAGGCGCCATTACACGGCTCATATAAACTGTCAAAGTTCGAGGACGCCGAGGGTCGTCGGAGCCACCGCTTTCCTATCCTCCTTTCAAGTTTACGCAACCGATCGAGATTTTTACCCGTTTTATTTTTACTACTTGTTCTTACGCGCGATCAATTTAATGGCAGCTTCTTCAGATGCTTTCATTTTAAAATTGTTATTGTTTATGAACTTAATCTCTACGCTTATAAGATTTGTTTATTTCAGTGCCAGCCAATAAAGTTCTTCTCTAGAAACTCTGTTGTGGTATTTCCGGTAGAAGTTATCCTAGATCATACTTATTTGTTTTTACATTTATGTCTGACTAGAAAAAAACAATTGAAGATGAAAGATACTAAATACATAATGTCTCTAGTTTCTGTTAGACTGAAACAAACTTCCTTACATGCAATCAACGTAATAGAACATCTACAGAGAGATATCTAACAATACAATACAGGGAGACCATCCCTGTGTTCGTGATGTAATATTTCGAGTCGCAAAATAAAATGTCACCCGCTAAAAAATGGCGCCCGAGAAAAGAAAGATTAGTTATTGCGAGCACATGAACCGGTGCGGTGCAATTACTGCGTCTGTCGTATAGACGTCGCGCCGCCGCCGCGCCGTGCCGACTACCCTCATGTTTGTCTAACCTCACGACACCTGACACACAATTTAAGTAATTTGTTTTACTCATACGCTCTCTTATTGTAAAATATGCCCCTATTCGGATGACATTCTTGTTCTATTTATCAAAATAAGTCGTATCGTATTCGTATCCCCTTTCAACAAAGAATTTATTCGCTGTATTTGAGTAAGTACCAGTGCAAACGGCTTCTTCTCCCTTGATTTTTATTTCGTTGTTTGTTGTTTCTTTCAATCCCCTAATCAAGTTTACAGCTTGTCTATGTATTCGTCTGCCTCCAGCTCCATCGATCTGAAACAACAAACCTAAAGGAAGTGTTTGAGAGGTAAAATATAACAGAAATTCGATACACAACGCGACCTTTTTGAGTTACACAGGTGCAATATATACGGGAATAGATTATATAGGGATTTTGACCAGCGACACGAGAAATTTAATATATTAAAATTTACCGTTGAGAATGGGTAAAAATAAGGGTAGAAACAATTCCTTGGACAAAATTTTACTACAAGAGATATATATATACATATGTGTATATCATAGATATTCATTGGTGTAGTGAAATATTTGGTTTTTGCATTGATTTTCCGGATCTATTGTAGGCCAGAGTATTTATTACCATCATCTATGACTCAAAGGTTTGTCGTAATATTTCACAAGAAATAAGACGGACACCTACGCACCCACAGCCAGTTTTGTACTTCTTTTGTGTCTTTACTCAGGTCAGATAAAATGAGCTAAGATATATAAGTACCAGTATTTACTAACGAGCGTAGGCTCTACATTATTACATGTCTGGGACTTAATAACTCAATATTACTGCTGAGTTATTAAAATAGGTACACTAGAACCTCTTCATTAAGTTCATGAAATATGACCATAGAATGCCTACAGTCGGTATATCTACATACAACAATCCTCAGGGTAATTATCGAGATATTATTTTTCTTACTACAATGATAATCTCATAAATTTTTAGAAATAATTGTTAACAGGGCAATCGGACCCATGCCGCAAGCAGGTGCCCTGAAAGTTCTATTGTAATAAAGTATTACGTTTGAAGATTGGATAGCGCACTGAAATATGGTGCCGGACGTCGCCTATATCTTCATTGGGATAGAAGAATGGATCATTTTAGAATAGAGTCGAAATAATTGTGCGTTTGGTAACTCTAAATAAGTAACTAGTAGCATCTTATACAACCCTTTGTATCCGCCATGTGCTGCTTACGTTGCTTCGGTAGTATATACTCTTATGTTTGATTGTGGTTCTAATCTGATTGGAAATGCTTTTCACACGGTTTCCAGAAGTAAACAGAAGACTTAGAGATGTTTTAAAATAAATTATATAGGTACGTAATTATGGGAGTATTTTGTACAACATTATCGTTGTGTAAATCTAAATGGCTGAGTACATAAACAGTCGGATATTTAATTAAATCAAATAAAAAACATCACATAGATGAATGGCTCAATTCCTTACACTGCCTAAAGTCGAACATCAGAGATATCACAAACGAGTTCGTTGCCGAACTACCAACAATGAATACTGCCTGGAGCCTCTTCTCTCAGTGTAAAGCAATAGATTGTGACTAACACCTCCTCCAGCTTTACACAGGTAGTTAACCTTTGGCTGAAAACAATCAACTGTGCCGTTTAAGGGCTGCGACGTCGTCGCCTAAATAGTTTGTCACTGCTACACTACAGGGGTGAATAACAATAAGGCCCCTTTGTCCCGACATTCAATCTGGTCGAGACATAATCAAGACGTTGCGGCACTCTGTGACTCCTTGTGCATATAACTTTAGCTCAGTATCGCATCTCCTTAACTTTTTCTATTTACTGTCTTATTTAATAGGTACTAGAAGCAGGTAAATTCTGAGCAGAGCTTTTAAACAAGTTTTATGAAAGTCACACTATGAAATCGCAATGTGAATTTAACATTTTATTTTTTTGGTTTTGCATTCATCGCTACAGCAACTACTAGCTATTGTAAAGACAGATCTTGGTTCAGCTTTAAATTATTCGTAGATTATCTAAGAATAAAGAGTAGAATATTTATAAGTAGGTACCTACCTACGCCAACAATACAAAAGCTATTAAATTTTACTCGATGTCAAAACGGCAAGTCAGTATAAAAATCAATTACGTATTATCCAGATTACCTTACTCCACATAACCGCCTCTCCTGCTACAGACGTATAATAAATTGCTACATATTTATTAAAAACGATAACATCAGAATAAAGAGCATAAAATATGAGAAGCAGGTAATAAACCACAGCTGGAATAATAGCACTAGCAATAATTAACAGTCGTCGAGTGAAAGCCGCAAGCATCAATTTTGAAATGATTGGCATCGGCCGAGAGTGATCCAAATGGGTGGCTTAAACACTCATTTGATATTCACATTTGGTCCGAAACGGCAACGTTGCGACGCAAATTGCTACTAATTTGTCCACATTCAACCCGTCGCGTCCTAGAGACGCGCTCAGTATAATTTACCTTCACTTTTACTGTATACTTCCCTTGTTTATTTAGTTTTCCGTTACTCATTAGGGGAATCAAAACAAATTGATTGATTACGCAATTTTCCCGATTCGCTTGTAATTAGGCTAATCAAGTAGACGTTTATTGTATGATTCATCACACAATCAGCACACGTATTCAATTACTAAAATCAATTCATACGTATTTGTTTATTGGAATTATAAATTGAGTTAATTAATCCATACATGCGAAACGTAGTTATTTAATCATAAACTTTTAATTGGAAGAAAACTGAAATGCGAAAATCCATGTTGTGGCTTTGTATTTCTCTTAATGCAGGAAACAGTATGAAAAAGAGCATGAAGTAGCTAGGTAGAGGTACTACTACTTCAGTAGTTCATTATTTCGCGTCAGAAGAAAAATATCAGAATAAACTCGGGCAATGAACAAGTAATCAGTCTTGAAGTCTATTTCAACTGCTTTTTGAATTGCTGCAAAAGTACTATTATTGGATTATCGCAGTCTATTGTTTTGCCATAGTCCTCCCGTACATACGTACATATTTTATAAGCAAAGCTTCGAATTTACGAGTAGGTACAAGCATTAAGAACAATTGCCTCTCAAAAATTTGCAAAGCTTATGCCGTCCATAATCAGGTCTTTCTAGATCGCACCTGCAGCACCTGGGTGGCTGGTTAGCAGCCAACTCCTGAGCGTGACCTACATGCACCCTGGGCCAGGACAGTTGGCTCCGTCCCCGCATAAATTGTGTATATCTCTGCCCTGGTGTCATCACGATGTTTAACATTAAGTGTTATTGTCAATAGAGCTATTGCATTTACTGCTGTGTTGATTTTATGTGGGTGTTGTCTTTTGCCAAAATATGGAGTATATAAAAACACAGTAAGACAAGGTAGATAGACCTATGAATATCATTCGACTGCTTACAAAGCTTATGAGAGTAGGTTAGAGACAGGGACTATGGTAAAATATTACTTAAGCTCCCGTTCCCTTTTATTTTGTAATTGTTATTTCGTTAGTCGTTTACCGTTAGATATTGTCTAAATTATCTCGCGGCAATCGTTAAGTATTTTCACGCAACGTCCCTAAACTTGTTAATTAAAACTCATTAAAAGCTTAATTTCAACATTGTTGGTAATTAAGAAGATTCACGATCTGCGAACCCTATTATCTTAACGGAGCACTTTTACGAATTATTAAGATAGAAAGCAACAATATTAAAATCGGTTTTTCGGGGTACCTACCTACTGTCTTCCTATAAGTACCTATTCTTTAATTAGTTGGAGTCTAGACATTCGTAGAATTGTGATTTTCTTTTTTTATTTAAGACCCTAGAGATCATTTAGATAGCTGTACAGGTCGAAGAACTTTTAAATATTTTGTGACTTTTAGTAAACTTATTCAGACAATCCAAATTGTATTCAATTTTCGCAGAACGCCACGAGCACTAAAACTCTAAAACCGAGCAATTGTAACGGAACTATTCAGTAAATACTTGAATACAACGCTCTAACATTTAATGTCTACAGGAAATTAAAGTTAGCTTTAGTCTGAAAAGCAAGGAATAACGACACACACAAACAATCTTCAAAAATAATTAAGATTTAATATATTTTGATTTGGAACAAAGAAAATTATGAACAAAAACATTATTCTACTTATCAAATTATCTATCTTCCTAATTATCAAATATCGCTTTCATAAAATTTTCTCCATAGAAAAGTTCAGTTTAAGATGCGTCTGACAAGTGAGAAGCCACGACATTATTAATTGACTCCCTAAAATTAATTTCAGTAGAGTCAAAGAACTCAATCCTGTGAAGTTTATTCGTTTCTCCGATTGTTGAGAGTCATTTTCCTTAAAACAAAGGGTGGGTACTGCATATGTTTATTGCCAGTCTGTGCCGCACAAGCTCAGTAACATAAAATTGTCTAGCTAATTAAAATGTTGGCTTGAAACAGCAAAATAAAGGCAACAATTAATTGAAAACCAGGTTCATTTTATTATTCCAGAAAACCTCGTAGTAGCTATAAATATTTTGCAGAAACAAAACATCATCCAGTATCTCTGAATCTTGTACCTATTCTTGGAATCCGTCGTTAACAAAGGACTTTACCTGAACCGCAGTAGCTCCATAACATATTATCTCCTTAGAAAATTAAAGTTTTTGGTGTGTCTGAAATACGGGAAGCCACTTAGTGTTTAATTAAACGTCGCGATGTCAACGTCTGAACGTCTAACGTCTCGCGGAGGGCGGCGTATGTCGCCGTCGACTCGACGAAACACTGCGACCCTTGGAGCGTCGCAACATCCGCTGCCACGACCACTGACGTCGACTTATTCGGTTTCATATCGTTATTGTATCGTGGATATATCGTGTACCAAGATAGGTGACAGATGTATCTATTGAATAAAAATCTTAAATTCTGTCAGACAACGCACAACCTAACCGCTGGGTCTGGAAGCACAAAATTTGGCACAAGAGTCCTTATATACATAAATAATGAAGGATTTTGAAAATTCACCTCTCAAAGTGACTGAATAGGGAATGAAAGTTTGTATCAGATTTCGTCATTTTTGTCGATAGGAAATCCCATCGGGCAGACGGCTTGTTTTACTTATAAAACGACATGCAATGCTTGGTTGTATAAAAAGTGACAACGCCTTATTTTCATCAGTCTGGGCACAGGCTAAGCTTTATGTAAAATTCGCGCCCTCGCGCCCCTAGTCGCCTCCTAGACGCCCCCTAGACGCCCTGGGCGTCGTCGGAAATTTTAGGCCGATTCCCGGCCACCGTAGGCGCGGGCTTGCGGACGGCGAGCAATGGGTAGCCCGCCGTCCGATAAGGACCAGGCCCGGGTTGAGGGCGCGTTGTGTTCCACGCACGCCTCAAAGAGATGTCAGCACCAATGACGGGGTCACCGATGCCTGCCAGGGTTGCGGGGAAGACCGAAAAGGTTATCGTGGCCCCTGGCACAGGCAACTGAAGGCCCACGGGTGGGTTTTAGTCAGTAAGAGTCTGACACGTGTGGGAGAAGTTATTTGAAGATATCCCAAACTCAATAAAATAAAGGCTAAGCTTTATTTAAATCTAATGTAGACATGAAATCAATTACGGGTTACAGTTTCAAGAGTACCTTCCATGTTTCTGAGAACAAGTATATGAAATTCGACGTAACAATATTCAGCAGTAGCTGGATTCTTTAAAAAGAATCCTTTTATGTGTCGGAAGCTCGCTATCCTATTTTTGGAAACAGACTTGCCATATTCGTCTGAACACTGAAAAGAATAGCTTCTATATTCTTGACGTTACTATACAATCAACAATCTCGAATCGACATGAAAGCTGCTACAAACTTCTCTATTGGAATAGTCGCATGCCTCCCTCGTAGGTTCGTTCCTAATTACGTACATGTCACGGACACACCCGTGATTGATTGTAACTCTAATATCTTAGACAATGGATGACATGTGTGACATTGTGCTTGCAATATTTTGCCTCTTGTCTCCCATTATTAGGGACCTCAGCAACAATACACCAATTCTAGTCAGATTCCCTTTGTTCTCTGAAAAAGCTTTTGTACAAAGACACCATATTGTGCGTAATCCTTTTTAGATTTTATGTTCTTTACTATCTACGGATAAAAAGTAAATGGAGTTATATATTTGTACCGTAAATACAACGTATATAACTGATATAAGCTTAATTCCAGTTAGTCGGGGAGTTTTTGGAAACCATGTTAGTATATTAACAGTGACCTTTTATTGTCCATTTTCTGAGACTAAAAGGTCAGTGTTAATATACATGGTCTAACAAAAATATAGTGTAGGTATATATTTTAGTACCCGGGGATTTGATGAGTGGGATGTTCGTGGTCGTTCCAGTCACGTTAATGTATAAAAACAGAATAGTAATTATGTTATTTTCTAAAGCACCTCGACACGCTTGATACTCATGAAATATAGCTAACCATAGCCCATCATTAAGTAAATTAGAGCTAGACAAATGTGACCAAAAACTAAACGTTTTTTTCACTGCCAAACATATACACATACACATATAATATATATATATTAGTTACACTTACGACTTTCCTAAGGGCCGGTTTTTTTATCCGTACTGAACTGGTACTGATGAAGAGGGTTAAATTTTGGCCAAAGGTGTTGATCAAATCAAAACATTTTGCCAAAATTGAACCATTAGTTACTATTTTTAACTAATGATTGAGTTAATGGTAATATTTTGGTAAAATGTGTTGATTTGATCAAAACAATTTGCCAAACTTTTTATTTTTAACTAATGGTTGAGTTGACTACGGATCAAAAAACCGGCCCTAACTTATACCGGCACTTATAACTTATACCTTACTTAACCGGCCTATCTTCTATATAGGGTTATTGGTAAAACACCATCAACCTTTTAAGGGGTCATTGTACTCATCATTATGAACGACTTTTACTATGGGACCAAATTTTAATATGAAATCGCCAAAAAATAAGCTGGTTCCTACATTTTGACGAGTGCAAACATAAATGTAGGGAACAGCTGATTTTATTTTCGCGGTTGCATATTTGTACCCATAGTAAAAGTTATTCATAATGATGAGTACAATGACCCCTTAAGAGGTTGATGGAGTATTACCAATAACCCTGTATATCTAAACTAATAATAAGGCTGCAGAGTTTGTTTGTTTGTTCCGTGCTAATCTTTAGAACTACCAGTTGGATTAAAAAAAAATCTTATTGCAATTGATAGCCCAGTTCTCGAGGAAGCTACTTAACATCACGCTAGGACTCTCAGGAGCCGAGCAATAACAAAAAAGTCAGAAAGAACGCTGAGCGACAATGAAGTAATAGTGCGGGCAGGGCGGTGCGACGGGTTGGGTGGGGGAACAAGAAATTTCAAGCGGACGATGTCGTGGACAGTAGCTACTCTTCTATACAACGTGTAACATAATTAACGCAAGACCTCATACACCCCAATTAGAGTATTGAGAGAAAAACATTATACAATGACCAAAAATTTTTTTTTATCGCTAACTATTTTTATTAAGAAAATCGTGTTGACCATTACTTTATGCATTTAAAATTGAGTCTTAATGCCTTGAAATAAGATTTAATTTTCTTTGGCTCAATCGGCAGTCAGTATTGCAAAATACATAATTTTTGAAAAAAATACCTAAGTATATTAATAGTTACTGAAATGGATTCAGTAGTCAATTATGAGCAAACTACTTTCAGGACAAGCGTTTATATCCGTTACACTTTGTATAATAAAAATGAAATGCTGTTCGTTGGCCTAAGCACATCACTTCAGAACGGCTGAACCGATTTGGCAAATTGTTCTTTTAAAATGTTCGTAATAGTCCGAATCAGGTTCTTACGGAAAGAAAAAATTTAAAAGTGGCCCCGACAAATTGGAAAGTTCGGGTAAACTGAAAGTGCATTTTCTATGGGAATTTTGTATGAATTAAAAAAATTTGGACAGGACAACGTCTTTCGGGTCAGCTAGTTATGTATAAAATATATTTTATACCATTCCCCCTCTAAAAAGCTTATTTTATTCACTGAAAACAGTGAATAAAAAGCACTTTTACTCACTGTTATATCTCTACACAAGTTGACCATCCTAATAATAATAACAAGAAAATTACTCTTAATTTTAGTAATTGTTCCAATTTTAATGTGCATTTTAATTAATTTAAGCTTCCTTTTTCTTTATTAAATGTTTATTTTCGCTTAAATCTTTCTTTTTCTCGTAGTCATGGTATAAAGTATAGTATGCAACTCTTGAATAAAACGGATTTATATCGAGGGCCATGAATCAATCGCGTCGCTCAGGATTCTAATACTTGAATCACTCGCTACGCTCGTGATTCAATCATCATGAATCACTCCCTACGGTTGTGATTCAGTCGTTAGAATCCTTCACTAGCTCGTGATTCATCTATGGCCCTCGCTTTAAATCCGTCCTTTATTCACTAATTGCATAATATACTATAGTTATATTAGTTCGGGGAAAAAGTTCTTTCGTATTTTATACAATACAAATTCAAGACTAAGAGCTCGTGTGGCACTACAATATCGAGTTTCTGTGAACCAAACACGGACGTGTAACGTAAATAAAAGAATTTTGAAATATGGTCTTAAAATAACATGGTAAATCTTTCAATATTGTACGTACAAACTTACAATTGCAGTTGGAATGTATGGTAGAACATGTTTTGCAATGTCAAGTTTGTTTTTGGGACCTGGAATAGTAGGTACGGTAGCCCAGAGCCGACCAAAAACAAAAAGCAGGGGCACTACCTACCTTTTCTCGAAGCGTTTCGTCCTATTTTGATACTCTCATAGCTTCGCCTGAATAATTCTCGAGAGCTGAAATTCTCAGGATAAAATGTTTATAGCAGACTTATAAAACGACGTACTAAGTTTCACGTGTCTAGCTTTTACACTTTGGATTTTATTAATACCTAAAATACGTCAATTTCGTCACTACTCAGTGACGAAATCGATCGTATCGAATCGTATTTTAGGACTCACTCACTCGCTCAACAAAACATTTAGGGCACTTCTCGAACTCCTAAAAAGCTGAAATTTGGTGTGCAGGCTAGGATTTGCACACAAACAACAAAAAATAGTAAATCTGTAACTTTCACCCTCCAACCCTCGAAATGTGGGGTGCAGGCCTGTTTATAAAACAAAACCTCTAGGTACTTCTCGAAGTCCTAGAAAGCTGAAATTTGCTACGCAGGCTAGGCTTTGCATACAAAAAAAATAAGAAATTTATAACTTTCACCCTCCAACCTCCTTAAAGGGGGAGGTGCAAGTCTATATTTGTTACAGCTAATCGGTCCTACTTCCATTTGTTATTAAAGCTAGATCAGCATGTACATAAACAACAAAGAAGAAACTATTTTTCTCTGGCTATGAAGAAAGTAACCGCTGGCGTGCAAGAAATACCTTTTATACCATTCCCCCTCTAAAAAGCTTATTTTATTCACTAAAAACAGTGAATAAAAATCACTTTTACTCACTGTTATATCGCTACACAAGTTGACCATCCTAATAATAATAACAAGAAAATTACTCTTAATTTTAGTAATTGTTCCAATTTTAATGTGCATTTTAATTAATTTAAGATTTAAGCGAAAATAAACATTTAATAAAGAAAAACTTTATTAAATGTTTATTTTCGCTTAAATCTTTCTTTTTCTCGTAGTCATGGTATAAAGTATAGTATGCAACTCTTGACTAAAACGGATTTATATCGAGGGCCATGAATCACTCGCGTCGCTCAGGATTCTAATACTTGAATCATCATGAATCACTCCCTACGGTCGTGATTCAGTCGTTAGAATCCTTCACTAGCTCGTGATTCATCTATGGCCCTCGCTTTAAATCCGTCCTTTATTCACTAATTGCATAATATACTATTTTTACCCAATTATGACGAGCCAAAAACAAAAAACAGGGGCACTGTCTTCCTTTTCTTGGAGCGTTTCGTCGTATTTTCATACCGTCATAACTTCGGCCTGCATAATGCTAGAGAGCATAAATTCGCAGAATAAAATTTAATTTGCAGACTTATAAAACATACTCAGTTTAATGTATCTAGCTTTTATAATTTCGATTTTATTAATACCCACAATACGTCGATTTTGTCACTGACTGACTCATTCACTCGCTCATCAAAACCTCTAGGGCACTTCCCGAAGTACTAGAAAGCTGAAATTTGGTATGCAGCCTAGGATTCGCATACAACATTAAATAAAATACTTTCACCCTCCAACCCCTTAAAGGGAGATGCAAATCTGTATTTCTTACGGATAATCGGTATACCTACTTTAATTTTTCAAGCTTTTCAAGCTAGATCAGCATGTACATAAACAACAAAGAAGAAACTCTTTTTCGAAGAAAGTAACTGCTGGCGTGCAAGAAATACCTTTTTTACCCGACTATGCTAAAAGTAAGGGTTATGATTTTGACATGTCTGTGTAATATCAGTACAATATCACCACTGAAATTAAAATAAATAGAGCACCATACAAAAATAAATGAAATCCCACTAAAAACATTTCATGTAAAGTAGGTTGCCGAGACTTACATAACGCTTTCACTGTTAAAAAGGTATCAGATCTGATGTAGAGCCAGGCCCCTAACTTTACAAGGCCTAACTCTACAAACCCTACATCTTGACCAAAATATATGGCTTGGCCAATCCATTGAACTATTGCATGACAAAACATTAAAGACCAGTGACTTTATTTCTTATCATAAGCCCATAGGAGTGTCTTTGCGACGGCCGCGAAACGGCCAAGCCTTACATTTGGACCAAGATGTAAGATTGGATAGTTGGGCGTGACCCTACATTACATCTGATAACGTTTTAACAGTGTAAGTCTTGTTTATAATAAAACTTCATAATGTATTGAATTTCTTCGTTAGATTCATTCATTTTGGCGGACAGAAAAACAATAGAAAAACGGTTTTTACTTTATTTTTTTTAATGACATCTATTTAATGGTATTAAAACCAGCCAGATACAAACAGTACAGCCAAAGATATTTTACTACTACTTTATACCTAAAAATTATGAAAACAATTTTTCCCCGACCTATTAAAACCATGAACCCATGAACCTGACGAGTAAATCAAAGATCACTGCTGACCCTCGACTGAGAAACTAAGCATCAAGGCAACGACACGGTATCCACAAAAGGCGTGAACATAGATATTTTGTAGCAGGACCGAAGCCACGACCTCGCGAAATAGAAAAATAATGTCACATCAAATGATTAAGTTCCATTTTCTATGTTGCCAACTTGAATGTGTTGCTGAACTAAAATGATGTGGCATCTATTTCAAGACAAATTGTGTTCATAATACCACTGACTAGATCTACTCATGTGTTCATACTGTTTCGGCCAAAATTGGTAGGTATTCATTACAAACTTAGATTTGTTAGCTAAATGCAATTCAGAATAAAACTTTACTTGATTGTTATGTTTGTAGTTTCACGAAATTAAGTAAAGTTCAAACAATTAAATAATTTCTTGTACCTACATAATACATAATAATTTCCCTAATTCTCTCAAGGGAGCAATTGTATATCCAATTCACAAGAGTGGGAGCAGAGACTGCGTCAACAACTATAGGCCCATCTCAGTCCTATCTTCACTATCCAAAATCTTTGAAAAGATAATGAATAAGCACCTGACGCGTTTTCTTGACAAATACAACATCATTGCTGCTAATCAGTATGGTTTTCGGCATGGTGTGTCAACCGAAGATGCCGTTGTAAACCTGACACAATGTGTTGCCAAGAACCTAGACCAGAAAAATAAATGTCTGGGAATTTTCTTAGACTTATCCAAGGCATTCGACACAGTCTCTGTTCCCATTCTAATCTCCAAGTTGGAACGTCACGGTATTCGGGGAGTGACACTTGATATCTTTAAGGATTACCTTAAAAATCGTACACAGAGAGTTAAAGTAGACACACACCTTAGTAAAGAGCAAAAAGTAACTTTCGGAGTCCCTCAGGGTAGCATCTTGGGCCCTACCATGTTTCAGATCTACATAAATGATCTATGTCGCATGTCACTGCCAAATAGCCAGATTTTCACTTATGCCGATGACACGGCAATTATTGTTTACGGTCCTACATGGGAAGCAGTTAAAGCTAATGCTGAACATGCGATGTCAGAAGTAATAAAATGGCTGAGGTCTAACTTGCTCACGCTAAACCTTGACAAAACTGCATTCATCCCTTTTGCACTGAGAAATAACTCCAAACCACCCAGCTCTTTTCTTCTAACTGCGCACACCTGCTCTGATCAAGAAACACCTTGCCTCTGCTTGCCCCTCACTAGAACGAACATTGTCAAATATTTGGGAGTACAAATTGATGAAGGGCTCAAATGGGACTTTCACCTTGACACTGTCACAACAAGGACTTTGCGACTGGTTCATGTCTTCAAACGACTTAGGGAATCAGCGGATCTTGACACTATCAAGATGGTCTACTTCGCACTGTGTCAGTCAGTTATCGGTTATTGTATCACAGCTTGGGGTGGTGCCGGGAAAACTAGGTTCCTTAGAGCAGAACGAGCACAGAGAGCAGTTTTGAAGGTAATGATGAAAAAACCTTATAGATACCCAACAACCCAACTTTATACTGACATCAAGGTGCTCACAGTCCGGCAATTGTATGTCCTTCACTCAGTTCTCAGAAAGCATGCTACGTTGCCTAAATCTGACCCAAATAAACGTACAAACCTCCCCTTTGGTGCTCAGCACAAGACCTCTTTCGCCAAACACCAGTTCTACGTCTTAAGTTTACACATATACAAAAAAATCCATAAAACTCTCAACATACTAGATTTAAACCGTCACCAACTTAAATCTAAGGTCACTAACTGGCTGCTACAACAGGACTACTCTAACACTGAGTCTTTACTAACCTACATCGCGTAAAATATTAATAAACAATTAATAAACAAAAATTCACTCCCATAAACACCCCTCCCCCCCACACAACACACACCACACCACACACACACACACACGCACTCACTCACTCACAAACACACACACACACAACTTGAAATTATACCTTTCTGTTACCCTGGGCTTTGGTTCTACAAATGTAATTGTTGTAATATTACAAAATATGAAATTATAGCAAATTAAGTGAAATAGTACTCGTAGACCTCGCCCCCTGATGTATTTCGTCACGCTTCCCTTGTTACTTAAATCATAATATGGCCGAACCACTGTCTCTTATAATACAGGTTTCCCTAGTGTAAGAGGCAGGGTTTACATTGTCTGCGCATAGATATATCTTGTTTTAAGTTCCACACATATGTATATGTTTTTTCTTTTCTTTTATCTATGTAAGTTTTGTGAAAATAAACGTTTTATTATTATTTTATTATTATTATAATACGAGTACACATTTTGTGTTATTTTGTATATTAGATTTGTCAAAACGAACAATCAATAATTAGTTAGATACTATTCAGATCTGCTATTGTCATGCCCAAAATCTAGGCTATATTTACGGCCGTTTGGTTTACAAGTTGAACCTAAAATACTATGGTTATCAATGTTAAATCCTTCGGAACCAGTAGCATCATTGAAGAGTATAACACCAATTCTTTTTTTTTATCTATTGAATATTAAATTAAGAAAGATCTGACTCGAAAGAAAGTTTAAACTCTGAATAATAAATAGTTGAACAGATCAGAAACTTATTGCAAACGAACAACTTAGCGGCCTATTACTTTAATTAGAGTTTTGCAACTTGAGAGAGAAAGCAAAGTAAAGTTTCAACTTGAACTTCAGCTCGGAATTGCACTGAAACCTTCATAGTTGTACATATACAATCTGCGTTTGTAATTGTTGCAATAGGTACCTACCTCATGTTTAATCGTTAACATAGACGAAACAGTTAGTTGTTTAGTGAAAGTTACACTGAAAACGTTCAGTTACTGTCAGAATCAGATTTGCTTTTTTACAAAAAACGACGCTTTTCGTTCGGTAACATTTTTAGTATTTCATATGACCTAGAAACTCACCTGAATTTATTTACGATTGACTGTGTTTTCAAACACTTTATTTGCAACAACTTTGTTTCTCGGGGCCTAAATTGAATTCTTCGTACGGTACCTAAATTGAAAAATACCTAGAAGCTTTTAAATCTTTACTAGTTCTTAATAGGCGTAAATTGCTTACTCAAACCAATTTAGCAATTACTTTTTACTTGGAATTGGTTCACTTTAAGCCTTCTGTCGTCAGCAACCAATGCTGATGCGGGAATGATTGTCACCTTGGGCCTTGGCGTAAAGAAATAGATGAATTCTGTTTTGCCAGTTCTGTCCTAAGTACCTACACTTTAAACATAAAAAACGAACAAAGACATATTGACAACACATTATTTATTTTATATTTGCTAAATATCTTCAAAGCCTATCTGTTGTCTCTCCTCCTATCGTTCATAACACTCAATCATAGTAAACGCACGCACGGATCAAATCACACATTACACGAAATTCAACATATCCCCGGTATGCAATCTTCACAATATAATTCATCTTGTTAAGGGCAAGCCACAACTGAGAACCGATTAATTAGGGCGAACGGCGTTCATTAATCGTTCGCTAAAGGGTTCGAACTCAAAGGTTAATCATTACAGCTTTTCAGCACGAGTTGATCCACTCAGGTTTGCGAATCCCGAGGGAAGACATATAGGTATCCTACAGTTGTAAACTCTGATGGGCTTATAGTTGTGAAAATTTCCGCAATTTGGCTTTTTTATAATATAACTAACTCCTTCGTCCGCATGAAATTCCTGGTTTTGCCATAAAATATATCCTTAGCTGTGCCTCGTTACTTCGTTAGGGCTTAGCGTTGTTTCAGAATTTTATCCTTTTTGCTCGGCTTCTAAGGGTCCTTAGTCATAATCTGCCTATAATATTCCCACTGCTGGGACACAGGTCTTCACTCTTTGAGAGGATTGAGGGTCCTTGCGTGATGTTAAATAGCCTATAGCCTTCCTCAAGAATTGGGCTAACAAATGCAAATAGAATGTTTCAAATCCAACTGACGGTTTCAGACATTAGCGCGTTCAAACAATCAAACTAACAAACTTTATTATTAGGATGTAGATATAGAATAGATGTACCTACATCTAAAGCAAATACCTAAATAAAGAAAGTTTAAAACTCTATCCATCACAATAACTACCCAAGCCCCAAGTCGGTTGAAGTATTTATGTGAATACATTGAGTAGGTAATCGCTTCAGCTGCATACTATATCTGTCACGTGGCATACGAATGACCTGCAGTCTGCACTCCCGACAAATAGAGCTGTCGGTCAAATAGCGTCGGTAAACCTTTCACCCAACATATCGGTCTAAACGCGTTCGCTGTTAAAAATTTATCTGAGTATTGATTGAAAGGTAGATTAAATTTTGGCCGACAATGCCAGACGGGTTACAGCTGGGGATTGTCACATAACTACTGCATACCTACGTGCGGTGAGTAGGTAATAGAATAAAAGTAAAAATGCCACTCATTTTAATAGCGTGTTCCATACATGTGACATGTTGGGGATGAAAATAATTAACGAGCTTTTTCATTTTCAAGTTCTTTACAAAAATAAAACTTCGTGTATAAGTTTGGGCTTTCTTTTAACCAATAAATGACGAAATGTGTGTGGAGGTGAGCATATATATGAAAAGAGAAGTGAACAACTACAGCTACTACAGTTCGTCGTAGAGTAGTTTCACACGTCCTCTAGATATCATCGCGACGATTTGACACAGCTGACCTCCCTGTAGAGATAACAGCGTAGCCTCGTAAGCTAGGTACAGTGGAGTACTATTAAATTTTAGCCGGACGGGGTGGGTGAACCGCAGTCGGCGGTTTGACGTATTATCGTCGCGCCACACCACTTAGTGCCTGCGCCCGGCGCCCGACCCGGCACGCGAGCTGGAGCCGCGCCCGCGCCGCCCCACGCTCGCACTGCACACCCAAACTGAATAATATATCTAACTCATCACGTACTCAACTCTAACCTTTCAACTTTAACTTTTACTACGTATTTATATCGTCATTCCCGAAAGGGTCGTCCACTATCTCATAGTCAGCTAAAATATCTAAACCGCAAAAAGTTCTCGCCGCAAAAGGAATGGTATAATATATTACCATTCCTGAGCGAAAAAGATAAACTAAGTCCTTACTATCCCGAAACGACGTCGAAAATATTCATAGATGTAACTTTTTGCGTAAACAAAAAGCGGTGAAGTACAGAGGTCCGTGCGGTCTGTAGGTACCTACTTATATTTAGGGATTGCATGGGAAACAATGTAAAGGTGTAGGTATATAAAGCTCCTGATACAGGCTTGGAATCTGGAGGATCCAGCGGACGCGCGTGCTGCTACAATATTCATGAGCGCGGCGGCTATCGGGCGGCACAGCCCGCGAACATTATCTCACACTCGGACCCGATCCATCAATATAACGAGTCGCTGACCTGAATTGTTTAGTGACCACCTTTATACATATTTTGTCCGCTAAAGTAGAAAATACGATTATTGCCAGCAAAACCTATTTCTACTTACGTATGAGCGAATAATTTACACGGTATATTTCACAGCTTCAATAAATTCTAGGCTCTCAGTTACTTAATCTAGTGATGCAACTTCTCTGGAGTTTTATTAAGCAATCAATATAGACATTAAGGCAAATTTTCGTGATGTAGCTGTATCTAGTCGATTCCGAAGTGCACGTCATATAAGTTTATTTAAAGCTGGAAACAAATTGAATTCTCACGCCCAACAAGAGATACGAGAATGAGATGTTTTATATGGTATTACGAAACGAGTAAACGTGTGAGTTTATTGGTATTTCGTTACGTTCGTCGTGGTAAGTGCCACTAAACTGACTTGGATTATGTTTTTAGCGAACAGTTTTACTCTCACGTATTATTGTTGTTTTAATTGCAGATGCGAAGTTGGTGCTTGTTGGCTGTAAAACTTTGTCGACGAACACTGACAACAATGACAGTGGGATAGGATAGCTCTATTAACTTCGCTCGAAGCTATTTGCTGCATATACCTACGAGTATACGTGGTTTCTAATCTGCGCCCAACTTGTTAGGTGTTTCGGGATTAGGTGAGATGTAAAATTGAAATTCGATTTGGATATACCTATGCTTTTTAAAGGTCCTTTTTGATTGGCTAATTACAGAGCACAAGCAGTCCCTTCTTTTTCAAAATTCCATATTTTAGTCGGGTCTTGGACGTTGTAACCTACAGTCCCCTCAGAATAGCCGGCTAGATTAATTTTCTCTCATAATAAAATAGTGTGAACCTGCCTTTGAATTTTAAAGTTTTCATTAGAGGTTTTTTAAAAGAAAATGGCAGGCAACTATTAAGCATAGCGGAAAAAAATTAAGTTGAAACGAAGTTGGTTGTTCTTGAAATCTTTTACTCTTGCAACGAAATATTATGTAAAATGATTTTATATTTTATGTTTTGCAGTAAGTAACAAGTAAACTCAATACAACGTCATTGTGAGATTTAATAGAAACAAAATGTCGATTGTTTAGTGTATAATTACTAAAATGGTCAAAGTAGCCTTATTTTACTCTAAATAGGCTAAAGAAAACCGTAGGCATGTCAGAAAATTAATACAACAATGTAATCGTTTTATATTCACTTTTAACACGCGATCAAAGTCGTGTATACTAGTTATAAATAAAATAATACTTAATTGCCGTCAACAATTGAATTAATCGCCTTTCGGGAATGTTAAAAATGTATAATTTATCTGTATAATTACGTATACCTACACAATGGGCCATGGTCACCGTGCTGGACAAACAAAGTCCATTAATACTGCCAGTGTCATAATATCTTGCACCTGCCGCCGATTCATCTCTAATTAGTTAATAAAACATCCCTTATGTTAAAAAAGGAACAGTTTTCTGGACACACCCGGACTTCAGCAATCTCTTAACTAATTCGTATGTAAAGCTAAGTGCATATAAGCGAGCTCTGAAAGCGCCAACCCACAAATTTGAAAGTTGGCCAAGTTGTATCGACAGGGGGGGTGTTTGTGGTCGCGGCCCGCTCCGCTCGTCGCTCCGCTGGCCTACACCAGCTTTACAACATTGTACGTTAATTACTACTAACAATAAAAAGCAAATTACGTAACGATATGGCTCTTATAGCTGCAAGATTTTATACTTCACTAATAACGCTGAGCCGGTTGCATAATTAATTTTCTGTAATTATTAACATCGTATTTGTTTTCATGTTTTACCTACATAATATTATGTAATAATTATGAAAACTGAAGTTAGAATAGTATACTTGCTTGTTCTGTCTGTAAGTGTCGTAAAAGGTGACAGAGGGTCCAAGAGATTATACCGTAAGACTGGGTGGCATCATCCTCCTATAGGCTATTTACACGTAAACTGGGATCTTTATATGTAGAGTCGAAATAATTTTCTGACCGCGTGGCTTTACATCAATGTTCTTTCTTGCTCCTCAAACTACTTATGCACCTATGTTTAAACAATATAACGGTAAACATCCACATCGAAGCTGGTGCTATCAAAATATTGACGATCTGAAAGAAAGAAAGAAAGAAAATGCGTTTATTTGCGGTAAACATGACGCAAAAAAAGAAAAGATCTCCATAAAGATTGGCACAATGCCTTAATTATTGCAAAAAGCCAAGTTTATTCAGCAACAACAAAGCATTCCTAATTTAGGTTTGTACATTAACATCGTTGCAAAGAGGAAAAAAGGTGAACATAGAATGTGTTGCAACCTGAGCAAAATTGAGTTGTTGGCGTCTGCGCTCAAGCAAGCAAAACGGCTCCGAACAGGGCCTGGGTAATTGAACTAATAAATCTAGCTGTGTAACTGCGCGCTCCCGACTCGCTCAGGATCAAGGCGAAACCATTAAACCTACGCTCAGATTTCGCCTTGACTCGCCTTGCATTTAGTCACACGATACATACGTGACGCTTCACTCCAGCTCCACGTGTTTTAATAGTAGGTATTCCGCCTTCTTTCGATAGTGCAAATTTCAACACCAGAAGCTATATAAGTTTTTGCAACAAAAAATGAAAATAAAAGATTGTGAAAAGAAAGATTAGCGCCGATCGTAAAGTCGCAGCAGGAAATAACACCTTATCAATTGAAAACGATTTTAGTGTAAGGCTGTACTAGTTTCGATGCTACATGTTGTTCAGTTCGATTGTTTTCATGAGCAGAACGTTCCGTGGACAGTGGTTTAGTGTTGTTCTCATTTTCGTATTAAAGTTGGATATTGCTTCAAATTCACAGGTAAACAGTTCTATTTTATTACAAGTTAGTGTAACCTCAACCTCAATATTAATACAACTATTTCACGCAGATCCCAAACGATAATGTGCCGAGCTTCGATAGTGATTTCGGCGACTTCCTAAGAGACTTGGGATCAATGGTATACAAATTTAAGAAAACAGATGTAAGTCATAATGGAGTACGTTCCAGCCAAAGTACACAATCAACGCCGTCGATCAAGAATTATCGGAGAAATCAGGTTAGTGATATTGAAAATAGGCAGACCTATTAATTCAATCAGAACGAAACTATTGATAATGATAAATTACTAATTATGAATATCTACATACCTATCCAACATGAGTTCTCATTATTTTGAGTAGATACATCTCGGTATGTGTTGGCAACATTGTTTATTGTGTCTACTTAGTAATTATTGCTAATTTATTGGCGTTGAGCCTCGATTGATGAACAAATTTTTAGTCTTTAATAAAAGTAATTTTGGCCATTGTTTTTTTTTTATTTAGCTCTTTTAACTGCTAGTATTATTTTGTATATTTTATTTTTATTTTAGATTACTTTCAATACGCAAAAAGCTATTCTTGAAGACGTCCTCATGATGAAACTGGTATCATATTATGAAGACAAATATAAATTGTCGCGTCTGGAGCCGACTACAACGGAGAGCATTACTATAGCGAATGCCTATACAAAAACTCGTTTAAATAATTTATATAAACATAATGTTAACAAAAAGGACGAAGTGCTACATACTGATCCCAAACAAACAAAGAAGATGCACTCTGACTTAAATAGAAGAATGCAGAGAGACATGAAAAAGGTATTAGATATAATAATGATTTCTTAACTAAATATTCTAGCTAGTTTTTTGTTTTACATGAACTGAAATCGGGTACGTAAATCTATAACGATGCTTTGCACTGGAGTATGAAAATAGTACATTGTTCACCGAGAGGAGAAAGTGACCGATTACCGTCGAGGGTGTCGTTTGAAGCCCGAGCCGTAGGCGAGGGCTTTAAAACACCCGAGATCGGGAATCGCACTTTCTCTCGAGTGATACATAGTCCTTTATACTACACCTACGAGGAAAATAAAAAACTAAATCTTCAAACAACACACAAATTGAAAATGGCGCCAATGGCGTCTGCAATTTTCACATGTTCTTTTTTCAAATTGTTTATCCTGCCGCCGCAGGGTCGCACTGCCAGCCCGACACCATCCAACACACAGCTAGTGGCCAGTGTCATTTTGCGAACTTGGAGATAAAAACTCACTGTAAAAACTTTTTGGCTTTTGATATTTAGGTTACCGGCGCATAGTCTTACCCAAAATTTAAAAAGAAAAACCACGTAAGAAATGGATTTTCATACACTTTTCTCTCCCGCTCAGATGCGTTTTCTCCCCGCATATTTGTTCGATATGCAATGACGTACTTTCTACCGTAAATTTGATAAAGTATCAAGGTACTTTCCAAGCAGGTGTAGTATAAACCTTCTTTTAGTTATAACTGAGATGCGAAATTAGAACAGAAAAACTGAAGCTTAATTTTTCTTTACAGATTGATGAATACCACGTACCTGAAGTAGTTATTTTTTAAACATTTAATAACAATTCTACAAACAACTGAAACTTAAATAGGCCGGAGGGTGCTGTAGCTTTTACAAAAAATTCATAAATCAAGTAAATACGCGTTTGCTTAGATCGGCATGACGCACAAAAATGAAATAAGCAACCAGCTGAAATTTTTAATACATTCTGCAGAATTATTCATCTAAATTATTATAAAATAAAATAATAAAAGGGGAAACCTTTTTAATTGGAGTCATTAGCGTTCCTCCAGATAGAGATCCGGGTATCCGGAGCACGAACTCATTTCTAGTCGATTTCAGCTTATTTTTAAAAAAAATCCCGGAGATTGGTCCTCATTGGCACTTGTTCAACGGCGTGGAGCGAAAGGTACTCCGGGGAACAACTCTGTCTGCACTAAATGTCATCTATCAGAGGCGTATGCCGGATTTTAGCAAAGACACCGTGTCCAACGCAACTCCCGGGACTGAACGTTACGGATGATAACTATTAAAATTGAACAGCGCTTCAATTTCAGCGTAAGCCAGTTTAGGGAGTAGGTAGGGCTCAATGTGTTTGTGCTGAATTAATCTTCATCAGATGGAATAATTTGATGTTTAGTTTGAAAAGCAAGCATAGGCGTTCATTATCTTTACTGGCCATTTTCATTTCCTGAAAAGTTTCTCACGTACCTCACGAACGCTCCATTTATCTATATCTAGATTTAGCACACGAAGGAAGATACATATAGAATGTCTAGACAAACATTTGTATGCTTAATTTAAAATCACTTCTTAAATCTTGTAGATATGCATATAATGTACAGAATCCTATTTACATTATATCTGAAACTCAAGAAAACCTCACGTACCTCACGTTTCAAACTTTTAATCGTAATGGCGACAAAGTGTAAATTTCTAAATCCTTACAAAAATTAACAACATGTGACAGTTTTAATTAAATCCGGTCGCTTGTGTTGGCAACATCGTCACGCAAAACATTACATCTACAACTTTGCCCACAAATTATGTTTACACCATTCAAATAGACGTTCCTTGCGTAAATACTTTTGTAACTTAGTCCATTAAAGAAACTCTACACAAGTAATTAGCATAACACAAAGTGGTTTGTTTAATGTCCCCCTTGATGACGAACTGGATGAAAATATGTATCAGTAGTATCAATGTGGCGTGACAATAAAACACAATCTTAATTGTGTATCCTGCCTATTATGTTGAGTTTTTGTCAGTAATAACCTTTATTTTAGCCATGTTATAAACTCTGCGTGTGTACCATAAACCTTAGCAGTCGCGTGTTGACCGAGAGGCCATCGTAAAATGCATCATAAACTTGCGCACATAAATTTAGAAAATCGAAGTGACTCGGAAAATGAATAGAAATTGTGTGCCCGGATACAAGGCGTGCATCAAATGGGAATGCGGAATGATCTAAATAAAATATACAAGAACAAAATCTTCCATGTTCATAAAATAATAATTTGCAAAATAAACATGTCTTTTCTTCCTCGAAGAAAAAGAGAACTCTCATAATAATCATCTAGTACAGCTTTGGCAGTGTGCCGGCATTGCAATAAAGTTAAATCTCGGTGGGCAACAGGCCCGACGCGGAAAATAAGGCGAGGAACTTGTTATGACGCTGCTCCCCAGAACAATACCCGAAACATATCATATGGGGAAAAAATAAGACCCACCAATAACATCTCGTTCATTGAAACCAAATATTATAGTATTATAGACTCCCAGCCTTACCTTAGCCTTAGCCTTAGCTTATACCTTATAAATTACGAGTTATAATGTTTTTTGTGTCATATAAAAGTTAACCCTTTGAAAAGAAAAATAGACATAAACCGGCATATCGACACCCCTCCCTGTACCAGTCGCGTACACTTTGTTCCAATCGCATTTCCCTTCGGAACGATCTCACGGCGGAAATTAATCCATCCGGCAAATGAATAGACTGCACTTGTGCGTGAGGGTGTGACCTACGTATGACTGATGTTTTTTTTTTAACTTTAAACTGCAAATAACTTTTGAATGGACCACCATCCTTTTATAACAGGACTTCTCAATTCCTACAACCCCTTTCATACCGCTGAAAATTTGTTCTTAGCTTCAGGAACGTCGTCAGTAACAAAAGTTTGTCAGTCACTTTTATTATGGGCAATAATCATATGTTTTATTCCCATTATTACATCATAATCATATTTTGACTATTTGAATACGACACGCAAGTTTGCATGATGCGTAAGTACAGAATACAGTAACAATACATCTACCTGCCCATTTTTATGTCCCTCTTTAGCTAGCAATACAGGGTGGCAGGTACACCGTCACGCAAACAGAAACCATTAATTTAGCACTCATGATTCTAGACCCCTTTTTTTTTTGAGGGTGGAAAATCATCAAAATATAACCTATCCCGATCAGGGCGGAGCGGGAGGGCTTGTTAGACTCTTACTGACTAAAACTACCGTGGCCCCTGGCAAAGGCAACTGAAGGAACACAAGTGGGTTTTAGTCAGTAAGAGTCTGACATGCCAGCTCCGCCCAGAGCGGGAGAAGTTATTTGATGAAACCCCAACCTCAAAAAAAAAAAGGGTGGTAACAATGATGTACTTAATCCATGGTAACGAGTTGCGCGTCGATGTCCCTTCCACCCTGTAAATAAAAGCTGAAAGTATACAAAATTCTCATGCGTAACCAAAATCAGTATTACAAGCCTGTTACGTGGAAGTTTTTAAATTAAATTCCTTCCTTAAGGTGGCCAGGTTGATATGATACGCAATGTGTCTGCTGTGTGTTTTGCCATAACTTTATCGATTATAGCCATTGTCGGCTGACTCGATTCTTGCAATGATCACTTTATGAAATCAGTCAATTCAAATGTAATATTCGAATTGCTTTTTAATTTTAGAATTTGTCTGGCTTGGCTTCCTCCGACTGCTTGGCAAAATAGATTTGGCAAAATGGTTGAAATGCAAGTGTGGAGTAAAGGGAGCTTGCGATATTTGTCCGCTGCATTAGTGGAATTAGCAATCTCATATCCGTGGAGCTAATATTTCTGGAGTTCGCACAGCGGCCGAGAATTAATCAGTTTGCGCTGGCCACTAGCCGCATGAACAATTTCTCTTTGCTAATACACTTTTTCATATTACCATTAAGTTTATAAGCAATATTTTTTTATAACTAACGTAGGTACTCTGCCGTATAATAATATTTTAACGTTAGGAATAATTTTATTTTAATATCGTATAATTCTATTGCTTTCGTTAAAGTCTGAACTGTGATCAAGTGCTATTATGCTATAACCTACTTAAGTTAAATATTAATTATTTGGAGTTACATATGAAAGCGTTCTAGGTACCTATAATGCATAAAGGCCACGGTTAACGAAGACTCATTGGATTACACGGGTGTCAGTTGATTCGAGACGCGTAATTAGGTCACCTTGAAACGTGGACTTGCTTCCATATTTTATTTTTACTTCGAGATTTTTTACTGTCCCCAACTTTTGCGCAGAATGAGATTAAAAATCGTATTATATTATATATACATCTTCAATTAACAGTCCTAGGAAATAACCTCTTATTTTAAGTAGACTTCGAAAAAATGTCTTCGTTATTGTTAAGAAAATAGGTAAAAAATACCTACTTTAAATTTATTACCTGTGAACGACCCAACCTAATAAAAGCCATAAAAATCATCAAGACTGAACTGAATATTAGGTAACAGCCAATGCAGCAACGTTAAGTACATGCACATTATGATCCATTGCTCATGCAAAATTGGTATTTATATCCGGTCTACTAAGGACTACATAAGCATAACATATTATTGAGCTTAAAACTCATTTCCTACACGCAAAGTTTATAAAACAAAAGGTGGTAACAGCAAGAAGGGACTTGAAAACTTCGTAACTGTTTTATGTCGTTCATATCAATTATTGACGTGTAGTACGAAACATGTGTGCCGCTGCGTCTCGTGGAAAACATTAACTAGGTAGGCAGTACATAACTACAGCGTAACATCGTCATTCAATATATGTTTCCGTGTAAAATTTCGCTGTAACGGCCTGGCCACGGGACATTCGCCATAGCGAATATTCGCGTGGTGCGAACGGCGAGGCGTCTAACGACTGAAATAAAAAATAATAAATAACTAACTGGCTGGAACGATACAACTAAAGGTGCCAACAACATTGCAACGGGTAATAGCTTAACTTTTTTTGTGAATGTCCGCGAATGTGTGTTCCATTATTAAAACGTTATAGAATTCCATTTCAATTTGAATATGATTCTGTTTGAAACGCAGCCAATCAGAATCATTGCTATGTTTTTAGCGTGCATAAAAGATGTAAAGTGAACACAAGGGAACGCGCTATTGAGATTAGGTATGTTATTGCGTCCTAGTTTTATCTTTAACGACGCAACCGAACGTGCTGAAACGCAATACGGGGTGATACGCAATAATATACGCAATTAAATATCACTGAGAAGGCTTGTTCGCGCCTGATGGAAATGAAAATAGGAAAGACGAGAATGGAATACTGGAGATACCATAATGAAAAACAACATGATTATTTGGCATCAGATAACTAGATGTTTGTGTCTCTGCCATGCAGTGACAATACAATGTATGTATGAAATTTTATTTTTTTTTGCCACTTGGCCATCAAATCTTTATCAAAAATTTGACATTTTGATTAAAAATGGGCTAGGGATGTGAACGGTATTTGGCCACTGATGCCTCGATTGACGGGGCCACCTACTGGGTCCAACTCATCTAACATGATCATTTTTTTTTATTTTTGGCATCAACTTGAAAAGAATAAGAATTATAATATAAAACTACAATCTTCCTGAAATTACTCTTGTCGTAGCTCCAAACACATAATATTGTTATAACAGAACGGGATTCGATAAAGATTATCTCAATATAAGCGCACTAATGAGCCGCTATAAAACATCTAAGTACTGATTTCGCACCGTCGACGTTGGTAATGCTGAATAATCCCTAATGAAAACACAGCTTAACAGAGTTATTGATTCACAACGCGCAAACGAAGCTCGGCGCCATCCGATATTCAGATGTGATACACATCGCATGCTAAATCATGAACTCATTTGTTCCCATTCAGTTAACGAACAATACAAAATGATGTCCTGTCGTGTCGTTCGTCCGATGGATTCAGCCAGCTTACTGGGATTTCACTCAATCTATTGTTCCAGCTCGCGATCCAACTAAATCTAGCTAAACTCAAGTTATTTTGACAGCGCGATCGAGTGTTATTTTAGAACTATGATATATTTCCCGATTGTAAATGGATTCCGATGACTGTAAGTTTTCAGTGTAAGGAAACTTGCTTAGACGTAAGATAAACGCGAGTGTCGGATCAATATTTTCCAGATAGAATGGAAAACAAAACTCATTTATTAGTAAAATCACGTGCCGTCCAATTACATATTGATAATTCCTAACCAAACATAGTTTTCAATAACTACCTATTAATTGTTACTTTCTTCAAGAAGTGAACACGTGCTTAAATCTACACAAACTTTAAAAAAAGTCACAAAACTATATACTAAAATTTGAGTTTGAGCGATAAAATAATTAATTGAGAGAGTTGAAATCTTAGAGCATAAGGTTGAAATAGTTAGTATTATTTTGCTATAAATATGGGCCTTCGGGGAAAGCTTTCCAGAAAATTCCGGAGCATTCTTATCTTGGATCTCCTATATAATTACTGTGTATCTTTCGAATTCATTTATGATCGTTCTCAAGATAAGTAAGTACAAGCAATGCATATAACCACCCTATCATTTTCCATGAACGCCGTAAAAGGCCATTAAGGGATTCAGTTAAGGGGATTAATGATCCACTCTATACTAATGGCAACAAAGTACAATCACGGTGTTTGCCAAATAACCAGACTTTCTTTAATAAAAAGGAAGCAATTCATTAATTACTTTAGAAGAACTCGCCAATCAGTTGACAAACGGCAATTCTAATCGGTTACTGGAGCCAGTCAATCGGATTCAATTCGTCATTCTCACAAAATCTTTAATTCCTGTAAAGTCCGGCTATAATCCCCCAAGTTCCCAATTATTTCTGTTGAGGACTGTAATTAAGCAGTATAAAGTGCTTGGCTGCCGTAATCCAACCACTTTTGTGATATTTAAACGAGTTTCATTACGGTTCGGTTATAAAATCGTGCTATTACGAGGAGTGTAGTGGAAACATCACGCTCAAGTTCCAATGACCGTAATTGTCGAGTCCGGAAATAAATATGACCTGTGCGACGTTTGTTCGATTTTAAAGACTTATGGTCATTGTGGCTTGTTAAATGTGTTGTGTTTCATGTATTTTCTCTATTGAAAATGTGAACAAATGTACAATAAAACTATGGTTTAGATTGAAAATGGTTTAACTGCTAGTCGTTAAACCCCTGCGTTTGAAACATGTTTTATTAACAAACGGTGGAACCGCCTGTGGTTTATTGTTTTTTCATTGAATTGGGATGAATCATATCTTGTATGAGGCTAAAGGTCACCAAGGCTATAAGATGTTGGCGATACGTGGTGTAAATATTCTGATCTTCATGATCAAAAAGCATCAATATTATCAACTTAGCCTATTGCAGTTTATAACTGGACACAGGCCTCTCCCAAGTCTTACCGACAAACCCTATTACAATGATATATTTAACTGTGTTTTCTCACTCATCTATCAATATCATTGTTTTATTTGATGAGCTGCCATCGTAAAAGGGCGCACATTAATTAAAGGTACATTATGTGCATCTTGTGGTGCGGTCCGTGTGCGGTCTCATTCCGGCATTAGCTTCGACAATAAACATAAATATTTTTGCGTCGTTATGGCTGGGCCGCTAGCGAGTAATTAAATTCCACTGAATCGCACAAATCTTCGCCCTACGTCCGCGCCCAACTTCGCTGCTCACCAAAAATACATAGCCAAGCTAAAACGTTATTTGTTTTCCGGTACACCCGTGGTCTACCAACAAAAAGCTTTAACTGATAGTAAAAATTCTAACTAGAACCATGGTGAAATAAACCTGGAAAATGTCACAAAATGAAAACAATAAAGATCCACATTAATCTAGCTTCAAACATAAAAAATGCAAAGTTATTTTTACTTTTTTCAGGCACTCGCGAGGAGCACCTGAAAATAATAATACTTATAAAATTTAATCACTCTCAACAAGCATCTTGCCTCCCCACACGTTTTCTTTTTAAAAGTTGCCGTCCCCGGCTCGTTAGCGGGGTCTTCCTTATTATTTCCTCCACGACTGTAATCTGGCCTTTCAGCTACTTCAAACGACTTGTTCTTTTTCTTATGTGTAATTGAAATATATTGCCGTAATATCCGCCGGACTGGAGTACTAGCACTCGAGCGCATCAGCTCGAGTTTTCATTACTTGGGGAAGTGATTTTTTTTCCTGAGACAGTATAATAATTCATTTTGAACCCTTAGCCATGAGACGACTCTCAGAAAGTTCGTGCCTACGAAAACTTGGGCTCTCATTTCGATTACCTGCAACGTGGACGCTTGAAAAACAGATCCTATTTATTTTATATGCGTATATAAGTGCTTGGAATATGCGGTAATATTTTAGGAAAATTTAGTATAAATATAGCATTTTTGTAAGTATGTAAATGCGCACGCTGTGGGCACGGAGCGTATCGCCGATGCCCACTTGCAGACCGCATCTTCCGCTTTAACTATTTTCCCACACTCATGAGGTGATTTATAGCGGGAAACGCTCTCAGATACACACAAACATTCGCCTCGCAGCCTCTGCTAGTCAAAGTATTGGCTTCTTTACGACCAACCCTATATTTTATTGCCGGTCGATACGTTAAGTTTTCAGCTCTATTACAAATACGAGTATAAAAGTAATGGAGCGGTATATTCGTATATTTTGCGAAGAGAAATAGCATTAGCGTGTTAAATTGGTTCCAGCGAACGAAATCACAAATGTCGTGTGTTCGTGAGTCAAAGTTGGTCGGTATCTAGTAATTACAGTAAAAGGGGTTGTTTTAAATGCGGCTGCAGGTTTGACGCAGACTCGGAGCTACGTAGACATATAACATAGCGTAACATAATGGCAGGGTAAAACATACTGTTATTGGCAGTTATCTACGGGCGAGTGCACGGCACGTGACGTGACTGACACCCCTACTCCGCTCTCCTAAGCGTATTCATTACCATATAAAAGTTGCCTAACTGCAGAAGTATGCAAACAATAATGTTATGAGGTAAACGGGGACTGTTGTTATCCGTAGAAACTTGTTTTTTCACTACACTCTGTATTTACTTGGATAACAATGCGAGGTTACTCATTATATCCACAAATATATCTGTAATTGCCTCACGACATTGCTGAATCTAGTAGGTCACGTAAAGGTATACAGCTGCTTAGTAGGTCATGCCTAAAGTGACAATTAACGGCCGCCACCGGCGTCTTTAGGGACGCCGTAGATGTACATACCTAAATAGATATAGATACAAACAGTTATCCAAGCATCTAATACTCTGTTCGGCTCTGTGATTTGGGTACGACGTAGGTACCTACTACCTTAAATCATAATCTCGGCTGTAATGTCTATAAGGCAATGAAACCGTTGTGAATATGAAAAAGGCTGTACTTTTTTACAAACATATTCGATGACACACGATTTTCTCGACTCAATTGTGTTGTTGATGTCACCAAAGCTAATCTTGGTGAAGTCGAATATCACCCAATATCGCCAATATGCAATATACATGGTCCAAAAGAGATGTGTCAAGTCAGCAGGGGACGGCCTGCCATCCCGCCCTCGACATTGTACAGTCACGAGCATAAATACCTTACAGTTATACAAAATACGAAAGCGTTTTTTCTCGTGAAATAAAAACTGCAACTTTGAAAAAAGTCTCTCTAAGTATCTTTATAAGATTTTATAATACTACTAGCTGACCCGACAGTCGTTGTCCTGTCCTAATTACAATAATTCAAACAAAATGCCTTCCTCTCACCGAGAGGAGGCCTGTGTCCCAGGAGTTGGAACATTATAGGCTGATGATTGAAAATGCAGTTTCAGTTTTCCCAAATTTTCAAATTTCCCGGCCATTTTTAAATTTTTTTTTTCGGTATTAACCTAATTCCGAACTACACACATCAAAAGTGTTTTGGGAGCAAGCACGTTTTTGCTGGTTACTATAAATCTGGGTTTTTAATTTTATTTTTTATTACTCCTATTTGATACTTTTTACAAAATTTCGTCATTTGAAAATGGAATAGTTTTGATTTTCGGTCAAAAGATGAAAATCTCCTGTATAATCTTGCAACGGGTTTGAGGCCAAATCAGTAAAATTTCTGCCATAGTTCTGAGTGGAATCAATACAAAATAACGTTAATATGGAGAGAAGATCTTATTTGAAACGACAAGAAACGATCAGAACCGTGGTAATATTTTACGCTGGTTCTCGGCAACGTGCTGTGGCAATCGCTTTGTACACTACGCAGAGTATTATATGTCGACTTTGGACACGTTACCGCATCACTAGCAGCGTGGCAGAGCGACTTGGAGGACGAGCTCGCATTAACACACGCATACAAAATCGTTACATACTAATTACTGCTCGACGAAATCGTACAATGACCGCGATAATGTTGATTACGAGGCTTCATAGCTCTTCAGGGGTGTTAATAAGCGATCAAACCATAAGAAATCGCTTGCATCAAGTGAGTTCCCGAAGGCCGTTACGTGTACTTCCTATTGAGACCCGCAATCCAATGGGCTCGTGAACACAGAAATTGGGCAGAAGAAGAGTGGAGTTTTGTGTGTTTTTCTGACGAATCTCGCTTTGGTATGAGGCCAGATACTAGACATACACGGTATTGGAGGACCCTTGGACGCCAAGAATGTTTAAAATCAGGTCAGGAAGTCCATGCATACAGTGGTGGAACAATCATAATGTGGGCGAGTATTTGGATCGGCGGAAGATCAGGGATCAGAGGCAATCTCAATGCACATATTTACGCTGAAACGATTGTATCAGATGTTGTCATTCCTTTGCGGACCTAATTTGAGGCTTAAATTCTGCTTATGCATGATAATGCACGTCCACACACTGCCGGAATCGTTGCTAATACACTTGCCGCAGCTGAAACTGCCTGTTGCTGTTGCTGCTGACTGGCTGTCTATGGGTCTATGCAACCCGAAATAAATAATTTGATTGATTGATTGATTGAAACCTATCAATGTCCTACTATGGCCTACTCAATCGCCAGACTTGAATCCCATTGATCACGCGTGGGATATGCTTCAAAGAAGAGCTCTGCCAAATATGAATGCCGTAAACAGATCAGAAAATCTTTTTTGCCTGTTACAACAGATGTGATTTAGATGAACTCATATTGAGTAGGTATGCCGAATCGCTGCGATTGTGTTATACGCGTTAGCGATGGAAATACAGACTACAAATTGTTTATTTTACGCAATAAAAGCCTTTAAAAACTTTTATTTTTATCTTTTTATCACATTTTAATGTCAGGATTAACTGAGGTGAAAAACCTAGCATAAGCATTAATCGCGAAGAGTCTTTATTAATGCAAAAACAGAGAGTACTTCGTCGATCTACACATTACGAAAAAAATTTTTTTAATCAATCTAAATAGACATTTTCCTGATCCCTAGACACTTTTGATGTGTGTAATACGAACATTTTAGGAGAAAATCACCTTTGAATCTTGCGTAAGTGTAAGGTATTTGTGCTTGTGACTGTACCTCACTGAAGGCCCACTGATATTAAGTGTGGTGATATAAAGCATCAACTTAAAGTACGGGTTACGCTTACATTTCCCTTATTAAAGTTAACCAGCGGCTAATTAGGGTAACAAGGAGATTTTTGGGGTATGGTGACGTTAAAATGTTAAAAACTCTTTTTTGTTCTAAAACGAAGAATAAAATAAAAGTTTATAATTTAAATTTTTAGCTGTTGGTGTTCTCTAAAACGTCATTTATATTATTGCCACTGTACATATAACATGAACATAAGGGTTTGTTAAATCTACCGTAAAATAACGTCTTGACATAGTTGGAAATCCTTGAAAATGTAGTCTAACTGTCACTGTGTCTGTGTAGTCAATATTGGATGTCGATACGTGAGCATTTTCTTAATATGTAAACGATGCCTAAAAAACATCCGACGAATTGATAACCTCCTCCTTTTTTGAAGTCGGTTAAAAAGTGCACATCTTTAGAAGGTCAATAAGTTTTTATTAGAGGATCAGTTCAATATTCCCCTAATAGAAATACCCATTTTACACCCGACACGCTAACGGTGACTCTATGGTTAAAGCGGTGCCCTCAGTAAATAATATTAAGTGTAATCTATACAACGTGTAACATAATTAGCGCAAGACCTCATACACCCCAATTAGAGAATTGAGTTAAAAGGATTATACAATGACCAAAACAATTTTTTTTAAAGCTTACTATTATTATTAAGAATTCGTGTTGCCCCTAGCATTACTTTATGCATTTAAAATTGAGTCTTATTGTCTTGAAATAAAATTTAATTTTCTTTGGCTCAATCGGCGGTCAGTATTGCAAAATACAGAATACCTATATTAATAGTTACAGAAATAGATTCAGTAGTCAATTATGACCAAACTACTTTCAGGGCTCGCGTTTATTCTGTTACACCTTCTGTAACCATAGATCAAACCGCTGAAATCAGCTGTTTAGGTGACTGTATATAAACGAAGTTTTTACTACTTTTTACCCGTAGTGAGCAAGGGTTGATGGATGAGGTCGTCGTTGACAGGTCCAGCCGTCCAGGGTCCGTGACACGCATCCTTAATCTTACTATCCGAAGATGCTGCGATACCCGACAATCTGTCGGTTGACGTTTGAGACGAAACACGAAAACATGTCTCGGTCAGCTTCCCATTTCTGTCCGGTCCAATTTTGCGGAATGTTTTGCGATTTAAATGCAAAGTTACAGATTGGTCTTATTTACTTCAGAGTCTTGTTAACTACATTTTAACTTTTTGTTAGGTTTATATAGGTACATGAAAGAAAAGCAAATAATGAGCTTTTTTGTTTCTTTTTCTAAGAAAGGGAAAAAGAGCTCAAAAAAAAACTTCCTAAAAAAATAGGTAGGTACACTATGATCTTTTCTTTTCTTTTTTTTTATAAAACGTTGCCCCACACTTGGAATTTTTCCTGTGTCGTGGGTGCGTTTACAAACATTTAAACTCACATACACAAACAGCCAGACCCGGAACAACTACCTGCAGGTCATACAAATATTTGTTCCGTGCGGGAATCGAACCCGCGACACGCTGCGCAGCAGTCAATCGCTTAACCACTGCGCTAACCGTGTCGATCTGATAGTGTACTTTTAATTTCATATAGGTAACCTGGGTATCCCAGTACATGAATCATAACTTTTTATCTAGGTATTACAGCAGTAACTTAGGCGCTTAGAACTAGAACGATAACCATATCTGAATGAATACATATCTACTACACACGTAGACGTTTATTACATTGGTAAACGGAAACGAAATACCGGGGATTCTGAGACAATTCATGGTCTGCGTAAAGGTATTTAATTAGATCTATAAATCAAGGTAACACAAACGGAGATTGCCCACTTACCTGCAGTCTACGAATACATATCTACGGTGCGAGTCGGTAACGTATGGCGGCTGCTAAATCTCATTATTGTTCCCCAACTATCTACACAGACTACACTAAACTTAGAAAGAGTCTTTTAACAAAAAATAAACTTATCGCTTGTAAAATAAGTCTTCATTACACAAAACAAAATAAAGCTACTCAAAAGTAGAGCCGACGCCAACTTTTATTGTCTTCGCAACTTGGAAAGTAAATTACCCGAACAAATTCGCTCAGCGCTAAATCTGGGGCTTATCAGAGGGCTTGGCCGAGATCCTTAAATTGAGAAAGAGCTATCTCGATGAGGCCGGGTGGCCTCGAGGCGTCGACACCTTGCCGACGCTGCTCAGATTAAAAAAGTTTAATTAGTAGGCCTTACATATCCATTAGAAATGAAGGCGCTCAACTTCGCGCCGAAATAAATATCTGTTTACATTTTAACATCTTGCTTTCAAGCATCTGCCTTTTTATTTGGTTTTACTCGACCTTTTCTCATTATATCAAAAGTGACCCAATTAAAAATCGTAGTGATTTGAATAATTGTCAGCATATTGTAATAGAGGCCTATCGTTA
This sequence comes from Brachylomia viminalis, assembly GCA_937001585.2. Classification (NCBI taxonomy): domain Eukaryota; kingdom Metazoa; phylum Arthropoda; class Insecta; order Lepidoptera; family Noctuidae; genus Brachylomia; species Brachylomia viminalis. The sequence goes on from OW443299.2 coordinate 13,410,907, forward strand.
GCGACAAGTCGAGCTAATAGGATTAAAGAACTCGATCCTCTGCTAATCCAAGATGACGTATTAATTTACATTTCATTATTTTAGCCCTTGCTAACGACCGGGTCTACCCGGGACGGTTTCGAGCTTGTGGACCGAATGTTTCCTTGTTTAGTAGACCTTGCTGGAAGTTATCCGATTATTCTAGCTAAACTAACTGTAACTAGCACGTTAGCTGGAATATTATTAATACCTATTAGGTGCCCTCTTAGTATAATTATCTTACACCATCAAAGCCAGCAATATCTTATTCGTAGAAGAACATCAAGTTAGGACTACTTAGTGAGTAGTTACGCCTATTGAGGGCGTCAGTTCAAAGTACCTTATCGAACATTAAGCGCAGTTTATAACGTTACAAGCTGGCTTTGAGCTCATAGCAACAATATTTTACCGAAGCATATAGGTAATAATGTCGAGTTTTCAGAAAGCCAACATTTTCGTGTCTTGGCTTTAACTTAGTTTGAGAGAAAACAATTTCACAAACTGTGTCCTATGTTTGGCAGACTACGATAGGCACTTGTTTTGTCATAAAGTTTCTAATAAAAACTTTTCTTCGTGGTTCTGTAAAAACCCTTATAGGAAACTAAAATCGTGTTAGGAAAATAGGGAACATATAATAAAGAAAGATTATCCATAATCGTAGTTATGTCATGCAATGTAAGCTACAGCAGTTGGAATACAATCGAGTAAACATGTATATATTATTATATGTGATATCGTGACACGGCCGAGGCTACGCGTCGGCGGCGCCCCGGATTATTAACAGTTATTAGGCTACGCGGTATAAGTCCGGATTAAATCTGTGTCAATTTGCATTTTATTATGATGACACAGCCTTCGAGTCGTAACTCCTAAGACGGCTTTGTAAAGGTTTATTTTGATATCGTGACGATATTTTCAAACAGAACATTTTCTCAGTACATTCTACAGTGGCATAAATTAAATTGGCGGTCTTAACACAAAAAATGAAGCAACATTCAACGAGTCGCAGGAAAGCGGTAATTTATGCAGTTCGTTGGGCACTGAGAGAAATAAGAATGCAATGTGTTTGTAGTACCTACACATGTTGTCGATACTGAAACCGTTTCAAACTACCCACTCAAGCTTAATGTGAGCGAGCTTTTAAGTTTATAGTAGGTATTAGAACTAAGTTTCGTTAGCTATTGTGATTTGAACAGAGGGTTTAATATGTCTAGATTATTTAACAAAAAACTGCTTTTGGGCTTCGCCGCAGTCGGGTAGGTTAAATAAAATGGCTTTTTCAGAATCGGTTCTATATTTAAAAAAAAACTTTAGCTAAAGCACTCAAAGACATCGTTCAAAAACAGTAAAGTCTGCTATCGACGGAACTGGTTCAAGCAAGACAGGGAAAGTTCAAGTTAACGAAAGGAAACCTTTAAGTCAGTTCGAAACCTAGTCAGCAGAAGTAAATGTGGGTTTTAGTAGATAGATACACAGATTATCGATATTTAGGGGGTCAAATTGAAACAGCTAGCGAAGCTCCGCAGACGTCATGGGTATCGATCTAAACACGATAGAATAAAAAACCTTGATTTTTTTTTTGTTTCAATGAATGTTGGTGGTGTTACATGAAGCATGAGTTGATTTTTTTTTTCACTATTATTTATGGTACCTACCCCACACCGAAACCGATCGTCTTACATGTCCACGTCCATTTGAAGGCGGTTTTTTTTGTTTAAAAATAATTCATTGTTGATTTTCTCAAAAAGCGCTGAATCAATTTTGATAAAAACAATATGGGACCTCTGAGGTAAGACCTACCAAACAAAAAAAGAATCATCAAAATCAATTCATAATTATTGGCGGATTTATCGCGTAAAAAACATACAAAAAGCACATACCCATACATACCTGCCACATACCATAACCTCCTCCTTGTTTGAAGTCAGTTAGAAAATATTTATGTTTTATCGTGTTTAGATATCGATACCTATCGTGTCTGCGGAGTTTCGCTAGCTAATTTAATTTGACACTGTATCATGTATGAGAATAATTCCCTACAGTTAGTCTAAGCTTATGATACGGATTATAGCGGAATGATCGATATTATTAACGGATTATGAACACAAGACCAAGTTAAGGGAAACTATTCGAATGTCGATTACCGAGAACTTGTGCTGAGTTCAGTTCAGCGATAGTATGAATATAATATGATTGTTTATTTATAAATCAAGAGTAATGTAATAGCCGTCTGTTTATTTGAACACATCTCTTGATTTATAAATAAACAATAATATATTCAAAAAACTATATTAGGTACTAGCCGCTAAATCCCCGCGAGAAGCTCTCATTCCCAATAGCAAACTACCGCCAATGCCCCCTGGGTACCCTGGGTGCCCAGCCCTGTTATCAGCTTTAACAAAAACAATCGAATACTTAAAAAAAACCCAATGTTTACACTAGAGCGGCGATGACGTAATTACGCGCGGGCATCTGTTTATTTGAACACCTGTAACTAATCTAGTTTTTTTTCCATAATAATAAAAAGGAGGAACGTAGGTACCTATATGCCAGCAATTTCAGCGAAGTTAATAAAATAACTAACAAAACTTAACCAGTTAGTAGATTATAGGAATCGTATCATGTCGGCTAAACATAACGGTACTAAATAAGAAAAGTTCCTGATTACTACAGTGGTACAAATTAACTATAAACACTGGTTTCCTCGTAAAGCTAGTTACAACTTTCACGCGGTGCTGATGCTTGAAACTTGTGGAAATGGACTGTTTTTGTCTCATGATTAATAAATTTTCCTATTTCATGACTCGAGCTCATGTTCAACAAACTTAGAGTAGAGGAGGTAGCTCTTACTCGTATTATAAGCTCACTTCAATTTCTCAGTCGTACTTTTGTCCTGTTCGATTCTATTAAGTCCAACTTGAAATGGTTTAATTGAAGTACCTACTATGACTGAATATGAACCCCTTAGCATGACTTACCAAACGTAACTTGATCTACTAGACTTTAAGTTAGGTGAAACTATAATAAACAACTATAATAACTGCATTCGATTTGTTTTCAATCTTCGTAAGTATGACCATGTATCTGCACACCGACTGCTTTTAAAATGGTTACCCATTCGTCAGCCCAGAGAGTTGAGGGCTCTGTCTACGTTGTTCTCTATTCTGGACAAACCCACTTCCCCTTCTTACCTGTCTTCCCAAATTCAATATTTATGCACTGCCCATAGTAAAAATCTTCGTTCCACCAACAATCGTCTTCTACGATGTCCTTCTCACCGTTCTGGTTTCAATCATTCTTCTTTCTTTGTCCAGGCGGTTTTTCTTTGGAATGCGCTCCCTCTGAAAATCAGGACAGCAACCAGTCGGTTATCTTTTAAAGTGAAGGCACGTGAACATATCAGTCAGAAGTTGGCTGAAACATCCCAGCGCTGAGTTGCTGGATTCGTTTTCTCCGCTACCGATCGTTATTTCTCCTGACCAAGGTTTATTTTGTTTATATGTATGTATGTATATATTAGTATTTATTCTTGTATTTTATAGTCATTTCCGAGCTATCTATCCCGTATGTTGCACCTGCCCTGGTATATCTCTGCATCACCCTAAGGTTGACTGGTAGAAAATGCCTCAGGCATTAAGTCCACCTTTGTACAGTATTATTTTTGACTTGTGCATAAAGTTTTAATACAAAAATATAGATACTATGAAACTCTTAGTACTTGCAAAATGTCAACGTCGTATGCTTCGGAGGAAACAGATCGATGACCTATTGCTTCCAAAGGTTCCTTTTGAAGGAAAACAGAGGTGGGAAGGAAGTCCTTTCGCCTGCAGTGGAGCATTCAAGAGTAGCAATAAATAATGACAATAAATTAGAAAATCCTATAAGAAAAAGTGAAGTAATGCTGAAAGTAAAAGGGGCTGCTTAAGCCACAGGTGACTAAATATTATAAGAACAAAAAACAATGGGAAAAAATTTAAAAGCAGCACCCTTTCTCTTCCCATCTTCTGTTTGGTCTCTTGCCAAAGTCTGTTAAAACAATAAAAAAATATATTAAAACGATAACTCAAAAAGAGAGCTTTCTTCAACTTTTTTTTAACTCGCTATACAGCTCAAGGAGTAGGCGTCGCGTTTAGTTTGCATACTGCATCAAACCAGAACATACAGTAAGGGAATTAATTAAACTACATTAAAATGAAAACTTTGAAATGAGTTCGACATGCCTTGCCTTGTTTTAATTTAATAGTTCAGGCTGTTGTTAGTCGGGGTTATTTAAATATTTTTTACATATTCCAGATTTTAAATTGCTTTCGTAGAACCTACTATAATTCCTTTCTACCATTCGTGTATATTTTTTGCCATAGCACCACAGCTGTGATAGACCTTGACTTTTTACTGGTTGCCTAACCACGTTTTGTGGTCATGCATCAAATAAGTAGTTTGTACATGGTACACAGAGTTGTTTTATAAACTAAAATGTTATAAAGTAAATCCAGTACACAATAACAGGGGTCATAGGACTCCCTTTTCCTAAACTAGGCAGGAAAACCTGTCTGTATCTTAGGAAAGAGTATCCATTTATAATAGGTACTCTTTCCTAAGATACAGACAAATAAGCTGGCAACATGGCATTGTAACTTACAAACTCTACAATACCGTACTTACCTAGGTGCCTTCTGAGAACCACCTAGCAAGGTCTAGGTTGGTACGTTGATTAATCACTACACACAATTATTAATTCTAGCCTGGTATTATTCAATCTGTCAATATTGACATTAGACGTAAAGGTACACACGTTCCCTTTGATAAATTCAAGTCAGTCAGTTGTCATAATTGTTCTGTTTACCCAAGCGTGGTTCGTGTAATTAATTAACTTTCCGATATCCACAGATTTGTACGCACCTACCTACATATGTTCGACAAAGTCGCGGCACACTGGCGCCAATTGTCCCATCAATACAATTATTTATAGGCCGTGGCAGCTATGTGAGAGTCCGACCTAGATTTGTTCTATAGGTACCTACCCAGTAAAATATATCGAGAGCAATAATAATTAATCTTATCAACGGTTGGACATCGCTATCCTTCGATTCAGGAACTACCGGATATCAGTATCAGTGGGACAATTTATAATTAATTGACCATTTCAATTATTAAAGTATATTAGTGGGCTGATTTTAGGTCAGCAATTAATATCAAAATGAGTTCAGTAGAGGTTCAGGGGGTCCTGCTGCGGAAATCTATTAATTTGGCCGTAAAGCGCGGCCATTACAGACGAGTCGCCAATTATTCCAGTCTCCCTCAGTAATTAAATTCTATGATGTTCGCCAATCTAAGACAGGCGCCGTTTACGATACCCAAATTACGGTTTCATTGCCCGTAAAAAGATATAAGAATAGCTTATTATTGAGAATTCCAGTTATTATCGCGCATAATTTTTTCGGGGAGCCATAATTAGGAAAGTTCATTTAAGTTTTGACATTATGCATATTAATTAAAATGAATTTTATCTTTAAAGTTGTCTCGTTTGTAATTTAAACGGTATTATGAAGTATTGAACACACTTGGTGCCGCCGCTGTAAGCCTCTGTGTCATCACTGTCCTGGTTGTTGACACGCATTAAAAGGGGCTCAGACGCGCCGAAACTGATTTATTAAATTGAACGGAGAATGTTCAATGTATTTTTTGTTCTTGTTCCTAGTATTATTCCAGCTTATTGGCAGTGTCCGCTTTCCGAATAAGTCTCCACCACTTTACTCGGTCTTATGCATTGTTAGCGGTTTGGTTGTTGACTCTTTGGTCGAGTTTTTTTTTTATATCAACGTCCGAGATTTTTGAGGGTCCCACTAAATGCCAGCCACCTGATTCAAGGAATTTTTAGATACTCCATGGGTAGACAGAAATAAAACACTCTCAAGAAATAGAAGAAGTAGAGCGTTTTTCTTCCTTTAGCGTACCGAATGGTGCACTTGTAAAGTAAGCGTTAATTAAGTTAATTTGCAACACGATCTTTCAAGTAACCTTAGTCTGGTAAATCTATTTAACCTGATTTAAGAGCATTGAACCAGATACTTGTTGCTGAGGTAATTAATGCAGTTACAAATTCTAAAGAAACCACGAAGGTTTAGGAACCACTTTTGCAGGGCCTATCTAAACTTTTCTGTATTTTTAGTAGTAGTCAGTCTACGAGTTTTTACGACTGAAGGTCTTATAAGAAATTCTGAGGATGGCACCTAGTGCTGTGGCACTGTATCAGTGAATGGCTTATGTAAACCTAAATTGAAGTTCACTAAGTTCAGCTGCAGCAGGATTGGTGATAGAGGATAGGAGGTGCTGCCAAGTTGAAAACACCAAGTCCTTAGAGATTAATTTATACATTGACACAATCTGTGGCTTTCGGAAAAGAAACGTGTAAAAAGGCCTAAAAATTATAGCAGTGGAGACTTGTATAGAATTAAGTTCTTCTAACTAAATCAGACCTGGCCATTATAACAAAAAAATAACACTGGCTGTGTGTTCTTCGAAGAGGAATGGAGAGGAGCATGATGAATTTGAGAATGCTAGACAAACGGAAGAACCAAAAAAATTTATAACATCAACAAAGTGGCAGACATTAGAATAAAAACAAGAACACTTAAATGGAAATGGACAGGTCATATGCTGAGAGTTTAGACGGAAAAATGGACTTGAAAGGTCACAGAATGGTACCTAAGGAATGGAAAAAGACGTAGAGGAAGACAGATGAAAAGGTGGGTGGATGATCTGCCAAAAGATTGGCGATGAACAGCTCTGGACAGGAATAAGTGAGAAGTAAGAAAATAGATGAGGCCTATGTCGCTTGACAGCCTAAACTGGTGGCGGATAATAACTAATTTGTTTATACAGGATTAACAAACAGAAATTATAATAGGATCAAATGTTATTAGTTTATAAGATAACACCTACCGCGCCAATCCTCACTCATGCACGCATACCCGCATACTACCCGCACTTACTTCATAGCCTCTTGCTCACACAAATAACACACTCATGCATACACACACACGCACATATGCACAATCACTATGCGCGCACTCTTAAATTACCCAATTTTCATTTGTTTTACTTTTGTTTAATTTAGACTCCTCCTTTAAAATGGAGGATTTGTCTACTTATTATTAACTAAGTACTTTCATTAACATATTCAATAACTCGAATACGACACTGTACTGTAGTTGAAGGGCGGAATGTCCTAACACAAGCATTTATTTTGCTTAAAGGGTCATTCCTAAAAGTAAAAATGTAACTACTGTAAGTTATTGAAATAAACAGTTCTTTTTTTTATAAGAATTTGTTTATGTACAGAGAAAATAAATGCTATTTTTTTTTTTAACTGAACAGACAGCTGTGCTGCTGGGGAGTTTGTTGCGCCATTTCTTCTTCCCAGCTTAAGCACTAGGAAGTGGTGAAGGGCGGGCGTTAGGGGACTGTCTTATGTAGGTAATTTTGACGTTCAAAAAGAGTTGATTCTCAGCCTGGAATGAATAAATGACTTTTGACTATGATATTTTACTAAAACAAATCTGAATTTTAACTAACCTAAGCTTTCTGCGAAATTAAAAGCACTACCTCATTCAATTGCAAAAATATAGTAAAGAAAATGTTGCAAAACACTGGTTTTCATGACTCGGGAACAAATTAATATAAAGACTCTTACCTGACACCGAATCAAACGAAGCACAATGGGAACAAACATACACTTCACACACACACACACACACACACTTACACACACACCACACGCACACACCACACACACGCCACATACCACACAGTCACCGCCAGAAATCACCTCACCAGGTGACCTCTGGAATTCGTACCCCGAGCCCCAAGATACAGACTAACTGTCTAGTGTGGGACTCACAGGCAAATATATATATGTATATATTGTTGCTGCACTTGCTGTTAACCTGTGAACCTGCTTACTGTATTACCTGGACAATAAGCAACAGCCACAATAAGTAACAGCCACAGTATGTATTGATGCAATGCAAATGCAAATGTAGATTAAAAACCATTGTTTAGATCTAAAATAATTTATTTTCTTGTTTCCTTTATAAAACAATTCCTTACAATCTAACTTAATTATATATTTTACAATAAACATATTTCATAGCGCTTCTTCTACATTTGTAATTATTTACAATATTTTATACATTAACATTTGAGTAATGGGAATTACTGTTAATTTCAACGAAAAATGTAATGAATAAATAAAAATGCAAAGATCTCTGATGCCACATTGTATAATTTGAACTGCAGTAACAACATCCAACACGTACGATAGATATTTTATACAAGGCAGCATTAGAATACAAGAATATAATTATTATAGTAGGTATGTATTATCAGGCTAACTAATCGACATTCTTTTTTTCACCGCTCAAACAAAACCCAATCATAATTGGCTAGCACAACAGTAAATAACAAGTCAGAGGGTTAACTAAGCAAGGCTCAGTACCTACAGCCGTAACATCGACATAAATCGTACGTCTTCATTATCTTAGACACTAGTTTTTTCTCGATTACAATCACTATCTACTCTCTGCAGATCATTATAATATAATACTGGTGACTATTAATTCAGTGGAACGTTATTGCTTTATTTTACGAATTAATCACTTAACAACTATCTTCATCAATTTCTCTTTACACAGTACACAAAAATATTATCTACTCAATAAATTTTAATAAGTTTTTTCATTATAATGTAAGCATGCTTCACAAGGCACTATTCTAGCGAGATTATTATAAACTCAACCAAAAACACGACCAACTATTAAATTCGGTTTCAGAGTCCGAAGTCGGGCCTAAAATTACATTTTATGGCAACCAATCAATAACAACTTTTGAAACATAATCTGCATAACTACAATGTGGAACAGTTCTTCAACACGCAACAGTCAGCCGCTACTTGAACACAACTCGTACAAACAAATGATAAAACTACGAATCTACGCATCAACGCTTGATACGGTACAAATAAGCAGGTCATCATTATAATATAATAATATCTTACATCTATGTTGGCGTTTGTATTGCTCTTTACTTTAAACACTCCCAAAGTTAGGGAACACGACCTTCTATAAATAAGTTTAGGTACTTCAATTGTCAAGTACGGGCTTTCGCATCGACTGCACCAAACTTAAACGTTATTTATGGACTTAGTTAACACAAGGAACTGTCACATTTTTCATTGCTGTTAAATAAACTGGCGTGTAACGTTTGTAAATATCTTTGTTGAACATTGGTGCAATCTAATTTTGTGCTTATGGTATTAAACTAAGACTTTACACCGTCTAATACTTTTGTTTGCAAATAATTTTATCACAACGTACAATTTCATGCGCCAGCACAATAATCCAATGAGAACTGATATCACAGCATTTTAAATAGGTGGCATCACACCCTTATAATCTGACATTTTCGACATATTTACAGTAGATTTTCGTAGCGAAGGCGAACGGTACACTCGTTCATTGAAGCGCTAAACATTTTCGACGAGACCATTGTCCTCACTATATTATACTCAGTCGCTTTCGTTTATATTTTATTTTATTCTCGATTACTTATAACTAATATAAACTATACGATACTTTATTTGATAACAAAGAAAAAGTTGTGGGTGAAAGTTGAACAGAAGTCAGTCATCCATCAGTGCGCAGTCTTCGGAACGGACAACAAATCTATTTTAACAGATCATCCCCTCACTACATTACCGTTCCCCTTTTAGTTCGGCTCCCTCACTACGGAATCTCGTCTGTCATCTCATGCTGAATGAATGTTACTTACTCTGCTGACAGTTCTAATTTATGTGAGAAATATTTTGTAAACTTAAAGTTTACAAAATATTTCTTACACTATTAATTGACGGGAAATTTCAGAACAGTTTTTTTCTGCTTAAAACAATTTTAATAATGTAAGTTATTAGTGGATGAGGATGACTTCCAAAAAAATCTCATAATTAAATCCAACTTGTTTAACATTCTGTTAGTTTTATATTTTTAATCATCTTTGCGAGAACGGTTCCGTAGTAAGGGCACGAGGGTTGCGTCTGCAAAATATCGGCTAGTTTACGTTAGCGTGGCTCGGTGTGTGTAATCGTTCATTAATCACTAGCGAGCTGTGCCCTATCACCGCAGCGAAGCCACGATCTCGTTGGACATACTGTTTTGCTGGCTCGATGCATTCAGGCTTTTGGAGCACTGCTGAAATACACAATATCTATCAATAAATTTTCCTGAAAAGGAAACGTCTTGGGTGAGAGATTGGATACAAATCGTTGCCAATAAGGTAATTGAAGATGTTGAACTGGGAAGAAACTTGAAATTCGAATAATATTGCAATCTGTTACTGAGTTCTTTAGTGTTATAGGAGACAGATTTTGTAACTTACTTAGTTTTAAGAATACAATTGGGTGAAGACAGGAAAAGTTAGACACCACGATTAAGCCTCTATTTTTATACACAAATATGTTTGAAACAAAAACTGCCTACTGAAATTCTTGTGAAAGCTAAGCTACTTTTTATGATTACATCACCCTCAAAAACATAAGCAGAGACGCAGTTCGTCTTCGAAATCTACTCGATAAGAAACTTTTTCGCGCTATAGATACGGGTTTAGACCTTATGCATTTAAGTTTAACGCATACTTTGCAGTACAGGATCGAGGTCAAGTTAGGAATTAAAATATCTACATACGTACCCTTAGTCATGTTAAGCCTATTACATGTTTTGTATAGAGCCGGCACGAATGTAAGTAATTACGCACCATAATGTTATTAACTATTCATACCAAGAGTTGGTAAGTTAGAACTACTAAATTGGCCGTAATAAAGCACTATAGTTTTGAAAATAAAACGTTCTATTTGATTGGTGACTTGATAACAGTTGTTAGCAACAGCGAACTGTGATTAAATATTTTCAACAGTAACACACAGAAGAACGACGAAGGAGTTTTAAGCGACTTTCGTATAGGTGAACTATATTGAATCGAAAAGAAACGTTAACATTCTCAACTTCATTTTTAAGGTGAAGAAGTTCTAAGTTGGGTAAACCTACTTTTCGAGTTTCTAAACGTTCATCGACAATTTATTTTTTTGTTTAAGATAAACTTTGCCCCACACTAGGAATTTCTCCTGTATTGTGGGTGCGTTTACAAACATTTAAACTCACATACACAAACAGCCAGACCCGGAACAACTACTCGTAGGTCATACAAATATTTGTTCCGTGCGGGAATCGAACCCGAGACACGCAGCGCAGCAGTCAATCGCTTAACCACTGCGCCAACCGTGTCGTCAAAATTGTCTTAGTTGTACCTACGTCGATTCAAGTTTAACTGTTCTTTCCAAAGTCTCTTTTTGGCTGAAATACAAAATTCCGTTAGTTCAAGTTAGCAAGATTCGAATAACGGATAGTTTGTTTCATTATCAACTATATTTTACATGACGTGCCGAGTCCCTATTAAAAAACCTTGAAATAAATAACCAAACACTATCGTCAAAATACACTAAACATACTTAAAATTGATTTTTGAGGAGCAATTACAAATCGTCGTGCCATATCGATTGCAATTGTTATTAAATGGAGAGTTTATAGTCAGTCACGTAAGGTCTGAAGTTCAACTAGCCATACAAAGCTGTGTGCTGAACCCTGTAAGAGTCTGAAAACAAGATTAACGAGGTCGGGATGCGAGCGTTCGATATAACATAGACATGACCCATTAGTCTGGATATGTTAAAAATGGCAGGAAGAACGTTTGGTGTAGGTACGAGTGCTCTTATAGAATGACCAACGATCCGCTTAGAAATACCGACTAGATTTTGCCAGAAAATGCGATCTCTTTGGATGGAAATTTATGCATCGCGTTCAATATTAGAAGCTTCTGCAAAATTCTTATTCTACAAGCCGTGTGCTCGTTGGACTTCTCATCAGCGAAAATGTCAAACTTCCATACAAACGTTCATACCCTTCACCTTTTACGGGATGAACTTTCAAAAATCCTTCCTTAGGCCTCGTTTACGGAGACGCGGGGCGTCGCGCGTCGAGTGCGGCGTGGCGTCTCGCGTCTCTCTCGGTCTCATACAGCGTGGTCGAGAGCGAGAGAGACGCGAGACGTCACGCCGCACGCGACGCGCGACGCCTCGCGTCTCCGTAAACGAGGCCTTAGTAGTCACTTTTACTCGATATACAGGGTGGCAGGGACATTGTCGCGCAATCTGTTCGGATTCAGTACATGATTCTGAACCCCTTTTTTTGGAGATTCGGAAATCATCAAATAACTTGTCCCGCTCTGGGCGGAGTGTTAGACTCTTATTGACTAAAACCCACGCGTGTTCCTTCAGTTGCCTGTGCCAGGGGCCACGGTAACCCTTTCGGACTTTCCCGTAACCCTGGCAGGCATCGGCCCAAGCGCACCCCGTCATTGGTGCTGACATCTCTTTGAGGCGCGCGTGGAACACAACGCGCCGTCGACTCGGGCCTGGTCCTTATCGGACGGCGAGCTACCCATTGCTCGCCGCCTGCAAGCCCGCGCCTACGGTGGCCGGGCATCGGCCTGGGATTCCCGTCACCCTGGGCGTCTCCTGCGGAGACCAGGGGCGTGAGGGCGCGAATTTTGCCTGTCCCTCACGCGTTCCGCTTCCTCGTTCGCGAGTATTACTGCTTCGCAGAAGGAGGTAACGGCTTCCCATGCCCTCTCGCTCCGTACCATGGCCTGGGCCAGGGCCGGACGCGAGAGATCGCCACCGCATTCTGAACCCACTAGCGATGAAATTTTTCACGTTATATAAAAAAAATTGCTATTCTATGCATTTTTCCCGCGTACGTATTGCACTTTGCGATATTTAAAAGAGCCGTTTCTTTTTCTAGAATTTATAATCATGTGCTGGATTCATGGTTTCAGTTTGCGTATCGATGTCCCTGCCACCCTGCATAAAGAACTCTGATGCGAAAGTTCCTGCTTTCAGACCCAGCGATGTAGGCTGTGCGTTGTATGTCACTGAATGAACGATTTCAAGATTTTTATTAAGTAGATTACACAGACTTATGCATTCATACATGTTTCCACCTTCATGTTTCATGAATGTACTAGTAAAGGTTAACAGCTGTTGATAGTCTTACCATTTGCCGCGACTCCCAAGCCTTCATGGCGCTCTTGTACTTCTCGAACTCGTGGCACCAGTCTGAATACACTTGCTTGTATTCCTGTGACTTACTTGGTTGCGTACACCTGTAAAGATACCCACGTTATACAATGTTCCTTTGATACTTAAAACTTTCAACTTCGACATAAGTGCTTATTTTCACCTGTAACTTTCGTAGCTTCTATAATTCATGATTAAGTATTATTTTGATAGGTAAATAAATCGGAAAATATAGCAGATCAATCCTGGTTTCTTCTCCCTATAAGAAATAGTAATTGCACTGCAGTGGGACAATTACAGGCCAATGGGAAACCACAAAGTTAATTATGGGTTAATCGAGAATGGATCTTATTGGTTGGTAGATAAAACAAAAATTGAGACAAATTTTGGTTACCTATGAATATCGATGTCCAAATTATAAGACGCGATCAACGTGGGTCCGAAATAACATTCGTACCGCCCTCGATCTGATTCTGTCACTGACAGTAACACCAAACCACGCTCTGATGTCTGCAGAACTCGCTCCCAACTACAGAATAACGAAAAAATTAATATTTATTTAAACCCAATACATTTCCACTTTATGAAGAGATACTTACTTATAACTAATTTTGTACCGTCCCTTCTCCCTTGAATGATGATACCAGATAACGTGCTGGTCTTTCAACGCTTCTGGCGTCTTCCCATACGCGGCCAAATGGACACTTTGTCCATATCCTGCTCTGACGGTCTTCAGAGGCGCACTGGCCTCGCATATTGAAGGCGTGGAGTTGGTTGCGTCGTGGAGTAACCCTGGGCTGTATGGACGGCAGGCTCCCACTTCTTTGTCCCAACCGCAGTAGGGATCCAGGACACAGCGGACACAACTGTCGTAGCTGTTAAAAAATACTTACTTAATATTTTAAAACATTTTTTGTTCGTTTTTCCGGGATCGTTTTATGTTGTGAGGGAGTTTAGTAAAACATTCTAGAAATAAGGTTCTAGCTGTCAAGTTCACCGGGTGATCTTTAAATAGCACCAATAAAACGTATGGACATTGTGAGGTAGGTACTGTATACATCTAATGCATACCTACATTTAGTTTCTGTAATTATCGCCGCGCGCAGCAGCAGATGTCGCATGCGACCACATGAAGGCAAACTAGAATGCAACCGGCGGGCGCGGCGCAAGAGTAGCCCCGCCTACCACATGTCCACTAGCGACCCCAAACACACTTCTCATAAGATTTATGTAATTACCCATGCCCACTACCTTGAACGCAGCTGTTCGGGGCGATTATCTGTGGGAAGCAACAACATGCAAAGTCTAGACATTAAGAGAATGTCACCCCGCACACAAAACATTTCTTTTTGCCACGAAGGACCAGAAGTATAATTAAAATTACAATGGACTGATGATGCAAGAATGATGCAAGTGGCCCGTATACAGAGCTATTGAAAAGGTGGTTATCAGTGCGAGGCTACCAAACTAGCAAACAACGCGCCCGCACACACAGGGCATTAATTGCCCGCAGAACTCGACATAACCTGGTACGAAGCACGCTTATCTCTTATGATAAGCAGATAGATAACTCACCGGTGTGCGCAAGCCCTTAATGGTAGCTGTCGAATGCGATTATCAGTGGCCAGGTACAACGCATGTAACCGCCGCGAAATCGCAAGCGCTCGCACGGGTTCGTCTCCAGCCGCGCGCCATACGTCCGCCACGCGTGAGCCACCTCCCCCGCCCCCCGCCCACTGCACTATCTTGTAAACCTCGCCTGCGCCTGCGACACAAATCAGTTATAAGCAAGTTGTGCTAGTTGGATTCTGTAAGAACGAAAATAGCGTCATAATGTCAGCCGGGGGACACCTGCATTAGATTTCAAAGACTTGTTTTTGAATGTCCACAGCGAGCTTGCATACTAAAGATTAAAGTTTCCGACTGATTTTAAAATAAACCATATCAAAATCTAGTTTTACAACCAAATCAAGCTATTAGTTGAATTTGCATGAACGCAGAAAGCTCTCAATAAATCAAACCGATAGGTAAAAGAAGTGATTGAGTTAAGCTCTCAAAAATGATAGCGTCTTCCATCTTCATTGCGCGGGTCACACTGAAAGTTTTTAGAAAATAAAAAACGGAATTATATAGAAGCCTGTTAATATTTTTATTGCTTTTCGAAGTAGTCTCCGTTCTATTCTAAGCACGGTCTCATACGATAGAACCATTGACTGAAGCAGTTGGCCCACTCTTCTTTAGGGATTTCTTCCAATCTTCAGGGTTCATAAAAGGAATTCCTCTAAGTTTATCTTTTATTTTTGGAAATATACATATAAAAGTCGCAAGGCCAATACTGTAAGGATGACTTACTAACTCCACAATTTCGATAGACAAATATTCGATAGCCCGTCTGGCGGAGGGAGCTGGAGCGTTGTCGTGGTGGAGGAGGATCCTGCTTCTTGGGAGCTGCTGTCTAACAATTTCCAAGACAACTGGTAAAGAATGACTAACACACCAATCTGCAATATTTTTATCTTCGAAATGACCCGTCCGTCCAAAAAATGAGGCAATCATCTTTTTCCCTTGACTTCTTTACTTTTGTCGGCAAATCTTCGAATGGAAACATCCATTGCACAGATTGTCTTTTGGTTTCGGGTTCGTATCAATATATCCAGCTTTTATCACCAGTGACGATGTCATAATACAGGATTGGAGTCAACTCCGTCGTACTTTTCAGGCATAAACGGCACCAATCCAAACGACGGCGTTTTTGATCTTCCATCAAATTATGAGATATCCATCTAGTACAAAGCTTTCTGACGCCTAAATGTGCATGTAAGACTTATTGTACTTGACTCATAGTAATGCCTAAAGCTGCCCGCATCTATCAATATGTCACAGTCCACATCCACATCGTGTCCCTTCTATCCACTTTTATCATTAGCCGCACAGCACTCACACTATCTTCAGTAGTAATGTGTAGTAGTAGTAGTAGTCGCCGTAGAAGGACGTCCTTCTCGCGAATCATCAGTGAGTTTGCTTCGACCACGTTTAAACTCATTAAACCAGTTTTAAACAGTGGCACGGGATGGGGCTTCATCATGAAATGCTAATCGAAGTCTATCGTAACATTGTTGTTGAGTAAGACCGCAACGAAAGTCATAATAAATCATTGTAGGAAAATGTTCTCTAGTCAAATCCATTACGACGCACGACAGGCACTTTTTAAATTGCCGCCATATTGTAAAAACAAATGACATATGAATTCATTACACATCTACACTCTACAGATTTCCAAAAAGTTCCTAATTCGAAATTTAAATAAATCCTTCATCGTCTGCTATTCTTACTGGCCTATTCTAAAAACTTTCAGTGTGATCCCCTCAGATCATATAAACACATAAATGATCTGAGGTGACCCCCTACATTATTTAGAAATCCAGTCATATTATCAAGATTTGTTTGAACACTCACTGGTGCCAGCATAGAAGACGGTGTAAGTGATGTCATCCCCCAGCATGTCGACGAACTGTCTGTCGACCACGATGGTGGTTAGTACCAGGTCCCTTTTGTAAAAAGCTGGAGCATCGCCCTCGTGACGCACAGCTGAGTCCATCAATGGGTGAGACCTACGAATAAAGAACATAAATCTTCAAGCCTGTATTCCTGTTAAGCATTGACAGATGTAGGTAGTGTTTTGCAAGCTAATGGTGACAAATGTTAGGCTTAGAAAGTTGTTAATTTTCTAATTGACAACGAACTTTGTTTTAAATAGACTTAATGCAAAACCATGTAACGGAGCTGCGGTTTCAAACACTAGACAGATGGGAAGACCGACAAAATACATAAATAACTTTACTCATATCAACACTAGGATTTCCTGTCCATTAGCGCACGACCTAGGCAATTAATCCAGACACTTCGGTCGTAGCCCCATCCTAGAATAGGCGCAGACGCGCTAATTACCACGTCTGAAATGTAATGTATTATTCACTCACTAATTATAGTGCCTACAAAAAAATGTGCAAAAAAAATACGGGTTATTTGAGGGTGCGATCAACTTTTAGGTAACGGCCCTTCTTGTACAAATATTAGATAGTCCGCAGGGTGGCAGCAGAGCTGAATGCCAATTGGTGACCCAGACGTACCCAAATTATTTTAACTACATTCGTGGAGGCTATTTTTAATGCAGCCATCCCAAAGCACTAACGTTTATTTTTTTGGGTGAGAAACCATCAAATAACTTGTCCAGCTCTGGGCGGAGCGGGCGGGCGTGTCAGACTCTTACTGACTAAAACCCACCCTTGTTCCTTCAGTTGCCGGTGCCAGGGGCCACGGTAACCAATGCAAGCTCCCTGAGGTCTATATTAAGTACTTTTGTCAATTACGAAATATCCAAAAGCTATTTAAGTTTCCCAAATTAGAATAGAGTAGGAATCTCGCAGCGTGCCATCAATTAGTGTGTGACCCAATTAAAGGATACGCGTCGAACTACGCCCTCTAACCTTGCTCAGATTAGTCTCTTGAGAGCAAGATTAAACTCTAACATTACCAATATCTTGAAAGTGTGCACAAGACTTTAATACATCTTGTTAGTCGTGCAGACTTGTAAATGACTGCTATTTATTTTTAGTATAGTTGGCAAATATATGAGACTGAAAGCGCAGGTAGATTAAGTATCGCATAAATCTTAATTACAGAAATAAATGAGGCTTTTGCATAGGTTAATTTATACCCTTAATTTTAGTAATAAAATATGTACTCTCTCGAATAAAATTAAAATAACATACCTGATGAAGTTGAGGACGTTGTCGGGAAGTGCCTCGGTATTATTGACGCATGTGCCTGGCCTGGGGACGGGCACACGTGCCCTAAGCACCGGCAACCATGCTGAACTTGAGGATGCCTGAGTAAGAAAAGTGCCTATTAAAGTCTATTTCCAAAATGATTAACGTCTTTCTACTAAAGTGTATATTGTGTGTTTATTGCCATCTCATTTCATTGACATAATGTGTTCAATCATCAGAACGTGTAGTAGGTATTTATTGCTAACATTTTTAAATGAAATATTTTAGTCATCATGCGAGAAATATATAAATATACAATTATAACCGATTTAATACATCGTACTTTTTTATAAAACGAGATAGCAATATCTTAATAAAAATATTTGAAAAGAACGCATACGAAAAGGCTAAAATTAAGAGCAAAATATAGTATAATTATTCATAACTAGCGCACTTATAAGCTTAATTTCAGTGCGCAGAGCTGGCAAGAAATTACCGCTCTTACTCATTTTAATCACCTTTATTATTATACGACGTTAAATTGCAGGTTTCTACGAAACATCCTATTTATATATCTTCGGGGATCATTCAAATAAACCCAAAAAAGATATGGACATCCTTTTACGACACTTGATATGTCGCATCACATGGCAAGCCCGTAGGACATGGGATTGTCCCACGAACTCGCCATGTGGCAATTCTCCTTGTCCAGTTGTGGTTTAGCAATTTTTAACAAATTGTCAAAGAGTAAATTAATATTAATGTATTTATGAGGTCTAGTAATTATACCTATTTATATCTGGTATTTGGTATCTGGTACCTATTTAACTGAATTAATTAATTTGCTAAGACAGTTTAGATAGCGTACCTGTTCCTTGAACCTCCCAGCGAATGCCTCCTGTATGTCGTCCATGGAGTAAGTGCAAATTGCAGAGCCAACCAGTCCATCGCTGGCCCCCGTCGTGAATGCCGCGTAGAACCTCGTCGTGTCGCCCGGCATTTGATACACGCTCTCTAGATCACCCATTTTAGTACAAGTTTAAAACTAAAAGTCACCATTAGTCCAGTATACATCCCACATGCATTCAACCTTTATAAATACGAGTAGTGCTCAACTTGCAGCGAAACTAAAGAACCATAAAGGTGTAGCAAAATAGGTATTCGCCAGTCTTTCAGAGAATTTAATGTTGGTACTTAAATGTGACTACAAACTCGCGTCCTAAATAAAATCCGACTTTACAACGTTGCAATGAAATGAAAGCCTGAAATGTTGAATTCTATAAAGGCTGAATTACAAAACGACTATTAAAAACATACAATTAAAAGATTCATAAAGTTACACAATGTGAGGTCATACTTACGAATTTCATCAAAATAGAAGGGGAATTCGCCCGGTATACTACAATTGAGCCTCGCTTTCAAATATGTGGCCCAGTTTTGGCTTAATATATGTTTTCCACCGGTATCGTGTTTACAGACTCTCGCCACTCTCGAGTAGACCGCTTTCCCGCAGTTCATAAACTCCACGGCAGTTTCTCGAAAGAAGAATAGCACGTACTCTCCAACGTCGAAAGAGCCCACGAAATTAGTTTCTGCAACAATACAAAGTCATTGTAGACTTTCGAAACATATTATAAATTACCTACTAACAACTTAAAAAAAAAACACGACACAGTTTTATCGTTTTTGGATGTCGATTTTATTAGCAAATGTGTGTATTGTGAAAATCCTGAAACGCTCTCGAATAAAATTCGTTTCTTTAACATTTCCAATAACTAATAAAAATGTACGCTTTTATTTCGGGCCGTTTAGCTGACAGGTCAGACATTGTACGAGGTTCTTCTTTATTTCCTTTTATGTTCCTACGATAAAGAGTAAGCACCTATAGGGTTTAGTAGTCTCGTAAAAGAAAGTACGGAATAAGGAACAAAGGCCCAATATCCCGATTAATATAATGAACATCCCTAGGTTTACTTATTCAACAAAGCTGACGTTTGGCGTAGGTATTCTGACTTTTATCCGCAGGTTGAAGACCTGGAATTGTGTTCAATTGTTTTATTAAAGTAGGTCATCTCCTATTTTCCATTAAACTATATTTTTAACGTTTAAGTCGCAGAAGGTCATATTCGCTCTCGATCATGTACTGCAGTATTAAGACCCAACTGTAAATGAGAAAACGTAGAATTGCAAATAATAACATTCAGATAAACATTCTTGGTCTTATTTATGGCGTATTAATCATTCTTATTGGCTGGAAAAGTTCGATGAGAATTTATATTTGTTGGCTGCGGACCTGCTGCCATAATTTCACTAAGTAATGTACCTAATAGCTCCAGCAGACAATGGACAACTATTTCGAATATTGGATTTACATTGACAGTTTAGTAATAAGTTGTAGTCTATAAGGTTTGAAAATGAAACATTGAACATAAAATTCTAGCATTCACAACTTAATACATTAAAATAAGCTGGTATTCCTGGTTAGAAAGCTACAAAGAAAAACTTACTGTCAAGCCATTTCGAATCGTACTTCAGCGTTCTTTTAAAGTTGTACTTCTTCTGTCCCGTCCGGAAATCATACAAATCGTTGCGGAATATAACAGGGTCTGCTTTCGTGAACTCTGCGTTGGTTCCCGCGTAAAGTGTAGGAAGGCTGCCTGGGTTGCCGTCCGTCACCCAGACGGCTGTGCTGTTGTCTGCCGGGTCGTAGGGACACTTCGCCACCCCTAGTCCTACGCCCGGCACGTACTCATGCCGAGGCAAATGAGTGAGGTTCAGCTAAATGAAAATAAATATAAGGAATTAGTTGTGGAGGAGGTAGTCGATTCTAGCATCTCTAATTCGTATTCGAAATCGACAAGAGCTTAGCTTTCAAAATTAAGGCGACATTAACTGCCCGCGCCCTTGAGCGAGTGGGAGGAGTTTGCGTCGCGCCCCGCGACTAAAGTCAGACAAATTCAGCAATACACTGCCGCCCGTCGCCCGCCAGAGCCCCGCTTCAACGCGCACCAAGATTATTCGAAAAAACAACCCACCTTGATTTATCAAACATAATACAAAT
The DNA here is from genome assembly GCA_937001585.2 of Brachylomia viminalis. Classification (NCBI taxonomy): domain Eukaryota; kingdom Metazoa; phylum Arthropoda; class Insecta; order Lepidoptera; family Noctuidae; genus Brachylomia; species Brachylomia viminalis. The sequence goes on from OW443299.2 coordinate 13,431,938, forward strand.
AAAAGCCGTATACTAAATTATGGGTCATTAAATTGTCTTTTATATGATTAAAGTTTCATGTAAATACGCCCCATAGTTTTTGCGTGATTATCGTTTTTTTGTCCACAAACAATACACAACACAAATAACACACTTAGACAATACTTTACAAATTAATTACACTATGTTATTAAAATATAATTTCACATTTTCACATATCAAATTATGAATAAAATTGTCTAGTATAACATATATTTTTTTCAAAGAAATAAGACTAAAAGTTTAGACGTGATGTTCAATATAAAATCATTAAAAGTCGTTTATCTGCGCCTTAATATAAAACGCCTAAATCCATTATGTTTCCACACATAAACCACCCCAAAAGCGTGATCTTGGTAAACTAAGCCTTTAACCTATTAGATCAAGTCTTAATGACGGATTAAACGTGGTAAATTAGACTTCTCCGTAACAGTAAAGATAAATGAGCATGAGAATAGATAGATCAATCTTACATTTCGGAGTAACTAGTTGGGACTAGTAACTACTCACTATCCGACTGATCGAACTACTTAATGATGATCGAAGCTATTAACCGTTTTACGGGTTATCGTTAAGACAATGTTACTGATAGACTTTAGATTTAAAGAATGTATTGTTGGCGGATTCTTTGTTAATCACGGCTAGAACCTTTAATTACTGACGTGATTAAGAGATCAATTTGGTTTTTAGCCGTGATGATCAACAAATCCGTCAGTAATTTAGTATTTTAATCTAAAAACTAACAGTAACGTTCTCATCAACACTTTTCGATTCGAAACCCCTTTGAATCCACTAAATTGATTCGAAATAAAATATTTAAAATTCAGTAAAAAGCACAAAATAAGCAACCTTTTTAAACATTGGGATATTTTCTAAAATAATAATATAAAATGTTATTTTATACAAATTGCTTTACAAAACTATATCTGTAAACGTTTGAAACTTTGAATTTCTGTTAAAATTATTTTTTTATTAGACTGACAACAGAAAATATTTCTTAGTAGTATTAAATACTTAGTTTGGTAACATATACTTACATAGACAACCCAATCCTTCGGACTATGCGCATTAGTCCCGCACACATACAGCCTCTCTCCGTCTCCTAAAGGCTGCAGCACACGGATGTGGTTCCTACACTCGAAGGGCTCCGACTTGCCCTTGCTCACACACCTGGCCACGTTACTCGCCTCCAACAGTAAGGCGTCCCTCTGCAAAACATGCACGTGTCTTAGATTGTTGAAGAAATTGTGGCAGACACATGCTTCACATAATTCGTGTGACGGTGGGAACTTGTGTTTGCTAATTCAGTAATCGTGTTCAGTTAGCACATGTTGTGGTGTGAATCTATGTTTGAGTTATTGGTGTATAAATATATATACGAGTATAGTGTGTGTTTATTTGGGATTAAACGTGTAAATTGCAATATTAAGCTCGGTACTTTAGCAATACAAACACAATTTGAATTCTGTAATAAAGTTAAAACTTAACATAAATGTCTCGACTGAAACGAAAACAATGTAAACTAGCTTTCCCGCCCCGTCGAGCAAGGATTCAGCACTTGACGTGGAATACAGAAATAATCCGGTTCCACATATTAAGCACATTTGGAATACCCGCCTGCTCTGATTCAACGCCCTGAAAATAGTCTAGAACCCAGTCTTTTTATAGACAAGGAATAACGCTTTATTTTTATTTACAAGTAGATACCTAATACTCGTTCACGTGTCTAAGTAGCGAATAAAACGCACACGTCTTCTTTTACAACTGAATACAAGGGTTTTAACGTCAAAAGAGTAACACTTACGTGTGAAAATGTAAAAAAGCTAATATGAAAGCAAGATGCATTAACAATCCAGTACAGTACCGTAAAAGTGTTCTTTAGTATTCAGCAACCGTAAGCAAGTGGTTCATTTTACTTTATAAAAAATCTTTTGAACTTAATTTGGGGTAATATTTTGTGAGTGTTTGTTACTGTGAAAGTCTGAATTGCTGTCAAATTAAGACTTAACCAAACAAACCTGAGTGTCGATTTACCAAAAACTGAAAAGGCGTTACTGGGTTTTAACTATAAAAAAAACAGTAAATCTTGAGGTTTATTAATCGATTAAAGCAACGTTTAAAGTGGAAAAGGTGTCTATAAAATAATAAATGTTTTTATTACACTTACCTCGCAATGTGATTGACTAATATCAGTCATATTTAATCTGAATACACGATCCCTGTAACAAAGATGGCCACTTAAATGAAATTGTTTATGGTAATAACCGTAATGCAGTAGGTAGTAGGTAGAAGCACAAGATAATAATAGTTTCTTAGCTGCATTACGTATTCAAATAACAAAAGTAAGACAATCCACGTTGGAATTGAATGAACTCGGTCCTAGTGGGCGGGCAGCATATGCACAGACAACCTCCTTTATGCTCTTTTTTTTGCGTCCACTATCTGTTCAACGAATCGTATAAATTATGCAGAATTGTTAGCCGTTAGTGAAATGGACGTCTAGTTTTAGTGCCATTTTAATAATTCAAGTCTTCCTGTACAAAGCAATTAATTTATTAACCCTTTCATTAAAGTTTATTACAAATGTAAGTTGTAACTTGTAGTGTTTCTTACATACGTCTTAATTTATAGCAACTAGTATTTGTGGCTTGTTAACAAAATAAATGGAACTTCTCATCGTATTTGTTAAAGTTAGTGTGAGAATTTGAGAATGTATCGCAGTTGAGAGTCAAGATTTATAGATGTTCTTGTATAAGTACTTACGTGAAGCGGTTACGAGTTTCGTTACGTCCAACAGTATGTGTTAACGTTGGACATAAAATAATGTTATTACATTTTCTCAATCAAATTAATATAAAAGTACCAATCTATAAAATGAAAGATTGGCGAATAAAATATAGCCCTAGTCAAACTGCTAAGTAGCACTCAAAATATTTTCTTCTTAATTCATTAATAAAGTACCTTAACTTCGCTTTGAAAATCACAAATATCTACGCTATTACTTTATTCAAGTTGTTAAGGAAATTAAACAGTTTTCTTCGTGAATATTTCATGGTGCCCATTAACCTATTAGATTAATATGAAAATATTCATTGTTTGCTGTAAATCTTATTTTATATACAACTTAACTAAGTACCTACACTGAGTATAAAGTTAGCAAAAATTCCGTAAAGTTATCATTCAGATATTTTAAATACCATAATGTTAAAAACTACACTCTACTTGATGAGGTAGGCAAAAAGTTCACGCGTACTTATGGAAAGGAAATATGCATTGGACGAGGGAATTACATAAAAAAATATCATAAATGTGCATTACTTTACTCGCGGCCACATTTGGATGAAGTAAAAAGGATTCCCGCGGGAAATGAGAATGAATTGCGAACTTTCGGACATGTGACGGATAGCTGTCAAAACAGAAGCAAACAGACAGATAAACAAACGGACATAAAGGAGAAGAGAGAGCGTTGCTGGCGGTAACGGAGTCTTAACGTGAATTAGTAAACGGCTTAAAGTCGTTTATTGATGCAGCGCATCCAGACCAACTTAAGCTATTGGATTAATCTTTCAAAAGCTTAGAAACAAGACAGTTCTGTTAAAGAAGGTTTCTTAATTATCACAACAAATTGCATTCATTTCATGTTAAAGAACTATTAGAAATTAAGGCCTGCTTGCAGCAATGACTAAATGCGTTTAGCGCTAAACATCATTCTGTCTCTATTTTCTTCAAATGATTGACAGAAACAGAAGAAATGTTGAGATGTTTTATATTCGTATAGCGCTAAACGTATTTAGATATTATGTAGTGCAAGCGGACCTAAATATCTAATAGGTAGATGAGAACAAAATTTGTGCCACCACTTTCTTAGCACACACAAACGTCACAGTACTCACAGTGTAGATAAACGCAGTGACAAGAATAATGACCTAGCAAGAACAAATAAAAGTTGACAGAAATTGGTGGATAATACGGTTTCATGTCTCAAGCCCATTTCCCTTGCCATCATTACAGTGACGGCGGGCGAGTGGTTGTGGCAACAGCACTAATCAGGCACAATTGTTACCTCGTATTTATATTGTGCTTTCTGATAAAATTTCTGTATATTTTAGGCATAATTAGTAGTGAAACAACATAATATGCAAGGTATTTTAGGTAACCGCTAGTAAATTATATAATACAGGGATTGTTGGTTTCAAAGTAGCATGATTTCAGATTTCAATCTTTTATTTCTCGTTCATAAGATTTCTGATCCTGGCTCCTGTTAAGTATATCTGGTTCTTGTTAGGGCTTTCTTGATTCTCCAGAGTTGGTATGAATAGATACAGACAAGGCCACATTAACTTTCACTAGTTTTTCTTCATTTTATTTGTCTTATGTTGGTACACAGTCTATATTTATTTTATTATGTAAAATAAAGCAAAACTTCACACCCAAAGCTCGCAGCTTACATTTCTCATTTATGTATATAACAGCCACGTTCAGCAGTTATGTTATAAAATTGCATTGTAGTGCAGCATAGTACTTACATGGCACCGACGTAGAGTGTATCTCTCTCCTCGTTCAAATACAAAGTGCGGTAGAAGAGACTGCCGCATGAGAATTCTCTTATATGATCTGAAACAAAGAAAAACATATTTAGTACACTGCGGTATTTATCTTGATAAGCTACTTAAGTAACACTAGAATTGTTTCAAAGGCTTTATTCGCGTTAAAAGTTGATTATTCCATATTTTCACACTGTCTCTAGTTATACCTACTCACAATTATTTCGTAGCTGCATAAGCTCGTCTATTCAGTCATCATCAATGCAAACATTGATTTATTTAAATAAAAAATTGTTTATTATTTTCCACAAAATGAGATCCTTATTTAAACATTATAATAATAGTTACCTAAATAAAACTTGGGTCGCCAAGATCAGACTGTGCTTAGTTTGGGTCCCGCTGTTAAATTTGTCTAAGTTTTCCGCTGGTTAGAATTCTAAGCCATGTTACTTTTATGTTTGTGAGTTATGTGTAAGCTTAATAAATAAAATTGAATTAGAAAAATAAACCTTATTTGCTAGTCCGTCTCTTTTTCATAAATCGTAATTTACGAACAACAGACAGAAATCCATAAAACTTTTAAATCCCAGTCATGGCCGGTTTATGCAATGTATTTTTAAGTATTCTATCATTTGCATAAGAATTGGCTATTGAAATATAATAACAGTATTTCATGCAGACAAACTGTGCAATAAATAATGTATGTGATAATATAAAATATATTTCATCGGGAGATTAAGTTGTGTTTGTTCACAAATCACTATCCACTTTGAGACAATTAAAAACACACAAAGTCTTGAAGTGGTACTTAAAGATATATAAAAGTAACCCTAGTGTGTTATGTGTAGTGATATTATTATGAAGTAATAAATGCAATCGGAAGCATTGGTGTCTGTTTACGTACCTATCATAAATTCTAAATGACAGGAAGCTATGCGTTCAAATAGGCTATTCATTTTAATGCGACAATGAAACAAGCATTCTGACATTTTACAACAAATTGATACAACAGCCTACACACGTGAATCTCACAAAACTAGCAGATTCCATAGTTTCTGTATTCAAGTCTATTTTAAAATCAAGATTCATGCTGAAAGCGTTTTCAAATACATTTAAATAATATTCCTAACAACAAAACAATGTATTCCGTATGCAATTTCAGAAGGTAAGTACTTATAAGTGAGGGTAAGATGGCCGCGATTATTGGCAGGTGGTCGTACGCGGCGCGCACGCAAGCTCACGTGACAGCGCGCCCACTCCATCGTCACGTACACAACAACCTCTACTTAACTATAATTAAACTTTGAGGTATATGGTGTATACAAAACATTGTCTGTAATATGTAAAGTCAGGGAAATTATATTTTGATAGCAATGTGACACATTACATTAATTTTAATCTGTCAAAAATTTAAATCTGTTTAACAATTAATTTCCCTGACGTTACGTGGATGTACTTACCTATTGTTTTATTATGACACTTTAATATAATAGCGTTAACTCTTTATTTCGGCCGCTGTACCCTACCAACTTACCTGGAAGGATTTGATGGAAACTGCAGACTAAAGCATCAAATTAGGCTTTGGTCAACAATTATGGAAAGCTACGCCGAATGCTCACGAAGGCCTTAACCAGCACCAGTTTTGTTTCTAGACAAGTCCTCTAATTTCCTTATTGTATATAAATGTCATAGAAGGTGAGAAAGAGATTAGGATATTGATACTGACTGAATGAGCTGCTGCATTCTCATGCTTGCTAATAAATAATTCAATAACCCATCATTATATTCAGTGCCTACCATTATACCAAACCGCAGCTAGCCCATGTGGTGGATTACGGCTCCCTCCATCTCCCAGATAGGAGGCCTGTGTCCCAGCAGTGGGAACCTTATAGGCTGATTACGCTTATATCAAGCGGTTGGCAAAATGCCAAATCAGTCGTTCATAAGTACCTAGTGGTCATTGATATTACCATGTTCGATAATTGAAGTTTATCAGCTGATAAGACCCGTTATCAGATTATCGAACCTCTGCGATAAACTCTGTGCTTGTTTAGGTGTAAATCGGTTTTGGCGAATGTGATGCCCAGGAACAAATATTGAGCTAAATAATGGATTACTTTTTCTAACGTTCTGCACACAATCAATAAATGAGTAGGTATTTATTATTACTATTCTAATGAATGTATCACAAGCGTGAAAGAATAAATAGACAAAAATCGCATGTGCGTATCCTAATTTCACACTCAATTTGTAGGGTCGATGTTCGTCGAATCAAAGTTAAGTACGTGAGGACGGCTATTTCCTCCATCAAAAGGCTTAGTCTGATCCTCCCTCAATTACTTATCCGTCCTGCTAGTTGATTATAAAGGAGGCGTAGGCCGCCTGCCTAAAGAATCGGACAAAATGCGGCCGTGACACCGACAGCTTGCGGAAAAAAGTCGTTGTAACTAATGTGGACAGCCTACGGAAGAGTGTCTACTACGCACTGAGCGGAAGCGTTGACGTACCGTAGATGCTACGTCTCCATGACGCGTAGGCGTGATTGTACCGAAACTACGGTGTGTGGATGCGACAAGTGGGCAGCGTCTTCTCGGCGTATACATTCCACGAACGCCTGCACTGGACTAATACAGGATTTGAATATACCATAAAGCCAAGTGGTTGGTTATAAATTCCATCGTGAACAAATGAAGGCTAATTATGACATTGTGATCATTTGTTCAGTGAATCACGTGATAAGCATGGATATGTTGACACCACCGGACACCGCGCCAATTACAACACTAATGAACTCATTGTTTGATCGTCTAATGAACCGTTTGCTCCATACCACTGCAGTATGAACACATAATATGATCTTCTTATAATTAAGTTTTGTCGGGAACAAAGTGTACCGAGCTTAACGCCCTTACCCTTAAAAGATTTTTTCTATACAGCATCGGGAGTCCGAGGGATTTATTGTATAAACGTATTTTTCCTGGAAGAAAAACCAATTTCCTTAGGTATATTAGCGACTTGAACCTTAAATAAATGTTATCAAAGCATTCATATTTTTTCAAATAGTAAGTTAGTAATCGTAAACATTTGTATTGCTGACGATGATGACAAAATATAGAGCTTTAATGTAGGTTGGTACCTTGATTAAAGTTGCCGAATAATTGACAAACATCAAACTCTAGAACACTTGATCCCATCCTAAAATATCCATAACAAGTGACGTAATAATGTTAATAAATTAATTTACAGCAAATAGGCAATACGGGTGAGTGCGGTTAAAATGTAAATCCATAATAACGAGGTGAGGTATCGCGCGACGGCAGCAATGACGACCGCATTATGCTGATACCATCGCATCGGAGGGTTAAATACCGCAACAAGTAAACGGGCGGACGACTGTTTGCTGAAACGTGCCGGCGCTGGTTAACTCGTGTTCCTACTGAAATTCGTGCTTGTCGTTTTTACGTTGAAATATTGTTTCAATAATTACCGGCGTTGTTGCAGTTGAATGTAACTCTCCGACTTAGGTTAGTACTTGAACGGTCGTCAAGAATTTCCGCTATCATCTACATATAATGAGAGATCCCTCGATAAGCAGAATTGTACATAATCACCACGGTTGGTTGATGAATACACTGGTGACTGTAGCACGGTGGGTAGGTTTAGGTTTAAAAACATTTATTCTCGAAAAATACACAAAAGTCATCTACATGAGAACAATGCTTAAAGTTAATAATAATGAACTAACGTTAGCTAACGTTGGGTAGCCTTTAGCGAATATACCTACAAATTGCTAAGATATGGATCACGATATTCTTCAAAAATAGACACCGAAAGACCTCAACAAAACACTAATTACCTAGGTGTCTAAAAAGTGTCCATTTCATGTCCAATGACATTAATTTGGGTTATATATAAAATGTGCCCAAATAAATAGAGCTACCGTATTACTGATATCCTCTAGTCTACCTTACTCAACTCCCACGCAGAAAGGTATAGACTGTTTTATTTTCAGGCAAGCCCACAGGGAAAAACTAATACTTTAATACAGGGTATGTTTACAAATAATATGTTCTCATAAACCAAGCATTTATATGTATAGTTGATGCAGAGCTTTTATTTCCTTAGCTAGTGATTAAAGTGGGCGTAAAATAGAAACTTAGAAAGTATAACGTGGGCAGTCAAAGGGCAGTAACTGTAATAGATAATAACACTATCCTGTTTTTATGTAACTGGACAGCTTATCGAAAAAATTACCTACCTTAAAATTCGTAAGAATATCCTTCAAAATACAAACGACACAATAATACATTATTAATAATATTGTGTTCGTCTACTTGCAACTATTAATGTAGCAAAGTGAAATGACCACGAAATAATTTATTCCTTCATTGATAATATTCTTATTAACTTGTTAACAACTTAACATGACTCCGTAAATTAGCATAAACAACCAAAACGTTTTAAAATAAGAAAAGGAATTGTTTGCGAACTAAATATGTTGTTGCAGGCCGCAGCAGCTGTGGTACAGAATATGTTTCCTTTTTTATTCCGGCGCAATAGTAACTGGTGTGCACCGGCCCTTCATTCACGTCAGTGTATTAATATCCTTGCATGTATTCGAAAATGAGAGAATTAGCGCTGTAAGCGCATTATGCATGCGTGCGGGCATTAAACTAAATAGCTTTTGCCCGCAGCTTCACTACCCGTTATTTGGTTATATTTTAAGTGCCAGTAACGCTCTTCTATTTTGATTTGTTGTCGGATATTTAAAAGAAAAATATTGGAACGATAAGTTTTAAAATATTCTATAAAGTTTCGGAAGCACCAAAGTGTATAAAAATACTCTTTTAGAGAAAACGGTGCCTTGTAAGCATGTTCGATACAATTTACGATACTAGATAACGCTCGGAGCATCCAAACGACTAACAAAGAAGAACGCAGAGCAAATATCAGAAACCTAGTTGGAAGGTTGGAAGAGTCATGATGCTACCTCTCCGCACAAACTTGGGTAAAGGAGTGTGTCATTAAGAATTTAAAAACATTTTGCTCTTAAAAAGGCAATAGTATGTATACGGACGTACGCAGCAGAAATTTACATAGGTAATAAAACAGTCCCATAACTCCCGGTTAACGTCCCAGTACACGAAACCCGAAAGTAAATCAGACACGAGCAGTTCAAATAAAGTCTACGTATTTACAAAGAGCTCACACGAATGTCGGCGACTTGCAGAGAGAGTTGTCTGTGTACTTAAAAAGAACAATTCTCTAGTAAACGTTTTACTAAGCGTCTGGTATAGTGTCCCCTATCATTGTTTAAAGTTTTAAACTCGAAGGTAATGCGCGTCGGGCGCTGAGCGCAGGTGGGTTATATTTGCGGCGGGAGTCAGTCCGGTTCTCACTTCTTTACTTCTTGCTCTACTTGTGATTTCAATGGTTAGGGATGTGTTGCATTCTTTTTGCGTGTTTCAGTTGCGCGTTCGTCCGGTTGGAGATGCGGTTCGAGATAAAGGCAGTCTTCGTAAATCTGCGCTGTCCGAGTCGCCGCTGTGTAGCCGTGTTTGGCTCTCTACTCCACACTGATATCTAAAAGAAAATACTGTAGAGAAACCGCACTGACGTGTTTTGCTAAAATACTGTGATTTATTTTCGTTTTACAATTTTAAGTTAGATTTTCAGAACAATATCTAGCTTAAAGTGCCTTTAAACCTTACGACTACGATTACGACTTTTGTAAAATAATGTTTTATCTCACACAGTCATGCAATAATATTTAGGCAGGTATACAAAATTGTAAGTGTATTTCCGAAACTGGAAGCCGCAATCCTCAATGGATTGGTATGAAAATTGGGACATTTATATATCTACGGTCTAAATCTCAGTTACTTTTGGAAACGGGTACAGTCCTAAGGGTATGTTGATGGGACGTATAGTTCTAAAGTAGCCCCGGCTTAAAAATAATTTGTACGTAATATGTAGGACTGTACTATGTTAAAAGAAGTTCAGAAAATATTTTGCTAATAATTACATTTGAATATAAAATAAAGTAAAAAACCCTGGACTAAGTAATCAGCACTGAAATTAATTTCAACAAAAACAATGTAATGAGAAAACATGACTGCGCATTCGATTCAATGTTTCAATTGAGTATTTTACATAAAGGAGGCGGCAAAAAATACAGATATATGGCGCCAGAAGTGTCGAGCGGACGCCCGCCGCACCCGGGGCGCTCATTAAGGCCGAGAGAGGCGCCCGCGCCCAAGCCGTGTTGTTTTTACACGGATTTCGCTGTTACAATTACCACGATAAGGTGATGATGCTTCACTTAATTCAGGTACAAATGTTTATGTCTCAGATACATTATGCTGCGCAACAAAGGTTTGCTGTTTTAGGCGTACTAAGAAAGCAATAACTCATTCTATGGGTTTAGTTTTACCGCCACATTACAAGTTGGCTTCTTATGTTGCAGGTGAGTGGCAGTAACTATTAACTATCAGATGTGCCGTGGGATTATTTAGGAACTTGTAACATAAAAGATTTCAGTCTGTTTTATAGTCCCAAAAATGATCCATATATATAACTTATGCACTATCTTCTTTTTATATCTCTTACATCCCCGCACGGTTATGTAATATTTGTATATTTAAGGTATAAAAAGCTGTCTGCAATTAACATGAATGTGCTGTGTGTGTGTTGAGCTTTCCCTTAATACCCGAAAGTAATAATTGGGTCACAAATGGAATTTACACCCAAACGAAATCGGAATACTCAGCACGACCAGTTTCTTTACCCAGAGAGGACCTAACAATAGGCGTGGAAAGTTTAGGGACAACAAAAAGTTGAATACGAACGAGTAGGTTCGTTTAACTCATTCCACATTACAAACATTCCACATCTTCCCATTCCCACTGCAGATAGTAGGTACGTACCTACACTACTAACTAGCTAGCTAGATAATGGCATAGAAAAATCTAATTAAGGTTAGCACAAGTATGTCGGGTGCCCCATAACAAGGATCGTAACCGCAAGTCACCACAACTAGCGGCGTGCACTTTATCTATTAAGAAGATGTCTGTGCCTTTCAACTAATAGAATTTTTAATCAAGTTGGTTGCGGCGCCGCCTCGGCACTAGTACGCCAGATTAATGTAATTCGACGACGCCATCACAAAGGCAAATTGTAATCCTCCCTCTTTTCATTGTATAGTCCCGGTAACGTGGCACTCACACAATGTGTCGTATTTTTACTTTATTCGACAGGACCATGCATTATGTAGATACCCATGCCACTGCAGTGTTATTTTATTATTGTGAAAGGAACAAGTGTTTTGCTAACAAACGTTGAATTGCAACAAAGGTATGATTTGCATAACGTCATCTCCAATGCAGCCTTTGACTTGTCGGATGGATGTCGCCGGCCCGAGCGGGCTGCAGGCGCAGTGTTCAGAACGCCCCTTAAATCGGCCGATTGCGGCACAGTCGTTAGGAAGGCCAAAGTGTCGGGACAATTAAGTTGAAGCGGCGATTGTGAACGGTGCCAAAGCGGATGTAGGTCAGTGAGTGCGGAGTGGACCCGCACCGCTAAGGTGACAGCGGATTCAACTACGTCGTGTCATGACCTCGACAATCCTGCCCGCTTTGGCAACGCACCTCGCGCCCCAAATACTAAACTTTTATTATTGTTACATTGTCATCCCCATTTCTACATATGCAATGAAACGACCCTTGGACTTGCAGTTAATAGAGTCTTTGCAATACAATACTACGGAGCACCCTCCCCATTTGAGCTGATCTACATTATTTTCGACATAAAATCTTATCTATGAACTTCTTAAAGATGCATTCTACGGAAGAAGCCAGCGTCTATCTAAACAAGAAGGGGAGATAAGGCGGTTTAGTGCACTCATATATACAGCGTGGCCCCCGATGCAAGATTTTCAAGACCTTAAGTCCGTCGTTATGTCGAAGCCCTCCATCCGAGCTCTTTGACGGGATGGCTTTATGTGCAACATATTGTATACCTGGCTCTAATCCGATTAGAAAGATAGTAGGTAGGTATAAGCAACCCGTCACACTACTTGAAGAAAATATTTTCACGATGGTTTATTTTGAGCATTAGATTTTTTTGGCATAATGTTCTCTTTTTGGGTCTTGAATTAGATTGACAGATCGGAAAAAAATAAGTAGATATAATAGATAGGTTAAAAATATCAATCCAGTCGTCTCTTTGGAATGAAAAAACAAAGATATCAGAATTAAGATGAGCCCCGTGAATAGCAAATTAGCAATTGAGTTTCCCCTATTACATGGAGATTAAATATCGTAACCGGCGATATGCGAGACAGAACACCTGCCTAATCCCTTGGGATTAGAAGGGATTACGTTGTGTAATTAAATAAATTACTTAATTAATTCAATCTCGTATAACACTTACGCCCTGTGGTCTCTATTAATTCAAACACAGCATTATCTATGTAACACCCAGTTTATGCCTCCAAGCTGGTGTAGCAGTACCAAAAAGTACTCTGTGAGCAGTACCAAGTAATTCTTCGCAGCTTCTGCCACGAATTCTAACATGTTTACTAGGGAGCATACATTATAACCGAACTAGTTCTCCGTTTGATACCACTAAAAGCTTCGTATATTCACCTATGTGACCCTTTTTGAGCAAAATTGTACTCCAGAACGGAGCTACAAAGAATGTTTATACACGAATGCAAACAAGATTTTTCTCGCTATTTAGAATGCCTCTTTTGGATAGTGTAAAATATGAGTGCGGCCGCCGTGAAATGAGCTTTGGGGTTCTGACAGCGCGCGTCGCCGGCTGCCGTTTGAATTTTGTACATAGCAATTTTCGTCAACTCGGGAAAGCATCAAATTAATCCACTAAAGATAATGAGGACGGAGGTGAGTGTTATTGCCTCATTAATGGCGTTGATTGGCGTAATTATACACTGGCAGTTCTGACATTCATATCACTGACAGTTTAATTTATCGATAACTGATTTGCTCTTTCGTTATTTCAACGCTGTTTCCCGGAAGTCTGTTAAAATTACAGCGTGACGGACCTGGGACATTTTGGCACTATCCACAGTAGGTAATATCATGGCAGGCATGTGATAAAATAACACTGAAAATATCGTAAAATTCATTCATCATTTTATTTCGCGAGTGTCGTGTCAACACTTTTATTCCCATCAAAGTGAAATTAAAAACAAAGACTTTTTTTTAACTATTGTAAAAGCTTAACAGTTTTTGACTATGGCAAAGGCCTGAATACAAAACTGAAAATGAAAGATATCAAAATAAAAGGCTTTACAATTTACCTTCAATGGATTATTTTACTGTATATTTTGTTTGAAACAAATTTAACGTGAGAAACTGCTCGGAACTCGAGAGTGACATGATACAACAAGAGGCTCCATGAAAAACTGTCTGGCTACGTATCTAGTTGAATGATGGATTGATTTACACTAGCATAAAAGCGGAAACAGTAACTTGAAAAATTTAAAACTATAGGTAAGTATTTTTCTTTCGGAATTTACTTAACACAACGATTCCAGAAACTAAGTAAACGTAGGTCCGCACTGACAACATACGCACGCGCATTCAAATCCGGGCTTGTACGTTGTTGATACAATTCAAATGCGATCTAGTCATTCACTTGCAAACTTATTTCGGTGCTCCTTGGAACGCCCTTCTGCTGAAAAATCTTCGTGCTTGCTTGCGAGCTTTGTACTGCTTACGATGTAGACGCACCTTTACAGTTTTTTTTTTTAATTGTTTAGTCATAATAAAAAACTAAACCTTAACTAAAGATGTGTTTGAATTTGAAAATGATTTTTTCCCAATACCAGACAATGGTTTACTGTGACTATACATACACCTAAATACCAAAATTAACAAAACGTTCAAGTGTAGTTCGGAGGGGAATTAAATATGGCATGTGCGGATGCGGGCGACGACACGTGGTTAGCGAAGCGTGTCACTGATAGCTTTGGTCCCTTGTGCCCGCGGCCACGTCACGCTCGCGATGCTTACGTGCAAACAAATACTGAGAACGCACGGAGAACGGGACTGACTATGGAAGAATTACGTAGCTTTGTAGGTAGATTTTTAGGCAGCAATATTTTTAGACACAGTAGCCCATGACTTGGGTTAGGACATAGGATATTTATATCCCGGTAGTACGTTCCCGTGGTATAATATCTGACACCCACGCGGGCGAAGCCGCGGGCAAAAGCTAGTTTGTAAAATATCATGTGTAATTGTTTGTTCTTCGGAATAAATAAAATAAAATAAAACTCTTATGCAATAATTGAACTCATTCGATTCACGAAGTGGGTGAAAAATCAATCCGGAGATTCGATTGTTAGAGATGTTTTACGATGTAGACCATTATAGGCATCCTCCTCGTGGCAATAGACATTTTAGAAATAATATTTTACTAAAAATAAATGAGTGCTCAAAAATCACGCTGACTCACTCACTATCTACCCGAATGGTAGATAGTGAGTTAATGGTCATTACTAAGTCCCCCGTCTAGTTGTGTTCTCTTGGGGGAAGGGTAATGACACTGGTATTAAAGGTCGATAAGAATTCATTAAGTGGCGGTAAGACCAATTCTTTTAAATGAGTTGTTAACATTTGTGTCTTTTATTTTCATTGCGCAATTGCTGAGTGTATGAGTTCTTGGCTTCCTGGGTTCTATCCCCGAGTTGTACCAAGTATTCCGGGTTTTTTCAGTAGGAAATTTCTTAACAGCCCGGACTATGAATTTGTGGCAGGAAATAGGGATGTACAACTTACCTCTGTATCTGTTCCTACATCATTCAAATAACGGATTTAATAGACCGCGTATGCTGCAGAGCTTAGCCGCTTCTTTAGTCTTTTTCTCGTTTAAAAGTAAATTATTAACACTAAACCAATGCATTATTTTAGCTAGAGCATTATTTACATCGTCGGTAATGTCTTGTTATCTTTTAAGCTTAAATAAAAGTGTTTCATCATGAATGTTCTTTATAAGGCAAGATAGGTTATTAATATATACGAGAAATTAAAACGAGCCAAGAATTGAGCCCTGCGGAACTCCCATAGTGACAGTAGAACCCGGGGATCACTTGCCGTTAACGTCCACTCTTTGGATCCTTTTATCCAAATAAGAAATAAGAATATCCAAGGCAGTGTTTCTAACACCATACTGATGCAATTTCCTGACCAATGTATCATGAGAAACACAATCGAAAGCCTTGGACACATCACAAAAAATACTTAGGGTATCATGCGACTTCTCCCATGCCTCAAAAATATGTGCGGGAAGCATAACACCAGCGTCGGTAGTCGAGCGACCCCTTGTGTAGCTGAATTGTTTACTGTTTAATAATTTATGTTTATTTAAAAAATGTCTTTGCAACCTCTACGGAATTTCCCCAAGTTTTTTTTTTTACATTTAGTGTATTGAAAGTTTTAATAATATCTCGAGCACTAACAAAGTTGAAATTAAATACATGGTTACAAATATAAACATTTTCTTTGAATAGGGAGTTAGGGACTCGGCAATAGATCGGGCCTTATCAGAATACCAGCGTTGCGGCATTTTTTTTTTTTAATGTCGCAGCATCATGCTGAGATAGGAGCTTTTTGGCCTCGTATAGGAATTTCTGTTTCCTTTTTCGTTTGTTACTTTTTGTTTTTATATATAGTTTGGTTTTTTATTTTATAATTTAGTTTGTGCACTTCCTGTACGAGTCGCAATAAACACTTTTTCTTTCTTTCTTTCAATAGTGGGCGACAAATTTAAAGTTTTAATGGTTGAGTCTGGAAAATCTACAAAAAAAATTCAAAAACTGTGGCAACTTCTAAATCTTTTTTAATAACTGTATTGTTAATATTACGGCTGTAGTCACTACTACGCTTTCTATCTCTTCCAGTCTCATTGTTTATAATTTCCCAAGTCGTTTCTATTTTATTTTGACTATTTTTAATTTTGGAATATTTTTAAAAATCGACATTTAGCTTCGCTACAAACTTGTTTAAATAATTTGGATTAGTTCTTAACATATTCATTAAATTCTTTACTTTTATTATAATTTATTTCTTCATATAATGTAGTTCAAAAAGTTTGATTCTAGATACTATTAAAATATCCCTTGAGTTGTCCATTCACTGAAGGTTGTAGAACCATTAACTGAGATCTGCTTGGGTATAAATGTTGAGTAAAATTCTGTACAATGTATGGCAAAAAAATAATTGTACAATTCATTGGAATCATCAGTATAAAGCAAGTAGGGTGATTTACTATTAAGTTTATTTTTAAAACTCTCCATGTGACCAGCAGTTTTTGGCACTACACTGATATCTCTCGTAGCCACTTTATTTTCTTGCTTACTAAAAGTAATCAGCTGTCCGCCGTGGTCAGAATCCAGTTGGCTTATTTTTTTTTATTACAATAGTTGAAATGTCAGTAAATCTACTAGTATCTAAACTTGTAGCTGAGGTTTGCGGTTATTCTAGTAGGCGCCAAAAATAAATTATTAAGGTTATATATGACTGTTTTTATTAATATTAGGTACATCGAAGAGTAAAAATTATAATAGTAGTAAACAGTATAAATTGACATTAAAATCACCACATACACTTATATTTTTTCCTAGTTTACATTTCTGTTGTCTACAATATCTTTTTAATTTCTGACGTATGTCAAAATAACAGAAGTGTTGAGGCAAAGCGGGAAGAATGAGCCGCCAAGTGGATGCGTAGCACGCGTCCCACACATGTCTACGTATATAATTTAATTCACTCATTCAAAATCGCACACGTACTATATACAGCCTACAATCAGCGACTGCTACGAGCGTAGCAGAAGGTCTACGATTTTCGTAGCGATTGTAAACTTTAGGTAGGTGTCAACTCCACTGACTTGGAGTAGGTAAGTAAAAAATATTGTTCATATGTATACTTCTTTCTATTATTATTGAATGTATCTTCTCTCTATCGTTATAGATACAAGTTGCTCGTAGGAAATACGTCTTACGTTAAATGGTAAGATAATAACCTCACTGAGTGGTAGCATTCGTGATTTTTTGAGATGCCTAAATATAGTTTATTTTTATTAGGCATAATTGGTTTATAATGCAGGTTTCTATTAGAAAGAGCGCGTCGGTGGGTGCGTTGCTGTTGTAGGTACAAGGTGTATTTTCCTTCACATAATCTAGCACATCTTTAATACAGCACGTTAAACATGACATTTTTGTCACGATTTGCCACTAATTGCAACTCTAGTTAACGCGTTAAAGATCATAACTACGATCATTAAAACTTTTACCTACCTAGCGCACTGGGAACCTAATCTCAAATCTTCTCCACTTTGCTCGTCCTTCTGCAAACTACGCTTCATCTTATCAATAGTTTTTACAGGCGCTGAGCATTTAGGAGAACGGCTGGCCAATTTCATATCTCAGTACATACAGCAAATATACGTATACCCACAATAAAATTCAAGTAACACAGTCTGATACACGCAGGGCTACACAAATTACTTCAATAAGCACGCATGATGGAGGACGAGGTTCCCACGAAATGGCGAAATTCCATCCGCCGTGGATGCGCCACTGAATACAAATTCACATGTACTCCAATTATAGGAAAACGATTTGGTACGAATATTCTTGGCAGACTTGCAAATTTCGTCTCGAATCAGCAAAATATACTTATTTTGTTGGGAGTTAGAATGGTCCCGTCATGAATTCGTGACTTTCCTTTTCTGGATGAGCCAAACTGGCCTCCCGAGGGACCGAGACGGTAGATCTGTTACGTCGCCACTGACGAAAATTGATTGTTATTACTGACCACTTTTATGGTGACTTTAGTCAACTGTCAACTATTATTGCCCTCTATGGACTTACTTACACTAAAGTATTTAATAACCACACACATTTTTACTAAACGTCAAGCTACTCAATACTTATAAAATAGCTACTTTAAATAATATAGATTTATTGTCTTAATAAAAAATAAAAAAATACAATGGATACAATTACATCCTCAACGATTTACCTTATCCTTTAGATTTAAATAGACAAGTGCGTCCTATTAAAACTATTCTTAATTAAAATAAGTTTAGATAGGTTACTCGTGTTATTATCAAATTATATTATATCTTTGCAGTAGGTCACACAAATTAGTTACAATGGATGTCACGTTCGCAGGACACGTACGATGGACGGACACGAAACGAGTTGTAATTTTAATTAAAATGTCACAACTTTTGAACCCATAATACAATTAGATACTTTAGCATAAAGTTAACATAATACGTTCTAATTCAAAGCGCGGTGGATTTCAAATTTCCACTTTTATGTAAGAAATGAATTTCATAAATCATTTACATGAGCACTTCGTTGAATAATTTCGAGTTTAACTTGAAAGTCCGTACCTGTATTTCAGTTTTATCCATAAATAACAAGGTTTTGGTAAGTGAAACATTAAGGTCAGGATTTTCAGACTCCCACGCCTGTCTACGAGCATATTGTTAATCTTAGAATAAGTTGTCTGTACCCTGCGCGGAGCGGAGTTTGAACAAGTTTAGTCACGGAAATTAATTTCAAGTAGAATAAAGACGATCGTATTGTATGACTATTTCGGGATTGAAGTTAATGTTCGTGAAACTGTATTTCATTTTCTAAAGACCCGTTGATTGGTTGGTTGGTGGTGGGACAATAATAATTATAATTACCAAGATCATAGTGAAAAGTTGGAAATTGCTCAATTATAGATAATAACTTCAAAGTTTATAAACCTACTTTAATATACTAACAGCACTTTACACATACCTAAACCTATATAGAGCAGTGGCGGCCCAGTGGTAACGGCCGCGACTTACGAGTTGTAGGTCGTAGGTTCGAACCCAGACAGGCGCTTTACTTTGTGTAAATTATTTCATCATCACTGCGGTGAAGGAAAACATCGTAAGGAAACCGGCACATCCTAGAACCATCGGTTCGAAGACATGAGACATCTACCAACCCGCACTGGGCCCGCGTGGTGGATTACGGCTCACTCCCTGTCACAGCAGTGGGGCATTGTAGGCTGATGATGAAACCTATACCTCAAGTTACAGTACTATAACAAACTATGCACGCCATTCAGATAGCTACTTAGCATAACATTGTACATCACAACTGAATTTGCCATCTTCTTTTCCAAAGAACGAACTAGACAAATCCCAAATAAATATCCCCGAACAACATATTTGTCAAAGCAACAAAACAAACTAGCATTCACTACCTATCTACCAACATGCCGTAAGCTGTTTGTGCGTCCTATTACTAGCTGCACAAAAGGCAAGCCGGTTCAAAGTTCAAAACGGAGTACTAGAACATTGTAGGTGCCGACTATGGGCTGAAGAGGGCAATAAGAGAGGGCAAATAGCTCTCCGAGGCGTCTCGCGTCGTCGTGGGCCCGCCGGCGCGGGCGTCCCGGCCACGCCACGTGCACCTTTCTAATTAGCCCTGCAGTCAGCTTGCCACAAATGAACACCTAACATTCAATGTGATTTTTTAAGATAGAAATAGCAGATGATTAGGCTGAAATTTCATTTAAAATTGAATAGTTTAGTTTAGTAGTTTCTAATAAGGACCTAACTAAACAATATACAAACTAATTTTGAACACATGAACACCCACATTAAATTAGTTATTTTAAGAAAGATATAGCAGATGATTAGGCTGACTTATTAGAAAGTGAATACTTAAGTACTTACTTACTAGCAACTCTTGATAATGAGGGGATACAACAGATTAATTCCGAACTATAATTTCCAATTAATTTCGAAGGGACGTTTTAAAGTGGTTAAAAAGACAGTTCAACCTTTTGAAACCTAGGAACTTAATACTACTTAGGTACCTACCTATAGCGCTAAATATTGTTTGTAAGTTGACACAAAAGAAAACAGAGTACCTACCTAGGTAACTTCAACAAAATTAGAAGCTTTTTACTCGATGTAGAAAATAACAAAGGTTTTTTAGCAAAACCTTCCCACATTGCTTTTTATTCAATCTCCTTCAGACTTCTAGGAAATTAAATGTATATTTGAAAGATTTCCATTTTATTTGTCCTTGTTGAAAGAAGGTCGCCTATGAGAGATAAAGTTAGAAATTGTGCCTACGACATTAGGAAACAAAGAGTCTATACAACAACTAAAGGCTGAATCTCATATTGTAGAACATTTGGTATTTTACTTAAATAGCAACCGATTTTCATAAATAACAAAATCTGTGTTTCCTTATCTTGCAATCTTGGTAATGTAGACTACTGTGGTATTTATAACCGATATATCCTTTCTCATAAGGTACCTACCTAGAAAAATCCACCAATACAGCGCAAGGAAAATATGTATTATATCTGTTACAAGTTGTGTTAATAGGAGTAAGCGTTCACTTGATGCTTTTATAGTTTTTACAAATATTCCATTCGGTCTACTAAACTAGATTTATTAGTCTTCTATTTAAAAAAAAAATTGTATCGTAGGAATGGGTCAAATATATATGAGAGAAGATATAATGCAAAAATGCATGAAGAAATATTGGAAAAGATCCTTTACCTACTTTAAAATATTTTGTGAAAAATCAAATGTTGAAATGAAGAATATCTAACCGTTAAACCATCACACACAATTCTTCACTTTAAGATGAACGGAAAACCAGAAAGTGAGTAAAGCGTGGCTGGCGGAGGAAGCCGTGAGGCGGTCTTGCCTCGTACTCGCTTGCATTGCGGACTCGCGGCACGTACCAAATCCGACACTTGGCACAGTTCACATTCCCGCCGCGCTTTCCCCATAATACAAATTTTAAGTTTTAATTACGCCTCTGCAAACTTACGCCCCGACAACGCTGTATTTATAAAAACCCTAATGATCGGCCGCTCTCGCAGAAATGCCCTTGTAATATTCTATATTATTAGTACACATCTCAGCAGCGTATCCATACTTTGGACAGATTGTATTTTCAATTCCTCTCGATCGAAACACTTACAATAGCTACAATGTCAATAATTTCGACCGGCTCATTGTATTGTCAGATGAATTATGGATCAGGAGATTTAAATAAGATTTAGTATTACTTACAATAATAAATAATGTTGCTAATGTAAAGACAACCTTCGAAGTTAAATAGAATCGGAGCCTACCAACAACAAGAACAAAACTGACAAATAAATAAAACAGCGAGGTCCAACTCAGGCAATTTCTACGGCGATAAAACGCAAAAGGAGCGGTATTTAAATTGAATACGCCGTAAATAAATGCTAAATGAGACAAAGGACTGGGAGAGAATTTGCAATCTAAACAAGAATAAAAGGAGTAATGTATCTTTAATGAAAGTAAGGAAGGGCCGTCAACGGTACGCGGTGATTACGACCGCGGACAATGTCCCACACCTCGAGCGTTTGCTTAAGCTGTTGGCACAATTAGCTTTATGTGCTTTTCGCATTGACGAGCACACAGCACAATGAATTCTTGAAGCTTGTGTGATGACTGTTGCTTAATCGAGGCCAGTTAGCAAAAACGAACAATATTTCTGCTTACATTTTTTTATTTAAATAAAATAAGTAAGTTAAAATAACTTGCTTTCATGTTTCAACTACAAAACAAGATTACAAATTACAGACTAATGATCACCAAACAAATGATATTAATTTTGTTAATGAGGTAACATGAATAGCATTCAAACAAAATAATAAACTTGATTTGGTAGTTATTATGTAAACGAGGTGGCCACGGTATGTTGTGTGGCTAGAAATTCTCGTAAATTCTCTTTTATTATTCGTGGTAATCCTACACGTTACCTAGTCAGACGTCCAGTGGATAGTGACTCGAGGAAAAACAAAGAGCTTTGAGAAAAGAATCCTATTTTTTCACGAAATACTATGTTTACGTTGCTTCTTGAAATTAATACTGCTGATCTTGGTAAAACGGTTAATTGATGTGTGTTTGTTTCAGCACTTTTTTTATATACCTATGTCACCTCTTCGCTAATCAAGGGGACAGTCGGATAGAGAAAAAAATGTATGGGTTTGTGTCATGTCGTAAGGGTATTTAGAGTTAACGAATTAGGTCAATAAGTATGTCGGGCAACACAAACTTATTCATCAATAAGTGAGGTACATCTGTCACCACATACTGGCAAATGTAATATCAAATATTATTAATCATGAGATATCTGTGCTCATTATTATGTAGAAAAGTTAATAGATTTTATAAAATTGTTGAGTGCTGTGAACTCATAACATGAAAATATCTCAAGAAATGGGGAAAGGAGAACCTCTCTATATTTTGTAGTGAAAATAAATTTGAAAATGGATACATATGTGGTCTTAATAGGTTTATGGGTATCTTTATATTTAAAATATTTATTACTAGATTTTCATTATAAATTGCACCTGCCACTGTTTGTCTCTGCATCACCCAAAGGTTGCCTGTAAGTCCGCCTCTGTACCTACATTTGTGTACTTAAAGTATTAAATAAATAAGTATGTGCCTGAGGCATTTGTAGCGGTATCTACATCGCCACATGCGAACTACGTCACACTGACGTCACGCAAAATCCTGCATCGCGCAAGCAGAGTTTACCGCGCAACTAGCATATATATACAATCTCCCGACAACAATCGTCGGGCAGTTGCCCACCAGGCACGACAAACGTCTAGTCGGAGGATCCTCCATTTTGTATGGAGGTATGAGTGAACTTTACACCCTGTTCCTCGTACCTCCATACATTAATTGACTTAAAGAAAATAGATTTCGGTTATTTGTCTGTCTTGTTTATATGTAGCCCAGTTTTGCAGTTTTCAGCTTGAAAGTGGTTTTATAACTGACTAGCTGACCCCGCGAACTTCGTACCGCCTAAAATTTTTTTTTAATTTTTTCTCTCCGTATGAACCGTCCTCGTAAGTACTTCAAGGAATATTCTAAAAAAATAATTAGCAAAATCGGTCCATCCGTTCTTGAGTTATAAAATTACAACGAAAAGTGGCATTGATTTTTATAGGTAAGGATATTGGCATCATATTTCTACAGCTCCCCATGAAAACAGGGGGAACTAAAAAAAAAAGGGTTGGTATGTTTTCCATGTATCTGGGTAACCACAAATTTTAACATACCTACAAAGTTGACAAATTTAAAAACATGTAGTAAGAAAATCTTTTTCATAATGCCGTAAAACAAAACTTTTATATAGTACCCAGTGTGTTCATGTCTTAAAGTTTTTGTAGACGCTGTAAACATACTAAAACTTTCCACAATAAACAGAGTACTTAATTCTGTAAGCTAGGTATATGAAAACCCGTTAAGTTGAAGTGAATCTATAATAAGCAAATACGCGGACAGACCGCAATTATTTATTAGTCAAACACTTACTTAAGCTAAGAAGAAAATATGTCTTGACTGCAGCCAACAACGGCCAGCTTAACGAACGTGGGTTTGGTTTCATAACCAGTTGGCTAATTAACATTACAATTGAACACAATAATTTAAACCCACAGGTGCTTTTACTATTCACTTGTTAATACCGCACATGAATCAATCTGAAACTTTTATTCAAACTCCTTTTACGAAAGCAGCTTGAATAAATGTACCGGAGGCCGAGGCTGTATTGAATACGCCTTGCTGTAAATAGTTACAGATACTACTTGTCTGGTTGGAGTTAACTGGTCTGTAAACATTCAGAAAGAGCGAGCCTTAAACTCGAATATCTTTTTTTAAGGAATACAAGGTGAAATGTATGATTCAAGGTTGAAGTTTGTTTCATATCTAAATCTTATTAAACTGGAGTAGTTACCAAATAAAGAATAGCAAAGGAACGAAAACAAAAAAAATGTTTATCATTTTCCCAGACCCCATACATATTAGCTTATCCAAACACAAACTTATAGCCCCTATCTATAAATTAACAGCTCACCAGTTTTGTCAACATTCTGACCCCAATCAAGTAAACAAAAATATCCGGCGACAAAGCCACATCATGTGGGCGCACTATCATTAAAATGCATGCTACAGTATTACTATTTCATACGTCACGGTATGAAGTTAGTCATGATTTATTACACCCGCTAGATACGCAGGCCTGTCCTGATTACCTACAGGATCATTTTTCACCTTTACATAAATCACCTGACAGTTATCAGCAACTGACGTTTTGATCGACATTAAATTAAATTTTATAGATGTCCGTATCTATTTCGTTAAGTTCATTCTTTAAATCCATTTCTATCCCATGCTATCTCGCTCATGTCTGGAGTAATAAAAACAAGTAATCAATCAAGTACACGAAGCTATAACGAGGCGGGAATTATTTTGGTTGTAGGAATATTTGTTATGGTCACCGGTTTTGAATAATTACAGCCGGAACAAAAAATAAAGAGAAGTTAAAACAACTAAACACAAAAGAGTGTTTTACGAGGAGAACATAAAAAAGTAAAAAAAAACATGAAGGATATTTGCAAAAAAAATTACAAATTGTAACTTTAAAATTGTAAAAAATTCTGTACCCGCAAGCAGCTTGCTATTAATTTCAAAAGTACCGATAAATAAAAGTTTCTCACAATTTCAGAGTAGTCTCTAATCTGGACAGCGGGCAGTCAGTTTCGCATCGGGCGCAGTCCCGCTTGCACGAATGGCGCAACTTGTCCAGAATCATTCCAGAAACTTTTGACAAGTTCCCAAACAACAGCCACTGTTAATGCCAGTTATGATTTTAGTTAATGTTTACTATGGAAATCGAATCAATATCTAATGTAGGTATTTATATATCAGTATGTTTTGGTTGAGTCTTGATTATTTAAACAAAGCAAATTTATAACTTTTCGTACTTCAGTCACGTTTTCAGACCTAATTTATATGTTGTCTGCATCATAATTAGTGTACTTTCCGAACTGTCACATCTGTGTCGACTGTGCCCGAACAAGCAAACAGTAGTCGTGAGTTGTGTAGTAATCCTTGCCAATATTATTTCAACACGTAGGATGGGAAGCGTAAAACGCAGTGGGAGTTTAGAAGGCTTTCAGCGGAGCTGGCCGTTTAGCAAAGTTTAAGTAGGAACCACTAGCGCCGCGCTCTCTACTCGGGCTCGGTTCACATTTAATCCTTACAAATAAATAAACAACCCTCGTATCACTGCAAATACCAAAAGCGAAATGTTAAATATGTTTTGCTGGATATTGGCACGCGTACTGTTACTAGTTCAACGGAATATACGGCTTTATTAAAAATGTAGGTATCTTTACTACTTTGCGCTTGGCAACGAATAAAATAGATGGATCTATTCCATCATAAATATTTAAGTTAATACTCTCACTCTTCCTAAGAAAATATTTGCAAATTGAATGCGAAGTAATAAATGGATCCCTTGCATATCAATGAGCGTTCAAGGCACACCTAGGTTTGATTGATTCCGTCGCATTGGAATTATTTCGAGCCTGTTTCCGATTTACCAAAGGATCACTCTGGCTGTTAGCGTTTACTGTTTCTGTGTGAGCATTTGCTCTTATTGTTTTGTTAATGAAACCCATTGCTATCAGATTCACAAAGGGTCTAATCGTAAGTGCTTTTAGCGCCAAACACAAGTGTGTACTTTGGGTAAATAAAGTATTTTTATACTGCAGAATGTTTGAAAATTTATTGTAAGCTTTAAAAGGATTTCGAAGGTTAATACCGTGTAAAATAAATTGCCACCATACGAAACTCGGTTCAGCTAGTTCAATAGAGCAACATAGTGTGGTAGTTTGATTCGAAAGTTTGCGGTTGAGAAGCGAAACGGTCTGGAAAGAAATTTAGTGTAAAAGCTTTAATGAACTAATGTATTCTTAATGAAGAGGCGGGCGTCGCGTCGGAATTGTGGGCCCGCGAGCCCGTTTAATTCCATGAAATATACATAACTCTCGGGTACATTTCAATTAGCACTTGAAGTGAGCACAGGCGCCACCCGCTGACAGTGTCGTCCCAACGACTTCAATGATCACAATATCGTCGTCATCTAAATTTAGAAGAACTGTCACTCTTCTAAAATTGGCGCCGACGTGACCTGGATGACAAGTTTAAAGTCAATTTATATTTTATATTGATGAAGCTTAAGTTCAGATTAAAAGTTCGTGGACGAGAATTTCGCCGTCTTGTAACATTAAAATTCCAAGGTAAGATGAGCAATTTTCTTCTTGATGTGCCTTTCAGGCTGTATAAAAATTGCAAATATTTTAGTATCAAAGTTCAAGTGTATGTCCCATCTGTATGGAGGCCGAGACCCGTCGGGTTCCTCTCACACCGAATCGTAAACTATGGATGGCCAATTTATGGTTTCAATGCTGTAACCCATTCCGGTCCAGGCAGATTTACGATAGCAGTTCCTCACGAATACGAGCATCTACGCGGTCACATCTAATAAACAAGTCACGAGTTTTACTTGCTTGTACAAAGTATGTATAGGTAAATATCATAATTTATAGCTGTGATACGATTTAAGACAACAGTTAAGTTCTGTTATTTATCAAACATGTCAACTGAATGTTAGAATATCAATATAGAATTATAATGTTGCATAATAAAATACGGATTTAAACTAGCCCTTATAAAATACCAATGTTTGTTTCTGGCTGTGCCGTCGCGGTTGTCGTGAACCGTGGCGCATAGGTAAATTCCAAACGTCAGTGGGTTGGTGATCGCTGTATGATACCTAGTCTTATTACGTTGAGGGTAGGCAGTTTTCATCTTTTGTCTGCTGATTACAATGATGAGAATCTATCTGTCAGAGATGTATGTACCACCTAACCGTTCAGCGAAGACAGAAGCATTATAGCGAGGGTTCTTAGCATAATGATTAAAGTCAGCAGCAGACTTTTACGGGTTGTTATGATAATATTGTTTCCGTTAAGAGTAATCCCTCTATGAACACCGCAGCTGTCGTAAAATGTGACTACGGGACAAATGTGGCGTGTGTAACCGAAACCCTGCGATTAACCACAAGCTTGTTTTACCTACCTACCTACGAAATTTTGCACCTTCATCGGGTGTACTATTTCTACTAAATACACAAAATAACATATTCAACTCGCTACGGTAATAAATAAAAAATATAGCGACACCTTTACTTGAAATATTACTAACATCACGCTTTAACCATTTGTTTATTGAAATATGTACCTTAATCTGTACTTCCCACCCAACCGTATATTAATGTTAGAATTATACGCTACATATATGTAAATCCATTATACAACCAAAGCGTAGCCCATTATGGTAATTCTTAAATAAGTCATTATCCCGTTGAGTATTGCAATTAGAAAACATAATGATAGCTATAAGCGAACATGGGGTATATTAATAAATCACGCCTACGCCATCAAACTAATTGCTCTTTATTGTTATTTCATTGGGTACAAACCAAATTCAATTGTAGGCACGTACTCATGTTGGTAATGCATCTTACCGACTCAATAACCGTTAACATATCGTACCAACATCTAATATTCGTGGCATAATTATAGTTTTTAAATAAAGAGCCTTGACACGGCGAAATAAAGCTTCAGTTATAGTTAAACGGTGTCTGTCGCCCAAATGAGGCTAAAATATTGATAGCAACTGAAATCATGTTCGTGAACGGGCGCCGCCGTCACTAGGGACTGGTCATCTCTTACCTGCCACGGCTTATTTTAATTTAATTTGACGTTGATACAGCTCAACTAGTCTATTTTAGTTATTTTCATAGCGATATTGTCTACGGCATTCTGCTGTGAGGCAAACCCGCTGATATTCAAAATATATTTGTCCTTCCAAAACGAGCTGTTCGAGCAATTTACTAACTAGGTGCTAGAGTTTCTCTGGGAGTTTTTTTTAAAGATATTGGTATTTTTACGGTAGCATCACAGTTCATCTTCGCCATCACCTTATATATTAGGCAAAATATTCACTTTTACACATAAAACAGTGATATTCATAATATTATCACTAGAAATAAGGACAAGCTACGAGCTCCCTTTCACCAGCTTCATACGTTTCATACATCATTTGTTGGGCTTAGTATAACCTTTTATAACAAGCTTCCATCTTCTTTGCTAGATTTGCCTTTTATTTATTTATTTATTAAATCTTCCTGCACAAGTAAAAAAAAAAATACTGTACAAAGGCGGACTTAATGCCTGAGGCATTTTCTACCAGTCAACCTTAGGGCGATGCAGAGATATACCATGGCAGCTGCAACATACGGGATAGATAGCTCGGAAATGACTTTAAAATACAAGAATAAATACTAATAATACAAAACTACAAAAAAAAAAGTAAAATCTAAAGTAAAATCCAACCTTTGTTCAAAGGCATACTATTCGTCGACTACTTTATTGATTCAAGACAATGTTTATGTTCGTTCTCCAGAATTAGCTTACCTACTGACAAGTTATATGACGTCATATATTTGTTTATTTTATTTGACTACATATTTATGTCAGTATAGTTTAATTTTATCTTCGTTTATTGTTGCGTTGTATTGCAATGTGTGGTTAGCAAGCGACCTCGACAATAAATCATATTATTCTTGCCTGAGCAACCGGCAGCAAGTGCATCATGCTCCCTTAGATGTCACTGCTTGTGGTAACGTCGGGGGTCGGGTTGCCTCCTTCCCTCAAATATGGCGGGAGGGTAATGGCTGATCTTTGCGTTATGCTCGTGAACGGGTGCTACTTGTGGCGACAGGTACATGTGGTCGTCTTAATGACCATGGTTTTATTATTGTATCAGTTTATTTATTTTACTTCTGGTCCTAGTTTATTATTTGTGACTTCAAGTTACAGATATATAAACATGATGCAGCATTGATGTAAGCTGGCACGCCCTTTTTGCCTGGAGACTTTTATTTAGGTATTAAGTTCTGAATCAAATCAAATCAAATTTATTCGTAAATGTAATTTTCAATGCAATAAGATGCATAAGTTGGTCAGTTCGCTACATTTTACTCGAGAGCATACAAATAATAATAAAGTTAGTGGTGTCGAAACAACAGACACACATTTAAAATGAAATAACTTATTTACTTACATACTAAAATACAATTCCTTACGTACTAACACATAATTACCAATGTCATTAGTAATAATCTAAATGTAATATTGTAAAAATCTAAATGTCAGTGGTGTCCTCCATAAACTGTATATATGTTTTTATTATTTATTTCTGATGGAGTATAGTTTGCTATGTTTTTGTTACTATATTGGCGTGTGCCAGCTGATATATGGCAAACAATTTAATTTTATGTTTGGTGTCTCGTAATGTTAATTACTTACTATTGTATAGAATCCAGTTCCTTTAACTGAACAGACAGCTGTGCTGCTGGGGAGTTTGTTGCGCCACTTCTTCGTCTCAGCAAAAGCACTAGGAAGTAGTGAAGGGCGGGCGTTTTGGGGGACTGTCTTATGTAACTTTGACGTTCAAAAAGTGTTGATTCTCAGCCTAGTTTGAATGAATGACTTTTGAGTTCTGTATTTAATTTAATAATTTAATTGTTTTTTTTATATTTTTATTACGGACGCTTTTAACGTTCTGCATCGTTCTCACATGCACGATTCCAACATCAATGATGTAACCAATATTTTTTTTCCAAATTTTTGTTTAAAAGAGTGTCCATGGAGTTTCTTGTCCGTTCTTCTTCATAAGTTCCTAGTACTTACCTACTACGCTTTGGAATGGGCAACTAGCGTCATCTTTCTGACCGCCCGACCCCTTGACAATTCCAAAGTGCCCGTAATCGGTCTATTTGAAATAAATGCTTTGAGTTTTGAATCAAATAATTAAACGGTGTGGTGCTATTTTAATTATTTCGGAAGGCTTAAAAAGCGAGTTAATTTTTAATTAAATGGTTTTTCATATTATCACCATTCACTATAGAATGTTAATACCTATAGGAGAATCAAGGATCTCGAAATTATTTTTATTTGAAGATTTGTTAGAGAGAGTCAAGACTACCAATATAATTATATACCACCCGTGCAGAAAGAATAAAACCCTGATCAAGTTCAGATCAAGATCAGTCACCTGCACGTGTGTGGACGACAGTAAATATATCTGTCACTTATGGAGATAACAGGTGTGACATGGAAGTCATAGTTTTTCCACATTTTCACAATCCTGATTCAATAGATAAATTGGTGGACTCTACTGCCAATACTCTTGACCACTTAACCGCGTATTAATATTAACCACTGACGGATAGTTAATCTTAACCTGGGGTTCAATTTTTATCTGAAGTTTAATCAAAAACATTGAACAGAGCCAGCTACTTGTTTATCGCTCAATTTATAAAAACAAATTGAGGAAAATGGGATATTGTGGTTTTCGTTGGCGATTGGCTAGCTAGCGATACGGCTTCGACTGTTCTGTATGTTTTATAAAACGCTTGTAGCTATGTTTCTCATCTTATTAAAAAGCTGAAACCACATCATAACGGATGAAACTTGGAAAACCTTGCCTTCGAAAACGAAGAAGCTGAAATAAATAACTTCCAAACATTTTGAGGCATGTCTTCAGTAAGATATGATAAGATCTTACGAGCATTCGGATTTAGGTAGTTTTAATAATGTAGTCTGTCTATCTCCTCGCTAGTTTCTAACTTGTTCAAATATGGGGTATATAAGTATTCAAATTCTAGTTGAAAACCAAGTCTATACGTCTCCGCAAAATAACGTAATCATATATCCCGATTTCCAAACTATTCGGCGCTGACAAATATTCACAAAGCCACAGTGGATAGATTAGGTTTTGTTGTACGACCGCCATCAGAAACTCTGAGAATACCGCCAGTTCGCGCACCACAACCACCCACTATCTACTCATGCTGGAAACCAATTTCCCACCTCATTGTTCTAAAATTGCGTCCTGCTCTATTCTACGTTCCGACGGCCAATCGATTCGCACATTGACAAACATCGAAAAATAAAATTGATATTGGAAAGGAATTGTTATCTAAAATATTGGAAAGTCGACCAATTTCTGTTATAACTTCCAAAACTATCGATATATTTTGTCCATCAGTAGGTACTTACATTTTTCCCAGAATTTTACGATTTAACATTCATACAAATGATAGTTTGAATAACAGCTTGACAGAAATTTGAAGAATGTTTAATGTTTAATGTCACCACACTGTTTTGAAAGAGATAAAACTGAATATAAACGATCAACAGGAATGTCACTACATTCTAAATATAAATGACATACTCTTTTTATTCTAAAATGGACGTCCCAAAATAATTATAACATATCACAGTTTATGTGAGAACTGAAATCCTTGGAGTTATTTCTGTCATTTTACTTTTCTGACAAAGAAAGAAAGAAATAAAGAAAATGCGTTTATTTGCGCTAAACATGACGCAAAAAATAAGAAAAGGTTGGGGGAAACATGCGTCACATCCGCGCAAAACGGCTATCGCTCAGCATTATGCTGCGACCCTATGCAAGGCAGAGCCCCAGCGCTGGTTTTCAGCGACAGCTAACAAAGTCCTAAAAACATTAAAGCATACCGTGAGCTTTGCGTATTTGCACGTCTATTTTAGGGAGTATGTTTTATCCATTTTATATGTTTACCCATGTAATTATACGATTCGATCAAGTAAGTGTATTCAGTTTCACACTTGTCTACAAAAAATTCAAATCTTGTGATCGACTTTTCAGCCACTTCCTGTAATCCAATCAAGCCGAAATTTTTAACAACTGTGTTGTTTTGATGACGATACAACATTACGGCGTCATATAGCTAATCTACTACTTACCTATCTAAATGTAAAGGGACAAATTAAAATAGCTAGCGAACTCCACAGACGTGATTGTTATCGATATCCAATAACAATGAAAAGTAAAAATGTTCTAAAGTCTTAATTTTAAGTAACTGCAGCTGACTACGGTTAACGACTACTGGTAGTGTAGTTACTTGAAATTAAGAGAAGATTTTGTTTTTTTTTTTATCTTCATTAAACATCGATATCCTATCCCCCCATATCCCATCCCGATTCCATTAAATATTGATCGATACATCTTAGGAGTTTTGCTAGAAAAAATTCAATCATTATGAAATGTGCAAGAGTCAAGGCACACCATATGTGAACCAACGTTATCCAAATAAACCATTAATACGTTTACTGTTGTAGGAGGTTGGGCAGTATCTGTGCGACAGTGCAGCGAGACAGAGCGCCGGCCCGAGGCAGGCGCGATGCCTTTGTTCGTCAGCACGAATGGAAATCAATTTTACAGATCAACTACACTGGAGCCGAGTTCGACAGGGTGACAGCCACTAGGCCGGCCTATGAATATAAGTTACCGGATCACTATCGGACGGCCGGACTCAAAATCCTATAACTTACACAGGGCTTTGGAAACGGATTCCTTTTTCGGGAATTTTAAAACATAGATGACATAAAAAAATTGAAAAATATATTGAATTTGGACATCATTTCTCTAAGAATCATGAATTTGTTCTGGAATTCTAGATTTAAAAAGAGCTGCGAACGTATCGTGGTTTTCACTGCTATAAGTAAATAAATCATATCGTGTACAGAAATCGGTAAGGGACGCCGCGCCGCCGCAATTAATGCCGGTAACCCTGACAGATCTGCTCACCCCGCATGTGAAAACGAGCGTAAAGATACAGATTCACCGTTGATATAGCACCACAGCATAGCGTAACCACCCGCCTTATACGTAAATTAATTTTGTGCTGTGATCAGCGGAGCGTGAGTCTCACGATAATCATTCCGATCTCGGCCTCGGCTCCACACATTCGCCGAATAATGCCACTATTAATCATTAGCCACGTTATGGCTTATACAAATAATAACCGAATTAGTATCCGTATCAACTGATTCAGCGCTACCCAAGTATATTTTATCTACATCGTTATAACGCAACTTTTATCCTCCCCATTTATCTTAGCGAAGCGTAATAGACCTTGAAAGTTACATATCTAGTTTTTGATAGTACATTAACATCTCCCTTACGTAGTTTGACGAAGGGAAAAGGTCAGTAGGCAGTTTGAAAGTGGCGTTCGCGGAAAATCTACTAAACCGTCAATTACGAATAGAGCGGCGCAATACTCGAACAGCTCGCTAGAGATTTACGATTGCAATCAAACGTCAAATGGCATCATTTTTCAACATCAATATCATAGGGCGATACAGTTCGTGACACATTAATTTGGTAACGGGTGCGGAGCGAGCAAAGCTCCCGCCGCTGGTGATCGCTTTTTCATAACACGCTTACACGAGTCATTCTCACAAGCTTCCTCGCGATATGCAGTTAATAAATAACAAAATGGTTTCACTCAATTTTCATTTCATTCGTCTGCGATAAAGCTATTAGAACATCTGAGCATCAAACGTGCGAATTGGTAACGATATAAAACATAATAAAAATACGACGAGTAGTACTGATTTATTACCGTACGTTTTGATCGCTTTTTGTGTTAAAACAAATGTGTCTTCATAAATTAACTGTGACAAGAGAAACAGCCACACATTCGCCGAGAAAAATGTAAGTACTGCGAAAGGGAGTTCATTTTAAACCGGTTATGATTAACGATTTGGCTTATTCATTTGTCTTTGTTTGTTTTATCAAAAACAATCAAAAATAAGCTTGTGTTCCGGCGTCGGTTGGCGACGGAAGCACGGCCAACGCGCAACTCGGTGATTAACGAGCGAACCTCGCCGACTTGAAAATGAACCCTATTACTTAACTAACTTATCGTCCATCCAAGAAAAGTAAGCTCTCTAATTGCTGACCTTTACCCGGCCAGCGAGAATTTAGCGCCTAATTATGAACAACAGTTATATCCCTAGGGAAATGGATGCGGTACGTCAAACATTTTGTCTGCGCACTCGTTTGGGCAGGTAGACGACCTTGGATGCTTTCTATTTAATTTTCGGGTAAAGAGCTATAAACCAGGTTCCGAGAGCCGTTTAGAAAGTTCATAATTAGAGCTCATTAGGTAACGTTCTCTCTTATGGTTACGGCGATAGTACTTATGGCAGTTACAAACCTATACTTACATCAAGGAACTAGACCCTACCTGTTCGACTAAAAAGTAAAAAATCTACTAATAAGGTGTAAAAGGGAACTTTAAAGTTAGTAAAATGACGCTACTTTCATAGCAGACATGATAAAATAATATGATAATAAATACAGATAATCGTGTATAAATGACCTACTTTGTATAATAATTAAGTTCGCAGATATTCGCGTAGAAACATGGGCGGCCCAGCAGGGGCCGACACAGATAATATCAGTCAATGCTTGCACGTGATTCATTACACCTGCATGACCGTAGCCACTTCATAAAATAACTTTCAATGTATTTATTTGAGTATGAAAGCGCCAGCTTCGGAAACTCAATACCTTTATTGCGCAAGATAAATCTTTGTTACAATCGGATTTGTTTAATATGAATATCGAATGAACAGCGCGGAGTGAGTCAGCGCCCAGTGAAACAGCATTAATACTGCACTCAGCAGACTGGAGTTCCAACAAGCGATTACACGCCACAATTTTGTTGTCAGCCACAATACAAAAGTTTCATTGTGAAACTTAATTGAGTGGGTCAAAGCAAAAATACATACGAAAGTACCTATACGTGTGTCAAGAAGACAAAAGCGGTTACCTTGTTTGGAACTGAACAATAAAGCGAAGAACCTGGCTAAACATATATTATCAGATTCATAGACATGTACACCTTCTTCTATCTCCATTGAACTGTGTGTACCTACCGGATTGCCTTTTTTTGCCCCACATTAGGAATTTCTCCTGTATTGTGGGTGTGTTTACAATCATTTAAACTCACATACACAAACAGCCAGACCCGGAACAACTTCTTGCAGGTGCATACAAATATTTGTTCCGTGCGGGAATCGAACCCGTGATACGCAACGCCGCAGTCAATCGCTTAACCACTGCGTCATCCGTGCCGAGATCATGTACCCACCTAATTTATTTGAATAGAAAAGCTATAATAAAAGTCTTTCGTAAAATACGGAACATTTAGGTGAATGCCGCTTTATTTTTAAGTAGGCTTTTAAATTCCAGACCAGTTTAGGTCGTTCCAGATGAATACACGATTTACTGTACAGTTTCTTTAACTTTTTG
Source organism: Brachylomia viminalis (assembly GCA_937001585.2). NCBI lineage: Eukaryota > Metazoa > Arthropoda > Insecta > Lepidoptera > Noctuidae > Brachylomia > Brachylomia viminalis. Next base: position 13,467,652 of record OW443299.2, read on the forward strand.
GTGGAGCAAAAAATAGTCAAAAATATTGTTCCTGTTTCGGACAATGTAATAAAAAGTGAGGTGCGGTTCAAATAAAAGCAAATGTTATTTCGCGATGCACAGGTCGAGTGGATCGCGAGCCGACCGATGCACCGCTCTTGGCTCCTTACCAAAATGTATCAAAGCTAGATTTATGTGGGGCTGCGACGAAGGCTGCGATGGTATCGGCGGCCCGCTGCGACCACGCGGCGTGCCCGCTGTACCTACTTGCTACGCCGCTACCTCGCCGCGCGTCAAACGGCTCTTACACAATACTCACTGAATATTCCTGAAGCCTGATGGTTCGGGAATACTTACTTTGCGCATGTTTTTTTGGAGTTGTGTTTCATATTAATATGCTTTATTGTTTCAACAGTTTCTCTGTTTTACTTTTAAAGGATGAAGTACGTTTTTAAGCTCAATTTTAACTTAAGTACCTACATCGTTCTCCATTATATTGCTTAACCGGTTTTAAGGGCAACCGCCTCTCATTAAATCAACCGTTACACTGTGAGTAATAAAATATTCCTTACTGCATTCAACTCCCTTTAATAATCTTAAAAATCTTTACACCTCTCTTTGGATTAATAAACTTCTTAACTGCTTATAAAAAAACTTCATAAAGGCGGGTAATAACTGCTGCTATCTGGTTTTATTGGCTCAGTAATCAAGGCTTGACGTTCCAAACAGCGTTAATAATCCATTTCTAACAACGTAAAACGTGCACCGTAGTAAGGGGCAAGTTAAAAATATATCAAAGTATAATATTAATACAGAATAACGTATTGTTACCATTATGTCGGAGCGTGAAATCATAAATTTCAAATATGAACGTCTTCACGCTCCTATGATCGAGAAAATAAATGGATGCACAATTTTTCGTGTTTCGTTGGGGCGTTAAATTATGCGTTTATCATTTAGGGATGTTTACAGTGCGGGGCGGCCGCGGGATCAAATTGAAACTACTGGAGCCGTGCCAGGCTGCCAGCCCGACACTACACGCGCGCCTTCAGCTCTAGCGTACGTAGGGATCTAGTATAGGCAAAATGTGACGCATTTTTTTTCAATTTATTTCACTTATTTATGTTTATTTGCCACTAGCAAACAGATTTTAATAACATTTGGAATTAAACAACGCATTTTATTGTGAGAGATAATTGTTTAGTTGATTTTAAAGAAGATGTGTAAATATAAACGTCATGAGTATAAAAACTGGTTTTTCCTTCAACAAGGCGTGAGAACAATGCATCAATGATAACTAGCGATTGCAATCACGTGATAAAGCCATTAATAACCATAAAACGAGCCAGACAATTGATGCCAATTATATAACTATTCAGTTCGGGATTCCAGACAATTCATCCTCAATAGACATGTGACACAAACACAATATTACACTTAATGACGCGGAGTACTTTCATTTGAACCGCATATTAGTCTTCAGTGGCTTCATGTCGGCACGTTTTTATTCGTCCATTTTTAGATATAAAAAGGAAACCGAACTCAGCTTTGATTGGCGAAAGCATAATGACTGAAATCTCAGTATCTTTAGTTCCTAATTGGAAATATTGAAACCCTCGTATCAAATATAGCAGATATTTCTCAGGTACCAAGATATCGTCAAGCCGCCTCCATCATTTCCGTCAGATCTCCCCCCTCCCCCCCCCCCTTCCTCCTCTATCCTACCACCAACAAGCAACAAGACCCGATGCGGAATGGCACATTGATACAAACTTACATACACAAACCAGTTCTCAGAATAAAGGACGGCGCAACAGAAATAACTCTGTGACCGTTCCTCGAACTTGTGTTGTCACATGCACTAACAGAGAAAAATAACGTAATGCATTACCATCCATTACAATATTTTAGCTTACTTCGAAACTCAAGTACAGTGGCTATTGGAGTCGTTCATGTTGTGTTCAGAGGATGTAACGGGCACGCGTCTATGATTTATATCGATATTTCATCACGGTCCAATAAAACACTCGATACTGCAATTGCAGCGGGCGCGGGGCACCCGTTCTGCTTGGCTCACTTATTTGACTTTATTTGCGGCGGTTGTTTCTCGCGGCGCAACCGCGTGCCCGCTCCGTGCCCGCTCGTTGGAGCCCGTCCAACAGTTTTACACAATCATTCCACTCAACTAAGCGTTCCCATAAACACAACCCGGCGGGTATGAATTGCACAAAAAATTGGAAATAATTGCCAATTTATTGTTCGTGTTGCTTTTACGCATATCGAAATTGAATTAATTTGGCTGAAATGTTAATGTATGCACGTAGCGCGTAGTGCGTAGAGCGCGTACAAGCACCTGGAATACAGAATGCGTGCGTCGCGTCATGCGGCGGAACTGATGTCTATATTTGTGGCACGGAAACTCCGCCATTTAATTTTCATCCACTGCCGACTTCGGGACTTTGTAACATCACTTACTTAATTGAACTATAAATAAGTTAAACGTCTATCCATTTGTTTCATTCATTGCATATTTATCATCTAGATCTTTCGAATGATGACTCTATGTTTCTAATATGGAGATAGAGTTAAATTCAAATATTCCAGTTTTATCGGGTCAACTAATCTGTTTAATTATAATTATTGTAACGACCAAACCTTTGAGCAGTCCATTTAACAGTAATTTTAGTAAGCCCACAACAAATTATCGTAGATGAATAAAAGTTCACCGACTTTGAGACTAAGTGTACCTACACAACATTTATTGGCGTTAGACTATGAATAATGAGGTGTAGTGTCAGATAAAAACAAATTGGTAAAAAATAGACATTGATACCACGTTTCTGTTTGTAGCAAAGTGTCAATTTATCACCAGTTCCAAACGGTTAAGAAAGATGAGAAGACACTGCTGCACTGCGCTAAGAAACATGTTGAAACAAATGATCCCGTCGGCGCCTATCTTCTTTTACTGCTTACATAATCCTCACCTTAGTAGCTTCATATCCCTCGGCTGTTCATCTATTTAGTCTCACTTTATCAAGCGTCGGAACATACAAGCTCATACTTAAGTTGAACGAGTACTTACGAGTATAATATCTCGGGAATGCGCGATAAGTATCGCTACCTGACATGAGGTACAGGCGCGAAGGCGCGACATGAACATATCCAGAGATCCAAGAAAATAAGAACAAAATAATATCGCGCTTTTTTACTCTCACAAATATACATACAATGAAAGCATAAAAGACATTTACTTTTATTTTGTTTCTCATGGATACCGACTCTACATTCAACGCCCATATTTTTTTCTAAATTCAGTTACGAATTTAATGTTTTTGATATCTTGCTGTAAAAGATCCTACACAATACAATTCACCATATTACAAGCCCTTCAACCATCGAACAACCGAAGTGTAGCAACCAAACCATTACACGTCGATAACCAACCTCAGCTTACCACAAAACACGAACACTACTTACATGTAAAGCGATTTAGATAAGTCCCGACTCAGCCATTGAGAATGTTAGTATTGACAGTAACAGATAGTGTCTATTGAATATCTTAGTAATAAAAGCGTTCCTGTTGGTGCGGTGTCGGATCCGGATTGTGTGGAGGTCTCGACGTCGCGCGTCGACCGACGCTCTCGGAGTCGGTACTGTCCCTCAAATACCGGTAAAGTGTCATGTTACTAGCCTTATCGGTTAGACAGCGGACCAATATTTGAATACCACACTCAATACTCACCCGTCCTTGTAAATAATCGCTATCGCTTCCATGAGGGTCAATAATAAAGTGAAAGTAAATACATTCGGATTGTAGTTTGTAACGTTGATATACATCTTTGTGACAGTGTAAGAGAATCGATATGGATTTTTATTTCAGTACGTTGATACCCAATTATGATCGGTTTTATGGCTCGTAGGCGTTTTAGATAAACCCGATTTGGTTTCGGTATCAAAATCGATATATGTATAAGCATCTATTATTGTGACATCATATTTTTTATAGATATCATTAAAAGCTACGATAAAAGACATTAGGTGTTTAAAGTAACATCGAAATAGATCGCAGGTGGTTGCTTTATGCGGTACATATGACTAGCACCAAGGGCTGGCAGTACCAGTATGGTGCCTTCGCATTTAGGCTCGCTCCTGCGGATCGTAAAATCGTGGCCGATATACGACCCATAATAGCTCAAAATGACCATTCGGTCGATTAACTGGAAGCTCAAAGTTGGTCCCTCGTTAAATTTTATTTATTTTATTTCGTTTATGTAATAATTGTCTTTTTAGAAACAAAACCAACAGCAGTGTATCGAAGTTTTTAGCATGCCCAAGGCGTCTACGATACGTCTACATACCGCTTCGGGTAACCACTGAAAATCAGCGCTGTGCTGTGGGTCCCCCATAGCCTTCTTGTCACAGTCATGACGTGCAGCTGTCGACGATTTCTGTTTTGTGCTCGTGATTAGAGATCTCTTTGTTATATTTAGTTTTTTTTTTCTTAATTATTAGAGCTAATTAGTTTCTTGTATGCACGTATTTCTGTGACAAATAAATCTATTTTTCTTTCTTTGTTTCTTCTTTCTTACAATACGCTACGCTGCGCCTACGAACCGCTACGCCGCGCCTACGAAGCGCTACGCCGCGTCTGACATGCGCATACGCCGCGCCGCGCCTACAATGTGCTTATGCCGCGCCTACATGCGTCTACGCAGGGCCGACGCTGCTTCTACGAACCGCCAAGACGAATCAACAATCTTGTGAGAATTCATTACATAAGAAGACGGATTATTGAAAGCAATGTTACGTAGCAGTTTGGCTGGACGCTGCTTTATCCTTAAGACGGCTTCCTCGGAAAGGGACCTTAACGTAGGTGTCGACTTAATATCTATTCTTAGCCGAAGATCACATAGCGCTGAAAGCTAATACATAATTCCATTAGATATAATACTAAAACCGGCTTTAACGTCTAAATAAAGCATAAAATTGATATTGTCACTCTATCGGCCCCAAGATGCCAATCTGTCCGTCCGTCAAGTTTTACGCCTCGCGCGGGAAACGCCACCTGCCCGCCGCCTCCATACAATTTAGATGAGTTCTAAAACTTTAAATACAACGTATAATCGCGTAACTCCGATGTGATGGCATTGGCACTATATTTAAACAACCATTATAGAAGAGTTGGATGCTTTTTAGTATCCATTAATTATTAGATGTCCAAGTTTTGTGTCTAGCGTTATTGGGTAATAGGTATTGTTTGTTTAGGTATACTTATTTTACTAAATAAATAAATAAAAACTCATTGGGTAGGTGTGCGTCGGCCGCGCTCGGATTCACTCACGTCGATCCGGTTTTTATGACAGATTGTAAATTCTGTCATATATTGCTTCCGGGATCGGCCGTTGGTAAAAACGGGTGACAACGACAATCTTTTTTCGCTCGTCTCAGATAAAATGTCAGCCACGTTAGTATATTTCATAATATAAGAAAAAAGTGATGCAGTAAATACTTATCATCAAAATACCATAAGTAGTTTTCAAGTTCACCTTTCGCGAAAGCTACTTGACCTAGTGAGGACCTAAATCTCTAAATCTAAAGCTCGTTTCTGTTCGCGGCTACTGATACACCTGATGTAATATCAAAAAGATTTGATAAATAAGTTTTCATATTCAAAGCAATTTCTACTCGTTTTCTGCTAAATGCTACTTCTATTGCAATTTACACGGACACAGTAATCTTCCCTTTTAAATGCACAAAAGCGAACGGGACCAGAATGTACTCTTATTTTATACGGGCAGCCATAAATCCTAAAAAGCTATAGATTATCCATACAGGCAGAGTGCACCTGTTCTCAGTGCACTTTATATACGAAGCTATGTGGCAGATTAGGAAATATACTATAAAAAGAATAGTGATAAAGTGTCCTTTGTATTCTGATTTGGAAAAGGAAAACAAATATTTATAACGTGTGTCGTGACATAAGCCTGAAGCAGTTCAAGCAAACAATAAAATGTTGGTATGGGAAATTTATTGCCTTCTATTAAACATAATTATTTAAACACAGCTTCACTAAGGCTTAGCAACAAACCAAAAGTCAATTCATCTCAATCACAAATGAAAAGAAAACCTCTACAAAAAATCCAATGAATATCAATTTCAAATTAAAGTTGTATACCTACGATAACATACCTTGAACAGCGCAGTTAAAGCAACGTCAGTCAACCTGAGACAGGTCTGTCAGTTCGATTTACACAAGCCCGGCTTGCCAGCGACGGTACACGCCCAATAAACCTCGCTTAACACTGCAAGGAAATCCCTACACGACTCCGTACGATATTGGCAAGAGTTTACTTGGAACATTACAGATATACGATAGTATAAAGATAACAAAGCTATAATGTGCACTACTATACGACTTCCACGAACGGGTTTAAAGTGTCCTGTTTATTCTAACGTGTGTTTAGCTTTAATGCTAAAGAGGTATTTCTGGAACAAGTTAGATATTTTTAGTATCTTTTTTTTAAACATCGTGTGTTAATCAAATATGCCACCGATGGAGTCGTATAAAGGATCTCAGAAGGTAAATTCGAAAGCATTCTTTATTGTAATGCTAAGAAAATATAAGCTCCTTTGGAAACTAGGGATTTGATTTGATAATATCCCATCATAACAAACTGAAAATGATCTAGTTAGCTGAATAAGCATCTATAGCCAATTGGAAAAGTAACGACGCCCCGAATGGAAAATGTTACAAGAAATTTACATTATGTAGAAAATAATTAATTCTAAACTAATGCTATGTAGCTCGAGAAAGGCAGGTTAATATAAATTAGGTAAATAGCTCGTATAGAGCACTTCCCTATGTGTTTGTTATTCCAGCGTATGGCACTCGTGGGTTGTAGCTGAAAATCAGCGTCACGTGGTACACCTTCTGTTGTCATCTGACATTATGCTGAGCTGAGGCCCTTTTGGCATTTTAATAGTTATTTTCTGTTTTACAGTTTCACTGTGAATTTATTTTACCGTAATGTCAATAAACGCAACTTTCTTTCTTTCTTTTAGAGCATAGAATAAGTCTTATAGAAAAACTTTTTCTTCTTTTAAAATAGAGCAAGTTTCAAATTGAACAGCGATTAATATCGCCTTTTAGTGAAACTCGTTAAATCCTAAGTAAAACCGTGTTGTCTATTAACTTAATTAGAGTGATTATAACGCCCGGCGGGGACGTGATCATTACAGGTTTGTTGGAAAGCGGCAGGTTTTCAATTCCACGCAATTGTCGACGTTTTTAAGAGGGAATGTTGGAACTGGGTTATTAGTTGCCTAGATTCTGGTGCTTATTACTTACTTACAGTCATCAGCGTAGATTTTACTGAACGTATACAACGTGTAACATAATTAACGCAATACCTCATACACCCCAATTAGAGTATTGAGTTAAAAGCATTATACAATGACCAAAACAACTATATTAATAAAAGTCAAAGTCAAAGCATTTATTTCAAATAGGCACATGAAAGGCACTTTTGAACGTCAACATTTACATTAAAATAGAATTGATTTTAGTCGCCCCTTCCAAAAGGTAGTTTCGTATGGAGAAGAATGGGCAAGAATCTCCACCGTTACTCTTTTAAAATGCGTTACAATATTTTGTATACATTAATTATATAATTATATGTGAAGACCTATGCACCTATAACAAAATTACCCTACCACAATAGGTAAAAAGAATTAAAAAAATGTATCAATGTAATAGTTACTGAAATCGATTCAGTAGTCAATTTATGAGCAAACTACTTTCAGGACTTAACGTTTATTCTGTTACACCTTGTATACGATTTTATATAATGTATTTTTTTATTGTGTGGGTATCCAAAATGATCGGATCTATTCAAGCTTTCCACGGAAAATTTCCGAATTCTAAAATATAAAACTCTTTTTCTAACAGATGAGTTGTTTATTTTACTATACTTTGTACAACTGATGCCTTACCTACGTAAGATGTAGAATTTTAGACGCCTTCGGAACCAAACAAGTAGTGGATCAACAATAAAATAAGCGGTGTTTTAAAAAATGAGTCAAATAATAATCCTGCTATTGACAGATGCTTTGTATTCAGGCGTATTCCGGGTACCGCACACAGTTTACGAGTTCAAAGCTAAACCTTCACACTTCCGGAATACATTAATCCGTATTTTTAGTTGAAGTAGGTACTTGTTCGTCCGTTTTACGATAACGAAACCAACAACTTCTGTTTATGACACAAAACAATCTGAAATATTTTGTTTTATAATTTTGTTGGGAATATAAAGGGTTTTATGTAGCCGCAAGGTACTGTAAAGAAAAGGGTGAAAAGTAAAGTACCTGCAGGGTCCTGTCAGATGATGCAAATTTTTCAATTATGCTATTATTTCAAGCTTTATTAATTCAGGATATAATAGCAGATTAGCAGAGTAATATGGCTACGGTTGTAGAACCTACACAACCGAAAAAGATTTTAGGTATCTAGGCAAAACGATCGAGTTATTCAGAAATCAGCATTAATAGAGAATCAATTTCTTCTAACCCTAGAAACGCTTTTAACCTAACCTCTACATAAAACTCACCGTCACTTACAACTTGTGCTTACAACACAAACTGTCTGTCAAGTCAACAAGCAAACCGTGAGAACAAAACATCCAGATACGCTCCAAGCAGAGAGCATGATCCGCTATCCAAAGATAATTCGGTAAGCGATACCTGTGGGTGTTTCGAAGCGGTATAGCGGTACAGCGGTACGGCCGAATGCGGGCTAGTAAATAGGTTTATATTAAATAGCGATAACATCGCTCGCTGTCAGAACGATTGCTGGGCTCTCGGCGATGAGACCACACGCCAGGCGAGGGCAACCGACTAACGCGAACATTTATTGTTGTTGCCGCACTCTGCTTAGCTAAAATCGCCCTTTGAACGACGTGTAATGCTGCGTAAAGTAATTGTGGGTTACAAGTACCTGTTTATGCTTAAAATAAAAGTAAAGGGGCGGAAGTTTGGTGTAGGAGAAAATAACAACAATGATACCCAGCTTTTACTTCGGAGTCATGAAACGAAATACGGGAGTCAAAGTAATTTGAGGGTTACAGTTTCACTTCAATATTGACGATAATCAAGTTATCTAATTTTATATTGATCTCACACTACGTAAAATCATTTTAATATCAACATCACGTTAGCCCTTAGAGCAAACTTTCAAAACGCTTAGTTTTTCCAAACATCATTACAACTCGTCAGAACATACATTATTACTCAGCTTAGCTCGCTAACAAGGGAAAATTGTACTACAAAATTGTGTAACAATACTTTACCGTTGAAATTCTAGCACCAGATACTCTAAGCATGCGCTCCACGCCTAACTTTCCCGATAAACGATAAATTAAGTTAGGTGTCAGCGCGCACTACATTTTACTTCTAACAAATTTCGCTACACTATCTTCATCGCTGACCACTACATAATAATCTTCGTAGCATGTAAATTAAGCCATAAATAAAATAAAAAAACGGCGAGTTCAGACATGCGTGCCTGACCTAATAGTTACGACCATTAAGATACATTCTATTGGAATGATGTAGCACGTTATAATAAAAAACTGTTGGGCATAGCTTATGCTTCGATTATGTTGGCTCGTTTATTACTTAATTTAGCCAAGAGTAGGGTTGCCAACTGTTAAGTGGTGAGCCAAATTAAAAAGGTCACGATGCCGCGTTTTTCATGTTTTGACTACGGTATTTTCCGGCTTTTCAGGACTCTTTACAATGTTTTTATGATAAACTTGTACGCTTTTACGTGGCGTCAAACCTTTCTTTTGAAAATAAAATTTTCATTAAATGTCCCCCTCAATAGCCCCAATTAAACGAACAATAAAAAAGCCTGGAACGGAAACAACGAAGCAGAAGCACTTTTCCATTCACATCTTGAACAAAAACCCACAGACATCAGTGAGCAATGAGCAGCCCTAGTCAAAAGGAGCGCGAGTCGATTACCTGCGCGGGCGCACGCAGGACCGGTTCGCATGATCCTCCGCCCCTCACCTTCGCACCGCGGCCCCTGGCACCCATCTTGCATATTTTTTGCTCCACAATCCACATAAAGGGGCCCCTTCGTTAACTGTGAGAAGTAAGCCCCATACAATAAGATACAAAATATATTACAATAGCTGCCTTTTGTAAAGATAAATGCTTAAAGACAGCCGCATTGCGATTCGTAAGACCTTATTCGCTTTGTAATCTCGTTTCTTGTACTGAAACTTTAATCACGTAAATCTACGGTCCGCTAACTTAAACATTAAATAAAATCATTAAGTCCGAATGTAATTAACATTTCGTTTTAAAATATGCATGTATTTACCCAGCAAACCACTTCGGATTATTATGATAATCGCTTGAACGGATTATAATTGGAAAATTATCTTAATCATTCTCAATGAATACGAGTTTATTGCCAATTAACACTGTGAAGTAATTTACAGCTATGTATTTAACTTTGATTATATATAAATTATTCCCAACGTGATTACATTTTTTTTTTTGCATTTTTTTTATATACCAGTTAGTACCTAGTCTCTTCTATCTGGATGATAGATACATTTATCTTTTCTTAATCCTTTGTCCGTTGAGGTGTATTCTTTAATTATCTCCAAAGAAATAAATAGGAGGTAGTTAATAGGGATGTAGTTAAGATAAATATCTTAGTGGCCAGTCCCAAAGACCGTTATAAAAAATTTGAAAATACATTGAATGTAGCGGCTTTCGGAACAATTTCATTGGACGCAGCCGTTTGCTTTTGCTACTCAAATTCTTGAATCAAATTGGACAATCCGTTGATTGCTCTTTGTTATTTCGGATAGATTCATCTTTTGTGGTAATAAAAAACATATTGCTAAAGCAGGAAAACATACGAAATATCTACTATTTAGATGAGATCAAGCTTTTTAATATAGTGCGTTCTTTATGTTGACGCGTCACTGAGGAATGCTTGCTCCATGCTAATGACACCAATAAGTCCTTCGTTCAATGTCCAAAAAGAATTGGGAAACGGCTGTGCTCGCATAAAATGTAATATTTACTGATCATAAAAGAGCACACCCACAAATATGTTGAATTCAACCTATTATAACTTTCTGTATTGATTTAACTGAAATGACTGACACAGTTCCATTGTTTAAACTACACAAACTATCTTTAGACTGCAACAATGTTTCATGTTTACAATGTCTTAATCCAACTTTGGTTAAATTCAGAATTGAAAGCTTACCTACCTTCTCTAAAGGCTTTTTTTTTCGGTACAGATACAAAAAGTGTGAAAAAAGGTGAGCAAAGGTGTGAAATATACCGCAATAACTAACCAAAGAATCATCGCTTATATGAAATTTAGTTAAGAAATCCACTACGATGTCCCGTCAAAGACAATTTGACTAAATTCCTCATTTTATTCATATTTATTTCAAGAATTTTGATAGATAAAAAAAGTGATATATAAAGAATTCCAGCTGGATTTCCTTGGAATAGGTTTGTTTACAGTTTTTCGTATCTTTTTATTCATTTATAGTGTTTTTACGAGTGTCGGAGAGGGTAAATGTTCTATTTGAGTGTTCGTGTGTGCGTCCCGTTTGGTGCCGACGCCGGCGGACGAGCAGGCCCACGGCGCATCGACAGCGCATAAACATTAAGTTTGCGTGCGACTCTATCGTGCACAGAACACGGTACAACCTTTACGTTACGACTCGCATTTAATGATGAGCTTATAGTTATTACCGATTATCTCTTCAGTTCATGTGTGACATAAATTGTAGACTGCCGGCAAGTTGTTTATAATACACTGTTAGTAGGATTATTCCAAATGTCTTCTTCCTAGTGGGACCCTGACCCAGGTCCGTTAGCGGATTTGACATAAAAACTTTATGGCGTTATGTTCTTGGTTTTTCATGGTTTTTCTGTGTTAAAAGTTGTATAATGAGTTACTTTATGCTGCATAAGTCACTCAAATACAAAATAGTTACAACAGTTATCTACCTACAGTATTAGTCTAATCATCATAGGTAAATATTTGAAGTTGTAATGACGCCGTATCTGTCCGTCCTACTTAATGCTGTGACTAATAGTCTCGGCCGATGAACTGTTTTGTGTCTAACTTACCTGTACAAAAACTATTTCTACTGTTTGCTACGTAAACTTGGACTTGTATGACTCTGACAGGCAGATGACTCACCTCTGTGGTGCCTCACGCGGTGATGCGACACGGACCGGCAGCACGGCTGCTCCTGGTACGCTGTCCAGGAGTCCGCCAGCACGCAGGCCAGCACCGCACACAGCACCCCAGCGGTCCATTGTCCACCAACACCCATAGTCCACGCCGCAAACCACATCCGACCCGCACACACTGCTACACCTAACTCTCCCACTCCAAGTACTCCAACATGATCCCTCGCATCAGTCCATACAATGCACCTACGACTATTGTAATCCTCAAGTCGACGAACGATTCCGGAAAACTTTAACAATGTTTATCTGTTTACATTACGCGCACCTAAACCGAAATCAGAGAGATTATGCTTCCGTTCAGATCATTCGAGTTGAACGGACTTCTGTGATTAATCACCGCAGTCGTGCCGCGAGCCTGTTATCTCATATCGAGTTATAATCTGTTCGTGAGGGTTTACTTCGTTCGGTTCGCTTGATTTATTAGTTGGTAAAGAAGTACGCTACGATCGTGGTAACGCAGCGTCGTCGGCGGGCGACAGGCGTGACGTGCGCCACCGGCATCGCAGCGACGAGAACTGAAAATGTTTCGCGCGGCGACACGGACCGGCGACCGGCCCGGCGGGAACCGGCACGCGAGACAACAGCCGAGCCGAGGCTTGCCACCGCCTCTGCCGGCGCCGGCTTCCACCGCGAGTGACAAGGACAGCACTACCACGGAACAGCTAGACCCGCGAAAGCTCCAAACGAATGAAAAAGCCCGCTCCACTCGTTTAAGGAAAAGTTGTAAGTTAAAAAGTTTTGATAATTTCGCCGATCCGAAGCCGCTTGAATTCTTGCAGGGGAGATTTGACTGCGCATTGACCCTCGGTGTCGTTAAGAACATATTGTAACGGAGGGATGACCCCTTATATAAATTTACCTAATTTATGTTTTTGTTAGGATACGCACGAAGAACTTTTATGTCTGTAGGCACGCGAAAGGAAGTCGGCAGTTTATTTTCTGTATGTTTATTAATAAGTAGCCTAGTGGAGCGTATGAGTCACGACGTGGCGTGGCATAAATAATAGAGAACTGTAAACAAGTCATCACGAAATCTTCAGGGATTCGAAACTCGCATAATTTATATAATTAGCCAGTTATTTATGTTCAACTGTTGTTCACTATAACTCCATTCGAAACCATCCTTATGTTGTAAATCACGAATATTAAGTTTTCAAAAATACAAACCAGAAGATAAACAATATTAATTAGGTTTCATACTGTGCAGTGCTCAAGATTTCAGCAACATCAGCACGATCAAATCTATCATATACTTGTTACTTGTTCGCAGCTAACTAGAGTCCAGTGCATTCATTTGGAACCCGCACGAAAAGAAGCACAGTTTCCTCTTAGAAAAGGTACGAAAAGCTTTTCTTAGCTATCTATATATAAGTTAGAATGGATATTATCCGTTTATGTACCCTTCGAACTTTCTTTTAGGAAGACATTAACATATTACTAATATGTGTGTAAGATCATTCACGGAAAAACAGATGCTCAACTGCACCACGACCTGTCCCATCGTTTTGTTCAGATAAATTATAGCCGTGAGGCACAGATTGTTCGTCGTGCCCAATCTCCTGTCCCCAGCACACTCTCTGCGCTCAACGCTCTCTTGGACGCCAAGTCTGACTGTGATGTGTTCGCGGATGAATAGAAGATGATCTTGTCAGTATGTCTGGAGTATCGTGAGATGAGCGTATAAGACTATTTAGTAGTTGTATACTTTTCGTTATTGTAGATACTTAACTTATGTGTTTGTTTCTTTAACTAATGTAATTGGGCTTGGCCGTTTTATGTTAAAATAAATAAATCAATCAATCATTTATTTGCAACGAATGTAGATTACATTAAATACAGGTGGAGTAGATAGGAGTGAGCCATGTAATAGGCACGCTGTCTGGTAATAGGCACGCAAAAATTAAAATAAATTGTTAGAAAGCTATCCAGAAGTAAAGTTACAAATTAAAATGTCACAGTCAGAATTATTACAAATATGCCTACATATTATATAAATTAATATTGAAAAATGTCAAATCAAAATAAAATTTAAAATAAATGAATAATAATAAATAAATAAAGTAAAATGAACAATTTAAGATCAAAATATCTCAAAATGTGTACGAAAAGCAGTGCTATAGCTTTCCAACACTATACTTATAAACTTAAACACCATAAATTCAAGCGCAGACTTAGTAATAAGTTTTCAGACAACTTAATAAATAACTATTTATCGAGTTTAACTTTGAGCTGACCGTGATTAAGGGTAGTAGGGTTAGCTTTATCAATTACTCAGGCTCTCTGCGGAGGCTGTGAGCCAGCCCTCCGCTCGCCTGAGAGTGCTGCCCGACTCGCCTTTAATTAATCTTAAATAACTTAATTATACCAGAAACCCTTTAACATAACTCGATTAATGTTTTATTAGTCTCACCAAACTACTGCACCCACCGACCGCGTATTATTTACCACTTATACCTCACAGAGCACAGTGCCCCGCGGCCCCGCCAATATTAAAGTAACTTATGCAAAAGTAAGAACATTTGGGATTCAGCGGGTACATTCATAAGATGAACGGAGATATCTTAAACGTCGCGGCCCCATTTTCATCAGTTCTTCAAGTTTTTCAATAAAAACTTTCGAAGGCGCCCGATTTACATACGGTATGGATTCATTTATTTTACCAAAAGATTTTTCGCGTAGAAGTGAAGAAGGTTTTCGGTATCCATTAGAGGAGAAAGGTCGCACTCGAGTCGCTCCCACCAAGTGCCCCACACCGGCCCATCGGCCACTCCAATTACAATATTTTAAATGCCATTTTTGTTAAAACCTTCAGCTCCCTCCTCAACGCCCTCCTTCCTGAATCAATAGTTTCAATTTTATGAATTATGTTGTTCCTGACACAAATCGGAGTATACTAAAATCTCGATGTTACGATAGATATTCGCTTACTTTCATACTAGAAATAAAATACGTTTATTTGCGGTAAACATGACCCAGAAAAAGAACACAAACAAAAAAAAATAACAAATTGGGGGAAAATATGCGTCACATCCACGCAATACTGATTTACTGTCTGTTATTTTTCTAGAGAACTTAGTATCTCGACAGCAGTTTAAAAACTTTTATGAACTCGGTGAAGTTAATATATTGTACCTACTTACCTAGTTTTTTTTTCAAATTATCAAAACATCGGTAGGTACGTTTTTTTTTTCTCTCATTCATAGATTGAGAACCTGAAAAAAGTTTGATCCAACCATTTTCAAATTAAGACTTAAATGGTTTTGCTATACTTTTCATCCAGACACGGCATTGAAAATTGAAACAGTAATATAATAAAAGAGAAGAGAAGTTGCGAAATGCATGATATTGATGGTGTATCATGACTATCGATAACCGAGAATACGTGAGTACCTTCTAGTTATCGCGATCCTTTGTAACGCACGCCGCGGCGCCGCCGGTCAGTAAGAAGCGAAGCAACACACACAAATCCCATACCTAGCATTACTTTGACTACGATCGATGAAGTTATTAAAATCTGAAAGAAATTCGTCACCAAAAAAAACTTAACTACCACCGAGTCTTCTCAAACCCATTTCCATACAAAAATAATAGTTTTTGTATGCTAAACTACTACCATAAATAGTAGATAACTATCGACGATCGAGTGTACTGGCGACTAGTGAACTCAACTTACAAGTCGTTGTCCTTACGCGTTCGTTATTTTGTCAGGTCTACATACAACATAATATGAACATAAAGCAAAATAACACGCGTACACCGTAAAACGGGCTGTATAAACTGTGTATAAAGTTGTACTGCGAGTTTAATACATTCAATTTGTTTTCAGCGGTGGTTTGAACGCCAATACCGACATAATTGTGCAACCATAAACAATGGAACAATGATCACTGCTGCCGGTTGCATACGCTCCTGTTAGATATACGATGTTGTTAAATAGCGCACATTATCCACTACTGTATGCACTGGTTCAGCTATAACTGGGAATAAAGGTTAGTCTGTACTACAAATGCTGATATTCTTTCTGTAGTGGAGTTATGAAAAGTTGAATTTACGGACTCAGTTCACGCTGAGAAGGGAAACAGCTAGGGCCGACTAGAGTTCAAGCTCAATAGATCATAAACATACCATGATGAAAGTATGCGCTTTACCTTTTGACATATCTTGCTACAAAAAACCGGAAGAAAGCTAAGTAAGCAGTTTTTCCTAATAGCCAACATTTGTCTTAAGATACGTGACTATTTATTGTGCAGAGATCAATCATTCACAAACTGCAAACGGTCTCATCACGAGGCAGCTGCGAGGAGGCGTGCCTTCGGTCTGGACGAGCCAGCAGGGATCGAGGGGAGTCGGGGGCGGGACATAATTGATGAAGTCGACGCAAGACCTCGCCGCGGTTAATCTCCACCCAGCCACCTTCGACAGGACAAACTTTATCTACTCCCAAGGCGACGCAGAGGTTACCGTTTAATTTTTTCTCGGAATGAGAAAAAGTATTAACAGTTTTGATTAGGTACCTACCATTCAGCCAGCAACTTTCTTATGTGGGCAATCCTGTACCACGTGTAGATAAAAAAACACAAAGCTGTAGTTAAGCACTGCGCCTATACAAAAACCTCGGTAGATAGCTTGCAGTCAAACAAAACGCAGCTGTATCTAATCTTGATTATTGACTCGCAGTAGGTACTATTACTGTAACCATGAGGACGAAGAGGACAAAGACTGTCATGTATCTGCTTAGAATGGAAGAACCGTAAAGTGGGCATTCATTAAGTACTTCAGAAGCTCATTACTGCACCGAACGTTCGCTATTCAGTCGCATACGCTAAACAATCGCGCCGACAATCCGTCATCATTTAACGGTCTATTGTGTTCTTGCATTCCCAATTATAATTAAAATCATTTTTGCACCATTAAAACGCTATTGAAAAACTAGGTACCATGACCATATACAAAACAAAGGCATGCTTAGGTGCTCATTTTCTAAATAATGTATGCTTTCATATAAGATAATTAAAACAAATGAGATTGGATAACAAAGGCTTAGCGTTGGCCCGCTTGCATAAGAATAAAAGATAATTTTTAGAATAACGCTATAGAGGTGCGTCAGAGTTGCAGTTAACGATATTTACATGACTAATGGGCAACAATTTTACATAAAAGTGCAAAAGCGAGTGAACTTAGGCACACCACACCAGTGAAGTGGTCCAATTTGCATGTTTTATGCAAGCGGCGAGTGATGCCGCCGCGGACACTGCACGCGCACGCGCATACAGGCTCTTTGAAATTTTTATATGCTATTCCCACAAATCGGACGTCACTGCATTTTATGAGGAAGCGCGCTCTGTAACCGTGTTGTCTAGTTTTATGGCGTTCTTTACTGTTGTTTTACAATAAATATGTAGAAAACCACTGATTGTGGGACCCAAAGGGAACTTTACAAAGTTTGCTATTTTGTTTTCATCATTACCTACTATTTTGATCAGCAACTGGCAACTATGTTTGTTAAACCTACATATTGCTAAACGCTGTGCATGACATGGCCACATAACAGGACGATAATATCGATATATTATTTCTTCAAATCGAATACCAAATACCATTCATCGAAATCTGGTCCATCTTATTACATTATCTACCAACTAAACATATAGTCGGATGTCACAGCACGTATTGTGATTTGCAATATTTTGTTTTATATTTACCTACCCGTGTCGGTAATCGAGAGCCATGCACGGTTGGAACAACCAACTTTTACAGAGAAACCATCGCATGAATGCAGCACTAGCTAAATTGCATTGTTCGTTTTATTGCAAGTGCGGATGGCGTAGCTCTCGCCAGAATTATTTACTATGTAACAGCACATGCACTTTATTCCATCCGTCGATTTTAGTATTGAAATCTTTCGTTTTATTCGTGTTAAATTCGCTTTTAGTATTTATATACTCCACAATACGAGGGACTATTCGCAGTCGAACATCGTAAACAATCATGGAAATAAGCCTTTTAAACATTTTAATACAGTATTTTTACAAAACGATACAATGCCTGAAGACGTTTTAAATAATACCTTCGTAGGAGCTGCAAGGAATTTATGTAGTTCCGAAGTATGTCAAACAATCTCCAAGGTGGGTCTCGCATTATGTTATATGTAAGAAGACGGTGGCTGTTCCACCCACATTAATGAACTAATGTAACTAAGTGACCGTGGCTTCTCATTAATAATTGAATCACGCAAGGGTTTATTTCAGACGGGATACTTAATGAGAGAGGTACGTTACTAACTTCATAACATCCTTGCGTTATGGCCTACAAGATGATGTACTGGACTAGGTCATGACACACGTGTATACGTAAGTTTACAAGCGTGGGGTAACACGCATTACTTGAACGCAAATTGGGTCTGACATTAATTTATTAGTCAACATTGAATTAACCACAGTGTATTCAGAAATTCCTTAGAATCTCATCTTAAATACACAGTACATCACATCAAGGTCTTAAAAGCGAAATACTTTTTTACCCGTAAACAATAAAAATAGATTCGACCGTCTCGGTAAATACTTAGGTCGAAAATATTTGACTTTTTCTAGACGGCAATTTACTTTGGCGCCTCTGCTGGAATGGAATTCTGAAAAAAGCTTAACTTTGACCGACATTCCACTGTTGGTCAAGGTTAAGGGGGCTCGGAAGAGACAGTTCTTATCTTGAGTTAAAATCTACACTCGTAGATTAAATTAGTTTTTCAAGCTTTATTTTGGTTTATGTTACTTTCATAATGAAGGAGAATATAAATATAAAGCTTCTTGAGACCTCGACACGTGCCGCTCCTTGTGAAAGCCGGTTGAGGGGTGCAATTAGTATTATACCCATGTGTAAGGTTATCAAATCACATTTATAAGGCACACCTTCAGCGTGTTGTGTTGTGATTATAATGATTAACATTTCTTTGAGACTTTCGGTTCTTTTTTTAAATAAATATATTTAGATACTGCAGTACCTACAATGTTCAGCACTATTATGAAAGGGCTGAAACAAAAAAACAGGCATCTGTTCTAATGCCGTTATTTGGGATTAATCGAAATCGGTATTCTTTTATCTACAAGAGAATGGAAGCTTTTCGCTAAAACCGAATTTCTTTTGTGCACTATTTAGGGACAATGGTGCACCGATTGCAGTCCAGTTTAGGTATTTTATTTTCGACCATTACGCCATTGCGAACGAAATGATTGTATCAATAGAATGCGAATGCGACGAAAACGTTGATACATTGTGCGCTGTGTGACCTCAATTTTCCAGACAAAAGCGCTGGTTGGCCGATACCAACTCAGCAACTAAAGATTGTAGAGTTTTCAAGAATTCACAAACTTATGAAGAGAACTCAAAAACTAAGATTTAAAACTCCGATACACTGCGAGAGGAAATTAAACAAACTTTTACACGAGTCGACTAAATATTTTATAACTTTAAATTAAACTTTTAATAGAATTAAAACGATGTTTTGCGCTTTTTTATTGAGTACAAATAAAAAACTATTGAGATATAAAGTGAATAACTATTCAGAAATTTAATTCTAGGACATGAAGGCTCCTAGCAAAGTCCATCGAATGTTACGTGTGTTCGGATTTTTTGGTCGTTTTGCAATAGGTGGCAATGGCAAGCACACCGCTATGCAAAGAAGCAATTTCCTTTGTGTCACTTGCTACCCGCGCTGCGAACTGCACGTGTTGTCACGTACCAGTGTCAATACACATGCTGCATTATATTTATATTTGTACTACAATCACTATTCTTTGCAATCTTAAAGCGGTTAACCGGAATATAAACATAAGTCGTTCATATCTGCGTCTATTATGGCTTGTTTTGTATATTTTTATTTTAACAATCTTCCTATCTAACTTGTCCTTAAATCTGCTTGTAATTTCTTCAGGTCTTCTCTACCATCAGCCCGACCTAGCTTCATTTTTACGTTATAATTTTAATCTATTTCGAGTTTTTTGAAAGAATCTTCAATTCCAGGGAAGAACGAACACAAAGTTTTGGGACCGCCCGGCCTTTTTGATTCGTCAACTCTTTTCTGAGCTTCTTCGTCGAAAAACTTGTAGTTTGCTTCTAGTTTGTTGCAGATTTCTTCTACAATAATTAGGCTACGGTTACTTACATTCACGTTTTAAACGTTACTATCCAACGATTACAAAAAAAAAAAGATATATATACCTTTCAGATCATTTTTATCGTGTTTGAACAGATCTTCTGTGGATATGTACTCTTCTAAAGTATTAGAGTCTGATTGGTGTACCTTCAATATATCGAGCAGCTCATCTTTCATAAACGGTTTTACCATTGAAAGTAATTGGTCAACGAATGTTGGAGCATTGATGAAGTGGAATTCTTTGAGACACACGAACATAGCTTCCTGAAAACCAACAGAATTAGTTTATAAGTTTCTAAATAAAAAAAGAAACTCTACGCTTCCTTTCAAAAACATTAACTCAGTAATAAAGTTACTGCTTTTGCAAAAGGTTGACTGTCAGTAAATCTATTGCAGGCATTTCAAAGTTAATATAAGTTCCTGGAATCTTAACAACAAAAACAATTATGGAAAGATAGTGGATATAGAGGTACGTAAAAAGTAGGTCAGCATCTTTGTCTTAGACAATGGAAAAGAATACTAGACCATTATTATGGCAACCCACTTAATGAGCTAGCCCTGGAGATTTCCGAGTTCACCTTCGTATTTAGATCGCAAGACAATTATTTTATGAGAACTAACCTGCAAGAAATAGAAGAACTGTTGTGCCACACTCAGGTTGACTCTCGATATATGGCCAAGTGTCACTCTGTCCAGGTTCACAATGAGAGCTACCCCTGGTATTGTGCCCTTCTCGTATTGCCATAGATCAATTACCATGAAAAAAGCTCTGAAACGAATAATGAATTGTGTTTAAAACTCTGAAATGATTTTGAAATAATATATATAGATTATTTTCATACATACACACATAAACTCACGCCTTCTTCCCATGGAGGCAGGCAGAAACTACAGAACACCACCAGCTACGATCCTTACATATTCCTTTTGCCTCGTTTACCATACATCCATCCATTCGTCTGTTTTGTCCATACATCTGGTCATACACGCATGTCGGTTGCGAGTAATATGCACCTGACCTTTCTGAAGAACATCATTTTTTTTTTTTTTTTTTGTATGGCATCTCGCAGTTGGCCTTGAGAGGCCGTGACTGCTTAACCGGTCAATCCTGTGGTGCCTTCGAGCTAACTCAAAGCCTCCAGCCAGGGGCATAATATTAATTATAAACTAAGCGACCATCACCTAAGGGCACCCCCTGTGGGGTACGGACCTCGGCTTAGGGCGTCGCTGGGGAAGGACAGCAAGTTGGGGACAGGCTGGATCAAAGTGGGTTCATTATTATTAGGGGGTAAAACTACTGGCTCAGCTACGCCACCAGCTGGCTCTGTGGATCCGATCAAGGGAGGGGAAGAGGAATCTATCGGGGAGGAACGCGGACGCGGACGCGGATGCGAAGCACCTCGGCGGCGAGGTCGGAACTTCGTTTTGTGTCTGTGTTTGTATACTGTACTGGTGGCCCTACTGCTTTCCTGGAGGAGGGTGGTGGGGTCGTCGGGGTCGGTCAGTGCGTGCCTTGGACGGCGGATTCTACTGATTCTAGAGGGGACATAACTGGCGGCCTTCGCAACCAGAGGGTTGCGATGGCTGCCAGCGGTATCGAAGAAACGCTTGCAAGCGCGTTTCATGAATTGTTGAATGGTGGGGATTTTCAAATCTAAATGTAAGTTTATGTTACGAACGAACCAGGGGGAACCCGTGATTTTACGTAGAAAACGGTTCTGTAGGGTCTGCATCCTGTGGATGTGCCGGGGGTGGGCCTGTGCGAAAACAGCACAGGCGTATGTCATAATAGGTCGGATGCATGCCGTATAAATGCGCAGTTTGCACCTGAGTGACAATTTACTGCTTGCATTTAGGACGGAATGTAGTCTACTCAGAGCAAAGGCGGCTCGCGAACGAACCACCTTTATGTGCTCTGCGAAGGAGAGACGTCTGTCCAAAGTCACACCCAGATATTTGGCATGCTTCTCCCAAGGGATCGGCTTGCCAAACATCTTGATCGGGCGGGTGAAGAACATCACCAATCAGGTCACTATATATATCCTCCTAGGGCGCCCCCTCCCGACGTTTCCACTCACCTGCCTTTCGTTAGTCACCTTTCATTCATCCTCTCAACATGACCAAACCATCTAAGCATACTCTTTAATTTTTTTGGTTTGGAGTGCAGGGAGTGCAGGAGAGCGTGAGGACTAAGTTTTATTTTTCGGAAATTTACCAATTTTATTGCAGTATTAGGTTAACCTTATCTATTGAAACCATTTAACTCACCTCCTACGACTCACCGTTTCCAAGAAATAGGCCTTCGAAATATTTTTTTTACTTACTGTGGAAATAAGACAATTTTTAAACAAGAAAATGCTTATTTCGCATATCGTTCGTTTCTCAATTCTATTGTATAGAACACCAAAATATAAGGCTAAAAGCCTCTTGGTCTTTTTTATCTCCGACCAGACCTTTGTCGTAAAAATAATGTCTAAGGGATACACTGACGTTGATACAGCTCGGCTAGTCTATTTTAGTTATTTTCATAGCGTTATGTCCTACGGCATTCTGCTGTGGGGCAAAGCCGCTGATATTCAAAATATATTTGTTTTTCAAAAACTAACTATTAGAGCAATTTACTAGCTAGGTGCTAGAGTTACTCTGAGAGTTTTTTTTAAGATATTGGTATTCTCGCGGTGGCATCACAATTCATCTTCGCCAACATCTTATATATTAGGCAAAATATACGCTTATACACAAAAACAGTAATATATAATATTAACACTAGAAACAAAGAAAAACTACGTGCTCCTTTTCACCGGCTTCATAAGGTTCATTACTCATTTGTTGGGCTTAGTATAAACTTTTATAACAAGCTTCCCTATTCTTTGTTAGATTTGCCTTTTAATGCGTTTAAAGCTAAAGTAAAATCCAACCTTTGTTCAAAGGCATACTAATCTATCAACGATTACTTAAACGATAAAAATAGTTGCTCGCTGTGATTAACTCAAGACAATGTTTATGTTCTTTCTCCAGAATTAGCTTACCTACTGACAAATTATTTGAGTTGAAATAATTGTTTATTTTATTTGACTTCATTGGTCAATTTAGTTTAATTTCATTTTCGTTTATTATTGACATAATCTACTCGTTTCAATATTTTTTATGAGCTTTGTCGCAATATGTGGTTAGCTAGCGACCTCGACAATTGATCATATTATTTTATAATCAAATCAAAAAGTCATTTATTCAAATTAGGCTGAGAATCAGCACTTTTTGAACGTCAAAATCACATAAGACAGTCCCCCCAAAACGTATATATTTGTGACTTCAAGTTATAGCTATATCAACATAATGCAGCATTGCAAAAATTGCAAGCGGGCACACAGTTTAAGCCTGGAGGCTTATAATATGTAATAAGTTCTGTTTACGTTTTTATTATTTATTGCTGCTTCAATGTTTTTGTTGGTAGGTATATTGGCCTATGCTAGCTGATATATGGAAAATAATTTAATTTTGTGTTTCGTAATGTTAAATACTGTATAGAATCCAGTTCTTCTAACTGAACAGACAGCTGTGCTGCTGGGGAGTTCGTTGCGCCACTTCTTCTTCCCAGCTAAAGTACTAGGAAGTGGTGAAGGGAGGAAGTTTTGGGGGACTGTCTTATATAATTTTGACGTTCAAAAAGTGCTGTTTCTCAGCCTAGTTAGATTATATGACTTATGATTTTGTTATTTTTTTTAATTTTTGATCCTTTTAGAACTTATGATGTTAGAGCGAGCAAAGTGAGCTCGGAACTTGCGGCACCCCAAATTGGAAAGGTTAAGTTCAAAGGGGATGGCGGGGTCTAATAAGCGAATTTTAAAGATCTTGAAAATAAATCAATAGAAGATCTTTGGGGAATGTCTGTAAAAGTTGATCTCTCATCGAAACCATTGCGCCCTATTTAGATTTCATGTTTAACAACAGTGTAGACCAAGAAGTATTTACGGATTTTATGAAACACAGTAAAGTAGTTCCATTGTTCAAATCCGGTGATAGTTAAGAACCCAACAATTATAGGCCTGCGTCAATTCTGCTAGTTATCAGTAAGGTGCTTGAATAGTTGATGCACAATCAAACGTTACGTCACTTTAATAAAAACTCCATCTTTCATGAATAACAGAATGGTTTTACCGAAGGGCGCTGTACCACTGACGCTGATGTCAAAAATAATAAAGAACATTTTTAAAGCCTGAGAAGAAGCACAAGATGCCATTGGAATCTTTTGCGACCTCTCTAAGGCGTTCGATTTCGCAAACCATGAGACACATCTGCTAAAACTAGAGCACTATGGGATTAGGAATACAGCTCTTGATTTACTAAGATCATACCTGAAAGAAAGAAAGGCTAAAGTTCAAGTAAACGGAATAAACTCATTAGGTTCTGAAATGACAATGGGCGTTTCTCAAGGTTCGATATTGGTTCCATATCTCTTTTTAGTTTACATTAATGATTTACCCCAATTACTTCAAAATCAACCAAAGATGGTGTTATTTACAGATGACACAACATTTATCTTTAAAATACACGGACGGTCACATAATCTAGACGACATGAATAACTTTATTTTTCATGTCCAGGATTGGTTTACGGTAAATAATTTGGTACTAAATGAAAAAAAAACAAATGGGTTAGATTTAAATTATCTAATGTTAGAAGTTGCGAATGTGACATCATATTAAATGGAGAAAAACTAGAATTTATTAATCAGACGGTATTCCTAGGAATCACGCCAGAAATTACAATCGAGATCTCATATAACCTCTCTTACAGGGTGGCTAAGCTCGGACGCCTATGCTGTCAGAAAGATGACTTTATATCCCACATTTACTCTCCCTTCCACATCTTCATCAACCTTTCCATTCCTTGTAAACAGGCTCCCCAAATATACGAATTCACTTACTTGCTCCATACTCTTATCATTTATTTTCACAACACACGCCTCTTTCAAACACTATAACCTTCGTCTTATTCACATTTATATTCATCCCTTTTATCTTATATGCTTTATACATCACCGTCACCATGTCTTGCAGCTGTTCTGCTGGCGTTGCAACTAGAACATGAACATCTGCGTAGAGAAGGCATTTGATAGGCAACTCATTCGTCGTCCAATCCACACAAACCCTGCTTCAAATCTGTCAGACCACTACCCATGTACAAGTTGGACAGCCATGGTGACGCTACACAACCCTGTCTAATACCCCTCGAGATGCAGAACTAGTTCGCGTATGCCCCTCAATTTAGACAAAATAATCTTACTTAATAACATCGCTATAGACAAACTTTTTCGGATCTGCATCTAAAAGTTCACAGTATATTGGTCTGAACCCCTGTTTCGTTAGAGTCGGTTGTGGAAAAATTAACCTGTAAAGAGCCAAAAAAGTCTTGGTAAATATCAAAGTATCAAAAAAAATATAAGCTACGTGAATATTTCCTAAGACAACAAGGTTTATGTCCTATAGGTAATCTTAATTGAATATTAAAGCAGTTCTTAACTTTCCATAATAAAATGCATTAGCAATGTAATCAGCAGTAAAGTGTCGCTAAGCAATCTAAATTCACCAATTTAATGTATATCAAGACACAACATACCAAGTCTGAAATGCCAATTCCAGACAATCATCCATTTTTCTATTCTGATAGAACGGAAACAATGTTTTTAGAGTGTAATTGACATCAATGACCCGCTTGGTTAAATCGGCGTCGCATGCACAACTATGATATGCTAATATCACGTCCAATTCTGAAAATTATACCTCCGTATTAGCCGTATTTATTGTTATATTCCGGGAAATCTAAACTATTATACGTTAATTGATATGTTTATGCTGTTAATAAATCATGCTGTTAGGCTGAGCTGGGTTAAAACCATTTCAAACAATTGTATCGTAAAAACAAAGTAGGTTGGCTTGGTTTATAAAGTTGTATTTATTGAAATTGCTGAATAATTATAAAATCCTTACCAGTGATATATTGGTGTGGAAGATGCGCCTGCTCACTCAGCCATGCCATCAAACTTTGAATGTTTTCTTGTTTCACATTTAACTTTTCATATTCCTTTTCAACAGACATGCCAGAAACCACTGCCATTTTATACTTTTTTTTTACACTATTTTATATATAACACACTACGTTTAGAAAATAATGTTCTTTGTCTTTCTTTCTATATATAGGAGCGTGAGCGTTAGTCGCGTGAGATGGCTATCAGCTAATGGCTCATAAATGGGGCCTATATTAAGTCTCTTTGTGCTCCTAAAACGTCAATCTGCCTATTGAGACCACTGCAAGGCCGTTCGTCGCACATGAATATTCTCATATTGTCTGCTCTGGAGTTTATTACGCATGCGCGTAATAAATTGGCATCATGATTCTCAATGTTTGGTTGTGAAATATGTAAATATGACGTTGAAGTACGAATAATCATTGTTTGCGTTGGCAATAATATTAAATCCGTTATTTAAATAAACGAACAACTATAAAAAAAATATTATTATATACCTCAGAAGAATTCTGTACTACTTTTTTCCCACAATTAAAGGGAAAATTGGGTCCATACGATAATTTTATTAAGTTTCCAAGTTTATTTATTTGACATGGTTTCTGTACCGTAACCGTTTCCAAAGTTAACTAGTCTGCTGGAATAACTCTGGCACGTTCTCGTCTGCAGGATCAATTTTTCTCGTGTATATTTAAGTTCACCTACGTCCACTGTCCTAGTTAGAAACAACTCACGTAATTTTTAATAAAAACATGTCTTCTGAAACTAGAAATGTACCTGTTCGATTTTTTAGGTTTCGGCTAACCAGACTTCTGCTAGGTTCGACTTCGTTTGTCCTGCCTATGTGGAATGCTTTTTGCTAGTAAACAGTACAGGGCAAAGATACGCTTGATGGCCCGGAGGACACGGTGGAGCATACGGTGGAGGTCTGCCCGGCTTGGGCGGAGCACCGCCGTGTCCTCGTGGAGGCGATTGGCGGTGGCGATCTCTCGCGTCCGGCTCTGGTCCAGGCCATGGTACGGAGCGAGAGGGCTTGGGAAGCCGTTACCTCCTTCTGCGAAGCAGTAATGCTCGCGAAGGAGGAGGCGGAACGCGTGAGCGAGAGGCAAAATTCGCGCCCTCACGCCCCTAGCCGCCGCAGGAGACGCCCTGGGCGTCGGGAATCGCAGGCCGATTTCCGGCCACCGTAGGCGTGGGCTTGCGAACGGCGAGCAATGGGCAGCTCGCCGTTCGATAAGGACCAGGCCCGGGTCGATGGCGCGTTGTGTTCCACGCGCGCCTTAAAGAGATGTCAGCACCAATGACGGGGTCCGCTAGGGTTGCGGGAAAGTCCGAGAGGGATACCGTGGCCCTTGGCACAGGCAACTGAAGGAACACGTGTGGGTTTTAGTCAGTAAGAGTCTGACACGCCCTCCTGCTCTGCCCAGAGCGGGAGAAGTTATTTGATGATTTCCCACCCTCAAAAAAAAAAAAGGTCAAAGATACACTTAATACATTAACTCACACTTTATTCGCATGGGGGTAGGAAGAAACCGTAGAATTCCACCTGCTACGATCCTTACATAATACTCGCTTTTGTTTCGCTTACGATCATACATCTGGACATCCATGCGCGCCGGTTACACTTTATATCCTAAAATAGATGATGTGAGTTCTTAACTATAATTCCTTGTTGTTTATGAGGGAAACTTTGTAAACTGCTATCTATCCACGATATTACGACCAAAACGATTGGCGTAAGTTGCATCCAGCACACAAACACCCCATCGGGTAATCCAGGGTCGTACATAATATCGTTGCTCTAAGTCGTCGGACTTGCAACTTTGATTGGACTTGTCCGGGATGCAGGACGAGCGACGTATCGTAAATGTTTAGTACCCCTGTTGCTTAATCACTGCCTTGTGTGAAATATACGTCAAACCAGGTCATTGACACAACTGCCGCGTCTACCATAGATGACGTTGTAAAAATTCTGGATTTAGTTGTTGTTCACGTTGTTGCATTACTAATAACCATCTTTCATGAGCTGTTCTTGCATTTAACTTGTATTAGTACTTGCAGTAGTCTAAACTTCATTCATATTAAATATTATTATTGATCAAAAAACAGCGATTTATTTCTACAAAAACATAATGAGTCAAAAATACTCCATAATACTTTACATTATCAAAATCGTAACATAAGATAACTACAGCGGATAGGCTTTAACCCCTAACGTTAAATTAGCCCTTTCAACGTACATTTCAATTAGAAATTACTGACCTTGTTTAGGCCGCAAATTATTAACATCCTAATCCAATTTCATGGAACTCTTGTTTGTATCTAATAATATAATTTCGCCCTTGCCCGAGTTTCCACTACATCGGTGGTGTATGAATTCGTTAGGAACCCATGAGCGGCTCACGGACGGCCGAGTGAGTCTCGCTTACGGTCCAACAAACACTTTCAAAGTGCACCCTTAGCCCTGCCCTCGCCCTCGCATATCATAGCCAGCTTATATTTATTGTGTGCTAAAATCTTGACGAGATCCTTCCAATTAGAAGTCCCTAAGTCACACTTGACGAGTTATTTAACTTTTATTTTTCAGGCATTGATACTTTAGTTAGTGGTTAAGAAAGATCAGCATGTATTTCATCAAGACACGTTACCTTGTTCGAATCCGAATCCTCGAGCTCGAAAACTGGGTTCAAAGACCTTCGGACCTTCACGACCATTGAGCACCTAGTACCTACAATAATTATTATTAAATTCTTGTTCTTAGAATAACCGAATATTAACGATAGATTCTAAATGTCGAACTTTCAGAATTCCGTCAAAACCTCTAATAGCGTGACGGCTGTTCAAGACGCAATTACCGTGTCGAAACTAGATTGATTTGTAATACATAATGCAGGATACGAAAATTAGGAGTCCTTGAATGAATACTCAGCAACTTACTAAATGGATCAATACAAATTAAAGGACTGATTCGTTGGTGTATAGTAATGTAGTAGTAGTTAGCGTAACAGCTGACTCTACTGAGCGTGTCATCACTGGTTCGTTCCCCAGGTCGGGCAAAGTGTTATTAGGTTTTTTGGAGCATTCCGATATCTGGATTTGTGACTTAAATGGGACTTAAAAATAACAGGCAATATGTGTACAATTCACAACTGCCGCCCACTTCGCGGAACATGGGCATGATGTTATGATGTATAACAGAAACTATACCATTATAACCATACTAACATAATACTATTCTAGTTCCTACTTAACTAAAGTATCTAAACTAATATTATAAATGGAAAATATATTAGATTTTTTGTATGATTGTTTGTTACGCCTTCACGCTTAAACGGCTAAGCGGGTTTGGATGAAATGTAGCATATGGGTACACCATGACTTGGATTAGGACATAGGATACTTTTATCCCGATATTCCCACGGGATCGAGACTTATGCGGGTGAAACCGCGGGGCGCAGCTGGTATTATATAAGTAAATAAATGTAAACGTTTGTTTTAGATGTTTGTTACACAATAACGCTTAAAGATTGTGATGAATTTTAACACACATATAGACCATATTCTGTCTGTAAATTTCGTCCTGACGAGCACACAAGGCGATACTATTGGAATTTAAATCAATCGCAGTCTTTTACTTTTATATTTTCAAATGGCTCCAACTGACCACGAGCATATTTATAAGACTAAAGAACTTGTAAGGATTCAAATAAAGAACACATATGATTAAAATTAGAAATCATAATAAAAATAGTTTTATCCACTCAAAAATTCCACAAAAGCCTAGTGATGACCTAACAATTTTGTGAGTCTATTCAGCCAGCGTTTATGTTGGATGTCACTCACCGGGTTACTCTTTTCATTCTCGTCAGGAAATGAAGGCGGAAAGTATAACCTAAGAAACACATATAACTTAAAACAAATGAAGGTTATTTTGTCTTTGGTGCAGATATTCAATAGCGACTCGATTACTGGTTAGAATAGTGGTTAATTACTTCCCATACTAATTTTCTCAGAACTTTCTTACTGTATGATGTCAGGTATCATTAAAGCTTCGTTATTGTTTGCAAACTGAATCAACATTGATCGTCAACTGTTTTAATTTAAAGACGTAAAGGAAAACACTTACTGCGCTGGCTCTTTTTCTGGTATATACATACGTGGGTATATAGGCTTCTTAGTCTTTCTTAAAGAGCTTTTGGAGCCGCTTTTTGAGCCGTGAGCCGCACTGCTTTGCATCGACCTACAACAAATATATAATAAATACTCAAATAATTGGTAAGCCATCTATATTAATCTATCCAATCTAAACTTCTAAACTAATATTATAAAGAAGTAAAATTGTAAGTATTGAACCGATTACAAAATTTCCTTCACCGATTGCTGAAAGCTACACCATTGCCGAGTGCCATAGGATATGTTTAAATTTCTTTAAATTGCTTCCACACAGGCGAAGTCGTGGGCAGGAGCTAGTTGAGCAACAAAATGGTATTCTTGTTGTATACAGGGTTATTGGTAATATGTCGGCAATCCATTAAGGGGATGTATGGGAGGTCAAATATAAAATGTCAAATTACTGGAAAAAGGTTGACTTTTTGCATAGAGTCATAACGGGTAATTTGGTTGCAAATTACCTCCCCTACATCCCTTTAAGGGATTTCCGTATTACCAATATTCCTGTATATTATACTAACATAGAAGCTTTAGATTTAAGAGGAGTATCTGCTTGCATAACAGGCCTAAGCATAGTGTCAAATTTTGAACGCCGCATTCCTATGATGCCGAGTGTAACATCTGCTTCCATAAATTTTTCTTCTGCACCAGCGACAACGAGACGTAGAAACTGTAGTCGGGTTGTCATCCTTAGGAATACCAAACAATCAGTTAGAACACGCAACTGACAATAATCAGACTGACAAAATAAGATAAATGCTCACTGTGGATACTTGACAACACCAAGTCCCACCAAACGATAATCAATTGTCCTGTCACAAAACACCTCATTCATAAGCGGTGAGCGAGTGTTAAGCTTTTTGTCGTGACGAACACAGTGCCCAAGCAACACAGTCCGCTCCTCCGGTACCATTTGCGCTATATATCCTGTTTTCAACGTATGCTCCACATTGTTGAATATTTCCGACTTAAACATACGATGAGTTTCTAGTTCTGAAAATGTATGAACATATTATGTGTATGAAAATGTATGTATGTATTCAATGTTAATACAACTTTTTGCTACATCAGATTATACAATCACCAATTCGATTAAAGCATTTGCGTCCTAATGCCAGCCAAACAATCTGTACGCTCATTCGTAGTAACGTTTCAAACAGTCGTGCGTCCTTGTCCGATAACGATTGACGTTTCTTCAGAGGACCCATATGATGAAATTTCTTCGTATCAGCTCCTCCTGCGCCATAAAATTAATTCATACAGGTAAAACATTAAATACTGTTATGGTCAGCAAAGTTTCAGCGAGGGAACTAAGCTTAAGGATTTTTGTGGCTAAACGATAACAGCCGCACGAGTTCATCGAAGGCTAAGCTACGCTTGCCGCGGTTGGTTTCGGGATGGGTGACCGTACATTACCTACATATCGACACCTCCGCGCCTCGGAAAACACGTTAAGCTAATGTTCCCCGCTGTCATTCGTAGATATTTGACAATTGCAGATAGCAGAAGCCCAAAAGTGAAAACCAGCCTTACCATAGGGTAAGGGAACCTCCCTTACCCTATGTTCTAATCCTAATTAAGCCCCTACTTTACCTTATCCTACTTTACTTTACTTTACCCTAATCTTAATTAAAAATTGTTTAAAATCTAAGCAACGGAATGATATAGTTGGTTTATCAGTTGAGCATTGCGTCGAACTGTCCTGTGTTGAGCTAGATAAGCATGTTGTAGTGTGCGTTTACAGACCCCCTAATTATCAGAACTTTTCTTTATTTGAATCAATAATGGAAGATGTCCTAGCGAAACTTGCATCCAGTAAAAAAGCTGCAATTATTTGTGGTGATTTTAATATTAACATTTTAGAAATTAATTCAAATAGCAACAGATTATTAAACCTTTTTAAATCGTTCAAACGTCGTTCGTTTTTACCGAACCAACTAGAGTAAGTCCAAGTTCTGCTACTTGTATTGATAATGTCTTCTACGATTGTGATTATTTACTGAAAGCTATCTTGAATTATCTGCCATCTGATCATAGTGGACAAACGGTAACTTAGTTTTAAACACCTTTGCAAAAAGTGCAAATACAATTTAGACCAATAACGACTGGCAAATTAAATAGATTCAATAGTACCCTAAATAATAAGTTAAATATTCTGAGCCATAATATGGACGATGCAAATAAATTGTATGAGGATTTCTTTTCAGTAGTGCACAATGAATTCAATAAAACTTTTGAAAAGAAAAGAAAAAATATTTGCCCTAATTTTTTTTTAGTGACTGGGCAACTAGAGTTATTAGGATAAGTAGGGAAAGACTGTTCGATCTGTACGGCCTTAAGCTCTACATTAACACTGAAACCTTCAACAAGTATGTTGCTACATATTCGAAGATAAGCTTGTGACCCCGAAAGAAGTTGCAAAGGAAATTCAAGTCATTAGCCTAAATAATCCATAAACCTTATTACGGAAGTAATCTTAAAACATCTCCCGCATAAAGCCATCGTTAAGCTTATTAGGCTCATCGATGCTGCATTCGCGCTAAAACATGTTCCTGAGTCATGTAAAGTTGTTGAAGTGATTATGATTGCTTTAAATTCCTCACCCGATGTCTCAATTGATTTATTAAGAGCGAACGTTTTAGGCTGCCCGGTTGAATTTCAATTTAAACATATTAACCCTATGATAGTTATAAAAGTTTTTCGGCACATAAAAATCAAATTGACCGAAGATCTATGGGGAATGTCCATCAAAGTTTGTAAATCAATAATCGAGACTATAGCACCATACTTAGCATTAATATTTAATTCTTGTGTAGATCAAGGAGTCTTCCCGAATTTAATGAAATACAGTAAGGTTATACCACTTTTTAAATCTGGGGACAGCAAAGACACCAGCAATTACAGACTTAATCATTTTAACACCAACAAAATCAATATGGTTTCACCAAAGGACGTTGTACGAGTGTCACTTTATTGAAACACATATTTACAGCGTGGGAGAAGGACCAAGATGCCATAGGGATATTTTGTGACCTCTCCAAGGCATTTGACTGCGTTGATCACGAAACCTTGCTCTTAAAACTTGACCATTACGGACTAGGTAAACTCGCGCTTAGTTTAGTAAAATCTTTTAAATTATCTATTTAAATGATAGACAACAAAAAGTTCAAATAAATGGTGTCGATTCACTTGATTTTAAAGTAAAAATGGGTGTTCCACAAGGCTCGATATTAGGTCCCTTCCTCTTTTTAATATATATTAATGATCTACCTCATTTATTAAAAAACCGACCACAAATGGCGTTATTTGCTCACGATACTTCTTTAATCTTTAAGGTAAATAGACGTGCATCAAATCTAGATGACGTAAATAATACCCTACTGCAGTTACACAATTGGTTCACTGCTAATAATTTAGTATTAAATGGGAAAAAAAAGTAAATGCATAAGATTTGCTTTACCGAATGTTAAAAGTAGTGATTGTGACATAGTATTGAATAAAGAGAAACTAGAATTTGTCGATGAAACTGTTTTCCTGGGGATAACGCTAGACTCAAGGCTGCAATGGGGTCCTCATTTAACATCTCTTGCAGGACGGCTAAGTTCAGCAGCATATGCTGTAAGAAAAATCCGTCAATTTACTAATGTAGATACCGCGAGGCTAGTCTATTTCAGTTATTTTCTTAGTATCATGTCTCACGGTATTTTATTATGGGGACGGGCTGCCGATTTGAGCCTATTTTTATTCTGCAGAAAAGAGCCATCAAAGCAATATACAGCCTCAGCAGGCGTGATTCTCTAAGGGAACTGTTTAAAGACATTAACATCATGACGGTACCTTGTCGATACATTTATGAAAACATCATGTACGTACGGAAAAATTTAAATCTTTTCAGTAAAAGAGGTGAAAGACACAACTATAGGACTAGAAATAGGGACCAATTAGTTCAACCAGGTTTCAGACTGGCTAAAGTAGACTCATCCTTCATGGGGTACTGTTTAAAATGTTACAATAAAATACCTCCCCACATACTCCAACTGAATTAAACGAAATTTAAATGTTGTATGAAACGCACACTATACAGCCTAGAATATTAAGTTGGGGGATTACATCGCTGACAAAAATGCTTGGCTCAGGGCTGGTCCTGCTCCACAAGGGAGCGTAATGCGCGTAAGAGCGAGCTGAATGGTGCTGATCCATACGTCATGTTCGTGAACGGGCGCCGTCAGTAGGCACTGGTCATTTCTTAGCTGCCACGGCTTATTTTAATTCCATAATTGTTTTCGTCTTTTTATTACTTTATTACGGACGCTTTTAACGTGCACGTCTTTCTACATCGTTCTCACATGTATAATTTCAACATGAATGATTTAACCACTATTTTGTAACAATATTTTGATTTAAAAGAGTGTCCATGGAGTTTCTTGCCCGTTCTTCTCCATAGGTACCTACTACGCTTTAGAATGGGCAACTAGCTTCATCTTTCTGACTGACCGACCCCTTGACAATTCAAAAGTGCCTGTAATTGGTTTATTTGAAATAAATGTTTTGAGTTTGAGTTTATCGTGTTACTCGGTAACTGGGTTGTGGAGGTCAGATAGGCATTCGCTCCATGTAAAATACTATTATTCAGTTGCATCCGGTTAGACTGGAAGCCGACCCCAACAAGGTTGGGAAAAGGCTAGGCAGTTTGTAGATTGTTATTGTTAGTCAACAAAGTTTCAGCAATTTACATACCAATAAGCATTATAGAATATTCTTTAGCAACCAGAACTCTCAGGTCAGCCAAGTCCTCACGAAATACATTCTCGAGTCGAGCACAATCCGGTGTTCTCACTTTTGTCTGGAGCTCCATCATGCGTTCTGCCATTTCATCTGCAACCTGGTGGAATTTTTAAAAGAATTATAATTTATGGAGTCTATCTAATATCTTGTAAGTACTTAAGTATTATATTATTTCAAATATATAACGGCGCGTGACATTATTCAATTATGAAAATCAGTTAATTTTGAGAGTTGTAATTTATTTTGTTTTTTTTTTAATAATTGGTAATTATTCTGTTAATTTTAACGATTAAACGATTCGAATTCGACTAAATGGTAATTTTAATTAAGAGTGGGTAACACCGAATGAAGTTGCATCTGTCATGGCGGGCGAACGTCGTGTCAATTCATTCAGTTGTTGACAGCCGTTGCATGTGGTGGTCACTCGCAAACCCATTGGCTCTAAATCGCTAATTATTACTGCAATTCTTAATTGTTTGAGTAATTTAAGTGTCTGTATAATTAAAATAGTGAACATTCAACGTTATAGTGTATTTATTTCAACGTTTCCTGAAGTTTAACGCCCACTCTGAATTCCCGTGCTGACGATGTCACGAACCAGCCATCAGATGCAACAGCCCGGCTTCCCGATTTCCCGTTTTACATTTGTACTGACGTGACATTCTGAAGCATTTATTTTTGTTGGCGATGCGGCTCACGCCAATGCGCCTAAGATGGCACTCAATTTAGAAGGTGGATATAAAAAACAATTGTACAATGGTAGCTACAGCAATTTTTTCATAAAACTATTTTTAATCTATTACCTGTAAATAATAACCGCAGCAAAGAATGAGTGCTCTAAGGAATCTCTCTGTAGTTGGCATGTGTAGCAGGTTTATAAGCATTGGACTCAGAATGCTGATAGGTGCAGTATACAACGCTATATCTTTTATGTCCTGAAAGTTTCAATTGCAACTTCAGCACTAAATAAAGGTAATCATGAGGTAGGTAGGTACTTAATTTTGTCTACTACTTATGTCGGCTTGCTAAATGCTAAGAGTATTTGTATACAGTTCAACTAAACCTATTAGTAAATAGCAAAAGAAGTGTTAACCTGTAGAGTAATTACGTCTGCTTGTCCTGGTAGCAACTTTCTTTGATAACGACGACGATAGCGGATCTAAAAAACATTGATTACAACTATTTTACCAGCTTTGTATAAATCAATACATGTAACATATATCGAGCAGGTAATAAGAGTAAATATCGAGCAGGTAATAATAACAAATATCGAGCAGGTAATAATAATAAATATCGAGCAGGTAATAATATCTAATACCGGTAATTACTCATTACAGGCTACACTAGCTAAACTCAATAGTATCTCCACATTGGACAAAATCCAGCGTATCTAGCGTAGACACGGCATGGATTTCGCGTTGACGCAGCCGTCACTAAACTAAGGATTGGGCCTTAGTTTATTATCTCCGCAACGGCGGAAAACTAAAAAACGCTGCGGATATTTGATTGTTTTCATATCTTGTCATATCATGTACAGGTACTTGAAACTAAGAGGTAAATAAAAGCAAAGTACTAACCAAGTAAGTTCATAAATCAGGGATGTTACGAACGTCGTATTTTAAACATTCGCGAATGCGGATGCGAATGTGCGTATGCGAATATTTCGCAAAAGACAAAGAAAAACGCTTAGGTTTGGTTTTATAATCATTGTTTTTGATGTGAAACATCTATAGCCGCGCGTAAAACCGATTGCTGGCGTGGCGACGCATGCCGTGGCGACGCTTCGCCACGCTATATTTTAAATAAAGAACAATTTATTTATTTAAAAGAAACTTAATATTTGGTTTTTTATATATTACCTGCTCAATTAAATCAACGTCGTCTCTAAACTCTATGGTACCTGTTGGCGCTTTGGTTTGAATTTGTATATTTTCTACAGGCTTAGGAAGCAGGTCACTGCAAAAATCATCAATCACATTAATAAATACACTCCTATATAAATCATTATCATCATTTGCTAAATGGTGGCAAAATAATATCAGCCCCACGGGTGGATGTTCAAGATTAAGCAAGGCTTGCCGAGGTCCGTCCGTGGATGAGTGACCATCCTTTACATACTGAGGCCCCTCCGTGCATCGGAAAGCTCTTGAACTCGTTGGTTCCGGCTGTCAGTCGTAGATCGATGACATTCGTTACTTCGGTAATCAGAACTTCCGGAGCCCTAAAGTCTGACAGCCAGTTCCCCTTCAATTGTACGGCATTTAACGATCCTCGGCTACTCTCATACAGTTTCTCCTCCATCCTAGCCTGAGGGCGTTCTTCCATAGCTATACTTTTCGATTCGCTGGAGACTGCGAACTCACTCACGAACTCGTCTACCGCAACACTC
The DNA here is from genome assembly GCA_937001585.2 of Brachylomia viminalis. Taxonomy (NCBI): domain Eukaryota; kingdom Metazoa; phylum Arthropoda; class Insecta; order Lepidoptera; family Noctuidae; genus Brachylomia; species Brachylomia viminalis. The sequence continues at coordinate 13,505,446 of OW443299.2, forward strand.
GTCGATATATTTTCTGAAGTTATTAAATCGTCTGCTACACGTAAACAAGTAGTAGGTACCCATACCTCACAAACAGTAATGCTTGTGTGCTCTCGTCCCAAACCCAGTGCCCATCCTCAAACGCTCCTCCGAAAACTCCTTCATCGTCATCATCTGCCATCTTTCAAGATTAGTTACAAATTAAAATGTTTATAAAATTTAAACACAGGCTACAAATTGACAAAATATACGTAAAATATCAAATAATACAAAAACGTAGCAAATGTCACTGTCATAAGTTTTGTCAATGTCATCGCCTTAGTCCGGCCCAATGACTAAAGAATAAGAGAGGACATGAACTAAAAGATCGTATCGCGTGCCCGCGTGGAAAGTAAAATGGCGTAGACTCCGCCCGTTACCTAGTGTTGTCCTCTGCTCATTCTTTGCAATGATTTTGTTCATCGTGTTGATTACAAATCGATTAATCGAAATCACATACATTAAAATAAGGTTTTTGATTTTAAGTAGATAGTAGGTAAGTAGGTTGTTATTCGATTCTCATTCTAGGACGTCGCATTATGGATTAAGTACAAAAAAGCCTGTTGTTGCGTAATCTGACTGAAAAATTGCAAAAATCATCAATTTGGCGGTTCATTTAAAATTAATTGTACTTGATATTATTTACTCTATGATTAATAGTTGCTCGTGATAATCAAGCTAGAAGAAGAGTAAATTAAACTGCAACAAGGAATTCAAAACTACACCGATTATTAACAAAATAAAACAACAGAAATCGATATTATGCATTTAATGGGAGAACCGTTTTATTTCAAATAGATACAATAATATCAGTTTGTAATTAGTATTAAGTACACCAATAATGTGAAATACAATAAAGTCTGCCTGTCTACAATAAATGTACAGGGAAATAATAATGTATTATGACTCAAACTCAAACCGTCTTATTACAAAACACGATCTAACTTTAGCCCCAACCTACACATTCGATTTAGTTTTTGTATTTGGAACTTTATGCCGACTTTAGTAAAGTTCTTAATACAAAATTGACAATCTAAGACCGGACTAAGTTGTCAGTTTTGTAAAAGGAACTGTATTTCGATTTCAGTTAGGTTATTATCTCAAAAACAGGCTCGATGGTTTAAACCATGTCAAAAGAAAAACCTTGTTTTGTAATAAGACCGAAAGCATTTATTTCAAATAAACCAATTACAGGCACTTTTGAATTGTCAAGGGGTCGGTCAGTCAGAAAGATGAAGCTAGTTGCCCATTCCAAAGCGTAGTAGATACCTATACAGAAGAACGGGCAAGAAACTCCATGGACACTCTTTTAAATCAAAATATTGTTACAAAAAAGTGGTTACATCATTCATGTTGTAATTATACATGTGAGAACGATGTAGAAACACGTGCACGTTAAAAGCGTCCGTAATAAAAAGATAAAAACAATTATGGAATTAAAATAAGCCGTGGCAGCTAAGAAATGACCAGTGCCTACTGACGGCGCCCGTTCACGAACATGACGTATGGATCAGCACCATTCAGCTCAACCATTTTGAAGGGAACTCAATGATCCAATACACACGCCACCACCAGCGACACATTTGAGTGAGCATGACATACTCTCAGCCGCCAGGGCACATTCAAGTCAATGAAAGACGAACCCAGTAACCTTTATAGTGGGTACATAGTGCTCACACATGTGCTATGCAATTATATAATACTAAGAGATTGAATTTATACAATGCAAAGATAGGTTGTACAATCTTCATCAGCTCCAACATTATTTTAGAATATATGGGTAAATGTAGGCTTACAATGAAAATGTGATAATTTACCTTAGGGAGCCTTGTCGGTATTGCATTGTCGTGAAGTCTCACTATATCAAGACTTCTATTAATACAAGACTCTTCAAAATGTAGTGAACAAACAAATACTTTTTCCTGGCTGGAGTCGATATTTTCTTGACCCAATGATTCAAGCCACTTACTTTTAAGTTTATCATTTTTTGGTAACCTAAAAACACAAACAAAACACGCAAACTAACATAAATGTGTATATTCTTTCATGCTAAATATTCAAACGAAATTTGGTTTTTATCGATGCAAAATCGATTCGTTGTGCAAATTTAACAATCACAACACTATATTTGTCAATAAAAATACGTAGTAAACAAAACGAAAATAAGGAAATATATCGTTCGAAAGACTATGAATAGGCAATAATCTATGACCGAACATAAACATGAATTGAGACTAGAAATTGGTATAAATTTATATAGGAAATTTAATAATCTATGAATTCTTTCGACTTACTTGTGCAGGGATATCAGAGGCGCTTTTTTACTGTAATTCGAGCCACAGCCCCTCACACAACACTTAGGCATGGTTTCCTCTATCACAGACAGCCTCAGTCAAATTTACAGCACTCAAAATGTTCTCAAAATGGAAAAAAACTTAATATTTAGTCGCACGATAACGCCAAATGACACTTCATGTACACTCTGAGAAGTACTCAAAACCAGAAACTAAAATGGCGAACCGGCCGATGGGCAGGGCTTCCGTGACGTCATACTTCAATATTGCAATTTTAGAAAACTGACAAAATACGGTTTTCTCTTTTTGACACTTGCAGAATTGCATAAGTTAGAAAGAAACATGTATATTTTTTTATTTCTGTATAGAATCGTATGATATTTCCATAATGTATAATTTATATAGATCTTTTAGTTCATGTCCTCTCTTATTCTTTAGTCATTGGTCCGGCCATTGAGCTATATAAGTCAATGAGTCAATAAGCGTTAGTTTTATTTTTTGTACTTATTGCTTTGTCTCAGATTTTTTTAATTAATTTAATCCAAAGAGATTGTTATGAAGTTAAATGCTGTATAATGTGTAATGTTGTATTTACTACTTGTTCATTTAACTTTATAAACTAAAGTTTCAAGACTCTCAGACACCGAATGACTGAATAAAGCAGTCCTTCTCGATACAGCCATGACACAGCATTGTAAGTCTCGGTGTCTATGTTTGCAGCTGAGCCGAATAATTTTGTAAGATTAATATAGATCTGTCGTAATTATTTCGTAATTATTATACTTACAGGATTATTGGTAAAACACCATCAACCTCTTAAGGGGTAATTGTACTCATCATTATGAACAACTTTTACTACGGGACCAAATATGAAACATAACGGAAACCAAGTTACCACTACCCCAGAAGTAGGAGTTCCTCCAAAAAACGTGGGATTCATCGGCGCGCGACTTATGATCTTCCATATTTCAACTTCTTATTCATGATTATAATTCATGGACAGCTATAACTTGCAAATCGGAATCTCCATCCAGCGTGTTTGTAAGTTTGGCAGAATTTACGACGTCACTAGTAAGTTTGCTCTCGGCATCACTGAATATAAAGTTATGTTAATGTTACTAGTGCATCCAACTCCGGGCCTTAAAAACTTATAAAATGCTCTAAGTTATCTCCAATTCAGGATAAAAGCTATTGTGTATGTTTAAAACGGAGCAAGTTCACGAGTGTATATTAAAAGCTGTAAGCGCACCAGTACGATCAGTGTGCACATGTAAATTTAAGCGGTACAGTCAATAAAGTTTGAATATCGGGCCAAACAAACAAAGGGACGGCCGAGTAAGACAGTGTTAAGCTTTCCATTGTGTGAGCGAACTGATTATTGTAAAACAGAAATACAGCTCACTGAACCTAGGTACGGAAGTTGTAAGAAACTAAATAAGTGCATAGTGCTAGTCTACTTATCGGTCCGTGCTCTTTTTCTTTACTTTGCAGAATGGACAATAAAATCACTTAGAGCTTCTACCCGCATTTGGATAGAAACTTCGGAAAAACATAGTGAATCCCAGACATGTAAAGTGTACCAAACATGTCCAAAAGTTATGAGTGAATAACTTTAGTTACCATACATTTTTACTTGAATAAATATAAAATTTTGCGCATGTATGTCACTTGTGTTAATTCATTGAATTGGCTGTCACACACGATCGCGCATAAGGCTGCGATGCGCTGCTTTGATCGTGTGCGCTCTGGCATGTGATCAAATGAGTATCTACTTAGTTTAGCACACGGTTGGGGATTAGCGCGGGTACTAACAGGGAACCATTAAAACATTCAAAGTAAATTCTGTACCTATGTATCGGTTACGCTCTACTTCCTTAAACGTTGAGTGTGTAGCTGAAACTGGAATCGAATACCCACAAAGTAACGTGCTCATTGACAGAAATATTTGTAATTACAGGGTGAAATTGAATTCATGAGCATACTTTTAAGGGGTAATTGTATCATAGAGAATATAGAGATGATAGTTCATTCTGTTAAGTGTTAGTTACGTAGTAACTATTATATAATCTGTGGTGTTAGTGAATACCATAAAAAACTGTTTGTTGTGAAACATTCACTTTGTAATGACCCAATGGGCACCTGCGGCCCATCGAGTTTTACTGCTCGCCTCCCAAAGCTTTTAGAGGCCCGAACAAAGTAATTAATACAAGCATAACTAAAGTTACCAAAATGTGAGAGCCGGCCACTGTAGTTAATTATTTGCCGTTTCTCTAAATTATTTAAAAAGAAAACAATGAAAATGCTGTAGCTTTAATTTTAAGGAAGAGGTGTAGGAAACTTTTAGTCCGTTAACGGATCATCTACCTTTAGATGTCAAATTAGCGAAGTCTAAACATGAGGTAGCACCTCACACGACATCATTAGAATACTTATAGGTTAAATTTATCGTAGATATTCTAAACCAAAGTAAATAAAATGATGAGCGTTTTAAGAATACTATTTTACCAATATTATAAGCTTAAAAAAATATTGTCTCGTTAAAAAAATTACCAGGACATTAATCAAATAACTAAAACCACTTTTTTTTTCATCAATTTAATTATTTTGTTGAATTTAGTACTATAAGTTATGTTCATAGCTTTATTAAAGTGCCAGCTACAATATAATTTTTTTATGGTATCTACCTATTCAATACGTAGTTTTTTTTTTATATATTTGGAATTACATGTCAAATTTAGGGTAAATATCGAAAAACCCTTAAAATTCAAGTATCTCGAAAACTATTGACTTTCGTGCGTAGACAGAGAATGCTATAGACGCCTGGAAAGCGTGTCGCAGAAAGAGACAAAACAAAAATACGTCACACATTTAGGGTTACCGTGTGAGGAAAAATTTACCCCACAATTTAAAATGTCTATAGAAAATTTATTTTTCTCATAGATCGTCTTTAAATCAGTGTCCGTTAAAAATACATATTTGGGAACCTAGATATTCTGTAATACAATCGGAATAAATACACCCTAGCTACAGATTCCTAGATACAGGAATATGTTTGATTTACAAATTATTTTGGTACTTATTACGTTTGCATGAACTACGCATGCTCCCTCAACCCCTTAAGAGCAGGAGAGAGTGACGATGGATGACGATGATGTGATTCTAAATACCTACATTTTCTTAGATGATAGTAGTATCTGGCTTTGTGAGTAAATAATACAACAAGTTTATTTTTAATTAGCTTTTATTAATTTTACACGTTATTGTCCTTAATTTTCCGTCAATAACGTATTTCAATAAGTATATTATAGTTATTTGTAAGTACAAATACTTGTACTTAGAAATTATTATAATATACTGTACTTACAAGAATGCTTAAATTATTTTCAATTTCCATATTCGTTTCTTCATGTAAACTGATGGAGGAAGATGATGGAATACAGGCCTTTGATTCCTAAAAAAAATATTATCTTTAAGACGTTAATACAAAATATATTTTAAATTCTTGATCGATATTTTGAATCGTGTTCAGAGTTTAAGATAAGCCTGTCTCGAGTCATTTATTGCACATAAAATGTACAAAATAATAGTTCGCAACAGATAATTGTATATAACAGTTTTAAAAACACTGAACTTATATAAAAAAAAACATATAAAACCTGTATCGAAACTTAATATGTTATTAACTGAATATTTAGCAGAATAGGTACCGTATTCAGTAATAGCAGTGTGTTTCTTCTTTTTATTTAACATTTTTTTTATCAAAATGTCTGCTGCAAATTTTTGATGACGGTTTTGGTGTCCAATCTGTTCGTCCTGTAGCTACGATCCAATTCCGACGTAAATTATCATCTTCAGGATAACTGCAACAAGCCATTAATCTTTCAGATATACAATTAACTAGCTGCGCCCCGCGCTTTTACCCGCATGTGTCTCGGTTCCGTGAGAATATTGCGATAAAAAGTATCCTATGTCCTAACCCAAGTAATTTACCGATGTGCCAAATTTCATCCAAATCTGATAAACCGTTTTAGCGGGAAAGCGTAACAAACAAACCAACAAATAAACTCAATTTCGTATTTACATATAATATTAGTTAGGATTAGGATACACACTACAGAATACATATTTCCCATAAAAGTGGGTAATAATTTATGGAAAATTGGCAACACCAAAATCCTTAGGTTAGAATTTAATAATGTTAATTTTTTGCTTTTTATCGATGAATTTACGTCTAGGGTACATTATTCACAATGTATGAACACAGTAAAATGTTATTGATAGCCTAGTTACTGATCAAAAGTGCTATACTTACGAATGAAAGGACAAGTCTGGCATTTTCGTTCCACCTATCACTTTTACACCTTAGATCGCTACACCGCACCATGTTTTTTTATTTAATGGTTGAAATATTAAGGCTAAATTGTTCACAACATAAAATAACATAAATTACTAAACTTAAAGCACATAAAAATGAATTTTACAAGAAGACTATAACTATCTGTCAAACTTTGTTTAGCAAAGTACTATGCTAAAACCTTCAAAATCGTGGCACGCGCGGTGAAACAAAAAATCTTATCGTTCTGTCTCATTTCTTTACACGACATCGGCGTAACTTGCTCTTTTTCTTGTGTGAATGCGACAAAACACATCAATTTGTCTATAGCATTCTCTGTCTACGCTTTCGTGTATACATAATGGGGGGTTCAATTTGTTGAATTTTGGCCCTCCTGTCAGCTCCTGACGGATATACGTCGAATTACAAGTAACCCTGTATCAGCGATTACGATTACACTGCAGAAGTGCAGACAGATGTAGTTATCGTCCGCTGTTCATCTACGGTAGACAGGTATTTGAAATTTTTATGTAAAACTCAAGCCTATGAAGTAAATAAACCGGTAGTTTCAGTATTCATATTCAGGTGGAATGTCGCTCCACTAACAGTTAGCAGAGCAAACAAAGCGAACGTGTAACTGGTAAACCGAACATATTTCTAACTCGATGAACATTCTTTCCAATTTCATTTCGCTTGTTTCATTCCCACTGAAATGTAAACTCAACTGTAGTTTCATTCATTTATTATGACGTCAAAACGAACTATGATGTAGGTTCTGAAAAATTTTGTAACACAACATCACCCGCACGAGATTCGGATCGGTTAGGCAGGTACACCCACATGTAAAATGTAAAAGGGAGCCGAGACCCAGCTACTTCTCACTACAGAGAAATTCCAGGTGAAATAACCCAATGACCCATGCTCTTGAAACCCCCAGACAGTCACTGTGTTCTGTTCCCACAGACAAACCGTGAAAACGGTTTTGCGGGGCAAAGTCCTTATGCAAAGATTTTTTGCAAACGTTTTTTTAATAAATAAAATAAAATAATAAAATGTTGGAAAACATGTTAATTTACTTTTGGTGAAATTAAAAGGTGCAACACTTGAATTTATATTAGGGCTTTTTAAAAGATAAAACCTATAGATTTCATAAATAAAAACTATTTTATTTCACAAGGGAAAACAAACAGTAGTATATTAAAAATAAACGATAATAACTTAACAAAATATACCCACTACATTTTCCACAGATTACAACTTACATATTCAAACGTAACTGCAGTCAGGGCAAAATCAATAACATGCACAAAAGAAACTAAAAAAACAAAATAAAACTCTTTGTGTATTGCATTCTATAGGTCCTATAAAAGTAATAATAATGTGCTATGGTGAATAAACTATAGGAAATATACTATGCTTTAATATACAGTATCTATAATACCTACGTTCACATTTTAAAGGCAACCACCACCGCGCTGTTCCTTTTACATTGTTATAGTGCCTTCCTTCAGCATTTTACGCTGATGAACTAGATATTATTGCATCAGAATATCTAGGTTAAAAGCCAGGGAAATTTAATAAAGAGCGAGTCGATTGCATTCGATGAAATCAAAAGCTACTCGGTGTTGATACAGGGATGAAGTATACCCATTCGTCGGGAAGCACGTTTCGAGCGGGTATAATCCTTCGCCGGGAGCGATGTTCAATCTACTCCACAGTCATAAACCGGTGTTCCACGGACGTAAACTGTGCTACGTGAGCTCGCAAAGCGGATGGGAAAGACATTGGATGCTAGTGTTTTGTACATCTGTTTTAAAAGTTTCCGATTTGAGTTGCGCTTGTAAAGCACTATCTGATGCGGTGAAGTTAATTCAGCTCAATTTTATACGGTAACGGGCTCTTTAGATTTGTTTTCTATTCAATCAAGTAGGTACTTTGTATAAAACCCAGGTAACAGGCCGGTTAGGTACCTGTCAGGGGTTCTATATTTTGGGTAGTACTTAACTGCCCCGTTGGTCTCGTGGTTGCAAGTACGACTGCTGAGCGTGGGGTCCAGGGTTCGATTCCAAGGTCGGGTAAAGTTTCATTGGGTTTTTCCATTCGAATTCCTTAGTAACAGCTCGGAGTTTGGAAGTTGGCGGGGTGACAACCCCGTGCCTCGGAAAGCACGTTATATATGCCATTAGCCCTGCGCTTGATCTCTCTCTGGTCATATCAAACCGTCCCATCGCACTATGAGAGTGAGGGAGAGAGAGTGCACCTGTGTCTGCGCACACACTTTGGCACAATAATATCTCCTGCATCGAATGGTCTCCGCTGAGATTGGTAGCCATGGCCGGACTTCAGTCTGTAGGACTTCTTTTGTTTCTTTCTCCTAAAGGTGTCGACTGACACATCGTAGGCATCATCCCATGATCGTTTATAATGAGATTATTATAAACCTCGTTGAAGCTTGACCAGAGTTTTTATAATGCCAAGAATATGAATCATAATTCATATCAATCATGAACCATGATTGATGATCGTCCAATCGATCGTCCAATCAACGGCCAATCTCAGCAGAGACTAGCCATCGACGCGGGAGCTATTATAGTGCACAAGTGTGTGCGCAGACACATGTGTACTCTTAATCATGATTAGCAACACCCTAGAATTCAAAATCAAATGTAAATCTAATCTAAAATTAAAGTAATCAAATGAAAAATACATAGTCGATATTTAAGTAATAGACAGTCACAATTACCACCCTAATAAAACAGGCTTATGCTCTTAGTTGTAACTGAGCTTTTCGATAGTAGTTAGGTACCCCCTCGTCTCTTGAAGAACGACTTTATGGGATGCACCCCGTTGCTTCACGATATTAACACTCGATACTAAGTATAGTTAGAGCCAGAGCACGCCTAGCCTCCATCCTGGTTGACATAACTAAATCCTAAGAGAAAATCTGGAAAAGAGAATGAAACAATTCGTGCAGTGCGCAAGCCGTTAATATAAAACATTTAGTTTATCAAAACCTTTGCCTTGTAGAGCGTCGTCTTTGGCTTTGTAGAGCGTGCGTGGTCTTTAGCCTTGTGAAGCGTGGTCTTTGGCCTTGAAAAGCGTGGTCTTTGACCTTGTAGAACGTGGTCTTTGGCATTGTAGAACGTGGTCTTTGGCCTTGTAGAACGTAGTATTTGGCCTTGTAGAGCGTGGTCTTTGACCTTGTAGAACGTGGTCTTTAGTCATTGTAGAACGTGGTCTTTGGCCTTGTAGAACATAGTATTTGGCCTTGTAGAGCGTGGTCTTTGACCTTGTAGAACGTGGTCTTTAGTCATTGTAGAACGTGGTCTTTGGCCTTGTAGAACGTAGTCTTTGGCCTTGTAGAGCGTGGTCTTTGGCCTTGTAGAACGTAGTCTTTGGCCTTGTAGAGCGTGGTCTTTGACCTTGTAGAGCGTGGTCTTTGGCCTTGTAGAACGTAGTCTTTGGCCTTGTAGAGCGTGGTCTTTGGCCTTGTAGAACGTAGTCTTTGGCCTTGTAGAGCGTGGTCTTTGACCTTGTAGAGCGTGGTCTTTGGCCTTGTAGAGCGTGGTCTTTGACCTTGTAGATCGTGGCCTTTGGCCTTGTAGAGCGTGGTCTTTGGTCTTGTAGAGCGTGGTCTTTGGTCTTGTAGAGCGTGGTCTTTGGTCTTGTAGAGCGTGGTCTTTGGTCTTGTAGAGCGTGGTCTTTGGTCTTGTAGAGCGTGGCCTTTGGCCTTGTAGAGCGTGGTCTTTGGTCTTGTAGAGCGTGGTCTTTGGTCTTGTAGAGCGTGGTCTTTGGTCTTGTAGAGCGTGGTCTTTGGTCTTGTAGAGCGTGGTCTTTGGTCTTGTAGAGCGTGGTCTTTGGTCTTGTAGAGCGTGGTCTTTGGTCTTGTAGAGCGTGGTCTTTGGCCTTGTAGAGCGTGGTCTTTGACCTTGTAGAGCGTGATCTTTGACCTTGTAGAGCGTGATCTTTGACCTTGTAGAGCGTGATCTTTGGCCTTGTAGAGCGTGGTCTTTATTTGAAACTAGCTTCTGCCCGCCACATCATCCGCGTGAAATTTCTAAATTATATATATCCTATGACACTCGGTAATACTGTAGCTTCCCATTAGTAAAAATAATTTTCGGTATCGGTTCAGTAGTGCCGAAGATTACTCCCTACATACCAATACCTCCTTAGAACCTCCCTTAAAACTACTAGTAGGTATAAAATACTTCAAACTCTCACTAGCTTTCGATGGTGCGTTCGGCGTTTGGCACTGGAAAAGACAACAGAGAGAGAACAAGCTTTACACCACAAGAGGAGCATATTCAGCAGACGACGTTTGTGAATGGTCTGTAACTAAACTTTTTGGAAACAACAGTTTTTTTTTTTATATTTATACTGACGTTTGACATTGACATCAGTTGCTAAAAACCTGACAAACATCTATAGCCGTTAGTATTATAATTATTATAATAGTATAATCTTCATAGTTATTATACTCTTTGATATCGATGCGTGTTGCAAGTCTACCAAAACCCCGTACCAAGGTTAATTTGTTTATTAAGTATTAATTTTTTAAATAAAAATGGCTGATGAGGAAGATGAAGTTTTTGGAGGTCTGTATGAAGATGGACACTGGGTGTGGGATGAGCATACACAAGCATTGGTGTTTGTGAGGTAAATAAAATAAAATAAATACCTATCCTTTAAAAAATATATAATCCTATTTACATACATGTCCACTCAACCGCACGTCTGTGGTAAATCTTGACCGTCCTTAAGCCGCATTCATCATCAGACAACGATGTTGCCAGCAACATTTGATATTAAGGGAGCCAATGTTGCGTAACTGTTGCTGCAACTTTATTTCCAATTAATACGGTCTTTTATTGGTACGACCGAACTCAAAGAAGCTTGAACGTTGTTCTATAAAATAGTTGCAGTGCATAAGGAATTTGGTATAGGTAGATGGGTAGAGAGTAAAAATATTTGTAAGGTAAAATATTTCTATTTACTCCCCTGTGTTGTTAAAATCTCACAAAACTTGTACAAATGCACCTATGTAGGTACCATAGATAAATGATTGGTCTCGCTGAGCGCAGCGATTTATCTAAGCTAGGTATTTAAATGCATGCAGGTATAGGCACCTATTAATTAATTGAACAATAATATTTTTCAGTGATCTGCCTCCGATGAAAGTAGAAGCTATTCAAATAACATCCAAAGCACCGACTGGTGCCATCGAGTTTAGAGACAACATTGACTTAATTGAACAGGTTAGACCAGAACCTTACCTAACGTAATATAAGTTTAAACAATCAAATTCACTTTTCTTACCCTAAAGTTGTTTATCTTCTCAGCTTCGATTTAAGCGACGCTATCAGAGAAGACCGAAACCGGGGCAAGAAGATCTGGTTACCTTACAGGTGTGTAGAGAAACTAGAAGAAGGTCCGAACATTTTTTTATGGAAGCTAGCTAGCATGGCATAGTCAAGTCACCCCATTCGCTATGTAAAATTTTCTGCAAAATGGCGGCGCCCGATGAAACTCGTACCTATATGGACACTTGAACAAACAAAAAATGTCCTGATGGTGCCTTATACTGTCACATTAACGTGATATTCAGAAGTTAAAATGGCTATATGAGAACTTGTAAATATCTCGGGAACGTGATACTTTAGGGTACCATATGCACGAACATTTTTTGTTTGTGTATAATTATAAGCAACCACTATCCATTTATACCAGTCAGATCATGCGCCGCTACTTAATAAAAACAATGGCAACGGGTGGCTTTGCCACTAAGTGCGTTTGTCCACCGCAGCCGTCATCGAACGTCACCGAGAACGAGATGAAAGCGCCGATGTGGCGATATACATTAACTATAGCCGCGTGACGCGTGTCCATCGCACGTCCATCACCCGGCCGCCGAGTTACGAGTAGTTCTGCGCGACCACTAGAACTCGGCCCGAGATTGTGATGGGCGGATGTGCCGGCATTATAAACCACGTTCGATTTTGTCCAAACCCTGCCGCATGCCATCGCACCGGCACCGTTCCGAATACGGTCGCGGTGGACAAACGATCGCCGTCACCAGGACGTCACGTTCAGTTTGAATAATCTCGTTTCTCGCTGAAATCCGGTGACGACTGCGGTGGACAAACGGCCTTAGGCCTGTTGTTAAAATTTTTCGATATCAAATATTCACAAATTCTAAATATACATATTAACTTTTAGGATGTTAAAGATATAGCAATTTATACTGCACCCGTCAGCATATTGAGTCCAATGCTAATCGATATGCTACACCTACCAACCGCAGAAAGATTTCTTAGAGCACTCATATTTTGCTGTGCTTACTACTTACAGGTAACCAACTAATTTTACTTAATATAATAACATTTCAGGCCTGTATTCTCCAAAGGGGAAAGGTGTACCTACCCATATTTCGCACGTTAAGTTGAGTCCCATTAAAATAATATACTGTACCCACATAAAGGAGGTCCGGTCCTATTGTCGTCAACCGGGTACAAACTCGGACTCCAGCGACTACCTTTATTAGATACTACAGCTGCGTCCCGCGGTTTCAACTGCAGATTGAAATTCTTACGGAAACCGAGCATTTTCCGGGCATAAAAAGTAACCTATGTGACTCGCGAAATAATGGAGCTTTCTATCAGTGAAAGAAATACTTAATTTTTGTAGGTTCAGTAGGTAAATCCATAGATATGTTTTCACTTAGATCGATAAAATGCATGGAACAGCAGCTTTTTTTTCTACTATTTCTTGTTTGGTCCTTTAATAAAACCCTAGACAGACCCTGTTTTTTTTTTTTTTTGTGGGTGGGAAATCATCAAATAACTTCTCCCGCTCTGGGCAGAGCAGGAGGGCGTGTCAGACTCTTACTGACTAAAACCCACCCGTGTTCCTTCAGTTGCCTGTGCCAGGGGCCACGGTAACCCTCTTGGAATTTTCCGCAACCCTAGCAGGCATCGGTCCTAGCAAACCCCGTCATTGGTGCTGACATCTCTTTGAGGCGCGCGTGGAACACAACGCGCCGTCGCGGTCGACCCGGGCCTGGTCCTTATCGAACGGTCCCTATGATGTTCAAAGAGTATTCTATTCTATTTTAAAAGTTGTTCATAATGATGAGTAGGTACAGTCGCGCACGTAACTTGGCAAGGTTTTGGCTGTAAGTAGATCTTTTAAGACACTGTTACACGTCAATATTTTAAAACTAGATGGCATGGCGCCGGCATTTCCTAGCTGACTGATTTTTGAGAAGAAATACCGAAACAAACTCGGAGGCGATGGTCTCTTTTAAAGTCAAAACATAGTATTATTAGGATTTTATGTGAGTCTAACAATCCAGGGCCTTGTCTGGAAGGGCCTTTTGAAGAAAGAGCCATTGCAGCTTTGAGTTGACCTGTACTAACAGACAACGTGCATGCATCAGTCATCGTGTAGCCACAGACTACAATATAGTATAGCGTGTAGCTCAACCCTATTTTAGTGGGAGTAAATAGTAAATTCGCGCATGTACACTTACTGCAACAAAAAATTGACACTGTTATTACCTGTCATTGTTCTTATAGTACCATAATTTATTTTTAAACATTTCTGTTCAGAAGAAAATTAAAGAAAGGAATAACGCATGTAACGACTCTTGCCAAGTTTCGTGCGATTGTACAATAACCCCTTTTCAGTTTTAGGGTAACCAAAAAGTAAGGTTGTAGGTATACAATTAATGTAATTATATCTCATTGGAAATGTGTTGAAAACCAGTGTTATTTTTTTAGGTAGCAGATGAAATGGCCCTTCGCATGTTAGAGCGCGACACAAAAATAAGAACCATTAACGGCGACATTTTGGAAGACGAGTTCAGAAGAAACTTGTGTGATCTAAGAGTTTTAGTAGCTAAGGAATATTGTGTATTGCTTATTGGTAAGTGGCTTCTAAACAAATTCTCGTGTCAGTGACTAAAGAATTTCATATTTATATGTATATTCTGATTTTATCTATTGTATAGGTGGTGGAGATATGAAAAAATTCCATCATATGGGTTCGACTAAAAAACGACGGTCTTTATCGGATAAGGATGCACGGTTATTCGAAACGTTCGCGCATGTGTCCGCCCGAATTGTTTATTTGGCTCTGGGACGAAAAAACTATCGTCAAATTGGTAGGTAGCCCGTACCTATTTTAAATACCAGTTTTTTTTTTTTTTTATAAGACTCCTTATTATTTCAGAATTGGAATGCCACCGTGTATTTAAGACGGATATATTTAACACAGTGGAGCACACGTATAAAACAGGATACTTGGCACAAATGACGCCAGAGGAGCGCAAAGTGTTGCTGGGCACTTGCCTGCTATACGAAAAAAAGCTCAACACTCGCTCCCCGCTTATGAACGAGATGTTCTGTCAGCGGCCGATAGATTTTCGCATGATGGGATTAGGAGTTGTCAAGTATGAAAAGTAAGGAAAATAAGTTCATTCCATTTTAACATCTAGTACAAAAGTTTAGTCATTATTTTAATTTCTACTAACATGACTATAATATATAGGGTCAAATTACATTAGCTAGAGAAACTCCGCAGACGTGATAGGTATCGATATCTAAACATGATGAATCAAAAAAGAAAATAATTTGATGATTTTTTTATTGTGGGGTCATCGACGCATTTTTCATTTCAAATATCAGTTTAAAAAACGTAGTTTTTTTTTGTGTAAACTTCACAGACGTACGATATCGATATCTAAACACGTTAGAAACTATTTTTTCAACTCATACTTCCTGTAACTAAACTACCAGCGGTCGTTGACCCCAAATAAGGTAAACGCACCAATCATGGTCAGTAGTAGAAAATATTTGTCATTATTTAAAATTTATCAAAGTAGTTATTGCTTAATCTGTCTGTTCTATTTTGGTATTTGTGAAAGACGGTACCACTTAACCGTCGAAGATACAAATACAAAATTATCTATAAAAGAAAAAAGAAAAATTACTTTTTATAAATTTTAACTTTTTTTTCACTAATAATGGTCAGGTAAAAACCTAGTAATGGACACTCCATTTATAGTCAACTCCAGTAATGAACAGCTAGTAATGGTCATAAAAAATAATTGAAATCTCACCCAGGTAAGTTTTTACAGCTTAACTAGAAACAAATGAAATATGGAGATAATTAGATAAATCATTTATTAGGAAAAAACACAACAATATTCAAAAAAATAACAGTGTTATTACTGAATTATTTGAAAAATCAACATTATAAAATTTAAGTAGTTTAACTAAGTAGTTTTTTTTTTAACTTCAGTCTTTTATTGAGATCACAATCATCTTAAATCAATCAGGTATATATCAGTCTAAAAATAATCGTCAGCTAGGTACTCACTAACTAAAGTAGTCTTGTACAGATATAGAAAATTATATTACTAAGATAACTTTAAGGTTAATTATCAATTTCTGGTATTGTGAAACAGCCTTTCTTAACAAACTTTGGAATTCCTATTTGGCACACAACTTTATCCCAGTGGTACAATTGAATATCTTTCATAACTGGCCAGCGCCAAAAGCCATTGCTTTTTTTCATCCACGAAATGAGAAGTCCTTCTTGAGATTCATCAATAATTTGACCAGGATATGAACGTTCATTCCAAGTGACAAGAACATAATCGTAAATAATCAAACGATTTTGGAGCAACTTTTTTGAGCTTGGAGACATAACGGTAGAAACGGGACAATATTGTGTTTCTTCGATAGCTGCAACTACCTGAATTTGCGGCAATTCTTCTACAATTACTTTAGATAACTTCTCCACTGGCTCGGCAAGTGAAGTTTGCAAAATTCCCTGTTTTGTTGTATTTATCTTTTTCAGGTTTATTTCCGACTGGGTGGCACACGCCATTTCCACTTCATCATTGACGTCTACAGCAGAAATTCTAGCCTTCGCGTTTTTGTCAGATATTTCCTCACCATCTAAATTTAGAACTCTCTTATGTGTGCTTTCCCTTTCTTCATTCTTTAATTTTCTTCTTATATCAGTAAGCGGTATTTCGTCGTCATCACTCTGACCTTCAACGTCACTTTCTCCAGTTTCTGCGTAAGTCACGTCACTATCATCAGTATCACTTGAAGTAACTGAAAGTCGCCTACGTCTCTTGACGTTATGTTTCCCCCTAATCAGTTTCTTTTGTCCCTTATTTGTATCCTTACTTTTTTTACCCGCTTCTTTCAACTCCCTTTTTTCTTGAAGTTTTTGTTTTCTTTCCTCCTTTGCCACTTCTTTTGCTTTCTTTTCCGAATCTTTCTTTTCATGGAAATCTCTCCAAACTTTACTAGTGATTGCTGATGGTATTTTTTCTTTAGATATTCTGTGTTTTTTGTGTGCCAAAGTATCTGGCCAAAACAGAGCCTTTTTAAATGGTGATGGTACTACCACACCCTTCTCTTTTAACATGTGTTCTCCAAAATTTGCAGATGTTGATGACTTAGGGATAGTTGCTGACTTGTCTTGACTAATATTCGAAGCAAAAGACGATGAAGGCATGACTTTAGATGGAGTTTTTTGAGCAGCAACAACTTCTAGTAGATCTTGATTTTGGGTAGCAGTTTGAGACCCTTCTTCAATGTGTTGATCTATGTCCTCCTGCATCTCTCGGTTTACATGGTCTACATTCGTCTCACTATTCATTGTCTCTGTAGTTCTTTCCAAACTGATGACTTGGCACAAATGTTTATTTTTCGCCCAGATGGTGTACATTGTCAAATCTTCGTTGGGTAACTCGGCAGTCAAGTCTGTACATGGTAAGTAAAAACACTTGTTAAACGTGTCCAGTTTAGACTGTGTAAATATTTTTACGATTTCCTTTTCGAGTTGACACAGAAAAGCCAAATAGGAAAAGTCCTGCTCTTCGAAAACCGTTCTTAATACATTCAGCAGTTATATTCTCCAAAGCACATTTTAAGATTGGAGCAAAGTTTTCTTTTTCACTTGCTGGCCTAGATTTTCAGTCTTCCATTTTGTAGTCTGTTGTCTCCAAAATAGTTTTAGTGGCCTAAATACAGCTACATCCATTGGTTGTAATAAGTGGGTGCTATTTGGATACAAGGCAATTATTTCGATTTGTTTGTCAGAGCAGAAATCCGATAAATGTTTTGTCAAATGAGAAGCGTGGCCGTCCAAAAAAAAGATTATAGGCAGTTTGACTTTGTTTTCTATTAACCACGGGTAGAAGATGTTAGCTACGTATTCAAAAAATGTACTCCCGCACATCCAGCCGCTTTCTGATCGACCGATGCCCCAGACGATAGGAATGTTTTCTGCAATGTTTCTTGGAATGCGTTCATAAGAAAAAACTACCATCGGCGGTGCAAGCTGACCGGCCGCGTTAGCAGTCAAAAGAACTGTAAGGTTTTCTTTCTCGTTTCCAGATGTTGAGTAAATGTTTTTGTCTCCTTTTTTAACTAACACGCGACCTGGCTTTGGGTTTAGGAAGAACGCACTCTCGTCAGTATTAAATACTCTCGACGGTTCTCTTAAAGCTTCTGACAGCTGGCTATAATCAATATATTTTGCAGCTTCTGAAAACCACTCTAATATATTTGCTTCCTTTACAGCTTCTCTTGATGTAGTTAAGTTTTGAGAAACACGTTCTGATATTTCTGGATGTCGTTTTAAAAATAAATCATACCATTTTCTGCCAGGTCTGTCATTAACAAATGGATTTTCTCTTTTATCAGCTTTAATGATAAGTTGAACAGTGTTTAGTAATTGCTCTTTCCCTACTGGGCAATGTCTTTCTGCCATCGCAGACAGCCATTGAATTAACAAAGCTTCTTCTCCACTAGAAAGAATGGTAGACGGGCCCATAGAACAACTAGCAGGACTTTTTCCCGTCACTTTATTCCGTAAGGTCATTCGCGGAACACCATATTTCTTCGCTGCTGATGAACAGCTTTCACCTCTTTTCACCGCTTCTATAGCAAGGCTCATCTGATGAGGTGTGTAGCATTTATTGGGCGCCATTCCTTTGAAAAACATGAAAAAATAACAATGATTACCATGCATTATGTTTTCTAAGTGAATATGTGCTAGTAACGGTCACACCAGTAATGGTCAGTGATGACCATTACTAGAACCGTCACTTGTATGATTGCGTAACAAATGTCAAACGCATGACCATTATACTCTGAGTCTACATCTGATGAAAGACGCTAAAAACGCTATTGTACCAATTATGATCAGTTTGACCATAATTGGTACAAACCATTTTGAAAGGTTCCAGTAAAGAACACTTCAGTTAAAAAAAAAGGTATAAAGTAAATTAGTGAAATTATGTTGCGATTTGTATCCTAATCATCTTAACATACATATCAATGATAGGGTACAAATCAAACACTACTCTTCATTGTAAAAACAACTCAAAACAAGTACTCACCCCACTAAAAAGATTCACAAAAATTTATAACTTTGAGACAGCGTCTAGTTCACATGACCACCATATTGTAAATGGACGATGTTTACACGTCACATGGCATTTTTTGACAAGCTGAGTGTCTATGGTTTGTTTTAGAGTGTTGCCATTTTCCCCACAACATTTGTAATTCTTATTTGAAAGGTTTTTTTTTTAACTGACCATTTATTGGAGCGCTTACCATTACTGGTGCAATTAATTTGATCGTGTTTAGATATCGATACTCCTCCCGTCTGCGGAGTAGTTTGCAATACATACTGACCTATGATTGAGCCAAAGAAAATTAAATCATATTGCAAGGCAATAAGACTCAATTTATAAATGCTTAAAGTAATGCTAGGGTCAACACGATTTTCTTAATAATAATAGTAAGCTTTAAAAAAAAGTGTTTTGGTCATTGTATAATGCTTTTAACTCAATTGGCGTGTATGAGGTCTTGCGTTAATTATGTTGCACGTTGTATATACATTTATCTGCATACCAACATAACATGACGCCTTTATTTTCCTAGTTAGGCATTGGTGAATGCTTGTATAGAAACAAAATTAAGAAAATTAGTTTTCTAATATCCAAGTTTTGTTTTTTTAAGAATAACCACCCGACTTCATTATTTACATCTCATCGTGGCTGGTCCAGAGCAAAAGTTGCGGGAATCGAAAATGACAGTTGGTATCATTGGTATGCGACGGAGTTTATTCGATATAATGCTACATCCCATCTCTGCACCTGCTGTGCTAGGTGACAAATCTAAATGTTCGATGTTAGTATCATTGCACACTAAATAATACCTAAAGCATGCAATAGTACAAATCAAGTTTCAGAAAAAGGTTCTTTGTAGATCATTGTCTGTGTGACTTATATTTATTTATTTAACCATTTATGTACACACTTATATAAACAGACAAGAAGAAAATAACAGAAAAATTGGTACAAAGGTGATGCTTATTTCTCTTTTTTTATTTCTTTTTTTTTTTTTTTTTTATTTCTTTTCTTTTTTTTTTTTTTTTTTTTTTATACCTGTCCTACCTCATCTTATTTGTCACTCTTGCCTGTAGACTCTTTCTCATCTCTTTCTCTGAATTCTGAAGTGCCATAAGCGCCCGGGTACCTACCCCAGTTGTTTTACCTAACCCTAATGTGAAGCGAGCGCACTTACCTTACAGTACGCACTTACACCCAGGGCTCGGAAACCGGTTGAAATTCTTAACCGGTTACGGTCATTGACCCTAAACCGAAATCGTCTTAGGTTAAAGGTTGCACTTTACCGGTATTAGCCAGTTTATGCGGGGCCCCGGTTTTTCATGAATTTTGGTTTTGATAGTTAAAATTAACCGGTTAAAACAAAGTATGATAGGGTCCCCGGCCCCCGCTAATCTCGCTCGCAAGGTCTGGACATTGCGATGTCATTTACTTACAAAATAGGCGCAACTAAGCAAGTCGAAGCATGGATCTACCCGCACAATTTAAGTTCTTCGGTTGTATTTGACGTCCTCGGATCATATTTTCTTTTTCTTCATAATATTTTCTAGGGTAATGTCACTATAACTTGTTGGAAGTGTCAAAAAACTAGACGAAAAAATATCTAATTACGGAATTAACCGATTAATGTGGATGTAAAAACCGTTTGTGCTTATGTAACCGTTTGGGTTACATAAAAACAGTTCACTTGTTTAACCGGTACATGAAGGAACGATATATTTACCGGTACTTAATCGAAATTAACCGCTCTTTTTAAACCGGTTCCGAGCCCTGCTCACTGTGTGTAGGTGTAACTTACACCTAAACAACTAGTGTGAAGAATTGAATCCTGAAGATACCACGGTGCTCTTGGGCATAATTTTAGATGTTAATTTTCAGTTGGGCCCACATAATATCTCTGCAGTATACCTATCTACCATACAGTACGGCCTTAGAGCATTAAACCATAATGCTCTAAGAGTACGGCCGATGAATCAAGGCCGGTCTGAACTTTGCGCAGAAGGCTGTGCCTCAACATGTTTAGGAACCAAATGAGTTATATGCGCCTATGTTCCGACCAGCCATGATTCAAACTCAAACTCAAAGCATTTTTTCCAAATAAACCAGTTACAGGCACTTTTGAATTGTCAAGGGGTCGGTCAGTCAAAAGATGAAGCTAGTTGCCCATTCCAAAGCGTAGTAGGAGGTACCTATGGAGAAGATTCATCGGAAAAAAACATAAATTAACTTATTTATAGAAAGCCCATGTAGTAAGAAGGTACCTAGGTATCCCGACTTTAATTAAGTATTTACATAGTGAGATGTCGTATTTGGTCGGTGTTCGGTTTGGAAAAACACATTTCATTTGCAGACGAATTTTCATCAGACGATATTTATTTATTTATTCGAAAAACAATTGACGTCTGTGTTAGTTACCTACACCAAATCAATTTGCTACATAAGTAATATTTAAACAGGGTGGCAGGGACATCGAGGCGCAAACTGTAACCATGAATTCAGCACATAATTATGATTCTAGACCCCCTAGCGTAAAAACTTTCCGTCGGTTATCAAAAACATAATCAGCTGTTTCATAGAAAAGTGCAATACCTACGCGGTCAAAATGTACTGAACAGCTATTTTTTTTTTAAACAATCGACGGAAAATTTCAACGCACAGGGGTTCGGAATCGTGTATTGAATACACGGTAACAGTTCCTGCTAACCTGTATGTATAATGTGCACACAGGTCCAAGTCGTCACATGGCAAGTCGTCCCAAAGCCCTACTGGCAATAGCTTCAAAAGCATGACGGGCAAATCTTCGCAGACGATTCAGAGGTTCTACCCTGAAATTATACTACCACCGGAAGACCCTATAGAGTATGTACCTATTTGGTTTATCTTAATTGTGTTCTTTGCTACAAAATGTTTCCACTCGTGGCCGCGACCCCAGTAAGCCGTCGCGTCATTTCTTCGGTCTTCTAAGCAATCTGACCTGTCTGGCCATAGCCACTTCAACATGCTTAGTCTAAAATCGTGAGCAATTGAGAGTTGGCAGTAGAGCTCTTATTGGGAGCTCGTCTAGGGAAGTATTAACGTCATCGTTTTTTGCCACCAAGCTGGGTTGCTGTGTTCAGGCGCTAGCCTACTGCAGCACACACACTTGTTTGACAACGTGGGTCAACGTTTCCACTGCAGCACACAGTATACGCGAATATTAACCCACTACTATAGTGCAGGACAATTTTGAATCATACGCCTTGTGGAACAGACGCCCGTCCGACCTCCCGCAATGAAGCTACGCACGGTTCCGTATACGGCGTGCATAGCGTTGACAGCGTTGAGCTGCGTGGGCGCCACATTCGAGCAAACCACGCGTGTAGCAATGACGTCATTAATCTAATATTCGTGCGTAGCGTGTTCGTGGGTTGCAGTGGACGTTATGACATACATTTTCTTGCAAAGCGAAGCTAGACACACGGGCGTAGCCTCTCCGTGCGCAGCAATGGGGCTGTGGCTTTAGGTGGCCTGCCGTCTACTTGTTTCAACTTGTTTGCCATCCAATAACATCAAAAAGTTACCCGAGCACAGGTCATATCTTTTTTTTCATGATTTGTTTTTTTGCAGCACGACCTTGCCAACAGAATTTCCTGAGGTGCCAGAAGACGTTCTACATGTGAGCCAGGTCCAGCGCCGACGCTGGCAAAACAGGTTGATTAGATTAACTACAGTTACAGTATAATAAAGTAAGCAGTATTACGCCTCGGTAATATCGTTGAAATATTACCTGCGGTTGCTCGGTAGATAAACACGCAATAGGGCTGCCCACTGGCTGTATCTCTTGAGTCTTCTTCTTAGCGTGTCGATGACAATCTAAATGGCCTCGTCCCAGAATTTGGCTACGTGTTTTGCGGCCATCACTAGCGTCCATCTGTTCCTGTAACGTGCAGCTGACAGGACGTGCAGTACAAAGGCATCAAGTCTCTTGAGTTGTAACTACTTATACAATTTAATATTGGGAGAGCATTCTTTTTTAAAACCTTGAGGTTTGTTGTAGGTCCTATACCTACATTAAAATGTTTTTCACGAATGCGGTAGCTTGTGGTATTAGGTTTTAATCCATTCGGATATTCTGAAACACTGCAATATGACCATAGATATAAAAGATGATGCCACGAAAGGTATGGAAGCTGGTACCCGCTCCAATAGGAAAAATTGATATTATTCATATATTCGGGTTCAAAAATTAAATATTTTCTATAGAAAAAAGGCCCATATAAATGTCCGCAACGAAATATGATGTATCTAAATGCTCAGGTTAATTCACAAATTGATAAAATATGACAGAGCTGTATAAAAAATCATGTTAATTTGTCTAGGGTACCTAATTTAAGACATTTTTTTTCTTTTATATTTATAGACATAAATTTGCTTATCGTCAGGAAATTTTTATCATTTTGATGAATACATACACATACATAAACTCACGCCTTGTTCCCATGGGGGAAAGCAGAAACTACAGACCGCTACCTGATACGGGCCTTCCATACTCCTTTAGGACTCCTTTTGCCTCGTCTACGTTCATACATGTGGTCATACATGCACGCCGCCGCCGGTTGCGACTACTACGCAACTGACCTTTTGAAGAACATCAGCAATAAGGTCACTATACATAATTATGTCCTCCTAGAGCGTCTCCTCCCGATAAACATGGGATGAATAGTTTATGATGTGTGATGCACGATGAAGGCTTTCGGTGGCAGACCGAAATCCACGCGGACGACACCGCGAGCTAGTATAGGTAGGGTCAGGTGGTAAACAGTGGCCCAGTAGTACACAGTGCACCACCACTCACATCCCGAAAACGCGACGTTGCCAAACCGTACTGCAAACGCGAAACAACTTGCCTTCTACTACCTCCCGCACTCCCCAGTCGACGTCACGCTCCCGCCTGTAACGGTCGTACAGTGCATTGTTTTGTCGTTGGAGCCCAAAAAAGTAAGTACACGTGTTTTCATTTATTTTCTTTCTAGAATCGTTGTATATTTAGTTAAATTATATTGCACCGTTTCCATGTGTAAAGTAACTATTCCTTAATAACTTAGACATAAAAATATCCTTTGAATTTGGTATGTGTAATAGTTATGTAACCTTATAGGTTAAAAAGTGGTGGCTGCTCACAGTGGCTCAAAATCATAGGGTACACAGTAAACCATGGTTCACTGTGTACCCCAAGATTTTGAGCCATGTTTCACTGTGTACCAATAATTTTGTTCATTATGTCGGATACAATTTATGCATAAACTTTTCAACTGTGATTGTAATCAACAAAAAAAGGCGTTAATAGAAGATCTAATACTAATAATAATAATCTTTTTGTTTTAGAATGGGTCGAACTAAAAAATATTGTTACGTCGCAAAGATTTTAGAAGAGTCTAATGAACCGGGATATGACTATTTTGTATCCTATTTAAAACTAAAGAGTAAGGTTTTTTATAAATTAGCTGAACCTGTGGAACCAGATATGGCAGGAGTTTGGAACAATGACGTAAAATTTATACTTCCTGACCCTAAAGTTGAAGGCAGTAGTCGCCGGCAAGCAACTTGTACATTCCCAATAAATTTGTCACTTTTGTCTTTTCCTTTTTGATTTTGTTGGAAAACAGTTTATGTAGGTTTTGTTCTTTTTGAAGATTTTAATGTCAGAAGAAGATTAAGAGAGATTTAGGTACTACCTTTAAAGATTATTCGTTTCATTAGTCTATTATGTTTATTTTGATATTTTTTAAGTTTTAAAAGACTGGTAATAACGTTAAAGACTGTTAATTTTAAGTAATACTGGTAATTGGAGTGTTCCTTACTAGATTTGTAAGTTATTTGTATGTTAAATTGTGCCTAATAGTTTGTTTTGTGATCGTTGCTGACAAATACAAATATATAAACAAATTATTAAATATTACATTACTATAGTTTTATTTAACGACATTTCTATCAATAAATTTGTTTAAATATGATATAAAGGTGGGTAATTAAAGTGATGGTTCACTGTATACACATTGGTCCACTGTCGACTCAACCCCGATTCACTGTGTACTTATACTGGTACACAGTGAACCATTCGCCATCTTTTAAAAAAAACAATATTACCAATAAACTATTAGAATTGGTGCTGAAATTGATATGCAAAACAAAAGTTTAATATATTTCCTTTCGTTTAATGCCAATAGTTCTTAATTACATTCACGTACGGTGGATTTATAAATGTTCAAACTTTTTGTGGTTCACTGTTTACCATTGCATCCTATGTTTTGTTCCTTCACTCGAGCGTCGATCGCATGGAAAAAGAAAGATACTCACCTACTAAGTACCTGCCAAGGAAGGTATGAACTTATGATGGCTACGCTTTAAAAAATATATAGATAGCACAGATATTTGTACAGGCTTAGCTGAGATAGTAATTTAAAAAAAAAAAATGTTTCGATATTGATGATTTCAAACAACCATACGTACACAGAACATATTCCAGATAAATAATTGTGCGGGAGTGTCTCGCACCAACCGCGTCCGTACGTAAGTACTTACTGCGTACGCACGCGCAACTTTTGAGTACTGATGTTGTCCGAGATTTCGAAACGCGTCATTACGGCCATTTTGTATGAATACGTAATACTGCTTACTTCATTATACTGTGGATTAACAACGCCAGTTACGCTGGTGCTACTCGCTATGTAGGTAATTTATTAAGTTCAAAATTTGGAGGAGGTGAGTTGATAGACTTAAACAGTTATTTTTTAATTTATGTTTAATATAATTTGTAGTACTACTTTAAGGTTTAGTTATTTATTTATTGTATACTTACCTTACATGTTATACATTAAATTTATCTATATTAAATTAATTGTTGTATTCATTTAACAATACTTCAGGCCACCAGGTAAAAAAAGTAATAGGTAGGTACCTACTCACTGCCACTGCAATATGACCATAGATATAAAAGATGATGCCACGAAATGTATCCGCTCCAATAGGAATAAACTATATATCATTAGAAAGGTAGGTATGTATTAAGATTTAGTACAAGAATTCTAATGACCCTCGTCTTGATCCCTCCGGAGTCCGGAGCAACTGGACAGATCGTCAACTGGACAGTTTCTCAGCTGGACAGATTAGCAACTGGACAGAACGTGTACAATTACTTGTCCGACCTGAGTAACACAGGGTGGAAGTTGAGACGAGGCAGTATGGAAAGCTACCTTAACCTTTTGACCGCCACGTCAAAAATGAAAAAGCGTGCCCTCGGCGCCAAGCTATGAATTCATCTACAAAATACACACATCAAAAGTGTCTAGGGATCAACATATATTTTTGCAATAACTTTTCTCCTGATTGATATTAATTAAAATTTTCTTTAAGGATTCATAAAATAAAGTGTTTTCGTTTGTCACAGTAACGATAAACCAAGTCACCTTTGCATTAATAAAGAAATTTGCCATTTTCCTAATAAAGGGATTTTTGACATTTGAACCACTAACACAAAAGTTCGAAAAAAAGACTGAAATAACAGTTTTCTTTAAAATTTTATTGGGTAACTTAAACAATTAATAATCCGTGTTTCTACCGCGAACACTAACAACACAAGAACATCGGTTTGGCATACTCAAAATGAGTTCATCCAAATCACGCTGTGGAATGGCCGCCCATGTTCGTTGCAACAACAAAAAAAGGTCTTCTTGCGACTGGATACCCTCCATATTCGGCAGAGCTCTTCTCTGTAGCATATCCCATGCATGCTCAATCGGGTTCAAGTCTGGCGACTGAGCAGGCCAGGGCAGGACATTGATGTTAGCTGCGGCGAGAGTCTGTCTTACAACTCTTGCGGTGTGCGGTCGTGCATTATCATGCATTAACTGAAATAAGGGACCGATTTGCACTTGTAGAGGAACGATGACGTCTGATACAATCGTCTCAGCATAAATTTGAGCGTTGAGGTTGCCTCTGATCCAAATCAACTCAGTTCTTCCGCCGATCCAAATACCCGCCCATACCATGATGGTTCCACCACTATAAGGATGGACTTCCTGGCAGGATTTTAATCGCTGTTGGCGTCCAGGGGTTCTCCAGTGTCGTATACGTCTTGTATCCGGTCTCATACCAAAACGAGACTCATCAGAAAAGCACACGAAATGCCATTGTTCTTCTGCCCAATTTCTGTGTTCAAGAGCCCATTGATATCGAATCCTACGATTGTGCATTGCTATAGGTGGTACCCGTAGCGGTCTTCGGGAATGAAGGTTCACTTCATGCAAGCGGTTTCTGACTGTTTGGTCGCTAATTAAGTTCCCTGAAGAGTGATGAAGCCTCACGGCTAACATCATGGCGGTTATTGTTGGAGCTCTTCGAGTTAAGATTTGAATGTATCGGTCTTGTCTCCGTGTGGTGCAGCGATACCGTACTCCATGGCGCTCAGCCACGGTACCAGTGCTTCGGTAACGTGTCCAAAGTCGACTGATAACACTCTGACTTGTATTCAGAGCTAAAGCCACAGTACGTTGCCGGGAACCAGCTTCTATCATTCCCACGGCTCTGAGCATTTCTTCCCTGCTTAAATGACGTCGCCGCTCCATAATAACGTTGGTTTTAATCAGTAGTAGGGAAACAGTAGCACTAATAATGTCTTCAATGCGTTGTATGTTTTTATAGGGAAAATATTGACAGCTGATTTTCATCTTTTACTCGAATTTGATTCACAGTTCCTGATTCAAATTATGAAATGCACCAAAAAGGATCCATATAAATTTATAAAATCATAAATTTATTACAAAGCCACATCTTAATCTCAAGAAATCCGCATAAAAATGCTTGATCCCTAGACACTTTTGATGTGTGTAGTAGTGAGTTCGAAATTATATCGATAAAGC
This sequence comes from Brachylomia viminalis, assembly GCA_937001585.2. NCBI lineage: Eukaryota > Metazoa > Arthropoda > Insecta > Lepidoptera > Noctuidae > Brachylomia > Brachylomia viminalis. Next base: position 13,533,430 of record OW443299.2, read on the forward strand.
ACTAACTATTTATTTTTTAACCTACAGTATGTTTTTAATAAAAAGTCTATACCGGAAAAATATAATACAGGAGTTTTATTTCATCCCGCTTTGTCTTTTAGGAAAGAAATCATAATGATATGTGTCACAGTTTCAGCGTTGAATCCACAATTCAAAACAAAAATCGATAAAACCAAGTCAATACCATCACAGCACTATGTTCAATCTTGACGTACTTTCTTGTCATCTTATGATGACAGTGGCGTAGCTGGCACGGCTTTTTTTAATTTGCTCGCCTCTGTTCTAGAGGTGCGCAACCAATATTTATTAATAATATCGAAATAATAATAGGTACCTATTTAGTTCTAATAGTTTCGTATTTTTCGGTAGTTTCGTTTCGCTGATATTCTGTTTCATATTGTGGAAAAACTTTTGTAAATATGAGAAATTTTATTGCAATATTATTATTTGATAATGCAATAAATAAAATGAGACATGAACCATCGGTATTTTGTAATCGTATTTTTTATCACAAAATAATTTATAACAGGTAAATATCTATTAAACGGGTTTGACTTTTTTTCAAAGTAATAAAGCGCATAATGATCTTTAGTAGAGCTAGAAGGTTAAGGTGGAACCGTCAGGGTAGCCCGCGAAATTAAAATTTTCTTAGGTTTTTTGCAATTTGCTAGGTTTTATGTTGATTAAAATATTATTCGCGGCTGGAAGACGTATGTACCTAGCTACAGAATTAAAATCATCAATAAAACCCTCGCAAGTTCATAAAGGTCGAGGAATGACTTTCAAGATCAAAGCCATTCCTCGACTACTTTTACTTTGATAGCTTATAATATATCTTGGAAACGTGACACTTTCGAACTTTTTGTCTCATACACAACTTGTTTGTATGGGTTCCAGCTATCGATTAATATTTAATATAGGTCTTATGCGTGGCCGCTACATTGAAAAAAAATATTTAATGGCGGAAGCTAATCCGGCCAGCACTCATATTCACTTCACTTCACTACTCATATTATAGTCCTCCATTATTAATAATATTTAATAAATGTAAACGAACTACTCTATTCAAAAAAATTCCGCGTATGACGCCATGGGACTGTCAAGCATAGACGACTGTGGCGTTCCCGGCACAGACAATACAACAGTGTGATAGAGATGAGCATTACAGTCATTACAATTAATCGATAATCAACTAACACTTGACTTATAGAGAGTTCACATAGTTCAGTATTATAAAATTTTCTTGATTTCTCGAACGTAAAAGTTCAGTATGAAATGTTTTATTTATTTACTAGTGCAGAATTCAGAGTAAATTAAATATAACGTAAGTTGCCGACGAGGTCGATATTTCTGTTATATTGACTACTACCTGCATCACTACGTGTCCTGTTATGATGACTGTGGCGTCGAGGGCACTATGTTTTTCGAACTTTATGACTGTTTTTCGTTTTTGTCATCTTACGTTACTAAAAATGAAATCTAACGAAAGCAGTTCACTTCAAATAAATTACGAAGAGTCAAGGTACCTAATTAACAAGGGAAATGAACAAAAAAATGCTGTTTTATGACATTTATTTACGTATAAAATTCGGTCACGCTGTCGCGACCGTGGCGTGCTGGGCACATTTTGGTTTGTCGTCTATACACGACTGTGGCGGTCAAAGGGTTACGGTTGTAGCGACAGCCAAACGTTCAGAGACTGCCTTTAACTTCTTGAGTAATTACTAACTGCATTCACAGATTTTTCGAAAAATGGTACAGTCAGCTAGAAAATCGTTAAATTAAAACATTTTTATGTTGCCAATCGATGGAGTGTCGTATAAGGATCCAAAGACTTTTTGGACCAACTGACGTTAGAGTAAGTACTAGAAAAAAAGTCGGAAATCGCATAAAACTTTTCCCATACCTACATTTTGTAGTGATCGACCATCTTATCCAGGATCTTTTACGACGCGCGACGCGGCGACGTTTGCTCACGGACCTTTAGGTCGGTGCGTTTGCTATTATTAAAAACCAATAGCTTAAATTATTTGTATCGTTGGATTATTACATTTATTTATGAAACATGATAATTAATTTATTATTATTTATATAAAAATTATTATATAATTTAAAAATGTTCTAAGTCTTGTACACACGGCTACAGATCAAGCTATAAGTTTCCAGTATAAGCTGACCTCGCATTGTATAGCATTTTCTTACAGTGAGAGGTCAGTGTAAACTGGAAATGTATAGCTTGATGTGTAGCCGTGTGTACCCTTCAATGTAAGTCATAGAGTTATTATTATGTAGGTATTATGTAGTTAGTCTTTATACTAACATTATATATTTAGGGGCATGCAATAAATGGAATAAGTACCTAATATTAAAAAAAAACATGGCAATACGTTTTTATTGGTCTTGACAACACCAGATAAATTATAATAATGGTTTTTTCTTATTCGAATATTTGTAAATATATTATAATATTCTTCGCAAAGTTTCTCGACTGTCTGTGAAGTTTAGGCCTTCCTTTAATTTGTTTAACAATGATTTTATTGTTGGCAACTTTTTTTAAGTGACATGAAAGTCACACATATTCCTTCTAATGACATCATAATCGAAATCGGCTAACTTAACTAATCATCTAACAAATGATCTTTCTTTTTTTTCTGAACTTTTTATGCGAACTAAAAGTTGCACGAGCGATTCCACGAATTTAAATAATCGGAGCCGAAGCATCCTCACGAGCAGAATCACCAGTTGAACTAGTCGAAGTCGAGGCATCGTAATGCTCTTTTAAAATAGCATGTATTGTTCTACGTGACACACCAGTTGCTTTCGCAGTTCGCTCTTGAAGCTTTTCAAAGTGATATTTCCCAAAAACTATATTTTTAGACTCCGTGGCCTCTTGACTCATAAATTGATAAACATTAAAATGACTTAATGTCTTCGTTGAAACGTGGTAAACCGTATAATAGCCAATATTGTACGGTTTACCACGTTTCAACGAAGTCATAAAAATATGTAATATACCAACAGAAACATATTCTCTTTTCCATTAAATTGTCACGCAGTGTACGGAATGATTCACTCACGTGCATTCACAACGCGGTCTCGGTCTCGGGTTGAACTGAGGCGGGAATATATGTATATTATATATAGCGTTGAATGGCACGATAGTGAGTGATTTCTATCGGTTATATAATAATAATAAAATGAGACAACAAGGTCTTCAGGTCCCGAACTAGGTAGAGCCTGTAACCACGGTAACCTGATGACTGATATACATTATACACACCCAGACACAGGTCAAACAGACATGTTCATGCACACAAATGTTTGACTTGTCCGGGGATCGAACCCGGGACCAGCGGCTCAGAAGGCAGGGTCGCTACCAACTGCACCAACCGGTCAGACGGAAGTATTATTATGTAAATCGGAAGTGATCGGTTTTACGAATGTGTCGATGCTACATATAAGTTGTGTCGTACTGTACACCTACTGAGATAATATTAGGTATTGCCTTCATTACGTAGACCTTTATTATCTCTGTCAGAGTCTATCAAGGTCAGCAGACAGGTTGCTAACAGTAATCCATTTGACAAGTTGGTAGGTAGCAAGTTTAAATCAGTGTGTGAGCCAGCTGTAGTAACGATAGATTTGACTGGTGATGATACCATACCATTATGTCTTATTGTTATGAGTCATAACAAATTAAAGACACATTATAATCAAGAAATTCACTAAACGGTCACAGACAGCAATTAAAAAACAATGGTTCCGATTCCCTTGTTCACAAACTAAACTAAATTTAAGTTGAGTGCATATTTTTCTTTCTATTTCATTATGAAAAGGACAGAAGATAAATTTTAGTTTAGTCCTGTCAAATTAATCAGCGCCTGACACTAATCCATACAAGTTTAGACGTGATTAAAAAGTTGACTACTAAAATTACATCAAATTACGGCAGGTGCTGACTAATTTGACAGGACTAAACTAATATTTATCTTCTGTCCTTTTCTTAATGAAATAGAAAGAAAAATATGCACACAACTTAAATTTAGTTTAGTTTGTGAACAAGGGAATCGGCACCAATGGTGCCGATTCTGTTGTACACCGAACTAAACTAACTAAACTATCACTAAAATTCCTTACTTTTGACTATGAGAATCTTAACGCTATTCTGCAAAATAAAATCTCTATATTTAAAAATAATGTTGACACATATAAAATCAAATTTGACAATTATTGCGACTCCACGTGGTACTTGTTTGCCGTACCACGTGATCTTTTTTTAGAGCCGTAGGCGCGCATTATGTGCGGCCTCGACTTGTTTTGTATGGAATTTTTTACTTTTTGTATGGAAAATATAAAAAAATATTACCAACACGTTGAGTTTTATAGGTTTACGGGGTCACAAAGGGGGTCGAAATTTTCATTATTTTTGCGATAGGACACACCGTTTTCGAGATATAAGCAAAAGAAAAGAAAAAAAGATACAGTAGGTACTGTTTATGCATCTGAAGTCGAGGTGTTGGTGTGAATTTTAGATCATGACAACTAATTTTATTCCACACCTTTTTAATCGCGATTAAAAATAGTCAGATTTAGTTAAGACAATCAAAATTTTAGGTGAAAAACGTAAAATTCAGAATAGCAAAATTGACATTTTCACTAAATTATAATCTCAGTGCCATCTTAGTGCTGTCAAACTAAAATATAGTTAAGTTGTGTCACTTTAGTCAATTTCAGAATGGGAAATCGTCGTTTGACAGGAATAAACTAAATTTTGGTGATTTTTAGTCTAGTTTAGAGAATTTTGTGACAAGAGAATCGGCACCATTATCTCTTAAAATTAAATCTATCGCTTAGAAAGGTTCGTTTGTACTATCAAAAAGTATTACGTTCCTGACGGAATGTATCATGTAATAGTGGGTAAGTGAATAATTCATTGAATTGTCATTTACCAAGCCAGTGTATGGTGAACCTACATCCATTTTATATAAATTGGTAAGTACTTAAAGAAGATTAATTAACTCTTTTTAAATTCACGTTGTTATAAGTAATTAATAAATCTTTTGGCGGTTAATTAAATATTTTGTATGATTTGTCTACACCATACATGATCATTTTGCGAAAATTTCTTAAATAAATATGAAATAACGTTACCTACTTAGCACGCATTTCGACTTGTACTTTTCGATTGACAGTTGTGTGACAGTGACAAGAATAATGCCTAAGGCTTAGCCATAATAAGTCCATGGCTTAGCCAAAGCCCATGCTAAGTAAGGAACGTTTTTAAATTCCGGTCAGTAATTTCGTTAGTTCCATTTTTGGCCACTGGTCCAGATAGTTTGTAGCGGCGACGTGGCGGCTGACCGTGGAAGATAGAACCGCTACTCCCCCGCGTGCGGTGGTAACAAGCCACGCCCAAACTACTATTCATTTTCAAGGTGGGGCCATAACTAACCCTTTTTTTTTTGAGGTTGGGATGTCGTCAAATAACTTCTCCTTCTCTGGGCAGAGCGGGAGGGCGTGTCAGAGTCTTACTGACTAAAACCCACCCGTGTTCCTTCAGTTGCCTGTACCAGGGGCCACGGTATCCCTCTCGGACTTTCCCGCAACCCTGGCAGGCATCGGCCCTAGCGGATCCCGTCATTGATGCTGACATCTCTTTGAGGCGCGCGTATGACACAACGCGCCATCGACCCGAGCCTGGTCCTTATCGAACGGCGAGCTGCCCATTGCTCGCCGTTCGCAAGCCCGCGCCTACGGTGGCCGGGAATCAGCTTGCGATTCCCGACGCCCAGGGCGTCTTCTGAGGCGGTTAGGGCCGTGAGGGCGCGAATTTTGCCTCTCCCTCACGCGTTCCGCCTCTTCCTTCGCGAGCATTAGGTACTGCTTCGCAGAAGGAGTTGACGGCTTCCCAAGCCCTCTCACTCCGTACCATGGCATGGACCAGGGTCGGACGCGAGAGATCGCCACCGTCAATCGCCGACACGGCGGTGCTCCTCCCAAGCCGGGCAGACCTCCACCGTATGCTCCACCGTGTCCTCTGGGCGATCCACACAATGGTGACACCCGGGCGTTTCCTCCCGCCTTATCCGGAACAGGAACCACCCGAAACAACCGTGTCCGGTGAGGACCTGCGTCAGGCGTAAGGTGAGGACGCCGTGGCGTCTCTCTAGCCACTCCACAAAGAGGGGACTTACCGCCGCAATTGTGGCGTGCCCAGCCATAACTAACCCTGTGTTTCTTTTTAGTGGCGCAGCGCGTAAAAGGAGTTAAAACTTTAATTACTTAACTCCGAGTTTACAAACTCTACATTTATTAATTTAACCCGACTAAACGCGCAAGTGGGCCTTAAGTTAACTCAGAGAACTTTATCTCTGTCTTGGGAATGTAGACACCTGATTGCTATGTTGAAAGTTTATTGTAGCAGAGGTTATAGCTAATATAACAACTTGTAGTATTAGTGACGAGTCTGTGTTGCCTAGGTACTAACAAGAAGGATCCACCTATAATAACACCACCCTTGGAGGCAATGGTCGCCAAGGAGGGTGGTATTACCAATCAGATAGGGTATTCTCTTCCTGCTGGAACTCAACTCAATTCCAGACTCTTCAGTTGTAGTTGTGGAGGTCACTCCGGATAATTATTTAAACAAATCGGAGACTACAGAAGTTATCCCTTCAAATAACCAATTATTATTAGAGAATTAAAAAAGGCATCTTCTGGCAATACAACTTATAGTAATAACAAAAGATCCCCACCGCCGTATCTCTGCATTGACGTCGTGGTGAGGCTTGCGCGCTCCAAACTCTAGGTCTATGCCGATAGAGTTTACTTTGCTGGAACAGGTCTAGGGTGAGCAGCCAGACAAAGATAGATACAGAAACCCGCAGGACAGCATGTGGCGAGCTGTTGGGCAGTAGCGACCCCACGGACCCTATATCCCGGGAGAAGTCCAGTTCCTCATCTCTGGCTTGCCTTTATTGACCGGCTGGAGTGAACATTGACGAGGAACAGAGCTCCCACCTCTTTCTTGCCTGTATGGGTCGGCTTGAGTGGAGATTCGCAAAAGCAAACGTGCTCGGATGAAGGAAGTATTCCAGTAAGTGCTGGTAGGGATCTTGATCAACTTCCAGGCTCTGGGATTCGTGAACCGATTTTATTATAGTTTCCCATCAGATGGTTCATGAGTGCGGTGCTACCAAGGTTGGTACGACTTGCAGTTGTGGCAAATGTAATGGTTTCACGAACAGATCTAATAGCTCTCTGTCGAGGTACAGCTATACTTAATTCCGCCTCAAGGTAAGGAACATTAAGTAAGCTGTTAACGATTTTATAAAAAAGTATTTGGTCTGTCACGTTTCTTCGCTGTTCAAGTGAGCACACTTTAAATTGACTGTGCCTTTGGCCATAAGAAGAATCCCGTGGACAGCTAGGGCTTCTAAAACGGAAGACATCTTAGAGATGGACTGAAACTCCCGACAGATTATTATTTTTATAAAGCCAGACATTTTTGCCGCTTTGGCAGTGATATTGTCAATGTGGTTAACGAATGTGAGAGTCGAGGTCACGAGTCGTGTCCACTTTATGTAATGTTACCCCATTTATTGAGTAAGACGTAGGTAAGTGTTTAAATTTTTTGATAAATGTGACGTGGTAGCACTTATTCACATTGACGGACATACGGTTTTTCAAGCTCCAATCGTGGACTGCGTCGAGGTCAGCCCGGTGTAAATGGAAGTCGACGGATGAGTTTATCTCTTTATAGATTTTTAGATCATCAGCAAATATAGAGCAACTGCTGTATTTTACTGAGAGAACTATATCACTGACGAACATTAGAAAGTTAATTGGGGCAAGATGCGAACCTTGGGGGACTCCAGATGTAGAGAAATATACTGGTGACGCATACCCCTTTTCAACCAATCTTTAGTTTTCTCTTCGTGAGATACGATTTAAACCAAATGTGTAACTAACCAAATATGCCGAAACCTTCAAGCTTCTTTAAGAGGATTTTATGTCCACCTTGTCGAACGCACTGCTGAAAGCAGTGTAAATTGAGTCGGCCTGGGCGCAAGAGTCCATCAAAATTACGGATATTGATGGACTCTTGCGCCCAGGCCGACTTCATTGCCGTAGTGGACCGAATTACTAGTCGTAGATTTACGAACACAGAAACCATGTTGTTGGGGAACCAACTGAGGATTAATGTGTGATGTTAGTAAAGGAGTTAGTAGATATTCAAAAAGTTTAACGAAAACTGAGAGGAGTGAAATAGGACGGTAGTTCTGCACGTCATTGTAATATCCGTTCTTAAAAATCGGTACGACATTAATTGCCATTTTCCATTCCGTCGGAAACTGTGATGTCACAATCGAATGGTTGAATATGAATTAAAGCGGTAATGATAAGACTACTAGTACACTTCTTTACAAATACTGGCGGCAAACCATCTGTCCCCCGCCCTTTGCGGATGGTAAGTTTTAGTGCTGTCAGGACATCTCGTTCCGTAAATTTTATTCCTGGTCCTATTTGGGCTACAGCAGGTGAACCAAACGAATGAGTGAAATTGGAGGAGAAATAACGTAGTGTTATTTGCAGATGACAGATCATTGATCTTTAAAATAGACCGACGGCGACGGTCACAAAATCTTGACGACATGAATAACTCTCTTTAGGTCCAAGATTGGTTTACGGTAAATAATTTGATACTAAATGAAAAATAAAAAATTTTATTGACCTAATGTTATAAATTTTTAATGTGACATCATACTGATTGAAAAAAAAACTAGAATTTTTTAAACATACTGTTTTCCTAGGAATCACGCTAGACGAGAAATTACAATGGGGACCTCAAATAAAACATCTCTTGCGGGGCGGCTAAGCTCTGACGCTTATGATGTGAAATAAGATATGACAAAAGTAAGCGCGAGTTTGGTCTATTTTAGCTATTTCGACAGCATTAGGCCTTAAGGCGTTTTACTGCTGACATTGAAACCATTTTTATTTTGCAAAGGAGAGCTGTCAGAGCCATCTACAATCTTCGCCGCGAATCTCATAAGGAACTATTTAAAATTAAATAATATTATGACGGTACCTTGCCATTCGTTTATTAAAATATTATGTAAGTAAGAAAAAACCTACATCTTTTTAATAAAATAAGTGATAGACATCATTTTAATAGTAGAAATAAAGATTTTTCAGATTATTTAAAGTAAATACATCGGTGTGGTACCTACGTACGTAGGTGTTTTAAATGTTACAACAAAATACCTTGTGATATAAACTCTTATTAAAATTACACTTTGTAAACAAGCTTATTGAAAGTTAGAGGATTAGGTATATATCCCAAGTAAGAATGCTTGGAAACATGCTGGTCCTGCTCCATGGGACAATCTAGAGTCTAGACAAAATAAAACTGGTTGTTATACTAATTGTATAATTTATAATTTTTATTACTTACATTGATAAATCAATTACAATTAAATATTTAATTAATTAATTGTAAATTATTACTTGTAATATTTTTTTGAAAAATCATCTACTAATCTAAAAAAAAAAAATCTAATCTATTTGTAAATATGTGAGCACCATATCACATAATATTAATTTACCTGTCACTGCTTTCTATTTAATTATTTTTACATATTGTGTTTATCTTTATAGTAATTTTATTGTAGGTGCATCGTCTTCACATATAATTATATAATTAATGTAAGTATACAAAATATTGTAAAACATCTTACAAGACTAACGGTGGAGTTTCTTGCCCAGTTTTCTCCGTACGATTTTTTTTTTCTTTTTGGAACAGGCAAATAGAATCAATTCTATTTTTTTTTGTAAATTTTACGCCTATTTGAAATAAATGATTTGACTTTGTCTTTGTAGTTTGATTTTATGTTATTGGATGACAAACAACACACCGCCGCGCCGTGGCGCCACCTAATGGGCATCTGCAATACCAGAGGCATCGCATTCGCAGTCTCGCAGTTTCGTTGCTATCCTAGAGGGCAATCTAAAATGCCTCATGTGCCTGTGTTTACACCGAAACCCATATCTACCTTTCACCCGGAACGCACCAAAGCTGCTTGGCGGTACAAATAGGAATAATGGTAGGTACTTCCCCGTACATGCTCTACAGTGAGGTTTACAGTCTACTACTACATCAAACAAAATGTGTGTATGTATATCCGAAAGGTACCTATCTATTAAAAGCTCGTCATTGTTTTCATTGCAATAACTAACAGCAAGTTAAGTAACAAATTGCTGAATCACAATCTGAATGAACAACTCCTTCCGCTCCATTTCCCTTTTATTTTCAAACTTCCAATCCAATGAATCGAGCGATTGAACCTATTACGAATAACTTTACCTATCTGTTCATGTGTGAACGGGAAAAATATTCCACGTTTTCTGGACGATTATTAAACCATGAATTATTTCGGAACGTCAGTGTTTATCCAGGAACTCTTTAAGATTATTGACGTGATAACGTCTTATAAATCGATGAACTCCGGCTGCATGCACGAAAAAGTATAACTTTCCGTAACGTATCTTGTCAAACTCGCACTTATCGATGTTAAGACTGACGCCGTATGTATTTAGGCGTTCGAGTAGGTACTAGTTCTAAGTGGCGGCGGCAGCGGTGTTCTTCCTTATTTCTCGAGTGTACGAGCAGATCGTCGACGAAACAGAATACGTTGTCGTCTAATCCTCGTAGAACCTCGTGCTTGAAACGTTGAAAAGTTTGACCGGAATTTCTTAAACTGAACGTCATGCAGGTAAATTCGAAAAGTCCGAAAGGTGTTATTATTGCTGTTTTTGAGCATCTTGTTTTGCGATAGGTATCCAGAAATATGCCATTTTCAAATCGAATTTTGAGAATATTTTCTTGCCGTGGAGTTGGCATGTGAAATCTTGGATTCGTGGAATGGGGTATCCGTCGGGAACGGTGACGGCGTTGAGTCTTCTGTAATCGCCACATATTCGAAGTGATCCGTCTTTCTTCTTCACGATGTGAAGTGGACTCGCCCACGGACTGTTTGACGGCTTGCACATTCCCATCTCGATCATGCGCTCGAATTCGAGTTTTGCCGCCTTATATTTGTCAGGCGGTAGAGGGCGCGGCCGTGAGTAGATCGGCGGCCCAGTTGTCTCGATGTGACGTATGACATCATGCTTGGCTGGTGACTGTGTAACAGGTACTGTGTCACTACACCGTCAAGGATGTCTACCGGTGTACACCGGTGTACCGGCAAATCCAGCTGATTTTATACTTTATTTCAAATATTTTTGACGTGATAACGTCTTATAAATCGATGAACACCGGCTGCATGCACGAAAAAGTGTAACGTTCCGTCTGAGCCTCAGCGTGCAAGCGAGAGTGCGGAACAAGCGATAGAGAGGCACGATCAGCCCTTTCCCTTTCTCTTTCGTTAGCGTTAGCTTGTGTCACATTTATCTCTCTTCTCGTGTGACGTCAGAGCTAGTATTCCGAATAGTACAGTAGTAGTAGTAGTAGTGGTGGTTCATCGATGATTCTTTATGACGTTATCACGTAAAACTGTCGTCCGTAAACCGACTTTACAGACAACCATTTTTTTATTTAGGTAATGGTGCCGAATCTCTTGTCACAAATGCCTCTAAACTAGACTAAAAATCACCTAAATTTTTGTTTACTTCTTTCAAACGACGATTTCCTATTCTTAAATTGACTAAAGTGACACAACATAACTATATTTTAGTTTGACAGCACTAAGGGCTCCCACACAAAACCGCGAATTCGCATCGCATCGCAAATATCTGCGAATTCGCACGAACGCACCGCAAGAATTTCCGATCTGCTTCGCATCGCACATTCCTGTGATATTACGTCATCCTTGGTGACGCCATTTTAGTCCGCTCTGAGACAGCTTTAGAGAAAGACGCGCGGTGCCTGCGCCGCCTTCTTTGTTTATAAAAAAATGGCGGAATATGATATAGATTTTTTAATATCTTTAATTGAGGAGCGTCCCGTCCTTTGGGACACAAGTGATGAACATTATAAAAATAAATTTATTAAGCAAGATGCGTGGAAGAGCGTCTGTGAAAGTTTGTTTCCAAATTTCCAAGACAAAGAAAACAGTGAAAAAACAAAACTTGGTAAGTACTTTTATTTCTACAACAATACAATCAATGCATATAAGTATGAATTAAATAGCGTGCGCGCGTGTAAGAGGACTTCCAGAATCTGGCGCGCTATTCGTACTTCTATGAATAAATGTAATTCAGTGGAATAAAGTGTACGACAAGGTAAATAATGAGCATCGACTAATGTCGTGTTTCTGACCTATTTTGATTTTCTTATAAATGACTGACAATTATTTTGTTTGCTTATAAAGTTGAATTATGTTTTTTTTTTAATAACGTTTTAAAATTGTTATTACTTATTTCTGATGTTTTCCTATGCCCATTATTTATCTTGAAGTACCTACTGTATATCTACAGTACGTCCGAAATAACTTGGTAAGCCCAAACCACGCGCAGAAGGCTGCGCACGAACGTTTTTTTGGAACCAAATGGTGGCATACCCTTTATTCAATCAAATATCGCAATCGATTTTAATCGATTTGGAATTTATTAATTTTTGTTTATACGAGATATTGAACGAAATCGATTTACAAACATAGTTAATGTTATCGTTAGTAAACGAGATTTCGACTTTAATAAAAAAAAAAGTAATAAAATTTTATTTTCTTGGTTGAAAAACATGATTTAGTTAAATATCAATTATTTATAAGCTTCTATACAAATAACGACTGTTTGAGAATATTTTAAACCTCCATAAAAAATTGAATATAAATATATTTTTATTACTTAATTTAAATCGATTTGAAGAAAAATCGATTAAACAACACCCTCAGACACGCGTATTGGACATCTCTCTTTAGTAACTTCGTAAAGCTTCGTGCTTATTCGGCAATGTTCGGGTCCCGGTAATATATCTCACTCACATGTTAGCATTGCACAGTGGTTCCGCGCCCTAAGAGAGGCGGTCATAGGGTTTCGCGAAGGTAATGACTGTCGTTATCAATACTAATTATTATTATTATGCTTTTTTGTAATACTTTACGTTATAATAAAATGAAAATAACCGAATTAATGTTAAAAAAAAACTTATTTTATTCGAAAAAATAATGCGTATATTATACTTGACGAGATACTAAAATACAAGAAAAGAATTGCAACTTAATAACTAATAAACTTAAATATTTACATTTTTATAGTAAATATAAAGTAAATACCTAATTATTACATAACTAAAAACACAGAAATCGACAAAAAATATATTTACAGTTACATAATAGGAGCTTTATCTAAAATAATGTAAATCTAGTGTTTATTATATAACAATATACATTTTATGCTATACCGACAACAAATTCAACACCTCTTTAGATAGAATAGACTTCTTCTTCCGTGGTAACCTTCTTAAGCCAGAAATATAAGGATCCGAATTAAGAAGAAGTCTATGTATCAAGTCGGTGTTTGTGACAACCCGGGACATTTTCCTCGTGTTGTCACGCCTAAACTGTTTAACTAACTTATTGCAAGATTCAGCGGCCTCTTCCGAAAGCTCACCTATTGACAATAATGCGTGGTCAATTACTTCCGAACCATGAATGAGGACCTTATGTACAGACGAGGGCAGGTTATACCATGGATAGGTAGCAACAAGCTTACGTGCTGTGTCTAGAGCATACTCTTTAAAAGCCGCGTTATTAATTTTGTATCCCGACGAAAGACACTGCAACAGATTATGACATCTGTCAATAAGTTCTTTGTCTAATCCGGTTATTTCCGCTGAAATTGCTGAATTAGAAAAAAACCTTCTGGCAGTGTTTCCATCGTTGGATGTGCCACTTCCTCCACTTCGCGGTTTGTCGACTATTAGACCAAGTTGCTGCCTAAACTGTTGCTGGACATGTTGTTTTTTCTGTGCAAGAAGAGCTTTATCGTCTGATGAACGCGCCTGCCATTTTTTGAAATCTAATCTATAGGAAACGTGAATAAAATATTCAAAGAATCGGATATGCGAGTGAAGAGGAGATAGTCCAAATTGATATTTACTACTGTCTACAGTTTGGCTACGCGATTTATCTATATCATTCATGTCTTTTGGAGTTAAACCGCAAATATAGCACCTACTACAAGATGTATTACTCAGGGCACTGCACACTTTACCATCAACCATGGTTAATTGTAAAGAATGCCGCACCTTTATTTCACATCCGTTGTGAATGAAAGAAGATGGCTGTAAACTGTCAATTTTAGTCTTAAAATAAGCTTCTTCTTGCACAGAAAGGTCTTTCGATTCTTTGGCAAATTGAAATCGAATAGGCCTACAATACCTGGTGGAGGAAGGGCGCGGGTTTTTCCAAACTATTTGGTCTGGGTCGGAAGTGTTTGACTTACAAACTAATTGGAGAGGACAATATGAAGTAAGAAACATACTGCCATCATCCTCGATACCAGAATCTCCAAAACACTGTTTATATTCGCTGTGCCCCGTACTCCCATCGAAACCCCATTTTCCAATCAAAACAAATTCTTTGTTAAGGTCAATATTATTCAAAACGTTTTTTTGGGATTCTAGTATCCGGCATGCAGTATGATCCAACAATGATTGTAATTCTACTTCAGCAGATGATTCCGTGATAAACTCTTGCGATGGATAACACCGCTTCTTAGCTTCCAACACTTTTGGATAAGATGGTAATGCATTCGGTGATTTTGCATTAATGAAGTCTTTTACCATAAGATACTGATGTTTAGTCAATTTAGTCTCATTTATGAGAGACAAGACTTCATCAGTGTTGAAATTTAAAGAAGCGGCGTTAGATGATCGACTTGAATCATCCAACAAATAATTTATCGCGGAACTGTCTACTTGACTTAACTGTGCAAGCCTGCGGCGTTTTGATCGCTTGCTACACTCCTCGAAGTCCTTCCTGTGCTGATGCTGTTGAGTGCTCGTCAAAGCCTCTGCAACTGGCCGTTGAGTGTCGTGGCTCCCTGCTGCTGCACAATTTGGCAGAACGCAAACTTCAATTTCGTTCAGCCAGTCTCCGTACTTAGAGATCATGCGAGAATGCTTGCGAGAGACTTGCTTCCAAATAGTCACAAATCTTGTACAAAGATTAGTAACTCTTTTTTCTAAGTCATCAGCAATAAAATTCTCAACATCAGGCAGCAACTGTATCAGGGCTTGAAAAACTTGACGCCACCGTTCCAGTTCGGATTTGCTGTCCTTAATAGACAGCCAAGTATCTAGTACAAGCATTCTTTTGAAAGAACACTCAATACTAGTACCTAAAACAAAACAAAAAACAGTTAAATGCGCATCAAAAACAATACATATTTCGTAGCAAGTGCTACGCGCCCAGGCGCTCGACGTAGACCCTGGCTGCACCTTACAGCTGCAGCATGCTGCAAATACATTTTTAAAAATCTAGTAGTAGAGATTTTAAGCGACATTTTCATATATAATTGAATGGCACAAGTAGATACAAACATAAGTAAAAGCTTCAACATAAAAAAAAATACAGAAATAAATACGTAAGTGATGCTGCAGCGTAGCACTCTATTTAAAAAAAAATGGTGGATTGAAAATGCAAAATAGTAAAGTAAGTTAATAATACATACCTGTAACTTGAATGTCCATTGTAAAATAACAGGTCACAAACAAGTCGGAACTTGAAAACACGCGTCGCGTCTTAGACTAATTAGCGCTTGGTGATAACACGGTTGATGACAAATTAGATGTGTTCACTTCTGATGCCGAAAACGGAATGTTGCGAACAATAGATTGCAAAACCTTTTATAGCCTCAGGTAGTATGACAACTAGTGGGTAATTGAACCAGATATCATGGCTTAGCTCAATCATTGCCATCGGAGGCTTATGACCTTCTACGTGACCACTGTGCATTGGTGTCATTTTCGTGTTGCTATCTCTGTCTTGAGCACAGACGGTGACAAAAGTGGTTGTTATTATTAAATTGTTAAGTTTTTTGTGTAGTGTTAGGTTTTTTCTTTAACTCAGAAGTTGTTTTTGTAGCTTTCTGTCTCAAAGTGTTTAAATATTTATTTTATTGGTACTTGGTCCCTGTATTAGTACATTTTTATTCGTATTTTGGTTTAAAAAAATAAATGTCAATAACAGTTTTTTTACGAGTGTACATGCGCTAAAGTTCGCAGAGCTCAGGCTCAGATGTTCAGGCTTGCCAAGTTATTTCGGACGTACTGTATTTAGAACTAAGCAAGTACTTCTATAATTTCAATTTTTTTTTAATTGCCACTTCAAGGCTCCAAAGACACTAGAAAAATAATTCGAAAACTTGTCTCTTATTATATTTGCACTCATTATTCTTGCATTCAACGTCTGTAGGCTTTGTAGTTCAGAATCATCTATGATCATTTCTACGGGGGATTGTAATCCATCGCGGTTCAGTACAAAGTTGTGTAATATACAACAAGCTTTGACAATATCGACTGCAAAATCAATTGAGACGTTAAGGGGTCGATGAAATACTCGCCATTTGTTGGCTAGTATGCCGAAAGCACACTCGACATATCGCCTCGCCCTACTCAAACGGTAGTTAAATATTCTTTGTTTAACGGTTAAATGCTTGCCAGAATAAGGGCGCATAACGTTATTTGAAATAGAAAAAGCTTCGTCTCCTATGAAAACAAACGGGACCGGTTCTTGAAAGCCTGGCAACGGCTTCGATATTGGTATGGGCAAGCTACCTTTCATCAGTGAGTCATAAAGTTTCGAGTTGTGGAAAATTGTGGAGTCGCTTTCCTTTCCATATGCTCCTATATCCACGTAGATGAATCTGTATTTAGAGTCAGTAATAGCCAACAAAACAATTGAATTATAACCTTTGTAATTGTAAAACAGTGATCCACTATTTGCGGGACTACGGATACGAATATGTTTGCCGTCAATGGCTCCTAAACAGTTAGGGAAATTGGCTTTCTTGTCAAAATCTGCACTAATTTCTTCAAACAGCTGTTGTGTTATTTCAGGCATGTTTTGACGTAAACAGCGATCCCATATTGCGTTACACACCAATCGTATTGTTTTCGCTATTGTACTTGCACCTCTATAATAGTTTAAATGCATATCGTTGAATTCTTCTCCGGTTGCTAAAAATCTGAAATTAAAATAGAAAATTTAACAAAAAATAGTGGAGACAATTAAAAATTTACCCTAATATGACATTAAATACACACATAAAATATTTTTAAACATATGAATGGTTTCTTTGTATTTAATTTCATAGGGATACCCCTACATTAATGATTAATTTTGTATAATTTACAGGTAATGAAGTATTAAAAAAATGGAGAGGGATCAACGATACCTTTAAAAAGTACGTAAAGAAACTTAAAGACGAAAAGCGATCTGGAACAGGAGCAAAATCTACCAAAGAATACCATCTGTACAAGCAGTTATTATTTCTTAAAAAAAATTTACAAAATGAGACAACAGATAGCATTAATGAAACGGAAATGCAAGCACCACCTGGACAAGAGAATCAAGCAAGATCTGAAAAATCTCCAAGACGATACCAGCAGAAGCCGCGAAAAAGAAAGGCAAACGAGTTTGAAGATGAAATTATTAACATTATAAAGGAACCGGAAAACAGGCACTTGTCTTTTTTTAAGGGAATTCTACCGTCTCTGGAAAAATTGGATGAGAACAAAACACTTATTTTTCAAAGTCGTGTTCTCCAAACTTTAACAGACTTACTTCAACCGGCATATCAAGGCTACCCACCTTATAGTTCCTCCTATCAGCCTAGCAACTACCAGAGCTACACAGGCTATCAAACTCAACATTTTGCAAACCAAACACCACTGACACGCCCACATTTATCACACGAACAGTCATCAAATGCAGACCAAACACCAATTCTACATTTATCACACGAACAATCATCAAACGCAGGGGAAGATCAAATTAATTCACCTAGTGATAATTATTCTACCTATAGCGCTTTGTCGACGGAAGAAGAGTTTGATTTTACATAATATTATTATATTAATTTACTATTAACTGCTGATAATCACAAATTTGATTTTTCGCAAAAAAAAAAACAATTAAAATGTCAATAAATAAATTTTGTTTTACTTTACCTGATAGTCAGTCCCAGCATTTCCAAAGGCATAACAGGAATTCTTCCCTTGTACGATCGTTTTTGAAGGCATGGTGATAATAAACTCAAAAGCTCTTCAAATGAAGATATGCTCATTCTAAAATAATCAAAAAATTTATCTTCTTCAGTTCTCAACGCATAGTACTTTTGAGTAAAATAGTTCCCATCAGAGTTCATAATCGTAATAAATGGATGAACCCAGAATCTTCTTTTTCTTTTATATCTATTTAACAATAACAGCAGTGCAATAATCTTTTTGCGATCCATCTTACGCTTCCTAAAAACACGTCTAGTACGGCTGACTACACTTGAAGGAATGGTCGCCCTACCAAACGGTTTGCCGCACTAAATCGTATCGCAGAAATTCGCATCGCAGGTTCCTGCGATGCGAATTCGCATCGCATCGCATCGCAGTTTTGTGTGGGAGCCCTAAGATGGCACTGAATGGCAATTTACTATTCTGAATTTGACGTTTTTCACCTAAAATTTTGAGTGTCTAACTAAATCTGATTATTTGTGGAATAAAATTTGTTGTCATGAACTAAAATTCACACCAACACCTCGACTTCACGTGCAAAAACAGAACTGTACCTATCCTTTTTTTCTTTTCTTTTGCTTATATCTCGAAAATGTCGTGTCCTATCGCAAAAATAATGAAAATTTCGTCCCCCTTGATAAAACTCATAAAACCCTAAAACTCTACATGTTTATAATAAATAAATTTATCGTTATAATGTTTCATATTTTCCATACAAAAAGTAAATAAGTAATTCCATATAAAACACGTCGAGGTTGCGACCCTTCGCTTATCCCGCTCTAAAAAAATTCACGGGGTAGGGCAAACAAGTACCACGTAGAGTCGCGATTGTCAAATTTGATGATTTGTGTCAAAATTATTTTTAAAATTAGAGTTTTTTTTTGCAGAATAGTTTTAAGATTCTGATAGCCAAACGTAAAGAATTTTAGTAATAGTTTAGTTCGGTATACAAGAGAATCGGCACCAAAGAAATTTATTTTGGTAGATACATTTTCGCTCATGTCACTGTATTCCGATTTCAGTGTTGATTTTTTCTTTCACAATCATCGTCAACATTTCAAGCATTAATTATTGGTCTGTTTATCACTTCTCCATTTACACAATAATTTTGAATCTATTTTTCAGTGCTACTGCTTACCTATGCGGTTTCGTCGTACCTATATAGTAAAATAATTCCATCTGATAGTAGGTACTTAAACGAATTCAGAAGATAATGTGCGCTTATAATTTATATCGTGATGATTATTATCATGGATAGAAACACGTGAACTTTATAACGTTATCGTGGGCGGAAATTTAAAAGTCTTCATATGCGCAGTTTGACTTCAGAAGCAAACTGTCGACGGAGAGTGCTATCCTGGCGCTCAAGCAAACTGTAAGTTATTAGATATACGGACAGAAAGACGCCAGTTTATGCTGCCTATCTTGACCTTTCTAAGGCCGTTGACCTCGTATTCTATGAGGAGCTATGGTCTAAGCTCCATAGGTAAAATTTTCCTACAGAGTTAGTTAACTTGTTTAAGTTCTGGTACAGCTCGCAAACAAATCGCGTCACGTGGAATTATGTGTCTTCCGAGCCCTATTTATTGGAGTGTGGAGTTAGACGGGGGGGGATAGCATCGTCTGCTCTGTTTAGCTTGTACATGAATAACCTGATTGATGAGCTCAGCAGAACAAATGTCGGTTGTTCAAATGATGGTGTCATGGTTAACAATCTGAGCTATGCAGACGATATGGTGCTGCTGAGCCCCATCAATCAATGCACTCCAGAAATGGCTTGTTGTAGTTATTTGTGTTGAACGTCAAGAAATCGCGAATGTTGGTTTACAATAACAAATATGTATCGATAGGTAACGTTCCCCCTGACTATAAGAGGAACACCTTTGCAGCGTGCTGCTCAGGTTAAGTACCTAGGACATGTGGTCACGGAGGACTTATCTAATGATGCAGATTTGGACAGCGAGTGTAGGGTGTTGGTGGTTCGGTGTAATATGTTAGCCCGCAGGTTTGCACGCTGTAGTAGGGATGTGAAGGTGTACTCAAACTCAAACTCAAAGCATTTATTTCAATTAAACCATTTACAGGCACTTTTGAATTGTCAAGTGGTCGGTCAGTCAGAAATATGAAGCTAGTTGCATGTATCTTTTTAAGGCCTACTGCCAAACCTTCTACACGTGCAGCTTGTGGGTAAAGTATACGCAGAGAGCCTATAACGAACTGCACATCCAGATAATGGATTTAGGATGTTGATGGGGCTTCCGCGTTTCTGCAGCACTTCGCAGATGTTCGCGAAAGCCCATGTTGACATTTTCATGCCATAATGAGAGAGAGGGCAGCATCAATAATGGGTAGGTTGTGCTGAACCTCCAACAGCATCCTAAAAACATTGCATGACAAGGCCCTCTATTAGGCACTGGGTGCGAAGGCACGTGCCAACATGTGTTGAGCCATGTAATTATTAGGGTTATTTAAACTTTAACATCCGCACGGGTCGATCGATCAGGTTAAGCTACGCTTAAAGTCAAAGTCAAGCCATTTATATAAAAGGCACTTTGAATGTCAAAATTTACAAACAAATAATAGTAGATTATTAACCAAGGGGATAAAGCAGTGTCTTCTGTCGCGGGTGACGATTTAAATCGCGAGCGAAAAGAAGGACTCGAGGTTTACTCCCGAGCGTAGCGCGGGTGAGAAAACTTAAATCACGAGCGAAGCGAGGGATTTAAGACGAGTCCTGAGTGTAGCGAGGGATTTAAGTTCACCCAAGACTAAGACAGCTTTATCACCGAGGAAAATACTCTACTTTTCGTACCATTTGCGAAAAAATTAACACAATAATAATATGAGATAAGCATTTATTAAAAATAATGACAATTAAACGTATTTTTAGAACATTAACTTATTTATAAAAATAAATTAAAATAAACTTAACGTTTATGTATTTGAAGAAGACAAAAACGCGGCAAATTCCTAGACTAATATTTTTTGTCGGAAAAGCAAAGGCATCAAGCTCATACGGCCTCGTCGGTTTTCGTAATTTTATTTAATAATCATAACTGCATAATAAATGCGTATTCCTTTTTCAAAAAGATGTATAATGCTTTATATACAAACTCAATGGTGTAAACACAGATGTAGTTCAGTATAAATTTCGGTAAGTATTCCAAATTTAAATCACATTCTCCCCCTAGAGGATGAATGAAATTCAGTACAATTTTCTTTCCCTGTTTTTAACAGATTAAAAATGACTATTGTTATGTTCGCTTTTTGTGGCATAGAATGTCACTTTTTTGAGCAAGTGGTACGAAAAATTGCATCTAGTTGGCCCTTTCAAAAGGTAGCTTGCCGCGGTTGATCCGCGGATGGGTGACCGTCTTTACATACCGAGATCGTTCCGTGCCTCGGAAAACACGTAAAGCCGTTGGTCCCGGCTGTCATTTGTAGATCTTTAACAGTCGCTACGGGTCGTCAGAAGCCCGAAAGTCTGACAACCAGTCTTACCACTCTTGGGTATCGTATTACCCAATAACTGGGTTATGGAGGTCAGATAGGCAGTCGCTCCATATAAAATACTAGTATTCAGCTGCATCCGGTAAGACTGGAAGTCGACCCCAATAGTTGGGGAAAGGCTGGCAGATGATGTTGAAGTTAGTTTGTAACTCTTACTAACATAGTTTTTAACTCGTTGGTACTAATACTAGGTATATGGGCTGCGTGTACTTTTCTGTGTGAACCGCAAGAAACGTAATATACAGGGTCAAATTTTTGTTAGCGAAAATCCGCACACGATGATGGGGATCGATATCATATCACGGTAAAACAAAAAAGAGATTAATTTGATGATTTTTTGATTTGGGACCATCGACCGCAGGTATTGTAGTTATTTGAAATGATTTAAAAATCTGTTTTTTTTCTGTAAACTTTCCAGACTAGATGGGTTTCGATATCTAAACACGATGCAACTAAAGAAAGCAGATATTCTCAACTCGTATATACTTCAAGTAAAACTACCATCATGTACGTAAGGAAAAATTAAAATGTTTTCAGTAAAAGAGTTGAAAGACACAACTATAGGTACTTAGGACTAGAAATAGGGACTAATTAGTTCAACCAGGTTTCAGACTGGCTAAAGTAGACTCATTCTTCATGGGGTTCTGTTTAAAATGTTATAATATAAGATATACTTACCTCCCCACATACTCCAACTGATTGGATGACAAAAATGCTTGGCTCAACGCTGGTCTTACACTACTCCACAAGGGCGCAACTAATTGATTAGCATTCGAAAATATAATTGGAGCCCTGAAGGTTGTAATATCTATATTATATTTAACTGATCAGTAGTTCCGAGATTACCCCCTACAACCTCACAAACTTTACCTCTTTGCTCAGGACTTGCGTTTATTTTGTTAGACCTTGTTTAATAAATATATAGGTATACACTATAAATGTATTTTCATTTTACTTTCCTGAATTATCGACTATCGTGATGCCGAGACGTGGACATGGACGTCAACAATAATAATATTACTGTCACAATTTATACAAGCGCATAATAGCATCAATGACAACACGTCAACAAATTTTGAGGTGAGAAGGGACACTTATTGTCACTTCGCACCTCAAAATTTGCGTGTACTAAGGTACCCGACGGCTGTGTTTAGCCTGCTATGAATATTCATGCCGCGATCGACGCACGCCTTCACTTTATTCCGTGTAAACACGCGTACGTGTCCTTTCGAGTTTGTCTTGTATTAGACAAATACAAGACATCTACGCTGTTCTTACAAATATAAGTTGCATCTTTATAATAACAGACGTCATAATTTTGTTATAACATGGTCCAAAAATCTTTGCGCGTCGGACTAACGAACGAGTGGTCATCATGCTCTGTTACCAGAATAATTTATTCATCTCAGGTACTTAGTACCTAAAAAAAAAGAACCAATCAAATAGTCGGCGCTTAATTCATCAGTTGAGTAGACCAGCTCAGAGACTAAAATTAAAAGGGAAATATTTAGCTGATCCCCTAAAAACCTTTTAACGATGAACACTTTTTTAAATAAATAAATCTCTAAAACCCGCGGACCCGCGGAGTGGCCCGCGAGCTACATCCAAATTGGTCGCAGTTGTTTATAGTTAGCAGTTGCACCTATCTATATAGGTACAACTGCTAACTGATAGCTATTTAGTAATTTTAGGACCCCGTATTAGGAATTATTTGAGATTCACAAAAAGAAGCGCAATCATTATATTAGTGTTCAATCATATTTTTAGCAGCACATTAAGGGAATTATTACAGGTTCGATTAAATACATGCCAAATTAAAAACAACCTTTCATTTATAAAACGTTTATTATGCCTCTTTGTGTCTTAAGACAGCAATATTTACATGCCTATCACATCAATTCATTTACAAGCGATATTTGACTTTTAGCTTAAATTTACATTTTATTTAAAATCATCAGTTCTGACTACGAATGAGCTGACAGTAGAAAGAGATTAATTACGCAACTCGATTATTTTCGTTTATTTTTAGAAATATGACGAAATCTTATTGATGTGAAGCCGCAAGTAATACCGATTGCTGGCCTGGCGACGCATGCCGTGGCGACCCGTCGCCACACTATTACCGAAGTCACTGATTAAAAGAATTGAGTTGTCACAATTTGAAATAAATATTTTAATTTTTGTATTTATTGATAATAAATGTTTATTAAATAAGCAATCATCATTTTCTGGAAAAATATCGTAATATTTTATTTTTACATTATGCCTTATTAGTTCCCGACGTAATCTTTTATTTTATGCATATTACTTGTACAAAATAATATCGATGTTTCACATCTGCCAGGCGTCCCGTGACGGCTCACAATTTTCGTATGTAATTAGCAATTGGAAAGTACTCCGGAAAAACGAATATTACCGAGGCGCATAATTAGTTTCGTAATACTGTATAATTTCTCACTAACTTATCCGTCGACTATTGGTGGAATGATAACAGACTCCATTGTCACAACAGCGCGTGCAAGGTGCGTTGTATATAGCGAGGTGACCTATTCACACATTTTAAAATACAAAGTAATATAATCTATTTACCATTTACATTTTAAAATAACTATAAAATGCAGCTCATTTCAGTAATATTACACAATAACTGTCGTTATTTGGCCGTTACTTTTCTTATGTTATAATAAACGGAATATAGTAGGTAGGTACTACAAGGATCTTTTGGCGCGTGATTGACATTGACAGGGGGGCGTTGTTGATAAATATTTGTTAAATTGTCAGTTTGTGTCTTGTGTCTTGTCTTGTCTTGATAAAACAAGTTGCCGGCGCCAAACCTTGTAGCGTTGTAGCTATTTATCTCTCTCTTCGTATGGTTTTCCGTTTCATGCACGTCGCACATGCTGCGGTAGACAATACTGCCTTACTTGTTCATATTATAATATATTATACTATTTAACTCGCCTTCTTGTATTTTTCTGCTAAGTTAACTGAACATAAAGTAGGAACTTGACTAACATTGAACGTAAGGAAATAATAATAGTACCGAAGCCAAACATACATCACTCCTAGTGAACAATATACAGACGTAAGCATCAGGGGTAAAAACGGTAAGGTCTTGTCTAAGCCCCAGAGAACGTGAATTCCGTTCTCATAGACACATAGAACTATCAGACCATAGAGATATAAAGACTCTATTTGCATTAACATAGGTAAACGAAGTACTCTCACTCTTCTACCACCTTTAAGTTTAGCAGGTTCATATAAAGTTCGAATATTAACAAAGGCTAAAGCTACGTGCGTTAATAATATAAAAAACTTAATAGGAAATAAATTCTTTGGAAAAAGCAGTGGGAACAGGGAATAGTTCCCGACTGTTGTTAAAATTAAAAATTGCTTGCCATCGACGTCGCCCAGCACAGATAGGAAGCTGGAAATAAGTGTAAACTTATTAATTTGTATGCTCATTACAAGAGGCTACATCAATCTTATACTCTTATTTCAACGTTTTCTTATATAAAAAAAACACCAGACATAAAATCCATTCGCAACAGGTTGTAAAATTAGTATTTATGTTTACTAACCTCAATGGTATCAATATCAAGAGAATGGCCTTCTCATGAACGTGCCAGCCAAACAGAAACGAACAAGCGGCGCAAATAACCATGCACCTGTTAAAACAAAATAAAACATGCTTAAACGACTTACTTATGGTATTTATTATGCCTACATTTTGCGTCCAACTTTATATATATATATATTTTTTTAAGTATATTATGTTTAAGAACTTGCTCGACGCATCCAAGGCGATATAACCTTCTCACCATGCAATTATCTGGTAAAGTAGGGATTTTTCAATTGACAACATACCTTATAAAACTTAACACCCTGTATCTCCTATCAGCACACAAATGCCACAGTTTGACTAGTGCTGGCAACATTGTCAAGACACTCAGCACCATTGTGATAGTTGGAGTGATTGTGGGCAACACTGCATGGTCATATTGTTGCACCAGCCCGCCTGTCATTGATGCCTCGGACTTTGGTATTCGCAGTAAGCCCAAAGTGACCGCTGAAATAAAAAAAAAAACAAAATGTTAGGAAGTAAGTGCAAGTAACCGAAAAGGCAAAAACTGGAGAAGTGCTTGAAAAAAAAGAAAACAATGCATTCCTTAAAATAAAGACGAAAATTAATAAGCGTTAATCTCGCGAACTAGTGGAAAGTTTATTTATTTTTATTTGATCTTTGTTTGGCAGTGAAAACGGCGCTGCGCTTAGCCAGGTCTGTGCCGACAGTTAATGTAATCAGAAATACAATTTATTAAGAAGTAAAACTACTGACCCAAATGTTGCAACACCTTATCTATAAAGGTGTATATCGCCCAAAAGTTAGGAGCCCAATAAGCATGACATAATCCTCTTTTGAAGGGAAATAATCTTGCCAACACCTGAAAACAAAATTCAAATGATTGTTCTATCTTTTGGATCTTATGTCTTCTACAATCAATAAATACCCTTACTCTACTCTAGTTACTTAGTGCAAGTGACTTAAATAATTAGGGCCTATGCAGACAATGTTTTTTACGCAACAAAAAACGCGCTGCAAACGCCACTAGTGCTACTTTTTATGTTTAGTGCATAGAACGGGCCCTCGACGCGCGTATGGGACGTGCGTTGAAAATGCGTAAAAAAAGTTGCATGGGCCTCAGATTCCCCTCATGCTATTTCAGATTAAAATTATATATTCATAATATTAAATCTCCATACCTGAGGAACATGCTGTATGAAAGGTCCAAAAGAGAGTCCAAACACCGAAAGTACTGTAAACGCCAATTTGAAAAGGTTTGTGACAGAAAAGGAGTACCATGGAGTGTGGACACCATCCACTGAAGATATTGTAAAGCAATAAGCCCTAAATAAGTACACAATGTACACAGGAGCAATATATAAGAATATATGCTTCAAATTTAACAGCACTGCAAACCAAAATGCCGCTGTTAGATAATTATTCTGGAACAAAAAGATTTTTATGTATCAATCAATATGTGTAAATGACAGCCCTTTCAGCCATTTCACTTCTGACTTTGCATCACTGTCAAAATCACAGTGATCTTTAATGCCGTTGCAATAAGGTAGCTGTTGTCAGTGGTAAATAACTGTGAAAGGACTGTATAGTAATGTAGTCCATCAAATCTATGTTTCAGGCACTTTGATCAACAATAGCACTATATTTCCGATGAGCGCATCAAAAACGGCCAGAAAAATAAGACCACAAATAATGTTGTGGTCTTATTTTGCAACATAGTGTTTTCAACCTTATTGCTTAGAAATTATGTTTTATATTTCCGTAAATAAGATTGTTCTTATTTTAAAAATACGTTTACTTTTCAATCAAAGTAGTAAATATATTGCAAACAATAATAAACTTTATGTTTGAGTATTAAGGTTTATAATCAAGTTATATGCAATTGTTGCTTGTGTGGTCGGTTTTCTAAACCTTAATCTATTGCTATTGTTGATCAAAGTTCAGGCTATTTCATCACATTCATCATGATCCTTCCCTTATTCCACTTTATTTGGGCACTCAACATGTCTTTCTCTTCCATACTTGTTTGTTAGTCATCAGGCATTACTATCTCTCTCTAATAAAAATTGTATGGTCTTCTTATAATAATAATTGTTATCTGGGACTTCTGAGTTACTATTTAATTGTTTTTTGTGTAGATCCCTTAGACACTATTGTGCATAAGTATTTGAATTTCTATTGAAACTATTTAATACTATTATCATTAAATCTCCACCAGTGTACCTTATTACCACTCATGACTCATCACATTAAATTGATTTCCTATTTCTGAATAGCATTATTTCCATTTTAAATATTTTATATAAGTTCATTTTAAAAAAAAAAAATTGTCTGCTAAAGATTAGTGACAACTTACTTCTATGATATGTGATGCAGAATATAGGAGTATTCCAAACAGGAATCCATTGTACTGGAAATGTATGTGATCCACCATCAGTAGTCCAGGACAAGTCACCAGTAAAATGAACACTAGAAGCTTTCCATCACCAACAAACCCTGATAGTCTGTAACAAACAGAATTCATTCAAAACCTAGTGGGTAAGTAAATATGAATTATTGTAAGTTTTATAAATTGAAAAAGCTACATTCTAAATTAAGATTAAAATAATTGAAAAATTAAAGGTGGAACAGCTTGATATCATTATCAAATCTTGAATGAAATTCAAATCAAAATCGAAGTTGAATAATTGAGACACTGTGTAACAAACATTGCATAATGCCTTATTTAAAAAACCATTTTATTAACAACTAGTACAATGTTGCAGTACCTTTTATTTTTATTTTTGTTAGTAACCTTCTCCAGCGTGCACATCACAACTTACCAAACTTTCATTACAATTGGTCAAGCCATTTTCGAGTCTTTGCGAGACTTACGCAGGGCAATTGATTTTTATAATATAATATCTATAGATTTGTGTCTAAAAATACTAACCTTTTCACACTGTAAATATAAACAAAATCCAGCACAATAACTGATAACCTTTGAAACAGTATTGTCATGTCAGACTTATAATTCAAATTACTTAAGTACAACATTTCCGGATCAAAGTATTTTGCTATAAATGACAACACAAATTCCAGCCATGCAAAGAACGGTGGATAATCCAGGGTCCATTCTGATGTATTTTCATAGTACCACTTGTCTAATGTCAAATTGTGTGTGATTGCCAGCCAGTTTCGGTGTACCTCGAAGTCTGTTGAATGACTGAAAAAGTACAAATATTACAGTGGAAAATGTTGTTTACAGTCCTAACTAGAAAATAAGCTACATATAC
Source organism: Brachylomia viminalis (assembly GCA_937001585.2). NCBI lineage: Eukaryota > Metazoa > Arthropoda > Insecta > Lepidoptera > Noctuidae > Brachylomia > Brachylomia viminalis. The sequence goes on from OW443299.2 coordinate 13,562,033, forward strand.
AACAATAAGGAATAATGTCGATAGTCAACACGGGTCTAATTTAGCTAACAATTACTATGATATGTCCAGGACATGCAATGTTAATAATATTTGATAATCAGGGACTCAAGATAATAATCAATAAAGTGAGTGAGTGAGTAAGTATTGGTGTACACACATGTTACAGAACTTAAAATAATGGAGTATTGAGGGTTAATTTTACTTAAATACTTACTATAGAGGAATAAATAATAATTTAACGGTCGTTACAATTACAACTATCTGAGAAATCATTGTAAACAAGCCGGCAGTTCTTGTTCCACTTTGACGCGTTTAACACAAGTACTGCTACTTATTTCTTAGAGCGAACTCGCTCATACATGCACATTTATTTCTTTCGAATACTTCTGTAACATGGGCCAATATAATTATCTTATTTTTACTTGTAAACATTTGATTGCCATGCCAGCAGAAAGAATCGTAGATTGATCAACGTTACACCGTCTTTGACACTGACATTGACAGCATTGAGCTATACAGTCGTAGACCATTGAGATAGGAATGTCGTAGACAGAGAAACTTCTGTCTACGTATACAGTATACTATCGCAGACAGAGGCTGCATTCCGAATTAGACCGTGAGCGATCACATCGATATTTTGCGTTCCGTATTAGATATCATGATTATGACAGTCTAGAACTGTCGGAACTGTCATCAATTCGGAACGCTCGTGAACGCGCTCGCAGTGGTCGCTCAACGTCAACCTCAAACCTTGCACAAAAAAGAACAATTATTCTTCTGCAAATGAAAGTTTAACGCATTGGCACTTCTATTTTGTTGGATTACTCTATCGAATCGGATAACTCAGATTTTGAGTTTGAGAACGACAATTCGTCTAGGGATGAAACGGACATCAATGTACATAAATTAGCGTATTTACATGCTCCCGGCAAAGATTTACCCGAAGTAAAATACCATGTTCTTCATTTATGTATTGTTTGTCACAGGTGAAAAGACAGTTCTTACAGTTCGCATTATTGTATCACTTTAAAACATACCCATGGGGTTCACAATATATAAATGTGCGTCAATATTATTGGCTGTGTTAAAAAGAATTAACCGATCAACACCCGTCATGTTGACAGATTTTTATAAAACTACAATTACACTCTTATGTTACCAAGAATTACAAATAACATAGATGCAACATTAATTAAACATAATGCGCATGAGTTTATAACTCATTTCAGGTATTCTGTTACGTCTTGGATTTTACAGCATAATTTTGAAAATGTCGCCTTAGTTTACCATCATTTTTGACAGCGCTCACGGTGATATTAATTTAGGGCATGGTTGGCGTTATCGTATGATGGCGCATGTGATGACGTCATAGATGACGATTCACGGGACATCATTATAGCGCTCACGCTAATTCGGTACGGGTGTTAGCCATGTGCTAGCGCGCTCAAATCGATGACAGCGCAACTCGGAACGCTGCCTAACTCAATGGTTAGCAGCAATGGTCAATGTTGCCAGATCAGATTTGTGATTTGACAGTGCTTTAAATATAAAAATACAGTAGTTTGGTATAAAAATACAGTAAATCATTAATTATAGCGCTTTTACAGTAAATAAATGAACACCATATTTTAAGAAAAACACATGTACTAAAAATAAAGTTAATTAATCAATATCTGTGTCACTTGTAGAAGGTTAATTTTTATAAATTTTAACTAGTTGAACTGAGTATTATACACTGACGCGCAAAAATATTACCGTTGATTGTATTTGTACACACGGCTACACATCAAGCTATACATTTCCAGTTTACACTGACCTCTCACTGTAAGAAAATCCTATACAATGCGAGATCAGCTTATACTGGAATTTTATAGCTTGATGTGTAGCCGTGCGTACAACCGATTTTTTTTTTTTGTTTTGATGTCGTTTATTTCGCTAAACTTTCATTTGCACCGTGCGTAGACAGAATTTGCACTCTGCGTTTGAATTTGATAGTGCCAAAATGTCGAGCATAAAGTTTTAAAAGTTTACCAAGTTCGAGAAGTGTTCTTTTTGAATTACCTGAACGTTTTTTAAGTACGAGAATTGGCCTATGTAACATTAAAATAAATTGCAGTGCTTTTCATACACTGTTTATGTTGCGGCTACCGGGGTATGTTCAGTACCTTACCTGGTTGCCTGGGACAGTCTCCCACGTTTTTGACGTATGTTTTTTTTATCCCTATTACTGGCTGGCGACACACGTCACCACGCACCCCTGAATGCGTAAGTGGGTAGGTAGGGGTACACCACTGACCTCTTTTTACTAGAGGTCAGTGGGGTACACCCACTAGGAGGACCTCAGAGAGACGGGCAGCGAAGAGGCGGTGAATAAAACTGCAGAATTTCTTCTTAATTTTGCTGGCAGATTTCGGCTTCTTGGTAGTTGTTGCCATAGAGTATAGTAACTAAAATGGTTGTTGCCTCTTCGACGGCTGAGCTGCGACTGTCTTTTGCCGTTTTTTTTTTTTTTATTCCTAACTTTGGCATCTCGTAGTAGACCTAGAGAGGTCGTTACTACTTAACCGGACTATCCTGTGGTTGCCTTATGTGAAACTCAAAGCCTACAGCCAGGGGCGTATTTTTACATACTAAGTGACTATCACCTAAGGGCACCCCCTGTGGGGTATGAACCTCGGCTTAGGGCGTCGCTGGGGGGGGGGACAGCAAGGTGGGCCAGGCTGGATCAAATTTTTCTTATTATTAAGCTTGATGAGGTCGGCGTTTCCTAATTGACTACTCTGAGAAGAAACGCCGAAATAAACTCAGAGGTTACAGTCGGGGGTATAAATTTACGGGCTCAGCTACGGCGCGGGCTGGCGCTTCGTCGGGCAAGGATCGGGTGGGACGATTAAGTCGGGGGGTTCGCGAGGTACCTCGGCGGCGAGGACGGAATGACGGTTTGTGTATTTTGTGCACTGTACTGGTGGCCCTATTGCTCTCCTGGCGGAGTGTTATGGGGTCATCGGGGTCGGTGAGGACATGCCTTGGGCGGCGGAGTTGACTTATTTTAGAGGGGACATAGCCTGCGGCCTTGACAACCAGAGGGTTGCGATGCTTGTCGGAGGTGTCGAAGAAACGCTTGGAGTTGCGTTTCATGAATTGATGGATAGTGGGGATTTTGAGATCTAGGTGGAGTATTTCGTTACGAACATACCAGGGGGAACCTGTTGCCCTACGAAGGACACGATTTTGTAGGGCCTGCATCCTATGGATGTGATGGGGTTTGGCGTGTGCGAAGACTGCACTGGCATAGGTCATGATTGGACGAATGCACGCTGTGTAAATGCGTAATTTACACCTGAGGGATAGTTTGCTGCGTGCATTCAGAACGAAGTGGAGTCTACCAAGAGCGAAGGCGGCGCGCGAGCGGGCCTTCCTTATATGCTCTGCGAAGGATAGGTGCTCATCGAGGATGACACCGAGGTATTTGGCTCGCTTCTCCCAAGGGATCGGCTTGCCGGACATAGTGATCGGTTGGGGGGGGCTGAGGCCGTGTCTCGGTCTTGTGAATAGGACCGCTTGGCTTTTGTCGGGATTGACTTCTATTCTCCACTTTTTAAACCACTCGCCGAGTTTGTCGACTGCGGTTTGAAGGATACGAGCTATTGGAACTTTGCCATTACCGGTGTAGTAAATGGCCGTGTCGTCTGCGAACAGAGCCAGCTGAGCCTTTTTGCTCTTTGGGATGTCGCTGGTGAAAAGCGTGAATATGAGCGGGGCAAGCACAGAGCCCTGGGGGACTCCTGCACGTATGGGATGGGGGGAGGATAGCGCGCCTTCGATGCGATAGCGGAATGTGCGGTTTGTCAGGTAGTCTCTCAGGATGAGGACGAGACGGTCTGGCACACCAAGTTTGTAAAGCTTGTATAATAAGCCGTTGTGCCAGACTTTGTCAAACGCTTTGGCTATGTCGAAGAATACGGCGCCCGTCATCGAGCCACGTTGGAAGCCAACGCTTATGTGTTCGACGATACGGTGGACCTGAACGCAGGAGTGCTGGGTTCGAAAACCGAATTGTTCGTTTGGGATGAGGCCCTTTGTTTCGGCGTAATTTATGAGTCGCTTATAAATAAGTCTCTTACCGAGAACATTGAGCAGGCTGATGGTAGCTGGTGGGCTCGGACTTTGGCTTTCCAAGCTTTGGGATACCGATGACGGTAGCTTTTTTCCACTGTTGTGGGAAGATATTGTTGCTTAAGGCACCATTGAAGATGGTAACCATTAGCATTATTAGGTGGGCAGGGAATAGTTGGAACACCCTATTGGTGATTCCGTCTAGGCCGGGAGCTTTTCGGGGTTTAAGTGCCTTGATAATATCCTGCACTTCGTCTGGAGTGACTGGAGGCAGAGGATACTCAGGGTCTTCGACAGGGGGGAGGGAAGCTCTGTGTTCAACTTCAGCGTCGACCTCGGAGAGGTGAGCTTGATCGACTGGTTGAGAGCTGGGTGTGCATTGAGCCTCGAGACTGATGGCGAGGCATTCAGCTTTGTCAACATCGTCATAAGCGATTGTCTTATCGGGGCGAATCAGATTTGAGTTTCCTCTGAAGGTCCCAGAAGGCCAGATGGGTAGGCTTTAGCTCGCTCAGCATCCTGTCCCAGCCCGCAGTACGCAGCTCCGCTATGCGTGTCCTTACAGATCTCTGTAAGTAGCGCATGTGGGCTTTGTTCGCGTCGCAGGGAAAGCTGCTGTAAGCACGGACAGCTGCGTTCTTCTCATTCAGCAGTTCACATACATCGTCCGGCAATTTCCAGCGACGGTCACCCGTCGCTGGAACTTCCCTTGAACAATCGTTCAGGACTGATTGTACGTGTCCAGTGAATGAGTCGATCGCCGCCGTCGTGTCAGCGATAGAGTCGAAGTGGTCGGGGATGGAGTCTAAGTGGGGGGACGTGTTGGATTTCAGGCAGTTGCTTACTTTCCTAGACAAGTAGGACATGCGCGTGCGTATGTTGTCAGTGTGGACCTACGTTTACTTAGTTTCTGGAATCATTGTTTTAAGTAAATTCCGAAAGAAAAATACTTACCTATAGTTTTAAATTTTTCAAGTTACTGTTTCCGCTTTTATGCTAGTGTAAATCAATCCATCATTCAACTAGATACGTAAACAGACAGTTTTTCATAGAACCTCTTGTTGTATCATGTCACTGTCGAGTTCCGAGCAGTTTCTCACGTTAAAAATGTTTCAAACAAAATACCTATACAGTAAAATAATCCATTCAAGGTAAATTGTAAAGCCTTTTATTTTGATATCTTTCATTTTCAGTTTTGTATTCAGGCCTTTGCCATAGTTCTTACAATTCAAACGGATATATTAGTTTTGTGACTAAACCTATCTTTAAAAACAAAAATTATCAAAATCTGTCCATAAACAAAAAAGTGAGTTTTCAACTTACGTAATTATACGTGAACAACATTATTCTTGTATGAAATCCTTTCAATACAGTCTTATTTGTTCGGAATACAAAAACTAATAACAAATGTGAGTTAAATAAACTAATAAGAATATAGAAACATTAAATAAATCCTTTTTTAAACTTTTCTAACTATTGAACTTAATATTTCTACGTTACTTTTGCACGGCGGTCCCGCCACTACTTGCGCCCTGGTGCTCAGATAGGGTCTCGTCGCCGACAGTATATGTGTAATCCTTATATACAAGATGGCCACGTCCGACGCGCCCCGTCGCGCGTCGCGTTGTAAAGGTGGTCTCTGATTTTCTCTACCATAGGACTTTCAGGGTGGTGGTCGACGGCGCGCTATCAAGCGCCCGCCCGGTGCTAGCGGGTGTGCCGCAGGGCAGCTGCGTGTCGCCGGCGTGTTACTCACGTTACACCGACGACATCCCCACTAGGTACCTCGGACGCGATGCTCGCGCTGTACGCAGATGACGCCGCGTACATTACTACCTCGCTCAACGCGAAGTACGCGGCGGTCAAGATGCAGCGCGCCCTAAATCTGCTCCCCGAGTGGCTGTCGAAGTGGCGGCTGTCGGTGAACGTGGGTAAGACGCAGGCGATGGTCACCGGCTTCGCGCGCCTCCCACCACCCTTGAAACTTCAAGGAGCCGACATCGAGTGGTCGCCCCGGGTCAAGTACCTGGGTGTCACCATCGACCGTCGGCTCACGATGGGGCTGCACGTCCGCAAGGTCGCCGCACAGGGTAGGGTCGCCCGCAACCTCCTCAAACCAGTGCTCTCGTCCCGCCTCCCGGCGCGCGTCAAGTTGGGCGTGTACAAACAGTACGTACGCCCAATCTTGACGTACGCCGCCCCCGCTTGGTTCGCCCTCACGAGCGAGTCGAACCTAAAGCTGCTCCGCACGCAACACAATATAGCGTGGCGGACAATAGTGGACGCCCCTCGCTTCGTGAGGAACGACGTGATCCAGCGGGACCTCGGGATTGAGGGCCTGGATGAGTTTGTGCGGCGCCTCGCGAAAGGAATGTTCGCGCGTGCCGACGCATCTGCTTGGCCCCATGTCAAGCAGATAGCGCCCTGGCATGCGCGCCCCCCTGACGCGAGACCCCTACCCCGCGACCTGGTAGCGGACGACGACCCCATCCCACCGGACTGACTCCCGAGTAAGCCGCATCCAGGTTACACGCGGCTTACTCGAAACAACTGAACTCCACAACACCACATACATCCGTTGCGTAACGTGTGCTAGGTTAATATAGGCACGTTACGTAAACGAAATACAGACACCTACAGAAACCTCAGAAATACAGAGACCTCTATACAGGCGCCTAAACACACACGTGAATGCGTGGCGCGGGCGGCGATTCACGTAGACACTGAGCGGTGTTACACAGTACAATACCGCTCACACGCACACGACGGCTTCTTAGCCCGGACCGTGACCGGCTAGCTCTGGAAGCGGGACGGGCGGGAGCCACACACCCTATTCTGTAGGAGCGTCGAGTCGGCACCTTCGTCGCTGGTCGTCCCCCGCCGGGCCTCCCCCAGGTAACTGGGGGTCTCACCTGGCGGGGACAGACCGCCGAGGTGTCGTGAAGATAGCGGCGCTGTGAAACAGCGCCGTGGCGCGCCTACAGAAAAACACATAGCAACCACTCACACGGGCGCGTGTAATAAACACGCGCCCGACCGCGGCTAACAAGCCACTGTAGCAGACCTACTGAGAGGCCCGTATTTACGGGCCGCCGTACTGCATCCGGGGGGCGAAGCCCTGGAACCGCTAGCCGCGCCCTCTTACGGGGACGTAGCGACTTCCCAACATATGTGTAATCCTAATAATCAGTATATTATTATGTGTAGGTAATGGTAGTAAAAAAACGTTTATTCGAAAATATTTGCCAAAATACACAATACAATACACAAATGGTTGTTATTATATTATGGACTAATGGACTACCGCACTACTCGGTAGTAGTCGGAAATCACTAAAGTCAAGGCACGAAAAGAAATTTCTTTTCTTCCCTCTCTTAATATCTTCGCCACCTTTGTGTAGGTAGTAGGTACTCATCACCAAGTTAGTCAGGAGCGAGGTCACTTATGATGGGATGATGGTCATAGACATAATTACGTAATATTGGTAATTCCAGACTATAGATAAAACTGTATATTAAATTTATGACTGGTGTGCAAGCAGCGACCATGTGGTATGTAATAGGTAAATAAAAAAACATCATTTGAATAAAAGATTTAATAGGTAGGTAGCGCAAATTAATGATAACATAAAATATTATTTACAACTAAATAAATGTATAAAAAAAATGTAGATGGCGCCATTAGAAGAGTAGATCAGTCAGGTATTTAATTTACAGGCTGATGTGAATTTTATTCATTGTTGCACAACCCAAATAAATCATTAAATATTTGGCTTAAGCCAAGTTCATTCATTAACTTAGATAATTCACTCATGTTTGAATGTTTATTATGTACAGGATTTTTTAAACACAGTTCTTCAAAATTTGAAAACTTTTTGTAGGACTTTTCTTCAGTCGGATCAAATATTTCTGTTTTTCTTATCATTATTTTCTTCCATGTCATTGATTTAATATCTTTCCACCATTCTTTACAATCATTGTGATGACCCTCAACACAGACTATACCAGGCTTCCCGGGCAAAGAGAACCCAGTTAATTTCAATTCTCTGGCTTTTTTAACAATTTCTTCCCTTTTTCTTTTGTTGTAAATATGGTGAGAATATATCCACAGCCGGGCAAATTCATCTTTAGTTTCCTGGGTTAAAATTGGGTCTGGAGGATTGCTTTCCTGTGTAATTGTTGCAAATTTATCTACATTTTCTTGCAACCATGAAATTGCAGTGTAAAGACACACTTCTCCTATATGGTTTTCTTTTATATATTCTAAAAGTTCTGAATTTAAATTTGATTCATTTTGTCGATTCATCTTATTACATCTTACATAAATATCTGGTTCTTCCTCTGGGTAAGAACTAGGCAAATTAATAAAAATTTCCAACTTCAGTCCATCTATCAAAAGATTTAGTTTGAAATCTAAATGTGAAGGTATGTATTCTGTTTTGTGTTCTAAAAAATTGCTGATTTCTTTTATAATATCTTTATCACTTACGATAATTTCTCCTTGATTTGGATACATAGATTTGAGTAATTCAAACTCATCTATTTGTTGTGTTAAGCAACCAACATAAACATTTTTCATTGTACTTTTCGAAGTTGCAGCCATATTACACTTGTAATTAAAGAACTTCACCTAGCTAGCTGAAATAATCCCTATAAAGTTTTTTAATTAAATAACGACATAGATAACTACGCTAAATACTTTGATTATATAGTATATAATCAAAGGCTAAATATTAATAAGTTTATTAAGTTTGGATGTGTTGCAGTCATTTCCTATCTCAATGGTTGCAGTTAATTGAAATTGGCCGTCAAGAGTGTCAAGTCAAGACGCAAGTCAAAAACCTGTCAAGCAAGTGTCAACAAACTGTCAGTTAGTGTTGCCAACCTCTGATTTTGGATTTCCCGTAGCTCTGAAATTCCCTGTCTGACACTTCTTTTGTTAATGAGATTTTCTGACTTTGGGAGCCATATTCAACCGAAACCTCACTTTTTATAACTATATAACATCCACCGCCAAGAAGTGTGCGCCGCTTTGGATTTGTCGACTGGAACTGTCGTGTCGTGGAAACTGTCGCAATTTCAGTCCCCATGTCATAAAGCTCGTTTTCGGTGCTTTAGTAAAACTTGAGTGGAGTGCGTACTTGTGGAATCCTTTCGAAAGGCAATTTGTGTATAACAATAGAGAAAGTGCAAAATTAATTCCTAAGGAATCTCTACAAACACCTGTATTTAACCGCTAGGTACTTCTACTAGATTTAAGATTGCTTGGGTTTCAATTCCTGACGATCCCGCGAGCGATGATTGTACCTACTCAGGACGATTTTGATGCTCATAAAATCTTGACCTACAACTTTATAAACTATAAATAAACTTATATGTACACAATAACTACAGTGGTGGTAGGATCACCGGTTACTTGCAGTTCCGTACATGTAGGTACTGCTCACTCCAAATCACCTATGGCTATACCTACCTCGGACACTAGCTGTCGTTAATGCTCTCCTGGATTCTAACATTTCTAACACTGATTTTGATGTGTTTGCAATATGAGTGGCACTGATGGCAAAATAGAAGAAAACTCGTCCGTATAATATCAGTTTATCAGGCTGCCTAACCGATGTCAGAAATTTTTGATCACACCAAGGTATCACATTATTCTGAATTTAACTGAGTAGTAAGTAAATTTTATTTGTTTAAACAGCTTCCCGAGCTTTCCCGAGCTTGCTTCGCTCGCTCTTGCATTCTAAGTTCTCATTGCCTTTTTACTTAATTTACACACCATCCAGGATTTTATTTTTTGGCAAAAAAGATTGTTCAAGAAATAAAACACCAAACCATTGATATAGATAAACTTGATGTCGGAACATCACCAATACTAAAAAAAAAGAAAAAATACACGGACAAACACATTTGGTCTTATTACAAAACAAGGTTTTTCTTTAAACGTGGTTTAAACCATCGAGCCCGTTTTTGAAATTGGAATCTAACAGAAATTGAAATACAGTTCCTTTTACAAAACCGACAACTTAGTCCGGTCTTATGTCATCAATTTTGTATTAAGAACTTTACTGTAGTCGGCATAAAGTTCGAAATACAAAAACTCGAAGGCTCGGGCTAAAGTTAGACCGTATTTTGTAATAAGATGGAATAGGTTTGAAAAAATTATTAGTAAAAAAGATGAATATACTTCGAAACATGCACATTTACAAGCGATTGCTAAAATATACACCTAAAATAAAAATACATAGTTAAGTTATACAGGGTGTTTGGTAGAACGTTGAACATACGAAAATGGTGGTTAGTTGGGGTCATCTGCTACCCACTTGGCCCAAATTATTTGACCTTGGCCCAACCGTTTTTTTTTTTTAATTTTTCTTTATTTTACAGAAAATAACCAGATTTTTAACTTTAAATTCGAATATCTTTTTTTGCGATCGGTAAAATTGGCAGGATGTTGTTTTGTATTAATGTTTAATAGTAGCAGACTCTCATAAAATTATTGTTTGGTAAAAATGTTAGTAGGAAAAAAAGTTATGAGTCTTTAAAGGTACAAAAAGATGTAAAAAAATACTTAGAGCGTAACTTTAAAAGTGATCGAGAACTTAGGATTACATCAAAACATCTCTGCTGTATGAGCTTTCTAACGGTATGTAATTTACATTTACTAAATTAAAAAGTCAGGACTTATTTGACAATTTTATCAAGTAGGAGGTTTTTGACGAAACATAAAATTAAAATGTTTTGCGAAATTTGAAACTGTCAAGTTGTCAAAAATGTAGCAATCAATTTAAATGAGAGGAGTACTTAAAGTACCCCTTCAAAGGGCCTTTTTCTGTTACCAGTCACTGCACAGACTCCTTTGTTGCGAAATTTCTAGGAAAACTAAACCACTTACATTTTTTTACCTGGGGTCTGGAGCACTAAGCAGGTAAACATTTTGTCTCACTCGTGCGCAGTCATAAGGCATGTTTTTTTCTCTTTCGCTCCCGGCGGGGCCCGCTGAAGAGGCCAAAACGATGATTTTGAATAATTTGAATCAGTCGAGACTTAACTGCCTCTGCGATTGTTTGTGCCCGTCACTTCTGTTTTCGTTCCGAGTCGTTTTGTTAATTACTTGTTGTGTTATCTGTCTGTTAAGTTTTATGTTACGTTACTGTACCTACTGATAAGTTTCTTGTTACTGTGCGCTATTACGTTTTTCTTGGTGAAAAATGGCTACCTTTACCAGTGAAGAATACGCTGACATGTTGTTAGCGTATGGACGCGCCAACACTAATTCGCGTGATGCGCGAAGGATTTACCAGGAAACTTATCCTAACCGGCGAGTACCAAGTCATCAAACTTTTGCCAGCACTTACCGACGTTTACGAACTACCGGTAATCTAAATTTTCAAGAGCCAAGAGTGAACCAGGGAATTCACGATGTCGCCGTTGACGAGCAAATTCTAGCTGAGTTTGAGGCAGACCCTAACACTAGCATAAGGGTGATAGCTAGACGACTTGGCTTGTCCATTTGGAAAGTGTGGTCTGTTCTCCGGGCAGATGGGAGGCATGCTTTTCACCACACTCCAGTGCAAGGTAAGATTTTTACACATTGAAGCATTTGTTTTGATCCGAAAAAAAATTGTGGCATGAGTAAGTTTCTAGAATTAAAAAAAAAAGAAAATTTTAAATTAGTTTGACCTTGACTTCGCCAGTTTTTTATTTGTGTCTTATGCTATGTATCAATCAGGCATCTTTGCACTGCACTGCATTGCATTCCCTTTTGTGAATGTAGTTTTAGATCTTTAAGAATTAACCCATTAGGTAAATTTTTTTATTGTTCTAAGACTTGTTTGGGGTATTACAGATCTTGAAGATAATGACTTTGGGAGGCGAATGCAGTTCTGTCACCATTTGCTGCATACTTATGTAGAAGATGTCAACTTTTTGCGGAGCATACTGTGGACGGACGAATCTAAGTTCGATAAAGAAGGGATTACCAACTTGCATAATTTGCATCATTGGGCCCCTAAAGGTCAAAACCCACATACGAAGAGACGAAAGGGGTTCCAAAGAAGATTTTCAGTCAATGTCTGGGCCGGAGTGATTGGAAACAGGCTTATAGGAACCCATTTTTTGCCGGAACATCTTAATGGGAGCAATTATTTCGAGTTTTTGATCAACGATCTACCACCATTGCTACAAGAAGCATTTGATGAAGACAGGCCTATCGTGTTCCAGCATGATGGCTGCCCAGCTCACTGGAGTCTGAGCGTACGCGAGCTACTAAACAATTGTTTCCCCAATTCATGGATTGGCAGAGGGGGACCAATCCCATGGCCTCCGCGATCACCCGAACTCACTCCGCTCGACTTTTACGTGTGGGGAAGAGCCAAAGAACTTGTCTACTTCACGGTAGTAGAAACGCGTGAAGAATTAATCAACAGAATTAATGCTGCATTCGAAGTGATGAGGGGAGAGATGCTGCCGCGGACGACAACCGTTGAAATAAGACGCAGATGTCGCGCGTGCATTCAAAATGGAGGGCGTCAATTTGAGCAATTACTTAATTGAATAAATTCATTTAAATGTAATTTAATTGTTTTATTACCCACTGACATTTAGGTAACAGAAAAAGGCCCTTTGAATGGGTATTTAAGTATTTCTCTCATTTAAATTGATTGCTACATTTTTTGACAACTTTACAGTTTTAAATTTCGCAAAACATTTTAATTTTCTGTTTCGTCAAAAACCTTCTAACTTGATAACATTGTCAAATAAGTCCTGACTTTTTGATTTAGTAAATGTAAATTACATACCGTTAGAAAGCTCATACAGCAGAGATGTTTTGATGTAATCCTAAGTTCTCGATCACTTTTAGTTTTTTTTTTAATGCAAGTCAAAGTTATGCTCTAAGCATTTTTTTACATCTTTTTGTACCTTTAAAGACTCATAACTTTTTTTCCTATTAACATCTGTACCAAAAAGTAATTTTATGAGAGTCTGCTACTATTAAACATTAATACAAAACAACATCCTGCCAATTTTACCGATCGCAAAAAAAGATATTCGAATTTAAAGTTAAAAATCTGGTTATTTTCTATAAAATAAAGAAAATTTTAAAAAAAAAAAATCGGTGGGGTCAAGGTCAAATAATTTGGGCCAAGTGGGTAGCAGATGACCCCAACTAACCACCATTTTCGTATGTTCAACGTTCTACCAAACACCCTGTATAATGTTATGTATAATAAATCATTAACGTGGAAATCCAAAATAAATACGTAAAAATAACTCAAATTTGTTTCCGTTATTTCTATTAATTGTATGCCTAAATATTATTATGCTAATAGTCATTAGGCCCACTAACGTTATGCGAATCAAATTTATGCCAAAACAAATTAGTCTTTAAGATGATTATGCCAACATAAAATGTATGCCTAAAAAAATTATGCCGAAGTATTATTATGCCAAAACAAATTGTGCCAAAATCGTTATGCCGAAGTATATTAGGACAAAGAACATTATGCGAAAAGAAGGGATCCCGTTTGACAGGTATCATTTAAGAGATTTTTTTTAAATCATAATTTTGAATATTAGCCTTAGGTGACTCGATTCACAATTCTAGCGAATTCACAAAGTTGTTAAAATACTTTTATGGCATGTGGCACATCATTAGAAAGAGGATAGACTGGAGAATTAATGAGGGAGTTGGAAGATCCCGGTCGCTTTTGGTTTTTTTTTGTAGCCTTATAAATAGCTGTAACATGTACAGCTTTAATTTAAGTTTTACCTTTGCGAGTGAATTAACAAAAAATCTAGGTCACTAATTTTGTATTTAAATTATTCTTAAACAATACACATCGAAATAAAATTAAAATTCAGTGTCTACGCCTTATATTTTTTTTAAATCTGTATTTGAATGTAAAATTTGGGTCTTTTTTTTGGAAAACAATAAAAAGTCGATAAAAAAAATCCACAGAGCATGAGGGGTGTTAAGGGGTCTGAAAGGCTAGCGGATGACCCCTTCAGTCGACCATTTCAATTTGGCACACGATGCACCAAACACCCTGTATACGAATTATACGAAGGCATAGGCATACACTCGTATACCTATTTGTCTTCCCTTTTCCTCAGCTTATCTTACACTCGCAAGTTGCATACATTTTTACCTATGTAGTTTTCGATCAATTTGTGATCGTCACAATAGTGAACACATAATTATACAACAATGGTGGTTTGTGGACCGATAACAGTGCTGCTGTAAACGTGACATTGGCTAAATGCACAAACCGTGCGAAGCTCAAAAAAAAAAAACAGTGCTGCTAGCACTGACCTCTATTAAAATTTTAATAGAGGTCAGTGGCTGCTAGGTACCTCTTATTCTTTAGTCATTGGCTGCTACACAGAGTACTATTGGGCCGTAGACACGTATTGGGCTCACTATTGGGCTGCTACCTATGACGAGAATGATTACTGTCATGTCTCGTGTCAATTTCACTTCACTACTGTCCTGTCAACGACTAGTGTCAAAATTTCCAAAACAACAGACCGAACAGTCCGAACACTCAAAAACACTGTTTACATTTAAAATGGAGCACGCGATAGTCTACTTATTGAGCTAATAGTGTTTTATTATAAACAGATATCATTTTTGTGTAAAACTGCACCTTAACTCATAACAACATGTATCACTGTGGAATGCGTCAAGTTGGAGAAAGGCATGTTGCTTACAAAGTGGATTTGATGGTTTGGAGCAACCGGCTTGATCTTTTAGCGCTGAGCAATTTCAAAGGTAGGATCACAATTTTTTTTACTTATTCGGATGATTTTGCTCCTGACTGTAATAAAGCTGTTCGATATATTTGTATCTTATATCCCTAATTTCAAAGTTAGGAGGGTATCAAGAATTATTATTATTCATCGCGAGTCCGCAAGTGTATATATATATATATATATTAACTAAAGCACTGCGCGGCCTACATTACCATTAAAACTCGTTTATTATGCCCTTTGTCAAAGCATAATAAACTACTGCATCACATTGTGGGGCGGGACTCCCAAGACAACTCTTCTGCCTCTGGAACAAGCACAGAGAGCTGTCTTCAAGGCTATGACCTTGAAGCCGTTTAGATATCCCACCTCTGCTCTCTACAGACAACACACAGATCTTTATTCTTGGCATTATTCTGCGCAATCATCCCTATGTGGTATACAAGCCAAATACTGCTAAAAAGCGTAGATACTTCGAACTCTTCGAAGTATGCTCAACTCGCGGATGTAGAACGGCCCTTGCGCTATTATGATATTCTGTCTAACCATTTATATAATAAAAATAAATAAACTATGCAACATTGCTCCCATATACCTAAATGGAAGTAAGACATAAGTTCACAAAGTAGCTATTGACACTGAGTTACCATAAGACCACAGACTACAATATAGTAGTATCATAAGATTCACTACATGTGTCAATTGCTTAACCTAATGTAGTTAATAAAGTCATATATTTATAATTATATTTATACAGACTTACATAAACACAAGTTTTCACCATATTTATTTCTCTCTCAATACATACACATACCCCCTAGGTACTTTAATAGGCCACATCATTTAGACATTTACTAGTAAGTAGTTATCTTAATAATAATATACTGTGCTCGTCCTACTACTACTGATATAATATTATGTTCAAATTATAGGCAAGGATGCTGGCATCCTAAACACAAGTTAAGTCTTACTTTGGGGGCCAAAGTTCATTGAAAAACCCTTTCCCTTAGTTGTAATGCTGCATGGTGTTTAGATAAGTGTTTTGTATGTACAACTAAAGGTAATAAAGTTTTATTTTTTTAACCAGTAATCTCGTTATTTTCAGGTGAAGTTCAAATACATCGACTCCATTGGCAAAAAGTTTGGAATTTGCCACCTCCAAAGGAAAATGTTACTGTCCGAGCAATGGCATGGCGACCTGATGGAAAGGTACCTACGTATTTTATATTCAACACTTTGCAGGTGGACGCTGGCAGAAACCAGAGTTTAAAATGGCAATTCAATACAGTCATAGTAATTTGTATAATTATATTAATCTTAATGTTCTTATTAATATGTTAGTAAAGCCATAAAGAAACAAGCCACCATAACACTGAAACAGACCTTTAGTCACCTACCCTCAACAGTCTTCCTATTCGTTAAAAATTATAATTAAGTATTTTTAACAATTATCTAAGTAATCGTTTTTATTAATTTTTTGTTATACATATCTATCTATTTCGAGACCCTATCTGAGCACTATGGCGCAAGTAGTGGTGGGACCGCCGTGCAAAAGTAACGTAGATTATTAAGTTCACTAGTTAGAAAAGTTTAAAAAAGGATTTATTTAATGTTTCTATATTCTAATTAGTTTATTTAACTCACATTTGTTATTAGTTTTTGTATTCCAAACAAATAAGACTGTATTGAAAGGATTTCTTACAAGAATAATGTTGTTCACGTATAATTACGTAAGTTGAAAACTCACTTTTTTGTTTATGGACGGATTTTGATAATTTTTGTTTTTAAAAATAGGGTTAGTCACAAAACTAATATATCCGTTTGAATTATAAGAATCGGGCCATTAGTTTAGAAGATATAAGGGATTTTCTATAGTGAAAATGTGCCAACCTATGTTTTTAACAGATTTTGTTCTAGAAACTTTTTATTGTTAATAGTTACGTTCCAAATTAATATTTAATTAGATTAAGGACATAATAAGGTATAATATATACAAAAATTGTAAGGATATATCGATAAAATATAATAAAAAACGGCTTGACAGATTTCGGCTAAAGGGAAAATTGCAAGCAAAAGGGCCTCAAAAAATCGCGGTCCTCATTAAGGTAACGTAGGCCGGCCGCTCCGTGTATAAATTCAGGGCCATTTGCCGGCAAAAATCAGTCGCAGCTCAGCCGTCGAAGAGGCAACAACTAGCAAGAAGCCGAAATCTGCCAACAAAAATTAAGAAGAATTTCTGCATTTTATTTCACCGCCTCTTCGCTGCCCGTCTCTCCGAGGTCCTCCTAGTGGGTGTACCCCTACTTACCTACGCATTCAGGGGTGCGTGGTGACGTGTGTCGCCAGCCAGTAATAGGGAAAAAACATACGTCAAAAACGTGGGAGACTGTCCCAGGCAACCGTAAGGTACTGGACATACCCCGGTAGCCGCAACAATCTGTAAGACATCCTCGTAACATAAGGTTCTGTTGAAAACCAGCATCAGGCACTAGTTGTCTGGCATTTATCAAATCAATATCAAATTATTTATTTCGGGTTGCATAGACCCATAGATAAATACCTTAACCTAAGTATACATATTATTATCAACAATAAGTATTAGTAAATAAAACTGCTGCTGAACTGGGCCTATTTGGTGCAGCCGTGAGGCACACAATACTATTAAGTACTTTCTGTTTGTCTGTTTTTGTGTAATATTGTGTGCTTTAACCTGGGTCAAATAAATTGATTTTCTTTCTTTCTTTTTTCTAGAACCCCTTCTTGTTACAACATCTTTCAATTAAGTTTAATAGCAGAAGTTTTTCACTTGTACATAGTTTTTAATGTTTTGCAGGCCTTAGCAATTGGGTACAGTACAGGAGCTCTGTACATTGTGGATATTGAAGATAAAGAAATTCTTGACAAATATGATTTAGAGCAAGAGCAGGCTGATCTATTTGACAACTCAAGACAGTTTGGCATCACATGTATTACTTGGGCAGTTAGAGCTGATATGTTGGAGGGTGCTTTAGATCCAAGCATTTATGTATGTAATTGTTTACTTGTACATTCTTGAAGCATTTCATTTTCAGGTTATAGCTCCATTATTTATTTTGTGTTGAAACAACATTATAGCTTTGCTTTTACTTGCATGCATATTTTTGGCAGACCAAAGGACAATGCAACCAATTGGCCCAAAAATATGAAGCCCAATGTGCATAATTGAAACCTATGCCAAATGTTAGTACTAATCATCCATGAATAAATAAATCTATCCTAGTAAAAAAAATATACAGGGTAACTGTTGACGCCAAAAATATAGCATACGTAAAATGGGGTTAATAGGACGCAGGGCTTAATCGGGACGAAACTTTAAAATTGATTTTAACGTTGAAATAATATTGTTTGTTGCCATCAAGAGCACTTAATCGTTAATTATAATACAGTAAACACATTAAGAGTCCTTTTTGGCAGCAAACTATATTATTTAATTCAATGTTAAAATCCATTTTAAAGTTTCGTCCCGATTAACCCCTGCGTCCTATTAACCCCATTTTACGTATGCTTTAACAGGTTTCATTTTTTTGGGCCAGCGGTCTAAGGAAAAGTTGCACTGTCCTTTCAGGTTCAACTAGTAACATAAATAATCTTACTAAACCTATTCAATAAACATCTCAGTACGGCTCTTCCTTGGATTACTTCACTTTGGCTACCCACAGTCGCAGTGGGTGTGAGATCAATCAGTAAAATATTTGTCAAACATTCAATCTGTAACTATTTTAATATTTTCCATTTTCAGGATGATGCTTCAATATTTTTACAAAGCTTACCTTCAACTGGTGAATACAAGAACCAAGGCACTGATGAGAACATCAAAGATTTCAAAGAAGTTCAGGCTCCAAATCAGTTAGATATGCTAATGGTGGGCTATGGAACAGGTTATATTTACATGAATATCTTTGGAAGATATCCCTATGGGACTATACACCTTGCTCAAGTGGCTAAAGATGATCTTGGAGAGTACAAAGTGCTTGATATCTGTATGTCTGTTGACTTTAGCTTCATGCAAGTTCTCTACATAGATAGAATCACCAATAATCTTCTTGTATCACTTATAAACACTAGTGTATTGTCAGCATATGCTGAAGAAATGTTTATTGTAGCTAAAAAGCACAGTGAAATTATAAGATTGACTTCTTACCTGGATCAGACCATGATTTCAATTACTGAAGCCTGGGAGCATATTTTATTGGAGATGGACACAAAAATGGCAGACTATGCTGCATCAGTTCCTGAGGGTGGAGTTTCAGCTGATTTATTAGAACTACTCATGTTAGGTTTGTATTTTACCTTAAAAAATCTTATTACACTATTATACTTTTTCATGATGACATGAAAGGTTGAAACTTTATTATTATTACAGGAACACCATCAGATGAGTTAGAACTCTGTCTACTGCAGAAGCTAACAGTAAATGATCTGAAAAAGTTTGGTAACTCAATTGAGTTGAGTTACTCAACTATACAGAAATTGGTTCTGAAGCAATTGAATATTGTGGGACAAAGTCTCATTTATTATCTCTCTGAACTCAGAGGTTTAACAAGGATACCAGATAGATACAAGGTAAGACTTGCAGCACTTATTTTCTATGATTCAAGCTCTGGATCCAACATAACATCGTGCCTGTATTCTCTGCCAGGCATAGGCAGAGGTGCAGTATACTCTCATTTCGCCTCATTTTCTACTAAACTAAATAATTATCTTCGGTTTTTCAGGTGATGGGCATTGAAGAAAACACAGTAACTGCTGCAATAAGAGCTTGCTGTGCATTCCTGAATAAGTGTCTAGAACTACAGCAGGTCATTGACACGTCGATGCGCAACTACAAAGCATTCTTCAGGTGGCTCTTTGTTGTTATAGTCAGACTACGCGGTGATCAAACGCCAACCGAAATAGTGAAGATCACTCAACAAGAACTTGGCCACATAGCTGAATTCTTATACAACTTTGACAATGCACAGGTTGAGAGTGGTGAAGGTTTACCAGAAAAACCTGTGAAATTCAACCTCGAAAGGTTAGGACAATATTTGGAAGACCAAGAGTTGACAATATTGCCTGATGACGAAGACAATCCATGGCATAAATTTCTCAAAGAGAACTCCTGCTTACTAAAGGACAATGACACTATATTCAACTTGGCAGAGTTCAAAAAATTTTCACTTGTGCAACAGCAAAATCATTTAAAATCGGCGATAAGCCAAGTATTTGATGTATCCAAAAAAGAAACAGGAAAATATTTTTCTTCAATATTCAATATCAAATGTTATGAAGACAAATCAAGTGGAAAACTTGGTGAAACATTGAGAATTTGTCAAGCTTACTATGGCTGCGAAGATAGCTTTATGATGGCATTTACAGATTCTATGAATGTCAACGATGGGATTCATTATATGTCCGTAACAATTAAAGAAAAGGCCTGCACAGTGACTGCAATGAAATACACTTTCTCAACCCTTTTACTAGGTGACAAAAAACCAAATGACGAAAATATTCCTATTTTGGATTTACAGTTCTATTCTGCTGAATATTTATCTGTACTGACGCAGCATCCTCGTATTGAAGAAAATTCTATATTTATTCAAGTTCCAATAGCAATCATTCAGATAAATGCTGTTGAATATGTTTTAAAACCAAAGCTGTTTTTGTTTAATGAGAAAGTAATTAAGAAGAATATATCACCTTTGATAGAACCAGGTGTTTTCAAGGTGTTGGATAACATGGATGGATTCCAAGTAGCTGTTTCTGGGGGTCGTAAAGTAGCAGTTGTTCTTTCGAAAAGTTACAGAAAAGTGAGAGTGTTTGAGATGGAAATTGATGGAGATGATGAAGAGGATGAGACATTGGACACTACAACTCAGTCACAAAGTACTAACAATGACCAATCGACATCTGAAAAACAAAATACGACTGCTGGTGCTGATGTTACTTTCTGATATGTTTGTAGGGTATTTTTAAGATGTTTCTGTATTTGTGTACCAGAGATCTTATAGAATAAGTCAAAATAAACTAAAAAAAAAACATTTTATTACCAAGTATAATCCTATTATTAGATTACCATCTTACATATTTACAAATGAGAACTAACTGAGAAATAATAACAATAGTGGATACTGTCTAAACTATAATACATAAATATTGATTACCTACTTGTATCACAAAATAAGAAGTTATATTTTTTTCTACATTTAAATCAGACTTGCTTGTGGTGACTTTATTTGTATATTTTCAAACACTGAATTGAAGTCCGTGTCCAAGCCCTGATTGTCTATTCCATATAGAAGATGTTCAGATGATAGGTTCCTACTTGGGCCAGGAGCTGGTTGACTAACTTGCCGTACTTGTACTTGTGTTGGGGTGGTGGTGCGGTTGTATATCTCATCTCCGTCTCCCTCATCATCCTCTACTTCGTCCACTGAAAATAAAATAAAAAGGATTGAAATACAAATTACATAGGTAACATGACCTAGAACTTAATATTCCAACAAACAAGACTTCTTACCTGGTATGACTGCCCTGCCTTCATATCTTTTCCAGTCCTTTCTCATCTTGTAATACAGCACTGCACAGCCAATTATCACAATAATAGACAACACTATAGCTGTTATCTTCACTGCATCTATTGGTGTAAATGTTGAGCCAGTTACCATCATGTCAACCTGCCCCACAGTGTAGCCTATACCACTGAGTTTCTTGGATATACAATGGTAGTACCCAGACTCCCGAGCAGTCACATCCTGAAAACAAATAATTACAGAACTATTTAGCTACAAAATAAATAATACAGATGTCACTAAAATAATAGCATTATTTAATCAAAATTAAGACAATGACATTTGTTAACCTTGAGGAATTACTTTTGCACTTATTATACTTACATGAATATGGAGCTTCCCAGAGAGTACTTCATATCTATACTTCTGTTCGTTATAAACATTACCGGGGCCAATAACATCTGTACCATTGAAGAGCCAGAACATAAAGTTATGGTCCACATCATTACTGTGACAATTCAATACTGCTGTGCTACCAGCCGGTACTTCCTTCACTGTTAACTGCTTTATCTCGGGAACACTACCACCCATAGAAAACATCTTGAAATTGTCTTTTTATTATATCACCAAATATTTCAACGCAGGCACAAATGATTTGACATGTGCAAACATACTCAGTCTCTATGAATGTGTGCCAAGTTTAAAATTATCTACACCACTCCTTGTCACATGCTTCACCTTCAGTTGAGATTATTAAAGTCCAAAATAGCAGAAAAGTGATGATTTCATACTTTGCAGGTACACATTTTAGTATCTACTGCTGCCACTACTTGAATGCTTTATTAAATGCATGAAAACTTCGACGCAAAGTACTGGCAGTAACATCCAAATAGGCGTCATGACTACGTATATTGGTAGACTGACTCTGGTGTATTCCAATTGAATACATATGATAATTTGTGCTGCCATTTTTAACCCTATTGCAGCTATGTACCACACATTTTTGTTAATAGTCCCTCTAAACCTTTCTATACCGTTTCTACAGTGAGAAATCATGTGAAATAACACATATATTAGTAAAATGCTATCGTAAACCCACATTGGTATGAAAACAATAAACCAATTCCAGTGGGTCCTGGATTCTAGTCTCAGGCATAGTAGTATTAAAAAAACTAAGAAAATAAACCAAGTAAATAAAGCTCTATGTAAGATAGCCATTGTATTAGCACTTGATTTATTTAAAACTAAAAATAGATTTCCTATTTTAGCACAAATTACTGAAAGCACATCATCGATCTCCAAACTTGTCAAATGTCATTTTGTCATTATCTACAATGTCAATTTCTCTGTCTACGACTGTCTAGTCTACGGTCTACGATGTCAAGTCAACTGAGCGAGTTTTTTTTTTTTGGCTTCGCGTTGTTTGTGCATTTAGCACTGACCTCTATGCATTTAGCCCATATTTAGCCAACGTCACGTTTAGTTATCGAGAACAAAGGTAGGGAAACGAAAGAAAAAAGTATAAAATATTTATGATCAATTGTAACGGGATTGGATAATCTAAAGGAATGTTAGAGTTTTAAATATATAAATATTCATGGCAAGATTCAGTCCCAATCTCAGACTAAGTAAAAGAAGAATAGACATGACATACCTACCTACGAAAAAAACGTGCCTACCTAAACTGTGAGTCTGGCACAAAGATGGCGGCTTGCGGTAGAGCTGCGCGCATTATAATATCAAAATTTTCTTCAAAACACTGAAAGAAACAAGTTGCTATGACGACTGATGTACTTGTTGGCTGTGACAAAACATGGCGACCGGCCGCAGTGAGATATTATTATGCTGTATACTGTTCGTTACGCCGAGTCCTTTCTTTTCCTTAGTCTGAGGTCCCAATAAAAATGTATGTCATTGTATGTTTATTGTTTTGACAGCTAGGTGTCAAAAAGAAGGATTTCCGTTTCCCGTTTCACTAAGGTGTTCTCACTGACCTCTATTAAAATTAGAGGTCAGTGGGTGTTCTGCATAGAAAAGCAATTAATAAAACAAACGGCAGTAACGACAGTGGTTTTATTGAAATATAATAAGGATCAGTGTATTTTATAAAGGTGAATAATGAGCAAATTACAATGACGACAATTTACAACTTAATATTATCTAATGTGTGTTAAATGAGACTATACATTTATAAATAGGGAGGCTATTTGTACAAAGTAAAAAAAGTATTGAGGTAGGAAAAGGAATACGGAGAGAAAAGAGGTTACATAGATAAGAAGAACGGTCATATAAGGGACAGGATAAAATAATGTGACTTGTCACCTACGTCTAAGCTACAGAAGCAAATGGGGTCGTTAATGATATGTAGTTTGGCAAGATGGGCTGGAGAACAAACATGACCCAGTCTCATTCGTATTAGAAACATTCGTATTCGTTTATTTCAATACATAGTTCAATAGGTACCTAGTACACATTATAGTGTTTTATCTATGCGCTTGATAACCGCCGCACGGGCATTGCTAAAGGGACGAAGTACGATACGCTTCCGTGCCGTATCGAACGTCAATGTTATCGACAAAGTCCTTTATAAGCATTGAGCTAGGAAATATAAGTCAATGTTTATAAGCTATTCACAAATCCGAAACCGTACAATTTTGACAGTTCAAGTAACTATGGTATGAAGACATCAATTCTTCCGACAGGTATTTGCGTCGGAAGTGATATCGAACAACAAATATTGTATAAAAACAAATAATTTAGGTACTATCTGAAGTAAGTAGTTATGCATGCTGTATCGGCTCCTATCCTAATATTATAACGTGTTAGCTGGTATGCGCCTTGGGCGGCCTACGCTAATACAGCATTCGCGGTAGCATCGGGATGTTAAGTCTAGCACCCGGGGCGACACGCATCCGCATGGTGTAGTGACATAGTACCTGTCACACAGTCACCAGAAAAGCAGTTACCACATACCACCGAACCAGTTACCTTACCACGTATATACAGGGTGGTCCAAATAGTGACGTCAACAAATTTTTTTAGATTCCTCACACCTGGGGGTATCCAAAAATACCCCATGTATGTTCCGCGATTTTTTGTAGTTTTCGAATTATTAGTTTTTTTTGTGTTTTTTTAATTTATTCTGCCAGCGAGGTTGCAAAAATTCATATCTTTTTATGTAGTAGGTATTTTGCAGTTATTTTTTTTGTGCCATAATTGTCTTGAATGTTGTTTTAATTAAAAAAATAACTCAGCTTCCTGAAATTACTTAAAGTTACCCAAAAAAGGCTTGAAAGTTAGAACTTTAGTTTTCAGTAGGATTTACCCAAACATTCAACTTCAATTTAAAAATACAAAAATTTGTTTTCATAGCTTCAAGTTAAATTTAAAAACTTCGCAGAGTCCTAAACTATCAAAAACATACAAAAAAAATAGTACTTAATTAGCCTATTTTTGTTGTAATCGGCGTTTGAAGACGGATAGGCTAAAAATCATTGAAACACGATCAAAGCATTTTTAATTTATTTTTCAACTTTTTATCATTGTTATGGTAAATTAAACTTAAAAGTGTAATTTTAAATTAATTTTAATTGAATGTCCTGTAAAATAACTGTACGTCGTGTATTTTTACTCCATGCCCCTTTTTTTACGTCACTCGAGTAACACGTTACATTGTGAACCAACCAACGATACTGATAGGGTCTCAGGGGTTCGGTACGCGTTGGGGGAGGGGAATGTGCATTCCACGGACCGGGAAACGGTTGTAAGTACATCGTATTAGTCGTTTCTTGCCATCGCGCGCATTAAGACTGCTCTCGTTGACGTTATTTTCTTTTCCTTGAACTACTTACGCTGTGTTAACTGGAATCTGATTTGCCTCACGATTATCTCTGCTTGTGCTTCGGACCCTGATTTACCTTACGAACAACCTGTGCTTGAGTTTTGGACCTTGATTTGCCTTACGAACAACCTGTGCTTGTTAGTCAGTGACTTGGATTGTCTTTGTGCAGTACCATGAGCTATTCACTAAGCCAATACGCAGAAATGCATTACTATTATGGCTTTGCTCAAGGCAACGGTAGTGAAGCTGCGAGGCTTTATCGACAGGCATTAGAGAGGCGAGGAGAAGTAATGGAGCATTACCCGGATCACAGGGTTTTTATTAATACACACAACACCCTGATGGCTGGACGTATCCCCGGGCGAAATCAAATTCGCGGAGCTGTACCCCAGGACCAAGATCAAGTGGATGAAGTCTTGGAAGAAGTTCAAAGAGACCTATCTACAAGTTCAAGAAAAATAGCTAGACGAACTGGGAATCCACGAACTAGGATTCTAAGAATTCTTAAGGAAGGTGAGTCATAAAAAAAGGTACCTGAGCAATTACGAATTGTGTTGTAAAAAAAGATTTTATTTAGTTAGTTATTATGTACGTATCGTCTAAGATAGTGGTAAGCCTATCTCTGATCTAGGTCTCTTTCTGCTAAAACCCATTTTGTTCAAACCACGCTGTAACCAGTTAACTTGTGATAGGAACTTAGCAGTGTCTTTTTGTTCACAGAAGGATTCCATGCGTACCATATTCAGCGCGTCCAGCAGCTCCAGGAATCCGATTACCCAAGAAGAGTGGCTTTTTGTCAGACAATGATAGAACGATCTGAGGAAGACCCTGATTTCTTCAATAAAATACTGTGGACCGACGAGTCCCGATTTGAAAGGACTGGAGTGTTCAACATCCATAATTATCATAGCTGGGCCATCGAAAACCCACATTCGGCAAGGGCGTCAAGCTTCCAAACACGCTTTAGTGTCAACCTTTGGTCTGGGGTCCTAAATGGAGTGTTGATTGGGCCCTTTGAATTGCCGACCAGGTTGGATGGAAACAGTTACTTAAATTTTTTACAAAACAATCTTTATGCATTGTTACAAGACGTGAATCTCCAGATTCGACGAGAAATGATTTTTCAACATGATGGCGCGCCCTGTCACTACGCGGTACAAGTAAGAGAGCATCTGAACACCACTTTTCCCGAAAGATGGATTGGGCGTGCAGGGCCGATCGAATGGCCTGCGCATTCGCCAGACCTCAACCCCATCGATTTTTTTGTTTGGGGATTCTACAAAGAGCTGGTGTACGCGTCGGAAAGCAACGACAGAACTGAATTAAGACGAAAACTTACAGAAGCGGAAAGAAAAATAAAACAAGAATATTCCAGTAGCTTCAGGCAATTAAAACATAACTTTTTAAAACGTTGTCGTTTATGTGTTCAAGTTGGAGGAAGAAATTTTGAAAATTTATTGTAATAAATAGCAATTTTTCAGTAATTTGTGCCTTTTATTTCTTATCCAAAAACAAGTAATTTCACAACTAGCTATTTTGACAAATGCTCACATTTTAATCAGTGGTAAGACCAAATTATTGTAAAAGCTACACTAGCTACGGTTATTTTGCATGAATTTCAATTAAAATTAATTTAAAATAACATCTTTAAGTTTAGTTTACCATAAGAATGATAAAAAGTTGAAAAATAACTTTAATCGTGTTTCAATGATTTTTAGCCTATCCGCCTTCGAACGCCGATTACAACAAAAAAAGGCTAATTAAGTAGTATTTTTTTTGTATGATTTTGCTAGTTAAGAACCCTGCGAAGTTTTTAAACCTAACTTGAAGCTATGAAAACTCATTTTTGTATTTTTAAATTGAAGTTGAATGTTTGGGTAAATCCTACTGAAAACTAAAGTTCTAACTTTCAAGCCTTTTTTGGGTAACTTTAAGTAATTTCAGGAAGCTGAGTTATTTTTTTAATTAAAACAACATTCAAGACAATTATGGCACAAAAAAAATAACTGCAAAATACCTACTACATAAAAAGATATGAATTTTTGCAACCTCGCTGGCAGAATAAATTAAAAAAACACAAAAAAAACTAATAATTCGAAAACTACAAAAAATCGCGGAACATACATGGGGTATTTTTGGATACCCCCAGGTGTGAGGAATCTAAAAAAAATTTGTTGACGTCACTATTTGGACCACCCTGTATGTTCTGTAGCGATGTTTGATTCCCAAAATCAAGCCACACGTTTGTAGAGGTTTGGAGTTTGCGGCAAGTGCCAAGCGTGCGGACGCGGCATGACATTGGCTAAATGCACAAACCGTGCGAAGCCAAAACAAACAAAAAAAAAAACTCTATGGCAAACGTCAGAACAAGAAAAGAAATAAGAAAATGACATTTGTTGAGAATATTTTGCACATTCCGTTGCTGTATATTTTTTCAAACATTTGGAAAAACACGACCGTAAATATTAATTTATGTTAAAGCTACAATTATAGTTTTTCAACACGTAATATTGTACTTTAATATTATATATTTTGTGTAAAATGGCTTCACCATTGGAACAATTCGTAGACAATGTCAGGACCATGTCGGCATCAGGTAAAAAATATTCTTCTGGTGGTTTTGATTTGGCCTTTGTTGTATGGTTTTAACACCTATGTACATTTCAGGCTCGTTTCGTGAGTTATGCGAAGTTATTGGCAAATCGGACGAGGTATTACAAAGAAACAGTGCTCATCTAACTACAGTGTTGGAAACATTGGATATTCAGCAGCATTCTTTAGGAGTCCTGGCAGTCCTTGTTGCTAAGTTTTCTTTGCCACAGGTATTATAAAAGTTATTTATTGATGGTGTGCAACTTAGCTTAATTGTTTTTTATACTCCCCTATGATACTTTGTAGGTTTCCCTACCCAAAGAGTGCAAACGGGACCCCATTACTAAGGCCCCACTGTCCATCCATCTGTCACAGCGTTTTGCCTTTTGAACCCTAATAGGTAGACACTTGAAATTTTTAGTGTGTACGACTATGGCCACTATAACTTCAAAAAATAAAAATAAAATAAAGTCTAAAAGTTAAGTAAAAATAAACATGTTTCTTAAATGGGGACCTGTAAACAAGAAACATGTTTCTTTTTACTAAAGTATTTTTATATAAATTAAAAGAGCAAAGAGGACATCTTTGAATACTCAATTTATGTAAACTTGAATGAAGGCCTATTCTCATTCTATTTTTCACTAATAGTAGGTCACTTTAAAACTGATAATTATATATGTTTATGTTACAATATTTTAAAGTTAGATCTTATTTCTCAATCAGGGTG
This sequence comes from Brachylomia viminalis, assembly GCA_937001585.2. NCBI lineage: Eukaryota > Metazoa > Arthropoda > Insecta > Lepidoptera > Noctuidae > Brachylomia > Brachylomia viminalis. The sequence continues at coordinate 13,590,590 of OW443299.2, forward strand.
CCGATGTTGACAAGTCTACAATGTTCAAACAGATTCATGACTTTATTACAAACTGCAATGGAGAACAAGTCAGATTCTCACCAGAATTATGTATGTTATATTTATTTGTAAACAAGTTAGTAAGTTAAAATCAAAGCTATTATAGTTTGACTTAACTAACTTAATGTTTTTAATGCTTAATTTAACAGTCATAGCATTTAGCAATCGTAATTCATCTGACTGAAAATCTTTCATATCAAACTGTATTATTAATACCCTATCTTTAACATACAAAAAACATTCCACAGATGCTGAGCTGTGCCACCTCTTAACAATCTACTTAGTAGAAATTAAACAACCAATCAGAGGTATTGAGATACTGAAGAAAGCTATAAGAAAGATACAACTCTTTGATTCACAACTGACATCCATTCATGCAGACTTGTGCCAACTTTGTTTGCTCTCAAAATGCATGAAACCTGCCCTAGAGTTCTTGGATACAGATGTCACTGGAATTGGATCTGAGGTAAAATAATCTCTTTACTGTCAATCAAACATTAAGTTCGGTAACAATTGACAAGAGCAGTGGTGGCCGCGACTTACGAGTTGTAGGTCGTAGGTTTGAACCCAGACATGCGCTTTACTTTGTGTAAATTACTATATCACCACTGCTCCCAAAACGGCGAAAGAAAACATCGTGAGGAAACTGGCATGTCTTAGAACCAAAAATTCAAAGACATGTGACATCTACCAACCCGCACTGGGCCCGCGTGATGGATTACGGCCCACTCACTCTCACAGAGAGGAGGCCTCTGTTCCAGCAGTGCGAACATTATAGGCTGATTATGTAAAATAGAAAAGTAATTGTGTCATTAGCAACAGTTGAGCTCATATATGTATGTATCTTATAAATTAAATTATGTGGATAGTCCTTTTAAATACAAAGTATAATGCCTTCCCATTTCTGTAATATTTCAATCATGTTTTGAGCAGGGATGGAAAAGGTTCCTAAAATACCAGTATTTATTGGTTCCGTTACTAGAATCCGAACTGGAATTTATTTTACCAGTTCTTCTTCAATGTGTGTCCGAACAAGTTCATATGATGATGCTCAGCGTAGGACGAAGCTTTGTACGGTGGGCTGCTTCAATTGGGTACCCCAGTTGTATTAAAATTAACTTTGAAGGGGGGTACCCGCATTGTGACGCTGTCTACGATAGCGGCGAGGTAGGGGCGGCCGCCGGCGGGTGAAGAGGTGGGATTTTTTCTGAGAGGGGAGAGGTGCCCATTTGCTTTGGTAGATCATTTGCATCATTTGTTGCATAACCAACGAATTGCGAAACGGCGAATTGAAAGATAAGATACGTCAGGCATGCGTCTAACATATCCCTTCTTTCATAGAGGAGAGCCTTTAAATCGGATGGTACCAGAACCAAACTGGAATCTGAACCTAAATCATACCGAAAAGAAGAACCGGAACTCAAATTCGAACCCTGTTTTCAATCCCTGGTTTTGAGTGCCTCTGTTGCACCAGAAAATAATAATAATAAGTTTATTTATTTTCTATCACAATGGTTTCACAGGACTTGACTGTTTTGAATTATATAAATTCACATTGTGCAAGCTGGTGCCTGATGTAATTCTACTAAACATTTATAAACCAGATTAAACAAATGAAAAGAAAAATAAAAGTAACAACAAAAGCAGTCAAAGGGTGTGTGATGAATGTTTAGGTGAATGGTGGTGAATTGTGGTGAATGTGTAGGTGAATTGTGGTGAATGTGTAGGTGAATTGTGGTGAATGTGTAGGTGAATTGTGGTGAATGTGTCAGTGAATTGTGGTGAATGTGTCGGTGAATTGTGGTGATTGTGTCGGTGAATTGTGGTGAATGTGTCGGTGAATTGTGGTGAATGGCGGTGAATTGTGGTGAATGGTGGTGAATGTGTAGGTGAATTGTGGTGAATGTGTCGGTGAACTGTGGTGAATGTGTCGGTGAATTGTGGTGAATTGTGGTGAATGTGTCGGTGAATTGTGATGAATGGTGGTGAATTGTGGTGAATGTGTAGGTGAATTGTGGTGAATGTGTAGGTGAATTGTGGTGAATGTGTAGGTGAATTGTGGTGAATGTGTCGGTGAATTGTGGTGAATGTGTCGGTGAATTGTGGTAAATTAAATTGTGGCCGTTAAAGAAAGTGAACGTGGGGGTAGCGCATTCGATCGAAGTGCGAATGCTATGTATTTGGTTTTTGTGACATTGAGAGTCAGCAAATTACTCTGTAACCAATCAACATACCTGTTGAGCTCCATCAAAGACCTCATTCTAGCTATCACCACTAAAAAAGAGGGCCGTGTCATCGACAATGCCTCCACCTTAGTAATGGTAAAACTTTCACATTAAAATTTAATGTGAAAATTTTACCATTACTAAGGTGGAGTTGACTGAGGTCATTGATGTAGATCAAGAAGAGGGTCGGGCCAAGTATGAGGCCCTGAGGCACTCCAAAAGTCACTGGCAGTTCGTTACTCACCCTACTATCAACTCTAACTTGCTGTTTGCGGTTAGGTAGGTAGTCCTGGAGTAATTTTAGGAGGAGGCCTAATACTCCAATTTTGCGTTTTAAGTGTGAGACAGAAACTGTGTCAAAGGGTTTCGCCAAGTCCAGGAACACTGAGACATATTCCTTTCTTATCCATCGTGGTTATGATCGAGTTAACCAAGTCGTGTACCGCGTTATTGGTTAATTTACCTTGCCAGAACCCAAACTGGGAAGATGAAAGAAGGTTGTTATCCTCGAAGCACTTTAGTAACTGCAAATTTCTCTCGCAACTAGTCTCAGTGTGCTTATGTTAGTTGGATTCAGCATAAAATATACTTTAAAATTCATATTCCAGCTAGGTGGCAGCAACGACTCGAAGCATTTCCTCCTCTACTACTACTACGGAGGCATGATATACACTGCCATGAAGAACTATGATAGAGCTTTATATTTCTTTGAAGTCGTAGTAACAGTTCCAGCTATGGTGGTGTCACATATCATGTTAGAAGCTTACAAGAAATACATACTGGTGTCATTTATCCTACATGGAAAGGTATGTGTCCCCAAGATTAATTTGAATCATGTAATTCCTTTTGAGACATTGAATCATGATTGAATCATCTTACTTCTTAGACTTTATCAGCTGTAAAATTGGAGGCTAAACATAGACCTGTTTTTAATAACAGAAAACGTCACAGAGTATCACACATTTTTTTTAAGTGTTACCGTTTTAGGGGAAAGTGGGAAATCCACGCGGACAAAGTGCTAGTCACTTATAATCTAAATAAGAACATTGCGTAATGTACAATTTTTTTCTAGCAGATACTACCAATGCCGAAATACACTTCACAAGTAGTGTGCCGCTTCCTGAAACCTTTGTCGGTGGCTTACCATGAGCTAGCTAGCTCCCACCATGCGGCTAACAAACATCGCGAGACCTTCGTGAGGGACAAGAATATGGGACTAGTGAATCAAGTAAGGGACTTTAGTTTTGTATTCTTACAAGCGTTTTGCTATCACTTCGTACACACTTTGACTGCTAAGTTGGGTATGAACTATGTTCTCACACCAACTGCTTCGCGCATTTGCATTTATTGCTAAGCTGTAATGGAGACTGTACGCGTGCTTTGTTTACGCACGAAACTGCAACCAGGTGGAGCACTCACTGTGGGGCATGCAACATTGTATGGTTCGAAACTGTGAACGGATCTTTTGGGGTAGTTACAAAATGGTATAAGTGCAGTTGACATTGACACACGAAAATAGTGGATACCTACCCAACCTTACGTTCATAACATAATAACTGTTTCGTTTTAATGCAAAACAGTTTATTATGATATGAAAAACACAAAGTAAGGTGCTTGCTGTAGACTTTTGAAGACTTCTATATATGACACTTGACAAGTGACAGATCCAGCTCGCTGTAACCTTAGATCACCGCGAGTTCTGCCATAGTGAAAGATCACAGGTAACATAGGGGGATTAACATAAATGACGTATGTGTTTTTCATAACATAAGAGTGTTAGTAAGAGTTCTGCCATAGTGAATGATCACAGGTATCGTAAGGTGGATTAAGGTATGTACTTATTCGAAACATGACGTATATAAAATTAATATACGTACATATTCAACCAAAGCCATGTGTTTTGAAGGAATCATTATTGTAGATTCTGTAATTCTATCGCATTCTTCAAGAGGACACTTTTCTACTGTTATGCATTTTTTCTCTCTAACTTTCCAATCTTGTGTTTTATTCTTACAGGTTTTAAGTTCTATGTACAAAAAGAACATTCAAAGGCTGACAAAGACTTTCTTAACGCTGTCGTTAAGTGATGTAGCTGCTCGAGTGCAGCTAGCAGGCCCATCACAAGCTGAAAGCTACATACTCAATATGGTAAGTCATAAATAGTTCGACCTGAGAGTAACAACGAGACCTCGGTACAAAAAGACAGCAGCAAATAATATGATGTTGCATTATTTACAGATGCCATTATTAAATAGTTTGCAAAGGAATATGTATGCAGAAGGTACCCAACATCCATATTTAATATTTTGCGAAAGTAACTCAGGCTTGTCTGTCTGTTACCTTTTCACGCGTTAACGGCTGAACGGATTCGGATGAAATTTGGCACACCGATAGGCTTATGATATAGGATAATATCCCGGTAGTACCTTCCCGTGGATTAATTTCCGACCCCCATGCTGGTGACACCGTGGGCAAAGCTAGTTTAGAAATATTTTTCTGTCTAGCTAAGCCCTTATACCAAAGTTAGTAAACAAGTCAAGAAACACAACTGCAAGATAATCAACAAGAAAGCGTGTGAATTTAAATCAACCAAAATGACTAACATTCCATATTTGTTTCGATAGATTGAAGAACGTGAAATATACGCGATGATTAATCAAAAGGATGGTATGGTGGTGTTCCTGGACAGTCCTGAGAAATATGCATCTCCTGAAACTTTGTGTGTGCTAGAACAGCAAATGGCAGCATGCACAAAACTGCACCAGTACATCCAAGAGATGGATGAACAGATTCAAGTCAATCCTCAGGTGGGTTATTTTCGTAATTGTATATTTATGTTGACTTGTATTGTTTGTTTGCCTAAAATTTCAGCCATTGTTAACCAGAATAATGTTTAATTTCACCCAATCTAAAAATACGGTGTTCATGAATAAAACTCAATTTTATTGTTACATACAGTACGTCAAGAAATCTGTGGGCAGCCACGACGAAGATATACCAGCTACCAGTCAGAATTCGAAGACTACTTATTCTATGTAATCATATACTAAATTTTATTAAATATTTATGTAATTGAAACACAGTCTTGCAGTTTCATTATGATTTATACTCCCTATCCCACATCACACAAAAGATTAAATGCAATACAACATACACCATAAATAGAAAATATCAACAAATTATTTACAAAGCTTCATGAACTGCCTCTGTGAAAGCCGTCATACTTTCCAAAGGCGTTTGTGGCGTTATTCCATGTCCCAAGTTGGCTATGTATCTCTTTTTGCCAAACTTTTGCGCCATCTCTATTGTCATTTGAGTGATTTGATCCTGAAAGTAAAAAAAATGTTCTGTAGTTTTACAATAAGAGAACATAGTCGCCTAAAGTGCGGCTGCCAAGCGAGGTGTTCGGGGTTCAGCACGGAACAGAAAAAACACAGTGGAAGTGCAAAGTAGGCGTGGCACGCGTGCCACAAATAAGCACTGTTACGCTTACTTGGTCCCAGTTGTGTTCTAACATCGCGTCGAGTTGCTAGTCTCGCGACAAATTTATTTTTCCGTAGCTATGCCGTATTGTTCCATTTTGGAGTGCAAAAATGATAGTAGGAGAAAAAATCTTAAAAATGGAGGTGTTTCGTACCATCGGTAAGTACCATTTTATTTGTTTTCTAATAAAATCTTAATTAATTTCAATTTACTAATAATTTTATAGAACGTCTAGTTAAAATCAACCTTATACGATTACAATAAAGTTTATTTTGGATTGATTGTATTCACAATTTATTCTCGAAAGTTCTTCGCTACTCAATTAGTGATGTGGTCGGGTCGGATGTTGGTTTTATCGATAAATATCGATTAAAGAAAAATAGCAATTTGCTATATAACATTACAATACAAATATAAGGTTGGTAAGGTACCTACATTAATTTAAAATATTTTTAGGTTTCCCAAAGACGGTAGCGTCAAAGAGAAATGGATAGATGCAACGGGTAGAGTTAATTGGATGCCATCCAAATTAAGCACAATATGCTCTGAACATTTTTTAGAAGTCGATTTTTTCATATCAAATAAAGGATATAGATACACGAAACCTACAGCCATACCATCTATGAAAATCGTTAAGTTTTTTAATCAAGTAAGGTACCATGTTTTATTTTTATCACTTAAAAATAAGGATTGAAAATACTTGTTATGGTACGATACTAAACAACGCACCTACCTGTTATGTTACTTGTATGAGGATTCGATAACCAGAAAAAAACAGCATTTACTGACTTAATATCAAATCTAATTCATAAACACATTAAGGGGCCTGCGAAGCATGCGTTGTTCATACAAACGTAATACCAAAATAATTTGTAAATCAAACATATTCTTAAGGTAGTGTGTATTTATTCCGATTGAATTACAGAATATCTAGGCTTCCAAATATATATTTTGAATATGTTTGATTTACAAATTATTTTGGTATTACGTTTGTATGAACTACGCATACTCCGCCGGCCCGTTAGTTAATTTTTCTTCTGTTCATTGTTTTATTGGTATTGTTTTCAATTATTTTGGTTTCAGCCGCAAAATGTTAATGTAGCCACTGCAGGTTCTTCAAAAAGACAAAGTGATTCGGAGAGCTCTGAGTTTAAGTCACAGCCAAAAAAGAAAAGTCGACTTAATAAAGGTTTCGTGGATACACACATAGTTGAACAAAATTTTATACAGAAAGGAGATGACGTGATTCCTGTGCAGTTTCATTTCGCAGACAGTTCAGTTCAATTCGAAGGAGAAACAGTTAAAAATATAGATGTTACGAGTGGTTCGAATTGTTCAACGCCGAGGAAAAAGAAACTAAAAGGCCAACTAAGATTTTGCAAAGGCAAAATAATAAAACAAGGTCTAAAAATAAAACGATTGCAATCAAGAAATCGAAGGCTTAAAAAGAAAATAAATAATATTGATGAAGTATTATTGAGATTGGAAGAAAAATTTGCCATGGCTAAAGAAAACTTGGATTGCCTCAAAAATACTAATTTAGAGGTTTGTTTTCATTATTTTACATAATTTTACTCGTGATAAATATTGGTAGAATCAAATGTGAATATATGTATAAAATGTGTTTTTATAGGTTCAAGAATTGGTTGCTAGAGAAGTTGGAAACACGGAATCAGGAGTCATATCAAGGAGAAAGTATTCGCCAGCACTACGCAGCTTTGCCCTGACATTACATTATTACTCGCCTAAGGCGTATGATTACGTACGCAAGACTTTCCATACAAGCCTACCACATACCCGGACATTAAAGAATTGGTACTCGAAAGTCGGAGGAGAGCCTGGATTTACAAAGGAGTCATTAGCTGCTTTGAAACAAAAAACTGAGGTGTTTAATCAACCAATATTAGCCACCTTAGTTCTAGATGAAATGAGTATTCGTCGCCGTGTGGAATGGGATGGGCACAAATTTCATGGATACGTTAATATGGGCACGGAAGTAGAAGGTGATCACTTGGCGGAGGCAAAAGAAGCCTTGGTATTTTTAGTTACTGCGTTAAACAGTAACTTTAAAGTTCCTGTTGGCTTTTTTCTGGTAGATGGTGTAAGTGGAGAACAGCGCGCTGACCTCGTAAAACTTTGCTTAGAATTAATTCACAAGGCTGGCGTTAGAATAGTCGCTCTCACTTTTGACGGTTGTGCGGCGAATATTTCCATGGCAAAACATCTTGGTTGCTCTTTTGAAGAACAACGTGTTAAATTTGAACATCCTGTTACCAAAGACCTCATAGTTGCAGTCCTAGATCCCTGTCATATGATAAAATTACTAAGAAACACATTAGAAATGTACAAAATTCTACTAGACAAGGATGGAAAAAAAATTCAATGGCAACATCTAGTTGAATTGAACAAACTACAAAACGACGAAACCTTTCATTTGTCAAATAAATTACGAGACCGCCATATTAACTTTCAAAATGAAAGAATGAAAGTTAAGTTAGCCACCCAACTTTTCAGCATAAGTGTAGCGGAAGCTGTTAAATTTTGCAGACAATCAGGAATAGATTCATTTCATGATAGCGAGCCCACGGAAAAGTTTTTGATTACATGCAACAATCTTTTTGATACATTTAATTCAAGGAATTTACATTTATACGGCTTTAAAAAAGCTTTAAATGAGAAGAACGCGAACAAACTTTTTGAGTTCTTAGGTGAAGCATCGGACTATATTATCAATTTAAAAATGGAGAACGGCACTTATTTAATAAATAGTAGGAGGAAAACGGGGTTCTTAGGTTTTTTGGGGTGTATCAAAGCCTTAGAACATTTATATTCAAGCTTAATCAAAACCAAAATTCTGATATATTTGCCATTTTATAAATTGAGTCAAGATCATTTAGAGCTTTTTTTCTGCAATATTAGGGCACAGGGTGGGGCAAACAATAATCCCACTGCCAGACAATTCATATCCGCATACAAGAAAATATTAATTCATGTTCAATTAAAAGACACTAACAAAGGCAACTGTGTTGCGTTAGAACAGATATCCATCCTAAACTGTTCATCAGCTGTTGAAAGGATAAACAGAAGTACAAATATAGCTCAAGATATGTCACAATATGAACAAAGTGAGGATGATTCAGAAATAGAAGAATTAGGAGGGCACTTTTCTGATTTTAGTAATCAAGCAATAGGCCATATTGCTGGATACATTGCCCGAGTATTGATGAAAAAGATAAACTGTGATGTCTGTGTTAACGCATTAGTGACACATCATTTTCAACCCTTTCACAAGTTCATAATTGCAAGAGATCAAGGTGGCTTGTTGTATCCTTCGCCAGATGTTGTAAAAATATGTCAAACGGCGGAAACATTTTTAAAAAACGTTGACATTGGGGTTTTTCGAAAGGAAGTGGCGATAACACAAATCATGCGAAAGTTTATAGGAACTCCTTTATTTAACTATATTGCCTCCCATCAAATAGGTGAATATCCTGCGTCCAATCACGTGACTGATTTGATGAAGGCAATAGTTGAAAAATATATAAATGTTCGCATACACCATTTGTTAAAATTAAAAATAAGACTTTCGAAACGCCAGTTTCTTAACAAATACGTTTTATTTCAAGGGCAATAAATAAAAAGTCAAAATAACGTATTTTTAATTTTACCCCAAGTACATATGATGATTTTCACAATTTATTCGGTATTGCGCATTTAATTATTATCACCCGTGAATTTTTTCATGGAAATTGTGAAAACATTCAGCAGGTAAGTATTTATCTATTTGGGATTTATTATTTATGTAAAACACATTTATATAAAGCAAGTAATTTAATATACAAACCGGTCAGGCCCAGCTGGTATCTACATATAAGTACCACCCAAAAACAATACCATCAGGCACCGCTGGTACGAATATGTACCAGAACGAACAAGCTAAAAAATACTCTTTTGTATTAGGAAAAGAGTATTTTTTACTGATTCATATTCGTACCAGCGGTGCCTGACAGTTACCGTCTTTGAGCCCGACTGGTCAGTGACTGATGTAGTTAAGTATATATTTTATTTTTAAGTAAAACTAAGTCATTCTTCCTACAGTTTTACTAAACTCCCAGCAAGTCTTATTTATTCGAATTAAACAAGAAATCGGGCATTTATCGATATCGATATGAAATTCTAAATTCAATGTGTTCTGCACTGGTGTGGCCTTGGTCGAGTAGCGATAGATATCGACCTATGACGCGAATGTCAACCTTATGGCTTACGCAATTAAATTTATAATTGCTACCACTAAGAATACCGCCATCTATGGTCAAATAGCGGAATTTACTCGTCAATCGAAACTAGTTTAACTTTAGATTACAAAACGTCGTAAATACTTTCTGCACTAAAGCAAAACGAATCTTATCTATAGAATGTGAAGGTTTATTTCCAGATGTACGATCTGTGACTTATGATAGTTTTGACTAAAATTAAAACGACAAATCAAACGGTTGTTTTTTTTGTAGTGCATTATATGTTTATCGCTATATTTGTGTGAGTTTGGCGACAACGGTTCCTACAGTAATGTTGTTGCATTGCACTTCCACTGTTTTTTCTGTTCCGTGGGGTTCAGTGACAGATTAAGCCTGTTGGGGACCCCGGGCGGCAAAACAAAATGAGGCCACTCCGGTCTCTTCAGTTTACGCAACTATTTCTAGTGACAATTTTGCAAAAACGACAATTAACTTCCATCCAAAGCTTCCAGAGGCGGACTAAGGCTGTCGGGGAGCCCAGGGCGGCAAAACAAAATAAGCCCCCCCCCCCCCCCCCTTCTCACTTTATGTATGAATTTTTAGTAACATTTTGCCGAATATTTCTCACTAGCAGCCCAGATTCTGGATTAGTGCCAGGTTGATGGCAATAGGCTCGCCCCCTATTACATACACAAACCATAACTGGCGAAATGTGGGTGCACAGGCACACCTCTGCCTAACCCTTCGGGTATAACAAGCGTGATGTGAATAATGACAAAAAAAAAAGCGTGCGTACATATTCTTTATAGGGTAAAATTGAATAGGTGCACCAAATTAAAATATATAATTCTACATGAAAGAAAATTTAGAGCATAATTATCATTCGGCCGAGTGATAGGAAGGGATGCACAAACGTGCGCGTAGGCAAGCGATTTGGCAACGTGGTCGCGCGCCCTGTTTTTTCGTAGGAACGGTCAAAATTTGGTAAATGACCGCTAGCTCAACTTGTTGCTAACTTGCTTCATGTTGTGAACTCTGCGATGAATGGATTGATCTTTGGGCGTGCACTAAAATTGATACTTTAATTCTTTTACTCGTTTTTTTTTTCTGGAACTAGGACAGTTTGTGTCTACTTGATGGCAATGACTTGACAACAGTTTAAATTCAGTAAGCTTTCAGCAACCAGGACTTTTAAGATACGGTTTTCTAGAAGAGCGCTGGCCGCCAGATAATAGCCGCAGCGACGGCTGTCATGAAAATGATGCTAGCGGAGTTAGACGTGCGCGCGTTTTGTACGATCCGTGATCCCCTCGCCTCGGAAACATTAGGTTTTCTTTTGAAAATGTATGCATAAATAGAAGTTACTTTGTCCAGAACCCAATGTAAAGTAGGCTGCAAGAGCGAGAAATTAAAATGTCGTGAAGTTTTCGAGTATAAATGTTGATGTTTTTAATTTTAAATAATTTGGGATCAGGGCAGGAGAATAATTATGATGAATGATGATTATTTTACTACATTTTACAGTGTTTTATAACAGAGTTTCAAACCTAATGCCACAAAACCTCCTTGAAGGTTTACTTAAGCGTAAACATAATGCTGGTTAGGTACCCTCCTGGAGGGTTCACTAGCAATATGTGCCATCATGGCATATGAGCTCTATAAAAAGTGGGTGGACTCAAATGTTCTAATGGGTTGGAAAACTACTATAATACTTACAGGTGTCTTATACAAGTCTTGTGGGTCAAGGTTACCCTGTAATGTAATATTATCGCCCACCACCTTTCTGGCTTCCACTGGGTCTACCGTCCAGTCTAATCCAATAGTTTCATACCCTAGTTCAATCTGGACGTCTAGGACTGGTCCACCACCTTTAGCAAATACAGTCTGTAAAAATAAATTAATATTATGCATACTTCTGGATTTTGCTTGGCAGGAAGTAGTCAAAAAACTAATTATTTTTGATAACATTAGATGTCTTGCAATGCATACAAGTGGGGTGAATTAAAATAGCCTCCATGAATATACATAGATACATAAAAGTACCTTCAGCAATTCCTGGGTAGATAATCAACCCTATTACCAGCTTACTGACTGGCATGTTAAACATGGAATGAGCTATTCTTATAGTTCACAGCGAACACCATACAAGAGTAGAAGAAGATGCCAAACAATGCTAAACATGGAATGAGCTATTCTTATAGTTCACAGCGAACACCATACAAGAGTAGAAGAAGATGCCAAACAATGTACAAATACCATAATTATGCTTGTTTTGTAATATTGTCATTTGTAGGGACATACCATAGGAACTTGTTCTAAATTCTTTTCACTGATGCCTTTTTTAACACCACTTCTAATATCTTTGAGATAAGGAGCAGAGAACTCGATAAACTGTTCCTTGTTTAGATGATCAGCACTTGACTCAAAAACTTGCAGTAATTGAGCTCCACTCTCCACCTGTAAACATAGTTAATTGTAAGCTAGCTATTGTTTAGCTCCCTTCAAAATGGTTGAGCTGAATAGTGCTGATCCATGCGTCATGTTCGTGAACGGACGCTGTCAGTTGGGACTGGTCATCTCATAGCCACCATGTCTTATTTTAATTATTTTATTATGGATTGTTTTGTTTAAATTTATATTTGCTGTACTCTGGACACTCAATGTGTACCTACATCTTATTTACATCGTTTTCACATATAATTATACCTATATTCAACATTAATGATGTAACTAATATTTATGTAACAATATAATTTAAGAGTGTCCATGGAGTTTCTTGCCCGTTCTTCTCCATAGGTACCTACTACGCTTTGGAATGGCCAACTAGCTTTATATTTCTGACTGACCGACCACTTGACAATTCAAAAGTGCCTGTAAATGGTTTAATTGAAATAAATGCTTTGAGTTTGAGTTTGAATATTAACATCTAAAAAAACATTTTTTTATTGAAAACTATATTATCAACCTTGATATTTTGAGTAGTGATAAACAAAAAGAACACTAAGTAATAACGAAATTAGATTACATTTTAATTAGCCTTCTTAACATAGTCATTTTTACAAAAAAGTATTGGCAATGGCATATTATAATAATGTCTTATGGGTTTTGAAAAAGCTGGATTCCAGTGGTCTCTTCCAGCCTACTTTCTTTTACAGTATTTTTTTTTTTATCTCACGGAGCGACGCGCGCTTAACTTGTAGTTACCAAGTGTATAAACTGGTGAATGTGTGTGTAAGCTCAAGAGCTCTCGGTACCGTCCACGACACAGACATAGTGGGAAGTGTGTGTCCCCGTGTGTGTGTTTTATGTGCTGACGCTACTCGACTTCACGCACACTAAGTTGTCTATGTTAGGTTAGGTTAGGTTTCTGCACTGAGCCCTTCCACTTCGTCTTCACGCACACATTCACAGCATGTTTGTACACTTGGTTACCATAACCAAAACGAATGTCGCTTCGTGAGAAAAAAAATACTATATCAAAATAGGATCACTCTTACTTACCTAGTTTCCTGATCAAACAAATCCAAGATAATTTGTGTTTTAACTAGAATCAGAATAATTTATTTGTATAAGTAGATAGGTATAATTATTTACCTGCATCAGTAGATAGTCAATTATGACTCGGGTTAGCAGTGCCAGCAGTTTGTGAACATCTTTAGGGTATTTATCTAACCATTCTTTTGTTTTAGACATTGTTTTGCTGCCACCACCTTCAATCATGTATCCCATTAACGTGAACTGGAATTTAAAATATATTGCATGACATTTACCAAAAACTCACTGAACATCAAAATAAATCAGAAATCTGAATTAGAATCAGAATTTATTATTTAGCTTCAGATTAGTATTAACATATAAATTATTATTTTTATTTAAACTAACCAAACAAAAATATAAAATATAATAACCTAAACTAACTAAAACTATTAACAAATTAAAATATGGCGTCGAAAAATTCCTCTGCATCGCTGTCGACTGGTAAAGTACCCAAGATTTTTATAAAATTATAATGTGTATAGTTTGTTTGAGGTTTAGTTTCATTGATAATATAATAGAAGTAATGATAAATGATAAAAATTTACTTTCCAATACAATAACAACAGATTACTTTTTAGATATTATGATGATTTAACATAATTTATTCAGAACAGATGATTTTTACTTACCGGTGCACCAGTAAAACCAATCAAAGGCACCTTCCCATCAATTCTATGCCTAGTTAATGTAATGGCTTTGCCAACATAAGCAAGTCTTGAAACAGCTCCCTCTTCTTGCAGTTTATCTATTTCAGCTGGATCTTGGAGAGGAGTTGGAAATACAGGGCCCTGAAAAGTTATTTTGTTTATAAAACAAATATAAAGCTTAAATTTTTTATTTTTTATTGTTGCATTTACTTACCACACCAGGGTGCATTTCCACAGTCATACCAAGTGCTTGTGGTATAACAAGAATGTCGCTGAATATTATTGAAGCATCTAAGTGTGGGTATCTTCTCAGGGGCTGCAGGGTTACTTCGCAAGCCAACTCGGGCGTCCTGCAGACAGTAAAGAAGTCGTGCTTTGCTCTAACTGCTTGAAATTCTGGAAGATATCTGCCAGCTTGCCGCATCACCCATACCGGCACTTTGTCTACCTCTTTCCCATGTGCAGCGCGAAGTAATCTATCATTTTTCAGTTCTGGGAAATTCTGTTCAAAATGTTTTCTAGTCAGTATGGTACTTTCAATATGTACTTTCATGTAATAGAGAATATTGTTACAAAATTTACCTTTGCAATGTACTCAGGGTTTTGATCCTCCATTTTACAAGGAACTTCAGAGCGGTTCACAAAGAATTTCTTCGGTAAGTAACAGTATTTTATTGAAGTACAATATCTTTACTTTGAGCTTTTGTATTTTAATTAATAGCTGTTTCGAATCGCGCCCGGACAGTGGCAGGCTGCAGTGCATAGATAAAATATTAAATATTACAACTGCAGTGGTTTAAGTGGTTATTTCATTGACTTTTATTGGGTTATTTCTATTAAAATAAAAGTCAATGGGTTATTTGGATAGTGATTTGACAATTTTGACAGAGTTGAAAGTTTGACATTTGACACCTACATACTCAGTTATTCTGTTTTTCCTAGCTCAATGGTTATTCTGCAAAAAAAATTGCTATATTTTCAATAAATTAATAGGCACCCACACACATGCACTACATATTATTATAAATAAAAAATGTAGCACTAGATGCTGGAATGAAAAATATAATTTAGTATCAGCTTCACGCAGTTTTTGCAGAATTTATACTTTCGAGCGGTAAATTTAATTGTTAAATCCGTTGGAAACATTATAAATAAAATTGATGGCAGTTTAAAAGTTTTATGGAAGAGGATTAACCGAACTTACTTAGTTCTCGATATCCATAACAAATCATGACATGGAAAAGGTGATTCTCCACACATAGGCCATCCATAGTTGATTTCACTTTCCACAGATGGCGCTCTAGGTCAAGTTGCACTCCGTTCGCTCTATTCACGAAAACAGACTGCTGATTTTGATTTCAATGTGAATGTAGAAGTGGTAATTAAGTATTGGATTTATCTCAATATTCCCAACTGTGTTGGGTTCGGCTTCCAGTCTATCCGGATGCAGCTTATTAGTATTTTACATAAAGCCACTGCCAATCCCCCCCTCCCCTCTCTGGTAAGACTGGTCGTCAGACTTTCGGGCTTTTGACGACCCGTAACGACTATCAAAGATCTACAAATGACAGCCGGGACCAACGGCCTATCGTGCTTTCCGAGGCACATCAAGGTTTTATCAACATTATGAACAACAGCTACCTATCTACTTACTATTATTGATAAAAACACCACCTAAATAATTTGACTGGAGGTGGATGAAGAAGAGAGTGAATGACCAAAGAAGGGTTTGATTTTTTTAACTCAAGATAAAATAAAATTTACCTAAGTATTTACATAAATCCCTAGGTGGATCGTAGAACCTATATAGCCGTATAAAGATACTATAATTTAGAAAATATACAATGTTTGCGAGTCTACTCATCTACCTGCCCTCACACTTCTATCAAAACGTAAAAAAAAACACAAATGAGCGGAGGCCTACGATAACGCAATGGTTTTTGTGAAGCGACACAGGGCGACCTTTACAATATAGATTTTTTTGTATCAAACCTTTATCCCACTTTCTTAATAAACTTTATTCGCTTAACATAAAAGGGGCACGTCCCGAATTTAAAAGGACGTTCGTTTAAATTCGTGTTTCTAGCGATATATTTATCAAACCAATATTTTTTTATAGACAATAGGATTGGTAGGTACCTATACTATTTTGTGAAACCGCAAATGCATAATTACTTAATAATATACGGGTTCAGTCTTTTCAGTCCAGTCACTGAAGCTGATTAACTCTGCCGTTACTGATTAAATGTGCAATGTTTCTTATCTACCTATACCTATTTATTGATTTCATAGGTATCTACTTCACCTAAACAGTAAATACTGAATATAAAACTGGTTTACCAGCTTCACATGATATTCCTTAACCCTTCATACTATTAAAGCGTAATAGACCTGTCAATATGCTCGTTATAAAGTGCTCTATAAAATTTTATTTCTTTCGAATTTATACAAGTGTAGCTTTTGACTATTTTTTATTCGAATGGCACTTGTTATCTTTTATATTTCGTGTGTCCTTTTGATCAGCAGGGACACAGGTGCTGTGACTTGTGCATTCTTTGTGCAACGCCGTGGGATCGCGGGATTCTATTCATAATATTTATTTTAATTTGCGTATAGCTACAGGTATCAAAAAAGATTTTGCTTTTGGTATAAAATGCTAAGCTAAATGCATAGGCATGGCTTGGCTTTTGACTGCTAGGTACCGCTTTGGAGATATCGGCACTGATTTTATGAACAGTGGGTAGGTCAGCCAATCAGTCGCATATCTACGATTACGACTGGCTTGCTACAGGAGTCTGATTTTTGTTCATAGTTTTCTCAATTGAATATAAATTAATTATCCTCATTGGTGTTTTTGATCAAGTATGATTTTTCCTTACTCCCTGAGACCGTCAGGGAAAAGGAGGTTCAGATCCCCCTGTTAAGTTTAGTAGCGAATGAACGTAGAGATTTTGCTTTGTCGTTATAACATCATTAGGTAGGTACCTACTACCATCAGCTTTGTCAACATGCACTTCACCACCTGGTGGCCAGGTTTAGGTAGCACAAAGATAATAAGTACATAATTAGGCACTCAGCAAAAACGATTTCAAAGTCAAATCATAAAATAGTGTGGGAAACAAACCTTTTTCCAAAAAGTGCAAGGTAAAAAACAAAAGCAGAAGATTATACGCAATAATTTAGCCGGTCCCGTTATATGAAATGTTTTTTATTAACTAAAAAAGTTAATGGCCAGTGTATCTGCGATTTCTTTCCAAGGAATTCCTTTTTTTTTGCAACGGCCTATCATTTTGTCTAAGTTCATTGGGCCCAGTGGGGGCTTTAGAAAAGATTGGAAACGTTATAATAAACAATGACTTTGACATTTTTGTAGGCTCAGATCAGATTTTGATGCAGATTTTTTTGGGACCCTTGAATAATGCCAATAGTTGTCCTACCTAAGTTCTCAGCATTCAATATTAACAAAGTAACCGATTGACGCATTGGATTTTGCGTTAGCGTCCAACCAGTCCAAGTCTTCAAAGTCATACCTAATGACTACCTAGGTAATTAACACTCTGAAGTGAACGTCTTGAAAATGTCGTCAAATCCAAAAATGCAGGTACGTAAGTACCTACATTTACGAATAGCGAATTGATTTAGTTCGTGAGATAGTGTGGTCTGCACTTTGAGAACTACAGGTCTTTGAGTGTAGGTACCTACCTAGACGTAGTCCTTATCTACAAACAGCACGCTAATATACACAATATTGTTCTATTACTGTTTCTATAATTAATGCCAATCTCTTGCATCTACTTCGTTAATTAATACGGTATACAAGTACAGCTATTTTGTATAATTTTTTGTATAAGTGGTTTTTCTGTTTCAGCAAGTTTAAAACTTTAAACAGAGAATGACGTATCTACGGATTTTGGATCACGCGTTCTAATATTTCTATTAGAAATCGTGCTTTCGCACGTGACAATAATTTCGTTTAGTTATGATAGTTTTAGTACAGTCCTCTAGCAGTTTAATGACAGTAAGCAGACTTGTTTTTCCTGAACCAAGGTAGGTTTTAGGTATATAAAATATTTTTGACCATACGACCATTCAACAGCATGCTATGACAGCTAAATAATAAATGATGACGTGTTCCAGTTTTATTCGGCCATAAGTTCTAGTGACGTTTACATGGCGACTGGCGAGGAAGGTGCATTCAGCGTCGGCGGCGGCAATAGCGAACAATTGCCACTAATGCAGGCTCAATTTATTTACGAGTCAGTCGCTAGGGGCGCATGGGAACATAGACGACGCTCTACGATGGAGTAGACATGGGATATTTTTTCTTTTGCCAGAATACGTTTTGGCTGAAAGTTTCTAAAGGGAAATTTTGTTTTTTAATCATAATAAGTACATTTACATAGAATACCTTTTCTCCAATCTATGTCTCAGACTCCAAAGTCAAATTAATTACGGCGCTTTCCCGTAGGCACCTCCCTCACCTCCCTTACCTTTGACTGCTCTGCAAAATCAATGCTTATCTGGAATTCACAGCTAAATAATAAACCAATACGTGTATTACTATGTAGGATCCATTATTATTATAACCCAAATGGTCTTGTCTATAGGTAGTCGTTTCGCCTTTATCAACATAATCGCCGATACTCGCATTGTTTGTGGCGACCTAATGTCAGGTAGTTATATAGCCCTACCATTTGTAATTGTAATAGTAATTGCGTATTTATAAAAGCAGCACATAGCGATTAATGTTCGATCAATGGCAATGATAGATCAACGCCCTCAAACGTTCGCTGTAAACGCGGAAGACTATTCTGTCTACTCCAAGGTTTTCCTTGTGTGTGCACAGGAGGAGGACATTGACTCAAGCAGTGTAAACAGTTCCTTATCTCGAGCTTCGCTGCAACGAAGCCGGCGAGTCACTCGCAGCTTTTATCTAAAACAAAATTGTACCTACTTAGTAGATAGACCATTACAATTTTTCATTTTTTCATTTACAATGGAAACGAGGCGATTTCTTGAGGTGGATAAACTATGAAGGTTTCTATGTACCTACTCGCGATGCGTGTAAAAACATTTGAGTAAATTAACTCCAACATTGCCATTCAACATGCAGGAAGTGATAAATATGCATAAAAAATAAAAGAGTCAAATAATAATGAGCAAGCGCAGTGTCTTGAAACTGTTGCTCGAGGAAGGGATAATGATTACATTTTCTGGTTAGATTCTAATTCGCTTCCATTTGCATTCACCAAAAACGGTTGTAACAAAGTTCGTTAATTCTTCGCCTGGCCAACGTATATTTGATACGGAAGTATGGTTTTGGACTGCGATTATGATCTTAAGCAAGGCGGGTGTACACTAGATGCGAGCGCGGTTGATAGTAGTAATTTAGAAAGCAGTTTTTTGCCGCTACGGGCAGCTGCTCACCAATCAAAATGTGCATTGTGCAGTGAGGGTTGCTGCTTAATTGCCGACTCATGACTATCCTATGTTTTGATAAAAGAACTCGCCTTTGACCATTCACTTTTGAGGTCGGCTGGTTGGCAGCTCGATTCATGGATTTTGTTGATTGATTGAGTGATTTTTCAAGTGCATACTTATACCTAGGTGAATAATCACGTTGTCCAAGAGTATGTTGCCACGCTTGCCACTAGATTTTATGACCCAGGTCATATACCTACCTACTTATCAGTCGAAATTACTACTTCAGTGACTAGTTTTGCATAAATCGATAACTGGAATAAATATGCCAATAATACCTATGTATATTTGATATCATTATACAACCCGCATTGAATTCTGTTTGTTTATATTTTAGGCACACCGTATGTTCAAGGAGCGCATGGGGAGTAGTGAATGCGCCAAATGCACGTGCACGATATTAGAATCGGAACAATTCAATAGCTTTGGTACTCGATTACGCATTCAAAGTAATGTAATATCACCATTAGCTGGTAAACTCGATGGCTCTAGGTTCATCTAGCTCCGCTGGACGCTTGGACGAACAGACGTCTACGAGACTACGAGACTCCGAGCCTACGTAGGCTCGTAGACTTCAGTTAGTCCTAGCGTACCCTAACTCATCTAGGTACTTAGCGTAGCTGACATATATTAGTCCTATGTTTCTGTCTAGATCTTTTATTCAAAAACTTTGTATGTAACATTGTACATCAGTTGAAAAAAAATTTTTACCACATTATTGCGCAAATCAAATACTCCTCTCCCAAATTTATATACCTAAACTCTAGCAATAGGTACCTACAATGAAAGCAGCACATACTATAGTCTCAAATGTAAGATGCATACGGCTTGCATTTTATAATGAAGCGCGGGAGGGCGGCACAGGCCTCGCCTCCGCGGCCGCTTCGCTTCGCGTAGGCGGTTGCCGGTCGCGCAGTTGTTTTATGCCTTTTTTGCCGCTAGCTCGCGAGCCGCGAAGCAGCTACCCTTCCTTCCCTCACTATGTAAGCCGATCGTCTTTTTTACTTCAACCATGCAAGTCACAGGTAAATAGTGACCCACGTTTACTTATTTCTTTTGCCACGGATGAATTTTTGTATTGTCCACGCCTATCTGGCCTTGATTAAAGGATTGAGGGTCATTTTATGCTGAAATTGGAACCTTATGAGATTTTTTAATAATGTTTATCGTGTTTTATTGGGGAGGATCTTGGTAGCCGCACGTGTGAATGAAAGCAAATTTGGGCATTCTCGATTCACTTTGAAATTACGCAACAGACTTTGTTTAAAATGGCCCGAAGACCTTATCTTAACTTGTTTAGTGAGAATTCCTGAATGGCAAAATGATATTCCAAATCGCATTTAGAGTCGCACAATAGGGACTGTATCTGAATGCAACATTCCAACTCGAAATTTTCTTTACCATCGTTGTCATAACAACATATTATGATTGGCTATTTTGATCGGATCAAAATTCCTTAGTCGAATAAAAGGTACACCGAGTCACAAACAAATCCCGCCAACAAGCAGTGAGCTCACGACTTGCCTAAAAAACTACATAGTCAAATATCCTTTGCTTGCCGCGCCGGTCCGCGTAAACTCACTGCAAGCACTCTACACTAGGCGATTTGTGAGAAAGCGACGTGAATCCTATTGGAGAATGGGTCGGAAAGCGAGAATAGGGCTAGTGTGCAACAGGCCCCGGAATTTGGGTTCGGGGTGAATACCCTCGAGCCGGTAAAAACTATTTTCAAGGTTAGGTTGTGTTGGAGGGGAACGTGGCGGGTGGCGGGTAGTGCAGGGCGAATTCGGCGCGGTGCGGGCGCGAGGGGGGGAGCGCGGACGCGCCGAAATGCTGATAGCCCTCCGCCCCCGCGCGCCCCTGCCCCCGTAGCCACTCCTGTCTAGTCGCTGCACCCTGGCTGTTGCTGTCTAGCGGACACTTCGCGCGCATCATGCATTTTCGATTAGGTATTGAGGGTCAGGCGAATGTTAATTATAGCTTTGTAACTACTGGTTATAGGTAGAATGCAAATAAACGACTGTTGCCTAGAATTTAACAGAAAATACTGCGTAACAGCAAACAGTTTTCAAACCAGTTATTAGTACCTAAGTATAAAGAGTAGGAACTAGGAAGGTGACCTGGTAATGTTTTCCAGGTTAAGCAGAAAGTGCAATATATTGACTGTATTTGACTTTTGTTTTGATCTATTCTAGTCTTTATTTAGGAGAGTCCTAACTTGGGGCTCCATAAAGGCTACCTACTAACCGCAAACAAACCTAAAGTACCTACCTACCTGTATTTTCCATAACAACATTTTTTATTGGAGGTTTAATACTGTACCTACGTAATCACAAAGAAGTCAAAAGTTTTCACGAAAATTGAATCATATTTTATTTTCGCCCAAAAAGCGCAGGGTAACAGTACGCACGCTGGTCGTCAAACGTCGTCGGCTATTGCTCCCCTTCGTGTAATTCGCCATTAGTCGCCGTTTGCACTCGGCTTTTTACCTTAATGAGCTCCCCCCGTTGGCTTCTCGCGACACGCACGCACCAATACGCATTTTTGTGCAGCTACCCCTAACAACACGAAAAACGTCAAGGATATAAATGTAGGAAAAAATGTTGCAAATGGGTAACGAACTCGTACAAAAAGTTAGTAAAAATAATATGTTAATAAATCTACCTTAATGCCGAAGGGGCATTAGTGGCCAGGGGTGACACTTCCGTAGACTGATGGTCTTCTTACTTCCGGTGTATAAGTCAGGCCGTTTACAATTCATGCATCTAATACGCATACAATGCGGTACGACTACAAACTATTGCAATGCGATTTGTATTTACATCTCGAAATTTAGATTAAAGGTTACCTGATTAGTGCAAAGCATTTACATTACCTAAATGCATAGATAAATGAAGAAATCGAGTTCGAAAACCTCTTCATTGAAATAACTTGTCGTTGAGGTCAACAAAACCGCAATCCTACATTGGAAATGCACCATTCCTTTTCCGCAATTTGTAGTTCAGTCGAATCCAGATGGTCTCATGTATTATGTCTGCGTATATTGTTATTTCCTTGCAGTTGTCTAATACAAAATATGGCCCAAAAATGTTACGATACTTGGCAATATGGTAGAGCCGTAGAGACATCTCTAATTCGAGATCCAAAGGGTTAGTGAGAGTTTTTGCCGTCATTTTCGGGGAGTGGAGAACAGGTTGCTATGCAGCCACCTGTCACGCTGTCTGTCTATTCACGTGTGTGAGTATTTAATGTGAATTTATGATATTCGGCTCCTTTTCTATGTGAATGTCGAATAATAAGTAGCATGTGTGCTGATGTAACGTAACCTCTCGGTTAGACGGTGACATAACGAGATAAAAGGGCTTAAATATAGACACCAATTTCTTATTGGATTATGAGGTGCTCTTCGCCATTGACATAAAGAATTTGTCGAGACCTAATACGACAATGTGAAGTGCCTTGTGTGAAAAGCGAGCGTAGTAAATCTCGAGAAGAAGGTACTTGCAACTGAGATCGTATAATCCCGGGAAGTATCTGCTCGTGATTGATTATGAAAGTGATTGATACTGCATCTGATACAAACAGTCTGCTCATGGCTCTCAACTTTTTATTTAAACTTTCGGTTTCCGTCAACGTGTTCTAAAGAGTTCTCCGTCCGAAACTATAAGGGCGAATTTTTATTTAGGCTTCGCGTCATACATAACAATTAAGTGGCTAGCTTTAGGATAGTGCGTGCATTGGGTGCGTGCGATAGCGATCTCGCGCGCCCCTCGAGCCCCCCCTCCCGCGCCCCGCACTCCTACAAAACAACATTCTAAGTATTTGTGAAGCAGAGGGTTTTTTGCGCGAAGACCGAGGGTGGCAGAGCGCAATCGCCCGCCACCGCACAAAAAACACTATTAAATAACTCAACAGAACCGCGGGGCGGATTCGTGATCGTGATACCGCTGAAATTATAATACCTACGGTTTAATTAACGTTAGCGACAAAAAAATTACGTATTTTTATAGGCAAGTACTAAAGCTACTAGGTATGTCCAGCGCGATTTGCCGTGCGATTAAACTGTGGCAATTAAAAATTCGAATGTAGACTATTACAGTTCAATATTTCAGTAGTTCGTGTCCTTTACCAGTTGTGAATATAATTAAATGTCAGAAAATGAGAATATTTGGAGCGATATAATACGTTCCCAGTTCGTCTCTGTCAACCTGATTGTATACAGACGATGAAAAAATTCTATAAAAACTCGCTCTCTGTGTTGGATGCTACGACAGCGAGATTTCCCACCAACTCGTGTGTGATTTACGAATTAAATTAAAAAGTAAATACTTAGTGGCTGTGGTCTGAAACCGGTCAACAGGTAGATCACATTGATAACGTCATCCACTGCGTAATAGCTTGAAGGAAAATTAGTAAAACATTTAACACAACAATTTGAGAAATAATTCAAACACAGCTGGCTTATTGCTTGTTATGTAAAGTCCTTCAGAAACTTTAACCCAGTTTACTTTTATACCAAACCATGTCACTGGGCTTGCTAGGATAACACTCAACTAGCTTCATCTTTCTGACTGACCGACCACTTCACGATTCAAAAAAAAACTTTAACTTAATCGACTTACATATTATTAGAGACCAACTTTAAATCTTAAAGCACCTTTACAACTCAGTCAATACGATATATATTTTAACAACTAAATAAGCCCTGAAACCGCCTAAATGTGAGCATGTTTTGTTTGAATAAATTCTATAAGGGTAACTGGTTATTGTCGTTAATTATTTTGAATTTTATCGGTAACATATGGAGCTAAGCCATGCCAGAGGTAAAGGAATAGTTATTTTTTACGATGTTTGTACACCTTGTGACGCTGAATTAATATTCGGTACATTATGAGAACAATATGACCGTGTTAAGATGTGTTTAAGATTATTTTAGGATCGTAAATACCTAAATAAATTTTTTATAAGTACATGACGAAAGATTAGACAAGTGATAATGGACTAATCTTTATCAATTATCTATCTAATCTTTTGCCAGAGATGAAACTAATTGTATAGTATTTATAACCTACTTATACTTAGGATAGCGTATTTAGTGTACTTACCAACGTAGCTAAAAAAACTTTGCGCAGTTTAGGCTAAAAAACCTGAAATCCCTTCAGTCAATCATTCTGCCTGGCCGTTTCCCGTATGTTGGGGTCAGCTTCCAGTCTCACCTGACACAGCTGAACACTAGTATCCCCAACCTGAAATCCTCTACTTTTACGAATGTTTTCAGGAATTTAATTTGTTTATATTTTCATTTAGGCATGCATTTATTTATATTTGTGAAGGAAATGTGCGTTCCCCGAATTTTTATTGTGTACAAACTTTTCGACTCCGTCACGCAAGATTGGCCGAGATTATTTATAAGCTTCATTTGTCACCTTTTTGTGCCGTTACTATAGTTTCTATAATTTTGCTTTATGATAAGAAATACAGCTGAACTTAAACTTAACTTCATCACAACATTACATAAATACAAAGTCCTAGAAATTATAAAGAAATCTAAGGATGCTCTACAATTTATCATATAAATATATTTATACTTAAATTGTAGAGCACCCTTAGATTTGTTGCAGCATTAGGTAGGTACCTATGTATTGTATAACGGGCTGGTGCCCTCAACTCCACGTCCATGCGCGTATTTTGCGTAGGTACATAAGTAAAAATTGGGTTTAGAGAATCAGTTTATTGGTTTCGTTAAAAAGTTTTGTAATCAAACTTGAATTGAAATAAGTCTGAATTTCTGACTAAGTAATAGTCACGCACTGTTTTCGGGGTCAGCAAACCCTAGCTCAGCCAATAAATGACAGGTATGAATGACTTAGTTTTATAGATAACTATTTATTTACGCATTATGTAGGTAATCAGCGTAACTCTACTACATATACCTATAGGGTGGTCAAAGAAGAAACCTTTACCAGATGGGTACTCACGGCTATACTTTAACATGGCTAGGTACTTGATTGAAATGAAATGATTTTTATTTCTGTTTGTACAAACACTTTTACACGCCAAACATATAGTTTTTAAACTAGATGGGGCCGGCGTTTCCTATCTGACTACTCTGAGAAGAAAGGCCGAAACAAACTCAGAGGTCACAGTCTCTTTTAAAGTCCAGACAAAATCTTGGTCAGATCATGTGAAGGCTATGTAGAACGGTATCTAAAATGGTCTTTTGAAGAAAGAACCACACAGTTTGAGTGGCCCTGTCCAGTCAGTGCACGCAATTGTCAGCAATCGTGCAGCTCAACTCAGAACGTAAGGAGCTCAACGATTCGACGAACAATACCAAAGAAAGGACATTTGAGTAGGCCGCATAAATTACTCAAGCTGCCAGATCATGATTAAACTAATCGAGAAAAATACAAAAAAAAGCAATGACCGCCATAGTTCTCACATTCACAATAATTAAAATAATATTATAATACTATAAAAAGTAAATACTCATGTCAAAGGATATATAAAATACATCAATGTCAATGTGTGTATAAAAATCCGGACATAATCTTTGAGGACCATGTATATCAATGTCTGTAATGGTCTTTTGAGGAAAGAACCACACAGATTGAGTGGACTTGTCCAGTCAGTGCACGCATGTACAAAATGGTTTGTGGCTTGGGGGTACATTGGAGTAGCTTAATTAATCCCAAGCCTTTTTGTCATCCAAGTAATCTTTAACGTTATAGAAGCCTTTTCGACAGAGTTTCAGTTTAATAAATGATTTAAATTTATTGAGGCTCAGTTCTTTAACATGGCATGATTGAGAAGTCTAGCAGCCGTCTGGCGGTTTTGACAACAAATGAAGCCTAGCCGAATGGCCATCCACTTGATAGAATTAGTAAGTGAATAGTAGATATAAGGTAAGAATAATTTTTTTATATGTAAGTATATCAAAATCAAAAGTCATTTATTCAAACTAGGCTGAGAATTTGCACTTTTTCAAAGTCAAAATTACTTAAGACATTCCCCCTAAACGCCCGCCCTTCACCACTTTCTAGTGCTTTAGCCGGGAAGAAGAAGTGGCGCAACAAACTCCCCAGCAGCACTGCTGTCTGTTCAGTTAGAATAACTGGATTCTATACAGTAGTAAGTAATTAACATTACGAAACAGAAAACATTAAATTATTTTATTTCAGCAATGCATACCTATGTCAGCTAGCTCACGCCAATTTACCTACCAACAAAAACATTGGTACTCAAGCAGAGATAAATAATAAAAACGTAAACAGAACTTAATACCTAAATAAGATCCTCCAGGCATATAGGTAGGTACGAGTACCTAGTCCAATTTTGGTTTTGGTACCTAGGTACACTCAATATTTTGTTGTTATTTCCATTTTGGTCGGTCATCAGTTCTACCATGAGTATACGGCCATACAATACATTATCCAAATGGAATTGACAATAACGATAAAATTTTGAGAAGGCACTATCTATAAGTACCGCAATTGTATTTTTTTCAGGCCGTGGGAGTTTCACGCTACTGATTATACTTACTTACTTAATAAATTGGAATAATTATTTTAGGTAGATATTAATATTTATATTACGCGAACATACATAGTCGAAATTACTGTTTTCTCTATATTCGTTAATTTAATAATTAATCATCGATATCCTTAAGACTTTAATGGGTTTGTGCAAAATCCCAGACAACAAATCGATTTTAAATACTCACCCACAAAAAAGGGGCTCCATTTGCTGGGATGTTGTTTTAGTAAATGTAGGTAATGATAGCAAAACCGAAGCATCTGTAAAGGACAGCTTCTGTCGACACCTCGGCAACAAGCCGTGTCAAATGTAATGGTTTCCAGTTCATAAATCACTCAATTATATGTTTGTGAGTAAACAAAAAATATCGCAAATCCCGCTTTAAGTAACAACGGTCATTAATCACGGCCGACTTCGGCCACAAATGGTAAATTATTCGGTAGCGCTAATGATTGGGATGCGACGATGGCTCATGTTTGGGAAATACAGAAATTCTTGGGCTATTCAGGCAGTAGGTATTGCATAGCCCTTAAGTTTTGAGTAGGTACCTAGTTACTAATATCTTGAATACTGAAAGTACTTACCTACCTATGTACCTACTATTACAATAATAGGTTCCTACCTACACCAATTCGGGAAAACGCGTGATTCGAATTGGCTAAGATATTTTGCATACATGATTCCGTGAATGCGCTTGAGAGAATTTGGTGATTCATACCTAAGTGTGAAAAACCAGCAGTTTCGTAATCTGACATCAATCAGAATACCTGAAAACCACAAAAATGCATTCATAAATAATAAACCCTTAACTTACGTAGAACAGAACTAAAATGTTCTGCCATCAGCCATTTAGTAGCTTCACATTAACTGTGTCCAATGAACTGAAATAGTGCAGTCTAGGCAAGCATCGCACGCCATTTGCCGTGATTACCTCATCTATAATGCAGCTTGTCAATGTCAGCGGCTAAGACAAGTGAAATGGTTTGCTTTACCTTCTATATTTCAGGGAAGCACACGTCCCCAGCAGTCATTGGTAATTCACGATTCGCTATTATAAGTACTTACCTACACATATAAAATGTGGTTGCAGTTTAGAATTACGTACTAAGTACCTACCTAGGTTACATTACCATAATTGTTATGTACATAGACAAGGTTATAGGACTCGATTTATTATTGATAATATAATGATGTAGATTGTAGGGTCGTACTTGATAGCTGTTATGGTGCTGACAAAGCAATTTGAATTGTGAGTTGCCTTTGGTAATTGGACTGCTGAGAGTTGTTGCCATTTTTCAGCATTTATGTAGGTGTCTTGTTGAGTTAGAAATAGGCCGAAGCAGCACAAACTAGCTTTACAACAACTTATTGAAAGTTTACTCATTCTTAAAGCCGACGTACAACCTACCTAGGGAATTTTTAAATTACTGATTCCTAAGCGTGTTTTTATTACACAATGAATTATGATTGACGTTTAAAACTGCTTGGTCAAACCAATGACTAAAGAAGTCATTGGGTCAAACCGACATAGAGAAATAAAATCATTTATCATTCAATGACACTAGAAGTGAAGCGAAACTATACTTTAACAAGTATTATTGATTTCTGACTTAACAGTCGATAGGTTAATTCAAAAGACCTCAACGCTTTTTGAAAGCTAATAATTTTATAAATAGGAAAATTCAGCATTTAGTTATAACGGAATAATTCAGACTGTAATTCTGCATAGATTTCCTCTTATAATTAGTTAAGTAAGTATTACGCTTGTGTGCTCCTCGGGTATGACGTAGGCAGGCTGGTTTTTTAAAGTAATGTATGCTTACGCAATAAACAAATTAATGCGTCCTAAAGGTTAGTTCTGCTTGTATGTAGGTCAAAAGGAAATCACTCAATCGTCATAGAATTTTCCTGTCTCAACAAAATAACATATTTACTTGAGGACTTGGTTTTTTAGCTCCGCGATGTTATCAGCATTCGTGTTATTGTTTCGTGTGTTGATAACAACGGCGTTCTTTACATTATTTCGCAACGTGAGTGACCTTTCGTGCTAGCGGCGGCAAATCGCGCGAAAATATCGATTAGGTTTATCTTATCGCCGGCTATCGGTGGCGTGTCGCCTCGAATAAATGGGAATCAAAACGCACGCATCGGCTCAGCACTATTTTATACCGTCATGGCGCATGCGTCCTGTTGGCCCTTGCATTGGATGTCGCAAACTCCGCCTCCGATGTCACTATTCGCAAATTGCGTTGCAAATCCGGTGCTTGTAGGTTTTCAGCAAGAACGTTGATAAGACAGTGTGGCAGACGATGATAATGTATGATACCATACGATTATCGATACCTACGAGTAGTTTATAGTTTTATCTTTACCGTTTGATATCGATACCGCATGAAATTCTGTGCGCCTAGTAGAACCTAGAGTTCGAATTCACACAAGTAAATCACCATGTGATACTCTGGTTATTGTCAATTTAAAATGATAATTTTGTAATATACTGCAGCTCAGTTGATGTTAAATCTGAAAAACAAATATATTATTATTTTTATGGCGCATAAAAGACGTCGTTTAAATGCGCTTCTATCAATAGGTAGAGTTGATTGTCAGATTTGCATTTAATATATGTTTTGTGTGTTTTGTTATATACAAATGGCGTACTTTGTGTGCTTATGTATTCAGAGGCATGTGAAAGCAGTTATTTAAACTCGTTTACGGCACAATCCACCTGCTATATAATCCGCGCTGTTTCGCAACTAGAATGGTATCTATGTCATAGTGATGGCGAGACAAAGATAGGCTGATAGTGTGGGAGTGAGCGAGAGGGACGTATATGAGACCGGATTCTGCGAACACGGAGGACGGAGGGGCTATATACATACCTACTCTGTTATCTGTTCGCGAATATAGTTGCGCAATGTACAACGGGCGAAAAAAGTTTCTATTTCGCTCCAACAAATAACGTTTTTAAAACACTCGAATCGATAAAATGACCATCAGTAAGTGTCGAATTTTCCTTCGATTCCGAAGCTCATCGTTGATTGTTCGTCGACAAAGTACAAATCGCCTTGAAAACCTGCTTAATCGATGCGACACGAATTATTAAATTACTTGTTTGACTCGTTGTAAGCGGCGGTGGAAATTTTGTTAATTTTGTAATTTTCGCGTTTTTCGGTGTGATGTAACAGACTTTTCAGTCTTTATAAAAGACAAGTCGCACGTTTAAACTGAAAATCGAGGTATTATACATAGGGGAGGGAGTATACATTACAAAAAAATGCATCAAAAATACCTGAAAGTAAGATTAGTAGGTTGGTATTTTATTGGTCCAGAAAATGGTTTGGATTGTATTACAATAAAAGCTAGGCTCTATCTTTTAATTATTTTGTAAAATTCGTAGATTCACATTAAACACCACTTTGTTGATAATTAATGGTCAATAAAAAAGCCTTTTACCAACTTTACGATTTGATTAAAAGTAACGATAACGAGTAGGTACCCATAGTACCTATAAGTTTAGTTATTAAAAACACACATACAGTTTTATTGACATTAGGTAGGCTATTATTTCAGCTTTATATGAGCGACCTAATTATAAGTATTTCAGCTGAAAATATAATAGGTACCTACTTAAGTAGGTATGGAACCTGAATACCTAAAGAGGTCATACATTAAGGAAAATCTGTAGGTAGGCTCGCCACTTTTCGTCCTGCAGCTCTTTGGATTCGTCGGTAGGTATAATGTAGGTACCTACCAACTGAAAATGGCATTATTTTATCTGGAAGTAACTAGTCCTAGGTAATGCGAATTGCAAGTACATATGTAGGTATTAACTCAATGACGTCATGCATTATGTATTTGGAGTTTTAACCAGGCAACTACACTCTACCGAGATGTTTCGTCGAAGAGAGTAGGTACTCGTAGGTATATATTTAGAATATTTAGCAGCACAGCGTGTTATCTAGCAAATGGCGACGATCGGCATCGGCATCGGTGAGGCGTAAACAGACGATTACGACACGCCGCGGAACAGAAGTCGCTGGATTCGCGCTCCACTACCGCACCCGCGCCGCCAACATGGCCGCCACGAGTCAATGGCCTCCACCGCCGCTTGCGCAACTGCACGCGCGAATCTCAACAGCAAAACAAAGTCTTCGGCTCACGTATGCGTGTGTTAACTAACCTACACACGTACAGTCGGCTTAAAAGAGATATATTCATCGACAAGAATTCATTTGCTTGTCTACAATTTGTGTTCCTTATTACTGTATCAATGTGTAGCTACAATTAAGGACCAAATCTGTAATGTTTTGTGGCTACAGATTGATACAATATTATAGAACAATGATTGTAGACTATTAAACGAGTTCTTGTCGAGGAATACATCTATTTGAGGGTGACTGTACATTGACATTGTTTGTGTCGATTCTGCGCTTGCGATCCCTGTGTGCGTAAACTACCTACTGTGTGCGCACACGCTGTTTCTATGTGTTATTGAAGGGCTTCAACTGTGTAGCAGTTGACCGCAATGCTGATTAATTTGATAATAAATAGTTGTTTGCTTTGGGTTTTCCTTAATTGATGCGATGAAGGATTTTGTCCCTATGTTTTAGATTAGGTAAATAAAATTCGTATTCAACAGTAGAATCAGCAGAAAGTACCCAGTTAAACTCAATAAGGTTAGTAAAACTTACTTAATTGCATAGCACACCGTCTAGAACCTAGATATATATACGTACCTATACACATATTAATTAAAACATGGGCAATCCAAAAAGTCCCTTTCAGTCGCATTTCATGAAAAACTCGATTACATTAGCTATATCGATAAAATGAGCAATCTTCGACGGCTTTTCTCGACGTACTTATGGAAATCGTTTATCAAGTACGCAACACTAGCCCTAGAGACGTCTCATATATGTAGTTATTTTCCATTGCTGATTTCGTGTGTCGACACATTCGACGTAAACTGGACCACACAGTGCAGAACCAGTAGGTTTCACGTCCACATACCTATTTGTGGATAGTCCCGTTATTAGACAGCCGTCACAGCAGTCTTTAGAATGTGCGACTCGGCAACTTGACATTGGCGGACCCCGATATAGCGGACTGCGGAGGGCCACAAGCCCAATACGGTCACTAATGGAATGCGAGAAACGTTTTTGTAGTTTATTCAGAAATTAATGACTGATAAATATTCAGCGATTCGTTGAGAATACGTTATTGGAAATATCAATGGCGGATGGGTATTGTATAAGTGTTTTAAGGTTCTTGAGACCCTGTATGGAGGTTTATTGCATAACGTTTTATTGCATTTGCTAGGGCTTGACAAACTGTACGTTCAGACAGTCCAATGTGTTACGGTTACAACTGATTTTGTCACACTTTTTCGCATGTATCTCAAAAGTATTCTGAGTTGAGCTGCACGATTTCTGACATTGCGTGCACTGACTGGACAGGTCCACTCAATCAGTGTGGTTCTTTCCTCAAAAGACCATTTCAGACACCGATCTACATAGCCTTCACATGATCTGACCAAGATTTTGTCTGGACTTTAAAAGAGACTGTGACCTCTGAGTTTGTTTCGGCCTTTCTTCTCAGAGTAGTCAGATAGGAAATGCCGACCTCATCTAGTTTTTAAAATACGATTGACGAGTAAAAGTGTCTGTTCAAACCTACTTACAGAAATAAAATCATTTATCATTCATTTATCATAGTATTCCCCGAATTCTGGACTAAAGAAACCTAGTTCGTTATTTAGACAAAACACGTGACATTTTCTATGCGTTACCCTATCAATCTTAGTTTGAAAGATGCAATTTTAATTTCTGACCTTTGTCATTTCTCAAAACTACCTAATTACTCGTAAACAACCTTAGTATATTTCTATAAAAATAGTAAATTACAAAGTGCTAATTGTATTTTGATAAAATTTTCTTTTGTTTTGGTAAATAGACACGTACACCGACGCCATACAAACTCTAGTCTAAGTCTAGGATTGATAACATCTTGGCAACACAGCTGGACACGTTGGCAGATAAACTAAACGCACGTTGCGTTAGGCAATTCGGCGTAGCAAAGCCTCAGGTCACCTAGCGCGTTATCAAAATTATAGCCCGGTTGGTGTCGGTTACGACGTTCCGCTACGCAGTGCTACGCGCTACGCCACAGCGAGCCATAGCGGTGTCGCCGAATTCAGGTCACCGGCAGCACTCGAATTTGCATGCGCGCTAATAAAGACCATACATTATGACGAGAGCCGACAGATGGCGACTCTCGCAGAGATGGCGACAACACCTCGTTACAATAATTTTTATTTAACGACACCCGTTTATCTCACATTTTATGTAGGATCAAGTTTGACAGTCATAACCCAAATGCATACGCAGTCATTCAAAAGCTGTTAATGTGTTTCGATCGTTTCACATACCTACATAAAAGAATTACATCTCAGTGCATATTACCTACATACTGTGGTTACCTATTTAAAATCAAGTTCCTCGAAATGGTGAATTTAGAACGACAAATAAAATTTAGATACCAGTAGGTACTAGAATATTCTGCCTTATGACAAAGGCAAGTTATTTTTATTTTTAACTGATCGATCGCTTGTGCTGAAGGTTGAAAGTTCATGTGAGTTCCTACTAAGTACCTATTCGGAAATGTCTATCTAAGTATGCCTTTAAATTACAAATAGATGTAATTTAGTTACCTACCTATAATTTAATTCAATTAGATTACAAATAAGGACCGAAAACACAAATAAAAAAAACAAATTAAGGACATAATAACACGACTAAGAAAACCTCTATTTAAATTCAAATACGTACAACAATGTACACAATTATATTAAAATAATAGCAATAATGAGGTACATAATTAAGATGTTATTAATATTTATGCCGACAGCCTCGTAATCTAAGTTTCCGTATGATCATCACCTTCGGTTTTCAAAATAAACGAAGTAGTTGTGCACGCGAATCGGAAGTGTTCGGCAGAGGTCGTCGTGCCCGAACTAGACACGTGTAAGCGACGCGTTGTGTAATACAACCTTGCTGTCGCGAATATATAGAACAGTCGTCCAGCCAGGATATGGTGGACATGACCCGGTTATTTAAGTCCCCAGTCGTAAGATGATTGTCAAGCATTGAGCATTGTGAGCAGAGATTCATAATAATATGAAGCCAGATACGGCTAAGTTGATAAACTTTTGGTTTCGGGGCTTGTGTGTTATACGGTGATTATTTTCGCATTTCTCGTGTAGGCGTATGTATTTTGTAGCAGTCAAACATCAAAATATTTCTAGCACCGATTAAAGTAAAAAAAAAACGTTAGACCAAGGCTTTCAAACAGGGTATTTTTCAGCAAGTTTAGCCAACAACGCCAAAATGCTTTCCAGTTAAGAAACACCAACTAGAATGAAATTACAATGTTGGATCCGTATCTACATCGCTATTTCGCAAAGGTCTATGTACCTTATGTTATAAGAACTCTCTCGCACTTTTCCAAGAAATTACCTAACTTGTGTGTCACTAATTTGGCTACGGAAAACTAGTTGTTAATAATCATCGAAGTTTCCAGAATCTTGCTGCTTAAAGACATTCGTCGTAGCTACTAAACTGATAAGTGTTACCTTGATCAAACATGTTGTACATATTATGAATATGTACAACCTTATGTACAAGCATATTCATATCTTATGCCATCGTCCAATGTCACTAATAATACGTTTTTATTTAATTTTACCATGATTTTGAATCTCTTTGTTCATGATATCTCATTTCGTAAAAAGTTGAGTTAGTTAACTTAGGCTTTCAGCGTAACTTCAGATGCGAAAATAACATCAGATCCAGCATGCAGCTGAAACAAATAGTCAGTTGATTTATTGTTATTTTTCTCAAGATCATAATAATATCCTTCTTTTCTGAAATGCCAGCTTCCCGTTAGGAATTTAAATTGCAAAATTTATTTAAATCATATTATTATGGCGTTATTTTTGTAAAAATGTAAAGCTATTTCCACAATTATTTATCGGATCGCTAAGTGGCGTCATGGCGAATCAAAGGGCCTCGCTTCGGCGGCGGAAGGTCGAGAAGACCTTCTGTCCATTGCCCACCGGTGTTAACATTGACAGCGGCCCTTATGCAAATCGTCTTTGCGCGTGCTTGCTTCACTCGTAACTTTACTACCGGTACGGCGCTACTCTAACTCAATGCTGTAGGTAGGTACTTTATTATACTGCAATCATACTAACGAACCTTCAATTCGGACGCCCAATCCGTGACTATTCGTCGTATAAGCATGATTTCCTGGTCTCAACCTCGGTGGATAGGTACAGGAAAATATACCAGTCCTAACACATCCCTAGCCTTTCTGAATATTTGGACACGAGTATTCAAATTGACTTGCAAACTAATATTAAGGTATGTATGAGGTCAGACGCCAAAAAAATGGATGTTTGCGAAAATTGCCAAAGACATTTGCTTACCAGATTTTCGTGAAATCGGCACGCAACCGGCACCAAAAAACGTAAGCGAAAGATTTGTTTTTTATTGTAATGAATAAATTCTGTCTAAAAATCAAGGACACCCGTATTTCACTGCATCAGATTTCAGAAAAACTCTTTGGTAGATAACCATTTTGTGCGAGAAATCGTTCACATTGTAAGGATAGGTAGGTACATTCGTTCATTTCAGTATACTGGTACCAATTTAAAATAGGTGTTTTAAATGCCAGTAGTTTTCGACAACACTACGCGACCTCGCAAACCAGTTGATGACGTGAATCGAAAACGATTCACAAAATTAGTTGTCGTTGCGAAAGAACACTCTGGAAAAAGGTACCGATTACTTACCAACGGCAGAATGTCTAATTAATTTACAGTTTGTGCACAAATGAGCGAATCTCACCGTAATTTTACTGACTTGGCTTTGGTACCTGCTCATTAAATTTGTAAAAAGTTACAGTACCTAACCAATCTTCATACCATCAGATTTTATAGTAAATTATACGAAGGTACTTAGGTACCTAATATTTTTGACAGTGTAATGAAAATGACTCAGTAGGTCTTGGTACAATTTGTTTAAATTGCAAGCATTATTTTCATTATAATCAGTGCAATAAAGATATATTTTTATAAAATATTCTAACCTCAAACACTAGGTACATTATGAATTTAAACCTACCACATGTACATGTTACACGCATTTGCAAGTGTTTCAAGTTCTTACAGCATAGAATATTGGGACAGTAACTAAATTAATGGTTCATTATTAAATATCTGTTGAGTAGAGTCCTCCAAAAACCCAAAATTTATAATTAACCATTCAATTCTGCTGATCGAAAAAAGAGCCTTGCTTACAACGAGACTCACGACCTCAAAATGTAATGCAAGTCATCATGAAGGATCCTATCCTACGGAAATTTATGATAAAGATCTCCATACTAAGTATCAGATTGCAGGTCGCCGTCCCCAAATATAGCACAGGAGCATGACTCAATTCACTTTATTAGCATTGACGACATGTTAGGCCACTGAACCTCTTTGTACTTCAAACGTTATAGCTTCTGGAATCACCGAAAAGTGGTCTACAGGAAAAATCACAGGGACGAAATGTATATATTTTTAGTAGGGTATTATTTTCCTTGGTTTATTCTATAACATTTCAATGAAACCAGAGAAAAATACCTAACAATAGATTTAACAAACGCCGCATCAAGGCGACGACGACGACGACGACGATCAACAAATTAAAAATGGCGGATTATGTCTCTACTGTAGCCTAGACATATATATTTTTTATTTTTAGCAGAAAATCAAGCGCAAATTAATAGATACAGAGAAGCTGCCGGTATTAGTGGGACGGTTCAAGGCAAGCCCTGCGGCTCGCAAAGGGCCGCGTCAGCGTCACGCGCCGCCATTGACCCACTTACACATACCTACACTGCGTGTGCGCACCTCGTACAATCGCCAATGAAAGCCCTTTGCGAGTTCGCTTGTCACGTACACTCCTTTAGCAGTTATTATTGTTTATATACCTACCTAGATATCATACGATTTCGGAAGTGAATTCTTACAACAGAATATCCTAGATAAAATTCATAACTAAAGACATTACTTTTAAAGACACTTGGAAATCCCAAATTCGCTTAAATTAACGTTTAGATTGAATACCGTGGTAATCAAAACAGCATCACTCTAAGCAAAGTTAAAGTCATAAAATATCCAACGTTTCCGCGAAATGTCCCTACCAATTCGCGAGAAATAATGAAAACTATGTTTCCGCCCAACCACTTGTGCGCATGAGTGTATAAGATTTCAGCGCAGTCGTTCGCTACAGTTGTTTGTGCGCGCATCTCAAGGCGACGGTTGGCCCTCCGCCGCAAATAATTCTACTGTTGTGAAACACACGCCTTATCATCCGGCGGGGCCTTGGCTAGATCACACGAATTACGGTCAAGTTGACGATTTCACGATTAATATTTTGTATTTCATGATAAACATTCCATTTCGGTAAATATTTTATAGTATGAATCAATCATTGACTAGTTCAGTTTCACAGTATGTGAAAGTAAATTGTGACTGCTCGTAGCAATTCTTCCTGCTACGCAAATTAATCCGCTACGCAAAATCTGCTACGCGACCTTCTACGCGAATTTTCGCTACGCAAATTCTGCGCATAAAGTTGCTGCTACGATGATAATAATTAATGGATTGATATTTTTGTTACCACCATTTCATAATGAACAGTTTTAAGGGCTTTATAAAGTACTTTTTTTTACCTAAGGGCTATTATTTCCCACGACTTACCCACTCAAAATGCCTTTATATTTCGATATACTTATTATTTTACTTACTATTAGGCATACTTACTTACAAAAATATTGAATGACAATGGGAATAAAACATTATAGTCAATTTAGCAATAACATAATGTGTTGGATTTGATGCTATAAGTTCCCTGTCAATTTTATTTCCCTAGAATGTTGCTTGGTGACTGGTAGGTAAGTATTTGGGTCAAAAATCCGTGATAACTGGAGGAAAACAGACATATTAAAGCCCTTTTCGTCATTCATTCCGTAACATTGTGCTCTACCTACACAATCCTTGGCTGTAGCTGTTATTAAAATTCTCGCAGACATTGTAAACATTTTGTTCAATGCTATAATTTGATAAATACAGTGTTTTTGGCCTTCAAATATAATTCAGGGTAGTCAGACATGAATACATGAAACATGTGTTATTCATCAGTCGTAAAGGGCATGTTCTAAACATTATCTCTTAAGAGGCATGCCAGTGATAAGTGCGTCGGCTGCGGCGTCAATGCACTCGGCTGCATGCCCGTAGGTCAGTTCCCTGTGACTCAGACACCGCTGCACCGTTACGTACAGAGCGCATCGTGATCACTACTTTTATTACTTACCATACACTCTAAATAACATAAGAAATATAGTAACCCATCATAAGTTGACGCTTCTCAAAGCATCTCAGAAAACTTCCTCCTACAAATAAGGCGATGTATCACTAACCGTGATTCACGTCGTTGCGCAGGCGACGCACTAGTAGGGACCCCCAAAACCGAGTGGCTAGTTGCCGCACGAATGTAACAATCGTTACTCGGTGCTCCAGTGACTTTACAATAATATGTATCTCTTGCTTTCTTTACGACTTTCAATTTCAATTATTGGGTAACACATTTCAATCGGAACGATGAGATGTTACGATAGACAACTATCAAAAGATTGATATGCTACTCGTTTAAACAATTAACAAAATCGTTGTTTGTTTAGAAAACCAATCTTATCGGGGCTACCCAGTTCGTTGAAGGTAGAAATGTATAAAACATTTGGTTCGCATACAGTGTGTGTATGATTTCTGGTCGAAATCAATGCAAGCCCATTTGAATACGATAACTGTTGATTATGTAATTGTAGCTGCGAACATCTGCTGTTTACCTCCTCAGCGGTGGAGGGTTGAGATAGCTAACCCTTCCCGCGGCCACCGGCCATCATCGGCCACAGCTTTTTATCGAACGTCAAACAAACTGCTTTAATGAGAAATATCGGTTACGGAAACACTCAACTGCATATACTCGTAGTATTATCAAATATTTGTTGATGCCCTTTGGTTTTTACTGTCGTGCAGTAGGTTTGTACTACATGCTGTGAATAATCTTTCTGCTTTGATGTTATCTCGGCCTTCGTTTCAGGGTTCGCTTTATATCTAGTATAGGGAGATACACGTGTGTGTAATTTTATGCCGAATACAATGACATTGTCTTAACGTTAGTGTGAAATTCCGCTAACAATTCGAACTATTTACAAGTTATTTATGAATTTTCTTTAACTCATAGGTAATATGTTTTACCAAATAATGTTTTAAAGAAGACGCTGTGTTATTCCGACGTCTACGATAAGTTCTAATCACAGTTGTATTTCATAAAATCCAGTTCAGTACTCTGCTTAACGCCTACGAGAATCCTTGTGACCTATTTGCTACTTGCTCTGTTCACTCTTATAAATAGAACTCGCGTGCATCGCATACTTGTCTGTCGTTGATGCAACCACAAATACGTCTTTTTTCTTTATAAGATAATGATGACTAGAAATTATATCATACATAATATGTATTTATTTTCCCGGCATTCCAAATACTTATAAACATGTCCTTCAGTGTATTTAAGCTCATAGTTACCCCTAGATTTGGGGCATGGCCTGCGCAATTCACAGAATTCAACCCAAGTTATGGTGATCATACCTAAGCTGATTTCGATAAGGTGCAAACAAAGGAGTTACCAACTTCGATCAGCATGCAAACTTACCCTTGCTGTGTGAGGGCAATAAATATCAATAAGTAATTACGGGTCAGGTTAGCTAGGCAGATGTGAAGGCTGAATATCGTCATGATCTACAATCGATCGCAGCTTGTGCGCGTCGACCAATGGGGACGCGTTACATCACGCAAACCGAATTAATTCACCACTCTTTATAAATGTCTAGGGGCTTTTGATAGCACGTTTTATATTTTTTTAATTTAAGCATAATATGTGCATTTTGTAAATTAGTTATCCGGGGTAGTAAAGATAAAAGTGAATGTTCAATTTCGGAATTCAGGATTATATAAATGAGCTGAAGTATTTCTTAATAGAAAGATTAGCTAATTAGTTCATGAGGCTAAAGGATAATCTAATATACAGTACTAGTGCTACAGACACTGCGTAACTTCGTAGCCGTCAGTTACATCGCTCTGCAAATCGAATAAAAGAGATAGGTACGTTCATTAGGCTCCGTGTATCAAACTTTTGACAGAGTGACGACCTTTTGCTGCTACGACAATTTTATACGGCTACGTAAATACTAATACATACGCAATAACAAAATGCAAGTTACATAAGCGACAATAAAGGCCAAAAGCACATATTTCCAATGCAAATGATCACTTTTAAAACGGAACAGGCTGGCCACTCGTCGCGCCGGAAACATTTCGTGTTTAAGGGTTGTGCGATTTATTGCGGACCAACAGCCGGGTCCTTTCTACCTTTAATTGGCTACAAAACACATCCCATTTACAAAAACAGACACAGATAACGGGACAAAGGAGGTTTCTGTATTTTATCACTCTGATTGTTTTTTGTTTCGCCTGCAATCTGGATGCAGTGAATCTGGGATTGGCAAAAAATTAAATGGTTAATGGTGTTCTGGCTTCTTCCTTCTTGACAGAATTTTTTGGTTGATAATTGTAAAATTAAATGATATTGATATTCCGGATGAATAGATCTTACCTAAGTGTTTTTTATTTAGATATCTTTTTGCAGTAGTACCCAATAGTAAGGCGCATTCCAATAAGAAAATAATAAGAAGTTTTTACTTAAAGTAAAGAACTTAATTTATTTAACAGGCATTTAAAATATTTTTTTGTACACGGAACTGCACATACTCAGTCCGAATCAAAGCAAAAAATATGGAGAGGATTGCATTATATCCACAATAAATCTAATGACACGACAGCCTCTATAAATCGGAACAGGTAGAATTTGGAACTAATGACTGCAACGTTTTGAAAGGGACTATAGAACATAGGGTATTACAACTGAAACTTAACCTTATGTTGAAGAGATTCGGTCTATTTTGTATTGTTTGTTGGTATTAGTAGTTTTTATGCAGTTTTTGAGGGGCTGCAGCGGGGCGGGGGCGGTGCGAACCGAGAGGTCGGTCGCTGAAAGGGTTGTGTGGGAACGGAGGGCACCTGCGACTGCACATGGTGCTCCAACACTGAGTTTTTTATACATTTGCGCACACATATCTGTCTAATGCCGTTTTTTACTTATTATACGTATGTAGAAACGAAATA
Organism: Brachylomia viminalis; assembly: GCA_937001585.2. NCBI lineage: Eukaryota > Metazoa > Arthropoda > Insecta > Lepidoptera > Noctuidae > Brachylomia > Brachylomia viminalis. Next base: position 13,632,120 of record OW443299.2, read on the forward strand.
ACAGACGACGCATTTCAAAACATAAAACAAACAATAATGTTATCAAGTATCGACAAAATGTAGCGTAAAACAAACATAATAGTTTAATGAAGCCTTGACTGGAAAGGGGCGGTTGCGAACTGTCGATTGCAACTGTTAGCCATGGCATTATCGTGTCGGCGTTTCTCATTACCGATGCTTTGTTTCGCGTTGTATGTTCAGGACCAGTCTTATTAGACCTCTTCACTCATAGCCTATACCTGAAACAAGGGGTTTTCAGCATGAAACAGAACATTTGGCTGCATTATTGAGTTACATCGGTCGTTACCTTAGCGAACTGCCCCTATTTCTCGCCAGTATTTATTCATTTTGCAACACATCGCCTGTCGGCCTTTTCACCCTCCCTTGTCGGCTCACGCGTTCTCGTCAATGAATTGTTAATGAAGCACCTTCGTTAAAGGCCGCCAAATTCACGAAACCCCACGTTGTTGAGGCGTGAACCAAAATAACACGCACACCGTTTCATATACGGCAATTTATTTATTATTCGCTTTAGAGTGAAAGTCGATGATAATCGAGCGTCAAAAGGTAGCGAAATAAAAGTTTTTTTGAATATCTGCAATTACGTCATTGTTGTTTTAGCGAAAGTTGATTATGCATTTGAATATTGGTTAGATACTATTTCTTACGTCGTGGGTTTTAACTTTAAATTATTATCATTTTGTTGGATTTATTTTGAAACACAATTTCATTTTCCGTTGCACACGTCTAGGATATAAAGGAAAGTTAAGACTATTAACGAAATCATCACAAGGGATCTAAAGCTTCTATCTAAGTCGTGTTTTGTAGTGGTGTTAATCGGATAGTTTTAGTGTATTTTTTGCATAAGCGGATAACCCTTTAGCATCTACCTGCGGAGCGCCAACAATGCGTGCATTGTGCGCAACTCCTGCGCAAGTGGGGTGAGTATAATGTAAGCGAGTGTCGGACAACTCGGTTTGTTGTTATTTGTTATGCAAATATAGTTAATATTGATCTGTTGTCTATGCAACATGTGCCCATGTTTACCTATTTGTTGTAGTCAAAAATACACAAAAGGCAATAAATTTGTTAGAGAAATATTAAAATTTGCTCAATATTTTGCTTTGAAATAGGGATAAATACAAGTGCCTATTCGTGCAGTGTTATTCAGATTTTTCAAAATAGTGCAAAAGTTTCTAAAAAACTGAAGTCGTATCACAATATCCAAAAACATGGAGACAATACTAAATCAAACGCATTCTCCTGATATCTTCAATGTGAATAATCAGCAAAAAATAGATAAAGAAAACACAGATTTTTTACACAATTTAATATAGGTCAGGTGCATGTTCAACCCTTTCGTAGCGTGGGAGTTTCGCTTTTTTGCCGACAGTACTTTGTGCAACACTTTTTTGCGCATGACAGAAGTGTTTGCGATAATTTGTTCCCACAATTTTGTAGGATTGGGGAAGTGATGACAGCTATAGATCGTTCAATAGATTAATACCGTTATGGTTTGTGCACGGATGAATGGTATTGCGATACCTTGCAATGTGCACAATTTTATTGCAGTGTACAATTCTATGGTAGCGCCTAACGGGTTGAAGATTAGATTAGGTTTTTTTGCACAGAATAGGAGTTTATGCAATAAAATATTATTACTTAAGGGGGATGCGCTGGGGCATTCAAATTTTCTTACGTTTTTTGGAATTTGCAGGTCAGTGTCAGGTTGTTTCTAGGCGGAACTCGTGAGGGAGAGGCAAAATAGGCACCCTCACGCCTCTAGCCGCCGCAGGAGACGCCCTGGGCGTCGGGAATCCCAAGCCGAAACCCGGCTACCGTAGGCGCAGGCTTGCGGACGGCGAGCAATGGATAGCTCGCCGGTCGCTAAGGATCAGGCCCGGGTCAACGGCGCGTTGTGTTCCACGCACACCTCAAAGAGATGTCAGCACCAATGACGGGGTCCGCTAGGGCCGATGCCTGGCAGGGCTGCGGGAAAGTCCGAAAGGGTTACCGTGGCCCCTGGCTGAGGCAACTGAAGGAACACGGGTGGGTTTTAGTCAGTAAGAGTCTGACTCGCCCTCCCGCTCCGCCCAGAGCGGGAGACATTTTTTTTATGGTTACCAACTATAAAAAAAGGGTAGCACGCGACATTCAAAATTTCTTAGGTTTTTATTGAATTTGCAGGTCAGTGTCAGGTTGTATGATAAACAATATATGATTCGCGACCGTATGTATTTACAGGGATATAATCATTCAAATCATCAATACAATCCTCTAAGTTCATAATATAATCCCATTGAATGGCTATTTCATGAAATAGTCAGTCAGTGATAGTTATTTTTGTCAACATACAACCTGACACTGACCTGCAAATTATAAAAAAAATTCGCGGACTACCTCCTTAAATAGACATATTTGAGTTCTGGCTAGAAAATATTTTTCAGATTTATTGGAACAGATACTTTAACAAATACAATCAAAATATTCAAGTGAAATGTATTTAACAAATATTAGCTTTATTTCTGGTCTGTGTGCGGAAAGCAAATTCCTACGTCATACCTACTACTTATTTTCAAATAAGATACAAATAGCAATTAGGTACATACATGGCTTAAACTGAAAAAGTATAATATTCACACATAGCTACTTAGACTTACATAATCCTTTACCTAACATCATACCTGTACCATTAATCATTAATTTTAAATTAAATAAAACCAGTTAAATTTCCTAATTTACCTCGTGGCGTCAAAGTACCCGCCATGTGGCGACTGTCTACCCTTTAATGATCGATAATGATACAATCATTATGAGGGCAACGCAGATCATTTGCGACGTCCGCCCCAGGCAAGTAAAGGGTAGTCACAACATATTTGCTGAAAGAATAATGAGAGTTCGCGGCAGGGCGCAGGAAACATGGCATTCGCAGTCAAACTACTTCCTGTGACGCCACATGTTTTGTAATCCAATTGTCGCACTCAACTTATAGGAAACTATTAAACCCTGAATGCAATACTATCATTGTCTAATAAGTTGAACACAGTGTTCAGTACTAATTATTGATCCCATCAACGTGGATTGACGCCATCGATCGATCAATCTGCGCAGAAGCAATACACTAAACCATAATTTACGATAGTTGTCAAATACTTGCAATTTGGAGAAGATACCACTGGGTGAAATATGGCTGAACAGCAGATGGCAGATCGTTAAGCATCTAACTCTAACTCAGCATCATCACCTGGGGGAGTGGGAGGCAGTCACCTCCTTCTGCGAAGCAGTCATGCTAGCGAAGGAGGTGGCGGGACGGGAGAGGGAGAGAGTCTCCCGTCCAAGCCGCCGCGGTGGACGCTCCGGGCGTCGGGAGCCGCGTGACGACTCCCGGCCACCGTAGGCGCGGGCCTGCGGGCGGTGAGTAATGGGTAGCTCACCGTCCGATCAGGACCAGGCCCGTGCTGGACGGCGCGTACGTGTTCCACGCGCGCCTCAAAGAGATGTCAGCATCGAAGAGGGGGTCCACTAGGGCCCAAGCCTGCCGGGAAAGCGGGATCATCCAAAAGGGGTACCGCTGACCCGGAACATAAAGGGCCAAGGAAGGAACACGGGTGGGTTTTAGTCAGTAAGAGTCTGACACTCCCTTCCGCTCCACCCAGAGCGGGAGGAGTCATTTGATGATTTCCCATCCTCAAAAAAAAAAAGCATCATCACCTAGTGCTGATCTTTGTCTAATTGACACATAGAAAAAAAGTTTGGGACTACGAGTCTTTCGTCAACTGGGCCCATTCAAAATGGACCCACAGGATCACTCGACTCAATCACATTTTGAATAGGTCGACTGAACCCACTGCCCAATTTCATTATTAGTACAGCCACGGAGTAAAGCCGGATCTTTTAGTTATATGACTTAAAATATACTAATATTATTCAATTAGGTATTTAAACTTACGCACCACACTTATTCACTAACATTAAACCTAAATTAAACGTTATTCTTTCTTTCTTTTAAATATTTTTTTACTGTAATAAATATAATACCTAAATGAAGTGCAGGAGCATCGCTAATTTTAAGGTCAAGCAAATAGGTCTATTTACGGATTACCTGCTCGGGTCAGCCCACCATAGACCTGCTTCCTTCGAGTCTAGGGAAGCGCTTTTGTGCGTATGCTTCAGCCAGTAACAACTTAACAAGTAAGTAGCTTATCTTTCTATTGTTATTGTTAAACTGCAGACATGAGTGCATAATTTACTCTTATGAACACTTTATTGATAAATGAGTTGAGTTGATTTAAGCAACTACTATGTTGATTAGTATAATTTTATTCATGTTCTTTTATTTGTCTCTGATTTTTAAATAGTAGGTACTTATTAATTTCTGTGTTATATTTGAGTACTTTCGTTATAAAAAGGTGTGTCTTGATTTTACTTACATGTACCTACTTACTTATTTATAAAAAAGTTTTTGATTTTTATTTGGAAAAAGTTTTATTATATTTGACTAACTCATTTTGCGCTCGACTGTTTCCACGGGTAGCTTTAAACAATAGATGTTTTTGTTAAGTTTGAATGTGGGTCTAGTTAACCAATAAAAATACAGAAGATAAATTATGTGGTCAAGTGGACCCGCGGGTCCAATAGCGAGCGGGGCCAGCTGACCGAAGACTTCTATGATTGATAGTAATGTTATGTGCCGTACCACCATCGTACCACTCGTCCTCATAGACAGTGTTTCTTTACCCAGAGTTTAGTTTTTTAAGTACCAGGGCCACGGGGTTACGGATGACCTCTCAGACCGCGAGGATAGTAAGAGGGAGCGACGGGCGTTGGCTGTCCGATGCAATATGTTGACTCGTAGATTTGCACGCTGCAGAAAGGCAGTAAAGGGAACATTGTTTCGGGCGTTTTGCCAAACTTTTTATATGTGCAGTCTATGGGTCAAATATACGCAGAAGACAATCAACGCCCTGCGCGTACAGTATAACAATGCCTTTAGGATGCTGATGCGGCTGCCGAGGAACTGCAGCACGTCGGCATGTTTGCCGACGTTTTCATGGCTTTCAGGCCATCCTCAGAAAGTGGGCGGCATCTTTGCTTAGTCGTGCCCGCGGCAGTGGCAACGGAATTCTTAGCATTGTGGCTGGCAAAGTTGACTGTCCAATATTGTGGCATTGTGTGCGGTTGCATGTCTATAAAGTAACAAATCTTATCTACGGATGAAATGATAATTTATTTATGTTTTTAATTATTTTATTTGTCTAAATGCTCTTAATGAATTTCTTGATTTATAGATTGATATTCTTTTTAATTATTTTAAAGGTGTAGGTAAGTGATTTTAATAATTATGTAATGAATTTAAAGATAATTTTGAGACGAATTTCTTAGTGTGAGTCATTGTTGTAAGCATGTGACATCTTGTCACACGTAGGCGCGAGTTATTTTAGGGCCTGAAGTACAATTTGATTTTATGCAGGTACTACTTCATTTATTTATTTTAGTTATACTTAATAGTATTATTGTGGCATGTATTTTAATTTTTGGTTACTAACATAGTTTGTAAGCTACTAATATAAATATGGAACACCGTGTCTGAATTAAATAAATTATGTAGGTATGCAAGTTGGATGTATGCACATGACCTAAACTACGTGACTTTCGAGCCCCTCGATTGGTGATAATATACTGTGTTTATCGGGTTCATCCATATTAGACAAAGAGCTTCCAAATAATACGTATTTTAACCAATGTTTATAGAAATCTTATTTCGGGGATGTCTAATGAGTCAACCTCGAGCAGCAGGGACGTCTGGCAAGCGAAATTAGGAACCAATGTCATAGCTAATGTTTGTGTAGAATTTCATCATTCGAATTAGAAAAGAGTTCGATTTTATCTGAGTTACAATGTGATGAAAATTTATTTCGATCGAGAGTTTTATTGTTTTGAGTATTTCGGGGAAAATTGGCGATGGATAATTACTCAATACTCAATATCTTTATTGCTTTACCTTAATGTGTAGGTACTTAGGTGGTAACTATATAATTTAGATCATTATGGACCCTTTATCTGTTCTATGATAATTACTAAACAAAATAAAGTTAGAATTTCTATCGAATGGTACCTACCTACTTATGTTTATTATGTAGGTACCTATTGGTACCTATACATGAACCGAGAGTAGTTAACAGATTATACGGAATACTTATTCTGATATATTATATATTCCCTATACCTAACCCTATAATCTGTTATATATTTTATCTTAAGACTCCAGCCTCTGTTTCGCACGATTTTTACATCTTCACAAAACATCGAGATTTCTTTATTAGATGTAAGTTTAATAATTATTAATCTACTATAGGTAGGTAGGTACAGATAAACTTTCCGGAATAAATTCTCTATCTTAATTATGATAAAAACGGCATCATAACCGTTACAGACTTTAGAAGAACAAACACGAAAAACGACTTTAATTTATAATAATTATGTTAAGATACGATGAATGCAGTTTTGGTTTCAGAAATATACCATAACTATATTGGTTTGTATATATATGTAACTAATAGTTTGGCAACTTTTTACCCGTGTCAGAGTTCAGTTGCGGCGTGAGAACACAGCCGCGTCTGCGCCCGCGCAACTGAAACTCGGGGGAGTTTTTGTTCAGGAGGGTTCATCGACTCCGCGCAAATGTTCTCGTTTGCCCTCACTTCTTCGGCTTCTCGAACGAAATGTTGTTTGAATAAGGAAATATTACTTGCACATGGTGTTCATTGCGATTCTTGAGAAGTTGATTTGTTCTGCCTGGAATAGAGCTTGCAAAAGCTGTCTTTCGTATTAATAATTCAGTGTGATTCATAATTCTCATATTTTTTATGATTTCAATCAGTGGTTCAGTTCTTACAGTTACGTCTTTTGGTCCAGGTATTAATAATTAATTAGGTACTTGCAGAAAAACCGAACAGAGATATACCTACTTAGGTACTTATGTCACTTATACAAAGACTCTTTTCGTTCGTCGCGTGTAAATTATGTTTAGAAAGACTACATTTTGTGCTTCTGATCAAGCATCATTATCATAATAATAATCAATCGTCTAAATATGATTCTAGTTAACTTTGTTAAGGGGACTACATAATTTATATTTATATATGACAAGTTTTATAATGCCTAAAAGTATTTATGATTCACTGTAGTAAACAAAATGAGAATAATTTATGATATTCTTCAGGATATAAGCTAGTTAGATAGTGTGTTGAAACTAATTAACTAATTTGGTAAGATAGAAAAAAAGTCACGAAGATAAGTACCTCTAAACATCTCTTATAACGATTAAAAACCATACTAATATCTACATGCAATCATTCTGTTTTTTTTTCAGATTGTGCTTCACGCTACATATTAACGTGATATTGATTTTTTAGTCCAATCAATATTTATTTTTGTAAATAGAGAATTGCTTCATATTTTGCAATAAATTACCAGCTTTGTGTCATCGCGCTTCTCTTTCTTTTCTAAGCAGTCCGACAGTGGCCGCGCTTTAGCTGTTGTCAGCCCCTTAAGAATAAGTCATACGAATTTTCGCTAAGCCGATAAACTTCGCTCTCCATTTCAAAATAAACTTATCACGTTACGAACCCCGCGAGAGCAGATTTTGGTTTTTGTTAGAAGTTTTTGCACAAAATTCTTTTTAACAAAAAAACTACCAAGGCACTTTTCGTCGCGACCGAATTGTTTACTTTTATAATAAAAGTAAACTTGGCAAGTTTTTAGAGGCAAGGGGTCGTGACGATGAATATTGTGTTGCGAATTAACTAATATTTTGTTTGGATGGCCTACGAGATTTGTGAAATGTATTTTATGAAATGTTTTATGTTTTATTAAATGAAAGGTTGTTTACTTACTCCGCTCTCAATTTTCTAAACTTTTCTTTGACTTCAGTTTCATAAAACCGCTCAGTCACGCCAACTAGGTACATGCCTGAAATATAAATGTGTTTTTTACAAAAAAAAAAAAAACAAAATATAGCCGAATATCATTCTTCATTGTATGATGAGACAGAAGATTTGTGTTCCGGATCGAGTCGGCGATGTCTTGCCGAGTACAGTTATAAGTTATAGCTCCACGACCCGTCCCACACTTTTGCACAATTTCCTCACAAAAAAAACTTATTTTATAAAGTTCGCCTACCTGCTCGTGTGGCTTGCAGAATTTTGATACCTTTTGTTCGAGAGTTTTTGCTTTAATTTGTGACAATTATACCGGTATATGACTTTTTACCTGCCATTTTTTGTTCCCGATTTCGGAATCCAACCAATCTGACATTTTGCAAGACCGTTTGTTTTGGTGAAGATATCGCTGGATTTGGGTTTACTGTTAGCGGCCACGAAAAAAATGTTGACGGAGGCTAAGGTTTCGTGGAGTTTTAGAGTTTTTTTAAACTTTATTTTTGGTGAAAGGTTTCTCATGTTACCGCGACGCTGGCGATATTTTAAACACAAAATCGAGACACCCAAAACCGTTGCGTAATTTAGGTACCTCTTACCTATTATATAGGTACAACTCTTCCACAAAATCCTGTAAGAAAATAGTAAAAAGCTTGTATGAACTTGAGGAGCGGGTCCACCTTTGTCAAGCTCAATCGATTAAGGATGATCTATTAAAAGAATAGCCACCGAGACAGTCCAGGTAGGCTGATGATATTGCATTTTAGTAAAATTGGTTAACGTGTCTAAAAAACTGGCTCTCACTGCATGTGCCATTTAAAAAGGAACGAACAAAAAATGATTTGGTAGGCAAAGAATGGCTGCCAAGATCGCGGGAAGGGTTGAACGTATGCGAGAGAGAGAGCAAAAAATTTGATAAAATGCTGGTTTTGTTAGTTATAGTGATGATGGTTAGTATTGGCAGCTTAGGCTGACATTAATTAGAGAATTTCTCATAGATTAGACCAAGTAAGTAAGTTATGGGTTGGCCTTCATAAATTATGTGTGCTGATTGAAATTTTCATAGAATTCAAAATTCTGATAATAGAAAAAGTATGTTGCAGTGAACAGCACTCCACCATAGAAATGTATATGTTAAGTTTTTGTTAGGTGTATACGCTAAGTTTCTATTTATTCTATCCTATTTTAAAATCGTAGTCATTCAACTGACAATTCAAAACCACCCCACTATACGGCATCGAGGGTACAAATTGCAGGCAATAATCAAACTTTTTTTTCACGTGTGGAAACAAAGCGCAATAAAGGGGCATTTTTTACCCCGCTTTCACAACATGTGCAATGTACTATCTGACCTACTTACCTACACTTCCTCTGCATTAAAGGGTTAAATGGAATATCCGCGATCGGCAAAAAATCAACCGAGATTTGTTTTCAAGGATGTGAAATCGTTATACGAAGCTGTGATTAAACTGTACTTTAAAAAAGCTAACTTATCATAATGAAGTCTATATATATATCTTGGGATCTTTAATTACAGGGTATGAGCAGACAAGAATATTAAAAATGGTTGAGTTTCTTTCTAGGCCCCAGGCGATTGTTTTGTGCTGTTATTAACCATATTTCTTTGTTTCACAATAAAATCCAACTTGTTCCTCTTAGTTCCAATTGAGCTTTTATCCCTCTTGAGGTAAAGGAACCCAAGCCCAGATGCAAGGTGGTTAGGTATTTAAAGGTAAGGAAACTACAAACTTGGAAACAACATATACATATTTATAAAAATATAAAAAAAAAAACCCCAAATACATTAGGTGGGTGACGATAAATGTCACCCAATATGCCAGCCAGCTTTATGTTTGGTATTAGAACTATGGTACAAAAATGTACAAAAATTAAATTTCAATTAAATTGTCTAATCCTGTACTTTGTCCTATTCAGCGAAGAATTGCTGAACAACGTAAACATTATATAATTAGGTGCATAATAAGGTATTTAAAATACTTAAGTAATCCATTATCAAAAACGAGCCTACTCAAAACAAACTATAGTTAACTCTATAAGATTTTCAGTCACTTATTCCAACAACATTGCAGCTTCAAAGCTCAAATCGACACTCATGCAAAGTATCACAGAGCTTTTAAGATACTCGAGACTATTTTTAAAACTTAACTGGGGGAAGGGGTAACTTGCAACGTTCTCTGAAAGAGAATAGCGGTGTAGTTGACAAACTGACAGCTAATTGAAATACGCCCATGTGCAATGAGTTTTTGCGTTGCGACACAGAGGGCTAATCCTGCGACATCCCCTGAGGTTTTTTGCCATAAATTATAAAGGGGTTGTGGTATAGCTTGTAGGTATGCCGTAATTGTTTCAACATTTTTTGGTTTTTAATGGCAAGCTGGCAGAGAAACGATAGAAAGAGCGTTGGCAGACCAACAAAAAGGTTGACGACTAAAAGAAGATCGTGGGGAAGACTTGGGTGAGACTCGCACAGACCAGGGCAGCATGGCACAAGAGAGACGAGGCCTATAGTCAGCAGTGGGTGGAACAAGGCGGCCGATGATGATGATGGTGGTGAATGGTAAGCTTGAGGCGCTTTTGAACACAGGTACCAACACACTTCTTCTTTTACTTAATTATTTTTTAAACAATGCCTTACTGACGCAATTAAAGCTCTTAAGCGAAAACAACGGCAATGTAACTTAATAGTTATCAAAGAAACCTAGTAGTATGCCTTAATAAACTGTACTAATTCGATTTATTTTGACAAATGTTTATTTATATGCGATGCAAGCCGATTAATTCATTAATGTTACTGCCATTGGTATGTAAGATTTTGTTTGATGTAGGTAGGTATAAAAGCGCTTAATATTTGTAAGCCTACATAATTAACTGCTACTACAAGCAATGTGTTATCCCGTTCACGTCTCCTGGGATCAGTGCTCGGTCGAACACGTGTTTTTAAACGTTTAAATTGAGATATTTTACACAGAGAAGGGTTGCACATTGCTCTGCTAAACATACTTAGTCCAATCCCTGCCGCGTTTTAGAATCTCATTAGAAGTAATCCTCCCAATTCTTAATAGAATTCACCCCTCGCCTTTTGTTTTTGTGCTTCCGGTCGGGAATTGAGAGATGTTTGACGTTTTGACGCGAACTATTGTTCGAAATAGCCGCGTAGAGAACTTTGCGTTCGCGTCGTGGTACCAAGGCCGCATAATACGGAAGAGGTCTCATTCATAGTTGCGCCACTGACAACGTAGGTATTTAATTCGGTTAATACATAAACGTTATGTATTCACTGAACCTTTAATCAACCAATGGGGTATTGTTAAACTGTAAATAAATACTTCTTACAATCTGCTAGATAGTGTATCTTATATACCTATCTAAAAGGAAGTTTGTACATGTGCTAATATATTCGCGGTATCGGTACAAGTCGATATGGAGCTCGGTCGCGGCGGGAAGTCCTCCCATTGGCTGGCGCGCGGGAGGGCGATCCTCCTTCCTCTCGTCTGATGTGATTCGCGAACCACTACATACACGACCATGGCAAATCGCCTGTGTCCTGCGCAAATACCTACACACCCACATACCTACACAAGTGTCTCTCTACATTTGAATAACATTGTTTTTGCGTTATCTACGACCTACGTTTGTGTGTTATATACAATGTGTATATAGTAGTGGTATCAGGCGAACATAATATACTATGTTTCGAAGAGATGTTTGTTATTATTTTTGCGTGTGTCTATTTACCGTTACAAAGAGCGCGGTTCATCTTGATGCCCCGTTTACAGGTTTTCTAACTAAAATATGTTAATATCGCAGCGTCCGTCCGGTTTGGACTGCGATTCTATTATGATATTAGTTATACGAACGGTTTATGATCAATCGATTCACACGCGTTTTATATGGAGATTGAGAACCAGTCTTTGCACAATTGCTCAACGGCTGGGTAAGGAACGCTTAGTTCAGAGGTCATCACGGACCGAGTGTGCATGGGCAGTGGTCAGTTGCACTCTACGCCAATGCAGTTTGCCGTTTGATGTTGTGAAAATGTAATAAAATGGGCCAACTTATCTAGTTCTTTCTCTACAGGACATAGCTAAGTATCTATAGTTTAATAGGTATGAAAATAACAACCAAATCTATTAATTAATAAACTAACATTTTTGATGTGATTCCGAGCCGATATAAAAGACACAAGATTATCTATTTTCTTTTCGTTTTAAATAACCAAAAACTGAATTCTTTGTCATTAATATTTGAAAATGCAATATAATTAATCACGCACATAACGGTCGTATAGCTTATATCTGTGAGAAAAAATGCTTTAGCGGTCACCGGTCAGTGCGAAACTACCCACTGGCCTAATGATCGCCTAAACAAAACTGTGCACAATGCGCAAGGGCCGAACACAAAGCAAGAACAACGACGAACAAAGAACATATTTTGCACAATACACACTATTAATTACCCTCAAAATATTCACAATAGGTGGGGTTTAATAAGCTTAGAGTAAATAAAAGAACCGTAAATCGGAGTGACCGCTGTCCAGTGCACAGAACATATTGTGCAAAACTGTGAAATTTGGTGTGACGTTTATTATTGAATAATTGAAAAAGGTATTGTGATATGCTAACGACACGTTGTTCTTTGGTTAAACAGAATGTAGGAATGATGTAGAAATGCATTTGGAACACCCTAACCTACGTTGTCAGCTAATACCTACCCACTTATTTTTATTACTTAACTTGTTTTTCTAACCGATTTCAATAACAATACCTAGTATGATTTCCGATATACTTACCTAAGTTACATCGCCCGTGATATAAAGCTCGTAGGTACTTATAGTAAAGTAAAGCAATTTTGTGCAAAAGATTGTAGAGAAAATCTAGTACTTACCTACACAATACCTATTACTAATTTTTTGGACGGTATTTCTAAACAAATTGGACATTATAGTATTTAAAAATGTTGGTGGAAAATTCGCGAATTTTAAAAGTTTTATTCTAGTTCATAACTTTTAATCTACATCCATAATCAAGAGTTATCGTATAGATAGGGTACCTACCTACTTAGGTATCTATTAACTAATTACTATTTCAGAAATCATCGCAAACAAAAAGAATGTACTTACGTTGATATTCTTATCAGTAGATATCCTTAACGTTAAAGTCTATTTCCTTCACGCGGTTTAAAAACAACATGTGCCAAAATACCTCCGTAATAAATGCAATGTTTTGACGGCGACGAAATATTCGCTTCCGATTCAACAAAAGATAATGCTTATCAGTGCTGAAAATAAATATTATGAGACGAGACAAAGTTTATAGATAACCAAATCTCGTTACGCAAAAAATTTTTTTTTTATAATAATAAGTCTCACGTTTGGCTAGTGTGAACTTGCTAATCTAAAATATTGGCGGAACATCTTGGGGACACACCGGTCAAGCGTGGGTCAGAGGTGACGAACGGACAGACAAACCCGGTTCTCTGATAATCAACGAGCCATTCCGTTCCCTCCCTTATTGTTCAATTATTATTTATTTTTACAAAGAAATTCACCTAAGAATTTTGTAGGATATTTTGAAAATTGAAAAGTAGGGAATTTGTTACCTATTCGCACGTTAAAATTCTTAGCAATGAGGTAACCGGAGTCGTCTTTTGTTACTTTGTCACGAATTCCGGGATCGCTAAAAAAGTTTTATCTCGCTTACCACCATTAGCGTTCACATTGTTTTGCTAAAAAGCGTAGTGTACTGATAACACAATTGCAAAAACGATTTGCTAAGTGATAATATGTTGCAAAACTTTAAAAAAAATGTTATCGTGTTGTAACAATGGTGTCTGGGAACAGGTGGGGTGAATATTGCATAGTGAAGGGTTTGCGAGACCACTCGGACATTCGCGATCCGTTGGTCACCTCTGACCGCTCACCGCTGACCCTATGAGACTGAGAACTTGAACTTAATCCGTGCACTGACATTGAACTTCGCACAGATGACTAATAGCTCACATTATAATGTCGGACAAACAATACGAGACTTGTTTAGTCGGCGAATCTGTTATTCAAGTCAACAAAAGTACCTATTGTGCGGACATATTGAAATCAAATGTCAGCAATACTATCGCTTTTTGTTGTGATAAATGAATGCTATCAATTGAGTTACTTACATGTTTTCTGTACAAAAATGGAAACATGGAAATGGCCATGTCAACTTTGGTTTTTCTTTTCTTTCACCAACATTCAGTAGGTACCATTGTATTTGTGTAGGTATAGATGCAGCTGGTGCGCTCCACAAATTATACTTCAAAACAAGCTTTTCATTTATATATCACAGCTCAAATCTCGACAGAAATACAAAAGAAAAATAAACTCGAACAAATAAACTCCTGGCAAGATGTATTTGGTCACGGTCAAACAGTTTTATTCGCAACCCCTTGGATGGCCGTTGATCACCCCTGACCGCTGACCGGTGACCTCATGGGATCCACTGCTTGCTTTACACAGTGGGTACCTTACTCGCTAACACTGACATTGAACTTAATATGATTTATGTTTTCATTAATAAATGTAAAGTTTGCTCATTTTTATGCCCACTATAATGTCGTATTGAATTGACTTTCAGCAAAAGTTTGATAAATGTTACATACATTTTTGAAAATTTGCTTACGATCTGTCAATGTCCTTGCAATTGGTTTTTGTAAGATCGTTCACAATAATCAATTCTGATACCTATACAAAATACCTGTTTAACTATTTATTCAAATTCACAAAGTGCAGCGATCAATCGAAAACCTACTGAAAAGATTCCTTTGTTATTAAAATTACATAAAAACGGTCAGTAAATCCTTCTCTTGGCCATCTGTGTAGAATGCAATTGCAAAAGGGTGCAGGGTCCGGCCGAACGTTGGTCACCTCTGACCCGCCAACGACTTGACCATCCCTCTGCTGTATGGAGACGCTATTATTTACACCTTTGGACTTTAGAAGTGCATAAAAAGGCATACCTACATTTTGAAAAAAAAAACCGTTTTTCCGGTTTCAGGAATGGGTCTTTGAAAAGCATGTTCTTAACCACAACAGCGGAAAATCACAAGTTATTTGAATTGTAACAACATTTTAATAATGAAATTCGCAATTTATAAGCGTTTACAGAGGAGGTGAACATGTTAATAGAGTTTCGCAAGCCACAACAATGAGGTTCATTGATCGACGTGACACTTTGGGTCCTGCTACTAATGTCATTGGCCACTCTGATGTACCTACATTTGTTTATTTGATAAATACTTTTTTAAGTTCATCCTACGTCTATTTTTAAAACGATCACTTTGTCTAAACTAATATTATCTAAACTAATATTAAGTATAAAGAGAAAATATTAGATTATTTTTATGTTTGTTTGTTACGCTTTAACTCTAAAACGGCAAAACGGATTTGGATGAAATATGGCACATGCATAGACCATGACCTGGATTAGGTATGACATATGACTTTTTATCCCGATATTTCCACGGGAACAAGACTTATGCGGGAGTAACCACGAGGCGAAGCTAGTTTGCAATAAATCGATAAAAGCAAGGTTTCGTATACATCAATGCTATAAATAATAGGTATGCCATTTGTAGTTTTTCTCACAATCTACAGTAGCAACGGCGCCGACACCACAATAGCAAAAATTAATTGTTAGGTAATTTGCACGTTTTAACCATTTATTTCGTCACATGATCATAAAAAAATGAATAATTTTAATTTTTACTTATAAAAACCCACTTTCGTAAAGAATTGGCGATAATGAATATGAAATCGTAAAAATTCATTAGCATAGAGTTTATTACCCTGTATAAACGTATACGACTAAAGTTTTAATTTTGGGTGTTTTAATTTACATATGTATTTATATCTACGTTTTTGCAAATAGAGTTTAACGCACTCGGTAAAAACCTTTTCTAAGATAAGTACCTATTGTATTGAAATAAGATTGAGACCTAAAATAACTTAAAATGACGAGCAGATAATCCTATTTTTAGAAACAATATTTCTGTATGATGTGTGTTTTCTAAACTGTGCAAGTATATTTAATTCGATATGTTTGTTACTTCGAGGGAAAACGAACAGATGTAAAAATATTAACACATAATTTATAAATGACCCATTTTCCCTACATTGTACTTTGGTTGGCAATTAAAGACACTTCAATAATATCGGTGGTTAGTTAATTACGTATACTCCTCATGTCATTGTCAACCCTTTTAAATGATTCCTATCTACATAATAACTGTGCAAACGAATACGGAACTTGTGATTTTCTGCGTTCGTTAGAATTATACAAAACGTTTTCTGCGTATTAAGTTCATAATCTCTTAGAAAAATATACTTATTTATGTAAATACAGCCGGGCTATTCCGTAACAATATCACCGTGAAAACTTGGGTGAAGTGAGTTGTCGATAGTGGCAATCCCTCTAGCATCATGATAGTTCACTTCACCTAAGTTATCACGGTGAGATTGTTACAGAATAGCTCGGCTGTTGAGATGATAGCTCACTTCACCTAAGTTATCAAGGTGAGATTGTTACAGAATCGACCGGCTGTTGAGATGATAGCTCACTTCACCTAAGTTATCACGGTGAGATTGTTAAAGAATAGCTCGGCTGTTGAGATGATAGCTCACTTCACCTAAGTTATCACGGTGAGATTGTTAAAGAATAGCTCGGCTGGTGAGATGATAGCTCACTTCACCTAAGTTATCACGGTGAGATTGTTACAGAATCGACCGGCTGTTGAGATGATAGCTCACTTCACCTAAGTTATCACGGTGAGATTGTTACAGAAACGACCGGCTGTTCTTTAGGTCAAATATAATGTCACTACAATATGTATACATGGAAAGGATGAATGCGTAGTGTGTGTATATACCATTTTTAAAGTTTCCATCTATTTCAGAAAGTACGATGGAAAATACGCCCTAGTTTTCACCTGGTGGATGTCCTAAAAAGCTACTCAGAGTAATGATTAATTCGTTTATTTATTTATTCACAATGCTACTACAACAGGTAACAATCACAGCATATCACTAGGTTCACATTAAAGGTTTCGACCTGATTGTCACCCAAAGCGTAATCGCACAACATGACTAGCAACAACAATAATAATGATGACAACTACAGTAAAGCTTAGTTCACAAAATTACAGCCACAAAGTCTGTGCGTCTGCCCTCCGACACATTCCTACTTAGGCAGAGAATTTATTTTTTGAGGGTGGAATATCTTCAAAATATAACCTATCCCGATCTGGGCGGAGCGGGAGGGCGTGTTAGACTCTTACTGACTAAAACTACCGTGGCCCCTGGCAAAGGCAACTGAAGGAACACGGGTGGGTTTTAGTCAGTAAGAGTCTGACACGCCCTCCTGCTCTGCCCAGAGCGGGAGAAGTTATTTGATGATTTCCCACCCACAAAAAAAAAAAAAAGGCAGGGAATTTGCAGTTAATGTCAATATCACATAAGTAGGTATCTGTAATTGAGATGCCAATATTCAACAGCTGTAGTTTCCAGGCAATCAAATCAGATAGTCTCACTTTTATTATGGCAATGCACCATTTCAACAAATATAAACCATAAACTAACCCAATATAAAATACTTAAATAACCTCACAGTAGGTACCTACATTAACTATTTATATGATTCTACATCTATAAATAAATGAATTTTATGTAATGTAACACGTGATCAATTAATCGTCGGATGAAGAAGACCGTCTGTCGCAGGTCTTAATGTGCAGCCGGAACTGTGGCGTCTTTTTATTTTATATCAACTTACGTTACGCACATACGTATGAATACAGAGTTAGGATCGGTAGAAGTTCCTGAAATGAATGCAGAAATAATACATCACTTTATTGTATTTAGTTTTTATAAAATGCACCTACTAATATTCTTCAAAAGTATTAAGTATTTCCAGCTTTTGCTCTTACAAGGATAAATGATGTAATTACAAGGATACATTCTGTAATTGCGTTGTTAATCTGACCAATAACCGATGGCTGGGTGGATGGTTTTCATTTTCAGCAGGTACTATCAACAAAGTTGACGCATATATTTCTTTTCAGCGACTAGAGCCAACCCCCGCCATAACCAATTTGACCAACCAATCCAGGAAGAAAGTACCAAATATTTTTTGTCCAGGCAAAAGGTTAAAACATGTGTTTGTTTTAATAAAAAATAAAAAAAACTTTATTTTATAAATTTAATACAAGATTGTGGGCGGGGGACTGAGCATGGTCACTTCGTGCAAACGAAAAATGTTTAAAAGTGATCATGCGTCGACTTTGTTGATGGTACTTACCCATCTAAACAGTCACCATCTACCTAGCTTTTCCCAACATTGTTTGGGTCGGCTTCCAGTCTAACCGGATACAGCTAAGGCTACCAAGAAAGACAAAAATAACATAAAAAACAAGAAAGCTAACCCTAGATTATGCCTTTTGTATTTACATACGTACACTCTTCTTGTGGCTTAGTAATAACAGCCGCACCGATCAACCAGGTTAAGCTACGCTTGCCGCGGTTGGTCCGTAGATGGGTGACTATCTTTACATACCAAGACCTCTCCGTGTCTTCGAAAGTCCCGGCTGTCATTCGTGGATCTTTGACAGTCGTTACGGGTCGTCAGAAGCCCGAAAGTACTTACCAAGGGGTATCGTATTACCCAGTAACTGGGTTGTGGAGGTCAGATAGACAGTCGCTCTATGTAAAATACTGGTATTCAGCTGCATCCGGTTAGACTGGAAGCTGACCCCCAGCATAGTCGCGAAAAGATGATACACTCTTCTTAGAAGCAAAAGTTATCACAACATAACTTTGCAATCGATGCACATTCATTTTCCAGATCTTCGTAACATTCTGAACTCTACGCAGGTAAATACTGTTTTATATTTATTTAATAATGAGCCGCATCGTTCACATGTCGCGCATGCGCCCTGCCCACCCCCATACGTGGGAAGTAGGAAGCACCTATCCTTTTATTGGGGGACTGTAATTATGGAAACTTGCTCTGTAATTACAGGGGAGATTGCTAAATATAATTGTACTCTTTTCTTTTTGATTTTACAAAGCTCCATCCGCTTACCTATAGGGTGATATTTTATTGAAGAACGAGACGATTCTAGGAGTCCTAGTAATATATTCATAGCAAACATAATTATAAGTAGTAATTAATAAAAATACACTGTGTTTAAATAATTCTGGATGAAAATGATTTTATAATCACGAAATTACTGCAATTTGAAGTAACTATACCTTTGTTAGGTTAAGACTCTACTTTTTATTAACGTTGCTCAAGCAACCTGCTTCAAACTTCCTAGTCAACTATTTTAATGTGTTCTAAAAGTAATCGCGAACCCTAATTTATGTAAATACTTATCTAATTGAAAATGCACAACAACTACTTTTGAGCAAACATGTGCAATGCTCAAATTGTAAAAAAAAGTTTTAAACAAAATAAAAAACCAAGTAAAAATAATTGTTTTATTTATCAGTATTTTATTTACTTTATACTTCATTTAGCGATTCGGCCATGCACAGTGACAATTTGCATTGAGTGATAGTACAATCACTGTTACTGCTCCACAAATAATGAAATGGGTCACTGTTGTCGTAGGACCGACTGTCATTATCAAATGTACCTACAAATTGTTAGCTAATGATAATTGTCAATAATTTATTTGCGTGACCTCATTTCATATTTAATGTGTAAAATCTTTATAACTATCCGGCTAGAGGTCTACGGCTATTATCTTTAAAGGTTTTGATACATTGCAACTCGTTTTGTAACCCTTCCCAACAATGATATTTAAAATGTCACCTTTAAGACACTCTATTCTTTACAAAATTCTGTGTTTGGTAAACCCCATCGATAACGGTAAACTGTGTGCAATTGAAAAGTGGTTTTGACTAATTTAATATAATAGCTGTGTGGCTTTAGCCAAAAAACAGGATAAGATACAGAATTTTGATTTCTAAAACGTTACCTGACACTCATAATGCTGGAAATTCAAGTATATCCAGAACATGTATCTAGAAACTAGAAAGAAAGAAAGAATAACGTTTATTTGGACATAGTTCATGAAACACAGAATACAAATAACAAAATAAAAAGTGAAAATAATGTTTTAACAACAATACCTAGTGTGTATCTCACGGCTGCGCCAAAAAGGAAACTAATTAAGTAAGTCCGCTTGTCCATGGTCAATTTCTTCAAGCAAAGACAACCCAGAAAAACGTAGGAAAGAAAAGAATGAATGTGCCAAATAGATAAATAATAAGGTCAGGTATACAGGTCCAGTAATTAAGAGATTATATTTATTTTGCAGACAAAGAAAGTGATATTTACTAACTAATAATCTATTGTCAATATTTATTTACATTCACACATTGATCCAACTACTTGTTATTTAGGTAGGTACAATATTTTGGACTGTACTTAGTTTTCTAGCTACCTATTGATTAAACTACTGAACGAACAATTGGTATTGCTAATATCACTTTGCCTAGTAAGTAGTAGTCAAACTAAATGATGTCAGTTTTGATTTGAAAGTAAATTATATTCAGAAAGATGAGACTAAATAAATATTATGCAAAATAGCAGAACAAGTGCAAGTAGCACTTGTATCTCTCTGAATATAATTTGCTTTCAAATCAAAACTAACATCATTTAGGCACGTGATACTAGCAATACCAATTATTAGTTCAGTAGTTTATTCAAAAGGTATGTAATAATAGTAAGCGGAATGGCATTATTCTTTCTACATTGAATATTTTTGGGACTTACGTAGTTTTGGTCAGTCTATCTGAGTTTCACCTAATAGATAACATTGGTATTATCTATACTATTGGAGCCCTCAGAGTCTTTTGATTGGCCTCATAGCCAAGGAGTTGACTCCACCTGATTGGAATGACAAACAGCTACCCAATATATATTTTATATCTTTTTTACTGCCATTCCAAGATCGCCAGCGAAGTGAACGTTCCCACTTCTTTTGGTCACTACGGCACCCAATGGTTGGGACAAGAGGACCTTATACCTAACACCGTGGTCTTAATAACTAGTTAAAACAGTACTCGAGTGAAGCAGGTTATTTCAATCAGCTGGACAAGGCTCGGTAAACATTTTAACCTCTGGCTCGTTTCGGAAACGGTCCACTTCCACCGAAGTGGGACATCTCAGTTTTCTATTTTTATCTGGCCTTTTTTGTCTTTCACCTTATTTTTAGCATTATTTGGAGAGTAGCTATAGTATTTACTTGTTTTTGTTTGAGTATTATGTCATTCATGTCCTGCTTTTATGTTCAGGGTTTAAGATACATCTATTTTGTTGATAATTGTGGCTATGATGACAGAAGTATATTCCATGGAAGTTCTTTCTCGCAAAATTACTTTAACTGATTTCAACTTTGAATTCGTTGACATTCCAAATGCGATGCCATGTTTTATGCAACCACCTGGCTGTATTTTACTCCAATAAGGAATGTAAGAACCTGCTCTACTAAATGTATGCTAAGTAATATAAATGCAAGTACTCATACTCTTGATCCAGGAAACGCCAACGTCACGCGCTGCGCAGGCGCATCGTAGAACGCGTGGCGTGTTGAGGCAGGCCGAACGACCTCCCGCACCCCGCACCCCTCCCGTCGTTGTCGCTGCATCTCTTGCAGACATAGCGTCAGCAAAAGTGGGTTTTATTTACCTAAATATCTAAAACTATAAAAATATATGTGGTTTCGTATTTGGGGCTTTTTGTCCTTCTCTTCTTAGTACAGCGTAAAGTCCTAAAGTCCGAGTTCAGGATTAACAGACTATGTACTGTCTTAGATCTTTTTTTAATAGTACTTAGGTAAGGTTTATAGGGAGCATTGGGCCATATTGGCTCAGGATCGAGTTGTGTAGAGAAAGGAAAGGGAGGCGTTTGCACTGCAGTGGGACAATACAGGCTGATTACATATAAGGTTTAATAACGCTAGGTAGGGAGGGCTCTAACACAATTTGATTTTCTGCAGTTTTATTTAATTTAATCGTTAAACCGTATAGTTATTGAAACAAGTTCCTGCCGATTATTATCATGACAAGACTTTATTTCCCACCAGTACAAGTAGTAAGTACATACCGGCTGTATACTTGTTACATAGCAAGTAACGGGAAGCGATGCGTCTGCGCCGCTTGCAGCCAATGCGACGATGTTGATGCAATCCTCCATTCAATGCCAGATACTTGGCTATGGAGAACTGACCAGTGAGATAACTATCTGTGAGTGCAGTTGATGGTGCAGATCGTATAGAAAATATGTATACATACTAGTATAAGATTGAAAATAATGATGATTCATCACGCGGTCAGTATCTGCGAATATTATTTTGCTCCAAAGAACACAACAGCCAAATAAGGTTTGAGTTACAGTTTATTTGAATGTTTTGGTAGAATTGCTAATTATGGTAGGGTTACAAATACAGAGCTGGCCCTGCAGTCTCGACATAGTTAGCAATAGTTTTCGGTTGCTAAGTCCTAACAATCCAGATGTAACGATATTTGGTAGCCTCGACACTCAAATTTATCGGTTGTTACTGGTATTTTAGGTAGGTACCGGTAGGTAACAACCGATAAATTTGAGTGTCGAGACTACCAAACATTTACATCAACATTTACATCTGGATTGTTAGGACTTAGCAACCGAAAACGATTGCTAACTATATCGAGACTGCAGGCCCTGGCCTGTTAGGCGATCTAGTATTCGATTTTTCTCACGTCATTGCCACATACCTACACTCTGGGAGTAAGTAAAGTGAATGACAAAGATAATGTTTAAATTTTCGATGAAAACCTTTTCAGCGAGAACCTAAAACTCAAGCAATCAATTACATCAGTAGAATAGAATATAATTTATTTATTTTTCAGAATATTGTACAAAGTTGTTATGTGGATATGTATTACTATCATAATATTCTGCCGTTTCCGTGTAGGTATTCCTGATGTTTCTAGCCAAGTTGATATTATTAAGTTCAAATTAAATACTCCTTATATTATGTACCCAATCAAAGTTATATATCATCAATGTGTCATAACAACTAATATTATTTTAATCCCCAGCACAGGGCTGACCATTTTTGTACATAGACCAAACATCCCGAATCCAACGGTGACTAAACACTCTAATCCGGTCGGCTACGGGCTAGTAACATTGGTTAGCGAGTTTCGGCAGGGCCAGTGGGGGGAAAGACGAGGACCAAAGGGCCCGGGAGAGGGGGGGGAGGAGGTACGAAGTGCAATGTCCTCGCCAACGGACGCCTTGATCTCTCCTTTGCGCCTAGAAACTTCGACATTTTTTAAACAAAAATGTTCCTTTTTTAAATCATTGCAGTTGCCAAGATTAGATCAAAGATGGTATGATATTGATGTGATAATGGAAACGGTGAATTTTTGATGGCATTGTTTTGAATCTAATTGATTTGTGAATTATGATGTCATGTTTGATAGTCTTGATGTTATTTGTCATTATAACAAAGCAAGCGATGACTGTTACAGAGTTGCTAATGATGCAATGTGATTTTACCAAATCGCCAATCAGCAATTTTATGTTAAGAACATGGGGATCTTCAGCATAGCTGTTGTTCGTATCACGGAATTCGGGACGCTTAAGTACTTTTCCATTACTTCCTCCTTTCCCTTGCAAATCCCCATGTATGGCGAAGCCAATATAAACTTTCAGGTGTCACAGTGTAATTAAGGACATTTGGTTGAGGGTTCCCTATACTATACAGTATGGTGTCGATGACTAAACCTGAGGGAAGCTGAAGCCATAATAATGACGGTGACATGAGGGTGAATCCTGTTATTGTTTATGTAGCCGCACCAGCATTTTGTCGATGTATTCTTTAGGTATTCTGGTATATAGCATGGAGTAACTGCTGCTTTTAGATTGTCCCTCTTGATTAATGGACGGTTTTCACCCCAGAATTTATGAACGAAAACCTATTCTAGTCAATTAAACCCAAAGCCTAGCATCGAATTTATTGAATAGTGTGATTGTCTACTACGTGTATTGTTTGTTACTTATAGTTATGGGAGCATTTAGGTTCAAAACTAAAAGTTAGTAGGTAGATCAAACACGTGATATTCATTTTGCAAAAGGTTTTGATGATAATCATTAATGAGTTGTGTGATTTGAAACCAATCAATAACTACTAATGACTTCGGTTTTGTTACATATAAGAAACCTACTTAGCTTGCTTGTAAAAATACTCCTATCCTATCTTAAAACAGTTGCACTGTTTAGATTTAGACTACATCCTGAGGGCGAAAATATACGGGTTCTCATGGATTTGTAATGGGATAGGTAGTACCTATGTATTTTGCATTTTGATTTCTTTGTTATCACAAGTTAATTAACATTTATCGCAAGTCTTTTCCCCAACCTATGTAATGATCGCTGGGCACTTCGCGGTTTTATCTCGCGACGACGTTTAATTGACTTTTCGCAATTAAGAATCGATTAAAACATCATCGGGTCACGTTTAGCAACATTCGTTCTGATAACAAATTCATAAATGCATTTATTTCTTTATCTCCTATGTTTGCAACACCTAACGTGCATCAATGCCGATCTAGTAGGTTCGAATAATTTTAATATTAAAATTTTATCAGTGCTACGTGTCCATTAATTAAATGAAGCGTAAAAATGGACCCGGTAACCGAATTTCGGTGAACAGAACATAGCCAGGCGTGACTCTTGAGGCGTTTACATTAATGTGCATAGACGCGCCGTGAGGGGTGAAGGGGGGGTGGGAGGTGTCGGTGCTGCAGAGTCTTGACCTTGGGGCAGGATCGAGGCGATACTCGCGGTCCCTGACCTGACTATTTCGAGTGGCAAGTGCGCTGCTGCGCTTATGCCGGCGTCGCCCGCGCCGCATGCAATGTGCATACCGAAATAACCGCTTGTGTGTCTCCCCGCACCCACGCTCCCCGCCCCCGCGCACTCCAGGATGTACTCGCCTTATAGCCATGCATGGCACGCCTATCGCACCACCGCAAGGGGAGTTCTGTTACTTGTTACTTTGTAAACAACGAACCCTTTCAGAATCAAAGCTAGTCATGTTTTATACCAAGCTTTGTCTGTTTACGGCTGTGTTTGAAAAGAAAACACCGGATTATCTACTGAACACTAATAGCTCAAATTTTCAGAGGAATTAATTTGCATGTGCCACGATAAACAGAATTCTACAAAATAATAATTTGGACAAAAATGTTTCTCTAAGTACTTAAGTAGTTCGTAAGTCGCCTCATCGCCTGCCAGCTAATGAAGTCTCGGCTGCGCGATAAATGTCGCTCGATAGCCTAATGTACGGTTTTATGTTAAGAGTCGAGTCCCGAGCCCGTTTGATGGACGAGGGAAAGGCGCGCTCAAGGCTGCAGCCGCTGCAGCGAGCCAGCGATGCACTTTCACGAGATGTGGCACGCACCATTATTAGGTATGCATCCATTATGCGCCGCGTCGTCGGCTGTCTTTTCTCCTGTCAAAACGCCCACGCAACCAACATTTTTTTCTGACTGTACTAAGATAATATGCAGTAAATTACTGTGTAGTTTTGATTCTTGTATAATTTTGAAAAGTGTTTTTTATAGGTTTGGATTTAAACGATTGCTTTTAGTGGAAAAGTGGGACAATAAATTCATATTTCACGGGTAAACAAACACTAATATTCCGTCTAGTTCTCACTGGTCGCTTGTAAAAAACCTCATCATTTAGGTTTTTCCTAACCTAGCCTGCTCCAAGTGTGTTGGGGTAGGCTCCCTTTACCAAAGCGGCCCAACATCTGTGTTATTATCATCAAAGTTCTCATGCTATCAAAATCATCTGGATTTAAAAAACATGCAGGCCTCACCCCAACTCGATGCAAGTACTTGCACACACACACACTCGCGTGTCGCAATAGGGTGAAGTATACGTGTGTGTGTAATGTGTGCCTGACTAATCTATTGCGCCCGCGCACCACTCAAGGTCACTGGCCAGTGACGCCCGGCCACTATTTTAACTTTGTCATTATTAACCGTTTGGGATTTGGTACCTTTTTGTTTGACATGAATTTCAAGCTTTCTCAAAATATGAACAAGAAAAGAGTCCCAGATTTTTTTTTTATACTTTAGGTATTTTGGACGTCGGTAACAGATGAAACCCCATTTCAATGTCTGGAGTAGAGGATTTCAGACTGGTTTTAAAATCGCCTGCCTCTTACCAGCTACTTATTTAAAAAATCTTAATACCTTACAATGTCTTAGTCATAAAATTGTTTGCTCTCTACAACCCTTGAAAACGAAAACAAACTAATTCAATCTTATCTCCACAAGACTTCATCTAAAGCAAAATCCAAAGAAAACGCCCAAGAATTTTTAGGTAGAGATATCAAGGAGACGATTAAATGATTGTGAGGGCGAGCGAGGGTGGCCGACGGGTTCTGCCGAATGACTCCGAGCGTCCGGGAGCGGCCAACGACCTGCCCAATCTCCGCTGCATTAGCATAGCGAGCAATATTCGTGTCTAGCCAATCCCCTTGTGTGCGTATAGATGCATGACACCCTACCACGAGTTCAAAACACACTTACACACCACCGGCTCACTTAAAACACACTCACAAATCGAACAACGCTTGAAAAACTCGCGGAAAACACCGTGTCTGTGAGAAAATCTGAGCTACGCACTCGTAGTAACGCTACGAGCGTCTACGCAGCGTGCATTTGTGTGCGTGTGTTCCTGCATCGTCTTGAAGCAGTTTCATGCATGTGTTAGTTCATGTTGATAGATTAAATGCTGTCTCACACCATCTTTGAACGTCTGGGAAAAGTATTGGCGGTTTATTTTGTTATTCATTAAATTATTGAAGAATTTATCGTTTTACTAAGATTGTTGTTCGTAAACCGTGCCTGCAACGAATAATTGCGATATTTAATTAATAGGCTTCTAGATTAGTTATATAACTTTTCTTTGTCTTTAATATAGTGTTAATGTAGTACATAGTGGTATAAGTATACGGGTGGTGAATGATCTCGTTTTAGCCTGAATTATTTAAATACGGTTTTAGCATAAAAGTGGCCACAGTCCAGAAGTTTTACTGGGAGACCCAATGATGATGCTTTGTAGTTTGTTGTGATAAAAACAGTTGTACCTACATATGAATGACTGATCAGAAATGAGCACCATTTCGTATTACATCATCACCTGAAAATAGTCAGCCAAATTTGTTTCATCATAAACGCACAACATTTTCCTCAAACAAAACCATAAAATACGACCTAATATTTTCCTTGGTGGACTTGGACAACTAATTCGACATACATGATATTGAATATGCTGCGCTAGTGTGCATAGTTGTTAATATACCTACGTAGGGTTCAGACGTGTGAGTGTGAACGCGGAATGCGGCGACGCCGCGCTGATATAATTTTGGGCTCGAAGCCACACTTGATAAAAAGATCAAGTTCAAAAGGGGCAAACATCATGCTGTTGATATGGGTTTTAGACGTTGTTTTCGTGAAAGGAGTTTTTGATAAAGACTGGTAACTAGACTTTTCTCTATTTATGCAAGAAAACATAATATGAAATTAGAGCTTTAATAACAATCAAGAGACGTCGGCTTTAAATGAAGAGTAGCACAATGCACGGGATAGTTCGGAAAAAAATCTAATGACAGGAATCCTTAGTGGCAATTTCACAAGCGAAACTAAACGTGATCAGCACATCTAAACTGCGTTCAAGAGCTGCCATTTTCTATATTGCACAACGATGATGACACTGCCAGCTCTTGAACGCAGTTTAGACGTGCTGATCGCTGATTAGCTTCATTGGTGAAATCCGCCCTTAGTAACCCATCTAATAAAGATAACGATGAGAGACGCAATTAATCAAAGAATAATAAAGAAACTACAGCAAATGACATATCTAAAACGTGACAATTACAAATAGACAGCTCTACAAAACAACTTTCCGGAATCAATAATGCGTTTACAATATTCATAATCGAATTCGGTAGCGCCGGCCGATCGCACGATACCCTCATTGTCATAATAAAAAAAAAGTATCATAAAAACATTTGCGTCTATTTGCATACACTACCATTGTGCGGATGAAGGGCACTCGTATTCGCAGTTCCGGCTGCTTTTTTTTAACTAAAGTCCAACCCTAAGTTTTGGTGCAACTACAAAAGACCCATTTCGTACCTGCGAAGTTTTTTTACGCGACCATAAAACTAGTCATTGCGTAATTTTTTCCGCATTGTTGTAAACCCTTTCCATTTGTTTTTATTGTACCCCTTTTATTTAGTTATTATCATTTTGTGTCGGCGTCTTTGCGGGCAGTTCTGCAACATTTGAGTTGAGTTGTAAACCTATAAAATTGCGCCATTCTTGCGCTATTCTCCGCAGAAAACGTGCGCAAAAGGGTTAATTGTTGCGGGTTAGGGTTTCTCTTTTATTTGATGCTGCGAGGACCGTAACGGTATTTTGTGAAAGCATTTCTCCTTCACATGAATCTAATGGAAGGCTCGTAAAGCTTATACTCGCCAGATAACTCAAATGTCTCATGCGAGTAATATTTATCATGGAAAGTACCTACTGCAGCCGGAGTTGAAATGTTTTAAGTGATGTGTTATGGTAAGTGTATGAAGAAAAGCCTTCACGACAATGCTGCACTTATAAATGGTTGGGCTGTTAAGATACCTCACATATCTCCTGAGAAACGACACCTAGGTACTTGTTCTTTTGAAAATATCATGAACAATCAGTCAACCTACATCCAACATACCTAGTAGGTAAGAGGTTCTACAAAATACATTGATACCCAACCTATCCGACAATTTTAGACAATAGCAAGAAAGTCTTTTATGCGTAAAAGTTCACTTGAGACGTACCTACCTACACTTGAAAATATAGTTTTCTGTGATTGCTAATTTACAAAGCGGTACAAAGGTATGCTGGGAGAGTTTTCATTAGAAATAAGCATCACCTTTGTATCTATTTTTCTGTTCTTTTCTTCTTGTCTGTTTATATATGTGTGTACATAAATGGTTAAATAAATAAAAATAAAGCGGCTCTACAAAGGACCACGTAACTGTTTCTACGAAATAAAACTTTCTTCTTGAAACACTTCGTACTGGCGCTTACAAACAAAGGTGCCGCAATTTTATATAATTTCTTTTTAATGTGCCGCTTTTATGGTTATCCTAAACTTTTCGCCGACCACCCACTACATTTGCACAACGTTGCGTGACTCTTATCAGTAAGCTTTCTGCATAGCGGTATTCAATACCTTCATACAATAGCCAGTTAACCCGGTACCTACACAATGTACCTGAGGTTCTATGAAAAAGCAGATACTTTAGGCAATATATTATTCCTCATTGAATGAACCTGCACGAGTTCAAAGAATGTGTGTAGGCAAGTGCTCATTTTGTGGAAAAACGACACGAATGGCATACATGGATGTATCGCTTAGGCGCTGTTTGTTACTACCCCTCATTATTTCATCATCATCGATCGCGAACAAATTCGTAACACCCACAAAACACTGACTAATCGATCACGTGAATAAAGAAAACAACAGACAGCTTTCATCCATCGGCATCGCCGTGCCAATCAGACAGAGAAGGGGAGGGGGGGGGGGGGGGGGACAAAAAATATTTATATACTTCAATCACTCGCCAGTCCATTACGATTCGATCCAACAATTTGTGGAGAAGGCATAGAAAAACATTTTACTGTTTGACATGGCCGAGGCAAATGACAAAAGTCAATCTACACATCAATCGCCAAACATTGGAAATTCGGGAGGCCACACGCCACTATTCAATAATGCACGAAATATCGATGTGGGGCATCACCACCATACCACCACCAAAGTGCGTGGACAACACCACGTCTTCATCGACCTCGCGTTCTATATCAAACGAGCCGTATTTTAGTTTAATTGGAGACTTAAGTACCAAATTCTCACATCTGCATGGGTACCAGCCATGAGGCGCGAGTTATGTCATACTCTGACATTTATAGCAACTCAAAATGTTAACAATATTGGTTATACCTACTATGCAGTAACTCAGATATTGTATCTAATATATTAAATCCAGATTAGATCTTCATGAATGACAATTCCATCCTAAGCGACCATTTAAATCCTAAATCCTACATTAATCTAGCTAGGCTGATGCCATCGAAAATTGTCCTTCCGAAAAATAACCCCTCCTCCACAAAACTTATTAAAGAAATGTTCCGACGCACAAGTAGGTACTTATAGACGCGTGGGTATGTTAAGTTTGGTGACACGAGGTGGTGGGTCAGGGTGGTTGCCAAATGACACGTATCAATTATTCACACTAATTCCCCGCCACATTTGCGTGTGGAAGACAAATAGTGGCTGAACCACCGACAGCCGAATCTTTCTATGTAATTACTGATAGACAAATGTATCCTCAATTATTTGGTGGGTGACTGCTGTCAATTTACTGCTTTCTGTTTTGTAGGCACTGAATAATGTTCTGTTTTTATTATGTTTACCGAGCTTCCCATTTTAGCGAACTTATGGTTGCCTGAAATGAAAAACTTACTGCAAGTGTGTGTTAGTGTTGATGACCTTGACAGGGATGGGTCTAGGTGACTAGAAAATGATACCTATAGGTCTTCTGAGGACTATAGCATTTTTTTTAAAGGCTACTCGTAGGTATATCCCTACCTTCAACATTATGTAACACCTGTAAGTTGCTAAGAACGGTACACACAGCGGCAGGGCAAGTTACCACAAACTGTCAAATTTTCTCATTCGATTTTGAACTTAACCTTCAAGATATTAAGGTTTAAAATTATTTGGAAAAAAAAATACAGTTTCGTATAACCATACCGTCGTATGTGCTGGCGACTGTACCTCAATACCTACTCAAATTTACGTAAAAACGTAAGCAAAGGCATCGACATCGTTAAATAATTTAATTAACTTAGATGCCTCTTCGTAGACTACACGTACGATCATTAATAATTCGCGGTGTATTATAATGGACCGATAAAAACTAAAAGTCCGGTGAGCTAGGGGGGAGGGGGGCGCGAGGTGGTAGTGGCCCTATGCTTCAATTATTCAAAGCGCGTATTTTGGTCACGAGGCCGCGGAGCGTCGTGGACGTCCCTTCACTCAAACTATCAATACGTACCACATTCAAGGGGTTGATTTACGAATTAATGAACTAAAAACATACACGGGAGGACGTGACACACGCTCACTACCAGGTCAATAATTCAAAGTAAAATAACATCGTCATTATGCTAAGCTACCATTAATTTTATGCACATCTTACATTACCTACCTTAAACATTAAAATGAATGGTACCAGTTTTTCAACCTTTCAAAATACAGATTATATTTACCTTAAACAAAATATCTACATATTAGCAGTTAAACCTTGGCCTCAAAATCTCAGTAGCCTCGAAAGCGTTGTTTAACAATTTGTTTGTGTTAAAAATATGGCAACGGAATGGGTAAAACTATTTAAGTTTATTTAACTTATTTAATTTCATTCAAAATGTTTCTGAAAGCACATTTAAGTACAAAACAACAACAAAGGCACTCGTTTATCAATATTGATTTTATCACAGCAGGTCAGTTCCTTCAAAACACTTTACAGAACGCAAATAGAGTTAACTTTACATAAAAACACTATGAAATTAAATTGTATGAATATATAATGTATCTCAACCAATAGCGGTACGATTAACTGTAGGTATACTAAGTACTAGGGTATCAGAATTTGTTATCACGGAACTTGTTAGTGTGTGCGAATTCGTTGTTGTGTGAGATAGCAAATTGGCAACGCCTCCTCGCCAACCAGTTGCCAAAATGAGTCATCGTCATCACTCGTCACGGCGGATAGCTATATAAGCGTCGGATTCGTCATGTATACATAACACGTATCTGTAAAATATACCTCCTAGTAGCCATCTCCTGGTACGTCCTAATACCCTGGTAGAAATTTGTTCATACATTTTGTGGTTTATGATGAAAATTACTCTACTTCATAGTTGGAATTCCATGTTTGTCAGAAATTATAGTGACTCTATCTGCGAACTATTATTGTACGAGAGTTTAAACCACAAAGTGTTCTCTACGATAGATATAAATGTTTTACATTTATGTAATTGGCAACATTTTTTAAATACAAATTCTATGAATTTATACGTTATAGATTTCATGGATTATTTTATTTTAATATGTATTATGAAATCCTTGTACGTTTATTATTATAGATATAATTAAATAGTACCTATTATTATGTTTTATGTAAATGTATGACGATGTCGACGCGCGGCCTGTTGCCGCCAACAGTTTCGTCAATTTATGTTCTCCTAATGAAATTACGCGAATCTCCACTGAGATTTACTTACATATTCCTACTTACTTTAGTGGTAAACTAAACGAATAACTAGTATTTTGTAAAGCAGTTGTAGGTAAGTATTTATCATTCGACATGTAAAGGCAAAGAACAATTATTATTAATGTTCATTAGTTACCCGTGCAACTAAAATATCACATTACACAATGTTAAGCAACAAGATGAGAAACTTAAGATTCGATCAAAATTATGGTTTGTTTACCAAATATTCATAAAATTAATAAACGTAAATTAATTTTACTAATCGATAGCTTTTGTTTTCATTCAAAATAGTTTAATTTACTGTCCCACAGAATGAATGAAGCTGATGAAAAAAATGTCTGCAAGGAAATGTATTACTGCAAAATGGCAAAAGATCTGCACAATTGACCATCATTATTCGCAACAACAAAGAAACCTCTTGTAGCTTCATAGTCTCCCGGTACAATTGTGCGAAATTGACGTAATTTCACGCCCGCCTACAACAAAGTAAAGTTTTTTTTGCAAGCGCACGCGCCCGTAATTCGTCATTGTTATGTCATCATTACGGTGACTGCACCACAAAAATGGACTGCGCATTATTAAATGCGAGCTTGCATTTCTTTGTAGGTCGGGGATACCCCTTGATTCATAAACTCTGCGAATCTCTCTAGACAGCTTTGTCCTTGTGTAAGTAACCACTTTGTTTGTATGAGTGGATATTCGCGTGTGTGAATAGTAGACTCGAATATACGTAGTCAGTCTGTAGCTACGGAATATTTGAGATAGGTTCTACTTCATTTGATTACACTGTCGGCATTCGTAGGTAGGTAGGTACCTAGGTTGATTGATTTTAAATAGAATATAGGTACGTAGATAAGCGGGTAAAAGTCCAGCGGAGTATTTGTGTGAGCAAATTTATATTTACATTCATTTATATTTATATTTAGCAGCATCAACACGGACAGTGTGATAACTGATAACGCAGCAGACTTGCGTTATCGAGCGTACGCACTGTATCTGCGCGTAGGAATCGTGCGTGCGCCTGCGTTTTGCGCGATACGCACTTCGCCGCGACACACGTTCCAAACTATATTATGTGCGTTGCATAAAAATGCCACTTTCGCAAAGAAATTACCAATTTTTTATACAATTCACAATACGTGAGACTGATTGTGAAATCCATGCGTTACGCACATGTGAACATGATGATACGAGGCATAGTCGCACGTTGACTAATAGCATTATAGATATTGGACACTCGACATGCTATTCTAATACCAATACATTTTAAGTTATTATAGACAAGCTTAGAGCAGTGGTGGCCCAGTGGTACCGGCCGCGACTTACGAGTTGTAGATCGTAGGTTCGAACCCAGACAGGCGCTTTACTTTGTGTAAATAATTTCATCACCACTGCTCTCAAAACGGTGAAGGAAAACATCGTGAGGAAACCGGCATGTCCTAGAACCAAACATTCGAAGACATGTGACATCTACAAACCCGTACTGGGCCCGCGTGGTGATTACGGCCCACTCCCTCTCACCGAGAGGAGGCCTGTGTCCCAGCAGTGGGAACGTTATAGGCTGATTATGATGATGATGATGATAGACAAGATAATTAATACACCTATCAAGAAGTACCTACCAATGTTTCCATTGCCATTCGATACCATTTTACTACCGATTAATTATAATTGCGAAACGTGATGCATTTTTTTGTAGGTACTTACTAAGTAGGTACTTACCTATTAAATCTTTGTGATTGATTTCTGACACATCAAATTGTACCTACCTATATGAAAGAAGATTCGCAACACTTTTCCTATACTCCAGGAAATTCAATAAGTATTTATTTTCTAGAATTAGATACCGACATTGTTTCATGCCAATAGGTACCTATGCAATTACGCTAATAAGCACGTACCTAGATACATAGGCAACACGCATATCTCAAAATACACTATAGATACCTACATAGGTACACTATATTGTAAACGAATAGAATTGCGATATTTAGAGTATTTTGTAAATTAATAGAACTGCAATTTAATAGAATTTGCACGTCATGTTATGGCAGGATATGCTGAAACAAACTTACTGTAACACCTTATGTACCTACCTACCATATTCTAGCAAATAAATATATTGATTTGATTTGCAATATTTAGTAGGTTCATAAGAGGATGCAGTAAGTAGGTAGGTATGCCCACAAACATAATTCTTTTTAAACACGGTTTTAGCGGCAAGGCTTCTCTAATTTTCAAATCTTAAGTGTTCTCAAAATACAGTCCATAATTTTCTATTTTTTAAATTAGCAACAACCAGTCAATACCTAAGAGGTAGGTACTAACAAAATATGGACGTTACCTATTCTGAAATAAACAAGTTTAATAAAAATACTCGATCAATCAATAAGACATCGACAGTTCAAAATTGTATTAATTATAAGAAGTTTCATGCATAGAAATCTGCATTATATGTGCGTCGCCTCCGTTCTGTAATCAAGCTGGGCGAATTCTAGTTAAAGATAACACTATCTATACTCAGAACCTAATGCATTGCGATAATAGAAGATAACGAAATGACAAATTGCAATATCGATGGTGAAATTGGTACACAAACAACGTACGAATGTGATTAACAAACCCCTCGTGATGACGTTTAAATAAATGGCTAGGACGTTTATGGTCAATAGTCAGATGCTATCGAAGGAACCGGAACTGAAGAATAGTGAAGAACTTGTGATTATTGGCAAAGAATTTATAAAGGTCATTTCTATTGGTCAATCTATGGAGTGGAATATATTCTTCAGATTCAAATCTATCGTACTAAAGTTGTTTCTTACAGACAAACTAAGATACAAGCTTCAAAATGGGTGAACAAATTATACGAATAAAGTACTTAAACCAAACGGTTTATTTCTTTTCCATTTTATATTGAGCAGTAATTTCACCGTACATTTAAATTCGACACGAATAGTTTTCTTACGGACAATAGGATCAAGTCATATTTGCCAACAAAATAGTCATGGGCAATCTTTTCGTGATATAAAAATGAGAAAAGGGGTTTATACTAAGCCTTTTGATGCGGGTCCAATTGAGTATGGACAGGCGGACGTATTCGCTTTTTTGCTATTATTTGAATAGTAAAACTGTCAGTTTTATCTTACGCTTAAATGATATTTATTTTTTGTTTTTCGTGTTTTGTATTTTAGCTGCGCAACCGTAGTAAATGGAGATAAACTTCAATTTGTATGTTGTTCGAACCACAGTTTAAGATAACGAAAACAAAAGACAAATTAAGGTTCCAATTCAGTTATAGCTCATTTAGTTTTTTTAAATATTTTAATTTACTTCTCAACCAGGAGACTTGATACTTGATCAGTTTTAAGGAACTGGATTAATATAGGTACGTTAAAGATCCAACGATCCACAATAGCACGAATAAAATCACAAACACTATAATAACAAAAAATATTCCTAACTAATTATATGGTATCTACAATTTAGTAGCCAAACTGGAAATGTACAATGTTTACCCTCTACGGGCTCTCAATAAAACGGAGCAATTATAATAAAAATACAATTTTGACCACAACCCCATGGCAACCGGCGAGGGGTGTCGCGAATAAAGCGAGCATAAAACCCGTAAGCATTGTAGGGGGTTGTATTGACATACGTTATTGGCGCTTGATCGGTATTTGGATACAAATTGCAGTTTTCTTTGTTATTCTAAGCCTAATAGGAAATAAAAGTGATGTATAAAAGAATTATCGAAAAATAATATTTTTTTAAGATAATCTGGTATTTAGTCACTAAGTTTTATAGCAATTTGGTGACATGTAGGTACCTAACATTCTAATCTCTTAGTAATACTTACGTGGCACTGTAATAAGACTAGGTACATACATACATAATATACCTATGTAGTAGGTATAAGTACCTACTATAGATACAAATATAGAGTCATACCTACTTTAGGCGGTCGTGTAGACAACAAAGTTTCCATAGACAACATCAAGTGAATACAAACCGTCAATTCCCTCATTCATCAGACAGAAAAACCCAATATACAATTCCTACATACATGAAACCCAGTAATTACTCATCATTCGTCCACAGTCCACACAAATGCTAGTTCTATTCGCATACCACCGTTCACGTGTCCGTTGTACAGGGTGGACGAGTTTATTGCAAATGATACCCGTAATTAGTCCCCACAAGCGCATATCGCACCGTCCATCTATTCGCACCGGCCAGGCCATGCAGCTATTATCCACGACGGAAATAACGGAAGCTCATAACATGCTATTGATTTTGCTAAAACACACTACCTGCTGTTCACAACCCTATCGGTGACTGTCGCTTGTTTATTTTACTTCACCCCCTTTGTTTGTGTTAATATTTTGCGTGGCAGAACTAGGAATTATTGGTATCAGGCGGCTGAAATTGCTATGTCGGTGCAGGTTAAAAGTTTTCAGTATGAAATGGAAATTGTTTTCATTAATCTTTTCTGTTTGGAATAAATCTTCTACTTACAAATATCTTTTAAAAATCATGTTTCCTACCAAGACTTATCTAATTATCGAAGTTCTATTATTTACATAGCATTTCTGGTTTTCCCTCGGAAAACGAAAGCTGCTCTACAATGAGGGGTAATTTTATAATTGAATGGAATAGAACTGTCACATGTCCTACTAAAGCACCATGTGTCAGTATACGTGGTTCGTGGAGTTACCACTTATTTTCAGATGTAGGTAGGTAGTCCTATATCAACATCTATGATGTAACATACCCTGCAGTTTTGGCAGTAAACGTCTAACGTAACATTTTCTGCGTTTTTAAAGAAAATTGAACTATTATAAGTATTTATATAACATTTACATACCTAGTTACATAATACTTGACATAATATATTGAGAAATATAATAACCTAAACTAACTAAAACTATTAACAAATTAAAATATGGCGTCGAAAAATTCCTCTGCATCGCTGTCGACTGGTAAAGTACCTAAGAGACTGGCGGCATTGCCACGTTGTATGGCAATGCTAAGCCTCTGGCCAAGGTAAAGGCCAGCCCTTGGATCCCGGGAAGTGTCAACAAGCCGTTTGGAGATTTCGTTGAACAAACCGTGAGCACTCGGACCCCACGGCCCGAGGGTTTCAACCCCAAACGGCTCGAAAATATAATTGCCGATAAGGTTATTATACTTTCGCCGTTTGAGGTTTTCCGCAGCCGCAGCAGCAGCGCCTGCACAGCACGCCGAGTCAGGAAGATGGGATGGCGCAAGAGTATCGACACAAGTTGCGTCCCACACTAAAGGCCTACCCACCTTCCAAGGAAATAAAGACATGCCGTCCGGTCTCTTGCCATCGTCGCGTGCCAAGCCATTAGGTTCTAATACAGCTGGAACGCCGACGGTGACAAGAGCTCGTCGGATGATGTCATTTATGTTCGCGTGCCGAGCTAAGCGGCCCGCACTTCGGCTGCAAGACAGGCCATGGTGTCCAAGGCTGTTGACAACTTCGCCACAGTGACAGCGATGGGGAGAACAAGAAGGAGCTCCTAGTCGTAGGCAAGCAGCGAGGCGGAAAGTAGTGTCGTCTAACAAAGTGCCTATGTTCGACGACGGTAGTGCATGAAGCCAAAGACCCGACTCCCACTTACCCACAGCAAGCAGGCGCGCACGCTCCGCAGTAGTAGCAGACGTGTTAAGTAAATTGTTCTGTACTACTCTGCAAAGCGGCTCATCCCACTTTCTCTGGGAAGATGGATTATCGGGTTGATCTGAATTCGGACAAGCGAGTCTCCAGGCATGCATAGCCTCGGTGAAGCATGGCACATCAAAATTAATCAGTGTGGGGGTTAGGATTTTCCTGATTAATTTTTCAGTGCCGTAGACCGAGGATATGAAAGCCGGTAAACTAACACTAGAAATTTTGCGGACGCCGAGGCCTCCCATACGAATGGGAAGAGTAGCTTGTGTCCAAGCTCGGTCGTCCATGGCCACATTTAAAATCGAAGTTAATGTATGTCGAATAATTTGGTCCATTTTTTCTAAAAGGTGAGTGTGCTTCCATAAATGGGAAGCGCGAAGGAAATATGTTAATTTAGGGCCGAAACAGCAA
Source organism: Brachylomia viminalis (assembly GCA_937001585.2). NCBI lineage: Eukaryota > Metazoa > Arthropoda > Insecta > Lepidoptera > Noctuidae > Brachylomia > Brachylomia viminalis. The sequence continues at coordinate 13,670,619 of OW443299.2, forward strand.
TAACGGATTAGGGTTAAGGCCGAATGCATGTTAATTTGGAACAATCTTTCCGAAACGTCTTTGAAATTTTGTATTTTTTCTTCAATAAAAACGGGAAAGGAATTCTCGAAGACAGGAGACCCAAGAAGACGAAGAGAGCTTTTTTCAATAATTTTGATTTCTGGAGCTATTGCGTTAAACTTGGGGAGTGTCAGATGTCTGTCAGTACTGTCCGCCATATAAAGTTCACATTTCGAGTGGTTGAGATCAAGGCCAATGGAATGAAGTTCATTTTCTAAGAATTGTAGATCTTTTAAAACGGTTTCTACATCGCCTCCCAAAGTTCCATCGTCAAGATACCAAATGTTAAATTTGGAATTTAGCTGTCGAATAATTGGGTGAATGGCTAAACTAAAGATCACTGGTCCGAGGGGGTCACCTTGTTGACAGCCAACAGCAGATTCCAAAAGGTGGTCCCGATATATTAATTTAGAAGGATGTCTGTAGCATTGCCAAAGGAAACTATAGATTTGAGGTATTTCTTTTTTAGTTTCTGCCAGCATGGTGTCCCTATAAACAGAATTGAAGGCATTCTTTATGTCAACCTTCAGGATGACCTCTCCTTTGCCAGAATTTAGGTAGGTCGACAAGGCGTGTACGGCAGCCTCACAGCCCCCTTTAGAGCCGTATCCTAGCTGCAGGGGCTGAAATTTTTTCGAAACAACCTCACCATAAAATTTACAGCAAATCTTGGCTGCCATACGACGGTAAGTAGTTCCCACAGCAATTGGACGAATGCCGCCATCCCTCTTACGCAGGGCGCATAGATTTGCCCCGTACAGAACGTCGATGACGGCTTCGTTCACCTTGCCGGAGAGCATAAGGTTAATCAGAGCCGTAAGCTCCTTCAAGAGCAATTCACCAGCAGCCCCGGCGCCTGAACAGATAAGGTCCTTAAGGTGCTGCGGACTCAGGCCGTCGAGGCCGCCAGCGGAGCCGGTCCGGAAGGAGGAAACGGCTGTGACCAACTCTTGACCTGTAATGGTGAGGGAGTGATTATCCGGATTAGGGGGGTCGGGGAAAGAAAGGCCATCCGCTGGGGCAGGGTGTTTGCTCTCCAGAGCTGCGATTGTTTCTGGAGAACACGGTGCTACCACATCATTACTAAAAAGAATCCTGGCTGCTCCGCTAATGTCACCTTCCCCTAACTTAGATTCGATCAGATGGGACATACCTCTTGAAGAGGTATATTTCTGTGTCGGTAATTTTGAATCTAAATTATGAGTCGAAATATTACAGTTTTCTTTAATTTGTGCAGTTAATGTCTTTTTGGTTGCCAAATTCTTTTGTACATGTAGAATTCTGTAAGGGAAGGTGAGCAGTTGTACCCAAGCACTTAGCGAGTTCTCCCGGGCGGCAAGACGAACGCAACCTGCTAGATGTTGTGCCACTAAAGGTCTAGCGCCGCGGGGAACTCGTTTCAAAACAGGAACAGAGTTTTTGAAATTTGAAAGTGTTTTCCAAAACGAGTCAAAAGTGGATGTAGCTGGTGTAGCAGGTGTAGCTATTGAGACAGGGTCTGAGGTGGGTGCATTGGGTGGTCTGTGCACTTTGCCAATATGCACATTCAGACCCCGCTTACCTTTAAAGAACCGTGTCTGGGTACACAGCGGACATCTCTTCAGTATGCTCAGCGATGTTGAAGGTTGACAAGCACTACCACTATCAACCACATCACTGCTGCCACTGAGCATTTATTTAATTTTATAAATTACGTAATAAGAATAATAATAACAAACTAAATGAACAAAAAGAATCCTTGAAAAATGCACTGATAAGTCTATTTCACACTGTTTGACACATGACAAATTTTTGACCGGAGCGGCATATAACATATATAACATATCGTTTTTAAAGTATTTTAACAAAGTGAATTGCGAAAGTTGTTTTCTAAAACAGTAGATAACAACCCATATGATGGCAGTTTCGTTCGTTGTTACGACATGAGGCGGTTTTTTCAACATTTAGCGACATCGTCAAGTCGTAAATTCGAGGGCAACACATTTTGACTCATTAGCGATGGGCGCGAACTAAAACAAACTGCTCTACGGTTACAAAACAGTCCCTTGCATATTTATGTAAGTATATTATATAGCTACGGCTTTTGACATTAATGAGAAAAATCTATTAATTGACAGCAAGCGACATCTCTTCACAAATAACTCTTAGCATGCATAGTTCGTTAAGTGCTGCTACAACCAATATTCGCTTCTTACTTTTTCCATCGTATAGGTACCTAATAACTCAGTACCTACATACCTACTTAGATCTACATCTACGCCCCGCACAAACTGGTAATTGGGCAGAAGTTTCTCGAAAATATCACACGAATAAGTTTTCTACTTTCCAATGCATTTAAAAGTATAGTTTCGGTGCAACGACCAGCGCAGCGCGATGGGACGATCTCTCGCCTAGCAGATCGAGTCCGCCCAAGGACGTCCACTCCACAGCCTCCAGAAACCACGCGACCTTATAACCATGTACCGAAGGACCGTTTTTTATTGGCATACATCATAGATAATCCCTTGGCCGAGTCGGCAAGAAAAATGATCCTGTATAAAAAAAGTCCAAAAGCATCGGCTCGCGGTTGTTTTATTTTATCGAGCCGCGGTCGAAGGCAACATGGCCGCGAGAGAAGCGAATTATCTCTGGATATACTTTATAAGATGCTTATCACGCGGTGCTGGATAAATGAAGCTTAAGTGTCGTAAAATGCGAGATAGGAGATAGGTGAAGCTTTGAGTTGCGCGTCTAATTGATAGTATGAGCCGCATTCATCGTCGGGGTAAAACTGTTTAAAAGTTAAGTAGGTAATTCATTTCATTTTGAACCTGAAAAAGTGTTTGTGGCAAAATAGTATTACCTATTAACTGAACACAATAGATGCATAAGTTCGTTACGCGCCGCTCTGTCTACTCCAGGCAGGTGCTCGCCGATATTTTGACAACGATACTTAGCAGAACCGCCCATTTTTTTAATTTAATGCTTTTTTTCTATATCCACTTGACCCGTTTTTGAGCAAACCGATGTTATTTCTAAATAAAAAAAATGACATTTTCGTTACTACGAGTTGAATTATGTTTATTATATTTTGGGGTGCTTAATATGATTATATCTTTCTAATTTAAAATTATAATAACTAGTAAGGGTGGTATTTTCAAAAGTTCAAATCGGTAACCATGTAAAGTATTTCTGTCTGAGAAAAAAACATTAATTTTGGATATTATTTCGCATTAACGTAGACCTACATGTATACAATTAAACATAAAAATATGAATAGGAATGCTTGTGCGGGCGGGCAATAGACAATAGAAGGAAAGAGTGTATTGTTTCACCTCGGGGTCCGGGGAGTTTCGCTACAATGAACCGCATCCGGGGTCGCCGGGCGTGGACGACGATCACAGACCCAAACTGAATATATTAGGTATGCCATCATGTCCCTTGATATCATTGTGAACAGCGCGGTGAAGCTCCACGCGCCTTACCTATTTACTGTGCTTTATACCCCGTGTCTGTAGGGCTTTGCTTTACTTAGATGATATACATAACGAAACCTTACATTTGATTAGTTTATAATTATAGATTATTATATAGATATATTAACTATACAGATTTATTTTTTACATAATATTCTAGCAGTAGATAAACTAAAAGGAACACAAAAATAGATCAAAACAAAAATGTGTTTTCTAAAACGTCTGAGTCACAAATACTTTTAGATACGAGTACCTACCTATATTAGAGATAGCAACAGTTACACTACTTATTCATATTATAACAAGACGATAATAGACACAAAAAAATATGAAGTGTGCAAAATCAAGGATTGTGTACAGTCTATTATTTAATATCTCTTAATAGTTAATTGTAGATAAGGGTGGAAGCACCCCAGATAATAATAAAATAATAAATTCAGGGACAGCGCGCGTGGCAGGATGCTGGTGACAAATGACGAGGACGCGTAAAATTACAATTATCTCTTTATCCTGCCAACCCTACTCTCATTATGCAAACTTAACGCATTTACAGAACCAGTGTAGGTATAATGTTATTGTAATTATTTTATGAAGTATTTATATCATTAACTCTCCTCGCCGTTACGTGATCTTTTGTGAACTGCGAATGTGCGTATCGCCAATGACACTGGAAAATACCGATAGATGTAATATTTTTTGTCGAAATAGAATTTTGTTTGATGATTAATCATTTTATATTTATAGGAATATGTTTTTAATTGGAACTCTCATGTGACGTTTCAGTTATCGTTCATCAATATTATCCCTTACGGTTCATCAGTCTCGTCAATTTCGGATCTCAACGAGCCACCATGCGGGATCGCATTATTGCTTTTTTATTAGTTTTTTTTTCTCCCCCGTCTCGCAGTTTTTGTTGCGCGTGCGTTCGTGGGATAGGTCGCGATGCGTTTCTGTTTATGCTGGTATTAGCATAATGCACTTTTATCCCTCACTAAGTGTATTGTTCATCAATTGTCGCTAAAATGTTTGTAAGTTCATCGGCTTATTGGTGTGAATTGCAAATGTGGACCTTTTGTAAAGTTTAATAGCCTCGTCAATACGTATGAGACGTCTTCCGCGAATCGCTAAACTAATTACTGACGCCGCCGCCCGAATCAAAGGTCATAACTGTTAAGTATTGACAATGGTACATTTGCATTCGTGCTTCCGGAGCAATAGTCAAATTATCGTGAAATTTTAACGGTCGTGTGGTTGACCGCTGACGTTACAACATGTTTTTTTTTGTTTATTTAATTGGTGCAAACCATTGTCCGCAAATATGATAAAAATTGTTGCTAATTCAGTACACGAATGATAATAATTTTTTGTTTTTGTTTCCGGAGTTTTGGGTTTCTTTTTTGTGGAGTTCCGATATGTTTGTAATCTGTTTGTTTGTCAGTCGGTCTATTCAACCATCTGTTTATCCTTCATATTCTGCTATCATTCCGCTGATTTAATGTGTTTCGTTTGAAGATATCTTAATTAGCTAATGGTTATCGTGAAATTACACAAAAGCTTATGTAGAGCCGATCTTGTACCGTAGATACTGTGGCCCTGTCTTGAACTAGAATTAAACCGAAATGTGATGGTATTTTGTAGTCTTTACGGTTTCGTTGTTCACGAAGACTTCTGGTGTCGTGAGCAGAAATGAATAACGAATTTCAGGAAATAAATTAAAAAAAAAATACTAATTATTTTTTACTGAAAACACAATAATGTTCCAATTAAATCGTCGCACCAAACTTTATACCTCTCTTAATACTTCTCTTAACGCCAAACATTCCCACATTCGTACGTAATCGAATTAATAATAATTGGTGCTTAGAGTCGAGGCCAGTATCGATATGCAAATGGTTCTCGAAAGGCTTCAAGTGCACTCCACACTTCGCCATTGATTCGAGAGAATTGCTCTGACATTCACTGCCATTGTTTATTTGAAGAAATTCGGGTTTTGCGTGAATTCGTGAGAAACTTAATGGCCTGAAGTCAAGATTGGTTGAATAATTCGTTGATAAATTGTTTTAGGGACTTTTTTGCATGAGCACTTGTCATCAATAAAACTTATCTATTTATTTATTCACAATGCTACTACAATAGGTAACAATCACAGCATATCACTAGGTTCACATTATAGGTTTCAACCTGATTATCACCCAAAGCGAAAACAACCGTGGTTCTACCATTAAATACATTCTCAGATTAAATTTTATTGCTTTACGAGTTTGTGATAACTTTTCGATTGCTTTCATTAGATAGGTACGTTTTAAATTACGCAGAACCTAAAAACATATCTGCCGAAGATCGCAACGAGCGTAAAATAAAGGAAAACCAAAAAAATCTCCCCTGAGTCCATCGTTTAAACAGGACATCGTTTGACAGTATTCTGTTGCATACCTATACAAGATTAAGAAGTTATAACTCAAAGCTAAGCCTCCGGTCCTATCTTTCCAAACATTATTATTGAAAAAAAAACTGCAGGGTTTTCGTTCCCCGCACTTATGCTATCAATGTGCCGTCTAAGGCCATTCGTTATTCCTAAGCCCCTAATATGTTTTTCATTGTATTGTCAGGGATGTTCTCGCATCCCGTATCATCTCGATTGTGGGATGTTTAACCCCGATCATGAAGATTGACGTTTTATTCAGTTAATGTGTTGTGAATTTAGCGTTCATAAATGTGGACAGTGTCATTTAATATTACTTGTTATAGAGCAATGTAACACGGAGTTTCCGTAGGTCCTTGAGTTTTTACTGGCATTTATTTTCTGATGCTCGAATCTGCTCTATTCTACATTTAAATCATAAAATATCTGCAAAGAATTGAAGTGTGATCATATAAAGGTCATCTAGAGACTGTCTATTGTTCATTGCCTTAAAAGTAACGCGGACCTTAGCAATACTAATCACAAAATAATTCAAAATTAAAACAAAACAAACTACAAAGAAAATCGTCTCTATTTTTCTAAAATTAGTTTCAAACGCATCTTAAAATAATAGGAATGACGTATTCACGAAGATGCGTCCCCCAAAGTTTGGCGGAAGACAAGCCTCGCTTAACAAAAAATATTGCACACACAGCTTGGTCTATTTTCGAGTGCATTTCGCGCTATTTTGGCGTTCCCTACGCGAGCAATGTGTCAATGACCTCGTTTGGTGGCGTTGTTCCCTCACTTTTGGGGAATTTTTAGGACGGTCATGTTTGTATCGAAATGTTAAGCATTGCGCGCCGGAATTAATTGGTTGTTATAACGTTTTCAGCGATTTTCATACATATAGGTACTATAGGCTTAAGGTATTTGTAAAAAGTTCACGTGACACATTATTTGTCACTCACGCACGTCTAAAGTACCTAAATGGATACTATGAAAAACATTGAACATACGTTTTTCTAGGAAGCTATGCATTTCACTAGGTCAAGGAACTGGGTCTGTTAGGTTAGGTACTTCGTAGTGTATAATTGACGATAGAAAAGCATTTCTTTTAAACTTACGCAAGCATATTTAATTGCCCTTAAATAGAATATAAAACGCGCGTTCATTAGAATTTTATAATGAATTTTAACAAGACCAATGGCAGAGTTCCTGATTCCGAAGGCACGACGCGAAATTCAACGTTAAAATACAAAGACGCAGTGAGGTGCGGCATTAATTTTTTATAAGCTGATTTCGGCTTTATTTTATCGTGTCGACGCCGAGCAACAACGTTCGCGGCGCACACGGCTACAGTTGCTGTGTACATGCGCACGCGCACTCACGCACACACTCTCGCTAGCCCTCCTCAGCGTGCTGCAATTCGTCGGCGCGCCCGCACCCCCGCGCCCTTCGCCCTCCGCACGCAATTGCACTGCACTCCGGCACGCTGCGCTGCGTGCGTAAAAAGCGCACACAAGAGGAGCGGGGAGGAGGCAAACAGGCACACAGGCCTGCCGCGACCGGCCGCCTTCCACCAACACAGTCACTGCCAGACGCTCGCAAGAGCACGCCGCCCCCACACAGGGCGTAGCCACTACTCCAGTCGCGCGAAACAACCCCGAACGTGCTACGAACTTTGTTAAGTGCAAGTGCGGACATTTTCACATGAGTTCTCATGATAAAAATATTTTCAACAACAATCCTGATCACGTGCAGACGCTGGATTAATTTTCTTTGAGGTAAGTTTCACTTATTGTTTTAATTTTACTTTCGTAGCGGTGCTACGCTTTCGTAGCCGGTTGATAACACAGGACCTGTTTTGCATTCAAGGTTTGTATGAATTAAATAAGTACCATAATTTTGCTGTCGCATTTAATGCTTAAGCTGTGGGTATAAAGATGAAAATAGGTAAGCCGGTGCGGTGCAAAATTTATAGAGAACACAACAGGAGGGAATCCGGCGTACCCGCTTTCATCGGTCCCCTAACTTCGATTATACCTGCCGAATAAAAGGTAAAAAGTCAATTTGGCAGTATGGAAGGGCTATAGAGCGTGATATGTAAATGGGGAAGGGCGGTGCAGTTGGGCAGTCGCGCTGAGCCGCGGCATACGTCGTCAGTCAATGCTGGTCGCAGAGCGATGCGCATCGCGGACAGGGTGCACGAACTTTGTGTACGCAAGGATTATCACTTTTGACAGACTAGTGCGTGACTTGGAAAATTTCTCTACGATGTATCCCGCCTCTACCAACTACAATATTTTGCCAGGTATATGTTTAATATATTATTGATAAGTTGTTTAGACATAATTTATGCAAAGTTTAACTATTTGTTGTTTAATGATAATTTGATTGCGGTTTTAAATAACTTTAGTCATTTGAAACATTGAATACTGGTACAACAAAAAGAGTTGATACGAATTTACATAATTAAATAAAAATTCATTCCAGCTTTGCGATCAGTAGTTTTGTTTATAAATATGACTAAAAGTTTTACTTATAACAAAAATAACTAATGTTATTTAAAGAAAGTTCAACCAAATAAAACTGTAGGATAAATTCTCTGATTCTGCCCATTAGTTAATTATTTCGTTGCTTGAATAAGTGGTCGTTTTCTTTTGTATTATGTGAACAATAAAATAAACATTTTATTTGCTTTTAAGAGCTCTACATTGCAGTTACAATAAACCGCATGTCTGTAAAAACAATTTCGTCATAGTAATAGGTTTATTTCGCAGCAATAAGAGCGGTTTTCGTAGTTCAAGTGTTACTACCAAGGTGCTGTTGACCATACGTTTCATCATTTTCAATATTACATAAACAATTAAAATAATGAAAATTAAATAATTTATTAAATAATTTTCATTAATTAATTAAATAATAATTAAAAATTATTATTTCAATAATACATTATAATTTTTTTTTCTCTTACAGAATCACAACTCAGAAAAATGGGGAGCGTCGAAGGACCGCAAACTTTTTGTTTGAAATGGAATCACCACAAAACAAACTTAGTGGAGATCTTAGAAGCCTTGATCAAGGTGGAGACTTATGTCGACTGCACACTAGTGGTCGACGACCAGGTCACCTTCAAGGCGCACCGAGTCGTCTTAGCTGCTAACTCCCCGTACTTTCAGTCAATATTAGCTGATGTTCCAATGGACCACTGCAGCATCCTCTTCCCTGGTGTTAAGGATTTCGAGATGCGTGCCCTCCTCGAGTACATGTACACGGGTGAGGTGAACGTGACGCAGGCTCACATCCCACACATCATGAAGGTGGCTGAGCAGCTGGAGGTGAAGGGTCTGTTCGACATGTCGGAGCTGCGGCGGCGACCGGGCAGCACCGAACGCACGCCGGCGGCATCGCCCCCGCGCGTTGTTCCCGCCGCGCCCTCCAGCGTTTCCCCCCCCGCGCCCGCGCCCCCCTTGCGCTGGCCGCCACCACCCGCCGCGCCTGTCCTCTCCGCCGCCTACGACTCTTCTGATATGAATCCTCTCAAGCGTAAGAAATTGTCTAGCATGCTGGCCACTCGCGACACTCCCATTTTAAGGAACGTATTAGCCCAAACCTCTCCCGTGGACTCTTCGCAACCCATGTCCCTCGTGTGCCACCCAGTTAGCCAGCATGCACCACCTCGCCTCCACTCCAACGGATCAGCGCATGAATCCGAACGCGCTGCAAGCCCACATCGTCCTTTCGATTACCGGCCTCGCAGACTTTCCTCAAGAGCTTCTTCACCTCACTACAATAGATCAGACAGGTCAGAAGATGCTCACTCTCCGTACACAGAAAGATCCTTTGACGATGAAAGCCAACGCACTTTCCATCCATCGCCTCCACCAAACAATTTTCAACAAGACGTGAGAGCCGGATTAGCGCCGTACGTCCCACCACAACAGAAACCCGAATGGAAGCGATATAAACAATACACGAGATCCGATATTTTATCAGCTATCGAATGTGTGCGTAATGGAATGAGCGCACTACAAGCGTCGCGTAAATATGGCGTGCCTTCACGTACATTGTACGATAAAGTGAAGAAACTCGGAATAACGACCAGCCGTCCAATGAGTCGAGGGGTCAAAAGAGAGTCCAATGGAGCTGCATTCCCATATGGTTTAAGTGGAACAGGAGGTGGTGAAGATGGAAATCCATCAACACCGCTTATCGATCCATCATTCCTACAACAAGCGTTAGAGGGAGCGACAAGAGACGGTGGACGAGAGGCTCTACACGCGATGGCGCTGGCCGCGGCCGCACACGCGGCGCTGGCTCCTCGAACGCCACCTCGGTCGCCACCGCACTCACCGCGGTCACCCATGCACGACGACGATCACGTCGAAGACTTGTCAGTACCTCGTCGACGTGACTTAGACCAGCCGCCTGGGGTTATTGTTCCGCCGCGTAATTTTGCGTTAGATTGTGGTAGCGAAAGAGATTGAACGATAAGACATCGTGGAATGTACATTCGAAAAGACTGACTTAGGCGTACAAAGTTAGGAGTAAGGCACTTATTGGTAGGCTAACTGGTAGGCCGTGCTGCGTCCGCACGCCGCCGATGACCGGGCGCTCCGGCCGGGCGATTGCAATGGGCCCCGCGGCCACGTTTCTTGTACCTCTCTTCTTCTCTATTTATTTCAAAGTGTCGTCGAAGCTTGAAAACGAAATAAAATTTCCGTTTGATGCTGGACGACGCCTTATTGTGATTTTATTTTTGTTTATATTCTTCTTTCGTTTTTTTGTTTTATAACATTTACGTCTTTGTTAATGAATAGCAGAATAAGTTAGCTTTAACTAGCATGTAGTTGTCTTAGTTGGACTGGTAACTTTATAGGGCCAAAGGGCAAGCAGGCAGCGCCGGCCACGCCGCCGCGCCTCGGGCGGGTTCCCCTACAGACAAGTTATTGTGCAATTTGTTGTCCGCGACTGTGATGTTTATAGACTGAAATGCCGCTACTACCTCACGCTCGCTACAGCTACTCTAGTCCACCGCGTCGCACCATGCCATACATCCACGTGAAGCAGTTAATAAGATATCCTTACTTTATTGACGACAATGCATGTTGAAGAGACCTTGCGTGCGACGCACATGTCACCGCGGATAGCGACGTATCTACGTACCGATCTATTCTATATTGTTTCCTTACGTTACGAGTTAGATTAATTTATTAATTTGTTCATCGATTGCCATAAATGTTCGTTGTTAAATATCTAGTTGTGCTCACCATATCCTCAATTTAAAATGTTTTGCACAAGCACGGTGGTTCATATTAGAGTTAAGAGATTTCATCAACACTTAGTTAAGAATGCTCAATGTTATTAATAGGTTTGTGGTAACATAGAAAAAAAGTCGTCGTGATGCGCTGTTATACGTAAAAATGTCTAGTTTATTTTTTCATATTTGATCTATGAGTGTAATACCGTGTGTTTCGCTCGTTGTTATGCTCTTGTTCTTATTAGAAAAAATATCCAAATGTACAAATCTGCACATTTTCACTTCTAAGTAATTCCTGTTCGTGTAACTATTAGGTACATCTTCTAAAAACCTGGTTTCTTAAATAGACACCCATGTATATTAAAGTCCTAAGAGTAAATAAATAATGTTATATTATCCCTAAGTTAATAAATACATTACTTATTATTTGGTAATTGATTGGAAGACTGATTTGTTACTTTAGTCTAGTGTGAAAATGCCATAGATATCTATGAATGTATCTACCTTAATTTTGCAAACGCAAATATCTAATTAAATAATTTAAATCACGTATGGTGTGTGTAGAAGCTACACTTTGGTAGGTTTCACTATTTTGTGCCTTTGTTTGTTGTAATTAAAACATTATCTATGTTAGGACATTCCAGTGGGTGTACCTTATGCACTCTTGTGTTTTGTGGTTGACCATCAGGCGTAGGACCAGGGCTTCTACTGATAAGTACCTACAGGTGTCTGCCCGCCATTACAATTAAATACCTCACATTTTTTGTTAAATCAAATGTTATAATGTAATTATTATATATCCACTTTTGTGCCTATAAATATATGTTATTAAGTATGATGTTATTGCACTATAGATCATTCAATTAAGTTGGGATTTGAAAATATCGTATGTACTTTAATATGTAGTTGTACTGTATGTATACATGTAAGTTATATTAGATCAAGTTTGTTTATCTCGTAACTACATATTATTATAGTAAGAACTCTATATTTACAGATAATATAATGTTACAAATATAAATTAAACGTTTAATATCAATGATCATTTTATTTTTCCTTTAACTAAGGGCTGATTTTTCAATAGTCAGATATCTTTTACCCCAGAAATAAATATTGTGGTTTGACAGCTTTTGTATGGAAAATATGTCAAACTGTCAGATTTATTCTTCAGATAAAAGTTATCTGACTATTGAAAAATCAGCCCTAAGCAGTATTAATTTAGTTGTTTCAAAATAAATTGTCATTTAAGGGCTGATTTTTCAATAGTCAGATAACTTTTATCTGAAGAATAAATCTGACAGTTTGACATATTTTCCATACAAAAGCTGTAAAATCACAATATTTATTCCTCCGATAAAAGTTATCTGACTATTGAAAAATCAGCCCTAAGAGCATTAGGTACAGTAACCTACATTCAATCAGGATACCTTTAGGATAACTACAGCTTCGAGAAATCAGTAAACTCTTACTAAAACCACATTTGCATTTCTCGAGCTTTCTAGGAGACAAGTAGGTAGGTACACACTTTTCTATCAATTAATTATTCACAACATATCGAACGAAAAATCCTTGAACTTCGTTGAAAGAGCCGTATCTACCTATCTAAAGGTACTTAACTGCTTTCTTTAATTGCAAAAAGATAAATTTAAGCAAGAGTGTAATATATTATACAACCAAGACTTTCAGATAAATGGAAAGTAGATCAAATTCGATTTAATTAAATACTAAGATCATCTATTTAGTCTTGTTCTTCAGAAAGGTCAGGTGGACTAAATTGAACGTAAACGAAGCAAAAAGGGTATGTAAGGGTCGTAGCAGGTGGCGTTCTATAGTTTCTGCCTACCTACACCCATGGGAAGTAAGCGTGAGTTTATGTACGTATGTATCTACCTAGTCAGATTTCAGAAGGTTTAAATATCTCCTACCTACAGCATCCTCGCGAACAACTACATAAAGAAACGAAAAAACTATCTGCATTTTTTCGTTTGTAGAGTCCTTTTAGTTGCAATATCATTCGTTTTCACATGTTTTTTTATTTCCATAAAGTAATAGAACCACGAAATCGGCTTGCGGAGAATTATCTTTTACCGGCAAACTGGTGATCGAAGTACGAATTATCATACTAATAAACACTTCAAACCATCAATGAATAATATAATGTTATTCACAATCGCATCCGGTAAATGTGAAGAGTTTTGTATAAAAAAAAAAATTATGACATTATCGCCATCTGGTGGCTACGGCCGTAAATGATTGCTACGTCATTGTAGAAGCCACGCGCTACGGCTGACTACGACCGGGAGAGCTACGGCTACATTTCGCAGCAGTTCCAAATTATAACAGCAGATGGCGTATATTGGTCTACGAAATTGTTTCAGAGTTAAATCAACCTTAGTAAAGCACTTTGATAATTATGTATTACTTTAAACATTTTTTTTTCGAGAAGTATTATTGTATAGTGTATGTACTGTAAGAAATAAACTATATTCCACTGCTATCAGAAAAATTATGGAGAGTAGAGGTAAGGAGAACCGTCTCTGTGTATGAAAAAGTGTCTGTTAAAATGTGCTACATATGGGTGGCGCTACAGTAGCCACCAGGTAAATTTTAAAAGCAATAATTTTAGGTAACGTTTACAAAATGTTGGACTACGTAAATTGTTGAGGTATGGTATTCTGGACACTAACTACTCTAGTCACTAAAAACATTAAATTTTCTAACTTGGCATACTTCATTCCGATAACAACTGCTACATTCATACTACACCATTTACCTACGCTAGCGCCATTTTGGAGGGTTTTTGAACTATTATTACTGTTATTGCTGGACACTAAAACAAATAAATAATATCTAATTTATTGTCTATTAATTGGCCAAATAATTACACTTTATTATTATAAATAGAAAAAGTTGTTATAAGTTTTGGATATTACCTCTTAGTAATCTCCTAAACTGTTAAGAATAAGAATAAGAATAATTTATTTGCAGAAAATATAGGTGTTACCAGTTGTAAAAGTTGGTGGTTAACACAGTCCATATTTTGCCTGTTTAGGGCATGCAAATTATGAAATTAGTGTTACATGAATAGGTACATAGGTAGGGTACTTATTTTAATAAGATATAATACGATTTCAAAGATTCTTTCATTGATAGAAAACTACGCTAAAGCCGAGTGCCTTATTACGACATGTTTTATATTAAAACACGTGGCCGAAGTCGCGAGCATAAGATAGTTTGGTATAAAAAGATTAGATTAGAAGAAAATAATAGTTTATCAAGGCACAAGTGAGTTTCCGAACGAACGACTGATGTCATACTATCACACCACCTATTTTCTTTCTTTTGATTGGTTGTAGTAGAAATCATCAGACAAATGTCAATTGTAATAGTTACCAAATGCCAAAAAAACGTAAACAAGTGTATTTTTGATGTGTAAAACAACGTTTTATTGGTTTATTTAGTAAAAATGGATCTCAAAATGGAGCAGGATGATCCATTTATAAACTCAGACGTTTTTAACGTTCATGACATTGCAGAAATAGAAGGTAAGAGTTGCTTAGTTTGTTTATCTAAATACTGCTCTTACGTCGTAAAAGAATGAGTAATTAATGTTACAATTGGATAATTTCAGACTTTCTTAGTGGTTGTGATGGAGATTTTATGAAGACACTTGAAGATGAGCTGGCTCGCGTCGATGATCATCCTCTTCTCAGTGTTGACACGAAAGTTAAGTTCGAAGTTACATCTCAACCCCAAGTTTCGCCATGCCACAACCCTATCGGAAACCCTATGGTGTCACAATACACGCACAGAGCAAAGACACAGCCTATAACCACTCCACAAGTTAAGAGTAGTCCTGTACAAGGAGTGTATGCAAGAGAAGAAAGTTATAATTTGACACTCAATGATGGCGCTCCGTTGCCTGACGTCACGCAGCATGGGCGCAAGAGAATAGCAGCACAGGCCCCCATGCTTGTGCAACAAGTAGTACAGACTCCACTGTATGTGAACTTGGCACCAAATGTGCAACAACTTCCTGATGGCAGGGCATCATTGATGCAATTGGATGGAACCCCGCAAATTAAACAGCCTGCAAAAGCAAAGACTACAAGTCAACCTTTGCTAATACAAAACAATGCCAAAGGAATGACACCACTTATTCTGAAAACATCTGATGCAAGTTTTTCTCCAGTTGTGTTACAGTCAAATATTATAAATCCTGAAACTCAAACTTTTATGTATACTAGTGCTCCAATACAAGGTAAATTTGGAATACAATTCATATAAGTTCTTTGAATTGGTTGTAGTTTGGTTGGTTCATAAAGTCACAAATTATAATTATAAGAATGTTTTTATGCTTTATTTTCTAGGAACTACACAAGGCATCATCACAAACACTAAAGCGAACACAGAGAACCGGCCCATACACACTTTTTTTACAAGCAACAATGGTCCTACACTCCTAACAGGAATACCTGTAGTGCTTGATGGTGAAAAGATAACTCTAAGTCAGGCTACGCATGTTGGAGTACCTAAGGTTAAGGAAGTGAAACGAAGTGCGCACAATGCTATCGAAAGGCGGTACAGAACTAGTATTAATGATAGGATAATCGAACTAAAGAATATGCTGGTTGGAGAAGAAGCGAAAGTATGTATAATAATTTTTTGTTTGTTACATAATAATAATATTTCAGTAGTATTTTTGATGGCATGATGCAAGAATGATATAACATGTGATATTTTCATGTTATGTAATAAACATAATCAGCTGATACTTTCTATTTATTTAGGCTAACTTATTATCTTCAAATAAATAATAACAACTTTTATCTGAAGATTAAATATGACAGTTTATTATTATTATTTGGTTAGACACACTAGAAGCTAATTAGTTGTTGCATGTGTATTACATGGCTTGGACATTCTTGGAGATTGGAACCAGTTGGAATCAGTTCTTAATATCTATTTTGCTTTTTGAAAATGGTGTAAATATACAATTTATTTTAATTATTTGTACCAAATCTTCCAGTTGAACAAATCGGCTATTTTAAGAAAAACAATAGAATACATCAGGTTCATGCAGAATCAGAATACTCGTTTAAAACAAGAGAATGTGGCCCTGAAGCTTGCGTTCCAGAAGTCTGGAGTGAAAGAGCCACAGTTTGATGTTACATACACACCTCCACACAGTGACATCTCATCACCGTCCAGTTCACAACACGGGTTTGACAGTGATTCACCTTCATCACCTGACTATAAGGTTGGTATTACTACAATATCAATTTGTTGTAATTCATTGCAAAAATCTAAGCAGATTAAAGAATAGAAAAATATGTAGGAATACTAAAAGATAAGGACTAGCTAAGACTACACGGTTTTGACGGGTTTGACGACACGGTGGGCGCAGTGGTTAAGCGATTGACTGCTGCGTTACGTGTCGCGGGTTCGATCCCCGCACGGAACAAATATTTGTATGACCTGCAAGTAGTTCTGGGTCTGGCCGTTTGTGTATGTGAGTTTAAATGTTTGTAAATGCACCCACAATACAGGAGAAATTCCTAGTGTGGGGCAACATTATTTAAAAACAAACAAAACAAACCTATATACCGCCTTGGAATCTGGGGCTCTCTGGGGGAATTTACTCTCAGTTTCCGAACACCTCATTTAACCTGTTATCATAAAATCTCATGTAACTAATATGTAAAGTTTTATGGGCAATCAAATTACATGACATGCAATTTCACTTCATTATTATTTAATAGGCCTGGGAAACTGAAGGACAAATCAGACCCTGGACGAGGCCAGCATTGCATTAGCAAGCTGTGGGAGAAAGGATCAGATAATAATTATTGGAACCCAAGTTATAAGTTGACACCTTTTGTTAACATTTACAGGTTGAAGATAAATACTCGACCAAGATCGTCATGGGTATGGGCGACCACTCCCGATTAGCGTTATGTGCCTTCATGGTTGGTTTAATTACTTTCAACCCGTTCAGTACATTCTTTGGAAACTTCATGTTAGAGTCATCCGTCACAGATTTCTCTGCAAGAGTAGATCAAAGAAAAATATTGGCTGATGATGACTTTAGTAAGTATAATAATAATAATAATAGTTATTTATTTCTCCTCACAATGACTTATTCTAGGTTTCACATTATTATAGGTATTTTATTTATTTTTATTAGCAATGTGAGGAGCTGGTGTCTGAGTTAGGCATAAAATGCCTAACTCATCATTGAATATATTTCTGAATAAATTCTGCCCGCGAAGTCGTCCGCATGGAATAAACGTAATTATTCCATGGCACTAGGCAATAGTGAAGCTTTCCATCTGTGTAAGAATTTTTTGTAAAGGGATCAGTACTTCCAGAGATTACAAAACAATTTTAACTGTTTTTAATAACAACAACAATCATAACATAATAATATGTTTAGTTAACATTTTCTTCTGTAATTTATGTTTAGAAAACAACTTGTTGGTGGTCTAGTGTGCCCATAGAGGTGCAAAACTTACATAATTAAAAAAAAAAAACTTTATTTCACACCCGTTATTCTCAAAAGGGACTTGGGGATTACTAACAGTACTGTTCTGACTTATTTTCTAATTATCAAATCGTTGTGGGTCTTGTTCATTCATTCCACTTTCTACCATTTTTTTTTGAATTGCCATGCTTTCTTAGTTTTCAATAAATGACTGATTACAATATTCTAGGTTCTACGGGAGTATCATGGGGAATGTGGCTGTTCAGTACTTTCTTCATATATCTGATGAACTTTTTCGTACTGGGAGGTTGTCTGATCAAGTTACTTGTGTATGGAGACTCTGTCCCGAAATCACAATCTAAAGAAGCTGGACTTTTTTACAAACATAAACGACAAGCTGACAACTTTTTGAAAAAGGTAACCCTTTAATTTTGTTTATGGTGTTTGATTCAAGTTTTCGAGTGCAGCGGGAGAAGTTATTTGATGATTTCCAATCCTCAAAAAAAAAAAAACATTAAAAAGTTCGGAAATGACGTTGCCCAGGCCCCTATTCGATTTGATCTATACTTCCAGGGACACCCTGTATAATTTCATAAGCTAAATCAAAGGTATAAGCTACAATAAAATACGAACATTGCCCAAAAACTCACTCTACACTCATTAATACAAGAGTAATTTCCATTATTTCAATTTTGTTGCTGTACCTAAAAATCAGTAAATCGATATTTATTAAGAATTACTTTGCAGGGGGACTTAACAAACGCACGGTTGGAACTACATCGAAGTTTAGCAGTTTCTGGGAAGAGTGTTCAAGCAGGCGGTCAGGGGCACGCAAAGTATCCTGCGCTCATTGCCGCTGTGTTACGACAGATGCTGCAAAGATTACCCTTTGGATCCTTCCTCGCTCGCCGGGCTGGCGATTTGTGGAGTGATAGGTAGGAGTTTAGCACTTCTTTATAGTTGATGCTGTTATTAAGTATGTATGTGCTACTAAAGTGTCAATACAGGGTGACAGGGACATTGATGCGCAAACTGAAATCATGAATTCAGCAGATTCCAGCCTAGATTCCCCTAGCGTAGAAATTTATCGTCGGTTATGAAAAAAAAAACTGCCGTTATATACAAATACCTACACGGTCAAAATGTACGGCAGAACAATATTTTTTTTTAAATAACTGAAGAAAATGTTCAACACAGGGGGCCTCAGAATCATGTACTGAATCCATGATAACAGGTTGTGCGTGCCACCCTGTATAATATTGATCTGACCCTATTTAATACTGTTTCTGTAAATATATACTAGAATACTAAAATGTGGATACTCTTATGATTGGGTGCACAACAACCATGCCTACGTCATGGCCTCCCAACTCGAACGACGTATAATTATTACAAAAAAGAACACATAGATGGCGTTACAGGTATCGAGCGAAATATTTGAACCCGTAATCGCGAAGATTTAATGATTTTTACACCTTAATAAATTCAACGTATCGTAATTATATCAAAAAAATCATTCTCAACATAAAATAAGGGTATATTTTAGAAGTTTAATAAATGCAATAAAATTGATACTAACTACATACTCCATCAAACACATAACTTTCAAGCTTGCTACGGTACTGTCACTAGATGGCGTCATCGCGGATCACGAAAGTTTTATGGAACCACAGGCTCCAAGCGTTTCGTTTTTGTATATTCTTGTGTGATGCGTAATATTGTTTCAAAAATACTACTTTTATATTAAAAACAAAAAAGGTCCTGAGCGTCGCGCTTCTACCCGCTTGTTGCCTGGGAAGTCAATGCCATCTGGTGATATTTCAATATATTACTAAAACAATGGTAGGCTGACAGCGTCATAGCCGTGGTAGCTCAGATACTGCATCTATCGGTGAAACTACGGGACTAAAATTGCCTACATTAGGACGGCACGCTTTTGCTCTATGAAATTGGGTATCTGTACTTGTATTCTTTAATCTGTGCCTACGTCTTTGGTTCAAATCTGCATCAGAACGCAGGTTATACCAAAATATAGTCAAATTTAGGTTTCTATGCTTAATAATATATATAATAATAATTCATTTATTGCGGACCACATATAAAAATACACACAATCCATAGCGTTAGTAACAACAACTTACAAACTATGTTAGTAAAACTTACAAACTAACCTAACAACAACTAATACCTACGTGGCCCAACAGATGGTGGCACGTGCCTCTGCATCCAGTGCCTAATAAAGGGGCTGTCCACCTTATCAATCAATGTTTTCAAGATGCTGTTGGGGCCTCCACGCAGCCTACCCATAATTGACGCCGCCCTCTAACTAGCTCGCTTAGCATAATGCTTGATAAGCGCAAGCGATCTAATCTATAATAAGCCACGACATGATAAAGACAGGCGGAGGTTTAATACCCATCGTTCTATCGCTTTAAAAACTCTTAGAACCAGATAGATCCCATTTTATAGTTATTAGAAAGAACCACGTCCCTCATGCTACTGAGGGACGTGGTTCTTTCTAATAACTCCATGGATCAACAACATTTTATTCCGCAGTCCTTCAAGAAGAGCCACCCAACACTGGGCTGCGGAAGTATCAACGGTATCCCATCGTCTTGCACAACTGGAGATCTTGTCAAGCCACAGCGGTAGGAGTGAACGCGTGCTCTTGGCCCTGCAAGCAGTCAACCTGGCTGAAGTAACGGGCAATAGGCATCTGTTGGCCGATACCTATGTTACGGCCGCGCTAGTGTTCAAGGACTATATGCCGAAATTCGGGAATTGGTTGTGTGGGTAAGTGCATCATAGAAATAATTAGTTGATAGAAGAACCATACGTTTTGGTATACATGGAATAATCTATTCATCATTCAATCCTTTGTCTTCATTTGTTTATCCTTTATTTGGTCGGCAATAAAAAGTATTATATCTATCTATAATGTTACTACAACGTGTTTTTTTTCCAAGGAATTCATTAGTAGATTCTGGTATGATGAAATTTTAATATCATACTAAACAAAGGTTTCTTTAGGGAAGTAAAAACTTGTCTTTACTTCAGTCAGAATAATAAGATAAAATGCACGACCGTGCATTCAGTCAAATCTAATGGGGTTAAAAACTGAAAGCTCGTCATAGGTGGCAGCACTATTGTGCATCTACAAACCGCCATTGTTTTGTATGTTTACAACTAGATAAAGATGCATGCGACTTGGAGTGTAGCACTATTAAAAGACGAGCTAGGGAAAAGGGAAGCGTCTACCACTGGCAGAAAAGCAGATTTAGCAGGAAAGTAAATAAAATATGAGCAATTTATGAATACTAGGCGTACGATAGGAATAACCTTGATGGGAGTTGAAAACCAACTCGAGGATGGTCTTCCTGACTGAAAACTTCAGAGACGTTAATTCTAGCACTGATCTAATATGATAATATAAGCACACACACATACACCTTTACTATAATTTACTTAATATCTCACCACAAGTGCCTGTAGGTAATGAAAACAGACTCAGGTCTCTTGGGAACATCGCCTGTATACGAATTTCTCCCATAAAAGTATTCAGGTTTAAAAAGGATAGCACATAATCTCGACGAAATATCTCGAGAGCTTTTTCCCACAATTTTGGTCTTTTCCAAATACATGGGTCGCTTATTTTTTGCAGTCCACGGCTGCGCAATAGTGGGGCATATTAATTAATTATTATGCGTAAAAGAAGTCGCTTGTTTACAAAACATGTATCGATAGTGACAGTTAGCTGTCAAATTATTGAACACGTGATAGCGACATACAAATCTACATGGTCCTCAAAGATTATTATAATATTATTCTAATTATTGTGAATGTGAGAACTATGTCGGTCATTGATTTATTTATATTTATTTTTGTATTTTTCTCAACGTAATCATGATCTGGCAGTTTGAGTAATTTATGCGGCCTACTCAAATGTCCTTTCTTTGGTATTGTTCGTCGAATCGTTGAGCTCCTTGAGTCTAAGTTGAGTTGCACGATTACTGACAATTGCGTGCACTGACTGGACAGGTCCACTCAATCTGTGTGGTTCTTTCCTCAAAAGACCATTGCAGACACCGATCTACATAGCTTTCACATGATCTGACCAAGATTTTGTCTGGACTTTAAAAGAGACTGTGACCTCTGAGTTTGTTTCGGCCTTTCTTCTCAGAGTAGTCAGATAGGAAACGCCGACCCCATCTAGTTTAAAAAAATATGATTGACGTGTAAAAGTGTTTGTTCAAACCTACTTACAGAAATAAAATCATTTATCATTTATGAAGTGAGCAAGTGGCAGTTTTTATCCCCATTCGGCAGACATTGAATTTCATGTTTTTTAAAAAACTAAAATTATGATCATTTGACACACTACTTAATCTTTTCACCAGATATTACCTCAGCCTGTGTCGCGTATGGTGCACAGACTCCCTATCCGAATGGCCGGTGCGTCTACGTTGGGTGGGCAGTGCGCGCGGCATGCGTTTTTTGCGCACACGCCGATGGACGTATGAACGTAACCCTGCTACTTGTGCGCTCTTCTGTCGACTGCCCGACCCTGCTGATCCATTGGCTTATGCTATGAGGGTAAGTTGTTTTGAGAAGATTTTATACAGTTTTCAAACATGTTTAAAGTCGCGTAGCTATTCGTTAAGAAACAAAAGTTGCGCAACATTCTTTTAGCAACATGTTTCTGTGTTGCGGGAAACATGTTGCTGGTGACTCGGAATATTGCAGTGTTGCCAGCAACAGCAAAAAAACATCCTGCAACATCGAATGGTCCTGGCAACAACTTTGCGCGCGATTTTTGCTTTACATTATTTCCAACAATACATTGAATAATAATAAAATAAGCCCGTAAACGTATAGATTCAAAAGTATTAACCTAACCACTTCAACGAATTATACAAAACCAAGTGCATTATGATACACCTGAATAGCAATACATATTTGTAACGGCAGTCGTGTTGGTATGATGTGTTTATAAATAAGGTGACATCACTAACAGCTGTATTATCTATCTAAGCTCTATATCTAAACATTCTTATTGTTACACTACTTGTTAATGAATCAGCTAAAGGCGATCTGCATATAGTTTTCCTTTGAGCTATCAATATTATGACATAATAACTTTATCAATTGATTACATAAATGAAGGTATTATGTATTATGACACGATTAACAAAGACATTGCCAAGGTGCACATACCTAACAAGGTGGTTATAGAGGGTGTTTATCTTATTGGTAACTAGAGTATAAAGTTGGGTGATGCAGCTGCATCCCAATAGTCAGTAATTATGACATCGGATCGAATCCTTTTTCGACCTCTGTATGGGCAGCGTTTCGACGACACTGCCTTCCACAACAAACATACAAAAAAAAAGTCCATCGCCGAAGGTGGCCCTGGTGTAAATGAGACACAATTTTGTTTTTGTGCTAAATAAAAAGACTCCTGCAAAGTCGCTGTATACTTATCGCGGCTTGCTGTATACTGAGCAGTGGTGGCCCAGTGGTAACGGCTCCGACTTACGAGTTGTCGTATCGTGAAGGTCGTGGGTTCGAGCCCAGACAGGCGCTTACTTTGTGTCATTTTTTAATCACCAGGCTCTCAAAACGGCGAAGGAAAACATCGTGAGGAAACCGGCATGTCCCGGAACCAAAAAAATCGAAGACATGTGACATCTACTAACCCACACTGGGCTCGCGTGGTGGATTACGGCCCACTCCTCACAGAGAGGAGGCCTGTGTCCCAGCAGTGGAAACGCTATAGGCTGATGCGGACATTATGTACTTGTGCATAGGACAGTGCCATAATACTACAGTTGTTAGGATGATAGCAATTTCAGAACGATTAATAATTGGACGAGCCCTTTTCGCAAATCAAGTAGAGAATGTTACATAAAGCTTACGTGAACTGTCCATTGCGAGATTGCCTCCCCCATCCTCCAGGATTTTACCTGGGTTCTCCTAAGATACTTACAGTAACCACACACAATGTTAGTCTCACTAGTAAAATTATATTGTGGCTTTGGATTATTTACCTTATAATTCTTGACCGAAAACGTCGTCAACGTCGACGTTGACCAAAAAAGTTTGGCGGATAATCCTTTCCTATTCGCCAAAATGTATTGTATTATATTATATTATTTTTACCTATTCGTCAAAGTTTTAATAGTGTACCTCATGTCTCAGGCTTATCATCTGGAGCTTCTTCAAAAGAGCCTGCAGATGTTGCTGTGCGCCGATGAGCGAAGCAACACGCGTGATGTACTGGAACTGATCAAACTGATTACTGATGACGTGTCCACGGACGCTCCGCATCATACTGGTAAGTTTCCCTTACATACCTGATAGATGCAACAGCTTCATCATCATTTCAGCCCAGAATCACCCCTTGCTGGGTTTAAGCCTCTCCTTTTTTCTGCCATCAGCTTCATAAATTGTCGAAACATTTTGCGGAGCAAAAATGGGAAACCGATTGATCTACAGATCATTCGTCTATTCTACATTATGATCAAAAGTACTCATATATTCAGCTGTTTGAAATGCAAACGTGAAGATTACCCAGTAGATCAGAAGGCCAATTCCCGTCATTAAAAACGGTCAAAATCAAGTCGCAATCTCATCTCAGCGACAATCAAATGTCAAAAATGTAGGTAAACGCTATACAATATTTGACAGATTGAGACTGAGATTAGAATGCGAACGTTCATGAAAATACGGGAATTGCCCTCTGGTTTTTCTTACAAACGTTCCCTAAATCGAGTATCACTTACCGACATCATTCTATGCGTAAACCCTTGATAAAGGTCGTTTTGTGAATATTATGTGAGGCAAAAAAGCAAATACCTCATTTATCGTGTCATATACGTAAGAAAAATTCGTATTATTATTATCATTATATTAGGTATTTTCGAGCTATCTTTATTATGTTGCACCTGCCTTGTTCTGTTTCTGCATTGCCCTATGGTTGACTGGTAGAAAATGCCTCAGGCATTAAGTCCGCCATTGTACAGAATTATATCATCATCATCTGCCTATAATGTTCCCACTGCTGGGACACAGGCCTCCTCTCGGTGAGAGGGAGTGGGCCGTAATCCACCACGCGGGCCCAGTGCGGGTTGGTAGATGTCACATGTCGTCGAATTTTTTGGTTCTGGGACATGCCGGTTTCCTCACGATGTTTTCCTTCGCCGTTTTGAGAGCAGTGGTGATGAAATAATATACAAAAAGTAAAGCGCCTGTCTGGGTTCACACCAATTGGGTTGGGTAGAAATATATACTTGTGCATAAATCTTTAATACATAATATTAGTAAACATAGCACACAATCACGAACCTTGCAGGTTGCTGGGACCCCGTGATGGAATGGTGGGCTAACATCGTTGGCGTGGCGGCTACATGGTTGCTGGCCGATACTGGTAAAGCCGTGGAAATTGGCGACCGTTTGAACATGCTGCCCGAACCTCTTGCCAACTGCGAAGATCCCTTACCAGGGTATGTATAAAAGGAACAGAAATTATCTTTGATACTTCGAATGTTTAAGAGGGCTATCACAATTTTTCTTGTATTTGAGTGTTTGAAGAGTCTCACACTCAAATACAAGAAAAAAATTGATATTTATTTTGAGCACTCCCGAGAGAAATAATCAAACTTTCTCGGTCATATTTAATTTTTTATTTTGTGGCCATATCTAAACCATAATCACACATCTAAACTGGGAGTTTTGATGTGTGATTATGGTTTAGATATGGCCACAAAATTGTGATAGCCCTCTTAAATGATTTATTTCGGTCACCAAGCTTGGGTTGATTTTATTGTTAGTTAAAGTTATTATTTATATTTCTGTACTTACCTTCATTATGAACTTACGCTGGAAAATCGGGTTTCTATCTGCAGTAAAAACGGGCAAAAATAAATTGAATTAACTCTCACGATTTTTTCTGACCACCAAAAAGACAAATTATATTTCCATCGGTACTAAATGTTGATACATTAATTGTCCCTGTGTGAAATACAGATCAACAACATGTAAATTAAAATAGATTATAATTTAACAGCAGTCTGATTAACAATGAGAAGATTCTCATACATGCGAGAACTTAGAAATTCTAGTCGCACTGGTGTTTATAAAACAAAACTGTATAGTTTATAGTTGTTATATTAATAATTATTGTCTTTCATAGCATAAACATGAGCTGATGAAAATATAGCTATTGTACTATTATTCGCAGGGCATTGCATATGGCATACAAAAGCCGTCGCGGCCTATTGAGCCTCGCTCAGTGTCGAGATGAACGTTCGTTCGAGAGGACTGCAGAAACAATACTCAAGGTGTGTGCAAATTTATTCTACAAGTGTTTGTTGTATGGTGAAAATTCATGAAGAGATTCGACTCCAGTATTTTCTGTGTTCTAAAATATTGGGATACTAATTGTGATTTATTGGTAATTCTAATAATTGTAAGTGTAAGGTTTTAGTAGGAGTTCTAGTGCAGTGCCAGAAAGTAAAACTCTTTTTATAGCCTAGCTAACTCGTTTCTTGTTCTTGTTTTACAATTTAAAATAATTAAATATGTGTATTATAGTATATAGTGTTTGGTGATTAGCAAATATTATGAATACGATACAGCTTGTTTGTTTGATCTAATAACAATAGGAGTGTTTTAATATTAAAGCAGCTTCATTGTTCTCAAAACTACTTGATACATGATACATAGGGTGTTCCAATGTAACTGATGGTAGTCATTTTAACAAATTTTAAAATAAGTTGGGAGGACTAACTTTGATTTACTTACATTTTCAGGTCTGTGATATTGCTGGAACCAGGTTAGCTGATTCTTTGGCATATTACTGTTGCCGAAAACCCACACAGCTAATGTTGGTAAGTTCCAACAAAAGAGGTTTGAATAATTTTATTTTATTAAATATTTTCGTTTAAAACTGATTTTTTGCTCGTTATTTTTATGCTCATTTTCAGCTTTATTATTTGAATCATATTTAGAAGGAGCTTGAAGAAAAACTATTACGGGAGTGCATTGTAGTTGCATTGCACTGGTTTACATGAGTTGTGCAATATTACTACAAGGCAAATCTCGCATTAGTTGCATTCATCGCATCGAAGGTGTTACTTGCATGGTTTATTTTTTTACTTTATTGCTTATTTCATTTATATTATTTGTCGTAGATAGTTTGTAGTTTTAAATATTGTATCAGTAGTTAAAATTGACTGTTAAAAACATGTTGCAAAACTATGTGGCATATAAGATTCCCAATTATTTCGCATGAGTATGTGAAACTAGGGATTCCTAGGAAAGCGTTTCCGTCATGATAGAACGACCGTCATAAAAATCTGTAATTAACACCAGTATTTGACATTAAGCTGTCAAAAACGCTTTGTATTTGGACAGCCGCTATTCACTTGTTCACCGTTTCTTAAGAAGCCAAAGCTAGAGTAGAGCCATTTTCATAAATATGTTATGAACCGAATTTTTTAGTATACATTAAAATATAACCCCCTAACTTAGTTGGGTTTTCACAAAGGCAAACAAGGTACAAGTCTAAAAATAACAAAAACGTTAGGCCACGACTTCGAAGGAGTGACACTTGCGTAGTAATCATTTGTGACGACTTATATTTTCAAAATATGTACATCACACAGCAGTACATAACGTCAGTTATTTTAGATACCATTGTTCTTGCCAACGTATCGTACCAACTGACTTAAAATAAAAAAATACTATTTCAAGTTATTTCTAGATATCAAGCACATTCGCACATACCTTCTTAGAGGTGCAATAATTAGACAGCAGTTTTTTTTAACCTTGCCCCACACTAGGAATTTCTCCTGTAATTGGATGCGTTTACAAACATTTAAAACTCACATATACAAACAGCCAGACCCGGAACAACTACTTTTAGGTCATGCAAATATTTGTTCCACGCGGGAATCGAACCCGCGACACGCAGCGCAGTAGTCAATCGCTTAACCACAGCGCTAACCGTGCCGTCTAAAAAGATCGTTTGTAGATAATATCGTGACTTAGTTTGAGGCCATCAGGCGATGGATTGATGGTTGGTTGATTGATCGAAATCTTTAGCTTTGTATTCTTAGAAAGGGCTCACTCTAAAAAATTACCAAATCCAAAAAAAACATTGCATTTTTTTGACACAAATGTAAATTTTGACAGCTTATGCAAGTCCTTTGCTGTGATTGGCTGCTAGAGGTCCGCGCGGGCGTATGGGAGGCGAGTGCGGATCGCGCATGCGTGGGCGACGTGGACGCGTTCTGTGGGCCCGCGCCGCACGCGCAGTTGCGAGCCTTCCAACGAGACCTGCATTCTTTGAGGAGGATATCGCAGAACTTGCCGGTTAGTATTTGATTTCACATTCCAGCAATAGCTTCAATGTTTTTCCTGAGTATGGTTTGGGATCACGTAATGGATTTTATAGAACAGAAATAACTGATCTTACCGACAACATTGAATGTCTCTAATGCACTATGCACACAAGAGCTTAGCATCGGCAATGCAGATGCTAAGATGGAGATGCCTCCGCATATTTTGTGCGATTTCGTTGAGATAGCCTTATTCCAAAGATTTTTGGAGTCCACCGAATTAAACTTTTAAGAACATTTGATAGATAGATCTATCAACGTCACATTTAATTTGAATAATATTATTGATGTCATTTGTTTTTCGCAACAAGAATTCGGAGGGGACATTAAGTTCTATGATCCCTGACTACGGATTTGAGGTTAGCATTGGAGCCACTGAGGTAAACTATACAGGGTGTTTGGCGCATGGACCGACACAATTTTTCCAGGGATTTTCTTGAAACCAGTTGTATCACTGCCACTACACCCACAAACAAAAAACATACTATTTCGAATAAAAGGAAAGATTTTGGGTGTTTTTTTCATTTAAAAAAAAAAATCATATGTAACCAACCGTGACGTTTGGGACAAAGGGTGTATGGGTAGAACCTAGCTAATGACCCCCCAAATCCCTGGAAACATTGTGTCGGTCCATGCGCCAAACACCCTGTATAATTCACAAATACATTGGAGTAAAGAATAATATTCACAACGACATGCGACATTCGTGTTTCACTCGACTCTCGAATGACTTTCCCTGTAAGTAACCGAGATATCTTCATAGCAGCGCAGAATTTGATTAAACATTTTTTTTCTATAACTTAATAATATCAGCATGTCCCATTCTGCCGCGCTAATTAGAAGTGCAGTAAGGAAGGTATACGAAAAACTTCTAATTAGCGCGGCAGCATTGTCATGAACGGCAACTGAAGGAACACGGGTGGGTTTTAGTCAGTAAGAGTCTGACACGCCCTCCTGCTCTGCCCAGAGCGGGAGAAGTTATTTGATGATTTCCCACCCACAAAAAAAAAAAGCATTGTCTTCCAATGTTTGTATTGTCGTTGATTTTAGAAGTTTTTGTGTTGAAAATAATATATTATTATCATAGTCCAATCCAAGTTCTTGTTCTTTGTAAAAAAAAAAAAAGATTGGAACTGGGATTGCTGCAGTGAACTGTTGATGGAGGCTAGTTTTCTGATCAACAGTAATAACTGTTCCAAGTTTTCAGTACCGTCAGTATCCTCCCAAACTATAATGTAGGCTCACAAGTAAAAAAGCTATTTTCACTGAATCGGAATCTGCAAATATTTTAAGTTTGAAGCAGTGTGAGTGTTACACGTTTAAGTAAGGTTATAGTTTGATCATCTGCACTTCTGTACACCACGTTATTGTCGAAGCAATGTCGATGTATACCCGTATCGTCCATTCCACACCATCTTCACAAATCAGTTCTAAATTATACAATCATGTTTCCAGTGGGTGACTTCACGCGTGTTCCTGCAATCTGCGGTGTGTCGTATGATGGCAGGCGCGTCGCCGCGACGCACTCAACAGCTGTTAGACGGCAGCTTAAGACCAAGGCTCAATCGGTCATCTATCATCTGTGGAAAAGGTAATAAAAGACAGCATACTTTTTTTGACATTATCGCGAATTTCGATTCAGTTTTTTGGGTTAAAAACATATAAAACTCATTTGTTATCCAAGGTTTTACTAAGGTGTTGTTATCCAAGGTGTAACTGATAAATCGTTATTACAGCTTTCCTCTCAAAAGACACGTTGTTCTATAACCTATCCAAACATCCTAACATATATTATGCAGAATATTCATAACTTGTAAATACTTGACAGAACGCGCGCTCGAGGGCGGCGGCGGCGACGGGGAGCGAGCCGTAGCTCTGTACATGGCGTGCAAGCACCTGCCGGCCGCCGTGCTCGCGGCGCCGGGCGAGCGCGCCGGCATGCTCGCGCAAGCCGCCGCGACCCTCCAGAAAATAGGACACAGGAGCCGCCTACCCCACTGCTACCACCTCATGAAGTCCATAGGAACCATGCCTTCTGCACCCTAAAAGCTGCCGTTCTTCGTGTGTGTTTCGCAGCG
Source organism: Brachylomia viminalis (assembly GCA_937001585.2). Lineage (NCBI taxonomy): Eukaryota > Metazoa > Arthropoda > Insecta > Lepidoptera > Noctuidae > Brachylomia > Brachylomia viminalis. The sequence continues at coordinate 13,700,760 of OW443299.2, forward strand.
TGTTCTTCCGCCTGAATATCAAAAATGTAGTTAAACTAATGATTGTTTATTATTGTCCCATGTTATTTGAATACAATTTATTCGCATCGTAATAAATTTGTAATACACGACGTTTTTTTTATAGGATTGGTTTGTTTTATTTTGTACCCATCTATTCATTGGACAGGTTTCAATAGTCTTGACAAGCACTGCACTGGAAGTAAACCTTTCACGTCGACACTACGCTTGGCGAAAACAATTATAAGTGCGACTTGATCACTTTACTTATCTGCACATGCTATCGAGGTCTACCCTTGTACATTTAGTGTTTTATCTATGTTCTACCCATACCCAGTTTGCAAGGATGAACGGAATGGCATCAATCTAACCAATTAGCTTCCGGTGGCCCTCTACCTTGATTACTTCGGAGGACCACCGGTATTTCTATCAAATTGCAAAATTTCAATAATCAACGCAAGTTTTTTGGTGAATATACAAAATGCGGTATATTTGCTTCTCGACTTCTCGTCACTCGTCTAGTTATTATACTCTTTGCTCGTCATCTTGCATTTTTGCATCATTATCATGTCGCATCCGGGGTCAGCCCAGTCTTATCTGTCAATAAAATTGTCATGACGATCGCATCTGTCAAGTTAATGTCAACAGACAAAGCTACACGATTTACAATAAAATTCAATGTTATGGTTATTTGATTTGGAAATAAAAGTAGAAGTTGGATCGATTTGATACATTGAATAGACCTCTTCCTCTTGAATTACAGATATGATACGTATCTTGTAATCACAGCTTTTTAGGTAACGCTTCCCAGGTTATATTATTTTCCCAATTAACATAATGGTAAGTGAATGTTTACACATTGATTGATTAAATACCTGTCGCTCGTTGTTTATTATGATTAATTTGTACACATCTTATTAACGTTTACTATTTGCCTATTTACAAGGGAGTCCTAAAGAAATGTTAGCAGAATACAGTTTCTCAGTATCTACTTGATGAAACAATGTTGTTAATCCAATTTTTCAGGCAACTGCTGTAGCTAACGTTCAAAAGAAATCTGTGGGCTCCAACAACACAGGAGGAGTTCGCAAGAAATCAGGACCCAAGTTTGAGTTGACAGATGAACAGAGGAGAGACATAAAAGAAGCATTTGATCTCTTTGACACAGAAAGTACAGGCAAAATAGATACAAAAGAATTAAAGGTAGCCATCCGTGCTCTAGGCTTTGAACCTAAAAAAGAAGAAATTAAAAAGATGATTGCAGAAATAGACAAAGGAGATGGCAAAGTGTCTTATGAAGACTTTCAAGAATTGATGACTGTCAAGATGGCAGAAAAGGACACCAAAGAGGAAATAATGAAGGCATTTAAGCTATTTGATGATGATGAGACTGGTAAGCACTGTGAATATTATGCAGCTGTATAGTTGTTATGTTTTTTGTTACTTAAATCTCAACTTTTACTTAATAAAATCCCAACTTTACAATCTACTGAGTTCGGTTATTCAAGCAAATGAATCATGTGAATGCTTCTAAGACAATCACCAAAGTAATTGTCTGAAGTGGCTACTGGCTTAGCAGTACGTCATCCCACACCTGCTGACACATGAATTTGTTACTGAGCATCTCACCTCATATTGCGAGCCGCCATAAAGGGTGAATTGGGCTGTAGTTAAGATGCGAATATTGGAACAACCAACTAGTTCAAGTTCCGACCTGTTCAGACATCTCAAGTTGAATCATGAATTACTTTAATCCTAAGAAAAAAAAAATCTGTACCTACTTATCAAAAATTATTCATTTGAGCTTCAAGGTTGAAGCATTTTGTTACATTTGAAACTTTTTCAGGCAAGATATCATTCAAAAATCTAAAGAGGGTGGCAAAGGAACTTGGTGAAACTTTAACAGATGAAGAGCTTCATGAAATGATAGATGAGGCAGACAGAGATGGCGACGGGGAAATAAATCAAGAGGAGTTCTTGCGCATTATGAAAAAAACTAGTCTCTATTAGATATTACAGAAGTCTATTGTTATCAAGTGTGGTAATACATTCAAACTATCTTCGACTGCAACTGAATATTTTAGTGAAACAAACAATGCAATTATTTTAAGGTTTACACAGAGAATTTTTTTCTGTCCTGGCAATTTCACAGGGTATCAGGTTTTAATTTTTAGTTTATGTCAGTATTATCCTGGCTCTCGGCCCAATTTTATAAAAATGTATCTAAATGTTATTTATTGTAGATAGGCATAAATATACTTGTAGCCTCGATTTTAGCACTTTGGATGTACCTTTTCTTTCTCTCTCTCGCAGGTGTGTCAATTTATTGTTGTCATAGATAGAAAATAGTAGTTTCATGTAACTTATACCATACACTGAAGGTCTATACTTTTTCAAGCTTGATGTTTCTACTGTGCAATTGGTTTGTGCTAACACCCTTTACAATGATGACGTTTCACATAGGTGGCATCCATAGTGTAACCCACCAAGCATTGACTGTGCTAGGGCACAAGTGGATACCTACATGTTGCATGCTATGCCTATAGTACAGTAAAGCGCCCCAGCGCAGACAAGGCTTTAAACTAAATGTTCCAAGTGGTAATTTTTAGCTAAAAGTAGCACTGCTTAGCCTAAAAAAGATAATTGGCATAATGTTATGTATTTTAATTAGTTCTGGATAAGATAATGTATTGCTGTAGGTGTTGAATGTGTTTAGTTCATATAAGTTCTATGAACAATCAGTTTAGTAACCTGTCTTCAGGAAGATTTCACAATTTGAGTGTTTTGAGGGTACTTAATTGTTTTTGTCATTTGTGTTTAAAAAAATTAACAAACAACATAAAAATGCATTTGATTTTTATTAAAATAGTGTCTTTTTTACATTCCAAAATATGTATATTAAAACATGCTCTTTTATGGACATCAATATAATCATACAAACTAGTCCTTTATGAATAAAATATCTGAATCAATATCTGGTTGGATCACACACTATATTTCTAAGCAAATAATTTCACAAATTTTTCTTAGTTTAGTAAAATAAGAATAAGTAAGCTTAAGGCTTAATCACAATCATGTTTTCTTTATCATCAATTTTCTACATCTTATAATGGTTGATTTATCTCAAGACCTTCGACTTTTAACTTGCGAAAGTTAATTATTACCTAAAAGTGTTTTTGATTAAATCAAAGAAGTATGAAAACTGTTTTGTTTTCTTTATATACACTTATCTTAGATATACACATACACTAGAGGACACCATTTGGGATATGATAACAAATGCTTAGTGACTAAAGGACAATGGGAAATGAATGTATGGAGTCTGGGCCCACCCTTCAATAGTAACATCTGATATACCGTTGGATAGGGCTTTTTAAGTGGAACATTAGTTACTAATATAACTATGGTCAAATGTTAGTACTTTCGGAGATACGACGTCTTAAAGTCGTCAGTCTAACATATTCTTTATGGATACTTATAAGGTAAAATAGTAATAATAAGTACACTTTAAAACAAAAGAGATTTATTATTCGTCTTGGACATCAAAGACAATTACATCATTTAAAAAACCCACGGGGGCCACGAATGGTTGATGTCTCCCAACTCCTAGGTACCAAATCAAAGAAATAGTGTGAGCGCAACTTCCTACAGTTCGCCGTCCGGTCAAGCAAGAGCAATAATATTGTGATATCGCGTTTCTTCCAACTTGGTTTCGATCAATTAATATATAGCAATAGTATTCTTGCTCTTACGTGGCGTGACTGTATCCTACCACGCAGCAACCACACATTCTCTGCTGGTATATTATATTCTATTAAATCATGTAAATCGTTTTGTCTGTACATTTCTATAACGTATAAACCGTCTCGAAGATGTTCACTGCAATATGACTGATCGCCATTTGCAAATGCGCCCGGGCAAGCGGGGCGGGCGCAGCGGGTAGGGTGGGGGCGCAGGTAAGGAGCAAGCAGATAGGTGCCGTCCGTTTTGAGTCTGGCCATAGTTTATCTTATAACGAAGTAAACTACGGTCACTTTTATGGCAGTATAATAAGTAGTATAACTCCGAAAGTACTGACTTTTGACCTTAGTCGTAATAATAAGTTTTATTCTGCATAAACATACCTATTCATTTATGAGTGTCTTATTCCTATTGAGAGGTGGGCCCATCATTACTCATTCTCCTTTCAGTTCTTCACAACATTACATTATAAACATTTGTTTCTAAACAACTACGCATAAAAATTCAATGAAATATGAAGATATAAAGATAAGAGAGAGAAGACAATACCTTTACTTTTAGGGGGGAAAAGTCTAACTTAATCATTGGTTTAGTCAAGAGAGAAAAGGCTAACAATAAATAATATTTTCTCTAGGACCATTGGTTTAACACTCTCACCGCCATGTGGTCTGCTGGCCGCCCACAAAAATGTCAGTGCAGCAAGTCACTATAGATTTGTACATCTTTACCAGCAGGCCATGTGGTCCGCGGTGATCCCACAAATTCATTTATTTCTATAGAGCTTGGCTTGCTAGATAATAATTTAATAACGTATCTTGCCGGCCGTCCACATGGCGTGCTGCAATAGTAACACAAAACCTAGCGTGGCGTGGTGTAAAAGACATTGCATGGCCCGCGCGCCGCCCACATGGCCTGAAGTTCTAGAAAAACCTTAAATGTGTATGGCGGTGAGAGTGTTAAAACTGCTAAAAGTATCAAGCCATCTAATATAATTTTATTGTGGTAGTAGATATTGGTAGTTTTAAAACTGTGACTTTAATTATATCAGTGAAGCCAACTCTTATCAAGTTTTAACCACTCATTAAGGCCATTTGATTGTGAAATTAAGATTAGTTTAACATTTATTACCAATAAAAAGTATTTATACTGATAACATACATAGATACATCAACTCACGCCTTCTTCCAATAGGGGTAGGCAGGAACTACAGAAAGCCAAATGCTATGTTCCTTACATACTCCTTTTGCCTCATTTACATTCATACATGCATGCCGGTTGCAAGTATTATGCACCTGACCTTTCTGAAGAACATCACCAATAACATACCCCTCCCCCCCCTTATTACATCCATCTTATGAAATAATATTTTTGTATCACAGACAAACTTCCAATTGATTAATGTTGACTAAAATGGATTTCATTTGAGGAGCTGGCGAACAGAACCGGACTTGTCCACTACTATTCAAAAGATGTTTTTTTTTCGAATCGTGATGTCTTGACCTAGTTTCGTCGATCCCTGTTAATATTTTCACCCAAAACCGGCTAGAAGTAGGCTAAAAAAGGCTTAAAAACTAAATTTTCATACAAAACCGGACTAGTCCAATATCCAACACAAAGATTTAAAAAAAATATATTTTTTCATTCTAAAGCGAACTTGTCCTGTAATGTATTTATTTCATCAACACATTTTCAATCAAAACAGGAAATGTCTAACAAAAACGAAACACCACCACCACCACACCAAAGTCCACCTTTTTCAAACAAAACCGGTTTAGTCCATTTTTATTTCTTGAATAAGTTCCAGAATATAGAAGTAAATTAAAAATAGGTACCTCATGCAATAATAGAACTAATCCACCGACATATCCTAATGCAATGTAATACTATTAGTCTCCTTCATATACTGATATTAGTTTTTTAGCTACCGTGTAAAATTTATTTTCGTGGACTAATCCGGTTTTGTTCGCCAGCTCCTCATTTATTATATAACAACTGTGTATGTGAGAAAAAACATTTTTAAGACTTATTTTGTACTTGTTATTTCTTATTTGTGAGGTTTTGGTTGCCTCATTCTTTTAAGAAATGCATGGCAACAAAAGCATTATGTGTTGACCATAAAACAATAAAAAAATACATGAAACAATAGCTGAGCTTAAGATATAGGAAGCGAGAATCAATTCCGTTATACACCAATCCTCTCTAATACATTGCCTTCAGGCTGTCCAAAATATGCTTTCTCACACATGTTTACAAATAAACCTGTCTCAACAACACCAGGAATCATCTTTATAACTTTATTAACTTTATCCCAGTCCAAGTCCTGGTTAGTGAATATCCAGTCAAGGATAAAGTTACCATTATCAGTCACCACAGGTCCAGCCTTAGCTATCGCTTTGCGTAACTTAACTTCTCCTCCATACAAAGCCGCTATCTTATTCTGAATAGGAACATATGCCATTGGAACTACTTCAATTGGTATTCCTTTTTTATACCTGTCTCCTAGCTTTATAGAATCTTTCGTGTAGTCAGCTATAACTATGAGTTTCTTGGAGCAAGAGGCAACAATTTTTTCTTGTAACAAGCAACCGCCGCCACCCTTAATCAGCGTCATATGGGCGTCCACTTCGTCAGCTCCATCGATTGTGACGTCAATTATGGGACTCGTATCGAGCTCGCCCAACGTAAGGTTATGCTTGATGATCAGCTGTTTTGCTTGAAAAGATGTAGGCACACAGGTCACCTTCAAATTCTCCGTTTCAACGCGTTCTGCGAGTCGTTGGACTGCATACACAACTGTGGATCCACTTCCAACGCCGAAGATGCAATCCTTTGTTACGTACTCATCAACTGCCCGGTGCGCGGCGAATTGTTTAGCTTCTTCCAAAGACATTTTACCACTTCTACAATACCGGTGTAACTTTACACTTCTAGCACCGTGTTTCAATATCGCTGTTGCATAGACTTTAAGCAACATGCAGCATCGGTGTTATTATTAGACGAATGTATACGTTTATTACAGCAAAGTAATCTATACAACTACCTACCTACACTGCACTCATGCACTCACAGAACACTATTATATTACTCCTAGCATGCACTGCTGCTGCAAAACACGTGGGACGACACAGACCACAGAACACTTACTCCATATCACAGACTACAAGCAACTGACAGACTGACTGAAGTGACTGAGCCGATTTCGACTATTCTGCCAGCGTCATGTGGTGACGGCAACGCAAGCCGTCGAACTTTGCACTTCGGGGTAGGTAGGTATTTCTAGTTAGGTAGGTATAAGTTATAGGTATGTATATAGGTAGTTATGTATAAAGTTATCTTTTTTATAGATGTTAGTAGGTGAGAGGACGAGACAATTTTTGTTAGTAATCATAGACTACTTTCTTTTTTTTTTCTGTACTTTTTTGGAACACCACAAATCTACATAAATTTATATTTACAAAGTCATTATTCCTACACCAAACTACAATTTGATTTCATTTACATTTAGGAATTTTGGTAAGATTTGGATAAGTTTAGGAGAAAAGTTAGTCAAGAGGGAATTTAAGTTAGTGGGAAGAGGGATTTTAATTTTGGAGAGCTTATGATACAAGTCTAAGGATTGGGAATTTATAGGACAAGAGAAAAATATATGGTCCAGAGTACCATCATCAAGACCGCATTCGCACAGGGAGCTGTCACGAACACGGATCTTGTGCAGGAATACTGGTCTGCAGCAGTGACCAAGTCTTAGTCTACACAAGGATGTTGAAAATAGGTTGGAATCGTCATACGTCCCATAGAGTTTGTATTCTAAAGTCTTTACTTTAGTTACTAGGTAACAAGTTGTTTACATGGTATAATAATATACTTCGAATATATTATTATACCATGGTTGTTTATAGTTTTTTCGGTGTCAGTCAGATATTTTTTTCTAACTGTACCTAATGTCTTACTTTAATACAATGATCTTATACATATAAACCAACTGCGTGTTAACTCTGTTGTTTAGCTCCCTTTAGTACACCAATTTACAACAGTAGGCCAATTCTCGTACTTAAAAAACGTTCAAATTCAAGTCGCAATCTCATCTCAGCGACAATCAATGTCAAACACTTGTCAAAAATGTACCTATGTAAATCATAGTTGATTGTAATTTTGACAGATTGAGACTGAGATTAGAATGCGAACGGTCTTAAAAATACGAGAATTGCCCCTCAGGTTATGGGCCCAGAAGCGTAGCCTCGTTGATACAAAATTAGGGACAGTTGTAAGTATTGAGAATAAAAAAAATGACGTCGCAAAATACGACACAAATTTCCAAGTTGTCGGGGCAAGAAAACTACGCTACATGGTCTTTTTCTATGCAAATGCTCCTTATCGACAATGATCTGTGGGATTGTGTGCAAGATACGTTCAGTGCGACCTCAAATGAGTTGGTGAAGCGTGAAGCTAGAGCAAGAGCCAAGATCTGCCTGATGCTTTCGGAAGGCATCTACCCCCTTGTGACGGAAGCAAAGACGGCACGGGAGACTTGGCTGGCACTAAAAAATGCCTATGCGGATATTGCGGATGCTGGACTAATGCGGAGGCTTTCCTTGCTGCGAAAAATGTTTCGCATCAAGTTAGAATCGTACCCAAGTATTGAAGCCTACGTCACGGAAGTTCGAGGAATTCAGCAGCAGCTGCGAAGCATTGGTGCCAGACTTGACGATGAGTTTGTCGGAATATTAATGCTGGCGGGATTGACGGACAAATACAATCCGTTAGTAATGGCCATAGAGCATTCCCGCTCGACAATTACCTCAGAACTGGAGGAGGGTCAACGTCAAGAGTCGAATGAGGCCCCAAAGGATGATTCGGCGTTAGCATCTAGCGCTGGTGGTAGTGGAGGAAGAGACCACACCAGAGAGATTGTTTGTCACTTCTGCAAACGGAAGGGCCATTTCAAGTGGCAAAGCAAGCAGTTCAAGGCCAAACAGCCGGATAAGAAGAAATCAAATGCGCATTCGGCCATGGTGACCAGTGTGAACGCGAACTCAGACTTTTTGACTTTGTTGTCATCTGTAGGTAGCAGTGATAACTGGGGGTTGGATTCAGGAGCCACGTCCCACATGACACCGGTGAAATCCCTCTTGAACCCCACGAAATCTTGCTCCAAAAAGATAACTTGCGCGAATAGCGAAAAAATTGTTTCAACTTCGCAAGGTTCTGTGGAGTTAAACCTGCGTAATGGGGAACGTGACACTGTATTGAAGATGAATGATGTTCTTCATATTCCTGAACTAATTACCAATTTAATGTCTGTAGGAAAGTATATAATGTATATAAGTATATAAGTATGATATTCATACAACGCTAAATTTTACCAAAAAACATCAAATCCAAAAAATTAGACTGCGAAACTCCCACTACTTAGTAACGCGTCCACCCAGAACAGTTAATTACGGAAAAAGAAATATTGAATATGAGGGTGTTAACTTATACAATAAAATACCGATGGACATAAAAGAACAGAAAAGTATGTCTGCATTTAAAAAACAATTAAAATCATACATTATGAATAAATAAAAAAATAAATAAAAAAAATAATATATATATATATATATATTATTAAAAAATGATATATACCTATGTGTAAAGTATAAACATCGCATGAAAAAACTCAAAACTGATGAAATGATATAAAAATAAAATAAAAATATCCAATTGGTCAGTACGCTGCCTTTTGTGCCACATCTAGTATGTTGTAACTTTTACTTTTGTATCCGTGTTTGCTCGGTTGATGTTTCGTTGTAATATGTGAATCGCCTACCCGCAAAAAAAAAAAAAAATGTTTTTTATTTTATCTCTGTACGCTAGTAACCTAAACATTAATTGTAAATCTTGTTTCTCAGTAAGTGAATTATTGTTAATTCTTATGAGGAAATAAAGTTCTTAAACCATAAACCATAAGTATGCAGATGCAGGAAATATTTTGTTTTTGATAAAACCAAATGTAGTGTTTTTAACAATAATGTAAAAATAGATGGTAAGGCGTTGTTTACCGCACCGCGCCAAAACGAGCTTTATGTTTTAGATTCCGGTTGTAATCAGGCGACAGCTTTTTTAGGGGAAGATAATCAGAACAAGTTTGAATTATGGCACCGGAGATTGGGCCATTTGTCTCCCGCGCAAATGCACATTTTGAAAAGAATTGACAAGGGCTTCGATTACGGCAAAAAGGGTGATGGAGCCCCTTGTGTTCCTTGTAGTCAAGGAAAGCAGTGCGTAAAAAAGTTTCCTAAACGGAAGAAGTCTTTTAGAGCTTCCGGCATGCTGGACCTATGGGGAACGTGACACTGTAGTGAAGATGAATGATGTTCTTCATATTCCTGAACTAATTACCAATTTAATGTCTGTAGGAAAGTATGCAGATGCAGGAAATATTTTGTTTTTGATAAAACCAAATGTAGTGTTTTTAACAATAATGTAAAAATAGATGGTAAGGCATTGTTTACCGCACCGCGCCAAAACGGGCTTTATGTTTTAGGTTCCGGTTGTAATCAGGCGACAGCTTTTTTAGGGGAAGATAATCAGAACAAGTTTGAAATAAGGCACCGGAGATTGGGCCATTTGTCTCCCGCGCAAATGCACATTTTGAAAAGAATTGACAAGGGCTTCGATTACGGCAAAAAGGGTGATGGAGCCCCTTGTGTTCCCTGTAGTCAAGGAAAGCAGTGCGTAAAAAAGTTTCCTAAACGGAAGAAGTCTTATATAGCCTCCGGCATGCTGGACCTGTGGACATAGCGACGTAGCTGGTCCAATAGATGTGGAGACTTGGGGAGGAAACAGATATTTCCTCCTGTTCATTGACGACTTTAGCCGAAAGGTTTTCGGTTACGTCATAAAGCAAAAGACTGAGGTGTTAGAGAAGTTCGAGGAGTTCAAGCGTCTGGTAGAGAACCAAACCGAAAAGAAAATTAAACGGTTTAGAAGCGATAATGGTATGGAGTATACCAATAAGGAGTTCCAGGCTTATTTGGCCAAATGTGGAATTGCGCACCAGACGAGCGTTACTCATACTCCTCAACAGAATGGAGTTGCGGAAAGGACGATCCGCACCATTACTGAAAAGGCAAGATGCATGCTCCATGACAGTAACCTAAGTAAACGGTACTGGGGAGAAGCGGTGGGGACTGCGATCTATTTGTAAAATCGCTCACCCACATTAGCAATCGCCGGGAAAGTTCCCGAAGAAGTTTGGACAAATCATGAGGTGGATCTTACCAATTTAAAAGTTTATGGTTCCACAGCTCAGGTTTTGTTGAAAGATAATAGCCGAAGGAAATTCGACTCCAAGACCCGTGAGCTTGTCTTCGTTGGGTACAGTGAAGTGCAAAAGGGATACAGATTTGTCGACCCGGTCAATCCGCGCCGCATAATAGTTGCTCGCGACGCCGTGTTTGACGAGCGGTCAAAAGTAATCAAGGAGATTAAACGAGGGAGAAATCGAGGCGAGAATATGTAGAGGTACCAATTTTTGGTGAGGCAGATACTGCTCAAGGCACTTCTAGGGCTGCGGCGCCTGAGGATGGCCCAAGCCAGAGTAACATGGTTATGACACCAAGTTCATCGCCCACTATTGTTGTAGAAGAGTTTCACGACTCTTTCGAAGAACCGTCAACAGAGCCGGTTCAAGCTGTAGAGGAGCCTGAGGAACGGCGTTATCCTCTAAGAAATAGAGTCAGAAGAATAGATGAAGACATGGTATACAACTTCCATGTCACGAATGATCCTGACCCGATTTCGGTTATGGATGCTATGAAGCGTTCTGATAAAGACCTGTGGAAGAAAGCTATGAAGGAGGAATACGACTCTCTTATGGAGAATCAGACTTGGGAGCTCGTCGATCGTCCCAGAGACGCTAATGTCGTCAAAAGTAAATGGATTTTTAAGTTGAAAATCGGAGCAGATGGAAAGGTTCAACGGCATAAGGCTCGCCTTGTTGCCAAGGGTTACTCTCAAAAATTTGGAGAAGATTATACCGAGACCTTTGCTCCCGTAGTCAAGCTCTCTTCCATTAGGCTTCTGCTGGGATTATCAGCAGAATTGGATTTAAATTTACACCAAATTGATGTCACCACAGCATTTTTAAATGGTGATTTGAATGATGAGGATTTTTCTTTCCAAGAAGTAATAGGATCGCTCATGTATCTATCCTGCGGTACAAGACCTGATTTAACATTTGTGGTCAGCTATTTGAGCCAGTTTAATACATGCTGGGATGAACAGCACATGACTGTGCTCAAGCGGGTGCTCAGGTACTTAAAGGGCACCGTGGACTATAAACTAGTCTATGAAAGAACTGGCAAACCCCTGGTTGCATACTCGGACGCTGATTGGGGAGCCAACGCCGATGGGCACTCATTTACTGGTTATGCCCTTATTTTTGGTGGAGGTGCTGTGTCCTGGCAAGCTCGCAAACAGCGATGCGTAGCCTTAAGCACAGCTGAGGCTGAATATATAGCCATCTGCGAAACCTCAAAATTTACAACAAAGGATCTAACCGTTCTTTTGGACAATTTGGGACATGAAAAGAAGGGTATTGACAAACAGGTGAGGAAAGGAGCTTAAGCTCTCTGTACCTATTCATCAATGGAATAGATTTATTATTCCAGTAGGAAAACACGATAAGAGAGTGGTAGATTTGTTCCAAAATTGGGGAGTAAAGGATGGGATCAAAGGGAGAAAACTTTTGACAAGAAGCGATCTGCTAAGTATTGTCTTCGAAGGTTAAGAGGAGGTTCTGCACATTCAACCTGGAGAGCATTTATGGGGGAGGATAACATGGCACCAATTACGATCCTCAGACATTTGGCCTGGACAGAATTTAGTCTACGCAGAGCTTCCTTATTACATGGCTCAATTAGGTAACTGCAATAATCCATCACGCTTCTGATCAGCGCATTGTATATCAGCTTTAATGTGTATGGGTGAGCACCCCACCAGACTCCTGCCAAAGCCTTGAGGACCGAAACCGAGCGCTCACATTTTTTTAATGTATTATCAATGTGATCCACTCCCGATAATTTGTAATCCAGGGTGACCCCAAGAAACCTGGCTTTCTCCTTAACGGGGATGGCCTGACCGTCAATATTAATGTCAACCTGCGGGATTAGGCGTCTACGACTAAAGACAACTGCGGCACTCTTTGGAGCACTAAAAGATAACCCGTGACCTAAGAGCCATTGGTTTAATGAGGACAAAGAGATATTGATGGACTGAGCAGCATCTTCGATGGAATCGCCACAGACCAATAATGCAATATCGTCAGCATACTGAAGTACTTAACAATTAAAATATAGACAAGAAGGAAGATCAGAGGTATAAATATTGTATAAAGGGGGAAAAAGTACGGATCCCTGAGGTAGGCCTCTCAAACCGACCTCGGTTCTGAGCTTTCCCCGGGAATCACGAGTTGAACACGGCGATCAGAAAAGATACTGCAAATGATTTGGCAAAACCAAACCGGGATTCTCAGCTCTTGCATTTTCTGCCTGAGAACTGGTAGGAGGACAGAATCATAAGCAGCAGAGATGTCTAAGAAAACGGCTACCACAGACTCATTCCTACTAAGGGCCAGCTGGATCTCTGATGTGAGGATACCCACACTATCAGCTGTACCCAGACCTTTCCTAAAGCCGAATTGAGTCGTTGGGAGCAGTTTCCTGTTTTCTACAAACCATTCTAGTCGATTTTTAATCAGATGTTCTAGAAGTTTGATAAGTATGGACGATAGAGCAATTGGCCTATAAGAACAATGATCACTAGGATCTTTACCAGGTGTTGAATCTTCCAATCAGGAGGAATATAGCCGGAAGTAAAACAATAATTGGCTAAGTCCAGATAATATTGGTGGTTCTTATCACCAGCTTTAGCAATCAAGGAGTAAGGGAATCCATCCACTCCAGGAGCAGAATCATTTACATGGGTGAGGACCGATTTAAGTTCCTCCAGAGTAAATGGCTTATCCAGAGGGTCATCTGATATCAGCTGAAAGTCCGAAGCGACACACTCATCCCTATCAGGAACATAGAATGGAGCGATCTTAGAAAAAAACTGGTTACCCAGTTCCGCAGACAGTATGGTCCCGGCGGGTGGCCTCACACCATTTCTGAAGGATTTCAGTTTATGCCACACTGCTGATGTTGGAGTGGATGGGTTCAGTGAGCCACAATACTTCCGCTAACCTTCTCTCTTTTTGTTTTTTAGTAATTTCTTGGACTTTCCCACCATGGCGGGGATGGAATTTTTTAGGAGGGAAGCAATCATCTGCTGTATAGGATAGGTATTGTGTTGGAAAATAACGAAAAGCACAGACTCAGCATTATTGATGGAAGGGAAGAGATACGTAGGTCTAAGATTTGGAGTCTAATAATGGAGGCGGTATTTTGTCAGGAATAGTTTTGGAAGGGATTTCAACCATGATGGGATAGTGATCACTCCCATAAGTCATATTCAAGCGACTCCAATTAAAAAGGCTAGCTATACCAGTAGAACAGAATGTTAAATCAACACAGCTGCTGTTCTGCCCTGGCGCAGACCTGCGTGTGGAACTGCCATCATTAATTACACATAGGTAAGTTCATCTAATATATCCACTAGGCCTTTCCCAAAGTTGTCACAGGTTTCCGACCCCATCTATAATGGTGGCCATTAAAATAGGTTCACCCTTGTTTGGTATAACAACGTTTTGTCGAAAATCGCTTCGCCGAATTTCAGTTACAATAAAGTCATTTCGTATAATTATTCATTTGACCGAATAATTAATTGGTAGATTTTTATTTAGCATATTTATTTCTTTGAAATAATGTCATTTGACCGAATTTTCAAATGTACTAATTTTATTTAAACTAATGTTTCACTAGACTAATAATGATTTAGTCGAAAGATCGTATCGAATATTCAGTTCATTAATAATTCGTTTCCTTTCATCATTGTCTATAAACTAACATTACATCAAATGAACATTATACCTTTTGATCAATATTGACTGCTGGAGTCACCCTCCACCATTTTTCCCCGCCGGAGATGCTCGACGGAGCCCCGCTTCGCGGGGCTCCTACTTCTGGGTGGTTTAAAAAAAAATAACCACGAAGGTGATGGCAGGGTCTGTTCGCTCGCTTCGCTCGCTCACTAGACCCTGCCATCCCCTTCTAACCTAACCTGTCCTAGTCGGGGTGCCCCAAGTCCCGAGCTCGCTTCGCTCACTCTTGGGCACAATAAAAATTTGCAAATATTTACATGTTTTCTTTTCTGCATTACATTGCACCAATTGAATATTCGATAAAATACATGTTATACCACCTGAAAATTACATCAAATGAACATTATACCTTTTGATCAATAGCGCAAATGTTGTTATCGCAAATAAATATTCGATCAAATGAAAATTATTTTAATCGATATTATACAAATTGATTATTTTCTTAAGCGTTGTTCGAATTAGTAAAATTACATCAAACGTTGTTATACCAAACAAGGGTGAACCATTAAAATCACCCATAATTAGTAATGGACCTTGTACAGTCACGAGCACGAATATGTATACACTTAGCAAATTCTAAATGTGATTTTCTCTAACTGTATTGATTGTAATTTTATGTTGTTACGAATCTAATATTTTGGAACCTATACTATTATGAAATAAGTCTTATTTCAAAGTTGCAATCAATATTCCACGAGAAAATCACTTTTAAATTTTGCTAAGTGTATACTTATTAGTGCTCGTGACTGTACATTACTCATCAATTTTTTTATTACAATAAGGTCTTCAATTTGTGGGTGTGCAGTATAAAAAACTAAATATATTTATATCCTCAGCCTTAACAGCAACTACATTGATGTGGTCACCAACAAAGGGTAGAGGAATCGAGGAGAATGGTACTTTTTTATTAATGAACAAAGCATATCCCCCATATCCATCTGATCTGTCATGGCGAACACCACTGAAACACGGTATCCTGAAATTACTTTCAGAACGAAGCCATGTCTCAGTGATGCCGCAGATCAAAGGTTTGAACTTTTTAAATAGGAAGATTAGGTCAGGTTTCCTGGGAGAAACACTCCTCATGTTCCATTGGAGCTGGAGGAATGTCAGGGGATGAAACATTGTGAATGTAATTAACAATAGATGTCAGTTTTTTGGGCAACGTGGTCAGGTAGGGATTGTTTTGGATTTGCTAATACAGTTATTAGCATACTAGATATAATATTCAAAATATTTTCTGAATGGTCAGGACTGGTTGCACCTTCTCTAGGATAAGCGCTACCGTTTTGAGAAGGAGAGAAGGTGTAGTTCTGAGTGAGGGCTTGATGAGCCTGCTTATCATAGCTAGGTGAAAGTGGGGCGTGGGATTTTGGTTTAAGGACGACCGTTTTACGGTACGATTTAGAATTTTGGGGTAGTGGACTGGGGGAATGAGATGGACTGGCTTCTGGTTTAGTTTTTTGAGATAATGTCGACACTTCTGCATATGATCTTGAAACCGTAGGAAATACCTGACTTGCTTCCGCATATGATACTGACTTCTCAGCCATAAGAGCTTTTATGCCCTTCTGTCGACCCAATTCAGGACAAGCCTTATCATTAGCATAATGATTGCCTGAACAAGAAACACAAAAGGCACAATCAAATGGAACTTGGCATCCATCTCCTGGGTGGTCTTGACCACATTTAAAGCAGCGGGGATTCGAGCGACATACTATTCGTGTGTGACCATACCGATAGCAATTGAAGCATTGGATAGTTGGCTATATGTATCTCTCAACTGAAAGAGCCAGAGTAAAAATTAAAAAAAAACACGCTTAGGTAAAATTTGGCCGTCAAATGTTACAACAACAGTTTGAGTGGGTTTCCATTCGGTAACACCCAGAGAAGTCACCTTACGGCTCATTCTCCTAGCCTTAATAACAGGGCCGCACCCAGTGGGAACCTTGATGTTCTCTATAACTTCATCTTCAGTCCATTCAATGGGAATGTCTCTGACAAGACCTACCTAAGCGAGTGATGTTAAATTGGGGTCTAAAAGCAATAAAATTATTTTTATCTAAAATGGGACTGATTAGAAAGCTGTTAGCATCCTGGTGAGACTTGAATTCAACTGAAAACCGATTTCTTCCTAAGCGTTTGACACTGCCTAGGAGTATATTGCTGAAATTATTTTTGTCAAGAACATACCAAATTTGATAGGGTGCAGAACAGTACCTGGGGACTGACCATCTTTTAAAGATGCGTGTACTATATACGGGGGGTAATGTCTCATCGTATAAATCTGTCTTCCAATTGTGTTTTTCGCTAGCTTAGGAGGGATTCGGAGTCCATAATATCTAATTGCACATTGTCGTCGGGGAGAGTAACAGTTAACATCGGAGTGTAATCAAAGGGACCGGAGGGTCAGGAGGTTTTTTGGTATCCATAGTGGATACCGGGTAAAATCTTTAAAAGTAAATATTAAAACAAACCTTACTCTAAAACACAAACACAAATAATAATCTCGATTGAAGTTGTACGTATAGAGCGACATTGTCGATCTACGACAAAGCTCTTTAAATAAAGATTAAAAAAAATCTCGATTGAAGTTCACAGTAATGGAAACCACTAAAATCGAGAGAATTCGCAACTCAAATATAGCACGTGTTAATTAAGCCTTCGCCACTGCAGGCGACGAGTAAGTTATGTTCCTTGGACGAGTGGGACCACCTGCACTGACCTCTAGAGGTCAGTGGACCACCTGACAAAATGTCAAATTAGAATGATGTATTCTGTGTAGTCTTTAGTCATTGATTCCGTGGTTGAAATCATGGTTGAAATTGACGACTACGAGTAACGTGACTGACAGTCAGCATTGACTTATAACCTTAGAATAATAACTAAAGGAGGTTATTATTCTAACCTTATAACCGTAGAACGAGAAAACTACTGTCTACGGCGTATTTTAATAGAGGTCAGTGGTCTACGCTTTTATCAATGGTCACTAGTCACTACAGACCATTGAGCTAGAAGTCAATGCTACAGACCGCTTCAGACCGTAGACACGAGTAGTTTTCTCTGTCTAGCTACCAAAGAGTACAGTATACTTATGAGTACCTACGCTACTACGCTACAGACCAACATAGTATGCATAGTACTAATAAGACCATTGAGCTAGGAAAAATATAAGTCAATGAATAAGACTAATTACTATTGTTTTTCCTAGCTCAATGCTAATAACTGATATTGACAGGAAGCGTCACACAGCGCTAATCAGAGTTGCTATTCAGAAAATAAAATAGTAGAATGCCGTTTTTTTTGTAGTGATAATGAAGGAATAGAATAATATTGTAATACTGTCTGCGTGATTTAAAATAATGAAAAAAGTTGCGCTTATCCCTACGGCTTATCCATAATTTAAGGTGAATGACACTTCTACTTGACGTCCACACGTTTTATTTGCACGAACTTTTGTGTGAACAAACTTAAGTTTGTGCGTGTGGATTGGCTATTGAGAAGGATAGCAGAGAAACAATAATCGATTTTATTCATTAACCTTTTGACCGCCACGTCAAAAAAGAAAAAGCGTGCCCTCGGCGCCAAGCTATGAATTCATCTACAAATTAGTAGTGAGTTCGAAATTATATCGATAAAGCACTAAACTGACGACGCGGTTGGCGCAGTGGTTAAGCGATTGACTGCTGCGTTACGTGTCGCGGGTTCGATCCCCGCACGGAACAAATATTTGTATGACCTGCAAGTAGTTGTTCCGGGTCTGGCCGTTTGTGTATGTGAGTTTAAATGTTTGTAAACGCACCCACGATACAGGAGAAATTCCTAGTGTGGGGCAACGTTTTTTAAAAAAAAAAAAAAAAAAAAAAACTATTTATTTTTTAACCTACAGTATGTTTTTAATAAAAAGTCTATACCGGAAATGTCCGCCGGTGGTCCGTGTTGCTCTATGCCGGAAATATATAATACAGGAGTTTTATTTCATCCCGCTTTGTCCTAGGCCCGAATTCCTCTGTCGCTGATGTCGGTCGCGCGTACGAATATACGTTGTGTTCTATGAAGCACCACACTGTGACGCTGACATCAGCGGCGCGCGAGTTGCTACGCGCCGCTGATGGCGCGCGTCGGTCTCGCTCGTCAGCGCCGCGTTCGTCGGTCGACTGACGCGCTATAGAACGCTATGAGCGTCCTCACTCTGTTCCCGACCGTCGGCACGCGCGCGTACAGTCGCCCGCCACCATGAACATTGATACCGAACGTTTTTACTTTCATTCTAAAATAATTAAAACATTTTTCCTCGTCCTGACGTAGCTTTTCAAATAAAGTAGAAAATTCACCATTCGTCACCCTATCAGCAACAATTGGGTGAATGTGATATCTTTTTTTTCTATATTGACGCCGTCTCCGCTTGCGTAAGTATGCTGCAGCAACTAAACAATTTATAAACGGGTTCATAATAATATCCCAAATTCAAACTCCGCTTCACAAATCCACAACAAATCCACTTGGAGACGCCTGTACCCTGGAGCGGTCAGTATCGCACTACGGATGTTTTCATTGGCACTGATGGTCAGCGCGCTACGCGACTGACGGTACGCGACCGACGTCAGCGACAGAGGAATCCGGGCCTTAGGACAGAAATCATAATGATATGTGTCACAGTTTCGGCGTTGAATCCACAATTCAAAACAAAAATCGATAAAACCAAGTCAATACCATTCACAGCACTATGTTCAATCTTGACGTACTTTCTTGTCATCTTATGATGACAGTGGCGTAGCTGGCACGGCTTTTTTAATTTGCTCGTCTCTGGACTAGGGGTGCGCAACCGATATTTATTAATAATATCGAAATGATAATAGGTACCTATTTAGTTCTAATAGTTTCTTATCTTTCGTTAGTTTCGTTTCACTGATATTCTGTTTCATATTGTGGAAAAATTTTGTAAATATGAGAAATTTGATTGCAATATTATTATTTGATAATGCAATAAATAAAATGAGACATGAACCATCGTTTTTTTGTAATCGTATTTTTTATCACAAAATAATTTATAACAGGTAAATATCTATTAAACGGGTTTGAATTTTTTGGCCGGACTAACTTCCACCATTTTGACTTTATTCAAAGTAATACAGCGCATATGATCTTTAGTAGAGCTAGAAGGTTAAGGTGGAACCGTAAGGGTAGCCCGGGAAATTACATTTTTCTTAGGTTTTTTGCAATGTGCAGGCCAGTGCTAGGTTGTATGTTGATTAAAATATTATTCGCGGCTGGAAGACGTATGTATAATTAATTCTGTAGTTAGGTACAGAATTAAAATCATCAATAAAACCCTCAAGTTCATAAAGGTCGAGGAATGACTTTCAAGGTCAAAGTGATTCCTCGACCTTTACTTTTACTTTGATAGCTCATATCTCAGAAACGTGACACTTTAGATCTTTTTGTCTCATACACAACTTGTTTGTATTGATTCCAGCTATCTATTAATATAGGTCAGATGCGTGGCCGCTACATTGAAAAAAAATATTTGTGGCGGAAGTTAATCCGGCCACCACTCATATTCACTTCACTTCACTACTCATAATATAGTCATCCATTATTAATAATATTTAATAACAGTAAACGAACTACTCTACCTATTCAAAAAAAATCCGCGTATGACGCCATGGGACTGTCAAGCATAGACGACTGTGGCGTTCCCGGCACAGACAATACAACAATGTGATAGAGATGGGCATTACAGTCATTACAATTAATCGATAATCAACTAACACTCGACTTATAGAGGGTGCATAGTTCAGTATTATAAAAGTTTCTTGATTTCTCGAACGTAAAAGTTCAGTATGAAATGTTTTATTTATTTACTAGTGCAGAATTCAGAGTAAATTAAATATAACGTAAGTTGCCGTCGATATTCCTGTTATATTGACTACTACCTGCATCACTACGTGTCCTGTTATGGTGACTGTGGCGTCGAGGGCACTATGTTTTTCGAACTTTATGACTGGTTTTCGTTTTTGTCATCTTACGTTACTAAAAATGAAATCTAACGAAAGCAGTTCACTTCAAATAAAATACGAAGAGTCAAGGTACCTAATTAACAAGGGAAATTAACAAAAAAATGCTGTTTTATGACATTTATTTACGTATAAAATTCGGTCATGCTGTCGCGACCGTGGCGTGCTGGGCACATTTTGGTTTGTCGTCTATACACGACTGTGGCGGTCAAAGGGAATATCAGTCTCTTCCGGCTGTTTGGTATTCTGCCATGGGTGCTAATGAGGCATATACGGTACACCACAAGATGCAGAAGGTACTGCAATAAGTACCTAAATTGATTTTACCATGCAACGTGTAGATAGATAGGCCATAGTTTTCCACTCTACGCTTAGGTGTGCACAACATTTTGTGGTCCCAGCTTCACTCTTGACTAGGCATTTCAACTGATTGAATACTGAATAATTTTGCAGCCACGATGATGGTGACTTCAGCCTACAATATTAGCTTAGGGATGATAAAGGATGCAAGGTTCGAATGGGCCCTGCTGGAAATAGGTTAAATTTTTTTAAAGTATCAAGACTGCGTTATAGCTCCATTTTCAGGATGCATTTCAACTGTATTAAAGCCCCATTTACATAATCAAATTTTGTTGCCTGTCGCATACCTACAATACACAAACATAGATGAAATACTAAATGTAAAAGCAACAAATGACTTCATCGGCATCGTTTATAGACGTCGTGTAGACGGTGCAATTATTATTGTTGCTTCAACTTATGGTATGCTAAAGACAATGGCATCGTGTCGTACCTACATCGTATTAATCACGTTATACTTAAAAATGTTGTATCGTGTATTTTTACTTACTTCAGTAATTTATCAGGATGCAATGTTTTGTATTTTTGTCAGTTCGACACCCGATAGAAGCAAGCAACTTGGATGTAGTACCTAATAATTTTGAAAATATGTAAAGAAATGTTTCTTTTAACCTAACCTAGCTTTCCATCCATAGTACAACATTAGGTAACTAGTTAGATACACGTTTCAAAAAAATATAGTCCAATAAGTTTTATCAACATTTATTACCCTCGATAGGCTTTTCAAATCATTTATCAGGTTATCGTGATCGTTAAGAAGTTTTTTTACTGTTTTTAAATGAGTCGTCAGATCTAATTCTCTAATATTTGCTAGTGATGAACATCTGGTCAGTTCAACTTTAGTCATAGTTAGTTTTGTAAAGTTTTTTTCATGTGCGCCTAATTTGTACTCTGAGCATACGACCCCAAAACGTTGTCGTGATCCCGTTAAAGCGTCATATTTCTCTTTGTAAGGCTTTATGCAATTGCGAAGGTTTCGGAGGTCATCTCTAGCAGCTTCCAAATTATTTTCCATAATGATCATTTTGGTGCTTAGAAATCTGTTCTTCTGCTGTAGTCGAATGCACCGCTCATGGTCATTACAATGATCTGCGTGATACTGTCCGCAGCAAACAATAATATATCTCAGTTGTTCAAGAGTGGAAACGTTTTCTACGCGTTCGTTTCGCATTCCCTGTAACTGCTGATAACACAGTTGAATAGCGTTGCTGAAAAATTCAAATTGATCACGAAGAGCGTGGTTTTCTTTACTTAGGTTGCTGATTATTTCATTTTTTTCGCTCTGTTGTTTTTCTAAATCAAGATATTGAGTTCTTGCATAATCTAAATGTTTGCTAAGTGATGCTATTTCAGTTGTCTTCGCTGATGATATTGTTTTTGCCACGGCTGAAAGTAAAGCAAGTTTTAAGTTGAGATGAAGCATCCTGTGCATTTGTTTGCATGAAGTCGTTAAATTTAAAAGACAATTCGTTTCTTATAATTTAACCAGTAAAACTTTCTAGATTACATATTACTTAAGAAATCTTTCCACGACAACCACCACACGTGTAGTGATTTTTTATATAGATCAAAATCAAAATCAAAAGCCATTTATTCAAACCAGGCTCAGAATCAGCACTTTTTGAACGTCAAAATTCCATATGACAGTCGCCCAAAACGTATCTTACATACATATTATATACACAATGACATGGGTATTTACTTTGTAAAGTATTATATTATTTGAATTATTGTGAATGCGAGGACTATGTGGGTTGTTCGTCGAATCGTTGAGTTCCTTAAGCTCTGAGTTGAGCTGCACAATTACTGACACATGCGTGCACTGACTGGACAGGTCCACTCAATTTGTGTGGTTTTTCCTCAAAAGGCTATTACAGACACCGATCTACATGGTCTTCACATGATCTGACCAAGATTATGTCTGGACTTTAAAAGAGACTGTGACCTCTGAGTTTGTTTCGGCCTTTCTTCTCAGAGTAGTCCGATAGGAAACGCCGACCTCATCCAGCTTTTAAAATATGATTGACGTGTAAAAGTGTTTGTACAAACCTACTTTCAGAAATAATAGTAGATTATGCACCGAGGGGCTAAAGTTGTGTCTTATGTCACGGGCGTCATATTGAATCTCGAGCGCAATGAAGGATTCGGGATTTAACTCACGAGCGAAGCGAGGGAGTTAATACAAGAATCCTTCATTGCGCTCGAGATTCAAGCTAGCCCAAGGCAAAGACACCTTTAGCCCAGAGGAGGATACTCTACTTTTTACACCTACTGTGAGAAAATAATAGCCTTAGTACGAAAAACAAAGTATTTATTAAATAAACAAACGGTAAGAATAACATATTTAGAACTAGTTAGTTATATGCACTTACATATTAATTGAAGTTAATGGTAACATTTGAGACATTAGTCCAGTTTGTGCAAAGATAAAGTTAAGTTTTTATTTGGTACGTTTATAGATGTTGATGTGGAATTTATTTGAGAATAGCTTTCCTCTTTCTGGCACCAAAGGGTGTTTGTTAGTACTATACTGCCAATCTAGCTGAGCATGTGAGATTCCAAATTCAAATCACATTATTGACCAGCGGGTCATAATGAAATCCAG
This sequence comes from Brachylomia viminalis, assembly GCA_937001585.2. Taxonomy (NCBI): domain Eukaryota; kingdom Metazoa; phylum Arthropoda; class Insecta; order Lepidoptera; family Noctuidae; genus Brachylomia; species Brachylomia viminalis. The sequence continues at coordinate 13,724,503 of OW443299.2, forward strand.
TACAACATTATTGACCGGCTGTGCCCCCGGCCACTAATGACTCACTTTGGGTTAAGGTTGCTTGACATATAATTTGACATTTTCGAGCAGGTGGTGTGAAAAATCATTTATCATTTACATAGATACATTAACTCACGCCTTCTTCCCATGGGGGTAGGTAGACACTATATGGCGCTACCTGCTGTGATCCTTACATACTCCTTTTGCTTCGTTTACGTTCATACATCTGGTCAAACAAGGACCTTAGATACTGAGCGAAAAGCTCACAACAGGGGCCTACTCCAAGCACGAAGTCCGTCGTTTCAGCCGAATTTACGGACGTTTCCTACTCTGTATCAGTTACGGACATAAGATTAGTCCGCGGCCCGAACTAAAAATGAATGACAAAACGTTTAGACAGTTGTCCTTACTCCCGATATGTTTTTGCCAGTCCGGAAAAGTTAATTAATGGGGAGTAGGGTTCATTTAGTATCAAACTACTTTCGGACTGGCCCGTGTCCCTGTTGACGGACTTGAGAGAGTAGGCCCCCAGCACATTACAGAATTGTTGAATTCGGTAGGTATGTACCCTTATTTATTTATATATTCTTTATTGTACACCACAAAAAACATAACAACAAAAATTAAATTGAACACTACTTAATATACAATGGGCGGCCTTATCGCTTTCTGCGATCTCTTCCAGGCAACCTTGGAATGGACAGAGATTTTCCTGGACATAAAATCCTTCCTAAATTCCTTACTTATTAGTAGAGCGACTATTAATTTAGGTTACATTAGCGACATGTACATAATAAAGAGTATTCTATTCGATTCCATTCTACCTATTAATTACTTACCACAAGCCGTTTTAAGATTCGATCTTAGATGTTGTATTTGGACATTTCTCACATTTATAGCGCACTTGTATTTTATTAGTTTATTCAATATTTCTCCATCGTTGCATTCAATTTTAGTGGCGGATTTTTTCTGAAGCCTGCAAATAGTTTCACTTTAAAGGTAAGGACGGAAGATTAATCAAATAAATTTTTGAGTGCCTGTGTGCGACGAATAATTATTGAGGGTACCGAACTAGTCATTTAAGAGATTAGGTACCTACGTGATGCATATAGTCAGATTTGAGTAAATGGCCTATTACATTACACGATTTCTCGGGCCCTGCCCGCAAGGACAGGGTAGTGTAATAAGAAACAGGGAGTCAGGGTCCCTAAACAGGGCGACCTAGTGATTCCTCCCTGCTTCCCTGCCGCGCACACGATTGACAGGGCCCGAGAAATCGTGCAATGTAAAAGGCCTTTAAGGTAGGTATGTCTTGGAACTAGTTGGAAGTAGTTGGAACCGTTATTGGCCTGAGTTTTTAGCTTGTACTTTTAAGTTCAGAGTAGGTATAATAGAATCTTCCGCTAAGTAAATTTTGTACGTACTTTTGCATTTCATTTGCGATAGCACTCAGAGCATTTCGCATTTCATCAGCTTCGATGTCCTCATCACTCATTTCTGAATAGACTGATCTATGTAGATAGGCAGGTTTTTAACTTCGATATGGGAAAAAGAAAAATTGTACTTGTCTTATTATCACTTATTTTTCACACCATTTGCAATTTACTCGCCTATCAAAATAAAGAATTACCTACACATACAAATAAACAAAAATGTAAAAGGAGCGAATTTAAATTGACAAGGCATCAGAAAAGTCAATGAATTATGAGTGAAACAACAAACAACTTCTTTTAGACAAAGATAATTTATTGACAGCATGAAGATATTTCTGTTATAAAAATATCTTTGACGACGGGTATTGTTTGCGTTGCCCTAAGGCTCCCGCAGTCAGGCGCGACGCGACTCTTGTAGAACAATAATTTTCGTGAAGTTTTTATAGAAATTGTTCTACAAGAGTCGCATCGCACTGTCGCGTAGCGCCTGTTTGCGAGAGTGTTTAAGCGTTATTTCGCATGCATAATCAGGCTATCGTCATAAGTCAAAAGAAAATCCTAAATAGATGGGTATTCTTCTTCTTAGCGTGTCAATGGCAGTCTTGAGCCGGCCCAGAATTTGGCAACGAGTTTGGCCCCTTCAGATCGTAAATGATAAATGATTTTATTTCTGTAAGTAGGTTTGAACAAACACTTTTACACGTCAATCATATTTTTTTTAAAACTAGATGAGGTCGGCGTTTCCTATCTGACTACTCTGAGTAGAAAGGCCGAAACAAACTCAGAGGTCACAGTCTCTTTTAAAGTCCAGACAAAATCTTGGTCAGATCATGTGAAGGCTATGTAGATCGGTGTCTGCAATGGTCTTTTGAGGAAAGAACCACACAGATTGAGTGGACCTGTCCAGTCAGTGCACGCAATTGTCAGTAATCGTGCAGCTCAACTTAGACTCAAGGAGCTCAACGATTCGACGAACAATACCAAAGAAAAGACATTTGAGTAGGCCGCATAAATTACTCAAACTGCCAGATCATGATTACGCTGAGAAAAATACAAAAATAAACATAAAAAAACCAATGACCGACATAGTTCTCACATTCACAACAATTAGAATAATATTATAATAATCTTTGAGGACCATGTAGATTTGTGTCTGAAATGGTCTTTTGAGGAAAAACCACACAGATTGAGTGGACCTGTCCAGTCAGTGCACGCATTTGTCAGTAACCGTGCAGCGTCACCGTAACGCGCACACAACAGGACACGCAGGACACGTAGGTACTTATTAGTGTCCCATCGTTTCAATAAATATTGAAATTTGCCAAAGGATTTTCAAACCAAAACCTACAGCTTTACCCATGGAGGTAGGCAGGAAGTAAAGAACGTCACGTGCTAAGATCCTTAGATAACTACCTGCACCTGTGAACTTTTGCATAATCCTTGGGGCCAAAAATATATAATTTTATTATCAGTAGTTACTACGTAGCTACTTTCTTGCTGCTATTGTATCAGATAGTTGCCCATCACAAACGGGGCAGACATACAATACGTTGTTATTATTAAGCCGGAGCGTAGTGGTGTGCCAGCCAATTTTCCGGCAAACGCCCCGGCGGCAAACGGCGATCCGGTATTCGTTTGTTCACGAGACAACCGCTCCGTGTGGTAACCATTTCACGCTCGATTTCATCTCCAACACTAAAAATAGGGACATATCTTCCGAACGATCTATTATGTGGAATAAGAGAAAACGAAAATAAATGTTTTAGTGAGAAATAAAAATAAGGGACCGGCTTGGATGATGCACGTTTGAAATGGATGTTGGCACTATTTTAATAGCGGTGTGTATTATGCTTAAAAAGCCACTGACATTTTTCTTAAAAATAATAATGTTTCACAGCTCATAATTAAATTAGAATCTAAAGCTTTGTAACCTACTTATAAGTGTCGGAATCCTTAAACGCTTGTACGTAATGGTTGCTGAACGTTTGCACGGATTTTGAATACTTATATTGTAAAGAAAGGTTTTTAAGTGTTGTCAATATGATCACAATCCGTATTAGAAGGATCTACAGAAACAAATTAGGTACCTACCTACTTACACGTAAGTTGCAGGACCATGAAAGGCCTGAGGGCACCGCTGATGAATTCAGTGGTCACTGCTGGACATACGATAAGCTGACTGATACGAATTAACACTTTCAGTTCGATTGATGAAACCTTGAGTCGCCTTCATATTGGCTCGAACAGCTAGACACTTACTTATAGATGATATTGAGCCGAATAGAGATTACAGAACTTTGTTAAGTTATGTCATAAAAAATGTAGTTTGAAAACCCTCACTTCCTTATTAAATACAAGCATTGTTTGTTGACCTAGAAACCCTAGAAACTACACTGGGCCGTAAAGCGGGTTCGTAACAAAAACCTTAATAACTTCCAAAATATTGAAGCTAGCTTTATGAAATAAAGACTGTACTATAGACGATTTTATAGTGCTTAAAAATGTCATAAAAGTTCAAAGTTAAGGAAAAATTAATATTTTTATTAGATTGCGTAAAATGTGCTACGGTATCAAATATGCAATTTTTGGACATTTTAGTATTTTGTATTGCCACCACGAGCTGTTAATACAGCTGTTATACGATTTGGCATGCTTTCCACCAGATTTTTGAGCCGATGCTGAGGAATATTCTCCCATTCCTCTAGCAGTGCTTCTTTCAGTTCACGAAGCGTGATTGGAGGGGAATTTCGTTGGCGTACACGTCTTGCCAGCTCGTCCCAGGCATGCTTGATACTGCTGGCCAAATAGTGCCTGATAGTCCTGGCCACTCCATGCGTAGCGTCATCTTCAAGGTAGTCAAACACTATCCGAGCTGTATGGGGACGAGCGTCATCTTGCATAAAGATGACGTTCTCGCCCATGTTTACTTTCGAAAAATCCAGACCACACGTGTATTGGAGCCTCCGCCCTATGGCACTTTTTCTTCAATGCACTTGACAATTCAAAAGTGCCTGTAAATGGTTTATTTGAAATAAATGCTTTGAGTTTGAGTTTGCAAGATTATTTATAGCGCTCTCCTGGTTTTCTGTTGACTCTTTGTCTCCCATCGTGCATGTATAGCATGAACCTCGACTCTTCCGAAAACATTACTTTTCTCATCCAGAGTCCAATTCATGTGTTTTCTAGCGTAACTCAACCTTGAATTTCGATGCTGCCTTTCGAGTTTTGAACCAATTGCAGGTCTAAATGGCTTCGAATTTGCTTCAGCAAGACGCCGCCTCACTGTACACGTGCTCGAATTGCTCCCTCCAGCACGTAGAAGGTGATTTTTGACTTCAACGGCGTCAACAGCCGTTCGAAATTAATTTCTCAACATTGTTGACACCATATATCGATCATCCCGCGCTGTCGTTCACCTTGTTCGGCCTGTTCCTGGTTTGCGAATATTGGATCCAGTCTCTTCAAATCGCTGGAGCACTATTTGAACGGTTGTTAGCGACACATCAACAGTTCTCGCTCTATAGCGCTGACTGCGCCCGTCTACAAGCATTATCAGGATTCTGGTACTCTTCCGGGGTAAACGGCATGTCTTTAATTGAATTTGTTCAGAATAATTAATGTATGCACAAGAAATGCCATATTTATAAACATAAACTAAAGTAAAACAAATGGTTTCAAAATTGTTCAAATTTTAAAAATCGTCTTAATTTTTTATTTATAGTTTTTAATACAACCACCAAAAAAAAAAAAATTTTATGTCTTCCTATACTTGTAACGAAATAAACTTTAATTTAATTTTAATCTTAAAAGGATTGCTCAAATATTTTAAAAGTTATCGCCTTTTTTATAACCAACCCGCTTTCTTTGCAGCCACAAATAAGACATAAATATTAAGACACAAATATTCTGGAAAAAAAATTGCCTTGCTGTAAACAGTGGAAAACAATTTCAAGAATTGGTCCAGATTAAGTTTTTACCGTTATTATTCTAAGCTTTTTACACTGATTAAGAAAACATTTCTTCGAAAAATATAATAGCAAAACTACTTTAAAGGGCCCACCTCCACAAGTAGGTAGATAGACAGTATTATAAGTAGGCTTGATGAATGAAAATGATTCACCAATATATTCTAAAAGGATCTCGATCTTCTTACTTAGCCGTTATCCGCACGGTCGGTTTATTTCAATTTCGTTCATAAAAGACGCTATTCTCGGATTTGAAGTAGATTTATCATGCTCGGATAAAGCGGGCACTTTTTGTGCTTTTCTTGTGCCTGGATCTGACCCGAGATCTGTCCACTTAATGTGAATAATGGTGTACGATGGAAAACGAATGCGAACGCGAACACAAAGGACAACAATGCGAACGATTCCAGAACTCGATACAAGGATTTTGGCGAGATAATGCTTGTTGTTGTGTTTTCATGGCTTTATGTTTACTTGGACGCTAAGATTCACATCCGCGAAACGAACCAGCTTATGTTTTTTTCATTTCCAAGTTATTGTGCTTCGTTGCTAAGTACCTAAGCTCTATCTGCTTTGTGAGCAGTGGTGGCCCAGTGGTAGATAACGGCCGCGACTTACGAGTTGGGTCGTGGGTCGAACCCAAGCAAGCACTTAACTTTGAGTAAATTATTTCGTCACCACTGCTCTCAAAACGACGAAGGAAAACATCGGGAGGAAAATAATGTGCTAGAACCAAAAATTCGAGGACATGTGCCATCCACTAATTTTATTACTACCCACTCCCTCTCACAGAGAGGAGGCTTGTAACCCAGCAGTGGGAACGGTATAGGCTGATTATGCTTATGCTTATAGCTATATCTATGGAAACCACTGAATGACGGCACTGCTCGAAAAATGTTCGGGTAGGTTATCTACCGAGTTGCTACTTTAAGTAGGAATATTATTTCGTGTGCCCCACAATTTATTGCGATCAAGTTACAAAGAAAGGAAAAATGCGATATTATAAACGACTTATTCTAGAGGAGCATGTTGCAGTAACATGCTTGCAAACGAAATATACATACATAACAGTTTGTTCACAGTCCTCGGATTTAATTTGATAGATTCAAATCAACCCCCAAAGCATAAATAAAACACACACATTCGCGACATCGACATTTGCCGAGAAAATGTTGATGTTTAGCAACTGGACACGTTGCACGTATTGCATGAAAAAAGCAATCAAAAAATCAAAAGTCATTTATTCAAACTAGGCTCAGAATCAGCACCTTTTGAACGTCAAAAGTACATAAGACAGTCCCCCAAAACGCCCGACCTTCACCACTTCCTAGTGCTTAAGCTGGGAAGAAGAAGTGGCGCAACAAACTCCCCAGCAGCACTGCTATCTGGTCAGTTAGAAGAACTGAATTCTATACGGTAGTAAGTAATTAACATTACAAAACACAAAACATTAAATAAAATTATTTGCCACATGTCAGCTAGCACACGCCAACATTGAAAACTATACTCAAGCCGAAATAATAATAAAAAAAAACCTATATATTACTTTTCCATGGTGACAGCCGATCTTCTTCGATATTCTGTAAAACATCACCGTGAAAATTTAGATGAAGTGAGCTTTAAGTGAGCTGCCAAGACTGTCAATCCCTAGCGGCATCCTAGATGGAATGACAGCTCATTTCAAACTCATTTCATCTAAGTTTTCACAGTATCATCGGTTAATGTCTAAAGACTCTACATATTTCTAACTAGTTTGTTATAAGCTTGTTACCATGCCAAACACAAAATAGTTCAATCACAAACCATGCAATATGGAAAAGTATCAGTAAAATTTTGTCATGGTAACCAAATCCGTCAACCCGGCTTTTGATCACACGGCAGCTAAACCAAGCTATATCTAGATCTTACATAAGTTTTAATTCAGCTTCATGGTTAGCTGTTGATCCTTTTAGTTGTTATTCTGATTGTTCGCGAATTTTCCAATTTTCTTCCCTGAATACCTTATTCGGACTACAATGTGGAACATTGAAGAATCATCTGTCCAGCCCTCAAGCGATGACCAACGAACAGCATTTCATTTTAATTTATACAGATTAGAGACATATTTATTTAATGTTTACAAAGCAATCATACAAAACTAAAACATAACTAAGTAATTACTTAATAAATAGTTTCTCTGTACAAATATAAAATTCGAACCAATTAAAACATAATATATTAGTTTAGTAGTTTAGTTTAGAACTAGGAGCAAATACATATAACATGAGATATAGGTATTTCATTTTATAAATTTTAATATATTTAGTGCTAAAGTCAACACTCCATACGTTGTGCACATGCTATAGGTACACATAGCATAGTTAACTCACATTTAATTACCTTCAAGTTAAAACCAACATGTTACTTAAATAACTTATCAGCGAAAACTAAGCGGAACGCGATTGCATCTTAACATTATACATCGATATTTTAATGCACGTCGTCATACCGGCGCTGAGATGAAGACGATATCTGAGGAATGCGAGACGTCTACGGATAATCGATTCCTTAGAGGCAAAAGCTCCCGTGATCGTGAGAGATGCACTCGAAATGAAGCTACGTTGAGTATCCTACTCTGACGTAGTAGTTCCGTGTTTATGTACTACGATAGCCTTGATACTGATATACAATTCAAGGAGGATCGTCTGTTTGATGGTCAAAAGAGATTAGACTTTCGGAAACATGAATCTGGAAATGTGAGTCTTTTTAAAAAGAACACTAAAATAACCCAACACGACACCAATGTTATTTTAGCTTCTCAGGGACGCGATGCTTTAAAGAATTTATGCCATGTATGATAACAAAAGAATCAGCATTCCACAAGGTACGGAGGAGTCACGCGACCGCTCGGCCGGACCGTACACCGCGTAAATAGTTAAATCTACTACTCTAATACAATTTGTAGTAAACCATGATCCCGACGCTAAGGTCGCATTATCGGATTGGAAAAAAACTGTTACAAAACAATCTTGGTAGAACAAAATTGAATCTTACATGAGAAGTTTTTAAGACGCTATTGGTTTGTAAGCGGAGACGTGAATACGAGGCCGAGTTTTACAATGTTCATGTGACGGCAGGACCTTTTTGTTGGGCCTTTTGTGCAGAGAATCCGCGATGCCCTGGGGGCCGAGGGGCACGATTTCCATTACACGAGAGAGTTTTTCGAAGAGGTCTTTGCTTTCCGAAAATTTTACACTAGATTCAATTATGTTTTTCTAAGGCTGCGGGTTGATAAATCACTTTGAAATCTACCGTAGGCAGGTTAATTGCCCACGGACTCCGGTCTTGCAGATAAGTTTATAGGTACCAGGTACATGATAACGAAACAGGATTTCCATGGCTTTTCCTAAAACGGAGACATATCTGTAAATTGCGCAATAGTTTACAAAATCATACAGATGTCAGCCATATCTGCGTGCTCAATTCAACAGCACTATCTATCCAGAATCATTAGTCTGTTCACTGTCGAAAACGCCCACTATTAGATGTGAATAATATTATTAATTAGCACATATTGACATCCAATCAGATACTCAATTCTGGAATGATTAATTCGGTGCATTAGAACTAAGCCAAGTAGCACAACTACAACTAAGTGATGCAAGAACACAAGAATGACAAAGTATTGTAGTGTAGGATGTGTTATGAACGATACAGTGCGACGTTCAAGATCAGGTGTACGTGCACATGCGGTCGGATGTGGTACAAATGATGCAATATCGGCAAGTCACGTTTGCCCACTATTTTGAGCTCCCAGTTTGGTCTCGCCTGAAACTCAATGAGTTGCTTCAGTTTCGAGAATATTCTTCGCCTGTCTGACAAGCGTATGGTGCTGCTGTAATCAATTGAGAGGCTAAATGTATTCTTGTGTCGTTCATTGTTTTACTTAATCGTACTTTAGACTTTTTTTATTCATTTATAGCTACTTTTTAAGTTTATCTTGGACATCACTGACATCGGTGACGGAAAAACATCAAAACCTGGACTTATTTAAACTAATATTAAAAAGAGATACTCGTAATATTTGTTTTTTTATGTTTGTTTATTACGTTTTCACGCTAAAACGTCTGAACGGATTTGGATGTAATTTGGCGCATGGGTAGACCATGACCTGGATTAAGACATAGAATACTTTTTACCCCGATATTTTCACAGCATCGACACTGATGCGGGTGAAACCTCGGGGCGCAGCTAGTAATTAATTAAAGTCTGTAATCGCCAATCCGCCTTGAGCCAGCGTGGTGATCAATGCTCGTGTCTTCTATGTATGAGAAGAAGCCTTTGCCCTGCAGTGGGGCTGGTATTGTAATTAATTTAGACTATACTCCATTTGAAATAAGATGTAAAATATTAAATATCTAAACCTTTTTGGCAACCCGTTTAACCGATTTTGACTTCTATTGCGTTGGTGGCCTGACAAATGGCAGCTGCAGTAAACAGTTGGTATTGTAACCACGTTTTTGCTTTAATGCCATCCTTATGCCTACAGAATTGAAGTCAAAATCGGTTGAACGGACAGTAAAAGAGGTTCTTTTAAATTTATCATCTTATTTCAAATGGAGTGTAGTGTGCCAAACATGCAAGTTAGTGCAATCAATGTTTTGCATGACACCCATTAAAATGTAGTAGATACACAGAGAAATTATAAAACTAGGAATTTTTTCTGGTGCAAACGTGAAAAGATTCACGGCTCTGTTCCACACCGGTTAAGATGAAAACAATTCTGGCAGGCATTCTTACCAACATTGTCGCCGTATATTAGAAACATCGACAGCACGCATTATTTCCGTCGCACATAAAACGTATGTTACAAGGATACATGACTTACTTGGGGACAAAAGTCAGGCGGAACATCTGTTAAGCAACTTCTTAAAGTTGTGTGTAAGAACAAAGTAGAATGTGTATCCTCAGGGCCCGCGGGCCGCATGGCTCCCGTACAAACTTTCAATATAAACCTCACTCAATATACAGTTCGGCCCAAGCTTGTTTTGTGAAATGTGTACACGCTTTATCTATGTTAATTTGTTTTTTTGTTAAGGTATGATCTAAAATAGATAGATATAAAAAAATGGCCAAGTAAGTACCAATTTGTTTTTTAAACTGAATTTTTCTTAATATTTTAGCACAAGATAAACTAGTCTAGGAGCGAACTTCATAGAATGTTCCAGTTAAAAAAATACTCTTAGCAAGAATGTTACATTTTAATATTATTATAATGTAAGGTAACTGGTATATTTACTTCGTTACTTAAATAACTATTAACAACAAAGCTTTCCCTTTATTCTCAAAGTCTATATTCTAATGTGCGTACGTGAAGCACATAGGCAGCCAGATTGAAATTCAATTAAATTCCTTTTGATAGCCTGTTCCTACCTGTCACTCGCATTGAATATCATATCACAAGTGAACTCCAGCCAAATTGAAGCCAGAAGCGACTGAGAAACCGTTTGGGAGCGTTGCCTGACTCTACTAACCTAACTTAAACATATTGGCTAGAATAAAGCTAAGAAATCCGATACAATACCGCTACCGCTTATGACCACCTCACTATGCTTAACGTGTGGTCTTTGTTTTAAATATAATGTATGTGCAATTATGTATATCTATCTATTAGCCTGTTTATAACAGCCCATATCAATTGGACGCTTTGGGCGATATTAACTAATAGAATGTATTAGGTTCTATTAAATAGATATACATTGTTGCTATGTTAATTAATTGATGGTTATTTTGTAGTCTTATTAATTTATTTATTGATATGGTACTTCAACGACTTACTCACTAGAACATACACTAACAAAAATAATATACAGTTTTAGGTATTGTGAGTACAGCACTTACAGAAGTGCACATCACTAGGAGAGAACTTAATGATTAAAGGACGTGTAAGATACCGTTTTTGAATTACATACATAGGTTACAAAATACGACGAAAATGAGCTATTTTTACAAATACAATGGGAATTACAGAAAGATTTAACAACATAACAAAAAATGCTGAAAAGACTTCTCATTTTCTCTAAATTTTTCTCAGTCTTCTGGTCTTACTTATTCATTATTATCTTTCCGTTTAATTAATTTGGACACTGATCGGGTTATGAATTGTCTTGAAAGCATTGTATTTTTTTAAGTGAGTATCAACGTAAGCTAAAAATATTATATTAAAATCGCAACAAAATCCTACAAAATTATACGTCAGACACCCTCCTTGAAGGGAGGTATAACGAACGAGGGTATGCAACGTAAATGTTGATATTGTAATTACAAAAGTTATTATGTCTGGTGCTTGAATAAATGGCCAATTCGTTGGAAATATTGTCGCACCGGTAATGCCAGGTGATTCGGCGACGGGCTCCCAACAATGCAGTAAAAACGTTCCGTAATTACGATCATTTTATTTGCTATTTCATTAACATGAATGGTGATCGGCGTCCGGATTGTATCTGTTGTGTAATAATAATAAAATCAATACAACCTATAAAGTATGCTTATTTTGCTGTGTCCTGATCAAATTGGGGCTCTATTTTTGTTTTATTTTCTGTTGATGTCATATAAAAAAAAGTCGGTAATTTCATATAAGAGAAATCTGCACAGCCTTTTCCCAACTGCGTTGTGATCGGCTTCCAGTCTAACCAGATGCAGCTTAATACCACTATTTTACATGTAACGACTGCCTATCTGACTTCCACAACCAGTTACTGGGTAACCCGATCCCCCTTAGTAAAACTGGATGTCAGACTTATGGGCTTTTGATTACCCGCAACGACTAGGACTGTCAAAGATCTACGAATGACAGCCGGGACTAATGGTTTAACGTGCTTTCCGAGGCACGGAGGGGTCTCTATATGTAATGGATGGTTACTCATCCACAAAACCGTCCGCGACAAGCAAAGTTCAACCTTCGATCGAGCCCCTCTGCTACTTACTCTCTACGGTACATTCACATAAAAAATCCTTGCAAAAATAAAAACACCAAGGACACATCTGAATGCAGGTATCATTCAGCCTAAATCTCTATGGAGTTCAGCCTTCATTTTGATTCATACAGAGAAACCTGCTATAAGAATCCTTGGTATCTTTATCCTACACACACAATAACTTTAGTCTGGCAAACGTCTCACCTAATTACTAAATCAACTGTTAAATGCGTCACTCTCAAACTAGCACACAACAGCTGAACAGAAAACCGCGCATATTTTCAAGCTAAAATCCTTTTAATTGAACGAATAAAAAAAGTTAATACTAAAATAATGAAATTAGTAAGAGGATTAGCGCAGGCCGGCCTCAGACGTACGTACTAGTATGCAGGCCCGTGTGGAATGAGGACCGCAGTGAATTTTCTGCTCCGTCGCGCCGAGAGATGGGGGGACCTTCGAAAATGCCTAATAACCTGCGCTGTTTAGCAAATGAGATGGTGGTTTTAATTAGTAGGCTAATAGGTTTTAGACTTGAAGTTTTTAGCTAGAAAGATGATTGAAAATTTTAATTACGTTGCTATGATGAGGTTAGTAAGGTAATTACCTAACTTATACTCATTTCTCTTCTTACACTTTTCCGTAATCATGCTTTCAGAACAAAACCTTTCTCTCTCTGGATGTTGCTTTTCTGATTATAGGTATACAAAACTATAGAATTCTTCGAAGAGAAAAGTAGACCAAAAGATCAAACTCAAAAGATCTAACTTATCAATCAAATCCAATCACAGCTTAGCACGCAATCCATTAAAAAACCAAACCAGATCGTCATCAAACCACCAACATACGTAATCCAATCACCAACACTATATGTTGTTCCACAGCAGCGTAGTAAACAGACGAATATTTGCGTACGTTTCAAATTCTCGGCGCATTCGAACACGCAGGGCATTTCACCTGCCATAGTTTATTACCTATTCAGCGGACTCGCACAAATAAAACTGTATAATGCATAAGCGAATGGCGAGTTTGATTTACGAGCGCGCGCGGCGGCGGCGGCCGGCGAGTCGCGAGTGGAATAACTAACGCCACCTAGGGGCTATTCAAATGCCTTTATCCCGTGTCCGGCTGTTGTTACACATCTTATTATTTTAGTTTTGGGGAACTATTTGCGTAATGTTGGTTGGTGGCTCTTGTTTTAGTTTGATTTAGTTTAATTCAGAGAATTTAATGTTGGTTTTAGGAGGTTTAGAAAGTCCCGCTGAGTGGAAGCCTTCTTGTCACAGTCACGACGTGCAGCTGTCGACGATTTCTGTTTTGTGCTCGTTATTAGAGATCTCTTTGCTATTATTACTATTTTTTTTCTTAATTATTAGAGCTAATTAGTTTCTTGTATGCACGTGTTTCTGTGACAAATAAATCTATTTTTCTTTCTTTTCTTTCTTTCAAGTAAATTGCTAGGAGAAATGATAGGATTAAAATTTTGGTTCTTCTTAACATTCCTTTTTTCATTCATTAAATAAATGTTATTTTAACAAAAAGTAAAAAAAAAGTAAAAAGTTTTATCAATAAAGTGGTCACTCCGTACATGCCTAGCCTGTGAACATCTGTCTGCATTGTATTTATTACTAACGGCGTATATGTACGGATAACTTATTTAGTTGTTGTCATAAAAATGAATTTATAGGCACACAAAATTTTTGGTACGACTCTCTAAAATTCATATTTCATTTGCTAGTTCGTTGAAACTGCAATGCCAAATGATATTTGAATGTTGGCTGTAGAAATGAATAGTTACTTCAGTTGAAGGTAAAATGGTGTAAAAATATTGAGTCGCTGTCATAAAAATATTTTCTTTTTAAAATATATAGTTTCAGATATATTATAATCCAACTGAAATTTTCTTTAACAAAAATAATCCTGAAAAAACAACAAAACCTGCTATTTAAAGTTGGTCTGTGTCCATATCCATTGTTCCAATGGCGAATGCTTGTTGTATGGTCAAACCTTTCAGTTGACCCTTACGATGTGGTTACTTAAAATCCCCAAAGGATCGAGATACACGGTTTCGCTTTCACGAGACCATTATTAGAGATACTAACTTTAAACATAACATAATATATTATGCGCTATAGACAAAATACCAATGGAACGCGACGTATGTACCCATGAACGTATACTTATAGCTTTTTAACCTAATTGATGAATTTCGAATTACCTATAAAGCCAAAAAATTACCACTCGAGCCAACAGAGGTGATGAAAAGCTATTGGGACATTAATGTAATCAGAAATACAGCTAATTTGCTAATGGAGCCAGCCAAGGTGGCGTAAACTCTGCGAAGATTGTGATCTGGCAAACCAGACCTGTAGCTCTTTACAATCGAGAGATTATAAGATAGTGGTTTCAAAACTTACACTACTTCACGTGTACCTCTAATCCTTTGCGTTAAAAAAAAATTGCGCTCGCTATTTAAATATAAATTACGATATGGCACTAAAATGTGAAGCTTTGTGATTGCATTTTTGTGGTACCTGGATACATTTTTCCCGGGAGTGGTGTTTGAGCTCCTAAGTGCACATAAAAACGTAAGCAATCAAGGGGCCAGATGTTTTTGCCAAGCACATAAACGCGAATGGCGTGAATTGCAATTAAGCTCGAGTTTCGATACCTTCAAAATATATGCAATAAAATTTATACTACCTTTCCGAACAAAATCTATTGCGAAAGTAGGTAAATGGCATAATACAAAAGTACCTTAAAGTCGTTAAACTCGTCGATATTTTAAGCTAAAAGATCCAATGATTTTATATTGGTTTTCGATCTTATTATCATTATTTTGTTTACTTTGCTAGGACCAAATGAAGGAGTTTCAAGAAAATCATACTTATTGTACGAGCTAATTAATACTTATTTACGATTTATCATTTCTAAACTCAAATCATTTATAAAAATAACTATATCAGGCACTTTTGAATTGTCAAGGGGCCGGACAGTCAGAAAGATGAAGCTAGTTCCCCATTCCGTAGCGTAGTAGGTACCTATGGAGAAGAACGGGATAGAAACTCCACGGACCTCAGCCACGGACACTCTTTTAAATGTAATATGGTTAAACAATATTAGTAAAGTCAAGTTTCAAAATTGTAAACCTTACATCTTACACAGTCGTCTGCGATGTTCACTCTTGCGAACAGCACCAACATTGTTAACAATTCATTATTAGACACTGAACTGTGATTAACTCTACAGCACACAATTTAATTGAAGTAATCTACAATCTATATTACTATGAGTTTGAATAACTTTCATAATATTTATTATTTAACTAATGAAAGCGGTTTACATTTGACGAATAATTCGGCGTACACTAAATCCTAACTAATATTATAAATGCGCCAGTAAATTTGTTTGTTTGTTACACTTTCACGCCAAAAATGCTGAACAGATTTGGATGAAATTTGGCACACAGATAGAACATGACCTGAGTAAGGACATCTAATAGGCTACTTTTCATCCTGGTTCGCAGACCAAATCGCGGGCCACAGCTAGTTTTTTTATAATTCTCTGGTTAAATAATGCTTGAGATACTAACGAGTTGGTTTTGAGATACTGCCCACGCTGTTTTTGAGATATTAGCATGCTTCTGTTGAGCAATATTTTAGATACTAGCATGCTAGGCCATCATGGGCAGTGGTAACATAGTGTACAGAAATGCATACAACTCCATCTTTCTGATATATATCCCATGTCGCCTCCTACGATGCCCAGGGGAAGTGACGAAGTCGTCTATCTAAAGTCAAGAGTTCAAGACACAGATAAGATAAATAAAATAAACTACGCTACTGAAACTGAAATATATGTAAAAGAAAAAGCAAAGTCCCTAAACAATTTTGAAGTCTAAAAAACAGACTCGTTCCAATTTGCTCGGTCAATAGTATAAAATATCGGTTTTGTTACAACCATTATAACATTATTGTTGAGCAGTTAAACTTTATTACCGATTTATTTTTCTTTGACATCAGAGATTTCGTAATGTTTGTCTTTTTATGAGCTTGTGAACAGTTTGTGTAATCGCTGTTTGATAGCGGCTATTTATTTCGGGTTCGCGCCAAAGTACCTATAAACTGTAATGACGTTGGAGCAAATGTATTAAAGTGTTTTTGTTTGTCACGTTCGGCCCTTGCCAGGTGCCATAAGTGCAATTGTACACGTTCTCTTGCAATCTCTACTAAAGCTCATATATATTGTGACAACTATTTTACAGCAGAGCACCTTCATTTGTCAGTCAGTTATACAAATCGTACATCTTTATAAAATGTTCATTACAGCAGGAGATAATCAAAACAAATGACTACTATGTTCTCACAGAAATAAATTGTTTTCATATTTTTCCCGACAGCGTACTAATTGATATAAAATGTTGGTCTTTTTGAGGGATGGTATTGTTAATAATAGTTTTAGTTGTTTATTACGCAAAGTAACTGTAGACACGGTTCGCACTGGAAGTGTTGTTATGTAGACAGTCTAGTTTGTGGGAGCAGATGCTAACCGGGCTCAGGGTAAAAAGGGAAACATTGTGCTAACGATACTCCAAGGAAGATACAAATACTGTAAGAAATATTTATGGAGGTTTTTCGGAATGAAATCCCTAAGGATACCGGGACGCGACGGCTTGGCCTCCGAAAATAGGGGAAAACACGTTTCAAATCCCTCGCCACGTATAACTCTTAATACAGGGATTATAGAATGGCTTCTTAAGTCCTGGGTGCTAAAAGAAAGATAACAAGCAATTAGGATGCGGTGATAAAAATAAATAACTATTTTTTTTTGTAAAATGGCCTTTTCCAGACTTTATTTATTCTTTTCTCTTTTTCTTATATATTCATAAGCTAAACTTTATTTTTAAGCTAGGGATGAGCTTCGTAGTAATATTGCGTTAAACTAATATTAAAATCGGCCCCGATGAGGTGCTTACGTACGTTTTTTGCGTTCACCTGGGCCTCGTAAATATTACCCTCGACCATAAAATGCATTAGTAAAGTCTGGCTTTGAATAATGCTAGCACCGCGTTCTTTCCTGCGGAGGAAAATAGCAGTATAAAGCAAGGTCATACGTTACCTGTTACGGTCCACTGAAGTTTAAAAATAAATACTCCGTGTGGGGAAGAGTTCCACTTAAACTAGGTACTATAAGTACTAAATAGATAAGTAAATGTTATGAGCTGTTCTTTGATGTTATTTCTTGTGATATTGGCGACTATAGAGACATGTTTACAATTGTACGACGTTTTCAGGAAATTTGGCGGCAATATTGATAATTTATTTATTTATTTATTATTTATTAAAACTTTATGCACAAGTAAAAAATAATACTGTACAAAGGCGGACTTAATGCCTGAGGCATTTTCTACCAGTCAACCTTAGGGTGATGCAGAGATATACCATGGCAGGTGCTACATACGGGATAGATAGCTCGGAAATGACTATAAAATACAAGAATAAATACTACTATATAGATACATAGATACATACATATAAACAAAATAAACCTTGGTCAGGAGAAATAACGATCGGTAGAGGAGAAAACAAATCCAGCAACTCAGCGCTGGGATGTTTCAGCCAACTTCTGACGGATATGTTCACGTGCCTTCACTTTAAAAGATAACCGACTGGTTGCTGTCCTGATTTTCAGAGGGAGCGCATTCCAAAGAAAAACCGCCTGGACAAAGAAAGAAGAATGAATGAAACCAGAACGGTGAGAAGGACATCGTAGAAGACGATTGTTGGTGGAACGAAGATTTTTACTATGGGCAGTGCATAAATATTGTATTTGGGAAGTCAGGTAAGAAGGGGAAGTGGGTTTGTCCAGAATAGAGAACAACGTAGACAGAGCCCTCAACTCTCTGCGCTGACGAATGAGTAACCATTTTAAAAGCAGTCGGTGTGCAGATACATGGTCATACTTACGAAGATTGAACACGAATCGAATGCAGTTATTGAGAAGGCGGTCAAGTTTATTGAGGAGATCTGCATTCAGGTCATAGTAACACACATCACCATAGTCAATTATAGGAAATATAAGGGCCTGTACAAGCATTGCTTTTATGTGTGATGGGAAAAGGTTTTTCAACCGATAGAGCGACCGCAACCGCTTTGCTTTGCCGTTTTGTTTTTTTTTTGCTTTATTGTTTAAATTGTTCATACTGCGGCCTCATATGTGGTGGTTTTGGTGTAACCCGAAGAAATATTATACATATTTGTAGTAGGTATAATAATATAAAGCATACAACCCTAATCTCTTCAAAGTGAGAGTGAACAGGGTTTTTCTGGGTAAGCTCACTCCACCGTCGACTCTGTCTCTGTCACCACTGACCTAGACTAGAGTCAAGAGCAAACCCATGTAAAAAAAAAAAAAATAGGTAATACGGTCCACAACTCCATGTCAATGCACGTATTTTGCGTAACGGGTGAGAAAATTGATTATTCGATCCACCCTAGCTCCTCAAGGAAGGCCAGCAACGAATTGATGTTGCTGACGATCTCACGGAGGGTACCTGGGTTACCGAAGTACTTTGCCTTGTACGTAGCAACCATCGGGCAGTTTAGAAGCACATAATACGTATAGACACATACAAAAATCACGCGTTCTTCCCATGGAGGTAGGCAGAATCTACAGAACGCCACCTGCTATGATCCTTGCGTATCTACTTCTTTTTCTTCGTTTACGTTCATAAATCTGCATAGCTATTCACCGCCTTTCGATACGTTTCCGTGTGGAACCAAACACCAATCAATCTTATCGCAGGAGTCCGCTAAACGCTATTCACATCTCTGACAATCGAAAATTTTTACGGTTTAAACCAAATAGACGACCGCTATTCTTCCGATACCTCACATCAGGTAACCGACATTGTATCATTTTCAACTCCAAATCCTGTCGAATGGTTGTGAATAGCTATGCAATTCATAGGAATTGCATAGCTATTCACAACCATTCGAACCATTCGCGCGTCGGGTGCGTGTACTACGCACCTGACCTTTCTGAAGAACATCACCAATAAGGTCACTATAATGTCCTCCTAGGGTGACACCTCCCAGCGTTGGAAACGCCGTCACAACTGCCTCGTGAAATCATTTGTTAGTAGCCTTTAATTTATCCTCTAAATAATAAGTCCAAAAAATAATGCAATATTATAAAAATAATAATAATGGCATAATATATGGCTGAAAGGAGGAGGGGTGGTGGGAGCAGTGGTGGCCCTGTGGTAACGGCTGCGACTTACGAGTTGTAGATCGTAGGTTCGAACCCAGACAGGCGCTTTACTTTGTGTAAATTATTTCATCACCACTGCTCTTAAAACGGCGAAGGAAAACATCGTGAGGAAACCAGCATGTCCTAGAAACAAAAATTCGAAGACATGTGACATCTACCAACCCGCACTGGGCCCGCGTGGTAGATTATGACCCATTCCCTCTCACCAAGAGGAGCCCTGTGTTCCAGCAGTGGGAACGTTATAGGCTGATTATGATATATTATGCTGAAATATTCATAGAAATACCGTAGAACAATATTGTAGTCAAGATAATTTAACTAAATGTGGTCTTGATTGCTTAAGATCCATTATTTTTAGTCATTTTGTCACGGTATGCGGTAGAAGTTTACCTAAACACAACTTTTCAACACACGGGTAAAAAAGGTTGGTAGCAATTTATCTTATCGTATCTAGTGGAGCCGGGACCAGCCCATGAGTAATGCTAATTAAGTAATGACTCTTCAGGGACACATCGCAAAGGGTTCACTTAATTAATTAATGACCATTCATTCCTCCCATAACTTGAGGTGATAATGTTTTAAAGGTGAGACGTGTAAGTTAGTTTGTTTGTTTGCAAATAGTTGCGGGTGTGAGATCTTGTAATGTTTGTCGATATCTGTCGATGTAAGACAGCTGTATTGGTATCATGAAACGATGAGTTCGAAGAAAAATAAAAAAAAGTCCATTCAACCTATATAGGTTGAATGGACTTTTATTTTTATTTTTGGGCATGCCAAAAGAAATTAGATACTCAAAAATTATAAAAAATATTCTTTATTACAAGTATCCATGTTTTCGAAGTATTCAACCTGAGCACGTAGGTATACACTTTCCCATATGTCTGAACCAATTGTAAAATATCTCTGACCACTCTTCTTTAGACACCTCAGAAATCTCGAAATTATAGTCAACCAGTGCAGCTTCTTTGCTTTCAAACCTTTTCCCTTTTAGTTCTTCTTTGATTTTTGGAAACAGTTATAAATCACAAGACACTAGGATACGGGAATATGGTGGGTGAGGGAGGATAGACATGTTTTGAGTTCAAAAAGTCGAGTGTTCTAGCAGACGTGTGCAGCGCCGCATTGCCGTGGTGCCAGAGGAGGTGCCGGATAAGTGACTGCGGTGGCTTGTCACACCAAGCTGATATTACTGTTGAAGCACAAACTATCGCATACCGTTAGGAGTTCACCGTTCTTTGATCCTCTAGCACTACAGTAGCAATATGACCCGTTTTGCAGAAAAAAGAGGCGACCATTTGTTTCTGTGTGCTTCGTGTACGGCGACATTTCGTTGGAGTTGGCTCAACTTCAAAGCACCAAACAGTCGACTCTCGCTTTGTTTCGGGATCATAGTATATAGCCATCTTGCGTCACCAGTCAGCATATTATACACGTATTTTTTCTCGCGTGCGGCGTCGAATTGATCTATTATGTATAAGCACCAATCCTCCCGACGGTCTTTCTGCTCATCGGAGAGTTTGTGCAGCACCCATGTCGAACAACAATTACGGATAGAAAGGTTGTCGTCAATTATGGTTTGCATTGCTGCTGATCCAAGTTTCAGTTCTCGCTTCAGCTTTGCATATGTAATTCTTCGGTTTTCGCGAATAAGTTTTTCGACTGCACGAACGTTTTCTTGTGTGACAGCGGTTGGCGGCCGACCTGTCTTCGCTTTTTTTCGAGATATCCCCGTCCACTTATAAATTCAGCAAACCAATTAAATACTGTTGCTCGTGAACAAGCAGACTCACTAAAGGTAGTTAGTCAAAAGTTCAAAACATTCTTGAGGCTTTAAGGCTTGAGGCTTGAGGCTAGGCCTTTTTTATAGTCATAATAAATCATAGCGCGAAAATCATTTCGACTGAGCTCCATTACTGCAAGCGAACTTCCGCCAGATTCTCAGAAAAATTAAGCAGATCCAAATAAATAAAAAAAGAAATGATGTGTTCTATTTTCAAATTATATCAATAAACAACCAGCCTATAGCTGGTTGTTTTATGTGGTTTAGATGGTGTTTATCATGCCAGTGTCAAACAAATGAGTAAAGAATATCTAACTTCTTTTGGCACGCCCCTCGTAGGTAAGTGTTGTATTCGGGTAAATAATTGTAACGTTATTGTAAAAGATAGTTCTATCGTTTTTAAAATGCCTCATGTTATAGTGGTTATACTCGAATTACACCATATTACTCATTTATTATTTTACAATTTTATGAAACCACACCAAGATTATCGTTGTAATGTTTTTAATATTATCAGGAACATCTAAAATAGATGAGTGCAACAAGGAGAGCAAAGTTAGTTTTTGCTGCGAGTGTTGATTTTGAATCCCGAGTAAGCGAAGGATTCTATAAATGAGTCAATAGCGTAGCGAGTGATTCAAAGACACGAGATGCAAATAGCTTTGTATAAGACATACAACTTTTCACCCCAGCAGCGAGAACATATTACCTAGAGGTAAAAGATACAATATCGTAAAAATTAAACCACTACTATATTTGTAAAACAAACAATATCAAAAATTTAAAAGTAAAATTATTGCAGTTTTGCAAATTAATTGTAACAGTTTTGTTTGGAACCGATATTGTTGTGTTAGCGACTTGAGATTGAGTATTCGCTGTGGATTTGCCTTCCTTACTTGTGTACGTAGACGTGTGAGAGCAACGATCTGAGGTCTGTTTCAAGCTTATGGTTTCGGCTTCCTTACTTGTGGATTGTGACGGGTATATAGTGAAAGTAGGTGACTCAGTAGCGGCATTCATGACTCTGGAAGTAGACGGGCGAGATCAAGGACCTGAGGTTTGTTTCAAGCTTATGGTCTGTACTATAGGCTTACAGATTTTAGATTTATTTAGGATCGAATCCTTAATATGTCCTTCCGCGACCCCTACCCGCCGTGTCGTTTTAATGTAGTGAGGTCGGCTCTTGAATCATCAAAAAGCGTGCCGAATTTCGCCGAAAGCAATGTCCAGTGTAAAGCTGAGGTTCCTATAGTGTTAGAAAAGTGGCTATTTCTCGCGGCGTCCCGCCTATTTGGTTGACTCCCATAGGCTGTCTTGAACACTTATCATTATAAATAAATCAATAAATTCTTTATTGAGAGTAACTATGAGACTCATACAGTGTTAGTAACAATAAAATAAACTTACCACTATGTTAGTGATACAATTACACAAACACATATACCAAAATAATCACTGCTTCAGCATTCCAGCTGAGATACTGGAGCAACAACTTACAATACAGCAGTCCAGCCTGTCAGCAATCATTCCCAGGATGCTGTTGGAACTGGCTTGCACTCTGGGCAACAAGGACGCACATGTTTTACGCATTAATGCATAAAAGCAATCAAAACGCAATTCCGCAAACATCCCTGATGCGCTACAGAAGCGAGGCAGCCCCATCAACACCCTAAAAGCATTATTGTACTGCACGTGAAGAGGGTTCTAAAAGTGTTCTTTTAACCTCCGTAGAAGAATGCTTAAACCTGCGGGCAATCATATTCGCTCTGACCGACAGCGCCCTCCGCTCTCTCTCAATATCGTCATCGTCCTTAAGGCTAGTGGTCAAAACATGCCCAAGGTACTTGAATGAGTGCACTCTCGATAACGGCACACCATTCATCATTATTGGAGGTACCGTTTCTGGATATTTTCCACCAGCCCCAAACACCACCACGACACTCTTCTTTACATTGTACAACAGGCCATGAGCACTGGCGTACCTCTCACACACACTCACCAGTTTCCTCAGGCCACAGACTGAGGCACTGAGCAGCATCATGTCATCTGCATAGCTAATGTTGTTGACACATATGCCATAAATATAACCCACTACAACTACTCTACACTACTATATAATGACACTGCAACATAAATCTATCTGTTTTCGTATTAGCAGGGCGCGTAATGCCTTATATTCCTTGCAAATAACAAAGGACCTGTCAATGTCCGTCTTTGTATTCGGCAAGTTGACTAACAGTAGTTTTTCCGAACGCTTTTCGATGGCATTAACAGTTCGTTCGAGCGGCATGCTCCATAAATTCCAATAATAAGGATAATCTGCAATAAAAATATTATAAATATTATATGAGTAATTAAAATTACGAATGTACGAAATTACGAATTGTTTAGAATTACGGGGCGACATCGTCAATGTTGACCGAGTCCCCTTAAATAAAGAGAAAAAAAAAAAAAAAAAACAGACAAAACGTAAGTACTACCCACCTTCTTTACATAAGTAAGTAACTCGTATTTAGTTAAAACTGGCGAGAAGGCCGATGCGACGAATTACAGTACACAGATATAAAATATACATACCTATTTATGTATTACATTAAAACCATCCCCAAGAATAAAGCAAAATGTTAGTGAAAAGCGAACCAGTAGTTTCCAAGCTTATCACGAACGTACAGATATCCAGAAGATGATTTGTGTATGCAGTATGTAAATACAACATACATACAGAAAAGAGATAGAGATTTGTACAAAATATTGTTAAGTTAGACTAGGGCCTAAGTAGGTGCTCGAGCGCTGGCTCGGGAGGAGGCACGGCTCCCTGTCGTTTCGGGCGACGCAGGTGCTCTCGGGGCATGGTTGCTTCGGGAAGTACCTGTGTCGCATAAACAGGGAGCCGTACGCCCGGTGTCACCACTGCGTCGACTGCCGGGAGGACACGGCGCGGCATACGCTTACGCTGGCAGAGTGTGCCGCTTGGGAGGAGCCGCGCCGTGCCTTCATCTCAGAAGTAGGCAGTGACTTGTCGCTGCCGGCCGTAGTCGAGTCGATGGTCGGCAGCGACGAGTCCTGGGACGCCCTCTTTCAGCCCCCAGGGCCGACGGACTCTGGGACGTCCATCGCCCCAACTCATCAGGACCCGAGGTGGCGGCGCGTAGTGTTCCACGCGCGCCCCTCTTAGACGTCGCGGGGGGAGTCAAACACCCCCCCCCCCCCCCCCCCCAGACCCGAAGAGGCCCGCAGTGGCGGGCCGGCACCAGTCGGGACCGTAGGCGTGGGCTTGCGAACGGCGAGCAATAGGCAGCTCGCCGTTCGATAAGGACCAGGCCCGGGTCGACGGCGCGTTGTGTCCCACGCGCGCCTCAAAGAGATGTCAGCACCAATGACGGGGTCCGCTAGGGCCGATCACAGGCAACTGAAGGAACACGGATGGGTTTTAGACAGTAAGAGTCTGACACGCCCTCCTGCTCTGCCCAGAGTGGGCGAAGGTATTTGATAAATTCCCATAAAAAATAAATAAAAAAAGGCACCGGTCGGGGGTTGCGGAAGGATCGTACGTTCCCGCGACCCCCGGCGTACGTGTGAGATGGAACACCGGGGTGGTTTTTAGTCAGTAAGTGTCTGACAGACCCCGCCGCTCGCCCCAGGGAGGCGGACATCCATGAGGCTTTTCCACACTAGGTACTACGCTGAAAGCTTCACAAATGGTTAGTGTGCACATATATTAAATACTACTTAATTATCACAATGAATTACTTTTGTAGCGAGAAAAGTGCAGTCTGGAGCTTCATTAGGAAACTTTTTAATGTTAGCGGCCGAAAAAATTTGGACTTATTGGATTTGTGCCCTGCTGACATACTTTTCAAAAATGCAATAAGTTTGGTATAGGTTTTATCCAATGTGCACGTCATATTTTGTCATTATTGTGGCTTTCAACATTGAGTAAATACTCCACATTGTAGATCGTTTCCTCGTGTGATAATTCTGATGAAGTACGATAACTGTACAGTCTCCGAAAAAGTGTTTGCACCCTATGTCAAATAACTCCACTGCTTAAAAATATCATAAATGTTTAGATATTTTTCGCGATTCTTTTCAGGCAGGAAATTTATTTCTGCATTTTTTACATGCTGCTTCAATTCTTCCGGTGTTAAATAGCAGATTTCGTCACTGGACTCAGTCATATTTGTTGATTATTATTTTTATAATATCCAACGCGTATCGAACTTTGTAGCTAGCGTAACCGAACCGAAGAAGGAAACAATAAAAATTTATTTCCCGCTACTTTTTAATGATTCGTTATGACATTGCACCCGCGGTATTCTGTCACAATATTAAAGATTGTTAAAACTATACATAATTATGTAGATATACGATAAACTTCGTACTTTTTTATTTTTTTTTCTTTCCATTTTTATTATTTAAAAAAATATAATAATTACATTTAAAACCGTATCAGATGATTTACAGTTTTATGATATGTGTATTCGAACGTTTTATTTTTTGTTTCTTTTTTGTACCTACTAGGTATGGAATTTGAAAATCGAACTTCGAATCGACTTGTTTGTATCTCTCGCTTTTTTCCTATCGAATTGAAAGTGACCGAACAAAGTGAGGTTCAGATCTTTCGATTTTTGTGAGTAGACCCAGCACTGTTCTCGGCAATTAAAGAAAAATAATTAAAAAGTTACTTTGTTTCACGCACTGTCTTATCAGCAAAACCTGCTTCTTTGAGGTGCTCAGGTGAAAATATTATTTTCTTTTGCGGCGCTTGCGGTATAACGAGTACCTGCATAATATGCAAACCCCATTTTATGTATTACAACTTTTGCCAATGTAACTGGACCACGATGACATAATAAACTTGAACCCAAGACCCCGTTATTTATTCTATGAATTATGCAATGTTAAGCATGACTTCCATGGCCTTAACCGTCTCCTTCAGCTATTTTAATAATTAAGTGCTTTTACGTTATGAAAACGGCTATTTTCAAAATGCTGTACTTACAGTGGTTCAGCTGTACTAGTCGACTTCAGATCAGTCCTCGTATAGGGGTTGTTTTCATACAAATTGGAAATCCTCCATTTTTTATGAAAACTTAAAAGCCATGCTACGCCGTGCTGTGCCGTGCTAAGCCATGTTACAACGCACTATGCCACGTTACACCATGCTACCCGATACTACGCTGTACTACGCTGTGCTACGCCGTGCTACATTGTATAGCACCTTGCTATGCTGTGCTGCGCCTTGTTACGCCGTATTACGCCGTGATACGCCATGCTACACTGTGCTTTGCCGATCTATGCCGTGCTACGCCGGATTACGCTGTGCTACGCTACACTATGCTGTGCTAAGCTGTGCTACTCCATGTTACGCGGTGCAATGCCGTACTACTCCGTGCTAAACCATACTACATCGTGCTATAAAAAGAGAAAGAGATCAAAATACTTTTAAATCGCTATCATCTGTTGCTTCTCGTAAATCGTTGCAATGAGTGGCCAGGAGACAATATACAGCCTCCGCAGGCGCGATTCTCTAAGGGAACTGTTTAAAGACATTAGCATCATTACGGTACCTTATCAATATATCTATGAAAACAACATGTAGGTACGTAAGGAAAAATTTAAATCTTTTCAGTAAAAGAAATGAAAGACACTACTATAGGACTAGAAATAGCGACCAATTAGTTTAACCAGGTTTCAGAGTAGCTAAATTAGACTCATCCTTCATGGGGTACTGTTTAAAATGTTACAATAAAATACCTCCCCACATACTCCAACTGAATGAAACGAAATTTTAATCTTGTATAAAACGCACACTATAGAGCCAAGCATAATTTCATATTATAAGTTGGGGGATGACATCACGGACAAAAATGCTTGGCTCAGCGCTGGTCCTGCTCTACAAGGGCTCATTAACTAATTGATTAGCATTCGAAAATATTGTTGGAGCTGATGAAGGTGGTAAACACTATCTTTGCATTGTATACATTCAATCTCTTATTATTATATAATTGCATAGCACATGTGTGAGCACTTTGCACCTAGATACTATAAAGCTTACTAGGTTCGTCTTTCATTGACTTGAATGTGCCCTGGCGACTGAGAGTATGTCATGCTCACTCAAATGTGTCGCTGGTGGTGCGTGTGTATTGGATCATTAATTTCCCTTCAAAATGGTTGAGCTGAATGGTGCTGATCCATACGTCATGATCGTGAACGTGCGCCGTCAGTAGGTACCGGTCATTTCTTAGCTGCCACGGCTTATTTTAATTCATGAATTGTTTTATCTTTTTATTACGGATGCTTTAAACGTGCACGTCTTTCTACATCGTTCTCACATGTATAATTTCAACATGAATGATGTAACCACTTTTTTGTAACAATATTTTGGTTTCAAAGAGTGTCCATGGAGTTTCTTGCCCGTTCTTCTCCATAGGTAACTACTACGCTTTGGAATGGACAACTAGCTTCATCTTTCTGACTGACCGACCGACCCCTTGACAATTCAAAAGTGCCTGCTATTGGTTTATTTAAAATAAATGCTTTGAGTTGAGTTAAGTTGAATATTATTTATGATTATAGCAATATTGTTTCCACACCTATTAGAAAACGAGTTAAATTATGATCATAGAAGGTAGGGTGTTTGTGAGCGCAAAGTAAGTCGCTAGGAAATCCCTAAACGCTTATTACGATACCCATGGAAAGAGAATAGTGTCTTATAGTTCATATATCATGTGTGTATACAGCATCATGTTCAAGAAAACATTCTATAAACTTATTACTGTCTTCCTTTGTAGATTTGGTTCACATGAAGTATGGAGGGTAGAGGTAAGGAGCACTATCTCTTATAGGGAGAAAGTTGAAAAAGTGTCCAGCATAAACAGTAAATAATAGTCCAAAAACCCTCCAAAATGGCGCTAGCGTAGGCAAAGGGTATGGTATGAATATAGCAGTTGTTAACGGAATTAAGTATGCCGAGTTGGAGAATTAACGGATTGAAGTATGCCGAGTTAGAAAATTTAATATTTTTAGTGACTAGAGTACTTAGTGACAGTCCAGTATACCATACCTCAACAATTTACGTAGTCCAACATTTTGTAAACGTAACCTAAAATTATCGCTTTTAAAATTTAGCCGGTGGCTACTGTAGCGCCACCCTTATGTAGCACACTTTAACGGACACTTTTCATACACAGAGACAGTTCCCCTTACCTCTACCCTCCATAACATGAAGATAATACTGACAGCTAAGATTATACAGGGTGGCAGAGACATTGACGGTCCACCTGTTACCATAGATTCTGTACATGATTCTGAACCCATGATACTGATACTGAACCATGATAATATTGTTTATATAAAGACTTAGAACTAGGTATTGTGTGTTTATTTTATTTCTTATTGTACATTTTATCTTAGCGTTTGCTACACCGGTTGACGATATCACGTCAGCGACGGCTGTCGCTGAAAACCAGCGCTGGGGCTCTGTCTTATAGGGTCGTAGCATTATGCTGAGCGATGGACGTTTGGCGTGGATGTGACGCATATTTTCCACCACTTTTTTATTTTTGTGTATTTGTTCGTTCTCTGCGTCATGTTTACCGCAAATAAACGTATTTTCTTTCTTCTTTCAACCCCCCTGCGTTAACATTTTTTATCGGTTATTTAAAATAAAAAAAATGCTGTTCCATACATTTTGACCGCGTAGGTATTGCACTTTTCTATGAAACAAATGATTTTTTTATTATTGCATCGATGCCCCTGCCACCCTGTATAAATCTTACATTTATAGACCTTAAGTCGTTTGTCATAAGGGTAAGGGTCCTATTCTTTATGCCGTATTGATGGCTATTATACGTTTGATGGTTTTCTGATATAAGTTGGCTACTTATTTGCCATGGCCTATCACATGTGTCAATAGGTTATATCTATGTTTAAATGATATTGATTTTGATATTTAAAACAGGATCATATATTGCATTCCAGATAATTTTGAAACCACATTATAGAGACATGAGGAACAGAGTGTAACGTCACTCATACCTCCATAGAAAAGGGAGGATCCTCCGACCAGACGGGTGCTGTGTCTGGTGGGCAACCGCCCCACGATTGATGTTTGGACGTTGTATATAGGTATACGTATGTTAGTTGCGCGGTAAACTCTGCTTGCGCGATGCAGGATTTTGCGTGACGTCAGGTTGTATTTCGCATGTGGCGCGGTAAACTCTGCTTGCGCGATGCAGGATTTTGCGTGACGTCAGTGTGTATTTCGCATGTGGCGATGTAGATACCGCTACAACATAATTAACGAAATGAGAGTTGACTAAACCTGCAAATGGTTTAATTTATGTAGGTAGATGAATTCATAGTAAACCACGGCGTTTATATTACGATTAGTTTAATTACGCAAGCCGTAAATTGACATGTAAACATGTCGAGATTCCAGGAATAATTATAAGAAATTGTTCATTCCTTTGAGTTATCGAGATCGTTTTACCAGCAAAACGTAGGTAATTATAAGACTGGTATGTTAACTAATTGTTTTGATGGCTTGACAAGCGCAGTAGCTGACTGATGGGCTCTTATGTTATAGTGGAATCAATTTCAGCATAGCGCAAAATGTTTAGAAGGCCAAAATTAACATACAGTTGTTTCTGGGCTGGATGCTCGTGCAGATGTTACAAGTATTTTCTGTATGATTTTTATCAGGTTTGATTCAAAATTCAGAAATTCTTCTAAATTAAAAGAAAGAGGAGAAAAAAAGCTTAGCAAAGGGCCGCCGTATGACACTTTTTTTTTTTTGACAATATCTACACAAGGTCTTCAGGTCCCGAACTAGGTAGACCCTGTACTACGGTAACCTGATGACTGATATACATACTTATATACATTTACACAGCCAGACACAGGTCAAACAGACATGTTCATGCACACAAATGTTTGACTTGTCCGGGGATCGAACCCGGGACCAGCGGAACAGAAGGCGGGGTCGCTACTAACTGCACCAACCGGTCAGTCAATGATATTGTTTATAAAAAATCTTTGATTCCATTGAAAAATAAGTTACTACGGAGTTAATATTATCTTATACACCCATCATTTGATAGCTCATTCCAATAGATTATTCGTTTAAACGTGTCTCTCATAAAATTCTATTTTTATACTTAAAGAGTACGGCCGAAACGGCGCCGAATAAAAATATTCCAGACGGATAAAAATTTATAGCGGATCGGTCCGACAGGAAATATTGAAGAAGTTAGATTGAGGAAGTGACGACATTGTTATTATCGCCTCAATCCTGCTCGAGCTCTGAAACAATCTTTGGCATTCTCGCTCCAATCGCTCGTTGAGCAGTAAAATCTCTGTTATGATTTCCATCGTCGACTTTCATCTTTAAATATTATCCTTCCAATTTCACAAAATGTAGGTATCTTCTGACAATAGAGAGCTAGTACTAAATGGAACATGTATTTTATATGAAAGCTCCATTGTTTACTAAATAAAAATATAGGTATGTTTGTTCTTTTTGCGGGAAATAATTTTTCAAGGCAAAACAATTGGTCTTAGTTTAAACACTGCTTGCTCACAACTCAAGAGGGCGGAAGCGAAAATTTCAGCTTTTCACAGTGAATTTTTTGTCGTACTTATACCTAAAACAAAGCGTAATGACCCGCACGGCACGCATTTGTTCGGGAACAATCCGAATAGGCCATTTTTCATGTGGAACAATTGAGGGCGGTACTCCGACACAATTGGCAGAGTATTTTGTCAAGCGGTTGTCGTACGAGACTCGAGCGCAGAACATAATAAGTGCACTCCACACGCCCATTCGACTAGTCGGAACGAGAACGGTGCCTTATGATTATGAATAAACATATTTATTTTTGTTTGCTCTTATAATTTTCTGTTGACGATTTGGCAAATAATTCATTCACAAAAAAGCAGTTCTTTCTCAAATTTTCCTATATGATACAGGGTGGTAATTTGAGATAAGTAATAGGTACAGTAATAGCAATAAAAAGGTAAACGTTCTTAGAAGATCATACCTAACTTTGGAGTAGTATTATAAAATCTGCGAGTGGAAATAATTATATTTTCCTATTACACGAAAAAGGACAATAAAGCTCATGATATCTAAGTATTATTTATGGTATTAATCACCTGACGAAGTGTGTTGGCCGATAGGGCATAAAATCTCGCCTCTTATGATTTCATGGCGGCTGGAGGCAGTGCGCTGGAATTTTTCGTTTTATTTTATGATGCCGAGCACTGTCGCGGAGAAATATTGGCTCAGCGGAATAGCTCGTAAAGAAAGCCGTTTTCTTTCCACGGGGTTACGCACCGCAACTACATCGCCGCCGTCTGCTTACATTTTATGATTAGGCCTCATCCAGATTTTATGCCACACGAGATTTCATTTTTAATTAGGTATACTTAGAAAACACGGGTGTAAAGTATAAAACGAACGTTCTCAGATTTGTTATTCTTCCTTACACAGAAGGAGTTCTACATAAAAAATGAACAGTTCAAGATTAAAAAGGGATTAAAAGGAAAGTTCTACATTAGTTTTTCAATCGCGGGGTCGGTTCGACGGCGGCGGGCGGCGCGGCGGCGGATTGCACGGAGGTTCGCATTTTGCTGGTTCGCCTCACCGATCCTTTTTCCTCGCACATCATTATTCAAGTTAAGTGGACAGGCCCCGGTCAGGTTAGTGGATGAGTAACAAAAATTCAGGGGGTTGAACACAAATCGGAATATCGTATCATGAAAGGTCAGACAGATATGGTAGGGTTGAATTTCTTATTATATTTTGAGATTCATGCAGAATAATAGGTTACAAATTATGTATGTATGTTTTGCTCACACGTGAAGCTTGTCAGTGTGACGGAGGTAAATAAATGTGTAGCAATAATACAGGTATTTAGTTAGAATTTGTTTCTTTTACTTTTATTGCTTTACGAATTTATCTCTCAGACTCAACAGAACATTTATCGAGCACAATCATCATACATACATACTCTACACATGACGAGAAGTCAGTAGACATCGAGTACATTCAGTATCAAGTACTTATTCATGAGACAAGTAATAGTGTCCCAGCTCCCCTAGCTGTCAGGGCTCGGCTCGTGCGGCGTGAACGGCGCAGACCATTTGCGAAAATTCAACAATACCATTGGATTTCTCCCGAGACCGCTCCTCACCGTCTCTATAACAGGCTAAGCAGATGTAGCGTGGATACGTTCGGTCTGTGATCAATAGTGACGTAATGATGGGGGTAGTTTTAAAGTTGTCAAAACTATGGTGACACTGCAGATGGTCGAGGAGGAAATAATCTGCAAATGAGAGCATTCGTTCCTGTTTTGGTGTAGTCTAAAGTGTGCTCTACAGCGACAGAAAGACCCATCTACCAGTGACTATTTATTTAACTTCACTTTAATTTAGGAAGCGTTGAACGGTTGCCAATTTTGGACCTGTCTATAGTAGTTTTTGTCAACATTTTATTTACCTACATTGAGTAGGTACATTATCTTATTGAATGATGATTGAGATGATTACCTCTGATTCTACATCTTAATACACTAGAAACTATGATTGGTCACTTCTTGGAAAACGGATAGTCGACCTCGATATTACTTCAGCACCGTAAGGTTGAATGTCACTTGCACGTCATAAAACGCAAGGTCTATTTGTCTATGTGAGAGTTAAATAGTTTCAACCTTAGTGAAGTTTACCGAGAATTTTTGTCAAAAATGATTAAGTTACTAGTAATTACGACGTCGACTATACACCATCATCGACCACATTATCTTATTGATGATGATGGAGATGATTACCATTGACATTAACTGACTAAAATCGCCGACATTACTATAAGGCAGAAAAATAATTGCTAATTAAACATATACCTAGCTAGTAAGGTGCGAGGTAGGCCGAATGTGTCATTATAAGGTACAGCGAACGTAAGGCTGATCGTTGGTGATTACCGTAATGTCTTACTAGATGAACGGAGATTCTATGTGATCGGATAATTAACTTACTACGCAACTAATAAACCATCTTAGATTATAATTGCGAGATTGTTTTTATACGCCGCCGGGCCATTTATAAGGCATCGCTATTCTTGCATGATTTATATAAGGCTTCGTGCGAAGTGATTGGGGATTACTTTCTAGCGTCTGATGGCTTGTTTTACCACCTGGCTAAGGTATACTTCAGTTAACATATTTTGGCAAATAATGTAACACTTATTCTGTTTAATTTTTAACCGACTTCAAAAAAGGAGGAGTTTCTCAATTCGACTGTATGTTTTTTGTTTATATGTTTTTTATGTATTTGTATGTTTGTTACGCGATCATTCCGCCAATTATAAATTGATTTTTATGATTCTTTTTGTTTGGTAGATCATACTTCATAAGTGGTCCCATATAAATTTTATCGAAATCGGACGAGCGGTTTTTAATAAAACAACAATAAATTATTTTTAAATAAAAAAAAAACCGGCTACAAACGGACGTATAAGACGATCGTTTTCGAATTGGTGTTTGGTAGGTACCATAACTAAAAAGTGAAAAATCAAAAACTTTTTACAACAGACTTCCAAAAAACAACACTACAAAGTGAAAAATAACTTTAATTTCGGAAATCGGTGGAAAAAACTAAAATACAGATGCAAAGACACCGATTCGACTTCCGAAATTAAAGTTATAGGTATTTTTTTTTGGAAGTCGGTTTTTATTTTTGTAAAAAAGTTTTTAACAAGTCTGGTGGATAGAGAGGACGGTTAAACAGCTCCTGACATTTTGTAAAAAGTGGAGTCTCTGTTTATTAATCCTAAATGCATTATCTGTCTCTCAACTATTTTGTTACTAAGCATCTAACTAACTCACAGGTCTTTGGGAATGTTGTGTTCCCTTGATGGTTCAATATGATTGAACCATCAAGCCATCAAGCATCACTGAAAGCGCAGCGGGCATGTAAGCGAGCGTTTGTCGGCCATTGTTTCCCTCTACCGTACGTACCGACCTACATAACTGCAACTACTGAGTGGCGGCGATTTAAGCCCTCTGTCAGTGTGAATGTAGCTTTATAGTAGTTATAATATAATATAGTAATCGCAATGATGTTGATTGAATTGTTAGCATCTATTGGAATGGATTCTACAGAGTAGGTTTGTCATTTCCTTTTTGTCGTGTTCACATGTTAGATGTTGTGCCCTTTTATACTTACTAACGTGACGATATTATCGTGGACGTTCACGTCCACGTCCATTAAATGTACGGATATACATGCACGTTCTAACGTTATCGAAAAGCGTCTTCATATATTTCCAATGTTATTGTGATGCCGTGGAACTCCACGATAATATCGTCACGTTAGTAATTATAAAAACGGCCAATAGCTGCGTTTTTCTAGTGAACCTACTTTGTAGGTATATCTGTAGTGCGATTACGTATGAATTATTTTGATCTCCTAATTAAATGACTGACCGGTTGGCGCAGTTGGTAGCGACCCTGCCTTCTAAGCCGCTGGTCCCGGGTTCGTTCCCCGGACAAGTCAAACATTTGTGTTCATGAACATGTCTGTTTGACCAGTGTCTGGGTGTGTATATGTATATAAGTGTGTATATCAGTCATCAGGTTACCGTAGTACAGGCTGGCTGGCTGGCTGGTAGGCAGGCTGGGGATGTCAATCCAAATTTGTCTAGTGAACATTTATTATCATACTATTATGATAATCTGGTATTCCGAACATATCGTCCGATCCGTCATTTAATTACTCGACCAGTCTGACGTCTGTCTAGCAACATAGAATAATGTATGATGCAAAACTGTACTGGCTTCACACGTCATAAGGGTTCAAAAGGCAAATGTACTTATACCGGACATTTTTGCCTTTTTAACCAGAGGCAAAAATGGCTGGTCTATGTATTAAAAATACAGATATTACCTATGTTACCTACATCTTAATACACAACAAACTATGATTGGTCACTTCTTGGAAAACGGATAGTCGACCTCGTTATTGCTTTAGCACCGCACCGTAAGGTTGAATGTCACTTGCACGTCATAAAACGACAAGGTCTATTTGTCTATGTGAGAGTTAGATAGTTTCAAATTTAGTGGAGTTCCAATTTACTGAGAATTATTGTCACAAAATTCTCGAAACTAGACTAAAAATCACCAAAATTTAGTTTATTCCTGTCAAACGACGATTTTCCATTCTGAAATTGACTAAAGTGACACTACTTAACTATATTTTAGTTTGACAGCACTAAGATGGCATTGAGATTATAATTTAGTGAAAATGGCAATTTTGCAATTCTGAATTTTACGTTTTTCACCTAAAATTTTGATTGTCTTAACTAAATCTGACTATTTTTAATCGCGATTAAAAATGTGTGGAATAAAATTAGTTGTCATGAACTAAAATTCACACCAACACCTCGACTTCAGATGCAAAAACCGTACTGTATCTTTTTTTCTTTTCTTTTGCTTATATCTCGAAAACGGTGTGTCCTATCGCAAAAATAATGAAAATTTCGACCCCCATTATAGGACCCCGAACCTCTAAAATCCAATCTGTTGGTAATTTTTTTTCATATCTTCTATACAAAAAGTGAAAAATTCCATACAAAACATGTCGAGGCTGCAAATAAAGCGCGCCTCCGGCTCTAAAAAAAAAATCACGCGGTACGGCAAACGAGTACCACGTGGAGTCGCAATTGTCAAATTTGATTTTAGGTGTGTCAAAATTATTTCTAAATTTAGAGATTTTATTTTGCAGAATAGCGATAAGATTCTCATAGCCAAAAGTAAGGCATTTTAGTGATAGTTTAGTTAGTTTCGTTCGGTGTACAAGAGAATCGGAACCATTGCCAAAAAATATTAATTTATTAGTAATTACGACGTCGACTATACGACATCATCGACCACATTATCGCTTACCATTAGGTGAGAAAGAGGTCAGACGGGAGACTATAAAACAAAATAAAACAAAAAACATCTCACAAAAGCTTTGTTTTTCAAGTGTTCTGTGTAAGTCTATCAGTCCGGTTTATTTCCAAATAAAACACTAACAATAAACCTGTATCCAAGTGTTTACAGTATACATAAAAATAGAGACGGTTACCGAGCGAGAAGACAGATCCTTGCTGAGATTTATAGAAGGCGAGGTCACTTGAGTAATGTCTCGCAAATGTTAATTATGTACATTGGGGATACATTCATTAATTCGACTTAAGGCCCATTCAAAATGTTACATCGTTAACGAGTAGGTATAGTGCGGTGAACAGTAAGGAAAGTAAAGGTTGTCATATGAAAGTACAAACATGAGACAAATAAGAAAAAAAAAGCAATTAATTTCAACAAAAAATAATACTGTAATTCAATGCTATCCACCAAACCCGCACTGGGTTGGTTATGATGGCCCACTCCCTCTCATAGAGAGGAGGCATGTGTCCCAGCATTGGGAACGTTATAGGCTGATTATGCTATTATGCTAGCTTATGATAACTCCACTGGTAACCAAATGGGGTTATCCCCATTTGGTTACCAGTTGAGTTCCTACGAATCGGGGACGGCGGCACTGGGTTTAATTTGAAAAAAGAAACAACTCACCTATGTCATAAAGCTGCAAAACTCTACTTATCCTTCATTCCAGTAAGCCTGCAATGATTACGTACAAATAAACGCTTGTAAGTCCTTAGCACATAACGCTGTATTACGAGAGCTCTCGCGTACACTTAATTATTTCAATATTTACAGCAGAAGTAATTAAACGTTGCTGAAATTATGTAATTATCGCTCATGTACGAAATATGAACGGTTCTCAATCATATATTTTTTTAATTATACTTACGTATTTTTTTACGTGTGAACCTTTTGAGGGTACTAACTCTGTGTTTATTTATTCATATTTTTTAATGGGTATAATAAAATCTTTAACCTCACGTAGCAATGGTAAGGCGTTTGTTTTTTGCGGGTGATTCCCCGCATGGTAATGTTTGTTGACAATGATGCTTGTTCCAAAGCCAGGGCACGGTAAATTACCGTGCCCTGGGATTAAATTCCACTGTTCACTTACAAAATAAGACTATTATAAAGTAATAGATAAGTCCACATTGTTATTTTTATACGATAGTAACTATTTATTCATTATCTTTAGTACATAAATGGGCTGCAATCTGAGCCTGAGAGGTCACATGGAAAATTAATCTCTCATTTCTTATTATTGCCATAATTTGATTATAAATAAAAAATTAAACCCTCGTTAATGTTTGATAGCCACTCCAAATCTGCAACGCTTAGCATTTCATTTAAATGGGCGAACGATCATAGATAAATATAGTTTGAATGGATACCGATAAATTCAGTTTCACGGTGGAGGTTTATTCGTTTACGTAAACTTTGAGATTGGCTCTAACAAGGCTGGGAGAGGCGGAGAGAACGCCGGTGATTTCTACTCTTAAAATCCAATTTAAATGCATTCCTCTGTGCCACAGGAGGGCCCGCCGATACGCCCCGGGGGCCAATTAACTTATTCATCCTTAACATTTCATTGCTCAACTTGGATACTACTTTTGCGCTTTAGGTACTTTCCACGTCTCATCCTTATGGGTACGGTATGATTACCTGCCGTTAAGTCCTGGCCTTGAATTTGCATAACATAAATACTTTCAAGAGGCTCTAAGGATTCTTTACGCGGAGAGATTGACTTGGGTTTGTTTCTGGGTTTCGAAAAAAAGGGGCAAGTTAGTATCTGCACTAATGTAACATTATGTGTGTGTGTGTGTTTGTGAACGTAGCTTACGTACAGCCATTGAAACTGGGGGTCTATTCTCTAAGTACGTCAACGAAGATACGGGCGCGTCCGAAACTAATTCATCAGTCAAAACAAGTATATAATTCTGTTTTTCGAACGGGAAAATACACATCGGGAGTACGGACCACAGCTGTCAAATCGTGTTTGTTATTCATTCTTAGTCTGGGCCCCGGACTAATCATATGTCCGTAAGTGATACGGAGTTAGAAACGCCCGTAACTTCGGCCTTAACTATGGACTGCGTGCTTGGGAGTACACCACGTAGATCACGTCATTTAGTATCTTTCACCTCTAGACTACCTCCTCGTGCGTATCAGTAATGAAAGGAGTTGAAATAAGATTATTTTGTAAATGTACGAGAAAAAAGTTATGTTAAAGTTACTCACATTAAAATAAATGTTTATTACCCCAACCAATAACAAGTTATCAGCTGACGTGAAAGGGCTCCAAGATGTCCTCTTCGAAGTCTCTGAAAGTCATTTAAAATGCAATTTGAACAGCCTAATAGAAACGTTCTCACTAAGAATTGTTGCAAAGTGTAATGGGTTCAGGTGAAATTAACGCAGAAAAATAGGAAAAGTTAGAACGAGTTTCCCGCCAAGGTTTTTTACCTTCGCCAAGTAGCGCTGTGATTGTAAACCGGTGAATTTATAATGCTATTTTCGAACTCCACTTCATCGAGAAGTTTTAAACCGGTTCATAATTTTGCTTGAGAGTACGTAACCTTTAAGTATTGAAAGGTAAATTCAATAAGTAGGAGTTGAGCAATAAAAACGATTTATTTGCGTACATTTGGGGCGTTTGATAATGAGTTTGATATACTGCGCCGCCACTATGGGAAATCGAGGTCTGTTTCAGATCAAAAATCGATAACTTCTTTATTTTTCAAGAAAGACGCTTGAATTTTTGCACATGCATAGAGTATTAAATAAAGCTTCAGATAAAGTTCAGATGTCATTTAAAAAAGTATAAATATTAAGAAAATATATATAAAAGAAAAACTTTTACAAATGGTCTTTATTTATTTCCTTAAGGACAACACTAGTTATATTGTACTATTATTATTAATAGTAATATAGCTCTTTAATATTTAAATAAGTCATTCAAATTATGATTGCAAATATTTATCTCAAACATTTAAAGTTACGAAATTTCTAAGTAAAATTAATACTCTAAAAATCATGTATCTATATGAAGCATAATGGACACTTGCTTAATTATATTTCGTGAACTTCGGGGTCCAAAATGAGTTCGATCACTTTTAAAAGGGTATCTTCATCAAGTGACTTCACACTTCTGCTAAATGTTTCTCTAAGACTGGAAATGTATGGATCTGATGTGTAGAGAAGAGTATGAAATACATCCTCTTTTGTAGCCGCACGAGAGCACTTCCTGGCGTGATGTAGCCGAAAGTTTTTATAACCCTTATTGCGGGATTCTTGCGCATCTTCTGAAAGTTGACCAATAAGAAGCACAGCAAAATGCTTAAGGATACTTTGACCATGAATTAAAATTTTATGTACTGAAGATGGAATGTAGTACCAATCATGGCATGGCATGTGTGATGGCATGTAGTTCTTCTAACTGAACAGACAGCAGTGCTGCTGGGGAGTTTGTTCCGCCACTACTTCTTCCCAGCTAAAGCACTAGGAAGTGGTGAAGGGTGGGCGTTTTGGGGGGACTGTCTTATGTGATTTTGACGTTCAAAAAGTGCTGATTCTCAGCCTAATGTGAATAAATGACTTTTGATTTTGTTTTTGAATCATAATTATTCACATAGATTCTGGCAGTTTCCAGGGCATAGTTGCAAAATTTTTCAGCATTTACCATTATACCAGATGAAAGAGCTTGCAAAATTATGTAAAGCTGTTTAATCAAATTAAATTATCAAATTACTCCTGTGATTTCAGCAGAACGTTCTGCATTGTAAAAAGATCTTCTAGCAGTATTAACGTCATTGGTATTACCACTTACTTCTCGTGGTTTGTCGATGATCAATCCTAGCTCTTCATGAAAACGTTGTTGAACTAGAGTTTTCTTATCTAGCTTTTGTCGCTTCTTTTCTTCACTTGTGGCTAATCATGTTTGAAAAGAGAGGTTGTATGAAATATGTAATAACATTTCCATACAACGAATCCAGGCATGCAATGTAGGTGGAGGTCTGCCCGGCTTGGGCGGAGCACCGCCGTGTCCTCGTGGAGGCGATTGGCGGTGGCGATCTCTCGCGTCCGGCCCTGGTACAGGCCATGGTACGGAGCGTGAGGACTTGGGAAGCCGTCACCTCCTTCTGCGAAGCAGTAATGTTCGCGAAGGAGGAGGCGGAACGCGTGCGGGAGATGCAAAATGCGCGCCCTCACGCCCCTAGCCGCCGCAGGAGACGCCCTGGGCGTCGGGAATCGCAGGCCGATTCCCGGCCACCGTAGGCGCGGGCTTGCGAACGGCGAATGGGCAGCTCGCCGTTCGAAAAGGACCAGGCACGGGTCAACGGCGCGTTGTGTTCCACGCGCGCCTCAAAGAGATGTCACCACCAATGACGGGGTCTGCTAGGACCGATGCCTGCTAGGGTTGCGGAAAATCCGAGAGGGATACCGTGGCCCCTGGCAACTGAACAGGCAACTGAAGGAACACGGGTGGGTTTTAGTCAGTAAGAGTCTGACACGCCCTCCCACTCTGCCCAGAGCGGGAGAAGTTATTTGATGATTTCCCAACCACAAAAAAAAAGGCTTGCAATGTAGAAAGTCCGTATTGATATGAATTTTCATTTGCAGGCCTAGCAGTCACTTTAGCTCCATAGATTGTACATGTGGAACCAGAAGGTGTATCCGTTAATACTTGAGCTACTTTGCCATCTATCATTGACAGAAAGAGTCCGTGCTTCACATTCACTCCTTCGCCTTCTTTATTAATCAATGATGAATCCAAGGAAATGATTTGGTTTTTTATTTCACCCACAACAATTTTAGTTTTTTCAGGAGTTTCTTTGCAATATTCTATTGACATAGGTCGACAGAAACGGACTGACGAAGGCACTGGATTTTGCCAGACAATATCGCCCGTTAGCTCATTGATTAATTTGATAGGCACTAAAGATGTAATAAACAAATTTGTGTCAGAAATCAGTTCAGACTCCTCTGAAAGTTTTTGTTTGTACTGATTCTGAGCAGATGAACCACCACATCCCCATTTACTGAATAAAACTAAATAACTCAATCTTCAAGTCTTATACACCGAATTTATTGCCAAAATCCTAGCTGCAGTGTGGTCCAATAAATCTTGAAGATTCAGTATCTTTGCATGTGTATTTGTAATTTCTATTGCTGAAGATGGTGGATAACATCTCTGTTTGGCTTCTTGTATTTTATAATATGGTGGAAATATAAAACAGTTTCGCTCGTTAGTTAAATTCCTTAAAGACGTATATTGTGCTTTCGTTAAATCTAAATCAATGAAAACACTTAATGCCTCTTGATCCGTTAGCATTGTAATCTGGCTTGCGTTATCTAAGAGATTAAAATATAGAGACTTTATATCACTATCAGCAAGCCTTAGTTTTTCCACGAGATTTGCTTTTATTTCTTCTCCTATTGAACGTAGTCCCTGAACAAAGGTATTGTAGATGTGTTCAAAGCCATATTCACTAAGCAGCGCAGTATTTTTTCTTTTTTTGGTTGATTCTGACGAGTCCCCATAAGAGACTCAGGGTCTTCCGCGTTTCCCAGAAGAAGTAGATGGAGTCATATCAGGCGTTACTTCATCCGAGTTTGGTAAACTTACTAAATATTCTGAATCCAACCAATTGCTGTTCTTTTTTAAAAATGAACCCTTGTTCCTCGACGCTTCTGCCCATCGTCTATTAAAGATGGGAATAATATTCCTTTGAATATCACTGATAATAAAACAGATGTTTTCTTCAGAAACATGATAGTTTTCATTTAAAACTGTTGTTAAAGTTTCAAGT
Organism: Brachylomia viminalis; assembly: GCA_937001585.2. Classification (NCBI taxonomy): domain Eukaryota; kingdom Metazoa; phylum Arthropoda; class Insecta; order Lepidoptera; family Noctuidae; genus Brachylomia; species Brachylomia viminalis. The sequence goes on from OW443299.2 coordinate 13,766,682, forward strand.
TTTTTTCCTCTTTTGATGTATGGAAATAATATAATATAATCTATATATATATATATATATAATCTCACGCTTAGAACACTTGAAAGTTGTAGCCATTTTGAAACAGAGTCAAACGTTTGTTTAGTTTTATTACGAATTTATAACATAGATATTAAGTGAATCCACTCTTTATACAACGTGGCGCTATAATGGCGACATTAATTTAACACACGGGTAGGGCTAGTGGCCAGATTTCATAAAAAATATACCAAAATAAATTAATTCGTAAATTGAAAACTACCGCCTGCGCCACTCGCCGGACATAGGGCTCTCTCTTTCCTTCGATTCGCCTACTCTTTGTACGTTATTCGTTTGAATTTAATTCATGCGATGTTATGATCGGTTACCCCGGCAAATAACCTCTGCGCAAGAGTCCTTTAAGTACAGGCTGCTCCACAAAGCTATTTTAGAAAATTGAAAATAATTCAATAAATTATAACGTTTATTGAAGATAAAATATGTTCATGAAACAAAAACGTGAAACCGTATACGTGTGTTAAATTAATGTCGCCATTAAAGCGCCACGCTGTATATTATTTGATAAATAAGGGTAGTATACATTTCGTTCATTAAGTTGTACCGCAAAATGAGTGCAAACTGTAGATAGTACGCCCTATTATCATTAAATCATTAATATTTGAATAAAAAATACCGCAAAGTAATCAGTGAACTATTCACATTAGAAATCGCAAAAGATAAAGGCGTTCTGTTCCCTGACTTGTGTCATACTTTTCGTATTGTATTTGTTATTGTTATTGTATTCGCAGCTATTTTTTTTATATGCTATTTATGAATATCTAAGCTACATAACAACATCAAATGTAAAGCATCGGAAGACAACGGTAACTGTCAAAAGTCTCGATGAAGTTAAAAAACTGTATTTTTTCCCCTCATTTATTGTAAAGTTTTTTTTATAGAAATGTAATCACAAAACCTACAACATTATAATTGCTTTAAAATCTACATACAATGGGCTTTTTAGAAATATATAACACTTTATATCTATAACCGTAAATTTTTGAAAGAAATCAATTTAAAAAAATTAAAGCGAACAGACCTGAAGTATAAGTTTTTTTGAATTGACACTTTGATTTTAAAAAAACACACCAAACTTAATTCAAGCGAAATTGCTACATTATATTAAAATTCCACTCTTATACTATTAAAAAAAAATTAAAGTGTGTCAGTAACGACCTAAGTAAAAACGATTTTTGATATGCCGTTGTTCTACCATTTTCCAACGCGCCGAGCCGAACCGAACACACATCACGTTCGCGGGACACTATGTTCGGTGTGCGCCCTGCCTAATGTGACGTATGGCTTCCTGTGCTGCTGAATTTTCCAAATGACTGTTTCCGTGTCTGCGCGGTTGGAAAGGGTTGGAAATGATTTATCTTGTTGGAAAAATCACAAACATATTTTTATTTAATGCAGTATTCGTATGCAAATTGAGACGGGTAATGTGGACGTTAAAGTATATGGGGTCCTTGATCCGACCAGCAACAGTCATGTGTACGTCTAGTAAATCACAGTACCTAGTTAAAAGAATAATGAGTTTTTTTAACAGACTTCTTGAAAAGGGGGAGGTTTTCAATTCGTCTGTATTTTTTTTTGTTTACAGGGTTACTTGTAATTCGACGTGTATCCGCCAGGAGTTAATAGGGGGTCAAAATGCAACAAATTGAACCCACCATACGTATGGCCGAAATTCAATCGTTTTAGAGATATTTGAACTTTAACGGTCTTATTACAAAACAAGGTTTTTTATTAGACATGGTTTAAATCATTGAGCCTGTTTTTGAAATTAGAACCTAACAGAAATCGAAATACAGTTCCTTTTACAAAACTGACGACGTAGTCCGGTCTTAGGTTGTCAATTTTGTATTTAGAACTTTACTAAAGGCAGCAAAAAGTTCGAAATACAAAAACTGGCTCAGAGGTTTAGGCTCTGGCTAAAGTTAGATCGTGTTTTGTAATAAGACGGTAAGGGTTCTTTGATATTTACCCAAAATTTAACGTGACATTTATTCCAAATTAAAAAAAAAAAACTGCATATTGAACGGGTAGGTACCATTAATAAATAATATTGTAGCTGGTGGCACTTCAATTAAGCTATGAACATAATTAAAAGTACTTAATTCAACAAAATAATTAAAATGATGAAAAAAAAGTTGTTTTAGTTATTTGTACACACGGCTACAGATCAAACTATACATTTCCAGTATTAGCTGATCTCGCATTGTATAGGCCTCAAAATTCAAATATTTAAAAAAAAATTGAATTTCGGCCTTACATATGGGGGGTTAAATTTGTTGCATTTTGGCCCCCCTATCAGCTCCTGACGGATATACGTCGAATTACAAGTAAACCTGTATAGTATAATACGCGATATCTCCGGCAACTGTGGATCGCAGTATTTTTTTTTTTAAATTGTGGTGTATACGAGTACTTCAGGGTTGGGCCCATACACATTTTATTAACTTTGCTTGGGTAGTTTTTCAGTTAGCTAACTTCCTGTCTCTGTTATTTACATAGCAAGTAGAGGTATACGAATTTGTGTGGGGTAGGTACCACAACTAAAAAGTGAAAAATAAAAACTTTTTTACAAAAAAAAACATCCGACTTCCAAAAAACCCTACAAAGTGAAAAATAACTTTAATTTCGGATGTAGGAGGCAAAAATCGCAAATACAAAACCGAAGACACCGACTTCCCCAATTTTTCAAATTTGTAGTGTTGTTCTTTTGGAAGTCGGTTGTATATTTTTTTTGTAATTAATAGCGTGCATATTCAGCCTATAATGTTCCCACTGCTGGGACACAGGCCTCCTCTCGGTGAGAGAGAGTGGGCCGAAACCCACCACGCAGGCCCAGTGCGGGTTGGTGGATGTCACATTTCTTCATATCTTTGGTTCTACTCGTAGGAATGAATGAATGAATAAAATGAATGACATGCCGGTTTCCTCACGATGTTTTCCTTCACCGTTTTTCTGTACCTAAATCATTACTCGTTCATTATCAGCACAATTAAGACCATAAATCCATTTAATAATTTGTTTACAACATACAACAACAAAACATGCCTAAACATCACCACGTTTATCTAAAAAACAACATCAGGAAGACATGAACATAACCCCAAAAAAACCTGTTTGCAATTGAATTATGGATAAAAAATAAAACGTTGCTTTTCAGACATCTTTCGGACCCTATTTATTTGAAAAGGATGAGATGACTCAAGCAGATTCGCGCGATAGCTGCGCGCCCTCTGTGGATTACTTTGCAAGTCTTTTATACGAGGAGGCCAGTATCATCACTACTTAAGGATATTAAAATCCCCTATTTGTGTAAGGAGCTTGTTTTCTCGCTGACTGTGGAGCGTTTATCGAATAATCCTGATAAAGCTGAGTGAATTGAGCGTGTACAATACTGAAACAGAATAGAATAAATAAACTGTAGATTTATGGCGAAATATAGGTAGCACAGCAATCTCAGAAAATACCGTTATACACTCTAGCTGAAATTAACTTTAACTCTTATTGCTTTGCGCAGATTAATTCATCAAACCTAAATTTGAAAAACGAACGGATTCGAATCACTGTGTTATTATTTTGATAAGAACATTCGTTGAAACAACAAAGACGGTACCTGCTTATGTAAATATTATTTAAAGCCACGATTGTCTATCTGACTTGAACTCTTGTCAATACATCTAGGTGCCTAGCGAGACGAACTATCCGTATATTGAATTTATGAATGAAGGATATCTGCAAGAACACAAAAATATTATTTAGCTTACACTTATCAATGCTACTCGTTATAGACCGAATTGGGTGATTTGAAGTACTTATAAAAAAGTCAACCAGTTAAAAACACGTTATAAAGAACACGTGAAGCAAGTAGGTATCTTCCCCTGGACATAAAGTGAATAAGAATGACGTATTGGACGATTATACGATAGTTTTATTTAAATAACTTATGACTATTCATACTGCTTATTACTATTAATAGGCTAGATTGTAATGTGAGTATAGTATCACCAACTGCAATACTGTAGGCACGGCTACAGATCAAGCAATGCATTTCCAGTCCTGAGTTGAGCTGCACGGTTACAGATAAATGTGTGCACTGACTGGACAGGTGCTCTTAATCTGCGTGGTTCTTTCCTCAGAAGACCATTTCAGACACCAATCTACATCGTCCATCGTCCTCAAGGATTATGTCCGAACTTTTATATACACATAATTGACATTGATGAATTTTATACATAAAATGACATGAGTATTTACTTTGTAAAGTATTATATTGTTTTAATTATGGTGAATGTGAAGATTATGTGGGTCATTACTTGTTTTGTTTTCTCAGTTAGTTTTTAATCACGATCTGGTAGCTTGAGTAATTTATGCGGCCTACCCGAATGCCCTTTCATTGGTATTGTTCGTCGAATCGTTGTGCTTCTTAAGTTCTGAGTTGAGCTGCACGATTACTGACAAATGCGTGCACTGACTGGACAGGTCCGCTCAATCTGTATGGTTTTTCCTCAAAAGACCGTTTCAGACACCAATCTACATGGTCTTCACATGATCTCACCAAGATTATGTCTGGACTTTAAAAGAGACTGTGACCTCTGAGTTTGTTTCGGCCTTTCTTCTCAGAGTAGTTAGATAGGAATCGCCGACCTCATCTAGTTTTTAAAATATGATTGACGTGTAAAAGTGTTTGTACAAACTTATTTACAGAAATAAATCATTTATCAGTTTAACCTGATCTCGCATTGACAATGAGAGGTCAGTGTAAACTAGAAATTTATAGCTTGATGTGTAGCCGTGTGTTCAAAGGAAATAAAAAGAAATAAAATATGCGTCTTGACCTTATCTACGAATTAAGGACAATACATCAACATAATAATACTGATACCGCTGCATCGTACGTACCTACATTATAAATGCGAAAACTTTATTATTACACAAATATTAAAGTTAATAGTGAGATCGGTTTTGAGGGCGAGTATCTCTATGCAATAAACATTGGTATCTTGCTGACCTTACGGACGCTAGCTAAAAGTTAAGTAAATTTGACCCAAATTTGATAATAGTGATAAAATACGAAAATTCAGTCGATGCAAATCGCTGGCACTGTCTACATACACTCAGCTAAAGTGACGTTTTGTGAGTTACCTATTTCAACGTTCTTCAGGAATTCAGATTCTGTTAGTATTTTTATTTATTTCTAAGCAAGCTTAGAGTCTGTTTCACTACTATCGGAAAAGTTTCAGTTAACTTATAGAAGATAATTTAATTTAAATTATTGTCTATTTTTATTTGGTGGACAACGCTAACCTGGACACCGAGAAACAAGCCGTAAGATTAAGTTAGTTAATACTGCATGGAGTGAGTTTTGTTAGAGAGCCAAGTCGGAATACATGCCACATAACATTGTTTAGGTGTCAGGTGACAGACACAACAAATGTCTTCATTACCGCAAGGAGACTGGAGAGTGTTAACCAATGACTATTTAGTCATTGGTGTTAACCGACTATAGGTGACATTCAACTAAAATAGCACAAAGTCATTGAGTTGTGCTTTTTTTGGATGAACGTCTCGCTAAATGGCAGGTTTCATATTTTTTTAATTGTTTACTGTTAAGAATTAATAAAAAAAATTAAGGGTTTTTCCTTCATATTAAATTATTGAAAAGTATTAATTCATATGCTACAAAAAAAAAACTTTAATGTTAATAATCACGTTTCTAAATTTCAGGTAGATAATCAAAATGAACAAAGCTCTATTATTACTGTTGGCTACACTTGCCATAATGGCAATAACTGAAGCGAGATCGACTTGGTAAGTACCAATATTGTTGATCTAATGCCCGGTACAGATTGGTAAAATGTAACATTAAATGTAACACAAATGAGCCGTCCAAACGTATGCAACGCAACATGAAATGTAACACAATAACTATGCGAATTTGTTTCATGTAACGTTTCACCAATCTGTACGGGCCAATATAACCATATCACCTGTCTGTTCCCTGACATGCAGGCAGAGGTGTACACTCACAGATACCTATTAGTATTTCTGTTTTTCTTTTAAATATGTCCTTTTTATTTTATTTTTTTTCTCTCATTTAACACGCGTTCGTTATCATACTCAGATGTCACTTCGTGGACAACAGTGTGGGTTATACGTTTTCTCGACTGTAATATAATTACTTTTTGTAAATGCTGTAATGTATAACTGTTTTTTGTCCCAAATAAATAAAATTAAATAAATAAAAATATACTTTAACACAAGTTGTGTTTAAGTTAAGAGGGCGATCCTATTGCCATCAACACTCCAGGCATAAATCCAGACTCCAGGTGCACTTTAAAAATTTAAATTCATATACCCAGTAACGCTTTGTCAGACCTGCGGAAAAGTCGTGCACCCCATGCTCAATAGTTGCAATGAGGCAGTCTGCATGTCTTATTCCTTACTAAAACTTTCTTAGTTTCACTGAAACCGTCTTAAGACGTTTGCAACACTCGCGATTCCTACGGCTAGGTCTAATTCCGACTTCGAGAAAAGTGTAATTGGGTTTTTACGTGTTGTTCCCCAGTTTAAGATTGGAATTGGAATTGCACCCAAGAAATGGCGATTATCTCTGCGTTTAACTCTTTGAAAAGTTTAGGTAAAAGGAGGCGTTATACGATTAATGTAAAAGATCACGACACCCATATGTTGAGGTTTGTTTCAAACCATTACGTGTCTTCAATAGTCACCAATGAGTGACGTGGTTTTTTAAGAACAACCTACACTCCGGGACTATGACAATATCGATACCGATTCATAACAGCAGCCCGTGGGGGTTGACTACTAGCCGATATTCGCCAGATTTTCTTGCTGCATACCATTAACTTTTACCTACCTATTTTTCCTTTCTTTCTGTTTCAGCCGTTCACGCTGTGACGAAGTAAGTACTTATGATACTAAGTAGTAAGTAAGTACTTAATAATAATTACTATACTATTTTCCTTTGATTACTTATGTGCTAACGTTTACGTTGTCAACAAGCAACTTCTGTACGAGTAGTTTAACGAAGCAATGAAATTAATGCTGTAATTTTTTCAGTTTTTATTTACATCTGTACACCCTCGACTCATGTAGGTTATTCTGAGAAAGACGGTAGAACACGACTTTATGGCTAAACGGGTTCGACTTTCGTTAAAAGAGGTGGGGGGTGGTGGGGACCACAAAACACATGCACGATGTTAATGTTATCCCACGCAAAGTATCGACGCATGATCAGCTAATTAAACAAAATATTGTGTCTTCAATCCCCTTTCTGCTGGCAATATTATTGTTGCAAATTAGTCTTTAGGCCTTCACAGCTTTGGTGGTGGCGATCTCTCGCGTCCAGCCCTGGTCCAGGCCATGGTACGGAGCGAGAGGGCTTGGGAAGCCGTCACCTCCTTCTGCAAAGCAGTAATGCTCGCGAAGGAGGCAGAGGCAAAATTCGTGCCCTCACGCCCCTAGCCGCCGCAGGAGGCGCCCCGGGCGTCGGGAATCACAAGCCGATTCCCGGCCACCGTAGGCGCGGGCTTGCGGACGGCGAGCAACGGGCAGCTCGCCGTCCGATAAGGACCGGGCCTGGGTCGACGGCGCGTTGTGTTCCACGCGCGCCTCAATGAGATGTCAGCATCAAACGTCTGAGACTGACACGCCCTCCCGCTCCGCCCAGAGCGGGAGAAGTTATTTGATGATTTACCAACCAAAAAAAAAAGGCCTTCACAGCTAACTGATTAAATGAAAAAATATGTGTTAATCGTGTAATAATTATTTATACAAGCCTAACCAATTATGACGCATATCATATCAGATCATATTTAGTAGTAATTTAGACCGGATCATGGGTGAAGGATATGATATTGACGTCTGCAATCACTATTTATACCGACTGTTATTGTAACCCACAAACCATTTGATTCGGTATCATGTTTGCATAAATATTTTTGGCATTAACATCATATCGATGGAATTTTTAATACAGTGTGATCTATCGGATTTGTAGTGTTTTAAGTATCTGAATTCTGTTGACACCACCTTTATTTCTCTCTTCTCTATCATTTAAAAAATAAATTCGAATTCGACACCTGCTATGAAATTAGATATACTCCTAATTACTTTGGAAACTAAATACAATCGTCTCAGTTAACAAGTTTGCAAACCATGTAGATTTAGATACAGACACGTTATAAATTTTAGTATTTTGTCAAACATTGGTTGGTATCTGTCTTTTAATTTATGACTGGTGCGACAAAAACGAAGTTTCTTGAGCTAGAGCGAGCACAGAGATCTCTTATCAAGGTCATGTCCCAGCCAATGAGTTATACCTACTCCCATATCGGTATTCTCACAGTCAGAAAATTATACATACCTATTCCATGCTGTCTTAAAATTACACAAAGTTCTGCCCTGCGACCCTCACCATCAGGAAAGAAGACGAATATGTCGCTCCAGTAAAATTCGTTAAAACTGCATATTATATGCCAAAAGACAATTCAATACCAATTCCGCTGCCCTGTATAATAAAATTAATAAAATAATTAACATCTATCCTATGACTACTAAATACTGCAAAAAGGAAATAGTTCAATGACTAAAACTGAAGACCTATGATGGCATTGAAGTGTTGCTGCAAGCATCGTCAATATGAGTTGAAATGATACACACACTATTTTAGGATATAAAATATTTAAGTTACTTTATCTTTTTTCGTTTTTAGTTCAAGTCTTCTTGTTTGGTTTGACATTTTACTTGTAATTTTTTGTTTCATTTCTATTTTCTTTTGTAATTACACCACTTTTCCCATTTCATAATTTGTTATTGAAGAGCGGGATTTCCTAACACAGGTATATCTTTTACTTAAAAGGAGGTCCCTTTGTAAGATTTACTGTAAAGGTTGTACAAGTTTCTGAACTAAACCTTTTATTTTATTTATGACTTCATTAAATTACAGAAATCCAGAAACAAATGTGGTGGTGACTCTAGTTCATCATCATCATCGTCCTCGTCTTCTTCTTCTTCTTCGTCTTCATCATCCTCTGAAGAAGATGGAAAAGACTGTGACTGCTGCGGTAACTGCTGCGGTGACAACGTAAGTACCTAAGTACCTGATAAGGTCCCGTATACACGATGCATTTGACTACCATGAATGAAGAGCTATAGTCTGTTGAAAATGCAAACAAATGGATCAGAACTGTGGATGCCAATTTGTAGTGTCACTTACAAAATGAGTGCTTTGATTTCATTATTTGAATACTTATGCCCGAAATTCTAATTATAAATTACTAAATTGATAAATATTCTTTGCGTAGGAATTTAACCTGAACAGGATTTGTTTATCTATTCATCAGATACTTTTGGAACAGACCATACCTAAATATGATAAAACAAAGGTATAGTCACTAAACTAACTTGTTTGAGATGATTGTGTGTGGCCGAAAAGTAAATATAACCGCCGGCCGGTCTATTCTGTAAAATCTCGGCGAGAAAATTTAGGTAAAGTGAGCTGTTATTATTGTCAATCTCTAGCATCCGGTGGAATGACAGCTCACTCCAAGCTCTCTTCACTCTCTCAATCTGTAAAAATCTCATCGTGAAAACTTTGGTGAAGTGATCTGTCAATTGTGCCAATCCATGGTGAGATTTTTACAAAAAAGATGATGCTAGGGATTGGCACTATTGACAGCTCATTTCAAACTCACTTCACCAAAGTTTTCACGGTGAGATTTTTACAAAATAGACCTGCTGATGCTAGGGATTGGCACTATTGACAGCTCACTTAAGCTCATTTTACCAACATATTTACGGTGAGATTTTTACAGAAATCACTAAATATTTATCAGTATTACTGCAGTTGATCGTTCCAGCAGTTCCAAGACACATAATAATTATGCGGGTTCAGACCGCAGTATGTTGTTAAACATAAAAAACCTGTTAACTAAAATGTATCTGTACCTGGGGTTCTCCATATTACAAACAGGCCAAGGCTTTCTTGGAATCCTAAGGGGATTGTCCTGAATCTAAGAGCCTATAAACAAATTAACCGACGTCATTCGTAATTCAAGGCCTGCTTTATTGGACGGAAAACGCTTAAAAACTAAAAAAATCTCAAAGCATTTATTTCAATAAAACCATTTACAGGCACTTTTGAATTGTCAAGTTTGATTGTCAAACCAACTATTTAAAGAAGCTTTATTCTAATCTTAATAAAACATGACCTTCACCTATCAGTGGGATGATACAATAATGCTTGGTACTTGAACATTACTTCAGTTGATGTCGTTTAAAACTACAAAATTTTAGTTTTTGTAAGCCAGAGTCCTATAGGAAAATCTTAATTCGCAGTACAACCAATTAGTGAAAAAAGAGCGACATTTATTTATTTTATTTTTTATTTATTTATTCAATATGTCTTACGAGCTAACAGAATTGACCTCCAAAGCGCTCATACGATTAATTTTATACAAATAAACTGTTTTGGCTTTTAAATTACATATGCTCGTCACCTTATACCATAGATTTTATAAAAATAACAAATAAAATAAAAGACATAAAAATGGCTTGAATTAAAACGGCTAGCACGCCATAAACCCAAGCTTTACATGTATTAATGTCAATCCTACGTAGCCGGAGAACACAGAGAAACAGTGGAACTGTGAGACACTTCAATTTGTTCGTAGAATGTTACCGTTACGAGTTTCTTGGAGCGAGTCTCGATTGGGACTGTAATGAGCAATAATGATGAAACTGTTTCCCGAACTTTTATCAAGCTTTATTTTATTTACTCTTTAACTGATATTAGGAGGGAAGTCTCCTGATTTACTACCTTTTAGATAGCTATGTTGAAGCGCTTATAAGTAATTCAATATTTGATAAATGTTAACGATTGCCAAATCGAGGGGCTCGTGGCTGAGCAATAACAGTCTCGCAGGTCGATCGATCAGGTTAAGCTACGCTTGTCGCGGTCGGTCGGTGGATAAGTTATCATCTTTACATACCGAGACCCCTCCGTGCCTCGGTGCATCCGTGGATCTTTGACAATAGTTACGGGTCGTCAGAAGTCTGAAAGTCTGACAACCAGTCTTACCAAGGGGTATCGTGTTACCCAGAAATTGGGTTGTGGAGGTCAGATAGACAGTCGCTCCATGTAAAATACTGTTATTCAGCTGCATTCGGTTAGACTGGAAGCCGACCTCAAACATTTTTGGGTAACGGCTAGGCAGATGATGACGAGTTAACGGTTGTCTAATCCTTAGGATTTTTTTATTTTTTTTTTCAACACCCACACAAGGTCTTCAGGTCCCGAACTAGGTAGAACCTGTACTACGGTAACCTGATGACTGATATACATACTTAAATACATATAAACACCCAGGACACAGGTCAAACAGACATGTTCATGCACACAAATGTTTGAATTGTCCGGGAATCGAACCCGTGACCAGCGGCTCAGAAGGCAGGTTCGCTACCAACTGCACCAACCGGTCAGGATTTTACTAGCACGATTAAGTAAAAAGTGTGTAAGCATAATTAGAAAGTTCCACTCGCCTGAGCTCTGAAAACTGGTTACTTAGACCCTATTTCCGATGCCCGAAGACTAGTTCTGAATATGAAAATTGCACACACAACTTTCATAATGTGTAGTAATGTAGCAGAAACACATCACCCAGGAGAATAAAAGCTCAATAATAAATTCCGTAAAACTTTAAGGTAATATTGATAATTTAAATGATTCTGAAGTAAAGTTCGTAAATTCTCTGAACAAATTAAATTGAGTTGGAAACTGAAACCACCGCTGTAAATTATCAATTGTATTTTTGCAATAAGAATGAAACTTTTTATTTAAACTCGGTTGTATTTACTTTGTGGCCTGTCCGTTTCAACAAGTCCTGTTTTGTTTTGCAATTTTATAACCGAATTTTTACTATGTGTAATTTATAAAGTTTTGTTACGTCGGGATTTCCATGCTATATTTGGGCTTAATCAGAACTATTACAAACCACATATCCTTATTCTATAAATTATCGTGACAAGTGAATGTTAAACGTTGTTAACGTTGTTATGTTGTTTCTATATTTCAGGGCAGAAAAAACCATAAAGATTCTTCGTCGTCTTCTTCTTCGTCATCATCATCTTCGTCCTCGTCTTCATCATCATCTTCCGAAGAGGACGAATCTGACAAATGTCCCTACGAGGTTAGTACTGTGAAAGTCCCGCTTCAACTTTCGGTCAATCTGCTGAGAGACAATTCTAGAAAGCATGTGTTGTTAGGTAGGTTTTTGAAGTGAAAACTTCTTTAGCCGCGTTGAGCGATTTTTGGTAGGGGCCAATCTTATGGGTTCGCGTCACCGACATGCCAACGTTATCAACATGTGAATGTGACGTGTTGCGTCAGACTGGCGACGCGCGAAGCGGAGCGGCCTGTGTACAAGTTGAGGTTTTCACTTCTGTCGACAGTCCCCATGACTGCCTATTAAAAAAAAAAACTGTTAAGGATACTATACCATTTCTTTTCTATCTATGAACTAAATAAATTAATAATACTTAATAATTGTACTTCGTAATTGGCGTGATGTTTGGAATAATAATTTTGTTATTCTTACTGTCAGCTGTGAATCTACCTTATATAAAATAAATAAATAAAATTTTTAAACTCACTTTATGTATCATTTTGTAGTATTTTCTCTGGAAACAAATCTGAAAGTTTGACAGGCGTTGATCGCAACTTACTTGCCGTTTTACTTTTGGACATCTGTTTGCTACTACAGCTGACCTGACAGAAGTTGTACAGCCATCTCATATTTTTATTTCTCCAAACAAAATATCCATAAAAAAATTAAATTTTCACCCTATATTTTGTTTGTTCCAGTCTAAAAAGTCAGGGCATTTCAAGAGCAGCAAATGCGGCAGTACCAAGCACTAAATCCATGATCAACCAATGTTACTTCAACGTATCTTGAACTAGTTCCCAGAAGTTAGATAACAGGACTCAGAGTGAAACGAAATTGGAGCCTTAACATATAAAACTGTTTTTTTTTTCTTTTTTTGTAGAAATGTTGAATAAATTATTGTTGTATTATTAAGACGCCTTTGAATGGAGGACTTTCAGCGAAGGAGTAAAGCAAAAGACTTAAAATTCGATAAAGTTCTTACGGTCATACAACATTCACAAACGCTGTGAATAAGTTAACCAGAATATAGAATCACGCCTGTTTTCCCAGAAGGATTCGATAGACATTAGAAAAAAAATATTGTCCAGGTAATGTAATACACTAAGCAGGTTCAAGGTTAAGCCAGTTGATACGATATGAGTAGCTTAAAATATTACCTGCAGCTAAGTTACAATATACAGGGTGTCCAGTAAATAGCAGGAAAATTTTGTAAAACTGTAAATCCATAAGATTTTGCTGAACATATATTGTTATCACCCGCTGCAGTATGTCGTGCTATTTACTGGACATCCTGTATAATTTGCCAGTGAGTCCCAAACTAGACAGTTAGTCTGTATCTTGGGGCTCGGGGTACGAATTCCAGAGTAGAGACTGGTGAGGTGATTTCAGGTGTGGTGTGGTTTGTGTTTATGTGTAATGTTTGTGTGGCGAATGTGCTTGGTGTGTGTGTGTGGGTGTGAAGTGTGTATGTTTGTTCTAGTTGTGCATCCAGGTACGTTGAAGTGTCATCCAGAGAATCCAGAATCCGGGCTGCTACTGTTATAAGTTCTGTTGATTCCCTTAAGAGTCTGCTGACTAAGAAAACAAGATCAGATAGGTAACACATGCCGTGTAGAGATTAGCCAGTCCGTAACGTTTGTGGAAGTACTGACAGACATCATGTCTGTCAGTTCTTCCACAAACGTTACGGACTGGCTAATTGATAGAAACCGAGTTTTAATGGGTTTTTAGCGCCGTGTGTTACACTCTACTATTCACTACGATTGCGAGAAAATAAAACAATCCAATACAATATGAAATATGTAGTTTATTTTATTAAAAATTAAATGTACAATTCTGGATGTTTTCTCCCGGTAACTTAATTTCAGTCCTCTGTGAAGATGAATGTTGAGTGGTTCTTTTCCTTTCTCTTCTATTTGCAAATTAGGGTCTCCATTCTCACTGGATGAAGACATTTTCACTATTGTAAAATTAATTACGGTCACTACCAATTCAATTTGCAATTAGAGAAAAATTATAAAGATTTCAGATTTACATCTGTCAGTACTTCCACAAACGTTACGGACTGGCTAATCTCTGCACGGCATGTGTTACCTATTCCCTAATTGGCTCGTACCTATTGTTCGAGCCAATATGAGTGAAAAAGCCTTTCAACATTTCGTTTTCCTGTATGAACTTCATTATAGTGGCTAGACTTATTAATGGACTTTGAACCATCAACGCCACTTATTAAGGAAGCCTTATGAGAACTGGAATAACAATTAAAATGACATTGTTTTGTCCGCCCATTGATTGAATGCGTGTCGATGACACGTCATCACGGGTATTACTAAGCACAGTTATGTAAATTGTTCGGTACTTTTTATGTAAAATACCTAGTCCTGGTTGTATTATTCATTAAATAATGTTATGCCACAAAAAAACAAATCATTGTGTAATAAACATAAAACACGTTTATTTTATAACATCATCGCAACATCGTCATTTTAATTTTTTAATTATTGACATCGCATTGTATTGTGCCATAATTAAATTATTTTGGTTAACTTGTATTATTTCGTGTAAATGTTAACATGTGGTGTTTAATTAAAATATCATAGCCGGAGGTAGGTATTTTAATCATGAAATGCCTCTCACATGAAGCCGGTGCGTGGCATTTTTCACTCTCTAGCGTCAGTTTTGCCGTCAAAGGACATGACATATCCTTTTATACTGTGTCCGATATTGTAGCTGGTATATAAACGGGCCTTTGTTATAATTATAACTACACGTTATGTATTGTAGGATAGATCTTGCCCAATATTTTGATAAAAGCACAAGTGGTGGCCCGTTTTGGTCTTTTAAGGGCTTTAATTATCCAGACTAGTTGCTTCACTTAAGTAATCTATAAATCGTAAATGAAATATTCACATATTATTGGCTAACGAGCGCAGAGTTGGTTCTTTTAAACAAATCGGATTCGATCCGATGGCTCGTAAAATGATAGAATAAAGAAAAGCGAGGTTAAATAGTAGTTGGTAAGCAAAGATCCTTTACAAAAATAATTATTTTGCTAATCAGCACAGAAAAGAAAACAGTTCATTAAAGCGTTAATGAACACTCCCGCTTTGTTGGCAACAACAAAGTAGCTTCATTCGAACCAAAGGCTTCAAATTTAATTCAAATGGTCAGTTTCCCAGCAAAAAATAGGTCTATCTTGTTCCGAAACGAAACGAATGAAATCGCTGAAGCGGATTTGTATTGCGGGAGCGGCTAACGAGGATTTCAGCATGATGAACTAAGAGAGCCCTTTATCCAACCAGCGTAATCATCAATTAGGTAGTTATTAGTTACTGGAATAATGTGCTTCTGTTTGTTTTATTTTAGTTAGATGTTTTGAAGCACGTGTTTCGAAGCGGCTTTTTGACTATACCTAGTGAACAGTTAACCGTTAGGTTATTTTGATTTGGTAGCACCTTTATTCTGTAGCAGTAAGGGTGGTTTTCGTAGTTCAAATGTTACATCCCGATTCAAACTTTTTGACGGCTATGAAGTGCGCTACTTGCTGCGCAGTACCTCACCCCTCACTCCCGCTGACACGTGAATTTGTTATTGCGCAGCAACTCGCCTGATGTTCCGAGCCGCCATAAAGTTTGAATCGACCTGTACTACTGCATGTCGTGTGTTAGTCGTGTCGTTTTTAAAGAAAGTGGATAACGTAGTACAACGCTTCTATTATTAGGTACCTAATGATCATGACATGATATCAGTAAGTAATTATCATCCAGCAGAAGAACACAAAATCCTATTGCTCTAGTTGACTTAGGTAATTTTCTGAATAATGCTACTTTGCGGATCACAATTATTTGTTTAAGATGACTGGTTTAAAAGTACAATGTTAAATTTGCAAAAATCTCTTGTACTAAATTAACTAACGACCTGGTGGTGTGGACGAAACGAACTGGAGGTGTTCTCTATAGCTTTGTTTCCATTGTTCTTTGTGCGTTGTCTTCTCCGACCAATCTCCCGTAAACGCATCTAGGTCGTCACGCCCGCGTTTCCCAGGCCTTCCTCAGAGACGGCGCCCGTTTTCTGGCATCCACTGTGTGACGAATCTGATCTTCGTGTCCCGACGCACCCTGTATACATGGCCCGGCCAATCCCACTTCAGTCTAGCAGTCACGACCTAAAATAAATACAGGTTTCATAATTGTCAATATTCTAGGTGGGTATAGTTCCGGAACACGTTCGAAAGTAGCAGCCATTACTTTTTGACCTCGACGATATTATTCCAAAACATACTGTAGGCATGCATTTTTATTAGTCAATTGGCAATAGACGCAATGATAGAAGTCAATTGGCGTAATAGGATCAAATGGTCCATTTACAGACTTGAGTATCTTGCGGTGCAAACTGTATTGATTAAAAACTCAGTATCTCTTCGTATTCTTTCCCTGAAACTAGGTCCAGACAGTCGTTACGAAAATACTGTGATGGATAACTTAGTTTTTGTTGTTGTGTTTTTATACTGCTTCGCATTTTCAAACCAAGGATTAGTTTTGCAAAAAGCGGTAGAGGATCTAACTAACTTTTATGAAGTTGATACAATAAAGGAGTCCAACGAACGTCCTATCATAGATTATCAAAAGAACAGTGAGGATAAATCTGAGCTTGCATACATTATACTTGTGCCGAAAGATAGTCAAGATTATAAAGTATTATTAGATAACAGCGAAAACTACAGTAAATACGTCATAATCAAAACCAAACCAAAATTACTTGACTTCAATTCGTATTCTTTGGTTCCACGTCTTGATAAATCTAAACAAATGGTGATGTGGCTCAATGTGTACTGTGAAATGCATCCGGATTGTGACAAGAATAAATTAAATGAAGAACTGACGAAGGTACGCCCTTATTTAGAGTTTTAAAGTAGGTACAGTGAACACCTAAGTAGGTACTTAATAACGATAGCGATGTAATAAACATTCCCGACAAGGAAAATTCATTGTTAATAATTATGCAGACTGTTGTAGAGTGTTATTTTATCAATTTGAAGCATAAGTCTTGAAGAGTGTATGTTATAGCAACATTATATGAAGAGTCCTATCCTTTGGGCTGTAAATGGATGAAGCCAGGCGACCGAGTCTAAGATTGGCCCACATTTTGATGAATTGAAGATTTGAATACTTATTCAAATCTCAAATCAAATCAGTTCATATACGTTTCTGGTGGACAGTGCGTGTTACATCGTTTTTATTATGACCCTTAAATATAACCAGTGTTGACTGTAGTGACTTCATTTACAAATCATTCTCATAAGTGATTTTGTGCGTTCAACTTTAAACATTTAAAATACTTAAGAGTGATGTGTTGCTACATTCTTAAAAACTATTGATTTTATAATTAGTCAGTGTTCGGAAATATGTAAAGTAAAATAAACAAATAGTTAAACAGAGATAAGTTAGTGGCATGTTGCCGAATGTTATCGTATTTGTGTAGCGCTTGGTAATTGTTGGCTGATAAACGTACAGCGGTCAGCGATATGTTTTAGTATTGTAAAATGAGTTCTGTGTCGACACGTTTTATTGTGTTTAGTTTATTAATCAGCTTCCTAGTTTGTGCCGCCAGCAGTTCATTCTCTGGACAGTTCATATTAGACATATTCGGAAATCCAATTAAAGATCTCAAGAATGCGTTTATAAAACCAGAGGAAACTCCCAAATCAAGTTTTGTACGAGAAGATTTATCTGGTAATAAACCTAAAGACAATGCTAAACCTAAAATGATAGACGTGCCACGTAACGTTGAGAAGTGTGGTGCTGGCCTAACCATGGACGTGAACGGAGTGTGCAGACAACGATGGTGAGCAGTCGCACAAACCATATACCCATAGTTGCGACGTAGTATGCTCATTGCATTACAGTAAAATGGACGCGAAATGTGTGTTGTTTCTAATAGTGATGGTTCAGAGCATGTGTTGTCGGGCTGAGCCAGGAGTAGTTTTTAATTATCACGAGAAACTTCGAATGGCGACTGCGACTCCGGTTGAGGAACTGACGCAACATAGTCAAATCATACGAGTACCGGAATTGGAATGCCCATCGGGACAGAGACGAGATCAGCTAGGAAACTGCAGGCAGAGACTTTAGAGGTACTGGTTTTAATTATTTTAACGACGTTATCAAATTTCTTTATTTATTAGTCACAAAATTACCACAATTTTAGCAACTGGTGTTAGTTTATCAATTATATATAATAAGTACCAATCAGTCGTAATGTGTAGCGTGACCTGTGACATTTATTATCCATATCCAATTATGTTGCTAGGATATAAGCATTTCAAAAATTACGCTGAATAACAAAAGGGATTAAACTAGTCGTTATTCATTTTCTATATTTACAAGGTATCTAGTTGAAAAAAGATTGTTTACTTAGGATACACTTACTTAAAAAAACGACAAGAATTTAACTTAAACTATTTTTCAGATGGTGCTATGGCTAGATAATATTAAAAACTGAAAAATTAAAAACCATTACCAACAGGAAAATATCTAGTATTTAAGGAGGATATTTTGACGTATTGACTCATACGTATTTAATCAGTTCTCGGAATATGTTGTAAGATAAGTTTTAAAAGGTCAAATGAGTTATCATATAAACCGAAGTCATTCGTGAGACTTCAGTCAAGAGAAAATTATCTGCCAAGACGTGACACGAACATTATAATTCCACAAAATGAAATTAACTATTTCCATTTTATTTTGTGTTATTTTAACTCTGCAATATAACGGCGTTGATGGGGAACTGAAGGACCTTTTCGGACGCATCCATGAATCAGTACATGGACCAGTAAATAAGGCGACACAAGATTTAAATAACTTATTTCATCCAAATGCGAAAAAACAACAGGAAAACAATGATGCGTCCTCGAATATTCACTTTCAAGAAGAACCGGAGGAAGACTCTGCTGCTGCTGCTGCAGCAGCTAGGAAACCAGTAGAAGTGGCTCCTGCTACTACCAGTACGACCACACTTGCACCGGATACGACTACTGCTAAGAATGGAACAGACAACGGCCGGGAAAACTTTACGGGCGGATGTGTCGCGGGCTATATGCGAACCCCTGATGGAAGATGCAAACCCACCTTTTAACAATAATACTTACTAACTTCGTGGATAGGTGACGTATCATCGTGTACCTATATTTTTATTTCTTGTAATTTTTTTTCGTACAGTGGTCATTTACGGCTCCATACTATGTGGGTGTGTAACAATATAAGTAATTATTGTTTTTTTACGAAATTTATCAATGTTTAAATATCCATTGCTGAGAATTTTTTTTTGTTTTAATGTAGTAGGTATGCTAAGCGAAAAAAAATACTTAGACAGTTTTATAGATTTAATAATTCAAGTTTTAAGTACAGAAGAAATGAGACAATTGAAATTAAATTAAACTTTACATAATTGAAGTGTTTAAACCTTTATTTAACTCCCCGTCTCAACCTTAAGGTAGTTAAATAAAATTAAAAAAAAATTAAGTCAGTACTACAAGTTGTAAATTATGAAGAAACTCATTTTCGAATAAACTGCTATTGGCGATTTTCTTCGAATCACGTCACACTTAAAGGGGATTTTATATTTGTCATACATAACTCTTTGTGTTTGGTCGATTGTAGTGATAAGTTATTGTTTATAGTAGAAGCCTTTCAGTTAAAAATGAAAATGAACACGTTAATGATTTTCTAAAAATATTATTAATAATAATAATGAAAAAATATGTTGCCAAAAACATGAAATCAGGCAAGCATTTCGGTCTTAGTTCTTCAGTTATTGTGAAAGGTTTGTTAATTCGACCTAAAGCCTAATAATAGTGTTAAGTAATTAATTATTATTTGTACCAGTCTAATTTGAATAGAATAATTTTCTTAAGAAATAAAAAAAAAAACTTCTGTCTAAATATTGAAAACAGCAAAAGTAAAACTTCCCTGAGAAGTTCTCCTATTAATTTCGTTTTCGAAATTATATAGGTAAGTGGTTTAATCTTTGTTACTGGAACCACGTAGAAAATGGTATTCGATCTCATAATTGGCTAATCACCCTAAGGTTGAATATCACTTGCACGTCATAAAACGACCAAGGTCTATTTGTCTATGTCACCGTTAGATAGTTTCAACCTTAGTGAGAATTGTTGTCAAAATTAATAAAGCAATTAGGAGGTTGACTACGGTCCTACTATTACGGGATTAAAATTACTCTTCAGGAGTAACAGCTACTGCTTGAAATATTGGGTAATGTTGAACTGGAGCATTTGTTGGTGGTTGTTTACTTGTATTCTGATAGCGATCACCAAAATATTCTTGTAGAGCAGCTGTCAGCTGCTGCTTGTTTTTGTCACTCTCTTTCTCATTCATGTCACCTTCGGCTACGGCGTTATTATTTGGTACATTATTATCATTATTTCCAGGGCCTACATTGCCTTCGTAATTAGGTTGTCCGTTTTGTTGTGGCCATTTGTTGTTTGGTGGCCCTTTATTGCCGGGAGGGCCTCTGTTGTCTGGTGGGCCTCGGTTGGCTGGCGGTCCCCTGTTGTCTGGCGGTCCTCTGTGATCTGGCGGGCCTCTGTTATTTGGGGGTCCTCTATTGTTGGGAGGGCCTCTATTTTTTTGCTGTCCCCAGCCTTGGGGGGGTCGTTTGTCTGCAAATAACACAAATACGTACGTTAATTTAATTTGATTAGGTAATAAACACGTAACTCTTATAACCATTTAAAAAAAAAAAGTTTTTTTAAGATGATGTTGTCTAAGCTCAAGGTGGAACGAAGTTCTACACATAACAATGGGTTAATACTGCAAAAAAAATATTCATTCTAAACAACCTTTTTTGCAGTCGGGTAAAAAAGTCTCGCCGAGATATTTTTATAAAAATAGAGTTGGGAACTTTAGCTGTGTCATGATCTTTAATCTCTTTAAGTAGGTCTAGGTTCAATTAAATTAACTTCTTAATACATAAGATTACTTAAGACCTTTATTTAACTTTTATATTATTCTGAGTTGAATAACCTTGAGTGGGAAATACAATAGAAGGCCTTAGTAATGAAACAGATATAACTTGAAATATTTTATTAAGTATTTTATGAGCAGAGTCATAATTAATTAGGTACATTTGTTTTTCATTTGTGTTACTGTAATATCTAATATTTTACATTACAAACTGTCAAAACTGGGCTTTTAAAATTAATCTTCTGGCGTAACTGCAGCGGCTTGAAATATAAACGGAGATAGAGGACGAGCAGTTGATAAAGTTACATCCCTTTTAATAGCTTCTACTGCCTTTTGTTCGTCATCATTAAATCTAACATCAAGCTGGTACTGACTGTTATCTGTTCCAGCTTCAGTAGTTGAAGAAATCTGAGCAGAATCAATCAATTTAGCCGAATTTTCGTCATAGTGGGAGTAATCATTGCCAGGGTTGTAAGATTGGTTCCGATCAGGAGGTGGTCTTCGATCATTAGGAGGGGGTGGTGGTCGTCGGTCGTAAGGGGGTCTATCACGGGGTGGAGGAGGTCTAACATTATAATGGTCTGGTGGTCCGCCACGGTGTGGAGGTGGTCTATCATCATAACGGTCTGGTGGGCCACGATGGTGTGGAGGTGGTCTATCATCAAAATGGCCTGGTGGTCCACCGTGGTGAGGAGGTGGCCTGCCATATTCTGGAGGTGGGCCACGATGGTGCTGAGGTGGTTCGTCATAGCGTGGCGGTCGACCCCCATCACGTGGTGGAGGTCCCTCATGCGGCGGCCCACCACCGTGCGGTGGTGGTGGCGGTCTGTCATAAGGAGATTGCCGTGTTTGTCTATCATCATAGAATCTTCTAGATCTATCGTCGAAAGATGAACGTGGAGGAGGAGGAGGTCTGTTATAATATCTATCATAATAATATGATCTGTAATCATCTGGTGGTGGCGGCGGCGGGGGATGGTGGTGATGTGGTGGAGGAGGATAGTGGTCTGGAGATGGTGGTGGAGGGTAATGGTGTGGTGGAGGTGGGTGGTGATCCGGTGGCGGTGGTGGTGGATAATGGCCAGGAGGCGGAGGGGGCGGATGGTGATGTGGAGGCGGTGGTGGCGGCGGTTGCCTATCTGAGTATCCCCCATACTGCTCACTATCATAGTTATAATACTGATTGTCAGAAGCCTGAGCCTTTTTATCATCAAGCAAACCATTCAGAGGAAGGAGAGAATCGCCATCACTCTTCAATTTGTAAACAGCGTAGTTCGAATTCTGAGATACGAATTCAAAATCAGTTTCAGATAGTAGTTGATAATTTTGCCCAGGATTAGTGACGGCATTGACAGGTGCTAGATGAAATGACTCTTTGCTTTGCAAGTCTGTTACTTTTGTTGAATCTATTGTTGCAGCATCGGTGTAGACTATGCCAACTGTTTGACGTCTTGTTCTTGAAACATCATTAAACTGGTCAGTCACATCTTGACGCGTTGACTGCTTTTCTGATAAAAAAAGATAAGCGTGTCAAAGATCACTTAAAATAAACCTTTTATTACCGCACGTAGTTACTAACGAGACTTATATAGATAGTGAAACCAGTAGGTAATTATTGAGAAATCCAATGACGTTAATGATGTGTTACATTCATTTAGAAAACCACTTAAAAGAGATTAGACTGTATGTTTACATAATAAATCATGTTAACACCAAGTCACATTCCTTAAAATATGCACCTTAATAGCTATGGCGTATTCTTAAAAGGGTAACCATAGATATAAACTTACTCATTCAATATCATGTTTATTATCAACATGCAAGATTTTATTTGTTTTTATATCGACATACCTAATCGCAAGTAAAAAAACTAAAGCGTCAGTGACCTAGCTGTATGATTTGCCAACAGTAAGTTGATGTCAACATGAATTTTATTCGTGTGTATAATTATATTATTTAAGTTATCCGTTGATGCCGCTACGGTAGGTATATGTGCCTAATTACTGTAGATACTTGTATCCAACACAAATACCTGCTAAGGTTATCAAGCTATTGTGAACATGAGATATTAATCATTTGTGATTAGTAAAAATAGCAAGTTTATTTAATACTAAAAAACTTACTTTACTGCTCAAGTTTCACACCCTACTAAATGCTTGCTGGATTAAGTAGGTATACCTATCTGACATTAAGAATGATGTAGTAGTAATGAAAAGTTGTTATGTCTTCGACAATTATAGTTTTATTAAAGGACAAGGTGCATAATGTACCCAGCTAACAACTTTTGCGCATAATTTTACTATTTATAGTAATGATATTCAATCTTAACATTCAGTTAATAGGTTTTAACATACATTGTTAATCAAATATTCATAAAAAAAACGCAGGACAACAAGAGCGTAGTTCAAACACCTCGAATAAAGGACAAATGAGGCAAATTATACTAACCTCTAGAATTCTCGTAACCGGGTGCACAAACAACTATCGTTACAGCACACAAAACAAAGACGAAACACTTAAACATTTTGATAAACTTTAGTTTAATATTATTTAAATAATGTTTATTCTTTACACTGCTTCTTGAACGTCCATCTTCAATCTATTTAGTGGAAAATGAGTATGTTGGTAAATCGAGAAACCGGTTTGTGAACCAGCTGTTATGATCAATACAGGATATACTATGGACATAAAGGTACGTCATCAGCGAGTCGCAAAAAACAGGTAAGATGGGCCAGTTTATGAATTTAATAAAGAGTCATTGCTCCTAGGGTTGTCAAAGTAACATTCACAGTTTTATTTGTTATGTAGACGTGCCAATATCTTGAGAGGGAGAGGTGTGTCTGGAGGTGAAGTGTAGGGTAATGTTTTCTTTTAACTCTAGGGTCAGAATGAAATAAAAGCTGTTATTTTATGAAATGCGTGCTTTTTTATACGAATTAATATTACTGTGAAATATAATCGATTAAAATATTTTTTTCGGTGAAAAAAATGCGCTCAACCCTATATAAATTACTGACCGCAAGACTTTACTAATTTTATAACCGCAAAGTGTTGCCATCCACTATAATTATTCAAGTAATCTTCCATAACACGTCAATTGTGGGAGTATAGAAAGAAAAAAAGAATAACGTTTATTTGGAATCAGTTCGTGAAACACAAAATACAAATAACAAAAGTGAATATGTATAATTTCTCAAAGACACTTATAAATTAAATATTAAACCAATATTTTAATTTAATGTCCGCTGATGTTATTGGAGGCATAAACATATACAGGGCGTAATACATGATAAAATACGATGATAATGAACTATTTGTTTTGATATGATTTGATTACTGACCCAACCACCAAGCTGGGAAGAGAGACGTAAGATCTTAAAACACGATTAGTTTTATTTAGTTTCGATCCTACTTTTTCCAACAATTGCTTATTCACAAAATGCCGCAGATGCGTGAAATACAACATAAGCCCACCTACACTACTTCCAATGCTGTCAACTCCACAAATAGCCCTACACCGGGCGTAACCATTAGCTCACAGAATCAAAATCAATGCTGCCAGTATAAAGTGAAATGTAAAAGCCACTTAGGTACCTAATACTGAAAGCGGCGACAATCTCATTCCGGCGACAAATTGAGAACACCTTCCGTAGCCGGGACTCCGGGAGCCGCAGGCCGCATTCGCTGGTAAATAGCTATTTATTGTGGCAGACACCGAGACACCTGTCCTGCGTACGGTGGAGTCGCACTAAATAGAACACAAGGACTCTACTTATTAGACGGGAATTGTTGCTTTATATGGTTGGTTTGGTTGCATAAGGACCTAAATAAATAAATACAGGGTGTAAGGATCATCGATGCGCAAACAGTAATTAATGAATTCAGTACATGATACTAGAATCACCAGGGCTCACACTTTTCGTCCATTATTTAAAAAAAAATCTGCTGTTTCATACAAAGTGCGGTCAGAATGTAAGGAAAAGCTGATAATTTTTTCATGAGCTGAATTTATGGTAACATATTGCACGTCGATGTCGATGTGTGTACAACTGTACACCGTGTATATGTCGCAAATGAATTGTCGATTTCGCTGTTTTACAAAACCGCTACTTGTTTTACAAAGCAGCTCCGTTATGTAAAACAGGCGCAAGACGTTCAGTTGGATTGAAATTGCGCTACGTTCAACTAAGCGGCTGAAGTCATTCACATCACATTACTGCAGTCACATTACTGTGACTACATATAAGTCATTCTGCATTACGCATTCGGCATTCAAAGCTACACCAGACGCTTATCCGTTTGGTGAAGCTTTTAATGCCGAGTTGGACGCAGTAACTAAGCAACTGCGCCCAACTCGTGACCAATTATTGGTTTAGGTGAGGTTACAACTATGACCAACGTCACGTGAGCCGTGCGAGCGAAGCGACTGGTGCCGGGGCAGCGGCCGGTGAGTTCTACTTCCTTGGCTATTTAGTATTTTTAGGACTAAATTTCATAAAACTCTGATAACTTTTTATTAAAATTGTCCCTAAATCTTTCCACTTGAGTTAGGGTAATTTTCACTCATAGTAGATACTAGTTTTATTTATTTCTGTTCCGGACGTCATTATTGTTGTTATGACACGCAGAGCCACGAGTGACAAAATTTAGAACTATTAGCTACAATCTGACGTTTCATTTCACACTGTTTTACGTAACCTCTACTCGTTGACCCGCTGCATTGATAAATGAAAAACGTGTATGCAATTCTGCGTGTTAAAGTTCAGTAATTATGAGACGCCGCTAAACGTTGATCAGCTATTTTACATAACGGAGCTGTTTTTTAAAACAGCTAACGTTTATCTAAAACAGTTAATTAAGCAATCCATCTGCGATATACACATAGTCATATGAGGTGGCGTGTTAACCAGCATGCGTGCCTCAAAGGCTGGTTTGAGTTGACATAGAAAAATAATACCTAGAAGAAATTACGTGAGGCCTTTGCCTAGCAGTGGAACAATATCAGCTGATAATAAAAATAATGTAGTATGTTATTTGTCGATTACTTAGGTCGAGATTGATAAACGTTACGTTCGTACGTACTTAGGTCGAGATTGATAAACGTTACATCCGTACGTACTTAGGTCGAGATTGATAAACGTTACATCCGTACGTACTTAGGTCGAGATTGATAAACGTTACGTTCGTACGTACTTAGGTCGAGATTGATAAACGTTACTTTCGTACGTACTTTGGCTAAACATTATTACTGTCACTTTTGTACAACTGTCAAACTACAAGTGTAAGATGGTGACGGGAACATGTCTAAGCCAAAGCATGTTCTAACTAATGTTTATCAATCCCGGCTAGTGTCTGTGTTAGGTATCGATCCCATTACTACTAATGAAAGAATGTTCATAAATTATCAGCTTAATCGTCAAACTAGTTTTAAAGTACATACTTGTGCCTTAGATGAAATAATTACGCAGTAATTCCTTCGTTTCTTTGGAATTCTAGATTCTACGCCTGTATCGATACGAACTAAACAAGATGATGTTGTTGTTAATTAAAACTTTGTTATTACGACATTTAGTTCACAATTGTGATTAGACTTTTAGTTAGGTTATTTATTCTTTATGCTGAAAAGTATTTACTATTTATTTTTATTTCACGAGTAAAACGCTTTTAAATGTTGCTTAAATGTAAGGTATTCATGCTCATGGCTGTAGATACCTGTTTCCATCGCGCGTATTTATCGTATAACAAATTCGAAGTAAAAATTTAAGTTTATTCGAAATAGTATCCAATTTTGCCCTGTTTCCTCTAACACGGGCGACCAAAACCCCGTTCTAAACCTCACTGTCGCCTACCCTTGACACTGTAATAGCCTCCGCATTTATACTGAGTACACCCAGCACAACAGAGTACAGACAGACACTCTGATATAATTTAATGCATAGTTTCTGCTTTTTGGACGAAACAATTATTAAAAAATGTTGAATGAACTTTTTGTTAAAGTGTGTCTCTTATTATATTATATTCGTTAATTTTGTAATAGCGGCCAAAGTGTTAGTTTAAACTACAATATACGAGTAATATTTGTTGGAACTACAATCATATTTTTTGCATATCGCTTATGAACCTTCTTAATATAATAAAAAATACTTCACGAAGTTCAAGAGGGAATGTTTTGTTTCTCACCTGTTTACGGGTAAAGATGACTTGTTGATCCCTCAAATCATCACAACGTTTTTGTAACGTTTCAACCTGTGGTTTCAACCTACGGATAATCGTTGATAGGTAGATAAATTAATACTCTTTATTATTTACAGCATATAAATACCTATAAAAGTAACACTCAACAACTGCCAATGAAAGGCAAGTGACTGTTATATTTATAGACTTCTTAAGTTGGATCTTTCTGATAAACAACTTAATTTTGGGAAAATCAAGGAAGGATTTTCGGTTTCAGAGACACGTGTCAAGGAGCTTACCTATCTGGGTAGTGGGGAAGTGGAATTGTAAGACAGTAATTCAACTCTTCTAATAAATCGAATGAAGTGGAGCATTTTTTTATGTCATAAATCTGCCTATATTTTTCTCAACTATGTTAAAGTTGGCTTACAGTTAGTTAGTAAGTAAATTATTTTTAAGACACTACAGCTATAATGAACTCTGCAACGCCTGTTTTTTATTTGAAGTCTATTAGTTAGAAAGAAATCGCTTTTATTTGCTCAGTTCACTTATATATACATGGTGTATGTATATTATGTTGCTCTTTAGTATGCTGTCGATCTCAATCCAAGGGATACTAATAAAACACAAAACCTAAGGAGGTCAGCGTCATACTGGTTTGCAAATCCGTCACATAATCCTTTTCTTCAGATGAGTCGTAACTCGCAGGAAAGATGAGCATCTGTTTTCTTATTTTATTTTCGTTTACTTGTTTTGTCAATACGTTTAAACTGTGTAATCAAAAATTGGATGAACAAGGCAGAAAGGTCGATAAACAAGAGGAAGACCTTACTGAAATAATATAATAATATTCAAAGCGACTCAGCACTTCCACAAACCACTTCTGGAAACTCCCTAATACCAACTCGCGGAAGTAGGTATTACTACCGAAGTACCGCGAGTTACAACATTCTAAATTATTCTAACTCAGCGGACAGTTTCGGAACTGACAGCTAATTTAGTGCCTTTGCGATCAGAAGAGCTTGCTTTGAGTCTGTGTTAAATTTGCAACAATCGGAAATCAGGCGGAAAACTATCGAAGCTCAGTGCGCTCTGAGCAAACGAACGGGAAGTTTCCGACAGCAGGCGAAGAGTCCCGACGTCTTCGTTCGGGTGTTCCAAGTTCTAATAGTTGGCCTCCGCTTGGCGAAATAAATGAAGGTGCAACTCGTTAAGCGATATAAGTTGGCGTCGGCGAACTCGTGATACAATTATAAACTGAATCATGATATTATGAGAACAAAGAGTTACTTTTCCAGTTTATTTGACAGGAAAGGTTGAGCTGAAATTATATACGACATGCGACCCACGGATCGCACGGATGTAATTTACTAATGTGTTGACATGTCAAAACATGGAGAGTTCTGTGCTTACACTTAAACCTACCGGAATATATTCTCCAAATTGTGGTGCAAACCGCATTAAACTTATGAGTAATTTAGAAGAACTAAACTTTATATTATTTAAAGGTAAAGTCTAAGAAGCTAATTGATGCCTCATTAGAAAATAAAGAACCAGAATTGAAAGACCTAAAAATAACCCTTGAGCCGAAGTATTTCGCATGTGACTTTGTACCACGTGTGCGTTGCGATGAAGAAGGTTTTTCCCCATGAATGGCAAAAGGGTAACTCCATACAATAGCACCGACACTAAAATTTAGACGGGTATGATGATGCAATTATACTTTCTCATTAAATAGAAATAGGGGTGACAGTGGTTTATGCCATGATAAACGGTGTAAACACCCAGATACAAATATTTACAGACCCCCATTATCCATTACCAAAATCCAGTCTAAATTCAATTTACTCAGAACCAATGATACCGCAAGGGCGCGTCATCGGCCCATCGCGCTTCAAAGTGGATACATCAAAGGTAAACAAAGCCACGATATAAAGTTACGTTGCGGCGTTGTCACGGCGGACTAACACAAATAGCTCAATTAAACGAAGCCGATGTGTTCGGACATCGCTGCAACAAATGGACAAGTCATCTGTCCACGTATCGGTACGGTGTCACGTTCTAAATTGGTTGCGTACCGTCATGTTTTTTGGTCATAGTTAAAATATATCGCGTAGGAGCAATCAATAGTCCTTGTATTGGAATCAGTGGTGTTTTTGTTGTGGGCGTTACTCTGTACGTGTATGTGTTTAATTTTCTTGTTACTGCCGTATTCATTTCTATTGTATTTAATTGTATATTGTGATCGTTGTTCAGGATCCAGATACATTCAGCAATGTAAAAGCTATTTTGCCTATGTTTTCTGTACAATATTACACCTAACACGTTAGCTAGCAAAACGCGAAAATAATTAGTTCGCGAAATACAAGGTGTAAACCGACTTATATCACTAATTAGACAAACAGTTTTCAGATGATAATAGAATAATTTGAAGCTCATTTCGAGTGATTTAAATACCATCTCTAATTGCGTCGCCTCTCCAATTATAGAGATATTACTCGTTCAAATAATAGAGTAGCATAACTTGCTACTCTATTATTTGTAATATTTGTAATATTATTAAAAGTTATGCCATTATAAATCAAAAGCCAATAAGCTCTCGATTGTATTATTTGTATTCCCGAACAAGTGGGACTACAGAAAGTTTCCTCAGTTGCAGCACAGCCACTGGCCTAATTGGCTAGAATTTTCGCTTAATATTTACAAGTTTTAAGCAAATGCAGTCGGAATGCATAGCCGTAGCTTGTTGTAATACAATAGGCTTTGGCTAGGTTCACTTCGCAACTTTTAATAAGATTAAGTTTTAAATCGAATACTTACGGGTGTCTTATTTTAAGGTAACCCGATTGATGCTTTGAATCAAATACATATTTAAAATTCGTTAAGAGGAACATGTTAGAGCAAATAGGTGCATATTTTTAGCCAGTACGAGCAAATCAAACAATTTGTGTCCACACAGTGGTGGTGACATCAAAGGCCCAGAGTGAATAGCTAAAACCAAATAATGTTGTTTGTAATAATGACATAAGCACGTAACGCAGTCACAAAGGTGTAAATCTCTAAGTATCAAAGTCTTGCCGGCGTTTTATGTTAAATAATTTAATCTCACCGCTGGCGTGGAGCGCAACATGTTTTCGCGTAATTTAATCAATAATCTTTGTCTAACGTAACAAAATTTATATCACAAAATGGGGCAGATAAAGTGTATTATTCGATTTCGTGAGCATAAGGGTGTAAGACATTCATAGAATTTTCAGTATCAATAAAAAAACAGTTGTCTTGAAGGGCTGGCGGAATGGGGGGGCTACATTGGAAAAACAATATCGCGTTCATGTCTCAGTCTATCAGGCAGAAGTCAATGGCGAGTTCCGTAAAAGTGTCACGTAATATGTAAATCGTTCAGGTCGCGATGTGGCCCGACTGTCAAACACATCCGCCGGGTCAAATACATCTTCTGCCGATTTTTTCTCAATTATGGCTTCACTTTCGAATTGATGAAGAGGAATTTATTACAAACACACGTTTACTTTTGTTACATTGTGTGTTTATCTGGTAGGTATACTTGGTTCTTTTAACACAGATTGTTGTGCGTTTTTTCTGTTTTCTTCACCATCCATTCTACAATAAGCCTTGCATGTGAATAATTGCAATTTCAGAATAATGCGTGATCGCCTCTCTACAGAAAATCTGCAGGTGATTAAATGGAAGCTATCATACCAACAATTAAACAATTGCTTACTACAATTAATTTATTCTACATGATTTTTAAGGATAATTTAAATTTTAAGCCAACATCAATTACAACATAAGAATTTCAGCAGCCTTCAGGAACAAGTTATCCGAGTGTACAGTATAAAACAAAGTGAATGACATTTGATTCCCTCGCACACCTCGTTAGTGCAGCTTAATGCGGCGCCGTAGCGTTGCTCGTTTTATTATGCTAACGGGCGAACGTTATAATATTTTGAGTATAGCGGAGTGACGTCACCGGTGGTGACATGCTGCATATTTAAACAAAGGCGTCGCGTCGCGAGATTCCAGAAAAATTGTTGCGCCATTAAGCGTCACTCCAAGTAAAAGTGTTGCAACGAACGATCGCTACCTTTTAAATTCTGTGTCAAGTGTTATTCGACGATAATTGACGACGATCGTGCTAAGTTCTCACTAAAACAAATCGAGAACGGCTACGTAATAGGTATTGCCATTGATCGCTGTATCTGGAATTGGACGTATTTGTGTCTTTATCTTCGTTTAGTAAGAAATCGGTTAGTTCTGGGGTTGTCTCGCAAATTCAGAAATAGCATTAATGATATTAGCGCAAAATAAATCATGATTCACTTTCCATAAAGCATAAGCATAATCAGCCTATAATGTTGAACTCCTGGTCATCTCTGTGCCGTGCTGTGGCCGTAATCTACAACGCGGCCCCAGTGCGGGTTGGTAGATGTCACATGTCTTCCAATGTTTGGTTCTAGGACATGCCGGTTTCCTCACGATGTTTTCCTTCACCGTTTTGAGAGCAGTGGTGATGAAATAATATACACAAAGTAAAGCGCCTACCGGGGTTCGAACCCACCACCTACAATTCGTAAATAGGGGCCGTTACCACTGGGCCAGCACTACTCCTTCCACAGGAAAATACAAAAAAAAACTCTAGTAAATATTATGTTACTGCTAGGCGAGCGAGCACAGATACAGATGCTGGTTATTCTGAAGACCTATTCCAATTTGGTAAGCAGAGTTCACCAATAAACTGAACTACATCGAAGCATTTCAGTAAACTGTGGGAACCAGTGCTTGTTAGCACTAGATCAATGAGGCGATCATTTGGTGTTTTCCTATAAATTCGGCTTTATGTTCCGCTCCCGTTGCATACGTGGTCGTGTACTTAATTAATGGGGCTCGTAATACAGCATCTCTGCTCATACGAGCTTGGTGCTCTGAAATAAAGCTGTATCATGTAATATTTTGCGATATAAAAGGGGCTAAGAGTCTCATAGTTAGCGTAGTCTTCGAAGATGGATTGAAAACTGGGCGAAGTGACTATATGTCTCCATACATACGTACATACGGGGAAAGCCATCAGCTGTGAGACAACCCATCCTCTGAGACTAAGGGAAGGAAGCTAGAAAGAGAAGGAAACAGAGAAGTTCTGAGATATGTATAAACGAAGATATCTGCATGGCTGCTGTTTTGTTGCGGGGGTGTCGTAAAGGTAGAGTAGGTTAAAATTATGGCAATACGTTGATCACGTGGTAAGGCTTGTCGTGGGCCAAACTATACCGATGATCTGGTCCTTACTTGAGTGTGTAATTAGCCAGTTATTCCCAAAACATACACCTAAGTTGCATCGTGAAACAGTCATAAACATTATTATTAGATTAACATGCTCAAACGGTTCTCCTAAAACGGAGACAGGTGTCTGCTTACCTTCAATGACAAGACACGAACACATACAAACATATTATTCACTTAATCGGATACTCCCGCAGGAAGTTCGCAGTCTAGATCCAGCAACGCAATTCCATTTAGCTGCAGGGCGCATCTCTTGCACGGAACTTAATTTTGAATGAACTTTGAATTGGAAAATAAATTCAGAACATGTTGCTTTGCTTTCATTATTTTTGCAAGCCACGCGGACTATCGACGGATTCTGTGGCGCCATGCAATCACTTAGAATAGACAAAACGTTCACACAAACGCTTTTATAATCTCAATTCGTGTATGAATTTTTGGAACGACTTTGTTCATAGAAATTTGATATTTTACAACATTTCCTGACGATGTAAATCCTTTTAATGCCTTTGTTTATTTTTATTTGCTATTTATTCAAAAAGAAAACTAAATATTGGTATTTTGAGTTTCATTAAGCTATCAGATTAATTCTTATAAATACCTAGACGAGGTCATATTTTGGATGATTGTAAGGTTCCTCAAAGTCAAAGTTAAAGCATTTATTTCAAATAGGCACTTTACACATAAAAGGCAACATATAAGGCACTTTTGAACGTCAAAATGTTCATTAAAATAGAATTGATTCTAGTCGCCGCTTCCAAAAGGTAGTTTCATATGCAGAAGAATGGACAAGAAACCCCAACGTTACTCTTTTAAAATGTGTTGCAATATTTTGTATATGTGAAGACACGATGGCCTAACAGATCCTACGGCCCTAACGGGGGCTCCGTTAGGGCCGTAGGATCTGTTAGGCCATCGCATGAAGGTCGCATGCCAAAATAAAAAAAAGATGAGCTAACACCAGAGTCGTTGCATATCTAAGTATCCCGACCATCCCTGATTCCGTAAGCTAAGGAGCCGTAAATAGTTGTTTGGTTAACGTATAAAAATTACAAGCTTCACCTATAGAATGGACGGCTATGGATTATCACGGCGTCCACGCTCTCAGATTACCTCTGGCTACGGTTAACCGTGAGTTATGATAGCTTTACTTCGGTTCAATCTTGTTGGCGTCTATGAGAAAATACTGCATGCCGACGCCGGGCGGGTGCTAAGATTGCGGATATTTAGCGGGCCTTTAGATACTTCGCGTGCCTTCGCGTGTCTCTTGCTCGGTCACGGGCTTCTGTATTGTCTGCATAGCTGAATTATTGTATTACATTTGTTGCTCATATATTTTTATTTATTTATGAACACAGAATACACTTAATAAAGAAAAATACATAGAGATAAAAGAGCGAATTTACTGCTTATTAAATTTGAAATTTCTTTCAGCAGACCTGAGACAGGAGAGTTGAATGAGTGACTAGAAAAACCGCGTGGGTAACTAAGACTGGATATTTTCTTTCACTGATAAAAACATCGTTGCGTCGATACGATCAACGCTCTAATACACAGCCCCAATCAAAGTCACAATATATTATTTTCGTCGGAAAAACCTCCATTCGAAGACCATTTTTCATGTCGGAAAGTTCATTTTCGGTATCTTAATAGCTGTAGATGTTTACCACTGAACGTGGCCTTCCGACTATAAGCAATTTTTTGAGAATAATTGCATTGATTTTTAACACTGATTGGTGATTGCTGTATTATGCTTCTGACAGTTTTTGTGTGGTCGCTCTTAGGTCAGCTATAACTGCATCCATGAATAGAATTTTAATTAGAAATAACTAAAATAAATACTTTAGTGTCGAAACGTTGTTTATTTATAGAATTAAAAAAATACAGCTGTACTTACTTTTAATTTTATTTTAATAAATGCCCTTACATTGAGAACAATGAGGTATAAACAAAATGATCAATTTTTAGAAGACGATATTAAAAAAGCAAGAAAATGGCGAATTCAAGGTAAATCTGTCGAGAGCCTTTTGACGCGTTTATTGACCGAACACGCTTCTGTAAATATTTTCATCATTCTGTTCACAGTATTCCGTTGCTGAGAAATTTGGCTAGGTACTTCAGAAACAATCTATTTTTGTAACAGAAACTGTGTAACAATATTTAGATTTTTTTAACAGTTTTAGTATTTTTCGGTAAGTTTTCATAGGTAAGCCTCGTTTGATAACATCTCACTTTCTATTTAGATCTAAAGGCTGCGAGCTCTGTGTAAGCATTTAAAAATAATATTTAAGGTAGTCAAATAATAAATAACAAAAGATTCCTATCAGAAATAACTCAATTCAAGCAGGTTCTTGGCCGTTTCGATACTTTTACACATTTATATTGACTTTTCGTGCTCCTAAGCTGCTCAATCAACTTGCTTTTGTCAAGAACTTCCTTTGAAAAGTTTCCGTACAGACACACCAATTTACATGTTATTGAATTTTTATACGTTCGTTAAGTCGATCCAAAATAAACCTCTGTATAGGACGGGCTTTATAATATATTTGTCTACGTTGTTTAGGGAGACCGGTCGTATGAACCCGCGCGCGAAAAAAAAAAGACTGGGCTGAATGCCAGATGCGTCACCGGCGCGGCGGGGCGCCGCTCGGCCGCCCGATAATGTAAACAAAGCATTTTTACGACTTGGGTTTATTTGAATGGTGCTAACACTTGTGTTTTTTGTTATGGTAAGGAACGGGGCTTTAAGATAGCGGAGTTTCGTTTGAAATAGGATAGTATTCATGTAATCAAATCGTTCGTTAGTATGACGCAACCATAAATCATAACTTTGTTTTCAAATAAATGGTTATAGTTCGAAAAAACGAGCGATGACCTATATTGTTTAAGGTTTTAAATACATTATGTGTATATACTTAACGCAAAACTAATAAAACCACATAGCATTAGTACAATATGTACTATTTACGAGCGCCCAAAGTTGAAAAAATTTGCCGACGGCAAAAAAATAACAATGGCCGCCAAGACAATGGAAACAAAATGTTGTTTTATAAATATAAATCTGATACGTAGAATAAAAATATTGGTACCTGTGGAAAGCTTATTTAATGCTTCAACTTTGTTATAAAAGTAGTGGTATTAGAATAACACACTGTACTAAAATAAGGATCTGAAAACACATACACGTAATAACAATAAACATGAATCGGTCAGCGCCGGTTGTGGAATAAAACCGAAATTACGTAATATTTTTTCACTCACCGATCTTGAAATCCTGCAGTAATTCACTTCACTATAATATTTATCACATACTTAAACAGGCCATAGCACTTAAAACACTTGAAAACCCACTTAAAACACAAATTATTTATCACGTAAACAACACACGCGCGAGTCGTACGCCACT
The DNA here is from genome assembly GCA_937001585.2 of Brachylomia viminalis. Classification (NCBI taxonomy): domain Eukaryota; kingdom Metazoa; phylum Arthropoda; class Insecta; order Lepidoptera; family Noctuidae; genus Brachylomia; species Brachylomia viminalis. The sequence continues at coordinate 13,802,792 of OW443299.2, forward strand.
GACAAGACGTCATATTTTTTTAATTATTTGATTTTTTTGGTTGAACGCTTGAAGTGTTGTCATACATCCTAGTACGCGGCACAGAGTCAAGAAATCAACTAAATACACGGAATGTGTGTGTCCGACCTTATAGTAAAGCAATAAAGGTTGAAATAAAATAAAATAAAATTAAATTTAAAGGGAACTCGCGTTCACTCGTTCGTTAAACTTAATTGTTGGAGGGGGGCCGACGTGACCAGAGTACGTTCAAGCGGTTAACTCTTTGTTTTGAACCTTCTTCTTCGTTATAATGACGTATCATGATGGTTAAAATAAACATTTGTTTTGAGTTGTGTTAACTTAGCAGGTTTATTAACCACTCACATAGACAACAAAGAACAATCTGAGGGCGTGACTGCCTTAATTACCATTCTTGGCAACACTTGGTGTCAGAGGTTAAGTTCTGTTGTTCTACTATAAAACGAAGCGTTAGACATCTACGTGTGGAGTTAGTCTATTTAAAGCTAAGGACTGCGCATATTCCCTCTTTGAGGATTGGCTAGAGAGGCGCCACGGCGTCCTCACATTCCGCCTGACACAGGTCCTCACGGGACACGGTCGTTCGGGAGGTTCCTGTTCAAACCTGTCCTGAGCAAACGCCCCGGGCGTTTGCTCAGTTCTCGTTTCAGTCTCGTTTGTCACGATGGTGTGGATCGCCCGGAGGACACGGTGGAGCATACGGTGGAGGTCTGCCCGGCTTGGGCGGAGCACCGCCGTGTCCTCGTGGAGGCGATCGGCGGTGGCAATCTCTGGCGTCCGGCCCTGGTTCAGGCCATAGTACGGAGCGAGAGGGCATGGAAAGCCGTCACCTACTTCTGCGAAACAGTAATGATTGCGAAGGAGGAGGCAGAACGCGTGAGGGAGAGGCAAAATTCGCACCCTCACGCCACTAGTCACTGCAGGAGACATCCTGAGCGTCGGGAATCTCAGGCCGATTTCTGGCCACCGTAGGCGCGGGCTTGTGGACGGCAAGCAACGGATTACTCACCGTCCGATAAGGACCAGGCCCGGGTCGACGGCGCGTTGTGACTCAAAGAGATGTCATCGCTAATGACGGGGTCCGCTAGGGCCGATGCCTGCCAGAGTTGCGGGAAAGTCCGAAAGGTTTACCGTGGGCCCTGTGCACAGGCAACTGAAGGAACACGGGTGGGTTTAGTCAGTAAGAGTCTGACACGCCCTCCCGCTCCAACCAGAGCGGGAGAAGTTATTTGATGATATCCCACCAAAAAAAAGGACTTCACATATTTAGGCCCAAATGCCCACTATAAACAGTTCCAAGTAAATGTTTTAATTAAACGCATGATCCGACAGCGTTAGCCATTCAAATTTAACAATGCGTAACATTATAAAAAGGGTATTAACTAAAGTGCAATGGTCATGTGGCGTATGTCGGGGTTTAATCCACGCAACTAACTGCACATTCAATTTAGATTCGTGCATAATGCATGCTGGTGGACGGGCACAGACCCTGCGAGCATTTGCTGTATCTAATTACGTATTATGCTTTGCCATGTAGACAGGCACGTCTGTCGACTATGAATATTAGATCATGGCCGGCCTATACGCCTTGATATTGCGCCCGAAGCAACGCGCTGCCCTAATTGCTTTCTACAGTTTCCAGTATTCTATGATCGGTATGGGTCATTGATTCGTAATTTCTCCGGGATGGTTCAAATCTGAACGCTAAAGTGTTGGCGTAGTGTTGTTAAGTACGGACGACACACGACGCATAATGAGTGTCTAGAGGGGATGCTTCTCATGTCGCTGCCGTTGGTTTTCTCTCAGTTTTTTATGTGTTTTATTGGAGAGTATGAATAACTGCGGTACTTTATTAACTATTATTTTTAAAAGTGAGAATTGCAATTTTTGCATTTTTACAAATAATTTTCAAAGTGATCACGTTTTACGTCCATGTTAATATAGTTACCTACATGCCTGACACGTGTAGATACTTTGACCGACAATATGTTATATTCACATAATATTTGCTTTGTCATTTTTATGCGGCCCTTAATAACTGAGCACTTTGTTACTTTTACAAAGAAAAAGAAAAGACTGTCCCCAAAGAGAAACAAATGACAATTGATAGCGCGCGTATTATTTTCCAATTTCGGCAGGGAACGCAAAAATGGGCATGTTTATAGACTACGGTCATCTAGCTTAACTTTAGGCAATCATACAGTCGACCCTCGCCATCTCGGTGCTGAAACTGTCGTATTTCCTCATAAGGGTGGAGAAAAGGCCGTCATAACTCACGGTTAGCCGTCTCCCTAGCGTGTTGTAAAGATGCCCTTAACACTAGTCTTCATTTTCTAGTGGGAACGCTGCATTTGTCTCTGCTTCGGATTTTATAGTCGAAATAAGCTTTGTAAAGTCATCCCGCTTAAAAATATGAACCTTATCTATGAAAACATCTAGGTACAGTGGAAATTCAGTGCTGGTTATTCAAGCTGCTGGTATGTGGTTTAAAATTTAATATTGCTGCATATACCTACTGTATTTATTCAAGTATTTCTGGCCTGTGTAACACAAAGGGTTGGCAATTTAATACTTAATTCAATAAATTCCACGTGTGACCCATCACTATCACTCTTTGGGCATATTGGCTAGCGGTAAATATGTAGTAGATAGTACCTACTACGTCTCTTCGTTATTATTTAGCGTGGTTTTTGTTTTATTCCATTCCTTGTATGGTAAAGTTTCGTTCCCAATGAGGGTGGGTAGACTTTGAAGTGAACTCTATACTGTGTCTGCTAATGGTGCCCACCATTAAAAGTTAAAGTTGATATATTTACAACATCTAGTAATAATTGTTGTCTAAATAATACATAGTTGTTAAAATATGGATGGAAGAAATGTATTTACAAGCACAAATAGTAAAAATTCAATGACAGAGTCACACACGTCATAATTGAATATATCGAATATAGCACTATTTTTTCATAGCCAGTATCTAGCCGGTACGATTATTTGATACTAAACTTTAACATCCTCCCCTTAATCGGAAATGGCTACAAATTAAGTTACACGACTGTAGATAGACAGGGTCACATATATTTCAATACATATTTTAGCATACATTTTTATTTTCATTTATACTTTCTATGACAGTAACAAAATGGACATTCAATTTATAAAAACATGGAGCACTTAACAAATCAAACAATAATAAAAATAGTAGCAAAATTAAATCATATTAAACGTATGTCAGACACATAACGTTGGTGCCTTACCTAAGCCTTTGGTCAGAACACCCGCCAACATCTTTTCCGTCTTGCAAATGCGATAATACTATTTTCTTATTCTCAACCAGCTCTCTAATGAAATAGAAACAGACATCGATATGTTCTTACTATGATGTAAAGGATTTTGTGGCAACTTTTGCGCACTTTGGTTGTCGTTATAAATAGTAACAGACGAACACTGACCTGTAATTTCTTATATAAGGCGCTGTAAATACACAAATTCTTTAGATGCGCTGGACAACGCCATGTATTCAGCCTCTGTGAAGGACAAGGCAACTGTGGGTTGTTTTTTGCACTCCCACGACACCGGTGCATTCGCTAGTTTGAATACAAACCCAGTATACAATCTCCTGCCCCACCGTTAACCCAGTCAGCGTCTACGAATTCACGAAGAGGCACTCCAGTCTTTTTAAATCGAAGACCGTAATCTAACGTACCATTTAAATATTGCAGGACACGTTTAGCAGCATTCCAATGCCCCATAGAACCCCACGCAGGCCACGGAGTTCTTATTGTACTGGCTTAGGAAACTTACCGCAAACAAAATATCAGGCTTGGTATTGATAGCCAAAAACATCAGGCAACCGTTCAAGTTTTGATGAGGGACATTGACAACGGGTTCTGTCTGAGAACGCAGGTCAACACTAATGTGTAGAAACAGTTTTGCACTCCGCCATATTAAATCGGTCTACTAACGTTTCTAATATGTAACGTTTTTGATTTACCTTCACGTCATTAGACCTCTTCTCTCTAACATCATGCAGACGTAGGAATATAGGACCTAGTAAGTTCACCTAAATCCTTAATACCGAAGTAATCCTTGAAGCCATTTTTTAAGAATGTATGCTCGCTTCCATTATTATGAAACAAAACCAAATCATCAACGTAAATTGCCCAAATAGCGATATTAGTATACTTTATTTTAATGTAGGCGCAAGGCTTAGACTCAAATCTATTATAGCCTAAATCACGAAGCACCTCATCTAATCTTTTATTTCAGGCTCTGGCAGCCTGTTTGAGACCATAGAGCGATTTGTTCAGTTTACACGGCTTGTTCTCCTCCCTTTCAGTAACAAACCCTTGGGGTTGTACAAAACATGCTCCTCTAGTTTTGTTTGAAGGAAAGTTGTGTCAATGTCTAAATGATGAATTTTCAAATTAAGTTCTGTGGTTATGGCAATCAAAACCCTTAACGAGGAGTAACGAACTACCGGCGAGAATGTTTCCTAGTAGTAAATTCCGTAACTTTGACAAAAACCCTTTGCAACTGAAAGTGCTTTTGTACCTTCTAACTTTACCTTCAATTGCACGTTTTAACTTGAAGACCCATTTATATGGTATGTACTTCTGTCCTGTGTTCTCTACTAAGGTCCAGGTACCGTTAGTCATAAAGGAATTTTTTCGTCCTCCATTGCAGCTATCCACATGTCCTTATCAGGACGTAAAAATGCATCAGAATAAGAATAAGGTTCATCATACAACTCGCCACATTGCATCGCTGAATAACAACAGACAAAGCAGTAACTCACAGGTTTTCTTTCCCTTAATTTGTACCTCTTAACGGGTTCCACAGGCGTCTCTTTTTCTTCAACTGGTACTGTTGAAGTTATAGGAAGAAGATAACTCACAGATAAGGTCGTACCGCAGCAGCAGTGCTCGTACTCGCTACAGGATCAACTGAACTACCATGCACCTGTAAACTATTGTTATCAGAAGTGAGAACAATACTATGACAATCGGATTCATTACCTGTCTTATTGTAAGAGAAACAATCCTCTAAAAATATTACATCCTGACCTTTAATACTTTTTCGTTTGTTGGTGGGATCACGAAACCTATACGATTTGTTATCGTTGCAACAGCCCATGTATTGTTTTGCTTTAGCGCCTAACTTTTGGCGGTCGCAAGACGATAAATTGAACGTATGTATGCAGGACAACGAAATATTCGTAAATGAGAGATATCTTGGTTTTCTATTGTCCCACATCTCATACGGAGTACGATTTATAAATCTCTACGAGGACATCAATTTTTCAAATAAGTAGCAGTACGTACCGCTTGTTCCCAGAAGCCCTGTGGTAGACTTCTCTCTTGTAATATGCACCTAGCCTTTTCCATTAATGACCTATTCATCCTTTCAGCAACACCGTTGGGTTGTGGGCAAAACGAGACAGTAGTCTGGTGCTTAGTTCCCATTGTAGCTACATACACTTCTAATTCTGCACTAACATACCGTTGCCGGTACGCAAGTTCCTTCCTTATCTTATGATGTTTCCCTCTCAGCTAAGGCTTCAAATTCTATGTACTTTATCTTAACATCCGCTTTAGAGCGTATAAAGTATCATCCTACAAAAATCGTCTACAAAAATAACTGAATACTTGTTTGACTCTACAGACATTATTACGTCAAAAGGTAACATAAAACACATCTGATATATTACTTCCAATAATCTAGTGCCTCTCCTAAGTATTCAATAGCTTTGAAGGGTTTATGACTTTATTTTCCTTCAATACAGGTTACACAAGGGTTTTTATCTAAATAAGATGACTCAATACCTTCAGCTTTTTCATGACGCTGGTGTTCCAAAGCGACGCGGTATTTCGACTACTACGACACCACAGGCTCGAAGTAGCGTTCACTTCAGTAACCATAACACGCTCCGGGTGAAATAGTATCTGAGTTTGTACAAACCACCATAGTTGCATGTAGCATGACCCACTATTTTTCCGACGACCTACATCATTGTGTTTATACATAAAACAACCTTTCTTATCAAAAACAATAGTAATACCCTTCTCGGCAGCCTTATTTACAGAAATTAAATTTATACATAATTCAGGACACATTATACGTTCCTACGTACAGAACTTCTTTAAATATACTACTCAATGTTAACTTATTGTCCTTGGCAAGCAATACTTCACCGACACCTGTCCACCGAATGTCCTTGTTCTCATACGTATGTCTCAAATTGGTAAGCTATTCTTTAGAACAAGTCGTATGCGAGGAGGCTCCTGAATCGACATACCACTCTGCTGGACTTAAACTGCCTCCAACGCAAAAGGCGGAAAATAGTTTTGTCTCATTACTAGGTTTCTTACATTTTCTTTCCTTTCCTGTTTCCCTTTATTATACGAAGGGCAATCCGGTCACTAAGGTCCAGGTTATTTGCAATGGTAGCAAACAACGCTTCTCGCTACTGCTTTATGCGGGTTCCCTCACCATTCCCTCTATCGAATCAAGAACCAATTCTTTTGACTCACGCTTTGCACTTTCGTTAAGCAGTAAGTTCCGTTTAACTAACTCGAAAGTTACCTGTATTCTTAAGTTTACTAGTGCTCAAAGGGACCAATTGCTGATGGTAGCCCTCCAAGTAAAATGGCTCCTATAAACACATCGTCAACTATTCGCCCTATATTTGCTAAATCCTAAGCAGTGCTCACCACGGCTTGATATAAACTTCAATAGAACCAAAATCAAGTAACTGGTACCTATACAGCTTCCGTTCTAATGCCAACTGTCTATCCATACCTTTATCTTCATACACGTTTGCTAATACATCACATACCTCCTTTGCAGTTTGGCAGGACCGTTCATATGTGACCGCGCCACCATACAGGGTAAGACAGACTTTTGTGTATGTCCTTGAGATCTTTGTTCTTCCGCACGGCCAAAGGTGTATTGTCTTGCTGTTCGTACCGAATAATCAGCAGAAATATGCGCATCTTAAATTTCCACTGTGGGTAACCATCCTTACCAGTTAATTTTCTGATGGATGTCAGCGAAGTCCCAGCACCCGCAGACATGCGGCTTATTACCGTCTCCCAAAGACTACAAAGACTGGTGGTTATATTCTCTTTGCCGTCTCCCAATGGCATTATGGAATAAATATTTATGGCTTTTTTATATTTTCACAAAACAACACCACAATAAAAACAACTAACTATATACCTAAAAGTACTCTGGGTGACTAGGCATATAACCAAGTGTTGTATTAATAATAGATAATTGTAAAAAAATTGGTGGGAAGAAATTTATTTATAAGCACAAGTAGTAAAAATTCAATGACAGAGTCCACAGAACGCGCGAAGACAGTCACATAATTATGTCACACACGTCAATCTTATTTTTAACCGAGTTCAAAAAGGAGGAGGTTATTAATTCCGATGTTAAATTTTTTTTTAATGTATGGTCGGGCATAACTCCGTCATATATAGACGGAATTGCAAAATTCTTTTTTGGTTCGAAAGTAGTTTATTCGGAAATGGTCCCATTCAAATTTCATATAGGTCTGATGATGAGTTTCGGAGACAGACAACGGAACTCTTCAAAATATTACAGAAAAACAACCGCGATTGCTGCTATCGCATAAATATGCATTGTTTACGCAATCACACAACATAACATCACGCCTGTACACTAGAAAGGGTTACGCAGATGTATTCAGTATATCTGGATTCACCCACATTTTCTATCGAAGTTAGTTGCAGTTGCATATTTTTTCGTGACAGGAAGCTAGTTGGAGCACATAGTATTCAAGCTTGATTTATACAAAAATTACATAGCAAGTAGTGGTATAAGAATTTTCGTGGGGTAGGTACCGCAACTAAAAGGTGAAAAATAAAAACATTTTATTAAAATTAAAAAAAACAACCGACTTCCAAAAAAACACTACAAAGTGAAAAATAACTTTTTTCGATATATTGTAAAAAGTTTTTATAATATATCGAATATAGCACTATTTTTCCAGAGCCAGTTGTAGCCAGTACAATTATTTGATACTAAACTTTAACAACAATAACTCTATGTAATGTCTGAGTCGTATGTAGAGAAATTGAACCCGAACATTACCCATCACAGTTGTGATCATCAGTGCCTTTACCACTCCACTGCTGGTCACAGATAATTACAACAGCACCCTACTGAGTTTATAAGCTTCTCATGAACCAATTATCAGCCACCTTGTGAAAATCGTTATGCCACTTATCCTAAAGGCTTCGATCAATTACAATTATTACACACGTATGTAACTATTCAATTAACTTGATTGAAATGCGCATCTCAAATATTAAACGTACGTACACAGTAGTAAAGATGGCTGTCATGTTAATCTATGAAACGGCTCTGTTTGTATGAACTATGCTTAGTTTAAGTTTAAATTCTGTCAAATACCTGACACACTGTATTTGATGGATGTAAGGTTGATTGATTTGTCTGTAGCTAATGCTGCCTATACGAATCTAAATACGGGTGTGTTCAAAGGACCTTTTTTATGGTTTCTTCTGCTAACGTAATAATTAAACCACAAACTTGAACAGTAGGTATTTCCAGAATAGGGAAAATATTTTTGAAAAACCTTTTTTTTTTTGCTATTTTTAATCTAATTTATTGGTCTTCACCAAGCTGTAGACTCGACGGAGTGGAGTTAAGGATTTGGTACTCTTTCAAGGAATATAACAGTTACTAGTTAGTTTGCCTTGTTGTCAATCAAATAATGGTAGTGATACTGCCATCTGTTTCGTAAGAGTAGCGGCGAAGAAAAAAAGCTACGTGACTCTCTAGTCACGTAGCTTTTTTTCTCAAATCTTTGAGGAATTCATCATATTTTTTTATTGTGTTTGGATAGCTTACAGCTAAGAATACAGAAGTAATAGTGAGGTAATTCACGACAAGCGATTTACATGCCTCCACATATAGCAATAGAGGATTGTTGTATAGGTTTTGTAAGTGGTAGACTATCACTTAAGCATAAAACTAACTAAGTATAGTATTAAACTATTACAGGTTCCTGAATAGGCAGAAATGCATGCACAATCACTATTAGGATGCATCAGATAAAATACAATTTTGAGGTAAAATAGTACTGATGGACGCCAAGGAGCTTAGAAAATAATTGATTGAGGGGTGTTCTTTCTTTACAAATCTGTTAAATGCTTTGACTGAGCGAATCATAAGGGATTTCTACGATTAATAATTGTGCGAGCACACGGAGCACGGAGAAGATTTCTCAAACAAGAATGTCGAGGTGGAGACAGCTTGGAAAGAAGTTTAGGACATGCATTCCTTGATTGTGCTATTTTCAGCGAAAGCGTATGTCAGATATATTTCTCCGAGTTACAAGTGGAATTGAGCGCATCGTTCATTGTAACTCAGATAAGGGATTTTAAATTTGTAACCTAAGTATTTCGCGAATTTATTTTGTATTTGTTTTAATTTGTCTGAATGCACTGCATAGTTCGGATTCCAAATTTGACTACCATATGACTGCAAACGTAAGCACTATACTGAGTTTTACAGGTTTTTATTTTATTAAACGAACTGGCATAACGGATAATGAACCCCAGGGCTTTGGATGCCTTTTTGGCGATATGGTCGACATGACACTCAAAAGTGAGCGGTATTAGAATTCAGTATTTAGAATGTTTGAAACACTCGCCGATATCATTAATAAAAAGTACAAATAATAACGATCCCAATAAGGATCCCTGGGGTAAACCAGAGCAGATAGTTGACCAGGAGGATATAAAGACATTGAAAACCACTGTTTGTGATCTATTTTGCACATACGACGAGAACCATCTATATAGTTGTCCCCTAATGCCCAAGACAAAAAGCTTCCTCAGTAGAAGGTCATAATCAATCATATGAAACGCCTTGCTATAATGAGTATAGATAGCGTCGACCTGGGATACATTATCCATGCGCTCTGAAATATAACCTGTGAACAGAACCAGGTTGGAAACTGTAGACTTTCCTTTCAGAAAACCGTGTTGTTGAAGACTCAAGTTAGTAGCCATTCTGCTGTACAACTTATTGTAAACTATGCGTTCTAATACTTTAGCTAGTAGACAAAGCTTTGAAATTCGCATGTAATTGTCAATGTTATCTTTAACATCCTTTTTGTGGGTGGGTGATATGAACGCAGATTTCCATAAAGAAGGTACAACCCGTTCAGAGATTGACCTTTTTAATAAAAGTGATACAAGTAAAGCTAGTTCTTCAGCGCACTTAACTATGACCACAGCAGGTAGAGCATCGAGGCAGATTTGGTTAAGCCAAGGATTTTAAATGTCTATGAACGATCGCTATGTCAATTGTGATTGTACATAAATCACAGTTGGAAACAGAGCCGGTCGATCCACAGCTGTGGCTTGCGGAGGTAGCATCTAGGAAGGTTGTGAGCAAGTAATTAGCAAAGAGTTCACAGATTCCTCTCCCTGAGTCATTTCTATTATCACCTTATGACATACTTAATGGAAAATTACTGTTCATGCGTTTGCTTTTCACATATGACCAGAACAGTTTTGGGCTACCTATTGAGGACTCAATCTTAGTCATGTAGGCCTTATAACAAAGCTGTTCGATATAATTGGCTCTGTCATGGTCATGTCTGGCATGACGAACTTGCTGCCGGATGCTCAAAAGAATGATATGATCAATTGTGGAGGTCACCACATATTGCAACTCATTAAAAAAACATTGAAATGAGTAGATTATGTTAATAATAAATAAAACATAATTAAACGAAATTTACTGATATAGTAAAAAAAAAGAAAACAATATGAACTCATATAACTTAACAGTAGTAAGCTAATTCTGGAGAAAAACATAAACATTGTCTTGAGTTAATCACAGCGACCAACTGTTCTTATCGTTTAAGTAATCGTTGATAGAATAGTATGGATGTCTAATTTGCCTAATATATAAGATGCTGGCGAAGATGAATTGTGATGACACCGTGAGAATACCAATATCTTTGAAAAAACTCTCAGAGTAACTCTAGCACCTAGCTGGTAAATTGCTTGAACAGCTCGTTTTTGAAGAACAAACATGTTTTAAATATCAGCGGCTTTGCCCCACAGCAGAATGCTGTAGGACAAAACGCTATGAAAATAACTAAAATAGACTAGCAGAGCTGTATCAACGTCAGTGTATTGTCGTACTTTCCTGATGCGTAGGCGGCCGAACTGAGCTTTCCCGCTAGGGTTGATAATATATGAGATCCCCACTGAAGTTTGGCATTAACTGTTATGCCCAGAAAAACTGCCGAGTCTACAGTTTCAAGCACCTCTTTATCTAAGACGATGTTAGGTCTTTATCTAAGACCTAACCTAGATCCTAACTGAACTGGTAGTCCAGAAGATTTTACACAAATAACATATACAACATGTAACGTAATTAACGCACACCCTCAAACACCCCAATTAGAATATTATGTTATAATCATAATATATACACTTAATTTTTAATTTAACATGTATATGCATTGTTATTTATTAAATTAGTTATACCAATTCTGGGAGAAATTTATGGTCATACTACTACGCACGCAGCGCACACAGTCGCACAAGCAGTTACCGCGCCGCTCGACACAACACAACGAAACTACGGAAAAAGCCGACAATTTGATACACAATTGTTTACGTTAAAGAAATATTATGAAACATTAACCGACGACGTCCGAGAAAAGAATTGTTTATTTACGGTCTATGTCTAGTAAACATTATGATTGCGTCTTTCCATCACACTTTTCAGGCTTTGGACTGTCGACTCTGAATAATTTCGTTTATTGAATATGATACAATGCCAATCGGCAATGAACTGCTGAAAATAAGAGGCGGTACGACAACATTATTCAGAGACGGCATGTTTAAAAGATTGAATCAAAATATTTAAAGTAATTTAAAAAATCAAATAACTTACATACTGATGGCCTAAACACTCATACGACGTTGTCTTTTTAACACACTTTCAAAATGTCCACCACCTTCTTCAATACATTTTAATGCCCGTTTTCTTAATTGATGTTTTAATTTAGAAAGCACTTCAGTGTCATTTCTCACTATTTCAAAAGCGTTCACTATCCTATTTTTTAGGTCCTCGGCACTTGTTGTATCACTAAAATAAACTAACGATTTAATTCGTCCCCACAAAAAAAAGTCAAGAGGCGTCAAATCAGCTGATCTGGGGGGCCACTGGATAGGGCCGCCGCGACCGATCCAGCGCTCTCCAAACTCTTCATCAAGGTGCTGCCGAATACTTCTAGTGAAATGGGCAGGGGCACCATCGTGTTGGTAGAATACCTCTTGTAAATTATGAAGAGGAATGTCTTCTAGCAGCGTAGGTAGAGTTTCTCGTAAAAACAGTAAATATGCGTCTCCTGTTAATCTTTGTAAGAAGACTGGCCCCAGTATGTGTGTACCAATGACACCGGCCCAGACGTTAACTGAGAAACGGTGTTGGAAGGAATCCACTCTGCATGCGTGAGGATTTTCGTGCATCCACAAATGTGTGTTATGTTGATTGTACACGTGTGAATGTACTTTCGTCGGTCCAAATTATGTTCCGCTGCCAATTTTCTAATAACCAGCGGCTGAACTGCAAACGTGGTACGTAATCGTTTGGAGTCAACTCCTGGCATCTTCTGAGGTGGAATGGATGTTCTTTATCACCACGAAGTGTTCTCCACACATGCATATGACTACATTCAAAGTGTGGCGCTGCTTCTCTGCAGCTGGTGCATGTGGGTGGGGTACTGGCATGGGGATTCTCATCGAAATAGTCCAGGATTTCGTTTTGAAGACGAGTACGTGTACGCACGTTGGCTCCCCTATCGATGGCTGTGTTTGGACGGAACGTTCCGTGGTCGTGAAGCCGCTGAGTAGCAGCTAACATTGTCCTGCGGTCCACTCTTGTACCATACCTTTGGTTAAATGTTCTGCAAGCTAGAGCCACATTATCACCACACGTTGCCAAAGTCCTCACCATTTCGGTATACTGAACATTAGTGTATTGGAAAGACATTGCGCGCGAAAGAATTATTTGATAACACTAACTACGTAACTTCTTTCCACTAATATTGCCCGCGCGTGACTAATGTTGAAAGTTGACTAAACTTGAAAGGGAACGAAAGTAAGTAGGTGGTTTATCCACGGAGCAATTGTCCTTTGTCCAGTTCCTGTTAGTGTGTGCGTGCGGTCAAATCGCTAAGTTTACAATGCATTTGTTAACGTTCTTGGAATAAGGTTTATTTTTCTTTATTTTGTATTGAATGATGGAATTTTTATGAATACAAATAAAACTGCGATTTTAAAAGTCTTATTACTTTGACTTACGGTCTATTTCAATTTGTTTTGATTGTACAGGGTTAGTATGACAATAATATCCGTAGTTTTAATTATTTTTGGGATAAAAAATTACCTATATTAAAAATTATATAAATCGATTCAGTAAACGATTCTGAACAAACTATTTTCAGGATGTGCGTTAATTAAGTTACATGTTGTATAAATTAAAAAGTGTTAACATCTGGTTGAGTATCAACTTTTCAAATATTTTACTAAATGCAGGAAAGATAGGCTTAAATATGCCAACGTTATTTTTAATACCTGATTTAAATAATAGTATGACTTTACTTCTTGAGGTCAGGAATAGTTCTGACATCAACACATTTATTAAAAGTAACAGCTAAATAGAGGGCTATATATTTTTTTTTTTTGTGATTGGTAAATCATCAAATAACTTCTCCCGCTCTAGGCCGAGCGGGCGGGCGTGTCAGACTCTTACTGACCTCTTAAAACCCATCCGTGTTCCTTCAGTTGCCCTCTCGGACTTTCCCGCAACTCTGGCAGGCATCGTCCTAGCGGACCCCGTCATCGATGCTGACATCTCATTGAGGCGCACGTGCAACACAACGCGCCGTCGATCCAGGCCTGGTCCTTATCGGATGGCGAGCTATCCATTGCTCGCCGTCTCCAAGCCCGCGCCTACGGTGGCTGGGAATCGGCTTGTGATTCCCGACCCCCAAGGCGTCTCCTGCGGCGGCTAGGGGCGTGAGGGCGCGAATTTTGCCTCTCCATCACGCGTTCCGCCTCCTCCTTCGCGAGCATTACTGCTTCGCAGAAGAAGGTGACGGCTTCCCAAGTCCTCTCGCTCCGTACCATGGCCTGGAACAGGGCCGGACGCGAGAGATCGCCACCGCCGATCACCTCCACGAGGACACGGCGGTATTCCGCCCAAGCAGGGCAGACCTCCACCGTATGCTTCACCGTATCCTTCGGGCGATTCAAACACTGGTACCACCCGGGCGCCTTATCTGGAATAGGAACCCCCGAAACAACCGTGCCCGGTGAGGACCTGCGTCAGGCGGAAAGTGAGGACGCCGTGGCGCCTCTCTAGCCACTCCTCAAAGAGGGAACTTATAGCCGCAATTGTGGGGTGCCCAGCGCTGGGTTGCGACAATCGCACTCTCCATGCCGCCCTGAGATCTCGCCGGAGCTCTGTCCGTTGTGCCGTGATTTCTCGCGGCAGCGGAGTTATGCCCCGGCGTTTCGCCTCCTCGCGCCACTCCCATATGTGCGCGAGGACTTTTGCCTCCAGATGCCATGGCGGTATTCCGGCAAGGAGGCTCGCCGCCTCACCGAAGCCCGTAGGGTATTCCCAGACCAGCCGGGTGGCCATGACCCTATGGGACGCGTTCAACCGGCGGGCTGGCCGCCTCCTCAAGGAACACGCCCACACCGGTGCCCCGTAAAGGGCCATGGACCGCATGACCCCCGCGTAGAGCCTCCGGCAGGAGGCGTTTGGACCCCCTAGATTGGGCAGGAGCCGCTTCAAGGCAGCCCCAGCCCTTTTCAGCCTGGGAGCCAAACGTCGGAAATGGTCCACGAAGTTCCACCGGCTGTCGAGGACGAGTCCCAGGTACTTCATCGTCGATTCAACGCCGATGTTAACCCCTCCTACCGTTATTTGGGAACCCGACGGTGGCGCGTTCCGAGGACCATGAAAACATATGGTCTCGGACTTGTGCAGGGCCACCTCGAGTCCCAATTTCCGGCTCCTCTCAACGATTTTCGCAACCCCGCGTGTTGCTAGTTCAGCCGCTGCCTGGTGCGATATCCCTGCGTAGAGCGCACCCTGTGGAAGCCAAATTCCTCCGCTCCGCCAAATCCGGCCCACCCGTACCAGCCGCCCGACGAGGCGGTCTGCAATGACTCTTTTGAAAGAGCTTGCCCACCTCGTCGAGCAGCACGATGGGCCGGTAAGCGGACGGAGAGTCCGCTGGGCGCCCTGGTTTCTTGATGAGGATCGGTTTCCCCGTCTTCCAACGAAGTGGGAACTGGCCCCTCTCCATGGAGATAGGGGGCTACGATGTCGATTATATTACTTAAAAGTTGAATGGAGCTGCACCAGTAATCACCAGTGTTTTTAGACTTAAGTGTTTTAAAAATATTAACTACATCACGAGTAGTTACATGTTCGAAGCTAAATAAGATAAATAAGCGGGAGATACAACATTTTTAGGTTTACAAATAGACTATAGCTTAAATTGGAAAGCACAATATAGAAATTATGTGTAAAAATCTAAGTTCATCTGCATATGTTTTATATAGATTATCCTACATAGTAGATACCAAAACACTTCTTACGGCTTACTACGGTATAGTTGAATCTCACTTGCGCTACGGCATATTTTCAGGGGAAACTCTACTGATAGAAACATAACATTTAAGGCCTAAAAAAGATGTCTCCGATCATTGTTTAAACTTAAAACTACAGACAGTTGCAAGCCCTATTTTAAGCAATACAATATCTTGACCCTTCCTTGTATTTATATTTTCGAATTAGCCGTGTTTTTACAGCTAAATCCAAATCATTTTTATCGCCTTGCTGGTGTATTCCCAAGGAATAGGCGTGACAATAGCAAACTTTGTCAAGTATCATGTCAAACCACTTTGATGCGCAAAAGTATTTATTGCATGGCCCCTATTATTTTCAATAAATTGCTTTAAATACGGTGATGTTTAGGAGTAGACTACGTAAATGAGTTTCTAACAGAGAAAAATATATTTGTTGAAAAATTATAAATTTGTTGATAAATTGTAATGAAAATGATAATCATTTACTAACTGATCTATTAAATGATAATTTAATAATAATAATATAATCGAAATATAAGTGCATGTTTCTTAGATAATGTAAATGTTTGCATGCCGAATGGTAAAATATGGCTGAGCTTTGATAATTATGTCATAACAACTATTGTGTATTAATTAATTAATTACCCTTATTTGCAAAATAAAATTCTATTCTATTCTATTCTAAGCGACTACATTTAGGTACACTACAATGCAAAAGGTTTTCAGCTTTAATCGAGGACGAATTTAAGGAGCGAGTCGTAGTTATAGGTATGTTGGCAAAAAACTCATTAAATGCTTCAGCTACGTCAGCTGCTTTATTAACTAATTTGTTGTCGAGCATAATCTCTAACCGTCTTATTACAAAACACGATCTAACTTTAGCCCCAACCTACACATTCGATTTAGTTTTTGTATTTGGAACTTTATGCCGACTTTAGTAAAGTTCTTAATACAAAATTGGCAATCTAAGACCGGACTAAGTTGACAGTTTTGTAAAAGGAACTGTATTTCGATTTCAGTTATGTTCTTATTTCAAAAACAGGCTCGATGGTTTAAACCATGTCAAAAGAAAAACCTTGTTTTGTAATAAGGCCGTTTGTTTTTCCTGTTTAACCGACTTACCCGTTTCATTGTTAATAATTTTCCAGGTGGTTATTACGTTGTTGTCACAATATTATAAGCTTCCGTTTAACAAGAAGAAAAATAAATCTAAGCTCCATCCAGACTCAAGCATTCTTAATAAATTAAATTTTATTTTATTTAAACTACTGGTATAGGCGTAAGTTTTCGTTGTTGTGGGTAGGTCGGAAAAAACATTGATTTCATGCTCATAATATTAAAAGCTAAATAGTTGATATTTTTATCCCAACTCAATACACAGCGTTTAAAAAAAAACATTTCAAATGAACAGGAAAACAGCTCAACATCAATCAAAACATTTTTCCAAGCCCATGAACTTATCTATAAAAACATTAAATTACATATTTCGATACAAAAGAAACCCGAACGTAAACACAGCAAGTACGGTCAAGTGGACTTTGGACTGAGATAAGCGAGTAGGCGAATTCTATGTTTCTCAAACTGCTATTTAATGACATTTGCATTTTTTTTTATTTTAAGCGATAGGTATAGTTTTAGAATGTATCTTTAAGGCATAGCAAAGATGAGATAAATTTTAATTTGTAAAGTACACAATCAACGTTGAAAGTAGGCGTTAAATAATAGTTATTTATGTAACTGTTGTATATTAAGATGTATTAAAACACGAGTGTTCGTTTGTCACACGAGGCCAAACCGAGTGTGATAATAGTATCACATGAGTGTTTTGAGTGTGTTTGTGTGTGTGTTATGTATAGTTACATACAAGACTTTATCTACACCCATGATATGAATCCTCTATATAAAAGATTCTGAAACCATCGGGTATCATACAGTGTTGTACGAACCCTATGTAAATTCATGGTAAGTTTAATTGCTGAACAAACTATGTGTAGGTAATAATAGAATTATTTATTGTATTAACATTTACATTTTGGATCGTACAGTTATTGAAATGCACTTGAATATTTGCACCTTGTTGAATGTTGGCAGATCCTGATGTACTTGGAATATTTATATTCACTACTTCATTCTTTTTGTAAACAACAAAGTAATAATTTTTCGCAATACCTAATATCGAACAAAAATGGCGGGATACGGGATTAATCAATAAGTATTTTTTTTTTTATTAGTAGCTGTATTAGTGAAACGCGCGTGCATGACAATGTTCTTTGTTTGAAATTCATAAAGAATGCAGGAATTGAGTAGTGAGAATGTGGCTGTTTGATGAGTAAGGAAGGGATCGAGTTCGAGTTGCATAATGAAATTTAGTACAACATTATAACATTTGTTTGGATGATAGGTATTAAGGTTACTATGACACTGGTTGTTTTAATGTTGGCAATAAGCTATATAATAAGTATGATGATCATTGACAAAAATCCTTCCCGAACCAGTGATTTCAATGTGATGGTCCTTGCGAGAACGGGCAGCCGCTATGAAATCCTCTTTCGCCTATCTATTCATAAAATAAACTTAAATAACTATATTAAAGAGATTCTCTCATTCCGTCATCGGTATTTATTTATTTATATTTATATATTCTTTATTGTACACCACAAAAAACATAACAACAAAAATTAAACTGAACACTACTTAATATACAATGGGCGGCCTTATCGCTTTCTGCGATCTCTTCCAGGCAACCTTGGAATGGACAGAGATTTTCCTGGACATAAAATGGGGCTGTTGTTGGTGCAAATAATACTACCCCCTAATACTCCCTTAATTTCCACATTATTGCTACGGAGCCACTGATCAATGTCCCTATGGCCTATGCCAAGTAGTTTGACAATCGCTGACTTAGTGTGTGTTACGTCCATTTGCACTGCTTCAACTTTGGTTAGCCTCTCGTCCGGCGCTAGGAGGTTCCTTAAGATTGGTTAGCTTATGCCGTAAGATTTGCACTTCAGGTGCCAAACTTGAGAGGGGAATAAGTTCTTCACGGATGCTGGACAACTCACACATTATTGTTTCCAATGTAATCGGTACAGGAACAACTGGCGAGGCTGTGATAGTGATTGATGGCTTGCGTGATCCGTATTTGTGCAATTAGCACATCTCCATGTAGCTTGACGCTCCCCGAGTTTACGGTAGCCCTTCTCCATGATTCCAAAACAAGGGAATTCGAAATGGTTGCAACACTGAATTTCTTCCGTGGTTTCGACACCACATACCTTCCACAGCTAACCTACATTCAAAGTTAGATAACACTGAACAATAATTATAGTAATTATTGTCGCAAACGACAGCTGACGACGAGTGATCTTGTTGTAACAAGTCATAAGCGATAGATTTACAAGATATCTGAATTGAATGTTTTTATCACTTTCGCTGTTTTTAAAGATTGCTCTTAATCAAAAGGTTTTAAATAATGGCACTCTCCGGTTTCAATGAGCAGCATTTTCAATATTCTCAATCCACCTTAACGACGAAAAGAATTTCATTATTCCCATGAAAAGAGAAACGAGAGACTGGCAATCATTCTTTTTTAAATCCTAGTAATGGAGCATCCGAAACGGCGCAGGTCGTTACATTGCCTCACGTGGTGTGAGCACCTAATAGCCCTCCTCTCTATTCCTCACTATTTGCCAGCTGCCTGTTTTCCCACGATTCCCCTGCTAAAGGTTATTGGGCCTGCTTTCACGCTTTTTATTGCCTGAACGCAGTTTGAACTCAATTATTTTTATGGTGGGGCAAATTGCTATTTTGTTGCTTTATCACGATTATCAAGACGAAATTAGTTCCGCGATTGATAGGATTTTTTTTATTTGGCAATTTACTCTAGTATGGGGTTGCTTTCAAAGCGTTTATTTTCCACAATGTTAGTTCATTTATCGTATTTATTGTTGTCGTAAATCTAAACAGTGCCATGATTTCGCGAATGCTTTTGATAATTATGTTGAAATTAGGAGAATACGTTTAGTTTAGATTTATTTTCAAAATTCGATAGGCATTAATCTGTCTTGGCGTACTCTGCGTTACGAACAAACTAGCGTAAAATTTCCCATGGGGGCCTTAAGAGGCGACTATAGAGTAATATCTAAGGGAAGATAGTGGCATCCACTTTCACTATAAAATAGTGACTGTTGGTCCATCTGGCAACTTGATAAATATAACTTGTTAGATCCAAATTTGATTTTTGGGAATAGTATGTAATTCCTTGAATTTTTCCTATTATAAAATTCATACAAAATTTGTAAATTTTGATCAGCAATGCATAGTAGCTCTATTTTACTGTAACAGGTTTCGAATCTCAGTTAGAACAGTTATCCTGTTACTCTATTTTCACAACAGCAAAGAGAATTCATAGCTAAGTGTATCTGCGCCTGCCTATTTCCGTGGACATGATAAAGGGACCGGGTTTTTAAACCCGTTCGCTTGTAGCGCTGCGCTTTGATATCAAGCTCTTTCGAAGCCACGTCAACATGCAATCATGTGCACGCTACACACCCATACATGCTTATCGTGTAGATATGCTCTAATTTATGTAGTACCTACCGGAATTCATTCTTTGTTCATTTTATAATATGGCAGTCTTTTCGTGTTACGTCTTTGTTTATTGCCTAAGAATGTAATCTAAAAAAGGCTATGTATTCTTCAAGCTTGACTTGTGTTGTGTTGAATTTTTGTTTACTCAGAATTTTTGGCTCATCTTTCGGACAAAGTTAACTGATTTTTATTGAGTATCTTTAGATTTTTTTTATATTTTTTTTCCGTAATAACTACGATAAACAAGCAAGAATCGATTAGCTCTTAACTAACACTTCGTTTAACGTGGCTTCATCAATTCTTATCTTTTAAAAAAAATCGATAAACCAGCAAGAACATTGTTCCTACGTCAATATATTTAAAATCCAGACATGTAATATTATTAGCGATAAAATCCATGTCATGCCAACATGAACGAGTATTAAGTGCGAAGATTTCGTACAAGTTAATCTTCCGTACGAGAGTTTGCAAATGAAGCCTTAATAATCTTCAGACATCTTTCACGGATTACAACGGATTGACACGATTACTTTTACGAAAAAATGCGAATAAGACGCCGGCGAGAATTCTTTGCTTGTAAACGTGGATAAAATATATGGTGGGGCTTTTCTGTGATTATTTTGGTATTTGAGGATTATTTTATGTTTACGGCGTGTTTTTTCTTGTAACAAAAGTTTAAATTTTCAACGAATCGCATTTTCCTATTACATGTTTCCTACGATTTTGTTCTATCTTTGTTAAGAGGCACCCCTTGCCTCCTATTAGAAGATATCATGAGTGTCTGTGCTAGGCGTAGTCGCAGGCCAAGATTTGGGGTCACCATGGATGCCTAAGAGTATTATTAGGGAGGTACATCTCCTTGTTGGTCAAGTGGTCACCAGTGCTACTACTGAGCGTGAGGTCCTGGGTTCGATTCCCAGGTCAGGTGAAGTGTTATTGGGTTTTTCCATCAGGAATATCTCAGAAGCAGCCTGGAGTCTGCATTTGTGCCCGGTTGATGGCAGTGGGCTTGCCCCCCTGACCTGGGTCTTAAAACATAACTAGCGATGTACACCCACATTTCGCAGGTCATGATAATGTTCATGTACATCTCCAGCTTCGCATTACCTATGGTATTCAGAAACAGCTGTTTTATGGCTGATATAATTATGCGGACAAATTGGTCGCACTTTTTGATAAATAGTAGGTACTCGAACAGTATTTTATGTAGTGTAAGAAAAGCCCCTTTTGATCAGAAGGTCTAAGTAGCAAATTGTCCAACAGCGGAAACCGTCTAATGAGCACTAAGCCTAATTAGCAAAATGTCCATGTAGCAAAACATCCAAATATCAGATGGTCTGTATAGCCGGACACCTATTTAGCAAATCGTCAGATTCTCAAAATGTCTGGAAATTGGACACACAAGGAGGGAAACGGTGACGGCATTATAATATGTACGTACAGACTTATACACACAGACTCGTTGGTATAATAACTGAAGGCCAATTCCCGTACTTAATCTCATCGCAATCTCATCTCAGCGACAGTCAAATGTCAAAAATGTGGGTAAACGCTACACAATTTTTGACAGATTGACACAGATTAGAATGCGAATGTTCTTAAAAATACGGGAATTGCCCCTCTGGTAGCGTGTCATATCTTTTAAATGGTGACTGACACTTATTGTCATGAATGCTATTTGATAAGCATAACTCATTTCATTTTTTCCTGTATCGATTGCTATTCATTATAAAAATACAATAGTTCTGGCTTCTAAATTCTAAAAGTGGATGAAGAACAAACATTTACTTTCATCGAAAATCAAAAGACAAAGTGTGCTGCTGCTGAATGGTTACAGGTACAATTTTATATATATATATATATATAACCATAAATAAGGGCGGGTCAACTCTATGGAGATGCTCCCAGCGCAATGAGTGTAGTGCACAAGTTACAATTGGTTACAATCAATAAAGACGCAAACAAGATATAATACAGAATTGACACAGTAATGGAAAAATGCAAGAATTTAATTCGCCAAAAAGCAAAACCTGATCAGATATTTTTTGAGAAAGGATTCGGATAAGTGGATTAAAAAAAAAAAATGAGGCGTTGTTCAGGGCTCGTCGCAAATATTTAAATGTTTGTAAAACTGAATTAAAAAACTCGAATGATGTTACAATTCCAGAAATAATGGCCGACAGTTTTCTTGTTTGTGAAGATGGACGTGACAATAATACTTTTCAACACCTGTGAGTAGAAAATGCCCTAAGACATTGAAAAATAAGATGTATTTTATTGATGCAACATTCAAACCTACACCCAAGCCATTCTACGAGCTTTATTATCAATACATGTAGATTTGAATAGCTCTGATGATTTTACTTGTGTTATGGGAGTATATATGCGTTACTACCTAACAAGAGACAAGAACCTTACGAACGCTTATTTGGCCTCATCAAGCAGCATTATGAAATAGACATGATGGCCATTAATTAAATGCATGCATTTGTTATACTACTACTAACAATATATGGATGTAGGTACCTAATTCTGAAATAAAATATTTGTATTTGTAATGCGATTATGAGATGGCGCTTATCAATGGAGTTAAAGAAGCTTTTCCGAATACCCAAAAAGACGGGCTGCTAATAAGGCCGTTTGGAAAATAGCGTCCACATTGGGTCTTCCTGAAAACAGGGAGTGCAGATACATTGTCAGAGTATGGTCCAATTTACCTCTACCTTATCTATACATTACGGAATCTTGTACTAACATAGTTGAAAACCGAAGAAATGGTGGTTTTTTAAAATTACCTTAAAAACAATGGCTCCGGTCTCTGGCAGATATAATAAGCTGTCCTAGTAATTATAATTTTCACACAAGCAATGCACTCGAAGGTTGGCACAGGCGGCACATGGAGCTGCGTCGATCTCAGCTTCGCGCGATGGCGCGAGGAAGAGCGGGCACGGGGCTCGAGGCTGGTGCAGCGGCAGATCGCGCTGCGCCGAGAGGAGCTCCATCAGGTCTTGGTGGCGGAATGGCGGGACAGGCTTTCACGGCCTACCGCCGGCCTCGTCACCATCGAGGCGGTTCGGCCGGTGCTCGAGCGCTGGCTCGGGAGGAGGCATGGCTCCCTGTCGTTTCGGGTGACGCAGGTGCTCTCGGGGCATGGTTGCTTCGGGAAGTACCTGTGTCGCATAAACAGGGAGCCGGACGCCCGGTGTCACCACTGCGTCGACTGCCAGGAGGACACGGCGCGGCATACGCTGGCAGAGTGTGCCGCTTGGGAGGGGCCGCGCCGTGCCCTCATCTCAGAAGTAGGCAGTGACTTGTCGCTGCCAGCCGTAGTCAAGTCGATGGTCGGCAGCGACGAGTCCTGGGACGCGGTGGTTTCGGCTCGCAGAAGGCGCACCGGGCGTCGGCGGAGGGCGGACAACGCCCTCTTCCAGTCCCCCTAAATGGGTCCAGGGGCGACGGACTCGGAGACGTCCGTCGCCCCCCAAACCCCAGGACCCGAGGTGGCAGCGCGTAGTGTTAAACGCGCGCCCCTCTTAGACGTCGCGGGGGGAGTCAAACACCTCACTCCCCCCCCAGACCCGAAGAGGCCAGCAGTGGCGGGCCGGCACCAGTCGGGGGTTTCGGAAGGATCGTACGTTCCCGCGACCCCCGACGTAGGTGTGTGATGGAACACCGGGGTGGTTTTTAGTCAGTAAGAGTTTGACAGACCCCACCACCCGCCCCAGGGCGGCGGACCTCCATGAGGATTTTCCACCCCGGAAACAAAAAAAGTTGAACTAGAAAGGTGCTAAACATGAATATAAAAACAAAGCCAACCCTACTACTATTCCTCAAAGCTCTTAGAAAAGAAACCCTTTGGCAAGAATATGTTATTCGAAGGAAATAAGAGAAGTAAGATCGTTAGAATGTTTAATGCCAAATACAAAAGAGAGCTGCAAAAGCTTGAGGGTCAAAAAGTTAGTCCCTTTGAATTATTGATAAACCTTGGCCATATCAAAAGGTATATTAGGTAAATAAATTCAGGGGAATTTGTGCGCCTAGTATCCTAATAATATTTAAGAGGATACTAGATTTTTAATCCAGATTTTTTTTATATCAAATAAATTGAATGTAATTTACAAATTACTTTTACTTTATATCATGAGGGTACACATTTGATGACGACTAAATAGCTTTTCTGCTATTCAAACCATCTGATAGTTGGACGTTTTGCTACATGGACATTTTGCTAATTAGACTTACTGCTCATTAGATGTTTTGCGCTTTTGGACAATTTGCTACTTAGACCGTCTGATCAGGAACCAGAAACGGGAGCGAAGCTAGCTCGAAATTTGTAACAACCTACCACAGGTAGGTTAGGGGATTGTTTAAAAAAAAAGACTTACATTTTGGACGTATGCAGGACAGCCCAAGTAAGTAAGATAATGTAGAATGCAACGGAGAGCGAAGCGAACTCAAAAATCTTGCACGCTCTTGGATAGGTTAGATTTTCTTTTGATCATTCCAAAACAACTAGGAATTAGAAGCTTTGTTGAGTTATGATGAAAAAATCAAGAGAAGTAGAATGCAAGAGCGAGCAAAGCGAGCCTGAAATTTTTTGCACCCTACCTAGAATAGTTTTGTTTTCTTTTGACCATTATACAGAAAGAGAACTCACTTTGTCCAGTTATGAAGAAAAGCTTAAACTCGTTTTACAGCAGTTCAGGATTTGGAATCTGATCTTACACTTAGCCTTGCGAACCTTATATACGAGCGGGGTACCCAAATTACCGAGTTTGCTTCGCTCGCTCTTGCATCCTAGATTTTCTATTTTTATATCAGGCTTTTTTAAGTAAAAACTTCTTTCGGCACGTTGAGCGACTTTTGGTAGGGGAAAACCTTATGGGGTCGCGTCAACGTCATGCAAATATATTTGTAGCTATGAGTATGACGTGTTGCGCTTGTTGTTGCTCGGAGTGTAGATAGATGGAAAACCAGACTAATGTTAATAATTTAAATTTACAAATTATGACATTTTTACTTTTGATACTCAATTGATTTAAAATTTCAGAAAAAATGTTATATCATATTTTTTAGTTCTCACTTCTGTCGGAATTCCCCATGACTGCCTATTTTCATGATGTTTTTGTGTATATGTGCCCATCGGGGTCATCGTGGCTGAGATACAGTTTTAAGACAAGTAAATCATTCAGGCTCTCGACAGCTTCAATAATTTTGGGGTTGTTATGACCCCCGTGACCCCCCGCTGGGACCACGCCTGGTCTGTACGTGTTAATCTTGCAGTGTGTGCTCAAAATAGGACGCTTCTCGACCATCATACTTCGCCAGGTTAATACTGCTACAATAAATTTTAGAAAGTAATTATGGTGTCATCATGATACCTTCACAGCTCATTCGGTATCGACGAACCATAGCGCACTACAATAATTATTCCATTCTTCTCATTAGATGCCAGGAGTATAAAAGTTTTACTGATCTGCGCTACTATTCATCTTAGATAGAAATATCTGCCTTAATACAAAATCTATTTAAGGACAAATTATTTAAAATCACTCTAATGTAATGCAAACGTACAGACCGTCCTTTCAGGTGCTACGGGAATTGAATTGGCAGAGGCGAGAGAAAAAAGAAACAGTTTTGTTTAAACGACTGATTTGAGAGCAAACACTGCCGTAGACCGGGAGAGCCGCCCGCATCTCAATATATTGGTGCATAACGTTTTAAACCCAAATGTTCCGGAATATTTTCTATTTTAACAGGAGCTAAAAGTTTAGGCGGGTGTTTGAATATTTTTGCATAGTATTTTTATAAAGCATGCGATGGTTTTTACTCCCAGTTCTTCAGGAGTAAGAAAGAGTTTTTGGTGCATGTACAGGGGTATGCTCCAATAACCATCTCTTCGCCGATATCTAATGAACAGCCCTGAGACCCGAGTCAGAATCTTTGCAATCATTGTGATTGCGAAGATTCTGACTGGGTTCGGGGAGTTCATCTGAAATGCCTAGAACACCTGCCTAAATCACTGACGTAAAGAAACTGTGATGTACAGTGTAAAAGAATGTGATGAGTTTGGCTAATCATACAAAAGAGCTGCTTCACTTCGGCACAGAACTCGTAGGATTGTTACTTTGTACTATGAATATTGTAACTTTGTATAAGCTTTGTATTTTGAAACTGAAATTTGTAAGACTTCGCTACCAAAATTGTGAAACCATTTCAATTTCATAAATCGGTTAACACTCTAAAATAGGAGAACTAATATAAATCAAGACCTTCACTAAATCACCGCCATTGACTTTACTAATTCAGTTTTTCTCGTAAAAAGGCAAAGGTATTACGCAAGGGTGCCATAAGAAATATTTCGGGGGTAGCAAACTTAATTAGCGTGTTTTCTTTGATTACAGTCATCAGTGCACCGGCTGGTCCAAATGTTCAGCTCACCTGAGCCACCGTTACGCTTAACTAAATTACTACAATTTCTTTCGCTCTGGAAGGTTGGTACAAAAAATTACAGGTAGAGCTGGCTAATTCTTATGTTGTTAGTAGTATGATGTTTTGTGTTTGTGTAGTTTCGTTTTTGTTTTTTAAACGATGTAGTTACTGATGTGGATAATGTGTTTGTGAGAGTTTTTGTAGTTTGCATTAGACGTAGGATGTTGTAAAGACTTGTTGTTTCTGAAGAAGATAGGCCACCTTAGGTCTCATACTGGGTATTGAGGATGGACCGCGACAATGATAAGCACCAGTAGGTATCTTCTTTTCCCACGTTTAGACACACTACAATAATCAACGTGTCTGCCAAGAATGATGTCGAATTGTTTTTCCTGACCGTAATCAATAATCGCTGCCGATGACAGTTTTGCCACTACTTGGAACAAATACTATCTCATAGTGGGTATTGAGGATGGACTGCGACAATGGTAAGCACCAGTACATATCTTCTTTTCCCACGTTTAGACACACTAAAATAACCAACGTGTCTGCCAAGAATGATTTCGCATTGTTTTTCCTGACCATAATCAAAAATCGCTGCCGAAGACAGCTTTGCCACTACTTGGAACAAATACTATCTCATAGTGGGTATTGAGGATGGACTGCGACAATGGTAAGCACCAGTACATATCTTCTTTTCCCACGTTTAGACACACTAAAATAATCAACGTGTCTGCCAAGTATGATTTCGCATTGTTTTTCCTGACCGTAATCAATAATCGCTGCCGAAGACAGTTTTGCCACTACTTGGAACAAATACTATCTCATAGTGGGTATTGAGGATGGACTGCGACAATGGTAAGCACCAGTACATATCTTCTTTTCCCATGTTTAGACACACTAAAATAATCAACGTGTCTGCCAAGAATGATTTCGCATTGTTTTTCCTGACCGTAATCAATAATCGCTGCCGAAGACAGTTTTGCCACTACTTGGAACAAATACTATCTCATAGTGGGTATTGAGGATGGACTGCGACAATGGTAAGCACCAGTACATATCTTCTTTTCCCACGTTTAGACACACTAAAATAATCAACGTGTCTGCCAAGAATGATTTCGCATTGTTTTTCCTGACCGTAATCAATAATCGCTGCCGAAGACAGTTTTGCCACTACTTGGAACAAATACTATCTCATAGTGGGTATTGAGGATGGACTGCGACAATGGTAAGCACCAGTACATATCTTCTTTTCCCACGTTTAGACACACTAAAATAATCAACGTGTCTGCCAAGAATGATTTCGCATTGTTTTTCCTGACCGTAATCAATAATCGCTGCCGAAGACAGTTTTGCCACTACTTGGAACAAATACTATCTCATAGTGGGTATTGAGGATGGACTGCGACAATGGTAAGCACCAGTACATATCTTCTTTTCCCACGTTTAGACACACTAAAATAATCAACGTGTCTGCCAAGAATGATTTCGCATTGTTTTTCCTGACCGTAATCAATAATCGCTGCCGAAGACAGTTTTGCCACTACTTGGAACAAATACTATCTCATAGTGGGTATTGAAGATGGACTGCGACAATGGTAAGCACCAGTACATATCTTTTTTTCCCACGTTTAGACACACTACAATAATCAACGTGTCTGCCAAGTATGATTTCGCATTGTTTTTCCTGACCATAATCAATAATCGCTGCCGAAGACAGTTTTGCCACTACTTGGAACAAATACTACTAAAATACCTATCAATCGACACCTTCATTACATCTTCACCATTGAAGCTCACTTTATTTAATTCCACATAAATCTTAACATATTTCATTCACAGCTAAAGATAACAATAAATAACAAAACTTACCGTCTCTACAAATGGTCCACGGGTTTAGTTGACTGTAAAAAATCAATTCGTTTGACATCTGTTGTAATAGAAACAACCGGGGTATAATTTCCCGTTGTTTGCAATGGTTGTATTTGTCTCAGGGGCGATGCTACGCTACCTGTCCTGTAGCTTGTCATAGGAAATATTGAAGAGACATTTAGTTTCTGCTCTTAAAAGCTTTGAAATTTGTTGTATTTGAGTTTGTGCTTGCGTAGTTTTCAAATATATTTTCACTTTTGTGTTCGATTGACGGTTACTTTTTCAGAACTGAAATTCAAGAGCCGACAAAAAAGTTGGCATCGAAATCATGCATGGTCAAGGAGCGATAATGTGAAGCAATTTCCGTTCAAAATCCTTTCCCACATAGTAGGTGCATGTCACGGAATGTCATTTTCAATCAAATGTTGATAATGACAGTCTGAAAATAGGAGTATGCAAAATTATACCTTAACGTACTTAACATATTTATTCGTCGACTGTACAAAATAAATGATCTTAGCATAAATAGTAAATCCAGTTTGTAAATACCTAGTTGGCGATCAAAGTGCAAATTACAATTTTACTTTTACTAAAACTGTAGGTACGAGTATGTCCTGTCCATTTCCTTTATAAACAGAGTTGTCATAGCTCCACGGGCGACGCCTTTGAAAATCCGGAAAGTACGCGTCGCTTTATACCTGGTGACTTGCCTTGCTAACTTAATAAACTTTCAGCTAAATAATGTTTTTCATCTCCTCTTGTTTCGAAAACAAATTGCTTTATTTTTGGCTCGGAGGCATTAACAATGACATTTATCACGTGCGTATGCCGCCGTACTGTTGTCATTTAACACCCCTTACTTAAATTATCAACGGCATGCGTTTCGTAACGATCGTTTGATTAATTGTGTGTTAAATTTACGTAAGTGATGTTGAAGATTAAAGTCTGATTTCATTTTAATTAATCGGTTTTAGGTAGGAGTTTGTATGTGCTTCGCAGACGTTGACACATTTTGTTGCTTGTTTTCTATGACATAGGTTTATACCACCACTTGGTGTGTTTCATTTCACGGCGACTGGACAATACTTGGTTTACCTAACAGACACCCGCTACACGATGGCCCATGTATAACCAGTTTTTTTTACCTATTCATTTTTTTTTTTCTGTAAATGACCACATAAATAGACTTTTAGCACGTTATTCAACAACATCCTCACGGATAGGACAGATATTGTTTACATGTTGTATATCTATGATCACCTGAACGGACTAAGACCCGTCGTTCTGTTTCTGTTAAATGTTTGAAGATGACAGAGACAGAATGATGTTTAAAACTCGTTTAGAGCTAAATGTGTTTAGTGATTGGCGGTGAAAATGGGCCTATCTCCATAAACAGAAAATTAAAGAAAATAGGTACTGTAAAGTTGCAGGTTGCCGAACACGTGATTTGTAGCTTTGTGTGTGTAGAGCCAACTATACCAAGTGAATAATTGGAAATCAAACTTTAATTTTCCCCAAGTGAGTAGGTAGCTGTTACACAACCTTTTGTATACAAACTTCGGCTGTGGTTTCTGAGTTCGGAATAAAAGAGAATTTTCCAGAAACAACTTTGTGTTAAATAATATTATGTGCCAAGTTCAAATTCTTAGGTATTCATTTGAAGCTCTTAGAGAGATACAATTATATGTTGTGTTCTATTCTTTTCCTATACATACTTTATTTGTAATTCTATAGCTGAGTTTCCCACAACTATTTTGTTACAAGTTACCTAGACATTAATAATAATCCTTATGTTAACATGACAACTAACAACATCACTAATTACGGGTGCTCTGTAACTAAATATAGAATCAAATTACGGTTAACACAATAATTACAAGATCACAGATTCGAATTACCAATAACATGGCACACCTCTAGTCCCGTAGGGTTGCGACCACGTGACAGATGGCCAGGCCCGGACTCGGAACAGATAATTAACACGTTTCTTTTCCAACGGACGAACTTGATAACAAAACTTTATTAATACCGGTGGGGACTAGGCTTTGAGGGTAACAAACTTTTCTAATGAAGTCGCCCAGCGGAATATTACTTTCGTTTGTAATTTGTTATTTATTTACAGTTCAATTAGACGCCGTGACGCATTCTTAGTTCAAATTATAGTAGCGGCACGTTATTTGAATTTATGGCCTGAATTATTTTAGATGAATATAATAACTGTGTTTAAGCTGGAAATATTAGGACAATCTATTATTAAAGGACAAAGAGTAAACTATTTTTGAAGAAAACGTTTTAACATTTCAGCTGGCACACAGAAAGATACTTAAGAAATATCAGATGTCTAGAGATGTTTTCGCAACGCTCCGTGTGAATACTCAAACGCGATGTAACTTATTAATGTTTAAACGGTAGAACAAGGCAGTCGTTACGTATATGTCAAGACGTAATGGTAATGCGTTGGGAACGCCGAGCAATATTCATGTCAAGATTTCAAATGTCAGGCATAGTGAGGGTGTCAAAATCGCTGCAAATGTGTTTATGCAAATCAGCATCTCCATTAACATTACCTTCCCTTGTGAGAGTCGCGTGTATGCGCATGTTTAATAGGTAAGTATGTTATTGTTGTACATACGTTACGGGCTTCTAATTGAATAAACATTGCTTAATCAGGTAAGAAATTAGTTTACATTTGCTGTATTTTGATTTGGCAAGGTTAAGCAGAATGTCGTTGACAATTTTTACTCGATCCAACTTTGGGTCAAAAGTAGGAGAGTTAATTAAGTTAAGAGTATTCTGAGTAAATTGTGAGTGATTTTCGAGTACCTAGAATCATCAATACGTTTATAATGATGTTCTGTCTACGTAAGAAATGGATATTGAGTCGGTCAGCCGGTTATCTTTTAAAGTGAAGGCACGTGAACATATATTATCACTATCAGTCAGAAATTGGCTGAAACATCCCAGCGCTGAGTTGCTGGATTCGTTTTCTCCTCTACCGATCGTTATTTCTCCTGACCAAGGTTTATTTTGTTTATATGTATGTATGTACGTATCTATGTACCTATACAGGGTGGAAACTTTCAGCGGGGCAGTAAGGGGAAGTACCTTATCCGTTGCAGCTACACGAAAATGGTCTTAGGAGACTATCCATAATTTTTTTATGAAATGTTGATCCCCAATCACAGATTTTCAAAAAAAATATACAGTTAGCAAGTAAATAGCCATTTTACAAAAAAACATTTTTTGATGCCAATCGATCCTGTCTCTAATACTGATCAAAAACTTCTATGGGACCAACCATCGTTGGAGTACTAAAAAAGGCACAAATTGCAAAAAACTATTCCCGTACATTTTGTATGAAAATTTTACGCAAAGGCTTTTTTAGTGACGGTTGAGATCTTTTTGTGATAAGTTTAAAAACAATTCAAATTTCTAACTCGTTATTATTAAAAAAAAAACAATCTTGACAGAATTCATACAAATAAATTGTCTGCAGCCATTATGTCGGTACAGAAACGAGTCAATTTATGTATTCGCCAAAATGGCGGTCACTTCGAGCACTTGATATCGTAGGGCAAGAAACAGCAAGATTTTAAATAAGAATAACATCATCAAGTTATGTTAGTTAATAAAAAAATAAAATTAATATTAAATTATGATATGTGTAAAATTCTACGTGATCATTTGTCTTTTATTTTATTTTTTGTATTTCAGTTACACAAATTCTTTACAGAATGTAAGGGAATTTTTTTTAGCAATTTGTGACTTTTTGAGTACTCCAACGATGGTTGATCCCATAAAAGTTTTTGGTCAGTATTAGAAACAGGATCGATTGGCATCAAACAATGTTTTTGTGTAAAATGGCAATTTTCTTGCTAACAGATTTTTTTTGTTGAAAATCGGTGAATGGGGATCAACATTCCATAAAAAAATATGGATAGTCTCCTAAGACCATTTTCGCGTAGCTGCAACGGATAAGGTACTTCCCCTTACTGCCCCGTTGAAAGTTTCCACCCTATATTAGTTTTTATTCTTGTATTTTATAGTCATTTCCGAGCTATCTATCCCGTTTGTTGCACCTGCCATGGTATATCTCTGCATCACCCTAAGGTTGACTGGTAGAAAATGCCTCAGGCATTAAGTCCGCCTTTGTACAGTATTTTTTTTACTTGTGCATAAAGTTTTAATAAATAAATAAATATCATGCTAGTTTTTCCCAAAAACTATTTTTTTTTAATATTTTTTTTTGTCTCATTATAGTTTTAACGATAACGATCGGTAGAGGAGAAAACGAATCCAGCACCTCAGCGCTGGGATGTTTCAGCCAACTTCTGACGGATATGTTCACGTGCCTTCACTTTAAAAGATAACCGACTGGTTGCTGTCCTGATTTTCAGAGGGAGCGCAATCCAAAGAAAAGCCGCCTGGACAAAGATAGAAGAATGCATGAAACCAGAATGAATGATATTATGTTACACTAGAATAAAATACCTAGCATACCTACATCAGTTCCATTCACAGAAAGATCTCAAAAACAACCCTAATAACATCTAAAACCACAAACACTCCCACCACAATTACCAAAATAACAATGTTAAGCACAAATACTACGGATACGAGCATACAGCAAGTTCCCAGATGTCAGACATTGCTCGCGAAGTGGGTTCACTGCAGATGCCGCAAATATGCGTGCAATGTAAATTTGATACCCCGAGTGACAAGCGCGGTCGGCCGCTGGGTTTCATCTATCCGAGCTATGCCGCTAATCTCTGGGAGCATGTTTTGACAGATTGCTTTGGCCGTACTTACGTTAATTAACGCATTTCGGACAGTAGTTTAAAAAGTTACGGGACACTGGTTTTTGGAAGAATCTAGATGAACCCCCGGAATGATAAGATCAATACCTACATTATTTAACTGTCTTAATGCCTGTACCGTTTTGAATAGACCAAGAGGTCTTCAGCATCAACGAGGTAAGGTAGCGTAAACATCGTGACAGAGCTTTGACCTTTGCTCAATATCAATTTATCATTGGCATCTCTACATCCCATAGACATGATAGTTAAACACACGATTACTCCATCCAATCACTCATACCTGAACTTAAGGGTACCTCATTAATATTGTAAACGGTAACCACTAACTATTACGTACTTAGTATTAGTTGGTCCAATAACTTCTCAGGACCCAACTTAAGACGCAACCTGCTGGAGTGAGAAATTGGACTCACGTATCCCATTTTGTGGAGACAAAGCCTCTTAATGTGTGTAAAGTGTCAAAGTCTTGCCATTTGGCTGTGGAACTGGCAGATATGTATTAGGAGCGGAATCTATTGAAAATTAAATGCTATGATTGAGTAATGATAACGTTGTGAAGCACGTGTGTACTATCTTAAATAATAGACTTTTTTATAATATTATGATGTACTCTTAATTAAAAATACTTCGACTCTAATTATAAGTAACTAGTTTGTTACCACGATTCGTCGGCGTGAAATTTCTTGTTCCCCCGTCCCATCCCGTCGCATCGCATCGCCTGCCCGCGCTATTACTTCATTTTCCCTTAGCGTCTTTTCTGCTCAGCTTCTAATGGTCACAGTGTGATGTTAAAAATCCTTCAACCTTCCTCAAGAATTGGGCTATCAAATGCTGAAAGGATTTTCAAAATCAGTTCAGTAGATGAAGAGATTACCCCCACAACCTCACAAACTTTAACTTTTTATAATTAACTAGCTGCGCCACGAGGTTTCGCCTGCGTAAGAGCCTATTCTTTGGGAAATTTTCGGAATAAAAAGTTACCTGTGTATTATTACAGAACTCCAGCTTTAGAAGTACAAAGTTTCATCGCAATCGGTCTGTAGCTTTTGCGTGAAGAACAAACGGTATGTTTGTCCCCTATTCACGCACATACTAACACACACACCTTCACAATTTTAATATTAAAGTAAGAGAAGGATTTTACTATCCCAGAAACAATGTACAATGTCATGGAAGACTCAATGAAAATAGTTTAGACATGACACAATAAATCGTCAAAAAAATATGTTTACCAAAGCGAAAAAAAAGTAAAAATATAACCTTTCACGTAAAAAGAAAGAACACGAGAGTAAAGTGTAAAATCATTGCAAGGCTCTGTAAACTATATTTGAAGTGGTATTTGTTTGAAGCAAAACAAATGAAGACCCCCCCACGCGGGACAGGCTAACATACAACTGCCCGTGAAAAAAACACTCTTTTCTCAAGTCAAAGCCGACCAGTGAAAAGGTTTGTCCTTGGGACTTGTTTATTGTTAAAGCAAATGAAACTTTAACCGGGAACTGCAGCCTCTTAAACGAAATAGGCAAATCCATCGGTATCATTGGAATACGTGGATTGTGTGCGAGCTGTCCGGCTGCGGGTCCGGTGATGATGGTGGTTACAATGACATTGTCTCGAAGTCTTTGATTAAAACTCTTGTGCCATTACACATACTCGGAGGGTTTAAATTAATTAATAGCATCACAGGGGTACCAACTTCGGGAGCCGCGTGACGACTCCCGGCCACCGTAGGCGCGGGCCTGCGGGCGGTGAGTAATGGGTAGCTCACCGTCCAATCAGGACCAGGCCCGTGCTGGACGGCGCGTACGTGTTCCACGCGCGCCTCAAAGAGATGTCAGCATCGAAGAGGGGGCCCACTAGGGCCCAAGCCTGCCGGGAAAACGGGATCATCCGAAAGGGGTACCGCTGACCCGGAACATAAAGGGCTAAGGAAGGAACACGGGTGGGTTTTAGTCAGTAAGAGTCTGACACTCCCTTCCGCTCCACCCAGAGCGGGAGGAGTCATTTGATGATTTCCCATCCTCAAAAAAAAAAGGGGTACAAACTTTTAACTTTAGGATGTGTGGTGGCAGACCAGGTGGATTTAGGCATACTGTATCGATGGATTTGTAACATTTATGGTCTCCTGGTACTTTTTGCAATATAATACGTTGAGAAAGTTGCGATCTTCCTTTTTTAGGCATACTTTATTAATTTAAGTTATTAAGTTTAAAATTTATAATGGTAAAAATAAAGTTATTAAGTAAGTTGAAAATGAAATTAAGTACCTATTAAGAAAAAAAATATGGTAAATATTCAGTTGTTTAATTTCAAATGTACATAGATATAAAAAAGCTGAAGTAGTTCTGAGAAAGAACCAACCTTTGTTCCTACTTGCATTGTAATTAAATTTTAGAACACAAAAGCTGTTATTGTGACTTAACTATAATAGATGGATATGTTATCTCACGGAATTTTTTGTAGACATTAATAAGACCTATAAACATGTAGTACATTATTATGTTCTATCATTAATAGTTTTCGCAGCGCACGTCAAAAACAATTTTGGGTTTTCTACCTTGGGTTATACAATATTGCAATTTTCTTACGGATCCCAATTTAAAAAAAATATAAATTATAGCCTATATTATTCCGTATTAATGTAGCTGTGTACTGGTGAAAGATTTTTTTAAATCGGTTCAGTAGTTTCGGAGCCTATTCGTTACAAACATAAAAACAAACAAAAAAATCTTTCCTTTTTATAATATTATTAGTGTAGATTTAAGTATAAGTATAGATTAGAATTTTATTGAAAAAGAATATCTTTATTTGTCAATTATAATTATTTTATAATTTTATCTAATTTAACATAACTTGCATGCAATAATAATATTCAATTTTCAAATACAACGTGAATTGTTTTATGAATAAATTACTAAACAAAGGCGTCTAAATAAATTACTAAAAAATGGAGTTCTTTACTTTCTCATGGTAATGTCAATTTAAAAAAGATC
Source organism: Brachylomia viminalis (assembly GCA_937001585.2). NCBI lineage: Eukaryota > Metazoa > Arthropoda > Insecta > Lepidoptera > Noctuidae > Brachylomia > Brachylomia viminalis. Next base: position 13,839,200 of record OW443299.2, read on the forward strand.
TAAGATTGACATCGTATTTTTTTACTTTCATGCCAGGCTTTCATTTGGCTTTAATTAATGAATATGTATGTTTCTTTATCACTGCTATGGCATCGCATGATTTATGATTATGACTGTTTTATTAATTGACACGGGTCCCAAGCTTGCTAAAGGGCTCTTAATATGTACACTCAATGTACATTTTAGCAGCAGTTTTGTTTTATGAAATTGAACATGAGAATGCGAATGAGAATGTGCTTACAGCAACGCAGTTTTTCTCCACCCTTTTGGGAATAAAACCCTCAGTGTAACTAGTGCGAGAGTCTTTTTTCTAATTCCACCTGCCTTAAAAAAGAAAAAGGTAAGTTTTAATACTAAGCGTTTGCAGAAGATCGTCGGTGATCCCAGGAGGCACTTGGAAGGTGAGAGGGCGTGTGACCGAATGCCCGTTTTGTTAGCACGTGATACTTTTGTTAAGCTCGCCATTGACTCCCGAACTATGAAACCGTCACCAGAGGTATAATCACGTAAAAAGGCTCGCCAAGAATTTCTTACCTTACGTTTGTACGGAAAAATCTGTTTTTATTTACTTAAGGGAAGGTTTTGAAGTTTATGTTTGTAGATTATATTTTTATTTTTTTTTGGTTTTTCAACAAGGGGTAGGTTTTAACACGTAATTAAATAATTAAGAAAAAAAAAGCTCCGAAAAAACGAAAAAAAATATGTCATTTTTGAAATCTTTCGGGAGCTGGGTCTTATTGATAACAAGAGCTCACTAACGTTAGTTTAATATGAAATCAGATTTCGTGTAATTTAGCCACAAACAATGGACTTGCATAGTTCTGTTTCTGTACGTAGGATTTTGTTAATTATTGGGCCATTTGATTATTGATTTTCAGTTAGGTTTTTTTTTTTAAATTTATTCCTTTTTCCAATTCAGATCAACTCCGTGTAGGAAACACGAAACATTTTTTAATATTTTATGCTCAATGTTCAGAGGACCTAGACAAGTGGCCATCGCTTTTTCGCAGCAGAATAAAATTGACATAAGCAACCGAAAAGCTTATGTCAGTCTAATACTTTTTTGTTTTTTCCATCATCGTTATTGCTAAGAATCACTATGCCCTCCGTTAACGTTCGTAGGCATATAGTTTCATCAAGAACTTCCTTTACCTGAAAAACAAAACCTTATCTCTTTTCCCTACTGTACAAGTATTTTATATGGTTTCCGAAAAATCGGCTGTGACAGTCAGGTCGTGCGGCACGAAAGTCATTCTATAACACTGTTCGTTCCGCTGTACCATTTTTTGTATATCCTTTACAATGGTAGGATACATTTTTCGATGGTTATATCATTCAATGTTATAAGGGAACGAGTCCACTGTCGATTTTGCATAAAGGAGACGATTGTTCACCCTAAGTTCACTACGGGAAACTTCAGTTCTTTAGCTTTAGACCTAAGAATCTAAAAAAAAACTTTACAAACACTCGTTAAGCGAGTTAGATAAAAGTTATTTGGTTTATTTTTAATCGTCGTTTATATTATTTTATGCACTTATTTTATTTAAGGATGAAATTTTAGATGGTGTCAACGGTTCAAGGTAGATGCAGGGCAGGCAGATTTGATCCTGCCATTCTAGATTTTAAACACCAGCAAGAATGTCATAAATACTAGGTACTACAATTCCTGTATATCGACAAACGTGTTATGTTTTTTAACCAGCAAGCAACAACCGACTATCTAAAAGACAAGAATATTCAAGGACTTATGTAAAGCGCGTGAATCCTTACATTTGCTTTCACAACATTGCCAATAGAAGGCACGTAAGAGAATGTAATACCGGGTACAAGTTGCACCGAGCACCGGCGCGGCGGCGGCGTGCAATTCGCAAAGCCAGAACGATTGTAAGGATTTATCAATATGGGAGGAGATCCGCCCGGCAATACTACACGGCTAGTAAAATGTGCAGATACCACTACAAGATTTGTGGATATTTGTTTTTGATTACAAGATTGCTTTGAAGAAAGCAGCTTGTAGGTGTGTTAAGCGTAGAGGTAACTAGAGTAAGTTAAGTAAAGTAGGTTTAAAGTAAGTAGGTTTCATATTTGATCTTACTCTTTCTCATTAGGTAATGGCTCCCAATAATTCTCACCGGACTTTGTTCAATGTTTATTTCGTCTCATTTAAACGCTTGCTGAATTTATGAGAATCGAAGAAAAGAAAGAGCCGCTGCTCTTTCTCAGTAATAAATAGAAAGAAAAGCTACTGCAATAGAATTAATCAAAACACGTTATGGTAAAATTATTACACAAATGAAATATATCTGCAGCTTATATTATAAATATTGTCATTTCGTGGTTCCAAAAGCCCTTGTTATACCTTTGTCATCGCTATTTGTCAAGCTGCAGCGGGTACCAGGTTTTTATTTCATAAATCAGCTACTTTGCGTCATAATACCATGACAAATTTTTGAGCAGATCTAAGCATTCATTTGTGACCAGTAAGCTGAAAAAATGGGAAAAACGAAGCAAGTTTTTGTGCCAGATTGTACTGTTATAAAAATAAAATGCTAACGAATATGTTTTTATTCTTGGCAGGGTAGTGAGGGGAACTGGGATTTTTACGATACGTTGAATTTACAATCGCCTACGAAAGCACACTGTCTCGAGCAAACCCTTTGTTTGTTCTATTCAAATCCAATGCTAATACGTTCACAGAATCAAAGCGGACGGATGTTCTTCTTTGCGTCGCTAGAAAACGGAAATTTGAATGGATCAGATGAGATTGTTACATTTTGTTGGTACTATTCGGTACGAATTGGGGTGGTTATCTAGGTTTTGTTTTTATCTTAGGTTATTTTTGTTTCTGTTAAAGTCATCTAAGGGAATATTGGAAAGTTTAGATTTAGGTGTAGGTAAGCTGACTTAATCTACAGCAGTGAATGTCTACCGCAAGATCCATTAGTATAAAATGGTGTTGATTCCATTTTACACGAAGTCACAAACAAATTACATCGAAAAACGAAACACATTAGACGCCAGAAAAACGGTATACATCGTATATACGGGTACAAAATCGTAATGACATCGGCAATGTGGTCTTGGGGCAGTTGAGGGGGCAACCGCATTAGTGCCCCTCTAATGGCTGTAGGTGCCCGAAAAGTTGGTAACTTGCGAAATCTATCGCTCGCCAGTTCTTTATGAGCGACCATTATCATCGCTTCTGCGTTTTCCGATAAAACGTGTTCGCCCTACTTTTAACAGCAGTTCTCACCGAGTTTAAAGAGCCAATAAAATTATTATATTCAATTTATCATGAAGAAAATTGTTTCTCTTATAGGTTTTGCGACATGGGTTGAATTTGTAATGTTTTTTTTTCCGGTGGTGGAGCTGTGAACATGCACAAAAAATAACTAAAGAACTCCACGGATATCGGCTGATTGGTTTCATGCTAAAGGAATTCTTCAGTTATAAAATACAGTAAATGAATGCTCTTCAAACATTATTGTTGTATCTGATTTTCTACCGTTGACTAAACTCCTCTATATCATCTCTTACCTCCACTAATGAACCGTCTATTGTACTCGTTTAGCCCAATTACTAATTAGGTTCCCTTCGCCAATACAAAAAGTGTTGTTGGTTGTTATACAGCGTAGTGACCGTAGCTACTACTAAACAGTTCATAAATAAAACCGAGACCGCTAACTTTACACTTAACTTCTTTAAAGTGTTGGCTTCCTGTTTTTAAAACTCTGTTGCTTTTTGCTTCAAGGCACGAAGGCGGAAGGTTGCAAGTTCAGAACAGCTTTTAACACTTTGAGTAGGTACTGACGTGAAAAATGTGTGCGCATAGATTACAGTACCTAAGTATGTGTGTTTGTTTCTTCTATCTACATGCTATTATTATGATGGTTTGTACCGTTCTTTGCTAGCATTTTACTCTTCTTACGTCATAACTACGTTGTTGCTGTATGCTCTGTTTTATACGTGTAGTGTATCTATTTAATAGATAGGTATGTAAACACTATCTTATCATCAGGTTGAGGTAGCTGTCACTAATGTCAACTGTCAGTTCTACACGAATGGCGGGAAACAGTGAAAAGTGAAGCGTTTCTGCACAAAAGGTTTTGGTGTGGTGATGAGCCATGTGTAGTATATATTCAACTTAAATATGAAATCAACCGGATTCTACAATACGTCCGCTGTCTAAAACTAAGCGAATTGTCTATAGGTAGGTACGCTATTAACTCTCCGTCCGGAGTTCCGGACGTAACTAATAGAGTACGTATAATAAGCTCCTTTTACAAAATAATTACACTTTTTTTTTCTAAAACCACATCCCTCTTTCATAATAATTAAAGTTCACATTTAGAAAGGCGTTTGGTCCATAAAAATCGATCCCCACGGATTTTTTGATCAAACTGTTATAGATCCTACAATTATTGAAAAGCCGTGCTTATTTCTACTAGACCAAGGATTTCATGAGTCATATAATATCTTTCTTTCCATCAATTTTATAGTTGCCAGTTCGTTAATTTGTTTGTGTGTAATCTGACGTAATTGATCGAAGGCACGCAATCCTAAGTTAGGGGCCATTGCGAGATTCACGTTTTCTAATTTCTTTATTGTATTGTTAGTTGAAAATGTTCAGAAATACAGTGGCCCAGTGTGTGTACTAGGTTTGAGTCCCAGCTGATTTGTACCTGTTCTAATTAGCTCTGTAAATGAACTTAGTTCGTGCCTGCAGCGTCTTGTACACCTAGTGTTTTATTGCACTTTAAGATACATAGAAAATGTGGAAGTTTACCTCATCTTATGTAGCTACCTACACAACATGAATGCAATGTAATACTATTAGTCTCCTTCATATACTGATATTAGTTTTTTAGCTACCGTGTAAAATTTATTTTCGTGGACTAATCCGGTTTTGTTCGCCAGCTCCTCAGTTGTAAGAACATGCTGCATGTGTGATCACGCTTTTTTTCCATGATATAAGGCGATTATTATTATTATTTTATTGATTTGCTAGAAATATTTTTGCAGCTTTTCTGAGCTTTTCCCAGAGATAAGGAATGTTTAGTACCTACGCCATTTAATTTCGCAATTAGCACTTTTCTTCGTAAACATTTAACTTATTCTATATTTTTAATTGCAATGCATGTAATGTTTTTGCATTTTAATGTTTAATGTATATGTCTATGTAATTCGTAGTGTGTAATACGGGAATAATTTCCTGAAATAAATGAATATTTAATTTAATTTCCTTTCTACCTTTCATAGTTTTCCTTTCCATACCCTCTTCACAATTAAACCCACCAACTATAATTAGGCATTAGGTACATTCCTATTTCCATGTCTAGATTCCTAATTTGTGAATCTCCCGGTGCGCGAAGTGCGGGTTCCCTTTACCAGCAGTGACAGACATTGACTTCTCATCAGGAGTTTATTGTCTCCTAACTGCTGTAGAAATATAGCCTCTGAGCTATTCAAGGGCTTTACAGCGAAGTCAAGCTGAAAATTTCTCGTTTTTGTGTTTTATCTGTGAATTTTAAATAGGAAAGATTAGGAGGTTAACCTAAATCCAAGCTTACCTACATTAGCGGCACTATGACGGCTCGTAACAGTTACACGTTTTTATTAATATTGACTGCTAAATGCGAGGAAACAGATGTATTTTATTGAATGAATAAGCTTTAATTTTCTCGTTTGTAAGGTGACTAGCGCTATCATACGGTGTCGCTGGTTTAAGTATTATTTTTGTTTTATTAAATTTAGCAAAGCGTTTCTGGTGCGAGTTAGCATTTGGGAGTTTCCCATTTTTGACAATAAACTGCACAATAAAGCTGGTCGACAAACAAATAACAATCCATGGGTGGTAATGATGATAGCGTGTATTTCAATTGTGAACAACATCTTAAATTAAAAGTCAATATGCAGTCAAATATTCTGCATACAAAAAAACCTGTATCCCTATTACGAAACGTCTGAAGTTAAATAATAGTTATAGCAATAAAATTTAAAAGAACATCGAAGGCACGATTTCCTCTCCTCGGCAGGCCAATTGAGCTTGAACGCGTTTATGCATTTCTCTCACTTTTTTATTTTATTCAGCCGAGGAAACGGAGATTCTTTAGTTTTCTAATTTAAATAAAAATTCATTTCAATAAGGAGGACTTGTAGAAAAAAATCGATTTAAAACTTTTTTGTTATTGAATACTGTGTTCAGAACTTCTTTATCTGGAGTTTAATCAAAATCTATTTTGTTCTGAGTTCGACCAGGATGGCTTTTAAAATCTGATGTTTCGTCCCATGCCTAAGACACGGCACGGCACAGTTGGCGCAGTGGTTAAGTGATTGACTGCTGCGCTTTGTGTCGCGGGTTCATTCCCGCACAGAAAAAATATTTGTATGACCTGCAAGTAGTTGTTCCGGGTCTGGCTGTTTGTGTATGTGAGTTTAAATTATTGTAAACGCACCCACGATACAAGAGAAATTCATAGAGTGGGGCAAAGTTAAAAAAAAAAATGATGTTACTGCTGGGACGCAGGCCTCCTCTCGGTGAGAGGGAGTGGGCCGTAATCCACCACGCGGGCCCAGTGCGGGTTGGTAGATGTCACATGACTTCGAATTTTTCGGTTTTGGATATGCCGGTTTCCTCACGATGTTGGAAAGGGGGCTAGACGGATAAAATTCTTACAAAAAGTAGTCACGACACTTTCGGCCTTATTACAAAACAAGGTTTTTCTTTTGACATGGTTTAAACCATCGAGCCTGTTTTTGAAATAAGAACATAACTGAAATCGAAATACAGTTCCTTTTACAAAACTGTCAACTTAGTCCGGTCTTAGATTGTCAATTTTGTATTAAGAACTTTACTAAAGTCGGCATAGTTCCAAATACAAAAACTAAATGGAATGTGTAGGTTGGGGCTAAAGTTAGATCGTGTTTTGTAATAAGACGGTTTTTGTTCTTACGAAAAGTGGTCACGACACTTTTTGCTATATTAGGCTATATATATATATATGTTAATAATAAAAAAAATATTATTATAACTTAAAAAAAATAAAATTTTATTACAATTCCTTCACTAATTAATCGAAAGGAACTTCGTTCCATCCGGGTGTCCCTTGACACCTCTCAAGTTTTTTTTCTGATGATTGATTCCTCACGATGATTTTATGAGCACATTATAAAATATAAAACAATGGACGAAAAAATCTCGGCCACTTAACTCATCAGAAACTGCTTAGTTTATTAACAGGTCGTTTATTACTCTTGATAATTTTATTTTGATGAAATTAAGAGGGTGTGTCTAGACAGCGAGGCGAGGCGAAGCGATGGGGGCGCGCGTGACCCGGCTATAAATTGCCTGTTGGTAATGACCCCGCTCAGATATCGAATACACATCAGCTTCGACACAGTATCGACTACTGCACGTGGAACTGATTTTTTATTAGGTTGTTTATTATCACGAGTAAGCTTTTTTTAAAAAATGACTGTAACCTTTAATAAAAAAAAACAAATAAAATTACGTAAGTGGGTATACTTAAGTTGTTTGATGTTAATGAAAGCTCGATGAATTTAAAAGAACATAAAAAAATACGTGTGCTGTATCTCACTGTGCGGTAACCCCACGTGACCGCATAAAACTAGGAGCAGAAAGCTGTAAAATAAACGGAAAATCGTCCTTGCGGAGTCTATGCGGCGCTTACGCATAAAAGACGCCACGCGTTCAAGTGACAAACTGAACTATTCCAAGCAGCATTCTAATCGAATTCACCGCTATTATAGGTACTTATAATCGTAACATCGTCTTTGTGTATAGCTCAGATACCGATGACAATTATGCACTTACACGGTGGACAATGAGCATAGCCTATCATGAATCTGCTAGCGCCACCTGACGGTGGTCGGTGACATGCGGATTCTCTTTGTGTCCCGCCGACTACCGAGCCACCGTGCCTACCAAAGAGCATTATATTGTACGAGCAAGCCAATAAAGCAACGACATTCGCTATTCACACAAGACGGATGTTGTAATAGTCAATTGTATTTGTATATTGTATAAAATAAGGATCGCTGGATGGAATTTTATGGAGTCGTTTGATATGAGATTTTAATTCGATCACGCAATTGATATTATCTTTATGTTTTAGTTGCGTTTCATCGAAATACGGTTTGGATAGTAGATTGAATAATATTAAGATTGAAACAAAAAAAAATCTAACAGGATTCGCTAGTCTTTTAAAACTTTAGCTCACAGAAATTGTAGTCGGGTTAATGAGGATTTCACAGTCACCACGCCGCCACCGCCGCCTCATTTCAACCGAAAAGTTTCCCTCACCCTTAGATAGTTTTACAAGAAATGGCTATCCCAAAGAAAGGGTCACACATTCTACATTCCTTTCTATACCATACGCATAATTCAGTACAAAAATAACCGCCCTTCAAAATCATAAGCGATCAGTAAACATACAAAAGCCAATATTATAGAACGAGCTAAGACACATAAAGGGAGTGCTGTCAGCGACGCGAATAAGTTTACACTTAGTTAATTAAAAGATTACACACGAATGGGTAATTAACGGCGGATTTGTCCTCTCATCTGTTATGTTGTCGCATCGTGTGGAGCGCGCAAGCGGACGTAATTTTATACGTTCGAGTCTACTTGCGTGCGAGTGTGCATGTGTGCGTGTTTATTGCATGTTTATTGTAGATTTAGGTACTTTTGCTGTACACTTTTGACGGGTACTTTCACGCCGATCGGGGATAAGGATCAGGAATAAACCGTTGAATTGGGAAAAGTTTTACAAATCATTTTGCAACACATTGCGTCATGCTATGGCTATAAATAAATATGAGACAACATCCACACAAGGTATTCAGGTCCCGAACTAGGTAGAGCCTGTACTACGGTAACCTGATGACTGTTACACATATACACAGGTCAAACAGACATGTTCGTGCACACAAATGTTTGACTTGTCCGGGGATTGAACCCGGGACCAGCGGCTCAGAAGGCAGGGTCGCTACCAACAGCACCAACTGGTCAGTCAAGGGTCCAAGGGGTCAACTGGTCTGGTTCATATTGTAGAACCCTTTCTCTACAGTATGCTCCTTAGCCTTGCTTGTTTTACGAGCATAATAGTCAAGTGTACTAGTATAGTCAAGTGTACTGGTACACGCTTAAAACGCATTATCTGAACATGCATGAAGCCTCAGGTGCGCCTGGCTATGAATTGGTTTTTGTACATTCTTGCTTTCCCTTTGATAAACTGGATGAGTTGGATTTTACGGAGGATTTTAGATAATTTTCACCCTACTTTGAGAAATCTTTCGGGGACGATGGGAAAAAAGTAATTCTCCGTATCTTCAAGTTCTAAGATCCCATAACTGTCTTCCAAATGTTAATATTGTTTGTGATGGCACATAGAATCAGTTCTTGTGTACTGTGCTGGAAAATATACAAATCAGATTATTATTTATGCTATCTGTTAGAAAGAAAGAAAAAAAGAAAAATATTTTATTTGGGACACGCACAGGCATTACAAACAGTAAAAATAATAAAAAATAAAAGAGCATTTAAAACTAACAAAATTAACATTAAAAATAACAATAACAAGAAAATATAAAATAAAAGGCATGTGCGAGACCAAAAAGGCTCCTATCTCAGCATAATGCTGCAATATTTAAAAAATAAATACCGCAGCGCTGGTATTCTGATAGGGCCCGCTGTGATGCCACGGACATACCTACCTACGGACATCTATAAATCCCACTAGGGCAATACAAAAATAAATAATAATAAGAAAATAAAAACCATAATTTTATTATGTATGTACTCACGAATCATCGACCCACGCCCGACGAAGTTGCAATTTCTTTTAGTAATATTATCAAAATCAAAACTGCCCACAAAACTGTTCACAGCCGGTCTCTGAGTTTAGTACTGTGTACGTAAATGGATTACCTCCGGCTATTAATGTAATGTAGGTTATATGCCATTTGACACCAATTTTTGTCACATACAATTCAATTATCTTCTAATACCTAGTATTTAATCATGCACCTACAAGATCACTACGTACGATACAATAGCGGTATTCTCCCATAGGTTCCATAGTATGAACGCAAAAGTACTCAGATAAATTAGAATAGATCAAAGGACATGAAAAATCAATGGTGTAAAGAACCAAAAACATTCAATTGATCGGTGGTCAAAAAGGGATTGGGGTTTTTGTTGGATTTTAATTTAAAATTACTTTGCTTTACGTCGGTTTCAATTTGAAAGCTTCGACAGAAGATTTTAATTAATGTTGGCCCCTAAATAATAAAACTGTTGTTGACCAGTGTTTTATTGCTACACATATTACCGTGGCGATATTTCCCGTGATGACATAAAATGATTGACTAAGTAAACCCGAATTTCTGTTTGTATCAAGTTGATGTTTATACTGATATGACAACAAAATCCATTTTGGATGTTCACAAATCCCGAAACGCTATTTTTAACGACTCCTCGATTCAGTAAGAATATGTACCGTCTCTTTTTTATACTATTGACATAAATGTTGATCACATTGTTTTTTCGATACTCTGGCGGTCTCAGTTCCCCCCTCAAGGGTCGGCTGAACGAATATAAATGAATCTTATATTTATGATACTTTTTTCTTTTCTCTCTTCTTGGTAGCATTTTATTGCTCGTGAAAGGGTACGAATTGTTTTGCTGACAGATTTACGAGGAAAGATTCGGCGTTTATTTTATCTGTGACTTTTCCATTCTTGAGGAAGGCAACTTTGATTGCAGAAACGTTGAATACAAATTTAATATCGCCGACCATTTTATGATTTATAAGGGAGCTGTCATGTTTGGGCTGACCGATGCGGTCGTTGTTCTTCGGGGCTAACTAATAGATGCTGCGGAGATCTATCATGATTTTATTCATCCCGACCTTTGCCTGCGTTAATGACTTTAGTTATATAAAGTTACAGAAGGTTCGACATAAATAAATAGCTTTCATGTAGAGTTTAAGTATTTTTCATGGCGATACCAATTAATATTTCCCAGAATTTTTATTTGTGTTCAGTTGACATCTTTGGGTAAATTCGAATGATGACGAAGATATCATTGGAATTACGTTTCCATGAAATAAAATTACTAAAAAATATTGAAATCAAGCACGATCTGTAAAAGTATTAATTCCGAGAATAACTGCAACAGTTTTATAGTAGCTTTATAGAAATAAGATGACGTATTATTAGTGCTCAAAAGGGATTGGGTGGGTCACATAAGTCGCATTCACGATGAGTGCTGGGCAAAAGTCTCCACACAATGGGTGCCTGAAGATGGACGGCGACGTCGAGGCTGGCCCAGAGAGAGACGGTGACCGCGAAAGTTGGTTCAAGGTGGCGCGGGAAAAGAGTTCCTGGGAGGATTTGGATGAGGCCTTTGCCTTGCAGTGGGCTATAGGCTAAAAAAAAAAAAAACTGCTCATAACGCCCTCAATAGCTACAGAAACGCGAGTGCGCCACTTAAAAATTCTTAGCCTGTAATGAACGTATTTATTCTACGTATAGAAATGTTCGATGTTATAACAATGTTAGCTATTAATTCGTTCACAGCTATGCTGGAGTGTTCGTGAAGCGACGAGAGGCTTGAAGGCAGCTAACTCGATAACAAGACACAACAGCTTTCCTAATTGCAATTTATTGCAGGTAGGTACTGCAAACAAGTCTGTTTCGCTCACGTATTTTAAATTAATTTGAATACAGACTTGTAATTACATCTTGTGACGAGGATAGGTTAAATAGACTTATTGTGAAGAACGATTCATATTAAGCTATAAATTATGTGTAAGTAAATGCTGTTTTTGGAATGCCGCGGATTTACGAGCAATAAAATAGCCTTGCAGTTTTTCATTCGCTGAAGGCAAAATCAAAAGTCATTTATTCAAATTAGGCTGAGAATCAGCACTTTTTGAACGTCAAAATCACATAAGACAGTCCCCCCAAAACGCCCACCCTTCACCACTTCCTAGTGATTTAGCTGGGAAGAAGAAGTGGCGGAACAAACTCCCCAGCAGCACTGCTGTCTGTTCAGTTAGAAGAACTGGATTCTATACATATAGTAATAAATAAATTAACATTACGAAACACAAAAATATTAAAATTATTTGCCATATGTCAGGTAGCACACGCCAATATTTAAAACTATACTCAAGCAGAAATAAATAATAAAAACAAAAACGCAAACAGAACTTAATACATAATAAAAAGCCTTTTGGCATAAAGGGCGTGCCCGCTTACATATGCAATGCTGCATTATGTTTATATGTATATAGCTGTAACTTGTAGCCACAAATGATAAACTAGGACCTTCGAAGTAAAATAAAGAAACATTAATTTCTAATAACAATAACAAAACCATAGTCAGCAAGCATTAATACGATTTAATTATGGATATGTATAACTTTGTAGCGGTATCTACATCGCCACATGAGAACTACGTCACACTGACGTCACGCAAAATCCTACATCGCGCAAGCAGAGTTTACCGCGCAACTAGCATTATACATATACAACGTTCCGACATCAATCGTGGGGCAGTTGCCCACCAGACACGACACCCGTCTGGTCGGAGGATCCTCCCTTTTTTACGGAGGTATGAATGAACTTTACACCCTGTTCCTCGTAGCTCTATACTGCTGACCCCGAGTATGAACGTCAGCGCAGCCTTCGTGCAACTACATCAGCGTGACGTCATCAACATTGCATCCTCAAGCTTTCGAGCGGGCGAGTCTCAGCCCGCCAGCACCCACGGCTTCAAACGGGTATCCTGACCACCACCATGCAGCGAACGCGCATTCCTGGTCATCCCCCCCAGCCTCATCAGCAACCTTGGCACAGCACACTGCACTTTCGGCCGGTCAACAAGCAGAGCCATTCACACCTCTCCTGGTCGACGCCAGCAGTCAGCCTCAACCCGGCGCTGTACCACATCCGACGCCTACCTCTATAACTTTAAGCGAAACACAGTTTAAGATTATAATAATCATTGAGGAAATAATATTTCTAACCATGTTTTACCAAAGTTCAGGATGGTAATATTAAATTAGCTATTCGTATGTGTCTACATAAAGTTACTTAAAGTTAAGTCGTCTGAAAAAATATCGACCCGAAGTTACCGGTTGTAGAATCTTGGAGATAAATACATCAAGATTAATTAAATCAGTATAAAGGCCGAGACTTCTGTCGCTTTACCATTTAAACGCAACACAGAATGAAAACAAGGACATAAATCTATGTTTATTTTTTAATCAGATCCCAAGTTTAAACAGTTAAACAGCAACGATTGCACTTTATAAACAGGGCAACATTAAACAAGAGCATTTCTTTACAAAGATGTCTAAGTAATTATCTCAGTAGTTTTGAAATTCCATTTTGCCGATTGCACACTTTGTGGAGGAAGCATTCCTTGTGAAATTCTATTTATAAATTCAGTGAAAAGCAATTAATTTTAAGTCAACAATAGAAAAGTTCCCAGTTGTGATGCATTGTGTTCCGCTTTAGCCGTTTGCTTTCTTACACTGCTCGACTTATTCAATGATTTCCTTTATTAGCCGACTATTGAAAATTAGAGAAAGGTCCTGTTCTGTTTTGTTTATTTGATTTGCTTATCGTATTCGAAGTTGGTTGTATTGTTATTGGATTCTGTATTTCTTTTATTTTTGTATTTATCTTGGCGCTTTTCCGAATTATAGCTAAGGGTTAATTTGTTTTGGATTGTTCGTGTGCCTGGGTCATTGGTTTTATCCATGATCTTTTGATCCTAAGATGTAAGGAATTATATTGTACGCCAATATACCGTGCTCCTAATTAAATCCTTTTTCAAAAGACAATCTCTGAACAGAATTATCCCAATCAGTCGAATGCCATCATTAGTCTTAAAACACCATACGCAATTAAGCTATAATCAAGGCACCTCATACAATGTATGATATAATAGTTCGCACTTAACCAGCCGGCTAAACCCGGCTTATATCACAAATTACCTGAAATTAAATGTCTCTTGTTCAATTGTATATCATCAAATAACAGCAAAACGGTATCGGTTATACAATAGCACTGAAAGGGGATTAATTTGTTGACAGTAAATTGGATCCTAATGAAGCAAAGGCTCTTTGGATAAACAAGACGGTCGTCTTGGCCCCTGTTTACATGATTCAACGGTTCGTTAGCTTTGTTTCAAATCCAATCGGCCGTTTGTACAACTGCCGGTAGTTGTAGGTTTACTGTGGAAGCATTGTTGTCGATGACTAACGTATCATGTATTTATTTTGGCAGTCGGGATTTAAAAGTCTAAAGTAAAATATGATAGACTCCTTATCGTGATTTTTGAGACAAAAGGTACGTTAATTAAAAAAAAAATATCGAGCGTCATACGCCAGAAATCATTGCAATGCTTAGAAGACGCAGGAAAAGTTGCAAAAATATTCTATATTGTTCTGGATTTGGTTGGTTACAAAATGTTATAAAAGTATAATTGTAACGTAATAATAAAGTCAATTGAACGGATCAAGAACTCCTGTTGTTATGTAAATAGAGCTCAGCGAATCATAACACTGACGATATTCAACACTGTTTATGTAACGAGGAAAGTTCAAGAAAACGGAACTTTCTGCGAAGTATCTTAAACAATTAATTTGTTGTTTATCTGACATAAATTATAAAATTATTCTCTATCGGTTATTTTAAAGTTAAGAAGTCTTCTAAACAGACACTTCAATTTCATTTATTTGTATATAAAGTTTTCATTTGTATTGCAATATATGGTTAGCTAGCGACCTCGACAGGTCATCATATTATTCTTTTGAGCAACCGGCAGCAAGTTCGTCATGCTCCCTTAGATGTCAATGCTTGCGGTAGCGTCGGGGGTCGGGTTGTCTCCTTCCCTCAAATATGGCGAGCGGGGTAATGGCTGATCTTTGCGTTATGCTCGTGAACGGGTGCTGCTTGTGGTGACAGGTCAGCTTGCTGACTATGGTTTTGTTATTGTTATTAGAAATTAATGTTTCTTTATTTTACTTCGAAGGTCCTAGTTTATCATTTGTGGCTACAAGTTACAGCTATAAACATAATGCAGCATTGCATATGTAAGCGGGCACGCCCTTTATGCCAGGAGGCTTTTTATTATGTATTAAGTTCTGTTTGCGTTTTTGTTTTTATTATTTATTTCTGCTTGAGTATAGTTTTAAATATTGGCGTGTGCTAGCTGACATATGGCAAATAATTTTAATATTTTAGTGTTTCGTAATGTTAATTACTTATTACTATATGTATAGAATCCAGTTCTTCTAACTGAACAGACAGCAGTGCTGCTGAGGAGTTTGTTCCACCACTTCTTCTTCCCAGCTAAAGCACTAGGAAGTGGTGAAGGTTGGGCGTTTTGGGGGGACTGTCTTATGTGATTTTGACGTTCAAAAAGTGCTGATTCTCAGCCTAATTTGAATAAATGACTTTTGATTTTGATTTTTGATTTATTACATAGGATAAAAATCTATACACTGAATTAACTTCCTATACTAAATTAACTATAAAATATTAAAATATATTAACATAACTGACTAAAACTATTAACAAACTAAAATATGGAGTCAAAAAATTCCTCCGCATCGCTGTCGACTGGGTAATGTACCCAAAAGACTGGCGGCATTGCCACGTTAGATTGCAATGCTTAGCTTCTGGCCAAGGTAAAAGCCAGCCCTTGGGTCACGGGAAGTGTCAACCGGGCGTTTGGAGATTTCGTTGAACAAACCATGGGCACTCGGACCCCACGGCCGAACGGGTCGAAAATATAATTACCGATTTAAGGTTTATACTTTCGGCGCTTGAGCTTTTCCGCAGCCGCAGCAGCGGCGCTAGCACAGCACGCCAAGCCAGGAAGATGGGATGACGCAAGAGTATGGACACACGTTGCGTCCCATACTAAAGGCCTACCCACCTTCCATGGAAATAAAGACATGCCGTCCGGTCTCTTGCCATCGTCGCGTGTCAAGTCACTAGGTTCTAATACAGCTGGAACGCCGACGGTGCGACAAGAGCTCGTCGGATCATGTCATTAATGTTCACGTGCCGCGCTAAGCGGCCCACACTTTGGCTGCAAGACAGGCCGAGGCTGTTAACTACTTCGACACAGTGACAACAATGAGGAGAACAACAAGGAGCTCCTATAGTCGCAGGGAAGCAGTGAGGCGGAAAGTAGTGGCGTCGGACAAAGTGCCTATGTTCGACGACGGTAGTGCATGAAGTCATAGACCCGATTCCCACTTACCCACAGCCAGCAGGTGCGCACGCTCCACAGTAGTAGCAGATGTGTCAATTAAATTGTTCTGTACCACTCTGCAGAGTGGCTCCTCCCATTGTCTCTGGGAAGATGGCTTGTCGGGTGGATCTGAATTAGGGCAAACGAGTCTCCAAGCACCGTCACCGAGGCTATGGAAGCCTCGGTGAAGCACGGCACATCAATGCTAATCAGTGTGTTGGCTAGGATTTTCCTCATTCATTTCTCAGTGCCGTAGACCGAGGATATGGATTGAGTTGCTCCAATTTTCTGCCTACTGAATGTTTCTGTTACATACACTGATAATTGATAATTATTATAACAGAACGACTTGAATACTTACCTTGAGAAGTACAATTTATTATTTTAATTATTGTGAATGTGAGGACTATGTGGGTCATTGTTTCAGTTTTAATCATGATCTGGCAGTTTAAGTAGTTCATGCGGCCTACCCAAATGTCCTTTCTTTGGTATTGTTCGTCGAATCGTTGAGCTCCTAAAGTTCTGAGTTGAGCTGCACGGTTACTGACAAATGCGTGCACTGACTGGACAGGTCCTCTTAATCTGCGTGGTTCTTTCCTCAGAAGACCATTTCAGATACTAATCTACATGGTCCTCAAAGATTATGTTCGAACTTTTATATACACATTGACTTTGATAAATTTTATACAAACATGAGTATTTACTTTGTAAAGTATTATATTATTTTAATTATTGTGAATGTGAAGATTATGTGGTTTATTACTTTATTTTATTTTATTTCTTAGTGAGTTTCACGATCTGGCAGCTTGAGTAATTTATGCGGCCTACCCAAATGTCCTTTCTTTGGTATTGTTCGTCGAATCGTTGTGCTCCTTAAGTTCTCAGTTGAGCGAAATTTTCAAAGGCCGCGGCGACTTGTGAGTCACATTTTATTATGTTGTCATTAATGGACAGGCTGTAGTCAGTATTTCGGTTACTGGACCTTCCCGTTTCACTATTAACAATATTCCAAGTCGTTTTAATTACATTACTACTGTTTTTAATCTTCGAACTCAAATAACGGGACTTGGCCATACAACAAACTTTTTTAAATACTTTTGAAGAATTTCTAACATATAAATTAAATTCAGCAGTGTTTAAAACGGTCCTTTCATTGTACGGTTCATAAAGCCGTGTTCTACTTTTATGAATACCAATGGTAGCCCAATTACATTTTCAATATGCACATTCAGACCCTGCTCACCTTTAAAAAACCGTGCGTGGGTACACAGCGGACATCTCTTCAGGATGCTCAGCGATATTGAAGGCTGACAAGCACTACCACTACCATCCACCACGTCCCTGCAGCCACTGAGCATTTATTTAAATCGATTTAAACTTATATTAACCGTAATAAAAATAATAACTATTACAAACAAAATTAACAAAATAAACACTGAAAAGTCTATTTGACACTGATGGCAGCGATCACCGGAGCGGAGCAATCGTGCTGCGGCTTGAGGCGCCAGGCCGAAGATGCATTTTGGCGCAGCCCTGGCAACCGTTGCCGGGTGACAGACACCCTGGCGTTGCGTCCTCAGCGTCGAGGCGGTAGACTTTTAAGAAAGAAACTTCAGTGGCTGGTATTGTGTGACCCATTCTTAAATATATGTTTAAAGTGACTTGAGAAAATACTTCACTAGTCTGCAAATGCAGTATTCTGTTTTTGTTCACATTAAAGAGATAATATCTATTTAATAAATTTCACATTACAAAACAATAATATATTATTATTTAACGTAGCACAGAAATCTTGAAGATTTGACAAGTTGAAAAATGGAAAATTTTCAGGTTAGGTTATTATATTTTTATTTTAATAGTTTATTATTTAATTTAGTACAGGAATTTAATTTAGTGTATATATTTTTACCCTAGAAGTCTTCTTACTTTAAATTATTAGGTACCCTGTTCGAATTTCTGCTTGGACCAAATATTTTCTTGATTTCTCACTTTGGAAAACTTGGTATGGTGTCTTACATGGCGTTCATTACTTTTCAGCTAATGTAGTTCCTAATTTGTTATGGTAGCCAAAAGTCAAAGCATTTATATCAATCAAATCATTTACAGACACTTTTGGTTGGCGATCAAAAGTGCCTGTTGTGCCTATTTGAAATAAATGCTTTGACTTTGGTTCGCTCATTTAAGGGTAGGTAATTATTGTACTAGGAGTCTTATCGAGGAGAGTGAAATATTAATTCTACATATGATTTCCCAAAACGTACCTGGAATTTCAAATACTGCTAGATAAGCAGTATTAGACTTCTGACACGTAGGTAATAAGTATCAATGTACCATTGTAAATTCATCTCCTGTTTATAAATGCACAAACAGTGAGACATACGTAATGACAGCGTCATAATTAACAGAAATTTGATTGGCGCGCAAAGTAGTCTTCAATTGACGCCGGCAGGCTGCTCCAATAGGGATCGCTAGTACCATAAGTACATTTGCATTTAAATCACTGTACCTATGAATTGTGCGTGATTTCTAGCTTCAGCGATTAGGCTTCGTATCGTGTATTCATCTCGTATGAATTATGAATTCGTTTTTCTTGTATCTTGTTGTTTATGTTTGTATGTGTTGTGTCTTGTAAAGGAAGGTTGGTTAATTATTTCGAGTGTTTAGTTTGTTATTCTTAAATTTGTGATGGGCTCGGTTTATATCCATTCGTGTTTTGAGTCTAATTTTCAGTAATATTACGTGCTGCATATCATTTAATTGGATTTTGGACAATGACAGAGTCTAGCTCGTAGAAGGAAGCTAGTGCCTTGCAGCATAGCAGACGCGAGAGTAAGGAGGCATTCTCTTAACAGTTGATAATGCAATTATATTCACTACCCCCGGTTCCAAAACAGCTCTGAATTCTGCTCCTCTGAAACTCACAACAAAGAGGCAGTTAAATATTTGAGAATATGGATTTAAACTAATAATGAGGCGTCATTGTAAAGATCGCAACAACATAGGTAGGGGCCGGCTCGCTGCCAGCTATTTGTACTGAAAACTAACTTTTCAACTCGACGCCCGTTGTAAGCTTATTCCGAGCTAACTGTTTACACTAAAACGTTCGTGTATAAGTAAACGATGACTCCAACTCTCCATTTACTTGTTTGCTTTCTTATTTCGCTTTGTAAATTTGTTATAACAAAGCACAAGCTAAACTTTAGCAACTTATAGCCGACTTGATTTCTTGTTCGTAAGTTAGCGTCTTGAGGAACGTTAACGTGTGATATTCAGCTCGGTACGAAATTTTGTTTGTGTTTTAGTGAATAAGTATTACGACAGCACGAGCAATTACGTCATTGAGGCTTTGTTATGATATACTCTTAAAAGTGTTTTTGTTGGTTCAAAAATAGGCAGCTTTATTGTGGGTGTAGGTATACCTAGTGAATTAGATGTAAGAAGGTGAATAAATCCACTAAGTGGTCTCACTACTTAAACCTTACTAGACGTTTTAAAACTAAGAATAAACGCGGGAACGTTTAAAAATACCAAGTTTTAAAATGCTGCTTATGTTTAGAAGACCCAAAATGTAGGTAAGTTACTGTGGTGTTCACCACGTTATATAAAGTATTCGAGTAAGTAATTTATACAATAATTCACTGTGCAACAGCAGAGGTCACACGTCCGCATCGTTCGGGCGCCAGCAAATAATTGACCACTCTGCGAGCGTGTGCCGCTGCCCTTTTTATCAAATTCAGATTTGAATACAGAACATAGATTATGATAACCTAATGGTCTTATCACTTACTAAGCTTATAAAGTAAGCATTAGGTTAATTTTTGTTTTCTAACAAGTCTCATTATGCACTATCTAATAATTAGGAATATTTTATATTGTTACAATCTTGATTATGTTTCCTGAAGAATTTTGCATTAAACAGTAATACAAATTAATAGTATGCATTGATTTATTAAAACATTAGACCACATTATTATTTATGCGACTCTAAAATTGCTAATAATATTTTCATGTGGTCATTATGTAGGTTCTTCATTTATTAGAATATATCATGTCGATGATTTAATTTTTATTATTTAGTTAAGCCCTGTAGTAGTACCACAAAAGTTATTTTGTAATTGCATAAATTCTAACCCAATTGTGATCCATGTCACCACAACATGTCATAGCCGAAAATGAAGCTGTTGAGCCTTTGTATACAGAGTTGATATGACAGAGGGGCATTAAATTACACTACGTATACTATACGTGTTTAGTATTAATTCAATACGGTATAAAAATATAAAGCACCAAAATTTTTTTTTTCTCAAACAAACTTTATAGCTTAAAATTCAGAGTAAAACGCAACCACCCTTTGTAATGAAAATGCAAGTGTGTGTGTATGTATTGTCATCTTTTTAGCGAAAATATTTGGTTGTACTTGTGACTTGCGTCAGAGCAGCAACAACGCATCGTAGGTTATACTCAGATTTATCGTTTTTAGGTGCATGACCTATGCGTATAGACATAATCAGCTGTTAGGAATGATACATCGTGTTCAAACGGGACAATAAATTAAAAAATCACCTGTGACTAAACTACTGCTCCTATTTGATTGATTTTTGGTACAGAGCTTGAAAATGGTACCTAGTCTAAGCAGTTTAAAGGAAAGCCCCTCTGTCGTATCAACTCTGTATATAAGCAGCAATGTTTTCACTGTCTAGACATTCTAGTTGAATTTATGAACATACAATTATGAAATTAATTATTAATTATTTTGAATATATAATTAATATATATTAGCTAATTTATACAAACGCCAGTTACAGTTTTCAATAGTTTGTTCATGTTTAACACCTTTTGAAATTCGACCATGGAAAATGATATTATATTCTACTAGAAGTAGCAACTCTCCCATGCTTTGCACGGGTGCAATTTACTGAAGTGGTTATATATGTGAAAATGTCGAGACTGCCATGCTTTGCCCAAGCACACAAAAAGCCCCGGAACAAATGCTCCGAATGATTTTAAAAATCAAACCTTAAATCTATTACATAAGCAGTTCAAAAGATCTAAACGGTCACAAGAACAGACACGGAAAACAACGCTGCTTTAGAATATGTATAATGTTTATAGATTCTTAAATTCCAGATTTGAAGCCACTATAATTATGTGCCATTTTTTCTGTGCTGCCTTTAATATAAGTAACAAACTTATATATATTTGCAATGCTCTATTAATGTGTGTTTCTGTTATTTGTTACTTATGTAACATAATTAAATTAAATTCATTAAACTATAGTGCTTTCGTTAAATAAAAATATGTCATATGTAACTAAAGAGCGTTTTATGACTATTTTGTCAATGTCAAAACAATATTATAATGCATGAAGTGGCCACGGCGTGACTAAGTAGATTGTTGCTCATAAAGAAAATTATATACAATTCAAGAGCAGATATAAAAAAAAAAAATTGCTAATTGTTTTTCGAATATTTTCAAGGACAGTTTGGCTACCTGCGACGGTTGTTCTTTTGTTTGTAGTTCATACTACCTTTAATAGTTTTGTCAGTACAAACCGATTTTGACATCTTACTATTTATCCATACCAAAATGTTTTTGCTACCCCCAACGACTTAGCTAGTTAGCCTTTTTTTTGGGTTGGGCTTAAAAAACTTTATTTCTCATAAGAACTTAAACAACAGTTCGCTTATAATGAGATAATAATTAAGTGATTATAACTAGCACTATTAACATTAGTTACCTGTAGGGTGTTGGAGACTGGGCACGCCACAATTGCGGCGCTAAGTCCCCTCTTTGAGGAGTGGCTAGAGAGGCACCACGGCGTCCTCACCTTCCGCCTGACGCAGGTCCTCACCGGACACGGTTGTTTCGGGAGGTTCCTATTCCGGATAAGGCGGGAGGAAACGCCCGGGTGTCACCATTGTGTGGATCGCCCGGAGGACACGGTGGAGCATACGGTGGATGTCTGCCCGGCTTGGGCGGAGCACCGCCGTGTCCTCGTGGAGGCGATTGGCGGTGGCGATCTCTCGCGTCCGGCCTTGGTCCAGGCCATGGTACGGAGCGAGAGGGCTTGGGAAGCCGTCACCTCCTTCTGCGAAGCAGTAATGTTCGCGAAGGAGGAGGCAGAACGCGTGAGGGAGAGGCAAAATTTGCGCCCTCACGCCAATAGCCGCCGCAGGAGACGCCCTGGGCGTCGGGAATCGCAGGCCGATTCCCGGCCACCGTAGGCGCGGGCTTGCGAACGGCGAGCAATGGGCAGCTCGCCGTTCGATAAGGACCAGGCCCGGGTCGACGGCGCGTTGTGTTCCACGCGCGCCTCAAAGAGATGTCAGCACCAATGACGGGGTTGCTAGGACCGAGGCCTGCTAGGGCTGCGGAAAAGTCCAAGAGGGTTACCGTGGCCCCGGCACAGGCAACTGAAGGAACACGGGTGGGTTTTAGTCAGTAAGAGTCTGACACGCCCTCCTGCTCTGCCCAGAGCGGGAGAAGTTATTTGATGATTTCCCACCCACAAAAAAAAAAGAAAAAAAAAAAGGGTGTTGGAGACAATGGTGCCGATTCTGTTGTACACCGAACTAAACTATCACTAAAATTCCTTACTTTTGGCTATGAGAATCTTAACGCTATTCTGCAAAATAAAATCTCTAAATTTAAAAATAATATTGACACACCTAAACTCAAATTTGGCAATAATGGCGACTCCACGTGGTTTTTTTTTAGAGCCGGAGGTGCGCATTATTTGCAGTCTCGACATGTTTTGTATGGAATTTTTCACTTTTTCGTATGGAAAATATGAAAAATTATTACCAACACGTTGGATTTTAGAGGTTTAGGTGTTTTTTTTAAAGGGGGACGAAATTTTCATTATTTTTGCGATAGGACACACCGTTTTCGAGATATAATCAAAAGAAAAAAAAATACAACAACAGTACTGTTTTTGCCTCTGAAGTCGAGGTGTTGGTGTGAATTTTAGTTCATGACAACTAATTTTACTTCACACCTTTTTAATCGCGATTAAAAATCGTCAGATTTAGTTAAGACAATCAAAATTTTAGGTGAAAAACGTAAAATTCAGAATAGCAAAATTGACATTTTCACAAAATTATAATCTCAATGCCATCTTAGTGCTGTCAAACTAAAATATTGTTAAGTTGTGTCACTTTAGTCAATTTCAGAATGGGAAATCGACGTTTGACAGGAATAAACTTAATTTTGGTGATTTTATGGGCTGATTTTATAATAGTCAGATAACTTTTATCTGAAGAATAAATCTGACAGTTTGACATATTTTCTATACAAAATCTGTCAAACCTAACCAAATTTATTCCTCAGATAAAAGTTATCAGACTATTGAAAAATTAGCCCTTAGTCTAGTTTAGAAAATTTTGTGACAAGAGAATCGGCAGCATTGTATTAGCATATTCTGTTTTATGTTATTTCGAAAGTTGTAATCTACGTTTGAATGTATTTACATTGTCACATTTTTTATATCTTCCGGCAAACTATTGAACAGCCGTGCTCCTTCAGCCAAAATAGTGTTTTTACTATAGTCTATATTCACTAGTGTATTAACGCATTTAAACTATTTTAGCTTTGTTAGCACCAACCGAGTTCCACTAGGGTATTAAGCCCTAGTTAAGTAGGTTAGTTAAGTAGGTATTGGAACTATTTAACCTTTGTTAGCACCAACCGGCTTCGTCAGTTTGCTATGATTGTGTCCACTAGGGTATTAACTCAATGGAACTATTTAAGTTATATAAATACCAACCAGCTTCGTCAGTTAGCTATTCATCTACTAGTGTATTAACCCATTGGAACACACTCTCCGCTCGCTGCAGCTCTGACTCACTGCACTTACGACTTTTTTTTTTTTTTTTTGAGGGTGCACTTACTTCTGCCGTAACGATTTCGTACTCGCCCCGATAACACCCGATTCGATTGATTAGTTAGCCAATTAATTAATCATTTGTGCTATTGATCATCCTCAAAATGTGCCTTTTTTAAGGTAATCGACTGTTTCTTTGACGCGCGCTTGTATGAGTACCTACACTAGGCCCCTTTTGGGCAAAAACCACAGTTTCGTGGTCCTAGGTGGAAACCTTACGGTGCCGACGAAGCCGAGTGGGGTGTTGTCCCAATCACACCCGCCGAACTCCTTCTGGAGAAGGCAGTCAATTGGATGGGTCCCAGAGCTAACCGGCCTTGGGGGATCTCCTAGTCGGCTCTGGTGACAGTTTTCCTTCCACAGCTACTCACCTAGTGTCTTTAGGGTGTGTCTACAGCCTTCGTGCTAGACGGGTCAGGGCCCCATTCGCACAATAAGGCTGGCGACGGGTTACAAGTCTCCATGCCTCCTCTCATCCGCCCCGACACAACCATCGCTTTTGATAGTCCCGCAAAGGCCGAATGTCTTGCCAAAAGCCTAGAGTCCCAATGCTCTCCGAGCTCCCAACCAGTAGACCAAACGCACCTGGACAAGATTGACGCTGAAGTTGAGCGAAGTGCTTCCCTCCCGCCCGTGGAAGACCCCGATGAACCTCTGCCTCCCGTCACCCCTGACTAACTGCATGACATCATAAAAGGGCTCCACGCTCGGAAAGCCCCCGGTTCGGACGGTATCACCAAAAAGGTGTACAAAATCCTCCCCGCCCCTCTAATAATACTTCAATGGGGCCATGAGCAACAACATCTTCCCACAAGGATGGAAAGAGGCCACCGTTATAGGTATCCCCAAGCCAAGTAAGCCCAAGTCCGATCCCACTAGTTACAGCTCTATTAGTCTGCTCAATGTTCTCGGCAAAATCTACAAGAGGCTTCTCAGACTATGCCAAAGCAAAGAGCCTCATCCCCAATGAGCAGTTTGGGTTCCGAACCCAACAGGCATCCAACAGGTCCTCCGTATCGTTGAGCACTTAAGTGCGGGTCTCCAGCAAAACGGTACTGCCCAACAGCTCGCCACATGCTGCCCTGTGGTTTTTTGTATCTCTTTTGGTCTTGCTCCTCACCTTAGACCTGTTCCAGCAAAGTAAACTCTACCGGCACAGTCCTAGAGTTCGGAGCGCGTAAGCCCTACCACGTCGTCAACGTAGAGATATGGCGGTGGGGTTATTATTATTATTATTTAAAACATATCTGCTTTAATATCACTATTCGCCGTAAACCACTCAAAAGTGTAGCCGCAGCAGAAATTTTATTGAGGACTGTTTACTTCTTAAATGTTATTCCAATACAAAATAAACGTAGGAGCATATGAGTAATTGCTAACTTGTAGGTACCAACTATTATTATTTAATAGTTTACCTCTCCAAATTACATTACCGACTACGCTCGTCGTTAATTAAGTTATCAAAACACGAGATCATAAGAGGTATTCTTTTTATTACTTGATTTGTTTTTATATACCATCATATTGTGTTTACAAATATATCGTCATTTTACCTCGGCCTTTGAGCTCAACAGAAATGAGCAACCAAAACGACAATAACAAAAGGCACACTATACGATCTCATTTTTTATTTTGTTTAAGCTGTAAATTACTAAAATGCGTGAAAACACGTATTTATTTTACCTTATTTGCTAACTAGGCTATGATACCGTTCCGAGCACAAGTATTCACATTTTGATTACTTCCTATTTTTCTGAACGGGTAATGTAACTCAAACACTAACCTTCATCCTGGTAGCGTCACCTACATGGTGTTATCCACGTTATATAAAGTATTCGAGTAAGTAAATTATACAACAATTCACTGTACAACAGCCAGAGGTCACACGTCCGCATCTTTCGGGCGCAAGCAAGTAAGTGACCACCCTGCGGACGTGCGCCGCTCCGCTATTTTATCATGTCGCTACAAAAGAAAAAAAACCAGAGCCATCAAGAAAAGCTATCAAGAGCCGTAACAATTCAAACTTATTCTCGTTTCATACATTAAAGTCATAAAAGTACGTAACATCACTAATACTGCGAGTTAGTTCCAGCAATCGTTTTAAATCCTACAGAGTTATTGCCGTGGAGCTTACAAATGTCGGTTTTAAAATCATGTCCCCGTTAAAACTTTCTTCATGAATAATTTACAAATTTTCTTCAGAGATATGGTCTTGCCGCTGAAGATAAGAATTAAATTACGTAAAATTAAATTTTTATTATAACATCCGAATAAAAATATAAAGAGAGTCGATTTGAATAATTATCGCCATGTCGCGGTGCTCCCAGTTTCGCTAAGTTTTCACTTCTTTTAATGTTTATTTAAGTTTAATGATCTTAATGAATTTTTACAATGAAATCTTGCTTTTTATGTTTAGTTAATAGAGGGCTTTCAGTTGGTCAGGGATTATTATTAAATCTGTTCGATAATTGCTTCAATTCTTGCCTGATTTCGTAAAATAGTAAACAAGTATTGACTATTGCCAGATTTATAGCAAAATGGCTAGCATTCATAGCTTTTCTGAGTTTTACAGTATTACAATCATTAAATATTTAACTAAAGAAACAAATGAGATATTATTAATTTCTCTTTAAAACTAGGATGTTAGGAATTTAAATACGGCAGCGTTGATTCACGACTTTAATTTTTCTACAGAACACATTTATTATTCCTCAGATAATATCTGAACACGGAAATTCTAAATATAAAACATCTTTTATCATTTCCTATTACGTTAAAATATCAAAAGAGGAAATCAGTGGCTTATAGGTTGTAGCACGATTTCGTACAAGAGCTATGCAGATAATAATTTGAGTTCAAACCTTTGCGAGTGGCAGCTCAAGAGGATAAGACCGCCTTCCCGTAATTTTCTGAAGTATATACTCAGAATTCAGTGAGAGCACTTATATTCAAAATTTATAATATTACTGCTCTAAATATTCTACACTTCGAGTGATGTGGACTTGGAGTAGCAATGAATTCTGTGCTGAGGGGATTTTAATTGACCATTCTTATTTAAATGTCTTCCTGCGACGGATTCCGGTTGCAGTTTTGGGGAAGTATGTCTGTGTTTTTTTCTGGACCATTGCCAGACTCTGATTTGGTCATGGCT
The DNA here is from genome assembly GCA_937001585.2 of Brachylomia viminalis. Classification (NCBI taxonomy): domain Eukaryota; kingdom Metazoa; phylum Arthropoda; class Insecta; order Lepidoptera; family Noctuidae; genus Brachylomia; species Brachylomia viminalis. The sequence continues at coordinate 13,866,533 of OW443299.2, forward strand.
GCTGTTGAATTCATAACTATCTTATCTCACGATTCATTCTTTATCATAACACTGATATTTTTAATTATATCTCTGGGTAAATCAATAGAATTCTCGATTTTTTAAGAATAAAATAAGGACTCGTCGAGCAGTGACTTAGTTAAATTTTTGGTATATAGCTTTGGACCTACGGTTATGGATTACTTTCGCTGTTTACTTAAATTCAATAAATATGTAAGAATCCGATAAATTGAATAATAAGTAGTGTAAACACCTCGACACAGATGAGAGACGCATCCATGGAAATAAGTTAACCAATAGTCGGGCACGTTATTTGTGGTTCTGGTGATTTTCCTGTGACATTGCTTTAAAATGTGAATTGTTACGGAGTGAATAAAAATATTGTTTATATAGGTATTAAGGAAATGTGGATTAATCCCAAGTTTTGTAGAACCAGGAAGTGAACAGGAAGACAGTAACAAATCCTATACAAGCCTAGGTACTTGAAAATGCAGGCCCATTTATAGCAGGAAACCTGAAATCAGAAATTTAATTTGGGGGATGTACTTAATGAATAAGGCATTAATTAGGATAAAATATAAAATAATAAAGGTACACCGACTTTTGATTTACAAAATTTACTTTTCATTGAAAACACTCACAAAATCGCTACTTACTTGTATATAGGCAACTCATTATTTTCTACTAATGAGCATTGCCAAGAAACCTCATGGCGACATTTTTAAAGAAAAATAAATGAAAAAGTTGTGAAAGCCGCAAGCTTAAGGACTACTCAGAGACTTGAACGGTGCTTTATGTGACGTTGAGTAGCTCACCTGCTTATAAAACGAAAATGTCAGTATAAACAGTAATCACTAGTAGGTAGATGGTATGTCGAACAAATATTTTGTGTACACACTTTTCATAAAGTATGTTAAGTATGACCCTTAGCTCGAGCTTGAGGAGGTAGGTAGCAAAGAGTCATGTCAATTCATCTACGCATCTCTTCATGTGAATTTAGTTGCAGGTAATAAATCTAGCTCTCGTCTTGCTCTAACTGTCTAGTCTAACCTTTGTCACCTTTTACCAAACTTTAAAAAAGGTTGGTCCTAAGACTTGGTTTGAAATCTGAACCTATTGAATTTAGTTTATCCCAGTTGTCTAGTATATACGTTATCTACCTAAATCGAGAATCTACCAAGATAATTTAATTTCGATGACAATAGACATTCACTATGCAATGTCAAACGCGGGTATGAATAGAACCAACATGCTGTTCTACGCATCAATGTATAGTCGCCGGCCCTTATAATTATTGTGGGTGTAATAATTAGTCCTACATTGTTAATTAAAGACAAAGGTGTGCTAATGAGACATAGCTTTGTATGTGCGTTGAATGTTGATCAGCTCTAAAAATACTCGTCGCAGCAAACCGTAGAGGTTGAGTTGCTTCGTTAGTATTTATTGTGTTACGTACTGTATTCCTAGTCATTTCGGCGGTAGTTGGCACTTTTAGTTGGGTATTTTACTGTGACTGCGGAATAAGGTGTTGAAATTTCGTGTTTTGATTTTGGGAAAACGTTGCGTCGTTTCTAGTTCTTGGAACTCGTAATGAAAGTAGTAAATGTACTTCGAAATAACTGATCTTAATTGGCAAAGCTTCTATGTAACACCTATTGTTTCGCGACCGGAAAATAGACTTTACTTCTTTCAAAATTACGGTCCGTCTGCGAACAAGCGTTTTTTAATTGTGTGGTGTATAATAAATCATGATGTAGCTTATGTGTTTCGAAAACCAAACACACTATAACAAAGTATTGGTCAGTGGGTCGCCTTATTCTAACTGTGAATGAACATGTATCATTAGACTATAATACTTTAATGATAGACATACACATTAACAACGTAAACGCATTCGATCGACTACGACCCGCCATTAATAATGCACGGTGCCAATCATGAAACGAATACCTATGGATGTCCCAGAATAGACATAATGTAGGCTGCGGTAGACTTCACGCTGATTGGAATATTTTTAGTGATACAGACGCCTGTCTCGTCTGCAATTTCAGGGACAGAAGGAGATCTAGATGTAACACCTACGAGTGCAGATCGATCAACGTTTGTAGATAATTAAATAAGTTTTCATGTATTTTCATACTGGTAGTAGTTAACGGTAAAGGCTTTCGAGTATCTCTTGGTTGATTCACTACTCAATATTTTATTTGCATTCCACAATGTGTGTTTAGTGGTAACTTAAAATTATATGTGGTCATTATGATTGAACCCTATCAGCAAAAATCATGATGTTTAACAAACTCGGGTAAAAAATAAGTACTTTATACAGGGTTATTGGTAAAACACCATCAACCTCTTAAGGGGTCGTTGTACTCATCATTATGAACTGCTTTTACTATGGGACCAAATATGAAATCACGAAAAAAAAAATCATCTGTTCCCTACATTTATGTTTGCAGAACTCGTCAAAATGTAGGGTGGTCCCTACATTTGAGTTGCTGATTTATTTTTCGCGATTTTATGTTTGGTCCCATAGTAAAAGTTGTTTACGTGAAGCTATATCATTGCCGAGTGTCATACGGTATATTTTATGTTAAAACCAGAAATTTCAAGCAGACGAAGTCTATAGACTACAACTCACTGACTGACTTCATCCACAAATATATATAAATCAATAAATAAAACTGAAGTTCTGTTTGCAATGTCAATGTGACAGCTTTTTATTAAACGCATATGAAAGTTACAGTCCGTATAGCAAATTATATTTTTTTTTCAATTTTTGTCTGTCTCACTGAGTGTTCCGGCTAATCTCCGAAACGGCTGTACCAATTTTGATAAAATTTGGTATGGGGGTACGTTGAGCCATGTGCAAAGATATAGGCTACTTTTTATTGACATACCACGCAGCGAAGCCGCGGGCGGAGGCTAGTCATAAATAATTTTGGAAAAAATGTATTTAACAAATTCTCAAGCGCCTTTTAATATAACATCAAATAATACCGTACGAGGAAAGCAATTTAGAAAGCGTTGGAATCTCATAAAGTCATAAGTCAGACGCTCATGTAGCTGCCAAAATGGCTAATGACCGCGAGCTGGGTGCGGTCGCGGAGCGAACCGAGCCAAAAACCAATTTGCGACAATAATAACATCGTTGTTGTGCCTATCAGTTAAAGTGAGTACAGCTCGAGTGTTGAGGTGGCGGAGTGGTGATCGAGGGGTTAGGAGTTTGTGTTTGAGTTGAGGATTTTTTGGTAGTGAATTTAGTTTTAGCTAAAAGATTTAGTGGGAAAGTACCTAATGATAATGATGAATACAAATCAGCGAATGTGTGGGAAGTTTCAGATTTTATTGGGAATTATTATTGTCCAAAAACAAATAGGTGTTGGATAAGCAAATAATTTTGGATTAGCAGCTAATGTTGTGGTATACCACAAGTTATACACCAGAAAAAGTGAATTTAAAATCCTACTTATCATCTTTCCACCAAAGCCTCAACAAAAACCAAAGCTAATTTGCACTCAATAAATGAGTTTCAGTTTTACGGCAACAATTTTCAATCGGGACTAATTAAAGCGATTTTTTCGACACCACCATTGGAACAAAAACTAAGCTTCAACTTGCCAACGATAGAAATACACCTGGACTTTTGAACGCATATAAAAGTTTTCCAATTTACAGGGGCTGATTGGAAAATTTTCGCCATTTTGGGGTGTTAACCGACCCTTGACTTTACTTAGCCTTTTGAAGCGAATTAAAAGTGTAAGCGCTAAACCATATTCTAGTTGTTTGATCATTTTTGTATTTGAGATTATTTTTATGTAAGTTGTTTTGAAAACCATTATTATTCAGTACTTATTGTAATTAGGACTGTGCATGGTCATGAAAGGAGAAATAAACTGCTTACAAGTTTTAAGCCAGAGGCAATACTAAGAGCACCTGCATATTCTTTGTGGCCTAATTGGACTACATTATTAATTTTCTTGAAACTTCTCGGCACCGACGCTTGGAATGTCAGTGGCAACGTAACTATAAAGCGCAACATAAGCTCGAACCTTGTACTTATCCGTACTCGTACTCGTAGCATAATGCATTCGATATATTGTAAAAATTCCGTAGCCGTGTGGCTACGCGCGTAGCTCGTAGATGCATGCTACGTGCGTAGACTGGCGCTACCTGGTAGCATCGTGTACCACCCTTACGGCATTATGCAGTTATTATTCACGCCTTGTCGTATCATACGTTAATTTAAAGGCTAAAATATGCGTTATACGCAGTTTGATAACATTGAAGTTAGGTAATGTTGATTATATTTTCAAATATTTGCTCGCTCATACATAGGTACCTATGTACTTCGTCGCAAAAATTTAACTCGATTTCGTAACACCAAACTGAACATTCAGCGTCAATTGAGCCTCCAAATTATGATGATTCAATTAAACCGTAATTGTATCTATTGAGAATTTACCAATTGAATCAGAGCATAATGTCAAAACAATAATGTAGCTGTCAATCCCATTCGTGAGGTTTGTATGGGCTAATTAGTAACGGTATAACGTGAGTTCACTATGCCGAGCAGAGCTTATATATAGAGCTATGAGGAACAGGGTGTAAAGTTCACTTATGCCCATAGTAAAGGGAGGATACTCCGACCAGACACGTCTCGGTCTGGTGGGCGACTCCCCGACGGTTGATGTCGCGGCGTTGTATATAATAATAATAATATGAGACAACATCCACACAAGGTCTTCAAATCCCGTACTTGGCAGAGCCTGTACTACGGTAGCCTGATGACTGATATACATACTTATATACGTATACACACCCAGACACAGGTCAAACAGATATGTTCATCATGCACACAAATGTTTGACTTGTCCGGAGATCGAACCCGGGACCAGCGGCTCAGAAGGCAGGGTCGCTACCAACTGCGCCAAACGGTCAGTCAATATTGTATAATATGCTAGTTGCGCGGTAAACTCTGCTTGCGCGATGCAGGATTTTGCGTGACGTCAGTGTGATACGTAGTTCACATGGGGCGATGTAGATATCGCTAAAAGCTTGTGAGTAACTTTTTACTATCATTTATTTTACTAATTTTTGACGACTAAGTATTTGGAATAGGTATCAAAATAAATTATTTTTAATAAGGTCTTTAACATCAAATCCTTTTTAAGATACCTAAATATAATGGACGAAAAAGTAACAGAGTTCGTCGTTTTCAATGTTTTTGGACGAGCAATATTCTATAGCTGTCCCAGGATATGGACATTACACCTACCGGGTGGAGCAACGTTACTATACTATACCTTATTAGTGAAATGATGTCCCAAATGATCTCCCGGTTTACCTAATCATTTTAATTTAAGCCTATAATTATACCTACCTATACCATAGTCTAGACTGAATCCCCTGCATGGCGACCGATCTCAGCACGGACTAGCCTTCTACGCGGGAGATATTATAGTGCACAGGTGTGTTCGCAGACACAGCTGCGCTTTCTCTTCCCTCACTCTCATATTCCGATGGGACGGCAATTCGACACGACCGAAGAGAGATCAGGCGCAGGACGTGCTTCCCGAGGCTCGGAGGTATCACACGGCCACCTACAAACTTCGGCATGTTACTAAGAAATTCCTAATGCAAAAACCTTTGCCAGTTCTTCTAACTGAACAGACAGCAGTGCTGCTGGGGAGTTTGTTCTGCCACTTCTTCTTCCCAGCTAAAGCACTAGGAAGTGGTGAAGGGCGGGCGTTTTGGGGGGACTGTCTTATGTGATTTTGACGTTCAAAAAGTGCTGATTCTTAGCCTAGTTTGAATAAATGACTTTTGATTTTGCCCAACAATTTGAATAAATATTGGCAAATCTCTTTTTTATAATACCGTTATAATATTCGTAAATGATGGGTAAACCAAAGGATATCTATTAAGTCAATGTAGTCATTAATTTGTATACGAATTAATTACCCAAATTATTGTGGGTTACGGTATACAACGCGTTGTGGTTTGAAAGTGGTGTTGTATTACGTTGTCATCCCGATTACTAAGTATTACAGTTATTCAGATTAATTAGGTGCGAATTAAGTGATTAGGTAGCGTATTGATTCTCATTTGTTTATTTCAACGTGTGTCAGTTGTTATTCTACAAAAACACTCTTCATAATATACGTCATTTACTTTTTTACATAAGTAAATATAACATAACATCACGCCCTTAATCCTCGAAAGATTGGGCAGATGTGTACCTGTAGTACACCCATAGTTCACCAGTTATGTATAAGTCCGACGTAATAGGAGGCGAGTCTATTGCCACCAACCGGCCACATATCCAGACTCCGGGCTTCCACTGAGAAAGTCCTGATGGAATCAGAATCAGAATGATTTATTTGTAAACATAGGTCAAATTACAACAGTGTGCAAGATGTTACAGATTGGTAGATCCTCTATGTTTTGCCTAGAGGCTGTAACGTTACATTTTCCCGGGTGGGGGAAAATGTAACGTCAAGGAGGAAACTATCACCAGAACTGGAGGAGTCTCGGCTTAAAAGAAAAAGTAAAAGAAGAAATGGTAAAATAATATAATTGATGTAGAATATAAGGCCAGGGAAACCGGGGTAAAAGTTGAAGGTCCAAGCGTTTCTTCTAGAGAGGCTCGCAGGTTGTAAAGGAGGGTCCTTGAGTCAGACCACGTCACCGACCTCGGAGGGGCAGGCCGTGGTAGAGAAGGCAGGCAGAGGGCTGAGATCTACCAGCCGTCGGCGTCACTAGTTTATTGCAGACCACGACGTAATCTTCTTGCGTCAGTATCCAGAACTGACGCCAAGGGTAGCCATCGCCGGTCTAGCGACTTTCGATGTCCGGTGTAGAAGGACGCGTAGATTTGTTTGTTTTCAGGCACAGCCCACACTATCAGAGGACACAGCCCTCCCACCGAGCGCTACATAATTTCAGGACCTCCTGCTAAGGCGAGCACCAAGAGTAATCTGGTCTGACGGTCCCGGCTCCCTTCCTTTTCAGATCGGTTGACATTTAAAATTTTTAACAATGATTCTAGAACAAGAAGAAAGAAAAAAAAAATTAATTCTTCTTTTCTAAGAAGAACAATAGTTTATAACAAGGTCTAATACCTATACAGCCTAACCTACTGGCAGCTATAGCAATAAATTAAAAATAAAACCTAGGCTTGTCATTATCTGACATTACAAAAGGTAAACAAACATTGGGAGAGCACTAGAAAATCTAAATAGCTTGAAATATAGAGGCCTAGGAATGCTTAAACTACAGACAATGGCCATGCAGATAATTGGAGAGAACGTATAATATAAGATCTAATTAAAATAGCCAAAACGTAAGTAAAAAAATACAAACATTACAAGGCGTACCAATATATTTAAACAATATTGTCGAATTTTTTACTTTTTAACACAACTTTTACTTTTAAAACATCATACCAAAAAAAAAACACTTCGCACAACCAATCGAACCCAAGACCTACTTTTTTAGGTGCAGGTTTATTCTACAAAAGTATTCTAAGTTTGAACAGTAACTCCTTTTATTCTAGCACTAAGTCTATTCCTTGTTTTCTAAAATGATATGTTTATTTTTTCTGCAGCGATGTCACGTGACTTGTCTTGTTCCGTAATTGAAATACAGGAAGGAATAAATTGCCGCCCCGCTTTCCGTGTGACCACGCTAGTAGGTACCTGCTATTACAACGTTTTTCAATATTAGAATTCTGTTTTATGGACCCATTGCAGCTCCGTACACGTCTGTACTTCTAATTTTATTCAACAATGTGAAATTACGCCCACGAAAAACTGCAGAACAATTACAAATCTCTAGTTAAAAAGTTTCCTCATGAATATTTTCGCTGAGTTATGGGCCCGAAGAGGAAGATAATAAAATTTGGTATAATTTAATTTTTATTGCAGCCCATGAATGAACAAAAGGGGGCTTGATTTGAATAATAATTACGTTTTATTGTACACTAGCCGGTGCTAGGTTATGACTGCTAAGTGCCCAAGTACTCGAAAAATATCGAGTACGCGAAAAATATCAAGTCGACAGAATTAAAGAAGAAATTGGTTTTCTCTTGAAGGCAATAGCAAATTTAACTACAGTCATAGTTAGTTTTGCGAAATTCAGGCCATTTCTAAACCGGTAATGGATTAAGTGAAGCGTAACAAAAATAAAATTAACGAGGGGGCTTCCCCGGCGGAAGGCGACAGGAAGCGGACGCCCCGTCACTGACGGAAAAGTTATCTATATCTACAGCCGAATCTTAATAAAGTTTTCACGTTAAATTTGGTACGTTTAGAAGGCAGTAGCATATTTACTGGTAGGTACTGGCTGTATTTATGAATGCCAAATTCGTTCTTATAGGGCAACATTTTGCTGAAGAAATGATTGATTCTTTTCTTATTCGTTATTTACCTACCCTTTTTTTATTTTGAGGGTGGGAAATCATCAATTAACTATTCTCCCGCTCTGGGTGGAGCGGGAGGGCGAGTCAGACTCTTACAGACTAAAACCCACCCGTGTTCCTTCAGTTGCCTGTGCCAGGGGCCAAGGTAACCCTTTCGGACTTTCCCGCAACCCTGGCAGCTTTCCTGCAACCCTGGCAGTTGTTACCCACCCTGGCCTGTTCTTGGCTTATTTTTCAAGGTCCAGTCTTTTCCAGAATATTTGCAAGTTTGCAAGCAATGTGGCCTTTAAATCCCTAGGCAAACGAAGTTTTACAGCATGTTGTTAAATTATTCTTGTTGCGGAACATGTCTTGTGAAATTGAAATTTATTTAGATATATACCTACTTTAGCCACACATTGGTTTCGTATTTTATATCTCCATTCTTGACGTTTACAGGACTTTCAAAATTTAATAAAACGGCTTCAAACGACGTGTGTAATCGGCAAAAACGTTTTCACAGATGATTGTTAAAATTAATCCCGGGGCCCGCAGTGATGAATGACACAAGGAACGAATTCAAGTTACGTACAAATTGCGAGCATAAATTATTACGTTTTAATAATTTCCCGTACAGCCTGTCCGCCCTCTCAATCATAAGCCCCGCCAGGTGTCTCCCTCATAAATCCAGGCTGGTTAAAAATTACAAGAATATAACGGTAGTGGTATAAACTAAGCTATAACAAATGCTAATTAAAGTTTTACTGCTAAGACAGTGACGGCTTTAGTAATTGTTGGGCAGTGTTGTTGCTAGGGTGCAGTATTTAATCAAGCCTTGTTTTAGAGTCAGCAACCAGTTGTAAATTTTAAATCACTGGCTTATTAAACTCTTTGAATAGTTCGTCACTTCACATTAGACACGTTTTTCAGCTGACTGAATTATTCATATCACTGCACTGTGAAATACAAATCACCATACGATTACATCTAATTATACGTCGCTATTCCAAATTAAAATCGTCCGAAAACATTTATTAAAAACGAAAATAAAGAAAATTTTTAATTTAGTGGAAGAGGCAACGAACCGTTTCCTTTTTTATAGCTGGCCAATTGAAACGTTTCCAGGTCTCTGAATAATTCATCTTTCGTTTGAACAAAGACGAAGTGGGCCGCGCACGGCGATTCTTTGATCTTTTGTAATTGGAATCGATGCTCATATTAAAAAGAGAAATTCTTTAGAGCGACCGTTGAAATGCACCGAAGCCATTTTGTTCAAGACGATTAGGCAGTAGTGATTTGTCGTCGATAGTACCTAGTACTGTTGGGGACAAATCTCTTTGTCCCTTTGCGATTTTTTTCAATACTTTTCGCTAATTTTACTTTGAGCTCAGTTGCCCAAAGTTTATCTTCGTTGTAATAACGAGGCGGCTCTCTATTAATTATGTTTGCTGTGCTATGTGTCGAGAGTCTAAGCTGTTTGCTAATGCTCCTCACTATAGTCGGGAGAGGACTGCCAATATTATATCGCGTAATAATATTCTGTGTACACATAATATGCTCCAGTAAAAACTTTATTAAAGGTTTAATATTTTTCGTGAGCGGAGTTTAGTTTTCTTTCTGGTATGACAAGAATTTCTTCGAAGTGTGAGGGGAGATACTCAGTGAGATCAAGTTATTCGAGATAAAGTTCCTTTTCCGGATATTTATACGCTGTACACACGTCAGTTATTGTAACTACGTTATCTCCGACATTCTAGCAATAAACCATTTTTCGTATAAAATCCAACTACATAATTTCATCTTTATAAAATAATAAATTGAATCTATAAAAGCCGAGTCGTAATATATTTAGTCATAGGTATCCTCTTTTTAGCATGATATTATGTTTTCTCAAACATGCTTGGAAAGTCGAGCATTATTTTGACAACCTTCTTCGAGATAAATCGAAAATGCTGTTCTGGTCAAAAATACATGCGAGCAGCGGCCGGCAATATTACGAGTAGTATGAAAAACCTAATCTGTTTAGCGGCCGAATAAATTACTATGAAAACTCGTAACTATCGTGTAATTTAAAAATGGAACGAACTTTTTACTTCGCAACATGGCAACCAAGGAGGTAACTTATCAAAGATTATATTTAAATTTCGAACGGGCTTGCAAATAGAGCTGTTTAAAAGTAAAAAAGAAACAAATTAACGTAGTGGCGCGTGAAATGCTATTGTTGTTCGTCATTGATTCTGGCATTTAGTTTGAATTTCCGCGCATTATTTGATAAAAGTCAATACTAGCCTTGGCCGCAATCAGGCATTGATGGACTCACGTATTTGTGCCTCGGGACACATTTTCACATTTGTCCATCAATGCCTCTTTTGCAGGCCGCTGCAGTAATGTATCATTGGGGGATGATATATTTCCATTGTAGACATCATTGCTGGAAGAATTCCCAAAATTTAGTTTGCCTTCTTTATCGTGATATTTTGTTGAATTTGCTTGTAACTATTTCAAAATTAAAATCAAAATATTTTATTTCACTTAGATCTACATGGGCATTTATGAAACGTCAGAAGCTCACACGCCGGCAAGAAACTCCACATTTACTCTTTTAAAAACAATTGGCTTTTACAATGTTTTCAAATTACAGTGTTTATAGGTATAGGACAGTGTAGGCCTGTCAACAGGCACCTGGTACTTAACAGGATAGAAAATGGTCTACAAATCTGCAGTTTACAAGTTAGGCCTACAACGTTCGGGTATACCTACGAGTATGGTTAATTTAAACAGCACCATGAACGGATTCGCTTGAAGTGTGTACAATCTATAAGGAGAAACAGGCCACAAATATAATATTATATTTATTTTCCTTGGGAGTAATATTGAATACAGCAGTGTCTATCGGAATTACTTTGGCAACTCTATCAATAAAGTCGCGAACTTGTGCAATAACATCCCCAATCGATTACATAATAGAGGGAAGATTGCCAGTTGCTAGCCACACTTGTGTCTGCTTGTTTGTTTGTATGTATTATATACAGGGTTATTGGTAATATGTCGGCAATCTATTAAGGTGATGTAGGGAAGGTCATTTGCAACCAAATGACCCCTATGCAAATGTCAACCATTTCCGAGTAATTTGACATTTTATATATTTTTTGCGGTATACAACTTTGAAAACGTGATAAAAAAATCAAGATAAATAATATAGCTTCTACTTCAATAGATATTAATCAACCATAAAATGACAATTATCTTTAATATTTTTTAAATCAGAGCACACAATTTTCATCATTTTGAGCAGGTTATTTGACTAAAATGGTTGATTTCCACAAAAAACATGAATATACTTTACCGACAGAACATTCCAAAAATATACACAACTTCTCAGCTATCCAACGAGATACAATACAATAGGATAGGTACCAGATATCTTCCAAAAAATATAAAATCTCAAATTACTGGAAAATGGTTGACATTTGCATTGGGGTCATAACGGGTCATTTGGTTGCTAATGACTTCCCCTACATCCCTACAAATAACCCTGTATATTTGTTATTAATATTATTTATGTTATTTACGATGATATTTTATGCTTCATTTGTGTATAGTCAACCGCACATGCACACTCACACACGACTCCCTCTCACAGAGAGGAGACCTGTGTCCCAGCAGTGCAGCAGTGGGAACATTACAGGCTGATATTGCAACCGCACATCAGTGGCAATACTAGCACCTCGAAAACAACCCTTACAGCAACGACATAAAGACGCGTAGGCGCTGTCAAATTGATACTAGTTACTTTAGCGACTCTCAGTGTGTTTGTTTTCTAAAGGCCACCTGCTGTGCTGCGGCTGCTTGCGGCTTCGCTTGCGTACCTACTGGTTTACGTTTTCCATTATTAATTAATTTTAGGTAAGTAATTTTTTTTGCTCTTATGGGCCAGTGGTGAGAGCAGTGGGCGCTCAGGGGTAGCGGCCGCCACTTACGAGTTGTAGGTCGTAGGTTTGACCCAGTCACGCGCTTTACTGTGTGTAAATTATTTCATAACGGTGAAGGAAAACATCGTGAGGAAACCGGCATACCCTAGAACCAAAAAATCGAAGACGTGACATCCACCAACCCGCACTGGGCCCGCGTGGTAGATTACGGCCCATTCCCTCTCACTGGGAGGGGGGCTGTGACCCAGCAGTGGGGACATTATAGGCTTGTTATGTTAATTAAGTAAAAGTTGATGTGACTGCCTCATTGGTCTACTGGTGGCAAGTGCTGAGAATGCGGTCCTGGGTTCTGAGGTCCCAGGAATAACTCAGTAGCAGCCTGGAGTCATAATTTGTGCCTCGTTGATTGCAATAAGCTCGCCCCCTATTATATGGGACTTAGATATAGCTGGCGAAATGTGGGTGTACTACAGATACTTATGTTATGTTTTATATATGACATCTCGCAGGTCAACCTAGGAGGTTGTCGACTGCTTAACCGGGCTTGCCTATGGTTGCTAAAATAAATTAAGGCCTCCAGCCAGGGCTTAAAAAACTTATAAACTAGGCGACTACACGCTAAGGGCTGCCCTGTGGGGTACAGACTTCGGCTTAGGGCGTCGCTGGGGGAGGGCAGCAAGGGACGGGCTGAATCGCAATTATTATTATGGGACGAATTTATAACTACATGCTCAGCAGCGCGGGCTGGCTCGAGCAAGGGGCGTGGACGGAATGACGACGGTGTTTCTGTGTTTTCTAAGAGTACTGGTGGCCTTACTACTCTCCTAGAGGAGAGTAGTGGCGTCGTCGGGGATAATTAAGGTATGCCTCGGGCGGCGAATCTTTCTTATGCGGGAGGGAGTGTAGCGGGCGGCCGCTTTAATTAGGGGATTGGTGTGCTTTATGGCATAGTCAAAGAAACGCTTTGCTAGGCATTTCATAAACTGCTAGATGGTGGGCATTCTAAGGTCAAGGTGAAGGTTCACATTTCGGACATAGAAGGGGGCTCCCGTAATCTTTCTGAGGAAACGGTTCTGGAGGGTCTGCATTTTATGAAGATGGCATGGCTTTTCGTGTGCAAATACGACGCAAGCATAGGTCATGGAAAGCGGGATCATCCGAAAGGGGTACCGCTGACCCGGAACATAAAGGGCCAAGGAAGGAACACGGGTGGGTTTTAGTCAGTAAGAGTCTGACACTCCCTTCCGCTCCACCCAGAGCGGGAGGGGACATTTGATGATTTCCCATCCTCAAAAAAAAAAAAAAGCATAGGTCATGATGGGATGGATGACTGCGGTGTAGATGCGCGATTTGCACTTTAGTGTAATTTTTTTTAACTAACGCATAATCTTTATAATGCAGATAAACGCACAATAGAAAGAGCACTCGTCCCATGTCTATATTGATTTTTTAAATTTAGTAAATATTTGTGAATAAAATTGCTACTTAAATAAGCTAGCCAAACCTTGCTGCTGTATGAGTTTGTTATTTTCCTAGCATTCGTATCATTGAATTTAAAGTGGATAGTTGAAAAAGATCACAAGCTGGGTTTACTTTCACCCAAACGAAGGTTATTTCAAATTTACTTTTTTCTAAACAAACAGAATAAAAACTTTTTACTACATATAAACAGATAGACAAACACCCCTTATATTTACGTTAGGGGTAAATTACCTAACCCCGCTTAGAAGTCCGATTATATGCCTACCTAGCCGACCGGCCGTTGCGGTATTTTTAAATAAATGTCACAAGGACACTAAGCACAAGTTAAATTCGTAAGTACAGTCTATAAATTCAACTCATTTCAACTTCATGAGGATAGTCAGTAGAAGTTTAAAATTTAATCCCGGCATGGGTAAGAGAGCAGAAAAGTTAACCGCCCAAAACTTTGCGCGGGATCACACTGCCAACGTATTTATACTTAATTTTTACTGTATCCTGTCTGTCTGACGGATAATATGATTTTGCTACAAAGCATTCATAAAAATATGTTGTTAAATATTATGCCGGCTATTTTAAATCGTTTCATTATTTGCACTGAAATAACTTTTATAAGATAAATATGAAGATTCCGCTACTTTCAGCAACGTTTTCGGACAGTTTGCCGTGTGACCGAATAGTATTAAAAGGTATTTTTTTAATAAGTTGTCACATTGAATGAAAGATAAAATATTTCATTGAACGCCGCTGGTCGTCGTTGGGCACTTGGAATTTTCCAAATATAATTTTATAGTAGTAAATCTATTTGGACGTGTTGTCCCATTTAATAATAAGATCTAGATAAATTTAAGTACAATGAGCAATTTTCCGCCCTTAACATAAGCGACTATTACATATAATAAGGTTGCCAAATTCAATGTAACTTCTGTAATACACACAGAATAATAATCTAAAAAAACATTTATTTTGATCTCCAGACACATTCGTTTCTTAACTCGATCGTGCATTCGGATTCGTGGCACGTTTTTATCATTCGTACATAACAGGTGAAAAACGTACACATACACTGGAGGGAAGTCGAGTTAGAAATCGTACAATAAGTAGTTGCGACGACTTTGTGAAACGCTGGCACGGCAAACTTGCCTGGTACCCCCTAAAGGGTTGCAAGATGGTAAGCTTTTGCTCGTAATGTGGATGCTGCGAGCTTAGAGGTTGCTGGCGAGATGTGTTCGTTACTTATTTTGAATAAAACGGACACAATATTTAAAAAAGTTATAGATTAGGGTTTGCAAGATAGATATTGATTACATAATATCTATACGTTTTGGTTTTGAAGTATAATTCATTTTATATCGTTCCAATAATTATGATTATTTTCTTTTGCAAACATACTTACCTTTGAATTGATTAGACACATGACTGTTTCAGAAATGAAGCTTTTACTAAAAACTATTACGCAGTTTAACATTATTTTGACACTCTGCATAAAGATGATTAGCTACCCATTCTTCTTCATACGAAACTACCCTTCGGAAGGGGCAGCTAGAATCACTTCCATTTTCTCGTTAATGTTGATGTCTAAAGGTGCCTTTTAATGGCCTACCCGAAATAAATGATTCGAGACTCATTATGCATTTTTTGGTACGTTTTAAATATTCTTCCCCATTTTATAGGCACTAAAATAAACTGCATAAAGCAACACTTTTCCCGGGAGCGGATAAAGGATTAGCGGAGATACATGTTCAGCGATGTCACCTCCGACTTTATACCGATACACTGTGAATTCTTTCAAATGACTTTCCGATTCTAAAAGTGCTGCTCTATATGTTAGGGACGCAGTCGAGACTTGCTTGCTTGCAGTTACGTCAAAGTTTATGTTTATTTATTTATTGCAGAACTGTGTGGATTTTATTTCGTATCAAAATACTGTGGTACTTTTAAATAGATCATTCGACAGTCAATAATTTTATAGATTTTGTTCTATATTTTGGGGAATTGTTACAGCAACATAATACGCTATTATTATCTAAATAAATATACGTACTCTATTTTAGAATCGATTATAGCCTGAAACTTTTATTATGCAAGTGCCCTATAAGTACCTATGGTCTTTGCGGGCCGTCTAGGTATTCCACATTGAGCAACAATGTTAAAACCATTAAGCCTTAGTTCTCATTAAGTATGCCAAAACTGTATTGTGTGCTATCCATGAGGAAATGGCTGCAGTAACTATTAGGTACAGTTTCTAGTCCCAATTAGTTTAACCTAGTCAAAGATCGCTTTTAGCGATAAGACCGTCCATTGTGTGACATTATGTATAATTTCAACATTTATATCTGTAATTTTTTGGTGTAGGTACATAATAAAGAGTATTCTATTCTATTCTAGTCGAAGTAGAACGGTTTCGTTGTTACATAATCCTTAAAAATACTGCCTGACAAATGGCAACAGACTTCAGATCGTGTAGCATTAAAAACTTAAGGCTTATAAGCACAAACCTCTGTCTGCCTAGCCCCACGAGTACAGCAAGCGTGAACATAACAACACAATTTCCCCCGTTTAATTACGAAACAGAAAAAGGGAAACACGAAAGTACCAACGTGTAGACAACCGCGAAATAACTTAACAAATCTAACAGCAGCTTCCTATCCTCAAGTGGGGGATAGCATGAAGAAATATTATTAAGAACCTCTATGGATGAACCGGGGGTGAGCCGGCAGTGGGTTACGTCCCAGGGGGATAACAAATTCGTAATCTTGTTACATTACCACAGCCTCCAGGGCGTCGTGCGATACTTTGACAACCATTATGATTGTATTAATTTACATCAAATGATGTTATACACAGTTTTACTAAGCACCAAATTGTCAAGTTATTAAACGAAATATTCTTAGTACTACATTTATACTGTAACCTTTTACGAGTTAGATTACTTTGTTTTAGCGTTTTGAAGGTAAGAATAGCTATTATTTTTAAGTCTTCTTGGAATTTGGAACGTAAGGTCTTGTGGATTAGGTTTGTTTGCGGTATAAGGCATAATTGAATCGCTAAATTTGATCTATTAGTCTGGCTGCAAAGGACGAGAAGGCAAATAAACTTCCGGGAAGGTAAGTAGGACCCACCACTATGTACTATTTATCAGTGAATAACAGATACATGAAGCATTGAAACTATCGCAAAAATTACAAAGCTTGGACCCACAAATCTATGTTCCTTGAGGTGGAATGACCAAATATTATATTGAAATAACCCGCGAGTTCTAAGCTCAGCAACGTTTGATATTCAAGCTTTACCATTAATTGAATATCAATACTTAATACGGTGGTTCGAGTGTTAGGTAATACCCCTAAGTAACTAATGGGTAAATAATAGGCGAGCGGCGCTACTGACATGAAATAGGACAGTACAGAAGTACTATAACTAGCGAAGTACTTCGAGAAATGCACAGTGCACAATAGATCGAATGGATGTTTCGTATGTATAAATATAAATTATTATTCTAAATATAATGTTGTCATTCGTAGTGTAACCTACCTACCATAATACCAAAATCAACCACAACGAGCATACAGAGCGGCCAATAGTACAGCGAATACAACAAGTTGATATTGTCTGTTAAAATAATAAAATAAACAATTAAGTATACATAAAGTGCAGTTTTAACCAAATTAAATAGCATAAAAATTGTCATGAATTAAACCACCCTTGATAATACACTCCTGGACTCCTTAATCGAGCCACCGTACATTTTGTGTATAGGTCTTAAACATCAAAATAATGATAAGTCAGGGAAAAAGTTTTTGTGCCGTTCCATTGTATTCCAAATTTGAATTCACGAATTTGAAAACAAGAAGAAATTCGGAGTTTGGTCGATCTTAAAGAAGCAACAAGTTTTAATTATTAGAGCATCATGTCAATAGTTATTTCGTTATTTATTTTGTTTTGCATAAAATCAGTATCGAAATTGTTTTCTTTTTTATTTCTAAAACCATTATGACGTTCAAAATTTGATTACGCCACCTGAAGTACAAGCTGGCACTTCTTCAGCTTGGGCATAGTCAGCAAAACGTAAGTGCACAACTTCATGTAAGCCGTTCTGCCGTTTAAACAATTTACCATCGATACCTGGAGACTGGCTTCGTGCGCCGCATCCAGGAGGACCACGAAACCGGGTAACAGCATGGCTAGATCGGTTTATATTTACCACCGGCCTGCGTAATCGTCACCTGACTTCGGTACAGGTCCAAGAATAGCTTCGTGACTTTCATGGGGTGACTGTTAGAAGGAGACTCGAAGAACGTGACCTGAAACCTCTTAAGCCAGCTAATGGTACCAAACTGACACGAGCATAATGGCGTGCCTACAGGTTGCACGCGAACATTTGCATTGGACACAACGACAATGAAGACAGGTTCTTTTTACGGCTGTAACCAAGATTCTTTTGTATGGCAATGATGGACGTAGGTAAGTCTACCGAAGACAGGGCGAACGTTTTCAGCGATGTTGCATTGAAGAAAAGGTGAGTAATGGCGGTGGGTCATAGACAATCTGGGGCAGAATTTCCAACTAAAGAAAAGCTGGCCTTAAGGTTGTGACGGGATCAGGGTTGCTAACACTAAATAGCGACCGATACCTTCGTCAATGCCTAGAGGCTCATGTGATGCTATGTGCTGAGTTTGTGAGCCAGGGTTTCAGTTTTACGCATGAAAATGCAAGGGCGCACACTGCAAGAATTGTTCGAGAATACCTGCATGACGTTAGTATATCAGTAATGGTATGGCCAGCAAGAAACCCTGCTAAGAATCCAAATGAGCATTTATGAGATGAGCTGGAGAGGCGTGTTTGATCTAACGAGCCAGCTCCAGAAAAAATATGCTGCCGTCTTGGAAGCATGGGAGAATATTTCACAGCGCGTCATAGTGGGATTAATTAATTTCATACCTGTCATTTAATAAATGATCTTGCAGGTAAAACAAGTTACTAAATAAAGGTATTCTCTATGTAAACCATTATTGACGACACGTTTGGTGTAGTGGCTACAGTGGCTAAGTGTAGTCAGCGAAACCAAATGGTCCTGGGTTCGAATCCCGGTAGGGGCAAATGTTTGTATGATGAATATGGACATTTTGTACCCGAGTCATGGATGTATATTTATAATATGTATGTATTTACGAAAAAAAATGTATTTAAGTAGTGTATCAACCATCTGGTATCCATAACACAAGCCTTAATTAAGTGCTTAACTTGGAACTAGATGGTGCTGTGTGCAATGTCAGACGATATTTATTATTTATTTATTATTTTGTAAAAAAAAACACGCTAATTTTGCCCATGAGAAACGCAATTGAAGCTGTTTTTTTTAGTATTCGGATTTCAAATTTGGAACAACGGCAAACGGAAATGATAGTGAGTGACTGGCTTCAAAACCACCAATTTCCTTTTGATAGATGACCTTTAAACAAAAATATGCAGGGTGGCTCGATTCAGGTGTCCGGGAGTGTATTATATTAATTTACTAACCTGTAAAAGCGGCAACAGCATACACGTGGCAGCGACATGGGCCCATGTTGCTCATGATGCTCACGCAGCATAAGGAAGCACGGGGTAATAGTAGATATAAAAAATGTAACTCAATCTTTACGGTACTGTTTTTATCAAAATAATCACTTTATTCACTCAACTTTAATAATCACTTACCACCACCACTTACGACACCACCACCACCACTAACCACACCACCACCACCTCCACTTACCACACCACCACCTCCACTGGCACCACCACCACCACCACCACTTACCACACCACCATCACCACCACCACCACCACCACTTACCACACCACCATCACCACCACCACCACTTGCCACACAACTTATCCCACCACCACCACCACCACTTACCACACCACCACCACCACACCACCACTCACCACTTATCTGTTCAATGAATAAATAAAACTGGAAATATAAAGATAAAACAAACCACAAAAGCGTCCAATTTCGACTTATAAATCGTTTTTTTTTTCTGAATATTTACCATTTCAGTATCGGATTAACTTTTTTTTACACTAGGAATTTGTCCTGTATTGTGGGTGCGTTTACAAACATTTAAAGTCACATACACAAACAGCCAGACCCGGAACAACTACTTGTAGGTCATACAAATATTTGTTCCGTGCGGGAATCGACCCCGCGAAACGCAGCGCAGCAGTCAATCGATTCTATCGACTTTGTCAATAGAAACCATTTATCTTCTGAGAAGCATAGTCCTACGACGACGACGCACCGTTTCCGAGAAATAGGCATTCGAATATATTTTTAACTTTCTGAGGTAACACAAACTTTTAAACAATTTTTTTTTTGCAAATCGCTTAGATCTTGATTCTATCATATAGAACACCTAAATATGAGGCTAAAAGCATCTTGGTGTTATTTGTCGTCGACCAGTAGGCCAATTCTCGTACTTAAAAAACGTTCAAATTCAAGTCGCAATCTCATTTCAGCGACAATCAATGTCAAAAACCTGTCGAAAATGTATGTAAATTGATTGTAATTTTGACAGATTGAGACTGAGATTAGAATGCGAACGGTCTTAAAAATACGGGAATTGCCCCTCTGGGGTTTGTCGTAAAAATGATGTTGAAAGGATCCTTTTAGAACTTAGGATGCAAGAGTGAGTGAAGCGAGCTCGGGACTTGATGCACCCCGACTCGGACAGGTTACGTTCAAAGGGGATGGCGGGTAGAGAAGAAGCGAGCGGACAAAGACCCCGCCATCCCCTTCGTGGTTATATTTTTTAAACCATTCAGAAGTAGGAGTCCCGCTAAGCGGGGCATCGTCGGCTCTACGCCTACGTACGTCGTAGAGCCATGATTCTCAAAACCTAAATGGTGTCTATGGTTTATATGGTTGCAGTATGGTTAACCCGATTTCCGAAAAAAAAGCGAAAATGGATGTCCCAAAAAAAAAATTTTTTTTTCTTCTCGTATTGCCCCTGAGCGTATACTCCAACTTCTACAACTCCGCCCCTAAGAAGACATGAAAATGTACAGAAAACCATAAAAAAAAATTAAAACAACAACAAAAACTCGAAGGGCTCGTGCTCGAATTAGGCGACTCGTGATTCTTGAACTACTCTCAAGGACACCGTTGTCGTAGGACTGATACCGTGCGTCGACTCACGCGCCGGAGAAATACTCGTACGAATCTTGACGACACACCCGGGTCACCTCGTCCCATTTCGCCCATAGAGAATTATGCCAGTCGTTTGCGGTAAGTACCAAAATTTTTTTAAGTCGGTTTTCGGTCGGATTACTTTTCTTACGCCTTGGCACTCTAATATAACTCGACGAATCGTTTCAAATGTTTACTTGCAATGGTCCTTCTGTAATAACATTTGTTCTTACTCGGGTAGAACTATCGTATCCTGAATGTTAGATTAGCAGGTATGCGGGCGCAGTGCAAAGATGACGTGTGTGATAATGTACCTACGTGTCTGTACGCCGTGCATCGAACATAGCCAAATACTTGGCGAAGTGTGATTTACTGTTACTTGCAGATTTGGATATTATAGTTGTTGGTAGTGGTTGTTGTTGGTGGTTGGCAGGTTTGCGTATAGGTGTCCCTTAGAGCATACCTAAATGCTCTAAGAGGTGTCCTTTAAAAAGTCATCTACATCTGAATGCAGTTAGAACCTCTATGATTAATAGTTTCAGATTTACCAACACTGACCCATATCAAGGGATCACCCTGTAAAACATTACAATCACGGTATACTATGTAGTTTGAAAGATCCTTCTTATACTTCCTACTTATGTATAAAACTTTAAAGCGATGTATATAATTTATTACTCTAATGTTTACTGAAAGATTCCTTTGTTAGCCGTGTCTGAAGGTATTGAACACAAGATTTCATTACGCGTAGTGGCCGGTATCGTCTTTATAGTGTCATAAACGAGGAAATAACATTAAAGGGGAGCGTAAAAACGACGACCTGTGGCATTGCATTCCAGCTTTACGTCCATACCGCACATTTATATAACCTTAAGATATATTAGTGAACGGTTTTATTTGTATGCTTTTTAAGGTTTGTTTGGATGGACGTTTTGTGAACCTCTGTTTTTTATTATAGTTGGTTTTTTACCCTTTTTAGAGCCTAAAACTCACTCATGTGCTTTGGGAATACTGTAATGTCTACTGTAGTAGCTGTTATTGTCACAAGGGTGACACTTACGAACACCCTCTAGTCGAATTATTTAACTACAATGCATGTAAAGGTCTGTGCAAAAAAAAAGAACATGGAAGCAAAATCGGAAGAAATTCAACAGAATTTTCAGTTTCTACATAAACTTACATAATGTCGAAGTGAATAAAATCGCTTGCATGAACGAGAGATGACAATTATCTCTATTGTCAGAACCTTCCAATATCATTAATAAAATGCGCATCCAACCAAAATAGCCTAGGCGAGTATATCAATACCTACAACTTGATACTTGTTTGAGTAATTTATGCGGCCTACTCAAATGTCCATTCTTTGGTATTGTTCGTCGAATCGTTGAGCTCCTTAAGTCTAAGTTGAGCTGCACGATTGCTGACAATTGCGTGCACTGACTGGACAGGTCCACTCAATCTGTGTAGTTCTTTCCTCAAAAGACCATTTCAGACACCGATCTATTTATAGCCTTCACATGATCTGACCAAGATTTTGTCTGGACTTTAAAAGAGACTGTGACCTCTGAGTTTGTTTCGGCCTTTCTTCTCAGAGTAGTCAGATAGGAAATGCCGACCTCATCTAGTTTTTAAAATACGATTGACGTGTAAAAGTGTTTGTTCAAACCTACTTACAGAAATAAAATCATTTAACCGAACCGCATCATTAACGAGCATCGGCCACCTGCTCACTTATACCAGTAAAAAAACTTTATTATGATTTACGCAAATTAATTGTAAATGAAAAACAAAGAGATGAATTGTGCGACACAATTAATTGTGTTATCGTAAGTCGGCGAGTCAGTGAAGGCACGCCGTACAAAGCGGGCAACAGATGTGAGCATTAAAATTAACATGGTTGTTAATTGATGTAAACAACACACACGGGGTACTAATGGAAGTAAGGTATCACTCCATTTAATTGCCCATATATGTGCTGAGGTTACCACGGTAATTGGAACTAATAACGTTGCCAGTGCCGCATTCAAACTACCCGGCCTAAATTGCTTTAGCATGAAATTTAATAATTGTTTCCGTTGACAGTGTTTGAAAAATTCGACAAGGGCGTTTGATAAGAATGGTAGTATTTATGTTATGAATTTTAAATGTTGCGTTAGTAATTCAATAGTTTAGTTACGATTTTCTATAACAGGACCATAGTGATCGTCAATGTCGTCCGTGAAGTTACCGTTGTTTCTGTTGATCCGTGTTTAGAAATCGAGATTATCAAAATTCTTTAGCATTTGAAGTTTACCTGTGAGCTGATAACAACAAAGTCGGTTATTATTTACATATTCACAATGTTCGTCCAAGTCTTCAGACTAAGTTACTAAGTAGCAGACATTGTAAACACTGGAAAGACTAAGAACGCGAGTAACGGAGCTAATATGTTACTCGAGGAACAAAGTGCCTCGTTTGCACCAAGACCAATAGTCGGACAGTGCATTAGTTAAATGGATACGCTTAGCTCTATAGTTCCGTCCAAGTTTCTCCACAATCCAACCAGTAACTTAGATTACTACTGTTGAGTCGAAATGCAAACAATGTCTATAGCGAGATGAAATGCCAATGCTCTTGACAATAACTTTTGATCCTATTGTCAGTTGTTTCGTTCCGTTTATATTAATTGGTATTCTGTATTCCTGGAAGTAGGTACAATGAATACTGATCACTGGCCTGTTTTTTGTTATTTAGTTTAGCTATTTATTTACTGTACCTACTCATTTCAGTTCGTCCATGTTAAAGCATTTTACCAGCGTTACATTACGGGTGATATTATAAAGTGGGAAATATTCAGTGGTGGTTATCGGGAACAAAATAATGTTTATCGGTACGTTAGCTTATACGTAGTTCACAGCAAAAATGTAAAATGTATCATGGTTCTTCACAAAGTGACCAACTAACTTTAATAGGCTTTCATATAATTAAGAAGGATTACTAGCAACTTGGGTACTCATTGCTAGTATAAAGTACTGTTTACGCCCTCATTTTGAACGAAATATGCTTATGGTAGAAGTTGGTTGACGTCAAAAATCAACGGGTGGGAAGTAGAACGTTACTTGATCCACACAGTTTAAAAAATAAGGACCTTTACAGCTACCCAAAACTATACAGGTCAACAAGTCACAAAAATACACGATCTGAATAACAATGTATAATTGACTTAATAAAAATAGATAGACCCATTTCAATTACGCGTTTCAAAAAGCATAAAACTGTATGTCACAAAGAGGTCAGCTAAAAGCATAAGCAGGGAGCGATTCTAAAAGTCGTGGAGATAGAGCGCTAAATGCAATATTCAAAACGAGTGTGCAATGGGGCACTTGGGACGAGCAGACACACGTATGACTGGCTGATTGCTCTGAGAATAGTGCTCTCTGTATGAATCTGTGAGGGTCACTGAAGCCAACATAAAAGTGTTATTCATCCGTGTGTAAGTCACTGTTTTTGTTGGGTTAACGTTATGTTTTGCTGTGCTGGATGTGGTTTAGATTTCAAATGTGCTTGTTTGAATATTAAGGT
Organism: Brachylomia viminalis; assembly: GCA_937001585.2. Taxonomy (NCBI): domain Eukaryota; kingdom Metazoa; phylum Arthropoda; class Insecta; order Lepidoptera; family Noctuidae; genus Brachylomia; species Brachylomia viminalis. The sequence goes on from OW443299.2 coordinate 13,891,077, forward strand.
CGTTTAGTAACAAAACTATCATTGTTATATTTACATGAATATTGAAGTTATTTCGTTATTTATGCTCTCTTCCATAATACTTTCCATATGACAAGATTTTAACATGTTGTTTTTGCCTACAACGCCTAATTAAAGATAAAGATATAACTAAATGTGTTGAGAAGTTTTTAAGTGTTATGTCTTAAAACTTTGTTCAATTTTATTTTACTCGCATACAAAAGATATCTACTTGGGACATAACATCACATTCAAGAGTCCATAACAGTAGTATCTACAACAATGCTATCAGTTTGTAGCACACATGGAAACAAAGCTCGAAAGTGTAGTTCTTATTACTTCTAAACTAAGCACTTAATTACTATGTACAGAGTATAAACAATACGACTAGTATAAAAATAATATGGTTGTTGATTATATACTCAAATAATATCAATCAAAATCAAAAGTCATTTATTCAAACTAGGCTGTGAATCAGCACTTTTTGAACGTCAAAATTACATAAGACAGTCCCTCAAAACGCCCGCCCTGCACCACTTCCTAGTGCTTTAGCTGGGAAGAAGAAGTGGCGCAACAAACCCCCCAGCAGCACTGCTGTCTGTTCTGTTAGAAGAACTGGATTCTATACAGTAGTAAGTAATTAACATTACGAAACACAAAACATTGAATACTTTTCACGTTACAGAAATAAGTCCACGTAAATGAAGAAACACATTTTTTTACGGTTCCAAGACCGACTGATTAAATGAGAGACAGACTGACAGATAGTTTAATCCACAGAAAGTACAATTATGTTTGAAGTATAGGCTCCTCAGAGGTTGTAAACGATATACGTTGTGAACTGTATGGAAGAAAAAAGTGCGATGGGTTAATTGATAACAATATGCGGAAATGTACAAGATGGAGATGACAGTCAACATCATCATCAGCCTATATTTATTAATTAAAACTTTATGCACAAGTCAAAAAAATACTGTACAAAGGCGGACTTAATGCCTGAGGCATTTTCTACCTGTCAACCTTAGGGTGATGCAGAGATATACCATGGCAGGTGCAATATACGGGATAGATAGCTCGGAAATTACTTTAAAATACAAGAATAAATACTAATATATAGATACATAGGTACATATTAACAAAATAAACCTTGGTCAGGAGAAATAACGATCGGTAGAGGAGAAAACGAATCCAGCAACTCAGCGCTGGGATGTTTACGTTCACGTGTCTTCACTTTAAAAGATAACCGACTGGTTGCTGTCCTGATATTCAGAGGGAGCGCATTCCAAAGAAAAACTGCCTGGACATAGAAAGAAGAATGAATGAAGCCGGAACGGTGAGAAGGACATCGTAGAAGACGATTCGTCCACTGCTGGACGTAGGCCTGTCCTAGTGAACGCCACTGAGCCCGATCTTCGCTTGTCCTCATCCAGTCTCTGCCAGCCGCCTTTCGCAAGTAGTCACTCCACCTGACCGGCGGGTATACCACACTACGTTTGCCTAAACGCGGTCTCCACTCCAAAACTCGTTTTCCCTAACGATTGTCGGTTCTGCGAGAGATGTGACCAGCCCATTGCCACTATAGCTTGGTTAGTCTATGGGGTATGTCGGTGACCTTGGTTCTCTGGTTTCGAGATGACAGTACGACAGTAAATTTAACTTTAGTACATCACGTTACGTTCCAGTCTGCATACAAAAATTAAATCAAATCTAACCAATACTTTAGTCCCTATATATAGCTAGTCAAAGATTGGCAAAACTAATAGTCGGCCCATCACTACTGTTTAGTTTGTTCTAAAGAAATACTTTTCAAATTTCGAAGTTACGAATTAAATAGTTTCAAAATACTCCTATGCATCGGTGGTTAGTATTGCCTGTGTTTTCATTTATTGTCGTATTTATGTATGATACGTAATAGGTGCAAACGAAGTCGCAGGTGGATGCTGGAAAAACATTTTAAAATCCATTCACAATTTCGCACCGTGAAGTATAATGTAAAACATTCAACTTTTCAAAAACGGAATATGAAATCATTTTTTTTATTCACCGGGGGTTATCGGCAAAGGTCGTGCGTTGTCAACCGTAAATATTTGTTCACACAAAGCTACGCATGCATGAAATCCTATTTTACGGCTCGTATCCTTCCGTTTAGAGCGCCTTTTGAATGGGCCGTGTCTGAGCTCACTCGAATATCTTAACCCATATGTTGCCAGCTAGCGCGAGCGTTGGGAAATCGACTAGTTTACCTATATTTACATTCTGGCTTTTAGAAGTACCTTTTCTATTGGTATAAGTAAATTTGATAAATTGACAACAAATTACATTAATTCATTATGTGTTACAAAATACATTATGTGAGGAATAAACACAAGATAAAACATTCCTGAAAGCAGTTCATTTTGAGCAAAACAAAATTTAAAACACATCCTAGATCAACCTTTTTTTTTTAAATCTTTGTCCCGCACTAGGAATTCCTCCTGTACTGTGGATGCGTTTACAAACATTTAAACTCACATACACAAACAGCCAGACCCGGAAATACTACTACTACCGTCATACAAATGTTTCTTCCGTGCGGGAATCGAAGCCGCGACAGGCAGCGCAGCAGTCAATCGCTTAACCATTGCGCCAACCGTGCCGTCGACTTAGCTTATAACTAACTAGCTGCTGCCCGCGGCTTCTCCCGCGTCGATGTCGGATAGTATCCCACGAGAACGTGCTACCGGGGCATATGTTTACCTTTGTTACTCTTTATAACATCAGCTATCTGTCAGTGAAATTCCCGTCAAAATCGGTCCAGCCGTTTCGGAGATGAGCCGGAATAAACAGACAGACAAACCGACATAAATTTCATAAATTGTTTTTTGTTATAAGTACTTTCATATGCGTTTAGTAAAAAAGCTGTTATTTTGAAATTACAAACAGACACTTCAATTTTATTTATTTGTATAAGTAGACAAAAAATGTTTTTTGTTATAAGTACCTACCGTATATACTTTCATATGCATTTGTAAATAGTATCGTATTACCCAGTAACTGGGTTGTGGAGGTCAGATGTAAACCCTCTGTTTGTAAACAGACACTTCAATTTCATTTCTTTGTAAGTATAGATAGGATATTTAACAACAAATCTTTTTAAATGTTTCCGCTTCTCTCTAAACCGTATTTTAAACTAATTAAAACGTTAATCAAAGCAACATAACATATAACCGAGAAAAATTATCCTATAATAGTTGTAGTTAATTTATGAGCGTTTACGGCGAGGCACATATGGAAATCCGCTGGGTGAGCGGCCGTAGATACCGGCCATACAGAGCCTGGGCGGTCGCGACCACGTGGACAAAGTAACCCTACATAAATTAACCCGTATACTGCAAGAACAAGGTCGTGTGTAACCCTTAAATTAGTGGGCATACAGTTTCCATGAAGATTTTGGCTTAGAAATGTCATGTGAGCTAATTAAACCAATTTAAGTTGTGGTCTACTTTGAAGATCACTTGAAATATCAGTAGGCCAATTCTCGTACTTAAAAAACGTTCAAATTCAAGTCGCAATCTCATCTCAGCGACAATCAATGTCAAAAACCTGTCAAAAATGTATGTAAATTGATTGTAATTTTGACAGATTGAGACTGAGATTAGAATGCGAACGGTCTTAAAAATACGGGAATTGTCCCTCTGTTGTAAGTGGTTTTTTTAACATCTATCTAATAACGACACTTTTTTGGTTACGTTTACATACAAATGTCATCAATGGTTTCATGGTTTTAGATTGTTACGTATACATTTTTCAACTAAGTAGTCTGCTGCAAAAAACATCTAAACTAAAAACAAGCCCACTTACAAACGTGATTCTGACTGAAGCTGAAGCTGGTACACTACAGCTATACATAGACAAGCCAGACAACAGCTCAACTGTATTTCAACCGAAAGAGCACCTACAGTACAGTAAGCATAAATACAATGAGGAAATAATAACGAACCGATTATTATTGTGATCATCAACCTGCAGCTATTGCTGTACAAGGATCTTTTTGCGCGGGGATAAAATCGCAACGTACGCCGCCATCTTGGTTTTTCAATACGTTTCACAAAGCAATTACACAATTTTTGACCAACAGCGCCCCCCCTTTCAAAGTCATTCGACTGCCAAGAGATCTTTGTAGCAGAGTATCTTCATGCTATTAACATGTGCATTTTACCACCCCACAAACAATTTAAAAATAACAAACCTTAGCTCCTACAAACCTTATTCAACCGACTGAAATTGAAGCTACGTGACTATGGATACATACACAAGCCAGACAACAGCTAAATTGTATTCCAGTCAAAAGAGCACCTCACGGTACAGTAACCATAAACAATGAGGAAATAATAACGAACAGATTGAAATGCGGTTAAAACTCGCGCACTCACAAAAGGTCCCGCGGGCCACCGCTTATTGTTCGGCGCATTTTAATGAACCCTACTATGACCGAGGTGAATACCGATGAAGGGCCTATGGTTAACTTTTCTATTTTGTGTACCTACAACTTGTTTATGATATTAATTTTATAATTTAGGGAGGATGGGCGTGATGTTATGATCAGAAATCAGAAATATTTTATTTGTGATACATAGGTAGGTACAGTGGTTGGACATGTTTTAGGTTAATGTGCGCTATGACGACGAGCGTTTAGGTATTGTGGTGGTTTGAAAATGTCGGGTTGAGTCAATGAAGTCAATTTTAAAATTCACAGTCGTATCCACCCCATCTGATGGCATGCTAACTACGCAGGCCTCAGTATAACAAAGCGTACATAATATATGTATAGCCACTTATTCTATCGCCTTTGTACAGGATGTGTACAAATCTAATAGATTTCGTATTGAGTAATATATCTTCAAAGTGTTACGATTCACTCATAATGAAAAACTCGAGGGAACATCATTACATAATGTAGATTAGGAAAAAAATAGAACATAAACACAACACATCCTATCGGTTCGTCATAAGGCAAAACTAACCACACGCTATCAACTTGTAATACATAAATTACACGACGTTCAGCGGTAAATCATATCCGAGCATAATAATTTAATGCGATGCCTCTAAGACGAATAACGGTGGCGGACAATGAAAAATAATTAAAAGTAATAAATCTCTCTGCAGGTAACAAAAACGTGAAGTGCTTAATAAACGTCGCATGCTTGTGGAGGAGCGTGGGAAAGAGCACACGCGGGTATCCTTATTCCGGACAACGGTGTCCGATCATGTCCGGGCGTAACTTGTAGGAGCGGTGTCCGATCTGTTACGGAGGTGTAAATTGTAGGACATCGGCGTCTGTGTTAACAGGATCATTATCTGGTCTTAGAGTATTGGGTGACCCTCTGTGTAGGTACCTAATGTAATTTGGGAAATAGGTGGTTTTATTCGTTTAATAGGCCTCTTGGGTTGTTGTGTTGATATTAGTGGACTTTTATGGAATAAGACAGCTTTGATTAAATTTTATACTGCTTTATAAAATAAACTTTGATAACTTCTTTCCATAAAAGTATATTTGTTCTGTGAAAAGTTAAAATCCCATGTGTGTATTTTGAGAATATTGATTTAAAAAGCGACGTTCACCCCTTATTATATTTAAAATAAACACTGACTTCAAAAAGGATTGTTATTAAAATCTTAAATTGATATCAATATTATCATAATTTCGTTGTAAAATGAGTCGTGGCGCTGTCAGAATATACCGGCCGGGGATCGCTCTGCCTTCCCTCGGAACATGAGATTAGAATGGACACCTGAAACCATTGCTGTCCTTAATTACGTTTTAATTACTCTTGATTCTTTCGATCGTTTTGAATAATTAAACAATTTTATTATAACTTTACGGGTATAGGATTTTTTATAATTCTTTGTGTATTTTGTTCGTGGAATGGTGTGCTGGCGTTTATAGAATAGAGAGTTACAATTATCCACTATTAACTATTCCTATTTAGAAGTTAAGCTATGGTTTCCGAGAGGAGCGGTGGACGCCACATAGCGTCCTCAGTTTACCGTCGAATGACGTCATTAAAACATTTTTTATGAAAGTAAGTTCGTGTGTTTTTTTTAGAGAGCGTTTTTTGACACCGTAAGGCCAAACCCCGCTGCCAGCATTTTCATGACAGCCGTCGCAGCGGCCGTTATTCGGCGGCCGCCGCTCTTCCAGGAAACCGTAACTTTAGTGATGCATTATCTTTATCGTTTTTTAGCAAACCTACGCCAGGTCGTCCGGCGCATCTTGGGCCGTCTGTCCCGTTACTTTACTTGGTGGCTTGCTCATCCTCTTAACACGATTTTATTTAATAGCGAACAGCACAAGAGCTGGTGGGCGGGTGGTGGGTGGTACAGAGTAGTTTTATTTCATTCACTGATAAGTAGCTCTTTGTTCTTCAACATTTCGCTACGCCAGCTGTTCGCGGTTTATAACATAACAGTAACATTTCATAAGGCATCCATAGACAAATAAGTAGCGGTTTCACAAAAGCCCTGCCGTGCCTCAACCGTTCGCTTTCTTGAAACAATAATGGGGTTAGGTGCTTTATTTATGACCGAGACTGGATAAAATTATGTGGCGTCGTACTAATATTGCCAAGGCGAACACTGCATGTGTTCTGTTCTCACGGCCGTATCTACCATGAGCTAAATCTCTTCTTATTTTCTTGTAAAACATACGTTCTGTTGTCTCACGCAAGGGCGACGAGGTTATCTATTCTTAACAACAACAAGTTTTTATTTGTCTTTATTTTTTCTAAAAATAAAAATATCAGGTACACAGTTTAGGTTCCAGTAGTTGTAATAAAAGTTAACTGAGCGGCGTAAGTAAATCCGCAACGTTGGAATCACCTGGGCGGGTCGCTTCTAAAAATGAAAGTGACGCCGCTTTGCTTTTATTTTAATACGTCGTAGCCTGCCGTCTGTCGCGCCGTAGACTGGAGCGTAGAATTTCGTAGACTTTCGTAGCACCGTAGCACCGTAGCCAGTTCGTAGCGCTAAGCAAGTAATGTCGTTAGACTTAGTGCAATTTGCTGCTATGTGTAAGTCGTTTGGCAATTTCCGTTAAGCTTGTAGCACACACTTTGATGCTGTTCGTTCAATTCAGTGCTTGCAAAAAAAGTGCGAAATTGCTGTTTTCGGTTTTTGAGAGACCAAAATATCGCTTCTGGAATATTTTTAGTCTGATAAGCAGTGATCGGAGTAGGTAGATTGATTTTTGGTACTTGTATCATAAATGCACACAGAAAGAATAACATGGATAAGCCATTTTCCCGGAAAGTAATTCCGGTATTTCCGGATTCAATTAAATATTGTTAATGTTGGTAGTGATATTATTCCTACTCAATTCAAAATTTAAAGGAAGGTATCAAAACTAAATTAATTCATTATTTATCTGTTGAATAATAAAAACAATCGCATTCCGATCGAAGCTTTAATTTTTATTTTTTTATTTTTAGCCTTTTATGGCTAGAACTTTTATAGATAGACATAAATTGTTGCACTTAAATTTAAATATTTTCATAGTGGTCATGGTAATTTGCGGGTAGAATAAAGGCGGGCGTACGCATTGTTCTGATAACCGGTTATTGTACCACCCATGATCCTTTGTTCTGATTGGTCGTTGGGTTTTGTCAAATCGTGACTGTGTGCCGTTAAAAAAAATATAAAGAATAATAAAGAATAATATTGCTCATTTTATTACAATTCCTACCTTTTTTTTGAGGATGGCAAATCATCAAATGACTCCTTCCACTCTGGCAGAATAAAATTCCTACATAAGTTCCGGTTTTTTTTTAATAATCCACCAATTCCGGAGGAATGTCTCCGATCATTGCTGATAAGCAACAGTATCCTACTATATATGTATATTACTGTGGTTGCCTATTAGCCTGGCAGGTGCAAACTGTTGGGCTTACATTCGAGCATGAATTTGCTAACAGTATCCTTATACTGTTAACCAATTCATGCTCGAATGTCAGTCCAACGGTACACTTTATTGAAATCAAATCTATTGATTTTATTTCAATAAAGTGTACGATACAAAAAAGTAAAAAACTTTTTATCTATAAATAAAAAAAACACAATGTGTCATTGTGACTTGAACACCATTCGGTTACGACAAGCACATGTATACAGAGGGGTTGAATAATTTACGAGTGCACTAACTTTGGCACGGCGGGACCCGTTCGGTACAGATGCGGGAAGTACATATATCAAACCGGGCCGAAGGTTACAACTTCAATAAAACTTTTGCGAAACTTATTCAAACGCGGCGGCCGGTGAAAGCTGTTTTTAACTTGTACCCGCGAGGGATCACCCATACAAATAAAGAGTTAGTTCCGATATGAAAGCGGATTTCTTTTTCTGAAATAACTTTTAGAAAACATTCTTGGCTGTTTGCCATTTTAAGTAAATTTTGCTGTTTTTATATGTAAGTTTTATATGGGCAGGCGGCCAAGCTGATGCCTGGTGATGTATACTTTTGCGTTATATTGATCGCAGCCTGAATATTGTTATTAAAATTCCTTTAAAAAAAAACACATTCTTTGAAGATAAAATGTTCGGTACATAAGGAGACGGGTTGATTTTAATCGTAATATAGGTAACACTACTAACGTTAATAACAATCCTTCCCACAATTGTGCCTAAAACTTATAAAATTCGATATCCAATTCATAAGAGTTCAACACTATCCAAAAGCCCTTTAGAAAGTTGACTGTCATAGAGTACATAAAATCTTGGGAAACGAATTCCCGGGTGGATACTAGTTTGATATATTTTGGGGTTGTGCATGATTTAAGGGACAGATAAATCTAAATATTCAATGACTTGGTCGCACTACTGTTACTAGCCGGATATAAATTATGAACTTGTCAAAGTAATTACGATATTTATCAGCTGAAGTTTCATAGGACACTGCGGTTAGTGCGCAATGGCTGACAAGCGAACGATGTTAGCTTGATTCCCACATAATGCACTACTAATGCTATGCGATTTATATTTTGTTGTGTTCCATTTTTTTCTGTTATGTATTGTGTGGTGTACAATAAAGAATATATAAATAAATAATAAATACTGACATCTGGTAAGAGTGAGGTGGAGGTGAGAAGAGGCCTTGATTAACTCAGCGTAGCCTGTAAGACCTTACGGGGACGTATCGACTGCCCAGAGGTCCATGGTCTTTTCTGCCGACTATTTGTGCCCGACAAATACATCGGACACCGTCAGAGCCGCCGCCGGCACAATCTGTTTGCTCAACTGCCGGCCAAAACTGTAGCCAGAGCTGAATCCCCAGTTTGTCATAGTCTATAGGTGCTGAATGTGATGTGTTTGCGGATGAATGGATTAAAATGATGCGTATATGTCTGGTGTTCTGTTAGAGAAAGTATGCAAGGGAGTCTACTGTTCCATGTTAGTTTTAAGGTTATTTATATTAGTGTCAACGTAATGGTAATTGTAATTTGTCTCTATGTTACTTAATGTAATTGGTGTTGTACCGTTTTAAGTAACTATAAATAAATAAAATAAATAAAGATGTCTGCCAGCATTATTTTGCATTTTCTATTTTATTAGTTTTGTTTTGTATTGTAATCTATCAAGTAAGTAATGATAAATATACACTGTACCCAGACTGCCTTATTGGTCTTGTGGTTGCAAGCGCTGCTGCTGAGCATGAGGTCCTGGGATCAATTCCCGGGTCGGGCAAAGTGTCATTGAGTTTCCGTATCTGGAATTTCTCAGTAGTAACCTTTTTTATGAGGGTGGGAAATCATCAAATTACTTCTCCCGCTCTCGTCAGACTCTTACTGACTAAAATCCACCCGTGTTCCTTCAGTTACCTGTGCCAGGGGCCACAGTATCCTTCTCGGACTTTCCCGCAACCCTAGCAGGCATCGGCCCTAGCGGACCTCGTCATTGGTGCTGACTCTCTTTGAGGCGCGCGTGGAACACAACGCGCCATCGACCCGGGCCTCGTCCTTATCGCAAGCCCACGCCTACGGTGGCCGGGAATCGGCCTGCGATTCCCGATGCCCAGGGCGTCTCCTGCGGCGGCTAGAGGCGTGAGGGCGCGAATTTTGCCTCTCCCTCACGCATTCCGCCTCCTCCTTCGCAAACATTACTGCTTCGCAGAAGGAGGTGACGGCTTCCCAAGCCCTCTCGCTCCGTACCATGGCCTGGACCAGGACCGGACGCGAGAGATCGCCACCACCAATCGCCTCCACGAGGACACGGCGGTGCTCCGCCCAAGCCGGGCAGACCTCCACCGTATGGTCCACCGTGTCCTCCGGGTGATCCACACAATGGTGACACACCCGGGCGTTTTCTCCCGCCTTATCCGGAAATCTCAGTAGTAGTGTGGAGTCTGTATTTGTGCCCGGTTGATGGCCATATGGTCGAGATTACATGGAATTTAAACAAAACTGGCGAAATGTGTTCTCTTACATCTCTGCCCAACCTTTCGGGGAAACGAGGTGTGATGTTATGTTTCCCGATACTTAACCCATTCCGCCCACGTTCATCACTAGACAGAAATCTCAGAACAATTGCCTTTAAACAGGCCAGAGTTCTAAGAATATACACCATCATCATTAATAGCTTCTCCTTTTCCCAAATATGTTGGGGTCGACTTCCAGTCTAACCGGCTGCAGCTGAATACCAGTATTTTACATGGAGCTACTGCCTGTCTGACCTCCTCAATCCAGTTACTGGGTAATACAATACCCCTTGGTAACACTGGTTGTCAGATTTTCGGACTTCTGACGACCCGTAACGACTGTCAAAGATCCACGAACGACAGCCGGGACCAACGGCTTAACGTGCTTTCTGAGGCACGAAGGGGTCTAAAGATGGTCACCCATCCACTGGCCAACCGCGGCAAGCGTAGCTTAACCTGACCGATCAACCCGTGCGGCTGTTATTATTTACCCACAAGCCCACATAAGAATAATATAGCATAATAACAACAATATGATAACTGTCAAAACACCAATTCCCAAAATGAAGTTCAATACGAAAATCTGTGTTTTTGCCAACAAGCCAACACAAGGCACGCGGTCGCGACTCGGGGCAGGCGCGGCGGTGCGGCACAAAACACACATTTGCATAAAACTCAAATTGGCTTCAACGATGTGTATGCCACTGTTGTGATGCAACTTTTAAACTAGATCTGCTCGGCATTACACGTTGGAACTTGCTCTGCGTTTCCAAAGATAACTTTTTGAGCTGTTTGTCTAGACGGGCGTTGATGTTTGGAGATTTGTTAGAGTATGTACCCGGAGTGTTTAGGCTAGCTGCTCGCTTCACATAGTCACAGTCTGGTCACGAAAGAGGCCTAATTTCAATATTTGATGTTGTGAAGAGTTGGAGTCGGTTAAAAAAGTATCTTCGAGTCACGATACTTAAGTAAGCTCAGCGTACGATGGGTATTACTAAGTGCAGTTACCATAAGCAGAAGTGGATCGTTATCGTGATGATTTCGACTTAGTGATAAGAATCTAGGTAGTATTTTTGAGGAATCACAGAATATTTTCAACTGGAAAAATACGACGGCTTTTACTTGATCATAAACCTACATCATTTCCACTTTTAGAGCAATCATCCTAACACTTCAACAATAAAACCAATTTTCGTTCAAAGATGACACTATACTTCCGATATACTCCGGTACATATGTTACTCAATTTGTAACATAAAGCTCAGTGCACACGCGAGACGCGGCGTCAAATCTTGTCACTCGCTCAATAAAGAGCAAATAAACTCCAGTTTCGAGTACATTTGAGCTCACACTCGTGTTGAAGCGAGCTCTCGAAGCGCGGCACTCGACGAGTGTTTAGCAAACTGGGTAAACAATACCTTCTTGTGATTTATGTAAGACGAATTGGGTAAACGTAAAATGTATTTTTTGTATCGTTGCTTGTCTATAAGTAAAAGTGTTTTCCAGTCTGAAACATACTTTATAACACTTATTAATTAATAATATTTTACGACGCAGGACAGCCTTTACCTGAAGTGGTCATCGTATTAGTGGTTCAACAGCTCCAATATCATCAGGATTGTGCCGGAATATTCATGGTGGACGTGGTACGTTAGCGGCTGGGTCACATCGTCTCTATCATCAAAAGACAGCCGCCACGCAACCATCGATGCAACGCTCTCCTAGATTGACTGTAGCCCAGCCGGAGTCATTCTTATACGATATTTTCGGTGATTGCAGTGTTCGTAACTAACGAGGCGGCACTTGCTACGCCGTCATGTTTATTCAGAAAAGTTTTTGTACCTTGTTTAAATTGTTACCTATTAATGAATGAGGTATTTTCAGAAGCTTTCTGTGTTCATAACTTAACAATAAAAGAAACGTAGGCCTAGCTATCTATAAAACAAAACAGACGACATCAAGAAATTCGTCGGCAGAAACTGTGAAACAAGCAGGCGACAGATGGTAGCCATACACGAAAATTGCCTGAAATCTACCAGAGCAGAGAGATACGCTGTAAATGGGGAGAACGGAATGTCAAACGAAATACCTACTACCTATGTCGGTGTAATTATGCTCTTGGAAGTACCTCGCTATTTAGAGCCATTGCCCACCAGTCCACCAATCAATTGATTTCATAAAAAAGATTTTAATTTTGGATATCTTTAAAAATAATGTGTTTTTGCCTATAATTTTTTACAGCTGGGCAAAGGGAAAGTCAAGTCAAAACTACTTATGTATGTTATTAATAACATTTTACGAAACATATTCCCGTGCTCATATTTATTGATAAGTAGAGCAGGTACCCATACATAGTTGTAGGTTATATTTTACCAACGTCGAAATGCACGTAGGAGGGATCTTAATTCCCACCTCCGTCGAGTTAGACTGGAAGGAACAAAATAAATAAACAGCTTATTGCACCACTCAACTTTGTTCACTATATATGCTTCCCAAATGCGTCAAGTTTATAAGTTAATTAGAGTTATTTAAATAGACGTTGTTGAGGATCATGATATTTAAATGCTGCAAGCTTTACAAAAGGTTTTCTTAGTTTTTATTTAAAATCGTTTTTATTAATAGGGATGACGATAAACTAATATAATAATATTAAAATAAATTTCGACCAAAACACCTATTTGTATCCTTAATAACGTAGGAACTTAAAACACCTAAACTCGATAATTATAAAATTTTAATGAACTCAATCTGTGTAAGTGTATCAACATCGGCCGACGGCAACTGTTCCAATAAACTCAACCTCTATGCGGAAAATTAAGTAATTTATTTTACAATCTTATTCGTTATCACGTTATCGCGTGGAAAAATAATTTATATTTGACTCTTGTACAATAAAATATACGTGACTACCAACTTGGGAAAAAGAACGTCTGGAGATAACAAAAGGAAAAGTATTATAAATTTTATTTTCGACTTTTATCTGCATTATAGCGAGTACCTAATCTAAAGGTAAAAGACATTGTGATGGAACTCGATTAAATTAAGTTACTACAGCGAAAAGGAGAGCAATTTCGATTCTCATAGAATTCAAATGAGCTTTTTATTCAAACACAAGACTGGAGCAAACACTAAAACAGACGGTTTTAGTCCATTGCATCGGGACATACCACCAGCTTATTTTTAAAACTTGATATTGTAAATTTTGGGAAACAACATTTGACTTCAGTTGAACCTGTGTGTAGATATTATTTTTTTTATAAATTTTATAAGTTACTTAGTTTTTTTTTCTATTTGCACTCTGGACACTTTTAATGTGTACGTCTTTTTGACATCGTTCTCACATATAATTATAAATTCAACATTAATGATGAGACTAATATTTTTGTAACAATATAATTTAATATATCTTTGTTTTTTTTTATATAGGTATATAGGTTTGTTAGTCTGTAAGCCTTCTTTAAAATAAAATAAATAAATAATAATTCCATGGACATTCTTTATTATTGCTAGGCTTTGGAATGGGTAACCAACTTCATATTTCTGACTGACCGGCTCCTGGACAATTCAAAAGTGCCTTTAAATGGTTTAGTTGAAATATATGCTTTGAGTTTGATTTTGACTTTGAGACATCATGAATTTGCCACACAAAAACATTGGTTAAAACCTTCATATTGCATTTACTACCATCGTGAACTGCAAGCTTTTTATCGGCTGGCAGCTTATTGGGTTTGCCAATGGGTATCGGGATATATGGGAATGCGCACATTTGCAGATATAAAATCGACCGCGAAAAATTACAGAGGCTCAAGCAGATTACGTTTGTGCCTCTGTAATTTTTTATCGGCCCATAAAAATCTACAATGAGGTTTTTCTCCAGCAAGGTATTTATTTATGTATTTATATCAATGAATAAACCATGCTGTATTGCTTACAGTTGGGTAAATAAATAAGAAAATAAACGTAATTGAATATTGTTTAATCAAATAATAATTCTAATAGATCTTACAAGAAAGCCAGGCGATATACATTTCATAATCATGGAATAGTTTTCATCTTACAATACGCAATGAAATATAAATACTAGAATATAGTTTATTAAAGCTATAGACGTCTTACAGCGATAAATATTGTTATATCAAAGTACCTAGTACCATCAAATTAGACCTTAGAACTAGTACATATAATTTGATATGATTATGTATCTAAATTCATTCGTTAATTGATTTTAATTCTAATTAACTAGAAGACTCTAAACAATTGTACAACCATTTATAAAAGTAATAATTTACAACAGATTATTTAGTAGATATGTACTCAATAATTGCAACGTAACGATTAAGAACTTCGGACATTTCAAATGATATGTAAGAATTTCAATAAATAATTTATATAAATTCGACATACCTAATTACAATTATGGATAAATTTTCCTACGTTAAGTATACAATTTACTACAGCAAAACTGATGGCATGGTTCGAACAATCTATCCGAAAATATCTATCAATACTCTACTTAATTAGAGGCCGTAATAAAATATTATAGGTAACCTTTACCCAACAAAACTCACTCATCACGTTATTCTAGTACTAACATCAGCGCTAAGTTAAGATTGAATATATTACACTTCAAACATATTTTGTAGCTCCATTTATCATAAGCGGGATGTAAATAAAACTGTACAAGAGGTATGTACAAACTTATGTACTAGTTAATCTATACTTCTACGTAGCTGCTATGTGAATGCCTACCGGAGTGGAATTAGCTTCAATATTGTGTCCAGCTTTTGGCTGCAACAGAAATGAAACCTTGATAACGTGTGGAAGCTGGGGTCGGAGTGTGGGTGGGTTGTAGCGCGGGGCGGAATGGGATGTGAGCACTTCTCTAAAATCTATACAAATGATTGAGAACTGTGTTGGTGCTAAAATGAAATTAAGAATACTGTGATTGATATAACATTTAGAGAATATTGTCGATTTTAGGATATGTTAAAGGTAATAACAATTCATGAGACTGCTAGTTTAATAGTTATTACAAAGGTTAAATACTAGTTTTGGGAGAGAATAAAAACGATCACTGAGCAACTGGCAATAGGTAACGGTAAAAAAACCACACATTCCAATGCGCTTCAGCAGCCAACATCTAATTTCGGAATTACGAACGCACGATGATGATATCTAATAATTATAGAGCCACCACGGAAGTACTTATCTATTTTGTGTTACCATTGTTACAAAATTAGTGATTACCAACTACATTAAATTAATTTCCAAAAACTTCTTAAAACTTTTGAGTGGCATATGGCAAGGTGCGACCAGAGTAGATAACCCACAAGAGAGAAAGCTTCATAAAAACGAGTAATGATCGGTGCACTACGACATATAATACAAAATTTAGAAACTTTGGCTCCGTGGTGCGAAGTTCGTACTAATTCGAAAACACGAAGATTACCGAAGCGCATACCTTTTCTGGTTTAACTGTACCATTTTTTATGAGATGTTCTTCTTCATTATTAGAAAAAAAAACTAAGTAAATATTGCCATCGTATTAATTAAAGCGCTGCTACCCGCTATCGGTATCACAAAAGCCGCCCTCATATTTGAACACGAAATGTAACTGCGCCAATTACGTAATTTGCAATCGCGATAACTGTGAGATTATCGTTATCGCTACATAGGTTACTGTTACTAACACCAGTTGCTCGGTGATTGTGGACATAGTTTATGTCTGTAATGGCTGTAAGCTTCGATGGAAAATGGGATAGCTTGCTAACATTTTTTTAATTAGATAATATCGTACGAGAGCTTTGGAAAAATCATGAAATAATTTGTGTTTTGTGAAAGTAATTATGGCGATAATTACCTTTGTAATGCATGTCTCGATGCATGCTTGGACAAGTCTTCCCAGGATACTGAAAATTTAAAAAACAATTAACACATATGATGTCAACTCAAGCGCCGACTAAGCAAACACGATTCATTAGTGCTACGCGAATAGTACAGCCAACCGTTTTACAGGAACATACACAATGCAACGACTAAGTACGAGTATATCGCTTAGGAACCCAGCTTAGCATACAATATGAATTATTAAGCGTGTCTCCAGAGGAGTTTGTGCTTAATTTAATTTCCTTTAAGGTGTAATTTACCTTGCTGAGATCGAAGTCAATGTTGGTCCTCACGGCTCGGTGGTGGAGAGGCTGGGGCGGCCGAAAGTTGTTGCCGAGGGGAGCTTTGGGGTGCCTGGCGTCGCCTTGCATCAGCCGCCTCAAGCCATGCAGCTACAGTCATGAAATTCAATTATGTTGACACTAAAGTTTTGAAAGTAAAATGATTAACCCTATTTTGTGATTTATGAAGCCTTTGCCAAATATTATATGGAAGAGGCGCTCGTTATTTTGCAGGGGTCACATTTAAAAGAAAAATGTTCTAGAGAACAATTGTTTAGAGAGAAAAAGCATAACATTAAAGATCAGTAAAAGTAATCTGTATCTCTATCTAATTTTTGGAAAGACAATTCCGGGCTTCGACCAAATATTTTTAACAGAAAAGCGAACTATGAAAATGGACAAAATAGAGCTACAAGACTCGTAGAAGTAATTTCGAAAATTCAATGCACACGATGTTCAGTTTCTATTATAACATTTACAAGAGTTTAAAGGTGGAGAGCTATTTCAAGTAAATTGAAATTTCTTCCTTTTATAACGTTGGTTGACTACCATGGAGTACGAATAGGTATGTTGTTGCCACGGTCGGATTAACTGGCGCAGAGCACGCGACCACGGCTATCTGATTCGCATCGTTGTTTACGCTGTATTAAACAATTTGATTCTGATTATAGACTCCGCCTAAACTTTGATTTTACCAACTGTAATTTGGTTTGTATTGTGGTGTTTGGTGCGAAGGCTATGTTTCGTTTATTGAGTTGTATGTGGGTTTTATTGTAGCTGTTCAGCGATGTTATTATTTTTAACCGTTTTATTATGTAACTAAATAACCTTATTGACATCTTCGATTCTCGTGCCGCTACTTTCAAAAGACATGTATGTTCTATTTATTTTTAAATAATGATACTTTTTAACTTTGTATGTACTCTACCTGGCGTGTTTGGTCTCCCACACATTTCCTGCCTCAGTAGGAGTGTGTCGGAGGGCAGACGCACAGACTTTGTGGCTGTAATTTTGTGAACTAAGCTTTTTACTGTAGTTGTCATCATTATTATTGTTGTTGCTAGTCATGTTGTGCGATTTCGCTTCGGGTGATAATCAGGTCGAAACCTTTAATGTGAACCTAGTGATATGCTGTGATTGTTATCTGTTGTAGTTGCCTTGTGAATAAATAAATAAATAACTAGAACTTTATTTTAATCAGTATTGTGGAAAATATAGGTTTCTGAAAAGTTGTGTCCATAGGAAATGAGTATACATTAACAATGTCTATGTATCAGGTATGTGTTGTGTAGTAAATGTTCTCTCGTGGTTTCCCCTTTGTGGGCAATTTGGCAAATAGCTGTATGCCGCTCGTTATAGGCATCACCAACGTCGTGAGTTTATTTTCAACAGTTAAGCTCACACGTCTTATCACTTTTATTTTAGTTTTTATGACTGCTGCCACCATAAAAGTGTGGGGATTTTTACTAGCATAAAACTAAGCACGTTAGTGGTGTTGTAAATTGCGCTTCAAGCAGCGACCACATGGCGTTCGCTCAACTCCCCGCGAGATTGCAAGCAGTTTCCACTAGCACTTAATTTTCCGACCAACACAAACGGAAAACATAAACAATGATTTATAATAACAGCCACACAACGCGGCACTTTCAGTTTACTTTTAACACGTACATAATTCACGGCGGAGTCTTTGTCTAAAGGCGAGGGACGTGAGTTGTTTATTGTAGCGTGGGCACAAATGAAAATGTTATTACGCTGCCCCAACCACGCTTGAATACACTGATACTTGTCTTCGACTGGATGTGGTGGCCGCGAGCGTGCGGCGACTGTGGCTATAGTTAGGCTATTAAGTGGACCCGTGAAATATGTTCACTGTGTGATTCATGGGAGGAACTGCTTATGCTAGTTTAATTACGCCTGGCAAAGGTGTGCCTTATATACACGCGTTTTCATAGATTTTTGGCTCAGCAAGCATCTTGAAACAAAAAGTTTTGTACATAAGAAAGTTGTTCCTTCCACGCCCATCAAAAGTCACTTATTTATATCAACGATTTGGTTGCGGAATAAGGAATAATTATGATGGTTCTAGATACGTTCTTTTTGTTTTGAGTTTGAAATCATATGTGCAAAGTTTTGAGTACCTAGTGTGTGTTTATGTTTGCTGAAAGTCCTGATTTATCTCAAATTAACAAGCTACAAAATCATCTACAGAAACCTAAAAATTTTATATCACTTCATATCGGATTTCAGTTTTTTTATTTATTTTTTTAACTCTTCCCCACACTAGGTATTTCTCCTGTATTGTGGGTGCGTTTAAAAACATTTAAACTCACATACACAAACAGCCAGACCCGGAACAACTACTTGTAGGTCATACAAATATTTGTTCCGTGCGGGAATCGAACCCGCGACACGCAGCGCAGCAGTCAATCACTTAACCACTGCGCCAACCGTGTCGACATGTTTCTAATGTCATACAACTTAAATTCTCTAAGAAGCTATTCCATAACTCCTACGTCTGTAGTCGAACAAGGAAGGCAGGGAGGCGTATAATGCAAACGGCGAACTTGGACGGATGCAGTTACCGCACATATTGATTGTTAGCACTGACCCACTGCTGTTGAGTACTGAGCCTCTGTTGAGTGTTGAGCATTCTTCCCTAATGCACTTTGGTGAATTTTGTTGAAAGAGTTTAATGGGCGTTTGTCACGTTGAATGAGTTCACCATAGAAGTAAATAAATAAAAATAGTTAACAATAATTTAACACGTTTTAGTTTGAAGGATAAGGTGTAAAGTTGTAAAAGAATGCATGAATTTCGATGTGATAGTAATTGGTTGAACTTTAGTATCGAAAATAGGTTTGTTGACGATATGAAAGCTCAACCAGTTATGACTTTTATAGAAGTTTATTGTTGACTCGTACAACTTGTGCCGGTTGAGATGCAGCTGTTAGTCAAATTCTACCAATCCAAGATCAACAATTTGCAAGGATTGCTATTGCTGCCTATAAGTAAGCGTTTATCTTATGATAAGTTATAGGCACGATATACCTAACCACAGACTTATGTTGAATTGTTTATGTAGGTACATTTTGGGTAATTATGAAAATTATGTTTTTTTACCTAACAACACTATGCAAACGAAAAGTTTGGACGAAAAGAAGGAAGTTTTAGTTGATAATGAAAATGTTTGCCAGCAAGCTAGCTATGGACCTTAAAATGGCTTTTGGACTTTAAAAAGGCCGAGGTTATTGACGATATATCCTTCTTCTCGGTTAATAGTAAGATAACTAGTGTTTAATGTTGTTAATATGTATACGTTTATTATTTTATGAAAATAATTTGTGTATTTTATCTATGGACCTTAGTTGCTTGACAATAAAGGAATTATTTTTATTATTTTTACGTCTCTTGACATTTCTCGGGACTCTGGGGTCCCGGACTTTTGGAAGGCGAACGAGGGGCCAAAACTAACTCGCCGAGGCGCGTTAGACGTTTTTGATGAAATGAGGTACCAGCCGATGTTTGCACTTTGCAAGTGCATCAAAGGACAACTTACTAATTTATTTCTTTATTAGGAAAAAATTACATAATCACGACACTCCCAAACTATTAAAATTAAAATATAATAACCTAAACTAACTAAAACTATTAACAAATTAAAATATGGCATCGCTGTCGACTGGTAAAGTACCCAAGAGACTGGCGGCATTGCCACGTTGTATGGCAATGCTAAGCCTCTGGCCAAGGTAAAGGTAAGACGGTGTATTTACCTGTTGTTTAGTGATGTAGATGGGTTTGTTGACGATGATCCAAGTGACGGTCTCGTAGCAGGCCGGCGCCGTGGTCGAGCCATCATACGTCATGTAGTAGTCCGTGTCAGGCAGGAGGCCCCGGACTGATAACTTGTTCACTGGCATCTCGGCACCTTTGTGGATAACAAAAACATAGAACATAAACGTCACGTTTAATTTAAAAGGGGCACAAAGGCACAGTTCTGTTGTAATTAAAATATAATATACAGGGTTATTGGTATTAAGTCAGCAACCCATGAAGGGGATAAAGGGGAGGTTATTTAGAATTAAATGACCCCTGATTACCTCTATGCAAATGTCAACCATTTCCAAGTAATTCGACATTTTATATTTTTTTGAAGGTATCTGGAATCTTTTTGTATCTCGTTGGATAGCGGAGAAGTTGTATTTATTTTTGAAATGTTCTGTCGATAAAGTATATCCATGTTTTTTGCAGAAATCAACCATTTTAGTTAAATAGCCTGCTCAAAATTATGAAAATTGTGTGCTCTGATTTAAAAAATATTAAGGATAACTGTGATTTTGTGGTTGATTATTCTGTATTTTAAGTAGAAGGAAATAATAATAAATAAATAAAAATCTTGCACTGGTTTTTTTTATAAATTTTCAAAGTTGTATACCGCAAAAAATAAACAAATTACTGGAAAATGGTTGACATTTGCATAGAGGTCATGAGGGGTGATTTGGCTGCAAATGACCTCCCCTACATCCCCTTAATGGATTGCTAACGTATTACAAATAACCCTATATACCTAACATAACACCACGACTGTAATCCACCAAGGGTACGGCAGAGTTGTGCCTATATTATATTCACATTTCGTCAGTTACGTTTATATAGACCAAAAACTTACACTTCTTTAAAATAATTTGTTTTTAACAGAAGTAGTGCTGAGTATTAAACTGGAGCAAACGAATTTTATCTCGAGTGAGTTCTTTACAAGATAGGTAATAGAGAAAGTAGTTTATCGGCTGAGCACTCTACAGTAAATACGTTTTCAAGTTTCCTCCACTTTTCTATTTTAGGTTCGCAACTTGTATTTTATTCTATCTTTTTTAGTATTGAATTCCAAAAAGGTCAAGAAAAATGGTTGAGCCTTTTTAAATTACTTTCAATTTCATAACTTATTCGAGGATTACAGGTGTGATACCTGTAATCCTCGAATGGAATAGTAGAGGTGAACCTATAGTAGGTACACCACATATCTACAAAGCAATCAATAAATGGTTCATCATCATCATCGTCGGCCTATATTCGTCCACTGCTGGACGTAAGTCTCTCCTAGTGAATGCCACTGAGCCCGATCTTCGGCTCTCCTCATCCAGGCTCAGTTCGTCACTCCACCTGGCCGGGCGTCCCACACTACGTTTGTCTAAACGCGGTCTCCACTTTAAAACTCGTTTTCCGCGACAATTATCGGTTGTGCGAGAGATGTGACCAGCCCAATAAATGTTAAGTAATAAATGGTTAGATGATATGTAATAAAACTTACCACCGTATTTGATATTTTCTAATTCTTCCGTTAGAACTCTTAGTTCAGGATTTGATAAATCACCAAGCTGCAACAATATGCATCGATTAATATATTAAATCGTGTTCTATCAAAATG
Source organism: Brachylomia viminalis (assembly GCA_937001585.2). Lineage (NCBI taxonomy): Eukaryota > Metazoa > Arthropoda > Insecta > Lepidoptera > Noctuidae > Brachylomia > Brachylomia viminalis. Next base: position 13,913,110 of record OW443299.2, read on the forward strand.
GCTCTTAATTTTAAAATGGCGTCATCACTTCATGTTTTTGCAAATAATAATCAGGTTTCTTAAAGGGGCGTCTAAACGGGCTATATTTTACGACAATTTGTGGCTGCAATTATTGGCAAACATTGCCCAGCCATCAAAAAAACATTTTAGTGCATTTTATGGTTGAGCAATCAATTGCAGGCAACATGTTGCAATATGGCTGCAATAGTATGGCCTTTGATTCAGAACCCTTTAATGAGCCGGCTACACATAAAAACATTTTGACATACCAAAAATATGTGGCTATAATGCCGGGCCATCCTTAAAATATTGCATAGTGTGGCTGGTATTGCTAGCAATGTTGCCGGCCACAGTATTGCAGCCACAAATTGTCGTAAAATATAGCCCGTTTAGACGCCCCTTTAGAGATTGAATGGAATGAAAGAAATTGAATTTAGAATTGAAATGGTCTGGCCATTATTAAAGAGAGAGATTTCGATGATTCTAGTTTTAGATTTGCTTTTCTTTTTACAACTACAATCAAAGAAATCTCGCCTTAACAGCTAACATCAAGTGTTATACCGCAACTTCTGTAATAAAAAGAAAACCCAGAGACAGCGCTAATTGTTTGTCGTGTGGGGAAATAGCTTGCTTAGCTTAGCAAAGTTTCAGTTAACTGCGGCCACAAGCGAAATATGAACGTGTCGGCAAACATGTTCCCCCTTGGGACAACATCGGATGGGATGTGCTAACACAGGCGCTGGCCTTCATTAAGGAAAACCATAAAACGATCGAAAATAACCTCTCTTAAAGATGACGGTGTAAGAAAAACAAATGGAGTCATCGTTTACCTAACTTTAGTTTTAGACACCATAAAAATGTCTGAACGTAAAGACGGCACCAGCATAAATTATATACCTACGCTTTCATCTACACTAATAAGTCTTAAAATACAGGGTGACATTGAATTCATGGGCATTCTTTTAAAGGGTCACTGTACTCATCATTATGAACAACTTTTACTATGGGATCAACACTGAAACCGCAAAAAAAAATACCAGCTGTTCCCTACATTTTGAAGGGTTATGCAAACATAAATGTAGAGAACAGCAGATTTTATTTTCGTTAGGTTTTTGCTCAGCCACTATGCTTAGAATAAATAAAAAATGACTAATGTTGATTCTTTGCAAATGTTAACCGACCTTTATCCAAGTATTGATAGATACAATATATAATATTAAATGGTACCAATTAATTGAAAGCACAGGGCGTCCACGCTGACCCCAAGTGGTGACGGGCTGACGGCCGTACCACAACTCAGACAGTTACTTAATTCGAACTAATAGCTTTACTGGCTATCCAACGGCGCACAAAAAAATCCAATTTCCTTAATTAACTGCGCTCAGTTCGAAGCCATGAAGAGGTGCGGCCGGTAACACTTCGATGAATACAATTACGGTTAAGTACCTAAATAAACACCTCTCTGCATTATTTGTAATTAGAAAATCATTTAGTGCCTAAATAATTGGCGGGTAGTAGACTGTAAAGTGTATCAACACATTCTTAGAGCTTTCAATACTGGTTCATTCTTTTAAATAAGAATACGTCTGAGACAGCCTGGATGAGATAGGCGGAGAACTAGGTATTGTGGTGGACAACTTGGAAAATTACTATGTGTAACAGAAGGGCTAATTTACATGAATACGAACATTATTCTTGTAAATTTGCTCCTTTGCTAGTTAACGCACGTCAAAGAAAATCGAATACAATTTCTAGCTCTTCACAGCGGCCATGACATTTTCATGACAATACAGTGATAGGGCAAATCACCTGCAATTTAGACGTATGAATAAGGTGTTAATTTATGATGACTACCCTCGTCAACGAAAGCAGCTTGTTGCATACAGGGTAAATCATTACGAAGTCACCCGATCAAATAAACGCGATCGTAAAAACATGCAAGAGCACTGTAATGCGATCACTGTAACTGCAAACTTTTGCCTTAGTCGCACGTCACATGCACTTTCACACGCTTATTTGAACTCTCTCTTCTCCTCGTACGGGTGACGATGCGACAGTAAAATATACAATGTATGGTACGTATTTTTCTGTGACCGTACTGAAAATAAAACTCAAGTACCAAGGTACGAGTATCTACAAACATTCAATAGTTTAGTCACAAGAATAATAATTAATACAATTTAAATACTGATAAGTCTGTGTGAACTGTTGCTGACAAAAGTTTCCACTATGACCTCCCTTCACTTAAAGAAAATTAAATCATAATAAAAATAAAAACCGATCAAGTGCGAGTTGAACTCGCTTGGCTCAGGGTTTAGATTTTCCTGTAATCTATAAGTAAAAAACTATTTTCTGCATTTCTTTTTTTTAGGCCCAGGTACTTTCGAAGCTAAATTGTGTTATGGTAAATTTTCATATATTTTCTTAAACAACTTTAAAACTATTCATTTTATAATTATAGAAAAAATATTTGAGGCCCCAGAATAAGCCCTTTCGTTTGATGTGTCACACGGTACACGGACGTACGCAACCCTAAAAAGCACGCGAGAAAAAGTTAATTCTGAAAACGTATCAAAGAATGCGTGGTATCATTTTGTGTCGCCTGATAAGTCCTACACTGGACGGTGCTGATCAGATGATGTGACCTCTGAACTCTTCTTGAACGTTGTTTACACAAAACTACAATACCTCAGGTGTACTCAACTTTTGAAATGACTTAATAAATGAAATTACCTGTAACAATAGCGATATTGAAACAATTCCTTGAGCTTTGTGCAGAGCCTCCGAGAAGTTTGAATACAGTTGTGAATTAAAACCGAATATCTGAATCTGGAACAAATGAAATTATAACAGTTATTAGGTACTTAGTTTATATCCTAAGTTACTATCATGAAGGTCTATGGAAGTAGGTTATTTAAATTGGCCGTTAACTTTATTAGGTTATGGCGTCAGCGAAACCCTTCGCAAGCGTTTAAAAATAGTGATTCGACTTTCAAGAAATTAATTAATATTTATGCATAAAGACCTGTTAAAAATAAAAGTGTATGGCTCCATTTTAATTATTTGTCTACGCGGCGACGCTAAATGTTTACCCATAAAAATATTTCATCAGAATCAAGCAAAATTCGACTCTATCTCTGTCACCACTGACTTAGACTACAGTCAAGAGCAAACCCATTTTAAATAAAATAAAATAAACTTTTTTATGCAAATAATTTTAAATTAAAAAACAATTAAGGTTCACACTTAAGTTCTAAGTTCCGGACACGCGAGCTTTTACAGAAATAGAAATAATTATTATGTCCGTTATAAATAAATTCATGTTTTTTATTCTTATGAACTTGAAACGTCACAATAACCATGACAGAGTTAAAAGCCACTTCCACGAGATGGAGCACATGATTTTAGATTTAACATGGCTACGTAAGAATTTGTCACATAAATAAACAGGAGGCATGGTTGAGTTGGTTCGCAGTCAAGTCGTTCGTCGGGATTACATTTGGGATTTGAACGTCTCAACGACGAAGGCGCGAGGATGCGTGTGAAAACATCTGTTACGCTTTCTTTTGAGACCTTTCCGAAGAAATCCCTGATAACATTTTAACGTTTATCTACGTTACATGTTTATTCGACGCTTCACTTAGGTTTTATCCTCGGTTGCTTACATAATGTATCATGAGTGTTGCGAATCTCTGACTTTATGAGGATATGAATCTGTGTCACTGTGTACCTTAAGCCAGGGGAATTATTTATGTATTCCTTCAGGCATAGATCAGATTTTATTAAGTCACATAGCGTGTGTAATATTAGAAAATTCTGAATTTTTTCAGCGAAAATAAATTAAATATTCTCACCACGGTACGAGCTATAAATCTGCTGATACAAAAAAAATACTTATTGCTTACCTCTGCAGGGAAGGTGTACCCATTGATGGCATGTTCGGATCCAAACTGGTCGTGTAGGCCGTAGTGTATGTGTATCTCGTGAAACTGATACTTGTAGGAGAGAGGTCCCCCTGTTATGTTGATGTGATGCCGCGTCTCATTCTCCACTGTGAAGATCACCGAGTGGCCTGTATTGCTTATTAGGCCGTTTATCTGGTGAACAACACAAGCGTTGTTATTTAGCAGTTCGGAATAAAACTACTATAAAACTATCCATTGGGGATATAATAATTTGAGAAACCGGTAAGTAGTGCGTTGTAAGAAAATCTTTGTCAAATTTTATACTTCAGTTAAATTCTTGTTGATTCAAGATGAACTGATGATAATAATTACACTGTATTAATTGAAGCTTTTACTAGACTTGACTTTTATTAGATTGTGGAAGATCGGTGGACTGACATCGTACCAAGTAAACATTCTTATTTTTAGACTGGAAGTCCCCTACAAAGTTAATGAAAGGCTAACCGGCTGATTAAACAAAATTATAAGTTAACTAAGAACACTTACCCTATGTTTATCTATGTGTAAAAACCGTAGGTTGGGGTCGAACAGCAGTTTGTCTGGTTCCAAGTTGACCGGAGACTGTCGCCGGCCCTTGTTGCACAGCGACCATTCTGGGTTGATCAACCCCCAGAACGCTGGACCTGTTACACAGATTCGCGGTTTTAGAACACACTTGACAAGCTTGGGTTAACCCATTTTAATAAGCTCCTAACTTTAAAAGCACAATTATAATGGATCTTTCTATACAAGGTTATTGGTAAAACACCATCAACCTCTTAAAGGGTCATTGTACTCATCATTATGAACAACTTTTACTATGGGACCAAATATGAAATCGCGAAAAAAAAATCAGAAGTTCCCTACATTTATGTTTGCAGAACTCGTCAAAATATGGACCAGCTGATTAATTTTTTGCGATTCCATATTTGGTCCCATAGTAAAAGTTGTTCATAATGATGAGTACAATGACCCCTTATGAGGTTGATGGTGTTTTACCAATACCTAACCCTGTATATCTATATTCAGGGTTACTGGTAATTCGACGTATATCCGTCAGGGGCTGATAAGGGGGCCAAAATGCAACAAATTGAACCCCCCATATGTCTGGCCGAAATTCAATAGTTATCGAGATATTAGAATTTTAAGGGTTTTTCGATATTTACCCAAAATTTGACATTTAATTCCAAATAAAATAAAAACTACATATTTGAATGGGTACCATTAAAAATGATGATGTAGCTGGCACTTCAATTAAGCTATGGACATAATTAAAACTACTTAATTTAACAAAATAATGAAAATAATGAGCGATATAAGAATAATATCTTACCAATATTTTCATTTTACGCTTCAAAAATGTTGTCTCGTCACAAAAATTTCTATGACATTAATCGTACAAATAACTAAAACAACTTGCTTATCCTGTAAGCTTTCCAGAAAGGTATAAAAGTCAATTTTAAAATACATAATTCGTGGCATGGCATGTGTTTGAACCGGCGCGGGGAGAGAAATTATCTGTATTTTTAGTTTATGATCCTCGCTAAAACAACCGATTTTCATGGTGAAATTCTTCGCGATGGGGCGGGGTGTGAGGGCGGGGTGTGCGGGCGGGGGAGTACACGGCGTCTGCTGCGCTCGCGTCGCCTTCCTTAGTAAGTTTTGACTCTCCGCCGCGCAAGCACGTGTGTTGTTATCTTGCTACCAATCTCTCATCCCGTTAATTTGTTATCGATCATTATTGTTAATTCTTGTTTCTCTTGTTATTCGTTTTGTTATCATTGTTATTTCGGATAACATGGCTTCGTATCCTAATAACGAATACGCAGACGTAATGTTTTGTTATGGTTTTGCCGATGGAAACGCGGCTGCGGCTCGGCGAGAATACCAACGCCGCTTTCCCGATCGTCGACTTCCCCACGTTACTGTTTTCGGGAGCACCTATCGACGATTGTCTGAAACTGGCAGTGTTCAAAGAGCACAATTCAACGCTGGCAGACCTCGACGGTACACGGCTGACGAAGAGGACACCATTCTTCAGTGTTTTATTGATGACCCAAACATCTCAACGAACATTGTTGCAAGACACCTCGGTATGTCCCAGTGGAAAGTGTGGTCGGTAGTACATCTATCAGGTAAACACCCGTACCATTATCAACCTGTTCAAACATTGCACGAGGGAGATCCTGCCAGGCGACTCGAATTTTCTCGGTTTATGTTAAACGCTGACGCTGACCAGGAACATTTCCTAAGAAATATTTTGTGGACTGACGAGTCAAAGTTTGACCGGGATGGAATAACGAATTACCATAACTTACATTTTTGGGCACCTAAAGCAGGCAGGAATCCAAAAAAACTAAAAGAAACTGCGTCGCAAATGAGATTTTCCCTGAACGTATGGATGGGTGTCGTTGATAATTATTTGGTGGGCCCTCATTTCTTGCCCCAAAATTTGAACGGCGAAAATTACGAGGAGTTTTCGAGAAACAACCTAGACGATTTGTTGGCGGATGTTCCCGAAGAAATAAAAAACAACCTCATGTTTCAACATGATGGTTGCCCAGCACATTACCGGATTACTGTCCGACAGTGGCTAGACGAGAGATATCCAAACCGATGGATTGGGAGGGGAGGGCCAATTCCGTGGCCAGCACGAAGCCCTGATATCACACCACTTGATTTTTACGTTTGGGGTCATATGAAGGCATTAGTTTATGTGACCCCAATAAATTCAGTCGAAGAACTTCGACAGCGAATAATAAACGCAGCGCAACAGATGAGAACAACGTTCACATCAAGAGTGACGAAAACCGAAGTTAGGAAGAGAATTCGAACCTGCATTCGTAATCGAGGGGCTCATTTTGAACAGGATGTGTAAAATTTGTAATAAAATTTGATGTACATTTTTTTATGCATTTTATTTCATACAAATACAAATGACCCTTTCTCTCCCCGCGCCGATTCAAACACATGCCTTGGCACGAATTATGTATTTTAAAATAGACTTTTATAGCTTTCTGGAAAGCTTACAGGATAAGCAAGTTGTTTTAGTTATTTGTACGATTAATGTCATAGAATTTTTTGTGACGAGACAACATTTTTGAAGCGTAAAATGAAAACATTGGTAAGATATTATTCTTATATCGCTCATTATTTTCATTATTTTGTTAAATTAAGTAGTTTTAAATATGTCCATAGCTTAATTGAAGTGCCAGCTACAACATCATTTTTAATGGTACCCATTCAAATATGTAGTTTTTTTTTTATTTGGAATGAAATGTCAAATTTTGAGTAAATATCGAAAAACCCTTAAAATTCTAAAATCTCGAAAACTATTGAATTTCGGCCATACATATGGGGGGTTCAATTTGTTGCATTTTGGCCCCCTTATCAGCCCCTGACGGATATACGTCGAATTACCAGTAACCCTGTATATAAATACAATTTTAGCGTTTGTTTGTAATGCATGTAAACAGCTTTTTACTAAATGCATATGAAAGTAAATACGGTACTATTAACATTTTTTTATTTTGTCAGTCTCTCTGTCTGTTTGTTTCGGCTAATCTCCGTAACGGCTGGAGCAATAAATTTTGACAAGACTATCACAAGCACATAGCTGATGTTATTAGGAGTAACATAGGCGTTTTGCCCCGGTCCCGTGGGATAATATCCGACATCCACACGGGTAAGGGTAAACCGCGGGCAGCAGCTAGTTTGTACATAAAATAATAATATTTGTCAGGTTTCAATGTACGAATTCGGTAACAATATTAAAAATTATCATTCACGTGTTCACGTGAATTCGGTAAAAATATTAAAAAATATTATTCACGTGTTTTGATGAGTTTGCGACACAGGTAAATTGTCATCTAACATTTTAGTCTGATAAAAAGATACGTACGTTTATCAAAAACCCTTACAATTTTTTAGATGCACTTGAAATTTTCTACAGCGTGGGTAGGTTGACATACACAAAGAGATCCGGAACAACTATCTGTTTATTATTAAAAGTAAAGTTATTCAACAGATTGTTAAATCAATTTTGTATGTGAAAATTATAACAGTCGGCTTATCGTACTGGCTGCGAAAAATGCTCGCTGTCGTTTCGTCAATTACACGCGAGTGCTCGCAGTCAGAACGCAGCTTTAAAGTAATGGAATCAGACCCAGTTCAATAAATGTTGACTCAGATCAACTTGAAACTAGCACAGACTCAATTGGATTGAATTTGTTCCACGACGAACGTAAAAAAGAAATTTTACCATAAATTGCGTGATTCCTATTGATTTGTTAATATGTTTGTGTGTATTGAAGGTTCTAGATATTATTTCATGTTAATGTGTGATTTATACTAACTAGACTTACATAATCAATCAAAAATTCAAGTCAAAATCAAAACTCATTTATATTAGAGGTACTAGGCACTAGTATTTATAATTATATATATTTATAATACACATTTATAATCAGCACTGTTTGAACGTCAACTCTACATAAGACAGTCCCCCAAAACGCCAGCACCACCACTTCTTAGTTCTTTAGCATTTCATTCCTTCTTTCTTTGAAAAAACTGTTCTGGTGGATGCATACTTATTTATGGGCACCGTGCGTACTAGATACCTTTAGGATTGGAAGTTTAGAATTTAAGGGCCCATGAAAACAAACATTTGAATTGAATGTTTTGTGTTTCGTGATGTTAATGACTTACTGTCACGGATATCGAGGGATATTTGTAAGATTGCTAGTTGTAAGATTGCTCAGTGTGTCAACATCCGGACAAACCTATTGAGGTTTTTGTGATGTTAATGTTTATTTTTTGTTTTGTTCTATAATTAATAAACAATAAAAAAAAATAAAAAAAAATATGGCTTGGATGGAGGCGTGGCACATGTCACCTCCATTAGATCAAACTGACCTTATATACGCGCGACGGCGATGAGCTATATCACGATATGAGATAACTAGTTATTTTGTAAAATCCTTATATATAAATGCAGTGATTTTTACTGACCGGTGGTAGTAACATATTCATATGTTTGCATCGGAACGTGAAGTGTCATTTCGTGTTTTTACAAATTGCCGAATAGTTCCGTCGTTATTTGCAAAAATAGAACAATTATAACAAACCTTCGGACAAATGGCGTGTCCTACCACCAGTAAGTAAAAATCACTGCATTAATATATACGGATTTTACATAATAACTAGTTGTGAAATATTTTTGACAATATTTTTGACTGACGCAAGTCCAAACGGTGCACAGCGCTGAGATATGGATATCGATGATTGTTAGTTGTTCTAAATAAGAAACTATATTAAGAACCTGTTTCACAAGAATTATACATTTTATTTCAGTTTCCTGAAAGATCCAGAATTTAAAAATAAATGGATAGATGCAACAGGCAGGGAACATACTTGGTTTCCCTAAAACCAAAGTGTAATTTGTTCTTCCCACTTTCAAGAGGATTATTTTAAGACACTCTCAAACGAATTCTTGGATACCGTCTTGGTCAGACTCTGAGAAGAGCGATTGAACGATCAATTTCGTCAAAAATGAAAACAAGATCCTCCAACTGACTGTCTATCATACCGACTAAGAAATATCATTTCGATCTATCTCCATTAGAATTCAGAGACGCACTTGCATTACGTTACCACAGATCACCAGTATATATGCCAAAATCATGTGATGGCTAAGGCTGCGATGAATTCAATTATATTAATTTATAAGTATAAAAATATGTATTATGTCGAAACTGTTTGTACTCCCCGTCACTTGTCCCTAAAGGTTCATTATAAAACCAGCGTCAGACAGCATCTGTCTGTCATTAATGCTGAAATGATCCTTTTTGGCGCAGCCGTGAGACACACTATTGTTGTTAGAACATTATCTTCACTTTTTATTTTGTTATTTGTATTCTGTGTTTCACGAACGGTGTCCAAATAAACGTTATTCTTTCTTTCTTTCTTTCAATGTTGATGACGAACTGAGAAGACGTCGATTGCAATAAATAGCGATGGATAAATGAGCTTATTATATTAGTTAATAATTCAATAATTTGACAGTATTATAAGAGTTGTTAAAGATTATTTTGTATTGTATTTTATTAATGAATAAAGTAAGAGAGAAACTGAAGAAATAAATACTTATATTATATTTTTACTTGAATTGGTTTATTGGTGTTTATTTTATTTGTTTCCACATCGAAAAGCAGAAAAATATGACTATACAAAATACGTCCAAAAAGCACTCCTGCTTTTGCAGTCGGTTTTCATCGATATTTTTATCGATCAAATATTTATACCAACCTCTCTTCTTTAGTTGAGGCTACAGTTCACACAGTTGCATAAGTGCATATAGTGACTGTATCTATACTTTCTAGTGCCCACCCCTTTTGAGCATGTGTTGAATAAAAAAGCACAACAGTGTTACGCATATTCTCCTGTGTGCGTGCGAAGAAAGCATCAAGTGTGCCGTATCAATTTCGTTTGTTTTTGTGTGAGTTTCAGGAGTGGGGAAAAGGTGGCGACACTTGAACTCGAACAATTATATAGTACAGGCATTTCTCTCGGATATCTATGCTTACTACTGTATAGAATCCGGTTCTTCTAACTTAACAGTCAGCTGTGCTGCTGGGGAGTTTGTTGCGCCACTTATTCTTCCCAGCTAAAGCACTAGGAAGTAGTGAAGGGCGGGAGTTTTGGGGGACTGTCTTATGTAATTTTGACGTTCAAAAAGTGCTGATTCTTAGTCCAGTTCGGATAAATGACTTATGATTTTGATTTTATCTAATATCCTAGGCGAATAAATATCAGTTATTGTTAAGTGATCGTATTGACCACAAACGACGCATCAGATACACAATAGCAAATAACGGATACGTGCTTTAAAATTAACACAAAACATAACGCATTGTTTTCCTGAAGGCTTTGGCAGAGAGCTATAATAAATAATAATATATATAATAATAATAATATCGGCCAATGGCCTGATGGCCGAAAGCTTCGATCAACATCTCTCGAAGCTCTCGTTAGGCGGTGGGATCAAGGGCCTGATTCAGAAGGCAGTACTCCTCGATACGGCTCGTATCGTGAGGAGGTTCCTGTCTCTGCAGCCCTAACCACCGGTAGCTTGGATTCTGCTCCCGATACCGGCGGACTACTATTTTTATATTTTTAAATGTTTTTCTTAAATGTTTTTATAAATGTATTTATATGTATGAAAATAAATAAACGGAATAATAATATAATAATGTTAATATAATATAATATACACCCACATTTCGACAGTAATATTTAAGTCCCATGTAATAGGGGGTGAGCCTATTGCCATCAACTGGGCACAAATCCAGACCCCAGGCTGAGAAATTCCTGATAGAAAAACCAAATAACACTTTTCCCGGCCTGGGAATTGAACCCAGGACCTCATGCTAAGCAGTAGCACTTGAGACCAGTTGACCAACGAGACAGTCTGATACTTTAAATAAAGATAATTCGTATTACAATAATTTATTTATTTTAGTACATGGAGGACTTAAAGCTAATAAAAAAGGGCACCATATTCACCAGCAAGCCAATTACAAATCCTCACGTATAGAGTTATAATAATAATTTATGGTGTGAGCACAAAAACAAAAAACACATCGCCCTAAGAAACAATATAAATACTTGGTTTACAATAATAAGACTTATAAAATATCTCTCAATCCGTAATCACTGCAATAAGGTGTGTAGGAATGCTAATCGCCATCACATTCATACATCTGTCCAAAATGGGGACGCATCCAAAGTTTGGAAATTTCTTAGATCATTGGGGGTCGGTAAAACCCGACAAGAGACAATCCCGAAAGACATAGACATTGATGCAATGAATAATCATTTTAGTGCTTCGTCCAATTTTAATAGGACAATAAAATTGAATACACTGAATTATCTTTCTTCTCTTCCGACTCCCAGTTATTCTCCATTTGCTTTTGGTCAGTTCTCCGCGTGTGATGTTAAGAAGAGCATACTATCGATTACTTCCAATGCAGTAGGAAGTGACTGTATCAGCCGTAATATGCTGGTCCCTGTGCTGGATGTTATTCTTCCTGTCATTTGTCACATTCTCAACTTTTCTGCATTTAGTGGTGTCTTTCCATGCTCGTGGAAAGATGCACAAATAATACCTTTACCTAAAAAGTCTAATCCCACATCCTTTTCCGAATACCGTCCAATTTCTGTCTTACCATTCCTTTCCAAGGTCCTTGAACGGTTAATACTGTTGATTTTGATGTTTTACTTGGCATTCTATGCTCTCTTAACATATCTCCATCGGTAATTAACTGGTTTCGTAGTTACCTGTTCGGTCGTCGGCAACGTATATGCATTGGAGAGACCTTGTCTTCCTGGAGCAATACTTCTGCCGGTGTACCTCAGGGTGGCGTTCTATCCCCTTTACTTTTTGCAGTTTTTATTAACTCAATTTCCGACGAGCTAATTTCTTTCTACCATCTTTATGCAGATGATTTGCAAATTTACTCGCAAGCTCCTCTTGGAAATCTATCTGAGGCTATCTTGACGATTAATCGTGATCTGGCCCGAATATGCGACTGGAGCAAGAGATATGGACTTATGGTGAACCCCATAAAGACGCAGGTTGTGGTGGTAGGCAGTTCTAGGACGGTCTCAAGGATCGACTGGACGACACTTCCCCAAGTTTCTTTTGACAACTCAGTTGTTCCATTTAGTGAGAAAGTTAAAAACTTGGGGATATTCATTGATAAGAACTTTTCTTGGACTGCCCAGCTACAGGAAGTTAGCCGCAAGCTTTTTGCATCCGCTGCATCTTTGAAAAGATTGCGTAATTTTTTACCGACTGCCACCAAGATTGCGCTTGCACAATCGCTTCTTCTACCCATCCTTGACTATGCTGATGTCAGCTATCTTGACCTTACCCAAGACCTACTCGATAAACTTGAGCGGCTTCAAAATTTATGTATAAGATTCATATTCGGTTTGCGCAAATATGACCATGTTTCCGAATTTCGTGTGAAGCTCAAGTGGTTACCAATTCGCCTTCGCCGGAACGCTCATATCCTTTCTCTTTTGTTTAATGTGCTCTTCTCCCCTTCCACCCCTCTCTATCTTAAGAAACGTTTCCAGTTTCTTTGCGACTCCCACACGAAATTTCTTAGGTCATCAGATAACTTGAAGCTTAAAATGCCTATGCATTCCACAACTTTCCTCGACAAATCCTTTACTGTCCAGACCGCTCGTTTGTGGAATGCATTGCCAGTTGAAATTAAACGCGCGCCGTCATTGCTTGTGTTTAAAAGACTCGTGAAGGAACATTACTTGTCGTTGTGATCGTGTTCTCATAATTGTAATTATCTATAGTCTTCATTTATTTTCGTTGCTTATAAATTTAGTATGTACGTATTTATGTATATATTATTTAGGATATGTATATAAGTGTATCTATTATTTAGGATATGTATATATGTGTATCTATTTTAGTGTATTGTATACATACTTATTATTTGCACCAACAACAGCCCCATTTTATGTCCAGGAAAATCTCTGTCCATTCCAAGGTTGCCTGGAAGAGATCGCGGAAAGCGATAAGGCCGCCCATTGTATATTAAGTAGTGTTCAGTTTAATTTTTGTTGTTATGTTTTTTGTGGTGTACAATAAAGAATATATAAATAAATAAAATATAAAATAATAGAGAAAATAATAAAAACTAACCCACCCCCAACCCCCACTAAACCGCTCCCTAAAAAACTTGAGGCTTAAGCACCTTCTGGCCGAATTCACACTAATAAATAGTGATTGGAAAATTATATTCCTTGCTAAATCATTGAAATTTCTGCTTGCGCGCACAATATAACTATAATGGTCGCGGGAAAGTCTGAGACGGATACCGTGGCCCCTGGCACAGGCAACTGAAGGAACACGGGTGGGTTTTAGTCAGTAAGAGTCTGACACGCCCTCCCGCTCTGCCCAGAGCGGGAGAAGTTATTTGATGATTTCCCACCCTCAAAAAAAAAAAAATAACTATAATATTTAAACTGAGAGTTCTGTATTACGCACGTAACACATGTATCACGTATACCGTAACGGTAGGTACTTATAGTATGTATTTTATGAATGTCGACCGCCAGTTGGTATCAGATGGAACTGAGTTAATTATCGAAATCACAAAGGCCTTATACGTAGTTAAGCTTCGGTGCATGATGTGAATATCATACACATTACAAAAGTTATTTCAATTTTCTCATGCATAAAATTGTGTTCATTCAATCTGATAGCAGTTTTATTGAAGTCATTCTGAAAGTGGCTACCTATCCACTTTTAACTGAATTCTGAACGAGAATGAGTGAAACTAAAAGCATTCAAAATTGACCGAATAACTGAATTATTGGATAATTCGTTTTGAATGTGTCGGTGCCAAAAATAAATAATGATTTACCAATGAACCTGTTTATTTATTTATTTTTAAGAACAACCAACAAAGTATACACCAAAAATACATGTTAAAAATACCCATATACTCGTAATTTTTACATTTTATAGTGTAGCCTTAATTAAAAAAGCAAGCAAGGCTAGCTGAAAGGTATGAAACTGGTCAACCCATATTGACTTCTTTTTACAGCTATATTTTTTTTGCTTTTTATATTATTATTTATATTTATTTATATATTCTTTATTGTACACCACAAAAAACATAACAACAATTTTTTTTTTTTTTTAATTTGTATTCAAGAATTTTGCCCTTTACTTACTAGCTGAAAGGTAATTGTTAGGTATTATCAACCGATAGCATATCTTCAGCATGTATCAGAAAAGTTTGGTCATATTTAAAGTGTGGTACAGACCTTCAAACTGAATAACTTTCTCCAAAATTAATCAGCCGTCTCATACATTTGAGTCGAGTAGGTATTGAAGTTTCGTATGGAGCAGTTGATAAGTTTTTCGCGATTATGATGTTGGTCCCATGGCGAACGTGGTTCAGCTTGATGGTTTGTACCACACCCTTAAATATGATTACACCTTTCTGATACATGCTGTGACAAGCATAGTGTTCCTTTCCATTTTCACTCTAGCCAGCACAGCTTTTAGCGTGTTCCTAAATAATCAACATCAGGTTTGGACCGGTGCCGTTCTAAGCCGGGGCTCGAGCCTTACTTCGCCTTTAAGCTGCTTGTCCACCTGCGTTCGCCGTTTTCGACGAAATTGGGGAATATTGTTAGGAAGTGCACCGAAGATTTGGAAATTAGAGATATAATTTTTTGAGTTCCGTACATCCGAATGAAAAACAGAACCTTTATAAGATCACTCGTGTGTCTGTCTGTCTGTCCGTCTGTCACAGCCAGTTTGCTCCAAATCTAACGGACCGATTATGTTGAAATTTCGTATACATATGAATTTCTGTAACCCAAACACGGATGTGTAACGGAAATATAAATAAATGTTGAATAGGTTCATTGTTACAGGCAAATAATAAATTAAAAAAAAAGTTATGCAAGGGCTTCCTGTGAGGGTCTCAAATATTTTTATATTTTTTATAAAATAAATCGTTTAAAATCACTTGAGAAAATAGATGAAAATTTACCATTCCCCCAATTTATCTCTGAAACTGCAAAGCCTACACTTTTGAAAAAATACAGAAAATAGTTCTATACTTACTTGTAAATTACAGGAAAACCTATAAGAAATCTATCGTCTTAAAATAACATGGTAAATTTCTCAATATTGTGCGTACAAACTAACATTTGCACTTGGAATGTATGGGACAACATGTTTTTCAACGACAATGTTAAAAGTTTGTTTTAGGGATAAATTCATCCCAATTACGGAATCCTTCATTGTGCGTGATACGACACGCACTTGGTAGGTTTTTAGTATTCATATGAATATTTTGTATATTTAAGCATGAAATAATTTCGACCATTAAACTTCTTAATTTGTCAGTCATAAGTAATAATTATCAAAAAAGGCAGTGGATCGACTTTATCCCCGTCAGAATAAACTGAAATCGTATTCAATATTTTCACAAATACGCTGAACCAATAATGATAATAACATAAAGTTATTGTAATTAACACCCAGTTAACCGCTCATGTTTATACCCGGCATAATAAACCGAACAAAACTATTATATACGGATTAACGTTCCGAAAAACCGCATACATTTATTTTCCCAAGGTATTTCAATATTGGCGGGGAGTGGCGTGAAAGTAGCCAAAGTGCTTTGGATCGTATTCACGGTTTTATTATTTATGACCTTGAAAATTGCATGAGTAAGCCGGTGCAGCGGTTGCGGTCACGCCCACTTTATGGCCACGCGTTAAGTGAACTTTCCGTTAATGCATGCATTTTTTTATATTGTTTTTGGCACTGTATGCGGCGTGCAATGTCTCAGATAAACTTGGTCTACATGGATTTTGTTTTCCAGTTTAGGAAAAATCCTAGGGTATTCATTTCATATAGTTACCCACTTGAGAACAAGTCGTGAGTAGGTACCTCTCGTGTCTGTAAAAACCAATTTGGTATTTTTACTGATTCAGATTATCCTTTATGCCTGGAGGCTTTTATTATGTATTAAGTTCTGTTTACGGTTTTGGCGTGTGCTAGCTGACATGTGGCAAATAATTTAATTTAATGTTTTGTGTTTCGTAATGTTAACTACTTACTACTGTATAGAATCCAGTTCTTCTAACTTAACTCAACAGACAGCAGTGCTGCTGGGGAGTGTGTTGCGCCACTTCTTCTTCCCAGCTAAAGCACTAGGAAGTAGTGAAGGGCGGGCGGGCATTTTGGGCGACTGTCTTATATAATTTTTGACGTTCAAAAGTGCTGATTCTCAGCCTAGTTTGAATAAATGACTTTGGATTTGATTTTGATTAGATACTTTAAGCCCATACTAATCAATCACTCTCATTTACGAGATCAATTTTTTTAACAAAAATTTTGGGCCATATGCAGACTGCTACGTTGGTCTAGTGGCCTCAAACGCTACTGCTGAGCATAAGTGGGTTCGATTCTGCGGTCAAGCAAAATTTAATTGGGTTTTTCCTACTGGAATTTCTCAGTAGAAGCCCGGAGCCTGGATGCCTACCCGGTTGATGGCAATAGGCTCGCTTCCTATTACATGGGACTAAAAAAAACATTACTAGCGAAATGTGGGTGTATTGTAGGTATCTACACCTCTGCCTAACCCTACAGGGATTACAGTCGGGATGTTATGTTTTAATATAGTCGGAATGGTTATTATATTATAGTCAGAATGGTTATTATATTATAGTCAGAATGGCTATTATAATATAGTCAGAATGGTTATTAGTTTAGTCAGAATGGGTATTATATTATAGTCAGAATGGGTATTATATTATAGTCAGAATGGTTATTATATTAGTCAGAATGGGTATTATATTATAGTCAGAATGGCTATTATAATATAGTCAGAATGGTTATTATATTAGTCAGAATGGGTATTATATTATAGTCAGAATGGCTATTATAATATAGTCAGAATGGTTATTATATTAGTCAGAATGGGTATTATATTATAGTCAGAATGGCTATTATAATATAGTCAGAATGGTTATTATATTAGTCAGAATGGGTATTATATTATAGTCAGAATGGCTATTATAATATAGTCAGAATGGTTATTATATTAGTCAGAATGGGTATTATATTATAGTCAGAATGGTTATTATGTTATAGTCAGAATGGCTATTATATTATAGTCAGAATGGTTATTATATTAGTCAGAATGGGTATTATATTATAGTCAGAATGGTTATTATGTTATAGTCAGAATGGCTATTATATTATAGTCAGAATGGCTATTATATTATAGTCAGAATGGTTAATATATTAGTCAGAATGGGTATTATATTATAGTCAGAATGGGTATTATATTATAGTCAGAATGGCTATTATAATATAGTCAGAATGGTTATTATATTAGTCAGAATGGTTATTATATTATAGTCAGAATGGTTATTATATTATAGTCAGAATAGGTATTATATTATAGTCAGAATGGTTACTATGGTCGTCTTTTATTATTCAAACTAAACAATAAGCAAATTATTGTTATCCACACTAAACTTTCAAAACCGTCACAATTTACGTACGTGCAGTTTTACTAGATACTATCAATATTTGATTTACAATGTAACATCAGGTAACAATGAATTCATTTGACTCGCACAGTGAAATATCATAAACAATTTAATTCAGGTTTTACTGCGGTAGGTAGTTTTGTTAGTAAATAAACATTGTCTATCTGATCCAATCTTCAATATTTTCTAAGTAGCACTGATAAGTAGAAGATATTTAATGTATTTATCGAAACGCTTGGGTCATGGCCCGAGTGCACGTCTCATTTTTGAGTAAATTTCTCACCGACTGGTCGACACTTCACGTGACCCGAGGGGTCGCACGTTCTTTGGCCAAAAAATTAGCATTGTCATTCAATGTGGCATTGCTGCCAGTCTTCTGGGCACGTTACCGGATGCCATCGATGCGGACGGGTACTTCGACGTTTAAGTGTCTTTTTGAATAAGTATTTATTTGTTTGTATAGTTCAAAAATAAAATAAATATTTATAAAGGTTTAGGGCTAAATAAAAGTTGGTTAGTTAGTCATTTAATTTAGTACCAAATGTAAATAATTATGTAGTTGTATAATAATTGTGTATATGCATTGAAGTGTTACTAAATGTACCAGAACTTGGATGGGAAAGGTTCTCACTGGGATAAATTCTTCGACAGCTCAGTTGCTTGGTTCTTAATTTGTGACTTCCCACACCAAGTCACTTTGTATTCAATCACCACACAACACCGGTATTCAATTATTTGCACATGTTTGAGAGAGTTTTGATGGCACCGGCTGATCATCGTGTCCACTAGCGGTAGATCGGTTGCGGATACATACAGAAATATTTGTATTTAATTATAGAATCAGTCTTGGTTTAACCTTTCCATTTTAATCGTAAGAAAACCTATTCTTTCGTTTCAGTACTAGCTTTCGCATAATATTTTAATGAAGAGAAGATTATATCCTCAATAAAGTTCGCTATTTATCTGTACAATTATAATGATGATGGCAATGATCCTGTAATTGGCTTTTGTATACTTATTTAATTAGCTTATATCGTTATTAATCTGGTGTTGTATTTTGATATTTACAGGTACCTATATTATAATTATTTTATAGAAGAATTTCTCTTCGTATTAATTGTTTTACTAAACAGTTCCCAGAAATTTATTATATCAAAATCAAGGCTAGAAATAGCCTCTGGTGTGGCGGGAAGGTTCTGGGTACGATCTTAAGTCTCCTATGTATTTGTATTTCTCACAGGGGTTTACAAAGGTAAAAAATAAGTATCCTCACATTTTGCCAAGTCCCAAGTCAAATTCAAACTCCGGGCTACTCCTGAGCATTATCTTACAAAAAACTTAATTATATTTTTCTCGAACTGGGGGTCAACCCAGCAGCAACCGGGTGCCTTGATAGTGAAGTCATCTAGTGGGTCAAAAGAGGCCTAAACATATGTTACGTTGCGTTATTGGAATTCGAAGACTGGCATACATTTTGATTTCCTACCTTCAATCAACAATAACCAACTATGTAGATAACGGATCTCGTACAAAAACAAAGCTAAATGTTGTCCGCGAAACAAAGTTTAAAACAGTTATAAATTCAACCTAATTACAACCATGGACCCTAAAAATAAGGTCGTGTTTACATTAGCTGTGTTTCAAGCGAACTAAAAAAAATAAGAGCTCACGTCTCAAGTGCGCTGTTGTTTACAGAGACGTATGATTTGCGATGCTGACCCGATATCTAGTCGGTATTGTTGATCGAAGTTTCCTACATTAAGAATAAACTTGTATGCGTTGTGCGTTGGTAGTTTTTGGCATTTGTGTGCATAAAACGATTGTGTTGCACCGACCCCAAAAGAATTGAGATAAGGGAGGATGACAATAAATGAGTACCTATCTTGTGTTAATCATTTCCTCCAAGACAAGGAAAGAGCATACTTAGTCAGATTATTACAGAATTTTTTGTATGATCATTCATATTTCCGAAAATCGATGTTTGTGGTGATTACCAATGTCACTGAATATTATATGAGGCTGGGAGTGCTGTGGTAGCACGCAACTTGAGCTGCTAACTTTGGACTGGGCCCAACGTGTCCCGATACATTTTTAATGCTTATACTGTACCTTGCCTTGATTAGTTCGTCTATAAGCTAGACGGATGAATGAAAAGTATTTTTATAAGAAATTATGTCCTCTAGTGGGATTTATTTTATGTCCGTAGGTGTGTCCGTGGCATCACAACGGGCTCTATCAGAATACCAGCGCTGCGGTATTTGTTTGTTTTTAGGGTTCCGTAGTCAACTAGGAACCCTTATAGTTTCGCCATGTCTGTCTGTCTGTCTGTCTGTCTGTCTGTCCGTCTGTCCGTCCTCGCTTAATCTCTGTGACCGTTAGCACTAGAAAGCTGAAATTTGGGACCAATATGTGTATCAATCACGCCGACAAAGTGCTAAAATAAAAATTGGAAAAAAATGTAGGTAGCCCCCCTATATGTAAAGTGGGAAGTGTTTTTTTTTTAATTTTAACCCTAATGTGTGATATATTGTTGGAAAGGTATTTAAAAATGAATAGGGGTTTACTAAAATCATTTTTTGATAATGTCAATAATTTCGGAAATAATCGCTCCAAAAGTAAAAAACAAAGCGTCCCCCCCCCTCTAACTTTTGAACCATAAGTTTAGAAAATACGAAAAAAATCTGAAAAGTAGATGTTCGCGACGGAGCGTCACCATACTCAGATTTTGTTAATGTTATATAGTAATTTCTTAGTTTATTTATTCCCTAATTTGTTAAATAGAATGTATGTACGTGTCGGAACATCGCCATACGTAATTTTGTTCAACTATAAGTAATTTACTGCTAAGAATGTTTTAAAACTTAATAGACAGCAGGCGTACCACTACGTGCGCCCATGTACCCAGATAGGGTCATAAGTTCTAAAACGTTCTTAGTGAATAATTGGTAGTAAAACCTTTTGAATGTTGTATTTTATAGTATAATAAGATAAAATAGGTATAGTTCTAGCCTAGACATCATATTGTATGTACTAGAAAGCTATTAAAGATGAAATTGAGTCGTTTTTCATTTAACCCACTGGTCGCAACCTTGTGAGCATCAAAAGGGTGGGACGTATATAGTTTCCCTATAGTTTTTTGGTACGTCCAGGTAGCCTAGACCGAGACCTAGCCCTGGATGTAATTTTTGGACCTGTGGTCAAATGGGAGGTCCACCTTTTTGATGAGCACAGGTTGGGAGCAGGGGCAAAATAGTACGTTTTTTCTTACAGTCTTCAGAGGCGCTTCACGCCCTGAAAAATCTAGATGTAACTATGAAAACACTAGATTTCTTTAGTTCGATAGACCTACTTTAGGTACCCGTTTAGAAATTGAATATCGGTTCAGGGGTTTCGCAGGAAATCCACCTGACAGACTGGATAATAGTAATTTTTCACCCGTATTCCCCTTTGTAATGAAATAACTTTTCAGCTGAAAGACACACAGTCGCTCCTGTAGTGTCAATAGATAGGGGATTACGCAAGGAATCCGGTTATGTATGACATGTCTGGATAGGATGCCTAACTAGGGAGGTTTAGCTGTAAGAATGCTTGTAAACTTAACAAAAATAAACGAAAAATCAGGGAGAAATTCGCGGTCCTCGTTACGGTAAAGATTCGAGCCACTTAAGCGGGCGCGTCACGACCGCTAATTTCGTAGTCATCAGCAAGGAACTTTACGGCTCAAAATACGTCATCAAGTGAACCCCTCAAAAGGACCCGAATCGCTCCCTGAACAGTTAAAGAACTTTCAACTTGCTGTTATTATTTTTCAACCCCTTTCATATGAGTAAGTACCCCGGAACACGAAGACATCAGTACGAAGCCACAGTCGGGAATCTTGAAGATACCTGGAACTTATAGGTGTAGGACGTCAGCGCCGCTGTGGATTGGGAGACGCCCGACCTCATACCGGGATAGCCCTGGTTGGGTATTACAACCTCCCTCACCCTGGAGCCCAGCGATCACGCCCGTCCGGCACATTTGCTGGTCCTTGCGAGCCGGATGTTTTCATGATTCCTGAAGAATTGTTCTGGAAGACCGAAGATTTATATGGAAAGTTGCCCCTGAAATAGAAGATTTGTTCCCGAAGATATGTTCCCGAGGGACTATTACACACACACATTCCCGAAAACTTCAAGATTTAGTATGAAGAATTGATGAAGACTGTTTCCACTAATTTATTCCTGGAGAGATATTCCTGAAGTCACGTTCCTGAAGGATTATCCCTGAAGCCTGAAGACTTATTCTATTCCTGAAGACTTATGCCTGAAGACTTATCCTTTGAAGATTTGTTCTTGGACTTTGAAGATAGAAGCATTTAATTTGGAATTTGAAGTTTTGTTTTGAAGACTGAAGGATTATCCCTGAAACCTGAAGACTTATTCTATTCCTGAAGACTTATGCCTGAAGACTTATCCTTTGAAGATTTGTTCTTGGACTTTGAAGATTGTCTTTGAAGATAGAAGAATTTAGTTTGGAATTTGAAGTTTTGTTTTGAAGACTGAAGGATTATCCCTGAAGCCTGAAGACTTATTCCTGAAGCCTTATCCTTTGAAGATTTGTTCTTGGACTTTGAAGATTGTCTTTGAAGATAGAAGAATTTAGTTTGGAATTTGAAGTTTTGTTTTGAAGACTGAAGGATTATCCCTGAAGCCTGAAGACTTATTCCTGAAGCCTTATACTTTGAAGATTTGTTCTTGGACTTTGAAGATTGTCTTTGAAGATAGAAGAATTTAGTTTGGAATTTGAAGTTTTGTTTTGAAGACTGAAGGATTATCCCTGAAGCCTGAAGACTTATTCCTGAAGCCTTATCCTTTGAAGATTTGTTCTTGGACTTTGAAGATTGTCTTTGAAGATAGAAGATTTTAGTTTGGAAGTTGAAGTCTGAAGCCTGAAGACTTATCTTTTGAAGATTTGTTCTTGAACTTGAAAATTGTGTATGAAGACAGTGGAACCTTAGTGTGGAACTTGAAGTTAGTGTTGAACATTGACGGATTAACACCGAAGATTAAACACAGGTACGTCTTTGAAGACAGTGACATATTAGTGTGAAGTTAAAGTGTGCTGTGAACATAGATACCCTGCCTTGAAGTTTGAATACCTGAACCGAATTCAACATGCCGATTACAAGGTCACAAGGCAGAGCCCCTGAAGCTTGGACAGTGGATGTGGACAGATCACGCAGTACTACAGCTATCAGACACCAACTGCCTCCACGTTCACCATCTACCACTGAAGGGGTCGAGCAACCGCAGCTGCAGCCACGCCCAGTCTCTCCAAGGGGAAGCGAAGACGTACCCGTGACGACACAGCCTATAGAAAAGGAACAGTTGGAACAAGAAGCAGCTACCGAGAGCACAGACAGATTAGAAGGGACATCTGATAGCACAGTGAAGCCTTCACATTGGACAGTGAAGCAACCAAAGAAAGCTCTCAACAAGACGTACAGCCGAACCTTGCCGATGACTACCCGGGGTGACGCCCGTAACGAACATAGAAGGCCGCCGTCGACTGCGAATAGGTCGACGCGGACAAATAGTAAAATTTCAAGAGCACGTGAAAACCTATTGAAAATTAGGTTGGAACTTGCTCAAATAGCACTTCAAAGAGCCGAGGAAGAAGATTCCGATGGCTATATGGATGATAGAAACTCAAACGAAGAGTACGTGCGTTCCTGGCTTGAAGAGGCACCCGAACCTGAGCCAACGAAGGAGGACAACGCCGCCGAGGGGGACAATAGAAATAGAAGCCGAGTGCAACAGGACCCCGTGGTGGACGTCAACAGTATAGCGGATCTCCGAGCGCAACCTTCGTCGAATCCTACAGAAAATGAAGTGAAGAATACAGAGGCAACGAAGCCAATAGAAGACACCAAGGGGGAAGGCTCACTCCGTTCCTTCATAACGGAGTTGACGTCCGCTATAGCGTCGCTCGCCGACAAGAAAACAGAACCGTGGACATCGAATAGCCCCTCGGCGTCGAAAGTAATAATGACGCTCCCGAATTTCAGCGGGGCGCATACAGAATGGCTTTCATTCCAAGCCATCTATGAAACAACTCGAAGATACTTCAATGATATTGAGAATACAGCTAGACTCAGAAGAAGCCTACAAGGAAGAGCATTGGAGACAGTGAGTTCGGAGCTAATCGGACATGCCAGACCAGATGACATTATGAAGGAGCTCGAGCTACAATTCGGACGTCCAGACTCAATCGCTCAAGCGGAGACAGACAGACTACGCGGTCTGCCATGCTGCAGCGAATCGCCTAAGGACATCTGTACGTTCGCAAGCCGAGTAAGAAGCGGCATAGTCACTCTTCGCGCATTGAAGAAGGAACACTACCTTATCAACGCCGAACTCATGCGACTGCTGACGGAGAAGTTACCGAACTCCCTGCGTGTACAGTGGTACAGAACGTACACAGAGAAGCATCTGTCGCTGCCGGACCTCGCTCTCTTCAGTGACTTCGTTACCGAACAAGCTCGTTTCTGCAGTGCCTTCGCTCCACCTGAGAACATCGGGGAGACTACGGCTTCCAAGTGCGTCACTCAGAGGACCCACACAGCAACGGACAAGACGGCCCCTAAATGCCGTGTCTGTGACAAAGAGGGACATCAAGCAACCGACTGCTCGAAGTTCAAAGAGGGATCCAGTGACAAGAGATGGGAGCTAGCGAAGAAACTCAACCTCTGTTTCCGTTGCCTGCGAAGTCGTCGCTCTGGTCACACATGCAGACCAAAGAAGTGTGACGTCAAGGGGTGTACAGCCAAGCACCATCGGCTTCTTCATTATAACAAGAAGCCTGCTGCAGAGGGCGTCGATAGGCCCGCTGCCCCAGAACAGAAGAAAGAAGCAAAGGAAACGGTGGCCAGCTCACACACAACTTCTAGTCAAGCATATCTCAAGATGGTACCGGTTCGAGTGGTCGGACCGGCGGGAGAAGTATCGACGTTTGCGCTTCTCGACGACGGATCAACCGTTTCCCTAATCGACGAAGATATAGCGAAGCAAGTCGGGGCAGAGGGCCCTATCGACCCTCTGAAGATAGGTGCGATAGGTGACACCATGATCGACACTCCTTGTTCAAGAAGGATCACGATCACTCTGGCGAGCTCGTTCAAGAGTAAGGTGCCGTTCAGAGCGCGCACCATACCGAAGCTCAACCTGTCAACACAGACAGTAAGCGAAGAGGACGTAGCAAACTGCAAACACCTGGACGACCTAAGACATCAGCTGATTTACGACACAGGCGCACCGAAGATCCTCATTGGTCAAGATAACTGGCACCTATTATTGGCCAGTGAGATCCGCAGAGGACCGAAGCACCAACCCGTCGCTTCACTTACAACGATGGGCTGGACATTACACGGCGCGCACACAAGAATACTGGGTCAGCAGGTGCACTACGTCAACCGACTTACGTCCAACGATGAAGATCTTGACGAGCAGCTTCGTGAATTCTTCGCCCTGGAGTCGCTGGTTATTAATCCGAGGCGACCAGACTCAGATCCGGAGAAGAAGGCAGAAGACATTTTGAGTCGTCACACTCAACAATTAGAAGATGGTCACATAGAAACAGCGATGCTGTGGAAGAATGAAAATAGTGAAATGCCAGATAGCTACGGGACAGCACTCAAGAGGCTCGTCTCAATAGAAAAGAAGCTCGACAGCAACCCTGCTCTTCGAGACAGATACGTGGAACAGATGGACTCCTTCACACAGAAGGGATATGCAGAGAAGGCGCCCAAAGCGAGCACACCTGGAAGGACGTGGTACCTACCCCATTTCGACGTGTTCAACCCCATGAAGCCAGACAAGCTCAGAATAGTTCATGACGCTGCAGCGAAATCGAGAGGACTGTCACTGAATGACTTCCTTCTCACGGGACCGGACTTGCTACAGTCGCTGCCCGGCGTCATGATGCGTTTCCGCCAACACCGCATAGCCATTTCCGGAGACATAGCGGAAATGTTTATGCAGGTGAAAGTACGAGCTCAAGACAGAGACGCCCTCCGATATTTGTGGAGAGGCAATAGAAGGGAAGGAGCGCCTGATGAATATCGCATGAAGTCCATCATTTTCGGTGCGGCAAGTTCGCCGTGCACAGCCATTTTCGCGAAGAATTGGAACGCGAAGAGGCACATAGATGAGCATCCAGAAGCAGTGGAAGCCATAATACGTAATCATTACATGGATGATTACCTCGATAGCTATAGGTCGGAAGAAGAGGCCACGCGCATCGCAACTACGGTGAAGAACATACACCTGCAGGCGAAGTTCGAGCTCAGAAAATGGGTGTCAAATAGCGCGCGAGTAATAGAAAACATAGACCCGACACAGGCCCGAACTGAAGTCGTCAGTATCGGGAAAACAGATGACACTGAAAAGATACTCGGCCTGATATGGAGGCCGAGTGAAGATGCGCTGGGCTTCAACCTAACGCTGGCGCGTCTACCAAAAGGTGTCTTGGACAAGGAGGTGCCGACTAAGAGGGAGGCACTGAAAATAGTGATGTCATTATACGACCCACTCGGACTAGCCTCACCGGTAACGATTCGAGCTAAGCAGATACTGCAGGAGTCCTGGAGACGAAGAGTCGACTGGGACCAAGAGTTGGACGAGGACCTGGCCACACAGTGGAGAAGCTGGATACAGCACCTACGACAGCTCAAGAATGTCAGCATACCAAGGTGCTATCCGGGGTACAGCGAAGCAACAGAAGTTCAGATTCACGTTTTCACCGACGCGAGCGAGATGGCATACGCAGCAGCGGTGTACTGGCGGGCCACAACAGCAGAAGGCAAGCAGCATGTCAGCCTCGTCATGGCAAAGGCGAAGGTGGCACCACTGAAGCTACAGTCAATTCCACGCCTCGAGCTACAGGCCGCGGTGATGGGAACCCGCGTGGCCACAGCCGTGATACGCGAACACGACATCAAGCCTGCATCGGTGACATATTGGTCAGACAGCAAGACCGTCCTGACGTGGATAAAGAAAGGAGCTCGAGTATACAAACCCTTTGTCGCTCATCGAATAGCCGCCATAGAAGAGAACAGCAAAGTCGAAGACTGGCGATGGATACCGACGAAGATGAACGTAGCTGACATCGCTACTCGAGACGTGCCACACAATTTCGACACGCATCACGCGTGGTATTGTGGCCCCAGCTTCCTGTACGAAGAACCGTCGTCATGGCCAACCGAAAAACCTCCGACCACAGAGGACACAGGGGAGGAAAGGACCCTTACCGCCGTCCAAAAGCATGAAAATCGCATGTTGACAGAAGCCATCCCGGATCCGTCAAGATTCTCCCGTTGGGAGCGACTGCTTCGAGCTACAGCGAGCGTTCTAAGATTTATATCTCTATGTCGGGGACATAGAGAGAAAACGTTCTACAAAAGGACCAGGAAGAACGCCGAGAAGGATCCCGACTGGCGGAAACAGAAGATGGCGGCGCCTTGCCTTCCGAAGCCGGCAAAGAAAACGTCGGAAAATCAACCCAATAGACAAACCATAGAAGCGGGTTTTCTTCAAGAAGCAGAGAAGATACTCGTACAGGTCGTACAGCAGCAGTCGTTCGCTCAGGAAATAGCGAGACTGCAAGAAGAGAAGACGTTGGAGAAAGACAGTCGCCTGAGGCCGCTGCAAATAGAAATCATAGACAACGTCATACGACTGAGGAGTCGTATATCCGCGACCAGCGAAGTGGCCGACGATGTGAAGCGACCGCCGATATTACACGGCGACCATCACATAACACAGCTATACATAGATTGGACACACCGCAGTTTACAACACAGTGGGACGGAACTCACGATCAACGAAGTACGGCAGCATTATTGGGTCGTTAAGATGCGACCAACGACCAAGAGGGTGCTGGCGAGATGTCTGCAGTGTCGCATTCGCAAGGCGCAACCTCCCGTGCCTGCGACCGGCGACCATCCGAAGACGCGTCTCGCACATCACCAGAGGCCGTTTACATACACCGGGCTAGACTATTTCGGCCCACTGTCCGTCACTGTTGGTCGTCAGCACCAAAAGAGGTACGTAGCTCTGTTCACATGTCTGACAACCAGGGCCGTCCACCTCGAGATCGCCGCCAGCCTCAGCGCGGACTCCGCCATCCTGGCGCTGCGCCGCTTCGCAGCTCGACGAGGCTGCCCCACTGAGATCCACTCCGACAACGGGACCAACATGCACGGTGCCGACAAGGAGCTTCGGGACGCCTTCCGAGAGGAGGCCAGTCGACGAGGCATCGTGTGGCGCTTCATAACACCATCGGCGCCATTCATGGGAGGCGCCTGGGAGCGCCTTGTTCGCTGCGTGAAGTCCGCCCTATACACTGTACTCACGGAGAAACACCCGCATGAAGAAGTGTTGTCCACACTGTTGTGTGAGGCAGAGTACACAGTAAACAGTCGACCATTGACACATGTCTCCGTGGACGGCGACGACGACGAGTCGATCACACCGAATCACTTCCTACTCGGTGGGTCGGCTAGACTACCATCACCCGGCGTGTTCACCGATCAAGACATAGACAGCAGGAAACTGTGGCGGCGATCACAAATACTCGCCGACATGTTCTGGCGCCGCTGGGTCAGAGAGTACCTGCCGGAGCTCCAAAACCGGCGGGAGCCTCACAGCCGCGGGCCCGGTCTGCAGGTGGGGGACCCTATCCTCATCGCAGACGGCCAGCTGCCTCGCAACACATGGCCGCGAGGCCTCATAGTCGCCGTGTTCCCCGGGGCCGACGGTGAAGTCCGGACCGCTGAGGTGCGCACTGCTGGCGGCACTTTAAAGCGTCCGGTGAAGAAGCTCGTCCCACTACCGAAGTAACGCAGGCGTCGCGACGGCGAGCGTCGTGACTACGGTCGTCGCTCACCGGCGTGATGCAGCGCCGCGCCGACGTCGCTACGAGTCGACACTGCACTGCACGGCGGGAGAGATGTTCGCGACGGAGCGTCACCATACTCAGATTTTGTTAATGTTATATAGTAATTTCTTAGTTTATTTATTCCCTAATTTGTTAAATAGAATGTATGTACGTGTCGGAACATCGCCATACGTAATTTTGTTCAACTATAAGTAATTTACTGCTAAGAATGTTTTAAAACTTAATAGACAGCAGGCGTACCACTACGTGCGCCCATGTACCCAGATAGGGTCATAAGTTCTAAAACGTTCTTAGTGAATAATTGGTAGTAAAACCTTTTGAATGTTGTATTTTATAGTATAATAAGATAAAATAGGTATAGTTCTAGCCTAGACATCATATTGTATGTACTAGAAAGCTATTAAAGATGAAATTGAGTCGTTTTTCATTTAACCCACTGGTCGCAACCTTGTGAGCATCAAAAGGGTGGGACGTATATAGTTTCCCTATAGTTTTTTGGTACGTCCAGGTAGCCTAGACCGAGACCTAGCCCTGGATGTAATTTTTGGACCTGTGGTCAAATGGGAGGTCCACCTTTTTGATGAGCACAGGTTGGGAGCAGGGGCAAAATAGTACGTTTTTTCTTACAGTCTTCAGAGGCGCTTCACGCCCTGAAAAATCTAGATGTAACTATGAAAACACTAGATTTCTTTAGTTCGATAGACCTACTTTAGGTACCCGTTTAGAAATTGAATATCGGTTCAGGGGTTTCGCAGGAAATCCACCTGACAGACTGGATAATAGTAATTTTTCACCCGTATTCCCCTTTGTAATGAAATAACTTTTCAGCTGAAAGACACACAGTCGCTCCTGTAGTGTCAATAGATAGGGGATTACGCAAGGAATCCGGTTATGTATGACATGTCTGGATAGGGTGCCTAACTAGGGAGGTTTAGCTGTAAGAATGCTTGTAAACTTAACAAAAATAAACGAAAAATCAGGGAGAAATTCGCGGTCCTCGTTACGGTAAAGATTCGAGCCACTTAAGCGGGCGCGTCACGACCGCTAATTTCGTAGTCATCAGCAAGGAACTTTACGGCTCAAAATACGTCATCAAGTGAACCCCTCAAAAGGACCCGAATCGCTCCCTGAACAGTTAAAGAACTTTCAACTTGCTGTTATTATTTTTCAACCCCTTTCATATGAGTAAGTACCCCGGAACACGAAGACATCAGTACGAAGCCACAGTCGGGAATCTTGAAGATACCTGGAACTTATAGGTGTAGGACGTCAGCGCCGCTGTGGATTGGGAGACGCCCGACCTCATACCGGGATAGCCCTGGTTGGGTATTACAACCTCCCTCACCCTGGAGCCCAGCGATCACGCCCGTCCGGCACAGTAGAACTTTATAAGGACTTTCTAGGAAAATTATTTTGAACTTGGATGGAAACAACAGATGGAAACTGCAGTTAACCAATATAATTTGGTCCCTGAATCGTATGAGCGCCTATACAATCCAGAGGTCAAGTTTCATTTGCCCGTATTTTTTTTTTAACTTCGTTTACATAATATTTTATTATCCTGAACGTATCTTTTTTCAAACAAAAAAATAATTATTAAAATAGGTTCTCGCAATTCAAAATTACCATCGAAAACTTCTGGCACGTCTATGTATTAATTAGTAACCCAATTCATGAATTTATAGTTTTCAAGAACTTTATCATTATGATCAAGAATGAGACATGCAACGACATCTATCAAAGGAATATGGTACTTGGTACTTATTAATAAATGCCTTCACAAGATAACTTTTAAAAGTTGTGAAACACTTATTGTGACGGACGGGAAACTACGGAACCCTACACTGAGCGTGGCCCGACACGCTCTTGGCCGGTTTTTTAAATATCGCAGCATCATGAGATAGGAGCCTTTTTGGCCTCGCACAGGTCTTCTCTTTATTCTTTTTTTTTATTGTGTTCATGATTTTGTTACATTTAATGTTCTTTTTATTATTATTATTTGTATTTCCTGTGCGTGTCCCAAATAAAATATTTTTCTTTCTTTCTTTCTTTCAAAAGGGAAAACCGAATATTCTGGCTAGTGTAAAAAAAACTTTAAAAAAGAAATAGTAGGGTATCGGCTTTTAGGCTAACAACTAACATAACAACTAACTAACATAACAACAAATAATAAAAATAAAATAAAGGTAAAAATTAAAGGGGATTTTCATACAAGAAACATGTTTTTTGCCTTGTCCTACTCGCAGTTGGCCGATTTTTATTGTTTATGTTTTTTCTTTGCGTCATGTTTTACTGCGAGTAAACATATTTTCTTTCTTTTCTTTTTTCTTTATATTGATAGTTAATAAGGTGCTTGCTTAACCCATTGAAGGACACTCAACGAGACACAATAGAAGTTTTGTTGTTATACTGTTTCTTTAACTATACAATTATGGCGAGACTATATTAACTCGTAATCAAATATAATTTGTGGAAGTAGTTACCTCAAATGTTGCCTACTACCTATGTAGCCCATCGGCACCTTTACAAGTGGAAATAAGGTCACAACTTCGTATTCAAATAATTTCACCAGAACAAAGGTACCACAAAAGCCTGAATAACTGAAATACCGAGACACCACTCAGGGAAAAAAATTTAGACGATCATAAAATGCACGGAAGTTATCATGAAAATATCAGTTCCGGAACACACGATAACACACCTCACAATTTTGCGAATGACGTAATATGAATACAAGATAAATCGCCCGTATAAATTGCGTGTCACGTAAACCAGCAAAAATGTTATCGGCACAGAGAAATTGATACGGCACACAGGACAAATGTTTTGCGGTAGGTCAATGAATTGAGATTTCCTACACTGTGTTCGTTCATTCTTTGGTGGTTAGATATTGCGAAAAGTTTGTTTCAAGTATTGATAAAAATACATTTTGGCTTGAGGACTTCCTTCTGTTGATCAAATTAGTTTAATTAATGTAGTAAGCAACTTACATAATGAATATTCCGCGTTCTACATTAGGTGAAAACAATTGTCTTGTCACATTTCAAGAATTAACTTGGTTAGGAGTATTAAGGTTTTATTTATTTTGTTAGGGAAGACCAATTTTGTTTAGTGAACAGTAAAGTAATACTATAATAATAACGCATTTTTAAAGAACAGATTGTAAATATAATAATAAGTAACTGAATCTCAGTAACATGAATCGAGTAGTGGGAGGCTATCTATTCTAGAAAACATTCTACATATAGTTCAGCAATCAGTGATTAATCTTGATAAAGTATAGCTATTATATTTCACAATAATTTATTTAATCATTATATTTCTACGAGCATACATTGACCTTTTATTTAAAATGCAAAATGATCATGAAATAAGATTAATTATACAATTGGGAGCACGTATGTTTAATCACGAACAGCCGATCGATTATTTTAATAAAATGCATAATATCACACGAGACGCTAGTCTTCTTCAATCTCTTGTGTACTAACGATTGTGTCACTTATTTAAATTTGTTATTGAAAGTTTCAGAAAACTTTAACAAGAGACAGTAAAAATCATGTTCAAAGGTAATTAACAAAAGCTAGATCTATGAGACAGCCACCAGCTCGGTTGGCGTAGAAGCTAAGGGGTATCGGCCATGTGTTCGATTGCTGCACGGAACAACTATTTCTATAGCCTACAGACAGTGGCTCCAGGTCTGTGTGTTTGTGTATGTAAACGTAACCTCGATACAGAAGAAAAGTATATACACGTTACACTTAAACAAAAGACATACACGAAACAAAATTCAAGCACAAAAGTTTTCTTTCACAAAAACAAAACACGACTGCAACTAACACTAAAAATGCACAACCGTTTTATTAATTTCTAGACCCGCATACAAACAGTGCTCGCAAACGATTCATAAATATTAAATTACGCGATAAAATTTAAAGCAATGACATGAACAATAAATGACTCTCACCTGAAATTCCGTCGTAGGTCCACCATTCCTCCCAGCTGACGCCGTCTACGGCTGCAATCACACCGACTCTAATTAAGTCTGCACTATTCATAAAATGAACACTACTCCTTGTTATAACTTGAGTGATTTTATTCCCAGTTTGTCGACCTCGGGAAATAAACGTAAGAATGATTTATCTTACATACGTAGGAGATTGGAAAGTGAGCAAGGTAGGAAGGTACTGGTCTCGATATTGCCTGGCTGCGGTTTAATCGTAATCGACTTCAAGATTTTCTGTCGCTCCTTTTACTTTGACGTTTGTAATTCTGATTCTAAATGGATTTAAATACCGAGACCTTTATCAATTAAATTATACTTTAAAAGTACGTCTTAAACGTCAGAATAACAAATACCACCTTCTTTAAAGTCTTAAATGTACCTAAATAATACGAATTGTACCTTCAGAGTTTAAATGAAAATGGTTCTCTCAAATTACAATTTATTGGTTAGGTAACAGTAAAACGTTTATTTGGATAAATGATTAGTATAATTAAAATAACTTAGGTATAAGTAGTTGAAGATTTTAGACCATTTTACAATAAAAATCTGTTAAATCATTTGTTTTGTGTAACATTAAATTTTTATCTTTCTCCCTGTTTTCCGAATCAATAGTAATGAAATGAGTGAGCCAATGGAGCGGAAAAGCGTTATTCTTTCGAAACAAAACGGTTTTTCCTTGACGTGGTGCGATGTTTGACACCCGATGCTATTGTTTGTTTTTAAGTACCTTTGTACCGACTGCGAGTTGGCGAGGTGCTTGCACTGTGAACTTTGTCTGTCACTTGTTTCAATACGATTATTTTGTGTGTTGTTTTTTAGAGCATTTAATTGTTCCAGGTTTAAATTACAGTTAACTGTTAATTTTCATTAATTTTTATGAAAATTTACAAATGGATGTGTTTAGAAAATTCATTCGTAAAGCAATAGTTATAAGTAATACTAAGTATTCCTATAAATATATAGTAAGTAATACTAAGTTATGTATTATATAGTAATACTAAGTATTCCTGAAATGCACTTTCTACTACTAATCCACTAATTGGCTAATTTAAACTAGCTCGCTTCGTAAGTGATAACAACATAAAAAAAAAACATAACATTTAATAAAAATCTTTTAATGCCAATCCCTAAAAATCCGACTTCATAAACACCACCGGCCAACGGGAGAAGGATTTACAAAAGATTAAAATTTCTAATTTGAGCTGGCTAAAGTTCTCTTAATTAAGATTATGAGATTATGATACTCATAATAATTTCGAAGCAATTAATTCAAAAATACTCAGTAGAGATTCTTATGCCGTAATTATTTGCGAGAGAATATTTTCCTGGTAGGTACGTAGAATTCCCTCACTCAAGTGTGCACTCTTCTGCTGCCTTTGTCACGAAGCTGTTATAATTATCAACTTCATATTTATTGAACGCTCACTTTAATTAAAAATCAACACAGTTAAAATATCATAATACGTGTAGTGAAACGTGCATTCGAAATATACACCAATCTCGAAAGTTACTCGATACACGGCTGATTTATGTTTTTAATTTAAATTTTTGCATTCGCCAGGCGAAGTTCGCCACGGACGCGCCGCCTGCATCGCAAATATATGTTACAGTCGAGTCGAGAGATCGTTTCCAGTTTCGATTCGATACAGCTTGAGCGAACTGTCGACTTTTAATCTTTTAATGCTACTCAACAAACTTCAGCCTCACGGAGTACGCCCCCGTTTATTTGAAATAATATATTGCATACGATATTTTGCTTTTGCGAATATAGAAATGGGAAATAGCATGACTTTTTATGATTTTATTGCTAATAAAGATAACAAGCTCTAAGCTTTTAAAATCGTACAAGTTGTTAGTTCTGCTCAAGCGACAAGGTTCGTTTTAATCAGCAAACTATATTGATTGTTCTGTAACTTCGGTAACAGAGATAATATTAAGTGAGCTCGCAAGCCTGCATGGACACTAAGTACAGCTCAGTGCGGCTTAGTGCAACTTTAGTGTCGAAAACAACACCTGAGGCAACGCGCGCGTCCTGCTCAATCTATGAATTACCCAACTTTGAAATAGTTACATCAGACCACCATAATTATTATATCTTGAGAGTAATATAGAGATATATTGTATAGATTAAAAGTTGGTTAAACCAAACTTCGAGGTGACAGTTTATCAGATTTTAAAGACAAAGGCACACAAATGAGTAGCTAATTGTATTCTAAAGTTAATTTTGCACCTATCAAACGTCTCGTGTGAACACTGAGAATAATAAAATATTGTCGACGGTACACGAGTAAGTATATCGAAACAAATGTGAGATTGAATTCTTATGCATTGTTGCATTTTGCAGATGCGATTGCTACGTGAAGTAGGAAAGTGCTCGCGCGGGAGATGCCAGTCAGCGTCTGCTTAGTTTTAAGGCTCGACAGAGTCTAGAAGTCGGCACACCTTCCAGCGTAACCCCGCGGGAAATACTTAGCTACTTACTGTTGCATGTTTACCCTTGTTTACCTTAGAAATAAAATGTATCGTTAGTTTATATCACTTTATCGTTTCCTCATTACCGTAAGCACAGTCATTTACAATCAACAACATTTCAAAGGTATTGATGTCGCAATCAAATGTTGAAAACGTGAGCAATTCGCAGCCGACGAACTCCACAAAGAGCTTCAACCATGCATCGGAAATGAATCAGTTTCCGTTTCGAGTGAGGCAAATGATATATATGTGTCTACGTTTGCATTCCAAACGGGACTCTACTGTCTACGTGGTACCGTTCAATGCACTGCAGGCTTAACAAATTTAAAGAGGATGCTCTTCTTGTAGACACATTGTACTATTCGTACATTTTAAATGCATAGCGTAAGTTCGAGAAAGTTCAAGAATTAAAATTAAGGAGTGCGCTCTGGCTGCATAAGTACGACTGGGAACAAACACAGATGATTCGGATGCATCGAGACTTCCGTAACGATTTTCCGATGCATTGAGCCGTGACAGAACGAATGAAAATGTCATCGATGTATGAAATAAATAAATAAAATCACGTGGAAAATAGGCAATTTCACGGTGCATTGGATGCTCTTTGCGTGGATGTGCAAGACTGCGATCGCGTCGTATCGCAAACTAGTGCCGACGTCCGTGTAACAAAAGCTTCGTTCGCGCGAATAATTTTAACCGTGCGCTGAGTGCTTTTTACACACCGCATAATATGCGCACCAACATAATATTTTTGCTGTAGTATACCAACCACAGCAAAAAATCGTTAAACGAAATCGTTTTTGAACTACTGGTAAGTTGTTCAAAAACGAATTCCTTTTCTCAAGCGCTGCACTCCAAATATTTGTGCTGTGTAAGTAGGTAACTAACGTTAAATGTTGCTTAAACCCAGACTTAACATTGGAACACATATATATATAATATATATAGTCTACAATCTCGTTTTGTAATAAACACATGTATTATGTTCTAATAAGTTAATTAATCGACAGCAAATTGTAGGTATCACACCAATGACGTTATAATTTATATCTATACCTACATAGCTACTTATAGTTTTGTTTTGTCTATAATATATCATGCTTCCATTAATCTTTGTTTTGTCTTCAAGTTAATGAAGACACGAGAAAGCATAGTCCTATGCAATGTTTTATTAAAACACGGTTTTATTCACAAACTCTTCCTTTCTTAATATTATCTTTATAATTAGATTTTTCTGAGTACGTTAATAATCTCATTGATATCACACACGTTTTACTACGTTATTTTTTTATTTTTGTTATTTAAAATGGGTTTGCTCTTGACTCTATTTTTGGTCAGTGGTGACAGAGTCGACGATGGAGTGAGTTTACCCAGAAGAAGCCGGTTCACTCTCACTTTGAAGAGATTAGGGGAAGAGATTACATAATACACTTAAATAACGCACTAAACGATTCCACATGTCTTTCGTTATGCGAACAGCAAAGAGTGGAACTCTCTACCTGCGTCTGTGTTTCCGAACGCATACAGCGTTCGGAAACACAGACGCAGGTTAAGTGTATTATGTAGGTACCTAAT
The DNA here is from genome assembly GCA_937001585.2 of Brachylomia viminalis. NCBI lineage: Eukaryota > Metazoa > Arthropoda > Insecta > Lepidoptera > Noctuidae > Brachylomia > Brachylomia viminalis. The sequence goes on from OW443299.2 coordinate 13,950,160, forward strand.
GAACACAGTTCAATAGCTGGATCCACACTGGACGGATCGGCCGCGGCAGGACAAATGCGCAGTCGGTGTGCAGAAGCCGCGCGCGATCGGAGCGCACTGGATCGTCCGGTGTGGGACCCAGCTATTGCATATTATTATTGTCTATACTACGAACTAATTACTCTATCGTTAAGAAAATAATGGCTAGTGTGAACGTTCTACTTAACTATTGTTTTATATTAAATCATTAACTTGACTATGATGATAATATCGTTTTATCAAAACCAAATCAAAAATAAAATAGGCTATGTTAATCCCGAAGTCCAGGAAATGACAGCTTGTTTTTAAGTATGATAAGTACCTATTTCCAGAGATTCCTCCCGAAAAACAAACAAACAAATGGAAATTCCGGTCTTGTAAGCTAAGCGCACATTACAGCCGTTTCGGGCCGCAAAAAATACAAAATAGTGCGGTGCGGTCCCGCCTTTACTGTGCGATGGTTCATACAAGATGTACGACAGAGCCGTAGGAGGATTTTTGCAATGTGCTGCGGCCCACCCAAATCTACGTCAGCCTTTAAGGTTCTTGCACATCGGGCCGCCTCGTCCATTCGGGACGTCGGGTATGGTCCAATCCGTTACTCAATTAATCGCTCTGCGGATCGGGTGTGAAATTGCGATGTGATCTGTTGAGCTTTAAATAATGCCGCTCTCGTTTATTTACGGATAAGGAAAGTTTTACTAGAGAATTAAAAAATGCGTTGTAATTTTATTTACTGTATGAAACGGGTTCACGTAAATACAATGGGCGGGATTCGAAAACATGACTTCTCGATCGTCAATATAAATGATTTCATTTATATTTATTTACATATACCATATTTATGACCTACCTACATCTGAGGACCTAGACAAGTTGCAATCGCTTTCTAAGCGTTACACATTTCTACAACTTATTTCAACAAAAATGAAGTAAGCTCTTAGGTACTTACTTTTTTTTATGGACATATTTTACTAACAAAAATTTCCTATACATAAACTACCAAACTATTGAAAATAAAATACACGGTGATTTTTAAATCTCTGTTAACCTTTTAGGAGGTGAAATTACTCATTATTATAAACAACTTTCACTATGGGACCAACTACGAAGTAGCAAAAAAAATACATTTTCATCGGGTAAATATTGCATTTTTGTATGAAACAGCTGATATTTTTTTCGACGTTTCAGAGCTGGTCTCATAGTGAGTGTTGCTCATATACGTGAATACTTTCACGCCCTGAAAGGTTAACAGTGATTTAAAAATCACCGTGTGTAATAACCTTTTTTTTTTTTTTTTTTTTTTTTTTTGTTTCCGGGGTGGAAAATCCTCATGGATGTCCGCCGCCCTGGGGCGGGCGACGGGGTCTGTCAGACTCTTACTGACTAAAAACCACCCCGGTGTTCCATCTCACACCTACGCCGGGGGTCGCGGGAACATACGATCCTTCCACAACCCCCGACTGGTGCCGGCCCGCCACTGCGGGCCTCTTCGGGTCTGGGGGGGGAGTGAGGTGTTTGACTCCCCCCGCGACGTCTAAGAAGGGCGCGCGTGGAACACTACGCGCCGCCACCTCGGGTCCTGGTGTGTGGGGGGCGAGGGACGTCCCCGAGTCCGTCGCCCCTGGACCCATTTAGGGGGGCTGGAAGAGGGCGTTGTCCGCCCTCCGCCGACGCCCGGTGCGCCTTCTGCGGGCCGGGTGAGAGGACGAGATCTCCCTCTCCCTTTCCGCATCCTCCTTCTGCGAGACGACTGTCTCACAGAAGGAAACCACCGCGTCCCAGGACTCGTCGCTGCCGACCATCGACTCGACTACGGCCGGCAGCGACAAGTCACTGCCTACTTCTGAGATGAGGGCACGGCGCGGCTCCTCCCAAGCGGCACACTCTGCCAGCGTATGCCGCGCCGTGTCCTCCCGGCAGTCGACGCAGTGGTGACACCGGGCGTCCGGCTCCCTGTTTATGCGACACAGGTACTTCCCGAAGCAACCATGCCCCGAGAGCACCTGCGTCACCCGAAACGACAGGGAGCCGTGCCTCCTCCCGAGCCAGCGCTCGAGCACCGGCCGGACCGCCTCGATGGTGACGAGGCCGGCGGTAGGGCGTGAAAGCCTGTCCCGCCATTCCGCCACCAGGACCTCGCGAAGCTGAGACCGACGCAGCTCTATGTGTCGCTGCATCGGTCCCTCGCCCCGCGCCCTCGCTTCCTCGCGCCACCGATACAACGACGCGAGTACTTTCGCCTCGAGGTCCCAGGGCGGGGATCCGGCCAGTACGCAAGCCGCCTCGTAGGAGATCGTGCGATACCCCCTGATGACTCTGACGGCCATCGCCCTCTGCGGCTTTCGCAAAACAGCGATGCTGCCGGCCGTCAGGTCAGAGGCCCACACCGGGGCCCCATACAGGGCCATGGATCGCACGACCCCCACGTAGAGCCGCCTACAGACGGCGCTCGGGCCCCCCAGATTGGGAAGCAGCGTTGCGAGCGCGCCAGCCGCGCCCAGCAACTTGGGCGCCAGCCGTCGGAAGTGGGGCTCAAAGTTCCACCGGCTGTCGAGCACCAATCCTAAATACTTCATGGTAGACTCGACAGCGATCCGAGCCCCCCCGACCACGATGTGTGAGCCGGGCGGCGGCGCCCGCCGGGGGCCATGAAACACCATGGCCTCCGACTTGCTGAGGGCCACCTCCAAGCCTAGGCGACGTATGCGGCCCACCACATGTGAGACCGCGGCCGTGGCCAGCAACGCTACCTCCCTGTGCGAGCTCCCCCGGGCAGTGACCAGCGTGTCATCTGCATAACACGTCAGGTCTACGCCCGGTTGGAGCTCGCCCCTCAGCACCCAGTCGTACCCGATGTTCCACAGGAGCGGCCCTAGGACCGAACCCTGCGGAACACCGCACGACATGCGGCGCTGGTTTCCGCCATCACGTCCCACGTAGGTGACACACCTCTCCGACAGATAAGCCCCAACGATGTGGCGGAGGTAGGGAGGCACCCGATGATAGCGCAGTGCCTCCCGAATACAGCTCCAGGGCAGGGTGTTGAAGGCGTTGGAGATGTCCAAGGACACCGCCAACATCACCCCGCCCCGGGACACCGCTTCCTCCGCCAGGACTCTCACCCGCGACACAGCGTGGATGGTGGAGCGCCCATGCCGAAAACCAAATTGGTTGTCGTCCAGGTCCGGCCCCTCTCTGCACAAGTGGCTGACGAGGCGGGCTGCGATAATACGCTCAAACAGCTTACCCACCTCGTCTAGCAGCACTATGGGCCGGTACGCGGACGGCGAGTCGGCAGGTCGCCCCGCCTTCCTGAGCAGGACCAGACGACCAGATTTCCACAAAGCGGGAAACTGGCCCCGCTCAAGACACGGTGTGTAATAACCTAAACTAACTAAAACTACAAACATATTAACAAATTTAAATATGGCGTCGAAAAATTCTTCCGCATCGCTGTCGACTGGTAAAGTACCCAAGAGACTGGCGGCATTGCCACGTTGTATGGCAATGCTAAGCCTCTGACCAAGGTAAAGGCCAGCCCTTGGGTCACGGGAAGTGTCAACAAGCCGTTTGGAGATTTCGTTGAACAAACCGTGTGCACACGGACTGAGGGTTTCTACCCCAAACGGCTCGAAAATATAATTACCGATAAGGTTATTATACTTTCGCCGCTTGAGGTTTTCCGCAGCCGCAGCAGCACGCCAGCACAGCAAGCCGAGTCAGGAAGATAGGATGGCGCAAGAGTATCGATACACGTTGCGTCCCACACTAAAGGCATACCCACCTTCCAAGGAAATAAAGACATGCCGTCCGGTCTCTTGCCATCGTCGCGTGCCAAGCCATTAGGTTCTAATACAGCTGGAACGCCGACAGTGACAAGAGCTCGTCGGATGATGTCATTTATGTTCGCGTGTCGAGCTAAGCGGCCCGCACTTCGGCTGCAAGACAGGCCACGGTGTCCAAGGCTGTTGAAAACTTCGCCACAGTGACAGCGATGGGGAGAACAAGAAGGAGCTTCTAGTCGTAGGGAAGCAGCGAGGCGGAAAGTAGTGTCGTCTAACAAAGTGCCTATGTTCGACGACGGTAGTGCATGAAGCCAAAGACCCGACTCCCACTTACCCACAGCAAGCAGGCGCGCATGCTTTGCAGTAGTAGCAGACTTGCTAAGTAAATTGTTTTGTACTACTCTGCAAAGCGGCATATCCAACTTTTTCTGGGAAGATGGATTATCGGGTTAATCTGAATTCGGACAAGCGAGTCTCCAGGCATGCATAGCCTTGGAGAAGCACGGCACATCAAAATTAATCAGTGTGGGGGCTAGGATTTTCCTGATTAATTTTTCAGTGCCATAGATCGAGGATATGAAAGCCGGTAAACTAACACTAGACATTTTGCGGACGCCGAGGCCTCCCATACGAATTGGAACAGTAGTTTGTGTCCAAGCTCGGTCGTCCATGGCCACATTTAAAATCGAAGTTAATATATGTCGATTAATTTGGTCAATTTTGTCTAAAAGGTGAGTGTGGTTCCATAAATGGGAAGCGCGAAGGAAATATGTTAATTTAGGGGCGAAACCGCAATAACTGATTAGGGTTAAGGCCGAATGCATGTTAATTTGGAACAATCTTTCCGAAACGTCTTTGATATTTTGTATTTTTTCCTCAATAAATACGGGAAAGGAATTTTCGAATACAGGAGACCCTTTTTTTTTTTTGAGGTCTGGAAATCATCAAATAACTTCTCCCGCTCTGGGCAGAGCAGGAGGGCGTGTCAGACTCTTACTGACTAAAACCCACCCGTGTTCCTTCAGTGGCCTGTGCCAGGGGCCACGGTATACCTCTCGGGCTTTCCCGCAACCCTAGCAGGCAGTGGCCCTAGTGGACCCCATCATTGGTGCTGACATCTCTTTGAGGTGCGCGTGGAACACAACGCGCCGTCGACCCGGGCCTGGTCCTTATCGAACGGCGAGCTGCCCATTGCTCGCCGTTCGCAAGCCCACGCCTACGGTGGCCGGGAATCGGCCTGCTATTCCCGACGCCCAGGGCGTCTCCTGCGGCGGCTAGGGGCGTGAGGGCGCGAATTTTGCCTCTCCCTCACGCGTTCCGCCTCCTCCTTCGCGATCATTACTGCTTCGCAGAAGGAGGTGACGGCTTCCCAAGCCCTCTCGCTCCGTACCATGGCCTGGACCAGAGCCGGACGCGAGAGATCGCCACCGGAATACAGGAGACCCAAGAAGACGAAGAGAGCTTTTTTCAATAATTTTGATTTCTGGAGCTATTGCGTTAAACTTGGGACTCCCCAAGTCAGATGTCTGTCAGTACTGTCCGCCATATAAAGTTCATATTTCGAGTGGTTGAGATCAAGGCCAATGGAATGAAGTTCATTTTCATTAGGTAGTTTATGTAAACTTATTCTTTTGTTTTACTTTTCCATCATCGTTATCACCGATAAGGAGAATGTGTGTCTAGGCCTTCATGTTTCTGAGTTTTTATTAAATCACAGAAGTCTGATAGGTCACGGGAGTCGGCTCTTTAGGTGCAGTCTGTGGCCAAAATTATATAAGCCCCGTTGAGTAATAGTGAATTTGAACCTTCTCGCGAATTCGGAATACTCCTACGAGGATCTCAATAAATGACGTTGTTTATTTATTTATTTTGTTATTTATATATACACAGTAAAACACATACAGATACGACATATTAGAATTGAGTACAAAGTTACTGCTTCGATTTTAATAATTTTCTTGAAATTAGAAATAATTTATTTGCCAATAATGTAGATATACAGCTATGATGGTTATTTTGATGAGAGTCCCGATACATTTTGCTACGCACAAACATATATTTATATTTTACGTAATTCACGAAAAATAACTTTTAGATAAGTCAATCGTTTAATACTTATTTTCTCGTTACCAAAGCAGTTGTCACAACTAAGTGATTATACAGAATAGAAAATAATATTTCTGTATATGGAGAGTGTTAGAATCAATGAGAATGTTGAGTCTATTTGTTGAGACCTAATTAAAGTGATAAGTGTTTTAAATTTTATCTTTAAAATCATAATAATTTAGTTTATTTAATCAGATAACAGTAAATGTCAACAGTAATACAAAGAAAATACCAATTCCAGTAATTAAAAATCTAGTCGAAATCTCATCTCAGCGACAATCAATGTCCAAACCTTGTCAAAAATTTAGGGAAAAGAAAGGTATTTTTGACAGATAGAGACCGAGATTAGAATGCGAACGTTCTTAAAAATGCGGGTGCTTACATCTGAGGGTCAATTGACCCTCAGATGTTTTACTATGACGTGTGATATTTTGAACCTAGTAATCGTTAATTTGGTCATCTTTAAAACCCGGAAATCTACTGTGACTTAAGCCGATAGCCTACTGTTGTGATGGGTTGGCCGAAATGACGGTAGCCAGATGTACAGACTTGACATGAAATTCATTCAAATATGCTTTCAGAAACCGAGGGTTAGCTCATTCATTTGTATGACTATTCGTTATTCAGTTTATATGACTGTTCCGTCCTCGTCTAGGAATAGCCACACAACGTTTCGCCTGGTAGTAGCCGACTGCAGTCAGAGGCATAAATTGAACTATGGTTCACGTGAACCGTAATATACTTGGTTGATGAAAATAATGTTAGACTTTACTAGTAGCCTTGAAAATGCGACCCATCGTGTGATAAATTAAAAAAAACAACCGACTTCCAAAAAATACCAACTACAATGTGCAAAATAAACTTAGTTGCGGAAGTCGGTGGCTTTGGTTGTTGGATTCTTTTTTTTTGGCAACTGGCTTCTGAAACAGGTATTTTAAGTACACTTTGTAGTATTTTTTTGGAAGTCGGTTGTTTTTTTGACACACACATTCATGCGATGTATTTATTTTAGGGAACTATTTAAATGATCCTCTAAAAACTTGTTGACCTTGTTGAAACGAAACTCTAATTTGATGAGCTTCTGACAGTGCACACTTTTTTATAGTAATGAGCCTCATTTTAATTATTTGGCCCTTTCTCATAGTTGGTCGCTAACTAAGCTAGGGCACCCCGACCAAATGGGTTAGGTTTGGTTAGATCTGTGACCAACCGCGCCCGATCCGAACGAGCCGAGCGAAGCGAACGAGATGCCACGACAGCAGCCGGCGAGCGCTACATCCAAGTTAGTCGCATTTACTTGGCTATTTAGTATTTTTAGGACCCCAAAGTAGGAACTAATTTTCATTGCAAGTAATAGTATAGACCGTCTGTTGTGCCGTATGAGGCCGACCGTTGTCGTGTAGAAGCAGCAGAGACGAGCGATTAACCAAGGCTGGCCGGAGATTTGCGAGCTTCTCCATCATTGTCTCCAGTTCCTTTCAGTACACATCCGCAGTAATGCTGGTGTAATTCGGTAAGAAGCTGTGATGAATTATACCGCCACTAGACCACCAAACAGTGGCCATGACTTTTTTAGGGGTAACTTTTCGTTTGGGGCATTGCCTAGGCGCTGAACCATAGTCTAACCAACACGATGACCGCTTACGATTATCAAAAATAATCTATTTTGCATCGCAAGTGACTGTTACTTCGTTGCTGTGTCTGTTAAGCAACGCAAGCGCGTTCGTCGCGCTGCCGATCGTTTACTTCGTGCGGCACCCACTTTTCAAGTTTTTTTACCTTGCCAATTTGACGCAAATGGGCCAACATTATTTTGATGCTAACGTTGAAAGCTGCTGCTAACTCAGCCGTAGATTGAGTTTCTTCAGCTTCCACTATCGCTTTTAATTCGTTGTTGTTGACTTTAGTTTTCGGGCGACCACAGGGTTCATTTTTTGGATCAAAATTTCCACGTCGGAAGCGTTCAAACCAATAACGACTCGTGCGTTCGTTTGTAGTGTTCACTCCGTACACTTAATTAATGTTGCGAGCCGTTTGTGTGGCAGTGTTACCGCGACGGAGCTCGTATTCCATAATTTACTCGTATTACTATCGTGTCCATGGATATTGATGAAAAAGATACAAATGTAATGAAAACAAAACAGTAATCAAAAAACAAATGACTGAAATAAAAAATAGAATTCCATAATTTTATAATAAAATTCATTTGAATTTAGAATTTATTGCCTGCCATACATATTTGAAATTACGTTTCAAATAGCCAGTATTGTAGAAACGTTGTAGAACGACGACTTCAAGTGAAGATCTGTTATTATATTTTTTTGGTTTTGGAAGTCGGTTGTTTTCGATAGTTTGTTTTATCATGAAACTCGAAAATAATGGACCATTTGGCTTAATTAAACTATGGGTAAGGGTACCCTACCCTAAAAATATTGTCTAAGGGATATTTTTATCCCGAGGGCACGGTGGAGCATACGGTGGGGGCCTGCCCTGCATGGGCGGAGCACCGGCTTGTCCTCGTAGAGGCGATCGGCAGCGGCGGCGACCTCTCACGCCCGGCCCTGGTTTAAGCCATGGTCCGGGGCGAGGGGGAGTGGGAGGCAGTCACCTCCTTCTGCGAAGCAGTCATGCTAGATGCTCAGCAACGTTATTTTATTTTCCGCACGATAAGCCAATCACAATAACTATAATGTTCGTCATTGAGGAGTTCCGTAGGGTATCTTCGAAGTTCGTTATCAGTTGAATACTACCTAACTGTCTTTAACTGTCTAACTTAACTGTCTGTCTAACTTAACTGTCTTTCTACATATCTAACCAGCAATTTGCTATTATCTTCAGAATAAAAATCAAAGCACAATAGGTGTACTGTTCGTTGTTGACAAATTTCATTGTCTATCTCCGAAGGTATTCATCAGATCTTTACCTAATTTACACGGGACCACCTCGGAAGAATACTCTTCCAAATACAAAAAGTCATCAAAATCAGTTATCAATAAAATTGGCGAAGAGATCGCTGAACATACATACAAAACATTAGGAAGTCAAATTGAAAGCCTCCTTCTTTTTCAAGTCGGTCAAAACCATAGAACACTTCAAAATACAATTTTTTTTTAGGTATGGTAAGTGGTTAGTCTCTACTTCTTCTTTTTGCGAATAAAATCTGATCTCTCTCAAAATCAGAATGGCTGAAAATTGAACTTCTGTCCACACAAATTGTCCTATGTGTCCCAAGTTTTATATCTCAATTTAATTTCTCTTTAGCCAAATTTTTATCATTATACAAATAGTTTATTACTGCTTTACTGATTGTAATAATTTTCCTTAATTAGTGCACAATGCAGTTCAGAGAAAAAAAGAATTTGTTCCGGGAACGTGGATCTAATTGACTTTAATAGAAATGAGATTCAGTATTTCGTGTGCCATGGAGATAATACAGTTATAATGACTTACGGCGCGTCGGGTTTGCAACAGAATTCGCGGTATCAACCGTGTTAGTATTCAAGCGGTATCACGGCTATACCGCATGCGGTATAACGTCTTCATATGCTAATGCCTCACTATTGCGTTTGAACATTTCATACAGTTTTACTTTATGTTATTTAGATTTTTTTTTCTGTGTTCTTGGTTTCTTCAGGATAATATTTACTCCACAGGTACCTACTACGCTTTGGAATGGGCAACTAGCTTCATCTTTCTGACTGACCGACCCCTTGACAATTCAAAAGTGCCTGTAATTGGTTTATTTGAAATACATGCTTTGAGGTTGAGTTGAGTTTGAGTTTGTATCTATGGATATGAGTGCAATAATACTGCGCTATTAAAAACCACTATCCGATGAAAAACTACGTAGGTATCTATCATCGCATAGACAACGTTGCATTTATCACAATTCCTTAGCATATTCCAGAATTACTTTAATCCATATACATTTTATTCATCCAACTTATTCGAGATTAAGCAGAAACTTAGTCAGAGTTGCATTAAGCGACACGTTGGCTCGAACTCATAATTCAAATTTCAATGTAAGGACAATATTCAGTGAAGCAAAGTTAAATTAAAGTCACATGCGGATTTGGCTGCGGTCCGCCGAAGCTTAAGGCGGACTGTGCCACCTGCGCTCAGACCTAGCATTGAAAACACAATTTGTGGCGCGCCTTTTGTACTCTTGTTTACTTTTATGCATCTTATTTTTAAACGATTTTATTTTGTATAAGAAATAAAGCACAAAGAAAGAGGATGGTTTGTGGGAGATGAAATGGAAATGAAATACTGACTTCATGACGGCTGATATGATTTGAGATTCTATGCTGGCTCCAAAAGCGCCTTCTTAATAACAAGAGGCTCAGTCATTCATTCGGGTATCGTCACTTGTGGAAGACATTGTTTTGCCCCTTACATGTGAAGTTATTGTACAAAATATGGTCTGGAGTGGTCCTCCTATCAGTTATCTCAGTGTTCATCGTAGCGGTCATGTGAAGAAACAAATGAAATAGTTGCACAATACATAAGACCTACTTTCGAGTTTTATGACGTTATGATCTATGTCCGTATATCATGTTTAGGAGATACAAGTGAAGTTTCTAGCACTTCATGTTAAGTTTAGGACTTTACGACTGTTTGAGTATGTGAGCCAAAGTTTGATACTGTCGGATAGCTGCTGAAGTGTTATTAACTTCGAAATTAATTGTATTCAAGACTTTAGGATTCGCTTCCGCTTATTCTTATTCGTCCAAAAGTTTCATTGTAAAGTGTATATTATTTAAATTTTTAAAACGATCCTGTGGTAAAAATGGTGCAGCATTTTTAAGTCTTTGAATGTTTATGTAGGTTCGTGGTTATTTTTCCCTAAAATACGAGCTTGGCAGTAACGAAACTATTTCAAAAAACATTTCAGGTAACAACATAGCCAAGAAAACGTAAACAGTAATAACAAAAACACATATTGTTAGTAACATAAGGCGACAACGGATGTTGACATAAGAAATTCTCCGCCAATTTTTGTCTTGGTAAAAGGTGTGTAAATAAGGGAGTACGATACAATGGGAGGAGAGCAAACAAGGTCATAAAGCACGTCACAAGGACGATCCTATATATAATCAGCTTAGTGATAAATTGGCAAACAGCACGCGAACGACACAGCTGCTTCCGGCCCGGTCCGGGCTGTCTCCGCGATGGCTACCACCGCCGCTGGCATAGGGCTAATGCTCACGTCGCGAAAAGAATAACATTATCTCGACTACTAGTGTCAACTAACAACGAGATATGACGTCAATTAATTCTCACACAGCTCACTCCTACACATTAATCAGCAATTGTTGAGAACTCACAATAGCGATACCCTCGCACTAGAGAAGTAAGTAATCCCCAAGTTTGTTCTTAAGTTAGAGTTTCAATTTGAAACGAGATTACCATACAATAATATTAAGTGTAGCTCGCTTGTAACGTCCTTAAAGCCGAATGAACGGAAAGGTATTTTATTTTCAGACACTTAGAGTCTGTTTTCTTTTATTTTATGGTGAAATATTTTACTTGCTGCTTAACCGCAAGGGGAAGAGACGAAGCTACGATAAAAACACTAATTACGAACCTGCACTTTGTTTTTGTTGACCTGAAGCTTATTTTCTTTTTTGGTGGTACTTGTTTTAATGACGAAAATGTTTAATACGTTATTATCTACCAGAATAGAATACATATTTAAAAATTTTTAGTGACCAGTATATAGACTACGTTGAAGGAAGCATCAAAGTAAGTATAGATTAATATTTTGCTGGAACGAAATTTTGTTATTCAAAATGTTTATCTGAAATGTAATACTATTCATATTTACCCGTGTAGGAGAGCAGTATCTGCAGTAATGCCGACACTACAGCCGCTCTAAGGAGGCTGTGCATTGTCTATGACACGTTCTCTTTCAGACCCGGCATTGGAATTTGTTTACATTTCACCGCTGGAGTATTCTTCCTTCTTTAACTTTTTCATGGTAGAAATAAAACGTTGAATTATTGTCCTCAGTGGAAAAACTTTGAACGTTCTTTTTTACTCGGTTTCATGGTTGCACCTGAAACAAAAGAAAATGATAACTTGTCTCAAGTTGTGTTTTAAGTTTTCTTTTAGCTACATTTGAAGTTCGCCGATAGGTACCTACATATATTTGTTAGATTGCATAAGACAAGTCGTCGAAATGATTGAAAATATAAAATGGGCAAATACAAATTATTTCTATAGTGTAGTTAAAGGGTAATCGATTAGCGTAGGTAATGTAATGAGCCAAAAGGTACAAATATAAAATACAAACAGATTTATTCGCGTAAAGAAAAGGTGATGAACAGTCAGTAGGCTAACATTTTAAACAATTAGGTAAGTTTGTACATCACAACGTTTTCTTTGACCGTTGCAGGGCTTGTCTCTTAGGAGTCAGTGTGATTGAGCAGAAGAAATATATCAGTCGGTGAGAAATAATTTAATTAACGCACGTCGGCACGGTTGCGCAGTGCTTAAGCGATTCACTGCTGCGCTGCGTATCGCGGGTTCGATTCCCGCATGGAACAAATATTTGTATGACCTATACGTAGTTGTTCCGGGTCTGACTGTTTGTGTATGTGACTTTAAATGTTTGTAAACGCACCCACAATACAGGAGACATTCCTAGTGTGGGGCAACGTTTATATAAAAATAAAAATAAATTGTTCGTATACTTTTGTATGAGGCATAGAAAGCAACGAAAATAAATATAGTCTTATATAATATAAATAAAGTTTTATTTATTTTCTCCCACAAGTAATAAAATATACACAGTTTAAATTTCAAAAAGTTTGAAATAGAACCTGTGCTACGGGTCTCCTAGTCTCCTTATCTCGAATACATTATTGAAAGCTGTGCTGAGGACAAAAATAACAGTAACAGGGAGCGCTTACAGTTAATGAACAATATAAAAATAAAATTAAGAAATAAGAATATGAAGTGGTGTTTTAATGAATTTGTTGGCGAAGGGTGTATCTTGTGTGTGTAGTGGTTTTGGTAGGTGTGATATATGAGATGTGCTTGTGATGTTTTGGGTGTATGTTGTGATATTTCTCTGTAACTATAGAACAGTTTTTCCGCATAGGTAAGTGTTAGGAGCCATTTTGAGACCTTACGCCTGCATTCAATTTTCGTTAGTGGAGAAATTGTAAAGAGTTTTTTTGCAATATTATACAGACGTGGCCCTTGGTAAATATAGTGACAGGTATTCTACCTAACAGCTTTTACAAAAAAAAAACGGACTGTTTTTCGGTCCTGGTTTTCTGCGATTAACTGACCAGCCCCTAAAAGTAGTACCTACCTAATTACAAGTCCAGTTACAACAATACTGGTTAAGTAGCACAGTGCCAGATTGCTACGCACCGCAATGACCTATTTACCCCAGTGGGCAAACATTTGGAAATTGTGCGAAACGAACCACCGCCTGTTACTAGGTCTCTCCTGCTTTTTGAAAAATTGGCCAGAGGTAAAAGAAAATATTTTATTCATTCATTTATAATATTGTTTCATTTTCAAAGCTATATGTAACAAAAAATTATAAACCATATTGTAACAAATAATAATTCATTTTTGTTCCTTCCCTTGCAGTTTTAAACATGATCTAGATTTTATTTGGAAAAAATTCAGAACGGATTCAGTGATGTAAAGTTTATAAAATATAGATTATCAATTTTTTTTAATGGCATTTCGCATGTCATCCTAGGAGGTTGTCGCCTCCTGTCACTGCCGGCTGTGATTTGTTCTATGGTCGGCGGCGCAGCGTCGTGGGACGCGGTGATCTCCTTCTGCGATAAGGTTATGTCGCAGAAGGAGGCAGCGGAATGGGAGAGTGCTCTCCCGGTAGCAGGCGCACCGGCAGAGGGCAGACAATGCCTCTTCCAGCCCCCCAAAAGGCGCCGCGGCGGACCGAGTCCGCCGCGCCCTATCATATAAGACCCGAGGTGGTGGCGCGTAGTGTTCCACGCACGCCCCTCTTAGTTGTCGCGCGGGGAGTCAAACACCACACCAGATGGAGCCCGCAGAGGAAGGAGGGCCGGCACCAGTCGCGGACTGCGTTGAAGAGTGCTTAAGTGCCCCCGTAGCCGTAGCCCGTACTGACTAAAATCACCAACACGTGGTGGTTTTAGTCAGTAGACGTCTGACGTCTGTCAGACGTCTACTGACTAAAACCACCACGTGACCACCCTCCGTCCACCCCAGGGCGGAGGACATCCATGAGGATTTAAAACACGAAACCAAAAAAAAGGGAGGTTGTCGCCTGCTTAACCGGGCTTGTCTGTGGTTGCCTTAATAAATTAAGGCCTCCAGCCAAAACTTAAAAAAACTTATAAACTAGGCGACTACACGCTAAGAGCTCCCCCTGTGGAGTACGGACCTCAGCTTAGGTCGTCGCTGGGGGAGGGCAGCAAGAGCATTATTAAGAGCGGTGCGGGCTGGCTCGAGCAAGGTTCGGGGCGGATGCGGATGGGGGATTCACGGCAGGCCTCGGCCGGCGGCGAGGGCGGAAGGATGGCGGTCTGTTTCTGTGTTTTCTGAGAGTACTGGTGGCCTTACTACTCTCCTGGAGGAGAGCAATGTCATAGGTCATGATGGGACGGATGATTGTGGTGTAGATGCGTAATTTGCTCTTTAGTGACGATTTAATAAAATATGAAGTGAAGCCTACCGATAGCGAAAGAGGCGCGTGAACGAGCCGTCTTTATGTGCTCACTGAAGGTAAGGTGGTCAAGGGTCACACCCAAGTATTTAGCTCGCTTCTCCCAAAGGATCGGCTTGCCACACATAGTAATCGGGCTGGATTATCAAATTTACTCAATTTTACTCAATCATGTAACTTTTAGAATAAATATTATGTCTTTTCACATTTTCACTTTCAATTTGCATGTTTATTTTTACTCCTTTAATTTGTTTACACACACGAACTGTCCTTATTGCTGCACAATAATCACCTGTATAATGTTTACGTGTAACTCGAAACGCCATTCTATAATGCAGTCGTTAAACTGTCAACAACATATTATTTATATTGAAGTATGGCTTGTTAATAAGCTATGATTGTGTGAGAATGTAACAGAAATAATAATAATAATAATATGGGACAACATCCACACAAGGTCTTCAGGTCCCGAACTAGGCAGAGCCTGTACTACGGTAACCTGATGACTGATATACATACTTATATACATATACACACCCAGACACAGGTCAAACAGACATGTTCATGCACACAAATGTTTGACTTGTCCGGGGATCGAACCCGGAATGTCTAATATCAGTAAGTATACTGTAATAAATGTGCAAACTAAGAAAGTTGGTACTTTTGTTGGTACGTGGTTAACCATCTGCCACTAAGTATTTTGTTTTATCTACTATTTATAAAAAAAAATAGAATAAGAATGAATAAAATAATTTAATGTAATATAATAGAATATTTATTTATTTGGAATCATGGTTTGCCAAGGTGGTGAGTAGTTACATATTTGAAGAGTCTTGCACTGATATTGTTAACTTCAGGCGTCTGTCTTCAGCGGGGAACATTTACGAGCATGATTATTCGCTCGTAAATGTCCCCTTGCTTACAGGCTTTGTTACAATGAGCCATCCGCTTGTAGATTCATGATACGGCGTAGGAACTAAAATTTTAGAGAATCTGGTTGCAATGTTTATTGTCAAGTTTTTCTCATGAAACAGGGGCTAATGTGAATGTCTATTGCATTACCTTAACGTAGACACGTCAAATTCAAAGTGTAAACTTAAACTTTACGTTAAATTCGATAAAAACAAGAACTACTGACTGCTAATCGACTTTCTTAAAACTTCTAAAACTTTTGATACTCAACCAAAAAATATGAAACAGAAAAGGAAGTTTAAAAAAAATCGGCAAGGGCATCGTTTGTTCCGGCGGCCGCTGATAATGGAGATTTGATATGTCGCCGGCCATGTTGTAACGGTTGAATGTCGAGCGTCGAGTTAGTTCGCCTCATCGTATAAATAAGCGTAAAGTTGTGTGGCATCACGCGAACGAGTCGTTAACCCTGCTCCAAGGCGCAGTAATGGAGAGGTGAGGGTGTCATTGAGACCACAACACGGCCACTTCAGCGCGGTCCGAATGATAGCTAAGAAAGGACTGTAATTAGCAGTTGATAAACTTTTGTAACGTCTATTTATGTAACTAGAATAAGACACTGGATTTGGAAAAAACTAAACCATTTCGTTTGTAGAAAATAAGGACACGTTGCATAGGTACGACACCTTGCAACAATGTGGGTTGGTGGTGGTCCATCAAAGAATCGATGGCAAAAAAGTGGCCGCAATGGTGGCGGAGGATCGATAGAGCCACGATGATGCTAAATTGTATTATGTGTCTGTAGTGAAATCATTAATTGTAATAAGTAATATTGACAGAAGCCAAAATCGGACTAAATTTGTCCATCAAAGAATCGATGGCAAAAAAGTGGCCGCAATGGTGGCGGAGGATCGATAGAGCCACGATGATGATAAATTGTATTATGTATCTGTAGTGAAATCATTAATTGTAATAAGTAATATTGACAGAAGCCAAAATCGGACTAAATTGGTTGAAGCAATCGATATGAAGTTATAGGGCAATGTCGTTAAGGCTGACAAGACATTATTATGTATGAAACGGACAGCAGAACTCAAACTTGATACCACCACCGATACGTTTGCCAAGTATATGGTGATTAAATTAATGAGGCATTATAGTTTCTTCGAAGTGTACCTAACAATATGTTCAGTAGACGTCGTTAAGACGTATCTGCAAGTTTTTGCGTATGATATTTCAATGAACTGTCCATTTAAAATTCACTCAATGCAAAAGCATTGCAAAAGCATCGCATATTAAAAGTTTTTCAATGCAATATCTAGGTAGGTAGAGAACAAAATGAAATAATAAAATGAAATATCATTGGTGACACGACTACATTATTGGAAATTATGCTTACCTACGTACCTATCACAACGCAGACCTTAAAACCGTCGATTTTTTAATTCTTTACAAAAAGGCCGTGAATGAAACGAGCGCAGTGCACAGTGGAATGTCAGGAAAATATTTTTTGAAAAGGTCCGCTTTTTCAAAGCCACGTCGTCGTCGTATTGAATGCGTTTTAATGAAAAAACATGCGCCGATTCGCAACAGTCAAGGGAATTAAAACCTCCGAGCGCCGTTCGCGATCCCGAATGCATCGGTCGGAATTTTCATTTGTCCGAATATTATTTCCACGGGGAATTTAGCTGGCACTATTTTGTTTAAATTTATGACTGCCTCGTTTTGTGATTTCGCTTGATTAACGGCCTGGATTAGTTGCCTACTGCAGATTTGTTTGCTTTGTGCCAGACCCTTAATGCTTAAGCATTAGATTAATTTATTATTAATTTATTTATTATTTATTAGATTAATCTAGTAGCATGTAGCAGCTATAAACTTGAATAACCTTAATTTGAACTAATAGGTAGACCTGCATTTTTATTAATATTTTTACTGAATGCCTTGATTTTATTGGTAGGTATGTCTGCAAAAACAATAAATGTAGCTTACTATATTTATATAAAATGTTATTTAGATGCAGGTGGTGCACAGTGCACTTTATATATATCGATACATTTCCAATCTCCATTGTAATAAGTTCAAATGAAGTTTAGATTGAAATTACCTCTAGTTATTACTGCGGAAAAGTTATCAATAATTCCTGGTGCAGTTATAAAACCCCAATTGAGGTGATGATAGCTGTGCATTACCCAATTATTAATAAGTACTAGAGGATTTTATCGGTCTTAACTCCTATCGGCCGGTCTTAACACGATGCTTTAATGCGGTGTATTTCAGTGCAACAACTTTTACCTGATTGCTTAAAATATAGAAAAGAAAAATCTATTGAAATATCTAAAACCGTAAAGAAACCTTGCTAATCATAGGAAGGGGTACAAAAATCTATAAAAAATATATATTCACGACGATTGCCTCAGTTTAGTGATTGCAGTATTAACGAAAAAAGGGTGCTGCTGGGTATGACAGACTGACTTTAAAAACTGCAACTAAGTTTGAGTTTGCAACAATAATTTGGTTTTTCGTGATATTTAAAGCATTCCATTTCTAAAGAATTAAAGCAGTAGGTAGGAATATTTAACAATATCAGATGGATTTAATATTAAGTATGTCGCAGTATTATAATCCCAATATTATCGGAAACAAACATACCTGTATTAACAAGAAAATATTGATAATAATTATGTAAGCCGGGTGTATAATTATTACCCTATATTAATGCTCCGGTTAAGCCCTCCCAGTATAACAACGGTTTAATTGAATTTAGGTACGAGGGGAGGCAATTTCATAATTACCCAGCATTTAATTACAATTATTGCGGTTGTTCTCAAGTGACCACGTAGTTTTAGTGGAATTTTATATGGTTGTACTAATCATATGTTTGATTGCACTACAGTTTATCTCGCAGCTTTATTTAAACAAAAAATATTGTGGTGTTATGCTTAGTCGTAGTGGTACCTATTTTCTTCAACGCATTATTTATCAGCCATCTGTTCACCGATCCCCTTTCAAAAGTTCCCTTCTTTAAAACTTTTAATTAACTTTCTTATACTTTTTCTTTATTAATTGATTAAAATATGTGCGACTCTTAAAAACATTTCACTAGTAGGAAATGACGATTTTTTGTACTCGTATTACCTAAAAGCTTTCTGATTTGTTAGCCAAACGAGCAGGTAAATGAAGAAAATAATTTAATTACAGACATAGTTATTACTATGTTTTAAAAAGAGCCTTAGCCAAACACAAAACCACGTAGTTAGAGTAAATTTATAAATTAGGTAGGTACTACATACCTATACAAAATATTACGTACTTGCAAAAAAGTCGAGTCAACAGGATTCAGTAGATTTTCAGTAAATCTTCCAACACTATTTTTATTATAACAAAACTTCAATAATTAAGTCGATAACACTCTTTATTTGTATAGTTTGTCTCAATTAACAGAGGAATGTTACAGCGTGTTACGATACGAAAGTTATCGAAAAGTTCCCGCCATTTCGCGCAAGGACCTACCTTTGAGTCCGACTACACGCGAACATGTGCGCGCCGCGACTGAAGGCTTGTTTGATACAGCCTATACATTCCCACTTGTCTACGTTACAAGTTTTGCACTGAAACTTTAGATGCAAAAGGTTCTAATTGAACTTTCGAATATAGGAATATCAACTTTATTGCAACATACAAGAATACATTTTTGGATTGCAATGAAAATCTTTGTGGCCTTTTAAGTCGTGGGCGAACGGAAGGCTCTTTAGCGAGAGTATAAAAGGTATGCAGTGGCGATATTTTGGCTAGGGAAAATTGGACCGTTTGTACTGTGCAGCAGAGCTCAATATGGCAATGCAGTAAAAGTATGAAAACCATGCGGCACGTCAGAAAACGCGTGAAATTTTTCCTTGCGAGACAGAGACGGATAGTTTTTCGTGATAAAGGGAACTGCCTACACGTAGCAGTGGTGGGGGTGATCTTAAAATGTTCTAAGAATCTGTATGAGAATATAGTCTTTTGGTACGTGTTTCTATGTGATTTGTTATATATTTTTGTATTGTATATAGTATCTCGAAATCAGTGTAACATCTTCGTTTTCTCATTTCATTCAAAATACTACCCAATGCCAGCATATACACGTAAGTGCATAAGAGCTCATTCATAAAACATAAGTACAGGGCAGCCACTCAAAGGACCTAACTCCAAGTAAATGTTGTTTATTTTGTTAAGGAAGAAAGCCTGTACACAACGGGGAGCGCCACATGTCAGAACATGAATAAAAGAAGAGCTATGTTTCAGACTTTCAAAAGTTGAGTCAGTATTTTCAAAGCGATACCTACATTTTTCATGTAGCAACTTGGTCGTTAGTGCAAACTTGAATCAATAAATGGTTGGTATATCTTGGTTTTCAGTACTTTATTCATTTCATGATGCGGAACGTCGCATTTTAACATTTTGTATTTTATTTCTTAGAAACGAAAATACTGAATGAAAATAAATACTGCATTTTCTTGACCGCTTTCTGAGAGACTTGACATTTAGTATCTTGCTAGTACAATTGTTTCATTGAAGCTACATATAAGTACTTCATTTTTATTTTGTATGAAGGTTAAAATATTATGCCCCAAAATATGAATCAACAGCCTATAATGTTCCCACTGCTGGGACACAGGTCTCCTCTCGGTGAGAGGGAATGGGCCATTATCCAACACGCGAGCTCAGTGCGGGTTGGTAGATGTCACATGTCTTCCAATTTTTGGTTCTAGAACATGCCTCACGATGCTTCCCTTCACCGTTTTGAGAGCAGTGGTGATGAAATAATTTACACAAAGTAAAGCGCCTGTCTAGGTTCGAACCTACGACCTACAACTCGTAAGTCGCGGCTGATACCACTGGGCCACCACTGCCCCACTAAATATGAATATGCACCGTTATTTATACGACAATATATTTTAGAGTTAAAACACAGCCACCACAGCCACAACGTAATATGCTACCATTAGTTACTGGCTAGTTATCGCTAATAATATACTAAAGCAATTTATGAGTCATGTGTTTGACCCTAAATATGCGCAATAAATTATGGTTTACTTTGTCGTTTATGAGGGCGGGTGCAGACATAACCCTGTACGGGACATAACGCTGTACGGCACACGTGCCGCAGATTGCGGCAATAAGGGAAATTGTCTTTTTTATGAACGCCCCACGACAACGTAAAGTATTCACGCAAACCGTGTCACTTAGGATAGCACAAGATCTGGCCACTAATAACTGTTCCAGGTCAGGTTTAGCGCAATCTTGCTAATGTATCATCGGTTTTATCGCGTTAAAATTACGTGCTTCGGGCGTGTGGCATAAATCATGACTGATAACGCCTAATAAAATGTATAGCCGTTAATAGAGTTGTTAGATGCGTTAGTGCGAATTTTGCATCCAAATCGATGTTTAGAATAAAATCACTAAAACTATATATGGCCACGTCGCATCTATAAAAAAAAAATGCTCTAAGATGACTTGTGTGTTATGATTACCGATTACAGTTATTTATTTCCAATAAGTTGGTCCGTTTTTTTATGGAACATTCACATTTGAAAATACATATTTAAATCTCAAATAAATTTCGATAAAATATAAACTATATTTTCAAATTCCATTCATGAAAGTAAGAAAGCTATACAGTGTAGCCCCTCCGGCCATTTGTCTCTCGTACCTGCGAGGTGTCCAGTGTGAACTGAAACCTGAAGTTACATTTCACGGGGTATTTCTCCTACTGCAAGAAAGGCTCCTTATTCTAAAGCACTCTTGTGTAAAATAGAATTAATTCATTTCCTCTTAAAGCGCTGTAGGTGGGATTAAGTTAGGATACCTTGCGACGAAAAATTAAGTTGAATTTTCTTCTGGGAAAATAGGTTGGAGTGTAGAAAGTCGTGTAACAAAATGGGGTACTTTTAGAGCTGTGTACTAAATACGTACCTACACAGATTGAATGTATAAAGTTTTAAACTGTAGGTATTCTCAAAGAAAGAAATAATAATAATCCTTTATTTCAGGCAACTAAGGCCCATAAAACACAATACATATAATAATATAAGCATATAACAATAACTATAAAATAATACATATCTAAAAGTAAAGACTACTGCACATGAAGTGACGGCGTCGAGTTACACTGCGAGGTGTCGCGTAGCCGGCCGCGGAAACGCCGATACAATACAGCACACCTTTCGGCCAAAACTCTTCCTTGAGGAAGGTCATCACATAGTGAGTAGGAACGCGCACGACGAACGACTTGAAATTAGTGACATGGCGCCCCTCCAACTTAAAAAAGTGGTCTTATACTTTATAATGATGAGGATTAGGAATCCAACAAGAGTGAATTTTATCAGCAAATATTTATAGTAAAAAATAAAAGTAACCATACCAAATTTATCTACTTACGGTTAATCGTTTGTTTACACAAAACTACTCCACTTCTGATGCCAATTTCAGCGCTGATCTCCCAGCATTATCTAATGGCAGGAACAGCATCACCCCCACTAAAGTTGTCAGCCATTATTTTCATGACATATTTCACAACAGCAGAGTGGCGTACCAAGCTTGTACCTGTACCACTACAAAATTCACGATGCGTTTAAGAGAAAGCATTTTCGTATACCTACAAGGTTATGGTTTTGTTTTGAACTTTGTAGGGGTAATATCTTAAATCCAGTCGCCTTAATAGGGGAGAGAGGGGAAAGGGAGTGAAGTCACCCCCCCTCCTTTTCCCCCCGTCGGAGGTGCGATTTCTTTTTAAATTAAATATTAAAGTAACAAAAAAATATTAAATTATTTTTGAGAAATCTGTTTACTAGAGAGGGAGGGGAAGCAAGCAATAATAACAAGGCGTATTTGAACTCGTTCCCGGTTGTTATAGCGATAGCACATTCACGTAAACTCGGAAGCAACTGAATGAAGCGAAGGCAAGTTGGCCAAAGTATATTTAATGTCTTTGGCCAAGAGTAAATCTGCCACTGTCAGTGTCAAGAAAATAGCGGCCTAGCGATTCATTTTACGCATTTTGACAGCCACAACTTAAAAAAACGTCAGAATTTAGTGAAATTTAAGTTCCGGTTCAGGCAATTAGTTGGTGATTTACCAATATTTTTAGAAAATTATTTTAAATATTTCGACGCAGCTCCGTCAGCAAAAACTGCAGATATAGGAGCACGTGAGATAAGCCCTCTTGACTCCCCCACAGTGACATACTCCTCAAATTCAGGCGACTCGATCTAAGATGCAACCCCTTTGTAGACTTTTAATCGTTCTTGGGTTTCTTTTAATCCCAAACCTTTCTAAATTTGCCAAAGATGTAAACAACAACGGCCGCTCGAACTTTAGTATATTTTTTTAAAATTTGGTTTAGATGGAGCCAGAACCATAAAAATAGAATAGAAATTTGGTTTAGTGATGTGGTTGTATGAATTTTAAGTTCTGGGGTAATCGATGTTACAATTATAATTATATTATTTCCGCGCAATAAATTAAATGATTTGAATTTTGATAATTTCCGTTTGTTTTGATTATAGAAAATTTACTCCAAATTTGTAGTTCTATTTATAGATTACTTTTTATGTAAAACAATATTTTATGAAAAGAAAATTGCTAAATTTGTACGCTAAAGGCTTCTTCTCCCGCCTTCTTTTATACCATATTTTTCCAGATGCTTATAATTATAGTCATCTGTTATACCTACACCTACGTCATATTTTTTTCTAAAAATGTGTATTAGAGACTTTTTGTACATATTGTTGATAATTATTATGTCGCATATCCTAGTACAATGACAAAAATAAATGTCGACGAGACAAAACAGATGTCAGTCGTTTGACGTTTTGTATGAGTTAATTCTCTGTCTACGGTTTTCGGGGTTTCACTAAAAATGTACTCTGTGTTCACTAGGTAGCAGCCGGTAGCAGCACTGTGACGTCAAGTCCGGGCAACTGGCAAAAGTGTCATAGTGCCTATATTTTCTTAAGTCGTGACTGAATGATGAACGAATGAATGATCCGAATGATGAACGTCATCGTATATTGTATATTCATTGTCGAAATGAAAGACCTCTTGTCAAAGTGGCGCCAACTGCTGGCGTACATTTTCATGAAAACCCTCATTCACAAATCGTCCCAGATTTTCACTAAATTTATTGATAAATATACAGTATGTTTAATCATTTTCGTGTTATCTAAAGGATGAAAAAGTGATTGTGATAATATGTGTTTGCTGTTAGGCGCGATAGTCATCAGCGACGCGCAGATATCGCGTTCTATTCCTAGGCAAGTTCAATGTTATCAGCACTTACCACTTCTTGTATAGATGCCTTGTTTTTAAGTCCGAAATATTTTGTTAGTAATATGAATAAAAGAAGTAAATAAAATAATGCATCTACCAAAAGCTGAAGAGGCATTTACAATATAAACTTAAATAACAGAAAGGATTGCATTTTTTTATTTAAGGATTTAATTTTATGTAATTACATACAAAACTTAGCTACACAATTTAAAAAAAAAAATTAAATCCTTTCTGTTATTTAAGTTTATATTGATTGTGTTTATTGTGAAAACATTCGCTATTTACAATGTCTATCAGACATTTATCGCCGTAATGGTGATGTGCCAAACATCGATAAACGTTATAAATTACATAAACATTAATAAGTTACATAATTTCCCCTAGTCAATCAAATGTTACCAATCAACTTGTATCACGAAATACCATCTCGCGGGAGATGTTTAATTAAACTTCATAAAGTCTGGACAAAAGTGTCATGTCTCATGTCGAGGCGTTTCGGTCTTTCATATGACCAGATAACATGGCCTCTGATTCATTACCTATTAGGCAATTTTTGTTAAGACTTAAGGTTGGCAGGGGTCTAGTCTTGTTGGTGACGAATCCGTGTGTTTCTAGCTGGTAGAAAGAGAAGCAACAAACTGAAAACAAATCAACGATACGCTAGTGCCTGGGACGTTTTTATTTTGTCTGCCACGTAATTGAATTTTGTGGTCGGACCGATCATAGAGCGTCGGTTCGCGATAGATTTGTTTACAAGTAGCTATGCAAATATCCCGGAGTCAAACCTGCATCGATTATCCACTCGGGTTTTAACCTTTTTAGTTGGGAATTTAACGTTTTAAAATAAAGGAAATATAGGTCATACGTTGGTCACTCTGGAAGTTTTTAGAAAAAAAAAAATGGAAAGATGTAGAAGCCCGTTATTTTTTATTGCTTTTCGAAGTAGTCTCCGTTCCTTTCTAAGCACCGTCGTATGCGATGGAACCATTGACTGAAGCAGTGGGCCCACTGTTCTTTAGGGATTTCTTCCACGCCTTATTCAAACGCAGCCACGGCTGCTCTGTACGGTTCATAAAACGAATTCTATTTTCTTTTTGGAAATAAATAAATTACTAACTTGACTTAGTAACTCCACACTTTCGATAGACAAATATTCAATTGTCCGTCTGGCGGAGTGAGCTGGAGCGTTGTCGTGGTGGAGGTCATGTTTCTTGGGCGCTGCTGTCTAACATTTTCCAAGACAACTGGTGAACAATGACTTACATACCCTACTACAGTAACAATCGTTTTATCTTCTAGGAGAATTGTTGCGAAATGACCCGTCCATCCAAAGAATGAGGCAATCGTCTTTTTCCCTTGACTTCTGCCCTTCTTTACTTTTGGAGACAAATCTTCGAATGGAAACATCTATTGCGCAGATTGTCTTTTGGTTTCGGGCTCGTAACAATATATCCAGCTTTCGTCACCTGAGACGATGTCGTGTACAGAATTCGAGTCACCTCCGTCATACTTATCAAGCATTGAGTGGCACCAATCCAAACGACGGCGTTTTTGATCTTCCGTCAAATTATGAGGTATCCATCTAGTACAAAGCTTTCTGACGCCAAAATGTTCATGTAAGACGTTTTGTACTTGACTCATACCAATGCCTAAAGCTACCTGAATCTGTTGATATGTCACCCTTCTATCAGCTTCTATCATTAGCCCTCACGTTATTTTCAGTAGTCGCAGCCGAAGGACGTCCTTCTCGTGAATCATCAGTGAGTTTGCTACGACCACTTTTAAACGCATTAAACCAGTTGTAAACAGTGGCACGGGATGGGACTTCGCCGTGAAATGTTAATCGAAGTCTATCGTAACATTTTTGTTGGTTAAGACCGCAACGAAAGCCGTAATAAATCATTGAACGAATATTTTCTCTACTCAAATCCATTTCAACCCACGACAGGCACTTTTTAAATAGCCGCCAATTTGTAAAAACAAATAACTTATCTTAAAATAATAATATGTAGGTACAAGTGTATAAAAAAAAAATTAAAGGGTATCAAAAAACTCGTCCGCATCGTTGTCAAAAGGAAAAGTGCCCAAAAGGCTGGCAGCATTGCCACGTTGTATGGCAATGCTGATTCTTAGACCAAAAAATTGACCAGCCCTCTGGTCACGTGAATAGTCAACCAACCGCTTGGCGATGTCTCGAAAAATCTTTCTAAATAATGACATAATATTAAATATGAATTCATTACACACCTATAGATTTCCAAAGAGTTCCTAATTCGAAATTTAAATACATTTTTCATCGGCTGCTTTTCTTACTGGCCTATTCTAAAAACTTTCAGTGTGACCCTCGTACACAATAAAAGTCAAGTTACTCTAGTTATAGTGATTTTGTCTGGGTTACTTTAGGGCTGATTATTCAATAGTCAGACAACTTTTATTTCATGTATAAATATGATGATTTAAAATAATTTCTTTACAACAGCAGTCAAAGCACCATTTATATTTCTGTTTAACCCAAATGAACGCTCTAAGTAATGTAATTTAATTAAATGCAATTATTAGTAAACTCGCTTAACATTCTATGCATTGCACATTAGAATGCATAAACGCACGAAAACTCAGAGTAAGTCATTAAAAGAAACCTCGAGAGCTTACTTACTAGTAAAAATAAAGTGGGTTATGAAAGAGTTATGTAAATACGTCTCAAATAAAGTGCACTTTAAATCCCCTGGAGTTTCGTCAATGTAACCACGTTAGACGTATGTGATCTTGTTGTTTAAACATCCATATTTACCTAAACTTCATATTATAATTGCGGATTTAACTCTGCCTGTCTGTCTGTTACCTTTTCATGCGTTAACGGCCGAACGGACTTAGATGTTTGGCACACAGATAAACTATGACATGACTATGGGTTAGGACTTAGAAATAGGAAACTTTTTATCCCGGTAGTACGTCCCCGTAGGACAATACCGAACCGCCAAGCGAGTGAAGCCGCGGGTAAAAGCTTGTGTGTAATAAAAGTGTTGCACATTTACATATATCGTGCAAGTATTGACATTTGTACGGCTACAGTTTGCGAGATAATGTACCAGGTTCATTATGACAAAGCTTATCGGACATTGAACCGAATGCTGCGGATTACATTAAACGTTTGCAGAATTGTGGTGATATTATTCATTATTTTCATCAGCGAATGTGTAAGAGACTGTAGGTAGTCTGTGCGACGGGTGCAGTCCACGTGGTGCACCCTGGAGACAGGCGAGATAATCATCTGTTACTAACTTCTGGACGGGGACTTTTGCACTGTGTCGTCTGACCATATTATGGGCAGAAGACACAGTGGAAAAAAACAAGGGCGGTGTGAACTTAGGTTGGGAAAGGCCAGAGAGGTAAGAGAGGAAAAAAAAATAACAATATTTATGTATGTATGTATTACTATTAATGTAGGTTAGGACAGAAAACCCCACCTCTTAAAAAAAGCAGAAAATATGAAGGTGAATTGTAAAATAGTATTACCCCAGGAAGGTACCGGCTGCCCCACAGCCGGGGAATGCCACACTTACTCAGAGAGCCAGGGTTACTCATGTCTCCGCGGTGTGAAGTCTTTGGATGTATCCATCACGTCCGCATCTCAGGGACCAAAACGGCGAACGCAGAGTGTTGCAGAGGTACCGCCAGTGTCAGAGGGGAGGCTGACCCCATCCCGATTCAAGCGGCCGACTACACCAGTGTGTGGGACGGTGAGTGACAGTGGCGACTCAGATTGCTCGCAGATGTCATTTGCTTCCAAAGTGTCATCAGTGGGCAAAAAAACGCGGGCGGCGGCTCGAATGGAGCATGCGGCGTCGGAGAAGACTGGTCTGCTTGCTTCCGATTGGGCTATTGTTGAGAGGCTGGATAAAGAAAACGCGGACCTGCGTCTGCAAATCGCTAGCCTCACAGCAACGGTGGAGAGACCTGGGCCTGCAGTCTCGACATGACGCAAACGGCTGTCGCAAACTACCGAGCGATAAATAATAGCAAAAATAATTGTTTGCCGTAACGATGCTTACGACAAATGGAAGTCTCTACACCCGAGATAACGCGCAAGATCGTACATAACTTTGACAAAACGGTGTCGGTACGCCAGCGAAAAGCGTATTCATAGTTCAGTTTTTTCGAAGACAATTAATGTCCGTAACAAATTCACCTTGAATACAGGCAAAATTAGTGAACATGATTTCATAAAAATAATTATTTTTCTGGAATATTTTATAGTGGCTATGTAAATCATATCTTGGAAACACTATTTTTCATGAAAACTATTAAGTAGCGATGACCATTTTAAAGAATTAAAATAAGTTGTTAAATATCTAAGGACATTAAAATCTGCGTCCTTGCAACATTATTAACCTAATGCCAAACTTGTCAAGTGTCAATGTCAAGTCATTATGGAATGGAATTGTAAATAGTTTATTTGTTGTCATTGCAAGCAAACAATGTATTTTCAATTCAATGGTATTTACTTATAATTGTTCATTGATGTGACAATGTTACAGCATATTATTACTCGGCTAACCCAATTTGGCTCAAGCGGCGACCCCACTGCTCAGAGTTTCTCATTAAAGTAATATAGTTGCGTAATATGACACTGGACTACAGCAACTCTGTAATGCTGTAGCATTTGAAGAAATGGCTAATGTTTACCTAGGAGCTCGATAAACACGTCTCCTGAAATTCTGTAAAGATACGGAAATGAAAGATTTCAACGGATTTTCACTTTCGTGCGATTTGCAGTCTCATAACCATATCAAGGCTGTTGGAGGGTCTCTGAGGCAGCATGAAGCAAGCGGTCCACACTTCAGAAGGCCACATAGCTTGGAGATGCATCATTTGTGGTGGCTATCTCCTGTAGTGAGAGCACGATGTAGAAGAAGAAGAAAACAATTTGAACTAAGTGAATAGTGAAAGTTTACATTTTCAGTCAATAAATATTTTTCGATAGGTATGCAACATGCCCCATGTAAACAGTGTCTAGATTATTAGCATACATGAACTTAGGATATGATTGTGGTAATGGAAATTTAATAAAGTTGAAAACATGATTTGTGGTTGTGTGTTATTTATTTTTCAATAGAATATTTATTTACAAAGAATACACATACTAAAATCAGTTGTTACAGTTGTGAGGAATCCATGTACATTCTACCTAATATAGCAGGCTAATTTAGTAAATAAATTACAAAAACTAAATTTCAATACAGTTAACTTACCGGTTACCGGCTAAGAAATCTTGTACAGATTAATAAATAAATCTACTAATGATGTTGTTAGCTGTTTTCTACATTATTGAAATGGTAGATCTTTAATATTGCTAGGTACTTATTTTATTATAAGTTATAGGTGAGGTGCCATTCAGATATTATTTTTTTCTTGAGTAAAGAAGTTATGAGTCCCGTGCATGAGTCCTTGGACATTGTGCCACCCTATGTAAAATTTCTACATATATGTCTTTAATTTTGATGGTGTACATATTAAACAGTATCATATCTATCTATGTATTGAGATCTCATATCTGTAGCATGTTTTATAGTTTCATTAGAGGTAGAAAGTAGGTAGATGTTTATTAGTTTTTACAAATTTGGCTACTTCAATGATTTATAGGCATGGGAAGGTTAACAATTTATGAGTCACCAAACCTTAAAACAGAAAGTAGGTACCAAACCATGGTAAGCAACCAATATTTTCGGCAGACTAACTTCTTTTTGATAAGTTATGCAGCTTACTCTTGTACAAATTTCCTCTGCCTGTGCCTTCCTCGTCAACTGGCTGTCAATTAAGATCCCTAAAAATGTTGTGATGGTTATACTCTTTTTCTAAAGTTTATACGGTTAACCATGGGTAAAAGTGTATGATTTAGGTTTTTTGGAGATTTTAATTAAATTTCATTATTGTCACTTTATTAAACTGCTGAGTTTATTGGTAATGTCATGCGGATAGGTGTGCAACATAGACATGACATGACATGACAAACAGAGATGTATAATTAACATTGTAAACATTGTAAACAGAGTGTCTAGAATTATAATGTGTGAACTTAGGAAAGGATAGTCATACTTAATGGAGATTTAATATAGTTGAATGATTTGCGGTTGTGTTCTTTATTTATATACCTACTAAGATCGGACAATTCGCTCCCTTCAGAAAGATTTAAAATGTCTTTGGCTCCTTCTAATGCGGTGATTGTCGGCGACGTTCGTTCGCACGTAAGTAGTATGTCCTGAACCTATAAATAGGTGGACTTAAAAGCCTCATTGGTACAGACACACAGACACACCATCGCGACACATAATTCCGCATAATTTTTGTTTGAAACTACTTGCAAACACCAAAATATTATAGTTTACGATGAGAAGATGACAACGAATCACTTAGCGGGCTGTCAAAAATGGTTGCAAACTATAATCGTAAACACTAAAGATATCGTCACTTCTTCGACCAAGATTGATAAAATACCGGTAACAACCGATAAATTTGAGTGTCGAGACTACCAAATATCGTTACATCTGGATTGTTAGGACTTAGCAACCGAAAACGATTGTTAAGCGGTTTGCGTCAAGTCGAGACTGCAGGCCCTGGCGGGGTAACTTAGCCAGTTTAGTCAGCGGGGTAAGCAGCAGCTTGGCCCCAGCGTTGGTGAGCCACGTGCAGGGACCGGGTTGACACCCGATGTGGAGGCCCAGCTTCGACGTTCTAGTGCACTTGAAATTGGGGCCATCATGGACGCCAAGCTGGCTGCTATGGCGAGCAGTTTACCTCACGAGAATCCGATACGCCCACCTCTCGCATAGGATGCGAAAACAACTGTGGCTTCACTACCGGTTACACAGGATCCGTACCCAATCTCCAAAATTTCCGAAAAGAAAAAGGGAAAGGGGAAAGGAGGGAAGGAGAAGGTGGTGCCTCCGCTGGTGGAGCTGCCCGGTGTAACCGCAGTGACGACACAAGGCGTCAACGGCTTAGGCCAAGGCTTGGTCTACTGTGGTGGGGGGTAGGCCTCAAAAGGCAAAGACTCCCCAATCCCAAGCAAGTACAGGTGCCCCAGCTGCCCTGTCAGTGTCGCCTCCTACAAAGGGTATGAAACAGCCCATAAAATTGCCTCGGGTTCCCGCTTCGGCAGCGATTGCCGTCATGGTAAGAGAGGGATCTTCTGCTACTCTCGCGGAAATTCTGTCCGCAGCGTGGCGACAGATTCGATTGGCCGACTTCGGAAATGATAAGGTTTGCCAGAAGAAGCTGAAGGGAGCTGTGGAGGGTGAAATGGTGCTTCCCAACCCTGGTGCAGACTCTTCCACCAAGGCTGACAGCTTGGCAATCCGTATGCGGGAAGTCCTGGCCGAGTTTGACATCCAATAAAAATTACTGAGGAAAAAGTCATGATCCTCAACGACGCCGTCACGCCAGCGGATGTGGCGGTCGCGATTGCCAAAGTGGATGGCTGTTCATCTGGAGACGTAAAGGTAGGTGAAATCCATCGCCCGCCTACCTCTCTGGGGTTCGTTTGGATCCGAGGCCCACTGGCGGCCGTAAAAAAGTTGGCGTCCATCAACGCATGCGTTTAGGATGGACTTCAGTAAGAGTTGAGGTGATAGAGGCACTTCGTAGGATGTGCTTCCGATGCCTCGAACGCCAGTGCGCTAGTGCAGTCGAATGGAGCACCCAGTGCTCCTCTTGTGGGGGGCCTCACAAGGTGAGAGAGTGCAGGTCGCCCACTGTGCGATGTCCGCTGTGTGCATACCATCGTCTTTCAGCGGACCACCGGCTTGGAGGCAAGAAATGCGCTCCACGCAAGAAACGGGTCTTGGTTGCCCCGGCCATACTGCAGGGATCGGCGCCGGCACCACTGGGTGCGAGTTCAGTGGAGGCAATGTATGCTTCGCCTTCCCAGCCCTGAAAGTCCTCCAGTGCAACTTGAACCACTGCCGCAATGCGCAATATCTTTTTCTGCACACTATTGCCGAGTAGTCGGTTGCCTTGGCGGTGGTAGCAGAGCCCTACGGTCTCCGGGATGATGCTCGCTGGTTCCGGGACACCTTGGACTCTATCGCCGTTTACTGGACTGGTGAAGGCTACACTCACCCCACTCCTCCCTCGCCTCCTCGCCTCACTGCTCCCTACTCGATAGGGATCACAGTTGTATGGCAGTGGAATGAGGACTTCTGGCCATAGCGGGCTGCTACTTGTCTCCTAATATTTCTCTCGGTGAATTTGAGGGATGCCTGGATGGGGTTGCGAACTGCATTCGAAACAAAATGCTTACCCCGTCCAGTGCTTGTTCTGGGTGACTTCAATGCTCACTCCAGAGCGTGGGGTAGCACTTTGGACAGGATGAGGGGACACGCAGTGCAAGATGACTAGGCGGCTTCGTTTGACCTTCGACTTTTAAATCGAGGGTCTGTTGCCACATGCGTCCGATGGCAGGGGGAGTCAATCGTGGATCTCCGATGGGCAACTTCTTTTGTAGCTCGCATAGTGTCAGAATGGAGAGTAGAGGAGCAGTTGGTCGTCTTTCTGACCATTACTATACCGATTTTGATGTGGCACAATGTCCTTCCGACAGCCCGAGCCGCCCAGGCTCAAGTCCACCGGCGTGACGATGGTGCATCCCAGCAGATCTCGCTCGGTCCAGAAGAGGAGGCGACCTGGTTTCGGGACCCAATGACGTCGATTTTCGACGCTGCCGTGCCCCGGGCCGGGTATGCCCAGCGTCCTGGTACAGTTTACTGGTGATCAGGAGACATCGTGCTGTTGCGCACCGCCTGTCTAAGAACCTGGCGCCAGTATCAGCACACCCGACCGGGAGGCTACTATGGCGCTCCAACACGCCATCGCGGATGCTAGGTGCCGGTCAAGAAGTAAGCTTCTCGAGGGGCTGGACAGGGATCCGTGGGCGAAACCTTACAGGATGGTCATGGGCAAGTTACGCCAATGGGTCCCCCCCCATCATGGAGACCATGAACCCGGGTCTGCTGGAGAGAGTGGTAAACACGCTCTTTCCAGTAGTCAGGGAGAGTCCCTCGCCGCCCCCGTCATTGTCGGACTGGTCCGACGAACTGGGGGTGACAGAAGGGGAGCTGGACCGAGCCGTAAAGCGCTGGGGGGCTCGTAACACCGCGCCAGGCCTGGATAGATCCCTCACTGGGCGTGGGTTCTAGCTCTGGCTGCTCTGGGGGACCGCCTGAGACGGTTATTCAACAGCTGTCTCCGTGCAGGTGTGTTCCCCTCCGGTTGGAAGGAAGCCGGTTTGGTTTTGTTGAAGAAAGAAGACAGGGCGGTACAGTATCCCTCAGCATACCGTCCTATATGCCTGCTTGACGAGTTTTACAAGCTCTTTGAAAGAATGGTTGCCGAAAGGCTCATTGAGCACCAGTCGCGAGTGGAACCGCGCGCTGTCAGACGACCAGGTGGTGTCACGGGGTGGGATGGCGTTGGCGGTAAGTTTGGATAATATCATCAACGCCTTTAATTACCTACCCTATTTTTTTTTTTTACGTTTGGCAATCATCAAATAACTTCTCCATCTCTGGGCGGAGCGGGAGGACTTGTCATACTTTTACTGACTAAAACCCACCCGTGTTCCTTCAGTTGCCTGTGGCAGGGGCCGCGTTTAATTCCCTACCCTGGGTTGCGATTAGGGAGGCACTGGCACATCATAGGGTGCCTCCTTACCTGCAGGGCATCGTCGGGGCATACCAACGCGACCGGCACATTCTCTATGTGGGCCGGGCAGGTAGCGTTCAGCGGAGGGAGATTACATGTGGGGTTTCGCAAGGGTCGGTTCTAGGACCTCTCTTGTGGAACCTAGCATACGACGTTTGCTACGCAGACGATACGACGATACTTTGGTGTTGGCCGGCAGGGACCCCTTTGAGGAGACCATCCAGCTTTCTGAGCTCGGGGTGGCAAGAGTCGTGGCTTCAATCCGCGAGCTGGGTCTGGAGATACCGCCACATAAAACAGAGGCGTTATGATTCCATACCTACTGTCGAGCAGCAGAGAGCCACCCAGCTTGTTGGTCTATGTCGGAGATGCGCAAGTCCAGGTGGGTCGATACATACAGTATCTTGGCCTTACCCTGGACGGTCGGTGGGGCTTCGA
The DNA here is from genome assembly GCA_937001585.2 of Brachylomia viminalis. NCBI lineage: Eukaryota > Metazoa > Arthropoda > Insecta > Lepidoptera > Noctuidae > Brachylomia > Brachylomia viminalis. Next base: position 13,984,111 of record OW443299.2, read on the forward strand.
AGAGCACTTTGAGCGCTTGGTTCCCAGGATTGACAAGGCAGTAGGTGCTTTGCATAGACTGCTGCCCAATCTCGGGTGACGACGAGAGGAAGTTCGCCGCCTCTAGGCCGCCTCTGTTCGTTTCGTGCTATCGATGGTCCTTTACGGGGCGCCTGTATGGTCTGGTAGACTGTCAGGCGTCGGACGCTGCAGGACTAAAGTCAATAGACTGCAGTGGAAAATGGCCACTCGTATTGCACGAGGATACCGAAGGATATCCTTTGAGGTGGCAACTCTCCTGGCACGCATTCCGACGCTGGACATCCTGGCGGGTTTAGACACGAAGGTCTACGATTGGATTCGCGATATCCGCCAAAGCGGAAATAGTGTGCCAGGAAGCGGTTTCGTGAGGCTGAGGCAGCAGAAACGGCGGCACGCGCTCGAGAAGTCGCGCGAGCGGCTACAACACCCGCAATATTCGTGCAAGCACCTTGTCGAAGCCGTTCTGCCACACTTCGAAGCCTGGCTGAAAAGAGAGGAGCGCATCTCCTACAGACTCACCCAGGTGTTCACTGGACATCGTTGATTCGGTGAGTACCTGAACAGGATTGGGCGAGAGACCATGGCAAATTGCCACCATCGAGGAGTGCCCTGAGTGGGCCTCTGAGTGCGGGTCCTGGTTGCCAGGATCGGGCGAGTCCTGTCTCTGCCGGCTGTAGTGAGTGCTATGCTGGCGGAGACAGAGAATTGGGTGAAAGTAGCTTCCTTCTTGACCATCATTGTTGAGGTGATGGCTGATCCTGCTCGGAAAAGAAGGCGTCGGGGAGGCAACCACCTCGCCACCTAGCACGTCTGAACCCCGCATGCTACTCAAGGCAGGCGGGCCTTTGGGGTAGCGGGCGCCCAGAGTGGGGACTCCGTCCGCTCACCGAGTCACCCCAGGGAAGACGGTAGCACAGTGGTCACGTGCTACCGTGCACTGTGAGGCTTATCTCTTATTCGGTATTATACCCCTCTTACGGGTGAGGAACATCTGAATGATCGCCAATTTAGATCAGCTTGGCGAAAACTGGCTTCCCTCGAGGTGACTGACCCCCCGCACTGTGAGGCTCAGGGGAGACCCCTTTACGTCTCCCCAGGGATGTGCCTAACAGGCGTTGCACAGGGGGGGGGGTCTGGAGTTGGTATTTTAAGGGGAACCGTGACCCCTTCCACGTGCTAATGGTGACCACAGGGGTGGTTTTAGTGCCTCAAAGAGATGTCAGCACCAATGACGGGGTCCGCTAGGGCCGATGCCTGCTAGGGTTGCGGGAAAGTCCGAGAGGGATACCGTGGTCCTTGGCACAGGCAACCGAAGGAACACGGGTGGGTTTTAGTCAGTAAGAGTCTGACACGCCCTCCTGCTCTGCCCAGAGCGGGAGAAATTATTTGATGATTTCCCACCCTCAAAAAAAATAAAGGGGTGGTTTTAGTGAGGTAAGAATCCCACACCGACCAAACTCTTTCCCCTGAGGCCGGGCGCCTTGTGAAAATTAGTCCCTAAATAAAAAAAAGATAAAATTGTCCGCGCGATTAGTGCGTAAAGTCCGAGTAGATTGCGCATAGAGCATATATAGAGGGCGCGTAGAGGGTACGTATGTTAAAACACATCACACTGTGACATAAAAAAGCTGCCGTGACATAAAAAAAACATAGTGTCAGTGGTAGGTGTCAAGTGAATCCGTCAAGTTGTCTTTTCTATTCCATTGTACTTAATCTCTTTACGAGTTTCATATTCATACATATTATATTATTTTCCATTTAAAAGTCTGTCATAAAAAGGTACCTGCAATAGTGCAGACGTTTTGTAAGTGCATCTGTCGCTTTTGATATCAGTGGGAAACTTAACACAAACTGAACGACATTAACATTTAAAATAGTCTTTTCGCAAATAATATTTAATAGGTTTTGAAACTTTATACCTATCTGTGGGTGTTATTAGTTCTGATTACAGCATAAAAAACCAATTTGGTATGAGATTTTTATTTTCGATTCAAAAATCGTACGAATTTACATCACGTTTACTTCGCGCGTTCATACTAGGACCTCTGGTTACTCCTCCTGTACGTACACGGTCCTACTGTGTGTTATTAATCGGGTTTATGTCTCAAACAGATGCCCTGGCTTTGAATTCACACCCAGAAATCGTGTCTATTTAAAAAAAATAACTTGCAATCATCTTAGCAAACACAAATTATTATTGTAAATCTTAAATCGAGCTTCCACGAAAAATAACTAAGACCAACACTGAAAGTGGTACACTTAAGAATGCTTTCCATACTCGAATGAGTCTGAATACATACTTTAAAGGCCGAAAGAAAAAAAAGAAGTATGAATCACCACCTGCTCCCATTCACACGCTTTTGCTAGATTGCTTTCGTACTCAACAAGGAACGGATTTTTTGCACTTAAAAGATGAATTGTTTCAAGTGAATAGGGATCTTTTCAAGCGGTATTTGAATTCATAAGCTGGTTTAATAGATAGTATCCTGTTTTGAGTATCAGTCGTTACATTAAATATGTAAAGGGGTGTATATTTGTAGACTCCGCTTAAAGGTAAGTACCTAATGATTAACATTTTCTTAACTCAAAATTTTTTGACGTTTAAATGTCTCTTGACTTAAAGCAACGTTTAAAAAAACAAACCCGGTGATGTTTAGCTTAGTTCACACAAATTTTTATTTATTTATGTACACACAAAACACATACCTATGTATTAGAGATTCGTATTTTTTTATATTCATCTTACTATATCTCTAATTAAATGGTTTGACTGTGTATTTAAAACTTATGTTATATATATTTTTAAACAAAATATTTGATATATTGTATACCCCGTTATATTGAAACCGTTTTTTTTTTGAGGGTGGGAAATCCTCAAATAACTTCTCCCGCTCTGGGCAGAGCGGGAGGGCGTGTCAGACTCTTACTGACTAAAACCCACCCGTGTTCCTTCAGTTGCCTGTGCCAGGGGCCACGGTATCCCTCTCGGACTTTCCCGCAACCCTGGCAGGCATCGGCCCTAGCGAACCCCGTCATTGATGCTGACATCTCTCTCAGGCGCGCGTGGAACACAACGCGCCGTCGACCCGGGCCAGGTCCTTATCGAACGGCGAGCTGCCCATTACTCGCCGTTCGCAAGCCCGTGCCTACGGTGGCCGGGAATCGGCCTGTGATTCCATCTCCGGCGTCTTGTTTCCGGTTGGCGTCTCCAGCGGCGGCTAGGGGCGTGAGGGCGCGAATTTTGCCTCTCCCTCACGCGTTTCGCCTCCTCCTTCGCGAACATTACTGCTTCGCAGAAGGAAGTGACGGCTTCCCAAGCCCTCTCGCTCCGTACCATGGCCTGGACCAGGGCCGGACGCGAGACATCGCCACCGCCAATCGCCTGCATGAGGACACGGCGGTGCTCCGCCCAAGCCGGGCAGACCTCCACCGTGTCCTCCGGGCGATCCACACAATGGTGACACCCGGGCGTTTCCTCCCGCCTTATCCGGAACAGGAACCTCCCGAAACAACCGTGTCCGGTGAGGACCTGCGTCAGGCGGAAGGTGAGGACGCCGTGGCGCCTCTCTAGCCACTCCTCAAAGAGGGGACTTATCACCGCAATTGTGGCGTGCCCAACGCTGGGTTGCGACAATCGCACTCTCCATGCCGCCCTGAGATCCCGCCGGAGCCCCGTCCGCTGTGCACTCCCAAATGTGCGCGAGGACTTTTGCCTCCAGATTCCATGGCGTTAATCCGGCAAGGAGGCTCGCCGCCTCTCCAGAGACCGTATGGTATCCCCGGACCAGCCGGGTGGCCATGACCTTTTGGGGCGTTATAATGAAACCTAACATATGAAAATATAATTATTTCAACACGCAAAAACTGTCTACGGCGTAGTGCATGTTATTTGCTACGACAGCGCGTAGCGTATCCGCTACGAGACGGTGACGCAGCGACGCAGTCGGTGGTATTAGTTGGACCTTGGGGATTTAGAATTTAGCAATGAATTAATTCTACAGTATGAACGTAGTCCTTTGATGCTAATAAATAGCTGATACTACGATCAATTCTTCTTACATACCGAATGCTCAATATACCCTTCATAACAATTTAATCTCCAAAAGTAAAGAAAGGCTGAATCGAACGTGAAACCAGACAATACAATAAATATAAAGCAATATCAAACCCCTTATTCCGAAATACAGATATTAAATAAGAAAGCCATTTGAGAAACGTAAAGAATCATTTATAAAGAGTAACAAAGGCTGGGAACACAAAAGGCTTCATCATTCAGAAGTCATAACTCATCGTAAGCATGCAGTCAATAGCTGGTGTCAGAATACTCCTTAACTCCATTCAATACTGTCTGCTTATAAATAATTCAATATTGGCCTGACTGATGTTTTCACTTCCCCGCGCGGGTACGGTTCGCAAGAAAAGTTGTATTTGGTGAGTTTTGGTGGTCTTATAAACGGTGGTTACCTATTCTGTAACTATTAGAGCAGTCATAATAAGCAATGACAAAAGACAGTATAAAAAATTGCTATTAATAAATTTGTTTTTGGCGATTTTAAGAGAAAACATGAAAAAACTAAAAAGAAATATTGATGACTTATATTTGCCAACTGTTACATAGTCTTGAAAAAGAACTTGGCAAACAGAATCACTTTAGTTTTTAACAAGCAGTGTATCATCATTAAAATTCTAGCGTGTAACTTTTAACAATCTTACATACTCGCACATGTACAGACATAATATTGTTGTATTATTTGAAAAGTTCTACCAACTAAGCCAAGAAAGATTACTTAAAAATTCCGAACACGTTACAATGTTTGCACCTTTATTTATAGCCGGTTTAACCTACGTAGGATACTGCACGGTATATTTCTCGCAACTTCGAACAGATCCTCTGAGAATAACCTAGATCTATATTTTCTTCCTGATAAATGGCGTTGCTACACGTCTAAACATTTAATTTGTAATTCCACGCGAGCTTTGGTTAAGAATTACTGAGTATAGAAATTATATTTTATATTACTTCGAAGGTTTATCATTTGTGACTTCAAGTTACAGCTGGACGTAATGCAGCATTGCATATGTAAGCGAGAACGCTCTTTATGCCTGAAGGCTTCTATTTAGGTATTAAATTCAGTTTACGTTTTTATTATTTAATTCTGCTTGAGTATAGTTTCATTTTTTTTGTTGGTGGGTATATTGGCGTGTGCTAGCTGACATATACATAGCTGAAATCATTTAATTTAATGTTTTATGTTTCGTGATGTTAATTACTTACTACCGTATAGAATCCAGTTCTTCTAACTGATCAGACAGATGTGCTGCTGGGGAGTTTGTTGCGCCACTTTTTCTTCCCAGCTAAAGCATTAGGAAGTGGTGAAGGGTAGGCGTTTTCGGGGACTATTTTATGTAGTTTTGACGTTCGAAAAGAGGGGGTCAGTCGCCTCGAGGGAAGCCAGTTTTCGCCAAGCTGGTCTAAATTTGCGATCATTCAGATGTACGTCACCCGCAAGGGCGATATACTGGTAACGAGAACTAGGACGTTCAAAAAGTGCTGAATCTCAGCCTATTTTGAATAAATATCATTTGATTTGATAATAATAAAGTTTTTCAGTCTTCAGTTAGTTAACATTGATTATTTTATCACACGTTTTGAAAATGGCATTAACGATACAAACATAACTTACTTCTCTTTCCTAAAGCTATCTTTTCCTACGAAAGCGGTTCCGTCATAATATAACGGCCGTCATGAAAATCTGTTGTCATTTTCAGGTTTGACATTAAGGGGATGCGCTAAGGTAGCCCGCGAAATTCGAATTTACTTACGTTTTTTTGCAATTTGCAGGATAAATGTTGATAAAAATATGATTCGCGACCGTAACAAATATGGCTTTACAGAATTATAGTCATTTGAATCAGCAATACATCTCCTTTTATGTTAGAATTGGCCTCAAATGTCATGATTTCATGAAATGATCATTCAATCGGGTAATATAGAGAAGTAATATCGGTAAAAATCGGGTAATCTAGTAACTTAGAGAGCTTTATTGATGATTTTAATGATTAGAATTCTACAAATAAATATTTGTTACGCCTATGAATCATATTTAGATCAACATACAACCTGATAACATACAACCTGATACTGACCTGCTGATTGCAGAAAACGTAAGAAAATTAAAATTTCGCTGGCTACCCTGACGCTTTCGCCTTTTTTTTTTTTTGATGGTGGGAAATTATCAAATAACTTCTCCCGCTCTGGGCAGAGCAGGAGGGCGTGTCAGACTCTTACTGACTAAAACCCGCCCGTGTTCCTTCAGTTGCCTGTGCCAGGGGCCACGGTATCCCTCTCGGACTTTCCCGCAACCCTAGCGGACCCCGTCATTAGTGCTGACATCTCTTTGAGGCGCGCGTGGAACACAACGCGGCGTCGACCCGGGCCTGGTCCTTATCGAACGGCGAGCTGCCCATTGCTCGCCGTTCGCAAGCCCACGCCTACGGTGGCTGGGAATCGGCCTGTTCTGTATTTAGACATTCGTTATTGTGTGACCGTTCACTGCTTTCTAAGGAAACCAAAGCTAAGGAATAGGCAAAGGGAATAAGCCGAAACAGCAGAACGTCAAGTGCTTAATTCTATTTGACTAATTATCTATTCATTAACGGAACGAGGAGCCTGGATCTCACGACACAGGGAATCCTAGCGTGAGTTCCAGGAATCAACGCATTCGAATGTAATTCTTAAACAATAAATTATTCTTATTCATGAAAAGGTCCACACTACATGCGGAATAAACATAAACCTATTATCATGTAACTCTCAATTGCTCGCATATTTAAACTGAGCATAGTTATTTAGGCAATCCAAACACAAAAGACGTCTGTTGTTTCCCACCGTACATGTAGAAAAAATGGGGGAATTCTCGTTTATCTTGCGTGCCATTTGAAGTGAGGTCCTCACAGTGATTATCTTCAGGTGAACTTTGTGCCTGCACTCATGCGACCTTTATAAGAAGCATACTTGAACCAAGTGGCGTGCTCAGCGATATTTTGGTTATATCATTAAAATTAATAAGTAAACCGTGCCTTTTTTACCTGTATAGCTGTTGGATGTTTTGTTTTCAGAACAAAACATAATTTTGTGGTTAAATGGAATTATGTTAGAACAGAAGCTGCGAAGTTATGGGAAAATAAGAATCCAATCTCATCTCAAATACATCGTGTACATAACTCAATCAAAGTTTAATGAATAGCTTAATTTATTATGACGATTAATGAAAATGATCAAACCAGTCATTCATTTTTTATTTCAAAATATGTCTTAAAAGAAGAACGAAGACGATTATTGAAGCATGCTAAAGTGCTCAAATAATCTTATAAAGATTGTAGCCCAGTTTCGCTTTGTGTACATTTTATTGCAAGTACAATAATCCTCGTAGACAGCGTAGAACAAAAAACAGCAATTCTTTAAAGATTTACAACGATACGAAAAGCTTTTTTCAATGTAAAACAAATTTTATTGTGAAAAACTATTCCTTCGTCATTTGTTTTGTTGTGCATAAAAACTGATTACGTTTATTGTCATTGTAAATGAACTTACACCCAAATAAGTGTGAAATTTTCTCTGAAATCATTTAATGGATCTGTAATAAAACATTGTTAAAGATATCTTTCAGGTGTAATTTAAATTATTTCACGTCAGTATGTTAATTAAAAATGTTGTGTGATTTTTGTTTTACACTATTTTGGTACTGTTGCGTGGGATGTGAATAAAAAACATACGAAAGATAAGTGAACTTTAACTCTTATTCGTTTCTGATTTTTTACTGTATAAAGTATTATATTTATTTTTAATTATTGTGAATGTGAGGACTATGTGTGTTTTTGTTCCAGTTTTAATCATGTTCTGGCAGTAAGGACATTTGGGTAGGCCGCATAAACTACTCGTTTATGCGGCCTACCCAAATGTCCTTACTTTGGTATTGTTCGTCAAATCGTTGAGCTCCTTAAGTTCTGAGTTGAGCTGCACGGTTACTGACAAATGCGTGCACTGACTGGACAGGTCCGCTCAATCTGTGTGGTTCTTGCCTCAAAAGACCATTTCAGACACCGATCTACATAGCCTTCACATGATCTGACCAAGATTTTGTCTGGCCTTTAAAAGAGACTGTGACCGCTGAGTTTGTTTCGGCCTTTCTTCTCAGAGTAGTCAGATAGGAAATGCCGACCTCATCTAGTTTTTAAACTATGATTGACGTTTAAAAGTGTTTGTTCAAACCTACTTACAGAAATAAAATCATTTATCATTGGTACCTACTTCATTCGTAGGGTATTTATTTCACGAAGATAGTTGTGCTCAACAATCTTTCAAGAAATAAATGGTCTACTCCAACAACAATTCAAAAGCAACAGCATTACTTATCGACAAGTGCAACGAAGTCAACAAAACACGACAATCAGAATATTTAACTTAAAAAAACATTCACATAAAAATTTGAAAGAGCAAATTCTATTGCTGTTTTAAGCCGGGGAAATACATTCGGGAACATGTTACACCGCTATTCAAATACAGCCATTATTTCTTGGAAATTCTTTTATGCTGTCGCAAAAGGAAACGCTCCGATCGGTGTAGTCGCCTTTTAAACTGATATAAACATCGTGAGGACCGTCGTGTTACAGAATTGATAGGTACAGAAGGCCGGCTTCATGCAAAGAGCCAAAACAGGTGCTAGCGCACAGACGCGTTTGTACAGGTGCAGCGGTGATCTCCAACTACAGTCCGGCCGTCGAAAGAATGCGTTCCTGACACCGGTCAGTGCGACAATTCTAGTAGCTAATAAAGATCAAATTCGCAAAACACGCATTCGTTTGTATGAAACTGACAGGTGTCAAGAACGCATTCTCTCGTTGGCCGAACTGTATCTCAAAAGAATGCCAGTGACGAGGACATTTGCGCTCGATATTGGTTCGTAAACGCGTGTCAATGTTGGCGTGCGTCTTCACTGCTTGTATGGAGCCGACCTTCTGTGGGCTATTCATTCTGTGGTCGCGTCGTGTCGGTCGACCGGCCGAGTCATCGCGGCAACACTTCCGCTGCACCGAGTCGCCTAGACTAGACAGTTTGCACTTCTCTATAAAATTAATGTTTTGCGAGAGTTTATTATGAAAATTTTGTTTTGATTGTTGGGAAGGGACGTGAATTAATGGCTGAGTTTGAATTCAGATTTTTAGTTTGATAAGTCTGCTACCCACACTTAAAAAGTAGGTACCTACCCTAGGTGAAGCTTGGTTTGGTTAATTCACTGTCTCATTGTCTGGCTATTAGGTGACATAGGCTTTCACCTCATCATGCACTTGTATGTGACCGACCATTTGTATACAGTGAGGAGTCGACGTCCGTTTTTCTTACAAGCATAATGCCCATGTTAATCTCTTTGGTTGTTTTAAGTATTCGCTTTCTGCGTCCGACATTGAGAGTCAACCAACCATGTACTGGAGTGGGCAAAGATACAAGAATACAAAAAAAGATAGAGAGATAGAAAAAAACTATAGATCAAGATAGAAACATAGACTGTTGCGACCCTGAGACGGTCGCAACAGTCTATGTTCAGTTTAAAGTGTTTATCAAAAAGCCGACTATTCAAAGCCTCATTGTTTGTTTTTCTATAATTATGCATGTAATCTATCCAGATTTATACTAGCCAAAGTAACATCCCTCGGTATTTCGGTAATGTCACACTCCCGAAACACACCATTTATCTTGCACAAATGGGTAAAAATGTAAAGAATGTTGTATGCGGGGACAACCTGTTACTACCTCTGATGGCTTCTTGATGCTTTTATGATGTCCTGTCCACGACAACGGAGCCGAATATTTTGGAACATAACATAGTTTTTTATTACTTTGGTACGCGCCGCATTGAAGGGGTTGAGCAGTCAAGGGATGTAAAACATCTCGAACATAAACTATAAAGAAAATGTATTGGTTTTTCTTTTTTTTTTTGTACTGAATGATTGAAATAAATCAAGTCTCTTTTGGCAAAGATTGTGGAGGCTGAACTTTTAGATAGCTTTCCAACTTTTCTTGTGGCAAATAAACGAACGAAAAGGCTAATATTTGGACCGTTTGACCAGAATTCTTAATTCGTGCTGCACTTAGATTTGGGCTAACCTCCAGACAGTTATTTTACTGCAATAATGGATAGAAAAAGAGCAGGAATAACATACTTAAAGAAAATCTAAATGCCGCACCGAATATTGCAAACTATAAAATTCTAGTTCAAGACTTTGTACTATGTAACATAATCATTACATCATTGCAATATATTCTCTATTATTATGGATTAAAGTTGATTTTTATAAAATCAAAACTTCGATACAATACCTCGGTGTGGACAGTGAGAAGTATTAGTAAGATTTATAATTGTTATCTAGCAGCGAAGTAGGCGAGGCAGACTTATTGCGAGGTCGCGTGCCAGCACTTAATATATTACTATGCCTTAGCCAAAACGTCTCTGTTTGCCACTATACCGCTTTGTTTACTAACAAATAAAAGCTTTTTAATTTCTTAGGCGAATGTTCATGTTAGGAATTGGAGTCTTTTTGGAATTGTTAAAAAATAATGAACCTCGTGTTCATGAACAATTTTACTTTTTCGTTGTGACACTTTAGTTTTCGTAGAATTTTGTGTGGTAAAAAATATTTGTCCATTCAAAGTAATCTTCTAGTTTATGCATCAACCCGCACTGAGCACGCGTGGTGGATTTCAGCCCAGTTCCTCTCACAGAAAGGAGACCTGTGTTCCAGCAGTGGGAACGTTATAGGTTGATTATCGACGCCTTAGAGTGAAAACCTCGTAAGTGTAATAAAAGAAGTAACTTTTCAGGAGGAAGAAAAAGCTGCGTGTTGTAAAAATTTTGTACAGCGTCTTTTATGTTTTTTTATTAATTAATATGTAAATTTAACCCGCTTTTATCAACGTACAAATTAGTCAAATCAAGACGTGCGTTGCGAGGTTATCTTCCTAGAAAAGCAATAAAATAAATTTGAGTAAAAATGCATTCCCGAGGTTTTCACTCTAAGACGACGTTATGCTTTCAAAGTAACAATTAATGGACGAGTATCGTAGTGTTTGGTCTTCTGCGATACGTGTGATGGGTTCAACACCTGAATAGTCGATGGTTCGATAGCATTGTATGGTTGTTGTTTCAGGTACAGACTTACAAACAATAAACATCACGTGGCTACCAACATGTGTTTGATTGTTTCTGTACATGCTATTTGTGTCTGTTGACCTATTATATAAAAATAAAAATAAAACTCCTAGTGAGGCAACGTTTAAAAACAACCTTCCCTGTATAAAATATAGGTAATAAAGAAAATATCTACCCGACATGAGCGTATAATGTTAAAGATGATAATATAACTTGAATATTCATGAGCCTATCCGTGTGTTCAATGGTTTCTTGTGACATAAACGACGTGATTATTTATTCAGGCATGCGACAAAAATTTACTCGCCCTGTCAAGGTGATACATGCTAGAAGACCCATGTCAAATAGCAGCCGGGTGCAATATTACAAGCATTTTATTTTTATGTCACAATTTGTTGGACATGTGTCGCGATATTTTCTAGAATTTTTCATTAGATTGTGTATGTCAGTTTGGTAAATTGAATTATGTTTGTTTTGATTAAATATTATTATAATATTTTGTGTCCAAAGTACATAGTACATGTTGTGTCCAAAGTGCTGCAGAGTCTTTACTTAAAGAAAACATTCCAGTTTGTGATTCTGAATTTCATTACGAATATGTCACATGTAAATATATATACATGTATAATATATTATTATAATATTATTCTAATTATTGTGAATGTGAGAACTATGTCGGTCATTGCTTTTTTTTTGTATATTTCTCAGTTAGTTTAATCATGATCTGGCAGTTTGAGTAATTTATGCGGCCTACTCAAATTTCCTTTCCTTGGTATTGTTTGTCGAATCGTTGAGATCCTTAAGTTCTAAGTTGAGCTGCACGATTGCTGACAATTGCGTGCACTGACTGGACAGGTCCACTCAATCTGTGTGGTTCTTTCCCCAAAAGATCATTTCAGACACCGATCGACAGAAGAAAAAATCTACATCTTTTTAATAAAATAAGTGATAGACATAATTTTAATACAAGAAATAAATATAAAATAGATCAACCACTTTTCAGATTAGCTAAAGTACATACATCTTTTATGGGGTACTGTGTTAAATGCTACAACAAAATACCTTGTAATATATTGCAATTAAATGAAAGAAAATTTAAAACTCATATAAAAAGTTCACTGTGTAAACAAGCATAATTCAAATTAGAGGATTATATCCAAGATAAGAATGCTTGGAAACATGCTGGTCCAGCTCCACAGGACAATCTAGGGTCTTGACAAAATTAAAACTTGTTGCTACTTTAATTGTATGGTTTGTTATTTTTATGACATTGATTTACATTCTGTGACTACTTTAACTCACACACTGACATATTAATTGGTTACATAATTTGGTAAATCGTATACTTTTACAATGTTTGTAAATATGTGAACACCATGTATCTATCATTTAATTAACTTATTTATCATTGCTACGTTTATTAAATTCTTTTTACCTATTTTGGTAGGGTAATTTTTATTATAGGTGCATCGTCTTCACATATAATTATATAATTAATGTATACAAAGTATTGTAACACATTTTAAAAGAGTAACGATGGAGTTTCTTGCCCATTCTTCTCCATACGAAACTACCTTTTGGAAGGGGCGACTAGAATCAATTCTATTTAAATGTAAATGTTGACGTTCAAAAGTGCCTTTTATGTGCCTATTTGAAATAAATGCTTTGACTTTGACATAGCCTTCACATGATCTGACCCTGATTGATTTTGTCTGGACTTTAAAAGAGACTGTGACCTCTGAGTTTGTTTCAGCCTTTCTTCTCAGAGTAGGTACTCAGATAGGAAACGCCGACCTCATCTTGTTTTTAAAATACGATTGACGTGTAAAAGTGTTTATACAAACTTACTTACAGAAAAAAATAATTTATCATACAAATGTAACTATTGTGAGACAAAAGTAAAATTGGTGCAAAGGTGATGCTTATTTCTAATTAAATCTCTTCCAGCATACCTGCGATAGGATAGTAGATTTAGAGATGGAGACAGCGTGTGTAAGAGTAAAAGAGAAAATAAAATACATAGAATCAAAAACAATTCACCTTTATTCATTCTTACATGCATAGGTACTTTAACTCACACCTATTGCCCATTTTTTGTAACGTTTCTGTTCTTTATTGATTTTCATAATAACCAGAAAAACCGAAATCCATGTTTTTCCAGTTACCACAGTAGTACCAAGATTATATTCGAGTCGCACGTACGAAACTTTATCAAGCGGTTGGACTCTGCTACTATATTGCCTTCCATCTTTTTTTAAATTTAAAAATGCCTGGTGAAAAGTTAATTAAACCCGTAGACGGGTCAGTCCCTGAGAGGTTTAATTTATTGCATTGATCGTATTCTTTGCCACACCACTGTACCATGCTGAAAAAGTTATCGAAATGGTTATTCTGTCACTCGCTATGAAAATCAAATCTTCAATACAATTTTATTCGATGCAATCAAAGTCTTGTGTGATTTATTTGAATAAATTGAAACTTTTTGTGATTGTGTGCTTTTGTTTATTTTTTTCTGCAAAGACGTGTGAATACTAGGGCAAGTTATATAGGAGTATTCGAAAGAAAAACATTGTTCGTCGAGTTATGCTGCCGTTTCGGAGAGGTGCCTGTATTCATATGTCCAATAGTAAACTGCAATTGGTTCACTGTTGGAGGTTACTCGGTCCTTGCAAATATATATACTTTAACGACACACACCACGACGACAACACGTGGACGAGAGCTATTCTGTATGCTAAGCTATTTGTATGGAATAGAATAGAGTATACACATGGACCATATTTGGCCGTCAAAATCAACCGTGTGGGCGATACCAACCACATCAAGGCCACGTCACAGCCACAACGCAACCATCAGCGAGACCACGCACTAGCGGTGGGCCACATCGTAAACTCAACGTTGAGTCGACGCGACGACACTGTCACAGCCGGAGTCGATCTGTCCGTGTGTGGTTACGTTGTGGTTGAAAACACTAGCCACAACGTAACCACATCGCAAATACTAGCGAAAACTAAATTTTGTAGTTACCACAACGCAAGTGCAAGAAGCTGCAGTGACACTGTCCACACGCAACCACTATTTGCCCATATTTTGTCGCTGCGATGTGTCATGTTTGTGGTAGTGTGAACGGGCCCTTACTGGACAAAAGCTTTGACGTGTGTCTCTAGCGATATGAATTGGTCGTCAAAGATTAGCTTGATTTAGAAAATAAATATCATCACTGTTTTTTTTATTTTTTTGTTTTAGACAGCTGCAGCAGCAGCCCATATAAATTTTCTCTTGAAGTTTACTTAAATTACTAACAGGAATACTACTTACATTACTTACTTATCATTATTACTTACCGCTTTAGCGATGTGAATTATATTTTTGCTTTGTAGTGCACTGTGCAAGTTATCAGCCTTGCAGATTTTATTTTCAATAACAGCTGTGAATATTTGCTTTATTCATATTTTTTCTTCTAACAGCTTGTTAGCCTTTGGTCATATCCTTTCTAGCAGCTCCACAGAAATATTAAAAACAGAGCAGCTCTATATCTTCGCTAAGCGAAATCGAGGCGTCCGAAACGTTCGGGGCGCGGCGGGCGCAGTTAATTTCACGGAGTATTTGTTTGCTGTGCAAAACACCACTTACGGCCATCCAAAAGCTCACTGTATTAGGGGCGGTCGCTATAGGGACTAGACCTTTCTGCAGAATACAACGTAAAACGTATACTCATAGGAAATGTGCTGTAAAAGTTTCGGGAGATAAATTATCTTGAATAAGTTGGAGTTCTTACAACGGTTTCTACAGTAAGTTTTACAGAACCTTTAAGTACCCACCTTAAAGATGGTGAATGTCTATATTCACTCCGCTCAGTCTTTAAGCTGCGTTAAATTCTCACTTCCCCCTAATGAAGTTGACTAAAACTTCTTTGACCCTCGTTTGCTCCTGTAATCAATTAACAGAACCTCACGGAAAATTCTCAGCATTTCCTTGCATAAAGTACATAGTTGAACGTAAATGTGCAAATGGATATCTTCTGCATTTTCAGCTCGATCCAGCCTTAAATCAAAGCTGTTGCAACACTAGCCTATTACTATCGCCGTTTAAATTTATGTGTTACCTATCGACGCCGAACACCTTTGAAAATTATATTTGGAATGTAGCTGCAGTGCGGTAGGGGTTAAAGGAAATAGCGTCATTAGGTTTTCTCATATTTCTTGCGGGCAGACGTTTACGTTCACCTTGTAAGAGTTGCGCCAGTTCACTGTTCTAGGGTTCGGTTTGTAAACAACGTGGTCTTTGATGTTGAGGATTTTTTGGGATATTTTCTGTCATCAACTGAGTAACCCAGTGGTGACCCAGTGGTAACGGCCGTGACTTACGAGTTGTAGGTCGTATGTTCGAACCCAGACAGGCGCTTTACGTTGTGTAAATTATTTCATCACCACTGCTCTCAAAACGGTGAAGGAAAACATCGAGAGGAAACCAGCACGTCCTAGAACCAAAAATTCGAAGACATGTGACATCTACAAGCCCGCACTGGGCCCGCGTGGTCGATTACGGCCCACTCCCTCTCACCGAAAGGAGGCCTGTGTCCCAGCAGTGGGAACATTATAGGCTGATGATGAAGAGGAACTGAATAAAATGTAGGTACAGCGCTTCAGTGCACAGTATGCACATTAAGGGTTACCTGACCCGGAACATAACGGGCCAAGGAAGGAATACGGGTGGGTTTTAGTCAGTAAGAGTCTGACACTCCCTTCCGCTCCACCCAGAGCGGGAGGGGTCATTTGATGATTTCCCATCCTCAAAAAAAAAATAAAGGGTTACCTATGGTTGTAATCACCAAGATAGGTAAGCGACTATTTGCGTTTGAAAAGCAAAGTATCGGTATCACGTATTTTGTAGCATTGTATTTTGCTGCAAGTGGTTACTTATTCTATGTTCTTGCAGTACTCTATTTTTATGATACCGACATTTTAAGCATTAGATTCCTTCTTTTCTATCCCAAAGCACCTGCAATGAAAACCTGTGAACGTTTTCGGATATCCAAACATCATGAAAATAAGATTAAACAAAATGTATTCTTTGAACGTTTTGACATTAAAAATAACGACACGCTATGCGCATTTTTTTTAATTCCCCGACCAGTATGAAGTTTTCTCGAACTGAAATACAATTACTATTTCTACTTGATGTATGTTATTCAATTTCGAAGAGTTTATTGTCGACAAAGTGAAAAGCCGCAGTAAGTATCCCAAGTTTCTTAACTTCTACAAGTCGTGACACTTTTTACCAGAATTTACGATACGGGCTGTAGCTAATATACACGTAAAATGTAGAGAAATAACTATATATTCTCCCTTGGTAGGGTGGATTCTTTAAAAGTGGTTAAACAGGGGTGGAATCTAGTATTTCGTTTAAAATCGCTCCCTGAAGGTCGACCAACGGCTGATGCGCGCGCTTTGTTGCAAAAGAGACAAAGCCAAGGAAACATTTCCTTAAGATAAGAAAATAAAACTGTGCACTAGGCAAGCGTTCAGAAAGAAAATGTTATTGAAATAATCCAGGGATTCAAAAATGTTGCGTTACGTACCCTTTGTGTAATAGTTTATTTTATGAAAGTCAGTAAAGAAATTGTGCCGGGTCTTTTGGTAGGAATAATTTCGACAGCTAGATAAAAGAGGAGTTCGGTTGAAAATGTAACGTGATACCTATTGTAACAAGATCTAGGCCAATTCTTTCGAAAAACGTTTACGGTAGCATCAGTTTTCAGTAATCTGTCATTCGGCTGCTCATTTTTTAATTCGTTTTAAATACCATCATCATTTTTTTAATATACATAATTATGCCATATGAAATGTAAATCTGTTAAATTTCATAATAATCGTTTTCGCGTAAAAAGGTAACAGACAAACATACTGACAGAGAAACTTTTGCATTTTTAATACTGGTATGGATTTTACTTCGCTATTTTTGTTACCTACTCATACAACGGGTACGTATTACAATACCGAAATTCAAAATACCTATTTTAAAATACCTATGGACGAAATCCCGAAAAATTTAACGCCGAATGATTGTTTGGTCGAAAGTTTGAAATACCGAAAGTTCGTTTGCCCGAAAGCTTAAAATCCCGAAGATCCATATCCCGAAGCTTAAAATCCCGAAGATCCATATCCCGAAGCTTAAAATCCCGAAGATCCCTATCCTGAAAGTTCAAAATCAATATGTTATGCTACAAAATTTTGTGACAAAAACGAAACGCTGCAAAACCGACTTCACGCAGTCTTGTCTGCCCAACCTCTAGAGTGTAATTTAAACCCGCGTAGGCGCGGAGGGGTAAGGCGGTCCGCGAGCTGAGGAGCAGGTGGTTTGAAGGCCCGCCGCCGCGGCTGAGGCTGGCCGGCTTAGCCGGCCAGCAAGCCGAAGCTGCGGTGGTGAGCGTTAAAACCATCTGCGACGATAAGCTCGCGTGGGGCCGCCTAAACCCCGCAGCACCGGAGCCTTGACAGGAACAATGCTTGCTGCATGTTGCATGCCTGCTTGCATGTTGCATGCTTGTTTGCCTGCTTGCATGCTGCATGCTTGCTTGCATGCTGCATGCCTGCTTGCACGCTGCATGCCTGCTTGCATGTTGCATCCTTTCCCATGTATAATCCCCAGTAGTATAATTCCCGGATAATTAGAAAATGGTGAAAAAAATCTGCGAGCTACTTGGAAGTAGCGTTCGCCGGCCGCTGCCGCGGCACCGCTCGCTTCGCTCGCTCGGCTCACGCGTGGTTGGTCACTGTTCTAACCTAACCTAACCTATTTCACCCAGTTCAATATGATGAATCCTACAATTTGCCTGCGACTAGATAATTAGACAATGGTGAAAACATTTCTGCGGTAGATAGCAGGTATGATTAAAAAAAAATATATGTAATGAACTTACCTAAGTGTATTAAAAAGGAAATTAACATAATAGCTTCTATGTATGATACGAAAAAACCCCCCCCCGCTATAAAAAAAATTAAAACATGTTAAGCAGAATGCTCACCGCAATAACTGTGTTGTAGTGCCATCTATGAGTAAAAGCGGGAATTACGTTGCCGCTCTTCGGGATTTCATCCATCGGTATTTCGTCCATTCGGGATTTCGTCCATTCGGGGTTTCATCCTTTCGGGCATTTGGACATCGGTATTTCATGTTTCGATATAACGGCTATCGGTATTTCAAACTTTCGGTATTTTGAACTTCGATGTTTCGGACGTCGGTATTTCAGTCATAGTTATTATGAAATGTCGGTATTGTAATATGTACCCCATACAACACTTAATATTCGACATTTTTAAAAATTTGCACCCCAGAAAAAAATCAACCAACATAAACAAAACCACTCAAACGAAATCCTCCTCACTTTTCCCAGTCACACGCCATACGCGTATAATACAATCGCAATTTGGTACAAACGTAAAGCCTAAAGGAATTCAACGGAGCCCGGCGGAGCCCGCGTTCGTCTTCCTGAGTTCCGGAGCACAGATAAACCGCTTCCCCTTCCTGCCCCTTTACCTAACATGGTGTAACGGACACACTACAAAAGACGGCCAGTAAAATACACGTCTAATGTGCCAGTTTTCACCTTCGTATTATCGTGTGGATGATGTTAGGAGGATTTTTTCTTTGTAGTCGTAGTTAGTAGTTTTGACCGGATTTTAAACCAATATGTTTTTTTTTATATGACTGATAGTATCTCTATTACTTGTTTTCGTTATGGATACCTACATCTTTTTCGTTTTACAGCTTTCAGCGTACGTATTGTGCGTATTGGAAACGTTTTTTTTTTTGGAATATACAGGAAAAACATCACTTTCCGACTATTTTTGTACCTGTGGTACACAAACAAGACCCAAACCTTTAACACGCAAATTGGCAATCTGATTCCCATAAACAAAGAATTTATTCTACACCTAAATCTCCAATATAGGTAGCTGACGTTTTCCACAAATACCAATCCGCACAAATTTCCCAATTTGATTTCGGTTTCCAGATCTGTTTGACATCCGGCAAACGAATGTACGAGAGTAAAAAAAAAACAACAATTTGTTAGACTGGCCTGAATCCGAATACCAGTCCACGCGCCCGCACGTAATTTAATCTTGTATCACTTTGACGAGGCCTTGTGTAAAAATTCATCACTGTACCGGCTCTGTGACGGATTAAAAGTAAACACTAGTCATTACTAGCAAATGAGAAACTAGTTTAAGCTACAGACATAATATGCAATGCCTATGAGTAGGTTGGTTTTTCTGTAAAATCTAAATTCTGTAGTAGGTATCTCTTTTTAATCTTTCCTGCTAGCATTTTAGGACATCTCAAACCTCTGTGGTATATGAGTATGAAAGTTCGGTGGATACTACCTTCATCTCACTATGTCAATTTATCCACACAGCATTGGCTTAAACTCACCTCAAATAACATCATCACTGCTCAAACTGCTCGTACAAAACCGAGCTTAATTACTGCCTACCCTCTTCATTATTAGAGCAATGAGTTAAAGCGTCGAACTCGAAGCAATAACTAAAACTAAACACGTTTGTAACAAGTTGTTTGTTGTGTTATCAGCATCGTGCCAAACGTTCCCGCTCGCACACTCGCCGCAAACTTACGCTCGCTCCTAATGAAAACTTTGTCTGAGGTGAACGCGAACTGCCGAATTTTATACCGATGTTATTATATATTTAATTATGGCGGGGTTAACCTTCAGCTGAGACGTTTGTTAAAGGGTGAGTTTATTATAGCATGAAACGTTGGAGTAGGTAAGAACAGATGAGACGTAAAGTCAATTAAGAGAATCACGCAATAACAATCCGTATTTTCTTCGTAGTGCTATGATGTTTAACTTCCCTGCATGCCAATCTTTTTGGTTGGCTGTACTTATTGTAACACTTTTGTGATGCATCGCATAGAACGCGCAACCTTGTGAAATTATGTGTTTCGATCACAAACGAAACTGGATGACACCGAGGGAGACACGTGGGGCAGGCACGTGTCTGTGTGTGACCTCGACACTTCGTGGGACAGTTACAAAGTTTATTTATTTATTTACTATTACCACATTATTTATTAAGTTATAATTACCTACTGCGTATACTGTAAGCAATGGTTTTGATACATCCGTGGGCAACTACGGCCTTGACATTAGAGGGGCAGTTCTCGTATTTTTTTACGAACGTTCGCATTCTAATCAACCAGTCAATAAAACCTCTTACTGTCACTGTTACTGAGCCGGCTGTCGCTGAAAACCAGCGCTGGGGCTCTGTCTTGCATAGAGTCGCAGCATAATGCTGAGCGATAGTTGTTTTGCGTGGATGTGACGCATGTTTCCCTCAACCTTTTTTTAATTTTTTTGTGTTTGTGTTATTTTTTGCGTCATGTTTACCGCAAATAAACGCATTTTGTTTCTTTCTTACTTATTTCTCCACATTTTTGACAAGTTTATGGCTTTGATTATCTCTGCGATGAGATTGTGACTTGAAATTGAACGTTTTTTAAGTATGAGAATTTGCCTTCAGCAGCAAGCACATTTGTTTCTCTGGTAGTTTTTCCAATGACGTCATCAAAAGGCATTAAAAAATAAACAAAACAAATCAGTGTCGTGCAAACATGTGCCTGTAAAGTACATCAGCTGAAACAAATGTAAGGCATCAGTCAGTTAGGCGCGGCAGCTCAGCCTTGCCGCGTGCGCCCGTTTGTGGTCGGAGCCTACTGCGATTAATCTCTGCGCCACCTTGAGAACCTTCGCCGATCGCTTGTACTAAGTACCTAAGAATAACTTATTAAGTTAACTGTAAGTATCTTGATTGGGACTACGACTACATGTTGCGTTTATAAGCGAAGATAAAGGTACGTTGTGATCACAACGTGTAGTGAGTGAGTAGGTTATGTGGCCTACCCAAATGTCCTTTCTTCGGTATTGTTCGTCGAATCGTTGAGTTCCTTAAGTTCTGAGTCGAGCTGCACGGTTACTGACAAATGCGTGCACTGTCGGGACAGGTCCACTCAATCTGTGTGGTTCTTTCTTTCTCAATGATTATGTCCGGATTTTTATATACACATTGACATTAATGAATTTTATATATACTATGACAAGAGTATTTTCTTTGTAAAGTATTATGTTATTATTTTAACTATTTTGAATGTGAGAACTATGTTGGTCATTGCTTTTTTTTGTATTTTTCTCTCTGAGTGTAATCATGATCTGGCAGTTTGAGTAACTTATGCGGCCTACTCAAATGTCCTTTCTTTGGTATTGTTCGTCGAATCGTTGAGCTCCTTAAGTTCTGAGTTGAGCTGCATGATTGCTGACAATTGCGTGCACTGACTGGACAGGTCCACTCAATCTGTGTGGTTCTTTCCTCAAAAGACCATTTCAGACACCGATCTACATAGCCTTCACATGATCTGACCAAGATTCTGTCTTGACTTTAAAAGAGACTGTGACCTCTGAGTTTGTTTCGGCCTTTCTTCTCAGAGTAGTCAAATAGGAAACGCCGACCTCATCTAGTTTAAAAAAAATATGATTGACGTGTAAAAGTGTTTGTTAAAACCTACTTACAGAAATAAAATCATTTATCATTTATCATTAGGTACCTTTGATGATACATATTTTAATTTATTGGACAGTCTCCCTTGTCTGTTTATAAGCCTTGCTTAGTAAAAGTTAAATGTAACCACACACAATGCACATTTTTAAACTTTTAAGCTTGTCATAACTTTGATTTTACGTTTACAAATAAATACGTATTAAGTATTTCGATTGAAAATGATCGCTGCTGGAACTTTTTAATTCGTTTAATTGCTTAGCTCCGTAAGTCAACATCACAAGTATAAAGTTCATTCCATACTTCAAGTATTACAGACAACTAATGCCATTACTAAGCACCAATAAGTATGTACCTATACGATATAACACAAAGCAATCCCGACGCAAAAGCGTTCGCTTTGATCTAGCACAAAACGGACAAATGAATATGAAACCTGAAAATTACGGTGCAATATATCCCTGGTGTGGGCTACATTTATTTGTAGGTGAACGGTGTGCACATTAATCATAGCGAGCACTGGCGTCAGTATAGCGAGTGCATGTGCATTGAGAGCCGACCCCACGCCACCGCAAACAACTGCTCCGGACTTTTAATCTCACCTGAGCACCGAACGGCCACTGCCGCGATTACGTCCGTGATCACACGCCTCCCTGACTTCCCCTTGTAATGTTTACAATGCACTTGCATTAAGAATAAAACAACAATTATGTTACATCCTTTTCATTCAAGTCCTAACAAAATTGAATTATGGAAACGCAAGTATAAATCTCCTCTTAATGGGCATTTTAATAAACGATTCTATATTTCTTGTTTGCAAAGCTTACTCCACAGATTATCTGTTTTCTGCAAGGCTTTTGAATTTTATGGGCGTCGTCGTGAGGTCGCTTGAACAAGCGTCTTTTCTCGCCTGTCTGGATAAAGTGTCGATGGTAGACTCTAAGTAGCAATATTATTAATTAAATAAAGCGTGGCTTTGTAATAAAGCTCAAGCTAGAGACAATCATATTCAAAAATAATTAAAGAGAAAACTTGTAATCGATTTCTGGTTCACTATTAACATTCTATTAAGATTTTCTTCTTCTGAACAAAGAAGCTATCAGCAAATTTTCTGGGAATGTGGTCTGACCGTCTTTAGCAAGAGGACCCATTGATTTTATCACTATACGATCCCAACACACTGGCTCTAAGTAAACATAACACAAAATTGTTAAATGTCTTCATCCCTGCGTGACCAATCAGATTGAAGCAGCAGATAAAAGTAACTAGACATTTCCTATTTCCTATTCGATTACATTTGTGGTCGGGCCGCACTTGGAGCCTCGTTTGTTTCCATCGAACACAGTCACTTTACGCTGCTGAGAAATATACTAATCCATATTCATTCGTGAAACAATAACAATTTATTAATACGTTTGTGTTGATTTCTTGTGGAATTGTGAAAATGAGTTTTCCTATTTGAAACATTGTTAATTAACAATGTTTTAACTTAGAATACTTGTCTTTTATAGCGGGCATAGAAATGCTTTCTCACTTCGAATAAACTATTGAAGCGATCTGAGATAAAAAAATATATTATATTATGCACTTAAGCCACAATACCCAAATGACGGAGTATTTATCCCGTAACCAATAAAACTAACTTTTACACGAAATATCCATATAGTTGAAAATTTAAATATATATCGTATTGAAATGGATATTGCAGCAGCGTGTGCCGTAAAGCGCGCCAATGGGACATATGGCACTCACTAATCATACTTTGCTTTCTGTTTTATTTCGTATTTCCATTACCGTATTTCAAAAGGTATTGACATATGAGGCACTTTTACGAGTTTTACCTCCTCACTCCTCCATAAATTTAATGCTACCTTGTTCGTTGCCTTAGTTCCAGCTTTGTTTTGTAAATACATATAAAAGTGAACATCACAGGCGTATTGTGTTTAGCAAGTGAAGTATTCCCGTTGCCGCGGTTGCCAGGAAGAAGTATGATAAATAAAATATCTTTTGTGTTTGTAAAAAGAACGGTGACTGCGTGTCGATGGAAAACAACACTCTATTAAATTAAAATAAATGTGTCCGCTAAACTTTTTTGCTATATTATACTTGTGAGATTAATTTTTCATTTAAATCATAATCATCTAATGCACACACACGCATTGGATATAAATGGTAAATTAATAGTGAACACGTTGCAGTTATACAACGTGCAGAATATCTCGTAACTTTTGTACGTCTCTCTACATAGATGCACATAATTACTTACTAAAACTAAAAGGAAAAAGCGAAGAAAGTGGAGAAATGAACGACGATTGAATTATGTTGAATTATACTTGAGTTATGACGAAAAAAGTAAGGCAATTAAGTATATTTTAAACCAAAGTTCCAAATGTAATTTCACCTCGTAATGATCTGAACTATTGAAGTTCACGCGAATATAATTGCCCTTTTGAACTTGAACTAGTTTCACGAAGTTAAGTCACCAATTTGGTAGTAATTTGCGGAGTCCGCTGTTTTGACCGATAACAACATTATAATTCTCCCCAACACCAACAACTAGTTGGAAATGTTACTTTAATCACTTCATACGACCCCCTAAATTATACGTATTGGTCTATTTAGAACTAGCTGTGTTCGGTACTGAAATGATTTACATGCTAAATTTTCATATTTATATCTTTGCTGTTGTCACCTACATGAAATACTGTTTTAATTTAGAATCCTAAATAATTAACACATAGCAAGGTCGTATAGCAAGCATTTAGAAAGTGAGTCATAGGTACAGCAAGGTCGTGAAATTCATCGAGTAGGTACCTATAATAAACCAAACTTTTTGCGACTCTCTGCCATATTCTGCGTCGACACAGTTTCGAAAAAAATAATCACTAACACTTAGCACTAACACCTGATATTAGAATGTTTTAATACTATAATAATAATAATAATATACGATAAGAATCGATTTCTTTGGACAATATAGTTTTAAGTCAGTTTGGTCAATCTGTCAGTCTCCTTGTATTCTTTTTATATTAGTTTTGAGGTTATGATGTAGGTACCTACATCATAACCTCAAAACTGATATAAAAAGAACGACTTTTCATAAATAACTATGTGTTTGTCGTAGTGTCTAAACAATTGGTTTCCATTAAAGGATCAATATTATTATTGTTTGGTCTACAGATATTTGATCCAATTTTTGGTTTGTGCCTGTACAATGCTTAGTAAGTAAAATAATACCCATACATTCACCATAACAAATGGAAAAATCGTGGAATAAAGGAAAAAATAACTTTTGGTAATGGGGAATAGAGGCTATTTTTTGCATTAAGCATCACTCAAGCGATAAAATAAGAGCTTTTTAATTACTTTAAGATTTAACGTATTTATCTAAAGGTACCTACATTTATGTGGAGAGAGAGAGTTTACATCGAAAAGCTTTATCTCTAAATGTGTGTTGGTTTAATCGTCTGTAAAGAGCTATAAAAGTGCAATGGGCGTTCCTCGCTAAACGCGTCCACGTTTTTCCTCTAAGCGACGAAAGCGATGTTTTTCACAGCTTGGATTGCATTTTCATCTACGTCTTACTTAAGTGCGTGAAAAAGATTAAATACTTTGCTATAAGGTATTATGCCATTTGTTTTATTTATGTGGTAGAATAATCTCATGTGAGTACTTAGGTACAACATAACTCTTGCTTTTCAAACAAGACCTTAAGCAAACTTGCCATCAATATAAGCAGAGCATGCATGCAGAGCAGACATTCAAGCATAGAATACGTTATAAATGCACGAAGGAGCATTGACACAAAATTACACAAGCACATCAATAGGTAAACACTGAATGGAAATTAATTTGTCCGTATTAGCTGTGGTGGGTCGGGTAGTTTGCCAAAAGGCAACCGATGTAAACAAGGTATAACCTAGTGTAATAAATAATGTATGGAGGCCAAACATGGAAGTTATCCATGCCATGCCGAGAGGGATCGGGCTAAATTTTCATGATCTTGCGGTTTGTGATACGTGCTTGTTAATATTAGTGTATCAACCCTCACGCCACATTATGTACAAGATTTATAGATAGGTACCTGCTTAAGACTATTACTCAAGTGTTTTGCTTATCTGACCTGTGCGAGGTGGGATTTACGTAAATTCTATGACCTGTACAGTTTGAAGGTAAGATATAGGTAACCTTACTTAGATATTCAAACCAATACACTTAATTCTCCCTACAATCTTGAGTAGAGTTTTCGTATAACATATTGGAAAACTGCAACGGTTTCTGGATAAGTTCGTTTACTCACGGCATGAGATTTGTTCAGACCCCAAGTACACCCAACTTATACGAATCTGTATAAGAAGTAATAATCATTGGGGCGTGCACACGTGTTTCGTAGAAAATGCTACCGAATAGTACTCCGCCGTCGGGTAGCAGGGTGATATTGTGTATGCTGCCCCGCGAAACAATATTGAGAGCAGAAACATGAATACATATACAAAACAGAAAATAAAACGGATTCTGTATGATTAAAAATATGACGTTTCGTTGTTAGGTATACGATATTGTGCAAGTTGTACCTACATTGTAAAATGGGTCGTGAACGATTTTGTTTGATCCAAGAATATGACTGCTTAGATGCCTGATGCAATATTTTCTAAACCCAACATTAGGGGTGGTAAAAAAAATTGAAAATCACACCTTGCGTTAGGGATCATAATTAAAAAGTTGGCGAAGTTCCGATAATATTTCAGAGGGGCAGACGGGTCGCCATTTCAAACAATATGGTAGCAAACAAGGCGAGTGAGGGGGGGGGGCTTCACGTCGCGTCTGCGGTGACCTCTCATTAACTGTGACTGAACGCTCGTTGTCACGTCGCGGCCCGGGCCCGGCAATTTGTTCGCCCTTAACGAATTCGCCAAAGTTATGTTTTTCATAAAATTAATTTCATTTTCCCTCATTGTGTTATGAATGTTACCATGTAAATGAGAGCCGAGAGTTAGGACGATATTTTATTGCGGGCAATTTCATGAATGTTTACATGGGGAATGTGAATGCAGTTTGTCGCGTGTTTGTAAAATGTTAGTGGTGAAACAAAGTTAATTCAAGCTAAAATAAAATGGCCGCTGTCTGAACTTGACATTAAATTAATGACAGATGTCTATCTAATATTCTGAATAACTAACGTGGTTTACCATTATTATACGGGTAGTATTGCCTACTGCTAAGTTTTGAATTACAGCTAGATCTCTGGCTAACCCAGCGAGGCGCGTGAGACGCAATATTGTTCCTTCAATGTCGACGGATATTTCCGCTTGATGCATTTTTGATGTTTTTCTGATGTGGGTCTATCGGCCTCTGCTATCTAAATGTGATGAATATTCAACGTTGGTTTATGAGAGATATGATCTTAGATACAGTTGCTGTATATTGTGAATTTAATTAAGTAATTTTAAATGGCTAGTCAGACTCAAAGGTAAATTAACTATACTTACTTTCTGGAATTTAGATAGAAATTGTTTTTATTATTCACAAAAGTTAATTACCTACGATAACATTATTTCTTAAAACCTAAGTACCTACTTACATTTTGTATTTCGCTTAAGGCTGATTTTACCAAAGTTAGATATCTTTTATGCGTGAAATAAAATTCACGTCTGACAGTTCTAGTATGGAAAAACTGTCAAAAAATCAAAATTTATTCTCAGGATATAACTTATTCTATGTATAAAAGTTTGGTGAAGTTGTCAGTATTTTGATTAAAAGAAATCGAAGAGATTTACATCTTTCCATGGGTGCTTAAAAACATAGGTGCATGTTATAAAACTCGATAACAAGTTCATAGTAAACAACAGCCCACGAGACCCTGTTAATATCGTTTTATAATAATAATAAATAATAATAATCATTTATTCGCAGACTTAGAAATCCATAGAATTAAAATTAGTAAATATTGACATCAAAAACATAACCATTAATTACAAATAAGCATAATAACAAAAAATAACATAATCAAAATGAATCACAAATAACATAAAAAATAACACAATACACAACACAAAAATCACAAATAGGCATAATAATAATAATAACATAAAATAAAATGCACTTACAGCTAACTAGAGCCAATCTGTGTGTGCAGTCTTACCCATCGACCAAGCATCGGGCAGTCCCACCGGTCACTCAATGCTCTCAACATGCCGTGGGTACTGATATCTGTTCTGCGCCGGAGAGAAGCGCATCGTTTTCGTATAATGGCATAAAAATCATCCACTCTCGCATCGGCAAACATCCCCGAAGCGCTACAATAATGATAATCTGATAAAATCTTCGCTTAGATATTATTTATTATAAAAAAAAAATATTTATAGGTCTTGCTTAGATAACTACACTCGAGAGCAATGAATCCGGGTCACTTAAAGAATGTTAAAAATCTCGGAAACTAAAAATGATAGGTTAATGCAATAAATTTTATTTAATAGACAATGTAATACTCCTTAAATGAAAGTAAAAAAAAATACATTTTATTAACACAAAATTACATAAAGAAAAAAACTGCTGATCTCTCCTTATAACAAAAATAGGAAACATGAAATTTTTGAACTTTATTACGATTTTCTTGAATTTTAATACTTCGTATTGCCTCCTCGTGCTTCCATTACTGCGTTTACGCGGTTTGGCATGCTGTACACCAAGTTCCTTATACGATTTTGGGGAATATTCTCCCATTCCTCTGTGAGAGCAATTTTGAGCTCACGAAGCGTGATTGGGGGAGGGTTTCGTTGTTTTACGCATCTGCCTAGCTCGTCCCAAGCATGCTCGATCGGGTTGATATCCGGGCTGCGCGCTGGCCACTCCATACGAGTAATGTTCATCTCTTGAAGGTAGTCATTCACAATCCTACCTGTATGAGGTCGGGCATTGTCATGCATAAATATAGCATCCTCACCTAAATTGACCATAAATGGACCAACGTGATCATTGAGGATTTCTTCCACATATCTTACGCTAGTTAAAGAGCCGTTTTCTATGATCACCAGCTCTGTGCGACTTTCAGAAGAAATTCCGGCCCACACAAGTACAGACCCACCACCGTAGGCTACTTTTTCTTCGATGCATGCTTGCTTGAATCTTTCCCCTGGTCTTCGATACACTCTGTGTCTTCCATCGTGCTTGTAGAGCATAAATTTTGATTCGTCGGAGAACATAACTTTTGACCAATCTTCAATACTCCAATTTACGTGTCTCTGGGCATATCTTAGTCTTGAAATACGATGCCCACGCTCCAGTTTAGGGCCGTTTGCAGGTCTAAGGGGTTTTAAGTTAGATTCAGCAAGCCGACGTCTTACTGTCCATGCACTTGGGTTACTTCCTCCGAGGCGTCGAAACTGATTGGTGAGTTCAGTTCCTGTGAGAAAGCGATTTCGAAGCATGGTGTTCACCAAGTATCGGTCTTCTCGTGCTGTGGTACACCTGGTTCTGCCCGTTCCTGGTCTGCGTAGGTTAGAACCAGTTTCTTCGTAACGTCGGAGAACTCTTTGTACTGTTGACAGCGACACACCGACAGTCCTGGCTGTATCGCGCTGACTCCGGCCGGTTTCCAGCATTGTAAGTATTCTGGTGCATTCTTCAGGCGTAAGCGACATAATTTCAGCTTGAATAATGAATATAGAGCACTATCAACATGGTTTATGTACCCACATAAATGACAGATTACAAACAAAAGCAAAACCAAATGCTGTAATTTCGTAGTTCCATCTTCGAAAGTGGCCCTTTTTCAAATTTGATTTTTTTATGATATAACTTTACAATAACTAAGAAGTTTTAATACCTTCATTTAAGGAGTATTACATTGTCTATTAAATACAATTTATTGCATTAACCTAGCATTTTCAGTTTCCGAGATTTTTAGGATTCTTTAAGTGACCCGGATTCATTGCTCTCGAGTGTATTCTAGGTTACTGGTAAGTGTAATTTACTGAATAATTTACAAAATTTTATAAAAGTACATATCTTGTAATACGTAGGTACTTATGACTAGTTTTAAGCATGAAAAGTCACTGTCGGTAAATATTTTTTGGCTACTAGATCACGAATGTGTGGTTTCTATCTGCTCTGTATGGATAAATGAATGTAAAATATAACATGATCAAGATTTTATTTACAAAACCAAAACAAAATAGAGGCATCCCTGCAAGATAAAGGATGTCCATACTTTTACCATTTCCCGTAGTTCACAGGGACACGGTATCCCAGAGAGCCCATCAAATAAAAGGACCTTCTGTGCATAGATAAAGGACGTTCGACTGTCGCCGACTAAATTGAATTTTGTAACGATAAATTCAGCACCAAATAAATATTAATATGTCGTGAAAAGATCAAGATAATGTTGATATTCTTAGAGGATGAGTGGGGTTACAATAATATCAACATGTTGAGACTAAAAGTAAATGTACTATGTTGAATATTTGATATCTATAGGTATTATTTTTTGTGAGCCTGTTTTTTGTAAATGTTGAATAGTTTCATGTAAAACGGTTATAGAATAAACCAATTGTTTCTGCTGATTGTTCAGTGATAAAGTACCTAATAAAATTAAAACTGTAAATAGGACAAAACTGTAAATTACGTATCAAACAATTAACAAAATGACTCCCTAGCTAGGTTATTAGATAGGGTGGCATATTAAAATCGAAAAAGAGAGTGAAGCATTTTTCTCCCAGAAAAATAAAACCAAGTTCTCAATCACGAAAGATTCACGGATTTCATTAACAAACATCAATGAGGATCTAATTTTTCCCCGCATGCGGGGCGGGGACAAACGTTGAGAGAGCGGCCTGCATTTGCAACACGGGGAATCAAGAGCTGAGTCAACCCCCGACCGCTCTCTATTTGCACGCTCCATTCTGAAAGGTTAACTTCAGTTGGAGGACAAACAAAGACGCATTTTGTTTAATTAATCACTATTTTATGGTGGAATTTAAGAGTGGGTTTTTATTCGTTTTGGTAAGCTATTTGATTGTGTTTTGTTTTTTCGTATTGAGTAGTTAGGTACTTACCCAATGTGCGCTTTTATAATTTCTACCGTGACGATATTATCGAGAACGTCCACGTTCACGTCACGGCATCTCGATAACACAGGGAAGTAAAATGTTTGGAAATATATGAAGACGTTTTTTCCTTCCACGATAACGTTATAATGTCATTTAAATTTTCATACATTTTATGGTCGTGAACGTGAACGTCCACGATGATATCGTGACGTTAGAAATAATAAAACCGCATAATAGATGAATTATTACAAAATAATTTAATTCTTATGAAAACATGAATTCGGAAAAGCACTAGCTAATCAGCTATGAAATTTTTGCTTACAGATCTTAAAAATTTACCTCAAAGATTATTTTTGATTTGCTGATATTTTATATTAGACATTCTTACAGGAACTTGGATAGCTATGAAAGTGCATGCTGTTTTATTTATTTGAAAAAATACTCCAGAATTAGGCCA
The DNA here is from genome assembly GCA_937001585.2 of Brachylomia viminalis. NCBI lineage: Eukaryota > Metazoa > Arthropoda > Insecta > Lepidoptera > Noctuidae > Brachylomia > Brachylomia viminalis. Next base: position 14,015,414 of record OW443299.2, read on the forward strand.
TTTTCTAGATTTCATTAATTTCTAGATTCTAGAAATTAAACCGAACATGTATGTTCGTGCACGTATATTTGGAATATACGTGCACGTATAAGCATAAATCCGGCTTCAATGCCCAGCGACAACATTGAGCGTAATCAAATGCTCTCGTAACTTGCAAACGGTATATTAAAAAAAAAATGTGTTACTAAAACCTGAAAAAGTAAAATTATAAAGTGTGCCATTATAAAACGTAGTTGCAAAAAAGTTAAATAAATAAATAATAAATATGGGACAACATCCACACAAGGTCTTCAGGTGCCGAACTAGGCAGAGCCTGTACTACGGTAACCTGATGACTGATATACATACTTATATACATATACACACCCAGACACAGGTCAAACAGACATGTTCATGCACACAAATGTTTGACTTGTCCGGGGATCGAACCCGGAACCAGCGGCTCAGAAGGCAGGGTCGCTACTAACTGCGCCAACTGGTCAGTCAAAGAAAAAAAAGTTGTGCAGAAAGAGCATTTGCCCGGAACTAGGCTGACGTACGGTTAGACAAGTAAGTACAGTTATGTTCTTTGTTTCATTGACTTAGGTATAATAATAATAATAATATGAGACAACATCCACACAAGGTCTTCAGCTCCCGAACTAGGCAGAGCCTGTACTACGGTAACCTGATGACTGATATACATACTTATATACATATACACACCCAGACACAGGTCAAACAGACATGTTCATGCACACAAATGTTTGACTTGTCCGGGGCTCGAACCCGGGACCAGTGGCTCAGAAGGCAGGGTCACTCCAACTGCGCCAACCGGTCAGTCTACTCTAAGCCGTATTGTTGCCATATTAGAACACCTTACCTACCTGATTTACTTACTGTCAATTCCTCCTGGTTAATTTCCTATCAAATTTGATTAAAATGATGATCATTATTTGCACACTTTTTTACTTCGAGCCAATAAATATTGAGGCAAATAATTAAATCAATTTAAATAAACATTTCGATGTATGAAATTATGGTAGCACCATTTTGAATTTCAGAAGAGCATAAGCTTGCTTTTCGTACATAGGTGTGTAATCAGAGATGCTGCAAATAAATGGTGGTAGTTAGCTGAGCACCGCAGAGGGCAGTATCCGCGATTTATGTGCGAGAAGCCTCCGGGGGGAGACGTGGGGGCGCTAGTTGTTGCGTCTTCCAAACTAGTGCTCTTCCTTTGTATAAATTACTTACTTTATCTCTCAAGCTCGACTGTGAGAAAAGAAATACTAGTGGATCTTTTAGAAACTTCACGTAAAGGTGAATATGCTGCTTAGAGTTGTAGCGCTTTGAATATATTTGTGCTCGTAGCTTTTATTGGGGCTTTTAGTATTCATAGACCACTCGTAGAGAATTTTTACTACACTGCACTATGATCGATACTTTGACCGCTTTTATTGCTATTGTTAGCCAGCCAGATCCAAAATCGGTTTGACCAAATCAATCTTCATTAAAAGTCATGATTAAAACAAAAGAATTCATATAAACTATATTTCAGTTTTTGAACATTGACTTATCTTTGTACGTTACGCGTAGTAAAATAACTCTATAGTAAGTTAAGTATAAGTAACGATCTATAAATGACACAGATACCCCTAAACTCCTCACAATGATACAGCTCCCCTCCTCGTTGTCCGTATGGGAGTCATTAGCCGTACTGCAGAACCACTCCGAATAAATCTAGCCAGAGAAGTGAATGATGTCAATGAATATTATATTTACTGATGTAAATATTAGCGCCAAATTAGGTAGAAACTGTCAATTGTAATTCAAACATAAAGTATTTATTGGAAACTACAAATTAGTTACAAAAAAATAATTAATAATTAATATTAATTCCCGTACGCAAAATACGCGCATTGACGTGGAGTTGCGAACACCAGCCCGTATTACCTATTACCTAGTTACAAAACATTAATAACTCTATCACTGTGAAATTTATTTCAAGTATCAGACTAACAAATTCAACGAAGTCTGTTACTACTATAAATTTAACAATACCTACTATATTCTACGATATGACAGCAAACCGACGAGCAATACAAATAATTTAGTTATTCTACACAAACAGAGACAGTGATCGCTTCAATAGCCGATTCGATTACATGCGGCATTCGCGGTGGCAGTCCGATGACCAAATATCCGATATGTTTCGGTTTTCCATTCGAATAGTGGATTGAAAAATGTCGTTGTATATTCTGATGCAAGCATACAAACGTACCCAGGTATGCACACATTATAAAGATTAAAAGTTTCGTGCTCGGAGCCAGCTAATTAATCCAACGTAGATATCCCACACGACGGGACGGCAATTACTCTACCAGCAGTCACGGTGTATTCTCATAGGACATCGTCTGCACTTTTAAATTATATATAAGTAGGTAGTACTACCTCCTAGCTAAATGAAAATGGTTTTGCATGAGTTTATTGAAGCATTTGTGAACCCGTATAGTCGGGGCACAGTAGGGGCAAGATTAGCAAATAATCAAGCAGCCTTTCATTCCTGGCAAATGGCGTTCGCCAACCGACATGAAACGGCAATCGACATGAGCAGTAGAGCCTTCAGCAAATACAATAGCTATTGCAATGGGACTTGAATGGGACCGATTGTACTGCGGGTGGAAAGATGAGAGACGAGTAAACAATATTTTGTTGCTCTCGTTGGAATGTTTATCGGGATGATATCGTTTTCTTTGTGCTCGCTAATATTACGATGGTACTACTTTGTGATATTATGACAGTGGTCTCAATGGGAAGGTTTTCAGGTATTGGTCAATGTTTTTACTTATGTAAATATTTTATATTATGTTTAAATATAATATTATTTAGGAACAGTACCTACTTATTAATACATCATTAAAACTATGTTACACTTTCTTGCGGATTAATGGGCGACGATAACAAACTCTTTGTATCTGAAATAGAAATAAGATAATTTGTAAATTTTAATTTCACCTCAATATAAAATATTTTCACCGCTTAAATAAATTCAAATGGATCCTTACACCCGGCTTGTAGAAATGATATATATTTTCCCCAGGATCACCTGAAAGAATTCCCACATATTCTTAAAACAGCTTTATCCGAGGATTCTGGCGATGTGTGTTTTTAAAATCCTTTCCGTAATAAATTATTCTGAGCGTCGTTGGCGGATGCATTTGTAGGATTTTTTTGCCACTTATCACATGTGGGACAGTTTGCTCTTTGTGAGCATTAACTACTTTCTTACACAACCGTATTTCGATGATAAATGGTATCTTATTTTATGCAAGACAGTATTTGAAGATATGGCAGTATATATTCAGGCGTATTCAATTCTATCCTTAGATAATTATGTCCCAAAGAATGAAAAAAAAAAATCATTGCTAATTACTACAACTAAAACAACTTGTAAACATACTAATAAAACTGGCACATACGTCTGTTCGTTGTGATGAAGTGTGTACGATTCCGCGCTATATCACACACTCTTAGAAAAAGATGGTGTTCATTTCCGCACATCGATCATACGAGTGACAGCGAAAGGGTCTTCTAATTCTGATAGATCGTTCTGATAGATTCATTATATGCGACCTCGTAATTTGTTTAGTGTTGTGGGAAGCTGCTTTATGCACTTTATAGAACGGTTTAGAGACTTGGTTACGTGAAAGATGTTTCTCATGGTGTTTTTACATTGGTGTTCAGTAATGTATAATTTACCTACGTGTAAAGTGCAGGATTAAACTTGTGTTGATTAAGCTGTTAAACAAACTGAAGGCCTGGCAGGAAGAGTAAAACGTTTTCTGCTTGTTTATAAAATGTGCTTATTTACATACCTACTGTAAGTTATGCTGCTTTTGTAATGTGTATATCAATCATCAAAATTATAATTAACTGTAATTTTTAGTTTACATCATATATATGTATATATATGATATACTATATGTCTCTCTAGTTATAAAGTAAGAACATAAATTAGTAATCTGTGGAAAACGGAGTCGGTAGCATATTTATCACAGTTTAATATGTAAGCCTTGTTATAACACGTAATTTTTAGTTTACATCATATATATGTATATATATGATATACTATATGTCTCTCTAGTTATAAAGTAAGAACTTAAATTAGTAATCTGTGGAAAACGGAGTCGGTAGCATATTTATCACAGTTTAATATGTAAGCCTTGTTATAACACTGTAATATGTTACTGTTTGTTTTTCCGTAATAAATAATTAAATATATATACTGTCGAAAGTAGTTTTATTGGAAAGTAGAGTTTTGTGATAGTATTTTGGTAAAATTGTGCTGTGTTTTGAATAATGAAGTATTAATAAAACTTATATTGTTAGAACCACAACATAAAATGTAACAGCTACCTATACACAAATTGAACATTACGCCCCCAAAGCGTTACACTGTTTTACCAGGATTAAAAAGAATCAAAAGGGAGGACTTTGACGTCGTGAAATTTTCTGGAGTATGGACCGGACTGTTTCAATTTCACGCGGCGTTTGTTTGGCGACAAAGATACCCAAAGGTGTCATTTCACAGAGAGCTGCCCGAACTTATGAGATAAGATGTTTATTTTTTATGGCTGTGAGCAAAGTTTTCTTTTTGAGTCTATGTTGTAAGTAAATTACGCGGCCTGCTAGATTGATGATACGGTTGGATGTATTAAATTGAGATATAAGATAAAAAAACACTTTTTATCCCCAAAAAATCAAAGACACGATTTGAAACTATACATAGTTTTATTTTCCTCTCTATTGAGAATAAAAGGACATAATCAGTAGCGAGAACATTCAACAACTCGAGAAACATAAGACGTCTACACACGATCTCTAAAGTAACTGCCGGACAAAATCCACATCTTAAACTGTAAAAGTGTGTAAAAATATTGGCGAAGAGAGGCACTAGGGTACACAATTCTACTTCATCCGACGCCAGTGTCTGAGTGCAAAGGCGTGTCGAGATGCCGACCGGCCTCGCTCCGTGAAAATTCAACGCCTGCCGGAAAATATGGACGCTGGTGGGACCTTAATGTTTCCGACTTGGCCCCGCTACTTGCGGTCAGCGACGACAGCCTTCGATGCCTATAAAACTTGACCCAATAAAGATATAGTGATGTGATGTAACGTTTTGCTACGTTGAGCCTTTGTGTATCTTTATGAGTTAAGTATAGTATTTTTGATTTTATACATGTCATGATAACCTTATTTATTTATTTATTACTTTTCGCACAAAAGGTACAAAGGCGGACTTAATGCCTTAGGCATTCTCTACCAGTCAACCAAGGGTGGAAGTCCGATTTTTCGATAAAAAATTGAGGTTCTGAGAAAGCCTCTTCCCAGAAGGTTTGGTATATTAATTAGGTTATCAAGTATTACAACTAACTTAGATTAAGTACACTCAACAACTTTCAGAACTTCAATATCGCTAGAACTGTTTCAAACTTTGTTTACCACAACACGCAACGTACCTACTTTACTCCTAAGTACAAGACAAAAAATAATTAAGCGGCCAGTTCTCAATCTAGATGCGATTTGAACTGGCTCGCGAACTCATTAGTGGACGTATGTAGACGGACAGGACGGGAGCGACGTGTGATTGACGCAACGGAAATGATTTCGCCCGCCGCCGGCGCCGGTGCTATCTCTCAAAAGGTCTCTCATTTGTTCAGTATATTTGATATTTATACATGATACCGTAAATAACGCGGCTTTCTATTTACTTTTGTGTATAAAACAAACCCACGCAGTTCAACAAATTTGTTTAGTACTTACTCGAATAAGTTTGGTAGCTTGATCAATTATTTATGAACCGCTCTATTACAAGTTTTTGAATGGAAACCAAATTTTGAAGCAGTAACCGGCAAATTGAGTGGTCGAAGCAACTTACTAACATTCCAGCTCTTAATTATCCGTAGGTGCTCAAAACTTGGATTGGTTTATATTCAACTACGCTTTACCAGCCTGACATGAAAAATAAGACTATGACTCTCATATCCTCCTATACATACACTAAAAACCTTCCATATAAAACAACGCGACATTCATAAACGAAACATATGCTAATCCAATTTGAAACAATTTCATCAGCTCCTAAAACAAATAACTATAAACACAGCAGCCAACAAGCTTTTTGTTTGCTCAAAGCCCAAAAGGATTCATGGAAACAATTTCCTAGAGATGATACCGTGGGGTAAAATAAAGAGTAACAGCAAGTGGGGAAATCCGTAAAACGATTTCGTGAAAATTAATCCGATCGGCCACATTCGCAAAAAACACGCTTCGCTTATGATGTAGACAGCTTTACTAAACGCTATACGAGCCGCTTGTGGACCCGATAGATTAAATTTTCTTTTATAGGCTTACGTGCATACGAGCCTCATGTAAGTATAGTTATCATACTCATGTAAATCCCTATGCTGGAGTTTCACTGACATTTTTTAGAGGCATGGAGGAAGATTGCTTTTCCAAGATTGGATTATTTTTAAATGTAGGTCCTTCTAACATAACATAATTATGCATGTTTCGGTATGGACTTTAGTGTCGTGCCGAGTATGAGCTGCAGTTTGTGTATCATATTGTTAGCGGTCCATGTCACTTAATTGAGTATATTTGTCAGTATCGAGTCCATAAGTTAGTATACCTACTTTATAGTATTCGATTATTGAGTATTCAATTCTGGAGGCAGCAAAGAGTGGAATCAAATACTATTTTGAACTCACATAAGTTTTGTTTTTAAATGTATATAATTGGAACAAAATGTCTTCCTCACAACACGTGACAGTCAAAAGTCCGGTTTATAAAAAAACATTAAACATGAAAACATAAATTTTTGTCCACTTAAAATTAATCTCATCGCCCACAATTGCCAAAAAGCTAGCAATCCAAGTCGAATTTTAACTAGTTACAAAGGAACGAGATCTCGACTCGGCCGCAGAGAGCATCAACATTTAATAAAAGGGGATTAACTCGTTTAAAGTACGATTGAACTTTCCCAGACTTGGAGAGTGGCAACCCTGGTAAGTTTACGCCGCCAAAGCTTATATTTTGATTGCTGTTTATTCATTATCCGTTATAGCTGTCTGCTGTATCCTTTAATTATAACTCAGGCTTCGCGAAGAATCTTTGTAAAATGGGTCTGTGATAATGCTTATCGTGCAATAAAACAATGAAAACATTTTTTTAGATCTGAACTTTTATGTTCATTGCTTACTCACTCTCTTTCTCATTTATACTCAACAAAATTTATTTATTTACTTATAGATATTATAACAATCCCGCATCAAAATTCGTTGTGTAGTTTTTAGTAGAACAACGCAGTCACACAGACAGACAATAAAAGCGATTTTAATTTATAATGTTTCGATATAGAAGTCTGTTTTCGACGCGCTCTTTGTGTGTTCAATAAACTGTACACATTTGTGAGGACGGAGTATTCAGTATGTATAGGCATCCCTATTAAAACTGTTAAACTATTAATTTCTAGGTTAACAACAACTTTCTTGGCCTAGAAATTGAATAAATTGTAAGCAAGATAATAACTACGTAACTATATCCCACGTTATATGTAAATTAGCTTAAATGTAAGGTCGCTCTATTCATAGAACTATCTGATATGTTAAAATAGTTTCAAACAAACAAGTAAAGTTTTATATTTTTTTATCTTTCAGTATATTTTTGCTCTTTTCACACTTTTACGGATTTATTGTTGAAAGAGAAGTTGGATGTATTTTGAACGGTCCGGTCGTACAGACGGTTGTGAAATCAATGGAGGACACCTCTGAGCAATAACGGACGTCTTTCGAATGATTTTTAATATCATGATATCAGTAGGCCAATTCTCGTACTTAAAAAACGTTCAAATTCAAGTCGCAATCTCATCTCAGCGACAATCAATGTCAAAAACCTGTCAAAAATGTATGTAAATTGATTGTAATTTTGACAGATTGAGACTGAGATTAGAATGCGAACGGTCTTAAAAATACGGGAATTGCCCATCTGATGATTTTTTAAATTCCGTACCCAAAGGGTGCCAGTAGAACCCTATTACTAAGCCTCCGCTGTCCGTCCGTCCGTTTGTCTGTCAGCGGGCTGTATCACATGAACCGTACTAGGTAGAGAGTTGAAATGTTCACAGGGTGTGTATTTCTATTAATAATAATAATAAACATTTAATTCAGAATCAAGTTCCATAGTTTGTTAGTACCAGTATAAACAGCCTTATATCTAGTGTTAGTAAATAAACTAAAGTAACGGGTAATTATACAAATCTTAAACTAAGTACACCCGCTAGAGACTTTCCCATCCCAATCTACTTCACCGCATGGAGTCGTATCCAGCGTCCTAGAATCGGAGGGTCCCAGCGGTCTGCCAACGTCCTCAGGATAGTGTTGGGGCTGGCGCGAAACCGATATAATAACGACGCGCATCTCTTGCGCATGACGGTTGAAAAGCTGTCAACATTTGCGTCGGCAAACATACCAGACGCGCTGCAAAAACGCGGCAGCCCCAACAACACCCGGAAAGCGTTGTTGTATTGGATGCGCAGGTCGTAGGTCTATTGCCGCTATGACAAAAGTTAAAATTAAGTTAAAAATTTAAGGGAGTCCACATACAAAAAACGTTTTTTTTTCCGGCATTTTTTGCCTTGTGGTACGGAACCCTTCGTGTGCGAGTCCGACTCGCACTTGGCCGGTTTTTAGCATATTTTAATAGATTTTCCACTCTGTACGCGTTGTCGAAGCTAAAATATTCTTACTAAAATACTAAGGGCGAATTTTAATAATGAAACTGAACACGATCAGCACATCCAGACCACGTTCAAGAGCTGTCAATGTCATCATTGTTGTGGAATATTATAATAATCTGCCGGATTCAAAATCTAGACACACTCCTAGATTCAGTATTCTTGTTCGATATTTGTAGCAACGCTGTATTGAAACACGGAATAAAATAAATTACATAGTGCCTAGAACCACAGTTTGTCGTGGAGTGCGCATGCGGCCTGCGTGCCGCCTGCGTGCGCGGCCTGTGTGTGTGTGTGTGTTTGCCGTCACTTCCTGCCGCACTACTTACGCAGGACTTCGTGCGCCTCTGCGCAGACTTTAACCACATTGATATGTGTTTGTCCTCTCCGCTGTTCAATTTAAAAGAAATATCGTAGAAACTCTCTCCAAATAATCGTCATTGTCGTTTATTTCTTTTGTAAATTGTTGTGGTTCATTATAAAGAGTTACTTATATATTTTTTTTGTTTTTTTTGTAATTTATTAGTACACAGATAACAAAGATGGTGACACGTCAAAACTGTCAAACATAGACAAAGCTTTACGGTCGCATTCAAATTAGAATTTTAGGGTTGCTAGTTTCGTCGGAATCGATTGTGTCCACAGGTACACGCGTCCATAGGAACAGCACTTGCCCCTACCTACGTATTATTTAATTCACTGCATGACGTTTTTAAAATATATTTTTTATCAATATTTTGTGGAAAATGCCGTTGGTTACACAAATAACCATCTATTGTAATCATTTTAATAATACTATGTAATATGTAACTGATTGTTTTCCCAATAAAATAAAATAAAATTATTGAGACCGACAGCTCTTGGGCGCGGTTTTCGAAAATTCGCCCTAACTATTCCTTCCTACTCGTATTTCGGATGCACAAATACCCAGCTCACTTTATCTCCAGGTGGGCAACATTAGCGTGTGTAACGTGTAACCCACACAAGTCCACCAACACTAAGGAACACAATATTTCTCGCCTTCAAACAAATTGCGGTCGGGCGTTAGTTTGATTGGAGGTAGTTTGTTGCCTTTACAATGGGCATTAGTCCAGAATGTGTGTTTTCACCTTCAATAGTTAATGTCGGACGTATCTTTACAGTGCTCGCATGTTTCACGCTGAATCGTAAATAATTATGTGGTATTTATTCTGGTGTTAGTGTTTTGGTTATTTTGGGGTTGTTTTGTTGTTCTAGAACATGTATTTCGGGTTTTTTTTAGGGTGACCTTTGTCAGGTAGATATACCATTTATTCAGTGCACACAAAAACAATTAAAAGATAACAAATAACCCAAATAACATGAATATACAGAAAAAAAACATGGTACCGACATGGACGAACAAAAAAACGTCGGACAGAACTCCGCTAAGATAAAACTGAACCCCGTTTAATATTTATGTGTGTGTGTTGTCATTTGCGCGCGTAATGGCCGCCCGACTAATGTGTGAATGTGTGCGTGTGCCTGTACGTACAGCGAGCTGGCCGACTTGAGCGACACAGTTTTTTTGCTAGCGAGAATCTGTCCGACATTTTAAGTTAGTCCAAGGGTGGCAACAAAAAAAAAACATATTTTAAAGAAATATAGTGACACCATGACTATGACACAGTTTAAATTAAATCTGTACGTGTAAAAAAACAGTAACGAAGAATGTTTGTACGTTTGTCTGTATGTCTGGATATATGTTCCGGATATACGCAAAAACGGCTGAACGGATTTGGATGAAATTTGGCACACAGATATAGTTTATAATCTGGATTAACATATAGGACTTTAAATCCCGGTAGTACGTTCCCGTGGGATTATTTCCGACATCCACGCGGGTGACCGCGGGTAAAAGCTAGTAACGAATATGCAAAGTGCGGTATGCGTCTCAAAGTTGCACCAAAGAGTCCAGCTCAGCATGTCAGGCAAATATACCTAACGCTGATATTCGGTCAGTGGGTCGTCTAAGGGGCAGAGTTGTAGGAGTTGGATTATACGCTTAGGGTCACTATGAGCAGCAAAGTACACAAAAAAAAGTACTTATTGGTAAAAAAAAATCGGGATACAATTTTTTTTTTCAGTAATCCACCAATTTTATTGAGGTATCAGGTGAACCTTAACCATAGAAACCTTTAACGTTCTGAGAAGCATAGCTCTACAACGTACCGTTTCCTCAGACCATACAGTTTATTGTCGTGTGTGAAGTTTTATTTTCAGTTGAGTTATGGCATGGTAAAACTATGGCACTTGACAAAACAAGAAATAACATTGAATGTTTTCTTCAATTCTGTTTTAAATGCTTTACCACTTCCTATTAGAAGTTAACCAGCGGATACGAGGTACATTTTCCTAACATTCCATACCAACATGTAAATAACGTACTCATTCTCGTTCACGACTCAACTCCCCTGTGTAGTGCGTAACTCACTGAAGGGTTACCCTCGCGAATCTGAATCGATACTAAGGGTTTGAGCACATGATCGGTTTTCTCGAACAATGGGTTCAACGATCTTTTGAAAATGTAATGTGTTCATTCAATACTAATGTGCATTACCCGAATGTAGGAAACTGTTCTAAATATAAATGTTTGTGCTACACAACTTATTTTCAGGGCGCTTCGTGGATAAAATATACGAATTTATTCAATTTATTTAATTTATTTATTCAATTTATTTATATTTATTATTATATAACATATCAGTAAACATCATACCTACTTACGCCCAGTGCCTATGGCTACATATATTTATTTATTGAATAAACAAAGTAATTTTAGTAACATCGTAATACTCAAAGAAATTATCCGATTGCAACTACAACAACGATAGCTGATAAATGATTTTATTTCTGTAAGTAGGTTTGTACAAGCACTTTTACACGTCAAACATATATTTTTTTAAACTAGATGAGGCCGGCGCGGCGTTTACTATCTGACTACTCTGAGAAGAAAGGCCGAAACAAACTCAGAGGTCACAGTCTCTTTTAGACGTACAAACGTAACGACGTATGGACAAGCAGATATTGGTGCCGATTCCCTTGTTCACAAACTAAACTAAATTTAAATTGAGTGCATCTTTTTCTTTCTATTTCATTATGAAAAGGACAGACGATAACTATTAGTTTAGTCCTGTCAAATTAGTCAGCACCTGACGTAATTTGATGTAATTTTAGTAGTCAACTTTTTAATCACGTCTAAACTTGTATGGAGTTGTGTCAGGCGCTGATTAATTTGACAGGACTAAACTAAAATTTATCTTCTGTCCTTTTCTTAATGAAATAGAAAGAAAACGATGCACTGAACTTAAATTTGGTTTAGTTTGTAAACAAGGGAATCGGCACCATTATCATTGTAACATGATCGATACAATGTTTTATCTTATTACTATTAGCCATAATCACTTTACACAAACAAAAAAATCAACAAACATGATGGTACTTATTCGAAACAATAAATCAGCAATGCACATGGAAAACAAACATACAAAAGTGCGGAATGCCTTTATGAGGATTCATCCCTTGTGCGATAATTTGACAAGGGTGAGAGCGGGCACTCGCCCAAACTCATTAACATTTAATGAATTAATACTCACTATAAGACAAGAATGTGAGTACTCAAACGATCAGGGGTGTCAGAACTTTAAAGTTGCAGAAGAACTATTTTTTTGAATATGGCTTTGTTTTCTACAGGATGAGCTGCGAGATTTAAAAAAAAAGTAGAATCTGTTGGTGTAAGTTCAGCGATGGGATAAGGCCGTAGGTACGAATCAAATTCCCGATTCATTTGGTTTTTTTTTTAATGCTGGCAACATTTATTTCTGCGCCATTTTATTCGTAAGTTCTGGCCAGTCACTTCCGCAAGTTAGACGTGAGCTACGCGTGATTAGTTAAATCAAGGTGATATTTGCATTTTGAATTGGATAAGATCGGATGTATTCTTTTTATACACCTTATTTTACAAGCACTAGAAGCAATTTTAAATCAAAGTCCGGACTATACCCTTAATAGACAATTCTTCAATATATTAAAACAAACTATGTCAAAAGCAAAACTACGTTTAACCATTAGCCACTTGCACCATGTTTCAGTAATTTTACGTAGGTTTAGGTAGCTAATGAAGACGAGTAAATAATGTTCGCAACACTCAACTAGTCGAAAATCCGTAGATTTTTGAAATATCAGAAATCTGGAAGTTCAGTAACAGAGCCGACAAAGTTCGATACTTAAGAAAAACACACTTTACATAATTTCTAGGGCATCTGAAACAAGAATCTTTATCAAGTTATTGAAATAGTATTAATAACTTAGTTCACTTTAATTTTATGTAAGGTTACGAAGATATTTGCCTGAAATATTTTGAACACGGTCAATAATTAATATTTTATCTATGATGACTCGACACAAATGCAATAGGCTTTCATGTGTTTTCTAATTTAGCAAGACATACATTTGTAAAACCGAAGAGAAACTAAAATATCAATTCAACTCTATAAATATAAAACCCTATAAATATAATTCCATGTAAAATTGACAGCCCTGAATAGAACCACGCAGAACCATGAAAAGGGTTAAGAATGAATGCAAATCATTGTTTGAAGGAATTTCGACACTAATGTATAACAATAATAAGTTGAATTAATCATTCTTATGGATATCACTGAACTGAAGATTTAGTTTTGTCTGATAAGAATGTTTTTATTACCTACTTACGACTTCGACAATCTGTTTTAAATATTTCGACATTACATATTTAAGTCTTCTGTTAAAAGGACAAATCCAAGTCTCCAAATCGATTAGTGGGTCAAATTAAATAATTTTACAAGGATAGCAAAGCAACCCGAATACATATTTTTATTATTATCACTAACACTTGCAAACGATTCTTGAACATTAGCAATATCTTACCACGAAGATACATAATAATCGATGAGAGCAACAGTTGACGTCGTGAGACCCCATTGAGACATAACGTGGCAATTTCCCCCGGCCCGCAACCGATATGTTCCGATCACACACGGAACGGAACACACGGGGGGGAAATCTCTGGAAATACCTGCCTGCATTTATACAAGACATAAACCGTTAATAGAAGAAGTATGGAAAAGCGGTGGAAGTAAAAATTATAAACAACATTTCATCTACGCATAATGTTGCATAGTTTGCCAAAAACGCATGCGATAAGCCTACTAATTTTATTGTATACTAGCTTTTGTCCACGGGTTCGCCCGCGTGGATGTCGTGAAATATCATCGAAATATACCGGGAATAAAAGTACCTAAGTGTTAATCCTGGTTATAAACTATCTGTGTGTCAATTTTCATCCAAATCCACTCAGCTGTTTTTGATTTATTCCGAAAAATAAAATCTAAAAACTATATTTACGGCATTAACCTCGTAGCAATTACTTTTTTAAAAAATATTAAATGTACAGTTTTCACTTCGGTACTATTTTTTATATAAATAGATGCTAGCATAATAATATTAACCGGTTCGTTGTACAACATACTGTATATAAACAAAATGAATAATATGAAACTCTAAACTTTCACAATTTAATAAGTACCTGATTATTATAGCCGCTCTTTTTGTTTCTGTTTGTTTGAAACATAAAATAATAGTTATAGAAGTAAAGTTTACGTGATAACAATAACGTAAATATTACCCTCGCTTCAACCACAAAAGCAACAAAGATAGCTTTTCATTGGAGATGAACTTCATTTAAAATAGCTTTTGAAAAACCACTGCTTCGTAAGCCACCTCACATTGACACTATTCATTGTGCGTTCAGATCATGCATTGACACCTCTCGCTATTTGTCTTTCAGTGTTCCGTGTGCACTCTCTTCCTTCATTATATCAAGGCAGTCCAACCAGACGGCTAATTCTCGTAATTTTAAGAACGTTTGCAGTCTAATGTCAGTCTCAATATGTCAAAAATACCCGGTAATTTCCCTACATATTTGTCAAGTTTAAGACATTGATTGACGCTGAGATGAGATGGAGACTAGATCTTGAAAGTTTTTTAATTACAGGAATTTGGCCTTCTGATGTCAGACGTCTAGCCATATATGTTCTACCTTATTCACTGAAATCTTACCCTACGCTATGTGATATAAAAATGCTGTAAACATCTCACCGCGAAAACGTAAGGTGAAATGCTGTCATTCCACCTGATGCTAAGGAATGTCACTATTGACCATTGATTTGTCCATGCTCAATGCTATTGACAGATCCAGAATAGATCGGCTGGAGTGCAAGTGCATGTTTTTATTGGCGTAGGTAGGCAGCACACGCACAAATAAATTCATCCGCACAATACGTCATAGTAAAAAAGTTTTAAATCATTCGAAATTGTGCTTTCAACCTTATTTGAGTTCCGGTGACATTTTGGACTCGCTTTTTCCATTCGGCCAGCTGTTGTTCACATAGTTTCGAGACTATACGAATAAATAAATGATTGTGTTATGAAATGGCAGGAGATAAACTTGGTCGCGATAAGGTGAGCACGCCTCTTTATCCAGATGATTATACGAAGGCACGTAGACGGGATTTGATGCAGATAATACAGAACTTAGGATTGGGATCTCCGTACTTTTAAATTTTAACTTGTCTGTTATCGATTTTCTTTTAATCGAGCAGACAGATAATAAAAAGGGTTTAGTTGGGACCTAACTTCTTTATTTATACTGGGAAAAGTACCTACACAGCACCGTAGATTTTCTTACCTACTTGTATGTTTGACTAAGTGATAACAGCCGCACGGGTCGAACGATCAGGTTAAGCTACGGTTGCCGCGGTTGGTCAATGGATGGGTGATCATCTTTGCATACCGAGACCCCTCCGTGTCTCAGAAAGCACGTTTAGCCGTTGGTCCTGGCTGTCATTCGTGGAACTTTGACAGTCGTGACGGGTCATCAGAACCCCGAAAGTCTGACAGCCAGTCTTACCAAGGGGTATCGTGTTACCCAGTGACTGAGTTGTGGAGGTCAGATAGGCAGTAGCTCCATGTAAAATACTGTTATTCAGCTGCAACTGGTTAGACTGGAAGCTGACATAGTTGGGAAAAGGCTAAGTAGTTTTTGAAACCCAGCTATGTATTTATTTATATTTGATGCCATTTCTACAACTGATGTTCAATCGATACAGTATTAATAAATCACGTTTAGTATATCTGCCTAGTCCAGGTATAAGTTCCAAGCTGTTACATATGCACGGGAACACAGTCCCGGGGGTAATGACCTATGCCAATGACTAGTATGTCAATCAATTTCAAACAAACATAATTACTATCGTTGGACATACCATAGATTACATAGTACTTAGCTGTACAGTTCCCTCTACTTAGGGCTTCACTTAGTGGTTACTCGGAATCGGAACTAATCTTGTTGTCTTCGGCGATCAAGTGCTGATTAGACATTGCTAAGCTCTCATTTGACATACACAGAACATGGACAAAGCGGAGTAATGTTTGGAAAGCATAGTTTTAAAGTTTATACTATTATTTCATGAGAAAAACCAGCAGTATCGACCTGTAAGTCTATCTCGAGCCGGCATTTTATTTATTTATTTATTAAAACTTTATGCACAAGTAAAAAATAATACTGTACAAAGGCGGACTTAATGCCTGAGGCATTTTCTACCAGTCAACCTTAGGGTGATGCAGAGATATACCATGGCAGGTGCAACAAACGGGATAGATAGCTCGTAAATGACTATAAAATACAAGAATAAATACTAATATATAGATACAACATATAAACAAAATAAACCTTGGTCAGGAGAAATAACGATCGGTAGAGGAGAAAACGAATCCAGCAACTCAGCGCTGGGATGTTTCAGCCAACTTCTGACGGATATGTTCACGTGCCTTCACTTTAAAAGATAACCGACTGGTTGCTGTCCTGATTTTCAGAGGGAGCGCATTCCAAAGAAAAACCGCCTGGACAAAGAAAGAAGAATGAATGAAACCTGAACGGTGAGAAGGACATCGTAGAAGACGCCTGTTGGTGGAACGAAGATTTTTACTATTATTTCATTTCTCATATGGATGGGTCTATACCTAATTATGAGAATCGCTTGTATCGTGGTAGGTACCTACAGATATGGTGAGTCATTTTGCTTTTGTGGAATCTATTTATTATATCAGAAGATTTGTTTTGCTAATTTAATTTGACCCTGTATGTCAAATTAAATTAGCTAGCGAAACTGTGCAGACGCTATGGGTATCGATATCTTATTATGACAAAATAAAATAAATAAAAAATTGTTTCTTTTTTGTGTGATTATGTATCGATATCGATACCCATCACGTCTGCGGAGTTTCGCTAGCTAATTCAATTTGACCCGGTATACGTATGTTATATATATATACAGGGTGGCAACCTATTATCATGGATTCAGTACCTGATTCTAGATACCCCGGCGCGGGTTGCAATTTTTAGTCGATTATTTAAAAAAAACCAAATGCTGTTTCATACATTTTGACCGCGTAGGTATTGCAGTTTTCTACGAAAAAAATATTTTTGTACCTATCACATTTTTTTAAGTGAAAACTTCTTTTGAAACGAAAAAGCGACATTAAAAAAAGACAAACACATATCTATAGAATTTAACGTGAATGAGAATGAGATAGAATACCTACATTATATAATATATAGTATTGAAGTTCACTTTTTTTAAGGTTTCACTACTATCGCGTGTGAACTGCACACATGTTTTTTTTTAATCATGTGTTGAATTTATGGTTACAGTCTGCGTGTCAATATTCCTGCGACCCTGTTTATTTGACAATTATTAATTACTTATTAGACATAATGTTCGCATTTGGCAGTCAAAAAAGTCTCCAGTCCAGACAAAATATAATTTGGACATAAGTTTCGATCACCAACTACAAATACTTGACTAAGTAAATCAAAATCAAAAGTTTTTTATTCAAACTAGGCTGAGAATCAGCACTTTTTGAACGTCAAAATCACATAAGACAGTCCCCCCAAAAATTTCAAACCAAATCTTCCACTTGGTGACACTGGGACTTGGTGGACATAGGTTCCTAGAACTTTTAACGTTTTTCACTAATATTCCTCCAAAATCATCACTCATCAAGAAATTAATTAAAGCTAGCCACGACTAACTAGCTCCGGTGCCTCAGGTAATGCAATGCGAGGTGACGTCACAAGGAAGCTTCGGATTACGTCACGAGCAGATGGCGGCCATTGTCTCAGGTGTGTGTGACGCGTGGTCAGAGCTGGCATGCCGTGAAATGTGGCCGCGTAGGGACACGAGGAAGTAGCTGCGATAAGAATA
The DNA here is from genome assembly GCA_937001585.2 of Brachylomia viminalis. NCBI lineage: Eukaryota > Metazoa > Arthropoda > Insecta > Lepidoptera > Noctuidae > Brachylomia > Brachylomia viminalis. Next base: position 14,033,510 of record OW443299.2, read on the forward strand.
ATTGCGGCGGTTATAATTTAAGGATGTGTTTTGTAGTTCATTTGCTACTGTTTCGTTCAGTGAACGAATGGCCCAAAAGTGGGTCTAGAGTGCGTGAGTAATCTAAGTGGTCCCTTCAGAAACTTGTTCAGGGTGCTTAGGGAGTAAACATACTAAATTTCCTGACGTCTAGGAGGTGAGCCGGAGGGGAGCACAAAGTTCCCACTTTTAGGTTTTTCACTAATATCTCAAAAACGGTGCGTCGCGTCGCTGTCGTAGGGAAAATTGTTCTTATACTGTATGTTACTGCTACATGTTATTTTGTAAAAAAAAACGGATTTCCAACCGTTTTCGAGCTACACGTTCCTGAAAAATTTAAATTTCCTAAAGAAGACTTTTACCAAATATTCCGTCATATCAGCTAAACTATTATCCATATTTACTATGCCTATTACGTTTTCATCCTCTTAGGCCGTGAGCGTCTTGGCGAGGGTTCTTGCTTCATGACATACTCATCCTCAGTATTGGGTGGTTCTTGCTGAAGGGGCTCTACGTCACCTTCATTGTTGTCCTCGTTCAGACATGTCGTTGAGGCATTTCCCTTGACAGTGGACGCACGCCGCAGAACAGATCAGCATTGCTTTCCATATCTGCCACTACCACAATCCTTGGTGTAGCGGCAAAATATAGTTTTCTGTAGGACCTTTGGTGTTGGTGTCTCCTACATGTTTCCACCCCCATTCTTGAGGGGACAGCTCATTCCCGAGCCACTGCTGCACTTGGTGGTAGGTGTGCCGAGAAAGAATATTTGGTAATTAGTTCACAACTTTTTCTAGTTATTTAGATATGCAACTACAAGTACCGAACCTTCCAGTTTATATACATAATTCAGCGTAAAAGTAGGTATCTAAATGATTATCTGATTCAGACTGACTGGATATTAATAGCTCTCTCGTTGGCATCTCTTTATGCTTGGTTATCCTATGGTCCCTTTCAGTTTTTATCTCAGATCCATTCACAAATGGTTGCTTTATGTAAAATCTTTTTAGTTGATCGCTATTCCAAGGAATGCTTTTTTAGCAATTTCATAGTGTGTTATAGGAAAAGCAGGGCAAACTATTGCATTTTATACATTTAAACTAAGTATATATTCCCTTTAATTTTTTTGAAAAACCATTTTTATATTTCATAAAAAAAGACTGAGCGGTGTTCATGGATTTTCTTTTTTTATTTCCCATTTTGAACAGTTAGTTTCCCCTCGGAGGCCTACCTATTTTCACAAAATTATTGAACCTAGTTATAAAACTAGTCTCCAAAAGTATAGAGTAACGTAAGCACACAGGACAGCGAGGTCATGTGTACAATATAACATGTCAACGGAAAAAGCTTTTAGTGGCCCAACAGACATAACGATATCTGCTGGGAACGGTAAGCGTATACACATAGAAGTATCTGCTGTAAACTAGGGCTGGTACGTTAACAATGTTTCTTTTTTCAGAGTTCATTTTCTGCCAGTGCTAATGTATCATATCTATACATTTTCGCACGCCTCATAACGCGAAGCGGTTGAGGTAGTGCTTTACTCCCGACTCGTCAAGGTCAAGCAATTTTGTGGTCGTCAAATGCCTTTATCACAACTATATTGCACTTATACAATAATATGAGTACCTACATCGAGAAAATACTACAATTAAACCATCTTTTACTTTCTAAAAATCATTTTATGTTGCTACTTTGAAACAAAAACTTTACGTGGATGTCTTGATGTCTGAACGCTGATTTTGTATGTACCAATACGTACCAACGATAACTCCCGAAAAAAATTATATTATATCGAGACCGGGCTTTTTTTATTAGTTCCAGAATTCGGTGAACTAGTGCCGTATTTCATTTCAGTAGCCTAGTTTAAGTAGTTTAAAAAAAAGAGTTTTTATTCAAATTCATTATGATACACACGCACAAAAATATAAGAACTTTTCTTGCATACATTTTTTTTGTTCAAATCAACGATTTATTATTATTTTAAGAAAATAAATGAGCGTTATGAGGCGTGCACTTTTGGATTTTCCCAACCTTTTAATTTTATCAATTAAAGTCGCGTTCGTGTCTGTGTAACCGCGCTGTTCTTCTAAACAACGCCACGGATTTTGATGCAATTTACACCCTCATTTAATGAATGGAAGGTTTATGTGTATAAAACATTAGCATTAAACTAACAGATAGCACGGAAACCTCCATGTTTTGTCAAGTTGTAAAAACGAGGCAGGAGCGGGTTGCTTGTAACATACAAAAAAGAATTTGATGATACAACGAGAAAAAAGTTAGCTAAGCTAGCTAAATCTATTTTAAATATAAGTTCATATACGTAGACAGAGAATAGTTTTCTCTGTCTACGATCATCTAGGAAATAGTTTTCATTGTTTCATTGCACGAAAAGAATGTCCCTAGCTGCGTCAGTTTCTATTCCAGTTTAATCACTCAAAACTGTTTCGTGAATTTCAATATGGCATTGTTTTTTGAACCATTTACGGTTATACAACGTGTTGTTTTGCATCCTCGTCAAATTTCAGGAGGCTGTTATGAAAGACATAAATAATCAAATAAAATTACGATCCTGCTCAATAATTAATACATACTTGTTTTTTTAGGTATTTAAGTTTGACAGTATTTCAGAATACTCCACTTTCAAAGAACAAAATCGCCCCGTTGCGTATGCGGTAGGCAGTGTCGTACGACTATGTCGCTGTGTGCATGCGTTACAGTTACAGCGCAGTTACAGGGTGGTATCACACGCCTTCAATACCCTGCCCTGGAGTTGCATCAGGGAGGCACTCCGGTATCACCGGATGCCGACCTACCTCTGTCGTGTGGTCGAGGCCTATTTGACGGACAGGGCCGTCATCTACCCCGGTCACCAGGGAGTGTGGAACCGGCAAGAGATGTCGTGCGGTGTCCCACAGGGATCGGTCCTGGGGCCGCATCTGTGGGATATCGGCTACGACTGGGTGCTGCGCGCCGACCTCCCCAGCGGCGTCAGCGTGGTTTGTTACGCTGACGACACGCTAGTCCTAGCGCAGGGGAGGTCGCACCAGGCGGCGGCCGAACTAGCGACACGCGGGGTTGCGACAATCGTCGAGAGGATCCGGCAATTGGGACTCGAGGTGGCCCTGCACAAGTCCGAGGCCATGTGTTTTCATGGTCCTCGGAACACGCCACCGTCGGGTTCCCAAATAACGGTAGGAGGGGTTCACATCGGCGTCGAGTCGACGATGAAGTACCTGGGACTCGTCCTCGACAGCCGGTGGAACTTCGTGGAGCATTTTCGACGTTTGGCTCCCAGACTGGAAAGGGCCGGGGCTGCCTTAAAGCGGCTCCTGCCCAATCTAGGGGGGCCAAACGCCTCCTGCCGGAGGCTCTACGCGGGGGTCGTGCGGTCCATGGCCCTTTACGGGGCACCGGTGTGGGCGCGTTCCTTGAGGCGGCGGCCAGCCCGCTGGTTGAATGCGCCCCAAAGGGTCATGGCCATCCGGCTGGTCCGGGGATACCGTACGGTCTCCGGTGAGGCGGCGAGCCTCCTTGCCGGATTACCGCCATGGGATCTGGAGGCAAAAGTCCTCGCGCACGTTTGGGAGTGGCGCGAGGAGGCGAAACGCCGGGGCGTAGCTCCGCTGCCGCGAGAAATCACGGTACAGCGGACAGAGCTCCGGCGGGATCTCAGGGCGGCATGGAGAGTGCGATTGTCGCAACCCAGCGCTGGGCACGCCACAATTGCGGCGATAAGTCCCCTCTTTGAGGAGTGGCTAGAGAGGCGCCACGGCGTCCTCACCTTCCGCCTGACGCAGGTCCTCACCGGACACGGTTGTTTCGGGAGGTTCCTGTTCCGGATAAGGCGGGAGGAAACGCCCGGGTGTCACCATTGTGTGGATCGCCCGGAGGACACGGTGGAGCATACGGTGGAGGTCTGCCCGGCTTGGGCGGAGCAACGCCGTGTCCTCGTGGAGGCGATTGGCGGTGGCGATCTCTCGCGTCCGGCCTTGGTCCAGGCCATGGTACGGAGCGAGAGGGCTTGGGAAGCCGTCACCTCCTTCTGCGAAGCAGTAATGTTCGCGAAGGAGGAGGCGGAACGCGTGAGGGAGAGGCAAAGTTTGCGCCCTCACGCCCCTAGCCGCCGCAGGAGACGCCCTGGGCGTCGGGAATCGCAGGCCGATTCCCGGCCACCGTAGGCGCGGGCCTGCGAACGGCGAGCAATGGGCAGCTCGCCGTTCGATAAGGACCAGGCCCGGGTCGACGGCGCGTTGTGTTCCACGCGCGCCTCAAAGAGATGTCAGCACCAATGACGGGGTTTGCTAGGACCGATGCCTGCTAGGGTTGCGGAAAAGTCCAAGAGGGTTACCGTGGCCCCTGGCACAGGCAACTGAAGGAACACGGGTGGGTTTTAGTCAGTAAGAGTCTGACACGCCCTCCTGCTCTGCCCAGAGCGGGAGAAGTTATTTGATAATTTCCCACCCACAAAAAAAAAAAAAAAAAAAAAAAAAGGGTGGTATCACACGGGCCCTACACATGCTGATTTCCGAAAAATAAAAATAAATACCTACTTATTTTATTATTGATTCGTGTCGAGAATCATTAGCATAGTTACCTCCTCGAATTTGACGAGGATGCAAAACAACACCTTGTATAAAACTTAGTGTTCATTTGTGTACTTTATTACTTTACTAGCCTCTGTCCGTAACTTCGTCCGCGTGAAATTTCTGGTTCCCCCGACCCACCGCGTCGTATCGCATCGCCTACCCGCGCTATAACTCTCTTTTTGCTCGGCTCCTAAGGGTCGTTGCGTGATGTTAAATAGCATATAGCCTTCCTCAAAAATTGGTCTATAAAATGCCAAAAAGTTTTTTTTAAATCCGACTGGTAGTTACAGAGCTTGCCCCCTACATACAACCTTACAAACAAACAAATTTTACCTCTTTATAATATTAGTATAGACTAGCGACCCGCTCCTGTTTCGCACGGTTTTTACGATTTGACAAAACATTGAGATTTCTTAATTTTATGTAGGTATATTAAATATTAATGTATTATTTATACACATAAATCTTTCTAAATGATGGTGAAAACCGTATCAAAATACCTTGCGTAGTTTAAGAGAACTACACGGTCACACAGCCAGACACGAAAAGCAACTTCAATTTATAATATGTATTTGTCGCAGAACCAACACAGGCACAATTTATTAGAATCACTATGGAATATTGTTCATTTAGAATTACGCCATCTATTATCGTTTGTCGGAATCGTCAAGCAGTATGCTTGGGTGAGGTCGATACAGGACTTGGCAGCTGTCAGTCGTCATTCTTTGACATTAGACGTATTTGATGTGACAGGCGCGCAGGGGGGCTTGACTTGATGGTTAGACACAAACGTGAGAGATCGTGCTGCCAGACAGTATCGAACTTACCGCGTTTCCGTATCTTAATCCATTTCCATCGGCTTTGGTAGCTTTCCGACATGAGGTGCTAAAACAATATTTCCATTTTCCGGTGAGCCACTGCATTCTCGCCGTAATATTTTCCACCTTACCTTTTATAATACCCAATTAAGCGTTCACCTTTTCCACCATGCAAATACTGAAACAGCAAAGTGACAATTAATTCGACTATCAATATTAAAAGCTTTCAAAGCCTGAGTAGTGGGATAATGTATCGGGCAGGATTCAAAATGTCAGCCAACTTTTATGTAATTGGCCGTGGTCCGTGGGTCGTGGAGGTAATCCCGCTCGCATTCATTAGTGGCAGTGTAACTGCAACTTATAATCTGGCTGTCAGCACGCCGCGCCGCGCCGCTTGCGAATATTGTAGAAGTAGTAAACCCGCGTAACTGTTTGTTGGAAATTTTTGATTTTATGGGGGTTCACGGTGAAAAGTTTGAGGTTCGTTGACTTTTTGAAGAGGAAGAAAATTCAGAAAAGGGGTAATAAGGAGTTTTGGAGTCTGTTAATCAAAGGTTTTCAGATTTAACGATTTTGTTTTATCGATTTATTGAGAGTACGTTATTGCAGATCACAAATCGGCAAACAGGGTTCTAGAGATAGAACCAAACAGGCCTAGTATTTTCATCTGTGAACGGTTGTGTTGATGTAATGTACTACTTAATGTAATGGCTTGGCAACCTTTCATTGGTTCGTGCGGTTTATCGGCGCACAGCATCAACTTTTAATCCAGCATATCTGTGCCAACCGCGGTTATGGTTAGTGTTTTGGCTCTTATTGGGACTGCGTTACGTTAACGGTTACAGGGGTTTTTTGACACACTTTTTTACCAATACCTATCGTCAATATTATCGTCAGCCTAGGTAACTAATTTAAACATTTTGTTCAGCATTATCTGCCTATCTCCATGAGAAAAAGGCATGAGTTTACGTATGTATGTATGTTTAAACATTTTGTAGAATTTACATTTCAATTCAAGGCGTCAACAATCAACTTACTCAATTACAACATAAATCACAACTTGTATTGTGGCTCGCGTCTACATATGAACTGCTAGTTTGACAAAATGTGAAGTGAACATGGGCCGCGGATACAATTTTGTTTTCACGTTTTTTGACGACGCGGTAAGCCCAGATGGAGATAGTGGACGAGTAAGTCTCCTCCTCAGATTGAATAAGACGGAGAAAAGGAAGGGAAAGACGAAAGAAACACTTTTGCTCTGCTATGATACACATCATCAATGCCAGCCATTTCCCAACCATTTTGGGGTCGACTTCCAGTCTAACCGGATGCAGCTGAATACTATGAAGTTGCCGTTTTACAATTCTGGCCGTTTGAAACGTAATATGTATGGCTGACAATAAATTCTATATTTAAATGAATTTTATTTAAAATATACGGAATTCTATTTTCAAATTTTATACAGTATTTTTTTAATTGATTCGTGTTTTGTTTTCACTACATTTGAATCTTTTTCATCACTATGGACACGATAAAAATACGAGTAGGTAATTATGAAATACGAGTTCCGTCGCGGTAGTAATGCCACACTAACGGCTCGCAACATGAATTACGTGTATGGAGTGAACACTACAAACGAACGCACGACTCGTTATTGGTTTGAACGCTTCCGAAATGGAAATTCTGATCTAAAAAATGAACCCCGTGGTCGCCCGAAAACTAAATTCAACAATGGCGAATTAAAGGCGATAGTGGAAGCTGACGATACTCAATCTACGGCTGAGTTAGCAGCAGCTTTCAACGTTCGCATCAAAACAATATTGGTCAAATTGGCAAGGTAACATGGAAAACTTGATAAGTGGGTGCCGCTCGAACTGAACGATCGCCAGCGCGACGAACGCGTTGAGGTATGCCTTGCGTTGCTTAACAGACACAGAAACGATGGGATTTTGAACCGCATTGTCACTTGCGATGAAAAATTGATTATTTTTGACAACCGTAAGCAGTCATCATGTTGGTTAGACCCTGGTTCAGCGCCTAGGCAATGAACAAAACGAAAACTTACCCCTAAACAGTCATGGTCACAGTTTGGTGGTCTAGTGCCGGTATAACTCATCACAGCTTCTACTTGGTACCAGGCAGGCACCAGCATTATTACACATGTGTACTGTGAGGAACTGGACGCAATGATGGAGACGCTCGCAAAACTCCTGCCAGCCTTGGTTAATCGCTTGTCCCCGCTGCTCCTACACGACAACGCTCGACCTCGTACGGCACAACAGACGGTCTTTAAGCTACAAGAGCTAGGGTTGGAAGTTTTGCGTCATCCACCGTACTCACCCGACCTTACGACGACAGATTTCTACATTTTCCAAAATTTGGACAACTTCTTGGCAGGGAAAAAATCGGTATTTAAAGATGGTCACCCATCCATGGACCGATCACGGCAAGCGTAACTTAAGCTGATCGATCGACCCGTGTAGCTATTATTACTTAGCCACGAACTCTCCTGCTATGATACACAAAGCCCTCATAATAATTATGAATTGAAGACACTTTTTCTCACGGTGGAGCATACGGTGGGGGCCTGCCCTGCATGGGCAGAGCACCGCCGTGTCCTCGTAGAGGCGATCGGCAGCGGCGGCGACCTCTCACGCCCGGCCTTGGTTCAAGCCATGGTCCGGGGCGAGGGGGAGTGGGAGGCAGTCGCCTCCTTCTGCGAAGCAGTCATGCTAGCGAAGGAGGTGGCGGGACGGGAGAGGGAGAGAGTCTCCCGTCCAAGCCGCCGCGATGGACGCTCCGGGCGTCGGGAGCCGCGTGACGACTCCCGGCCACCGTAGGCGCGGGCCTGCGGGTGGTGAGTAATGGGTAGCTCACCGTCCGAGCAGGATCAGGCCCGTGCCGGACGGCGAGTACGTGTTCCACGCGCGCCTCAAAGAGATGTCAGCATCGAAGAGGGGGCCCACTAGGGCCCAAGCCTGCCGGGAAAGCGGGATCATCCATAAGGGGTACCGCTGACCCGGAACATAAAGGGCCAAGGAAGGAACACGGGTGGGTTTTAGTCAGTAAGAGTCTGACACTCCCTTCCGCTCCACCCAGAGCGGGAGGGGTCATTTGATGATTTCCATCCTCAAAAAAAAAAGACACTTTTTCTTCTGTGCAATTCTTTTGCGTAACTAACCGACATGATGCTAATTCCATCTCACTTGGCCAGACAATAATGTTAGGTACTTACTTGAACCTGTAAAGTACATATGTATAATATAATATAGCCCAAAATAATAGCTAAATCTTAGGTATACAAAGTATATTCAGCTGTAGGCGCAATAGTGTAAAATAAACACTCCTTTTTAGCACGTTGATACAAAATTAATCCGGCTCTGTAACGGGCAGGTTTGTTTTTCTTAACGAAGCGCCGGAGACGTTGCCTTATAATGCACTTATGATTTATTGCATCAGAATCTCGCTGCGCCGGCATTTTTAATATTTTGCTGTATTTTACTTGACTTGTGTAAGCAAGGCAGGGCAGGGTAGCGTGCCCCGTGGGATAGTTGGATGTTCTAGTGGCAGCAAAGTGACGAGTGCATTTGGGTTGGTCGTTGGACAGGATAAATGTTGTAGGTATGTAGTATCAAAAAACTTTTGGTAAAAATGTTGAAGTAAAAAATGTAGGTAGGTATTTCAAAACAAACTTTAGAAATAATTTGCTGTCTTCTATGTGCATTCAATCCATCCAAATCAATCCAAAGCGGCTAAAATTATATCTTGCTGGAAAAGCATACTACTAGTATTTTAGAATATTTAAATGACAACATGTAATATTACGAATTTAACAAATACTTACTGACATTATATAATTTTGACAATTTATAATTAGATAGGACAATTTAATTCAAATTTATAATAATGTATTGTTTAAATTTAATTTTTAGTTTGTGTGAAAATTTAATATTGTTTTTAGCTTTGTTTAAATACCTAGGAATGACTTTTCTTAGCTACATATTTGTATGCCACAAAGGCCGAACATGACGGATCTTTTTTTTAAGTTAGTAAAAAGTGCCTTCTTATAAACCACATATTATTAAAAATAATTTTATTGGATTAAGATTATCAAGCGACCCTACACGAGACGATTGTTGAGTACCTGTTCATCAAAGATGAACCCAAAGCTAACAAACAACAATAAAACCTTCATATTCTTTATTACTTCAATAAATGTTCATACGAAAACAAGACGCTATATAAGATGTTCGTATAAAACTCAAAATATCGCCGAAGAGACGTTTCTTATGAATCTGACACGCTGAATTCTGAGATTAAATTCATACCCCGAGGTACAATTCGTTCAGAATAACGTCGCATCGTCCACACTCCTACCGAGATGAAAAATGGTGGCATTATCTCGATTTCACTTGTCAAGTGAACAAAAAGAGGTTTTACTGTAGTACCTACTTATTTAGTTCCGCTATCTAGAGATCTTTGCAAACAATTCACTAGGTTGGAGCGAAGTATATGGAACTCCAACATATTTTTTTAAATGCAAATTTTGTGGCAAAAACCCTTAGAGCATTAAACCAAAAAACCAGAGAAACAACACACATAAAACATAACACAATCAAACTAAAACTTGATTACAGACAGTTCCATACTTCCATAGGTACGAAATTTATAAAACAAAAAAGGTTATCAAATAAATTGTTCACCGAAACAACGCAAATGAAATAACAAAGCACAATTTTTACGAGCCATAAACAATTTCGCGCGGAAGCCAATGTTAAGCGTGGAAACTTCTTCAGTGAGACCGTTACACAATGAAATTAACAATAAGCTCGGTGGAAACAAAGAAAGCACCTAAGTTGATAAATAAAAAATATGCCAAGGGACAAATGGCGGGGAGCGAGTACAAAAATTACAAAAATCCCGGTGATTTTTGTGGCTTTCCTCCTGTTTTGCTACTGAATCCTCGCGAACACTAATTTTAACAAACGTTATTATTTTCTTTTGTTTTAAACACTTTTAAAATAAACTAGTAATCTTAAACGTTAGTTTTACGCTAGCTGACTCGAGCTCGAAAAATTACTACACGCAGCACTCGCACTTTATAGATTTGGAACACATGTTAATTAAGTAGTTCACTCACTGAAACAATTTAAAAAACTTTACCTTTTCTATAGTCAGATAGAAAAGGTAACGGAACTCCAAATTCCGTTATGGCATAAATAATTTCCTTTTTAAAATCCCAAATACTTGCAGTTTCAATCAAACAATGAATGCAGGTTATTTAAACAGCACTCTATCTACACCACATTCTTCTATTTGTTTGTTTATAACCTTAATAAATATGTATGCAACAGAAAGTAAGCAGAACATATCAGGATTATAGAAGGCATAATACAGCCGATTCTACTCTCTGTAATCTGGAGCAAATCAACTTAAACAAATTGTTATTCAAAATCTCAAAACATTGAATAACAACTCAACTAAAATATTCATAAACGTAAATAATTGTGATATCCGTTTGGCTCGGCAATTACGTGGTGATATTAAAACTTAATTAAAATTTGTTTATCACGGCTCGAAAGCGATTAAAAGTTTAAACGAAGCTCGGCGACGTAGACCGCCTTCGGAACGAGTTTATTTACGTAAATAGTGTTTCGGTGCTTGTGCTCCCAAACTGACTTTGTGCATTGGAACTTTATGTTTATTTCATTGAATAGTTTATATTGTAAACTATTGGGCAACATTTTGAGGAATTGTTATGGAATATACAAAGAAATTGCAAGGGAATATAATATTTCTAAACGTATAAAAAACCTACTGTTTACGAAGTTTTTCTCACATTTCCAACGTTTTTCCCAAAAAACAATATCCCTGAAATTTTCCACCACACGAAAAGAGAATTTAATTATTTATTTGAATTCACAAACGAGTTCGTCACTTGGGGCGCATTCTAAAGGGCTCTACTTATTTGGACTTCTACTTGTTTGTTCAAGTTATCTCGGAATTTATGTTAGGGCCGCACGAAGGCCGTGCCGCGGGACATACTAGTGGAAATTAATGAGGACTCCAAGCGGAGTTCAATACTCAGCCTTATAAACTAACTGTGAAAAATAGACCGTGCAATATATAATGGAGTGGGATATAAAATAACTACCTATTTATTTTTTGTTGCTATACGTAAATCTTTAAATAGATAAGAAAGTATGTATCATGTTGAATGAATCAACATACAATCATAAAGTTCGTTATAATAATCACCACTTGTCCAAGAAAAAAGTATTTCAACCTAATCAATGGCACATCTCTACTCTGTCTGAGAGGACATGGCATGAACGGCATTCCTACCCTTTCGTCCTTCTTCATTGGTGAGAAAAGCGGTAGCCATACACTAATATATCGATGGGACAAATGGTTTAAGAATGACTAATACTTAATACATCTACCTGAATATTTCAGTGCACGTATGATTTTTAAATTAATCGTTTACAATTCGTCGATGAGTTTCATAGCGACAGTTGATTAGAATGACGTTTAGAATAACGTGTGACCCCCTATGTATAAACATTTAAAAAATACTACATATTTTACTTTATAACCTTTCAAAGTACGACATGTTAGCATATAGCAAATAACTGACTAAAATTAAACTCAAACCTCTAAATATGTTGCTGAAAGCCACAGAGTGTTCAAACCGTAACTTCACTTAAACAATCATACGCTTGCGTTTCGTGTACACTTAGCATAATATTCGGGGTTACGTCACTCTTAACTGTAACTCGGCATTAAATATAAGTTAGGCTGTGGTCTGATTGATCTTAGGCTGTGTTTTATGTAGTGGGAATGGTCAGTAACAATAACGGTTGATTGTTATGGGGTGGATAAATACGTGCCTACCATACCCTGAGCGCTTTCATTTCAACAGGATTTGTTTGACACTACCATTGAATGGAAATAATATATTTTTAGGAAGAATCGATGATTCAATGTAAGCTGAAATCAACATCAGATTGCTTTATAGTGTGCCATTACGCTACCATCAACCGTTTGGCATGTGTTTTGCAAATAATCACTGCAAAAGTTTATAATTAGAAAGACCTTCCTGAAAGAAGCAAGAAAGAAAATGCGTTTATTTGCGGTAAACATGACGCAAAAAATAACAATAGCTACCTACTGTCGTCGATACTTTTTACGTTTCGGTCTCAATGAAAGTGATTGCAAAATAGTGATCGCTTCAGCGTGTTTTTACCACCAATCAACAAAAAAATCAAAAGTTGAAATGAAAGGATTATGAGTCGAGTTGTTGAAAAGAAAGAAATTGATCGGTTAAGCTTTTATTTTGCTAGAAAGCGGTGAACGGCTGTCGAAAAACAGAGCGTTTTTTGACACCTTAATTTGAAATGCCTACCTACTGGTGAAAATGACAGATTTTCACGATGGCCGTTATAATATGACGGCCACCGTAGCTTTAGTAGATACATTCGATCGTCTCCTGTAAGGTGTAGGTAACGGGTAAGCTAATCTCACGGTCACCGCAATTACTTGTGGACCCCATGAGGTCGCACCCTTATTGCAAATCGCCGCAAGGGTAGCTCTTCGTGTTTACAAGTTACAGGCTGATTGTTTGCCTTCAATAAACAGTGTGTAGGCATCGCTATTTGTTAACTTTGCATATCGATCCAGTACATTAACAAAAGCGATCAAATTCATGTTTATACATAATTAAGTTAATTAGGTCTGTCATTATGTTGAGGTCGAAGTTGTGGAGTATCGTTTTTAAGAATTACCCAGGAATATATTTTCTTCAATTCAAAATCATATTATCGTCTGTGTTAATTAAAGAAGGTTTCAACTTTATATCTCACCACTTTTTCCAACAATTATTGTTTAAATAACTAACTTGAAACTTTCAAACGAATAAGATAACTTTTAATTACGAACTCCAGCTCACATAATGTATCTATGGAATTACTATTCATAATTCCACACAAATGAAGGATTAAACAAAGCACAAAACTCTTAAAGTCCTGCACGAAAATAAAACAATGCTGAGTTATTTCAACTATGTATATTCCGCTACCAGGTTTTTTCCGCGTCTCCACTCGCGTGGACGGAATCGGGACGGGAGTCTTTTTGTTCATCCCCATTGTATCTCATCTCCATCGCAGCACGATAATTTATCCCTCATATTTTATAAACAGTCTCACGAATAAAAATTCCATCGAAATCCATTTAGAATTTTGGAATGAATTGTGTGCAGATGTGAAATTGAATTGCTGTAGATAAATGATTGTGACACTCTGAACTTAGTTCTTTACAACAGTAATCTGGCTTCCACTTCAAAACTAGAGAAAATTAACAGTCAATTTCCCAATAAGAAACAACAAGTTGGCAAAATTATATTTTATTTTGCTGTACCTAATCTATAATTCTTCACAAGAATTTGTTCTGTGACAAAAAGTACCTTTCTTTGTACCTGCCTATTCAAATTGGATTCCTAATGCGTAACGCTACCCGCGAACGCTGCCACCAAACCCTAATCGCAGTTATTACCCCACAAATTACAAAACTTACACGATTCTTGTCACGACACTATTGTTTCATACAAAAATACATGTTCCAAAGCAACCAACAAAATGTAGACAAACGTTGTTTCGTACACGATGTAAAGGCATGTCCGCTTACAAGACCGAGGCCCGCTGGGTGCTGTCGTAAAAACACTATGAAATGTTTACGATGCTAGCCGACGCAGCTGCTTAATTCTTTTGAATTTTTCATATGGACAATGCAAATAACATTAGGTTGTGTAATACGGCTGACCCACGACCGCAACTCTTTTTAGTTTCAGTAGGACAGCTTTTGAAGATAAGCGATCTTACAAGTTTGTTGCGACTATAAGACTTAAATATGGCTCTATTATTATAAGGAACTGCTAGCTGAACAAGGCCCATACATATAAACCTTATAGACTGTGAAAACAAAAAGTGGCGAGGGAATATTGTGATATCACCACGGTGGGCAAACGAATCGGTGATTAGATTCAGTCACAAGCACTTATTTGTGCAGACTTAGCTACTTTTAAAAGCGATCTCACTGTATTGATTTTAATAGTAATATGGAATTCCTACCTTCTATTATGAAATAGGTCTACGTTGTTACTTCAACATTGTAATCGTTATTCCACAATAAAATCCCTATGGACGTGTGCTAGGTTATTATTACATAAGTACTTGTGCCCGTTTATCCATGCGTGTTCAAAAGTGTTGGTCTCATCTTCAGCTGAAACAATTCTTCTCTGCTATACTTTACCCGGGACAGAAATCAAACATGTTGTAGTTTAAGGACGACGTCAATGAATCTAGTCTAGCAAGTCGTTTTAATGAGTTGATCAATCAAAAAGCATGGCCCGGTTTGGTCATTATAGCCAATGTACATGATCAGTCGTCTGTTAATAATTTCAATAGTAGAAATGCAGGTTGTATCGACAATTTGCTACCTGTGACCGCCATTGCGCGTTTGGAAACTAATGTAGCATGAGTAGGTGGTTCACGTTACCTGCTATCAAACGGTGGTCAGCCAGTGTAAACCGAACCTTTGATAGTACTTCATTCGGTAAAACTATAGAGGCATGGTTTTGATGAAACGTAACGCGTTCTGAAATTCAATTGAACCATCAAGCTAGTTTTGTTGTTTGTCCGAGAACGTACTAGGTACGTAGAGTAACATGTGTCCTTTATGCAAGAAGTATTACTGTTATCCTGGACGGGTCGTCTCTTCAATGTCGACAAAGCATCGGAAATTCCCTTGATGTTGCACTGGCCCGTAATCATTTCTAATAGGTGGATTATTAATGAATTTGCTCTGGCGGCTGAGAGTATGTATGCTCACTCAAATGTGTTGCTGGTGGTCGCGTGGGTATTGGATCATTGAGTTCCCTTCAAATGGTTGAGCTGAATGGTGCTGATCCAAACGTCATGTTGGTGAACGGGCGCCGTCAGTAGGCACTGGTAATTTCTTAGCTGCCACGGCTTATTTAAATTCCTGAATTATTTTAATATTTTTATTACGAACGCTTTTAACGTGCACGTCTTTCTACATCGTTCTCACATGTATAATTTCAACATGAATGATGTAACCACTTTTTTGTAACAATATTTTGATTTAAAAGAGTGTCCATGGAGTTTCTTGCCCGTTCTTCTCCATAGGTACCTAGTACGCTTTGGAATGGGCAACTAGCTTCATCTTTCGAACTGACCGACCCCATGAAAATTTAAAAGTGCCTGTAATTGGTTTATTTGAAATAAATGCTTTGAGTTTGATTAATGTTCACTGTAAAGCCGGCGTATAGTTCCAAGTCCATAGCATTAGTAGCCAAGCGTTGGTAAACCATATTCATTACAATGTCATACGAACAAGCACACTCCACCAGCCGGCACTGCCACTAAGTCATGGTCGCACAAAATCGCGCCAAATGTTCCCGACGTATGAGTGTATCTTAGGTACACAAGATGAGCGATGATGTCGTGACTCATCTGCTCGCAAATTAACTGCTCTGATGAATGCGCTGCGACACACAACCACTTACAGAGGACCCCTAACCGACCTACAACCTACCCCCATTATAACCGATTTAAGTATTGTTGAAGGGGCGTTAGAGCTCAAGTTATGGTGGTAGGTAATAGGTGGGTAGGCGCGGCGTGGCAACACTGTTGATGTATCGCTTTCATAACGGCCATGGTTAATTAGTGTCAAATTACAACGCTAATGTTTTTTCGTACTCCCCTGACAGTGTTTGGTGTGGGATATGAGTTTATCGGTCGCCATTGATTTTGCGAATCGTTTTAGATATAAATCTGATATTCCCTATATTATCTGTTTCTCCAATAAGCAAAATGTGGTTTTACGAATTTTAACTAGATATCGTACAGTGTATATCTGTTGTATTTATTTTCAGAAGGTCGATAAATATAGAAGTTAAAAAGAGGAAGTTTTATAAAGAGTGCATGAATATTTTCACCACACAAAGTTATCATCACCAGTGCCTTTACCTTTATCCAACCTCTTAATAAACGCTCAATATAAATTATGCAAACTAAAGTTAATTCCCAAAGTTTTATTGACTTTCTCCACAGATTTACCCTAATGGCGTTTTACGGATGCGCACTAAAGAGTTCTTTAAACTGCGACCCCCGTAATTCAAGTCAGGATTTAAACCTTAGAAGAAAGTAAGTTTGCCGGGACAACAAAGAGGAGCCATTCCCCTCAGAGTAATTTATACGTGACCGCGGGACCCGGGACCCGGGACTCGCAACTCCGTTGAGACTCCGGGACTCGGCTCGCGTGCCTGTGTCCTGACACCTACTACATACAATTGAGTCCGACAATTTTAAACCTTCTTTTTGATTTCATTCCCTGTTTTTGTTGTACCTACGTGAGTGAGGTAAACGGGACGGGTGTAGGGTTTTGTATTATTCATATCGTGCACTTGAGATTTCTAGTAGTTTCTGTCTATACTTACTGTAATTTTTCTCGGACTTTATAACTCGCACGATATTATGATAATAGGCTCGCCCCTATTACGTGGCTTAAAAAAAACTAGTGAAAACAGGTTGTACTTTCGTTTAAAAAAAAAAAGAAAAAAACTACTAAACTTTAGGTACACATTTGCTTTCAGGGAAATACTTTAATGATAATACAGACGCACGTAATCTTGTGTAATAGGGAGGTCTGAAATTACGAGTGATTTTATCAATTAAAAACAAAGATACCTCTTGTCCCGATCAGTTTTGACCTCAAAACACAAAGGGGTTTATACCAAACCTCGATTATAAAGTTATAAGTAGTAATTAACGTCTGCTTACCCATTTTTTTTACGTATACACCTCTCTTAACTTTAAGAAACGTTTATAAATTTACCTCAGTAAAATAAAAATAAACAGTCACTAACAAAAAGTCTTTCTTAAAACGTTGCGTTTACTTCTAGAGAAAAAAGTGTACAAGGAAATAAAACCAATACCTTCATAGAGAATAACATCTGATTGCTCCCATAACGTAAGCAGAATTTACCGCACTAAGTCAATGAGCTAATGAGTTTTCCGCGTTAACGATAAAAGGATTTCGTTTCATAATCCCGCTGAGAAAACACAATCATAACCAAGAAATGAGGTTTCTTACTGCTTACTTTTGATAATAATATTATAAGAAAGCTATTTTTATTGCGTAGGTACGCAGGCGGATCTTACGAAGCAATCTGTAGATAATCTAGAAAAAACAAGAGACATTTTTATAGACATTTTTTATAGTCTTATCATAACTAGAGACTAAAAATAAGGGCGTCAATTAAAAGAAAATCTGAAAATATAGGTGTAAAAACTTAAGAGCACACAAAAAATATAGTATTTTGTTAATATTCAAAGAAATATATAGAGTAACAAAAACGTGAAGAAAACGTGACGTGAAGATGTGTTTGCATCAGTGCATTTATTTCACCTTCGACAGAAACTGTCCCTAATGTGTGACAACAGCTTTACCGAATGACGTCAATCTGGGACAAATTCACCAAATATTTCACGAATAAAGTAAAAAAATAAAAACGTATACCTCACCCGATTTCTTTAATGACAGATACAATTTAAATGAGTTCTAAATACTCACTCTGAGTCTAAAACCCAAAATCGGATTTCCGTGTATCCTCGTTCGTCTAGTCGGTACGAGAATTTCGCGGTCGTGCGTGTGCCCTACCTGATACGTTTCTGAACAAATAGTTCCTATTTGCCTGCTGTCTGTCGCACCGGATGCGGTTACAACCAACTATCGAACATTTTTAATTTCATGGCCCGTTTGTTCACTATCACTCCCACTACGAGTATTTTCCCTAGAAAGTGCTCCCTATATTTAGTTGTGTTTTGTTTCAAGATAGCTTTCTTTTTGTAGTAATCTGAGGGGCAATTCCCGTATTTTTAAGAACGTTTGCATTCTAATCTCAGTGTCAATCTGTCAAAAATTGTATAGCGTTTACCTACATTTTTGACATTTCACTGTCGCTGAGATGAGATTGCGACTTCAATTTGAACGTTTTTAATTACGGGAATTGGCCTTCTGATTCGTAATAACCTTGATTATTTCTATTTTTAGAAATGTTAATTTATTTGTTGAAAGCTCAACATTTGATATCTTGTGAGGAATAAGGATGATTACATTTTCTATACTGCAAACTTATCAATGCTGACATATTGTTTTAAGGCCATATAAATAATGAAGGTGAACTTAAATTTTCATCTCATGAACCGTTTCCCACTATCACTCCCACTGCTTTAGTGAATGTGGGTTGTTGTTTTGTTATGTTTCTAGATTGGTTTGGTGTCTATGTAGGTAGTTAATTTCTTCTTCAGAGATGTTGATTTATTGTTAAACATAGTTATTAAATAGTTTAATATTTCATATCTTATGAGAGGGGTAGTAAGTTAATTTATCCGTGTTAAATAGGCATTAAGTATTCACATCGTTTTTTTGTCATGTGTTGGTTCATCAGGGTTTGCGGATAAAGTAGTATCTTCGCCCACAAGTGACAAAGCTTACCTGATAGTTGAAGACGGACTAGCAATTTACTAAAAGCCTAATCAAATAGGTTTAATTAAAGCCATGCAAAATGTATTGTTTCCAGTAAACAATTAGCAGTATATTCGCATATAGGTACGCTTCGGGTTTCATGGAACTCAGTATCAGTTTTAATTACCTACCTACAAGCCCCAAAATCAATGTTCAGTACAAAATAATAAACACGGTGCAAACGTAAATACAGTACACCCATAGAAACATTGACGCACGCAAAATTACTTTTGGGCAAGCTTCAAAATGTCTATTCACGCTTCTGCAACGTATTTGACGCGCATTGAGCGGAGCCGGCCAGCTTGTTTAATATAGGGGATATATCCGCGCAAATCCGAATGTTAACGCTGACAGTACGTTGATGTCTAGGCATCGAGGCAAAGCCGTGGTATTTCCAGTTTGACTGTTTAATCCGGCGCTACGCCACGCATCATCAGCTTGTGTGCACGCGACTTTTATTAGACCATACATATCGCGTGCATGTGCACCGGCTTTATTGCGCTATTTGAGTTTTATAATGAACGGTATTTTAGCAAGTTATTATTCTTGGACGGGTACCTAGTTATTTTTGTATCAAGTATAGGTCCTTTTATAGACTGTTGTTTATTAAAGAGCCATTAAAATTAAACTATGTCTTTTAAAGCACTTGGACATGGACTAAGTGGTCTGAAATAAAATGATTTATTATTATTATTACTTGCATAATCAGCCTGCAATGTTCCTACTACCACAGGCCTCCTCTCTGTTAGTGGCAGCGGGCTGTAATCCACCACGCGCAGCCAGAGCGTGAATGTCACATGTCTACGAATTTTCGGTTCTAGGCCATGCCGGTTTCCTCGTGATGTTTTCCTTCACCGTTTTAAGAGCAGTGGTGTTGTAATAAATTACATAAAGTAAAGTGCCTGTTTGGGTTTGAACCCAACACAGACAGACAGGGTCGATAGTATTGGACCACCACAGCTCCTTAAGTACTTGCATTAGTGTTAGTTAAATATTTAGAAAAAGTAGTGATTGTGTAATTTTGAATTAAGCTCTTGGGGTCTTCAAAATATTTCTCTAAGTAACTGTTGCTTCTAAACCAGAGCGCAACGTATTACTGCTCATAAAAGCAAAAAAACTAAACACAAAACGTAATACCTACCCATCAAAATAAAATGACGGATTCAAAAAATAACTACACAACAAAGCAATTAGCAAATAGAGCGTTAGCATATCAAACAAGTTAGTGCAAACATATTAAATTTGTAGCACTTTAGCTCATGTGAAAGAATTTAAAAGTTCACGATTATTTGCCTTTGATCCTCTAACATCATTATTAGCAGAGTTGGATCATAGCAAAGTTAATAATATCACGAGGAAAAAAGAATAAAGTTTCGAAGTCTCCAACAAAGGCCGTTTGTGCTTCAATCGAGCTTACATCAATAATCCTCATGATTCTTCAACTTTAATATCTGTGAAAAAGAATTTCAACACTGTTAATTTTGAACGAATTTGTTTATGTACAGCTTATGTATTAACGTAATAATATATTTAAAAACAATTAAGTTAATTTATAGTGATTGATTGATAGGATTATCTTCTTTGAAGTATTTAATGTGGAAATGCTGTTATATTAATATATTTTATTGTTAATATTTTGGAATAATTTAGTAGCCACTACAAAGCAAAAGTGTACAAAGTTTCGATCCACTCAACAAAAGCAGGGTTAAAATGAAACACTGGAATAGACTTATTTGCGGGGGGCAGATAAAATCAAAAAGTGATAATCAAAATCAAATGTCATTTATTCAAAGTAGGCGGAGAATCAGCACATTTTGAATGTCAAAATTACATAAGACAGTCCCCCAAAATGCCCGCCCTTCACCACTTCCTAGTGTTCTTGCTGGGAAGAAGAGTGGCGCAACAAACTCCCCATCAACAGCTGTCTGTTCAGTTAGAAGAACTGGATTCTATACAGTAGTAAGTAATTAACATTACGAAACAGAAAACATTAAATTAAATTATTTGCCATATGTCAGCTAGCACACGCCTACCTACCAACAAAAACATTTAAAATATACTCAAAAAGAAATAAATAATAAAAACGTAAACAGAACTTAATACCTAGATAAAAGCCTCCACACATAAAGCGCGTGCCCGCTTACGTTTGCAATGCTGCATTATGTTTATATATCTGTAACTTGAAGTCACAAATGATAAACTAGGACCTTCGAAGTAAAATAAAGACTGTTTCTTTATTTTACTTCGAAGGTCCTAGTTTAATGACTAATAACAATAACAAAACCATAGTCAGTAAGATGACCTGTCACCACAAGCAGCAACCGTTAACGAGCATAACGCAAAGATCAGCCACTACCCTCCTCGCCATATTTGAGGGAAGGAGGCAACCCGACCCCCGACGCTACCGCAAGCAGTGACATCTAAGGGAACATGACGAACTTGCTGCCGGTTGCTCAAAAGAATAATATGATCAATTGTCGAGGTCGTTATCTAACCACATAATGCAATACAACTGATTAAAAAAAACATTGAAATGTGTAGATTATGTCAATAGAGATAAATGTCTGGGATAAGGTAAGACATGAATAAACCGAAGATTCCTCTAATATACAACTAGACCCAAACTGATTGATTGCTATACCTATTTAAGTAGTTCCGAAATCTAACGAAGTCAATATTTGCTTCGTAAGCTACTCAATCGGCCGCATAAGAAGATTAGCCGTGATTACTATACCGTACAGGAGCATCCATTTTCTCATTCGTGTTTCGGTACGCATCAACTTGATTCCACCTCGTTCGTACCCCGGATCCGCGGATAACTTCTCCCTGAAGCGTCATATAAATAAATTGTTGCCAGTCTTTATTGCGCACGGTTTACGGTAGCGTTTTTCCCGCCATGTTACCGTCTTTGGGAATTCTCCTTTCTTATATATATCCGATCCTATTGTGATTTCGTTGGTACCTGTGATTATCATAATGTCTATATTGTGAATTCCATTTTACGTATACACGTTGATTATTTCTGTTTCTGTGTCAGGTAAAGTTTCAGTCACTAAATTAAAGGTTTTATGTTTATCAGCCACACAAGTTTCACTATGAATGTTCGTACACGTGATGTAACTAAATCAGCTTGTGTTGGGGACTAGTTCGGTTTAATTTTGTGAGTCGAGGTTCTAGGAATTTGACCAATTTTAATTGGGTGGACGTTGCAATCCGAATAACCAACTAGATGCTACTTTGTGAGGTAACACGGACCAAGTAACTAGATGAGTTTGTGGTCCATGACTTGACATGTTCAAACCAGATGTAAGTACTTCATATAAAGGAAACTGACCTACAAGATAACATCAGGCATTATCGTGAACATGAATTGTCACCAATCTACATTATGTTTACAAGTAAAAAAAATCAAGAAGGGCCTAAACAATTGTCGAAAAAAAAATCTTCAGTTTCTTTTACCTATATCTACGAGTATTTCCAAAAAATTCTAGAAACATTCCGATAGCCATTTTCTGCCATCGATATTTTCGACGTAAAAATCACACTTTGTTATGTATAAAATACGGTAAACATTATTCAAAAATTATCAATTCCCATCCCCTTCGGCTGAATTCCGAAAATTACAAGCGTCTTAAATAGACAGATACTTATTTCAGGTATTTTGGTGATAATTTCAGGAATTTCTTAGAAGAGGTGCTTGTATCGATAGGAAAATGAAGGAGAGACGGCTTTTGTCAGTGAAGCCGTGGGCGTAGCTTATACTTAAAGGTAATTTACTATTATAATGATAATAATACTTAGTGAATTTATTTAGAAAAAAAAGTATTTAATTTTATCCGTTAAACGGAATAAAAAGTGATGTATTTTTTTAACATTTTATCCAGGCATGGCAACAAGTCACCTCATTACATCTGCAATGGATATTCAACATCCCAATCGATCTTAAAAATATTATTACTATAGGTCGAAAATTCTGCTTAAATTACAGTAGGTATCCACAGAGTCCCACAGAGTCACAAACCAGCTAAAGAACAAACCTACAAATATAGTTGTGTTTTCCTGGTATTGTTAATAGGTCGGTACTTCTCTGAAATAAAGACCGAAATACATTTTCACTTACCTACCTACTGTGTTCACGTAAAATCCCAAACGAAATTGACTAAGTGCAGGGCGTTAATTGACCTGATTAAAAATTACATAAACAAACGAGATTTTATGCAAACTAGTTAAGAGGGTTTTGCATTAAAGAGGATGCAAATTAATTCTATTAAGATGAGCGTTGTATGCGCTACGTAACTACATAACGCCAGCGCGACGTAGGCTTTTGTCACTTTTATCGCGGGAGGGTCAACTCAAAGGTGGATCGGGGACTCAAAAAAGAATATCATAAATCTGGGAAAGAAAGCATTTCCATTAATTCTCAGCGTACCTTGACGAGGGTCGAAAGTTTAACGGATTATAACAAGTGGCGGCACTAACTGTCACGAACAGACCTGGCCACGCCACGCCTCACGGCTTAATCGCCAAACTTTCCCCTACGATTGGAGTTTTTGCGGAATAGCTGCGGTTGTGTGGCCGCACCGCTAATTTATGCGCTGGCGAGTGAATTGAGAACGAGCATGCCGCCTCTCCTCTCCTATTAGGTATTCAAGACATCGTTTAATCTACCTGCACCAGTCACAGCCGGATCGACGTTTTAAAGAGAATTTGAACTCAACGCAAATCGTTACAGATATTGGAAGCAATCCCACGGGAAGCGATTGCAGATCAAGTATTCAAATATAATGTGCGAATTTACATTGCCAATGATAAGTACCGAACTGTTTTTATGTTAAACAGGTGTAGTCAACGTAATGACCTTTAGAGTTTTTATGAGATAGTATTTTAAAGAAGAGGGCATAATGTTATTTAACCACCTAAGGTTTTATCCTAAGGGTTACGTAAATGCTGAAACAAATAAATTTAACATTGTTGTAATAAAACCCCTAAAAATAAATAAAATTACTCGTATTCCCGTAATCCCTCAAGGGGTAGAGACGTAGAGCGCGGTCTCACGTCAATATTTCGCCACAACAACTTTCCGAGAATAGTCCTTTACTGTGGGTGTTAAGAGTAGGTGTAGAAATTCACTTCCCACATAATATTATAGGTACGTACTTGATGAATCAACCTAATCCGGGGTTTGATTCCTGAAAGTCAAAGTTTTTTGAGGCTAAGGGGGAACAATAGTTTGGCAACGGATTAGTGATAGGCATAAGAGCGTAAGACCGAGAGAAACCTGAATTATTTAACGGGATATGAAAAAGTTAGGTGCCTACCGTGGAGGAACAAAAAACGTCGGACAGATTCTCGCTAGTAAAAAACTGTGTCACTCAAGTCGGCCAACTCGCTGTACGTACAGGCCGTTGTACGCACACATTCACACATTAGTCGGCTGACACGAGGCGACGGTCGGCCATTACCGCAAACGCAAACGCAGACGGTAACACTCACACTTAAGAGCGTTTATACCTTATGAGTGGCAACGTCGCAATTTAGTGTCATATTTCGTGGTTTTCAATTTTTATCATTTAATCGGAGCTATATTTTAAAAATCTGTTTTATTAACTTTTTAGAATTATGTGAAAACTGTGTAAAAGGTAAGAAATCGTTGCGTTTACCGTTCTATTTATATGCAAATAATACATTGGAAACTTGCAGGGCGTTATTTTCATTGTAAAATAACTGTAAGCATTACGGTTACTTACTTTTTAAACACTTTCACATAATTCTAAAAAGTTAATTAAACTGATTTTTTTAATATAGCTCCGATTAAATGATAAAAATTGAAAACCACGAAATATGACACTAAATTGCGACGTTGCCACTCATAAGGTATAAACGCTCTTAATTATAATAATATTCACACACAAACGGGATTCAGCTTTGCTACAGCGGAGCACCGTCCGACTTTTTTTCTTTTACATGGGTGTAGTACAGTCACGAGCACTAATAAGTATACACTTAGCTAAATTTAAAACCGATTTTCTCGTGGAATATTGAATGCAACTTTGAAATAAGACTAATTTCATAACAGTATAGGTTCCAAAATATAATATTCGTAACAACATAAAATTACAATCAATACAGTTGGAGAAAATCACATTTAGAAGTTGCTAAGTGCATACATATTCGTGCTCGTGACTGTACCTATGCTTTTCATATAGGTACTTACTTACTGGTCTTTTTCCTGTTATACCTACATAACAGGAAAAAGACCTACTGACTATCCTGCCAGTGGATTGATAGAGGCTGGATTGACTATTAAGCTATTAAGACCTGCTACACCGAGCTGAGGTTCACCTAGGTCTTCAGAACAGTCAGGGGTTGCGAAAGTGTGTGTGTGTAGGTGTGAGATGGAACACCGGGGTGGTTTTTAGTCAGTAAGAGTCTGACCGACCCCGCCGCCCGCCTCAGGCCGGCGGACATCCATGAGGATTTTACACCCGGGAAACAAAAAAAAAAAGGTCTTCAGTCTTCAGAAGACACTCAATATAATTTAGGTATCTATACCTAACTAATATTGGAAAAACTGGCGCACAAATAGTTGAGTAAACAGGCTCATAAAAGTCAACGTCCAAACTAACGACGTGTCCTATATTGTGTTTGTTACTTAGCTTGGTGAGGGAGACTACCTAACTCAAAATGTGCAACCTCAGAATTATAATGGTAAACAGAAAAATATTTCGACATGATTGTCATAAATAGTGCCTACCACTTAGAAGGTACCTACTTACCTACCCACTGAAAATGAAATGCTAAAAGTAGCAGAATCTTTCCGATTACGCGCATAGCTTGACATTGTTGCCGATTCTCTTGTCACAAAATTCTCTAACAGCACTAAGATGGCACTGAGATTATAATTTAGTAAAAATGGCAATTTTGCTATTCTGAATTTTACGTTTTTCACCAAAAATTTTGATTGTCTAACTAAATCTGCCTATTTTTATTCGCGATTAAAAAGGTGTGGAATAAAATTAGTTGTCATGAACTAAAATTCACACCAACACCTCGACTTCAGATGCAAAAACAGTGCTGTATCTTTTTTTATTTTATTTTGCTTATATCTCGAAAACGGTGTATCGCAAAAATAATGAAAATTTCGACCCCCTTATGAAACCCCCAAACCTCTAAATTCCAACGTGTTGGTAATAAATTTTCATATTTTCCATACAAAAGGTGAAAAATTCCATACAAAACATGTCGTGTCGAGGCTGCAAACAAAGCGCGCCTCCGGCTCTAAAAAAAAAATCACGTGGTACGGCAAACAATTGCCGTACCACGTGGAGTCGCAATTGCCAAATTTGATTTTAGGTCAAAATGATTTTTAAAATTAGAGTTTTTATTTTGCAGAATAGCGCTAGGATTCTCATAGCCAAAAGTAAGGAATTTTAGTGATAGTTTAGATCGGTGTACAACAGAATCGGCACCACTGGCTATCTAATGGTCCAAACCCTTAAATGCATAATAAAAGATTTTTAGCCAAAAAAATATATTATGTTTCTTTAGAGGTCTAAGTTAACTCAAAAAATAATAAAAAAAATCTAAATCAATTAGAACATTTATTTTTTTATAAAAATATGTTTGTATCGATTTCGATACACTATGCATTATCTTTACAAAATAATTAAATTTTATATAACTGAAGAATTATGAAAATGGGTGAAACAATCTTTAGATTTCTTACAACATAAGTAAATATTGCACTTAGAACATTTAATTATACTAAGTAAATTACACTATGGCATCATACATCGACCACGTGACTCTGTTCTCATGATATTATGATCCACTTGGTCAAGTCTAACTTCAAGGGGTGGCAAAACTTGGATAGGTTTGCCTTTTCGCATTTTGGGTGGTGGTTGATCTTCTCTTATTGCACTGGTGCTAGGGCGCCCTCTGGTGTTAGCAGGAGTATATTGGCAAAGAGTTTCAGCCAACTCTGATCGGAGTCTGCAAGGGTCATGATGTTTTTGTGGTTGCCTTTTCTTTCTTCTACTTTTTTGTATAATACCCATGCATTTATTACAGTTAAATCTAGCAGATGATAGAAGATCCTCATGTACCACTTTCTACTCTTCATTCGAATCCTGTATCTTCCTAGAAAGGAATCCATTAGGTCTACCCCACCCATGTGCATGTTATATTCCTTGATTAACTTCGGGCACGTGATAGGAATCCTCTTCTTTTCTTTTTTATCGAATCGATCTATATTCTCCACGGGGCATGCTCCAACATTTATGTCGAAGCTAAGATGACTTGTTTGTTGTCTTTCCAACTAACTGTTGTCATGTCAATTCCTTCAAAATTCGTTACGTATTCTTCATACGACCCTCTTGGAACTGAACTCTTCATAACATCCTGCTTGGTTGGCAACTTGCAAGATTTTCCCACTCGGTTTCTTTGAATAGTGCCTAGGGAATGTATACCTTGTTTGGCTAGTGTATACATCAATGGCAAAGATGTATAGTAATTGTCGAAATAGACAATATGATTTCTTTGCTTGGGTACCACACTCAGCAAGTTCATGACTGTTTGTCCCACAACTCCCAAGTTATGTTCGTTTGACAATCCTTCATTAGCCTTTATCCCACAGTAAATTATAAACCTATAGGCAAAACCGGCTAAACTGCATAGAACAAACAATTTGAACCCCCATTTATGGGGTTTGTTGGGGAGGTATTGTTTCAGAAAATGTCCTACTTTGGTAGCGCACATCTGTTCGTCTATAGATAATCTCTGTTCGATGGTTACGCTGGAGAACTTTTCATTTAAATGGTTTATTACGGGACGTAATTTATGAAGCCTATCATGCTGCGCATGGTCTACTGGTAGATGATCATCATTATTATTGAAGTGCAGTAACTTTCGCATTTTCTCAAATTTATTCACAGGCATTGCCTCTTTGATGTGTCTAAAGCCAAATTTATTGGACCCATACGACCTTGTACTCGGATAATGGTACACAGACATGAATATAAGGATCCCAAAATATTTACGAAGTTCGCCCACTGTGAATAATTCGGGTCTGTCAGGTTGTTTCTGGACTGCGTAGCGAGTTGATTCAGTAACAATGTTTTCCATAAACTGATTCGTGAAAAAATAGTTAAAAAACTGGTAAGGACTTTGCAATTCCATTATAGATAAAGGTAACTCTTCAGACCCAACGAATTTGACATTATTCTCATCAAATGGAAAAGACTGCTTTTTCCACAGTAAATGCCTCAAATTTATGAGAGATTCAGTCGCTTGTGCTTCCACTCGCTCCGAAGACTGTGCGTCTTGTATAGGCTGCTCATCTTGAACCAATGGAGGGTCTGGAAATTCTTCTAAATTATTCTCTCCCGTAAGCACCTCTACATCATCTTCTAATTCAGCTGCCAAGGCATCTCGAGATGGGTAATAAGGAATATCTTCTCCATCTGACTCTAAATCATCTTCTGAAATCTCACCATTCTCCAACCTCATAAGCATATCCACTATTTTCCGCTCTACAAAGCAAAAAAAAAGCATTTAACCATACCCAAAAGCCAGTAAAATCAAAACCAAAACCGTTATAAACAAACTTTTGAATGGGGTGTAGGCGGGAACCAAACGCATGCTGTATCGTTTTCGAGACAAACATAAAATGCGATGCGATATTTACTCAGATAAACACATAAAAGTCGTGCATATTCGATTGTTTTCAAGTAAATGAAGGACTTACCATCCATTTTGTGATTTTTGTTGGCATCAATTCGAATTATTTTCGTTCTCGTAGTTTTATATAAAAACTTCAATTTCAGAAAAACGCGCACTACGTTGACGACTACACCAGACAAGGAAATTATTCCACAGAAATGACATTGGCACCTGACACTTAGGTACTTTTTTTTGTTGGGTAATGAGGCAAAGAAATGTATGAATCTTCAGCCTACGCAGTACTTCAAATAAAAATCCGATAAAAACTATTAGAATGCGATGTATCGATATCGATACATGATGCATTTAAGGGTTAAAAAGTAACATGCAAATGACCACGGAACAAATTAATTGGGGAAAAGTCTTGAAAAAGGCTGTTGGGTTTTCCATCACCTAGGTATAGAACGTAGAAAAGAAATATTTGAGAAATATTAACTTTTTATTAAGATAAGTTTTTAATTTTCGAGCTTAGATTTCAAAAGTTAAGTACCTCAACAATAAAATAAAAAAGTCTTGATGAGCCTTCGCTATCCTTTTCTATTCAGTGTTGTCCGTAGACAGAGAAGTTGTCTGACCTTCCATCTTTCACACCCACCTGCACCTTTTAAAAAGCAATAAAATAAAATAAGCTTATGAACGCCATCTGTATCAGTAAATACAAACCGGCATGTCGCACTGGGGCGTTTCGTAACCGTCGATACGTAGTACATAGGTATGCAGTCGTGTTCATCAAAACTCCATGTATTGGTACTAGATGGCAGTACAGGGAGCGCCATCTCTCTTCACTGTAGTAAACTATGTACACAAGTACTGCAGCTCACTGGCCTCACTGCGGCTGTAGTTGAAACATTGGACAACAGATGGCGCTACTAAGACATTTTTAGTTTTCTATAGAATTTAAAAGAATTCAATATTTCTCTCCACACACAGTGCCCATAATCCAGAAATTGGTATTGGTGGTTGGAATTGGTGTTATTCGAGGTGGAAGCAGTTACAGAAAGTATATTTGGGTACCATGATTCCTAGTTCCATTCTATTTGGTATCTTGTAAGAAGACAAGAAACTAATTAGGAAGCTTCAGAAAAGGGACCAAAAGTCCATTCAAAGTCCAATAATTTTATTACGAACTCAAGACAGTGAATTTACAGTTTCTACGTCATCGCTAAGGTACCTGCTCTGAATCAGTAGGCGCCGGAAAGATCCACAGGGTTGTCAAAAATTTATGTCATGTAAGATCTAGGATTTTAAATAATTGCTCGCTGGCAAAATCATTAAATATTAAGAACTATACTAAAGTTAAAATATGTTTCAATTTCCACTCTGATCAGGGATTAGATTAAAATACAAGTTATCGTTCTAGGTACCATTGTTAATTTGAAGATTGTTTATTGATTAGGTAGGTACCTATGCTTATTTAATAACCTATTAATGTGTAGGTATAATATACGTATCTTAATTTCAACACCGTGTTTGCACATTTGAATTTGTCACATTGTCTGTTTAATAAGTTTACAAGTTTGTTGATCTAATAGTAGATTATGCACCAAGCGGATAAAGCAGTATCTTATGTCGCGGGCGCCGTATTGAATCCCGAGCGTAACCAAGGGTTGTAATGTTAACTCTAGAGCAAAGCGAGAGAGTTAAGACAAGAATCCTGAGTGCAGCGAAGGATTCAAGCTCGCTCAAGACGAAGGCACGTTTATCCCCCAGGAGGATACTCTACTTTTCACACCATCTACAAGACAATAAAAAGCAATAGTAGGTATTAGAATCGAAGTATTCATTAAAATTACAATTACAGTTAGTAGACATATTTAAAACAATTATAAGTTAAACGTAAATGTTTGATACATTAAACCCGTTGTGGAAAGACAAAGTTATGTTTTTATTCGGTACATATATTGAAGTGGAGGTCGATTTTGTTTGCGTATTGCTGTAGAGTAAAGATTCAGAAACTTGGGTCTGCTGAGTATCATTTTGGACCGTGAAAGATGGTGAAGGTAGTGCTTGAGGCAGCGGGTTAGATGAATAGTGCTTTGATGTGGATGCTTGCGGTGACAACGGTGTCCAAGGATCAGTTATTGACGGTGTTTTAGTTTGATATTTTTCACCAAAGCGGCATCTTTTATCCTTATTCTCTAAAGAATTTTCAATGTAGCCCTCTGATAATACATCAGATTTACATTCACCGTGACTTTTAATCTGGGCCATGTCTGCTCCCGATTCCTTTAATAGAGTAGTCGATGTTCTCCTGACATAATGGCTCGTGTAGCTCGGCATTTGTCAATATAAGGTATTTCACAATTTCATTCACCAATTCGCACTAAGCATTTCTAAATGTGTTTTGTTATGCGCACAGCAAAAGAGTGGAACTCTCTACCTGCGTCTGTGTTTCCGAACGCATACAACCATAATCTCTTCAAAGTAAGAGTGAACAGGCATCTTCTGGGTAAGCTCACTCCATCGTCGACTCTGTCTCTGTTACCACTGACCTAGACTAGAGTCAAGAGCAAATCCAAATAAAAAAAAAAGAAATGGTTCTGATCTTATTTTTGCCAATGACTTGCCCGGTGTACTTAGTATTATTATAAACTACGAAAAATCTGTTAGTGTTTATATTAT
Organism: Brachylomia viminalis; assembly: GCA_937001585.2. Lineage (NCBI taxonomy): Eukaryota > Metazoa > Arthropoda > Insecta > Lepidoptera > Noctuidae > Brachylomia > Brachylomia viminalis. Next base: position 14,064,885 of record OW443299.2, read on the forward strand.
AGTGGCGTAGAGCAAACTTTTCGACAATTCATACGTATTCTCCACGGACTACGAATTAAAGTTATTTCTTTGATTTTGTATCTGACAAATTTGCCATCAACAAATATGAATGTTTTTCGATATCTTCGATTATAATGTTATTAATTCTTATGTATTACAAGTAGGTAATACACTTTCTTAGATTTGATTGACACTTAGCAATAATTGTACAGTACCTACTATTGTTATAGATGATTTTTTATTGTATTTTATTCATAAATAAAGACTGCTTTATTTATTTTATTATTTATGTACATACAGTAAAACAGATACCTACATATACGACATATTAGAATTGAGTACAAAGGTATTGCTTATTTCTTAAGAAATTCCATCCAGCAGACCCGCGAAAGGAGATAGGAAAAAGAAATGTAGACAATAGTGTGTGAGAACAAGAAGAGAAGAATTTGGTTTTGTGATGTCTTAAACTAGAATATTAAATAGGTAGGTACACCTAAGTAGGTACATATTATTACAATGCCTTTATTTATCGACAGAAAATTATTATTGTAATAATAAATAAATAAATCTAACGAAGGTTTACAATAATATTTGACTTGACTAAAGCGCAGAAATCTCGACATTTTGTTTTGTTGAAACATTACGCAACATTTCAGTAGATCGCACACAAGCGATCGATGCATGAGCGGGTCGCTAGTAAGTATAAGTAGATAGGACTATACTTACAAAAAAATCTATCATTAGGTAGGTTAGGGTATGTAGGAACAAAATCGACAATCCTTCAGCACTGATGATGATGATGAGATGTAAGTCTAAACGTACTTATGGGAGCCATGCGGGGTGCGGGGGAGCGCGGTTTGCGTCGGCAGCGGCCCCTGCTGGCTGCGCCTGGTTCCTACACCCGTGCTACAAGAAATCCAACCACACCACGTATTCAAGAGCACTCCTCGATTCGATCTTATTAACTAAAGATGTGGACCTAATCACTGACATGCTGAACAAAATTATATCCGCGACAAATGTCCACCTCACACACAGTCATGTCATACTAATACAAGTTAAGGCGACTATAACAGACTTTTAAGGATTTTAAACTTAAGATCACATCTGAACGAAAATATATCATTATTATGTTAAATTAGAGCATTTTCGTAATAACATAACATGTCAATGCTTTAGATTATGTTTATATTGCATAGTGTAATTCATTTGTAGGTAAAGTTACGTCTAACGCTGATAAAAAACACTGATTCACGCAAAAACTATCAAGCTAATTTTTATGAAGCCTACACCATTTTAAAGATAATTGAATTAATTTATCTTTTAAAATTCGTGTTTTACGTAACTAGGCTCAGCTGTATTCACTATAAGTTAGTAGTTAAGCATTAGTATTTAATAATATTAGTACCTAATGTTAACAACAAATAGTAACTGTACGTGTATATTACCAAATGTAACTTTTTTTTTTCTTTTTTAAATGTTGCCCCACACTAGGAATTTCTCCTGTATCGTGGGTGCGTTTACAAACATTTAAACTCACATACACAAACGGCCAGACCCGGAACAACTACTTGCAGGTCATACAAATATTTGTTCCGTGCGGGGATCGACCCCGCGACACGTAACGCAGCAGTCAATCGCTAAACCACTGCGCCAACCGTGTCGTCAAACTTGTTTGTAGACGCCTTGGGTTGACCTGTAAAGTCTACAAAATGTATAAGTACCTAATTAATTAATTCATTAAATATACATAATAGGTAACGATAAGATGTAAGTATATAAATAAATTAATATTTATTCACAAAAACATAAACTGTGACAAATAAGTGTACAGAACGGTAAATAAACTTGACGGACAATTATAAAGATTGGGTACAAAAGGTAGCTAGTGAGGTCGAAAGTCCAATAAGAATAGGTACCCTGCCCCCCAAACTAGGAAAATCCTGTATCTTGGGCGGCAGTGTCTTCGCATAACATTAAGGTCGAGCGATTTATGTGAGCATACAAGTTGTTTTTTTTTTTTTTAGTTTAGAGAATTGTCAAAGATAAGTATGTTTATGTACTAGAGAAATGAAAAACGTTGTGTAGAACAGTATGAGATACCTGTACTATGAGCAAGTGTTTTTGTACGAATACGAAGGGCCCAAAGTGCTGAGACAACCGGAACGCATCCTAATTATACCTAATGCAAAGTTGTACTGCAGTTGGGGTACCTACACTTTTTTAACAAAACCATTTTATTTCTTGAACCGTAAATTCCTTTTCTCAAAGAAAATGGATGTTGTGATAAGCTCCTTGCACGATTATGAACGTGTCTTTCAAGGCGTATGTTCATAAGTCATCAATCGCCCTCCTACGCGACTTCATATGCAAAATGCTCTGCTCTGACAAATTACTCAATTTGTTAAGATTTGCCGCAAATGATAGGGATTTTTGATTTTGAGGGAGTTTTTTGGAAGGTAATGTCACAGTCGCGTCGTTTCAGTTTTATAAATTGGTAAAGGCAGGTATTCCTACCTACACTACAGTTCAGGCCACGTACCTATGTGATACCAACCTGAAAAAATAATATCATGATTCATCATCTGCCTAGCCTTTTCCCAACTAGGTATGTTGGGGTCGGCTTCCAGTCTAACCGGATGCAGCTGAATACCAGTATTTTACATGGAGCGACTGCCTATCTGACCTCCACAACCCAGTTACTGGGTAATACAATACCCCTTGGTAAGACTGGTTGTCAGACTTTCGGGCTTCTGACGACCCGTAACGACTGTCAAAGATCCACGAATGACAGCCGGGACCAACGGCTTAACGTGCTTTCCGAGGCACGGAAAATAATATCATGATTAGTTAGGAAATAAATAACTGATACCGTAACCGAATAAACGTTTTTTAAGATTATGACAAGCCAATTAAAATACTTCATTCTAAGAAAATTGTAGGTGCCAACCGCTGAATATACCTCTTAACGTTGTGTTATGGTTTGCTTTGAGGAGTTGACCTAAAAAAAATCCAGAGCCATCCAACTATAATTACCTACCGACATTCGTCAGATCCACCCTACGATGTTCTAACGATGGTCCACTAATGTTTTGATACGCTCCAATTATAAGGTGCATGCATCTGCCCGTAAAGGCTTGATATCAGTCCGTAACATCGGAGCATGACGCGTCACGGCAACCCTCTCGGGCCGAGTGGGTGCCGGGGTGCAGGAGTGCTGGCTAACCGTTAAAATGAGTAATGGCGGCGGTGGGGCAGGAGTTGCCTACCTTGGGATCATTTTGAAAACTAGACGGACCATTTGAGAATATTGCTCGAGACAGCAGTTGACGTATAGTTGACGTAGGCTGAATAAAAAGATACCGCCTTGTTTGCATTTTGCATACGAGAATAGCTGGTCGTTGTATTTTCTTTATATTCATTTAATTAGTTATAATTTAAGTGTGATTTCGTGCGTTGTGCTATTTATTTGGTGTGCACTTAATAAATAACTTATCTATGTATGAAAAAAGAATGGTAAAATGCTAAATGGTATTCAGTAAGGTTGATCACAAAGCTGATCGCTCATGATCTGCTGAAGTTAAGCATCCCAAAAGGATAATTAAAAATGAGTTTGTACGCCATAAGGTTTGTGACTGTCGTCATTGTGTGATCATAGTGAATTACAAAGATTTACAATCAATATAAAGCCATTATCTTTTGCTTAACACAGTTTAACCTCTTTTGTCTTTATAACTTACCTACCCTTTTATTATTTATACGCCTCAACATTTTATTACTATAATAAATTATGCTAAAAGTAAATGCAGATTATGTTTTACCATTAAAATACTTTATAAACTCGTTATATTGTTATTTCATTAACAATTTAAGCTTGTTGGTATGTCTTGGCTAATATTTTCGTCTGCTCGGCTGTTTGACATGACAGTCAAAGACATCAAGAAGAAGTCATGGCCTTTAACTATAGATAGACATTAAGTTTTTAACATACCTACATTATGGTTTCATTACATGCAACTAAAAACACCGCTTAGTTTAGAATGAATAGATTCTTTTACTTCAAGAAAATGTGGACGACCCCTGTCCTCACAGTCAAAATGTACTGATTAACTGCTTATATAAATATGAAAAAAGTCGTGATTATCATTTAATTTCATAGTTGGGAAACGCTTATTGATTCCGAAGCGGAGCGCGTGCGCAAGGCACCTGCTTCCGTCGCCGATAGGGTTAAATCAATATTTGGACTAACGTATTCAAATCTTTTGTCTTTTTGTTATGAATTAGATTAGACGTCGGGAGTGTGTTTGATAAAAAATGCATTCAGTGTCAAAGTGAGAGTCAGGTGTAAGCAGGAGTGACATGGTTTGATGTATATTTTTTTGTTATGCTTAGGTAATAATAGTTTGCCACTGAGATTTTCAAATGCTGGGTGTAACTAAAGGTAAGTCTGTTGGTACCCTGGGCAATAGTTGTACTGAATATAACCAGCTTTGAAATATTGTTGCTAGGCCTCCATTTTAGTTTTAAAAGCAGTAGGAAAACGAATTTACACAAGAGCACACTAATAGTGTTTCAAAATTACTAAATATTTATTTATTTATTTAAATAACATGGGAAACTTACAGCTAAAACAAACAGATCAAGGACAGTACATTAGTCTGAAAGCCCATTACAGGTCTCCACTTATAAAATACAGAGAAGAACAAATAAATTCTAAGGACATTCACACCAAACTACTATACTCGTAGTCGTATACTACAGCATAATATTATTATTTCATATCTTTTTCTCTGAATGCCATTTTAACTTTACCTACTTGATAAATATCTAACAAATTGCCTGTTACCTATTATTAATTCCAAAGTTAAGCCGGGAGATAAAATAAAGATACCAAACTACATAGATATCCTGTGCTACAATTAAAACAAATCCTCAACAATTCAGTATTTGACATGGAACATTCGTATTTGATCAAGTCGCACGGATAACAATCATCTCAAGAATCACAAAGAATAACTAAAGAGACGATCCAGAAAAAAATCAATAAAAGAAATTTTTATCTTAGATTGATTGGCCCTGCCTGACCCTTTACCGATGCGACCGGGTTTTTATAAACTTTCACAAAAAACTTTAAACGTAACAGTGTTTATTTGTGACAATTTGCTTTGTCGGTTTGTGCTGATTTACATTTGAAAGGAGCATTTTTTTGTGTAGCGGAGCAACCTGTAACGACACGGTGAATGACACAGGTAGAGCGGATTACGTTGTGATCACAACGTTTTGATCGTTGCTGTTCTGTGTTAGTGCGTAGGTTTAGTGTCCCTTTTTATTAAGTGTGGATACAATTATGTGTTACTTTTTCTTAATTAAACCAAGGTTTTTTTTGGCCCTACTTCTGGCCATATAGCTGCTTTATTCTTCCTTTTTAACATTGATGTAATTTCATGGTTTTCTGTCATTAAACAAATCAAGTGAATCACAGCAGCTGCAATAGCGACTCATTAACATCACATTTGGCTAAGGATTAAAACTTTAAATAATATAATAAAAAATAATAAACAACGAGTTGTATTATCATAGTTAAGTGGTCCTCCTCTTACGCGTGGGTCGTGCGGTCCATGGCTACATATGGGGCCCCGGTGTGGGCGCGTTAGCTGCGGCGGAGAGCCGCCCACTATCTGAACGCGCCCCAAAAGGTGGTAGCCGTAAGGCTGATCCGGAGCTACCGCACGATCTCGGGCGAGGCGGCAAGCCTCCTTGCCGGACTGCCGCCGTGGGATCTGGAGGCGATAGTCCTCGCGCGCCTGTATGAGTGGCGCGCGGAGGCACTACGCCGGGGGGAAACCCCGCTTCCGCGGCAAATCACGGCGGAGCGGACGGACCTCCGGCGCGATCTCATGGCGGCATGGAAAGAGCGACTGTCGCAACCCAGCGCAGGGCACGCCACGATAGCGGCGGTAAGACCCCTCTTTGAGGAGTGGCTAGAGAGGCGTCACGGCGTCCTCACCTACCGCCTGACGCAGGTCCTCACCGGACACGGAAGTTTCGGGAGGTTCCTGCACATCATCAGGCGGGAGGAAACGCCCGGGTGTCACCACTGCGATGATCGCCCCGAGGACACGGTGGAGCATACGGTGGGGGCCTGCCCTGCATGGGCGGAGCACCGCCGTGTCCTCGTAGAGGCGATCGGCAGCGGCGGCGATCTCTCACGCCCGGCCTTGGTTCAAGCCATGGTCCGGGGCGAGGGGGAGTGGGAGGCAGTCGCCTCCTTCTGCGAAGCAGTCATGCTAGCGAAGGAGGTGGCGGGACGGGAGAGGGAGAGAGTCTCCCGTCCAAGCCGCCGCGGTGGACGCTCCGGGCGTCGGGAGCCGCGTGATGACTCCCGGCCACCGTAGGCGCGGGCCTGCGGGCGGTGAGTAATGGGTAGCTCACCGTCCGATCAGGACCAGGCCCGTGCTGGACGGCGCGTACGTGTTCCACGCGCGCCTCAAAGAGATGTCAGCATCATAGAGGGGGCTTACTAGGGCCCAAGCCTGCCGGGAAAGCGGGATCATCCAAAAGGGGTACCGCTGACCCGGAACATAAAGGGCCAAGGAAGGAACACGGGTGGGTTTTAGTCAGTAAGAGTCTGACACTCCCTTCCGCTCCACCCAGAGCGGGAGGAGTCATTTGATGATTTCCCATACTCAAAAAAAAAAAAAAAAAAAAAGTGGTCCTCCTCTCTTATACTTACAACCGCTAACAGCTAGAATAGCTGTAACAAAAACTGGAGCTTCCAAATATCCTGCAGCAACATCAAGTATCAAAACTATCCCGTTCAACGCACAGCTCCTCAAGTTCCAGGACATAGATCTGGGAGTTGGGCGGAATGAAGACATCATCATCGATCAATTGCGGCTCGTCGCCGCGACCGCACACCGCACACGGGAACATAGAGGTCACAGCCGCGATTTCCCTAATTGTGATCTGGATCACAGTTTTAGAGCTTTTGTTTGATTTTTTTCGTTCATTCCTTCATTCACTTTATATTTAAGGCTTAAGAACTTTTTTGAAGTGGCAGATGAGATGGTGTTAGCTATACAGCTAGGTGCAATATTTTTTTTCTGAGAAATATAACAACATGAAAAGGTACCTATCCTAAAAATGGCAGCTCCCAAATATCCTGCAGCAACATTAAGTATCAAAACCATCCCGTTCCATCAAACGCACAGCTTCACGTTCAAGACATAGATCTGGGAGTCTGGCGGGATGAAGACATAATCATCGATCAATCGTGGCTCGTCACCGCGACCGCACACCGCACACGGGAACAGAGAGGTCACAGTCGCGATGCGCCTAATTCTGATCTGGATCGCTGTTTTAAGATTTTTGCGTGTTTTTTTTTAAATAAGTTAGACATTTTTAAGTTTTATCGAGGTTTTAGACTAATATTTTTAGAAGATTGGAAAGAGAGATGGATTAAGATGTTTTTTGGTAGGCGAGCAAGCACAGTATTTTTTTTTCTTGCTACAATCAGCAAGAATATATAATATATAAGCTATGTAGGAAAAAAGGTGCATTTTCATTTGTATTTAGAATCTTCGTAGAAAAATGTGGTAATCTGTGTTAAAGGAAAAACTGACGAACACAATGACAATCCAGAATACCTATAAATATTCGTATAACAAACATACATTTAAAAACCCCTTTACACAACAAAGTTCTTTCCCAAGAAATGAAATCATAACAAGTTGGCAAGTCAAAAGGAAGTAAGGCGACAATTCATACGCAGGTATCGCAATTGCACCGGTTCCTATAAATCATTTCACTCGAATAGATATAAAATATCGGCGGGGCACGTCTGTCGGCGCGGACCGCTCATTGCGTGGAAAGCCCACAGAATGGCCGGGTTCAGCCTAGCTGCTACTAGTCCACGCGCTCTCTACAATAGACTGTAATCAATCTGTGATTTATTTTGCGTAAAGTAGTCTATTTTATCTGCATTTGTTTGGGAGCTAAGGTTTGGTTGGTGCACGACATCTTGGAGATGTTCGGAACAATGTTTAGGTGCTTGCTATAATCAGCTCACCAAAACCGCCTACCTTACCAACCCCAAAATCGTTATTTTACTGACTTATCCGACTTCACACTTCACCGACTCTCCTGGGCTGCCATACGAAAAATAAAAAGCTTTTAATGGAATTGTAGACTGGTAATATTTCCACTCATTTCTACGTACTCGTAGTTTCGTACATTTGTCTTTTGTTCACGAAGCCGGTAGGCAAACGCTGCGAATTCCTTACATCAGTGCACGATAACTCAATCGTCGCCAGGCGCCAGCACACACATAGGTACGTATGAGCATATAGGTATTGAGGGTGGGAGCGCGAATTTTCATGGAGTTTTTCTACACTCGTATCAAAAACGAACAAAATGGGTAGGTGGTACTTACAAGAGAATAGCTCTTGTCGTCATGCTGATGTCAGTCAGTAAGTTGGGAATGGCGCTGACGCCCAGGGTGCGTTGGATCACGATGAAGTATCAAATTGTCTATTCGGTAAAAATCTCACCGTGTTAGCTTAGGTGAAGTAAGCTGTCATTTCACCTGATACTAGGGATTGATACTATTGACAGATCATTTCACAGAATAGATTGTCTGTGGGTTTTTTTAATGAAACCTTTCATAGCTATAGTGTAAAGTTGATAACATTATATTTTGAAAATTCAAAACAGAATAAGGCACGTATTCTATCTTTCCATCATAATTTTCTTCTTATCTTAAATCTAGGCTCATGTTGACTAACAATATAGTGCCTATTACTAATATCACAGTAAACATTAATGAATGACCATTATCTACTCCCACTATTAGTTCCAAGCCATAGTTTCTCTCTAATCTATAATACGGTACAGTAGGAGACAGCATCACTATTCTGGTATTACATAGGTAGCAGTATTTTATTGTCATTTAGAATATATTAAGTACAGTCAGTGCTCTGCATAATCCGACCCCTCTTCCCCTCTTCTTCTTTGTAAGAGGGGTCAGGTAATGTAGAGAACTGACCGTACCTACGGTTAAACCTATAAATACCTATTTAATAACTGTAATATTTTTGAAGTAAGTAAGTACCTACCTACTTCTTGGGTATCAGAAAAGTAAAGTTTACTATTTAACATGTGCTGATCTGGAACGTTAATAGACCGGTAGTGATTTAGTTGTGTAGCCATTCACCCCAAGAACGTTTTCGGTCAAACGTTGTTTATCGTGCTTAGTTCTGCACGCCAACGAATATTTTAACTATCAAGGTGTATAGCATTCCCAAAGCTCGCCAAGTACCTACAGCTAAACGTCAAAAAATCAATAAGACCTGAAAGTTAATAATGCATGAATACCCAACAATATCTCCTCAAAACTTTTACATCTGAGCGTCCTTTGCGAAGAAAGTTATTCAAAATAATATATAACCGATAAAAGTATATAAGGAACAATATTTATTTTGCCTTGCGCAGGCGCAAAGTGGCGGGACGACTCGTAAATCCAGGCTCTGTAGATAGCACCCACTCGCGCGCATTTCAGAAGCTACCGTCAAACATTTGATATCACATTTCTTTATTATAAACCATTTCCTATGCGAACCAGTTTATGCGATATTCTACTAAACCGATACCTGGAGACGCATAAGTTTGTTTTGATTAAGTGTGGAGCAAGTGCGAAATAATTCTTGTATTTGTGTGATATGCGAACTTACGAGTACCTACCTACTCGGAAATAAATGTTTTGCAACTGTGCAATAGTGTGACTTTTGGTTCAGCTTACGTTGTGATACATATAATCCAAAAAATACCCATCGATTATTTTGTATAAAAAAATAAAAAATGGTCTCTTTCTATATCTATTTCTAATTCATTTAGATAGGTACAATTACAAACGATTCCCACCATTTTCATGACTTTGCACTGCATCTTTACTTACTCATTAGATACAGCTCACAATATTTCAAAAGGCTGATCAGAATAACAATATTGTTGCAATGTATTAATATAAAAACTGGAATGTTTATAATATGATGAGAAAACCATTTATATAATAGTATGTAAGTGGAAAGGCAAACAAAGCACAGCGAATACAAAAAGAGTGAATCGAAAACATCTGCCGAGAGTTATATTTACGAAAATATTAAGGAGAAAAAAACTAGTAATGTATGTAATCATATCGAAGAGTGTCCTTTAAAAAATCGAAAGTTTGCGGTCGCTCGATAGTAAGAGTTGAGTAAAAAAGGACATTTAAAGCCAGATTTCATCCAACAATTATACGAATGCTGCTATTAGAAATCAGGAGCACACCTGTTACACGCATGAGCAAGGATTTTTTGTGGTCGAACCTTTCACGAATTTACATATCTCCCAACTCTTCGTTGAACCTAACGAGGGTTATTATTTCAACCACAAAATGTGGATTTAACCGCTTCTGATTGACAAGCAACGGCAGAACATAATAAAGGATTATGTAAAGCACTTTTTGTTGATGGTCCACATAACATTTTCACCTTATTAGCAATTTTGTTAACAACTAATTTATTTCCAATAAGCTAACGCGCACAATTTGTGTGAAAACATAATTTGTGAAATTGCTACTGATGCGCAACAGTTATCGTTGCTTTTTTTACCTTCCTGTTGCGGTTCTGAGCATTCAAACTGGAAAACGAAAGACCTATATTATAGTTTTTAAGTGTTAAAACGTGGCCAAAGCAGGAGTTAATTATAACAATTTTTGGGTTATCGCCAGAAAACGTGCACCTTCAATTCAGTCTGTCTAACCTTTCCTCGTCGCTAGACCTTATGAGAATTCTAGAACCTTGATTACCTACATCACATTAAATTCCCGTCATCAATGTAAATGGCCTGTGCAATTACTTTAAAGAAACAAAAGGCACTTAATGACTGTGACCTATGAAAGATGTCCCGAGACTGATGGCTCCTATCGAATTCCTTAGTCATCCTTTATTAAGGTAATGAAATGGATTTATAGCTTCCACTACGATTTTATGTCAAAGTGCAGTTCATTGCCACCAGACAATGTCTGGGAGACAATGTAATTTTATGCTTAAATGAACTTCACCTGAAGTGGAACTCGCTCGGAAAATTTTGAATGGCAATTTTGGTGTGCCTCTGTGTCGCACACCTTTGTCTTCGAGTTGAATTGCAGTTATGCTTTATATAACAACAGGAGCGTGACCACTTTCCAGTGTCGTCTGCTCATTTAAATGAAAATACTGTCTTTTAACTGTTTTGTAATAACTAGCAAATCCTGAACTTTCAAATTTCTTATAACTGTTGCTTATTCTTGTTGCCTTAATTGTAGACGTGGTGAATTCTAATATTGTATTTTCGTGCAGTAAATTATACACCGTCTAACTATTTCTAAAGCTATTTTTTTTCGCATCTAGTCTAACATTCAGACTGTTTTTAGCACCTATTTTCATGACATACCTATGTCGTTCACTTAATTTATCAACCATATACTTCAAAGGAATATTCCGTTAATATGAATTGCTCTACATTTATTTAATGACTGACATTTCGGCCGTTTGGCTTACAACTTCGCTCATGTGAAATTTAATTTCCGTAAACTTGAAACCGTCTCGGTATATTTTTATATAATGGCGCAGTTTATGAGTCTATATGATGTAAATATGTGTCCTTTCAAATGGCAATGACTTCCTGTGTAAAGATGTGTTTTTGGATTCTCCTATTATTTTGTGGAAATACTTACGTTGTTTGACAGAACATAAGTTAGAGCTTCGCGGCTTTCGCGAGCAGTCTTCGCGTCTTTTTTTATGACTTTCAGAGGGACAATTCCCGTGTTTTTACGAACGTTCCCATTCTAATCTCAGTCTCAATCTGTCAAAAATACAATAAATTTACAAACATGACATTTTTGACAAGCTTTTTGACATTGATTGTCGCTGAGATGAGATTGCGACTTGAATTTGAACTTTTTTTACGTACGAGAATTGGCCTTCTTTTATCCCAAAAACTTTCATCTTTATAATGAACGTGATAATAATGCTTGATCAAAGACTAACAAAATACACATTAATAACCTTCGTTGCAGAGTCGTAAGTAGCGACCAGGCAAACAGTGTAAGTCTGAACCGACGTGGATAAAACACAATAAAGTGTTTATGTTCTCTATAAAACCCTCTGAAGCCAGCATCTCATATTTTATGTGAAGCCGCTGATCCCAATTACCATGAATGGTTCGTCATGATCAGACATTTTTGGGATCCAATAAAAACTTACTCTGTGATTTATGCCCCACTAGGAAATGAACGTTCTCATTCAAATTCATCATAATATAGTTGCCACTTGTTAATTAGGTATTTTCGTTTAAAAAACTTGATCGAAATATAACCACTTACGAGATTATCTGTGAACCTAATAATCTTCCAGTGGCGATCTTTCGCGTCCGGCTTTGGTCCAGGCCATAGTACGGAGCGAGAGGGCATGGGAAGCCGTCCCCTCACGAGGCAAAATTCGCGCCCTCACGCCCCTAGCCGGCGCAGGAGACGCCCTAGGCATCGGGAATCCCAAACCGATTCCCGACCACCGTAGGTGCGGGCTTGCGGACGGCAAGCAATGGGTAGCTCGCCGTCCGATAAGGACCAGGCCCGGGTCGACGGCGCGTTGTGTTCTATGCGCGCCTCAAAGAGATGTCAGCATCAATGACGGGGTCCTCTAGGGCCGATGTCTGCCAGGGTTGCGGGAAAGTCCGAAAGGGTTACCGTGGCCCCTGGCACAGGCAACTGAAGGAGCACGGGTGGGTTTTAGTCAGTAAGAGTCTGACACGCCCTCTGGCTCCGCCCAGAGTGGGAGAAGTTATTTGATGATTTTCCACCCTCAAAAAAAAAATGCCTTTATTTGGTGCGTAGTGGAAAAAAAGAAAATTTACTAAAGTCAGCACTATAAATATTTGCTTTATGGCATACCAACCGGACAGAACTCAGAATACTACAAGTTTCTTCAACAAACCTTGCCATGAACGCCATTGCCCTGACATGAACGCTACACGACTAGCGGAATCATTAACGCCAATTTTCCTATAATGACATTGACGCATTTATTTGCGCGTTCCGATTGGTAATCGCAAGAAGAATAATTTGATGCAGATATATCTGAAGGGCCGGTGTAAAGCTAATGTGTGTGTAGTGTTGCGAGAATTTAATCCAACTGTGCGCTTGTCAATCAATAAACTCGAACGAGTTGAGCCACTTTGCGGACCACGTGAGATTAGTGTGGACGTTGTCGGTACCGTTCCGATTATCCAAACAGCTCGATTTTAAGATGACATTCTAGTATGCTTGGCAGATTGCGGTCTGGAGCATGTCCTAAGGAGTTTCTAATTCTATGATTATGACGGCAAGGTTTCCGCAGATTATGTAAAACTTCCAGATCATCGTGTGCGTGTTCGGCTGTTTATCTTCAGATATGTACCATTATCACTTATAGTAATGTGTTCTGGATTTTCCATATATCACAATTTTTGTTTCCTTATTAGGTATTTAAATTCATACGAAGTACCTAATGGATTTTAATGAAGCTACCTAGGTAACCATCCCTCCAAAAGTTATGCGTAAATTCAACCACGGTTGATATTAGTTTAAGTTAAAGCTTCTACTAAAAGCATTTGATAGAGACAATATAATGAACGAGGACTAACACCTACCATATCACTACTCGAACTCGCCCGTGATAAAAAACATATAATAATACGAACGGGTCTATCCACACACTATTAACGTCCGATAAACGTTACCATGGGCCCGTGATAAAAGTGACCAAGCTAATAATTTATTGGGCATACCGAGCAGAAACTTCGTAAAAATAAACATGAATGGCTGCCTTATTGGGGCTTGATTTAATACGCTCAATAAAACAGTAACTAACCTCATATAAATTACTAAACAAATAAATAACATCGTTGGTCATCAAAGTTTATCTCGGACGGTGATTGCATCAACATTTTTAACATTGTTTGTGTTATAACAATTCTGGAGTCGATGTGGTTATAATTCAATTAAGTTTTCCTTGTTGGTTTTTTGTAGAGATTTTATTTACACGTTTCCTTTCGGGCTAATTAAGATGTTGTTTGATTTATCTAAATGTTCAAGACATGATTCGTGTCGAGAAGACAATCATGGAATCATTATGAACTAATAGCACGATTTATATTTTCAGCATTTTGGAGGCTATAGAGAAGTTCGTAAAGCAATTAAAAAAAAAAAACAAGTAGAATTAATAGACTACTCGACATTAACAAGGGACTGACAGTCAGACACTCACAAGTCTTAATGAATGAACTTCGATTTACCGTCAAGGTAAATCTAGTTATCATTAATTACGTGGCTTGTTTATAGAGTAGGTACCTCATTGAAGTACAGAAAAATGAACCTTACCAAGACTCTTATTTTCCAATTTGTCGGTAAAAATTATGTTCTGAAACTTAATTAAGGTAAGGTTCGGTGTATGACTAATATTCACTGACCTGCTGGACAATGGAATTATTATTGAATTTTCAACCCAAAAAAAGAAAGAACCAAATACTAGGATTTAATGAAAAACGAATGGGAGAAGGTTAAAATCATTTCCTACGCGTTCAAACTTCTAATGAGCACCGAGAAGAAATTCATTACTTTATCTTAAGCATCAAGCTGGCTACACTGACGACGGTTAGTTAACATTTTAACAGCTCTTTTAATGAACGTTACCGGCATTAGAGCTTAAGACATTCACCTTATTACCCGCATCAAGATTTATGTAATAAAGTTACGGGGAGTAAGTACCAACAGGCGATGTCTAATCACGGCACAGGGTCATTAAATTGAAGTAATAATCCTCCTACATAGTAGCGACCATACATACAGAGCTATAATTCTTTGTTAAGTTCCTTTGTAACTGGCTAAGGAGATTGATGGTGCCTCTCCTTAGGTGGCCCTCCGTAATAAGGTTCCAATAATTTTGTTTCGACTCGAATATAATAATCGATGACTTCTGTTCGTTTCAATTATTGGCTATTATGTTGATGGTATTGTTATTGATGGAGAAGTGCTTCTAAATATTATGGAGGTTTTGGTGAGACGGAGTATTACTATTTAGTTTCTTAAACGTGTACGTGCTCTGGCACTAAAAGTGGACCGTAAGCAGGGACCGAAAACACACCACCAAATTCAAAACACAAACTGTGTAAAAAAAAATGTCTAAAGCCTTCGATATTTTACTAGTAATAGTTGACCTAGATTTTTTAAATTGAATGATGACCTTAAGGAATTGTTTTTAAAAATAATATTTATATGCAAACATACACTTTATAACCACCAGCATATCATGAACAATGATGATGGCATCCTAAATGACTGACATAAATTGACATTAAAAAGTCTCATGTCTTTTTGCTGAGCATTGAATAATGAGTGGTCCCACAAAATGGCAATCAGAATATAATGCCATGTGTATGATGCTGCTGATCAATTACCATTTAGACAATCTAAACTTCTAGCTATGTAGCGACTCTACTAAAGCTATTGCTTTAAAATTAGAGAATCGACATCGCAAAAAACGTGATGAAAATAATAAAAAATCCGGTGGCGTATTCATAGAAGAAATATTTCTTATCTCATCTATAAAGAAAAAGAAAATAAACCTATTTGACCCAGGTTCATCAATAAAAATTATACTGGACGGTCTGAATGAAGGTTTCAAAACAGTTTAAGAAATATGGCATTTTTATGCAATATTTCGTTAACTGTTTCGGAACCGGTATTACGATCCATGCATCCTGAGCTCCTGAGCTTACGCACACTAAAACAATGTGCTTGTGCATGCGCAACTACAAACATGGTCAAGCGGACTTCGTGAAATGGAATACCTGTAATAGAGGCAAAGATCTTTTAAATTTGCCAACATATTCGGAAAATCGTAACAGTCAAGTGTCAAATCACAACAAGCAAGGTGTACTAGAATGTCACTCGACATTGAAAAGTGCTAACAATTTGATTTGTAAGCGCCTAATAAAAGGGATAATAGGTTGAGTTTCGACTGTGTTCACAAGTCGTGACGCAGGCGCCGATAAATAACTTAACTGATCCGTGACCTTTCGTGACGACCGGCGACCGAGCGCCCTGCCCACTTAACTTTTATCTTAGCTTTGATTTAAACACTATTTTTGCCTACTACACTTTATTTTTTGAGGTTCTTTTTCGTATTTATCATTCCTATGTAACTTGTAAAAGCTTTATGGAATACAAATTATTATAATAAAGGTCCCGAATACAAATTCGAGATTGGTTGCTGTAAGAATCGGACTTTTAGGCAACGCAAGACATTTTTCGTCCATTCCAAAATAAAATCTGTCCACCGATCTTCCGTATCGCCACCATCTTTCCACACCTAAATTCACATACTTAATACGTATTCAAATATGACTGCCACAAGTTAAGTGTGACTGAGGAGCTTGGGTGTTGGACTGTAGGTATTGCCCTCCTCCAGCTGCTAAAACAAGGTGTCTGCACAATACGGGAGGAAAAATCGAGGCCATTACACTACCATCTCACCTTGCTAATTGTTTCCTTTCGTTTCTGCAGTAGTTATGGATTTTTAATATATTGAAGCTATTACGTACTTCCTTTACGAATCATAATAATATTGTGAAAGGAAAGTTTTACTTTATTGGGCATTCGTTGCTGTTGATATGAAACTGCGACCGATACGTTTTAGTAAATAGGGATTTTCCCTCTTTGTTGTACTGTTGGGTTTTGAGAACCAATGAAAGACACAGTTATAATTTCAACTGATTAATTTATTATATTTATTTGGCAGGAGAGGTGTGTGTGCACTCTCGCTTGCTCCAGACGGAACACTAACGTCTAAAATATATTAAAGTTATGCACAATGTAAATATGTATTAAAGAGTTATAGACTCTCTAACTATTTAAGTGGGACGGATATATTTTGTTATATTCCAACACGCCCCCTCAAAATAAATCCTCTTTTTCAAAATAAATTATCAAATAATATTACAATAAAAATATCACATACCTTCCTTATCTGGGAGTACAATTTTAATATGGTCCACCATTCGATGCACAGGATTAGGGAAAACCCAGGAAAACCTAATCAGAACAAGTCATTCTTATCTATAATACAAATCTCTATAGTTTACAAGTAAGTATGTATTATTTACATATTATTATAATTAAACCTTTATAGTTTACAAGTAGGTAGATCATAAACATTAAACCGAGTTTCGTTTTCATGTCTGAAAAACGCAATGTCGGTAATGACTTCGTTAGGATGTCAGCTAACTGATTACCTGTGGAAACATAAATAATTTTAACAACATTTTTCTCCACCTGTTCTCTTGAAAAGTGATACTTTATGTCTATACGTTTTGATCTTTTGTGATTCGTAAGATTACTTGCAACGCTTATACACCCCTTATTATCCTCATAAATAGGAATTGCATTGGGTAATTCTATGTTAATACTGGTCACTAAGGATTTTAACCACAGGGCCTCTCTAACAGCTTCAAACAAAGCCATATACTCCGCTTCAGTGGATGAAGCAGCTACTGTGAGTTGCCTCTTTGTGTTCCAGCATATTGTGCATTGTTCAAATAATTTAAACAAATAGCTTGTTGTACTTTTGCGGCCTATTTCATCACTTCCCCAATCAGAATCAACAAAGCCAGTCAATACATTAATTTATATTGTCGCTCCGCACGTAAGTTAACTTAAGATCCATTGATCCTTTCAAGTAGCGTAAAACCCTTTTTAAATATAACCAAAGAGTACTGTTGTTTTTGTTAGCAAATCTACTCAAGATGTTTACACTAAAGCTCAAATCAGGACGAGTGCATACCATTATATAGGTACATCAAGCATCCGATATGGTTTTTACAAGGGGCCTTTGTTGTTTCATTTGAATTCAATGCGGTATAATCTACTTTTGTTTCCAAAGGTGTATTGACAGATTTACAATCACTCATGTTGAACTTTTCTAAAACTGTTTCTATGTACATTTTCTGGTCTAATGTAACTTTGTTGTTATATCTTTCGATTCTGATTCCCAAGAAACAACGGATATCCTTTAAGTCTACCATTTTAAACTGGTTCATTAAATAGTTTTTAAAACTATTCATGGTATATAATATATATTAGCCGTTGAAAACACAAGATCATCGACATAAAGTACAACATAAATGTTTTCAAGACTGTCACTTGCATCTAGAATGTAAATACAACGATCAGCTGATGATTATCGAAAACCCTTCTCTATTAAAGCTTTTTCGAACATTAGGAACCAACAGCGTTCATGCTGTTTTAATCCATACAACGACTTGTTCAATTTGCACACTAAATCATTTGCATTTGGGATTCCTTCAGGAGTTTTCATAAATATCTCTTCTTTTAGTTTCCCATTTAAAAATGCAGTTTTTACGTCCATGTGGTGGACTAACAAATTAAACTGATTTGCAAAAGCTAATAAGAATCTAAAGCTTGAGATTCTTGCAACTGGTGCGAAAGTTTCAAATCAACTAAATATTCTTGACTAAAACCGCGAGCTACTAAACGAGCTTTATATCTTAGTGGTTTTTCAAACTCATCATTTTTTATCGTAAACACCCACTTACAATCGATGATATTTCTATTTTCGGGTCTTGGTACAAGTTTCCAGGTTTCATTATCAGTGAGCGATTTAATTTCCTCATTAATAGCATTTTCCCATAATACTTTATCATCCCTGGATGCTATTTCTTTATAAGATGTAGGTATTTTGCATACTCAAGATTTAGCGTACGTCAAATAGTTCACAGAAATATCATCTTCATTTTCGTCATAAGATGGTACGGTAGGCATATTTTTAATTCTGTCACTTTTTCTTTGACCATATGAAGTCTGTTTATTTCGAGATAAAGTCAACTTATTTTGAAATGAAGAACTGTTTTGATGCATATCTGTTTCACTTACAGATTTATTAGGTGGTGGACCTAATGGTACTGGTATTTTCTCAGTTTGCTTACACATTTTCTCTACGTTGTATCTGTCAACGTTATCAGAGTTATTACAATTTTCAGGCAATACTCTGTCAGATTTCAATGGTCTGTTCAACAAGAAATTAATCTCATCAACTATCACATCTCTGACTTTTACAAACTTTTTGTCTACCACATCCCACACCTTATAACCATTCGGTTCATAACCAATTAATATCCCTTTTAAGGATTTTTCATCGAATTTGGTTTTCCTAGTTTTATTTACAAAATAAACAGTTGAACCGAAAACCTTTAAATATTTAATTTGTGGTTTTTTATTATGCCACAATTCAAATGGTGTGTTAGCTGTTTTCAGTGCTTTTGTAGGGCAGATATTTATTAAATAGGTTGCTTTCAACACAGCCTCACCTCAGAATGTTTTGTCTAATTTAGCGCCAGATACCATGGCTCGACTACGCTCTGTTATAGTTCTTATCATTATTTCAGCAATATCGTTCAAAGCAGGGGTATGCGGCACTGTTAAGTGCTAACTAATACCTTTTTGCACACAATACTCTTTCATTTCACTTGATAAATATTCACCACCATTATCACAATACAAATTGACAATTCTCGAACCGAAATGAACTTCACACTTTGCAACGTAATCTCGAAACGTAGCAAAATCATCTGATTTATGAGCTACTAAGTATGTGGCACAGTAGTGTGTGTATTCTTCGACAAAAATTACAAAATAGTTTTTGTCGTCAAGTGTTGAAGGAGTTATGGGACCACACACATCAGTATGCACATTAAATAGAGGTCGTTTTATAATTTTTGACTTTCATTTATTAAATTTTTATTTTTATTCATTTTAAGTTTATCCATTTTATTAAATCACTAAAAGAATCACTAAAAGTTATTCAGAATATTATTTAGTCTAAATCACTGGGTCCATAACCTGTTGGGTTTTGAGAACCAATGAAAGACACAGTTATAATTTCAACTGATTAATTTATTATATTTACTTGGCAGGAGAGGTGTGTGTGCACTCTCTCTTGCTCCAGACGGAACACTAACGTCTAAACTATATTAAAGTTATGCACAATGTAAATAAGTATTAAAGAGTTAAAGACTCTCAAACTACTTAAGTGGGACGGATATATTTTGTTATATTCCAACATGTACAGTCTTCTTAGGCTTATTCCGTAGTATTTCATCATCATCACCATACACAGCCCGCCTTCGCCCACTGCTGGGCATAAGCCCTTCTTTTCTTGTGCCAATCACCACGCTCTTGTGCCAGCCTCATCCAGGTTTTGTATCTTAGTACCTTTCTACTAAGGATTGAAACTAGATACGAAAAGCCAGCGGCAGATAGGTACTTATAAAACCATTTTTCAGCGGCATCAGTTCAGTTTTTGGTGTCTGTAGGTATGCGTACGCCACACCTATTAACCGACCTTAATTAGGCCTTGTTGCAGTCAAATATATAGTGGTTGCATGCAGATACATCTACCTAATCAATTCACAAATATCAAAGTCGTAAAAAATCATCAATTAATTAATTAACTACCTCAAAAGACCCTTCAATATCACTTCTCCACTCCAATTCTAAGCGTACTTAAAAGTGAAATAAAGCACAAAGGCTCAAAAATAACAATACAGAGTACGTACAATCGAGAATCATTAGACATTTATACGACGTGAGAAAGGCGAGCCGTATCGTTAATTAAAGGCAGTAATTTGACATGCCCTGACAGCTAATATTATGTTGAAATTGATTTGTGTTCAAAGTTGAATTAATTTTGACAGAGTCAATAAGCCACCGCTTTCTTATGATCGGAGTGACCGTTGTTACTTTGAGACTAGTTATGTGGTAATATTATGTGGAGATGACAGAAGGCAGGGAGGGGGGGCAGGAGGTGACTACCTAGATGTGGTGTTGTGATGACGACTTACGAAAAGGCTATCATCAAACTATCTGAAAGTTTCAGATCAACCCTCGGATAAATCAATAATTTGTAAGTCTATATTATTTATATTATTTAGCAAATAATATATATAAAAATAAAATAATCTGCAGCTGAAGAAGCAGTACCTACCTACGTTTAAGCGATTGACTTAGATTGTACATAAATAACTCAAACCTACTCTATCTTCTAGACCACATGCATCAAGTTACAAATAACTGTTTTTTGCTTAAGTTTTTTACTTTCATCGTTTCATCACCACTCTTCAAACACATTAAAGAAATAACAATACACTATTAAGAATTAAAAGCTCTTTTACACGCATTTAATATGATAACTACTTATCAGAACCTACGCAAGAAATCCCGAACTTCTATTAACATAGTAACTTCTACCCACGGCATTATGAGCCGCGAGTAATTATAACGAGAGAGAACAAAAACCGATACGTTGTTACACCGACAATGGTCCGAGATAACAAGACAGGAACCTATTTAAAATACCTCTAATCGAATATGGCTTTTATGGTTGTGTTTAACACGATTATTATATTTTAAGAGGGAATATATGACTTGCACTTCGCGCGTATCGGAGCGGCCTGAGGTGTCGAGCTGTCGAATAATAGCTTCGCGTCCAAACTGATTGATAAATGACGCACCCGGCGAAAACAGGCCGGCTACCTAATTAAATACTCCCGTCGGTAGGTAAGGATGGATGACAGGAATGTATGATGAACTGAACGTTTGACTGACGATTGATTTAGGATACGTACTTGTTGACTACCCACTTGTAATTTTTTGAGTTCGATGTTTGTCGCCATTCGCTTTTCTTCTTCGGCTGCATCAGAGCCTGACCGAAAATATATTTGCTGTCGGCCTAAAACGAAAATTGGCAAAAATGGATATTCTCAAAAAAAATAAAACGCAATTCAGTCGGAGTCTAGCTGTTTAGACTTTGAATCAATTTAAAACAATCCAATACAATTTATCCAACAATCTGATTTGTTTCCACCATGCTGAAATAACTTAATGAAAATTAAACTAAAACTAGATTAATTAAATAGTTTTCATATAAAGACAATCGCTACGCTCCCTAATAAGCCGCTCTATTGGTTGCACTTATAGTTATAACCTGAATTCAATGATACATTAGGTATGTACTACCTACGTACCGCAACAGAAAATATGTTAACGAAACGTAGAAGGTATCGAAATGATTAAAAATAAATAAAAATATCGATGTAACTATCCAATTATAAGAAAAGCTTTAATATGTCAAACAAATTACCTGGCAACTTCAAATTATTCAAAGATTTCTGTATATTTAACTTTATTAGATTAGTAAACGTGAAAAAACGTATTTTCTATGTAGTTTAGAGTCAATGAGTTTCACATCATCATCATCAGCCCACAGCAGTCCACTTCTGGACATAGGCCTCTCCAATTGCACGCCATTCAGCTCGATTCTCGGCAACTCTCATCCAACCAGCGAAGATCAGAATGAGAATGAGTTTCACATAAAATAGGTAAATTAGAACTGGCCGTAAATAACTGACATTACAATAACAATCATGTGTATTTTCTGTCAACAAAATTATTTGTAGTGTTGTATGTGTCATGTTTTCATTCCGTTCCTGAAATTTCCTTATAACGCGTAAACCATTGAAAAATGGTTTACTACCACACATCTGGAAACGTAAAAATGCTTAGAAATATTGTAATTGATTATGGAGGTGTCAGTGAGGTATCGCCTTACGAATATATGAAAACATACATAGAAAAATGTCCAGAAACTACTGATGACACGAAACTATCATGGATAGCTGAATCTTTTCTGGGATTTCATAGACATAAGCCGTTTTTGAAGGAGATATCATCTCATTTATCTGAAGAACTCACAAATGACGACCAAGATTATTTCATGATCATCTTCCATGCTGTCACTTTCCAGTGTGAGCCAAAAGATATGCAGTTCCTCTATAAGTGCCTGTTCAATTTAAGTAAGCCTCTGCTTAAGACGTTCACAAAGTTTTTGAGTAACAATGAAGTATTAACATTTATTTCACAAGTAGCACAAACTAGCTACGACACCAAATTCATCACCGAAAAAATTATTAGACCACTTTTTGAATGGCAGCCTTACATTAGCGATATGGCACATACATATGCTGAGCATGTTAAGAAGATGGAGGGTAGAAAGTTAAAGCCGCCGACTGTGCCGGTGCAACCAAATGTATTAAACCGAAAAGGAAAAGATCACACGCTCCCCGTCCTTCCGTCTCCGTCTTCTTTTTTTCCCGCTACTCCTGCAAATTCTATGTACAATAGAAAGACAAAAATGGTAACAAAAACAACAATAGATCAGAAATTGAAACAAATACATGAAAAAAATAAACAGAAAGCTGCACACCTATTAAACGATGTCAAAAATAAAGATTATCACTACGCTCAAGCAAAATCTGAAAAATATTTTAAAAGAATCTCCAGTATCAGAGATGAAATAGAAACCGAATTTGCGAAGACCAAGCCAAAACAAAGTTTTCAAATAAAAGCGAATCCAGCACCTGTTAAAGAAAACGTTGCAACTGTAAAAAGAATTAATAAGAGAATACAATTAGCGGAAGAAGAAGAAGTCCTGTGGTTTCAAAATGCACTGAAGTGTTGTAAGAACACTGTCAAAATTGATGAACTGACCGAATATGATAGACAAGAAAAGGAAAGAGAACGATTAATGGATATAGAAAAAAAACATTTGTTAGGTCAAATTACTCACGAAGAAGCAGTACTTGCAAAAAAAAAAATGATAGACGAGAATAAAAAGAAGTACGAAGAATTTTTAAAAGAAAAAGAATCCTGGAATGAGGAAATAGAAAGGTGGAAAAGACATGAAATGGAAAAAAATCGCAAACAAGTTGAAAAACTTTCAATAACTGAATTAAACCTACTCCATGCCAGAAGCGAAATGGTGACTAAGAAAAAAGAAACCGCAGACGGAGTAAAGAGAGAATCGGAAGTGGTTTTAGCACATGCCATTCGAATAAAACAAGAGGAATTGGAGCGGAGGATCAACATGATCAAAGAAATTAAAATATTAGCAATGATTGCTAAAACAGCTAAAGTTCCTAAAATAGTAGACCTTACGGAAACAGCTGGAATGGGTTTCCTTTGTGAAATGTCTTTGGCTGAGTTACAAGAAAGACTCAGTGCCATGAAAATTGGCTTAAAAGAAGAACTGGAAGTGAAAAAGAAGCTGATCAGAGATGAAAATAAAGCCGCCAAACAGGACCTGGAGGAAACTAAAATGTCTATCAAGAATTACATGAGCGAGCGAGCAATGTCACGAAAACACAATAAAAAGTCCAACCTAACATTAGACAGTTCTTCGTCAAAAGAAATAAATGATTTGAAAAAGATTTTAGAAGAGAAGCGTAAGATGCGAATGAAACTGAGTTCCTGATTGCATCAGCAATGTTAATTAATAGATACATAAATGCTTATTTATCTTTATTATTTCTTCTTATTATGTGTCGTTATTAAAATAAAGAGACTAATAACAATAGTTCGCCTTTTATTTATCTTGCCATTGAGGTTTCTTGTACAGTCAGATGTGTTCTACCTACTGACTCGGCATCGGCCCGGGCAGCCAAATCATGTTCGATGAAGAAGCCACCAGGCCGCATGCACCTTCCTAAATTCTCGATACAAATAATCCAAATCACGGAAAGCACGTTAAGCAGTTGGTCCCGGCTGATACTCGTAGATCTTTGACAGTCGATTCGAGTCAGAAACCCGAAAGTCTGACAACCAGTCTTGCCAAGGGATATCGTGTTACCCAATAACTGGATAGTGAAGGTCAGATAGTCAGTCGCTCCATGTACTAAGCTGCATCCGGTTAGACTGGAAGCCGATCCCAACTTATTTGGGAAAATGCTAGACAGATGGTGACATAGTCGGTAACTTTATGCCTTTCTTTGGTACCGTCAGTTATTAACGGTACAAAGTATCTTAAGTATCGGAAGAGTTTTATGATTGAAAATTTGCCAATGATTACCTACTTGCTTACCTATAAGTTGACGACACGTTTGGTCCTGGGTTCGAATCCCGGTAGGAGCAAATGTTTGTATGATGAATATGGACATTTGTACCCGAGTCATGGATGTATATTTATAATATGTACATGTATTTACGAAAAAAAAAATGTATTTAAGTAGTGTATCAACCATCTGGTATCCATAACACAAGCCTTAAGTGCTTAACTTGGAACTAGATGGTGCTGTGTGCAATGTCAGACGATATTTATTTTATTTATTTATAAGTAACTAATTATAATAATAGAGAATATTTTGATGACTAGTATAACATGGTTCTACGAATTATTAAACGACTACTGAATATACTATTATTTAATTGACTATTATACTAATTAAAATTCACTCAACTGTGCTTTGCTGGTTGGTGGCTACTTTAAATACATTTTCTAATTTTCTCCTAGCAAAAATATCAACAAACATCCGCAGTAGTCATAAACGTAGTACCTACTTAGTTAAACATTTTTATCAATTCCACGTTATATCCAAATCAAAAGTCATTTACTCAAATTAGGCTGAGAATCAGCACCTATTGAACGTCAAAATTACATAAGATAGTCCCCTGTGGACTTCCCAGTGCTATATCTGGGAAGGAGAATTGGCGCAACAAACTGCCCAGCATTGTATGAATTTTTATCATAATGTTAGTCGGTACAGAACCCATTGTTGAATACAATTTATAAAAGGTGTGATCGACTGCACAATTTGAAAAGGCTAAATAAAGACATTTAGTCTAAATTAGTTGATCGCACAGTTCATATTAGCATTTAAGCTCGGGATGAAGTTGTCATGTTATAAATTTACACAAATTTACAGACCTTAGAACATTTAGACAAGCATTATAATACATTTTATTGTAATTATTTTGTCCTGTTATGCACCTAAGTCCTTATGCTACACAAACGTCTATCATTTCTTTTATTTTGTCTTCTAATGTATCAGGTACCTATTTGTCCCTCGTAGGCCAATAAAAACGTTAAGTCCGGTTACTTGTAAATGATACCCACACTTTCACACATAGATATCCTAATTACTTTCGGTGCTGCCACTTTTTACGCTCTATACAGACGAAAGAGGCAAATATAACAGAAACAATTTAAATACATAGTTTACTAAAACAATTTGTTTAATTCGTAATATTATTCATATCTTACACATGTTTACGTCTGCGGCAATGAAGAAGTATAGTAGCAAGACTAATGGTGTCTCCAGGCGGGGCTCGATCGATGCGCACGCGCGAATTGCTTGCTGCACTTAATTAGTACGTCCGAACAGAAATATTAGTAATTGGAATTTATAGGGCAGATATGACGCCTCACTTGATAAACGACAGAGCAACGACTCCGAATATAAAACAATTCGTAAACATCATAACACTTCTAATATTGACATTATAATGATAATGGGTGTTAAATTTCCCAACGTACACAGGTTATAATACGAGCTTATAATAATCCAATAACTCGACGTTTTATACATAATGTGGATCACGTGACGACGTATTCGTATCGAAGAAACCTAGTCAATATAATTTGGATTAAGGCAATAAATAAGGCGGGTTTGCCCGTTCATTTGTATCGGCGTATAATTTAAATTCTTTAACGCCAATGTTCAAGATTACGCGGCGAGATAGAGGTGCGGGCGCCCGTGTCGCAGCGACAACCACCAAATAAATTTATATTTCCGACCGACACCGGCCTGAGTTCTCTCTTTGTAGATAATTCGGCCGGTAACGTTGAATGACTCTATTAACAGCTTCCCTTTTTGGGATAAATGTCGACTTTGGGCTGTGTCGTAGCCTTATCTATAGTGTGGGATGAGCAGTGTTGTTCTAAACTTACAAGTTTATTGCTTGACTCACATTATGTCTAATAAATCAATGTAATTAATAATAAATTTGAATCATGTCGATTTAGAAAGTAAATTATTCAGTTACAAACTGCATTAGTCGCCTTTG
Organism: Brachylomia viminalis; assembly: GCA_937001585.2. Taxonomy (NCBI): domain Eukaryota; kingdom Metazoa; phylum Arthropoda; class Insecta; order Lepidoptera; family Noctuidae; genus Brachylomia; species Brachylomia viminalis. The sequence continues at coordinate 14,091,910 of OW443299.2, forward strand.
CAATAGTCGTTGCGCCCCAGATTAATAAATTATTGCATCTGAAAATAATTTAAATAAAATCAATTATAAGTTAGATCTAAAGATAAGCCGATCTGTTCTTGTATTTAAAAAAATCTGTCCACAGTGAAAGTATTCCGTTTGCACAAAATCCAATAGCCCTATAAATACGGCTTCTCATTTCAAGATTAACTCGGATAACAGTAAAACGTCAATAACCACCTAATTGGGAGGGAACACTCTGGCAGCCGGCCGTCCTTAGTGAGAAACAAATAAATATTGTAGCACACTACGAGATAATTTGCCCGATAACTTAATGTGCTTACATTTCGAATCTGCTCATGGTTTTATGGGAAACTATCGAGCCGTATATTTTTTCATTCAATAGTGTTGTGAAATTGATGATTTGGGGCCGGATTTTTTATACGAAATACCGCGTTTTTGTTCTTAACACGTGTGAACAAGTAAATAATACATACCTACCGATCATCCTACGCAAACCGATGAACATAATCGTTAGTAACACTCGTTTATATGATAATCTCATTTTAAATCGATGATCATTATATTTTTACTGTATCGATCATGGAGGTTTTGTATGACTAATTAAAATTAATTTATGTTGTGCCCGGAATGAGTGGCTTGTCACTCGGCAATTTATATCTATTTCCCTTTAATCTTTTAATTTGAATTGCTTACATTTTATGTGTCCGTCATTTTGTTTGCTTTCGATTCGATATTTTGATTGGTTTCAATTTTCCTAACTTATTTTATTGATATAACTTTTAAACCGGTTAATAAACATCGCGGTAATATTTTCTATTAAACGGGTATAATTCATAATGAAGCCAATCTATATTTTTAAACACTATTGTCACAAGTTTAAAACGGGTAGGTTTTACATAACTACGGAAACCTTTATTGGCTCACCTCATTCCAAAATTTCAAAAAGTCAGCGTTCATTCAGTAACGATTTTTCGATAAAATTCCTTATAAGATTGTATTCGGCGAGATGCACCGATATGCTTCTGCAGTGGAGTGCCAAGCTAATTTTGTGTGTTAACCCAAAATCCTCGACGTTCCATATTTGAGGACATTATTGCCTCCGATGTGGCTCCGTCCCGAGTGGGTATATTAAAGAATTTATGTTATGATTGCTCAGTCAATTTGCATAAAAATAATATGGGAATTTTATGTGCGAATGATGTCATATCCTCCGGTGTTTTGTTAAGAAATGTGTGGAAAAAAAAAATAACATGCACAAACGTTGTTTCTGTAAGTTAACGCGACTTCGTCTTGAATGAGTTTATTTTTAGTAAAGTTTGATTGCTTGCGATAAATAATAGTGATAATGCAATCCGTTAAATTATACCGGATTTACACTTTCTATATGGGATAAAACCAATCTCATTTAAACCATATACCTAGATAAATCGCGTCAGTAACTTTGAAGCATAGGCTAATGGTTGTAAAATAAATAACTGCTTATCATCATAAAGCTATCAAATTATTTTGATAATTTATGATTAAAATAATGTTATTAATTTATTCAAATCCATCACTTACAAACAGATACATACAAATCACTACAAATTAATTAGGTATTATAACTCGAATAAGGAGATAATGATGATAATGGTGTATCAGGCTCTAATACTTATAACGATAACGTGTTTGGTATGACGTCATGCAGGAGCCCGTCATAACATTTTATAATTTTTTACTGATCTTTCACCTTTTAGACAGCCATCATCGATAGCGATGCTGATTGTAATTCTAAAGTTCGTGAGAGTTCAGAAAGCTTGGCTTTGGTAGTCTCAACTATTTTTATTCGGTGTTCATGTACTGTACTGTGTGGTTCTTTCCTCAAAAAGCCATTTTAGATACCGATCTACATAGCCTTCACATGATCTGACCAAGATGTTGTCTGGACTTTAAAAGAGACTGTGACCTCTGAGTTTGTTTCGGCCTTTCTTCTCAGAGTAGTCAGATAGGAAACACCGGCCTCATCTAGTTTAAAAAAAATATGTTTGACGTGTAACAGTGTTTGTACTATCCTACTTACGTATATAATATAATTTATCATGCTAAAGAAAAGAAGCAATAACGCTTTCACAAAAAAAAAACATTTAATATATCTACTTACTGACTTTGTAAGAAAATTGAGACATGTTTCATACATAGTTTTTCAGAATAGGTAGGTGTTTGCAGGCCTCAGGGATGTGCCTGACAAGCGTTGCACAGGGGGGGTTCTGAAGTTGGTTTTTTAAGAGGAACTAGGACCCCCCTCCATGTGCTGATGGTAGCCACAGGGGTGGTTTTAGAAAAAAAAAAAAGGGGGGTGGTTTTAGTCAGGTAAGAATCCCCCACCTCCCGAAGACTCCACGACCTCTTTCCCCGGAGGCCGGGCGCCTTTTGAAGGTTTCTCCCATAAACCAATAAAAAAGAAGTGTTTACGCATCAGAATACTCGTGAAACGCTTAGACGTAGAGGACTAATTTCAACTAGAACGAGTATGTAGCAACATATCTATTTCATTCAACCTATTTTGCAAGTTCTAACCAAATAAGCACTGCTCTTATATATTTATTTTGACTATATTAATAACTTCGAAAATTATACAAAAAGATGTCTTCTTAAGCAAAAAATAAAGTAAGTGGTCATAACATAATCCAGCTCCTAGTATTAAAACTGAACTATGAAATGGATAGAATAATGAAATGGAATAAAATACAATAAATATGTGTTGTTATAATCCGGCTCATATCGCTGTATTAGCACTTTTTACGTGTTAAAGTATTGTGGAGATAGTGGAGCGGTTCACACCGCGCTCTTAATCTGTGCCCCGTGTGACAGCAGCAAGGCACATGGGACGCGTATTTGTGAAATATACTGTGCGCTAAGATGGAGTATTCTTTACCGTCTGTTTTAATACAAATGGTTAATATATTGAAGGATTTACTCGCTCAAGATTTTTTTTTTGCTAGCATAATTATGTTTGATGAGGACTTGTGGATTGGAAAATAGTTATGTCTCCATCTTTACAAGCTATCTTAACCTGAAAGTGTTCATAGTGATTCAGTAGGCGGTCTTTCGCATTACTGGCTTAAAAAAATCTTGGTCAACATTTAAATATTTTCGGTCGTTTCACTCCCATACTTATTATTTCAGCAGCCACTCTGTGGTAAAAGATTTACATGAAACTACATAGGCATTTGTTGTTTAAAGGTATCCTTGCAGCTTGAAGACTAATATAAGATGTTGTCGTCTCAACTAAGATAAGATATAATTTATTTCTCAGTACAAGGTACAATATGATCTTAATATTAATAAAAAGCTTCACATATAAGTACTACCATAACAAACACAAAAATACCCACAATTCGTCACGGAAAACATCCCCAGACTCAGCGCATAGTTGGTACTGACGCGCCTTGTCTGCTCGGCGCTTCAAACGACGCACAAAATTTATTGTTATTGGAGCGGCGCGCGTACATGCATCCTCACTCCGCGGCTATCACGCGCTACAACTTTATCGAAGCACCTCACTATTCCGAATAAACGTAACGACTTTATTCCGTGTACCCACACGTGATTTTTACGACACACATAAATAAGCTATTTTGATTTGTTTGACAACTCTTTGATGGTGATTTGCTGTACCTACTTATTCATTTATTTGAAAAAAAGCTCAAAGCGCTTTCGGCATTTTTATAATTCAACAAATAATATATAAAAAATATTATTAAATCGTTGGTCTATCTGTAGTATTGCTAAGTCTATATAAAAACTTTCAGTTATTTTTTTTTACATGAAGGCACTATTTGTACTTACGAGTCTTGTCACTTAATACTTTTTTTATGAATTAAAAATACTTTAATTGCTATTTCTGAACACTTTGGACTATTGACTTGATTACAAAGGAATGTAATATTCTTAGAAATCTACCAGAATAAGGCTGTTCGCATTCTCGTGCTACGCTATAAAGTTTCTGCGCCATCGCCAATTTGTTAATGATACTACATCTACATAATATGCACATTTACTCGCAAACTACATACCTATATAATATAAATATGAGATATTATTTCTCCATTTGCTTCTACTGTCTAGCTTATGATTAGGTCAAGTGGACATTTTCATGCCCAATAACGTCTGGTCTATACTCAAACTCAAATTCAAATAAACCAATTACAGGCACTTTTGAATTGTCAAGGGGTCGGTCAGTCAGAAAGATGAAGCTAGTTGCCCATTCCAAAGCGTAGTAGGTACCTAAGAGAAGAACGGGCAAGAAACTCCATGGACACTCTTTTAAATCAAAATATTGTTACAAAAAAGTGGTTACATCATTAATTCATGTTGAAATTATACATGTGAGAACGATGTAGAAAGACGTGCACGTTAAAAGCGTCCGTAATAAAAAGATATAAACAATTATGGAATTAAAATAAGCCGTGGCAGCTAAGAAAAGACCAGTGCCTACTGACGGCGCCCGTTCATGAAGATGACGTATGGATCAGCACCATTCAGCTCAACCATTTTGAAGGGAGCTCAATGATCCAATACATACGCCACCACCAGCGACATATTTGAGTGAGCATGACATACCTACTCTCAGCCGCCAGGGCACATTCAAGTCAGTGAAAGACGAATCCAGTAAGCTTGATAGTGGGTACATAGTGCTCACACATGTGGTATGCAATTATACAATACTAAGAGATTGAATTTACACAATGCAAAGATAGATTGTACAATCTTCATCAGCTCCAACAATATTTTCGAATGCTAATGAATTAGTTTACGCGCCCTTGTGGAGCAGGACCAGCCCTGAGCCAAGCATTTTTGTCAGCGATATAATCCCCCAACTTATAATATGCTTGGCTGTATAGTGTGCGTTTTATACAAGATTTAAATTTCGTTTCATTCAGTTGGAGTATGTAGGGAGGTATTTTATTGTAACATTTTAAACAGTACCCCATGAAGGATGAGTCTACTTTAGCCAGTCTGAAACCTGGTTGAACTAATTGGTCCCTATCTCTCGTCCTATAGTTGTGTCTTTCACCTCTTTTACTGAAAAGATTTAAATTTTTCCTTACGTAGATCATGTTTTCATAAATATATTGACAAGGTACCGTCATGATGTTAATGTCTTTAAACAGTTCCCTTAGAAAATCGTGCCTGCGGAGGCTGTATATTGCTCTGATAGCTCTTTTCTGCAGAATAAAAATGGACTCAATATCGGCAGCACGTCCCCATAATAAAATACCGTAAGACATGATACTATGAAAATAACTGAAATAGACTAGCCTCGCGGTATCTACGTTAGTAAATTGACGGATTTTCCTTGCAGCATATGCTGCTGAACTTAGCCGTCCTGCAAGAGATGTTAAATGAGGACCCCATTGCAGCCTTGAGTCGAGCGTTATCCCCAGGAAAACAGTATAAACATTTGGAGTTGTGCTTGTCGCGTATATTTTCCGATACTTAGATACTTCTTATTTATTATCCTTTCTTCTTACGATACTCCAGCGATAGTTCTGTTGACGTCATCATATACCGACATTCCGCTGATTACGCCTATGATTTCGCTGAAGCTGGAGTCGGAGCTTTTATCAACCACATAAGATTTTCTTTAACTTAGTTTTTTGCCAACAGATCACAGGCATAATCGATCTTTTTTGAATTCTAAAGTTCAAAGAATGTCACGCTTTAATTATATATTTTGAGTAATCGATATAAAAGTAACAACTCACATCTACTAACCTATTCTTTCTGAATGGTTCTGCATTTACCTGATCTTTATATCATTCAAATACACTCGGCGTCAAAAAAATCGCACCTCCGCGAAAATTATTTTCAAGCGTTTATAACCCTTAACACACGCATTTACCCCCACCAATATTGGTATCATTTGAAAGCCCATTAAATAAACTTAAAAAAACAATTCAATTAATTTTTATTTTTTATTGGATAAGTGCAAAAAACAATAAAGTTTACAAAACAATAAAAATCCTTAACTAAGCCTTAATTAAAAACAGATTAATAAACATAAAAAAAAATACAAAAAGTTTCTTAAAACTAACCTAAAACCTAGTGTTACCCCCCCTTGCCCGGATGACGGCTTCCATACGCTCCCTCATGGATCTTACCAATTTTAGGAGCTCTTCTTGAGGGATACTGGCCCATTCCCCAATAACAGCCTCTTCGAGCTCCTGGAGAGTCGTGGGAGTGGGATCACGAGACCGAACCTTGCGTTTCAAATGGTCCCAAAGGTGCTCTATCGGGTTCAGGTCTGGACTTCTCGCTGGCCACTGCATGACAGAGATCCCAACCTCTTGAAGGTAGTCGCGCACAATTAATGCAGTGTGAGCGCGAGCGTTATCGTGCATTAATGTGAACCCCTCGCCAACAAAACCGGCATAGGGGACCACATGCTCTTCCAGGATCTCTGTGACGTACCGGTGAGCAGTCAGCGACCCTTGCCCGCGAGCACCTCCAGTCCGGGAGACGCTTACAAGGTCGGTTTTGCCGTCGGCCGACATGCCGCCCCAAAACATACAGGAACCGCCCCCGTATTCCACCGTCTCCTGGATGCAGGGTTGGGCGAAACGTTCCCCCTGTCTTCTGTACACTCTTCTGCGTCTATCGTTGCAAAACAGACACACTCTCGTCTCGTCTGAGAAGAGAACAGCTCTCCATTGGTCAAGGGTCCAATTGACGTGGTCGCGAGCAAACTGCAAGCGGGCTCGCCGATGCTCTGCGGTCAATTTTGGACCCGTAGCAGCTCTGTGTGCCGCTATCTTCTTCTCCCTCAATCTTCGTCTAACCGTAGAAATACTCACGGTTGTTCTGCGAGCGGCCTGGAGCTGCTGTTGCAACTCAACAGCATTAGAGAACCGATTTCTTAGGGATGTCGATACGATGAATCGGTCGTCTCTCTCCGAGGTGCAGCGACGTCTACCAGACCCATGCCTCCGGACAAGGCCACCGGTCTCCAGGAACCGCTGGTATACTCTTCGAACCGAAAAACGGCTCACGTTCAGTTGCCGAGCGACATCACACTGACGCATCCCTGATTGCAGTAGTGCAATCACTTGAGCGGCTTCATCAGCAGTGGTATCCATCTTCAAGGTGGTTTTTTTTGTGAAAGTTCTTCTCGTGTGTCCTCTTCAACGGTTGGATAGCGAATGACCTCCATTGAACCTGTATTAACCCTTTTATACCCACTAAAGGTAGCGCAAGTTGTGCCCCTTGTGAGGAGCAAAATTGCCATTTTTTTTTTAAAGTCACATTTGTGGTATCAAGCTTTTTTTTTTAATAAAATGAAATGTTTTTTTTTTAAAGTTTATTTAATGGGCTTTCAAATGCCATCAATATTGGTGGGGGTACATGCGCGTGTTAAGGGTTAATAACGCTTAAAAATTATTTTCGCGGAGGTGCGATTTTTTTGACGCCGAGTGTATTATTGAACCTCAATTTACAACTAGTGATAAACACACAAATTAGAATTATTTTAGCCAAAATAGATATTTCTGAAAGCTGACCAAAATAGAATAAGGTTAGTTTGATGACTGTAGATCAGGATAGGTATTATAGATAGGTAGAAAATCAACGTAGTACCTTATGACGAACACCCATTGTTACCGCAGCGAGGTTTTTGTGCTGATTCCGATCAGCTTTCACCAACGTGATTGTCGATATCCGGGAAGGAGTGAATCGGTTTAATAACAATACGGAAAAAAGGGATAATTGTCGTTGCGATACGGGCAAAGGAGAATCACAACTCTATCCTTCGTGGATTTAATAACCGACGGATTGCCGGATTTGATACGACTTTTTTACTTAAAAGTTAAGTGTTTTCAAGCCCTTTGTGAACGATACAATAATTATGATATTATTAAGACGGGTTATCTTTAACCTACTTCCGATAATTTGGCTTTCTTTTTAACTGTTTAACTAAACCTTAATAGCCAAAGTACATTTCTTTGGCTTTAGGCTTTTCTTTAATCTGATTCAAATAAGTGTAAGTGTTTTCTTTCTTTATTTTCTTTCTTTGTGTTGTTATGTCATCTTAGTCATGTGAGAATCATAGCTCTGACTTAACGAGGATTCGATCTAAGCTTTTCATAAGTTATCTTTTTAATTTCGGTTAGTTAACTCCAAAAGTTTACTCCAAAAGCTGTGTTAAGAATTGAAGCTTTTTTTATCTCTCTTTCAGTGAAAATGTTTGTCTGGAATGACACAGCGGTATTTTACTCTTTCTTACTATTCTACGTTTTCTAAATAAGGTATTTGACTCTTATTATTGTTCCTATTCCACTCTATTTTAATTTAAAAATCCATCATCGTGGGTTTCATAAATATCAACCCGTCGCGGTCGGTTCTATTTGCTTTGTCGGGATCGAACCCGTAAACCTCTTCAATCTGATCGCTTGGGGTATTTTTGAATTCGATATTGTGTATTTTCAGTTGTAGGTATACATCTACCTACGTCATACTTACGAATGTTTGTAATAAGGCGTGACACTTCTCGTCATTGAGAGCCTTTCCCACCCACTCTTGAGAGCCTTTCCCACCCACTGTTGAGTGGATATTGTGGACAACATCCTTCCTTTTAAGTCTTAAAGTATGACATATATGCCAATGTAAGCATTATGTGGTGTGTTCAGCCAATAAAGGAAAAGGAAACCAACACATTTTTTTAAATTATTTATTTTCATATTTTTGTAATTTAGGTACGTACGTAAACTGTCTCCTATATTTTACAATAATTATTATTCTTTTAAGCAATAAATAGTATACAACGCTCGATTGTAACAATATTTACAAAAATAACTACTTAAGGGCAACTTGAGCCGTCGTTGGAACGCAAAGTGCCCATATAAACGAATTCTATAAAATAGTGCCGAAATTATATAATTAAGGGCCATTTTTCAATGGTCAGATAACTTTTATCTTAGGTATAAATAATGCGGTTTGACAGCTTGTGTACAGAAAATATGTCAAACTGTCATCTTTATTCTTTAGAAAAAAAATATCTGACTGTAAAAAAATCAGCCCTTAGTGACCAAATCACTGTTTAATACTTTTCAAATGTTTGTAATCATCTAAAATTGGTGTAAACACGTCAAAATTTTGTATTCGGTAGATATGAAAAGCGTTAGGAACTTTTTTCTCCTGAAACCATACTTTTTACCATTGATAATAATACTTTGGTATACTCCCTCGAAGTATCACAACAACTAAATACAAACCAGTTAGCATCCATGTCTATTACTAATACGTGTTGCGCTAGGGTGCTCCGAGAAACTTCAGTCGCGAAGGTCTAACTATATTTACAACTTTATACCTTTACCATTACATTATCCATTGAAATCGAGTTTAATATTTGCCATGTACCCCAGACCAAAACAGTTCAACAAATCACCAACTATTCTCCTAGGTACCTACTAAACGGGATAGTTTGTGCATCGTTAAAATTAATCATTCACGTCTTCTTTACACTAATTAACAACTCCAATATCTACATAGGTATTTACATTAATTTACAAACTAACTGGAGTATTAGCACTCTAGAATCTTAATTTACATAATTATTCGGAACATGGACATTCGATAGGAATGATAATTGTAATACTTTATGTAGGTAAAATGTAAATAAATTAATGATAATGACTATATCAACGATCGTGTTTAGTTAGTTGTAGTGGTAGGTCGTTGGACGTGGCGCGCGACCGGCACGGCGACGCCGAGCGCGACGTGCGCGTCCGTCGGTCCTCGTTGTCGCTCTCGTCGTGCACGTTGATCTCCTCATCCGAGTCCGAGTGGGACTCGTATCCACGGGCTAGCTGGATGGACTGCGCCGCGAGAAGTGCTGCAGCCGCTGAATGTGGTACAAGCGATTTAAAGGCGCTGTTTTCTAAGGCAGGGTGTGGCTTAAAAGCACTTCCATCGAAGTTGGTGTGCTGCGACAGCGCTTTCAGTGCGTTGGCGTCGAACTGTTGGTGTGCGAAGGCCTTCAGGGCGTTGGTGTCCTGGTGCGAGAGAGCCTTGAAGGCACTATTCTCGCCGCCCATTTGCGGGGTGTGAAAGGAAACGCGCGCGGGGGAAAGGGAACGCGAGCGCGAGTGGGAGCGCGAGGGGGGGGAGTGAGGGGGGCGGTGCGGGGGCGAGGCGCCACCGCGCTTCAGGAGGTTCATGCGCTGGTGGCGTCTCCACTTGGCTCGTCTGTTGGAAAACCAAACCTGTCAGTAACGGTAAATAAAAATGATTAGTATTCTGTCTTCACAGTTTTAACAAATTCAAATTAATACAAATTGAGAAAAAGTGGCAACTTTGATTTGACATCTTTGGCTGTCTCGAATGATATAGGTTTATCTAAATATGCAAAAGGTCAAGTAAATTAGAGATCTTTACCTGAACTCGTGCTTCTGATAACGACGTTTTTGACGCCAGTCGCTCTCGTGTGGAGACGCATGGGTAGTGGGATTTCTCGAATTCCTTTTCAAGTTCTTCGAGCTGGTCTTGGCTAAAAGTCGTGCGGTTCCGTCTGAACTTCGGTTGTTCTCCGTCGAGAGAACCGGAGTCGTCGCCGTCTACATCTGTTTCGGCAAAAAGAGTCACGAATGAGTAAGAATTCTGGCAAAAAATTGTTACGGTATTTATGTGAAAATTCATCATAATTTTGTACAATAGTATAGTTTCCAAATAAATAAATAGTGTTACCATGCTTGAATTTCATTATTTAATAATCGACTCAAAAATTCTTACCGATAAGTCCTCGTCCAGAGGTAAGGAATCCTTGGTTGACGTCAGGGTGTGGTATTCCTGACTGAGGGCCTGGCACTCCGGGAGGTAGGGGCAGGGAGCCGGGGGGCCAGACCCCGCCACCACCACCCCAAGGAAAGGCTCCGTACGGTGGAGGAGCAGCATACAGCCCATAGCCAGCAGCCCTGGCGAACTCTGCTGCTGCACGTTCAGCTGCCCTGTTCCGAAGTATCCTGTTGATTGAAGATACGCTTGGAGCGGTCGCATTCGTGCAGACGCCTGTGGACAAAGGATAATCAATTGTTAGATAGATTTTTTAACAGTTTGTCAGAGTATTCTGTTGCTACGACAACGCTACGCTGCAAGACTACGCTACTACGCAGCTGTTTAGTTAATAGTTTTTGTCCCAACAACATTTGGGTAAAGCATTCTCTACTCAGTACCTACTCCGGTTGCAAAAATAACGTCCGATCCTTTGGAATCCATATCGGTATTCTGTAGTAGACATTCCAACAAAGGCACCTCTCCATAATCACTAAGATTGAAAAGAATACGTTAAAATTACAACAACGTGCGCCAGTGAATGTTGTTTTTCAACTTAAGTAATATAGCGATGGTTATACGCAGTGAGCTGTATTTAGTGTTAATATACACCTTGCTAGAAACATTTCGCTTTGAGCACGAATATAGCAATTATGTGTGCAGTTTTGAAACCCGATGTCTCTTAGAACGCAGTAGGTACTCGTACAAATGTGCATAAAATTACGGGCGCGCGTTAAAACCGATGCGTCATTGGTCGCGTTTTAAAATGCCCTGCACTTATAGCATTAAGTGGCACAATCAGCTTATGTTACACAATTACATTTTGCACGAGTTAGAGTTGTAAATGATTGAAAACTTTACGTCATAAAATGCTACGAGTAAGTAAAATAGCATGAACGATTAAAATCGTCAATAGTTTTATGAATTTTTCTATGATACAACAAATTCTTCTCCTGAGCTGCTTAAACTTATCGTTATCTTAAATCACTTAGTGCAGGTATATTTAACTTGTAAATTACTCATAAGAGAACATTCCCTCCTCTGTAATTTAAAGGTTACGCGGTGACGTCATAATCATTGCCTACCTAAGCTCCGTAGGCGGATAGTTGATATTCATAATGTGATGGACATACGAGGAACTGCCTGCCGTGTCTTACAAACCATAGGTGTATACTTGTCATTGGGGTGTGTACGACTATATTACTGATAGCAACGTAGTCTTCCTTGGCATGCAAGACCCCTTCCGATAACATAGAGCTTTCCTCTGCTAGATAGATCTCGGTTCGTCAAACAAAAGTCGTTCCCTCAATCAAAGCATTCTTTCTTGGCCCAACAACACTGATTCGCACAGGAGTTACAGTTATGAAAGATATTTAATAAGATATTTATTTTAGCCTTTAACCCCAGACGCATGCGTGAACTTCCAATAAATATAAAACCTTCTCCGTGAAAAAATACAATGCGCCAAGTTTCATGGTGATTGGTCAATCGGTGTTACGGGTAGGTATATCAATCTTATATAAAGATAGATAGCCGAGACAAATACTACAGAAACCGCTTGATCAGCACGGTAGTCATTACCGCACAAAGCTATCGACTCCCTTAACGTGTAGTAACGTAAACTAAATGTGCGCGTGAGTTAACTGCGTGCACAGATCGCGTGCCGGCGCAGCCTTGGAGAGCCATCCCATGTAATTTTCAGGAAACAGTCCGAGTAAGTGCCATAATTTAATCATAGCCTGTCCGAGTGTAATTGTCGTAGGATTCGTTGTTGAGCTACCGAACGCGTAGCCATTGAACTGTTTTAAATAACTCGCTTTTGAATGCTCTTTTATAAAAGAGCAATCAAAAGCGAGTTATTTAAAACAGTTTCTCGTGGTATTTGTTAGTTGTAGTATCTACGTATAATATGCTATACATATAAACGAATACGAATAATTAAGTTTTTTTTTTTAAACTTCACATAATATATTTCGTATTTATACTAACCATTATAAAATATTTTCAAATTAACTACAAATATACATAAACTATTAAAATTAAAATATAACCTAAACTAACTAAAACTATTAACAAATTAAAATATGGCGTCGAAAAATTCCTCTGCATCTCTGTCGACTGGTAAAGTACCCAAGAGACTGGCGGCATTGCCACGTTGTATGGCAATGCTAAGCCTCTGGCCAAGGTAAAGGCCAGCCCTTGGGTCACGGGAAGTGTCAACAAGCCGTTTGGAGATTTCGTTGAACAAACCGTGAGCACTCGGACCCCACGGCTCGAGGGTTTCAACCCCAAACGGCTCGAAAATATAATTAACGATAAGGTTATTATACTTTCGCCGCTTGAGGTTTTCCGCAGCCGCAGCAGCAGCGCCAGCACAGCACGCCGAGTCAGGAAGATGGGATGGCGCAAGAGTATCAACACACGTTGCGTCCCACACTAAATGCCTACCCACCTTCCAAGGAAATAAAGACATGCCGTCCGGTCTCTTGCCATCGTCGCGTGCCAAGCCATTAGGTTCTAATACAGCTGGAACGCCGACGGTGACAAAAGCTCGATGGATGATGTAATTTATGTTCGCGTGCCGAGCTAAGCGGCCCGCACTTCGGCTGCAAGACAGGCCACGGTGTCCAAGGCTGTTGACAACTTCGCCACAGTGACAGCGATGGGGAGAACAAGAAGGAGCTCCTAGTCGTAGGGAAGCAGCGAGGCGGAAAGTAGTGTCATCTAACAAAGTGCCTATGTTCGACGACGGTAGTGCATGAAGCCAAAGACCCGACTCCCACTTACCCACAGCAAGCAGGCGCGCACGCTCCGCACTAGTAGCAGACGTGTTAATTAAATTTTTCTGTGCTACTCTGCAAAGCGGCTCATCCCACTTTCTCTGGGAAGATGGATTAGCGGGTTGATCTGAATTCGGACAAGCGAGACAAGCGACACATCAAAATTAATCAGTGTGGGGGCTAGGATTTTCCTGATTAATTTTTCAGTGCCGTAGACCGAGGATATGAAAGCCGGTAAACTAACACTAGACATTTTGCGGACGCCGAGGCCTTCCATACGAATGGGAAAAGTTGCTTGTGTCCAAGCTCGGTCGACCATGGCCACATTTAAAATCGAAGTTAATGTATGTCGAATAATTTGGTCCATTTTGTCTAAAAGGTGAGTGTGCTTCCATAAATGGGAAGCGCGAAGGAAATATGTTAATTTAGGGCCGAAACAGCAATAACGGATTAGGGTTAAGGCCGAATGCATGTTAATTTGGAACAATCTTTCCGAAACGACAGTGAAATTTTGTATTTTTTCCCCTATATAAACGGGAAAGGAATTCTCGAAGACTCAATAATATTGATTTCTGGAGCTATTGCGTTAAATTTGAGGAGTGTCAGATGTCTGTCAGTACTGTCCGCCATATAAAGTTCACATTTCAAGTGGTTGAGATAAAGGCCAATGGAATGAAGTTCATTTTCTAAGAATTGTAGGTCTTTTAAAACGGTTTCTAATTAGATTTATTTATATTTATTGTCACTACACATGTAGAGGGGGCTTGTGGCTGAGCAACAATATCCGCACGGGTCGACCGATCAGGTTAAGCTACGCTTACCGCGGTTGGTCCATGAATGGGTGACCGTCTATACATACCAAGACCCAGCCGTACCTCGGAAAGCACGTTAAGTCGTTGGTCCCGGCTGCCATTCGTGGATCTTTAACAGTCGTTACGGCGCCAAACATATCGTATCACCCAGTAACTGGGTTGTGGAGTTCAGATAGGCAGTCGCTGCATGTAAAATACTGGTATTCAGCTGCATCCGGTTAGACTGGAAGCCGACCCCAACATGTTTGGAAAAAGGCTTGGCAGACAATGGTGCCGATTCTGTTGTACACCGAACTAAACTAACTAAACTATCACTAAAATTCCTTACTTTTGGCTATGAGAATCTTAACGCTATTCTGCAAAATAAAATCTCTAAATTTAAAAATAATTTTGACACATCTAAAATCAAATTTGACAATTATTGCGACTCCACGTGGTACTTGTTTGCCGTACCACGTGATCTTTTTTTAGAGCCGTAGGCGCGCATTATGTGCGGCCTCGACTTGTTTTGTATGGAATTTTTTACTTTTTGTATGGAAAATATAAAAAAATATTACCAACACGTTGAGTTTTATAGGTTTACGGGTTGCAAAGGGGGTCGAAATTTTCATTATTTTTGCGATAGGACACACCGTTTTCGAGATATAAGCAAAAGAAAAGAAAAAAAGATACAGTACTGTTTTTGCATCTGAAGTCGAGGTGTTGGTGTGAATTTTAGTTCATGACAACTGATTTTATTCCACACCTTTTTAATCGCGATTAAAAATAGTCAGATTTAGTTACGACAATCAAAATTTTTGGTGAAAAACGTAAAATTCAGAATAGCAAAATTGCCATTTTCACTAAATTATAATCTCAGTGCTATCTTAGTGCTGTGAAACTAAAATTTGGTTAAGTTGTGTCACTTTAGTCAATTTCAGAATGGGAAATCGTCGTTTGACAGGAATAAACTAAATTTTGGTGATTTTTAGTCTAGTTTAGAGAATTTTGTGACAAGAGAATCGGCACCAATGTCACTATATACACTTTCATGCTTTCCTTGCATTTTCCGGCTTACCTACAAGCTATTTTTGAGTTACTAGTTGAGGATCTATATGTATTCTGTATACTACAAGTTTGTGAAGGCATAAAATCTCTATGGTAAGTAGGTATATAAATAAATGTAAATGGTCCTCGCATGATCGGACCAAGATTGTGTCTGGACTTAAAAAGAGACTGTGTCCTCTGAGTTAGTTTCGGTGTTTCTTTACCGAGTAGTCGGTTAGGAAACGCAGACTGCATCTAGTTTATTTTTAAATATGATTGACATATTAGAGTGTTTATACACACATCTACAGCCAGCCTACCAGTTTTACACCTACTCAAGAAATACAATAATTTATCTCAACTGGTAGGCAGGTGCCGCCTGCAGGAACAACATAATATATTTTAACAATAACGATAAAATTATCAGGGCCTGCAGTATCGACATAGTTAGCAATCGTTTTCGGTTGCTAAGTCCTAACAATCCAGATGAAATGATATTTGGTAGTCTCGACACTCAAATTTATCGGTTGTTACCTACCGGTACCTACCTAAAATACCGGTAACAACCGATAAATTTGAGTGTCGAGGCTACCAAATATCGTTACATCTGGATTTTTAGGACTTGGCAACCGAAAACGATTGCTAACTATGTCGAGACTGCAGGCCCTGGTATATAACAAACACACTTTGTTTAAATTTGAAAGGAAGAAAAATGTTTTTAGAAAACGGTCTAGGCGCCTAAAATCAACCAATCATCAAGTCTTCCGCATAGTTTATTAAATAGATGGTGTAAAAATTACAGTTGTTCGTATAAACACAACACTGATGTCCAGGCTGCATATTAACAGATACGGTAACCACAACCCTTGTGTCCATTCATTAGCCGATACCTACCTACCTTTAATTGATCAAACGGTGCAATTCTAAGGAGGTGCTAATTACAGGTAGCGAAAGACTTGTGAACTGAATAAAGCATAAATGTCATGAACAGGGAAGACTTTCAACCATATCGTTCGATTGTATGGTCGTTGATAACTACATTACAGTCGTAGCGTAATGAATAAATAAATTGAAGGAGGCGATTATTGTGTTGTCACATAGGTAAGACTAGTACGAACCTATACAGGGTGTATCAAAAAGGTGTGGTCAAATTAAGGGTGTGGTGCAGGCCATCAAACTGCACATTTTTCTCCTTCGGACCAACATCTTAATCGCGATAAAATTATATCAATCGTCCCACACAAAACTTCAATACCTAGTTGACCCAAATATATAGGACGACTGATAATTTTTTCGTCATTACGATGTTGGTTCCATAGAGAAAGTTGTTCAATTTATGGTCTGTAACACACCCTTAATGTTGACCACACCTTTCTGATGCGGCACTCTGTATAGTTCAATCGTTTAAACTACTTACTAAAGGACCCCAAACAACACACTCGTGATCCCAAACAATTTTCATAGCTAATAAGAAAAACAACTGGTTGTTCAGACTGTAGGCTCACACTTTATCGTACCTACTAATGTTCAAAGGCAATTTGTCTGCATTTACGTAGAATAGATCCATTTATTGCAAACCTGTCATTTAAGTAGGTCTGTACTAACTTAGGACAATTATATCCAGGAACAATAATTGAACCTAATTGCTTGATGATTGTTGTTCACGTGAGCGGATAAAGAGACATTTTCTAGACACGACTCGCTATACAAAATTGCACCATCGCGTTTGAAAATATTATATGCCACCCTGTCAATAGTTTGTTATAAGGAAATGGTTTGATAGACCTCACAGACATGAATAATAATTATTATAATAACGAGTTCAGACTATCGCGATTTATAAAGATGGATTTAAAGGCGGTCACCGTTGATAATGAAGCGCTATTGTGAGGCGTCCGGCGCGCTTCGGCGCAACCACCGCTTGACGTATCAAATAAAACACAAAACGTACCTGTTATAATTTACTCAAAACACAAAGCCTTATATAGTATAATGGTAATGATCAGTTGTACGGCTTTCATTGTTAGCACGTCGAAAAGCATAAAAAGGTGCCCTCTACACAATTTGTTTGGCTCATAATCGGTGCGTTGAGACGAAGGCTCGATAGAAACGCCTTCTGTGCCGCTGGACGTCAAAAGCTTGGTGTGGCTGAGAACACTATAATGGTGACTAGTCATCACTTACCAGTCAGGATCTCTAATTATAATGGGAGCAGCCGTTTTTCAGAAATAAAACAAACCGTTCAAAATCTCTTAACGTTTTGTGGGAGCTCAGCGACGCGTCGCCGCTACTTAATCTACTTCGTTTTCTATTCTTTTAAATGACAAAAAACTTCAATGATCTTTAACAGAACAGTTAAATTGGTTTTTGTCTAGTAACAAGCACGTAGCCTATCGATACTTTCGATCGACAACGTTCAACGCGGGCGTGTTTTCAATTTGGATAAGTCGATAATTTTGTTATAAAAAAACGTATAATATTTAAAGGCGTTACTGTCAATGATCAGATAACATGTTATTTCGACAGTCTGCATGTTGCGAAATCATTCACGTTTTAGCAGTTGATCGCATTTAACTAGTAGGTGTCGATTGTAATGAGTTTGCTAATATCAATCGCGGTTTTTTTTAAGACTTTACCGACAATGTGCGTCGATCAGTGGTCTTAGTTCAACTATTTGTTTAGAGCCAGATCATTATCCATCAACAGGTTGCAGGTGGGAATGCGATATCTATAATTGTTCTTTTAATGATTTGGGATCGGGCCCGGGTCCTACATGCTTAGTCACGGTCATGCAATTTGTCTAAAGTCGTTTAATCATGATTAGTCACAATAGGATCCGCTTCTATTAAAAGGTTAGATGTCTACCACATAAAGAGCATCTTATACATCAGTACGCAGGGGCTGTCGGTAACGGCACAATTAAAAGCGATGTAGTTTTTTCTTGTTCTATCATTATACGGCGGAAAGCGGTTAATTATCGAATTAACAACATTTATACGTGTGCGCTTTACGAAAGCGTTTGCATTATACCTTCTGCAATTAGTGCAGACAGAATAATAAGTGTTGAAACGTAACAATAATTAATTTATCGGCTTTTAACTGTTGCGTGCTTCTTGAATGAAAGCACAAATTGAAATATTCAGTGTTACATTAAATATCAAGCACGTGATTTAGTTTCCCGTGGCATCCTAATAAAAAGCAAATTGGTTTAAAAATCTTAATGTTTCTGCGTCGGAGTGTTGTAAGTTGGTACCTGCCTAAAAGCGTGGCATGTCCAAAGATAAGGCACTCCGGCGCCGTCTGGCTATAGACTGTTTAATCGGGTTAATTTATCGATAATTGACGGAAAACCTTTTTGTTTGTAATGCCGGGAAGTAACAGTAATTGTCACGCCTTTGAAGATTTACGCTCGTTTCTAAATTGAGACATTAACAGTCGGATCTCGTGCCTAATGGTTTGGAATGAATTTGTTTGTTTGTTTTACTTATACCGGTTTTTCGATACGTTCGGCTGGTAACGCGACGGATGTCGGATTCTATCGAACCTCGCTAATTAGTCTTAGACAATATTTCAAACGACTGGTAATTAATTAGCTTGACGGTTATTTGGCGAAATCGTTAGTGTAAATTGTAGTATTAGACACGAATTTCGATATTATTTAGTGCTCTATTCGGATTAACATTATTCAGGAATGATGGAATAAATTCCAAGTAGACTTTGATAAGCCATTGTGGCTGTATTAAATAGGGTAGCTGTTTGATTTCAATCTGAAAGACACTATCAATAATCAATTTATACCTTTAGCTTTTGATATCCTGTAGAAGCTTTGTCTATCTGTGGGTGGGACACTAAGCAGATGGTAATTATTCTTACTTAATTAGGCAACTGCAATAATTTGCCTGCATAGGCAGATTGCTCTGCGATTTATCAAGTGGATTATAGCATTTTCTTTTTTAAAGCTTAGGTACCCAAGAAAAATCACGCACGGCTAAGATCGCAGCTGGTCCAACACAGTAATTAAATGTAATGGCCTACATCCACTGAGTAGCTTAGAAGTTTATTTAAAGCATTTAATTGCTTTAAATAAACTCACAAAATCACAAAATCATAAATTGTAGATTAATCTGCCGCAGACAGAATGCAAATTGTAGATCAATCGGCCGCAGACAGAATGCAAATTGTAGATCAATCTGCCGCAGACAGAATGCAAATTGTAGATCAATCTGCCGCAGACAGAATGCAAATTGTAGAGATATCTGCCGCAGACAGAATGCAAATTGTAGATATATCTGCCGCAGACAGAATGCAAATTGTAGATCAATCTGCTGCAGACAGAATGCAAATTGTAGATAAATCTGCCGCAGACAGAATGCAAATTTTATCAATTAGCTAATATTTTGAGAATTTTGTGTGACTTCATCATCTTAAAGATCCTGATAAATCATGTTAATTGCTTGCTCTTTATATAAAAATATGTTGCAAGTCCAATCAGACTTGTAGGCGCCTGTTTTGCCGTTTATTAAGTAGTTAATTATAAACTCTTTTGAAGTCCGCGTTTCTTAGTAGAAAAGCTTTCCATCAAAGCTCAAATTCTAATTTGAAGACGATTAGACGCTTCCTTCACTGCTGTCGCTCCAAAATAAAAATCACGTCCTCATCGAACGTCTAGAACCAGTTAACGAATGAGTGGCGTCACGTCGTCTAAATGAATTATTGTTGGCTTTATGGGGAACATAAAACGATGAGATCGGATGCAATCAAGCGGCACCCGCCGCGTCGACTGAGTAAAAAGGTGTCTGTACCTCCAGGGGGCCTCGCGCAACCGTTGCGCTAAACGCCTACCCTACGCACACGCGTCCACTCGTTTCAATTAGCTCTCAATGGCCAAAGTCACAAAAGATGTGCCAACCCGCAATGAATAATCGCCCTGCAATATCTAGCTCCCATATCATTTGAATAACAACCTGTCCCGCAACAATTAAAAGCAAAATGACAACTCACAATTCGATCGCTGCCAATAGCATTACAATAAACGATAATCGGAACGATTTATTTATGTACAGATACCATTCTTGTGCAACTTTCGTCGCTTTCAAAACTCACAAAGCCCATTAGGTAATTCAATAACACGACAATAGATAAGCAAAAACCGATCAAAACATGTTTTTATAGCGCCATGTACATTGTACAAGCGACGATTAAAGGTTCTCCAAAATCGAAATCCGAAATCATGACCGTGACCCTCCTGGCGTCGGGCAACACTGTTGATGTGATGCACTGCTGGGAACCAATTTAATGCTGTAACAAATCAATAAATGTATCGGTTTATTGGAAGCTGTGTAGAGATCGATTTGATTTATTTCGACCGTACAATAACGGCAAACGAGGTGGGACCTTGTTAGTAAATGTCAAAAGACTTACAAAAAAACGTTTCGTCTATCTCGTAGTAACTTGTACCGTAGTAAAATAACGATTCGAAGAAATTGGAACAAATAAGAACGGCGATCGGAAATGTAAGTTTTTAATATGATCGCTAAACACGAATCATAAAAACAACATTAACAAGGAATAACCAATTATAAAATTGTTTTTATGGTCGACCAAAACATTTTAACACCCCAACCGTAAACTTACTCGTCATCGGTTTCGCTAATTAATCGGCGCCAGCCAATAATTTGGGCCTCCACGTAACCAATAGTTTGTGGGCTAAGAATGCAATTAATCAAAATATGGTCAGTAGCTAGAGCCGCCCGTAACGCCTCGTAAACCGATATCGATTTAGTCGATAAGTTGCGCAAGCCATTGTCCAAAACTGCCTCGTCACGGCTAACAAAGACGGTAGTGGATACCTTATTAAAATTTAGCCGGCTTCGATGAGCTGCTCTGTTTTAATAACTGCTCGTCGGCAAGCGGTCGACAGACGCGGACCGCTCTCGAGTGGTTGCGTTTTTGACACATTCCTTTTGTAGTCACCGTTTGTATAAATATTAAGTTAAAATAAATTGGGCCGTTCGGGATGTTTCATATTTTTATAAAAATATAATATTAAAGTTGAGCTTTTTACTACCAAAATCTTGAATAAGAGAAATATTTTGATTGATTGTTATCAACAGCGGACTATTATATTTCCTGAACTGAATATTATCGTAAAATAAATTAAATTCAGTGTAGATACGTGCTGACATTGCAGATGTAACTTTAATCAATTTAGCCAAGTGGAGTAGGTGCGCGAGCGCGTTGCCCGGGCACGCGCTTATGACAAAAGGCTCGACTGTTGAGCGTGATCATTTTGTTATAATTTGATTAAATTTCTATTACTTAGACATATTTCTGACCGAGCCACAGAGTTAGAAACGATAGTTATATATAAAAATATTACAGAATGATGCAGAAGTTCTTAATTTAGAAAATAATAGGACGAACTGAATTTCAATAAGTTCGGAACCGCCAAAAGCTGTAGGTGTTTGGTTAATAATTGTGAAATTTCGACAAAAGAAGTTAGTAGAAACAAAATATGTTTACGAGAAAAACATTTCACATATTTGTTTACGACAGCGCCGTGAGCGGTCAGAGCATAAATTCTATATTAGTTTTAGTAGGCGTAAGGTAATTATGTAACTTTGCTTTTTACAATAGAGTTGGTAAATAAACATACCTACCTAAGGCAATTCCATAATCTATACACAAAATTTACCATTTGACGTCGAAAACCAACAAGGAAAAAATATTTTTACCAGAACAAGGAAAATTGTAACAAAATCCAGTTACGAAGTCTGCTCTATAGATTAATAGTTCTGTAGCAGCAATAGTTATTCGGGCTCCCTGGCCAGCAGGTGGTCCGCGCCGGTCAACACACTTTGATACACCGAAACCATCGACAGATCTAATGGAATCAATCATAACTACAACCCCGGACCGTCCAAATTGAACAATGCATTCCCGATGCAATAAAGCCATTCAATTTTGTATTAAATCGTAACCGCAAAAGTTAGCGGTATATTTTAAATGTTTTGAGTCAAAATGCAGCAGAATTTATTTAAGTACAGCAACATTTACGACAAATATGTGAGCATTTACGCAAAACAAGCGACTGACGTGGGATCGCGTGCAATTTTCGCATACAACGGAGGCATGAGCGCTCACTGCGCTCGAGCAATTATTTTAAACACATTTCAACAAATGACGATAATATCAGCCGGCCGCAGAGATAAGAACAAAAAAACATTAAAAAATAAAAGCGTTCACTGAGCAATTGTTCGACCCCTCTCGTTCATAAGAACTCGTTCACATATTCATAATCAATATTATATTACTTCATTTTGCACTTAACTGAATAAAATTTGTACCCACTTCCTTCCAACATATTTATTGAAGTTTTTTACTCTAAATAAATGACTCTATATCAAGAAAAGGGTTTTTGTTGTCCTTATTTTTACTTTATAAATATTATTTAGTCTGACCTACAAGATATGTTTTCCAAGTATTATAAAATCATGTAAATAAAACGTGTTTTATGTAGACGTTAACCCAATCATGTGCTCTGAAGTTACGGCGCCCCCTGCGGATTTAATGGCTGCGAACCAATTTAACAACTCAGTTTAGCACAGTGTTTCCCATCAAGAATGTTATCGTCTCCTAATCCGGTCCCCACTGATATCGTAAACCAGAAGTGGTCTTGTAAGCAAAACCAGTTCCAAAGCGATCGCACGCACCCTACCGAACTGAACTGCACTAGAGAAACATCAAGTTGAAGAACGCCTTTGACGACGAACGCTTTAATGACGTTTAATTAGGCTTGCGATTTTGAACTTTAAGCTGCTAGGCTGTTGGATACAAATAGATTGAACGGATTGTTGGCGGTTAAGCCGTCTTTTGTTTCAGCTGGCGTCGTTTAACGTCACGCATGGGCACGAGAGGTGTCGTTGGTGCAATTATCGCAATTGGCTCGTTGGCCTCTGAGCTAAAGACGCCCATCGTACTCTAAGATACGTGTGCGCATGTTCGTGTGTCGTGGTAACATTATAGGAAAAGACACTTTAATAAATGTCCACCCTAATCGTAATGTTTGTACAATGGCTAACAAAGTGGGAATTTCCGAACACTCTCAGGCTGCAATGATTTGTAAAAATCTGTATAAACTGCTAAAAGTTATAAAAAAAAAATGAATTTTACTGTGGGGACATAAAAAATAATGAGTGGAAACCGAATAATAACTTAAAATTGTGAAAATGTTACATTTCGCCAGAGGAAATTGGTGCTTTTTATTTTAATATAATACCATTATAAATAAATATAGTTGCATATGAGTAACAACGACATCTTTATAATCAAAGCCCTCGGCTATAGTGACACATTTATTGTGCAGTTGGCTTCGGGCCCGCGGCACTACGCGGCGTTTTTATTTATTGCTCTTTATTGCCTAGAAATTTTGTCAAAATTGTTTCATTTGATCTTGAGATCAAAGTAAAACAGATTGACATAATTTTCGATTTAATATATGCTATGGTTAGCGCATACTAAACATCAAGATTAGTCGGCTAAACTTAGGAATTATTTAGAATTTAAATCTTCAGTTCCTTACCCGTAGGTGATGATTCTGATTAATGAATTGTATATCTTATGCACGACTGCATTCATAGTGACATGAATAATGAATAGTCCTGCAGCGATACTATGTCACGTAATTACGTGCAATCTTTTAAAATGTTATTATGGTTTAAATTACAACTAAGGAAATAAATAGTCTCTAATTAATAGGTAGGTTTTTAGTTGAAACCCTTTTGCTTACACGTGTAACATCAGGTTGTATCGTTCCTTGCCCGCATATTTGCCAATATCTACAGCTTTACAGTAAACTTTTATATCTGAACCCCAAAAATGATGTGTTTGCGGATGAATAGATTAAAATTATGAGTATATGTCTGGTGTTCTGTGAGAGAAAGTATGCAAGGGAGTCATACTGTTCCATGATAGTTTTAAGGTTATTTATATTAGTGTCAACGTAATTGTATTTGTAATTTGTCTCTATGTTACTTAATGTAATTGGTGTTGTACCGTTTTAAGTAACCATAAATAAATAACTAAATCTGAAAACTAGTTTAAAGAACCAACTTATATAACATAATGATAGCTAAAGCATTAGATATATTGCTCGCACATGGACACAAAATCCAATAGATGTTCTCGAATTACATTATATCCGCTGTCAGCCGGCGGCCATTTACAAAACTAACAGGCCATATTCGGGCTCGCACTTGAAAGGCTTTGCCTATTACCCTGCCGAAACTGTTTGACACTCATCTAAAGTTCATTACTCAAAGACTTTAATCCTATAATTAGATAAGTGTTTGGTTTCTGGGTAAACAGAGCGGTTTGCAGCGTGTGGCTTAGGTGACCTTATTTTTTCGTGTCGGTGGCGTTTTTTGTTTGTGTATCAAATAAAAATAATTCCTTATAAGTATTATTTTTTGTCAACTCCAGATTATTTGGCGAAATGTGAGCTTTTAGTACACTTAAAGCAAAATCTTTAAGCTCATCAGAAAAACCAAGATTGGCGGAAATTTAATGAATGCTGCTAATGGCTACTCAAGTAGGATTCTGAACACTGAGACACGACTTAGATGGACCAATTAAGAGATACAGTAAAAAAACTAACAAAGGTACCAACATGCTGGTACATATTCCAATTTCTAATTATTTACTGGTTGCAAACTAGTTCCTAGACAAATCTATCTCAATTACTCGAGCACAATTCGCACGTCATCCAGCTACCTTTTATCAAAACACGTCTCAAGAACGCTCCTCATCGAGTTAATCACAATCTGTAAATTGCCATAAATTATTTTAATAAGGTAACTCGGTAATAATTCGATGATCCGACGGTACCATAACGTGTGTGCGCGCACGCAATGCCTGTAACTTGAGTCGCTCACCGGTATTACGCGACGTTCGGTTTATTATATTATTATAACTAGAGATCCTTCGGATAGGCCCAAACGCGCTTGAATTTTGATTGACAGAATTGTTAGGTGTTTTAGTTTTTTTGGCTTTTAGTTTCAGTGAATAAAATACCTACTGATTAGTTGCTTTATAGATAGAGTTATACCTACTTCGTTAATTTTGTACTTAATATAATTTTATGATCTCGACGTGGATATTTTATGGATAATTTATTTTTACCCTATAAAACACGATAGTAACTAAAAAAGTCACTGAATACAAACACATTCCGTCTTATTACAAAACACGATCTAACTTCAGTCCGAGCCTAAATCTTCAAGCCAGTTTTTGTATTTCGAACTATAAGCCGAGTTCAGTAAAGTTCTTAATGCGAAATTGACAACCTAAGACCGGACTAAGTTGTCAGTTTTGTATAAGGAACTCTATTTCGATTTCTGTTAGGTTCTTATTTCAAAAATAGGCTCGATGGTTTAAACCACGTCTATAGAAAAACCTTGTTTTGTAATAAGACCAATTGAAGTTTAAATAAAGCTTAAACGGTTTCCATCATTTAAATAAATACGTTTTTTCTGCTCCCACAGTGATGCATCATGACAATTGACAATAGGTAGGTAATACATAGACATACCAGTCACTACAACGTCTTTTATAAAGCTCAATCGAATGGTAACTGTTAAAGCTGCATTGAATCCGTTTGCAGTATTTAACAAATAGATAAATATGTAGATAGTTCGTTGAAACTTAGAGTTTTCAGCTTTTCTATCATAAAAACAATACTAAAACAGTCGTTCCACATAAAATATCACATCAATTACTAAAGTTAGTAAGAAAAAGGTTCTATTTTCTTGAAAATTTTTGGAAATTCATAAGTTCTAAGCATTCTTTAAGGCTAACACAATATCAGAGACCAATCAAAAAACGGTCAAACTACAATTTTAAGATGAGCAGTGATAATGATGAATTATCAGATTTTTAACAGCACCTCTAAAGATGAAGCTTTCTTCGTCTAGGAGTAAAAGTTAGCGATAAAAGGCAACTGTTGAACTTGCAAACAGACAATAAAACGACCTCTTATACACCTCCCCGTGCATAACCCAAAACAAAATGCAGGACTTTTATAATAGCAGTACCGACAAAATGGCCGAACAAAGAGTGCGTCACGTTAGCGGGCGCACGTCGGGTGAGCACAGTTACACTGGTCCACCTCGTGATAGCCCACAGCATTCACGACACACGCTTAGGGAACGGCTATAGAAGTGCGGTTGATGGCTGAAATTGTTTGTTTGTTTCCATGATCTGGGAAACCAATAAATTCGGGGAATTGGACAAAAACCGTAATTGAAGACTCTATCTTGATGGTTATTTCATAGAAAATAATATAGATTTATGTTTAACTACATTTTCCGGAAAATCGTGGCCCGAGTCGATACTAGGCAATAAATTTTATTCATGAAGCATTTTATTCGGAAAGCAATTAGGCATGGTTTATTAATTGCTGTATATCAATGAATGTAACTCATGTATTTGACACTTCCTGGCTATTTAAGCTGAAAGCAATTTTAATGTTTAAAGCTCTGACGCCATTGAATGCGTTGAAAAATTGTGTGAATGCGCAACCGAGGCGAAACATTTTGCCGGTCGTTCTAATACCTATAAGCAATACTGTTGCCATTTCCCGTGAGTAATTGGTGTATTTATAAACACAGGAACGTTAATTCTTTTAGAGTTGTAACTTAGGGCTCGCGGTTAAATAATAACGGCCTCACGGTTCGAACGAAGAAATCGCGGAAATATTCTTTGCTCTAGCCACATTCACCAAGCCGCCACCTTTGGACCTAAGCTCCCGCGCTTTAGAACTCAACAGTCTATGAGCGAGCGTTGGTGTGTCAGAACAGAGACAGTTTTTTTTAACTATTACGTGGATAAAACTTTGATTCCATTTCTGGGTGAAGAACGATGAGATGCAAAAGTCAAAGAATTGTCCTTAAAAATCGATGTTACTTCGCCTCTTGACGTCGCAGTTTTGAAATCCTTTAAAACAAAATGGGACCGTAAATTTGTTGAATGGCAGCGCCACGATGTTGGTGTTAAGATGGCAACAAAAGCTTTTGCTCAAACGTTTTCTTTTTTTTCTTTTGGCAAGAGACAAGCCTGGGTGTGATTAAAAATGGGTTTAAAAAGCTGGCATTCACTCGTTTGAATCTCATGTGATACCATAAGACAAATACGACCCAGCTGATTACAAAAGATACAAAGATGAAAAACATTCTGAACATGATCGTCCGTAGGTGCATTTAAAATTCAATATACCGAAGTCGCTGAAAGAACTGTGCCTTGATTTTTTTAACTAAATATTTCAAATTGCTACGGACATGCACAAATTTAACATGTGAATTGTTGATTGAAATATTAATTCAAATAATGTGATTTCTTTGACTTGTTTATCAAAAACAGATGAACAAACTAAGCCTTTTGTAGCAAAATCAACATTGATGTTGCCATAATGCCTGCAAAGTAATCATTCTTAAATCAAAGAAAAGAAGCAACCTACAATAAATATATTAATTTCAGATAAAAAAAGTAAATTTTGAAGAACTTTTGCTAGAGAATACGGAAGCTTCTTCCGTATTTTTATTAATATTGGATGCATTAATATGGGAAAAACAAAACACAAAGGCACGTGTGTCATGTTTTCGACAAGCAAAGATGCGGGTTTAAAAAAAATAGGTAATTAAAAACGCCTCCTGCAAAGTCGTCAGGCTTAGAAAACACCAAAAACGAAAAACAAAGAAAAAATAATTTTACTCAGCAAAACTCCAACAGCTCTTCCATTAGTATTTCAGATATAATGATATGTACAGTGAAATAGAGTTGTTTGATTATCGTGACCATGGAAGGTTAACAGAAGAATTCTAGGATGATCCACAAAAAGAAGAAGAACAACTTAAACCACTAGAAGCAGAATGCGAAAATCCTACATATCAGGAAATCATTAGTAATATGTCAGATGAACAAAAAAAAATTTGTATTAAAGATTTGAACACTTCAAAAAAAAAGAAAGCAAAAGGTACAGGCAAAAAGACTAAGCCAGGCATGGAAAATAGTTGTATAATGGAAAGTGATTTTCAGAATATGTAAAGACTAATGTTCGTAGAAATAATGACGAGAATTAAACTAGTAACAAGACTGAAAATTGTGATAAAACTGAAAAAGAAGAATATAAATATATCGTTTAAAATAATATAGCATTTTATTACGCTTACATGAATGTATCTCTTACTTTTAAGAGTATATCTTTTATGTTGAGTCTTAATGATTGATTCCATTTACCTCATTTTGGGTAAACTTTATTATATTGATTTTTTACTTTTATTTCAAACATCTTTATGTCTTGTAAAAATGGTGCACCTACTTACTAAAAGGTTGACAAGCGTAGACAACTTGTAGGGTAATACCGAAATTCAAATATCACATAAATATTAGATCGAGGAAAAAGTTATTTCGTATTTTATATACAAATTCAAGGCTCGTGTGGCACCCAAATATCGAGCTTTTTTGTATACCCTGACGAGAAAAACGTTTTTCCCAAATGGGGCAAAACTGTTTTGTGGTCAACCCCTAACTCTTCAGCTATGTCATAACTACATATATACCGATCGTGCTCCAGTTTTTCAAAAATAGCATCGACTTTATTCGTAACAGGGAGACCAGAGCGTGCTGAAAGTCCACAGGCTGAAAACGCTTGAACTAACTTTGTGCTAATCTTACTGATACTGCGTTATATATTTTTTCCCCGCGTGTGTCGCATTTTCCCTTTTTTATTTATAATAAAACTTCAAAATGTATCGAATTTCTTAGGGCTGATTTTTCAATAGTCAGATAACTTTTATCTGAAGAATAAATTTGACAGTTTGACATATTTTCTATACAAATGCTGTCAAACCACCATAATTTATTCCTCAGATAAAATAATCTGACTATTGAAAAATCAGCCCTAAGTAAGATTCACTAATTTCGGCGGACAGAAAAACAGTTGAAAAATGGCGGGGAATCGTTTTTATTTTTCTATTTTAAAATGTCATCGATTTAATGGTATCAATATACCAGCCAGATACAAACAGTACAGTCAAAGAGATTTTACAACTTGTCTTTATACCTATAAAATACGAAAATACTTTTCCCGCGACCTATTATGTTTTTGGCTACTGAGAGGTCAAAATCGAGAAATATTTCTTTTCGAGGTAGAGCGGAACGAAAAAGAAATATGTTCCTTATGCTAACACTACATAAAACCCACTTTTAACTGTGATTCAGAATAACCCGAACATATTTCGGAATTGCACTTGCAATTGTAAAAATAATCTGATTGTTAAATTGTATTTATAGATACAAGTGGTATCTATAAATACTGAGGATATTTATAAAATTCTTCGAAACAGAGCTTTAGGCGTCTATTCAAGTAAACTAAGTGACCTAAATTAGTATCATCAGCTCCACCAACTCTGAGTGGTAAATGAAAATATGAACATACCGCCAACTCTTCAAAGATAATAATAATAAAAATAATAATATGAGACAACATCCACACAAAGTCTTCAGGTCCCGAACAAGGTAGAGCCTGTACTACGGTAACCTGATGACTGTTATACATACCTCATAGATATAATTAATATTTCTGTGACATACCTAGATACATATACACACCCAGATACAGGTCAAACAGACATGTTCATGCACACAAGTGTTTGAATTGTGACGGATTGGGATCGAACCCGGGACCAGCGGCTCAGGAGGCAGGGTGCACCAACCGCACCGACCTGTCTATCCTTTCATAATTACCCGAATGCACCTACCTAACGTGCGTAAATTAATCACCTTCTACCACTTTTCTCTTTTCAACTTTATAGTGACTAACACAATTTAAGCGCATGGAAATAATCATACATTAAAGGTTTACCTTCAGATATAAGTCGTTCCCGGATCTCCCAGGCGAAGATGGTGGGGTTTTCTCTTTTGTATTGTTCGATCTTGGAGACCACTGCAGGGGTCGCTACCTTGGGCTTGCTGCCCCCAATCAGACCCGGCGGCCGGAGGGTGCCTGAAGCAAACATACCTAATTATAATCAGTAACCATGGTAGGGTTGACATATATTATCTAGACTACTTAATAAACAGTAAAGATTAGTATTAGGTACGGTATTAGGATCTGAAAAATTGTTGTTACTTTACGGTAGGTAGAGTATTTTATAAAAGATTATAATCACATTAAACACTGAACTTTTAAGAAGAGCTTCACCATTGTATGTGTCAACGAACAGTAAGTGCGTTCTGTTGTGATTCCAATCACAATTCCGGTTAGTATCTACACAATTTGTAGATAAAAACGAATTCAACAAACTGTCACCTGCTGTTCGGTAAAGGAAATAAAAGAAAAATCAAAAGCAAATTAGAGACTCAAATAAAAATATCAGTAATAGCGACACGATACCGATTGATGCAATTTCATTGAGTGCTAAACGTGAGTAAACGCAGGTTACTTGTCGTGAATCAGTTCTTGCAACACAATCCGTAGTTTTGCTTTTTAGCCCTTACCCAACCAGTAATAAACCTCAAAATACACTTAAAAACTGCACATCGACATTTGTATTTTAACATTTAAAAGGACAGTGGACGTGCGTCCCCACAAAAAAACTGATAATCGAGCACGGCGGTAAGAATAACAATGAAAGCTTTAAATTAGTATTAATAATTACAGAATCATTGACATCGGCTAAATGAAGCCTGCATGTGACGAGACGTGAATTTTTAATTATTGTTTATCTCGAGCTTTGTTTTTATTGGCTTTAAACACGTGGGATTCAAATAATGATGTTGTGGAAAACAAGCATAGGAATGCTATGATATAGGGAGAGGGCTAATACAATAAAATGATTGGATTTTGAAATATCTATCCAGAAACAAAAAATTAAATTGCAATTATTCCTGAAACTTCAAGTATTTATGAACCTGGAAAATTCTTGCAAGTTTAGACTTATGGAGTGGCTTGTGATTAGAGTGGCTGGTAAAAACGAACGTATTCTCGGGTGCCTAAGTCAGTTAGATAATGGATGAGTGCGTGCATCAGGACAATTACGTAAAAACCGCGCAGTGGCATTCCTGCGGGCTGCGCGCGGACCGCTCGTTTTTTACGCGCACACCGCTCCTTCATACCGATAACACGCTGAATTATTCAACACATTATTTATATTCACATTTTTGTCAACGCCATTCAAGATGAATTCATAAGTCTCTTTATGTCTTGATAAGACTAAAGCTTACCGACCAAAATGGCGCGGCCGAACAAAAACTCAATTTCGCGTTTACATGAGGTCCGCGACACATCGCCTTATTAGGTGAAACCCATTTTAATATTGCGACCGCGATATGAATTTATGTAGAAAATTGTGTGTTTTCATACGTAGTAGGTATTGGCCATAGAAAGTTGGTAAGTATATGTAATTAAGCAAGCGTGGCGTGATACAAAACTGTAAAAAGCGAACGCCACGTTTTGTGTAATTATTTCAACATAGATTTAGAACATTGCGATAATATTCATAAGTTTATTAAAACCGTAATGGTAAATTAAACCCTTTACATACACGAAGCAGAACATAAGTGAGTTGGCTAACAGTCTTACCTATGAGTAGTACGGTAGGTAAATACCTAGTTACAATACCTACCTCACGTACCTAAGTTCCATGAAGTTACATGAAGGCGCTCACGTACCTAAGTTATTTTGTATTAATTAAAGCAAACTTCAAAACGTACCGTGTGATGAATTTCATAAAGTAAGGTAAGCTACAAAAACTTGCTTTCATTTATAATGTCCTAATATTTATTCGTATCGCATATTTTCATTCGTTTGGTTTGATTTAATACAAATGATTTTTCATGGTTATTTTGCCAAATCATTTTCAACTATTTATGGAGCATGCCAATGTTTTATTAATATTTCCTATCATTACTAACATTATCGTGTTATTGACAAGTGCTTTTTAGGGTTCCGTACCCAAAGGGTGCCAACGGAACCCTATCATTAAGCCTACTACTAAGCCTAAGGCTGTCAGCGGGCTATAGCTCATGAACCGTAATAGGTAGACAGTTGAAATTTTCACAGAGTGTGTATTTCTATTGCAGCTATCACAACAAATAGTAAGAATCAAATCAACTTAAAAATAAAAGGAGGTCCCCAAACAAGCAACGTGTTTCAAAAAATGTAGTGTTAAATATTGTACAGTGGTAACGGAACCCTTCGTGTGCGAGTGCAACTCGCTATTGGCTGGTTTTTCCCGGTTTTATTGGATACTTACCTCAAGCAAAATGACAAAAACTTATTGCAATGTCAAAAACGGCTGCATAAAATTTGCACATAAATATACGGGTTATAGAACAAAATCCGGAAAATGTCACCAAAATGTGAACCGTTTAAAATGTTAGATATAATTGCTTGTCCAGCGGATACGTTCATTGGCACTGGCGAGGCGACACCGGAACGTCAAACATTACGCTGTACGTGCATGAAATCCAACAGTACCTTTCACTACAGTTTTGCTGTAACTATTGAAAACCCATACTGCCACTCGGCCGCCTCAGACCGCCAATAACCGCTCTCGCCTTGATTGATAGCTAAATTGCGGGAGGCCGGCACACTGATCATTTCGCGATAATTAAATCGGCTAGAAACGTAATCGCATGACCGGGACCAATTACTCAGCGTTGCCTAGGCAGAGGCGGATCGTGTGAGCCACTGAAACTCTTGCTAAATGTGTATTATTTGCGTGAAACTCAAGCGCGCTCCCGGCGCGTACGCACGACCTGCAAGGAAACTATGCTCGATACGCATTTTCTGTTTTTTTTATACTAGTCATATGGAAAATATATATTTTTTACTTACAATATAAAATGACATAATCATAGTGTAGTTATTATAATTTTTCAAAAGTTTATATTTTACATAAGATTATGGTTATGACTTTTGAAAATAAGACTCGCAAAGTTCTTAAAAAGTGGGGCGAATGAAGGAATTTACACAACATACAGAAAAATAAATGGATATCTATTATGAACTGCTAAATACCTAATGAATATAAACATTTATTTACTTAAAATAAAGAAGCGTTTATTTATAATAGAGTGTCAGTGTTGTTATAAATAAAAATAAAACAATAAATTTACCTGACCATCTTTCAATTGCTTCATAAATACTAAACGTCATGTTTCCTTATGATAATAAGTGCCATAACTATGATCGGCACGAATCAATTGAAAGTTTAACACTTCACCGTAAACGCGAGAGAAACTTCATAAACACATTCACAATGCACGAACAAGGTGTCGAATAATCCCTTCAAGTTTTTGTTATTTTCCTTTTAAAAATACTCATGTTGCAAAACAAAGATGAGCAATTAATCATCAGCGGTACGCTTAAGGAAGTGAGAGCCACAAGGGGACAATGCACACTCAAAACGACGGTTAATAAATTTCCACACAGGAGTCGTTTATGGACGCTTTAAGTCATTACACGGTGCGTCTACAAAGATCTTTTTAAACGACACAGAAAAGGTTGAATCCAGTTGATTAAATTTGTATTAAAAGTATTCAGAAGTGGCTCTTTGTATTGGCTGGCGCTAAAGTTAACCGCGGCTCAGTAGTGCACTGTCATCCAGTTAATAGATCAAAATCTTTAGCGGTGAAGTGGGCCTGGATGGCCTGATTTATTGAACATAATGCAACGCGTGTTAACGACGCCTTGATTCGGTGATTGATTGACTTTTTATGTGAAACTTAAATCAGTTCGCGCTTGCTCCCTCGGAAGCAATTAGATAATATTTTTGGAACGAAAAGCAGTTCAAGAGCCGAAGTTACTGAAGTGGAATCACTAAGGTCTATGACATTAAACAATAAGTAGGTATCATGAGAAGATATCAGTTTACTCAGACTACGTGCTAAGTCAACTGTAACAATGACTGAATATTCTGACCATTGTTCGTTCGCGACATCAAAAAACCGAACCTTATAAAATTAAAGACACAGACTAAAACAAGTACAATCATCCTCATAGTTATTTGTCACGTTTTCTTTCTGACACTAACAACTGGGCTGGGATGGCTACACTAACTGAAATAATGGATTTAATTGTGTTAGTGTGTGTTAGAAACGGATAGTCTCAATAATGTCACCTACTACGTGATTACCCGAGGGTAAATCATAGATCCATATGACAATATAGTAATAATAACATCCTATCGACAACAACGGCCATTAAAAATTCAAATTGTCCAAGAGAATTGGAGCGGAAAAAGAAAAAGCATGATTTCTGAAGCAAGAATGTCAAGTGGGATAATTCAATTTTGATTATAGGACCAAAGCTTAAATATGGCTTCATTACGGGCCGCGGCGATCCGCGGACAATCATCTTGAGTAGGTATCATTAGCTACCAACTAATTTACGTACGACGAAATAAAATGACCGGTTTAATATGAAATTACTCAGACTATGACTTCTGTGGTTCTTTGACTTCCTAAATTATTTGTAACAAACACATCCGTTGCTACATTACTTCACTTTCAATTACAAATCCAAATAGCTCTACAAATGTCACGGTATGTTATAGTAGTATGTAGTTTATGGACAGTTAGAAGATTCGCACACACCTAATTCAAGTAGGTACACAATTTGTGGCATCGCATAAACCCATATGCTCAAGCTAATCTGTAAGAAGCAGCAAACTAGACAGTGTATGGGCAATTTATTCGTCACTCCGCTCGTATCGTAACCAACAATTTAATACTCAAACTCGGCCATGAAACGTTATTTATGCGTGCCCATTTCCATGCCGTCAGCTTAGAAATTGTTTAGGCTAGATAATAACTTTTAAGCTAAGGCTATGTACCTATGTTAAATACTTAAGTGGTTGGACATGACGGCCCTGGGCGGGTTGTAGCCGGGCTTCCGTGGGAACCCGACACGTGACGTTATGAAATCACCAGCGGCGAAAATTGATTGACACTACACTCCTCTGTTCTCATAATATACGCTCGCCTCAATACCGTATCTGCGTTTATGGTGTTCTTGCACATTTGACTATCGTCTTGTGTAATATCGTTTTAATGACCCGTTTATACCCAAGTCTTGACGCACGTCAGCTCCCTTGTAAAGTGTTTATGTAAGAAAATAATAACGTAGGTAACTCCACTCAGCCTTCTCGTGTCACTACGTTTAAGCTGTATTTGCAGATAATTGATTCCCAGAACGCCACAATATCTAGCATACTATCTAACCGCTGAATCATTTCAAAATATGAGCATAATAATAACACCAATCCAAGCCGGCAGAAAAACGCTTAAATGAAAATAAAAAATTAATAAAATACAAAACCTACACTTTTGGTAAGAAATATGAATGTGCAAACGGCGTAAAATAATACAGTGCGCTGTAAACGGTCGAGTGGTTTTGAAATCGCCCGTTCACGAGTCCTGAGCAAACACAAAGTGTCTCACGTGTCCTAATTACACACCGCGCACAGAACTAATTCAGCAAATTAACTGAGTAGGGCCAAGTGTCTGCAATGTCATAGTCAACTCACGCTTCGGTTACAACTCACCTTGCTATTATAGAGCAACAATTAGCTCTACCTACATTGTTCACGTTAAACAACGACTGCAATAATTACTATGAGCAGTGACAAACTCCCGGACATTAATTTCCTGTTGTATACCTATTTGTGCTTGCAAAATTATTGAAGAAGATTGTAACGCACAAAAAGTTTCGCAGGATTCGCTGTTGCGGTTCGAGATGGAGATTGTATTGAAAGGCAGCTGTGATAATTGTAAAGGAAACAGTCAAATAAAGGGTTGTCGATATGAAAAATCGTCGATGATACGATAGTTCTCACATCGACAATCGAGATCTCGGGAGCGCATGCTCGCGGCGAGGCGGCGCGGCGGCAGAGCGGGCGCATTCATCCGCACCCCGGTGGCTTATAATTAACACGCTGCAAGTTTTATGAATCGATTAGGATCTAAGCTTTCGTCAATAGCAGCTTTCGTCGCGGCGGACTCTGCCGATGCCTTATCCTTATCGATGATTAATAGCGATTGAGATTTTTGCTCTAACCGTGTTATTAGATGCGAGTTAAGCTCGGACCGCGGCCGCGTCGCTTTCGATAATTGCTGACTTGTCATTGGATGATCCGATATCATTTATAGTGTTAATAACTGGCTATTTGAAAAAAAGAGTAATTTATTTTGTTTCGTTTCGATACAAATACTATTTTATTTTGGATTTATTTGAATGAAGGTACTTTCACAAATAAGTTGTTGAGAAAAAATCCATTTTGTTTCTCTACTTTAGTCATGTCAATAATTACTTGCTTAAATTCAATACTACAAAGCATGTAATCATCTAACTAACAGAACATGTAAAATACAATTCTCGTAAACTGAAAAAGCTAACATAGCAAGCTAACACTTAGCATTTTAGGTCACCTGTAGAGTTACTAGCCGGCATTATTATTGACCATTCTATGCGGGCGAGTGAAGTAATTATCGCAAATAACTTAGTTGCGGGCAATAAGGCCCGGGGCCTTTCTGTAAAGAGCGCACGTATAAATCAATATAGGTATACCGCTAAAGAGCACACCACTACGACAAACTATAAATAATATATACCTACGAACACTAATTACAGTGGGACGGATACCCAGTAGGCATAAGTTCGCTTTATCAATTATCTTCCTTCGAGCATATTCAACTTTTCTAACAAAACTTTTCTGTATAAGCAAAGTCATAAGGTTCAGTTTCGTAGCGTTGTATAAAGGACAATAATAAGACATGAGTATGCCCTCTAACTGTATGCCAGGACTATTCAGGTTGTTCGGTCAACTAAATCGATGTGAATGTGTAATTGACATTTGGAAGACTAGTTAAAGAATAAAATAGCTGAAAGTTTCTACAAATTGAGGGAGTAATTTTCGTATATTCTCCAGTATAGTTTGTACGAGATTATACTCATATAAATACATAGCAACATATCAAAAGAAAACAGAATATAAGGAAGAGGAGAAGGACGATAGATTTCTCATAATTATTAAAAAACATAGATAATAAAGTCAAAGTGCCGCCATGTCACTAAGCCTTCGTACTAAACGAAAATAATGCATTTGGTAAACAATTAAGTACCCAAACCGTCAACTTCCGAAATATAATTAAGAAAAGCAAATACACTATCCTATCTTTTGATATCCACCTATAAATAGTCATCACCTATGGCGCGATAATGATCAGCTTCCCTTATGTCAAAGACAGTAAACAAAAGACTATTTTCCTTTAAATTAAGTTACGTTTAAAAATGACACACTAGTTCTGCAACACCCGACGTCTCTTATTAAACTATTACGCTTATAGTTCGATGGTAAGGCTGGTAATAACAAACACACCGTTCGATGTAAATTAGCTTTTTATTTCATAAAACACCCACTTATTGACCGTTTGTGGGGCAGCATATGGAAGTATCGCACACTGCAGCCATCAAATATTCATATAACACCTGTCGGGATAAAAGAGCTATTGAGAAAGGTAATGGCACTATTCGCTTTGATGTAGGTTGCTTTATATGCAAGCTAAGTACCGCAATTACGGGCTTTATTCGTAGAACTCAGTTTATAACATTTTTGAATTAGAAGAATTTCCGTGGAGTTTCTTACCCGTTTCTCTTCTTAGGAAGCTACTACGCTTTGGAATGGGCAACTAGCTTCGTCTTTCTGATTGCCCGGCGCCTTGACAATTCAAACGTGCTTGTAATTGGTTAAATTGAAATAAGTGCTATAAGCCTGAATTTGAGAAACAAATATCAGAGAATCACATGATGTCCGGTTCGTGATAACAAAAAAGGTATCAAGAGGTGCTAAGACAACAATAACACTCAAAATATACTAAAATAACGAAAAAATCCGCAGGGTCTAAAAACGAATAAATGCAAAATGAAGATATTTTTAAAGCTATAAAATGAGCCGAGTATAGCTTTAGCCGCCTCCTCCGAATCATCAAAAGGACATAAAAGCCTGGACTATACACGCATTACTAACACAAAAATACACAATTCAAGCGTTGCGTTGACGTTTTCAAGATGGTTTGCTTTTACGCATGCATTTGTATCATTCTAAGTGTAGGCAATAGGTACATACGCATACACAATTGCCATCTAAGATGAACTTGACAAATCATTTTTATAAAAATACGAACTTTTCATGACCTATCTTTGTATATTGTTTAACCTTTGAATTAAAAAAAAAATTTTTTGGGCCTGGCAGCTAATATAACTGTGTTCAGGATGAGCCGTTTAATAAAATTTGGAAATCAGACTAACTTACCTCTGATGGTAATTTTATGAACGGCTCATCCTGAAAACAATTTTATTGGTTCCCTCCCTGTTTGATACCAATCATCACCAAATCACACCACACGTTAAATAATATTAATAATATAATAACAAGATCTTCAGGTCCCGAACTACGTAGAGCCTGTAATACGGTAACCTGATGACTGATATACATACTTGCATACATATACACACCCAGTACAGGTCAAACAGACATGTTCATGCACACAATTAATGTTTGA
The DNA here is from genome assembly GCA_937001585.2 of Brachylomia viminalis. NCBI lineage: Eukaryota > Metazoa > Arthropoda > Insecta > Lepidoptera > Noctuidae > Brachylomia > Brachylomia viminalis. Next base: position 14,130,953 of record OW443299.2, read on the forward strand.
ATTGTTCGGAGATCGGATCCGGGACAACCGGGGAATGACGCTTAATGGCAATCAGCGAACAAAGATGCACTAACTTGACAAGTATTGTGACTCTAAAGAAAGGGATTTGACAGGTGTCACCGATGACGGCTAATGCTATTAGCTGCGTTCTAACTTATTTTGTTTATTAGAATTCTAAATACCTACGCGGACGAGTTCGTTGAAGACGAAGGCTACGACGATTATTAGTGATACCTAGGTACAGGAATTCAGTAAAACTTTTATCTATATGAAAAAATCAATTTCTGACAACTCAGCTCTTAAATATTGGCGCACACTTTGATTACCTACAGATTGTGATTAATAAATACATTAAAAGCTTCAAGAAAATGTACATTAATAGACACAGGTGCATTTGCACTTTTTTAATTAGCACCTAATATGCGATGCGTTTTTGCTAATCACTCGCACCAATCAAGTTGATTAAGTGATTAATTCTATCCAGAAGGATATATGTAGATACAGCAGAAGACACTGATACTTATCTAATATACAACATACCTGCTCTAACTGACTTGATAAATATGAAAGTCCTACCACGACGTATGTATGTTAATGTAATCTTAGTGAGTTGTAAGTTAACTATTCAAATTTATTATTAATATTATATCACTTATTTTCATAGTATCGTGTCTTACGGTATTTTATTATGGATTTCGGTATTCTATTTTTAAAAGAGCCATCAGAGCAATATACAGCCTCCGCAGGCGCGATTCTCTGAGGGAACTTTTAAAGACATTAACATCATGACGGTACCTTGGAAAACATCATCTACGTAAGGAAAAATTTTAATATTTTCAGTAAAAGAGGTGAAAGACACAACTATAGGACTAGAAATAGGGACCAATTAGTTCAACCAGGTTTCAGACTGGCTAAAGTAGACTCATCCTTCATGGGGTACCGTTTAAAATGTTAGAATAAAATGCCGCCCCACATACTCCAACTGAATGAAACGAAATTTAAATCTTGTATAAAACGCACACTATACAGCCAAGCATATTATAAGTTGGTGGATTACATTGCTGACAAAAATGCTTGGCTCAGGGCTGGTCCTGCTCCACAAGGGCGCGTAAACTAATTAATTAGCATTCGTAAGTATTGTTGGAGCTGATGAAGGTTGTATAATCTATCTTTGCATTGTATAAATTCAATCTCTTGGTATTGTGTAATTGCATAGCACATGTGTGAGCTCTATGTACTATAAAGCTTACTAGGTTCGTCTTTCATTGACTTGAATGTGCCCTGGCGGCTGAGAGTATGTCATGCTCACTCAAATGTGTTGCTGGTGGTGGCGTGTGTATTGGATCATTGAGTTCCCTTCAAAATGGTTGAGCCGAATGGTGCTGATCCATACGTCATGTTTGTGAACGGGCGCCGTCAGTAGGCAGTATTTCTTAGCTGCCACGGCTTATTTTAGTTCCTGAATTGTTTTTATCTCTTTATTACGGACGCTTTTTACGCGCACGTTCTACTACATCGTTCTCAGATGTACCTATAATTTCAACATGAATGATGTAAACCATTTTTTTGTAACAATATTTTGATTTAAAAGAGTGTCCATGGAGTTTCTTGTCCGTTCTTCTCCATAGGTACCTATTACGCTTTGGAATTGGCAACTAGCTTCATCTTTCTGACTGACCGACCCCTTGACAATTAAAAGTGCCTGTAATTGGTTTATTTGAAATAAATGCTTTGAAATTTGAGTTTGAAATATCTTATAATTTGAGATATTTTTCCTTTATTCCATGTCGATTTATAAATGTATGAGATTCACAATAGCCAGAATTATATGCAATGCCAACAATATTCTTGTGTGTTCTTCTACTACCAGTCTAGCACAAGACTACCCATACACCTATCCCTTCAATAAACTTTTCTCTTTCAAGAAGATAAGCAGCTGCGACAATTTTCCTTTCAGTAGTCCTAGCAACACAACCTTGACAAGCCATGTTTGTGTCATAAAGACTTTTTTATTGTCACAATTGTCTTTAGTTGATAGTGAGTTTTATTTTATTTTGTTATTATCTTTGCTTACTGCTTCAAGAACTGCGGAGTAATTACGAGACACACTTACAATGGTAATGCATTTAATTTTGACAATTCAACAACATTAATTGCGTCATTTACGTCAAACATATAGGTAAGTACCTAAAGCAATGTCTTTCAAATTCCTTCATGGTCTATAAAGGGTGCCGATTCAGTCACCTGTATCCGTCAAGGGGGTGATTCTACACTAACTTTCGCTATGAAACTCATCGACGAATTGTAAAAATGAAAAACAACATACAAGCGTCGAAATAGTCTATCTACTGTTTTATAGGTATTTTTTTTTCACAAATCGTAGTGAAAGATGTTTAAAATGACGGGTAAAAACACACCCTTCACGGATGCAGGTGACTAAATCGCCACCCTGTATTAATGATACCAACATCAACTTAAGAATAAACCTTAAAAGCTTACCAAGCAACTTGGTTACAGCACCTTGCTGTGACAGCACATGGTGCGCGATGTCGTAGTGCCGTAGACCGAAGCGGGACAGCTCCAACAGCCTCTGTTGTGACAGCAGGGAGGACAGAGGGTGCGAGGCCGCGCCGGGATACAGGGGGGTGCCCGCCCCGCCGCCCGCGCCTCCACCAGATGATGAAGGGGATACAGGTACTGGAAACAAAATGTATGAAGATGAGTATTGGTGTAGCAATGCAGTTATGTTCGTGTTCTTAATTAGCTCAGATGAGCCAATACCATCAGTACCGCACTATTTGTAATGGAACATAAGAGTTTTAGAAAAGCTTCGACTTTGTAGAGCGGAGCTTGTTGTCTCTGTCACAGATACATGTGACACTGTAAGCCACATTACTGGTAAATTGCGATGAATAAGGTTCTAAGTGCTCTGGTGTAGGGTAATAGGTATTTACCTATGAAGTTGCCGTTTTACAATACTGGCCATTTGAAACGTAATTTACGAGTATGTATGGCTGGCAATAAATTCTAAATTCAAATGAATTTTATTTAAAAACTATGGAATTCTTTTTTCAAATTCAGTCATTTGTTTATTGATTAGTGCTTTGTGTTCACTACATTTGTAACTTTTTCATCAATTTGGACACGATAAAAATACGAGTAATTATGGAATACGAGTTCCGTCGCGGTAGCAATGCCGCACAAACGGCTCGCAACTTTAATTACGTGTACGGAGTGAACACTACAAACAAACGCACGGCTCGATATTTTTTTTTTAAATCCTTTTTATTAAAAGGGTTTTTTATCCACACGGATATGCCAACCCCATCGTACCTTATTAAACTATTAACTTAAATAGAATAACTACATACTATTATTAAGTACCTAAAAGAAATAAAATCATTGATTAGACTTCTTCACAAGACTCGATATTGGTTTCAACGCTTCATGGAACTGGACATGGAATTTTTATCAAAAAAATTAACCCCGTGGTCGCCCGAAAACTAAAGTCAACAACGATTAATTAAAGGCGATAGTGGAAGCTGACGATACTCAATCTACGGCTAAGTTAGAAGCAGCTTTCATCGATAGCATCAAAACAATATTGGTCCATTTGCGTCAAATTGGCAAGGTAAAAACTTGATAAGTGGGTGCCGCACGAACGAAACGATCGCCAGCGCGACGAACTCGTTGAGGTATGCCTTGCGTTGCTTAACAGACACAGAAACGAAGGGATTTTGAACCGCATTGTCACTTGAGATGAAAAATGTTTTTTTTTTTTGATAATCTTAAGCGTAATAATAATTAATAATATTATTAATTATTAAATTTTATTAATTATAAAATTTTATTAATTATTCTTAATTATGTTGGTTAGACCCTGTTTCAGCGCCTAGGCAATGCCACAAACGAAAACTTACCCCTAAAAAAGTCATGATCACTGTTTGGTGGTCTAGTGCCGGTATAATTCATCACAGCTCCTTACCAAATGGCACCAGCATTATTGCGGTTGTGTACTGTGAGGAACTGGACACAATAATGGAGAAGCTCGCGAATCTCCGGCCAGCCTCGATTAATCTCTCGTCCCCGCTGCTCCTACACGACAACGCTCGACCTCATAAGACACAACAGACAGCCTCTAAGATACAAGAGCTAGGGTTGGAAGTTTTGCGTCATCCACCGTACGCACCAGACCTTGCGCGGACAGACTTCTACACCAGACTTCTTCAAGAAAGGCATTTAAAAATTACCACTGCACTGGCAGAGATGCATCGATAGCATGGGTGCATATTTTGATTGATAGAAATAACAAATATTTATATAAAATGACTTTATCTTTCTGTATACGAAACGGCAAGTTAATAAATATTTGAGCTATTTGAGCGCTTGAGTTTATCTCTATTTAAAGAAGCTGTATTCCTATACCTGCTTTTAAAACCTATTAAAGGATCAACAGCAAGATTTTAATCTCAGTTTAACTTCCATAACACCAGGGGTTACAATAATAAAGTAGTAAATATCCATAAATGCAACACGAATACATTGTCGGAGCATAAAGTCTGCGTAACTCTGCCTTCATTCTTTAACATTACAATATTGAAGCCTGCACAAACGATATGCTGCCTGCACTATGAAGACTAAATGTCAATGCCAATAATATTGTAAAGAATCAAGTTTATTTCTTAACGCTGAAGTACGTTCAATTCAATTCAATTTATTTATTCAGTAACAATTCACATTGCGTTCGAATATATTACAGCATAAAACATTAACATTAACAACATTACTATATGTAGGTACAAATATATAAGGATACATGGAATTCAATTTAAATTAGAAAAAAAAAACTTTATGTCAATAAATTAATAGCAATTTAATCGAAAACAATAATCAAACAATACGTCATATTAACACAGAACACAATATAACACAATGCACAAATAATTAAATGTCAGTTTTAAGAGCAACAAGACTATTACAAATCGTCTAAAGAATAGAGACATCTTTCCAACAGGAATGCCTTGAGTCTTGCTTCAAATGAGCCTGTGTACAGTAAGCTTTTCTACTCAAGCGGTAACTTATTAAATATCTTTACTGCCTGATACTGTGGACTATGTTTAACAATACCAAAACGCGGGATGATTTTGTTTCCAAGGTCTTTTCTACGCTTTTTTTCCGTTACCAGCCTGTCCTCATCTGTTTCGTAGTCATACAAATATTTTTTTTAAGGTGTTTATGAGTACTACTACGTATAGGCTAGGTACTGTGAGAATTCCAAGTTCTTTAAAATATGGTTGACAGCTGTCTCGTTGAGAAATGCGGACAATGGTTCATATCGCTCTTTTTTGGAGAACGAATGCCCTATGCCAGTTGTAATGGTAGCTGTTTCCCCAAAACTGTATACTATACCTAAGTTTGGACTCTATCAGCGCATAATATACCATTTTTAAGCGTGTTATGCTCACTTCATCCCTCAGACTTCTTAAGGCATAACAAGCAGATGATATGGACAAATCCAATGCTGCTAATTCTTTCTTCCAATTTAACAATTCATCAATATAAATACCCAAAAACTTGACTTCCCTGACAAGCTCAAGAGCTCAAGCTAAAGAATATATAAATAAATAATAAATAATAAGCTCAATTTTAACTTGGTTAAGTTCAATGTCCATATTGTCCTTGTTACGCGCAGGTTTTAAATAACATAATATTGGTTTGGTTGTATTTATTATAAGCTTATTAGCATTAAACCAGGAATAAAAGGCATCTACAGCTACAGTCACCTTAACAGTAAGGTCTTGAATATTGTGAGCTGCGACTATAGCATTTGTGTCATCCGCAAAGACAACAAGTTGTATGTCCGGTAAAAGTTTATGTATGAAACTGATTAGGTCATTAGTGAACAATATGTATAATAATAGGCCTAAAATTGATCCTTGAGGCACACCGGCTGTAATCTTTAACATACATGACCTGTAGTTGTCCTTATACCCGTTTGGTTGTGTAGAATCAAGTTCAACCAACATTTTTCTATTTTTGAGTTTACGTGTCGGTATTGATAGGCTTTCAGATAGAGGTAAGAATAGAATTGCGTCTCAAAATAAGAATATTTTTATTTCTTCTAAACACGTTTTATTTTGCTGATTTATTTCCAGATTCAAGTTCAGCAGCTTTTTTGCAGGTTCATTGGTATTCACAGAAAGCTTTAGTTACTATCCGTACTTTGCTTATCTACACTTAATAAATTAAATAAATATAGTTAGCAGAGTTCCACTGTGCGGTGACAGCATACCAGAACATGGCATGGTTTATCAGTAGGACCTACAACCGCATCCACACCTCTCCGCAGTCGTCTTTTACGACTTGCATAAGATGATAAGCTTCACCGTGGAAGTGTGAAATTACTATAATATTCCTTGCGTTAATTTATTCATATTCCTATAAACCGCATTTTTATCAGCTCGGTATCGGCTTTCGAATAAATAAAAAATGTAAATCAGAAGTCGTATCAATTAAAATCATTAGCTGCTTTTACGATTTCTATAAAACCCGTCAAGAAAAGTAACAAAATTAACTCATCAAAACAAATAACAACAGTAATTTGGCAGACTTTATGGTCCTCGTTGATATAAAATTAGGTTTTAACATGTGACCGTGATTGGAGTGCCTCTGGCGAAATACTCGGCCCTGATTACACGTAAGCGGTGATTCCAGGCGCGCTCATTACGTCCCGTCCCTGTGTCATTACAATACCGTGTCAAAGGCTCAACAACCACTTTTATTACTAGCCACAGCACGCTAACCATACAGCCTTTGTGAATTGTCGTAGAAAACTTCACCACGCGTAGGTAATCAACTCGCCATGATAACAGACCTGCGTCCATAAACCCTTCCTCACATTTCATAAAATATGGTGTAAATCTAGCAATAAAATAAATAACTTTTAATAAGATTAAGAAATACAATTTTTTAAATCAGACAGAATGGTGTAAAAATAAAATTTTATAGGCAGACAAACTGGATCCGTCGATGGCGTAAATACAAAATTAAAATGTTTCTCAAGCATTAAAGTTTCGATCTCTCAACACGTACACATACATATTTTTATATCCACGCAATTTGTCGTTAACAGCAACCAGATATGCTAAAGGCCGATCGTAACAATGCTTTCTTATGAACACATCGTAACACATTCAATTATAAATTAAGCTATTAACTTAATATACCATAATTTGTTTATCAGGTTAAGCATCGAAATTAATGCAAGTGGCATAACTTGTCCATAACTTAACACTTTTTATTAGCGAGTCAATAAGGCGATTTCGTCAATGAAAGTATTATCAAGCTTTCGTAAAGTTCTCAAGGGAAACTGACCCTTGTCGTGGACAAGTAAGGAACACTTTAGACAGCAGGGCCTATTCCGATGGAGCGCTCGGGACTCGACTACGACGTATAATTTCTCGTGTAATCGCTTTAATAATGGGAGAAAAAAAGTGATATTATCTGCCCACGGTCAATAAATTAACACCGTTTAGAGCAAAAATGTAGATTCTTAGTGTCGCTACTATTATAAATAAATTGGACTCAAACGAGTAGAGGTTTTAAAGGAGATCGTTCGTGTTGGTGAGTGCGTGTGTGTGTTTTTATTAGGGTGCGTGAGCAGTGAGGCCTTATTAAAATATTTCGAGTGGAAACTGGAAGGACCACTTAGTGGTGCGCGGGAGTTTCACGCCTGAGCTGATACAACATTAAATCGACAAGATAGCTTATTTGTGCTGAGCTGAGGATTAGTGGCAATAAATCACTGATTAGAATGTATTGACTGGCGTTGACTACGGTGCATGGTCGCCGCTATTATTTATTGGCCATCAGTTTTTTAGGCTTTTACGGCCTCATTTTATCTATTTGTTAATGTTTAACGATCCCAACTAGACAGTTTGTTTATTTAATTAGCTCCGTCACTAATGCAAATTGTGATTTGCTTATCTTATTAGATGTGCGTGGTTAAACTTAGTTTTCAATTACTTATGGAAATGCGATGGTCGGGTGTCAGCGGTGATGAGCACTGAGAATAAGACACCTATGCAATTATAGTCCTTATGGCTGGGCGAATGCAGTTAGAACAGTTAGAATTAGATAATGATCGTAAAACGCATCGCTAATTAACGAACAAGGAACTAATCAGGCGCTTTCAGTTAATTTAAACTGGTATGAATAAAAATTACAATTTACATACATGTAGGCAATATTTTGAACAGCAATAGTTTAATTGTATAAACAAACACAAGTAAGTTTGGTCGGTACACCTGCGCAAGCGTCTTAAAAACATGTAAAGTGATGCGAGCCACCGAGAGGGGAGCGGGGGGAGCGACGAGCGCCGACTTCGACCGAATGTAAAACAGTTTAATGCAAAAAATATTGTTCTACCCGCGCGTCTCGCCGCGCGCCCCTATTAATGTCATCACGCGGCGGAAAATTACCACCTTTCGTGTAAATTTCAATACAAGATCGAAAGTGTACTAGATATTGCCCCTTTATGATTGCAAAGAATTACATGCAACAACAATTCTTTTGAAATTGTTTAAAGATACGCATGAATTATGGATATGAGTTGGGTTAAAGACCGTTCTTACCCGCTTCTGTATTAAAATTGCGATTTCGGTGATTCGAGTTAAATTGTCCGTGAAATGATCTCGAAAGATCAAAATACTGTAAATATCACGGATATGAAGTGAGGTATTAATAATAATTGCGCCAGGATTGAAAGCAATCAAAGTAAATGCATTATCAGACTGTTTTCCATTTGGTTATGCCAAATCAATAAAGTCGTACTGTTTATTAAAGTAGGTATCAACAATTGTTTGACGACACGGTTGGCGCAGTGGTTAAGCGATTGACTGCTGCGCTGCGTGTCGTGGGTTCGATTCCCGCACGGAACAAATATTTGTATGACCTGCAAGTAGTTGTTCCGGGTTTGGCTGTTTGTGTATGTGAGTTTAAATGTTTGTAAACGCACCCACGATACAGGAGAAATTCATAGTGTGGGGCAACGTTTTTTAAAAAAAAAGAAAAAAAAAATTGTTTAAGTGTGAATTAAGATATTGAATCAGTTCTTATAAAAACCAGTTTTAGTTTTTCTATGCCTTTTAGTTTATAATGTACCTATTGGTATTAAATTATTGCACGATGGGTGCGGTGACTATATCAATTGACTATCGTGTTCGTCGACTACCGACCTCATGGGGATCAGCCTAGCGTTTCTATTAAGTCTTAAAGCAACTTATTTACGTTCGAGCTTTACATATATTATGCAGAACTAGTAACTAATGAGTATGACATCTACAGAGCAAAGCAGTTATTGAGAATCTATGCAGAATAATATAAATACGAAGATAACTTGGTTTGTATGTCCGTCTGCTACTTCGTGCCTTTAACGGCTGAACGCATTTGGATTGAATTTGGCACACGGGTAGCTCAAGATTTAGGTTAGGACACAGGATCCTTTTTATGGCGGTAGTATTGACGTTTCCATGGCATAAATTCCGACCTCCACGTGGGAGAAGCCGCCGGCAAAATCTAGTCTAGTATAATGTATAAAACTGTTTGAAAACTACCCATCAGAGGTTCAATAGATATGCAATATACGTTTATATTTACTTGGAACGACAAAGGTTTGCTATAGGTTACACTGCAGGACGTACAATAAAAGTAGCCATTTTAACACAAACAACGTAAAACGACTTTCTTGCGCAGGCGCATGGAGGACCAATGACAGTATTGTAGGAATCGTATTATTTAACTGAGACAACCGTGTGTACCGTGGTTGGTTTGCCACTCTAATACACAGGGCGCTTTCGTTTATCCAACTTGCGTGATAATTATTATTTTCTCATATTGTATTTTCCTCATAGTTTCTATATTATTTAGCTTTTGCCATCTCACGTCATCCTGACTATGATCAATTTACCTTCTAACAAAATAACCTTTTCCTTGCATTGATCATTGATTCGCTTGGTGGAACTTTACGCAGGCATTCGTCGAAATTACGCACAGCGTAGCCGCAGCGCCTACGCGGGTCTACGAAGCGTAGCCGCTACGCCTACGTGGGTCTACAAAGCGTAGCCATTGCTTCTACGCTGGTCTACGAACCAAATACTTAGCTACTACTAATTTGTTTGTTATTTCTTTAGTTCTAAAACTGTTGTTCTCAATATGACTAGAGAACATCAATGTTTAGGTAGGCAGGTTGTAGGTAGTAGTTAAGCCCAAAATTATTCTGTTGCTTTAAAAGTGCCTATTTCACAGTATTCGAATTTTATAAGATTTTACATTTCGTACAACTCATTAAAATATTTAAAAAAAAATAGTATTACTTTAAGGCATTATAAAGTTCTCAACCTATGGTTGTAACACGAGTAATTATATTTTTAAAGATCTCGCAATTAAAACATAGATGCTTAAATTAATAATAGTCATCTTACAAACAAACAATATAAAAGTGAAAATTATGTCATAAACAACAATAAGAATTTTAATCTTAAGTACAATGTTTTTCCTTAAAAGGGGGAGAAATATATTTAAGGACATCCAACATTCCTGCTCATAAATTGATCTGTAGATGGATGGAAACTAATGGGCAGGTATAATTACCAACTTCATTCGTTTATAGCCAATTATACACTGATGTATCTTCTAGAAATACTGATGGGATATAATTTTATTATCAATAAAAATATACATGAAAGGGAGGGATTGGTTAGGCTCGAACAACAAACGATCGTATCAATACTGGTACTCGTAAGAATCATCACTGACATAGTATTATTTGGAAAAGTCAATTGGAGAAATAGAGCTTTTGTGTTATTTTTTTTAGTCTGAGTGAAGAGAAGAAAGATGAAACAACAGCCTAACAAAGTCTTGGTGAAATGTTTTGTAAAGACCACGATGTCATACCTACGTCTTTCTGTTATGGAGGGTAGAGGTAAGGAGAACTATATCTGTATATAAAAAGTGTCCGTCAAAATGTGCTACATAATCTCAATATTATGGAAGCGGGAGATAAAAAATTTTTAGGTTTACAAATAGACTATAGCTTAAATTGGAAAGCACATATAGAAATGATGTGTAAAAAACTGAGTTCATCTGCATATGTTTTATATAGATTATCCTACATAGTACCAAAACACTCCTTACGGCTTACTACGGCATAATTGAATCTCACTTGCGCTACGGCATCATATTCTGGGGAAACTCAACTGATAGAGACATAGCATATAAGGCCCAAAAAAGATGTCTCCGATCATTGTTTAAACTTAAAACTACAGACAGTTGCAAGCCCTTTTTTAAGCAATACAATATCTTGACCCTTCCTTGTATTTATATTTTCGAATTAGCCGTGTTTTTACAGCTAAATCCAAATCATTTTTATCGCCTTGCTGGTGTATTCCCAAGGAATAGGCGTGACAATAGCAAACTTTGTCAAGTATCATGTCAAACCACTTGTTTGCGCAAAAGTATTTACTGCATGGCCCTTATTTTCAATAAATTGCCAAGTGGCTGGAAAGATTTAAATACTGTGATGTTTAGGAGTAGACTACGTAAATGTTTGACGGATAAAGTGTATTATAGCGTAAATGAGTTTCTAACAGAGAAAAATATATTTGTTGATAAATTGTAATGAAAATAATTAATAATTTATTAATTGAATGATAATTATAATAAAAATGATAATATAATTAACTGACCTATTGAATAATAATTGTAAGACTAATAATATAATCGAAATATAAGTGCATGTTTCATAATTTATTGTAAATGTTTGCATGCCGAATGGTAAAATATGGCTGAGCTTTGATATGTCTTAACAACTATTGTGTACTAAGTTACCCATATTTGCAAAATAAAATTCTATTCTATTCTAAGGATGGCGCTACAGTAGCCACCGGGTAATTTTTAAAAGCAATAATTTTAGGTTACGTTTACAAAATAATATTGGACTACGTAAATTGTTGAGGTATGGTATACTGGACTGTCACTAACTACTCTAGTCACTTAAAATATTAAATTTTCTAACTCGGCATACTTCAGTCCGTTAACAACTGCTACATTCATACCACACAATTTGCCTACGCTAGCGCCATTTTGGAGGGTTTTTTAACTATTATTTCCTGTTTATGCTGGACACTTTTTCAACTTTCACCTCATATGAGATAGTTCTCCTTACCTCTACCCTCCATATTTCTGTTCCCGAAACTGTCACTTGTTAGTTTAGCTTATGCCTCGAGTATCGCTATTTACCTCACTCATCTGACAGTGATTTCTCAACTTTTGGGGAAAATGCGGGGTAATTGAATAGCATACTTACAACGGCAATGCCACTCATTTTGACAATTCAACAACATTCGTTGCGTTATTTACGCTGTCGAGCAGACGAATTTTCAAAACATTAGAAGCAATGGATTGTGAATTTCCTTTAAAATCCTTCGGATTGTTAATTGAAAATGTGTCATGCAATTGGGGTGCTGCATGGTGGGCGATATGCGAATGTCTCGACAACAGTCAGTTCTATTAGTAATCCTAAGAGTTCGATAAAAATAAACAGTATAAAAACTAGTACAAAAAGCCCGTACTTTTTGTTTGTGTTAATAAATTACGTTGGATGGTATGCTTGACAAACGTAACGTGGCTATCCTGTGTTTCGACTTCGTTGCATATTCAATGTGCTCGATTCGCGAAGATTTAATAGTCGGTTCAGACGGCATCCGCAGCGGAAGTAAGCTTTAATATAGATAATAAATGAACGCGTATACTTAGGCTTTGTTCACATATAGTTGTGAAGTTTGTTAGTATAATCATATTTTATGTTATGATTTTTTTTCGTAGTCATGTAGTTATAAATATGGTGGTATTTATAGTTTGATGTTCTGTACTAAACGATGCACCGCAGAGCTTAGGTACTCTCCAAAAATCATTTTTTCTATATTTGTAGCTAGGTTTTCTTTGTTAGGGTTCCGTACCAAAATGGTAACTGGAAACCCTTATGGTGCGACTTGATCTGTCTGTTTGTCTGTCACAACTGCTTATTTCAGGAACTAATAGTGCTTATAACTATTCCAATTTATACAATGTTTGTCGCAAATGAAAGAATTCGTTCTTTCTCCGGTTTTTGTTCCTTTACTTAACTTATCCGTTACCAAAAAGTCGACAAATAACCCCAAACAATTCTCATTGTTCGGTTCATCATCGCAAATGTTTTGTTCTCATTTACTCGGCCTATTCCAAACGTTGTCGTTCTTTTTTAACACTTCTTCTTGTAACCAGATAATAGCTTTTTTGTGAACAGAAAATGAAGATTCAGACTTAGGATGCTATACGTGACAGACCGTCTGATTTCATCAAATAACAGGTTCTTTAATTCATTAACTTTTGCAATTATTTAGACACGTTTTAGTTTACTTTTTTTCAAGCTTAGCTTACAATCAAGTGAGTGTACCGTTTTAAAATGAATCTTTTCATGTAATAGGTGTAACATTGATTGATTTTTTTATATAGACCGTGTCTAATTAAACAGAAAATCCGGGAAATTTTCTTCGCTGTAATATTTTGGTGTTTTAAATTGATTACATCGATTTATCAAATACTTTCTTGGGATGTTATGGACCAATGTAATAAGCATAGTTATAGATTTCAGCAGTTACTTGTAATAAACAAATAAATATGATGCCTTTAAAATTGACTGTTTTAAAATGGTATTACAATGTTCACAATAAGAAAACGTGGGAACAGATCTACATTTACCAAAATCTACTTACTTATCTAAACATTTTTGTCAACCGTCTTATTAAAATCTCATTGGAATTGTAATAAATTCCTAAAGTAATTTCTGTCCAGAATCATTATGCGATTGATTAGTATCAACAATGTCTGACAATTACAGTTTGACATGGAGCTGATGAAATCCAGAATTTATACTAATTTCATGCATCTTGATTCAGTAATAAATTAAAAAAACTTGCTAGACTTATTTATAACCTGAATAATTTTAAGATAATTGATTCTAGATTTATTTATTTAGATACATCTGAATACTCATTTTTGAAAAACAAATTATTCTGATGTTTTTATTACAAAAGGTTTGTCTAATTCTTTAGCATTAATAGAATTTTTACATATTAAATTCTAAGTGGAATTCAGCTTACAGTTTAAAGTTTCGCCTTTGTACTGTTTGTAGATGGCGGTGCATTTCAATGGCAGGCGATTGGGCACGCACACAGTTGTGTCACCATTGACATCTCGGTGCATTTCGGCACGGCACCGGCGCACGGCACAAGCGGCACTGGCTGCACTGCGGACCCACCGCTTGCGTCATACGACACTCGCTTGGTGTGAACAAGTGCTGCACTGTTTATTCAACAACCCATGTATTCAATGTTTTAACCGACTTAACGGCTCATTAGTACATTGTTGCTATTGTCTACTAATTAAGGAGCATCGTCTCAGTTTACAAAGCCACCTGATTATTATGCGTGATCACCATTTAAATGTTAATTAGATTTATTAAAGCACCTGATCAAACGCGTCTCGATAGAAGCGGTTGACGGGAAAAAAATATTGCCTGAAATGTATTGTACTGGATGAAAATTTATTCGACGTTTATGAGTCAGGTAATTGACGTGAAAATACTTTATATTTTCAATTACATATAAAGGTATATTAACGTCTTGCCAATTGAATCATCCATCATTGAATTTAATTCACCTATTTACATTTTGTTAACATTACTAAAGGTGAAGTATGTAATTAGGGCTGAACCAAATAAAGTTAAGCCAACTAGCATCAACGTTGATGAGTACTTAAGAGACTATTCTATCTAATTAGGTACGTATCTATCTAAATTACATGCTCATTCTATCACTTTTTATTTTAAAGTTTTTTTTCCGATCTTTAAACTGGTAACCAATTCTGTTTGTCCAATTATTTGCTATCGTCAATCAAAACGTTTCGAAGGCTGTATCGCATACAAATCGGCGGGTGAATATTGAGCAACCTTCACCGGAAACGCTACTGGGCAATCTAGCGGCCGATCTATCGATTAATTAGTTCGATCGGCAGTACAATGCGGACGATGTTGTGCGATGGTCGGCACTTTTCGCTCACTCATCGCCGCAGCTGGCTCCAGCGATGACAAATGACAGGCAGTCGACGTGGCCAGAGCTCAGTCCACATACACGCGGCCAGTGACGTGACAAATAGCACGAACATACCACTTATCTCGAGTTAATTACATAATTATGTATGAATGATCAGCTTCGTGATGTGTATTTACTAAGTTATTTTTCAAATTCCTCTGTGAGAGATAAATGTTCCGTTACCTGTCAGGTCTATAATCGTTATTGAAGAATATACTCTACACTTGCATAGGTACAACTGTACCTATAAAGGAGTCACAGTAGATAAGTACCTACTTGGCTTATAATTCCCTATTTGCCAAAAGTTACTAAACTGCAATCATCCAACCTATCACGCCAAAATTCTTTGTAAAATACGCACCAGTCCTTGATTATAACAACTTTGGATTCAGAAACTTGCTACCTTATCATCAGCACTAGAACGTTGGGTCGCTACATAATTTTTCAGTATTCAGGAATTACAAGAACCATTTCGTTTTAGTATAATAATAAAATTAAGTGTTTACAGATAGGTTACAAGTTTATTTATAGACATTATAGTAGGGCTTATCATCCCGTCTTATAGTCAACTAAAGGAAATATAAGGTTTCCGTTAAATATAAAGTTGAATTAATTAAAATCTAATGCTTCCACAGTCCTGTTTGTGGGAAACTATTATTAGTAGCGCTACTGATTTCTGAACAAGTTTCTTTTACGCCAAGAGTCATGTGCCTTTCCTCGCTGAACATGCGCCTTCAGGAATAAGTTATGATCTAAGTGTTATTTGCTGGTCAAATTGGTAAGTGACTGCAGCACAAGCTATTTAGTACTTAGGTCAGGTACTTTTTTTTTTGAGGGCGGAAATCATCAAATAACTTCTCCCGCTCTGTGCGGAGCGGGAGGGCGTGTCAGACTCTTACCGACTAAAACCCACCCGTGTTCCTTCAGTTGCCTGTGCCAGGGGCCACGGTAACCCTTTCAAACCTTCCCGCATCCCCGGCAGGCATTGGCCCTAGCGGACCCCGTCATTGGTGCTGACATGTCTTAGAGGCGCGCGTGGAACACAACGCGCCGTCGACCCGGGCCTGGCCCTTATCGGATGGCGAACTACGGTGGTTAGGTACCTGAGCTCATCAAGCGAATAAGTTGCATCTATAGGCTGCTATCTTTATTGGAAAAGTTCACCACACCAGATGATTTCAGTTATTAAACATTCTTTTTCTCACTTGTGCACATCAGACCTAATTATCCCAAGAAAATAATAGGGAAAAA
Organism: Brachylomia viminalis; assembly: GCA_937001585.2. NCBI lineage: Eukaryota > Metazoa > Arthropoda > Insecta > Lepidoptera > Noctuidae > Brachylomia > Brachylomia viminalis. The sequence continues at coordinate 14,147,392 of OW443299.2, forward strand.
TGACACTGCAAAAAGTTATGAAAATTCTTTGATTGTAAAGTAAATATAAGCACCCTCACAAGCAGCTTTGGAAAATTTGATGAAGGTATTGAAAACTTACTAAACCGATAAAGTAACTCAGCGAAGCAGTTATAATAGGTACCCATTACGTTCTTTTTTTAATAAATATACAGGTACTTTAAAATGACACTACATTTTTCTTATTCACCTCATTAAAACAAGTAGATTGTTTGGGCCCATTAGATAAATGTACGCGCTACTCAAAAGGCTTGGCAAGATCAGATAAATGCAATTAAAATACTAATTTACAGGGGCATCTTATGATATCTTTTACTGTTATATAAGGCGTTATATTAACTGTAACTGTAAGCCGACTTGAACATAACTCGAAAAAGTAAGTCTAACGATGTTTAATACTTTGATCAACTGTAATAATCTGCTGGACCTGGTTATGGACACCTGGTAAGAATACAGTATTTTTTTAACACTTAGACGTTGATTGGTCTCCTTTGATTAATAGTAGGTAATCTTGATAGATGGGTAATCAACATCTTGTATTGTAAAGAAGTAGGTTACAATCTTAACTTTCTGGATGGACAAAGCAGACGAAAAGTCTCCATTGTATTTCTGGACTTAACTTCGGTAAAACTATGATCTGTAATGGGCTGCTATAACTTTTTTGCATTGTTACATGAACCATATTTACATACCACATATATGACCTATTTACTGCCTGTAAATAGGTCAAATATGTGATATATAAAACGGCCTAATGAACAAAAATAATAAATAAATAAATCTTTATTATCAAAAAGCCAAATACAATTTGCTCAATCAACCATAAACGCCATTATAAGAAGTACATCGTGCATTATTTGAGACAGAGTGAACGTCGTTGTCTGTGCTAGTATAAACTGTGTTACAGACATAGGCGTCTTCCTCTTTTCATTGACAATTTGCTGCACTTAGCAGGAGCTTTGGTAAGCTTAAAACTTAGTTTAACGTTACATGTACTTTACACTTATTAAAATGAATGTAAGCAAGAATTGGGTGTTTGTGTTTGTGTGTGTGTGTGAGGGTGTGTGTGTGTTTAGTTATGTGTTTCGTCTAAGATAGATAGTAAAGGAGCAATTTAAATCTGATTTTTAGATGCGTTAGTAAGATGTTTTTGCAAAGAGTTGTTCAGTCTCATCGTACGTTAACTTTTGTAGAAAACTACTAACTACTGTTTACATTTAAATTTAGGTAAAGAATATACGTTGCAGGTTTAATTTATAGTGTTATAAAGGTGGCTGCTAAGACACGGGTAGCTTCGCCTCGCCAGAGCCGTTTTGGTGGCATAGAGGATAGTTACGTCGTTTATTTTGCTCTAGTAACCTTGGGTCATACACGTGAGTGTACACGTAAGGTGATATTAAGTGCACAGAGCTGTCGTAACGTAAAGTAACACAGATACCTAAAGATAGTTCCACAATCACGCTACTGCAAGGGTCGATGACTTATGAACAACCTAACTGGAGGTGGACTGCATAAACCAACTTTTGTTTGTGTATGAAGTTGGAAAACTAAGCGATTTTCAGATATACCACTATTTCCCGTTTTCACTAACACTGGACGACACCTTAATATATTGCCTAAATATTATTGCACTTTTGGATTTTCAACTGTGACTGGCATGTGACTGTGACTGTTTTGTAATATGGTTCAGCAATGTCGTTGGAAACTGTTAAGAGCGTTTATACCTTATGAGTGGCAACGTCGCAATTTAGTGTCTTAGTTCGTGGTTTTCAATTTTTATCATTTAATTGGAGCTATATTTAAAAAATCTGTTTAATTAACTTTTTAGAATTATGTGAAAACTGTGTAAAAGGTAAGAAATCGTTGCGTTTACAGTTCTATTTATATGCAAATAATACATTGGAAACTTGCAGGGCGTTATTTTCATTGTAAAATAACTGTAACCATTACGGTTACTTACTTTTTAAACACTTTCACGTAATTCTAAAAAGTTAATTAAACAGATTTTTAAAATATAGCTCCGATTAAATGATAAAAATTGAAAACCACGAAATATGACACTAAATTGCGACATTGCCACTCATAAGGTATAAACGCTCTTAATACAGCGCTCGCCTCTTTAGGGGCTTTGTATCGAGGTTTTATTTCCAGATTAAGAAAAATTTTCCGCTTTTAAAGAACACCATGAATGTTTGGTGTCAATTGTTGTCTTTGCTGGTTTTGTATAGAGGTTTTATGGAAGTTGTTACTTTGTATGCATTTTGATTGCAAAAATCATTGTGTAGGTACCTACTTGAATTATTAGCGGTACCTAGCATGGCAATCTGAAAGAGTATGACGAAAAATTTCACTATAACGGATTTGAATGTTTCTTTTGGTCGATAAAATGGCATTGTTGTTTTTTTTTTGTGGCACATGCCAGTTCTTACAGTTTCAACAGGAAAGTGTAAGCTTTTGCAAAAACCCTTTAGTTAAAAATTGTTACATAAGCTTTTGAAATTACTTTAATATAAAAAGTATGGAAAACTAGTAATTATAATTTTATAAGCGTCATTAATAAAAAGCAAAATAATTTCGCTAAACCTTTTGTGTTATTAATTGGTATTTAAGTAAAAAAAAAAGAAGGCATAGCTACAAAGATGCTTGCAAAAACCCGACACCGTCGCCGCCGGCTTATCGACTCTACCGTAGATCCATACTTTATAATAAATTTATAAACATTCATTATTATTTATTGTTCCATTAAAAATACAAAATATAAATTCAAATAAAATAGTCTGACAAAAAGTTAATTTATGTTATTTCATCAATTTGTCGCGTTGATATTATTAATTTAGTGTCACTAATCAGCCAATTGATGCGATTCAATTGGAAAATAATATTTGCTTTCTTATTTATTATAGCTAAAGTGAGGAAGCTTAAGAAGGAATAAACTATTAAGACAAAACATTGACCTATTGTGAATTTCATAAATAATGAGCGATGACAGCGTACCTAGAATATATCTTTCACTTCAAAATATCGTTTAGCAGAAAAAAAAGGGTTTTGTACATACACCGTTCTACTATTCTATCTTTTTAGAAAGTCCTATGTTAGGTACTTATTTTATCAAAAGTATTTTTTTAGGGTTCCGTACCCAAAGGATGCCAATGGGACCCTATTACTAAACCTCTGCTGTTCGTCCGTCCGTCGTCTCTCAGCGGGCTTTATCTCATGAACCGTAATAGGTAAACAGCTGAAATTTTCACAGGGTGTGTATTTCTATTACTGCTATAACAACAAATAATTAAAATAAATCAAAGTAAAAAATTAAAGGGAGTTCGCACACAAGAAACGTGTTTAAAAAAAATGTAGTGTTAAATAATATTGTACGGTGGTATGGAACCCTTCATGTGGGAGTCCGACTCGTACTTGGTGTGGTTTTCCAATAGTTTTTCTCGGACCACTTCATACAATTGGTAATTAATCTTAATACTGTATTATAAATCAAAGGGTTTTTAGATATTGTCGGTAAGATATTCATGTAGGTTCTTAATAACAGATCAGAAGAAACCTGCTATGAAAATGTGACTTCTTTAAATAGACTTCGGTCTATGTGATAGTTATGTATCTAGTACGACGAGTTTATTTTATTGATTTTGAATAGACATTAAAGATACAGTTTTTTTATTGTTGTTGAGTTTACTTATCTTTATTCTATTTTTTTTTTTTTTTGCCAATGCCTTGTCATTTTTATGTATGATTCCTGTAGATTCAAGACAGTATTTAGGAAAGCTTTAAAGCTTTTACAAAGCTAATTTAAAGCATGCATATTTTTCAACAAGATTCTTGTTGACACTACATTTGAAAAAAATGGAGGAGCACTTCCAAAACAAATAAAATTTGGTGCACAAAGCTTACCATTGGGTGATAAGTTGAGCGACTGTGTGATAGCTGCAGGGGCTGGGGGTGCTGGCTCCATCTTCCAGGGGGCGCAGCACGAGACGGGAGAGAACTCGGGCGTGGGGCCACTGCCCGCCGATATCAACATGGTCGAGCCACCTTCAGGTCACGAGCTCTCTGCAACGCTAGCATGCGGCACCAACCAAATAGTTCACTTTAAATAGTCCACGTTATTCAACAGTTCGATTGACTCTAAGAACCCAGTTTGTGATAAGGTATGAGCACCTATAGGACGCGGCCCGGCTCGCACGCGCTCGCTTGAAGCTCAGCCAGAACACTGAAGAGCGCGCTTGTCGTGCCGGCGCGCCCACTCGCGCGCCTACTCCCATTTGCACGCCTCAGAAAAAATCTCCGCCGCCAAACAATAACAAAAAACTACCTCCGCCGAGCAAACCTCCGCGCACCTCTCACTCTAACGTTCTTAATTCGATTTCCGAACGCGTCAAAATTACAACACAGCTCGATTGCAACGCAACCTTCCGTCCCGTTCTCTGATTTTAAAATTTAAACTTACCATTACTAAAAGAATATGCCCCTTAGCACTATACACACAATGACTATATTGTTGTATCACCAAAGTGTCATTTACGACCTTTTCGCACGACACAAAAATGAAACTACTCCTACTCGCACTCGTTCGGTTCAGCTTAAGCATGAACCGTATGAAAGGGACAGGTGCTCTACCGCTCGGTAGAATTACGGTAGTGAGCACAGGTGATCTTTTACCATTTCTTCATATAGAAGGTGTTAATGTATACCTTTCTCGCTCTATCTTATATACTTTAGTGTGAGCCGGCAGAGACAACGGTATAGTGCCGATTAGCTTCTTAATTAAAGTTAGTTCTACTTGACTATGCTTAGCATCCGTTTTAATAGTTACTGTATAGAGAGAGAGTTCCATTCAAATTAAGTTGAAGAGTAGTTCAATATTCTAAACGTTATCGTACCAAAGAGCTTATTAAATGTGAACTAATTATTTATTCATTGATATTGGGGGAGCATGCCGATAGTGACTTAGGTTCTAATAGAATCCAATAAAAAATAAATGTCACTATTCACCCTTTGACGTAAATAAATGTAGAACCACGTATACAGCAATCCGTTTCGAATATTTTGATGTAAAGAATATTGAGTTAATGTTGGTTAAATTATGATGCAAAATACAATAGTCGCATATTTTGATGAACCGCTAGATTACAGCGTACGGATTGTATCACTGGCGTGTTTTTGTACTATAATTACAGAGAAAAGTGTATCGGTGGAAGGAACTTTTGTACGGGCCGCAGAACAACTGACGCGCCTGCCCGGCTATGTAGTAGGTACCTGTATATCCGTTCTTTACAATTTAATTGGAAGTTTTCTTTACTCAATAACTTGTATCAATCTCGTCGAAGTTGTGGTTTCCTGTACACAGATAAATACGTTTTGTACTGGGATTTTTAAAGGGTTTCTTTATTGCAAATTTCTTTGAAAAATAACTGATAATTTCTTTTAAATAAAAGCTCTCGACTTAAAAAATTGCAGAGATACTGTGAAACCATTTAAGAAAATAACAAAAGGCATTTAAACACGAAACAAAGAGTAGGTACACGACAGACTTGCAATCTGTCATACCTACTCAATAAATATACCTAGATAAGTAATTGGTAGATACTACCTAAAACTATCTACTATACTAACTTTGAATATCTATATTTATGTATAGGGAATAATTATTTCTAGGGAATTATTTTAATAGCAAGGTTATTATTTTCAATTAAACTGTAACTATAGCTAAATAAAAGGTACCTAATTTTCAAACGAATAACCATAGGTATACTGAAAAATTCTAACTACTAAAGTAAAAATTTTTTGAAACACCTACCACCTAATTCGATTACCGTTTTTTTTTGTATTTAGTAGGAAGATAGGATGCATTTCGATACCCCCCCCCCCCCCCCCCCACATTTTTGTGAAGCGCCGCTTCGTAGTCGCGCGCCCTTTAGTAGTGGTGACACGTTTTTGACAAATCATACCTATAAAAACTCGCAAGTAAAATATTGTTGTCGTACCTACGTATACGTTTTGCTGTGAAGCCTACAGATTATTGGTAAACTACTTTTCTAATAACACAAAGACTCATGGACCATTTAAAACAGTGTTATTTTCAAATCGAAGTCAATGTTAATGTTGTTTGCGGGCAGGTTGACTTATACTGATACACATTCTTCTTTTCGCGTCGATGGTAATCTTCCTCGTTGTTTTTTTTAATATTTTTTTTATATAGTTCTAGCCCAGTAGGAGGCCACGTTGATTGCGGTACCAGTGGCAGTCTTTAGCTAATCCGAGGTGCAGGTGAACGGGCACTTAGGACACTCCAGCAAGTGGGGCATGGTCTGATCAGCAGCACCACACTCGCACTGGGTGTTGGATGAGCCAGTAGGTAATCGCCCACTTCGACAAATTGTGTCTGCAGCGGCCTACTTGGGTACGCAATCGATTGAGAGCTTTCCACATAGACTACTGCATATCACGGCTGGGAGGCTAAACTGATATCTACACCAAAAAGTGTTATAGAAAAAGCTTGTCACATAATTATTTTTGACAAAAGACAAGACTAAAAATGAGAATAGGAGACTCAATAAATAAAGAACAATGTATCAATATTTTTATTGGAAATGTTCTAACTTTATTATCGATTTAAGTTGTTTAATTTAGTGAAGCTTATTGTACATAAATATTGTTTAATTACTCATATCTCTTATTATTATTATTCATTTCATTGTGTATCTTTTATCTTAAAAAAAATTACATAATCTTGAGACCCAAAGGTCCCGGACTTTTGAAAGGCATATCTACCTACGACGGGCCAAAACCAACTCGCAGAGACTCCTTAGACAATTTATAAATATTACTTCTCATGATTTCACACTTAGGTAGGTACCTACCTACTTAATTATTGTAGCTACGAATCAACCTACCCCAAACCTAGTAGTTAATCTACCCCGGTTTAATTGACTAAGATGTCTTGTTCTACAAAAAGCCAGTATCTACTTACCTACTATGGTAAATTAAGATAAGGATGTTAATTATATTTAAGCTAATGATGTCACTATCAAATAAAGTATTTTTTATACATATTTTTTTATAGGAACCTACTACAATACGACCAATAAGTGTAAATTTTGTCAACCAGCCCGTTCTGCTCTATATTACAATATAAAATTCTAGTGAAATATGCGCAATTCACGTTGTAAAAACGCTTTTCTACTGGTATTTATTTAATTAGCAGAACAACCAGTGGTAAAATTAATTGTTACCGGATGGACACAGCGCCGGCGCGCGCCCACGTTGATATCTACCTACATTTTATGTAAGTACCGCCTTTTAGATAATTTTGCATTGGAGCGAAGGAATAGATATTAATTTTGGTATTAAATTAAAATCTTACCGCTTTTGGCACCTAGATACTTATGTATTGGCCACTGGCAAAATGTAGTTCCGACCATGTGAAAATGTTACAATTTATTGATGATTTATGTTTTAAACCCCTGTAATTAGGCAATTGCTTGCATCACCGTAGGCATCATAGTAGCTACTTTAGGTAGATCCTAACAATAATTTATCAAAATAACTAGCAGCTCGCCCATGGCTCGCACGGTTTTACCAGTTGACAAAACATAGAAATGTCTTTATTATTTGTAGGTACGTTCTGTATTAATGTACCTATTATTCACATAAGCCTTCCGGAATAAATTCTCTCATTGATGGATGCAATCCGTTCCGCATTTTAGAAGAACGACGCGGTCGCACAGACAGACACAAAAAGCGACTTTACTATATTTTATTATATGTATAGATAGATAAAGATAGACCATAAAACAATCTAATAAGACTCTAACAGGATTGTGCTGTGTTGGCATTACATCTACAGGTTAAGTATTCTATTGTCTTCTATTTGATACTAAAACTCAGGCGTGTGTGTGTATTTACATAATAAAACTGCCCGTTTCATTAATCAAACATTGTTCCTCCACCTAACAACAAATAAAGGAAGATTGGGATAAAATTTCCTATTAATTATCTAAATCAACCAAAAATATAACAAACATCACATAAGCAACCCCTGTAAATAAGGCACGCGTAATTCTTGTACTAAGTCCTGCAGCTAAGTTGAAGCCTGTTGAAGGGTCCTGAATGAAGAGAGAGCGAATCATAATGGAAAATCCCCATCTCTCAGATAAAAAAAAAATACTTTCATGCCTACTTAAAAAAATAGAATAGAATACTCTTTAATATGTGCACCAAAAAATTACAGAAAATTATTAGAATGTTTACATAAGGTGACCTAATGGGCGGTCTTATCGCTAAAAGGGATCTAAAAATATAATATTCTGACCTTCCTACCGAGATGACTAAAACAATCCTCCTACATTTCCTAAAGTCACCACACGCACTACATGTTATATTTATTTTGAAGTCAATCTAATTGTGTGTAGTTAACCCGTGTTTTCTTTTTAATGCGTTTTAAATAGCGCCATCGGCATCGGCGCCATAGTACCAGGCCAATTCCATTTTTAAAAATATACGAAAGTAAAATGACGCTGGCCAGCACTGTTAAGGCTGGCCTAACACAAAGTCGACTCTTTTTTTTTTTTGAAGATGAAACTTTATTTGCCCTCTTTTCCTCCTTGAAGATGAATTGAATAAAATATTTAAATTACCAGATATACCTGTCCCTTTGTTCCATAATATTTACCAATAGTATCTATAGAGAAAATCAGGAAATTTCAAGAGAAACTCTTTTACATTCTACGAAATCGTAATTCTTTAGAGGCAATTCTTTTAAAGGGAAACTTTATAAATAACACCGAGCGTTCCAAAGTATTTCTGTGGCACATAAGTAGGTAGGTATACCTACCAAGTGATGCATTATTTCAGTTTCTTAATTCTATCTACAAATAATATTTCATGCAGTGAAACCAACAAAATCAATTCTCCGATTCCAGAGCGCGCTCACAAACAAACCTATAAAATGTAAGTGTATAATGATGACAAATTTTTCTTTTTACCTTACGTACAGCCAGACAGAGGCCGACAAGGAGGATTTAGTGCGTCGATATGGTGTGGGTGTCACCTAATGAATAAATTTATTTATGTGGTCCCGGCCACTTTTATCTGGCCGAAGGTGAATACCAAACTGTAGTTACTTGTTACACGCCAGTTACGATTAACCTGTTACTTAAGCGTTATCCTGTATGCGGTCGTTACGTGATTATTTTGTAATTGGACTAGCACCCATAAATATGACTGTAATCAATGTACGTGGCCCGATAATGTGTTGTTCGGTGATTTTTTATCGACGTAACGGTGTTGACACAACGATACAAGTCTTATGTAATTAGGTGGAATTTGGAGTAATTACATTTTTCTTTTAAATTTATTAATTCAATCTACATGGTCCTCAAAGATTATGTCAGAACTTTTATATACACACTAGCTGACCCGGCAAACGTTGTTTTGCCATATAAATTATTTCTAGGGAATTTCTAGTGTCCCTAGAAATAATTTCCAACCCTTATCACTTAGGGGTATGAAAAATAGATAGTAGCCGATTCTCAGACCTACTGAATATGCATATAAAATTTGATAAAAATCGGTCAAGCCGTTTTGGAGGAGTATGGTAACTAACATTGTGACACGAGCATGTTTTATATAAGATTGACATTGATGAATTTTATACATACAATCACAAATGAGTACCTACCTATTTACCTTGAAAAGTATTATATTATTTTAATTATCGTGAATGTGAGAACTATGTGGGACATGGCTCTTAATTTTTTTTCTTATATAGTGTTAACCATGATCTGGCAATTTGAGTAATTTATGCGGCTTACCCAAATGTTCTTTCTTTGGTAGGTACTGTTCGTCGAATCGTTGAGCTCCTTAAATTCTGAGTTGAGCTACACGATTACTGACACATGCGTGCCCTGACCGGACAGGTCCACTCAATCTGTGTGGTTTCTCCTCAAAAAACCATTTCAGACACCAATCTATATGTTCTTCACATGATCTGACCAAGATTATGTCTGGACTTTAAAAGAGACTGTGACCTCTGAGTTTGTTTCGGCCTTTCTTCTCAGAGTAGTCAGATAGGAAACGCCAACCTCATTTAGTTTTTAAAATATGCTTGACGTGTAAAAGTGTTTGTACAAAAAACTACTTAATGAAATAAATCATTTATCATTTACCTAAGCATGGATAATTAAAATGGTCATATAGTCAAAAATGTAGGTTTTAAAGATAGAAGGCTAAATCTCTGGCTTTGTTCATAAGATTTGTGACAGATTCAGATTTAAAATGTAACAGTAATGTACCTACCAGCTGATTACAGTTTTTTTATTCTTGTCTTTTTATTAGCTCTTACCTCACCGTTTTGCTCTGTCTTATTGGAAAATATTGCCACATATAACAAAGAAAGGTCAACGAACATCAAATAGTGTGGAAAAAATACTTAAACCTACCTATCTAGTGACTGAAGTTGAATGAATAAGTAAACCTTTCTTTTTTTTCCAATTTCAAAGGGCATTACGATACATTGATAATGGAGATCACCTTTTAAGCAAGGAATCTTTTGTATTAGGAGACTCCGCGCTTCCACTTATCATTATCTTATGCAATTGAAACGTAGACAATGTAAACATGCAAAACTAAAAATAAATGGGTAACTTAAACAAAATTTATACAAAATGAAATGAATGAATGAACAAGAAAATATTAACTGTAACCAATTAGAATTTTACCGTCTCATTACAAAACACGATCTAACTTTAGCCTGAGCCTAAGCCTTCGAGCCAGTTTTTGTATTTCAAACTTTATGTCGACTTTAGTAAAGTTTTTAATACAAAATCGACAACCTAAGACCGGACTAAGTTGACAGTTTTGTAAAAGGAACTGTATTTCGTTTTCTGTTAGGTTCTTATTGCAAAAACAGGCTCGATTGATTAAAACATGTATTGTCTAAAGAAAAAAAGTTGTTTTTTTTATAAAACCGTAAGTGTTTTCATTATTTCTTAAAGATACATGTGTGATAAGATTCAAGTCTGAAGATATATTTATACCTCCATAAGTTATACATAAACGATTTATTTTTCCTTTCAACCTTCTGTAAACGTCAGCAAAAAACATGTCTCCTAATACAGACAGCTCTTTCTTTATATGCCTTTCGCATTAGCACCCGAGAGGACAATAGGGCCGTCCACAATGGACTAACGAATCATCACCCACAGCACATACGGAATCAGGATTCTACACATCGCGTGCGCAGTCTCTAAGCCAGTATACCTTGACCCCTACCTGCGTAATACTTTCCTTGTAAAGTTACCCAACACTCTGTCCCATAGAGGTCAGAGTATAGTGGTTATGTGTTACTAAACATGGCTCGTCATTCGTTGTGGTTCGCGATGACAAAGCCGCGGCTTCTCCACAGACAGACATATTAACATTATAATGTGTTCAAAATATTTGTGCTATCTATTTTGGACCACCCAGGTAGGTGATACATGAGCTGGATGTACCTTATGAAGGTACCTGCTAGAACAATGGGTGACGTTCTCCATTTCGCTCCCTTTCTGCTCGATTACTTTGATACGTCAACATTATAGAGTAGGTAAGGTAGTCATTTTGCGTTTAAAAAGTGTCTAGTGAAATTCTTGAATTGTTCAATTTCGTCAGTAGGTGTCTGACTACCTAGGTATGTGATATACCTAAAGGTATCCTAAGTACCTACCTACATAGCAACATAATATCTCTCTTATCCAGCTCATTCAGAGTAAAAATGAAATAGGTTAACTTCCGGTTTCACATTGGTGCCGTAGGTAATATAATAACGATTCAAAAAAGAAGGGAATCTATATGAAACTATCTGTTTCATAAGTTATCGGTTCTAACAAAAGGTGATAACTATACATAACAAAGTACCTAATGGCTAATAGATTTAACTATAGGTATAAGTAGGTACTTAACTACTCTTATAATTGTACAAACTTTACCCACTAACAGTCCCAAACAACCTTATATTAATAGAGTTTTAAGAAAGTCACCTTTTAAGGTTTAAGCAACTGTAACTTCTACTCTCATAAATCTAATTCAGATTCAAACTGTTTACAGATAGAAAGAAAATAAAGAAACAAAAATAGATTTATTTGTCACAGAAACACGTGCATACAAATAGATAATACGCTCTAATAATTGAGAAAAAAGAAAAAAAAGTAAAAATAACAAAGAGATCTATAATCACGAAAAAAAGCTAAAAGCTTCTCTAAAGCAAATCATTATAACATAACTACACACAGAAAAGTTCTGAAAGGGGGGCTCCTGAAATTCATAAGACTGCTGACATGCCGCTTAGGGCCCTTAATAGTTTAAGGCATGGGTTAGGGGCTGCTTACCTTAACTACCTTTGTAATAGGTAAAACCATTAGATACCCAGTGCATTAAAAATTTAAAAACCCAGTATAGGTAATAAATATCATAATAACAAAGAATTTGTTGCAAAAAAATAAAAAATACATGGTGTTTTTTTATTATTATTAAATAGTAAATAATTAGCGATTTTTTTTTCTGAAATAATATAAAATATCCTAAAAACTAATTTTCTATCCAACATAAAAAATAAAACCCGAAAACTGAAAAAAAAACTGTTAAACTCAATAAAAATTCGGTGCAAATAACCTGAGTTCGTTTTCGATCTCAGTGATGCTTGTCAAGGCAATGCCGCGCGTCGCCCTGCCCAATGGGCGCGCTTGCATGCGGGGCGGAGCGACAAGCCACACCCCGCTCGCCGACCTGACAATACGCTATTCACTGCCAAAACAAAAGCCGCTAATGAATACAAAAATATACCTACTGTTTACGTTTTACGTATACCTAATATTGGAATTAGTTTGAGTTTAGGGATGTTTAAGTTTAACTAAGGAAAATTATTTATATGTTTTTTATCACCTAATTATTAGGTAGATACCAAATGACAAGAAATCTTTAATCAAAATAATTGGATGAGTCAACGAATCTATAACTAACATATCATTAAAACGTTTATTTGGTAAAGAAATATACCTATCTAATTTCTTTTTTCGGTTTTCATGCCAAAGAGAAATAAATAATAGGTAAATATACATAATATAATGAAATTAGAATAAAAGAATAAATCGCTATAACGTTAAGTCGGTAAATATTTTCCAAAAACGTATGTGCACAAAACCCTTAAGGAAAGTAGGTACCTAGGTACCTAGCCAATTTACAAACAATTTCTCTCTTCAAAAAGCTCGTAGTACATTGAGTACCTAGAGCTTAAAAATATTGGTTTTCAAACGGAACCGAAACGAAACATTTCAATATTTTGTCGTGACTTTAATTTGGAGGGTTCACATACCTACAGGCTGATAAAAAAATATTTAACGGCATTTGTCGAACCGAAGATCCCACTACTAATGTACAGACTCAAAGTAAGCGATCAAATTGAAATCTTTGTTTCTTTTTTCTTTCATTTAATAAATCTATTACCAGTAGTCATTATTTAGCCATTATTTAGCCACGAGCCCCTGAGCCGCACGAGTCGATCGAAGGTTAAGCTGCTCTTGCCAAGGTCGGTGCGTGGATGGCTGACCATCCATTATATACATATCGAGACCCCTCCGCGCCTCGGAAAGCACGTGAAGCAATTGGTCCCGGCTGTCATTTGTAGATCTTTGAAAGTCGTTACCTACGGGTAGTTAGAAGCCCGAAAGTCTGACATCTACCTAGTTTCGCAATGGGGGTTGTGGTGGTCAGATAGGCAGTCGCTCCATGTAAATTACTGCTATTTAGTTGCATCCGTTTAACCAAACGTAACTTTTTTTTTTTTGTTTCCGGGGAACCAAACGTACCTAACTGAGTTAACGTAGCTGGGAAAAGGCTGCCAGATGATGACACACTAATGCTGATTTTTTTTTTGTCTTTACGCATCCCACCTAGGTCTTAAAGTATATTTAGTTAAGGATCCAAAGGGGACATGCCTAGGTTTTCTTCCCTCATTTTTTCCTCCAAAAGGTTGATGAACAAAGGAACCATACCTAAGATATTGAGCACCAGCATTAGTGGTATCTTACCTACTTAACACGAATCCATTTGTCAAGTTTGGCAAATCGTAGTTGTCCATTTGGCATCTCTCTCTCAAAACCTTGGAAGAGCAATATTCTACATTCTAGCCTACGGAGAGCAAGCAAAGTGATAATTTTGAAGTTTACTTTTGATGAACTTCATGAGGTTTTCATAGAAATTATTCTACCACAGTCGCGTCGCGCTGTTGCGTCGCGCCTGTTTCCGGGAGCCCTGATGCCACGTGATTCAGATGGAAACATACAAAGTCCATCAAGACAAAGCTTCAAAAATATCGTCCATCAAGACAAAGCTTCATAATTATCACTTTGCTTGTTTGTTTGCTTTGCATCGCGCCTGTATGTAGCCTTTATGAGATCTCCGTAAGCACAAGTCCTTCTTGCTTTAAGTAGTCATCGTCTTGTATTTATCCCAATGTATTTACATTCGGAGCAGTAGGTATACCTGCGACATCTTTTCCGTACTAACAAATTTATCATTTGCCATCTCAATGTTATACATCCTTCCAATATTTCTCAAATTCGCAAATTATCTTTCACACAATCAATACAGGTTTTACTTACCTAGTCTACCTCTTTTCTTGTTGCCATACACATTCATACTTAAAACTTTTACATAGCATATCATCACGCCTATGTTTCCTGAGGGTTAGACCGAAGTGTACCTACCTAAATTACAGCCACATTTCGGCGGTTATGCCGGTCGCTTTTAAAACTTTTCTTGTTACAATATGCTCAGCAATCCTTCGCATCACACGTCTCAGGTCTCAGCAGGACATTAATGAGTATCGGTTACGCTTCTGACTAACTGTCACAGGAGCTTTCAAACTTTCAATTTTTATAATTGCTTCAGATAATATGGGTTAAAACTAGTAGGTATAGATCAAACGAAGGTTGAATTTCCATAATCCAGAAAACAAGATTAGTCCAGTCGACAGTTCTGCGCAGATTTTAGACAATCGCCGGATCAGATGATGATTCCACATGCTATCCGAGAGGTCTCAGTTCTTCAATATGGTCACCTAAGACTTGACAGTAAAGGGATCAGCTCTATTAAACCTATTGCAATTCGATCGATCGAGCGGTACGCACAATCCTTAGAAGGCTCAGGGGCCGTACTATGACGTGTTAATACCATCATGATTCCGTTGCGAAAAAGAGTTAGTGCTATCGGTCATGTATAGCTCCGTCTCTCTTTCATGCTGGAATAATGATGGAATTAACACGTCATAGTACGGCCTCAGAGCTAGAGTATTTGCACTTAGTTGATATCTCGACAAGTTGTACTCAGCGCTTCTCCTCCACATTTATTATGCGCACGGGCAAAGTGTGCCTTCAAAGCAAGAGTGAACAGGCATCTTCTGGGCACGCTCGTTCTATTGTAGATCTCATCCATAGCTTTCCATCAGGCGAGATCGAAGTCTAAAGCAGGCGCATTTAGCCAAAAAAAGCTAGATGTGCACGTGATGTTTATGTCTTTCTTCGCTTGTTGAAACTCCAAACTCAAACTCAAAGCATTTATTTCAAATAAACCAATTACAGGCACTTTTGAATGATCAGTCATGTCAGAAAGATGAAGCTAGTTGCCCATTCCAAAGCGTAGTAGGTACCTATGGAGAAGAACGGGCAAGAAACATCATTCATGTTGTAATTATACATGTGAGAACGATGTAGAAAGACGTGCACGTTAAAAGCGTCCGTAATAAAAGGATAAAAACAATTATGGAATTAAAATAAGCCGTGGCAGCTAAGAAATGACCAGTGCCTACTGACGGCGCCCGTTCACGAACATGACGTACCTATGGATCAGCACCATTCAGCTCAACCATTTTGAAGGGAACTCAATGATCCAATACACACGCCACCACCAGCAACACATTTGAGTGAGCATGTCATACTCTCAGCCGCCAGGGCACATCCAAGTCAATGAAAGACGAACCTAGTAAGCTTTATAGTAGGTACATACCTAGAGCTCACACATGTGCTATGCAATTATTATACAATACCAAGAGATTGAGTTTATACAATGCAAAGATAGATTATACAACCTTCATCAGCTCCAACAATACTTACGAATGCTAATTAATTAGTTTACGCGCCCTTGTGGAGCAGGACCAGCCCTGAGCCAAGCATTTTTGTCAGCAATGTAATCCCCCAACTTATAATATGCTTGGCTGTATAGTGTGCGTTTTATACAAGATATAAAGATGAGATACTCTTTGTACCTAAATAATTTTTATTTTTTTGTCTAAGCCATTATATGACGCACTTCCTACGTAGGTAGGTACCCTATATTTATTCACAACGTTCGATAAAAAATACTGCATATCCTACTTCAAACGCTAATTAGGTAAATGAACAGAGGCCTTCAAGAAGGCAAGCATAGTTTAAAATGCAATTAAAATATGTTATTGTATGTGACTCTAAAATAAATGAAAGTTTAGTAACACGCTATATAGTCGCCGCCCGCCCCTAACATATGGCGGTAGTCGGAAGGGGCGCGAGGCGCACTTGCTTTGACTGCCTACCCCGTGTTTTAACTCGCCTAATTGCTTCCCATTTACATACATTAACAGAAAAAAACGTCCACAGCTGACGTCCAGCCTGCTATGTAAATAACAAACCTATGTACTTACCTACCTAAGCCCATTATGCCGAGAACCGCACCGAGCAAACCGATATACAAATTACCAAGTTTAATAACGGAAATCAATTGCCGTATGCCTCCGTCTAATTACAGGTTGTTACAGGCTGTCCATGGGAATGTGTCAGTGAAATACTAAAACGTAACGACCGTCCCACATTGTCGAAATATTAATTGTAAATAGTTTAAACGCTACTTTATCGGATATTATCTATTATTGAGAAAAGACGACGGATAGCCTCTCATTATCCTTTCAATTCAATTATGAGCTGCTAATTACGAAACGTTAGGTAATTAAATGACGGTGAGAACCAAAAACTGACAATAGATAGTAGCAAGGTAAAATTAAGCTCCAAAATTTATAATTATACTCGTAATAGCCGCAACGTCGAACGTTTTGTGAAATCTGTAGTCGATTGCTGGGGAGAAACTCATTGTTCTTTGTGTGTAAGAGCCTACATCGGTATACTTACGTATGCAAACGAATGTGCACATCAACTGTTTGCAATCTCTCTATATTAACATAGCAGTAGAAAGGCAAGTTCGTAATTTAACGAAATATGCTTTTCGTCAGTTAAGTTTCAGTAGGTAGTTAATTTTCACTAGTCTTCTGAAAAATTTGAAATTATTTATTAAATTGCTTCCTAAATTACCAATTAGGTAGACTTGTTTTTATGTCCTATCAATTTCATTAAATCTATCCACTGAAATCTGCATGTATTTACAACTATCTACAACAAAACAAAAATATCAACAGTATGTTTCTCAGGGTTTGTTTAATCCTGAAAACAATTTTGTTGGGGATAAAACTGAATTTATGGCGACATAAGAAACTGTGAGAATCTGTAAATGTTTCTGTTTTTTTTTTTGTTAAGTAAATTAACTATCTTGTAAAAATAGACAAATTATTATAATGACTTGCACTGAAGAATGAGTTGTTTCATTTAAGACAACTTATCGCACTCCAAGACAAAGAGACCACCATTTGTTTATTATTTTTTCACAGTAGTTCCTGATATAATAAATAGATCAAACCAATGTGTTCAGAGGTTCAGCTACATACCGTTTGAATGGAGGCAACGTTGCCCGCCACAATGGCCGCGGTTATCTACAGCGCGATCAAACAAAAGCTACTTACAACTGTTCTTAATCGTCATTTCACATACGCTCTCCACTGACATGAGACGTTAGTTTACCCTGAAACCAAGTACCTACGCGGGTAATGTTCAGACCGCGAAGTACAATTAGGAAGAAACTGCTGTTTTTGCACTGAGATACTTTTTTGCTACGCGAATGGACATGGCAGGTACAGTTGCGTAAAGCTTTGATTCAAATTTGTATTCTATCGAATGTCATCGGGACTCATTGGTTATCAGTATTCCAATAAATTGCGGCTTAAAACAAATTATAAGCGATTCGAACTATAATAATAGACTGGCCTTCAAAACGTACTAGGTACCACACTTTTAAAATTGCTATTTTTCCTAAACTACAGAAGTCAAGAGTTTTAAATAAAAATCTTTTCATAGCAAATATCATCAACTTTCTTTGAAATTGTAGTTTATTATACGTAACGTACCTATTTAACTTAAAAAAAGACAAAAAACCAAAAAAAATAACATTTTTAACTTAGTGGCAAAAAACTCAAACATCATTTATAAAAAGTATGTTTTACGACTTATTTACATTTTAATAACTGTTATTGCCTCCATGGGCTCTGATTAAAGCTTCCAGCCGATTTGGCATACTGAAGACGAGGTTTCCGAGGTGATGTTGGGGAATATTCTCCCATTTTTCCATCGGGGCCCGTTTTAGGGCCCTGAGGGTGATAGGAGGTGGTCTGCTGCTTCAGACCGGCCTCCTGAGCTCATCCCAAGCACAATCGATCGGGTTGAGATCAGGACTTCTTAATGGCCAAGCCATCAAGTTGATACCAACATTCCAAATGTACTCTTGTACGACCCGAACGGTGTGTGACCGGGCGTTCTCCTGCATCAGTATCGATCCATCACTCATATTTACTAAATATGGCCCTGCATATTCATTAAAGATTTCTTGAGCGATCTTGATCTTTCCCCAGTTAGGGCGCTATTTTCTATGGCCACTAGCTGTGTGCGAGCTTCTGAAGAGATGCCAGCCCAAAAGTGAATAGAGTCCACCGTATTGGACTCTTTCTGTGAAGCAGGCTTGAATGTATCACTCACCAGGTCGCCTGTACACTCTTCACCTTCCATCGGAAGTGAATAGTGAGAATCGATACTCATCAGTAAACAAAACTCTTGCCCATTATTCTTCACTCTACTGTATGTGTTCACGGGCGTAGCGCAGTCTTGCTACTCGATGCCCTCTCTCGAGTTTGGGGCCACTTGCTGGCCCAGTGGTAACGGCCGCGACTTACGAGTTGTAGGTAGTAGGTTCAAACCCAGTCAGGCGCTTTACTTTGTGTAAATAATTATTTCATTACTGCTGTTACAATGGTGAAGGGAAACATCGTGAGGAAACCGGCATGTCCTAGAACCACAAATTCGAAGACATGTGACATCTACCATCCCGCACTGAACCCGCGTGGTGGATTACAGCCCACTCCCTCTCATAGAGAGGAGGCCTGTGTCCCAGCAGTAGGATCAGTATAGGCTGAATATGTATGTATGTGCTGGCTTTAGGAGCTACAGGTTTGTTTCAGTAAGTCTTCTTCTCACTATACTGTCACTAATGTTGTCTCTCCGGGTCTGAAGAAGCTATGGCTGGAATTCAAAACAATATTGAGGTGGCGAATTCTCAACACAGTGGAGACAATATAGCGGTCTTCTCGGGTACTAGTGCACCTGGGTCTACCATTACAAGATTACAAGGTCTCCGCAGATGGTTTCCAGTTTCTTCGTACCTTCGCTTCACCTGCTGGACCGTTCTTAATGTTACACACACCATTCTTGCAGTACGACGCAGACTGATTCCTAGTTCCAGAAAAGCCATGATTCTTGCACATTCTTCAGGCAAAATAGACATGATAAGTAAAGTGTACGTGCTGTAAACACCTTGGCTTTTGAATTAAAATTCATCGAATAAATGTAATAATAATAACAGAAACAAAAAAGTCGATAATAAGACAGTAATTTGAAAAGGAGAGTTTTTGTTTATAGTTTTTTTTTCAGCCATTCCTTAAAAGAAGTTTATCGACTATAAAGTTCTTATATAGGTATATATATACCTTTTTATTTCGAAAATGTATCTTGTGTACTTTAAAAGTTAAGTATAGCAATTTTAAAAGTGTGGTACTAAGGTTTGAAGGCCAGTGTATAATACACATGGCCATATTTTTCCATTACAAAATAGGTCTCGTTCAATACAGCAGAACTGGTCTAAAGACTAAAGGTATTATTAACTTTACTACCAGAAATTATGCATAAATGCATTCCATTGACAAATTGCACCAGTTCCAGTTAATGATCACCCACATATTCAGGAATTTCAGCAATGTGCAGCTCAGGTGTCGCAGGTCCGGCCAAACCCAACCCAGATCCACTTTAACTGCAACAGCAACATTGTGTGTATCTGTACAAGTCTACACCATTTCGCAAATAAAGGAGGCGATTTTGCTCGCTTCGCGGTCCGGGTGGGCACAATGGGCTGGCGATATGCATAGATACTGCTAAACGATGCAGGTCATGCAAATACGCAGCTACTCCGCTCACACACACATCACACCACGCTTTCCAATTGCTGGCCATTGTGCTGCCTCGGGAAATTGCCTCTCGTCTCATCATTTACATTGTGAACTGTTAGCGCAGTCCGTCTGTTCGATTTTAGATCAGATTTGCTGATAAGTGAGAGCGAGGTGAGTTTTGTTGATGTTCCGGGCTGAATTTAGACTGACGAAATGCGATGAAGTGATTTTTGAGGAAGCTCTGTTTTGTGTTATGTGTAAAAGTGAAATGATGAATTAATAACTTCGTTAAAGTTCAAAGGTATTGTCGCACTAAGTTAACGACATTTAGAGAAATTTCAACTTAATAACAACTTACTTTTAGTGATGAAGTTAAAAATTAAAGGGAGTTTTCAGCAATGCTAGCCGATACGGTTGAAGTCTTAGTTTCAAATACCAATAAATACGCCCAATAACTGTAAAATAATTGCTTTTTCATTATGTAGCCCAATTCCCAATTAATTTAAACCAAATAAAAATTGAACATCTCTACATTCCTTGTAACAAAAACTTTTCAGTCGGCTACCGGAGGCGTATCACTGCCCTGCATAAATGCGAGTAAAACGTGTTATAAGAGTGATTTGTTGCTTCAGTACTGCTCGTGTTGTTTACAACACATGAAAGACATCATACTGAGTAGCCTGCCTTATATTTTCGGTTAAAGAGACGTCTTTCACGCACGAAATATTTAAATGCAAGAGTGACTAAGTACCAGTGGCAAGTACAATGACACAAAACAAACATGCGTGATGATCACCAGCGATTTTAATTGATTGAATTAAAATTACCATTAATGTTCTCGCACAAAACCAATTAAGTAATCATCAAAATTAAATATTCCTAAAATATAACTAATTGCCGACGAATTAGTCGAACCACTTTGATGCATATCGAACGCTACATATTCCTTCCATGAGTTTTCTGTATAATTAACAACATTCATTTGAGTTTCGTAACTAATAGAGTAAGTACGTGAGCGCAAATCTCTTCCGGCGGCTTCCATGTATTTACGAACGATCTTAGCTACAGTTTATTTTTTAATTAGTGGCCGCTTTTTCATAGGCGCCCGTCGATCAAGATAGCCGTTCGCGTTCGTGTGAATGGCCTACGGTTGCCGCTTGCCTCTGCTGCCTTTCTTGCCTCACGCATCGGGGACTGGCTCACCGATTATATGCAAATGAGATGTCATAACACGTGAATAATTACAGCCAGCCACGACTCGCCCTTTCGGACGAACCGCACAAATTGGATGTACCTACGTGAAAAGCAAGTTTTACCCGCGACACGGCTTGATGTATGTATTTTTGGGGTGATATGCCAAGCATGAATGTATAAGTAATATTTTGATGATATCTTAGTTACGTTGACGTCGATATTTATTCTTTTTTGATAAGTAATGACGTAACAATTCTTGGAACAAAAGAATAAAGTTGAAAGACATTAGAATGATCTACATAAAAATAATAATTAATTTAAGAGGTTTATTATAATAATTTTCAAACATAATAATTATTTACTACGGTGAAATTATAAGTAATTATTACGCCCCTCACAACCGAAGAAACCTACGAGCTCATACACAATATTCTCTCATACAATTAATATTCTAGTCGCATAATTTCCCATTTCTATGCCGTTATTTTATAATGTTCATTAAAATAAAACGTAGGTAACGTCGCACCACTTTTCACGAAAAGCCCCGCTGTGGAAATTGCGACCAACGTCAGGGGGCAGCATGACCAAGCATGCGGCGTTAAGGGGCGCGCGGGTCGTTATGCTAATAGACCTCCTGACAAACAAACATTCTTACACACCACGTTACAAGTCAGTGGAAAATCAACCATATCTTAAGATTAATAAGTTTAATTTTTCTTTAGCAAAGTGTGGTGGTTAAGACTGTAGATTCGGCCGTGGTCAGCGAGGTCTGCGTGTTGGCCGCCTGTAGTCGCGATAGCGGGAAAATGGACGGTTGACTACGTTTATGGCTTACCCGCTTGTGCTCCGATTTAAGGCTTATATATGGTCATAAATACGCTACATG
The DNA here is from genome assembly GCA_937001585.2 of Brachylomia viminalis. Taxonomy (NCBI): domain Eukaryota; kingdom Metazoa; phylum Arthropoda; class Insecta; order Lepidoptera; family Noctuidae; genus Brachylomia; species Brachylomia viminalis. Next base: position 14,169,879 of record OW443299.2, read on the forward strand.
TAGCTATGGTGCGATAACGCGCCTTAATAAGGTTTATTTTCTAAACAACCGCAGTTTGGTGTCGTTTGCTTGGATTTTACGACCCTAACCGTTTTGGACAACGTTTATAAGAAATTTACTGAAACAAAATAGTCTTTCGGTTCTAAAATGATCGTGGGGAAAGGCAATGGTTTCGTTTATTATGATACAAAAATAAAATCAAAGCTTTCTTCTCTATTTAATATAAATTTTATTAAGTCATTCTTGAAGGCGTTTTAATGTTTGCCAAATACAAGTAGAATCATTTGAGTTCCATCCTTGAGGACTTTTACTTCGCAGGTATCATATCGTCTTGATAGGTAGGTCTCAATTCGGAGACAAATAGCTAACCGGTCTTGTTAAGTCTGCAATTGTCTGAAATGTATGCAAGAACCAAGTTAAGCTTAAAGAGACAATAATGATAAATGATTTTATTTCTGTAAGTAGGTTTGAACAAACACTTTTACACGTCAATCGTATTTTAAAAACTAGATGAGGTCGGCGTTTCCTATCTGACTACTCTGAGAAGAAAGGCCGAAACAAACTCAGAGGTCACAGTCTCTTTTAAAGTCCAGACAAAATCTTGGTCAGATCATGTGAAGGCTATGTAGATCGGTGTCTGAAATGGTCTTTTGAGGAAAGAACCACACAGATTGAATGGACCTGTCCAGTCAGCGCACGCAATTGTCAGTAATCGTGCAGCTCACTTAGACATAAGGAGCTCAACGATTCGACGAACAATACCAAAGAAAGGACATTTGAGTAGGCCGCATAAATTACTCCAACTCACAGATCATGATTAAACTACCTGAGAAATATACAAAATAAAGCAATGACCGACATAGTTCTCACGTTCACAATAATAATTAGAATAATAGGTATTATAATAATCTTTGAGGACCATGTAGATTTGAGTCTGAAATGGTCTTTTGAGGAAAGAACCACACAGATTGAGTGGACCTGTCCAGTCAGTGCACGCAATAATATGTGTTGTTCGTAGAGGTAGCAATAATTCCAACAAAACGACACCAACAATATTATTTTGTGACTAAACTAAACGAGAACATGAAAGCATTTTTATTTTAGCAACATCGATTGTGGAAATATGAAATAACGCAAGGTACATTTTGTGGAGCTACGTGTAACAAAATGTATAGGACAGCAGATTCTTTATTTGAATGGATTTCATTTAAATTATGTATACCGTCTAAGACAAACACGTAGTATACGTGGTATAATTTTAATGTGATAAGGTACGCGCCACCTTGTTTATACCGTTCGATTCAGATTTTTTTTATTGCGGCGATAAGTCCCCTCTTTGAGGAGTGGCTAGAGAGGCGCCATGGCGTCCTTACATTCCGCCTGACGCAGATCCGCATCGGGTACGGTTGTTGCGGAAGGTTCCTGTTCCGGATAAGGCGTGGGTCGACGGTGCGTTGTGTTCCACGCGCGCCTCAAAGAGATGTCAGCATCAAAGACGGGGTCCACTAGGGCCAATGCCTGCCAGGGTTGCGGGAATGTCCGAGAGGGATACCGTGGCCCATGGCAACACGGGTGGGTTTTAGTCAGTAAGAGTCTGACACGCCCTCCCGCTCCGGCCAGAGCGGGAGAAGTTATTTGACGACTTCCCAACCTCAAAAAATAAAGTTACATCTCATATTTTCAATGTGACATTTCAAATCGATATTTGTATAAAAATCAATGTAAATCTCTTTCCGCACAATATTTGTCTTTACATCAAACACAATCGAATACATTGTAACAACACTTTACTTACACGTAAGTTACTCCATAATTTGAGTATTTTTTAGTTTTTTCCCATACATTAGTGTTCTCTGAGCAGTTAAAAAGAGCATGGGGATTACGTTATATATTGTGAGTCATTGTGACTTAAATTATCATAATCATATTGACCCTTACATAAATTTTTCAGCATTGAAAACTTTTTTATCTGTGGTTTACATAACAATTAATTAGTTGACGGCTCGGTTGGTGCAGTGGTTAAGCGATTGACTGCTGCGCTACGTGTCGCGGGTTCGATTCCCGCACGGAACATAAATATTTGTATGACCTACAAGTAGTTGTTCCGGGTCTGGCTGTTTGTGTATGTGAGTTTAACTATTTGTAAACGCACCCATAATACAGGAGACATTCCAATTGTGGGGAACGTTTAAAAAAAACAACTTAAATAAGGCAGCGATATCCATCGCATACAGCAACGACATAGTGACTCAATTAAACTTATAAAATACTTACTTTACTTTTATTACTTTTTTCATCGTTCTATATGATTGTAAACCTACACGCGTCTATAACAAATAAATATATCTTATCTTATCATCTATCTATAATTGAAACAATTCATCGTACCTAGGTATGGTTATTTACTGAATGTGTAGTTTAGAATGCGAATTAAAAGTTAAGAGTAATTAAGGAAGTGTGAAATCTTGACAAGGGATAAAAAAATAAAAAAAAATATTAATATTCAATGAACCTCAAGAAATCTAACAACTTAAACCAATTCTAACGTTAGAACGTCTATACCAAAAATATTTACTCCTTTATTAATCGACAGTCTCATATTTAGACTCATTTTCTTGTTTTTCATTTGACACGTATTTTAAGTAAAAATTTATTTAGAGTTTTAAGGAGTTTCATAACGAATGTCAAACGCTTTTACCGCCGGTCTAACCTCTCACACCTATTATAAATTATTATTATTATTCCAAAATTACAGTGTTAAGAGCGTTTAAATACCTTATGAGTGGCAACGTCGTAATTTAGTGTCATTTTTCGTGGTTTTCAATTTTTATCATTTAATCGGGGCTATATTTTAAAAATCTGTTTAATTAACTTTTTAGAATTACGAAATTAAACGAAACGACCAATTGGAACCGTGTGCGTAGCTTATGACGTTTCATAAGTGCCCATGTAGGTTTATGTGAAATAAAATATTTTGATTTTGGTTAGATGTTTCATAACGCTTGATGTGACGAAAATAACCAAAAAGCTAGCTTTTTCTATAAAATCTCCGTTTATCAGTATTATTCAAACTGCCCCGCAAAAAGTTACAGACAACCAGCCCGAAACGGTATTATTCTGACTTGAGAATAACACAGTGTTGTAATGATCCACGAGTATTAAACAAAAGTAAAGTAGTTCACAAAAAATGGTTCATCTGCGAGAAGCTTGAAATAAATCAATAAGAGCAATTTTTGGTAATGATAATTTAAAATTTTAAAAGTAGCGATATGAGTGCGGCAAGCATAAAGTCGCAACCTCTCTAGCTCCCTCATTTTGAGGCTTAGCGTAATGTTTTTTGCCACGTGTGACGTGTAACTTTAGACTGTGACGTTCAAAAGTCTATGTTCAAATGTTGACGTTCAAAAGTGGCTTTTATGTGCCTATTTGATTGCTTTGACTTAACTCAAAATTGCAGATTTTTTAGTTGTGTCACCCTTCTTGCCAATGAGCGAAATAGTTGTAGGCTTCAAAACGAAAAGTATAGATACGACAGTAAAATTTTACTTTTGTGTTTGCTAAATCAAAATTACTATATCACCACTACGGTAACGGTGGACGACTGCGATGCCGTGTAGGGGGTAATTCGAACAAGTGTGGGGGTAACTGAGAGGCATCCTCGAGTGTTAATAGAGACCCAAATCAAAAACATATCACCACTACTAAACGGTGGGCAACTGTGATGCCGTGTAGGGGGTACTTCGCACAAGTATGGAGGATACCGAGAGGCATCCTCGAGTGTTAATAGAGACCCAAAACGTGTCCTGCTAACGAGTTTTTGGCAATTAGTCGACCTACCCCACAGCTAATCAGCCCGTCTGTAGATACTGAACTAAGAATGAGGGAGTATGATAAGCGTTTTATTATAATAGGTAGGTAAATGCGACATGGGTCGATCGATCATACCGAGACCACTTCGTGCGTCGGAAAGCACGATAAAAGAAGATTCGGGTTCACTCATAAAAGCTTTGATCAATTTTATTGGTTTCGTATTATCCTTAGTACCTACATCTTAGTCAGCAAGTAATTTTGATCTATATTGTATTGTAGTGTCATAATTATGATAGATTCAATGAATTTAGTTTGTTTGTTAGTTTATGTGCAATAGAGAGTACACCATTAATAGAACTTTGCTTTGAAAAATTAAAGTGTTTTATTTCCCAAATGTTCCTTAGATCAATGCTGTTTATTTTCACCTACAATTTCGTTAGTAAGGTAGGTACACTATTAATTATTTTTTAACGTAATGGACATAAAACTTTAAAACTATAGGCTTTGTTTAATATTTGATATTACATTAAAAAGACTAAACAAAACTAAGAAACTTTGTCATAGATACTTTTTAAAAAGAACTTATAGAAAAAAAGTTATGACCAGTTGTGTAAAAATAAAATCTTATTTTGGCTCTCCTGAAAATCTGAGGTTTGTCCCTTACGTTATTTCATATTTCCACTGTCGATACCTGTGCTCTCCAGCGATCTCAACATTTCAGCCAAGAGACGTTCACTGCTGGGCACAGGTCTTAAGTTAACCAGCGGTCTACAACAACAGCCGTAACAGAAGCGAAATGAAGGCTGTCACACACTGTCAAGAAAGAAGGGGAAATATTTTATCCAAAAAACACAATTGGCACCTATATACAGGGTGTTTGGTAGGGAGCTGTACATACGCCTAGGGTAGAAACTAGGGATAGTCTGCTACCTACCCCCGCCCATTATATTGACCTTGGCCTCAAGGTTTTTTTTACCTTACTACCTTACCTTAAAATTATTTCTTTACCTTACTACGGTACTTCAGGCCCCATAACTTTTCTTCTCCACAATTTTCTGGTGTAAAATAATTTTTTGCAGGACCCTAAGACTCTAACGATTAAAACAAGACCATTAGCCGACCGGTCCCATGGATAGATTTTGAGCTACAGGTAGTTTTAGTCAAAAAATCACAAAAAAGTCAAATAAAAAATAAAAATAAATTAAAAAAAAACCTTGAGGCCAAGGTCAATATAATGGGCGGGGGTAGGTAGCAGACTATCCCTAGTTTCTACCCTAGGCGTATGTACAGCTCCCTACCAAACACCCTGTATAACGAACATGAACATAGATATTTAAATGTCACACACACCTACAGATACCTAAGTAATCACAAAATTATGGTATTAGAGCCGATGTATGTCGTCAAAATAATGTTAACCCTCATAATTAGCTTTTAATGTTCCCACAGCTGGGACACAGGCCTCCTCTCTGTGAGAGAGAGTGGGGCCGTAATCCACCACGCGGGCCCAGTGCGGGTAGGTGGATGTCACATTTGTCTTCGATTTTTTCGTTTCTCAAGATGTTGTCCTTCCCCGTTTTGAAAGCAGTGGTGATGAAATAATTTACACAAAGCTATGTGCCTGCCTGGGTTCGAACCTACGACCTACAACTCGTAAGTCACAGCCGTTTCCACTGGGCCACCACTGCCCTTCGGGCTACCATTGCCGATTAACAGTGTAACTGCTCTAATTAAAATAATGATTTAACACTCATTATTGAGGCACTGACGCAAAATAATTAGCATCCAGAACAAAAGCCCAAGGTTTGTGAACAGCTTGCCGGCTCCGTGGGAACTGAAAAAAAACAAGTGAAAAAATCATAACAAAAATGTTCAAAAGTATCTGCGGCTTGTGGTTTATGATATGAAACGGACTAATAATGTGAAATGAAAACGTTACAATGAATAGTGTAAAGAGTATTTGTTCTTTATTCAGCTCACTTTTTGCTGAACACTGAAATATTTTAACACAATATAAATATTTTAACATGCGGTTTGGTTTCGTACTCCTTTCCGGGGCAGTTTTTTTCACAATAATTGAAGTTATTATTCCCATTGGATATTTTCTGCGAAAGAACAGATTCGGTTTTTTTTTTTTTTTTTGTATACATTCATCTCACCGGGGAGAATCTCTTGCACCTACTGTTCTAAATGTTTTGTGTATCGTATGCATCTATTTCACTAATCGTTTCTATGTAACCTCATGTAATCGAGGATTAAACCTTGGTATTTCAAAAGTTGGTTTCCAGAGCTTGTTGGCAGCAATAGTCTAACTATCTACTTAATTTCAGTATTTTTTATTATTATTACTAGCAGCGCCTTGCGGTTTCACCCGCATAGTTCTTTATCCCGTAAAAAGGGTAAAAAGTATTATATGTCTTAATCCAGGTTACTTATAAACTATCTGTGTGAAAAATTTCATCCAAATCCGTGCAGCCGTTTTTGCGTGATTGAGTATCGAACATCCAAACTTTCATATTTATAATAGAATATAAATATAATTATATTATTTATTAGGTAATAGATATAGTAGGAAATAGGATAGACAACATGTCCCGGAATTAATGTACCTACACCACAGAACACCCCAATTAGAACATTACGACAGAATCATAATACATTCACAGAATTTTTATTATTATGTATAAAACAATGTTTATTTATTTGTTTATTTTATTTTTATTTATATATTCTTTATTGTACACCACAAAATACATAACAACAAAAAAAAATGAATACTACTTAATAAACAATAGGCGGCCTTATCGCTTTCTGCGATCTCTTCCAGGCAACCATGGGCAACCAGCAACCTTTATTTAATTCGTTGTACTGATTGTGTGAGAAAAATGTGGTCGCATTACAAATCTACGCACACCCACCCAAAGTCGCACACGTATAAGGAAGGATCCAGCGTAGTAGGCACGAGTATTTCGTCCATTTTGGTTTGTTTTTTCTGTACAGCGGAAGTGTGACTGTACCTAATTTTCCTTTATTCAAAATAACAGACATCGATTCAATAAACGATTCTGAACAAACTACTTTCATAAGGTGCATTAATTCAGTTACACGTTGTATGTAGTAGGATTTCATCATACCCATTTTATCAAATGTCTACGTAAGTAATTCACTAGAACCATCATCGTGTTGGTATGCGGAAAATCACTTACTGTTCAATTGTGTAATTTTGTAGCTTGCGATATTCTGCAGTGGTAGATGGCAAGAGGCTATATAAATATTACGTCACCACGTTACATTGGATACAGTAGACAAGCAATATCTCATTACATATGAACTTGGAATATTAAACTAGAAGTTCAGAATCCATTTTACGTGGGTCACACTGAAAGAATTAGAAATTAAAAAACGGAATGATGTAGAAGCATGTTAATATTTTTATTACTTTTCGAAGTAGTATCCGTTCCTTTCTAAACACCGTCGCATGCGATGGAACCATTGACTGAAGCAGTGGGCCCACTCTTCTGTAGGGATTTCTTCCACGCGTTTTTCAAACGCAGCCACGGCATCTCCAGGGTTCATAAAACGAATACCTCTAAGTTTATCTTTTGTTTTTGGAAATAAATAAAAGTCACAAGGTGCCAGGTTTGGACTGTTAGGAGGATGACTTATTAACTCCACACTTTCGATAGACAAATATTCGATAGTCCGTCTGGCGGAGTGAGCTGGAGCGTTGTGGTGGAGGAGGATCCTGCTTCGTGGGCGCTGCTATCATTTTCCAAGACAACTGGTAAACAATGACTGACGTACAGTCACGAGCACGAATATGTTTACACTTAGCAACTTCTAAATGTGATTTTCTCCAACTGTATTGATTGTAATTTTATGTCTGTTATGAAATAAGTCTTATTTCAAAATTTCAATAAATATTCCACGAGAAAATCGCTTTTAAATTTTACTAAGTGTATACTTGTTAGTGCTCGTGACTATACCAATCTGCAGTAACAGTATTTTTATCTTCTAGGACAATTGTTGCGAAATGATCCGTCCGTCCAAAGAATGAAGCAATCATATTTATCCCTTGACTTCTTCCCTTCTTTACTTTTGTCGGCAAATCTTCGAATGGAAACATCCATTGCGCAGTTTGTATTTTGGTTACGGGTTCGTAACAAAGTATCCAGCTTTCATCCGCTGTGACGATATCATACACAACATTCGAGTCACCTCCGTCATACTTTTCAAGCATTGACGGCACTAATCCTAGCGACAGCGTTTTTGATCTTCCGCCAAATTATGAGGTATCCATCTACTACAAAGCTTTCTGACGCCTAAATGTTCATGTAAGACTTTTTGTTCTTGACTCATACCAATTCGTAAAGCTGCCAGAATCTGATTATATGTCACCCTTCTATCAGCTTCTATCATTAGCCGCTCAGCAGTCACGTTATCTTCAGTAGTCGCCGTAGAAGGACGACCTTCTCGCGAATCATCAGTGAGTTTACTTCGACCACGTTTAAACTCATAAAACCAGTTGTAAACAGTGGCACGGGATAGGAATTCGTCATGAAATGCTAATCGAAGTCTATCGTAACATTGTTGTTGAGTAAGACCGCAACGAAAGTCGTAATAAATCGTTGAAAGAAATTTTTCTCTAGTCAAATCCATTTCGATGCATGACAGACACTTTTTAAATTGGCGCCAATTTGTAAAAACAAATAACATAAATTATGAATTTATTACACATCTACAGATTCCCAAAGAGTTCCTAATTCGAAATTTAAAGAAATTTTTGATCGGCTGCTTTTCTTACGGGCCTATTCTAAAAACGTTCAGTGTCCGTACTTTCAGAACCCCGTATGAGATTGTGCGTTATTGGGCATCACCTAAAACTCATTGCGCTCAGTAAATAGTCGAATTTTCCCCATTGTCACGCCAATAGCACCAGCAAACGGAACTTAAAGTCATTTAAAAAACCGCTTAAATACAGGCAGCTCTTCCACCGTGAATTTTACGACACAAAAGTCGAAAATGCGATGCGAGATGAAGCCTTTGTGGTTACAGCGTTTGATCTGTAATTAGGGTGTTTAATAGCATAATAGCTCGTAACGGCTTTCAATCGAATAGCATTGTGTTTTTTGTATGCCTCCAAAGCACCTCAACTTGTTATTGAAAGTGTGGAAAAAACTTTGGTGAATGCGTGTCCTTTTCTGATAATTATCTAATGATATAACTAGTGTTATATCATTAAATAAACCGTATTTTGATACTTTCTACTTTCGTTTTGGTAAAAATCACAGTGGTTGGTTCGATGGATAGATAATTAAAAGTAGATTGTCAGACTGATAAAAGATTAACTCATTTAACTGTGTAGCAAATTTATTTTCTGCATAATACCTAATAGCAGCATCAGCTATCCTATAAGAGCCTTATTTTATGAAAAAGCAACAGAATGAATGTTCCTTTAAAATGCAACACAATGTGCACCAAAAATAATAAGTAGGTAAGTATTTTCATATCTACAAACACGATAAATTGATACTTATTGTGCGATGTATTTGCATCTACAATGTAAGTATTTCACATGAAAATTATGTGGACTAATCTGCATACAAATGAGTGTCAATTGTAATAAATTGATGACATGAGGTAAGCAATTTGTGAAATGTCCACAATCCACGCGATCAATACAAAACATATGATCATACATCACTCGATCAAACAGAACACTTAAAAACATTATTTCTGTAACAACAAGATCATTTTACTAAACGGCATGGGTGTTTAATTTCGTGGGCTTTTTGCGGAATGCGGGACATTGAGGAGGCAGGTGCGGCCGCCGGGCACGGCTCGCAGCTCTCGACGACGCTAATGAACACAATGAAGACGTATTCCTACGAGTATATCCGGCGTTGATCGATTGATTTACTCGCTGCCACCGCGCTCGAGCTTTTTGTATTCGAATGTCGCCCGCCATTTGCATATCAGAGTCGCGGCGGTGGAACGAATTTTAAACAAGACGTACGATGGGAGCCGTGATGTGCTAGATACGCTTAGTCGAGGGGATGCCACTATTTGCATATGATGGAGCTTTATAGCTATTAATTTACTGACTTTTTAATACTTGAGGGGAAGGGTGAGACACGTTATAAATATCCCAAGCATGCTTGCTACTCCGTTCATTTTATAAAGGCTTATCGTCAATATGTTACGTGTGCTAAAGACGTGTATTCATCGACATTACTCATGTAACCTGTTCATTTATGATTTTAGTATAAAAAAACTTTATCTTCGGATCGATAGTAATAATTATTATCTGCTGTCAGACCGTGACATTAATGTACAAAAAATATATTTGTAGAGAGAGTGCCCATCAAACTACATTTGTAGAGAAAAGGTCAATGTCATTCAAAAGTAATGAAGAGTCCTTCTCTGGCTCTTAATTGAGCATGTTCAGATAAAATGTGTGAGTACCCACGACATTAATAGCTGGTGGTATCTGTTCGCGTGTTGAACAAAACAGATCACGTCGTACAACACGCGCGTCATAGGAAAATTACCGTTCGGAGTGTGTATTTACCTCGGTAACAACGAAGTGCACTTCCAACAATTGACTGTGCTCCCTATCTTGATGAGGAAACACGAACATTGCACAAAACTCGCTCATGTTTACGTTTAACAATCTGTGAGGTGACAATGCGAGACAATTCAATGGAGTTGCTGTTTGCATAGTAAAATATTATTGTAATGTCGGGAATTTCAGTGTGGCATGTGATACTACGATGCGGTGGTCATGTAATCACACTCGTAGTATAATAGGTGCTCGTTTATGTAAATGGATTGATAGGACAATATAATTGATAGTTACGCCACATGTTCGTCCAATTACCGACCTCTACGAAACAACACGTTGGTTGTTAGTTGGTAAAACAGAATGGCAAGCTTTAATACTAACATACCTATTCACATAACAGATACAGGAGAACATATTATTATCTACAATGAAATAAAAGCGACTGTTACAACTTTCAGAAAGGCTAAATAAAGATAGATGATCTACGCATAGTTCAAAATTTCCACCAGTTATCTAGAAACTCAAAAGTTTTTTATTTATTTATTTATTTATTAAAACTTTATGCACAAGTAAAAAATAATACTGTACAAAGGCGGACTTAATGCCTGAGGCATTTTCTACCAGTCAACCTTAAACCTTTTATGGCTTTCACGCCGAACTTTATTAAGCATCTGAGTGTTAAAATTATCGTCATCATTAAACGTTCTATAGAAATCAAACGAACTTTCATTTAGTAACAAGACAAGTAATTATGCAAAACAATGTAAAACTGAGATGTTAATAAGTTGTCGGGACGATTTAGCACCCCCACGAATCGGACAGTTGTACACTGTACTTTAAGGGTGGCTTATCACTATCTCCATCACATATCTATACTCATTCTTTTCATCGATCCGAAACACTTAAGTATATGCTAATAGATATTGTAAATTGTTTGGTTTTGTTATCATTGATACAATTAGTTCGGACTCTGTGTGTATATTTATTATTAAAAGTTTTTTAATCATTTGTAATTTATAAGATACTTAGTATATTGAGTATGTAATAAAATGCGTCCTTATAGGTATTTGTAATGTGTCTAGTATCTATTTCATCATTACCCTCGCGGGGAATTAAAGAGGCTAGCAGTATTCAATCATGAACTAATCGTTCCAACCTAAATGATTGCAATCAAACTTTTTAAGTTTAACCCGTCAGCTGCCACGTCAGCCACATGTGTGTGCCTGACACTAGTAAAAGTTTGTCCTTCAACATTATGTGCCCGGCCGTTTGTGTGATAACCTAGTTATGTTCTAGGAGGGCCAAGTCATTTTAGCCCGTGTTCAGTAGGGAAAAAAATGTTACGCCACTTTATAAATGCCCTGATTCTGTACATTAATCTAACAATTGAAAACACCCTCCATCCAACTAATGCAAAGTATACTTTCTAGCTAATTGATACCAAATTATTATAAACCGATTCCAACTCCATTAATTATTACAAAATTTATAAGTTCAACCCTTTGCTGATTAAATTTGAATACATTAAACCCTTAACTCACTTTTGACAAGCTGCTAATCATATTCAAACGCGCACCTTGCGATGCCCTGATGGGCGACTGTTAGAATTTTAAAGCATTAAGACCCAGGGCACATAATTTGGAGGGCTTTGGACTAAAAAGAATCTGACCAAAATAATATGCATAGACAGGTGTGTTAATATTTGAAGGGTTAAGGGATACCTGATGTGTTGTTAAACTTGGTCAATAATATTGTATTATTTTTATACACTGAAACAATTCTCACTCAATTTATTAAACTACTAGTCTAGACTACTGCTGAGTTTTCTGAAACCTACCCGTTATATGGTTTAAATAAGACTATGCACCTTGGCATTGCCTTACGAATGAGTACACCACAATGCAGGCGTCCTCAAACAAGTGGAAACCTTATTTTTATTACTCCTCTACTGTTCTTTTCTAACTGAATTCGTTGTGGGTTCCAAGACAGTTAAATGAGCTTATTCTCTCGGCGCTTTTCTGATGCTCATGGTAGGTAGATTCTGAGTTTCAGGAGTTGTAGTGGTTGGAAATAGGGTCGGACTTCTCCCTTGGTCTTAAGAAACACCTTTAAAAGCTTCTCCATTGTTGAAAAAGCTGTGAATATTTGTTTCAGGCTAAAGTTAAATTTTCTAACTACTGAATTTTCATAGCAGATGTAATTAAATTATTAATTAGTATTTTAATTATTTTTTACTGAATATGTAGGTACTCATATTCAGTAAAAAATGAATTAAATTACTCAGTTTGAGTGAAGCGTAAGGGAAAGGTACAAATTGTTAATGCCACGCAGACCGCGCAAGGGCGGAGTGTTTGCCCCGCTGCAATTAAAACGCTATCAACGGAAACACATGGCGATCACCCCGTGACCATCACCACCCATATCTAATACCAGACTCACTTACATTCCTCATACGTTAATTTAGGAACTTTTCACCAATGTAACAATACCTATATGTAAGTCAAAAGTATTATAAAATGAGGGGTCTTGGTATATTTGGCAGATATAAAAATTAAAATTGTATATAAAGTTCTTGAACGGCTCAAAGAAAGGCATTTATTGATGTGGCAGATAAGCAAATACGGAGCAACTGTCGGTAGCCATTGTTTTAACATGTGAAAATATGTTTCATTCCGTTGGAGATATTAAAATGGACGGTTTGTGTAATTAGAATTTAATTAGTTATGAGATTTTCGTACATTGTCTTGACGACTATAGTTTTTATCATACTATGAAGACTTATGATTATCTTTTGTTTTCTAAAAGCTGTGACCTCAATAATTAACGGTTTTCGTTATGATTATAAAGTCCATTGTATTGTTTTAGTACTTATTGTGTCAAGATCATGACATGTTATACTCAACTATGTTGCTCCTTGTATTGACAGAGGTGTGAATACAAATAAGTGGGTTTTTGTTTATTTTCCAATTACGTAGGTTAATGTTTGGTAGGTATGCCAAGTAAACTGTATTGTCGAATTGTTTTAAGCAACCTTGAAGTTTTCGATATTTTATTTTAAAAGTCTGTAACAAAATGATCAAATTCAAATCTATTTCTAGGGAATCTGTTCGAAGCTTAAATTGTTTAAAAAGGCAACGTTTTAAATTTCGCACCGTCATCGTCATACGTATTTTTTTACACAAAAATCAATTTCTTATTACCATTGAAAACCAAGCGCTATATATACGATAGGTACATACAAAGTCATTACTAACATTGTTATCTAAACATATGGCGGTTAAAGCTTCGCAAGTAACCAATGGGGGCAGCAATAAACTGTTAATTGCTCAGAAGGGGAATGCTCGGTGAAGCTCGCCAATGACTGAGCATTAGGGTCGAGTATATAAGACGGTATATAAGTATTGAATGAGCATGATTGTGTTCGTTGTGAATATATAATTGTTGTGTAGTTAGTGGGTTTCATAGTGAGGATGTTTTAGATAGCTTCACTTAGGTACCTATTACTTACTTAGATAATGATTGACAAGTAGTTAGTACCCAAACCAAAATGATAGAAAAAATATTATTGCACACAAAAACAATAAGTACCTGCCTAAGTATGAGTTGCATAATATATTAATAAAAACATAGGTAGGTACTCAAAAATCTAGCTTTAGGCTAATATTATTAACAAAGAAGAATTGGCACAAGTAAGTACAGGAGTTTAACTCATTCAATAGCCGATGGTGGATGTGGAGACGATACGACAATAAATTAATCGGCGTATAAGTATCTAAAGACGTTCCCAGTCTGCACACGAGAATTCAATCATAAATATTCAATAGTTTAGTCACTATAGCTAGTCAAAGATTGGCAAAACCAATAGACGGCCCACCACTACTATTTAAGTAGTTGGTATGAAAAAACGCTTTTTTTTTCATTTTGATGCTAGGATTTGTTTGATGGTTCCAAAATACTCTAATGCATTAGTATCCCACAATGTATGTATAAGGAACTGTTACTATTAAAATTTGAGAATATTAGTTAACCTACTATTAAGGTTTGTCTAACCAAAACCTGAAGTTAAAACAGGCGGCAGGCGGCGGCATACAAAGTCAAAGGTTTTAAAATTATGCTAATTGTTTACCGTGGCCTATGAGCGCCTCGCCACAAGCTATTATGTCGCAATAACAACGCTGACCATAGACTAAAATATCTATAACGATAGTTTTAAAGTAAGGAAAAGCATTAATAACTTTAAGGCTTGCTTAAAAATATCATAATTCTCAGTGTTCTTTTTCTTGACGTACAAGGGGTTTATTTATAACCGTCGCTTTATTTGTGTTGACCTTTAAATGTATCTAAGCTTCAAGCAACGCCAACCAATAAACCCTAAGTGTTTTTGGATCTCTTAACTCTTCCGGACTACTTCTCTCCACTCCAAATCAAAACAAGAAATAAAACAACATTAAGAACAAAAAAAATATATGATAGCTTTAGTCAAACGAGAGAAGTAGTTATTTCTGTATCCACTTCATAGAAAGACAAGGGCTCTAATTTTCTCAGTCGTTTACCTCACCTTGTTGTTTATTAAAAGATCTTTTTTTCAGGATAAGGTGATATCAATCGTTAGCTTACTTTGAATACTTGGCTCGTGGCTTATGTACCTAATAACAGCCGCATGGATCGCAGGTTAAACTACGCTTGCCGTAGATGGTCCGTGGATGGGTAAACATCTTTAGATACATACCGAGACCTCTCCGTGCCTCGGAAAGCACGTTAAGCCGTTGGTCCTGGCTGTCCTTCGTGGACCTTTGACAGTCGTTACGGGTCGTCAGAACCCCAAAAGCCTGACAACCAGTATTGCCAAGGGTTATCGTAATTATTACCCAGTGACTGGGGTGTGGAAGTTAGATAGGTAGTCGCACCATGTAAAAATACTGATATTCATCTGCATCTGGTTAGACTGGAAGCAGATCCTAACATAATTTTGAATAGGCTAGGCAGATGATGATGTTGGATACTTCATCATCAGCCTATAACGTTCCCACTGCTGGGACTCAGGCCTCCTCTCTGTGAGAGGGAGTGGGCGGTAATCCACCACGCGGGCCCAGTGCGAGTTGGATACTTACCGCCACAATAAAATCTCATTACCCAACATCCAATTTCAATACCACACCATTTTCAGTATTCAGCTACAAACGGTTAGACTAGAAGCCAACCCAAAATTTTTTGGAAAAAAGCTAGACAGATGATGACGACCATTTCAATAGAGCAATTCAACCTAAACATTCCTTTACTGGTTGTATTCTGTGTGTGTTCCAAGTGCTACCGCTGCCGGTGACACGGAAGCCTACTACAGTGCGCGTCCATTGTCCCCCGCTCCCCAATTGGTTACCACTTACCACACTTGTTACGCGAGACGTCTTCAAAGGCACGCCGCGCCATTGTCACCTGTCTACACCGGCCTTAAGGTGTGAGGTGTGACGTAGTTTTTGTGGCAATCTAGTTAACGTTGGGTCACTTTACTTTTATCTAATTATGGGAGATCTGCGTTTGAGTTAAATACGAAATGCAGTCAATAGTAGAGGTAGGTACCTAAATCAACAACAGGAGGTTACTTATGGTCGGCAATCCAATTATACATATTCAGCCTATAACGTTCCCACTGCTGGGACACAGGCCTCATCTCTGTGAGAGGGTAAAAAAAAGGATGATGATGGGAATCCAATTATAATTAGGTATTGTACAATCTAGACTGCTCTTCAAGATTTTCTTTTAGAGGAAAGAGTTCCCGCAAGCTTCTTTAAATAAATAACCTTTCTTCGGTTTCTTCTTGTGTCTAGAGTCAATCCAGTCACTCCTATTACAGTTCCTTAAAATATTTTGAAAGATAGGTGTAAGAAAGAGGGTGTGGGGCAAGAAATCAAAAGCGGTCTGTCCTTAAACATAAAATGTACTTATTTTCAAAACGACTGTTTCTCATTATGTTCTTACAAAATACATGAAAATTATTTCAATTATCAACTAAAACAATAAAACATTTATATTAACTTTCTATAATATTGTAGGGAATATAAAACGTAATTATTATAATTTACTAGCTGACCCCGCGAACTACGTAGGTACCACCTAACATTTTTTTATTTTTTTTATTTTTTCTCTCCGTTTGAACCATCCTCGTACTTCAAGGAATATTCTAAAAAAAGAATTAGCAAAATCGGTCCATCCGTAATTCTTGAGTTATAAAATTACAACGAAAACTGGCATTGATTTTTAAAGATAAGGATAGAGGATAGATAAGTACCTAGTTATTAAATATTACGTATGTATGTATTAAGTTTTTAAAGCTATGATGTCTAATATATAACAAAGATTTCATAATTAAAACCTACTAGATACATTTCTTTCTATAATAAATTGACAGTCATATCTGAAATAAAAAAAAATACCAAAACATAAAAAATGTATCTAACGTTTTAATTTCCGTTTGTAGCATTATATAATTATAGCTGTATTTTTAACAATTGTGCATTTGCCTAAGTAAGATAGGTATTTAATATTGCAAATTATACCTACCTACATTCACATTTAAGCATTCCGAACATGAGAAACCTACATCTATCCCAAAAAACACTGTTCACAGGACTACGTTTTTGCCAAAGAAACAAGTTGCGTTCTCAAGTGACATTTCGAACCACAAACACGGCCTAATTATTCACCACTTCACTTCACAACATAAATATCAGAACTGAAAGTTTTAGGTGTTTCAAGTTTATCACAATTAATCACAAAAATAGAAGCTCCGAACCTTGCACTCATTGCCTTCTAAGAATTGGCACTTGACTCGTAGAAAAACCAAAAAAAACTACTTTAATTTTAAAATTGAAATGAAATTGGGGTTGAAATTTGAATTTGGAGTTAAAATAAAATAGAAATGAATTGGAAATAAAATAGAAATGAATTGGAAATAAAATAGAAATGAATTGGAAATACAACAGAAATAAATTAGAAATGCAATAGAAACTAATTAAAATTAGAAACCGGCTCAAGAATATCGATTCATTCGATCATGCGAATCCACATTCCAACTAATTGCCTCTATCTCCCAGGAAATAATTTTATTAACATACATGTTATATAAAAACACAGGGTCACCGGTCAGGATCTTTAGACGCCCATCCTAAACATCTTTTTTAATTGGAACGACCTCAAATTATTTCTAATTTAGAAATATTCTTACAAATACTCCAGGAAGACATAACACAGTACGTTAGTCTGTTACTATACAGTTGATCTGTCTAGGAGTAAAATTGTAAAGGACTCAACTATCTTGTTGTTTACGTTTCTCAAGAGAAATAATGTAATACACTAGCCACTGGGCCGCAAAGAAAGCGGGTCGGTTATAAAAAAATGCGATAACTTTTAAAGTATTTGAGCGATCCTTTTAAAATAAAAAGTGAATTAAAGTTTATTTAATTACAATTATAGGCAGAAATAAAACCTTATTATTTATTTATAGTGATGTAATTTGTTCCACTTTTAAACCATTTACTTTACTTTTGTTTCTGTTTATAGACAATTATGGCATTTGTGTGCAGAAATTAATTATTCTGATCAAGTTCAATTAGAAAGATGCTACTAACCCCTGAAGAGTGTACCAGCGTTATGACAATGCGTGAAGACGGGCGCAGTCAGCGTTATACAGTGAAAACTGTTGGTGTGTCGCTATCAACCGTTCAAAGAAGGCTGTAATATGTCTCTGTATCAGTGAGTAATATTAGACCAGGAACAAGCCGAACAAGGTGCAAGACAGCGCGGGAGGATCAATATAAGTATGGTGTCAACAATGTTGAGAAATCGATTTCAAACAGCTGTTGAAGTAAAAAATCAGCTTCTATGTGCTGGAGGGAGCAATCCGAGCACGTGCAAAGTCTTGCTAAAGCAAACTTGAAGCCATTTAGATCTGCAAATGGTCCAAAACTCGAAAGGCATCATCGAAATTCAAGGCTGAGCTACGCTAGAGAACACATGAATTGGAATCTGGATGACTGGTCTAGAGTAATGTTTTCGGACGAGTCGAGGTTTACGCACGTTGGGAGGCAAAAAGCTTAAGTTTAAGTTTGTGTTTTAGTTTAAGTCCGGGAGAGCGCTATAACAAAGCTTGCATCCAAGAGAAATTGTCAAACGGCGGAGGCTTCTTACACGTGTGGGCTGGAATTTCTTCTGAAATCCGAACGATGCAAGTGGTAATAGAAAATGGTACTTTACAGGTTTACATGTTGGCCCATTTTTAGTAAACATCGGCGAGAACGCCATCTTTATGCAAGATAACGCTTGTCCCCGTACAGCTCGGATAGTGTTTGACTACCTTGAAGATGTCGCTATCACACGCATATAGTGGCCAGCATGCAGCCCCGACTTGAACCCCATCGAGCATGCCTGGAACGAACTGGGACGAAGTGTACGGTAGCGAAATTCCCCTCCAATCACGCTTGAAAGAACTGAAAGAAGCACTGATAGAGGAATGGCAGAATATTCCTCAGCATACGCGCAGAAATCTGGTGGAAAGCATGCCAAACCGTATAACAGTTATAATAAATAACAGGTCGTGGTGACAATACATAATACAAAAATTTGCAAAAATTGCATATCTGATACCGTATCCATTTTTCAAAATCTAGTGAAAATGGTAATTTTTACATAAATTAATTTTATAAAAAATTTACTTCATAATCTTGAATTTTTATGACATTAGCGCCTTATTATAATAGTCTATAATTCAGTCTATATTTCATAAAGCTAGCTCCAATATTTTGGAAGTTATTGAGGTTTTTGTTACCGATCCGCTTTCTTTACGGCCCAGTGTAGTTATCTTCAATTGACTAATTTGTGTATCAATATTAAGTCGTCCACAGAAAAACTAAGTACCTATATGGATTTTAGTTAATGTTGTTTGATAGATAATAAATGGACCTACAGGGGTCGTGGGACTACGCCATGGGATCTGGAGGCAAAAGTCCTCGCGCACATTTGGGAGTGGCGCGAGGAGGTGAAACGCCGGGGCGTAGCTCCGCTGCCGCGAGAAATCACGGTACAGCGGACAGAGCTCCGGCGGGATGGAGAGTGCGATTGTCGCAACCCAGCGCTGGGCACGCCACAATTGCGGCGATAAGTCCCCTCTTTGAGGAGTGGCTAGAGAGGCGCCACGGCGTCCTCACCTTCCGCCTGACGCAGGTCCTCACCGGACACGGTTGTTTCGGGAGGTTCCTGTTCCGGATAAGGCGGGAGGAAACGCCCGGGTGTCACCATTGTGTGGATCGCCCGGAGGACACGGTGGAGCATACGGTGGAGGTCTGCCCGGCTTGGGCGGAGCACCGCCGTGTCCTCGTGGAGGCGATTGGCGGTGGCGATCTCTCGCGTCCGGCCTTGGTCCAGGCCATGGTACGGAGCAAGAGGGCTTAGGAAGCCGTCACCTCCTTCTGCGAAGCACTAATGTTCATGAAGGAGGAGGCGGAACGCGCGAGGGAGAGGCAAAATTTGCGCCCTCACGCCCCTAGCCGCCGCAGGAGACGCCCTGGGCGTCGGGAATCTCAGGCCGATTCCCGGCCACCGTAGGCGTGGGCTTGTGAACGGCGAGCAATGGGCAGCTCGCCGTTCGATAAGGACCAGGCCCGGGTCGACGGCGCGTTGTGTTCCACGCGCGCCTCAAAGAGATGTCAGCACCAATGACGGGGTTTGCTAGGACCGATGCCTGCTAGGGTTGCGGAAAAGTCCAAGAGGGTTACCGTGGCCCCTGGCACAGGCAACTGAAGGAACACGGTAGGGTTTTAGTCAGTAAGAGTCTGACACGCCCTCCTGCTCTGCCCAGAGCGGGAGAAGTTATTTGATGATTTCCCACCCACAAAAAAAAAAAAGCCAGTGATAATTTGGTTACGATGTTAAGATATTCTTGTAACCTAGTATTAACGTGTGACATATTATAGTAAACCTCAGTTGCTAACACAACCGTATCTTAATTAGGTGTCTCCCACACACGTATCTTCAACGCCACCGCTCGGGCCATTACAAATTGGTGTCAGGAAATTGGGATTGTTTGAAACAATTTCTTAAAAATTCGGTAGCCGCGTCAAGGGGAAATCGAAAAGAAATACGGAAGAAAACTGTACGAGACCTTCGTCGCTGTTCTAAAATCTCTGAATCTCTACAAGTTTCCTGAGCATGACGACGGGATCAACTGAATTGAACGAGACGATATTAAAAAAAAAAAATCTCAACGGCCTGGAGAATGTTCATTCAATCGTTTACGCCGTCCAAATTTCTACTCCTCACGTTGAGGAACTTCATAATGTCAACGGAATACATTCAAGCAATTTTACAGTGAGT
The DNA here is from genome assembly GCA_937001585.2 of Brachylomia viminalis. Lineage (NCBI taxonomy): Eukaryota > Metazoa > Arthropoda > Insecta > Lepidoptera > Noctuidae > Brachylomia > Brachylomia viminalis. Next base: position 14,190,619 of record OW443299.2, read on the forward strand.
AGGTACGCCGAAATTTTACTCAATACCGCACCGTTGGGGTGCATGTTGAAGAGCCTCCACGTGGCGCACCCTGGGCAACGCCGGGCTCAAGTGCCCACCAGGCTTTTGGGGGGTACTTGGGGCCGGCGGCGAATCTTCAACACACGGGGAAGGGTCACGGTTCCAATCACCGATCATCCTTGATGGTTGGTGAAGGGAACCGGGCTATATACGGATACGGCCACTCCTTCCTCTGCTTACAGAGGAAGGTGCGTGGTCGTGGACGGGGGGAGGAGCGGTTTGACCGCCGTGGAGGGAGCGGGCTCGGTGTGCACTAACCCTGCCGCCGGGCTGGCACGAAGAAGTCTCTTCCTGCCACCGCTTTAATCTCGTAGCCCCGAAGACTGTCCAGGTCATGTCTCTGACTTTTGACGGGGGTCGAGGGTCTTGGCTTAACCGCCCGGACCGCGAGGAAGATCAACCTCTATAAAAAAATCCCCAAACCTCTAAGCGGCGGCGCACCGTGAGGGAGGTTGTAAGCTTGGCTGATGGGTAGCTTGATTCAGTCGCTAGTGCGAACCACGTTAATTTTGAGTCAATACAAAAAGTTCTTACTCGTGGGATCAAATATGAAAAAACTTAATTCAAACCTACAAACCGAAGAGGGGAGGAGTGGTGCGGGGTCGGAGTCCGACGCCGCGCCGAGTGGCGCGAGAACGGGAGGCTCATTGAGCAACCGCCGCGCGGAGGAGTTGGCCGCTGAGAAGAAGAATATCAGGTTCTTCAGTAAGCGGCCAAGATCAGTGGACGGCCAGGGGTCGTCCTCTGACGGCGAGAGAGCCTCGGCTCGAAAGATCCCCACCGGTAGGCGGGGAGGGGGGGTCCAAGAGCGAGGCAGGGGGAGGGGGCTCACAGCCCGGGAGGCAGCGAAGCTGGCGGAGGAGCCCGCAAAGGAGGGGGTGACTGGTCGTGCAGTCGCTTCGGGGCCCTCAAGCGACGAGGCGAGCCTGTCGAGTGGCCCCGACAACAACGACAATGAGGCCTGCACAACCAGCCTCAAGGAGGTAGTGGAGGCTGAGGTACGGAAGGTGACCTTGAAAAAAATCAAGTCGTCGAAAAGCAGGGCCGTGGTCGCGGCAACGGCCTCCATCATGGCTGCGGTGGAGGCGGCCAGAATCGACGGGCCTTCGGGCGGCGAAGTGGCCGAACTGCGGGCGGAGGTCGCTCGCCTGACGGCCGCCATGAAACATCTCCGGGAGGAGAATGGGAGGCTCAGGGAGGACCTGGCTGGCCTGAAGGCCACCGGCAGCGGGCAGGTGCAGGTGGAACAGGAGCCAAGCCAGCCCGTTCGGCCAAGCCAGCCCATTCCGGAGGAGAACCAGGTCCTCAAGCTGGTTCGGCAGGAGCTGGCGGCCTTCCAGGCGCGGTTCTCCGTCCTGGAGGGCATAGTCCTACGCCCACCACTAGCGGGCAGGACGGCACCGGGGCCGAGGGTGGCCTCGTATGCGGCCGCTGCGGGAGCCGCCACCCCTAAGCCCGGGCCGTCTGGCCGGGCCCAGCCGCCGGCCAAACCGGCGTCGGCAGGCGGAGCCCAGGCAAAACCGGCGTCGGCCGGTGGAGCCCCGGCGCCGGCAACGCAGACGCCGGCCAGCAAAACACCAGCTGGGGCTAGGAAAAGGATGGGCAGGACGGCACGGGATGCGCAGGCCCCAGAGCCTACTTCCCGGCCTCAGGTATCTCCCACGACTGACGCCGGGTGGCAGGTGGTCGGGGAGAAAAAGGCGGCCAAGGCGGCCAGAAAAAAGGAGCAAAGGCGGCGCCGCAAGGAGCGAGCCGTCGCGGCAAGGCTCCGCGCCCCAAAGACCGCGGCTGTAGTGATCACGCTACAGCCGGACGCGGTTAAGAGGGGCGTGACGTACCGCGACGTGCTCACCAAGGCGAGGGAGACGGTGGACCTCCAGGAGCTGGGGATCACCGGGGGCCTCCGGCACAGGGTGACCGCAACTGGCGCCCGCATGCTGGAGATCCCCGGTGTGACGAGTGGCCCCACCGCTGACGCCCTAGCTGAGAAGCTAAGGGCGTCCCTCAATGCGGACGAGGCTCGAGTCTCCAGGCCCGTCAAGTGCGCAGACATGCGAGTCTTGGGCCTGGATGACTCCGTAACGGAGGGAGAGGTGGTGGCCGCCGTCGTCAGGACGGGCGGGTGTCTGGCCGACCAGGTGAAGGCGGGCACCATACGTCCGGACCCCGCGGGTATGCGAACCGTAATGGTAAGCTGCCCCGTGACGGCGGCCAAAAAGATTGTGGAGGGCCGAAGGCTTCTGGTGGGCTGGGTTTCGGCGCAGGTTAAACTGCTGGAACCCAGACCTCTGAGGTGCTTCCGATGCCATGTGGGGCACCACGTTGGCGTCCAGTGCACCTCGGAGGTGGACCGTAGCACTCTGTGCTTCCGCTGCGGTCAGCCCGGACATAAGGCCGGCTCGTGCGAAGCCGCGCCGCACTGCGCAGCATGTGCGGGTGTTGGCAAGCCGGCCGATCACCGGGCGGGCAGTAAGTCCTGCGCTCCACCCACCGGAACCAGGAGGAGAGGCAGACCCTCCGCTGCCGTTGCCATTACCACCTTCACCGCGGCCAATGCCACTGCCACTGTTGCCGCCGCCGCCACTGCCGCCACCCGGGAGGAGACTGAAATGGAGGAGTAACGGCTCCATTGAGACTCCTCCAGGCGAACATCAACCACTGCGCCTGCGCTCAGGACCTGTTGCTCCAGAGCATGGCGCAGTGGTCGATTAATATTGCCGTGGTCGCTGAGCCGTATTTTGTCCTGCCCAGGGATGACTGGGTTGAGGACCTGAGCGGCTCAGTGACCATAATTTCGTCGGCCGCCGCCGGCACCCCATCCCTCGAAGGTGTCACGAAGGGACAGGGGTGCGTAGCAGCACGGTTCGGGGAGATAGTAGTAGTGGGAGTGTACTTCTCTCCGAGCCGAACTCTCGCCGAGTTCCAGAACTCTTTAACAGAGTTAAGTGTCGTCGTCGCCGGGTACCATCGCTTCCCCGTGCTAGTGCTCGGGGACTTCAACGCCAAAAATCCGGCTTGGGGTTCCCGTTACACAGATGTGCGGGGCAGGATGGTGGAGGACTGGGCTCTGGAGACAGGCCTGGTCGTCCTAAACCGGGGTTCTGTCCCCACGTGTGTGCGGATGCGGGGTGAGTCTGTGGTGGACATCTCGTTTGCCAGCCCCGCTCTGTCACAGCGTGTCATTGACTGGCGCGTCATGGAGGAGGTGGAGACCTACTCCGACCACCGGTATATCCGGTTCGACGTCTCCGCCCAGACCTCTAGCGCGCCGGTCCAACAGGCCCCGAGTGGTCCGCGGTGGGCGCTGAAGCAGATGGACCGGGAGCTCCTCCTGGAAGCCTCGATTGTGCAGGCCTGGGTGTCATCACCGGACAGGCCTGCCGATATTGACGATGAGGCGGAGTGGTTCCGGGAGGCCATGTCCGAGATTTGCGACGTGGCAATGCCCCGAGTCCGTCCAGGAAGCGCCCGACGTCAGGTGTACTGGTGGTCGCAGGAGCTGGAGACGCTACGCAAGGCGTGCGTCGCAGTGCGACACCTGTACTCCAGGCACCGTAGGCTCCGCATCCGCCCTCCGGATGCGGAAGCGACGGAGGCGGAGCTGTACGAGGGATACAGAGCGGCAAAGACTGCCCTCCAAGAGGCTGTCCAGCGGGCCAAATATACGGCCCGCGAGGAGTTGGTGGAGACTCTGAACGGAGATCCATGGGGGCGCCCTTACAAAATGGTGCGGAATAAACTCCGCACCTGGGCCCCCCCGCTGACGCAGAGTCTCCGCCCCCAGCTGGTGGAGGAGGTGGTGAGCGCTCTGTTCCCTTCACGGGGGGAGCATACTCCCCCGCCCATGGCTCCGCCGCTCGCGGTGCCTGAAGCGGACCACGCGGACGACGACGACACACCTGAAGTGACCGGGGTAGATCTGAGAGTGGCGGTAGGTAGGCTGAAGGCCAAAAATACCGCCCCAGGACCCGACGGCCTGCCAGGGAAAGCCTGGGTCCTGGCCTCGACGGCTCTTGGGCCTCGACTGGAGGCGCTCTTAAGCGCATGTATGGAGAGAGGCCAGTTTCCACTCCGTTGGAAGACGGGGAAGCTGGTCCTCATTCGGAAGCCAGGGCGCCCTGCGGACTCTCCGTCCGCATACCGGCCCATTGTGCTGCTCGACGAGGTCGGCAAGCTCTTTGAGAGAGTAATTGCAGGCCGCCTCGTCGGGCACCTGGTGAGGACGGGGCCGGATCTTGCGGATAGTCAGTTCGGCTTCCGCAAGGGGCGCTCGACGGTGGACGCCATCATGCGCGTTAGAGCCCTCACGACGGGGGACGCGGTGTCTCGGGGCGGGGTTGTCGTGGCGGTGTCACTCGACATCGCCAACGCATTTAACACCCTGCCCTGGAGTTGCATTGGGGAGGCACTCCGGTATCACCGGGTGCCAACCTACCTCCGTCGAATAGTCGAGGCATATCTGACGGACAGAGCCGTCATCTACCCCGGTCGCGATGGGGAGTGGAACCGGCGAGAGATGTCGTGCGGCGTCCCACAGGGATCGGTTCTAGGGCCGCTCCTGTGGGACATCGGTTACGACTGGGTGCTGCGGGCCGACCTCCCTGATGGCGTCAGCGTGGTGTGCTACGCTGACGACACGCTGGTCCTGGCGCAGGGGAGGTCGCATCAGGCGGCGGCCGACGCAATGACACGCGGGGTTGCGATAGTCGTGGAGAGGATCCGGCAGTTGGGTCTCGAGGTGGCTTTGCACAAGTCCGAGGCCATGTCTTTCCATGGGCCCCGGAACAGGCCACCATCGGGATCCCAACTAACGGCAGGAGGGGTTCACATCGGCGTCGAGTCCACGATGAAATACTTAGGACTCGTGCTCGATAGCCGGTGGAACTTCGTGGAGCACTTCCGACGTTTGGCCCCCAAACTGGAACGGACTGGGGCCGCCCTCAAGCGGCTCCTGCCCAACCTGAGGGGTCCAAACGCCTCCTGCCGGAGGCTTTACGCGGGGGTCGTGCGGTCCATGGCTACATATGGGGCCCCGGTGTGGGCGCGTTCACTGCGGCGGAGAGCCGCCCACTATCTGAACGCGCCCCAAAAGGTGGTAGCCGTAAGGCTGATCCGGGGCTACCGCACGATCTCGGGCGAGGCGGCAAGCCTCCTTGCCGGACTGCCGCCGTGGGATCTGGAGGCGATAGTCCTCGCGCGCCTGTATGAGTGGCGCGCGGAGGCACTACGCCGGGGGGAAACCCCGCTTCCGCGGCAAATCGCGGCGGAGCGGACGGACCTCCGGCGCGATCTCATGGCGGCATGGAAAGAGCGACTGTCGCAACCCAGCGCAGGGCACGCCACGATAGCGGCGGTAAGACCCCTCTTTGAGGAGTGGCTAGAGAGGCGTCACGGCGTCCTCACCTACCGCCTGACGCAGGTCCTCACCGGACACGGAAGTTTCGGGAGGTTCCTGCACATCATCAGGCGGGAGGAAACGCCCGGGTGTCACCACTGCGATGATCGCCCCGAGGACACGGTGGAGCATACGGTGGGGGCCTGCCCTGCATGGGCGGAGCACCGCCGTGTCCTCGTAGAGGCGATCGGCAGCGGCGGCGATCTCTCACGCCCGGCCTTGGTTCAAGCCATGGTCCGGGGCGAGGGGGAGTGGGAGGCAGTCGCCTCCTTCTGCGAAGCAGTCATGCTAGCGAAGGAGGTGGCGGGACGGGAGAGGGAGAGAGTCTCCCGTCCAAGCCGCCGCGGTGGACGCTCCGGGCGTCGGGAGCCGCGTGACGACTCCCGGCCACCGTAGGCGCGGGCCTGCGGGCGGTGAGTAATGGGTAGCTCACCGTCCGATCAGGACCAGGCCCGTGCTGGACGGCGCGTACGTGTTCCACGCGCGCCTCAAAGAGATGTCAGCATCATAGAGGGGGCCCACTAGGGCCCAAGCCTGCCGGGAAAGCGGGATCATCCAAAAGGGGTACCGCTGACCCGGAACATAAAGGGCCAAGGAAGGAACACGGGTGGGTTTTAGTCAGTAAGAGTCTGACACTCCCTTCCGCTCCACCCAGAGCGGGAGGAGTCATTTGATGATTTCCCATCCTCAAAAAAAAAAAAAAAAAAAAAAAATACCGCACCGTTTAAATAACGGATATTTCCCGTACGGAATCATGCCAGTTGTGAAAACTGAAAAACCGATCTCAACCTAGTTTAACTAAAAGCACAAACAGTAAAAAAACAAGTCCTTAGAAATGGCTGAAAGGATGATGGCTACATTTGATGGCAGTAAGGCACGTATTCACGAATTCTTAGATAATTGTGACACAGTTAATAATCTGATAAATCCAAATTTAAAGAAAATATTATTGCTTGATTATTATAACAAAAATCATCGAGAATGCTAGGTCTATGATTAGGAGTCGCGATTTCCAAGCTTGGGAAAATCTAAAAAATCACTTATTAGATACTACACCGAAAAACGAACGATTGGTCAATGGCACTTAGAACTAAGCAGTTGCAACAAGATCACAACGAGAATGTTTTAACATATGCTAATAAGGTCGAAAATTGCTACGTTAAATTATTAAGCATTAAGTAAGTGTGCTTAGAACAGGATGAAATAAAGATCTAACTTTAAATTTAAAAGCTCTGCAACCTAAAACACTCGAACATGAAATATATAAATTCCAAAATGATATCTAGGATATTAATAAACTATTAATGTAATAAAATAAACCAGGCCACACAGTTGTAAACTGTAGATCATTTTTGGGACCCAATCATGTAGTAAATACTCAAAGTATGTATTAAGTAGTTATTTGTATTTTGTAATGTTCATAGTCTTAATTTCTGTATTGTCAGCCTAAACGTCACAAAATATAGCAAAATTATGACTTACTGTTTTGGCTTTTATTTATATTTAATTTACATCAATCGTTATCAGCACGAAGTGAAAAGTAGTAAAATGTCGTATGGGCCTGCTGGTATGCCATTGAACTCAATAAAACCATTGTGTGAACGAGCCACCTACGGCATCAGGAAATTCTAAATGCGTAAGTATTTGATGCATGAGGATTTATGGGAAGTCATAGAAGGTTACTCATGTGATAAGCTGATGCAAATAAAAGGGATAAGAGAGATTTCTGAAGAAATCGACGGTGGCGCAATCGCACATGTTTGGAGCGCTAAGACTGCCAAGCAAGCATGGTATGATGGGATGCTCTCTAAGATGCTTTTAAAGATAAGGGAATGGGCAGAAAATAGGCCCTAGAGTGCAGCCTTTATAGATACAAGTTGTCAGGCTTTGATGATTATATTGAGCGATTTATTAGCACTATTGTAGCTACTTCTCAAGATTTAGCGAACATCGGGAAGAAGATTGATAATGAAAGTTTAGCAGCGATTATGCTCTGTGGTTAAGGACCTTGCTGCGATCCCTTAGTTGAGGCTCAGGAAAACTGCAACTTAAAGATTACAAGTGAATTGATCCAAAGTAAACTATTGAATGAGTTCTCGAAAACCGTAGACGTTCAAGCTCCGGAGAACAAACCGACAACTTCCGCCCTGAAATTTTCTCAAGGTAATATTTCTTCCCTAAAAATAAGAAGAAGAGAATAATCAAATGCTATGGATGTGGTGAACCTGGTCACAAAAGGCCCAATTATTCTATAAAGAAGGACGACAAGGACAAGCACGTAAAAAAATATACTCTGAAGACAGCACTCAATACTGTCGACGTAAAGAGTACCACTTTTTTCATTGATACCTGAGCGACCAATCACATGCGCCGTACCTAATATTGATTACCGTAAATAACCTAAGGTTGAATAATGCTACAGGTACTAATGAAACTGTAACGGTTGCAAATGAGAGAAGATAAGTTGTGGAGGTACAGGTAATATTTCTTTTTCTACTAAAAATTCTAAAGATGGAACAATGACTGCTGTAGTTGCCATGCCTGACTTAAATTGTAATTGACTCTCTGTTAGGAAAGCTTGTGAAAACAGGTTACATGCAGTTTTCGATAAAAATGGTTGTACTTTTTAAGAAAACATTTCTTGTACTGGAAAGGCTGTAAATAGTGGGCTATACAAGAGAATTGGCTCGTTGATACGTCATGTCAGATCGCAGATGGGGATAGGCGTTTAGGACACCTTTGCCGTATAAATAATAATAATAAGTTTAAAGATCCAAAGATATACATAGACACAGGTTGTATACTAGTTACATGCTAAGACTTAATCAACTAACAATGGACACAAGGTGAGAAAAACAATTGTGTATATTAACAAAAAAAAATCCTGTCTCCTAAACTAGCGATGGCCTGTGTCTTAGTAAACAGTGATTTGACCGAGCTGAACTGTAAATTAATGATGGACCTTAGGTTTCTAGTGTTGATGCTAATCTACCTTAAAACAAAAATTTGAGTTAGCTGAGTAAGTCATTTTAGATTTATTTGAGCATAGATGGATGGATGGACGCCTTTATGTATGGATAAACTAAGAAAAGGTAAGGCTATAGATATGTCTTACGATAAGGTGAACAAAGAACCACGTATAATTTGCTTGAAAGGTAAGCAATCAAGGAGATCATACAAATCAATTTAATTTTAAAAGACGAACTGCTTTATTGGAACTAATTCATGCGGACCTGTGTGGTTCGTCGCATACGATTCTTTTCAGGGAAACAAATATCTTTTAGTTTTTATTGATGATTTTTCGGTAGCGATTTTTCTGTTCTTTATCTCATCGAAGACTTAAGTAAACGATAAATTCTGTGAATTTCAGAATGCAGTTGAAAGGCAGAAGGAAGTTAAAATTATTTTTTCAGAACAGATAACGGGACTGAGTTTGTAAACCAAAATATGAGAGGCAATTTGAATTCAAAAGGAATTAAGCATGAAACGACGTCTCCTTAGAGCCCTCAATCTAATGGCGTAGCTGAACGTGTATATCGCAAACTGTATGAAAAGGCGCGCTTTATGCTTACTGAAGGAAAAGTGTCCAAAGTATATTGGCAAGATGCAGTTCCAGCTGCTGCTAATTTGAAAAATAGCTCGCCTCGTCGTGCACTCGAAAATAAATCTCCTTTTGAAATGTGGTATGGGAATAAACCAAACATACTATAAAGAGCTTCACTACATCGTGTAGCCTACCATGAGAAATACTAAACTTAATTTTACACAGTTTGCAATAAGCTTTGTAGTCATTCGACTCCGCAATACACAATTATAATCATTCTCTCAATTTGTACTGTATTTCGTTAGCGATGTTATACTAGTTTGGCTTTCTTCTTGGGTGTGATGATTGATTGGTTTTCATTAAAATACATTTTCAATCGCTACATATACCTATCAGCATTGTAAAGGCCATTGTTCGGCGTCCAAACATCGTTCGCCTAAGAACCAACAGAGACGTGAATTTACTTTCTGTGTTCTAAATAATGCATATATTCGATTGAAACCATATTAAAATCACGGACACTTTTGAGAATTGTATAAAACCCAAAAGACTTTCTGATTTTATGGTTATTATCATGCCAATAGAAACATACATTAATATTTTTACTGATAAACTATCTTAGCGTTTATTAGTAAAAATACATTGTATTTTATTTTTAAACGTTTTAATATATAGTATTAGGTAGTCAGAACTATGCTTTCTTTATACTCATTTATTTGTAGCTATTACTAGTTTAGTTCTAGGGCTGTTTCGTTTTTGTGTCACTTAGAAGTAAGTACTTATTGCATTTTACTACGCATACTACATACATAAAATCTCGCTTGTTTATTCAAAAGGGTTAGACACAGCACTAGAGGTATGTATACTCCTTGTGCTCTGTCTAACCCTTTTAAATATTATACCTTTTTTATTCTATGTTTTTTCTTCTTCGTATGTTTTTGGTCCCATGTATTATCTCAGCTAGCTCATCCTAGCTCATCCAGACTCTAGGCTGCAACTGAGAATTTCGAAAATCCCAATAACACTACTCGACCTAGGGATCGAACCTAGTACGATTAGCAGCCGCGCTTACAACCATTAGGCGTTGATACCGGCAGCCAAGACGAAGTAAACAGCTTTTACAAAACCTAAGAAATCAAAGAATATGGGACCAATCTTAAATACTTCACAAAATAAAACAAAAACATTTTGCTTCAGAACATTTTTATTGAATAATATCGACATTACATGATCTGGTCACATCAGGTCGGATCATCTATATTTTCAGTGGAATTACTTGATGAGAACGTCCACGATGTGGCAATATAACTTGGGGAGAGTTCAAAGATTACGTAACGCAGTTTTTGAAGATTTTTGACCCCTCCTCCCCCCCTTGTAACGCACCGTAACGTTTTTCTGTACCCCCCCCTCCTCCTCTCTAAACGTTACGTAACACTCAAGTGATAATTTTTACCCTAAAGTCGTAAAAAGTTATGTAATAGTTTTTACACTTGGTATAGTTTTAATCTACTAAATAAAACAAGAGAATTTTAATTCGCAACACCTGCCTATTTTGTTTATTTTTTATAAATTTTTGGCTTTACCTACACATAATTATTTTTCTCCTTCATTCTCCTAAGTATTTTAGCTTTTTTTACTAATAAACTCTTAAAATAAAATTGCATATTTATTTTAACCTTTGGCAATGCAATTATAAACAGAAATCCAACTGAAATTAAACATTTTACTCGAAATAAAATCGTACTCTTAACAAAATTAAAAAATGATCAACTATTAGTAACCAAGTATGTATCTAAGTAGTTTTAAAAAACAATTCGATTAAAATTACTGCTCCTCTGTCCACGAGTTTGCTAGCCACTCAGATTCCTTCATCACTGGCAGCTGGAGTACAGACGAAGACGGTTCTGGAATTGTTAAGCCAATTGCATCAACTTCGTCTGCGTCCAGCCAGTCAGCATCCTCGGCCGATGTTTCATGACGACGCACAATGCAAAGAAGCTCATTTGCCCTTTTGGCAGTAAGGTGCTGTGGCCGCACTCTCGTTTCACAATGGTCTTGGACCGTCTTGCCATGCGCGTAACGACAGTGCATTTGAACATTCTTGTGAGATGTGAAATAGATCCCACAGGTTGGACATACTTTTTTCTTTAGGTCGGATTGTAACGAATACTGACAACGAAAATAACATTAAATGACGTACAATGCAATCTAGGGATTCCCCGTGAAATATAAACGAAAAGGTTTGCCAACTTGCGAGAACAAATTAAAAAAAAATTACGACCAGATTAATACAATCGAGGGATTCCCCGTAACGTAAATGAAAAGGGTTGCCAGTTTGGGAGTTTTAATTCTCTAATTTTTTAGAAACAATGTTACGTAACGTGTTGTAAGAAAGACCCCCTCCCGCCCCTGTAACGCATCGTAACGTTTTACGAGACCCCCCCCCTCCCCCATTGCGTTACGTAATACATGGACGCTCACTTGAGAGAGTGCACACTCTTTACCAATGTGACATACATCTGGACTGCTTGCTGTACCCCTGGCTTCCGTCCAACATGTTGTTCAAATAGGATCGTGAGCTTGAACCTGAAAAAAGTTTGGAATTGCTAAACAGCTACTACAAACCACCATCAGTCATCATTATCATCAAGTCCTGCTGAGACACAGGCTTACTATCTGAGAGAGTTACGGAGCCTTAACCTGCACTGATCCCTGCGCTGGATCAGTGCAGGGTGGTTCAATATCAGCATCTTTCTTTCATTAAAGGAATCAGTAGAGATAAAGAGATGTTTAATTACCAAACGAGGAGCAATCCATTGCTGTATACAACGAAGAATTTGCCCATCTTCCAATACCATGGAACCAGAAGCTGATCCGCAGTTGACACAAAACACAGAAACACTTTCCAATTCCATGTTATCTCCGTAAAGTCCGTTTATTAAATGGTTCTTAAGCGTTCTTAGTATGTCCGTATCAGTTAATCTCAGCCAGAGGTCGATATTTCAAGAGGAAATCACAGATGTTTGTTCACGCGAAGTTGGTAAATACCATGGAGCAAATACAAAGAGGAGATGTTGTAATAAGGTTTCTGTATGAAACAACGGGTGACACTTTACGGGGTGAGGGGTGATCAGATCCCGCCCACTTCTTTATTTTACATCTACTGGTCAATAGCAAAACTATTCGCTCGTCCTGTTGATTTTACTTTGTAGTTATGTAACTATCTCACACTAGATGTCACTACATGCAGAATGAAGAACTATTTTAATAAATTACGCATAAAATTACTTACAAATGAAATGTGATGCCATCCATAGCATCAGAACGTCTATCCGAGTAGTTTTTACAAGATAAAACACCACACTTCATTCTTTTTTTCTTCTAGCGCAAATATGCTGTAAAAACGGAACGTTTACAGAGCTGTGCATAGGACGAACGCCAACAACACACTGACTAAGGCCACGCCTACATGATGACGTCAGGACCTAGTTGAGAATCACAGTGCACAGTTGCTTAGGCCGTCTCCTCTTTGTATTTGCTCCGTGGTAAATACCAACGGAACAGAATACCAGCAAAATGCAATAACATAAACGAACATAGCACGGAGTGACCAATTTACAAAATATGTAACGTGAATCAAATGCAAAGTGTCACCTGTTAATTCATCGACTGACAGTGTCGCCGTTGCTCGTATTACACAGAGCTTTCATTCTGTTTGTAACTTATAAACACCTTATTCATAGATCAAGCGCTAAGAGTGCTGGGTGCACAAACTACCTACCTAAAAAGACTTGGCTGTAGGAGCTACAATACCTTTGGCCTATTCAAAACGTCAAATTGAAACAAAAAATAATGGCGCCGGGAATTAGACCAAAGTGAATTACTTTTAATTGTTTTCGAAATTATGAAGTGTCCGTTCTATTGTAAAGTAAATTATAAAAAATAAAAAAACTAGTAATTATTGTAAAGGTTTCATACGTGTTGATTCATAGGCTAAGTAGTAAGAAATAAAAAAAAACTACTGATTATTTGTGAAGTACTTGTACTTGTTTTTATTATGTTCCACTTTCGACGAATGAATCCCGATTTTTACTCAAAAGGTTTCAAAATTCCACTTTGTCCAAAAAATTTGTATTTTTCAGTGTAAAAACGAACTCTTGTGCAAAGGTTCATGCTTCTCGACCCAGCGCGCAGCGGTATAAACTGTGCGTTTTCTCAGTGAATTTAAGAACGTTATCAAGTAGACAAGCCGCATGCGCGGTGGTATTTCCTATCAACAGAAATGGTAAATTTCCATACAAACTTGTATTGTATTGTATAACCCATTTGGTGGCTGAATTTTCAAAAATCCTGCATTAAGAAGAATGGGCTTTCATGGTCTTACTGTTTCGCGTATACTGTAACCATATTATTTTCTTTTTAATGTTTGCCACTGCTCATGAAGATCCGTAAACGTTGACAGCTACTTATGAACGAACAATCTACTTTATTGTCAGATGATGTACCTACTGCTACAGCTATAATTTATCGAATCTATTATTTTTGGACATCAAAATTTGTTTAGTATATTTACAACCGTCCCCCGGCAGCAAATTACAATTTCTCGTGTTCTGAACCGTTAATTTCCTACAATATAAAACAAGGATGTATCTATGATATATTATGTTTTTTTCAGGACCAAAATACACAAATCTGACCATTTAAAGTTGATTCTAAAACAGGCAAATTCGAATAACCCCCCGTTAAAACGACTTATGACAAAATGACCTGGACAGCAGCGAAGCGCGTACTTCAGTATCTTAAGGGTACTGCAGATTATTCTATTGTCTACAGGAAGTGAAAATATCTCTGCATACCCTGACGCCGATTGGGCTAGCTGCACAATTGACCGCCGTTCGTATACAGGCTATTTTGTGAAACTGGCTGGAGGCCAAATTCATGGGAGTCAAAGAATCAGCCGACGCGGTTGCATTATCTTCAACCGAGGCCGTATATATGTATGTAAGTCACTGTGTGCCGTAACCAGAGAAGTTGTATTTTTGCGCAGACTCTTGCAAGAAATTAGTGGCAAGGTAGGAAAAGTTATTATTTATAACGACTGTCAAGGGGCGCAAAAACTAGCGTCGAACCATATTCACCATAATAGGACTAAGCACAAAGGTACAAAACATTTTTGTTTCTCAAAATAAATTATTGTTTATGTAATAGTTATCAATATTCAGCTGTTCACAGAATAACTAAGTATAAGGATGTTATTATCAAATAAGTATTTAATGTTGTTTGTTAGATTATAAACCTACAAGGGTCGTGGGACTATCTACCTCTTCTTAGTATTGATTTTGGGGATATATAGTTACCACTGTTAACATTAAGTCAGTCATAATTTGGTTACGATTCAGTTACAATTATTAAGATCCGATGAAGACCGCTCGGGCCATTACACATAACATAAAAGCTCGGAATCTTGCACTCAATTCCATCAATTAAACAGCACTTGGCTTGTTAAAAACCGAAAAAAAACAGGTAAGTACTTGAAAATTGAAATTGGAAATGACTTTGAAATTGGAAATTAAATTGAAATAAATTGAAAGAAATTCCCATAATTAACAACTATCAAAATCTAGTCGCAATCTCATCTCAGCGACATTTAATGTCAAAAACTAGTAAAAAAAATTGGTAAATTAGAGGATTTTTGACAGATTGAGACTGAATAATTAGAATGCGAACGTTTTTAAAAATACGGTAACTGTCTCTCAGTTGTTTGAACATAAACGAAGCAAAAGGATTGAAACAAGTGGCGTTCTGCAGTTTCTGCCTACTGCCATCGCCATGAGTTAAGGCATTGGTTTCAATAATCGCATATACCTAATTGAAATTGAGAATGGTTGGGAAACTCTATTATTGGAAATACAATTGAAAATGGAAATGAAATAGAAATTGTAAAATAAAACAAAGATATTTTCTTATTTTGTTAACTAGCAGGCATCGTGGAAAGATCTCTTACACTTAAAGTTTTTAAAAAATAAAAAACGGAATGATGTAGAAGCCTGTTAATATTTTTGTAATTAAAAAATGTAATTTAATAATTTCAAAGTAGTCTCCGTTCCTTCCTAAGCACTGTTGCATGCGATGGAACCATTGACTGACTGAAGCAGTGGGCCCACTCTTCTTTAGGGATTTCATCCACGCCATTTTCAAACACATCTTCAGGGTTCATAAAACAAATTCTTCTAAGTTCATCTTTTATTTTTGGAAATAAAAATGTTACAAGGTGCCAGGTCAGGACTGTAAGGAGGATGACTTATTAACTCCACACTTTATAGACAAATATTCCATAGTCCGTCTGGCAGAGTGAGCTGAAGCGTTGTCGTGGTGGAGGAGGATCCTGCTTCGTGGGCGCTGCTGTCTAACATTTTCCAAGACAACTGGTAAACAATGTCTGACATACCAATTTGCAATAACAGTATTTTAATCTTCTAGAACAATTGCTGCGAAATGATCCGTCCGTCCGAAGAATGAGGCAATCTTCTTTTTCCCTCGACTTCTGCCCTTCTTTACTTTTGTCGGCAAATCTCCGAATGGAAACATCCTTTTTGTCTTTTGGGTTCGGGTTCGTAACAATATATCCAGCTTTTATCACCTGTGACGATTTCATATACAGCATTCGAGTCACCTCCGTCATACTTTCAAGCATTGAGCGGCATCAATCCAAACGACAACGTTTTTGATCTTCTATCAAATTATGAGGTATCCACCTAGTACAAAGCTTTCTGACGCCTAAATGTTCATGTAAAATTGTTTGTACTTGATTCATACCAATGCTTAAAGCTGCCCGAATCTGTTGATATGTCACCCTTTTATCACCTTCTATCATTAGCCGCACAGCACCCACGTTATCTTCAGTAGTCGCTACACAAGGACGTCCTTCTCGCGAATCATCAGTGAGTTTGCTTCGACCACGTTTAAAGTCATTAAACCAGTTGTAAACAGTGGCACGGGATGGGGCTTCGTCATGAAATGCTAATCGAAATCTATCGTAATTATTTTGATAAGTAAGACCGCAACGAAAGTCGTAATGAATCATTGAACGAAAATTTTCTCTAGCCAAATTCATTTCGACGCATGACAGACACTTTTTAGAATGCCGCCAATTTGTAAAAACAAATGACATATGAATTCATTACACATCTACAGATTCCCAAAGAGTTCCCAATTCGAAATTTTAATAAACTTTCCGTGGACTGCTTTTCTTACAGGCCTATTCTAAAACTATCGGTGTGACTACTTGCGCGGTAAACTCTGCTTGCGTGATGTCATCGTCAGTGTGATGCGTAATTCGCATGTGGCGATGTAGATACCGCTACATTACTCTCTTTTGTAGACCAGAGGTCAATAGTGGGCTGAGTCGTGTATCTGGCGATGCTTGCCAGTGCCAGTTGAGCTTCCAGTGGGTCGGAACCAGGTGCCGCATAGTTCACGGTGAGTCGGGACTGTCTGCGATGATTCCACAGTGAGTCGTGGTGGAAGCTGCGTTATTCTCCAGGGCATCGGATGTGGTACAGCGCCGGGTTGAGGCTGACTGTTGGCGTCGACCAGGAGAGGTGTGAAGGGCTCTGCTTGTGGACCGGCCGAAAGTGCAGTGTGCTATGCCAAGGTTGCTGATGAGGCTGAGGGTGATGACCAGGAATGCGCGTTCGCTGTATGGTGGTGGTCAGGATACCCGTTTGAAACCGTGGGCTAGCTGGCTGTGTGACTCGCTGCTTGAAAGCTTGTGGAAGTGATGGTGATGACGTAACGCTGAACTAGCTCCTCGAAGGCTGCGTCAATGTCCATGTTCGGGGTCAGCAGTATAGAGACATAAGGGGCAGGGTGTATAGTTCACTTATCCTCCATAGAAAAGGGACGATCCTCCTACAGACGGGTGTTGCGTCTGGTGGACAATTGCCCGACGATTGATTTCGGGACGTTGTAAATATGTGAGTTGCGCTCTAAACTCTGCTTGCGCGATGCAGGATTTTGCGTGACGTCAGTGTGATACGTAGTTCACATGTGGCGATGTAGATACCGCTACAATTCAATCAGTAAGCAATTGGTCCCTAATAACAAATAATGTCCATGCGAATTTTCTTTATTAATTGGCTTAAACATAAATGTTTTATGTTATTTATAGATTTTGCGTGATGCGCTCGCGTCACAGGCTGTATGGGGATTAACCTAGCAAAAAAATAAAATTGATTGTCTGGCAGAATTCCTGTATTGAATACTAGCTTTGAAATGATATAACGATCAAAAGAATTGGTTTAAAATTTACTATTAAAATCTCCATTATGATTGTAAATGTAATGCTTGGTCAATCCCTAGCAGCAGTGGGATGACACTGACAGCTCACTCCACGCACATTTCATCTAAGTTTTCACGATGAGATTTGAACAGAATATCAATGCAGTTTTGTAAAGCGCGTATGGTAGTCGAGAACGAAGAAGGCCTGGTGAGAGAGCAAAACTTGTACCTATGCGTACGAATATCGTTTTTTTCTCAAGATGGATAACTCACATGTAAACTGAGCGAACCTGAGGAAGGTTCACTCAAGGACTTCTGAACGAGGTCTGATGAAGAACTGACGGACTGTGGTAATGTTCTTGCTTTTGAGTGATCATTTTTGTTTAACTAACGACTCATTAGGTGCAATAGTCATAATAACAAAATCATTACAGATTTTATTTTATTTATTTAAAATTATGCAAATAACACCTTAACAGCTATAACGCCAATGCGATGTTACTACCAAGATACACATACCTATAACTCACATACAAAAATACAATTAGGAAAAAGAACAATTAACATACATTGAAAAAATAAATAAAAAACCCACAATTTACAATCATGATCTCTAAAGATTCTCAATGCACCTTAGTGCTACTACTGTGATAATAATTATAATTAATTAATTATATTAATACTGTGATGGATAACTTTAACGAGAAATGATTGACAATTCTTGTGAGAAACGTAAATAAATCTGAATTATCTTAGTGATACTCAATTAAGTAAAGGTCAAAATAATGTTGTAGGTTAGGCACTATTTGAAAACAATACCACACCACCTTGTGTGAAATAAACTCAGTATGATGATTTGAATATCAAGATGATTTCATAACATTCCAATAAATCCTAACGAACAAGTTTACAAAGCCACACCACAATAAATGCGTCTCATAAATCATAACCGCAAGTTAATCCCAAATCACACCATTGAATCCTCGTCAAATATCACCACGAAGCTCAAAAAATAATTTACGACCTCAAAAACTCATATACAATGTAAAGCAATGTGTCAAAATACTCTAGTATAAAACGATCAACGCCTAAGGACGGTCGAAGTGTTCATAATAACTCAAAGAAACCCACTTGTAAGTCAAACGAACAATAGATGTCACCGGTGGGTCGGGATAAAAAATACTATGAACTTCTGAAGCAGTTAATAGGGACCCTACACAAAAGCACAGCGGTGGTACAACCTTTGAATGAAGTCGACCTACTAATTCATATTTATACGGTGTGTCCACGCTCAAAGGGTTTGCTCTATCGAAATACTTTTCTGAGGTTTTCGTAATCACGTCACCGAGCACTGAATATCACGACGATGCGATGACGAAGGTAATATTATATTAAATTATAAAATTGATACTCTGTGTATAAAAAGATTCACTATCTAAATGCTTCATTAAGTTTAATCACGCATCATCTACGCGAGCGTCTTCTACAAATCAGTGAGTCATTCCAAAAAGAAATACACTTGGCCATTCATTATCATCAACAAATTATGTTTTCATTGGTCTACAAGTTTTGTGATCATCAATAAAGTTTTTTGTCCTGTCAAAATATCTCGCCGCTAAATAGGATCGTGCAATTGGCTCTTGTGGCCAAACAAAATCATGCGCAGACGCTTGTGGAGAGGTGTAACAAAAGCTCAATCATATTTACATTTAGTCATTGGCTATTAATCAACACAAGTTATGCTGCACTTCAATAGGGACCTCGAGACAATCGGTGATAAACTGATAAAGAAATGGTTCTAATGTAAATAAATGGTCATCGATATGTTAGTGTCTGTACGGCGCTTGGTTAGTGTGGAGTAGGCTTTTGAAAATGGGTATTTTGTAGCGACTAATGAACTCATAACAGATGAGCTTTTTCAGAAAATCAGCAGGCATAATGTTCTGAAACCTAATTTAATTATTTTGATCAAAATACTACCTGCGCTGCACTTGATTAATCTTAACTCCAATTTCAATGAAAAGCTTGAGTTGAAATTAATAAACGGATCCAGAAATGCTTAACTTTAGATTCGTTACTAAAGACAAAGTAAATGTTGTACCTACCTACATATCAACAGTTTCCTTAACAATAAAACAGCGAAATGTTACAACAGTTTCTTCCACACTATCGCCATCATAATGTGTCCGTAGATGAGCGCGCGCGCAATAACAAGTGAAGCTAACAAGCGGTCGATACAAACCGTCTCACTGACGCTAATCCTAAATTATAACACCTAACTAATCACTCGCACTTTAGTATACTCTAACTTTATCTGCGAGGTACTAACAAGATCTATTACTTAACTATTCATATTGATTTGTTAACTGCCAGTGATATTTCTTAGTCTATTTTGTGAATCTTAAGTTGTAAAAGACGTAAATATTCAACAAGCATCAATAATGCAATATACCAATAAAATGTTAGGATTCAGTATCGACACAACCTTTCATATTCTGCTACGAATTAGATTTTAGGGTTTCAGCAACTCAGAATAGTTAGTAATTGAGACCTTCATAGCTGTTTACATGCGACAGGCTTCCGAAACGAAAATGACACATTTTCGGTTACCTGATTTCCAATCAAATCACATGGTTGTAGCGGTCGTCTATTTGGATTAAACTGTCAACATTTTCGGGTTTCGGATTCGTGAACAGCGCTTATAGAGGGCTCCTTCGATGACATGGATTGATGTTCGATTCGGCATGGCCGCCGTATCGAATGTTTGTGAATAGCTATGCTTATTCCCACATTAGCTTTAAGTTCTCACTATTAGGTACACGAGAGAACATTAAGCCGTAACTGAGAAACATGATAATAATGAAGAAAAATATCAAAAGCGGCAATGAAAGCCAACGACACGAGCGAGGAATTAAGTTTGACAGTAAATAGAGGTGTAATTCAGCGATGTTCGTGCGCACGAGTTGCAGTATCGACAGGATAATAGAGGTGATCGCGACCGGCCCCACCACCGCCATCTAGTGCCGATCGCTTCACAATGTTATTAATCGTAACGATTACCGATAACACAGCCCTAAATGTTATCGACACTTTCAGATTTTATCGACATGCGGTTTACCTTTTTTGCATAAAATACGAAACAATGAAACGTCCCAGTCTTCTATAACTCTCGAATGTTATCAATCAATCTAATTAGGTACATATTATAACGAACCACCAAATTCGTGGACATGCGTGACGTTATACCTAAATCATTAAAAATCAGTAACAATCAGTACCTACCGAATAGGCTCGAGACAACCTGCAGGAAGTTGAAACATAGGTCTGAAAACCTGAATACCTGAAAACTGAACTGCTATTAACGTACTACAGACTACTACTAACACAACACCGTACGACACACAGATATAATTTAATTCGACCTTCTTATGCTCTATTAATACTTACACACAGGTATTATTTCCATCACAATCATGGCCTCAATTTTTTCGCCGATCACATTACTTTAGTTACTTCCATGCATCGCTCGAGAGTATTAAATTGACAGCTTACTGATGGCCTGCTGATTACTGTCCTCGTTTTTGCTGACCATACCTTTTAGAGGTGACAACGGAACCTCAATTTGACTCATACTTTGCCTGCCTCTTTAATTTTTTTTGTAAAGTTATGCTGTGGTAACTTTAAGTAAATTTTGTATGTGATGTGAGTATTTTCGTGAAAGACCACCCGTTCTTTCCCTTGTAACATAACATCTATTTAATTTGGCATAAACAGGTTTGAAATTAAAGAGCTTGGCAAATCTGTTGTAGACTCGTGTGACTATACTATAGCCAAAGCTACCGTCATATTTATAGATTCCTACTTGCAAAGATGATTTTTATGCAAGCCATTTCACGTAAAATTTCAATAATACCTCTACACAGGTATGTACCCACGAGTAAAATACTTTATTTAAGCATCTGAATCGTATCGAGCAAAATTGTCGACTACAGCCAACACTAAAGGCTGTGTTGAAGGCTCACTCATCGAGTTCAAAAGCCAAGCGGTGATCTGTTACCGCGCCCGTAATGCTGGGGTTACCCAACCATTGCTACAATTTCTAAGCGAGTAATACACCTAGCTAAGATGTAGACTAGTCAAACACTACGAGGACTTCTTATCTGGGTTAAATATTGGAGGCTGGACATTGAGATATTATATAAAAGGTGTGGTTGATTAACTTATCGATGTTCTTGAAAGGTTTGGGGTGTGTATTATGATCTTTATAGATTTAAACTCAATATTTCATATTGACTTTTGTCTGTTCATCAACCTTACTTGTGAGGCCGCTTACACTAAGTTTATGCACTAATAATGACTGCAGCAGCCCTTCTCTTTTGGTGATCCCAACCCAAAACTAATCTCTGAATAATTTCATTTGCAGCAGTTTTCGTATTTGTGACAACGCCTGCAACTTGCAAAAAGTAAAACGAATGCTATCGGAACTGCACGGCACCTTGATAATCCTTATTATTAGGTTCAAAATGTTCAGAGGATAATAAACCACAATGAGAGCGCGTTAGTGCTGCCGCGGGTGATAAACTCGCCGCCAAAGAGCCTCTAATAAGTGCCTGTAGGACAAAATAACAAACACTTTAGACACCATCAGGTGGACCCCTTCACGGGTATGGGCCCTTCGCATTAAGTGGACTATAGAAGTGGTAGACGTTCCATGTGACATTATATCAATGTTTGTAAACTTATCAACTGAAGTGGCAGAGTCGATTAAGTATAAAATTATTATTGAATGCTTTGATTACCAATAATTGAATTTACATCGAGGAATAAGTAGGTAAATGACTCGCTAATATTCTGAAATCATTCGTAAATATAACTCTTATCTGTCATAACGTGACGTCATGTCTAGTGCTTTGTTCCAATGCTCGGTAAGTATGTCCTCTTTTACTTGCCAAACTGTCTCATTCAGTTTAGCACACGAAATCCGGTGGTTAACAGTCTACATTAGGCTATGGTCTTCCAAATGTAATCTGGTCCTAATTGAGTAGATTTCTAGGTCTATACGCAGAAAACGCAAAACTAATCGCCAGCTCGCGGCTGGCGTTTCATTCGAGCGATGATTTCGCACCCACCCAGCCTCGCCTGCTAATTCATTATCTAAAACAAAACCTTATGTACATGCAAATAAAGAACAGAATCTCTCAAATAGTGGTAATTAATTACTGAACGCATCTTCAAGCAAAATTCTACTTTGGCTTGCAAGTTTTAGAAGACAAATCGGATTGGAGAAGTAGGATCCTAGTTTATATCCTGTGGGTGAGTATTATCCCGAGATCAATCAAAATCGCACGCGAAATGTTCCTTTGTTGGTCTCAAGCTTATAAATCGCACTCTTTACTGTAATTCGTTTGACCGTAATGACTTGCACCTTGGCGCTGACTTTTGCTCTTCACAAATGACTGATAAGTACTTTATTTGGAAGGCAAAACGACTACGACGTGGGTTCGAGACGAGTTGGCTAGTGAAGATTTGGAGAATTATTTTGCTATGTCTTAAAACATTGAAAGTTTTAAAGAACTGTAATTGGAAGCTTCAGATGTTTGTGTAATCTTCACCTTCATCTTGACCTAAGGTATACTAATTTTAGAGTGACGCTATGCATTATAAATTCAGGTCAAATTAACATTTAACACTCGTGTGTCACTTACTAGCTTCACCTTTTAATCATCGACACATCTTTTCGTCTTGATTCTTGCATCAACAATCACTAACAGACAAGTGCCTGTTCTACAAAAAAAGCTACCAATTCCTTAACTTAAAAATCCATAAAACTCCCGGAGATTCCATGCAAATTATTAGCCCCAGACGCGAATGCTTTATTCGATCCAGTTACTTATGCTCCCATTTGCACATCGACCATTTATCACAGTAACCACGAGAATTGAATGATGTTTATAATCCTTAATAAGGCGGTATTACGCCAATAAGCGTACATAAGTGAAATTAAGTGAATTGCCCGGTTAGTGCGAGCAACGCGATTAAATGTGACTTCGCCTCTAGTTATCATGTATCAAACATTGTGTCTGACGTCCTTAAACACCACTTACCTTTTAATAACGAGTCGTTAGAGGACTGCACAGAGTAGTTTATGTACAGAGGCAACGCGATAACTGTCAGGTTTGCATATATCTGCGTAAATTAGTAATTAATTGCAGTTGGTAATCATTTCAGTATTGTAATGTGCTGGAGTGTGGCTGGAACCATGATAGATTTTTGTGTTTGATTATATTGTCATCAATTGCTGACCGCTTATTATGATTAACACGAGACACTGAATCTGCATGAAGAGCTGAATGCCAAAAAATATATATCATCCCTAAAAAAACTGAAAAATTATTACCGCGCGAAAAGCCTAAAAACTTATTCTACCATTTTGATAGCGATAGACGAAACCTCTACCAAAAAAAACCCTCTAAAACATGCATCAACCCGCGTTTAAACAAGACGTTTAACCGCTGTTTGATCTGTTTCACAGAGCGCTCTACCGAACCCCCAGCGACGTTGCTCCTCCATAATGATTGATGGCTCCCGAATCCCGCGCCGGCGGCGATCCCGGGATTTATGCGCGCGACTCCCAGCTCCGACGTTTGCATCCGCTGTGCGGGACGAGGCCGCGTGGCACATCACTATGCGACACGTACAACGTACGTAGTACATCACTACGTAGTCAGATTAGTAAACGAGGAAGATGAGTTTAATATGAGATAATGTATGAAGATTGTCAATCTTTGTGATTATGGTAATGATTCCGACGTGATCGTTCATTTTCGGACACTGGGGGTATGACTAGCAAGTGTGGTGTGACATATTTTTGCTGCAGCTTTTCTGGAGCCGATAACTTGACGCCTTCCCTATCTTAGGCATATAATACCTACATTGGCCAAATATTCATTCTGGTAATTGAAACATCAAGAGCTCATATATTAGCTAGGTATGAACTCGTAAGAGTTTAAAACTAAACATTTTACGAAGAGCTTTTGAATCCATTGATACAGACATTAAGAAAATATATCTAAGTCTTCCTAAATCGTTTTTCGTTCGTCAACTTACTCTATACCCTTTTTAACCAAACACGGGCCACCAATTAAATCTACCAATGTACTAATACGTACCCGTCCGCATGTTAACTAAAACAAGGATATCCTTCCAATAAATCACACATCCAGTAACAAATTCCTCGCCCGTGCATTACAGCGATAATCTAAGCCTTCGCAAGTGCAGTTATTATGATAAGATTTATTGCATTCACGGCGATTATATCCCAAAAACTGTGATATTTGAACCCTTTTGTTTAACAGCCGCCAGCCAAACAATGAACAGGTGAAGCGGTCACCGGCGGAACACATCGCGGTACAAATCAACCTTTCTTTACACTTTTTGTAGGGTTTTTTTGTTAACCATAGGTAAATGGTGTCCAGATAAAGGTCGAACTAACACCAGCAGTAATTAGAGACTATTAATAATCGGTTATCTTGATCACGGGCTCGGATACCATAATAATTGGACGTGTTCTGTTAGAAATTATTACAAATACCGACTTTCTTCTGTGATTGTACCTATAAATTAAATACTGTATACTAATTTTCGGTAATTTGATGTACCGGTTACGTATAATAATAATCGAATAAAACCGTGCGATCAATCATTTGCTCACAGTGAGGTGCATTTTGAAGTTACGTGTCAATTCATAAACGAATACATTGCGTTTGTTCCGACGCACACAACGTTACAGAGATCAGAATCGTCGATATGACTTCTATGTTTGAAATCAATTTGTTGGAATAAAGGCATGGTTCATGTCATAAGTGGTTTTTATCTACGATCGAGTTGTGTCGGCGGCGTTTCGCGCATGCGCCGTGAAGAAGCACGGGAATGCGACGTCCGCGCTGCACCTTCTCCGAACTGCATCACTAACCATACCTTTAGTATATCGCCTTAACATTTCGAGAGATGTGCTCCTTAATGTAATGCAAAACGTGTAATTATCGATTCATTTTAATTAAATAAATTATCACAACTTTCCACATCTCCACAAATTGCTGGTGGATCGGCTAAAATGATACGGTCGACATAGTGATTATGAGAATTCGTATTTGGAATGTAAGAAAATTTATATTCAAAAGAGCCTATAATAATAAAATATAACATATTACATTTAAAATGTCGACAGTCGATGATTTTGTATAAAGAAACGTATGGACATCGATATTCGGCGTGGTAAACATTGTTCGTTCTGAAGGCAGAGTGACGGGACGGTGGCGGCCCCTTGTGGCGCTCAATTGATGCATCGCTTGCTCACCCACTGATTCAGGTTTGTATCAATAATGTAGCTCTTAATACGTGCCTGCAACATGATTTAACTTATATCATATTTTTTTATCCTACTATTCAATTCATCGTGAACGGAGAAACCGAATATTTATGTGGGTATAATATTTGATATGGAACAAAAACAGACTATATTTTAATAATAAATGAGAGCAACTCCCAATTGTGACTATGGGAAATATCATAAATGTTTCTGAGATATACGTAAAGGATGTCGCCACAGACTTTTAGATGCACGGTGACATAAAGTAAGACGATAATGACAATCCACTGGGTAATGCTGTATTCACTTTCTGTGGGTTAAAAGGCATCTAGAACCGACACCACTGAGCTGTCTTTTTCACACCTGAAGAAGACAGCGGTGGCAGGCAGTATGATTGAAGCCGAGATCCTGATTTTCAAGCAACTTTTGTCATCACCATCAGCCTAAAGCAGTCCACTAGTGGGGCACAGGCCTCTCCAATTGCACAGCATTCAACTCGATTCTCGGCAACTCCCATCCACCAACTTTGGCGAACCAGAAGTATAGCATAGACTGCGATAGCCCCATAGTATGAGGCTTCTAATTGCCCTCAAGTAATCCTCATAATAGTAGAGCAGTGGTGGCCCAGTGGCCCCGACTTACCTAGGTGTCGGTTGTCAGTTGGAACCCAGGCAGGCAGGAACTAGCGACACGCGGGGTTGTGACAATTGGATCCGGCAATTGGGAATCGAAGTGGCCCTGCACAAGTCCAAGGCCATGTGTTTTCATAGTCCTCGGAATGCGCCACAGTCGGGTTCCCAAATAACGGTAGGAGGGGTTCACATTAGCGTCGAGTCGACGATGAAGTACCTGGGACTCGTGCTCAATAGCCGGTGGAACTTCGTGGAGCATTTTCGACGTTTGGCTCCCAGACTGGATAAGGCCGGGGCTGCCTTGAAGCGGCTCCTGCCCAATCTATGGGGTCCAAACGCCTTCTGCCACCCAGTACCAGGCCCGAGTCGACGGCGCGTTGTGTTCTACGCGCGCCTCAAAGAGATGTCAGCAGCAAATGATGGGGTCCGCTAGAGCCGATGCCTGCCAGGGTTGCGGGAAAAACGTTGCGGGTCCGAAAGGGTTACCGTGGCCCCTGGCACAGGCAACTGAAGGAATACGGGTGGGTTTTATTCAGTAAGAGTCTGACACGCCCTCCCGCTCCGCCCAGAACGGGAGAAGATATTTGAAGATTTCCCAACCAAAAAATTAAAAATCATCACTACTGCCCTCAGAACGGTGAAGGAAAACATCGTGAGGAAACCCACAAGTACTAGAACCAAAAATTCGAAGACATGTGACATCTACCAACCCGTACCTACTGGGCCCGCGTGGTGGATTATGGCCCACTCCTTCTCACACATAGGAGGCCTGCGTTTCAGCAGTGGAAACACGTTTAGCCTTATTATGTGTGTGTAATCCTCATAAAACGGCATGTGGTAACGAAAACTTGTAAACTAGGGCACTGCTTACATTATAAAAGTATTCGAAAACAGTTAATGAGACCTCATTATCGGTTAAAAGGCGACAACTTTACTGCCATTATAAATAAACAAGTTAATTTATTGATGTTTTGTCTCCTGAGCAGTGTTAGATAGACCCCTGCGTTTGTCAAGGTCTGTTTATTGATACAATAAAACACCCTAGAAATAATTAGGACGACAATAACTCCCAAAACGTCTTAAATTAATTCGTTAGCCATAAAACTTATGAAGTTATTTTTTCCAGGCTATTAAGCCGGCAAGCCATGTGCCAAAATGCTTTGAATGGCGGAGCATAATTTGGTAAAAGTTTTTAGTAACAGCCACGCGACACCGTTTAAAAGGTATGCGGTTTTATTGTGGTTTCCGAAACTTCGCAAAAAGATACCTTGCGCTTTTCACCCTTTTGATGTCAACTTTGCAAATCTATTAGGGCTTTGTTTCATTGTCACCTGTTCCTTCCGATGTTTCGTTTGTCATGTGCATTGAAATTTAAAAGAAAGTTTAAAACACCCTGCAAGCTGTGCTTTTTACTAAACACAACTTTTTTTTTAAGAATTCTAGTGAGGCTTAGATTTTGCAGCAGGTAATGAACGAAATATGTAGGTGCCTAACGTTCGTTGGCCAGGTTATCAGGCTCCATTAAAAGTCTACTTCGTGAATGTTCACCATTGTATTCGACACGCGAACCGCGCTTCACGGAAACCTCAGGTAGGCAGGCGCCGCCAACGCAAATGCTAAACTTTGCGCTCGATGAATAAACAAAGAAACTCGCATCATAAGAATAACCATGTCGAACTACAAATTCGACTTTTTGTTTCTCGCTCAGCGTTTTAACTTGCGCTGAATTAAATAAATTGTTACGTGCGATTACACACACGTATTTGCTTCAAAGGAATTCGGATGCCTTAAGACAGAGCTATGAGTTTTTTCCGTGGCCGCGGCGGCGGTAGGTAAGCCAGCGAACCATCGGTAGCTGACTCCGACCGATATTTCATGCGCAAGTTAGTTCAAACAAATCGTACGGTGTCCCATCGCATCACGTCATTATTTTTACGTCAACGGTCACGATCGAGATGAATAAACTCGTTACAACGAACCATGGACAATGTATTGTTTGGGCAATCATGTTTTTTGTACCCACCTCCGTATGGCAATAACACATGATGCGTTTAACCATTCAGTAAAAAACTAATTTGTAGATTTAATTTTTTGTTAAACCACTATACTTTTTGTATAGTAACAACATGATTAAATAATACAATACATTGCATAATCGTTTTAATATAATTACTAAGTAATAAGGAGTACACCGTGGCTTCCGACGATTAAAACAATTTCGTTCGAGTTTCGCTGTATTCTTTTTGTAAGACCAACACGATATCACGTTTCCATAAAATCACCGAAGCGACTATTATTGTATGTTCGTTCTTTGTTTCAAGTCCACATCATGCCCTCATTTGATATTAAACTTTAGGGTTGAATCAATAAAGGCTTGTTTGTTGTGTTCAAGGTTATGGATATATCATTTCGCCTCACCTGCTCGGAGATGCCCAGTAGCCTAGGTAACTCGATAAGGTGGATATCGCTCTGCCTCCGCTCAAGTATTTCGTACGATTAAGATGAAATTGCTTTTGTTTTTGTATTTTAAATTTTTGGGCATGTAGATGTTCATATTGTACGATGAACTTTTGAAATGAATTTTGTTACTTTTTGTTTATTTTGGATTCTGCTGATGAGCAGTGACACGACCAGAAACCGTTTCTAAAAGTTGTTATGGCAATATTGGATAAATCTAAATATTTAACATTTTAATGAAACAGTGTGTAGTCCTTAGTTCCATAAAATTAAAAAGCTCTCTTGTGCTTTGTCTTCTATGAGAACACAACACAAAAAGTTTTCAAACAGACACCAGCTAAAACTCTGAATACGCATTTCCTCTATTGTCCTTACCCTGAAAAATTGCAAACACATAAATCGAATCACACAATAGAAATATACACATAGCGCGTCAAACAATACAATCATGATGTTCTCCACAACACAGATAAGTGTTTACTTTTCTCGGTGCTTTGCAACTGAATTCCCAATTCTCGTTCAAGCATATATCATACGTGTCGACCATAAATATTATGGATGTGTTGAAACAAGAAAATAGACCATCTGGCAATTTGTAACGGTCTGCCAGAAAAAAAGGCAAACCTTTTTCCGTTGAATTCAGTAGCTTTTACGCCTGACTGAGTTTGTTGTTGACTGTTGTTATCTAATGTATGTACCTGTTGGTTAAAATTTTGTTAACACGTTGTTGTAACATTTTATCAGTGGAGCATTTAATATAACTACGATAGTGTGAAATGCTTTCTAGTTTTTCCTGCGCCTTTATGTTTTTTTTACGTTTCTTGCACGGGTCAGTTGAAAGTAATGGAACGTAGATGGTTTCTTAATCAGAAAGAATTGCTTACAAATATTTAATCCTTAATAACTTTCGGGTGAACGATTTTATCGTACATGCTTAGTATCTGCTGATCAATACTTGCGTTTCCACACAGATCCATTCAAGTTTCTGTATCAATTCGTGCATGGACTTGAGTATGAATTTTTTGCACAGAATCGTGCAGGCCTATTAGTTACAACCAGCAAGCTTTTAGAGTTGGTGGAAAATATTTGGACAATCTAGTTTGTATGTAAAGACTCAACGCTTAATCCAATGGGAAATAAAACTAAGACATAACAGTAGCGATTACCCGTGAATAGGTACAACCCAATCTGAACAATCAAAACGGTTAAACGTTTTTGATATATTCCCAATCCCAAACTTAATCATAAAAAACATAGAGCAACTTTAAAAATAGTCTCTGGTCCCACCTACGGCGTTCGTATGTTCCCACTACACGTCACTCGTCCACGTAACCAAATACAGGATGATATTATAGGACGCTTTATCGGAGCATTTATTTTAATTCGATCTGTCAGAGATGAGACAAAAAATGCTCGGCTCGAGCAGGCATCGCTACTGGGCGCGCCGGCGACTCGTAACGTGATCACGGCATACGAATTCCAACTGTTTTGATTGTGAGAAAATTGGATCAAAGTCATATGCAGGTAAATAGGTATAGTTTCTTCTAGATACTTCTAAGGTACTTGACCCATTTAAAAATAAAAACTGTACGTTTATTCAATAAGCTTGAACTTCAGTTTCTCTTGTCAAACGGGCTGGTGAAGGCAAGTAATGTAAAAGGTCAAGGAACACGAACCTAAGATCAATAGAAGATATGTCATGGGACAACTTTAAGTGGTGGGCTATTTGCATTTGCTTGCCAAGATTACTTCTTAAATGGAATCTGAGACTTGAAAGAAACCTACGAAAAAAGATTTGTACCGACATCCCGTTTGAAATACCAATTTTCTGACACTCAAAGCGCATGTAACGTTAGCAATACAGAATCATGACGTCATGTGGTGTTTTAAAGAGCAGGCTGCTGCGCCGGGGCTCAAGTTTCGCGGTGGGTCGAAGGCGCGCGCGACCGCGCAATTTCGTCGCCGCAACGCTGCGCCCGCGCCGATTCGCAGATATTATGACACTCAAGTATGGAAATGAGAGATGAAAGTAAAGTCATAAGTGAAATGAACATACACTTAAAAGTAGGTAGGTACCTATAAATTAATTAATAACATGTAATATTTGAGCTCATTCGAATAAACCCTACTCATGTTAGATTGCATTTAAGTCAATGGTCCGCCAGTGTTTTTCGTAGATGTTAATTGTAATTTTATGAAGTTTCAAAACTACTAAGCACTCAACTACTCCATACCTATATAATTTGTATTAAATTTCCAACATATTACAAACGTACGATATTCTTTCCAACATAAAAAGAACCCAAATGCCACTGATTGTCTTAGGAACAATAAAAACATGCCCGTAGCTACCCATTATTAAGCGATACGCCTGTGTAATTTATAAAATTGTCAAAAATTATATTCCGGTAGTCGCTGGCCAGTTTTAATATTTTTTGTGCGTTACACCCTCGAAACACAAACCGAAAAAAACGTCGGAGCACGCGACACGCGATCTGCGGCGTCCGACGAAAAAAATACTACATCGATAATCAAATCTCTGCGAGTTCGTTGGATATTAAACGGCTATAAATTATCATAATAGCTACAAACTATTATTCCACGAGAGGCATTCAGTAAGCACCTACCTAGAACCTTTGTCCAGTTTGGATAATATTTTTTTTTGGGATTGGCGCGAATATAGGGTAGCGTAATAAGTGGTTGACCACTAAAGATGGGTCCAAATATTTAGCAGATAATAATATTATATCTCAGAATAGCCGTTTAAGTAAACGGTTTATGACTGTAATTTACTTAACAGATAATTTGTTTAGGTTAAGAGCATTTTGGTTCCGGTTTTGTTCGTTTGAGTACCGATAAGTTTGGTTGTAGATTATAAAAAACATAACAACCTTTTAAATAGTTGTGCCGTAGAAAAATGTTGCAACAGGAACAATCCTGGTTCGTAGACTTACCAGTCAAGCTGAGAGCCCTTATTATTTTGGTAACCCAAGCAAAAACAAAATAAAAGGGCCGGCCCAGTACTGCTGCTGAAGTAGTTAGGTAGCAGTTGCAGCTGAAACCCTTATTATTTTGGTAACTCAAGCAAAAACAAAACGAAAAGGGCCCAATATTGAGCCTTGTGACATACCCATTATAATTTTAAGCTTGAAAATGTAATGTATTGTCTATACCTATATCTTGCTATGTTTTGAGAGCTAAAATAATACTAGTTCTAGTGTTCATCTATGAATCTCATTCTATTATCTTCATAATCCAAAGCATATTGTGACCGACCCAATCAAAAGCTGTAGACAGATCACATAAGATGACAGACATCAGCGTATCTTTTTATCATCAATCACGTTCAATTAGACATACAGCATTATGTTAGCCAAGTTAGAATATAAAAAAATGGTGACGACGCACTAACCATGTTGTAAACCCTACTAGCGCCATCTCCCCAACTCCCCATCGAAAAGTAACTTCACAGCTGCGACTATATACAGCGGCATCTATAATTACACGTGTAAGCTGTTTTCACGTTAGTCAAAGTGGATTCTGAGCGTTTCGTATTACTTGCAATAGATGGCAGTTCGGTCGAATACTCAGCTGGCTTTCTAGATATTAAGACTTATTTTTGTTCCACAGATGTCTCCTTATCTCTTTGAAACTCTTGCAGTATATATTTGATAGATGGGGTTAACTAACTATTTACCATCCGTTTAAGTTACCCATTAACCAAGTTTGGAGATAAAATCACCAAAGCCTGGATTACATTAAATTAGATTAAAAAGTGTTTTTGTGTATTTATCTTGAAAGGAAACTTTTTAGAAGTCCTACAAAGTGATAATATGTAAGTATTTTTTCATAATTTTATAAAAAAAGTGTTTAGGTAATTTTTATTTTCAAGGACAAATTGACACTCACTCCAGAAAAACCCGCTTGAAAGAAGACAGGAAATTGGTTACGTTGTAAGCAATAAATAAACACGTAAAGCCTTCCCCTTTTTATTTACGACATTGTAAGGCAAGGGTAGATTGGGAAACCAAACTAATGACTTCGTAAATTAGGGTGATATTAATGGTGTTATGTAGGTCACTAACCTATTGCTACAGTACCATTGATTTATTGCATTCACAAGATACTGTGAAGCCATGAAAAAACAGAAGAATTTCAACAACTTCACAATGTATATACCTACCTTTTAAGTGAGGTAATTTTTTTTATAATATGACCATGACGATTCTTAGACCATTTAACCTAATGTATGGCTAAAATGCTTCATTAATCATGTGTACTTTCACACACTTATTTATAGAACCTAGAGTAGTTCGTTTAAAGTGATAGACATAATTTTAATACAAGAAATAAAGATAAAATAGATCAACCATTTTTCAGATTAGCTAAAGTACATACATCTTTTATGGGGTACTGTGTTAAATGCTACAACAAAATACCTTGTCATAAATTGCAATTAAATGAAAGAAAATTTAAAACTCATATAAAAAGTTCACTGTGTAAACAAGCGTATTACAAATTAGAGGATTATATCCAAGATAAGAATGCTTGGAAACTTGCTGGTCCAGCTCCATATGACAATCTAGGGTCTAGAAAAATTCAACTTGTTGCTACTATAATTGTATAGTTAAGTTAGTTATTTTTATGACATTGATTTACATTCTGTGATTACTTTATCTCACACACTGACATATTACTTGTTTACATAATTTGGGAAATCGTATACTTTTACAATGTTTGTAAATGTGTGAACACCATGTATCTATCACTTAATTAACTTATTTATCATTGCAACGTTTATTAAATTCTTTTTACCTATTGTGGTAGGGTAATTTTAATTATAGGTGCATCGTCTTCACATATAATTATATAATTAATGTATACAAAATATTGTAACACATTTTAAAAGAGTACATAACGGAGGAGTTTCTTGCCCATTTTTCTCCATACGAAACTACCTTTTGGAAGGGGCGACTAGAATCAATTCTATTTAAATGTAAATGTTGACGTTCAAAAGTGCCTTTTATGTGCCTATTTGAAATAAATGCTTTGACTTTGACTTTCGAACTTGCATAGACTACTAAAAAAATACTAAACTTGTCTTTTCTGGCAATTAAATAATAATATTTTGACTGACCGGTTGGTGCAGTTGGTAGCGACCATAGATATAATAAAGAAGGCGACCCTGCTTTCTGAACCGCTGGTCCCGGGTTCGATCCCGGGACAAGTCAAACATTTGTGTGCATGAACATGTCTGTTTGACCTGAGTCTGGGTGTGTATATGCATATCAGTCATCAGGTTACCGTAGTACGGGCTCTGCCTAGTTCGGGACCTGAAGACCTTGTGTGGATGTTGTCTCATATAAAAAAAAAATAATAAAGCCACCTCTCCGTCCTGAATTTGTTTTCAGAGGTCGAACAGAGCATTGTAAGGCTTCGTTAAGAATTTATATGGCAGCTCGTGGCTTGGAATCGTGCCCGGTGTATGACAATAAGCTCGGCCCGTAATAAAACTTTAAAAACAGTTTTCGTGGGTGGCCTTATCTGTAAGTGCTCATACAAGCTGCCGTCGACGAGTGTCGGCGGCTGCCGTCGACAACATGCCACTCGTGTATTTGAGTACGGTGCTTGTGGTATTTTGCTACACCAAAACCACATACTTTATTCTATTTGTATATTTAAAATTTTGGGAGCCGAACCCAGCAATTCTTGTCACAATTCGGTACCTGAACCTATGTGAAATCGTATGACACTCATTTAAGTCACATTTTTTTTAGGTTCTAGAACACTGTTACCGCTGAAAAGCAAACCTTTAATTACCTTTGACTGTTTTTACATCCAAATCTATATTTCATACTATGTATTTCATTTCGTCCTTTTATATGATCTTAGAATGTTTTTATACTTCTACATTGTTTTATATTGTAAATTGTCATCTGTCCGTTTTATTATTCTACAAAGCTTACACGTTAAAGCCCGTTACTGTAAAAAGGTCAGATTCTCTCTGAAAGCCGTTCTTACTGTTTCTGGCCGACAATCAAATATTAAGTTTATTTATTTATTTATTTAACCATTTATGTACACACTTATATAAACAGACAAGAAGAAAATAACAGAAAAATAGGTACAAAGGTGATGCTTATTTCTAATGAAATCTCTTCCAGCATACCTGCGATAGGATAGTAGATTTAGAGATGTAGACAGCGTGTGTAAGAGTAAAAGAGAAAATAAAATACATAAAATCAAAAACAATTCACTTAATAAAATAAAACAAATAATATGAGAATATACATACATACATAGTACATACTTCTAAAATAAATAACACTAGAATATTAATATATACGCAACTATGACGAAGTGGAAAGATAGTGTTCTTTCACTCTTCTTTTAAAAACTGCAACAGTGTGGCAGTCCCTAATGTCAGGCGGAAGTGAATTCCACAACCGCACCGCGTGCACAGTGAAGGAGTAGGAGTAAAAGTCGGTGGAGTGGGGAGGGGACTTAAGGAGGTTTCTAAGATGCGAAGTTATTTGATTTATGTTTGAAACGTTGAACACACAGGTACTTCCAGAACGTCTCACAGGGACTATAAAAGCGGCCGTCAGTTCTGGCTAAAGTCAGTCTCTAACCAGTCTTTCAGTCAGTCTCTAATCAGACTTTGCTCGGTCTTTTACGATTCATTAATGAGTCTTTACTTAATGTGTTTTTACTCAGTCTGTAAGCAGTAAGTATTTATTACTCCTGGCTCTACCTTGGAGTAGTCTTCAGCAGACTTGAGTCAATCTTTAGCGCAGTCTTAAGTGCAGCCAATAGTGCAGTTCTTCAAAATTTGTGTTTCATTTGTATTATCCAAAACAATTCGGTTATTTTCGCAGATGTGTCATTGTTAGTGAATCCCCGTAAGTGTTGTATGTGTGACCCGTTCCCTCCGCTCTCAAATAGCGTAGCGAAAGGCGGCGCAGCCTCCTACTGCAGGACCGGGAGGTCTCCAGCGCCGGGAGCTCGTCCCACGCTTCGGGACATTCCTCCTGCCGATCGCGAAGTGCCTCTGGCATTTCACTCACGTGAGTTAACGACGACATGACCTCCTCTACGACGGCTCATGACATGAAATCCTCTAAGACGGTCCACCTGGCCTAATTGACGTGGCTACTCCATCCTCGTCCAACTCCACAGCTATCCGCCGCTACATCTTGCTCCTGACTAAGTACTCATCTTTTTATATTTATTTTATGTTTTTGTACTAAACTCTTATTATTTATTAATGTTACTTTCCATTAGCTCCAGCTAATCGGCAGCCGTAGACATGTCAGCGGCGGCCGTCGCCCAGTGTCGACGGCTTTAGCTGCCTCTGCCGTAGACGCGTGCCGCTCGTGTGTATGAACACTAATTGATGAAACGTGGATGTACAAATGATGCCTGTATACTACGTTTGTAGTTTTGGTTCAGCAGCCAAACTATTAGATTTTTACCTATGCGATTGACTGCTGTGCTGCGTGTCGTGGGTTCGATTCCCGCACGGAACAAATATTTGTATGACCTACAAGTAGTTGTTCCGGGTCTGGCTGTTTGTGTATGTGACTTTAAATGTTTCTAAACGCACCCACAATACTGGAGAAGTTCCTACTGTGGGGCAACGTTTTTTTTTTTAAATAAAATAAATATTTTTTTTTATTTCGATCAATAAAAATATGCACCCATGCTATCGATGCATCCACATAACAGATAAAAGAGGTGATGCATCTCTGCCAGCGCAGTGGTACTTTTTCAATGCCCTTCTTAAAGAAGTCAGGTGTACGGGAGCCAACAAACTCATCAAAGGCATTTTCTACTGTCTCTCGGTTATTTAATTTTTCCCTGTCAAGAATATGTCCAAATTTTGGAAAAAGTAGAAGTCTGTCAGTCTGGTGAGTAGGTACGTTGGACGCAAAACTTCCAACTCTAGCTCTTGTAGGTTAGAAAAAAAAAAAAAAAAACAACCGTTTGCATTTTGTGGCGTATGAGATCGAACGTTGTCGTGTAGTAGCAGCGGGGACACGCGATTAACCAGGGCTGGCCGGAGATTTGTGAGCTTCTCCATCATTGTGTTGCCCAGACTGCCTCACACATGAGGCAGTCTAGGCAGTGCCGGACTCTTACCGGCTGAAACCCACTCCTGCCTTACGAAGTGTCCCCTTGACATAGTAAGCAACCATTTTTAATTTTTATTAATTGGTATTCATTTTATTGATTTGACTGAATATTAATAAAGTTTTACTAGTAGTATTTTTAATATATGTTTATTTATTGTCTTGAAAGAAACCTAAATCTATGCTTATATTTTTTATATTAAAAGCATAGCCTTAGGTTTCTTCGTTTCTATTTAGGTATTACTCTTGTGCCTATTGCAATAGTATTCGGTTTTTCGAAATTTTCCGTTTGTCATTAATTTGCTAATATTAATCCTATTTAGCTCCATCTTCAGTTCCATCTCCGCATCCAATCGCTCCGCTCCAAACGCAGGACATTCCATCAAAATGTGAGGGACCGTTTAAAGTGCATCCGGCTCGCAGATGCACGATAGGCTCCCATTACACTTTAAACGATGCAGGTATTCGGAGAACCCACCGTGCCCGGTCATCATCTGTGTTACCACTCCGGCAGGCTTCACCTTTTGAATAATCTTGAAAGCATCAATCGCGTCCGAAAAAAACATTTTTGTCACGGCAGCTGTTTTACCGTTTTTGTATCTCCGGCTCCATTCGTAGAGCAACCCCATACGGATCTGCCACTTGACGAATGAAACCGGGCAGCGGTCATAGTCCGGCTTCTTCTTCAGTTTAAGTGCAGCCTCTTTCGCAGGTAGTCTGCGCGTTCATTGCCCTCGAACCCGGCGTGAGCCTTTATCCAAAACAAGGAAACATCATCATCTCAAGAGCTGGCGGGGGACCCCTCTCTTCGCCTCATACAGAGCGGCTGCTTCTTGTATTCGGAGGTCGAGTGGGAGTATCCCAGCCAGCACCAGGGACCGTATTGAGGGTTAGATATAGGTAAAGAGCAACGTACACACTTAATAGCAGCTATAAAGACAAAATACGATAACCCCAATTTAACTTCCATAAGGGCAGAAGAATAATGCCACTACAGGATGACACAATATCCATTCAAAGTGATTTTTATCAATATGCTGTTTTAAATACTACACTAAAGAAGTGTATATTTTGTACAATGAGTTTGAGCATCTGTATGGTTTTTCCTCAAAAGACCGTTTCAGACACCAATCTACATGGTCTTCACATGATCTGACCAAGATTATGTCTGGACTCTAAAAGAGACTGTGACTTTTTTTTTTTTTTTTTTGTGGGTGGGAAATCATCAAATAACTTCTCCCGCTCTGGGCAGAGCAGGAGGGCGTGTCAGACTCTTACTGACTAAAACCCACCCGTGTTCCTTCAGTTGCCTGTGCCAGGGGCCACGGTAACCCTCTTGGACTTTTCCGCAACCCTAGCAGGCATCGGTCCTAGCAAACCCCGTCATTGGTGCTGACATCTCTTTGAGGCGCGCGTGGAACACAACGCGCCGTCGACCCAGGCCTGGTCCTTATCGAACGGCGAGCTGCCCATTGCTCGCCGTTCGCAGGCCCGCGCCTACGGTGGCCGGGAATCGGCCTGCGATTCCCGACGCCCAGGGCGTCTCCTGCGGCGGCTAGGGGCGTGAGGGCGCAAACTTTGCCTCTCCCTCACGCGTTCCGCCTCCTCCTTCGCGAACATTACTGCTTCGCAGAAGGAGGTGAAGAGACTGTGACCTCTGAGTTTGTTTCGGCCTTTCTTCTCAGAGTAGTCAGATAGGAAACGCCGACCTCATCTAGTTTTTAAAATATGATTGACGTGTAAAAGTGTTTGTACAAACCTACTTATAGAAATAAAATCATTTATCATTTAGCATTAAGAGTGAATTGACTGAAGACTTCTCAATGACAGTAATGTTTCTACTCTGGAATATTAAGTAATTTATTGTAACTTTATGAAAGGGATAGGTAGGATCCCATGACTAGCAAAATATCCTAGTACAAAAACCCAAAGGTGTTTTATATACCTAAAGAGCTACTTCGTCTAGAGTTTATTGCGGTGAATGAACTGCTTCATAGGTAGATAAGTAGGTATCTATTTAATACCTAGTCACGAATAATTGTAGCGTAGCCTTCTGCGTAAGCTTACAAAGTATTACTCAAGCTATTGGTTTTATATAAATATAAGTAAAGGCCCACATTTTACTGACAGGCAGATGTAACCCTCTTCATAGCTTGGCCGTCCAGTAAATGCTTAATGATAGGTATATTTAACAGTGGGCGCCATTCAATTTATTTTGTAAAATTCACGGTGAAAAGTTATTATTAGAAATGGCTATTCTTGGCGTGTGATTCTTAATTCATAGCTCGGGTGTTTCCGTTGAAGGCTTTCCTAACCTTTCACGGCTTTCACACACCTTTTATGAAATGAAGAGTACGGTAGGTACATAATTAAAAAGTAAACCAATTTAAAAATGTATCGTTTTACTCAAAACATCGACGAGAATACATTGACCTGGAATATGTTATTATTCTGATGGAACTAATTAAAACATTTTATCTTATGTCTCTTCTCGGCTTATCATCCGAGTGCTGGTTTAGCGCTCGGTCTGAAGCTCAGTCTTTATTTCCTTTTTTTGTGAGAAGAATATGAGATAAAAGGAATAATCTCAATTAGCAGATGTTACTGTATTTTTCCTTTCTTGTATTTTAATGTGGCAAGGTAGATATTTAAAGAAACGTCGAGTTCTGCATGTGCAGGGTCTGGCATGCTAGTCTGTTGGGTAAACTGGGACGCATTCGGCATCCCTGCTGACCTTTGCAACTGGATTTTCGACTTCCTGAGTGATCGATCAATCAGAGTGGTCATAGATAGCTGCTCATCGGATCATAAGGCTATTGATGCCGGTGCCTGAGGCCGGTGTTCCTCAGGGATCTGTTCTTTCTGTGACTCTATTTCTGTTACACATCAACGATCAGAACACTGAGAGGAAACAGCTACTCTTAGCCTGGAGCGAATGAATTTGACCTTAAATCTCATTTCCCAGTAGGGCGACGACAATCTGGTCAAATTCAATGCTCTGAAAACACAGACGTGTCTTTTCAAGCCAAAGGGAGCCCGTTTCAGTTATCTTCTTCTTTCCGAGGTGCATCTGTACTAGTTACCGACCGCCAACAGCTTTTTGGCATGGAGTTGACGTCTGATCTCAACCATCGATTCAAAAGCATAGACTGCCGCCAAGAAGCCGGGCAACCTAAATAAAGTGAGGCAATACTTCACATCTGGACAGCTTTAGAGTCTGTACAAAGCACAGGTATGTCCCTGTATGGAGTATTGCAGCCACTTATGGGATGGCTCAGCAAAATACCAGCTTGCTGCACTTGACTCGGTGGATCCCAGATCAAAAAGGTTTGTAGGCGACGAGACGTTTTTGACTAGGCTTCACAGCCTGGCTCATCGGCGTAATGTTGCTTGCCTGTCGGTCTTCTACAGACTGTACTACGGAGATTACGCGCTGGAGCTCCACGACCTAATCTCACCATCGCCCTTTTATTACCGGACTACCAGACGTACTGCAGGGTACCATCCGCTGTGGATCGCCCGGAGGACACGGTGGAGCATACGGTGGAGGTCTGCCCGGCTTGGGCGGAGTACTGCCGTGTCCTCGTGGAGGCGATTGGCGGTGGCGATCTCTCGCGTCCGGCCTTGGTCCAGGCCATGGTACGGAGCGAGAGGGCTTGGGAAGCCATCACCTCCTTCTGCGAAGCAGTAATGTTCGCGAAGGAGGAGGCGGAACGCGTGAGGGAGAGGCAAAATTTGCGCCCTCACGCCCTTAACCGCCGCAGGAGACGCCCTGGGCGTCGGGAATCGCAGGCCGATTCCCGGCCACCGTAGGCGCGGGCTTGCAAACGGCGAGCAATTGGCAGCTCGCCGTTCTATAAGGACCAGGCCCGGGTCGACGGCGCGTTGTGTTCCACGCACGCCTCAAAGAGATGTCAGCACCAATGACGGGGTTTGCTAGGACCGATGCCTGCTCCCCACCGATGTGTCTTCACGTTGTCGTCGTGGTGGGGCTTGTGTGTCTCAATGATCTTGGAGCTTTGCCGGTAGAGTTACTCATGCCGGAAAGATTCAAGTGAGAGACCAGACTAAGAGAGACACGGGGCAGAGGTCATAACATCGGAATTCTGCGAGAGGCGCACAGTTTCGGGATTTTAACAGTGCTCATGTTGCTGGGCGATGTGCGATTCATTTTCCGAGTTGTTGGAGAGTGAATGGGGACTCAATTGAAGAATTCTTCGTGAAGTGGGTCCGGGGTTGAGGTGTTTGTCGTGTGCCGTGTAATGGCCCACGGAGCGGGTCATTGGACGATACGTGATTTGTGATTCGCTCCTCTAATATTTTTAGAGGAGTGAA
Source organism: Brachylomia viminalis (assembly GCA_937001585.2). NCBI lineage: Eukaryota > Metazoa > Arthropoda > Insecta > Lepidoptera > Noctuidae > Brachylomia > Brachylomia viminalis. The sequence goes on from OW443299.2 coordinate 14,231,822, forward strand.
TCGGGGATGGGGTTTTCATCGTGTTCCGTGCGATGGCTCACGGAGCGGGCCAGAGAGAACAGCGGTGAATTTCATTGGTTATTGGTGGATATTAGGCCGACAAGGACCAGAGGCCAGGGAGGGAAACTAAAAAAAAAAAAAAAAAAAAAAAATTTGGTTAAGATCTCAGAACAATAACTAAAGTTATTGTTCTGAGGTTAAGATATATTTAGGTTAACATAGAGGACTCCACCTCTTTAAAAAAAAAAACAATAAAATCATGAAGGCGAATTGTAAAAACAAACCCAGGGGGGTACCGGTTGCTCCGCAGCCGGAGAATCCCTCACCGAACTTAGTTCGGTCAGCCCTTCGTATTCTGGGGGGGGCAACAACCGCCAACAACCGTCAGTCGACGCAAAGAGCCAGGGTGGCTAATGTGCCCGAGGTATGGAGTCGTTGGATGTATCCAACACGTCCGCATCTCAGGGACCAAAACAGCGGACGCAAAGCGTCGCAGAGGCACGTCCAGTGTCAGAGGGGAGGGTGACTAGGTCTCGCTTCAAGCGGCCGGCTACACCAGTGCGTGAGATGGTGAGCGACAGCGGTGATTCTGACTGCTCGCAAATGTCGCTCGCTTCCAAGGCGTCATCAAAAAGCAAGCGAACGTGGAAGGTAGCAGAAACGGAAAAAGCGGCGTCAGGGGAAAGTGGTTTGCCTGTTTCGGATAGGGCCATAGTGGAGAAGCTGGAGAGAGAGAACGCGGACCTGCGTTCACAAATCGCTAGCCTCACAGCAACGGTGGCACAAATGGCGGAACAACTCAGCCTCATCTGTAAGGGGCAGGTTGATGGATCTTTAGCGGTGACAGGACTAGCACCGGAAGCAGAGGCCCAGCTTCGGCGTTCCATCGCCATAGAAATTGGGGGTATGATGGACGCCAAGTTGGCTGCCATTGCGAGCAGGTTGCCACCTGAAAAGCCACTACGTCCGCCTCTTGCATCCGACCCAAAGAGGGCTGTGGCTCTATCGGAAGTTGCGCAGGATCCCAGCGTGATTCCTAATTCCAACAGGAAAAAAGGTAAGGGAAAAGGAAAAAAGGGGAAGGAGAAGTCGGTGGCTCCGGTGGTGGAGCTTCCCGCTGTACCTGCAGCACCGCACAGGACTTACAGCCTGCATCAACGGCTGAGGCGGAGTCTTGGTCGACTGTGGCAAAAAAGGCAAAGGCTCCTCAGTCCAATGCCACAGTTAGTGCCCCAGCCGCTCTACCCGTGACATCTACCCCCGCAAAGGGGAAAAAGCAGCCGGTCAAACTGCCTCGAGTTCCCGCTTCGGCAGCGATTACCATCGCGGTAAGGGAAGGATCATCCGCCACTCTCGCAAAAGTTCTGTTGGTAGCGAGGCAGCAAATTCGGTTGGCCGATCTCGGCATCGATACTGTTGGCCAGAAGAGGGCTGCGGATGGCGGAATGGTTCTTTCCATCTTTGGACTGTTCTGCCAAGGCTGACAGCCTGGCAAGCCGTATGAGGGAGGTCCTTGCCGATTACGACGTGCATATTGCACGTCCGATGAAAATGGCTGAGGCGAGGATCATGGACCTCGACGACGCTGTCACGCCAGCAAATGTGGCGATAGCGATTGCCGAAGCAGGTGGTTGTTGTTCCGGGGACGTAAAGGTGGGTGAAATCCGACGCCCACCTACCTCTCTGGGGCACGTCTGGGTTCGTGGTCCACTAGCGGTGGTAAAGAAGCTGGCGTCCAGCAATCGCTTGCGGATAAGATGGACGTCGGTAAGGGTCGAGGTGTTGGAGGCACGTCGTATGATGTGCTTCCGTTGCCTGGAGCCCGGGCACGTCCGTCGCCGGTGTACCAGTGCGGTGGACCGGAGCACTCAGTGCTACTCTTGCGGAGGACCCCACAAAGCAAGAGAGTGCACGTCAAAGACTGTGCGGTGTCCTCTGTGTGCGGATCAAGGTCGACCAGCTGACCACAGGCTGGGAAGCAAGAAATGCGTTCCACGCAAGAAGGGGGCCTCACTTGCCCCGGCCACATTGCAGAGATCGGCGCCGGCACCACTGGGTGCAGGCTCACTAGAGGAAATGGATACTTCATCTTCCCAGCCCTGAAAGTCCTTCAGTGCAACCTGAACCACTGCTGCAATGCGCAAAATCTTTTTCTGCAGACTGTTGCAGAGTGGTCGGTTGCCTTGGCGGTGGTAGCAGAGCCCTATGGTCTCCGGGATCACCCTCGCTGGTTTCGGGACACTTTGGACTCTGTTGCTGTTTACTGGGCTGGTGGAGGCGATGGGCCTCACTGCTCCCTTCTCGATAGGGGGCGGGGACATGTCGCAGTCGAATGGGGACATCTGGCCGTAGTGGGCTGCTACGTGTCTCCCAACATTTCCCTCGCCCAATTTGAGGGATACCTGGATGGGGTTGCGAACTGCATTCGAAGCAAATGCTTACCCCGTCCAGTGCTTGTCCTGGGAGACTTCAATGCTCACTCCAGAGCTTGGGGTAATACCCGGGATAGGCCGAGGGGACATGTATTGCAGGATTGGGCAGCTTCGCTTGACCTTCGACTACTGAATCGAGGATCCGTTGCCACATGCGTTCGATGGCAGGGAGAGTCAATCGTGGATCTCTCATGGGCGACTCCTTCTGTAGCACGCATGGTGTCGGAATGGAGAGTAGCAGAGGAGATGGTCACTCTTTCTGACCATCGCCACATCGTTTTTAATGTGGCTCTCCGTCCTTCTGGCGGCCCGAGCCGTTCAGGCTCAAGTCCACCGGCGCGTCGTTAGGCCCTCAAACAACTTAACCGAGATTTACTCGTCGCAGCTGCCAACGTCGCGGCGTGGCCAGATGATGGTGGATCCCAGGGGATCTCGCTCGATCCAGAAGAGGAGGCGACCTGGTTCCGGCACACAATGACGTCAATTTGCGACGCTGCCATGCCCCGGGTCAAGTGCGTCCAGCGTCCTGGTGCAGTTTACTGGTGGTCGGAAGACATCGCGCAGTTGCGGATTGTTTGTCTTAGAACCCGGCGCCAGTTTCAGCGCACCCGGCGCAGAAGGCAGCAGAGAGCTACGGAGGAGGAGATAGCCAGAGTTTATAGAGCTTACCGAGTAGCAACTATGGCGCTTCAACACGCTATCGCGGATGCTAGATCTCGGTCCTGGAGCGAGCTTCTCGAGGGGCTCGACAGGGATCCGTGGGGGAAACCTTATAGGATGGTCATGGGCAAATTACGCCCGTGGGTCCCCCCTATCACGGAGACCATGGAACCGGCTCTGCTGGAGAGAGTTGTAAGCACACTCTTTCCAGTAGCCAGGGACAGTCCCTCGCCGCCCCGTCATTATCAGACTGGTCAGACGAGTTAGGTGTGACGGAAGGGGAGCTCGACCGAGCCGTGAAGCGCTTGGGGGCTCGAAATACTGCGCCAGGTCCGGATGGTATCCCTGGCCGGGCGTGGGTTCTAACTCTGGCTGCTCTGGGTGACCGCTTGAGACGGTTATTTAATAGCTGTCTCCGTGCAGGCGTGTTCCCCTCTGGTTGGAAGGAAGCTGGATTGGTTTTATTGAAGAAGGAAGGCAGGGCCGCAGAGTCTCCCTCTGCATACCGTCCCATATGCCTGCTTGACGAGTCTTCCAAGCTCTTTGAAAGAGTGATTGCTGAAAGGCTCGTCGAGCACCTGTCGCGGGTTGGTCCCGACCTGGCTGATAGCCAGTATGGCTTCAGGCAGGCGTTCAACCATAGATGCGATTCTTCGCGTCCACGCGCTGTCAGAGCAGGTGGTGCCCCGGGGTGGGGTGGCGTTGGCGATAAGTTTGGATATCGTCAATGCCTTCAACTCTTTACCCTGGGGTGCAATTAGGGAGGCACTGGTATATTATGAGGTGCCTCCTTATCTGCAAGGCATTGTCGGGGCATACCTACGCGACCGGCACGTTCGCTATGTGGGCCGGACCGGTAGCGTTCAGCGGAGGGAAATTACGTGTGGGGTTCCGCAGGGGTCCGTTCTAGGTCCTCTCTTGTGGAAACTAGCATACGACTTGGTCCTGCTTGTCGATCTCCCCGTCGGCGTTAATATCGTTTGCTACGCAGACGATACTCTGGTGTTAGCCGGCGGGGACACCTTCGAGGAAACCATCCAGCTTTCCAAGCTCGGGGTGGCAAAAGTCGTGGCGTTAATCCGCGGGCTGGGTCTTGAGCTGCAGGACTAAAGTCAATAGACTGCAGCGGAAAATGGCCATTCGTATCGCGCGAGGATACCGAACGATATCCTTTGAGGCGGCAACTCTCCTGGCGCGCTTTCCGCCGCTGGACATCCTGGCGGATATGGACGCGAAGGTTTACGACCAGATTCGCGATATCCGCCAAAGCGGGAATAGTGTGCCAGGAAGCGCATTCGTAAGGCTGAGGCGGTGGGAACGGCGACACGCGCTCGAGCGGTGGCGCGAGCGGCTACAGCAGCCGCAATACACGTGCAAGCGCGTTGTCGAAGCCGTCCTGCCGCACTTCGAAGCCTGGCTGAAAAGAGAGGAGCGCATCTCCTTCAGGCTCACCCAGGTGCTCACCGGACATGGTTGCTTCGGTGAGTACCTGAACAGAATTGGGCGAGAGGCCACGGCAAATTGCCACCATTGCGGAGGCAGCCTGGATTCCGCACAACACACGCTCGAGGAGTGCCCTGCGTGGGCCTCCGAGCGGCGGGTCCTGGTTGCCAAGATCGGGCGGAACCTGTCTTTGCCGGCAGTAGTGAGGGCTATGCTGGCAGAGACAGAGAATTGGGCAGCAGTAGCTTTCTTCTGTGAGACCGTGATGGACCAGAAGGAGGCCGCCGAGCGGGATCGGGAGAGGGCTAATCCTGCTCGGATAAGGAGGCGTCGGGGAGGCAACCGCCTTGGCGCCTGATACGCCGAGGTCTGCTTACCAATCAAGGTAAGTGGACCTTTGGGGTCGCGGGTGCACAGAGAGGGGACTCTGTCCCCCCACCAAGTGACCCCAGGGAGGACGGTGGCACAGTGGTCACGTGCTGCCGAACATAGCGAGGCTCAGGGGAGGCCCCTTTACAGTCTCCCCAGGGATGTGCCTTACAGGCATTGCACAGGGGTGGTTCCGGAATTGGTCTTTTAAGAGGAACCGGGACCGCCCCTATGTGCTGATGGTGATCACCGGGGTGGTTTTAGTGAGGTAAAAATCCCACACTCCCCGACCTCTCTCCCCGGAGGTCGGGTGCCTTTTGAAGGTTTCCCCCCGAAAACAAAAAAAAAAAAAAAAAAAAAGGACCGATGCCTGCTAGGGTTGCGGAAAAGTCCGAGAGGGTTACCGTGGCCCCTGGCACAGGCAACTGAAGGAACACGGGTGGGTTTTAGTCAGTAAGAGTCTGACACGCCCTCCTGCTCTGCCCAGAGCGGGAGAAGTTATTTGATGATTTCCCACCCACAAAAAAAAAAAAAAGGGTACCATCCGCACTTGTTTGATATCCCGACCAGTCGTAGGTACTCAGCGCATCACCTCCACATTTATTATGCCCACAGGCAGTGTGGAACTCTCTGGCAGGGTCTATGTTCCTTTCCAAATTTAACCCGTATGTCATCAACGCAAGAGTGAATCTTCTGGGCCTCTTTTTTTCCAAAAGAGCAACATAAAATGATTTTTAGAAATTAGTATAAGATGGTTTAATTTAAGTGTTTTCTTGATTTACATTATATAAGTGCAATATAGTTGTGATAGAGGCATTTGAAGATCACAAAATTGCTTGAACTTGACGAGTCGGGAGTAAAGCACTACCTCAACCGCTTCGCGTTAAGAGGCGTGCATAAGTTAGGCGACCGCGTAACCTGCTACAATTAAAGAAGAAAATGTTTTGTTTTTATTTCAATTTTATTGCTAACGAGTTGATCGACTGCCGCATTGCCGGTGTAGCGTTTTGGTGTTACTAGTTTTCAGAAGGCTGCTCCCATCCCTATTTTTATTTTTTCAAAGGAGTGTTTAGTAATTATGTTTAATTAACTTATTATTATTAATGTAAGTATTAGTTTCATGTTTGAATCGTATCGATGAAATGTTATCGATTCTTGTGCCAAAATCATAAGACTTTCTATTTATTTTTATTTTGCGGATGTAATGTGGTTTTGGTCCCATCTCCATCCTGACTATCATTAGCAAGCTATACCCACATATTTTTTTACACCACCATGATGGCAATAGCAGAATTAAAACTCCATACAAAATGCGAAAAGACGGTTAGATGCATTAGCGTACCTACATGTAATGTAGGCACATTGGTGCTGATTCTCTTGTTCACCAAAAAAAATATTAGGAACATTTATTTTATTGTTATTTATGTCATTAAGGGCATTTTAGTTTTGTTTTACAAACAGACAAGGTAAAAATGGGCAGTAAACACCATCTACCAAAAAAAACGAAAGCAGTTGCGCAGGCATCTTTTCTACGGGCCAATTTTCCTACCATTGTAAACTGTTTTCAATTGGTTTTCTCGCAGTTTACATTTCAGTCATACCGTATGCTTCTACTGATCTTATCTTTGTTGTTATTTGGAACGTAATATCTCCGCAAGTGTGAAGAAAATTAGATTTTTCCGATACGGAGATGCGTATTCCAATATTATTTTATAGGCTGTATGGAATGTAATATTAATACGAGCTTTCGGGAACCTCTTGAAGACGCTATGGCACCCTCGTAAAAACAAGCGATAATTTATTTGAGGACACACCAAACTGATTTTATTAATCTAGATGTTAGATTAGATATTGAGAGACTTATAATTCGGAAATGTACCTATGTTATATTTCAAATAAGACAGCATCATCATAAATATTTAGAACTACAATAAACTTGCCTTAATTTCGTGCTATGAACAGCTGTAGTAGTAGTAGTAGTAGTAGAATTTTTATTTGCTTAAACATGGTGTACATGATACATTGCATGCAAGATAATAATGATATACAGATAAGTTCTAACATGTTCAGCCGCATAACGTGGCGTACAAATTGGTAGAAAGAGATGGTGCATAAACCGTGATAATATTCATCAAAATTAACATTATAAATTATGTAGGTACTTATTAATCTTTTAAATTATTCAGATCATTACAATTCAGCAATCATATTTCCTGGATAAAATTAAATGTCAAAATAGTCATTAAATAAATTAGTCAATAAAGAATATGAATTACTGTCATTAAAATTTAAATTCCAAATTACAATTAGTCAAAAAATACACACACAACATTGTCATCTCAAAGGCGAAGAAAAATTGTCCTCTTTCATAAACTCTGCTATACTATAATATGCTCTTTCAGTTAGTAAACTCTTCATTTTACTTTTAAGAGAAGATATATTTAATGTTCTCCAAGATTTGGGCAATTTATTAAAAATGGTCGGAGCCATGCAAAAGATGCTCTTACGCATAAGAGTGGTTTTAGCGCCGTGAACACAGAGTTTGAAATTATCACGTCTATTCCTAGGGATAGCATCAGACCAAAGCTGAAATAAATGAGAATTAGATTTAACGAACATTACTGTTTCCAGGATAATGAGGGCAATGTCAATATTTTACGTTCTATAAAATAAGATTTACAGCTGTCCGTTGTTTGCAGTCTAAACATCGATCTAATGCACCTTTTCTGTGCCCGAAACGCTATTTCAATGTCCGTGCTATTCCTTCAAAAGATGACTCCATATCTAAGAATTGACTCGGCTAATCCATAGTAAGCAGTAATTAGCGCATCTGTGTTAAGAACCACAGCAAGTTGTTTCAGAGCGTAGGCTGCACTACTCAATTTTTTACTAAGTGCCTCTATTTGAGGTTTCCAATTCAATTTTGAATCTATTATTAGGTAATCCCAGAAATTTTGTTATGTCAGCTTCATTGATATTTATATTGTTAAATTGAATATTCAGATTGTTGATTGTTTGTGTACGTTGTCTAAAGTGCATTACGTTAGTCTTTTTTTAAATTAATTATTAAATTATTATCATTTAACCAATTTATAATAGATATTAGCGAATTATTAATGTCATGTTCATATGTGTTTATGTCATTACAAGCTATTGTCATAGTACAATCGTCAGCAAAAAGTGTCATCGGTTGTTCAGTTACTTTAGGCAAGTCATTTATATACAGAGTGAACAACAGAGGCCCCAATACACTGCCTTGAGGTACTCCGTACATAACTTCGCGTTCCTCTGATCTTGAAGCTTCTTCACGTTTACTTTTTTTATTTATTTTACGGATTTCTGTAACTTGTTTACGGTTATGAAGATATGATTTAATTAATTCTAAAACGTCGCCTCTAACACCATAGGCTTCAAGTTTCTCTGCCAGGGATACAAAATGGACGCAGTCAAAGGCCTGTGTCATATCGCAGAATATAGCACAGACTGGTGTTCTCTTATCTACATTTAGTGTGACATTATATAAAAACTCATAAATAGCCAAATTGATACTTTATTGTTTCGAAATCCCTTTTGTTCGTCACTTAATATATTATACTTTTCTAAATAGGTATTTATTTCACCATATATACATTTTTCGAACACCTTAGACATAACTGGTATTAGCGCAATCGGTCTGTAATTTATCATTAATTCGTGATTATCTTTCTTATATAGCGGTTTCATTATAGACATCTTTAACGCATCAGGAAATATACCTGCACTTATGGAAAGATTTATAATGAAACACAAATGAGTACATATTTCAAATGCAACTGCTTTCAATATTTTTGTGGCAATACCATCGTAGCCAACACTGTTCGTGTTTTTCAGCTTCATTATAATATTTAGTATATCATAAGGCGTAGACGGAGCCATAAACATAGACCGTGCTCTGCCAAGAATTAATGACGTTGAGTTTGTTCCCGCGTTAATTGTTGGTTGGATTTTTTCTACAAAATAATTATTAAATGCATTGGCAATGTCCTTTGGGTGTGTGATGTCCTTATTTCCAAATTTCATGCAAGAAATTGAGTTTTTCGGAGCATTGTACTTACTCTTATTAATTATTTGCCACGTAGTTCTAGACTTGTTATTAGATGTCTTAATATTGTAATTGTTTTGTGCTTTCTGAGTTAGATTCATAATTCTTTTGAGCAATTTTGAATATCTTTTGAATTTATCTCTATTAGCTTGACTTGGTTTTAATCTTTAATGCCATAGAAGCTTCCGTTTGTTTTTACTACACAACTTTATCCCACGCGAAACCCAAGTAGGTTTTTTAGTCTTAATGGTAATCATTTTGCTGGGGAAACATAATTGGTACAATAATTGGAACGTTTCACTAAAACAGTTGTAGGCTGCATTAGGATCGTCCATCTCGTACATATCTGAGAAAGATAGACTACTTAGACAAGTCTTGAATTTTTCTATATTTACCCGACTATAGTCCCGTATACTTTTGCGATAAAATTGAAGAACATCCGTCATCAGTAACAGCTGTGCTGTGTGATCGGATAGCGCGAACTCCAATACTTCTTTCTGATTTACAACGACGCTTGTTAAAATAAAAGCGAAGACTTTGAAAAACCTAGATGTGGATTAATTTACCTTTTTGTTTTTTTGTTTTTTCTCTTCTTGTTCTCTGTTTCAGGATCTAAATTACATGTAACAATTCAGATACTAGTGGTTGATATAAATTAGGGTAGTTTTCTTTTAATTTTTATTCTCTATCGTACGTACAACTTTCGTTTTGCATGCTGAGTTTACCTATAAGTGATTGTACACTATTGTTTATCTGTTTTTGCTTGTTTTTTATGCCCATAACTGGTGTAAACAATCGTTGGTAGACCAATAAATAAATAAATAAAATTATGGGCAAAATTATCTATGCATGTTTGGCTCGTAGCCCGAGTAGGTTGTCTCAAAGCCAGTTGTAAATTAAAATTTAAAAGAATACACTCGAATTCCGCTGACAGTTTACTTCTCTTCACAATGTCAATGTTGTAATCGCCAGCTAAAACTATATTCTTACATCGTTGTTTGGATAAATATTTTAAAAGAGTTTCCAGTTTATCAAAAAACTCATTGATATTATTTGAGTTAGGTACTCTATAAATACACACAATTATAATGTCATAGTCCGTCAATTTAACGGCACAACACTCGAATATACTTTGCGAGGACATGTTTGCTACATTGGCCAATCCCTTCCATTGAATACCATGCTTAACAAGTATACATGCACCGCCTCGCTTACTTGTCTGTCTACTATAACAAGCACCTAGACTATAATTAGATAGGTGTAGCTGATTCTCACAGCCAGCCATCATAAAATGCTCTGAAATGCATATTACATCTACATCAACATCTCGTTCTGAAAGTTCACATAAACAGACTGAAAGAGCGTCAGATTTATTAACGAGACCAGCAATGTTCTGATGTAAAATACATAAATATTTAGTCAAGAAAAAAATTGTCCTTATTTGTCAAATCATTATCAATGGTTATGTCAACTGTATCACATAAACTATTATTATATTGTATGTCAACTATTAAACTATCTATGTCCTTGAATATTATATACATTCCATGGTTACTGACTAAGCCAGTTCGTTTATCATACATTTTGTAGTCAAAGGATAAATTTAAATTACTGTCTAACAGATATAAGTGTTCATATGTCAGTACATCTAGATACAAAAGGTTGTTGAAAGTTTCTATTCTACTGTTAAATAAATTAGCATAGTATCCATTTTTATATGTCGGTAAACAGATGATCACATTCGTATGATTTATGCTTTGAGTAACTTCTCTTATACGGAATATAATTTCAAAATAATTATTAGTATTTTTGAAGTCTTCATCACCTAAAAGTATTACACAAAAGTAATTCATGGTAAATTTCACAAGTTTTTCTTTTAAACCTTTCAAGAGATGTTCAGTTTTTCCGTTACGTAATAAATAGTGACAACAATCAAATTTGTTTGCGAAGGTTTTTTGCGCTATGGATAGTATTTTATTTGTATTATTCGTGCTCAGAATGCATAATTTATTCTTGTGGGCAAAGCTGGCGGCTGGCAGCTGGCTTTCCTTGGACATGCATGGGGTGGTATATTTTCCAAAATATTTCTGGGTACTTGTAGAATTTATTTTAGAACATTTATCTTGTTTCGGTTGTTCTACACAAGAACATGTAGAAATGTCATACGTAGTTCTATTGCAACATATATATAAAGGTTTGCAAAACTTTGCAAAAGACTTTCTAAGAAAAAAATCAGAAGGACATATAAATTAAACAACTGATTGCAATATCACAATTTAATGGACAATTATTAAAAATACAGAATATTAGCTACAATATATTCGTAAAGTTCGTAAATTCCGATAGCGATATACTTATTTTCATTTCATATATTTTCATTAAAGCGCATACTGACTTGTTAATTTGATGAAATTGGGAGCACGATGTTAACATTATAATAATAACCGACTGCTGACACAGCTATGAAAATACATCGCCGGAAACATATCCCGCTGTCACACGAATCAAAAATGTTACGAGTCAGTAGGCACCTTTAATTTGGAGCTTATAATTTTCCCATATATCAAAGTCACGAGTTATAATATGTAATAAAATATATAGTGATTATAATATAAAGTTTAGATTCGATTAGTAAATACGAGGCCTGCCTATCGCAGACCAGTGAAGATCACGAGACTCATCAGACTACTGCTTCGAACAGATACACTCCAACTACGTAAGGTATGGTACATTAGATATTCAATAATGTAATGCGTCGTTTCTGGCAAAGATTGGAAAGATTGGAATGCTTAACAATTGAGTATAAAGATATGTATACGAAATCGCTCTACTAATGACTAGAAACACGCTAAGACAGATTATTTTATTAATTGCAATTTGAATAACAAAACATACAATACTAGGTATCTAATCGTAGTCCTACATATATAAGAAGAAAATTTATCATAATAAGGAACTTTATTTTAATAAGATCAAATGTATTCCAATCTAAAATTGATGCAGGCGATAATTAGTAAATAGCACTTTACTACACTACGTATTATAAGATAATAAACAGTAATTGTGGCTACAGCGAAAACACCAATAAACAGTTGTAGAGTCATCGGTATCATTGTTCCCATTCGTTAATTGATCGCATCATGAAACTTTCATAATACACTTAAATATAATTTTTGTTCGTGTAAGTTTATTCCCGATCAGTTCGGTTCAAGTACAAAACACTTTGGTTATATTGGCACCAATTTATAAATTTAGTTTTTCGACATTTAACAAATTCAACGTTTTCCCATTAGATTTGGTAACACTTTCAAATAAATACTAGAATAACTTAGGTCGACACAAGCTTTTTCAATAAAATATCAATTGTAACTAACATGACCAAAATCACAAATTATCCTAATCAGATTACCTATAGTTTAGTCATACTTTCCAATTATAATCAAGTATACATCAAACATTAGATGTAAATAAAAACAAATCTATACACAAATATTAATGAAAATACAGCATAGCTAGAAAAGGAGTGGCGAAATGTCGCTGTGGAACATGACATGTAAATTCCAATAATCCGTTAGACTCCGGCAGGCGCGTCAGCGGTGTAATGTGCCATGAAAGTTTTAGATATCGCTCTCGAGCAGGCCGGGCCGGCTGCGACGCGGCGCCTCCTCGCAGTCGATCAACTCGATGTCGTCCAGATGCTGCGCCGTGCCCACGCTCTCGCCCATCAGGTGCGCTTGTCCATTTTTATTACTCTGCACAATTTTACTTTTATCGTCATCTTCCAGTTTAAGGATCTCTATTTGAACACCTGTCTCATCTTTATCGACCGCCGTCCTGCTCAGGCGGCGGTCTAGTTCCTGTCAGGTGGCTTGTATCTCAGTTAGCTCGTTCTCATCGTACTGCAAACTCCTTTCAGCTAGACGGAAGCTCTCCAGAAACTCATTCAGATCCACCAGTCCATCTTTGTTGATATCCATTAAACGACAAATATCGACCAGTTGCTCCTGCGTCATAGGATTTGGCATGTACTTACCAATTAGCTGACAGGCTTCCGAGAATTCTTCAAGTGTAATAAAACCTGTAATCAAAATTTCAATTAGAGCTGATCAAATATTCGCAGAGCGAATTAATTTCAAATCACTGTTTACCTGAATTATCTTTGTCCAATATTTTGAAAATTGCTTCCAAACTGCTTTTATTTTTGTACAAAGTTTCGACGACATTCGATGAGTCAGTTTTACGGCCAATTTTCTGAAAGGGAAATTCGATAACGTAACATCAGATTCGTTACATTCGATTGTTAATGTGACACTCATGTTCGTAGAAGGCTATGGCTTTGTTTATATTTTAGGTAGACTATATTTTCCTATATCAACTTACTTAAATGGATATAGTACATTGCTGCAACGGCCAGCAAAAGAGGCATTGATGGACAAACGCGTAAATGTCAGCCGAGGCGAAGCCGAGGCACACATACGTAAGTCCATCAATGCCTAGTTGTGGCCAAGGCTTGTATAGTACTTTTCTCAAATAATGCGCGGAAATTAAAATACAATTACTTTTCAAAATCAATGACGAACAACAAACAACAATAATTTTTCCCGCGTTAAAGTGTTCATTTGTTTTCTTTTCAATAAACAGCTTTCTATTTGCAAGCCAGTTCAAAATTTAAACAAAACCTTTGATAAGTTACCTCCTTGGTTGCCATGTTTCGGAGTAAAAGATCGTTCCATTTTTAAATTACACGATAGATCTGAGTTTACTACGTAATTTATTGTATTGTATGTATTTGGCCGCTTTAGTTCATATCTCTCGTGGTTTACCACGAGAGATATGGATTTTCATACAAATTTTGCCGGCCGCTGCTGGCATTTATTTGGCCAGTACAGCAATTTCGATTTATCTCGAAGAAGGTTGTCAAAATAATGCTCAAACTTCCAAGCATGTTTGAGGAAAAGCTTTTTGTTTTTATATTTGGCCTTTTGCGCATTCTTTACCATGTTTCATACACAGAATGTTGATGGATGCCCTTAACATAGTGTTTTTAACTTGGTTTTAACTACATATTTTTGTTTACAAACTATTGCTAAATCATAGTTATTTACGAGTATATTGCGATGAAGGTATATAATCTCAAGAGTTAAAAAAAAACAACACAAACAATTATTTGTAACAAAACCATTGTATGTACCTACTTATAAACTAATGACACTTACGCTAGTGGTTAGGTCAAAGGTGTCCATGTATCGTACACGCCGCGTGTCAGGGTCGGTCCGCACCAGCTTATCCTTCAGCATTCTCCACGGAAGCCCTAAATGCGTGGTTTCTTCCATCGCTTGACACCAATCACTGATCGATATGTAGCCTACAAACATTCGTGTCAGTCAATAAAGTTTTATATTACAACACGATAGCTGCATTCTACAATCAGGGATCAGTTTCCCATTATAATTACCTAAGTCTATGAGTAAAAATTATGATACTTTCTACGAAAATATTTTTATGAAGCAGTAAAACTCACGAATGAGGAATCATCTTACATCTTTCATGCGGTAAGAAATTAATTAGCAGAGCCCTTAGAAAGGAAGATCGTTCAAAGGATACAAACCACTTTGATCCAAATCCAGACTGCGGAAGGTTGCTTCCAAGGATCTGCGGACCATCATAATCTGGTTATGTAGTTCTCTCATTGCCGAGGATTCGACCAGGCCTACACGTTGTCTAAAGGTGAGGCGACGGGTGCGAGAGACTGCGGCCGTGTACTGGACGAATTGTCGCTCCAAGGAGTTCCCACATAACTTCAAATAAGCCCCTTTGTTGGACCCTAACTCGTAGTAGTTCGATGCAGAGAAGATGGTTATCACCTGGTTCAAGAGAATAAAATTTATGTTATTTTCATGACCCTGAAGTTATCGTGTTATAGTGGTGAGTTAATATTAAAAAAGGAGGAAATATAATTATTAGATTGCAATGTATAACATGTCCCCAGATACATTGCTTCCCTCATTGAATTACCTACTAGTGTAATTAATTAACATGTAAACACATAATGACCATGACACCATATAGGAAGCAAATACTCATTTCTATTATGTGGCATGTAACCTTCAACTTTTCAGTTAATGAAAACCTAACAAAAGTTAATGAAACCTACATGGACATAGCCAGATCAATATTAAAAATAAATCAATTACGTTTTCCAATTTTCTGCACGTGCAAGCTAGCGCAACATGATTAAGTTGTTACATAATGAAACACGCAATATAAACTAGATGAACCTTACACTAGACGTATTCTACTATATATCAAGAATTACGAGATACCTTGCTGATGAAATAATCCAGCATCGTGCGGCAAAGAATGAAATGAAGCCAGTAGGTACTTAAATATGCAAATGTGAGTTCTGCCAATTTCGTTTAGTACGGTAGGTAGGTACCTACTTATAAGAAAACTCGTTGCAAACCAAGCGCTCAGCACCACAATTTGATCAGCATTTTTATGATAATAACAAAC
The DNA here is from genome assembly GCA_937001585.2 of Brachylomia viminalis. Lineage (NCBI taxonomy): Eukaryota > Metazoa > Arthropoda > Insecta > Lepidoptera > Noctuidae > Brachylomia > Brachylomia viminalis. Next base: position 14,247,320 of record OW443299.2, read on the forward strand.
TTCACACAGCTCAAAAGCTATAGTAGGTATCTGATCTACGTTTTTTCGTTTTTCCTACCTAAGATGTCCATACAGATCCTATAAAAGGTTTGAGGAAATTCAAATTGGTTTTTAATGATCCAATGGTCTCGAGCATAATAGCGTTAAAAATAAAACTCTTTTGAGATGATCAAACCAATTTTGACAGTTTATAAACTCAGTTGTCGTAATTAATTACTTATAAAAATCTGGCTATTAGAAAATTGAGAATACACATTGCTTCGTTTTTATTTCAAAGTTATTTATTCGCGAATTTCGGTTGAAGGCTGAGGTCATTGCCTTGGAAAGGGAAATAAAAATAAGAACGGAGATGATGCAGACTTACGTTGCCATTGTGCAGTAGCTCGTATCCACCAGGTTTGCATTCATGGCTCCTGATGAGGAAGCTCAATTTGTTCTTCTGCAGGAAATTCGCAGTCACGTCTGGGCCGAAGTATGTCCCAGCACCGCGTAGAGCGTTCGCCACACAACCGCCAGTGCATTGCGGGTCCGACCACAGGATGTCAAACACCTGTAACATTGCAAAAATAAAGAAATGCCTGTTATGTAGTCTAGGTAACAACCACTTCGGAAAACAGTTGTTCTTGCACCTTTGGTTGATGCAATGGTTGGGTAGAACCTATAACAATAAGGTCAAAGAGGAAAGTTATGAACCTGCTTGTCTAATTATATAAAACTGATCAGAGCGCACAGTTAGTTACATATGAATATAAATTACAAAAAAAAACTGTGAGCACAAATTCTTGAAATCTTACATTTCAAAATGAAAAACAAACATACACAAATAAATGGAACGTCTCCAATTAATATAAATTAAATTACTCAAACCAAAAAAGCGCGAGCTACAAGCATTCGCTTTCAATCAAAGTGACTCACATACATTTTATTATATAGATTGTTAAATAGCATTGCGGCTTCGCGATAATCAATGTGGTCTAAATAAGTGTCAGGCTGTCGCTGGTGGATTGAATGAACGACAATCAATGTCCGTCACGAGTACGTGTTGTAAGTTTTCGGTTAAATAATTAACTAGCTTCAGCCACTATTTTAGTTGCTGTTTTGGAGTTTGACCAACTTTGTTATTGTTATTTGAGTTTTTTTACAGGGGTGTTTTGAAAAGGGATCTAGCCCATTTTGGCAATAGGTTCGTTGAAATAAAGCTTTATTAATAGTAAACTTTTTCGATCACAATTCACATTTTCCAAAACAATGCCTGTATACTGTTTGGTCGTAATTTTTTATTAGCAGCTATGTAGGTAGGTACTAGTCATACTTAGGGACTGTCCTATTCCCAATAAATATAACATAAAGAAAAAAGTAATCGGTCATCGACCTGTAACAAGGGGGAATGAATGAACGACAGTCAATGTCATTCCAGATCTAACCCATCTTCGACCACAGTTTTATTCGCCGGGTGTTCTGCGATTGGGCGAATCAATTTATTATTTGATGGAGTGTGCCCGATTTGGTTTATATCCGTGAAATCGCAACTAGGTAATAATTAGGGGATAAAAATGATTTATTGCACGTCTGTCAATAAATAATTTTAATGCTCCTATTTTAAAACTCAACCTGTATCGTCGAAATTGGTATTTAGATTAGCAATTAGCAAAAAAAGAGATTGGTAATTAGGAAAAAAGTATCGATCCACCTTTTAGACTACTAAAATGTGTAGTCTCAAATGTCGTAATTTTACAAATGTAACTTTATAGCTTATGCATTGCGGGTGGTGCGACTGATATTCATTAATAACAACTAAGATAAACCAGAGTCTTATGTCGCGGGCGCCGTATTGAATTCCCAGTGTAACGATGGAGTTTAGTGTTAACTCCTGAGAGGAGCGAAGGAGTTTTGACTTAACTACCGAGCAAAGCGACGGAGTTAAGACAAGAATCCTGAGTGCAGAGAGGGATTCAACTCGCTCAAAACGAAAGGACGTTTATCCCCGAGGAGGATACTCTACTTTTCGCACCATCTACGAGAGAATAAAAAGCAATAGTAGGTACTAGAATCGAAGTATTTATCATATTTACAGTTAGTAGACCTATTTAAAACAATAAAAAGTTAAAAGCGAAAACAATTTAAAAATGTTTTGATACAAAATTATGTTTTTATTTGGTACATTTGTTAAAGTGGAGGTAGAGTTTATTTGCGTATTGCTGTTGAGTAATTCATCATTCTAGATCGTGAAAGTTGGTGAAGGTGGTGCTTGAGGCAGCGGGCTAGATGAATAGAGTTTTGATGTAGATGGTTGCGGTGACAAAGGTGTCCAAGGATCGGTCATCGCCGGTGTTTTTAGTTTGATGTTGTCACCAATGCGGCAGATTATTTTATCCTTATTCTGTATAGAATTTTCATTATAGCCCTCCGCTACTACATCAGATTTCCATCCACCGAGTCTTTTAATCTGGGTCATGTCTGCTCCTGAATCCGCCAATAGAGTAGCCGATGTTCTCCTGAAACAATGGTCCGTGTAGAACTCGGCATTTATTTTGTCAATTTCGCCTTATTTTCGCCAATGACTTGCCTGGTGCACTTGCCATTTTATAAGCAACCAAAAAACGTTTAGTGTTTATATTAAGAGTAGAGCTTGGTACTTTTCGACAATTCCTACGCACTCTCCACGAACTAAGAATGACCGTTCTTTCTTTGATTTTGTATCTGGCAAATTTATCAGCAACAAATCTGAATGTTTTTCGATATCTTGGATTTGAATGTTTAAGAGTTCATTTCCACGACAAGCACCATTCACTCCAAAAATCAAGGCCACCTGTAACAAAAATAGACAGCTAATTTAGTAATTAGGAAAGTAATTTACGTACTTTAATATACATTATATTAATCCTTAAGTATTACAAGATACACTTTCTTAGATTTGACCGACGCATATAATTGTAATAATAGACACATAAACCTAACAAAGGTTTACAATAATATTTAACTTGGATAGAGCGCAGAAATCTTGACATTTTGGCTTGTCGAATCATTATGCGACGCTTCAGTAGATCGCACACAAGCGATCGATGAATGAGCGGGACGCTAGTACCTAAGTATAAGTAAGTATGTAGCTGTTTTAGTTACTAAAAAATCAATCATTAGGTAGGTACTTACTTTTGTGGCAAGAAAGCTGTGATCAGGGGCTTCACTTAGAAACGTTTCCACATTTTGAACTGTGAAAACTTTTGATTTCATAGCACGATGTCCTTCCGTTTTCCTTTTTAAAAATGCCAATAATTTGGTGTATGTAATAATTTGAATATTATGTTTAATGCTTGGCTACTTTTAGGCTACCTACTGGAATTCTTTGTACATGATAAATACTGGAAGTACACTAAAAGCACTGATTTAGTTAGTACAGTACAGACATGATGCCTTTTATAGTTTTCCATTTGTAAAAATCTTCGTAGGCTTTCATGTACGATTCTTTGGACTTTTTTGGGAGTAGGTTGCCAATGGCTTCGGATTTAATGTACTCCGGAGTCAAATCTCTATCGTCACATTCGTCACTCGACATTTTTATCGGAATTTGTAGTTTCATTTGCGGTTTAACAGCAAAGAGATTTGCAGTATTAGCCTTTTTAAACGGTTAAAATCGTGGGGCGCGTAAAGTTTATATCAACAGTCAACCGCTCATATCATTAAAAATGTTATTTATTTATTTACTCAGGTTACGCTCCACCACGCCCGATTGTATTTTTGAGTCTGATCAATGCCCTAGATTGATGAGGAGAGTGGTCTGATGAGCACCTACCGAATTATTTTTAGCTGTTAGTACATTATGCACATCATTATTATATTTCTATTCAATAACCATTAAACTTAAAAAAAAATAAACAATTTTGTTGTGTTCTTTTTTTTGTATTCTTCTCTCGCTGGCCAGTTCGATTTCCAAACAATTTATTTTTTAAGTGCAAGTCTCAATGGTAAATGCATGGGATTAGTATGTACGATGGAAAATTTTTGTATGCTATTTTTAGTTGAAGTTAAAATGTTCCAAATTCAAATCACACTAATGACCTGTGGGTAATAAATTGAGTACAATATTAATGCCCGGCTAGACCCCAGGGCTATAATGACTTACTTACTTTGCATGAGATAATATTTGACATTGTCGAGCAGGTGGTGTGAAAAATTAATAACTGTCGACCTGTCACACACGGAATGAACGAACGACAACAAGGTTGTGAAGAATGACCATGGCCTGCATTTGAAATAATAATAAGCTTGAATTGAATTGCTTTTGAAAATTGAAACCTTATATTGTACATACCATGTAGTTTTTAGTTTACGCACCGAGTCGGCTTTTTTGCTGGGCCACCTGGTGGCGTTAAATCGTTAGTTTTCTGTCAAATTATATTCCCTTAGTATTAATTTGTTATAATTTATTATTTTTATTTAATAACAACTCATCTCCTTTCCATTTCCAAACCCGTTATAATATTTAAACATTTCGCGAATACTTGATTCTTACGTTTTGTTATCAAATTGGCAATAAGCACGAATAGTGCAACGTCAAAAAGAAAAAAATATATTTAAAAAAAGTCAGCCCTAATGTTTTCTGTGAAGTCTCTATAGTCTATAGTTAATTAACTCTATAACCTTTATTGAAAGCCCTCTAGTTAATAGTTTTATTTACCATCATGTAGTTAATACATGGGGCGAATAACCGTCGACGTCGGCCTGTCACCGGCGCGGCGCGACGTCGGCGTCGGATTGAATGAATGAACGACAAGCAATGTCGCTCATGTCATGCGACCACGTTTATTAAGCTTAAGGTTATTAATTAACTAGCTTCGACCGCAGTTTTACTTGCCTCGACGATTAAGCAAACACATTTATTTCAGTAAGAGGTTCAGTCTAATAGTATTTCTGTGAAGTCTACAATTGCCCAGCAGGGTTGAAAACAATATTACCCAGCGGTCAATATATTTTATTGTTGCACTGTAATTATTTGATGATAGTGTAGATCTACCTGATGTTTGTACACGTGAACAAAACGACAACCTCTATACCTACCTATGCATATACAGTTGGCGTCTATATGAATAAATCCTACCTTTTATAATTGGACTCTTGATAGCGAAATAAACCATGGCAGAAATTCATTTCTGTGCATGAATGCACAGAAATTCATTTCTGTGCATGAATGCAAAGTTAAAAGGCTTTTTGTACCTACCTATACTTACAAGGATTTATTTTAAGTATCCGTGATTCAGAGTTGTTTTTTATCGAACAAATATTTGAAAATGTTTAATATTCAAAATATTCATCTTCAAGTTGATTCGATCAGGTACTTACGGAAAATATTTCAGGGAAATTGGATATTGAATTTATAACGATGACAAACTCGTTTAGGTCGGTAACGTTTACGATAAATCTTATGGGCCAGTAGAATAAAAAAGAAGATTTACTAATACAGGTTTATTGGTAAAACACCATCAACCTCTTAAGGGGTCATTGTACTCATCATTATAAACAACTTTTATTATAGGACCAAATACGAAATCGCGAAAAAAAAATCAACTGTTTCCTACATTTATTTATATTTGCAGAACTCATCAAAATGTAGGGACCAGCTGATATTTTTTTCGCGATTTCATATTTGGTCCCATAGTAAAAGTTGTTCATAATGATGAGTACAATGACCCCTTAAGAGGTTTATGGTGTTTTACCAATACCTAACCCTGTATACATAGAGGTATGAGGAACAAAGTGTAAAGTTCGCTCATACCTCCTGGTAAAGGGAGGATCCTCCGATCAGACGAGTTTTGTGTCTGGTGGCAACTGCCCGACGTTTTATGTCAAGATGTTGTATACTTATATGCTAGTTGCGCGGTAAACTCTGCTTGCGCGATGCAGGATTTTGCGTGACGTCAATGTGATGCGTAGTTCGCATGTGGCGATGTAGAATACCGCTACATACTAAATTAATTAAACAGGTAGGTTAATTATTTTTATGTCTAGATATTACAAACATAAAAATAACTATACAACATGAAAGAAAATATAGTTTATGAGTAGACTCGTTAAACATAATTTTCCCACATGTTTGATAAACATTCACACCATAATATTTACGTTACAACCTTAATAAACTTTTGAGTTTTCATTGCCACTAAAAACATAACATCAAGTTGTATCTATTTTTATTATTATAAAGAGTGTTTTTACATAAACGGCGACGGAATATTTTTTCAATACCAAACAAGAGAGTTTTAAAATTATAGACTTATAAAAAAGATTATAATTAATTAACTTGAAATTGGAAAATTATAAATGGTCAAATGACTAAGTAGTTCGTTTACTAATCAAATGCGACCTTTGAGAAGAAACACGGAAACAAACTCAAAGGCAGTCACTTCAAAGTGCTAATGCTCTAAGGCTGACATTTGTTATAGGTTAGAAGTCTTAACGGTAAAAGAAGTACCTATCTATTGAATGATCGGTGCTTTAAGAATCTGCAATGATTTTTAGCTTGTCTGTCCGAAAGATGTTTTCTAAATAAATTGTCACCGTCTCCAGCAATGATTTATTGACCATTCTGTCGCAATCTCCGAACTATTGAAGACAATATCGCACTATTGAAATTCGCGACGACCATTATCGAAACGAAGATTAATGCTCCATGTAAATCGATAAAATATCTTAGTGAATATTCAAGAAATACGTGAATATTTCATAGTTCGAACGCGTTCAATTTTCTTGGGTTTCTTGAACAATGAAGTTCTCGTAACTAAAGGAAATAGTATTAGGTATTCCGTTTATATCGGCGCCCTCTAAATTGAAAGGGTTTACACTTCCATAAAGCTGGCAAAGTGCGAAGGTAGGCTGCCGCCCTCTTGTTACGGTTATTTTGTCAACTACAGACTTTAATCAATTCCTCGCTGGTGACCTAAATACCTAGAACGTAGGTTGGGAAACTAGGGGAAAACCCAATTTAACCCTGAATTACCAAGGTATGCATCGCTCTGACTGCTTAAATCTGGATCATGTAGAAGTTTAATGACTTGTCTGTCGTTTTAATGATCCTGCCTTCTGCACGTTTTATGTTAGTCGTTCCCGGAAATTATATCGTAGATTTTAAAATCCACCACGTCATAAAGTGTGGAGGATTTTATGCCAGTATTTATAAAAGCTCTGAAGCTGTAATGGTAGGGAAGTTATCAGCTTGCGTATGAACCAATACCTAATAAAGATCTTTTAAAACGACACAGGTCATGCTAGTAAGTACCTCTTGTCAACAACTCATTCTACGAAACTTAAACACAAATACTTTTGTTTCTGTTATCCTCAATGACACCTAGTAAGATTCTTTTGTTTCATAGTTACTTAATTAAAAATGTATTCAAAGTTAATTTACGTTTTATTAGAGGACGTTTTTCCTTCCTTAAAAGTCTGAAAGACTTCCCCTTCAGAAAAGTATTGAAAAGAAGCCTGTAAGGGTTGCGGAAAGCAGTGGTAGGTTGGTGAAAGCCATGGTGAAAGAATGAAATAAGAAATATAAATTGTTTACAGCTTTTTTGACATGACGTAATGAACGAGAATATTGGCAAAGTGAAAATTTCACTGGCAGAAAAGTAGGTGTGCGTGTGAGAAGGTTAAAAAAAATATTTTACATTAATCTTGTCGAGTGAAAGGTGTATAGGCCATTTAATTGTTTAATAACATAATCTTTACAATGTAGATGCTGATTCAAAATGAAAATCCACCACAAAGTACTATAACAAAACTATTTCGACAAAAACAACTCATATTATTAAAAGAACTTTCCCCATTATTTTGATTGAAAATGAAAAGGCAAATAATACAATGGCACCCGACAAATCAATTGTCGTTCGTAGAAACGTAGAAAAATAATTGCATTACGTGGATGGCGCAGTTAATAAATTAATTCACGGTAACCTACAAACACACATTGCACATGGAAGTGATAATTGGTCTATTCGTAGAGTTGTGTACACCTTTGACTATACTTGGAATGTTCCAATTAGTCGCTAATTCCATATATTTTCTAGGAATGGATAATAAAAAATTTTGCTTGAGCAGTGTGATGTAGTTAAGTTTTGCTAAATAGACCGGCATTATTTACTGTACAAAGTTTCTCAAGAGCCAACAACATCGGATTTGTAAACTAATAAACAGAGTATGATCAAATACTTTTAAAACATTTTAAAATAAACATCTTGTATCGGCACAAAATATAAGAATTGCACATTACCTAGATACCTACCGTTGAAAAATAAGGGCCAGTAAAAACGTTTATTACGTTTATGTTCAGTTATGTATCTGTCGTGGAAGCTATTCGAATGCACCCCAATGTGTGATAAGACGACATCAAACGACTCTGTGCTTTATTACTTTATTGCTTTCCGTTTCATTAACTGCGCTTTAAAGCGAAACGATCGCCTCTATCACTTGACACCACAGTACCGAATAAAAAGCATCGTATAGTACGAAGGAGAATAAAAAGGAAACAGAACTATCAACAGTAACTATCGCCGTAAAATATACGAGAAAATGGAAATTACCAGTTCGAACGAATGGGGATAATAGCGGAAACTGAACACGTCATCTGTAATTATTGGACAGAGCTACTCGTATTTATTACGATTGATTCATTAAACTGAACACGTCATCTGTAATTATTGGACAGAGCTACTCGTATTTATTACGATTGATTCATTAAACTGATCACGTCATCTGTAATTATTGGACAGAGCTACTCGTATTTTTTACGATTGAATCAGTAAATTAGCACGAATTTACATGTTTCAATTTAATTACAGTATATCCAAAAAAGGTATTGATTCCATTGAATAGGTCAATGTAATGTCATTGCTTGTATGCAGATATGAGTTCGTCGAACTACTATTCAAAAAATTATAAGCAAACTGAAAGAGCAAATTATGAGTCTATCCTCAATAGATATCTCATAACAGCTCGTGTAGAGACACGAGCTGTTATGTTGAGAATCGCGGTGAAAAACCACCTGCCACTGTTTATCTACAGGGTGAAATTGAATTCATGGGCAATATTTTAAAGGGTATGTAAAATGTACTCATCATTATGAACAACTTTTACTATGAGACCAAACATGAAATCACAAAAAAAAAACTGGTTTTCCCTACATTTATGTTTGCATATCCCTTCAAAATGTAGGGAACAGCAGATTTTTTTTATGATTTCAGTTTTGGTCCCATAGTAAAAGTTGTTCATAATGATGAGTACAATAACCCTTTAAAATATTGCCCATGAATTCAATTTCACCCTGTATAGTGCATGCACATAATACAGCGATTTCTCAATCTAATGCAGCACTGCGGCGTTAACCTCCAACCAAACCTGTCGAGTCCGGACTATAAAGTTTGTAGCATTAAAGGGATTACCTCGTATATACTATATATCATCCGAACACAAAGCTCCTTCTGTGCAGTCACATAATTGTTCTTACCCCAATAAATTCAGTTCCAACCACGATTCTCTTTTATGTGAATTAGGATAATAAAGTATTTTATCTTAATAATTGAATTTTGCTTTCAAAATAAACACAAATACACACATCAAAAGTGTCTAGGGATCAAGCATTTTTATGCGGATTTCTTGAGATTAAGATGTGGCTTTGTAATAAATTTATGATTTTATAAATTTATATGGATCCTTTTTGGTGCATTTCATAATTTGAATCAGGAACTGTGAATCAAATTCGAGTAAAAGATGAAAATCAGCTGTCAATATTTTCCCTATAAAAACATACAACGCATTGAAGACATTATTAGTGCTACTGTTTCCCTACTACTGATTAAAACCAACGTTATTATGGAGCGGCGACGTCATTTAAGCAGGGAAGAAATGCTCAGAGCCGTGGGAATGATAGAAGCTGGTTCCCGGCAACGTACTGTGGCTTTAGCTCTGAATACAAGTCAGAGTGTTATCAGTCGACTTTGGACACGTTACCGAAGCACTGGTACCGTGGCTGAGCGCCATGGAGGACGGTATCGCTGCACCACACGGAGACAAGACCGATACATTCAAATCTTAACTCGAAGAGCTCCAACAATAACCGCCATGATGTTAGCCGTGAGGCTTCATCACTCTTCAGGGAACTTAATTAGCGACCAAACAGTCAGAAACCGCTTGCATGAAGTGAACCTTCATTCCCGAAGACCGCTACGGGTACCACCTATAGCAATGCACAATCGTAGGATTCGATATCAATGGGCTCTTGAACACAGAAATTGGGCAGAAGAACAATGGCGTTTCGTGTGCTTTTCTGATGAGTCTCGTTTTGGTATGAGACCGGATACAAGACGTATACGACACTGGAGAACCCCTGGACGCCAACAGCGATTAAAATCCTGCCAGGAAGTCCATCCTTATAGTGGTGGAACCATCATGGTATGGGCGGGTATTTGGATCGGCGGAAGAACTGAGTTGATTTGGATCAGAGGCAACCTCAACGCTCAAATTTATGCTGAGACGATTGTATCAGACGTCATCGTTCCTCTACAAGTGCAAATCGGTCCCTTATTTCAGTTAATGCATGATAATGCACGACCGCACACCGCAAGAGTTGTAAGACAGACTCTCGCCGCAGCTAACATCAATGTCCTGCCCTGGCCTGCTCAGTCGCCAGACTTGAACCCGATTGAGCATGCATGGGATATGCTACAGAGAAGAGCTCTGCCGAATATGGAGGGTATCCAGTCGCAAGAAGACCTTTTTTTGTTGTTGCAACGAACATAGGCGGCCATTCCACAGCGTGATTTGGATGAACTCATTTTGAGTATGCCAAACCGATGTTCTTGTGTTGTTAGTGTTCGCGGTAGAAACACGGATTATTAATTGTTTAAGTTACCCAATAAAATTTTAAAGAAAACTGTTATTTCAGTCTTTTTTTCGAACTTTTGTGTTAGTGGTTCAAATGTCAAAAATCCCTTTATTAGGAAAATGGCAAATTTCTTTATTAATGCAAAGGTGACTTGGTTTATCGTTACTGTGACAAACGAAAACACTTTATTTTATGAATCCTTAAAGAAAATTTTAATTAATATCAATCAGGAGAAAAGTTATTGCAAAAATATATGTTGATCCCTAGACACTTTTGATGTGTGTATTATTATCATAGTGAATAAATCTGAGAAAAGCTTTCGACAACATTTTGAACCGTACTTTAATATTCTACAGTTATGATGATTTACTTAAAGATATTATGACATTTGCTTTTATTAAATCTAAAAGATCTAAACAAGTTCCAAATTAAATTATTCCATCTTGTTCAGTAATTGGCAAGATGAAAATATATTTCAGTTACCTACATATTTGCTTTTCAACTTTTACTGCTGTTCGCAGTGCGACATACGGTAGGTACTTACAATAGATAACAACTTGACATATTCAATTCCTTTTAGTAAAAGAAAAAAGAAATAAAGGATAAAAGAAACGTAGGTACGTATTGTTAAATACCGGATTGTTACAAAGCCTGTGTGTCATTCTTAGATATAATATTCATTGCTCTGACAATCCCAGTTGGAGTGCAGAACATTGTGAAAGCCAGTAGGGAAATGTTAATTCATTGTATGTTCAAATATTGTCGTCTCCGCTTATTCATTGCTTGTTAGTTGTGTTTGAACAATATCTTGCATGATATATTTTACGTAAACGCTGGTTCGTATAAAATGTGTGGAGCAGGCGACGAATTGGAAGAACTACCTATCCTTTTGGGACAGAACTTCGTAAAGCGGTCGCGCAACGTACCCAAGTTTATCTCGCGACAATCCGCGGGGGTCGGACCCGGGCAAATTGTATTACGACAAGGATGGCGGTGTCTGAAATTGCTTTCAAGCGAAAGAAATAAGATACGATCATTGATATACCTAATAAGGGAGACAAAGCCGCTCTTTATACGAGATAAACGAATATTATGTGACGATAAAACCAAAAATTAACCCTTATAAAAAGGATGATACATTTAACGGCGCAGCGTCTGAATAGAACTATGCCAAACCTTGGATAATAGACCAGATGTAATATTAAGTTTTATTTATGTCAAATTTTACGGTGTGGTAGACCGACAATGTCAGAATTAGGCCGTTTTACTACAAGGCATATCTTAATAACCCTAATGAAAAATTCCAGATGTATATTTTAGCTATGACATTAGCTTGGCAATTAAAATATCACCACATACAGCAATTTGCGCTTCCATCCACGTTTGAATAAAAGGTTTATGTGAAAATTGATCTCCAACATATTAAATAAAATATATCGTCTGACATTGCACACAGCACCATCTAGTTCCAAGTTAAGCACTTAACACTTAAGGCTTGTGTTATGGATACCAGATGGTTGATACACTACTTAAATACATATTTTTTTCGTAAATACATACATATTATAAATATACATCCATGACTCGGGTACAAATGTCCATATTCATCATACAAACATTTGCCCCTACCGGGATTCGAACCCAGGACCATTTGGTTTCGCTGACTACACTTAGCCACTGTAGCCACTACACCAAACGTGTCGTCAAATATTGCCAGTAACACGCGAGCAATCGCCAATAATAGACTTATAGAAGGATAATATGCAGATCGTTCAGCGTATCTTTCAAACATTTCGCACTTTCAACACTAACAAATGTTACATTTTCTAGCGGAACTGATTCAATTGATTTGCCAAAACGTGTTCAACCGATGAACAATGGACATTTTTGAAATAGCTTTTCGATTGAATTCAGCCTAGATAACAATTTTAGGATTTTCAATTATTTCACGAACAAAGTTTTACTTGAACACGACGCAAGAGTCAGCAACACAGGGTCCATAATTGGCTTGAACTTTAGAATATGCCATGGATAACCTGCTTGTACTACTTTTAGTAGGATATTTGTTAATCAAAGGTCAAAATAGTGAACCTATAAAAGACCAGCTGAAAGCCTTATAAACACTCGTTTACTAATTGATAAATTTTAACGTATTACATTTTACTTACACTTTGGTACCCAATAACTTTTCCGAGAATATCGGTAATAGATGACATGTAATAACACGAAATCGATTGACTCCGTGTTCTGACTGATTCATAATTACAACTTCCACAAAACGTTAGGGTGAACAAATGGTACACACGAATGTGTAGGGGGAAATGACACATCCAGAAATGAAACTTTTATTTACTAATAAAAGATTAATCACACGAAAAATTTGTCTTGAATGGGAACTAATTCCGTTCTCAACACCTGAAAGAACGACATTCACCCATTCCCTTCCTAAATATGAAACGGAACCATTTATACTTTGATGAATACCTACCACTCTTTCAGGCTCGAAATCGCAGAGTTTTTATACCTAACATTGTAAATTCTGAATGAAGCACCTACGTAGGGTACCTATCATACAAGAGCGCGTTGTGAATGATAACAATAACTCATAATTCCGAATAGAATGTGATTCGACGTTTTAAAGATATTTGAAATCAACCGTTTTGATTAGTTGCTGAATGCCAACATTCAGCTACAATTTCAGCTGAGTTGAGCTGCACGGTTACTGACAAATGCGTGCACTGACTGGACAGTTCACTCAATCTGTGTGGTTCTTTCCTCAAAAGACCATTTCAGACACTAATCTACATGATCCTCAAAGATTATGTCCGGATTTTTATATACACATTGACATTGACGTATTTTATATATACTATGACATGAGTATTTACTTTGTAAAGTATTATAATATCATTTTAATTATTGTGAATGTGAGAAATATGTCGGTCATTGCTTTTTTGTATTTTTCTCAATAAGTATAGTCATGAACTGGCAGTTTGAGTAATTTATGCGGCCTACTCAAATGTCCTTTCTTTGGTACCTATTGTTCGTCGAATCGTTGAGCTCCTTAAGTTCTGAGTTGAGCTGCACGATTGCTGACAATTGCGTGCACTGACTGGACTGTGCGTTCTTTCCTCAAAATACCATTTTAGATACCGATCTACATAGCCTTCACATGATCTGACCAAGATTTTGTCTGGACTTTAAAAGAAACTGTGACCTCTGAGTTTGTTTCGGTCGTTCTTCTCAGAGTAGTCAGATAGGAAACGCCGGCCTCATCTAGTTTAAAAAATATATGTTTGTCGTGTAAAAGTGTTTGCACAAACCGACTTACAGAAATAAAATCATTTATCATATAATCACTCCGTCACGTAGAATAGACGCTCAACTGGAAAATGTTCAGGCGTTCCTCGAGTCAGGTGAACGAATTAGCCTGAACAATTCATTCAACAGAAATTGTTTCTGGATAGAATATTGTTTATGAAAACGTTATTGATCGCACTGAATATGGTAATAATCATGTATATTAGGCATTCAAACATTCTGTATGCTGTCCTTCATTCATCACATTCATAGATCAAAGAAATTGGCAACGACTTGACTCGTCTTCGTCGGTAGATAAAAACTTGTGATGCCAAGAAGCCGGCAATGAAACGATCGATAACCTTTAGATTGAATCGTGAATGATTGATTACTAACGACTAACCTGTTTCCACTCCACTTTGTCTATACCTTCGCCGCCCGCCGCCGAGCCCTCGGTCACCGGAGGCCGGAGTAGAGACACGTACTGAAAACAAGTTACAAACATTCACAATTTTGTTTATTGCGAGTTTCCAAACAGAAAAAAGATTCTAAAGGGCTACTCGTAACATGTTTGAAAGTTTTGTAAAGTGACGATCCACATAAAAGTTCTCTTCCTATCTTTCTCTATTTGGAGACACGGTTATAATTTGTGATTGAAGCAGGATTTACACTACCAATCTGCAATGCACTCGATACTTTAACACCAAATAATTTGTCGTATATCATAAAAAAAGTCCTTCAATTAGCTCGAAGAACACTTACGAAAGCCTAAGTCATACCTTATCTCGCTCTAGACTTCGTATCATGTCTAGATCTGTAGTGTCCGATATCCCGCCGTGGACAACAAACACTCGGTTGTTGATGATTGTGCCCAGAGGAAGCCAGCGGTACACGCCTTCAATCAGCTTCAGTAACCGCTCTGCATTATGCTGGTGTAAACAAAAAATATTTATATATAATAATGAAGTTGGAAACTGCAGAAATCCACGTGTTATCCATAACTTTCTCTACCGCATACCGAATCCGTAACAAAGGTTTGCATTTTCGCTTATTTAAAGCTTCACGTAAAAAGACTGTTGCAGCCAAAACTGTATGTTAAAAAAATGCTTTAGCAATGCTTTCCCCGGTTTGTTAAACTTTTTTACATTTTCCGAAGTTCTCCAACGCTTTGTAGCGCTGGGAGTCACGACACGCTAACTATGTAAACATCCCTGAGCGTATAAAAAATGCATCCCATCCAAACAAATGTTGTTTGATAAAATTTTATAATATTTTTTCTATACAGAAAATTCCAATGAGGCACCTCTTTGAAGCCAGCCAGCAAGTTATATCAAAAACTTTTCATAAAAATGATTACTGCTTTCGACATTTTAATAAATTTGACATTTAAACTCAAAGTTGTTTTTTAGTTAACTGAAGCTTCAGCTTAAAAACAACTATGAGTATAGACTGACACGAGATATATTTAAGCTTGGGGATACCTTATATCCATTTGTGTGTGTAAGGACAGAAAAGCTTTTATTCGGTGGCAACTACAATCATAGATACAGCTATAATGCTCGAGGAAATGATGTAATAACTGCACACAAAGCCGAGCTCAGTCACTAGTGTAACTATAATAACTTTGTATTCGGAATAAAAGGCGACTGGTGATAACTACGGAGGAACACTAGACACAAAAGAAATAAATATGCTAAAACGCGATTTCTAAAACAAACATGTTCAGGACACTCTTTGTGCAGCACAAATGCTGTAAAAATCTTATTTCGTGAGAACAAATACAAGGTTACGATTCTTCTGAGCTTCTGCTCAGATTTCGCACCGTGTATTTTGCGTGAATATTGTTTAGCTTCCCCTTGAACGATGATTACGTGCTCGCTTCATAGGAACCGTTGACTCTGCAATCGGAAAATCAATGGGAGCAAAGAGTCTATTTTGTATTTTCATGGTACCACTCGAACATACGCAATCCTTGACAAATTGTGTAGATTTAGGAGCTTTTTTTTCCGCGTTGTCAGTGAATTAGAGCTCAGTAGCATCCATTCCAGAAAGATAAAACATAGCTGATCTGGATTTTCGATACTCCAATTAATTTTCGGTTCGGCTCACCTTTTATCGGATTTACGATCACCGATTTGTATCCAATAGCCGTATTTAATAAAATGAAACTCATATTTTTACCGTTTCCGGTAGGATATTATGCGTTTGTGGATTAGGCACTGTTTACTTTACTTACCCGATATTTTTGCTGGACTTCTTTTATGAAACCGTACCTAAACAGAAAACATTTGTATTAGTTGAGATTTACTTTACCCAGTGTAATAGGAAAACTATCTCTGAAGCTTAGCTTAAATACCAAAAAAAAAAATGCTCCTTTTGATCGAAATACCAAGGTATTTCGATCAAAAGGAGCATTTATACTCAATGTTCATGCTCATTGGTAAGCAATAAAATCAAACAATAGCTTTTGTTCAGTAAATATTCCTTTACGCGTCACGTCTTTTAAGTTCAGCGCTTCAAAGTCTCATTAAAACAATCAAAAGTAGGAGTTCACAGTTTCGCCATTTCAAAAGAGATGTTACATTCAAGTTAGCGAATTATACAGAATTGACTCTCAATGTAAAGTGTCACAATGATTTAATAAGTATGTGATTAAAACTTTCCCAACATACCAGACTTCAAACCATTAAATTCTAATTAATCTAAAGCGTTTCGGGTCATGGCATACCGTTTATTCAAACTGTTACTTTAGAATCTTCCTACAAATCACATTATATTTGCATATAAATCGTACACATAATACATATCAGACGAACGATCATCAAGTAGCATAGTTCCAAAAAAGGCTGCCCTTAAACCACGTAATCGTATTCAACATAAAGAGCAATGCTCTTAGCGTTTGTGTGACTAACCTAGAATTCATAATGAGATCTTCATGGTTCCCGCGGTTCAAGAACACTCCTCCTGGGAAGGCCAGCATGCAGGACAGCAGT
Organism: Brachylomia viminalis; assembly: GCA_937001585.2. NCBI lineage: Eukaryota > Metazoa > Arthropoda > Insecta > Lepidoptera > Noctuidae > Brachylomia > Brachylomia viminalis. The sequence continues at coordinate 14,264,480 of OW443299.2, forward strand.
AGGAGGAACACCTCCAACCCCTTCTTGCCTCGATCCACGAAGTCCCCATTGAATATGTATGGGTTTTCGGGAGACGGCAGCCCATTCTGTTGAAGTATCAAGTATAATGGGGGTTTATATGCAGTATGACAATAGAAGTGACGGCGTCAACACTGAATATGAGCGATGTTGCTGACACACGAGAAGTGTACCCTTGTTCACGTTGGCCATGCCACGACTCCGCCCATTCCGTGTCGCCATACAAGCTTAGTCGACATGTTAGCACGTAGACATCCAGTCATTTCAAAGATGATGGGTCATTTCTGAGGCTCAGTTGTAAATAAAGTTGAAAAGCATTGTAGTCGGCTACTATATTGTTACACAATAAATGAGTGAGCTTTTGTAAAAACAACAAAAGTCTGAGTGTTTTTATTTTATCTCCTGCAAGTTTCAGGCAATAAATAGGTACTCAGATTTTTTAAATGATTGAGGACTGTAATTACAATGAACGCATTCAAAAAACGACCATTACTCACTTGGGAGGCAACCACAAAACCTACAGCACATAAAGCCTGCACACAAAAGCGACAAACTTAACAATCGTCAAGATACATTTTTAAAACTCTTTTATGTAAAAAAGAGTTTTAAAAACTAAACTAACGGTCCATAGTAAATAGCTGAAATATTGGCAGGAAAAGTGAGCGGGATTGATAAATTATCGATCCGTGCGATTCTATCAAATTACACGGCCAACTAACCAGTTCACCGAGGCGAGAAAATCTTAATAAAGTTCAGCGGATGAAGGAATAAAATTGGAAAAACTGATCACGAATCGAAAGCAGTAGGTTGACATATTTTGTGAATCCTTACATCTGCAGCGGTGGCCGCTACGAAGGTCGCTTACGCAATAAGTCGGCTGCTAATCGATACGTTGGTTACATAATAATTATCCTTTAGCCAATTTATCTCTATTTTATTTTGCCCCGGTGAGTCAAAGTCAAAGCATTTATATCAAATAGGCACATAAAAGGCACTTTTGAACGTCAACGTTTACATTAAAATAGAATTGATTCTAGTCGCCCCTTCCAAAAGGTAGTTTCGTTTGGAGAAGAATGGTCAAGAAACTCCACCGTTACTCTTTTAAAATGTGTTTTAAATAAAATATTTTGTAAAAGTACATTAATTATATAATTATATGTGAATACCTGTATACGATTTTCCAAATGATTTAAACAAGTATATGTCAGTGTGTGAGTTAAAGTAATCACAGAATGTAAATCTATGTCATAAAAATAATAAACTATTGTCCTATGGAGCTGGACCAGCATGTTTCCAAGCATTCTTATCTTGGATATAATCCTCTAATTTGTAATATGCTTGTTTACAAACTGAACGTGTTATATGAGTTTAAAATTTTCTTTCAGTTAATTGCAATATATGACAAGGTATTTTGTTGTCACATTTAACACAGTAGGTACCCCATAAAAGATGTATGTACTAATCTGAAAAATGGTTGTATCTTTATTTCCAGTATTAAAATTATGTCTATCATTTATTTTATTAAACAGATGCAGATTTTTTCCCCTGTTTTCCATTTGTTAGATAGCACACATCTGATTTCATTTGCCCTAATTGGCGATTATCGTGACTTTCAAACACCTACGTAAAATGTTAGCTCTGACATGAAAGGGCCCTAAATCATAACTCACTTGTCAGTTGTTTTTCGTGGTTTTTTATGACGCGATTAGCCAGGATTATGACAAACACCGGTTGTTGTGATACGATCCTCGTGTTTTTATAAACCGCCTGTTAGAATAAACTCAATTTAGGCAGCCCTTTCCATTTCCGCTGGACCCCAGCCGTTTGTTACCCGACGATTATAGGTATGAAGGTTTATATGAAAATATATTCGCGCAGGTTTTATTATATTTTTTTTTTTGAGTTTAGACTGGGTAGTAAAAAGCGGCAACGTTGTTTGTTATCCCAGAAATAAGGATATTAAAACATGCCATCAATCGATGGAGTCCATACTCCATAGTAAGATTTTAAGATCACAATCTAAATAATATTCTAAACTACTATAGTACTTAAGTGGACCATTAGGTTATAGGCTTGTAAGACGGAAATAACAATAGGAAAACAATGTCTGCAAATTAACGAGGTCGTCCGGCGTAGCAGGCGGTCTATCAATCAAACCGCGCAGCGACCAGCGGCGGCAGTACGGCGCGGGCGGCGCGACGGCACCAATTAGATGACGCGTGCGCCGCTCCCTGCCATGTTTACCGAGGCCCAAGCCGACCTGTCGCCCTCCTGACGTCACACCTCTAATGACCATCCGCGAAAAAGAACCCGAAGGAAACCCTACTAATATCCGACGTGACGTAGCCACCCCGCGTACAATTTTTCCACAACGTAAGCAAATGTTACCGCCTGTTTATTTTCGGCAGAATTTTTGGAAGGGTTCCCTAACTTGTAACTTTTTATGTCGTAAACTATGAACATAAAATACACTTTGTTACTGCTCCCGGAGTAAGAGCAAAAACACCGCGAGCTTGTGTTCCCGCGCAAGTTGAGAAAGGAGTAACTAGTTAATTGAGTTTTTGTATACAGTATTTTGTAGAGTGTTAGTTTTGCCTTTAACCACGCTTAACGTAGGTACCTATCACAAGTTTTATGCATTAGCATACTCATGTATTTAGGGCTAAATTTACATTTAACTTTTTTTTAAGGAGATTTATCACAAACTAAATCAGCTTACCTATAATAATACCTGTCCTCAATAACGATAAAACGAAGAAAAGGTTTCACTCTACGGGGTATATTAAATTGAAACTGCACTGGTGCTCTAGATGCAACGTTTTACGATTAATTGACTTGCGCTCGCATCGTTCGTTCAAGTAAGCATTCGATTAAAATCACTACTCTAAGTGGTGTTCACAGTACCGGACCCTTGTTCTAGTTTATATTTATATTTTTCTAACAACCTCGTTAAACTGACCGGTTGACGCAGTTGGTAGCGACCCTGCCTTCTGAGCCGCTGGTCCCGGGTTCGATTCCCGGACAAGTCAAACATTTGTGTGCATGAACATGTCTGTTTGACCTGTGTCTGGGTGTGTACCTATATGTATATAAGTATGTATATCAGTCATCAGGTTACCGTACAGGCTCTGCCTAGTTCGGGACCTGAAGACCTTGTGTGGATGTTGTCTCATATTATAATAATAAAAAAAAAACTATCTATTTGACGTTTTCGAATGCAGATGAAACTTATTTTAGATTTTGAAAAACTACTTATTTACATTATTGAGACTCTGGCAGATTTAAAGTTAAACCATCTTAATTATCTGCTAAAACTATTTTTTAAACTTAACGGAGAAAAAAAAACGTTAATTTATATAAACTTTAGATATAGGTCATCACGATTAGCAACTGTTCGAAAGGCAAGTTCCACCAAATATTGTCAATAGGAATACATTGGGAATCCATTGGGTTTTGTTGACTATCGACACAAACTGGGACATTTCCTATTGATAGATATCGTACGTAGAAGTCATTCGAAAAATGGTCAATATTAACTTGCATTATGGGCTTTTGTGTCGTTTAGCTTCAAAGTAATAACTATCAAGAGTACAACAACCCTTGGTACCATAATAGCAGGGTTATTTTTTAGCCATTAAGCGAAATGTGTTTGTGAACTTCGTTATTACATTCCTAAACCCATGTTTAAAACAAAATTACTATACGAGCAAACTTAACGAAACCATACTTTACGTGGCGAGTGCTAGAAGCTTTTGATTACCCAAGTTGTTATTAAGTTGTAAATTTTTGATGTTGATTTTAGCGACATAAAGTACGCAAGAGAGTATAGTCATGTAACAAGAACATTACTCTGCCAAAGATCAGTACCTAGCGGCCAAAAGTTTCAAACCAAACTCAGCTTTAAGTCTCATCGTGAGCCTGTCCTTTTAGGTTCATTGTAGTGACAGAGAGACTGTTTGATATTCGGGGTTGATTTTTTTGGAGGGCTAAAAATTCTGGGTCATAGGTACCTTATGAAATATAACCAGCAGGTCGTCGAGCTTCCCGTGCAAGTCGCCGCACACAGTTATTTGGCTGGAGATAGAAGTAGTCGCCACGTGGATATTGGGCATTCTCTTCAGCACTTGAGTGGCCTCTTTTAATATCTGCCCGACGTGTTTCGGATGAAGGCGGTGCTACAAAAATAAATTGTTTTTTAGATGGTGAAGCTGTATAAAAAAGTTGGAAAAATAGGTACACGTAATATACCGTAACAGGAGTTTGTCTAACGTAACTACCTACGGAATGTGGGAAAAAGCACGAAATTTGTTTGATTAGCGTCTCATGGACGTCGTGAAAGCGAAAATAAGAATCTTCAGTAAACTGACATTTCCATTCGTATTAAACAACGTGTAACAGAATAAACGCGTCCTGAAAGTAGTTAGTTCATAATTGATGACTGAATCGATTACTGTAACTGGGTAATACAGGTATTTTTATAAAATTTTATGTATTTTGCAATACTGACCGCAAATCAAGCCAAAGAAAATTAATTTTTATTTCAAGACGACAAGACTCATTTTTAAATGCATAGATAAAGTAATGCTAGGGTCAACACGATTTTCTTAATAATAATAGTTAGCTTTAAGAAAAAAATGTTATGGTCATTGTATTATGCTTTTAACTCAATAGGTTACTTGGGGTGTATGAGGTCTTGCGTTAATTATGTTACACGTTGTTTATTGAAATATTTTGAACACCACTACTGTTCAAAATACTTCATCAAGTTTTATAAGGGTTATCTACATAGGTTTAATAATACACTAGTAAACACCCCAATATAAGAAAACTGATCAGAAATAAGTTGTTCAGGAACACACGTAATTGCAGTACCTACCTATTTATTCTACTTGTTGTGTACGAATGGAATCAGTTCGATCTGTCCAATCAACCCATCTCTACTTACGTCTGTCGTAAAAGGGTAGCGAGGGATTATTCTAGCACGGCCGTATTCGCCTTTCATCCGATAACATCGTGGATCGTTTTGTACTGAGATCCAACCCGAAATTAACTTTGATGTTCTGGCTTTTCCTTAAACTGGTAGTAACAGTGTCCTTGATAATGATGGATGGGGTCTTCAGTCTTCACAAATGGGGTAATCATTACCGTTTACCTCGTAAAGAGAAATAATCTCTTTATTCGGTCTGATGTTTCATAGTGTCATAATACAGTTGGTTGGTTTGGAAGAATAAAAATGTAAGTATCACTGAAATTACCTTCTTCTTCCTGAATGCCTCAATCAGTAGGTCGATATCCTTCCTTTGCAGCGGGAATTCAATGTCGGGGCCGCGGGAAGGCTTCGGGGGAGCCGTCTCGTCAATGCCCCCTCCCTCGTCCGATTCCTCAGAAAATACTTGCTCCACTACAAAATAAGATTAAGAATTTTCTTTACCAAAATAATTTTTGCCTCTATATCCTCTTATTTTAATACAAACATACACTTTATTACTTTATTTTCGTAAGCCACTCACTGAGCTGGCTTACAAAGTTATTAAATATTGCAAACACGACTCCAATTTTGCGAAAGCATTTACTTACGAACAGTGCACAATATGACTGAGTTATTTTTAACAATGTATTAGTGTGTAACCGGGAGCATCACCCTAGATATTGGTATTTCTCATTTGGTTAAACATGAAAGCTAATATTCAGTAGTGGCTGGAACTATGAAACGAGAATAAACATACAGAGTATTTGCCGCTTGCATATCTGTGCATAGGTTTTATTCAAAAAGCAAAGTATTTGTATTGTTGGAATGCATTCTAATACACATATTAGCTTCAGGTTCGCTGTCAAAGATTGCTTACATTGCGAGCAACTGAATGCGTTGCTGCAAGTGCTTTCGTGCACACAATACGTGAGCGAGCTTCATATTTCGAGTCAGCTCGCGGCAAAACACCGCAATTCGTCTGCATTTGTAAGGACGGCACGTGGATTGCCATTACAAGAACTATTTTTACTTTATTTCTAGAATGCACATAAAAAATTAAGATAAAAACATAAGATATAAGACTTAAATGTTATACTTTATGAAAAAAAGTTTTCAATTTTCTAATCTAAATTTTAAATCAGATGAATACTGCCGGGAATAGTTTCCACTTAACCAATAAATTAATCACGAGATCACAGAGATTTTATGTCAGAGCGCTCTGAGAATAGCCGAGACCTAGTTTTGTTTTGCATCGGTGGCAGAGGTCAGTGCAGTTAGCTAATTATGTAGCTTGTGACATGTGTGAAAATACCGGAACATGGCGTGCTCGCAGCACGTTGAACAAGGAAAAACAAAACGGAAACGTAAGGAATGAACGGATCGGAAAAACGGACGCGCTGCATGTTCCGCCTAATGAAATTGCCTCGACACGGAACGAGAATGTGTTTAAAAAACAAACCGCAGACCATGTGAGTGATTTTAGATGAGTTTTCTTTTAGCTAATGCACTTTCAGCGCATTGTGAAAGTTCATTATTTTCTTCAGAACTTTAAGTTAAAAACTTGGTTTGTAATCACAGATAATGATCACAAAATCGTTTGTTTTCAAAGAGCTTTTGCTAACGCGGTAAGTTGCAAACAATAGAAATAACAACACACTTTGAACAACAAAACGTCGTACAGTTATCGTTATCGTTAGTTGGTCAGCAAAAACTTACAGACGTTTCAAAAAGTCCAGAAACTAGCGCGTACCTATAAGTTAACTGTGTCACTCGGAGTTTATAACTTTGTTTGTTATACCTACGCTCCACGGAAACTCTCGGCTCAAGTGTCTTCATTAGCCCAAATGTTGAAACCTCAGCTGTTGATACACGACTCAAAATAAACTTACCTATTGTTATTTGCGTAGCTGTAACATCATAAATGTTTATTATGCTGCTTAGGCGTGTTTATTTATGTAAGCATCGTGATTATCGTAACGTACTCCCAACCCCTGGAGAGCGGGTGGCGATTCAATTTAAGATTTAATCTACTCTGCTCGTGAAAATGCCAAGGTGAAGTGACTTACAAACGGAAGCAGTCCTCGAGGTTCGCTCGGAGGAGGGGCGGCCATTGGTATCCTTCATATGACTCAGTAAGGCGTTGAAGAAGTTGTATAGCTGTAACAAAATGTATCAAGTAAATGCGCTATAACCACCCATACCCACACCAGACATAATATAGCGTTACATTTAATTAATTAACAACATTCTAAAGGGACGACCCGGGAATTAATAACATTGTAATAAAAAATGTTCTAACACAAATAAATTACAAAAAACTTACGTAACCCCGAAAATCCCTTTAGAGGTTAACTGGGACCGCCTGCTTAAGGGGACTTCATGACCTAAACGCAAGTTTTAAAATGCCTAAAAGTATATGATCCAATGCAGTAAGCAAAATCAGAAAAATATATGATATTCTTCAGGATATTTACTACTTATATAGTGTGTTGAAAACATAATACAACTAATTTGGTACGATAGATAAAAGTCACGAAGAAACCTCTAAACATTTTCTTTAACGATTAAAAATCATACCAATATACATGCAATCGTTCTGTTTTTTTTTCAGATTGTTCTTCAAGTAACATATTAACGTGATATAGTGTTTTCATTTTTTAGTCCAATAAATAGATTTTTTGTAAATAGAGAATTGTTTCATATTTTGCAATAAATAATTATTATAGTAATGTGTGATGTCCACCGCTCCACGTGTACGCTTGGTTTTTATAAGGTATGGGTGTAGGTATCGTCGCCTTAGAGTGGAAACCTCAGGAATTAATTTTAGCTCAAATTTATTTTATTGCATTTCTAGGAAGGAAACCTCGCAACGCACATTCTTATCTGACTGATTTTTTCGTTGATAAAAGCGGGTTAAATTTCCATAATAATTAATAAAAAAACATAAAAGACGCTGTACAAAAAAATTACAGCACGCAGTTTTTTCTTCCTCCTGAAAAGTTACTTCTTTTACACTTACAAGGTTTTCACTCTAAGGCGTCGGTATGCTTTTTGCTTGTTGTCTTATTAACTAAATGACATAAAAGAAATTGTTAATGTTTCTTATAATTTCCTGACTACCTCTATTTTTTTTCTCTCATTAAATCATCATTATAATTAATGTAATGATTTGCACACCGCGCCGCCGTATGGTGAAATGTAGCTGATCTTATTTATTTATGCTATTAATCTTATAGGTACTGTACCGACACAAGCACTAATATGTATACACTTTTCAACTTATAAATGTGATTTTCTCCTACTGTATTGATTGCAATTTTATGTTGTTATGAACATAGTATTTATATTAATAGGGACCTATTAGTTCAACCAGGTTTCAGACTGGCTAAAGTGGACTCATCTTTCATGGGGTACTGTTTAAAATGTTACAATAAAATACCTCCCCACATACTTCAACTGAATGAGACGAAATTCAAAGTTTGTATAAAACGCACACTATGCAGCCAGGCATATTATAAGTTGGGGGATTATATCGCTGATAAAAATGCCTGGCTCAATGCTGGTCCTGCTCCACAACCACAACTAATTGATTAACATTTGAAAATACTGTTGGAGCTGCTGAAGATTGTAAGACTACCTTTGCTTTGTATAAACTCAATCTCCTTTGTATTATATAATTGCATAGGACAAGTGTGAGTACTATGTACTATCGAGCTACCATTTACCGGGTAATGTCTTTCATTGACTTGAATGTGTCCTGGCGGCTGATAGATGTCATGCTCACTCAAATGTCTCGCTGACGGTGGCGCGTGTGTTGGATCATTTAGCTCCCTTCAAAATGGTTGAGCTGAATGGTGCTGATCCATGCGTCATGTTCGTGAACGGGCGCTGTCAGTTGGGACTGGTCATCTCTTAGCCACCACGGCTTATTTTTAATTATTTTATTATGGATTGTTTTGTTTGAATTTATATTTGCTGTACACTGGACACTCAATGTGTACGTCTTATTTACATCGTTCTCACATATAATTATACCTATATACAAGATTAATGATGTAACTAATATTTATGTAACAATATAATTTAAAAGAGTGTCCATGGAGTTTCTTGCCCGTTCTTCTCCATAGGTACCTACTACGCTTTGGAATGGGCAACTAGCTTCATATTTCTGACTGACCGACCACTTGACAATTCAAAAGTGCCTGTAAATGGTTTAATTGAAATAAATGCTTTGAGTTTGAGTTTGATTTTGGAACCTATACTGTTATGAAATAGGTCTTATTTCAAAGTTGCAATCAATATTCCACGACAAATTTGCTTTTAAATTTTGCTGAGTGTATACTTATTAGTGCTCGTGACTGTACCTACATTTAGAGCATATAAAATTCGGATTCTGATCAATGGGAAAATAATAGGTGTTATTAAAGTTTGCCTTTTCAACGATAGTCGTCTAATAAAATTACAAGCCTGCATATTTCGGGCAATTCTGTAATTTACAGCATTCATTAGATTCAATACAATGTGGGTAGGTGCCACCCACTCACATATTTAGAACTAGCTTCGGCCCGCTGCTTCGCCCGCTTGGATGTCGGAAATTATCCCACGGGAACGTGCTACCGGGCTAAATAGTATCCTATCATCCAAATCCATTCAGCCGTTAAAGCGTGAAAAGATTCTATCTAAATGTCTAACTTAAAAAAATATATAGGTATAATCATTCATTTGAAATACTCTAGCGTCGCCATTGACCACGTATTACCTACATAATATTAGTTAAGGTATTTTATAACTTCAAATTGTAATAACTTTTAAGCGAGGGAACCGATTTAAATTAAATAAATACTTTAAATAATATCTCATGATTCGGGATCTCACTATATTTCCAATTCCTTAAATTTCTCTTAAAAAGAGGTAGGTACACAAAAATTTCAATAAACATGTACATTTTAAATCATCCCCTATTTTACCCATTGGGGGATAATTTTACAAAAACGCTGAAACGAATCATGTTTTGATTCTGACCAAAAGTATAACTTAAAATTTTCATATCCCTCCCTTAACTTAAGAAATGCTAAGTTTCCCATACAAACTTTCATCCCCTATATCACCCCCTTTAAGGATTATTTTAGAGACAAACAGTAGCCTATGGCTCTCCCCAGGATGCCATCTATCCCCTTGCCAATTTTATCGAAATCCGTTCAGTGGTTTAGGCGTGAGAAGGTAGCAGACAGACAAACAGACAGAGTTACTTTCAAATTTATAATATTAGTGTGGATTATTATGGCTCGCATTTGGGTTTTGTCCACAAGCTACCCTACACCACAAGGATTTTCGTATTTGAAATTGCGGCCACACCCCAATTTAATTGAATAAATTTGAAAGCTTACATACGAAGTAAACATATAGGTACTTACTCTAACTTCTAAAACAAACAAAGTTTAGACTATTTGCACAAGAAGCCGGGAAAAGCGGTCGCACAGCAGACAGACGTGCAAAGTAAATTAAGCGCTTTTAAACGTAATTTAGTGAATGAATATACCCACAACCTACGTAAGACCGCAAGCGAACTGCGACATTACCTGCAAGGTGCTGTGTCATTTGATTTAATGCCTAGCTTCACCCATAGACATCAAGTCACGAGTTTAGTGCAGTCATTAAAACACGCCAACGTTAATCAAATCGGTAATGAATTGCAGGTCGTACGTAATTAAACTGAGCTCTAATAGGTATAGCCAGAAAAAAGAGGTTTCTCTATAAACTTACTGAAAAGTAAAAGCCCGATTAATACATAGACATTATTACTCTCTGGGTTTTTATTTTTGAACAAAGTAACTTTTATGCAGGAAATCCAATAAATTTTGTTAATGTACAATAAAGATTGGTATGCCCTCTCATTGTGACCTTTTTGCTCTTTGATGAATAGGTAGGATCAAGTCAATTTTGAAAATGAATTGTATTACACATTTTGAGAAGCCAAAGGCAAAATGTTAGGTCTTTTAAAAACGTTACGTTCAAAAACGGCTAGCCAGTTTATTCAATGGCCATGCGTACATGCGTACGATATTGTGCAGCCGCGTGAATACTTCATTATCATGTAGGTGCCGCCACTGCACCGCCTGCGCACTCAACCGTACCGCTATTAACCCCAATGGGATAACTCTATCGTTACCTAGAGCACCCATAAAATTTAAATAATTACATCATTTATATTGAAAATTGAGGTTATGAAACGACGTCACGCTTAAGCAGGTTAAGCACTTAACCCGTCCTTTAACTGATTACATACCTGTTCCCGCCCGAACCTACTCTATTCCATTCCCAAATGCAGCTCAAAATTGTTCTCAATATAATATGGGTTCCGCGTTTTTTCGGATACACCATGTAGCTCATAAAGGCACCAAACTTTCTATGGAATTGCTCACACTTCTCCAAAAGCCAATAAGTGAAGTAAATAAAAATACAAAGGAAGCCGACAAAATATAATAATATGGTAATGTGGTTTGTCTGCGCGTGGTTTTGTTCACTGAAACCGAATGATCGCACTGAAATGTTCAGTGAGCACATTGAGTCAATGGATCCGACGCCTCTTTGCCTCGGGCTAGATTGCTTCGTTCGTCTCAGACTTAATTTAATATGACATCGACGGTAAATTTATGAGAAGGGAATATAATCGAATATCGGGCATTTTAAACAACGTAAATTATCCGAATAAGGTTATAAACGAAATATAGGAATTAAAGGAGCAACATTTTCACAATTAACATATTGGAAAGTCGGACGATCCACGACGATAAATTTAAATTAAACGCCAGCGTTAATCGCCGCAAAGTGTAATTTAATCCTTTATCTATTTAATTATAAATCATTGATAACGAACGCCTTGTAGCGGAGTTTTCCGATATTGTGTAACTTTTGACATTATTCTCAGAGTAAACAGTCTGCTGTGAGAACAATTTAAGACAAGCTGTAATTCAGTTGTTCAAAATGCTTCTAGTTATGTTACAAAAGGAAGTAGTCGGGTGTCTGCTACTGCAATACTGGTGCTATCTAGATTAGTAATTAAGTTGCACCCGCTACGGCTGTTGCGAACAGCAGGCAGGAACGTTTTGCACATTATCACATTTAAGTCACGTTTCGTCTTGCAGTCGGGAGGTAGTTTACTTAATTCAAAACCTTTGTAAGATGACGGTGCAAGTGATATGTTTTCAAATGGAGTAAAAGGTTGTACAACAACATTTTAATACTTTTCTCGAGGTGGTGATAGGATCAGTTTCGGATTTATTACGATATTAATCTATTTGTAATAAGATTGTCAAACGGATACAAATAAGCCTGTTTAAGAACTAGAGCTTAACATTAGCGTTTCAAACCTTAATAAATTAAAGTTTTTTTGCAACATTTGCAACACTAAGTTACTACATTCTCGGGAATTTGTAATGGTACAAATTCATGCCCGCTAATTACTGTTGAATTACTTGTCCAACTATTATTAAAGTTTCATTTGACATGACAATACTTTAAAATAATCTTAGTTATCGTTTTGTGCCCGTAGAACACCCTGGTAAAGTTAGTTCTATTATGTACTACTGCCGATCGAAAATTGTGTGCATCGTCAGGAGGGTCTAAAAGTCTGAGGATACGCTGTAAGTATTTTCAGCTGTATTCAAGATTACACACCGGCGATGATTTTTACCGAATTAACTTAAGGGTTGTGGATAACATACTATTTAAGTGTTTGTGTAAATTTCTAGAGTTCGAGGCAATCTGCGACAAAACCCCAGCATTATAATCCACTTCTTGCAGGGAGAATGTATGAGTAATTTCAGTATATTTTATTCATAAAGATATACCTAACATTATGTAGAATGAAACAAACATGAGAGTGAGAACCCTCTCAGTAAGGGATGAGTAATCTATTTGTACCTCAGAAGGGATTTCACATCTCCCTGAATACAAAAAGAATTTCATGGGTTGCTTACCTTTACTTGGTCATGTTCTCCAGCGTATTCGATGTTCTGGAATATCGTCCAGGTGTAGCGCCGGCGCACCTCCATACGAGCCAAGTACCGCCGGTACCACTGTTGGATCAAGATAGCAGCCTTCATTGCTGAAACAATACTTTATGGTCAGTATTTCACACCATAGAGGAAGCGGCTCCCTATCTTCCTATCTCTCTTTCGACTTTAAAATAACCTTCGGACTTTGTCGAGGCGATATAAGCCCGGTTCCAGGGCCAGAATTTAATTTAACTGAGCGTCGAAGAATCACTTTTTAGATTACCACTAAAGTACTTAGGAGATATGTGAAAATAACGAAATCGTCATTGTGATTGCAAATACTGCCTCAGCATTTTTTCAGCTTTTTCATGAACGAAATCGTAGACAGACGTGTGACTTCAAAGAAAAAAATAAGCATCCAATAATAAAAAATTGAGCACAAACATGTCGATTGAAGGGTAAATAAATAAGGAAAACTATTTATAAGAAAACAAAAACATATAAATGTAACGAGACTTGTTTACATGTTTTCCATACAAAAGAAATATATTTTTTCTTGACAAATTATATTTCTCGGAACAATATTCGACATAACATGGTGGCACAAAACACTGCAATACGAACAAAACATTGGTTGTTGAGGACACCTTCGCAAATTTTCTATTGGCGATACTACCAAGGATACTTTTCTTTAACTATCCTTTGCTTGCAAAAAACAACAATGTTTTATTTGTACAGAAATAAAAACGTGGTAATAACCACACTTTAAATTTACCGGTTTTCTGCATTATTTAGAGATGTTTAGGAGAAAAAATGAGAAGCTTTTCCCAGCAATCCCAGACATAATATAATCAAAAAACATTTTCGAAACAGTATTTTTTTGTTTTTTCAGTTTTCGCTTCTGGAACCGCCCCCTATTAGGCCTAATTACAGTTTAAATTGGTAAAAAAAATAAGACTGAAAGTCTGGGAACATACAGATAGGTTCGCCTGCTTAAATATATCGGGTACATAGTTTCGTTTAGGCGGGATTGGTCCAATTCGCGGTTGGTCCAATATAAAGTACTTAGTTCCAAATTTTTTTTTTTTTTTTTGTAGGTAGGTATATATATTTTACTATATTTATTATTTTATTCTTATTCTTATTACAATTAATCATATCTTGTTTAACTAGCTCATTCCCAAAAGCAAAACATTAAATTCTCTGTGTCAAAACGGACCCTGGCACTCGCCGGCCGCTGCCGTGGCACCGCTCGCTTCGCTCGCTCGGCTCGTGCGTTGTGTGGTGGTCACAGTTCTAACATAACCTAACCTAAACTACCTGCGAATTGTATTATTTTTTATATTGGACTAATCGCGCCTAAAGCCATAGTTTAAGGCTTCAATCCATCAAACATAATAGACTAAGGTTACTCCTACACTATAATGTGAATAAAATACCAAGATATTTGACTATGTTTCGCTTACTTTAAATCTACACTGACGAACAATATAAAAAGCCACGAACTTATCATGACATATTTCCGAAACCAGGCAAGATAGCTTCCTGGAGTGAAAAGCAACATTCAAATGTATTTATTAACGCATTAAAAGTTAACTGAATTAACAAATTGAAACAAAAAAAATATTATGTGTTAAAGAAGGAAAAAACTAAATAGAGCCATTTGGACTTAATTGTCTATTTTGTTTTTGTTTTTGCCCACTTTAAGCGGGTTTCCGAAATCGAAACTAAATTTGATCATCCAATATTTCGTATTGCCTCCGTGTGCCCTCAATACGGCTTATCGAGGAATATTCTCCCATTCTTAAGTAATTGCATTTTTCAGGGCATGAAGTGTGACTGGAGGTGGATTTCGGCTTCTAAAACGTCTGAATACCAGCGTTTTGTCCCAGGCATGTTCGATAGGGTTTAGGTCAGGGCTTCTCGCTGGCCACTCCATTTGATGGATTCCCACGTCTTGACGGTACTCGTTTAACACATGAGCTGTGTGGGGCCGGACATTATTGACCAAATACGGACGCCGGTTCATTAAAAATCGCTTTTACGTAGCTCACAACTCGACGGTCAAATTGGCATTCGCTATCGGCGCTAGCGCCGTGCGACCATCTGATGAAATACCAGTCCACACGTGTACAGAACCTCCCCCGTATGGGACTGGGACTACAATCATTAAAACTGGAGCGAAAATACATTTTTTTTTTTGAAAGCTAACTAATAAGAAAATAATTGTGTTGACCCTACTTTACTTTATGCATTTAAAATTGAGTCGTATTGCCTTGATATAAGATTTAATTTTGTTTGGCTTAATCGGCGGGTATTGCAAGCAAAATACATAAAATTTAAAAAAAAAATACCTACGTTAATAGTTACTGAAATCGATTCAGTAGTCAATTATGAGCAAACTACTTTAAGGACTTGCGTTTACTCTGTTACATGTTGTATAGACAAATAGATTTACATTATTATAGCCTCGTTGGTTTAGTGGTTGTTAGCGCTACTGGGTTCGATTCCCAGGTCGGGCAAAGTGTTATTGGGTTTTTTCTTCAAGAATTTCCCAGTAGCAGCCCAGAGTCGGAGTTGTGCCCGGTTGATAGATTGCAATAGGCTCGCCCCCTATAATTATCATGGAGTTTAGCGAATTGTACTTAGGAGTAGGTACTACAGGTACCTGTACCTAACCTTTCAAGGATTACAGGCGTGATGTTATGTGTATTTACATTATTGATCATAATTATGATAATACCCAATAAATAAAATTGTAATTTTCATCAAATTAACATTTTTGGCTGTACTTATGCGAGAAATGTAATCCCGTGTGGATAATTTAATTACAGCAAACAAATTCTGAATTAAGTAAGACATGCAAGTTCAGCTTGTTCCAAACAAGTTATTAGTACGTGGAGCGTAACAAAACATAATCAACTCTATCAGCAGTTTGCGAAACAAAGTACGGTAACTAACCCACTAAGGTTCGAACCACTAACTATGTTAGCCATTTATTTGTCTACGCTTTTGTACTGAGATTGGGCGTCCTTTTTATAGCCAATGTGTACTTTCATAATTTCTAACGTCACGATAATATCGTTGACGTCCACGTCACGTTATAACGGTATTTCCACGATAACATCGTCACGTTAGAAAAAAGCGCACAATCTCAGTTTACTGCTATCGATTTGCTAATCGCTAATCGATTTGGATAGGCACGGTGTTAGTGTAGTCACTTTTTTAGTCGGGCCATTAGTTTTATCTGATGGTCCATTTTACAACAGGTAGGTAACATAGTTTTATGAAAACTAGCATCAACTTTGCTACGAATTTACGTTGTTCATTTATTTATTTATTAAAACTTTATGCACAAGTAAAAAAAAAATACTGTACAAAGGCGGACTTAATGCCTGAGGCATTTTCTACCAGTCAACCTTATAAAGTACATACAAGTTTTGCATAAAGTAACAAAAAAGATACCTAAATCAATACCAGCATCGTAATTGCGTAATACACTATCATTGTGACTCATTTTGAAGGATATTGCTAATCCATTGCTTCATATGTTTGAAAAATGTATCTACTCAACAACGTAAATAACGCAATGAATGTTGTTGAACTGTCAAAATAAAAGCCATTCCTACTGTTATAGAGTATTACCCAATTACCCCGCTGGTAGAGTGTAGATTAATAAGTCGAGGTGTGGTGTAGAACTCATTTTTATTGCTTTCTCTCATAAAGTAAGCTGCGTATCTTCTACCTATCTATACATATATTAAAATCGTAGCAAAGTCAAAACAGTACCTAATTGAATATTTTTGAAAAATAGTTATTGTTAGTCTAGTCTAGGAACGATTCTAATGCCGAAAATATTGTTTTTGATTTTTCCTCTGTCTGTCTAAATGTATGTTCCAGAATCACGCAAATACTACTATCCATTAGTAGAAGTAGTAGATATTGTTCAAATTTTGCATAGATATTCCCCAGAAGTCTAGTTAGTTTGTCGGCTATAAATTATCACGCTATTTGCTATGAGCAATTACGGTTTTGAGCCGTAAGAGATTTTTGTACAAACTTGACAACGCCTATCGGGTAAATACAATCAATTCACCTTTCACTATCTCATATATTAAAAGCATCAAGACAATTATTTCGTTATACAACAACGACATCTTAAGATTAATTACTTTGTCATTAAACAGATAGTTGTAATAATCCAACATAATATATTTTAATAATATTTAAATTAAACCCTCATCACAAACCCAATTCGTGTTACGACGGCTTAATAATCAGTTTACAACAATATATTGTGTGTGTTTGGATATATATTCCACATATTGCTTCCACTGAGCTACACCCGCCCACAACGGTGTCAACCGTCATCTTGGCGAACATAGGCGCACATTATATTCGTTATTCTGAATTGCAAATTCACAAACCCAATTTCCATCGCATTTTTCGTATCGTATTGTTGGGCTTATTACATCCTAAACGTAATGTAAGACATCATTGTAAATAAGTTATATGAACTTGAGTTAAGTGTAAACCATACATCTCAACAAGAGTTTTATCTTAGAAAGAACCCTTTTAAACGGTAGATACAGTCACAGACAAAATATGTTTTTTTTTTGCTCAATTCACGATAGAATCTGTTTTACCGACTCAGCATTTGTATATTGCGTCGTAATATCAAAGGTATGCTGGAAGAGATTTCAGTAGAAATAAGCATCACCTTTGTACCTATTTTTCTGTTATTTTCTTCTTGTCTGCTTATATAAGTGTGTACATAAATGGTTAAATAAATAAAACAGAATGACATTTGGCCATCTTTTTTACATGACATACCACCCAACCAAACCATTACACCAATACAAACCATTTCTGGTTTAGTGGTACAAATAAACCTGAACCTGTAATAAGACTGTATGTTTAACAAAAATAAAAAATAAATGTTACACTGATAGACTCTGACAATAACAAAAAACATAACATGGCCAGGCATTGAAAAGGCTTTAGGTTGATATCAACTCGACATTGGTCGTAGGTATTTGCTATATTGATCTTTGTCACCAAAATGTTGAACCTAGTTTTCTATGCAATAGTCTGCTCAGTGCCATAGCTTCTAAGGATATTGTGCGTCCTGACTTGAAATGAAAGGTCACAACACAGGTCCCCAAGATACAGGCACTGCCTAGTTTGGGGACCACCACATTTATAACAAAACGAAAATCACCAACAGTTGCAGACATAATAAATTAAACGACTTATTAGGTAATTATTGTAACAAAGTTTTAATTAATTTATTATTATTTACGAATTAGAAAACTGAATAAGTATAAAAGACTTGACTGTACATCAAGAACGCTTACATTCGTTCAATAAAGTAAGATATTAGGAGCCCGCATGAAGTTATGTTATCGTCGAGTAAGTGCTCGCAGTACCAAAGTGCTACATTATTCCACACGATACTAATGTTCGCTTAGATGAGGCCCTGTGAACCACGTTTATCTACCTACACTACACACACCTACACTATACCAGGGACTAACGAATGAAAGAATTGATAACAATTAAACTATAGAAACAAACTGGTTAACTTCTTACGCAACCATTTATTATTGGAAATTAGTAACACATTAGTCTGTATTTAGAAGGTTTTAACTGCATGCCTCACCATTTCTTCCAACAATTATTGTTTAAATAATACTATTAAATTGTAATGGAAAAATCATCGACAAAAGCAAGGCGTTAAATTAAACTCAATTGTCAAAACAATAAAAAATATTTGACGTGATTTAAAACTAGGATTTCGGGTTATGTATAATGGGTGCTTTTACCGTGCACGTCTTTCTACATCGTGAATACATGAATGATGTAACCACTTTTATGTAACAATATTTTGATTTTAAAAGAGTGTCCATGGAGTTTCTTGCCCGTTCTTCTCCATAGGTACCTACTACACTTTGGTATGGGCAACTAGCTTCATCTTTCTGACTGACCGACCCCTTGACAATTAATAATAATAATAATTTTTATTCATAAGTTCACATAATAAATTACATAAAAGTTATATGATTACAAGTTTACAAATTAATATTATGAAGAAAAAATTAAACTATGCCTAAAATTAATCTGGTGTAGGTATAACTTATACCTTTAGATTGGTTAAAGGCCTAATGAATACGATAGCGACCTGCCTGATGTAGGTTTATTCAAACCTGTGTTTCAGGCCATCGCTTAACAACGCTGAGTGCTTTAGTGGACTATTATGTCACTGTACATAGAGCTAGCATTGATACCTAAGAACTATATTTTTAAATAAAAATGTATTTAACTTAAAAGTGTGTTCAAAAGTGCCTATAATTGGTTTATTTGAAATAAATGCTTTGAGTTTAATCAAATATTAAACTCAAAGCATTTATTTCAAAGCACTCAATTTGTAAGTGGCTCTACAAATTGGCATCCACAGGTACGTTTTCTGATCTATTTGTTTACATTTTCACTAGACAATTTTGGAACAAACAACATTTCAACTTAATATATAGTTCAAAATGCACAGTCGGTCCGAGCTTTAATAGGTCAGACCAACTATTGATTAAATACGAAAATAAGATTCGAGGCGTGGAAGCCGTCTTAGTTTAGGCTGTATAATATCATCAAATAATTACATTTTCAAATGCGTAAACTTTTCCCGCCCTGTGTGAGAAAGTTAAGTTTTAGTTCATAAACATGTTCTTTATGCATAGAGTAGATAAATGTATACAAACTTAGGTATATTGGGGATTATTTCGAAATGTAATCCTTGAACAGGCCCTGCAGTCTCGACATAGTTAGCAATCGTTTTCGGTTGCTAAGTCCTAACAATCCTGATGTAAATGTTGATGTAAATGTTTGGTAGTCTCGACACTCAAATTTATCGGTTGTTACCTACCGGTACCTACCTAAAATACCAGAAACAACCGATAAATTTGAGTGTGGAGACCACCAAATATCGTTACATCTGGATTGTTAGGACTTAGCAACCGATAACGATTGCTAACTATGTCGAGACTGCAGGGCCAGCATACAAAATTAGAGTGCAACTTTGCGAATGTATTTGTAGTAGGTCACATCTTTCTCTTTTCAGTGGCATGTCGCCACACAAACAAGGATCACTTTCACGGCAGTTAACCATTTTAATACTCTCTTGAAGAACAGTGGTATAGCATTATTACGGCCCGTTTTTACACACAGGTCTTAAAAAACTAATTTTACATTCTCGTTATTGTGGGTAAACTCACAAACGGGAATTTACTTTAATGGGTCATTATTATATCCGTAATTAGCATTTCTAAGATCGTAGATTAGTTTATTATTATTTTTATGAACTGAACCTAATGAGAAATGGCAAAGCTTTTAAGATTTTCTTTATTTAAGGTGGGTTTGCTCTTGACTCTAGTCTAGGTCAGTGGTGACAGAGACAGAGTTGACGATGGAGTGAGCTTACCCAGAAGAAGCCTGTTCACTCTCACTTTGAAGAGATTAGGGTTGTATTCGTTCGAAAACTCAGACGCAGGTAGAGAGATCCACTCTTTTGTTGTGCTCATAACAAAAGACATTTGGAAACGCTTAGTGCGAATTGGTTAGTAAATTGATGTGAACTTAAGTAAATACCGGGTATGCCGAATTGCCGACTATACAGGGTGTCCCGTAAATAATGGATCAAACGTAACGGGTAGGTAGCTTACCTCATTTCCAACAACTAATTTGTAAAGTTACAAAAAAACAGTAAGGTAACCAAGATATATTTTTTTCCTATTCGAAAAAAACTATTAAATTCTGTTTTTTTTTTCTAAGGCAAATACAATAATATTTGAAAAAAAGGATTAATAACGTTAGTAAGCTATTCAGAAGTTTTTGACCAAAATCATACCTAAAAATTTTATTATTTGCAGCGACAGCATTAAGAATATCTTGGTTACCTTACCGGTTTTTTTTAAACTATTCAAATTAGTTGTTGGAAATGAGGTAAGCTACCTACCCATTACGTTTGATCCATTATTTACGGGACACCCTGTATAATATTATTGTATTGTATTATTATTATATTAGTATTGACTCTTCTTCTCCCTTTAATCCATCCAAAGGTGGTCTGTAAAATATCACTTTTAGCGATAAGACCGCCCTATGTAAAATTTCTACATTTATATGTGTAATTTTTTGGTGTAGGTACATATTAAGAGTATTCTATTCTATTCTATAATTATGACCCCATATCCGCAAAGACAAAATTAATAGTAACTACCGAGATGGCGACTAATAGAAAAGTACGGAAGGGAAAGACATGAAGCGCCGACCACAAATAAATGGGGATAAGGGAAAGAGAATGATCATGACCCATAGACAAAACATGTTGGTAATAACTAGATATCTATTACACAATGGGCAATCAAGGTCAAATAATATCACGATTTCGGTCTCGTCCATTGTATTTTAAAATTAAAAGTTATTTACACAACTGCCAATCATATTGACAGTTGTGTAAAAATACTACACAAAATATTTGCATCGTCTGCGCCAAAACTATTTTGTACTGAAACATTAGTTCGTAATCGTCTAGAGTTTACTAATAAAATATTCGGGCTGAGATTGGATTTATTGGCAATCTTTCAGGAGGATAAACTAATAATATTAATTAATGTAAAAATCTTTGACTGTGGAACCAATATTGTGAAATATCGAAAAAATAACCTATTGTTTCATACAAAAATGCAAAACTTACCCAAAGAAAATGCATGAAACAAATGCTTTTTTTTTATTTAGGGGAAAGGAAATATAAAATTTACTCACAGGAAAACATCATGAGTATTTATGAAAATTATGATAAAAAATATCAAAACGAATATAACAATAATATTTAAAAGTACTTTCACCCCCTGAAAGATTGCCAATGAATTCAAAGTCAGCCTGTATAGTGTATACACTGCAAAAGTAGTCTAAACACTACTATAAACACAATTTTGAGCTTACACAGTTAAGATCAACGAAAAAGGAGTGTTTTCATCATTTTGGTCTTTCAATTTATTTCCCAGAAGTCACGAATAGCATAATAATAAGGATAAAATGTGTTTAAGTAGGTCTGGACTGCCTATGTTAAGCAACCTTTTTGTAAAATAGAAAACAGCTAATTTGGTTAATAGTTATTATTTGGTAGAAAGTAGTAATTTACGCGTGTATAATTAATAGTTCCCGCAAAATCCACCAACATCTAACAGCCAATATTAACTAACTTGCTTCTAAACAAATATTAACTTGGATCAAACTCAAAGCATTTATTTCAAATAAACCAATTCCAAGCACTTATGAATTGTCAAGGGGTCAGTCTGTCACAAAGGTTAAGCTAGTTGCCCATTCCAAGGCAAAATAAGAAGAAGTATAAAGAAATATGGAGAAGAACGGGCAAGAAACTCCATGGACACTCTTAGAAATCCAAAAATATTGTTACAAAAAAAAAATATCACATCATTCATGTTGAAATTATACACGTGACAACGACGTAAAAGGACGTGCACGTTAAATGCATCCGTAATAAAAAAGATATAAACAAAAAAAAACTATTCAGAAATTAAAATAAGCCCTGGCAGTTAAGAGATGAGCACTCCGGCACTCCCTACAGACGGCGCCCGTTCACGAACATGACGTATGGAGCAGCACCATTCAGCTCAACCAGTTTGAAGGGAACTTAATGATCCAACACACACGTCACCACCAGCGAGACATTTGAGTGAGCATGACATCTCTCAGCCGCCAGGATACATTCAAGTCAATGAAAGACGTACACAGTAAATGGAAGCTTTATAGAGGTACATAGTGATAAAAAGATAATGAGGAATTCGATAAAAGAGTAAACAATTTGACCACTGAGAGTGCTCAAGGCCGAGGAAAGCGAAGATTACTTATTCAGAATACAGTATAGCGCGGATGAAATATAAAATAATTTATAGAACTAGAGAGCAACAAACAGTACTGTCGGAATATAAGCCGTTGGTATGCTGGATGGGACGTCAATACAACAATAAATTAAACTTCAAGTATTTAACCAATGACGTTCCCAGTCTACAAAAAATAACTATCAGATACATAATATCCACTTAGTAACTATAGCTAGTCGGCTGATTGGCAAAACACATAGCGGGCCGATCACTACTATTTAGATTGTTTACAACCATTTTTGTTATTTCGATGTTTGGATCTATGTATTCGATGGTTTTAAAATACTTTTAAGCTCTAGTATTGCCAGTGTTAAAAGTTATTGTCATATTGTTGCCCAACAACGTATATTAAAACACTAATACATTAGACAAGGTAATTAGCGAACTAATGTTATCAAACCGCGAAAGTGCTTTTCAAAATTTTAATCATACACCACTCCATAACCGGGTATCGGTTGACAGGACAAACATAAACGTTAAAATGTAGGTCAATATACAACCAGTATGTAAAGTATGAGTGTGTAGTATCATTAGCTGGCAACAGGCGACATTGTCCACCGGAAAATTACGAAGTTGCACCGGCTAATTGATAAGTTTATAATGGTGCAGCCACCATTTACATAAATAAAACCTTAAAGGTTCGCGTGAATGAGAATATTGTGACATAATAAATGTATCTAACCTACACCAATGAAGCTTAAATTAGTGTAACTTTAATAATTTTGCGAAAAATTTATCACCGTTACACCTAAGTTAGTAGAATTCGAAATTCCAATTACGGCTACAACACACCAAAACGAAAATCGTTTGGGAACTGACGGTGATGTTCATTTCCAGGAAATGCCCAGAATTTCGGTCGTTGGTCATTCATCCATGATTAATGATTGTATCGATTTGGCGTAGGTGTTTACGCCACGTAAGTAAGTACCTAGTGTGCATACGTCTGCCTATGCTCAGCACATTATAGTAGTTGGGTTAGTTAGTAACTTATAAAATAGAAAATATAATTTTCTTTAACCCGTTGAATACAATGTCACAGAGTGCTTCTCACGTAACAATACCAAACATGCTCTACATCTAAATATTAAGTTTTTTTGTATTTTCTGGGTTAAAACTTCGCAGGCAATACTACGAAAATACAAAGAGTGTTCCACTAATAGAAAGCCGGGATACGATTTAGCATTTGTCATGTTTCCACCCTTTCAGCGTTACATAACACAATAAGTTCGTAAGAGCAATTCGCCATCATCGATATTGTTATAGGATTCATGATTAGGTTGCCATACCTACTACACTACTCCGGCGCCAGATAATCGCGCCAAGAATATTAAACTGAAGAGAGTCAGAACTGAATTATACTGTCATTAAACGCTGCACTTCAAAAGATTCAACTCATGCAAGTAAACTTGAATTTAATTTTTTTCAGATGTTATAAATTTGTTGGATGTATATAGGTACCTATCAAAGATAACAATATGATGAAGAAGAACTTTTTAGGTGCGTAGTTTTATACAACTGTTTTGACACGACGTGTGAGACTTCAGCAATGAACGTGGTCACAAAATAGCTAAATGGAGTAACAGCATAACGTTACCGCGAGCAGGCCACTCAATAACTCAAAAAGCTGTTCCCTACATTTATGTTTGCAGAACTTGTCAAAATGTAGGGACCAGCAGATTTTTTTTCCCGCTATTTCATATTTGGTCCGATAGTAAAAGTTGTTCATAATGATGAGTACAATGACCCATTAAGAGGTTGATGGTGTTTTACCAATAACCCTGTATATCATCTATATTGTAATCCAACATAGAGTTTCTCCTCTGTTTGATTACAATATAGACGAGCTATAAATGTAGTGCGGTTATTACACACAACTGAAACCTTAACTTGTCGCCTGACTTTGTTATATTAATAGGTAAGACTGAGATCCAATTTACGTTAGTCAACCTTGAGAACAAGCACACGCTTACGTGTTCTTAACAAATCTCGTAAATAAACATTGTTGTTAGGAAAACGAGCATATATCTTTCATTGTTAATCAATATCTTCCTTCCAAATAATTTACAGGAATGTCTTTCGTCTTTTCAGTTACGATCTGAAAACTACAAAGATTTCAATATTTTAATGCCTTTGACACAAAGTTGTGAACGAGTCAATGAAGATTTGGATAAGAAAGTTTGGAGTACCCTTTGAAAATTCTTCCTTTAGATTGATTTTGGCTTTGATTTATTTTGATGTAGGAACACTCAAATATTTCATGGATCGTAAAACCATACCAGAGTAAAAATTTTAAAAACATCAAGACCTTTATTCTGTACCGAGATCTTATTTTTATTCAATGACCGTAAAACTGAACGTGTGGGTGTAAAGGGATCTAAGCGAAAATAGCCTTATTTACCACTCTTTGTAAAGTCGAGACGTGAATATGTTCGTCTCGCAAAGATTTACATTTAAATATGAATAATGTAAAACAATATGTGAATCTCAAAATTCATTTCATTCTTATTCGTTGGCAGGCATCCTTTTTCTGTTTTAGTGGCATACGAGTACCTACGTCTGCGAACTTTATCTAATTTATTATTTGTATACAATGTGGTACTTGGAAACTTTACCATTCAAAATGGGATTTATAAAATACAAGTTCACTTACTTCTCTCCGCCTTAGTCATGCTGACATCATCTCTCCTCCAAAATCTGAGGAAGGGGGCAAGAGCCTTGATGGTGCATTCCCCATTGAGCATTCTCCTTCCGAGTCTCTTGGGGACCTCTTGTTCTATCTCGGAGCTACGGCATGATGATGAGTCGTCCCCCTGGGAGCGAGGTCGCCGCCCCCCTCGGAAACTGACGCAGCCACATCCTTCAGCGAGGGAAAACATAGTGGGACTCTTGTCCTTTCTGTAACTTTTCTTATCTTTCCGCTGGCGCGAACATCTTGGTGTTTTCTGGCGCGACTTAGGAATGGTGGCTGGTGTGTTGTGCACAAGCAAGGATGACACAAGTTACCATGGCCCAGTCTTGATGACTGGCGAATCTGAAACAAAAGTAACCCACCGTTAATTCTTCCTGTAAGTTACAGAAGATCCTATACTCTCAGTTTTGCGTTAACGAATACTACTTAGTAGTATTCAACTTAAGTTGACGCAAAAAATGTATGATCATACTTATTTAGCATTCTAACGAATTACTGTGAACCACTTTGTTCTGTTTTATGGACAACCGACGTACGAGGCCGTAATTATGTATGTAAACGCTGTAATTAAATACCTATGTTAATAAAATATAAGTAATGAAGGCCCAACGCGTTGCTCGTAATAAATTGTCCTTTTAAAGGCTCACTTAAACCTCTCTACATTCGCACTTTGAAACGAAACAAGTTAGTTTAGGATTCTGTGTAAACGGCTCTTTATCTTACTAGTAACATGTAAACTTAAACCATTATTTTAAGCGCTTGGTAAATATTAAAATGCCTAAATTTTACTCCTGAAATTAACTTAGTTTTCTCATGCCATGCAAGCTTTGTTGGTTGCTAAGGGGCTTTCATAGAGTGTGGGAATAACCAGACTATAGCTGCCAGTAGGCCAATTCTCGTACTTAAAAAACGTTCAAATTCAAGTCGCAATCGCATCTCAGCGACAATCAATGTCAAAAACCTGTCAAAAATGTATGTAAATTGATTGTAATTTTGACAGATTGAGACTGAGATTAGAATGCGAACGGTCTTAAAAATACGGGAATTGCCCCTCTGGTGTCATGCACTGGTGTGACCTTTAATCCTCCAGGTGTCACACAGACTGAGTTATCCCGCAATTTGTAGCATAAAGTAGATTATACCTACACTGGGTGGCAGGAACATCGACGCGTGAATTGTAACCATGAATACAGTTTATTTTTATGTGGGTTTGCTCTTGCCTCTAGTCTAGGTCAGTCGTGACACAGACACAGTCGACGATGGAGTGAGCTTACCCAGAAGAAGCCTGTTCACTCTCACTTTGAAGAGATTAGGGTTGTATGCGTTCGGAAACACAGACGCAGGTAGAGAGTTCCACTATTTTGCTGTGCGCATTACAAAAGACAGTTGGAAACGCTTAGTGCGAATTGGTTGAATAGCAACTAGGTAAGGATGGTAACTTGCAGTGCGTCTAGATGACCGATGGAAGAAGGGGGCCAAGCTGAGAAGCTAGATTCTAAACCTAGGGAGTTTAGACTCAAGCCCCCCCCTCCCTGCACTTTTCGCGTTTTAATTTGATGCGTTATAATTTTTCGTCGATTATCAAGGCCAAAATCTACTGTTTCATAGAAAAGCGCGATAACTACCCAGCCAAAATGGATGGAACAACAGTTTTTTTTAATGTTCCGACTAAATATTTCAACGCAGGGGGGTAAAATGTATTGAACCCTTGGTTGCATGTCTGTATACCTACCTAAAGCTTAGAGCTACGTTACGTACCATTGTGTACAAGAAAATAAATTGAAAATATAGACTTATCATCTCCCGCCCGACTTGTCAGCCGCTAATGGGAAGCTAAAATGTCAAAACAAAGGAACTTCGGATATAAAAGTCGGAAACTTTCAAAATACTAAGCTCGGGGAAAACACAACATCTCGAAAATTTACTGACGCCCGCCCCTAAGTCTTGGGAAATTCATTTAGTTTGTTGTGAACGACTGGAAGGAACTTTAGAATGGCATAGGTCAGTCATAAGCACAATGGGTGCCACTTGATTAATAGTCTGCAGAATACCAACCGTAGGTACATAACTGGATGTTTATGTAGGTACAAATACTTGACAGGCCTTTATATATAGCATGCACGACGGCGACGGTGCTGTATTTATTTATAAATATACTTAAAAAAACCATTGTTTATTTTTATAAAACTTCTCTGTATTAATGCAATGGTCCATCTTAACTAACGTCTTTTACTCTATTAAGGAAACCAAGTTTGAGCATCGAAATTAGTGTATGTGAAAATCGAAATTACATTTTCACTATTCTACTAACATATTTAATAATCTTCGTTTTCATAGCAGGTAAGCCACCATCATGCGCTGCGGTAAGTGTAATTAACACAAATGATATATGAATACAGCGACGCAAAATTTCGAGGTCTGCTGAAGTATAACATAACATCACGCTTATTATTCCCCAAAGGATTAGGCAGAGGTGTACCTTAGTATGTGCTTAAGTACATATAGGTATTCCTATATTAATCTTTGTTTCGTCAACTATAAAAATGTATTATCTCATCACCATTCCATGAAGCGATGTGCTAATCAAATAATGGCTGCTTTATAGGTCTAACGTCAACGTAGCTCATAAAATGGCCAAAAATAGGCCAATCACAAAAAGGTTGCTCTACGTATTGGCTATCTGAGACAGCCGGTTTGAATGTCGGTCATGAGCCCGATTTACTTTTATTTCCCTCGAGTTTTATCTCATGTGATGCTTTGCCCCGAATACTCACATATTTTTCGTCCTTTTGTGAATACTTTTGTTGTTTTTTACTATTATTCGAATAGTATGACAAAACACATAAAAGATGACAGAAGTAAAATCAAAGAAATCAAATAGTATGTTGTATTTCCAGAAAAATAAATTCCTTTACATAAAAACATCAAACCAGCAGTTTCTTTTAATCACAAATATGTAACAAATACAGGCACACTTTTATTGAAACAAGAAAGTCGGTATTTTCCTTTGTACAATACGAGGCTGTTGGAACGAAAATAGGCTTTGCTGCCTTTATTGCACAAAATTGCAATAATGTTCTTGGCGGTCGGCATTGCAGTAGAATGCCCACAATTTCAGCGCTTACTATGTATAAACCACATTATGTTAGAATTGAAATTGTTTTAACAATGAGAACACGATATAATAGATTTACATACAATTTATAGCTTTTAACTTTTCAAGCTTATTGTAATTTTCTTTGACAAAAGATGAAAATAAATTGGTAAAAGCTTTCACAGGGTTACTGAAAAACACTATAAAATATCTACTCATTATCGATTTAGATTTTTCTTATTGTTTATTTTAACAATGCCATCTCTATTCTTACATACAGAGATAGACAGAATGAAATGAAATGTTTATTTCTGTAAGTAGATCTGTTAAGACACTTTTACACGTCAATGTTTTAAAACTAGATGGCGCCGGCATTTCTTATTGACTGATCCCTGAGAACAAATGCCGAAACAAACTCAGAGGTCATGGTCTCTTTTAAAGTCCAAACATTGTATTTTTAGGATTTTCTGCGAGTCTAACAATGCAGGGCGGATGTCTGGAAGGGCCTTTTGAAGAAAGAGCCATTGGAGCTTTGAGTTGACCTGTCCTAACAGACAGCATGCATGCATCAGTCATCGTGTAGCTCAACCCTATTTTAGAGAGCTGAACGATCCGTCACACGACGCTACCAGATCTGCAGGACATTTGCTTAGGCCGTATATAAAATACTCAAATACTCAATGAAACGTCAAAGTCACCTTTTATCTTAAAAGCGACTTTTTTCTCTAGATGGCTGTACCCAATAACTTTGATTTTGTCTCTCCAATAAATGTGTAATATGTATGAGTCATGAATTCACGATCTTGTTACAAGCAGGGACAGTGCGAAATATATAAAAGCCTCGTGAATACAAAGTTAATAAGGTTTTCAACGCTCATATTGCGACAGCAAATGAAATTGAAACGGGTCAACCCACACCACATTCCCCAGCCCTGCCGTGGATATCCTAAAACAGATATATTATACCTATGTTATTATATTATTGGAAATAATGAAGCAAAATACAGCCTCCCTATGTAACTAGGTACCTACAACCTTCACAAATTAAGAGCTCAAGACTACTGATTATATATAAGACAATATATGAGACAACATCCACACAAGGTCTTCAAGTCCCGAACTAGGCAGAGCCTGTACTACGGTAACCTGATGACTGATATACATACTTATATACATATACACACCCCGGCACAGGTAAAACAGACATGTTCATGCACACAAAATTATTTTATGATTGTTTTATTATATTATTATAATAAAATTATTCTAAATATTATGTTGATTAACAACAATAGTTATAAGGTAAGACACATACAAACACTCACAAACTCAATACAGGCTTCTTTTAACCACTTTTAGTTTATTTTACTTTTTTGTTGTTACCATATTCTTTTTATTCTTGTTAATATTTTTGCATAAGATTCTGTAACATCTCCTACTGGGAGAGGGCACTGGCTCTTGTAACACAGATCTATCACCTAGCACGGGAGTCGGGGACTTCACACTATTTTGTAACCACTTTCTTGTGTAATAAAGATTATTACTATTACTATAAAAGAAACCGATAGGTAATTACAACAATATTTAATGTTCATGAATTTGACTCTCCGTTGTGGCAACAAAACTATAGAGAAGTTTTGATTAATTTTATTCAGTGTATGAGCCAAAATAGGCCTCATAATTACGTCAGTCTGTCTGTCACGTCTACAAGGACTGACATAATATAGTCAGTTCTCATTAAACCATCTCACGCACCGAAAAACAAATAGAGCCACCCTTGCTCCCAACATAAAACGTAGCAACGATTGTGACGTGATTCGCAATCAAAATTACTTGCTATACAATACCCACGGCAATTTGCTTTTTCACAGAATCGAGTGAAACACAAAGATAGCGACATTACTCACGGACGTTTTAACTTAATCCAAAGATCGAGTACGGTAGTTAGTATCATAAATGAGAAGTCCTTTTTCACAGCGCGTGTTACAAAAGATTATACGATGTTCCGCATGAAGCTCAATAGGGCGAGAGAGAGCATTTTGGGCAGCTATAACAATAAATCTCCACCCACGATTCTAATTTTTTTATGAAAATGTTGATTATTCGCTGTCGGATTTTGGTCTCTCTTCTGCCTGGCAATTTTAAGCTCGGCTTTCGCCAGACACGCAACTTCCGGAATTTGATATACCGTTTGAGATTGTTTAGATTTTTTAAGTAAGCAACGTTTTATAAATCAACAAATCTTTAATGTGTTAGAAGTTAGCAGAAACTAGGTATTTTGCTGACCAATTTGAGAGACCAAAGATCGAATATAGACGTTATAATTAGATCAGCCATCTATAGATCGTCAAAGTTCATGCGGTCTCCACCGATCACTGATGTAATTTGCTCTTAGTGAGTTCGGGGTTGCAAATTTAAGCAATCTTATGAGACAGAGCGACCTTCACTACTGAAACTTTTGATATTATAACAGCGACCACTGTTCACGGTATAAAAACAATATAAAAGGAAAGAGTTGGTAACGCTGATCTCGTAGGAAATGAACTGTAAATAATGCTAACGACTGTACTTTTATGAGACTATTTACAGATTTTTATGTGTAAACTTTTAAAAGTGCTAGTTTAACGACAAAGCAGATAGATGTCGTGGGCTACTAATTACTCAAAGAAAAAGAGGGTGCAGTAGGTGTGCTTACTATTGTTTTTCTCATAAACCTTCGATCTATAGTAAAACTACTCGTCTAATAGGAATCACAAGGTAGGTACCTAAATACTAAAAAGAACTCCTGTATATGTCTAATTCTTAGTATTTCACATGTGTTTCACAGAAGTTCATGACTCGTATTTGTTTGTGTCCGAGGCAAAATATGTAACTCATTGGCAAGTACACACAGGAGACCGTCACCTCTTTATTTAAATAACAGCTAACCAAGTCCCCGTATAATTGTGCACCATAAAGCGAAATTACAACTCGTAAACGGGACTAAAATATCATCGGCGACCGTTGTGTTGGCATGTCACAATAATGCACGAGTTACTTCCCATAAAGTGGTACTAACTAACTGTAGGTAATTTAAACTAACATCGAAGGATTCGGTCGTAGTCACAAAATACCTCGGCATGCCAGTAACTCGCCTGTCTGGAATAAAGTAGTGAATTTGGGTGACGTCAAGGGAATGATCGCCATAACCCCTGCTGCCGCTATGTCCTTATATAACAGCGAACCCTGTTAGTTAAAGCCGGGGTAAGGTCAGGTTAATTATGTATTGAAAAATAGTTCAGCACTTGGTAGAGGAAATGTCACATTCACAACTTTATTCCTACAAACTCCATATATTACGTGAACTCTTCTTTGGCTTGAATAGTTTTTTACGTCGTCACATACCGGGATTCTTTTATTTACATCCTTCTCTACAAAGTCGTTGATTCAGTTAGATTTTCCTCAAAAAAATCCATTATGATCGAAGCTCCTAGTACGTAATGCTTTTAAAGCAATTTGACACCGCGCGGCACGACGCCAAGTCGTATTATTTTCATTGCTAAGATAAATAATTACTGCAATAATAACAATATTTTTATTCGTAACATCCTGGTGAAGTTGGAAATAAAATCAATCACTAACAGTTTTAAGTACGAAGCACTAGCTGACAGAACGGATCGAACGCACTAACGAAGTCCGCTTTAAACGAGGCTGATCCCAGTAGTGATTTAATAGGACAAAAGTATAGGTAAGCTACAATACAAAAAGCGAGACAAGATAATCTACAGTAAATGTAGGATAACCTAATAAAACGGTCATAATAGGCGATAAAAGCGATAAAGGCAGTCCTCTGAAGTGACCGGACTCCGAAGTGAACAATTTTTCTTTTTTGGAATATTATGGGTTGGGTTACACCAAATAGGCGCCCAGCGTTCTAATCAAACAATAAAATAAAAATGCATTAAGCAAGGAGGTATACTACGTGAGGTGGATTGGTCAGGTCATGTCTAATCATAAGGTGACCTAGCGATCTTGTGAACAAAGCCAGACATGATTGACCGACTCGTGGAACAATTAGTTGTATTTGAACAAGACTAAACGAAAAAAATGTAGAACATGAAACTGAAAGACAAACCTTGTTAACCAAGATTAATTGCGACAGGCAAGACATTTGAACAAAGTTAAGCTAGGTAAACATACTTTCAACTTGAGGACGCCGTTTAGAATTACTCCATCGGGAGAGGAAAAGGTCCAAGTGATGCACGTTGCTGAAAAATCGTGCCGGTCATCAAGCGCTAATTTGTCACACGCTAATCCATAAAGATTACTTTTTCATGTAATGAATATGTCATTACAAGCCGATAAAATATCGTCGGTTACAAACGATCACCGACCGACGCATAATAACACAATAATGAATTGCTTCACGCTCGTACCTCTCTACCTGTTCGTATTTATTCGTGTAACCAGCGCATTTTCCTTTCCATTAGCTTGTTATTAATTTATTGGCACTCGATATCGATGGGTATTAGGCCACTTATGTACTATTTGACTCTTGAATTCTATTATATTTGTTCAGAAAATTATAGGTAGAACTACATCGTATACCTAGTGATTATTCATGCAATTTCGACTTTTTTTTCTTCAGCAGGTATTAATATATCAATAAAGTTTTGAGGAAAAATCGCGGTGAAGGTATGAGCACTCAACGAAAGTGAGTAAAGTGATTGACACGTAAGTATCCAGAGCTCCCGTGTACCATTACAGTTACACTACTTAAATGTTAAAGCATCGTAAACATCAGTCATAGGTACCCTTGTAAAATTGGTGTTGGCGACAGGTGTGTCTGCAATCAATCATAATATAATGAAAGCAGCCTCAGTTGGTTACACAAGTACCTAGGCTAGTTTCCAAACAAAGGCACGAGGTAATGTTTGACTACCTAGTACTAATATTAGTGTTCCTAAAATAATCCCATTCAAGAACAGTGTAATGACTCATATTATCGCCATCACAGCCAGGGTTACCCCGTTGAATGAAAATAAATGTTATTTGGGTACCTCTGATACATACATAAATAATTGAAAATTGTAAATGTGAACCATTAACAGAATCTATATAATACTACGTGCGGCCTACTCAAATGTCCTTTCTTTGGTATTGTTCGTCGAATCGTTGAGCTCCTTAAGTTCTGAGTTGAGCTGCACGATTGCTGACAATTGCGTGCACTGACTGGACAGGTCCACTCAATCTGTGTGGTTCTTTCCTCAAAAGACCATTTCAGACACCGATCTACATAGCCTTCACATGATCTGACCAAGATTCTGTCTGGACTTTAAAAGAGACTGTGACCTCTGAGTTTGTTTCGGCCTTTCTTCTCAGAGTAGTCAGATAGGAAACGCCGACCTCTAGTTCTAAAAAAAAAATATGATTGACGTGTAAAAGTGTTTGTAAAAACCTGCTTACAGAAATAAAGTCATTTATCATTTACTAAATTAAGAACTCTAATCTGTATACAGTGCAATGTACTTGACCTTTGTGGTAATTGGTGAAATATTGATCAGTCCAGCGCACTTAGGTAAACCCATTACTATATTTTTCAGCCAACAGAACTGTATTGCTTCCTTGTAGATATGCGTAATGTACTAACAAACATTGGGCAAATATACGAACATAAGTAAACTCAATAGATGCCGCTCGCTGTTACTATAAAGTACGCAATCTGAGAGACATGAATGCAGCACCTCCAGCAGAGTATATCTGTATAGTAATTTTATCTACACAATTTTGGCAGTTGATTCCCAACAACAAATAGTACCATTTACACGTGCAAAACGTGTTTATATCACGTAAATTCCCCCGAGTTTTTCAGAGGCTTCATCGTTCCATCGTACTGAATGCTGAATTTGTACACAAAGACGTGGGAGAGAGCTACGCTACACCGGAGCTTTTATGATACATTTTATTACAAACATCATTTATCTTCAGAACATGTCGCGTTGGAGAACAGAAGATGGCGATTTCTGGGTTTTGAAACGTTCCGATATTTATCTGCAGCAATAAAAATATATCTCCTAAATTTTTAGACAATGAGCCATCGTAACTTCGATCGAAGGAAAACTACGTACTCTAATAGGCTGCAGTTGAGAACTTTTATGTTGACTGGACTGAATAATCCAATTATATTTGAACCCCTTTTGAATAAACAAAACTTCCCTATTTACTCCGCATATCCATTATTATTGTTGGCGTGCATCGGTTTGCATTCGTGTAAGTATTCGCCAAAATCGCGCGAATACATCTGGATCATGTAACAATATTTCACAGCATAAAAGTCATTATGGACTGTAATTTCACGGAGCTAATATTGTAGTTTGGTTATTTAGTTTGTATTTTGTTAACATTCAGCATCTGTAGGTTCAACTTTAAATCATTTCAATACCATCGTTGCGAGGCTTAATAAATTCTGCAGAAGATTTAAACTGTTCATAAAGTATCAAGAGTTGTTACCTTCCAATCCAAACGCTTGTGGGAATGTAGATTTAACTCGATTGCTATATAGCCCCTTGCGCTGCGGTTGCGTCAGTTAGGTCGGGTCAGTAAACGTGACAGAGGGACAAAAGGGTTTATGTACGCTTTCATAGCTGTATAAATAGATTTAATCGCGTTTACGCGAGGTGCGGTAGGCGTGCGAATAAATATTATGCAGTTATGAGTCGTGTGACTGTGCCATTTCAGGCGGTATCTACTCTATATACGACCCAAGCGTATTTTTTTATAACAATTACTAGAAAAATTACGTATATAATGGTATCTTGTCTTTGGTGGGTGTATGAACACCCACCAAAGACAAGATTATTAGTACATCTATCGATCTCATTAATTCAACGAAAAACTGTAGCTATATTGTGACGTCATTTCACATAACCATTTGTGCTCAATCATAAAGATGCAACAAGCAATAAACACAGCCCCGTTTTAACGATTCCCTTTAGAAAACTTTTATGGGGAAGTCATTTAACGAGTCAAACTGTAAAGTCTTTTACAGTATTCCTGCTGTTCTGTTTTTTTTTCAGTATTAACCTACTTCTTAATAACTATTCACTTTTTATTTCGAAATACAGGGTTATTGGTAAAACGCCATCAACCTCTTAAGGGTTCATTGTACTCATCATTATGAATAACTTTTAATATGGGATCAAATATGAAATCGCGAAAAAAAAAAATCTGCTGGTCCCTACATTTTGACGAGTTCTGCAAACATGAATTTAGGGAACAGTAGATTTTCTTTCGCGATTTCATAATTGGTCCCATAGTAAAAGTTATTCATAATGATGAGTACAATGAACCCTTAAGAGGTTGATGGCGTTTTACCAATAACTCTGTATATTAAGTTATCGAACACCAAAGAAAATCAAATTTACACCTTGATTAGTACTAACTGTGTCGTTGGTCTGGTGCTCGTTGGCGCTACTGTACCAGTATAGAGGTGTGAGGAACAGGGTTGAAAAGAGAGAATCCTCCGACCAGACGAGTATCGTGTCTGGTGTGCACCTGTCCGACGATGGATGTCAGTGCGTTGTATATACTACTAGTTGTGCGGAAAACTCTGCTCGCGCGATGCAGGATTTTTGCGTGACGTCAGGCTGATGCATACTACGCCTGTGGCGTTGTTGATGCCGCCACAAGGTCGTAGGTTCGATTCCCGGGTTGGGCAAAATGTTATTGGGTTTTTCCATCTGGGATTTCTCAGAAGCAGCCCGGAGTCTGAATGAGTTACCGGTTGATAGGAATAGGTTCGCCTTCATGGGACATAGACATAAATGGCCAAACATGGGTGTTCTAAATAACCTCTACCTAACCTTTCAGGTAAACAAAGCGTGATGCTGTGTTACATAATTACCTTTCATTTTTTACATAAGGACTTTTTTAACTTTATGAAGATGCAACGAGTATGTCTAACCATCAATTAAGCTTTACTAACTTCTCCAACTTAAATGTACATATATTACTTCAAGATATTCGCAGTGGCCAAGTTTCCAGTAATGTCCAATCTAAATTCAAATCCTGTGATATTATTATGACAATGCTGCGGTAGGTCCGTTTCAGTGTACCTACGAGTATTTCAAAGGCAAATGAAATTATCACAGACATGAAAATGCACTATTGCTTAATCGGCTTAATCAAACACGGCTGTGGGGTATTCATATGCGTAAATGCAGATAATGCTGTCGGATACATTTAGAAATACATTACTCGTATATCAACGTCTATTTAAATCACGACCCTGAAACTGATTAATCGGAAATGTCACCCACTGATACCTGTGTAAATGTTATTTACAGCTATATACATATAAACATAATGCAGCATTGCATATGTAAGCGGGCACGCCCTTTATGCCAGGAGGCTTTTTATTATGTATTAAGTTCTGTTTGCGTTTTTGTTTTTATTATTTATTTCTGCTTGAGTATAGTTTTAAATATTGGCGTGTGCTAGCTGACATATGGCAAATAATTTTAATATTTTTGTGTTTCGTAATGTTAATTACTTATTACTATATGTATAGAATCCAGTTCTTCTAACTGAACAGACTGCAGTGCTGCTGGGGAGTTTGTTCCGCCACTTCTTCTTCCCAGCTAAAGCACTAGGAAGTGGTGAAGGGTGGGCGTTTTGGAGGGACTGTCTTATGTGATTTTGACGTTCAAAAAGTGCTGATTCTCAGCCTAATTTGAATAAATGACTTTTGATTTTGATTTATTAAAATGTTCCTTAATCCTAATTAATTTTCCAATGTTTTCCCACTTTGGTTCATCTGTAATTTTACCACGGTTATTGGGAATAAAACGATCTATGTCATCGTCTTTTCCTTTTGAATGTAACTGCTATTCGATTTGTATACTACTGTTGTAAATACTTCAAACTGTATTTTTCTTTTCACATGGTCAATTACTATGTAGTGTTAAAACTATATCGATGACGTAAGAATGTTTTTTTCTCGTCCAATTAAAAGAGACGAGTTCTTGGTCGCCCTGAAATAACGAAAATGCAAATAAAAATAACTATGTCAGTCATCCGAAATAGCAATTAACCCGACAAAAATAATATTTTCCGGCGCGTCATCTGTCTGTTTGTCAATGTGCTGACATAAAATATTATAGCGTCCATTCTTCTCTCATTGCCGTTTCCATGAACAAATAGTAGCTCCATGCAATTTGATCATCGCGCTATATTTATCAATGATGTATATTTTATGATCTTTTACTGCAGAGTGCTCGCGTAAGTTTTTAAGTAGCTGTCTGTTTCAATTTCACCTTTATCTATTTGATTCATCGTTATTTGAATTACAATTGCTAATAATGTTTTAGCTACTATGTACGTTTTTGTTTATGGTTATGTACATAGGTGGATTGAAATAACAATCTGGGAACACAAGAAAACATATTTTTTTCATATTTTTGGCAATACATAATCTAGCTATTTGGTAAACATACGGAAACATTTTATTTATTTAATCTCCATTGCAGTAAACACAAAAGCATAAAGTTGCTAGGTAAGCACCTACTCAAAATTAGGATAAAAATTCAGTGGGGGTAAAAAATAATGTAACAGAAATTCACAGTTGCTTCTGTAGTTCATGCATGCTTCCGATATAACAAGACTTGTTCGAAAATTTCAGTTGATTTTCCACATCTAAGTTCGACTGATGTTTGCTAAACTTAAAGCTAGAAAGTTAAACTATGGACGAGTACCTAGTCCACAAACTTGAGTTTATTGGTAAATAAGACATGGCCATCTATTCATGTAACTATTATTACATCTTTAGGGGTCTCATCACGTTAAACATTCATTTTATTATACACACATCAAAAGTGTCTAGGGATCAAGGTGTTTAAAATGATATTTTATTGCCCTATTGGTATCAAATAAAAATAACTATTTAGATCAGCCATAAATATATATATATTTTTAATTTATATCCATTTAAACAACCTGAACTAATATTTACGTAATTTAAAAAGCTAAGTCTTAAAATAATAATATGTAAGTACAAGTATATAAAAAAAATAATCAAAGGGCATTGAAAAATTCATCCGCATCGCTGTCAACAGGAAAAGTGCCCAACAGGCTGGCAGCACTGCCACGTTGTATGGCAATGCTGATTCTTTGGCCAAAAAATAGGTCAGCCCTCTGGTCAGAAGAGTCGACCAACCGCTTGGCGATGTCTCGAAAAACTATTTAGATTGAATAAATAAAATGTTTTCGGATGTGTAGATCGAAGTACTCTCTGCTGTTGCATTAAATAAAGACTTTTCGTGATTTTTGCTTATGCTGGATTATTCACCTTAGTTAATGCTAACATTAAAAATGAGACAAAAAGTCAAAATAAAAGGCTTTTAAAGGTTAAAAAAACAATTAGTAGTCTGTATTTCCGCTGGCAACGCGTATAACACAATCGCAGCGATTCGGCACACTCAATATGAGTGCATCCAAATCACGTTGCGGAATGGCCGCCTACGATCGTCGTAACAGGCGACAAAGATTTTCTGGTGAGCGTACGGCATCCATATTTGGCAGAGCTCTTCTTTAAAGCTTATCTCATGCGATATTAGCTGCAGCAAGTGTGTTTGAAACGACTATGGCAGTGTGTGAACGTGCATTATCATGCATAAGCAGAAATGAAGCACTTATTTGGGTCCGCAAAGGAATGACAACATCTGATACAATCGTTTCAGTGTAAATCTGTGCATTGAGATTGCCTCTGATCCAAATTAGTTCGGTTCTTCCCCCGATGATTGTTTCACCACTGTATGGATGGACTTCCTGGCGTGATTTTAAACCTTTTTGGCATCCAGAGGTTCTCCAATATCGTGTACGTCTAGCATCTGGCTTCATACCTAAGCGAGATTCATAAGAAAAACACACAAAAAGCCACTCTTCTTCTGCCCAATATCTGTGTTCACGAGCCCATTTTAAACGGGCTCTGGGATTGCGGGGCTCAATAGGTGGTGCACATAGTGGCCTTCAGGGACGAAGATTGACTTTATGCAATCGATTTCTTATGGTTTGATCGCTTATTAACATTCTTGAAAAGCTATGAAGCCTCGTAACCAACATCATCGCGGTCATAGTACGATTTCGTCGAGCAGTAATTTGTCTGCATGTGGTGACGCGAGCTCGTCCCCCATGTCGCTCTGCCACGCTGCCAGTGATGCGGTAACGTGTCCAAAGTCGACTCTCTGCGTAGCGTAGTGCCCAGAGCGATTGCCACAGCACGTTACCGAGAACCAGCTTCCAACATTCCCACGGCTCTGATCTTTAATTTCTTCTCGGCTCAAATGACGTCTTCTCTCAATAATAAAGTTATTTTGTATTGATTCCACTCAGAAGTATGGCAGAAATTTTACTGATTTGACCTCAAACCCGTTGCGGGATTGTATAAGAATACGAATACACAGAAGATTTTGAAAAACTATTTCCTTTTCAAATACTTAGAAGTAAAAACGTGTTTGTAGCAAAAACGTGTTTGTTCCCTAGACACTTTTGATGTGTGTATGACAAAAAACAACATTTTTTATTCATTATTATCTATAATTAATATTATAAATTCCAAAGTTACCCTGTCTGTCTGTCTGTATTTATCTTTTCACGCGTAAACCACTAAACGGAACTCGATAAAATTTGAAGACAGAAATTTGGATTAATTTCTTTTTAGAAAACTGAAAGTGATGAACTAAACCATTCAGAACCAAATAATAAAACCAATTGTCCCTGAAGTATTTTATTTTCACATTTAGATCCATTTTGGTGCTAAAAATCTAAATAGCACTCAAGGTTGATGACCATTATAATACACTGGGCCGCAAAGAAAGCGGGTTGGTTATAAAAAAATCTATTATTTTTAAAATATTTGAGCAACCTTTTAAAATAACGACTGAATTAAAGTTTATTCCATTACAAATAGAGGAAGACGTAAAATCTTTTTATTTCTTGTTGGTGATTGTATTAAAAACCATACATAAAAATTAAAGAGGATTTTTTAAATTTGAACAACTTTGAACCCATTTGTTTTACTTTTGTTTCTGTTTATAAATATGGCATTTCTCGAGCAGAAATTCATTATTCTGATCAAATTCAATTTAGAAAATGCCACTAACCCCTGAAGAGTGTACCAGAATAATTCTGACAAGCAGCTTGAAGCTTGCAGACAGGCGCAGTCAGCGTTATACAGCGAGAACGGTTGGTGTGTCGCTACAACAACTGTTCAAAGAGTGATCTGAAACTGTTCAAAGAGCGATTTGAAGAGACTGGATCCAATATTCGCA
Source organism: Brachylomia viminalis (assembly GCA_937001585.2). Lineage (NCBI taxonomy): Eukaryota > Metazoa > Arthropoda > Insecta > Lepidoptera > Noctuidae > Brachylomia > Brachylomia viminalis. The sequence continues at coordinate 14,305,511 of OW443299.2, forward strand.
GACCAGGAAAAGGCCGAACAAGGTGCACGACAGTGCGGGAGGATCAATATAATTAGGGTGTCAACAATGTTGAGAAATCGATTTCAAACGGCTGTTGAAGTAAAAAATCAGCTTCTACGCGCTAGAGGGAGCATTCCGAGCACGTGAAAAGTGAGGCGGTGTCTTGCTGAAGCAAACTTGAAGGCATTTAGCAAATGGACCAAATCTCGAAAGTCAGCATCGTAATTCATGGCTGAATGTACATGAATTGAACTTTGGATGACTGGTCAAGAGTAATGTTTTTGGACGAGTCGAGGTTCATGCTATACACGCTCAGCAATCTAGTGGAAAGCATGCCAAACCGTATAACAGCTGTATTAACAGCTCGTGGTGGCAACTGGCAATATACAAAATACTAAAATGTGTAAAAATTGCATATTTGATAACGTATCACATATAGAAAGCAAAACAAAAAAATATATATAGCCTTAGTGAAAATTGTAATTTTTACTTAACTTACTTTTCTTCAAAACAATCTTCCAAATCTTGAACTTTTATGTCATTGATTTAAGCAATATAAAATTGAAAGCTGGCTCCAATATTTTGGAAGTCATTGAGGTTTTTATTACAGACCCACTTTCCTTGCGGCCCAGTGTAGTTTGAAATGACCACGTCGACAATAGAGGTGTAATAAAGTAAGATCAATGTCATAGTATTTGAGCGCCCGACAAGGCTTATTATGGAAAGTGCGCGAGAACTGAAAGCAGCCAGAATGGTAATTAATCACCGCTTAGTATGTCGGTTCAAGCCAATTGTGAGACTTATAATACAGCTTAATTTTGCTTAGAATTAATTAATGGAAGCATTAATTACTTCTTTACGTAAGTACCAGCACTGAACATATGTATTTTGTTTCTTTTTGATTGCTCGGCCGACATAATTACGTGAAAAATTGTTATTTCGTCTGAATATTTTTTTACTAAACAGGAAATGAAGAGTGGTGAAGGCGCCAGCAGGAAACGCTGGGATAACGAAGTCTTTTTCGAGCAGTCATAGGAATGAGATGAAAGATATGCAAATATTTACAATAGCGTATTCTATAAGCGAGGCTTGCCATTACATCGTCGGGTTGGTTAGATAATTAAAATTACGGAAGATGTAGATGAGATTAGAAAGCCCATCATTTATACTCGTATGTGACGGAACAATAGGAAGGAGCAAACAAAGAGCCTTGGTGTATTCTCATTCAAACTCATGATGTTGAAGATCATAAAACAAAATGACTGAATAGATATGCAGGAGCAGCCATTCTCTTGTCTACTGAATGGATTTATGATCGATGTGCACAATAAAACTTGCTTATCTACGACTCTATATATTTGGCATTTGATTTAAGTTATAATTGGCTTGATACCGTTGGGTGGGCTATCATCAAAAATCATGAATGACAACATCATTGGTAAAAATAATTTCTTTGTTAGTTTCAACAATTGGCAGCTGCGACTTTGTGATTGTATAATCCTTATAATCCTCCTAAATATACTCATAATAAGATAGGAGATCTTATTATGAGTATATTCAGGCTGGAAAGCATAAAGAATCGCCAGCATCCCGATAATAATAACATCAGCTTCTTATTAAAAAGGTCTAATTCCTTTGAAATTCAAAGGTGCGTTTCGTGCTAGCTAACAGATAAAGTCGCCAATATTTAAAACAATTTTAGTTCTATTGGATGATGTCCAATTGTTTCACAAAAAACGTGTTAACAAACTTTTTAATCCACAACGCTGAGCTGCATCGTGATTTATATTATATCTTTGATAGAGATTATGAAGATAACATAACTCCGTTAACTATGTAAATTGCAAAGGGATTATCTACAAGCGCACTTACTATAACATTTAGTAATTAGATCATTTACATGTTGATTCTGGGATTTAATTCAATATCTGCGAAGGTGAGAGTAATCTGAAGGGATAGGATAGACTATGCGATAAATGATATCACGCTTATGTTTACATAAGCCTTTGGCAGACACCGAAACAGCCCTTCTTAATATTTACACTGCTCATAGTCTTATCACATCAACGTACGACCGCCAGACAGAGCTTAAACTTAAGTTCGTTACAAATAAGTAACAGAAACCATGAATGAATTAGCTACTTAGCTGACACTAAAAGGCTAAAAGCAGTAAGAGCATCTATTTTATCAAATTAGCACCTACTTTGTGAATTCAATTTATGATTCTCCAATTAGAATACGGAACGCCTGTAAATTAAATTTCACAGAATATTTTATCATACCTATCAAGGAAATGCCGCTATTCCACTAGAGACCAATTTATTAACATATTCATCATTCTGTGAGGATAACGAATGAAATAAAACACCAGTGCAGACTTTCTGAACTTTACAGAGGGCACGATTTTCATAATTAGACTGACAGAAAACCATATGACTCACCGAAATAAAAAATAAATAAACCATCAAAAGTTAAATTCTGTTCCAATAGATTTTACTGATAGAGCTCATTTATTATTCTACCTCACATACTTACATAAAGCATCTAAGGATTACAGAGGTCGAAATACCGGCGCGGCGACGTACATACAGAATACATTTGAGCAATCTTAGGCAACCTTAAACCTGTGGGAATTCCGCATCGAGATACGAACCCAAAGAATTTATCATGCAGGGAAACATCGACTTCGCTTTTTATGTGAAATCGAACCGATTATGTGCTCACATTTATCCACATTTCCCTCAATGTTATTTAAATCCAAGCTGCTTTGTTTGATTTACAAGCATTTTCTCGCGGAGCATTGTTTTCCAAAACGAGGCCGAACATCTGATCCTAATTTAAATTTATGACGATAATAGATACAGCCTTCACAAAAACATGTAGGTAGGTACTTGGAAAACTGGATTATCATCATCAAATTGTTTAATTTGGCCAATATAAAATATACAGGGTTATTGGTAAAACACCATCAACCTCTTAAGGGGTCATTGTACTCATAAATAACTATGAAAACAAAGAAGTACTAGGTAAGTGTCATCAAATCTAGTTAATAATAATAATAATAGACTTTTATTTCGGACCATAGAATCCATAGAGTGTTAGTAAAATTAACAAAAAGCTTATCACCTAGTGTTAGTACCCATCACCCTTTGCACAAACTGTTTAATTATAGGAGAGTTGTAACTCTCCCCTACCGTTCTCAGGGTGCTGTTGTGACTGTCTCTCACTCTTCTCAACAGCGAAGCTGTTTTTTTGCGCAAGATGGCGTGAAAACCATCAGTGCGAGCTTGCGCAAACATCTCCGAGGCACTACAGTATCGAGGCAGTCTCAAGAGCATCCTGAAAGCATTATTGTACTGTACGCGCAATATATCTAGCGATTTCTTGGTGTAACTGACCCATAGACTGCCCGTGTACATACTCTGACAGTAAGCCTTAAACAGCGTAATCTTGACTGGGTCAGTACACCGAGCAAATCTACGGGCCAGCATATTGCTCCGAACCGCCAGAGCCCTCCGCTCCCTCTCAATGTCTGCATCGTCTCGAAGGTCGTCAGCAAGAAAATGACCTAAGTATTTGAAGGTAGATACTCTTTTTATTTTAGACCCGTTAATATAGAGATCAGGTCCATCAACATGCCGTTTGCTGCCGACCTTAAAGACCATGCATTCACATTTCTTTGCATTATAAATTAAACCATGCGTGGCAGCGTAGGTTTCACAAACTTTAAGTAGCTCTCCGATTGCCCCCGCTGACGGACCCAGCAGCACCATGTCGTCTGCATAGCTGATGTTGTTAATTCTAACTCCATCAACACTGCATCCCACACGCATGCTGCTGAGTTCGGCTATGAGGTTATCAACGTAAAGGTTGAAGAGCCTGGGGAGGTTAAAACTCTGCTTCGCAAAATATGGATAAGGTAAGTACGAGCTACATATTACGAAATTGCGATAAAATAATCAGCTGGTCCCTACATTTTGACGAGTTCTGCAAACATAGATGTAGGGAACAGCTGTTATTTTTTAGCGATTTCATATTTGGTCCCATAGTAAAAGTTGTTCATAATGATGAGTACAATGACCTCTTAAGAGGTTGATGGTGTTTTACTAATAACCCTGTATACAATATGTAGCTCGTACTTACCTTATCCATATTTTGCGAAGCAGAGTTTTAACTAGATTTGATGACACTTACCTAGTACTTCTTTGTTTTCATAGTTAAAAAAGAGTACAGCATGCGGTTTCAATACTTGAATATCCCAAACACCTTATAAAAATTCCTCATCGCCGAAATATTGTACTTTGGTACCGAAATTCCAAGAAAACCGCAACTACAATGTCACTTTGCGGTAATTTAAGTTTGTCATCGAAAGGCGGACTAAACGTTCTTGAAAATGCCACAACACGAGTTTTGTGGCATAAATGTAAGTAGATATCATAAACCGCGCACGTGGCGTCTGTCGATGTCTTGTTTTTATTCATCTCATAGATTAATTTTTTTATAGTTATCATGAATCATCTAAAAATACATACTTCTCTCTCAGCATTATATTTTGAATACGTGGCACAAAAAATCCATTTTATAAATCCACTACAATCGGTCCTGACTTTTTCAATTCAGCGAATTTACCGCTTTGCATCTACTGAATATGCAATAGCAGGCTAACTGGTGATTGTTTGCAGGTGTAGTGCTGTACCGTCGTGTAGTGTGCGAGCGAGCTCGTACCGATAGACTATGGCGTTGTCATTAAGTATCTAGTAACATCTGTTCAACTATAACTTTATTAATCTAGTTCTCATTCCTTTTCTATCAGTAAGTAAGTTACAGCGGACCTGCTTGGTGCCCATCTGGATCCCAAAAGTATACTAGAAGCCGTGTATTATTACGTTCAGGCTATAATAAATACTGTAAGGATTTTTGCATTTGTGGTTTCATGCACGCAATGTACTAGCTCATTTCTATTTTCTTTCTCTGAAGCATGTTTACTTTAAGTAAACTATAAACTGATATCTAAAATTTGCGTTCTAGAATGATTAACTCGGTCTGTTGATTACAGAACAAGCTATTGTACCTACTTAGTTACAAAACTTCTGGAGCGGCTGTTTAAAGTTGGAACTGATCTAAGAAATGTTACCTGTTAAAATGATTATTTCATTAAGATTATTAGTCTTGTAACTACAAATTAGTCCAAAGCAGTTTATTTTTTCAACATTGTGTACATAACTTTGTAACTTGGCCCGCGAGCTAAATGTTTATAAATCACCTGTGCTGTGCCAAAGTTTGTTAATTTATGTCCTTACTCCTCACCCTCGGGTGGCGACATCAATTCTAAACTTTGGCAATTTTTCTATTTCTTTGTGGGTAGAACATTGTCATGGGTCGATTGGATTCGATTACAAAAATTACACTTGGGACCAGATTTTGCAAACAAAGTATCATTCAGATTTCTGATTTTTGCGGTTCAAGTGCTGAATATACAAAATCGGGGTGACATTATCGTTACCGAAAACTCCAATTGCTGAACGAGACTTTCCAAAAACCGTCAACTTAGTCGATCAGTGGTATAATTTGCCATAATCACCAAACTTGGTATAGGTAGGTATTATATGTCGCGTAACATAAGCGACGGCCTACGAACGACATCTGAATACTAACGTGCTTAACAACTTACTATGATCACTTTGACGACACGTTTGGTGTAGTGGCTACAGTGGCTAAGTGTAGTCAGCGAAACCAAATGGTCCTGGGTTCGAATCCCGGTAGGGGCAAATGTTTGTATGATGAATATGGACATTTGTACCCGAGTCATGGATGTATATTTATAATATGTATGTATTTACGAAAAAAAAATGTATTTAAGTAGTGTATCAACCATCTGGTATCCATAACACAAGCCTTAAGTGTTAAGTGCTTAACTTGGAACTAGATGGTGCTGTGTGCAATGTCAGACGATATTTATTTATTTATTATCACCATTTACTCTGGCTAGGTGACCGCAGTAAATCTTTTCTCTAAAGAATAAAGCCCGCAACTGAATTTTCTCATTAAATACTTTTTAACGGCAGCTTTTGGTTGATCGATCAAAAAAATGCATCTAAACGTTATCCCAAGTGGTTTTCAGAATCAATATTCGGTACTCCTCCAAGATTGCAAGCTTTTGCCAGTGGCTCCGCCGTCTTGGAGATCGGATATTATACCAAGGGATTAAAACCACCTTGATAAAAGTATCCTATGTCCTATTCCAGGTCTTGGTCTACCTGTGTGTCGAAAACTGTTCCGACATTAAGGCGTGAAAAGGTAGCAAACAGACAGAGAAAGTAATTTCTCATTTATAATGTTAGTAGGTACCAAGGATAGTTGTGAATATGGTTTAGCGTTCATTGGAAACAAAGACAGTTTCCTTTATCCGGTATCCAGTGTCACGAGGTCCACCTGCCCTCTGCCCTCCGCTACCTTTAATAAAGTGAGTATAGAAATACTCTTTTCTTTAGTCAAAGGTTACAACTAAGTACAACAGCTAATAGTACGGCTGGTTTATCCAGCTTTACGGGATACCTAACCATGCCCAGTAGAAAATGGATCGAGTTTTCACTATTACAGATTAGATTTACAAGGTTATGTAAAATGAAAATTATTACACAAAATTGTCATCTAATTTTACCCAAAAATTCTGATTTAAAATAGCTGACAAAGATATCTCTGTTTAAAAACACACTCTGTGTAAGTGTGTAGAAATTCTATTGAATTCATCATTGTTTTAATAATTGTGTATTATTGATAAATAATTATTATAGAATGCAGTGGGTAGAGAAGGGCAAATGCCCGGGCATTTTTGGCCAATTGGGAAAATTACTAATAAGCGTAATTTCTGTCCTTAGGCATTTATCGGGGCATATATTTTTTGTTCCATTTTCGAAATTGATGTTAGCTTTGGAAACTGGCCTAACTGGTTGAGTTTAGGTGTATTTTTATGAATTTGCACATTCTAGTTAAATTTATGTTGTACAAAACTATCTTTACGAACATAATTGTTACGAATTAACCGGCGGCGCGGCAGCGCGGCGGCGGCGTAAAAATATTTGCATCGTGTGAAGGGTGCGGGACAAGGAATGCGCACACTGTTATGGTTAGTGGTTTTAAGTATGATTTTATGAATTAAATTGTATTTTATTTATAATATGTGTTAAATAACCATATTAATGGTATAAATGTTACAAATGATGGCACAGATGACGATATGATGTGCCAAGATGCTGCCATGGAAGGTCACACGCGGAAGGATGTGGAATCTTCACTTATCGAGGATAGATGGGAAGATACGGAACCAGTAGCATTAAATTCACGACAAATAAACGATATTCTCGGTAATTGGCCATACGATACAATAAAAATATTACTTTGATTATTATACCCTTCCGGTGTCATCCAATGGTTCTTTAGTGTGTGTATAATTTAAATTATTATGACGTTGACTATTAAAATTTTCACAATGCTGTTCTGATTAATGGCAAAAAATATTTTTTTATTATTTTTGTTTAGTCCATATTGTTTTATTTTATTTATTTTTTTTATTTTATATGTAAAAAACATTTGTGAGAGACTGGAGCCCGAAGAAGGTATTGAAAACCTGTGTTACGGGTCACCAGGCCCCCAATTACGAGACATGCCTTTTAAGTTCTGTCGTTTCCATTTTTCCCGGCAATTTTGAATGTGGAACTGTTCTATATTCGAATGTGTTTAAATTTTGAATCTCAATACAGTTGAAAGTATTAGGATTAATGCTATTGTTTAGTCACAGCGTCGATTGGAATCTGTCAGGTTACGTACGAAAATGAATCTTTCTAAGGAAAATGTTCGTGCAATACTAAGCACATATTTTACTATTTTTAATTTATAAATTATGCTGTTTATACTTGTATCCCAATTTTCGCATGCAAAAGTATATCAATGTTATTATTTTAAAATAAAAGTATTCAATCATTGACATTCCTTCTTTTATTTTATAATATGTACTATTTTACATGAGGAACTACATTAAATCACGTTTAACGACCCCATATTGTTTTTATGACATTGATCGAGATCGAGCGATTGGACATATATCGGGAAAAAATATATTTATGCCCAAAATGCCCGGTTTCTACCATTCTTTCCTACCGGGCAGAAACACATTGCCCATCTCTAAGTGGGTAGTATTTCAAACACTGCAGCAATCACGGTACACAGGAAGTGGTTAGAATATCATGTAACCAAAATATTCACAAATAGAACTTGCCTAAACCGCAGTGTTTCTGCTGTTCAATGATACAATATAATGCTATCAACCACAATATACTGACGAAATATATTTGTTTTCAGGTTGATATCTACCATACAAAATAGGCATATTAATGTATACCAATTGTTTTTGCCAGTGGATTGCCATTATCTCTAAAATATTTAGACGGTAGGTATAAATGCGCTAATAATTGTAATAGAAGTAATTAATGAATGAACGGCAACGTTTTAGTATCATATAAAATTCGGAGATCACCTGCAAATAAAAACTTTATAAACCCATACACGGTGTAGTAATGGCAGGAGTTTTAATGCGATCCTTTAGAAAAGTTGTCCCTCAACCCTCATACAATCCGTGTTACGTGGTTCCGCTAACGATAACTGTGAACCTATTATATTATGTAGGTATCTGAGTACATAAAAATAACTGAATTATAGAACAGTAATAGTAAATTAGAGCTAAATAGTAAATGATTTTATTTCTGTAAGTAGTCATTTTGTTTCAATTTTTTTTTGGTAATTTATGTGCCAGGATTAACGACGGTAAAATCCTCGAAAAACTAAAATGATATAATAATTTATGTAACAGAAACTGCAAAATAAATCATTCGCTGAAAATAAAATGGCCCGTTAAAATAAAACCTTGTAGCGGAGCAAACATTTTAAACAAAGAAAAAACTGTAGATATGTCAGTTCCTTTTTATCGCTGTTACACTTTGTAGCAGATTTTACTACATTCCATTTAAAACGAGCATCTCACTCGAGGGAATTTTCAGTGTGAAAACTGGCTATGAACAAGATAAACCAAAAAATTCCATCAGCACTAACCAATATATTTTATTAGTGCCATATCTCTTTTAATAAATAAAATATTTTTTTGATAGACTTCTTCCAACCACGCAAGCTTGCAAGCTTTTTTATAAATCTTAGTCACAGCTTACAACTAGTCGTGAAGAGTCATGTTGCATGTTTATTATGTTCTATAATCGTCATCAGTTAATTTTATCTAAACACGAATAAAATACATTATTACTGCATAATTCAAGTGTAAAAAACATGGATTTTATTGCATTGTACTTGCATACACGAATATGAACTTAGAAATAACGTCATTCCTAATAATATTTTTCAAAAGGTTATTTTATTTCAGGAGTGCAACCTGTGGGTCATCTGATGGTCCCTAGCCCATAAGTAAGTATGACACAACAATTTGATTAAGAGGATCGTTAACTTAAACAAACGGTACCTACTATTAAGGTAGGTACCTGTGTTAAAACAAGCTCAATTAGCTTCCAGTAACTTTGAAACAAAGCAGATCCTTGAAGACCGAGGAAACGCCACATTGAATTAGAACATTAGTTCAATAATAAGATTAAGAATCTGTTTAATATCATTCCCCATGTTTTTGTAAGCACTCCGGAATTACGTTTCCCAATTAGCTGTCCAATTTGCATGTTTAGCTTAGTTAACTAACCAAGTTTTGTTCGTACAAATGAGTTTAACAAGTGAGAACTAACGAATCCAGGCGCAGTCGAAATAATTATATTCATGGCCGGTCAATGAGGAGACAATTTTTCGCTTATTTTGACCAATAAAATATAAGAATACCGTGAAAAAGGACAACAAAATCTAAAAGTAAAAGAAACAATCCTTACGTTTAAGGAACGAAAGATAAGCGTAGGCAAATTAAGGGATTGTAAAATTTGCATTGATCATCCCGGTAGTAATCGAACATGGTTGGATATGAACCTATAACCTAGAACATTATGGAGCTTTCTATCAAAGTGTAGCTTACGCAGACTTTCTATTCCGAGAATATCTACCGAAAATAAATTTAAGTAGGTATATGTCCTGTCCTGGTCATATCCTAGCACTGATTTAATATCAATCAGCTTCAGTAATCAAACAATAAAGGAAATAAATGTTACAATAAACTACCATAAGTATATCTATTGCGTTCACTGTATTTTTTACGTCCACGAATCCACTTCGACGTTGAGGAATATATGTTTGTCATTTATTTGATATCAAGATTGAGTTCATGCCCCTAATGAAACAATCGCATATGAAATTCTTGTGCCACGATGCTGGGTCCGAACATTTCCCCAATGATTTGGCAACTCGCCCCCGCCTATATTTAAATCGTAATCTTACTGAGTCAACGCTCTCGTCGCTCTACCACCCAAAATAAACGATACCGCGAATACGACAATATTCGACCGAGTTCTGAATAGCAACAAAAACTGCTACAACTTATTGAGCTTCGAAGATGTACGCGCAAACTGCATGCCAATACGAAACGAACATACTCGTATTTTTCGAACACTCGTACAAATTATTTAATTTGCCAATGTTCGTTACTAACATTTCAATAAAGTTTATTATCCCGTAACGCAAACTCTAGTTAGTTAATAGCATTGCTTGGGCGAAAGTAATTATAAAGATGCGTACGGCAGCTAGTGTCTCCGTCACCACTTGATATAGTGGCTTGACGTCAGATACCTAATTCTTTCTCCGGAAACTGACTAAAAATATCACCTCGATGAGCAACAATCACAATCCGCAGACTCTTCAGATTTACAGTGAGACATCGCGTCAAATGTGTGGGCGGGCAGCGTTCTGAAAGATGCAGACGTATTACATTATATCGGGGGAAATCCAAGTCACAGCAATAGAGATCTGCTACAGGAAAGATGCAATTTCCTCCAGCTCTAGACCTGTCATGTACCTAATATTTCTGCATTAAAGAGTTTACATTTCTTTTGAAAATGATGGCATGAAAGTACATCCTGAAACCACCTGAGATACTCGAAGAGTGAATTAGTGTTAGTAACAGCAACTGAAGTTTAACAAGAAGCCTACAAAGCTCCACAAATACAATTTTAATTTATACCAACAATAACCCAACAATATTGTAGCCGCACACTTCCAATATTCTTGAATCTATCGCGGATATTGTAAGGTTTCTCTTAAACTACCTTGTTAATACAACGTAAGATACTCTTAGCATAAACGACTATAGGTTTAATACATTTGTATCCAATTAGGATAATTATTTAATTAACGATGTTCTCCATCTAGTCAGACATTACATAACCTAGAGGTGTTACTGTTCTATGTACTATATCAGGAATAATTTTCGCACAAACATGAATTAGGAAACTTAATAAAAAGCTGTTTGTTTACGCTAATTCGAGTGACATTCAAATAAACGAGGCGACACACAATAACATTGTAACTCGATTTCAATACAAACATTTGCTGAAACGTTGATGCAATAAATGCTAAGTAGGTACAGTCGACCGCACGTCCGTGGTGACTGGTAACAAAACCCATATAAGCTAGCTGGCCACTTATTCTAGTGAAACTCCGTACTACACTGGGCCAGCTCAAGGTCAAAGTGTTAGCACTGACTTGTGGTCGACTGTACCTTTGACCTATGATAACAAACTTTTTACATTCATTACTTTATCCAAAATTAGACTGAATGCGACGCTGTTTTATGAGTCTTTTTACAGGTGTTTGATTTTTACGACCTTCTGTTTGAGACTGAACGAAACAAGACGCTTATAAGGGTGCCCTCACGCTAAAGCCGGGCTTATACATCGGGTTAGCAATTCGAAGAATCTAAATTAACCTTCTTGATGAATATGTTCAAATTGTGCTAGACTCAATATAATAAAATAGAGCTGTCTGCAGTTTGAACAACTTGCTCTACACGGACTAGTGTAGGTATTTCTTAGCCACACACTAAGTTCATTTAAGTATCAAGCTGACCGTGGTCTAACTCCAGTTCCTACATTCGGAAAGAAAACACCACTGGAGTGGCCATTCGCGTTCGCCCGGCGTCGGCGTCGTTTCCACTCTTTTACCGTTGCCATAACGTAGTTTCCGAGTGGTTAAAGTGTTCCACTGTCGGTTAGTGAGTGAAAGCTTTAAGTAGGTACTAGAGGTAGGTACCCGAGGATGATAGAGGCAAATTGTCCATGGACCATAGGACCGTAAAATCCGTGGGAAGTCGTCTGCGCCACCCTCGCTGTCAATGATGTGAATTGCAATGCATGATTGTGAATAGTGTTGCACAGGTTCACATTATTAACATTTTATTGTGTCGCATAACATCACGCCTGCATTCCCGGGGCAGTAGGCAGAGAGTACCACCTCTCACATTTTGTCAGGCATATTTAAGTCCCTTGTAATAAGGGGAGAACTAACCAGGCACAAAGACAGACTGCGGGCTTCTACTGAAACAAAACTAGTAGCTGCGCTTGCGGCCGCTAGACCAACGAGGGAGAGAATGTAACTTTGTCTTTTTCAATAAATAGTGCTTAGCAAAACTTACACAAAATTGATTTAAAGCTGGCGTGGTTACAAAGCGTCAAGTTCTGGTTTCAATTTGGAAGCTAGACAAATTACTGTTTGAGTTTTCAGTTAGGGAAGTAATAGGAAATTCGCAAAGCGGCTTAATAGGTGACCTATAAAAGCAATCGTGTGGTCTAATTACTCATTGCGAAATGGTGTAGCTGTAGGTACACTTCAATCTTTCCCTTGTGAAAATATGAGCGTCGCTCTTATATTATGAAATCTACAGTAATATGATAATGAAAGAAACGAATAGTACAGAACGATCAGCTGTTTATCAACCCCCGCAAGTTACTAACCCTTGGCTAGCGTTGGAGCGACCGTCACTGCACTCACTATGTATAGAAAATTCGTATTATTTTGTGCCAATCGTAGCTACAACTATTGAATTAATTTCACGTGTAACATTAATACATAAAATGTATGCGAACTTAACACATAAAAGTTTGGCAAACCAGTGCAAGCACATGTTTGTCAAACCCGCCGCATTGAGCAATTTTAAACTTGGTTGTCATCGGTAAATCGTCGGACGAGTCACGTTACACTATTGATTAGCACTAACTTCACTGGAACATTACTGCACTACTAAAATGTCGGCCACACTCCATTTTATGTATTTCTCCACATTATGACACTTATAAAACTGAAAACCCAGTGTACAATCGCTTACGCCTTATGTTTTCCGTGTCTATCCCGACAGTTAACGGCATCATTAAAACCATTTTATTTCTGCAAACAAAATTGAAAAATTTATAAAGCCGTACAGCCGCCGCGTTGTTTACAGCGACTTATTTATTACTGGCCATGACGAGTTAATCCAATATTAAAGACAGCTGTAGCTCAGATAAAACAATGAACATTGTATATCGAAGCAGATAACTTTTATTGAGTTCCAGAATAAACATTGTTATTTCAATGGTAATTTCAACAGCAAATAATTTCTTTTCAATCTTAAGTTTACTTAAGTAATTCTTCAGACAAAAGTTTTTTCAATAGATTTTGAATGGTACTGACAGCCGTAGCTTTCATAAGTAATTAGCTTTGTAACGCCTACGCTGCTGCTGAAGGCCTAAATGAATTTGTAAAAAAATATATTAGAGAAAGCTGCAGCGTCCTAACCTAACCTATCCTATCCCCCATATTACGTTATTGAAATCGTAAAATATTTGATAAGGAAAATTATCTGAGGACCTATTGTAATCGTCATTAGCAAAAAGGACTGTTATTAATCTTCGGTTTAGCACCGTTAATGTCACGAAATTATGAATTAGTAAGAACGTCCCTGAATAATAAGAAAGTGGAGTTTTAAAATGTTATTCCAATTAATTAACACATCACACACAGCGGCACCACACACACAGCACAGCACAGCATCATCACAGCGGTAATGTTTTCTCATTGTTTTTCCTATTTGTTTTTAACATACTCGTGTATTTATGTACATTTATTTGTGCTTATATTTATATATAATTAGATGTATTATATGTATTTATAGACTAAATAAGTTTATACGTGTCTATATATTTAAAATTATTTAATTTTATAATATCATTATAATTTGCACCTGCCACTGTTTGTCTCTGCATCACCCAAAGGTTGACTAGTAGAAAATGCCTATGGCATTAAGTCCGCCTCTGTACATTTGTGTGCTTAAAGTGTTAAATAAAAAATTAAAAGTCTGCAAATGTTACACGATCCAGCTATAATAATAGAATGTCCACACAATACATTCAACCCTCAACTGCGAGTAGGTAGGTACAACCCATAGAAATCAGTTCACGTCCAAACCCTGCATGTCACTAATGGCCGACACTAACAAGGCAACATGTCGTCGACAATAAACATGTTAACAAGAGTCCAGCGCTATCGAACGAGTTGACACAAACGACACACCAATATCAAAACAAACAACCGGTCCTTTTATCCAGATTATTTCTAACATGATATGAAATTTGTAAGCTAAGTGACCGATGCAAGGTTGGTTTTTTAACCAAAACATCGACAGGAATTATTCAAAAACGAAAGCATGAAAGTGAACTTAATATGAATTTAGCGCGCTGCAATCATGAATATACGAAACAAGAATAATCCCATCGAAATGAGTCAAAACATTGATAATCAAATTACAGGGATATTGACACGAGCACTATTAACCAATAAATCTTTGCTGGGATTTTTGGCATCTGGCCAACAATAAAAAGCTTCGGTGGGCAAGGTCATATCTCAAAGGAAACGCACTCCTACTATTTCTCAATAATATTTGTTTGTAGCCAACATGGCTCAGTTCCTCCGTTTATTTTCAATTGATTTTATCTCGCTTATTCAAGCGTCATTTTTCCGATTCTCGCTCTCTGTGACAATTAAAAAAAGGAGTTTACAAACAAGTACACTGATTGGCTGTGATGGTACTTATTATTTGTAGTTTGTGAGGCTAGCTGTACCAAATGCAGTACTTTATATGCCACACGCGTACATTCTAAGAGTGGTTCTAACTTATATGTCTAACTTGTATTCGAAATGTCACGTCGAATCCAGAGCAGTGGCAGTACATTTGCGCGCAGTGAATGCGGCGCCGGCGCCTTGGTTAGACCTTCATAAATACATATTACATATTTGTCCTTTCTTTGGTATTGTTCGTCGAATCGTTGAGCTCCTTGAGTCTAAGTTGAGCTGCACGATTACTGACAATTGCGTGCACTGACTGGACAGGTCCACTCAATCTGTGTGGTTCTTTCCTCAAAAGACCATTGCAGACACCGATCTACATAGCCTACACATGATTTTGTCTGGACTTTAAAAGAGACTGTGACCTCTGAGTTTGTTTCGGCCTTTCTTCTCAGAGTAGTCAGATAGGAAACGCCGACCTCATCTAGTTTAAAAAAAAATATGATTGACATGTAAAAGTGTTTGTTCAAACCTACTTACAGAAATAAAATCATTTATCATTTACAATGTAAGGACAGTCCAATTTTGCCTTTAAAGTTTAAACTCAACCTCTACCAATACGCGCTTACCAAAATATATCTGAAAATCCATACCACCACACTAATAGATACTAATATTATAAATGCGAAAGTAACTCTGTCTGTCTGTTACCTTTTCAAGCCTATACCACATAACCGATCGTTATGAAATTCGACATATAGGTAGCTTGGGACATGCAAAAGGATGTATGCTACTTTTCATCCTGGATATGTGTAAAAAAATTATGAAATGCAATTTTCGTACCACTTGCTCAAAAAAGTGACATTCTATGCCACAAAAAGCGAACATAACAAAAGTCATTTTTAATCTGTTAAAAACAGGGAAAGAAAATTGTACTGAATTTCATTCGTCCTCTAGGGGGAGAATGTGATTTAAATTTGGAATACTTACCGAAATTTACTGAACTACATCTGTGTTTACACCATTGAGTTTGTATATAAAGCATTATACATCTTTTTGAAAAAGGAATACGCATTTATTATGCAGTTATGATTATTAAATAAAATTACGAAAACCGACGAGGCCGTATGAGCTTGATGCCTTTGCTTTTCCGACAAAAAAAAATTTGTCTAGGCATTTGCCGCGTTTTTGTTTTCTTCAAATACATAAATGTTAAGTTTATTTTAATTTATTTTTATAAATAAGATAATTAAATGTTCTAAAAATACGTTTAATGTCATTATTTTTAATAAATGCTTATCTCATATTATTATTGTGTTAATTTTTTCGCAAATGGTACGAAACGTAGAGTATTTTCCTCGGTGATAAAGCTGTCTTAGTCTTGGGTGAACTTAAATCCCTCGCTACACTCAGGACTCGTCTTAAATCCCTCGCTTCGCTCGTGATTTAAGTTTTGAACACCCTCGCTACGCTCGGGAGTAAATCTCGAGTCCTTCATTACGCTCGCGATTTAAATCTTCACCCGCGACAGAAGACACTGCTTTATCCCCTTGGTTAATAATCTACTATTATACGCAGATGAAGTCGAGGGCTGCAGCTATTATCCAATATACAAAAGCAAGTTCGAAATAATAACACGACAAGAATATCAAAAGCACATTTCTTGGATGTATGTAATACCTACATAATTAAGTAATATTGTTATTATTAGGTAAGTATAATAATCTACACTAATATTGTATAGAGGAAAGATTTTTTTGTTTGTAACGAATAGACTCCGAAACTACTGAACCGATTTAAAAAAAAACTTTCACCAGTAGATAGCTACATTATTAAAGAATAACATAGGCTATAATTTATTTTCAAAAAATTAGGGATCCGTAAGAAAATTGTTTTTGGCGTGCGCGGCGAAAACGATTAATGATAGAACAAAATAATGTACTACAGGTTTATAGGTCTTATTAATGTCTACAAAAAAGTCCGCGAGACAACATATCTATCTATAATAGTTAAGTCATAATAACAGCTTTTGTGTTCTAAAATTTAATTACAATGCAGGTAGAAACAAAGGTTGGTTCCATTCGCGTCATGGGATGAACCCTTATCCAAATAGATTATTTAATCACCAGGACTATTTATTTTTAAAGAACTTCGAGACAATGGTGCCGATTCTGTTGTACACCGAACTAAACTAACTAAACTATCACTAAAATTCCTTACTTTTGGCTATGAGAATCTTAACGCTATTCTGCAAAATAAAATCTCTAAATTTAAAAATAATTTTGACACATCTAAAATCAAATTTGACAATTATTGCGACTCCACGTGGTACTTGTTTGCCGAACCACGTGATCTTTTTTTAGAGCCGTAGGCGCGCATTATGTGCGGCCTCGACTTGTTTTGTATGGAATTTTTTACTTTTTGTATGGAAAATATAAAAAAATATTACCAACACGTTGAGTTTTATAGGTTTGCGGGTTGCAAAGGGGGTCGAAATTTTCATTATTTTTGCGATAGGACACACCGTTTTCGAGATATAAGCAAAAGAAAAGAAAAAAAGATACAGTACTGTTTTTGCATCTGAAGTCGAGGTGTTGGTGTGAATTTTAGTTCATGACAACTAATTTTATTCCACACCTTTTTAATCGCGATAAAAAATAGTCAGATTTAGTTAAGACAATCAAAATTTTTGGTGAAAAACGTAAAATTCAGAATAGCAAAAATGCCATTTTCACTAAATTATAATCTCAGTGCCATCTTAGTGCTGTCAAACTAAAATTTAGTTAAGTTGTGTCACTTTAGTCAATTTCAGAATGGGAAATCGTCGTTTGACAGGAATAAACTAAATTTTGGTGATTTTTAGTCTAGTTTAGAGAATTTTGTGACAAGAGAATCGGCACCATTGTCATTGTAGCCAACATCATCACCGGACCCGCAGCCGGACAGCTCGCACACATTCCACGTATTCCAATGATACCGACGGATTTGCCTATTTCATTTAAGAGCCTGCAGTTCCCGGTTAAAGTTTCATTTGCTTTAACAATAAATAAGGCCCAAGGACAAACCTTTTCACTGGTTTTGACTTGAAAAAAGAGTGTTTTTCTCACGGGCTATTGTATGTTAGCCTGTCCTGCGTGGGGTCTTCGGAAAATCAATTTATTTTGCTTCAAATGAATACCACTTCAAATATAGTTTACAGAGAAGCCTTGCAATGATGTTACACTTTACTCTCCTTTTCTTTCTTTTTACATGACTACAGAAAGGTTATATTTTTTTTTTTTTTTTTCGCTTTGGTATCCAAATATTGTTTTTTATTTTTTTTGATGATTGATTGAGTCATGTCAAAACTATTTTCATTGTGTCTTCCATGACATCGTACATTGCTTCTGCGATGGTAAAATCCTTCTCTTACTTTAATATTAAAATAGTGAAGGTGTGTGTGTGTTAGTATGTAGGTATGTTTGTCCCCTCTTCACGCAAAAACTACAGTACCGATTGCGATGAAACTTTGTACTTATATAGCTGGAGTTCTGAATAATACATAGGTAACTTTTTATCCCGATTTTTTCGCAAAGAATCGACTCTTACGCGGGTGAAACCGCGGGGCGCAGCTAGTAAATAATAAACCAATTCGAACGATGTTATGAGCTGTTATAAAATATAATAAGTATTCAACGAAGAAATAACTATAATACTAGATCTCTTTTTTAATAGAGTGTGCTTATAAAAGATACTCGTACAAACAATGTTAACTTTGCATATACTGTGTGCATTGTTGTGAACATTTATTAAATTATTCGTATTCTACATAAATGTCACAAAAGAACTCGTCTTTCGCTTCTAAGCCAAGTTGAGCGTTGGAATAAGAATGTGCAATCTTTATGCTGCCTATATCCGTATGAAAGTTAAGAAAAGCTTGTATCTTTTCTCCCTCTGAATGAACCTGATTCTTGATGCGATAACCAAAATCTTTCCTAGGTCACCGTGTGTAAAATTTATAAAATAAAGACTCCTACAAACAGGTGCGACATGCGACGCGAATCGCGTGCGGCAAAAGGCACAATAATGTTGCTATATTGTATTGAGTACAATCACGCGCATAAAATAATATAACTATATAGGTATATTAACTATAGACAACTCGGCAATAATATCTGACCTCATGATTCATTCATCATATTTATGTCGTCAAGATGACGGCACGTAGTCATCATTTGTGGAGGGCATATACAAGTTGCAGCACAAAAATGTGACGTCAAAGGAATATGAAAATTATCTGACAAGCCAAAATAAAGGATGCTGCATTGGCTTCCAAAGATATGTCACCTCTTAGTATGCAATAATGTCGGCCATATCGGAACGCGATACCTCCTGATCAACTTTGGCAGCATAAAACCCCAACAGGATAAAGTTTCGAGTTTTCTTCTATATATCGCAATCAGTGCATAGGAAATCTTGAATTTTCTGGATATATAACAACAACATTATTATTTATTGCGTTTTAACATTTATATTTCTTAGTTTGGATACCTGGACATTTTTTTTTTTAATATTGGCGTGTTCTAGCTGACATGTGGCAAATAATTTTAATATTTTTGTGTTTCGTAATGTTAATTACTTATTACTAAGTATATAGAATCCAGTTCTTCTAACTGAACAGACAGCAGTGCTGCTGGGGAGTTTGTTCCGCCACTTCTTCTTCGCAGCTAAAGCACTAGGAAGTGGTGAAGGGCGGGCGTTTTGGGGGGACTGTCTTATGTGATTTTGACGTTCAAAAAGTGCTGATTCTCAGCCCAGTTTGAATAAATGACTTTTGATTTTGATAATGGTATCGGAGACATTAGTAATTTTTTTTTATTTCACTTTAGCAAGACGAGATTTTCTCTTTTTTACTTTAATTTTTCTGTAGACCACTACACAAAAAGTTTGTATTTTTTTTATGTCTTGTCTACCTATACGTAGGTCTGCATGCAGTAGTGCATTGACCATGAAATTCTACTTGAAGATGGATAATTTGATACTGGCAGAATAGTCGACATCGGCTCAGTAAACAAAAATTAAAAATATATTTTCAGAAAGAACTATTTAAGACCTTTTATTAGATACTTACCAAACACGATATATTAATGTTTGTATTTTCGGTAAGTCTTCACATCCGTCACGTCATATATATATATATATATATATATATAGACTATACAACGGCATCGTATAACCCGCGGAACAACATGACGCATCCTCGTTATCCTCGTCATCCATACCTCGTTTGTTCAAATACGACGAATAGTTAAGGAGTTATGAGGAAACAGATGAACATTATATACATACATACGTAGCCTGTTAAAATCATAACCCGCCTTGGGCTTTGCCGAAGTCAGGTAAGAACTCACCTTTTTTCACAATTCAAATGCGACTCCATTCCTTTTTTGTGCTTTATCATTCGTAGTGACAGTACTAGACATATTGGTGTATTGTTGACGTATTTCAAACCTAAAAACGGCCCTTATATTTTAGCCTATTCCTTTATAAACAATTATTACCTATAAATTGTGTAGGTCTAAAAACAGACGTTATTCTCATGAAGATAGAATGCTTATTCAATTTTACTTTCATGGCGAGAATAGATTGTTGCTGGTAATACCTACTTTGATAAAGGTGGTGAATTCGACTCACTATTATCATCACCTTTTTGCTATTGAATTCTATTGATTGATTGTAAAATGAATTTCAATGATTGCCCTGTGCAGATAATCCTAACGTTGCAGGTACTGTTCAGTTTTTTTTCCTCCTACTTTCATAAATACTTTAAATGACGTCACGAAATAATAAAAGAAAAATAATGTTAGGTATATTGTTCACAGTCACAAGAATACACACACCTATTCAACACTAATTGTATGAAATAATTACTTTGACTTGCTAAACTACTACTAACTTTTACTTACAATGATTTAAATCAAGTAAATTTGATCGCACCGATTTGCAAAAAAAATTGGTATATCGATTCTTCATCGATGAGCCCCACCGGGCGACTTTTTATGAACGAACGAGAGTGATGACATTACTTTTGATAGGTAAATAAGGGATGGCGATGTTGGCGATGACCCAAAATTAAACTCCCAGACACAGACGTCACACTGACGGTACTCCGACAGTCGGACGTGCCCACCCGGGTGAGAGCCTCGCTTTTCGTCCCTAGCTATCGAGGAGACGTGCTGAGGCTCCACAACATCCTGATACGTCAGAACACCTGGTACGACATAGCCAGGTGGTCAATGTACAGGGCAACCAGGGTCGGTGGTGAGAACTATGGGACATATTTGACCCTGGGTCTACCACCGACTGAGGCGGAAAAGGTCCTGGGTCGGGAGCGTCGCATATCGTACCTGCTAGGTTCGATATACGTGCGCTTCTGGCCCACGGCCCAGCCCACGGACAGTACGACGGACACGGAGACCGCACCGACAGGGACACGGACGGAGGACACGGAGATTGCCCAGCTCGAGGAGGTCATGGCCCGCGCGGCGATGGCAGACGTTGAGGCCACCATACCACCTACATCTCCCGGCTGGAGCGAGAGGCTGTTAGCGTCGTCACCGGTTGACACACACGACAACCTATACAGAGAGGGGGTAGCGGAGGAACTGTCCGATGGATCCACCACAGACTAACACCTCCCCCTCCCCATCGCCATCAACACCACTCCACATCATCCAGACAAACCTCCAACACAGCCAAACTGCCACGGCTAGCTTACGCAGGGCACTGGAGGTTAACCCCCATACAATCGCACTGATCCAAGAGCCGTGGATCAGGAACAATAGAATATGCGGCCTTAGTAACATCGGAGGTAAGCTAATTCTCAACACGCATAGCACAGACAAACCTAGATCCTGTGCATACATACCAAAAAACATCCCTACCACGCTACTTACTCAATTCTGTTCCAGAGATCTGACAGCCGTCAGACTCCAGACCGTAGATGATCTTCCAGATGTTGTACTGGCCTCGGTATACATGCCGGGCGAGGACACAGACTGCCCGCCGAAAGAAATGGCCGACCTGGTACAGCACTGTGAGCACACCAAACTAGACCTGATTATCTGCACCGACTCGAACGCCCATCACCCGCTCTGGGGTAGCGATGCATCGAACTCCAGAGGAGAGGTATTATCCACTTATTTATTCTCTACTAACCTTAACATTATTAACCGAGGCTCTGAACCCACTTGGGCCACAGCCCGAGGACAAACTATCATAGATTTAACTCTTGCTACAGAAAACGCGACCAACCTTATCACAAACTGGCACGTATCGGGAGAACCTTCTTGCTCAGACCACAGAAGGATCCGTTTCACACTAACTACCAACACTAAAAAACCCATGCCGAGACGAAACCCGCGGCACACCGATGTACCCGGGTACAAGCGCCTCCTGGCAGCCTTACTAACCAGGCACCTATCACAGACAACCATAAAAGACACCACACAACTAGAATACACTGTAACAAAGCTAACAGAATACCTAACTCAGGCATACCATGCATGCTGCAAGCTAAGGGCGCCTCGAACTAACTGTGAGAGATGTCCCTGGTGGAACACCGAACTAGGTAAACTCAGGAATACACTAAGAAAGCAATTTAACAGAGCTAAGAACACCAGACTACCGGAGGATTGGGAGCTATACAAAGAGACCCAATACACTTACAAAAAGCAAATCAGAACCGCCAGGAGAACAGCTTGGCGAAAGTTCTGTGAATCCATCGAAAACAACAATGAAGCCGCAAGAGTAAGGAAGATACTGGCAACTGACCAGGATCGAACCCTCGGCGCGCTGAAAAGACCCGACAACTCGTACACACTAACGGACCAGGAAACCAGCAAGGTCCTCCTTGAGACCCACTTCCCAGACTGTAAACTCTTAGACGACAGGACCTGGGAAGCTGAGCTAGACTGGATCCCAACGGAACGCGACTGGTCCAGAGCCCACAGTCTAGTAACAGAAGACCGCATAAAGTGGGCTATCAACACCTTCCAACCATACAAATCCGCAGGTCTTGATGGCATTTTCCCGGCCCTGCTGCAATGGGGGGTTGACTATATTACACTATGCCTGACGGCTATCTATCGGGCATCCATAGCACTCAGATATATACCCCTAGCCTGGCGCGAAGTGAAAGTCATCTTTATACCTAAACCTGGCAAAGCTGACTACACATAACCCAAGGCGTACAGACCCATAAGCCTTACATCCTTTCTACTAAAGACCCTAGAGAGACTCTGCGATCGGCATATCCGAGACGGACCTCTTCGGGCAAGACCACTCCACAAACAACAACATGCGTACTCCACAGGCAAATCAACGGAATCCGCGCTGCACAGTGTGGTATCCAAAATTGAATGCGCGGTGGACTACAAATGCTCAGCACTGGCCGCCTTCATTGACATCGAAGGCGCCTTTGACAAAACCACTTTCAAAAGCATCAGCACGGCCCTGGACAGGCACAATATAGACCCGTCCTTGAGTGGCTGGATCACTAATATGCTCAGACAGAGAGCCGTACAAGTAACCGTAAATGACACCACAAGGGCCATTGTAGCGAAGGGCTGCCCGCAAGGGGGCGTCCTATCACCGCTCCTATGGAACCTGGTCGCAGACAACTTAATAAAAGAACTCAACGACAAAGGTTACTTCACGGTAGGCTACGCCGACGACCTAACCATAATAATAAATGGCGCCCATGAAAACACCTTGTGCAATCTAATGCGCCAGGCCCTGAAGATAGTGGAGAATTGGTGCGGCAAACACCAACTCTCAGTGAACCCCACAAAAACCGAGTTGATTCTCTTCACAAAAAAGAGGAAATTAACGACACTACAACTACCACGTTTCTTTGGTACCACCCTAAGCCTATCAACTGAAACCAAATACCTGGGCATCTTTTTGGATAAACAGCTGAATTGGGCAAAACACACCAACTACATCACCACGAAGGCCAGTATATCCTTGTGGCAGTGCAAGCGATTGCTTGGCAAGAATTGGGGGATTAGCCCACGGGTTACCCACTGGCTATACACCACAGTCATCCGACCAATCATTACATATGGCTCAGTAGTCTGGTGGCCCAGAACAGAACTGAGCACAGCCCAAAGAGACCTCGAAAAGCTGCAGCGGCTCGCGTGTGCGGCGATCACCAGCTGCATGAGAACTGCACCCACCGCTGCCCTACAGGCTATGCTTGGGCTACCGCCCCTACACCTCACTGTGAGGGAGGAGGCGACCCTGGCTACCTTTAGGCTACATATAGCAGGAACCCTGAGCAACGACTCCAGGGTCAAGCACAAACGTTTAAGGGAAGAGGCGATCAGGGGTCAGCCGATGATGGCATCACCCTGCGACAAGGCCCTGAAACAATACTGCTTTCAAAAGCACTACAGCATAGTGCTTGAAGAGGAGCAGTACGACCATTCAGGCCTAAAGGAACTGAGAATTTACACCGATGGATCAAAAACCGACTGCGGAACTGGAGTCGGAGTGTTCTCACACGACCTCAACATAAACATATCCAGACCCCTGGGAATGCTCAACACGGTCTATCAGGCAGAGTGTGTGGGCATAATACAGGCGGCTTATGCCATAGCAGCCAGAAGAGTTGCGGACACCCGAATCCGCATACTCTCTGACAGCGCCTCAGTCCTCCAATCCCTAGGGAAAAAATGCATTACTTCGAATCTAATACTAGAATGTCACAATGCGCTTGAACGGGTAACCGTATCAAACCGCAATACAGTGACGCTACAATGGATAAAAGGACACAGTGGATCGCTAGGTAACGACGCAGCCGATGAGCTGGCCAGGAGGGCATCCAGCACGTCGGTCTGTGGACCGGAACCTATCGTGCCCATCCCCTTCAACCAACTACGCAGGTGGCTACAGGAGTACACCCACACACAAGCAGAGAGCTGGTGGACGTCGTCACCGGGCTGCAGGCAATCCAAGGAAGCCATGCCATCACTAGACGGCAAGCTAACCAGGCGGTTGCTACGCCTGGACAGGAAGGGCATGCGCCTGGTGACGGGGACCATCACGGGACACTGCTCGCTAAACAAACACTTTCACACAATAGGCATAACGGACAGTCCTCTATGCAGGGCTTGCATGGAGGCTGACGAAACTGTCGCGCATGTGCTCTTCGAGTGCACAGGCGTCGCCCAAATTAGGTCAAAAACCCTCGGGACACCCAGATCTTACACAGATGTTCTTAATAGACCAGGAGACCTAATCAGCTTCTGGAGGGAGGTGGGCTGGTTGGAATAACCACCGACGGCCGACATGGCTCACGCACAATGGTCCACTGTAGGACTAAGTGCGGAAACCAAACCCATAACATAGAACATAGAACATAGAAGGGATGGCGATAATGTGTGTGCGCTCGGAATAAAACAACGTATGTGCCAAAACGAAAACGAAACGAACGAAAAAGTAATATTAAAACTAAAACTGTTTTTCTTAAGCTTTTATACGATTACGCTCTATTTTTAAACTCCATTGAGTAACCCATAAGCGTTACGCATTGATATTCAAAAAATCATAAACATAGAAAGAACTTTGCAATTTTTTAGTATCGAGAAAATTTCATTGTATCGTGTAAGTATTCCTTTTTTATAGTAAAAAAAAATGTATCAAAATGTTAATTCCTATTCCATAAATTTACTTAAAAAGGTAGGTACACAATAAAGAACAAGCACATTTTTTCCATATAATTATCACCTGAAGTGCTCTCTTTCGCGAACTGCGCCAGCCAAAATATCTTTTCATGATTAATGAAGAGTGCCTAAGTACATGATTTGTCATCTATTCAAAAGCATTTCGTTATTAATTACGCAACTTTTATAAAAGCTTCTAGGTCAATAACAATGGGATTTTAATGGCTAAGTGTAATAAATACTTACGTTACTTTATAAAATTGAATTACGTAGAAACTGAGTTATTAATTTTTATAATGTCTAGACTCTAGACAATTTTTGCAAAACTGTAAATAAGCATGACACAGCATAAAACAATCGATGTATATGGACAATTAAAGTTAGTGTTATCAAAGCGCAAAAGGAAAATATTTTTTGAAGAGCGCATAGTGTCTTATTCAACTTAAACACGCTCTACCAAACAGAAAATTTCTGGTATTCTTTTGTAGATATTGAAAATTATCGAAAACATTGAAATCACTAAAACTTTCAAAGGGAACGGTAAAGCAATTCCTCTGGATTTGTCACGATCCCTTCGGTATCCCTTCCCTAATTGCTAAACGGCCGCACGCTTTGCCTTGTCAGTACTTTATTTGAATATTTAAACACATTTCGCAACCTGTCAGTCAGCTCAATCGTCACTGCAAGTTACGGTATTTATAGCTCAAACGATATTAAGTTTACAATTTGTTGAATACAGATTTCTGCCGGTCCTTCCATATTGAAGGACTTGGTTTATCGTCGTAAACTTGAACAATTTCCATTATTATCTGGACATAAGTATAAATTATATGTACTGTGTGTCGATTAATACAATAAATTACCTATGTGGGTGAGCCAAATATACCGTGTTGGTAAAACGATAATAATTCCGCAGTTACTGATACTCATAACGTTATTTTTGTTTTATCACTGCCACATTTGAACAATATTACTGTTATAAGAGCGAATCGGTCATTCCGGAGAGAGTGTTTCGCCAATTAAATTGTTTTCGCCGAATGGAACATCATTATGACGCTGAACTGAACAAATATGTGTAAAGATATAAAAATATGTCATATTATCTTCAGCTATATCAGCTAGGTCATCATATGTTATGAGAGTGCATCGAAAACCTACACATCGGTGTGTGTATTGACATATTTTGCTAATTTAATGTTGGTTAGGTATGGACATGTTCTTAGATCACTGAAAATAATATTTTCAGCAACATAATAATTTGCATGTTACGTTGATCTCTAGGAATTCACGCTAAATATATTATTCTATTGAACGCTGGTAAGTCTGAACTTCTATTTACAGATATTATTATCTGACGATTATCATAATAAATCATTACTAAATATTTTTCATCTTCGTGGATTCGATATGAAAGCATCGTTCATAAGAATGTTTTCTTTGAACGTCTCGACTGTTTCTATAATCGTTCTCGTTTGCTCATGGTACAAAATTATCTGTCTGTGTAAATTCTGTAAATAATCATTCACGAATCGCGTTGAAAGACTAAACAACAACATATCATATGGATTTGCTACAATGACCGATATATTCGATTATTCCGCTCAGTTTTCTGAATAAATATAGCACTACTACCTTACCTATTACTACCGTCGACGAAAGACTTGTTGACAACGTATTTATGAGTGTGTCAACAAACATTTTTAACACCTGTTCTAATAATAAATTTATTTCTTCTATAAAACAGCGCCAGTCGCACTCAGTAGTATCCAATATTGCTATATCTACGAACAATCCCCAAGGGCTTATTAAAGCTCGCATCGAGATCGTCTCGAAACCTATAAACCGTTCACGTCTTGTTGAGAACTTTATACCCGTTCACTTCTAGTACCGCTCGAGCCGCACTTGTGTGTTATTTTTCTTAGCCTTTCATCTTCTTCGGAACTATTCTACAAATGCGTTTATACTTTGCCGCGAGCAAAGCTTTGCGATCTACTCATTAAGACGTTTATGTTTACCAACCAGAACTCAAACAACTTCACAGGATTGAAGTTTAGTTTGAAAGTTGATTACACGTTGTGGTACTTTAGTAGTTTTTTTACGTTAGAGTTTCATCTTAGATATGCAAAGCATCTGAGGCGCCTCCTTGTGTGTCAACAATATGGAAAAATTTAATTGATGAATCTATCAAGCCATCGGGATCAGTTGCTCAAAGGATTTCACAAAGACGAATCCTTTTAACAGTGGCTAATTAATCAGGGATCATATTATACAATGTGGAGATAACAATAAATGAAAACACTGGCTATACTACTGAAACTATCAAATTAATCCTAACACCGAAATAACAAAAGTGATTTTTCAAACAAACTAAATAGTAGTGATGGGCCGACTATGGGTTTTGCCAATCTTTGACTAGCTATAGTGCCTAAACTATTGAATATATTTTATTGAATTTTTGTATGCTGGCTGGGAACATCATTAGATATACGCAGTTTAATTTATTGTCGTATTGTCATCTCCACCTTGTATATTATCGATCGTACTAGATGTGTGTAAAGTGTGTGTGTACCTATGTACGTGTTTCAAATAAAATACAGAATCGTTAGTTATGAGATGTAGACTAATAAGAGATACAGAAATGGAAAAGACGTACTGCGCCGACCCCAAATAAATTGAGATATGGTGATCAATGGATGACCCAGAGGAGGTATGATTATAAATAAAATATACTGAAACATTTGCAAATGTGGTAGGTGCATTACATAGGTACCTTTATTATTTATTTCTTTTTCCTTAACAAAACATAGTGGAAGGCAGACAATTAAACCATCTAATTGTAGACCTACAATCGTTCTTTGTTCAAAGACAACGTGAAGAAGAAACTCGAGGACCATTAATGGATCATTGGTTCAGTTAGTATCAATGTCAGGTTTACAAGCTAACTACAATCGAGAGCCGGAAAACAGCCTCATCAATGTGCTAACGAGATTCTGAACCGAGTACATAAATAGCTACAGTTAACTACCTACAGCATTTCGTTTAATGAAAATATAACTCAGTTATTAAGTTCCAAATTGACTCTGGAATACTCTGGAAAATGCATACTAAGCGGTTTAATATGTAATAAGCGTATCATCTATATGAACGGCTCCACTGCAACACTGGATTAAAATACTGAAATTGAGATTCGAGGGCAAAGTATTGTTGTAATTTTTTTTTGTCGTTATAAAATCGAATCTATCAATCACTTCGTAAACGATCCACTGAATATCAAAAGCTCATGCGTGTTTTATATTCATAGAATGCAGTTTTTAGATTTTATACTAGGTTGATGTATTTTTGTTAGAGCTCGACAGGTTTGAATCTGAACCAATGTACCAATTCCGTTACCTAACTAAGTAGGTATAAAAGCCTAGGCAGACCATGACTTAGGCAGACTGTGATATAAGGATATTATATAAACTCAGAATATCAGTAATAGAACATAAGGGTGAACCTTTAGTCTTTTACCTATGTATACTGCCCCGTTGGTCTCGTGGTCGCAAGCGCGGGCGGGCTAAGCGTGGGGTCCTGGGTTCGAATCCCAGGTCGCGCAAGGTGTTATTGGGTTTTTCTATTACGAATTTCTGAATAACATCCCGAAACTTGGAAGTCGGCGGTGTGATACCCCGGTGCCTCGGAAAGCTCGTTAAGCCGTAGGTCCTGCGCATGATCTCTCTCCAGTCATGTCGGATTGCCGTCCCATCGGACTATAAGAGTGAGGGAGAGAGAGTGCAACTGTGTCTGCACACACACTTGTGCGTATAATAT
The DNA here is from genome assembly GCA_937001585.2 of Brachylomia viminalis. Taxonomy (NCBI): domain Eukaryota; kingdom Metazoa; phylum Arthropoda; class Insecta; order Lepidoptera; family Noctuidae; genus Brachylomia; species Brachylomia viminalis. Next base: position 14,335,051 of record OW443299.2, read on the forward strand.
CTCCCGCGTCGATTATAGATCGTAAATTGGCCGCGAAATTCGGTCTGGAGGACTATTATATCATAACTATATGTAACTTAGTGAAGACCTTGGAATTCTAGCAACTTTAGAATTTTAGTATTTATTCACCAGTAAAATAATGCAGGTAACTTTTAATTTCTTGTAGGGGCAGGGTTAAATAGTTAAGTGGTTTTACTGGTGGTTAAGAACTCAATACAGCACCCATTCCATACTGCATACAAATTTAAATTGACAACACTAGCACTACGTTTTTCTAAGAACGTACCGCCTACTTTGAAAATCTTATATTCCTAAGATTGCACCTTACGAAAGTCAAATAGACGTTCCTTTGCGTAAAATCCAACTTTAGATTTCGAATCCGCTCATGCGCTTGATAGTGGAATACGTGACCAGGTTATTTTATGGTAATGCGAATCTCATTTTAAACTTTTATAAAAAAACAACCTGATAAAAACTTAATAATATTATTTACATTGTTTTCCTTACCACATAATATTTTTCCGGTTTGTTTTTGTCGAATATACATAAAGTTGGTGACAATCGGGAGCGAGGAAGTTTAAATTCATAACGTGAGTATAAATGACCCGGGACCTATTTAATTACATAATTATCTACACACAATACACAACATACATAGGTACACATAATTATTTACACAGAACTTTACATGCCATACCTACTAAACTAGCATTACTAAGTAAACTAAGGCCCAATCTCACCGCCAATCACTAAACACGTTTAGCACTAAACGAGTTTTAAACATCATTCTGTCTCTGTCATCTTCAAACATTTTGACAGACACAGAATTATGTTTTAAACTCGTTTAGTGATTGGCGGTGAAATTGGGCCTAACTCATTAACTATCATCATTTGGATTTTCATTTCAATCATAATAGCATCAGATGACGGTCCAGCAAACGGATTACTTCATAATTCTTTACTTTTACTTTACACCGCTGGATACCTCAAATATAAAATATGTAGGTAGGTACTATATCTCAATGTATGCGATATATAGTAAAGATGCGTCAACTTGATTAGGTACTCATAATCAACTTTTTCAAGATATTACACAAGGTACCTACCTCTTTTACTGGTACTTTTATGGGACTTTTAAAGGATTTTTTTAATACAAACTACAGAAGAAGATACAGTAATTATGCACAAGCAGATTGTAATTTTATTTCCGTCCCGTACCGGAACAGAAATAAAATTACATTCTTCATAAATTGGCACCATTCGCAGCTTTGGAGTCGATAATAATTTTTGTTTACCTCTTTAACTGTACGCAATATTGTTTGAAACACTGAAGCGGCAGTAGCTTAGCAGAATCTAAGGCGTGGTCTGGCGAACGAAGAGGGTCGGAGTTCGAACCCCACAAATACATCGCCTTTACATCAAATTCAATACCTACCTAGAAATTTTCCAAAGAAAAATGCCCAAATACATAAAAAGGACCACGGAACCTTTTTTTTTTCTTTTTTAAATAAAACGTTGCCTTACACTAGGAATTTCTCCTGTATCATGGGTGCTTTTACAAACATTTAAACTCACATACACAAACAGCCAGACCCGGAACAACTACTTGCAGGTCATACAAATATTTGTTCCGTGCGGGGATCGAACTCGCGACACGTAACGCAGCAGTCAATCGCTTAACCACTGCGCCAACCGTGTCGTGAATAAGGCTTACAACATTTGGCTAGTGTACGATAGGAGCCTGCTACGAAGTCTCATTATACTGATAATAAAGAGAGGGCGAAGATGTTGCGTGCAGAATAAATAGGATAGTAGTAGCCAGAGCTTCACGTGCCTGTGAAGATTTATCTCAGTGTCTAAATAGGCAGGGAACTACTTATTTTTCTGACTCTCCCTCTGGGTACCTACTTATTTTCCTGGCGTTTGAATCGCAATAACTTACTTAGTCATCGAGTGAAATGAAAAAAGGTAAAGAATATATTTTTGTTTCTCTATAAAAAAGGTCACCAAAATTTATCACGGTATCGCCCACCTCTCTTTTCTGCCATTATAAACTATTCTAATTAAGTACCATCAAGTACCATGATTGACCATAGACAGTTTTCCTCGAACCAAGAAGTTGCAGAGTTCAGTTAATATGCTGTAGGTGTATAGGTACGTATTCTCATAAAGGGACAGAATAGTATGTTAACCCAATTTCACGACCAATAGCCAAAAGCGTTGGCGTTATCTGCAGTATTATATCTCCTGTACTTAACTACTTTGCCAAAGTAAACTGGGCTTAATTTGTTGAGACAAAAATAAACACAATCGAAATTTCCGTGATCTCAACTAATTAAACTGCAAGATAGCTTCTAACTGAGGAAAATTGGCCCAAAGTTTGTCAAAGGGAATAATACTTACGCAGTAACTATTTAGTAATCTGTGATAGATAATACTCCAGTTACACTCAAAGTGTAATAAGGTCACGTCTACATTATTATTTTTTCAGGATGCAGATGCGCCCTTCCTCCTCGCGGCAGAAGATTATAATATAGTTTTCCCAATAAATATAGGCAAGGAGCCTAAAACCGTAACCATTATGTGTTAATGTGTTGATGAAATCAATACATTTTACCAAAATTTAACCATCAGTCACTATTTTTAACTAATGGTTGAGTTAACTACGGATGAAAAAACCGGTCCTAAGTATATTGCAACGTTTTCTGCATAAATATTTTTATGGTTTTTAATATCACCGTGAGAAATACCATTTGCATATTATTAATGAGCAATATGTACAGATTCACGTTTGTAAAAGAATGCTTAATTTGTACATATTAGCGTAATTAAACAACTCTGATAACAATGACAATTTATCTTTATTTTAAGAGTTGTTCCTACCGTTGTTGTACCAAGTTATATTATTACCTACGCTTTATGAAATACAGCAAGTAATACTCTAGGTTGGTACATAGTAGGTAACTGTAATATTATTTTAATTTACTCGTTAATTTACTAAACAATTTAATTTACCAATTAATTTATAACTGCTTATGTAAATGTATTAATCCATGGAATACATCTGTAGGTAGGGGTTTTCACTGAAAAACTGTTTCAGAAAATCTTATATCTCGGTACCTACTTGAAAAATTCCTAAATTCAGTAGATAATATTTTTTCTAGTTCCACATATTTTATTATTATTTATTTAAAATGAGTAGGTAAAAAACGATGTTATAATTATTTATAGCACAACTAACAGTATAAACTATAGCTAGAACTTACCTTTATCTAAAACTCGTTGCAAAACTTTCAAACAAAAAGTAAAAATAATTCACCGAAACAGCAATAAAAATGTTCACAAAATAAAATCACATTTTCATGAAAAGTTGCGATTGTCGCGATGACAAAGTTACCGTGCGCCAGTCGTCGGCGGGCTCTGAAACTACTCTGAAACGACCTGCCCTCGCGGGAGCTCGCAACCGACTGGCTCGAGTGGCTCGTCTGACCACGGCTTGTACACTTCCAGCGTTTTCAGTCAATCTAGATACCCAACTTGAGCTCGGGATACGTATTTAATCCGGTGTCGTGCATAATTTTATCAACGCTTAAACGATCTTTATAAGGAATCATAAAACTTTGTCTAGTTCCCAACAGACTTCTTAATCGCAAATTATCTGTTACCACGTATGCTTATATCTTGCATCTAGACTCATCTCTTGAACACACAGCAGTGTCCCCTTTCATACGATTCGAAGGACAAAGTTAGATGATTATCATCTGCTGACAACAGAAATGAAAATGCAGACTTTCAACTTCATTTGAAGGAGACAGCTTATGCATAAGCCTATAATGTTCCCACTGCTGGAACACAGGCCTCCTCTCTGTGAGAGGTAGTGGGCCGTAATCCACCACGGGTTGGTAGATGTCACATGTCTTCGAATTTTTGGTTCTAGGACATGCCGGTTTCTTCACGATGCTTTCCTTCACTGTTTTGAGAGCAGTGCCTGTGTACGCCTGTCTGGGTTCGAACCAATGAACTACAACTCGTAAGCAGAGGTCGTTACTACTGGGCCACCACTGCTCTGAAGACAAACTCAGTGAAATGAATTGCTTGCTTGCTAGATGTATAAAAACTGATAAATAAAGTAAGACACGAAAGCTTATTCAGTGCTTTTCTGTACTAATGTTAACATCCACTTAGTGCCAGTGGAAATAGGTTTTTGCAGGAGTGGAACACGAATCGACGGCCCAAAAATTTAAAGTCATTGTGCCGAATCGAAGGATTGTAATGGAAATGGTGCAAAAATCGTGAAACGAACCATGAAAAGGACTCAGTGGATCATGGCTAAAATGTCGTAGGTACTACCTACTTCTAGAAGAAGTAACAACTTCTTCTTCTACTCTAACTACTTCTAGAAGCGCCTATTGGCAGTGGTGGAAAGAAAATTTAATTAATTTTCGTCTTTACTTCAGGACAACCGCTGTAATAATAATGTAAATAAACAAAGCACGAGAAACATATTTATTTTACATTAATAACACCTTACACGTACAAAATAACTGAAGAAGTTTACCGAAATGAATATTTCCAATTTAAAAGATAATATTTTATAAAATCAGGCAGCGCTAAGTTGAACACCCTTTCCAAAAAAAACCATTCGAAAACCCTTCCCACAAATTAGACTGAGGGAATATGAAGTTAACAGTTTAATTCGTCAAGGTTTACCCTTCTAAGAGACAACTGAAATAATTTCGCATTGAAAGTTACAACGAGTTCTGCTCGTTTGATTTATTCTAAACTCTGCTTGTAATCTTGTTTTTCAGTTTTGAGGTTCGCAATTAATTGAAAGGCCTTTTTTTTTTTTTGAGGATGGGTTATCATCAAATGACCCCTCCCACTCTGGGTGGAGCGGAAGGGAGTGTCAGACTCTTACTGACTAAAACCCACCCGTGTTCCTTCCTTGGCCCTTTATGTTCCGGGTCAGCGGTACCCCTTTTGGATGATCCCGCTTTCCCGGCAAATTGAAAGGCCTTAATAAATATTTATTTTATTCCATTGAATCTCCGTAAATACTAGGTACGCTAGGTCGTGTTACCTACTACCGACGTCCGGTCGGTAGACTGTACAACGGTAAACGCGCAGACTGTCAAGTGAATGGTCTTCCCCAACCGGTATACAATTATTGAGGATGGAACCCAGGACCAACTAACTAATAGCACACTAAAAGCTTAGTTGCCTCTAGCTCGAATACCTAATTTAGTCTGAGTGCAACGAAAACACCAATATGTACTTCCAAAATGTACAGCTGTTACAAATTCATACAAAATAATGATCTGTGTTAATAGTTTTTCTGGTTAAATAAATACGAAACAATGTTGGTGAAATGTAGCGAAACATTCCAAAGCTCAAAACTGTGGCGGCACCCACAACGCCACATGCGAACTAAGCATCACACTGACGTCACGCAAAATCCTGCATCATCGTCGGTTACACCCTGTTCCTCATACCTCTAATAAAATAAATCCAATATCTCTCTTCATTGCAATTAATTCGACCGCAATTTTATGAAACTGAAAACCTGAAGGTGAAGGTTCTCACTTCGAAGTGTATAACAAAAGTACAGTCAGCAACGAAAGTCGATCATCACTTCAGCTTTTGAATAATATTTTACTTTAAAAAAATTCGTTCATTATATTTCCAGTAGATAGAAAGATAGAATTTTTTCTTGTGGCCGATTTTTATGTTTGCGTATAGATAGCAATACCGCATGTTCTCTGTGGATCTCTGTGGTGCAGGGTGCAGGAGTACTATTTATGCTAGTTACACACGCAGTGACTTTAGTCACCATCGAATCACTGGTGATTTTAAAATTGAACACACACAGATTGACAGCAGATTTGCCGCAAGAGATTTCAAAATCTGTGTGTGCACGTGAGATTTGGAAATCACCTGCAAGTCGTTGTGGGCGCAGGCACGGAATAAGTATGTACTAAAACGGGTCAGGCAATACCCTAGTGAAAAAATATTATATAAATATACCATTTTGTTTTACTATTTAGTAATCTCACGGTCTTAAGATACCTGGCCCTGCAGTCTCGACATATTAGGTTGGGGAAAAAGTCTTTTCGCATTATAGTATGTATGAACTTGTAATAAAATCTCTTTGGCTATACTATTTTGTATCTGGCTGGTTTTGGTATCATTGAAAGTTTAAATTTTAAAGAACATAATTCCAAATTCAAATTAGGAAAATGTGTGATTTTCATTTGTTTTACATACCGTCAAGATGAGTGAATCTAATGAAGAAATTCGATACATTTTAAAATTTAACTACAAAAAAGGTAAAAATGCAAAGCAAGCCGCGAAAAAAATTTGCGATGTTTATGGACCTAGTGCAGTGTCTGTGAGAGTAGCGCAAATTTGGTTTAAGCGTTTTCAATCCGAAAATTTTGATGTCAAAGATGCAAGTCGCTCTGGTCGCCCTATTACAGATAAAATGGATGCCATTTTTGAAAAAGTGGAGCAAGATCGGCATATTAGTAGTTACAACGTAGCTGAAGAACTGGGAATTGACCACAAAACAGTTTTGGCGCATTTGAAGAAAACTGGGTACACAAAAAAGCTCGATATTTGGGTACCTCACGAGCTCACTGAAAGAAACCTAATGAACCGTGTACTCATTTGTGATTCTTTATTACGACGTAATGAAACCGAACCATTTTTGAAGAAGCTGATAACTGGTGATGAAAAGTGGATCACGTACGACAAGAACGTGCAAAAAAGGTCGTGGTCAAAAGCCGGTCAGGCTTCACAGACTGTGGCGAAACCCGGGTTAACTCGCAACAAGGTGATGCTGTGTGTGTGGTGGGATTGGAAGGGCATTATTCATTATGAGCTGTTATCACCAGGCAGGACCATCGATTCTGAACTTTACTGCGAACAACTGATGAGATTAAAGCGGCCGGAATAAATCAAAAGAAGGGGTGTGGTTTTTCATCATGATAACGCTAGACCTCACACATCTTTAGCCACTCAGCAAAAATTAAGAGAGTTTGGCTGGGAGGTGTTAATGCATCCGCCGTATAGTCCTGACCTTGCATCTTCAGATTTCCACCTGTTTCGGTCTCTTCAGAATTCTTTAGGCAGTGTCAGGTTAACATCACGAGAGGACTGTCAAAACCACTTGTCGCGGTATTTTGATCAGAAGTCCCAAAATTTCTATAGCAATGGGATCATGTCCCTACCTACAAGATGGCAAAAAGTTATCGAACAAAATGGTACCTACATACTTTAGTTAAATGGAAATAAACTATATTAAAAAATGTTTTGAATTTTCTTAAAAAATGCGAAGATACTTTTTCCCCAACCTATTAGTTAGCAATCGTTTTCGGTTGCTAAGTCCTAACAATCCAGATGTAACGATATTTGGTAGTCTCGACACTCAAATTTATCGGTTGTTACCTACCAGTACCTACCTTAAATACCGGTAACAACCGATTAATTGGGTTAGTTGCACGTTCAGATATGGGCGCCAGTTAATTTCTTCTGCCCATTCTTTAAATTTAGTGGCCACTGCAGCTGCTGAATCGTGTACAGAAGCTTGTCGTTTTTTGATGATGCTACAGGCAATTTACGATTTTTTTGTAAGCTCGACACAACGCTGGCATTACTTAATGAGTGAAATTGGGAAAGGCAAAACCCTGAAGATAGTGAATCTGACACGTTGGTCAGCTAGAGAGGACGCGTGTAAAAGTTTGAGAGACGCTTGGCACGAAGTTCTTAAGGATGAATGTACTGAAAAGCCTGTAACGCGACAAGAAGCGGCGGGTATACTTTTGAATTTAGAAAAACTTGAAACGTCGGTAATTGTGGTTGTGTGGAATGTTTTTTTTGGAAAGAATATTAAAGTGAATGTTCAAATTCAGGCTTCCACCGTAGATTTGGTCGCCGTTGCCGATCTTTCCGTAAGTTTTTCGTAGCTGAACGGGAGAATTTCAAGTAATACGATGAAAAGGCGATGGAATTAAGAAGATTTGATGAAATATCCGAAGAAGGTATTAGAATGAATCTCGTCCTCATAGATAGACTCGTGTTCCAGTTAAAAAAACGGCAGATGGCCTACAACGAATTTAACGAGAAGTTTTCATTTCTAACCAAAATAAGTGAGTTGTTGCCATCGACCCTGACGGAAAAAGCAATTTCCTTGGAAAAATGTTCTATCCTCATGATTTAGAAACTGATTAAGTTCAGGAATGCATACACTGTAAATGCCACCTTTCTTCTGAGAAAATATTGATAAAACCAGATTCTGGATCATCAAAACCTCTATCTTCTTTCCTGCGAAAACAGGATTTGGAGGACATTTATCCAAACTTGGATATAGCACTTCGCATGGCTCTATGTACACCAGCGACAAATTGGTCGGATGAGAGAAGCTTTTCTTGCTTAAAGCGGGTGAAAAACTATCTACGATCTACTTTAACTCAAGTAAAGCTAAACGCCTTAGCTCTTTTGTGCATAGAGTCAGAGCTAATGAACAAGATTTCATTCCACGATATAATTGATGATTTTGCGGATTTCAAATCTCGCAGAAAGGTAATGTAAAACTTTCATAAATTAATTGATTTCATTGTCATCATTACCCGATTTTTAATAAATAATTTAATAGAGATATTGTACGAAATCTTTTTAAACCGTAAGTGTTATAAAAATGTTTAACAACGTTTACGAAATGTACATAATTTTGTGAAAGCTGTGTTCATATTGTGTAAGTATATTGAAAGCATACCTTATCCTACTTTACAATTAGTAGGTATGTGATTGAGCTTTTTATAGCTCAGAAGTATACCCAAATATAATTTCTCGTGTAATCTTCACTAAATGGTGGGTTGTAATAATAATCTAGAAATTGACACAACGATCCCCTAGTTCACAATCATACTAATAAACGAAAAAAGCTGATGTAATGAGAACGATAGAGCACAAATCATAAAGTTACAATTTCATTAAAATAATAAATGTCATTATTATGATTGTCAAATAGATTTTAGAGGTCAATAGGGGCGGCAAGAACTGAATAGCCTACTGGCGGCAAATTTGTAAATCCGCCACTCGGTAGACCTCGCCACACTTATAATAGATCAAAATCAAAAATGCGTCGGCATATTTCTCGACCTGGCCAAAGCTTTTGACACCGTCATGATTCCTTACCTTGTGAAAAAGTTAGATAAATTCGGTGTTCTTCTAAATCTAAAATTTGTTTTCTTTGTGACCGTACGCAAAGAGACAAGATAAAAGAATATGTTAGCTCGGAAGCTCGGGTTATCTATGGCGTCCCACAAGGCAGTGTTCTTGGCTTCTTGATTTACATAAATGACCTGTGTCAGCTGCCACTTATAAACGGCAAACTGACATTTTTACCTACGTTTACGATACGGTATGAATATTTCATGGGATGAAGTTCGCCGAAGCGCCGAACTGGGATTGCATAAAGTAAGCCATTGGCTAAGATCTTTAATAGATTTTTAAAAGTTACTTTGAACTTTTCCAAGTCTACATTTCACTAATTTTAATAGTAAATTAAGATATTAGACTACATGTCTGCAACTTGGCTTCTTCAATAACGTGTTCATACACAGCTATCACTAAGTCTACATATGTGAATCACCTTGGTGTGTTCTGTGAAGTTGTGCATGTAAACTTAAATAAATGAGTAGACCTCACCGAAACGGAGAATAAGGAAACTTATTTGGGCATTTGAAAAACAGAGACACGTAGCCGCCTTCGAACTCCTTTGCAGTGTATAGGTATACTATGCGCTCGTGCGTGCAGTTAGTTTTGGAATATTATTTAAACCTAATATTGTGTTGCTGTCGGTAGATACAAGACCTTTAATTCACCTCGAAAGGGCCCAAAGATCTCTAACTAAAGTCATGACTTTCGGACCTTCTACATTTCTCACCAGTCATATACGAGAAGTGTGCTTACGGGAAAACGGAATTATATTCTGCAAGTTATAAGCAAGCAGTATTACACCTTATAATTATAACGCATAAAATAATAAGAAGCGCAATATAACTAACGTTTGCTTATCTTTTCGTTGCCACACGGCGTCTGTTAGGCGACAGCGGATATATTTTGCCACTTTTCTTTAAAATAAGTTGAACAATATTCTTCACAAAAATCCCCTTACGACTCGTAAAACAAAACGAAAGTACAGATCTGGCTACAGCCGCAAAACTTTAACGCAACTGAAAATCAACTGCAATCAATATAAATATACAAGAACACAAATCATTGGTATTCACAGCTCTGCACCCGTGTCTCTCTTACCGGGCGGCCGCGTCTGACGTATAATTCGTCTGCGGCAGCGTCGTCAATCGACGTGTATGGTGAATATACCACCACCTGATGATAGTCAAATCACCACAAAGCTCTTTAGAGCGGGAGTGGCTCCAATCCTGAGAGAGCTGGTGAGTCTCTTCAATTCCTTAATCCAAGAAAGTGCAGCGCCCGAGAGGAGGCACGAGGTGCGAAGGTTCTGTTCTTCAAAAAAGATGATAAAATCTTGCTCCCATCGCACTTCAGAGTCACATGTACCTGTAACTGTTCTAGAGATCCGTCACGAACCGTCTCTCCAGAAGATTTGTAACATGTGACCAGAATTAGCCGGATTTCGAAAAGGCTTCGATACCGTAGACTACATCCATAATGTTCGGCCAATTGCACATATGACCGAAGACTACAATCAGCCGCTGTGTATGGCATTTGTAGACTAGAGAAGGACTCCATCGAAATATGGGCAACTGCCTCTCAACTTTTTTGCAACTGTCTCTGCTGCTGGCCTCTCTGCAACGATACCGAATTGACTGGTGCTACATCGAAGTGTTGAGATGTTGATGTCACGATGACTGTCCAAACTGTGAGGATAAGAAAACCAGCCCCATCCAACTGCTCCCATGGGTGAGACAGCAGGATATGATATCCCGAAATTGTTCATCAATCTGTGTTTTCAAGACACGACTGGACTGGGCAATCAACATGCACGGCGAGTACCTACTTCTCACATCTGGCAGAGTAGCTGGGACAGTTAGATGCTGCACTGCCTATGAATGAAATGAAGCCTCTGGGCTGGTTGGCCTCGGCATGAATTTAGACAAGGCTTAAGTCACTTACAACTTACACGTCTTGCTGAGTCCAATCCACAGCGATGGTTCGTTACTCAAAGTTGTGAAGGAGTCTATCTGGAAGTCATGATCACTACTTCAAGAAAGAATGTGGCAGAAATATCCAGTTGCGTTGGGTAGCATGGACAATTTCGTCAGATCACCTCATCGCCCATACGACAGTGTTTGAAGAGATGTTTTAAGGTCTGAAGACCTTAAAACACTCCACCAGTGCGTTTTTGTTCTAATTTTATTTTTCATAAATTAGTTTAATATTGTTATCAGTTTTAAATCTAATTTTGTTTTAATCCTGATTATATTCAAATTTGATGATGCTTATAATGTGTAATAATCAAATTTGAATGTTTTTATTTAATTTGCTTTAATTCTAATTGTGTCTTGTCTTGTCTTTAATATTGCTTATATTTGTTGCTTTTTGCTATTAAACTTAATTTTAAGTAACATTATTTTATACCTTTGCTGCATAAAACTTTCTTATTTGTAACCAAAAAATACAGTTACAAACTAGAAATCAGAGTTCCACATTTTTTCTGTTACTGTGTTTATGCCAAAAATAATTTATTTTCATTTCTCTACATTCTTATTTTTTTTCCATTTGTATGTCACTTCATAACTTCACTCATCGGTGGCAGTCATTCTTGTCCAGTGCTGCCACTGCTAAGTGCGTTTCAACAAAAAGCATTGAGCTAGGAAAAACAACAAAAAGTTACCATGTTATAACGTTGGCTCCCCTGTCTGTCAAGATAGTTGATGTGGGAACTTGGGAAGACTATCCTGCAGATTTTTTTAGTTTCTAAGGTTTCTGTCTCAGATCATAATAACACAGGAGATATGGCAAGGAGGCGTGGCGCTTGCGAACTCAACCGGCCGAAAAGTGTCATGATGCCAGTTTCGGCCATTAGTCGAATGTCAACTTGCAACGTCTTCGCTGCTCATGATTTTAGTCAAAATGCCGCGTTGTTCAGTGCATTTCATTGAGCTAGGAAATTATAAGTCAATGGTGCATTTAGTATTTTATCTTGGTTCAGTGATTGTTTGCAAAAGTAACAGCTGTATTGTGAATTACATGAAAGATGGCGTCTCATTTCACACGAAAGTACTAAAATATTATTGTTTTTCTTATCAAATTTATTAAAACATTACTTCGTGATACTAGAAACACGATGAAGTACCAAAAGCAATTATTTTTATTGGAACAAAAACCATTATTTACTTAGTACACATCGATCAAATAATCGGCTGGTCTAATAGCGTAATGGATAAGTGTTTTACTGATACTCTTACTCACACGATAGTTTCGTGAAGCGGCCGCTGCCGACTAATCACCTAAACATGCTAAGATGCCTCTCTGGTGTGTGGTGGGGTGCACATTGAAACTTATTTACAACACAATCATCAGAAGCACTCTGGATTATGGATTGTTCGTTCTAGAACCTGGTAGTGTTATGGCTTTTAAAAAATTTGATTGCATCCAGTCTAAAGCATTACGAATTACTTCGGGTGCCATTAAGTCTAGTCCCATTAATGCACTCCAAGTTGAATGCGGGGAAGCTCCTTTATGTCTTAGAAGACAATTCTTATGTGACAAATATTTGTTCCGGATTCTTCAGTTCTCAACTCATCCTCTCATTCCTAAACTGGACTCTTTTGTGTTGCAGATTGAATCAGATTACTGGTCCCATAGACGTGCTCCTTGTTTAGTTGTAAGCTATAAACAATTTCTTTCACTCTCTTCTCCTATTCACCGTTCCAATAAAGTTCCCCTATAGATCAGTAGTTATGAGAATTTACAATTCAGCCCCATCATTAAATACTGTGTAATTAAATCAGATCCCGATTGCCATTTAAGTTTTAATCATTTTTTGGCCGAACATCTAGAGTACCACCATATATTTACGCATGCTGCCAAGCGTTCTCCGACGGGTTGTGTTGGGATAGGTACTTACCATTCTCAATACAACATCGTACAAAAGATCAAACTGCCTCCGGAGACTTCTGTTTTTACGGGGGAATGTTTCGGCATTTTAAAAGCCATAGAATATAGTAGTTCGTGTTTTAAAGCTCAAAAAAAATATAATTTTTACTGATTCTCAAAGTGCTCTTCTAACCATCAATAAATCCCCTTTCGAACACAAATCACAGTTACCTATCATTTATTTAATTAGAGTATTTGCGTCCAGAACCATCTCTGAGGGTAATACACTGCAATTTGCGTGGATTCCGGCCCACGCTCCAGCGTGGGCCGGAATCCACGCAATCCATGGCAATGAAGTGGCTGATACACTTGCCGGTGATGGAAGTGCAAGTTACATTTCAAGTAAACAACCTGACGTTCCGGAAAAATCTGCAACACAAAAGAGTCCAGTTTAGGAATGAGAGGATGAGTTGAGAACTGAAGAATCCGGAACAAATATTTGTCAGATAAGAATTGTCTTCTAAGATATAAAGGAGCTTCCCCGCATTTAACTTGGAGTGCATTAATGCACGCAGGGGCAGCGCTGTGGGATGGTATAGGATATCCAGTGACCTCCTAAAAAGACATCGGTTCATGATCACTCCACCTCTTACATACATCTGTAATCTTGCACTCTCCTCAGGCAAATTCCCAAAAGTCTTTAAGAAAGCTATTATACACCCGATCTTTAAGAATAGGGACAGAACCCGTGTCGATAATTACAGGCCTATAGTGGTGCTCCCAGTCCTGTCAATGGTACTAGAAAGAATAATAAAGATTAGACTTGTCAATTACCTGGAAACGCATAATCTTCTTTCCTCAACTAAGTTTGGTTTTCGCACCCGTAAATCTACTTCGGATGCAGTCCATGAATAGACGAACTGTATCGTTAAAACCTAGACAAAGGGCAAAATGGCCTAGGCATATTCTTAGACCTTGCTAAGGCATTCGACACGGTTTCTGTACCTATACTCACTGATAAAATGGAGAACCTGGGAATTAGATAATTCAACTTCAGCTCTTTAAAGACTACCTCAGTGACCGTACTCAGTGCGTTAACATAGATGATTTCCTTAGTGATGAATGCAAAGTCACCTATGGCGTGCCCCAGGGCAGCGTGCTGGGCCCGACCCTTTTACTCATCTATATTAACGACCTGGGTATGCTCACCCTTCCTAAAGGCAGAATTATAAGTTTTGCCGATGACACGGCCTTCCTGTTTAGTGCGGATTCCTGGCGCGATGTGTACTCGTATGCTCAGCCGGCCTTCAATACTGTCACAACATGTCTGCGCAGTATCGTACTTACACTAAATGCGAGTAAAACTCATTACGTTACCCTTGCACTAAAAAAATCATATTTACCTACAGTGCCGGACACTATTAAAGTGCACTCGTGCCATACACCGCATGATGCTGCCTGCAACTGCTTCCACCTTTCTAAAGCCGAATCTGTGAAATATCTTTTTCTTATTCCTTTCTTTTCATTTCCTTTTTCAATTTTTATTTACTATTCTGAGGCCAGGCTGACGGGGTGTACGTTTGGACGCCGTCTATGGAGGTTTAATTAATCCATTTTTTTGTCTCATTTTATTTAATATCACAAGATGCAATAATAATAATAACAATAATAGTAATTTAATATCTTCATTAGTAATAGTTTTACTTACTTGGAAGCTACTGGCAATTAAATGAGGCATTAACAAGGTTATTTCCTTTGTTTTAATTATCTCACATTACAGCTACCTCCGGCCGATTAAAAGTCTGACTCTACGAAGGTAAGTTATCCGGAATTACAACATAGTGTGCAATCTCCACGGCGCGGCGGCGCCCGAAATTCTTTTATTTGTTTTTCTTTTATTTTTTTTATAGGAGAACACACACTGGACAAGCTCTCTTTACAATATTGTCCAAAATTTAATCCATTGGTCACGAATCACACATTTATATCACACATATATTACATTTTGTCGCTCAGCGAAAAGGGACTTGAAGTAGCTTCTTTTTTTTATAAATTATTATTGCATCTTATCATTTATTGTATTATTTACAGAACAAATTAGATAGTTTCTGTATACGACACTTTTGTCTATTGTTGTAATTTACAACTTAAGTTTTCTTGATGTTTCTTATTAAGTAAACAACATTTCCTACTAACATTATTGTACTATTGTGTATGTTTTAACTTATATGGTTACAGCATTACCTTTTTATTTTTGCAAAACCAACATAAATTGTATTGGTAAGACAGTTTTATTTTGTATACAGTTACTCAACAGTGTAAAATTAAGTGCGGTATACCTAACTGTTTTTTTTTTATATTTAACTCGAATTGAACTTTGGTTTAGCTATACCTACTCATAATCTGACTTAAACCTATCCTGTAAATTATTACTGCATCTTTTCACTGCTAAATACTTTGACATTTTTATAAAAACAACTTGTGGGTAATTAAAAAAGAAATATTTTAACTTGACCTCCATCTATTTTTACAACTTTTGGAGTATAGTTTTTGCTTTGCTCATCAATAATTATCTTGTCGTTTGTTCACTATGGATAAAGAAGTTCAGTCTTCTACGCCTCCTGCTAAAGATAACATGGAACTTGATGGTGCATGTACAGTTCCTAATGTTGCACCTATTGCTACTGACATGATTAATTTGACAGAAGTACCACATCCTTTTGATCATAATGACAGAATTGCACACTCTTCTTCAGCTTTTGCGACGCACGCTTTGCTTTCATTTAATTCAATGAATGTTTTGGTGAATGAACATATTAAAAGGTTGGAGTCACATCTAAGAATTGGGATGTTTGAACAGAAAATCTGTGGTGAGTCAAAAAAACTAATTAGGTCGCATCGAGCCCCTGTTGTTTTTGATATAACTGCGAGCGTCTCGATGAAAGAAGATTTTGCCGAATGTCACAAACCTGATGATGTTACTCGTAACAAGGACTTTTCAAATTGGTTGGATTACTTAAAAACATTTTTCCAAATTTATAGATCAGCTCCTGTTTAATTTGTTAATGATAATGATACTAGACCGTATTTACAATTCACCATAGGTAACCATACTTTTTCTGGATTATTGGACAGTGTTTCAAATGGTTGTATTTTGGGTTCAAAATGATCAATTTTTCATGAAAAATTTTCACGGTTATAAAATTAATTCTGTTTCTAGTTCTGCCTATACAGCCGATGGTTCTTCACAGAGAATTATTGGTCCATTGAATTATCTGTTACCTACTTACTTGTGATAATGGCACACAATTTACTTCTAAACTGTCCGACTCTGATATCATGTAATATGTATTTTGTAATATTGTGGTGAGAAAATAAAATCTTATCTTATCTTAGATCTCAGTCGCAAACAGCAGACTATCATGACGATATGAATAGAGCCAATTTAAATGACAAATGCTTTTATTTCTGTAAGTAGTGTTACACGGACGCCGAACTCACCGTAGAATTATGTATTAGAATCCTGTGCACAGTAGCATTATGTTGTATTTAAACACTAGAATAAGAAATCATTGTGTTTGGTCGCGGGGTCTGGCCTCCGACGGGTCTGGACAAGTCGAAACCTGTCGGAGACCAGACACGAACCAAAGTGGCTGCATTGGTGGGTCGCCAGAATTTATAATAAACTTTGCAGTACGGCACCCACTACTTGCGTCCATGTGCCAGACTATAATAAGAGGCAAAAATCTCTTGTAAAACCATTATTCCCCTGGATGGAGGCTTTGAGTTAGCTCGAAGGCACCACAGGATTGACCGGTTAAGCAGTCACGGCCTCTCAAGGCCAACTGCGAGATGCCATACACAAAAAAAAAAAAAATCTTGTAAAACCAGTTCACTTCAACAGTTCAACGATAACAGTACTACGAGAATAAACCAGAACAAGTAACCAAGTCTCTCATTGAATAAGAAGAACAACATACAGTCCACATTCTACAAGTAGGTTTGTACAAACACTTTTACACGTCAATCATATTTTAAAAACTAGATGAGGTCGGCGTTTCCTATCTGACTACTCTTAGAAGAAAGGCCGAAACAAACTCAGAGGTCACAGTCCCTTTTAAAGTCCAGACATAATCTTGGTCAGATCATGTGAAGACTATGTAGATTGGTGTCTGAAACGGTCTTTTGAGGAAAAACCATACAGATTGAGCGGACCTGACCAGTCAGTGCACGCATTTGTCAGTAATCGTGCCGCTCAACTCAGAACTGAAAGAGCACAACGATTCGACGAACAATACCAAAGAAAGGACATTTGGGTAGGCCGCATAAATTACTCAAGCTGCCAGATCGTGAAACTAAATAAGAAAACAAAAAAAAAGTAACTAAATAAAGTAAATAAACTATGAACATTATTCATAATAATATAGCCTCTCAACCGTCCCGCGTCTTTGGCGCCAACGACGCGCGCAGCTGGGGGCCCCGGCGTACTCTCTTAAGTCCGCCAACGAGGATATGGGCCTGTCCGAAAGTAGTTCGATGCTTAAAAGTGAATCCTACTCCCGATTAATTAACTTTTCCGGACGGACAAAAACACATCGGGACCGAGTAAAGACAACTGACTATATTGTAGTCTGTGGACAACTGTCTAAACGTTTTGTCATTAATTTTTAGTTTGGGCCCCGGACTAATCTTATGTCTAGAGTAGGAAACGTCCGTAACTTCGACCGAAACGACGGGGTCCGTGCTTAGGGAGTAGGCCCCCTGACCCGGTACTCCCGGCTGAAATCGCGCGATTTCTCCGCGTTCACTAAAATTACGATATCTCAGAATTTACGCGTCATACGTCTACAAACCCTGTCAATGAAATTGTTATGAAATAAGCTTTCTGGATAAGTGATTTAAATACGGTTTAGTACAATTTAACTTTGTAATACTTAATTTAACTAATTTAAATTAAATATTTAAAATTTTAAATTAAATATTTAACAGTTTTTAAATATTTAATTTAACTTTGTATACATTTTTATAATAAACTTCCTAGCCACATTCAAGAACTAAGCCTTAATAAATTCAAATCTTTTATAAAAAGGAAACTATGCCAGAAAGCCTATTATACTGTCAAATACTTTATTGAGGACAAAAAGGCTTGGGAGTGAGCTGTTCCAATAAATTTACACAGGGAACGTTGATTTATTTTTTTGTTTTTTTGCTAACTATTGTACTTTTAATCTTTGCTAGAAGTATCTATAACTTTTTACATATACAATGACATGAATATTTACTGTATAAAGTATTATATTATTTTAATTGTTGTGAATGGGAGGACTATGTGGGTCATTGTTCCAGTTTGAATCATGTTCTGGCAGTTTGAGTAGTTTATGTGGCCTACCCAAATGTCCTTTCTTTGGTATTGTTCGTCGAATCGTTGAGCTCCTTAAGTTCTGAGTCGAGCTGCACGGTTACTGACAAATGCGTGCACTGTCTGGACAGGTCCACTCAATCTGTGTGGTTCTTTTCTCAAAAGTCCATTTCAGACACCAATTTGCATGGTCCTCAATGATTATGTCCGGATTTTATATACACTTTGTCATTAATGAATTTTATATACATATACTATGACAAGAGCAGTGGTGGCCCAGTGGTAACGGCCGCGACTTACGAGTTGTAGGCCGTAGGTTCGAACCCCGACAGGCGCTTTACTTTGTGTAAATTATTTCATCACCACTGCTCCGTGCCTCGGAAAGCACGTTAAGCCGTTGGTCCCGGCTGTCATTCGTGGATCTTTGACAGTCGTTACGGGTCGTCAGAAGCCCGAAAGTCTGACAACCAGTCTTACCAATGGGTATTGTATTACCCAGTAACTGGGTTGTGGAGGTCAGATAGGCAGTCGCTCCATGTAAAATACTGGTATTCAGCTGCATCCGGTTAGACTGGAAGCCGACCCCAACATACCTAGTTGGGAAAAGACTAGGCAGATGATGATACTATGACAAGAGTATTTACTTTGTAAAGTATTATGCTATTGTTTTAACTATTGTGAATGTGAGAACTATGTTGGTCATTGCTTTTTTTTGTATTTTTACTCTTAGTGTAATCATGATGTGTAGTTTGTGAACATGTGAGTAGTTTATGTGGCCTACTCAAATGTCCTTTCTTTGGTATTGCTCGTCGAATCGTTGAGCTCCTTAAGTTCTGAGTTGAGCTGAACGATTGCTGACAATTGCGTGCACTGACTGGACAGGTCCACTCAATCTGTGTGGTTCTTTCCTCAAAAGACCATTTCAGACACCGATCTACATAGCCTTCACATGATCTGACCAAGATTCTGTCTGGACTTTAAAAGAGACTGTGACCTCTGAGTTTGTTTCGGCCTTTCTTCTCAGAGTAGTCAGATAAGAAACGCCGACCTCATCTAGTTTAAAAAAAAATATGATTGACGTGTAAAAGTGTTTGTAAAAACCTACTTACAGAAATAAAGTCATTTATCATATTGTATCAATATATTGCTAATGCGAAGTTGAAAGTAGGGCGAGGGGCTTTTTGTACAAAACTCGTCATAGATATTTATAAAACAAAAGCATTATTTCCCAAAGTTACCTATTGATATAAGTACATACAGACACATTATGCCAGCGCAATACGAGAACTTCTAGACTGCTGTACCAAATACGCTGCAAGCCATGGTATGCGGTACAAATCTAAAAAGAGTGTCTACATGATCTTTAAGGCCGTCGGCAAAAGATTTTCTCTTGAGCCAGTCATTACACTCAATGGACAGGTAATGCATAGAGTAACACAATTTAAATATTTAGGACACTTTGTAACGGACGACCTTAGGGATCATGCAGATATTGAGCGGGAACGCAGAGCTCTCGCTGTGAGAGCTAATATGCTGGCCCGCAGGTTTGCTCGTTGTAGTAAAGAGGTAAAACTAACCTTGTTTAAAGCGTATTGCCAAACTTTCTACACGAGTAGCCTGTGGGTCAGTTATACGCGTGGAGTATTGGATAAGCTGCGAATCCAGTACAATAACAGCTTCAGAATGCTTTTGGGTTTGCCGCGTTTCTGTAGTGCATCGGGCATGTACGCACAGGCTCACACCCATGACTTTTATGCCATGATGAGACTTAAGACAGCCTCACTTTTGCAAAGGGCGCGGTCGAGCTCAAATGGCATTCTGAGGATGTTAACAAACAAACTTGACTCACCTTTTCTGCAACACTTTATGAGAATACTGGTGAGGCAAGAATAATGTTAAGTTTTTACTAATCTTTTCTTTGTGTGTTTTACTAACATAGTTTATAAGTGTTTTGTGTAACTAACCCATGGACCTCTGATGTCAAATAAATGAATTATATTATTATTATTATTTTACAAAAATCAATTAAAAGAACACACCTCGCAAAATTGCATCCCACAAGCTTTACAATAGGCAACCCTCATATATTTAGGTTTGTGTTGGAAAACTATAGGTAATTTTTTTGGTGAAGTCTGGAGGTGTACGACAGGAATAACCAGTCGGAGTTGAAGACCCAAAGAGTGTAATAACTATACTGAAGACCCCGATATATTACGTTCCTCTATGCTGAACAATGCTGAAGACCTACTCGAGAATGATCATCCTGACAACCTGTGGAAACGAAAACCTTCAGATATGCTACGGATATGTCAATTCTAGCACAGCTCTAATATGATAATGTAAACACACACACATCCTTATTATATTACTTCACAAGTGCCTGTTGGCAATGAAAACACTTAGTTCTCTTGCGAGCATCTCCTGTATACGAATTTCTCCCATAAAAGTTAAGAGGTCAAAGATTCATGGCGGCATGGAAAGAGCGACTTTCGCAACCCAGCGCAGGGCACGCCACGATAGCAGTCGCAGCCCTCTTCCCAGCGAGAGCGGAGCACAGCCCGCCGCCGATGGCTGTGCCCACAGCCGCAGAGCCTACAGGAGAGAACGCCATCAGCGTCCCAGAGGTGACACAGGCAGAGATGGGGGCAGCCGTGATGCGGCTCCGGGCCAAAAACGTGGCCCCGGGGCCCGACGGGATCCACGGCTGCGTGTTAGCCCTCGCTCTGAAGGAGCTTGAGCCCCAACTGAGAGGACTCTACACAGTGTGTCTTGAGCGGGGCCAGTTTCCCGCTTTGTGGAAATCTGGTCGTCTGGTCCTGCTCAGGAAGGCGGGGCGCCCTGCCGACTCGCCGTCCGCGTACCGGCCCATAGTGCTGCTAGACGAGGTGGGTAAGCTGTTTGAGCGTATTATCGCAGCCCGCCTCGTCAGGCACTTGTGCAGAGAGGGGCCGGACCTGGACGACAACCAGTTTGGTTTTCGGCATGGGCGCTCCACCATCCACGCTGTGTCGCGGGTGAGAGTCCTGGCGGAGGAAGCGGTGTCCCGGGGCGGGGTGATGTTGGCGGTGTCCTTGGACATCTCCAACGCCTTCAACGCCCTGCCCTGGAGTTGTATTCGGGAGGCACTGCGCTATCATCGGGTGCCTCCCTACCTCCGCCACATCGTTGGGGCTTATCTGTCGGAGAGGTGTGTCACCTACGTGGGACGTGATGGCGGAAACCAGCGCCGCATGTCGTGCGGTGTTCCGCAGGGTTCGGTCCTAGGGCCGCACCTGTGGAACATCGGGTACGACTGGGTGCTGAGGGGCGAGCTCCAACCGGGCGTAGACCTGACGTGTTATGCAGATGACACGCTGGCCACTGCCCGGGGGAGCTCGCACAGGGAGGCAGTGTTGCTGGCGACGGCTGCGGTGTCACAGGTGGTGGGCCGCATACGTCGCCTAGGCCTGGAGGTGGCCCTCAGCAAGTCGGAGGCCATGGTGTTTCATGGCCCCCGGCGGGCGCCGCCGCCCGGCTCCCACATCGTGGTCGGGGGGGCTCGGATCGCTGTCGAGTCCACCATGAAGTATTTAGGATTGGTGCTCGACAGCCGGTGGAACTTCGAGCCCCACTTCCGACGGCTGGCGCCCAAGTTGCTGGGCGCGGCTGGCGCGCTCGCCACGCTGCTTCCCAATCTGGGGGGCCCGAGCGCCGTCTGTAGGCGGCTCTACGTGGGGGTCGTGCGATCCATGGCCCTGTATGGGGCCCCGGTGTGGGCCTCTGACCTGACGGCCGGCAGCATCGTAGTTTTGCGAAAGCCGCAGAGGGCGATGGCCGTCAGAGTCATCAGGGGGTATCGCACGATCTCTTACGAGGCGGCTTGCGTACTGGCCGGAACCCCGCCTTGGGACCTCGAGGCGAAAGTACTCGCGTCATTGTATCGGTGGCGCGAGGAAGTGAGGGCGCGGGGCGAGGGACTGATGCAGCGGCACATGGAGCTGCGTCGGTCTCAGCTTCGCGAGGTCCTGGTGGCGGAATGGCGGGACAGGCTTTCTCGGCCTACCGCCGGCCTCGTCACCATCGAGGCAGTCCGGTCGGTGCTCGAGCGCTGGCTCGGGAGGAGGCACGGCTCCCTGTCGTTTCGGGCGACGCAGGTGCTCTCGGGGCATGGTTGCTTCGGGAAGTACCTGTGTCGCATAAACAGGGAGCCGGACGCCCGGTGTCACCACTGCGTCGACTGCCGGGAGGACACGGCGCGGCATACGCTGGCAGAGTGTGCCGCTTGGGAGGAGCCGCGCCGTGCCCTCATCTCAGAAGTAGGCAGTGACTTGTCGCTGCCGGCCGTAATCGAGTCGATGGTCGGCAGCGACGAGTCCTGGGACGCGGTGGTTTCCTTCTGCGAGACAGTCGTCTCGCAGAAGGAGGCTGCGGAAAGGGAGAGGGAGATCTCGTCCACTCACCCGGCCCGCAGAAGGCGCACCGGGCGTCGGCGGAGGGCGGACAACGCACTCTTCCAGCCCCCCTAAATGGGTCCAGGGGCGACGGACTCGGGGTCGTCCGTCGCCCCCCACATATCAGGACCCGAGGTGGCGGCGCGTAGTGTTCCACGCGCGCCCCTCTTAGACGTCGCGGGGGGAGTCAAACACCTCACTCCCCCCCCAGACCCGAAGAGGCCCGCAGTGCCGGGCCGGCACCAGTCGGGGGTTGCGGAAGGATCGTACGTTCCCGCGACCCCCGGCGTAGGTGTGAGATGGAACACCGGGGTGGTTTTTAGTCAGTAAGAGTCTGACAGACCCCGCCATCCGCCCAGGGCGGCGGACATCCATGAGGATTTTCCACCCCGGAAACAAAAAAAAAAAAAAGGGCACGCCACGATAGCGGCGGTAAGACCCCTCTTTGAGGAGTGGCTAGAGAGGCGTCACGGCGTCCTCACCTACCGCCTGACGCAGGTCCTCACCGGACACGGAAGTTTCGGGAGGTTCCTGCACATCATCAGGCGGGAGGAAACGCCCGGGTGCCACCACTGCGATGTTCGCCCCGAGGACACGGTGGAGCATACGGTGGGGGCCTGCCCTGCATGGGCGGAGCCGGTGCTCCGCGAGGACGAGGTACGAGGACACGGCGGTCCGTGTCCTCGTAGAGGCGATCGGCAGCGGCGGCGACCTCTCACGCCCGGCCTTGGTTCAAGCCATGGTCCGGGGCGAGGGGGAGTGGGAGGCAGTCGCCTCCTTCTGCGAAGCAGTCATGCTAGCGAAGGAGGTGGCGGGACGGGAGAGGGAGAGAGTCTCCCGTCCAAGCCGCCGCGCCGCGGTGGACGCTCCGGGCGTCGGGAGCCGCGTGACGACTCCCGGCCACCGTAGGCGCGGGCCTGCGGGCGGTGAGTAATTGGTAGCTCACCGTCCGATCAGGATCAGGCCCGTGCCGGACGGCGCGTACGTGTTCCACGCGCGCCTCAAAGAGATGTCAGCATCGAAGAGGGGGCCCACTAGGGCCCAAGCCTGCCGGGAAAGCGGGACCATCCATAAGGGGTACCGCTGACCCGGAACATAAAGGGCCAAGGAAGGAAAACGGGTGGGTTTTAGTCAGTAAGAGTCTGACACTCCCTTCCGCTCCACCCAGAGCGGGAGGGGTCATTTGAAGATTTCCCATACTCAAAAAAAAAAAAAAAAAAAAATATCGGTATTAATTTTTTTTTCTTCGGAGAACTTTCTACCGCATAATAATTATAATCATAATATTTTTTTTTATTTGTGTAAAATATATTAAAAGATGAAACTGTGGTACCTACACCACAGTTTCATCTTTTAACATATTTGGGAAATACATGCATATTATTTAACCTACATTTACAGTGATGAAACAGCTCAAAATCGCGCGCCTTCGACAATTTACTTTACGTGGCCGTGGCGCCACTGCTCTCTCAGCTTTGCGTAAGATTCCCAATACCGCACGAAATGGCAAAAGACCTGGTTCCCGTAACATAAAAGAAAATACTCAAAGAAATTGATCGTGTTATTGGATTCATGCAAGTAGCATGCAAGTTCTCGTTTTGGAATTTTGGATTTTTTGTTTCCATCCATAGATTCGTAGACTTGACTAATCAATACTTATCATCCTATAGTATATTGTAGTCTATGTACTTAATCTAACAAACAATCTATACGAATAAAGTACAAGTTACTTGTACTTGAGGTCGTTGGATTACAAAATTAAATATTGTAGTTATCATCTAAAATACATTGCTTGAAAGCCAGTTTGGCGACAGAAGTCGCTGAAATGTTTTCAGAAATCAAGTGTAACCCTGTGTAACATTTATACATCAACAAGCATTTCTGTACAAAAGAGCTGGCGCTCAATTTTCAGAAGTTCGAATCTAATCGTAAACCACGGCGTCGAAAAAAACTGAAGAATCTGCCCATCTGGAAGCAGATAATCGATACAAGGTTTGATAAGTTTGTTTATATATTTTGTATCACAAATCATTTCTGGAAATGCCATGTAAATTGCATAGAAACAGTGATCATTATTGATTCAAGACCTGTAACTGTATTGAAAAAGAGTTGGTCTACTTTCCATTTGAAGACAGCAATGTTATGAAACAGTGTTAGATCACAAGGTAAAGCCTACAATGAAGTGATGAAGTCATTTCATATTGAAATCTCCTGAGTTTATATTTTCTTGAGAGCAATATTTAGAATACAGTCATCATTCTTGTTGTAATTACTGCTTCTTTAAGATATTATTTTGTTTCTAGGGCATAGTATAAGTTAGTATTTTTGAGGTCATTTCTTTCAAATGTTTTATTCATAATTTAATAAATAGTTACTATTCCCTCACTCAGATGCCAGCAGCTAGTTTTGGAATGGCCCAACTTCCAGGAACTGGAGACTGTGGGATAAAAGATGTATGGAATCACAACCTCCATGAAGAATTTCAAATAATAAGACATGTGAGATAACTTATTATAATTCATATTATTGTGACATTAAATAATGTCAAGTCAGTTTTAAGAATAATGGAGTGTTCCTTCTTTTAGGTTGTCCGAAAGTACCACTGGGTAGCAATGGACACGGAGTTTCCAGGGGTTGTTGCCCGTCCAATTGGAGAATTCAGATCCACTGCTGACTATCAGTATCAACTACTAAGGTAATCTTTCTTGCATTATTTTTTACACTTATCTACATGGATGGTAAACCACACATAAATAAATAAAGTAATTCTCATGTGTTAGACAAAGATGGCAGGATACCTATGATACTGCCCTCCTAACTTAGGCAACCGCCACAAGTTTTTTATGAAAACTAAGTTTACTCATAAATCGGAATAAGCGTGGACGAGATCTGTAAGGTTCTCTGTAACATGTTTTTGATAAAACCTACTCCTAACGAAGATAGTGTTTGTCTGAAGCTACATTACAACTGCCTCCTTGTTTGTACATTTGTATAAAAACCGTATGAGCTCTTATGGCCCTTTAGCTTAACATATTGATTTAAGTTTGATAATGCATTGAAAATGTATCCCAAAAATAAACACTGATGTTACTATACAGTGGATATCCAAACTATAATCAGTTATGTGAAACTAATACCAGTCATAACAGCAGTAACTGCTATTTGTGGTGGTTTTCATTACTAATTATAATTAATAATGTAGGTACTTATCTACTACTGTAAACAAGAGTATCTCCTCTTAACATTGTTGTGTTTAGTATATAAAAAATTGTGTGACTAATACTAAGCATGACAGAGGTATAACACTATCACTTATGGTTCTTATAACAATTTTTGATAATATTTTCTTACTTAGCTATCTACTACTAAAAATAGAAATATCGTAATTTATCAGTGTCTGGTCTAGTCTAGTAAACTAAAACTGTACAAAACGGCATAAAGTATCAAAGCAACGTTAATGTAAGTCTAAACACCAGTGACACAATTTACTATTGTGAGATTTTCTAAAAGCTGTGATGTTGCTCGGATTGAGCAATACAAATAGGCAATATTTGGCCACCAAATTGTCTATAATAAGAGTGCTCGTGGGTAAATAATAATAGCCGCGCGGGTCGATCGAAGGCTAAGCTACGCTTGCCGAGGTCGGTCCATGGTTGGGTAACCATCCATAAAGTATCAAGACCACACCCGAGTCTCGGAAAGCACGTTACCACAGAAAAGTTAAAATATTTTTTTTATTAAATGCACGTATTATACGTGCATTTAATTAAATAATATTTTATTAAATAAAATTTATAAAATATTGATTTATTTTAAAATAAATACGTATACATCTACTAAGAACGTCGTCGTCTTCGAATTTGCAGTCAACGACAACGAGAATATAATACTCTGATATTTATGTATATTTAAACCGAAAGATGAAAATAAGAAGACATTTGCTATTAACTGCTTGGCTGTTTGTGTATGTGAGTTTAAATGTTTATAAACGCCCCCACAATACAGGAGAAATTCCTAGAGTGGGGCAACATTTAATCAAAAAAATAAAAAAAATTCAATAAGGTTTAATAAAATGATTAAGTAAATTGAAATACTAAATACTCAGAAATAAACTAAAATAAAAATAAACATGGTACTTATACTTAATAGTTACAAATGCTACCGAAATAGCAGAATCATTCAACAATTATTTTATAGAGATTTCAGATAAACTAAAACATAAGTCAGCAGATTTTTTTTTTTTTTTTTTTAAAAACGTTGCCGCACACTAGGAATTTCTCCTGTATCGTGGGTGCGTTTATAAACATTTAAACTCACATACACAAACGGCCAGACCCGGAACAACTACTTGCAGGTCATACAAATATTTGTTCCGTGCGGGGATCGAACCCGCGACACGTAATGCAGCAGTCAATCGCGTAACCACTGCGCCAACCGTGTCGTCAAATATTATAATATCAATATTAGTGATTATATTTACTATAGAGATATTAGTGTAGATACACTCAATATTTACGTCCCCGGCTATTCCTGAAGATTAGTGCATAATTAAGTTCTTAAAAAACAAGAAAAGCTTTGGGGATTGACTGCTGCATTAAGTGTCGCGGATCGAGTTTTTTGCCGATTATTAACTAATTATAATTTATTTAGATTTAGACCTCATAAGTTAGTTTATTAGAGCTATAATAATGCTCATAATATTTTTGCATCCCTTAAAGGCAGAATGTACAAGGACTCTTGAATTAATTGTAATACCTACATTGTTTGCAAAAAATATTCTATTTTAGGGTGATTTTATTAAAATTGTTGTTTTACTTACAATTTTATTATTTTTTACATTTCCAAGACATTAACACTAACTAATTTTATCTCTTATTACCGCACTTATGGCTAGTAAAACTTGAGATTCCGTTTATTAAATACCGTAACTATGTGACTTATGGCGCACATGCTTACGGTAAGTTGATTAAATAATTATGTTTCACTTTCCATAAAGTTTATTTGTTATATTAAAATTAAAGTAAGTATCAAGGTTATTACCACATACTAAACACAAATTTCAAGAGAACGCGATTAAAATTATTCAAGGTGAAGATTTTCTAAAACTACGACACTGAACACTAATTTAAGAAAAAACTTTACGATCCATTATCTCGAATCTATACTTTGTATAGTTGCGGTTATCTTAGTTTGGAGGGCAGTATAGTTAGGGTGGTCAATATTAAATTGGTTCATATAAGATAAAGATTGGGATGAGTGAAAAAACCAGGAGACCTTTGCCCTGCTGTGAGACAACATATTTTTTTTTACATTTCTGGGGACTCTGGGGTCCGGACCTTTGGAACGGGTTCCAGGGGCCAACTCGCAGAGGCCCATTAGACGCTTTTAATGAAATGAGGCACCAATCAACGATTATCCCTGTACGCACTATGCAGGTGGACCCGAGAACAACCCCCGGTTGTTGTAGAACGATTGCATGATATAGAAAAAAAGATATTGGAATATGTGTTTGGGTGGCTAAAGTGGACTGGCTACCTATAACTATGGAAGGATTATGGCCTGACCAATGTTTTATTTTATACGGAAGAAATGACAGAGGGTGACTTGCACACTCAGTAATGGGCCCCCAGAAACTGTCGCTAGCGCTTAATTAGTGACGTAGGGACAAGGGGGCAACATATCCCGAGGTGCTTGAGGAGTGGAGAGGTATTCCACGGCTATCAGAACAATCCCAGAGACCCGAAGATGGTCAAGATCCCTACCACTTACTGAAATACTTTCTTCCTCCGAGCACGTTTGCTCTTGCGAATCTCCACTCCAGCCGGTCAATAAAGACAAGAAAGAGGTAGAAGCTCTGTTCCTCTTTAGTGTTCACTCCAGCTCCAGCCTGTTAATAAAGGCAACCCAGAGATGAGGAACAAGACTTCTCCCGGGAGATAAGAGTCCGTGGGGCCGGTACTGCCCAACAGCTCGCCACAAGCTGCCCTCTGGGTATTTGTATCTCTCTTGGCCTGACTCTTCATCCAAGACCTGTTCCAGCAAAGTAAACGACCGGCACATGCCTAGAGTTTGAAGCGCATAGCGTAGAGACCACCACGACGCAAAACTAGATATACGGCGGTGGGGTTATTATTATTATAAGCCTGTGTTGTCCCACTGCAGGGAAAAGGCCTCATAAAAGTAATAAGGTATTATTAAAGTATTGATGTTGCCTTATCTAGGAAAACTAATTTTATTTTTCATTATGCAGTAAAAGGTACATGTGAAAACAAAACAACCAATATCAACAATAGATTGCAAGTCTGTAGTGTAATACCCAATATTCATTGTATAATTTCAGGTGTAATGTTGATCTCCTGAGGATTATTCAGTTGGGTCTCACATTCATGGATGAAAATGGCAAAACGCCTCCTGGTTACACCACATGGCAGTTTAACTTTAAATTCAATCTACAGTAAGTTATGATTTAAAAAATGACTATTTAAAAAAAAATTGTATTGATAATTATGAAATAGATAATGTTAAAGGGAAATTCATAGAAATCT
Organism: Brachylomia viminalis; assembly: GCA_937001585.2. Classification (NCBI taxonomy): domain Eukaryota; kingdom Metazoa; phylum Arthropoda; class Insecta; order Lepidoptera; family Noctuidae; genus Brachylomia; species Brachylomia viminalis. The sequence continues at coordinate 14,364,471 of OW443299.2, forward strand.
ACATATTTACAAGAACATGTTAATTATTGTTAATGTTAACAATGTTGACCTTAGTGTCAGTCTGTTTTATTGTTTGAATCTCAGTATAAAAATTAAAATAAACTTTTTTTATGTGTATATTGAAAAATTAAACAGTGTGATAGTTCTTAAAATGATAACATTAAAACTAGATTTTTTCTTATTTCAGAGAAGACATGTATGCGCAAGACTCAATAGATTTACTCCAAAATTCTGGTCTACAGTTCAGGAAACATGAAGAGGATGGCATTGAACCCCTAGAGTTTGCAGAGTTGTTGATGTCATCTGGTACATTCTTATTTATTTTATTATTTATGTACACACAGTAAAATAGATATAGATACGACATATTAGTATTGAGTACAAAGGTCATAATAATATTCTTTTAACTTTGCAGTAATACCAACAATTAATAATTTTCCACATCATCTTTGTATATTTAAAATTACGTTGACAATCTTAATTTTTTACAGGATTGGTTCTAATGGACAATATCAAATGGCTGAGTTTTCATTCTGGTTATGACTTTGGCTACCTTCTGAAATTGCTAACCGACCAGAACTTACCACAAGATGAAAATGATTTCTTTGAAAGCCTAAGGTTATATTTCCCAACAGTTTATGATGTGAAAGTAAGTTTTTGTATTTGTTTAAAACTAAATATATAATTTATATGATCTTCCTTAGACCAGTACAGTACCAGCACATAGTTGGTAGGTCTCACCCATATTAGTAGATCATTCATTGAGGGGATAAAGCAGTGTCTTATGTCACTTATAAGACTAGAATCCTGGCATTCAAACTCGCCCAAGATAAAGACACTTTTATCCGCGAGGAGAATTCTCTAGTTTTCACACCTGCGAGGTAATAAAGAGAAATTCAGACTTTCGTTTTTTTTTTCGTCAGAGTTTCTATACAAATTTTGTGTTATGGTTCCAAATTCAAATCACGTTATTGACCAGTGGGTTATAATGGATTTCAGAACATTATTATTGCTTTACTTTGGGTTAGGTTTGTTACATAATTGTAATTTGACACTATTGAGTTGTGAAAAATATTTTTTCATCTTGAACATGCAGTTCTCGTTTTATTTATTTGGTTTATTATTTTGCATTCCAGTACTTAATGAAGTTATGCAAAAACTTGAAGGGTGGTCTGCAGGAGGTGGCAGACCAACTGGAGCTGCGTCGAGTGGGACCGCAGCACCAAGCTGGTTCCGACTCACATCTCACAGGAATGGCCTTCTTTAAAATCAAAGAGGTAACTAAATTGTTTAAGTTGTTATTAACAAATCTACAGGTACTCAAGCCAAAGGAGAATGGGTAACGAACTATCGTTATAAAAAGCACGAATTCCGTAGTTTTTGCCGAAGTTAAGTGAGTTTCCTACTGCATATCACCTACGGACAAGATTACTTTGGAGCCCGAACTAAGAGTGGATGACAACACGATTTGACAGTTGTTATTGGTTACTCCCGATGCGTTATTGCCCGTCCGAAAAAGTGAATTAATCGGGAGTAGGGTTTATTCCGATGTATCGAACTACTGCTTTCGGACCGGCCCGTATCTTCGTTGCTGGACTTTCAGAGTAGCACCCCTAGCCTGAAGCCCAATAGCCATAAGATATACAGTGTGTAATAAGATCCTTCACGAAGCAGTCATCCACGCATTCTGTACATCAAACCAAGTGACTTTGTACAAAAATAATTGCTGGGAAACTGCTTTAATTTAAGATTTGAAAATTCGCTGCTTACGGTAGTGCGCAATGTAACGCACGCAAAACATTGTGCTTATGGGTGAACGCAATGGTACAGGGATCGTTAGAGTGTTTAAAGTTTTAACATTTAAATCACGTATTCGTAAAAAAACGTCAAAAAAGTTGTAACGTTGACCTTCAATATCTCCGTAACCAGAAGGTATGGTCCAGTACAAAAAAAATGCTCATAAATAACAGGTTAAAACAATGACGTATTATAAATAGACGCGTCATGCATGAACATCACGGCTGTCGAAAACAGCGTAAATACTGTCGGTAGCTAGATAGCTACTTAGACGCACGAAGAAAGGGAAAGAAAATTAATTTTCATCTACGGAATTAATGTTGGTAGAGAGAGATAAATATATTTCTTTAATTCCGTTGTCATTCTGTGGTGCATGCTCATTGGCCGAGCGCGAACAAAAGGAGGAATGTGGGGAAAAATGGACACTCGATTTTCTTGTGTTGATATAGGTAGTAGATTTACGGGTAAAATAATATTATTTTCCATCCTTAAAAATATGAATGCAGTGTTTTGCTAGAGTAATTATTGTTACGTTATTAATAAAACAAAATGTAATATTATAAACATAAAAATCTGTATTAAAAAAAAATGTAAATAATTAAAAATTTAAAATAAAAAGTAGGTACCTACAACAATCGTTTAAATTAAATTACTAAAATTAAATTAATAATATTGATCATTAGGTTTCATAACACATAATATTATATTCAAACAATATAATTCATCAAAATAAAAACAATGTTATAAAACATAAACACTGATGTAAAGTACCCCTCTTCATCTTCCCTTAACGGCACGTGACTTACCTCAGGCGCCAGCCGCCATTAGAAGGCATCGAAAAATATAAAATAAAATACATTTTTCTTGATACTTACGCATGAAATGATACTTTTCTATCTTTCACAGTTAAAGTATAGTTTTTACATGTCCTAAAAACACAGGACGGCATTTTTTTTTCGTTGTTTGAGGACACACAAAACACACATACACAAAATACACAAAAGTTATTTTAATGTCACGTACTGCCGCGGCACTGGTTGGTACGCGACTAAATGGAAGTACGGCAATTGCCTTGCATTCATGTTGCCACTACAGAGCGCGGGCAACGTATCTATAGTTTATATATCATTGGGTTAAAAAGTGACTTTCGGCATCGTTAAGGGTACTTTTACACCCGTTATACCAATGGAAATAGCGTTTCAAGGAGAACCTTTGTTACTAACACGACTTATGGCGATTATTAGTCCGTTCGGAGTTAATGACCCTAAATAGGTGAACCTACATTTGTTCCACCCACATTTGTGAATTCCCATAAACTAAACTGCCTTGTCCCGACTTACAAAGCTAGGGGACAAGGACGGGACACAAACAAGGTCATGTTAATATTGGGAATTCACGGTTAGAAAAAATAAGTACTGTAATTATTATTATACGAAGCTAAGAAGGCATTAGGGTATGCAAATTATGTATTATAAATGTCGTAACGCCGACGTCTCCCCTCGCAGGTGAGCGCTAATATCGGCAATAGAGAGTCTTGATAATATGAAGGGGTAAAGGGATTATTTATAGCTACGCTACCCACTTCAGTGAGACCGGGAATCGTTTTACAAAGATTGCCTCATTGTACGTGTTCAGCTTCAGCTAGACCTAACGCATAGAACCTCCGAGGACACTAATACGATTCTAATAGAATACGTTCCCTAAACACTACATAAATGTCTTACTTAATCCTAAGGCAAGGTACTGCGAAGTCCAACTGCCATTGAGGGAGACAAGTTTTGAATATTTCTAAACGCGTACTTATGTTAATGACACCCTTACGATGGCCTAGCCCTTTTTTACTAAGATAACAGAAAACCAGCACAAGCGCACCGCAGACTCAGTCCGTAGCAAAACTCATTGCAATCGTTCCTAGTGCACACCGAAGTGGTATTTCGTCACTTCACATTTACTTACTCTGCCCCATTTAGAGGATGCTATGCGGCTATCAGAGGCGAAGCATCCAAATTGTCGTGTGTCGATAATTAATATCGATTCAGTAATAGGCTTACAAATAACCGGGTGTGGTTTAACGAGACACGGTCCCTGGCGTTCTTAGAACGACTTCCAATCCAGTTTGGGGTACTTGGTGAAGCCAAGTTAGTCCTCACTAACGTTTGGTGTTTTATAACGCAATTATAGATCGGCTTTGTAGCCTAGTTTGACTTACATGAACTGTGAGTATTTACCACTACGGCTCTGCCTTTCATATGTGGTGCGTCAGTTAAAGGTCAACAGTCGTCAAAAGTCAAGAGCGTTAGTGCTCAGTGTCAAGTATAGTGGAAGGCCTTCCCCGTTTCCCTATAACCAAACACAAATTAGAAATATCTGTCAAGGTACGGATTAGAAGATAACACGTAATACAAGAAAAAATAGCACATTAAATAAAGTATGATAAAATAGGTGTAATTTCGCCATGCTGGAATAAATGTTCATTAAAGCTCTTCAGCGATTTATCATCTAACTGTTACATATAAATCACAATACAAATGAAAGTTGATTCAAATTGACACTTACTAAATATCTCCTTGGAGGGAATTAGATTACAAAATACTGCACGTATTACCAGTTTCACCTCAGGCACAGCTTCTCACACCTTACAAAACGAAATTGTCTAGCTAAGACTACGTCGTCAGCTATCTTTTTTTTTTTTGAGGGTCGGTAATCTTCAAAAGGCGTGTCAGACTCTTACTGACTAAAACCCACCCGTGTTCCTACAGTTGCCTGTTGCCCTGGCAGGCATCGGCCCTAGCGGACCCCGTCGTTGTTGCTGACATCTCTTTAAGGCGCGCGTGGAAAATCGTCAAAATCGTCCGCTACCTAACGTGGTTTAAAATCCACTTAAGCGTTTTTTCAACGCGGGTCCCATTTTTTTTTTTACGTACTAGTTCATTAAACTTTAAAAAAATAAATCGTAGACTTACTGATATACCATATTATTTTAGATTGTTATTTGCTACCAGTAAGCTAAAAAAGCATTTGAAAAACCTGGTGTTTCGTGCTTACGTGAAAACGTGTCTTAGATTTTTATTTTTTGTAGTTTATATTGAGTACTTAGCAAAATTTAAATTGGTAGACTTACTAGATAAATAGGTGATGAATAATTGTGCATTAAAAAATATACAGATACCTTAATAAGGTTATTGAGAAATTAGCGCTGAAAAAAATTAATTTTTGGTTTTTAGACCGAGAAACTGATAGGGGCTCTTAATGTCCCCCATTAATATTATGTGTTTAAAAGTTGTAAGACTTTGTAACTGTACGTTTAGTGAATCTAAGAAATTTGCGACATTTTGAGAAGGTGGTCTGTATACATATAGCCATAACTACCGTGTATCTGACTTAATTTTAATGAGTAAGCAATTACTATTTTGTAGCAAAGGTTCTTCTACAGTTGTACTTAAATTATTGTTAACAAATACAACGAAACCATCATTCTGGTTGATGTTTCTGTTGGTTTTATGCGAAACATATCCGTCTAATGATGGTATAACAGCTGTTTGGTTTGATAACCAACATTCTGTTAGGACGATAATGTCGCAACTTATACCCAGGTTCTGTAGCAATATTTCAAAACCATTTATATTTCGATTTATGCTGCGAATATTATGTGTGAGTAGGGTCAGCGGTTTCTCTTCCAAGGGAAAGAAGTGTTTACACTCATCAACATTACAATTTATAGCTTCAGACACAGAACATTGATCTAGGTCACTAAGCAATTGATCAGTCATGATAAATAAACAACTAACAAATATAAACAAACAAAAACTACTACTAGTGTGCTTAATTGATAGGTTAATAGGTAGCGCTCTTAGGCGCCTTCATAATCTATGGAATGGATATAGTTGTCCTCGGCATATTTTCGTGTTGGACAATTTACATCACCAGTTTTATGATCAGTTTTTCTTTTAAAACGTTTGCATGTCGCACAATTGGGTGGACTGGTTTTTGTGCTACATTCCTTAAAAGAGTGGCCAGTCTCTCCGCAGTGATTGCACGTCGGGCTAGTTTCACGGCAGAACATGGCCGCGTGACCGAACTGCTGGCAGTTAAAGCACCGAGTAACGATCGTGAAAACTCGTACTGGGCATGACGTCCAATTGATACATATTCGTCCATGATTAACTAGAATCTTCCTGATGCTAGCTGGCTCTTCTAGTATGTAATTGCAATTAGGGAGGTCTTTTTTTCCAGATTTATGGCTCAGTTTAATTTGTTCTTCAAACGACTGACGAGTTGTATTGGTCATTTTATCTGAGAGGTTTTGTTCGTAGATGCAGTCAAAAACCTCCATAACAGTCAGTGCTACCGGGACTCCAATAACAGTGATTCTTGGGCGCCGTTTTAATGGTTCTTCAACCTTAAGGACCGAAGAAACAAGTTTTTCTAAGCTTCTGAGCTTTTGAATGTCCTCTTTGGAGTCGGTACTGATAAGAACACCTCCATTTTTTACTTTCTTATGGCCACGAACATGTAGTTTAAGTTCCCCCGGTGAAATGATTTTCTGTACAAGAGACTTGGTGTCATCACTAGATTTGGTCTTGTCGCTGGGATATATTATGACAACTGAGCTTAAATTTGCTGGGCGCACAAAGTTATCCGAGCCTTTTTTGACCATATTAGCGTATGAAACGGGTTCTGAAGGGTTTGAAATGCCTTCAACTACTTCTTTGAACTGTAGAAGAGAGTTCGCGATGTTCTGTTGTTGCTGTAAGTGCTGAATGGTACTATGGGCTTGAATGGTTTTTTGCTTTAAGGCTTGATATAAAACTGCCGTCTGAGATGCGCCATTTGAGACACTACGACAAAGATTGGCTGCACGAACCTTTTGTTCCGCGATAATTTTTCCCTCAGCGACTAAACTGCATACTTCACTTAGGATTTTTTCTATGGACCCCATCCATTTCTGTATCTCCGGCGTAGAAATAACTTCAGTTGGTAGCTCATTCTCCAAGGGAGGTGGTGGATTTGAGTCTATAGGCTGGAAATCTGGAGTTGGTGTCGGCGGGGAACTTCGCGGTACTATATGGCTACAGCCAAACGGGCTAGATCCTGTGTTAGACATATCTAACACAGAAACACTATTTGTCTTTAAAGATTTGTTTTTAAAGACTTTAGCTCATTCTTACACAGAGTTAGTAACCTCGTAAGAATCACTCGCGACAATATCACTGACGACGCAAATAATTCTAACAATTTTAATTTGTGATTAATTAATATTATCATATTAAGCTAAGCAAGATACGTCCGATGAGTTCGAAACTGTAACTCTATACAGAGATAATATTATGTCTTTATTGAGAATAAAGTTTCTTTAAACCAAACTAATAGGACTTATTATAAAATCATTCACAGTACGCGGAGATTAGTACCTACCTACTAACAACAATTAAACACACTTTTCTATTTACAGATATTCTTTGATGACAACATTGAAAGCTCGAGTGGACATTTATATGGATTGGGCGCGCCCTTCTCTGTAAATGCCAACAATTTCCAAGACAACGGCGAAAATGGAAACTCCTCTTGATCTTTAGAAAACGGGCAGGGTATAAGCCTGTCGCCACAACCTCGGGTGTTCCACATCTCAGAGTGAAAGTAACGTTTCAACGTGTGTTGTGTACATAGATTACAGTGGTGTGTGGCATTAGGACATTATTTAAGTCATTACTAAACTTCTACATCTTTGAATAAACATCTGTTTTGTCCACTATTTGATTTATACACCAACTATGAAATACAAATTAGAAATGAAATCAAAATTATAAGTGTTAATAAATTCCATACATCCATACATCATAATTCTACAATTTAGGTTGATATTACAATACATAATGTCAAAATATTATTTTTATTTAGATTTATCCATATTTCGTATATTTTATATAAATTATAGATTTAAGACTATTATTTCCTCGTAAGGTTTTATCGATTTATTTTATAACCTTATATATTTTAAGATTTCGTAGTAATCATTTGTTGTAATGTTTAAAATATAAATACCTAATTTTATTTATTTTTAAGTTTTATTTCATTTGAAACAATAATTTTACTTTTTAAGGGCGGCGGTGCCGCTGCGACGTTATACATGTAAGCGTCCTAGAAGACACGATACGTTTAGCTTCAGCGACCACCGATTAGGTAGGTATATAGTTGCTGTTCGAAAGCTCAAAACAGCGATATAACGCTACTCTCCGCAGTTATTCGGAGGTCAGTCGTAGCGTTTTAGTGAGAGTTTGGCACCTGTGCTAAAACGGAAAAGCGTCGCATAAACTTTGATGATACGCAAAAATCGCCGATGCTAAAAGTATTGTGTCTGCATTGACCTTAAACCACAGTGACTTGCAACACGGTGCGCTAAGGCGCACTGTCACTGTGCGTGCCGGCCTGAGCTTAAGCAGGACCATGAAAGAGAAAGGACTAGACATGGATCTGGGTAGTCGCTACGTCCTCGTCAGGGGGTGCGGCAGACGGGTTACGAGCATGGCCCTTAAGGTCCCGCGGTGCGATTCCGGTGCCCGTCAACACGGGTACGTTCATTGGGAGGCTATATAGGCCTGAGGCAAATGCGCTACGGTGCTGTTTCACGGTACCACTTTCTTCACGCCACCCCGTGGTGTCTGTCTCCGCCAGGTGAGACGTCCGGTTCACACTCAAAGCATTTATTTCAAATAAACCAATTACAGGCACTTTTGAATTGTCAAGGGGTCGGTCAGTCAGAAAAATGTAGCTAGTTGCCCATGCCAAAGTGTAGTAGGTACCTATGGAGAAGAACGGGCAAGAAACTCCATGGACACTCTTAAATCAAAATAGTGGTTACATCATTAATGTTGAAATTATACATGTGAGAACGATGTAGAAAGACGTGCACGTTAAAAGCGTCCGTAATAAAAAGATAAAAACAATTCAGGAATCAAAATAAGCCGTGGTAGCTAAGACATGACCAGTGCCTACTGACGGCGTCCGTTTCACGAACATGAAGTATGCATCAGCACCATTCAGCTCAACCATTTTAAAGGGAACTCAATGATCCAATACACACGCCACCACCAGCGACACATTTGAGTGAGCATGACATACTCTCAGCCGCCAGGGCACATTCAAGTCAATGAAAGACGAACCTCCTTTATAGTAGGAACATAGTGCTCACACATGTACTATGCAATTATACAATACTAAGAGATTGAATGTATACAATGCAAAGATAGATTGTATAACATTCAGCAGCTCCAACAATATCCTCGAAAGCTAATTAATTAGTTTACGCGCCCTTATGGAGTAGGACCAGCCCAGAGCCAAGTATTTTTGTCAGCGATGTAATCCCCCAACTTATAATATGCTTGGCTGTATAGTGTGCGTTTTATACAAGATCTAAATTTCGTTTCATTCAGTTGGAGTATGTGGGGAGGTATTTTATTGTAACATTTTAAACAGTACCCCATGAAGGATGAGTCTACTTTAGCCAGTCTGAAACCTGGCTGAACTAATTGGTCCCTATTTCTAGTCCTATAGTTAGTTGTGTCTATAACCTCTTTTAACGAAAAGATTGTAAGTCTTCCGGAGGAGGCCCGGCGGGAGACCACCAGCGACAGAGTTGCCGACTTAAGGCGCTTCCCCGGATGTAGACGCTGGGTTCGGTACGCGTCATAACTATATTAACTTAGCACACGACCCACGCCGAGTGCATGTGATTTGTGTGGAGTATTAGTGTGAGTAATCCGTGGTGGTGGGTGACACCACACTGTGACTGTGGCACGGCACCACGATCTTGCAGTGAGGACCGGTGCCGCTTTGTTTGGCCTGGCTCTTTATGTCCTTTTAAAACGAGCCCGGCTCGGAAAATCATTAGTATATGTTGGGCTCGCCGAACAATTAATCAACACGACGATCGCGTGTACGTGTGACGGTCGGGTTTTTATTAGGACACAACATGGAGAAATGTCCCGTACAAGAAAAACTAGTTTATAATTCAATTTTTAGTTTTTTATCGGCGCATCACTAGGTTGGACGACTTCTCATAGATTATTAATACATGGACCCCTTGTCTTGGGGAATGAAGGGAATAACCCCTTAGAGAATTTATAACAATGGAGAAGCCTACGAACACTTCCCCCTCTATAAGTACCTACCTACAAGAACAATGTTCTAGTACGTTCATAAAAACTACTTCGTAAATCGTTTTCAAGGCGCGCTGAGCTCCGTGAAAAATTGAAAATGTCTATTAGGTACATCAAACTTACCTCTAAACGGAATAACCATCCATATATTTTTTTTTATAATACTAATGCATTTTTAATTGAAATTAAAAATCCTAATCTCGTAATATACATTTTGATTTTTCATTCGATTCAACATAAAACATGGCATGAATCGAGTATTTTTGACGCATTGCTTTTGTGACGTCACCAAGTCTCGCTACACCTTGTTTTTAAAATCATAAGTAGTAGTTCAAAATATTTTTCTTTTGCATTGAACTTACAAATCAGCAAAGTCTTTTAGTAATAATGCTAACGAGACTACCGAATGGTTGAAGTCATGTTTGAAACAAAATTAACATGTCGATAATTTCTTAATTGAAAAAATTTCACAAAAGTGAACTTTTTTGTTCAAAATTATGCGCTTATAAAATAGGTGTTCTAGCCCAGAATAGGTACCATCGATTGAGGAATAGTAGTCTGTTGTCGTTTTACACCTTATTCTCTAAGTTTTTTTTTCTAGATACCTATGGTTATTACAGAGTTCATCAGTGGTCACTATCCTCTAGCTATTTAGCTAGTCTAAAGAAATCGTATTAAAATGTATTAACATTTTGAGTAAAACGATTCGGAACAGCTCCATGCTAGTGCTAAAAGTCACCGGGCCCCAAGTCTGCTATTTTTTTATAAATTCGTCATTCCAACACGATCCCACATTGTGATTTTGCTAAAAGTTCGTAATCTGCAAAATTCATAATGATCATAGGTCTGTCAGTGGTCGTCTCGTCTCGTAATAGAATCGTGGTAGAATGACATTGTCGTATTGCAATTATTATCACCTGGGGTGACCCAGGGCTCAATTATGGGGCCCCTACTCTTTATTTTTTTTATCAATGACATTAACAAATCATTCATTAATTCGCGATTTCTAATGTATGCCGATGAATTTAACATTTACAAGCCGTGCAAAAGCACAAGATTGCCTACTTTTGCAGGACCTTGATACGACTTTCTCGATATTGTTCATACAACAAACTCCAGCTTAGTTTACCTAAATGCAATGGCTTTCACAAAAAACAAAAATATTATACAATTTGATTATAGTCCTAAGTAGGTACGTGGTATTTGTCAGCAAAGAGTTTATTCGAGATCTCGGTGTTACTCGAAATTACACTTAAATCTTCATATTGATAACATTGTTACTATAGCGTATCGTATGTCTGGTTTCGTCATGCGTTCTTCAATAGACTTTAAAATACCGTCTACTTTTTTACTTCTATACAAAGCTTTGGTTCGTTCTCAATTGAAATTTGCAGTAGGTACTTAGCTAGTAGGTACGGGTACCTAACGATTTGGAATCCCCTTTTTGATGTTTATATAAGAAAAATGGAAAGGGTTCAAAAAATATTAGAGGCACTAAGTCTTAATTACCATACACAGTACACTCAATTATTACTGCGTTATAACTTCTAAGCTTGGAGGCAAGACGCAGCCTACTGATGACCATGATACTTCATGGTCTGCGTAATAATAGGTTCAATTGTCCAGATATTTACCTATAACTTGTTACATTGTACTTGTACCTAGAACTGTGATGCGTCTAGAGGCGCGAGTGCCCCGGCTGTTCCACACTGCAAGGTGCAGAACTCATGCTGGTGCACGGGTGCCTCTCCGACGCATTGTAGATACGTATAACACACACTTCTTCAATTTGGATAGGTATATTCGTGACTAACTTATATCTTTAAAATAGCCATCTACATATTATTCTAAAAATACGTACGAGAAATTCTTACTTTTCTGAAAAATCAACACACGAATTAAACTATCTACAAACTGTTGGAAAACAAACAACGGTGTGTGTTATACGTTTACCTAGTTTTTAATTTATTCTGTCACACTTAAAATTGTAAAGTGTAGGTAACTGTTTTATGTCCAATTAAGTAAAATAAAATATTCCCCTAGCCTTATTTGGTTTTGATTTTTCTTATCAACTAGAAACTAATCCTAAGGTCAATCCAGCTCCAAATAATCAGATGCTTAAAAAAAAAAGGTCTGTTACTCTACGAGTTTTTTAAGTCGGATGGCAACATTCATCTGCCTGCGCTGCCATATTTTTGTAAACAAACAGACAGATTGAAATTATTTGAAATTAATTCAATCACAAACTACCTTTGTTTTGATTATTTATCATTCAATTTCTGTCTTGTAAGATATTGATAAATAAATTTACAAATGCCTGCAGCTAGTTTTGGATCCATTTTAGCTAGTTCCATAAAAGATGATTGCTCCATCAAAAATGTTTGGAATCACAATCTTCATGAAGAATTTCATGTTATTAGACAGGTAAACATTTAAAAAACTGTACTTCATTATAAAGCCTAGTAGGTACAGGTAATACTTTGATTACACTTACAGTATTTGATTGGAACATTTACGAAGGAGCGGGTGGTTTACATTTGTGTATCTTATGCTTTTAGCAACCCAAAAAGAGAAAATAACACTCATAAATTTTTCCTACCTTTCATCACTAGATCGTGCAGAAGTTTCACTGGGTGGCCATGGATACCGAGTTTCCTGGAGTTGTAGCGAGACCAATTGGTGAATTTAGGTCCACTGCTGACTATCAATATCAGCTGTTGAGGTAAGTACATAAATAATCATAATATAATTATAAAACAAGTTTAATTATATTGTTTTAGTGTACATGCATTAAAAATTTATTGATTGTATTGTTTTAGTGCATATTGCTTTTGATAGAACAGGCTACAGTATGTAATTGTTGCTAATTAAATGTTGAATTTTGTTTTTGTTAATCTATCATGTTTCCAGGTGTAATGTGGACCTTTTAAGAATTATACAGTTAGGTCTTACATTTATGGATGAAAATGGTAAAACCCCACCTGGCTGCACTACTTGGCAATTTAATTTTAAGTTCAACTTGCAGTAAGTATGACAATGATATTGTTGAAGTGAAACCAAAGTGGCTCTTATATTCTTTATTTTTAAGAAGTTTCACCTCTATCACGTGTACGGTGCTGCACGCACAATTTTTTGTATAATGTCTAGTCTTTTCCCAACTATTTTTGGTTTCGGCTTCCAGTCTAATCGGATGCAGCTAAATACCAGTATTTTACATGGAGCAACTGCTTATCTGACCTCCACAACCCAGTTACTCAGTTAATACCTTAATACCCTTTGGTAAGACTGATTGTCAGATTTTCGGGCTTCTGATGACCCGTAACAACTTCCAAAATCCACAAATGACAGCTAGAACAGCTTAACGTAATTTCCGAGGTGGTTACGTCTACTTATATTATAAGCATGACTTGAACTTGCTTTAAATTTTCAGAGAAGACATGTATGCGCAAGACTCAATTGATCTGCTACAAAATTCTGGTCTTCAATTCAGAGAACATGAAGAGCATGGCATTGAACCTTTAGAATTTGCTGAACTCTTGATGTCTTCAGGTCATATAAAATTCTGCCCTTCATGTAAAATATTCAATTTATTTCATATGGCAATTCACTATTTATTTAACATTTTCTCATTTTAGGTATTGTGCTAATGGACAATATAAACTGGTTGAGCTTTCATTCTGGGTATGATTTTGGATATTTGCTTAAAATCCTAACTGATCAGAATCTGCCACAAGAAGAGAATGACTTCTTTGAAAGTCTTAGATTGTATTTCCCTACTGTTTATGATGTGAAAGTAAGTATCAATAATATTCAGAAATACATTGTCATGGTTCATTATTTATTTAATTTTTAGGTATTTGTTTACAGTATTTGATGAAGTTATGCAAGAACTTAAAAGGTGGTCTGCAAGAAGTAGCTGACCAGTTGGAACTGCGTCGAGTAGGACCCCAGCACCAAGCTGGTTCTGATTCACATCTTACGGGAATGGCATTTTTCAAAATCAAAGAAGTATGGTTCTTTAATTTACGAGACATGTTATGTATGTCTAATTTTCTTTGCAAAAAACTAATAAAAGTGTATTTTATTTAACAGATATTCTTTGATGGCAATATTGAGAGCACTAGTGGTCATCTCTATGGGCTTGGAGCACCATTTAACAGTAATGCAAACAGTTTCCAGGATGGTATGGAGAATGGTAATTCACCATGATGCGAAAGTGCTGTGTGGAGAACTAAACTATACTTAAGCAAAGCATTGTTTGTTAACAGCACCTGATTATGTGGATAGTGTGGAAAAGATAGAAAATATTGAAGGAAACCTGTGATATATGTGTAGTATTTAACTGCACTAGTAAGGCATATTACGGCCCAAACATTCCTCACACTAAAGGAAATTGAGTGACAATTTTTTGCAATAACATAATATGCTAAGAATTTCTTTGAACTTATCAATATAAGATGGTAGTATCAGAAATAATAAGCTGGCCTGACATCTTATTTGAATTAAAGAGGATTTGTTTTTATGTTAGTTTATAAAACGATTGCTTAGTCTCCAAAAAAACAACAGGCCATAACTTCCCTAGACCTAGATAATATTTACAATTGCTTTAAGCCCTAATCTAGGACATGGAAACCTTGCTAATCAATGTTTAATTCTATTTGATAGCCTATGGAAAAGGAATGAAACGACTTTAGTCAAAATGGTCATTTTTTATTTTGAGAATAGAAACTAGTCAAGTTCTTACTTCAATGGGAATGAAATTTTTGATTGATTGATTTTTTTTGACGTGTTTCATTACTACAATAAAACTAGAATTAAAAGCATTAATATTGTAGGAGTTTAGAGTTATGGTAAAGATAATAATAGCTTTGCGAGGCAGATCGGTTCGTTAGGACTATCTGCTAGATAAGACCTGCATGTAGTGTGTATTTCGAATATTATGTGGGAGTTAGTCATTAAGAGTTTTATAAAATAAAAACAATTTGTACCGACTTTTCATCCACTGCTCTCAAAATGGAGAAGGTAAACATTGGCGTGGCATAGAACCAAAAATTTTAAGACTTGTGACATCCACCAATCCGTACTGGGCCCGCGTGGTGGATTACAGCTCACTCCCTCTCACAGAGTGGCCTGTGTCACAGCTATAACTGATTATGCTGTGATAACTAGAAACCAATATTTGCAAAAACATTAATTATTATTAGGTATTTCGTTTCTTACTGTACTAGTATTATAAGGTTTGAGTGCTATGTAATCCTAACTAGGCTTAATAGAACACCAAAATAGTGCTCATAGTTTTCTTGAATAAATAATTTTGTTCTATATCTAGGTCTATTTTTTACAAAAGTGTAAATACCTAGCCTATAGTTATTATATACCTACCTAATATATATTTAATACCAAAATTTAGTTTTTGAGGTGTGCTGTGGTGTGTTTTCGGTATACTTACCTCAAAAACTACAGTTTGCAACACGTGGCTGGTATCAGCCTGGCTTTTAAGCCAGATTTCAAATTCCATGATTGGCGATGACTGCAACGTTGTTAAAATAGGATTCACATAACACTTTCCGCCATAGTGGGATAAAAATTGAAGCTCGTTGCAATTTTAGCGAAATTAATATTGCTCTATAGACGCGTAAGTGCGGGTTCAATTCCTGCCATGAAAAAATATTTGGGCTATTTGATAATAAAATTGTTCCGGGTCTACTTAGTTGTCTGTAAATGCACAAAGGCACCAATATTGTTCGTTTTTCTACTTACTGGGGCAAAGTTTTGCTAACGAGAGGGTGCATTGCGCAAAGCATTTTAGCCGTTTTTTTTAAACTTGGCATCTGAACAGACATTCGCCGGAACAGAACACAGATTAAGTCTTATTAATTATATAATTAACAGAAAAATATATGACAATTCGGTTTCACCACATCTCAAAATTAGAGGGAATTTCAAGAACATCTCAAAGTAAAATAATAAAAAAACAGCATTTGGGATGACAAAAAATATGTTAATGATTGAAAATTTTGAACAATTAAGTATCATATTTTAATTGAAAATATGATGATTGTTTAAAATTTTTAACTGTTTTTTTACCTATTTATTATTTTCTTACGGAGGTTTGGTCCTTACCATTCACCTTTTCAAATGCCACGGTTAATTCTGCCTACATTTCCAAGAAACTTCTCTGCCGACCTGTATTCGTCATAAAATAAAACAATAATAAACGGGTAAATTTGGCTAACATGGCAACCCTAAATTCACACTAGCACAGTTTTTTCACAGTGGGAGTTTCGCCAGACTTTTTTAGTACGTCCATGATTTTTAACAATAAACATATTTTGTCCTTATTACCTATTATAAGAATATTGGATTCGTTAGACTTATAATAATATGATTCACACATGGACTGTATTGTGGAATAGATATTATGAGTATCGATACAAAAATATACCTACCTAACTTTCCTGAGAACCCAATTAAAGGAGCTACAGGTTATACTTAATGGTTTACACAGAATAATGCAGTAATGAGCGCCAACAAACTGCTTGTAATAAACTAATTTACCAAGAGCCTCATCAGCAAATAGGGCCGTGTAACATTCGTCAATCAATGAGGGTAGGTCCCTGGATATAGTATCAATAAGTCATAATACTTACGAAGCTTTAAAATCAGAATGTTCGCGCCGCGCCGTTAGTCATGCTAATCTATAAACGAACTTTCCAAATTTTACTACAAGTCTTGATCTTTACGTTGCTTTACGTGCCGCGTGCACATGATAGAGCAACGTATCCAGGCAAAGAAGATCTGACAGTTACAGAAAACTCTGCAAAAATAAAATTACATCCTCTGATGGACGTGACCACGAGAAGACTTTTAAGTTCTATATAAACTTCTTTTGATTCCAATCAACAGTTCGTTATGACCAGGAATGGGGATTTGATGGATCATTCAGCCAAAGCGTTTTATCATCAAAAGACGAGTAGAAGTGGGCTAAGTAATCTGGATAGTAACTTCATGTTGTGCCTCTGCGGCTCGCCTCAAGCGATGCTATAATTTGGGAAAACGAACGACCGTCCCAGCCTCAACGTCATTTTGCCGCCTCATAATGTTAAAATTTATGAAAGAACCTAGAGAAAATGTACAGACAGCTGCCTGCAATTAATCTACCATCACTGATGGAATTAGTGTTACACACCAGCTGCTATTGACAATGGGGTTAAATTCATTCTAATATAAATCTGATACAGCAACTTCAGTATGTGACATATTATTATGCAATGCAAGTCCTAAAGAAATGAATAATTTGGAGTTTGTAAAAGGGAAACCAGTAAACGAGGATATGCACAGTCGCCAGCACATCAGGTTATATGAAACTGTAAAATTTCTCCAAACCTTGAAATGTTGACGGTTAAGTTCAAAATCGAATGTGAAAATTTGACAGTTTGTGGTAACTTGGCCTGCTGTTGTGTCCAATACAAATACGGCTTATGCTCTCTTCACACTTGGAATCCAAGTCTGTCAAACTTCATAAATTTTAACAATAGGGGACGGCAAAATGACGTTGAGGTTTTTCCCAAATTATAACATCGTTTGAAGCGAGCCACAGAGGCTTCTACTCGTCTTTTGATGATGAACGCTTTGGCTGGATGATCCATCAAATCCCCATTCCCCATAGACATATATAGTAAGGACCAGGCTAACCGCGCGGCGAAATGGCACCAACGCGCTGGCCCTAAAATATCATTTTAGGGCCAGCGCGACTCAGTCGAACGCGGTCCGCGCGCGGATGCGTAGTACTGTCATTAAAATGCCTAGTTGCGTGGTAAAAGGCTGCAAAAATTATGACACAAAAGTTAAAAAGGAACATGGGATATCGTATCATCAATAAGTAATCTTACATTATTTTTGTTGCAATTAAATTATCAAATAAACATATTTTTAAAGTGATAATTTTACCACCGAAATCCACAATGGCGGCCATGTCGCGCGCTGTCGGCAGCGCGTGAAGTAACCTTGTACGGACGTCATTTTTTATTTGTGTTTTATTTTTGTCTTAGGAACTTAGTGTAAGTAATTTTGAATTTTTTTAGCCTTCATATGTTGATATTTCTATTCGCGGTATAGCCAAGTAAATAGTCGTTGATACAATATCATTCGAAATAAAAATATAAGGACTAAATATTATATGAAACATTTGTTGCGAAACGAAATTCTATGAAATTTCTGTCTGCGAAACAAAGGGACACCTTATTAAATTGTTTACAATTCAAATAAAGCTGATTGAGATCAATTTGTTTTACTCACGTTTTCTTTGTGAACTATAAAATATCATCCCATAAAGGACATCGTTTCCAGTGTAATTTCTAGGTATGTAATTCGCAAGCGCTCGCTATGTCCCAATGGAATTTAAGGGGGAAGCGCTAAGGTAGTCATATTTGTTACAGTCGCGAATCATATTTAAATCAACATACAACCTGTCACTGACCTGCAAATTGCAAAAAACGTAAGAAAATTGAATTTCGCGGGCTACTCTGACGCTTTCGCCTTAAATTGTTTCCGATAAAATGTGATTAAAAAATCACGGCTACATAATCAAGCTACAATTTCCAGATTCGCATTGTATAGAAATAAATAAATGTAGCCGTGTGTACAAGGTTACGTCGTCGGCCTATGCAACGCGGAACTCACGTAGTTCGTATGAGTTATCATAGATGGCGTTAGTTTTTTCTTGTATGAAGAAGGTTTATGTAAAATGTTCTGATGGGCGTATCCTTCCTTTTGAAATCATTGCCATTCCCGGTCAAAACGAACTGTTGATTGGAATCAACAGAAGTTTTTAAAAAGTCTTCTCGTTGTAAAATATAGAGACGGGCATTCTCGAAAATGCAGTAGTAGGTATCTCATGCAATGAAGATATTATGTAGAAGCTTTTATTATCGTCTGATCCACTGCTTACAAGCATTCGTCCGACAATAAATAAGTTCGTAAATGTATCATCTTTTACGGAATTTTATGACCTAACGGACTCCGAATTTGTTGATGTCAATGATTTAGCAAATAGGTATAGACTCCGAATCTGAATCAAATAATGATGACGAAGATGATGATGAGGAGGATGATTAAAATTTTATTGAATTTGATGAAATTGATGTTCTTAGGTTGTAGTTACTATAATATTCCTATGTGTAGGTACATCAATTGAATAAATAAAACTGGCAAAATTTCTTCAATATAAGTATAAGAATGTGCCTACGTCTTGCGCACCATGTCTTAGCTCTAAATGCAGTTCTTGGTATGTGTATTATGATAGTAAAGAGCACAACTTAAAACCGGACCAGATTCAGGGGGCAAACGAGCTCGATTCAGTAAAAAAAATACATCACCCTATCCCTATAAGCCAGAAGGTGCACGTTTGGCGCACCATGTGTCTTAGCAGTACCTAAATGTAGCTTTTGCTATGCGTAATATGACAGTAAAGACTACAACTTGAAACGAAGCCGGGATCAAGCGGCAAAAAGCTCGATACATCATTTTCAAAGTAAAATTACACATTTTCTCAAACAACTCCCGAAATGCGAGAAATGTCAGAACAAGTTTTGAAGGAACTTGGCATTTGATAACTTAATATGATGATATTTTCAAAATTAGGTATACTTTTTTTCTCGGAAATGCCCATGTCCAACCTCTCCCATACATTCGTTCCACTGAGCGACGCGAAGGCGCCGGCGACGGTCGGCTCCGCGCGCAAACGGGAACACTCACACAAAAACGGGACACAGTTTTGTCTTAGCGGAGTTCCGTCAGACTTTTTTTGTTCGTCAGTGACAAACTACAAAAAAAAGAAAAAAAAAACATTCATCCCCTATTCTACGGGTGATTTAAAAAAAAATCCGTCTTGTTCTTACCTTCAAGTTCATGCTTTTAGACCCAGCAATTTAGGCTGTGCGTTGTCTGTCCGTGAAAAAATGTGTACGCGCAACTCCACGACCAAGCGCGTATTTTACTTACGCGTACCTACCCAGAACTGTTAGAATAGATCCCACCTTGAAATCATGATAGCCTAGAAGGTACTTTTTGTTGAGTTATCATTAAAATGACGATTTCAGTTAGCTTGGAGAGCCAAGAAGTAGTGTTGTTTGGTAGAGTTGGACGAGTGAAATTACTTTGCTGTATACATTTTAACTAGCTTTTGCCCGCGACTTCGCCCGTGTGGATGTCGCAAATTATCCCACAGAAACGTACTACAAAAGTAACATTACTAATGATTGAAATATTATGAATTCAAGTACTTTTTGTTAGGTTACTACTGCTCAGAAATTGGACACAACATGTCGTGAACACAATAACGTGAACGTCTTGTATGCAACGTACTACCGAGATAAAAAGTATCCGATGTCCAACGCAGGTCATGGTCTACCCAATCCGTTCAGCCATTTTATCGTAACAAACAAATGAACTTTTACATTTATAATAATATGAACTGTGCCGTATTTAATTTTTATTTGGGACTGTACCATGGGCAGTCCAGTCGATTTCAAGATGAAACACGATGCATATAGCATTCGGCCAAACCAAGAAAAATCAAGCGTCGACATAACCAGAATGGACGTAGCGCGACTAATTCGTTAAATACTGGCTGGCGGCCATTTGCTCGGTCTTTGTGGATCGACGAAACTGAACCATATAATAAGTAGGTATTGATTCTTATTATAAACACAAAATAATCACGACATTAAGTTTATTTACCATTGCAATGTTAATAATCGTTACATAAGAAATTATGATCATCAAATCGCGTGTTTAACCGCATGAGGTTTATTTCTTCTTCTTTTTGTGCTTTTGGGCGGTGTCTGGTGTGTTATCGGCTTTGCGTTTGCTTGTATTACCGCCCTTGCCGGTCGCGTTCCCGCCAGGTGTATTTTGATTGGCGGCACCACTCTTTTTCTTCTTTTCAGCTCGTTCCTTCTCTTCAAGTTCTTGATTTTCTCTCTCAATTAAAGTGATGAGGGTGTTACATCTGGGAATAGCCAATGATTTGAATTTAATTTGTGTGTGGCTTTGACATATATCTCGGGACCCTGGGGTCCCGGACCTTTGGAAGGCGTACGAGGAGTCGAAGTCAACTCGCAACGGCCCCTTAAAAAATTTCAAGTGTTGAGGCACCAACCGACGATAATCCCTAAAAAAAATCCGCCGACGCCCGGTGCACCTTCTGCGGGCCGGGTGAGTGGACGAGATATGCAAGTGCACCCAAGGACAACTCCCGGTTGGTGCAAGACTATTACAGAACATGGTAACAAAACATATTGGGCTAAGGGTTTTGGTGGCTTTAGTGGATTGGTTACCTAGAACTATGGAAGGACTATGTCCCCTGCCTGGTCAATGTTATGTAACACACGGATAAAACGGCAGGGGGTGACTGGCAAACTCAATAATAGGTACCCGAAAACGGTCGCTTGCATATAGTGACGTAGCGACGAGGGGGCATGTGTGAGGTTTTATTATTTACTAGCTGTGCCCCGCGGTTTCACCCGAAAAGTCTCGATCCCGTGGGAATACTGGGATAAAAAGTATGCTATAGGGTAGAGCATACTTTACTCAGGCATACATAGCAGGCTCAGGTCATGGTCTACCCAAGTGCCAAACTTCATTGTCGTGGCGTGAACAGAATAACGTGAATGTCTTGTATTCATGCAACGTACTACCGTGATAAAAAGTATCCTATCGACGCTTAGGAATCAATAATGTCTATCTCAATTTTTTACATTTTCTACTTTTTTAAATCAGTGGATTTAAAGTCCAATTTGGCATAGGTTATTCAAGCTGCTATCTCAAAATTCACAATATTTCCTAATTTATTTGCCATAGAAATACCACCTATGTTAGGAACGCGTAAATTTTTCTGCCAATATGGTCTATCTCTCCTTCATTTTTATCAATTTTCACCTTTCTAGTAACTTATTTTCTGAAGCAAAGAAATGTTTTTTTTATCTACTGTAAAGTTGACTTTTGTGAGATAGACACTATTGATTCTTAACCGTCGCTATGTCAAAACGCAGGTCATGGTCTACCCAATCCGTACACCAGGTTTAGTATAAACGCGTAATAAACAAACATACAAAAATAATCAAATCTTTTCTCTATAAAATATTAGTTTACATTATGCAATTTATAAGATTTTTCTTTAGTGGTAACAACTGACCTGCGTTGTAACTCAACGGCTGTTCTCGATTTGAGGAACCAATCAAATCGAAACTGCGGTGCGGCGTGTACAGATGCGCGAAGTTCCTCGTACACGTTTTCTTTATCGAAGCCCAGCTTATGCAGCATGCACACCAGGAATCTAGAAAAAAAAGTGGTTTCTTGTTACACACAACACTGCTATACAGTAAACGTAATATGTGAATTCAATATAAATCACCTGTCCTCTTCCTCGACGTAATTTTTTCCTTTATTTGTTCCGTAAGAGATTCTCAGTTGATGGAATGGAGCTCTATATCGCGCCATCTTAGCATCCAGCGCTTTCTTGATCGACGCTCGCCGCTGTATCTTGGCTTCTCCCCTTTCAATTTGTCCCATTATTCTGTCGATGTCTTGAAGCTCATGACAACGCTCCCAAAATACTGCTGAATATTCCATGACCTGAAAAAGTTATAATGATGCATTATTAATTTTTTATAAGATTTTACGAATTCCTCTTTGTGCATGTTTTAACTAATGATTTTACTCACTTCTTCCGGCGTTTTGCCTTCAACATCTTTAGCAATATTTTCAATATCATCTCTGCCGTATTTTTCGTTGGCCTTGATGAATTGGTTGAAGTCTCGCTTTGTCCAATTAGTAAACCCTGTGGATGAAGTTTGTGTCAATAACATTGCTAACTTTCAATGATGTTTGATGTACTGCAATTTCTAAAACAGTTTAGTAACAATACCTTGAGTTAGCAACTGCTCTTTCTCCTGTACCTCTTCCTCTGTGAGAGCTTCAGCGTCATCTATCTTACGTTGTTCTTCTCTTTGAATCTTGGCAGCATCTGGACCCAATTCAGGATTACGGGGAACTTTATACCTAGTAAAATAATACGATTAGTATCAGTCTTCTACTATATTTTGTGTATTCTAGTTTAATCCTTACCCTAGTGTTTTGCGATAGTGGTATATTTCTTGATCCAAAAGTTCGAAAAGACGCGGCGGGAAGAACTGGAAGTCTTGTACAATCGGCTGCTTTGGAGGACGCGGAGCCTATACATAAGAAAAGTGAGTATTATCATACGATCATAATAACCATGGTTCAAAACTAAATACAAGCATTATAGATATTGTATGTATGTGAATATAATTATATATGTATGTGAATTGAGTGATATTCTAGTTCTACTAATCTAAATAGGAAATAAGGGTAAATTAATTATTTACAGCAGATTTACAGGTATACTACATTAATGCCAGTATAAAGAGCTAATCAATTTACATAATACAAGTACATGAATTTGATGATAATTTTAATTATATTGCCATAGAACCACCACCAAAAGTAGACTGCTGCGCTGACCTCCGCATTTAGCTCTTTACACTTATTTACCTGTACCTTGGGCGCCTTCGGTTCGGAAACACGGAGTGCCTCCCGGAAGTATGCGTCCACTGCATAGTTAGCTTTACGCTCGCGTTTAGGCGGTTCTATCCAATTACCAATGGGTAAAATTTTCTGCTTCTCTCTGTAATCCTCCCCTGAATTAAAAAAAGATAATTAGTATTTTAATTTACACAATTATGATTTTTTACTATCTACTTTTTAGAAGAAAACCTTCAAACTGGTAGACAGAGTCTGTCGTGACGCTGGGGGTGTCCATCGAGAAAGCGCGTAGTGAAGATTCTCCTAGACTCTCCAGCTTCTGCTTCAATTCTTCAGTCTATAAAAGACAAATAACTGGTAAATTCATGTTTTAGTGTTTTTCTGAAATGGATCACAATTGCTGAATATAATATCATTACCTTGTGTTCTCCCTTAGCTAATATGTCATCAATATCTTCTTCAGTGATTTCCGAATCTTTAGACGAGAACACGTGGTTGGCACCATGTCTGATCATGTTGAGCATTTCGTCTTTGTTGAGGTGACTCTTAATGTCGACCAGGCGGCCTGACTGTATCACAAGTTTGTCTAATCTTAGCTTCACTTCGGCGCGTTCTACAATTTTTTCTTCCACAGTATTTTCTGTGATGAGTCGAAAAACTCGCACCTTAAAAATAATAAGTAATATATTGTCAGTCATAGCTGAACAGTTAATAAGATCCAGTACATCAAATTCCGATTGACCTGCTCAAATACATAAGGTGAGATGACTACTAACTTGTTTTTTCTGTCCAATACGATGTGCCCTGTCCATAGCCTGCAAGTCCATTTGTGGATTCCAGTCAGAGTCGTAGATGATAACGACATCTGCTGACGTCAAGTTGATGCCGAGACCGCCGGCGCGCGTCGACAGCATAAACACGAATTTCTCACTCCCCTCGGCATTGTACTCTTCTATTTGTCTATTCCTATCTTCATGAGGTGTTTGACCATCCAAACGGCAATACTGAAAAAAAAATATTTTATTCATCACAAGTTGTTACAACCATAATGAATTGTACTCCGTCATGAAGAGCAGGCCGATACATACCTTATATTGTCGCCAAAGACAGTAATCCTCTAAGATGTCCAGCATCCTGGTCATTTGTGAGAATATAAGCACCCTGGAATCCTGTTCTCGTAATTTGGGCAGCAATTTGTCAAGAATGGCGAGTTTACCACAGTTGTACACGAGATGCAGGTCTGTCGTATAGGGTGGGCCAGGCTCAGCCCCGTCAAACAGGTAAGGATGGTTGCAGCATTTACGAAGCTGCATGAGAATGTTCTGCAGACGCATCTTTTCAACCTTTCCAGCACCATTCACTACAATCAGAAGAATTGCTTTAACCCATTGCTTTTCATACCTAATGATCTTTTAACAACATAAACATTACATAATAAAAAATTATGAAGATGTTTTTTACTTACCTACATCAATGTCTTTCATTAGAACCTTAGTGTACCATTCTCTTTGCATTTTACTCAAACCCACATACACTTTGAGCTCCTTTTTTGGTTTAAGTTTCTTCTCCACTTCAGATTTAAGACGACGAAGTAAAAATGGCCTCAAAACAGCATGTAACCGAGACACTAGTTGATTGTCACCAAGAGCCGCGTTAGTGTTGAACCAAGAATCAAAGTCCTGAAAGGGTTTTATATATTAGTATTTTCCACACTGCAATATGCAATGTTTTATAAGCATTCATCTGTGGGCAACCTCAATATCAAAGGTAGTATCAAAGGACACAGCGGTTCGCTAGGTAACAATGCAGCTGATGAACTTGCCAGAAAGGGGTTGAATGTTACACCAGTGGATCCCGAACCCATTGTGCCACTCACCTTCAGGTACATACACACTCTGGTAAGGAAACTCACCAGGGACCAACATCACAAACTATGGATAGACCTAGGTGAGTGCAGGCAGGCTAGGGAATTGATGGCCGCTTCACGAAACAGGTTCTCCGATTAACCAAGCAACAGCTGCATTAGGTTACAGCAGCCTTAACTGGCCACGGGTCATTTAATAAACACCTGTTTGTCTTAGGAGTCACAGACAGTCCGGTATGCTGGGCCTGCATGGAGGAGGACGACGAGACAGTAGCTCATGTGCTTCTAATTCTGCCCGGTGTTCGCCACATACAGGGCATAGTACTTCGGTAACCCAGTTACCCTACGTGAGGCTGTCAGCAACACCAAGGCGTTGCTGGCCTTGCTCGAGGAGCTGGGGTAAATCAATAATCGATTTTCCGGACACCAGCCCGTATTACCTAAGCGTTTATCTAAAAAGTGTAGCACTTACATCAGAACTATTAAATACATCCGGTAAGAGGAAGTTGAGTAGTGCCCACAGCTCATGGAGATTGTTCTGCAGTGGAGTACCAGTTAGCAACAGCCTGTTCATACTCTTGAACTCTCTAAGCAGTTCAGAAAGCTTTGACTTTTCATTCTTGATTCGATGTGCCTCGTCAATCACCATGTATCTCCAGTTAAACTTTTTGAAAACTGATCTTTCTCGAATTATCATCTCATAAGACGTAATGCAGACATCCCAGTTACCAGGCATGAGAACTTCTCGAATAAATGTGCTCTAATAAAAAAATAAGGTTCATTAAAATTAATGACAAAATATTTTTTGTAATAATCATAACTATAGGTGATATACTGAAATAAGAAAGACAATTAAATTATGTTTCCCTATTTGAACAAACATACAAACAGTATTTACCAAACATGGTTGGAGAACTTACCCTTGTTTCTTGGTCACCAATTAAACATACTGCTTTCAGAGATGGGCACCATTTTTTGAACTCATTCATCCAATTTGTCAGGGTTGATTTTGGGACAATGACAATATGTGGCCCTGGAACATTCCTGTTATAAAAAGATGTTAATATGAAATTATGTGATAGATGCTTCATTATTTTTAGAGTTTCAACTTTAAGGGACAACAGAACCTTTACAAGATCACTTTTTTATCTGTCTGGCACTGATTTTTTACTTACACCAACAATAAATTAAAAGACACCTCTATTTTAAAATATACAGTTAACTACTTATTATATACTCGAAAAGGAAATAATTGGATGAAAATAAATGAATAAATAATAATAGAACAAACACTCACTTGAAGTTCTTCATGTAACCAAGCAAAGAAATGGTCTGTAAAGTTTTTCCGAGACCCATTTCATCAGCCAAGATGCCATTGATACCATTTTCATAGAGTGAGATCATCCAGTTAAGACCTCTGACTTGATAGTCACGCATTTCTCCATTTTTGATGAAGTGTGGAGAGGCCTCAAATCGGAATATTGATTTTACTTTAATATTAGTCTCTGCAAGGAGTTCCTCATCTTCTTCCTGTTCAGTCTTTCGGTGGCGGTGGCTAGACAAAAGTAATAAATAACAAAAACATTCACAGTAGAATTTTAGTGTTACTATAATGGGTGTGCACAAAGTTGTTCACAAGAATTACACAATACCAGTGTCAACAACAATTCGAATTGTACAATTGTTTTTTTACAGAATTTTTAAGTAAACATTAGTGTCAAAGCACATGTTTATTGTTTGTTTGTAATGGCAAGGTGAAGGTTAGTTTTATTATTACTTACTCTCCTGCTAGTCCTCCTGGGTCAACGTCTTGCTTGATCTTCTTAGGTCTGCCGGCTTTCGGTTTTGGTGGGCTGCCACCAGATTTAGAAGTATTTGTCATGAAATGAGAGAAAATTTCTGTTTGCTTCAATAGAAAGTCGAATCTCTTCGAACGATCAGTTTCAATTTTACTTTCGAAGTCACCTTCCTTGCCCCGCGAGGACGTAGTATTATCGCTCGAGGATTCATTCTGTTAAAAAAATGAGTCCGTTTTAACATAATTCCTCACAATTAATCATAAAACAAGTGTGGTGAATGAAACCTACTGAATTTTCACCAACATCTGCAACGTCCATAGCTTCCTCTGTTTGAGACATATTGACACAGAATAAATAATCACATTAGAATAATTTAGATTACTCGAATTGAGAGATTTTATATAACGTAATGAACAACTTTTTATTTTATCTTCAACGTTATAACAAAATGCGGGCGCGAAATTTATCCACCCGCTAAGTATGCCTGCAAGCTGCTGATGCGTTACGTTACCATAGAGTAAAATAAAATTAATCGCTTGATCGCATATTGGGCGGACCGCGGACGGCGCTTTTAATCAATGTTGCCAGCACACAACATTTTTAAAAGTAGTTTTATACGGTCCTATACCCGCGGCGACTTTATGAAAGTCACTGCGTGTGTACTTAGCATAATATGTATAACAATATTAGATTGCGCAATATCATGTATAATATCATTTGGAGAAATTTTACAGTTTCATATAACCTGCGGGGCGAGCACGGCCTCCTCCCACATTATACTCTTTGACAGCTTCTGTGATAGGCTTGAGTCACGCATTTTATCACGGTTTTTACTCCCAAAATGTGTGCCTCAAGCCTATCACAGTAGGCCGTGATGTGGGTTTTATGTTACCTTTAAACTACCTTCTTGGCGTAGACAGAGAATTGGTAACCATAGAGCTTTATGTCATTAGTTATTTATGTCATGTGGAACACAGAGCATGTAACTTTAAATGTGGGAATAAACCCTACTTTCCGTCAACAGGGATGTTTTATTATAACAGGCCAAAGAGTACTTTCTATATACAACAGGCCGTGCTCGCCCCGCTGTTGTGCTGTCGACTGTACATCATGTAGTCCGCATTGGATATATTGCATAGTAAAGTGTGAGGCTTATATCTTTCAATAAATCGTGAGTCTTTCACGATCCATTTTGACGTGCAGTCACCTTCCGACACATGCTCTAACTAAATGATGAATCTGCTGTACAGTGTACACGTACAGCAAGTTTATACACGATTAAGCACGCACGTCACACGATCGCTTTGACTAGCTTGCTACATATTAGGTAGTAATCAGGGGGCTAACCACGAGCTGTTATAGCAGGGCAGAAGTTGAACTGCCCGGCTTTTTTGTACTATGACATCTTATTAGCAGGCCTGCAGGGGGCTTACTATGAGCTTCTAAGAAAACGTTCAATTTGCAGTCAGTTCAAAAGCAGGCCTGCTTCTGAATTGCTAATAATCGTACTATGACAGTATTGTAGGTGAACGACTATTGAACGAAGTTGAAGGTAATGCTTGTCTGTGGCCTGCTGTAATATCCATTGATATAGAATTCTACATCTATGGTAATATCATTGTCTTTTTTATAAGTAACGTTCAAAAACGTAAATCTTATTATATTGCCTCTTTACCGGTTTTTTTTAAAGAATTAAAATATTTTTTTTTGGGTATGTACTTGTTTTAACTATGTTTATGTATAAAAAGTTATCGTGATGAATTATCTAATAGCACTAAAAAGCTCAATTTTCCGTTCAAAATAACTTTATATCAATAAATAAATTTGAATTTGAATTTTGAATTTGAAGATTCAAAGTGATTTTGAACGTGTATGGATAGGTATGTCAGCAACAACATTAGTGGCGCCATGTATTTTTACTGAGAAAAGTTTTTTACATAATTTCTACGGATTTCCCTTTCCCTGTCCATTTCCTGATTTCTCATTTATTCCGGTCAGTGGATTGTCGAAAGTTGTTGTTTAAAATATTTCGTTGCTATTTTTTATTATAAATCTTCACAATGTCGTAAGTTAGTTTAAAATATTATCTTACTGGTGTAGGTACTTACGTTACGAAATGTGGCTTATCAGATTAATTTTGATTAACGTGGTGGTTTTATTTTTAGTGAAACAGTCGTCGTGTTAGTATGATCCAACTGCTTCAATGGGAGTTCTTAGCTAATTATAGGGAAATAGCAGTTGGGTATAACAAATCCACCCAAGCAAGGGAGCACAGCAAAAGAATGTGAGATAGGGTTGCAGAAATTTTAAATTCAGCTAGTGACGGAACTGTGAAGTCTGGATCCGAATGGTCAAAGGTATATTTTTACCATTTAGTCTCTAACAATTGTAATGAAGTTATTACTAGAGTAATTACTTAATTACCATTTTAGTTATTGTTAGAGCTGCTGGTTCTACTTTCGTTTTATTTGATTACCTACTTTTTAAATAGGTTGGAACTGGATACAAAAAATTAAAAGTTTTTGTAAAGCTCTTACCTATATTGATTCATAAATTCCCTTTCGTCCATTTCAAAAGGCTTATTTATTTCCCTAGTGCGACGCCATCGGTTTCTTTTTTTTCTTTGATAATCACTATCCAAATATTCAAATAATTCATACTCGTCACACATCTACAAAATTAGAGAAATAATAAAGTGTTGTACATACATAAACGTTATCTTTTTTTAACAACGACTTCACAACCTCATCTAATCAGCAAAACTGTAGGTGGGTCCTCACAACAGCTTACCTCGAACCGAGTATACAAAACAATTTTGAAAAAGCTAGTCTAATAGTACCTAACTTCTTGAAGATCGTTTATTTTGACGTTACAGCCGTTCAATAGTCGTTTTGCTGCTGTCAATTATTGCGTCATGGTATGAAAAGTCTATACAAAAAAAAAGGTGAACGGTTTTCGTAAACGTCAACGCAACAAGCCTGCTGCAGGCCTGCTAATAAGATGTCATAGTACAAAAAAGCCGGACAGTTCAACTTCTGCCCTGCTATAAGAGCTCGTGGTTAGCCCCCTGCAGGCTTGTTGCGTTGACGTTTACGAAAACCGTTCACCTTTTTTTTTGTATAGACTTTTCATACCATGACGCAATAATTGACAGCAGCAAAACGACTATTGAACGGCTGTTACGTCAAAATAAACGATCTTCAAGAAGTTACTATTAGACTAGCTTTTTCAAAATTGTTTTGTATACGAGGTTCGAGGTAAGCTGTTGTGAGGACCCACCTACAGTTTTGCTGAATCGATGAGGTTGTGAAGTCGTTGTTAAAAAAAGATAACGTTTATATTCAACACTTTATTATTTCTCTAATTTTGTAGATGTGTGACGAGTATGAATTATTTGAATATTTGGATAGTGAATATCAAAAAAAAAAAAAACCGACGGCGTCGCACTAGGGAAATAAATAACCCTTTTGAAATGGACGAAAGGGAATTTATGAATCAATCTAGGTAAGAGCATTACAAAAACTTTTAATTTTTTGTATCCAATTCCAACCTATTTAAAAAGTACCTAATCAAGTAAAACGAAAGTAGAACCAGCAGCTCTAACATATAACTAAAATGGTAATTAAATTACTCTAGTAATAACTTCATGAGACTAAATGGTAAATATACTTTTGACCATTCGGATCCAGACTTAACAGTTCCGTCACCAGCTGAATTTAAAATTTCTGCAACCCTATCCCACTTTCTTTTGATGTGCTCCCTTGCTTGGGTGGATTTGTTATCCCCAACTGCTATTTCCCTATGATTAGCTAAGCATTCCCATAGGTGAAGCAGTTGGATCATACTAACACGACGACTTGTTCGTGTTTCACTAAAAATAAAACGACCACGTTAATCAAAATTAATCTGGTATGCCACATTTCGTAACGTAAGTACCTACACCAATAAGAACTTACGACATTGTGAAGATTTATAATAAAAAATAGCAACGAAATATTTTAAACAACAACTTTCGACAATCCACTGACCGGACTAAATGAGAAATCAGGAAATGGACAGGGAAAGGGAAATCCGTAGAAATATGTAAAAAACTTTTCTCAGTAAAAATACAAATTTATGGCGCCACCAATATTGTTGCATGACATATCCATACACGTTCAAAATCACTTTGAATCTTTCAAGTTATAAAGTTATTTTGAACGGAAAATTGAGCTTTTTAGTGCTATTAGATAATTCATCACGGTAACTTGTTATACATAAACATAGTTAACCCTTAATTGGACTAAAGGAGAATACTTCCCACATCATTTTAAGTGTCTCTATGCCGTCAAAAGTTACATGAAGCCCACAATATGTCAATTATTATACGAACAAACAATGTGTCTTCACCCTAACGTCGAAGTTGAAACGGAACGTAACAGAATTTTTTATCTGTGGGCAGTCAAAAAACCGGCTGTTTGTTTTCGTTGAGTTGTGAACTAAAAATTGTAGTGCAAATTAGGTATGGGTCGTTACGTGATTTTCGCGAAACGTAACGTAACTAGTTACTATAAAGACGTAACCTGTTTTGAAAACTAGTGATTTTAGTAACTAGTTATTTGTCAAATTCTATTCAGTGATCCAACATGGTGTTACCGAAGGACCTACATATTTGCGAAACGAACATATAAATGGTTACCTACGTAATCGTTACATGTCACAAGCTGTAGGTTTTTTGAACGAATTAGTTTTTGTAGCTAAAAAATAATAATAAATCGTTTAACCAGCTTAAGTTCTTACATTTCCTTATAACTAAAGTACAAATGAACTACTCCTAAAATTAATGTTATAAGAGAAACATAATTTTAATAGTTTGACTAGTGGACTCCACACTAGGTCGAGCCTGTCTCGTGGAGAAACGCGAAAACGAAAAGCTACCATAAGTAGTTACATCATTACATACATACATATTACATACTAGTGCAATATTCACCAACGAACTAAACAAGGTTTACTTGTCAAAGTAAACATAAACAAATTCTATAATATTTATTAGATACAATTTCAAATTTGTGTTCGTACGCCGCCGCCCGTCGAAGGATAAAAATAATGACCAATCTAAATTAATCTCTAACCCCTTAGTAATACGTATGAAAATTATACGCATCATTTTCGTAGTTGGCGACTTGGTGTGTGCATGTTCGGATTTCATCGTGTCATCACTCGTGATTTCGGGAAGTCTCGGCTCGCTTTGCCGGTCAGTACAAAGAAGTAGGCACAGAGTAGTAACTATTACGCGCGAAAGAAACGACTTAGGCTCGCAACGTACTTTTGTTTCGTGTCTCGGTTTTCATTCGATCACTGCATTGGTAATGTAACTAGTTACAAAAATCACTTGTTTATGTGTGACTCGAAACTAGTGATTCGGTTACATGCCCCATAATCAGTTACTGTAACTAGTGACGTGAAATAACGCTCATACCTAGTGCAAATACAAAAAAAAATTAAACTTAATTAATGATACTTGTAAACTTTTTAAGAAGAAAAAATTTGAATCTTGGCGTAACTTTTGCTCATCAATTACACCGAATACTCACCCTACGATTGTATGGCGCAATATTCGTAGATTTAGGTCCATTTATAACAACCCTTCTCCTATTCCTGATTCTTTAGCCAGTGAATTTTTAGATAAATTAGCTCCACCTTGGGTGCCCGAGGCTATTAACCTTAACCTGTCACTGTCACTCGTATTCAATAACCAAAACACTTATACGACGCTAGATTTTCCATTCACTCTCACTGAATTAAAGGGTGTAATTCATAATACAAAGGATTCTGCACCAGGCATTGATGGCATCCCGTATTCCTTTTTTGCTAATGTAAATGATGACGTCCTCGGTTACTATTTAGAGCTTATAAATTCTATCATGATTACAGGAAACATCCCTGTTGAATGGAAACGTCAAACGGTATTGCCATTCCTTAAACCAAATAAAACCCCATCTGATGCTTCCTCATACCGTCCCATAGTTTTATCTTCAATTCTGATGAAATTAGCGGAACATTTAATTAAAAATCGCCTAGAATGGTATGTTGAAAGTAAAGGTTTTTTGGCAGAATCACAATATGGCTTTAGAAAAGGTAAAAGTACCACTGACTGTTTAAGTATTTTAACAGCCGATATTCGGTTGTCCTTCTCTAATAACCATTCCACCATTGCAGTTTTCCTTGATATTAATGCAGCTTATGATAACGTTGTATTATCAGTTTTACAAAATAAATTAAAAGCCTTACAGGTTCCATTGAATTTGTCGAATTTCATTATTAATATCCTGACTGAACGGTCTGTTAACATGGTAATAGGAGATCATGAGGTATCTCATCTTGTGTGGAGAGGTCTTCCACAGGGTTCTGTCCTCAGTCCCCTTCTATACAATATTTACACTTTTGATTTAGACTCATCCTTAACTAACCATGTTAAGGTTCTTCAATATGCCGACGATTTATTATTATATTCTTCAAGCCAATCTGTTGAACAGGCTAGCTATGCTATCAATTCTGCTTTATCAACTTTGGAGTCATGGCTACATCTAAACGGCTTGGATTTATCCACGTCTAAAAGTGCGGCTGTTTTATTCACCCGGAAGAGAAATATTCCATTAGTAAACGTCTCTTTTAAGGGAATACCTATTCCAGTTAAAGATAAATTCAGTTAGCTAGGTATAATACTTGACTGTAAATTAAGTAGTGTTCCTCATTGTGATTATATTGTTAACAAATGTGAAAATCACCTAAACATGCTTAGATGCCTCTCTGGTGTGTGGTGGGGTGCACATCCATTTTCATTGAAACTTATTTACAACGCAATCATCAGAAGCGTTCTGGATTATGGATTGTTCGTTCTAGAACCTGGTAGTGTTATGGCTTTTAAAAAATTGGATCGCATACAGTCTAAAGCATTACGAATTATTTCGGGTGCCATGAAGTCTAGTCCCATTAATGCACTCCAAGTTGAATGCGGGGAAGTTGTCTGGGGCAAGCGAGATTGTCCTCATCGGAGACGTGAACCAGCTTCCATTTTTGGACAGAGAGAACCTTTTCGAGTTAAGGTATACCCGTCCAAACCTGGTGGCTGGTATCACCCAGGAGCTGCTTTGCACACACCGCAGCCCGATGGACGTGGCGTTTGCACTGAGCGAGATATACTCCGGTATATACTCCTCCAAGTCGTCGCTGTCGCGGATCCATTCCCTGGGGGTGAAAGGTTACACAGGAGCGCAAATACCGAGCATCGCCCTAAACACCCTGTTCCTGGTTCATACGCAGGAGGAGAAAGCTTCTCTTGGGAACCAGGGATATGGGTCCGGCGAAGGGTCGCGCCTGTTGACCATACACGAAGCTCAGGGCCTGACCTACGACAGCGTCGTCATCATCAACACCAAGTCCAGGAGGATCCGAGTTCACGACAGCATCTCCCACGCGGTAGTGGCGGTGTCGCGACATACAGCCAGTTGCGTCTACTACACCGACGACGCCGATGACGCCATAGGCCGCTTCGCAAAGAAGGCGATGGGTGCGCCAACTAAAACGGTCGTCGATTACAATCTAAAGACGGCCATGCAGCACCGAGACGCAGCTGTCGTGAATGCTCTCCTCGAGCTAGCGAAATCCCTGGTCAGAAAACCCCACCAAAACACCACCTAAAAGTCCCATCCAAACTCCCAACAAAACCCAATCCAAAAAACCTAACCCCCTGTGAAATCCCTTCATGTAAACCAATAAACAGATAAGTGAATAGCTATATGAAGCTGTAAGGCAGAGCGAGTCCGTCATACTCGCGTAAGTGCCCTGCCAACGGTGGCGCTACACGGCCGGTCGTTAAGTTCCCTCAGATATGGTTGAGCTAAGCGGCGCGGGTGGGTACGTCACGTCCGTGAACGGAGGCCGTTGGTCGGGGCTGGTCGCCTCGTACTGCTATGCAGCTTCTCCCCAGAGAATTGTGTCCAAAAATAAGTGTAACCTCATAAATGTGACAAAATAAGATAGTAAAAAAAAAAAAAAAAAAAGAATAGTAGCAAAACGTTGTATAATATAACTATAGTCAAATAATGTACATACACATATGTAATATAGCATATAAGTAGCATGATAGTATTTAATTGTATTGCCTGTATAAGTAGTAATAATTAAAAAAAAAAAAAAAAAAAAAAAAAAAAAAAAAAAACCATTAACATAATATTAATATACACACATATATACACATATAAATAAAAAAAAAAAATAAAAAAAATATATATACATAAAAAAAAAAAAAAAAAAATATAAAAAAAAAAAAATAATAATAATAATATGTATTAAGAGATGGACTCACGTAGACTTAAGTGAGAAATAAGAAAACTTGTCCGACGCAGGAGCGTCGTAACTGTAAAATTATAATAATAAAAACTGTAAAACAAAATAAAACTTCATAAATAAAGGCGCGGACCACCATGTCCGCGGTATTGTATACTCTTTTAAAAAAAAAAAAAAAAAAAAGAATGCGGGGAAGCTCCTTTATATCTTAGAAGACAATTCTTATCTGACAAATATTTGTTCCGGATTCTTCAGTTCTCAACTCATCCCCTCATTCCTAAACTCGACTCTTTTGTGTTGCAGATTGAATCTTCAGATTACTGGTCCCATAAACGTGCTCCTTGTTTAGTTGTAAGCTATAAAAAATTTCTTTCACTCTCTTCTCCTATTCACCGTTCCAATAAACTTCCCCTATTTAACAGTAGTTATGAAAGTTTACAATTCAGCCCCATCATTAAATACTGTGCAAGTAAATCTGATCCCGATTGCCATTCAAGTTATAATCATTTTTTGGCTGAACATTTAGAGTACCACCATATATTTACGGATGCTGCCAAGCGTTCTCCGACGGGTTGTGTTGGGATAGGTACTTACCATTCTCAATACAACATTGTACAAAAGATCAAACTGCCTCCGGAGACTTCAGTTTTTACGGGGGAATGTTTCGGCATATTAAAAGCAATAGAATATACTCGTGTTACAAAGCTCAAAAAAACCATAATTTTTACTGATTCTCAAAGTGCTCTTCTAGCCATCAATAAATCCCCTTTCGAACACAAATCGCAGTTACCTATCATTTATTTAATAAGAGAATTTGCGTCCAGAACCATCTCTGAGGGTAATACACTGCAATTTGCGTGGATTCCGGCCCACGCTGGAATCCATGGCAATGAAGTGGCTGATACACTTGCCGGTGATGCGGTGCAGTGTGGGGACTTAGTTCCTTATACGAACTTTAGTATTGACCTTATGACATTACCAAAGACTTTTCTTCGGGACACCTGGAAGGTAGCTTGGGATATCGGAAGTAAATTGAAGGGCCGTTACTTTTCAAGTATACAACCCGACGTTCCGGAAAAACCGTGGTTTGGCAGGGCAAAATTTGGCAAGATGGAGACCTCAGTTCTAATTCGAATGAGACTGGGTCATGTTTGTTCTCCAGCCCATCTTGCCAAACTACATATCATCAACGACCCCATTTGCTTCTGTGGCACAGACGTAGGCGACATAAATCACATTTTTTTTTCCTGTCCCTTATATGACCGTTCTTCTTTTCTTTGTAACCTCTTGTCTCTCCGTATTCCTTTTCCTACCTCAATAGTTTCTTTACTTTGTACAAATAGCTTCCCTGTCTATAAATGTATAGTCTCATTCATCACATTAAATAATATTAAGTTGTAAATTGTCGTCATTGTAATTTGCTCATTATTCACTATTAGTATTCACCTTTATAAAATACACTGATCCTATAAATCGTCCAATCCTAAATCCCGTTAATTGATCATAAATATTCTATACTTTTTTCTTTCGTTTCCCTACCTTTGTTCTCGTAAACGTGACATTGGCTAAATGCACAAACCGTGCGAAGCCATAACGGAAAAAAAAAAAAAAAAAAAAAAAAAAATGTCGCGGAAAAATGTGGTAAGTTTATTTTATTTTAGTATTATTTGTAGGTTTTGAGTTGTTTTATGGATATCAATGTTATTTTTTGTGATTGTTTCAATATCAGTGTAATTATTGTGCTTCAAAACTTGTGGGAATTATAATACTTTAGACCACAACTGACTCTAATTTTAGCTAATACGAAAATATACAACTAACATAATTATGTGTTTCAGAGAAAAATACTAGATCTCTCAAAGGGAGAAAATGTGGAAAGGGCACTGTCAATATTGATGTCTTCAGAAGACGACGAATCTGACCATCTTAGTGAAGATGAACATCCCATAGTAGATGATGACGTATCACATATGAATACAATGTTAGACCAAATTCAAAAATCATTTTCTCAAGACGACTTGATTGCTATTTTGAGTGGTAAGTAGATATTTATTGAACAATTAGGTAAGAATAGAATTTTTTCAGTGCTTAGTTTTATAGTACCTTTATTTTTCCAGGTGAAATAAATACAGACGCAGCTGAAACTGTGCAATATGCAGATGAACAAGTACTTGTCAACAGGCCTGAATGTACCCCACGTGATTACTTTCCTGATGGAATGCCTGTTTCCAGTGCAAGCTCTCAAATAGTTATTCAGCCTCTTGATGAACAGTTTTCTACCAGGAGCTTAGATATAGATACTGTATTTCAACAAAATCTTCTGAATGAAGATTTTGTTGAAATAAAATTAAAATTGAAAAAAAATCTTCTTCTTCTTCAAAATATTCTTGTTCCATATGTTTGGTATCCTTATGCGCTGCTCCATGCTTTGAGAATTATCATTCTACACCAGCACTCTCCAACATGTAGATTATTTCCCACATAGAGCTCCCTTCATTTAGCCCTACACTTGCAGTAGGAGTATATTTCCCACGTTGTTTTTTTATTTAAATAATAAAAAAAATAAAAACAAAAAAATGAATTTTAATCTTATTCCTAAATAAAAAATTCCCACTAGGTTTATAAAACCGAGTAGAACGCACACACGCCATGCCCAATTAAGGGTTAAAACATGTACATACCCAAAAAATATATATTTTAATTAAAAACCGATAAAGTGGAAATAGAATTTTACGTTTTTGAACGTTACTTACAAATACATTAAATTATACTAGCAATAGACAGGACATAGCGAACAAAATCGTAATCCGATAGTTAAGTCCTCGTGGACTTAATTCGCTCAGTCTAGTTTGGCACTCCTGCGTGTCAAATCGTTTTTGTGTCCACTCTATTCAACAAAAGAAAAACATTTACTGAGTAAATATGCCGAGTTGCGCGTTGCGTTATTGTAAATCACGTTACGGTAAAATGACTGGACCTAACTGCGGTTTATTTTCGTAAGATTTTTTTTAATTTACACAGTAATTAATTAGAATTCAATCATTTTCATAAAAAGTTGTAGAATATTTGGTAATTTTGTAATATACGCCCTCTATTGTGGAGTAGCTTAACTTTTTCTTGTAAGAGAAGTCCATAATATTGTTGTTTATCGATTTTGTTATCGATATAATTTTATGAGGTAAGTAAATAATTAAATAAATAAATAAATATCGTCTGACATTGCACACAGCACCATCTAGTTCCAAGTTAAGCACTTAACACTTAAGGCTTGTGTTATGGATACCAGATGGTTGATACACTACTTAAATACATTTTTTTTCGTAAATACATACATATTATAACTATACATCCATGACTCGGGTACAAATGTCCATATTCATCATACAAACATTTGCCCCTACCGGGATTCGAACCCAGGACCATTTGGTTTCGCTGACTACACTTAGCCACTGTAGCCACTACACCAAACGTGTCGTCAAACACACATCAAATTGAACATAATACTGTTTTTTAATTTAAACTCTCAAGAACTACTGGTTCAAATTGTTAAAATCCTATAGACGATTTATCGAGGAAGGCTATAGGCAGTTGTCCCACCAACGACGAGAAAACGACTAACTATCGGCTATTTTATCGCTCAAGAAACGTACAATAGATATACTTTCCGTGTGAACAAAAGGCACTTGTCTCACCGGCAACGATTAACGAGTAACGAGTAGAGCTAGAACTAGAAACGAGTTAGCGAGACGCGGGGAGCGAGTGCGTAGTTCCGATATTTGTGTAGCTCGGCTATAAGCGAGTGTGCGAGTGAGGCGGGCGATTACTCGCATCACTCGCTCGCGGCAGTCAAGCGTACAATCAGTCTTGCAGCCTCATACGCGATACACGTGTTCCCAATTTTCCAATAAAAATGGATGAGTTTTTTATTGAATGTGTCCGACAATATCAGTGTCTTTGAGACACAAAACTGATTTCATATAAACAATTAGACGTGAAGGACGCAGCTTGGAAAGACATTTTAAAGAAAACAAACATAGAGAGTGGTAAGTTTTTTATTTAACATCTATCTAACACAACATATACCTATAGTTAAATCAATATTCATTTTGCAGAGTCTAATGTAAGTTATGTGTTATCCTATCAGAATCTAATACATTTTGCACACGTTTATTTTGCCACGAAACTGTTCCAATGGAATTAAAATATTCCATGAAATATTCTCTCACAAAAAAGCCGTCTTCAAAATCTGCTGAGTTTTGTTCAGATACCTCGGAGTAATTTCTTGACATATTATCAGAAAAAACTGACTGTGAAGGCGCCTTTTCGATTTCATTGCATAATAAATAGTTATGTAGAACGCACGCAGCCTTTACAATTTTTTTGGCGGTACTTATTTTAACATCTAATGGCCTAAAAAAGATACGCCATTTGTGCACCAACATACCAAACGCACTTTCTACCATTCGGCGTGCTCTGCTCAGTCTATAATTAAATATTAACTGGTCTTTATCCAACCTTTCATGATCAGGATATGGTTTTAATAAATGTGTCATCAACGGAAATGCACAGTCACCAATAAAAACATAAGGCTGAGGCAAACCTCCTTCATATAAGGGTTCATCTGCGGGTAATCTCAATCCATTGTTTTGCAACACATTGTAGAAATTACTATCTGTGAATATTCCGCTGTCACTGTATTTGCCCATTAATCCAACATCAATCATTATAAATCTTCCATGAGCATCAGCAATTGCTAACAGTACAATCGAAAAGGTTTTTTTGTAGTTAAAGTACTGTGATCCCGATTTACGGGGCGAAAAAATTACTACGCGCTTGCCATCAATTGCACCAAGGCAATTATTGAAATTCCAAAAATCATAAAAGTCTTTTGCTATAACTTTCCATTCGGGTTCAGTAGGGAGCTTCATTACTTTTGGCTGCAACTTGATCCATAAAGATTCACATACTACTGGTATTATTTCTGAGAGCGTAGAACGGCCTATTCTATAGCTTTTTGACAATGCTGTATATGTAGTTCCGGTTATAAGATATCTGAAAATAAATAAAAATATCAAATAATATTAGTTAATAACATAAAATTAATTTTGATGTGGTGTGTTATAATTATTTGTTTTATTTACAGTTACACAGGCAAAATTAAAATGGAAAAATTTGCGAGACACGCACCGTGACAACAAGTGGACAGTCACAAAAACAAATAAAACCCTGGAAGTACATGAGTCACATGTAATTTTTGCTCCCATATATGACAAATGCGGAACGAGATACAAATGTTACACCACAACCTGATATTTCGACAAGTTTTATTGGAAAATTGGGAACACGTGTATCGCGTATGAGGCTGCAAGACTGACTGTACGCTTGACTGCCGCGAGCGAGTGATGCGAGTAATCGCCCGCCTCACTCGCACACTCGCTTATAGCCGAGCTACACAAATATCGGAACTACGCACTCGCTCCCCGCGTCTCGCTAACTCGTTTCTAGTTCTAGCTCTACTCGTTAATCGTTGCCGGTGAGACAAGTGCCATAGGCTATATAACATTACGCTACGACCAATAGGAGCGGAGCAGCAAAAATGTGATGCAGGTGAAGTCGCGCTGGTCAGCTTTGTAAAAAATGTGATTTAGTATGAATGTGATTTTTACAAGAGAATCTAAATATTAAATGAAAAATGTATAAATGATGCAATATCCGAAACATTTGTAAAGAGCATTTGAGAACTAAATTCTTGTAAAGCAAGTGTTTATAAAATAAGTAGTATACGAAACGTTGGTTTGAAACTAAACATTAATTTATCAATGGTGTTTTACAAAATAATTTTCCAAATAAATAATTTACTTTGAAACTACTGCATTTTATTGCTTTCCTAAATTTTTGCTATTCATTGAAGAAAAAAATAGAACTTTTATTTATCGATAGTCGATATCTAAATCATTGGTAACATCTCTATTACACACTGGCCATCTATCAAGGTGATAGCTGAATTTAATACATTTAACTTTTATGGTTGCTATTCAAAGCTAGATGGCGTTACTGAGACATGAGATCACAGTTTTTCTATGACATTTGTTCTGATGGCCGCTCTCTTTGATTATAGACAAAGCATAGACTTATATAGTAAGGACCAGGCTAACCGCGCGGCGAAATGGCACCAACGCGCTGGCCCTAAAATATCAGTTTTAGGGCCAGCGCGACTCAGTCGAACGCGGTCCGCGCGCGGATGCGTAGTACTGTCATTAAAATGCCTAGTTGCGTGGTAAAAGGCTGCAAAAATTATGACACAAAAGTTAAAAAGGAACATGGGATATCGTATCATCGGTAAGTAATCTTACATTATTTTTGTTGCAATTAAATTATCAAATAAACATATTTTTAAAGTGATCATTTTACCACCGAAATCCACAATGGCGGCCATGTCGCGCGCTGTCGGCAGCGCGTGAAGTAACCTTGTACGGACGTCATTTTTTATTTGTGTTTTATTTTTGTCTTAGGAACTTAGTGTAAGTAATTTTGAATTTTTTTAGCCTTCATATGTTGATATTTCTATTCGCGGTATAGCCAAGTAAATAGTCGTTGATACAATTTCATTCGAAATAAAAATATAAGGACTAAATATTATATGAATCATTTGTTGCGAAACGAAATTCTATGAAATTTCTGTCTGCGAAACAAAGGGACACCTTATTAAATTGTTTACAATTCAAATAAAGCTGATTGAGATCAATTTGTTTTACTCACGTTTTCTTTGTGAACTATAAAATATCATCCCAAAAAGGACATCGTTTCCAGTGTAATTTCTAGGTATGTAATTCGCAAGCGCTCGCTATGTCCCAATGGAATTTAAGGGGGAAGCGCTAAGGTAGTCATACTCGTATTTGTTACAGTCGCGAATCATATTTAGATCAACATACAACCTGTTACTGACCTGCAAATTGCAAAAAACGTAAGAAAATTGAATTTCGCGGGCTACTCTGACGCGTTCGCCTTAAATTGTTTCCGATAAAATGTGATTAAAAAATCACGGCTACATAATCAAGCTACAATTTCCAGATTCGCATTGTATAGAAATAAATAAATGTAGCCGTGTGTACAAGGTTACGTCGTCGGCCTATGCAACGCGGAACTCACGTAGTTCGTATGAGTTATCATAGATGGCGTTAGTTTTTTCTTGTATGAAGAAGGTTTATGTAAAATGTTCTGATGGGCGTATCCTTCCTTTTGAAATCATTGAGACAAAGACATTAAATTATACTAGCAATAGACAGGACATAGCGAACAAAATCGTAATCCGATAGTTAAGTCCTCGTGGACTTAAGTCGCTCAGTCTAGTTTGGCACTCCTGCGTGTCAAATCGTTTTTGTGTCCACTCTATTCAACAAAAGAAAAACATTTACTGAGTAAATATGCCGAGCTGCGCGTTGCGTTATTGTAAATCACGTTACGGTAAAATGACTGGACCTAACTGCGGTTTATTTTCGTAAGATTTTTTTAAATTTACACAGTAATTAATTAGAATTCAATAATTTTCATAAAAAGTTCTAGAATATTTGGTAATTTTGTAATATACGCCCTCTATTGTGGAGTAGCTTAACTTTTTCTTGTAAGAGATGTCCATAATATTGTTGTTTATCGATTTTGTTATCGATATAATTTTATGAGGTAAGTAAATAATTGAACATAATCCTGTTTTTTAATTTAAACTCTCAGGAATTACTGGTTCAAATTGAAAAAATCCTATAGACCATTTATCGAGGAAGGCTATAGGCTATATAACATTACGCTACGACCAACAGGAGCGGAGCAGCAAAAATGTGACGCAAGTGAAGTCGCGCTGGTCAGCTTTGTAAAAAATGTGATTTAGTATGAATGTGGTTTTTCCAAGAGAATCTAAATATTAAATGAAAAATGTATAAATGATGCAATATCCGAAACATTTGTAAAGA
The DNA here is from genome assembly GCA_937001585.2 of Brachylomia viminalis. Classification (NCBI taxonomy): domain Eukaryota; kingdom Metazoa; phylum Arthropoda; class Insecta; order Lepidoptera; family Noctuidae; genus Brachylomia; species Brachylomia viminalis. The sequence goes on from OW443299.2 coordinate 14,407,948, forward strand.
GCATTTGAGAACTAAATTCTTGTAAAGCGAGTGTTTATAAAATAAGTAGTATACGAAACGTTGGTTTGAAACTAAACATTAATTTATCAATGGTATTTTCCAAATAAATAATTTACTTTGAAACTACTGCATTTTATTGCTTTCCTAACTTTTTGCTATTCATTGAAGAAAAAAATAGAACTTTTATTTATCGATAGTCGATATCTAAATGATTGGTAACATCTCTATTACACACTGGCTATCTGTCAAGATGATAGCTGAATTTAATACATTTAACTTTTATGGTTGCTATTCAAAGCTAGATGGCGTTACTGAGACATGAGATCACAGTTTTTCTATGACATTTGTTCTGATGGCCGCTCTATTGCTATCAATTTAATCTCTTTGATTATAGACAAGTATATAATCAAAGGAGCAAAGGCCGCTCTATTGCTATCAAATTAATCTCTTTGGTTACTTATAAAATCTTATAAAAAAGACAATGATATTACAGCAGGCCACAGACAAGCATCACCTTCAACTTCGTTAAATAGTCGTTCACCTTTATTATTGTCATAGTACGATTATTAGCAATTCAGAAGCAGGCCTGCTTTTGAACTGACTGGAAATTGAATGTTTTCTTAGAAGCTCATAGTTATATAATCAAAGCTCATAGTAAGCCCCCAGTTGCTTTGACGTACAGTCGCCAGCACATCAGGTTATACGAAACTGTTAGCTGAGCTTGCTTTCAATGAAAATAGAACATCATTGTAACACAGTGGTTTATTCAAATAGTTTACATTTTTTATGAATATAAACATGAAACTCAACTGAAATAAGATGACATAACAGATCAGTTGCTAGGCAACAACATAAAAGACTACTCCTAGAAAATAGTGCATTATATATAACCTTCATGGTTCAACAGAAACTGTCAAATTTCTCCAAATTATTTTAAACCTTAAAGTTTTGTCTTTAATACTTTGCGGGGACAATAAACGACCCAGACGTGATGAAATATTGTCTCGTTTAGTGTCCTTCAACTGTTTGTTACGCAAACAAACCTATACGAATTCGATTTCTTTTAATACGAAATGGTTTCTATTATTTTAACTACGAGCTTTAGTATTGGCGGTATTTTGTACCATAAATTTACAACTTACTGCCATAAACATACTACTTTACTTGCGGGAGTTAGTTGCTCCCACCATGTGTTTGAAATGAAACTAAAAGACTGTGACTTTAGAGGCCATGCAGTTTAATCAAAAAGGAATGCTCACAAACTTGTCACATACGATATATACATTGATGCGATCATAAATTACTAGTGCTAGTCACACATTAGAAAAAGTGAGGATCAAAAAGAGTAGCCGAAGAGTCCTTTTGTATATTGGGAGATCTGTCATTTTATTTTTGTTCCTGTCAAAGCCACTAGTGGTGTCCTACAATCGTAGTGATGTTACCCTCATCATTCAGGAGGACGATGTGCTAATCGCCACACCACCCCCCTACGGAGAGAACAACCCGGCTAAAATGACTAACCTCGTACAATTATAGCATATTAATAAACAGTGAAACAGGAAATTAATCAAAATTCTTAAATCTAACGCGCCGACCCGAGCGTGTGGTATAGGATTGCTTTACTGGCATATGAACCTGTACTGACTGTTGCGGGATTGAAGGCTCGAGGGACTTCTCTCTTACGGCATGCCGTGGAGGAGGATCAGTCGGGGCAGGCGATTGCATAGTGTGGGTCGTTTGCAGATCGGAATGATCAATGAAATGGACCCGTATAAGGTGGTTGCAGAGCTCTTCGGACGGTATCGTCTCTAAGGTATACATGAGTTGCAGTCGACAATTCCTTAAATATGAATGAAGCTGGTTCGCTATGACGACTAGCTGGCAGTGGTCGTACCAATGACATTTTCTGTCGCAGCTGTACAACGAAATCAACTGGGTCTAATCTTCCTGATGGTAAAGGTTGGACCAAAAATTCTCCAGGGAGCCTGAGGGGTTCTCCGTAAAGTGCTTCTGCTACCGTGGCTTCGAGATCGTCTTTAAACGCCGAACGCATTCCAAGCAGAACCATCGGGAGGGACCTTACCCACGAATCATTATGACACATTAATGCCGCTTTAAGTTGCCGATGGACTCGCTCAATCATCCCGTTTGCACAGGGGTGGTATGAAGTGGTTCTAATGCGCTTGGTACCGAATTGCTGCAGTAATCGAAGAAACAAGCCAGACTCGAATTGAGAACCCTGATCTGTGGTAATAACGGACGGTACGCCAAATCGAGATACCCATTCTTTGGTAAAAGTCTCGGCTACCTCCTCCGCGGTAATGGATCGCATGGGCCAAACCTCGGGCCATCTGGATACTCTGTCTATTGCAGTCAAACAATAACGGTATTCGTCACAGACGGGCAATGGACCAACGATGTCGATATGGACGTGCATGAAACGACCGGATGGTATGTCAAAATTACCGATGGGGGTAGAATTGTGTCTTGAAATTTTGCTGCGCTGACATGCTTCACAAGATCGGGACCAGGCTCGGCAATCCTTTCTAACCGAAGGCCAGACAAAACGCTCTGCCACCAAACGAGTCGTAGCTTGAGCGCCGGGGTGGCTCAAATTGTGTAACTTATTGAAGGCAGCGCGGCGGAAAGAAGGGGTCAGATAGAGACGTGGCTTACCAGTAGAGATGTCACAGTAAACCGGAGTGTTGGTCCCTGATGTACTGATTTTGGTGAGTGTTAAGCTGGAACCATCTTGTAATAAATTAGCAAGTTCTTGGTCTGATGCCTGCGACTTAGCCAAAGCTTCGTAATCCTGGTCCAGAGTGATGGCGTCTATGTCAATCCGTGACATAGCGTCGGCCACGATGTTGTCTTCACCCTTGATGTACTGGATGTCTGTCGTGAATTGGCTAATGAATGATAGCTGGTTAAGTTGTGGAGGTGGAAGTTTCTCACGTCGCTGTAAAAATGCGTACAAAAGGGGCTTATGGTCTGTGAAAATTGTTGCATGCTGGACTTCCAAAATGTACCGAAAATGTTGGACACTTTCATAGACCGCTAATAATTCACGGTAATAAGCTGGCCACTGTGCCTGCTGCGGAGTCAACTTTTTGCTGAAAAAGGACAGTGGATACCAATGGCCGTTTAGGTATTGCTGAAGGCAGGACCCAATGTGAATGCTAGATGCGTCAGTAAATAAAGCCAACCTGGCGTTGCTGATTGGATGTTGCAGCAGTGTTGCGTTGGAGAGGCTCTTTTTACAAGCTTCAAATTGTTGCAAGAGTTCGGGTGACCATGGAAATGGCTTTGCACCTTTAGTGTTGGTTGAAACCAATGCGTCAATCAATGGGGCCTGGAATTTCGCTGCATGAGGCACGAATCGACGATAATAATTAAGCATACCTAGAAACCGACGCATACCTTGTACTGTCTCAGGTGGTGGAAAATCTAGCAATGTTTGAATTCGATCTAGAGGGGGGCGTGTACCATCACCACTAACGTGGTAGCCCAAAAATACGGCTTCGTTGACACCTAAGACACATTTCGAAGGGTTTATAACCACTCCGTAGTCTTGCAGGCGTTTGAAGAGGACACGCAGGTGCTGAAGGTGGGTAGGCTCGTCTTTGGAAAATATGAGTATATCATCTACGTAAGGGAAACAGAATTCAAGGCCCCGTGTGACCTCATCGATGAAACGCTGAAAGGTTTGACCAGCGTTCCTCAAACCGAAGGTCATATACGGGAATTCGAAGAGGCCAAACGGGGTCACGATGGAAGTTTTTGCAATATCCTCTTCAAAAACCGGAATTTGGTGGTAAGCTTTGACGAGATCCAGTGTGCTAAATACCTTGGCACCAGCGAGGTTATGGGCGAAATCATTGATGTGCCTAACCGGGTATCGATCCGGTACGGTTCTGGCGTTCAGGGCGCGGTAATCGCCACAAGGGCGCCAGGTGTTGTCTTTTTTAACGGTCATATGTAACGGTGAAGACCACGCACTTTTTGAGGGCCGAGCTGTCCCGCATCTTACCATTTCCTCGAATTCATTTTTAGCTGCAACTAGTTTCTGCGGCGCCAAACGTCGAGGTCGACAGGAGACAGGTGGTCCGTCTGTGGTCTTGATGTAGTGCACTGTGTCATGCTTGATGACTCTAGGGAGGCCGGGAGGTCGAGTGATATCTGGAAACTCCGCTAGGAGTTGAGTAAATATTGACTTACCCGAGGCTACTGCTCGTACGCTGGGTTGGTCAATACTAGCGGTAGAAGCAGCAGATGTTAGTCCAGTAGTACCGTCGACCAATTTCTTATTTCGGCAGTCGGGTAAAAGGTGATAAAATGCTAAAAAATCAGAGCCAATAATGGCTGTACTGACGTCGGCTATCACGAATTGCCAAGTGAAATCGCGGCGCAAACCAAAATTTAATTTAGTTTGTATACTGCTTCCATTAGCGGCACTTAGTTCATAATCAGTAGGCTGCCTGCGTGAAGGTAACCAGCGGTGCGGAAAACAACACAGGTCTGACCCAGTGTCAATTAGGAAACGGCGGCTAGACACGTGGTCCGTGACAAAAAGGCGGCGGCCGATGTTTGCGCAATCAGTTGCCGCCGCTACTGACCGCTGCTTGGGTTTTCCGTAGACTTGGGTAGTTCGCGAACGATTGAAGTAAATGAAGTACTTCGTTTCACAAAATAACCCTATCTTTCCTTCAGTAGTCATTCAAATGTGTCACTACTTCATTTAGTTCAGTATTTCTTTTCGCTCGCACCAACTCAGCATTCATTTCGCTCGCTTGACTCTTACGTGTATAATTTTTTTTTTGCATGCTAGGTAAATTAACATTGATGTTATTCTCTTATTGAGAGAGTTTATTGTATAAAAACCAGAAAACATACTACTTAATATAAATAGTTAGATACTTATGTACTTTTGCTTACTTCTGAAACTGTTAATTTTATATTAAGTAAGTATACTAATTATTTTAGGTACTCCTTTTAGCTTTTTTTTGAAGTCGGTTTCATATTTCATGGCATTCATGGTTGACAGTCCTAAGCCTGTATAAAGTATGAAGGAAAATCAAGATAAATATAAAAGTGAACTAAGTGAAGTGCATCATTCGTCGTAACTTATCACACTACGCGAGCTCGATATCTCATTGACTCGTTCTGATTTGCTGAACTAATTGAAGTACTGAACTAAATGAGTGGACTACTTCATTGAGTCAAAAGATATACTTCAATCATTTCTTTTCACTGACACATTTTGCGCATGTCTAGTTTTCCGATTCCCAATCACATGGCCTAGTACATCTAGTTGCTTTAGCACCCCATCTCCTGTGGTACCAGCATCGCTTGGAATTATTCGCTGACTTACCGAAAGATGCTGACCGGCCGGAAGATGCGGACCGGTCACGTATGGGACGGTGTTGCTGCCTCGAGAGTGCAGCTACTTGATTACTCACATCTTCTAATTGTTGAGCTAATGTAGCTAAAGTTAAAGTTGAAGTTGCCGATGTGCAACAAACAGTAGGTGATGGGGCTAACTCCACGATTTTGTCAGCTAACTCTGACACTTTATCCAAATTGAGATCGGCCTGTGCTGCTAGTATTGCCTGAGCTTGTTGTGGCAGACGGCGCAACCAAAGTTGGCGTATGATATTATCATCTGAGAGAACTGTTCCGGCAAGTGAGCGAAGGTGACGAAGAAATTGGGACGGTTTCCGGTCACCGAGCTCTTCATCACTTAGAAGCTGTTTAACTCGTTTCTCTTGGGAAATTGACAGTCGTTGTATGAGGACTTCTTTAATTTTTTTATATTTCCCTTCGGCTGGTGGATTTGTTATTAAATCCTCGACCTCCCCTGCCAGCCTCTGATCTAGGTGACCTACTACATAATTGTATTTGGTAGTATCACCAACAATATTAGCAATTTCGAATTGGGCCTCCACTTGTGCAAACCAAATTGCGGGCTTGTCAGTCCAAAATGTAGGTAATTTCACTGCTACCCTACATACCTTTGCCTCCACTTCATTCTGGCCTAATCGCTTTTGTAGTGTTGCATTTTCTGCCATCAGTTGCTCAAGTTGTGCCTGAAGCTGTTCATTCGCCATTATTAATGAAACCTATACACAGCAAGTAGCAATAATACCACACACCCGAGCACCGCACAACAAAAAAATAAATAAATAACAATAATAAATAAATTAAAATTGTTACTGCAGTACCAAACCCAAAAGTAATAAATGTTAGCAGCTGGTAGGCATTCAAACAATATACAAAAAAAAATTACAAGATCATAATTCACACAAACAGCTGAGTAATATAAACATTAAGTTTTATAAAGTACCCAAGTCCTTTTAAAAAATTGACAGAAAACCCTTAAGTCCTGTTGATTTATGATAAGTCCAAAACTTATTTCAATGATGTAGGTATGCAATTGCACCTTATAATTAACACAAGGAACAGAAAAAGCACTGACAGAACTGTAAAAACATGGCTACTTCCTATAGGCAAATAACAATCAGAACTTTAAGCAAGTGCAATGCACAGCGACAAAATAGTATTGGTGCAATCTAATGTTCTTATTAGTATGTGCCTAAGTAGGTATTAAATGCATGCAGACAGTAAGTAGGTAAGTACCAGAGCCCTAGGTAAGTTTGTAAATAAATGGTTTTAGTTATCAGGTACTCAAAAGGTATTAACAGGAAAAATAGAAAATAAAACTTGCGTGAGGCGGCAAGGAATCTCCAGTGCTGCTTATAATCTGTTCAGATTTCACTTTGCAGTTGCAATCAGGGCACACACACACAGACTACAATATAATATTGCACACACAACATGCATTCATGCACTCTGGGCAGTTCTTCCGGCGCTTGCAGTCATTAGGTACAGACTGCAAGTTGTAGTCTGTACTTCTACAGAAACGTGATGAATTCTCGTAGCGTAGATGTACTCGTAGACACGGCGCAGCGTCGGGTCTTTGGTTGCGCGTCGGTGGCGTCGTAATCAACGTCAAAATAAGGTAAGTATCTGGTCTCGTTTGAAAGGCGACGACAGACGCAGGGAGTGGGCACTCCGGCGCCGGCGTGGGCACTTGTTTGTCTAGTTACTGATCGCAGTTTACCTTCTGATGCTGCTTGGTCAGCAGGAAACGTGAGGTTTTAGTCGCGGTCACCAATGCGGGAGTTAGTTGCTCCCACCATGTGTTTGAAATGAAACTAAAAGACTGTGACTTTAGAGGCCATGCAGTTTAATCAAAAAGGAATGCTCACAAACTTGTCACATACGATATATACATTGATGCGATCATAAATTACTAGTGCTAGTCACACATTAGAAAAAGTGAGGATCAAAAAGAGTAGCCGAAGAGTCCTTTTGTATATTGGGAGATCTGTCATTTTATTTTTGTTCCTGTCAAAGCCACTAGTGGTGTCCTACAATCGTAGTGATGTTACCCTCATCATTCAGGAGGACGATGTGCTAATCGCCACATACTTACTCATTACGATCATTATGTTACTCACGCTTTAATCGTGAACATGTTGGCTACCTAAAGATTGACAGGTGGCTTAACCATACATACTTAACCATACTTTATGGATTATGAAATCCTATGAAATATTTTAGTGAATCTTACGTATATAATGTGCTTGTGCTTGTGTTTAATGTTGTGCTAATTCTCTTTATTTTAGAATCTGTTTAAGAACGAATTCTTTGAAATATAATTAACATTCCAGGGTTATCCCATGGAGGGGGCACAAATGAGAACGTGTTGTCTACACTCCGTCAGATCCGACGAGGTCACCCACTGCTAACCGACGGTCACGCAGTCCTGTAAGGCGTCAAGCCTACAGCCTGGACTTAAGTCGGTCACGCAGTCGGCCGAGTTGTCGGTCAAAAGGGCGCCTGAGTCGCTGCTCACCACATCAACCGGTGCAGCCTCGAAGGCGGGATAGTCCCCGCTCTCGCAACCTGTTGAGTCAACGACGTTGCAACCCGGAGGCCCGACAGCGAAGTGCGCAGAGGAGCCGCAGCCCGGACCGCCGAGCATCGAGCCGCACGGACCGCCGAACATCGAGCCGCGCGGACCGCCGAGCAACGAGCCGCGCGGACCGCCGAGCATCGAGCCGCACGGACCGCCGAACATCGAGCCGCGCGGACCGCCGAGCAACGAGCCGCGCGGACCGCCGAGCATCAAGCCGCACGGCGTGCCGAGCATCGAGCCGCGCGGACCGCCGACCAACGAGCCGCGCAGACCGCCGAGCATCGAGCCGCGAGGACCACCGAGCGTCGAGCCGCGCAGACCGCCGAGCATCGAGCCGCGCGGACCGCCGACCAACGAGCCGCGCAGACCGCCGAGCATCGAACCGCTCCGACCGCCTAGCATCAAGCCGTGTGGACTGCCGAGCATCGGAGCGTCTCTCACCTGGCCGTGCAAGCTGCCACTCGCCAAGCCGTGGGAGGTGCCTTTCACGTAGCCCAGTGAGGGAGCCGCGAGCTAGCGCGGTGAGAGACGTGCAAGCCGCAATTCAAGACAGAACCACTGGTGAGTCAACATCTCTATTGGAATTATCTACTTTTTCGGATCTTGTCAATGGTTTAAAATCTATATCTAACAATAGTTCTGATAAGTAAGGTTCCCTTAACAACACGATTCCTGAGTTTGACCCAAGTAAACGGGACCAGACAATGACTGTGTGGCTTCATAAAGTAATTGAGTGCGCAATCATTTATGCATGGTCGGAGAAGCAAGTAATTCATTTTGCATTACCAAAACTAAAGGTTATAGCCAAAAGATGGTACGAGAGACTTCCATCGGTCCTGTTTACTTGGGCTGAATGGCAGGATAAACTATTAGCTGTTTTCCCATCGGATGAAAGTTATGGCCAAATGTTATGCGATATGTTGACTAAACGGGCTAGGTTCACAGACTCCTTAGAAAAGTATTATTATGACAAACTGTCACTAATGAATAGATGTTGAAGAGAAAAAGGTTATGCGAGTAGAGGATAGGGGCGATGTAGGTGCGGTTGACTCTTCAAAAATAAACACTCCGGTGTCGGAATCGAACAAGAAGTATTTTAAATCTGCTACTGTTAACGGTTTTTCCATAACTGCGTTCATAGATTTTGGGAGTGAATGCTCAATGATTAGGTTGTCGGAATTTCGAAACATAGGTTCGAGTTATTGTGTCAATAATCTTCCAGTACTGAGAGCATTCGGCAATTCGGTTGTCCCTTGCGTAGGTAAACAACGAGTTCAGATAATTATTGATCAGGTGGAAGCTGATATCGAATTGTTGATAGTCGCAGATGATGCAATGCATGTGCCCCTTTTAGTAGGTCAAACATTTACGGAGCAGCCACACGTAGTCATTCGTAAAACTAGTGACTCCTTGGAGATCTCTGAACTCGAGCACCAATATATTCTAGTACCTAATAGCAAAATAAATTTACTCTGTAAAGATTCCGTCGAAGTTTTGGGTCATGCTGTTGTGGATGTTTTAATTGTGTATACAGATCCGCCACATCAGGGCGACATATTTGTCGATGGAAGTTTGCGATTTCGAAAGGTTCGCTATGTGATAGCTGCTGGATTGTTCCAGATGAGAGAATGTGGAACAGGACAGATCGTTGTCAGCAATTCTTCGTCAAAACCATTGATGTTTTCAAAACATTCTCTGATTGCTTGTGGTCGTGTGGCTCAGGAAGAGTCCAGTATGCAAGTTTTGAACATTTCCTCAACTGTCAGTAATGGCTTTAAGTCTATTACTGAAGCTGATTTACATCTGGACGACGGACTTACTCCCGAGCATAAGATCCAACTACTCAATCTACTGTATAAGTACCGATCCTGTTTTGCTTTCAATTTATCGGAGTTAGGGAACACCACGGCTGGTCATAATTATGACAATAGACCTCCATGATAACCTACCCGTCGTCTATAGGAATAATAATAATAAAATAATAATAATAATAACGCTGATACAGCATACCTTTTGGCCGAAAGGTGTGCTGTATCGGGGTTTCCGCGGCCGGCTACGCGACACCTCGCAGTGTAACTCGACGCCTTCACTTCGTGTGCAGTAGTCTTTACTTTTAGATATGTATTAGTTTATAGTTATTGTTATATGCTTATATATGTATTGTGTTTTATGGGCCTTAGTTGCCTGAAATAAAGGATTATTATTATTATTATAGACCCTATCGTTTGTCGATCAGCGAAAAGGAGAAGGTTAGGGAAATAGTTTCCGAATTATTGGAGAATTACATTGCAACACCAACAACGTTATGTTACGCGAGTCCTATTGTAGTGGTTAGTAAGAAGTCTGGTGAACTTCGTTTATCCATAGATTATCGTGCCCTTAATAAAAAGACTGTCCGCGAAAACTATCCCATGCCGCTCATTGACGATCAGCTGGATGTCCTTTCTGGTAATAAATACTACACGACTTTGGACCTTGCATCAGGGTTTTACCAGATACCAATCCGGGAAGCAGACAAACATAAAACTGCGTCCGTGACGCCGGATGGTCATTATGAATTTAATCGTATACCATTAGGCCTGGCAAATGGTCCTGCTACCTGCAAACGTGTTATGAACCAAGTCCTTGGGTCATTGCGACACAAGGAAGCCCTGGCATATTTGGATGACGTGATTATTCCTTCAAAGGATATCAATGAAGGAATGTCGAGATTAGAGTCAGTGCTGCGTCTGTTTGCCAGTGCTGGCTTTACATTAAAGCTCCCCAAGTGCTTCTTTTTCTGTAGCTCGGTCGAATATTTAGGCTTTGCGGCTAGTGGCATTCGTCCTGGTGAGAGGAAAGTCGAGGCTGTGAAACTCTTCCCAACTCCTCAGAGTCAACATAATGTTCGCCCGTTTCTTGGGCTGTCTAGTTTCTTCCGCAGATTTGTCAAAAACTTTTCGGTTATTGCAAAACCTCTTACACAACTATTGATGAAAGAGTCGAAATGGTCATGGGGTACGGAGCAGGAAACTGCATTCCGTTTTTTACAAAAAGAGCTCGTACAACGTCCCACTCTAGCCCTATACAATCCGAAGGCAGATACCCAGCTTCATACTGACGCTTGTAAGATTGGAGTGGCAGGTATCTAGTTACAAAAGATAAGAACGATGTACTTAGGGCAGTCGCTTACTTTAGTAGGCAGACAACGCCCGAGGAATAAAACTACTCGTCATAAGACTTGGAGACGCTAGCCGTAGTTTCGTCCTTACAGAAGTTCCGTGTTTACTTAGTTGGTATCCCTTTTAAAATTTTAACCGACTGCAACTCGCTCCGTGCGACCTTTCAAAAGAGAGATATGATTCCACGAGTCGCTAGGTGGTGAGAACAGACACAGGAATATAATTTTTGCATTGAGTATAGGGCTGGTCATCGAATGGCTCATGTCGATGCTTTCAGCCGAAACCCTATACAGCAGGCTCATGATGTTATGGTCGTTAGTGATTGCGATTGGCTAGCTACAGTCCAAGGCACAGATAGTGAAATTCAAAGGATCGTTGGAATTCTAAAAGATCCTCAGTTTAATGACGTAGTTGACATTAAATCAAATTTTAAGTTGAAGAATGATAGGCTCTTTAGGATAACTAGTGATGGTGATAGGTGGGTCGTGCTGAAAGGGGTAAGATGGCAGATTGTTAAACAAAATCACGGCGATATAGGCCACTTTGCACGCGATAAGACTCTGGAACGTATCAAAGCGACATATTGGTTTGCAAAAATGCGTAACTTTGTAAAGAAATATGTCGGTTCTTGTCTAGAATGCGCTTATTCAAAAGCCGCTGGACGCAAGAAGCCTGATACTTTACATCCTATACCAAAGGTTGATGTTCCCTTTGACACTATCCACGCAGATCATGTTGGCCCCTTTATACGCAGTGCGAGAGGAAACATGTACATTTTAGCTCTGATTGATACATTTACTCGATATATTTATTTAAAACCCGTAAGGAACACAAAAACTTCTACGTCTATAAAAGTTTTCCGGGAGTATTTTGGTTTGTTTGGTGTTTCAAAACGGGTCATATCGGATCGTGGAACCTCGTTTACAAGCGAAAACTTTAAAAAGTTTATGATCGAAAAGAACATTAAACATGTGTTGAATGCTGTTTCTACACCAAGGGCCAATGGTCAGGTAGAAAGTTAACAGGACACTTGTTGATGCTTTGACTACAAAGTTCAACAAGGGCATAAATCGAACACCGTCAGAGGCTCTGTTCGGCATTAGACCATCGGGTCCAACTGACTGTAGAATCGTATCCGAACTGTCAGACAACTTATCTGGTTCTTCTAACGGCCAAGACCTGTCACAAATAAGACAAGAAATCAACTCTCATGTTAGTTCCTATCAAGAGTCGCAAAAGAAGCACTGCCCAGTTCCAAAATATAAAGTAGGTGATCTTGTGAGGGTCGAACGTCAAATCCCAGCTACAGGCTAAAACACTTACACAGGTAAAAAACTTGTTCCGAAGTTTCAGGGACCCTATAGAATAACTAAAATTTATGATTTCGATCGGTATCAAATTGAGGATACTTCCCTCACATGCAAATCTAACCGCTCTTATTCAACAGTTGTTGCAAGTGACAAAAGTAAAGCCTGGTTGAACTTTAATAGACCACATGACGAATCGTCTGGCAATGACACCGAATGACCTAAATAGGTATGTATTCTTGCATCAAATGTCAATATTATTTTTCAATTCGTGATTTTAAATTTACTTATTTCAGTTTTACCTACTGGTTTACCGTTTCAGTATCTGGGCCATGAAATAATGCCCGTTACTGTACACAATCCTTTCAGACCCTTAGACCATGAAATAATGTCTACTGAGTTCAACTCTGGCTATGAAATAATGCCATCAAAATGGGCCATGAAATAATGCCCGCATATGTACATCGAGCCATGAAAAAACACTCGTTAAATTATCACTGGGCCATGAGATAATGCCCAAAAAAATGAATCTATATAGGGGAATGCCAAGGTTTCCTACAAGACTCGGCCAGAACCGACAAAGATGAGCTATATGTATATTATAAAAAAGGAAAATAATTACAGAATTTGATAGTGTTAGTTTTCTATTAGAAGTACACCAAAAAAAGTTATAGTTCTTTAAAGTCAACTTTAAAGAACTATAACTTTATTTGGTGTACTTCTACAGATTTTATTTATATAATATGGTATAATTCTTACTGTTTTCTATTATGAATTATCGTTATTGTAGAAAGTCTGTCGGGCGCTAGATGATCCGAGCCTAATGTCTGTTTTCTTTACACTAAATAAAATAGAAAGTACACCAAAATGATGTACTGCTGTTAGACCATATTATTGTAATGTATTAATTTGTTCAATAATTTATTGTCATTGACAACATGTAGGCTAGATATATTAAGGTATTTTGTTTCTGCTCTCTTTACACGAGGACGTATAATGTCAATGGATGGCCGACTGTTACCAATATTATATTATGTCGCATTTTATGAATTTAGCCATGTTAAACTAAATCTGTTTTAATACTGTAGGTATTGTTTTGACTATTTGAGTACCGACCAAGCTCGTCGTAGATGACACGACGCGACGGAGGAATCATGGTATAATATAATAATATTATACTTCGCCTGGTATTCTCTTCCCGTGACAGCTGGGTCACGTGATTGACCTAAGTATACGTCATCAGTTGCGATGCGGCTCTCAAAGTATTTTAGTGGGGAAAAAGATAAAAATAATACAACAGGTACTCAACTTTTATCATTTTCAATAAATTGAAATATTTGAGACTTTTTGTATTTTTTTACTTTGCTTCTTTTTTAATTGATTGCATATTATGGTTTTATTTAGTTCCCTTACACGTAGATAGGTCCTCGTTCGAACTAAACAAAGTATTACTTCATAACGAATTTGAGGATACAAGTCCTTTGTGGCATCATGAACAATCCGAGTCAAATTAGTGAAAATGAATTTTTCATCGTGCAACGATTCACCGTGGTATTTATTACATTCTCTCTCCATTATAATCAGCAACCCTGATCAATTCTTTGTAAGGGTAAATTAGTTTTCCTCTCGACACAAAAAAAAATCCAATCATTTATCACTTAGATATCGATTGTGAAGTCATAGTAGTCAGTCGATACAGAAACGAAAAAGTTAAAAATTACGCTATTATTATGTATTCTGAGTCCACAGAGACCCGAAAAACACTGATTAGTATTTTAGAAGAGCCCAAAAGGCCTTGTAGACAGAGCCGTTAAACCTTATTTGAAAAAAAAAAACTATCTAGCATACTACGTCAACATCACTTGAAAAAAAAATACATCTGACCTGGCTGTATGGGCCAAGATCCCTTTGCCTGTCCTTAATTAGGACTAAAAAAACAACCAAAAAAAAATCACTACAAAACAAAATAAAATAATAAAATGGACCAACTTAGTACACGACGAAAACCTAATAGGACGCAATTAACTCGACTTGAAAAATAAGTCAAAAACTAGTTAGGTTAGGTTATGTTCGGGCGTACAGCCGAATTAGCACAACTATGCCTTATATGGAATTTACAACCGTAGATAAATGAAATAATATGTAGAAAGGTACTTACCAGTTCTTATTGTTGTTTTTGGTTTACAATATTGAAGCCACTCATTTGCTATCATCTCTTCTTTGGGTAAAGAAAAAAACCTTATTACTCCGCCTTTTTTACTTCTGTTTTTAGTTTAGTATGGAACAAATTAACCTTTTTTTTTCTTGTGTATCTTTCAAACACAGTTTTTATAGTAACTAATGTTTGGGAACCACAGTATTTTGTTCACCGAGCGAAACAACGCTATAGATATGAGCGACACGACGGATAGTAATGAAATGGGGAGCTGTTAGTATGACACTTGTCAATTCGATGTGTGGCTACTGTGTGTGATTGAATTACCTGAGCAAAATGCATTTTTTTACTTATCAAAGCAATTATGAACTAATAATTAAATATTTTAATTAATTTAAAACTAAAAAGATGAATCACAAGAGTTACTAAATAGTTAAGCTAGTTAGTAATTTATTTTATTTTTATTAACTAATTAAGAAAGTCCCTAAATTTACTGAAACGGACAACCAATGGCAACACTTATCGTGACGTAGTCTTAGGCCATCGTGGGAAGAGAATACCAGGCGAAGTATAGTAGGTATATATTATTATACCATGGGAGGAATGACAGCGGACCGCTGCCGGTGGATGGCGGGAAATTGAGACTTTTGGAATTTTGGATTGCCGTGAGCGCTACGAGCTCGATCGTGCGACGTCGTGATACGAGGACTAAAGCTCAAGTTGTGTTTTAAAGATACCTAGTATTGATTAAAGTATATTTGGTTTCGTGTGTTGGAGAAATACAATAAGTAAGTACTTGAATACATCGCCACATGCGATGCCATTGACTGGGGAATCACCGCAGACAGTTCCGACTCGCCGTGAACTATGCGGCACCCGGGTCCGACCCACTGGAACCTCAACTGGCACTGGCAAGCACCGCAAGATACACAACTCAGCCCACTATCGACCTCCGATCTCCGGAGGGGAGTAATGTAGCGGTATCTACATCGCCACATATGCGAACTGCGCATCACACTGACGTCACGCAAAATCCTGCATCGCGCAACCAGAGTTTACCGCGCAACTAGCATAATTATATACAACGCTCCGACATCAATCGTCGGGCACCCACCAGACACGACACATGTCTGGTCGGAGGATCCTTCCTTTACTATGGGTATGAGTGAGCTTTACACCCTGTTCCTCGTACCTCTATAGGCTTGGCTATCGAAGCTGTTAGAAAAGGCGTAAAAATGTCCGATGCAGCCAAAAAGTTCAATGTGCCTAGAATAACTCTGCACAATAAAATCACCGGGAAAAGTCCCATAGAGTGCTCAATGCTTCGATCATAAATACCCTAGATACAACATCTCCTACAAATTCACGCCGAAAAAGTGTCCGACTCGCTTAGTTATATATAAGTATGCACGTATAGTAGACAAATTCACAATGTATAATGTACTAAGACTATATTAATAAAAATTGAATACAACTTTATTCCCTTCACAAAAGGTTTTATTTGTAATGCACGCGTTAGGCGGTTGTGACATTACAAAATGCGATAATTGTGCAAGTCGTAAAATTTTAACGACCGTCGGCCGTAGGTGTACGAATGTACACCTTAAGTCAATCAGAATTAAGTATAATTCAGTTTACGCTGCGTGGGGATCGTAGCCTTGAGTCTTGTAGGAACAGAGTATGAATTTTTCGTCTCTTTTAACACGTAAATAGCAACACGCGCGGGAAAGGGACAACCGCGTAAGCGATTTACTTCAACTATTTTAGAAAGACAATGTTTTTACTTAGTTAGAAGGTAAATTTGGCCACAAATCCATTACATTATGAAATCTTGAATTAATACTTACCGAAAATAAGACACCCCATCCTTTTTCAAGCTATTTGAAGTATTATTTTTGCACTTTTTCACGGAGCACTTCGGCATGTTGACCTGACGGTGACCGGCGCGCGACTGCGAGCGCAATTGTGCTACAACGCGTTTTTAGCACAATTGATTCATACCGCGCTTGAGGCGTTGTTAGTGTATCTAGGGTATTTATGATCGAAGGCTCAATGGGACCCAGTACCGTTTGGTCGAAGGAAGAAGAGGATATTCTAGGAGTCTGAATTAAAGATATGATACGAAAGATGAATTATTAGACAGTGTCCAATGTCCTACGATTGCTGCACGTACTTCCCAAAATGTATGTACAGCAAGAGATAATTTTACTCAAGATGACATTGAGAAGTGGTTTTCGGAAGTTGAAGGTGATTTGAAAGATGTAATGCTGACGATGATGAACTTAACTGACGCAAAATAGCGGTTGTCCTGTAAATCCTTCGTTTACAACAATGTTATGATATTACGGTTTAAAAAAAAATACTGACAAAAAAGTCAGTCGATCATTGTAATTGATTTATTTATTTGCATAAAACATGGTAATTATACAAAGGTGTTACTTACATGAGTTATGGATGAGATCATACCTACATGTTTTGCTTAAGAATAAAGCATGCTAAATGATTAACACAACTTATGTTCAAAGTATTCCATACTGCTTTAAAAATTATTATCATTTAGCCATTTAAACAACTGAATTTTAAACAGTCTGATAATTAGTCATTTAAGTTTACATGGTTATTCGTTATATATATGTACCTACAGCCATAGATAAACAACTATTACTATATTTTGTTAATCGAGGGCTTTCATCTAAAACAAAGTCTAAAGTCACTCCGTTAGTATGCTGTGTGGTGTGACTGCGCTCTGTTTCTTACTATTTTGCGACTGTTTAGGTCCAACACCTAGTGGCGGACTAACAGGGGGGCGGAAGGGGCGGCCCGCCCCGGGCCTCCGGTCTTGAGGGGCCCCCAAATGCGTTCGCGTTCCCCTAATCATGGGGTCTCAACTCGAACAATTTATAATAATAGTCTTGAAGAAAATTCAATAGATGGTAGCCTAAGTAGAAATTAAGAAAATAACAAGAATTAGAAACGTTAAACGGCAGATTAAGGCTGAAGTAAGATTAGTCAAAATCATAACTTCTTTGTGTTGATTTGTCTATATACACTCTTAAATCACGTATTTTCAATGAAAAAGATAAATGAAGCCTTTTTATTCAATTCGAACCCACAGAATGATAAACTAGCTTAAAAGTTTAGCTTTGCAATAATAGATTGCGTTTTACTCAATTTGTCCTATTGTCATTGCAATACTTGAAATGAAATGAAATGTTTATTTCTGTTCTTGACACTTTTACACGTCAATATTTTAAAACTAGATGTCGCCGGCATTTCCTAGCTGACTGATCCCTGAGAAGAAATGCCGAAATAACTCGGAGTTCCTGGTCTCTTTTAAAGTCCAAACATTGTATTAGGTAATACGATTTTAAGACGGAAGGGAAGGGCCTTTTAAGACGGCATGCATGCATCAGTCATCGTGTGACTCAACCTTATTTTAGGGAGCTCAACGACCTGTCACACGACGCTACCAGATCGGCAGGACATTTGCGTAGGTAGGCCATTTATAAAATACTCAAAACTGCCAGACAGCTATAGTCATGTATTCTATCTAGCCTGCGAAATTGACTGTGAATGTGAGTACCATTCACAGTCAGTTGTTTCTCTTTAAATATCATCAAAAATATTTTAAGTTATGTCACTTAAAACTTTTCACCATTTGAAGTTCATACAATCCTATTGAATGTAATGAGGTGTAGGTACCTATTGATTGAATTACTATTTTCATGCCTATTGACAATAGGATTCTTAGGAAAAGAATTAGTTGTATTGCCGATTCTTATGATTGATCTACAATGGACCAAAAGCGACTAGTTAATCTAGCCGTGCTTTCAATAAAAAATAAACCATTTCACAGAAGTTATTGAGGAGTAAATTGAAGGCACGAAAACACATATAAAACGCTACAAAAGATAAGAAAATATCTATGATTTATTTTATCTAATTTATTTTTTGTCGATGATTTTTATTTTATTTTCCTCACCGCTAAACCCTTCAATATCCATTCTATATTTTAGGTACCATGCATGTTTATTTAGCCTAAATAACTTAAGTCGAATTACATTTCCACTTGTCAGATTTTAACGAAATAAACTACACATAAATAAACATACAAATTTTAATGTGAATTGAATGAAAAGCTTGTAAAACTAATTTTTTTTTGAGCTGGGGGGCCTTAATCAGCTTTGCCGCCCCGGGCCTCTGACGAGCTTAGTCCGCCACTGGGTATTGGCACTCAGGACTCCGATTACAGTTTTTGTTGTTGACTCCGGCTATGTCTTGTATTTTGTTTCCTGTTTCGTTTGAGTAGTAAAAGCTTTTAGGTTTGAGATGAGACAAGCGATTTGGATTTTCCGAGCTGTCACACTGAACAACAACTTAGGTATCTGTTTGGGAACATACTAAATGAAGCTGACAATGTCCTTCTGTAGCGAAAATGAAAAACACAACGGTATAATTATCCCACAGAAGTTTAAAGGGAAAATGCACTGGAAGATGTACCACGATAACGGGATTAATGAAGATGTTCTTACGTTGTCGCATCCAGTCACACGATATAGTTACAAAGTTACTTAATAATCTAAAAATCAAACATACATAATAGGTAAGTATAACAAAATCGTAGCGAAGTCAAAACTGTAGGTACATACTAGTAGTATGTAGTAATTTTTGGGAGGCCTGGAAACGATTCTAATGCCGCAAAATAATAAAATTATTACTTAGAATTTTTGTTCATTTGTCTGAATGTATGTTCCAGCATCACGCAAAATACCGGATATATTTTGTTTAAATTTTGCATAGATATTCCCTGTAAGTCAGGTTAGTACCTATGTAGGGTACCTATATTTTATTTTATTTATTTATTTTATTTATTAGGGAAAACAAACAATTACACATTAAGAAAAACAGAAAGATAGGATACAGAAATGATACAAATGTGAAATCAACCACGTTCTCCACAGATACACAGTGAGACAATTTGGTAAATTTAAAGACTAGCGTTGTAAACAATAAATAAGAGGAAAATTAATATTAAAGTACCAACAAAACAAAGCCGCTAAAGATGCCGCATATAAGCGGAACAAAAGTTTCACATTATTTTTTCAATATATTAAGTAACATGAGTTTAAACTTACTATGTGGCAAAGCAAACAGATCCAAACTGCAGAAATTCTTATTAAAATTGCTCGTAAGGCGACGAAGAGGTGCACGCAAGCCTGCGTTTGTATGACAGGAAGTAGTGGCGAATACAGGTCGTGAGCGCACCTCGCGTCCCTGGCATGAAATATATATTTTTTTTTTTTTTTAAATCTTTATTTAAAGAGCTTTGTCGTAGATCGACAATGTCGCTCTATACGTACTCTTATACATAAACAAGAACAGACAAAAAAAAACATCAACGGGAAAACAATCAAATGAGCTTGAGATTGCAACAATCAACGTCTCAACCTCAAGCCCAAATTGACCAACTTGTACAGCGCCATAGCTGCCCTCGACAGCGGAACAGCTAAGGCGCTGTTACATCCACCCACCGTACGAATTTTGGGATATTTGTGTAAGATTTCTATTCTAAGCGACTCGTTCCGGACACATTCCATCAAGATGTGATATAGATCTTCAGCTGTATTGCATTCAGTGCAATTAGGTGACTCAATTTTACCCATCAAGTGAGCCAATTTATTAAGTGGAATGTGTCCGGAGCGTAGTCTCAACGCTGTGACCAAACTGAACCTATTCAAACTGTTGCCAATCCAGGGACAATACAATGGCTGTGGTTGTATGGTCTTATACCATATACCCACTTCTCTCGATCTTTCATCGAAGTATTCTGTTGAGAAGCACAGCCCCCTAAATCTGTCTAGATAGGAATTAAATAATTGTTGAAAAGCACAGCCCTCTAAATCTGTTAAGATAGGTGCTAAATAATGATGAACGACTTGGATAACGTATTTTTATATAGATAAATGTCACCAGTAGGCATTACACACCTAATTTTTATGTATCACCTTGTAACTTCTTATAACAAGAAATACGAGTAAATTTAATGTGACAAAGTTCTATCTGTTAGAGTAAACAAACCCGTTGATTGGTCGAAAGGCGCCCATTGTATTCCACATCCTGGTTCCCACGATCAAACTAGGTCACAGGGGTGAAGAGCGGGGAGCGCGGGGTAGGGTATAATCGACTCTCCCACTAGCCATTGGATAGTGGGCGGTCGTGATAAGGGGACCGACCACTACTTGCGCTTACGTTGGGGGAAATAAAATGGGCGCCCACGGGCGTAACGACACAGTCTTCCTACAACAGTCTTCCCATAGTCTTCAAACAGTCTTCTTCAAGTCGTGATAATTGTCTTAAAAGTAAATATTGTATAAGTGTGTGACTTTAATGTAAAAGTATCTTTTAAATCAGTGTTAAAATCGTTGAAGTTTAAATATAATATTTAGTGCACTCATCTTGTTCGTGTTTTCATTCAACCCTGCGTCCTGAATCGTGTAAAATTTTTGGTCCTTCGAGTGCCGGATCGTACGGAAGATAAACAAGATGAGTGTTAGAAGCACAATTACGACACGGAGTAAGTTGCGCAAAATAGAGGCCGACATGAACAAGCGACGTGAGTTGGAGGCTGACTCTGGCGTGCCGTCTGAAAAGGCACCAGGCTCAGTTTCAGTTGCACCGATTACATCGTCGGTTCCTGTACCTGTAATCCCACTGGCGGGAGGTCGTGTTATCGACCACAGAGATATGTTCACGCCTGTGAGATCGGAGACAATCCAGAGGGCAGGTTCCGGGACAAGCCACGTCTCCTCGAGGAGCGGCCAGAGAAGTGCCGACTACCTTCGACGGAGGGTTGAGTACGAGGCTGAACGAGAATTGGTACGCATGAAGGAGCAACTCGTCAAGAAGAAGCTTGAAGCCGATCTCGCTGAGATTGATGCCGCTGTTGAGGAAGACTCAGAATCAGAAGGAGAAGGGACAACGCGGCGAGTGGAAGCATGGGTCGAAGACTCGGCTCCCGCTGTCAGGGAAACACACACGCTCGCTGTGAGTCGCGATCCGCCGCCGCGTCAAGTGTCCGCGCCCTCTCGTGATGTGTTAGCACCAGTGCCGCCGCCCAGTTATATACCTGCGCTCCAACAGTGTGCGCCCGCGTCGGTACAGTTTCGCGAACCACCGTACCTAGGGAGCGCTACGCCCTTAGCTACGGCCAGTGTTCCACGAGCCAGAGAACAGGCTAGAAGAGAGCCTGAGTGGGAAAACGCGTTCGCAGACGACAGGGACAGGAGCAGGTCGCGGGACAGAAAGATAGATCAGTTGGCAGACGCTATCACAAACCTAGCGCGTCCGCGGCCGGTACCAAGACAGGCCTATGAGTTGCCATTTTTCAAAGGCGACCCAGCTGAATGGCTGTCGTACAAGAACATGTACCACGACACAACAGTTATGTACGAGTTCAAGCCGCATGAGAACCTAGCGCGCTTGAAAACATCGCTGCAGGGAGACGCAAAGTTGGCCGTGGAAGATTTGTTGCGCACCTCGACTAACCCAGGTGAAATTATCAAGACGCTTGATGAAGAGTTCGGGCATCCTAATCTAGTGCTAGAGTGTGCTCTAAAGAAAGTGCGAGCGTTACCTAAAGTGACTGAAAGTGGCCGTGAACTCAGAAAGTTCTCAACAACGGTGAGAAATTGTGTGTCGCTGCTGAAGAGTGTACAAGCTAACGGATATTTAAACAATCCACAACTGGTGAGTGAACTTTTGAACAAACTTACATCTGTACAACGTGCTCAATATGGTGATTTTGCTATGGGTATGGCAACGACCCAGGGCATAGATGTGCGAGTTTCACCGAGTCTAGAAATACTCGCAGAGTTCCTGAGTCATCTAGCCCGAGCCACGTCTTTTTATGTTCAAATGGAGATGAGTGCGCCCACATCATCGTCTAGCACGGCTAAGCCCCGAGCACCTGTACAGATGTTCAAGCAGTCTAGAAATGTTCAACGCTTGCACGTTCACTCAGATAATGACCAGCAAGCTAAGGCCACAGAGGAACCATGCACATTATGTGGAGACAAACATAAGTTACCCAAGTGCGTCAAGTTCACCGAGTTGAGTGTCGACGAGAGGTGGCAACATGTTAAGAAACATAAATTATGTTTTAAGTGCATCATAAAGAAGCACGGGAAGAACTTTTGTCGTGCAAGTAGGTGCGCGTCGTGTGATTACGCGCACCACACATTGTTACATGCCGACAAGAGGAGCGAGAGCGTCACGAACGTTAGTGACTACACAGGGAAGGCGTTATTAAAGATAATGCCAGTGTGTGTTACAGTGAACGGTGTTGACAAACATTGTTATGCCCTACTGGATGACGGGGCAACCGTATCACTGATAGACGACTCGTTAGCTGATAACGCCAGTGGAAAGCAAGTTCCACTAACTCTGCACAGTGCGCGCGGTCAAGAGATCATTGACAATACATCAAAAGTAATCAGTGTATCAGTGCGTGGACCGAACGGGTTAACACATAAAGTGAAGTGTCGTACATTAAAAAGCCTGGACTTACCCGCGCAAACAGTGTCCGCCGCAGTGTTAACAGAACACGCCCACATTCGCGACTTGGGTTGCGAGGAAATGAGAGGAGCCAGACCACTGCTGTTGTTGGGCCAAGACAACTGGGAGCTGTTGGTCAGCCAGGAGACTCGCCGAGGAAAATCCGGTAAGCCAGTTGCCTCTTTGACCAGTTTAGGGTGGGTTGTGCACGGACCTGTAGGTACTCATCAGAGTGTTAATGTTCATTCACTAAATTGTGTAGTAGAATCAACTATCGACTTGCACGAGTTAGTCAAAAAACAGTTTGAGCTAGAAGCGATAGGAATTTCAGAGGTGCCTCGAAAGCACAAGGATGTGGAGAGAGCTAAGGCTATTCTAGACTCCACTAGCCGTCAGACAGAGAGCGGCCAGTGGGAGTTAGGGCTACTGTGGCGTCGCGACGACCCACAGTTACCTAATAATTATAGGTACGCACGCCAGCGTCTAGCCGGAATTGAGCGTCGGCTACATAAGGACGCTGTGTACACCGCAGCCTATACAGCGCAGATAGATAGGTTGTTGGCAGAAGGGTACGCGAGTAGGGTAGAGGGCGGTATCAAGTCCGATTCGGTATGGTATTTACCCCACTTCGGGGTAACGAATCCAAACAAACCGGGAAAATTAAGATTGGTTTTTGACGCTGCGGCTAGCTACAATGGGACGTCTTTAAATGACAATTTGTTGACTGGACCCGACTTGCTTAATTCCCTGTTAGGCGTGCTATTTAAATTTAGATTGGGGCCTGTAGCTTTTACTGGGGACATAGCCGATATGTTCTTACGAGTTTTTATAAGAGAACAGGATCGAGGGGCACAGCTGTTCCTTTGGACGACTGACGGCAATAAGGAGCCTGACGTGTACGTCATGAACTCCATGATATTCGGGGCCGCGTCGTCGCCAACGTTGGCAATTTATATTTTAAATAAAAACGCGGAACAGTTTAAAGAAACGTGCCCCGAAGCGGTAGCCGCCATACACGAAAAACATTATATGGACGACTACCTGGATAGTGCTTGGTCTGCCACGCAGGCCAACAGTTTAATTGAGGAAGTGACTCACATCCACGCCAGAGGCGGGTTTAATATACGGGGGTGGGTCACCAACTCTCAAGAGCTGCGCGATAAGCTCAGAGTAGATATGCCTGACCGGGTTTCCTTAGATAAAGGCGAAGGTGCGACGGAACGCACGTTACGCATGATCTGGTCACCAAGCTCGGACCAATTAGCTTTTGACCTATCATTTAAGAAGTTGCCTAAAGCCATAGTAGAGGGACACGTGGTTCCAACAAAACGGGAATTCCTTCGATTTATCATGTCAATCTTTGACCCACTAGGTTTCTTGTATCCGTGTGTCATACAGTCGCGCATCCTTATGAAACGGATATGGCACACGGGAATTCAATGGGATGAGAAACTGAAAGAGCCAGAGGCCAAGTTGTGGTTTGAGTGGTTGCAAAACCTGTACCACCTTAATAACATATTCATACCTAGGTGGTACGGCCTCCAGCTAGAGCAACTAGAGTTGCATGTGTTCGGTGACGCGAGCGAGTCCGCTTACGCAGCAGTAGCCTATGTAGCGGGGTTAAACACAGAAGGGGATAGGGATGTCGCGATAGTGATAGGTAAGGCGAGAGTAGCGCCACAAAAGGTGACATCCATTCCACGTCTAGAATTACAAGCGGCTGTGTTAGCCTGTAGACTAGCCGATACAGTAGTCAAGGAATTAGGAGCAGTTATTAGTAGCATTCATTTATGGACTGATAGCAAAACTGTCCTCAAGTGGATAAATTCAGACGCGTTAGAATTTCAAAGGTTCGTGTCACACCGTTTAGCCGAGATAGACAAAAGGTCAGAGAGGGACAGCTGGCGCTGGGTTCCGTCAGCGATGAACCCCGCAGACAAGGCTACCCGGATGGACTGGCCTAACAACAGCAATGAGTGGTTGTCGGGTCCCTCTTTTCTTCGCTGTCCACAGGAGCAGTGGCCGGCCGACATCAAGCTCGACGCGGTGGCAGAGCAGGACCTTGAAAGAGTACAGCGCGTGCACACCGTTGCAGTACAGACTGAATCGCTGCTGCAGTATGAGCGGCTACCTACGTGGACGCGCGCCGCTAACGTCATGGCGCGTGTGCATATTTTCATAGATCGATGCCGCAAGCGGCGTCAGACATCCCTTGTGTCGACAGATGACCTGCACGAGGCCGAGATGCGCCTCCTGCGTCTGATACAGGGGGACAGCTACACGGAAGACATCGCTGCGCTACGAGAGGCTCGCCCATTGCCTCGCAACAGCAAGTTGCGGGCACTAGACCCCATGTTTTATGAAGATGGGCTGGTGAGAGTACGCGGCAGGCTGGGCGCCTGTAGCGAGCTCAACTTCGGGGAGCGCCATCCTATCATCCTGGATGGGAAGCATGCGCTCACGCGGCGCCTCTTATTCAAATACCACGTGGAGGCGCTGCACGCCAATCAAGAAGCTGTGGTGAACAGAGTCCGTGAGAGATTCTGGATAACAAACTTGCGATCTGCGGTAAAAACCGTCACTGCAAGCTGCCAACGGTGTCGACTGGAGAGGGCCAAGCCGGTGACACCCAAGATGGGTGACCTCCCGGTGGCCAGACTAGAGGTGACGAGAAGAGCTTTCGTCCACTGTGGGGTCGATTATTTTGGCCCCATGGAAGTGGCTGTCGGACGACGCAGAGAGAAGAGGTGGGGCGTGCTATTCACGTGCCTCACCACACGCGCCGTCCACCTGGAGCTGGCGGCATCGCTGAGTGCCGACTCGGCGATACTGGCCCTGAGGCGCTTGATTGCGCGCCGCGGGCGTCCGTCGGACATGTATTCCGACCGCGGCACAAATTTCGTCGGGGCGCACGCCGAGCTACGCGCAGCACTGCGCGACATGGACCAGGACAAAATGAGAAGCGAAGTGACGGGACGCGGAATTGCCTGGCACTTTAACCCCCCGGCATCTCCACATATGGGCGGGTGCTGGGAGCGACTAGTGCGCTCAATCAAGAACGCACTAAAGGCAACGCTACGAGAGCGTGCCCCTCGCGAGGAGGTACTTTACACACTCCTTGCCGAAGCCGAGCTGATCGTAAACAGCCGGCCTCTCACATACGTGAGCAGCGACGTCGAGCAACCAGTGGTTCTGACCCCCAACCATCTCCTGCTGGGCACAGCCGCGGGAGATGCACCGTGCACGCGTCGGCATGCCGCCGACCTGGATTCCCGCCGCATGTGGCGACGGGTGAACGCGCTGGCCGACCTCTTCTGGAGGCGCTGGCTGCGCGAGTACCTGCCGACGCTCCAACGCCGTAATAAGTGGTTCAGTGACGTTCCAAATGTGAAAGTGGGTGACGTGGTAGTGATCACAGACGCGAATAAGCCACGAAACCAGTGGACCAAAGGGGTCATCCAAAGTGTATATCCTGGCGCGGATAATATAATAAGAGTGGTAGACGTAAGAACCAATCATGGGGTCCTGCGTCGACCTGTTGTAAAGGTGGTTGTGCTTCCGACAGACGGGAATGTAGTCGGATGAACCCTTCTACAGGGGGTGGAAATGTTGAGAAGCACAGCCCCCTAAATCTGTCTAGATAGGAATTAAATAATTGTTGAAAAGCACAGCCCTCTAAATCTGTTAAGATAGGTGCTAAATAATGATGAACGACTTGGATAACGTATTTTTATATACACTCGAGAGCAATGAATCCGGGTCACTTAAAGAATGTTAAAAATCTCGGAAACTAAAAATGATAGGTTAATGCAATAAATTGTATTTAATAGACAATGTAATACTCCTTAAATGAAAGTAAAAAAAAATACATTTTATTAACACAAAATTACATAAAGAAAAAAACTGCTGATCTCTCCTTAAAACAAAAATAGGAAACATGAAATTTTTGAACTTTATTACGATTTTCTTGAATTTTAATACTTCGTATTGCCTCCTCGTGCTTCCATTACTGCGTTTACGCGGTTTGGCATGCTGTACACCAAGTTCCTTATACGATTTTGGGGAATATTCTCCCATTCCTCTGTGAGAGCAATTTTGAGCTCACGAAGCGTGATTGGGGGAGGGTTTCGTTGTTTTACGCATCTGCCTAGCTCGTCCCAAGCATGCTCGATCGGGTTGATATCCGGGCTGCGCGCTGGCCACTCCATACGAGTAATGTTCATCTCTTGAAGGTAGTCATTCACAATCCTACCTGTATGAGGTCGGGCATTGTCATGCATAAATATAGCATCCTCACCTAAATTGACCATAAATGGACCAACGTGATCATTGAGGATTTCTTCCACATATCTTACGCTAGTTAAAGAGCCGTTTTCTATGATCACCAGCTCTGTGCGACTTTCAGAAGAAATTCCGGCCCACACAAGTACAGACCCACCACCGTAGGCTACTTTTTCTTCGATGCATGCTTGCTTGAATCTTTCCCCTGGTCTTCGATACACTCTGTGTCTTCCATCGTGCTTGTAGAGCATAAATTTTGATTCGTCGGAGAACATAACTTTTGACCAATCTTCAATACTCCAATTTACGTGGCTCTGGGCATATCTTAGTCTTGAAATACGATGCCCACGCTCCAGTTTAG
Organism: Brachylomia viminalis; assembly: GCA_937001585.2. Classification (NCBI taxonomy): domain Eukaryota; kingdom Metazoa; phylum Arthropoda; class Insecta; order Lepidoptera; family Noctuidae; genus Brachylomia; species Brachylomia viminalis. The sequence goes on from OW443299.2 coordinate 14,435,747, forward strand.
GGCCGTTTGCAGGTCTAAGGGGTTTTAAGTTAGATTCAGCAAGCCGACGTCTTACTGTCCATGCACTTGGGTTACTTCCTCCGAGGCGTCGAAACTGATTGGTGAGTTCAGTTCCTGTGAGAAAGCGATTTCGAAGCATGGTGTTCACCAAGTATCGGTCTTCTCGTGCTGTGGTACACCTGGTTCTGCCCGTTCCTGGTCTGCGTAGGTTAGAACCAGTTTCTTCGTAACGTCGGAGAACTCTTTGTACTGTTGACAGCGACACACCGACAGTCCTGGCTGTATCGCGCTGACTCCGGCCGGTTTCCAGCATTGTAAGTATTCTGGTGCATTCTTCAGGCGTAAGCGACATAATTTCAGCTTGAATAATGAATATAGAGCACTATCAACATGGTTTATGTACCCACATAAATGACAGATTACAAACAAAAGCAAAACCAAATGCTGTAATTTCGTAGTTCCATCTTCGAAAGTGGCCCTTTTTCAAATTTGATTTTTTTATGATATAACTTTACAATAACTAAGAAGTTTGAATACCTTCATTTAAGGAGTATTACATTGTCTATTAAATACAATTTATTGCATTAACCTAGCATTTTCAGTTTCCGAGATTTTTAGGATTCTTTAAGTGACCCGGATTCATTGCTCTCGAGTGTAGATAAATGTCACCAGTAGGCATTACACACCAAATTTTTATGTATCACCTTGTAACTTCTTATAACAAGAAATACGAGTAAATTTAATGTGACAAAGTTCTATCTGTTAGAGTAAACAAACCCGTTGATTGGTCGAAAGGCGCCCATTGTATTCCACATCCTGGTTCCCACGATCAAACTAGGTCACAGGGGTGAAGAGCGGGGAGCGCGGGGTAGGGTATAATCGACTCTCCCACTAGCCATTGGATAGTGGGCGGTCGTGATAAGGGGACCGACCACTACTTGCGCTTACGTTGGGGGAAATAAAATGGGCGCCCACGGGCGTAACGACACAGTCTTCCTACAACAGTCTTCCCATAGTCTTCAAACAGTCTTCTTCAAGTCGTGATAATTGTCTTAAAAGTAAATATTGTATAAGTGTGTGACTTTAATGTAAAAGTATCTTTTAAATCAGTGTTAAAATCGTTGAAGTTTAAATATAATATTTAGTGCACTCATCTTGTTCGTGTTTTCATTCAACCCTGCGTCCTGAATCGTGTACATATTCTTTCCATGCTGAGTAGCATCTATTTTTGACTAACGATACACACTCTGTGAAGAAAGGGAGAGATGGGGCTACGATACCGTCTATCGCAGCTTCTTTAGCTTGGGCGTCTGCTCTTTCGTTACCTTCAATTCCACAGTGTGAAGGTATCCACTGCAAGTAGACCGATTTTGACTGCGTTTGGAGTTCCATCATGAGATGAATAATCGTATAGGCAATCGGGAATCCTCGACAACTCGAGGTACACCGAGCCAAATGTTGCAAAGCGCTTTTTGAGTCAGTAAAAACTACAAACTTATCGAACTTGACAGTAAGTAAATGTGTTAAAGCTGCTTTAATAGCGATTAATTCAACATGCATGATAGAGAGACCAAAGACAATCTTAATCCTATAATCTTGATTTAACTGTGGGTCATAAAAAGCAGCTCCCGATCCATTAGTATCTTTGGAACCATCCGTGAAAATTTTATAGAAATTATGAAATTTTTCATTGCACATGATTTGAAAATTCTGTAATAATTCATTGGATTTATAATTTCTTTTAGCTTTATTAATTAGATCCATATTAACAGCGATATATTGGGGCAAATTTATGTTACTAACCCACGTATCCAACGAGAACATTTCTAATTTTGAACTAATTATCATTCGAGTATTCTTTAAACTATTATGCGTTTCAATCAATAAAGGACACTTTTTCCTTATCCACCGGTGATTAGAGAGACGTCGCGAGAGCTCCGACATCAAATCTATAGTCTTATCATCTTTTAAAGATTTGATTTTAAGCCACAATTTTCCACACAAATACTGTCTCCTGTTCTTAAGTGGACTTAGTGATAACTCACTTTCCATCACGTGGATAGGAGTTGTTCTGATGAATCCCCCAATGATACGCATCGCTCGGTTCTGAATCCGGTCTAACTTGATAAGGTATGAATTAGCAGCATCCCCATATAGAAAGGAAGCGTAATCGATTCGACTACGAATAATCGCTATATAAATTTTCCTCAAATGTTTAGGATGCGCACCCCACCCCGAGCCTGCCAGCACTTGTAAAATCTTTAAATATTTTGAACATTTTTCATGTGTTTCGTTTAAATGTTTTCCCCACCTTAGTGCGCGATCCAACCACAACCCTAAGTATTTCACACATTCGACTTTCTGTAAATTAACTCCATTCACATTCAAACAAATTTCTTCAAGGGATGGTCTTTTTTTAAATATGCAAACTTTGCTTTTAGAGGGGGAAAGATCAAGACCGAGTTTTAGTAACAGTGAATACATCGTATTAAGGGCCGTTTGTAACTGGAAAACAGAATCGTTAATGTTTTTGTTTGACGTAAATAGAACGAAGTCGTCAGCATATTGCATTATGTACACATTTTCAATTAATTTGCAGATATTTATGGATGCTATATTGAATAAAAGAGGGGATAAGGGATCACCCTGTGCTAAGCCCCGCCCACAAGATCGAGTAATAATTTGGTTTTGTAAACGTATGCTAACATATCGTTCGCTTAAGAAATTCCAAATATATGAACAGAGTTTCTGGCCTATTTTATAATATTCCAATGTAGATAATAGCGATGATAAATCCACGTTATTATAGGCATTATCTACATCCAGGAAACAACCGACTGTAATCTCATTTTTAGTAAAACTAGATTGTATTTGACTAACTAAAAATCCTAAATTATCTATACACGATTTAGCTTTCCTAAAACCAAAAGTTTTGTCCGAAAATAACTGTTGTTTTTCAAAAAACCACTCCAGTCTCTTACATAAAATATTATGGAAAATTTTGCAAATACAGGATAATAATGAAATAGGTCTTAAGGACGAAGGTAGATTTGGGTCACGACCTGGTTTTGGTATGGGCACAACACTAATGTTGCGCCACTGTGTGGGGACAAGGTTCGTTTTTAAAAAAATATTAAACAAGGCTAATAAAAATAATTTACCTCTATGGGGTAGTTTTTTGATCATGGAGTAAGAAATTTCATCCGAACCTGTAGCCGTGTCTTTATTTTTAATACAGGCTTCCATCTCATGTAGGTATATTTCCATCTCCAAGACTGATTCGCATCGCTGAAACTGAGGTTCACATGGCGTTACGAAATCGGGACATAAACTTTTTAAAAGACAATTTCCTTTTTCTATACTAATATGGACATTCTGGGTTCTATTTTTACCTTTAATCCACTTCATTTTCTGCCACATCTCAGAAGAAGAAGTGTTCTCATCAACGGAGTCGCACACCTTATGCCAACCCTCACGTTCAGCCCCGCGTATGAGTCTCTGTGATTCTTTGATGGAGTCAGAAAGTAAATCCAAATTATCTGGGGTGGGGTTGCGTCTAAACTGCGCTAGTCTTAGTCTACGAATCGCAACAGATCTTGACAAAGTAGCACTCCAATACGGTTTAGGAGTGAATTTACTTTCCATCACTTGACCGCACTTAATATATGGAATACTGGAATCAGCTGCATCATTGAGTATATCTACAAAGGAATCGTACGCAACTTGTGGATCATTACAGTTATTAGGTAACAATATGTCTCTAAATTTATTTTCCAGCTTTTCTGAGTATAGTTTCCAGTTGGTTGCTTTGAAGTTTCGTTTTTTAATTTTAGTAATCTCTATTTGTACTTTAGCAGAAATTTTTATCATAACGTGATCGCTTCCTAATGACTCGTTCATTGTATGCCACTGGAAATCAAGCGCCATATCGGTTGACACAAACGATATGTCGGGTGACGTCTCCCTTAAGATACCCTGTACTAATTGAAAACGCGTAGTCGATCCGTCATTCAAGGAGATAAATCCGTATTCTAAGCTAGACTGATATAACTGATTGCCCCTTGTATCAATTTTATAGGACCAGTTTGTGTGGTGACCGTTGAAGTCCCCCAAAATCAATGTGTTTCTTACCGAAAATGAAAAAATATTATCCCAATCGCTTTGTTGAGTGCGAATATCACTGGGGCAATAAATACAAACAACATTTTTAATGTTACCACAGTTCCAAACTCTAATACAAACAATTTCTATGAGAGGGTTGATATTAATTTGGATACGTTCTGTTTTAATAGATTTATGAACTAATAGCATGGCTCCCCCTCCCTCAGACGAGCTATCCCTGTCCTGTCTAAATGCAGAATAATTGGAAATATTTAAATTAAACTCCGGGTCAAACCAGGTTTCAGTAATTGCCGCTATATGTATTTTCTCCTGGACCAGCAACTGCCTAAATGAAGTCAATTTGTTCAAAAGGCTACGTGAATTCCACTGTATAATATTAAAATTAAGTACATTATTATTATACTTATCCATTGAAAAGTTCAACAATACTCTTAAAGATAGATACGTCTGACAATAGTGAGTATATATAACTAACAATCCAACTTATAAATGTTTTACCAATGTTTTTAATTTTGTCAACCAGATTTACCCTTTTCAAAAAAAAAATATCCTTTAGTTTTTGTATCAAAATCTCAAATGAAGCCAATTTTTCCGAATTACATTTAGCCTCTTGAACATTATTCTCGTCGTCGGACGAACTATTCTCGACGCAACCGTTCTCGAATAAATCCCGTTCCCAGCTGCATTCGTTTCTCTGCTTACGAGAACGTTGTTTTTTTGAATTGTTTGATACAACCTCAGCATATGAATTAAAGTGCGATGTACTGGACGTTAATGATTGAGAAACCGGTGTTGCATTTGCATTGGTCCCGATTGCGTCACAACAATTCCTAATGAGGGGCGTGGCGGGTGGTGCGGGCGGCAGCGGCGGGTGCGCGAGAGCGGGCGCAGGCGCTCTGGCTGAGTTACTGTGTTGACTCGAAGTAGTGGGTACGTACATTGAAGTCGCTTTGCGATAAGTAACATTAAATTCGGACATTAGTTCACGAATTCTTTTTTCTTTTAGATAGATCGGACAAGACTTACTAAGCGCCATGTGTTTGTCGCCACAATTTACACATTTAAAAGATGTGGTTTCGCAGTTTTCGTGTGAACCTCCGCATTTAGGGCATATACATTTATTAGCTGGACACAGTTTTTTCAAGTGGCCGAATCTCCAACACTTAGAGCATTGGGTAACCGGAAACGTGTATGGATCTACTTTGATTCTTAAATCACACAAATAAATAAATGTTGGTAGGTGAGACCCAATGAAACCTATTCTGACAGACTCGCTCAGCACCCAGCCGTCGTCGTTATTTGTGCTTCTTCGGTTGAGCCGTTTTAGTGAGGATATAGGAACGGAGCTATTTATATATTTTAGCATCTCATCCTCCGGCAAATCGATGTCAATGTCCTTAACAATTCCGTATGATATTCCCACTTCCCACGTTTTTTTGACTATACCAGCCGATCTCTTTAATCCCTTCACATGAAATAAATTTCTCAGCATGTGTCTCTGTTCTAAAATTAACCAATAATTTGTAAGGATTCGCATATTTAATTTTCATCACCCCTTGAATATTCAATGATTTTAATAACTTTGCTAAGGCGAATTGTTTCGGAAACCTTTCTTTGCACACAACACTTATTTGTATGTCCTCCGTAGATAATCTCTTGGTCCTCCTATAGTTCACCTCCGTCCACTCCTCGTCTTCCTCTTCACTAGCCTCTTCCCTCCTTCGCTTGTTGCTGCGCTCTGATTCCCCGTCACTCTCTGCGTTACTCGTCACCAGTTGCATGCTATCCACGCCATAGTCCAGCTGTCCAGGTGGTATGGACTCGTCCCAACGACAATTGGGATCCTCCATGTCATCCTCAGGCGGGCCCGCCTCCTCGGTCATCGCTAACTATTACCGTTACGACACGTTATAAAACGACCACGCACGACAACAACACACTTATCGGCTCGCGACGGCGAGAAACTTTCGCAAAAAATAACACGTGCGCTCCGTACGAGGATGCGGCCGCGTATGAAATATATTATATAATTATGTTATATACAGGGTGTTTTTGACAGCCCTCCGCAAACTGATAGGGTGGCTTCAGTACATCATGTTAAGATGACAGGTACATGAAATTCTTTCAGGAACATTAAGGGAATCCAAAAAACCAGATTTGTTTTATGGGGGGACATCGTGATCACTTACCGCACACGCAATGTATCGTTACCGTGGCAAAACGCACGTAGCGGACGGTAGCGCAGCGAGCTTGAGCGAGGCTGCCCCCGCCCCCCGCGCGCTCCCCGGCGCACCTGGGCCGCGTCTTTTATTACGTTACGTTACGTTACGGCATAACTTTTTTTTTTCCTGAGAAAATTTCCAGTGGGATATGATTCAGAATAAGGAGCTGAATCAATCCTGTGTTTTTGTGGAGGGCTGTCAAAAACACCCTGTATATATTATTATATATATATAATATATTATTATGCTATTTGTTATGGGGGATGAATATTATTGCAATTTATTCGTATTCTTGTATAGTTTACCGCAAAATGTAAAAAGACGAGCCAATCGGTAAGAATATTGCAGATAGTTACAGATTATCATCCTCATCAGCTAAGCAGTCAATCGTGACTCAAACTGTGTTTTTAAACTTATTGCTGTTCCATACATTTTGACCGAGTAGGTAGGTATTGCAACAACTAAACTAAACTACAACCTAACTACACTAAGTATATACCTGTCTCTCTAGCAATCACAGTCGCTAATGTGCTTGATGGTCTGCTTGATACACAGCTAAGCGAACGTCTCGTCACAGAATATATTTATACAGTGGTCTCGTGCTGCACGACAATCGGTGAATACCTGATTTCGTTTGCTTCCTCTATCTGGCTAGGGCTTTTGATCTGGTTCCATACGATATATTATAGAAGAAACTTGAAGCTAAAAGGTGGTCTATCGAACAGGTCATATCAATTGGAGTGCGGAGCGGGGGGGGGGGGGGGGTTTGACCTCACCTGCGAATCATGTTTTGTTCAACATACAACCTGACACTGGTGCCGATTCTGTTGTACACCGAACTAAACTAACTAAACTATCACTAAAATTCCTTACTTTTGGCTATGAGAATCTTAACGCTATTCTGCAAAATAAAATCTCTAAATTTAAAAATAATTTTGACACATCTAAAATCAAATTTGACAATTATTGCGACTCCACGTGGTACTTGTTTGCCGTACCACGTGATCTTTTTTTAGAGCCGTAGGCGCGCATTATGTGCGGCCTCGACTTGTTTTGTATGGAATTTTTTACTTTTTGTATGGAAAATATAAAAAAATATTACCAACACGTTGAGTTTTATAGGTTTACGGGTTGCAACGGGGGTCGAAATTTTCATTATTTTTGCGATAGGACACACCGTTTTCGAGATATTAGCAAAAGAAAAGAAAAAAAGATACAGTACTGTTTTTGCATCTGAAGTCGAGGTGTTGGTGTGAATTTTAGTTCATGACAACTAATTTTATTCCACACCTTTTTAATCGCGATTAAAAATAGTCAGATTTAGTTAAGACAATCAAAATTTTTGGTGATAAACGTAAAATTCAGAATAGCAAAATTGCCATTTTCACTAAATTATAATCTCAGTGCAATGACTAAAGAATCAGTGCCATCTTAGTGCTGTCAAACTAAAATATAGTTAAGTTGTGTCACTTTAGTCAATTTCAGAATGGGAAATCGTCGTTTGACAGGAATAAACTAAATTTTGGTGATTTTTAGTCTAGTTTAGAGAATTTTGTGACAAGAGAATCGGCACCATTGACCTGTAAATTGCAAAAGACTTAACATTAATTTGAATTGGCAACCTGGTGTTTGTCCCCTAAGGCGAATGCACCACACTAACCCGCGAAATTCCATTTCATTTTTTTTCTTTTTTCTGTTTTACTTTGAACGTTCATTCAAATATGTATTAACAGAATTATAATTATAAGAATCATCAATACAACCCACTAAGTTACAATTGACCTGAAATGTTATGATTTCATGAAACAGTCAAATTAAAGGGCAATATGAACTTACAGGATTGTATTGCTTATTTTAATGATTATAATTCTGGTAATACATACTTGTTGCGGCCGCGAATCATATTTTGATCAACATACGACCTAATACTGGCCTGCAAATTGAAAACAACGTAAGAAAATTTGAATTTCGCGGGTTGGCTTGATGCTTCCCCCAAACAGTAGCTCTGCTAGAAAAAAACCTTTGGAGGTGGACTTGCTGGACCTGTGTCTTTAACTCATTGCACCGTTAACCTGAAGCCAGTCAAAGCTTTAGACCAGGAGTTATTGACATAGTCAAAGCACAAGCAAATGACTTATATGGGTTGATAAAATAATAATGCTATTTTTATATCAAGATTTATTTGATTTTCCCTATAGAGTCTTGAATTAAACTATTTAAGTAACCTTCTTTTTCTTCTGTGGTTTTCAATTTCGAATACTTACTCCAGGGTACCTGAAAAATAGGAGTTGGTTAGCTTACTTACAGATTTTTCTTGAGTATATTAAGTGTAATTTTACCTTGTTAGATAGCCTGCTTTATAATGTAATATAGCTATGATGGAGAGTATTTGCAGAAGGTTGAAAAAAGCTGAAAGCATGGGTTACTTTTAAACAAACTTGATATCTACTCGATAGATATTTGTTGTTTGATGGTATCAGAACTCTGTAAAAGTTGATAAATGATAAATGGTTTTATTTCTAAAAAAAATATGAATGATTGATAAAAATCAAAACTATGAACAGCAATTATTATTAGTCATAAGTAGTTGTAATGTGCTTACCAGAACTCCATGATAACCCAGTGCTTCAAGTTCTCTAACTTTACTTATAAAGAAGCCAGTTGCATTGTCAGTATCATGTATTATTGCATTTCTACCAGCTATTACGAATGCTATCCAGACATTATTATCAGGAGGCCTTTGTAGTAGTCCAAAGTTTTTGGTTGTAAATGCATCTTTGACTGCTACTGGGGCTCCACTCGCATCATTACAAATTACTATATCTGAAAGAAAATAAGTCATAATTCGTCATAGACATAGCATTTTTACAGGTAAGTATTTAAGTGTGATAAAATTCATAAATATTTCTTTGTGTACCTCCTCTTTGATGATGAGGTAAGATGTGTTCGCCAACAACATACTCATTACCGCCACGAGTTACTTTCAAAACTTTTATAATATCCAAGACCATCCTTTCAGTAATATTATACTGTTTTTCAAAGTGTTCATCTGGTATAAAATCTGTATATTTTTTTGCCACAATTTGAATGTATTTATCTGGAAGACGATTTATTTTAGCATCACTGCAAAAGATTTCTGCTACATTATTCAATACCAGAACTTCTCTCCCATAATTATAACAATACTTCCCATATGTTTGTTCTAAAAATTCTGTACTTAAGACTTCATTGATAAGATCCACAGGGTGGATGCCTAACAGAGTTAAATATGCAATGCAACATGCGAATGATCTGCCATGAGTGACAATTTCTGGTCTTCTTTCAGGCTTTCTTAATTCATCCATGACTTTGGAGAAGAAACATTCTTTTGTTCGAGGTATTAAATTAAATGTTCCATAAGTTAAAACTAATCTTTCAAGGTCTTTAACCCTTGTTTGGGGCATGAATTGGCTCACATTTTCAGCAATTTTATGTAAACACTCTTCATGTAAGTTTAATGTAGAAGTTCCTACTAGAGCTACATGCACATTACACATCACTGATAGCCGAGGCACTTCATGCTGCAAAGTTTCCAGTAGTCTGTATATTCTGTTGTCAAGGGTTGATTTTGTTGAGTATCGAATTAGTTTTAATAAAGCAGCCAAGGATACTTCATGAATGTTTTTTGAGTTTTCAATCACTGTGTTAATCATTTTCAGTACTAAGTCCATATCTCTTACAGGTGTTTTACTTTTGAAGAATCCCATACACATAATGGCCAAATCATCAACAGTGAACAGTGAGTACTTTTTGTTTATCTCAATTTCTAAATTATGCATATCAAATGGTGATTTTCTCCTTATTCCAATAAAAAACATTGTTTGTACAATTTGCCCCGGTGTTAGTTGTTTTGCTTTACTGGCTAATTTTTGCATGCTTTTAATTGAAAATTCACTATATCTTGTTACATTTACCATATAGAAAAGTGCTACAAAAGAAAGTAATTCATTATGTGTCCAATTCCTTATTCTGTTTAAGCACTCGTCATCCAAAGCTGCCCAGACTTCTATGTAGTTGCGAGTTCGAATTGATTCTGTTTCTGGCCACATATTTAAGGCATAAAATATGGATTCCAACTCTTTATCAGTTACCATTTTTAAACAATCAGTAAGATGGTCTATGTATGTATCAAATATCTTATTAGAGATACACACGTTGTGTTCTGAACCATATAAAGCAAATTTAGGAAAAATCTCTAAAACTTCGGGATGAGACTTCTTGGACCAGTCCAGTTGGATTGCTTCTTTAAATTGTTCTTCATTTAAAGTCTCATGCTGGATGTTGCAATTTAAGCTAATAGCATAGCCTTTGTCTTCCAGAATACTATAAGCATATTTATTTTCATGTTCCCTAAACATTCTAGCACCGAAATATGGTTTAATATGAATGCTTCTGCTACATTTCTGTACCCCATTTGCAAAATTAAATAACGCTACGTTAATCCGATATTTTGGGAATGTCAAATTTCGCACAATTCTCACCAGAAAAGACATATTTGGAATAGTTTCACTAAAACTTAATAAATTAAATAATATTTGTCACTGTGTTCGTAATGTTATGATCCATTTTGACATTATCACATTTTAGTTACTGTCATTTTACGTTTCAGTACTTTCAGGTTATGTTTGGTATTTTTAAGTCAAACGACCAAAAAGCAAAGGTAATTTTATTATACTGCCTAGCAGATAGATATAGTTGTATTTCTAAACGTAGCGCATTGATCAACGGTGACTCGCTGGGTATTTTCAAGCCTTTTCTGTTTTTCTAAGGCTCGGACTACAAGTATCCGCAATCTCCCTAGTCCGAGAAAAATCCCCGAGCTCAGCATGCTATCGACTACACGCGGCCCGTTTGAATCCGGTCTAATCCGGAGAGAAATTTACTCAGTCGGCCGCTAGTACTTGCGCTGAATCATAGAGGAAAGTAATATGCTGAATAGTCACTATGTTTCGAACGGAAACTTTACCTTTATTTGAAGTTTTGTGTTTAGCTGTGCTGTGGCTGATAATAAAAAAAGGAACACCAAACAAAGGTAAGCCAAAAGATACTTGGTTCTGGATCCTTTTCACGTAGACTGCATAACGGAAGGCATTTATCCCACAAGGTTATAAGCAAAAAAAAACAACAGACTTAAAAAAAAAGCACTACAAACTGAAAAACTTTTTTTGTAAAAAAGTTTTTTTTTTCACTTTTAGCTATGGTACCTACCCCACCCACAGTCCCACACCCGTCTACTTCCGCTTGCAATAAACTATTTGAGATTTGAAGACGGCTTTTTTATGTAAAAATTATTTATTGTTGATAATTTTTAAACCGCTCGACCGATTTCCATAAAATTTAAATGGGACCACCTGGGAATTATACCATTTGACACAAAAAAAAATCTAAATCGGTTCAGGCGTCTTCGAATAATCGTTTTTTATTATGTTTCAAGTTATTTAATTCAATCTAATTTAATTTTATTCCAGTTTAGTTTAAGTATAACAGAATATTGATATTAGTCCTACTTACATGGTTGTCCGTCTATATATTAATTATTATTGTTTATTGAGATCTAAATAAAATGCTGTGCTTACCTTAAATTTATGTGCATGCAATGCTATTGTATTTGTAAATGATATGTACTATGTCTTTGTGTGTATTTAGTTGGTTTGCCTAAATAAAAAAAAGATTCTGACGAATTGAAAACCTCCTCCTTTTTTGAAATTGGTTAAAAATAAGGTTCTTTACTGATACGAGGCATGTCAAAAGAAGGTAGATATTCTTTACTTATTTTATTGACACTGGCAAGTTATTACACCAGCCTATATGCTGGCTGTATATTGATATAATTTTAAAATAGTGCACATCATTTCTTTTTTTATTTATTTGGATGATCCGCAGACAGAAAACTAGGATGATCCCATGGTATATTATTATGCTTCGCCTGGTATTCTCTTCCCGTGACAGCTGGGTCACGTGATTGGCCTAAGTATACGTCATCAGTTGCGATGCGGTTCTCAAAGTTTATTAGTGGGGAAAAAGATAAAAATAATACAACGGGTACTAAATTTTTATCATTTTTAATATTTTAGATGAGCCCAAACGGCCTTGAAGACAGAGCCGTTAAACCTTATTTGAAAAAAAAAACTATCTAGCAAGCTACGTCAACGTCACTTGAAAAAGAAATACATCTGACTTGGCTGTATGGGCCAAGATCCCTTTGCCTGTCCTTAATTAGGACTAAAAAACAACAAAAAAAAAAATCTCTACAAAATAAAATAATAACATGGACCAACTTAGTACACGACGAAAACCTAATAGGACGCAATTAACTCGACTTGAAAAATAAGTCAAAAACTAGTTAGGTTAGGTTATGTTCGGGCGTACAGCCGAATTAGCACAACTATGCCTTAAATGGAATTTGCAACCGTAGATAATATGTAGAAAGGTACTTACCAGTTCTTATTGTTGTTTTTGGTCTACAATATTGAAGCCACTTATTTGCTATCATCTCTTCTTTGGGAAAAGAAAAAAACCTTATTACTCCGCCTTTTTACTTCTGTTTTTACAGTTTAGTACGGAACATTTAACCATTTTTTTTTCTTGTGTATCTTTCAAACACAGTTTTTTACACAGTTTTAATAGTACCTAACTAATGTTTGGGAACCACAGTATTTTGCTCACCGAGCGAAACAACTCTATAGATATGAGCTGACTAGTATATAGTTATCTGTGGATATGAGCGACACTTAGGAGCGACACGACGATAGTGATGAAATGGGGAGCTGTCAGTATGTCACTTGTCAATCCGATGTGTGGCTACTGTGTGTGATTGAATTACCTGAGCAAAATGCATTTTTTAACTTATCAAAGCAATTATGAAGTAATAATTAAATATGTTAATTAATTTAAAACTAAAAAGATGAATCACAAGAGTTACTAAATAGTTAAGCTAGTTAGTAATTTATTTTATTTTTATTACCTAATTAGGAAAGTCCCTAAATTTACTGAAACGGACAATCAATGGCTATACTTATCGTGACGTAGTCTTAGGCCATCGTGGGAAGAGAATACCAGGCAGGCGAAGCATATTATTATACCATGGATGATCCTTAGTTATTCTAAGGGATGATCATTATTTTTCCGAGAAGGGATGATCATTATTTTTCCGAGAATCTTGCGGCGGGAGTGGCGGGAGTTCGCTTGCAGCAATGGAGCTCAGTCGAGAGATTTTTTTTTCTTTATGTTGCAGAAATTCTTGTAAACTATAAAAACAATTTTCTATCAACCATCTACGCAGTTTAATTTTAAAATATTTAAATAGCAGTTCCCATAAGGTCTTTGGTAATTTGTTAAATATTGTAATCTTATGATAGACATTATTTTTTACTTAAAGTTGTATTACAAAAAGGAACTAAAATCTTTGTTGCATCTCTTGGTCTCTGCTTGGTGTAGGTAATTGTCACCTTTGAATCTAAAGAATTCATTATGTTTCCTCACAAACATCGATACCTCAAACAAATACATGCCGGTCAAAATCAATAGTTTCAGTCTTTATAATAGAGGCCTACAAGATTCAAGTGGACCGACACCGCATAATTATAGCTCTTACACTGTTACACATTTCTTTTGTACAATAAAACTCTTATTAAATTAAAGAAGAAGTAGGTACAAGGGAAAAGGTTTGAAAGCAAAGAAGCTGCACTGGCTGCGTAGAATTTCGAGATTTCTGAGGTGTCTAAAGAAAAATGGTCAGAGGTATTTTACAATCGGTTCAGATCACTGAACACTATTACTCCTAGCGGAGGTTCAAATGTAGGTACTTATGGAAAAGTGTAGGTATACGTGCTCAGGGTGAATATAGGTACCTACTTCGAAAAGATCGATACTTGTAATACAGAACAAATTTTATAATTTTTGAGTACTTAACTAATTTCTTTTGGCATGCCCCTCATAAATTCTACGAATACTAGGTCTTCTACAGAATGTCAAGTGAATTTGTCGTGAATCAGTTGTCGCACTGGCGCGTGATTCGCCCGGAAGCGTCCGGAATTAATGTTAATGTTAGTTAATATAACCTTTGTAATTAATAAATAATAAGGCATTAAAATATTATTTCATTATTGTAAGACTTCTATTAGACCACATCAACTTAAGTATAATGAATATGTCTAAGAGCCATCTAATTATCACGCTCGCGCATACTCATTAGCGACCTATTAATTGTGTCTGGGGGATGTTTGGCCGCTACGATTGATCTGGCTACTTATAAATAGTATTAAAATAGTTCCCTGAGTATCATAATTATACAAAAAATTATGACGTAATTTTTTGCGAGCTTTATGGCGTCTAGCCGATATTATACCGCCGACGCGGGAAGTGCCTGGCAGTACCTATTGATTATTAATTATTAACAATATTGTGTAAAGGCTCCTTCAAAGAGGCGCGACACGCGACGCGACATACATAAAGGCACCTCTTGTTGCGCAACGAGCGGTGCCTTTGAGCCCCGTGCGATTCGCGTCGCGTGTCGCGCCTGTTTGAAGGAGCCAAGCATACATAAAAATCAGCACTCAGACTTTAGGAAAAGTGAGTAGGTAGTATTTTTACGTAGGTAGGACCTTTAGTAGGTACCTGATATCTGTAAATTGAACGTCGTCGGCCCAAATGTACCTAAAGCAATTAATATAGTGACTGTGTCTTCTCAGTAGGAAAATCTTTAGCTATGAAAATCTTTTGTATGCACATTAATCTGTTTAAAAAATACAGTGATATGCATAATATAAATACTAGGAACAAACACAAAACGTGTGGTTAACGATACTGCAGGAAGATATGTAAAATTATTTGAAGATTCTATACACCATACTCGCCAAAAACGAGGAAGAAAGACAATTCATACCTACTTATTACCAAGAGGTATCGTGTTACCCAGTAGTAACTGGGTTGTGGAAATCAGATAGTCGGTCGCTCCACGTAAAATACTGGTATTCAGCTGCATCCGGTCAGTCTGGAAGCTGACCCCAAAATAGTTGGGAAAAGGCAAGGCAGATCTCTAGATTGTAAACATACGGGATTTCTCATTAACAGTCATCTAACCTAATTTTACATATAGCAAGTAATTACGTAGGTATAACAAGTAATTAAAGATGACAGAAGAGGCCAAAACTTAATGTTTGAAAGGCTTCGCCCGCGTGGAGTTCGGAAATTATCCCACGGGTACGCGTTTTTCCGGGATAAAAAGTATCCCATGTCTAAACCGAGGTCATCTACCCATGTGTCAAACTTCATCCAAATCCGTTTAGCCGTTCTAGCGTGAAAACGTAACGAACAAACTTACTTTCGCATTTATAATAATAATCAGGATAACATAATGTAAAAAAAAGGAAGCATAAAATAATAAGTCTTCACGTATGAAGTTGCCGTTTTACAATACTGGCCATTTGAAACGTAATTTATGTATGGCTGGCAAAAAAATCAAATGAGTTTTATTCTTAAAATATGGTATTCTATTTTCAAATACAGTCATTTGTTTATTGATTAGAGTTTTGTTTTCACTACATTTGTATTTTTCCATCAATATGGACACGATAAAAATACGATTAAGTAATTAAGAGCGTTTATACCTTATGAGTGGCAACGTCGCAATTTAGTGTCATATTACGTGGTTTTCAATTTTTATCATTTAATCGGAGCTATATTTTAAAAATCTGTTTAATTAACTTTTTAGAATTACGTGAAAGTGTTTAAAAAGTAAGTAACCGTAATGCTTACAAATGGCACCAGCATTACTGCGGATGTGTATAGTGAGGAGCTGGACACAATGATGGAGAAGCTCGCAAATCTCCAGCCAGCCTTGGTTAATCGCTCGTCCCCGCTGCTCCTACACGACAACGCTCGGCCTCATACGGCACAACAGACGGTCTCTAAGCTACAAGAGCTAGAGTTGGAAGTTTTGCGTCATCCACCGCACTCACCAGACCTTTTACCGGCAGACTTCTACTTTTCCTAAAATTTGGACAACTCCTTGGCAGAGAAAAAAATGCAATACCCGAGAGGCCAAATGCCTTTGAAGAGTTTGTTGGCTCCCGTACAACTGACTTATTCAAGAAGGGCATTGTAAAAAACCACTTCGCTGGCAGAGATGCATCGATAGCATGGGTGCATATTTTGATTGATAGAAATAAAATATATTTATATAACAATGACACTTTACGTATACCTTACCATATAAAGGGTTGAACGTATTGTACTTATCTATATAACACTAAATTAAGAACTCTAATTTGTATACAGTACAGTGTACCTACTTGACCTTTGTGGTAATAAACAAACAATTATTTTTATTAATTAAAATCTACTAAACGGAAATTTCATAGGTAAAGATCTAATATATCAATTGTTGGGAATCGGACATAGGTTTGCAAGGCAGTCGTCGAACTATTGAGGTATTTGCTTTGTTAAAAGTTGACAAAAAAATGCCTGTAAATAGCCGTGTAAAATAATTCTAAACCTACTGCTCGATTTTTGCGATAAATTTTATAGGTAAGGATAAATTTAATTTCTAGTGGTTGTTTAACTTTCAATATACATGAACATGAGTGTCAGTCGCACCACCTAATGGGAAATTCAAAGTTACAGCAAGTTAAAGTTGTAAAAAAAACTTATAAGTAAAAAGTCATTTTATACCGTGCCAAAATCTTACGGGAGGATTTTAGGATTATCTTCAACCAAAAAATTGTCAACTGCATGGAAATCAAGTCAATGTCAGTCGCGTAAATAAATTTGAAGCTTACCCATAGTTTCGAATTTAGCCTGATGTGGCTTCGCAACAATCATGTTCATTTACTTGACTTGACATATTATATATTCCCCCCATTGGGATCATCTTCATCCCAAAAAAAAAGGGTCAACTGCATAGATGTGGGTCCATGCAGTTGACCCTTTTTTTTTGGGTTGAAGATGATCCCAAAACTCAAAAAACTCAAAACTCAAAGCATTTATTTCAAATAAACCAATTACAGGCACTTTTGAATTGTCAAGGGGTCGGTCAGTCAGAAAGATGAAGCTAGTTGCCCATTCCAAAGCGTAGTAGGTACCTATGGAGAAGAACGGGCAAGAAACTCCATGGACACTCTTTTAAATCAAAATATTGTTACAAAAAAGTGGTTAACATCATTCATGTTGTAATTATACATGTGAGAACGATGTAGAAACACGTGCACGTTAAAAGCGTCCGTAATAAAAAGATAAAAACAATTATGGAATTAAAATAAGCCGTGGCAGCTAAGAAATGACCAGTGCCTACTGACGGCGCCCGTTCACGAACATGACGTATGGATCAGCACCATTCAGCTCAACCATTTTGAAGGGAACTCAATGATCCAATACACACGCCACCACCAGCGACACATTTGAGTGAGCATGACATACTCTCAGCCGCCAGGGCACATTCAAGTCAATGAAAGACGAACCCAGTAAGCTTTATAGTGGGTACATAGTGCTCACACATGTGCTATGCAATTTTACTATACTAAGAGATTGAATTTATACAATGCAAAGATAGGTTGTAAAATCTTCATCAGCTCCAACATTATTTTCGAAAGCTAATTTATTAGTTTACGCGCCCTTGTGGAGCAGGACCAGCCCTGGCCAAGCATTTTTGTCAGGGATTTAATCCCCCAACTTATAATATGCTTGATACAGCCAAGCATATTATAAGTTGGGGGATTAAATCCCCCAAGTGTGCGTTTTATACAAGATTTAAATTTCGTTTCATTCAGTTGGAGTATTTGGGGAGGTATTTTATTGTAACATTTTAAACAGTACCCCATGAAGGATGAGTCTACTTTAGCCAGTCTCAAACCTGGTTGAACTAATTGGTCCCTATTTCTAGTCCTATAGTTGTGTCTTTCACCACTTTTACTGAAAATATTTAAATTTTTCCTTACGTAGGTACATGATGTTTTCATAAATATATTGACAAGGTACCGTCATGATGTTAATGTCTTTAAACAGTTCCCTTAGAGAATCGCGCCTGCGGAGGCTGTATATTGCTCTGATAGCTCTTTTCTGCAGAATAAAAATAGACTCAATATCGGCAGCCCGTCCCCATAATAAAATACCGTAAGACATGATACTATGAAAATAGCTGAAATAGACTAGCCTCGCGGTATCTACATTAGTAAATTGACGGATTTTCCTTACAGCATAAGCTGCTGAACTTAGCCGTCCTGCAAGAGATGTCAAATGAGGACCCCATTGCAGCCTTGAGTCTAGCGTTATCCCCAGGAAAACAGTTTCATCGACAAATTCTAGTTTCTCGTTATTCAATACTATGTCACAATCACTACTTTTAACATTCGGTAAAGCAAATCTTATGCATTTCGTTTTTTTCCCATTTAATACTAAATTATTAGCAGTGAACCAATTATGTACCTGCAGTAGGGCATTATTTACGTCGTCAAGATTTGATGCACGTCTATTTATCTTAAAAATTAAAGAAGTATCGTCAGCAAATAACAACATTTGTGGTTGGTTTTTAAATAAATGGGGTAGATCATTAATATATACTAAAAAGAGGAAGGGACCTAATATCGATCCTTGTGGAACACCCATTTGTACTTTTAAATGAAGTGAATTGACACCATTTATTTGCACTTTTTGTTGTCTATCATTTAAATAAGATTGTACTAAACTGAGCGCGAGTTTACCTAGTTTTAAGAGCAAGGTTTCGTGATCAACGCAGTCAAATGCCTTGGAGAGGTCACAAAAGATCCCTATGGCATCTTGGGCCTCCTCCCACGCTGTAAATATGTGTTTTAATAAAGTGACACCGGCGCGTCAGTCGTACAACGTCCTTTGGTGAAACCATATTGCTGACCGTGTAAGAGTTTGTTGGTGTTAAAATGATTAAGCATTTGATTGAGCATTACCTTTTCGAACACCTTGCTGAATACTGGCAACACAGATACTGGTCTATAATTGTTGGTGTCTTTGCTGTCCCCAGATTTAAAAAGTGGTATAACCTTACTGTATTTCATTAAATCCGGGAAGACTCCTTGATCTACACACAAATTAAATATTAAAGCTAAGTATGGTGCTATAGTCTCGATTATTGATGTACAAACTTTGATAGGTATTCCCCATAGATCTTCGGTCAATTTGATTTTTATTTGCCGAAAAGCTTTTATAACTATCATAGGGTTTATATGTTTAAATTGAAATTCAACCGGGCAGCCTAAAACGTTCGCTCTTAATAAATCAATGGAGACATCAGATGAGGAATTTAAAGCTTCCGTCGTTTTAGCTGGTATATTAACGAGCATTTAGGTAAATGCTCTAAGCCAGGCAATGAGCTCCTAGTGAGTGAGGAACATGGAACCTCCTTTGTACAATTTGTAAAAGTACTTATAGCATTTGAGCTATATATAATCAAGCTCACCACCTTATTATTAGTACTATTACTAACCATTGTGGTGTTAATAACACAAGACTTCGACATACTACTTACTTATGTCTGGGTTTATATAAAAAGCTAATAGCCTTGCTATTATGTGTCTAAAACTAACAGGCAGATACACAGTATCTCTAGTCGATTTCAAAGTTTCCACAAAACTATTGGTGTCAAAATACACAAGCTTGTCACTGTAATGAGTAACTAAAAATGCATATGGTTATTAAGCATATGAATATAATTGTTTTGTCTTTTCGTCAAAGTTTCAAAATATGGGAAAGCACACAATATTATTTTACTACAATTTAACTTTAATAACTCAGTTACACATTCAGTGATTTCTTCCTTTTTGACCTTAGCACTATTACCTACAAATTAATACAGTAATAGTGGTTATAGGATTAAATACCTTTCCTGTTACTGATGCCATTATTCGTTTGTAGGTTGACCCTGGCATACAATAATTGTGGGTAGAATAACTCTGCTTGTTACTAATTAATTTTTGTTACCAAAACCCTCCCATAAGGTTTTATTGCGGTTTTTTTTACAACTTTGACGTGGTCTAACTTTGGACTGCCCCACTACTCGAGCAGCTTACGCTCAATATATATTATACTAAGTAAAAAAATTTTTTGGTATGATTTTCAGGCGGTATAAATTACTTTTTAAAGTAACGTCACCGTTCTTACTATTATCATGATTGACTGCTTAGCTCCTTAAAAGTATACAGGGTGTTTGGCGCATGGACCGACACAATTTTTCCAGGGATTTGGGAGGTCATTAGCTAGGTTCTACCCATACACCCTTTGTCCCAATTCGCCCCTAACAGTCTCATTTCCTACGAACTTTGTATGAAGACTTTTGTTTTGCGATTACAGACTTTTCTAGTACTCAAACCTCAGGGGTCCCATAGACTTCGCGCACATATGGAAGTGGCGCGAGGAGGTTAAACGCGCGCCGGGGCGTAACTCCGCTGCCACGTGAAATCACGGCACAGCGGACAGAGCTCCGGCGCGCGGCGTGATCTCCGGGCGGCATGGAGAGTGCGACTGTCGCAACCCAGCGCTGGGCACGCCACAATTGCGGTGGTAAGTCCCCTCTTTGAGGAATGGCTAGAGAGGCGCCATGGCGTCCTCACCTTTCGCTTGACGCAGGTCCTTACCGGACACGGTTGTTTCGGGAGGTTTCTGTTCCGGATAAGGCGGGAGGAAACGCCATGGTGTGACCATTGAGTGGATCGCCCGGAGGACACGATGGAGCATACGGTGGAGGTCTGCCCAGCTTGGGCGGAGCACCGCTGTGTCCTCGTGGAGGCGATTGGCGGTGGCGATCTCTCGCGTTCGGCCCTGGTCCAGGCCATGGTACGGAGCGAGAGAGCTTGGGAAGCCGTCACCTCCTTCTGCGAAGCAGTAATGTTCGCGAAGGAGGAGGCGGAACGCGTGAGGGAGAGGCAAAATTCGCGCCCTCACGACCCTAGCTGCCACAGGAGACGCCCTGGGCGTCGGGAATCGCAGGCCGATTCCCGGCCACCGTAGGCGCGGGCTCGCGAACGGTGAGCAATGGGCAGCACGCTGTTCGATAAGGACCAAACCCGAGTCGATGGCACGTTGTCTTCCACGCGCGCCTCAAAGAGATGTCAGCATCAATGACGGGGTCCGCTAGGGCTGATGCCTGCCAGGGTTGCGGGAAAGTAAAACAGTAAAACTATTAACGTCTCTATTCCCCAAGGCAGTGTAATTGGATGCCTCCTCTTTCTTATTTACATAAACGACCTTCCAAAAACCATATAAAAGGGCCATGCGTCTTGTTTGCTGACGATATTTCGCTTTTCACTTCATGCCAGAACAATGTTGGTTGAGTGAGGACCTAACCACTACACTAAATAAATCAATAACTTGTGAATGACCATAATCTCGAAATAAATTTCTCTAAATCTAAAATAATGTCCTTCCACCTCCGCCAAAAAACCCCACTAGACATAAACTTCACCTACAACGGTGCAACAATATAAGTCGTTCACGAATTTACTCTACTTGGCCTGTCTATAGATACAAACATTAATTAGAAATCACTTAAAACAAAGATAAAATCAAAACTATCCAAATTTGCATACGCCCTTCGCGAAGTCAAAAAGACGACTAACCTTAAAACTGCACTTGTTACCTCGTGTTACCTATTATGCCTACGCATACGCGTGGCTCAGTTACGGCGTGATTTTGTGGGGAAACAGCACAGATGCACCGACACTTTTCACATTGCAAAAAAGACTTTTAAGGATTTTAGTAAATATCGAAGACACCGACAGCTGTAAACCTCATTTCCAAGAACAGAAAATATTAACCCTCCCCTGCCTAGACATTCTATAAATATGCAAATTCGTTCGAAATTACCAACACTTTTACACGACAAGGAAAATATACAATCTAAATATACATTACGCCACAAAAATATGTTAAACATACCAAGCTCTAAGCTAAAAATGCACTCAACGAGTACACTAGTCATGTCAATTAATAGTAGATTGTTATACAAGGAGCTAAAATGACCCATTATATACGAGGTAGTTTTACTCCCGAGCTTAAGCGAGGGAGTAAATAGAAACCGAGTTTTAATGGGTTTTTAGCGCCGTGTGTTACACTCTACTTTTCACTACGATTTCGAGAAAATAAAACAATCCAATACAATATGAAATATGTAGTTTATTATGAAATCTGTAGTTTATTTTATTAAAATTATTTCTTTTCCTTTCTCTTCTATTTGCAAATTAGGGTCTCCATTCTCACTAGATGATGACATTTTCACTATTGTAAAATTAATTACGGTCACTACCAATTCAATTTGCAATTAGAGAAAAATTATAAAGATTTCTCGCCAATGTCTTTTTTTTGTTTTTTGTTCTGCAGCCGCAACGCATTGCATGCATTCTACCAAAGAGATCGCCGGTTTTAGTTCCATTTTCAAAAATAAAATGAAGTTCTTTTTTTATGAGACAGTAATAAGTCGAGTCTATATTCATGATTATTCTACTTATGACTAAAGACTTTTTCGTTTTTGTAGGCTCACAGGCACAAAAATTAAAAAAAAAAACTTTTTCCCCTAGAGGAAGAATTGCTATTTTTTCTTCGCTCTGGTACGCCACAATGACGGTCTTTTTGAGCAAGAGGAGTGAAAAATATATAATAAATTACCAGAAAAAATTAAAGAAGAACAAAAGTTTAATACATTCACAAATAAATTAAAACAATTTCTAATAACTAAATGCTATTATAATATCAAAGAATATTTAAATGACAAATTTTAAATTACATGTCTTATAAAATAATTACAATCTAAGTACCTATACCTATCTATATTATATTATACATATACATATAATAAATCTGTAGACGAGGCGTTTCTGTACAATGCAAATATTAAAAAAAAAAAATTGCTGGTGTGTTAAAGTATAACCAACAGATGCCATTTCTATCATTTTTGTCTGTTTGTCTGTTCGTCTGTTTGTCTGTGACAGATGTTTGTTAAAGTATCACGTAAAAAGTACAAAACCAACATGGTTAAATTTTATACTCAAATATTGTGTGTAACTCAGAGTTACATTTAGTTTTTGTTTCATCGAAATCAGTTCAATAAATCAAAAGATAAATGAATTTAAAGTGTTCAGGAAGAACTTTTCTTGGCTTAGTTCATACACGTAACGACATCTATTGACGCCAAATGGTACTAACGAATATATGTGATAAGTTAACCGAGGCATTTCTGTACATTGAAAATATTCCAAAGAAATAATTGGGGTGTCAAAGATGCCATTTTTACCATTTGTAGAATTTTTGTCTGTTTGTCTGTGAGACGGGTTTGTTACAGTATCACGAAAAAAGTACGAAACCATTAGGGTTAACTTTTATACTCAAATATTGTGTATAACTCGGAGTATCATTTAGTTTTTGTTCCATCACAATCGCTCCACTCTATAAAATATATTAATCAATTTAGTGTTCAACAAGAATTTTTAATTATGCAATGTAGTAACACGTAGCGACATCTATTGATCCGAAATTATACTAACGTAAACTCATGTAGGTTTGTGAGATCTTTTGTTATTTTGGTGAGGTTAATTTCGCATACTTCACGCGTAACATTGTGAATAGAATATAACTCCCAATGATCTAATCAAAAGTTTGGCTAATTAAAGTTTTCCAAATGCGTTGTTTATTAGTTCAGTGGTGGTGGCGGGTGCTACCTATCTTTCAAATCATGATACAGCTTAGTTATTTCACATAAAACGATACATGTTCATTTATTTTTTAAATTCTTTAATTTAATACTTTTGGAAGGCTATATAGCTTACAGTGTTTGATCGAACGTTTTCCCATGGGTAATAATTTAAATGTATCACTTTGTGATCGATAGATGGCGTTGTTCATTTAACGTCATTTTCTGAATCGCGGTGTTAAGACTTTTCGCAGAAGAATGACCTTTGCCCAATGTTTTACCCTAACTGAAGAGTTACATTCGTAATTATTTTCAAGCTCACATAAATGTTGAAATATGCAATAGCGTAGAGTCCATTAAATATATTTGCAAACATATTATAATAAAGGTAGTGACCAAGCTATGATCGCTCTGAGAAATCGCAATGAATACGATGAAGTCACGAGATATCAATCTGGCCGATACATTAGCTCCTCAGAGGCGAACTTTGCGGGACATTAGACATTAGGCAAAATGACCGGCCGATGGGAGGCATTACGGTACTTTTCTGTGGTGATTTTAGGCAGACACTCCCGATAATACCCAGAGGAACAGCCGATGAAATTAGCGCCTGCCTAAAGAGTTCGATTTTATGGCGCAATGTGATATCAACTCATTTGAGTTTAAATATGCGAGCACATCTGGGAGGGAATCTAAACGCGCAAGAGATCTCAAATTTACTTTTGAAAATTGGTGACGGCACATATTCCACACAAGATGGTAAAATAATTTTGGTGGAGAACCTGTGTTGTTCCGTTGCTTCACAGCTGGAACTCATTTCTTCAGTTTATGGGAATCCCACAGATACCGGGAACCACGCTGCTGCTTGGCTGTGCCAACGAGCTATTTTGACCCCCCGCAATGACCAAGCGGCAGCAATAAATATTGCACAAATATTGGCACATGTTTCTGGGGAAAGTAAGCAATATACTTCGATAAACACGGTTACGGAAGAAGAAGATGCCACACACTATCCAGTAGAGTTCTTGGAATCCCTTAACACGCCCGGTCTTCTAGCACACAATTTTTTTTTTAAAGTCGGTTTACCAATTATTCTTCTCAGAAATTTAAGTCCTCCCAAACTTTGCAACGGCACTCGGCTCATAGTCACCAATCTCCAACACAACGTCATCGAAGCCGAAATCTTAACAGGTTGCGGCGCCGGTGATGTTGTTTTTATTCCCAGAATTCCGCTCATTCCTAATAATTTCCCGTTTAGTTTTAAACGTGTGCAATTCCCCGTCAGCCTTTGTTAAGCCATTACCATTAACAAAGCTCAGGGCCAGACATTGTCCGTTGCAGGGGTGGATCTTAGTATTGGTTGCTTTTCCCACGGCCAACTTTATGTAGCTCTTTCGCGTGTAAGCAACCCTTTTTTTTTTTTTGTGGGTGGGAAATCATCAAATAACTTCTTCCGCTCTGGGCAGAGCAGGAGGGCGTGTCAGACTCTTACTGACTAAAACCCACCCGTGTTCCTTCAGTTGCCTGTGCCAGGGGCCACGGTAACCCTCTTGGACTTTTCCGCAACCCTAGCAGGCATCGGTCCTATCAAACCCCGTCATTGGTGCTGACATCTCTTTGACGCGCGCGTGGAACACAACGCGCCGTCGACCCGGGCCTGGTCCTTATCGAACGGCGAGCTGCCCATTGCTCGCCGTTCACAAGCCCGCGCCTACGGTGGCCGGGAATCGGCCTGCGATTCCCGACGCCCAGGGCGTCTCCTGCGGCGGCTAGGGGCGTGAGGGCGCAAATTTTGCCTCTCCCTCACGCGTTCCGCCTCCTCCTTAGCGAACATTACTGCTTCGCAGAAGGAGGTGACGGCTTCCCAAGCGCTCTCGCTCCGTACCATGGCCTGGACCAAGGCCGGACGCGAGAGATCGCCACCGCCAATCGCCTCCACGAGGACACGGCGGGGCTCCGCCCAAGCCGGGCAGACCTCCACCGTATGCTCCACCGTGTCCTCCGGGCGATCCACACAATGGTGACACCCGGGCGTTTCCTCCCGCCTTATCCGGAACAGGAACCTCCCGAAACAACCGTGTCCGGTGAGGACCTGCGTCAGGCGGAAGGTGAGGACGCCGTGGCGCCTCTCTAGCCACTCCTCAAAGAGGGGACTTATCGCCGCAATTGTGGCGTGCCCTGCGCTGGGTTGCGGCAATCGCGATTCCCCGTCAGCCTTTGTTACGCCATGACCATTAACAAATCTCAGGGCCAGACATTGTCCGTTGCGGGGGTGGATCTTAGTATTGGTTGCTTTTCCCACGGCCAATTTTATGTAGCTCTTTCGCGTGTAAGCAACCCTAGCAACCTTTTTGTGTACGCTCCTGGTGGTTCCACCGCTAATACTGTATATAGAGAAGCATTTTCCTAAATATCACAAGTTTTTTGTCAGCTTTTTGAAAAATCACAAGGTCTGGTCGAAAGATTCTCCCGATTTCCCTTCTATAAGCAGCACATTATTTTTTTCCGACATCCACGCGAACGAAGTCGCGGGCACAGTAATAACTAAGTTGTCAAATAAAAGCCCTCTTCCTCTCTCCTACTTTTGCTGTGCCTGACAGGGTCCACAATGATCATTTTTGTAAACCTACCACCTAAATACACATGTGGAAGCAATAAATATATTGAGTATTGAGTATTGAAAGTCCGAGAGGGATACCGTGCCCCTGGCACAGGCAACTGAAGGAACACGGGTGGGTTTTAGTCAGTAAGAGTCTGACACACCCTCCCGCTCTGCCCAGAGCGGGAGAAGTTATTTGATAATTTCCCACACGCAAAAAAAAAAGGCGGTGCCATAGAGAAAAAAAAAAGTGTCCCATAGAGTTGTTGATCCTTATAAGAAACAGGTTGGATTGGATCAAAAAAATGATTTGCGAAAATTGCCCATTTTCTAGCTGACTGTAACTTTTTACAAAATCAGTGAATGCAGATCAAAAGTTAAGAACAGTCTCGTAAGACAGTTTTCTTGTAGCGACAACGTTTAAGGTAGGTACCTGCCCTTTTTGTCCCATCTCAAAAAGTCACCATGTCTATGATGTCGTGGTTGCCTGCTTAGCTCCATAAAGATATAGCATGATGATAATCATTTAAAAGGTTTTAAATCCTATCTGCAATATGCTAACTCATCTTTTTTTACAATTTGCGGTAAACTGGAATACGAATAAATTGCAATATTGCTCAACAGCTATAGCAAATAGCGTGATAAACTGATAATTTATAGCCTACAGGCTGACCTGACAGCCTGACCTTATAAGGAATATCTATGCAAAATTTTAACAAAATCTATCCGGTAGTTTTTGCGGGATGTACAAAAAGTCAAAATTTCTAAAATATATATATATTTTCGGCATAACAATCGATAACAGACCACGAAGAAAAAAAAAATCGGTGTGCAGTTTTCGCTACGATTTTATTATATGTACGTATAGATTTAATTGTGTTCTTAAATACTATTTTGGAATAAAAACCATCATGTACTTTTGAGAAGAGCTTCAATATTTTTCTTAGTGTCTTACTGTCTGAGTTGTATCTGAACTTCTGAACTAAGCATTTTTCATAAAATTAAAATATTTCAAAGTCGATTGATGAAGTGATGACGATGACGTTGCTGCTCAAAGGCTGTGCTGGCGTTCTTACTCGGGGTCACCAGTTTAGAGTATGAGGAACAGGGTGAAAAGTTCCTCATCCTCTGTTGAAAAGGGAGGATCCACCGAACACTGGTGGGCGTGGACAGTGGGCATCTGTAGATATTTTATTCGCGCTGATTAAATATTGTTCGTATGTAACGCTATAGATGTCGTCCTAATGACAGCTCCAAATAATTAGCTTGTAGTAAATAAAATATGTTTAATATAAGTATTATATAAAAACTCGTATAAAAGTGTCATTCATTTTGAATAAGTAATAAGGGTATTTAATGGGCTGTCTCCACACTGGACCCAATGTTCTGATTGCTCCCAGCAACCGAAATATCGCGGTTTTAAATAATAAAGATTGATCTCCTCAGAGCGCCCCAGTCCAGGCACAGGCACAGGTCGGACTTTGTCTTCCTCTTCTCTGGTAGATCCCAAATATAAATATTTGTCCGTCCACTTTAACCAGTTCTCCTGCATTAAAAATGTAAGATCACAAAATTTGATAAAGGTTTTCTAAGAAGCATGTCGGTTAAAAAAAACTATAAAGGTTATTAACCTTCTCAGTACGTTTTATAAAACGTAATTCGATGCATTCTGCTACGCGAGTTTCTAGTTTTCTAGTGTTTATTTGAGTTGACAGTGTGAATGGCCATTTTTTTTCTGAGCTCTGAAGTTCTTTTATACAGCTACACCAAAGACTCCAATATATCTGAAAATGAGAATTAAAAATATTTTTCTCATGCCACAACTCATAAGGTCGCATGTTGGCACGAGAGCTACTCGTACTTATTAGAAATCGCCGATGCCGTGGTAGGTAATGGTGGTGCTCGGCTGACCTAACCAGTAGAGCTAGCTGACACAGTGGCATAAGTCCAAGGGCTTGCACTTTAACTATACACGGGAATCAATTTTGGGTGAGTATGAATGAATGAATGAAATGAATGATTCTCCTTACCTTCTTTTTTGGTATTTCTCTCAATTCAAAATACCTTACACCGTTGTTAACGAACGAGGCTTTAAGTGCTTGCTTTTGAGTTCTTTTAAAAACAGTCAACCTGATAGACTCCCATGGATATAATGAAAGTATTTCTATGACACTTGATTCACGACATAGAGGAGTACCGTCACTAGCCGTTCTATTATTTCCAGTGATATCATGTTCAGAAGCAACTATAAAAGCTTTTGAACTTAAACCTATAATAATGTTAAGTGCATAATTAGGTACCTTTACATTAAGAAAATAATAATTGGGTGTTCTTAGCACGTTAAACGTGTTTTACCAAGTGCGAAAAAGACATTGGGTGTTCTTAGCACGTTAAACGTGTTTTACCAAGTGCGAAAAAGACAGTACCTACTAGGCAGCGAGAGACGACAAGGAAGCGTCTAGCTGTCAACGATTTTCTCGCTCAAGAAACGTACAAAAGATTGTAGGTTCCGTGTAAGTAAAAGAGACACATACCTATATTAACAGTTGATCGCTGACTGTTTACATCGCCGCCGCCGGCGAGTACTCGTTTGTTGCAGCGACAAGAGCTATCAAAGAGAGTTCTTGCTCAGCGACGCTAGCTTGGTGGGCAGGTGAGACTCACGCTTGGTACATACGCATACCAGCGAGTAATCACTTGTCGCCGTCGTGCACTCGCTGCTCATTGCTCGCCAACTCGTTTTTAGTTGCTAGCTCTACTAATTCCTAGTTAATCGCCGGCGGCGGTGGGTGAGGTGCCTAAGGCTATAAAATATATACATAGTCGTTGAGCGAGTGCTCTCTTAGATAGCTCTTGCAGCTGTGACCGATGGGTAGGTACACACCTCCACTCCTCGGCGAGTATACAATCAATCAATCAATAATTCATAATGTATCTCTTTTACTTACACGGGAACTACAATCTTATGTTCGTTTCTTCAGTGAGAAAATTGTTGATAGTAGACCTAAGGTCTATCTACTAAACAATATAATAATATCGCGATCGCAACGATGGCCAGCAGGCACTATCCTTCAAGTTTCTAAGCCGTGGTGGGCATTTCTATCCGAAGTTTATTTATAAGTACCATATCAAGTACCTAACGTGAGGCCATCATACAAAGCGGTTATTGCGTTGATCCACCCTAAGCCTATCATCATCATCAGCCTATATTCGTCCACTGCTGGATGTAGGCCTCTCCTAGTGAACGCCACTGAGCCCGATCTTCGGCCCAAAGCCTATAAATACCGTTTATCCAACTAGGCATACGGTGGATGATTCTCAGACATGCGTTTCCGCGGATCCACCTTAAGGTCTATAAATGGAATAACAAAGACGTTAAGTAACGTACCAAGCTGCACCACACGCAATGTTACTGTGCCGTCTCTCGTTGTCTCGTTAAATGGACTTTCGACTAAAATTGTGTCATCAAATTCGTTATATTCACTAGAGAGTAATTTTTTTATCGTTCCAAACAGCATGGCGAATTTTATTATTAGATAATATATAGACCCAGTTCTGCAATAAATAGATGGATAGTATCATTCACAGAGTACTTTTTTATATAGGTGTCATTGTTCTGAGACGTGATGACAACAAGCAATGCAATGGACATTTAGATCTGACAGCAGTGGCTATACTGACAACAACCAAAAACTCACAAAAAAAAAAAGAAATGTAGGTAGGTACCGTAGACAGAGAATAGTTTTCTCTGTCTACGGTAGGCACCTACCCAAATATGCAAACTTTTTGAGATAGGTATTTCATTTTTACAATAGATGTCAGATGTCTACCTACACCACGTGTCGTTGACCTACTGTTTTTCCTATCTCAATGCCTACACCTCTTAGTCTTTAGTCATTGACCTACACACATCAAAAGTGTCTCGAAGATCAAGCAAGGCTAGTTGCTAAAAATCTGTTTTATTAATTATATTTATTGTAACTCTTCTAGTAAATTTCGTAATTTGAAATAGTTTTTGGATTTCGGTCAAAAGATTCAAATGTTCGTCAAGTCGTATTCCTATATAAAAAAATATAAAAAAAACAAATGCATTAAGTTTACGCTACCTCACGTTAGACAGGTGTTAAGTAATGTATTGATAAAGGGCAGAGAATTGAATCCTGAAGATAGCACAGAGGTTGTATGCTGGATACACTGACCTCTATTAAAATTAATAGAGGTCAGTGGCTGGATACATTCTAGTCTATTGTAAGTTTTGGTTGCTAGGTAACTTTGTTATAAATATGTATGTCACTCTAAAAGTAAAAAATAAAAGTCAACTATGTATCTTTTTGCGAGTTTTACTAAACTAGCTCTGTTTACAAGATATTTCCAACAGGTTATGGGCCCAGACCGTGCCTCGTTAATGGTAAATTTGTAGGGCAGTTACATATAGTAAATTCGACCAGGAATAAAGATATTTCGAACATGGAAAGTTCGACGAGTGCAATCAAAAAGCTCACAGGGCGAAATAATTATGGCAGTTGGGCCTTTAGCATCGAAATGCTATTAATAGATGCGGGTCTCTGGGACTGTGAGAGCGAAGATTTCGTAGCTACCAAACCTGAAGACCGGAAGCGCGACGAAAGGGCAAGGGCAAAGATTTGCCTGTCAATTTCAGAACAGTGCATCACCATTGTCAAGAATGCCAAAACCTCATGGCAAGCATGGAATGCGCTCAAAAAGGCCTATGCTGACTGTGGTCTAATTAGAAGATTAGGTCTGCTGTGGAAGCTATTTTCATTGAAACTGTATAATTTCGAAACTATGGATGCCTACGTCAATGAAGTGCAAGCTACGCATCAAGCCCTGCAGGAAATCAAAGCTGCACTGAACGATGAATTCATCGCGGTTATTCTTTTGGCTGGTTTGACGGACACCTACGACCCTTTGGTGATGGCTATGGAACATTCTGGCAAGGAATTATCATCGGAGAACGTAATTGCGGCTCTTCTGCGTGAAAGTCACCGACAGCAAGTGAATGATGTTAAGGACGATACGGTGTTAGCTAATGTTGCAGGTGGTAGTGGTAGCGGTAGCGCTCGTAAGAAAATAATTTGTCATTTTTGTAAAAAGAAGGGTCACTTTAAATCGCAATGTAGGCTCTTCAAAGCCAAACAAGGTAAGACTGAAAGCAATTTAGCGGCTGTAGGCAGGATTAATCATGATGATTCTTCTGATTTTGTTACTTTACTTGCCGCTAGTGGGGATAATTGCTGGGTGGTAGACAGTGGAGTGACATCACACATGACATCAAATAAGTCTATTTTAATGCCTATAGCAAGCAGTTCGAAAGCTGTTACTTGCGCGAATAATGACAAAATAGTATCAACCTCGCAAGGTACTGTGAAGTTGGACGTATGTCACAAGGGACGTCCATTAGGACTGACAATGAATAATGTGTTGTTGATTCCAGAACTAGTCACCAACTTGATGTCTGTTGGCAAGTGCACTGATAATGGCAAGGTTGTAGTGTTTGACAAAAATCGTTGCAGAGTTTTCGATGGCAATGTTTCTGTGGATGGGAACGTACTATTTACAGCGCCACGCAAGCAAAACGGACTCTATGTTTTAGGTTCGGGGAGTAACAAGGCAACGGTTCTTTTAGGAGAAAGTCAGGATGACTTTGAGTTGTGGCATAGGAGATTGGGTCACTTATCCCAATCTGAAATGCGCAAACTTAAGGACATCGTCAAAGGCCTTAGTTATAGCCTTGGGAACTGCAAGAACCCCTGCGTACCATGCAGTCAAGGCAAGCAATGCCTGAAGAAGTTTCCAAAAAGGAAATTCAATAGAGCTTCACAGATTTTAGAGCTGGTCCATAGTGACATTGCGGGTCCCATTGAGGTAGAGTCATGGGGCGGCAATAGATACATACTGCTATTTGTTGATGACTATAGCAGGAAAGTTTATGGCTATTTGCTGAAATGCAAATCAGAAGCTTTCGGGAAGTTTCGTGAGTTTCAGGCATTAGTTGAAAATCAAACGGACCAAAAGATTAAAAAGTTAAGGAGCGACAATGGTGGCGAGTACACCAGTAAGGAATTCCAGGATCACCTGAAGACTCGTGGAATTCAACATCAGACAACTGTAGCGCACACTCCACAGCAAAATGGAGTTGCGGAGAGAACCATCCGGACAATCGTCGAAAAGGCGAGATGCATACTAGCAGAAAGCAATCTCAATAAGAGATATTGGGGTGAAGCAGTTCTAACGGCGATTTATCTGAAAAGCCGCTCGCCCACTATGGCTATTTCGCAACAGGTCCCTGAACAGGTTTGGACCGGAAAGGCGGTGAACCTTTAGCACTTAAAAGTTTTTGGTTCAAAGGCACAGGTTCTTATTAAGGATGGAAGTCTCAAAAAGTTTGATCCCAAGACACCTTCCACCCAGTGGTAAAGACTCTGGAAAGGCTGTGTGACAGGGAGCTGAGGGACGGCGCTCTGAAAACCATACCGCTACACGGTAATCAACACGCATACAGCTCGGGTAAGTCGACTGAATCTGCCCTTCATCTAGTAGTCAGCCAGATAGAGGAAGCGATTCATCAGAAAGGCACCTGCCTGGGCACTTTCATAGACATTGAAGGTGCCTTCGACAAAACAAACTTCTCCAGCATCAGCGGCGCCCTCTATAGACATGGCGTTGAACAGGTACTAGCGGACTGGATTACTAACATGCTAAGCAAACGAGTAGTTCGCCTTGAGGATGAGCAGCAGCTGGCCATGATAGCCAGAGGCTGCCCCCAGGGTGGGGTGCTGTCCCCTCTTCTGTGGAATATGGTGATTAACGATCTCATAACCAAACTCAACGCCAATCGTTACTACACAATAGGGTATGCAGATGACCTCGCAATCCTTGTATCGGGGAAGGTGACGGGTACGATCTGCAACCTTACTCAGCAAGCGCTACGAATCGTAGAGAGATGGTGCAGGGAATTTGACCTATCAGTGAACCCCACTAAAACTGAACTGGTTATGTTTACCCAGAAACTAGCATTAGGCCCGTTCCGTCTACCAAAACTTTTCAATACAGAACTGCAGTTGACCAACGAAGTCAAGTATCTCGGGGTCATTCTGGACAGTAAGTTAAACTGGAGTAGTCACTTGGACAACAAACTAAACAGGGCCTGCATAACCTTCTGGCAGTGCAGGAGAATGATAGGTAAGAAGTGGGGCCTATCCCCTAAAATTATACTATGGCTGTACACCACAGTGATACGCCCTATGATCACCTACGGGGCCGTGGTCTGGTGGCCCCGTACTGAGTTGGGTACAGCTACTAGCAAACTACAACGCCTGCAAAGACTAGCCTGCATGGCCACCACAGGCTGCATGAGGACCACTCCGACTGCAGCTATCGAAGCCATGCTGGGACTACCACCGCTCCACCTGTTCATACAGCAGGAAGCGACGATGGCGGCGGTTCGTCTAAATGCACTAGATCTCTGGGGTAAGAGAGATTTACCACACACCGCGCTGCTTGAGGGACTCAGCAAGGAGTTCCCCATTACGAAAGCCATAAATGACCGGGTACCCAAACAATTTATATTTGATAAAAAATACAAAATCCAACTTTACGAGGATCGCCGATGCGAGGGCTTGCGCCCGGCAGAGCTGCGCATCTTCACGGATGGATCCAAAACAGGTAGTGGCACAGGTGCTGGAATCTTCTCGGAGGACTTCAATATACGCATCTCCACACCATTGGGGGTCCATAACACAGTGTTCCAGGCCGAATGCATGGGTATTTCTCTAGCCGCCTCAGCTATCATGGCCAGGGAAGTTAAAGAACACTCGATCCGCATACTCTCAGACAGCATGGCCGTTCTGCAAGCGCTGAACAGTCACACCGTTGATTCTGGGCTAATATACGAGTGCCACCAGCGCCTAAACCAGGGGGGCAACCTCAATAACATAACCATTCAATGGATCAAAGGACACAG
Source organism: Brachylomia viminalis (assembly GCA_937001585.2). Lineage (NCBI taxonomy): Eukaryota > Metazoa > Arthropoda > Insecta > Lepidoptera > Noctuidae > Brachylomia > Brachylomia viminalis. The sequence goes on from OW443299.2 coordinate 14,470,360, forward strand.
CGGCTCGCTAGGCAACGATGCAGCCGACGAACTTGCCAGAAGGGGGTCGAACGCTGTACCAGTGGGTCCCGAACCCATCGTGCCACTCCCCTTCGGGTTCATGCGCACTCTGGTAAGGAAACGCACCAGGGACCAACATCACAAACTATGGGTGGACCAACGTGAGTGCAGGCAGGCTAGGAAAGCACTCCCCACAATCGATGGCCGCTTCACGAAACAGGTTCTCCGACTAACCAAGCAACAATTGCGTACAGTCACAGCAGCTGTAACTGGTCACGGATCATTTAATAAACACCTCTTTGTATTAGGAGTCACGGACAGTCCGCTGTGCAGGGCCTGCATGGAGGATGACGAGACAGCAGCCCATGTGCTTCTAAGCTGCCCGGTGGTCACCACATACAGGGCAAAGTACTTCGGCAACCCAGGTACCCTACGTGAGATTGTCAGCAACACCAAGGCGTTGCTGGCCTTTCTCGAGGAGCTGGGGTGGATCGAATAACCGATTTTCCCACCCGTACGCAAAATACGCGCATTGACGTGGAGTTGCGGACACCAGCCCGTATTACCTATTACCTATGATCCCAGCGAAATCCCATTAGCGGATCCCATCCCATTACATAAGCCACGGATTGTATCATTTACAATGCAGATTGGTTTGTTAGCGTAAAGGTTGCCAATAAAGGGAGGATGATAAGAAGACTAGAATTAAACCTATGTTTATTAGTACCTCTATAATCTTTTAAACATTTGCTTTGTCATCTAAATCCATAGCTACTGTTTTTTTTTTATATGTCATTAAACTTTTCTTATAAATGATAAATGATTTTATTTCTGTAGTTTGAACAAACACTTTTACACGTCAATCATATTTTTTTTTAACTAGATGGGGTCGGCGTTTCCTATCTGACTACTCTGAGAAGAAAGGCCGAAACAAACTCAGAGGTCACAGTCTCTTTTAAAGTCCAGACAAAATCTTGGTCAGATCATGTGAAAGCTATGTAGATCGGTGTCTGCAATGGTCTTTTGAGGAAAGAACCACACAGATTGAGTGGACATGTCCAGTCAGTGCACGCAATTGTCAGTAATCGTGCAGCTCAACTTAGACTCAAGGAGCTCAACGATTCGACGAACAATACCAAAGAAAGGACATTTGAGTAGGCCGCATAAATTACTCAAACTGCCAGATCATGATTACGCTGAGAAAAATACAAAAATAAATATAAAAAAATCAATGACCGACATAGTTCTCACATTCACAATAATTAATGATCAAACGAACTTACCTGTAAGTGAAGTTCTATCATAACATAATAAAATTATGTGAGGTGTTTCGTTCGAAGAGATTAGATAATATACACTTGTAGTCACACCACAGATTACTAAATAGTTACTACGTAAGTCACACATACAATGTCGCCACTAATGCACTAAGTTTAAAGAAAGGAAAAAAAAAATAGATGTGGGTACACTGACACTTCTCTATAGATTTACTGTATTCATTACGTCATTTAGTTCAGAGATAAGATAATTATACATTTCACAATTTAGGGGGTTAATTAGGGAGGGCGGGATATTAATCTCTTCGAACGAAACACCTCACATAATTATGATAGAACTTCACTTACAGGTAAGTTCGTTTAATCATTAATTATGCTTCTGTGTTTCGTTCTCGAGATTAGATAATATACACTTGTAGATATTGAGAGTTATTTGTGAAATGTATAAGGGTTAGGTAAATCAATAAAATATTGAAAGAATCAAGAGTTCATTGGCAATAAAAAATAATAATTTTAATCACAGTTGATTACATAGGAATACATGTAAATAATATTTACTTATCACAATCTTAGTAATTTTACCCAAGATAGGTTGTTATAAACAATCATGTTAGTGATTTATGAATTATCATCAATCAAAATACTCCTAGCAAATAGGTTTCTAGAATCAGTTGATATTACCCTGTTATAAAACTTGCCAAATGTTGTGGATGTTCCTTATAGATCTAAATTTACACCCATTTTATGAGCTCGAGAAGTACTGGCATGTCTTCGGTATGGAGGCCTCATAAATATTAATGCTGTTTTTCTTACAAAAAAGATACCATTTTTTCAAACAAGTACCATATTGTTTGATGGAATTTTCCGAGAGGGACGCCAACATGATGTGAATTGACGCAGGAGGAATACTTCTTCTCAGTAGAGATTCCCGCACAATACTCCGACAACCAGGGTAATCCGCTTGTGTATTTGACGGTTGCTGGTATGAGAAATTTTTAATTCCTGAGAAGGATGAAATATCAAAGGTTTACTTTGCAAAAGCTTATGAAACAAGGGATACCACGGCTGTGACGGCCATGCCGGGACGACTAGTATTCCTCTAGCTCTATCACTAATAATCTTTCTTAATGTTTTCAGAATAATTGCGAATGGAGGAAAACCGTAAACATACCTACCATTTGGACCAACATATTGAAAAAGCGTCAATATTATATGCGTCAGGATCTTTGTGCCATGATACGTATTTAGCGCATTTTTTGTTTATACGGCTAGCAAACATATCTATATCAGGCTGACCGAAAGATTTAATTATTTTTTGAAAGGCAAAGTCTGATAATTCCCATTCAATGTCGGGATGAACTCGTCTCGATTCAGCTTCGGCGATAGTATTCTCGATTGATGGGATAGGTATACAAAGCAGAAACGAAAAGGTTGCGAGCCTCACACCATTGCCATATATTTTTGGTAAGTTTGGTTAAATGGGGAAACTGCACACCTCCCATGCGATTTATGTAAGAAATCGCTGTGGTATTGTCAATTCGTAAAATAATTTGACAGCCGAATAAGTTTTTGCTAAAAATTTTAAGACCAATGAAAGCAGCCATTAATTCTAAATAATTAATATGCTGATTTCTTTCCTCTTGACTCCAACTACTGCTTGCCGTTTTTCCCGCACAAGCTACACCCCATCCCGTAGTTGAGGCGTCAGACTGAATTTCCAAATTATATTTATCAAATTTAATTTTGCAAACAGATTAATCGATGGAATTTATCCACCATTCAAAATCTGAATCTAAAGTAGAAGGAATGGTCATGAATTTTTCATAATTATCATCGCCTCTTAAATTTAAAAATTTACATCTCTCAAACTCTTTAGTATACATCCAGCCATATTCAATGGCAGGACAAGCAGATGTTAAAAGTTCTACTAAACGAGCGAAATCCCTAATTCGACATCTATTGAGGTTTTTAAATTTTAACAATTCCTTCTTTGTCTTCTCACGTTTTTCAGCAGGCAAACTAATTTCCATTCTTTTAGAATCAATGATAAATCCTAAATACCTACATGAATTGCTAGGAATAAGAAAACTTTTAGATTCATTTATGATGAAGCCCAAAGAACAAAGAAATTTCTTTGTAGTTTCAACATTATCAACAAAATCGTTATAGCAATGTGATACAAGACATAAGTCGTCAAGATATATTGTTGACAAATTACCAGTACATCCTAATAGTTTGACAACAGGTTTCATGATTTTAGTAAAAACGTAAGGCGCGGTATTGAGACCAAACGGCAGAACATTAAATTCAAATAAGTTATTTTTCCATTTAAATCTTAAGTACGTTTTAGAATTATCGTGAATTTTAATTAAAAAATATGCATCTTTAAGGTCGATTGTCGACATAAAACACTCTTTTGAAATAAGCTTAATTATTGTTCGAAGGTCTTCTAATTTAAAATGCATTGTATTTATAAATACATTCAATTTTTTTAAATTTAGAATAAGGCAAGTTTTGCCATTTGGTTTCGGTACCAAGAATATATTAGAAATAAATTGGCCGTCGCAAGGTTCAGATTTTGAAACAGCACCCATAGCCAATAAATTATCTATAGCCTGGTCAAAATCACATTCTTCTTTACGAGAATGTTTTTTAGACGGTGGCATGTCAATCTGAAATGGAGTTTGTGCCATTGACTTATAATAGTATATCTCAATGGTTTGTGCAAATGGAATTTCATAACCTTTTATCCATGACAGTACAGTTTGGTCCGATGTTATTTGCGACCATTGATCATAAAAAAGACATAGCCTGCCGGCAAAATTTACCGTAGTGTCTATTGGCGGTTGCGGCTGTTGCTCGGACATGAGCCTCTGGATGACTGCACGTGCTGTTGCCTCGTCGAGGGTGCAGACTCCTTCGTTCTCCGAGGCCCCATCGGTCTGCGGTACGGCCTTCCAGTTTAAATTCCTGTTGGATGGTGGAGGCCTTGGCTTGTTTGTTAAAACTTTGGGTGGCGGAACAGATTTCAGCTCAGCTCCTGACTTATTTATAGCCTTAGCCGTTTTCAACGTGTCAGCGAGCTCTTTACCAAAAAGTAAGCTATCTATTTTGATTAGCTGCATCTGGTCCTTCAAATCTTTTTTCAGCACAGCAAGGATAAAATTACGCCTGGGGACAGAATCATTATGTTGACAGTTGCACAAGATGCGCCCCGTGTCCACAAGTAATTTCAATATGTCTGGATCTTTTGTTTCTTTGGACAAGAGAATAGTAATAGCTTCACTTAGACATGCGATAGCACTGCCCATCTGCTTCTGTTTCGCCTGCATAGCTTTATCTCGCTTCACTATGACGTCAGTGACAGCCGCCTTAATCTCTGGATTAAGGGATGGTGCGTCTATCAGCTTACAGTTAGCTGGAGGCAAATGAGATTCTAAGAGCTCCTTGCGGAGTTCTTTTGTCAGACCCGAAGTGGCTATGAACTCATAACGTACGGCTAAGTCCTTCTGAATATCTTTACCAAAAGATGTGGTGATTAATGGATCAGTCCCCAATATTTCCAATACGGTTTCGTCTAAATCACCATGCTGATCCTCCTTTTCAGCAGCGGTAGCCTCTTCAGCTGTTGGCTGGGGAGGAGGCTCTTGTGTCGCTTCAGGTACATTTGACACCTGTGGTGTCTCCAAGCATGATGCGCTAGTAGATGGTATCGGCTCGTCAAAGTCTACCGGTAAGTCTTCATTATTATCCGATTCCATAATAGCGTTATCTGCATTCGGAAATAATGATTGCTAAACCATTCCCGTTAGGAAAAGTAACAATATCTGTAGTGCAATACAATACACTAATAAGTAACGAAAGTTATCTGTTCATAATATAATTTACATTTAAATATGTAAATCGATGCATGACCGTGGGTAAGTACCTCAAGAGGTAATAACGGATTTTATTCAAATGTTTAATTTTATTAAACGAGCACAGCGGGTAAGATGAACTCTTTTTTCTGGTGTAATACCCTATTTTGTTTGTCGTAGGTGTAAAACCAGTTAAAAAGAGTTGCTTTCGGCCCTTTTCTCGGGTACCGGACTATTCACCAGGCATGCAAGCTTTTGGGCTGCTTTTATCAGCCGCATAGAATCCTTGGAGTTCGAGAGCGACAAGTCCGTTTTGGCCCGCGACACACGATCGTCGTATCACTTACGAAGCATGCTACGCTTTGAGGTTGGGGTTTGTCAGGATCGACTCGTTATTTCAAGCCATCCTTACTAGCTATAACAGTTATTAGTACTTTTCAGGGTTATCATTTTAATACTAGTTAAACTTTAACCAAGACTGTATCTATCGGGATAACTTAGGTTCATCTTTATAAGATAACATTCATTTGAAAGTTTACGTAATGTAGTGGCCCCGAACCTAAAACCGATTGCAATCGAATCCCTAGTTCGGAAACCAAATACGTAACAAATATTTGCCATCAATCTGATGTACCTTAAGTTTTCTCGTAATCTCGTTTCATGTAGTCCAAATAACCTGTTCCGCAACGGTTTAAATGATATTTAATTTTAACTTTTTATACTGTTTTTGATGCGATTCTTTTTTAAATATAAATAAATTATTATATGTGATAAAGCGGTGACTTTTCATTTTTATTTCGCTGCTCTACCTAAAAGATAGGCTGGACTAAAATAGCTCTTGAGGTATCTATCCCCAAACTTAAATATAAAATAGGTAGATACCTATTTATACTTTTGACCTCGATTAAATCGGCATGTTCCAAACAATTCCCATATTGATTTCCAAAAAATATCTAGTTACTATTCGATGATCTTCGATTTTCGATGATGTCCCAGCCTAGCAACTGCGCCCGGCTTGGATGTGCCGCAGATCCGCTCTTAGCCGCGTCGCTCGCTCGGCCTGCGCACGGTGGGTTAATTTTTAGAGGATTACTTATATTAAATAAATTTATTACGATTTTTAAGAGTTTTATTGTTCAGAATCTGCGATCAGGCGTAGTTTGCAAAATAAGTTAATTAGTGCGTATTTTACATACCTACCTACGTGCGGATGCACGTTCGTTGGTAATGGCGTACATACAAGGACAAACGGCAATACAAGGGCCGATTTGCTGGAGAAGTGAAATATATTCCACGACATTAATCAAGGTAATGTTGCAGGTTTTTAATTTACATTATTTTTATACAGCAGTGTCACGATGTGTTACAGAACTAGGGTTTAAGTAGAATTATGTGTAGATAATTTTTATCAAATCTGACTACCTACGCAGATCCTATAAATGTCCAAAAAACTTCTTTCTGCTTAGGTACCTACCTACACTACCGTTTTACTAGGTACCAGAATGAACCAGCCTTAAGATTCCGATACATCACGATGTACAGAGAATGAGTGGTACCTACCTAGGCTACCTAGTAGAGGGTAGAGAAAAAAAAAACTTCGGGCTTTCTCAAGTAGGAGGTACTCTCGTACCATAGCTAGAAGCTTATGATTGTGATAGAGGGGATCTTTTCGGGCGGTAATCCTCATAGATAAATGCCCTCTATCTGGAAAAAACGTCGATCTATGAAAACCCCACGGTGTTTTTCCCGATACTATGAATCAAAAGTATAAAATTAATTTATGTGTTAGATATTAACATTTATATCTAAGGTAGGTAATGAAGAGATCCAAGTTCTTGTCAGGATATATTTTTTTATTATTTATGGTTTCGGCATATCACCTGCGGGATAATTGTGTAACAGTAGGAATGGCTTTCATTTTGACAGTTCAACAACATTCATTGCGGTATTTACGTTGCTGAGCAGACAATTTTTTCAAACATATGAAGCAATGGATTAGCAAAATTTAAACTAATAGCCAAGTTATTCGGCTTCGACAAGACAAGTCTGATGTGGCCGTCGAACTGAGAAGACGTCGATTGCAATGAATAGCGACAGATAAATTAGCTTATTTTATTAGTTAGGTAATTCTTTTTTTTTAACTTTGCCCCACACTAGGAATTCCTCCTCTAATAAATTAAATTACTTTATTTCAGACCTTAATCCTTATGATGTTAGTAATACACACTACTTTTAAGCTATGTTAGTAAAAACGAGAAAAAAAAAGATTTTATTCATATATCTGCTGCACTCACCAGACGCACCGGGTATATGTACATATACACGTACCCAATGCGCCATAATGGTGCAGCACGGCTTATCACTAATGACCTTTCAGAATGCCATTGCCGCTCACTCTGCGCATGCACTCTGCGCATCATAGAAGCAGTCTTCTTACGAAGAATGGTACTGAAACCGTCAGTACGTGCTTCTGCAAACATTCCTGACTCGCTACAGTAACGTGGGAGCCCCAAAAACATCCTGAAAGTATTATTATACTGAACTCTGAGGGCGTTGTATGCCCTCTGCGTATATCGAACCCACAGAGTGCACGTGTACAATGATTGACAGAAAGCCTTGAAAAGAGTTATTTTTACTTCTGGTGTACAACGTGCGAACCTGCGGGCCAACATATTCCATCGGACAGCCAACGCCCTCCGTTCTCTTTCCATATCAGCATCATCCTTTAAGTCCTCCATAACTACGTGACCCAAGTACTTAAAATCTAGCACTCTTTCAAGGGCCCCCTTAACATAACCGGTGGCATATTATGTGCTGGTTTTTTATGCTTCGCCCTAAACACACGCAGTTTGCTTTTTTGCACGTTGTATACAAGTCTGTGAGCTCCTGCATAGGCCTCACAGACCGCCAACAACTTCCTGAGTGCGCTAATTGACGGACTCAGCAGCACCATGTCGTCCGCGTAACTAATACTATTCATACACAGTCCGTCAATAGAACAACCAACAAGAGTTCTACTGAGCTCGACAATCAGTTGGTTAATATACAGGTTGAAAAGCGCTGGTGAGGTCAATCCACCCTGTCTCACCCCGCATTCCAACCTGTACTCCTCAGACAACTCGTTGACCTATCTAACTTGATTGGTTTCGTGGCCGTACCAATACTGAAACATATTTGCGATGGCGTCAGGCACTCCCGCCTCGCGCATCTTACACCACAAGACGTCATACCTTACCAGGTCAAATGCCCTGGAAAGGTCTAGAAATGCCGCATATACAGGCGGCCAAAATAGACTGATAACTGTCGCCTAAAGCCGAACTGTTATTGCTATTGCTATATTTACGTTATTGTTATTGCTATTGTGGGTGCGTTTACAAACATTTAAACTCACATACACAAACAGCCAAACCCGGAACAACTACTTGTAGGTCATACAAATATTTGTTCCGTGCGGGAATCGAACCCGCAACACGCAGCGCAGCAGTGCTGCAGCAGTCAATCGCTCCACTACGCTAACCGTGTCAAATTATTCAATCATGGACATTACTATTTTTTACTACGTTATAGATTATTTTGTAATGTATTCTACTAATGAATAAAGATTATTGCTAAATGGATTAGCAATACGATTCCGATTGTGATTGATAGTGTGTTACGCAATTAGGGTGCAGGTCAAGTTAACTCTGTATGGGACTAGTAAACAATAAAAAACATTTAGATTTAAACCAGCATTTATTATGACTTAGGCATTCCACAGATATACAATATAATAAACCCATAATAATTACACATGGTTTCGGGACTATAAACATTAACTAGGTATCTTATCGACACAATTTTTTAACACCTATGATGCAATAACACACATTAACGTAGTCTAGTTTCATCGCCCATACATTTTAGACGTAAGTACATCCTACAATCATCGTACGTTCCTACATCGTACGTCCTACATTATTATCGAAAGTTTTCCAATTCATAAATTAAATACATTAACTAACTTTGGTCGATTATTTAAATTCTAACCAAAATGTTTTATTTTCACTAGACGTCTAATTTTAAAATCATAATATTTTAAATGATATTAAAAATTCGCTTGTTTCCTCATCGGCTTGCGTCCGCCTGTAAACAAAAGATTTAATGTTATAAATAATAACAAGTAAACAGGTGCATTCAGTGAATAGGTACAGAACACGACAAGAAAAATGTGTAACATATCGTAAACAGCCACCACCTAAATAAATTGTTAGTGTAACACGCGTGTCCATTCATCTACAATAACAAAATTGTATTATAGTGCATTCTGAGTAAACTTATTTATATTTATTTAAATTAATTAAACAGTCTCACTGTGTGACTTGAAACTTCACTTAAGATTTAATTTTTGAAACGGAGACTTTGGGTATCGTAATACAGGGTGGTAACGGTAAAAGGTAATGTCCGTATCTAGCGTGAAAAATTTTATCAACAGAACAATCGCTGTCTTCGTTATTGTTAAAACTTCTATTGATACTTCCATGATCCTGAAATAAACATTCAACGATGATTTCACTATGACGGTTAAAGAAGATAATATTGATAGAGATTTTCGGTCTAAACAAATAAATGTTACAGTAAGTACCTATTGAATAACGTATTTTCAAACATGGGTAAAAAACTTAGGTGATTTGACATTTCGAATGTAATCCAATAAATCAATAATAAAATAATGTATACCATGTACGTAACCCTAAAATTTGTTGCAGCCGCAACGATATACATAACACAAATGTTATGTCTAAAACATTCCCGTGCGAATAAATTTGTAGATATTTTTTTATCAAAATGTAGTCCTGAGTGTTACAAATTACAAAACTGCACTGAACAAAACCGCGCAAATGCACTGTTCCTGATTACACAAGATGTATGTGATCTGTGATAAAAAACTCCCGTTGAAGAAATACAGAATAGAATAGAATAATACTCTTTATTAAATACACCATAAAAATTACCAAAATTAATGTAGAAATTTTACATAAGCATATATCTTAACGCTATTGAGGGGTTAGAAAAGATTAGCTCAGTCTCCTTTTGGAATCAAAACAAATAAAGATAATTAATAGAACATATGCGAGTATTAATTGCGAACCTATAACTTAATAATATACTCGTATTTTAATTTATTATCGGATGTAGATACGGTGTAGGTACATGTTTTATATAATTAATATTGCATCATCCACCAATATTTTGGGCCAGTATTTGCATTCAAATGAATAATTATTGTATTATAGAATCGAAATACATGAAATTTACATAACGTTTGACTTTAAATTTTATAATTATTCTAGATAAACATGACATGATAATCTAAATGATATAACAGTACTTACCAGAGCTTCAGTCTTCTTACGTAAATTCGATCTAGATAGTGTTAAAGCCAGTTCCGATTGTAGCCTATTGGATATAGAGACTTCCTCGTCTGCATCACGAAGACCATCGGTTTTATCTCCATTTAGGAATTCGAGCTTCGTTGGTTCCCGCCTGCTTCCACCTCCGCATGCATATTCACCAATCGTTACTGACACAGGACGTGAGTGCTTCTTCATCGTCGCTGTACCGTTCGGAGCTTTCACAAAATAATTTGACGGTGGCTTTGGCAGTACATTCGAAGGATTCTTTAACTTATAAGATTCTAGTGACTCCATGTCAGCCTTTTCGTCTTTCATATTTTTTAATTGTGGGTGCGGCTCAATTTTCTTAACGTAATCGGGGGTAGGAGTTCTTGTCAGAGTTCCATTTTTCCTAAAGTTTGGATTTGTTAAAAGTTCAGCAGTCATTGTTTTCGGAATGGGTTTTTGGTTCTCTATGACTTTATGATTTCCATTCTGATGACCATTTGCAGCAGGCACCTGATGGCCATTTGTTGCCGGTGTATGATGACCATTTGTAGCTGGTGTTTGTTGACCATTTGCAGCCGGCATCTGAAAAACATACGTGAATATTTTTACAGGCACTTTGCAGGTAGGTCCTAAGAAGAACTGACAAAGGATTCGCTAAGATTTTAATCGCTCAGAGAGTATTTGAGAGCCTATTAGGGTCATTTCACTGGTCTATAATACCCTACTTCATTAGAAAAAATCTCAGATTTTCTTTAGGTAGCTGCAATAAAATCGGGCTAAGTAACTCCTTGAAGTCATGTCAGTTTTATACGCCCGTAAATAACAGGTAGTTATTGTGGTAAAACACAAGTATAAATTATAGATCATTAACTAGATATTTTTTTTAAATAATAATATAATATGAGACAACATCCACACAAGGTCTTCAGGTCCCGAACTAGGCAGAGCCTGTACTACGGTAACCTGATGACTGATATACATACTTATATACATATACACACCTATATTATATTAATTGTGTGACGACGACGACCGACGACCTCAACCTCAAATTACCTTGAATATAACTGTTTCAGATGGTATAACACATGCATCATACATTACAATGACAAATAATTAAATAATCACAGATATTAAATAATAAATACATACTCTGATTTACAAGATTTACCAACAAGTTTTTGATTGTAGAAACAGAAACAGTAAGAGACTTTGTGAAAATATCAATCAGGGTATAGGTATCAATAATAATAATATAATAATATGAGACAACATCCACACAAGGTCTTCAGGTCCCGAACTTGGCAGAGCCTGTACTACGGTAACCTGATGACTGATAAACATACTTATATACATATACACACCCAGACACAGGTCAAACAGACATGTTCATGCACACAAATGTTTCACTTGTCCGGGGATCGAACCCGGGACCAGCGGCTCAGAGGGCAGGGTCGCTACCAACTGCCCCAACCAGTCAGTCAATCCTGAGGGTATATACCTACAGACTACATAATGCCTCAGGATTGCTACACCAGCACACAGCATTAATCGGCACAGCCGGGCGGTAAAATCGAATATATGCAGAAGAATGTTGTAATGTAATTACTTCGGGTCCGCTTTGTTGTACGACAAATACTGGCGAACCGACAGCCGGCCGGCCTGCTTATGTGTGTAGCGACCCTTAAGCATTAAGTCCGCCTTTGTACAGTATTTTTTTACTTGTACCTATAGTTTTATTAAAATAATAAAGGGTATCATTTAAGCTATTACCAATTTAATTAGTTTTGTGTTTCTTAAATAATAGGGTTTGTCCTCCAAATAGTAGATCTGTCACCAAAATGTAGTCACCAAACAATGCAAAATCAGTTCCACAATAAATCACCTAAAATCCTGAGATATCAACCTGGGAACAATTTTTGTTTATTTGAGAACGAAAATATTTCGTGGCGATAGATCTATTTATTAGGTGATACAACTTGATGACAAATATAAATTTTGGTGATAGAAAAGTTCCCAATAATAAATAACATAATATAAGTTTTTTGCGATGGGTTGGGCCGAGGTGCACCTATAGTACCTACCCCCACATTTTGCCAGTTATACATATATAAGTTCCATGTAATAGGGACAAACTGACTGATATATATTTTTTTAAATCATTAAATATTACTTACAGGTGGTGGGGGAGGCGGATTATCCTTGGCTTCCCTCTTCAGAGGAGCTTGGTTGATATGGTTGTTGTTGGTTACTTCTGCAGGTTGCTCTGCCTTCCTCAGAGGTAATGTCTGTTGACGGTCCTGTGGTCAAAGTTGTAAGCTGTTAAGTTTGTTTTAAACATTTAAAGGTTCTTCTTAATGTAGGTATGGAAATCATTGGGACAATCTAACGGTAGGTTAATTTCGTTTAAATATAGGATTACACGAAATACCTAATATTGCTGTATGTTCTACCAATATACCTATTATGGTACTGTGAAGTAAATTATTAACAAAAATCAACAAAACGATTAAATGAATATTAATAACACAAACGGCAAGTTTTACAACAAAAGAATCAAAGTGCACATTCATTATTTTTTTTCTTTTTTTTTTTAAACGTTGCCCCACACTAGGAATTTCTCCTGTATCGTGGGTGCGTTTACAAACATTTAAACTCACATACACAAACGGCCAGACCCGGAAAAACTACTTGCAGGTCATACAAATATTTGTTCCGTGCGGGGATCGAACCCGCGACACGTAACGCAGCAGTCAATCGCTTAACCTCTGCGCCAACCGTGTCGTCAATTGGAAGTATACATTTTATTTCCATTTCAGAGTACATATAAATATCATTGAAATCATTGACATATATATACATAATATGAAATTCCAATAGGTAGGTGCCTATGCATAAAAACTATGCAGCAGCAAATTAGCCTACCACCAATATTAGTGTCTATGTATATTGAAACGAATGAATTCCTTGCACGCATCAACATTATAGAAGGTATGAGGAACAGGGTGTAAAGTTCACTCATACCTCCATATAAAAGGGAGGATCCTCCGACCAGACGGGCGTCGTGTCTGGTGGGTGACTGTCGATTGATGTCGGGTCGCTGTATACAGGGTTATTGGCAAACACCATCAACCTCTTAAGGGATCATTATGAACAACTTTTAATATGGGACCAAATATGAAATCGCGAAAAATTTATCAGCTGGTCCCTACATTTTGACGAGTTCTGCAAACATAAATGTAGGGAACAGCAGATTTTTTTTTCGCGTTTTCATATTTGGTCCCAAAGTAAAAGTTGTTCATAATGATGAGTACAATGACCCCTTAAGAGGTTGATGGTGTTTTACCAATAACCCTATATGTATATGCTAGTTACGCGGTGAACTCTGCTTGCGCGATGCAGAATTTTGCGTGACGTCAGGATGATGGATAGTTCGCATGTGGCGTTGTAGATGCCGCCACAACATAACACCTACCTGCAGCATAAATTTACCTTAACAATTTTCGCGGAATAGGAAAAATACAGCCAATAACTAATCTAATCGGCATTGACATTGAACTTTGACCAAATACATCATTAGCCAAAGGAAGTCGGTAATGTTGAAGTGGAGGCTAACAGAAAAAATATTACCGACGATGAACGTGAACAAAAACGAAGGCTATGATTTAGGCAAATATATTACGCGCGCATTGTAGCAGTACGCGATAAGCTCTATACATTACATGCACATATATATCTACATACATACTCGCCAACAGCCTACCGACGTCTTATATAAAAATAGTTTGTATGCGCTCGCGCAGGTTCCACGATTTTAATTGTCTTTCTATGATTAGGTCCATTACAGAGGAATTCTTAAGATATGTTTTGAGCAACATCTTTAATGATATACGCTAATTATATTGTGTTCATCGAAAAGTAATACTGTTGTTATTATTATTAGTAACATTCATTTACACTCAGCTGTGGTAGAGGTTAAAAACTGAACCCGGGAAAGTGAGACTCTGCCTTGGCTGCTTTTGCTTTTGATTTGCTCTATAGAACAATTATTTATATTGTTTATTGTCGTCTGCATGAGCCAAACGTCATCTGGCTTAACCCCAAGTGCTGGTGCCAAAGATGCGTAATATTAATCATCACTGAATCAAAATCACGCGAACGATAACGTGTTGAGCCTAGCGTGAAGGTTGTTAGTCCATCGACACAATAATATTAGTTAAATTTAGTATAAATAATGAATCATGCAGTCGGCACTCCCTCAAGTTTTAAGCGGAGTTAATCACACCTATCACTTTTGTATTTTAGATAAGGTTTCAGTCATGTATCGTCTTATTTTTTTATTTGTGAAATTACTAGTGCAAGTCACTGATGAGAACCCTATGATGAGAACCCTATTTGGTCCTATTCGACCCAGATATCGATACTATCGAACAATCATAAGAAGTGATAAACTATATAGACAGAAGAAAATGTACCTAGTTCTGATTTTCCGCTTGAGAAATGTTGAGTTACTTATAGGGATTTGAGCTGTATCCGGCACAGACTGACCGCTTGCCCCCTTTTATATCGCTCTCGGCAAACTTACCATAATGATAGAGCCGCGAAAAGTGGCTCTTGGTACTCGTCAGCTGTTCCATTAAAGCGATAAGTTAATCTGATTAATTAGTAACTGTAATGTTGTTCCTTACAGCTAAGGAAAATACCAAATTCGTTAAGGGGGGGGGGGAGGTGTGTTATTAGGTAATAATTTGATCATGCTAGCTGCTGCCCGCGGTATCACTCGCATCCTAGGTTAACTACTTTATGTACTTGTCCAGTACCTACCCAGCTTGATGCCTGTAGATATCTACTAAGATTTTACTACTTGCTTTCGTTCAAATCTGTTCAGTAGATGAAGCTTCAAGAAGTAAAACAAATGTACAAAATTTCGTATTCATAAAATTAGTATGGATTTCCGAGTGCTCTAATGATCTGTTAAACTGTTACAATTATAGCTCGAGTAATACTTACATATTAGCTCTGTCATACAATAATGATATGCGTAGTTCGTTACTTACGTCTCAACTTGTGAAGAAAAACATGCATTCCTCTTATGGCCTTGTTTGATTCTCAAACTAGCATTTAAATGCAGATTACATACGAGTAACGCATCATGCACAGAAGCACATTATAATAATAAGGATATAATCTATAGATTTAGACGTTATTGCAGTTATAATATATTATGATACACAACTTATCAGTAAGTATTACAAGATAGGTATGTCCCCATACATCTTGCACAATTTAATATTTGGTAGTAAATAAGTCGGTTATATTGCATAAAAGCCTCATCCATGCACCCACTATGAGATCATCTAATGATAAGTGTATGGATACTGGATAATTGCCTACAGTGTTATGGAAAGACCTCCCAATATATGCGTGTGTTATGTTTTAACTCGGTTCATGTTAGTTTTTTTGAGTGCATCCTCTGTAATATCTACATGATTAGATCTCAGTTGGAGCATCAGAATAAACGGTAATCCCAAGAAAACAAATTTATTTTTCTTGTTTATTAGTTCACAGAATCGTTTTGGTTTCGTAGTAAAAAGCATGAGTTAGGTACTGTTGCGCCGTCGTTGGTGAGAAGTTTTTTAGATAGTTAGAAGAGAATATCATGCTCAACAACATGAAAGTTTGCTCTATCATAAAATTATTTTGTGCTGCTATAGATACTAGGTAGACATGGATGAAATTAGGGGAAGTGATAATAGCACTTTGTGTTGCTGTCGATAATATCATCAGTAGTCAAAATGTTGTGTTATCGGAGCCCAGCAATCAGTCAACTCGGAGAGATAACTCCTAAAAACATGAGTGCTCAGGTATTCGTCAATGCGGGTAAATATACCTATAATTTTTTGTTACGAGTACTTTTTTTGAGTTTGTTGATATTTTCGGCAACCATGACGTCAGCGTTGCTACGGAAAAATGAGAAGGTGAACAATAAGACGGGACAATAACAAATTACGTGCACCTCGCAGCCGCAATATCAATATTTTCTGATATGTGGTTGTGCCATGAACAATCAACAATATTTTAAAATCAGAGGCATACACAGCACAATCAAAGGTTCTATGTTCTATCACATTAACCAAGCTCCAAGTAACTTTATAGGTAGGTAAGTACTTATTTTGTTTCGCTCCAATAATAACAAGAACATTTTATCCATACTCAACTTACTTCATAGCACTGTATAATGACCAAAGGTTTCGATTTCCGAATGCTCTTCATCTTTCCAGTTATAGTTTACAAAAACACAGTTTTTACACAAGTCACCACATCACTTAGTTCAAATGATCACTGAAGACCAACACAGGAATTCATTTTACCGAAATTATAATTAGTGTTTGAACGTACTTAGCGTGAAAATCACGAAAATAATGGTTTAAGAACACGTCAAGGTCGCATATATTCCCCGTAGCGTGTAAAATCGCAGGAAAATTAATGGCGAGTCGCGGTGGAGACACGTGCCGTGTGCGGCCGGCGAAGTGCAGCGAGACTGTGCGGCCGAGCGACAATCACGAGTGGCGATGGCGTGTGCCCTCGCCGATCGCTTACTCACTGTCGTTATCAGTGCAAAGCAGAATCTAGCGAAACACTGGCCGCACTGCGCTGGACGCTCAATCCATAAAAACTCCGTATCAGCCGGCAACAACGCGAGCTATTTGCTATTTGTCTAGTTCATAACATAAACGCAGCAACGAATTAGGCTCGTTCTTAGAAACGATCATTAGACCAAATTACGTAAACGATGGCTGTAGAGCCGTGACTAATTCGACTATTTAAATGTAATTAAAACTTTGTTTTGTTACTTGCTCTTGCTTAATGATACTCACAATGATGATTGACGAACGTTAGCTATTATTGATTTCAACTGTTATATCCATGTCCATCGCGTGCATATTAATGACTATTTGTCTAACAATAGACCTTTTATAAGAAAGTGTATAAAAATAACGTTGATTTTCATCACAGCTGCACCTAACTATTGTCCGTGTAATTAGATAAGCACGAAATATCTCCAGATCACCCGAGTCTTACAACAAAAGCTATTGTCGTGTTATCAAGATCGAAACGTAACGTGACTGAACTAACTCCAAGCTACCCGGCCTGCTATGAACCATCTCTTAGGAATATTTATTACTTAATTGAATAACGGTAACAAGTACGGAGCAAGGTGCTCTTAAAAAGTGATAAGAGGACAAGTCTACAATTGCAACTTCGATAGCTGCTGTACTGGATTTATTTTATTGATTGTAGTAAGTATGCCACAAAAATCGTTGGATTCCCATTCTCATGAAATCGTGATGGTTACAGTGCTTTGATGTCATAATTACTACTTTTGTTTATTAGTAAGTATAGGATAATTTACCCCTTTCGTAGACCTGAAAAATCTCGTAGCTTTGGTCAGAAGCGTCGTTTACAAATTCTAAGCATTTCAGATCTTATCTTGATTCGTGGGTAGCCTGTTTTCAATTTATTTGTTGTTTTATAAAAGTTATTTTACAGTAAGTTATTTTAAGTTGAATGAGTAAATTAGGTTGCTTAATTACAGTTGTTATAGTGTAGATAACATAAGTAAATAGTGATAGGATTCCTAATTGTTGTTATCGTGTGCATTTTACAAAAAAGTTATAACGCTCCAATAACTGCTTGAAGTTTATGTAACCATGTAGTAATAAATGATTCGTGTCAAAATGACCCAATTAATTTCGTAAGGCAATTGTCTCGAAACTTAATGTTACATAACCTAGATAACTTTACAAAGAACAAGTTGCGCCGGTAACTTAGTGAGAATTCTTTTAAGATAATAGAGCAAAATATGCCTTAATTAGAGACCAGAAATAAATTTATTATTGCCTCTCATTTAACAAATTAAAAATAACTGGTTTAGCATCTTGAGAGTTGCTGGGTGATGTCTTCGTTTATGCGGCTAGGCGATAACAACTCCTAGGTGCTGCGTAGGCACAGCGACTGCGTGCGCTGCGGTGCTATCGTTGTTTCGATAAACAATCATAAGAAAAATAGATTTAAAAAAAGATTCACTACTGTTGCCTTAAAAAAAAATTACGTTATCGAAAAATCTGGAATAACACTATTTTATTTTGTTTTCGCACTGATAGCGTACGCGCGGTGTTTATGCAGAGCGTGAATGACACATCGGTTTGACAGTGTAAACCGCTTCTAATCCCAGGGTTAAAAATGTCAATTGCAAAATAATAACCGTTATTACCCATGCATGTTACCAGTCATGCAAGAATAAAGTGCATTTGAAAAGTTATCACAATACAATAAACATTACCATAAAACCAACAACAATAACATCAAACACGTATAGCCCTATTTACATGTGAATGTCAAGCATATTCACATGCGTAGGATCATAAAATCATAAGCGAGATCGTTAAAACTCACTTAACCTCAACTATCGAAAAGAGAATAAAATAACACCGACTTGTATGAGGATAATCTCCAAAGACGGGTTTATAATTTACAGCATTTATATCTTCGTTCTAATGACTGTTTTATCGGCTGTCGGGTCGATATTAGATTCTACATAGGTAGGTACCTAATTATGGAGCTATGGGCAACCCGGTTTCTACGACAACCTGCTGGATTTTATGGTGTATACACACATTATAAAAGTCATACCTAATTATATTCTATTTCTATCGATGTTTACAATAATACGGGAAGTAGGTTTCGAGAAAATTACCTATATTGTCTACGATAACGGTATTTGATCAAATAAGATATCCGTCTCAAAACTAAAACAATCTTGAGCTTGATTGCAAATTAAAATCATAATATGTACGTATAGGTAGGAAGGAACGTGACAGAGTTTAATGTTATGATTTTTATGAATAGGTAATAATTAATAGAAAGTGATAGATTCTTTTCTAAAATCATCTGCAGATCGACCATAATAATAAATGTCACTGCAATATCTGAATGTAGAAGGTTGGGTTAATTAAGGGTACTTATTCACTACATTGGATTTTGTATGATTACACTTGAAGATTAGATATATATCCATTTCCTTTAAGGAAATCACGTGTTATTAAGTCAAGGAAAGTAGGTAGTACGGTATATTTGGAATAGGGGATTCCGTCCTAATGATTCAATTGATAGTGTACCGTAGGACGACATTAGCTAATCGATTTTTCCTTGCCTTTTGTGGCACAATAAAGGCTCCTTCGAAAAGGCGCGACACGCGGCGCGCGACGACCGGTGTTTTTGTGTCGCGTGCGAATCGCGTCGCGTGTCGCGCTTGTTTCAAGGAGCCTTAACGAAGATTATGTTTGTCTAAAAACCCACATAACATAAAAGCATTAAAAGCACGCCTTGTTTCCCCGAAGATTTGCCAGTTATTTTTAAGTCCTATGTAATAGGGCGAGTCTTAAAACAATCTGAACATTACTAAAGATTTTAGTTAGATTTTATTTGAGAGTCGAGTGCTCCGCCGTAATAACCTACCTCTTTATTACGTCTGATGAATGTTGCAACTAAACCCTTAAAAGAATTAGAGTAGGGCTGCCAAATTCACCATTACAAAATATGCTCGTACAGTTAGCTATACCTAACTAAGTACCTACTGAAACCCCATCAACGGTAAACAAGGACAGATTGATTAATATAATTTTAATAGAATATAAGATGATGTGATCGATAGTACCTACATATTGTAATAAATTAGGGTAATTTATACTAATATTATAAAGAGGTCTCTGGAACAACGGGTCACACATAATACGTAATCAGCCTATAATGTTCCCACTGCTGCGACACAGGCCTCCTCTCGGTGAGAGGGAGTGGGCCGTAACCACGCGGGCCCAGTGCGGGTTGGTGAATGTCACATGTCTTCGAATTTTTGGTTCTAGAACATGACGGTTTCCTTACGATGTTTTCCATCACCATTTTGAGAGCAGAACTACGGGTCGGATTTGTATAATTCTTTTTGAATTTGATAGCCCAATTCTTGAGGAAGAGTACCTATAGGCTATTTAACATCACGCCATAAACCTCAGGAGAAGACCAGAAAAAAATAGTCGTAGCGCGGGCGGCCGATGCGATGCGATGGGGTGGGTCGGGGATACAATAAATTTGATGCGAACGAAGTCGCGGGCAGAAGGTACTAATTGATATAATCAATACACCCGATGATATTAATCATAACAACAGAAATCCCGCCGTAAATTTACAAAATTCACGGAATTGTTAAACTGATTATTATCTTCTTAATTAACGATGCTTTCGTCATAATTGCTAGTGTCCGATAAGCAAATGGCTTCATAGGTTCCGCTTTACTAATCAGGTACACCTACAAACCAGTAGGTACAAACAATTGCACTTACCAATGATTCTTCCTCGTTGTTTTGTGTGTCCGGACATTTTTCATTGTTGTCTATACTTGCAAACATTTTCCTGTGAACTTTTTTAAACTCGTCCATCAAGGCGTCGTGCTGTTTCTTCTTGACATCGGTCGGTTTTGGTGGAGGCGGCTTTTTAGGTGGAGGTGGCGGTATGTTTGGCTCTGAGTTTGGTTTCTTCTTATTCTGCAGAAAGTAATGGATAATTATTATTGCTGATTACTCTAACGTAGGTACCGGTACTATATCTATCTATCAAGTAACACCCTTCCTTTTCGTACTTTTTACCCCTTTGGTTCTGAAGAATATTTGTTTAAGAGGAAATGCGGGCAACGTTTTGTGTTTAGTACATACCTACTGAGTTAAAAACCTGAATCGAATAAGGGCATGGAGCCTACATGCTCTTGTTCGATTCAGGTTTTTACCTACATGATGTAGGTAGGTACTACTTGATGTACCAATACTAATAAAAATTTCATCATCTATAGCTCGCCTATACCTATAATAATAATAATAATATGGGACAACATCCACACAAGGTCTTCAGGTCCCGAACTAGGCAGAGCCTGTACTACGGTAACCTGATGACTGATATACATACTTATATACATATACACACCCAGACACAGGTCAAACAGACATGTTCATGCACCCAAATGTTTGACTTGTCCGGGGATCGAACCCGGAACCAGCGGCTCAGAAGGCAGGGTCGCTACCAACTGCGCCAACCGGTCAGTCAATTATGATATAATTAATAATTAATTTATAATTAGGCCTATATATTGGTGACGCAAGTATTTAAATGTAACGTAAAGCTAGAAATATTTACAAAATTTGTAATCTAAATATTGTTTGACGCTATCAGGTCTTAACTTTTAAACTTATCTTTAATTTAATGAAAAGAAAGTGTAAATAGATGATCCTCTAATGCGCACATTCTCAATTTTATCATTTTCCTCTCACTTTGCGTACTTACCATCATACGTCGCTGTATTTCCTCGGCAATGGCACTTGATAACGTGGCTGAACTTGACAAACTTACAGAATCCGAATTGAAATCGTTTTTCAATGGCGGTGCTGGATAATTACATGCATTTTTCCCACACGTCGTTGTACTAGTATGGTGAACTTCTACTACAATCGTTTTTTTATCGTTGTCTCGATTCGTATGATTAGCTGTAAACGCATTTTTCCTAGGCGACTGATTATTATCGTAACTGCACTGTATCATAGCACCATCTTCAGTCAAATTGATGATAGTTCTATTCGATGGGCTAGTCATATACTCCTTTTTATTTTTGCATCGTAAATTACTTTTATTTTTATATGAGTGAGGATTGTTTGGTATACTAGGGCAGTCGTAGTCAGGTTCGATGTCAGAAGGTGCATCAAAATTATGGATTTCATTGTTTTTCCATTCGAAATCTAAACTATCCCATGTTCTTCTCTTCAGCCTGTTCATCGTTAATCTGTAACAAATTATCTGAGTAAAAATCACTTCATAAAATGTTATTGTTGACACACAGTCAGGTCGCGCCCTAACCAAAAGCGATCATCGCGGTCTTGTATATGAATAATACATACTCGCGTCATCAAAAAAGTCACGTTTGTACGTCATAAATTCATACAAACTATCGAAACCCTGCCAATACCGTTATCTCATAAAACATCCAATACTTGTTTCAAGTCTAACCTATCAGCGCGGTCTGCAGCCTCCTCAGCGACGCTGGCGAGGCGCCGGCGCAGTGCGGCAGGCGGCGCCAGCGGCACGTGAGGCGCGAGGGGTGCGGGGCTCCGCTCTCCGGCGGCCGATGATGCTGAACTGTTGTACCCTGAGCTCTCCGGAGACACCAGGTCCGTGCCCGCACCCTCCCGAATCACCAGCTCCAAACGACCGGTCGCTTTCATTGCTGATATTGCCTGTTGACAACATGAGAGTTTTTATGTTAATTCGGATTGCTTTATGTAAAAAGAATAATACATAATTATATTATATATATTGCGAAAATGGAGTATCGAGCTATGAAAAATTATGACTAGATGAAACACAACCATCGAACCCCAGGAAATTAAATAAATAAGGAGTAGGTAGCACAACTGAGGACCCTCACCAAGATCATGAGTTGCTTAATTAAATTAGTAGTAGTAATACATAATACTCTTGTATATTTTGAAAGTAGGTTAGTACATACATGAAAGAAAACGTTACTTGACAACGTAACGTATACTAATCTCTCTATTTTATCACATTTTTCCATGAAAGAGTACATTCACTAATAACGAGAAAGTGTTATGCGGAGGTATAAAATGCATTCTTATACAGTCACGTTTGAAATGAGTTTTTTTACGACTTCATATAATCCGTACAGTATTTAATCGAATATCTTTTATTATGTATGCTACATTAAAGGAACAGTAAAACAACAAAAAAAAAACAATCATACCAATCAACATTACCAATCGTTATTGGTCATCAAACAATTATTACATACAAGTTTGTAGTTTTCATAGGTTAGAGGTTGCGGTTGAGGTTGGTCCAATTCTTATGAGGTATTAACAGGTTACCCGTTATATTGATCCAGAATATTTTCCAGGGACAAGTTCAGCTATTACGAAACATATCACTTAACTTTTTATATAGGACATTTCCTTTTTTTTGTTACGAAACCTAGACTAGACTAGAATCAATTCTATTTAAACGGAAATGTTGACGTTAAAAAGTGCCTTTTATGTGCCTATTTGAAATAAATGCTTTGACTTTGACCTATCACCTAACTTTTTAAATAGGACATTTCCTTTTTTTTGTGTTACGAAACCTATCATCTAACTTTTAAATAGGACATTTCCTTTTTTTGTGTTACGAAACCTATCACCTAACTTTTTAAATAGGACATTTCCTTTTTTGTGTTACGAAACCTATCACCTAACTTTTTGAATAGGACATTTCCTTTTTTGTGTTAGAAACCTATCACCGAACTTTTTAAATAGGACATTTCCTTTTTTGTGTTACGAAACCTATCACCTAACTTTGTAAATAGCACATTTTTTTTTTTGTGTTACGAAACTTATCACCTAACTTTTTAAAGAGTTAGGTTAGGTTAGGTTAGGGGGTCTAGAATCATGTGCTGAATTCATGGTTACAGTTTGCGTCCCTGTCCCTGCCACCCTGTGGGTATATTTCTCAGACAGGGACGGGTCCATATCTACCTGAATTTAGCGTAGAATGACAATAAGCCGAATCTGCCACGGCAAGGTAGGTATGCGGTAGAGAGATCTCCTCGCAAGCAAAACTTGGGCCAAATATAGGTGCATCTTTTGAAAGTGCACCTCCAGTTCAGTTCAACGAAATGCTTTGATTGGCTCTCTTTGAGTTTATAATTTTATAAAATACTAGCTGACCCCGCGAACTTCGTACCGCCTAACATTTTTTATTTTTTTTTGAATTTTTCTCTCCTTAAGAACCATCCTCGTACTTCAAGGAATATTCTAAAAAAGAATTAGCAAAATCGGTCCATCCGTTCTTGAGTTATAAAATTACAACGAAAAGTGGCATTGATTTTTGTAGATAAGGATGTTTAAGCCACCTCACACATACTCACACACACACACATAACACTGCGAATACTATTTATTCCTTATATATATAATTTTTTGATTTGTTAAAAACCTTTGGGATGCTTTCAAAATTATCTATTGTTTATTTTCTCACACATATTACTTAATTAAGTAAACTATTTGAGTATGGCGGTGTGTATGTGTATTAATGTAAACTGGAAGAGCGGAACCACCTAATACAAGCAAATATTTGCTTAAAAGGTGACTTAAACTTAACAATGTAATTTTCATAAGTAAATGTTTTTTTTTTTTTTAGATTTTTCTACTATTCTACCTACTTACTAGGGTGTACTATTAGTAGGTACACGTCTGCCTAGCCCTTGGGGGTTAAAGGCGACATGTTGTGTGTTAAAGGCTTTGCTATTTAAACAGTTATAGAAGCATGAGGAACAGTGTGTAAAATTCACTCATCCTCTAATAGAAAAGGGATGATCCGCCGACCAGACGGCTGTCGTGGTGGGCAACTGCCCGACGATTGATGATGATTGATATGCTAGTTGCGCGGTAAACTCTGCTTGCACGATGCAGGATTTTGCGTGACGTCAGGATGATGCGTAGTTCGCTTGGGGCGTTGTAGATGCCGCTACACAGTCAACCACATACCAATGCTGCCAGTCTGATGAAAGCTACAAAACATCAACGACGATGCAGAGGAATGTTTTGATGAAAGTATACCTAGATTAGTTTATTTTTTTAGCTAAAGCTAAGAGTCTTCGTTTGGCCTAAAAACTGTGGAAGGATATTTACCTCGTTGAAGGTAACGTTGGCGAAATCCAGGCCGTTACACGATAAGATCTGATCGCCCGGCCGGAGCCCTGCCTCGCGCGCGATGCCTCCTTCCCGCACGAACTGCACGAAAATGCCTGGCTTCCACTCCGGACCTTTGCAAATTCTGAAACAAATGTTTTTTTAGTGTTATAAATACCTAAATGAGCACTGTGCATTGTTTGAATTTTATGTGACCTTGTAGGCACCTGTATCTGCCACATAAAATTGTACTTAGTGTAATTTGTCTATCTACCGCGTACCTTTTATACAGTGATAAAGTCATTTTGGTAAATTTTCATAAATATTCGGATGCACCGCAGTAGCCCCACACTTACGGTTCTGTCATCACATCACCATCATCCTCATTCCCTTACCCCAATAGACTTGGGGTTGGCGACTTGGCGCAACACTTCGTTTTCATTCATACATCTCTACGAGTATTAACCGCCTGTCAGTAGTCACCTCCTTTGTAGCCATAATATCTTTCAGTCTTTTTTCTCACAATCTATCAACCGTTTGTTTGGTCTTCCCTTACTCTTATAGCCATCCACAGTTCCACACCCACTCTCAAAACAATTTCTAATAGTCTGATCTTTCATTTTATAAACATCCTACGACAAACTAGCAGGATGTTTAACATTGAAATAATAATATAGGTACTGACCCGCAGCCAAGCTTGGCTCTGGGAGGCACGAGTATAGACAGTCTCATGTCTGTCAGTCTCTCGTTGTCGTGACACAGCGTCGGCGACGATGACACGTCAGAGCTCAGCGACGCGCGTTCCGACACGAACTGCCATGACAGTGGCTCATGCGCCTTGCTGAAATGCGACAACGTGATCAAACAACTGTACACTTATGTACACTACCAAATTTTCACGGTTAAGTTTGTCTACTTACTCTTTGACTGGTAGCATCCCCACATCTGGAACAAAGTGTGCATGTGAGTCACCTCGAGGATGTTTAAACTAAAGTATAAGTATTATATAATAATTTATTTTTTATTATATTATAATTATATACACAGGTTGGTCCAAATAGTGATGTCATGAAAAAAATATTAGATTCCTCATGCTCAGGGGTATCCGAAATATATGGGGATCAAAAAAATTGTATCTTGATTTAATGATAGGTGATGATCATTTTATGTCTGAAAGAATATTTGATAACAATGAAAATTGCAAAGAACGAACGTGAAAAAGCGAGTAAAAATAAAGATTTTTTTGAAAGCGGTTCTCATAACAGTTTCAAGAATTTAAATAAGTATATAATTATTACTCTAAAACTATCAAGAATCGCGTACCTATTTCGGATATCGATTCTGGGAATCAGAATATATTTTTTTTGACGCCACTATTTGAACCTCCTGTATATAAATACGATAGGGAATGATAGTCGATAAACCACTTAGGAATTATTTTGGGTTGGCAGTTTAATCATTACTAGATATGTTGCAATTCTATAGCCAAACTCGTAATTTATGAAATGTTTCGGAACTCTCAACAATCGCTGGGCAGCGGGCCTCATTTCATCTGTCATAATTCGTTTTACGCAACTCTATCTAATAGACAATGTTTATAGGCACACGCCTACGAGCTTTCACGAGAGTTATAAAATCTCCGCGGCTGCTATTACCGGTTGCGCCTCGTACGATTTGATTAATTATCATAATTTTATTCACTATAACATTGTCAGACGATACGCCTACAGAGTGACGAGACGACTCTTGGTGGTGTGCGTTTAGTTGCGTAATGACTTCAATTATTATTATAGGTATAGAAACCACTGCTAATATATTAAGTAATTTATTCGTTAATCTACTAAAAACTTCAATCAGAAACCCCTACAGTGTTATGTCACTAAACTTCCAAGATCCTTAAGCATTTATTAATGAGTACATTTGCATGTATATTATATAAATTGATCATCATTAGACTATTATAAAATATCATGTCGGCACATAAGGATACGTCTTCATAAATTACACAGATATATCCTACAAGTGTCGACAACAAATAATATAATCTACCTATACTACTAATATTATAAGGAAGTTTGTTTGTACGTTTGTATGTAGGGGGTAGTCTCTGGAACTACCGGTCGGATAAAAAAAAATTGCATTTGATAGCCCAATTCTTGAGGAAGGCTATAGGCTATTACACATCACGCTATGATCCTTAGGAGCCGAGCAAAAAGAAAAATAAGTCAGAAAGAACGCCAAGCGAAAACGAAGTGATAGCGCGCGGGCAGGTGAAGCGATGCGACGGGGTGGGGCGGGGGAGCAAGAAATATTACGCGAACGAAGACGCGAGCAGAAGCTAGTGTTTTATAAAATAATCGCCTCGCGTGACAGGTGGATGGATGTTACGTATAATTGGTAGTCGGGTGCTTCCTGTCCCACTGATACAATTTCTTATCCTAACTCAGTTACATAATAGCAATGATTGAAACATTTGGCATTGCTAACGAAGATTTAAATATTTGATTTCTAAATTCTATTCTATCAGTTTCATTTATTCAAATTAGGCTGCGAATCAGCACTTATTGAACGTCAAAATCACATAAGACAGTCCCCCCAAAACGCCCACCCTTCACCACTTCCTAATGCTTTAGCTGAGAAGAAGAAGTGGCGGAACAAACTCCCCAGCAGCACTGCTGTCTGTTCAGTTAGAAGAACTGGAGTCTATATAGTAATAAGTAATTAACATTACGAAACACAAAAATATTAAAATTATTTGCCATATGTCAGCTAGCACACGCCAATATTTACAACTATACTCAAGCAGAAATAAATAAATTAAAAAACAAAAACGCAAACAGAACTTAATACATAATAAAAAGCCTCCTGGCATAAAGGGCGTGCCCGCTTACATATGCAATGCTGCATTATGTTTATAATATGTATATAGCTGTAACTTGTAGCCACAAATGATAAACTAGGACCTTCGAAGTAAAATAAAGAAACATTAATTACTAATAACAATAACAAAACCATAGTCAGCAAGATGACCTGTCACCACAAGCAGCACCGTTCACGAGCATAACGCAAACTGAACTAACGATAACTGAAGAAACTCCAGAAACTGTGTTTTCACCATCCGTACGTACCTACCACCACCATGCGTAGTGATTAAAACTATAGTGTGTTTATTTTTGCATGAAAGGAAAAGTATAGATCTACTTAACTAACTCTTTAAAAAAATGGCATGAGTAGTTTTTTGGTAACTAGTTTAGCCATGCCGCCCGAGTACCAGATGAGTGTAGATTGTGAAGATTATTTGAGCAGTTGCATGGTACTCACGTCTGACTTTGATCTTGAGTCGTGACTGCGCGGCGAGGTAGTGCACCAGCTCGGCGTGCACCGCGTCGTCAACGCGGTACCCGTTCACGCTCACCAGCTGATCGCCCACCTGCAAACACGCAAATATACACTGTCATATAACACACAACATTATATCACAACTGTTTTACCTGAAGGTTAGGCAGAGCTGTGCATAGTACCTACACACACATTTCGCCAGTGTTGATCAAGTCCCATATAAAGGAACGAGCATATTGCCATACCATAACATGAGTTTTATTCAACTGTTGATTATAAGAATTTGAAATTCAACGCTAGATTTTTTTTTTATCAGCCCCCTGTATCGGTACCCAAACATACTCGTAAATTACAAAATACATGGTGTCCCAGAAATCAACGTCGAGCCGAAAACAGGTGATATAATATAAGTAGGTATATAGTCAGGGTCAGGGTCGGGGTGTCAGTTTTCCCGATTTATTTTTTGATACTTATACTTTGAAAGACTTTTTTTTATATTTTTCTGATAACTTTCACGGCTATAATATATCACCTGTTTTTGGCTTGACGTTGCCGGGACAACCTGTATAAGGAACTCTTGTGCAAACAGGCTTCTAGACTCAGCGGTTTAGGCTGAGCGTTGTCTGTCACTGAAAGAATGAATTTAAGATTTTCAATTAGAAGATAGCTCGGAAATATTCCGTTTTAGATGCGGTTAATTTTAGATGCAACGAGCGACCCAGTGCAAACAATTGTCCGCTAAAGGGACAGATAAGCGACCTAGCTTAGCTATTAAAATCCATTGGCATACATAGGAAATAAATGCCAACATTGCCCTTAAGGGAAGCTTTAAAAAATCTTGAAAAATGCGGCAGTCAAATTTTTTTTTTATTTGACTGCCGCAATTTTCAAGATTTTTTTTCACACACAGATATCCTGAAAAAATCTTTGAATTTTGTTGTCTCTGAAATAAGCTAGAACCGGACAGACTGGGTTAGGATTGGCTATACAGTCATCGCCGTATTAGGGTTTTGAGAAAACGTTTTTGTTTGTACTTACTACCTATAGGTACTCGTACTACTTGGGGCCTGCGCTCACTGACGACGGCCGGCCCTTAATTATACTCTATGTAAAACGTCAACAGGCTGATATTTATTTACCTAGTCGAGATGGAACGTCGCGCGTTGGATACAGAATTTCTCAGCGCAGATGACCCATAACTAGTAAAAACAAGACGCCAGTCATGAAAACGTAATTTACATGAGCACCGAGAAAATAGTGGCAGGTTCGTAAAGAATTTCTCAGGTGTTGAAACAACAATGGACTAGGCACATGTAGGTAGTTATTGCTTAGAAGTGGTGTTGCGCCACGACGGCAAAGAAGAGTGGCGGTGTGGCAGCGGGTGGCGGGTTGACGCAATGTTGCCAGCGCAAATAAAAGAATCGCAATATCTGATACTCAGTGTCGGTTGTTATCGTCCAATTGGTTCTTATTAATTATAACAATACTTAATTAATATCTAGGTAAATAAATATACCTAGTCACATTTTGTCAATCCATAAATCAAAGATCATTTTTATGGACAACCTTATTTAAAAGCCCTTTAGAGTTGCTGGTTTGTGAATTTTCATTTATGGCGCTTCCCTGAGCGAACGACCTTGAGTGTTCAGTCCTTCTCTGTCCCTCCGCGCCGCTCTGACCCGCTCTCTCCGCACGCCCCTTTATCATAGAATTCATGTTTTTTGGAATTATTTTAATTACTTATTAAAGAAAAGCAATCTTTTGAAATAAAATAAAACGTGAATTATTTAGATTTTTACATTATCTATCCATTAGTTTAATCCCAGACCCAGATCCAGAGATTACCTACCCCTACAACCTCACAAACTTTACCTCTTACTATAGATATTGTCAAAAACAAATAAGAGCGTGCAATGTGATGAACATTAATATAACGTGGTTGGAGATGTAGTTTATTTCTCTTAATTAATTAATTAATAGCCTTTGAATAACGCACTATCGCAGGGTTTTGCCCGGGGTACAAGAATTACTCGCAACTCTTTCACCACAACAAAAAAAGAGCAACGCCATATTTGTGACGTTTGTGAAGAAAAGTAAATGATGCACTATATGTTGCACTTATCAGCCATGTTATTCAATTTTATTTACAGTCATTGAAATGAAACTGCATTTTTAATGATTATTGGAAGGTGTAGGTATTACAATATCAGAAATCTTTCATTAAATTCATACAGTAAAACGTTATAGAGAGTTAAAATAATCGTTGCTCCGAGTTTCTAAGCGTGCATTTTGGCGTAAGTTGTTATGTAAAGTTCGGTTTTCAACTCAGGGACAGAAGCCGTGGCCTACTTTTCTCGGCCGCCAGTTATTCTAAGGAACTACGGGTGATATTATTCATAAGAAACCTTTCGTTAAGTTTGTAGGTAGTAGCTAAATGCTTTTCAGTGCTATTCATTAATATAAATCCTATTTTTTTTTCCAGCACACTGGCTTGTCAGCAAATGGGAAGTATTTGATGAGTAGTTCTAAGTATCATAATCGGTAAGTTTAATACTTTGAACTTTAAAGTCATTAATCCCCGTTATAAAAAGACTAACTTAATTTTAAAATTCAATAGACTTTGAAATAATCATTTCTCATAGTAATCAAAACTCGTATCTTTTTTGCCGAGTCTAACCGACTCTTTCGTACATTCACTAAAGCAGCTGTTGCAAGTAGGTATCATTGCATTTCACAGTGAGTGACAGTTCGCATCGTCCATCAGCAGCACTGCGTAGGGTAGAACTTTCGTCAGTTTCATCACGTAGTTCGAGCACAGCAAAAGAAGCCGGACAGGTCGCTCAGTGGCCCACATATCGGACAACTTTCGATCAGACTTTCGTTACATACAAGTCGTCTTTTTTGCCAGTGACGCAAAAGAACGCCAGACTCAATGACGCCCGGCCCTCCCAATGAATTCACTTTCTTTTTGGAATGGGTGTGATTGATGTCTTTTACTTTATTGTGTATGGGTGCGCAACAAAACACACACGTGCATGTTTTTGCCAAAAACTAATTTTATTATGGCTTTGTGTTCCATTCAGTTCCCTTGAACATTTCGATTTACGCAAGTGGCATTGTGGACTGGTACCTAATCATTATAAAATAATTACAGTCTTGAAAATACCATTGTAAGCAACATGAGCAGCAAACTGTGCTATCAATTTAATAAGAACAGTGCTGCTTGACAGGTACACCTGTAACATTAAGTGCGCATAGACAATGGCTACATAATGTATGACGTCACATTTGTCTGAAGCGTCCAACCGTCTGAAGTGCGTCACATTTCAAAAAGTAATCAAGTGAGTCATACCGTCAATGTATTTTCAATACTATTGTATAGAGTAGCTATTGCTACTCTATTTACTTTTTACAGCGTGGCCTTGTTGATACAATATTTCTCTACCATTATCATGAAAAAACGATATTGTTTCACAACTAGCGAGCTGGTAACGTAGTAGGTACTGTTTGCAATTTTTTTCGTGTTCATTTCAAAATATTCGTGGTTCTATTTTATCAAGTACCAAACACATAATTTGAATACTTGTGACGTAACCACATCATGCACACTCACAATCATATTTAAAAAAAAAACACTATTTACTAATAGTATCACACTGACCGCATGGTCTTCTGTGAAGCACCGCATTAGCGCTTTTCTATTTTAGCAAACGTTATACAAGAATCACTAAGCCGAAGAGGCGCACGCGAACGGAAAGCGGTAGAAAGTCGCCGTACAGAGTAATTGAGTGACTCACGCACTGGACACGTACGTACACGACCCGCCTCATGGGAACATGGACTATTTACAAATTGTCATATAATTGCACCGATTTACCGCCACCATCCTGCACTTAGCATGCCACTGAATATTATATAGTATGGGATATGTTTCAATATAATATATTGTAATTTGTTGAGTTTCATATCCTGTCGTATGCTGCACGGAGTGCACGGTAGCAATCTGTACCTACCCCACAAGTTGTAATGAAAATAATGGCAGTTATTAACATCTCAAGGTGTTATGAAGTTCTTAAAAGAAAAGTATTTGCCGTTGCATTTCAAAGTACACATAACTTAGAGACTTAATAGTGAGTGTGCCATAAGCTTTTATTGACACGTTTTGTTGACTTGCCGTGTGTCTACAGATGCTCGTGTTGTATCAGTCTTTAGCACAAGTCAATGACTTCAGATACGGTTTATCTGAGCTGCAGTATTTCTGTTAGCTTCTCAAGAATCATCGTAATTTCTCAAAACACCTCATTGTGTTATTTTAATAATAGCGGATGTACGTGAATTTTTCGTAACTTCTTTGTCGAGGAACTACCTAATCGTGTGAAAAGTTTTGTAACGCCCGCAAATAATATGTGCATTCTTGTCTAACTGTTTAATTATGACGAGACGCCGGCTAAACTTCAAAATATTCTTTACCCATGTCAATTTTTAGTAGAAAGTGGTAGGTATTCATGTTCTGTTCCATGTTATGTTCTGTCCATGAGCTAGGCTAGATTTAGTATTCAGTAAATCATTATTAAGACTATATAATTAGAACCGCCGCATGGATGAGTGACCATCTATACACACCAAGACCCCTTCGTGCCTCGGAAAGCACGTTAACCCGTTGGTCCCGGCTGTCATTCGTGGATCTTTGACAGTCGTTACGCGTCGTCAGAAGCCAGATAGCTGACAACTAGTCTTACCAAGGGGTATCGTTACTGGGTTGTGGAGGTCAGATAGGCAGTCGCTCCATCTAAAACACTGGTATTCAGCTGTATCCGGTTAGACTGGAAGCCGACCCCAACATAGTTGGAAAAGGGTAGGCAGATGAAGATAAGTAGAACCGATTAATTAATTGTCACCTGTGTTATCTAATTAGTAATTACTTAAGAGAATATATAATATATGCTAATTATGTATAACATTCTAGGCCAAAAAGCGGATATTGTGTGCAGATCTTACATAACAATATCAACATGTTATATTGGACCCAGATATGCAAATGTACCAAAATAATTCTATAGATTTCGGATAGTTGAAGCTAGATTATGTTAAGTTTGAAAGAGTATAAGTACTGTTTATGCTGAAAACTTTAAAAGTTGTTAGGTATTCATGATAAAATTACTGAAATTCTATCTTCTCGGTACCATTAGATGGAAACCTGTTCTTTGAAAATTTAGAAATTTCGGAGAGTGCTTGTGTAGGAATAATTTATAACTGTGTGCCTACCTACATACGGTATAACAGCAGAATTTTAGAGATACCATTATCATTACCTTGTATTCATTGCTCAATAATAGCTTCGTAAATTCAACTGAATATTAATTCACTCAGAGCTGCAGCTGTTGTCTATCTGATTTCCGTAGCCTACCCAGTATAAGTAAACAGATTGACTAAACCAAAACATGAATATAATGTTATTTTGGCCACCAACCTTTTTAATTACGTGTTAATAAACGTTAATCAATGAATTATCGAAACGAACGAACGAACGTGAATCGAGATCTGTGGACATCGATAATTTCGTATTTCCAAATCCGAAACAAAGTATGCAAAAAGAATAATAGATTTTAAAATAAACTGTCACGAGCGCTTTACAAATCTATTTAACATAATCATGTCTTCAACTCGACACAATAAAGCGCCATGTAATTTGCTGCATCACCTGTTGACCAATGAATCAAGTGCGCCTCACGACAACAAAGCAATGAAGTGTTTGACCCACATATATGAGACAACGAGGTGATCATCATGGTAAATGAACTCACGCATGGGATTAAATTGTGGCAAAAGATACCAACAGTGGTTACGTGAGCGCTCGGAAAGAATAGAATGCATGTTGCGACAGTAGTTCAGCCTCGGATGTGGGTAATTGCACAGAAGCAAGCAGCTTGCTGGTTTAATTGTGAGCAGTCGTTCGCACGCGCCCAGCGGCTGGGACACTAGGGACCGTGAGAACATGTAATAGGTAGCAGCGACAAAAAGTATCAATAGCGATTAAATCTTCCCTTTGCTCATGTAAGAACGATAGGAACACCAACACACGAAACAATGCAATAATATATTGCCCAATAGACTAAAGAACATGTAATAGTTCCTACAAGAACTCTCCGACACAATGTTTCCACGTATTGATCATTGTGGCATTCCACGTAAGCAGTTATTCGGTTATTTGGCGGATAACAAGCTTTATTATGGTGTTACTACTATCAAATGCCATAGCTAAATAATTATTGATGTTGCATAAGCCAAATCGCCTAGCCACCTTTGAGTGATGGTTCTTTGGTAATTCGTATTATTAAATAGAATCAAGTTTTGCGAAATTGCAAGAGTTTTTTATAATTCTTCAGACTAATTGCACTTTACATAACAATATTTTGCTTTAAGTTGAAAATGTTCTACAACTGCACTATAATACTAATAAATACCGAACGTGCGCCCTGAGAAAAGCTCCCATAGGTTACGCCACTCTTCGCGTTGAGCATGAACTATAAACCGATGTAGTTGCACACATCCAAAGTGAAGCATTATTCACGACGACTATAAAATATTTCGATTACGATTCAAGGGAGATGGAATAATCATGTTCTTGTAGATAGCTTTGCTTTTCCAGACCTATGTTAGGTACTTTTACGATTCATGACTCAAATGTTCATCGTTCAGAATTTATCTCGAGTCAGTTAGTCTTATTACTAATTTACACGTATCTTAGCTGTACCAACATAGTACCCGTATAAAACAAAGTCATTTTTTGTGTCTCTATGTGTAACCGCTTAGTTCTTCGAATCTAAACTACTAAACAGAATTTGAAGGTTTTCCGGAAAGGTTATGTCTATAAAACATTATTATTTAACCTAGATATAATCTACACAAACATCTCGATGTCACCACATCAGTACTGCACTGCACATAGCACCCGTGCGATACAGAGGCCGGTCGCCAGTAGGCACAGGGTATATTTAAAGTGATTCGCCAAGTTTCCACATAGCAAAGAATATTATCACGCCTACCATGTTCCGCGAAGAGGTAGGCAAGGGCTATGTACACTCATTTCGTAGCCCCAAGATAAAGGGAGAACCATTTACCGGGTACACATCCAGACTCCAGGTTGCTACTTAGACATCCCCAATATTACATTGCCTGACCTGCCATTCGAACCTAAACCGTCAGCAGTCTAGGGAGTTAAATCCAGTTGAGAGAAGCGTTAATAGATGAAAGCATAAAAAAATCTATAACCTTCAATCCCTGAACGTGTGCCTCAGAATTAAAGTCGACTTTGGATATGAAGAAGCCGGTGGCGTACTCTCGGCCGCCTCTGAGCGCAAAGCCGAAGGCAGGCGCGGCTCTGCGCGGACGCACCAAGCGCACAGCCCGCACGCGCCGGTCACCCGGCACGGCAGCCGCGCGACCGGACCCCGACGTCGTCGTTGACGCTGTTGATGGTGCGTACATTGTTGCCCTGTGAATAATAAAAAATATTTACAAAAAATCTTACATTCATTCCCTGACAGACTTATGCTGTGCAGGTCTCGAAGCATGAAATGTTGCACCAGAGTTCTTTATAAACCGAGAATGAGCATTAAGAAAGGATTTCTTTAAATTCGAATGGTATGGATATTCGTAATTTTTGCTGGAGAGAAATCTCATCGGCCGTACGTAAGCCGTACGTCTATATAAATACGAAATTCAGAATAGATGACTTGAATGTGTCCGACCGTCCGAGGCCCGATTCTAATGACCCGCAATTCGGGGCAAGATGGAGAGATTTAGGATGTAGGGAAGGCGGACGCTGGCAAAAGCGCTGAAGAAAATAAGATGAAAACAGGAATTAACTACATAATAGTAGTGTAGCTATTGACATGAATGAATACTTCCTTTCAATAAGTTCACTAAGGGATATTAATCGTTAATTTCAATGAGTAAGAGGCCATACAGATACTAGGACTATAAGCAGCGATCAACTTCTCATCAAATCTTGCTCTTTGTCATTTTCCCCACAACTATTCGTAAATCCGTAGTGGGTGGTCAAACATTAATCAATAGCCTTATTTTAGATCCTGGTGACGTTAATACTGGCTATCAACCTGGTGCCACTAATGCACGCTTTTATCATTAACCAACATAGCTGGTGGTGGTGACACTAATAGTACATATACAGGCCTAGAAATCTGACTTCGAAGATGCAATAAAGGTAGAGGAGTCATAAAACATAACACTTTGATATTAACACACAACATAACATCACGCCTGTAATCTCTTAAGGATCAGGCAGAGGTGTAGGTATATAAAGTACATCTAAATTTCGCCAGTAATGTTTAAGTACCATGTAATAGGGTGCAACTAGGAGGAGGAACTTTGAAAACTCAGTCGAGTCACAACTTTCAATACACTATAATATAGCTTTTTATAGAAATTTAGGATCTTGTGAATAGACCAGTCTGTTAGGCATTCGGAGAAGTTACGATTAGTAAGCATAACGATCAGTTTATGACCTTAGGGAACAACAATCCGTCAGTTGCGAACTCGTGACAATTGTTTCGTCGCAAAGACACGACAAATCACGACAGCATCGTATCGTATTAATACTACCGTAGTTATATCTAAGTAGCCACACTTGTTTATGGGTGGCCAAAATTATTTTTTTATAATATCTTACTATCCATTACAAATCTTCGAAATCTAATCACTAAGCAAGGTTTTAGCTATATTGGTCATTTACATTTTTCTAACCCTAAACAATGCTTGTCCTCATGAATGTTTACCGGTACCTATCTAAAGCGAGAGTTTTTCAAGATGAGGGCCTATCATAAAATATGAAGAATGCAACATAGGGAATTCAAAAACCTAAAACAACTTTGGTATTTTAAATAATTCTACTTAACACTTTATGTATGTCAGTGTACCGTTGTAGAATACTGTCCGCTCATAATATTCAGATAAATAAATTAAACTGACCATTATGTTGCTGCCTAATGCCCCCAGCATTATGCGGAATTGTTATTAAATAGTTTGAATATTGAAATGGTATGCCAATCCGATCAAAAAGCCAAACGAGTTTATGTTTAATTTTCACAAATTCTGCTCTCGAATTCTTTCTAGGCTTGGTATTGATTTGAATGATATTTATCATTCTATATCTATCCTGCTCAAAGAGAATTAAATCACTTTATAGTCATTGATCCTGCTTGAGGTAAAGAAGACTTGTGTGTAGTTTATTATTTAGTTAAACGGGGTTTTATGCAGTAAAATGATATTCTACGCCGAACTCGAATTATAATTCAGATAAAGAAGTAGGAGAATAATGATGATGTTTATAAAAAACAGATACAGAGCCAATATCATGAGTCGAACTTTTATGGCTGTTAAACTTGAGCAGTCATTTTGAACTCTCTACTCAATTTCAGTCAAGTTCCATAAAGCTCAGGTAAACCACAATTTTTAAGATGGTACTTGACATTATGGTAATGAATGATCACAAAAAAAAACATCCACCAACCTCCTTAAAGAAAGAGAAAAAAAAACAATACCGATGTCAGGTAAGGATTATTAAAAAAATCATTTAAAAAAATGTATTTCTTACTACTAATAATCGCGGAACATACAAGGGCAACTAAACTTTACCTTTAGACGTCAATTTTCTGGCCAAGTTTCAAGAAAAGCTTTTCTTGAAACTCAACCCCTCGGGGACTTGAAGTTTGTATTTGAAAGAAGTTATTTTATATAACAATATATCTAACTACTCATACAGTCATAAGCCTTATCGAATAATAAAAATATGAAAAGCGTTAATAATCGTTTCGATATAGAACATAACTCTGATTTGTTTGCGTCAAAGTTATTTCTGTACAATGCATGCCTGTTACGTTAGTTAAAAAATATGCTTAAGTAATGTTTCAATACACGAGTAGAGTGCGAGCAAGATAAATCTGCGTGCGTGTTTGACCTTCAAGAGTTCAAGACTATGTCTACTAAAAGACTGACTATGACTAAGTGAATGAAGTGTGACTATGACTATTAAAAGTGCTGGCAGGGATGTCCCTGCCAGCACTTTTAATAGTTTTAATCACTTTCGGCATAATGATGGCGATTATTTACTTTGGAAACCACGGATCACAACACACTCTCTTGAGACGATGCATGGCGGCAAATGATTATTTCCGATTTCGGCCGCGCGCAGACATAATATGACTAATGGTAAATAAAAATATTAATAACTACACTAACTGAGTAACACCTTAATTTTAGCAACCTTTATTTAAAACTTTTATGAACAGCTTAGGTCTGACTAGCTCATTGGCATGACCATTTTATTTACCTACAGCTTACATGAATATTTATGAGTTAGAATATTTCTCCATAAATGTCTTTAGAATAGAGAGCATGGTCAAGTTTCTGATCATTTCCATTAGGTATTTGACCAGCTTTGTGGAACGTAGGTACACCATATGTGTCTGAAATTGTTAATTACTTATTCCAAAAACAGAAGTAAAGTTGGTTTGGTATAATTACATATTAATGTTGTTATCTTTTAAGAAACTGTTATTTATTCTAATGGTCAGTAAGCGTGCTAAAAAGAAACGAGTTTTTCAAGACAACTTATTTACCTACCCTTGAATAGGAATCCTCGAAATTTCAGCTAAAAGACTGCTGGACAAGAACGTATCATATTAGCCATCTTGTTTTATGTCAATGTCATTTGAATGCTATGAATGTCATTGAGATGAATGTAGACAGAGAAAACTACTCTGTCTACGGCTATGAATAACATTTTGTTACACGCAAATCCAAAAATCAAAGTCAAAGATGGATATAAGTATACAGGGCTGTTTGTAATACGACGGCAATCCATTAAGGGAATGTAGGGGAGGTAATTTGCAACCAAATGACCCTTTATGACCCCTATGCAAATGTCAACAATTTTTCAGTAATTTGAATTTTTTTTTTTGAAGATATCTGGTATTTTATTGTATCTCGTTGGATAGCTGAGAAGTGGTGCATGTTTTTGGAATGTTCTGTCGATAAAGTATATCCATGTTCTTTTGCAGAAATCAATCACTTTAGTCAAATGACCTGCTCAAAATGATGAAAATCGTGTGCTCTGATTTAAAAAATAGTAAAGATAAATGTCATTTTATGGTTGATTATTATTATGTATTGAAGTAGACGCAGATAATAATAATTTAAAAAATACATATTTTTCTTTTTAAATAAATTTTCAAAGTTGTATACCGCCAAAAAAATATAAAATGTCAAATTACTCGAAAATGGTTGACATTTGCATAGGGGTCATAATGGGTCATTTGGTTGCAAATTAACTCTCCTACATCCCCTTAATGGATTGCCGACATATTACCAATAACCCTGTATGTCCACGTTATTGAAAAAGCACATTGTGGATTCGCTTGTAACAAATGTTATTGCATTGAGATGACATTCGAGCAAGCTATACAATATGGAGACAATAAAACAAAACACTGGCAATACGAATGCATTGAAGTATTTAGGAACTATATCATATAAATCCTAACATTGAAATTAAAAAGTATATTATGTATTTTCTACTACTAAATAGTTGTGATGCATGATGGGCTGACTATGGATTTTGGCGATCAGTCGACTAGATAAAGTGACTAAACTATTAGGTAAATTGTATTGATTTCTTGTATGTAGACTGCGGAAACGTCATTAGAAATACGCAGTACAATTTATTGTCGTAGAGATTTCTCCAAATTGTATATCAGCAGCTTGTGCTCAGAATATTGCTATAGCTCCAAGATAAAGTTATATCCA
Source organism: Brachylomia viminalis (assembly GCA_937001585.2). Lineage (NCBI taxonomy): Eukaryota > Metazoa > Arthropoda > Insecta > Lepidoptera > Noctuidae > Brachylomia > Brachylomia viminalis. The sequence goes on from OW443299.2 coordinate 14,510,814, forward strand.
AGCAATGCGTAGGGACAAATATGCTGATTTATTTTATAGTTAATGTAATCATTAAACGTACACAATGAAACCTTAAACTTTAAGAACTGCCTGTGTCTCTACGTGGTTAGTCTTCGATTAATCACACAAAATTACAAACAGTTTAAGTTTTAGCCATACAAATTGCACTAAAACGGATTTCACCAATCCCATTCTCAGCTAAGGGCATTAAGAAACGATCTCCGGTATTTCCCTTGACATTATCATACAACAATACAGCTTAGTAAAGGTCAAATTGTATTCTATTTTGTACGTCAAAGTCACAACAAAGCATAAACAGGTATTTTGAAAAATTGCTGCTCTAACAAATTATGTACACAATGAGGGCGATATAACTGTTTCTACTTTTGATTCGGTTGAAAAGCCAAACTGACAACGCAACGCAAATGGAACGCAAATTCACAAGTATTCTAAGATGCTAAATATTTTAGACTGGTGGATTTGAAGGTCGTTAAGCTATTGGTGTATACGCATAACTTACAGACTACAATAGCTGAAAAATTATCCAAATACACCGAACTAAAAGACGAAATAACCCGACTTTGGTATCTTCAAAAAGTCACAATAGTCCCCATAGTGCTATCTATAACAGGAGTAATGCCTAAACAGCTTCATCAGTCCCTTAGTTCCTTCAACCTGCCATCTAACACCTACCACCTGCTGCAGAAGGCAGTGATTCTAAATACATGCAAGCTAGTTAGGAAATTTCTTCAGTGTGAGTCGGACAACTTGCACCAATACTCCCACTTAAATATAGTTTCGTCTACCATATAGGCTACTTATAATATTACTCCCACACTTAACCCCACTGCTGGACACTTGGCTTAGGCCCGTGCCATCAGTTTTATCCGGCTATGCCGAGGAAAACAATTCCATAAACATAATAATAATATGAGACATCATCCACACAAGGTCTTCAGGTCCCGAACTAGGTAGAGCCTGTACTACGGTAACCTGATGAGTACCTACATACTTATATACATATACACACCCAGACACAGGTCAAACAGACATACTGTATGTACACAAATGTTTGACTTGTCCGGGGATCGAACCCGAATATCACAAACTTTAAGTAATCGAGCTGTTATTGACGCTTAGTGAGCTAAAGATGTTGATATCGGAAAACGCAGGAGACTTAGATGTAGGTAATCATGGTGAACTTACAAGAAAAGGAAAATAAAGAAGAAGAAGGGAGGCAGGTTTTTGCCCATAACCCATCTCACTGCCTGTGTACGGGACTTCTACAGTTAACAGTGGAACTCTCGTATATATACCAACCATGTCGAAATTCTTCTTTGTTCCCGTATGTTACATGTTGTCGTTATGGGAAGTTGAAGGGTTTTCGTCTCCCATCATATTTAATATTATGCCAAACACGTTCTTAAAAATGATTAGAAATGATAACCGATGTTATGTTTCTTTCTTGTAAGGTTCTATCTAAGGTTTTATAGAAGCTATTCGAGTCTTTGTACTTGTTATTTCTATGAGTTATATGTATAAAGGATGCGGGTTTGCGAGTGTCACGGTGGGAGGGGGGGGCAAGGGGCGAGTGCAGCCTCCTCGGGCGAGCGGTACAATGACCTGCGCCCGCGCAGCCTCCGGCAACTTGCTCCGCTGCAAATGTTCGCCACACTCATTGACACTGCGACACAAGTGATATTAACCTTAATTAACTTGTTCTATGCATAAAAAGCAAATTGTTCGGCTAGCACACATTTATACCTAGTTTCCTCCGTTATATTGTGGCTTATTAGCGAGTCTTGACGCTCTTAGTCCAGTTTAACATCCGTTCGCAAATTGTGCCACGACCGGGCATGTTCTTATCAAAGAGCTTTAAGGAACAGTACCTTCAAGTCGATCGATTTGTGTCTATAGACTTTCTCAAATGAAGTATTTAATAGCCCAGTATTATAAGAAACACCTTAGCTAGCTCATCGTTATCTATTTTATTGTTAGTTACCTAAGCGTGAAAAATTTTAGAGTCGAAGTAAACCGCTTTTCGAAAAAGATCAGAAAGTTTCAAGAAAAAACTCAGCCTACTTTACATGCGGTTAGTCTCGAGCGAAAGTCATTAGTAAAAACAACTTTTTGCAAATTTACAAGTCGCCAAATTAGTCATCTCTATTCAAACAGCAATCAATAGGTCTTATTGACCGAAGTGGACTGACCCAACGAGAAACATTATGCAAACGACTCGATAATGTAGGATCTAAAACGCTTTCGGTGCCTAATTAAGTAAGCGTATGGCAGCAAAAATATAGCACCGTCTCCCTCGACTCCAACTGACAGAGCGAGCTATTCAACAATATGACAGAATCGTGCAAGTGAAAGTTTAATAGAATTGCATAAAGGTAGTACACTTGCCACAAAATGTTTTATCCACGTTACCTTCTATACGGAACTCTTTTAATTGACCTATTCAGAAAGAATGCTATTAATTGATGTCATACAGCCGAAAATGTATATTGTTTAATCTCTCGTAAATTGGACGCAGTGACAATGCAATGAGCACATTCCTTGATGGATTATTCTTCTAATGTTTATAGATAATGCTTTGTCATTAATTAATTGAAAGTAAGCAACGAAAGCGAACTTATTCGTCCGCCCTAATTGAAATAGTCACATTACTTATGCATTATGTTAACAATAGTGTCCGTGACTTCGTATGGCGTTTGTTTAACGTAGATAGCATTGTTGTAACAGTGAAATAGAGTAAGTATAGTGTGTGCGCAATATCGGCTAGCTGGCTAGGTAAGTCATGGTGCGGGTGGCAGAGTGACGCAGGTGGCGAGGGCGCTCAACCGTGAATCCCCGCCGCCCCGGCCGACAACTGTTCCCCGTTTTTTTCCAACAGCTCGAGATCAATGGCCGACCGAATCCACGTAAGCATTATAAGATCACGGATAATCTGCCTTTATTACAGGTTTATCCTTGAGAGCAAACGAGTAAAACGTGACCACGGCCCGCTCGTTCGCAAACATAAAACGCTAGATAATAGTTATCTCTATAAATCAATAGATTATAAAAACTTCACAGTTGAATATTGATGTAACTTGAGTCACAATCATAACTTTCCTGAATATCAAAATATAACGGATCAATATTGCTAGGAAACACAAACGAAACTTTTGGGGCGTTCGGTGCATGCTCGCGGCCGAGGGGATTCTTAATTTCCGGCTAAACCGGGAAGCCCAACTATATACAGCTTACACGTAACTGTATTGTATTACACCCTCGCTTCTATAAAAGCACACGAACATAAACACCGACTTGTTTGTCTACGAAGGTGACCGATACGGTCAATATTCTTAAAACTGAATATTTTCTAACAAAGAAAAGGATGTGCCACTTAACAGAATTAGCGATGGTGTTGGAGTGTAGCGAGGCTCGCTTACAAGACTAGGAATGCCGTAAAACAACGCCCGGCGGACAAACCGGCCGTGGCGACTCTTCGCCAATTAACCGCCTCCGACCTCTGGGCCGCATGCCTGACCGATTATTCTGGCCGATGCTCCTCATAGATACTCAAGAGGCTACTGATCAATCCAGGAGCTCACGATAGACCGGTTCATTTACTACACAATTTAGAAATGTATCCAGCCCAATAATAGAACTCACGATGTAAGTTATGGACTACGTAACATACGTAGCCCATGTAGGAAAGATCACAGATGCCACTATGGAGCTCAGACCGCACTGTGCAATATTACACAATGCGATTCATCTTGATGCCACTTCGCCACCTCAAATCTTAGGTTCATCTTCATTCTATAAGTGGAAAGTCTTGTAACGGAGTGTCTAGTTTCTTAATTTAACGTATGCTTCTTTAAGATTCAAAAAGTAATAAGGTATGCATTACATTTTATATATTACACATGACGTAGTAGGTACTAGTGACCCTCGGGCCATGTCTGTTATGAATATTATTATGAAAGTACCTACTAGTATTATGTATAACCTCTTCGACAATCTTAGTTGTTATTATGACTTACTTAAGAAAACCTTTTTTCTTAGAAAAGTAGGTAGATTTGGCGTGCCTACAATGGACAAATAAACATAGTAATTTTTCTATATATACCTCATAAGCCATCATATATTTTATCACTTCCATAGAATACAGTGGTACCTACCACTGTAAGGCAAATCTACTTTTTCCAATGCATCAACTATCTAATATCGCACATGCTGAGTGAACTACGCAAACAAAGAAGAAAGCTGGAAATCCAACTGAACAGAGAAGGGTGAAAGAAATCGTTGGAAAAAGTTGGAGACGCCATGAATGGATGGAAAGTGAGCTGATGGACTAGACGACGCTGCGCCGAGGTTTCAGTTCACACGGTCCATACAAGATGCTCGGATTCTTTTCTAAATGAATATTTATAATTGTTAACACACCTCAATGCCGACCACTGTTTATGATACTGTACCATTCCATTTATAGAATATTTATGTTTTCGTTTTACTCTGCTTTACAGTATCGAAGGTAAAATCTTTTGTTAGTTCCAAGAATGCAGGCTGTAGAATAGGCCCGGTGCAATACCAACTCAAACAAGTTTCTTACATTTTGAACCAGGCGCACAGAAGTGAACACTGAAATTACAAATACCTTTACTGACTCACAGTACCTACCTACCTATCGATCAGTATCTTTTATAAAAATGCTGAGTGAATTTTCTATTTCAACAGGTTAGTTACTAATCTATATAATATATATCTATCATTAAATCACAACATACCGCAATCTTTATGCACACATATAGGTACATTATACATTATGTAATCTAATTTTAAATAGGCGTTTATATTATAATATCAATAGATAAATAAAAAACAGACAGTACCTATGTTGTTGTGACGACTTAGTTATTTTATTTAGTAAGTTAGTTGTTTTAAATGGTTAGTTGTTAATATGAATAGAATAGAATATTATTATTTATTGTGACCCACATTATATATATGTATTCAAATAAATATGGGTACTGGATTCCAAGATACATAAATAGAATTTCGATATCATTCTTTTTCTGAGGTGAACAAAAGTGATATACAGGGTGATTGGAAGATGGGTGCACAGCTTTAAGGTGAAGATAGTACAGACAATTTAGAACCATTTAAGCCATGGTTGTGAGACGAAGGCTTACCATTTTTTTTAACCTAATGTTTATAATATTTTTCGAAAATTCCCAAAATTTTAACTAAACTGCTTATTTATGGCCATATTGAATGAAAAATGAATTTAATTTAATTAAAATAATGTGTAAGCAATCTAGCAAAATATGTATTAGGCCTCCGTGTAGTTAGACATTTTTTATAGACATTTAAATACCATAAAAATGTTAAAATTCATAAATATTTTTATACACCATAATAATAAAAAATGGAGGGTGCTTTTTTTGCTCGAACCTTTTAAAAACATGCTTGTTAATCGCTCTTTCTTTTGAGGTACCATTTACGCAGATATCTTACAAATTATTGAAGCAAGGCAGTAGTCTGCCTAAAATTAGGAGTCACGGCAGACATTTTGAAAATGAAAAATAAATAATTGAAATTCAAATGTTGTTTTAATTAGTCTGCCAAAAATTTAAAATTTCTCTCACAAATTGGTTTGTAGGTCCTAATTTCAATCATTTGTAACATATCCGCGTAAATGATACCTCAAAAGAAAGAGCGATTATCATCAAATTACAAAAAGTATTTATGTTTAAAAAAAATATACATTCATTGTCGGTAAAAAAAAAATCTAATGTCACAGAGGCCTATAACATGTTTTGCTAGATTGCTTACACATTACTTTAATTACATTAAATAAAACTGAATTCATTTATCATTAAATTTGACCACATATAAGCAGTTTAGTTAAAACTTTGGAAATTTTCGAAAAAAAAACATAAAAATTAGGTTGAAAAAAATGGTAAGACTTCATCTGAGACAACCATGGCTTAAATGGTTCTAAATTGTCTGTACTCTCTTGGCCCTAAATCTTTGCAACCCATCTTCCAATCGCCCTGTATATTATTATCTCTCTAATAACGGTAAGTTTATTAGCCTGTTTGGTAAGTAGGAGAGGATACCCAGCCAGGATATAAAACTAGTTATCAATTAAAATTATCTTGAAAAGCTCCTTACATTCAACTGTAACTACATATTTTGATGCATCATAAACAGTTTTTTTTACTTGACGAACATGATAGGTACATTCTACCCATACAGTTTATACGAGAAACTATTGTTTTAATTTGTTAATTTCGACGATTGATCAAGTAGTTTGAAATCAGAGCACGGGATGACCAAGGACATACAGTGGATAACGACATTACACGATGATTGAGAGTGTTATAAGTACCAAAAACATTATGGAGATTGACAGTTTTATCGATATTTCGTTTATCTCATCAAGCCATTCGACAACTTGATCTTTAAATAAAAATAACTACAGAAATACCCACATCTGACATAACGGTTACAAATTATTTAAAACTATTTGTAAAAAAAACTGATCGGCGACTCACCTGTGTACGAAACAAAGTTTAAGTCATCAGTATTTCACCTCGGATCAAATTAAAACAACGAAACATTATCGTATCGCTTAGTTTCATTCCACTTGAGTGTACAGAATTGAATGGATTTACTTCACTGGCTCACTGCTTAACAAAATATTACACACGAAACTTGTTGAGAAGATTTTACGGTTTAAAATGTATTCACGGTTGGTTTGTGGCGGCAACGTCAGTGGCTGGCGAGGCAGCCGCGCTGGCGACGAGTTGTACACTGTGACACTGTGGAGCTGCGGAGGGAGGGAGCGGAGCGTCCGCGGCGTGCGCTCACGACGGCTCACCGACACGAATGTCAGCAAAAATAAAAGCAGTTAAAGAAAGTTCGACGTCACCACGATAAAAGCCTTTGCGTAGCTGCTCAAATCGAAGCTAATAATTCATGTTACGCGTGTCGCAGAGCCTAAATGCGTGTCCCCGATGTATTTACTTACTACTGACAATGAAGTAGATGTCGAGACAAACAAATTGGAGTTTTTATCATTTGAGGTTTTGGAAACTAGTTTTGTTGAGCTCGCCTACAGGTCTGGCGATAAAAAAGCATAGCACATCTTATAAAAGTCGGTGCTGCTTAACTAATAAGTCGTCATTGCACTAATTGAAAGTGTAATCAGTAGACTGATTACCTACACTTTCAATTATATATTATTTATTTACTTACCTAACTAGTACCCAAACACGGTTAGCAAGTATCGGTCGGTATAGCAAGTTTCGATCCTTATTTAAATTCTGCTCAGTCCGCCAGGGACACTGGTCGTGGTTTTATGTAGGTGTAGTAAGTAGGAAAGTATTAGTTATACAGATAATTGGATTCACATCTATCAACCCCATTCAAACTGGGTGTTATTTATCGTAGGTGTAAGCGGACATATGCACGGCGTAGATGCTGCGTAGCCGTGGCGTAGCGGCGTAGGCGATGTGCATACGTCGCGTAAAAGCCAATATTTTCGGTGCAATCATCATTCTTGTTTAAAGTTGGAAGCAGGTTGGGTTTTTCTAAAGAAAACAGCAAATAACCACATTTGAACATATTTTATTAATAGCACAACAACACTAAAACTAAAATCCATTTGCATTTATCACATCATTACCTTTTCTATGTCCGTCCGTCTGTCTCCATCTCATATCTGATATTATTAGGTATATCGTGTTATTTTATATAATGTTACGAAAGATATGATGCCTTCCTTCTAAAATATCACCCAAAAATACAGCCTTCTATAACACTCTAGACCATTCCATACTTCTTTGGCTTCAATTAAAGCTAATATTTACAATAAACATCTATATAACATCGATTTGATCAATAATTCTCTAAAATACATCAAGTTCAACAACAATATGCTAATCAATTTAGGCGTTTAATTGTCACGTAGAAACATACGTATTTTGGAAATACACAATATCCATATTGCCCTGTATCGGTGAGTATGTAGTATCTGTATCGTTCGTCACCGTGCTTCCCGCCGCTATACGCTACCCTATGGCCTGCGCGCGGCGGGGCCCGGCCTGGCCTGGACCCGGCGCCGGCGCTGGCGCTCCGCCTCTACACGATAATGTGAACCTAGTACAACAACCCTATGTATGTTTGACAACTAAACGGGTAGGTACCTATTCAAAAACAAATAGGTTAACTACATTTCCAATAATCATACAAATTTCAGGTAGGTTCATTTATAAATTCGGTGCCTACGGGATAAAACATGATAGTTATCAAAATAAGGTTATCTAAAAAATTATAACAACTTAATTTAAATATAATATTATTCTCTTAAGATACTATAAACCTACAATTTGAGTAAAGTATCTAACGACAAATCTACCAACGTGATATCTAGAGTTTAAGTTAAGGTACCTACTTACACAATCGTTCTTTAATAATTGAATTTAAATACTCCTCAACAGTGCAAAGAACCCTTACTTCCAAAGCAACTACTAACGAACCATTACTCATGGTTGTCTAATAAATGATTATTTTTAGAATATAAGTAGTATCATTCTCCAATAAATATTTATTATACAGTTAGAAAATATAAATAAAATATGTGACTACTAGCAAGTTTACAGGTTAAGGGTACAATTGTATTGAACGTTTTCCTAACTTGTCTAATCACTAATTACTTAACAAAATATCTACTTACATGAGATGGTTAAGATTAGGTGCAACATAACGATTTTGTGCAAGATGGTAAGTACAACATTTAGGAAAATATTACCCGCAGAGTTCCTAAAAAGAATTGTATACGCAATAAGTAGATATCAACTATTACAAGAAGAGATATGTTAACTTTTAGTAAACATAGTAAACATTCTATAAATTAATACTTGTTAGATAGGTACAATAGTGTATAAAATACGAAGAAACGAACACTCACATGACATAGGTACTATTTATTCTACAACTCTAAAAATAAACAGTTTATGACCAGTAACTATTTCTATGGCAGTTTATTAAAGTTTTGATTAAGTTTGTTTTATTATTGGGTGGTGCTAACATTTAACTACTATATTTTATTTTGTCATAACTATTAGGTGGGTACTACTGTTGACTCGGAATATAACACAATCACAAAATCGGTACTTTTTTCAACAAAATCATAAATTCACACTTTACATACCTATGTTTGCAACCTTGCTATCGAATATTTCCTTGTGATGTGATTTGGAGCTAAAACAATTATACGTAGGAAAAAAATCCTTACTCGGGTTACTCCTATACATTTCTGACCGAATTATTGTACCTATAGGTAGATACGTAAAAAGAAAATTCTGAAAACAATCTGTTCCGCTTTTGAACATGAACCTTTTTTTTCTAATTTCAGTTATTTGCCGCAACTAGACTATTTCTTAGATTAGACTATTAGAGTATAGGGGCAATGTTTTAGTCCAAAATTTATTGCTAGAAATACCTCAAAAGTGTTTACACTATTTATTATAACATAAGACAAAAGTGGCTCACAGACTATCATTTGAACCATTTCTTGAAGTAGAGTTTTAGTTCATCTTGATAGACCAAGTTTCTGTCAGAGGCAATCACGTTCTATATTTCAACTTATACCTTCATTCCATTCCTAAAATACTCACTTGACTAATGTTATAATAAAAAAGTATTATATATAATAAGGTATACCTATAATGATTGAGCCATTTGCTTCAATTTTACACTGATTTTCTGTTTGCCCGCTATTTCCAGCGTTACCAAAATGGTCGCAATCAGAACATCAAATCTGACGAAATCAGTCAATTAGTTCAGTTCATCAGGTGATCAAAAAAGTTTTTGATAATACATTTACAATTAAGTATGAATATGATTTTCCTAGTCAATGAATTTTCGTTAAAGAATATTATTTTTTGATAATTTACGCATTATCGGATTCAAATCCAGAATTTCAAAAAGTTTCAATATTTCTGTCCGTGCCCCTTGCCTTTTCTGTACCCAATAGGTACCTATTTCATAAAATCGTGTTCAGGAAATTAATTGGCTAGGCACATTATAAATAAGAAAACACAAAAAAAGTAATTGCTCTAATTTGTTATGATAATTGCGAATTTGAGAATCGGTCATATGACCAATAACGCTATTGTCTAGTAGAAACGACGCAGGCGCAACGAAATATTTTGTTTTTGCTAAGGCTGACTTCCAGAGTCAGCCTTTTAAAAAGCTATTTTTGAAAAGCTATTCAATTTAATTTGTTATTCCACCGACAATATATAAAGAAATGCATTCATTTAAAATTACTGTATTTAAATCAATCTAAAATAGATTCATAAAACCCACACGTCACTGAGCGTCAACTGGATTTGTTGATTGACGTGTCAGTCATTCTGTAGAAGTATCTTCTTCTGTGTAAGTATGTTTTGGCGCCGAAATCGGAACTAACAACTCCATCTTTTTTTTTTGTTGGTTTTGTTGTTTTGATCAACTTATCACACTAGTTTAAATGGGTTAGTATGATTATCCCATGGTTAGTAATTATTGTAATTAACTACTGAATGAAATGAAAAAATACGACTCACTAAACTTTCGTTGCGCGTGCAACGGCTTACGATAATAACAGATTATTCTGTAATGACATTTACAATAATATCCACTGCATACGAATCTTTTAGGAGGCTTATGTAATATTGGCATACAGAAAAAGAAAATGTTTGTGCAAATATAGACGGAATCCATTGTTAATCGGACGATCTGCTTTATATTAAATTGTGCTGGAACTTTGGTGTTTCTGACTATTGTTTTATAGTTATCACTTAATCGAAGAAGTGCATTGTAATTTAAAAAAAATCGGATTTGAATATTCACGGCTCTACGGCTGAGCAAATAGAAACTTGCGCTACATTAACTAAAGTTTTCTCTCTCGCCATTAAATCGATATAATATTATGTTCTGAAAAACTCTATTTGGTGCATCTTTCATATTGAATGGCTTAAGTAGAATATTATTGACAGAAATGCATTACATACAAAAAGTTAATCATAATCTAATATCTAGTAAGTTTACCCGTGCTTGTTAACTTTTATAAATTGGCCCTGTATCTATGAGTTTTTGACAGGACATTTTTTTTTCTTATAACCATTCATTCCGAATCGACCGATGATCTACATTATCGAACTCAAGGCAGAGTTGCTTGACACCTTCGATCAATAATTATTGATCGAAGCTTGACACCCACAGTTTGACAAATTAATTTTAAAAAGACAAGGTACTGAAATGATTGCCATTTATCGAACGCAACTCAAAAACCTGAACAGCACCTAAGTAAGCATTTTCTAAATAATACTGCCCGATCTTTCGTTACATTAGTGGTAATGTTCAATTTAAAATTAAGCATAACATTGTTATTAATAAATATTTTAACTAATATTAATAGCCACGAAACTAAAAAAAAAAAAATTGTGTTAAACGTACATTAATGAATTTAGATTGCTATATTAAATAATTCTCGTATTATCAGTTTCTACCCTGTGATTATAAAATTTTCTCTCATCGTTGATAAAAAAAATACAGAACACCTATAAGTACATATATTTTTTTATTTACTTAATTTCTCGATTTCAATGATTGATACACATCAATTTAATAATGATATAAATTGACTCTGTGAGATGAAACTAGGTAATCATCTATAAATGGTATCGAAAATATAATAATAATATTGTCTATGAAAAATATGTCTTTCTTAGCACCACTAGCCTACCATCCGTATGTCCGTCGAAATTTAACATTCCATGAATGTGATCACTAGTCGGTAATATTGCTATGCATGTTTTTCGCACAAGCTTTAAAATGGCACTTGGAATAATTATTCTGGTTAAAACATTCAGGACTAAAGTGATTATTTATCCAACATATAATTTTAAAACAGGTTTTTATAATTTTTTTCAATTCCTTTCATTTATTTAGGTACTATGAATAACATGAGTTACATAAGTGAACCATTACTAATATTTCTACTCCAACACGCACCTTTAAACTAATTACCTATTATAATATTATTAAGTATGATTTCATACATACAGAAGATTAGACACATTGACCATTCAGTTCACAAAATGTACTATCATAGGTATTTACAGCTATTTATAACATTACTATTCCACTACGCTGAGCGAGGAGTAAGGAATTTTCTATCTCATAAGAAAAAGTGACTTGTGCAACCTAGGATACAAGCATCTTGATGACTAGATTGTACATCTTACCTTGTGATAAATAAACGTGGAAATAGTTCGTTTTATAAATTAATTATTATCATTACATCTATGGATTGAGCGACTTGTTTATCTCCTAAAAACCCAAACCGTAAACTCTGTTAAGCTTTAAAACTTTTGCTGCCGTTACTTATTACTTTAGATTTTGAGTCACTTTGCTTAATAACTTCTGCCAATGCTGATGGTGATCCAGAGGAAGCTACAGTTGCAGAAGTTGAAGTGACGTTTGACATTCCACTGGATGTAGTTGAACTTATTGATGTGGAGTTACTTTTGACTGTTAAGGGTTTTTCGTTGCTTGTTGAACTCTTTGGAGTAATTTCTGTTGATTTGCTTATAGATGGTTGTGGTATTGTTTGAGTTGGTGCAGATTTCGCGTTCGTTACTGTTGGTGACTTGACTATTGTCGTTTGTTGAGAAGTAATAGTAGAAGCGGCCGCTGTAGTAACTTTTGCTGGTTTCGTAGTCGTTGTTAAACTTGTAGGTTTGGTATCTAATGTACTTGTTACTCGTGACTTAGTTGTAGAGATTTCATTTGCAGCTCCTGATTTGGTATTTCCGTACGTTGATGCATTATTAGAATATTGTTCGGTATGTAAAGGTTTTGCAGCTGAAAATTTGGTAGCAATGGCACGCTTCGTTATTGGTGTGTTTGAAAATGTGGGTAAAGTACTGGATGAACTTGTTATAGGTTTGACTGATGAATTAGAATTCGATGTAGTTGTTTTATCGACTCCCGTAGTGATAGTTGTAGAACCAGATGCCATTTTAATAGCAGTTGTAGTAATTACGGGACCAGAAATCTTGTTTGTTGCTGCAGTTGTTGTAGTTGTTGAAGAAGAAGATATTTTATTGCCACCTTCATAAGTAGTGGTTGGAGCAGACATCTTGTTGCCAGCTGTAGGCGCGCTTGATGGAGCAGATATTTGGTTGCCCGTTGCATTAGTAGTTGAAGCAGAAGGTATTTTATTGCCAGCTGCTACACTACTGGATGGATAAGACATCTTGTTGCCAGCTGTACTGGTAGTTGACGGAGAAGATATTTTGCTACCAGCTGTAGTACTACTTGATGGAGCAGATATCTTGTTACTAGCTGCAGTAGTAGTTGATGTAGCAGATACTTTGTTTGATGCTGCAGTTGTAGTTATTGGCTTGGATAATTTGCTGCCAGCCGTAGTAAAAGGTGAATGAGCAGATATCTTGTTGCTAGCTGCAGTAGTAGTGGATATCTTGTTATTAGCTGCAGCAATGGTTGAAGTAGAAAGTATTTTATTGCCAGTTCCAAATCTAGTCGATGGAGATGATATCTTGTTGCCAGATGTGGTAGAAGTGGATAGAACAGATACTTTATTAGGAGCCACAATATTAGTTATTGGAGCAGATGTCTTGTTGGCAAGCATAGGGGTACTTTTGGGCACAAAAGATTTATCGACAGTTGCAGCGGTAGTGATAGAAGCAGACATGGTTTTTGTAGCAGCAGCTGCAGTTATAGAAACAGCTACCTTGTTAGTGGCTGCAGACACGTTCTTGGCATTTGAGGTGGTTGTTGTTGGATCAAAAGTTTTGTTGGCAGATGAAATTGTTGGAATAGATGGTTTGTTTGCAGACGCGCTTGTAGTTATAGCGGTAGGTGAATTGTTTTTAACGGCAGAGTTAATGACTGAGGCAGCTGGTTGGTTAATAGCGGCGCTGCTAGTTATGGGAGAAGGTTTCTTGTTTAAAGCTGCAGCAATAGTTGTGGAAGCATATGTTTTATTGTCAGTCGCACTGATATTTGTTAACACTGAAGTTACACTAGTAATTGGAATGCTGTTGGCACTAGATTTTGGCAACTTGGTTTTATCACTTAAAGTATTTATTTCAATCGTAGAGGGTTTTTGACACTCACCAGACTTATTAAAGCATTTGAAATCATTTGTTAAAGGAGGTGAAACCGTACTTGGTTTTAACTTTGATATAGGATCGTCTTTTGTTTTATTGTTACTGGTTTCATCCGAACTATTTACATTATCGGATAGTTTCGTTCTTTGCAAATCTAGGCTGTCTGGCTTAAAAGTAATGTTTAAGTCGGTTTTGTTTCCTGGATATGGGAGTTCGTATGTGTTATCCTTTTTTGTTATAACAGCTGGATCAACTAATCCACTCTCTTTGATTTTATTTGTTACTTTAGGGGTAGTGAACGACGCAGCTCCGGATTTGGCCTCCGGTGGAACTATAGTTTTGTTTTTATCTAATGTTGAAGTATTAGATTGCGATGTATGAGTTTTTATATGATATTCTTCTTTTTCAATCTTATTTTCTTTATTAATGTATTTAGTTTCTGGGGTATTGTCTTTAAAGCTGGTTGGAGAAAAATTTGGCTGTATTAATTTTGTGTTTTTAGACAAAGATGCCACAGAACTTTTATCTAATGTATTGCTTCTGACATTTGGTGTATCAGTAGTCATCTGAATGTTTGTATCAGTGACTTTGTTTTGTGTATTGTTGACAGTTTTGAAAGGTAGGTTCGGATCTTGTTCTGTGATATTCTTGTTACTCTCAGGAATATACACTGCACTGATATTGGAAGTGACATGGCCGGAAGTTTCACCTGCATTAATTCCGCTTTTCATAACACATACTTCTATGGTTGATAATATTGGTGCGGGTGTCATTTGAACTGGTTCCATGTGTTTCGTTTTACCATCAGTGTGTATTTTTGCTGTTGTAAATATTAATGGACTTGGATTATACCCAACGTGTTTAGATCCATCAATTTCGACGAGAATTTGACTTTTGGGAGCGACAAAAGTTTTTAAACTGTCATGATTGCTGAACACATTAGTATTCATATGATTGTGTAAGGGAGCGTTTGCACTTGAGCATTTAGAAATTGGAGTTTCTCTCACGTTAGAAGTAGGTAAACTTCTATCCGTGACAACAGAAGCATTAGACAGAGCTGCTTTCTGCAATTTGTCATCCAATATTAATTTGTCTTTATCGGTTTCTTTTTCCCTTGTGGCTTCAGTCTTAGTTTTTGACAATAGATTAAATTTGGCACTTTGTTTTGTGGTTTCGGTCTTTTCTTTATCTTTCTGCAAGAGAGGTTCTATTACCGCATCGTCAGAGTCGAGGCTGAAATTCTGAACTTTCCGCTTGATAGAATTTCTTTTGGTTTTTATTATTGCTCCAGGTTTTTTAATGTCGTTTTCTATTCCACTGGTAATAGAAGTTGAGTCTCCACCATCTTGTGATGTCTGTGAAGCATTTAAAACTCTTAGTACCTTTTCAAGCAACTAAACGTTAAGGTGACTTTAGCATTAATGGCATACAGAATTGAAAATGTACCTACATCTAAAAAATATAGTATTTCTGAAATGGAGTTTTCTATTGGCCGAATTACCCTGGAGTTCTAACAAGGCAACAGCTGTACTGGTGCTAGATAATTAGCTGAAAAGTCCACATTCACAGTCACCCCATGTTAGACCAGTCTAATAATAGAAATAACCTTAGTATTGGCTGATGAGCGGAGTAATAATAAAATACAACAACTAGAAAAATTATTACCTTCCGCATAGCAACGAGCGGATGCGTATGCGGGGGTCAAGCGCCACGCTCGCGCAGCACGGGGCGGCCGTGAAGGAGCAGCACCGGCGGCGACAACTCGGACTCGTGCCGCATCACCGCCGACGCCGACGGGCCCCACTCCTCCGTTGGACGCGACAGCGCCCGTGCTTTCTGCAACATTCGTTAATGTACTTCAATTTTCATTCATAAGAAAACAATAAATGTCTTCATGATGTAATTTTCAAAGGATATCAAGTACATTTTCAACTGTTCTTAGACAATTACAACTGTTAAAGAAAGTGCCCTGAGTGACGTATACGTCTATATATCTAAGGATATGGCGGATAATACGAGTTATTACAGAACAATATTTCAGGTAAATATCATAACATACTTCCATTATGGTGAGTTCATCGGGTCCGCTACAGATCTGGTCGATAGCCATCAGTACGACCACGACTACGGGTAGCACTCCAAGGATCCACCCGACAGCGTCCGCCCACATCGGGTACACATAGGTCCCGTACGATGCCGGCTTGTACTCGATCCAGTTGAACACCAGGATGAACTGTTGATGAACACCACCGAGTAATCAAGCCAGTGCAGAAATATGCTAATCTTAAAGGTAAGTTACGCATTTACAATTTTTCCACACTGATCTAAAAATACGTACCACTAAAGCAGCAGGCGTAATGATTCGCCACATAGCACTCCAGAAGAATACCCACAGTTTGGATTGACGACCTATCATTCGCTGAATGTCCCCGCAGAACTTCTCTGCACCGTAGATCCACGCTATCAGAATGCACTCTCCAATAGCTATGATCAGGACAGACCAATTTGCGGCATATTTGTCCATTAATTGCAACCAGTACATGCCACTCTGGAAAAAAATAAAAATTGAATCAAAGTACTAAGAAACATTTTAAAAAAGTTTGTGAGCAGAAATCTTACATTGGTTGTGAAGATAAGTCCGCCCAGATAGCCAAATATAGCGACTGTCAATACAACCCAAACTTTCTTCTGACGGAAATTTGGGAATTTGTCTAAAATGGCGGTTGTAACTGTTTCCATGAGCGCAAACTAAAAAAAATATACGATTATTAGTTTAGAGTTAAAACAAAACTAAATACCTGGACTGCAGAACCAATTAAATGTATCAACTATACCTGGGAGTCGAGTCCGAGCGTTAACAGCATGACAAAAAATAGTATAGACCAAAGTGGTGACACGGGTAGTCTGGTGACTACTTCAGGATAGACGATGAAGGCAAGGCCAGCACCTTGATCGACTACTCGGTCCACCTCGACGTTTAGTTCGTGTGCCAAGAATCCTATTACAGAAAATATTACCAGTCCCGCGAAAAAGGATGTTAAGATGTTTGATACGGCAACGATCAATGAATCTCTGCAAAGGAAAAAGAAACGTAATTTTTTTATGCAAATAAGTAAAAGTCACGTCAGCTTTAATTAATTTAAAAAAGCAACAGTACTTACATGTAGCAGTTGTTGGAAAACTTGTTGTAAGATGAAAGTGTGATAAGACCACCCCATGCCGGACTTAACGCAAAAAATATTTGTACAGCGGCGTCTCCCCATACCTGCAAGTTTAATTGAGTATTCAATTTTTTATTTCACTTACAAATAAGTACAGCTATATTGATCATTCATTATAAATACCTGAGCATTAAGAAGCTGGCTAAAGTCTGGTGTCAAGTAGAAAAGGATTCCGGTCGAAGCGCCTGGTAAAGTTACCCCTCGGAAAAATAGAATCACCAACACCACATACGGGAAAAGGGCGGTGAAGTACACTACCTGCAATGAAAATAAATAGAAGAGAATTAAATAAACTTGTCTAAAGGAGTAACAATATAGTCAACAGTTTCAAATGTTGTCATAGTAAAATATCAGATAACATTTCATATGGTACGCCAACTTAAATGAAGAGAGATCAGTATCTTCGCATTGGGTTCCTGTCGCTGCCTTTCGTAGGCGTCTCTTAGAAAACTCGTAGAAGTATCTTAGATAACTCGTGGACCTCTTGTAGGCGTCACTTGTAGAAGTATCTTAGATGACTCGTGGACCTCTCGTAGGCGTCACTTAGACAACTCGTAGAAGTATCGTAGACGACTACCTGCCTACGAGATGTTACCATCTCGTAGGCGTTTCTTAGACAGCTCGTAAAAGTATCGTAGAGGACTCGTAGGCCTCTCGTAACCTTTCGTGTAGCCATCTATTAGGCAACTCGTAGATGTATCGTAGACGACTCGTAGACCTCGCGTAGCCTCTCGTAGGCGTCACTTAGACAACTCGTAGAAGTATCGTAGACGACTACCTGCCTACGAGATGTTACCATCTCGTAGGCGTTTCTTAGACAGCTCGTAAAAGTATCGTAGAGGACTCGTAGGCCTCTCGTAACCTTTCGTGTAGCCATCTATTAGGCAACTCGTAGAGGTATCGTAGACGACTCGTAGACCTCTCGTAGCCTCTCGTAGGCGTCTCTGACAACTCGTATAAGTATCGTAAACTACTCGTAGGCCTTTTGTAGCGTCACGTAGCATCTCGTAGGTGTCTCGCAGACGACTTGTAGAAGTCTCGTAGATTACTCGCAAGCGGAAGAATTGATGATTACCAGAAAAGAAAATAATAAAAAAAAACCGGCGAAGAGTGAGTCGGGCTCACAAAATTAAGGTTCCGAACCAAACTGTACTTAGAAGTCTTTGGAACGGTCGCTGGCCAGCCGCAGTTACTGTATTTTGCGAAATTAATAAACCTGCGCTAGCTCCTAAACTATACATCTAAATGACATAATCTCACTATACTATAATTCAGCTACGGATCTTTTTTTTATTTGATAAAAATGAAGGTCGTCGTAAGTAAGCACTAAGCACCTATTTTAGATTTTTGATTCAGCAATTATGTAAACAGTATCGCGCAAACCGCTTTAATATTCCTGTAAAATATGGATCAACATCTTATATCACTATTAAAATCAAAATTCGATATTAGACAATTCGTTATTCGATAATTACACACACAACACACAAATTACACATATTATGATCAATATAATTATCGAATCGTTAAAGTACCTAAGCCCTTTTAAACGATACCAAACGCGATATGATTGTTAAAACGTTTTCTTCCCAAGATCGAACTAACTCCTAAATAAAAAAAATAAAAAATAAACATGCGGGGCAGTCTTTGGGGACTGCCGATAGAAGTGAAAACTAAGTAACTTGTGAAAATTTTTATTGAAAGCAAAAAGAAGAATATAGGTAACAGTCTGTATAAAAACATGTGCTTGTACTTTGTGAACTATGTATATACTGTGGAAAAAGTACATACATACTTAGAGTATAGAACTAGAAAGAGACAGATGCCAGTAGCCAGTATACTACTTGTATTAGTATACATTTTATATATATATATATTATGTATTTGAGGCATACCGCGCCGTGCGCTACCTATATAGGTAGCGCACGTATATGGGTATATAGAGAGATAAACTCTTTGTATATATACAATGTATACTAATAACGCATGAGGTATATCTATGTACATATATACACAGTATACCTACATATAGCTCATGGAAAGCGTTCGGTGACGATGACGCGAGTGCCATGATTTTTGTTCACCCAAAAAGTGCTCAACGCGCCTAAAGAAGTTTTCACTTCAAAAATAGTCTTTAACTGGCGATCTGTGAGCTCGTCGTCAAGATCTAACATAATACCAAAATTCAAATTCGTACGTTGCAAATATCTCGAGAATAACCTAAAACCTTTGTGACAGACGGACAAGATGAGACAAGAAGTGAGATTAATCGTTCTGATTTTCATTTTTTCGGAAGCTTAAAAATGTATCTAGTACCTGCTTGTGCCGTTATGTAGAAAATGTTTTGGGAAAATGTCATTCACTCAGAAGTAAGTAATGGCATATTCCCAAAACATTTTCTATATTTATAACACTTATAGTTTTATAAACACGGTACATTATTTCAATTTTCACGTTTAATAACACACTGACGGATGAACAGTTAAGGATGAAATAACAATAGTCTGACTGAAATGTTAGACGATTGATTCTGGGAATAATCTGATTACTTTTATTATGCGTACTGCATGTAGGTACGCACGACGACATATCAAGCTATACATTTCCAGCCTATGCTGACTTCTCATTGTACGAAAAGCCTATACAATGCGAGGTCAGTTCAAACTGGAAATGTATAGCTTAATATGTCATCGTGTGTACTACTTATAATTATATTAAATATGAACAAGATGTTTCTTTGCATAATTATCAGTTATCAGCAGAATCGGTTGTAAAAATATTTTCTACACACTTGCTAGAAAACTGGCTTTAATTGCACCGCTTTTAGGTTCACAAAGCAGTGTATGAACACGGGTGCCTTTTACCTCGCTCGAGGGCTGGAACATAGGGCGGGAAAGTACGCCATAGATAACTAATTATACAACGTGTCGTTTTGCATCCTCGTCAAATTTCAGGAGGCTGTTATGAAAGACATAAATAATCAAATAAAATTACGATCCTGCTCAATAATTAATACATACTTGTTTTTTTAGATATTTAAGTTTGACAGTATTTCAGAATACTCTACTTTCAAAGAACAGAATCGCCCCGTTGCGTATGCGGTAGGCAGTGTCGCACGACTGTGCCACTGTGCGTGCGTTAAAGTTACAGCGCATTTACAGGGCGGTATCACACGGGCCCTACACATGCCGATTTCCGAAAAATACAAAAAATAAAAATAAATACCTACTTATTTTATTATTGATTCGTGTCGAGAATCATTAGCATAGTTACGTCCTCGAATTTGACGAGGATGCAAAACAACACCTTGTATACTAATAGTCAGAGATGCGCGTTTTCTTTTTAATCTTAGTGAATTTTAAAAAGTACAAACTGTAAATAAATAAAATATTGATATAAACATTGTATTTCACCAATTTATTATTTTTGTAGACAAATCGATATTTATTTGTGTTCTATACCGGTTTCATACCTTTGCCTCTCGTTCAACTTGCGAAGGGCGAAAAAAGCAGCAAACTAGAGCACATATTCACAAATATTTTACTAGTTATTATTATTTTTATAAGATAATAGATATATAATAATAGATTATTATTCGACGTCACCCGATATACTCGTACTTGCTTACTATGACACAAAATGCAAGCGATAGCCTGATGCCATTAAAATTAAAGAAAAAATAAAAAGCAACCTTTGAAAATTCCGTCCAGTGGAAGAAACAATTTTGCTCAGTCATTTTCTAATGAACGTTTGGCTTTCTTCAATGAAATGGCAAATAAATACAAGCCTAGAATGCTGTAGAGTATCTTCAACGTCTATACATACCTATTATAAATTAATGTCGTTTTGCGTGTTTGTCTGTGTGACCGCATTGTTCATCTAAAGTACTCAACAGATTTTAATGCGGTTTTCACCGTCATTTAGAGAATTTATTCCGTTTATAAAACATTAATATGTATTAAACTAACATATAATAAAGAAATCTCAATGCTATAATGATATAATGCTAGTCTATAATTAGCGACCCGCCTCTGCTTTCCACGGTTTTTTCTACACTATGTATTGTAATAATGAAGGTAGAGTATCTATTCCATGTTAATTTGTGTCTATGTTTTATTTATAACGTCCTCGAAAGTGTATTGAATAACGTCGTTTGATACTTACTCGTGTGTGCATTTATCATTGCACTCAAGGGGAGATCAGAAAATTTACTGTTGTTGCTTTTCTTTCATTATAGCCGGTTGTTTTTTCAAAATATTTATTGCGTTTTGGACTCTTCTAAAATAGTTTATGAATAATAATTCGTAACAATAATTTCATCAATCTCTAACGGATAGCCTAGCTGCTTTAATGAAACATAATAAAAGTTGCCCTTAGAATTTTTCTGCAATATTTGTTTTGTACTTACCTTACCCGAAGACTGAACGCCCTTACACAAGCAAAGAAACACGATGAGCCAAGCTGCTAATAAGCAAAGAGCCATGCCCCAACGGATTTGGCCCGTTTCTTCGATACCCGATGATAATCCCAGCACTTGATTTCTGCAAGCAAATCAGAACGGTTTGTGTACAGCCGTACAACGGACTTTATTCTACTGTGATACTGTATCAAGCTAACTATGTAGTTTCCTTTTTATTCACAAATCAGGGCCAGTAGCCCTCAAAAATTGTGATCAACAGGCGACTGTCCATGAGCATACAATGGGGGAGGATACTCACGTAAAATATTCTTCCGCTGGAGGTCGTCGAAGCGCTACGTCAGCTAAAGCGTTGATATTGTGTAACTGAGCGTACGTTTGATTGAAGCATTGTCTCAGATAGTAAGTTCCATTGATTGCATCACAGCTGTCTGCCTCTTCGTAAGAATAGCAATCTGAAATTAAAAGACAGACATTGTACATTCTGTTACCATATTTAATTATCTATTTAAAAGAAAACTGTATGTGGCGAAGCCTTATTTTATCAAGGAAGTATTACTCACGTTCAGTACTCCATTCTGCATCACAATTCTGCCAGGGCAGTTGATAGAAAATGCTCATGAATGACACAGCCATGTAGTAAATAGTCCAAGCTATGATTAGATTATAGTACAACATCACGATGCTGGAGACTATCACCATCCCGTAACCCAGTCCTTGGAAGAGTGGCGAGAACTTTTTGTACACGGCCACTGGGCCCAGGGCGGCGTACTGGCCAAACGATAACTCCATGAACATTAGTGGCAGGCCCGCGATTATCAGCATCACAGTAAAAGGTATGAGAAACGCACCTGGAAGAAAGGGTTACTGTTATTGTTTTACAGTATATGGTCACAATCCAACAGATGAAAACACGGCCGAGATTGGTATCGAGTCATAATCCCGCAGATGAAAAACGGCCAAGATTGGTATCGAGTCATAATCCCGCAGATAAAATACGGCCAAGATTGGTATCGAGTCATGATCCCGCAGATAAAAAATACGGCCAAGATTGGTATCGAGTCATAATCCCGCACATGAAAAATACGGCCAAGATTGGTCGTTGGTAGATTGAGTAGAGAAACACATCAAGTCACTGTGCACCTAACATTCACCAACAAATCTCGCTGCTGGAAAAATGCCTCTTCTTACAAAGAATGAACAAGCTTTGAACTTATTCGCTATTTGTTAGCAATTTCAGATCATAAAAGTTTTCCTTCAAGTTCCGTCAGTCTGCGATTGTGTCATAGATTCATTTCGAAATATAATATAACTAACGGCACAGGCAGGACAGCCTTTACCAGAAGTAGTCGTCGTATTAGTGGTTCAGAAGCTTAAATATCATCAGGATTTTGCCGGAATATAGCAGTTCTTCGTGGACGTGCTACGACAGCGGCTCCACATAATCCCTATCACCAGAAGACAGCCGCCACGCAACCATCGAGGTATCACAACTGCATGCAATATTCTGAACCCGCAGTTCGATGATTAAAAATCGTTTCTTAAACCTCCGTGTGACCGGCATTGAGTCTCGTAAATACCAAGGGGTCAACGCGTTCTCATTACGTACCTACGTTCATTCCACGCAATTTTTCTGAGAAACGCAACGCGTCATTCGAAGACACGCCGCGATTTGCTGACGCTCAAAGTGTTATACAGGCTGTAAAAAGACCCATCACACAGCCGTCAACTAAGCATTCTGTACATCAAACTAAGTAACATTGCACAAAAACAATTGCTGGGAAACGACTTTTATTTTTGGTGCGAAAAACGCTGTTTACAGTAACGCTCAGTGTAACGCACGCAAGACATTGTGCTAATGGGTACATGCAACAGTACAGGGTTCGTGGGGTAGTTAAAGTTAAGTATAAATTTTAACTATTTAACGTGAAAAACGTTAGAAAATGCTTGAACTTTGTCCTTCAATATCTCCATAATAACAATATGTATAAGGTTTGAAATCCAGCACAAAGAAATATCAATATGACGCGAGGTGGACAGTGACTCTCGGCTTCGTTAAGAGTCTTTTTACACCCTTTTTACGAATTATTTTACCTCCTCCATTGTTATAGCATAGGTAGGGGAACCGCCACACGTTGCCCAGGCCCACGCTGTAACCCAACAGTGACAGTAAGAAGTCGAACCGTCCAGTCCAGTTGCCACGCGCTGGCTCCGCGTCTTCTGCCGCTGGCTCTGGATTCAACTCATCATTGCTCTGGATAAGAAACATACTTCGTTCAGAACATTTTTACATTACCAATTCTAGCAAAATCTGCTTCGAAGCTTGAAAAGTAGGTTATTTTTCCAGAACTTCAGCTCATGGTTTCTTTAGAAAATGATTCATTTGAGCTGCATGATGTTCTAATTTGTGACTAAGATCTGTATAGTATTGTGCTAATAAACACACTACGCGGTCACCCGCATTTCCGATGCGCAAAATACTATATTTTGCATCAATAATTAAGGCCTTCATGCGCGATATGGTGGTATTAAGTGCTAAGTCAATGCTAATGGATCCAATTAACTGTCTCTTATGTACACCCCCGGACTCATAAATCGAGCCACCGTGCATATATACATGTAGGTATAAAGGACTAAACCACAAAATAATTATGAGTAAAATAAAAGTTTTTAACTAGTTTTGTAGCCGACATAGTGATCATCGTTTTGGTGTCATCATTGTTCCAAATTTGAATTCACTAACATATAGATGTTACAGTTCTTTATACAAAAAAAAAATGCAGGGTGGCTCAATTCAGGTGTTCGGAAGTGTATATTTGTATAGGTAGACACTTTACAGTGCCTGCACGGGAAATTATGGAGTGACCGAGTGATCCATTTTTCGCCGGAAACTATATGGCTCACTTAACTCACAGACGAACTATTACGACATGAACCTTCATATTAGTTCATTTGAACTAATAAAATTTACATCCATTTAACCGCTAGCAGGTACAGAAACGATTTCCGTCAATACCTACTACTACCTAGCTCCACCTACTTTTAACAATTTCCTAATTCCTCCAAAGATTTTTGGTCCAGTAAATCATCTTTAGACAAACGATATAGGAAAATATGATTAATCACATGGCGAATAAAAAAAGTCATTGGAAAGTGCAATGCACGTTAGAACCCAAAGACCAATATAATCAAAGCTCGGTAGTAGTGACTATACTTACATACTTATAGTTAATTCCGATTAACACATGGTCCACTACCACTAGATACCGACTATTATAAAAGAGAGTCGCATTTAGAAGCCGAAACCTTTTAAGTCATATAATAAAGACGAATCAGCTGGTGCTAAGCACAATTTGTCGACTCGCCTCAACATCGTCATTGTTACGAGACGTATTTAAAGTATATGAAAGATACAAGTATAACTACCTATTTCATGTACCATGTGACCTACATGTCGAAAACACATACAAACCTCTATAAATTGTAAATGATTAAAGAAACTATTCATAAAATCACATTATATTATTACCTACTTTAGACAAAGATTCAGTTAGGAAAATCTAGTGAACGGTAGTCGATACTCACATCAGAGATTCTAGTGTCCATTGTTGGAATATCCGTTGCGACTGCAGGAATCTGGGTCTCTGGCTTTTTTGATGACTTTGGCATCTTAAATTTATTATAGTACAACCGAAACTATTTCAACAAATACCGCTGCTCAGGCATTATATCGGCCGTCACCACCGCGACAATGACACATGGAACACCGAGAATCGCACTGAACATCACACCCGTTAGAACTAGACTGCGAAGATCACTGAATCACTTTACAAACAAAGTAGACACTAATGCGAAGTGATTTATAAGAAATTAATCAAAAAGCAAGCGAGTTAAGTGTACATTAGTTCGAAAAATACAAAACGCAGGAACGCGCAGATGTCAAGTTTCGCATCGACCGAACTCTGAATGAACATCTAGGTCAATATCAAGCCTCCGCCCCCGCCGTCCCGCGCCCTTCTTTACCCCGTTGTGAACATTTTCTTCACTACTACATCATAATATGGAAAATTTCTTGATTATCATTTCAGGAACACAGTTAAGACTCATTTACTGCGACATTAACATCACTCTAAGACACAGCGACACACGCATCAAAGATTATAATTTCCACGCCATCATGCCAAACACCTATCAAATATACATCACAACATTGTATAAGTACTGTGTCTGATTATAACGTCTAATTAATTACAAAATATGATCTCAAAAAAGCAACGAACATAGTTTAGATAATCGTTAAAATCACTTCCTGAAGGCTATATTTAGGTACCCTAAAATTATATTAATTATTACCTATACGAAAGTTCTCTGTTAATAAATTCTCAGGGAATTAATATTATTCCAAACAATAGCAACCGAAAATACTTCATTATCAAGCTTAAAAAAATATTGACGTTCGTAGCTTTCGTAGCATATTTCGTAGCACGGCGTAGCACTAACTTGAATTGGAGCTACTGCCTATTTTCTCAAATATTTTGATTAAATCGTTATTCGCATGAGCTTGGGGCAATGGAAAAGTTTGGCAGTGGATGTTTACTGGATTTTTGACGAGATGGCTCCCATGAGTGCTGGTACTCTCATTCTATTCGCTCTGATCAGCCATTAGGTACTAAACGTACTCTGCTCCGATTAGCTGTCGTAACGACTACCTTAGCGGGTAACGGAAACGGTTCTTGTGAGATCACACTATGTATCGACACCTTAAATGCTGTTAAGAGACATCTCTCAGGATCGTGTAGCAGTTAATGCATGCTACGCAAAGCTGAAGAGTAGTCGAACCTATCCAGCAAAATTTGTGTTCTAAATAGCCCGTAAAAAGCTTGTCCTATGCTTAAGGGGGAAGCGCCAGGTAGCCCGCGAAATTAAATTTTTGTTACGTTTTTTTTTAATTAACAGATCAGGGTCAGGTTGTATGGACACGGTGGAGCATACGGTGGAGGTCTGCCCGGCTTGGGCGGAGCACCGCAGTGTCCTCGTGCAGGCGATTGGCGGTGGCGATCTCGGTGGGTGTCGGGAATCCCAAGCTGATTCCGGGCCACCGTAAGCGTGGGCTTGCGGACGACGAGAAATGGGTAGCTCGCCGTCCGATAAGGACCAGGCCCGGGTCGACGGCGCGTTGTGTTCCACGCGCGCCTCATAGAGATGTCAGCACCAATTACGGGGTCCGCAAGGGCCGATGCCTGCCAGGGTTGAGGGAAAGTCCGAAAGGGTTACTGTGGCCCCTGGCACAGGCAACTGAAGGAACACGGGTGGGATTTAGTCAGTAAATGTCTGACACGCCCTCCCGCTCCGCCCAGAGCGGGAGAAGTTATTGATGATTTCCCAACCTCAAAAAAAAAGGGTCAGGTTGTATGATGAACAAAATATAATTTGCGACCGTAAGAAGTATGTATTTACATAATTATAATCATTAAAATCATCAATACAACACTGTAAGTTCATATTATAATCCTAATGATTGATATTTTATTAAATTGTCATTCAATAGCAATAGATGAACTTAGAGGGTTGTATTAATAGTTATTTGTTATACAAGAGTGCAAAGTTGCTTTTTAACCGCGTGTTCAATTTTGATGACCGAGCAAGCGAAGGATTCTAAAATTGAATCACGGGCGCAGCGAGTGATTCAAAATTAGAATCCTGAGCGTTAGCGAGGGAATCAAAAGAGCACGAGGTGAAAAATCTTTGCACTCGAGTGCAACACGTAACTTTTCATTCCACCTCAGCGAGGAAATGACTAAATGCAAAAAAAAAACGTTTACAATCACAAGATAGGTACACTTTTATTTCAGTTTAGGTATTAATTACTACATTATGACAGGTAAGTATTACAGAATAATCTTTAAATTATAACAAAATAATACTAAGGTATAATTAAGAAAATTTTAAAGTAACGTTGCTACAGTTATTTAAATTGAGTGTAATATTTTTGTTTGGTACTGTAATATTGGTGTTAGTCACTTGTGTACTGTTTTTCGGTAAACTATCTGTCATACTTAATAGTTGTACCGATTCATCGGATTCCCTTGGCGTGAATGTTGGAGAGAGAGGGAGATGGTTAGGTGTTTCATAACGGCTTATTTTTGATGTAGAAGGGCCAGTCCAAGGATCCGATTGAGGCTCTTTCAGTGTAATGGCTCCTACGATGCCTTCACATATTTTAGACTTATTTTGGATGGAATCCTCTATGTATCCCTCTACAACTGCATTGGACTTCCAGCCTCCGTGGCGCTTAAGGGACAGGAGATCAGCTCCGGAATCAGCCAAAAGTGTGGCTGAAGTTCGTCGGAAACAATGACCCGTGTACAACAGGGGTTCTGGAAGTTCAAGAAATGTTGCTATTTCTCGTGGGATACTGCCAATTTTATTAGTACCCATAGGCTGTCTAACACACTTTCCATTGCGATACTGTAGAAAAAATCGATTGATTGGAGTGTTAGGCGGGCGTAAGGCTTGATATTTCTCAACAATCGTTACGTATTCCTTGCGAATGACGAAGTTGCGGTCTCTTTTTGTCTTTGTATTAGGTAAATTAATTAATAGTAAGTCATCTGAATGTTTCTCAATGTTTTTGACATTAAGTTGTGTTAGTTCATTAGTTCGACATGCTCCGTTTATTCCAATAATAAGAACAACCTGTAACGTAAAGAGTATTGTAGTAGATAAATGAATAAAATTGATATGAACGCATAATTATGCCTATCAACATCTACTAAGTATACTATTTAATTGAGATTAATATACTTAAGTAGATACTGAATGTGCAACTGACTTACTTTTGCCGCCAAATATACGGAATCGGGTGCTTCGTTAAGAAACTTTTCAATATCAGATACTGTGAAAACCTTCGATTTTTTTGGTTGATGACCAGATGAGGCTCTTTTTAAAAATGCCACTAATTTAGGATAGGTATCGATATGTTTGTCTTTTTTCATCTTTATTGTTGCTTTTAGCATCGAATACGTACTCCATAGAGTGCTTGCTTTCTTGTTCTCGGATAATTCTATAAAATATGCCAGCAAAACGTTTTCTGAGAAAGTTTTGGCTCCTTTTGCTAGTCGCCACGTGTTGAACATATCGTACTGTTTTAAATACCTACTTCTCGCGTGATTGTTGAGGGAGAAAGCTCATTTGCGCATTATTAACAGTTTCAGTCAATTCTGTTGGCGTCAAGCAAACTTCCTCGTCGCTAGAATCACTCATTTTAGTTTTTTCACTTGTTTTCAAGTTTCTTGTTTTTAATATAAGGTTTAACAATGACGTGAAAAAATGCCGCGTAAAGAACCGCGTACAAAGCAAATTGAAAAAAGAACACCAAGAAGGTTCCGAGTCTGAGTTTTTAACAAATTAAAAAAAAGTTGTATGATATATTCGGCACCATAGAGGTAGCAGTAAATAGGTTTAATGTTTTTTTTAATTCACAAACTTAGTGCACACGATGTTCTAAATTCAATTTACTTTTATCCTCTAGAGAATAAAAACGGCTTTTCCACTCAGATATTGAAGATTAAAAATACTCTTTCCGAGATGGTGGGATGAAAATTATATTATTGTATATACCTAAATAGGTACCTTTTTCACGTCAATTTGTCAATTCACGTTTTCTCTATGGAAAAGAAAGTAGTTTTCACTTTATTCGGCTTCTGCAATATTCTACGTAGACTTCAAGCGGATGCAGAACAACAGACATGTTCGCAATGTGAACGCAATATCCGCGAACCATCAATTTCCTCTTCTCAATCTACTTTTAAATACGATACGTTGTTGGAGAAGTTGTGTGGGTGTCAGCGGGTGTGCTATATGTGCACCTTTGTGTGTGAGAGAGACATGAATGCAAACACGGAACTGTAAATCGAGTAGGTATGTAATGTTCGTAGCTGGTGGCAGCTGGTAGCGTTCTGTAGGTAGGTACTTTCTGCCTACCCCCAAAAGAATCACGCCTTCTTTTGGGCGCCTTCTTTTACGTAGGTATATAGTGTCATTAGGGAATGCAATCTCGAGCCTTTTTTCGAGATTCGAACTGGTCTTTGCACATTATGCTTGTTGAGAAACATATATGCGGGTACGCGATCGTCGCGGGAATTCGCTGGATGTCATAATGTGTGTCCCGGTCCTAATATAGGTAGGTACATAGGCGAACGCCGAGGATGGATGGATGGACGCGTATTCGCGTCATTAGGTCACATTTCAATTATAGGATAAATACAAAAATTTCAAGAAGTTTGCAACAGAACTTTTACAGAAAATAATGTTAGCTTTTGTATCCCACAAACAACGAACCCCTGTACCCCCGCTTTCCCCTCCACGAATCGCGTGCGGCGCGACGCAATAACGTTCGCGCGAATGTCAGCTGCTTAAGAAACTTGTTTCGTATCAGTAGGTGTGTTTGATCGCGCATTCGTATGAACAACGTTCGCGCGAACTTCCGATGGTCGCGTATCCGCTCTCAAACAGGACGAAACTCAAACCTATTTAGGATTTTTTTTAAATTAAAAATACACATTCTTTCGAAATTTTGGCGTAGTCTCGGATATCGAAAATTCAATCTCGCCCGATTACCGGGCGAAATGTCGAATAGCCAATCTCGACACCAGACTCACGCACGCGAGATCGCAAGTCGCCAATCTTGACTCGAAATTGCATTCCCTAAGTGTCATGCATGACGCCACGCTACTGTAGCACCGGAGTATTCTGCAGTGGTTCCCGGCACGGAAAAAAAGCGACCAAGTGCGAGTCGGACTCCCACACGAAGGCTTCGGTAACACCGTACAATATTTCATCGTACTCTACACTACACTATATTACACACACACACTATACTCTATTTCTGTAACACCTTTCTTGTAATACCTTTCATAATTTACTTTTTTATTTTATTATTATTTGTTGTTATAGGGGCCATAGTAGTAGACACGGTGAAAATTTCAATTGTTAATTTATTAGGCCTGAAACTGCGTTAAGCGGGCGCCCGCGTCGGGCACCAGTTGCGTGTCTACGCGCGTGGACACGCGGGTGAGCTCCGTGCGAACGCAACGGTCCACGTCGCGGAGACCGGGTTGGTTTTATGTACGCAGTGTCGCTAGTTCAATTTTAACGGTTTGCATGTAAAGTCGTAGCGATGGAGAACTTAATATATTATTATCTCCTTTATTTTATTTAAATACCTACTTATAAATTACATTTTTTTATATAAAAAATAGTAGCCCACCGGTATCGGGAACAGGGTCCAAGCTACCGGCTGTCAGTGCTCCAAAGAGAGGAACCTCCTAACAATGCGAGCCGTGCCCAAAAATACCGCTTTCTGAATCAAGCCCATGATCCAGCTGTCCTACAAGAGGCTTCTCAAATGTTGGTCGACGCTCTTCGTTATTAAGCCATTGGCAGTCACGTCTATCGGCACAATGATCGCTGATTCCATATCCCACACGTCGACATCCTCACGAGCCAAGTCAAGGTACTTGATCTTATCTTTCTCGGCTTTCACGAGGTTCCCGTCATGCGGGACCGTTATGTCAACAATAATTGCGCGCCGCTTTATTCAATCCACCACCAGGCTTGTTGGCAAGAATAGACCTGTCAGTGATGATTGTTCGACCCCAGTACAATGCGATATTTCCATTTTCGAAAACTGGGTTGGGCACATACCTGTAGTACGGCAATTCCGATTCCACAAGGGTATATTTCAGATCAAGTTGCATTAGCCAAAGAGAGCGGGGTGAGGCCCTTGTCCACTTCGACCACATCTCGGTGCATCCCCACGTCGTCTTCTAGGCAATATTCCCTGAGACTGCATGTCTCGCGGAGGGTCTTAGCGTTTAAAAGCCTCAACCTCCACTATTTCGCAGTCTCATTACCGATGACCGTGGGTGATGCATTCGATTTCCAGCCAGCAGCCTACGGGCCCTTCTATCCAGAGTGTCGAGTTCGTTCTGAGTCCATTTGAGTATGCCGAACGAGTACAAAACCAGCATGACCCAACCGTTGAAGGCGCGCACCTTATTTCCCACGGGTAGAAGTACCTAAATACTTTATTCAGGCAGCCAAAGAGACGCTCCTTTAATGATTGCTTCATGTCAGTAACATTGATGCCCAACGCTTCCGACATACCTAAATACTTATAGGTTTCGGATGCGGAGAGGGCTCTGAAGTTTATGGAATCCGAGTTATAATATGGGACATATGGGACAACATCGACACAAGGTCTTCAGGTCCCGAACTAGGCAGAGCCTGTACTACGGTAACCTGATGACTGATATACATACTTATATACATATACACACCCAGACACAGGTCAAACAGACATGTTCATGCACACAAATGTTTGACTTGTCCGGGGATCGAACCCGGAACCAGCGGCTCAGAAGGCAGGGTCGCTACCAACTGCGCCAACCGGTCAGTCAAAAAGTTATATTATTACTTCAAAAATGTCTGACATACCTCGAGACGTTAAAATAATTTTTTTTATCTTCGTGACTTTTATCTATCGTACCTTAATAGTTGTATTATGTTTTCAACACACTATCTAACTAGCATATTATATCCTGAAGAATGTCATATATTTTTCTGATTTTTTTTACTGCAGTGGATCATATACTTTTAGGCATTACAAAACTTGCGTTTCGGTCATGTAGTCCCCTTAATTAATATTCCTATGAGTATGAAGGTTAAACTAATTAATTTTAGTGTCTACACTATCTACTTAGCCTAGACAATAAGTCAATTAAGAAAAAAATAAATCTGCGGTTTCATAGAAAAGTGCAAAAAATTTCTATGCAGGGGCTTTCAGAATCATGTACTGAATACATGGTATCAGTTTGTGCGTCGGTGTCCCTACCACCCTGTATATTAGTGTTATACTAAATCTATGGTCTATTCCTTATCCCTGACTAAGTGAACGTGCATACGGCATCTGCACGGCTGAAGACACTGCCTCTTGTAACACAGGTTGCTACCTAGCTCATGAGCCAGGGCTTCAATTAAGTATGTTACACCTGTATTTTGTGTCAATAAACAATTTATTATTATTATCACGGAACACAGTCTGTTCCGTGGTTATTATTATTATCTCTCAGATCAACCTAGAAGGTTGTCGGCTCCTTAACCGGGCTTTCCCCGAGTGCCTCAATAAATTAAGGTCTCTAGCCCAGGCTGAAAAACCCTTAAAAACTAAGCAACTGCACGCTAAGGGCACCCCCTGTGGGCTACGGACCTCGACTTAAGGCGTCGCAGGGCGAGAGCAGCAAGGGAGAGGCTCGATCGGATTATATAAGTGAACGTGCTCGGTCATTAAATAGAGTGGTTGCGGGTGCAGAAGTGGCCACACAGCAATTATATCTGACTGATTGATGAATAATGATGGTTTCGTTTGACCGTTGAGTTACTGAATCCAAATCTGTTGTTATTATCAGTATTCCCAGTCAAGTTTCAAATGGGTTGCAAAAACAAACAAAAACATACAAAATAGGAAAATCATTTAATATCCTTATAACCATCCAATAAACGTTTAATACAACAATATATACAGGAATGTATCAACAATTTTGTGGTCCCCATTTCACAATACAGTAAGTATTTGATTACCTAACAATACAAAAAAACAACAGGTAAGTTTTCAAAAAACATCATTGAATAACATAAAAATATATGTATATATAAAAAACTGTAAATCACTCATTAAGATAGAATTTGAGCTCAAGCCTAATTGCGCCACTAAACCCCAATAATGTTATCGATAGCATTGAATTCATTTACTTTTTAGCAAGCAGGGCCTTGATAAGTGTCTCCAATTTCCTTGTGTCGGCGGCAAACTTCCTAATACCGTCCGACAACTTATCAGTTGCCATCTGATCTTCATTAAAATGCCAACGGAACTGCGCCTCACTCAGGGAAATCTTGTCCATGTCACACTGAGCAGCAAATTTCGGGTCTAGCACCTGTAATCATAAAGAATACTTGTTAGAATATACACTATTTACGTCATAAATTCAAATACTTATGTACATTCTAATAGCAACATGTAGGTAACCTTGAACAGATTACACAAATGTAATGTTGCATGAACTGGAAAATAAAGCTAAACTAATTACTATGATTGATTGTAGATAATCTTTTTATTATCAGCTAATATACTTGTGCATTATTTCAATATTATTACAACACAATCTGTCTGCATCACCATCCGCCATGCAATTTTATTCAAAAACTAATAATAATATAATCAAAATAATTCAAAATCTGAAATTTTATGCTGAGCCATCTCAAGATGACTTTTAATTATGAGTAGCCAAACATAATTTTGCAAAGTCATTAAGTGTTCATCATGATAGGGTGAAACAGGTGATGTCATAAACTGAATCAAAGAAAAATGATACATCATTATCGCGATAATAATCTGAATCTTGATAGTAACACAACAGAAAATTCAAAATTTGTAGACTCACTCTCTTCAGCGGTTGTTCGCTAGCAGCCAACTCCTGCAAGAGTTTCGGGCTAATGGTGAGAAGGTCGCAGCCGGCCAATTCCCGGATCTCGCCGGTGTTGCGGAACGACGCACCCATCACCTGCGTCTTGTAGCCGAACTTCTTGTAGTAGTTGTACACGCGAGTCACTGATACAACGCCGGGGTCGTCTTTGCCGTCATACGTCTTCTTTGTATGTTCAACATACCTGGAATATAACAGATCAGTTTGATACCTATCCCACAGTAAGAGATGGCTTGGCTCTATACAATAAAAATGCCTCTCCCTATTACAAGAGACTTATAACATAACTGGCGCAATTCGAGTCTACATATACCTTCGAACTACACAGGCATGTTGCTATGTTAATAAAAATGAGATTTATTACTAACCAGTCCAAAATCCTTCCAACAAATGGTGAAATTAGGGTGACGTTAGCCTCAGCACAAGCAATAGCTTGGTACAACGAGAACAGCAAGGTCAGGTTACAATGGATTCCATGTTTCTTCTCCAGTTCCCTGTAAATTACATGATTTCAAAATTACTATCAACATGGTCACCACAAATCAAGTTCATTATACAAAGTGGAGCGTACCTTATCACATTAAATTATACCATGTCTACGTGGTATACTTAGATGATAATTATACTAAATTTGAATGAAATCCATTCACTAAAAATATCTGCTGTTCCATACATTTTGTTACAAGTAGCTCGACAAAATGTATGGAGCAGCAGAATTTTTTGTGAATGGATTTCATTCAAATTTTGTATATTGTCCAAGTATACCATGTAGTTTAAGTGGTATAACTTAATGTGATAAGGTATGTGCCACTTTGTATAAAGGTTTTCTATGTGCCAGTCACTACAAAGAGGAGGGTAGACAAGTAACTGCAGACACAGTGTGTCTTCAAATCTCAAAAATTCAAAATTAAAGTACAGTTTGAGCAAATGAGCATACAGTGGTATTTTGAAGATTGACTTTAGTGAATTTTCATCAGCTGAGCTCTTGAGTTCATATCTTTTGCTTCAATCGGATGAACATTATCACAGTTACCTTGCAGCTTGGATGCCTTCCCAAGTTGAAGCCAACTTGATGAGAATGCGCTCCTTCTTGATTCCATACTCAGCAAACATGGTGATCAGTTTGATAGCCTTCGATATACTTGCATCCTTATCAAAGGACAATCTGAAATTCATGTTCAAATCAATGTGTGTTCACATTATGTAAATTTTGGTATAATAACTAAACGTATGTATCTTCGTCTCATAAGTTTAGTTATTAAGTAATTGAGTATTGTTTCTAGTACAATTATTGAGTGATGTAAATTATTGATTGCATGGTACAATGTCATTTATGTAACAAGCCTGATTAGATATTATCAGGCAAACTTATAACAATAGTATGTATGATGTTACAAACTATTGTTTTCTTAACTTGAGCAAGAGCAAGCTACACACTTATTCTTAAACTGGGTGTCTGGGTCAAAATTGCTTTCTAAAATTCATTAGAACTTTTAACCAGAACAAAAATATAACTAGAATATATTATTGTAAAATGAGTCCAAAACTAAAATAAACCTAAAAGTTAAGGTAATTAATGCTATAATCACCTGGCATCAACTTCTACTGACACTCTGCCAGGAATGATCTTGAGTATTTCACAACCAAACAAAACACTCAGCATGTCAAGGGTCTCAGCTACTTGCTCCTCCACAGTACTGAAATAATTATAATAAACTAAAGGATTAAAATTAAATTCTATAATGTAGGTTTCATTGTATACAATTGTTGGAAACTTACAATTAAAAAGAATCAATGGTGTCATTTCAAAGTGCAAATAACTTTGAAAAGACTGTTAATCTTAAAGTGACACACATACCTGCCAGTCTCTTTAGCATATTTGATGGCTTTATCGAGTATGTGCTGGTACTGCTCCATGGCAGCCGCAGAAAGGATCAAGCTTGGGTTGGTAGTAGCATCTGTTGGCTTGTACTCCTTCATTGCTGCAAACATTCAGAATTTGTGCTAATCATTTTAATGTCAAAATAGAAAACATCTTGCTCATTCACTTACAATGTATTGCTATTTGTCATGTGTATTTAAAAGTTTAAGCAGGTAGATAAAAATAATACAGTATGACCTTCAACAAAATCAAATTAAGTTATCAATCATTCATTATAAAAGTTTTGTTTAGCCACTGATTGATATTTAGAAAAGAAACATTTTGTTAGATCAGTAACTACTGAGGCTGTTTAATTTAACTGAGAAGTTGGTCAGTAGGTCGTCTTCGGGGCGGAGTAGTAGGAGTTGCAGTATACGCTTAGGGGCACTATTAGCAGCAAAGAAAACAAAAAAAAAAGTTTTTGGGCAGTACTTTTTTCAGCATTTTTTTTCCAAAATCTACCAATTTTCTTGCAGTATCGGTTTGAACTTGACCATATAAACGCAGGCGTAATCGACGGAGCGGGGCTCCTACGTCTGAATGGTTTGAAAAAAAATGGGGTGCCCCAAGTCCCGAGCTCGCTTGGGTCACTCTTGCATCCTAAGTTCTAAAAGGATCCCTTCAACAACATTTTTACGACAAAGTGCTGGTTGTAGACGCTTTTTGTCTTTGGCTACACTCCAACTAAGAAATTACCTATATAAGCATAATAAGGTCACATCCTATGTCACTGCCTTGATCAAGAACATACCAAGGCAAGGACTGCAACTGGCAAATAGAATTTTCGCTTATGAATATCAATATCACAATTTATTTCTAACCTTCAAAATCGCCGGTATCGGCCACCACCGTGCAGTATTGTTTTAGTTGCTCAAGAGCGCTCATTTTGGTACGTTTCGCTTGGGGTTCACCACTCATACTGATTGACTTTGGTTAAACCTGAAAGTGATAATTATTATTACAATCAGTTCGCGCTAACAAGTAGACCGTGAATACGATTGAAGCTGTGTGGATTGAAGTTAAACGTCATAAAAATGAAGGTGACCTCGCAAAGTCACTAAAGTTATAAAGAGCTACTTGAAATGGAAGAGTCACGCTATGCATAATGATAATTTATTGATAACCTATGACTTATAAATCAATTGTAAAAAACAATCTTATCATGTAACTTTTTGCTACTAATCTTCTACTAAGTTATTTGAATGTACCTGAAAACTGACAAAGCACCTTTATTTATGTAGGTACTTTCTGAACTGATGATACGAGTATAGTTTAGTTAAACAATACAAATTAAGAAAGCGTAGTCAAAGACATGCACTTCCATAATAAAAGCAGAGTACTTTTATTACGTGTGCACTTCTATATACTTTTATATCTTTGTTGAGTGTTGACAATGACAATAATGACATTGACAATGACAAATAATAGAAGTGTGGAATACTTACCGTAAGGCCGGATCTACACGCTTGGTGGACCATGGTCTGAACAACGTTTGTTCTAGCAAAACTGTGATTCAAATGTCACCGTGTATATATTTAATATATAATAAAATTTCCAGACATTTTAGGGCTAAGTATGAAACTGAAACAAATGAAAAGTTATATTCCGAAAGGGTACGTTTTTTTCAATTTTTTTACTATGGGACCAAATTTGTAGGGCCATTCTCCGCCAAATTACACGAGTTCGAAAAATCACTTTTTCATACTTATTTGATACAGGTTTAGAGTGATGTAATTAGGTTTTTATTCAGGCAAGATATTGCTATCATACACGCTTCTTTTGTTTGTACCCATACTACTGCAATTTCAAACTGCGTGCATTCAATTCGTCGTTCTTTTTATTATGTACTTGAAACATACTTATATCAACAGCTTTGAGCTGCGATTTGGCCTGTGTCTAGATTCCAATATTCAAAACTTGTATCGGGATTGTCAAAATGACGAAGTTTTTTCTGAAATAATATTGAGAATTAGAATTAGCCTGACTTAGCTGAAATCAATTCAAATATTACCATCATAAGTCATTTCTTGTTTCAGGTGCAACTTGGGAATGCAATCACCTCCTCATGAGATCTCGAGCCTTTTCTCGTGGGTAGACATTCATTCTTCTTGTACTTCTTGAAAAATCATTTTCAATATACTAATGGAATTATAGTGTGCGTGATGTTTGTACTGCTTTGTGGCGTTATCTATGCGTAGTGCAGAATTGCAGATGATCAATATAAACCTTGATATTTTTGTTTCGAGATTCGTTTTTTTTCTTACTAGCCATGGTGTGCCGCTGCTGGGCACAGGCCTCCCTACTTTCCTTCCACCTCTCTCTGTCTTGAGCTGCCAAGGACCAATCTTTATTAAAGCAGTCCAGCCCGCCATCTCCGTCTGGGCCTGCCGTGATGTCGTTTACCATTATGCGGGACCAATTATAATTGGTCCGAGTTCATTATAATTTGATGTGTGGCAACATTCATTTATATGCAAAGTCTGTTCCATGGTCATGTTCATGAATAAACGTGAATAAAGATTTAAAAAAAAAAATGCAAAGTAAACTCGACTACATTCACCGTTTACGACGACACATAGAGATACTCCTATGTTGTAGGCGAGTCAAACCAAAACCGCTTTCACAAACGCATGCGAAGACGAATGTAATATAAATTTGTCATAGTAATTCATTGCCAGATAATATATCAGAGATAAGATCCAGAGACTTAGTACTTTCAGCTGTACTTATCCTGACTATCCTGAGTGATTGGGTAAAGACATTTACAAAATCGACTATTCTTTTTTTAATTCCATTTTGGGCAGCACTACTGGCCACACTTCTAGAAAATTCGGGTACCAGCACGAATGAAGGAGGAACTATTACTATGCGGCAATAAACCGGCGTTTGTACGTACGATAGATTGATCGATTGTCGAGTTCAGCAACGTGTTTCTCTGTTCGTGTGATTCGGAAGATAAGCAAGATTTAACTATTCTTGTAATAAAATTGAGTCAAATTTTAGTTCACGATGGCCGCTATGTCCGTCATTGGTATTGATTTCGGTAATGAATCATGTTATATCGCTGTGGCTAAAGCAGGTGGTATTGAGACAATAGCCAATGATTACAGCCTCCGCGGTACTCCGTAAGTACAAAACATTGTTATTCTTGTTATTCTACAGTAAAATATTGTAATTTTTCTGTCATCATGGTTCGCCCATTGACAAATCGTTAGATTAGAACCTTCTAACATCTGATTTGATTATCTGCTTGTCATGTTCAAACCTTATGAATTATTTTCATGATGCTATCAACATGGATTACCTTTGCATTGCAGTACTATACACGAATTAAGATTATGAAATAGTTACATAGTATTTCATCTGTTAACAATTTTCATCTTTTCAATGTCCTTGCAGATTTTTGATGTTTCATTGTAGGTTAGTCACACCATAACTTTAAGTCACACTTGAATTTGACGAATTCAGTGTAATTCTTAATATAAACCTTATCAAATTGTTTTGGACAAGTCAGTTCAATATTTCATTGGTTATGTTTAATTTACCTCTATATAATGTAACTCATCTATTTAAGTACCTGGAAATTACTGAAAGACTAGAAAGGAGGTTTAATTAAGAACCTCCTTTCTAGGAGGTTCTTAATAAGAATGACAATGTTTATACCCTTAGTCATATACATCACAAGACTGACCTAATTTTGAGCAGATGTGAACAAATATAATTTTCCTGTGTGTTTTTACTTACAAATCTGTATAATCAGAGTTCTATACGAATTTAGGCTTAAAAAGATTTGATCAATACACCATCCCAAATAAAATCTTCATGCATTAAGCACCATGTCTAGAAACAACTCAATAATATAATAGAAATGAAATTTTAATTTTCTCCCACATTTATTTGGACTGTAGACATAAAACTATGTATTTAATTGAATAAGTTTATAGGCTAGCATTCCCCCTAGCCCATAAAATTTAGTTCAATGACTCCAATCCATAAATTGATCTACTTTGAAATAATTTTCTTCCCTGTTGTGTTTGAGTAATGCTTTCTAAGTATTTCTAAAATAAGTAAATTTAAATTGGAACAACATAATGTTAGAAAAAGCTAACTTCAATAAAACTTCACAAATAAAAGAGTTGTCTACCTACTAATTGTAGCTTGAAACGAAAGTAAATACCAAATTTATAGTTTATTACATAAAACTTGCTCTTTTTCCTTCTTTTCTGTATAATGTTTATGTGTTTGTTCAACACATGTAACACAGATCTTGTAAAATAATATTTTCAAATTAACCCATTGAAGGACATTAAACAAGACACAATAGAAGTTATATTGTTATTACATTGAGGGGCAAATTTATCCAACTTTTAATTGAATAATTATTATACCCATATTATTATTGTCATCAATGTTCTTATAGTGTCTCATAAGATTACCATGAAATAAGATCTATGTACACATGGTTAGAAAAATCATTAGTTGAACATGTTTTTTCTAAGTATAAACAGCAGTTATGATAAGGCTTCCTTTAAAATTGAGATGTAAATTGTATTTACAGATCATGTGTGGCGTTTTCATCGAAAAATCGAATATTAGGTGTAGCTGCGAAGAACCAGATGGTTACAAATATGAAGAATACTGTATTTGGTTTCAAGCGACTGTTAGGTAGAAAATTCTCTGACCCTTATGTTCAGAAAGAGCTGAAACATTTCCCATTCAAGGTTGAACAAAGACCTGATGATGGAATTGGCATTCGAATCAACTACCTGGGTGAAGATAATGTTTTCACTCCAGAACAGGTAATATTACTAATAGTTTAGTAGTCCTACAGAATCATGATAAGTTACTTATCCTTGACATAGGGCAGTGTGTGATTGTTGTTTGTCATATTATTATCTATCATTTTGCTACAAATAAGCGGAAAAGGGAGTCCCCATCATCATCATCAGCTACAAATAAGTAATGAATTACATGGAATGGTTATATTTTTTGTGTCATTTTCAGATAACGGCTATGCTATTTACGAAATTGAAAGACAGTGCAACCATAGCCTTACAGACACCAATTAATGACTGTGTCATATCTGTGCCTAGTTACTTCACGAACTCTGAGAGAAATGCTCTATTGGATGCTGCCAGTATTGCAGGTATGTTAGACTTTGCACAAAATTGCTCTAGTATTATACAGGGTTATTGGTAAAACACCATCAACCTGTTAAGGGGACATTTTGACGAGTTCTGTAAAAATAAATGTAGGGAATAGCTGTTTTTTTTTTTGCTATTTCATATTTGGTCCCATAGTAAAAGTTGTTCATAATGATGAGTACAATGAACCCTTAAGAGGTTGATGGTGTTTTACCAATAACCCTGTATACTAAGATTCTACAACACAGACAACTATATTAATTTAAAATTTTCACAGTCGAACAATAAAATTGGTTTATATTATATGCAACTGTGGTTCTGTTATTGTAATTCAGTTGTACAATATGATTTTTTATCAGTAAACCACACACCTAAATATTATACCACAAACTTATTTCTGTGGTCTGTTGGTGTTTTACAGTTCAGTTAAGTCTTTACAACTAATTTGTCACAATTAAACAATTTACAAACTCATGGATTTTCAGGACTGAATGTATTACGCCTAATGAACGAAACAACAGCAACTGCTTTGGCTTATGGTATCTATAAGCAAGACTTACCTGCGCCTGAAGAGAAGCCTAAGAATGTAGTGTTTGTTGACTTTGGACATAGCTCACTTCAGGTAATTATTTATTAGAATTTCTGTTCAATATTGGTTAAGATAGCAATAAGAGTACTGCATTCTTACATTTATATTTATTTGGTCATCAGGTGTCTGCATGTGCCTTCAACAAGGGTAAGCTGCGTGTCCTGGCTACATCAACTGATGCTCAATGTGGTGGAAGGGACATAGATATGGCACTGGCTGAGTATTTCTGCCAAGATATCTTCAGTAGATTAAAGTTGGATGCTAGGAAAAACCAAAGGTAATCAACTACAATTTTATTATTTATATTCTAGATTACATTTATTCATTCCATTCTAGATTTGCAAGCAAATGCTCTTAACATTTTCAATGACCAAGAAACATGGCACATCCCTATTATGCGCTTGCTTTTAGTAGCAAAACTTATTAGCAATTTAAGTACTACACTAATAACAACCTGTAAAATTAGTTTATTGAATTAAAAAAAATCTATATTATTATCAGGGCTTTCCTTCGACTTCTTCAAGAAGTAGAGAAACTGAAGAAGCAGATGTCAGCTAACAGCACTCGCCTGCCCATCAACATTGAGTGCTTTATGGAGGAGCGCGATGTGTCGAGTGACTTGCAGCGCTCCCAGATGGAGCAGATCTGTGCGGAGACCTTCTCACGCATTGAGAGAACCATGAGAGCTATACTGCACAATGCTAGTAAGTAATTGATCAATATATTCCTTTACTGATAAATGATTTTATTTCTGTAAGTAGGTTTGAACAAAAACTTTTACACTTCAATCATATTCAAAAAACTAGATGAGGTTGGCTTTTCCTATCTGACTACTCTGAGAAGTAAGGCCGAAACAAACTCAGAAGTCACAGTCTCTTTTAAAGTCCAGACAAAATCTTGGTCAGATCATGTGAAATTAGGCTATGTAGATTGGTGTCTGAAATGGTCTTTTGAGGATGTAACCACACTGATTGAGTGGACCTGTCCAGTCAGTGCACACAATTGTCAGCAATTGTGCAGCTCAACTTAGACTTAAGGAGCTCAACGATTTGACGAACAATACCAATGAAAAGACATTTGAGTAGGCCGCATAAATTACTCAAACTGCCAGATCATTATTAAACTAACTGAGAAAAATACAAAAAAAAAGCAATGACCGACATAGTTCTCGCATTCACAATAATTAGAATAATATTATAATAATCTTTGAGGACCATATAGATTTGTGTCTGAAATGGTCTTTTGAGGAAAGAACCACACAGATTGAGTGGACCTGTCCAATCAGTGCACGCATTTGTCAGTAACCGTGCAGCTCAACCCAGAACTTAAGGAGCTCAACAATTCAATGAACAATACCAAAGAAAGGACATTTGGGTAGGCCGCATAAACTACTCAAACTGCCAGAACATGATTAGAACTGGAACAAAAACACACATAGTCCTCATATTCACAATAATTAAAAATAATATAATACTATAAACAGTAAATATTAGTGTCATTGTATATTTAAATAAGTATAGATACTTATAGCAAAGATTAAAAGTAAAAATAGTTAGCAAAATAAAATAAATTAATATTGCCTGTGCTTTATTCGACACGTTTGGTGTAGTGGCTACAGTGGCTAAGTGTAGTCAGCGAAACCAAATGGTCCTGGGTTCGAATCCCGGTAGGGGCAAATGTTTGTATGATGAATATGGACATTTGTACCCGAGTCATGGATGTTTATTTATAATATGTATGTATTTACGAAAAAAAAAAATGTATTTAAGTATCAACCATCTGGT
Organism: Brachylomia viminalis; assembly: GCA_937001585.2. Classification (NCBI taxonomy): domain Eukaryota; kingdom Metazoa; phylum Arthropoda; class Insecta; order Lepidoptera; family Noctuidae; genus Brachylomia; species Brachylomia viminalis. The sequence continues at coordinate 14,554,615 of OW443299.2, forward strand.
ATCCATAACACAAGTCTTAATTAAGTGCTTAACTTGGAACTAGATGGTGCTGTGTGCAATGTCAGACGATATTTATTTATTTATATTTATTGGAGCAACTCAATCCCACGCCGTTTTGACCTCAATATAGTCTTTAACAGTATAATAGGCATTCTGGCATAGTTTCCTCTTTATAAAAGATTTGAATTTATTAAGGCATAGTTCTTGAACTAAGTACTGCTATTGATTTGTCTACTTTTACAACAATTCGTTTTCTAGATTAAAATTAATCTTTTGCATTTACATATCATGCATCATATTTTCAGAGCTAAGACCTGAAGACATTCATTCTGTGGAGATTGTTGGGGGATCTACCAGAATCCCGGCAGTCAAAAACTTGATTGAACAAGTCTTTAACAAGCATGCCTCAACCACTTTAAATCAGGTAAATATTCATTTATTTCGTGACTTTTAAAGCTATTTGCTACTGACAATATTGCGGCTCACTGCTGGATAAAGCTAGTCTCCCATTAAACACAATCGGTGACATCTGCCGTCAGCGTAAACTTCAGAGTATAATTCAAGCTGCAGTGAGCGTTTTTAGAGACAACTTCAACACATTCCCGGTGCCGACGTTTATAGAAGACTCCAGTCTAAACCCCTTTCAATTTAACGCTTGGCATTCTGATCTTAGACAGTATGTAAATGTGCATGTAATACTTTAGGACGAAGCTGTGTCCCGCGGCTGTGCGCTGCAGTGCGCTATGCTGAGCCCGGCGGTGCGCGTGCGTGAGTTCAGCGTCACCGACGCGCAGCCTTACGCCGTGCGCCTTGCCTGGGACGCTACTAAGGGAGAGGATGGAGACATGGAGGTCAGTACACTTTACACTTATTCATAATGTTTGTGTGTCTATGGACTTTCTTGCCCGTTCTTCTCCATAGCAACCTACTACAATTTGGAATGGGCAACTAGCTTCATCTATCTGACTTACTATAATAGGTTTTATTTAAATAAATGCTTTGGTTTCACATTATTTTATCATAAAGTAAAGTCATGTTGCTCTTAAAATGTTGCGCAACTTCATGCATACAGTGTGATTGCAAGTGATTTCAGTTCACGATGAGAAACTATCATTCTCTTCTTTCTTTTTTTTCTATAGCTGGGTCTGCTTTGTTTTATTTGCAATATTGTGTACAAAAATAAACTATTAACTATAAAATTGAAACAATATTAATAGACAATGTTATCTGCTGCAGACAACATAAACTGACTATTTAGTTTATATTGATCTTTATCCTGTCCTCGCGTGGGTGTAGAATATTTAATGGAATTGCCGCATGCCGTCACTATGACAACGAAATGTATTGTTTGTCTAATAGAAACTTACATAAATTGATGGAAAAAAAAAATAGTTTTGAGTAAGTAACCGAAAATAAAACTGAGTAGTCAACTTATTTTGTAAAAATTTATGATTAGCACTTATAATTTAACTAGCGATCTGCCCCTGCGTCGCACGGTTTTTACAACTTTGACAAAACATCGAGCTTTCACTAAATGTTAGTTTAATATTGACATATTTATAGAATTGATTATGGAAAATTTATGTGTATAATTATAATAAATCTTCCGTAATCAATTCTATAAATGATACTGAAAATGTCATCAAAATCCGTTGCGTAGTTTAGAACAACAACCTGGTCAGACAGACACATGAAAACCGACATTACATTAATTTATAACATGTATAGATTTGTACTTATGTTTATCAATGGTAACTTATGTTTTATCAATATTAATATATTTCCAGGTGTTCTCCGCCTTCCATGCTGCTCCATTCTCAAAGATGCTGACTTTCTACAGAAAGGAACCTTTCTCTGTCAGTGCTTACTATTCTGATCAAGTGCCCTTCCCAGACACTTTCATTGGTATGTAACGCAACCGTAATAAAAATAACTATGTAAATATGATGGTATATTGAAAATAAACGCTTTACATATTCTATCAACAATTTCAGGTCAGTGGCATATCAGAGATGTTCAGCCAACAGCTGAGGGAGAGTCGCAGAAAGTAAAACTCAAAGTTAGAGTGAATATTCATGGCATTATAACTGTGGCCTCTGCTTCCCTTGTTGAAAAGAAACAAGATGCAGCTCAAAATGACAATGTAGATATGGAGAATACGAGTGAAAATTCTCAGGGGCAAGATGCTGCTATGGATACTAATGGCGCCGCCCAAGATCAGCAACAGAATGGTCCCGAAAACCAAGAGGTGAGAGACGACGAAATGAAGGGGGAGCCTCAACAAAAACAGTCGTGGACACAGAAAGTAGGACAGTGGTTCAGCGGGGTACGTGTCGGTAGCGCGTGTGTCCAGTCCCGTGTTGTTTGTTGCCCGCCTTCTCTTCATAACGATCTTTTTTAAATTCTAACGCTGTTCAATCATCTAAGTCCTCTGTTTTGCAAACTTCTGGCAGCAGACATCACAGAATATTGTTACGTCCCCACCCTCATCTTGAGGTCCATTTGCACAAATTTCTTGTGTCATGAGGTTATCATAACCTCATGCAAATTCTTCTTGTTTTTGTTCTTTTAAACTTTTTCTCTGTGTCCACGCATGTTTTTGTCAAGCTTGATGTTGATTATTTCGTTTTTCCCGCTTTTTCGTTCTGCAGAAACCCTGGAGTGTGAAGGACTTGCGAAGTTTGAGTTTATTTTTTATTTTTTATAATAAATAGATCAGTTATAGGTATTTAAAATCGAATTTTGAAATGAATGCAAATGGGTCACGTCACTGCTTGGAAATACACTCTATGAAATGCATAAAAAAAAAAAGGAAGTAGCCAAGCAGTGGTGGTAGTGGGGAATACATTTTAAATTTATTAGGTTTGAACTTGTGCTTACTTGCAGGAAAATGCTGATGATAAAAAGGATAAATCCAAGGATAAGACCAAGAAGGTTCTTGTTAAAACCATTGAACTGCCAATTGATGCTCAGACACATGGACTTGGTAAACATGATCTGAACGGATACATGGAACAAGAGGTAATTAATGATATAATCATGAAAAGTTAATTTAGTAGTTACTAGTTCTAGTTTCGTACTTTATAGGACCGTGAACCTTTGTGTTTGTGGCATATCGACCCGCCGCGATCTTGTTATTTTTTTCAACGTGCCCGCGCACTTCTATTGTAGTAAGTATATATGGGGGCCATATATACTCCATTAATGGCGAGCGGAATTTTGAAGAAAAAAACATTGCGGCTGTTGCAAATTATTTAGTTTATTGTATAATTACCAAATATTTGATTAGTTAAATCAACCTGTGAAACTACTATTTGAATAAAATGGATGAATATGTATAGCTAGGTACACATGTAATTACAGCATTTTTAATGATTTCATAATTCTGATATGGCGATCTGTACCTCCAAATATATCGGGAACGTCACTCTTTAGGGTACCATATCGCTGGTCATTTGTATAAGTGTCCCCTACCTATTTATACTACTTTCATTGTGCGCGGAAAGGAACAAAATGGCGTGGTGTGGATATACATGCCAGCTTCCATAGGAAAATGTTCGAACCCCTTTGTTAATGTTGTAAAATTGTTGATATTACATGAACCAAACCTATATCGCTTTTCTCATTTATTCGGACTACTTGTTTCCAGGGTAAAATGCAAGCTCAAGATAGACAGGAAAAAGAACGGGCAGATGCTCGTAATGCTTTGGAGGAATATGTTTACGAATTGCGTGGTAAACTGTCCGAGGGCGAAACCCTGCACGACTTCATAGCGGAAGACAACCGCAACCGGCTCGTTAACCAGCTGGATGCTCTGGAACAATGGCTGTATGACGAAGGTGAAGATCAACACAGACAGGTGAGATACTCTAAAATAAATAAAATCGTTAGTTCACATTGTGTGCTATGGAAACAGGGTAGAACTCTGCTAGCGTCTGTATTCCCTACCATGGCTACCACAAAAATTTATCAACCTTCAAGTTATTGTGAATAGACATTGTGTTGTTGGTTCCATCTTAGTCCTCATCGTGTTAAAATAGGTGTTGAAAGACCAAAACACCTGATACAAAAAATCATTTTACTGACGTATTTCGTTCCAGGTGTACAGTGATAAACTGACGGAGTTGAGAACAGAAGGCGAACCTATCAAACAGCGGCGTTTGGAGTTTGAACTGCGCCCAGGAGCGCTAGATGACTTCGCAAGAGCAATCCAGTTAGCTAACAAAGCTGTGGACTTATACAAGTAAGTTACCTTTTTTGTTTAAGGCGCAGATAAACGACTTTTAATGATTTTATATTGAACATCACGTCTAAACTTCTAGTTTTATTTCTTTGAAAAAAATATATGTTATACTAGACAATTTTATTCATAATTTGTTATGTGAAAATATATTTTAATAACATAGTGTAATTAATTTGTAAAGTATTGTCTAACGTGGACAAAAAAACGATAATCACGCAAAAACTATGGGGTGTATTTACATGAAACTTTAATCATATAAAAGACAATATAATGACCCATATTTTAGTATACGGCTTTTATTTGTATTGTGATTGATAAATAAAGGTGGGTTGTTTTTTCGAATAATCTTGGTGCGCGTTGAAGCGGGGCTCTGGCGGGCGACGGGCGGCAGTGTATCGCTGACTTTGTCTGACTATTGTCGCGGGGCGCGACGCAAACTCCTCCCACTCGCTCAAGGGCGCGGGCAGTTAATGTCGCCTTAAGAGAGGAGTTGGTAGTTAAGCCTTATTCACTAGGAGATGTCGCGCAACACAATTTATTTCGTAATTTGAATGCGTTTTTATTATTTTCAGAGCTGGCGACGTAAAATATGCTCACTTGGCTGACGCTGACATGCAGAAAGTGGCTGAAGCTGCAAAGAATGCGCTGAACTGGTTGGAGAGCGCTCGTCAGGCTCTGGCGCACACGCCGCGTCACCAACCGCCGCCACACACCACGCATCAGATCCGCCAGGAACGACAGGTACACGCTCTTTACCACTTTCACCACACTGTAATAGTTCATTGCTGATTAAGAAACTTGAACCTTCGGAGGCCCTACGAATCGTAACCAGCAACCGTAATATTTGTGTTAACCTAAGCTTGTTGATATTTCCAGACCTTTGAGAATACTGTGAATCCAGTCTTAAACAAACCTAAACCTAAAGAGAAGACCCCACCGCCGGCGAACCCCACTGCGGGCGACGGCCAGCCCGACGCCGGCACCGCGCCCAGCGATGCGCAACAAACACAAGAACAAATGGATGTTGAATGAATGTGAAGCACTCTATAATACTACATGCACGTATAATACTACATCATAATACTAAATAATTACACTCCATTTACGATGCCACACATTTACATTTACATCTATGAGAAACAAATAAACAACAGGGATATTTTATGAATTAACTGTATGTAGACGGTTCATTAGGCAAATGCAGTGTTATTATTTAGTTTTATGATAAATGCCGCGTTGTCCACTCTGAAGGAACACGCGGTCAAATTATAGTGAATATTTATTTTTATTCAAATGATGGAATGGCGGTGAATTTGATGTTATTTTCTACTATGCTACTTTTTTTTACTTATTGTTTTATTCAAGCGAATAACTGTAATAATGACGCATTTCAAATTCTAGGCGTATAACCCGAGTAATAAATAGTATTAACGTAATTTATATTTTGGTTACATTTTGTAAACCTACTTAATGCATTTTTGTGTGGTAACTGCAATTTTATTTCACGTGATGTGATAAAATTGAATTTAGTTAATAATTTTATGTGTAGCCGATAAATTAATTCTAATGGTCGCATCGAATGTAAAGGTGAAATTGAAATCAGTGTATTAAGTCAATTGAGTATTTTCTACTAAATATGTAGCTATGTAATCAATACATGCCGTATTGATTATATAGCTACTTATAATGACCTCGATGTTTAATTTCATCTGTGTGCTCATGCAATAGACTATTAATTTGACAATTTAAAATAACATTAGAAAACAAAACTGACATGAATTAATACTACACTACACACTTCTACACGTGTCTACGGATTTGCATGTTCTGCCTGTGTGTGTTGATACATTTAGTTCTTCGTATAATCAATGGATCTTCAATCCCATTCTTTGATACACAACAATGAAAAAGTCACTAGTAGGATTTGGTATACAAAGAAATTACGCACGTTTTTTTTTTGCCTAGCTACATGGTCACGGTCATAGTTGATGGACCCCATAAATACAACCAGAATACTTACAATTTTGTCACAATACAAGATAAATATCCTTACAATTGATAGCTAGTTACTTCTCCACAGCCAAGTTGTTATACCTGCGCGACTCAGATCACTACAAAAGATTTAACCATAAAGGTTAAAACTATGCTGTGTGCTTTAATACTTGCACATACTGCAATTATTGAACACCATGATGAATCCTTGCAGATTTAAAAAACCAATGATTTAATTTGCATTCCTTCGGTTTCCATACGTAAATTTTATTTTGTGGCACATAAATAAAAAGAAAAATATCTAATCTGTAAAAGTATAACAATCCTGGTATTAAATAATATATAACGAGTTTTATTTTACGACACATTGTAATACGATTGTCCAGGGAATATAAACAGAATTATAAAAACACTAGGTATAGTCGATCTCGTAATAGCTTTTCCAATTCCCAGTGAATTGAAACTTCTACGATTGAAACGTCACATTGGTTATAAAGCAAAAATAGACCTTGGAGTTTTATGATGTGCAAGTGACATTCAACCTTAGGGTGGTAAATCAATTACGAGGTCGACTATTACAGTAGACGGTCTTTACCCCGCGTCCTATCTATAAGCGATCGTCGCGATCATGTTCGTTTTTGTTCGGAAAACCGGAAAGCGCCCTATCGGCGCGACCACGCGTTCAGGTGCGATAAGCGATCGTCGCGCTGTTTATAACTGAATTTGACATAGTCGCGTTTTCACGTCAAAATTCATACCAAGGATCGCGTACTCTTGCGACAATCGCTTGGTTTTCTGCTATCTGTCCATTCTTAGGTTACCTAACTTGAAAAGAACAGAATTTTCCAGTAAAAAGGGAGAGAGGACGTAGTTTTCCGTCAATAATGAATAAAAAATAATTTAAATTTAACCATCAGTGATTTATGGCTTGCTTGCACACCACAGTTTACGTAATTCAATTATCGTTATATGTCACCTCTTGTCTTGGAAAGCATTATGAATTCTTATAAAAACCAGCGAGCCAATACATCATTATCTGCATTCCTCTTAATTGTTTGAAGTTGACCTAGAGAGGTCAACTTCAAACAATTCAGAGGAACGCAGATATAATTTAAATATTTTGTGTTCGTATGCTGTTGTGTACACAGGTACAGATACAGTTAAATCATTCCACACTTTGCAACAATTTACCACTAAGCAAATCTGCATTTTGTATTTTTTTTTTGGTTGTTATAATATTCGACACCAAAACTTGCAATGTAATTAACTCTAAATTACTAGTGTAATTTGTAGTTAATTAAACTACAAATTACTAGTGTTATTTGTAGTTAATTACATTGCAAGTTTACATACGCTTCTCTAGCCCCTAGGTATATGGGGACAGTTGGTTGACAAGATGGTTTTGTGCCCCCTACCTTCTAAATGAGTTTGTGTAATGCAAGATGAATTCACGAATTTTTGTCTCACGTCATGTCATTGCTATAATTATAGGTTATTTCTGGCCTATGTTGTACATTTGCAAATAAATGGTTCAACCATTACTATGTATGTTATTTGTGAATTAAAGCTTAGTAAATGGATAATTTAACATATTCGTTGTTTTTTTCAATACTACCTCCACACGCTTGATTGGTTTCGATTACAACATTACCAAAATGTGATAAGTACCTACAATCAACTCTATATTTTTATACTTTACCAATATTTTTTTTAAAAGAAAAAAAAAATACCTGACTGCGTCAAAACTTTCGGGGTGTGTGATTGGAGACAGAAATAGGTCATCTTGGTTCCATCTTTTTTAAAGTTCACTTTTTTTAGCAGTCGGGATTTTTTAACTTTTTTTATTTTACACTTTCGTTATTTTTCTCTCACTGTAAAAGTAACGCTTTAGGTAACGGTCGTTAAAATATCTTTCAAAGCAGTAACATTCTGGGTTTGCCACTTGATTTTAAGAATTATCATTAAAATAATTATTTTGACGTAAATAAGACCTGGGGTAATACTATGAGCTGTTAACGCCATCATGATTCCGTTGAGAAAAAGAGATAGTGCTATCGGTCATGTATAGCTCCGTCTCTCTTCCACGCTGGAACAATGATGGAATTAACACGTCATAGTACGGCCCCTGTTCTACGAGTATTAAAGAAAATTATCACAGCTTTATTACAAGAAAATATCCAATCCACAGGAGGGGCCAGAAATTGTGTCAACAACTACAGGCCCGTCTCGGTTTTGTCAGGTCTCTAAGGTCCTGGAAAGAATCCTCAGTAGCCGTATCAAGAACTTCTTGGATAGGCATCGCATCATAGCTGATAATCAGTATGGATTTCGAACTGGAATCTCCACTGAAGATGCAGTGCTTGATCTGACTCAAATGGTTGACGGGAATCTTGGTTATAAAACAAAACCTCAGGTATATTCCTGGACCTTTCTAAGGCGTTTGACACAGTTTCCGTCCCCTTACTCATCGCCAAATTGGAACGACTTGGCACAAGAGGTATCGCTCTACAAATCTTTAAAGGTTATCTCAATAACCGTTCCCAAAAAACTAAAATTGACAAGTTCTTTAGTGACATGGAATCCGTGACTTACGGTGTACCTCAGGGACGCACTCTTGGCCCTATTTTGTTTCAAAGCTATGTAAATGACCTGTGCAAGATTACCCTCCTTAATACTAGGATATTTGCCTATGCTGATGACACCGTGATTGTAGCTTACGGACCTTCGTGGGATAGGAACTATAATTATTTGGAGTCATAACTATCCCCGGACTTAAAACGTGGTAATACCTTACTGTATTTCATTCAATCCTCTTAGAATTACGCTAACCAAATAAAAATACCATGTACTTACATGTTAATTAATATTAGGGGTTAAAGTATGAAATTGCCGATTTGTACTGTTTTTTTTTTAAATTAAACATATTTATTTAATCAAAATAATTACCATTATTATATAAACATTGCTGCCATCTAATAGGAAGGTCATTTATGCCTTTGCGATAGAACTCTCGTGATCTAGATTCGACAAACTGTGAAAGCATTTTGTACTACCTATTTACATATTTATTTTTTGATAAAAAGTTTTCCTGAGAAGAAAACTTTTTATCACGTAAATTGTCCAAATCACGAAAAAAATTGTAGTCCGTTGGAGCAAGGTCTGGCGAATACGGAGGGTAAAGAATGGTTTCTAATTGCAGTTCCTGTAGAGGTAAAACGGTTTCTCGTGCTGTATGAGGTCTCGCGTTATCATGGAGCAATAATGGTGAAGATCGATTCATGAGTCGGGGCTGTTTCACTGCTAGTTTTGTTATCGTTGTTCGGAGTTCGGCACAGTAGACATCTGCCGTTATTGCTTGACCAGATCGGAGAAAGCTATAGTGAATAACACCATGCTGAGACCACCAAACAGTTACCATTACCTTTTTATTGGTAAGCTTTGCTTTAGGACACTGTTGCGGTGTTTGACCTGGGGTTAGCCATTGCATTTTTAGAATCCACTTTTCATCACATGTCACAATTCGATCCAATATTCCTTCATTTCTGTATCGATTCAACAAGGCAACACAAGTTTCAACACGCGTTTATTTCTGCAGATCAGTCAAATCATGAGGCACCTATTTCCCATTATTTTTGTTATTTGACGCAAATGAGTCAATATTCTTGGTAAGGTAACGTTAAACCATGCCGCTAATTCCTGGGTAGTTTGGCTCGGATCGGCTTCCACCATCTCTTTCAAATCATTGTTATTCACCTGTGTGGGCGGTCTTCCACGTGGTTCGTTTTTCAAATCAAAGTTTCCATCACGAAAGCGTTTAAACCAAAATCGCACGGTGCGTTCATTAGCAGTCCCCTCTCCAAACGCAACATTGATATTGCGAGCTGTTTCTGCCGCGTTAGTTCCCTCGTATTAAAAAATAACAAGAATTTTCGAAGTATCCATCTTTCTTGTATAAGCTGAATAAATAAAAAACAACTGAAAGTCTATAATTGAATGTGCGGGAGTTAGTTGCTCCCACCATGAAATGAAACTAAATCACTGTGATTATAAAGGTTATGCAGTTTAATCAACCAGAAATGCTCACAAACTTGTTACGTAGGTACGATATTATGTACATTGATACAATCATAAATTACTTACTAGTCACACAATAGAAATAGTGAGGATCAAAGAGAGTAGCCGCAGAGTACCATTTATACATTATTATATTGGGAGTGTGATTGGGAGTAGGTATTAACCAATCTTTGGGAGACTCGTGATTTTTAGTTCCTGTCAAAGACACTAATATGTCTCACCATCGTAGTGATGTTACCCTCATCATTCAGGAATCTATATTACTATACTCTTTGATTCAGGAGGACGATGTGTTAATCGCCACACCACCCCCCTACGGAGAGAACAACCCAGGCTAAAATGACTAACCTTTTATAAGAAGAACTTCATATTATGTACCATGTGAAAAAAGTTTCACTCAAAAATCTCAAACCATGAAGGTTGTATGTGAATTCGAAGTACCTAATATAAAAAAACGGCAATTTCATACTTTAACCCCTATTACTATAAATTATGGTGTGTACAAAATATCATATTTTGGGAATAACATATTTTTTAATGTCATCTTTTAGGAACGAAGCGATTTAAGTATCTACTTACACAGGGGTGATGCGTTGAGATCATTGAGCTCAGTGGTTGAGATGGGTCAGTATGAACTAACGTAGTAGGGACAATCGGTAGAGTTTGTTCTAATACTAACTACTGTCGACTGCACATCGGTAACACTTTGACCTTGAGCTGGCCTAGCGCAGTACGGAGTTTCGATAGATTCGCTAGCCTAGATACTATTTTTTTTACCACTGACGTTCGGCCTACTATAGGTACACGCGCAGTGACTCACTCACGACCATTGACTTTGTTTTTCTTAGCTCAATGCTCACGACCAGCCCCTGTCAACTTTGTATGGAAGGAACGAAATACCTACAAGGGCAAAACCTCCAACAATTATACCAACATTGCAGCCGACGTATAGCATATGACGGTGAAAAATTGGTAGGGCACGTTGACATCGGCACTGGCGTAGAAGGAGATCAACCAGTTAATTTAATTTAGTTTTCAGACTGGCTAAAGTAGCCTCATCCTTCATGGGATACTGTTTAAAATGTTACAATAAAATACCTCCCCACATACTCCAACTGAATGAAACGAAATTTAAATCTTATATAAAACGCACACTACAGCCAAGGATATTGTAAGTTGGGGGATTATAGCGCAGACAAAAATGCTTGGTTCAGGGCTGGTCCTGCTCCAAAAGGGCGCGTAAACTAATTAATTAGCATTCGAAAGTATTGTTGGAGCTGATGTGTAGGTACAATCTATCTTTGCATTGTATAAATTCAATCTCTTGGTATTGTATAATTGCATAGCACATGTGTGAGCTCTATGTACTATAAAGGTTCGTCTTTCATTGACTTGAATGTGCCCTGGCGGCTGAGAGTATGTCATGCTCACTCAAATGTGTCGCTGGTGGTGGCGTGTGTATTGGATCATTGAGTTCCCTTCAAAATGGTTGAGCTGAATGGTGCTGATCCATACGTCATGTTCGTGAACGGGCGCCGTCAGTAGGCACTGGTCATTTCCTAGCTGCCACGGCTTATTTGAATTCCTGGATTGTTTTTATCTTTTTATTACGGACGCTTTTAACGTGCACGTCTTTCTACATCCTTCTCACATTTATAATTTCAACATGAATGATGTCACCACCGTTTTATAACAATATTTCGATATAAAAGAGTGTCCATGGAGTTTCTTGCCCGTTCTTATCCATAGGTACCTACTACGCTTTGGAATGGGCAACTAGCTTCATCTTTCTGACTGACCGACCCCTTGACAATTCAAAAGTGCCTTTATTATTATTTCCTTTATTTCATTTACATACATATCAATTACATTTTTTAATATTTTTATAAACAAAAAGATAGCAAAAACATTTAAAAATATAAAAAATAGTAGCCCACCGGTATCGGGAACAGGATCCAAGCTACCGGCGGTCAGGGCTCCAGAGAGAGAAACTTCCTAACAATGCGGGCCGTGTCCAGAAGTACCGCTTTCTGAATCAAGCCCTTGATCCAACTGCCTAACGAGAGCCTCCTTAGGTGTTGGTCGAGGCTCTTGGGTATTAGTCCATTGGCTGTCACGACTATCGGCACAATGACCGCTGAGTCCACATCCCAAATGTCGACAACCTCGTGAGCCAAGTCAAGATACTTCATTTGTTTATCTTTCTCGGCTTTCACGAGGTTCTCATCATGCGGGATGGTTATGTCAACAATCATTGCGCGTCGCTCCAATCGATCCACTACCACTATATCAGGCTTATTGGCAACAATAGTCCTGTCAGTGATGATGGATCGATCCCAGTACAATGTGATATTACCATTTTCGAGAACTGGGTCGGGCACATACCTGTAGTACGGTACCTCCGATTCCACAAGGTTGTATTTCAGAGCAAGCTGCTGATGGATTATCCTGGCTACAAGGTTGTGTCTATGCAAGTACTCTCCGTTAGCTAGACGAGAACACCCGGAGATGATATGCCTGATTGATTCTCCCGGCCGGTGGCATGCCCGACAGATGTCAACCGTGCCGTCTTTCACAATAAATCTCCGGTAATTGTTCGTCATCATAACTTCGTCCATAATTGCACAGACAAAACCTTCGGTTTCTCCAAAGAGGTCACCGAAACGCAGCCAGGCAACGGACGCTAGTAGATCTACATCCGGTCCATGTAGGGCCCGGAAAAAGCGTCCGTGGAGCTCCTTACTCTGCCATACCTCCATGCGATCATTAATGTCAAGCACTACAGGTTTGCGCCAGTTCTCTTTAGCCAAGGAGAGCGGGGTGAGGCCCTTGTCCACCATGACTACAGCTCGATGCATACCCACGTCGGTTTCTAGGAAATATTCCCTGAGACTGTATATCTCGCGATTGTGGAGGGTCTTAGCGTTTAAAAAGCCTCGACCTCCACACTTTCGCGGGATATACAGCCTCATTACCGATGATCGTGGGTGATGCATTCGATTTGCAGTCAGCAGCGTACGGACCCTCCTATCCAGGGCGTCGAGTTCGGTCTGAGTCCATTTGAGTATGCCGAAAGAGTACATCAAAACCGGCATGACCCAACCGTTGAAGGCGCGCACCTTGTTTCCGCCTGATAGAAGACTATTAAGTACTTTTTTCAGGCGGCCAAAGAAGCGTTCCTTCAACGATTGCTTCATGTCAGTAACATTGATGCCTAATGTTTCCGACATACCCAAATACTTATAGGTTTCGGATGCGGAGAGGGCTCTAAGGTTTGTGGAATCCGAGAGTTGGGTTCCCATGGATTCAACAATCTCCCCTCGCTTTACATGCATGACCGCACATTTGTCCACACCAAATTCCATCCTGATGGCGCTACTGAAAGTTTGAGTTACTTTCAGTAGCTCCATCAGTTGCAAATTGTTGGGGGCAAAGAGTTTTAGGTCATCCATGTAGAGGAGGTGCGATATAACCTGACCACCTCTCCTCAACAGATAGCCTAGACCTGAATCCTCCAGCAGTGTGCTTAGAGGATTCAAGGCTAAGCAGAACCAAAGCGGACTCAAACTATCGCCCTGAAATATGCCTCGCTCGATCTTTATCGGTTCGCTATTCCCATGAATATTTCGACATCCTGGATAGTGAAGGACCGTCCTCCATTGCCGCATACATGACATTAGGAAGGTGCTAAGAGTTGTATCTACTTTATACAACTCTAACACCCTCACGAGCCATGTATGCGGCACCGAGTCATAGGCCTTTTTATAATCTATCCAACATGTCGACAGATCCTTTCGGGAACGACGAACCTGTTGGCTAATGGTCATATCAATGAGGAGTAGCTCCTTAGTACCGCGGGACCTATTCCTACATCCATTTTGAGAGGCAGACATGATGGAGTTGGTGTCTATATGTTTGTTAATTTTAGTTCTCAAAATGGATGTAAGAACTTTATAGACCGTCGGTAAACACGTGATCAGCCTATAATTCTTGGGTTCCGCGTGCTACCTGATTTATGGAGCAGGTGGGTAATTCCTGTCGTTAGGAATTGGGGTAGCGAACCAGATTCGAAAGTAGTCTGAAACTGAGATGCCAAGCGAGCGTGCGATCTTGTGAACCATTTAATCCAAAAGTTGTGCAGTCCATCCGGCCCTGGAGACTTCCAGTTGGGTAGTGGACGGACTGCACGAGCTACATCTTGGGGGCAGATGGTAATAGCCCCCATTTCTGGTATCGGATCGCAGGCTCGCTCGACTTTCCGAGTCCAATCACCTTCGGTGTGACTGACAGGTACCGACCAGATGCTGCGCCAGAAGGAACACATGGCATCATCATCCGGTAGGCACGTCTCAGTCACATCATGGTCCGGTCGCTCCCAACCCCTATAAACCCACCTTTCATCGCTCTGGAAGGTGCGATTCTGAGTGTATCGCTCTACTCGCCGCCTATACCGACGAATACGGTTTGTCCATGCATACACTTTCTGCTTCAAGAAGTCGATGCGCTCTGTGACACAAGACATATAGTCTTGGGGACTGATATCAGTCCCTGAGAATGCCCGTCTCACAAAGCGCATCACTCTAGGGCGAGTATTGCCCTCTTTGAAGCAGATTAGTTTGCCGATGAGCGTCCTGGCCCCACCAATACGGTGTTCAATTCTGCACTGCCAAGCTGGTACGTTATTATTATTATTAATTGGTTTATTTGAAATAAATGCTTTGAGTTTGTGTTTGAATTATTTATGTGTATTTAGGAATTCCACACTAATTGTCCCCCCCCTTCCCGAAATTACAGCGAAAAATTGCCAACTTAAAAATTACAGTAATTTTATCGATATAAATAATCGACCTTTTGGTCGCCGTAACATGCATGAGAAATAAATTGCTTTTGCGCGTCTGTGAGTGTACGTCAAAGCCAGTGTTTGCGTTTAGTGTGACAACCAATAGCAAACTCGCTATCTAATAACTTGTGCGTGTGGTTTATTTGTGTGCGTAATACGCGTACGTATTGGTCTCTTGCTTGTAGTGGAGTTAAAGAGTGGGAAACAGGAACTATTTCCTATCTAACCTCTTTTAACTGTTCTGTGAAATTTACTGATCCAGTTCATACAGATGTAGCAAGACACCGTAGTCTCCCCAGCCACCGCGCAGGCCGCGCCCATGCTGTCATCGCCGTCATTGGGGTAAACGCCCAACGAAATATTATTGAAATCATTATAAGTGTAACACATAAATACAATGGAAACAGTCATTTTAATAATAAAAAAATACATCTTTACATTATTTGGGAGTACATTTTAGCGGGGGAACTACTTCTTGCGCGAATACTCTTGGATCCTTCTTTTTGGACTTATGATAGCCTGCTTCCACTGACACATACGTTATGTAGCCAGCAATGAAAACTGTAAAGAATAAAAATAAAAAGCGGTTTAGCTGATTCGATTTGTTGATAACAGAATCATTGTCATCATTTCAGCCGAAAGAGGTCCACTGCTGGACATTGGCCTCCCCCAAGCATGGCCACTTAGACCGACTACTAAAATAACAAATTACAATATTGTGTGATACCTACATGTGATAAATAGTGGTGCCGACCGAAAAGAAGAAGACCGAGCACGGTCAACAATCTAACAATTTATTTATTTATTTAGCATCATCAGCCAATAATGTTCCCACTGCTGGGACACAGGCCTCCTCTCGGTGAGAGAGTGGGCCGTAATCCACCACACGGGCCCAGTGCGAGTTGGTAGATTTCACATGTTTTCGAATTTTTTGGTTCTAGGACATGCCGGATTCCTCACGAAGTTTTTCTTCACCGTTTTGAGAGCAATAGCGATGACATAATTTGTACAAAGTAAAGCGCCTGTCTGGGTTCAAACCTACGACCTGCAACTTTTAAGTCGCGGCCGTTACCACGACTGCGCTTTTATTTATCTAAAATATAATTATATTTCGATACTGCTTTTCAGCATTTCATGCCATGGCTAAGGTCATGGTAAGGTCAGTACGTCTGCTAATGCAACGGTGTCAAGAATACGGTCGAACGGCTGCGACCGGTCGATATTGATGGCCATAATAGTCATATCTTATTCCTACTATCCTACTGGGTAATTCCGGGGGCGATGGCCGTACGGGAGAGATGGCCAATAGAAAAAAGTTCAAGTAATAATTCATAGATGACGACGCGCTGATGAATATAGGGCGTTAGGTACAGTACTGCACCCCTGATCCCAATTTTATTACGTAATACACTTTATATCACAATCCAAAGGATTTTGAAGGAAATTCAATGTATCACGCTGCTGGTCCTATAATTAATTAAATTATAACTAATAATCAACGTACTTGGGAGCCAGGTATACATAGTTCCTAAGGTCCTTGGAATGAAGTTAGGGATCCCATGAGCAAAGGCTGTGGCGAAAGGTTTTAGTTCGTGTTGCGACAGTTTATAATAAATTATTCCACGGATAACAGCTAAATCACCGAAATGTCTCCCCATATCAATAATAGGTATTTAACAAATAGTACAATCACAGCAGTAATAAAAATGGTAGTTTTTGATCACAGATTACTAATATCCAAAGAGTATAATAACTAGGTACCAGTCGTAGACAGAGAAACTAAAAAGGAGAAAGGAATCGTCACTGCGTCTATTAGTTTCTCTGTCTACGGTACCAGTAATATCACAGAGTACTGACTTATTTATAATGTACTCTGTGGCCAACTCTGTCTACGTTTTTAAACGAAATAACTTTTAGTTTTTATGTCAATGAAATATTCGAAAAAGTACCGTAGCTGATGAAAGGAAATGAAATGAGCCTAAAGTCGACTTTACACGCATGGCACTTGCCGTAAACTACAAACCGCGTAAATGCATCATAACTGACCCTCGATTGAATTTCGGATCGGTGCAGCGGTGATTGGAAGTGTAAGCACAAACCCACTAAAAGCCAAACACCCTACACACACAATTGTGTGAAGCAGTGCTTAATATTATAGGTCTAAGCATTTAACCTATGTTCTGTTTCACTTAGTTGTTCTGAGGCCTCTATGTATAAGTAGACAAATTAACTAATATGGTCAAAAGAAAGTCTAGTCTATCAGAGGAGCTCGATTTTTAGTAAAATCACCGTTACTACACTACCCACTCGCCCGGTAGCGAAGACTTTTCCTTTTTTTTTGTTAAATTACAGGGCGCCAAATCTCAAAATACGCCACTGATAATTTTTCACATTTTGATGTGAATTAATGTGAAACATCAGTCTAATGCGGCGGGTCCATGTAGATCGGCTGTTGGCGTGGCGACACGTCAGTGTGGTCAGTCTTCGGTCTGCTACAGACTGCATGCTATAAATTATTATCCCGCTATTTGCTATGGCGGATGAGCAATATACAGTATGAGTCTTTATACTGTGCACATATCGAAATGAAGGAATCTATGCTTAATTTTATCGACGGAAGAAATATTTAAAACATTCTAAATACTTATATATTATTATTTTTAATTGTTCTTTATTTTGACCCCAGTATAAACAAATTGGTGTAACTTTTAAGCCAGGGAGGAGATGTCGGAGACTCTAGACGGGGATCCGTGGGGGCGCCCTTATCGCGCGGTCCGAGGGAAACTTCGAGACTAAATGATCTATCGCGATGAAACAAACTCCACAATGGTTGGAATAATTAGGCGTCCTCATAAAATGATAATTTTGGAAAAAAAGCTACCTTCAATCGAAAATAAACATGTTTGTTTAGCAAAAAAACAGTCTCTTTCATAATTTTTTACGATAACTGTAAAACTTCTCAATAAGACTCTTCTACTACCTACCGTTTTAGTACTATAAGTTATTTTTCATCGTGTTAGCCACCTAATGGTAAAAATTGCATGTTTTTAACTCAATCCCATCATTTCTTATCGACTCCCAGCGCACGGCTACGCACTAGCAATAGTGCGTAGCCGTACGCTGGGCCTTTGTAGTAATATGATATTAACTCTTTGGTCAATATTGAACTCCCTATTTATAGAAGAAACTAAGTTGTCAGGATTGATTGTGTCATTGTATCAATATGTTGAATTTTGTTAAATAAAACCTAAATATTACGGGTATATTCTTTACTTCAATTTATTTAACAAAATGGAAAAATATCTACGACCAGAACGCTTTGACGGAGACCCGTCCTCAAGTCAAGATCTGTCCCCTCAGTGGACACATTGGAAAAACACATTCGAAAATTTTCTGACAGCTATAACTACGAACGAGAAAACTATTGCAAAAGAGACTAAATTCCGATTACTAATTAATCATCTGTCTTCTACAACTTTTGTGCACATACAGAATTGCACTGATTACGATACTGCTATAAAGAGACTGGATGCACTATTTCTGAAGCCACCTAACGAAATATATTCCAGGCACAAATTAGCAAAACGAGCGCAACAACCAGGTGAGTCCATCGACCAATATCTACAAGCCTTGAAACTGCTCTCAAAAGAATGCAATTTTAAACAAGTAACAGCTGAACAAAACGAAAATGATTTTATTAGAGACGCTTTCATATCCGGACTTTCGTCGTCCATAGTACGTCAAAGACTGTTGGAAAATAGCACACTCACTTTAGACGACGCATTCAAGCAGGCCCGCGCTCTAGAGATGGCGCAAGTACACAGTGATGATTACCAGAAATCTAGTATGAGTACCTTTGTCAATGCGGTCCCCAATAACAATCAGAGAACTCACATCCAAGAACTATGCTATTTCTGTGGAAACAAGAGACATCCTCGGCAAAATTGTCCGGCTGCTGGTATAACCTGCCTCAAATGTGGAAAAAGGGGGCATTTTGCAAAAGTGTGCAAAAGTGCAGTGACTGCGCCACCACAACGGAGTGCTTTTACTAATGCTATAGATGAACCGAACAAACAAATGGAAAATGGAGAGTCGCAGAAATTGTTTTCATGTATCGTGGCCGCTACAACTGATCTCGATAAAGCTATGATACCGATTAAAATAAACGGATTATTTGTAGCCAGAGCATTGATTGATACAGGGAGTACTGCTAGTTTTATAGACAGTCGACTAGTTTGTCAATACAATACACAAAAGAGCTCATGCTACCAACATGTCAGTATGGCAGCCTCAAATCTAAAAACAAGGGTAGATGCACTGTGTTCCGTCAATATTGATCTGCAAGGTCATAGTTTTCAAGTGAACTTATTAATAATGGAAAACTTATGTACGGATGTCATAATCGGCCATGATATTCTTAAGAAACATAATACATTAGAAATGCATTTCGGTGGATCTGGAGCTCCATTGAAATTATGTTCACTATCTCAAGCCAACGTTGATCCAATCTGTCTATTTCCGAATCTCTTACCAGACTGTAAGCCTATAGCTGTTAAATCACGAAGATACTCAGATAGTGACATGCAGTTTATTCGTACTGAAATAAAGAAATTACTAGCTGAAGGTATTATAGAACCTAGCTCGTCACCATGGAGAGCACAAGTCCTTGTAACTACAAATGAAAATCATAAAAAAAGGATGTGTATAGACTACTCTCAGACAGTAAATAGATACACGCAACTAGACGCTTACCCTTTACCAAGTATTGAACAAATAGTCTCCAAAGTAGCTAAACATAGTGTCTACAGCAAAATTGATTTAAAAAGTGCGTACCATCAGATTCCGATTCTTGAAACAGAAAAACCTTATACAGCATTTGAAGCAGAAGGTAATTTATACCAATTTCGAAGAATGCCTTTCGGGGTTACCAATGGAGTAGCGGTTTTTCAAAGAACTATTAATAATATAATTGCAAAAGAGCAACTTGAAGGAGTATACGCGTATTTGGATGACATAACAGTCTGTGGAACTACCCAAGCTGACCACGATCAAAAACTGCAGCGTTTTCTTGATATTGCCAAACGGTATAACCTTACACTGAATCTTAAAAAGAGTGAATTTTCATTGAAAGAGATAAGTATTCTAGGATATACTATAAACAATGGGGTAATTAAACCCGACCCAGATCGTCTACGTCCACTATTAGAGCTGCCTCTGCCTTCAGACTCGGCATCGCTCCGGCGAGCATTGGGATTATTTGCTCACTATTCTAAATATGTGCCAAGATTCTCTCATAAAATTCAGTCCCTCGTTTCGCAAGGCACATTCCCTCTCGATTCTGAGGCAGTAAACGCTTTTAACACTCTAAAACAAGAGATAGCCAGATCAGCAGTAAACGCGATTGACGACAACATAAAATTTGTTGTTGAAACAGACGCTTCAGACTATGCTATCGCGGGAACTCTGTCACAAGAAGGTAGACCTGTTGCGTTTTTCTCAAGAAGCCTTCACAGTAGCGAACGGAATCACCCAGCCATAGAGAAGGAGGCCGCGGCTATAGTCGAATGTCTTCGAAAATGGAGACAATTCCTCATCGGACGAGAGTTCAAACTGATAACTGACCAAAAATCGGTTGCATTCATGTTCAATAAGCAGCATGCGTCAAGAATTAAAAATGATAAAATACAACGTTGGCGATTAGAACTTTCTGAATACAATTTTGACATAGTTTATCGCCCTGGAAAGGAAAATATAGCAGCAGATGCTTTATCAAGAGCACCATTAGTAGCCTCTATAAATAGTTCAGAAAAAGCTCTCAAAGAACTGCATAAAACCTTGTGTCATCCTGGTGTAACAAGAATGCTCCATTGGGTTCGAAGCAAAAATTTACCTTACTCCACTGAAGAGATCAAACGTATTACTGCGAATTGTTCCATATGTGCAGAAGTAAAGCCTCGTTTTCAACAAAGCATGGGAAAACTAATAAAAGCGTTGGCTCCATTCGAAAGAATATCGATAGATTTTAAAGGTCCACTTCCCTCAGTAACACTTAACTTCACTTCACTGGGAACAATCGATATATCCTTACGATTGTGGATGAATATTCCCGATTCCCATTTGCATATCCTTGCCCAGACTTGAGTACAAACACGGTAAGTAATAAACTGACTGATTTATTTTCTATATTTGGAATGCCAACCTACGTACATTCAGATCGTGGCACTTCTTTTCTTTCAAAAGAAATGAAAGACTTCCTTCACCAGAAGGGCATTGCTACCAGCTATACTACACCGTACAACCCTCAGGGTAATGGACAAACGGAGAGATACAATGGAATTATTTGGCGAACAGTACAATTGGCTCTCAAAAGCCATGATCTACCTTTAACCAAATGGGAGTCAGTTTTAACTCAGGCTCTACATTCTGTAAGATCACTTCTTTGCACGGCTACAAATAGTACGCCCCATGAGCGGATGTTCTCTCACCCCAGGAGATCCTCAACTGGTCAGTCAATGCCTACATGGCTAAACGTGCCAGGAAAAGTGTTAATGCGAAACCATAATCGAACTAGTAAATACGATCCATTGGTTGAAGAAGTAGAGACTCTGGAAAGTAATCCTCAACATTCTCGTGTGCGTTTGAGCAGTGGTAGAGAAGTTGTCGTATCCAATCGACACTTAGCTCCTGCTGGGGAATCTTCTTTAGAACAGGATGAAGCTGATTCCAATGATGACGACGAGTACATCGATGCAGTCGATGGCGATGAGCGTGACACAGAAGGCCAGCGAGATTCCCAGAATGAGATAGTCCAGCCACAGAACATCATGACAGAAACTCTGCGTCGTTCTGAAAGAGTACGACGTCCTCCTGCTCATCTAGCTGACTACGTAGGATAATAATTAAGCCCAGGAGAATGTAGTAATATAATATTAACTCCTTGGTCAATATTGAACGCCCTATTTATAGAAGAAACTAAGTTGTCAGGATTGATTGTGTCATTGTATCAATATGTTGAATTTTGTTAAATAAAACCTAAATATTACGGGTATATTCTTTACTTCAGCCTTCCTCCTTCCTTCCTGCTGGAAGATAGCCTTTAAAAAAAAAAAAAATTAAGCATAGATTCCCTCATTTCGATATGTGCACATTATAAAGACACACTGGTGCCGATTCTGTTGTACACCGAACTAAACTAACTAAACTATCACTAAAATTCCTTACTTTTGGCTATGAGAATCTTAACGCTATTCTGCAAAATAAAATCTCTAAATTTAAAAATAATTTTGACACATCTAAAATCAAATTTGACAATTATTCGACTCCACGTGGTACTTGTTTGCCGTACCACGTGATCTTTTTTTAGAGCCGTAGGCGCGCATTATGTGCGGCCTCGACTTGTTTTGTATGGAATTTTTTACTTTTTGTATGGAAAATATAAAAAAATATTACCAACATGTTGAGTTTTATAGGTTTACGGGTTGCAAAGGGGGTCGAAATTTTCATTATTTTTGCGATAGGACACACCGTTTTCGAGATATAAGCAAAAGAAAAGAAAAAAAGATACAGTACCGTTTTTGCATCTGAAGTCGAGGTGTTGGTGTGAATTTTAGTTCATGACAACTAATTTTATTCCACACCTTTTTAATCGCGATTAAAAATAGTCAGATTTAGTTAAGACAATCAAAATTTTTGGTGAAAAACGTAAAATTCAGAATAGCAAAATTGCCATTTTCACTAAATTATAATCTCAGTGCCATCTTAGTGCTGTCAAACTAAAATTTAGTTAAGTTGTGTCACTTTAGTCAATTTCAGAATGGGAAATCGTCTTTTGACAGGAATAGGGCTTGCAATATCCGTCCATTTTTACTAACCGGATAATGCAGATATTAATATTTTACTATCCGGATTATCCGGATAATGCGGATAATACGAATATTTTTTAGTTTTTATTATAAATAATACTGATAAGCTTTAGTGACACGTTTTTCAGTCTCTCAAGTAAAATGACAAAGAAATAATAAACTATAGAAATATACCAATATTTCAAGTAACAATCAGATTTAAAAAATAGTACACTTTCTAAAATTATACACTATAACAACGAAACCGCTAAATCATTTGTATCTATTCTTCTTTAAAAACAATTCTAATTATAAATTAGATCTTACATTTATCATTCACATATTATCACAACATCCCAATACACAACATAATAATTAAATAACAATATCTCTTTCCCTGGCAAATCAGCTCAATCATTAAACAACAATAGTATAAATCAAATATAGTAAAACAAAAATAACAAATAAAAAAAAACAATAATATCAAATTGTCCTTTATAATATAAATTACGAAATTCTTTAACGATTGTTTATCCAAATTATGGAAATATGATCTTAAAAAGCTTAAACAATCTAATGAATCTTCTTTCATGGAAGTTCCTAAATGGTTACATAGGTACATTCTTTTGTTTTCCTTCTGCGGTGTATTTATAAAGCACCGCAGACTTGGTCGGTGCTTTTCTAAACATGTTGAATTCTTGACTACTTTTCTTAACTCTTTTTATTATTTCGTTATAATCTTAACAAACTTCAGTTTTACGACCAGTTGCATGTACATTACTTGTAGCTACAATAAAACCTTCTTTACCATCGGAGTCTTCAATTTCTTGTACATTTATTTTGATATTAAAATAATAAATAACGTAATAACAGTTATGTACTTTACAGATGACTGCTTTTTATTTAATATTTAAAAGAGAAATACAACTATCCGAACATCCGAAAAATCCGGATGGTGATGCAAGTAAAAACCGGATTTGAAAATCAGAGGATATCCGGTTAATACGAATATCCGGATATCCGGATTGCAAGCCCTAGACAGGAATAAACTAAATTTTGGTGATTTTTAGTCTAGTTTAGAGCATTTTGTGACAAGAGAATCGGCACCAATGTATTGCTTACTTCTAAAGTTTACCGCTAATTATAAAAAGGCGAGCCAAAAGGCTAGAATATTGCAGATCTACAGTTACAGATTTAACCTTTTAAATGATTATCATCACGCTATACATATATGGAGTCAATCATAACATCTGTTTAGGTTTGTGGTAGATTTTTGGGATGGGGTGATAAGGGCAGGTATGTACCTTAACCGTTGCCGCTACAAGAAAACGGTCTAAGGAGACTGTCCTTGACTTTTTGAATCATTTTGATCTGCACTCACAGATTTTGAAAAAAAAGTTACAGTCAGCAAACAAGAAAATGGGCAATTTTTACAAAAACGCTTTTGATGTCAATCCATGCCTACTGTTTCTTAAAATTATCAAAAACTCTATAAAACTACTGAGATTTAAGCAGGGTGTTACAGACTCCTTTGTATCAAATGTTATATTCTTTTTGTTGACACATAGCATAGCTTTTGTCATTTGATTTATTCTGACTTTTACTTCTTGTAAAGAACTACAATAAAATACTATTAATGTTTTCTAACAAACAAGCTTTATTTTATTGGCGACGAGGCAAATTGTGTTGTCAGTAGGCAAACAACATGAACGTGGAACAATTCGCGGCCTTCCTTACCGCGCAACAGAAACAACAGAAGGTACTAACAGTCCTCCTACAACAACTCGTACAACAGCAACAATACCAGGGATGCCCCTCACCAAACAACAGCACGACAAACAACAATGATAACGCAACACCTTCTACATCGAAACAAAACATTGTAAAACACTTCAAGTGCGACAAGTTTAACCCTGCCACAACCACCGCAGAAAACTTTGTGGATCTGTTTGAAGCGAAATGTCAAATATGGGGTGAAGAGACTATTAGTATTCAAAAAGACCTACTCATAAATTGCATTACACCTGAAATATACCACGAACTGAAGGTAGCGTTAACTCCTGACTTTGACACAGCGACATACGACAATATAAAAATGAAATTATTGGATTTATACAGAACAAAGAAAACGCGATATAAAGCCCTAATTGATTTTTGGAACTCTACGAGAGAAACCGGCGTAACAATGGAACATTATTCTAATAGACTAAAGGAACTTTCAAAAGACTGCGGTTATGAAGGGACCTTGCTGGAGAGACAACTCCGTGATCGGTTTGCCACCGGTTTTAACCATACACAGCTGGAGGTAGATTTAAAACAAAGATGGCCTGAATTACGAGAAGTCACAGAAGGTGGCAAAACGAGAGAGATAACATACGCAGAAGTATTTGCAGTTGCCCAGTCACGCGAAATCGCAGAGAACGACAATAGCGCCGAAAGTAACAAACACAATTACTACATTAACAGAATCAAACAAAAGAAACAAGGCAAACACACTGATACTACGATCAATAACGAAACATTCAGGAAGTTGCGACCAGAGCAATGCAAACGATGCGGAAAGCGTGACACACATGATTACGAGCACTGCACAGCTAAAAACCACCAATGTAAAGCATGTGGGGTAACAGGACATTACGAAAGTGTATGTATTAAATCAGGTAGAGCATATTTGTTGTCACAACCCAGACACTCTCTACGCAAAGACAAGACGGACAAACACAACAAACTACAGAAGCTTAACAATCGGACAGAGACATCAGAGGCCTCATCAACGACATCTTCACACTCAGACTCCTCCGCGGATGAAACTGATAGCGAGCCCAACTCTGTCTACAGCATTAACAAGAAAACATCTCGATGCAAGAAAATTGACGTTATCATCAATGGTGTAAAATGCACGATGGACTGGGACCCTGGATCAATCTATTCAATAATTTCTACTAAAATGTGGGAAAAGATTGGAGCTCCAGCATTGTTGAAAGGACCGAAACTCCAAGCCTATTGCAATATTAAACTGAAACCGAAAGGTATAACAGACGTAACAGTTGAAGTAAACAACATACAAAAAATATTACCTGTTGTAGTCATGAACAAGGCAGATCCTATGCTTTTCGGATTACAATGGAGCGAAATGTACGACATGACTTTTCCGAAACCTGTGTACTCTATCAAACGTATTACCACAGACACATCACTGGATCATATTCTAGCTACCTACACCGACCTATTTGACAGTAAATTAGGGAAGGTAAAAAATTATCAAGTGAACATCCACATAAAACCTGGCAGTGAAGCAAAACATCTGCCGGCACGTCCCATCAAATTTAGCATACGCAAAAACATAGAATTAGAACTAGAACGGCTTCTGCGCGAAGGAATAATAACAGAAGTGGACCCCAACATGACACCTATAGAATGGGCCACACCCACAGTCAATGTTTTGAAACCAACTGGCCAAGTACGGATATGTGGCGACTATCGAACAACGATAAACCCGGTACTTATCAAGCATACCCATCCCGTGCCTCTTTTTGATCAGTTAAGACAACGTCTGGTATAAGGGGATAAATTCTCAAAAATCGACCTTAAGGATGCTTATCTGCAGTTTGAAATAAATCCTGAATCAAAAAAGTACCTAACGATATCAACCCACAAAGGCTACTTTGTCTACAACAGAATGCCCTTTGGTATTGCAACAGCACCCTCAATTTTCCAACATTTCCTTGACAAACTGCTTGAAGTTATACCAATCGTCGCTGTATTTTTTGATGATATTGCCATTACTGGGAAAAATTACAAAGAACACATACAGACCCTCTCAATGGTTTTTAACAAATTGAAACAAGCAGGACTGAAAGTAAATCTAAAAAAATGCACTTTCTTACAGCCAGAAATCGAGTATTTAGGACATATTATAGACAAAAATGGAGTACGACCAACAAAATCTAAAATAGAAGCAATTTCGAAGGCACCACCGCCAACAAATGTCAAAGAACTCCGGGCGTTCTTAGGACTCATCAATTTCTACGAACGATTCATTCCACACCTACATAGTGAATGCGCTGATTTACATGAATTAACAGGTAACCGCCGAAAATGGTAATGGACTGATCATGAGAACGAAATATTTATTAAAACTAAGAGATTAATAGCAAGATCTAAATCACTTGTAGCGTTTAACGAACATCGGGCCCTTTTCCTTTCCTGTGACGCCTCAGAGAAAGGAGTAGGCGCAGTCTAATAGCAAGATCTAATTCACTTGTAGCGTTTAACGAACATCGGGCCCTTTTCCTTACCTGTGACGCCTCAGAGAAAGGAGTAGGCGCAGTCTTATACCACAAGGATAAAGATATGGAACAACCTATTGCATTTGGCTCAAGAAAACTGAAACCGGCTGAAAGCAAATATTCTGTTATAGACCGCGAGGCATTAGCAATATTCTATGGCATTCAAAAATTCAACCAGTATCTCAGAGGCACGAAATTCACACTTGTAACTGACCACAAACCACTTATTCACATATTGGGCCCGCAACGAAATCTCCCAAAAATTGCCAATAATAGACTTGTGAGGTGGGCACTCGTGATTGGAAATTATGATTATGACATCATATAGAAAAAGGGAACATAACATTATTGCTGATTACCTATCCAGAATGCCAAATAGCACTGAACAGCCGAATGATCCAGAGGTATCGATATGCAAAATCACTGAATTGATACAGCATAATAAAATGAACGACTTGGCCTTAAGTGAAGAGCATATCTGAGAAGAAACGAAACAGGATGCCACGCTGAAGCAAGTCCTGCAATTGATCAAAACCGACTGGTTTGACTGTTCACAGACTGACCTAAAACCGTACATCAGAAAACGCAGTGAACTGTCTATAGAGAACAAGATCATCATGTGGCAAGGTAGAGTTGTTATGCCGAGTAAATTAAGAAGTACAGTACTGCGTTATTTGCACATTGGCCATCCTGGAACTTCTGCAATGAGAGCTTTGGCACGCTTCTATGTATGGTGGCCAACACTCGAAGAAGACATTGACGATTTTGTAAAAAAATGTCAAAAATGCCAGGAAAATAGACCCAACAATCCAGAACTTCCTGTATACTCTTGGTCGATTCCAGAAAAAGTATGGGAAAGAGTTCATGTCGACTTTGCAGGGCCCTTCGAGGGCAAGTATTGGCTAGTTCTGGCAGACGCTTTATCAAAATGGATAGAAATTAAATCTATGGCAAAGATAACCACAAGAACACTATGCGAGAAACTAGATGGTATTTTTACTACATTTGGAGTGCCTCAAATTATTGTCTCCGACAATGGACCACAATTTACTTCCAAAGATTTTCAAGCGTATTGTAAGTCGAAGTGTATAGTGCACATGACATCTTCACCCTACCATCCAAGAACTAATGGATTGGCCGAACGACTCGTGCGAACTTTTAAAACAAGAATGGCTGCAAGTGAAGCAGACACAGTCAACCCAAAACGAAGGCTTCAAAACTTTCTCTTTTCTTATCGTAACACACCGCATACTACCACAGGGAAATCACCAGCCCAATTGATGTTCGGCAGACAGCTAAACTGCTTACTGGATAATGTGAGGCCTATTTTTAGTTGGACGTTACGCTATAAAAACATACAAGCTAATATTCAATCTAAACAAACGACCCCGAATTTCCAGAATAAGGAAGCAGTCTTCATCCGTACCAAACTGGAAAATAAGTGGAAACCGGCTATCATTGAGGAAAGGAAACACAGGTATTCTTATGTCGTTAGAACTCCAGGAGTCCTGAAGCGCAGACACGCCGACCACATACGTACCAGGGCGAGTGTAGCTCAGTCATCAACCAACAAGCGAGACTTTGCGATGGGACCATCGTCACCAGCTGACTCATCGACTTCCACACCACTTGAAGTACTACCTCGTGCAAGTTCAACTCCAATCACTCAACCTCCGATTGAAACCGTTTCCTACTCGCCGCGTACTCTCGAGCAGACGCCGGTGTTAAGACGTAGCAAGAGGACAGTACGCCCGCCGCATCGCCTCATAGAGCAAATGGATTAAGGCCGGGAGGAATGTTACAGACTCCTTTGTATCAAATGTTATATTCTTTTTGTTGACACATAGCATAGCTTTTGTCATTTGATTTATTCTGACTTTTACTTCTTGTAAAGAACTATAATAAAATACTATTAATGTTTTCTAACAAACAAGCTTTATTTTACAGGGCATGTTAACATTACCAAATAAAAAAATCGTTAAGTAATGTTAATTTCAATGTGATACCTTAAGCGCCAAAGCCAAAGCGTGATACCAAAGCCGCTGACCCGGCGGCACGGATCGCCGGCCCAACCCGCCGGCCTTATTTTGTACAATCATGCCGCCGGCTTGCGCCCCCGCGCGGGCAAGCCGGCGGGGCAGCATGCCGATGCCGACGGCATCCCTCTCCACTCACTCAGTCAGTTGCCCGCCGGCTTTCATAGAGTAGTGACGTATCACTTATTCATTCTCTGATGTTGTGAAGTGTCGGCACTTTTATTTTTTATCAACTAACCAATATGGAGTGGGACGATGCAACAGTTATAAAACTAATAGTGTGTATCAGAATGGCGGGTGTAATTTCCAGATTTGCCTGAATTTATTACAGTTATTTGGTACCTTCTGTGTACCTTTACGTACCTCTCTTGAAAATCTGTGTACCTACACCCGTATGACGATATTTTAAAAATTAGGTACACCCGCCATCCTGATGTCAGAACCGCGGGTGTACTGCTAACCAATATATGTAGCCAAGCGTACTGTTTATGTAAATTTGGTACCTCTTGTGTACCTGCAGATAAAAGTATTAAATAAAGGAAATACTGCAAGGTTGCTGCAAAAATAAAAAAAGAAGAAAGAAAATATTTATTTTAATTTTTGCAGCAACCTTGCAGTATTTCCTTTATTTAATACTTTTATCTGCAGGTACACAAGAGGTACCAAATTTACATAAACAGTACGCTTGGCTACATATATTGGTTAGCAGTACACCCGCGGTTCTGACATCAGGATGGCGGGTGTACCTAATTTTTAAAATATCGTCATACGGGTGTAGGTACACAGATTTTCAAGAGAGGTACGTAAAGGTACACAGAAGGTACCAAATAACTGTAATAAATTTAGGCAAATCTGGAAATTACACCCGCCATTCTGATACACACAACTAATAGACCTCTATCATTTAAAAGAAATATTATGGAACCCAAAAAACCGTGACTACAAAAGCCGGCCAAACCGTTACGACGCATTTAATGAAATTGCCAGTGAATTTGCTACTGATGTTCCGGAAATCGAGAGAAAGATAAAAAATTTAACTAGTCATTATTACCGAGAGAAAAAAAAAGAAGATAATTCAAATAAGTCTGGTCTGGTGCGGTTACTGATGATATTTATCATAGTAAATGGTTTGCCTACAAATCACTAAATTTTCTGCAGAACAAAAATGTGCCAACTGGAACCACCGATACTGTAAGTAAAGATAATTTTTTTTTATTTATAATCAGGCAACTAGGGCCCCATAGACATATAATTATATATTAGTTTATTTATTAGTGTATCTTTGTATTTACATTTTAACCCTTTCCCGGGCATTGGCAAAATAGTTGCCACTCAGGTAAAAAGAAATGTTTGAAAAAAAATAATTGAAATGTAGGTAAGTAATAGACTTATTCAGTGCCTTTAATAAAATCCATAATAAAAAAATACACAATAAATGTTGATTTTGACTAGATATACTTATTTATTTTTTATTAAATAAAAGTAAAACGGCTAAACGGGCAGTCTTTTTCGTCTTTTTTCGCAGTACACACCGTCGACGAGCCACGATTCACAACGAGATTCACAATCAAATCAAAATGATTTACCACAGATGTCGCCAGAAAATACAACTTGGCAACGAAATAAACGTCCTAAAATCAACCCTATTAAAGAGTTGATATCCGAAGCATTGAATATTATGAAGAATGTCTCCCAACGACCAAATGTGACAGAAGATGAGGATGGTTTATTTGGAGATTATATTGCGGGTCAGTTAATACAAATGGATCGACAAATGAAAGCTATTGTGAGACATCGGATCAACAATATAATATTTGAAGCCGAAACTGGATATAGATCCGATACATTTACGGATTTTGCAAGACCAAGTAGTGTTTCTAGTTCACACAGTCATCCAGGATACTATACAGCATCTTCACTTCAACAGACGGTTGTAAGCCCTTCTACGAATAACTTAACTTCTTCTGAATACTCTGCCCAAACAAACCCAGATCCACAAACAATTCAACCTTCGTCACTAGAAACATTTGCTGAAGAATACCTAGCTCTAAATCCTTCTGATAGTGTTATAAAACTTATAAAGTAATCTTCAAAATATGTTATAAATATTTAATTATCTTTTTGGTCTATTAAAGGTAGCTATAGGTAGCCCCATTAAAGTTAAATTTAAAATTAGTGTTGACTATTCCCTTCACACGAGTAGAGCTTGACATATGTGCGAAAGGAATAGCAAGGTTTTAATTTTAGTTTAGTGACACTTCTACTGTTACCAATAGTTAATATCATGTTATTGGTTTACAAAAACACATTTCTTATTTTGTTTAAAACTTTATTATACGAATCACAATAAAAGTGTATCTCACTATGTGTAATTTACGATTTTAGATTTAATGGATAATACATGGAACTACTTAATGATTAAAAATAATATTGATTATATGAGTTTTAATTTTATTCGACTAATGGGCCTTTATTGGTTATATTGCCATTCTAATCCTCCGACACTAGAAAGAAAATAATGAGTCAACTCCACTCTTGTATCCTCAGCGGTCACTATAGTATCCGAGGTTTGATTGTCTTCTCCTGACATATTATTTAAGCAACTGTCGTTTTCAAGATGTCTACCGTGTCTACGCCATTCACCGGGAAAGACTTCTCCTTCCTTGATTATTTTCAGTATCGTATTCGTTTTGCTGAGTTGCAGCGGTTCGTTTGATATAATTAAATAAATGTATACACGCCAAAGTTACAGTAGGTAGTAGCTTTTTCTGGGATTAGCTGAATAGGTCTATGAAAAATCTTAAATTTGTGTGTTAACTGCCCAAACACGTTTTCAACTACTCTTCGCCCTCGACATACGCGATAGTTAAAAACCCTCTTAGATGATCCCATTGTGTGATTACCATCATAAGCCTTTATAATATGGGGTTGCAGAGGAAACGCGTCATCACCCAAAAAAAAATACGGTACTGGTAGATTCCTTCCGGGTAAAGGGGTTTTATGTGGTATATTCAATTCATTATCATTTAACAATCGACATAATGCTGAATTATTAAAAACCCCACCATCTGAAATCCGACCCTGACATCCCACATTAGCGTACAAAAAGTTGTAATCAGCATCTACTAAAGCAAAGAGCACAATACTGAAATATTTTTTATAGTTTATATAATCACTTCCACTTTTTGGGGGACATTGAAGTTTTATGTGTTTCCCATCCATTGGCCCAAGACAATTGGGTATTTGCCATCTTTTTAAATATTCATCTGCAATTTCTCTCCATCCTTCCTGACTCCTTGGAATTTTCACATAATCTGAAAGTCCTTCAACTAAAGCATCACATACTTCAGGAATAATGCTTGAAATTAGTTGAGGAGATAACTTAGACGTCGCACAGGCTACTAAAAGAATTTCCTGAGCTTAGGTATTTTAACGTTATTGACAATCTTTCCACTGGTGAAACTGCTTTTCTGTAATTTGTGTCTTGTTTAGCTATTTTGTGTCCAACAATATTCAGTAAATATTCAAAGTCGGTACTGGTTAATGACAGGAAAGTCTTAAAAGAAATGGGTTTGTATAGAACCAAGTCGTCTCCCTTTAAATCACTTAATCTTTGACAAGTACTGTATTTATTGCGACTCATTAAACTTGGCCTAACCCAACACTTTCGTGTGTTGAGGGATCCACCGATAATAACTCCACAAACTGCTATTATTAAATCACTGTTATCGTCCTCCTCCATGTCAATTAGGTACTGAAAATACTACTTCTGAATTTTTCGAAACACACACGTCCAATCTCTACGACTATTTGGCAATTACTAGAACACCACATGCCGCGGCTGTCGTGCCGCCGGCAAAGTC
The DNA here is from genome assembly GCA_937001585.2 of Brachylomia viminalis. Lineage (NCBI taxonomy): Eukaryota > Metazoa > Arthropoda > Insecta > Lepidoptera > Noctuidae > Brachylomia > Brachylomia viminalis. The sequence continues at coordinate 14,587,793 of OW443299.2, forward strand.
GTTCGGCTTGGACATTCTGAAGCCGCCGGGTTAACCCGCCGGCACTAAGCCGCCGGGCTGTGCCGCCGGGTCAGCGGCTTTGGTGTGTAGACCGCTTTAGATACGTTACAAAATTTAACGTTACTTGTTAACATTACCGGTAATATAACGTTACTTAACGTTAACGTAAAATACGATGTTAATTTTACCTTTAATTTAGCTACGTTGCCGTTCCGTAGGTTTAGATTTTTGTGCGCACGCTTAGCATCGAATCACTATAGATGCACTCCTCCTATACTATAAATTGTAGTCTGTGGATGCACTGTTGCCGCTTCGCCGCGCTACCTGTGCCGCCGCTGCCTTGCCACAGTCGTGTGCAAGCTACCTATAGCTATGTTCTCAACTAAATCAAGAGTTGAGGTCGAACATGCTCAGAATGGTTTTAATACTGTGTCAGATTGGCTCCATAAGAATCTCCTAACATTAAATTCAGAAAAGATAAAATAATTTTATTTACATTGAGAAATAATAACATACCGCTTACTAATCTAAACATTAATGCACATAATTGTAGCACCTGCCATCTAATCTCTTCACCACCCTTGGTTGACTGGTAGAGAATGCCTAAGGCATTAAGTCCGCCTTTGTACCTTTTGTGTGAAAAGTTATAAATAAATAAATAAATAATTGTAGCTTGTACGCTGACACTATGTTCTTGCCTTCTTTAGCTAAAGCTGACCATTTGAAATATCTTGGTGTCACTATTGAAGTATTGACTCAAATCTAAATTTCCGTAACCATAATGACTTGCTATGTACTAGAGTGCACAAATTAATTAAAGAGGTTTATTTAGATTTGTGTCAATTCATTCTTACCTACTGCATAACTTCTTGGGGAGGTGCTGCAAAAACCATTTTACTCCCTCTAGAGCATGCTGCTCAAAGAGCAATCCTAAAGGTTGCTACCTTTTGCTCTTTTAGTTTTCCTATGCACCTGCTTTACATAGCATGAAATGTACTAACAGTATGACAATTATTTATTCTAAGCATAGTACTACACCAGCACACTGCAGTTTATTTTGACCCAGTACCTTCAGACAAGAGAATGAAGGACTTGGTTTGCATAAAGCCTCAAACTTAACATGTGTTTGCTAATCGATTTTGTGTATTTTTAGGACCTTTCTTGTATAATAGGCTCAACAAGGTAATAAGCCTCTTTAGTGTAAGCTATAAAAAAAATAGTATAATGTTATCAGACTTATCAGAATATGTATTTGTTTTTGCTGTTTGGCTAAATGTACACGTTTTGTAGCCATTTTATTAAATAAAATTATTAATATTATATTTCGCTACATTAATTCTGAAACCAATTAAACTGTGTCCTTTTGTAGCGGCGTCTCTTCGGGTCTCTGTTCAGGGGTGTCCAGCGACTCCTCGCCGGCCAGTCCCTTGGCCCGCAGTATCTCCACTTTGAGGGCGTTCTTCGCCGCTCTGTAGGCCTCGTAGAGCTCCGCCTGAATGGCTTCCGTATCCGGAGGGCGAATACGGAGCCTGCGGTGCCTGGTGTACCGGCGTCGCGCAGCAACGCACGCTTTGCGCAGAGTAGTCAGCTCCGGCGACCACCAGCACACCTGCGGCAGGGCGCATCCGGGCTGGGCCCGGGGCATCGCGACGTCACATTCTTCGGACATGGCGGAATAGAACTCACAGAGTACTTTTATATAGAACTAACTCACTGAGCACTGCACCTGCAGGGCTAACATGACACGAGTGACATTTGACAATTATCTACTCACTCTCGCTCGCGTCGTATCGTCTCGTCTATTTCTGTCACTTTTCTCGTTGTTTAACAGCTGTGCCCACAGAACATATAGGTTGCGTTCCGAGTTGCGCTGTAATCGATTTAAGCGCGCTTACACGCGTACCGAATTAGCGTGAGCGCGATAACGATGTCCCGTGAATCGTCAATTCGTCATAGATGACGTCATGACACGCGCCATCTTGCGATAACGCCGACCATGCCCTATAATATCACCGTGAGTGCTGTCAAAAATGATGGTAAACTAAAGCGGCATTTTCGAAGTTATGCTGTAAAATCCAAGACGTAACAGAATACCAGAAAACTGTTGCCACTAGAAATTCTCTGTCAACGTTGTTACTTATCATTAATGTCAGTTGCGACCATTGACTTTTTCCTAGCTCAATGGTTGCGACCTTGCGACCTCAGAACAATACTTTAGTTATTGTTCTGAGGTTGCGACATTCACATTTGGGCAGCGTTCCGAGTTGCGCTGTCAACTATTTGAGCGCGCTAACACCCGTACCGAATTAGCGTGAGCGCGATAATGATGTCCCGTGAATCGTCATATATGACGTCATGACATGCGCCATCTTGCGATAACGCCGACCATGCTCTAAACTAATATCACCGTGAGCGCTGTCAAAAATGATGGTAAACTAAAGCGGCATTTTCGAAATTGTGCTGTAAAATCCAAGACGTAACAGAATACCTGAAATGAGTTATAAACTCATGCGAATTATGTTTAATTATTGTTGCATCTATGTTATTTGTAATCATTGGTAACAATTGACTAAAACATTTAACATTTTTGACTGACCGCTTGGTGCAGTTGGTAGCGACCCTGCCTTCTGAGCCGCTGGTCCCGGGTTCGATCCCCGGACAAGTTAAACATTTGTGTGCATGAACATGTCTGTTTGACCTGTGTCTGGGTGTGTATATGTATACAATATGTAACAAAAACCCTGTTGTTCCTTTTAGGGACGTATACATTTACCTACAAGAACAACATTGATGTAATTATAATTTAAAAAAAATGAGCATTGGCCGGTCGAGAGGTCAATAACAAATAACTATTAAAATCGGCACATTCAAAAAAATGTTTAGATTATCTGAATTTACAAATACATCTTTGTTTCGCTAAATAGCCTACGAGTTCGGCGACTTTCTTTGAAGCGATAGAAGATGCCGCCAAAAACTACCGCGGCGCACGAGCCCCGTGTTGGTACCACGTGCCTATCTACCCCTTTTTTATTTTTTTATTTGTTAGGGACAAAAAACAGTTACATGCCAAGCATAGAGATTCTTAAAATAGCACAAAACTTAGAAATACATTTATACACAGTCTATACCATATTTATATTATTATACATGTAACCCACAACATTGTCCACGGATTCACAAAAATAAAAGTTAAAAGAAAACAGACAAAATAGTGTGCATCCTTTACCCCGCCACCCGCCGCCCTGCGAATCACTTCGTTAGTCTCCCGCGCAACTTAGTTTTGAACGGATGTTATTGTTGACCTACGTGGTAAGTGACTTATGATTTGTTTACGTAGTTAAATATTTACCATGTCCTATTCTAACGTAGAATATTTTAATATGCTGATGTGCACGCAGACTCTACCAAGAACGTTTAGCGAGTCTTCCATTACCATCGGCGATTGCATTCTAACGTTTGCACGTACGTACAATACCGGAAGTGTGCACGGACGAGACCAACATCGAGCTGACGCAGGCAGACCGAGGACTCGCGACATTGACACCGAGGAGCAAGTGTTGGACTTGCAAGATCACCTGATCTGACGCCTTTAGATCTTTCCTCTGGGGCAGTGTAAAAAAACGCGCGATACGATGCGACCACGGTGAGCGCGTTCAAGAGCTTTTTTTTTTTTTTTTTTTTTAATTAGTTCCTAACGGAACAGGCTAAGGTCTGAGACCATGCTGCCTAGTCATCAGTTAGCATTTTTCTTGGGTTGGGTAGATCCAGTTCAATTCATCAGTGTGTAAATCCATGATATAAGGATATCCAAAAAAATTCATTCGTTTTATATTTATCCTTGAGTAAGTAATTCCAGTTTAAGTCATTAGTATTTATCCATTGGTAATCAATCCAGGTAACTTCATCAGTTTCTTATATTCCATGTAATGTTAATCCGTATTAAGTCTTCAGTTTATTTTAAAAAAAATCCATGTTTATTTGTTATTCCACAAAATCTTGGGTCAAGTCCGAGTAATTTTCATTCAATGTTTGTGTTATTTTGTAAGAGCCTAGTGTCAAGTCCTTATTTTTTTTTATTCCCAACTGACGGGAAGCCAATACGGCAATACCCTTTATGGTATACCTATATGTTCTGTGAGCCAACAGCAACTGATAACGATAACAGTACTTAGCCTATAATAATATATAAATTCCTAGGTATCATTCTAACTAAAATACAAATTCTAATTAAGAAAGACAATGAAAAGATATTTAAATAATATACATATTATATACACATGACAGTTTATACACCATCACATCTGACACCATAAATTAAATTTGTCCAACTGTATTAATAATAAAATTAAACAAAGGTAAATACGTCGAGTTATTTACAAGAAGAGCCTGAATGGAGCGCGGTACCAAATCAGGGCTACCATAAATTTCAATTAGCTCATCCATCAGCACAAGGCGCTGAATGCCAAAAGATGAGCACTCAAAGAAAATGTGAGCAATAGATTGCTCTGCTTGAGAGTTACAATGATCACAGAGAGGACTTTGTACAATTTTCAGACGAGACAAATGATAATTTAGTCGACAATGACCAAAACGAAGCCTGAGTATGGAGGAGTAAAACTTCCTGTTCATGTAAGTATTGGTTTTACAGAACCAAGGCATGGTTCCTATGGGAATATTGTATACTGCATACCACATACCTTTATTTTCAATTTGGACTGTATGATTCCAATGCCTTTTCCATATATCAGTTGACCTTTTTTTCAATAGAGGAACTATGTCTGTACAAGGAACAGATATGTTGAGAAAACTACTTGAATCTGGGACATCATCAGAATTTGTTATAACTCTAGCTAAAAAATCAACTCTTTCGTTGCCCATCACACCAACATGCGAAGGGACCCACATGAACGAAACCTTAATGTTTTGAAAAGACAAATAAAACCAAGATTCTTTTATTAATGATATAAAATAGTTTGTGTTAGCATTCAACCTATTATTTTTGAGATTTTCAAGAACACTCATGCTGTCACTAACTATAACCCATTGGCAACATCCATCATTTGTATGCCTAATGTGCTTTAGGGCAGCAAGTATAGCCACAGCCTCAGCTGTGAAAATACTTGTGTTTGAGTTTATTTTATAACCAGTACCAGAATTCAATACCTCATCAAAAATAGCAAATGACACTGCTGACTCAGTTTTAGACCCATCAGTATACACAAATCTATGATCAGTAAACTCATGAAATTTACTATATACATCTTCTTTAATGGATAGATTGTGATCAATAATGATGTCAATTGCAGGAAATTTGCTGTCAAAATCCCCCTGATAACATGGAAGAATAGATGACTTATGAATTTGGAGAGTTTCAAGAAAATTTATATATTGAGGAAAGCCCTGGAGTATATATGTTACGTTACAAATGGGTGATGTGCATGATTCTTTCAAATTGGAAAACAAGTGATTATTATTTTTACTATAAAGTTTTAATAGGAACCTTTCCTTCAAGTAAGAAAATCTTATACTTAATGGAGGAAGGTAACATTCAACTTGCATTGCATTAATTGGAGTACTTTTAAATGCCCCGGTAATGAGTCTCAAACTTTTATTTTGTATTTTATCAAGAATATCTACTAACCTTCTATCACTACCAAAACAGAGAAAGCCATATTCAAAATGACTACGGATCAAAGATTTATATAATAACAACAATATTTTTGGGTCAGCTCCCCAGGAGGTTCTACACAATGTCTTCAAAATATTAAAAACTCTGTTAGCTCTAGAACTTATCAATTCAACATATTTTTTCCAAACCAAATTATGAGTGAAGGTCACACCTAAAAACTTAGCTTCATGAAAAATTGGTATAGAAACTTGATTGTAATAAACAGAAGGACTGAAATTGCTAGTTCTACCAAATACTACTAGTTTAGATTTAAGTGCATTTATATCTAGATTTAAATAAGAAAAGTATGTGCACAATCCTTCCAATGCCTTATTAAGGCACTGTGTCATATTTTTGAAATTCTTCCCAGACAAATACACAACTAAATCATCAGCAAATTGAAGATTTTTGACTTTGGAACCAAGAATCAAATTTAAACGACGTATGTACAAAATGAATATTAATGGGGACAAAATTCCTCCTTGACAAACTCCTACCGAAGCAAATCTTGGGCCATGTAATTTATCATCATATCTAACATAAACTTTCCTTTCAGTTAAGAATTCATGGACCCAGTGGACAATTTTGTTTGGAATTCCAATAAGAAGTAATTCAGAACAAAGGACATCAATATTTACACTGTTAAAGGCTCCAGCAACATCAAAGAATACTGACATTAAGCAATCCTTGTTATTTAAACTATTTTGGATATCAAGCTGTAACTGACAAATACTTTCACGAGCTGATGTTCCCCTACGAAAACCAAATTGATTAGCAGGTAGAATATTGTTTTGTTCTATGTAAAATTCCAACCTTTGTTTTATTAATTGTTCAAAAACTTTACCAACACAGGATGTTAGAGCAATAGGACGATAGGAATCTGGATTAGACCGAGGCTTATCTGGTTTCAAAATGGGTACCAAACAATCAGACTTCCATGAATGAGGTATATCATTGTTCAACCACAAATTATTCAATATTTTGAGAAAAGTGTGCAAACCCTTATCACTAAGCTTTTTTATCATAATGTATGGAATACTATCCAGTCCAAAAGCACTATCCTTTCTAGAATTAACAGCAGACTTCAATTCTTGTAATGAAAAAGGTTTTACTAAAAAGATATTTTCAGAGTTTGACTCACTGGCAATGGGGAAATTTGACTTATTATTTACATAATCTGGGGTAAACTTTTGCAGAAAATCCTGAATCCAATTGGCATCATTATTGTTGCAAGAATATGTTTTATTAAATTTCCGCATATATTTCCAGATTCTGGACAGAGGCGTATATCGATTAAAGGAGTTGCACAGTTCAACCCAACTATTTGACCTTTCTGTTTTCAAAGTAAGTTTTTTGAGGGCTTGTAATCTTTTAAACTCGATAAATGTTTCATCTGATGGATTGTTTTTAAAATGTATATAAGCTGTCTTAGACTTTTGAACTGCTTCTGAACATTTTTTATTCCACCAAGGAAGAGGAGGGGCTTTTACCGAATTCCTATAAGAATTACGGATAGCCGAATCAGCAGAGGAAGAAGGTGGCGTATTATGATAAGGGAGGGACTTATTAATTGCAGAATGCAAAATTTGACAAAACTCTGTATAACTTTCCAATGGAGCAACATGTTGTTCCTGAAAAGTAGATAGTTGTAAATCTACATTTTGTTCATACATCTTCCAATCTACCATTTTAAAGTTAGGGTAGGTAGGCAAATTTGTGGTATTACTAGTATTATCTATATTACTATTATTGATAAAAACTTTCATAATTACAGGAAGGTGGTAGCTGCCAAGAGGATCGGAATGAACAAACCAATCACAAGAAAGAGCCAATGATGGGGAAACTATGGACAAATCTAAGGCATTTGGACGCCACGTTAAAGAACCGACTGTTGTCACTTCACCATTATTCATTAACACCAAATTGTTATCATCAATAATCTCTAAAATGTCCCTACCTCTTGGATTTGTAGAATTACATCCCCATGATGTGTGATGGGCATTGAAATCACCAGCAAATATTATTGGTTCAGGCACAGATTTTATTAGAGATTCAAATTTATGTTTGTCAAAAGATGGAGTGCAATTTGTTGGACAGTAGAAACTTACAATACTTATTTCCCTATTATTTACAGTAATTCTTACACAAATATTTTGAAGAGAATTATCAGAATATGTTATTATTTTTCTGTAATTTATATTATTGCGAATTAAAATAGCTACACCATTGTGTTTATTTCCAATATCATGTCTTTCTATTTTGTATCTTCTAATGTTAAAATGTTTGATGGGTGTTAACCAGGTTTCTGATATAATTGCAACATGTATGTTACGCTCATAAAGAAATTGGGTTAATAAAAGTTTGTTACTTAAAATACTTTGTGCATTCCACTGCATTATATTAAGATCCATTATTAGATATGGAAGTACTGTTACGGAAAGTTTGTTGCAGAATTTCTTTTATGGAGGTTGAATTAATGGGATTATCTTTTTGATTTAATATAATTTTAGTTATAGCATTTGTTAAAGTATTCATAAAAAAATCTGATTTAGTTAAATTAATAATCTGTGTTTCAATGTTCTTCTGTGTTAATTTTGGAAAAGAATGTTCATTAAATAAATCAGAATACTTAGCGGCTCTGGACTTGACTTTATTTTCTTCTATTTTCATTTTTTTCTGTGGGCAAGTGTTTGAGATGGAAACATGGTTACCACCACAATTGACACATTTAGCATTTATAGGATCTTCTTTACAAATTTTAAAACTATGCTTGTCTGTACATATGGAGCATACAACTTCATTCTTACAGTATTTTGCTATATGTCCGAACTTCATGCATTGCAAACACTGTTTGACAGGAGGAACGTAACAGCTTACCTCGTGCCTCCAGGAGTCAAGGTACACGTATTGAGGTAACTCAGTAGAGGCGAAAGTAACTGCAACAGTTGGAGTGGGGTCATACGTGACCGCGCCACCCTCAGTTTGTACTCGACGCATGAAGCGCCTCACTTGTATTACGTTTCTGGAACTTCCAATCAAAGCAGATATTCTTTTATTAGACAAATCCGTAGGGACTGAAGTAAGAACCCCGGTCACCTCGGTGTCGACAGCTGGTATTGTTGCGTTTAAGCCCATTTCATCTAGAAGTTTTTTATTTTGAATGAATACATTGGCATTGTTGGATAGGTCAAATGTTATACCTATTTTGTACTTATTAATGGATTTTAAATGTAATATGCCAGTGACGCAATATTTGCGTATAGCATGCGAAATAGCCAGTCTGTCTTTGTCAGAAAATTGGCGTTCAGTCTGATGAGATAGAAATACTATGTATTCTGTTTTTTTGCTATTTTCAGGATACTTCCTTGAGTATCCGGGTACTTTAAATACTTGATACTTCCTGCTATTGTCTACTGAATCATCAGAGTCGGAAGAAGTCTCCATGGTGTCCCGTAGTGCTCGACCATCTGGAGGCTCCGCTTTTTTTCTCTTCTTACCACTTCCCCCCATTGCTTATTCCATTATTTACAAATATATACAACTACTATTTTATAATTACAACTAATTTTGAGGTAATTCAACAATAAATAACAAATTAATTTTAAATTATATGAGATTTGGCGCCTTGTTCGTTTCGAGGGTTCCCGCGCTTTTTCGCGTTCAAGAGCGTTCCGAATTGATGACAGTTCTAAACTGTCATAATCATGATAATATATTAATATCTAAGGCTGCATTCCGAATTAGACCGTGAGCGCTCACAGCGATCACATCGATATTTTGCGTTCCGTATTAGATAATCATCATGATTATGACAGTTTAGAACTGTCATCAATTTGGAACGCTCGTGAACGCGCTCACAGTGGTCGCTCAACCTCAACCTCAAACCTTGCACAAAAAAGACCGATTGGATATTCTTCTGCAAATGGAAGTTCAACGCATTGGCACTTCTATTTTGTTGGATTACTCTATCGACTCGGATAACTCAGATTTTGAGTTTGAGGACAACAATTCGTCCAGGGATGAAACGGACATCGAAGTACTTATATTAGCGTATTTACATGCTCCCGGCAAAGATTTACCTCATATTCATTTAGTTCATATTCATTTATTTATTGTTTGTCACAGGTGAAAATACCGTTCTTACAGTTCGCATTATTGTATCACTTTAAAACATACCCATGGGGTTCACAATATTTATATGTGTGTCAATATTATTGGCTATGCTAAAAAGAATGAATAAAACTACAATTACGCTCTTAATTGTTACCAAGAATTACAAATAACATAGATGCAACAATAATTAAACATAATGCGCATGAGTTTATAACTCATTTCAGGTATTCTGTTACGTCTTGGATTTTACAGCACAATTTCGAAAATGCCGCTTTAGTTTACCATCATTTTTGACAGCGCTCACGGTGATATTCGTTTAGGGCATGGTCGGCGTTATCGCAAGATGGCGCATGTCATGATGATTATCATATATGACGATTCACGGGACATCATTATCGTTATCGCGCTCATCATGCTAATTCGGTACGGGTGTTAGCGCGCTCAAATCGATGACAGCGCAACTCGGAACGCTGCTTAATACGGAACGCAAAATATCGATACATATGATCGCTGTGAGCGCTCACGGTCTAATTCGGAATGCAGCCTTGCTATCAAGCAAGTGACAGACAACTTGTCAAGTTAGAGCTCAATGTTTTTGAACTATCTTGGTTCCTTAGTGGTTCTTGTTCTCTCTCATTCTCACACAGAAATTAGTACCATTCACGGGATAAATAAACTGCCATAACCATTTGCAGCCTAGGACTTCGCGACAGCTAGCTGTGTTATAATAATTATTGGTGGTATTTGGATTAAAATTTTATGTGATGTCGTCGGTTTGCCTAGCTGCTGGAGACATATTCGTTCCAGTGAAAATTGATGAAAATGATCTTTATGCGGGAGTTTTAAAGTTACTTAAAAATATAAGACCTAACTGGACTCAAGAAGATATTAAATTAAAGGTATACTTGCGCCACCCTGAAAAAGACCAAGACCAACTAAATTCCATTTAAACAATGCATTGACCTATATTATTTCAGACTAATTGCGAGTTTCTCTATGCATCCTGTATGAATTCTATATATTTTTTTCAGACTTTAACAGATGGAATAACAAATAAACTAGTATCTTGTCAATTTTTGGAGTCAAGTGGTGAAAAGAACATTATGCTTGTTCGCATATATGGAAACAAAACGGATTTATTCATTGATCGTACTGCTGAAATCAGGTAAATGCTTCAACATAATTTATAATTGAAAAACAGTAAAAACCAAGATTTTATTAAATACCACCTAAAGTTGGTCAAAAGAAGTCCCACTGCCGTTATGAAAGCTTACTCTACTAAGCTTTATGTAATTAGAATTCAGGCCACTATTTAAGTTGCACATTGCCCACATTTGACTCGCACCCTGGAACCTTAACATTTTACTGGTTTTTTTTTTCATTGTTTGGTGGTAAAAAGAGCTTGCCCAGAGTTAAGGACTCATGCCCAAAAAAGATAATTTTACAGTAATTGAAATTAAAACAAGGTTTATTTTTGTTAGTAATTGCTAACTTTTGGGCATGGAACCCTAAAACTCAGTATAGTCAATAAATATTCAGTTGGTCATAAGAATAGTAAGCACATGTCTTGTTTATTTGTGTTTTAGAAACATCAAGACACTAAATGTTCTTGGATTGGCACCTCAAATTTATGGAATCTTTGAAAATGGCCTGGCATACCAATACTACCCTGGAAATACCCTAGATGGTGAAACAGTCACTAATGACAACATATGGCCTTTAGTAGCAACACAAATGGCAAAAATGCACAAAGTACAACTAGGAAGAGATGTATGTATCTATTATAAATATTTTATTTATTTCATTTCTAGCTAACTATCATTTCTATCATAATTCACATTTCATAAAAGCTAAAAAGTCTATAGTGAGGGGCACAAAGCATAATTAATGAAAATTAAAAATCTTACCATATTGGTCTTAAAGACAAAAATGCATAGGGTCTAGTAAATAAATGGTTGCCCAAATAATGGGCATTGGCTGGGGTGAACATAACTTAACCACAATTCATGAATCACCTACCATCACCACAGGCATGTTTTAGCTAAGGTATGATGCATCTCATGTATGATAAGTATTGTGAAAAATGTTTTCCTGTCACAATATGTGATGATACTATTGTCTCTATAACTCTTTCAATGTTTTATTATAATCAAATTGCTATTAAACTTGCTTTGTTCAAGAAGCAAATAAAAGTAATTTTAATGATAGTCATAAGCACACAGGCTGTAAATACATTATATTAAGAGATACTTATCTTAAATTGTGACCAGACATACTATGAGAACAATTCTGATTGTTATTATGATAAACTAGCGTCCGCCCGCGTGGCATGTCAATAAAAAGTAGCCTATGCCCTTCCCCAGGGCTCAAAGAATTTGCATATTATTTTTCATCAAAATCGGTCCAGCCGTTTCCAAGATTAGTGGGAACAAACAGACAGACTATAGTTGAATTATATAATTGCATTTAGTAAAAAGCATTTCAAAGCATTTTGACATTACAAACAGACACTTCAATTTAATATACAGGGTGTTCGGCAGAACGTTGAACATACGAAAATGGCAGATACGTGGGGCACGTACTGCTATCTATCTACCCAGCTCAAATGATTTGACCTAGGCGCCAAAGATTTTTTTTTTTGTTTTTTTTTTAATAAGTAACCGAATTTCATGAGTTTGAAAACTTTGAAGTAAGATTACTTTATGTAGGATAGACGAAACTGGCAATTTTTTTTTTGTTTTTGTCTCGATTGTTGGTAGATTCCCCTAGTTATTGTTTGGTGCAGATAACAGCTAGACAAAAAGTTGTGAGCCTTCAAACATTACAAAAAGGAGTAAAACATAATTTTAAGCTTTTCTTTGCATTGTACAAAAAAAAACTAAAAGTGGTTGAAGGCATCCTAAGCCTTCAACCACTTTTAGTTTTTTTTCAGCGAAACATCCTTGGTGTATGGCCTTTCGAACGGTATGTAATTTGTTTAATTAAAAAAAAAAAAACTTGAGTTATTGACCAATTATTTTAGTTCAAAACGGGAATTTTGATGCAATTCGATTTTTATGAAATGTAAAATGATTTGCAAAATGCATCATGTAATCTTGGTAAAAATTAAATAGCGATAGTGTATTGATAGTTAATTGTCCTTTTGGTAAACTGGGATAGTTACACCTAAGCAGGTAAAAAATTTGTTTCACCCTCGCGCAGACATGTCGCATCTTTTCTCTCTTTCACGTTCGGAGCACCCCCGCTGGCGGAGCCACCTCAGGCCTAAGTGGCGGTTTCACTTAGTTGAGACTCGACTGCCTCTATGATATTCCTTACCCGTTATGCTTGCGCTTGTTATTGTTCACTTCGTTTTATTTTATTGTTATCACTAGTTTTGTTACCTCTTCGTTAAGTTTTTGTAGTTACGTTTTATTGGTGAAATGGCTATATTTACCAGTGAGGAATATGCGGACATGTTGTTAGCATATGGTAGTGCTAATACCAATGCGCGTGAAGCGCGAAGAATTTATCAGGAGCGTTATCCTAACCGGCGAGTGCCCACGTGCCCAGTCACCAGACATTTTCAAGTACTTACGTTAGTTTACGACAAACCGGCAACCCGAACCTTCAGGAACTAAGAGGGAATGTAAGGCACCACGATGTTGCCATTGATGAACAAGTCCTTGCCGAGTTTGAAGCGGACCCTACCAAAAGCATCAGACAGATAGCTGCAACATTGAATCTGGACATATGGAAAGTGTGGTCTATTCTCCGGGCAGATGGAAGACATCCTTTTCACTACACTCCAGTACAAGGTATGTTTTTAACACACTTAAGCCATTTACGCACTGGACTCGATACTAATTTAATGAATGTAATAGGCACGGGATGGGATAGCGCAATCGAGCGCCGATCTTGCAGTGTTTATTAAAACCGGTTTACGCCAGTAGTGTGCAGGTGTGGATTAGAGCCGATCAGAACAGGCTGAACCGATTTAGAATAACATCCGTGTTAAGTTTAATTGCTACTAGAGTAGTGACATCAATAAAATTCTAGGTCATGTTTTGTTTGTTTCGGGTCTTGAGGACAGTGATTTTGGGAGACGGATCGAGTTGTGTCGTCATTTGCTCCACACCGATGTCGATGATGTGAATTTTTTAAGGAGCATACGACGACGGCTGACGAGTCAAAATTTGACAAAGAAGGAATAACAAACCTGCATAATTTACACCACTGGGCCCAAGCAATGAGAACCCGCATGTAAAACGACAACGGGGTTTCCAAAGGCGATTCAGCGTCAATGTTTGGGCAGGAGTGATTGGCATTAGGCTAATAGGGCCACACTACTTGCCAGACCACATAAACGGGCACAATTATTTGGAATTCCTAAGAAATTATTTACCTGATTTATTGGAAGAAGTGTTCCAGGAAGATAGACCCATCGTCTTCCAGCACGATGGGTGCCCTGCTCACTGGAGTTTAATTGTAAGGGAGCATTTAAATAATTGTTTCCCCAAATCGTTGATTGGTAGAGGAGGTCCGATTCCCTGGCCACTGCTATCGCCCCACCTCACCCTGCTAGATTTCTACGCCTGGGGTAGGGCTAAGGAGTTAATTTACTTCACGGAAGTTGCAAGTCGCGACGAATTAATAAAAAGAATAAATGCTGCCTTTGACACGATGAAACAAGAAATGCTGCTGCGAACGACAACTAAACAACGAATGAAACGACAACAACAAATCAATTTTAAAATTGAATTTATGTGTTTCATTTTAACTGGTGTAGGCTTCCTTGGTAGTTAATTCAAGAATTTACCTCATGCACTATAATTCATTTAATTTTTACCAAGATTACATGCAAAATTTTGCAAAACATGATAAATTTCAAAGTTTCATCAAAAGTCCAATTTTTGGTAAAATAGGCGAACAACTCCTAGTTTTTTTTTTTCAATAAATCAAGTTACATACCGTTAGAAAGGCGATGCACTAGAGATGTTTTGATAGAGTTAGAAGTACTCCTTTTTTTATGCAATGCAAAGATAAGCTTAAGTAATGTTTTACCTGTTTTTTTTTATGTTTGAAGGCTCATACCTTTTTGCAATCAAGACTAAAATATACACGTGGGGCTTTTACCAATCAGGTTCTTACCCAATACACTATCGATGTTTAATTTTTACTACGATTACATTTTGCAAAATATTTTACATTTCACAAAAATCGAATTGCATCATAATTCCCGTTTTGAACTAAAATTGCTCATAAACTCTAAGTTTTTTTCTTTAATTAAACAAATTACATACCGTTCGAAAGGCCATACACCAAGGATGTTTCGATGAAATCCTATCTTTAATCACTTTTAGTTTTTTTTTAATGCAATGTAAAGAAAAGCTTAAAATCATGTTTCACCCTTTTTGTAATGTTTGAAGGCTCATAACTTTTTGTCTAGCTGTTATCTGCACCAAACAATAATTTTAGAGGAATCTACAAACAGTCGAGACAAAAAAAAAAAAAGTATTGCCAGTTTCGTCTATCCTACATAAAGTAATCTTACTTCAAAGTTTTTAAACTCCTGAAATTCAGTTATTAAAAATAATCAAAATAAAAAAATCTATGGGGCCTAGGTCAAATCATTTGGGCTGGGCAGATCGCAGACGACCCCACCTATCTGCCATTTTCGTATGTTCAACGTTCTGCCGAACACCCTGTATATATAAAGCACCTAATATTTTAATCCTAGCTCAAAAATTTAAACAAAGATCTCTTATTAAACTGTGAACCGTGTAATAGGATAGTATAAAACGGTGGGTTTAATTTCCACCACACCTCGCTGCTCTCCCCATAACGCCCCTACGTCGTTCAACGTGTAATCTATTTTAACACTAATTACAAATAAACCCATCTACAATATCACTTAACCAAGCTATGTCCATTGATTGATGCAATAATATTGCAGTACCTACTTAATACCTTTACTTCAGACTTCATAGTGTTTAGCCGGCATCAGCAATCACATAAGTGTTACATAGTCTGTTTATTTGTGTAAAAACTACAAAGACAGTTATCGTAATGGCTGCAATTTACAATTTACATTGACATGGTATGGTCAGCAACGAAATCCTATTAACATGCTGTTACATTTTCATAATTATTATATCTAGATTGAGGTACTTACTATAGGAGGTACACCTCTGCATTTCCCATCGGGGGAAACAGACCGTGATGTTATGATTATCAATAAACTCAGCCCACCGCAGTCCATTGCTGGACGTAGGCCTTTACTAGGCTGCGCCACAACACACTGTCCTACGCCTTCCGCATCCAGTCTCTCCCAGCTACTTACTTAATGTCGTCGGTCCATCTACCTGAGGGGCGTCCCACGCTACGCTAGCCGATACGCGGTCTCCACTCCACGAGTCGTCTACTCCACCGGCCATCGGTCCTTCGACAAATATGGCCAGCCCACTGCCACTTCAGCTTGTGTACTCTGCAAGCTATGTCGGTAACACCGGTTCTATTCCGGACAATTGAGTTTCTGTTTTTATCCTTCAAAGATACTCCGGGCATTGCCCGCTCCATAGCACATTGAGCGACCTTGAATTTGTGGACCAGCCAAACTGTCAATGTCCACGTTTCGGCACTGTACGTCATAACGGGCAGGACGCATTGATTGAAGACCCTAGTCTTCAAACATTGCGGGATAGCCGACAAGAAGACTTGACGAAGTTTCCCAAACGCTGCCCGACCCAATCGGATCCTTCTGTCCGCTTCTTTCTCAAAGTTGTGTCTACCGAGCTGGACGACTTGCCCTCGGTAGACATACTCCTTCACAACTACGAGAAGCGACCCTTCGATGTGGAATGGACTCGGCAAGAAGTGTGCATTGTTTATGACTTTCGCCTTGTCCAAATTCATGCCGAGGCCATTATGACGATATCATCGGCAAAGCGAAAGTGTGAGATGTACTCGCCGTTCACGTTGATACCTAGTCTAGTCCAGTCTAGCGTCTTGAAAGCGTCCTCCAGCGCATTGTTAAACAGTTTCGGGGATATCACATCCCCCTGTCTCACACCTCTAAGCAGTTGGATGGGGCTGGTTTTCTGATCCTGGATCTGGACAGTCATCGTGGCACTGCCGTAAAAGCATCTTAACACTTCGATGCAGCGCCAGTCAATTCGACATCGTTGCACAGAGGCCAGAACTGCCCATATTTCGACGGAGTCGAAGGCTTTCTCCACACTTGCCACCTAGTCCACACTTGCCATACACAGCGGTTGGTTGTATTCAACGGCTTTCTGTACAATTTGCCGAATAGTATGGACATGTGGTCTACGGTACTGAAGCCTTTTCGAAAACCGGCTTGTTCTGGTGGCTGGAACTCGTCGAGTCTCCTGGCGAAATGGTTCAATCGTGACGACTCACGAGAACAGCGTGTATACGTGGCTCAGTAGTGAGTTGGGTCTATAGTGAGTTTGGGTCTATAGGTCAGCAAGGGTTTGTCACCGTTTTTGAAGAACAGATCTACCTCATCTCTGCTCAACGCCTCGGGCGTTGTACCCTCTTGGATGGCGGAGTTAAAGAGACTCGCTAGCTCTCAATCGCAGAGCCCGGAAGAGGGTAATTAAGATTCCTACCAGCACTTACTGGAATACTTCCTTTCTCCGAGCACGTTTGCTCTTGCGAATCTCTCCTCAGGCCGGCCAATAAAGGCAAGAAAGGGTGGGAGCTCTGTTCCCCGCTTTAAGGAGCGCTGTCGTTATTCCGTTGTCCCCTGGTGCCTTGTTGTTCTTTAGCTGCTCGAGAGCTGCCAGGATGTCCTCCGTATAGTGGCGCGTTAATTTGGCTTGATGGTCATCTGCACTATGTCCCGCTGGTTTCGCCGTCCACCTTGAGTAAAGGTGCCCGTAAAATCCTCGACTTCCTCGAGTATCTCGGACTTCGAAGTCACGATTCTGCCAACCGCAGTTCTTAGTTTCGCCAAATAGGACTTCCCTAATTGCTGAGCGAACACTCTCAACCCTCGGTTCTGCTCAATCACCACCTTAATGTCGCGGGTGTTGGAGCACCGAAGGTCGCATCGCGTTAGCTTTCTGATCTTTAGATTTATGGCCCTCTTATCTGACGAAGACGGCTGCGTTGATGGCAACTCTCGTCTTTCCTTCATAAGTCCGATTCTTCGAGGAAAATTTGGACACCTTACTTTTTCGCTGCGACGGGAAAATTCTGCGGGACACGCCGCGTAGTACTTTGACCACATCGTCGGCCTTCTCATCAACAGCGCCTGTGGTTTCCAGGAGGACGAATCGATTTTTAAGTTCCAGTTGGAATTTTTCGGATTCTACAGCGGCTTGAAGCTAGCCTAGGTCGGAGGGTAGGCCTCATCATGTGGATTCTCTCAGCTCGAAAACTTATACTTAAGAGTGCCTCGGAAAAGTCTGTGATCACTTCCGGTGTTAAACCTACTCATCACGGAGACATTTATAAATATGTGCTTCTTATCCGTCATGATGAAGTCTGTCTCGTTCCTTGTCACGTTTTTGGGGCTCTGCCAGGTCCACTTCCTTTGGGGTTTCTTTTCAAAGACTTTCTAGTCTGCTAGTTAATGCGCCCTAACTCTACCTCAATTTCGGCAAGGTGGTGGTTCAACCTCATCGAACGTACATTATACGTAGTCAGATGTGGTCGTCGTTTTGGTAGCCTTTTTTTTTTGTTTTTCGGGGTGGAAAATCCTCATGGATGTCCGTCGCCCTAGGGCGGGCGGTGGGGTCTGTCAGACTCTTTCTGACTGAAAACCACCCTGGTGTTCCATCTCACACCTACGCCGGGGGTCGCGGGAACGCACGATCCTTCCGCAACCCCCGACTGGTGCCGGCCCGCCGCTGCGGGCCTCTTCGGGTCTGGGGGGGGAGTGAGGTGTTTGACTCACCCCGCGACGTCTAAGAGGGGCGCGCGTGGAACACTACTCGCCGCCACCTCGGGTCCTGGTGTGTGGGTAGCGACGGACGTCCCCGAGTCCGTCGCCCCTGGACCCATTTAGGGGGCCTAGAAGAGGGAGTTGTCCGCCCTCCGCCGACGCCCGGTTCGCCTTTTGCGGGCCGGGTGAGTGGACGAGATCTCCCTCTCCCTTTCCGCAGCCTCCTTCTGCGAGACGACTGTTTCGCAGAAGGAGACCACCGCGTCCCAGGACTCGGCGCTGCCGACCATCGACTCGACTACGGCCGGCAGCGACAAGTCACTGCCTACTTCTGAGATGAGGGCACGGCGCGGCTCCTCCCAAGCGGCACACTCTGCCAGCGTATGCAACGCCGTGTCCTCCCGGCACTCGACGCAGTGGTGACACCGGGCGTCCGGCTCCCTGTTTATGCGACACAGGTACTTCCCGAAGCAACCATGCCCCGAGAGCACCTGCGTCGCCCGAAACGACAGGGAGCCGTGCCTCCTCCCAAGCCAGCGCTCGAGCACCGGCCGGACCGCCTCGATGGTGATGAGGCCGGCGGTACGTCGTTGATAGCCTTTTTTTTTTTTGTCGCTGAGAAATGCTTTATGCATCCCCGCTCGTGGGGGACGAGACGGGGTATGTGGGACTCCTGTCGAAATCAGCACCACAACGCCGTGATGGGAGGGCTATGGGAAAGCGGCTCAGCCTGTACTTCCACAGCCCTCCCGGCGTATGCCCGCCTAGTTGGCGGGCCCCGCATGCCCCCCATTTAACTGGGGGGGCTACGGGATTGGCCGGGGCTGGCCGGGCGCCGCGCGAGAGAATCATCCCCCACGCGCGCGCTGCTTCCTCCCTCCTGGACAGGACCGCCTAAACCGCAGCGGCGGCCCTGCCCAGTCTACGCCCACTCCCCTCCCTCTGTAAGCAGAGGAGGAGTGGGCGTATCTGCCCTCTGTAGCCCGGTTCCCTTCACCGACCATCAAGCATGATCGGTGATTGGAACCGTGACCTTTCCCCGCTTGTTGAAGATTAGCCGCCAGTCCCAATTGTCCACCAAAACCGCACTGGAAGAAATTGGAGCCGACGTTGCCCAGGGTGCGCCACGAGGAGGCTCTTCAACATGCACCCCACGTCGTTGGTAGCCTGCCGTAACCCGTGGATTCTTAGCAACCCCCGTCCCGCCTTTACCGTGACCGCTACCTGGACCAGGAATAGCGGGACCATCGGGTACCGGGAACTGGGGCCCGTTGTTATGGAATTTTTTACTAATTATAATAATAATATCTTTATAATAATATCTTTATTTATATAAAAAACAGATTGCAGATTGAGATTGATTGATTAATTGGTAGGTTTAATGCCCATAGTCAACACGCTGGGCATGCGCGTTGGTGACCCCAGAGCCAATCCTTTCGCAACGGTGACGCTGCTGCCCGTCAGCGCTCTAGAGAATTTAGGTTGGCTTGTTGGATGGTTACATCGCTATCGGTCGGTCGCCAGCGCCTCGTCCGTCAGTGGCAGGGAGTACCGCGCGCAGGTGAGGTTGACATTTGGGGAGTCCGGTTGTTGTGTGCTCCCCCTTACAACATGTGATGAAATTTTTATTTTGTTGCTGACTGTACCTACTATTAAATTTATGATAGCAAAACGTGTAGACTAGTAACTGCGCCACTACAATGTCTCCTTCCTGTCTAGAATACATTCGTTAAAGTACTAGTAGAGACAGAAATAGATACACCTTCGTGTTTATGGCAAACTGCACGCGAAGATGCATGTGCATATTATAGTCGAAGGTTTTGTGGTATTATTTGGTCCTTACTACATTTGAAATTGGCGTTTTGTATGGAAAAAGCAAAACGATTATTTTTTAATGAAATTATTCTAATTAATCAAAGTATATACCATTGTTATCTATGCACTTTCGCCATTTTATCGATAGTTCGAGATTCCTTTGCTGAAAAACTTGTGGAAGCGAGAATCAATAGAATCTTTGAAGGCGGTTTTGACAGCCTCATCAGAATTGTTTTTTTTTTCTTGCTAAAGTTGTCAAAATTTTGGAAAAAGTGGTAATCTGTTGGAGCAAGGCCCGGGGAGTACGGTGGGTGTCGGAGACGTTCCAATCGCAGCTCCTCTAATTTAGCGACCGTCTGTTGTGCAGTGTGTGGTCTAGCGTTGTCCTGAAGCAGCAGGATATTATGCAATACTCAAGCCGGTTCACACACAGCTAGAAGAAGATAACCTTTCTGCTGATAATCACCCGACAGATTAGTTAACTCATAGAAAATAGAACCTATAACAAACCATAACCACTTAGGTATACATTTACATAATGGCAGGTTTACATAATAGTCCATGCTCGTGGCTAAATACTAAATGCCGCACGGGTCGATCGAAGGTTAAGCTACGCATGCTGCGGTCGATTCGTGGATGGGTAACCATCAATTACATATCGAGACCCCTCCGTACCTCAAAAAGCACGTTATGCCTTTGGCCCCGGCTGTCATCCGTAGATCTTAGACAGTCGTTACGGGTAGTCGGAAGCCCAAAACACAGACTACCATTCTTACCAAGGGGCATCGTGTTACCCAGTTACTGGGATGTGTAGGTCAGATAGGCAGTTGCTCCATGTAAAATACTGGTATTCAGCTGCATCCGGTGAGACTGGAAGCTGACCCCAACATAGTTGCGAAAAGCCTAAGCAGATTGAGGTATACATAATAATAAGATTAATCGACGAGACAGAATAGAACGGCGTTGTCCAATCAAATTACAAGTATGTTATCTTATTTTGTATCCACTATGTTAGTAGGTATAGATGATACCTACATATTAATGCAATAGGTAACTACTATAGTAGTTACCTATTGCATTAATATGTAGGTATCATATCAGTATAAGAGACAGTTTTATATCTCGGAGTAGATAGGCATTTTACGTAACTATAAAATTGTTTCTTACATTTGATTGTCTTATCTAAAGACACCACAAAGATATTTTATAGGTACAATAAAATTATGTTATCAAACCCGTAGTCATAGTATGTAGGTACCTATATGTATGATATGAATGCGTGAGAGAATATTACGACGTGCGTAATAATATACCAGATAATTACTTACATATTTTAATACATTATACATACTGACATAATTGAACACTTAGAGTTATCACCCGAAATCGGAATTATTAAAAGGCTTAAGGGACTGACTACAGCTAAAGCGCGGTCACTGTCGGACGGCATAGAAAAGAAAGAGAAGCGCGATGACACAAAGCTGGTAATTTATTGCAAAATATGAAGCTGTTCTCTAATTACAAAAAAATCTATCGATTGGACTACAAAATGAAAACACTATCACGTTAACAATGTTGCTTGAAGAACATTCACATAAAAAAAAACAAAATGATTATTATGAGAGAACATCCACACAAGGTCTTCAGGTCCCGAACTAGGCTGAGCCTGTACTACGGTAACCTGATGACTGATATACATACATACATATGCACACCCAGACACGGGTTAAACAGACATGTTCATGCACACAAATGTTTGACTTGTCCGGGGATCGAACCCGGGACCAGCGGCTCAGAAGGCAGGGTCGCTACCAACTGCACCAACCGTTCAGTCGCATGCACGATTGCATGTTTAGTATGGTAAGATATTTTTAGAGGTATGTTTGTGACTTTTTTCTATCGTACCAAATTAGTTGTATTATGTTTTCAACACATTGGTGCCGATTCTCTTGTCACAAAATTCTCTAAACTAGACTAAAAATCACCAAAATTTCGTTTTCCGATTTCCCATTCCGAAATTGACTAAAGTGACACAACTTAACAAAATTTAAGTTTGACAGCATTAAGATGGCACTGAGATTATAATTTAGTGAAAATGGCAATTTTCCTATTCTGAATTATACGTTTTTCACAAAAAATTTTAATTGTCTAACTTAATCTGCCTATTTTTCATCGCGATTAAAAAGGTGTGAAATAAAATTAGTTGTCATGAACTAAAATTCTCAACTTCTGATGCAAAAACCGTACTGTATCTTTTTTTCTTTTCTTTTGCTTATACATATCTCGAAAACGGTGTGTCCTATCGCAAAAACCAAAGAAAATTTCAACCCCCCTTTATAAAACCTGTAAACCTATATAATCCAACGTGTTGGTAATAATTTTTCATATTTTCCATACAAAAAGTGAAAAATTCCATACAAAACATGTCGAGGCTGCAAATAATGCACGCCTCTGGCTCTAAAAAAAAAATCACGTGGTATGGCAAACAGGTACCACGTGGAGTCACAATTGCCAAATTTGATTTTAGGTGTGTCAAAATTATTTTTAAATTTAGAAATTTTATTTTGCAGAATAGCTTTTAAGATTCTCATAGCCAAAAAGGAAGGAATTTTAGTGATAGTTTAGTTAGTTTAGTTCGGTGTACAACAGAATCGGCACCAATATCTAACTAGCATAAATCCTGAAGAATATCATATATTTTTCTGATTTTGTTTACTGCAGTGGGTCATATACTTTTAGGCATTATAAAACTTGCGTTTAGGTCATGTAGTCCTCTTAATTAATATTCCTATGAGTATGAAGGTTATACTAATTACTTACTATAAGTATCTACACTATCTACTTAGCCTAGACAATAAATTATAATGTATAAGGTAATTAGTATGTCATTTCGAGTACCTATGTAAATGACCACGCAAATAATTTTTCTATAGACAACCATGAGTTACAAGAATGTTGGTCATTATAACATTGCCATTTTGTAAATTAACCAGTTATAGGGAGACCAATTTGGACGTGAAAAAAACCTATTAAATGGAACTAAAAGAAAAATAAAAAATAATAATAATATATTGAGACCAAAAACTACAGAAAATATATTATAAAGAATTTAACAACCGATACTTGTAGAAAGTGTAGTACTTCTCCAGAGACAATCCAACATATAACTGGTGCCTGCAAATCAATAGCCCAGACAGACTACAAACATCGACATGATCAAGTAGCCAAAGTCATACATCAAAAACTAGCTCATAAATACAAACTTATAGACACCGTAGTACCTTATTATAAATATAACCCTGAAACGGTATTAGAGAACCCCACAACAAAACTGTACTTCGACCGAGCCATACTCACAGATCGCACAATTCACTTTAACAGACCCGACATCACATTAATTAATAAAATAAACAAAACTGGGTTCTTTATTGACATTGCCGTGCCAAATACGCATAACTTACAGACTACAATAGCTGAAAAATTATCCAAATACACCGAACTAAAAGACGAAATAACCCGACTTTGGCATCTTCAAAAAGTCACAATAGTCCCCATAGTGCTATCTACGACAGGAGTAATTCCTAAACAGCTTCATCAGTCCCTTAGTTCCCTCAACCTGCCATCTAACACCTACCACCTGCTGCAGAAGGCAGTGATTCTAAATACATGCAGGCTAGTTAGAAAATTTCTTCAGTGTGAGTCGGACAACTTGCACCAATACTCCCACTCAAATATAGTTTCGTCTACCATACAGGCTACTTATAATATTACTCCCACACTTAACCCCACTGCTGGACACTTGGCTTAGGCCCGTGCCATCAGTTCTATCCGGCTATGCCGAGGAAAACAATTCCATAAACATAATAATAATAATAATATATATATTTCATTTGAAATATAAGATTAGAAAATTTAATAAACCTTATTTACAGTCCGTTCAACCGATTTTGAACATGATGGCATTTAAAGCAAACACGTGGTTACAATACCAACTGTTTACTGCAGCTGCCATTTGACATGCTATCAATCAACGCAATAGAAGTCAAAATCGGTTGGAGGGACTGTAAAAAAGATTTATTTGTATTTCTAAACTTATTTCTAAGTATAGTAGCATAGAATAAGAAGGTACTTATTTAAGTGACTGCCTCATTGGTCTATCATTATCAACAACTTTTACTATGGGACATAACCTGAAATCACAAAAAAAATATCAGCTGTTCCCTACATTTTGAAGGGTTATGCAAACATAAATGTAGGGAGCAGCAGATTTTTTTTTTTGCGATTACAGTGTGGGTCCTATAGTAAAAGTTGTTCATGATGATGAGTACAATGACCCCTTAAAAGGATGCCCATGAATTCAATTTCACCCTGTATAGTATTTCATTGGTACAATAATTATTGAAATATTCTTAATACTTACGTTACAATTGTCTTACGCTGTTTTTTTTTTTTGTTTTAATCTTATTTTATTTTGGGGTTTTTATCAGAGAGTGACAACCCCATCATACCCTTTTACAAAGTAACTACTGTTTTACAATATTATTCTGCTTAATCAGCTTGTTATCCATTAAAATAACTTAGCATCTATTAAAAGCAAGGAAGGCGAATCACTCACTTGTAAAAGATTCCGTGAGTTAGTGATAGTTCATTATCTCACAAAACCTTCTAGTTAATTCCGAACATGGTGCAGATAAAATTGTTTGTATTAATCCCACATCCGTCACATTCAGATTCAGCTCAAACATGAGTGATTCACGTTCACTCTTATTTCGGACACAATCCATCAGCAAATGCTGTACATCCTCGACTTTATTGCACACTGTGCAGTTCAATACAATAATTATTGAAATATTCTTAATACATAATATGTTAGAACTGTCTTACGCTGTTACAGGTGCCGAAAGAACCATTTGTATGGGATAAGATTGAACAGTTTTTAAGTTTACTTCCTGATCCGTATACATCAGAAGTTAAGCAAGCCAGGTACGTACAATACTTGAACATTCTTATTACCTAAACGGAAAACAGAAGTTATAGGACTTTCTTTGCTGATCGTAGGTACCGACCTCATTATTCCTTTCTTATTATACCTACCTACTTTATCTACTACTTAGGTTGGATATTTACTTTGAATGTATTAACGTAATCCTTAATACAATAAATAACTTCCTTTTTTTAAATTGGAAATGTTGTATACATAATTAGTGTATTTATTTATAGATGTAATGGCAAAAACTTTGAATAAGTTCCTATTTAAAAAAAAACCTAGCGTCGTATAGCAACCGAGCAACTTCAATCTTTATATACTATATCAAGATTGAAGTTGCTCGGTTGCTATATTATGATAAAATGCCTACTTCTGAAAACTTGTGTTGATAATAATCACAAGACTTAATTTAATCAGATATCATTTTATCTATTGATCACGTTTATCAAACAAATAGTCATTCTCGCAATCCGCAAGGCACTATTCGGGTCTCACTAAACATAGACTAATATATATAAACTGAGATAGACTGGCAACTGTCAGTTTGATCATTTCTTAGCGTTGAGCGACATCTGTACGCTACACAGGGAACTAAACGAACTACGTATAGATAGGTTCATAGATAGTTCACAAAATATCAAATGTAATGAATCGACCAATTTGCAATAAAAAATTAAATACTTTATCACAGAAAATAAAGCAGATAATTCCTCATACAAATCAGTCAAATCAGTACATTTCATATCTCCAGAACTGTTCATCAAAATAATATTTAGTTAGGAATAGGTTGAGATGAACAGTCAGGAAATAATACAAAATTATGTTAAAAATGTATTTATTTTCCTAAACATTTAGTACTACTCCAGTTTGCCTTTCTCGTTTCCTTCCCTTTCTTTTATTAAAATGCTCTCGAGCCTGTAGAATAATGCAGTCCATCTCATTACAATCCGCTTCAGTAAAATTATAAAAGCTCTTGCCAGTGAGAACATTGCTGACTTCACTGCACCAATTCATAATGAAGAATGCGACACTTTTATTCAATAAATACTTATTTAATGTATTTTTATGTTCTTTCCATGTAAGAAAATTAAAGTCAATATGTAGAGTTACTATTAAATTTACATATTGTACAATTTGCTTTAAATGTGCATCAGTTTTTAACACCTCTAAAGTGATGTGTTTCACTTGGGCAAAGTAGTCAAACAATGATCGAGAAGGATAGCACAACCATTTCAAATGAAGAGATGGAACGGCCAATTTACAAACTCTGTTTTTTGGGTACAGAAACACATCTTGAAAGTGTCGACCACAGATTCTTTGAGTTCTGTAGACAAGGTTGCTATCCAGACTCGCAATACTACCTCCAATACTCTTGATCCAATTCTGAAACTTTACTGCCTCGTTCTCAGGATTTGGAAAGTAATGTAGAGGTATGCCTGAAAATAAAGTAAAATGACTTTACTTGGACTGACTGATATGTGATTTATAGTCTGCTACTATTTTCTGGTATGGTGCTGGTATGAACTACATGAAAAAAGCATGTCATGGTAAAAGGAACCGGTCAAGTGCAACTCGAGCAAAACAACTTATAAAAGTTGGAAAACTTAAATTTGCGTGCTTAAGCACTTACTTTGTATGAAATTAACTACAAATATAAGCATGTATCGGTTTATTCTGTGATATAACTATAGATTACCAATTTTCGGACTTTTTCCGTAATTTGTACTGTTAGTTCCTACTTCTTGCCAAATTTTATGATGATGGATAAAAATCCATCCAAATCGATTCAATGTTATAGTGAGAGACATGATTGAGGTTGAAATTATTATAACATAATTATATGTAGTTTCGCTTACCATCTTTTGCTACGACTGGGCACCCAGGAACACAGCAGACGTTTTGAGGCATTGTGAAAAATGTAAAATAACACTATACTGAGATATATGGTCCGTAAGGAGGGCCTATCTACTATAGATCACAAACACTTTCACAAAGTACAGTTTATGCTGAAATTTCGGTATTTCTGGAATATATGGAGGAACTAAAGCTCAACTCAAATATATATTAGTCTACAACTCAACGTTATAGCACAAAAACACCAAAAATTACAAGAAAAATGCCCACGGGCATGTAAACATACCAGTGAGAAAATTCTTGTGACGTAAATACTTAGTGTTGCTAACGTTTAGGATCAGAAAACTACTCTTATGATTCTATCATCGTAAAAATATCATATAAAATACAAAATTATAGTTATTTATTTTATGAATAAATTCCACTAGGTTGCTAAATCATATATTAGGTGCAACTAGACTAATTAAAGAAAAATAGCAAAATCAACAATTACTGTAAAGTACCAAATATTTCAAGCAAAAAAAAGTGGTAACACTGTAATAAAAAGTTCTAAGTGTAGCAGATAGATGGCACTTTTCACAATAAAAAAAAATGTTCTAAGTTACCAGGGCATGTCACTAAATGCTAGACTGCGCTGCGACGTTAGCGACGCAGACGCCTTTTTTTTTCATACGTGGCCCACTCGTTAGTGTATCGTTCTTTTTGTATAAGTATCTACACAGGCAGGTAAAAGGACGCTGCAACCCATACCCACTGTCAGTCTACCCTATTTTTTATTGACATAGTGTTTTGCAACAATTCATAATATTGTTGTCAACTGTCCGATTAAAGAAATGGTCGTTTGCTTGCTTACGGGATTCTGGAATTCCCTTCAAATGCATGATAAATTTACTGTAGAGTCGGTATTTCATTTGGGCAATAAACGGCAGCTGACTTAGGTCTAATGCTCGACCAACTGAGCAGCGCTAGCCTCGAGGTCGAACTCGCGCTGAATATGGCGAAGACCAAGGTGGTGCACCAACCGCTACATAGTATTTGGGGGTGTGCGGATTGAATATGTCCATGAGTTCATACTGGGCGGAATGGCAGTGGGCAGGGCACATTGCTCGCAGAACAGATGGCCTATGGGACCGAAAGGTTCTGGAGTGGCGACCGCGTACCCGAAGACGTAGCCTTGGAAGGCTACCCACAAGGTGGACCGATGACCTGGTGAAGGCCGCAGGAATCCGCTGGATGTGAGACGCACAGAACCCGTCGAAGTAGCAGTGGTTAGGGGAGACCTATGTCCAGCAGTGGAAGTCTTTCGGCTGAAATGATGATGATGATGAGTTCATATTCCTCGGCCAAATAGTCTCCTTCCAGGCAAGACCTGATAAAAAACTTGCTAGACCCACCCAGAATGTCTGGAAAAGCTATTGGTCGATGAAACAATTGATGAAAGGACCTCTCCCTCTCTCAATGAAGAGAAAACTTATGGACATGTGCATTCTTCCTACCTTCATCTATGGAGAGCAGACATGGTCACTAAAAAAAACAAGTCTAAGGAAATAAAACAAGTAGTGACGAATTTATCGAAGGGGAAGTCTCCGGGGCATGACGGATTGGGTGTTGAGCACTTGCTGTACGCTGGACCTCATATATACCGCATACTTGCGATGCTTTTTACTTTTTGTGTCCGTCATCGTCATACCTATCTTCCAGCGGAGTTAGTAGAAAGTGTGGTAGTACCCGTTATTAAAAATAACACCGGTGATGTCTCTGACAAAAACAATTACAGGCCTATATCCTTAGCTACGATAGTTGGCAAGGTACTGGATGGTCTGCTTGAGCGGCAGCTTAGTAGCCACTTATCATTAAATGATGCACAGTTTGGCTTCAGAAGCGAACTGTCGACGGAGAGTGCAATCCTGGCGCTCAAGCAGACTGTCAGGTATTATACAGACAGAAAGACGCCAGTGTATGCTGCCTTTCTTGACCTTTCCAAGGCTTTTGACCGCGTTTCCTATGATATAAGCTGCATAGTTTAGATTTGCCTACAGAGCTAGTTAACTTGCTGGAGGTCTGGTACAGCTCGCAAACAAATCGTGTTAGATGGGATAATGTGTCCTCCGAGCCGTATTTGTTGGAGTGTGGAGTGAGACAGGGTGGGTTGACATCACCTGCTATGTTTAACTTGTACATGAATGACCTGATTGATGGGCTCAGTAGTACCAATGTCGGCTGTTCAATAGATGGTGTCATGGTTAATAATCTGAGCTATGCAGACCATCAATCAGTGCACTCCGGAAATTGCTAGTTGTATGTGAATCCTACGCGGCGACGCATGGGCTGACATACAACGTCAAGAAATCACAAATGGTGGTTTTCCACAACAAACGTGCTT
The DNA here is from genome assembly GCA_937001585.2 of Brachylomia viminalis. Lineage (NCBI taxonomy): Eukaryota > Metazoa > Arthropoda > Insecta > Lepidoptera > Noctuidae > Brachylomia > Brachylomia viminalis. The sequence continues at coordinate 14,617,506 of OW443299.2, forward strand.
CGTTAGATAACGTTCCTCCAGTGACTATAGCCGGAATACCATTGCAGCGTGTTGCTCAGGTGAAGTACCTAGGACATGTGGTCACGGAGGAGTTATGTGATGATTCCGATTTGGACAGGGAGCGTAGGGCGTTGGCGGTTCGGTGTAATATGTTAGCCCGCAGGTTTGCACGCTGTAGTAGGGATGTGAAGGTGTACCTTTTTAAGGCCTACTGCCAATCCTTCTACACGTGCAGTTTGTGGGTGAAGTATACGCAGAGGGCCTACAACGTCCTACGCGTTCAGTACAATAATGGATTTAGGATGCTGCTGGGGCTTCCGCGCTTCTGTAGCGCTTCGCAGATGTTCGCGGAAGCCCGTGTTGACGATTTCCATACAATAATGAGAAAGAGGGCGGCGTCAATTATGGGTAGGCTGCGTGGAGGCCCCAACAGCATCCTGAAAACATTGATTGATAAGGTGGACAGGCCCTTTATTAGGCACTGGATGCAGAGGCACGTGCCACCATCTGTTGGGCCACGTAGGTATTAGTTGTTGTTAGGTTAGTTTGTAAGTTTTACTAACATAGTTTGTAAGTTGTTGTTACTAACGCTATGGATTGTGTGTATTTTTATATGTGGTCCGCAATAAATGAATTATTATTATTATTACTAACCAAGCATCAAAAGTGCGCACTCGTTGTCTGTCAGCGAGCAATGGAACGCAGTATCTTAGGAGTTAAAATAACTGATGGCAAAAGGAATTTCATATTGTGTTCCAAAACTCAAATTGATGATGGAGGTCACCACACGGTGGATCACAAACAGTAGCTAACGCAGCAACGCGGCAGGCACAGGGTAAATGACGGGACAAACACGACTCTTTTGTTAAAGATTGGCCACATACAGCAAACAATATTTTGATTTAAAAGAGTGTCCGTGGAGTTTCTTGCCCATTCTTCTCCATAGAAACCTATACGCTTTGGAATGGGCAACTAGCTTCATCTTTGTGACTGACCGATGCCTTGACAATTCCAAAGTGCCTGTAATTGGTTTAATTGAAATAAATGGTTTGAGTTTGAGTCGAGCAATAGATAGGGATATGTGGAAGTAGGGAAGGGAGGCATTTGCCCCGCAGAGGGACACAAGACTGATAATAATAATAAAGTTTTAATTTAATCCCCAAGGAATTACTAAAACTAAGCAACATGTCTGTAGATAGCTAGATTGCGTATCTGTATAAGATTGTAGAAATTATGATGAGATACAAAAGAAAATTGTTGATACTAAACAAAATTATTTTTCTTTTTTATAGATTCGCAAATAGTTTCAGCTCAATAACAAAACTAAGGATAGAGTACGAGCGTCTTAAGTCGCACTTAATAAAAACAAAAAGTCCTATTGTGTTTGCTCACAATGATTTGCTTCTAGGAAACGTAATATACAACAAAGATGAAGGGACAATATCTTTCATTGATTACGAATATGCAGCGTACTGCTACCAAGCGTACGATATAGCCAATCACTTCAATGAATTCGTTGGTGAGTATTTCATCGATCACTATTCTATACTTTGACATGAAAATCAATGAAGTATATGCAGTCGAGGCTATTGACTGATGAGTTCGGTGTGGGTCCCTGTACCCGAGCCAGTATGCAGGAAGTTGATCATTTATTTTACTTATTCAATGAAACATCAATTACTTCCGCGGGCGTTATGGTTGTAAACACACATTTTATTTCTTCTCACATACTGACATGTTGAATAACAACCCAAAAGCGTGGAAAAACGGGTAGAGTGCTTTCCACGGAAGATGTTCCGCAGATGCGGCGCTGTTGACGTAACACGGAAATGTTGCCAACCTCTAGCGTATGCTGTCTTTCACAGTCCTAAAATAATATTTTGTCGAACCCTGATTTAATCGAGTTAATTTCAATTATGCAAAAAAAACCCTAGCATAGTAGGTACCTACATTTCACATTAGCACTCGCTCTGAAAATTAATATGGCAAAAATCGTATAGGTAATATCTATCTAGCTTATTGTGATCGCAGATATGAGACATAATTTATTTATTTTATATAGGTACTATTTATACAAGTTTTCACAAATGTCAGTGTTTAATATTATTGTTTTTTAAATTAAATGATAAATGATTTTATTTCTGTAAGTAAGTTTGTGCAAACAATCACTACGTCACACGTCAATCATGCACTACTCAACAAAGTATAGGGAACAAGCCAACTATAAACGTATTAACGTTATAGATAAACGTATTTAAGAAAAAGTCTTTACAAGAAGTACTGGCGACAAAAAATTGACAATGTTGGTTGGATATGCATTAAATAATTATTGTTCTAACCAAACCGCCAGGAGAAGATTGCATGAAGTTAATCTTCACGCTCGCAGACCGCTTAGACTTCCAGCTCTTCGTCGCGGAAATCGAGGGCGTCGATTATTGTGTGCTAACAACGCATATTTGCACTAGACCGACACCCAGTGGACTCGCGTTCTTTTTTCTGATGACTCGCGCTGTGGGTTTCATCACGATTCAAGAAGAGTGCGTGTTTGGCGAGTTCCTGGTCGCCAGAGTCGACTCCCGAATCCTCAGGAAGTTTATCCGTACCAGGGTATTATGGTTTGGGCTGTAATTCGCCTGAGTGGAAGAACGGACCTCGTTCTGATACGAGGCAGTTTAAATGCGGAACAATACAGTGTCGAGATTGTGCAACCTATGGTTATCCTGCGCCGACAGCAGTATGGCTAAGATTTCATGTTCATGTAAGATAATGCGCGTGCACACACGGCCAGGCAGTTGAAATTACTCTGCGAGAACAATATCACTATTAGAGTGGCCTGCTCAGTTCGCTGATCCCATAGAACATGCGTGCGATTTGCTCGGGAGAAGGGCGTTCAGTGACCCCAAAATTTTAACGCGATAGAAGAGCTTTTGCACCTCTTTCCAGAGTATGGAGCGATATTCCACAGGTGGCAATAGACAACCTGATAGTCAACATGCCACGCCGATGTAGAGCTGTCGCTAATGCCTTGGGAGGTCCAACAGATTATTAAAAAGTGGCTAGGAATGTGCTTTTTTTATTTAATGTTATCTGGTTGTTAGTTTTTTTTTTTGTAATCTACAAAAAAGTGATTCTCTCGTGTTTGGTACCATTTTAGATTTTTATAAGATTTTTTAACTTTTTCAGTACAAACCCTTTTATTTAATCGAACAATTAAAATCTATATTAAATTATGCTTCCATGGGTATAAAATATGTTACATAAAAAGTGTTAAAATTAAAATAATTACTATGAATACCCCTGTTCCCTAGACTTTGTTGAGAAGTGTATTTTTAAAACTAGATGAGGTATCTGACTACTCTGAGAAGAAAGGCCGAAACTAACTCTGAGGATTAGCATAATATTTCAAAGAAAGTAGCATACTTACTACTCTGCCTAGAAAAAAAAGGAGTTTCCTAAAGCATCCATTATAATTATTATTGTATTTTTTAAAGGGCTCTCAATAGATGACATTGACTACGACAAGTATCCCTGCGAAGAGTTCCAGTTGGAGTGGATCAAAGTATACCTAGCAATATATTTGGACGTGGGCCACCCCTCCGATGCGCATATTTACAAAGTTTATAAAGAGGTTCAACAATTATCATTGCTGTCTCATTTCCTGTGGGGAATATGGTCACTTGTGCAGTATGAACACTCCGATATAGACTTCGATTTCGGCAGGTGAGTTCAATCAATTTAGGTTACAAAAAACAGATGAATATAAAGCAACTGCATACTGCTGGTTTAAGCATGATATGAGGAACATACGAGACAAAACTCAATCATCGTTCATGATTATCAAATCCAAAAATGAATTTCGTAAGTATATCAAATCAACCAATCTTATTTCTTTTTCTTGCAGTATCTCTATAGAGTTGTAAATTGAGATTTAAAACTCATCATCATTTTAGAATAGGGCTTAGTTAGTTGTAATAGATTTTTTGTGTGTTAAAATACTTAATAGTCCCAATCAGACAGAATTTTCTTTCGAAACTTACTTATTCGCGTGCTTTTTTTTCAGATATGCTGAAATAAGATTGAATCGCTATTATGCGTTGAAAGATAAGATCTTTAAGCAACTGAGTTGATTAAAAGTTTTTAAGGATAAGATTGTAAAATTATCATACATTTAATACAAATACTTACTTTTAAAAAACAAGTACAATTATCAAGTAGTAAAAGTAAACATATTTATTTGTATTGCTTGGCGATGCTCTTTAATTAATATCAGAAATACATTCCTAATCATTATTGATATTTTTTGTGTATATTTAAATATATTATAATAAAATGTTAAACATACAAAAAATGCCTACTAGGTATCTTTTTGTTCATCCCTACTGGTCCCTACGTATCAAATCGGCGTAAAATCAGTAGTAGGTACCTACCTACAAGCAGATGGTAAAGGTAAGCGCACATTGCAGCCGCACGCCGCCGCGCCGGCGCGGCAGCGCACCGCATTTCAGTTCAAAAAAGTGCGGTGCGGCCTGCCTGTTTAAACTTGGACTTTTACAGCCTTATTCATAAAAAAACTCGCTAATCACTGATTAGCAACTGTTTAGTTAGCTCTTAATGCGCAGATACCCTTGAGTATGCTTCTCAAGTATGGAACCCCCAGTATGAGACGTATAAATCTCGTATTGAATTAGTTCAGAGGAAATTTATGAGATACCTAGATTTCAAGGCGCAGCAGTTTTCAGACGACTATGCACAGCGGTGTAAGCGTTATCATTTTTTACCGTTAGAATTGAGGCGTAATATTAATGATATTTGTTTTCTTGTCAACATTGCTAATGGATTAATCGATTGTCCCGATTTAGGTACTAAGTAAAATTTTTCTTCGCACCAATCAAAATAACCTAAGATTACGACCATTATTACAAGTACCGTTTACAAAGACAAATTATAGGCGTAACGCTTTTTGTATACGCAGTGCAATACTATTCAACAACCTGCCATCGCATTTAGAAATTGATTTATTTTGCACGAGTGCGTTAAGAATCAGGAAAATCTTGAGTAAGGAATATTTTCAATGAGTGAATAAAGTGAATGTTTGTGATTTACCGCGGCATACCTACCCATTTTCCATTAATTTTTCTTTTCTTTGATCTTCTTTTTTTTTTCTTAACATTGTTATTTATATGTGGAAGCTTGTAATTAGCAATTGTCAGTTTTTTACTACTTCGTTACCATTTGCGTGTATTAGTCTGTAAGCTTTCTTAAAATTGTAAAAATAAAATAATAAAATAAAATAATCAATGATTAACATCTCGATTATTCCGTTCAGCCTATTCTAAATAAATGACTTTTGACTTTGATCATCCACCTCAAAAAATCCACCCTAAGGTGGATTACGCATGTCCGAGAATCCACCCTAGGCCTAGTTGGTAAAACGGAATTTAAATCCCGGACGCGCCATGCGCCAGGTGTGCTGGTGGTCGCCGGAGCTGACGACTCTGCGCAGTGCGTGCGTCGCTGTGCGACGCCGGTACACCAGGCACCGCAGGCTCCGTATTCGCCCTAAGGATACGGAAGCCATTCAGGCGGAGCTGTACGATGAGGAGTCGCTAGAGACTCTTGAACAGGAACCAGGGACCTGTGGGCACGCCCTAGGGCGTGGGCAAGCTCCACCCATGGGCTCCCTCGCTGACGCAGAGTCTCTGGCCCCAGCTCGTGGAGGACGTGGTGAGCGCTCTGTTCCCTTCTAGAGGAGAACATATCTCCCCGCCCATGGCTCCGCCTACTGCAATGCTCGATGCGGACCACACCGCTGACGACGCCGACGATGCTCCGGAGTGACCGAGGTAAAGCTGCGAATGGCGGTACGTAGGCTGAATGCTAAAAATATCGCCCCAGGACTCGACGGCTTACCTGGGAAAGCCTGGGTCCTGGCCTCGGAGGCTCTCGGGCCTCGACTAAGGGGGCTCCAAAGCGCATGCTTGGAAAGGGGCCAGTTCCCACTTCGTTGTAAGACGAGGAGGTACGAGGTAGGCAAACTCTTGGAAAGAGTCATTGCAGACTGCCTCGTCGGGCGGCTGGGGTGGGTGGTGCCGGATTCGGCGGAGAGCCAGTTTGGTTTCCGCAGGGGGCGCTCTACGGTGGACGCCATCATGCGCGTGCGGGCCCTCACGACAGGGAATGTTGTGGCCCGGGGTGGGGTCGTCTTGGCGGTTTCTCTAGACATCGCCTATGCCTTCAATACCCTGCCCTGGAGTTGCATCAGGGAGGCACTCCGGTATCACCGAATGCCGACCTACCTCTGTCGTGTGGTCGAGTCGAGGCCTGTTTAACGGACAGGGCCGTCATGTACCCCGGTCACCAAGGAGAATGGAACCGGCAAGAGATTTCGTGCGGTGTCCCACAGGGATCGGTCCTGGGGCCGAATCTGTGGGATATCGGCTACGACTGGGTGCTGTGCGCCGGCCTGCCATAGAGGCGTCAGCGTGCGTTTGCTACGCTGACGACACGCTGGTCCTGGCGCAGGGGAGGTCGCACCAGGCGGCGGCTCAGAGGTAGGCAGTGACTGGTCGCTGCCGGCCGTAGTCGAGTCGATGGTCGGCAGTGACGAGTCCTGGGACGCGGTGATCTCGTCCACTCACCCGGCCCGCAGAAGACGCACCGGGCGTCGGCGGAGGACGGACAACGCCCTCTTCCAGCCCCCCTAAATGGGTTCAGGGGCGACGGACTCGGGGACGTCCGTCGCCCCCTACACATCAGGACCCGAGGTGGCGGCGCGTAGTGTTCCACGCGCGCCCCTCTTAGACCTCACGGGGGGAGTCAAACAATTCACTCCTTCCCCCCCCCCCCCCCCGACCCGAATAGGCCCGCAGAGGCGGGGGTTGCGGAAGGATCGTACGTTCCCGCGACCCCAGGCGTAGGTGTGAGATGGAATACCGGGGTGGTTTTTAGACAGTAAGAGCCCGACAGACACCGCCGCCCGCCCCAGGGCGGCGGAGATCCGTGAGGATTTGTCAACCCGCAACCAAAAAAAAATAAAAAGGTGGCGGCCGAACTAGCGACACGCGGGTTTGCCCTGGGCCTCGAGTATCACAAGCCGATTCCCGGCCACCGTAGGCGCGGGCTGGCGGACGGCGAGCAATGTGCAGCTCGCCGTCCAATAAGGACCAGGCCCGGGTCGACGGCGCGTTTTGTTCCACGCGCGCCTCAAAGAGATGTCAGCACCAAACGATGGGGTCCGCTAGGGCCGATGCCTGCCAGGGTTGCGGGAAGGTCCGAAAGAGTTACCGTGGCCCCTGGCATAGGCAACTGAAAAAACACGGGTGGGTTTTAGTCAGTAAGAGTCTGAACCGCACTCCCGCTCCGCCCAGTGCGGGAAAAGTTATTTGATGATTTCCCACCCTAAAAAAAAATGGATTTTTTGTGGTGGATAAACGGAATAACCCGAAAATCAGAATATAAAAAAAAACATGTTTCTTTCATTGTGTTTGCGATGGTAGCAATAAAAAGAATACGGTCCGATATAATTTGGGTAAACAGGAAATCTCTAAACTAATATACAGGGTGGCCGGAACATTGACGTCCAAAAATAAAATTTCGGTCCCTCGTATCGTGGGGTATTCGAATCACCCCCATGTATGTTCCGCGACTTTTCATAGTTTTCGAGTTATGAATTTTTTTCTGAATGTTTGAAAATTTTCGACCTGACCAACCTAAAAAAATTCTAAAAAAAAAAGTAGAGGGTTTTATCGAGTTTCTTTTTTTGCAACTGAATTTTCATAAGTAGTACTTTTATGCATAAAATAATCAGCTTCGTAACTGTGATGAAAGTTATGAAAATGTTGATCTAAAGTGAAAAATTTACGTTCGGTAAATTATGACTCAAATTTTCAACTTTAAATTAAAAATCTTAACAGGTGACTTCATAATTCCTAAGTAGGCTTCAAGAATGCGCCAGACTCTCAGTTTTCATAATCATAAAAAAAATGAAGTACTTAATAGGGCTACTTTGTTTAAAATCGGCCTTCAAAGACAGCGAGGTGGAAAAATTCTTAAAATTACCCATCTGAGTAATTATTTTTTTTTGGCTATTTTCTCGTTCCTAAGGTTAATTAATGATAAGAATACTGAAAACTAACCAACAAATAGTTTCAGAGTTGGGTAAGAAAAGTTTTACGTAAAAAGTGGTTTTGAATAAAACACAGATGATAATGTGAAAAAAGTACTTAATTTATTTTTAACATTTAGAAAAGGTTTTCAAAGTGGCCACCACCAGCAGCAATACACATTCTACACCTACGTAAGAAATTGTCTGGCAATCGTCTAAAAGCGTCTCTGTTCTCTCTCACAACACGTTCAGCTTCTGCAATCAACTGCCTCAGCTCTTGTTCACTTGAACAGTCTCGGGCGTATGCTATTTCCTTGTAATAGCCCCAAATAAAGAAATCGATGGGGTTGAGATCAGGTGAGCGTGGAGGCCACCTAATTGGTCCGCTGCGTCCGATCCATCTGTTGGGGTATGTTTCATCTAAGTAATTTCGGACCTGGGTTGCATAGTGACACGGGGCGCCGTCATTTTGCAACACCATGGTTCGTCTGAGTTCGAGATTCACATCTGCCAGCAACAATGGAAGTTCATTTTCCAAAAAGTTTTTGTATGTTTCTCCATCAAGTCTGGACGGCAGTTCAAACGGACCAATTAGTTCGCCATTGAGAATACCAGACCACAAGTTAACGCTGAAGCGATGTTGAAATGTCGAAGCTCTCACTTCGAGTGGATTTTCATTCGCCCACGTGTGGTAATTATGAATATTGAATATTCCGGATCGCTCAAATCGTGACTCATCTGACCATAAAACTATTGAAAAATCCAGGATCCTCTTGCTCTTTTCGTAACATGGTTTGGCAAAAATCAACGCGCAATTGGTGATCTGTAGGCAGTAAAGCTTGGACTCGTCGGATGTGGAACGCGTGGTATTCTTCATCGTGAAGAATGTCTTGGATAGAAGTCCTTGGGATGTTCAGAGCACGAGCCATACTTCTCGTACTCGTAGACGGATTTCGCTGAACTTCTTCCAGCACCATTTCTCTGCGATCCGGGTTAGCTCTAGGGATTCCTTCATGACTGCCGCGTCGACCAGGAATGCGGCCTGCCATCAAAGTGTTGTGCGTGTTAATAAAAACACGATGGTCGGGATATCGCTCAGGTTGCGGCCCACCACGACGTTGAAGTTGTTCGCGATACAGTCGCGCTGCTTCATGGCCGTTTCCTTGTGCAACTCCATAAAAATAATGCATTTCTGCATATTCACTTAACGTGTAACTCATTTTTTACACTTCCACGTAAAAAAAGTCCAAATCAGAATGCAAAACACAGTCTAATAAACGAGCAAAGTAGTCAAACAAGTAGGCAGCGGAGTCCGTGGGCAAAGCGAGTGTGGTAAAGACAAAATGGCGACACGCGTATAGCAGTAAACACAATGTGAGTACGACTGAGGTACTTGTTTTGCGTTGGCTTCGGTTGCGCGCCTTGCGTGAGAGAGATAGCAATAATTCGGTCTCTTTTCCTCTCGGTCCATTGTTATTGCAGGTAAAAGAGTTGCACCCTCGTTTACAACCCATAGTCCACGAGAACGGATCGCGCAAAATTCATTAAACTAACATTTAAAAAAATCTCCGTGTTTAAATCTTAGCTTTCCTGCAGTCATTTTTGGTTAGCAAACTAAATAACCTTAGGAGCGAGAAAATGGAAAAAAAAAAATTATTAATCAGATAGCTAATTTTAAGAATTTTCCACTTCGCAGTCTTTGAAGGCCGATTAAGGCCAAAGTTAGCCCCATTAAGTCCTACGTTTTTTAATGATTATGAAAGCTGAGAGTCTGGCGCATTCTTGAAGCCTACTTGAGAACCATGAAGTCACCTGTTTAGATTTTTAATTTGAAGTTGAAAATTTAAGTCATAATTTACCGAACGTAAATTTTTCACTTTAGATCAACATTTTCATAACTTTCACCACAGTTACGAAGCTGATTATTTTATGCATAAAAGTACTACTTATGAAAATTCAGTTGCAAAAAAAGAAACTCGATAAAACCCTCTACTTTTTTTTTTGAATTTTTTTAGGTTGGTCAGGTCGAAAATTTTCAAACATTCAGAAAAAAATTCATAACTCGAAAACTATGAAAAGTCGCGGAACATACATGGGGGTGATTCGAATACCCCACGATACGAGGGACCGAAATTTTATTTTTGGACGTCAATGTTCCGGCCACCCTGTATAATTAATAATGTTAACTGATTAAATTAATGCAGTAGGGTAGGATGGTCTACTGCGCACTTAACTTATTAGAGGATATAAGAGCTAAAACGAATAGCATTACCAAAATCAACTTTAGTTATTTATATGTCTTAGTAATTAAGTAGCATTGTTTTAAAGACTGACGTGAGATCAAACAATTTAAGAGCAATTAAAGCAAAATAAAAAAATGGGTAATGTGCACTCTACACTCCCGGTCGTATAAGAATGCGCTGTGCGCAGTGAGTTCGATAAGAATGCGCGGGCATTGTAAGAGTGCGCAGTTGATAATTAATTCTATTTTTGACACAGATCACATACAAAATCTGCAGCACCTACATATGCTGTTCATTCTTCATGGCACCACTCATTGCAAACTACACATACATTCCAGACTTCAATGATTCGTTCTTTATAAATTTCACCACAGCTTGGGGCATATCCAAATTTTCTTAGAACCAAGTTTTGGTTTATAGAATGTTTTTTATTCTCAGGTCTTTGGCTGGTTTTTGCAACATTTACGGACCGAAGCCAACTAAATGCAGCGTGACGTGTGTTATGTTAAAGATGTTTTATAATGAGGCCATAAATCGTTTTCATCTATGTATTTGCATGGACTTTCTGACAATGCGACATGTATTTAAAAATGCAGCTTTTTGTAAGGTGATATAGAGGGTTTCTTTTAGGTTTAGTCATTTAAGGCTATGGAGAAGGTGATTTGGGATGACGCCTGTTGAGGGAAGGACTATGGGGACCACGTAAACTTCTTGTTGCCGTCTTTGGTTTAGGCTTTTCAATATTTTTGTGACTAGTACTAGCAATTGCCTCAAGCTTAGTTGTTCTAGTGGTTCTTTAGCTATAGACAGCAGTCGTATCCTGCGCAGTCTTACACGACCGTTCATTTCCAATTTTTCATTATGGTTTCACCGTCAATGCAGAATGGCCTGAACTAATGTAGCCGGCACTGTCTTCCGACTGTGTTCGCTTGCTGAATCTCACAACATAACTTTCGATTTAACTACTTCAATATAGTGATTTTCTACAATTAAATTAAAGAAAAATAAGATCAAACAGTGATAAAAAACTTCAAACTCACCTAGCGCCTCACCAACCTATTTTCTCGACAAACCAAATATATTACGGGAGCAAAATCAATCTAAATCACAAGTCATTTATTCAAATTAGGCTGAGAATCAGCTCTTTTTGAACGTCTTAATTACACAAGACAGTCCCCTCAAAACGCCCGCCCTTCACCACTTCCTAGTGCTTTAGCTGGAAAGAAGAAGTGGCGCAACAAACTCCCCAGCAGCACTGCTGTCTGTTCAGTTAGAAAAACTGGATTATATACAGTAGTAAGTAGGTAATTAACATTGCGAAACACGAAACATTAAATAAAATAAAATTACTTGCTATATGTCAGCTAGCACACGCCAATATTGAAAATTAGACTCAAGCAGAAATAGGTAAATAATAAAAAATAAAAACGTAAAAGGAACTTAATACATAATAAAAGCCTCCAGGCATAAACGGCGTGACCGTGACATTTACATTGCTGCATTATGTTTATATTATGTAGCTGTAACTTGAAGTCACAAATGATAAACTAGGACCTTCGAAGTAAAATAAAGAAACAGTTAATTACTAATAACAATAACTAAACCATAGTCAGCAAGATGACCCCTTACCACAAGCAGCACCCATTCACGAGCATAACGCAAAGATCAGCCATTAACCCCCCTCGTCATATTCGAGGGAAGGAAGCAACCCGACCCCCGACGCTACCGCAAGCATTAACATCTAAGGGAGCATGATGAACTTGCTGCCGGTTGCTCAAAAGAATAATAATATGATCAATTGTCGAGGTCACTAGCTAACCATATATTGCAATACAACTCATTAAAAAACATTGAAATGAGTAGATTATGTCAATAATAAATAAAAATTAAATTAAACAAAATTGACCAATATAGTCAATTAAAATGAACAACTATATGAACTCATATAACTTGTCAGTATGTAAGCTAATTCTGGAGAAAGAACATATAAACATTGTCTTGAGTTAATCACAGCGACCAACTATTTTTCGTTGAGAATAGTATGCCCTTGAACAAAGGTTGGATTTTACTTTACCTTTAAACGCATTAAAAGGCAGATCTAACAAAGAAGAGGGAAGCTTGTTATAAAAGTTTATACCAAGCCCAAGAAATGAGTTATGGACCTTATGAAGCCGGTGAAAGGGAGCACGTAGTTTGTCCTTGTTTCTAGTGTTAATATTATGAATATCACTGTTTTTGGTGTATAAGTGTATATTTTGCCTAATATACATATAAGATGTTGGCGAAGAGGAATTGTGATGCCACCGTGAGAATACCAATATCTTTAAAAAAATCAACTAGAACCTAGCTGGTAAATTGCTCGAACAGCTCGTTTTGAAGAACAGATATATTTTGAATATCAGCGGCTTTGCTCCACATCAGAATACCGTAGGACATAACCCTATAAAAATAATTTAAATAGACTAGCCGATCTGTATCAATGTCAGTGTATTGTCTTACTTTCCTGACGGCATAGGCGGCCGAACTGAGCCTTCCCGCTAGGCATGATATATGTTATCCCCACTGAAGCTTGGCATCAACTGTTATGCCCAGAAATACTGCCGAGTCTACAGTTTCAAGCACCTCTTTATCTAAGACGATGTTGGGTCCTAGATTTCTAACATTCGGTAAGGCTAACTGTAGCTGATAGATGGTGGTCGGTGGTGAGATATAAGGGAAACGAACTCGTTGGTAAAAATAGACCACTAGAACCGGATGCGCGGGCGCGCGCTTTTCACGCGCGGGTTCTCCCCTAGGTTGTTTGGCACTGATCCTTTGATCTACCGTAATGGCGGCCGCTGCGGTAGGCGGGGTGAGGTCATCGCGCATCAACAAATGAGAGCGCCCGTGTGCAGTCCGTTATTTAATTATAATAAACATACTTTCAAGGTAAGTATACATGGGTAGGTACTTAAAATATTTCTATGTTTAAGAAGATGGGCGGACCGCGACACCGTCGTCAACACGAACTTTACACATTTCGTTTTCATGGCATTGAGAACTAGGTTATTTGTGGTAAACCAATTCGTAACCATTGATAGTGCACTGTTTACGTCGTCAAAACCTTGTCTATTGCTGTCTACTTTAAAGACAAGAGAGGTATCATCAGCAAACAGTGCAACGTCACAGATACCCTATAAATAGAATGATAAGTCATTGATATATACCAAGAATAAGAATGGGCCCAGTATAGAGCCTTGAGGTACAACTAACTGAATTGGTAGCCCGGAGATTTCACACCATTAACATCTACACATTGGTGCCTATTATGTAAATATGAATTTAATACGTTGAGAGCTTCAGTTTTGAACACCGTAATGAATTAGTTTACGCAAAAGCGTGTCGTGGTGCACGCAGAAAACATCGATGTTCGCCTTGTAACTGAAACTCACTTTGCTAAGCAATCATACATAAAATTTCGAGGTTATAAAGTGTACCATGCACTCCACCCTGACAATTCTGCCCGGGGTGGCAGCAAGCGCGGTTACAGTCAAAGAGAATATCTCTCATTATGAAGAAGTTAAGTAGCATGAGATCCAAGCTGTGGTGATTTGTATTCAATTACCGTAGCGGCCATCTACTCGCCTCCGAGATACAATATGAAAAAGACCATTATGTGAGGTTCTTACAGCAACTCGGACCAAGATTTATCTTAGGTGGCGACTTCAACGATAAAAATAAGCATTGGGGTCAAGACTAACCACCACTAAAGGAAAGGAACTTATGAGTGCCATGAAAGAGCTAAAGTGTGAAACCATTTCTACCGGAAAACCAACATAATGGTCAAGTGATCCACGCAAAGTTCCAGATTTAATAGACTTTTTTATAACTAGAAATATCTCTACTATTTAAGCATCGATGAATGCTTTGATATGAATTCTGACCATTCACCAATTATTCTATCGGTATGGCGTCGGATCCTACGCATAGAGAGCAATCCTACACTTGTAAATACTTATACAGACTGGGAAAGTTTCAAAATAGACTTAGATAATACATAGAGTAAAGAGTTCCATTAAAAACTCCGGAACAGCTGTATGCAGCAAGCTGTTTGGAAAAACACCGGAAATAACACATCGGGTCAAAGCAACCGCCTACCCTGCAGGAATTATGTGTTTTATAACCGAAAAGCGAAAACAAAGAAATAGGTGGCATCAGACTAGATGTCCACAAGATAAAAGATGGCTCAACAACCCTACTAAGAGTCTTACAAAAGAAGTTCAGAACTACGACTCCTCAATACACAGCTACCTTAGCCAATTAACGAGTGATATTAAAACAAGCTACTTGCTATGGAAGGCTGCGAAGCACATGAAACAACGGATCATACAAATTCCTCCTAATAAAGAAGAAAATGGGCAGAAACAGACGAGCAAAAAGCCCTAAGGTTCGCTGAGCATTTAGAATAAATATTCCAACCAAATGGAGCCCAGACTCACAATGCGAGAATAACAGGGTGTACAAACTAGCTCCGATATAAAGTTGGTTACCCCAAAAGAAGTATCTAGAGAAATTAAGTAGTTTTAATCGGAGAAAATCTCTTGGTTACGACCTAATTACAGGAGAAGTTTTACAAAATCTGCCACGCAAAGCCATAGTCAAGCTTACCACGCTCATTAATGCTGCATTTCGGTTAAAACACGTTCCTGACACGTGGAAAGTAACTGAAGTCATTATGATAGCCAAGCCTGGGAAATCACCTCATGAAACAACATCTTATAGACCAATCTCACTGTTGCCTGTGTTGTCAAAACTGTTTCAGGAATTTTTCTAAAGAGATTGAAGCTGAAAATCTAATCCCCGATTACCAGTTTGGATTTAGAGAAAAACTCTCGACGGAGGTTGGTTGGGGGAACCAACCAACACCCTTTTGGGGTCAGGGAGACCTGGGGTGCATGTTGAAGAGCCTCCTCGTGGCGCACCCTGGGCAACGTCGGCTCCAATTGCCCACCACGTCTTGGTGGACAATTGGGGCTGGCGGCTAATCTTCAACAAACGAAGAAAGGTCATGGTTCCAATCACCGATCATACTTGATGGTCGGTGAAGGGAACCGGGCTACAGACGGTCAATACGTCGACTCCTCCTCTGCTTACAGAGGTAGTTGAGTGGGCGTAGACTGGGAAGGGCCGCCGCTGCGGTGCAGGCGCACCAAAGCGGCGCGTGTTTCTCTCCTTGAGGAGTAGTCCTCGAGGAGAGAACTTTCGGCGGGTTCGCTGAGTCGGGTTAGCCGGACAGCGAACGGAGGCATGTCTAATGCCGCCGCCGAGGGCTTGGCTTAATTGCCTGGCCTAGAGGAAGGCTACCTCTTAGATAAAAAACCACCCAATCTTAAGCTTTGAAGCGCGGTGAGAGGATGAATGGCTGGAGGGAGTCCAGTCGTTAGCGCTTCCCCTGCAGAGCACCTGCCGCACTCTGCAGTATGTAGGCTTACCGGGTATCTAGGCTCTGCCTGGTGGACATTTAGGACCTATATCGACTCGTGGGAATTATATGGAAACAGTTAACAAAAAACAAAAACCGGAATTGCCGATCGTGTTGATCGAGCAGATGGGTGTCCTGTCAGACTCTGACACCGCATCTGAGAGGATGAGTGTGGCGAGTGTGGCGAGCGTAAGCTCAAAGCGCTCGCGGACTGAGGAGGAGATGTTTGACCGTCCTTCAAAATTTTGGAGGAAGTGCTCAAACAAAGAGGACGAGAGGCGCGCGGGGTTGACAGGCCTCTCTTCTAGCGAGGAGAACCTGCCAGCCAAGGCGGGCAGAAGAGGGCGAGGTCGCGCAATCGGTGGAGCGTCAGCTTCTTCGGCGTCGCGCGACTCTAGGGCGCTTTCTCAAGCGCCCCGACATGCCGGCACCCAGCGGAGGAAGCGACCTGGGGACCAAGCAGGTGAAGTGCGCTTCTAGCCAAAGCTCCACTTCTTTGGTCACCACAAGGGGAAAGAGCGACCTGGAGCCCCTTGTGTCGGACCTAAGCGGGGGCTCCACTATGTCCCTGCTGGGAGCCAACATGGCGGAGGAGAACGCCGCCAAGCGCGCGCAAAGAAAGGCTGTCGCGGCTGACGAAGTCAGCGAGTTGGCCCGACAGGCCCGAGAGCGGCGATCCACTCGGATGGCTGCCGGGGGGAGCGTATCGGCGGTGGCGCTCAGCCGCCAAGTTATGGACGGCGTGGATGTCGTCCTGAAGGTTACCACCAAATCGGGCAGCCTGAAGGGCACGTTCACACGCGCCCTAAAAGAGGCGGCTGAAGACATCAGGGAGGCGGTTGGGGTCCTCGTTACTCGTATGAGCACGGAGGAGACGGCGAAGCTATAGGAAGACAATGGCCGTCTCCGATCCGAGTTGGTGGACCTCAAGCGGCAGTTCGCTGCCCAGAGGGCAGCTTCCACGGCCTCCTGCTCCTCTTCCTCCGCAGCCTTGCCGTTGGCTTCATCGGTCCCGTTGTCGACACCTGCACTTGCGGATGCGGACATCGAAAAGATCGCGTGCATCTGCATGATGCAGTGTGGAAAGATGGTGGGTGCCCGAATGGAGGGCATACAGGCAAGGCTCCTCCTGGCTGAGACCCTCCGCCCACCGCTCGCTGTGGACATGCGGAGGAAGGAGGGGACCAAGAGGCATGCCGAAGGGCCCAGAAAGCCCGTGGAGCGCACGTCCGCGCCCACTGCCCGGACGGCCGCGCCACCGGCAGTCGGACCCCCGCCGACCGCACCCTCGGCAACCGCACCCGGGTCTACCAAGGAGACCTGGACTACCGTCGTCAAGAGGTGCCGCCGCAAGGAGAAGACGGCGCCGCTGGTACCCGCTAAAGCACCGGCACCGAAGAAGGCCCGGGGACCGCCTAAGGACAGAGCCCCACGCTCCGCGGCTGTAATAATTACGCTGCAGCCCGGAGCCGTCGAAAGGGGCATATCATATAAGGCGGCCCTAACGGAGGCGAGGGCCAAGGTCGCGTTCCCCGACCTTGGCATACCGTCCGGCCTCAGAATGAGGCCGGCGATTACGGGGGCGCGACTGCTGGAGGTGTCGGGTGCCTCTAACGGCGAAAAGGCGGACATCTTGGCCGCCAAGCTGCGAGAGGTCCTCAACCCGGAGGACGTCCGGGTGTCCAGGCCGATGAAGACCGCTGAGCTGCGCGTCGATGGCCTGGATGACTCGACGACCCCGGCTGAGGTCGTGGCGGCTGTCGCTCGAGTCGGCGGATGTCCGCCCGATGACGTGCGGTCGGGCGAAATTCGCGTCGACGCTTCCGGGCTCGGCGCGATCTGGGTGCGGTGCCGGTGGCGGCGGCGAACAAAGTCGCCGACGCTGGGCGTCTGTTGGTGGGGTGGATGGCAGCGAGGGTGAAGCGGCTGCAACCCAGGGCCTTGCGGTGCTACCGTTGCTTCGACATTGGGCATGTCAGAGCACGGTGCACCGCCGAAATAGACCGCAGCGAGCAGTGCTATCGCTGCGGTGAGGCCGGCCACATGGCGGCCCAGTGCTCCGCGGCGCCAAACTGCAGCCTCTGTACAGCTGAGGGAGGCCCGCTGGGCACAGATTGGGTGGAAATGCTTGTGGCGCGCCCGCCAACAAGAAGAAGAAGAGAAGGGCTGCCAAGGCTGCCGGGGGCTCTTTACCCCTCCCTCAGCCTGGCTGCCCTTCGGTCGACTCCCGGCCTCGGAATGGAGCGGAGGGAATGGATTGCGCATAATTGCGCTCTACCGTTTCCTCCAAGGCAATATCAACCACTGTGCCAGAGCTCAGGATCTCTTGCTCCAGAGCATGGCAGAGTGGTCGATTCACGTGGCTGTGGTCGCCGAACCGTACTTTATCCCCCCCAGGGATAACTGGGTGGGAGACCTGGACGGTTTGGTGGCCATCATTGGCGGGGCTCTTGTCAACCCGTTATGGAGTCAGGAGAAGAACATACAACGTGCCCGCGCAGCGGCACACGATCTACTGGCGCGCCGATCGAGACGCCGGTAATATTTATAGTGTGCGTGCAGACGACGCTATACGCCGCGCACGCGCCAGAGCGAGATGGGTGCCAGTTCGTCGTGGATCATATTCACAGATTGTTTTAAGTAGAAGAAATATTAGTGTTCTCCCATTGGTCCATCAAATATTTCTATATAGGTGTGCCTAGCAACTAATTGTCTGTTAAAAATAATGATGTAAGGAACAACAAATAAATAGCTAAGTATTCCCTGCAATAAATACGAGTGTTATTATTTCTGCACACTCCTCCATATACCCAACAATTGGTGACCCCGACGTGATTTGAAGGAACGCTTATAAGAACACCCTTTCGTGTGGAGCAAGCTGCCATGTCTGAAGAGAAAGAAGCGAAAATCCAGACCGCAATGAATTACGACGTGAGCGCGGTGTCCATACAGTCGCGGCTCTTACCTTTCTGGAGAGAAATACCCCGCGCCTGGTTCATCCAATTCGAAGCCGTGATTGACCCATTGAAGACCTCAGATGACCAAAAATTCCGATATCTGCTGCAACAACTGCAAGCGGTCGACTTGCAACATTTGACCGACATACTTTACAACCCGCCTACAACTGGGAAGTACGAAAAAGTAAAACAACGCCTACTCGAAGCCTACGACAAATCAGACGTCAAGAATTTCCAGAAACTTATCAGCGGACTAGAGCTGGGAGACCAGAAGCCCTCCCAGCTGTTAAGGAAGATGCGAGAACTCGCAAGCGGCATGATTACCGAGGAAGGTCTCAAAATAGAATGGCTAAATCACCTGCCCGCACAAGTTCGAGTCGTTTTGTCCGTAAACAAGGAATCATCTTTGGACACCTTAGCTGCGATGGCAGACAAAATGGTGGAGTACGCAGAGAGTCCCAGCGTAGCCGCAGTCACAGCACCAGCACCATCCTCGTCATCTACAACCTCCATGACACAACTAGAAACACTGGCAAAGCAAATGGAGAAGCTCACGCTAGAGATTGCTGAACTACGTCGAGGACGGCCACCACACCGACACCGACGCCGCCCGTACAATCCTCGCTTTCGGTCCCGTTCACGCTCGCAGTCATCGCAACGTGGACCTGCACAGAAACCTGGAGACGCCAGCTGGGAATGCCGCTACCACCACCGTTTCGGAGACAAAGCAAAACGCTGTGAATCACCATGTTGTAGAAGGAAGAAGTCGTCGGAAAACTAGAGCTGACACCGACCGTGGCGAACGTCGGTGTCCCGTACACCAGTAATCGCCTTTGTGTACACGACCGCAACACTCACGAACGTTTCCTCGTGGACACAGGCGCAGACATCTCCGTTTTGGCCGCCAAGCACAAGAATAACAAAACTGCAAGCGCCTACAATTTATACGCGGCAAACAATACGCCAATCAAGACCTACGGACAGAAAACTATCAAGCTAAATTTTGGATTACGAAGAGACTTTATTTGGTCATTCGTCGTTGCAGACATCAAAACCTCAATACTGGGAGCTGATTTCCTCCGTCACTTTAAATTGTTGGTGGACCTGGACAAGAAAAAGCTAATAGACAAGGTTACCGAACTATCTATCGATGCATTAGAAATTTCAACAAACACCGAGTCAGTTCACATCTTAAGCAACAATCAAGTATTCTACGCTATTTTGAAGCAATATCCTAATGTCCTACGTCCCATGTCGCTGAAAGAACCACCGAAACATGACGTGGTCCACCATATCGAAACTACCGGCCCCCCACTCTACGCTCGCCCCCGCCCGCTGCCCCCGGACAAGTATAAGGCAGCCAAGGAAGAGTTTGACCGCATGTTAGAAATGGGAATCTGCAAGCCATCAAAAAGCCCATGGGCCAGCCCTCTTCATGTGGTAAAGAAAAAAGATGGAAGACTACGCGTGTGTGGCGACTATAGACGTCTAAATGCAGTCACCCAACCGGATCGCTATCCCGTACCTCACATTCAAGATTTCACGTACCAACTACACAACAAGAAAATATTCTCGAAACTTGATCTAAAAATGGCGTACTATTGGATACCCATCGCCAAGGATGACGCACAGAAAACGGCGATCACAACACCTTTTGGGATGTTTGAGTTCAATTGTATGACTTTTGGACTACGCAACGGCAGTCAAACATTTCAAAGATTCATGCACGAGGTACTTAGAGGCATAGACAGCTGTTTCTGTTTCATCGACGACGTACTCCTGTTCGAAGAAAATGAAAAAAAACACGAGCAGCTTCTTCATCAAATTCTACAGCGATTGGATAAATACGGCCTGACACTGAACTTAGAAAAATGCGAGTTTGGTAAAGAAACAATAGATTTTCTTGGCTATGAAGTATCGGCGACCGGCGTAAAACCTACAACGGAACGAGTTAAAGCTATATCTACCTACCCAAAACCGAAGACCATTCTCGAACTTCGACGTTTCTTGGGAATGATCAACTTTTACAGAGACTGTCTCCCTCGGCAAGCAGAATTACAGAACGAACTTAACAAGTACCTACATAACAGAAAGCGTAATGACAACACGCCGATCGAGTGGACAACGGACGCAGAGCAAGCCTTTGAGAAGTGCCGCCAAAGCATCACTGAGGCCACCATTCTCTCACATCCAGTTCAAGGAAGTTCCCTCGCCATCATGACAGACGCTTCAGATCACAGCCTTGGTGCTGTTCTCCAACAAAAAGTGGGCAAAGTGTGGAAACCGCTAGCATTTTATTCAAAAGCAATGAGCGCGACACAACGCCGATACAGTGTATACGATCGCGAACTGTTAGCCATGTATACAGCTGTTAAACACTTTCGCCGATTGATAGAGGGTTGCGACGTCGACATACATACAGACCACAAACCGCTTACTTACGCCCTCACAAGAACAGCAAGTACCACCGACACACCGAGACGCGAGAGACAACTGCATTTCATAAGTCAATTCTGTACGAGCATAAAGTACATAAAGGGGGAACAAAATACAGTTGCAGACGCATTATCAAGACTAGAAGAGATCAATTGTCCGACAACTATCGATTATAATCAACTAAGCATCGATCAACAACAGGACCAAGAACTAAAGAGACTCAAGAAACAAAAAAACCTGAAATTCAAAGAAATAACTATACCCGCATATAATGGACCAATCACATGTGAGCATTCAACATCAATACCTCGACCATATCTACCCGAGAGACACCGTTACGCAGCTTTCAAAGCGCTACATGAGTTATGTCACCCGGGCGTACGTAGTACAAGAGAATTGATAACAAAAAAATTATTTTGGCCATCTATGAATAAAGAAGTAGCACAGTGGACGCGAGCCTGCATAAGCTGCCAGCGAGCGAAAGTACATCGGCACGTAACAACGCCGTTAGTACAATTCCCGCCGTCACAACGCTTCGAACACATACATATAGATATCGTTGGCCCACTGCGTCTTTCTAATGAATATCGCTACTGCGTCACTATAATTGACCGATGCACCAAATGGCCCGAGGCAGTTCCCGTCCGTGACATCACAGCGGAGGTCGTCGCGCAAGTACTATACGAAACGTGGATAGTGAGATTCGGCTGCCCGCTACGCATCACGACAGATCAAGGACGTCAGTTCGAGTCTTCACTGTTCAACGCGCTCATGAAGAAAATGGGGATCAACAGAATTCGTACAACGGCGTACCACCCACAGTCGAATGGACAAGTTGAGCGATGGCATCGAACAATGAAAGCGGCGCTTATGGCTCGCGGGGCAACAACGACATGGACAGAGGAACTTCCAACCGTATTACTGGGATTACGCACTGCCCTGCGACAAGACAACAACCTCAGCCCAGCTCTAATGACGTATGGTACTACACTACGCATACCATCTGATTTCTTTGACCCACAAAGTTCAAGAATCGATGACGCGGAGCTAGTACGCCGTCTCGCCCGCACGATGACGTCACTCACGCCGGCCCCGCACCGCGCGCAATCAGCTGATAAGCCTTTTGTATACAAGGATCTATCAACGTGTTCACATGTTTTCGTTCGCAACGACACCACCAGAGCGCCACTCACCCCACCGTACGATGGCCCCTATGAAGTACTGAAGCGATATGACAAGTATTACAAAATCCAGCTGCCATTACGAACTACGGTGGTGTCACTGGATCGACTAAAACCAGCCTATATCGTGAGCAAAACGGAAACAAGTTTAGCGAGCACCCAGACAACAACAGCACACTCCCATACATCGGCACCTCACCAGGACTCGACCACTACCGCTGCACCTGCAAATCAACCCTACATCACGAGAAGCGGAAGATTGGTCAAGAGAAACGTACGCTTCTCTTGAGGGGGAGTGATATGGAGTCAGGAGAAGAACATACAACGTGCCCGCGCAGCGGCACACGATCTACTGGCGCGCCGATCGAGACGCCGGTAATATTTATAGTGTGCGTGCAGACGACGCTATACGCCGCGCACGCGCCAGAGCGAGATGGGTGCCAGTTCGTCGTGGATCATATTCACAGATTGTTTTAAGTAGAAGAAATATTAGTGTTCTCCCATTGGTCCATCAAATATTTCTATATAGGTGTGCCTAGCAACTAATTGTCTGTTAAAAATAATGATGTAAGGAACAACAAATAAATAGCTAAGTATTCCCTGCAATAAATACGAGTGTTATTGTTTCTGCACACTCCTCCATATACCCAACACCGTCCTCCCGAGGTCACGGCTGGGCAGCCGCCCTCGTGGACGGCATTGGTATGGTTGGGGCGTAATTTTTCGCCCAACAAGAGTCTCGCCGACTTCGAGAGGTTCCTTGTCGAGTTGGGTGCCGTCGTGGGCCGACTCCACCCTCGCCCTGTGCTGTTGCTGGGGGATCTCAACGCCAAGTCTGTGGCGTGGGGATCTCCTGTGACCGATGCTAGGGGCGAGGTGCTAGAGGAGTGGGCGGTCACGACTGGCTTGACCGTCCTAAATCGGGGCTCGGTCCACACTTGCGTGCGGCAGCGGGGCGGCTCTATAGTGAACGTCTCGTTCGCTAGCCCCGCTGTCGCGACCCGTGTCCGCGACTGGCGTGTCGCCATGGAGGTGGAGACGTTGTCGGATCACCGATACATCCGTTTCGACGTCTCCGCCCAGACCAGCGGCGGCCGCAGTTCGATGGCCCCGCGAATGGATGGTCCGCGCTGGGCGCGTAAGCGCATCGACAGGGAGCTTCTCGAGGAGGCCGCTATTGTCCAGGCCTGGTTCCGGGAGTCGGCAACAAACGGACCCGTCGACGTCGAGCAGGAGGCGCTGTGGTTCCGCGGGGCGATGACGCAAATCTGCGACGCGTCCATGCCCCGGGTCCACGCACAGTCAGCAAGGCGCCAGGTGTAGGTACTGGTGGACCGCCGAGATCGCGCAGTTGCGCGTCGCGTGCGTGGCGGTTAGACGCCAGTACACCCGATACCGGAGGAGACGTCGTCGGGTCCCTGACGAAGAAGCCGCGCTGTATGAGGTGTACCGCGCGGCGAAGGAGGCTCTGTGGCTGGCCATCGGCGAGGCGAAAACGCGAGCCAGGGAGATGTTGGAGACTCTAGACGGGGATCCGTGGGGGCGCCCTTATCGCGCGGTCCGAGGGAAACTTCGAGCCGCGGCGCCCCCTCTTACGGAGAGTCTCCAACCCGAGCTGCTGGAGGAAGCAGTCGCAGCCCTCTTCCCTGCGAGAGTGGAGCACAGTCCGCCGCCGATGGCTGTGCCCATAGCCGCAGAGCCTACAGGAGAGAACGCCATCAGCGTCCCAGAGGTGACACAGGCAGAGATGGGGGCAGCCGTGATGCGGCTCCGGGCCAAGAACGTGGCCCCGGGGCACGACGGGATCCACGGCTGCGTGTTAACCCTCGCTCTGAAGGAGCTTGAGCCCCAACTGTAACGGTCGATTTCGAATGTTTGATTTAGGGACATTGTTTGTTTGTTTTCCTGCACCGTTTTGGTATTTTTACATACCTACTCTCGTACTTTGAAGCGTATTGAATTTTATAAGTATATCTCATCCCTATCACTAGCCACTCGAATTATTGTCATCATTGTGTTAAATATTTTTCTTTTGTAGTTTACGAGAGGACTTTACAGGAGACTTGATGGGAGCTGAAAACACTGAAAAAACCAATAAAAACATTGAAGAGGTAAGTTTCTGATACCTTTCACGTGTACTCTGAACTACAATGAAAGTTAGAAAGGGTAGTCCATTTATATTTGAAAATGTGTGTTTATTTGCAGTTTGGTCAAACGAAAACTCTCCGCTAAAAACGGAATACATCGAAATGATACATTCTGGAAGGAGAAAGTGAAAGAAAAGCTTACATCATTTTATGTAGATTGTTTGTTGCCAGAATTAGTTACTTTCGAGGTATGAATATAAGAAATCCTCCATACATTGAAGAGGCAATGATAAGAAAAAAAATAAAAGAAAATATTGAACCTCAATTACCAACATGAAGATATTGAGACAGCAGATATAGATAGAACGGACGGTGACGAACCTTCTGACGTCAATATGCCTACATGTACTCGTTATTTAGATTTTAGGGATGTGTAAAATATAAATTAGTTAAATTAATAATAATTTGTATATAAATGATAAATGATTTTATTTCTGTAAGTAGGTTTGTTACAAACACTTTTACACGTCAATCATATTTTAAAAACTAGATGAGGTCGGCGTTTCCTATCTGACTACTCTGAGAAGAAAGGCCGAAACAAACTCAGAGGTCACAGTCTCTTTTAAAGTCCAGACATAATCTTGGTCAGATCATGTGAAGTCCATGTAGATTCAAATCAAATCAAAAGTCATTTATTCAAATTAGGCTGAGAATCAGCACTTTTTGAACGTCAAAATCACATAAGACAGTCCCCCCAAAACGGTTACGATTTGTGTCACCAAACGATTGGTGTCTGAAACGGTCTTTTGAGGAAAAACCATACAGATTGAGCGGACCTGTCCAGTCAGTGCACGCATTTATCAGTAATCTTGCCGCTCAACTGAGAACTTAAGGAGCACAACGATTCGACGAACAATACCAAAGATAGGACATTTGGGTAGGCCGCATAAATTACTCAAGCTGCCAGACCGTGAAACTAACTAAGAAATAAAATAAAAAAAGGTAATAATCCACATAATCTTCACATTCACAATAGTTTAAATAATATAATACTTTACAAAGTAAATACTCATGTCATTGTATGTATAAAATTCATCAATGTCAATGTGTATATAAATGTTCGAACATAATCTTTGAGGACCATGTAGATTAGTATCTGAAATGGTCTTCTGAGGAAAGAACCACGCAGATTAAGAGGACCTGTCCAGTCAGTGCACGCATTTGTCAGTAACCGTGCAGCTCAACTCAGTAGGAGCTCAACGATTCGACGAACAATACCAAAGAAAGGACATTTGGGTAGGCCGCATGAACTACTTAAACTGCCAGATCATGATAAAAACTGAAACAATGACCCACATAGTCCTCACATTCACAATAATTAAAATAATAAATTGTACTTCTCGAGGTAAGTATTCAAGTCGTTCTGTTATAATAATTATCAATTTAAGTATCAGTTTATGTAACAGAAATAAAAAAAAACATTCAGTATGCAGAAAATTGGAACAACTCAATCCCAAGCCTTTTTGTCCTCAATATAATCCTTAACGGTATAAAAGCCTTTCTGGCACAACTTACGTTTATTGAATGATTTGAATTAATTAAGGCTTAGATCTTGAACGTGGCTTGGAAGTTTATTATAAAAGCGTAGGTATACATTGACATCTGAACGAGCCACCTATTTTCTTGAGCCTTGTTGTAGGTACAACGAAGTTGTGTTTGTTCCTAGTATTTATATTAAGGATATCACTGTATTTTTTAAACAAGTTTATATTTTTATGGGCATATAAAAGATAGGTACCGATTTTAAAATAATAAATGATAATAAAATTGACTTGGTTCTTTATTTATTATTTTACAACCAAACCTTCAACCTCCTATCAACCTTCAATCTAATAAATAAACACCGCATAATATTTATTGAGTATCACGAATTGAGTATCTTGTATATAATATGTATAAAAACATGTGCCCCTGGCAGGGTCGAAGTTTAGTTCAGTATTTAAGATATAAAACCGGCCGCGCACAATGCTCGTCTGCTCGAATCTCGGTACTGACTGGCACATGTACACACCTTCACACACTCCATCGTGTATTATAATAAAGAAGCAGCGAGTGAGAGAGAGAGAGAGAGAAAGTTAAATAAAGCTTTTTCCTTACGTGACAATTTCTACCAATTCCTACCATAAGCTGTGTTAAGGAACTTTGTTCAAAAAACTATCTTGTTTTGGTTAGCGCCATCTTGAATTTTGATTTTGACCCCATATTCGTAGTCAACACCCTCAAAAACAATGAAAACGACACCCATGACGAAAAATTATCAAATTTTTGAAGGCGCCATCTTGAATTTTAATTTTGACCCCCTAATTGTTGTCAACATCCACGAAAACTATAAAAACAACACCAACGAGGGTAACATTTGGAAATGTATGGTGGCGCCATCTTGAATTTGGATTTTGTCTCCATTTTAGCTATCGAAGATTTTTGTTAGAGAGAAAGTCTCGTGGAATCGCGTAACGCTTTTTCGTTCAAAAATTAGAAAGTAAGTATTCATGGAGATAAGTAGGTATAGTCACTGAATTCATGACCAAAATTATTTACCTAAGCGCAGTATCTTTCATTCATAGAAATGATTTAAAAAAATATTCAATGCCCTCTCTGTGTATTCTAAGGTCTGCGATTTTTACTATACTCGGAATTTTAATTCGATTCCAGATTTGACAATTTCAATGTTGCAACGTTATGACAAGTACTAAATAGTGACGTTGCGAAATTATTCGATATGGAAATGGAATATTTCCGGATCGATTCTTCTCGTTAATAATTTTACTCTCGTAAACTAAGTATATCAGGAAATTAAATATTTCTGAACCGATAATTTAGTTTTGACGATTAATTAACGATCTGAGACTTTTCTTTTATAATTGTGTGTGAAATAAATAAAAAAATGTGATCATGAAGGAACATGACAAATAAAACAGATATATGTATTATGGTAATCATTTATTTTATATATTGTCGCCGTCATCGCTATCGCTATCGCTGTCACTTTCTGTAACACTTATTACAAATGTGTCTGTGATATTGTCAATTAACATATCTAGCCTACTCATTTTTTCCTCTTCTTTGACAACATGGGATACGCATTTAGACCATTCGGTAGCCGTAATTTTTTGAATGCCTTCCTGAAATAAATTTCTCACGTCTGTCAATTTGAAAGTTTTATTATTTTGAGCTACATGCCCCTTTACCTGCGCCCATATCAATTCGATAGGGTTTAGCTCGCAATGGTAAGGGGGCAGTCTTAAAACCGTGATCCCATGTTGTGCTGCCATTTCGTCTACAGCGTACTTATTAAAAGACTCGTTATGTGGAATCAGTTCTAAAAGCGTAGCTTTAACCATATCTGGTTCGTAATGAATATTTTTATTTAAAAGCCAATCTTGAATGGCAGCTTTTTTCCAGCTCATTTTTGGTGCCGTTTCCAATTTTCGGGAGTGGTAAGGTGCATTATCCATCACCACAATTGAGTTTGGTCTTAATTTTGGTAAGACTCCAGCGAACCACTCCTCAAAATAAACTGCATTCATCTCATCATGGTAATCTTCACAATTTTTCTTTGCTTCAAAAATCATGAGCCCCTCTTCCAGGAAGCCTTCTTCACTACCTATATGGCTAATTATGAGACGTTTGCCTTTTCCAGATGGATTTTTGAATCCAGTGGTCAGTCCCTCCAAAAACGCTTGTCGAGATGATGTGACTTTCTTGTCCACCCAAGTTTTTTTTACAGTATGACCTTAAAATAAATATAGTACATGAACATTCAATATTACTATTAAATTTAATGTAAAATGTATATCATTTTGTGTATAAATGTTAGCCTTACCTGCGTTAACCCAAGTTTCATCTTGATAATATATATGTCTCCCTTCTCGTCGAAACTGACATATAGATCGCAAGTAACGCTGGCGCCATGTTTTATATCATTTCGATCAAAAAGTGTGCTCTTGCGTGACCGTGCAACAAATTTAAAATTAAGATGCTTCAAAATTTTTCTGAGGGTGTCTTTGGAAATCTTGGGCATTTCTGAATCATCGTTCATCACTTGTAAAATCTAAAATAGTAAGTTTTATAATAGCTTGGAATCATTACTTATATATAAAAGATGTAGGTATAAAATAATACTGTCTGACTGATTGACTAACCTTTGCAATGGTTGGAGGTTCATTTTGGTAAAAGAACCGATGAACAATTCTTCGTATTGCAGAGAATGTAAATTCACCAATTTTATCTTTGAAACTTCGCTTTGGTCCAGTTTTTTTAGGAGGAGTTGGCGGCGCACCTTTATTTACTTCCTTCAAAACGTTACAAACAGAGCGTGAGGTTATTCCCAATATGTCAGCAACTTTGCTCATACATTCATTTTCTTCCACAACTTCAAAGGCCTCCAATTGCGCAGAAATTTCATTTTTCAAGTATTTGTAGGCGTTGCGGATCATTACTTTTTCAGTAACAGTGAAAGCTTTTCGTGGACGTTTTTTTCTTGGGGACAAGAAAACATCCACGTCTTTTTGTGATGTACTTGGCTGAGGATCCATTTTGATGGAAAACCAAAACAAATAGATTCACTCAAAGTTCACAAAAAACTATAAACGTAACAACAAACACAACGTAACAACACTTTAACAAATACCCAACAAAATATGATTCGCAATGAAATAAGATATTCGTGCAGTCAGACTGGGAGAATGAAGCCGAATGACACGATAAACAAAATGGCGATAGCTGCACGAGCGTGCACGGGTTGCCAATACTGAAAACTATCTAGGCTATTTTATTATAAGTTTTGTTTTTAATATAAAAACAAAAATATTAACTTTTTATAAAATAGAGCAGCGATTACTAATTAATAAATAATTATTATGAATGTATTTATTTAAATAAAAATCAATAATTTAGTCTTTAATTGGCACACTGATGGCACAAACACTGATTGTTTATCGATTTTTATGTTCATCACTACACTATTATATGTGGTATCATTATTTCACAAAATGACAGTAGCTAATGTCAAATCTGGAATCGAATTAAAATTCTGACTTTAGTCACAGTTTTATAGTTCGTAAGTTGTTCGCCAGATGGCGCTAGTAATTTTCACGAAGTATTGTAGAGGTGGGGCCGCGGCCGTGGGGTGCGGCAAAGAGGGAACGAGTGCTCAAGTTTATTTGGTCAGGGTACGGCCTTAATATAGAATTGATTGTAGTCGCCTCTTACAAAACGTAGTTTCGTATGGAGAAGAATGGCCATGAAACTCCACCTTTACTCTTTTTTTCCGAATTATAAGAAAATGGCTGAAAAATTCAACAAAACCGATTAATTTCAGTTATGTAGAAAAGCTAGATATTTTGATTCAATCTTTTCAAGACAGATTTTCGGAGTTTAAAAAAGTGAAACCTCTGTTGGATATATTCACCAATCCTTTCACGATTTCAGTTGAAAATGCACCAGAGTCAATGCAGTTAGAAATTATCGGCATTCAAAACGACCAAGATTTACGCAACAAATTCAACGAAGGAGACTTGTTGAACTTTTACCGCTGCATTGATAAAAATACGTACAAAGAGTTGCGCATAAACGCTCTGAAATGTGCCAGCTTATTTGGTTCTACCTATATAAGTGAACAAACCTTTTCAATACTAATTATAATAAAACAAAAAATCGAAACCGCCTTGCAAACGAAAGTTTGGAAGCAGTTTTTTTGAGCCAAATATAAAAAAGATTGTAAAATGTGTTACAATATTTTGTATACATTTGTAGGCTATACATACATATAACACACATACTTATATAAATATTAAACACATACTTACATACAAGTTATTACACACAACATAAACACATGTAACTTATAGTAATATGTATAATAACTACTCTTAATTAAATACTCACAACCGTGTGTACACGGCCTAAAACATTCATGAGTCTGTACACCGCCTTACTGCCTACCTACCGCTCGACCGCGCGCCACGGTTAGCGGAGCCCTGCGCCCGCGCTGTGCCGCACGCCGTCGATACCTACGAGCTACGCGTGGAACAAACAAGCCACGATCGGATCGCCGCGCCGCCGCCCGCGCCTCCCGCGCACGCGTCCCTCGGACGCCCTCAGCAGTCCGCTACAAACCTCTACGGCGAATGCATGCCATTTTTATAATTCGCGCCGCGCATTATTGTTTTAGTTTATGTTCTTATAAGTATTTCGTGTTAATAAACATTTATATCTAATACTCAAGTAGTGTTTAATTAATAGGTTTTCCTTAACCTACCTAACACGCCAACAGTGGTGACCCCGAACAGTAAACACGTGCTAGTGCTACCTGGAACTTTACTGCGGTGCGGAGTGTGTGGACTCAAAAGTGAACAAAAACTTAACTTTTTACAACAAAATGAGTGATTCCGAACAGGTCATGGAAGATACGAAGCGGTCTGGATCACCGACATCACATGACGTGTTTCGGGTCGGCGTGCGAGTCCCTCCATTTTGGCCCGAGAAGCCCGCGATTTGGTTCGCCCAAATAGAAGGCCAGTTCGCGATATCTAATATTACGGCAGACACAACAAAGTTTTACTACGTCGTCAGTCATCTCGACCCGCGATATTCAACAGAGGTCGAAGATATCATCGTGAATCCACCAGCGACAGATAAATACGGCAAATTGAAGACAGAACTTATAAAGCGGCTCTCAGAATCCCGCGAGAAGAAAGTTCACCAACTACTGACACACGAAGAGCTGGGTGATAGGAAACCATCGCAGTTTCTCAGACACCTGCAGCACCTCGCCGGTCCTAAAGTGCCTGAAGAATTTTTAAGGACAATATGGTCGAGCCGGCTGCCTAATAACATACAGCCCATAATCGCGTCTCAGCCTCGATGAATTAGCCGATCTCGCCGACAGAATTCACGACGTCGTGCCGAAAGGTCATCAAGTGGCTTCGACATCAGCAAATGTGGTGAGTGACATGGAAACTTTGTCGAAACAAATGATGGAACTTACAAAACAAATGCAATTACTAACTCAAAAAGTGGACCATATTTCCCGCGCAGGCCGATCAACAAGGCGTGACGACCGATCAAAATCCCGCCAGAGTCGATCTCATTCACGAAATAAATATCCAACATGTTGGTACCACTTTAAATTTGGTTCAAAGGCCACCAAATGTATTCAGCCTTGCGATTTTAAGTCGGAAAACTGCAAAAGCAGTCAGTAATGGCGGCTGACGACTGCTCTACCTGTAAAGGCCGCCTATTTATCTCAGATAAACGTACCGGCATACAGTTTCTTGTAGACACAGGTTCAGACGTGTGCGCCTACCCTAAATCGTTATTACGTAATCAGCTGCGCTATCATAATAAATGCAACTACGAACTTGTCGCTGCAAATGGTACTCCGATACCTACATACGGTACATACCAACTTAATCTCAACCTTGGATTACGTCGTGAGTTTACTTGGAAGTTCATTATAGCAGAAGTTTCAAAACCTATAATAGGCGTCGATTTTTTAAGTTTTTATAATTTATTAGTCGACTGCAGACGACAACAGTTAATCGACTCGATTACGAATCTGACCGTCGGCGCACCTTCGTCTCACGAAATAACACACGAACTGCTGTCCTTGAAAACATTTACTGGTAATACAACATATCTCAACCTATTACGATGTTATCCAGAGATAACCAGACCAGCTGGTTCAAATAGTGTACCAATACATAACACAAAGCATCATATTCGGACAACATCCGGTCCTCCAGTAACATCACGACCGCGTCGTTTGGCACCAGATCGCCTACAGATCGCGAAGAAAGAATTTGAGGAAATGTTACAAAATGGCACAGCTCGTCGTTCAGAAAGTCCATGGTCATCTCCACTACACCTGGTACCTAAAAAAGACGACGGCTGGAGGCCATGCGGCGATTATAGATCTTTAAATGCGCGAACAATACCTGACCGGTACCCAGTCAGGCACATCCACGACTTCGCATACCAGCTGTCAGGATCCACCATCTTTTCAAAAATTGACCTCGTAAAAGCATGTAACCAAATACCAGTATTCGAAGACGATATTAAAAAGACAGCAATCACAACACCATTCGGACTTTTTGAATTCACCGCAATGACATTCGGTTTAAGAAATGCTGCGCAGACCTTCCAAAGGTTCCTCGACGAAATTCTGCAAGGATTCGAATTTACGTTTGGGTTCTTAGATGATATCCTCGTGTTCTCAAAAGGGGAGACAGAGCACATTGGACACCTACAAAAACTTTTTGAACAATTAAAAAAGTATGGCGTGGTAATCAACACCAATAAGTGCGTATTAGGTGTTAACGAAATTACATTCTTGGGTTACCATGTATCTGCAGCTGGAATACGACCCCTGCCTGAAAAAGTAAAGGCGATTCAAGAATACCCCATCCCTAAAAATGCTAAGGAGTTACGACGATTTTTAGGGATGATAAATTTCTACAGAAAATTTCTTCCTGGCGCCGCTCAAATACAAGGCCCGCTCAATCAAGCTTTAAGTGGTCCAAAAATTAAAGGAAACACGCCCATCACTATAACACCTGAGATTCAAGAAGCTTTCGACGCATGCAAAAATAACTTGTTAGAAGCCACTCTCATCTCGCATCCTGATACACAAGCTGAGTTAGCAATCTTTACCGACGCTTCAGACGTGGCCATCGGAGCTGTCTTACAACAAAGAAGAACCAATGACAGCTGGCAACCGCTAGGATTCTTTTCCCGCAAGTTATCTCCTGCTCAGTCAAAATATAGCACGTATGACCGTGAATTGCTCGCCATTTACGAAGGAATAAAATACTTTAGGTATATGGTCGAAGCGAGAACATTTCAAGTGTTCACCGATCATAAACCCATCACATTCGCCTTCACTACAAAAAGAGACAATTGCTCACCTCGTCAACACCGCTATCTCGACTACATCTCTCAATTTACAACCAAAATCAATCATATCTCAGGAAATCACAACGTAGTCGCCGATGCATTTTCACGACTGGAAAGTATCGACACTACCATCGACTACAAAGCACTTCAAAATGAACAGGAAAATGACCGTGAGTTACAGAGTTTGCTAAATAGCAACACAGCGTTAAAGTTAGAGAGAATACAAGCTATGGACGGATACATATACTGTGACCAGTCTACTTCTCGTCCAAGGCCATTCATAACACCAACTTTTCGAAAAGCAATCTTCAACAACCTACACAATCTCAGTCATCCAAGCCCCAATGCAACAGCTAAACTTGTATCAGAACGATTTGTGTGGCCTAAGATTCGTCGAGACTGCAGAAAATGGGCTCAACAATGCACTGATTGCCAACGCAACAAAGTTACCCGCCATACCCAATCTCCTCTTTCATCATTCCCTGTTCCTTCCAATCGTTTTTCCCACGTCCACCTTGACATAATAGGCCCTATGCCACCTTCTTCTAATTTCAGGTACTGCCTTACAGCTATAGATAGGTATACTCGATGGCCAGAAGCCTACCCTCTAGCAGACATCACAGCAGAGACCTGCGCTAGCACTTTCATTTCTGGCTGGGTCGCGCGCTTCGGGTGTCCGGAGAAGATTACAACTGACAGAGGGAAACAATTCGACTCTCAACTGTTCCAGTGCATCTCGTCAATTATAGGCGCCTACCATTGTCCTACGACAGCTTACCACCCACAATGCAACGGTCTGGTGGAAAGAATGCACAGACAGCTCAAGGCCGCCATAATGTGCCATAACAACACGCAATGGTCGGAGGTACTTCCTCTTGTACTCCTAGGAATGAGGAGCGCCTGGAAGGATGATCTCCAAACTTCTACAGCTGAGTTGGTGTACGGCGAGCCTCTTCGATTACCTGGTGAGTTCTTGAAACCATCAAACACCCATGACATCATAGATGAAGCAGATTTCGCAGCACGATTACGAAGACATATATCGAAACTGTCACCTGCATCAACATCCACCCATGGCGAGAAAATGTTTTACGTACCTAAAGAACTTAGTACAGCCAGCTATGTCTTCCTGCGAAAAGGACCGTTAAAAAAGTCATTGGAATCACCTTACTCTGGTCCGCACAAAGTCGTAGAAAGAGGAGCAAAGACATTTACAATAGCCGTCCAAGGAAAACACATAACCGTTACCATTGATAGGCTTAAACCAGCGTACATGGCTAACAACAACGATGGCTCGTCTCCGAAAACACCACCACCTTTACCACAAGCTCCACCACGACCACCATCTTCGCAAGCACCATCATCACCGGAAATAAAAACAAGAAGCGGAAGAACAGTAAGATTTCCGCGTCACTATCGCCCGTGAACCGGTCTCAGCGGGGGAGTGATGTAGGCTATAAATACATGTAACACACATACTTATATAAATATTAAACACATACTTACATACAAGTTATTACACACAACATAAACACATGTAACTTATAGTAATATGTATAATAACTACTCTTAATTAAATACTCACAACCGTGTGTACACGGCCTAAAACATTCATGAGTCTGTACACCGCCTTACTGCCTACCTACCGCTCGACCGCGCGCCACGGTTAGCGGAGCCCTGCGCCCGCGCTGTGCCGCACGCCGTCGATACCTACGAGCTACGCGTGGAACAAACAAGCCACGATCGGATCGCCGCGCCGCCGCCCGCGCCTCCCGCGCACGCGTCCCTCGGACGCCCTCAGCAGTCCGCTACAAACCTCTACGGCGAATGCATGCCATTTTTATAATTCGCGCCGCGCATTATTGTTTTAGTTTATGTTCTTATAAGTATTTCGTGTTAATAGATACTCAAGTAGTGTTTAATTAATAGGTTTTCCTTAACCTACCTAACACACTACACATTAATTATATGACGACCTGCACCTTTAATAAAATTACCCTACCACACAATAGGTAAAAATTAAATTAAATATTTATTTATTTATGGCAACTACGCCCAATTGTTAGTAACATTGTTCTTATTCTTAAAAACTATTGTAAGTAAACAAACACATAAACGAAAACAAATAGAAAATAGAAAATTGCAGTTTAGACGAAACTTGGAAGGTTAGCTGTGGGGTCTTCTAACCATAACCTCCAACATTATTAGGATGCCATTAGAACTAGACCGCGCTCTTGTCAGGATGGAATAACTTTTTTTGCGCATTATGGCGTAAAAATCATCTGTATGCGCAAATGCGAACATACCGGACGCACTACAATAGGGCGGGCAGTCCTAACAGCATCCTGAAGCAGTATTATATTGAATACGCAGGGCGTCTAGCGATCTCTTAGTATGCCTTACCCACAGGCCGCCAATACTACAACGAGCGAACCTGTGTATCAGCATGTTGGACCTAACCGCTAGCGCCCTGCGCTCTCGATCTATATAGGTATACGTCGTCGTTGAGGTCTCCGGTTAGAAAGTGTCCCAGGTATTTAAATTTGTCAACACTTGAGTGGCAGCCCGTTCAACATTACAACTGGGTCGCTACGTACACGCTTACCGGAGGCCTCAAAAACCATGTATACACTTTTGTTTACACTGTAGACAAGCCCATGACTCGTGACATATCGCTCACACACGCGTAACTCCCTGATCGAGCCTGCCGTCGGGCCCAGCAGCACCATGTCGTCTGCATAACTTAAGTTGTTTACACAAACGTTGTCTATCCAGCATCCGTCACGCATACTGCTGAGCCCGGCGATCAGACCGTTTATGTACAGGTTGAAGAGCTTTGGCGAGGTCAAACCACCCTGCCTCACCCCGCACTCCAACCTGTACGTTTCGGACAGAGACCCTCCCCATCGAACACAATTAAGCTGATTAGTGTACCAATATTTAAAGATCTCCAGGAGTTCGATTGATATTCCCGCTTCCCTCAGCTTCTCCCACAGGACATCATAGGCCACAAGGTCAAACGCCCTGGAAAGGTCAAGGAAGCAGGCATAAATGGGGGTATCTCTGTCCGTGTAATATAATGTGTTACTGTTTGTTTGTCCCAAATAAATAAATAAGTATTATCAGACAGTTTGCTTGAGACTAAGGATTGCGCTTTCAGTGGAAAGCTTGGGCCTAAACCGAAACTGTGCGTCATGTTACTGTAAAATATTACCTAATTCTTTATCAAGCAAACTGTCCAATACTTTCGCTATTACAGTGGCAAGCGATTTATTTAATTACTTTAATGTAAATGTAAAATTTTAAGAATGTAAGTACTATAAGGTATCTAATTTGCTATAATTATAAAGTTAGGTAATGAGGTCCCACTGTGCAATTAGTAGCTATGATATTAGTAATATATTATGCGTAGTTACCTCTTTTTCTATTTTAACTGTATGTAATCTTTGTTTTCTTAAAAATCGTCACCTTAGTTACCTACCTAGCATCTTTTATTTGGGTGTTTTGCACAAATTACGCAATATGCGCATTTTGTGCAGCGTCGACATGTTTTGTATGGAATTTTTCACTTTTTGCATGGAAAATATGAAAAATTATTACCTACATACATGTTGACTTAAAGAGGTTGAAGAGTTTTCTAAAGAGGGTCGAATTTTCATTATTTTTGCGATAGGACACACCGTTTACGAGAAGCTTTAACTTTAAGAAAAGAAAAAAAAGGTACAGTACCTACTGTTTTACTTAAATTACTCTTTGGTAGACCGTAGGTAGGTACTGTTTTTGCATCTGAAGTCGAGGAGTTGGTGTGATGTGAATTTTAGTTCATGACAATGACAAATAGTTTTATTCCACAACTTTGAAAGATATTTTTTATATCGGTGCTCTATTCCACAACTTGATATCGCGATTAAAAATAGTCAGATTTAGTTAAGACAATCAAAGTTTTAGGTGAAAAACGTCAAATTCAGAATAGCAAAATTGCTATACAGCCTATATTCACTAAATTATTATCTCAGTGCTGTCAAACTAAAATACTATAATTAGCTGTATCACTTTAGTCAATTTCAGAATGGGAAATCGTCGTTTGACAGGAATAAACTAAATTTTGGTGATTTTTATTCTAGTTTAGAGAATTTTGTGACAAGAGAATCGGCACCAACCATTGTTAAAACCCCTTTTCTCTCCTTACTGTAATAAGCTGATGAAATAAATGATTCAAAATAACCAGCATTTTCTTTCAGTAGTTGTGAAAATTTTAAAATTAGTAGGTACCGTAAACGGGGTGAATAGAGATGCAGGGGTGAATAGAGACGAAACTTTAAAAGGGATTTTAACCTTGAAATAATATAGTTTATTATATAAAATAAAACAAAAATTAAAAATATTTTCTCTTTTTATAAAAATCAAAACACGGTCTTACATAAAGAATAAATTCATTAATGAATATTATGGACATTATTAGTCTTCATCAGTGGAACTTAAAATTATATTCAGTTCACTATGCTGAACGTATATAAATATAGTTAACAAGAAATTTATTGCCTCTTTTAAGGTCAACATTGTTTTCCAAAATATGGTTATTATTCACGTAAGTATTTAAACTAGCATTAACTTGTTTTCTACTCATTTAAAACAATATTCAGCTTAAAACTTCTTGAAAAACTTATACATGAAAAAAAAACAGTAGTTTGAACCCTTATTCTTAAAAGACTTGTGTCTCACATAGATCTATGTTCTGGCCATACACAGGGTTATTTTTTTTGGCTCTGTCAAAATTGTGTAAATGTGAGAGAAGCATTCTTCTGATTCTTTTATAACTTCTTTTCAATAAATATTTTGTAAGATGTTTATGAATAATAATATGGTCATAATAATCATTGTAAATATTCAGATATTGGAAGCATCAGTTTTTCTTTTTACTTTGGGTAATATCTGGTTACAGTATGTTAATAGAACATAATACAATTAAGAATTGGTCGGTGACACTTTCCTTCAAACTCATGCAATAGTTCATCAATATCATTATCTAAATCATCACTTTGAGCCATCTTTGTGACCATGTCACTTATTAAAAATGCACCAATTGTAGCTTCTTCATGGTTATCTTGAATATCCATGTTCACAACATGGACAGGTTGGTTGTAAACAGATCTCTTTGAACCAAACCATTCTATGACTTGATCATATACTCTTTCCTCACATGTTATTATGACATCGAATAGCTCCGTTGAAATCTGGAACTTCTCTGGACTGGGTTTAATTCTTCTGTTTCTGTCTAACATATGTAGTATACCGTTTTGCGTATAGTATACTTTATCCTTTTCCAATAAATCATTGTAAATGTCATCATAGGGAACTCCAAATTCATAACAGTTCGGGCGATCTGCAGAAGAACCTGGTAACTTAACCTTTTCTCCGGTGCCATAAGACTTAACTTTAAAGCCTTTCTTCGCCAGAAATGCGTGAGCTTCCATACTACGGTTCATGTTCGAAGAACATACAACCGCTATGTAGATATCACACATTGTTTAAGTTATTTAAACTTCGATTCTAGATTGAGTGAAGTCGAAAAAAAAAAACATTGCGTTTAGCTATGATTTTGAACAAATTGCATAAGTCCTCTCATTTTCAAGTCTCATAAGATACAGGAAGAAAGCAAGCATTAATTACAATAAATTATTTAGTTTTTTTGTATCGTGAGCTTTACCGTGTGTTCAATGCCACCGAGACCAAACTTAGCTAAAATAACAGGAGACCGAGAGTCCGTCCGAGACAGATAGCGACAACCTGACAGCAGAGTGACAGACAGTTGGTGTGTCGCGTGTCGATGTCAAATTTAACTTTTTTTTTTTATCTATGCGATTTGGTGAAAGAGCTTCTTATTATTTAGCATGAATTTGTCACTCACAAGAACTACCATAATTATGTTTTG
Source organism: Brachylomia viminalis (assembly GCA_937001585.2). Lineage (NCBI taxonomy): Eukaryota > Metazoa > Arthropoda > Insecta > Lepidoptera > Noctuidae > Brachylomia > Brachylomia viminalis. Next base: position 14,656,862 of record OW443299.2, read on the forward strand.
TATAAAAGCGAGTTCTTGAAGGCGCTGCAAATAAGAAATTATTGGCAAAGCCAGTAATTTTCCACTATAACTGCTCTTTTACCAAAGTTAGAGTAGCTCATCATAGGGTCACTCTACAAATCACGTATATTTTTACCATAAAATATAATTTATTTTGTGAATAAAATAATACAACAACAGAAACACAATGGACAAAGGCAAGACATTCAACAGTGCTGGCATCGCACGAGCGCCTTTTTCCAATGGGGGTAGGTTGGGCGCCACCTGCTATGATGATCTTCGCTGCAATCGCAGGCGATTTTAAAATCTTAAGTTCACACTCAGGTTTTGACAAAATATTTGTCGCTAGCGATGTCAAAATCTGTGTTCGCCAGCGAATCCATTCATAATTAAAAATTACTTTCACCATTCGGTAAAGCTAATCTTACGCATTTATTTCTTTCCTATTTAATAGGTACCTAATTATTAACAGCTATCGACATTTGGATCTACATCTATTTATTTTTTAAATTAAGGAAGTATCATCAGCAAATAACACTTATATTATTATATTAAAAGAAGAGGAAAGGACCCAATATTGAGCCTTGTGGAACAAATAGTCAAGTTGAAGCTTCAACGGTTAAGGTACCTAGGGAGTAAGCTCCCCCGTCTCAAAAATATACCCAGTAACAAAGAAGCTACAATATATATTATATCCTAACTAATATTAAAAATTCGAAAGTAAGTTTGTTTGTTTGTTACCTTTTCACGCCTAAACCACTGAACCGATCATCATGAAATGTTGCAAATATGTTGTCAGGGGTACAGAAAAGAACATCATTTAATTTTATGGTACTTTCATCCAGAAAAAGTACTGTTCCCAAGAAAAAAACTATAGCTTTCGTAGGACGCTAGATGACGCTACGTGTCATTCGAATCATGATTGAATTTTATTTAATTATTAGAAATATTATACATTCGAAATTAACTCTTTTAAGTTACCTTTTCACGCCTAAACCACTGAACGGATTTTGACAAAATTTGGCAAGGAGATAGAATGGCATCCTGGGGAAGGGCAAAGACTTTTTGTGCCGGTAGCACGTTATCGTGGGATAATTTCCGACAACCACGCGGGCGAAGCCAAGGGAACAAAAAAAACAAAAACAAATATAATAAAAAGTTTATTTCGGTACAATAAACCAAGAATATGTACAACAAGTAAAACGATGATAGCTGCAAAAGTATAAACTGCAGCGCAGGTAACAACGCCCTTCTCCAGATACAAAATGGAATGATATTCCATGCTATAAGGCTTAATAGGTAATTGAGTTAATACAATTTAGTTAATTTTGATTTAGCTAATTGATAATAAAAACAAAAAATAAATTAGGAAAAAAGGTTTGTGGCATGTGTGTTGTGAAGATGGTCTAGCTTCGAAATAAGTATGGGGATTGAGACAGCGTTGAAGGCTTTGGATAGGTCTAAAAAGATGGCAAGAGTTTTATATTTATTTTCCCAATGGCCAATAATCGTATCTGTAATTTCCAGTACAGCATTTTCAGTGGATTTTCCAGCCCTAAAGCCAAACTGATTATTAGAAAGAAGCTTAAATTTATTTAGGTACTTGGTGAGTTAATAACTTTTTCGAATATGTATCTAATTATTAAAACTTTATGCACAAGTAAAAAAAATACTGTACAAAGGCGGAGTGCCTGAGGCATTTTAATTTCCTGGGAATATCTTTGAGACGGTAACTAAAGTTACTCAACACTGAAATGGGTCTGTAATTACAATTAGCGACATTGTCCTTGTCTCCCGTCTTAGAGATAGGGTGGACCACTGCAGTTTTGAAAACATCGGGGACTGTTCCTGTTGAAAAGCACAGACTGAATGAGAAAACAAGGATCGGAATAAGAAAGTGACGAGTCGCCTTCACGATTGAGGGGGATATACCGTCTAATCCAACAGCACAATTGTCTTTAAGGCTAAGGATAATATTTTCCAGCTCTATCCAGCACTATCCACGCTGTGAGTAGCCATTGATTGTGGTGAAGACGGTATGGAGGTACCCCGGGATCTCAAGGTTGGGACGACTATCCGAGAGATGTTCGTAGAGGACAGAGTGATCGATTTTAGCCGCTAAGAGTCCGCCAACATTCGCAAAGTAATAATTGTTGACTTTGTCCACAGACTGCGACTGTTCGGCACTGCAGTTTAGCAGCTCAGAGGCCGAGTCTCTGCTTTGGCCCAAGCTTGCTACCCGTTTGACAAGCTTCCATGTAGCTTTTGGACTATTTCTAGCCTGCCGAAATTCCGAATGTTCATATTCACGCTTGACATTTTTTAAGAGATTGTTGCAGAAGGTGCGATAGCGACAGAAAATCAATTTGTGTGTCTCATCCTCTGGGTGTTTTTTGAAATTTACGATGCATCTTGTCCCTGTGACGTATGCACTTAAGCAGGCCAGGAGTAATCCATGGCTTAATGATACGCTTCTTACTGAGAATTTGTGAATCATGTGAGTGCGATTTGATGGTTAAAGACATAATGGAAACAAGAGATTCCGCAGCTTCATTCGGGTAGTGACATTGAAATATTAAGGAAAAATCTGTGATAAAAAAAAGAAATCTAAAAATACTTCACAATGGCATTGCTAGTTCAAAAAACATAAAAATGTGACATCATGTTTTTCCCCTGTACCCTTCATATATAATAGTATTTACTAATTCCATAGTCGTGAGTTCTAATCACTGACACGCTAGGAGTATATATGTTCTGTGCTTACTATCCTACGGTAAGGCGTAGTTCTCTATATAGTCTGTGACGGAAAGTACGGACTGCGACTTTGTGCGTGATGAACTGACTGAAGTTAAAAACAATTTGTCTGACAGATATTTTATTTTAGGTTAAGTATAAGCTGAATAGCGCCAATTAATGTAGAATTCTGGGCATAATTCCATTCAAACCTTCAAAAAACATGAATCAACTATTCAAGAACTTATGTCTAAGAAATGTAATAACGAATCAGTTGAAGAACATACACACCAGCTCGTCAGCCTTAGCATGGTCGAAAACGGACAATGTACCGAAAAGATTTCTAAGGCATAACAAAAAAATATACCCTCCTCAGTCACTCGATGAAGAACCAAGACCGGCTGTAAGTTGCCACTAATTCTTAACATCTAGGTGTAGCCCAAATAGTTTATGAAACCACTATATCGCTATCAGTCCACAGTAAATATGGCCACTCAAAACTAAATAGCTAAGTCACCAATCCTTACCTACATTATCATCTGTAAAATTTATTACTTTTGATGAAAAGATATAAGATATTTGAATGTACACTACAAACTTAAAATAGTTACCTAATCATCATTGTACATAAATAAATCCAAATTCTGGTTAGTGATCTACATTGTAATTGCAAATACAAAATAATATCTTAGCAGCTATGCTCTGTAAATAATTTAAATATTTAGCAGGCTTCGAGTCAGTATTGAAGATTCTTCTTAGTGCCTTCACCAACATTATCTTCTTTCTGAAATTATAACATATGAGTTAAAACTAAAATGTTTGTCTTTTCAAATAAAAGGGATAGTATGCAAAGATGGAAAGTATTTAAAAAAAAAAAACAATATTATTTATTGGTTTATCAAGAATAACTCAACAATTAAATTAATGTTTTCAGTTTGTATGTCTTCAAAAGACCAATATAAAATACAGTCCTGAAAAGCTGTGGTACATTGCCAGTTTCGTCAGAGGAATGACAGTAGATGAGGCTGTGAAACAACTCAGCTTTGTGAACAAAAAAGGAGCAATATTTGTTAAAGAAGCCATACTCGAAGCTCAAGAGCTTGCTGTGAAAGAACACAATGTTGAATTTAGGAGCAATTTGTGGGTTGGTAAGTACTTACAACTGTTTAATTTCTAAATATTTGTTACACCCTACAGATAAGAGTACAATGTGCATTGTAAAAGCCTCTCTAAGCTAACCATGACTAGTTAATAAAACCCTTGCACCTTTTGTTACCAAAAACCAGTATGTTCCCATAAAACATATTATTATAGCAAAAATGTGTAGGTACTAATCAACACTCAATTCCTGTTTCAGCTGAATCCTTTTCTGGTCAAGGAATGGTTATAAAAGGAATTAGAAGACATGCCAGGGGGCGCATGGGAGAAGTAAGATACCAGTACAGCCATTATTCTGTAAGATTGGAAGAGGGAAAACCTCCTGTAGACTATTATAAGATAAATCCACAAACACCACAACAACAACTTGATAATTGGCTGGAACAAATGAGGAAGAGAAAGATTATAAATTCATATTAAGTTGTATATAATTTATTAACATGATTATTTAGAAATATAAAATAGCATAGATTCTGCTATTGGTTCTTATTTCATTGTTAATTATTTACTTACCTTAAGAAAATATTATTTTTAATGCCACAAGACATTTGATAAAACTTAACTAGCATATCATGTCATATTCTTGATAAAAATCAATAATTATCATTTGCTATGTACCAAAGTAATAGCTAATAATTATCCCTCAAATTGCTCATGAGTTGATTACATTATTTTATAAACTTAATTAATTTGTTTCTCATGAACATACATTAGTATTCATGGTCAGAATATGAGCAAGTGGATATCCACTGCTGATCTTGGCCTCAACTGAATAAAAATGTATACTTGATACAACATGAATGTTTCTGGTCTAAGTATTAGGTTGTTTTCAAAAATACATTTGCCTAACCTAATTAACCGCAAATGGTACTGGGTGATATTGTGATAACTAATAATTGCCTCATAAAAAAGTAAGTTAATTATTGGCTTCCTTTTTTTATGTTGTCACTATTACTATATACATTTTCTAGAACTTCTGAGGTTCACTTTATAATACCCTGATAATACTTTATGATTATTCATTTGAAAGATTTCTGGATATAGGCAAGCATTTAAAAAGAGATATTGTTTATAAAGTGAAATCAAAAGAACACATATAAAAAACACTTAAACCTATATCATAGAAATTATCATACACTTAAAGATGTCCGAGGCTCAGGTTTCTTAGGTACATAACCATACAGGAAAATTGAAACAATTACGAACATTGTGCCAATTGCAAACTGTACAGTTAAGATGAAGTCAAATATGTATATGGAGGCTACACAGGATATGATGATTGCAACAGAAGTTGCGAAACCCTTCAGTATATTATCTGCGTATTTGACGACCACAGCAACTATGAGGCCCCCTGCTGCTTGTAATAGGACTAGATACCAAACAAAACCATCAAAGCCTTTTAGCAAATTATTTCGAGTTCCTTCATTTATAAGATAAGTGATGGTTCCAAATGGCAATGATAGTAAACTCAATTGCACATTCCTCATCCATACCTGAAACAAATCAACAAGTTTTATTGATGACACACATCACATTGCTTTTGATTACATACAAAGACAGGTTGTCCCTGAGCTAGGCCTTTTGTTTCATACAAACTGTTTAGTTTATTTGTTATGTAAATTTAATAAGGTATTGAATACCTATTGATTAAAATGAAAATATGAGTTGAGTACCTTTCTCAATAATAAATAGTCTTGTTATTCAAAACATTGCATAGTACACAATAGCTTTGACTGCATTCCATACATACATGCATGCATATATTTTCTACCCTAGTTGGAAGAGTGACAGTAAAAAAAAGGGATACAAGCATCAAGTTCCAAGCCACCCATGATCAGTTCTAAGTGTTTTATATAGTAAATTTAGAACTTACAGATATGTCTGATTCTTTAAGTACTTTTTCAAAGTATATTCCAGCGAAACCAGATAAAAAACAAGCTGCTAGTGCTGCACCAAATCCTAATATTTTTGATTGCTCTGGTAAATGTGAATTAGCAACACTTGCTTTATCCGTAGACGATAATTGTACCAGAGCTACTCCTGCTGCTAAGATTGCTAATGCCAACCACTGCCACTTCTTGAGATGTCGTTTCAATACAAGTACAGCAAAAAATGCTGTTGTCAGTATTTTCAATTGATATGTCACCTGAAAATAACAGCAGTCAGTATATAATTTAGTTGTTAGTGTAACTACACTCATGCTTATTGTAATTGTGATTATTAGTTAATACATCCACAGCTTTCTCTTTAATTATGTCTCTACTTGTATTACATGAGGTTGATTGGTTCCATCTATCCCATCCATCCATTTGAGATTTAACATAATTATTATATCCATATTCTAAAAGTTTCATAAACGTTAGTGGATTTAATGAGTTACCTGGTAAGTAGCAGCGTCTAAGTTAGATGCAGAGACATATAATAAGTTGTTCTGTACAATGTACAGAAATGATGGCACACAAACTCTTAATGTGTCTCGGACATTTAATATGACTATATTGTACATCGACCTTGCTCCTTTTTGAACACCGCCAGACTCTTGCATCACAAGGCACACACATATAATTAGTTTAAATACTTCTGCCATTAAAACAGCTGAAAAAACAAAACAATAAAATGAATTAGTTATAGTTGTAGCATGACTGATCATAAAACTCTGTTATCTTTGTTTATTTGTTCCATTACTGATTAAAAATAAAATAAAAACACAAGTGATTTAAAAAAATGTAATTACCAGCTGCTGATGAGAACATTTCCACATCTCTTATGCGGGCATACCGCATACTAAGACCTAATACTGCATTTTGCAATGTCAATACCACCAAGCTTATATATTTAATGTATCCTGGAAACACCAGAAAATATACACTGATCATTATGTCCAGACTATTATTATTATCAATATTATAAGAGATTTGTTAACTGCTATGTTAAATGTAATGTTATTATCAAATGTGTCTTCACATAGGGAAGAGACCTCTGCCGTGCAGTGGCATGTGAAGTTAGAATAGAATATAATGTACTGTGTTTACCATAATTATTTCCTCTTCTGTTGTGAGCATATGATTGTGCTTTTTTTGCATCACCGTCCATGTCTTCAGTAGTGTTCAACTGTGTGGCAGCAGTTGTAAGCTCTTCTGGACCTTCAGCAGGCACAGCTTCGTGAGCTACTTCACTGACAACAGGCTCTGTATTTACTGAAGCCTCATGAGTTGTGTCAGTTGACTTCATAGGAACCTGATAAGGAAATTGTCTTTTTTTACATTTCCACATTGAATGCACGATAAGCTGAGTGATTATATCAACACTAATTTGATTTTACTATTGATACCACTGAACACTGATTTTGTATTTTCAGCAGTCCTTTGATATCACAATGTAATCGCAAATACGTGGAATACAGTATGGATATGGTATTTGTGATAAAGTCAAATAAACTGATTAAAAGTGGGAGTAGTTATGAGAAGAATGATTAAAATACAGTGATAGAATGAAGCTACGTACTTACAACAGCATAAATATTTTGTGTTGGCCAGATACCAACAAATCATTTCAGGTAGATATTTTGAGTTTGTAAATAGGAGTTATCTGGGTAAATAAAATTTAAATATTAATCAGCGGGTTAATTCCTTCACCATTATATAGAAATGTTAGAAATTAACGTAATAAAACAATGATATTACCGATTTTTGATGTCGCTTCAATTATAAACTACACAGACTTTAAAATTCACTACATTTGCTATGAAATTCAATATCTTAATCGCGCTACTTCAACAAAACGCTACTGAATATTTTTTGTAGTTTTGTTGACGTCGGCAATTTAAAACGCCAATGTAATGTACCCTGTCGACATTTGGGCTGCATTCCGAATTAGAACGTGAGCGCTCACAGCGATCACATCGATATTTTGCGTTCCGTATTAGATATCATGATTATGACAGTTTAGAACATTCGGAACGCTCGTGAACGCGCTCACAGTGGTCGCTCAACGTTAACCTCAAACCTTGCACAAAAAAGACCGATTATTCTTCTGCAAATGAAAGTTTAACGCATTGGCACTTCTATTTTGTGGAATTACTCTATCGACTCGGATAGCTCAGATTTTGAGTTTGAGAACGACAATTCGTCCAGGGATGAAACGGATGACGAAGTGCTCCCGGCAAAGATTTACCCCGAAGTAAAATACCATGTTCATATTCATTTATTTATTGTTTGTCACAGGTGAAAAGACAGTTCTTATTATTGTATCACTTTAAAACATACCCATGGGGTTCACAATATTTATTTGTTATTCTTGGTAACAATTAAGAGTGTAATAAAATTGTAGTTTTATTCATTCTTTTTAACATTGTCAATAATATTGACACACATATAAATATTGTGAACCCCATGGGTACGTTTTAAAGTGATACAATAATGCGAACTGTAAGAACTGTCTTTTCACCTGTGACAAACAATAAATAAATGAATATGAACATGGTATTTTACTTCGGGGCAAATCTTTGCCGGGAGCACTTCGTCATCCGTTTCATCCCTGGACGAATCGTCGTTCTCAAACTCAAAATCTGAATTATCAGAGTCGATAGAGTCAACCAACAAAACAGAAGTGCCAATGCGTTGAACTTCCATTTGCAGAAGAATATCCAATCGGTCTTTTTTGTGCAAGGTTTGAGGTTGACGTTGAGCGACCACTGTGAGCACGTTCACGCGCGTTCCGAATTGCTGATAGTTCTAAACAGTCATAATCATGATAATAATACGGAACGCAAAATATCGATGTGATCGCTGTGAGCGCTCACGGTCTAATTCGGAATGCAGCCTTAGATAATCATGATTATGACAGCTAACAATTGTCATCAATTCGGAACGCTTTAGTTTCTCGTGTCTACGGCTCGTGGTGAACGCGCTTACAGTGGTCGCTGTGGTCGCTCAACGCAGGGGGGGGGGGGGGGGGGGGGTAAAGTTACCTTCACGTTCACAGCAAAATTGCAATTCATATAATACGTACTAGATGTCTCTACAAAACGACATAATATACTATAAAGTTATTGAAAATTGCTGTTTTAATTTTTTATTTATTATCATAGTTCAATTTTAAAGACATAAATTATAGCCAAATACATTTTTTTTTTGATTTATCGATTTATTTTATCGACGGATAAAAAAGATCACAAATGTCAAAATTCTAAATTGTCAAAACAAAATGGCCGATACGTTTTGCAATTTGCGTGTGCGCTGAATAAAATTGTTTTCATGTTGTTTATGCTGTTTTCTTTGTTGCTAATACGTTGAGCCCCTGCGCCTCCGTAGAGTGAAAATGTGCACAAGAGTACAGTACAGTAACAGACAAATAAATATATCTTATTGACAATTCAACAACAAACTTATTTCATTATTTAAAATTTTAAATTAACCTTTACAAACTATTTATGAGTATATATTTCCCATAGTTATAGATTGATTGATTTATGTAAATCAATCAATCTATAAGAAATATCGATGGCAGCAAAGTAGAAACGGTCATCTACAAAATCGCAATTTTACAGGAGAGCAGATTTAGTAAAACATTATTGTCATTTTGAGTGTTATGGACCAATAAACATGAAATTTTCTATGATGCGTTAAAATAACCTTCTCTATGAATTGTGTAACAGGTTTTATCGCTATGTCGTTGTTTTATTTAAATAATGTAGATGTCTTTTTTACTCTGAAAGAACTTTGACGTAGAAGAAGACACCTGCCTGCTATATGTTGTGATAAAAAAGCGCCTATTACATTTAAAATATCTAATAAACTAAGATAATAATCTCCAGTAATACTTTTAAGGATATTTAAAGAAAATCTAAGCCACATGTAAACAGTATTTCTCTTTTTTTTACGAAATTTTGTAGATGTCTTTACTTACTTTGCATTTAACATTTTATACACTATCAATAAATGAGTTATCTACCACAAAACTCTATCTATGTCTATCAGGTAAACTAATTTATTTAGTTCCCAAACCACGTAAAATATATATTTTTTAATAAAAATGCAATATACATATTACTATGTTTTATTTATTAAAATCGAATGTAGATGTCTTCATTTACGTGCCAGAATATCTTCATTATTTTGAAATTTGAAAATAATTTTAATACGGACTTATAGATAGGGCGATTATAGGCTCATTTTTGTAAAAAAATGCATTTTCACAAAAATGTAGATGTCCGTTTCTACTTTGCTGCCATCGATATTTGCAAAAGCAACCAAATAAAAATGAGGTACATAGAATAGGAACAGGATAGGGTATGGATAGTTAGTTATGGAACATAAAATCCAGATGGAGCCACTCGTTACAGGTTATTGGCATAAAAATCCCTTGAGATGGCACTCTATACCAGTATTATAAGGTGCTCTGTGGCTCAACGTAAACCTCTAACCCTTGCACAAAAAATACCGATTGGATATTCTTTTGCAAATGGAAGTTCAACGCATTGGCACTTCTGTTTTGTTGGTTGACTCTATCGACTCTGATAATTCAGATTTTGAGTTTGAGAACGACTATTCGTCCAGGGATGAAACGGATGACGAAGTGCAAACATTTACCCCGAAGTAAAATGCCATGTTCATATTAATTTATATATTGTTCGTCACAGATGAAAAGACAGTTCTTACAGTTAGCATTATTGTATCACTGTAACATACCCATGGTATGTACAATATTTATATGTATGTCAATATTATGTTAAAAACAATTAATAAAAATACAATTACACTCTTAATTGTTACCAAGATTTACAAATAACATAGATGCAACAATAATTAAACATAACGCGCATGAGTTTAAAACTCATTTTAGGTATTCTGTTACGTCTTGGATTTTACAGCACAATTTCGAAACTGCCGCTTTAGTTTGACAGCGCTCACGGTGATATTAATTCAGGGCATGGTCGGCGTTATCGCAAGATGGGGCATGTCATGACGTCATATACAGAGTTGATAACGACAGAGGGGCTTTCCTTTAAACTGCCTATACTAGATACTAATTTCAAGCTTGTACCAAAAATCAAAATAGGAGCAGTAAACATCTACGTAAATTATGCAAAAATGACCACAAATGACATACATACTTCTAGATACCTCTATGATCAGATATATTTGATTTGATTGCAGCCGCCCTATAGCATACTTAGGTACCGCTAATTATTGCATGCAAATGCAACCTAGCGCGTGGCTTCCAGGCCAGCTTATTACAGTTGCGTAGGAGATTGTGTGAACATATAAAGCTATGGAGGCGATTTGATTAATAAAAATTTATATTTTATAGGATTATTATAATATAATAAGCAGTACTTACAACAGTAATTGTGTATGATGTTTATTGCATAGATTTTTTTTTGCAATTAAATAGGTAAGTATATATTTATTAAATTGTTGAAGATGTTTTGTCCGAATAATGACTAATAACTTTCTTAGAAAAAAAAGGAAGAAAAATTTCTCGAATTCGAATGTCATCCGGAACAGGGAAAGTTATTGGAGACGCCTTCTCAATTACATAATCTAGTCTCTGTTCCAGTGAATTTCGAAGATAAGCAAGTACTTCTAACTTTTAATAATAATTATCAATTTTTAAAACAACAACAACAACAACAATTTTTATTATCAAATACCGATGTAAGAATAAGGCTCATACTGGATACAGAAGTATTCGTTGCCAGCTCGATATGCTTAACGACCAAAATTGGTTATTTGAATAGTTCTGCTATATATGAATTTCAATTTATTTTCAATTTTTAAAGAGACAGAAATTGCCCTTCTTAGGTACAAAGTTACGTGAGTAGGTACAGTGAAAATGTAAGTATAAGCTCAATTCATAGACGTTTTACTTCTGGACAGTATTTGGACTAAATAGCTATTCTTATTGTTTATCATAAGTATTTATGATTATACTGTAATTGCAGGTATGTAATGTACTAACTGGAAGATGTAATATTGATATACAGTTTTTTTTTTGATAAATTGGAAGTGGTTGCAGATCAGAAATCTCTTGTCAACTGTGGATTAAGCTCGATTCAATTGGTTTCTGAACAACCAAATTGATTTTTTTCTCGACTAAATTTGCAGTGCATGATGTACCTATGTATGTAGGTACAGTAAAAAATTTCAAATATAGGCAACGGAACAGAACATCAATAAAGACCTGTAGCTGGAATACTGGCAAGTGAAGGTGGTCATGCTCAGGTCATGCTGCTGTCGCTTTGCCCGAAATTAAGAAGAATTTTTTTCTTAAACTTCAAGATCAAGTGGCGGATAACTGGGAATATACCGTGTGTTTATTAAACTAGTTTATTTTTATATGGATTGTCTGCTGCCTGAGTTGGTAGAACCACTATATCCGAAAAAATAATGATACGAGATCCTGAATCAAAATCAAAATCAAAAGTCATTTATTCAAATTAGGCTGAGAATCAGCACTTTTTGAACGTCAAAATCACATAAGACAGTCCCCCCAAAACGCCCACCCTTCACCACTTCCTAGTGCTTTAGGTGGGAAGAAGAAGTGGCGGAACAAACTCTCCAGCAGCACTGCTGTCTGTTCAGTGGTTCAATATGTTATAAAACGGACAGTGCAAGATGAGAATAGCTTAAAAACTGCAATTTTATCAGATGCTCTAGTATAAACGTCAAGGAGGCTAGATTTTAGTAAATTTTAAATTAAAACCTATAGGTATTATAAATGTAAATGTTTGTTGGTTCAAAATCCTAAATCGCCGAAAGTTCTTCAACAATAAAATTGCTTTGTAATTTTGACACAACGTTGTATAGAACTGTAATTTTAAGGCGTCTTTGTACTCATCATTATGAACCAGTTTTACTATGTGGCCGAAACTAAAATCGCGAAAAAAAAAATTGGTTTTTCCTTCCATAAAGGAAGGAATTAGAATTTTTTTCGCGATTTCTGGTTGGGTCCTAAAGTAAAAGTTGATCGTAATGATGAGTATAATGACCCCTTAAGAGGATGATGGTGTTTAAAATTACACCCTGAATAATATATACATATATAAATATACCCTGAAAAATATCGATGTCCCGTGAATCGTCATAGATGACGTCATGACATGCGCCATCTTGCGATAACGCATAACGCCGACCATGCCCTAACTAAATTAATATCAACGTGAGCGCTGTCAAAAATCACAGTTGAGGTGTTTTGTTTCGAGATGCATAATATCTTGAAAGTAAAGCGGCATTTTCGAAATTGTGCTGTAAAATCCAAGACGTAACAGAATACCTGAAATGAGTTTTAAACTCATGCGCATTATGTTTATTTGTAATTCTTGGTAACAATATTATGTGAGTACAATTGTATTTTTATTCATTATTTTTAACTTATCCAATAATATTGACATAGGTAGGTACATATAAATATTGTACACCCCATGGGTATGTTACAGTGATACAATGACGCTAACTGTAAGAACCATCTTTTCACCTGTGACAAACAACAAATAAATGAATAAGATCATGGTATTTTTCTTCTGGGAAAATCTTTGCCGGAAGCATGTAAATACGCTAATATAAGCACTTCGTCATCCGTTTCATCCCTGGACGAATCGTCGTTCTCAAACTCAAAATCAGCTATCAGAGTCGGCCAATGCGTTTAACTTCCATTTGCGAAAGAATATCCAATCAGTATTTTTTTTGCAAGGTTTAGAGTATGGAGGGTAGAGGTAAGGAGAACTATCTCATAAGGGGAGAAAGTTGAAAAAGTATTCGTTCAAAAACCCTCCAAAATGGTGCTAGCGTAGGCAAATGGTGTGGTATGAATGTAGCTGATGTAACGGACTGAAGTAACTATGCCACTGACCTCTATTAAAATACGCATTAAATATTTATCAATATTTTTTTCTTTTTTTTTTGTAGTTAATCATGAAATGTGAAGCAGTTTTATCATGGCATAAGAAATTATATATTTAATTAAAATTATATTGACTTCCACTTTTAAACAATGTTGCCAGGTTAAATAAGTTAATTGATTTTTTGAATTCATAAATAGGTTAAAAAAAAACAATATAAAATGATTCAATGTTCTCAAGCTCCGCTCAAGACCCGTCATGTTGACAGATTTACGACCCGTCAAGCACCGGAACGCGCGGGCGGCGAGTAAGTACTATGGGTTGCGCACAAAAAATGGACCTCTTAAATTACCGACGCCCTAACGCCCTTTCTTATCGTATTCTAAACTGTTTTGGGTTCTTGAATACACAGAGCATGCCATAAAATGTAAACAATGCTCGTCTATCGAGATTTGTTATTGTAAACAAATGATAAATAAAGAGCTGAAAGTGTGTTTCTTCCTGTGTTATGTCGATTTCTGATAAAACTACTATATCAATATGCCTGAAATTTTGCAGTTTACATTATGAATAGACAAGTTATCTAACAGCAGCGTTTTTTTGAGAGCCCTACCTTACTTTTTTATAATATTGAAACTCAAACTTCATACTGCGCGGAGCCGTTTTTCTGATTTGCGTAATGTATAACGCACGACTTTGTACACGCTCATCGTAGTTGTACTGAGTAGTTTCAATAAAAAAATGTTACTAGGATACTACTTAGACCTTTATTGACTGATAACTACCTATATGTTGTAAAAATATGCCACTTTGAATTGTTAAATGATAAGATTTTCTTGAAGAGGGAACTAATCGGCAACTGTTTTGAGACTGCTGATTTCACACAGTATTTTTGGTTTTAGAATTTGAATATTGGTCAAAACTACATAAGAACGAACTATATTTTCCTATTACTATAAATACTTACTCATTTCTATGAAAAAAAACAAAGATATCAACCTTTGAATTACGTAAAATAATTTAGGTATTTCGAGTAATTTCGTAGTGACGGGACTCACTAACACTACGAAAATATCGATAACTTTGGTGTAGGAAAAGGAGTTCATTATGGAAAATAACAAATTTCAGTTTTACTATGTTTACATGGAAGAAAAATAATAAACATTATTCTTGAAATACGTTTTTTATTTTATTTTGACATCACAATAATACCTACTAAGAATCTTTAGACTGTCTCGTAACATAACATCACGCCTGTATTCCCTGAAAGGGTTTGCAGAGATTACACCCACATTTATGGTTTCATCATAATGTACACACGGCTACACATCAAGCTATACATTTCCAGTTTTCGCTGACCTCTCATTGTAAGGAAATCCTATACAATACGAGATCAGCTTATACTGGCAATGCATAGCTTGATCTGTAGCCGTGCGTACACAGAGAAATACATGAAAAAGCTATACAAAATAGAAAGGAATTTAGAAATCTTGATAAAAATATAAAAGTAGAGTACAAAGGTACTGCTTGTTTCTAAAATCAAAAGTCATATAATGTTCATTTATTTCAAACGAAACTCCGCTATCTAGCCCCGTTCCTTACCATAGCAAAAAACATTCAAGTGTAAGCACCATTCATAGAAACCCAAGTCGTAAAAATGCTTTGTTTACATTATGCGGGCGGCCAGCCGGTGCCCGCCTGCGGTGACGCATCTGGCGTTCAGGCCACTCACATTTTTTTCCCGCGCTAATTCACGTGAGCGGTTCACATTCAGATTTCTAAATCCTGATAAAAATAAATTACAAAGGTGATGCTTGTTTCTAAAATCTAAAGTCGTATAATGTTCATTTATTACACATTCACATTTCTTAAATCTTGATAAAAATAAATTACAAAGGTGCTGCTTATTTCTAAACAAAATAACTGTCAGCAGAACTGCAAGAGGCCTATAAAAATATAAAGTACAAAGGTGCTGCTTGTTTCTAAAATCTAAAGTCATATAATGTTCATTTATTACACATTCACATTTCTAAATCTTGATAAAAATAAATTACAAAGGTGCTGCTTATTTCTAAAGTAATATAATGTTCATTTTTATTACACATTTACATTATTTTATAAATCTTGATAAAAATAATATAAAGATAGGTAGTTAAAAAAAAAAGTGCCAGCAAAAGTATTGTGTACAAAAGTTACAGCCTCTGACAATCCTGAAGCCTCAAGCAGCTGCTGCAGTTATTTTATATTTTGATGACCCCCAGTCTTCCACACGTCACACACACAAACACGGCGCTTAGACAGAAAAGATTGTATGACCGAGAAAAGGAATGACTCGACTAAGTGTGCGTCTGTCTGTCTGTCGGTTAGACTTTGTGGCAAAGCTATACTCTTCTATGAACATTGGAAATACATCAGTCAGTCAGTCAGTATATATGTCCACAAAGCTATACTACGATAAATAAATAATTACTAAATAAACTGCTAATGTCGTCTCTGTATGTCTGTCACGCTGGAAAGAGAAGAAGATGCTCAAAACGGAATTTATGCAGTATGGTATAACGCGAAGCAGGGATCTATGCAAAGGGGGACCTCACAAACGGAGCACGTGTACGTCGTACGGCATGTCCGCTGGTGCTGGCTGCACCAATAACATCGCCGACGACTACGGCGGCCACCGTTTATGAGTGCGCCTGTCTGTTGAGGGAAATGTGGCACCCGAGGCTGGAGATGGCTCAAACTGCCTGACGCGGGATTGGTGGGATTGAGTTTAGGGACATTTTCGAGGTGGTGTCGCAGAATTTGGTCGACTAACTCCAAACGAAACACTATGTGCTCTTTTGGAGTAGTCTCCGTACTCTGCAGAAGGATGCGGGCATTTAAAATAGAGCAGTTGAGCAGGTGTTTGAAGAACTTGACATTCCATTTAGCGCATCTCTTTCTTTCCAGGAGGTATGGCTCCAGCATTTGATCTTTACGATCAACGCCGCCCATACCCTTGTTATAATCTAAAACTAATTGAGTTTTGTACAGTGATGGGCGATGTGGTTTCGCTACCGTCTGGCCTTGTGAATTGCCGTGGTAGGTACTGATGGTAGCTATCTTACGCTTCTTGTCCTGAAAGGTCAAGACCACCACATCGCCGGAATGTCGTGCTACAAACTGGCCATCTTTCAGAGTACACAGCGAAATGATTGGTGGCACGTTGCGGCGGTTAGGACGCAAGGTACCTACACAATCCGTCTTACGTGACTTCAAAAATCTGGCCAGTAGGGGGCTATTAAACCAGTTGTCCATAAAAAGAGTATAACCTTTGTCGAGGAGAGGACGGATGAGCTGGACCACGGAGGACGTGCTTTTCTGCACACTGGATGGGAGACCGGATTCGGAGTAGGAAGTGCCAGCACCGAGGTACACAAAGAATGACCAAAGGTAGCCCGTGGATGACTCGCAGAGTTCAAAGGTCTTCACCCCAAACCGGGCTGCCTTGGTCCTGATGTACTGGCGGAAGGATAGGTTACCTTTCCACAAAGTCAGGGATTCGTCAATGCAAATTTCTTGGGAAGGGATGTACGTTTCTTTAAAGCGGGAATTTAGATGATCTAAGATCGGGCCAAGAGAGCGTAAAAGGTCAGTCGTGTCTGTCGGTGTGTTACTAGTGTCATACAACTGAAATGCGCGGCAAAGATTAGTGTAGCGAGTACGGGAGAACATCTTTCTGAAGATGTTGGTCTGCAGAAGGGGATTTGTGGAGAAACAAGATTTTATGGAGGGCATCCGGATGATTCCGAGCATCATCCAGAAGGAAAAAAGGATAAAAAGCTCATGAACATTCGTATCATACCAATCCCGGGCGAAGCTGGCGGACGACTCGGCAACCCTTGCGGCATGCCGGTTCGTTTCTGCCGCAATGTGCGACATTATGCCATCGTCCCAGTACTGCCTAAACGCCCCATACGCGTTTTCTGATGCGACAACCGCCCCAGTTTGCTGAGGAAGAAATTGCTCCCTCGCACCTTGATAGTCACCCATGGGTGACCAATCAAAATTGCTGGAAGTTCCTTCCGCATCAAAAAAGGACTCAACCTCGTCATCCGCATCTGCCCATTCTTCCTCATTCCGTTCTCTCAATCGCCTTGCTCTATTCACCACCCGCACTCTCGTAATTTCTCTCTGTCTCACCACACGCATTATCTTCTCTCTCAATTCCTCAGACACATCATCGTCATCCACGTTGACCTCGACCATCCTATCTCCTCTTACCCAGTGGGGGTCACCAGCAGCTGCACCCTGGCTCCGAGCCCCACGCCCCCTTCCTCGGCCACGCTGCGCTGCACCACCACGCCGCGCTGCACCGCCGCGCCGCGCTGCCCCGCCACGCCGCGCTGCAACGCCGTGCCGTGGAGGACGCTGCTGCTGCGGCTGCTCTGCCACCACGTCCTCTACCATATCCTCCACCTGCTGGAACAGCCGATGTTCACTAGCAAGGTGGAAGGCGTGGTCCTCCTCCATCGTGATGTCGTAGTCGAGGGGGGCCGTGACGACGACATCAGACCTAAGATAAAAATAGTAAATATAATTACGTGTAAATAACTGAACAAGAAAAGGTACAAGACTAATGAATACAAGTTTGAACACTTACGGCACAAGAACGGGCGGCGAGCCTGAGCCAACAGCAGCAGCAGATGCCCGAGCCTGGGACGATAGCGGGGAAGACCTGTCAAGTAAAAGGGTCTCATGTATTATACAGAAAGCTTATATACAATATATAAAATTATTACTCACATGGGCAACGGGGTGGAGATTTCATGTTCCTGCAGAAAATACACATAAATATTAAAAAAACTCATAAAACAAAATACAAATACATACTGATATACATAATAGTAGTACATAATTACCTCGAAGTTTGGGTCATCATCGAAACCACCCTCTTCGAGGTACTCTTCCACCATTAGAAGAGGCAACTCCTGCTCCTCCTCCTGTTCCTCCTCCTGCTCCTCCTCCTCGTCCGCCTGCTCCTCCTCCTCCTCGTCGTCCTCTTCCTCATCCTCCTCCTCCTCGTCGTCCTCTTCCTCATCCTCCTCCTCCCCCTCAGAAGCAGCATGGTACAGCTGGGGCGCCTCCAGCTCTTCTACGACATCCTCCTCGTCCTCCTCGTTAAGGAGGTCGTAGAAGTTAGGAGGGGCGTCCTCCATACCAGCAGACCAACTTGTCATCTAAAATTCGATTGCTGTCCGTTAGTCAAAAGCTCGATAAAAAAATATAAAATTTTCCAACAAGCAAAATATTTTATATTTTGAAAGAAAAGTTCACAAACACATCGATTTTATCGATAACGTCTATCGATACGAATGGACCGCATAGTTGCGTCAGGTAGCCGTCATACCAAATGTCAAAAGTAACGGTCAAGGCCACGCTACGGTAATCACTATGCAAATCATTGAAATATGAATAGTAAAGTATGAAATACACCTCGAATGACCAAGATCTACAATTATTATTAGTTTTAGAGCTTTACAAATCGTACAGATACACTCAATTCATTGTAAAACAAACAAAAATCGTCATCATAATTACGCCGTTGGCGTAACGGTTTTTTCACGTAACATTTCTTGGCCAATAATCAAGTATTTATGTTATTTCGTGCAAATATTATATAAAACGATGTAATAACTACTTATAAATGAATATTAGCCCACTTACCTTCAAATAGTCACAAAAACACTTCCAAAATGAAATAAAAGTACGGGAGCACGCAATCACGACCACTGAGTTTTGAAGCGTCTGTTTTAACATTTTTTGTAATGTTGTCAGAACGTATTTTTATTTTTTAATGATGTATGGCTAAAGAAAGTACACCGGCCCATAGAGTTAAATGCCCACAGACAATATTAGCCTTTATTTTAAGGTGAAATTAGATTTAAAACCGCGCGGAGCCACTGGAACCGATCGGTTCCAATATGGCTTGACGGTATGGGGAAATTACTGGAACCATTTGGTTCCAATATGGCCGGACCGGATTTACTTCAAGTGCTACCCACTGCTGTAGATCTGAAAGAATGCCTTCGTCTTCTATTTGAGGTAATCCAGAAGGATTACGCCGCCAAGTAGCTATGCCGCAGTTGATACAATGATGACGTTGATCACTCATTGTATTTTACTTTGAAATCCGGTAGTGAAGCTAAGGTAAATCAAGTAGGCAAGTTATCCAAGTCCGTTGTAAGGTATGCGTGGGTCGTTCGTTAAAGTAATATTAACCGCCAGAATCATTGATACGCAGCCAAAGTCATTGAAGAATACTAATCAAATAATAAATACAGCAAACGAAAACACAACAGAAAATAAACACTACCGCAAGCTCGGAGCCAAACGAACGAAAGAAGCGTATGATTTGTTTGACACATTTGTTTGACAAAGACAATATATATAAAACAATGACTAAAGAATAAGAGAGGACATGAACTAAAGGATCGTATCGCGTGCCAGCGTGGAAAGTAAAATGGCGTAGGCTCCGCCCATTACCTAGTGTTGTCCTCTGCTCATTCTTTGCAATGATTTTGTTCATCGTGTTGATTACAAATCGATTAATCGAAATCACATACATTAAAATAAGGTTTTTGATTTTAAGTAGATAGTAGGTAAGTAGGGTGTTATTCGATTCTCATTCTAGGACGTCGCATTATGGATTAAGTACAAAAAAGCCTGTTGTTGCGTAATCTGACTGAAAAATTGCAAAAATCATCAATTTGGCGGTTCATTTAAAATTAATTTTACTTGATATTATTTACTCTATGATTAATAGTTGCTCGTGATAATCAAGCTAGAAGAAGAGTAAATTAAACTGCAACAAGGAATTTAAAACTACACCGATTATTAACAAAATAAAACAACAGAAATCGATATTATGCATTTAATGGGAGAACCGTTTTATTTCAAATAGATACAATAATATCAGTTTGTAATTAGTATTAAGTACACCAATAATGTGAAATACAATAAAGTCTGCCTGTCTACAATAAATGTACAGGGAAATAATAATGTATTATGACTCAAACTCAAAGCATTTATTTCAAATAAACCAATTACAGGCACTTTTGAATTGTCAAGGGGTCGGTCAGTCAGAAAGATGAAGCTAGTTGCCCATTCCAAAGCGTAGTAGGTACCAATGGAGAAGAACGGGCAAGAAACTCCATGGACACTCTTTTAAATCAAAATATTGTTACAAAAAAGTGGTTACATCATTCATGTTGTAATTATACATGTGAGAACGATGTAGAAACACGTGCACGTTAAAAGCGTCCGTAATAAAAAGATAAAAACAATTATGGAATTAAAATAAGCCCTGGCAGCTAAGAAATGACCAGTGCCTACTGACGGCGACCGTTCACGAACATGACGTATGGATCAGCACCATTCAGCTCAACCATTTTGAAGGGAACTCAATGATCCAATACACACGCCACCACCAGCGACACATTTGAGTGAGCATGACATACTCTCAGCCGCCAGGGCACATTCAAGTCAATGAAAGACGAACCCAGTAACCTTTATAGTGGGTACATAGTGCTCACACATGTCATTGTGCTATGCAATTATACAATACTAAGAGATTGAATTTATACAATGCAAAGATAGGTTGTACAATCTTCATCAGCTCCAACATTATTTTCGAATATATGGGTAAATGTAGGCTTACAATGAAAATGTGATAATTTACCTTAGGGAGCCTTGTCGGCATTGCATTGTCGTGAAGTCTCACTATATCAAGACTTCTATTAATACAAGACTCTTCAAAATGTAGTGAACAAACAAATACTTTTTCCTGGCTGGAGTCGATATTTTCTTGACCCAATGATTCAAGCCACTTACTTTTAAGTTTATCATTTTTGGTAACCTAAAAACACAAACAAAACACGCAAACTAACATAAATGTGTATATTCTTTCATGCTAAATATTCAAACGAAATTTGGTTTTTATCGATGCAAAATCGATTCGTTGTGCAAATTACACAATCACAACACTATATTTGTCAATAAAAATACGTAGTAAACAAAACCAAAATAAGGAAATATATCGTTCGAAAGACTATGAATAGGCAATAATCTATGACTGAACAGTAATAAACATGAATTGAGACTAGAAATTGGTATAAATTTATATAGGAAACTTAATAATCTATGAATTCTTTCGACTTACTTGTGCAGGGATATCAAAGGCGCTTTTTTACTGTAATTCGAGCCACAGCCCCTCACACAACACTTAGGCATGGTTTCCTCTATCACAGACAGCCTCAGTCAAATTTACAGCACTCAAAATGTTCTCAAAATGGAAAAAAAACTTAATATTTAGTCGCACGATAACGCCAAAGGACACTTCATGTACACCGAGAAGTACTCAAAACCAGAAACTAAAATGGCGAA
This sequence comes from Brachylomia viminalis, assembly GCA_937001585.2. Lineage (NCBI taxonomy): Eukaryota > Metazoa > Arthropoda > Insecta > Lepidoptera > Noctuidae > Brachylomia > Brachylomia viminalis. The sequence goes on from OW443299.2 coordinate 14,679,015, forward strand.
CCGGCCGATGGGCAGGGCTTCCGTGACGTCATACTTCAATATTGCAATTTTAGAAAACTGACAAAATACGGTTTTCTCTTTTTGACACTTGCAGAATTGCATAAGTTAGAAAGAAACATGTATATTTTTTTATTTCTGTATAGAATCGTATGATATTTCCATAATGTATAATTTATATAGATCTTTTAGTTCATGTCCTCTCTTGGTCTTTAGTCATTGATATAAAACCAGTATTATAGGGTGCTCTGTGCGCAAAGAGTATAATTTCTGGCTCCTGAAATACAGGTACTCTAACCTAGCTCTGGAGCCAGGGTCTCAAATCTGTAACTGGTTTTTATGGCAATAAAGAATTTATTTATTTATTTATAACCATAGTTTGACGGTTGACCCGTGACTTCCACTTTGTTGTCTGTTTAATAAAATATGGTGATCAATATTGTGAAATCGATTTCAACCCACTTATTATATCAATTCAATACAATCAATTTATTTTTAAGTCTTTTTTAGAAACTTTGATAAGTGTCACTGGGTAACCATTATGAAAAAAATAAGATTTTTAAGGTTTTTTAAGGTTTATTTCATTACAAGTTAACATTTTGCTGGACCGTACTTCATTATTCAAAAGTTTTGTTAGATAAAAGACTACACGAAGCCACAAAGTCTTTACGTACTGAAGATAGTTCTTTTTATATTAATAACAGGCTTACCTAACGCATTGATTATTACAATAATATTGTAATTGCTTGGTAGGGAAAAGAACAGTGGGTTGCTGTTGTCACGTAATGTCCATAATAGTGTAGGTACCTATGTAAGCTGGGCAAGGCATCAACAGAATTTAATACCACCTGCACAGTTTTAGACGATATTTTAATAGTCTAAGATGAAGTGGATGATGAATAAATCAATAAAAGAGAAAGTGTTTTTTAATTCATATTCCCTCTGCTTTTTTACAATTATCTCAAACCTCTACCGTCTTATTACAAAACACGATCTAACTTTAGCCCGAGCCTAAATCTTCGATTTAGTTTTTGTATTTGGAACTTTGTGCCGACTTTAGTAAAGTTCTTAATACAAAATAGACAATCTAAGACCAGACCAAGTTGTCAGTTTTGTAATAAGAAGTGTATTTCGATTTCTGTTAGGTTCTTATTTCAAAAACAGGCTCAATGGTTTAAACCATGTCAAAAGAAAAACCTTGTTTTGTAATAAGGCCGCTAGAGTCTATTTGGACGGCGTCTGAATCCTCAATGTATTATTGTCCTACAATAAATTCTAGTCTAAAATACAGTCTGATCATTATTTTCTTAAAGTATAACATGAGAGCTCGGTGTAAGAATAACTTGAAACACTAACGGTGTTTCTGTACAAACCAATAACACCCTTATTTTTTTTTCTACCATGGAGCAGTCTTAAACATTTTAGTTTTTTTTAAGGCGCGGTGTTATCTCAATATTCCCAAAAATTGGTTTCTTAGAACGTCGAGTATGACGTAATGTAATAAAAATAAGTAACCCGAAAAATACAGTGAACAGAGAAGGGTATAAAGAAGAATTTAAACCGAACAGAATAAATAAATAATAGTTTGATATTCCCAATAAAAAATTGGGAAGTTGTAGCACAAAAATAAACTTTGACGTCGAAGATCTCTGTATTTCCAGCGATAACAACAGTTTTTTTTAAGAATTTAGTAGGTTTTCCATTTTTTTTAAACTTTAACCAAACCATTATTTAATTTTATGTCTATATTTTAAATAATCTAAAGAAAAGCAGTAAAATAAATGCCCATTCGCAGCTTACGTCACATTTCAACACAAATATCATTTTCAATTTTCAATCTTATTGACGCTCCATAGTGGTGACAATAGTTTACGCGGTCATACTTTAGTCGTCGGGCAGCGCTCGACTTGGATAGTTGGCACCGGACGCTCTGTGCATAATTCGATTGTAGTTTTCAAGTAATTTATGACTGAAAACAGTGTGTGAATTGAACTAAAGTTCTGTGGCGGACTACTAAGGCTACTCACTGCCTAATATTGAAGTGAAAATTCAGTCTCAGTGGAAATATGGGCAATAAAAATAAAATGTTGCGAAAGAGTTTTACAAGAAAAAGACGAAAAACTCGAAAAAATGATGGAATGTTTGGGTAAGTAGGATGATTACGGTATTGTATCATAATAACATTTGAAATTTGTATTTAGTTTAGTATACTTACGAAACTGTATAAATTTATAGAAACGGTATTGACAATTTCTACAAACATTTTGCTAAATCCAAAAACAAATAGATGCACTCTATTTTGATGTCTATAGAATGCATATTTGAATGCGCCTAGTGCAAACGTCTCTGGTCGAAGCAACCATCGAGGCGATAGCCATATTGCAATAGTAGGTATAAGTAACAAAAACAAACTTGCAGATAAATCAGAGTGCGTTCGTAATTATTATAATAATATAAATATTGCACTAGTTATATATAAAGCATTTTGATTCTTTTGTAAGATTATTTTTATAATATTTATTGAGTCATTAGACCAGTGCCGATAATTTTTGAAAACGAAAAAAGTCACAGTAGGATGAAACCCATTGGAAAAGAAAGAGAATATAACAAAAATGAAAGGAAAAATAATTTACGGGCGATCCGAGGTCGGGAAGTGGGGGTTTAAGGGTAAAAAGCGGTTTATCTCGATTTCCGGCAAAACTACAAGTCTTATGGAAAAAAGTGTAATAGCAAAGTTGTAGGTAATAAAAATATCTACAACTTTTGTATTCACACTTTTTTCAAGTAACCTCAAAATTTATGTGAAAAATTCAAATAACCAAGTTTTTGGTTTTATATTTTTATCTTTTACACAGCATTTTTTTTTTCGCGAAATTTTCTGAATACTTACCTTTTTATGTTTCAAGCACACTGTATTTTTATTGATTTAAAATATTTATTTTTTCACCTTATTTTGACCTAATATCGAAAAAGCACCCTAATTTTCAATCGAAAATTCTCACGTGAAAATATCTGCTTTTTTAAAAACTCGGTAAAAAAAATAATTGCTGTGTAAAAGATAAAAATAAAAAACCAAGAACTTGGTTATTTGAATATTTCACATAAATTTTGAGGTTACTTGAAAAAAGTGTGAATACAAAAGTTGTAGATATTTTTATTACCTACAACTTTGCTATTACACTTTTTTCCATAAGACTTGTAGTTTTGCCGGAAATCGAGATAAACGCTTTTTACCCGACCTCGGATCGCCCGTAAATTATTTTTCCTTTCATTTTTGTTATATTCTCTTTCTTTTCCAATGGGTTTCAGCCTACTGTGACTTTTTTCGTTTTCAAAAATTATCGCCACTGGTCTAATAACTCAATAAATATTATAAAAATAATCTTACAAAAGAATCAAAATGCTTTATATATAACTAGTGTGCAATATTTATATTATTATAATAATTACGAACGCACTCTGATTTATCTGCAAGTTTGTTTTTGTTACTTATACCTACTATTGCAATATGGCTATCGCCTCGATGGTTGCTTCGACCAGAGACGTTTGCACTAGGCGCATTCAAATATGCATTCTATAGACATCAAAATAGAGTGCACCTATTTGTTTTTGGATTTAGCAAAATGTTTGTAGAAATTGTCAATACCGTTTCTATAGATTAACACCCGTATTCAAGAATGATACTTATTTAAGTATGGCAGCAACACTATGCTAAGTAAGGCATTTCTCACTGCGTTCGTCATGACAGGCCATTTAATTCACAAACAATACTCAAGCGACACTTCACTAAGCGAATGCACTGCGTCGAATAAAGATCTGTGATTGGTCCGTTTCTGTTGCTAAGTTCTCTCTAATGTTTGGCAGATTGGCGGATGACATAAAACATAAAATAATATAACCTTTAAAGTTTTAAACGTTTTGTCAGTTGTGAACTAACAATTTCCTATATTTCTTTGTTAATTTTTTGTGTGCTGATTACTAGTGATTGTTGTTTCGATTTCTACAAATATGGATATAAATAATATAACTACGTCTTTAGGTTCATCAAGCTCAACCTAGAATAATATATAGAATAAAAGAACAAATAGCTATAGAAGAATATTATATAGAATAGTTATAAGGTCTCCTGGTATCATCTGTAAATCAAAATATTGTAAGGTTAGTAGGTACCTAGGTACGTAGTTGTTATTGTACTTATCAAAGTTCAGCCCTTTCATAGAGAGGTAAGGTAGTAGGTACACATTCTAACGCTAGGTTTCATAAGTACCCAAGTTATTTTAATTGTATTAACTAAAATAAGGTAAGTACCTGGAAACTGCCAGAAGAATAAAACCTTAAGGCCACTAGCAACTGATAAATAGGTGGCACTGGAAGGCCTCTTGCAGTCAATTTGTCTAGGTCTTCATTTATCAGTGGCAAGAGTATAAATTGTACCACATCTTTCGAAAATCTGTAGCGTCGTCTAAATTCATCCGAACTGTAATAATCAAAAGGATCTTGGAAATCCCGTATCACTTTTCTGGTACTTATTATTGTTTGCTCATTGATATAACTATCAAATTCTTCTTCGCTACTGTAATCCATTATAAAAGAACGGCACTAGAATCAAAAACAACCTCAAACAACGCAAAACCAAACCTCGAGAAACAAAAATAACCAACTTTTTGACGTATGCTGGACACTATGCGTTGCTTAATATAGCTAGCCGGCTACCTTACCTATGCGTGCATTTTAAGGGACGCATAGTGCCGATTGCCACTCAAGTATGGTCTATGAATAGGTTTTAGGACCCTGTGCGCCCGCGCGCACTGTGAGACCTCATAGTAATGTTCATGAATACGGGCCTTATACAGTTTCGTAAGTAAACTAAACTAAATACAAATTTCAAATGTTATGATACTGTTACGAGCTGGGGTTCGGGATAAATAAATTTATACCAATTTACACGAAAAACACACTATAATTAAAAATCACAAATACAGTAATCAGAAACTTTAAACACAATCACTTGTAGTTCACTATTAGTCCGCTTTTACTGTTGTTAGCTGTTCTTCCTTTTTCGCATTCTAAGCTGAACTGTCCTACAACGCTGTTAACCCCTTATTTATATGACGAGTGTAAGTTACTATAATGTTCTACATAATACCAGAACATTCTAGTACTTACGGGAACGGTCCAGTGTAGTTCGGCTATTCGCTAACAGATGGCGTTAGCGTCTAACGTGTAGTTCTTCTATTCGCTAACAGATGGCGTTAGGATCTACGTGACACTGCCCCCTCCTAAGACATGCTCGTCCCGAGCATCATTATTCCCGTAATATCGTGCCAATCGATCGACATGAACAATTTTAGGAGTAGTTCGCGTATTCCTTTGAATTCGGTAGGTGACATCGTTGATCTTAGTCACGACTCTGTACGGTCCGTCCCATTTTGCCTGTAGCTTAGGGGACTTCCCTTTGCTGCGGGCTGGGTTATGCAACCATACTAGCGAACCTTCGTCGAAACCACTATTGTTCATCTTCCGGTCATAACGAGTTTTCATTTTCTCGGACATCTGTTGGCCTGATTGTCTGACATGCTCATATACGTCATTCATCTTGTTGCGCAGGTCATTCGCATAATCTGTTAAACTGCGTGGAGTATCAGGGGGGATGCCGGTAATTAAATCTGCTGGTAGCCTTAACTCCCTTCCAAAGTTCGCGAAGGCTGGTGTCACAGTCGTACTCTCGTGAACTGCACTTCGGTATGACAGGAGAAACGGTTGTATGTGCTTGTCCCAACCCTTTTGTCTGCTTGCTACAACTTTTGCCAGATATCTTTCCAACGTCTGATTAAATCTTTCCACCATTCCATCAGATTGTGGGTGGTATGAAGTAGTTCTGGTTTTGTGAGTACCCATTACCCGACATGTTTCCTGAAACACTTGAGACTCGAAATTTCGTCCTTGATCGCTGTGGATTTCTAAAGGTATCCCAAACCGACAGAAGACTTCGTGGACTAATTTATCAGCAACTGTCGTTGTTAGGGACCTAACTAAGGACTAAACTAAAATGCAATGGACTGTAATTTAAAAGAGTGTAATCCAAATAGGTACAATATTATCGATGTTGGTAAGCGTATGGAGTGCGCGCGCGTGCCGTCGTCCGAGATCGGTAGCGAAGTGCCGATGTCCCGCACGCCGCTCCTCTCGCCGCCGCTCGCCGTCTTCCACTGTCTCACGACAGCTGCCGAAGATTGCCGAGTGGTCGGAGGCGCCCGAACATCCTCCCCGGGTTGAAGCATTCAAGTGAGAGGAAGTGGGCAGACGTTGTTGTAAGCCCGCAGCACCGTTCCTCTCTTCGTCTTCAGCTCCACTACCCGTGTGGTCCCGTCGCAGCCAGGGAAGACCTTGATGACTCGCCCCAGTGGCCACACCAAGGGCGGCTGGCCTTTCTCTTTGATGAGAACCAGTGCTCCTACTGAAAGTTGGCCTGTTGACGCTGTCCATTTAGTTTTTTTCTGGAGCAGAGAAACATATTCTAATTGAAAACGGTTCCAAAAATGTTGCTTTATGTGCTCCACTCTTTGGTAGCGCTCCAGTCGCCCGATGTTGAGATCAGTAACCTGTGGATGCGGAACAGATATTAGTGGTCGCCCAATTAAGAAATGTCCAGGAGTAAGAACGGAAAAATCTAGAGGATCAGTGGAAAGAGGGGTAAGAGGACGGGAATTTAAGACGGCCTCTATTTGAGTCAAACACGTGGCCATCTCTTCGTAAGTGAAGTGCGTTAAGCCTAAAAGTCTCTTTAGGTGATGTTTCGTAGATTTGACGGCAGCTTCAGCAATGCCGTTGAAGTGGGGAGAGTATGGAGGCGTAAAAGAAAATGTGATGCCTTGTTGAGCGACTTCAGACACGAGATTCGAGTCTTGTAAAAACTTACGTAGCTCATTGCAGGTACCTATAAAGTTTGTCCCATTATCGGACAAGATGGATGGATGTTTGTCCCATTATAGGCTTACCACGACGAGCCACGAAACGGTTCAAAGCAGCCATGTAGGCTTCTTTCGTAAGGTCTGTAACAAGCTCGATGTGAACTGCCTTAACGGCAAGGCAAACAAAAATACACAGGTACGCCTTTATAAGCCTGCACCCTCGCCCTTTGCGATCAGCTATCAGCACTGGCCCCGCATAATCCACACTACAATTTAAAAATGTGTGTTCTAAATGTGTCCTTGAAGAGGGCAACTGACCCATTGTAGGTTGCATAGTTTGACACTTGTATTTATAACATTTGATGCATTTTTTAACAATACATTTGGAAAGATTTCTACCACCCAGAGGCCAATACATTTGGCGTATATTTGCCAAGAGCAGCTGAGGGCCAGCGTGTAAGCAGTCGAGATGATATTTATGAAATATTATTTTAGTTATATGGTGCTTACCGCATAATAGTACGGGGTGCTTGACATTATAATCATAAGGTGAATTGTCAAGTCTCCCTCCTACGCGTATGAGACCATTCGAATCTGTAAAAGGACTCAAAGAAATAAGCCTATTTTTTTTTGGTAAAGACTTTCCTGATTGCAGTAAATTAAACTCAACAGGAAACATATCCATTTGAGCGTGACGTAAAATAAAATTTGTAGAATTTGTAAGTTCTTCACAGGAAAGGGAACCAAGGAATTTATTATGTGTATGCTTTAAATTGTAAATAAATCTTAGTATATAAGCGACGATTCTCTGTAAGTGATTATAATTGGAATATTTGTGAATTAGTGATTTAATGAATGAATGATTATCATTATGATGTGACAAATGCTTTGAAGTTAAATTATTGTATGATTGATGATGGGATGAGTGATCAGTAAAGTGTGATAATACAACTTCAGGTAGATCTTGTTTCAAGTTCCCATTGGGCATTTTTGGCCAATATATTTCATCATTTAACAGAAATTGAGGACCTGACCACCATAAGGAGCACTCGCTGATAAGGTCAGCCTTCAGCCCGCGAGAAACAAGATCCGCCGGATTTTCCTTCGACGGCACGTAGCTCCACGTTTGCCCTATAGTGCATTCTTGTATCTCGTTAATGCGATTACGAACAAAAGGTTTTAATAAATTAGGTGTCATGGAGAGCCAACTTAACACTATGGTCGAATCGCACCAAAAATAGCACTTACTAACGGGTTTGGTGAAGGAATTCCGTACATTAACACACAGTCTTGCTCCTAATAAAGCCCCACATAACTCAAGTCTAGGGATGGTTGTTGGTTTGATCGGTGCAACACGATTTTTAGAGACCAACAGCTGTACTTTTACCAAACCATCTTTAGTACTAGACTTTATATAAATACATGCACCGTAGGCCTTTTCGGATGCATCTGTAAACACATGAATTTCATTTATAGTTGAATTGTCACATGAAATCCACCGGGATATTTTAAGGGTATTTAAACATGGTAGACTATTCACGAACATTAACCAGGAGGTATGTATATTATCTGGTACTCGCTCGTCCCAGTCACACTTAGCCATCCATAGACTTTGGATGATAATTTTAGCCTCGATAATGCAAGGACCTACCAGACCTAATGGGTCAAATATTTGACTAATCACAGATAAAATGTGGCGCTTTGTGATTGGTTTGCTGGTATCGACCGATATTGAAAACTCGAGAGAATCAGATTTACATAGCCAATATAGGCCTAACGTTTTAGATGACACGTTTCTATCCTCAGACAAGTTCAACCTACCAGAATGCCATGAAACACCAGCTATTTCTGTTAAAATATCTAAACTATTAGATTGCCACTTTCTCAAATGAAAGTTAGCTGACGCTAAAATGGATGCAACTTCTTTACCCATCTGGACCACCTCGGAAACCGAGTCACAACCACTCAGATAATCGTCGACGTAAAAATCTCGTTCAATGGACGATTTTACAACGTCATTAGAGGCAGTTGCTGCTAAACTGACTAAGCTCTTTGTGGCTAAATAAGGGGCGGAAGCTGTACCATAAGTAACAGTATTAAGACTGTACGTTTGAAGTGGTAGCTTAGGGTCAGCGCGAAAGATTATTTGTTGTAAGTTACGTTGTGATGGTGTTACCTGAATGGCCCTATACATCTTCTCTATGTCACCAGAAATAACAAACTTGTGCTGACGGAAACGCAGCAATATAGAAAAGAGATCATCTTGGACAGTGGGCCCCACCATTTGGATGTCATTAAACGACACTCCAGAAGTAGTCGCTGCTGATGCATCGAAGACTACCCTGAGCTTAGTTGTGGTACTTGATTCTCGGATGACTCCATGATGTGGCAAAAAATACTCATTTTTGTTGCCTGAATGAGGTTTCCTTGATGAGTTATTCACAGTCATATGCCCTAGGCTCACGTACTCCTCGATGAATGCAACATATCTTTCCTTAAAAGCAGGATCACGTTGGAAACGGCGTTCTAATGCTAAAAATCGACGTTTAGCCATTTCATAAGAATCACCTAACTCACTGGGATCATTTTTAAGAGGCATTGTAACTATAAAATGCCCGTTTTGATCACGCACAGTGTTAACGCGAAAACTTTCTTCGCAGGCTCGTTCTTCCTGTGACAAGGAATGCTCAGAAGAAACGAAATCGAGTTCCCAAAACTTATTTAGGCTGTTATTTAAATCGTTCATGGAGATGTTACAAAAATGTGAATATATATTTTTGGATGGATGTTTTGGAAGAGCCACAGAGCCTGATACTATCCATCCAAGCTTTGTCTCGTGTAACTTGGGCTGATTTTTTCCTAAATTGATGGATGCACTGCCCAGAATATTCCAAAATATTTCAGCACCAACTAGTATGTCAATCTCTAATGGAACGTTGAATGACGGATCGGCCAAATTTAAATCTAACGGTATGGGAATGCTACTTATGTCGACTAAAGTAGACGGCAGTAATTTGGTAATTGTAGGTAATATGAAACAATTTATGTCCGTCTTATAGCTGCCGCTGCATGATTCAATAGTTAGTTTGCAAGACCATGTACTTAACGTAGTATGACTGTTTATACCTGTCACCGTGGAACTCGTGTTACGTCGAGGAAGTCCTAGCTGATCACATAGTTTCTGCGTAATAAAATTAGCTGTGCTACCATTATCGAGCAGGATCCTGGCGTCGGCCTTGATGCCTTGATGGTTCACCACTCTCACCAACGCTGTGGACAGTAAAATATGAGAGGTAGTATGTTGTGACCGAGCGTCACTCGACAAGGAGATATTTTCTGAGGTGCCATTGTGTGGAGCGGCACCTCCAGAAACATCAGTGGGCAATGCTACACTACTGGGCATAGGATCTTGGTAATGGGTGGACTGTTCAACATGTAAAAGGGTATTATGTCTACCTTTACAATATTTACAACCTGCCAATCTGCATCGTTTTGTTACATGACCACTACGCAAACAGTTGAAACAAACTTTAAATTCTTTAACTTTTAATATACGTTGTTCTACGTTTAATTTTCGGAACCCTTCACAAGTGTATAATAGATGATTTTGATTACATAAGGGACATTTTGTTACATATTTTTGATTTGAATTATCGGTTTTATTAGTTGCTATTATTAATGATTTATGTTTGCTTCCTACTTGATTGTTATGAGTGTTAGTGTTATTTTCTATATTAAGTGCGAGTTTGTTATGTTCTAATGTCTCCAGTAAATCTGCTTTTTTACTAATATAAGAACAAAATTGTGAAACTGTTGGTTTTGTTGGTATGGTATTACGATGAGCTTCCCATTCCCTGCTGGTGATAGGATCTAGTTTAATTGCCATCATATAAATAATCAACGTGTCCCAACTGTCCGTGGGCTCGTTCATTGTATTGAGGGCTCTGATATTCTTATTAATTAGATCAATTAAACGACGCAAAGAAGTGGATGATTCTTGTGTAATACAGTCTACATTGAACAAGGCCTTAACATGGGTATCTACTAAAAGCCTACTGTTATCAAAGCGGTCGCATAGTAACTTCCACGCCATTTGATAGTTATCACCTTTGAAATCAATATTTTTTATTATTTCCAAAGCATCGCCTTTAAGTGACGCACGGAGGTAGTGGAACTTACTAATGGCATCTATGCAACTAATATTATGAATTAGTGACAAATATGTATCTCTATACTCAAGCCAGTACTGATAACCACCATCAAAATTAGGCAAATCAATTTTAGGTAAGCGTATAAAGTTACGTTGTTGGAACGATTCACCTGAGTGTTTGTTTACCGAGCCTGTTACAGACCCGCCGTCACCGCTCTCGTTACTGGCAAGCAGGCCGTGCGCCTGCGCTGCAAGTGCGTGGTAACGGTCCTCGAACTTTGCTCTCTCTGCATACGCTTCGCCAGGATCATCCGAAAGCACCTCGATGTCCGTCTGTAATTTGTCAAAGTCATCGTATGTAACCTCAAATTTTTTAAAACGGCTCTCCAACTCTAAGCGTTGAATGTCAGAAATAATTTTGCAACTAAGAAGCACATTCATGTAATTTGTGAAATTTGTAAGTTTTGCCTTAACGGCACTTCGCTTTCTCAGCAATAAGTCTAAAGAGGCCATAGCGTATTCCAGTAAGAAATGTAATAAGTAATATTAACACTAATTGATTAAGCGTAGCAAAGTTTCGTACAGAAGTTGGCAGTTAAGTTAAACAAAACAAATGAATAGCCGCGTGACCTTGATGAATGTCACAGGAGCCGGCGAGCTACACCGGTCAACGTGATCAGCTGTTACAATTATTACTATAAGCACACAGCCGATTATGCACCCAATTAAGGGTAAATGGCCTTGGGATTTAGCAGTGCACAAGCGCAAGCAGTGCATAAGAAAGAGATGACTATAATGTTAACACGTATTGACTCAAATATGAACGTGAAAACGGAAAAGAATTTGAATTTAACAGAATGAAACACTGAATATTTGTTTGAAAAGGATATGGAAGGAAACAATTGGAACGAACTCACCCAATACCGAATCTTTATCCACAAGAAACCTGACTAAAATGCTTCCAAGCGATGACTCGGCGTAAATCGTACAATCCAGTCGATGTAATAAGCGCCGGCGTCGTTATCAAGACTTGGTGAAATGTAGTATAGTCCAGTTCTTGTTCTTCTCGTGTTCAAACGACTTCGGTAGAAAAAACCGTTGCTCCGGTGACGTAGCGAATTCAAATTTGCTAGGAGTCCAAAGTTCACCAACGTCGAGTCGTAATGCCAGTAGCCGACGAAATTGGTTCCTACCAAAACGCGACTTTATGGAGGCTCGAAGGACCATATGTTAGGGACCTAACTAAGGACTAAACTAAAATGCAATGGACTGTAATTTAAAAGAGTGTAATCCAAATAGGTACAATATTATCGATGTTGGTAAGCGTATGGAGTGCGCGCGCGTGCCGTCGTCCGAGATCGGTAGCGAAGTGCCGATGTCCCGCACGCCGCTCCTCTCGCCGCCGCTCGCCGTCTTCCACTGTCTCACGACAGCTGCCGAAGATTGCCGAGTGGTCGGAGGCGCCCGAACAGTCGTAGCTTCTTGATTAGGAATGGCGAAGACTTCCGGCCACTTAGTGAAGTAATCCATGACAACCATGAAATATTTGTTTCCACTTTCACTTTCAGGGAAAGGGCCAGCGACGTCTAGTGCTATCCGTTCCCAGGGGGCTCCTACGTTGTACACTTTCAATGCACCCCTGCTGCGTGTGTGAGGTCCTTTTACCGCAGCACAACTAGTGCATTTGCGACACCAATCCTCAACATCCTCTCGACAATGGATCCAGTAGAACCGGTCTCTGATCTTCAGTAGAGTCCTTTTTACTCCCATATGACCTCCTGAACATCCATTGTGGTAGAGCTGTAGAACCTCTGGTACCTTTGCTTTAGGTACGATCATTTGCAGGTGGCAGCTGTCCCCTCGAGCATTTTCCCATTTGCGGCACAAGACACCGTCCTGGATTACCAAGCTCTCCCACTGTGCCCAATAACTCTTTGTGGTTGTACTCATCGCTGCAACATCACACCATTTCGGTTTAGGAGCATTAGCTTCAATCCACTCGAGAATTGGCTTGATATCTGTATCGCTTCGCTGAGCATGCTGTAGAGTTTTCTTCCATTCGTCGCTAAGGTCCGTTCTTACCATCCTGACAGGTACCGCTTCCTTAGCTTCTTGTCTGATACAATGCTTGCAGTCTTCAGGACAAGGCCTTCTTGATAAAGCGTCCGCGTTACCGTGGGATTTCCCACTGCGATGTTCAATTGCGAAGTCAAATTCTTGTAGCAATTCAATCCATCTCGCTACTTGTCCTTCTGGATTCTTAAACTGCAACAACCACTTCAATGCAGCATGGTCAGTTCGCAGGTGGAATTTACGTCCCAACAAGTACTTGCTGAAATGCTGTAATGTCTTCACTACAGCAAGTAGCTCGCGCCTCGTGACGCAATAATTTCTCTCTGGTTTTGATAAAGATTTGCTGAAATAAGCTATCACAACTTCATGATCTCCTTTCCGTTGGGATAACACACCGCCAATTCCAGTATTACTAGCGTCCGTGTCAACTATGAATTCATTTTCTGAGTCAGGGTAGCCCAAAATTGGGGTATTGCACAAACGTTTCGTTAAGTCCTGGAAAGCCATGTCACAGCTCTCATCCCAACAGAACTGTCTCTTCTCTTCAGTAAGCTTGTGTAGAGGTTTGGCAATATCAGCAAAATTCTTGACAAACCGTCGATAGTACGAGCTCAAACCCAGAAATGCTCTGACTTGCGTCTTGTCTTTCGGAACTGGCCAATCCTTGACGGCGACGATTTTCTCTGGATCAGTTTGTACTCCCTCTTCCGAGACCACGTGTCCTAAAAAGCTTACTTGCTTCTTGAAGAATGAGCACTTTTTCGGACTTAACTTAAGATTGGCTCCTCGGATTTTTGACAGTACACGTTCCAAGTTTCGGAGGTGGTCTTCGAATGTGCGGCCTACGATGATGATGTCATCTAAATAGACAAGACAGGCGTCTCCAATTAATCCGGTGAGTACTAGCTCCATAAGCCTTTCGAAAGTTGCAGGAGCATTGCACAATCCAAATGGCATGACGTTAAATTGCCATAGTCCCTTTCCCGTAGAGAATGCGGTTTTTTCCTTATCCTTAGGATCTATCTCCACTTGCCAGTAGCCACTTTTTAGGTCTAACGTGGTAAACCACTTCATTCCTGACAGCGTGTCCAATGTGTCGTCGATCCTGGGTAGTGGATAGCTGTCTTTCTTTGTAACGTCATTCAGTCGACAATAGTCCACACAAAACCGCATGCTGCCATCCTTCTTTTTCACCAGGACCACAGGAGAACACCATGGACTAGATGAAGGCTCTATAACTCCATCCTTTACCATGTCTTCAATCATCTTATCCATTTCCTTTTCTCTTGCCACTGGTATTCTTCTTGGTCGCTGACGAATTGGTAACTCGTTTCCCGTATTAATTCTGTGCTGAACCAATCCAGTCTTCCCTATGTCAGCATCATTTGCAGAGAAAATGTCGGCGTACTGAAGTAGCATCTTCTTAGCCTTCTCCATTTCTCCTTCCGATAAATCTTTGCGACAGTCTTCCAAAATATTTGACATGTCAAATCTTGCACTTTGGACATTATTCCGAGAAGGCTGATGTTTGGCATTTACGCATCCAAGCCACTTCTTCACAGGTACTCATCAACGTACCCTTCTTGATTACTTGTTCCCTTTCACTTGGGTTCAGTATGCGTACGGCTGCAACGTTGATTGCCCTAACCAAGGTCCGCGCCATCTTCCATGGAAGGTTTTCGTCCAATCTTTCAATGAGAATACATCGATTTTTCTGTCCAGAATTATGTGGAAGACTAACTGGAACTATTGTTTCCGACCGGGGAGGAAGAACAATCCTCTTTAAACAGTACACTTCGCCCGATGGTGCACCTTCCATGAACACTTCTTATGAACCACATTTCAAGACTCCTTGATTCACGTCGATCTCACAACAGTGCTGTCGCATGAAGTCCAAACCTAGGATGCAGTCATCTACTATGTCAGCCATGATGACCTTATGCTGGTAAATTGTGTTACCCAGTTTTAACTCCACCTCTTTCTCTCCTCGGACGGGTATGTGCTGACCGGTAGCTGTTACTAAATTTGCGCGGTCATGCTTACCGAAGAAGTCCCCAAGAAAGTGATTCGCTAGTTGGGAACTGACAACCGTGCGAGAAGCTCCAGTATCTAATGTCAGCTTACATGGTCTTCCATTCACTTCACCTTTGATGATAAGGCTGTTCCCATCATGGGCTTGTGAGATCGAAATCCTTGGGCTCTTTTAACACCAGCCAGCACCCGCCCCGCAGTCCTGGCGTCTATTCGTTTCCGTGCTGCTGGGGCGGTGACATCAGCCGCCCTTCTTTCCTGGGTGTGATCTTCGCGGTCAGTGCTTCGCTTCGGGCAACTCGACTTGAGGTGGCCCTTTTCTCCACAAGTGTAGCATCTCGGGCTGTACCTAGTACGGTCACGTCCTGGTAACTCCGCAACCTCCCTGATGCGGTGGGCTCGATGATCGTGCCTTACTGCCTCCACCTCCAATGCATGCGTCCTTCAGCGTCTCATGGTGCCCAAGTCTAACAGCAGCTCTAACTTCCAGGTCCCGTATACCATCGATGAATGCTTGAACCAGAATCCCTTCGATGGGTGCAGGTGCAGACTGCGCCTTTCGAACCAGCTTTTCAATTTCCAGGGCCCACTGCTGCAGGTTTTCGCCACTGCGTTGCACACGATCTTTTAACTGGGCTCGAAATACGTGTTCCAAGTGTGCGTCACCGTATCTGGCTTCTAACGCCTCAAGCAGCAGCTCGTAAGTCACATTCTTACCGAGAGCTTCCAATATGGTTAAGGCCTGGTCGCGAAGGCCCAAAGTAAGTGCGGTCATGGCCTGCCCTTTTGTCCACCCATTTGCTTCCTTGACAGCTTCAAGCTGGATTTTGTATGCCGACCACGAAGATGTTCCATCGAAGGGTGGCACTTTAAACCCGCGCACTGAAGGTGCAGCAACTACAGAAGTCGCAGTCCCGTCTCCAGCTTTCAGGTTCCCCAACGCTTTTCTCATGTCAGCGATCTGGATTTCGGCCTCGGAGATACGATTTTCGTGCAGCTGAACCTTCTCCTTCACGGTTGTGATGTCCTTGCCAAACGTAGCGCGTAAATCTTTAATGAGGAGGATCTGCTCTTCCTGGCGGTGGGTCTGCTCCTCTTTGTCACGCCGAAGCTGTTCCTCCAGCCGGCGGGCCTGTTCCTCTTGTCGGCGGGCCTGTTCCTCTTGTTGGCGGGCCTGTTCCTCCTTGTCACGCTGAAGCTGTTCCTCCAGCCGGCGGGCCTGTTCCTCCTGTCGGCGTGCCTGTTCCTCCTGTCGGCGGGCCTGTTCCTGCAGCATCACCATCAGAGCGGAAAGATCCATGGCTGGTGATGCTGTAGGAACTCCAGATGGTACTTCGGAGATTGGCTCCGTCGTCGGCTGATTACCACCAGGTGTCTGTATCGGAGAACCTTCAAACCGCCTCTGGTCCACCTCCTGCTGGCGCTGACTCCGGGTACGGATACCCTCCGTGTCGTCCTTCGGAAAAACTGGCATAATTTATCCCACTTCTGACACCAAATGTTACGAGCTGGGGTTCGGGATAAATAAATTTATACCAATTTACACGAAAAACACACTATAATTAAAAATCACAAATACAGTAATCAGAAACTTTAAACACAATCACTTGTAGTTCACTATTAGTCCGCTTTTACTGTTGTTAGCTGTTCTTCCTTTTTCGCATTCTAAGCTGAACTGTCCTACAACGCTGTTAACCCCTTATTTATATGACGAGTGTAAGTTACTAGAATGTTCTACATAATACCAGAACATTCTAGTACTTACGGGAACGGTCACGGAATAGAAAAAACAGTGGAAGTGCCCTTAGACTTCCTTAGTACGGGAACCAGTGTCGCCAAACTCACACACTTGCAAATTAAAACGTACATTGCAATACACAGAAAATGATGATATAATTGGCTACAAATTATAAATGCAACTTTGGCGAAAAGTTTATTTATTGTTGTTCAAAAGTAAGTGTTATTACAACTACAGAATGTTGTTTTTATTTTACATGTCAAAATCAATGAAGACCATTTTTCCATCTAACAATCAAATTCGAGCAATCAACAACGAGTTCAGCTATTCAACGCTAGAGGGCGCTGTAACCAAGTTACTCTATTTAACACCCTAAAATGATTGAAATAGATGTCATATTCGTATGCAGCTGTTATATATTTTTCTACTCGGCTAGGGATGAGGACAAGATATCGATAATTTAATGTAGATGTCTGTACAATGTAATAATTAAAATCTTTTATGTTATGAAATAGACCAAAGCCCGATTAGTATAAAAGGTAAAATGGTTAAATGAAACGATAAATAGTAAATTTAAAATATTTATTGTCCTTGAAATAAAACATATTTGTTTAATAATTGTCGTTTTGACTGTTTTATATTTAATTTTAACAAGTGATGCATGCGGATATTGACATATCTTTCCGCAATGGCTTTCATTAAATCCGTAATGTGATTCGATGTAGGAAATTCTCCTAACTGATGGTAAATAATATTTTGGAATATGGATGTCCCAATAAACTGGCGCATTATTTTAGACATGAGAACGTCTTTTTTGAATATGTGACAGTCTTTCAAAAATATCTCTGAAGTCTGGCATATCTTAATGACATCCTCTGATGGGTACAACAATCCTCCTTTATCCTTCGCTATTATAAATCTATGTAGTGACTGAGTTTTTTTTGTTACTAGAGCACTAACGCATATATCACACTTAATTTTTTTAATTAATTGTTTTGTTATGTAACCTGCAATGTGAGCTATCGTTTGCTTGCTGAAATCGGACAGATGCAGCTCAATTTCATCTAAGTATTCATCCTCCTCTTGATCATCTTCCCTGCTTAAGTCTCGTCGCACTGAACTTAGATTAATTCTTTCTACCGCAGATGAACAGTTTAAAATGGAGATTGGTTCCAATGCCGAACAATTTCCTCTATCTGTGTCTTTCAGTTCCACGTGCACCAACATTTTTTTATATGCAGATACGAACTGCCTAGTCGTGGGATTGTTGTTCGATCCACCATGCGCCCGTATATTACAAAAAAATAATTCTATGTGATCCTGACTAAGTTTATAGAAGGGTAAATAAATCAATGAGTTTGTCTGTATTAAAGCAGCAAATAAATATTTTATCGCTTCTATGCAACCCAGAAAACCCAAATAACCAACTTTTCGTGGACTATTTATTAAAAGTGTGCCATCCTCACGTTTCAAATTATTTATATAAACTGCAGCTTTGTTTAAATAATCAAAAACTTGAGAAGCATTATTATTATTTAATGCTTTTTTAAAACCATGAAAATGTAAATTTCTTGAATTAAAAATGTCAAAAATATTGTTAACTAGTTTTAAAAAGTTTTCGGTAGGCTCACTATATTTAAATTTTTCTATTGCCAAGTCTTCTCTGCAAAATTTGATTGCTTCTGCCACACTAAGGCTAAAAAGTTGCGAAGCCAATTTTACTTTCATCCTTTCATTTTTAAAGTTGATATGTCGATCTTTTATTTTATTTGCCAAATGAAAAGTTTCCTGTTTTTGTAACCTATTTAAATCTACTAGATACTGCCACAAGATTTTATTACCATCTTTGTCAATAAACGTTTTGTAATTTTCAAACGAGTTTCTCAATAATTTTAACATATGGCACGGGTCAAGTACAGCAACAATAGAATCCTGGACATTTGTACCCGAGTCATGGATGTATATTTATAATATGTATGTATTTACGAAAAAAAAATGTATTTAAGTAGTGTATCAACCATCTGGTATCCATAACACAAGCCTTAAGTGCTTAACTTGGAACTAGATGGTGCTGTGTGCAATGTCAGACGATATTTATATTATATTTATATTTAATCTTTGGTCACGGGATGCTCAAATGTCATACTACTCGTTGAAAAAGAACAACCTAAATGTCCAGCCATAGAAATATTGGCTGCGCATCCATCAAACGTCAGTGCTACTATTTTAACGCCAGCTTCATGACTCATTTCCAAGCATTTTTTAACTAGTTCGGCGCGTTGCAAGCCGGTAATACCATCAACAAGAAAATAAGCCACGGGGACTTTAAAGTTTTGGTTTATGGCAGTAACTAAAAAAACCAAAGCTTCTTTCGCTTCCGATAAATGATCCCCATCTAAACCTGTACCCATATCTACATACCCATGTAGCTTACTCCCATCCCATTCAATTCGACGTCGAATGTTAATTTTGTCTATGACTAATGTAGCTATAATTTCATGGTTCAATGAAGCTGCTTTACGTTTTAAAGCAGTAAAGGATTCACTGGTAAAACCGGGATCTCCACCCACTTTTGAGTACCACTTTTTTAAAGTTCGTGGATGAGGTAAACAGGTATTAAAAGTTCTTCGCACGTAATCATAAGCTCGGGGCGAATAATAGTTTAAAGTTAATGCAAAACTCCGAAGTGCTGGTGAATACTTTCGTACTTCAGGTTTGTTTCCAGTCATGCGAGTAATCAATTCATTAACCTACAAGAAAACACTTTATTAAGAATTTATTTGACTAGGGCCCTTACAGAATTGAGCTCGTCGATAAACACTGTTCATCTCATAGATATAGAATTCCGTAGATTGGGCATGAGAGTGAATGAGAGCTCCCGCTCTTAACGGGACTATGCTGTGTTAGAAAGAGAAAGAAAGTGACGCTGTCAACAGGGCCAAACACGTATTTGCTACCGGCCCATAGCGGCCCCGGTAACTGTTTACGTGAGCGTTTCGGCAATTATTTAAGTGAACTAGAGTGATAACCTGTGATTAAATAACCATAATACGATGGTTTCTTGTGCAGTACCAGGATGTGAATCTTCCAAAAAGAAAAATCCCCAAGATTACTCGTTTCACCAGTAAGTTTACAAATTGTTTACATTGTTATTTCTGCATTAACAATGCACTAATAAGCCGGTTTTAAGCAAAATATGATGAGAACATTATTTTACTTACGATTTAGATGAATTAGCATGCCTGAAACCACCGTATTTAAGAAATAACAAATAGAGAAATACGAAGGAGTTATAACCTCACTTTTTAGTGATGCGATAGCCTAATTTTTGACTTGTTGATATCGACATCTAAGATAAAGGTAGCTTCATACAAATGCATATTCTTAGATGCAAATGCATAAACACTGACGATTCTGTTGGTGAAGATTGCATGGAATCTTCGGTTTCTAGAGTCGAAGATGAACACGACTTTTTAATTTCTTTACCGTGTGAGGACACACACAATA
Source organism: Brachylomia viminalis (assembly GCA_937001585.2). Lineage (NCBI taxonomy): Eukaryota > Metazoa > Arthropoda > Insecta > Lepidoptera > Noctuidae > Brachylomia > Brachylomia viminalis. The sequence continues at coordinate 14,699,422 of OW443299.2, forward strand.
AAGAAGTTATTAAAATAATACTTCAATACATAGGTGGATTCATCGTGAGAGTTTTAGAAAAGAAACTTAAGTGTGAAGAATGTATCACAGTTTTGCGTTCGCAGCACACTGATGTAAATTCTTTAATTTTTTTCAAAGACAAAGGAGGATTAGTATATCCTTCAAAAGACGTGATAGAAATATGTTTGTTTTGTGAAAAAGTGTTTAGAGAAAATATAAGGTCCAAAAACCTTAATATAACTAAATTAAATTTGATTGTTACCAGGACCATATATAATTTCATGCACAAATTTTCCGCTCTAAATGACCACTGTTTTCCGTCTCTAAATGATCATATTTATGATCAGGATCCAATAAATAATCATAAATATCTACTAGTAAAGTTAATTATTGAAAAGTTTTTTTAATATTAGAATTAGATACGAACACAAGTTACGAAATGTAAATAAAGATAGTATTCGACAATTCTATAACAAACTAGTTATTTTTAAGGGTACTTAAAAATGTAAACTGTGCATTTCATTAATAAATGATTTTTTATAAGTAAATCTTTTTTGTTTCACTATTTTCTCTAAAATGTTACCTTTATGGCCCCTCAGTTAGTGACACAGCGTGGGATGACCTGGCAAAGCATTAATAGAAATATCTAGGAACGCTCGAGAATCCTTCTGGTTAACTTAGGATCCCCTATAAGCCATACTGAGACTCATGAAGAAGGTGCACGGAGGGCTAGGGGTTGAGTCTGTAGAAGCGAGGGGAATCGCACAAAAGATCCAGAAGGGTCGAAGCGCTCTGGGCTCTGGCCTAGGGCCAGCAAAACAAGATAAGATAGGATCCCCTGGTATACCGAGAGTTACCGGGACATACTGCGTTAATTGTGAAGATGTTTTTTTGCCATTGAGTAAGTATATATTTTTTTTTATATTTCCAATAGAAATTGCGTGATACTCGGACAAAGAAACATTGTAATCCTAACTAATATTATAAATGTCAGTTTTACCGCTAAATGAGGTTACTGGCTAGTCGCATGCCGATAGTATTTATTGCGTTAGACCCTTAAGACATTTAACAGAATGACTCATTACGTCGCATAAATTATCGATAAAGACCAACAAAGGAATAGACAAGTCACAACACTGTCTATGCACACACTTACATTTTACGCATACTTGGATCAATGGTTTTTGGTCTTGTTTGATCGTTGACATTACCGATCTACGGAATTCTACATCTATGGTTCATCTAGTGTTTATCCCTTTGCGCATTGCCCAGTGACAGTGTCAGTTGACGAGCCAGGTCGGAAATCGAGGTAATAAAAATAATAATAGCTAACCTTTAAATTTGTGTTTTTTAAGCTAACAAGATCTTCACTTTTCATGGCAAATTTATCTTCTAATGATTTTAGAAGTTCTTCCATATTCTTGATTTTTCTTTTTAATCTACGATTCCGAGTTTGTAAGAGTTTGATTTTTAGATTTTGTTTCCTTAGTTTACTTTGAGTCCATTGTAACATCTTTCCTATTTTTTTTTTCTTGGAGTTGACGTGGGGCTGATAGTTAACTCAGAGTCTATAACTATACGGGCCTTTTTTGTTGGTGTTACTGAAATTAAGCTAGGCAATGGTGGCGTTTCCTGGAGCCGTTTCCTGGAGGGTCCTGGCTCACATTTTTTAGAATCATTTTGATCCTGTAAAATAATATATTAAACGGTAGTTAAACATAAGGACAGGCTCAAATAAGTAATAACTTATGAAGTAATAATTTATAGGTAACAAATTGCACATACTTGAAAAATTAAAATTTTATGAATAGGCATTGCGTTATCATTTAAAAATCTGTAGCCTTTTTTTGAAGTTTGTACATTGTTTTCATAAAAATGCTCTGAACAGATTGTACTTGATTTTGACGGCATCCAGTTCTGTCTTCCCGTAGCTTCTATCCATTTCTCCTTGGTAAAAGGATCTTTGGGAAAACTGAAATATTTACATACTTTATTAGTATTTATTATTTTTGAGGCCTTCGAATACTATGAATGAATGATTGGTTTGTTTGTCAGAATATAAGTACTCAAACCATTTATTTCAATTAATCAAGAAGAACGACAACGAGTACATAATAATATTATGTATTATTATTAGTGAAACCTTATAAGGTTTCACTATATAAATACACATTTTATTATTTTATCGATACCGAACTATTTGAATGTGTCCCATCCCTAATCGAGTAGCAGTCGAAGATTCTAGAATGTTTACCATGATATTCAAGACCGCGAGCAAGTTGATTTAGACTTTGAACAATGGACATAAGGTAGTTTTTAGTTCGCAACAAAGTAATAAATATGGTTTTATCAATAAAAACAATTATATTGAAATATATCATAGTTTTATACATACCGGTGATACGATACACCTCCGCAAGATACATTTATTGTCCTGCTATCGTTTTTGCATGTAAAAATCGCACAATAGGCATGTTTGTAATATTTTTCGTTACGTCGAGACGTCGTATCACAGCAAGTATCTAATCGCGACTGAGCCGGTGTTGCGGAGCTCCGCATAATTGTGACACACGCGCGATAGCTGCGTGGCACTTCCACTGTTTTTTCTGGTTTGTTTCCGGTCCACTGTAGTTCGGCTATTCGCTAACAGATGGCGTTAGCGTCTAACGTGTAGTTCTTCTATTCGCTAACAGATGGCGTTAGGATCTACGTGACAATAATCCGTCCGTCCGTAATCATCCTACTTACCCAAACATTCCATCATTTTTTCGAGTTTTTCGTCTTTTTCTTGTAAAACTCTTTCGCAACATTTTATTTTTATTGGCCATATTTCCACTGAGACTGAATTTTCACTTCCATATTAGGCAGTGAGTAGCCTTAGTAGTCCGCCACAGAACTTTAGTTCAATTCACGCACTGTTTTACCAATTTTAGCAAATACCAACTAATATTCAGCCAGCAGCAGCTTCCATTCCCGTGGATGATCCCTCTATCGTCTAAATTTTTCAGAATTCTAGCTTCCGTCCCGGCTCCGCATTTTCTTAGAAACATTATGGCATTTGTCACTTTGGAGCTGTGATATTATTGCATTTATTTAGAGTTTATGTGATTTTTAAGTGGTCCGAGGGCCTTTATGTTGGTTTTATTTTCTATTTTTTTACCGCACCCACTAAGTACCTATCTAAAACACAAACATTAGTTTGAAATGGCATATCTACCCATTTAATTAACCCTTCCATCCCTGATACTGACTTACACCCGAAAAGCATAATTCCCCTTCTAGAGCAGTCGGGTAAAATTCGGAATGTTTATATTTGACCTGTTTATCATGTACTGTAATAAAAATAAACAGTAGTGATTTAATTGTTTTTTTTTAATTGTTATGTGTAATTATTTGTTGTATCATATTATGAACCGACACTGTAATTACATCGAATTTTAGAACGCACGTCATAAGTAAGTATATTCAACAGAAAACATCTGATTTCCTTACGTATACTATGCAACTTTCCGTGAGAACACAAACGCCCGTGTTAGCGTTTGCGAGTGTGTGCATAATTACCGTAAAACGCGCAGATGCGGTTGTGTGAGTGCGGTAATAGCGATTAAAATCGTAGTCAGTCCGCGCCTTAAATGGTATTATTAGCTAAATAAAATAATGCAGTAATTGTTACTGTAACGTCAGGCCCAGCTTTCTATGAGTTTTCGCCCGTCTCCTTTAATATTTTTAGTGACTAGTAAGTGATAGTCCAGTATTCCATACCTCAACAATTTATGTAGTTCAACATCATTTTGTAAAACATAACCTAAAATTATTGCTTTTAAAATGTACCCGGTGGCTACTGTGGCGCCACCCTTATGTAGCACATTTTACTCTTGTATTGGTCACGTAATGTTAAGATCTGATCTTAAAAATACGACTCTAGTTTTCGGTAAATATATCACTGATCATAGGCCTACGTTTATAAGCATTCAACATGTAAAGCCACACCCTACCTCTAAAGTTTATCGCATAGTTATTATTATTTTATTAATTATACAGCTGCAACTGCTGACATTTTATCAATGGACTTTAGTGGAATAACGACTATTCAAGACGCAAACAATGCCATCGAGTCTCTGGTTTCCATTATTAGCTCTGTCGTCGCTAATCACTCCAAATATGTATTAGAAATGTCTTCTAAAATGAATCACATTTTTATGCAAATAATTTATTGAATGACAGTTAGAGCAAGTCACATTTGACAACACGTCCATAGATATAACATTCCTCCCCATTTATGGTTGATTCAGATCTCTTCAATCAAACGCCGTGGAGGTCGCACCTCACGCTGGCTGCGCCGATAAGGTGTTGCAACCGTCGCAGTCGGTGTTTCAAACGCTGGAGATGAATATGATGATGTAGACGTAGATGTGGATGCAGATGGTTCCGGGGTGGATGGAATGTGAGAGGACGGTGTAGATGGAGAAGGAATTGACGTAGGTGATGGTGCCAAACATGTGGATAGTGAGGACGTAGAGGCTGTCACAACACTTTCAGGTGACGCGGCTGCAGGAGTAAGTCGCGGCCTCATGTGATCTGCGTGTTTCCTTTGCTCCACCCCATTAGATGTGGTGACCACTTATGAGTATCGGTGTTTACGGGTCGCTACTGTAGCAGGCTGCCACTTTTTTCCAGTTTAGTTTTTATGTAAACCTTATCGCCTGTCTGGTATGTAGGTGTAGATGACACGATGTCCGCCTTCACATTTTGGTATTGCAAATTTCTTCTCTTGTTCGGTCGGATATTTGATAGCACACAGTTCAACTGCCTGCCGAACATCATTTGGGCTGGTGATTTGCCGGTAGTGGTATGTGGAGTGTTCCGGTAAGTGAATAAAAACTCCGACAATCTACGCTTAAGTTGCCTTCCGTCACTGGAGGTCATTCTGTTCTTAAAAGTTCTCACAAACCGTTCAGCTAACCCATTTGTTCGGGGATGATACGGAGATGAGGTGACATGTAGAATGCCCTGATATTTACAGTAGTCCTTGAATTCCTGTGATGTTAGTTGGGGCCCGTTGTCAGATACAATCATTTGTGGGAGTCCAAAGGTAATAAAAATGTCATCCAGAACAGCGCATAGACTTTTTGAAGTTATGTTTTTCATTGGTCTTAGTTCACACCATTTCGACAACGCATCACACAAAACTAGCCAGTAGCTGCCCTCGAATGGACCTGCAAAATCTATGTGGACTCTTTCCCACACTTGCTCGGGTATAGACCAGGAAAATACCGGTAGTTCAGGATTAGACGGTCTGTTTTCTTGACACCTGATGCATCTCTTGATAAAATTCTCGATATCCTCGTCAAGTGATGGCCACCACACATAGAAACGTGAGAGTGCTTTCATGGCCGACATCCCTGGGTGCCCTCGGTGTAAATAGCCTAAGACTGTCATTCTTAGAACCTCAGGTATGACCATCCTGCCTTGCCACAGTACAATTTTACCTTCTACAGATAGTTCGAAACGTTTCCTATGGTATTGTTTCATCTCTTGCCTGTAACCCAGATCTCTCCACCCGGTGTTTAGGTACTGACACACGAGTGACAAATTTGGGTCTCTAGATGTTTCCAGACTCAAATTTTTTTCTGTTAATTGTAGGTCAACAATTTTGTTTTCTTGGAGGCGTGACACTACTCTATGTACAACTTTTTCCACGAGTGAGGGTTTTGTCTTGGGATTTGGTAATCTGGACAGGCAATCGGCTAGAATATTGTTTTCGCCCTTCTGGTAGCAAATTTCATACTGGTAGCTTCCAATCAAAAGTGCCCATCTTACAAGTCTATTATTTACAAGCTTCGGCAGGTTACGTTGAGGTCCCAAAATGTGCATCAGAGGCTTGTGGTCCGTTACCAATGTAAATTTCGTTCCTCTTAGATATTGGTCAAATTTCTGTATTCCAAATAATATGGCTAGTGCTTCACGGTCAATAACCGAATATTTGCTCTCAGCTGATCGAAGTTTTCTTGACGCAAATGCTATCGGTTGTTCGACATCTTTGTGTTTGTGGTATAGAACTGCCCCAACTCCTTTTTCTGACGCATCACATGCTAGGAAAAGGGAGCGCCTTTCATCGTACGCTAGCAATGAATTTGAGTTAGCTATTTTACTTTTAGCTTTCTCGAAAACTTGTTCTTCGTGTTCGGACCATCGCCATTTCTTTTTGCCACTTGTTAGCTCGTACAGGTCTGCACATGATCCATGAAGATGTGGAATGAATCTTTCATAAAAATTTATAAGGCCCAGGAAAGAGCGTAATTCCTTTGCGTTTGTGGGTTGTGATGCGTTGGTTATAGCGCTAATCTTCGCTTTTGTTGGCCGTATTCCGTTTTGATCAATTATGTGACCCAGATACTCAATCTCTTTACTAAGGAAACTACACTTTTTCAAATTTACTTTCAAACCAGCCTGTTTTAGCCAGCTTAACACTGTGCAAAGTGTTCGTAAGTGTCCAGACATGCTTTCTCCCGTCAATGCAATGTCATCAAAATACACTGCTACATTTGGTATGTCTCCAAGTAGTTGATCAAGATAATTTTGAAAAATTGATGGTGCTGTAGAAATGCCGAAAGGCATCCTGTTGTACTGGTAGTATCCTCTGTGTGTGGATATTGTTAAATACTTTTTTGAGTCCGGAGCTATTTCCAATTGTAAATACGCGTCTTTGAGATCAATTTTGGAGTAGACTATGCCGTTTGCTAGCTTCTGTCGTAATTGATCAAAAACAGGCACTGGATGTAAATGTTTTGTTAAAACAGGATTAAGTGTAGTGCTGTAGTCTCCGCAAATTCTGACGTCACCATCAGTTGGTTTCAGGACATTTACAGTAGGTGTGGCCCACTCCAAAGCAGTAAGGTTTGGATCTATTCTGTTAATGATACCTGTATCGACAAGGCGATCCAACTCCCGTTCGACGTTTTTCTTCATGCTGAATTTGATTGGACGTGCAGGTAGGTGTACTGGTTCTGCGCCAGGTTTTACATGTATGTTAACTTGGTAGTTATTTACTTTGCCTAGTTTGCCGTCGAAAAGTTCGCTGTATTGCTTGAGTATATGCTTTAATGTCGTTGGAGTAACAGGCTTCTCTTGGACTGAATAAACTGGTTTTGGAAATTCCATTCCAAACTTCTCGCTCCATCTCAATCCAAAAAGCAAAGGTTTTGCGTTTTTAATTACTACGACAGGCAAGGTTTCGGATCGTCCGTTCATTTCCACATTTACGTTTGCGATTCCTTTGGTTTTCAGTTTGGTATTTCCATATGCTTTTAGTTTGGGCCCCTTGGTTAATGTTGGTGACCCAACCTTTTTCCAATCTTCGGAACTAATGATAGAGTAGGTAGAACCAGGGTCCCAATCCATTGTGTAGTGTACTCCATTTATGAAAACGTCGATTTGTTTGCAATCCTTGACTCGAGTGCTCGTGACGTTGTGGACAAACTCGTCGTCATCGTCACTATTGTCCGTTGAAACGTCTGTAGAGCTTGACGTGGAAGCTTGATTATCGCTTATCCGTTGTAGTCTTCGTTTGGAAGTGTGTTTTTCCTTGGTTGGCGTTATGTAAGCACGACCAGTTTTAATGCAGCAGCTCTCAAAGTGTCCCTTCAAATTGCACTCGTTGCAAATGTGATTTTTTGCTGCGCATTTTGAGTCGTCATGCTTCTCGAATTTCCCACATCTAAAGCATTGATCAGTGGAGTGCAACTTGCGTTGTCTATTGTAATGAGGTTTCGGTGTTGTTGTTTTTTGAGTACGGTTCCTTTTGACTCTGTTTACATTTGCAGTTGCGCCTGGTGTGTCATGTTCTGCCTGTTCTCGTGATTGTGCAATTGAAAAAAAATCTCTAAAAGTAACTTCCCTTCCTGACTCCTGCAAATCGGGCCACTTTTGCTTGAAGTTTGTCTCTAAATCTGTATGATTCAACCCTGTAGCAAAACGATCGCGTAGCTGTCGTTCCAACATCTCGTCTTTGTAGTCGCAATCCCGGCTTAGACTTTTGAGTCTGTTAGCGTACTGTTCCATAGATTCTGAAGACTCTCTGGTGCATTTCCAGAACTCTGTCAATGCGCGGTACCTCGTTTTCTTAATTCTAAACAAGTCAAGAAGTTTGAGGCAAATGTCGTTATAAGTACCTATACTCTTGTCAAAATTCGGTGTAAGCGCTATTTTTAACTCACGGAAAATCTCTGGTGTTAAGGTATTCAAAAGGATGTCCTTTCGTAGGTTTGGCTCCGTAACGTTCATGATTTGACATTTGTTTGAAAAGAAGTCTAAAAAATCTTCAATCCTGCAGCTGTCGGGGTTGTATTTGTCCATGTTAAAGTTTTTAATCACCATCATCTTGTCTGACGATGTGATAGACGATGATGAAACGCTCGGCGAGCTTTTTGTTTTTGTGTCTTCTTTTTTGTGCATTGTTTGTACGAATAATGTAAGTAATTGTGTCACCTGTTCTTGCTGTGCCTGTTGAGCTCGCAAGAACAGCTCAAATTGTTCTTTGTCCATTGTTTAAATATTTTTAATCCTCGTCGCCAATAAAATGAATCACATTTTTATGCAAATAATTTATTGAATGACAGTTAGAGCAAGTCACATATTTTGACAACACGTCCATAGATATAACACTTCTAAACGCAGAATCCTGAAACCTTGGATTACCAACGGTCTGTTACGTTGTATCCGAAATAGAGATAGCATGGCTCGAAACCTACAGGCAGATCCTGAAAATTACATACTTATCTCACATCTGCCGACAAACTGTTATGCAGTTTGGCAGACTTTATGTTTGATATTGTTTACAGATTTTGAATAAATAATTAATAAAAATAATAAAAAAAAACATCTAGATGCGATACCGTAATTTTTGTAACAAGCTTCTTAAAAATTTAAAACATATCTATGAAATCAAGGAGTTTCAAACGGCCAAGAACAACTCTAAAGCAACTTGGAAGATCATTAAAAATATCACCGGAACTAGTCATGCGAAATACCCTTTTTTTTGAGGATGGGAAATCATCAAATGACCCCTCCCGCTCTGGGTGGAGCGGAAGGGAGTGTCAGACTCTTACTGACTAAAACCCACCCGTGTTCCTTCCTTGGCCCTTTATGTTACGGTTCAGCGGTACCCCCCTCGGACAATCCCGCTTTCCCGGCAGGCTCGGGCCCCAGTGGGCCCCCTCATCGATGCTGACATCTCTTTGAGGCGCGCGTGGAACACGTACGCGCCGTCCGGCGCGGGCCTGGTCCTGATCGGACGGTGAACTACCCATTACTCACCGCCCGCAGGCCCGCGCCTACGATGGCCGGGAGTCGTCACGCGGCTCCCGACGCCCGGAGCGTCCACCGCGGCGGCTTGGACGGGAGACTCTCTCCCTCTCCCGTCCCGCCACCTCCTTCGCTAGCATGACTGCTTCGCAGAATTCGCTATTGCTTCGCAGGAAAGAACCCCCTCGCCCCGGACCACGGCTTGAACCAGGGCCGGGCGTGAGAGGTCACCGCCGCTGCCGATCGCCTCTACGAGGACATGACGGTGCTCCGCCCATGCAGGGCAGGCCCCCATCGTATGCTTCACCGTGTCCTCGGGGCGATCATCGCAGTGGTGACACCCGGGCGTTTCCTCCCGCCTGATGATGTGCAGGAACCTCCCGAAACATCCGTGTCCGGTGAGGACCTGCGTCAGGCGGTAGGTGAGGACGCCGTGACGCCTCTCTAGCCACTCCTCAAAGAGGGGTCTTACCGCCGCTATCGTGGCGTGCCCTGCGCTGGGTTGCGACAGTCGCTCTTTCCATGCCGCCATGAGATCGCGCCGGAGGTCCGTCCGCTCCGCCGCGATTTGCCGCGGAAGCGGGGTTTCCCCCGGCGTAGTGCCTCCGCGCGCCACTCATACAGGCGAAAGACGACTATCGCCTCCAGATCCCACGGCAGCAGTCCGGCAAGGATGCGAAATACCCTAACGAGCTACTAAGGATGTCTTCGGTCAACAGAGTTAACGAGTTTTTTGCCAATGTTGGCAAGAACTTGGCTGACAAATTCTCATCCATCTCGTATACCTCGGAGTATTCTCTCGATGCACCGCCTTCTGAATCGCTGGTACTTCTTCCCACTGATGAAGTAGAGGTCTCAAATGTCATTATTGGGTTACGAACAGATGCTGCGGCGGGTTGGGACGGCATCTCATGGAGACTATTAAAATCCTGTCTGCCCGCGATTGTCCCAGCCATCACTCATATTTGCAATCGTTCTATTTCCACGGGTTGATTTCCCAGGGTTTTAAAGCGGGCTGTCGTTCATACAATCTTAATATAAATATTTTACACAGATAAAATAAAAAATAAATGATTCTAGTTGTCCTTGACATTTGATGAAATAAAAACTTATTTTTAAGGTCTATAAAATCAATACTGAGCATGCTTAAATATTCATGCTCTTCAATATGCTGTGCGGATCATGGATGGGTCTATATAGTAGAATAAATATATATATTATATGGTAGTTCTCAATATAGTCTGTAGACTGTAGGTCTAAAATCGTTTTTTTGATGTGTAGGTAACCCATTGAATTATAATATTTCCTAGCTCAATGAGGTAACCCCCACCCACAGAGGAAAGTAATATTGCCCCCACCTCTCACGCACGGCTATTTACAACGGTTAAAAAGTAATCTTTTTGAAGCGTCTGGCTGTAATGTCAAAATAACAAAAGTATAAATATACAGTACATATAAGAAAAAAACGATTTTAACGTTTTTGTCTGTCTGTTTGATCCGGCTAATCTCATAAACGTCTGGACCGATTTTGACGGAACTTTCACTGACTGGCAGATAGCTAATGTTATAAAGAGTAAAGGCTATTTTTTGTCCCAGTATCGCGTTCCCGGGGGATAATTTCCGACATCCACGCGGGCAAAAGCTAGTTTCAAATAAGATATCATAATAATATTGAATGAATTGGTAACATTTTAAAGTTATTCATTAGTTTAAGTTTAGAGTATTAATATTTCAGATTTGTATTAGCTTTGTACATGTGAAGTCACAAAGCTTATGACTCGTCCCACCCCCTCTTGTCATACTTAGTTAACTCCCTTAATGTGTGACGTAATTTACGATTGCCCCAAGGTTACAGTCAGTTACAGTCAAAACTGAACTAAAAACCGTTATTAAGTTTCTTGCAGAGGAAATAGTGCAGACAGTTTAAAGATTAAAAGTGGCAGTAGGTGCTTATGAATGTGTAACTTCTTTCAAGTTAATTTAAGAATTTCCTGTTTTTGGTACAACTTGTTAGTAAAAACAATAAGAACCTTCCTTGAGGGTGGATTTAATTAAACATCTAAAACATAAATAGAATTGATTACTTAATTGTAACACTTATTTATTTATCATTTTCAAAATCAGCAGGATTCTTGCGTCCAAGACGAGTGTGTTCCCGTTCTACACCTTCGTAAACTAGGTAACCAATGATGAAAGCTGAAACAATGAACAACATAAAGTTAAAAGATTAGAATAATTACAAAAAAGTTGACCTACTCAATAAAAAAATATGTAGTAAAATGGCAAAAACTAGGCCATCATTTTATGTAATGGATTAAAAGGTGGATCAGCCAATGGATTCAAAGCTTGCTAGGCAAGTGTTTCTACATTTTAACTATAAGTACAATAGCATCTTGTGCCTTGTGACACAGTGTTGAATGGACTCTTTAAGATCTTGGTTATTACCACTATTAATTTCTGTTAGCTGAGAGCAATCAACAGACAACTCCTCAGATACGCTGATTGATAGCTTTGTTGAAAGGCCAAAGAGATCATTGTTACCTCTACGACTCATACCTATCAATTCTCGAGCTGATTAATACCCATACATCCTGCCTATCATAATATTGCATAATTAGGTACCTATGTGCATTATTGGTTGACCAATGAGTGATATATATATGTACTAATGGTATTTCTTATGAAGATATAATTTTTTACTTACGTGGGGCCCACTTGAATACGCTCTCACGGAATCTGCGGAAAATGTTGGGCAACCCATTGGAAATGGCACCAGCGTACGCGCGTTGTTCATGTGGCGATAACTTGTATGTAATTAATCCTCGGATTTTAGCAAGCTCTCCGAAATGCTTCCCCATTTCTGTTTAATTATTTCACACTGGATTTGGAAGCTCAATAATTATATAACCAATAGTGTGCCCAGTGCAACCAAAAATGTTTTTTCCTGTGTCAAAATCAAATGACACTTGACAGGCAGATGAGTATGACAGTCGTAGACAGAGGCTGCATTCCGAATTAGACCGTGAGCGCTCACAGCGATTACATCGATATTTTGCGTTACGTATGTATATTATCCTTATCATGACAGTTTAGAACTATCATCAATTCGGAACGCTCGTGAACGCGCTCACGGTGGTGGCTCAACGTCAACCTCAAACCTTGCACAAAAAAGATCGATTATTCTTCTGCAAATGGAAGTTTAACGCATTGGCACTTCTATTTTGTTGGATTACTCTATCGACTCGGATAACTCAGATTTTGAGTTTGAGAACGACAATTCGTCCAGGGATGAAACGGACATCGAAGTACTTATATTAGCGTATTTACATGCTCCCGGCAAAGTTTTACCCCGAAGTAAAATACCATGTTCATATTCATTTATTTATTGTTTGTCACAGGTGAAAAGACAGTTCTTACAGTTCGCATTATTGTATCACTTTAAAACATACCCATGGGGTTCACAATATTTATATTTGTGTCGATATTATTGGCTATGTTAAAAATAATTAATAAAACTACAATTTTATTACACTCTTAATTGTTACCAAGAATAACAAATAACATAGATGCAACAATAATTAAACATAATGCGCATGAGTTTATAACTCATTTCAGGTATTTTGTTACGTCTTGGATTTTACAGCATAATTTCGAAAATGCCGCTTTAGTTTACCATCATTTTTGACAGCGCTCACGGTGATATTAATTTAGGGCATGGTCGGCGTTATCGGAAGAAGCCGCGTGTCATGACGTCATCTATGACGATTCACGGGACATCGTTATCGCGCTCACGCTAATTCGGTAGGTGTTAGCGCGCTCAAATCGATGACAGCCCAACTCGGAACGCTGCCAGAGTTAGTTTCTCTTAGCTCAATTCTATTCTATTCTATTTTTATGGTTCTGGCTCCATCGGTAACGTTCGATGATTTTGCCAATGTCAAGGTATGTATGAGAAAGTAATGATCGTAAACTGTTACACAACTATTGATCAGTGTTTGTAGCGTTGGCATCCATGGATCCCCATGCTAAAAAAGGACAAAACATTTTTGGTTAATACATGTAAGACGTCACAAAATAAATGTTGGAACATTCATCTTAGCTCAATGCATTGAGCTAAGTCAATGGCTCAATGGTTTCTCTGTCTACGATGACAGTCGACAGCACAGAACACTATTACTCCTAGCCGTAGACAGAGAAACTAATAGACGCAGTGACGATTCCTTTCTCGCTTACACAAGAAAGAGAGCGAAAATTACGCTATGAATGTTTTAGACAGAGATACAACTATAAATTTTTTTGTCTCTTACCGTGTAACCTGTTTTTTCAAGGTTAGCAATTCAAATTGCGAAACAAACTTTGACACTTCGTGCCGTCATTGTGTTTGGTGTTAAAATTTTGCTTATTTTTATGATAAAAAACGATTTTAATCCAGTGAGAAGACAGAGAAATTATCCGTATTTCACATCGACGATTATACAATGGTGCGTTGTCGTGTTATTTCATGTAAAAGCGATAGTGAGAAGAAAATTGCCGGTGTGTCTTTTCACGCGTAAGTACGACGGTTTTGTACCTAATTATAGTTTCTTAAATGATGATTATTTATGCCATAGCATGACGGAACGATATGTCTCATTAAAACTGAAGATAATAGGATTTTGTCGAGTTTTTAACATTCATAACCAATAAATTATATCATGTAAGTGTTGCCAGCGTCAGCTCAAAAATGCCCCGAGTCACGATAAAAAATTTTGGCTCTACAATGTAATAAAAACAAAAAATATTGGATCAAATAATAGCATAGTATCTTTTAGGGGAAGCTTCGTTATTTATAAATATGTTAATTTAATTTATTTTTTCTCCTATTTCTGATCAAATAAGAATGACACATCTATCGTTATGGAATGACGTTCAGTCAGTACCTGTGAGTATTAATAATATAGCTAAGTTTATCGTTAGTTTCCCAGACGATCCAGACCAACGTATAAAATGGATCGAAGCAACTGGAAGAAAAGATTGGATTCCCACAAAATATTGTAAAATATGTAGCAATCATTTCCCAGAAAATGTACTACTAAAAAAGAAAAAGAAAACAGCTCTGCATTCTGATGCAGTACCAATTGCGGTAAGAATTTATTAAAATAAACTAAATAGTGTTTTTTTTAATATAATTCATAACTTTATGATTTACCTTGCAGATACAAGTTGTTGAAAGTGATATGATAACTCAACCATATCAAAGTCAGCTTCAGTGTCATTATCAAAAGACCCAGAAAAATCCATCAACGTATTCTTCTATTGACAATATATTTGACATTTTTCTTGAATCTTCTTTTGACATTCTTCTTTGACTGACCGGTTTGTGCAGTTGGTAGCGACCCTGCCTTCTGAGCCGCTGGTCCCCAGCTGGGTTCGATCCCCAGACAAGTCAAATATTTGTCTGTATATAAATGTATGTCTGTTTGACCTGTGTCTGGGTGTGTATATGTATATAAGTATGTATATCAGTCATCGATTAACCGTAGTACAGGTTCTACCTAGTTCGGGACCTGAAGACCTTGTGTGGATGTTATCTCATATTTAATTTTTAATTTAATATTTAATTTTTCATAGTATGCGTGGCTCGTTATATATGGCTCGTTATATATGGCTCGTTTAGATGCCAATGTATACGTTTTTATAATAAACTTCCTAGCCACATTAAAGCACTAAGCCTTAATAAATTCAAATCTTTTATAAAAAGGAAACTATGCCAGAATGCCTATTATACTGTCAAAGACTATATGTATTGAGGACAAAAAGGCTTGGGATTGAGTTGCTCCAATAAAGCACAGGCAATGTTAATTTATTTTATTTCGCTAACTATTTTTACTTTTAATCTTTGCTATAAGTATCTATACTTATTTACATATACAATGACACTAATATTTACTGTACAAAGTATTATATTATTTTAAATTATTGTGAATGTGAGGACTATGTGTGTTTTTGTTCCAGTTTTAATCATGTTCTGGCAGTTTGAGTAGCTGATGCGGCCTACCAAAATGTCTTTTCTTTGGTATTGTTCGTCGAATCGTTGAGCTCCTTAAGTTCTGAGTTGAGCTGCACGGTTACTGACAAATGCGTGCACTGACTGGACAGGTCCACTCAATCTGTGTGGTTCTTTCCTCAAAAGACCATTTCAGACACAAATCTACATGGTCCTCAAAGATTATTATAATATTATCCTAATTATTGTGAATGTGAGAACTATGTCGGTCATTGGTTTTTTTATATTTTATTTTTGTATTTTTCTCAGCATAACATGATCTGGCAGTTTGAGTAATTTATGCGGCCTACTCAAATGTCCTTTCTTTGGTATTGTTCGTCGAATCGTTGAGCTCCTTGAGTCTAAGTTGAGCTGCACGATTACTGACAATTGCGTGCACTGTCTGGACAGGTCCACTCAATCTGTGTGGTTCTTTCCTCAAAAGACCATTGCAGACACCGATCTACATAGCCTTCACATGATCTGACCAAGATTTTGTCTGGACTTTAAAAGAAACTGTGACGTCTGAGTTTGTTTCGGCCTTTCTTCTCAGAGTAGTCAGATATGAAACGCCGACCTCATCTAGTTTAAAAAAAAATATGATTGACGTGTAAAAGTGTTTGTTCAAACCTACTTACAGAAATAAAATCATTTATCATTTAAGTAGTATAAAATAAATCTTAATTAAAAAACTCGTTTTGTTTCAATTAAATCCTGAAAATATTTTACCCTACTTCATCTAATAACACTCCAAAAACAGGGGAATGCAGTTACTATGGCAACATTAGACGCACACATTGACATAATTATCTCTGTCTCGACTGCGGTTACAGGGTCCCTTCGTCTATTAGTTTCTCTGTCTACGCTCCTAGCGGAGGTCGACAGACCCTCAGACTAAGGAGAAGAAGAATAGACATGACATATATCTACGAAAAAAACGTGCATACCTAAAATGTGAGTCTGGCACAAAGATGTCGGCTTGCGGTAGAGCTGCGCGCATTATAATATTCTTCAAAACCACTGACCTCTATTAAAATACGCTGGACTGGCTATCGCTATCAATTTCATGTGCCTATTTGAAAATCGCCATTTTGGCACTGACGGCAGCAGTGTGGGGGATTGGAACTAATACTAGTGATGTATAACAAAAGGTTTGTTATAGATAAAAACTTTTCTGATATCGACCACAATGATAGAAATATTACCAACGCTATTGTTACAGATTTCCTATAAATTAAATTGGTTTAGGTAATTATTAACATGTAACATTCGTGTTGTCTTTTATACGTAATATGTTTTTAAAAACGTGAAATACGTTTTATAACATATGTTAAGATTTACCAAAATTGTAGATAATTGAATTAAAACAATATAGGCATATATTTTGTTAAATGTTACTAAAACACAGATAAAAAGACATGTCTGCACTAGTTGAGTACCTAACTAAACTAATGAACTATAGATAGTCGTAATAAGCAGATATTTTACATAGAAAACATAACTTGAAATAGCATTATCTAGTACTGTTTATGGACTGTAATAATAAGTATCACATGTCCGGTTGACCCCTTCCTTCCTTGTTCTCCTTAATCGGATAACAGTTCACTATAGGATCAATAAATAATAAAATTCTGTAAAATAGTAAATTACTAAGATATAAATAGTAATTAATAAGATAATCCCTTCCTATAAAGAGTGCACAATAAGATATTATTACTAGTCAGATACCGCATGTTGCCATGTGATAACAGACACAATAACTTTCTATTAGGTCTGTAATTACGGTAATTAACTTGTAACAACTTAATTACCGCAGGGGAGGGGGACAGGGAAATAAAAAAGCATTCTCAAATCACATAATTTATTAAATGAAAAATTAGTGTCGAGCCATTTTTTCAACGTAGTCCGTAACTGATGTTTTAAGAAACAGGCTTCCGTGAAGTGTTTAGAACACAGATAATGATACATTGTCGGAGTCCAGTTGACAACCTTCATATTTTTTAACCAAAGTTTGAGAGTGTAATCGGAGGGGAACCTGTAATTAAAGGAAACATTATAGTAGGTATGGGTAAAAAATTATAAACATATATCTATAATTATATAGAACACTTAATGAGAATTATGAATCATAAGTGTTAAATTATTTGTTATTGACTCTAATAATAATAAACCTTGAAGTGTTTTGCTATTATTAGAGATCATTATAATGTGCGTATCATTATTTTAACAATGATTGATGATGACTTTTGTTTTACATCATAATATTACGAAAGTATCGATATGAATTTTGACATCCCTAACAAAAGTTATTGGTTATAAAAATGTTCGTAAAATCCCGTAAACTCGAATAGTTTACGTTTGTTATTGTAAGAATACACTGTTTTAAGCGGTTTTCTAATAAGTATTTATGTTTTAGATTCACTTACTTGTGAAAACTGACACCACTGCCCTTTTCGTATCGTGTTTTACAATATACGCACGATTTCATGTTGGACGAACAATACAAGCTATGATATAATCACTGTCACTATTATAACACTTTAATTTATATCACAATCACAGTAAACACTTTAGAAAACTTTTTATTCCGCAGATACACTTAGCGTAAAATCAAATTTTACAATCTTATTAGTTCTCAGAACTCTCACGTCTGTCACTGGGGGCGCTTTGAATCGGCACAGCAAATAGCTGTCATTTTGTATGGGATAGCCCACGGAGCAGCTGCTCCGTGGGATAGCCAGTCCAGCGTATTTTAATAGAGGTCAGTGTTCAAAACACTGAAAGAAACAAGTTACTATGACAACTGATGTACTTGTTGGCTGTGACCTCAGAACAATAACTAAAGGCTGTGACAAAACATGGCTACCGGCCGCAGTGAGATATGCTGTATACTGTTCGTTATGCCGAGTCCTATCTTTTCCTTAGTCTGAGGACAGACCTCAGCAGTTTTTACATGACAAGCGCGAGAACGCCCTTTTCTATATTTTTGTCTACGATTCTGACGTCATTCTAATGCCTAACCCCGAGTAGAGTAAACTCGAAAAAGGCACTTAAAACAGGTGCGACACGCGACGCGATTCAAAGGCACCGCCTGTCGCGTGGCAAGCTTTGCCTTTATGTCGCGTCCGATTCACGTCGTGTGTCGTGCCTGTTTTAAGGAGCCTTTTCACTTCTGTAGCTCGCGAGAGACCGACGATGTAGGAAGTAATTAAAAACGAATAATTTTCTCATAGCAACATCGGCTTGTGGTTCCGTTTCATTTATTTTATGCATGGAATTAGTATGCACTGTATTGATTTCACGTCCACCTCTTTTAAATTAATATAAGCTTTTTTGTGTAACCGACTTTTTGTTATTAAAATTAAATGTTTTTCTTTGGCATACCGAAATTTAAATACGAAATGAACATAATGAAAATTTATGGCACTAATATACAGGGTGTTTGGTGCATCGTGTGCCAAATTGAAATGCCGCCTATATCGAGAAACGCCGCATATATCGAGGCACCCCGTGGAATCGGAGTGCCTCTAGGATGGTGCTGTGGGGAACAGAGTTGAAGGCGTTGGCTATGTCGAATGACACCGCCAACAATCCGTCCCCCACCTCCACCGCCTCCTTCACCTGCCTCTTGAGGCAGGCCAGCGCGTCCACCGTCGAACGCTCAGCCCGAAAACGGAACTGAGCGTCCGACAAGTCCGGCCCGATACGCCGCATATGGCCCTTTAGGCGGGCAGCGATTATCCCCTCGAACATTTTTCCGACCTCATCGAGCAGAACGATGGGCCGGTATGCCGAGGGGGAGTCTGCAGGGCGGCCCTCCTTGCGGAGGAGGCACAACTGCCCCTCCTTCCACGGTTTCGGGAACCTTCCAGACGCAAGGCATGCGCTGAAGAGGTCCCGAAACCGCTCCTCCATTTGGGTGGCGGCAATTGCCACCACCCTCGCCGGGACACCGTCAGGGCCCGGAGCCGTCTTCTTGGCGCGGATATGCACAATCGCTGCGCCAAGTTCCGACTCCGTGACAGGAGAGGGAGCCTCCTCTTCCTCCTCATCCTCCAGCGGGGCTCCACACATCACTGGCGGGGTGAAGTTGTCCCTGCACGGAAACAGGGACTGAACCACCCCATCCAGAAATGTGGGCTCCAGGGTCTCGACAACCGGGGGACCAAAGGGGCGCAATTTGTTGCGCGCCGCCTTATACGGTCTCCCGTAAGGGTCGTTGTCGAGACCCTCCAGCAGCTCGGCTCTCGCCGAGTCTTTAGCGGCGGCGATGGCCCGATCGAGGCCCATTTTTGCCTCCACGTACACCTCGTAGAGGCGGTCCTCGTCGGGCCGGTTGCGTCGACGCCGCCGCCGACTCCGCGTGTAGGCCCTCTTGGCCGCCACGCAGGCGGTTCTGAGCCCCGCCAGTTCCTCCGACCACCAATAGACGGCGCGGCGGGGAGCCGGGCGGCGAGACCGGGGCATGCTGGAGTTGCATACCTCGGTCAGAGACTCCCTCAGCTGGCCCGCTGCGGTGTCCACATCCAGGCCGGCGGTAGGCGGCGACAGCCAGTCCTGGATGAACGCCGCCTCCGCCGCTGCCTCCCTGTCCAGGCGGGTGAAAGCCCACCGCGGGAACGGTGATCGCCCCGAGAGGGGCTGCACCGCTCCGGGGCCACTGGCGGAGATGTCGAACCGCACATAGCGGTGGTCCGACATAGTCTCCACCAGGTCCACCCGCCAGTTTAGCACGCGCGCGGCCAACGCAGGGGTGGCAAAGGTGACGTCCACTATCGAGCCACCCTGCCGCCGCACGCATGTCTGGACGTTCCCTCTGTTAAGGAGGGAGAGCCCAGAGGAGGCCGCCCACATCTCCACTGCCCGCCCGCGAGGGTCGGTGGCCCGGTTGCCCCAGGTCACCGACTTGGCATTCAGGTCTCCCAATACGGAGACCTGACGCGGAGCCGCCCTTCCGACCACGGCGGCCAGGACTCCGAGATAGTTCTCGAAGTCCTGAAGAGGGCGGTTTGGGGAGAAATTGACGCCCACGAGGGCTACCTCTCCCCACGCGGCGGCCACGTATCCCGGTCCCCTCTCTAATAGCAAGAGGGGAGGGGAGTCTGTGGAGGACCGCGCCGCTAGTGCCACCAAGCCGTCGTCGTCACCCAGCCAACTGCTGGGGATCGAGTAGGGCTCGGCGACCACCGCTACGTTCACCGACCACTCAGCCACGGCCTGCACCAGCAGGTCCTGGGCCGCTCTGCAGTGGTTGGTGTTCGCCTGGAGGATGCGATGATTGGAAACCATTATTCCGAAATCGCACCCCCCTCCTCAGCTACCGCCGCTGGAGCTGGAGTTACAGCGGCGGCGACAGCGGCGGTGGCGGCGACGGGGCGAACCTGCGCCGGCACTATGCCCTTCCTCGTGGGCGGCTGGCAATTCCTGCCCCCCATCTTGTGCCCCGCGGGGCGACCACTGGCAGCACACGCCGGGCAGTGTGGCGTGGCGGCACCGCAAGTGGCACTCCTGTGTCCCTCCTGTCCGCACCGGAAGCAAGACTCTCCCCAGTCGAAATTGGAGGGACACGTAGATCGGGTGTGGCCCGGCGCGAAGCACTTGAAGCAGCGCGCAGGCTTGTCCTCAAGCAGCCGGACCACAGCCGAGCTGAAGCCCACGAGCAGGCGTCCCTTGGTCGCCTTAAGGGCGACCGCGGCCGCGGCGCCTGGGCACTCGACGCGGATGGCGCCTATGCCACGGCGGCCGGGCCTGATGGCTCCCCCCCTTACCGCACTAGCGCTGCAGCCTCCCGCGGTGGCAACGGCCGCCACCACATCCTCTTTAGTGACCGAATCGTCCATATCGATCACCTCCAAGGATGCGGTCTTGACTGGTCTGGTGACCGTCGCCACATCCGCGATGACCTCCTGCAACTTTGTTGCAAAGAGGTCCGCGTTTGCGCCGCGCTGATCGCCCCCGAACTCAAAAAGTCGGGCTCCGGCCTGGGTGCGGCGGCACGTGATGTTTCCAATCCCCAGCCGGGAGGGATCCGCGTTAGCACGAGCCCGTCTTAGGACGGACTCGTACGTTTCACCCAGCTCCGCGGCCTCCGGGGTGATGGTCACCACGACCGCTGCAGTTTTGGGAGGAACCAACTTCCTCCCGCCCGCCGGAGCCTTCTGGGCTGCCGAAGCAGTCGCAGCGGGCTTGGGCTTTTTGGCCTTTCCCCTCTTGCCCACTTCCGTCCACGCCCGGTTGGACGGGGTGGTGGAGGGAAGCATGGCGTCCTCCCGCTGCGTGTTCTGGTGGGCTGCCGGAGTGGCAGACGCTCCCTCCGCGCTTGTGGTGGGGGTTTGAGGAGCCACAGTGCTCCTCTTGCCCGTCCCCTTGCCCTTCCCCTTGCCCTTGGGGGGCTTCGAGGCCTGGGGCTGCACACCCGATGGCGGGTCTCCCACAGGCTGTGCAGGTACAGGTACCGGCTCCGTCGGTGGCGGACTCTTATCCGTCGCTAGCGGCGGGCGGAGCCGCTTTTCCGGCAAGAGCCGGTCCTCTATCCCTGCGAAGCAGGCTCTTGTGAAGGCCCTCTCCTCCATGACAACCTTTCGGAATATTTCCTCAAGGTTGCAATTGGAGGAGGTGGAGCCTCCTACCACCTGTCCAGGGGCTGGTTGCGCAGGCCGAGCCGTGACCTCAGCCAGCTTCTGGTGCAGCTGACTGACCTCGGACTGCAGGCGATCCAGCCTGCAGCTGCCGCGTCTCGTCCGTGGCCGTCCGCTGCACCAGCTCGGTGATGATGCCGTGCATGCTCACGGCCCGGCATTTGAGGGCCTTCTGAAAGGTCCCCTTCAGGTTGGAGGACTTGGAGGCGACCTCCAGTACCTCCTCCTTGTCCTGGAGCGCCATACGCTCCAGCTCCGCCAGGGAGTGGTCGGCGTACAGCACAATGGATGTGCCGTATCCAGCCCTCGACCTGGCGGCCCGCGCCTGCTGCTCCCTGGCAGCGACCTTCTCCTCGAGGTCCAGCTGGAGCTGATCCCTCCTCGCCAGGCCTAACTGACGCTCGGCGTCCAACAGGCCCACGCCGTGGGTGGGGGTCGAAGCCGAAGTCGAAGCCTTTTTTGACTTCGGCTTCCTCTTCGACTTTCCCACCGACTCCGAGGAGCCCCCGGACCCGACCCTCAGGTAGGTCCGCTTCCGCTGAAGGCGGTCGTTTTCGGCCGCCGACGTGTCCATGGTGGACTCGTCGGAGTCCGAAAACTCCGCCTGCAGACTGGATAAGCTGGCCGCGGATGGTGCGCGGCCTGCTTCAGCGTGGCCCTTAGAAGGGCCGGTGGATGGGCCCTGGGAAGGGCCACTGCGTTGGCCCTGAGAAGGGCCGTTTGAATCGCCGTGAGAAGGGCGACTCGGGTTAAAACAAAAGCGCCCGGAGGCGTCACGCATGGGTTTCTTCTACATTGTCACAGACGACCGCATTTATGTCTGTGAGTCACAGCGCACTTTAGCCGCCGGTCTGCCACTCCGTTACGGTGGTCAGACACGGCGTTGCCCGGCATAGACTAATATATATAAACTGTTGCCCGGGGGATACTACGTGGAAGTATGCGCTGTGGGGGATCCCCCAAGCCTAGGACAACCCCCGGTTTTCTTTACCATACCACTTTTAGGGTGGTGGTCGACGCCAACGGCGCGCTATCAAGCGCCCGCCCGGTGCTAGCGGGTGTGCCGCAGGGCAGCTGCATGTCGCCGGCGTGTTACTCACGTTACACCGACGACATCCCCACTACCTCGGATGCGATGCTCGCGCTGTATGCAGATGACGCCGCGTACATTACTACCTCGCTTAACGCGAAGTACGCGGCGGTCAAGATGCAGCGCACCCTGGATCTGCTTCCCGAGTGGCTGTCGAAGTGGCAACTGTCAGTGAACGTGGGTAAGACGCAGGCGATGGTCACCGGCTTCGCGCGCCTCCCACCACCCTTGAAAGTTCAAGGAGCCGACATCGAGTGGTCGCCCCGGGTCAAGTAACTGGGTGTCACCATCGACCGTCGGCTCACGATGGGGCTGCACGTCCGCAAGGTCGCACAGGGTAGGGTCGCCCGCAACCTCCTTAAACCAGTGCTCTCGTCCCGCCTGCCGGTGCGCGTCAATTTGGGCGTGTACTAACAGTACGTGCGCCCAATCTTGACGTACGCCGCCGCCCCCGCTTGGTTCACCCTCACGAGCGAGTTGAACCTAAAGCTGCTCCGCACGCAACACAATCAAGCGCTGCGGACAATAGTGGACGCCCCTCGCTTCGTGAGGAACGATGTCATCCAGCGGGACCTCGGGATTGAGAGCCTGGATGAGTTTGTGCGGCGCCTCGCGAAAGGAATATTCGCGCGTGCCGACGCATTAGCTTGGCCCCATGTCAAGCAGATAGTGCCCTGGCATGCGCGCCCCCCTGACGCGAGACCCCTACCCCGCGACCTGGTAGCGGACGACGACCCCATCGCACCGGATTGACTCCCGAGTAAGCCGCATCCAGGTTACACGCGGCTCACTCGAACAACTGAACTCTACAATACCACATACATCCGTTGTGTAGCGTGTGCTAGGTTAATATAGACACGTTACGTAAACGAAATACAGACCCACCTCTATACAGGCGCCTAAACACACACGTGAATGCGCGGCGCGGGCGGCGATTCGGGTAGACCCTAAGCGGTGTTACACAGTACAATACCGCTCACATGCACACGACGGCTTCTTAGCCCGGACCGTGACCGGCTAGCTCTGGAAGCGGGACGGGCGGGAGCCACACACCCTATTCTGTAGGAGCGTCGAGTCGGCACCTTCGTCGCTGGTCGTCCCCCGTCGGGCCTCCCGCAGGTAACTGGGGGTCTCATCTGGCGGGGACAGACCGCCGCGCGCCGAGGTGTCGTGAAGATAGCGGCGCTGTGAAACATCGCCGTGGCGCGCCAACATAAAAATACATAGCAACCACTCACACGGGCGCGCGATGTTTAAGGAGAGAGGAAGTGTTTTTAATCCAGAATTTTAAAAGTGGATAACAACGCCGAAACTGTGACACATATCATTATGATTTCTGTTCTAAAGGACAAAGCGGGATGAAATAAAACTCCTGTATTATATTTCTTCGGTATAGACTTTTTATTAAAAACATACTGTAGGATAAAAAATAAATAGTTAGTGCTTTATCGATATAATTTCGAACTCACTACAATTTTGTAGGTAATTCATAGCTTGGCGCCGAGGGCACGCTTTTTCTTTTTTGACGTGGCGGTCAAAAGGTTAATGGTCTGA
Source organism: Brachylomia viminalis (assembly GCA_937001585.2). Lineage (NCBI taxonomy): Eukaryota > Metazoa > Arthropoda > Insecta > Lepidoptera > Noctuidae > Brachylomia > Brachylomia viminalis. The sequence continues at coordinate 14,724,032 of OW443299.2, forward strand.
AAGGATAGCAGATGACCCTCGCACCCCAGTCGACCATTTCAATTTGGCACACGATGCACCAAACAGCCTGTATAATCGTTGCGCAAATTAATGAAGCACTGTGAGCGGATAGGGCATAATTCCGAATGTAAGTCTCTATGCCAAAACCTCCGCTAGGAGTACGAGTAATAGTCACAGAGTACCTACATTTTTATACAGGTAATCCCTGTATAAAAATGTACTCTGTGCAGGTAATAGTGTTCTGTGGCCAAAACTGTCAGTCATAATAATAAAATTATTATTTACTTTTTAATAATAAAAGGTATTTTAGGCAATAAGACGAGTGTATTGTGTTTTGCGGTGTGGTTCAAAAAAGTACTCTGCTGTGGGTGTGCTTCTAAAAGGCAATAACAACCCTAAATAAAACACTAAAGATAATAACTGTGACAAGTACCGTAGAACGTTCTAACTGTATTCCACTTTATATCTTCAAACAATCCTAAATCCAATTGGTTTTTGCATTAGTCGTTTGGTGTAGGTAGTGGGTTTCAGTTTGTAAGCATGGAAGAAGTGGATTCCATTATATTGCATTTCCTTCGTCAATTAAATGTGTATGTAAAATTTGTATCAATCAAAATATCTATGTATCTACTGAACATTTTTGTAGCTGCCTTCTTCTTACTTCGGAAACTTTTCAGAAACATTAATGATGAGGTCAAAAGTATTAACGAACTGCCTGTCCATACAATTATTGAATCGGCATCAACATGTCTAAGCACCATAAATCCATCTGTTAAGGTAACAAGAAACTTGCCATCTGGTATATCTCATAGAATTGAAGTGGCTTCCCAGATTGCATCTATTTGTAAGGTAGGCAAAACGTCATACTAAACTTATTCACAATTTTATATGATTATTTCTTTTGATGTTATGCCAATTATTCTATTACAGGATTTAGGATACAAAAATGATGTGGGTTATCAAACATTCTTATATCATAATGAATGTGAGCTGAGACAAGTGTTTATGTTTTTAATAGAGAGATTACCAAACGAAGGTAAACAGGCACTAACAAGCTTGCCATCTGCTAACAAAAAGTCATTGCTCAAGCAAGATATCAGTAATAAAATTGGAGAAGAACTGAATACTATTTGGATCCCACCATGCTGCAAACCTAATTCAAATAAAATTGGGGATTTTTGTACCACAGGTGGAACTCTATGATATACCTATAAATACATACATTTTAACTGATATGAGGGTATAAATGCAGGAAGTCATGTCCCTCATGATAGAGATCTTTTTTTTTCAGATGTGACTACTACATCGAGCCAGACAAGTCTAAGTGATGAACAAGTAATAGAAAAGTTGCTTAAAATAAAGGAGCTAAGCAAAACAAGTGTATCAGTGTTACCAATTCAACAACTGGAGCTTCATACAGAACAACAGATGGCTGTTGAAGAGCCTGAAATAAAGCAAAACCCAAATAAAAGCCTTAAAGAATTAAAAGAAATGGCAATTGTTTTAAGGCAGAAGTTGGATTCACTTGAGAGTGAAAAGAATGTGATGGAAGTTGAATTTTCTCAGGTTGAGTAAATCATTTCACTCCTTTTGTAATTAGGTGGCAATTAGTGATTATTTTGTAAAACATCATAAGTAAGCTAGGTGTACTGCAATCAGAAATCCATTTTCGAAACATTGTGATGGAGGGTTGAATAAGCAAGAAGACATCTTCTTATTTATGGTAGAAGTGTTTTAAGAAGTACACAAAAAAACATTCCATCCTAAAAGCACATAATTATTGTTATTACAGGCACAAAAATCATTTGAAAGAGCAGATGCTGACTTAAAAAATGTACACACCATTCTGAACAGTATTGGAATAACTGATGTTGATGCAGACGGTGTGGAAAATGGTTTAATAGACAAAGTACACACAAACATAAATAGTTTGCACAGGCAAAGTGAAGAATTAACATCAAGGAACTTGTCTATTATGGTGGAAATTGACAAAGTTACAAATAGTTTGAACTTGATGGAAGTATGTATATTACTTCATAGTCATCACATATTTATTTATCATTCAGATAGTTTAAAGATTCTAATAATATTTACAGTCCGAGAGAAGCAGGTGTAGAAAGATTTTGTGTGGCTTGAAAGAGTCTGCAAAAGCTTTGAAAGAGGAACATGACAAGAAAGATATATTAGGAAACCAATTAAGGGAGAGCTATGGAAAGTTAAGAGGTGGAAACAAAAGGTTTGCAACAAATATTCTTTAAATAATTTCCACTGAATCATAATTATTCATAGTGACTTTTTACAGGTCAATCTACACAAAACGAATTTTGGAAATAATAAGTAATGTTGACAAGCAAAACATGGAGATAAAGAAGATAATAGATGACACAAGACAGTTACAAAAAGAAATAAACACTTTGGAAGGACAACTAGATAGGTGCTTTTCTATAGCTGATGAGACTCTCTTCAGGGTTAGTATAGTTCAATGGGAATTTTAATAAAAGTAAATAATTGTATGTGAAAGTAAACATAAAACAATAATATTTTTTCATTTTAGGATGCAAAAAAGGATGACCAAGCAAAGAAAGCATACAAACTGTTGGCTCTGCTACATTCAGAGTGTAATACTATTGTTTCCCTTGTCAATGATACTGGGACTTTAGCAAGGGACATTGTTGATTTAGACGAGAGCATAAAGACTGAGACAGCTAAGAGAACTGAAGATACCTTAAGGAAAATACAACTTGATCTCGCTAAGATACAGGAAGGGGGTTAAAATGATTTTTACATCATTCTTCATCAGGAGTTAAATTGGCGCTATATCCAATAATTAAGTAAAGTTATCTGTAATGGATACTATGGCTGGCCTGGGATGCTAGGCCTCGTCGGTATATGTCATATTATAATGTAGGAAGTTATTTATCATTCCTGTAATTATATTTATTTCAATTATAATACTGCTTAGTGTAATATTAATGTTATTTATCGATTTATATGAATACTTCGTAAAATGTTCAATAAAAGAACCATAAAGGTATTCTATTTTTTATTGCAACATACTGGAAATCTATTTTCTTTTTGGTTGAATCTCTGGTGGAATATAATTCTCATCAGAAGTTTTAATTGCAGTTTTCTTTGAGATTGCTTTGTCAACAAGCTGTTCTTTTTCTTCTATTTGAAGATCAACTTGATCTTCATTATCAAAGAACCATAACTTCTGTTCTTGCTCCTTCATTTCATTTTGTTTTTGTTGGATGAGTTGTATGCGACGTGCCCGGTCTAGTCTTTGGGCTTGTTCTTCCAGTTTCTCATCTCTTAATTTCGCCCATGATTGGAATAGCTAAAAACAAATTAAAATTTGAATTATCAAGTTAAGTCAGAATATTATTATTGTTTTTTTTTTTAAAAAAACTGCCCCACTCTAGGAATTTCTCCGGTATCGTGGGTGCGTTTACAAACATTAAACTCACATACACAAACAGCCAGACCCGGAACAACTACTTGCAGGTCATACAAATATTTGTTCGGTGCGGGGATTGAACCCGCGACACATAACGCAGCAGTCAGTCACTTAACCACTGCGCCAACCGTGCCGTCATTATAAACCGTGCCGTAATTATTTGCCGTATTAACTTCAATTGAATAAAATTTTATTATACAACATCCTTAGTAACTGTAATACATTATAACTAACCAGTTTTTGCTGTGAAATATCATTTATGTGTGATTTGTTGATAGCATTCTCAATCCCAACTTTCAGTGACTCTTCTAGGGATATATCTTCTGAGTTTAGTTCAGCTTTGCCCAAATTTGTAATACAGTTTTCTAAAGTTGCTTTGGATTCAGCTTCGGCATTACCATTCTCTTTTTGTAAAAGTTCTAAAACCTCTTTATATACTTTAAATGTTTTTTCATTGCTCACTTTTTCACAGAAGGCTGATAGTTTATCATATTTTTTGTAGACAAGCCATCCAATAATCTGCAGGTTATTGTTCAAATTGCTGGGGGCTCTTTCTGAAATCCATGCTAATGTTTTGCCAGATAAAGTAAGAGTATCCTTAATGTCAAAATGATCATCAAAGAAAGGATTTCGAAGGTATTTAACTCTTATCTTAATTTCTTCAACTTTCTTGTTTTTCTCTGTAGGAGGTGTAGGTTCTGGTGGTGTGACTGTGTAGTTGCTGATGTACTTATAACAAGCATATTGGCACAATGAGCATGTTATTTCATTATTGAATTCTTCTTGTAGCATTATCAAAGAAGCCACCCTGGCAGCTAGTTCATAGTTCGGTAATGTTACTAATTTGTCCAATAGTATATTTGCAGTGTAGTCATCAAGGAACACACCAAAGTTTAGAGGATCTTTTAATATTTCTACCAGCTCTTTGACATCTCCAAACTCGATGAAATTCCTCACAGTAGCTTGCTGTGTCGAATCTAACATATTGCCTGCTTCTGCTGTAGTCCTGAGTTTATGAAGTAGATCTTTTAGTTCTTCAAGATGGCTGGGGTCTTTAATTACGTTGGCAAACATGTCAACGTCTATTGCACTTATCACGCCTTTCGAAGCATAATTTTGGTCTAGTACATTATAGAAATCATGTATACTTATTTTATTGAACACAGGGGAGGAGTTCATGTTATGCCAAGCTTCTGTACATTTGTATTCATTGGATAAGAAATTCTTTTTATGAATAACAACTGGGCACACGTTATTCTTAAAAAATAATTTTCGGCAGTTACGTAACATGTTAAGGCAGAGTTTTAAAAGACTTATTTTAATTAATCCTCATTCAGTTAGTAGAATTTATTTTCAATATTTATGTTAGGTTATGTATTTGCCTCACTCGTAGTCACAGGAACGTAGTTCTCTATATAGTCTGTGGTCACAGGCAGCTGAGGCAGCAGCACAGCACAGTACTCATAAACCACAGACTACACTAGTATAGGATATCGTCATTTATAATGTACTCTGTGATATCATAAACCATTGACTTCTAAGCACAGAACACTATGGTACTCCTATATAGCGGAGCTTATAAGCAGCTCAGACCAATGACTAAAGATTCTTTAGTCATTGGCTCAGACTAAGGTTGTTGTCAATAATGTCAATGTCAAATCGACAATCGACATTAATTTGTTTTTTTTTTACCGATTAATCTTCTCTGTCTACGCGATTAATGGTTGCTTTGACATTGCTTTGGGTGGCTTTGGTTGGCGCGTAGGTAATTTAGCAACATAAACTTGAGACGTTGACTCACAGAACATAAGAGGAGTTGAATTCCGGAGTTCCGCAAAGCCAACCTTACCGTGTAAACAATCGCGGCAGACTCACTTACGCAAGTTTTAGTCAACTTTTGCAAGTTTTATTGCGTTGCTCAAAATAATCAATAAGGACTTATATTTTTGACGATCGGGCATGGCAACATTATTGGATGCGTTGTTCAGTTTAGTTATTATTCTAAGGTTCAGACAGATGCGGTGGCGGACTACGCGCCGTTCAGACAGAAACAGTGGTGGGCGTGTGTGGATGGACCATGGATGGACTTACAAGGCTCCTGGTTCTTTTGCCGCGTTGCCAAAATCAGAACTACGCGATCTGGTTTTGTCATTGAGCTAGATAAGTCAATGGGTTTTGTCAAAACGATTTCTGTGTCAATTTCACAAATGTTTACCAACAGCGCCCCCTCTGTCAATGTCCTTCAGTCGACAAAAGATCCTTGTAGCACTCTATGTCGGGCATCATCATTCTCTTGCCCGTAACCCAATTTGTTTGGGGTCGGTGCAACATACTTCTCTATTAGTTCCTGATTCTTCAGATCTCTACTCACCCTCTCATTCCTAAACTGAACTGTTTAGTGTTTCAGATTACTGGTCCCATACACGTGCTCCTTTTTTAGTTGTAAGGTACAAACAAATCCTTTCACTTTCTTTTCATATTCCGTTCCAATAAACTTCCCCTAATTAGCAGTAGTTATGAGAGTTTACAATTCAGTCCCATCATAAAATATAACTGTGTAAGTAAATCCCGACTGTCGTTTAAGCAGTCGGTCCCGGCTGTCATTCGTGAACCTTTGACAGTCGTTACGGGTCGTTTGTTGCCCCGAAAGTGACATCCAGTCTTACCAAAGGGTATCGTATTACCTAGTAACTGGGATGTGGAGGTCACATAAGCAGTCGCTCTATGTAAATTACTGGTATTCAGCTGCATCCAGTTTGACTGGAAGCCGACCCCAACATAGTTGGGAAAAGGCTAGGCAGATGATCATGATTTAGCTCATTATTCAATATAATATCACCGTTTTATATACTGATCCTATAGATTCTTACTAAATCCAATTATTTTAATAATAAAAACGTGACATTGGCTGAATGCACAAAACGTACAAATATTGCAGAGGCAACTTTGACACTGACAGTGAGTGACACATGGACGTGCTAATTAATTCCGCGGTAGTTGTCCACATTGGTGAGATTGATTTCTATGGCCGTTGGGTATATTGTTTCTCTCGTAGATAACTAACAAGGTAACAAACCATTCTCTCCTCTTATTAAATTAACAAACCTCTTCTTCTTGATTAAGTTTTCAAAATTATAATGGTTGGTAAAATGAGATAGTCTCCAACTAAAAAGTTAAACAAAGACATCCCTACCGCAAAACATAGTTTTCGTGACTTGGGCGAATGAATTTACGTCGTCTTTCCTAATTTCTAAAAGTAATTGATTGTTTAAAAGTAATAAACTGTTACATATTGCAGGTTATGATACTGTTTTTGTTCAAGTTTTTAACTACTGAACATGTCCTAACAAGAAAACAATTTTATTATGTTTTTTTTTTGTTATATTTCAGACAGCAAGATGGCTAATCAATGGGGACAAAAAGCAGAGGAGTTGGAGGTATCAAATAAAGTAGCTGGATTAGGTTTAAATAAAAAACCTATTAACCAGTCTACAGAGTCTGATGAATCTCCTGATGCAGCAAACCCAGCCGACACCTCTCTTTTAATGAAAATTATAAGGCAAGGCTTAGTTGAGTCTAAATTAGACATTGAAATTCAAAGAAAAGATCCTAACTCTCCTCTGTATTCTGTGAAGACATTTGAAGCTTTACACTTGAAGCCCAATCTACTAAAAGGAGTATATGCAATGGGCTTTAATGCTCCTTCCAAGATTCAAGAAACTGCCTTACCAACCCTCTTAGCTGACCCTCCACAAAATATGATTGCTCAATCTCAGTCAGGTACTGGTAAGACAGCAGCTTTTGTGTTGGCCATGTTGAGCAGAGTAGATTCCAGTAAAAATTATCCACAAGTGCTATGTTTGAGTCCTACCTATGAACTTGCTATACAGTCAGGAGAAGTAGCTGCAAAAATGGCCAAGTTCTGTCCTGAAATCAAGATGAAGTATGCTGTTAGAGGTGAAGAGGTGCCTAGAGGTACTAAGATATCTGACCACATTATTATAGGAACACCTGGGAAAATGCTTGATTGGGGTGTGAAATTTGGCATGTTTGACATGACCAAAATCAGAGTATTTGTACTAGACGAGGCGGATGTCATGATTGACAGACAAGGTCATCAAGATCAGTGCATTCGCATTCACAAATGCTTACCTTCAACTTGTCAGATGATGTTCTTTTCTGCTACTTATGATACGGCTGTGATGGAATTTGCTGAAGTTATTGTCCCTAATCCTATAATTATAAGACTGTTGCGTGAAGAGGAGTCATTGGATAATATTAAGCAATATTATGTCAAATGCAAGAATGCAGAAGAGAAGTATAGAGCCATTTGTAATATTTATGGTGTAATAACAATTGGTCAAGCAATAATTTTTTGTCATACAAGAAAAACGGCCAGCTGGTTATCTGAAAAAATGTCCAAAGATGGACATTCTGTAGCTGTGTTATCTGGCGAGTTGACTGTTGAACAAAGAATAGCAGTACTTGACCGTTTCAGAGCTGGTTTAGAAAAAGTAATGATCACCACTAATGTACTGTCCCGAGGAATAGATGTTGAACAAGTGACACTTGTTGTTAACTTTGATATGCCAATGGACATGGACAAGAAAGCTGATTGTGAAACTTACTTGCATAGAATAGGGCGTACTGGTCGTTTTGGTAAAGCGGGTATAGCCATTAATTTAATTGACTCTTCACAAACCATGAATATTTGCAAAGAAATAGAAGGTCACTTTGGTAAAAAGATTCATTTACTTGACATTGAAGATGCAGAAGAAATTGAAAAAATTGGTGCATAAGCATTTGTTATCACCAGAGATCCAATATTCGGATACATATTTACCTAAACTTAATTTTTGCTATGAAAGTATGGAAGCGGCTTCTTAAAATAAAAAACACTGTATATGTTCGTTGTCAAATAGCCGAGTAGTTCGAAAATAAAGAAAAACAAAAAACTAAATCTGTATGCATGACAAGCACAGCGACGAATATGATTATTGTAATTGAGGGCTGATTTCACCAAAGTCAGACATATTTTATCCGTGGAATAAATTGACGTCTGACAGTTCTAGTATGGCAGAACTGTCAAAAATCCAAAATTTATTCTCACGATAAGACTTATTCTACGTATAAAAGGTTGGTGAAAATCGCCCTAAATAAACTAAGGGCTGTTTTCTCAACAGTCAGATAACTTTTATCTGAGGAATAAATCTGACAGTTTGACATAATTTCTATACAAAAGCTGTCAAAACAAAATATTTATTCCTCGGATAAAAGTTATCTGACTATTGAAAAATCTGCCCTAAGAGAACTATTTGTTGGGGTAGCTACTTGCGCTCAAGCAGGTATAATTTGCTGTTTCACTCGCACACTGGCGCGAAATGCTTACCATCGCTATGTATTAATGTAACTGTGCTAACAAATGGTTTTTTTCTCCTTATGTGGAGAGAAGAAAAAAAAATAACCGAATTTCACGAGCACAATTTTTTTTTATATTTGGTCAATAGGTACCTACATGAATATGCTAAATATAATATGTAGTCCGTTATATTGACTTTGACCTTGTTTGCTATGGCAGTTTTGTATTTACCTACTTACTTTACAATGCATCCGATTTTAGTGTAGAAAAAAAACTCTAAATTTGTCGATTCCAGAATCGCGGGATTTTTACGGTCGATGCAAAAGTGCATTCCATAAAAGCCATCATTTGAAAGTAGGTAAATATACATCAGATTCTATCATCAGACACCTAAACTTGTCGATCACGGAATAATTTTTCGAAACAAAAGCGCATTCTATATTAGCCAACATTTAAATTTTAGGTGAATATGCATCCGAATATCCATCTATAGTTATCAGTGTTACACAATAACTAGTTGCTTGAAACATAAGTATAAGTCCCACATTGTTACAGTTACATATATTTGGTATTTTAATAAATAACTAATTTTGTATTCAATAATGGTATTATTTTTTATTCCATCTTGTGCCCAGTTTCCATGAAATGAATGAAAATACTACTTAACTTACAAATTTTTTATTTCATACAAGTTTGTTACACGACTACCTACTTATTCATAAATCACACCCCACTACAATTATTTTACTTTGGACACCATACAGTTATTAAACAATATAACAAATAAAGGATAACTGCTTAAGGAAACAAAAAATTCAAAACGCATTTATCTACTTCATGCAGAATAAAAACCAGGTTTAATGAATTCATAAAAATAGAAGTTCACTGGTGCTTACACTACATACCATACACAGAGACGCTTAATTCACTGGACCACTAAAGTGATTGTGTGATTTATGTTGGTATCACTTCAGGCTGGAGTTATTTGGTACAGTTATTTCAGCATCCCCTTTTGGTTATAAGTCATGATAAAAATTTATATTTAGTTTCACAAATCACATGTAGGACACATTTTTCCAGGTAAATTCACAAAGTAACCTTACTTTTATATTATACAAGATAATTAGGTATTAGAATAAATAACTAGTTTTACATTGACTATTTTGTAATAGCACTATAGTAGCACTTTGATTTATCGGCCACCTTGGGCAGCTGGTTCTGGGTTGCTTGCTCCAGATATCATGACGAATATTGCAATAGGTACAATGTACATCCACTGGAAAACAAAAAAAAATAACAACATTAATACCTATGTAAATAAATGCACCATACATAATATCTAGTAATGCAAATACACTAGTATTATAAACTAGTCATTTAATTATTATGGGTTTGTAACTTACATATTTGGCTAAGAATGATTTGTTGTCCTTCACATCTCCCTTTTCTCTTGCTTCTCTCTCACGTTCTAGTTTTTGGATGTAAGTTGCTGTGTCAGGTCTGTCAGATAAAAAAAACAATGTCATGTTAACAAATTAATAATTTGAAAAGTCAACTACTAAAATATTTTAAGAATATCATTACATCCAGTACACTGGTGGTACTTACACAGGAGCTTGCTCTATATAACGAAGATAGAAGTTAGAGTTGATCTTATTACTGTTGCTTTTGTTAAGCAATGCCTGTGTAGAATTAGTAACTTGGAAGCTGACTGCAATAACTGCCCCGTTGGGCAATACCCACGCATTGATCACGTCTGACAAACCGTTGGCAAGGAAATCTTTGGCTTTGACTGAAGAATAGAATTCTGTTCCTTTGCTATTCTCAGCAGATGTTACCAGTGTCTTTATGGTGTAGAAACTATCAATGTCAGCAAGCCTCTGAAAGGTTTTTATTACATTTGATTATTTCCTGTTTGTGATGAAGAGCAGTCAACAATAGAAAGAAAATAAATATATTAAAGCCAGGTTAATGGTTGAAATTGATTGACAAATACCTTTAATTGGTCTATATGTTGTTGATTAAACTGTATTTGATCAATAACTGCAGCTCCTGCGCGAATACTCTTCAGTGCTATGTTGCCCCTTGAGCAATACTTTTCTGATCCACAATTTATTGAGTGCTCTATCTTAATATTCAGCCAACCATCATAATCAATGCAGGCCTGTAATAGAAACAAGAAATTTATACTAGAATTAGCATCGTGTAACTATCAGTAGAAATAGTAAATTATGTAAAAAACTTACCGCATGATTAAATAGTACAACTATTGCTAAAACTGCGAACGAATTGTTATACATTTTGTCAGCGTATTATTGTAACTTGTTATTTTATTTCCAATAAGATTTTTCAGTCCTATTTCTTCAGTGATATTCAGTTCAGTTTCGTTCGGTGACTATTTTTTGACAAGTTTGACAATGACAGACAAGACAAGGCACTTTCTGACAATTTCAATTATTGTCCACGATTATTTTATTAGGTTAGAGTGCGCACAAAATAAGTCTGCGCGCGGCCGAAATCGGAAATGAGCCATTCCGTGAAAAATTGTACCGTTACTAAGTGGGACAAAAAGGACAATATAAATAATAATAAATTAAGGTTTCTTTACGATTTGATGCGGCATTTATCAGAGTTTAAGAAAACTATATATTATAATATCTAAATAAAATATAGCTTTGAAAAATCGGAGTTTCAAACATTTTAGTAATGATCACTAACGTAATATTTTATCAGCAATATGAGCTATCTATTACAATTTTAGTCAAAATAATTATTTATTATACTGAAATCAATTTTGTTTACCCCATCTGGTATTAAAATATTATCGTCACGTTTCAGGACAACCACTGTCAAAAAAAAAGGTCACCCCGACATAAATTTTTAACTTTATAGTTAATTAGCACATTAAAAATTAATCTAAACTATTTTAAACGAATATGTGCGTCACATTCTAATATATTTCGTCACAAATATACCATTACTAGTGTAGCAGCTTGGTAGGAAATGATGAAATAAAACAAGAGTAGTAGTGTAGAAATAGGAACGTATAATTTTTCCGTACACACAACGAGCTTTTAAGTGTAAAATCTTAGGGGCTGAAGTAGTTCCAGTGCTACCATGAATGGCGTCGCGCGATCGTCCAATAAGAACGCGCCTACAAGACTCTGTAAGTACCTAAAAGAAACGAGACAGATGCGCGCGCGAGGGAGATAGCACTAACGTAAATATAACGCGTTCGCAGCGCGGGCGGTCTACATTTTTGTGCGATGCGTGGCTTGAGGATGATGTAGCGATGCGTACCTCACAGTACCCCCTCCTAAGCGAAGCGTACGTTTGGCTTGCATACTCTGCCGGTCCTGGTTATGTATGGTTGGTGTGAAGGTACAGGATTCACGATGCTCGGCGTGCTTGCTGTGTTTGTAGGGCTTGTAGTGTTTGGTGTTTCATTGCAGATGCATGCCGGTTTCAGTCTATCCAACGATACAACTGTCTCTCTATGCGGTAGCGGAATTTTGAAGAATTTTTCGTGTCTCTGTAGCACTGGATACGGTCCATCGTAGGGTGGTGTCAGCGGCGCTCGCACGGTATCGTTCCTCACAAAGACGTGTGTGCACGTACCGAGGTCCTTGTGTATGAAGGGACTGGCTGTTGTTCTTGCGGTAGTGCACGAAGGTGAGAGTGACGTCATCGTTTGTGTGAGGCGGCGTACGTAATCTTCGTCCGACATGGTAGTCGTAGTAGCCGGTGCGAAGAAATCCGATGGCACACGAAGTGTAGAACCGTAGGTCATTAGCGCGGGACTTAGGTTGTTGTCTTCACGCAGCGCTGTTCGGAGGCCAAGCAGTACGGTGGGAAGTTCGTCGCTCCAGTTGGTAGTTGCACCTCTAGCCATTAACGCAGCTTTTAGCGTACGATGCTAGCGTTCTATTTGCCCATTTGACTGTGGATGGTATGCGGTCGTGCGTATGCGTGTAATGCCGATTTTTTTCACTAGCGCGTTGAACACCGGCGATTCAAACTGCCTGCCTTGATCGGTCGAAATACGTAGTGGGCAGCCGAATCTAGCAATCCAATTTTCAAACAGTGCTTTTGCGACGATCTCTGCTGTTATCTCGCGCACTGGTACGGCTTCTGGCCATTTCGTGAATCTGTCCATGATAGTAACACAATATCGATAATCGTAAGATAGTCGTAGTGGGCCGACTATATCGATATGGATGTGTTCAAAGCGTTGCAATGGCGGGAAACTTCCTAGCGGCGTGACGACGTGACGATGTACTTTTGCTCGCTGACAGCCGACGCAGTTTCTTGTAAGAGCCGCTCGCAGCGGGTTCATCTCGGCGAGGCATCTTCTGATTAGTGCTCTCTTTCCGCAGGTGTGCCTCAGGGCGGCGTTCTCTCTCCTCTTCTCTTTTCTATTTTCATTAACTCTATCACCAGTGTCATCTCTTCCTGCTTCCATCTCTATGCCGACGATCTGCAGCTCTACTCGTACAATATTTTTTTAAGGGAAGACGCAGAAACCGCCGTGTCTGCCATGAACAGCCTGCCAACCTGGATTTGATTAGCGAGTGGTCGCGGTCTTTTGGACTGCAAATCAACCCTAAGAAATCCCAGGCCTTGATTATCGGCGGCAGGTATATGCGGAATAGGCTCGATGTTGCGTCGCTGTCTCCACTCTGTCTGAATGGTGTTCAGATTGAATACGCACATACGGTCAAAAATCTGGGGGTGACCATGGATTCCTATTTATCATGGACTGCCCACATAGAGCAACACGGGCCACCGGCGGTTGCTCTATGACTGCCCATGTGGCTCAAGTCAGTCGCAAAGTGCACTACAAGTTCCATTCATTGAAATGTCTCCAGAGCGTCTTGCCCTTGAACACCAAAATCTCTCTTGCTCAAACTCTCATTCAGCCCATCATAGATTATGCCGATGCCTGTTATTTGGATGCCACAGCCACATACGGGGCGGCTATATAGACGGCGAGGGTGCCGGCCAGCCCTGGCTGCAAGACGGCCGCCCCCACCTCCTATATCTCCTCCGGCCGGCGCCGAATGGCAAGTACCCGGGGAGAAGAGGAAGGCCGGTAAGGCGGCAAGGGCGACCAAAAGGAAGGAGAGGCGGCAGCGGCAAAATGCGCGAAACGTCGCGGCTAGGCTCCGCGCCCCGAAGTCCGCAGCTGTAGTGATTACGCTACAGCCGGAAGCGGAATAGAAGGGCGTGTCCTATCGCGACGTGCTAGCCAAGGTGGGGAAGGCGGTGAGCCTCGAGGAGATCGGCGCCACCGAAGGCATCCGGGTGAGATTCACGGCGACTGGGGCCCGGATGCTCGAGATCCCCGGTGCGGCCAGCGGCCCGGCCGCTGACGCTCTGGCCGAAAGGCTTAGGGCGTCCTCAAATGCGGACGAGACCCGAGTGTCCAGGCCCACCAAGTGCGCTGACATGCGCATCCTGGGCCTGGACGACTCGGTGACGGAGGGAGAGGTGGTGGCCGCCGTCGTTAGGACTGGAGGGTGCTCTGCCGAGCAGGTGAGGACAGGCACCATCCGTCCTGACTTCAAGGTGATGCGTGCCGTTACGGTTAGCGGCCCCGTGTCGGCGGCCAAGAAAAGAGCCGAAGGACGAAGGTGGGCTGGGTTTCCGCGTAGGTGAAACTGCTGGAACCCAGACCTCTGAGGTGCTGCCGCTGCCAGGTGGGCAACCACGTGGGAGCTAAATGCACCTCGGAGGTGGACCGCAGCCACCACTGCTTCCGCTGTGGTCAGCCGTAATGCCGCGTGTAATAATGCGCCGTGTTGTAATGCCGCGCCGCACTGCACCGTATGTGCGGCACTAGGCACCGCAGGCTCTGTATTTGCCCTCCGGATACGGAAGCCATTCAGGCGGAGCTGTACGAGGGGTACAGAGCGGCGAAGACCGCCCTCCAAGCGGAGATCCTGCAGGCCAGGAGACTGGCCCGCGAGGAGTCGCTGGAGAGTTGGAGACTGTGAACAGGGACCCGTGGGGACGCCCCTACAAATTGGTGCGAGAGAAGCTCCGCCCATGGGCTCCCCCGCTGACGTAGAGTCTCCGGCCCCAGCTTGTGGAGGACGTGGTGAGCACTCTGTTCCCATCTAGAGGGGAACATATCTCTCCGCCTACTGCGGTGCTGAATGCGGACCACACCACCGACGACGACGACGATGCTCCGGAGGCGACCGAGGTAGAGCTGCGAGTGGCGGTACGTAGGCTGAGTGCCAAAAATACCGCCCCAGGAGCCGACGGCTTTCCTGGGAAAGCCTGGGTCCTGGCCTCGGAGGCTCTCGGGCCATGACTAAGGGGGCTCCTAAGCGCATGCATGGAGAGGGGCCAGTTCCCACTTCGTTGGAAGACGGGGAAACTGGTCCTCATCAAGAAGCCGGGGCGCCCAGCGGACTCTCCGTCCGCTTACCGGCCCATCGTGCTGCTCGACGAGGTGGGCAAGCTCTTTGAAAGAGTCATTGCAGACCGCTTCGTCGGGCGGCTGGTGCGGGTGGGGCCAGATTTGGCGAAGAACGGTGGCTCGGAAACGGGGAACCGGAAACGGAACGGAAACGGAACGGGAAATCGGAAACGGGGCGCTCTACGGTGGACGCCATCATGCGCGTGCGTGAGGGCCCCTCACGACGGGGGATGCTGTGGCCGTCTTGGCGGTATCTCTAGACATCGCCAATGCCTTCAATACCCTGCCCTGGAGTTGCATCAGGGAGGTACTCCAGTATCACCGAATGCTGACCTATCTCTGTCGTGTGGTCGAGGCCTATTTGACGGACAGGGCCATCTACCCCAGTCACCAGGGAGTGTGGAACCGGCAAGAGATGTCGTGCGGTGTCCCACAGGGATCGGTCCTGGGGCCGCATCTGTAGGACATCAGCTAGGACTGGGTGCTGCGCGCCGACCTCCCCAGCGGCGTCAGCGTGGTTTGTTACGCTGACGACACGCTGGGAAGGTCGCACCAGGCGGCGGCCGAACTAGTGACACGCGGGGTTGCGACAATCGTCGAGGTAGGAGGGGTACACATCGGCGTCGAGTCGACGATGAAGTACCTGGGACTGGTCCTCGACAGCCGGTGGAACTTCGTGGAGCATTTCCGACGTTTGGCTCCCAGACTGGAAAGGGCCGGGGCTGCCTTGAAGCGGCCCCTGCCCAATCTAGCGGGGCCAAACGCCTCCTGCCGGAGGCTCTACGCGTGGGTCGTGCGGTCCATGGCCCTTTACGGGGCACCGGTGTGGGCACGTACCTTGAGGCGGCGGCCAGCCCGCCGGTTGAACGCGCCCCAAAGGGTCATGGCCACCCGGCTGGTCCGGGCATACAGTACGGTCTCCGGTGAGGCGGCGAGCCTCCTAGCCGGACTACCGCCATGGGATCTGGAGGCAAAAGTCCTCGCGCACGTTTGGGAGTGACGCGAGGAGGTGAAACGCTGGGGCGTAGCTCCGCTGCCGCGAGAAATCACGGTACAGAGGACAGAGCTCCAGCGGGATCTCAGGGCGACGTGGAGAGTGCGATTGTCGCAACCCAGCGCTGGGCACGCCACAATTGCGGCGATAAGTCCCCTCTTTGAGGAGTGGCTAGAGAGGCGCCACGGCTTCCGCCTGACGCAGGTCCTCACCGGACATGGTTAATTATTTCGGGAGGTTCCTGTTCCGGATAAGGCGGGAGGAAACGCCCGGGTGTCACCATTGTGTGGATCGCCCGGAGGACACGGTGGAGCATACGGTGGAGGTCTGCTTGGCTTGGGTGGAGCACCGCCGTGTCCTCGTGCAGGCGATTGGCGGTGGCGACCTCTCGCGTCCGGCCCTGGTCCAGGCCATGGTACGGAGCGAGAGGGCTTGGGAAGCCGACACCTCCTTCTGCGAAGCAGTAATGTTCGCGAAGGAGGAGGCGGACCGCGTGAGGGAGAGGCAAAATTCGCGCCCTCACGCCCCTAGCCGCCGTAGGAGACGCAATGGGTGTCGGGAATCGCAGGCCGATTCCCGGCCACCGTAGGCGCGGGCTTGCAAGCGGCGAGCAATGGGCGGCTCGCCGTTCGTAAATGGCCAGGCCCGGGTCGACGGCGGCGTGTTGTGTTCCACGCGCGCCTCAATGAGATGTCAGCATTAATGACGGGGTCCGCTAGGGCCGATGCCCGCCAGGGTTGCGGGAAAGTCCGAGAGGGATACCGTGGCCCCTGGCACAGGCAACTGAAGTAATACAGGTGGGTTTCAGTCAGTAAGAGTCAGATACGCCCTCCCGCTCTACCGAGAGCGGGAGAAGTTATTTAACGAATTCAAAACCTCAAAAAAAAAAAGGCGGTGTTCATAATAAACTTTTAATATTCAAAAATATTTAATAAATCAACAACAAGCTATTAATATCTGTTATCTTCACACCTGATTAATATTTATTAATAATACCTGTTATATTTACCCTATGCAGCTGTATGAGTGTAAGAAGACATTGACGGAATGGCTCTTCACACTTAATTATGATGCCGTGGAAGACATTTTGGCGACTCTGGGTTGAACGTCATGCATACAGACACACCCACACGTAAACACACACAAATACACACACCAACACTCACACAGACACACACACACACGTACACTCCAACACACCCCCATTCATACATACACACACTCCAGCACACACCACACTCATTCACACATACACACGCCCACTCATACAAACACCCATTCATACACAATACACGTAAAACATACATTCACACACTCATAAACACATTTATAAACACAAATTTATACAAAACACACCTAGAGTGTGTTTTGTATAAATTTCCACACACTGCCCTAAACACGATTTTTACTTTTCTTTTCTTTAAATTGGTTTTATAAAAATGTGTAACTTATACCTAATTAGCACAACGAAACAATTGTTAACTAATCGAGGAAGAGCGAGGTTTATCCCATCACAAGTATCTTCGGATTACTTTCTGGGAAGCCTCGGCAACTTAATTGTATAGATTTAAGATAATATATATTTTTCTTTAATTCTGAATTAACCTGTTTCCATCTTTTCTTCATTTAATCTTTTTTATTTTATTATGTTTAGATATCGATACCCATCACGTCTGTGTAGCTTCGCTAGCTAATTTAATTTGATCCTGTATATTGACAATTTTTTTATTAAATGTTTGTGATTATAATGGTTATACCTACAATAATGAAAGCCAAGCTGCTTCATAAATAAAACGAAAGTTAACGTTAAGTCAGGTAGTCAAATGATAGACCTTATACTATAATTATATAATTTAATAAAAACACGTAACTCCATCTTAGTTGTAGTCGGTAAAAAATACACCACCTAAAGTTAGCCTTATGTGTCCATTTCGTCACAAAAATTGTTCCACTAATATGTCACGACACTAAACGGACGCGAAGAACCCCGCTTTTCTAACAATAATGACCATAACACAAAATATTCTTTGTTCTTTTTGAGAGAATCATTATTTCGTTACATACGCAAAACATGTAGTATAATTCGCAAATGAAAGAATATTTTAAGAATTTACCGGTAACACGTTATAACTGTGACTATTAGTGGACTTCTTAGTTGCGACGTTAGTTGAGAACGCCTTTCGTCACCGACACAGATAACTATATACTATGGTCACCGATCAACGCGTCACGACTGCCCGATGGGTAAAAAGAAATGGCTGATCTACCATAATAATGTAACCATGAAAATAAAATAACTTCTTTTAGTAGTTTTGTACTATTGAAAGCAATAAAAACAGTAGTCACTAAAGTGGAATGTCCACCTTGGTGCTAATTTGATTATCATTTATTTCAAGAATTTTAATATAATACAATACGATTTGTTTAAAAAATATATGTAATAATTAAAATTAAAACAGTATTCTTCAAAAGCTCACAATAAACGCTGAAGATTGTCGTAAAATCCGTGAACTTCGGTTAGTCAAAGTTAGGGACAGGAGGTGTGACACGTCAAAATAAAATTTTTGTTCCTTATTTTTATTTTTTTATCAGTTAAATTAGCAACAATTGACTCCGATATATATCAATTTTTAAAGCTAATGAACTATATTATACCTACATTAAAAAAAATGCATTCAATAGAGAATAAGATGGTCTTGTAAATTGTTTGTATATTTTAGTGACAGTACTTTTTCCATATTATGTGCAATTTTTCACGGATTGGCCCAAATAATCGTTTGCTACCATCTCGACGTTATATCAGGTGTCAAGAGAGTTTGTTTTGTTCCGTGTTTTCCAAAGTAAATAATCGTCAACAATATTATGCCGGAAGTGATTAAAAGTGCTGGCGGCATATAGGCTTTTAGGTCAAACACGCGCGCAGACTTATCTTGCTGATGTGCTGTGGTTAGTTTATGGTCAAAAACTAGACTATATCGGAAGCAACTATGCTTTAGGGTTGGGCAAGTGAAAAAAATATATCGATACTTATCGTATCGATATTTTTAAACAGTATCGATAATTATCGAGTGAAAAATATCGATATATCGTCAGTTTTCGCATGATTTTTCACACGAAAATTGTTAATTTCTCAGTTAACTTCAGGGTCATATATACGTCTCACACTGATGGTTTAATAGTATTAGCATTTTTGTGCATGCAGCCAATAGTCTTACATATTGCATTTCATAAAGATTGTGGCGGGATTTTTTAAAGTTAACGGTGCGTGAAGAGCTTGCTAGGAGTATCTAGTAAACTTAAACACGAGACCAGATTCGCGTTAAAAAATATATCGAAATTGATACGAATTCGGTACTCTAAAATAAATATCGATATATTGCGATTAAAAATATCAACGATATATTATATTGATGACTAGGAAAAATATAAATATTTTGATATATCGATATTTTTTGCCCATGCCTACTATGCTTCCGAAATAGTCTAGTTTTTATTAAGTAATGAGTACCAGGTACCATTGACCTTTTTCATAATTTCCAAATCTGTGGTATTCCGTGATTGCAGTTTGCAATGACTCTAAAAGTTATGGGTAGCAAACTACGTTGCCCTTCATCACAGATTAAGCTCTGTATCTCGACTGATCAAGCTTGTTTTTTTTATTTCGGTTCCTTGGGTGGTAGAGCAGAAATATGTTATATCATTAAGCTGAAATATCGTAATAAAAAATATAGTTACAGAAATAGTCATGAAATCATTTTTCAATTATCTGTTTTCGAAGATAAAACTCAGCTGAATTTAAGTAAGTAGGTATCGACAAGCTAAGACAAGACAAGTAATAGCCTGTATACAATTTTGTTGTATTACATAGTAGAATACAGATCAATCTTATTTGATATGAGAGGAAGACTGAAATCAAGCAACTAACGAGATGGTTTCCATTCCCACCCAAGTACTCGTAACTCGTGAGATGCTTGTATTCTGATAGCTTAGTATTTTTTGACCACATTGCGGACCAATAGATAATTTTTAGAAGTAGGTATCTCTAGTGACTTGGTAGTTCTGTTTATAAAAATATAGACCTGAAAAAAGTATAGCGAGAAACTATTTTTTTCAAACATTTTTAGATTGCTAATAGTTTCAGTTTTTTTACATTATTACACTGGTAAATTTTTTCTCAGCGTCTCAGGTTCAGGTGTCACTTAGCTAATCTAGAGGTCACAGAACATATTATATACTCTAGAGAGCTAGAGGTGCATTGATAGCATTGTGTGTGTTTAGAATGAGGATGAGAGATTAGGATTATTTTAAAACTTACTTTGGTAGATAATTGCAATGTACGTACGTATGTATATCCGACCTCGTAATTGCTTTATTATCAGGTTGAATACCATAAATTGCACGTCATTAAACGACAAGGTTGTCTATGTGCCAGTTAGATAGTTTCAACCTTAGTAATGTTTAACTTACTGGGAATCTAAAATGTTGTAAAGCAATTTTGAGGTCGACTATACAGTCGGTGACAAGAGATAAATAACACCTCTGATAATTATGGTATGTACTTAGTAAGCATTGATTAAGTTATGACTGTTTTCTCTAATTTGTATGTTTACGCAAAAGAGACTATGAAAATATTCTGCTTACCTACAAGCAGAATATTTTCATATTTTCACGAAAATCTCGGCGCTTTCTGAAACAGTATAAATGCATTGGAATATTGGGATTCGCGTATACGAAATCGTGACGTCACAGGCAATAGTGGCGTGCAGCGCCTAACTAAACAGCTGAAAGGCTCGTGGGATAAAAGTGTTGGTCTTATTAGCGCGGGCGTACCTACCAATCTAAGTTGTTAATTCCCTACAGCGCGGCGGCGGCGTGGCACGCACCTTCGGGATTACAATTGCTTGTTGTTTTGCAATAAAATCGTGTGATTGTCGAGTTCGGTGTTAGCAGCAGTTTTTTTTGTAGATTTTGTTAACTGACCTGACAAGTTTATTGTTTAGGTACCTACCTACGAACATCTAGATATCGTAACTACATTGTGTCTGTGGGTCCAACATTTTCTCCGAAATTGGAGACGCCCTTATAATTTGGGTTGATTTTGCGAGACTATATTGTCAGTCTTGTCATCAGAGCCGTGCACACACGGCACGTGCATTCTCACATGTATAATTACAACATGAATGATGTAACCACTCTATTGTAACAATATTTTGATTTAAAAGAGTGTCCATGGAGTTTCTTGCCCGTTCTTCTCCATAGGTACCTACTACGCTTTGGAATGGGCAACTAGCTTCATCTTTCTGACTGACCGACCCCTTGACAATTCAAAAGTCCCTGTAATTGGTTTATTTGAAATAAATGCTTTGAGTTTGCGTTTGCAAATATAAAACTGCGCCCGGAGCAAAGCCTCGTTCTAACGCCCCTACACAAGATGATCTTTTAGACACTTGTCATTTTTTATTCTAACTTTTCCGTAAGTGTTTACATTACAACGTGATTGTGTACCTTTATTGATTTACCGAGGTAGAGCTGCGAGTGGCGGTACGTAGGCTGAGTGCCAAAAATACCGCCCCAGGAGCCGACGGCTTTCCTGGGAAAGCCTGGGTCCTGGCCTCGGAGGCTCTCGGGCCATGACTAAGGGGGCTCCTAAGCGCATGCATGGAGAGGGGCCAGTTCCCACTTCGTTGGAAGACGGGGAAACTGGTCCTCATCAAGAAGCCGGGGCGCCCAGCGGACTCTCCGTCCGCTTACCGGCCCATCGTGCTGCTTGACGAGGTGGGCAAGCTCTTTGAAAGAGTCATTGCAGACCGCCTCGTCAGGCGGCTGGTGCGGGTGGGGCCGGATTTGGCGGAGAGCCAGTTTGGCTTCCGCAGGGGGCGCTCTAGGGCGGACGCCTTGGGGCGGACGCTTTGGGGGTCGTCTTGGCGATGTCTCTAAACATCGCCAATGCCTTCAATACCCTGCCCTGGAGTTGCATCAGGGAGGCACTCCGGTATCGGGTGCCTCCCTACCTCCGCCACATCGTTGGGGCTTATCTGTCGGAGAGGTGTGTCACCTACGTGGGACGTAATGGCGGAAACCAGCGCCGCATGTCGTGCGGTGTTCCGCAGGGTTCGGTCCTAGGGCCGCTCCTGTGGAACATCGGGTACGACTGGGTGCTGAGGGGCGAGCTCCAACCGGGCGTAGACCTGACGTGTTATGCAGATGACACGCTGGTCACTGCCCGGGGGAGCTCGCACAGGGAGGCAGCGTTGCTGGCGACGGCTGCGGTGTCACAGGTGGTGGGCCGCATACGTTGCCTAGGCCTGGAGGTGGCCCTCAGCAAGTCGGAGGCCATGGTGTTTCATGGCCCCCGGCGGGCGCCGCCACCCGGCTCACACATCGTGGTCGGGGGAGTCCACCATGAAGTATTTAGGATTGGTGCTCGACAGCCGGTGGAACTTTGAGCCCCACTTCCGACGGCTGGCGCCCAAGTTGCTGGGCGCGGCTGGCGCGCTTGCGACGCTGCTTCCCAATCTGGGGGGCCCGAGCGCCGTCTGTAGGCGGCTATACGTGGGGGTCGTGCGATCCATGGCCCTGTATGGGGCCCCGGTGTGGGCCTCTGACCTGACGGCCGGCAGCATCGCTGTTTTGCGAAAGCCGCAGAGGGCAATGGCCGTCAGAGTCATCAGGGGGTATCGCACGATCTCCTACGAGGCGGCTTGCGTACTGGCCGGATCCCCGCCCTGGGACCTCGAGGCGAAAGTACTCGCTTCGTTGTATCGGTGGCGCGAGGAAGCGAGGGCGCGGGGCGAGGGACCGATGCAGCGACACATAGAGCTGCGTCGGTCTCAGCTTCGCGAGGTCCTGGTGGCGGAATGGCGGTACAGGCTTTCACGCCCTACCGCCGCGCTACCTACGCTACCTACGCCTCATTACCATCGAGGCGGTCCGGCCGGTGCTCGAGCGCTGGCTCGGGAGGAGGCACGGCTCCCTGTCGTTTCGGTTGACGCAGGTGCTCTCGGGGCATGGCTGCTTCGGGAAGTACCTGTGTCGCATAAACAGGGAGCCGGACGCCGGGTGTCACCACTGCGTCGACTGCCGGGAGGACACGGCGCGGCATACGCTGGCAGAGTGTGCCGCTTGGGAGGAGCCGCGCCGTGCCCTCATCTCAGAAGTAGGCAGTGACTTGTCGCTGCCGGCCGTAGTCGAGTCGATAGTCGGCAGCGACGAGTCCTGGGACGCGGTGGTTTCCTTCTGTGAGACAGTCGTCTCGCAAAAGGAGGCTGCGGAAAGGGAGAGGGAGATCTCGTCCACTCACCCGGCCCGCAGAAGGCGCACCGGGCGTCGGCGGAGGGCGGACAACGCCCTCTTCCAGCCCCCCTAAATGGGTCCAGGGGCGACGGACTCGGGGACGTCTGTCGCCCCCCACACACCAGGACCCGAGATGGCGGCGCGTATGTTCCACGCGCGCCCCTCTTAGATGTCGCGGGGGGAGTCAAACACCTCACTCCCCCCCAGACCCGGAGTGGCCCGCAGTGGCGGGCCGGCACCAGTCGGGGGTTGCGGAAGGATCGTACGTTCCCGCGACCCCCGGCGAAGGTGTGAGATGGAACACCGGGGTGGTTTTTAGTCGGTAAGAGTCTGACAGACCCCGCCGTCCGCCCCAGGGCGCCGGACATCCATGAGGATTTTCCACCCCGGAAACAAAAAAAAAAAAAAAAAAAAGGGAGGCACTCCGGTATCACCGGATGCCGACCTACCTCTGTCGTGTGGTCGAGGCCTTTTTGACGGACAGGGCCGTCATCTACCCCGGCCACCGGGGAGTATGGAACCGCCAAGAGATGTCGTGTGGTGTCCCACAGGGATCGGTCCTGGGGCCGCATCTGTGGGACATCGGCTACGACTGGGTGCTGCGCGCCGACCTCCCCAGTGGCGTCAGCGTGGTTTGTTACGCTGATGACACGCTGGTCCTGGCGCAGGGAAGGTCGCACCAGGGGGCGGCCGAACTAGCGACACGCGGGGTTGCGACAATCGTCGAGAGGATTCGGCAATTGGGACTCGAGGTGGCCCTGCAAAAGTCCGAGGCCATGTGTTTTCATGGTCCTCGGAACGCGCCACCGTCGGGTTCCCAAATAACGGTAGGAGGGGTTCACATCGGCGTCGAGTCTATGATGAAGTACCTGGGACTCGTCCTCGACAGCCGGAGGAACTTCGTGGAGCATTTCCGACGTTTGGCTCCTAGACTGGATAGGGCCGGGGCTGCCTTGAAGCGGCTCCTGCCCAATCTAGGGGGGCCAAACGCTTCCTGCCGGAGGCTTTACGCGGGGGTCATGCGGTCCATGGCCCTTTACGGGGCACCGGTGTGGGCGCGTTCCTTGAGGCGGCGGCCAGCTCGCCGGTTGAACGCGCCCCAAAGGGTGATGCAGAGAAAAACATGGCAGGTGCAACATAAGGTATAGATAGTTCGAAAATACCTATAAAATACAAGAATAAATACTAATAGGTACATACATACATATAAACAAAATAAACTTTGTCAGGAGAAATAATGATGGGTAGAGGAGAGAACATCAACAAATCAATGCTGGGGTGTTTGACCGAGATGACCAAGACTATGTCTGGTCTTTAAAAGAGACTTCAGTCTCTTTTCTCATTCTTTTCTTTTAGTTTAGTCTCTTGAGTTTGTTGGCTTTTCTTCTCAGAGTAGTCAGATAGGAAACGCCGATCTCATCTAGTTAAAAAAAAATGAATGACGTGTAAAAGTGATTGTACAAACCTAGGTTACAGAAATAAAATCATTTCTCATTTAACCGACTGGCTGCCGTTCAGAGCAGGCTTTAAACCTAGTAAGCTGTTAATAACCCAATATCACCATGTGATCCTTTCGTTGATACTGATTGTTAATTTTTTTATAACCCGCCTGCCTGTATGTATAACTTTTATTTTTAGATTTTTGATACTTGACCAACGGCGTGGCATATAGTCCCCTATATCAAAATTTGTTAGGGGCCCTTTTTATCGGATTTGCTTTTTTACAAAATAAATAAACTAGCATATAGACTTGGAAGGTGAAGCTGTCAATGCTGTGATTGTGAGAATGTAAAAGCTAGCTACAAATTCGGAGCATTCTGACTCTGGATCAATTTTTATGAAAGAGCAAGCGAAGCGAGCTCGAAAATTTGAGCACCCTGAATTGGTATAGGTAAGATTTTCTGTGTGATTTTACTAAATTAATGAAAGAGCTTGAGAATTAGACCGCGCCTGTAGCTTAAAAGTAATTTGTTTCTGTTAATTTACATTAGGTTTTTAGTCATACTTAACTCTTTAAAAAAAAAGGTTGAAAAATATTTTAGCATAGTAACTTTTGCATATTTATGAGTATGTAGCTGAAATGTAATCCTTGACAAAAATATATAAAAAAAACAAAATTCTAAGTAATTCAACCAATTACACACATGTAGATAATTATGTATAGACCGACGGAGTACTCTTTGCTTTTGCATTAATAAAGAGTTTTTCGCGATTTTTGCTTATTTTTTTTTTTTTTTTTTTTTACTTTATTTAATCCTGATATTAAAATATGATAAAAATAAAAGTTATTAAAGGTTTTTATTGCGTAAAATAAACAATTAGTATTCTGTATTTCCGCCGTAACGCGTATAACACAATCGCGGCGATTCGGCATACTCAATATGAGTTCATCCAAATCACCATGCGGAATGGCCGCCCACGTCCGTTGTAACAGGCGAAAAAGATTTTCTGGTGTGTGTATGCATTTATGGCAGAGCTCTTCTTTGAAGCATATCCCATCTTTTTGTACGTCAAAATGACATAATACAGTACCCAAATACGCTCCCCTTCACCACTTCATAGTGCTTTAGCTGTTTCAGCGTAAATGTGTTGTCTTGTCGTACCAACGCGGGTGAACGGGCGCCTCTCCATAGACTAGCTAAAATTTATAATGAACATTTTATGAATTCGGATATATTCGCTTTGGATCGCCTAAAATTTAAGAAATATTTAGTGAATTGTCTACATTTGCGTAACGTTTAGTGTATCTTCTTTTAGTTGTTTTCGTAATTTGTTTTAGTATTAAAATAAGTACAGCCTCTTATTTCTCTTCCTGTCTTCTTCTTTGTGCTTGTGTAACTTGAATAATGTGTCTTCACTGTATCATTATCATAGGTAATCTGTGGAAACGTCGTGGATTGTACATTAACCCACTTCCAATGTAATCTTAGATGTAATATATAATGTACAATTGTTTGTTTTCCCTAACAAAATAAATAAGTAAATCTGTGCATTGAGATTGCCTCTGATCCAAATCAGTTCGGTTCTTACGCCGATCCAAATACATAACATGGTTATTCCACCACTGTATGCATGGACTTCCTGGCATGATTTTAAACGTTCTCAGCGTTCAGAAGTCCTCCAATACCATGTACCTACGTCTAGTATCCGGCCTCATACCAAAGCGAGATTTTGTAAAAATTCAGACACAATGGAAATTGTTATTGGATAAATAAATGTAATGAAATGAGATTCGTTAGAAAAACACACAAAACGCCACTCTTCTTCTGCCCAATTTCTGTGTTCACGAGCCCATAGTAAACGGACTCTACGATTGCGGGGCTCAATAGGTGGTACACGTAGCGGCCTTCGGGAACGGAGATTAACTTCATGCGAGCGATTTCTTATGGTTTGATGGCTCCCTGAAGAGCTATGAATCCTCGTAAGCAACATCATCACGGTCATTGTACGATTTCGTCGATCAGTAATTTATATGTAACGAACTTGTCTGCGTGTGGTGATGCGAACTCGTCCTCTTTGTCGCTCTGTCACGCTGCCAACGTACAACAACAACGTGTGTGTGTGCGCAGTGCCCTGAGCGATTGCCACAGCATGTTGCCGAGGACAAGCTTCCAACATTCCCACAGGTCTGGTAATTTCTTCTCTGAGCCGAGAAGATTTTTTCTGTAATAAATGATCAGAGCCGTGAATGACGTCTTCTCTCCACAATAAAGTTCTTTTGTATTGATTCCACTCTGAATTATGGCAGAAATTTTACTGATTTGGCATCAAACGCGTTGCAGGATTATATAGGAATATACGACTCGACAGAAGATTTTCATCTTTTGACTGAAATTCAAAACCCTTTTTAAACGACGAAATTTACTAAAAAACTATCCACTAATGCCCGGTTTCTGAAGTTCCCAGATAAACTCTCATTAGCTATTGGTTCAATAAAGTTAAGCTTAAGATAAACGTCGGTTAACTGTCACTGCGTTTCTGGATACGCACCAACCATTCAATAACTATGAAACCGATAACTAGTTTTTTAGTTGCCGCTAGATGGATCTGTATAACAGTTTTATTAATAATTATATTTTTCGAGGGTAATTAAGTGGCTTAAATTACTATTAGAAAGTCGCCGACTTGCTATTATTTTTATAATAATTAAATAGTGCCTGTTTGTTCTACAAGCAGCAAAAACAATGAACGGCAGTGTTATTTTTTAAAATATTGTTTTTTTCCCTTAAACTTTTTTACGAAAAGTTTAAAGGAGTTAATTAATTTACCTTTGAATGATAAATGATTTTATTTCTGTAATTAGGTTTGATTAAAGACGTTTACACGTCAATCGTATTTTAAAAACTAGAAGAGGTCGGCATTTCCTATCTGACTATAGTGCGTTTCATCCAATGACTAAAGACTAAATATTACCCAATAAATCAGTATAAATTGAAAACGAAAATTTATTTTGGTTGTTCTTTTTGTTTGGTCACCTTTCAACAAAGGTCTATAGAAAATTATACCTTACGTGTAAAGATAAGTATTCATAAAATTAAACTCTTAATATAACCATAATAATTATTTATTTGTAAGCTGTAATGATTAACAACAAAATTACTTTTTAAAATAACTGTGCTCCTCCAAAGGACCTACACCCGATATAGCACTATCTCCAGGGTCACTATCGTCTGAAGTATCTCCTATAGTATATCTAGTATATCTAGTCATCTCCTACTTCTATTATAAATCGATCTATTTTGTTATCAACAGTTACTCCATTGTTGAAGTACTTATCTTCTATGGTTTCTACGTGGCTGCATTCTTGTATCCACTCTTCTGGCGTGCTACTGCAAATTGCCTCTTCAGTTATTTTTACAATATTTTTTGCTTCCTGACCCACGTTTTTTTCAGCAATCCGCCTTTTCAAAAGACTCCATATGAGTTCGATTGGATTCAGGTAACAATGATAAGGAGGAAGTCTTACAACTTTATGACCGTGTTCTTTTAACAATGAATCGACTTCGTAGATAGGTGGTTCTTTATGGTCTTTAATTATTTTAAAAGGTGTAGGTAGGCACCTACGGGGTAGCAGCGGGGACTAGGGAGCATCTAGTTCTGGCAATGGCAACCCTATTTTATGGCGGCGACGCGAAGTTACACACTTTCTAAGTTACACACTAGTCACACATTCTAATGGAATTATTGCCGCTTTATTACGTTTTTCACTCTCACAAAACGTTTTGACTTTCAACACCAACTCTCTTTCGCCACTTTTAAGTGTCTTCGGCGTGATTAAAACCGTAAAACAACTATAAATCTTGGAAAAACTCAACAAAGCCTACGATGCGTCTAGCGTTTGACGTTCTTGACAGTCAGGTGTGCCAATATAACGGCGAAGGGAATTCTTTCGTGAAACGCACAATACTCTGAAAAGAAAGGCCGAAACAAACTCAGAGGTCACAGTCTCTTTTAAAGTCCAGACAAAATCTTGGTCAGATCATGTGAAGGCTATGTAGATCGGTATCTGACATGGTCTTTTGAGGAAAGAACCACACAGATTGAGTGGACCTGTCCAGTCAGTGCGCGCAATTGTCAGCAATCGTGCAGCTCAACTTAGACTTAATGAGCTCAACGATTCGACGAACAATACCAAAGAAAGGACATTTGAGTAGGCCGCATATATTACTCAAAAAAGTAATTTTACTTAAATAAATGCAAAAGGATTTATGACAAACAAGACGTCAATCATCATAAGTCCCTCAAAATAAAAATCAAACATGTGTTCAACAGCTTAGCTGTGAAACAATGGGTGGGTCGACTTTTATGATGATTATACTTATATTATACTTTTAGTATAGTTATCGAACCGATAAACGGCAAATATTGGTCAGTTAAGTTAACTTAAGTTTAAACGTAGCTTGTCCTACATTGCGGTGTTCGGAAACGCATTTTGCAAGTTATCGAACCAATAGCGCTATTGGATAGATAAACCACCGTTAAAAGTGCCTCAGAAACCGGGCATAAGAGTTACAAAGAAAATAATTAAAAAACCAGATTTTTAGTAACTTGCAAAAAAGTGCTTGGTCCCTAGACACTTTTGATGTGTGTATATGGGTTACCTATCATAAGTTCGAAAAATATTTGACCGAATTTCATTTCACCTAAAGCTTTTCAACTAAGTATATAATTATTATCGTTTCATTTTTTTTCACGTCATCAGTCACGTCTGTAGTATCAGTTGACCTATTAACGATTCGATTTTTTTTGTTATTCCGACGTTTCATTTGGTCGAAAAACTTTTTACCGAAGTTACTTAGCCGAAATAACATTTGTTAGAAGTATTATGTTACCAAGTCTGTCGCAGCACCGCTCGCTTCGCTCGCTCGGTGTGTGCGCAGGGGGTCGCAATTCTAACCTAACCAAATCTTTTATTGCGAATATCAGCCGCGGCGGCGAGCGTTGAAACCACCTGCTCCTCAGCTCGCGAGCCCCCTCGCCGCTCCGCGCCGACACGGGCTTAAATTACACTCTAGGGGTAGGGCTCACAAGACTGCGCGAAGTCGGTTTTGCAGTGATTCGTTTCTGTCACAAAATTTTGTAGCACAACATATTGACTTTATATGACACTATTTTAATTTAATATTGAAAATGCTACCAAGTAACCGGCTATATTATATTTGTGACCAAATAATATTCCGTAAAATGTTGTTTCAGTGTGGTGAGAATATGGCAAATGAAAAAAGTCCAAAAGAGGCTTTGCCCAATAGCAAAAAGTTATTTTGTAAATCGGCGAAATATAGTTCAGTAAAACCTATGACACTAACCTACTTCGATGATCTAAAAATATGTCAAATAATGCAAAAAACACGTCGGTCAATAGTTTTCGGTAAAATGAATTTCGAACAATAAAAATCGGAAAAGGGATCGGTTCCCGTGTATATGTTGTATAACCGTCCTATAGGTACCTACTGCCAAAGATCAACGCAGATACTTATGAAATAATTCTCTGCCGAGAATTCGGGTCCAGATAAAAGATTTTTTACGTGCTCTCGAACGGGATGAAATTAAACATGAATACTTGCTTTTACCTCTGACGTGGAACATTCCGCCCCAATACATTCACTTTGAACACAAGGGAAACTCCAAGGGGGTAATCGGGTTTAGTAACATATATCTCCTTTAACCCCCGCCGCAATGAGATAAATGACTAAAATCATCTTGGCTTTATTGAAATACCTTGGTTCGGCGGGCAGGTAAAAATATTTTAAAGAATTCTATTATCTGACTGAAGCATCGACTGGCTGAGTAGCGCTAAGGGTTATTGAGGGCGTAAAGTATCTGGGAGGAAGTTGTGTTTTCTACGTATTAAATTTTGTATTAGTTCCCGTTAAAATGATAATGATTTTATTTCTGTTAATAGATTTGTACAATAGTAGATTGTTATACAAGGAGCTAAAATGACCCATTATACACGAGGTAGTTTTACTCCCGAGCTTTAGCGAGGGAGTAAATAGAAACCGAGTTTTAATGGGTTTTTAGCGCCGTGTGTTACACTCTACTTTTCACTATGATTGCGAGAAAATAAAACAATCCAATACAATATGAAATATGTAGTTTGTAACCTTGACGGCAACAGATTGAAAATTATTTCTTTTCCTTTCTCTTCTATTTGCAAATGAGGGTCTCCATTCTCACTAGATGATGACATTTTCACTATTGTAAAATTAATTACGGTCACTACCAATTCAATTTGCAATTAGAGAAAAATTATAAAGATTTCGCGCCAATGTCTTTTTTTTTGTTTTTTTTTTCTGCAGCCGCAACGCATTGCATGCATTCTTTCTACCAAAGACATCGCCGATTTTAATTCCATTTTCAAAAATAAAATGAAGTTCTTTTTTTATGAAACAGTATAAGTCGAGTCCACGGCAGAAACGAGTCTATATTCATGATTATTCTACTTATGACTAAAGACTTTTTCGTTTTTGTAGGCTCATTGTCATTTGACACATAAAAATTAAAAAAAAAACTTTTTCCCTAGAGGAAGAATTGCTATTTTTTATTCGCTCTGGTACGCCACAATGACGGTCTTTTTGAGCAAGAAGAGTGAAAACACTTTTACACGTCAATCATATTTTAAAAACTAGATGAGGTAAATATTCATGTCACAATGATGTATTACACACAAATCTAAAATATTATCATCTAAACCGAAGAAATGTTGGCTTAAAATTTATCTAACTTTAAACATTCGTCTACCTTTAATGTTGCTTACATTATTTTTAACTCTTTCAAGCTTATATTGAAATAACTCACAAAATGTTTGGCTTCTTTTAATTTCATTAATACAATTTCGCCTTTATGTACAGACGCCAGCAGGTCAAGCTACCCGAAACTGTCAAATTTTCCCAATCAACCTTGAACCTTAATGCTTTAGCGATAAAGTTGAAAATCTATTAAAGAAATTTGACAGATTGTAGTAGCTTGATGTGCTGGCGTCTGTACGTCTACTTGGCCCAACTTTGACTAAATACATATGTTCTTATCTTGTCGAGCTGTCTATTTAATTCTATCACTTTGTTCTCGCATTACCGTTCATTATTACGTAGAATAGGATTAATATTTGCACGCACTCACAAATAAACATTCACGCACTTTTGAATCAGTGTTGCCAGATGTGTTGTCCATCTCGCGTTCTCCTCAAACCCCGACAAAAAAATCCCCCGCAAATAGCAAAATATTAATGAAATACAATTTTATACCATCTAAGCAATAGCTTCTTCCCCAAACCATTCCCCTAAATTCACCCAAATTCAGGTTTATAGAAAAAATCGCCCACATATGGCAAAATATTTATTTAACGAAATACAATTTTATACTATTTCAGCAATACTTTCCATTACTGTGTATTTTTGTTAAAGCTTTCAGAATATTTATATAATTAAATTAAATATTAAATTAAAAATAATAAATATTCTGAAAGCTTTAACAAAAATTGGATGCCTGAAGATTTTAATTAATAGCTTGTGTTGGTAATATTTTCTTTCGTGTCATGGATCAAAATCATAAATTAGAAACTGCTGGAAGCTGTAAAAACGTATTTGATAACGCTGCGCAAAAGTCTTTTGAAACTACCGATTTAAGAGCGTTCTTCCCGCGCGGGTTGGCAACGTCGCATTTATAGTGGTTTTTTTGCGATAATTTTATTAAATTTCAGCTATGCAATAAATCGTTTTTTACAATTATTTTTGTATTTTCATATAAAAATTGACATATTTTTTTTTCTATTTGCAGTACTTATTATTATTAAATATTTTTATTTAAGATTAAATGTTAAATATAATTAAAATGCGGCTTTTCCTGGATTGCAGTTTTGGTAATAAAAATCCGAACAATTGCAACTTGAAAATCGATTCACCCTCCTGGAAACCACATGCACTGTTGACGAGAAGGCCGACGAGGTGGTCAAAGCACTACGCGACGTGTCTCGCAGACTGTTACCGCCGCAGCGTAAAGTAAGATGTCCAAACTATCCTTGGAGACTCTCGGACTTATGAAAGAAAGACGACAATTGCCATCCATGTAGCCGTCTTCGTCAGATAAGAGGGCCTTGAACCTAAACATCAGAAAGCTGATGCGACGCGATCTTCGGTGCTCCAACACCCACGACATTAAGGACGCGACTGAGCAGAACCGAGAGTCGAAAGTGTTCGCTCAGCAATTAGGGAGGTCCCATCTGACGAAACTAAGAACTGCGGATGGCAGAATCGTGACTTCGAAGTCCGAGATATTCGAGGAAGTCGAGGATTTTTACGGACACCTTTACTCAACGCGGAGGGTGAAATCAGCGGGACATAGTACGGATGACCATTGAGCCGAATTAACGCGTCAGTACACGGAGGGCATCCAGGATGCCAATCAGTGCGAGATTAGGACGGCTCTAGAAAAAAACGTTTTTTTTTCAGCTAAAAAGCAACAAGCTCCTGTGTATGACGGAATAACGAAAGAGCTCCTTAAAGCGGGTAGCGCTCCAGTCCTGAGGGAGCTAGCGAGTCTCTTTAACTCCGTCATCCAAGAGGACACAACGCCCGAGGCGTGGAGCAGAGGTGAGATGGTTCTGTTCTTTACAAAAGGTGATATAACCTTGCTGAAGAACTATAGACCCATCTCGCTTCTGAGATGCGTAGCTCGAGCAGAAGGACGAATTCCAGCCACCACAACAAGCCGGTTTTCGATAAGGCTTCAGTGACGTAGACCACATCCATACTGTTCGGCAAATAATATAGAAGACCGAGGAGTACAACCAACCGCCGTGTATGGCATTTTTGGAGTACGAGAAAGCCTTCGACTCGGTCGAAATATGGGCAGTTGTGGCCACATCGAAGGGTCGCTTTTCGAAGTTGTGAAGGAGTGTGTCTACCTTTTTTTTTTTTGTTTCCGGGATGGAAAATCCTCATGGATGTCCGCCAGCCTGGGGCGGGCGGCGTGGTCTGTCAGACTCTACCTGACTAAAAACCACCCCGGTGTTCCATCTCACACCTACGCCGGGGGTCGCGGGAACGTACGATCCTTCACAACCCCCGACTGCGGGCCTCTTCGGGTCTGGGGGGGGAGTGAGGTGTTTGACTCCCCCCGCGACGTCTAAGACGGGCGCACGTGGAACACTACGCACCGCCACCTCGGGTCTTGGGGTGTGTGGGGCGACGGACGTCCCCGAGTCCGTCGCCCCTGGACCCATTTAGGGGGGCTGGAAGAGGGCGTTGTCCGCCCTCCGCTGACGCCCGGTGCGCCTTTTGCGGGTCGGGTGAGTGGACGAGATCTCCCTCTCCCTTTCCGCAGCCTCTCGAGACGACTGTCTCGCAGAAGGAAACCACCGCGTCCCAGGACTCTCAGCTCCATGTGCCGCTGCATCGGTCCCTCGCCCCGCGCCCTCGCTTCCTGGCGCCACCGATACAATGACGCGAGTACTTTCGCCTCGAGGTCCCAGGGCGGGGATCCAGCCAGTACGCAAGCCGCCTCGTAAGAGATCGTGCGATACCCCCTGATGACTCTGACGGCCATCGCCCTCTGCGGCTTTCGCAAAACTGCGATGCTGCCGGCCGTCAGGTCAGAGGCCCACACCGGGGTCCCATACAGGGCCATAGATCGCACGACCCCCACGTAGAGCCGCCTACAGACGGCGCTCGGACCCCCAGATTGGGAAGCAGCGTTGCGAGCGTGCCAGCCGCGCCCAGCAACTTGGACGCCAGCCGTCGGAAGTGGGGCTCAAAGTTCCACCGGCTGTCGAGCACCAATCTCAAATACTTCATGGTAGACCGACAGCGATCCAAGCCCCCCCGACCACGAGGGTGTGTGTGTGTGTGCCGGGCGGTGGTGCCCGCCGGGGGCCACGAAACACCATGGCCTCCGACTTGCTGAGGGCCACCTCCAGGCCTAGGCGACGTATTCGGCCCACCACCTGTGAGACCGCAGCCGTCGCCAGCGTCGCTGCCTCCCTGTGCGAGCTCCCCCGGGCAGTGACCAGCGTGTCGTCCGCATAACACGTCAGATCTACGCCCAGTTGGAGCTCGCCCCTCAGCACCCAGTCGTACCCGATGTTCCACAGGAGCGGGCCTAGGACCGAGCCCTGCGGATGACCGCACGACATGCGGCGCTGGTTTCCGCCATCACGTCCCACGTAGGTGACAAACCTCTCCAACAGATAAGCCCCAACGATGTGGCGGAGGTAGGGAGGCACCCGATGATAGCGCAGTGCCTCCCGAATACAACTCCAGGGCAGGGTGTTGAAAAGGCGTTGGAGATGTCCAAGGACACCGCCAACATCACCCCGCCCCGGGACACCGCTTCCTCCGCCAGGACTCTCACCCGCGATACAGCGTGGATGGTGGTGCGCCCATGCCGAAAACCAAACTGGCTGTCGTCCAGGTCCGGTCCCTCTCTGCACAACTGGCCGACGAGGCGGGCAGCGATAATACGCTCAAACAGCTTGCCCACCTCGTCTAGCAGCACTATGGGCTGGTACGCGGACGGCGATTACACTTTAGCATAGAAGTGGTTAACAATCATCCTTAATCCTAAGACCTTATACTATCGGCGGAGAATCTTGACACCGCGATCAAACCGATCGAAATGGTTCAACGCCATCTAGTGACGAGTAAATAAACAAATTTGTAACAGGTGACCTTCCGATCACGTTTTTTTATTTTTATTTATTTATTTAATTAAGGTTCACCAACAGTTGTTACAGACATTACACAGATACATACGAACATACAAGTAATTGTGTCTTAAAACTAACTGCACAACCAATTACAGGCAAACACCACATGCAAAATGCTCTTTAGAAAATATAAATTAAATTTTAAAGACTGTACTTACAATTCTAGATAATAATGATTAAATACTAATACTAATACTAATGACGTCTGACAAATGTCGATATTGAGTCTGCGTGGACGTCAACCAGGTCGCTGCGTTCGTTTATGAGTTTGCACATGCGGGGTACAGGTGAATTAGCACCAGACACTGTACGGCGAGCTGGTGGAGCTAAGGGTGTTATAGGTTTGCGAGGTGGTCTACGGGGTACCCTGAAGTTGAACCTAAATATCAATTGTGGGCAGTCGATGGTGTTATTGAGCAGTTTATATGCGAATCTCAGATCCAAGAGCTCCCTCCAAGCTTCCAAGGTACTCATTTTGTAGCAGCCTAGTTTATCAAGGTAGGAGAGATATTTAAATTGCCTTCCCTTTGAGGTCCCTTTTTTTATATATATTATTCTCTGTACGGTTAAACAAGCTCCTTCAGAGCGAGGGCTAACACGCAGCCGTGGATCCCGTCGGGCCCCGGGGCCACGTTCTTGGCCCGGAGCCGCATCACGGCTGCCCCCATCTCTGCCTGTGTCACCTCTGGGACGCTGGTGGCGTTCTCTCCTGTAGGCTCTGCGGCTGTGGGCACAGCCATCGGCGGCGGACTGTGCTCCGCTCTCGCCAAGAAGAGGGCTGCGACTGCTTCCTCCAGCAGCTCGGGTTGGAGACTCTCCGTAAGTGGGGGCGCCGCGGCTCGAAGTTTCCCTCGGACCGCGTGATAAGGGCGCCCCCACGGATCCCCATCTAGAGTCTCCAACATCTCCTCCCTGGCTCGCGTTTTCGCCTCGCCGATGGCCAGCCACAGAGCCTCCTTTGCCGCGCGGTACACCTCATATAGCGCGGCTTCTTGACTGCCCACTCCTCCAGCACCTCGCCCCTAGCATCGGTCGCAGGAGATCCCCACGCCACAGACATGGCATTGAGATCCCCCAGCAACAGCACAGGACGAGGGTGGAGTCGGCCCACGACAGCACCCAACTCGACAAGGAAGCTCTCGAAGTCGGCGAGACTCTTGTTGGGCGAAAAATACGCCCCAACCGTACCAATGCCGTCCGCGAGGGTAGCTACCCAGCCGTGATATCGGGACGGGTTGACAAGAGCCCCGCCAATGACGGCCACCAAACCGTCCAGGTCTCCCACCCAGTTATCCCTAGGGGGGACAAAGCACGGTTCGGTGACCACAGCCACGTGAATCGACCACTCTGCCATGCTCAAGAGCAAGAAATCCTGAGCTCTGGCACAGTGGTGGATATTGCCTTGGAGGAAATGGTAGAGCGCAATTATGCGCAATCCATTCCATCCACACCATTTCTAGGCCGGGAGTCGGCCGAAGGGCAGCCAGGTTGAGAGGGGGGGGGGGGGGGGAGGGGCAGCCTTGGCAGTCCTACTTTTCTTCTTTTTGTTGGCGTGCGCGCCATAAGCTTTTCCGCCCGCTCTTTGCCCGGCGGGTCTCCCTGCAGCTGTACAGAGACTGCAGTTTGGCGCCGCGGAGCACTGGGCCGCCTTATGGCCGGCCTGACCGCAGTGATAACACTGCTCGCTACGGTCTATTTTGGCAGTGCACCGTGCTCTGACATGCCCAATGTCGAAGCAACGGTAGCACCGCAAGGCCCTGGGTTGCAGTCGCTTCACCCTCGCTGCCACCCACCCCACCAACAGACGCCCAGCGTCGGCGACTTTGTTCGCCGCTGCCACCGGGCACCGCACCCAGATCGCGCCGAGCCCGGAAGCGTCGACGCAAATCTCACCCGTCCGTACGTCATTGAGCGGACATCCGCCGACTCGGGCGACGGCCGCCACGACCTCGGCCGGGGTCGTCGAGTCATCCAGGCCATCGACGCGCAGCTCAGCGGTCTTCATCGGTCTGGACACCCGGACGTCCTCCGGGTTGAGTACCTCTCGCAGTTTGGCGGCCAAGATGTCCGCCTTTTCACCTCTAGAGGCACCCGACAACTCCAGCAGTCGCGCCCCCGTAATCGCCGGCCTCATTCTGAGGCCAGACGGTATTCCAAAGTCGTGGAATGCGACTTTGGCCCTCGCTTCCGTTAAGACCGCCTTGTATGAGACGTCCCTTTCGATGGCTCCGGGCTGCAGCGTAATTACAACAGCCGCGGAACGTAGGGCTCTGACCTTAGGCGGTCCCTGGGCCTTCTTCGGTGCCGGTGCTTTAGCGGTTACCGGCGGCGCCGTCTTCCCCTTGCGGCAGCCCCTCTTGACGACCGTCGTCCAGGCCTCCGTGGTTGGCCCGGGCGCGGCCGCCGGTGGCGTAGCCGCCTGGGAAGTGAGCACTCTGGATCTCTCCGCGGGCTTTATCTTCCCCTTCCCGTTTTGGATTGACGCTGCCGCCGCGGTAACTGGCCCCTGTTTAGCGGGCCCCTCCTTCCTCCGCTTGTCCGCAGCGAGCGGTGGGCGGAGGGTCTCAGCCGGGAGGAGCCTTGCCTCTATGCCCGCCATTCGGGCACCCACCATATTTCCACACATGCAGATCATCATCATGCAGATGCGCGCGATCTTTTCGATCTCCGCATCCGCAAGAGCAGGTGTCGACAACGGGACCGATGAAGCCAACGGCAAGGCTGCGGAGGAAGAGGAGCAGGAGGCCGTGGTAGCTGCCCTCTGGGCAGCGAACTGCCGCTTGAGGTCCTCCAACTCGGATCGGAGACGGCCATTCTCCTCCCATAGCTTCGCCGTCTCCTCCGTGCTCGTACGAGTAACGAGGACCCCAACCGCCTCCCTGATGTCTTCAGCCGCCTCTTTTAGGGCGCGCGTGAACGTGCCCTTCAGGCTGCCCGATTTGGTGGCAACCTTCAGGACGACATCCACGCCGTCCATAACTTGGCGCCTGAGCGCCACCGCCGATACGCTCCCCCCGGCAGCCATCCGAGTGGATCGCCGCTCTCGGGCCTGTCGGGCCAACTCGCTGACTTCGTCAGCCGCGACAGCCTTTCTTTGCGCCAGCTTGGCGGCGTTCGCCTCCGCCTTGTTGGCTCCCAGCAGGGACATAGTGGAGCCCCCGCTTAGGTCCGACACAAGGGGCTCCAGGTCGCTCTTCCCCCTTGTGGCGACCAAAGAAGTGGAGCTTTGGCTCTAAGCGCACTCCACCTGCTTGGTCCCCGGGTCACTTCCTCCGCTGGGTGCCGGATGTCGGGGCGCTTGGTAAAGCGCCCGATAGAGTCGCGCACGTCGAAGGATCTGACGCTCCACCGATTGCGCGACCTCGCCCTCTTCTGCCCGCCTTGGCTGGCAGGTTCTCCTCGCTAGAAGAGAGGCCTGTCAAACCCGCGCGGTTCTCGTCCTCTTTGTTTGAGCACTTCCTCCAAAATTTTGAAGGACGCTCAAACATCTCCTCCTCGGTCCGCGAACGCTTTGAGCTTACGCTCGCCACACTCGCCACACTCATCCTCTCAGATGCGGTGTCAGAGTCTGACACCGCACCTGACAGGACACCCATCTGCTCGACCAACACGATCGGCAATTCCACTTTTTGTTTTTTGTTAAGTGTTTCCATATAATTCCCACGAGTCGATATAGGTCCTAAATGTCCACCGGGCAGAGCCTAGATACCTGGTAAGCCTACATACTGCAGAGTGCGGCAGGTGCTCTGCAGGGGAAGCGCTAACGACTGGACTCCCTCCAGCCATTCATCCTCGACCCGCGCTTCAAAGCTTAGGATGGGGTGGTTTTTATCTTAGAGGTAGCCTTCCTCTGGGCCAGGCAATCAAGCCATGCCTTCGGCGGCGGCATTAGACATGCCTCCGTTCGCTGTCCGGCTAACCCGACTCAGCGAACCCGCCGAAAGTTCTCTCCTCGAGGACTTCTCCTCTAGGAGAGAAACACGCGCCGCTTTGGTGCGCCTGCACCGCAGTGGCGGCTCTTCCCAGTCTACGCCCACTCAACTACCTCTGTAAGCAGAGGAGGAGTGGACGTATTGACCGTCTGTAGCCCGGTTCCCTTCACCGACCATCAAGCATGATCGGTGATTGGAACCATGACCTTTCCCCGTTTGTTGAAGATTACCCGCCAGCCCCAATTGTCCACCAAAACCTGGTGGGCAATTGGAGCTGACGTTGCCCAGGGTGCGCCACGACGAGGCTCTTCAACATGCACTCCAGGAGCGTGTCTACCTTTTTTTTTTTTTTACGGCGGGAAATCCTCAGGGACTACCTCCGCCTGGGGAAAAGGCGGAGGGGCGTACCGGACTCTTACCGGCTAAAACCACCCCGGTGTCTCCTCGCACGTGCGCGCTGGGCCGCGGGAATCCAAATTCTTCCGCGGCCCCACACTAGTGCTGGCCCGGTCTGTCCGGGCCTCGTCTCCTGCACGGGGTAGTGAGGTGTTGTAACTACACCGTGCATCGCCTCAGAGGCGCGCGTCGACACCCGCGCGCGCCTCCGCCTCGGGTTCATCAAATAGGGGGCGGGGACTTCCCCAAGTCCCACGCCCCTGGACCCATTCATGGGGGCCGGAAATGGCCGTTGTCCGCCCTTCTCCTGCGCCCGGTGCGCCTTCTGCGGCCGGGGAAGGGAGTCGAGATCTCCCTCTCCCGTTCCGCAGTTTCCTTCTGCGACATCACGTCCTCGCAGAAGGACACCACCGCGTCCCACGACTCTGCGCTACCGACCATCCTCCGCACTACGGTCGGCAGCGACAGATCGCCTCCTACTTCATTTGTGCACGGCGCTGCTCCTTCCAAGCTACACACTCGGCGAGCTTGTGTTGCGCCGTGTCCTCCCCGCAATGGACGCAATGGTGGCACCGAGCGTCCGGCTCCCTGCCTATGCGGCACAGGTACTTGCCGAAGCAGCCGTGCCCCAACAGCACCTGCGTCACCCTAAACGACAGGGAGCCGTGCCTTCTCCCGAGCCAGTCGTCGAGTACTGGCCGGATCGCCTCGACGGTAGCGAGGCCGGCGGTAGGGCGCAGAAGCCTTTGCCGCCATTCCGCCACCAAGACCTGACGGAGCTCCTCGCGGCGCAGCGCGATCTGCCGCTGCACCGGCCTCGAGCCCCGTGCCCGCTCTTCCTCGCGCCATCGATATAATGACGCGAGTACTTTTTCGCCTCTAGGTCCCAGGGCGGAGATCCGGCTAGGATGCAAGCCGCCTCGTAGGAAATCGTGCGGTACCCGCGGACGACTCTGATGGCCATCGCCCTCTGCGGTTTGCGCAGAATAGCGAGAGTGAGGAGTGTGTCTACCTTTTTTTTTTTTTTTTTTTTTTTTTTTTGTCGCTGAGAAATGACATTACGCATCTCCGCTCGTCGGGGGACGAGACGGAGTATGTGGGACTCCCTGCCAGAGTGGCAGTATACCCACTAAAACTCAGCGGTGTTCCCGCGACGCCGTGATGGGAGGGCTATGGGAAATTGGCTCAGCCTCTGCTTCCACAGCCCTCCCGGCGTATGCCCGCCTAGCTGGCGGGCCCCGCATGCCCCCCATTTGACTGAGGGGCTACGGGAATGGCCGGGAACACCTGGCCATTCCCGTCCGACACTGGTGGAGGCCTGTGCAATACAGGCAAGGGTGCCCCCGCACCCGTTGCCTGCTGGTCTCCACCTGGGAGGA
Organism: Brachylomia viminalis; assembly: GCA_937001585.2. Classification (NCBI taxonomy): domain Eukaryota; kingdom Metazoa; phylum Arthropoda; class Insecta; order Lepidoptera; family Noctuidae; genus Brachylomia; species Brachylomia viminalis. Next base: position 14,765,471 of record OW443299.2, read on the forward strand.
GTCGGAGATGACCGTCATACTGACGTCTTCTCCGACCCCTCCTCCGTCTTCGGAGCGCCGCCGCGTGAGGGTCATCCTCCCGCGTGCGCTCCGCCGCCTCCTTCTGGGACGTGTTCGCAGAAGGAGGCCACTGCCGCCCAGGACCTCTCATCGCCCAGCATGGCCGTAACCAAACCGGGGAGTGAGAGGTCCGGTCCGATCACCGCAGTGAGACCGTGGCGCGGCTCGGACCACGACGGGCACACCACGAGGGTGTGCTGCGCCGCGTCCTCCGCCGCGCCACAGTCGTGGCACGACGGTGTCTCCTCCCGTCCGATTCGGTGCAGGTACGATCCGAAACAACCGTGTCCGGACAGCACCTGCACCAGACGGAACGAGAGGAACCCGTGCGACCGATCGAGCCAGTCTCGCAGGACCGGCCCGATCGCGTCGAGGGTTCGGCGGCCGAAGGCTGCGGTGGCGAGGTCCCTCGTCCAATGGACGACGATGGCGTCCCTCGCCTCTCGCCGGACGGCCTCCCGCTCTTCCGGGGCGGGGCGTTCTCCTCTCGCCCTCCGCCCCGCCGTCCATTCGTATACTCTGGCGAGCACCCACGCCTCGAGTTCCCAAGGAGGGGTGCCAGCCAGAGCACACGCTGCCGCGAAGCCCACCGTGCGGTAGGCCCGCGACACCCGCTGGGCTATGGCCCTTTGGGGGGCCCGCAAGGCGGCGGCGTTCTCCCGCCTTTGGAGGGAGTCCTCCCAGATAGGGGCCCCGTAAAGGGCCATGCTCCTCAAGATGCCGGCGTAGAGTTGCCGGCATCGCGCGCTGGGCCCCCCCAAATTGGGGAGCAGCCACGAGAGGGCGCCCGCAGTCTTCAGCAGGCGCGTCGACAGCCCGCTAAAATGCGGGCCGAATCGCCACCTGCTGTCGAGTACAAGGCCCAGATATTTCATCTGGGCCTTCACCTCGATTCGGACGCCCTCCACAAATATGTGGGCGTCTGGTGGTTGGCGCTGCCGAGGCCCGTGGAAGAACACAGCCTCGGTCTTGTGCAGCGCCACCGTCAATCCTAGGCGGCGGATCCTCCCTGCGACCAAGGATCCGCCCGCCGAGGCCAAGTTGGCCGCCTCCCTGAAACTCTCCCCCCGGGCGGTGAGGAGAGTGTCATCCGCGTAGCAGACGACACTCGTACCTCGGAGGAGAGTTCCCCGCAAGAGCCAGTCGTAGCCGACGTTCCAGAGGAGAGGTCCCAGGACTGACCCCTGTGGAACGCCGGCCTCGACTGCGTACCGCCGGACTTGGCCAGCCCTGTTCACGAGGACGATCGCCCGATCCTCCAGGTAGCTGGCCAGTAGACGCCGCATATATCGAGGCACCCCGTGGAATCGGAGTGCCTCTAGGATGGTGCTGTGGGGAACAGAGTTGAAGGCGTTGGCTATGTCGAATGACACCGCCAACAATCCGTCCCCCACATCCATCGCCTCCTTCACCTGCCTCTTAAGGCAGGCCAGCGCGTCCACCGTCGAACGCTCAGCCCGAAAACCGAACTGAGCGTCCGACAAGTCCGGCCCGATACGCCGCATATGGCCCTTTAGGCGGGCAGCGATTATCCCCTCGAACATTTTTCCGACCTCATCGAGCAGAACGATGGGCCGGTATGCCGAGGGGGAGTCTGCAGGGCGGCCCTCCTTGCGAAGGAGGCACAACTGCCCCTCCTTCCATGGTTTCGGGAACCTTCCAGACGCAAGGCATGCGCTGAAGAGGTCCCGAAACCGCTCCTCCATTTGGGTGGCGGCAATTGCCACCACCCTCGCCGGGACACCGTCGGGGCCCGGAGCCGTCTTCTTGGCGCGGATATGCACAATCGCCGCGCCAAGTTCCGACTCCGTGACAGGAGAGGGAGCCTCCTCTTCCTCCTCCTCCTCCTCCAGCGGGGCTCCACACATCACTGGCGGGGTGAAGTTGTCCCTGCACGGAAACAGGGACTGAACCACCCCATCCAGAAATGTGGGCTCCAGGGTCTCGACAACCGGGGGACCAAAGGGGCGCAATTTGTTGCGCGCCGCCTTATACGGTCTCCCGTAAGGGTCGTTGTCGAGACCCTCCAGCAGCTCGGCTCTCGCCGAGTCTTTAGCGGCGGCGATGGCCCGATCGAGGCCCATTTTTGCCTCCACGTACACCTCGTAGAGGCGGTCCTCGTCGGGCCGGTTGCGTCGACGCCGCCGCCGACTCCGCGTGTAGGCCCTCTTGGCCGCCACACAGGCGGTTCTGAGCCCCGCCAGTTCCTCCGACCACCAATAGACGGCGCGGCGGGGAGCCGGGCGGCGAGACCGGGGCATGCTGGAGTTGCACACCTCGGTCAGAGACTCCCTCAGCTGGCCCGCTATGGTGTCCACATCCAGGCCGGTGGTAGGAGGCGACAGCCAGTCCTGGATGAACGCCGCCTCCGCCGCTGCCTCACTGTCCAGGCGGGTGAAAGCCCACCGCGGAAACGGTGATCGCCCCGAGAGGGGCTGCACCGCTCCGGGGCCACTGGCGGAGATGTCGAACCGCACGTAGCGGTGGTCCGACATAGTCTCCACCAGGTCCACCCGCCAGTTCAGCACGCGCGCGGCTAACCCAGGGGTGGCGAAAGTGACGTCCACTACTGAGCCACCCTGACGCCGCACGCATGTCTGGACGCTTCCTCTGTTCAAGAGGGAGAGTCCAGAGGAGGCTGCCCACATCTCCACCGCCCGCCCGCGAGCGTCGGTGGCCCGGTTGCCCCAGGTCACCGACTTGGCATTCAGGTCTCCCAGCACGGAGACCTGACGCGGCGCCGCCCTGCCGACCACGGCGGCCAGGACTCCGAGATAATTCTCAAAGTCCTGGAGAGGGCGGTTTGGGGAGAAATATACCCCCACGAGGGCTACCTCTCCCCACGCGGCGGCCACGTATCCCGGTCCTCTCTCTAATAGCGAGAGGGGAGGGGAGTCTGTGGAAGACCGCGCCGCTAGTGCCACCGAGTCGTCCTCGTCACCCAGCCAGCTGCTGGGGATCGAGTAGGGCTCGGCGACCACCGCTATGTTCACCAACCACTCGGCCATGACCTGCACTGCCAGGTCCTGGGCCGCTCTGCAGTGGTTGGTGTTCGCCTGGAGGATGCGGTAGTCGGAAACCTGCATTACTCCGACATGGCACCCTCCTCCTCAGCTACCGCCGCTGGAGCTGCAGCGGCGGCGACGACGGCGGCGGCGGTGGTGGCGACAGGTCGAACCTGCGCCGGCACTATGCCCTTCTTGACGGGGGGCTTACAGCTCCTGCCCGTCATCCTGTGGCCCGCGGGGCGGCCACTGGCGGCACACGCCGTGCAGTGTGGCGTCGTGGCGCGGCAAGTGGCACTCTTGTGCCCCTCTTGCCCGCACTGGTAGCACGTGTCTCCCCAGTCGGCCTTGGAGGGACACGTGGCTCGGGTGTGGCCGAAGGAGAAGCACTTGAAGCAGCGCAAGGGCTGGTCTTCAAGTGCTCGGACCACAGCCGAGCTGAGCCCCACAAGCAGCCGTCCCTTGGTCGCAGCAAGGGCGGCCCCAGCCGCGGCGACTGGGCACTCGACGCGGACGATGCCCATGCCGCGGCGGCCGAGCCTGATGGCTCCAGCCTTCACCGCGCCAGCGTCGCAGCCTCCAGCCGCCGCGACGGCCGCCACCACATCCTCCTTGGTGGCCGAATCGTCCAGATCGGCCACCTCCAAGGCTGCGGTCTTGACGGGCCTGACGACCGTTGCCGCGTCGGCGATGACCTCTTGCAACTTCGTTGCGAAGAGGTCCGCGTTTGTGCCGCGCTGTTCCCCCGAGAACTCGAAAATTCGAGCTCCGGCTAGGGTTCGGCGGCACGTTATTTTGCTGATCCCCAGCTGGGAGGGATCAGCATTGGTACGAGCCCGTCTTAGGACGGACTCATACGTCTCGCCCCGCTCCGCGGCCTCCGGGGTGATGGTCACCACGACGGCCGCGGTCTTGGGAGGAACTAACTTCCTCCCGCCAGCTGGAGCCCTTTTGACTGCCGGTGCAGTCGCGGCGGGCTTGGGGGCCGACTTTTGCCCTCCCTTCCCTTTTCCCCTCCTGACCACTTCCGTCCACGACTGGTTGGACGGGGTGGTGGAGGGAAGAAGGGCGTCTTCCTCCTGTGAGCTCTGGGGGGCTGCCGCTGGAGTGGCAGCCGACCCAGACGCTCCCTCCGAGCTGATGGTGAGGGTTTGAGGAGCCGCCTTGGTCCTCTTGCCCTCGCCTTTGCCCTTGGAGGGCTTCGGGGCCTGGGGCTGCGCACCCGATGCCGGGCCTGCTAAAGGCGCAGGTTCCGGCACCCTGCGTGGTGGCTTATCCGCCGCTAGCGGCGGGCGGAGCCGCTTCTCCGGCAGGAGCCGGTCCTCGATGCCTGCGAAGCAGGCTCTGGTGAAGGCCCTCTCCTCCATGACAACCTTTCGGAGTATCTCCTCAAGGTTGTGAGGGGAGGAGGTGGAGCCTCCTACCACCGGTCCAGGGGCTGATTGCGCAGGCCGAGCAGTGACCTCAGCCAGCTTCTGGTGCAGCTGGCTGACCTCCGCCTGCAGGCGATCCACCTTCGCCTGCAATTGCCGCGTCTCATCCGTGGCCGTCCGCTGCACCAGCTCCTGCACAATGCCATGCAGACTGGCAGCCCGGCATTTAAGGGCCTTCTGGAAGGTCCCCTTCAGGTTGGAGGACTTTGAGGCGACCTCCAGGACCTCCTCCCTGTCCTCCCGCGCCATGCGCTCAAGTTCCGCCAAGGAGTGGCCAGCATACAGGACACTGGATGCCCCATAGCCGGCCCTCGACCGGGCGGCCTGCGCCTGGCGCTCTCTGGCAGCGACCCTCTCCTCCAGGTCCTGCTGGAGTTGCGCCCGTTTTAGCAGGTTTAGCTGGCGCTCGGCGTCCACCAAACCCACAACGTGGGTATCACCTGCTTTCGAAGAAGTCGAAGCCCTTTTGGACTTTGACTTCTTCTGCGCCCCGCCTCCAGCCGACGAGGATCCCTCGGACCCGTGCCGCAGGTAGGCCCTCTTTCGCTCGAGGCGGTCGCTCTCTGCTGCCGACGTGTCGATATTCGAGTCGTCCGAGTCCGACTCATCTGCTCTGGCCGCACACGGTGCGCGGTCAGCGTCCGACGCTAATGCGTCACCGGCGTGGCCCTGAAAAGGGCCTTTGGATTGGCCCTGAGAAGGGCCGTTGGGTTGGCCCTGAGAAGGGCCGTTGGGTTGGCCCTGTGAAGGGCCGTTAGGTTGGCCCTGAGAAGGGCCGTTTGAATCGCCCTGAGAAGGGCGATCCGGGTTAAAACTGAAACGCCCGGAGGCGTCCCGCACGGGTTTCTTCGTCATTTTAATACACACAGTCTTCCGCATTGATAACTGTGAGTCACAGCGCACTTTAGCCACCGGTCTGCCACTCCGTTACGGTGGTCAGACACGGCGTTGCCCAGGGGATACTACGTGGAAGTATGCGCTGTGGGGGATCCCCCGAGTGTGTCTACCTAGGGCAAGTCATCCAGCTCGGTAGACACAACTTTGAGAAAGAAGCGGGCAGAAGGATCCGATTGGTTGAGCGGCATTAGGGAAACTTCGTCAAGACTTCTCGTGGCCTATCCCGCAATGTGTGAATACTAAGGTGTTCAACCAGTGCGTCATGCCTGTTATGACGTACGATGCCGAAACGTGGACACTGACAGTTGGGCTGGTCCACAAATTCAAGGTCGCTCAGCGCGCTATTGAGCGAGCTATGCTCGGAATTTCTTCGAAGGATAAAATCAGAAATACAATGGTCCGGAAATTAACCGGAATTACCGACATAGCATGCAGAGTAAGCCAGCTGAAGTGGCATTGGGCTGGCCATGTCTGTCTAAGGACCGATGGCCAGTGGAGCAGAGGAGTCCTGGAGTAGAGACCGCGTATCGGCAAGCGTAGCATGGGACGCTCCCCAGCTAGATGGACCGACGACCTTAAGAAAGTGGCTGGGACAGACTGGATGCGGGAGGCGGAGGGCAGGGTGTTGTGGCGCAGCTTGGGAGAGGCCTATGTTCAGCAGTGGACCGCGATGGGCTGAGTTGATTGAATAAAAATCCCACAAAGCCCTCCAAACCAGCTATTTCCCTCCATATATCCCCCCAAAAATATTGTACCTCCAATTCCTCCCGCATTTCTATAAAAAAAAAAACACTAATTTGGGAGGATTTCCCCAAGTCAGGCATCACTGTTTTGAATAGCCTTACGTTGTCTTTGTTATGGTTGTAGTTACCGATTCGTCACTTAACTAGCTAGTTGAATTGCTAGCTCGACACTTGCAGTCCCCAGATGCAACTGCAGGATCGAGATCATTTCTGGTTCGCCTTAGAACGAGCCTCATTAGCTGCTCTCTCATTCAAGTTTGATGACATCTTTTGTACACCCGGTACAAAATATAGATGGTCCCAAGAAACGATATCTTGCATATGATCATTAGCACAATGCTTATTGCACTTAAATAAAATTCGAATTCCTCCACAGTGACTGAATTGTTGTTATTCTTCCTCTGGTTTACAAAGACTTCTTCGTTCTGCACTTTTGACTGGCACATGGTGATATTTCTTCAAATTGTGTGCAAATTGTTGAGTACCACGTAGAGCACAGTCCAAACTAAACGCGAATTTATGATTTGACTCCTCACTCGAATGGCAGGGTCGCCATATAAAAACGGGATATAAAGTCAATGAAACATCTCAAATGCTGGTTTAGACACTGCATATATTTGACCCATTCAATGAAAATATAAACACACAGATTTAAATAATACACCACAACATAAAAAAAAGTTAACAAAAAAAAAGACATTCAGTATGTAAAAATTGGAGCAGCTTAATCCCAAACCTTTTTATCTTCAATATAATCTTAAACGGTTTAAAAGGCTTTCTGGCACAACTTACGTTTAATTAATGATTTGAATTTATGAAGGCTTAGATCTTGAACGTGGCTTGGATTTGGAAGTTTAGAGCTCAACTGTTGCTAATGAGACACAATTATTTTTCTATTGTTACCGAACTTAATCAGTTCAATCGACAGATGAGAGGAAAAGCGTATACATTGGCATCTGAACGACCCACCTACATATTTTGTTGGGGCTTGTTGTAGGTACAACAAATTTGTGATAATTGTGTTTGTGCTAAATTTGTGATATCACTGTATTATTTAAACAATTTAAATTTTTGTGGGCTTATAAAAGATTTAAAAAAATATACTGACATGGAACAGTCGTCATTACATTACTCTCCTTAAATTTCTCTCTGAGAGAGTATCTAGGTCTGTAGGTGTACTTAGATACGTAACTTAGCTTACGTGTCATCATACCTATTAAGTCTGGATTATACCATGCTATAAACAGTTTAGGTAGGTAAAACGTTACTTTTCAAGGTCAAAACGATATTTTCAATTAGACCATTACACACATTTGCATTTAAAAGAAGAGTTGAATCTAGTTGTCCCTTCCAATAGTTAGTTTCGTATGGAGAAGCATGGGCAAGATACTCCTTGAAAAAAAACATTTTTATGTAAGCTAAACATTAATCAGATTTAGAAGAATTCTGGGCCAAGGTCGGTCCCACAGTATTCCACATTTCTATCTCTGTGTTACCTTAATTCACCCCGGTCAATGAGTGATGAACGAGTCTATGCGTTGTGGAGAAGCTTTACTTCAGGCACCCACGGCATGATAGACCTCAATTAGACTATTACGGTCTTATTACAAAACACGATCTAACTTTAGCCCGAGCCTAAACCTTTGATTTAGTTTTTGTATTTGGAACTTTATGCCGACTTTAGTAAAGTTTTTAATACAAAATTGACAATCTAAGACCGGACTAAGTTGTCAGTTTTGTAAAAGTAACTGTATTTCGATTTCTGTTAGGTTCTTATTTCAAACACAGGCTCGATAGTTTAAACCATGTCAAAAGAACAACCTTGTTTTGTAATAAGACCGTTATAGTCTAATTGAATCTAGGTCTTGACTATTAAGCAAATCTTGGCCTTTTTTTTAAATGCAGAAGAGAATAAAGATAAGTGCACTTAACATAAACTAAAATTCCATTTTTGTTATAAAGAACTTCGAACATATAATTTTCAAGTTGCGGCAAATAGCCGACGTTGTTCTGCAAAATAATACAGACGCGGTTAGCTTTTAGCACATTCACATACAATCCGAGTGCATTATAATACTATTTTGCAGATAGGTCAACTAACTGGCTCGACTTAAGCAAAAAGTGCTCAGGTCGTTGTATCGTATCGTACGTTGCACCGGCGAGGGCGAGCGTTGAGACACCCACTACTAACGTAATTTAGTACTAGTTGAAGTGGATAAGCACGAGTAGAATTGTTTATCCGTTGGCAACTCTTGGTGTATGTGACACAAGAGAGCGCGTGATGTTCGCACGGCGTTAGCGGTAGCGATTTACTTACAATAAATACACAGCGTCACACGTAGCGACTTCGTAGCGCTATCTTAGCGTCACGCGTAGCGGATTGGCATTTCAGACCTTATTATTTATTTGTTTAGTTTTAACCCTTAGTTACTATAGTGCTGTTTTAAAAATACATTGTCTGTCTTGGTTGAATCTGCTCATAGATATAATTTAATATTTCTGTGAATCTGCTATTTAACTATTTGTTTATATATAATATATTGGTTATATATACATATATATTTGCCTAAATAAAGTCAACAAATCAAGCCCTCATTCTTTATTTGCCATAAATATCTGCTCTATATTTAACTAAGTTTGAGAACTGAAAGGTAATTTTTAACTCTTCGACGTGGCGGTAATTGAAAAATACAGTTAGTGCTTTTGCTTTGATTTCTAATGCATGGGCGGAAACCGGAGTTCTTTCGCTCTAATTTATTTCTGTGACGTAACTGCCGAGTATCTAAACTGAGGGCAAACTATTTAACTGGGAGTAATTATTTAATGTGAGAAATGGGATTTGGTTAATTTTCTCGCTCTTCATATTTACGGAGAGAGGTTTTGTAATACACTGACGAGCAATATAAAAAAAACACTAACTTATCATGAAATATTTCCGAAACCCCGCATGATAGCTTCTTGAAGGGAAAAGCAACATCCAAATGTATTTAATAACGCATTGAAAATTACTAAATTGAAACAAAAAATTATCATTTAATGTGTTACAGAAGAAAAAAAGAAAAAGGGGCCATTTGAACAAACAACAATTAGGTAACTATTAAAGTGGGTTTACGAAAGTGAAACTAAATTTTTTAAGCATTCAATATTTCGTATTACCTCCGTGTGCTCTCAGTACGGCTTCTTCATGATTTGGCATGCTGATTATCAGATTCCTCAGCATATGCAGAGGAATATTCTCGCATTCTACAATAAGTGCATTTTTCAGGGCATGAAGTGTGACTGGAAGTGGATTGAGGCTTCTAACACGTCTGCCAAGATCGCCCCAAGCATGTTCCATAGGGTTTAAGTCAGGGTTCCTCGCTGGCCACTCCGTTGAATGGAGTCCCACGTCTTGAAGTTACTCGTTTACCACACGCTTAAACAATGCGTGGTCGCCCATATTGACCCATTCGATGTGCTCACGGGCGTATATTAATCTTGCAACTTTGTGATGCTTTTTGTTTTGGGCCATTTGCTGGTCGGTAAGGCTTTAATTGCCTTCTGGAAGACGTTTTCTGACTGTCCACTAATTGATTGGGTCGCTTCGGGTCTGCAAAAGTTGTTTCTGGATCGCAATTCCCCCTCTGATGTCGATTTCTTAACATCGTTGACACAATGAATCGATCTTCTTGGGCCGTTGTGCACCTAAGCTTGCCATTGCTTGGCCTTCTTAGGTTAAGTCCACTCTCCCTAAATCTCCAAAGCACTTGTTGGGCAGTAGAATGTCTCACACCCATTGTTATGGCCGTTTGTCTCTGCGATCTCCCTAATTGCACCCAAGTGATGATCCAGCATTGCGATTCTGCAACCATCTCACCGTGAAAACTTAGGTGAAGAGAGCTGCCAGTGTAGTCTCACTGATGCTAAGGATTGACTAAGCATTACATTTACAATCATAATCGAGATAATAATAATATTTTTTAATTTGAGTTCTGTTGATCATTTTATATTATTACAAAGCTAGTAATTAAGTGTCTAAATATTATTATTTTGAGTTTTTTTTTTTAAATAAAACAGCAACACTGATTTTCATTCAGTAACTCAATTGTGTTTCTTATTAAATGTGTTGTATAGGAAACCTACAGAGGTGTTTAAGCAAAGACGGTATGATTCGCACTGGTTTAATCAACGCTTGCGCATACCTACGTATGTGTCGCAGCCACATCTACTTATAACTATGTACATACATAACAAAATGGAAATCAAAGATGACGGTCAGCCATCTTTGATTTTCATTTTGACCTCACTTTCGGCTTTAGCAACCTCGTTAACCATGAAAACGACAATAATAGTCATATTAAACGATAGGTCCATATAAATAACAAACAACGTACATGCGCATTTTCTTTAGTAGCTAGTTTAGGAAAAAAAATAAAAGAACTTATTTGAGTTTCTGACTGAATTCCTGTTTTGGTTTTATTGAAAAAACCCCGTAAATAGTATCTAATGTTTAGCAACATAAATAGGTACTAGCTTTGAAATAATATAAAATGATCAACAGAATTAGGATTAAAAAAAAAAAAAACTCGATTATGATTGTAAATGTAATGCTTGGTCAATCCCTAGCATCAGTGGGATGACACTGACAGCTCACTCCACGCTCACTCCACCTAAGTGTTCACTTCACGGTGAGATTTTTACTGAATCGACATACTGGTACACTCCTTTTTTTTTTTTTTTTTTTGTGGGTGGGAAATCATCAAATAACTTCTCCCGCTCTGGGCAGAGCAGGAGGGCGTGTCAGACTCTTACTGACTAAAACCCACCCGTGTTCCTTCAGTTGCCTGTGCCAGGGGCCACGGTAACCCTCTTGGACTTTTCCGCAACCCTAGCAGGCATCGGTCCTAGCAAACCCCGTCATTGGTGCTGACATCTCTTTGAGGCGCGCGTGGAACACAACGCGCCGTCGACCCGGGCCTGGTCCTTATCGAACGGCGAGCTGCCCATTGCTCGCCGTTCGCAAGCCCGCGCCTACGGTGGCCGGGAATCGGCCTGCGATTCCCGACGCCCAGGGCGTCTCCTGCGGCGGCTAGGGGCGTGAGGGCGCAAACTTTGCCTCTCCCTCACGCGTTCCGCCTCCTCCTTCGCGAACATTACTGCTTCGCAGAAGGAGGTGACGGCTTCCCAAGCCCTCTCGCTCCGTACCATGGCCTGGACCAAGGCCGGACGCGAGAGATCGCCACCGCCAATCGCCTCCACGAGGACACGGCGGTGCTCCGCCCAAGCCGGGCAGACCTCCACCGTATGCTCCACCGTGTCCTCCGGGCGATCCACACAATGGTGACACCCGGGCGTTTCCTCCCGCCTTATTCGGAACAGGAACCTCCCGAAACAACCGTGTCCGGTGAGGACCTGCGTCAGGCGGAAGGTGAGGACGCCGTGGCGCCTCTCTAGCCACTCCTCAAAGAGGGGACTGGTACACTCCTAGGGTATGAGAGGCACGATGATACCTTTATTTACAAGTCAACGTCTGCCGGAAGCAATTTTAGATATAAAATCGACACGCAATGGTAAAAACAATAATTAAATCAACATTTTATTTTCACTTTGTTTTAATTATTCTATTCAAATGTATCCGAAATTATGAAACGTGACAATTTTTTTTTAAACTTTGTTCTATCCATAACTACGAACAGGCCAGTATGTATTAATGTTTTAATGTGTAATATAATACGGTTTTCAAGATTTTTTATACTTCATGAAACTAACTGTACATAAGTACATAAGTTATAAAAATGAAAATGTAAAGGGGTGGGATCCTGGTGTCCTGCAACACAGGCCACGAGCCTAGCTTAGGCACCAGTCTCCCACAATATTTATGTATACTTACCTGAACTATGTATCATTGTCGAATCTGACCAATGTAAAACAACTTGTACTATGTATTGTGGTGAGAAAATAAATTTGATTGATTGATTGATTGATTGAACTTGTGTGGTTTATGGGATATTTCTATTTCTTTAGACACTTTGCAATTGGCTTTTTTATATTGCTCGTCAGTGTAGTTGCAGACGTCGTGTCGGAGCTCTTGTGTTACGGTCGGTTTTTTTGATGCAGCCACTGTTGTAGCACCTTTTAGATGTTTAACCTTTTATAAAAATGAGTAGCTTTTGCCCGCGGCTTCGCCCACGTAACGGTCTGAAATAATTCCAAAGAAACGTACTACCGGGATCCCTAGAATCCTATGTCCTAACCCAGGGCATGGCCTAACCATATGCCTTTCATCTAAATCTGTTCAGCCGATACGGCATGAAAAGGTCAGACAGACAGGCAGATGATAAATCATCTTTTTTAGGGTTCCGTACCTCAAAATAAATATTGGATCCCTTATAGGATGATTTCGTTGTCTGTCAAGTCCCTTTTTCTCAGGAACGCGTGTAGGTATCAAGTTGAAACAGATCAGATATCAAAACTCCCTTGTAGCTGTAAAGAAAATCAAATTCCAAGTCAACGCAATAAAAAATACGGCAATTTATGCCGCAAATGTTAATACTCGTATATAAACCAAAGCCTATACGGTACTTCCCTTTAACCTAGCAGCATGAAGTTTGGCGAGAATCAAGGACATACAGTTCAAGTAAAGAGAAAAATCCGAAAATTCGGTAATTTATAGTAATAGATAACTGCAAAGTTCACAATCTGTCTTGAAGTAACATTTAGTCTGTATTTCATTCAAGTCGGTCCACTCCACTCTATTATAAACAACCCGCACTAGGCAATAACAAATAGCTAAGGCACTAGGCCCGCGTGGTAGATTATAGCATACTCCCTCTCGAAGAGAGGAGGCCTGTGTCCCAGCAGTGGGAACACTATAGGCTGATTATGAATGGATTCTAGTCTTTTGTAAAGATAATTAATAATTTTAGTATATTACTAAGCATTACCTAATTCTACCGAAATATGGCACAGGCTCACGAAACACTCCAGCCGTTTTCTGTGGGATGGCTAGGCAACGTATCTATACGATACCTCCACCAGTTTCTGTTGCCTCTTTTGATCCAATCCTTAAGTCATCTTTTATAACACCTGGAGGACCTACTTACCTACTCCTTCCTACCTGTAAGGAACCATAGACAGATCCACATAGTTTCAAGATGCTTTGTTGAATTTGTGCAATGCGCAAAATATCTTAGTATGAATAAGACCTAACATTACTCCGTTGACTCTTACAAATGGCTCTGGGTTATACACCAGCTGATGCCTGATATCTTTCCTTTATGATTTTCTTTTAACCTGGAATGGTCAAACCTTGAACACAGTGGTGGAGATTAAGAGCCAAATAATGAAGTGTTTTTAATTAATGTAGACGCGTGACCGTCTCCGGTCCTAAGTGATTGAGAGCAAATCTTGCGTCTTTTAGGCACTGTAATTTATTCTATCCACGGTGTTTTCATTCATTTCTTTACATACGAATCTATTTATAGTAGGGGAGGTATTACTAGATATAAATGACTAATTTTATACCGATTTAGTTTCTAGTAGTTTTTTATTAATCATAAACGTGAGAGTCTGTCGCCACACTCAAGGTGGAATCCAAAAAAAACAGCATGTCAAACTTGTACAAAAACAAGAAAAAAAAGGCAATTCATACGCTCCAAAACCTTATGGGACTATTTTTGGGATCTTCTTTATCCTAATAAAATAGTCAACTGCGTGGAAGTGGGGGAATATATGTCAGTCGCGTAAATGAACATGATTGTGCGATGGCACATCAGCTGTGCAAAACAAACTCAAAAAAAGATCGGGTTCGACTTCTGGCTCAGGCAGAAGCTTTACCAATGAACAAATAAATGCAGTTTTATTTCCCTTTCAAATTAAGGTGATCGTTCCTTTGACCGACTACCCATTGTTTTGAATTTAGCCCTGATGTGCCATCGCAAAATAATATTCATTTAAGCGACTGACATATGTTCCCCCCACTTCCATGCAGCTGACTATTTTTTTGGGATAAATAAGTTCCTAAAAATCTTCCCATCAGGTTTTGGAGCAGTATGAAATGATACTTTTAAAGTTTTTTTACTACTTTAGACTCCCCCACTATTGGGGCAGCTGACGCTCAGATCTCTTATGCACTGATAGCAAACTACTATTATTATGATTTTCAGCCGGTATGTGTATGACTAGGTACTTGTTCAAACTAACGCCATCACCACAATTATGTTAGTACATAAATCTATTTTTATTAGATACGAGCTTCTACCCGCGACTACGTCCGATGCGATAAAGTAGCATACCACACGAATGAAATAAACATTGATTTTTATATATACATAGATTAGATGTTAGGTACTGCATATAACGGACCTCAACCACGGCAAGAGAGCTCATGATGATCGGTGATTTTAATGTTAATTTATTAGAAAACTCAGGTTCTTGTAGTAAAATATTAAGTCTGTTTCAGTCCTAAAATCTTGTAAACCTATTTTTGGAGCCCACTAGAATAACCCCTACTAGTGCAACATGCCTAGATAATTTTTATACAGATGTTATACCAAGCCACAAAGAAATAATAAATTTACTAGATTCTGATCATTGCGGGCAAAGGATTACTATCCAAAACCAAATCAAGAAAGTGGCTAAAAAGGATATCACTGTCAACCCCAAAACTGCAAGTCGCTTGGAAGCTTTTAAAGTTAAACTCATTAATAAATTACCAGTTTTATCTATTAATTTTGATCCTAATCATCTATATGATGATTTTTTTAATATATACTGTAAACAATTTAATTCCACCTTTGTTCCCAAGACTATCTCGGTTAATAGCAACGCATCTTTCAGTGATTGGGCTACCATTGGTATTCATAAAAGTAGAACACGGCTTTATGAACTGTACAATGAAAGGACCGTTTTAAACACTGCTGAATTTAATTTATATGTTAGAAATTATTCAAAATTATTTAAAAAAGTTTGTTGTATGGCCAAGTCCCGTTATTTGAGTTCGAAGATTAAAAACAGTAGTACCTAATGTAATTAAAACGACTTGGAATATTGTTAATAGTGAAACGGGAAGGTCTAGTAACCGAAATACTGACTACAGCCTGTCCATTAAAGACAACATAATAAAATCTGACTCACAAGTCGCCGCGGCCTTTGAAAATTTCTTTTCAGATATTCCCGTTTCAACTACTAAATCACTAAACTCATCACCTTCTGTTGCTGAGTATTTGCTTAAAGAAAATGTTAATGTTTGCGATTCGGAATTTCATTTTGAACATATTACTTGTAGAGATATAATTAAAACCTTTCACACTTTAGACGTAAAAAAGACTGCAGATCTGTGGGGTAATTCTGTAGAAGTTGCTAAGTCTATTATTGACATTGTAGCACCTATTTTAGCTCTTATTTTTAACAATTGTATCGACTGTGGAGAGTTTCCTGACCTCATGAAAAATAGTAAAATAATACCTTTGTTTAAATCAGGTAGTACTACGTACCCCACAAATTATAGACCTATTTCAGTACTACCTACCTTTAGTAAAATTTTTGAGAAATTAATTTTAGCCCAATTGCAAAGATTTTTTAATAAACATAAATTATTACATAGTAAACAGTTCGGTTTTACAAGGGGTCGTTCAACTACTGATGCCGGTGTTGAATTTTTAGGACATATCTATAATGCATGGGAAGATAAATGCGATGCCTTGGGCATTTTTTGTGATTTGTCCAAGGCGTTCGATTGCGTTCTTCATGAAAATCAGGAAACTCCGCCACTACGGGATCCGGAACACCGCTCTGGATCTTCTTACTTCATACTTGAATAATAGGGTTCAGAGCGTTGACGTTAATGGTAAAAGATCTCCCGGATCTATAATAACAATGGGAGTCCCACAGGGCTCAATTCTTGGTCATTTTTTGTTTCTTATTTATATTAATGACTTGCCTTACCTCATAAAGGATAATCATGATATAGTGTTGTTTGCGGACGATACTTCACTTTTGTTTAAACTTAAACGTCAGCAGCTGGTTACTGACGATGTAAATAGCGCGATCTCAAAAGTAGTTCACTGGTTCAATGTTAATAATTTACTACTTAATGAAAAAAAAACCAAATGCATTAAGTTTACGCTGCCTCACGTTAGACAGGTGTTAACTAATGTATTGATAAAGGGCAGAGAATTGAATCCTGAAGATAGCACAGTATTCTTGGGCTTAACTTTGGATGCTAAGCTTCAGTGGGGCCCACACATAGATAAATTATCAAAAAAGCTTAGCTCCGCAGCATACGCTGTTACAAAAATTCGTAATTTTTAACTGACATAGAGACAGCCCGTTTAGTGTACTTTAGCTATTTTCATAGTGTAATGTCGTATGGTATTCTGTTGTGGGGAAATGCCGCCGACATTCAGACTATCTTTGTTTTGCAGAAAAGAGCTGTTCGATCAATTTATAAATTAAGCCCGAGACACACTCTCAGAGAGAAATTTAAGGAGATTAATGTAATGACTGTGCCTTCACAGTATATTTTTGAAAATCTTTTATATGCCCATAAAAATATAAACTTGTTTAAAAAATACAGCGATATCCATAATATAAATACTAGGAACAAACACAACTTCGTTGTACCTACAACAAGGCTCATGAAAATAGGTGGCTCGTTCAGACGTCAATGTATACGCTTTTATAATAAACTTCCAAGCCACGTTCAAGATCTAAGCCTTAATAAATTCAAATCATTCATTAAACGTAAGTTGTGCCAGAAAGGCTTTTATACCGTTAAAGATTATATTGAGGACAAAAAGGCTTGGGATTGAGTTGTTCCAATTTTCTGCATACTGAATGTTTTTTTTTTTATTTCTGTTACATACACTGATAAATTGATAATTATTATAACAGAACGACTTGAATACTTACCTTGAGAAGTACAATTTATTGTTTTAATTATTGTGAATGTGAGGACTATGTGGGTCATTGTTTCAGTTTTAATCATGATCTGGCAGTTTAAGTAGTTCATGCGGCCTACCCAAATATCCTTTCTTTGGTATTGTTCGTCGAATCGTTGAGCTCTTAAAGTTCTGAGTTGAGCTGCACGGTTACTGACAAATGCGTGCACTGACTGGACAGGTCCTCTTAATCTGCGTGGTTCTTTCCTCAGAAGACCATTTCAGATACTAATCTACATGGTCCTCAAAGATTATGTTCGAATATTTATATACACATAGACATTGATGAATTTTATACATACAATGACATGAGTATTTACTTTGTAAAGTATTATATTATTTGCGGGCCGACCTCCCTGATGGCGTCAGCGTGGTGTGCTACGCTGACGACACGCTGGTCCTGGCGCAGGGGAGGTCGCATCAGGCGGCGGCCGACGCAATGACACGCGGGGTTGCGATAGTCGTGGAGAGGATCCGGCAGTTGGGTCTCGAGGTGGCTTTGCACAAGTCCGAGGCCATGTCTTTCCATGGGCCCCGGAACAGGCCACCATCGGGATCCCAACTAACGGCAGGAGGGGTTCACATCGGCGTCGAGTCCACGATGAAATACTTAGGACTCGTGCTCGATAGCCGGTGGAACTTCGTGGAGCACTTCCGACGTTTGGCCCCCAAACTGGAACGGACTGGGGCCGCCCTCAAGCGGCTCCTGCCCAACCTGAGGGGTCCAAACGCCTCCTGCCGGAGGCTTTACGCGGGGGTCGTGCGGTCCATGGCTACATATGGGGCCCCGGTGTGGGCGCGTTCACTGCGGCGGAGAGCCGCCCACTATCTGAACGCGCCCCAAAAGGTGGTAGCCGTAAGGCTGATCCGGGGCTACCGCACGATCTCGGGCGAGGCGGCAAGCCTCCTTGCCGGACTGCCGCCGTGGGATCTGGAGGCGATAGTCCTCGCGCGCCTGTATGAGTGGCGCGCGGAGGCACTACGCCGGGGGGAAACCCCGCTTCCGCGGCAAATCGCGGCGGAGCGGACGGACCTCCGGCGCGATCTCATGGCGGCATGGAAAGAGCGACTGTCGCAACCCAGCGCAGGGCACGCCACGATAGCGGCGGTAAGACCCCTCTTTGAGGAGTGGCTAGAGAGGCGTCACGGCGTCCTCACCTACCGCCTGACGCAGGTCCTCACCGGACACGGAAGTTTCGGGAGGTTCCTGCACATCATCAGGCGGGAGGAAACGCCCGGGTGTCACCACTGCGATGATCGCCCCGAGGACACGGTGGAGCATACGGTGGGGGCCTGCCCTGCATGGGCGGAGCACCGCCGTGTCCTCGTAGAGGCGATCGGCAGCGGCGGCGATCTCTCACGCCCGGCCTTGGTTCAAGCCATGGTCCGGGGCGAGGGGGAGTGGGAGGCAGTCGCCTCCTTCTGCGAAGCAGTCATGCTAGCGAAGGAGGTGGCGGGACGGGAGAGGGAGAGAGTCTCCCGTCCAAGCCGCCGCGGTGGACGCTCCGGGCGTCGGGAGCCGCGTGACGACTCCCGGCCACCGTAGGCGCGGGCCTGCGGGCGGTGAGTAATGGGTAGCTCACCGTCCGATCAGGACCAGGCCCGTGCTGGACGGCGCGTACGTGTTCCACGCGCGCCTCAAAGAGATGTCAGCATCATAGAGGGGGCCCACTAGGGCCCAAGCCTGCCGGGAAAGCGGGATCATCCAAAAGGGGTACCGCTGACCCGGAACATAAAGGGCCAAGGAAGGAACACGGGTGGGTTTTAGTCAGTAAGAGTCTGACACTCCCTTCCGCTCCACCCAGAGCGGGAGGAGTCATTTGATGATTTCCCATCCTCAAAAAAAAAAAAAAAAAAAAAGTATTATATTATTTAAATTATTGTGAATGTGAAGATTATGTGGATTAATACTTTTTTATTTTATTTCTTAGTTAGTTTCACGATCTGGCAGCTTGAGTAATTTATGCGGCCTACCCAAATGTCCTTTCTTTGGTATTGTTCGTCGAATCGTTGTGCTCCTTAAGTTCTCAGTTGAGCGGCAAGATTACTGACAAATGCGTGCACTGACTCGACAGGTCCGCTCTATCTGTATGGTTTTTCCTCAAAAGACCGTTTCAGACACCAATCTACATGGTCTTCACATGATCTGACCAAGATTAGGTATGTCTGGACTTTAAAAGAGACTGTGACCTCTGAGTTTGTTTCGGCCTTTCTTCTCAGAGTAGTCAGTTAAGAAACGCCGACCTCATCTAGTTTTTAAAATATGATTGACGTGTAAAAGTGTTTGTAACAAACCTACTTACAGAAATAAATCATTTATCATTTATCATGATTTGCCGGAAACTTAACACTGGTTCATAAAATAACACACTAGATGTTCCCCACATTTTTTTAATATGGGGGTAAACAAAGTAATCAAGCGAACATTAATGAGAGCCATTAAAACGTTTAATTCAGGATTATGAATAAACAAGTTGTGTGCGTGGCCAGTGCTGTGTCGGTGATATAAATATTGCGTGCGAAGGAGCGGAAAATTAAACAACGTGTCCGTGACGTTATGTGACGTCATACTTTTTATAATTTCGTATCTGTCTAATATCGGGAGGGGACGTTACGTCTTTTAAGCGTTAGTCAAAGCATCGGGCACATTCTAATTTATTTTCACCTGTTATAATTTTGGTCGAGTGTCGCAAAATAGGCTAACCTCTAAAGCTATTCCAAATTAACTACTTAACTAACTTCGGTAAGTACGAGGAGATGCCTATCAAAACACTTGACTAGACAGAACAATTAAAGGAGGCATTACGAGCTTGCTAACTTTACGAATCGTAGGGCGTTTCAGCGAAACAAATAAAACGTTTAGTTGTCACTTGTTTCGCGACGAAATCGTTAAACCAGTGCACTGAACACTTCATCAAAGTTTTTATGACATAGTGTAGATCTCGAGGAGGTAATTATTTTGAACATTGGCTATCTGCTGTCAGCATCGTCGTGTTGACGTGGACGCAGCGCGGTATCAGTGCTGTCCAGCCAATATAGTGTAGCAACCTATGCCCTGGTCGGTAATTGGACATGTTCGGCTTAATGAAGTTTTCTCTATATGACGGTACATCATAGGCCATATTTTGATGCTTGTATTTATGACCTGTAGCTGCATATTTATTATGGTGTTAAAACATAGAAAACTAACAAAAGTTCTTCCATACAATTCACTTTCGTTTGAAAAACGCCTTGTAACTTTTCTTCCTTCGATTTTCATATATGAGAATGTCTTCACTTAGTCTAAGTAAAATAAAATCAATAACGAATAAAACGAAAATAAAGTGGAGACCCTCTCAAAACTATTGATTCATCGGTTTCTAGCCTAGATACCCACTTACATACGTGTACGTTGTGAGAAAACTTGAAAACGTGATTGCTGGTATTGTGACATCTCAAAAGCACTTTGATGAGAACTTTTACGGGGAACTTGCGCTGCTATTTTCGACGAATTCGCAGTAATTTTATTAAATTCATGACTGCCTGGAGTGTTTACCTTCTTAAATTCTTTTACAATTAGGTTTTATAAGGCTATAGGTATAATGGCCGCCGCGTGGTCGATGCGAAAGGGTAAAGAAACTTCATTAACCGCATGATTTGACAAGAACAACGTGATCAGGCAGTATTCATCAAAAACAAATTAAGTTGCCGTGCTCTGCCCTCCCTCACGAATTTACAGGACAATTTAGGATTTATACGAGTGTAATATCATGAAAATTTGTTTAAGTACGCCGTATAATCACAATGTTAGCCGCGTGTAAACTGAAAATAATATGCTTTTATAAAATGCTTCCGACGCGTAAATTGCAGTTTAATATTTCAGTAGTTATACGAATAATGCGACATAAAAAGGACTCGTTATACACTTATTATGAAAACATTTTGATTATTATAACTTTTGTACTTGTACATAATGTGTTTGTGTCTTTTACTTGCATAAAAGAAGTAGAAGAACCTACCTTTGGAAGGATTACACGTGAAGTTGCGAAGTCTGTGGTGTCTAATGACCTTTATCGTTACTGAAAGTCTTTGCTTCTATATAAGGTAAGTATGGTAAATACTTTTTTATATCCGAATTATAGTGACCGGGCACACATATGAATGTTCAGCAGAGAATAGAAACGGGTGGGAGGTTCGATAGGGGATTTCATATCGAGCGGCCGGCTAACATTAAAAGGTTAATCGTTCACATAAAACACGGCACAATAAAGAACGTTTCACCATTCATGAGGCACACCGAGTCAGACATCTCGCGTTATTATACTCGTAAAGTTCGCCCTTTCCTTGCATAATGACATGACGAATTGCGCTCGCGATATTTTTGCTTCTTTATGCGATGAGGTCATTACGCGTCAGTTACGACGCTAAAGGCCGGAAAGTAATGGCTTCCGGATATAACGTAGTTGGTACAAGTTTTAAATTTAAAAAATATAATCAGCCGTTGTAGCTGCTGAAAACTCTGCAGCTGAAATGAAAACATTGTGCACTGCCTACAAAACTTTAGCAGCCAACGTGCTAAATACACGCCAGTGCGTATTTTTTTTTTAAGTGGCCAGGAAATTTTACACAAATTCAGTCGTGGAGATAATGGAGAGCGCGAGTTTCGAGTAATAGAGAACGTGTGGTTGGCAAGCTGTGGCGCGGCCGCGTGAAAAAGTACAAAAGTTGTGTTCGCCCGCGTTCAAACCAAGCGGCGAACAAACGTGTTTATACCACAATAATACATCTCTTCATATTCCGTCCTGTTTTAATAACCATGGCTCTCAAACTGATCAAGTAGTTGGTTTTTCCATTAGAAGCTTTATTTAAATAAAGTTTTAACTGCGACACACTTAAAGTTTGATATTTTCAGCTTCGAATAGTCCTTCAAACTTGGTGCAACTTTTACTTCCTTCAATTCCGATTCATAATTCTTCTTAAAACTTAAATGCAAGTTAAAAGCTTAAAATAGTACCTAGTGAGCACTTTCTTGATTTTTAAAATTTTATGAAGTTTCTATGTGGACTGGCTAAGTATTATTAAGTGGCTTATTTTGGATCATTATACTTTATCAGTTACTTCGAATATAATTAAAGTAATTGGGGCACTGATTGGAGATACTTTTTTGATAATTTTTAATGATGTGGTTTTCAAATAATTAATTAGTGTTCTATTAATTAGGGATTTTAGATAGGTAAGTAATGCATCACTTTGTAGGTAGGTCTATCGTTGTAGGTAGGTATATCTTTTGAATTAAATCATTCCTTCAAAATCTCTCCGTGTTTGTGTAAGGCGGTGTGATATGAGTGTAACTTTTCTGATTGTCTTGTGTACTCAATTGAGTTTCACACATCTCTCTCCAATTCCGTATCGATCATTACAAAGAAAAATGAAGTGTATCTTTAATAATTTCATAAAAATAAACGAGCAAATCTCCTCACCAGAGTGGGAGAGCAGTTCGTGCTCGGAATAAATTTCTTCAGAGGGATCGTTTTCAATTTCATGGCTCAATCTTCGGGATCTCAGTGAGAATATGTAAAGGGGCATTTGTCGGTGTCAACACAATGTAATGAGCCCCTTTCGCATTAGCTACGTGCTTACGGCTGTTTTTATCTACCCTCATCCATGTGTCTACCGTTGATATGATATTATGAATATTAGGATTTGATTTTTAAGGTTCTTCTTGTCGTTAAAAGATAATGATTGTATGAAGCGGACGTAAATTGCATTGCCTGTTATTGGAAGTAGAGTGTATTGAAGCTTCTAACGTTTTTTATATTGCAATAAAATAATAATAGAGAATTAAATTTTAGAAACTTAGAGTGTATTGCACACCTCATCACGCGAAGCGGTTGAAGTAGTGCTTTACTCCCGACCCGTCAAGGTCAAGCAATTTTGTGATCTTCAAATGCCTCTATCACAACTATATTGCACTTATACAATAATATGAGTAGATGTACCTACATCGAGAAAACACTGAAATTAAACCATCTTATACTTTCTGAAAATAAAGTTATGTTGCTACTTTGAAAAAAAAACCGCTTCGAAAATAATTTACGTGGACGTCCTGATGTCTGTACGCTGATTTAGTATGTATGTATTTTCCGAAAAAAATTATATATCAAGACAGGGCTTTTATTATTAATTCCAGAATTCGGTGAACTGGTGCTGTATTTCATATCAGTAGCCTACTTTACGTAGTTTTTTTTAAGGATTTTTTATTAAAATTCACTATGATACACACGTACAAAAATACTTATCAGAACTTTTCTTGCATAAATGTTTTTATTTTACAGATCAATTAGATGATTCATTATTTTATTGAAATAAATGAGCGTTATGAGGCGTGCACTTTCGGATTTTCCAAACTTTTTATTTCTTCGTTGGGCACAAATCAAAACTTTTCCTGAGACTGCCTTTTCATGCATCATAATATGATTATACAGAGCCTCATTTTATCAATTTTACGATGCATAAAGTGGTTTGTTCACAATAACACCTCCTAACTGTAATTAAGGAAACCAATTAAAGGTAGCTTTATTAATTGGACCACATAATGTAGGTAACCGTGACAAAGATATTTCAAACGCTACTCGGCTAACCTGACTTATCCCTCGTTAGGTACTTTGGCAACACGTAACTTAGTTAATTTAATAAAGTGAGTAAAATCTTGTCGCGGGTTAACGACTTAACTCTATCACAAAGAGGCATTTTGAATTCTTAATTACCGCCGCCGGCTAAATGCAACGAGGTACGAGACCCGTTCCTTCAGCTCTACATCATATAAAACTTACCCTTTTTTTAATTTGCTTTAGTTAACTTTTATAGAATTGTATTGTTGATGGTGGAGTATTTAATGAATTAAATATATTGTGTTTTATCATCTCAATAAACATTATTTACACCTGTAAATTTTATGTTTTTTTGGAAGAATGTTATTTATGTTGTTACAAGTTCCTAAAAAAAATTGGGTATGAAGAAGTTTAAAGAATAATAAAATGATAAGGATCACAGGTATTTAATTAAACACAGCATTCATTATGTTTGTAGGTACACCTGTATGTACCTACCTTAATTTTCGTGAAACCATATATTTTTCAAACAGTTTTCATACGCATTTAACCAAAATCGCAGACTTTAACCCAATTAATGGGGAGATAAAATCATGGCGTGGTTTATATGAAACAATAACGAGGTGTGGGAATACGGCGACGCTGACCCTCAGCCCTCGGCGTTCGGCCCTCGGCCCTCGGCTCGTGAGTGACGGGCCGTGTCTGCGCCTCTCTGACCCTCGTATTATGACAACAGACGTATCTATCACAATATGGGAACGTTTATGTTTGTGCTTTTACTAGATAAAGCCTACGACTCGGGGAATGCATGCGGTATTAAGTTTTCATGTTGATTTTAAAACCGCGTCTACCCCAACGGTTATAGAAGAGATAAAAAATGTGCGTTTTTTTTTGTCGTCATTTCTTTATGTGTTATGTAAGAGCATTTTTGGCTCTAAGTTCTGAAAGTATTAAAAAAATATCCATGCTCCTTGCAACTGATTCTCTTCAACCCATCGCGTGTATAGCAAAAAAAAAATATGATAAATTTTCTATAAAAAAAGTTATGCAAATAAATATTATGCATTCATTCCAAGCATCGAAACAGCTGTCTACCTATATTCTTTTAAATTCTTGCATTGAATTTCTCCAGCCAATCTCCTCTGCCTTTGACATTGAAGTTCCCGCTATTGTGAATTGTTTCAGCGGAACATTCCGCTATTGGAGCAGTAATAACGTTTGTTCAAGAAATTCAAACGTGAAACTATTGTGAGGCGCGTTCGAGGGGTGCGCGGCGTGGCAGAAACGTCGCCGCGATATTGTGCCGATGTTCCGCGACCCGACACCACTCACACGCCGCACACCACACACATGCCGAGCCATTTGCACAAACATTCACTTGAAAACATAACAGTAACTGTGTGGAAATTGATTTGGCAAATCGTATGGATGTGATAGGATGTCAAGCTGTTGGCCGTAATAAAATATCGTAATTTACATGAGTCGTCGTTATATGTGTCAGTCTTATCTTCGCGACACCTACATTCGATCTTGCTCGTTATTTTTGATAGGTACGCATGACATGTTTTTGAATTCTTATATCTTTCTGGGATTATGTTTCCGTTAGCTTGCAGGGGAGCAACAATTTATTTATCGTAGCAGGCAAGGCATTGACAAAGGCCTCAGATGCGATGATTACATTTCATTTTTGTGAAAAAAACAATCTAATTCATATGTTGGTGTTTGCGGAGCGGCCGCGGCAAAGTCGTTGCTATTGAGAACCGAAATGTCACAATGAGTAGAAAGAGCCCTTGTTGATGAAGCTGTGTTCGACACGGAGCGAGGGGGTGAGGTGAGATTGCGACCCTTCTGATTACACAATGTTGGCTTTCATCCCTTGTGCAAGTCGCGCTCCGGAAATCTTTTGTGATTCGACTTCGGTTATTGTGGCATGGCATACTAATACGAGGTAGGTGACGCCACTGAAATATGTGACGAGTTGAAACCACAGGACCAGCTCATTTCATACTCCACACGTAATAAACGTACCGGCTGAAGAATACGGTGCAAATTGACGCCTCACGGCGGCTCGTAGCCACCCCTTTTATAGTGCGACTATTCCTCTAAGCGTAAGCATGAAATTTTATGTCTCTATAGAATACTTTACCGCAAATTTATAAAAAAAAAATCTGTGTAGCTAATTAACCTCTTCAACGATAGCAAACTTTCTTCTCACAGTTTTTGTCTTGTGTAAACTCGTGTCGTGAACTCGTGAGACAACTCAGCTTATCCGACAGTGGGCAAGAACTAAATTAGATTTGTGCCGCCTGTCGCCCTCATGATCTAGTGGAGTCTGAGCTCACAGGTCACTCGCACACTTCACTTGCTTTGCGGACACTGCACTAAGATACTGAATGCTTCTATTTACACAAATGTTTTGTTGTGTCTTTGTATTTCCAGTTTTTTTATTAACCGTTCTTAGCGACTATGAAACAGACAGGCACAAACCACATTTGTAACGAAACAATTTCAACACATTAAGTATTATAACCTAATCAGGACGCCTAGTCAATTCATTGGTGCATTGTTGTGTACGTACCACAGAAATATTACTTTATTATATCTATGGTACGTAGTATTTTGAAGTATTTTGCGAATTATCTTATCAACATTCACCCCATATTAAGTTCACAAGTGGCCCATACATCGTCTGGATTACCCGATCGACGGTATGTAATTACATTTAAGTCTTTAAACTTTTGAATGGTTTTGGTTTTCCATACATATAGCTTACGGTTGAAGACGTTCAGAGCAAATGTATCATTAAGGTAAACCATGTTAATTTACACACGTCGTTAATTACTTTAATGGCTGAAACACCAATAAAAGCTGTTTGGTCGTTTTCTTACTATTCAAAAAGCCTGCCATGAAAGCAAGTCATAGATTGAAAATAAATAAAAACGACTCACTAATATCTTAATATAATGTCATTTATTGAAGGCATTTATATCAAAGCTACTGTTGCAGAAACTAGAACTTTTATTCACACAGATAGGAACAATAAAGCAGTGTAAGTAATCGAATCATTGTCCGTTTTTACGTTAAATCCTGAAATTGCCACAATAATATTAAAGAAAGACGAAGAAACTGTAATCCAAGACAAACTTACATTCTTGGGTAAAGGATTTAAGTCAGTATGTCAGAAGCTCTCCCGGAGTGTGTCTCTTCTCTGATAAGAATACGTAAGAGCATAAAAATAAAAGTTCACATCGAAGGAACGGGAAAATGTCGCCGAATAATATTTGGGATTCCAGTTTTATTTGACTGCAGACCCTCTGCGAATGGAGACAGAGATTTCCCGAGATGGCCCTATCAAACATTTATGGAGTAGCTACATAAAAGGACAACACTTAAGAACAGTTTCAATAAGTGTTCGACGTAACACGAGCGTAACGATATTACCGACGAGGCATAAAACTTCATGGCTCCGTTTGAATCTTACATTTAACTAACGATACGAACATTTTTATAAGCTTTCGATTCTTGTGAAATATCTATGGAAACAGATCCCTCATAAGTTAATCAATGTGGTTAATTAAGGTCACGTACATCATAGGTATGACTACATAGCAGTAATCAAAACATGACAGTTCGCAGGCTATTAAGAGATTATCTAATCGCTACATGAAGCACTAGTATGGTAGTTACGTATGCCTGTGTAGCTTGCCACGCTATTGTGTCATACGTAATTAGTAATTAAGAGAAATGTCTCTCCACTGCAGCTAATTACAAACAAACATGCAAGTCTGAATAAAAATCTCGCTTTGAAATGTAACTGAGCTCCGATTTTCTCGGAAGTTTAAGTATAATAGTTGTTAGCTTTTTGAACTGAAATTATTAAACGCTTAGAAAAAATATATTTTTTGGGTAAATGTTTTTTTTTTCAATAATTATACAACTCTATATCAATGATCGTAATCTAGACATCTAAAGACAAAGTAACGTATGAATTATGTCAGTATTTGAAGACAAGCCGTTTAGTTATCGATGCGGTTTGACCGAGCGCGAGCGCGAGAAGCTCGTATAAATGCAAATCAGCCGATTGTAGTCTTGCCTTGATTAATTTAAAACATTTACCAGTACCCTCTTACTCTTAGCGGCTGCTTTTTAGTTTCATTGAAGCTACCATTTATTTCTGCGACAGCAATAGTTATTTGTTATACAAGAGTGCAAAGTTGCTTTTTAACCGCGTGTTCAATTTTGATGACCGAGCAAGCGAAGGATTCTAAAATTGAATCACGAGCGCAGCGAGTGATTCAAAATTAGAATCCTGAGCGTTAGCGAGGGAATCAAAAGAGCACGAGGTGAAAAATCTTTGCACTCGAGTGCAACACGTAACTTTTCATTCCACCTCAGCGAGGAAATGACTAAATGCAAAAAAAAAACGTTTACAATCACAAGATAGGTACACTTTTATTTCAGTTTAGGTATTAATTACTACATTATGACAGGTAAGTATTACAGAATAATCTTTAAATTATAACAAAATAATACTAAGGTATAATTAAGAAAATTTTAAAGTAACGTTGCTACAGTTATTTAAATTGAGTGTAATATTTTTGTTTGGTACTGTAATATTGGTGTTAGTCACTTGTGTACTGTTTTTCGGTAAACTATCTGTCATACTTAATAGTTGTACCGATTCATCGGATTCCCTTGGCGTGAATGTTGGAGAGAGAGGGAGATGGTTAGGTGTTTCATAACGGCTTATTTTTGATTAGAAGGGCCAGTCCAAGGATCCGATTGAGGCTCTTTCAGTGTAATGGCTCCTACGATGCCTTCACATATTTTAGACTTATTTTGGATGGAATCCTCTATGTATCCCTCTACAACTGCATTGGACTTCCAGCCTCCGTGGCGCTTAAGGGACAGGAGATCAGCTCCGGAATCAGCCAAAAGTGTGGCTGAAGTTCGTCGGAAACAATGACCCGTGTACAACAGGGGTTCTGGAAGTTCAAGAAATGTTGCTATTTCTCGTGGGATACTGCCAATTTTATTAGTACCCATAGGCTGTCTAACACACTTTCCATTGCGATACTGTAGAAAAAATCGATTGATTGGAGTGTTAGGCGGGCGTAAGACTTGATATTTCTCAACAATCGTTACGTATTCCTTGCGAATGACGAAGTTGCGGTCTCTTTTTGTCTTTGTATTAGGTAAATTAATTAATAGTACTCGTAAGTCATCTGAATGTTTCTCAATGTTTTTGACATTAAGTTGTGTTAGTTCATTAGTTCGACATGCTCCGTTTATTCCAATAATAAGAACAACCTGTAACGTAAAGAGTATTGTAGTAGATAAATGAATAAAATTGATATGAACGCATAATTATGCCTATCAACATCTACTAAGTATACTATTTAATTGAGATTAATATACTTAAGTAGATACTGAATGTGCAACTGACTTACTTTTGCCGCCAAATATACGGAATCGGGTGCTTCGTTAAGAAACTTTTCAATATCAGATACTGTGAAAACCTTCGATTTTTTTGGTTGATGACCAGATGAGGCTCTTTTTAAAAATGCCACTAATTTAGGATAGGTATCGATATGTTTGTCTTTTTTCATCTTTATTGTTGCTTTTAGCATCGAATACGTACTCCATAGAGTGCTTGCTTTCTTGTTCTCGGATAATTCTATAAAATATGCCAGCAAAACGTTTTCTGAGAAAGTTTTGGCTCCTTTTGCTAGTCGCCACGTGTTGAACATATCGTACTGTTTTAAATACTTCTCGCGTGATTGTTGAGGGAGAAAGCTCATTTGCGCATTATTAACAGTTTCAGTCAATTCTGTTGGCGTCAAGCAAACTTCCTCGTCGCTAGAATCACTCATTTTAGTTTTTTCACTTGTTTTCAAGTTTCTTGTTTTTAATATAAGGTTTAACAATGACGTGAAAAAATGCCGCGTAAAGAACCGCGTACAAAGCAAATTGAAAAAAGAACACCAAGAAGGTTCCGAGTCTGAGTTTTTAACAAATTAAAAAAAAGTTGTATGATATATTCGGCACCATAGAGGTAGCAGTAAATAGGTTTAATGTTTTTTTTAATTCACAAACTTAGTGCACACGATGTTCTAAATTCGTTTAAAAAAAATACTCTTTCCGAGATGGTGGGATGAAAAATGTATTTTCATCCCACCATCTCGGAAAGAGTATTTTTAATCTTCAATATCTGAGTGGAAAAGCCGTTTTTATTCTCTAGAGGATAAAGTAAATTGAATTTAGAACATCGTGTGCACTAAGTTTGTGAATTAAAAAAAAACATTAAACCTATTTACTGCTACCTCTATGGTGCCGAATATATCATACAACTTTTTTTTAATTTGTTAAAAACTCAGACTCGGAACCTTCTTGGTGTTCTTTTTTCAATTTGCTTTGTACGCGGTTCTTTACGCGGCATTTTTTCACGTCATTGTTAAACCTTATATTAAAAACAAGAAACTTGAAAACAAGTGAAAAAACTAAAATGAGTGATTCTAGCGACGAGGAAGTTTGCTTGACGCCAACAGAATTGACTGAAACTGTTAATAATGCGCAAATGAGCTTTCTCCCTCAACAATCACGCGAGAAGTATTTAAAACAGTACGATATGTTCAACACGTGGCGACTAGCAAAAGGAGCCAAAACTTTCTCAGAAAACGTTTTGCTGGCATATTTTATAGAATTATCCGAGAACAAGAAAGCAAGCACTCTATGGAGTACGTATTCGATGCTAAAAGCAACAATAAAGATGAAAAAAGACAAACATATCGATACCTATCCTAAATTAGTGGCATTTTTAAAAAGAGCCTCATCTGGTCATCAACCAAAAAAATCGAAGGTTTTCACAGTATCTGATATTGAAAAGTTTCTTAACGAAGCACCCGATTCCGTATATTTGGCGGCAAAAGTAAGTCAGTTGCACATTCAGTATCTACTTAAGTATATTAATCTCAATTAAATAGTATACTTAGTAGATGTTGATAGGCATAATTATGCGTTCATATCAATTTTATTCATTTATCTACTACAATACTCTTTACGTTACAGGTTGTTCTTATTATTGGAATAAACGGAGCATGTCGAACTAATGAACTAACACAACTTAATGTCAAAAACATTGAGAAACATTCAGATGACTTACTATTAATTAATTTACCTAATACAAAGACAAAAAGAGACCGCAACTTCGTCATTCGCAAGGAATACGTAACGATTGTTGAGAAATATCAAGCCTTACGCCCGCCTAACACTCCAATCAATCGATTTTTTCTACAGTATCGCAATGGAAAGTGTGTTAGACAGCCTATGGGTACTAATAAAATTGGCAGTATCCCACGAGAAATAGCAACATTTCTTGAACTTCCAGAACCCCTGTTGTACACGGGTCATTGTTTTCCGACGAACTTCAGCCACACTTTTGGCTGATTCCGGAGCTGATCTCCTGTCCCTTAAGCGCCACGGAGGCTGGAAGTCCAATGCAGTTGTAGAGGGATACATAGAGGATTCCATCCAAAATAAGTCTAAAATATGTGAAGGCATCATAGGAGCCATTACACTGAAAGAGCCTCAATCGGATCCTTGGACTGGCCCTTCTACATCAAAAATAAGCCGTTATGAAACACCTAACCATCTCCCTCTCTCTCCAACATTCACGCCAAGGGAATCCGATGAATCGGTACAACTATTAAGTATGACAGATAGTTTACCGAAAAACAGTACACAAGTGACTAACACCAATATTACAGTACCAAACAAAAATATTACACTCAATTTAAATAACTGTAGCAACGTTACTTTAAAATTTTCTTAATTATACCTTAGTATTATTTTGTTATAATTTAAAGATTATTCTGTAATACTTACCTGTCATAATGTAGTAATTAATACCTAAACTGAAATAAAAGTGTACCTATCTTGTGATTGTAAACGTTTTTTTTTTTGCATTTAGTCATTTCCTCGCTGAGGTGGAATGAAAAGTTACGTGTTGCACTCGAGTGCAAAGATTTTTCACCTCGTGCTCTTTTGATTCCCTCGCTAACGCTCAGGATTCTAATTTTGAATCACTCGCTGCGCTCGTGATTCAATTTTAGAATCCTTCGCTTGCTCGGTCATCAAAATTGAACACGCGGTTAAAAAGCAACTTTGCACTCTTGTATAACAAATAACTATTTTATTTTATTTTGCTCCAATAATAACGTCTACGCCTTTAAATATTTGATGGCAGCACTAACGTTGCCTTTTGACTTCTTTGTCACATCGTTCATATAATATTTATCGTTACTGTACCAAAGAAATTCCATTTTGGGGCAAACGCGCAAATAGTTCGACGTTTGAATTTCCCCTGTGTAAATGTTATTACAGTACGTTCCGTTAGTGTGTTGCAGGTGAAACATTCCGCAATAACAGCCAAGTCGGTGCCTTGACAAAGTGGGATTGCCATATAATGCCGGAGTCCCGCAGAGGAAGCGTCGCGCGCCGTCTTGTCTTCACAATACATTTGCATAAGCGAAAGATGGCAAATCGTTGATCGGTAAGAGTGCAATCGTACTTCAATACAACAATCTTACGATTCCATTGTAAGTTAACTTTATGTTTTATGGTAACTTAATTAAGTTTTAATGTTCTCTAAGCTTATGTTCGCCCCAGTCACCTGAGCAGTCTGGTAATTCTTTCAAAAACAAAATTAACTAAGTTACTCGGCTAAGTAAGACTGATAGATATTTGTGTGGGAGTGAGCAGGAAAATGCCGTGATTGACATAATATTAATGATGCTTCTTATTTTTGTTTAGATACGTATTATGTTTTTTTTTTTAAATAAGTAGATACTACAGCTACGAATGATGATCACGCATGTATTTTTTTACCATGTTTTTCTCCGACCAAACGTTGTCTGTATGTCTACCATGCACAAATTCATTAAAATTGTATTTCTATTTGTGTTTTCGTACATTTTGTATTAATCAGCTTATAGTGAAATTGATGATCCTGTAGGGAATTTGATCAGGCTAGCAAAATTATTACTTTATAACTCTGACAGAAATAGCTCAATATTAAAGCTAAGAAAAACGATTCACAAAGGAGCTAACATGGAGATAACGAGAAAAAATAATCCGTGTGTCGTTTCCTCTTCACTCCTGGCTCGAGCCGTGAGATTATCACGCGCACCGTGATTATGATTAAGCGCCACCAGCAGCGGAAAAAGTGGCAAGAATAAAATTAAAATTACATTTTGTGCGTCCTCATTATACTTTTATACCTCCCGGAAAATGTTTTACGCTTATATTGTGTTGCTATATATATATTTATGGTGTGCCTATGTTTAATGCGGCTAGCCCATAAATATAATTAAAACATAGGTATAATTTTGCATTTAAAAGTCACTCTGAGTTTGTGAAACTGGCCCTTATTTACCCCGAAAAATGTAAATAACGTATGATTTTTCCGTTTTACATAGTACGAGTACAGTTAGTATCGGGTATTACGTAAATACTGGTTGCAGACAGGTATCGCGGCCAGGTGGCTTTAACAGCCGTATTTGTCATCCGCGCACCAACTCCGAAATGTTCCTATTTATCACGAATTTGATATTTATCTACAGTTTCTTGTGTTGTAAACACTAGTGTGTTTAAGTAATATATTTTGGTATTTAATACATGAATTTATAAAGTAGCTACGTACTCTAACGCAACTCATTATTATTCGACTTAACGGCACTAAGTCGCTTTTTTACATAGTTTTTGCTGTATTTTTCTTGTCAATGCTTTATTTTTCTGAACTTTTAAGTTCAACTGAATTTTAAATATTAGACGCCATAGGCATTATGACAAGAACATCCGTAAACGAAGAAACATTTATACCCTACAAAGCCCACACTCAAATCTTATTGAAATAGAAGCAAAACTAAAAAGCAATCACACAAATATATTTGGAGGCACATCAAAACACTTATAGTTTCCCGCAAGAAGACGGCAGAGGGCGCCGTCCACAAATAGTGAGTGTAAGGGTCGTTTTGTTTGGCGAAGTTTTTATACTGTGTACGCCAGGCCACATAACGAGCACCTGCGACCTCATCTACATAATGTGGACAAGTCGATGAACTCGGACCTGGACACTTTCTACTTCAGGCCGCGCCTTGTCAGCCTCCAGCCGGATACTTATTTCTAAACAATGACCTTCACGGTGTTACATACTACGTTACAGATATGTTACAGAGAGACAGAACGCGTACGTGATAAGAGCTTGTCGTACTTTTAACATGGTGTGTCAGGATGTCGAGGTTGATTTAGATTTATTTACTAGTAGCGTTAAGGAAGTAAAGAAAAGTTTGAACAATTATTTTTTCGATGTATAACCATTTTTTTTTCTCTCAATATTATGGTATTTTTTGAGCATGAGATAATTCATTTGCGTATCTCTTACGTCGCTGTTTTCGCGTATTTGTTAATGTTACTCACATTAATCGTTAGTGGAAGCTTGTAATTGGCCATCGTTTACACATTGTACTAGATGTTAAAATGTATTAGCTGTTAGTTTTCCTAAAATTAATAAAATAAAATAAAATACTCGTCAGTTGAAGTTCTCAACTCAACAATGATAATAGGCATAGGTGCCTGTTATCATTGTTGAGAGAATCATGTATCTTGTTAAAAAATCTCATTCCATATGCTCCGAAGATTTGAAAGTACCTATTGTCTGCGATGGTTCAATTTTCTACAATAGGTATCAAAACTGTACAATAAGATGCATTTGCTAGCTTCTTTAGCTTCAGAGATAAAAATTGAATTTTATGGCTCCCTCAGGAATCATAACTATTCCGGAATAAAAGGTAGACCACATGTTTGTCTTAAGGTCAAATTAAGAAGAAGAAATATTGTTTTGCACTAACTATTAGTTAATTTTTTAATGAAAATGTTTATTGTAAATATAACGATCTGCGTGGTTATAATACAGAAAGAACTTACTTTTATTCCATCAAGTTGGGCAAATGCAGATATTCAGATATCCACAGAAACCACTGAATTTTAAAAATCTCCAGTTATTTGGTATATACACACATCAGAAGAAGTGTCTAGGGATCAAGCACGTTTTTGCTACTTACTAAAAATCTGGGTTCTCAATTATATTTTTTGTAACTCCTATGGATACTTTTTAGTGAATATCGTCTAAGTTTGAAAAGAGAATAGTGTTTGAATTTCGGTCGAAAGATGAAAATCTTCTGTCAACTCGTTTACTATATAATCCTGCAACGGGTTTGAGGCCAAATCAGTAAAATTTCTGCCATACTTCTGAGTGGAATCAATACAAAAGAACATTATTGTGGAGAGAAGACGTCATTTGAGCCGAGAAGAGATGATCAGAGCCGTAGGATTGTTGGAAGCTGGTTCTTGGCAACGTGCTGTGGCAATCGCTCTGGGCACTACGCAGAGTGTTATAAGTAGACTTTGGACACGTTACCACATCACTGGCAGAATGGCAGAGCAACATGGAGGACGAGCTCGAATCACCACACGCCGACAAGATCGTTACCTACATACAAATTACTGCTCGACGAAATCGTACAATGACCGCGACGATATTGGTTACGACGCTTCATAGCTCTTCAAGGATGTTAATAAGCGATCAAACCATAAGAAATCACTTGCAAGTCAATCCCCGTTCCCTAGACCGCTACGTGTACCACCTTTTGTGCCCCGCAATCGCAGAGCCCGCTTACAATGGGCTCGTGAATACTGAAATTGGACAGAAGAAGTCTGGCGTTTTGTGTGTTTTCCTAACGAATCTCACTTTGGTATAAGGCCAGATACTAGACGTACATGGTATTGGAGGACCCCTGCACGCCAAGAACGTTTAAAATCATGCCATGAAGTCCATGCATACAGTGGTGGAACAATCATAATACGGGCGGGTATTTGGATCGGCGGACGTACCGAACTGATTTGCACCAGAAGCAATCTCAATGCACAGATTTACGCTGAAACGATTGTATCAGATGATGTCATTTCTTTGCGATTCCAATTTGGTGCTTCATTTCTGCTTATGCATGATAATGCACGTTCACACACTGCCAGAGTCGTTGCAAACACACTTGCCGCAGCTAATATCAACGTCCTACCATGGCTTGCTCAATCGCCAGACTTGAATCCCATTGAGCAAGCATGGGATATGCTTCAAAGAAGAGCTCTGCCAAATATGGATGCCGTACAAAATCTTTTTCACCTGTTACAGCGGACGTGGGCGGCCATTCCGCAACGTGATTTGGATTAACTCATATTTTTTTTTTTTTTTTTTTTAAAAAAACGTTGCCCCACACTAGGAATTTCTCCTGTATCGTGGGTGCGTTTACAAACTTAAACTCACATACACAAACGGCCAGACCCGGAACAACTACTTGCAGGTCATACAAATATTTGTTCCGTGCGGGGATCGAACCCGCGACACGTAACGCAGCAGTCAATCGCTTAACCACTGCGCCAACCGTGTCGTCATATTGAGTATCCCGAATCGCTCCGATTGTGTTAAACGCGTTAACGGCGGAAATACAGAATACTAACCGTTTATTTTATGTAATAAAAACCTTTAAAAACTTTTGTTTTTATATTTTTATCATATTTTAATGTCAGGAATAACTATCTAAATAGACATTTTTATTTCATTTCAATAGGGCAATAAAATATTTTTTTCTTAAATACCTTGATCCTTAGACACTTGATATGTGTATTTTTAAGTACATAATTTTCATACCTTTATTTTTTTAATGCTTAGATTTGCTATATCTAAAGCTTTTGTCTCTATTTGATTTCAATATTCATAAGATTTAGAACTACCAAAGACATTCAATTATTTCCTTAACATAATATCTT
Organism: Brachylomia viminalis; assembly: GCA_937001585.2. NCBI lineage: Eukaryota > Metazoa > Arthropoda > Insecta > Lepidoptera > Noctuidae > Brachylomia > Brachylomia viminalis. The sequence goes on from OW443299.2 coordinate 14,802,000, forward strand.
AAATCTATTTGAGAACCACTAAGTTTCAAAAGATCAAGAATGACCAAAGTGTCGAAATTCTCAAAGTACAAAACTACGTAACCCTAAAAGTGAAAAAGATACAGTATCCCTAACATCCCAAATAGATATTATCTTTATTTATAATCCCAATAAAAAGGAACACGAAAACAAAAAAAACTGCGAAACATATGTGCATGTCGTGTGTAATGGGAGGTGATCTGATAAAACGGCAGGCCTTGATGCTGTAGGGAGCGCATTTAAAAGGTATCCGGAGAGTCGTAAAGAAACTTGTGCCCTTAGCGACAAATGAAACAACGGGGAAAACGGAAACTTGTAACATTCCACAACAAACGTATAGTCGAGTCGTTGGGGTTATGCTAACACCAAGACCACTACATGCCCGAAGTACAATTCAATTTCTTTAAAGTTGTCTTATCGACTCTTGTACTTTCTTTGATGCTCCACGATTGTTCCGTTACATTTTATTGCTCAAAAGATTGGATAAACAAATAGAAATCAAAATGTGTATAAATATTTGCACTCGATTGTCTTTGTTTATTGAGTCGTAACTAAAAAAAAGTGTCGAGAAATAAACGTAACAGTTCACAGCTCCTTTATGTCACACGGAGGATAAAGCAAACAAATAAAATTCAGTCTGAACGAGTGTGTTCGTTCGGCTCGTCTTCTCTTTGGCTTTGGCCGCTGCGTTATTATTTGCACGGGATACGATTTACATATTAATAGGACGCATAGACACATTACGGCTGAGTGGCCGCAATTATCTATTAGATCTGGATCTTCGTACTTATCGGATCATGCGAAGCACCGCTCTTGATTGGATGTCGTTGTAATTGGTGGTTAATCGATAGGACTTTTATGGAACGCAGGTAGGTGATGGCCAACATATGGCTTAATTGTGGGTATTGCAGGTTAGTCTAATAGATACTAAATGATAAATGATTTTATTTCTGTAAGTAGGTTTGTACAAACACTTTTACACGTCAATCCTATTTTTTTTAACTCGAAGAGGTCGGCGTTTTTTATCTGTCTACTCTGAGAAAAAAGGCCGAAACAAACTCAGAGGTCACAGTCTCTTTTAAAGTCCAGACAAAATCTTTGTCGGATCATGTGAAGACTATGTAGATCGGTGTCTGAAATGGTCTTTTGAGGAAAGAACCACACAGATTTAGTGGGCCTGTCCAGCCAGTTCACGCAATTGTCAGTTACTTTATGGTATGTTCCGCTGTTCCGCAAAATCAGCTTATTTGGTTCACCACTATGGTGCTTTTTATAATTATGTATATTTATATAAATGGAGTAACGCTTCTTTTTTCTATAAGTTTTTATGCAATCCGTTTACGTAATAATTTGAAATGTTTAAGGTATTCCTTTCAGCACGATACACCAACACTTCCTGTCAAAATTCTGCGTTTAAATAACCTAACGTTGACTGTATATTCAACTTCAAAATAAGTTCATTTATTTTCCCGTAATTTTGCAGCACATTTTAAAGGAACTGTGAAGACAGCAAACTGTTAGTTGGAATTAGCTAATTACTCAAACAACTGAAACCCCGCCGTATTGGATCGAGGACGTGTAGCAAGTAAGCAAAATTCTAAAGATGCAATCCTAATGTTGCCCCTCGTTAACAGCGCGGGAAAAAAGCGACAGAAACAAAACGTTGTCGTTGCGGTTTCAATTAGGGTGGTCGGTGGCTAGCTCTAATTACCGAGCATGCGGTGCGGTGCCGTGCGGTGCGGTACGGTGCGGCTCGGTACGGTGTGGTGCGGCACTGTCCGGTCGCGACTCGCTGCGGCCGCTGCGATGCTCACAACACTAATCACTCGCTTGGGATTTTAACCAGAACAGATAGATATTTAGGAATTAGTTCATTTATGATAATTCGAATGCTCGATGGTCTAGAAACTTCACCAGTAATCTAATTACCTGTTATATAACATATTTGCAGGTTTAGATTCGGTATGGACTGTGTTATGGCATAAATAAACTTTAGAAACTCTTTCTCTTCACTTGAAAATGTATGATTTTCACAAGTATTTTCACCTATGTTCTGGTGAAAATACCAAAGCAAACCATAATTATATAATAGATATTTATTAACAATTCAAAATGCGCATGTAAACAAAATGCACCGTGATCTACAAATTGTCAATTTTATTCAATGGCTAGGGCAATTTCTTTTCAGGCCCATTTACATCATGCGGCTCAATCGCCGTTACCGCACGCCCTCCCGCCGCGCGCCGCCCGCGCCGCCGCGAGGAAACGACTAGTGTAAATGCTTGTTCGTAACACATAAGATTTTATCTCATTCGAAGAAGAAGACTTGTGGAATCCTTTACTATTTTGGTGTTGACTTTGTTAACTTGCATCAAGTATGAATTACACCAAATATGATATCTCCGCAGCTAGATTTTTAAAAAAATGCGACTTCAGATAATGGCTCAAAATTAAGATTGTATAATAGCAAAATTATTGTGCAATATTGAAAAGCTACTGCAACCATTTTGTTTGCCAAACGTGTGGGTTTGGATAGTAGTATTTCATACTGGCTGTTGGAGTTGATATCGGTCTACAGGGAAGAGCAAGACTAGGCCGAGATAAATGTCGACGTTTGCTTGAAACACCTTCTGCTGACTAGATGGCGCGAGTGTTCACAATGCATAATGTAAATGAACCCATTACCCTTCTCTATTGTTGTACTGCCATTGTTAACGTAATGCTAATTAATTATTTTACTTCTATGAGCATTACTCTTTAATATCTATTTAATAATTTTATGCATAAGGCGGCTGATCATAAGAGCTTATTAAAGGCATACATTCAAGTACGTAATTGACTAAAAGTGCAACTAAAACTATGAATTTTTAATCTACTTATATTTAAATACATCTTGTAAATGCTCTAAGACTTTCATTATTTTTTAGTTTTATAAAATTCCAATGTGCAAAATGTAAAAATCTATATTATTTGCTATTTATAAATTGCATTAAAACGTTGCGTTGTTATTTTTAATAATACTGTGACGATTTCTTTAAACTAACAATAGTAAAATAGTATAACATTTTTTTATGGAATACCATTTTCGATTAACCTACTGACATCACTTTAGCTATTTGGCACTATGGTCTGTATTGGCTACGCTGAGGTGCATCACTATACACTGTTCGTGTATCTTCGGTCATCATCGGCACAGCTCGGTGTCGTCGTCGTGTGCAACGCACGGAGCTTCAGGCGCGGCCAAGAATAGTTTCCCCGACGCACACGCACATAGTTGGTAAACTTTAGTACTTCTCACGTTTTTATTAGGCTTGTCAGTTCTAACAGCTTCTTTTAAATTATTGATCACTATATTTTGAGCGTTGAGTTTGATCTGCAATGACACAATTAAAAATTAAATTAACGTCCAAATGCACTTTATTTTCATCATTGAAATCAAATGACTAGTTACAATGTACTGTATACTTACAGCACCAACAACAGAGTCTAGTTTGATGTTGCCGTGCGATGTAATTTCTATTTTTCCGGCTCTGCTTTCAAGGAATATGTTCTCTGGTGCCCTCAAATCCAACCGCCTAGTCAGAGATTCCAACCTTAAAAAAATAAAAATGCATGTTTTAAAGTGCATTGTGCATTATATCGGAGCTTCCACCTGTTCATACAGCAGGAAGCGACGATGGCGGCGGTTCGTCTAAATGCACTAGATCTCTGGGGTAAGAGAGACTTACCATACACCGCGCGGCTGGAGGGACTCAGTAAGGAGTTCCCCATTACGAAAGCCATAAATGACCGGGTACCCAAACAATTTATATTTGATAAAAAATACAAAATCCAACTTCACGAGGATCGCCGATGCGAGGGCTTGCGCCCGGCAGAGCTGCGCATCTTCACGGATGGATCCAAAACAGGTAGTGGCACAGGTGCTGGAATCTTCTCGGAGGACTTCAACATACGCATCTCCACACCATTGGGGGTCCATAACACAGTGTTCCAGGCCGAATGCATGGGTATTTCTCTAGCCGCCTCAGCCATCATGGCCAGAGATGTTAAAGAACACTCGATCCGCATACTCTCAGACAGCATGGCCGTTCTGCAAGCGCTGAACAGTCACACAGTTGATTCTGGGCTAATATACGAGTGCCACCAGCGCTTCAACCAGGTGGGCAACCTCAATAACATAACCATTCAATGGATCAAAGGACACAGCGGTTCGCTAGGCAACGATGCAGCCGACGAACTTGCCAGAAGGGGGTCGAACGTTGTACCAGTGGGTCCCGAACCCATCGTGCCACTCCCCTTCGGGTACATACGCACTCTGGTAAGGAAACGCACCAGGGACCAACATCACAAACTATGGGTGGACCAACGTGAGTGCAGGCAGGCTAGGGAAGCACTCCCCACAATCGATGGCCGCTTCACGAAACAGGTTCTCCGACTAACCAAGCAACAGCTGCGTACAGTCACAGCAGCCGTAACTGGTCACGGGTCATTTAATAAACACCTCTTTGTATTAGGAGTCACGGACAGTCCGCTGTGCAGGGCCTGCATGGAGGAGGACGAGACAGCAGCCCATGTGCTTCTAAGCTGCCCGGTGGTCACCACATACAGGGCAAAGTACTTCGGTAACCCACGTAGGGTACGTGAGATTGTCAGCAACACCAAGGCGTTGCTGGCATTCCTCGAGGAGCTGAGGTGGATCGAATAACCGATTTTCCCGCCCGTACGCAAAATACGCGTATTGACGTGGAGTTGCGGACACCAGCCCGTATTACCTATTACCTATATCGGAGCTTTTCGGCCAATTTCGAAGTCAATCGGCCCAAGAGGCAAATTCGCATGGCAGGAAACCTCACCTTAGGGCTTATCCAAGATCAGGGAACATAGGATGTATCGCTTTCTAATGCAAAGTACTCACTGTAAGTCAAAAGCAGGGGGCGCGCGCACTATGGGTACTTGCACGGCACTGCGCACGTTGATGCCGCCGGGCGCGTCCATCGCCAACGCATCCGAGAACACGCGCACTTCATCACGCGAGGCCGAGAACACGGGACTGCCGCGCGCATCACGCACGTGCAACGCGCGACCGCTGAACTCGAGGTGGTCGCGCTCTGGATACGGTCGAAAAAATTACGTTGAGAATATTGGTGACGGCAACATGTTACGTTCTGGTCGTATGTACTTCCCACGACATTTACCATCGAACTAACAGATCACACAGATCGATCGAACAGTACCATAAATAGCATAACAGTCAGAAACCAGACCATAAAAAACCATTAAAATAATCGGAGAAAGCAATCGCTCAGGTTCTTATACGAGCGGCTACGAATGTGACCCTTTAGTTGCTACGACTGCTACAAGAATCGAGTCCCGTAGCAAACCGTAGCTGCTACAAAACAATGTGCGGTATATCACCAAACAGCAAGTCTGGGTCTTAAATTAATTTTAAGTGTCTGATCAAAGATATCAAAGATATTTTATAATAGAATCCTTTTGTGACATTTTAACCTTTTAAGCGCGTGGCTAAATATCAATTGCCGTGCCCCTAGCGCGCGGCTACAAATCGAAAAAAAAAAATTTTTTCGTTTTAGTTGTACCACACAGTTATTAGGACGAAAATAGAACGAAAAAATCATGCATGTTTTCTGTCGCAGAAATACGACACGAGCGGTAGGGGCACGGAAAAATGTGTCGCATAAATGCGACACAAGCGGTCAAAGGGTTAACAAAAAAATAAGAATAATACTAACTAATAAAAAGCTTGGAGTGTTCCAAGTGGTCTGGTTCAGCGACCTGCACGGTGAAGTTCCGGTGCGAGTGAATGGTGATGGGTTGTGCTACTTGTGACGTGATGGTAGATGCCACTAGGTTGTTCACCACCCACGTCTGACCGTCCACGTGGATGCCGCCCTTTACTATCCGAATAGGTCCCACACTGTTCTGTAAAATGATCGAAAATAAATAAGTATGAAACTTGAAAATAAAACTATTGAAGGTAAAATTCCCCACATCATTTATTGTCAGACAATAGATACGCATTTTATTCTACATACTAAAGACTAGTTATAATAGGTAACTTCCATAATTACCTTGCTTTCGTAAGCGTGGAATGTGATTATACGAGCATAAAAAAGAGCCCGCTGTTAAATTGTAAAATGCGTCTTAACAATCTATCAATATATTATTACTACGTTTTAGGAATAATTATTAATTTCTTCAGACATTTGGAAAATAAGTAAAGGCTACCAAGTCTTACCATACTCAGTTTTAAAGCGCCGACGATCCACAAGGTGAGCCCAATATTTAAAAAGACGAGTATCATCAAGAACACTAGTATGCAGTATAGAGTGGTTCTCCTCCAGCCCCTGGTGAATACTGTGGGTAGGCATCCTTTACTAGAGGTGTCCTCGGTTGTCACGGCGGTTGGCGGTGGTTCACCAGTAGGAGTGCAACCCCACCCGCGGATAACATTCATGCTTCTATCTTCCACGCTCATATTTTGTGACGTAGGTATACGTCACAAAATATTTTATAAGGCTACTGGTTTACTGTAACAAAAGACATATAAATTAATTGATAGATAGTGAGAGCAGGAATCCAAGTTATATAATAATACTTAAATCATAATAAGAATTCTCTCAACTGCCAAAAACAAATATGACATTTAAAATGTACAAAGATACAAAACGGGTTTGGTATAGTTTCTTTAGTTTCATAGAAGGTACTAAAGGGCACTCCATAACCTTAAAATATTGTGTTGTAAAATATTGTATTGCAGAAAACATATAAATATATTTTATAGCTGTTTTAGTAGTACGAACAACACCAAGAGACATGTAAGATCGATACGTCAGGTAGGACTTATGCAAGTGTTGTGCCCAGGGGCCCGAGCCAGCCACCTGCACCCCGCCTTTGTTTCACGAATGTTGGACTTGCACATTTACGTATACAGAAAATAAACACATTTAACTTTGTAGAAAGCCTTCCAGGACATTTATTATTCTCTAAGTCATTATTTTGGTCTCTGTTTCTATTAACCGACTTAATTAAGTTGTTATGAATAATGATTGTCACCGTAAAAGATCCCATAAATAATAATAATCTCAAGATGCAGATATAATATAGTTATGTATATATATACATACATAACAAGCAATACGCACTGTTAGCGGTACGTATGCATGTATACGTTGGTGAACATTGTTGCATATCCCACTTACAATATATTCTCTTCACCGGGATTTTTCAATTAGTTGGCTTGTAATTGAATGAAAAACAAGGTAGGAGCGAGACAAAAGTTGCAGATAAAGCGCACAGTACTAATGAATGGCGCACAGCGAGCACCCACTAATGAATATAACACTGGAGCTTTTCGAAAAACACCCATTAACTATTCCGAATGTTGTTAATAACTGTTCACAGAAATCTATCTACTCTGTTAATTTACTTTACTGACTTGTAAGTAGTGCTGTAAGAGATGCAGCACTAAAAACAAAGACTCGAAAACTGTTTAATTTTATTATTAGGTAAGTAGTATGATTTAATTAAATTCACCTCAACGGCAAACAAATCTTATCGTTAGACCTGCAACAGTATTGCAAATACCTACCATAGTAAGCAAAGTGAGAAGATAAAAGTAGATAATATGGCGGTTGACATACAGACAGCAGAATAACAAGACACATTTTTAATTCACACGTTATGTTTAAAATAGAGTGCAACCGTATGGAGTCAATTAAAGCTGCAGGCGGGTAGGTATTGTTGTTAGTTGGGTAGGTGTTGTTGAGTTCCATGCTCTCTGGTTATATTAAAGTCGTTTCACACATTGTGATACAAAGTAAGTAAATAAAATGTTTATCTTATTAAGACTCATCTTTATCTAAGGACCTGTTAAGTTGTCAGCAACTTAATCATTGTTAACTCATAATATGGAGGTATCTAGACCTTGTCAGTAATTGTTTATTTGAATAAAACTAAAATTACTTTTATTTACTTTAGTTGATGGTGTTCGAAGGGCGCATCGGCAAGAATTGCGCACATTATTAATGTTCGATATCCTATCATCACATTGCACGCTCTTATTTTTGTTTTTTGTGTTATAAATACATTGGAAATCTCCATGTAAAAAACGACAAAAATTATTGATTGCATGCATCTTTTGCTTAAGGTGACCTTCTATTAATTTGAGGATTAAACTAATGGACAGATTAACAAAAATCAAAATAATTCACGTTTTATTTTATTTAAAAAGATCGCATTGCTTTTTTTAAAATTAATTCCAAGAACTGTGTGAATTCTATGATAAAGGGGCGTGCGGAGGGAGCGGATCAGAGCGAGACAGAGAAGGACCGAAAGCTCAAGGTCGTTTGCTCGGGGAAGCGCCTTAAAACTCGTGTTGTGCCTGGAACTAGCTCACGTTAAAATAATGTAACTTAATGCGTATCTTATTTATTTATTTACAGTACACGTACCCACAGTAAAACAGATACAGATACGACATATTAGTATTGAGTACAAAGGTCTCTTGTGTAAAAAAAAAGTATCTTTTAATATGCATACATTATAATAAACGTCATAAATAAATATTTGCAGTACCTATTTATTTTATTTGCAACATGAATGATGAAAAAATAATTACAGAAGTTATCCGCCTGCCACGAAAATTAAAGGCACAGTTGACACCTTTATTTTATAATACTTTCCAGTTCATACATTTTTAATGATTGCAATTTCTGTTTTGTTCAATATGATGCTCTTAGACAAGATTTGCCATTGCTTGTATTTCAATCATTAAAGATTTGCTAACGTTGGTTTATCTGATTCAATTATTAATTTGTTATTATGTTATAGTGGCATGATAGAACCCATGGATGTGATTGGCGTTCTATTCATAGCCAAGGTCAAGATCAATGACTCATAAAGATATTTCGAAGCACACAATATAGTGTATAAAACGTAGCCGCTTACACAAGCTGACCTAAATACTTATGGCTAAATGATTTATAGTCATATCTCAAATTGACTTAAAGTCGATAATAAACTAAAACGATTTAGTTTTCGAATTGAGTTTAATATCTAATATTAGTCGGGAGTCTTTCCAAAGAACGGTTCCGGTCCACTCGCAACCAATGGATTCAGTGCACGATATAATATTTATTAGCTGTGCCTGAACTGTTCGAGGTCACCTGTCTGGCCATATAGTCAATACGGTGGAATTTAGTTCAGTGGCGAAAATGAAGCTAAATGTAGATTTCAGTTCGACTAACATCTATTGTTTATAGAATACTAGCGATCCGCCCCTGCCTCACACGGGTGCAATGGCGTCATGTCAAAACACTTTCAAACAAAACAATGGATTCCTGAGCTATATCTAAGTAAAATATGACATATCTTTTCGGTATAAATGCTATAAAATTATGGTGAAAACCGCATAAAAATCCATTGTATAGCTTCGAAGATCTAAGCGGTCGCACAGACAGGCACGTAATTCGACTATGTATTAAATAAATAAATAAATATCGTCTGACATTGCACACAGCACCATCTAGTTCCAAGTTAAGCACTATTATAGGCTTGTGTTATGGATACCAAATGGTTGATATTACACTACTTAAATATTTTTTTTTCGTAAATACATACATATTATAAATATACTATCTACAGATTCTAGGTCGTATAAAACCTGATTTTAAGTTGAGACCTTATTTCTCGTGTTATTAACCTTAACAATGAAACCGTCGGTAATTTTATCTTGATCAACAATTTGCCTTCGTACACCGGTGGGACAGAAAAAAAACATCAATTTTTGTGACTCAAGGTTAGGTTGAAATAACAACCAATGGTATTGAATTAAGAATGATAGGAAAATAATTAAAATGCTTCTTCATAAAAAAAAATTCGCTAGTATATTATTTGACGAGCTTTTGTGGACAACTTGAATGCCAAAACAACAGCATTTATGGTTCAGTTGTTAGAAGGTTTGTGTTCAGCTGTAAGCAGTACTGTGTGGTTCTGATATACAGGGTGGCAGGGACCTGCTACCATGGATTCAGTACATGATTCTGGAAGCCCCTGCGGTTAAATGTTAATCAGGTTTACAAAAAAATCATTGCTGTTTCATACATTTTGACCGCGTAGGTAAGTATTTCTTATTTCTCTTATTTTTTTGTAAACACCTCGGTGTAAAGTGACAAGTTACTTTACGAGTTATTGTATTTTAGACTTTTTTATACAAGGTGTTGTTTTGCATCCTCGTCAAATTCGTGGAGGTAACTATGCTAATATTCTCGACACGAATCAATAATAAAATAAGTAGGTATTTATTTTTATTTTTTGTATTTTTCGGAAATCGGCATTTGTAGGGCCCGTGTGATACCGCCCTGTAACTGCGCTGTAACTGTAGCACATGCACACAGCGACATAGTCGTACGACACTGCCTACCGCATACGCAACGGGGCTATTTTGTTCTTTGAAAGTGGAGTATTCTGAAATACTGTCAAACTTAAATACCTAAAAAAAACAAGTATGTATTAATTATTGAGCAGGATCGTAATTTTATTTGATTATTTATGTCTTTCATAACAGCCTCCTGAAATTTGACGAGGATGCAAAACAACACGTTGTATTGTTTTTTTTTAATATTCGGACTTAATCCATAAGATAAATTAAACGTGTTCAGTGGTGAAGAGAATATATGTTTTTTTATTTTTTCGCTACAATTACACTTTTCTATGAAACAGTAGTTTTTTTTTTAATAACTGACAAAAAATTCTACTCTAGAATCATGTGCTGAATTCATGGTTTCAGTTTGCGCGTCGATGTGATGCCACTCTGTATAGACGATAATACAGATACAATCATCAGTGATCTAAAAAAATCATGCATTGACCTCACAAATGGGAGTCTGTTCCAAAACTGTAGAGTATCGATTCGTACTCTCAACAAAATTGTATCCGAGTACCAATTTTATATTGAAAAAAATTATGAAATAATTGTTTCCATAATTGGGCTATGGAAACAATTATTTCATAAATTTTAGCAGTAGATACAGGTAGATGAATTGATTATGCGCGCAAGCTCCGCCTGTCTGACCTATTTACATTTATAGTTCAAAGTGAACTAACAAATGCATTCAGCGAATAATTATGATTGACCAAAACTAAGAAATGCACTCTTGTTTCAAACGTACGTTTTGGACGAAAGCGCATTAAAAATGCATTTCCAATTTTTATTGTTGCGCATGTCTAAAATAAACTGCTGCGCTTATTACTTGCATTATATTCACGAAAGAGTATCTCCCAGTTCCTTTGTAAGTTTATAGAGGAATGCCTTTGATAGATTTTAATTTAATTAAGTTCAAGAGTACAGTGTAACGCTAATTGATTCATGTTGTAAATATCCAAGTAATTTATTAGTTGACTTGTACTAGTGAAATTCACCCAAAATGTTTTTTGTTGTCTTTGGCATAGTCAGAAGCTATTTTTGATACCCATGTGGAGAGCAGAGGTAGCATATCTAACAACAAGACAATCCACTTGAAATGCTGATAAAATTATTGAATATTCGGAGGGATGCAGATGCAGGTGTTTCTAGTACATATAAACAAATACCTCGGTATAGTATGGTTAGAATCTTTTATGATCTCTGGCTAGTATAAGATGTTATTGCATCTATGTCAGCGTCGGTATAGCAGGCTTTGTAAGAGGAAGCTTTTCACAGTACAATAGGCCACTCTAGCCGAGAATGAACATTCCTTTATATTTGAGTTTTGCCACACATTGATATTACGGACTACATGACCTAAACGCAATTTTTATAATGACTAAAAGTATATGATCCACTGCAGTAAACAAAATCAGAAAAAATATATGATATTATTCAGCATATTATGCTACTTAGATAGTGTGTTGAAAACATAATACAACTAATTTGGTACGATAGAAAAAAGTCACGAAGATACCTCTAAAAATTTCTTTTAACGATTAAAAACCATACTAATATACATGCAATCATTCTGTTTTTTTTTTTCAGATTGTTCTTCAAGCAACATAATTAACGTGTTTTCATTTTTTAGTCCAATGTATAGATTTTTTGTAAATAGAGAATTGCTTCATATTTTGCAAAAAATTACCAGCTTTGTGTCATTGCGCTTCTCTTTCCTTTCTATGCAGTCTGACAGTGACCGTGACTTAGCTGTTGTTAGCCCTTTTATCTTGATCTACCATCTTAGAATTAGATATAAATAGTGAACATACCTAAGACATACTCGTAAGTAGGTTAGATTGGACACATTGCCTAAAAACAGGTGATGAATGGCGACGTAGCATGGTCACCAAGAGTTGTTTTTACATAATATTAGTCTCTACTCGATGCTAATGCAGAGTTGAAACATAAACATTAAAAAAATCATCTAACAAAATACACGATTTTTATACGGATTCGTTTAATTAATAGTTATTGGGATTGTGTAAAATAAATATTACAGCGCGCCCCGCGTAGCCTGACATACCGGTGTCTCGTCGACCGCTGTTTGATAACGCCGGCACCGAGTATGCAAATCGTATGACAGCTGTGTTTTACGCACTTATTTAAACACATGAAGCACACAGCTAATGAACTTTATTTTAATGTTAACTTTTCACTATTTCATTTGCTGTTGGGCCATTAAAACCATAGCTTTCCAAATATAAATTTAAATGGTAAACTTCAATATTTCCGGATATCGTCTCTGAAGCAAACAGTATCGGTTATATTAATTGAGCGATGCGGCCGGCTGCACCGGGAGTGTGCTGTGACTGAGACTAGGTAAATTCATAGGTGGTGGAAGCAACACTCGAAATATCTGGCGCGAAGCGAGGTGAGGCGGCGTGCTCCAGAATATAATATCAGGCAGTGGAGTGGCCTGCGCTCGACTCGCGCCCGGCTCGCCCTCAGTGCGCCCTGCCGCCGTGCCGCCGCCGCCGCGCCGTCGGCCCTCATAATAAACGATATAGTGCGAAAATAGAAGCGGAACGGGTATCGCTGTGCTCTCAACGTAAATAAAATACCGAAGTTTGCAGCGTTCCTGTCTCTCGCTGGTCGCGTTTCTGTTTTATGAATGTCAGTAGGTACCAGCACAGCGATCGATCTGACGCCGATGGTTTAAAAATAAATGGCGCGCTTTATCCCACGTCAACGCTTGAATTTGTACACTAAGCAAATCGGCTTTTGTATCACATATTTGGAGAATAGTTACAGCTCCTGCACTTATTAACACTGTATTTTTAATGCACTTTTCAGATTTGACTTACTTCGGACGGTATAAATATAATTCTACAATAGGAGCCGTCCCATGACCACTACAACTGCATCAAGCACTACTACACGTATGGCGTGTGTGTGAGCGAGTTGTCTGCTCCAGCGTCATAACAACACTGGCTGCGCGAGCGACGGCGCTGCCGAATCCAGCTCGTTTTGAAGTGTTGCATTTTTAATCGGGCGCCTGTCTCGCGCGGGACATAACTCGACAACGCTCTGGATACAGCTGGGCTCCTCTCTATTACCGAGTCTAGTTAACGTTAACGTGTCATTAACTGACACGTTCATATAAACTTGTAAATAACTAAAGCGGACGCGACCCTGACAACAGTAATTACCTTTGTGATACCTTCCTCGTACCGCTCCGCCGGTCTAACGTTCTTGAGATATGACTATTGAATTTTGGAACACGGCAGGATTCATCGGTTTGCGTTTGTACCGTATATTTAGCTATGTGTGAATTATTAATTCCCTCCCAAAATACACAATACAGTGTCGGTACGGTATTTCTGAACGGTGTATAGTGTTGTTTCTTTATTACCAACTGGTCAAAGCAAACACTTTGAATAAAGAATTCGTAAACACATTTTGATAGTCAAGATTTTATGTAGGTATATTTATTTTTTACGATCACGACCGTCACACACCACTGTCTGCCTTCCAATATAAAAGAGAATTCAAATACTGCTTAGGTTCAACATAAAAGTTTACGTGTCCATAACAAAGTAGCGAGCGAATAATAATCCGGAATATTTCATGTCCTTTTTTTGGGGATTTTTGGAAACAGCGATGAAATCATATTGGATGTCACTGAATGTTTTCATGGAAGTTTTATTGAGCTGATAAATGTCAGCCCCGGGGGATACCCACGCCGGCATTTTTAGATAAGTATAAGAGAAACGGGCAATGTTAGTGAAGTGTTCAGATTGTTTTTTTGATAAAGAATACGTACCTGATACGGTGTCAAGGGTCTTTGTGTTGTGATTGAGTTTTAAACATAGAAACTCATAGATTTATAGACAGTAACTGTGGGTGGTATAAAAGCTGTCCTATTTTTTTTGATTATGAGAGAGATGTTTCAAAAAGACAGAAGCAAGTGCGATTTGTTTCAGTCCCGTTTAATTCAGGCCCCGCTCCCACTCGATCCTGTTTTAGGAAACAATCCCAGTGATCCCCGCGTGATGCTGCATAATGTCGCCGCTCCCCGGACCCCGGCCCCGGACCTACAAGCTATTATCAATTTAAATAAAAGTGCGCTCCACGACAATGTTGGAACGAAGAAAAAATATTTAAAAGACAGCGTCGTGTAATTCTTCCCTATTTTAGTTCAATCATATTTTGGAGTTCTATTTTCAGTTGATTTGAGGAAGTATGATAATCGAATAGAATAAGTGTTTATTTAAATTGTTTTATAGTATTCCGGTCATCCAATCAGAAAACCTCTGTATTTTGCCAACACTCTTAGCTCAAGATACTTATTGTAAAGAATGGTGACTTGTTGGCGCCTATTATTTCCTCGTCATGAAGTGGCTTACAATTAGGTTTAGGTTTAAAGATATTTATTCTCAAAAAAGACACAAAGTCAATTACAAGACAACAATACTTGAAATAAATAATAAATGTAAAGTTCCTAACAGACGTCACGGTAACATTATGATACACCCATCCAATGCACCCATATTTTAGGAAGGCTGGTAATTGTGATTATATATTCAGCTAATTCAGTTTTAAATTAATTAAATGACTGTAACTTCCTTATACATGAGGGTATTTTGTTATATAATTGTGCTCAAACATTAACATCTTTTTGCCACCCTTGGTTCTCATCTTCGGTAAAATCAGAAAACTAGCTCGGCGACTGCTACGTTGTGTTATTTGTTTTACTTTAGTAAACGATAAATTAGTCTGTATACTTTTGTTGAGTGTATTGATTTGATATATAATTAGCGGCTTACAATTAGCGCCTTCAATTGCTGAGACTAAGTATTTATAGACGTGCGAAATATTTAAGGTAGGTAGTCCTTCTTAGCCTAACAAAGTTCAGTTCAAAGGTCAGTTTCAAGCACTTCTGAAAGCAGTTTGATATTCTCCTAATCCTTGTTTGAAAAGGCTAGGAGTTTTATTGAGGTTATAATTTTATTGCTTATTCTAAACTATTAAGAATTTCATAGAACTTGAGTGGCATTCATGTGAAACAATATCACCTTTCAGTTGAGAGGGAGTGGCGCGGGCGGTGTGGTTGCGGTGTGGCGGCGGTGTGGCGGCGGTTCGGCGGCATTGCGTCCGAAGCCAAAGTTCTCCATCATACCTGCGTCACTTGAAAATTGAAAAACTTTCGCAATGCCTTTCTTATGGAAATAGTTCGCGTTTACATTTGAGTGAGTTGTCATTGTAGGGATTCAGCGCGCTGTCTTGTTGAAATAATAGTTGACTGTAAGAGCTGGTTACTTCTAGTTCAAATCGTGAAGTCCCGACTGCGATAAATTAAAGCAGATGGTGTTTATTGCTCACTTTGCAATCAAAAGCTGCGTAGATATTTTAAGGATAGCAAAATGCAAAGCATCGCGATAGCTCGTGTAAATCCGCATGAAATATTGATACAGTTTCGTGTAAACGTGTAACAAATGCGGTAATTTAAGCCACCTGCCGGCGCGCGGTGGCCGCGCCGCTCCGCTCCGCTCGCTCTGCTATGCACCACTTTTGAACTGCTTACCTCATATTGCTGCGATTTTACGTTTATGCTATTTTTGCCGGAACGGATTTTTTTAGCAAAATACCCAATTATATACAGTATTCTATGAACCCGTAGAGAGATATCGGAGCGCGCCAAATTAGTGCACTCGTTTTATGTAACCCTGTCGTGAGCTTGTATAGGAAGAAGGTACATACGTCACTCGTGGTATCAAAGGATTGAGATTGAATTTTTCCTAAATAAAAGCAAAGTACTTATAAGGATCAACCTTTTCGATACTTACTCTAAGTACCTTTTATTTTAAGGAAAATTTTGATGGCGTACGGTAACGATGGAGCGTCCTACATGTGTTCAGAGTCGCTAATGCAAATTAATTTGAAAATGTATACATTATTTAATTAAAAAAATCGTAAAATTACTAAATAACTAACATTTAGGTACTTAAAAAATAAATGACTAGAACCAAAAAATATTCACTTCCTCTAAAAAAATGTCGTAACACAGAAAACGCATTTTACAGTGTGACGACAGTTTTTTTGAGGAAGTGTGCGTATATAAACAAAAGGGTACCTACTTGAGGGTCTTCAAATATATTAATAGTTCTCACAAAGTATACGCTCAAAGTTTGTTTAGTGTGCACGAAGTCAAAAATTTACAAATATACCATCTTCATAAATCATCCATTAAAGTTCAATAATTAGGACATTTATTAGCTACAGTAAAAACACCGAGACACCGATGGGGTGTGTTGAACAATATTTTCCGAGTCCATATATACAATAGGGTCCCGGATTCGTTCCCCATCGTCTCCACAGCCTCTTATATTTGTTCACCATCTATTTACAGGAACATCTACACGGGTGCTTCGCCCGCCGTGTTGATTTAGGTTCGATACCGGTACGGGGAGTGAGAAATCCTCTTTAGTTAATATTTCCGCTTCATGAGCTTCTTACTGTAATTTGATAAGTTGATAGTTTCTTTATTGTTTGTAATGAAAATATTTTATTATACAAGGGCAAACTTAATTAGCTAGTACTAGTGGTACCTACACTACCTACACGTTCGTTGGCCCCCAAAAGCAAATCATCCAAACATTTTCTTTTTCGTTGTATCATGTTTATACAATGTGGCGACGACCAAACGACAATAAATGAAAACACTGGCGATACTAATGCATAGGAGTAATAAGAAGCTATCGAATAAAATAACATCGAAATAAAAAGAGTGTATACAAACTAAATACTAGTGATGGGCCGACTATGGGTTTTGCCAATCTTTGAATAGCTATAGTGAGTGACTAAACTATTGAACATATTTGACAGACTGGGAACGTCATAAGATATACGATAATTTATTGTTGTTTTGTCGTCTCCACCTTGTATACCTATTGATACCAATCACGTCTGCGGAGTTTCACTAAATAATTTAATTTGACCCTGCATAGGTACTAGGTAGGTACCCCTTTATATAGACTTAAACAACACAGACAGTCATTAACCTGGAAAATTAACACCGATGGTTTTAACCCCAAAATTCTGAAATCAAAGCAGTCGTCAGTTGCAACTGGGTTGCGGAGTTCTAATACCTAGTTGCTGTTCCACCAATTCGCGCTAAGCGTTTCCAAATGTCATTTTTTATACGCACAGCAATGGAGTGGAACTCTCTACCTGCGTCTGTGTTTCCGAACGCATACAACCCTAATCTATTAAAAGTGAGAGTGAACAGGCTTCTTCTGGGTAAGCTCACTCCTTCGTCGACTTTGTCTCTGTCACCATTGACCTAGACTAGAGTCAAGAGCAATCCCATGTAAAATAAAAAAGACAAGTCACTCCAACTATGCATAATACTAATTCTAACTCATTTGTAGGTTAGGATCATGATTATTAGCGAATTTGTCATTCTCAAAAAAGTTAACAATCTATCAGAATCCTAGCATTAGGTCTAGAAATTCTGCTC
Source organism: Brachylomia viminalis (assembly GCA_937001585.2). Classification (NCBI taxonomy): domain Eukaryota; kingdom Metazoa; phylum Arthropoda; class Insecta; order Lepidoptera; family Noctuidae; genus Brachylomia; species Brachylomia viminalis. The sequence goes on from OW443299.2 coordinate 14,819,963, forward strand.
ACTCCCATAGGTAGTTTAGTACCACAATTTTCATTAGAATATTACAGTCATTTTCATATCTCCTAAATAAATAAAGGTCCTAAGGCGGAGTCGTTCGGAAAGAGTCCACTAGTAATGGTGCAATCATCTAATGAATGCTTCCGGCCAGATAAGCTTCGATTAAATGCTCTCTTTATAGCTAAAGGAAAGGCGCGTTCCCTTTATGTGCCATTGAGATATCTATTTTAGTACAAAGATACGGGAAATATGATACGATTTAAAAATACGTTGGCAATTGGAGTATCTGTGTTGTGATACTGGTTCGTTTATTGTGCTAAAGGAATTGGAAATGTATGCCTACATACATTTGTTTACAGTCAAAGGTTAATGTTAAAATGATCCAAATAAAATACTTGTGCACTTAAAAACCCTACCTGGTCTATATTTCATGATTTTGTATCTAAGAATTGTCAATTACACCATTAAACGTTTCCTTCTGAATGCGCGATGGCGATTAGATTTAAGATAGTAAGTAACCGTAGATACGCGTGTACGTGTGGGTAACACTCTACAATTTATCGCCTGCATATCCTTTCAGCGGGTAGATAATGACCGCAGTAAAACGTTTAAGCACGGAATAACTGCTGCTGGAAGCCGTTATTACAATATTATGAATGGCTTCCCTCGCACCTCGCGCCTCGCGCCCGCGTCTCGCCTTCGTAGGCTCTATCAAGACACACTATTTGGGAGCCTACGTAGCACCTTCGTAGCCAGTTCCGTAGACATTCGTAGCACTTAGCTACGAAATCAAAATGAATGATCGGAACATGTTACTTTTAATTCATACCTGCAAGTAATGTAATGTGAGGTGCTTTGTTTTTAAATTTATAATATTATTTCCTTTAATGTGACCTCATTATTATTGAAATCGAGCAAAGCCGCAGACAACAACTAGCTTTGAAACATACGTTTAAACATACAAATCGTAAAGAGCAAATGATTTTTAAATTATTTCCCCTGGAACATAAAAGACAGCGACTGAATTAGATTGTTTCCCTAACTGAGAAATTGCTCTGGGATTGAATGCGCAAACAAAAAGCGATTTAACATCAATTTAGGATAGCTGGAATCACGTACGTCTTCCTACGATGTAATACAGTGAGACTGGGACTTTTCTACACAACATGTGTTGTGTAGAAAAATCTTTGTGGACATTCTTGTGATGTTTGGTACAAAATCTGTTTAAACGATAATTATGGTGCATATAATGTATATGCGGTGCGTTATGAGTGGCGTGTAGTAGGTAGACTTCCTCTGCATTCAGCATGTCTCCCTCGCAAGAGGATGCGAGCTCTGGCTTGCTCCGGGCGACGCGACGCCAGTAATTAGCAGCGCTTTCCTTCCGCTCGCTCAGCCTGTCACACAGCGCGCGCCGTCACGACCTCGGACCCCTTACGCTACTTCTTACCTCAATTATACTTGATCCCTACAATTTTTGTAAAACGTATGAGACATTTTTTGCACCCACGTGTCTCCATTGTTCGATGAAAAGACGCATCGTTACGACTGTGATGTGGAAACTTCTTTGTTCGTTTATGGTAAAATGTTGAATAGCTTGGGTTAAGAAATGACGAAGCATTAAGAAGGTCCACATGAAAGTAATTTATTTTATTGTCGTTCGTCAACATAACAAAGAAATTCTAATCAGTCTGCTTTCTGTGGACAAATATGGTAGACGCTTTAAAGTGTCTTTTTAGTTGAGAATGCAAGACCTTTGTGTCACAAAAAGGGAAAAATTAATCTAATTTTAGAGGATACTTTTCTTGTTCATATTCAAATTGTCATCGCCCTTTAAATTCCTCATAATCCGTCCAATTCTGAACCGTCGAGCGGCGCCCGGGTCGCAGTAATCAAGACGGCTTCAGCTGGATTTCATTCCGCTCACCAGACGAGCGGACGACTGTTATGGTTCATTTCTGAAAGATAAACGTTATTAATAAAATAAGACTTAATTATTATATAAAACTAAAGTGAATGCCGCCGGGAACTTATCAAGACTTTATTCTAAATCATACGGTTGTGTAAACTGCACTTGCACTACATTAAATCCATTGAAACTCGACATGGTGCATGAATGTGTTGCGCATTTAAAAAAAACTCATTACAGGCGGCAACCGGCGCGCGGACGAGTGGCGTCTTTGAAGGCCCGCGCCGCTACTGCGGTATTATTCCAGATTATACCGGCTTCCATACAAATGAAATCTCGCTTAAACCCACTGCAATTTCGGAACGAGCAAATAAGGCTCAAAAGTTGTTTTACTGCACTCGCACTTTCTCGAGATTCTTTTAAACTTGTGGGCGTGGCGCGTTCAGATTAGTTACGCTCTGTGGAGCTGTATTGACGAGACATACAAACGACAAAGGACGTTTTCTGTTCCCGCTCTAATTTTGGAATCATGAATAAGAAATGAAATAGCAAGCAAACTAAGTAAGTATGTGAATTGTATTTGAGTCATGCACGTAACTTTATCTGGTCAATTTGAAGTGGGGCCTAAGTGTAGCGAGACCGCTTCGAATAACCATTACATATTTAGTTAGTGTGTCCCCCGGGACTGCGCTTGCGGTTCTTGCCATTAGCGCAATTGAGCACTAGCCGACCGACCTCTGCTTTGCTTGAACCCGCTTTCGATACTTATGATTTTTACAAAGAACTCTATTTAATTGATTGCCTGCTGATGAACTGATTACGTGAAAGCTACGAGTCGATACATTTATTATTCTCGTAAGGAAGTTAAAGTAAAATATCGATGCTTTGTTGGTTGCGGCGGCTCCGACTCGTATAGATGCAGATGAGCTAACTATTTGTCTTGCCTGATAGCAGGGGCTTGATTAAACCGTGAAACATTTAGCGAGGTTCACCTGCTAGGCTCGCAGCCCTCCGCGCGGTTCAACACACCAGCCTTTGTAAATGTATTAGTTTTTATTCGCGTTCATTATTATCCTTGCTTAGTATAAAGCAGGGGTGAGTTAGCATTTAGTTAGTTTGTTTATGCTAGCTATTTTAAAAATAATCGCATGGGCACAGGCACGGGGCGAGCGTTCACACAGTGATTAGGACAGATAAATGACGGACATTACTTGTAATGAATGTTTAGGTGGTCGTAATCGCATCGCGTAAAGTGTCGGCGCCATTACTTCACAGCTGCTGTTGCCGAGATATTGCCTCAAGCACCATTTACCGTTTTGGCGTGGATTTATCCTTCCACATACTGAAGGGACAGTTTTACATGTTAAGATAAAAATTAAGCGGTCACGTTTTATTAAGGGCATTTGGAATCTTCTATTGAGGGGCGGATGAAGATTATAAATATTCATTAATATTTGTTTGTGAAGTTACATTTGTATCGTGTATATTTAGGTCGGTTCCCCTCGATAATATATACGTTTACAGAGGTGATTATAGGCCCGTGTAGGGAAGAGTAAAAGCAGTTAGCGTTCGGTAGGCGTGCCGATGGAGGAGTCACAATTTCCTGCACTTAACAACACAGGAAGCAATTTTGACGAGTCATCAAACGACGGACACAGATTGACGTCGCCGAACATCAGTCTATCATTAGGTGCCGCCTGGAGACAAATTAGAAACGGTAGCTTTATTATGGCAGGTGTGCATTTAGTGGCGAGTGGCGGTTTAAGTTTGAATAACGAAAATTAAAAGGCGTCCTCGCAACTTGTTCCTTTTAAATGTACCCAAGTAGTCGCCAACAAAAGTCTACAAATCGTTGGTTCTGTCTGCGGATGCCGGGCGTCGTCATCAAAGTTTGGGAATTGTGGCCATCTGCCGCGCGCCGCGTCGCTCTCAGATTACCACCGAGAGCTTCCTTTAATCGTTTTATTAATACGCCGACAAATCGTTTAACTACCACTTGCTTCCGCTTCGTTGCTCATTTTACCAGATTTTTGATAAAGATAATTTTCTCGTGGGTTTGTTGGATATTATTTAGAACGTTTCAGAGAAGTTTCAAATTTGTTCACTGGAATGTTTCTGGAAGTGAATTTAAATTATGTGTTTTCAGAAATAAGGCATTGAAATAACAAATGAACGAGCACTAGTAAAGTGGTTGGTTAGTTAAGGCAGTAGTCACATCACAAAACTGGGATGTTTTAGGTAAATACATTCTTATCGTGAACGCCTGCTATCTAATTAAGCACCTAGGAAGTTCTTCCAAAACTTGTTCTTGAAGAAAGTTTTTCACGGACCACCATACTTGTAGACTAATTTATGTAAAGTTGTCAGTAAATAACCGTTAAATATTCCAGACGGGTACCTCGCAGGCGGCTGTGTTGCGACGAGGTAGTTCCTGGTGGCCAGTCCGCCGCCTGCAGCCCGCCGCGCCTGTTATTAGGGCCCGTAAATAATACACACTATTAAAACACTCGCCCTGTTTTATTTACTGACACCACAAGTACAGCTCACCGAGACCACATAAATAAAGCATTAGACAGCCTACCCACTTAGATCTTCACTTGTTTAACACCATACGTACCTATGAAACAAAGTTTTTACCGCACATGAAATGCAATGAAATACAGATACACGTACATTAGGATAGCAGCGTATGACAGGAGAAGTGGCGTTGGCGGCGCGATGTGCGAAATTGACACCCGTGTCCAGCACCATTGCCTCTGATTGGATTAGGTTCGAAGCGGCGTCGCACGCTGATACCGAGCTCAAACGTAAAATTTTACGTGACCACTTTCCAAATGTCGACTTTCGTGACGCGATTGCATACTTGAACGCCGTCCGCGTCGTCCTCTGCAGCTTTGATCGCTCACTATGCGCCACAATATTATGTAAATTCACCAAAGCCAGCAATAGAGCTACATTACTTACCTATTGACGTTTCGCCTGTAAACGTACACTTCTGAAATTCAATTCCCAGTATCGTGTCTTACAGCCCCCGCGGATTACCGACTCCGATAGTCCATTTATAAATTGATACGACTGCAACAGTTATTTGAACTGTTTCGTGATAATACTTATTGTCTAGAAGTGTATAAGAAATTCTAGGGTCCTATAGTGAACGAAGCGGGTATTACGGTGACTGTGATCCTCTTACCTTGATGGTACCGCTATCGAAATGTTTTGTTGGACAGACCACGGGAACGCTTGTGTATACTTTGTCTCGCCTGCTTTATTTAAGTACATATTGGAAATAAAAGAATTGGAAATTAAAAAACCAAATGTGGTACAAATGTACAACAGTAAGCTACTTGTGGATTGTTAGCAATTGAAATCGATTTCTTCGTGTAAATGTATGTATATATATATATAGTAATAAATTGTATACTAAGTTAAGCAACCCAAAGCCATTTTTACGTTCTATACATGTAATCTATATTTTCTTAATGCCCTCCGCTTATTCTTGAAGCGAAATTTATGCGCCATTTGCCGCGCCATACCTCTTTTCACTTCAACTAGGTACAACTTTGACTATATTTAACACATTTTTGTATATGAGCGTGTGTGTGTGACATAAAGCAGTGTAGTTTATAGCAAGCTTGTTCAAGTTCTTGGCCCGCAGGCTCTTTGTGTGGCAGCATCTAAATCTCATAAGAATGCCGTAATATCCACATCTCATTACACGTAACTTTGAAGAATTATGACTTGGCAAAGTCCTTTATTGGAAATACCTCCACGGGCCTGAAATATTGCTATGTCGTGAAGAGCTAAAATTTCTAATTAGAAATTCTTTAGTAAAACTTTATTAAGTTTTTACTTACTGCAACGAACCTAATGAAAATGCCGCGCTGTCAGTCGCGCTAGTGCTATACCTACTAAATTAAATAAATTATACTCGGAAGCGATGCTCTGGTTTTATGTAGTCTTTATTAGGTATTTTCTTAAACCTTCAACGAATATTAGCAATTTCATTAAGAAAGCTATTTAATTTTATAGCCCAAAAGATAGGCACTGTTATTAAATATGACTTGTTACCTCGTGTTACTAGATAACTATGAAACAATGCACATTATACTGTGCCCACGGCTTGAGTGGTAGGTATGGTTCAGCACAGATATATTGGTGCAATAAGTAGTGTTTGTTTGTACAAGAGGTCAATGTTTGTTTTTACAAGAGGTCAATGTTTGATGTGCTCGTACATTTTTATGAGTTATGGATTAGGTGGGTCCGACAATGTTTGCGGTTTCCCTCTAATTGTTTACCACCGTTATGCCTCGAGCTTGTAATAACCATTATGTTTGTGCAAGCTATTTTATGAATGTTAAAAACCAGTCGGAACAAATCTTTGCCAGGTTCGTACAAATGGCACCTGTTATTTGGCGACAATATTTATGCGAATATTTTCGTTTGGCTCGAACGGAACGTAGACGCGATACCTCCGTCGTTACCAGTGCATTAGACGTGGCGCAAACAATTACATTACCCTTGCATGCATAGTTTGGCACGGAACCAACCAGTACTACCACTCGTTGAACACGACCGACTATTTTCAACTGTTATTGTACGTTAAATTTGAGTTTATGGCACTCTTTACCGACTGGCAAATCGATACCCATTTTACGATGAACGGTGAGATACACAAAGTAAAAGTTGCTGCGACTGAATGGGAATGCGGCGACGATTCTTTTTCGTATTTTAAATTCGAGATCAAAGTGAATGTTGGATTTAGTGTTTACACATTGTAATTTGCTTATTAAAATACATTGTAGGGTACCTATTTCATACAATTATAAATAAGTAACAATGAACATAGGAATGTACGAAAAAAATTGTATCACGTTTCTTTGATTAGGTATATGGTCTGGGTATCTGCCACTATACACGCAACGTGGTTGCCTATCTTCATACATATACAAAAAGGTAAGTATCTAAATCAAAACAACTTCGTTGAACGTATTATTCAAAATGGGACGTCTAAAGAAACCGTGTTGTATCTAAAACAAAGAGATCTTAAAGAAATGGAGGAAATAATTTAGTTCTTTGTGTTGGCAATATCGAGCAAGCAGACAGACTGCTGCGCCTCGGGCATCGCGGTATTAATCGAGCTAAAGCTGATTATGCACTTGTTTCCAAAGTTGTCTTTTTGACGGTTTCCATTTCATTTCTTAGGGGTTTAATTTTATAAGAGTCTTAGGTTTTCGTTATTGTGTTCTTGAAGACGTATTGGTAAGATGTTTGAATGCTCTTTTGGGAAGTGAGAACCCTGTTTATGAAATATTGAAAAACATATTAAATACGTCATGTTCGTGAACGGGCGCCGTCAGTAGGCACTGGTCATTTCATGGCAGCCACGGCTTATTTTAATTCCATAATTGTTTTTATCTTTTTATTACGAACACTTTTAACGTGCACGTCTTTCTACATCGTTCTCACATGTATAATTACAACATGAATAAAATAACCACTTTTTTGTAACAATATTTTTATTTAAAAGAGTGTCCATGGAGTTTCTTGCCCGTTCTTCGCCATAGGTACCTACTACGCTTTGGAATGGGCAACTAGCTTCATCTTTCTGACTGACCGACCCCTTGACAATTTAAAAGTGCCTCTAATTGGTTTATTTGAAATAAATGCTTTGAGTTTGAGTTTGAAATGTGCTACTTTATTTTGCATTCTTAATACATCAAAACCAGTTAATCATTTGTATGTAACGGAAATTGTAAGAATGACATTAGGCTGTAACTTGTTATCCAGAAAATCTAGAAACTAGGGGCAGGGTCAGTGTTCCATTTATGTAACCGAATGAGGTTTTCCTCATAGTGTAGTAATAAAACTCGAGACACCCTCACAATCTAAGGCTACATTTAGTACTATATAAATCTTTCTGAACTTTTTATAATATTGTCACTTTGTTTTCTGAATGGTTACTGTATAAAATCTTTTATATTTTATATTATGTTGATAAAATGTCACGTTTTTTCCTTAGCAAGCTAAGATATAATCGTTAAACGACAGGTTTTATAACCGTAATAACTAACTTTGTAATCGAGAACTGAGTAAGCATGCGGGTTATATTTTATTAAGGATCGATATCATTACTTTTGTTTCACCCTCTCTGTAAAAGCCTATCCTATCTAGCTAAAAACAAAGATTAACTCACGAAAAAGTAACTATATTTTCATACGCTGGACACACTGTTAATAACAATCGAAAGTAATATTTAATTTTCGAAGTCTGTTTCGTATTTCTACATAATCAGCGTAAAAGAAGTATCAGCAAAGTAAATAGGAGAAGATTAAAATAAGCCGTCTAATGTGGACCAATGTGACATGATTGCATTCATGTGTAGTATCCAAATGGTCGTGTGTCGTAGCACTTGTAGCCAAAGTGCTACGCCGCTACGCCGTAGCCGGCTCACACCGCCCAAATACCCACCAGGCGGCTTTAAGCCGTATTTATGTTTAACGTCTCGGTCGCGAATATCGTTCTGGATTAATGCCTCGAGGTACACTGCAGACTGGATACAATCATAGAAATAAGTAATTTTGAATAATATTCTCGCAAAAGACTAGATCTGAACTTGTTTGAATAAAAAAACGGTTATTCGATACAAGAATTTATTATACATAAACACACCTATTGAAATTCTAGTTAAACAGTGGTAAGGTCACAATTAATTTTACCAGAGAAACTTATAACTGAACATTTCTGTTTGCTCAAAATGAGTCCAAGCTCGGTCTACGTTACTAAGAATAAATTAGCAACAAATAATAGGATCTGAAAGAAATAACCTTATTGACAATGCCCCCTTTTTAACGTTAGGAAATCACCAAATAACTTCTCCCGCTCTGGGCGGAGCGGGAGGGCGTGTCAGACTCATACTGACTAAAACCCACCCGTGTTTCTTCAGTTGCCTGTGCCAGGGGCCACGGTAACCCTTTCGGACTTTCCCGCAACCTTGGAATATTGACAATACCCTTACCTTTGCGCATATCCAGTAAAACATTTGTTTTTCCGCTGGTTGTGTGGCCGGCCAATAAGACAGGCAGAGCGTGCGGCCGGCCTACGCCACAGCGCGGCGCGATTTGCAAGATCCGCTCTATCACTGCGAGCACCCCGAACAGTTTCCACTGTTTTACTCCTAGTGTGCGCTGGTTTAAAGGCGGCCTGATACATCTGATCGATCTATCTAAGAGTATGTACTTATGTAATACAGTTTTATTATCAATATTGGGTGTTCTTATTCAAACTGATAGATTTGCAGAATTTTAAATGCCTGTAACCCAAATAAATGTTATGCCAACAGTTCATATATTTTCCTTTACTTTAGTATTTTAAATCATTTATTAACTACTTATGTCTTTTATATTATGAAAACGTTACACATAAATTTTTTTCAGTGAAATTTCTTATGCGGTGATTCGACAATTATTGGACAAGAATTAATAGTGAAATGACAGAGAAGAAAGATATAACCGTGACACCGGTACCTGTAGTATACCATCGATTACTGTTATTAGTGCTATTAACACTAGTATCGATACGCCTTGTAGATTAATATATTAGGTGCGACAACGGGTCAGCCACATATTTATGTTGAATGTTGTACTTCAAAATATGCAGGGTCTGTCCGGCAAAGAAGTCCAGGTGCTATGCCAGCTGCACGGTTACTGACAAATGCGTGCACTGACTGGACAGGTCCTCTTAATCTGCGTGGTTCTTTCCTCAGAAGACCATTTCAGATACTAATCTACATGGTCCTCAAAGATTTTGTTCGAATATTTATATACACATTGAAATTAATGAATTTTATACATACATGAGTATTTACTTTGCAAAGTATTAGATTATTTAAATTATTGTGAATGTGAAGATTATGTGGATTATTACTTTTTTTATTTTATTTCTTAGTTAGTTTCACGATCTGGCAGCTTGAGTAATTTATGCGGCCTACCCAAATGTCCTTTCTTTGGTATTGTTCGTCGAATCGTTGTGCTCCTTAAGTTCTCAGTTGAGCGGCAAGATTACTGACAAATGCGGGCACTGACTGGACAGGTCCGCTCAATCTGTATGGTTTTTCCTCAAAAGACCGTTTCAGACACCAATCTACATGGTCTTCACATGATCTGACCAAGATTATGTCTTTTTTTTTTTTTTTTTTTTGAGGATGGGAAATCATCAAATGACTCCTCCCGCTCTGGGTGGAGCGGAAGGGAGTGTCAGACTCTTACTGACTAAAACCCACCCGTGTTCCTTCCTTGGCCCTTTATGTTCCGGGTCAGCGGTACCCCTTTTGGATGATCCCGCTTTCCCGGAAGGCTTGGGCCCTAGTGGGCCCCCTCTATGATGCTGACATCTCTTTGAGGCGCGCGTGGAACACGTACGCGCCGTCCAGCACGGGCCTGGTCCTGATCGGACGGTGAGCTACCCATTACTCACCACCCGCAGGCCCGCGCCTACGGTGACCGGGAGTCGTCACGCGGCTCCCGACGCCCGGAGCGTCCACCGCGGCGGCTTGGACGGGAGACTCTCTCCCTCTCCCGTCCCGCCACCTCCTTCGCTAGCATGACTGCTTCGCAGAAGGAGGCGACTGCCTCCCACTCCCCCTCGCCCCGGACCATGGCTTGAACCAAGGCCGGGCGTGAGAGATCGCCGCCGCTGCCGATCGCCTCTACGAGGACACGGCGGTGCTCCGCCCATGCAGGGCAGGCCCCCACCGTATGCTCCACCGTGTCCTCGGGGCGATCATCGCAGTGGTGACACCCGGGCGTTTCCTCCCGCCTGATGATGTGCAGGAACCTCCCGAAGCATCCATGTCCGGTGTAGGTATGTAATGTAATTACAATTACATTGATCTGACCAAGATTATGTCTGGACTTTAAAAGAGACTGTGACCTCTGAGTTTGTTTCGGCCTTTCTTCTCAGAGTAGTCAGTTATGAAACGCCGACCTCATCTAGTTTTTAAAATATGATTGACGTGTAAAAGTGTTTGTAACAAACCTACTTACAGAAATAAAATCATTTATCATTTATGTTTGACTGAACACTGGCTGAAAGATCATGAAGTAGCAATGATGATAATTTTACTATTCAAAGTGGATTTGTAAGAAAAAGTGTTAATCGCGGTGAATCTTTAGTCCTTGTTTTAAACAAGTTGAAATGTAAACAACGTTTAGTTAGACTTAGTTAATCTTTCTATTAAGCGCACTATTGAGTTGTATTTTGTTGAACTCGAGTGATACGTTATAGTTTGCGTTTATCGACCCCCCTCTGGGGTGTTATTCGTTTCGAATCGCTAATGGAGGATTCACTCAATAAGTTAAAATTAAGTAATAAAAGTATAATTTATGTGGTGATTTTAATATTAATAATATTTAAAATCTTACTCCATTAAGTATTAGACTTCTCAACCTATTTAGATCTTTTAATTAATAACTTGTTCTTTGAACCTACTAGAATCATGACATCTTCGTCGACTTGTATTGATAACACATTTAGTGATTGCGATGCCAAAAATAATTAGTGTTAAGTGACTTAACGTCTGAACTACCGTGGATTATTAGCTAGCTCCCCTACGCCATTACATACAAAGCGGCATAAAATAGAATGCAGGCTATATATCCACGTCTAGTCGTTGCAACATTTTTAAAAATAATATAGCTCATAGAATTAAACCATATACAGCAGAACACGAGGATCCTAATGAAATCTATGGAACCCTTCTTGATGTTGTGCAAAAAGAATACCAATCTACTTTCAAGACCAAAACCATTGACATTAATGGTACCTTCGTGGGCTTCAGCCATTGGGCTACTCCAGGTATTTATAAAAGTAGAGCGAGACTATACGAGTTATAAGGTTTGAAAAATACGAATTGATACTCCTTTCGTAGAGTATGTAAAATTTTATTGAAAACTATTTGAACCGATTTGTGTTTTTGCTAAATCAAAGATTTTAAGCGATACAATTAAAAAATCCTATAATAAAGTAAAAACCACTTGGAAAATTATTAACAATGAAACGGGTAAGTCGGTTAAACAGGATAAACAATTAGAGATTATGGTCGACAGCAAATTAGTTAATAAGGCAGCTGACGTAGCTAAGGTATTTAATGAGATTTTTGCCAACATATAACTACGACTCGCTCTTTAAATTCACCCCGTCTAAAGCTGAAAACCTTTTGCATAGTAGTGTAGGTACCTAAATGTAGTCGCTTATTTAGCTTCGAACATGTAACACCTCGTGATGTAGTTATTATTTTGAACACATGTAAGTCTAAAAACACTGGTGATTACTGGGGAAGCTCCATTAAGTTCATAAGTAATATAACCGACATCGTAGGCCCCTGTGACTTTTAATAAATGTGTTGATTTAGAAACTTTTCCTGACCTCATGAAGAGTAGTAAAGTCATATCATTATTTAAATCTGCTAATAAAAATAAAGTTGGCAATTTTAGGCCTATTTCTATCTTACCTGCATTTAGTAAAATATTTGAAAAGTTAATACTCAAGCAGTTGCTAAGACATTTTAATTTAAATAGTTGTTGAACAATATGCTTTACAAAAGGTCGTTCGACTTCCAGATGCGGGTGTTGCTCTGCTGTAACACACATTTGACGCATGGGAGAACTCGCGAAATGCTATTGGAGTTTTCTGTGATCTCTCCAAAGCCTTTGATTGCGTGCACCATGACACGCTTTTGCGTAAACTACGTCATTACGGTGTTCAAAACGAAGCTCTCAACGTAATAAACGAATGTTTACATAATAGGCACCGATGTGTAGATATTAATGGTGGGAAATTTTCCGGTTAACAGTTCAGTTAGGTGTACCTGAAGGCTGTATACTGGGTCCATTGTTATTCTTGGTGTATATAAATTATTTACCATTCTAATTAAAGGGTATCTGTGACTTTGTACTGTTTGCTGATGATACTTCTCTTATCTTTAAAGAACAAAACACCGCCGTAAACAGTGCACTATCAATGGTTATGAATTGGTTTACCACAAATAACCTAGTTCTCAATGCCAAGAAAACGAAATGGGTAAAGTTCGCCTTACCGAATGTTAGAAATCTAGGATCCAACATCGTCTTTGATAAAGAGGTGCTTGAAACTATAAACTCGGCAGTTTTTCAGGGCATAACAGTTGATACCAAACTTCAGTGGGGATCACATATATCAAGCCTAGCGGAAATGCTCAGTTTGGCCACCTACGCCGTCAAGAAAGTAAGACAATACACTGACGATGATACAGCTCGGCTAGTCTATTTTAGTTATTTTCATAGCGTTTTGTCCTACGGCATTCTGCTGTGGTGCAAAGTCACTGATATTCAAAATACATTTGTTCTTCAAAAACACAAACTGTTCGAGCAATTTACTAGCTAGCTGCTAGAGTTACTCTGAGAGATTTTTTTAAATATATATATATATAAATGATAAATGTTTTTATTTCTGTAAGTAGGTTTGAACAAACACTTTTACACGACAATCGTATTTTAAAAACTAGATGAGGTCGGCATTTCCTATCTGACTACTCTGAGAAGAAAGGCCGAAACAAACTCAGAGGACTCTCTTTTCTTTTAAAGTCCAGACAAAATCATGGTCAGATCATGTGAAGGCTATGTAGATCGGTGTCTCAAATGGTATTTTGAGGAAAGAACCACACATATTGAGTGGACGTGTCCAGTCAGTGCACGCAATTGTCAGTAATCGTGCAGCTCAACTTACACTTAAGGAGCTCAAAGATTCGACGAACAATAACAAAGAAAGGACATTTGAGTAGGCCGCATAAATTACTCAAACTGCCAGATCATGATTAAACTGAGAAAAATACAAAAATAAATAATAAAAAAAAACCAATGGCCGACATAGTTCTCACATTCACAATAATTAGAATAATATTATAATAATCTTTGAGGACCATGTAGATTTGTGTCTGAAATGGTCTTTTGAGGAAAGAACCACACAGATTGGGTGGACCTGTACAGTCAGTGCACGCATTTGTCAGCAACCGTGCAGCTCAACTCAGAACTTAAGGAGTTCAACGATTCGACGAACAATACCAAAGAAAGGACGTTTGGATAGGCCGCATCAGCTACTCAAACTGCCAGAACATGATTAAAACTGGAACAAAAACACACATAGTCCTCACATTTACAATAATTTAAAATAATATAATACTTTATACAGTAAACATTATTGTCACTTGTAATATTAGGGTAACTGAACTTTGCGTTATGCTCGTGAACGGGTGGTGCGTGTGGTGACAGGTCGTCTTGCTGACCATGGTTTTGTTATAGAATCCAGTTCTTCTAACTGCAAAGACTGTTGAGCTGCTGTAGAGTTGGTTGCGCCACTAGGGAGTGATGAAGGGCGGGCGTTTTGTGGGACTGTGTTATGTAATTATGACGTTCAAATACAGCCGATTCTTAGCCTAGTTTGAATAAATGACTTCTGATTTGATTTATTAAAAATCTGTCTGTCTCTGACACTAATAAATCTCTCCAATTATTTATTTATAAGAATTTTCACTTTTATCACGAATTTGGTGTCCACACGCAATTTTTTTAATGCTGTATTTTCTGCATCAGACTGGGAAAATAAGCGTCAATGTACAATGCAGCACTGACTGTAATAGTTTCGACACGTTGCCATCCCAATATATTTTTTTGCCCAACTTTCGAGTTGTGTTCTATAAAACCTAAGCATAGACGACAGAACCCAAGTCCTTTCAGCTACTTAGCTGTATCTCAATCGTAGAGCTAGAAAAATGAAAGCCTGTCACTAAAAGGTATTATTAAATTCCCATTTGAAACAAACTTGACTGGAAACATTCGTAGAATGTTGATTTATACCCGGCTGTCAAATATTTAATTCAAATCAGTAATAACAGCCGCGTGTGACGTAATTTAAAATGAAAATGCTAATTTGCACCTGACGGTTATTGTAGCCGTTGGAACATTGCAATAAATAGTTCATTCAGAAGTAATTTTGTAATTAGGGACGTACCTAGTAACCACCCAACACCTTTACAATGCGATTGCGACATAAATGCCAATTGTCAAATTGTGATCCGTGTGTCGGCATTTATTGCATAGCACGTCTGTAATTTGCATACGTTTGAATACTAAGTACCGCCAACGTCATGGTTTGAAGCTACTTTAATTGAATAGTTCGATTTATGCTTATTAGTTCTACTTTGTGTTTTATTGTTAAATTAAGGGCTATTAGCGATCACAGTCATCTGTGTTGTATATTCGAATAGTCGCTATGATACTGGTATTAGATATTCATTGGAGTTTAACACAGCAAACATGAATGTATTCGGAACAGTGGCAGATCACGTAAAGTAAGAGGGTGGTGAAATCGTGTTGAGTTGGCAGCAGATCCAAGACACGGGTTAACCACCAGTCAAGCCAGATATCAGGCGGCGGTAATAACTTATTTATAACAAGTCTCTTCAAGACGGCTCGCGTCCCGTGTTCTACGTGCTCCTTAACGTAGGGACGTTCACTCGTACTCAGAGGTGTTTATGTCCAAATTTCGGGTTCTGAAATAAGTAGAGTTTCTAGTTCTTCGTATCAAAATGGATGTTTTTTCTTTAAAATATGTTATGAAGAGAAGGGGAGGTAAAATTGAAACTGGCGTCATTACTTAGTATGCATTGGGCGGCGCGACGTGTTGCGATCGCCCCCGCCGCGGGATCGACGCTCCGGTCACGTTTTTCCAATTGTTTTCTGACGACGTGTATCATTCTTTTAAATCAGATTTCATGATTTATTGTCGCATCGTACACGGTGTAGGTAGGTACGCCCGTAGTCTCATACGATAATGATTTTTTTTGTGAAGTCGCATGACATATCAGTATCATTTGTGTTACGAGCAGCAGACTCAATTTCGCGCACGTGAACGATCCACAATAGCGTCTTTAGTATTCATGGGTCTGGTGGAGATATGGTATGACATTTGCAATTTTTGTTTCATTAAGAATTCAGATGTAAGGGATTGTGGGAATGAATTGTTACGAGGCGTCGCGCTGTCGTGTGGGTTGCGCTGCTACACACGTTCCGCCTTGTATTTATTACGTATGTTTATAGGCATGAGAAATAATTGATTCCTATGTTGTAGCTAAATCTTTGTCACTGTACTCTGCAATGTATTCAGTGGATATGCGGTGATCGTATCGTGTCACATTATTTTATAATTGTGGTTTTTAACTAAATAAAAAATTGTAGTAGTACTCGCCACCGGCGGAAGCGTGCGTGTATGACCGTAAACAATTCAAAAGAAGTTTGGCGGCGTTCTGGTGACGTTCTGTGTAGTTTCCGCCTACCCCCATGCAAAGAAGGCGTGAGTTTATGTATCATCATCAGCCTATAATGTTCCGAACTGCTGGGACACAGGCCTCCTCTCGGCGAGAGAGAGTGGGCCGTAATCCACCACACTGGCCCAGTGCGGGTTGGTAGATGTCACATGTCTTTCGAGTTTTTGGTCCTTGGACATGCCTGTTAGTTTATGTATCTGTATGTAAAAAATATAACAAATCTCTACGACATTCCTGTGCTTTTTGACTGGCCATTTAAATAACTTTGACTCACTTAATTTTTATGCTTATACAACCTACATATTTTCCAATTTCTGTACTTTTTACCGCAGCGGTACTTTGACAAAAACACATGTTATTTACAGCTTTATGTATGGTCGTCGTTAATATCGGTCATTTATTAGCGATGACCCGAAACGATATTATTTATGAAGTTTTAAAGGCAGTTTCTGTTCGCTATCCATCACGCCCAGTGTCAATAACGTATATCAGCAGAGTGAAGTTAGGGTATCAATCATCCTAACTTAATTGTACTGGTTTACACGTAGCTTTCTCTTGTAGACACGCGGCGGGTAGGACATGTGCTAGAATTTCTAGTCAAGATTGTTATGTACAATAATGTTAGAAACTTTTGATAGTACGTATAATTACTTTCAACTTTTTTTTACTAGCTAAGCTTTTTTGTTCAGTACCTACTTATAGGTATATTTATATTATATAAACAGTGGGTATGGTTTGAAGGGAAAAAAATTGAGGCATGTTATACATACCTAAGTTTGTCTCGCTAAAAGTTAGCTGCAGAGAAAAAACATGAACTTACCTACTTGACTCAAAATGTTAACTTTTGAAGTAAATCAATAAGCTGTTAGAGATCGTCTAATTTAAAATGGCACGCCGCTCCAATGCTTGGTGAATACACATTTCAAATTTTTGTAAAGACATTTTTGTGGAGGGGCGTGCAGTTTTTAATTAGACGATCTCTACTCTGTTTATGAAAATGGCACCTACCTGTAGGTACTTCAGAACTGAGAGGGCAAATTGAGAAGTACTCAAGGGAATCTTGTTTGTTACTGCGAGTCATCTACGAAAACAACATTCTCTTTTGCTAAACTCAACTGTAGCGACCTAGACAGCAAGGCATGATTGAAGTAACTGTTTATTAATATGAATGTGTAGGAGAGTGAACTATTACTGGCATGATAATTGTATGTTGTATTTTGTATGTAATTAATTTATGAAAAGTATTTTTTTGTTTTTATTTAATCTAATGTCTTGTAAAAATTACAATACATGCTCTGATTCTTTTTTTAAATTCAAATGTCTTCCCCTTAATTTACTCCAAAAACATTTTAACTAAATTGAACATTCTTGTCAATAATAACCAAGAGACGCGGACTCACCTGCGCATTTGTATAGGTACGTACCTAAGCGCAGTCCAAATTTCCAAGTGAAGCTTAATCCTGAATGTGTTCTCTCTAACTTTGCTTTTGCTGTTGTTTTAGTTATAATGGTTCACTTTGGTGGCCAGGGAATTATTGCTAATGCAACTTGCATTCGTGATGTATTATGAGAATATATCATCTTTTATTAACTGAATCCTAGCCTCGTATTTGCAGTTCAGATTCATGGCCTGGAAGCAGTGGACGTTTATGTCCATATTATACAGTTGTTGTCTTTCTGTTGTGTTCGCTGAATTCCACATTACAGAGGTCTGGAATTAGAATTTTTTAATTATGTTTTTCGTTTGATATGTCTGAATAGTTGAATTATTTTGGAGAGTCCAACGATAACATGATAAATAAGTATTTTTTACTTTACTTCACGATACGTACCTACCGTACGGTACCGTACGTATCGTAGTTACAGAATTCTTATAAAAATCCATCGACATACGTACTGTAGCGAAATAAAATTGAAAATTCAACACGTTTAATCATTTATTAATATTTAAAAAATAATCGCATCGCAAATATCAATAAACAGAACCCGTAATAAACGGAACAGGTAATTTGGCCTACATAATGTAAATAAAAATAGATTACGAGAAAACTTATTGGTACATCGAATAGTAAATCCTTGTTACGCCTTTGGTTTCAGAACTAGGGAATCGATTGCAATCGGCTTTAGGTTCGTGACCACTAAATTACGTAAACTTTCAAATTAATATTATCCTATAAAGATGAACTTACGTTGTACCGATAGAAACAGCCCTGGTTAAAGATGAACTAGTATTAAAATGTTAACCCTGACAGTACTAATAGCTATAATAGTTAAGTGTGATGGTTTAAATAACAAGTCGATCCTGACGAACCGCAACCTCAAAGCGTAGCACGCCTCCACAAAGTCGCAGGTGATACGACGATCATGTTGTGTCGCGGAACAAAACGGACTTGTCGGTCTCGAACTCCAAGGATTCTATGCGGGTCGTAAAAGCAACCTAAAAGCACGCAAGCCTGGTGAATAGTCCAGTGCCTGGAGAAAAAAAACTGAAAGCAGCCCTTGGTTCTACACCAAGTTCGAAGAATATCTTACACCATTTGTGCAGAACTCAACAATATAACTTGGTTGACTGCAGATAACAGAATATAATACTTGAAACTAATAACTAAACATTAATTTTCTATACTATGTATTTAAGTAAATTATTAAATTAATTATTAAAACCATACAATGTCAAGGATAAGGAAAACGTTAACTACTATCAAATACAATGTCAAGGATAAAAACTAAAATATATTATTAAAAGGAGTCCCTTTAGGCAAGGTTCCGAAGATACTGGCAGCGTTCCCCCTTTGAATAGCTAGACTAATTCTTTGTCCGAGATAGCTGCCAGCTCTTCGATCTCCTGTGATGTCGAGTAACCTTTTTGCTATTTCCTTAAAAAGCTTTATAGCGCTAGGACCCCACGGACCAAGGGTCTCGACACCGAATGGGACAAAATCATATTCGGAGCCTAGACCCCTGTATTTGCATGTTTTAGCTTTTTCAGCCGCTTCACAAGCCGCACCAGCTCTGTTGTTGGTTCCATGTAGATGGGAAGGGGCTAGCGTGGCTGAACAGGTTGCATCCCATACCAGCACCCGGCCCATCTTCCATGGAATCAAACTCATACCGTCCGGTCTCTTGCCATCGTCTCTTGCAATACCAGTCGGCTCAAGTAGACTTGGCACGTTGACGGTGGCAAGGGACCGGCGTATGATATCGTTAAGTGCGGCATGTCTCGAGAAGCGGCCTGCACTTTTTTGGCATGATAGTCCGTGATGTCCTAGCTTGTCGACATCACTGCCACAGGGACATTTATGAGGAGCGCAGACCGGAACCCCAAGCCGTAGACAGGTTGCGATTCGGAGCGTGTCAGGCTCAAGAAATGTTCCTAATAACTAAACTAATATTGAAACTTGTTATGGAATTAAGGTTTTGACGACACGGATGGCGCAGTGGTTAAGCGATTGACTGCTGCGTTACGTGTCGCGGGTTCGATCCCCGCACGGAACAAATATTTGTATGACCTGCAGGTAGTTCTTCCGGGTCTGGCCATTTGTGTATGTGAGTTTAAATGTTTGTAAATGCACCCACGATACAGGAGAAATTCCTAGTGAGGGGCAACGTTTTTTTTTTTAAAAAAAAGGTAATGTATAATCAATAAAATTTACTTGGCTCAATATAAAATGAAAAGTAGTTAATTTATTTAAAAAAAACTGGATTCAATTAATAGTTTACGTCTTAAACACACGCTGTAAATTTTAAAAATGAAGAATAAAAAAAAATATACGAACTAGAATAAATAAGTTAATAGGTTAAAACCGCAGAGGTCACGCTGCAGTAGGTACGTAGTCCGAACCATCTTTTGCACCTTATTACAAAAACAAGTAACATTATTTTTATACGTCTGTATAAAATACACACAAAAATAGTAATGTATAGGCAAGCGAAGCCACAACACGGCCACATATGGCCGCCAGTCCTCGACCTCCGGCAGAATGCTGACATAGTGATTCTATTTTGCCGCTCAAGCGGTTAGAAAAATATGTTATTCTCAGAGTGTAACTCCTGAAATATGATGTTATTGATCCGCCTCTCGGAACAAATAAAATGTAGTACAGAGCTGCTGTTATTAGATATATTCTAAATAGTAAATACGCTTCTTTTTTTGCAGAGAGTATTTGTTTTAGAAAGAGCATTGGCGATTTAATAAACTGACCGTAAAGCAGTCTTTGTAGGAAACAAGAAGCAATGCAGATTGAAAGACATACTTAATCCATTCCAATCCATTGTATCCATTGACAAACTTAATATTGTAGCCAGTAACAATTGATGTAATATTATGACATTCTTTTTCTATTTATTGTGATTCAAATGATTTGACATTAGTTTGTAAAATGGAACTATAATAATATTCTAATAAATTTTTTAAATGATATTACTTGATTATGATCTGAATGCCCATAATATGACGGTTGAACATGGAGAACTAACTTCTATCACAACATCTATGTACCAATTATTTACCCATGTTTGCAAAGAAATAAATGATTTGATTTGACGTGATTTGAATGCGTGAAGTTTTATACAATAAAAAGCTTTGAGTTAATTTAAATTAACTCAAAGCTTTTTATTGTATAAAACTAGTGTAAATTCCTTTAAAGGAATACGAGAAAACTTAGTTCGTGTGACAATACTATACTTTAATATGTAAACCAAACTACAGCTGAGGGATATCATGCGCGATAGCGCAACACAAATCCGAAATAAAAACTGCAAACCTGTTTAAGGGTACAAAATTATGTTAACTACTAAATCTATTTCCCTCGCGTTCGTTTTGTAACCGTCGAAAAGCTAAGCTTCGGCACAAAGTAGTAGTGTTGATGGATTTTATGCAATTTTCAGTATCTATCACATCCAGCGCAGGATGGCGGGGCCCGCTGGGATTAAGTTCGATCTTTTCGCAATACTTACAGGGTAAACAGCTTGAGCGCACACGCCGCGCTGCCCCACATAACTACAGGAGATAACAAGCTGATACAAGTACTATATAAATATGCTTTTAGGAATTTTTAGACGAGCTTTTTTTTTTTTTTAATTTGACTCTAGTTTAGGTCAGTGGTGACAGAGACAGAGTCGACGGTGGAGTGAGCTTACCCAGAAGATGCCTGTTCACTCTCACTTTGAAGATATTAGGGTTGTATGCGTTTGGAAACACAGATGCAGGTAGAGAGTTAAGAGCTAAGTTTTTATTTGAGATTACATAGTAATAACTTTGAGATAGAGCTGTACGTAGTCAAAGTATGCTATAAGAGTGAGTTGCGCAGCTATGTATTATTTTTGTTGTAACAAATCCTTTGTAATAATTAAATAATAATAATGTATAACATTTACTAATATTTCTCTACTTTAAAAAAAAAATACCCACTATATTCAAGCATGCTCTATCTTAGATTTCCTACGTTACTGCTAACCTTTAAACTTAATTCAAAGAAATTAAATAAGCTGTAGCGGCCATCTTTTCATAAAGAGCTCCTAAAAACGTAATGCGAAAGTTTTATCAAAGGTGTTGAATACGCAAACAAACTACATTTTTAAATATAGTTAGTTCCCACTTCATTATTATGAAGTGGGAACGCTTATAAAATTTTGCCAAATGCCGGCTTTGCAGCGGCAACCGACTAGATTGTATGATGGCTCATTCATAGCGAGCCGAGAGTGAGAAATTAGTTTTTTAATAATAAATTGCTCAGTTTTTGTTGCTTACCTACATCCAAACAAGCATTTAAATTGTATGGACATATTCATGAGCCATAAAATCACGACGCATCGTAATTAAATCGCTTTTATAAACTTCCGTCATTCCGTTCAATCAGCTTTCTGTGCATTATTCACGGCATTGTTGTGAGTCCAATATTTCCATTAATCTATAAATAGCCGTGAATTGAAACACACGTTGAAAATGCAAGTACCAGCTTTGGTTTACACTATACAGTTAACGTTTTAAAAAGTTTCCCGATTTTCAAGATATAGCGCTAGCAACACTTTCAAAGTGAGTTCAAGATTTTTACTCTTTCAGTGTACGTCAAGGCAATGTATTACGCGAGCAATCCTCTTAGCATGCAGGTGAAATGTATTTCTATGAAAGTGCATTACTAGTAATTAGCTTAAAATATTATCGGAAATAGATCGATCAACATAAAGCCATTTATAATGACGTCACACTGACATAGATATAACAAGCTGCACTCGTGTTGTGACGATATGTCGAGGACGTGCGTGGAATAAATTTTTGTTCATAGAAACGAATTTCAATTTCACGGCTCAATCTTTGTGTGCTCGGGGTGAATATGTAAAAGGGCATTCGTTGATGTCAACAAAGTGTAATGGTTTCGTGCTAGCGCGCGCTTGATCTATGAGTTAGAATCCAGACCGATTCTAAATTGGAAAAAATATTATACCACCTGCCTATTCAGGGCACACATGGCCGTTCTATTGAATTCAGCGTTTGTCCGTGTTTGTTTGAGCTCCACATATAATTCCTTGTGATGGTAAAGAAAAACATGCGAAATATTTAACAGTCCTAGTAATTAATTTTACAAGTTCCACTTAACGTTTTTACTCCTTTCTCAATTTACTAGTTGTTGATAGATACGCTGGGTATTTTCATCGATCAATGTCGTGTAGCTATTGCTCCGAAACGTTAATTGTTGATTTTATCCGGAACTTGCTGTTTTATTCGTATACTTAGTGTTTATAACGACGTCGTAATGCCGGTAGCATTTTGTGATTTTGTTTGTGTCATTTAAGTGAAAAATTGCCTATACAAGTGTCAAGAAAAACGGGAATAAGTAGGTAGTGGAAAACGGCGGCAGTATGGGCAGGGAGCGACTTTTGACAAATTATTTAAGAACGTGTGTTAGGGGACGTCGGCTATTATACGCATGATTGATAGTGTTGATAGCGAGCCGACAAACGTTTCCTTTTTAATCTTTTCTCGAGTTTAACATAGATCTTTTGTTAAAGAATGATTGCCTTTTGTATAGCGAGGCGCTCACATATTGTTTATTATCACTTTGATATTTTGTTCGCGATATAGGGCTGGCAGGGCGCCAAGTGACACCAACACGAAATGTTTGCTGTTTTAGAAGCCGCGTACACTAATGTTTTGGAGATCACACTACCACACAAATGGTGATGTAATGGAGTAGGCACCATAATGTATCGGCTCGTTGGCTGTATTAATTGATTTAAAGTTCGTTAAGATAAAGTTTGTTGTCAACGTTTGTATGGAAGAATCTTAACGCGCGGCCCAATTAACTCGAAACTCAATACTTATGACCAATAATAAAGACTAACGTGTATCAGGGTTTTTTGAAAGTCGTCCGCTGAAGGGGCAATGGGGTTATTACATTTTTAAGCGGAAGATTTTACTGCGTGACTTGATAAACTCCAAAATAGGTATAAATAATATTTAGTTTAAGTAACGGCAATATCGCAAACGATTTTTCAAAATTTCACCCTTGTGGGGGGGGGGGGGGGGAAAGAGGGAATACACTTTATATGAAAAATCTTATTCCTTTGGTTAATAAACTTGAAAATTGGCAATATTTGCCCCATTAAATAATAACGTTTGGTACTTTTAGTTTTTTTAAACTGCACCTCACAGAGGATTTAGGGGATGTCAAAGTTAGTATGTAAAGGTGCTGTCGGATTAACTCGAAACTCGGTCCTAATAATTTAAACGATAAATTAAAAAGTACGTGTTTCAGAGTTTTTCAGAAGTCGACTTCTAACGGGGTGAAAAAGGGTAATAAAGTTTGAATTTTACTGCTTGCTTCAGTTAACTCATAAATGTGTATAAATAATGTTAAATCATACAACGGAAACGTACCAAATGCTTTTTTTTAAACAAGCGCTGTCGTGGTGAAAAGGGACGACACTGTTTATTTGAAAAATCTTATTCCACTAATCTATAAACTTAAATTTGGCCAGAATACTTATTTATCTAATCTATACTATAATCTATATATCTATACTAATAATAAACCTGAAGAGTTTGTTTATCTTTATGTCTGTTTGTTTGCTTGAACGTGTTAATCTCTGGAACTACCTGTCGGAATAGAAAACAAAAAGCTCCAGAACAATTTTACTATACATAAATAGTTATTCCACCTGTCTATGAAATGCGAATAAAACAAAAACAACGAGCCTCTTTTATGTTTTAAAGAATGCGAACTGGCCAAAAATACACCAAAACAAATTTAAAATATAAAGTTATTCTTTTATAAAAATCACTAGTGGCTGCACTGCTACAATTTTCAGAGAAAATTGCCAGTATTTTTAATTACTTTGAATTGTAATAAAAAAAAATTGTTATAATTTAAAATTGAGCGTTTGAATTATCCGCGGACGTGGACTTCAATCTATCTATACTAATAATAAAGCTGAAGAGTTTGTTTGTTTGTTTGAACTCGCTAATTTCTGGAAGAGCCAGTCAGATTTGAAAACGTCTTTTTGAATTTGATAGCCCAATTCTTATGCTATGATTCTTGTGATGGCTATTTGCTATTTAACATCACGCTAGGACTCTAAGGATTCGAGCAAAAAGAAAAAAGCCAGAAAGAACGCTTAGCGAAAACGAGTAATAGCGCGGGTAGGCGATGCGATGCGACGGGGTAGGCCGGGGGAACAAAACATTTCACGCAGACTAAGTCGCGGGAAGAAGCTAGTATTTTATAAAATAAGAAGATCATGGTCATCATTTCAAGACCTACACACCAGATAAAAAAAAACACAAAAATTCGACGTGACTATAAAATATTTTATACCTAGTCCAATTTTATACCAAAGCCACTTTATATGCTTATTAAACCAAATGCGTACAATTTTATAGCCTTAAACCGATGGCTTTACTAACAAATAAAAACCGCGAACATAATTTGTAATAACCAAATACGTTAGTGGGTTAATCCGATCATTCAATAAAAACATTCAACCGCTTGTCTAGACAAAGGTTTTAAATATTTTGTAACAAACAATAGATAGTAATCTTTTGTATAAAAATCAATATTTGTTGGTTCGTATTTTATGCGCTGACATATCTTTAATCCGATTGCGATAAAACTTTTTCAACTCATTGCTAGAACTTGCGCGATTGTTCAAATGAAAAAAAAAAATGTAGCTAGAAGCTAGTTAAATATAATGCAACAGATTTGCTTAGGCATTACATAAATTACTGCAGATTGTTTTAATTAACCAAACTCTTTGGTGAGCTTGAAATACTTCGAAGCAATGAAACACGGAAATGATTAAAGTTAAATATTTATTTTCATATTGATTTCCTCTTTAATGAATAGGTGTATACAAAAAACATGCAGGTAAAATGTCGGTACACAGGTATATATTTAGTAAAGTATTTATAAATGAAATATTGGAATCATTCGTTATAAGCGGTGTGCTGCGGAATGTAAACAAGGGCACACTTACAGGGGCTTCGTATATATATAAAGCTTATTCATTTTGTATGGGGATATCCATCATGTTTATATCGGACCCCGGTGTGACAGCGCGTAGAGGTTGTCGGCGATATTAGGCGGAATTAACAACAGTTTGTGATACTTTGACGCGAAATAATGTTGGAAATCATTCAATATGGACACTTTTTACGAGTAAAAGGTATGTTGAACGGAAAATAACTCATAAATATCAATCGTTCAGTGGCATGTTTTGGAACCGTTTTTAATCACCTCAAAGAACTTTAAAAGCTTTTACTGTTGTAACTTAAAGTAGTTATTTTTACTTTTTTTTTTTAAAAAGAGTATTGGTATTAATTGTAACAATAATTTGGTGGCATAATTGTTTGCAGAGGGCGCTAGTGGGCACGAGGGCCAGTGGCCGGCGGGCACTACAGGTAGCGTCTACGTCGGAGAGCCGCGGCCTCGGGGGAAATCAACACAACAATTACAGCGCAGACCTACTTCCAATAACACCCGCCAAACCTTTAAAAACCGAACGACGTGTTCCTATTACACTCTCGTGAAATATTGCTTTGTTTCACACAAATCGACGCCGCACTACATCGCGGAAGCTACGTAAATGATTCTTATCTCGAAATGAAAGGTATTATGTATTTACGACGCTGCTCAGTTCTGTAAGTCGGTTTGTGATAATACTATGAATATTCAGAGGCTTCGGTCGTCCCTGAGGATGGAACCCTTCCAAGCATAAGAGAGGAAATGCGGATGGTGAGTTCCAAAACAATATGATATTATCGCGGCGTTTAGGCGGTCCTAATAAGATTTACCTCAATATTAATGCGCATCGCGGCGTCCATTATTTGGAGGTATTATCTAAACACGGACGGTATATTCCGTCACTTTCATTTTCAGCATTTAATAATAGGCATTGACGCGCCGAGGGTTGGCAAGTGGTCTTTAGGAAACTATTATACTGTCTACGGATGTTTGATTGTGATATATTCGGTTTTATGGTAACAAAAGAACAACCCTAGTATTACAGAACAATCGTGTCCTCCAACCTTTACCTCCATAAAAGAGTAGAATGATTAATTGTTTCTCCGACCTCTTCAAAACAACGCCTCATTCTTTTAAAGACTTCCGTTATTTTCCGACTCGATGACGGCGAGACGGTGATTTTCGACTATAAATTAATATTAAATTACGGATTAGGAGCGAAAATATTTTCAGCTGTTGTTTTTCTATCTACCAAGCTTTTAAAATGTTATTTCAGAAGTTAAGTATTAAAATGGAACGTTCTATTTTGGTATAATTCCTTACTTTTTGTTAAGAATGATTGAAAAAAAAGGGATGGATGTAGGTAGTTAAATTTAAATACGATATAGATGTTGCAAGAAAACCATTTGCCACTACATGATCACCATCCACAGTAGGTATGTGTCGGATGCACATGCACGTGTCATCAATTATTGTTTTTGGTTAGCGATCTTGTCGTGTTGCGGAGCGGCCAAGCAGACGCGTGAATTCAATCTATCGGCTCACGCGCCACGGAGCGTCGCGTCAGCCGGCGTCGGGCGGCGCTTTGAACAGGGCCACTAAAAGCGATTCGCCGTAAACAAGAATTAACGCCAAACCTGCATCGACCACTGCACTCTCCTTTATGGTGACATGATAAAAGCTCTCCGTTTTGAGAGCTAACGTACGTTATACTACTGAAGTATGTGTGGTTTATCTAATAAAAATCTCGAACTTTGTATACAAATATCTATGAAATTCTGGCTTTAACAGTCGAGTTAGTCCAAATGCACAAGGACTATATGTAATACGAGTTCAATTGCCAGTCAATTTACAATATAATAAGATTTATTTAATCAAAAACTAATATTAATCTTCACAGAAACTTATTAGAGACTCGTGTTGTTGCAAGATAGTTTTGTTTGCCATTTTGTATCGAACTCTACAACAACTTACTTCCGTGGAATAAGCATGTTCTAATTCTGCAAAGAAAAAGCTCAAAATTTAGCATATCTTATCGAGATAAAAATAAATGACTGCTCTGCATGATTACTTTTGTCAACTACAGTGAGAAAAATGTTAAATATTCGTATGTCTATATCGAATCGACCCATCGATGCTCGTAAAGAGGAATTAGTGTAGCTCTGTGTTCACCGCACACCCTTTTATGGGCGAACGATAACACTAGGTATCCTCAGTACCTTCCTATGGTACGATAATGCCTGAAGTCTTTTGTACCAGGAGAATGTGGTGAAATAATGTGTTGTTGGATTTATTAGTGTGGTAAGAAGATCTTTAAGCTATTAGCGGACACAGAGGTAAACCAAGCGGAGAAGGTCCTTGCTTTAGTTGGTATGTAGAAGCGATGGTGTACAGATGAAAAGTAGTGCAAAAGTGCACCATGTGGTAAGCAACATTTTTTTTTAATGCTTTGCCCCACACTAGGAATTTCTCCTGTATCGTGGGTGCGTTTACAAACATTTAAACTCACGTAAACAAACAGCCAGACCCGGAACAACTATCTGTAGGCCAATTCTCGTACTTAAAAAACGTTCAAATTCAAGTCGCAATCTCATCTCAGCGACAATCAATGTCAAAAACCTGTCAAAAATGTATGTAAATTGATTGTAATTTTGACAGATTAAGACTGAGATTAGAATGCGAACGGTCTTAAAAATACGGGAATTGCCCCTCTGCAGGTATAAAATATTTGTTCCGTGCGGGAACCGAACCCGCGACAAGCAGCGCAGCAGTCAATCGCTTAACCACTGCGCCAGCCGTGCCGTTAAACAAAAAAACGTATATTAAACTAAACAAATTATATCATAATTATTAAACTTTGTTGAATTTTCCTTTAAAACAGATTTTCACGGCTCATGTTCACATTTTATAGTACCATATTATAGAAAACCAACCTTTTTTGTTTAAAAACTAATCTATAAAAAAAACAGTAACTTTTAATTTGTGCAATCTGTTATTATTACCGTAAACGTCAAGTGGCAGCCAGAAGGTCCATAGGCTATGTTTTACGAGTGATGTGTCGCAGAGGGCAGCGTTTTTCTTAACAAGGCGTCCCTCAGGGCCTCGCGAGCCTTACGGAATGTTAAGTACTCTCCCTCGTTAGTAACTTTCGGCTACTTTCACTTTTTGGTCCACGGCAGAAAGCTGCAATGTAAATAAACAAATAACGAATTAGTGGATAATGATGAAGGTAACATTTATGAAAATTACATATTTTATATAAAGTATTTTGATTAACGTATAATCGTATAAACTATCTAACGTATATAACTAATCTTGAATAATCCTCTACGCGCTGCCTGAAATTGTAAATTATACGGTACGTATGTTTCATGAAAAAATGCCCCTTTGTAATTTATTGGTTCAAAAAGCTTTGCATTTTTATTGCAAAGTGATTCTTGGCAAGGGTTGCGTGTAAACTGGAATTGAAGCGGCTGGCTTGAACTGCATGCGGCGAAAGGCGTCAAAGGCTTTATTCACACTCATCGACACGTGACGTCATCATCGCCGGTGCCGCCCTTTGCAAGGTATTTAAAAAAAAGCCGCGAACATGTTGTTGACATTAAATTTAAAGAACATTGAACACTAGGTAAATACTAAACTATGTACGAGGAATCCACTGTGTACAGCAATTATACACGGAGGACGTTTGTTTTAAATATTTAAATCGAGTTACAAAAACGCGCTGGTGGATTGAACTCGTAATTCGATGTAAATAACTATAACTTGCCACGCATTATAAATTAACGAACTAATTGGAGATCGATCTTACATCGCTACTTATTCTATCGTAACCAATTTATTAGTTAAAGTTGAGACACCGCGAATCGCAACCATTCTGAGTGAAAGCTTAAAGTTTCAGTAAGGCAGTTACCCTCCCCTTCCGGGCGATCAACGTAAATTATTCCCCCAGAAGAAATCTCCAAGGGCTGAATGACGGATAAGGGACGAGCCGTTTTATTGCCTACACCGGCCCGCCTTTGTAGCCGCTTTAAAAATCGACCCTCGAATGTTAATTGAGGGATAATGTTATTCAATACTGAACCGCCAGTGATTTAATTAGCCACAAGTCTGGCAAAAAAGCCAATAAATATTAGCCACTTAGACATCAATGTAACTTTGTTAACGACGCTTGTAAATTCGGCCGCAAGGCGTCAACCAGACAACTGCCGGCTATATTCTAATAACTGGCATCCTAAATCGTTTAGCTATTCTCTGTTCTAAATGGTTTATGGCAGTAATTTTCCGCGGCTGAAAGGCGTTGTAAGTGATAATTAAAACCCCGTTACTGCAGCTGTTACTGGCGTTATTTCAGAGTTTTAATATTTCAACTACCGCGTACAATACCATGAAACAGCGATTAAGTGCATATAATGTAGAATATTAGCTCGTATCTTGATATTTTATGACTTTCTTTTAATCTTCATAGTATTTAAACTCTCTATCTATTGATGTTTAACAGACATCGTGTCTACAAGGGTATGCGAGTACTTGTGCTTTAAAGAAGGCGCGGGAGGATGTCCCCGTTCGGTGCGCGTCGGGGCATGCGACGCAGCGGCTGTTACTTCCTGTCGTACGCCTCCTCGTAGCTCACAAAGCTCAGATCGTTTTAACTAAAGACATATCTACTTATCAACAGTGCTCGCATTGAAACAAATGTAATACAAATATAATCTCTGGGAGACGAACATAATCCGCTTACTAAAAGGGATTCCAAAACTCGTTCCCCTGACATAATCGACACGAATTTTTCACGTATATTTCTTTCACTCGCAAATCCAATTTAATTAAGGCGAGGAACTCGCGGTTAAAATCCTATTTAAGCCGTTTTTATTACCGCCCGTCGGGCAAAGACGGTTCGCCACTGCGCTCCAAGAATTTGAGCGCTCACGAGGATTTCTCTGGCTTTTATCTTAGCAGTTCTGAGTAGAATGGTAAGCGATCTCAATGCAAATTATTTGTTTTAAACTTCGATGTATGCCGAATTCGCGTCCATTTGTTTTACCATCGTTAAAATACAGTAAGCACAGACTGTGTACAAAGTTGGATCTATCTTTTTTGTGTAAATGCATTACATTTACTTAGGTATAGTTACTTACTAAAAGTTGTGCCAATTAGCTGAAGTTTATACAGGGTCAAATTAAATTAGCTAGTGAAACTCCGCAGACGTGATGGGTAGGTACGCGGAGTTTCGCTAGCTTATTTAATTTGACCCTGTTTATGTAATTGTGAAATTAAATGAGTTTGTTAGATTTGTTAACAGCTTATTTCCAACAATCATTTATTTTTAGGCATTTATTTATTTTTTAAATGTCGCAGCATCATGCTGAGATAGGAGCCTTTTGGCCTCGTATAGGAATTTCTGTTTCCTTTTTCTTTTGTTACTTTTTGTTTTTATATAGTTTGATTTTTTCTTTTATAATTTAGTTTGTGCACTTCCTGTACGAGTCACAATAAACACTTTTTCTTTCTTTCTTTCTTTCAATCAAGTAATTCCTATTCTTTCATATATACATAAACTCACGCCTTCTTTCCATGGGGCTAGGCAGAAACAACAGAACGCCACCTGCTACGATCCTTACCTCAGATCATGTGATCCTTACATATTCCTTTTGCTTCGTTTTATACAGGGTTATTGGTAAAACACCATCAACCTCTTAAGGGGTCATGGTATTCATCATTATGACCTACTTTTACTATGGGACTAAATATGAAATCGCGAAAAAAAAATCAGTTGGTCCCTACATTTTGACGAGTTCTGCAAACATAAACGTAGGGAACAGCTGATTTTTTTTAACCCTATATTTTCATTAATATTTTCACATAACTGTCAGAGTCCTTAAAATTAAAAAAAAAATACGAGCCATACTAAATAGCCGATTGTTAGCGAGTGAGAAGTAATGCTATTTTCAAGTAACAAACAGGCTCACCTTAGCGTGGGCTCTGGGGAGCGGATCTCTCGGATGTTTACCCTCATTCGGAAAAGATCGCGCTAATCCGGCGCTCCCGGAGGGGCATCTCTTCTGATATGTTACCGGCGCCCTGCCCTCGACCTCGTACAATTACTTCTCGTGTTGTTGCGACACACATTGATTGGGTAATGTGGGGTGAACCGAGCTATCATGTTGTTTTACTTTGGTATATTTGATTAATTACTGTATCTAGTTCATTTGGACTTACTTTAGGCAGTTTATAACTTAAGGTAAGTACACAATATGATAAAATGTTACATAATATATACGCATACTATATAGCATATACGCATAATTTATAGCAATAAGCAGTACCTTTGTACTCAATTTATAATTTTGTCATATCTCTTGTATTTTATTGTGTGTACATAAATAAATAAAAATAAATAAATAAATACGTTAGCTTAGATACTTACTAACTTTTTGGTGAGTAACAGATAGACAGACCTACGTATGTCTACTTTCTTGTGCACCTCTTATTTCATCATCGTTAATCTAATTATTTTCGGCGTCAAAAACATTAATGTAGTCGATTAGCTTAGGTTTAGCAGTACACATTAAAATGCTGTGAAAGATTTGGTTCACGAAGCAATCGTAAGATTTTGAACTGAGGCCAAGCGAGCCTCGGTAATGATCCGAGAGTGCATGCATAATTTACCCGCAAAGAGCTTGTTTTGTAATGTTATTAGTTCGTAATCTCGCCGGAAAACAGCTAACAACATTATTTTGCGCCAGCTAAAATATTAAAATAATTTATTTTGAGCACCACTACGGATACGCAGGGCTTCGTTACATTTCAAATTGAAACGACATAATATTTCATTTTGGTCTTATTACTGAAGTAATTTACCAGTTTACTGTGGCAATTTAACACTACAACTTATAAAATAAAGGTTCCTTTGTAATTTTGACTTTGGAACACATGAATGTGTGTGTAGTCTGTGGATAGCAAAACTAGTAAAGTGACAAGAATATTTTGGCAAACAAGATTAGAATTCACCCTCAAGTTTCATGTTTTATTTAATATATTAAGACAGCTTTGAATAATACCATAATAAAACGTTCGGACTAATCCAGTGGAAGCGATGAGCGAGAAATAACTTTAACTGCAGCTGTCTGACTTTGCAATGATAATTTAATCACGATGTAAGTGAGTCGACGACTCTTATTATTGTCTCGAAGGTAGTCATAAATTTTCCGGATTATGTTACGTAAAGCGTTATTTTATAGCACGTGCGATTTTATTACTGTTTATAGCTTTAAGTGGATTGAAATTTTGCCAGGATAATCAGGTAGAATTGGTTGATTGTTATCGAAGGAGATTTAGTAAGCCATGTATCGTATTCCATGGACAAAGTAAATATATTCACGAAGAATCGAGAAATTTTTGTTAAATTTATTGGAATTGCAAGAATAAAAGCATAAAAGTGTTGGAACGTGAAAACTCTTTAAAAACCATTCAAGTGCTGAAACCAAAACAAAAATATTCGTGAATTTATTCACCTCTACCAATGTTGGTATTGTTTACAACGGGGATGACCCGAGCAGGCTATGCGTTGGCTGGTAGTCCAAATACGCAGCACAGCTATTGTCTGCCAATTGCACAAATAGGTGTTCTGTGTTTATGTTTTACACATTTATTGTAATTAATTTCAATACGTCTTTTTGTGCTTTTTCTGGCAATTTAATTTAACGAAAGAATTTACAAAAAACAAAAACCGATGGTGGAACCGTATTCAAGTAACTAAGTATATACAGGGTGGCACTAGGGTCATCAACGCGCAAACCATGAATAAAATTTAGCAGATGATTCTAGACCGGACCTAGAGCGTAGAAACTATTCAACAGTTATAAAAAAAAAAACAACAGTTTCATAGAAAAGTACAATACCTACGCGGTCAAACGGTATGGAATGGAACAGTTTTTTTTAAATAACCGACGATAAACTGCAACGCAGGGCGGATCAGAATCATGTACTTAACCCATCTTTTCTTTATACAAGATCAAATTAAATTAGCTAGGGAAACTCCGCAGACGTGGTGGGTATCGATATCTAAACACTACAAAACGAAAAAAAAAACATAGTTTTGTTTTTGGTCAACGACTAGTTATCTACTTGAAGTATCAGTTTCCTAATCAGTTTTTTCTGTGTAAAGTTCACAAACGTGATGGGTTAATAACTATCGATATCTAAACACGATAAAATAAAATAACACTACCAGTGGTCATTCTCCCAGAAAAAAAAAACATCAAATTTTTTTTTCTTTGTTTTATCGTGTTAAGATATCGACATCTGCGAAGTTTCGCTAGCTAATTACATTTGACATTTGAGTAAAGTCAAGCTACAATGCATTTAATTTCGGCTTTGGAACGCCTGCTTCAAATTATTAGTTGGTTTGTCTCATGAAATACAAGTTTAAAGAAAACCTTTTCTACGTACAGTCGCCAGCACACCAGGTTATACGAAACTGTCAAGTTTCTCCAAATGATTTTAATCCATAAAATGTTGAAAGTTAAGTTCAAAATCGAATGAGAAAATTTGACAGTTTGTGGTAACTTGACCTGCTGCCGTGTGTAAGTACCTAATATTTGAAAAGTTATAGAAACAGTCATGTACCATCACCGCCATCTACACCACTTCACCAAAACTAACACCAATAACAAGGAACATTAAATTTAAACAGCGGCCGTATAATTGAGTACAAGTCAATAATCAATGAATGTCCAATGAGTTTACACAAATCAGCACACTGTGCAGTGCAGTGGTGCAAATGTATTTGACAGCGGCGGTTATAAAGGGAATGATTAACCTAAGCCTGGCGGTAATCACGTGCCTAAACATATTCCTCCCGGGCGCGGCGGTGGCGTGTCAATAAGGAGATGCGGAGAACGTATTCAGTCCCACGCATCGCAACTGTCGACATTTGTGCTCGCTAAGCACACACCGATGTCGCTGTCTGCTCAATAGCTCGGCGCTGAACTCCGAATTCGTTCGTGCTTCGTGCGGTTGTCGGTTGTGATTTTTGTGGTTTCTCGTTCGATGTACAGTCACGAGCACTAATATGTATCCACATATCAACTTTTAAACGTGATTTTCTATTAAATTAATTAATTATTATGATTTTATGTTATCACGAACGAAGTATTTTGGGACTAATATTAAATAAGTCTTATCACAAAGTTACATTCTTTATTCCACGTTTTAAATTTGCTAATTATATACATATTTGTGCTCGTGAAAAGTTATGAGGTTAAACAAGTCGTAAATGTACTTAAACTAGTTAGAACCAAAATAATGACAAAGATTTTAGTTGGTAAAAAACTGTAAACAATAAAATAGTTTTTCTTTTTTCATTTAAAATCAGGAAATATTACAGCTCTTTCAACTGTAGATAGGTATGTACAGTTGTAATGGAAACTGAAAAGTTACCCTAATCAGGCGGGACACGGTTAAGATTGCTCCACCGAGTGCATTAGCTTCGAGACAATCGAATTAAAACAAAGATATCCACCGAGTTGGCATTGTACTAATTAACTATCTCTCTGCTATTGAGTTACCACCGTACAATTTACGCTTTTAGCTGAAAATGACTTTATAGTCTATTCAGTTTTGTTCGGCCATTGGCAGCTTTTTAATGTACTGGCTGACCAGTTTAATTGTTCCGCCAAACATGACTGGAGGTCACTAGTTAACCCACTCCGGCGAGCGGTGGCTATCGACCGAATAATAAGTTCGCAAACTGTTTGCCGAACTTGATAGGGATCCCGAGATATTATCATTTTGTCAGCTTGGGATCGTATTTGTTAGTTTTAAAGGAGGAGTAGATGGTGTGTATGATTTGCAAAGAAGACAGTTTAAGTGGAAAGTAAGTAGTTGGAACTTTTACTTATTAAAAAGGAGCTAAAGACTTTTATTTTGTCACGTTTAATAGTGGGTGATGATGGTGTGGAAGAGTTTTATACAGTATGAAACTCGTCACTTCAATGAACGTCAATAACTCATGAAAATTTAATTACAATAAATTAAAACCAATGTGGATCGCTCGGACACGGACGGTAGCGAGAACATTCGCCATCGCCACTATAATATTTCAAGTGTGTAAATCCACGCGTTTGTTTTCATTTCAGTTCTCAGCGCTGACAGGTTTTAAAGGAAGCTCGGCTCCGGGGGCCTTCCGTGTCGCGTGCAGGTGATAAATCGTATGTAACATCACTTTTTACTAACGAGACAAGGTGTCGTGTAGCTGCTTGCAAACATATTCAAGTGACGATTGCTAAAGCCGTGTCGACGTCACGGTTTTGTCGTTTTCCACGGTATGTACGATTTTTTTTGTCAAATTTGATGGTTCGGGTATCAGCGGAATGTTTTCGTCCGATTTCGGGGAATGGAGATTTTTCAGCGCGGTTCAGTAGGCGCCGTGTCGTACAACTGCACCGATGACAATAAATATCGGACGCGGCGAGCCGTGAAATCGAATAGGCTCCGTCTGTGAGCGCTTTACAATCAGCAGCCGGCTGTCGCACGCCTCCGCCTGCCCCGACGTAACTTACTGACGTTACCGTGCATAACTACTTATTTTAAATCTATTATTTCGGTTCAATTAAATTGCAGTAGTTCACTGTTGCATATGGACTTTAGAATTTTAGATAGGTATATAGGTCAGATTATCATGATCCATATCTATTTAATCAGTTCCGTGAGATAAACTTAATAAAAATTACCGTGGTGATAAACACAATCTGGCGTCTATATTAAAACCCAAAAAACCCAATCGATTAGTTGGAAATAATAAATAATTAAAGGTCATTAGACATTAACCCTCGTGTAGCAAACGCGACGTTGTAAATATCTTAATAATACATTTTAAACATTCGTACGCAGAGTGCTGGAGTAATTTGCGGTTGCGATGCGCCCCGCCACCCCCCGTGTCCCCTGACGCGTGTTCGATTAGAGTTCAAGTAATTCCGGAAAGGAAATTGAAATCTTAAAGCAATACCCCACGGACTTTATGTTTCCACCACTGCTCTAAATGAAGAATAAAATGAAAAACAAATAGAGGCTACCACCCTCTCTGAACAGTCTCCGTATTACAAACAACAAAACACAGCGCTACCTATTTATGTACAAGTTATAGCAGCACTACCGCATTAAAACTGGCAAGTATATTACTCTAGTTGAGCACTAATTATCACAGTTTCTAATTCCAATGTTTCCATACAGCTCTTTCAGTGGTACTTTAGAGCTGCATTCACAAACAGCGGTGGAGTAATCGGGTGTGGAGTAATGAACACGAGCCGGGGGCCCAGGAGTTTAATTTTCCTCTTCCGCGCGGCTGTCCGTGCCGGCCGGGCGCCGGGTGCGGGTGCCGGGACGGGCGGGACCGGGCCGGCGGGCGGCGCGGGCGCCGGGCGTGCGGCGCTCATTAATGCTGCGACAATACCTCTCGCGCCTCATCATTTGCAACGCGACGATGCAACGCCTTCATACCCTCATATCGAACAATGCGTTCAAACTTTCTATGGACATTGTTTGTGTATCGGATAGTTTTGTTATTACGGTTATATTTTGATAGCCGTAGCGTATACCCAGGAGGAGTGTGAGTCATTGTTTTATTGTGAGTTTAGAGATGGCGTGTGTGTTAAATATGTGGACAGTCAGCTAACGACACGAACGACGCGAATAATACAATATTTTTTTTGTCGTGTGGTGAGCAATTTATTTTGGGAGAAAAGCTAAAAAACAGGTAGTTACGTACAATTAAGTACCTAATTTTAATCTTGTCTACGTACCATAATAAAACTTGTTTATGTTTTATTATACTCTGCTACCACTCACCACAATCGTAGTCCTAACCTGACAAATAAATCTATCAAACATATCACCCATTGAGAGTTCTCCACATCTTTGAAGAGCCGGGGCGGCGGCGGCGAGCGATGGCGACGTGAGTGCTATTGACCACAATAATACCTGATATCTGAGTGGGAATGCGACATTAGTCTCATGAATGAATCATTGCGACCGCGTCCCCAGACCCCGGCGGTCGTATTCGATTAGCACGAATAATTCCGAAAGGGAAATTGAAAAGCTAAAGCGATGCCCTGAGGACTTGCTCTTTCTGTTATTTGGGGGTAGTACCGCAGACGTCGTGAGAATAAACAACTACATTCATTGTGGCGTACTGTATTAACGTTCGATATTGATATTATCGCCTTGTTCCACTCTTATTTATGTTTCAATGCTCAAAGGACTAATGTTCCATTTGTATAATAAGTTTTATTACGTTTTTCGTTGTGTTGTTAATGTTTTATAGTTTTATAGGCAGAAACAATTTAAAGTTTGGGTGATGGTTACGTGAAAGTATACCTACATAAAGTGCATATCTTATACCACTATTTTTTTTTTGGTAAATCTGGAGTTGTCACTGGTTACTTTATTTACACAATGAATGTTGTTTTTTTTTGCTAACTAAGTTGATATTTTTAGTAACTACTTTTTTTTGTTTACTAGTATATACATACAGACCTGTACATACAGACATTGATGCATATATCCATGACATAAATATTTACTTTGTAAAGAGTTATATTATTTTAATAATTGTGAATGTAT
Organism: Brachylomia viminalis; assembly: GCA_937001585.2. NCBI lineage: Eukaryota > Metazoa > Arthropoda > Insecta > Lepidoptera > Noctuidae > Brachylomia > Brachylomia viminalis. The sequence goes on from OW443299.2 coordinate 14,858,304, forward strand.
GACGGTCTTGTAGTTTGAGTATTTTATGCGGCCTACACAAATGTCTTCGTGTGTTCGTCCTATCGTTGAGCTCCTAAAGTTCTGAGCTGAGCTACACGATTACTGACAAATCCAGTCCAGTCGGACGACTGACTGGACAGGTCCACTCACATCTGTGTGGTTCTTAACTCGAAATGCAAAATAGTGTGTGAGAACAGGAGGAGAAAAATATAAATATTTGAAGTCTTAAACTAAAATATTAAATATACCTACACATTAAATAACCTACACATTAAATGCAAATATTAACTTATAGGTACTTAAATAAATACATAATGCTAAAATATATAAACATACTTGCTGACCCGGCGAACTTCGTACTGCCTTAGAATTATTAAATGTTGTGTTTAGTAATTAGCTGAGTTATATTAACTTTATTGTTACAAAAGTAAAAAAAAACACAATAATAATGAGAGACAAATGCCCGGAATAGCAGCTTCACTTATCATAAATTTAACATTTTAATTTTGCGATTCTTTAATTACTTCCAACCAATCTACGGTTGAGTCATAATTGTTTGATAACTAACTGTTTACTATTGCCCTATGTCTAAATTATTTAAATTTTCTTCTATTTCTTCCAAATCAAGTCAAGTTCAAGTGTTGGAAGTATTGGCGAGAATCCTTTCTTTAAATTCTATTGATTTTAAGTTAGCCCTTTCCTCCCTTTTTGTGCGTTCTATGTAGGTAATGTGTCGTTTCCAAGCCACCACAATGATTAACGTTTTGGGATATGATATTAATGGAGTCGCATTCAATGCAGCTATTGTTGATGTTCGTTACCGAATTAAATACTTATTAGTGTAATTATTTATTGTAATGCTCACAATTTTTTTTTTGGGAAGCTCTTCGTGCTTCTTTTGCCCATAATTGTGCCAATGTTTTCCATTGAAATATACTTACATACAAAATTTCAACCAAATGGATCCAGCCGTTTAGGAGAAGTTAGGTGACAAACACACGTACAGAAGAATTATATAGGTAAGTATATTAAGATAGATACAAAATAGTATAGTAAATAAGTATGAAATAATGGTTTAATAAAAGAAAATAAATATGGAATAATCAAAAAGCAAAAAAAAAATAGTATCCTACATCAGTCTCCTGGTTCTAAGCTACCTCCCCACCAATTTTCAGCCAAATCGGTTCAGCCGTTCTTGAGTTATAAATAGTGTAACTAACACGACTTTCTTTTATTTATATAGATATTATACAGTATGGATACCACATAATATTATTCAATAAATGAAACCACCCACTTGTTATCTATCGCCTTTGCTGACGATATCCAAAAAATGAACGAAATCGGTAATCCTGTAATTATATGTCAAAAAGTACAATTTTAATTTGGAGCTAATTTGAACACTGAAGAATTGGATCACTAGGTCAATGATTCAATGAACTTGAATCCATGCTACGCAGTGCAAACTACCACGACGTTGTTACATATTCTACATATTTGCCTAAAATGTAAAATCGGTACACTTCAACGACAGGCTGGATTGTAATGTAATACATTTTAATTAAGGGGACCTGTGGTTAAGTTAAGGGAGCTGGTGGCTAAGCAATAACAGCCGCAAAGGACAATCGATCAGGTTAAGCTACGCATGCCACGGTTGGTCCGAGGATGGGTGACCATCTTTATATACCAAAGACCCACAGCAAAGACCCCTCCCTGCCTCGGAAAGCACATTAAGCCGTTGGTCTCGGCTGTCATTCGTGGATTTTTGACAGTCGTTACGGGTGGCAGTAGTCTGAAAGTCTGACAACCAGTCTTCCCAAGGGGTATCGTATTACCCAGGAACTGGGTTGCGGAGGTCAGATAGGAATCATTGGCAGCTGGTTATAAAATTTAATATACATTAGTACTTGGAATTTCCTATTAATGAGATGCTTAGACTTATGTTTGCAATGTACAAATTGTAAGTAATAGTGTACTCATTGTTGAAAAGCATCTTTAGGCGGCTTCTTTAAGCAGGCGGCATGAGGCATGCGCCGTTCTTCAAAGGCGACGGCACATGTGCGCGCGCGCCAGCTCCAAAGCTTGAACTTGAAAGACTTATGGTGTTTTTAGAATTATCGTGCTGTTATGATAATTCTAAAAATACTACGCCCTAAGGTATTTAAAACTTAACAGCTTAAGTAAGTTAAGTATTAAGTATTACTAAGTAAATTTAGAAATAATAAATTGCTTTTACTTGTTACGTAGAGGAAGCAACCTATAAAAAAATCCTTACCTACGTACCCGTTTGCTACTCAGGAAGTCACTCACAAAACTGTAGCTTTGTAAGTTCAATCGTACAAAAATAAACTTTTTTTACATAGTTTATCCAATCAATAATTTGACAATAATTGTTAAAAATATTAAAACATTCGAATTACACACACATACTTTTATTCTAATGCCTTGTTTAGATAGTAGAGTAGGTAAGTAAGTGTAATAAAGTATCAATAAACGTTAATTGCGCCGTTAAACCAAAAATTAAAAAAAAAGAAAAAAAACTAAACTTAAATTTTCTCACCATTTTGGAACTTCCGCTTCATAGTCAGTTCACCACGAATCTTCGATAGAGTGTGTGTTTTTCGCTACTTGCGCGCATCGCATCAAGTGATTTTAGCAAGTTATACGAATAAAAATTAAAAAAAATATTTATACGGTGTAATGACACTTATTAGCTACTTGACTTGTGAGTGTAAAAATTGTGTTTTTAAGTTCATTTGTATTAACTTTTTACTGTGAGTTTGACACTACTTGACTTTTGTGTGTTTTTTTAACAAAATGCAAAAAAAAAATGCATTTTTATTGTATGGCGAATGCCACCAAAATTCAGCGTTAACTCTACGTACTTGTCGGGAGAGATACTCGCATCTGTCCGGCATAGCGTCCGGACAATCCTGGGAGCTGTACAAAGGATCAGAGAAAATCAGTACATAGTGCCCAACACTCACGAAGGAGTTTCTCTGCGTCACGTTCCGTCCTTTTTTGAACAACGAGTCTTATACTATTTCGATTGGAACCCAAACTGCAGCCTGACAAGCTGGGCATGTGTTTAGAGTGAGCCATAGAACAATACATCCGGTTCAGTTCAGTTATCGCGAGAAAACGTGGCGGTAAAAATGAACTTTACTGAATTTTAATTTCGTCGCACGTTGTAAAACGAATCAAAGCCAGCCCCGACACAAAAACGCCGCTATGACACCCGCGTGCATCGCTGCCGCTTTTCTTGAACGTTGAATTCTCAAAGAACGTTGTCTGAACAGTGTTTACTTTCACTGAATTTATTTTGATATTTATTGTTTGAAATATTTAACTTTTTTAATTTAGGGTCTTTAATTTAATGTTTATTTTTTTATATACTTCTGTGGACTAGTGTTATTTGTGGTTTCATTTATATCATATAACTATGTGATGTCCACACTGTATATACTCACAGTTTAGAGGAAAGGTAATGCTCTTTTACTCGACATTTGAATATAGAAATACACTGGTCTTCAAAACTTAGTATCACACTTGTAAAATTGAAATAACTTTTTCACTACTTATACTCGGAAAGTAGGTCTGAAGTTGCCCGAGGAGCGGGTTGAAAATAATAATTTACAGCCCTAGAGAGAATCGCTTTCAACCGACAGCTGTCAAATTATTTAAAAAAACTAGTCATATTTTCACATGTCTATTGAACCATGTTCCAACTTTCTATACAGCCACTCAATTACAGCGTGATGTAAAGTTGAAATAACATAAAGTTAAGTATTAATTAAAGAATATATTTTTTTAAATGACATTTGGGCAAAATATTTACCATTTTTTCAATGATGGAAAAGAAAAATAATGGCTGAATAGCTAGTAGCCGTCTACAGAAAAAAAAAATGGCGGGAAAGCTGCAATCCGATCTTCATTTGTTTTTTCGAGTTGTAGAGTTTTGTTTATACTTCCTTATAGCAGAGATTTGTATTAACACAGTGAGTTCATCTGATTCAGATATGGATTTAACGCCTGATTTCATAAGAGAAGAGGCTCATTTTTTGTTTAGCCTATTCATGTTTTTATTTTTACTTTTCATGTATTCGTAATGAAAAGCACAATGTTTACCTTGGGTTAAAGACTTATTTAGTCCCTCGAACTATTGGCGCCCTAGCTACGAGCGGGCGCCAAACCCCGTCTCGGGACTCAATAAGTTACTTTCACCAAGTCCCCTCTTGCGGCGATAAGTCCCCTCTTTGAGGAGTGGCTAGAGAGGCGCCACGGCGTCCTCACCTTCCGCCTGACGCAGGTCCTCACCGGACACGGTTGTTTCGGGAGGTTCCTGTTCCGGATAAAGCGGGAGGAAACGCCCGGGTGTCACCATTATGTGGATCGCCCGGAGGACACGGTGGAGCATACGGTGGAGGTCTGCCCGGCTTGGGCGGAGCACGGCCGTGTCCTCGTGGAGGCGATTGGCGGTGGCGATCTCTCGCGTCCGGCTCTGGTCCAGGCCATGGTACGGAGCGAGAGACCTTGGGAAACCGTCACCTCCTTCTGCGAAGCAGTAATGTTTGCGAAGGAGGAGGCGGAACGCGTGAGGGAGAGGCAAAATTCGCGCCCTCACGCCCCTAGCCGCTGCAGGAGACGCCCTGGGCGTCGGGAATCGCAGGCCGATTGCCATCGTAGGCGTGGGCTTGCGAACGGCGAGCAATGGGCAGCTCGTCGTTCGATAAGGACAAGGCCCGGGTCGACGGCACGTTGTGTTCCACGCGCGACCTCAAAGAAATGTCAGCACCAATGACGGGGTCCGCTAGGGCCGATGCCTTTGCGATTGGTTGCGGAAAAGTCCGAGAGGGATACCGTGACCCCTGGCACAGGCAACTGAAGGAACACGGGTGGGTTTTAGTCACTAAGAGTCTGACACGCCCTCCTGCTCTGCCCAGAGCGGAAGAAGTTATTTGATGATTTCCCACCCTTAAAAAAAAAAAAACCCCTAGGGTAACAATGAACTTTTAAGACGCGGACCGACTACGATTTTAATCGCTATTACCGCACTCACACAACCGCATCTGCGCGTTTTACGGTAATTATGCACACACTCGCAAACGCTAACACGGGCGTTTGTGTGCTCAAGGAAAGTTGCATAGTATACGTAAGGAAATCAGATGTTTTCTGTTGAATATACTTACTTATGACGTGCGTTCTAAAATTCGATGTAATTACAGTGTCGGTTCATAATATGATACAATAAATAATTACACATAACAATTAAAAAAAAAACATCACTACTGTTTATTTTTATTACAGTACATGATAAACAGGTCAAATATAAACATTCCGAATTTTACCCGACTGCTCTAGAAGGGGAATTATGCTTTTCGGGTGTAAGTCAGTATCAGGGATGGAAGGGTTAATTAAATGGGTAGTTATGCCATTTCAAACTAATGTTTGTGTTTTAGATAGGTACTTAGTGGGTGCGGTAAAAAAATAGAAAACAAAACCAACATAAAGGCCCTCGGACCACTTAAAAATCACATAAACTCTAAATAAATGCAATAATATCACAGCTCCAAAGTGACAAATGCCATAATGTTTCTAATAAAATGCGGAGCCGGGACGGAAGCTAGAATTCTGAAAAATTTTGACGATAGAGGGATCATCCACGGGAATGGAAGCTGCTGCTGGCTGAATATTAGTTGGTATTTGCTAAAATTGGTAAAACAGTGCGTGAATTGAACTAAAGTTCTGTGGCGGACTACTAAGGCTACTCACTGCCTAATATTGAAGTGAAAATTCAGTCTCAGTGGAAATATGGGCAATAAAAATAAAATGTTGCGAAAGAGTTTTACAAGAAAAAGACGAAAAACTCGAAAAAATGATGGAATGTTTGGGTAAGTAGGATGATTACGGTATTGTATCATAACATTTGAAATTTGTATTTAGTTTAGTTTACTTACGAAACTGTATAAATCTATAGAAACGGCATTGACAATTTCTACAAACATTTTGCTAAATCCAAAAACAAATAGGTGCACTCTATTTTGATGTCTATACAATGCATATTTGAATGCGCCTAGTGCAAACGTCTCTGGTCGAAGCAACCATCGAGGCGATAGCCATATTGCAATAGTAGGTATAAGTAACAAAAACAAACTTGCAGATAAATCAGAGTGCGTTCGTAATTATTATAATAATATAAATACTGCACACTAGTTATATATAAAGCATTTTGATTCTTTTGTAAGATTATTTTTATAATATTTATTGAGTCATTAGACCAGTGCCGATAATTTTTGAAAACGAAAAAAGTCACAGTAGGCTGAAACCCATTGGAAAAGAAAGAGAATATAACAAAAATGAAAGGAAAAATAATTTACGGGCGATCCGAGGTCGGGAAGTGGGGGTTTAAGGGTAAAAAGCGGTTTATCTCGATTTCCGGCAAATTTGAATTTTTCACATAAATTGTTTGTTGTCAAATTTGAATTTTTCACATGAATTGAATTTTTCACATAAATTTTGAGGTTACTTGAAAAAAGTGTGAATACAAAAGTTGTAGATCTTTTTATTACCTACAACTTTGCTATTACACTTTTTTCCATATGACTTGTAGTTTTGCCGGAAATCGAGATAACCCCCACTTCCCGACCTCGGATCGCCCGTAAATTATTTTTCCTTTCATTTTTGTTATATTCTCTTTCTTTTCCAATGGGTTTCAGCCTACTGTGACTTTTTTCGTTTTCAAAAATTATCGGCACTGGTCTAATGACTCAATAAATATTATAAAAATAATCTTACAAAAGAATCAAAATGCTTTATATATAACTAGTGTGCAGTATTTATATTATTATAATAATTACGAACGCACTCTGATTTATCTGCAAGTTTGTTTTTGTTACTTATACCTACTATTGCAATATGGCTATCGCCTCGATGGTTGCTTCGACCAGAGACGTTTGCACTAGGCGCATTCAAATATGCATTCTATAGACATCAAAATAGAGTGCACCTATTTGTATTTGGATTTAGCAAAATGTTTGTAGAAATTGTCAATACCGTTTCTATAGATTTATACAGTTTCGTAAGTATACTAAACTAAATACAAATTTCAAATGTTATTATGATACAATACCGTAATCATCCTACTTACCCAAACATTCCATAATTTTTTCGAGTTTTTCGTCTTTTTCTTGTAAAACTCTTTCGCAACATTTTATTTTTATTGCCCATATTTCCACTGAGACTGAATTTTCACTTCAATATTAGGCAGTGAGTAGCCTTAGTAGTCCGCCACAGAACTTTAGTTCAATTCACACACTGTTTTCAGTCATAAATTACTTGAAAACTACAATCGAATTATGCACAGAGCGTCCGGTGCCAACCATCCAAGTCGAGCGCTGCCCGACGACTAAAGTATGACCGTGTAAGCTATTGTCACCACTATGGAGCGTCAATAAGATTGAAAATTGAAAATGATATTTGTGTTGAAATGTGACGTAAGCTGCGAATGGGCATTTATTTTACTGCTTTTCTTTAGATTATTTAAAATATAGACATAAAATTAAATAATGGTTTGGTTAAAGTTTTAAAAAAGTGGAAAACCTACTAAATTCTTAAAAAAAAAACTGTTGTTATCGCTGGAAATACAGAGATCTTCGACGTCAAAGTTTATTTTTGTGCTACAACTTCCCAATTTTTTATTGGGAATATCAAACTATTATTTATTATTCTGTTCGGTTTAAATTCTTCTTTATACCCTTCTCTGTTCACTGTATTTTTCGCGTTACTTATTTTTATTACATTACGTCATACTCGACGTTCTAAGAAACCAATTTTTGGGAATATTGAGATAACACCCCGCCTTAAAGTACACAAGATATATTTTCGAAATAAAAAGGATTATAAAAATAATTTAGTTTTTTATATAAAAACATATTGTCAATAACCTTCTATTACGGAATGGCTGATAAAAACTTAATAAGCAAAAACATCCCTTTTCCAATTGCTGTCATACTGTTGACTTTTTGTATATGTTTTCAGATTGATTCCTTGATGGATGAATTTTGATTCAAAAGCCAAGGTCTACAGCACGTAAACTTTACTTATCATGCCTCTTTTACCTGAAGAATGTGCATGAATCATGGCTTTTCTGGAACTAGGCATCAGTATGCATCGCACCGCAAGAATAGTGGGTATAACATTAAGAACGGTCCGGCGGTGAAGCGAAGGTACGAAAATACTGGAAACCATCTGAGGAGACTTTGTCATGGCAGACCCAGATGCACTATTACCCGAGAAGACATATATGTATGTATGTGTATTATATTTTCTCCACTGTGTTGAGAAATCGCCACCTCATTGCAGTTTAAGTCCAGCAACAGCTTCTTCAGACCCGAAGAGGCTAGCAAGTGGCCCCAAACTCGAGAGAGGGCATCGAGTAGTATGCCTGCGCTACACCCGTGAACACATACAGTGGAGTGAAGAAGAATTGGCAAGAGTTTTGTTCACTGATGGGTCTTGATTCTCACTATTCACTTCCGATGGAAGGCGAAGAGTGTACAGGCGACCTGGTCAGCGATACATTCAAGCCTGCTTCACAGAAAGTGTCCAATACGGTGGAGGCTCTGTACACGTATGGGCTGGCATCTCTTCAGAAGGTCGCACGGAGTTAGTGGCAATAGAAAATGGCACCCTGACTGGGGAAAGATATGTTCAAGAGATTTTTAATGAGTAAGCAGAGTCATATTTAGTAAATATGGGTGATGAATCGATACTGATGCAGGATAACGCTCGGCCATACACCACACGGGTCGTACAAGAATACATTCAGGAGGTTGGTATCAACTTGATGGCTTGGCCATCAAGAAGCCTTGAAGCCTTGAGCCAAGAAACACGTCTGGAATGAGCTCGGGAGCCTGGTCAGAAGCCACAGACCACCTTCTATCACCCGCAGGGCCTTAAAACTGGCCCTGATGGAAGAATGCGAGAGAATATTCCCCAACACGCCTCCGAAACCTCGTCTTCAGTATGCCAAATCGGCCCGAAGCTGTAATCAGAGCCAGAGGAGGCAATACCAGTTATTAAAGTAAATAAGGCGTAAAACATACTTATCAACGTTGTTTGAGTTTTTTGCCAGTAAGTTAAAAATGTTTCTTTTTGGTTTTTATCTTTTTTTAGATAAAAACGCTACTAATGTATGAAAAAACTATAATGTTAAAGAAAGTGGATGAAATTGCCTATAAAATGTTTTTTATTTCAAAACTCTGACTTATATAAATAGTTTAGGAAAAAATGCAATTTTCTAAGTTTTGAAGGCCAGTGTAGTTTTTAAATCACGAATGCTAGGCGGAGGGTTTAATAGAAAAAAATAACTAATAATATACATTACATACATACATTAGGATTTTGTACATTTATTATCGATATTCTATATCTGTAAATTTTTGGCGTACAGTGGGCTGCATCGATTGGGTACCCCAGTTGTATTAAAATTAACATTCAAGTGGGGTATCCACATCGTGAAGCTGACTGTACATAATAAAGAGTATTCCATTCTATTCTATTTTTTATGTCTTTACCTATGAAGTTGCCGTTTTACTATACTGGCCATTTGAAAATTTCAAATTCAAATGAATTTTTATTTTAAATTATTGAAATCTATTTTCAAATTCAGTCATTTGTTTATTGATTAGTGTTTTGTTTTCACTACATTTGTTTTTTTTTTTCATCAATATAGGCACTATAAAAATACTAGTAATTATCGAATAAGAGTTCCTTCGCGGCAGCAATGCCGCACAAACGGCTCGCAACATTAATTACGCGTACGGAGTGAACACTACAAACGAACGCACAACTCGTTATTGGTTTGAACGCTTCCGACATGGAAATTTTGATCTAAAAAATGAGCCCCGTGGTCGCCCGATAACTAAAGTCAACAACGAAGAATTAAAGGCGATAGTGGAAGCTGACGATACTGAATCTGCGGCTGCATTAGTTTTTAACGTTAGTATCAAAACCATATTGGTCCATTTGCGTCAAATTGGCAAGGTAAAAAAACTTGATAGAGGGTGCCGCACGAACTGAACGATCGATAGCGCGAAGAACGCGTTGCGTTGCTTGAAAGACACAGAAACGAAGGGACTTTCAACTGCATTGCCACATGCGATGAAAAATGGATTCTTTTGATAAACGTAAGCGGTCATTGTAGTGAAACACACGTAGGTTGGTTAAACACTGATTTATTTACGGACACCCTCATATACAAATATGATATTATGTAGACATACCGTCAGACTACTTAATATACTACATCTCTTCCCTTCTAAGAAAACAATGCCAATTGTTATTATTAATTAAAGAACTAACTATAAGACTAACGGTTACATTAATCTTGTTTGCTGAACGTACAACTACTGCTAACTGCTACTATTACTAACTATCAATTACATTTTTACTTATTTTCTATATTTATTTCTATTTTATTATTATCCAGCCCATTGTAACCCTTCCTATTCACGACCCAAGAAAAGATTGGTCAGCATTCGTACAGTTCTTTCCTTAGACCTTTCAATGGGAACCGCTAGTGGTGAAGGTGTAGACGAACGATCGCGAGTATTACCTGAACTTTCATATTCATCACTCTCGTCAAGCAGTGCCGACTGATTGTTGCTAGCTGGACTTGTCTGCTCTTGGGTTGGGACTTCAGTCTGCGCCCTTTGTCTACGTCTACGGACACCTGTCGCCGTCACCACACTTGGTGTCCTGCTACTGCCTACACTGTCAGTTGGTTGTGTCGCTGACTGCGCTACTCTTTGTGTTGAACCTGTGCTACGCACAACCAACTGACTTCGTGTTCGCCGATAGCGGCCACCACGTTCGTCTTCTACAATATACGAGCGTGGTTGTGATGTGCGTGCCACTATTGTTACCTGTTTCCTGACGCCGTTACTGGTCAAAGTTGCCTTATCACCTGATGACAGGCTTTTGAGTGTGTTCGCCGTTTTGTCGTAATTTATTTTAATTTGTTTCCTATTTGTCATTATTTTTTTATAGTTCTGGTCGTTATCTACCTTCTCCGTTAGCAACTTATCACTAACAGGTAACCTAGTTTTTATGCGTCTACCCATTAATATCTGTGCTGGTGAGTCTATGTCATGGCGTGGTGTTGCCCTAAAATTTAACAGTGCCAAGTTAAAATCCTGTCCCGAGTCCACACACTTTTTTAACAAATTTTTAACAGTCTGTACAGTCCTTTCGCTTTTACCGTTTGACTGTGGATAATGCGGTGATGCCGTCTCATGCCGTATTTCCCATTCGCACATAAACTTTTTAAACTCCTGTGAGCTATAAGCCGGTCCATTATCACTCACCAGTTCCGCTGGTATTCCGTGCCGCGAGAATTGCTCTTTCATAAAAGCAATAACCTGCCTAGAGCTAACACTCGACAACTGCCCGACCTCAACATAGTTAGAAAAGTAATCGACTAAAACAATGTAATTCTTTTTTTTATATTCGAACGTATCTGAGGCTAGTTTGTGCCAAGGCAGTGCCGGCACACTGTGCTGCAGCAGTGGCTGCCGGCGTGGGCGGGGCGCGTGCAGCGCGCATGCTTCGCACGATCGCACTACACGCTCCACGTCCTCGCACATTCCTGGCCAAAACATAACTTCGCGCGCGCGCCGCTTGCATCTTTCTATGCCTAAATGTCCTTCATGGACCCGTGACAGCATGTTTTCTCTTAAAGCACGCGGAATAAATACACACTCCTCCTTGAAAACTATACCATCAACGCAATGTAGTTGCTCGCGATATGGCCAAAAAACATTAGCTCTCTCATTCACATCTCGCCTATGTTTAGGCCATCCGTTCATAATATACCTAATTAACCATATCGCACACCTAGATAAAGACTAGCTCAACTCAAAATATCACTTTTTTCAGGAATCGAAAAAAACGTTTTACTTCATTTCTATTTAGTATATTAAAAACATTCTTAAAGGCTTATGTATATGATTTTACGTAGATATTTATTGTGATAAGGGTTTTCCATTTAGCTCACAGTAATTCCTTATTATTTAAGTTTTTTGAGTTAGGTTGGTTTTCATGACAAAATCATTATTAAATTTTCTTACTAAATCAAATTAAGCTCATATTACTGGCTTTTTTTGAATTAGTGTACTATTCATCTGTATTTATTTATCTAGTTTTAACTAAAAATAGTTGTGTATCTATATTATATTTAATTTATTTTCTGTATGACTCAGCTGTATGATTATCATAATAAAACAAATATCTTAAAAAATAAATTACCTTTATTTAGGTCACAATGAAATAAAGAAAAAAGTATCAATATTTAGGCTTGATACATTCAGTTTGTCGTATGATAAACTCTCTCAGCTTTTGAAGGTCCCCTAACTTCCGAAAATTGACAAAAAAAGTTGTGCGTAAAATGTCATTTATTTTATCCTTGCATTTTAATTTGCATTTATCGTTACATGGAGGCTTGATCGCTCTTTCAGCTACTTTCTTTTTGGTTGAACTTTCATAAGCCATACCTGTGTTTTGTAAAGCTTTCTTAACATTTTTGGGCCAAGCTGCAGGGTTTCTTACTCTTTTCTTACATTTTCGAGCGTTGTCAGTTGCAGCAGGTGGTGTATTGATCGGCTGAGATGTGGAAGCTTCAACATCATCGTTGCGTGAAAGGTTAGTATCCGATACTGCAGAGGGCACAGAGTTATTAGGTACCTGTTTCTTTGTTACTGCTATTGGAGCTGCTAGAACTATCTGATGATGAACTGCTGGAACTATCCGATGATGAGCTAGAACTAGACGAACTAGAAGAAGTAGAAGTTGAAATGGGGAGGAGTGGACGGTGAGTTCCCTTCTTGGCAGGTATAGTGTAATGCGAATCCTTATCTGAGTCATCAAAATCGCTACCCTCGCTGTTAACAGGTGAAATAAAGTATGATGGTGTCATCTGAGATCTGGCTAACGCAGATTGTGGCAATTTTGAGTTTTCTCCTAACCCTCCATCGTGGTTTGTTCAATTACTTTAGTGTTTGTTGAAGATGTCGGTTTGTATTGTTGCAGCTCTATCTCCATATCAGTGCCCTCTGGTTCATTTGGCAAAATTTCTCTCAAAATCGAGGGGCTCGTTGAAGGTGTCTGTGAACTTGGTGTTCTCGTGAAACTCCAGCTCGTTATCACTGCCTACTGGTTCACTTGCTGTGGCTATTTTTATTACTGGGGTGCTCGTTAAAGGCGATGGTGGGCATTCTTGAGGCTCCGACTCTACACGATTGCACTCAGATTCATTTGAACGAGCTGCCATAGCCCTTTCTAGCAATAGTAGACCATGACCCTTCATAATCTGAGAAATAAATCATTAAATTGATTTAGCCACGAAGACTAAACTAACTCCAAAAAACACCCAAAACCCGCTTCTTTATAATATTTTTTGAACCACTGGGACAAATACAACTACAATACAAAATATTCAAACATTCAAGCAAACCGTAGCAGCTATAGTTACAATAATAAGGGCTATTTTCATTTAACCAGCAATACTCGACTAACTCAAACATTATGAAATAATTTCAACAATAATAAACCATTTCCAGTTAGTAAAAAAAAAATACTTACATTTGTAAACAAATACTACACTTACTCAAAATAGTTGAAGAATACGCCTTAGTTCATCAACAGTTCAACCACGAAGACCAGTGTAACAAAAAATAATTTACGTATTAAAACACGGATAACCATAAATACACGCCCAACTCGAAATAATCCGGTCTTTACCTGTAACAGCAGCACCCACCTCTCCGGCTAACATGTCGCAAATGGAAATGCGTTAGTGTTGTTGGCAGAGGGTGTGGGCCAAGCGAGTCAGCAATACTAACTTAGATCGCCATCTTCATTTTATTTCTGGAACTATTTCTACTGGTGTCTTCAGAGATTATGTAGTTTTGAACGCAGAATCCCGTGATGATAATAAGTCATTTTTGAATTATTTCGAGTTGCATGAGTCTTTATCTAGGTGTGCGATATGCTGTCACTATCTAACTCTGTTTCTTTTTTTATGGCATCCATATTTGTTTGGCTGAAAGGCAAATTTTCTAACATAAAGCAAGTTTGTACTTCCACTTCTGCAGACACTCGGTCATGCATAATTTCCTTTAGCGGAGCCCGCGATAGCGTGTCCGCTATATACATATATTTGCCCGGCGTGTATACCACCTTAAAGTCATATCCTTGCACTCTCATCATCATTCGTTGTAACCTGGCTGGAACCGAAACTAATGGCTTGCTAAATAAGGCTTCCAGTGGCTTATGGTCAGTATGTACCGTGATATCAGACCTGCCATAAATGTACTGCCTGAACCGCTCAACCCCAAACACAATAGCCAGCATTTCTTTTTCTATATGTGCATATCTGGTCTGAGTGTCGGTGAGTGTGAGTGAGGCGAACTCCACCGGGCGCCCACTCTGCAGCAGCACAGCGCCCAGTGCGACGCTGGACGCGTCCACCGACAGCACTATTGGCTCGCTGTCGCTGTACAGCGCCAGCACCGGTGCGCTGCTAAGCTTTGCTTTTAGCCTATCTACAGCCTCTGAATGTTGAGGTTCCCATGACCACTCTGATTCCTTTTTTAACAACGACCTAAGTACATTCACACTCTCTGAGTAATTTTGTATAAATTTTGCCAAATAATTGACCATTCCTAAAAACCTCTCCAGAGCCTTCCTATCAGTCGGATACGGCATCTCCCGTATTGCTTTGACTTTTGAGTCATCTGCCCGCATTCCGTTTGCATCAAACTTGTGACCTAAGTATGTGATTTCCGTTACCCCGAATTTACATTTTTCTCGATTAAATTTGACACCGATATCCTTAGCACGTCGCAAGAGGCACTTCAATCTCCGGTCATGCTCATCCATAGTGCGCCCCCATACTATTACGTCATCAATAAAAGATTCTACGCCTTCTAAATCTTCTAAATGCTGCCTAAGCTTCGCATGAAATACCTCTGGCGCACAGTTTATACCGTAAGGTAAACGTAGAAATTGGTACCGACCGAACGGTGTACTGAACGTGCAAAGATCGGCACTCGCATCATCTATCTGAACCATCCAGAACCCGCAACGAGCGTCCAGCACGCTGAATACAGTAGCACCGCGCAGGCGTGCTGCCAGCTCTGGCACTGTCGGCAACGAGTACTGCGCACGTCGCACCGCGCGATTAAGAGGTCGTGGATCTAAACAAACACGAATGCTGCCATCTTTTTTCGCGACCAAAACAATTGCATTAACCCAAGAGGTTGGATGTGTAACCTTTCTAACTACGCCCAACTCTTCCATTCTGTGTATCTCATCCAACAATTTATTCTTAAGTCCTAAAGGAATTTTCCTGGTTGGGCAAACAACTGGTTGAACATTTTTATCCACTACGATACTATATTTACCGGGTAATTTTCCCAGTCCTTGAAACAAATCATAGTAGTGATCAATATTTATTGCATTAATTTGACTTATTAATCCTAATGCAACGCAACCCTCCAAACCGAGTACATTCTGACAGTTTAAATCAGCAACAACAAATGACATCACGTAACGTGTTCTATTAAATAAAAAAGGAACATTACCAATGCCTATAATTGGCAATTGATTACCTGTAAAAGAATGTACACGCTTTGTGAATGGCTTAAGGTCTGTAATTGATAATCCTAAGTTTAAATAGGTAACTTTAGAGATAACATTAATCATTGATCCTGTATCTATTTTTAAAGAAATGCTCATACCTTTGCATTTTACAACTTCTATCCATTCCATTGACGACTTACATTGTTGTTTTTCCTCTTCTAGTGTATTGACAAAAAACATTTCGTTACCACTATCATCACTATTTACGGTTTCTACACTGAGATTTAACACTTTGCGTATTGCTTTCTTTTGCTCACACACTCGCGAGAAGTGACCTTTCTTTTCACAAACATAACACATGGCGTTACGTGCCGGACAGCGCTCACCGCCGGGACACCACCCGCTGCCGCACAGCTCGCAGGCGCTGCGCGGCGTGCGCGCCGGCCGCGGCCCGGCGCCGCCGCCGCTGCCGCTTCCGCCGCGCCGTCCCCTAGCGCGCTGACCGCCTCGTGAGCTGCTACCGGCTTGAACTGCATACACTTGCACACCGGCTGATGCGCCGTCGATGCACTTACTTTCCTCTTTGGACATCTCTGCCGCCTGGCAGATTTGTATCGCCTTTGATAATGATAAATCATCTGTGCGAAGAAGTCGATCCCTCACAGTGTTGTTGACAATGCCACACACGATCTTATCTCGCAACAAGCTCTCGTGCAATCCACTGAACTCGCACTGCTGACTCAATACCCTTAATGCTGTTACGTATTGGTCGATGTTTTCGCCGTCTTCTTGATTGCGTGTAAAAAATTTAAACCGCCTTACTGTGATATTTGGTTTTGCGCCGAAATACTCGTCAAACTTTTTTAATACGCAATTTATGTCGTCTTGGCTTTCACCTTCATCGAACGTGAACGTTGTATATGCCTCATAACCAGCTGATCCAATGAGGTTAACCAACAAGCTAGCCTGTACTTCCTTAGGCTCTTTGCTCACTCCAGATGCTTTAAGAAAAACTTCGAACAGCTTCCGCCATTTGTGCCACGCGTCCGATCGCGCGGCCGGACCTCCGTCGAGCGATAATTCTACTGGAGGACGTGCGTGCTCCATTATTATTTTACAATTTATTAACACTGCTGTATCACGGCACTAAGATAAAATAGGTTCGAGTCCGTTTTAACTGTCTTATAAATGTTAAAAAGGCACACCGCTGCCACCATGTAGTGAAACACACGTAGGTTGGTTAAACACTGATTTATTTACGGACACCCTCATATACAAATATGATATTATGTAGACATACCGTCAGACTACTTAATATACTACAGTCATCATGTTTGTTAGACCCTGGTTCTGTGCCTAGGCAATGCCCCAAACGAAAACTTACCCCTAAAAAGTCATTGTCACTGTTTGGTGGTCTAGTGCCGGTATAATTCATCACAGCTTCTTACCAAATGGCACTGCGGATGTGTACTGTGAGGAACTGGACACAATGACGGGGAAGCTCGCAAGCTCGCAAATCTCCGGCCAGTCTTGGTTAATCGCTCGTCCCCGCTGCTCTGACACGACAACGTTCGACCTCATACGGCACAACACATGGTCTCTAAGCTACAAGAGCTATGGCTGGAAGTTTTGCGTCATCTACCCTGCATCGATAGACTTCTACTTTTTCAAAAATTTGGACAACATCTTGGCAGGGAAAAAATTCAATACCCGAGAAGCAGTACAAAATGCCATTGAAGAGTTTGTTGGCTCCCGTACACCTGACTTCTTCAAGAAGGGCATTGAAAAATTACCACCGCGCTGGCAGAGATTGATCGATAGCATGGGTGCATATTTTGATTTATAGAAATAAATAAATATTGATATAAAATAACTTTAACTTTCTGTATACTAAACGGCAATTTCGTAGGTAAAGACCTAATATTTTTTTTACCATGAAAAAATGTAATAAAAGCCCACTATACATTTTTAAAAGAACGTGGTAACGTGAATGGTCATAAGTCAAATTCACGGGGGCACACTGAACGTTTTTAGAAAAGGCCATTAAGAAAAGCAGTCGATGAGAAATTTATTTATATTTCGAATTAGGAACTCTTTGAAAATAATATGTAGATGTTTAATGAATTCATATGTCATTTGTTTCAACAATTTGGAGACAATTTAAAGTGTCTGTCGTGCGTCAAAATGGATTTAACTAGAGAAAATTGTCGTTCAATGATTTATTACGACTTTCGTTGCGGTCTTACTCATAGACTTCGATTAGCATTTCACGACGAAGCCCCATCCCGTGCCATTGTTTACAACTGGTTTAATGAGTTTAATTGTCGTCGAAGCAAACTTACTGATGATTCGCGAGAAGGATGTCTTTCTACGGTGAGTACTGAAGACAACGTGAGTACTGTGCGGCTAATGATAGAAGCTGATAGAAGGGTGACATATCAACAGATTCGGGCAGCTTTAGGTATTGGTATGAGTCAAGTACAAACAGTCTTACATAGACATTTAGGCGTCAGAAAGCATTGTACTAGATGATACCTCATAATTTGACGGAAGATCCAAAACGCCGTCGATTAAATTGGCGCCGCTCAATACTTGAAAAGTATGACGTAGGTGACTCGAATGCTGTATATGATATCGTCACAGGTGATAAAAGCTGGATATATTGTGACGAACCCGAAACCAAAAGACAATCCGCGCAATGGATGTTTCCATTCGAATATTTGGCGACAAAAATAAGAAGGGCAGAAGTCAAAGGAAAACGATGATTGCCTCATTCTTTGGACGGACGGGTCATTTCACAACAGTTGTCCTAGAAGATAAAAATACTGTTACTGCAGATTGGTATATGGTCATTATTTACCAGTTGTCTTGGAAAATGTTAGACAGCAGCGCCCAAGAAGCAGGATCCTCCTCCACCATGACAACGCTCCTGCTCACTCCACCAGACAGACTATCGAATATTTGTCTATCGGATTTGTATATGTGGAGTTAGTAAGTCATCCTCCTTACAGTCCTAACCTGGCACCATGTACTTTTACTTTTTTCCAAAAATAAAAGATAAACTTAGAGGAATTCGTTTTATGAACCCTGAAGATGAAAAAGGCTGCGATTGAAAAAGACGTGGAAGAAATCCCTAAAAAAGAGTGTGCCCACTCCTTCAGTCAATGGTTCTATCGCATGCGACGGTACTAAGAAAGGAACGGAGATTACTTCGAAAAGCAATAATAATATGAACAGGCTTCTTTAACATTCCGTTTTTTATTTTCTAAAACTTTCAGTGTGAGCCACGTAGAATTAATGGTGTACTCTATGACTGATGACTGCGTCGTTGGTCTAGTGGCCGCAAAAGCTACTCGTGAGCAAGAGACTCTACGTTCGATTCCCGGTTCGGGCAAAGTGTTATTGGGTTTTTCATTCAGGAATTTCTCAGAAGCAGCACGTAGTCTGGATTTGTGCTCGGTTGATGGCGATAGGCTCGCCCATTATTACATGGGACCTAAACATAGCTGGCAAAATGTGAGTGTACTATAGGTACACCTCTGCCAACCCTTCTTGGAAACAAGGCCTGATGTTATGTTATGTTATGTGTACTCTATTGGCATTCTTTTCCTTGAGAAAAATATCTGAAATTGCAAAACTTAACTCACAACAAATTAAGATGTTAATAAACTATCAACCCGATCTAAATTCTCAACTCAGTAAATTATACAACAAGCGCTAAGTGTAACAGTAACATACCATGCATTAGCAACTGGAAGGAAACTATTTGCTGTTAATGTAAGGTATTGTTCGGCACATTATTTCCTTTGTCTTCAAATCTAGTTGTAAACAGTAAGTAGCGGTCGGGTCCGCGTGGTAAGCCGGCCTTAATTAGCCGTTGGTTGAGCGGACGCACGGACGAGCAAATACTTCGCCGAGCTAACCGAACGTGGGACCGCTATCGATACATTATTGTGACACGAATTAAAAGCATGACCGTCTGTGTGCTAGGGTTTTGTTTGAAAATACATGGAAAGATTTTTAAAGATTTTCATCATTCAGATCGTATTGTTAAAGTTTTGACTTAAATTAATTGTAGCAAACAATTATTGAAAACAAAATTAATAAGTATTTAAACATCTCATCCATCAATGTATGGGATGCTTGAAGTGATTGGAATTGCCACTACCATTATCATAATGGATAACAGGCTTCTAAACAAAAACAAATGCTTTTGCACTTGTGTGTTATTTCGTGTCTAATCAACTTTCTTTTAATTATATTATTTTTCTTGTCTAAGCTTTTTAAAACGTTTGTAACAAACAGTGTCCACTACAATCACTGGGTTACAAATACAGTATTTGTAGTGTAAGTTTGCACTCCGTGTGTGTTGTGTGTAAGGATGGCCGAACCGTTCGCGCTGTACGTTGTGTGTCGCCGCCCTAATGTAACAGCCAACGTGGACGGCATACGGTTCCGATCCGGCTTTTAACACGCCATACGTGGCCAGTTCTGCGCATTCATAATTACTTTAAGAACAAATTATACTGATAGAGGATTTCGTATTGTTTAGTGTTTATTGTAATTGGTCAGATTAGGCCGGTTAAATTGTTAGTGCTTTTGTGGTATTAGTGAGAATCGTGCTACGGCGTAGCACCTCGTAGCGCTTCGTAGACCTTTCTCATCTATCTTACTATTGATCTTTGACAACTTTGGACAAATATATAGATACAATTAACGATCATTGATATTGAAAATCTACAGTTATTGCTAAAAATAGTCCCAGGCTGTCTCGGTCAAGAACTTGTTCAGAATGAAAACTGTCATATGGGCTCCCCGATGAATTGAAGCCAACTAGAAGCCAGTCCTATTGAGAAAAGTTAGTAGAATAATCATTATATCTTCACGATTTAATTGATAATTGTATGTAATCAAATCAATGATTATGCAACTACTAGATTTATTTAAATCCATACCTTAATTTCATTAAACGCATGGAATATCTAATAAAAGTTAGAAAGAACTTTGAAATAATTAACAAGCAATCTCAAGAGTATATTGCCCGGCGATCTCCCACCGTCGCTAATCCCACTCTAATTGGTGGTCAGATGGCTATTGGACTTGAAACGGCAAAGCCAATGCAATTACGCGGACAAAGGATTTACTCTATAATAATTATTATATATTTATCTACCTAGAACTCGTGCTATCTCAATGAAAAACTAATTTAAAGGATGCCTTGTTTTATAAAGGAAACTTTCAGGGCAAATGGCCATTCAAAGAAAAAAGAAAAATGATTGATAGTTCCCCCACAAATACTTCAAACAACTCGTAAAAGAACCGATGATATTGAAAATCGAACTTGAAACAACATTTCCGAACACAATATAATCTGAAGTAAAGTCATCTCCGACATGAAAGAAACACATCGAAATTCTTAAGGGGAAATATTACTTTGCAATCGCGAAATTCTTCGCTGAAACAACTCTTGGGAAGGTAACGTTCATTTCGACAAAAGACGAGCAATATTCCGTGCACAAAGGAAAACACCCGATATATTCAATGCAGTGACACAAGAAATGGCGGCACAAAGCGGTAACAAAGCTCATATTGAGAGTTACACTGAACGCGTCCGCCACTCCGCCACTCCGCCCGCAGACTCGCACTAATATTTTACCTCTAACATTTTATTAATAGTCGTGTCGATGTCGTGCTTGTTCATTATCTCTTATTAATGCTGTACAAGATCATAATTGACATTGTTTGTGGGTTTTCTGACGTTATTATGGCAAACCTTTTCTGTGTTTTCTCATTGTTGTTTTATAATGGTAGTGATTGAAATAAAGGACACTTATTTGTTTTTTTAATTTATCTTTCGTATACTTGTGTTTAGTACAGTCTATGGAGTGTAGAAGTAAGTAAAACTATCTCTGTGTATGAAAAGTGTCCGTTAAAATGTGCTTCATAAGGGTGGCGCTACAGTAGCTACCGGGTAAATGATAAATGATAAATGATAAATGATAAATGATAAATGATTTTATTTCTGTAAGTAGGTTTGAACAAACACTTTTACACGTCAATCATATTTTTTTTTAAACTAGATGGGGTCGGCGTTTCCTATCTGACTACTCTGAGAAGAAAGGCCGAAACAAACTCAGAGGTCACAGTCTCTTTTAAAGTCCAGACAAAATCTTGGTCAGGTCATGTGAAAGCTATGTAGATCGGTGTCTGCAATGGTCTTTTGAGGAAAGAACCACACAGATTGAGGTAAAATTTAAAAGCAATAATTTTAGATTATGTTTACAAAATAATGTTGGACTATGTAAATTGTTGAGGTATGGTATACTGGACTGTCACTAACTACTCTAGTCACTAAGAATATATAATTTTCTAACTCGGCATACTTCAGTCCGTTAACAACTGCTACATTCATACCACACCATTTGCCTACGCTAGCGCCATTTTGGAGGGTTTTTGAACTATTATTTACTGTTTATGCTGGACACTTTATCAACTTTCTCCCCATAAGTGATAGTTCTTCTTACCTCTACCCTCCAAAGTACAGCCGTTACGTGTAGTCAGAAGCCCGATAGTCTGACAACCAGTCTTACCAAGGAGTTTCGTATTACCCAGTAACTGGGTTGTGGAGGTCATTTAGGCAGTTGCTCCATGTATAATGCGGTTCAGCTGGATCCTGTTAGACTGGAAGCTGACCCTAACATTGTTGGGAAAAGGCTAAGCAGATGATGGTAATTCTGTTAGGTCCACGCTAAGATCAGGAGAGATCAAGTTTACAGCCTTGTTGTCAATGATCTATCTTGTGCTACTATTATAACTGTGTACAAAATGTAGATATGCGATATTATTTTATTTGTATAAATGATGGAGGCCTCAAGATTGGGACTCTTTGGTCAACTGGACCCACTCGAAATGGAACCGCGGGATCACTCGACCCAATCACATTTTGAATAGATCGTCTGGACCCACTGCCCAATTTCATTATTAGTACAGTCACGGAGTAAATCCGAATCATTCAGTTGTATTTTTATGACTTAAATTTATATACTAATATTATTCACACTTACGCACCACACTTATTCTCTTACACTAAAACAAAATATTTTTTTACTGTAATAAATGTAATACCTAAATTAAGTGCGCGAGCACCGCAAATTTCAAGGTCAAGCAAATGAACCTGTTTACGGATTACCTGCTCGAGTCAACCAATAATAGGCCTGCTTCCTTTGAGTCTAGGGAAGCGCTTTTGTGCGTATGCTTCAGCCAATAACCAGTAAGTAGCTTATCTTTCTATTGTTAATGTTAAAGTGCAGACGTGAGTGCATAATTTACCCTAATGAATACGCCATTACGTGTGTACTTAGAGTGAAGACAGTGTTTAAAAATTAGTGATTTTTTATGTGAATTATTACTGAGTAAACTTATTTTGCTATTATATTTGTGAAGGCCCGGAACAAAATCAAACAAAATCAAAACCTATTGAATTGTGTTTTATTATATTTTGACTAAGCTATTTTGCGCTCGACTGTATCCACGGGTAGCTTAAAACAAAAGATGTGTTTTTAAGGGTCCAGTTAACCAATAAAAATACAGAAAATACATTATGTGGTCAAGTGGACCCGTGGGTCCAACAGTGAGCGGGTCCAGCTGATTGAAGACTCTTAGGCTTTGGGTGAATATGTCAAAGACTCAAATCATGATAAATAGTATCAAAAGTAGACTATAAATTGCGGATGAAGTGATTGCTGTCCAGAATTGTTTTTATCGGGTATATAATCCCCTCCTAGGTGCAACAGACCATAAAAGAATTTGCTCGACGCACTGGCAGTGCCTACAGGAGCCTCCGGTAGACCAATGCGAAGGTAGTCGAGCTTGATACCTACTTAACGGACTGACCTGCATTAGCAGAAGTTAGAAGTGTGTGAAAAAAAGATATGGAGAGCTTTGTGCTGCATCGCAGCAGTGTGATAATACAGGCCAGTTACATAGATGGAAAAGATAGAACTGATCGATGGGAGATTGCCAACCAGTTATTAAGTGGTAGTCTATCACTATTTCAATTGCAACACACCGCAGCTGTCAGAGCCACAGGGCCCCAAGTCTGCAATTTTTTATAAATTCGTCATTCCAACACGATCCCATTATCATTTTGCAAAAGTTCGTAATCTGCAAAATTCATAATGGTCGATCATTGGTCGGTCAGTGGTCTCGTAATAGAATCGTGGTAGACTGAAATTGTCGTATTGCCATTAATATAAAACTCGTTAGTAGAAATGATTTTCGAAAAACTACTGCTTAAATGACATTTAGTAATTTTTTGTCATTACCGCATACTTAAGTCAGTCATTCATTTGTCATTATGTACGAGCTTTCCATTCTATGCTATTTCTTTCAGTGTCAGTGGTTGACTACTGGAAAGTCATAATGACGCCATTCTATTACTAGATTACCAAACTTGTCAAAATCAACAATTATGAAATCAATGATAGACCATTCTGACACCATTGTAATAGCAGACTTGAGGCCTAGGTTATGACTGTCGCAACCCAGCGCAGGGCACGCCACGATAGCGGCGGTAAGACCCCTCTTTGAGGAGTGGCTAGAGAGGCGTCACGGCGTCCTCACCTACCGCCTGACGCAGGTCCTCACCGGACACGGAAGCTTCGGGAGGTTCCTGCACATCATCAGGCGGGAGAAAACGCCCGGGTGTCACCACTGCGATGATCGCCCCGAGGACACGGTGGAGCATACGGTGGGGGCCTGCCCTGCATGGGCGGAGCACCGCCGTGTCCTCATAGAGGCGATCGGCAGCGGCGGCGACCTCTCACGCCCGGCCTTGGTTCAAGCCATGGTCCGGGGCGAGGGGGAGTGGGAGGCGGTCGCCTCCTTCTGCGAAGCAGTCATGCTAGCGAAGGAGGTGGCGGGACGGGAGAGGGAGAGAGTCTCCCGTCCAAGCCGCCGCGGTGGACGCTCCGGGCGTCGGGAGCCGCGTGACGACTCCCGGCCACCGTAGGCGCGGGCCTGCGGGCGGTGAGTAATGGGTAGCTCACCGTCCGATCAGGATCAGGCCCGTGCCGGACGGCGCGTACGTGTTCCACGCGCGCCTCAAAGAGATGTCAGCATCGAAGAGGGGGCCCACTAGGGCCCAAGCCTGCCGGGAAAGCGGGATCATCCAAGGGGTACCGCTGACCCGGAACATAAAGGGCCAAGGAAGGAACACGGGTGGGTTTTAGTCAGTAAGAGTCTGACACTCCCTTCCGCTCCACCCAGAGCGGGGGGGGGGGGGGGGGGTCATTTGATGATTTCCCATCCTCAAAAAAAAAAAAGGCCTAGGTTATCTGTTCTTTAAACCAGAAACAATGTTAAAACACAGTGTGCATAGTGTTTGTGTTACATTTTTACATTTAAAGGGCACCTGCGCTCAAAAAAGTTATGGTAAAAAACTTTTTCACAGGGAACTTCATTTCTACAGAACGCAAGTGAAGTAGTGCAGAAAGGAACACAGTTGTAAACTTAGCTCACTTGGAAATTACTTAATGATAGACTTGGAAAAACAGATAGCAAAGATAAAAAAAGATAAAAAATATAGCCAAAGATATAGATAGACAAAGAAAAAAATATATAGCTTGCAAACTAATATTCAATGAGAGAAGTTGCCGTTTCAATAATAATTAATAAATAAATGAAGAAATTAAAACAGTGATATGCATGCTAAAATATCAGTTATATAAATTCTTTGAAAGCACAGTTTTCTGTAGCCAGTTAACAAGTATTTTATTTATAATGAACGCGAATATTTTCGCAGTTAATAAATACACGAACTGATCATTTGCAAAAGGGGAAAACATTTTCTGTATTATTTACTAAAGTATTTTATACTCTCGGAATTTCGTTTTAAAAATAATATGAAAATACTGTGTACGAGTATCAAAATTAATTTTGACTATAAGCAACGTTTCCGGTGCCGAAAAATAATATCCGAGTGAAAATATAACAGCTATTTTCACTACAAAAAAGCAATAAAAAATGGTATTCCAATACCCTCGTCGCAGATCTTAAACACATTTGATCACTTCAAACTGTCGATAATATTTTTCAATTGGGCCTCAAACACTAATCAGTTCAACTTAGTTCAGAGTTTGAGAAATAATTCAAGAGATTTACGCATGCGCCTGTTTTACGCGCCACCCCTCGAAGCCTTACGACCGCCTCTCTGGCGCGCACATTACCTGCAATATGAACCCTCAGATCTTAAACATAGAGGTTTCTACTTCGCAGGCACGTCATCTCACGAAAATTTTGAGGCTCCCGTCATCTTCAGTTCTAAAGCCGTCATTATGTTGGCGTACGAAGAATTAGATTTTCGTGACGTATTCTCCCGAATTCTCACTCCATCGCGGGAAAAAGCTTTCAGGGGTTGGGTGAAAGTGAAAATGGACTTTAAGTTGTGAGCGATATGGTAAGTATTCGATCGTTTGAATTTCAGTTGGAAGGATAATGTTTTTAGAGTAAAGAGTACAGCGCTCAGTCGGCTGCGAGCCTTGGAGGTGAGTGCACTGCACACTCTGCCGGAATCCGCGCCGCAAACGTAACTTAGTTCGTAACGCGGGAGAATCTAGACTTGGCTCTGTTCTCAAGCAAATTTCAGTGATTAATCAATGCATGTAGTCATGTTACTTAGTATCTGTAGTTACAAATCTAGCCACTGATATAAAATAAACTTTTATACAATCAGCATCATAGTGAACTTAATATACCTACCCTCACATGGCTACGGCCAATGAACATATTGCTGGGGAATTATAATTGTAGTGAGTATTCATAATTACTTGTATTCGTTTGGCTGAAAGTATAATTTTATGAATATTCTACCCACGTATTATTTCAAGTAAAGTTAGCTTTCAACTTGATTTTTAGCCAGAGAATTCAGTAAAATTTCTGCAGGCAGTCTTAAAGAATAGGTATTCTATTTCTATATTGATTAATGTTTGGCAATTCCTTAGTCAGTTTGCGAAATAAAATTACCCCAGTCTGTAAATTAAATTAAATTGTGTTGCTGTATCTTGTAAATAAATAAGAGGGAATGTAAATCGTAGTTAGCGTGGCCGGGCGGCGCGCGGCGCGGGGCGGCCGGCCGATCCTGGCATATTTGTTGTTTCGCCGACATTCCCCAGTTAATTAAAGCCCATTTGTACACTGTCTTGCGAAATATAATTTATGAAACGAGAAAACATTTTAACCTTTAGGAAATATTTGGTTCTGAAAATATCCATTCCTATTAGTGAGTAGCTCCTTAATTATCGTATAATTTATAGGTCACACGTTCAGACCTTAAATTAAAATTGTATCGTTGGTCCCTCGGTACATAATATCTTTTGTAAATTTGACAATTGTTTGGCTCATATCTAAGCTCAGAAGGTATTGATAAACAAGTAGATGCCTCCACTCCACCTCCTTGTCGATTTCCAAATAAGCCCGCCTCGATCCCAAGCTCCGCCTACTCGTAGAAGATAAATAAGTGCTTATGTAAACAGTTTTATGTACTCCCTTGTATACAAGTATATTGTCCTCCAATGTACATTTGAGTAAATGGTTATGTAAGCTGCCACAAGAGTATGAACATTGAACAAGTCTCTTGAGATGTGGTTTATGTAACTTTAATTATGAATTCTTTAGTAACAATCGGTAATCAGTATTCGTTATTAAGAGTTTAACTTTTAGAAGTATTTATCCGAGTTAATAAAAACAATTAGATAGCTTGAATGAGTAACTTTTGAAAAAAGGCAATAGGAGAACCAAGTTTTACAACCGGACTTTCGTTACAGATGAACAATTTTAATACAATAAAACTTAGAGCAAAGTTTGAACAATAAATACATAACAGAGGAAAACCGAAACAAAACGAATTGTCCATGCTGCGCTTGATTTTACAGAGTGAGCAAACACAAAGGAGATAAATCTAGAACAGTTCTTGAACAGGACAATGTTAACAAACAAAATCAACAGAGAGGGTGAAACTTTCACAGCTAAGAAGTCGAAACTGTGTATACATTGTTGGTGGAGAGCAGCGCGCTCTAACAAGCCGGCCATCCGAACTTGTTAAACGTGGCCGGGGAGTAATTCACCGAAGCGGTCACTAGCTGAACACTCAGACAGTTCTCGGCTGTGTGTGGCAAGGCTAAGAGTACGGATTTGTTTCTGCATGGCAGCCGCTGTGTAGCCGGGAAGAGCATGGGCCGCGGATGATGGAGGCGCACTCGCTGGCCCGGAGTCGGCAGACTCCCGCCGCTAGGAACCACATAGTTTACACCGACCATAAAGGACGAAAGTGAGTATGATCGTTTTACGTTTTCTTCTACTTTGAAGTTTTTTAACACTTTTCATGTCTCAGGACTTTTTCTGTCTGCTTTGTTAAAACACGAGCGAAATCTTTTAGCATTCTTTTACGGGACACTGAGATTTTTACGAGTGAAAATAGGAACCATCAAGTTCTTTTAAGAGGTTCCTGTTAAAGTTAGGTAGGTATGTGAAATATTGAAAGTTTTAGTATAGGTACATGTTAGGTCGTGGTTTTAGCGACTATCAGTGACATAATGAGGAGGCACCAGTTCGCCCTTTAATGTGACTCTATTGTACAATATTTCTTAAATCCTTGTGTACTTATGTACCTATGTTTTTCAAAGTGTACAAATAAACATTTAATTATTTACTTATTTGAGCTGCACGATTGCTGACAATTGCGTGCACTGATTGGACAGGTCCACTCAAGCTGTGTGGTTCTTTCCTCAAAAGACCATTTTAGATAGGTACTTACCGAAAAATAAACCAGAAAAAAATTTTTTCGTAATTCGATAAGTACATTATTGCTATTACGATTTGGTTTGATTGATTGATTAGCTAACAGTTTGTTGAGCTCCTAAGTTCTGAGTGGAGCTACACTATTATACAAGTGCGTGCACAGACTGGACAGGTCCACTCAAATCACTGTCGTTCTTTTCTCAAAAGACCATTTCAGACACTTATCTACAAGGTCCTCGTATGATCTGACCAAAATTATGTCTGGGTTTTAAAGAGAATTTTTTTTTAATGCTTCTTGGTTTATTTCGGTGTTTCTTCTCAGAGCAGTCCGTAAGAAAACACCGACTTCATCTAGTTTAAAAAGTATTATTGACATGTGAGGGCTTGTATTCCTATAAAAAAATCTCACCAAAATAATTAGAACTAGATTGTGGGTAAATATTTGTAACATATGTCCATGATTTCCCATGATATATTTTATTAATTAATTAGGTACTGCGGTTAATTGTTCGAAATCGAACAGTTAATATTTTTAAATAAAACGTACTGCAGACCATGTAGGTAATGTATAAAAAAAAAATATATATATAATTAATCTTTTCAGAAAAAATAACAAGGCGTGTATGTCGAATATATAATCGTATTATGATTTGGTTTTACACAGTTTTATTTCAATAATGGTCTACGTCCGCGAAGAATTAAAAAAATATAACAGAAGAGTTAAAATTATAATTTAAAATTAAAAATACTGGCCATTTTTCTGAGAATTGGAGCAGTGCAGCCACTAGTATTTTTTTAAATAAAATAATAGCGTTTATATTTTAAAATTGCTTTGGTTTTTTTTCTATTCGCATTTCATAGACGGTTGAAATAGCTACATTCCGGCCGGGCGGCGAGAGAATGCGTTCTTGACACCCATCAGTTTCATTTAAACGAATAATGTTTTGCGAATTTGATCTTTATTAGTTTCTAGAAT
The DNA here is from genome assembly GCA_937001585.2 of Brachylomia viminalis. Classification (NCBI taxonomy): domain Eukaryota; kingdom Metazoa; phylum Arthropoda; class Insecta; order Lepidoptera; family Noctuidae; genus Brachylomia; species Brachylomia viminalis. Next base: position 14,887,714 of record OW443299.2, read on the forward strand.
TGTCGCACTGACATGAAGCAGGAACGCATTCTGTCGACGGCCGGACTGTAGAAAGCAAAATTGGTTGGTTGGTTGAAAAAACTGGACTGTAATAAAACAATCATGCAGGTATTGTGTAGGTCCAGCATTTTGCAATAAGAACAATTTTTACATATCATCATGAAAGTTAACCAATTTAAAAAAATGAACATCAGTTAGCATTTGTTTTAAATTGCGCGATAAACCTTTCTTTCCAATTCTTGGTTTTATCACTAAATTCTTCTAATGGTAAGAAGAATTTAGGCAAGAAAGGTTTATTGCATTCTTCTAATCATTAGAGGAAATCGTGCCTATATAATAACGGGTCGATCGAAGCTTATGCTGCGCTTGCCGCGGTTGTTTCGTGGATGGGTGACCATTCATGACACATCGAGACCCCTCTGTGCCTTGGAAAGCACGTTAATCCGTTGGTCCCCACTGTCATTCGTAGATCTTTGACTGTCGCTACGGGTATTCAAAAGCCTAAAAGTCTGACAACCAGTCTTACCAAGGGGTATCGTGTTACACAGTATCTGGGTTGTGGAAGTCAGATAGGCAGTCGCTCCATGTATGATTCTGGGATTCAACTGCATCCGGTCAGACTGGAAGCTGACCCCAACATATTTGAAAAAGGCTAGGCACTTAATTTTTTTGGTTTTATTGGTTAAAAGAAATCAAACCATTAGAACTAAAAAAAAAATAAAACCCAGCTAGCTACGGCAGAAATTCCAACAAAAAAGTTATAACCAAGACATCGATGTAATTTTTTTCGGTATTCGTATAACCGGTATATTCACTCGTTATCTGACATACTTGTTAGTAATGACGTGTGACTCCCGTTATACGAAAACCGAAAAGATTGTATTTTTATATAGCTTACAACTTTTTACTTGGCGTTTTTGTCGTCGGTGGGTTAAAAGTAAAGTTAAAAACTATATTTAACTTTACTTTTTATATCAATTATTTTGGGGTAAGGGATCATTAAGGGTATGTACCCACTTCTTTTGTTTAGGAAAATTCACCAGATATTTTTTTATGAACCGTTCTTAATGTCATTAACTCATTAGTGTTATTGAAAGCCGTCAGAGTGAAACGTTTTATTCTTATTCGGGTGGTATTTATGTTTCATGTTATAGATATCCAATATATTTTCAGAAAGTACTTTCTTATGAACCGTTCTTAATGTCATTGGTGTTATTAAAAGCATTCAGAGTGAAACGTAATTGTTTTATTCTTATTTGGGTGTTATTTATGTTTAATGTTATAGATATCCAATATATTTTCAGAAAATACAGGAGTATTTACTGAACATATATTGTTTGAGAAAAGACCTTTCATTTGATACCATACACGATATATTAATTTTGTTTTTTTTTTCGGTGACACATTACATCCGCAATAAACCGCCATGTTAGATGTTATGTGACGTCATATAGACTATAACCCGCGGAACAACATTACGCATCCAACGATACCTCGTTTTTCAAAATACGACTAGTAGTTTAGGAAGGAGTTATGAGGGAACAGATGAACCCTCCTTTGACTATGCCGTAGTCGAGTAAAAATCTACTTATTGTACTTAGTTTCTTTGAGCAGCCACGTTCCTTGTCCTGTGTGCTAAGCATATCTGCCATTCAAATTATTTTTAAAGAAAATTGACTGTGACAGGCTCTCCAATGGTACCATCCATAATCGTATCTTTTTGCCAATTTTATCTAGAATCTACAAAGTGTTACAGTATAATAGTAAAATCTCAGCTAACATAATGGAGATACAAATTGCTCATTTTAGATGTCGCTACTGTCCTTTGTCCACAACTTTGTCACTTTTGTCCACTGATCCTTGAATTCCCTCGAAATCGCTTATTAAAGGGAATTAGTAACACAATCATCTGTGTTGAGGTTTTAACTTTATATCTCACCACTTTTTCCAACAATTATTGTTCGAATATCATGATTAAATTGTCATTGAAAAATCATTATCGAAGATTGAGACTATAAAATTAACCTCAATCGCCAAATTAATGTAAAACATCTTTAAGGCGATTTAAAATTGGAGTGTCGAGTTTAAGTATTCAAATAACCAAATCAAAGCATTCAATTTATAAGTGGCACTACAAATTGGCATCAAAAGGTACGTTGTGTGATCCATTTGTTTACATTTTCACCAGAAACTTTTGGAACAGACCATACCTACCTGTCACGAAAATCCATGAATATTTTGTAAAATAAAAACCTACCTAGCTTAGGTAGGTTTTTATTTTAAGAACAAATAATTAACAGAACCTTTTGCGCAGCTGTTACTTGCATGAATACGGAAACCTATTAATTCCACAAATATGATATTAGATGAAAATTATGGGATAAGCTCTGCAAAGAGGAAATCTGTATTTTTCCACAAAATTTGACGTTTTACCAATGGCAGACCACTTTTCTTTTCCATACTCTCCTTTAATGGATCACTCTCCAAACGGCACACATTTTGATAGTTTTTTTTAAACTAAATAACAACAGATACACAATAATGACAGTTTAATGACGGTGAATAACAGTCAACAGTGTTGCTGCCGCACGGCCCAGCTTTCAGTTTTTTAAACATTTGATTTTTCGATATAAGCACAGCAATACACAGCACACACAGTAAGTTATACACACATCAAAAGTGTCTAGGGATCAAAGTATTTAAAAACATATTTTAATACCCTATTGAAATTAAACAAAAATGTCTATATTAATTAAATAAAATGTTTTCGTAATTGTAGATCAACGAAGTACTCTCTGTTTTTGCATTAATAAAGACTTTTCGCGATTGTACTTCTGCTGGATTTTTCAACTTAGTTAATCCTGACATTAAAATGTGATTAAAGTATAATAATAAAAGTTTTTAAAGGTTTTATTTCGTAAAATAAACAATTAGTAGTCTGTACAGTATTTCCACCGTTGACGCGTATAACACAATCGCAGCGATTCGGCATAGTCAATATGAGTTCATCCAAATCGCGTTGCGGAATGGCCGCCCACGTCTGTTGTAACAGGCAAAAAGGTTTTCTGGTGTGTGTATGGTATCCATATTTGGCAGACCTGTTCTTTGAAGCATATTCCATGCGTGCTCAATGGGATTTAAGTCTGGCGATTGAGCAGGCCATGGTAGTACGCTGATATTAGCTGCAGCAAGTGTGCTTAAAATGACTGGAAGTGTGTGGACGTGCATTATCATGCATAAGCAGAAATGAAACACCAAATTGGGTCCGCAAAGGAATGACAACATCTGATACAAACGTTTCAACGTAAATCTGTGCTGTGAGATTGCCTCTTATTCAAATAAGTTCGGTTTTTCCGCCGATGCAAATAGCCGCCCGTATCATGATTATTCCACCACTGTATGCATGGACTTCCTGGCATGATTTTAAATATTATTGGCACCCAGGGGTCCTCCAATACCGTGTACGTCTAGTATCTGGCCTCATACCAAAGCGAGATTCGTCAGAAAAAGTCCCAATACGCCACTCTTCTTCTGCCCAATTTCTGTGTTCACGAGCTCACTGTAAACGGGCTCTGCGATTGCGGGGCTAAATAGCGTAGGCGCTTTCGGGAATGCAGGTTGACTTCACGCAAGCTATTTCTTATGGTTTGATCGTCTATTAACATCCCTGAAGAGTTATGTAGCCTCGTAACCAACAACATTGCACGGTTTTGTCCAGCAATAATTTGTATGTAACTATCTTGTCTGCGTGTGGTGATGGGAGCCCGTCCTTCATGTCGCTCTGTCACGCTTTCGCCTATCAGTGATGCGGTAACACTTACACGGACTTATAACACTCTGCGTAGTGCCTAGAGCGGTTGCTACAGCACGTTGCTGTGAACCAGCTTCCAAGATTCCCACGGCTCTGATCATTTCTTCTCGGCTCAAATGACTTCTTCTCTCCATTATAACGTTCTTTTGTATTGATTCTACTCAGAAGTATGGCAGAAATTTTACTGACAAACCCGTTGCAGGGTTAAAAAGGAATAAAAATACGACTTGACACAAGATTTTCATCTTTTGACCGAAATCCAAAAACTATTCCCTTTTCAATTGTCGAAAACAAAAAAAGTTACAAAAAATATAGTTATAAAACTTGACTATAAATCAGATTATTATAGTTATATAAAACTTAATATAATAAAACTAGAAAAAACGTACTTGATCCCGAGACACTTTTGATTTGTATATAATACCTGATACAATTCATCAAAGTATTTCTTTTTTTTAAAGAAATTAATACATTTTTACTGAGTGTAAGCTATACTTACTAACTCATGTCTCTGGCTTCGACGATGTGATTGGGAATGCTATTATGCAGTTTAAAATGTTATTAGCGTTATGTTATTACGAGTAGTCAGCCTTTGTGCTGCTGTAAAATGTGTGTTTAGCTCTACTGTTTAGCGGAAAATGTATTTTTATTTTTATAAGTGATGAAAAAGTATTATTTGTGACTGTAATATGGGAGCTACATCTGCCAACAAACTGCTTTGCAGTTTGGCAGAAGTAAAAATTATGGAAAAATTAGTATTTCCCAACGCTTTTTCATGTTTTCTGTCCAAACTGAATAATAGGTAGGTATTACTTTTAACTAAGGGCAGTCACCCACCGCGACTTTTCAAAGCGATACAGTACCTAGCGCGTTTCGTGCGTCTGCATCGCTGTTGTTGGCCGTTTGTCGAATTTGCACAGTGCGACAGCGATTTTGTAGCGATACAATCGCATAGTATCGAATCAGGATCACTTCTGCATCGATGCAAACAATCGACTGTATTGATTCAGCATCGCTAACAACGCACGACCGTTTCGGTGACTACGGGTAAAGGAAGTTTATTATATGGGTGCTTCCAATATTTACGTTGCAGCTAAGCACCAATAAAGGCAACACGATCGATTTGGTCCGACTCCATCTTGACCGAGTCTAACTATAGCGTCCACATGCATTCACAAAACGTAATCACTATACAGCGATCTCGATACAGCGTAGGTACGACTGTATCGATACTGCTTCGCGTTTGTATGAATCCCACATCGTGAATCTATTCAAATATCTTCAAAGTGAGAGTGAACGGGCTTCTTCTAAGTAAGCTCACTCCACCGTCGACTCTGTCTCTGTGACCACTGACCTAGAGTCAAGAGCAAACCCATCATAAATAAAAAAAATAAAAAACTTGATGCGGAACGCGGCTGTATCGCGACAGTAGCGATGGTTACGAAGGTATACGACCAGCGACAGCATCGTGACTGCGTCGCGGTCTTTTTGCAATTGTATCGCTATTGAATCGATGCAAAAAGTCACCGTGGGCGACCGCCCTAAATCGTAGGTATTCTATGATGCGCAGAGTTGATTTTAGATTACAATCTAATTAATCGTTCTAAAAGCGTAGTGGCCTGAATTAATTTTTTCATGAATATAGTCAAATTAAAAAGTCTTCTGGTTTTTTTTTAGTTAAGTTAATCATAATAATAACTATTGATAATCCTATACCAGACCTGAAAATTTAATATGTTTTTAGAGGTTTATGGGGTCTGTAATCGATTCTAAATAAACAAAGTACTTTCAGGACTTGCATTTATTATGTAACACTTGCCACTTGCTTGTTGTGCCACTTCCTCACCTATTAAATAGAAAAAGTATAATTTTTCTATTTTTTTAAGGGAAGGAATTCATCCCATAAAATAAAATTGAGACATTTTAATGGAAAATATATAACTCCACTTAAAACTTATTGAATTTCTAATTAGGGACACTTTTTTAAATGAATGAACCTCTAAAATCTTTATGCGCTTTTAATGATGCACACTTTTTTTGGTCTGCACTATGTCCAAGTTGGTCGCAGTTACTATTTAGTGTTTTTAGGAACCCAAAATAGGAATTATATGTGGTTCACAAAAAGAGGCGCAGTCATTATATTAGATGGGCATTTTTAGGAGCGCAGAATGGGAATTATTAGAGATTCGATTAAATACATACCCAATTTTAAATGGTATTGTATCTCCCAAAGTGTAAAATAGTACTGCGATATTATTTGGACACAAGTTTCAAAGTCAAAGTATTTATCTCAAATAGGCACATAAAAGGCACTTTTGAACGTCGTTTGCCCCAAGGACCAGGAGGCAGGTGGCGTTCTGTACTTTCTGCCTACTCCCATGGGAAGAAGCCGTAAGTTTATATAAATGTGTGTAAGCCCTAGTTTCTACACGCCTATTGAATTTAATTTGTTATAAAATCTCATGTCAATTGTATTAATTGGCTGTCGTTACTTCGGTCAACCAATCACAGGGGTTGACATGAGTTTGACAGCATGTTAGTTAATTAGGGTTCTGTATCGAAAGGGTGCCAACAAGACCCTTTTAGTAAGCTTTCGACGATTGTCTGGTGCTAGGTATGCATTTTATATTATAATGCCATTACTTACTTACCTACGTGTGGTTTATGCGATTACCTATACAGGGTTATTGGTAAAACACCATCAACCTCTTAAGGGGTCACTGTACTCATCATTATGAACAACTTTTACTATGGGACCAAATATGAAATCGCGAAAAAAAATTTGCTGGTGTTTGCAGAAGTCGTCAAAATGTAGAGACCAGCACATTTTTTTTCTCGATTTCGTATTTAAATTCGTACATTTTTTTTTCGATTTAGATTTCATAAAAGTTGTTCATAATGATGAGTACAATGACCCCTTAAGAGGTTGATGGTGTTTTACCAATAACCCTGTATAGGTACGTTGCACGCCTGATCTCTCTCCGGTCGTGTCGGATAACGTCCCGTCCCATCGGGCTTTGAGAGTGAGGGAAGCGAGAGTATAACTGTGTCTGCGCCCACACTTATGCTATATAATATCTCCCGCGCCGAAGGTTAGTCTCCGTTGAGATTGGCCGCAGTGGCCGAAATACGGTCTGGACGAACGCACATAAACTTTCTAAAATACTTAAATACTACACATTTTTATCGAGTTACTAACGTTCACAATTAACAGGACAATATTACTTTATTGGGCGTTCGGATTGCGGTAAAATAATAACTTCCGGCGTCGGGTGGGACTGCAAACCTTTAAACCAAACAAATGAGTCCTATTATTTCTCTCAATTTAGTCTAACAAGCATCTTAGAGTCAAAGGTTCGACGAGGCGGGGAACTCAATGGCCGTGAATTTTGTAATCTTCATTAATTTCAACTGAAAGTTAACTTCGCCCTTCCTACTTTTGTTCCTGTTAATTTAGCTTGACTCTTTCAAAATAATATTGTGTAATGTTTATGTTTGACTTTCATGGTCATTTTTATTCAGAGCACGGAGGCATAACTTTAGCTAAATGTTGCGATTTATGTTTATTGTCTTTTGCCTTTAGAATGTCTGGGTTGGACCTAATTATAATAACAAGTTAGCAAATGATATCGAAAACATCAAGTTTAAATGAATACCTCTTTCCTCTGTCTTCCACGCCCATCTTTACATTTTAAACGGATCATATGTTTAAGTAGTAGGTAACAGAAGAAATTTTCATTTAAATTAAAAGTGTGAAGTTTGTAACCGCGGCCGCGGTCTGTAAGGAAACGGGATCGAGTGAACTTTTGCAGAAACATTTAAATTCACTGGTAGCTCTTTTAAGACGTTCAGTAGTAACACCCACTCACTACTCGTTCGTATTGCGAGTTCTTTTAAATGTTGGGATACATTTTCATAAATCGTACCAGTGAAACCATTGAGTAATTTATTTATTTAAAAAAACAACCTACTTGCAAAAAAAAATGTTACAATGTGAAAAATTACTTTAAAATCGGAAGTCTTTAGATCTGTATTTTAGTGTTTTGCTAACGACTTCCGAAATTAAAGTTATTTTTTACTTTTTTTTGGTGTCAGTTTTTTTGTAAGTATTTTATTTTTCACATTTTGTTATGGTACTTACCCCACACCCGTTCGTATACTACTACTTGTTATGTAAACAACAGTGACAGGAAGTAATATAACATCATCAAGATACACAAAGTGGATTAAATACGTATTTATCAAAGCTAACTCAAAAACTACCCAAGCAAAGTTAATAAAATATACTTACATGGGACCACCGCGTAAGCTTCCTCTATCAAATGACTTCATCGCTACATACTGCGGAGCTGATGATAAGTCAAAGACAAATATTTTTACTCAAATAGGCCTATTACAAGCTCTTTTGACAATTACAAGCCCTGACCATCATCAGGTACGAGGTCTGCTCGTTCCGTTACATCATTACGAGAACTGTAAAGATGAAAACGATTGTCTTAAGGGGACTACATGACCTAAACGCAAGTTTTATAATGCCTAAAAGTATATGATCCACAGCAGTAAACAAAATCAGAAAAATATATAATATTATTCAGCATATTATGCTAGTTAGATAGTGTGTTGAAAATATAATACAACTAATTTGGTACGATAGAAAAAAGTCACGAAAATATCTCAAAAAATTAATTTTAACGATTAATAACCATACTAATATACATGCAATCATTCTGGTTTTTTTTTTCAGATTGTTCTTCAAGCAACATGTTAACGTGATAGTGATTTCACTTTTAGTCCAATCAATAGATTTTTTGTAAATAGATAATTGCTTCATAGTTTGCAATTAATTACCAGCTTTGTGTCATCGGGCTTCTCTTTCTTTTCTATGCAGTCCGACTGTGACCGCGCTTCAGCTGTTGTCAGCCCCTTAAACGTCCCAGTCTATCCAAGAACGGTTAAGTAGTTTCTGTCGACATATTGCAGTATTATCTCCTAACTGTTAAGGAGTGCCGTGGCTGCCATCGTCAGCTCCATTTCACCATTATGCATTGTGACGAGCAAACATTGCTTAACAATCATATTAAACTACCTAATCGAATCGCAACCCGCGAAATACTTATTAGTTATTGAGTAGCTCCGGTGGCCATCTGTGATCTTCAACATCAGTCCCACTTCACCGAATGGTGCTGTCCGAGAACAATTGCACAAGTTACTATAAAAGAAATCCCAAACCACTATAGGTGTGCCTATAAAATTTGAGGGTTTCCCTCGATTTCGATGGGATCCTCTCTTCAGATTCTGACTTGGTGACAATGGGACTAGACGAGAGCATACCTTTTCAAACAAAACAAGAATTTTCAAAATCTGTCCACAATTGAAGGAGAAAGGAAATAAATGCATATTGCATAAAAAAAAAAACATACCTACATACAGCCGAATATAATTATAACCTCCTCCTTTTTAGAAGTTGGTTGTTAAAAATACATTATTGCTTACAGTTTAACCAAAAGGCGTAGTATATGCTAGAAATAATTATAACAAAAAATTACTAATTAATCCAGTTACTTACATACTCAATACGGAAACAAACACTAATGACAAAAATTATACATACAATGACACGAGTATTTACTTTGTAAAGTATTATATTAATTATTGTGAATGTGAAGATTGTGTGGGTCATTATTTTTTTTTGTTTTCTTAGTTATAATCACGATCTGGCAGCTTGAGTAATTAGCCTACCAAAATATCCTTTTTTTGGTATTGATCGTCGAATCGATTACTGACAAGCGTGCACTGAGTGGACATCTCCGCTAAATCTGTATGGTTTTTCCTTAAAAGACCGTTTCAGACACCAATCTACATGGTCTTCACATGATCTGACCAAGATTATGTCTGGACTTTAAAAGAGACTGTGACCTCTGAGTTTGTTTCGGCCTTTCTTCTCAGAGTAGTCAGATAGGAAACGCCGACCTCATCTGGTTTTTAAAACATGATTGACGTGTAAAAGTGTTTGTACTAACCTACTTACAGATATAAAATCATTCATCATTTAAAATGCTAGTTCTAAATGCCATACAATTTATTTTAGATTACATTTTATATCTCAAATATCATGTTGCTAGAATTCTCATTTATTTTTCTGCTAAGACTTTTATTCTTACAATAATTAATTGTCAATTAAAGAAAAGAATAGAAACAGCGAATTGTTTGAAAACGTCGGTAGTTAGATATGTGTATAATAAATAGTGTAATTAGCAAGTGATTAATTATAATGGCCGGCAATAAGTTTCGTTCCAACGATACACAGAAATCTAGACTTAAACTGAATTCTCGAGTTTAGTACAAGTAGCAACAACAGCTTTTTTATATGACCTGGGTATATTGTTGGTGTATTCTTTATGCATGCGGAGTTTACCTGTAATTGATTGTTGCAATGTTGCACTTTCATTTTTGCATGTTATGTGCATACAACCTGTGTAAACACTCGTTGGTGAACAAATAAAAAAAAAATAAAAAAAATATTAACGTTAAGATTATGGTACCCATATATTCTTTTGTAAGCTACTAGCCTGATATAAAGAATCTAACAAAACTAGTTGTAACAAGAATGTTCAAAAAGGGATCAGCACATAGTTAAAAGCTAGGAATTATTCCAAACCCACTCTGAGCAGAGTATCATTCAACAAAATAATATATCACAGTATTTGTGACAGTTTCATACGAAAAGGGTCACATTAAATTAGTTCCATTTAACAGAAAATCTTAGTAAATAAACTCAACCACTTGAAAATTATTTTGTCTGCCATAAATCTAAATGTCAACCTCAGAAAGGATTACTTGTGATATACTGTTGTGCATGGAAATTCAAATACTGCAGGCGCTAACTTGTATGTTGGCAACTTTCCTTTGTGTTTGTGACGCGTAAAATATATAAATATAGTGAAAAAACGTGGTGTAAGAAGTGAATAACGTTGTTTGCTGTAATAATAAAGAGATTTGAATGGGTTGCTAGTGCCGCCGGCGGCCGGCAGGCGGCGCCGCGCGCGCTCGCATGTGTCGCGAGTGCTGGGAGGGTGGAGGGGAGTCGCACGGTGTGAGCCACCGAAGGACAGAGGAGTTACTTGTACACAGTTTCCGTTAGTCACATTTTCGCAACAAGGTATTCACATTTCGAGGACTGGAAAGTTGGCGTTATCGCGTTTAAAATAGAACGACAAACACATCTAACTTTGTGATGCAAAATGAACACGACGAACCGGACAAACCGTTTCAACTGCTTATTTTATTTCGGTTGAAAAGGCTGTGTAGCATTTAAGTGATTCTTAAAAGGCTTAAATTGGGTATGGGGGAATGACAGTGACAGTTTAAAATTTCACTTAGTAGGTAGGCACTGTGAATAATTTTATGCTCAGTAATTTATATTGAAATAGAGAAAGAAGTTGTCACACACGTACAGTTTAATTTAAAAGTAAGAAAAGAAGTTAACACAAGAGTTTCGTAAGTATCCCCTGATATAAAAATATAGGATTACGCTCGCATACTCTATGCGATGAAAGTGTAACATATTCAGAGTCGGTCTCGACACGTGCCGAACTCTCTGAGAACATTATAAGTACGGGTAAGTGCACAAATTGATTTATTGAAGTTGAGCGGGTTCAGAGTTGCGCCTGAGTATTCACAGTCCTTTGCGTTACACAGATAAAGTGGAATAAAAAAGAAACTTCACAAACAGAAATCCCCTTGTCGCGAGATTTACGAGCCGACGCACCTCCGGCGCAAATAACTTATGTACATGCAAATTTTATGTTCTGTTGAAACAAACGCTTGTAGGTACAGACTCAGTGAAGCCTCTTATAGCGGCGTGTCAGTTACCTACGAGCCCGCACTTGTTCATGTGTTCACGTACGTACGGCGAACGTCACGCGGTCGATCAACTAAATTAGGTTAACGATCAAAAATTTTGAACAACATTAGCGATCAATTTTCAACTAATACAATTGAAGGAAAGTTTTAGTAAAACCAACAATTTGTTTTATGAAATCTGAATGTATAGCATCCAAGTAAACGTGATCATTTTCGTGATAATTATGTAAAGTCACGCAAACCGAGTTTTAGATGTTATGAGTCCTAGTATATAATGAGTTTTCTTGGTGGGACAATGGAGGTGGTAATGGGAATAATCTTCTATAATCAAACTTTCACGGCGGAATGATTATGGAGGTAATAATAGCGTGATTGACTTACAGATTCACATGTGAACGTGTATTCGGTTTGCATAAAAAGTGAGCTTAATTGAATTGCATGCCAAGTGAGGCATCGCCATAGCTAGTAGGAAGTGGATTTTGATGTTGTTCTGACGTGATGTTTATTCATTGAATTAACATCCCGCAAATGCAAGCACAATTTAAGCGCTATTTTCCGGCATTTCTGTTTGTCAATTAAAATATTTGGAATCACGAAATCATTTCAGTAGCGGTTTATTTGATTACTCGAATCGAACTCCACGAAATATTGCAAATTGCAGTGTATTATGATTTTCCTTAGTTTGATAAATGATCAATTTATTTTAAGCAAAAGACATAAATAATATTATGAATATGTTACAAAATATACCTATTAATTCATTGATAAATAAAAATATTCAAAACTATTCCACAACTGCTCATTGCCAGTACCAAATATACCTACTTACGTTTATTTTTTAATAAGTTCTTAGTAAGGAGGTACCTAATTATTTTCGGGCGCTGTGTATCTAGAAACAAACCTGCATAACGCGCAGCTCCATACGATGTCAAAAAAGAAATTTCCAAACAATTATTTCGCAGATACCAAACTCATAATTGTGAAAATAACAATTGAATAGGTGTTAACCGTGCGAGTTTAGCGTGCAGCGTGCCGCGATTTGTATTGCGTGGCACGTACCCACGGCTTTGGCTTGTTTGCCCGCCAGCCACGGGGCGCACATTCCATACCTAGACATTATTGTCGCCTTCCATTCTCTTTTGACTTTTATACGTGAACATTTTAACCAAACTTTGCATTCAAAACAAATGTTATGTTCTCTAAATGAGATGTGAATATATTTATTTGCAACAGAATATTTACGAGGGATAAACAACAATCGTTGTGCTGAGAGGAATAGATTTATCGTGCGCAATCACAGATCAGATGTTGGTATTCGAAGCAAAGCCCTGGGGAGCAGGCTTCGCATCGACTGAATTATTTACACTCACGTTACTCTTAGAGGCTGCGGATCTGCGAAGGTACAGGTGCACACGTGAACAGAAATATAATTTTTGTTTGGGCTAATCTTGTCGATTGTATAATTTACGTGTTTCAATTAAGTGTAATTAGTAAAATAAAACAAAAAAAAAAATTGTGATTAGCTTATTAAATCGGTTAATAAAATGCAATGAGCCACAAATTACAATTTATGTTTTTAATACCTACACATTCAACAATAATTAACTCAATGACAAATCCAAACCGATCACAATTCTCCCGAAAATCACTTCTCAGCGTAGTTTTTATAATTATAACCAATGCCCAAACAATTTAACAGCTACAAACAAATTTTGAACCCTTGATATCTGCGGGCGCTAAGCCTCAAGTGAGCAAAAGTGAGTAAGTTGTCGTTACGGAGTGTATGAGTGGAAAGCCGGCCAACTTGCTCCCAACTAAGTTCAAGTGCTTGTAAGTAAAGCGTCTGCGGGGAGCTCGCCTTCGCGAATTACTTCCAAGCGATTTCGCGATCTCGAAATGATGAGTAAACTTCCACATCTGCCGCCGCCGAATAAAATGATAAGTTTACTTAAGTGGTGGTGCCACTATTTTTGTTATAGTTAAGGGGTTTATCATGCGCTAATATAACACAATGCAGTATGTAAACTGAAAGTTGACGTTTATTTTAAGTAGCTTCTGAACTATTTTCTAAGAACTTTTTATTCGCAAAAACATCTACTTTGTTAATAAACATATATCAAAATTAGTTAAAAATTTATTCGAGAAACAGGGCCCAAGCTACCAGTGGTCAAGGATCCAGATGAAGGAACCGCTTCAGAATAAGTGCCGTGTCGAGCAACATTGCCTTCCGCACCAAGATCTTGATTGAACCAACAAATCTCGTCATTTACTGACGAGAACCCCTTTCTTGTTTTGTAAATTGCGGTCTAATTTCGCTACAAGACTGAATCAATCAGTATTACCTATTGATTCCATAGCTTTTAAAATCAGTACACTGAATAGTGAAATCATAAATTCAGTACCTACCATATTCCACAATATTAGCGTGGTCAATTTATCAATTACCAGCTAATACGAACTGAAAGCGAAGTTTTGGGTAAACTAATTATAAAATTGTGGTCACCTGTTAATATGAATATAATTCAATTTTACAATCCATGAAATGTTAATTGATGGAATGCTGACAGACTTAATGATTCATTTCATTCGGTGTGTTACGTATTGGCTCGGTGCAGTATTTCACAATGGAAGTACTAATTATGTTAATCAATACAACGGTGTGAGTTTCGCACTCTCGAATAAATTTGAGTTTTTGACGATATTATGTCGATTCATCTCTTTATTGATTTTAATCCCAGCCGTTCTAAATCTTATTTAAAAATTTAAATAGTGCAGACTATTAGACATAGAGATGGACTCGTAGTAATGTAAAGTGATTTATAGTTACTTCAGTTTAAAAATAATTAAAACGAAAAAGGCAGACGATTCGGCAGCGCGTCTTTATTGTCTTGTAACAATCTTTTAATAAATGGCCTTAGTTTATTTAGCAAAATAAGTCTATGACAAATTATACTTGCCAGCGTCAGCTTAGGTAACGTTCTGTTTTTATTTTCTTACCTTTACTCTAGTTACTAAAAGATTTCATTTAGTTTTCTTATCTTATGAAGCGTATGAGTTGGGTAGCATGCTTGCAGACTTGAACAAGGCAAGTCTCGAGATTGGACTGAAGAAGAACATAGCATAATCAGCCTCTATTGTTCCCACTGCTGGGACACAGGGCTCCTCTCTTCGAGAGGGAGTGGGCTCTAAGCTACCACGCGGGCTCAGCGCGGGTTGGTATATGTCATATATCTTCGAATTTTTGGTTCTAGGACATGCCGGTTTCCGCACGATGTTTTCCTTCACCAGTTTGAGAGCAGTGGTGACGAAATTATTTACACAAAGTAAGGCAGGCAGGCGCCTAGGGTCAAACCCACGACTTACAACTGTTAAGTCGGGGCCGTTACCACTGGGCCACCACTGCTCGAAGAAGAAGAAAATGTCAAAGACCAAACTTATGACAAACAGCATCAAAAGGAGACTATACATTAGGGGTGAGGATATTGCATACGTCCAAGACTATATACTGGGCCGAATAGTTTCCTTCCAGGCGCGATGAGGCAAAGAAGTTGTTCCACGCACCGAGAGCGCCTGGAGGAGCTATTGGTCAATGAATGATATTTAAAAGGAGATCTACCACTATGTCTGTAACGGAAAATTATGGACATGTGTATTCTCCCCATTTTCACATTACGGTGCTCAAACCTGGTCTTTGACACTTCAGGAGAGGTCCAAGCTCGAGGTTTGCCAGCGAGTCATGAAGGGCAGTATCCTGGGGGTTGAAATTCGAAGGGTTCGGACCGTATAAATAACACAACACTGACGACGACATCGCGGCATGCCGAGATGAAGATGGTGGGACAAGCTTGCCTCCTACAGAAAGGACTGGCCGGCTAGAAAAAGACAGAATTGTGTGGAAAAAAAGAGAGGGAGGCCCTTGCTATGCAGTGGGATAATATAGGCTATTTAGATAGATTAGAGTTTCTGTGCAGAGCAGGTATAATTCGACTAAAAATATTACCACCAATAACCCTGTATATCTTACAGAGATGTGGGTAATATGTCGGCAATCCATTAAGGGGATGTAGGAGAAGTCATTTGCAACCAAATAACCCCTTATGACCCCTATGCAAGTGTCAACCATTTCCGAGTAATTTTACATTTTATATTTTTTTGGCGGCATACAACTTTGAAAATGTTAAAAAAAGACAATGCATGATTTTTTTTAATTTTTGTTAGCTGATTCTACTTCAACACATAATAATCAGTGATAAAATGACAATTATCTTTAATATTTTTTAAATCAGAGCACACAATTTTCATAATTTTGAGCAGGTTATTTGACTAAAATGGATGATTTCTGCAAAAAATCATGGATATGCTTTATCGAAAGAACATTCCAAAAATATGTACAACTTCTCAGCTATCCAACGAGATACAATAAGACACCAGATATATTCAAAAAATATGAAATGTCAAATTATTGACAAATGGTTGACACTTGTATAGGGGTCATAAGGGGTCATTTGGTTGCAAATGACCTCCTTTACATCCCCTTAGTAGATTGCCGACGTATTACAAATAACCCTGTATATTTTCATTCGATACCATTTTCTTCTTGCTCAATCACATACCAACCAAATCATTGAACTAAAGTTGTGCTGCTAGTGGAAATAGTTGTCTAACTAATGAAAACCGACGCCACAATAACCCACTGAGCCAGACAAGGTCACGACTCCCACATGCGAAGGTTTCCCGGTAGGTAGAGTGCAGCGGAGGTTCCGGAATTTTTATTTTAAGAGGAACCGGGACCACCTCTATGAGCTGATTGATGGTGATCACCAGGGTGGTTTTAGTGAGGTAAAAATCCCACACATCCCGACCTCCCTCCCGAGGTCCCCGGAGGTCGGGTGCCTTTTGAAGGTTTCCCCCAAAAAAATAATAATCGTGGAGTGTTACAGGATCTTTCGGTACCTGAATGATATTGACAAGGGGGCGTTGTTGGTAAACATTTGTGAAATTGTATTGACAAAACAAGATGGTGTCGTTAGTTCCGAGTTTGGCCACGCGCCAAAATAACCTTGTAGCGTTGTACAGGCAACAGGGTGCGAACATAACTCTGACGTCTGGAACTATAGCAAGGGCGCCCACAAATTGTAGAACATCAGTGTAAAATGGGTTCACTGTTATCACAAGAAAATAAGATGTTTCTTTTATGAACATTACACATAGAAATCATTAAGTGATACTATGGGAAATAATAATGCAGACACAATAACCCGTTAAACCATATAAGGGTAGCGTCTGCTTTACATGCGAAGTGTTTGAGGGAACAGGGTTCGAACATTGGTTTGGCGATCCAAGCAAAGGGTCAATTATTGTTATATTTTCATTCCAATGTAATCAAGCAGCTGTCTACTGGGTGGAGCAAAAGTAATGGCACAGATTCATTTAGCTATACGAATACACCTTTTTGTAACTAAAGTACCTACACGTAATATTTTTTTTGGAATACATCTATATAAGTAGACCTGTAAAATGATTCCTATTAGACTTTGAATATGATATACTTTAAATGATGGCCTCCGCCGTCGAATGGCCCCAGGACCAAGAAACATCTGACGTATATAATAATTATAAATATATGCCATTATACTAATTGCGAATATCTGTATGAAACGGACATTCTGCGTTCCATAATGAACAATTAAAAGAGCTGTAACGATTTACGACACAACATCAAAAATGCTGACAATCTTTGACAATTAGATTTGACGTGACAATTAGTGATGCCCAATCTTTAATTTCACACATCGAGAGCGAAATTGCTTGACTTGACCACCTGCTCACGGATGTCATACGCATCCTACCTACGTACTTTCTTCTCAATATTTTTCGCTATAGAGTATGACGCTTCTGTCGTGACTTGTGCGACGTTTTTATTGGTACCATAGGTGCGAAAATAATTCAACAACAAAACCGGTTTTCATACAGAACCATCTATGCATCCTAAATAATTAATTATCTTTTTCTACACAATTACTACACATAAGGGCGCTTGTGCACTACCTCCTATTCGATTCATATTCGTGTTTTTTTACGAACAGCATAAAAACGGATCAGAAATTCGCGAATGGGCGCTGTGCACTCACACGTAGTCGATTCGTATTCGTAATTAGTTTTGGGGAATTTTACATCATCATCAACTGTTTTAAAAACACGAATACCAATCGAATACGAGGGTCCACGTGAACCGATCTGAGATTCGATTATTCACTAAAAACATTTCGTAAGATCGCGTTCATAATGTGTGCAGTATTTCGCGCTCATTCATATTCGATTTGTATTCGTGAAAAACACGAATACAAATCGAATGTGGGTGATGAAGACTGAGTGCACAAAACGCCCTTTATTAAGCATGATGGCTAATGCAGTCCGTAAAAACTGACTCAATGTGAGAAATTCACGAATATAAAAACGAAAACGAAGCAGTGCACAAACTACCATACATTTATTATGAACGCTGTTTCGAATTGTATTTTAACGAATCACGAATACGAACCGAATACAAGGTAATGCATAAACGCCCTAAGTGCATTATATTATTTCAAATAGAATTACGCGGTGGGTACTGAACGGTATCGATTTTATTTAAAATATATCGATACGGATCTAATGTATGGGCATTCCAAATCCTTGTCATGTCATGTCAATCAACTCAACTGTCAAGTTATTGCACTCACATCACACTCGCTCGCATTTCTTCGTGATTACATTGTGTAGTGATTTCAATTTGCTTTATTTAACACCAAACAAGATAGGTACATGCATGCATACAGCATAGTACATACCTAAGTACTTAAATGTTTTATTAGCTTAACTAGCCACACACAGGCAATATAAATAACATTAGTGACAGGCATTTACTAGCATGTATCAAAGGATTGTTTCTTACTAAAAATAACCTCAAAATCTTTGTTTCCTTTTTAAATAAATGCTTTCTGCAGGTTGTCCGTCAATAAACGTCATCTTGATGGGCGTATACTTGTAATTTAGAACATGCAAAGTAACTTTCCTTCACTGTTGGTTCTGGGGCGAAAGATATATGGATGCAGAACAATCTTCTTTGAGCTCTTTTTAAAACATTTTCCACACGCTTCTCAAAACTTCCGGTGTCAAGTTCTGAATTTTTTGACGAATGTAGGTGTTTAGGGCTAATAAAGTTTGTGGCTTATTCAGTTATAGCTGAATTAAATGTTGTCATTACTTTTGCACCACCCAGTACTTATTTAAATTTCAGAGCAGCATGTTAATAACTTTCTATCACAGCCACAAACTGGTTAACTACAACAGTTAAAAGTTAATCTGACTGTAACCAAAAGTATTCTATGCAATAGAATTGAAAGATCAGTGGCGATGCATGAGCAGCGTCGTCGATCCCGTCGGGTAAGCGTTGTTTTATGGTCGTCGTGCCGCCAACAAAGTTCGGCAACTGCTTTATGATCCTAATTTATAAGTGAGCGGCGTCGGGAGTATTTACGACTCTTTTTGGAGTCGTCCCGCGAGTGCGTTCAGCCTCGCATTACATGTACGCAGAGGACTATTTGAGGACGCGCGTGTCTGTGTGTTTGTATGCGCTCGTCAAATGTTTCAATGGGGCGTAGTGAGTGTGGGTGTTTGTTTGTTCGCCTGTTTAGTTTATTTTAAAGTTAATTTGCTATATATGAGCATTGAATTAGTATGTACTCGTACTATAGATATGAGTAAGTAATTGATGATGAATCTATATCAGTTACTTGTTTCATTCATATCTAATAAGATTTTTTAAATTTATTTAAGTGTACACGCAAGAAAATTTTTCAGATTTTAATTGGTGTACAAATCAGAAACAGAATGAAAACAACACTCGATATAAATATTACTATTTATACATTTATTAATTTACTAGCTACACTCGCGGTTTCACCCGAACAAGTTTTGATCCCGTGGGTATATCGGGATAAAATTCCAGGTCATGGTCTACCCATGTGCCAAATTTCATCCATATCCGTTCAGCCGTTTTAGCGTTTCAGTGTGTTTTGATATTAGTCGCGTTAACCGCGGTGCAAAGGGCTAACGCAGCAAATCAACCGCGCCGGCCGGACCGCGCTCGCCGCGATGTCACACACAATTACGTAAGAATTGACGTACATCCCAATTATAAGTTTTAAGTGATATTTATCAACTCGCCAATAACATGGCTGAGACCACCAAAATTAAGGTAAAAACCGAAAATGAACAACTGCTGTACAAGAATATACTACAGCGCAGAAAGAGCAGATAATCAACAGCTGCGTAGTATGGAAAAACAAATAGAAAGCCTCCAACAACAAATCTGGTATTCACAGCGTAAAGCACAAAAAAGTCCAGCTGCAACCAGTCAGCCAGCTGAGCCAATTAAAAGTCCAAAACAGGGTCCCGTACGGACGAGGAGTAGGTACCTAGTTACCAAGGGAAACTCAGTGGATCAGGCAAAAGACCAGGAAAAAACGAAAATGAAACACATCGCCCACTCACACTGCCAACATTGACTGTTCAAACCGAGAAAGTGAACGCCCAAAAAATGCCGTCACCTCCGCCACTTCAACAAGAATTAGAAGTAGTCCTGAACACAGAAACGATGTATGCCTTATACTCATTCTAAAACTCTCTTTATTAAGCAATCATACATAAAGTTCCGAAGTTATGAAATGTACCATGCACTGCACCCTTTTTTTTTTAGAGGATGGGAAATCATCAAATGACCTCCTGCTCTGGGTGGAGCGGATGGGAGTGTCAGACTCTTACTGACTAAAACCCACCCGTGTTCCTTCCTTGGCCCTTTATGTTCCGGGTCAGCGGTACCTTTCGGATGATCAATGATGGCAGGCTTGGGCCCTAGTGGCCTCTTCGATGCTGACATCTCTTTGAGGCGCGCGTGGAACACGTACGCGCCGTCCAGCACGGGCCTGGTCCTGATCGGACGGTGAGCTACCCATTACTCACCGCCCGCAGGCCAGCGCCTACGGTGGCCGGGAGTCGTCACGCGGCTCCCGACGCCCGGAGCGTCCACCGCGGCGGCTTGGACGGGAGACTCTCTCCCTCTCCCGTCCCGCCACCTCCTTCGCTAGCATGACTGCATCGCAGAAGGA
This sequence comes from Brachylomia viminalis, assembly GCA_937001585.2. Lineage (NCBI taxonomy): Eukaryota > Metazoa > Arthropoda > Insecta > Lepidoptera > Noctuidae > Brachylomia > Brachylomia viminalis. The sequence goes on from OW443299.2 coordinate 14,908,537, forward strand.
GGCGACTGCCTCCCACTCCCCCTCGCCCCGGACCATGGTTTGAACCAGGGCAGGGACAAAAAGTGCTCAAGTACTGTTCAGAACTGTAGTTTCTGTACTGTGCTTTGCCTCCTTCTTTCAATCTATTCTAATCATTAATCTAATCTAATCTATTCAATCTCAACTGTATCCAGTCACCGTAGTGGTCATCTACTCGCCTCCGAGATACAGTAAAAAAAGACCATTTTATGTGAGGTTCTTACAGGAACTCGGACAAAGATTCATCTTAGGTAGCGACTTCAATGCAAAAAATACGCATTAGGGGTCAAGACTAGCCATCACTAACGAAAAGGAACTTATGAGTGCCATGAAAGAGCTAAAGTGTGAAGCTATTACTGGAAAACCAACTTACTGGAAAAGCGATCCACGCAAAGTCCCAAGCCTAATAGACTTTTTTATAACTAAAAATATATCTACTAATTATTCGAGCATCTAGGAATGCTTTGCACTCACCAATAATTTTCGCAGTATGGCATCGGTCCTACGCATAGAGAGCAATCCTACACTTGTAAATACTTATACTTACAGACTGGGAAAGATTCAGAATAGACTTGGATAATACAATAGAATTAAGAGCCATTATAAACTCCAGAACAGCTGGATTTGGAATTGAGTAAATTTACAACTAGTATACAGCAAGCTGCCTGAAAAAACACGCTGGTAAAAACACACCGGTTCAAAGCGACCGCCTACCCTGCAGGAATTAGGTGTCTTATAACTAAAAAGCGGAAACAATGAACCAGTTGCCACTCGGCCCACAAGATGCTGAACAACTTCACTAAGAATTTAAAAACTACAACGATTCCGTAACACACGGCTACCTTAGCCAATTTATGAGTGGTACTAAAACCGGCTAGTCGCCGTGGAAGGCTACGAAGCACATGAAACGACCGATCATGCAAATTCCTCCTATCGAGGAAGAAAATGGAAAATGGACAGTGACGGACGAACAAAAAGCCTTGAGGTGTGCTGAACATTTAGAAGAAATATTCCAACCAAATGAAGCCCAGATTGACAGTGCGAAGATAATTCAGTGTACGAAATAATTCAGATATCAATTAACCCCAAAACAAGTATCTAGATAAATTAAGTGTAATTATTATCGGAGAAAATCCCTACGACATTACGTTTTACGATTTAATTACAGGAGGAGTTTTACAAAACCTCCCACGTAAAGTTATGGTTAATTAAGCTTAGCACGCTCATTAATGCTGCATGTCGGTCCTAACTTGTGGAAAGTAGCTGAAGTCATCATGATAGCCAACCCTGGGAAGCCACCTCATGAAACAACACTTTACAGACTAATCTCACTGTTACGTCTGTTGTAAAAACAATTTGAAAATATATTTCTAAAGAGACTGAAGCCTCTTATTGAAGTTGAAATTCTAATCCCTGATTACCAGTTCGTATTTAGAGAACAACATAGAGAATTGTTCTCTAAATCCGAACGGGTAATCAGACGTTCGACCAAGTACACAAAATTATTAATATTATTGAAAGAACACTAGTGGAGAAGAAGGTTTGCTCCACGTTTTCCTTGATGTTGCACAGGCGTTTGATAAAGTACGGCGTGATGGCATTATTTATAAACTAAGTACAGTCACGAGCTTTAATTTGGGACCCACCTAAGGTTGAATATCGTGTAGCAAACTTTCGCCATTTAGAGCTATTATGTTAACGCTGTCACTGCACAAACAATAAACGTCATAATGTTTACCATCGACAACTTTACGTTTCTAGGGGCTAACGTCAACTGGAGCGAGGGCAAACGATCATTACCGATTTCCGAGTAATAATTACTTTTTGGTCCTGTGGTCCCATAAGAAAAAAGAAACAAATAAAAAAGAACAAAATTATATTGTCAATATATGATAGCTAGTCAACTAACCCGCTTATTCTTCAAACCTATATTAGTTAAAAAGTTTTGTCTCTTTCTCAAACATAAATATCAAAGTGACGGACCAAAACAACATATTTAAAATAAAATAGGTTTAAAGGCCGTTTATGATTATGGGGGCTTAGAAGATTTCAGCTAAAATATTGATTAATAAAATCTTTAGAAAAACAAAGTTTTTTATTCTTTATATTTATTAAGATATTTATGACACAAACCTCAATCTTAACACAATTATATAGAAAGCATGGTTAGCGGTGCACAAAATAAACACTTATCACCGAAGGCTACGACTAAATTAATTTAAATCTCTCCAGTAATTTTTTTATCATAAATATTCAAAACCGCGAATATCCACCTTCATTGTGAATCACAGCCTGGAGCCGGTTACGCATGGATCCAATCAATTTGTCACATATATCAGTACCCCTTAAACTTTCCCAGACTGTGAGGCAGTGATCCATAAGTGCTTCTCTAGTCTTTCGTTTCTATTTGACCATTTTTGAACCATTAAGCCCCATAAATTTTCTATAGGATTTAAATCGGCACACTTTGCAGGCCACGGAATACGATTTAAATTTGCTCTATTATTGTCGAACCAAGTTCTAACGATTCTTGCCGTATGAATTGTTGCGTTATCTTGAACAAAGTTTATTGGAGCAACATCTTCTTGTGGATAATATAGTTGCAATGTTGGAAGGACACTCTCGTCTAATAAATCGACATAATCTTGAGCAGTGACCCTGGGTGGTAAATTTATTAGTTCTCCAATGCCGGCTGAACTAATCCAGCCAGACATGTTAACTGTAATGCGACCAGACGCGTTGTTAGCTATGACGTGGTCTTCCGTGTATCGCGTCCTGTCAATTCGCCACAAATGTAGTCTGCCCGTTTGGGAAGATTGAAAAGTCTTTTCATCGATGAAAGCCGTCGTCGCCCAATCAAAATTTAGATACTGACGTGCGAAAATAAGTCGAGCAGCTTTATGGGCATCCGTCAACGCAATTTTTTTTGCAGGCCGCCTGTGATGCAGTCCCATAGCTTTAAGATGCCTTCTAACTGTTGAAGGGTGGACTTCAAACGCTTCCGCAAAATGCCTCGTTGGCGTAAATCCATTCATCAGGTATTGCCTTTGCATCAAGCGGCTCTGCTCTTGTGTTATAACTTGCGGGTGATGGTTGTTTCGTCGTAAGTCAATAATATTTTCCTCGTTCCCGTGGCGTCGAACCCAGCGGCGAACTGTGTTTCTTGTCACATTTATTCGTCGCGATATCTCGTGAATGCCTACTCCTTGTTCGTGCAAATCAATAATTTGGAGCCTTATTTGGTCACGATTAGCCGCAAGCATTTTATTAATTGGTAAATTATATTTTGTGAAAATATCACATTAAACTATTTTCTTAAATGACACTGACACGACACATGTTCGTAATTAGAAAATCGTAATGATAGCTTTTTGCAACGAGGTTATCATTTCATAGGTCGATTAGATAAGACATTTTTATGTCTTAACTTGACATTCAACATTTCAACCTTAAAGCAAAGTTTCAAAGTTTCGACCTTATTGCATTATGATTGTTCTAACAACATTTAACGGAAATGGGTCCCAAATTAAAGCTCGTGACTGTACAATGCTGCCTCAACAATTTTCTGACAAAATAGAGTCCTATATATAACAAACAGATTGTTTAGAATAAGACAAAGAAATGCCTATTCAGACCTTAGGTAGATAAAAGCTGGAGTACCACAAGGTAGTGTACTAGGTCTGGTCCTGTATCTTCTATACTTTTATTTTGTTATTATTTTATTTATTTAGCTACCCAACAGCGGTACATATAGCATGTTACAGAGTATGTGTATTACAGTATTGTATGGCTAATAATAGGTTTCTCTGTAGGATAAGTATAAAATATGTGAACGAACTGCATAGGTACTAAGAACTATTCAAATACAAAAGGTTTAGTTTTAAGTATATAACTTATAAATAAGAAGAAATTTTAGAGAAAAGAAAAGTTTGAATATTAAGTTTTATTTATTTATTAGATTAGTTGCTTAACATTTGCCTTCGTTTATGGTTTTTATTGTTTGTTTTTTATATAGGTTTATTACAGTTAAATATATCCACTTAAGAGAAATCGAGCAATACGGGTTAATAAACAATTTTTGGCGTTTTTCGTGTGACGAGTTCGCTGTAAGCGTTATAAGTTACCTGTGCTATTCCTGAGCTAGAAAATAATGTCATTGCAACCTTTGCTGAAGACACAGCTATCATGGCTGTTGGAAATAGTCACGAAGAAGTCGTAGAAAAGGTTCAAGACTCCATAAATCGCGTATTCCATAATCACAGGGCGTATCAACCTCAATTAAATCAAGTCTATCCACATTGACTTCACCAATAAAAAGCCACAATACTCCCCGTGATTCATGAATTATCAACATATGAAAATACTGCTAAGTATCTCGGCATGACCTTGGATGCAAAACTGCGCTGGAAAGAGCATGTCAAGAAGAAAAGAGCCGAATTAGGTATTCACACAAAAAAAAAAGTATTGGCTACTTGCTAGACAGTCGCTATTGTCAATATCTAATAAGTTGTAGTTACATAAACAAATTTTAAAGTCTGTATGGACCTACGGTATTCAGCTGAACCAGCCAAAGTAATCGTCAAATCATACAACGTTTTCAAAACATAGTACTAAGGGAAATAGTCAATGCACCCTGGTAATTTAGAAACAGCGAGCTTCACTGGGACCTCAAGATGAGACCTTAAGAATAGTTATACAAAAATATGCAGAAGCTCATGAATACAGATTTCATCATCACGTGAATGTCGAGGCGATCCAATTCCTTGACAACGCTGAATTAGTGCAAAGAATAAAAAGGGTAAAATCTTTGAGTTAGTTTAGTGCAGTATAAGTGAACTTAAACTGTAGTGCAAGTGCTGACTTTTATAAAGAACACGTGAATCAAGTATCTCCCCCTTAACTTATAGTGAATAAGAAATACGTTTTTGGACGATTTCTGAATATTATAATTACTTAGCAGTTTAAGTTATAATTTAAATTACTTATTAGTCTATAAGCTTGTAATGTGAATAAAGTATCACCAATTGTGGTACTTTAGAGAAAAATTACTGAATTGGCTTAAATCCTTGACTTATGAAGAAACTGAGCAACTTAGCATAAACACGGTAGCACACACACACACACACATACACACTCCACCCCACCTCCACTCTACACTTATACTACATTGCAACCTCCACCTATAGTATAATTATTCTCTTATTTTTTTTATATAATTACTCCTTTAATTAATTAAAACATAACTTTCTTTGGGAAGTCTGGAATAATTCTTTGTATATACGAGTATTTTTGAGTTGGGCGTTGATAGCTGCGCCACAGTATCTTACTTTTGTGGCTATCTTCGTTTTCCTTTGTAAATTGTTAACTTAAGTTATTCCAAATAAAGCTTTCATTATTATTATTTTATTATTTATTTATAAAGGAAAAATAAATGCCGTTTCAGCGTGAAGGCGTATTTTATTTTATCTTTTACTCTTACACACGCTGTCTACATCTCTAAATCTACTATCCTATCGCAGGTATGCTGGAAGAGATTTCATTAGAAATAAGCATCACCTTTGTACCTATTTTTCTGTTATTTTCTTCTTGTCTGTTTATATAAGTGTGTACATAAATGGTTAAATAAATAAATAAAAAAAAAAATCTTTGTCTCTTTATAATATTAGTTTAGATGTAGTACCGTGTAGTTTCTAACTTATTAAAAGGATATTAATTTCTGTTTATGATACAAGGGATTCCTGTTACGAATTATTTAAAAGGCTAGTAGGTATATTTACTAAATGGAGCTTCAAAGCGCTCTCTCGTAAAATGCACAGCGCTATCACCAAGCAATAAGCCATTTTATTTTTAAAATTTTGGACGGATGAAAATATGCCTTTAGTAAATTATGTTTCACTTCGTTTATTTTTGTTTTGCCAATAATATCGTAGTACTAAAGTCATTAAGTGTAAAAAATCTACGAAAATAAATAAATAAATCTTTGTCTACATTTTTAACACATTCAATTATTTATCACTTCGGACAAGAAAATGAGAATAATTCATTTAGCTAGTAATACAACTATAAGACATCGTTCCTTGGTTAAAAATAGATTCTTTTTACCAATATTATTGCCGTACATAATTATCGTAATTAACTACCTACATAATTGATAAGTTTTAGTACGTCGTGTGAAATGGCACTCTAGACATAAAGAGTTCCAAGCCGGTGATTTACAATCTCCGAGCTGGTATGAGGTTTAGGAGCATAAATTAATTTTCAATTTCCCTTTGACGTTTCGCTGAGCCGGGACATGTCTCCGGGAGAAGGTATTACCCCATACATGACACGTGGCGCCTATTCGATGCACCCACATCGCTGCGAACGGGTGCTGATGTTGTAACATGCTGGTTGACTGTTGGTTGTTTGTGCAAAAATATTGTGGGATATAACAGCTTTGGGAGGGGAAAAATGTATGGACAATACAATGATAAGGTTTAATTGAATAGGTGAATAGAGGTTTTACTATGGGGTTTACTGCATTAGGAAAGTTTTATGAAACATTTTAAAAATATCGATTTCAAACTAAGATGTTTCAAAGAAACTTTATACAGTTGAAATAATTTTATACGAGTGGATTAGATTATGTTCAGAATATTAATAAACTCATAAATGATTTTCAATGGGTCAAATGGCTAAGGTCTACTATTTACTTAACAATACTTAGAACACAAAATAGAATCAGTTTTATCACCCGAAGCCAGAAATGAAAATTACACGACAAATGTAAAATATGTAACTGTATTATGCATAATGTGTGCAGATTAACATCCAATTCAGTCAATAGGCCACAATTTGGCGCCGATAGAAATATTAGAGCGTTCGCTAGTTTCGAGGAGAATTCCGGACAGAATGCAACATGCAAAAGCCATTGAGCAGCAGTGAGTGAATGGGTGTCCTCTGTTGGGTGGCGACCACCCGACCATTGTGACCATATAACGTCACAGAACTTTGTTGTAGTTGCCGACTTTCTTGTCTAAATAAAACAATATGCACTTATATAAATCTATGGAGTTTGTTCTCGCTGTTAGAGTTTGTATTCTGAGTTGGTTTGTTGAAAGTGATGCTGCACTAATGTTGAGTGGACTTGTTAGTTTGTAAACGTATTAGATAAATTGTAATGCAAATTTTAGGATTAGTTCACTTTTTGTGTGATGGCCTATTACCTAATAATTAAGATATAAGTGAATATACTATAGACCCCAAGAAAACGAACTAAATAAAACAAAAATAAACATTCAGATATCAACACTACGGCTGAACACGAAACTTTTACAGTCCAGTCAATATTGGGCGCGCAAAGTTTAAGATGCAGCGCAGATAGGGCGCGTAGTTTCGTCGTAGCTATGTAGCTACAAACAGCTACGAGCTGCTACGAGCCGCTACGAAGTGTAGCGGTGTAGCGCTGTCGGTTCGGCGGTGCATTGGTTCAAATATCCGTCGCTCGGCGATGGCTCACCGACACGAAGGAGGAAGGAGATTTCAATGCACTTGATTTATGACCCACATAATGGAGCGCTACGCTGCATTTTGCTGCATGCAACCAACCCTCCACGCTAAACATCCTCTGTATTTATGAAATGTACACATTCAAATATAATTTGATCATTTAAATACGTAATAACTGTACTGATATACTAAACTTGCGTCTGTTATTATGTCTGAGTAATTTAATATGTATTTGGTGTTATTATTGACGTATATTCACAGTAACTTTAAAGAAATATTTTGAAGCGTAGTATAAAATTACATGAGCAATACGAAGGCGACCATCCAAAATATATTAGCAAAGGGTGCTCGGTTCACAGTCTTAGCGATGCGTCATTGGCAAATTGAAAACTTAATTTATAGCTCTCCCATCGTCTGAGCTTACACAGCTTACTGTGGGCTGACAGCCTGAGTGCTGCGGATTTTCTTATTTCCAACCCGCGGCCTACACGAGACGGTCTCGGAAAATGTTGAGGGAAAACAATTACTGACTTCTTTCGCTGGTATCGCCACGTTTTTCTATGTGGGAGGAGAAATGTGAAGGAGTCTTCGAATGAGGTTTGGTCGCACTGTTTTACGTTTATTCGTAGTCGGTGATATTAGTAGTTTGTAGCGTGATATACGGCACTGATTACAATGGCGTGTTGTCGAGAATAGGTATCATGCCATTCCCTTAAAAGCGTAGTATTTCTTTTTCGCTTTTCATGGGAGCCGAAAAGGTGATTTTGATCATTTTTATTGACTATTTCACACAATCCCGTGCGCATTTTTTTGACTATTTGAGAGCACATAGGCTTGAGGATCTTTTATTATAGCAGTCTATTCAGAGGTTTACTTTAACCAGTAAATATTGTACAGGCTTAAAGAGAGTGGCATAGAACGCAAAGTTTAAAAGTGTAAAAGCACAAGGATTTTTACTGTAAGTTGCGATTAGTTTGAATCCATTCGTGTAACAGCAAGCTGCTATAAATTCTGCTTCGTGTGTTATACAAGATGCATTGCATATATTCCATCGCGTTGCTCCACGTGCTTCTGGAATGACAAAGGTGCGATCTGAAATATTCGTCGTCACTGAATGGTTTATTTTACCAATACGAATGTGACGCAAAAAGGTTGTGAAAAAATTATTCTAGAAACATCTGTCAGTGGGAGTGTGTACGGTATTCGTGGCGCAAAGTGCTACGTTATTCAACTTAATAGCCATTAGTTCGGTTCGTTAGCGGAATATTGCTAACGAATGTGCGGCGGCCGCGCATTCCGGCCGCCGGCGCGTGCTGAAACGCTCAATTAGCACACGCTGCTAAACTATCCCACCTAGCGCTTCTATAAAATACCAGTAATTTCATACTACCCACTGTATCTGTCATAACACTTATAACGCACAAACAACGCGCGGTCTGTTTATTGCAGTTTTAGAACTAAACATTGTGCTAGAACAATCAAACAATGTACACCAATAGTAGCTGCTGCCTGCCACTTCTTTCGCATACAAACTTTGTCTCACTCAGTAGTAGACTTCTGAACAGTTCGTTCTTATCCTCGCCTCATAACTCTCTAAGAAACGTAATTCTATCATGTTTCATCTTCGTTCGTTTTTGAGTCAGTCAAAAACAAACCAACAAACTCGTAGGTAAAACTGTTTATTCGTAATAGAACTTCAGCTATCTGAATGTTTAAGGGCAACAGCTCTTGTTCGCCAACGAATTTATATTTCTTCACATCAATCACTTTAAATAATACGATATATCTCGCACTCCACAGACGGAGGGGTTTTGCCGTTATTACTGCATTCAAAATTGAGCACCGAATATGAAATGATGTGCCTTTATGTCACGGCTACTCAACCTTTTAGCTTGTATGCACCCAGAGACATGAAGTAATTAAAACGAGAAGGTTAAACAGCAGGGCGAGCACGGCCTACTGTGATAAGCTTGAGTCACACATTTTATCACAGTTTGGGAGCAAAAATCATGATAAATGACTCAAGCCTATCGCAGAGGCCGTGCTCGCCCCGCAGGCTAAGCAAGTAAGCGACATATAACTATGATTTGCGGGCTTCTAAATGAGGGTTGTATTTACCTCTGACGTAAAGTAGTGAGTTTATATTTACTGAGAAAAAAACAATAGGTATAGTGTTGTAAGTTAGAAAAAACCGGCCAAGTGCGTGTCCGACCACGCAAAATGGAGGATTCCCTAGTTGGGATGAATTTATCGCAAAAAACAAACTGAACATTGTAGTAAAATTATATACACTGGATAAACTTCTTATGCTAAATTAACTAACAAACGAAATATATAAGTAGTATAAATATAAACATAATATTAATGTTGATCATGTGTTTAAATAAATATATGTATATATATATATATATATAAATATTGTAGTTGAAAAACATGATCTCCTATACATCGATATACGTCACGGTCAATTCTCCAACTGCAAATGTAAGTTAATATTTCGCATTAAAAAAAAAATGTCATAAAACTACAAATTAACGATTATCTGACCTTTTCCTTTGCTTGTACTGTGAGACATTGCTTCTTGCCATATTTTATATTTGAAGTACCCAAGAAGTAGGTTTTGATTTATTTACAAATATCAAAATTAGTCGCATAAATGGCCGTATTTTTTATTGAGTTGTCATAAAAGCTTGATATTTTTAGAGTTCCAAGGAACCGTAGACGTACTTATTTGATATTAATTTCAACTTGATACCGCTACGCGTTCCTAAGAAAAAGGGGTTTGACAAACTGAGAGACAGACAGACGGATGGAAGGACATCGAAGTTATCCTATATGGGTTCCGTGTTTTCCTTTTGCGGTACGGAACCCTATAAATGCAACACCGAGCTATGGCTGTCAAAAATGATTTTTTTTTCAAATCAAATCATTGATTTTTCGCCAACATGGATGACAATGTTCACCATGCTCTGCCGTTATGTTGGCTTAAATCGGAAAGTATCTCTGTCCTAAGCATCATGCTGAGTGGAAGCCTTCTTGTTCAGTCATGACGTGCAGCTGTCGAACATTTCTGTTTTGTGCTCGTGATTTTAATTTTTATCTTATTTTTAATTTAATTTTTTTCTTAATTATTAGAGCTAATTATCATTTATGTATGCACGTGTTTCTGTGACAAATAAACCTATTTTTCTCTCTTTTCTTCCTATGATAAGCTATCTGTATGACTATTAACTACCTCTCGTATTAGCAATACGAACCCAAAATGGGTACTACGAATATAAAACGATAAAGATTCGGCATGTACAGTCACGATCAGAATCCAGACTATGCGAAGTTCAAATCACGAATCGTAATAACCTATTGCATATTTAGTTACCATTCAAAACGAAAAGATTTTAGTTTTGACGCTTCATGTATTATTTATATCTTTGTCGAAAGGATTGATACAAGCAGTGAGAAAGATGATAATTTATAGGTGTGTAATTTTAAACTTCTACAAGTTTAAAGCCAGTCAGTTCATTCATGTCATTTATTTCCCAACCCCTTTTAGGTAAATCTTTTTTATTTATTTTTTGTAAGCCTTTACTGTCCCATTGTTGGGCAAACGGCTCCCTCAAACCCTTCAAGGAAGTCTTTTCCTGCGCCACCTCGAACCAGCCCTTTAGATAAACAATCATCTACAAAAGCATATTGATTGTGAGATTCGGTTGCAATGTTTACTTTCAAGTACTGTTTCATTATCTCAATTTATTCTTGGAAAGAGGAAAAGGTTGCCTTATTATGGAGAATCTGGCAACAGAGGAAGCTCAAAAGTCGAGCTGCCGTGATGGGGGATGATTAATATGGCTCATTTGCGGTGCCCACCCCTCCGGCTACCGAGCACGGCTACGAGGCTACGAGGCTACGGGCTGTAGAGCGCTACGAGGCGCTGCTACGTGCCCGTCTCTGCGTACATCGTTTACGCTTCCGCACAGAGAATTTATTAGATTCCACCCCATTTCTACCTTTTATCTCTATTATGTATTTAATGCAATAATATAACATCCCAGACACATCGTAACGTTAACTAATCGTAAGCGGAACACTGCATTAATCAGTATTAACATTATTTACCTCTCATTGTATAATGTAAGCGCGAAATTATATTAGTACGTAAGAAACTCAGTGTAGAAGCAACCTGTAACAATATAATATATAATCATGTTTTCAGCGTTGATCTAAAGCAAAACGACGGGGCAACTGGTAGGTGTTATTCGTGTAATTGGTTTCTAATGCCGCGTAAGCCCTCCAAACGTGTTGGGAGAGTGGACCCGGAGATAAAGTGCACGAACCTTCTCGCACAGATTTCACCTTTTTTATTTTCCCAAGTCTTCCCAAAAAAATGTGCGGCTTTACAAAAATTGCATCACTTTAGGAATTAGTTTATCTTTGTTTTGGAAGAGTACAATGTTAATAATGTTTTTTTTTTTAAACTGAAATTGAGAGTATTAATGGACAGCATCTAATTATTTCTAGGAGTAATTTATTGATGTTGATATAATCAATATTACTGCATATTTTTCTTTCAGCAAAGAACGTTACAAAACGCACTTTTTTGTTGACAATTTAAAAATGGCCATTTTTTTTTACCTACCTGTACTATCATAGTTACCTATTTTTTATATAGGTACTTCACTATATCACCTGCTATCTACTGAGATAACAGGGAGTGAAGTAGGCTTTGGGTACTTCTGTTCACCCAGGCGCCTCAGTTTGGCAGACGAGTGAATGAATGTACATTTTGGAGCTTCATGAGTCCCCTCTTATTGTATCAGGCTTATCCTAAATCCTGAGCGAAGCACTCGCTTCAAAGAATTCATGTGATGTTTCAATTGAAAAGTCGCTGAATATTATAGTTGAATGTTGAGTCGTGATGGAGTTACATGTATATTTTATGTTAATCCAAAACTTTATGTACCTACCTATTAACAGGTCATTTTGGAAGTAAGTAGAAATCTTTTAATAAAACAAAAATATTAATGGAACAGAACTATTATTTTATCTATTGGACTGTCAAAACCAGATAAATATAGCAATATTTATGTGTAGCATATACTGCAACCGTTTTAAAATGTCCCCATGGTCAGCAAAACAGTTACAAAGTTTCTCTGAAAACATTGCTGTCATCACCTGTGGCCAACATGTTAAACAAAATTAACAACGTAAGTAGGTACTTATGCAATAAACATTGCCAAGATCAGAATCCCTTGCGGTCAGAGCACTCTGCATGTCAACTCTCTGAAGATTGTAGTGAGAATGCATTCTAGTTAAGTACATTCCGCATTATAAATAACATTGTCTCCCCGACACTGTTATAAAATGCAGCGACAGACTTTCCCTTATTGTACGAACGTAGTTTTGTATACTTTCCTTAAGAGAACCAGTTATTTTTAGTTTGTTATTTTGTATCGTAATATAATGTCTTCTTCTTTTTTTGAGAATTCTTGGCTCTTCGCCAGGATCCGCTTTATATCAGTAGCCTGTGTATATTATGAAGTTAGATTTTGATTTCACTTAGTGGCTGAACTGGGTGATAATAATATTAGGTTATTCTTTGCAATACCTACTAAAATTTACTTATCTTAATCACTTGAAGATGACACTTACTTAATCATATTTCTGTGTAAATCGAATAGATACTAAAATGTTTTGTAATGTGTTTTTGCTGTAATAGCTATTTACACGTATTTTTTTCGACAAGGTAATCCGAACATGAAGACAAAGTTATCTATCATAAAGATAGTTAGCACAAGATTGCCGCTGTTCCCGACGAAACACAGGAGAATAATTCCTCTCCTTTACTTCCCGTGATGCACTTGTAAATATATCCCTTACATCCTTGGAGGGAGCTTACTAGAATTTTTCAGTGTGCATTGCCCTGTCGTGCTCGAATCCTTGTAAATTTATGACCCTCGCTCGCTGACGGTGGCCAGTTCCACGAATATCGAATAGGCTGCATTTATATTCGTCGCATAGAAATATGTTTTGGTGTAATAGTACCTAAATAACGGGCATTCAATAACTATTAATTCATACAAATGTTATTTGAAATGCTGCTTTCGTTATTCTAGTTTGGTTTGGTATAAAAATCTGATTGGAATCGTGGTTGGAAGGCGTTTACTCGACTATATCTCTTTGTCTACCTCAATCCGATCGTAGAACTTGTTGTGTTCTATTGTTTATAAATAAGTACTTATTAGGTATGCTTCTGTTGTTATTGTGATGAACACACTATAAACTATATGTTTATGTGTGTAAACACTGCATTGAACGTCTGATAATGAAGTGAAATATCTTGCCTGAAAACCTGAAGACGTTGTTCATGTCCGTATTAACCTGCATACAAGTTTTTGTCCGCTTTAAGCTGTGAAAGAAAATGTAATATCAACGCCGACGTGGCTACAGAAAGTGCCAAGCCATTAGGAGACATCTGATACAACAACCACTTTGCTTTTTTAACATTATATTATGAAAGTTTAACTATTATTTATTACAAGCTGCAGCCCGCGTGATTGTTTGAAATTATGCCATGGGAATGTGGTACAGGGACAAAAGTAGCCTATGTTACTCCTTATAACATCGGCTATCTTCGAGTGATCCCGTCAAAATCAGTCCAGTCCTTTCGGAGATTAGTCGGAACAAACAGACAGCCTGAATTTAAACAAAAAAGGTATTTTGTTATAAGTACATTATAAAGATAGTTTCATATAGGCGCACCCAAATACTCCGAAATATTAGGTCCTTTTTTTTTTTTTTTTGAGGATGGGAAATCATCAAATGACCCCTCCCGCTCTGGGTGGAGCGGAAGGGAGTGTCAGACTCTTACTGACTAAAACCCACCCGTGTTCCTTCCTTGGCCCTTTATGTTCCGGGTCAGCGGTACCCCTTATGGATGATCCCGCTTTCCCGGCAGGCTTGGGCCCTAGTGGGCCCCCTCTTCGATGCTGACATCTCTTTGAGGCGCGCGTGGAACACGTACGCGCCGTCCGGCACGGGCCTGATCCTGATCGGACGGTGAGCTACCCATTACTCACCGCCCGCAGGCCCGCGCCTACGGTGGCCGGGAGTCGTCACGCGGCTCCCGACGCCCGGAGCGTCCACCGCGGCGGCTTGAACGGGAGACTCTCTCCCTCTCCCGTCCCGCCACCTCCTTCGCTAGCATGACTGCTTCGCAGAAGGAGGCGACTGCCTCCCACTCCCCCTCGCCCCGGACCATGGCTTGAACCAAGGCCGGGCGTGAGAGGTCGCCGCCGCTGCCGATCGCCTCTACGAGGACACGGCGGTGCTCCGCCCATGCAGGGCAGGCCCCCACCGTATGCTCCACCGTGTCCTCGGGGCGATCATCGCAGTGGTGACACCCGGGCGTTTCCTCCCGCCTGATGATGTGCAGGAACCTCCCGAAGCTTCAGTGTCCGGTGAGGACCTGCGTCAGGCGGTAGGTGAGGACGCCGTGACGCCTCTCTAGCCACTCCTCAAAGAGGGGTCTTACCGCCGCTATCGTGGCGTGCCCTGCGCTGGGTTGTGACAGTCGCTCTTTCCATGCCGCCATGAGATCGCGCCGGAGGTCCGTCCACTCCGCCGCGATTTGCCGCGGAAGCGGGGTTTCCCCCCGGCGTAGTGCCTCCGCGCGCCACTCATACAGGCGCGCGAGGACTATCGCCTCCAGATCCCACGGCGGCAGTCCGGCAAGGAGGCTTGCCGCCTCGCCCGAGATCGTGCGGTAGCCCCGGATCAGCCTTACGGCTACCACCTTTTGGGGCGCGTTCAGATAGTGGGCGGCTCTCCGCCGCAGTGAACGCGCCCACACCGGGGCCCCATATGTAGCCATGGACCGCACGACCCCCGCGTAAAGCCTCCGGCAGGAGGCGTTTGGACCCCTCAGGTTGGGCAGGAGCCGCTTGAGGGCGGCCCCAGTCCGTTCCAGTTTGGGGGCCAAACGTCGGAAGTGCTCCACGAAATTCCACCGGCTATCGAGCACGAGTCCTAAGTACTTCATCGTGGACTCGACGCCGATGTGAACCCCTCCTGCCGTTAGTTGGGATCCCGATGGTGGCCTGTTCCGGGGCCCATGGAAAGACATGGCCTCGGACTTGTGCAAAGCCACCTCGAGACCCAACTGCCGGATCCTCTCCACGACTATCGCAACCCCGCGTGTCATCGCGTCGGCCGCCGCCTGATGCGACCTCCCCTGCGCCAGGACCAGCGTGTCGTCAGCGTAGCACACCACGCTGACGCCATCAGGGAGGTCGGCCCGCAGCACCCAGTCGTAACCGATGTCCCACAGGAGCGGCCCTAGTACCGATCCCTGTGGGACACCGCACGACATCTCTCGCCGGTTCCACTCCCCATCGCGACCGGGGTAGATGACGGCTCTGTCCGTCAGATATGCAATATTAGGTCCTTACATATGAAATTGGCGTTTTATCAATCTGGCCACTTTGATCTCAAATATCTGGCGTTTGGTTGGGAATTTCAAATTCAAATTTATTTTAAATTTAGGCTTGTGTATTTGTGTTTCCAACTTAGTGATTCATTTGTTTTCGAGCCATTTGATTTTTCTTCGACATCGTTCTATTCACAATATGGAAAACTTAAAACCACCAGCGCTGCAGAATCAACTCGAAGGATTAATGATGTGTATGGGGTAGCTACTGTAAAAGAAAATACGGTACGTTTTTGGTTCCAACGTTTTCGTTCTGGAAATTTTGACCTACAGAAAAGACCCCGTGGGCGACCGGATACCCTAGTTGATAATGAAGAATTAAAAGTGATCGTGGAAGCGGATCCATCGCAGACTACGTCAGAGTTAGCGGCAGGCTTCGGTGTGAGTGATAAAATAAGTTTAATTCAATTGAAACAAATTGGAAAAGTGAAAAAGCTCTAAAAATTGGTACCGCATGGATTGAGTGAAGCAAACCAACAAACACGAGTCGAGTGCCACGTAACATTTCTCAACCGTCACAATAACGAGGGGATTTCGAATTGTATCGTTACTTGTGATGAAAAATGGATCCTGTACGATAATCGGAAACGCTCATCACAATAGTTGAACCCAGGAGAACTGGCCAAATCCTGCCCCAAACAAAAGTGGTATCAGAAAAAGGTACATGGTCAGTGTCTGGTGGACCAGTGCTGGTGTCATCCACTACAGCTTCCTAAGATCTGGCCAGAAGATTATGGCAGATCTGTCTTGTCAACAATTGCAAACCATGACGGAAAAGCTAGCCGTTAAACAACCGCGACTGGTCAATTGCTCTAGCCCACTGCTGCTTCAGGACAACGCTAGCACACACACACTGCACAACGGACGGTCGCTAAATTAGAGGAGCTGCGATTAGAATTAACTAATATATAAAAAAATAAGTATAAAAAAATTCAATTCCGATGAGGCTGTCAAAACCGCCTTCAAAGATTTTCTTAATTCTCGCTCCCATGAATTTTTCAGCAAAGGAATCAATGAACTACCGATAAAATGGCTTAAGTGCGTAGATAACAATGGTACCTACATACTTTGATTGATTAGTTAAAATATTTAATTTTTTTTAATCGTTTTGCTTTTTCCATACAAAAAGCCAATTTCTTAAGTACCTAATATTTTATTCCGCATTTCGATGTTCCGTTTTTCTAAAGTCGGAATTTCATAATACCTAAGAATTATAATGTCTATTATTAAAATCACTAAAATTAATTTACCGAAAGTCTTAAATGCGATTTGTTTGTTTTCCGATTTCCATACGTTCGAAGAATCAAATACTCGATGGGTGTTCGGTCCAAAAAACGAAATTTCTATTTTCAATACTTCGAAAAATCTGCTAAAATTAGGATTCTGTTTCAATTAGTATAATATTCAGTTACGCATATAAATTCAAAATGTATAAGTATCGTTTAACGTAATTTAAAAACGTCTACTTTGTTATTAATATTTGTGTGTTGTAAGTAGGTATATTTTTTTTTTTTTGTGTTTTCTTTGTCTCCTTTTATATACCTGCGTCGGGTACCATCTACTGTTATTGAATCGTTTGGGTTAGGTTAGGTTAGAACAGTGACCATTATCGCTAGATCCCTTCTATTGTTGGTGAATCATTTGGGTTCAAAAAAAATCTATTCAATAAAATAAAATAATCGAAATTCGTATTTTTGATGTTTCGTATTATCATTAAATCAGAATTTTTGTTATTCGATCTATCGAAACTCGGTATTTTGAGAATAGGAATTTTGAAAATTCGGAATTTTGGAATTCGTATTTCTGACTGACGGAATAAAGTTTTTCGTATTTATGTAGTGTACCCACTTTCATATGTATTATTAGTAAAAAGCTTTTATGTTGACGTCACAAACAGACACTTCAATTTTATTTATTTGTATGTAGGTATAGATTTTCTTTGATTACATAGATTTTTTGGAATTTCGAGATAATTAGTCTTGCAAAATACAAGTTTGTCCAAATTATAAAGTCTCCGTCATTTGGAAAATACAGTCGAACCAATTACAATGCTCCACATAGCTAGGTAAGTGTATATTTACATAATAACAACCTTTAACTAACAAATCGGTACTGACCTATTGTGCAAATATAGAACGAATTAAGGATTTACGATCGTTGGATTAAGTACGTCATACACGAGGATATGGAATGTTTATTCTGGACCATAAAAGCCTTGTTTAAAAAAACAATAAAACGAATTCGAAAATAAAACTGCATTTTATTCGCTGTCGAAGTAAAAACAGACGTTTTTAATGGTACCAATACGCGCGGGAAGTCGTGTCGTCGGCCATACTTTTTCCCTCTGCGACTGCCCGACAACATACGCCAAATTGGAATGTAAAACCGAACCTACGAAGCCAGATTTAACGATGAAATATTTAAAATAATGGTTTATAATCTCTATTTACATTAGCCAAGTATTTTACATTAGCAACAGTGTCTTTTACCGCATAAAGGTTCATTATCTCTCTCTGCCTTTGTTTGTTATACGTTTGTGTTACGAAATATATTACCTTTTGTTTTATTATAATAGTTGTGCGCCATAATGAATTTATATTATAGTGAGACAGATCCAGGTTTAGTTTTGTTTACCTGTCTCTAAGTTTAACTTGTGAAATTTGTGCTGTTGAATCTGCTCAAATCCTTGACTCGTCGCAATCTGAAAATTACAAATTGTATAATCGTTATTATCCCTGCAGCAATGTTTATTTAAAAAACTTACTTACTTTCCATCCCAGGATCCTTGCCTCTGCTAAACAGTGGTATGAATAAAATTGACAGAGAAAACGACAAATAGACTCTACGGGAACAACAAACAGGGGGTTCTTGTTGGATATCTTTCATATTCACAAATCTTTTACTCTAACCAACACAAAACCGCAAAAACTGGCAGCCAATCACAAACAGACATTTACATTTCCCGTTCAATAGCATATTGTTTTAACCAATGACTTTTCTTGCAGAATACCGTACGCTGACAAGATTACTCCGGAGCCGATCCTCCACAACAATAGCAATAGGGACACAAAAGCCGACTCGATCAGAAACAGCTACAACAGCCAGTTCAAAGTAGGCATCTACGGCTGGAGGAAGAAATGCCTGTACATCCTGGTCATGGCACTTATGCTGATGATGGTCATCAATCTCGCGTTGACGCTCTGGGTGCTTAAAGTGTTGGATTTTAATTCGGTAAGGGCTAGACTGGCTTTAATTATCGTATTAACAAAGAAAGCTCTCTTGTACAGTCGGTGGACAGAGATAAGTATACACCTAGCTTACAACTTACCAAGCAAACTACTATGTAGGGTGTATGTTGATCTTCTTACAATGACTGTACAAATAAGCGTTTTGTTTTTGTGCACTAAGTATTTTGTACCTAATTGCAGGCTTGATTGGACTATAACGTAATAACGTAATGTGCAATTTTTTTTTTTTTTTAGTATTAGAAGTAAACACTCAGTGCTCTTCCTCCTCTCTCCCATAATTATTCTATGCTGTGCCCGACAGGGTCCAAAATTGTGTCGTTATTACAACCTACCAGCTAATGTAAACTTAAATATGTACATTTTGGAACGCAATAAAGAAATTGAGTATTGAGTATAATTTTAGTTCTGTTATCAATTTAGTCGTCTTATTTATTTTGTAGGAAGGAATGGGCCAACTCCGCATAGTGCCAGGAGGCTTACAACTATTGGGGCAAGCTTTAATGTTAGACTCTCTGTTCGCGTCCACCATCAAGTCACGTCGAGGATATCCAATTTACATGGAAGCTTCTCGAAATTTTACCGTTTCTACTAGAGACTCGCACGGAATGCTACAGAGTAGATTATATCTAGGTGAGTTCTAATTTTACCTTTGCTTGCAAAGCTACCTGCGTTAAAAGTTTTACAAAGGAAACATTACTTACCTATGTAGTTCTGTTCATTAACTGGTAAGTTTTAATAATAAAAAACATTCTAGGGCACGATCGTTTCGAACTGAACGTAGCTCGGCTAGAGGTGCGCGACGCGCGGGGGGCGCTTCTACTGGGCGCCGGACAGGACTCGGTGACCGTGGGCGCCGACACGCTCACGGTGGTCAGCCCTGCCGGCGTCACCGTGCAAGCCGCCGCGCAGACACCCCTAGTCAAAGCCCCTCCTTCAAAACCATTGGTGTAAGTATATTTGTGTGTTTGTACTTCAGCAAATTTACGAGCTTTGTCCTCGTCGCAGAGGAAGTTAGAACTCGTTAGTTTGAACATACAGTTATGTCAAACGCACCTACTGAAGTTTGTTGTCCGATCGGAAGCGTGCCTTTACCACATGTTTCATGAAATTTATAGGAACATGCTGTTTATTAAATAACTGATTTTCGGAATTTCCAATAAAGCTTTGAACAGTTTATTATAAATGTAAAAATTATGAATTTAAGTGCCTACGGACATTTGCCTATTAGTTTCAAGGTCGACTTTTAATCATCTTCCAGTATCGATCATCAACGGGACCTGTAGTTCACTCACCTTTGCTTTTAAATTTAATAACATTATTATCTATTGAGTAACAAATTTACGTCTGTTCCCCCTCATGACAGGCTGGAGTCGCCGACTCGTTCGCTAGAGATGCATGCGGCACAGAACATCGCGCTAGAGTCCCGCGCTGGCGACATCAGTGCCAGCTGCCTCACCACGTTCCGGCTCAGATCCGTCGCCGGCTCGGTGAGTCTCACGGCATAATAACCGGATAAGGCCACGTTTTAACTAAGTAGTCATTGTTGCGAGATTTAGATTTTGGGATCTAACACGGGCAATGCCACTCGACATTTCGTTGATAAATCTACGGGGGTCACACTGACGTTTTTAGAATAGGCCAGTAAGAAAAGCAGCCGATGAGAAAAGTATTTAAATTTCGAATTACGTACTCTTTGGGAATCAGTAGATAACCAGTAGATGTGTAATGAATTCATTTATGTCATTTGTTTTTTTACAAATTGGCGGCAATTTAAAAAGTGTCTGTCGAGCGTCGAAATGGATTTAACTAGAGAAAATTGTCGTTCTATGATTTATTACGACTTTCGTTGCGGTCTTACTCAACAACAATGTTACGATAGACTTCGATTAGCATTTCATGACGAAGCCCCATCCCGTGCTACTGTTTACAACTGGTTTAATGAGTTTAAACGTGGTCGAAGCAAACTCACTGTTGATTCGCGAGAAGGACGTCCTTCTACGGGGCCTACTGAAGATAACGTGAGTGCTGTGCGACTAATGATGGAAGCTGATAAAAAGGTGACATATCAACAGATTCGGGCAGCTTAGGTATTGGTATGAGTCAAGTACAGAAAGTCTTACATGAACATTTAGGCGTCAGGAAGCTTTGTACTAGATCGATACCTCCTAATTTGACGGAAGATCAAAAACGCCGTCGTTTGGATTGGTGACGCTCAATGCGTGAAAAGTATGACAGAGGTGACTCGAATGCTGTACATGACATCGTCACAGGTGATGAAAGCTTGAAATATTGTTACGAACCCGAAACCAAAAGACAATCTGCGCATTGGATGTTTCCATTCGAAGATTTGCCGACATAAGTAAAGAAAGGCAGAAGTCAGGGGATAAAGATGATTGCCGCATTCTTTGGACGGACGGGTCATTTCGCAAAAATTGTCCTAGAAGATAAAAAGACTGTTACTGCAGATTGGTATGTCAGTCATTGTTTACCAGTTGACTTGGAAAATGTAGACAGCAGCGCCCAAGAGGCAGGATCCTCCACGACAACGCTCCAGCTCACTCCGCCAGAGGGACTATCGAATATTTATCTATCGAAAGTGTGGAGTTAGTAAGTCGTCCTCCTTACAGTCCTCACCTGGCATCTTGTGACTTTTATTTATTAGTGTGTTTGTATGTTTTATGAACCCTGAAGATGCCGTGGCTGCGTTTGAAATAGGCGTGGAAAAAATCCCTAAAGAAGATTGGGCCCACTTATTCAGTCAATGGTTCCATCGCATGCGACGGTGCTTAGAAAAGAACGGAGATTACTTCTAAAAGCAATAAAAATATTAACAGGCTTCTACATCATACCGTTTTTGATTTTCTAAAAACTTTCAGTGTGACCCACGTATTTACTGCAGATTGTAGCATAACATTTCGTGTGGTAGTTTATCCTTTCTTTCAGCTCCTCTTCAAAAGCACCACTACACTAACTATAAAGTTCTTATAAAGAAAAAGCACCTTATTCACATTAATATTTACAGATTCGACTAGACGCACCCAGTATATTTATGCCAAAGTTAAAATCGGCGCTGCCACTGCCACCGTCAACGGCTCACACGCACGATCCTCACCATCAGAACATATACCAGCTGTGCGCATGCGCGAACGGCAAGCTGTTCCTGGCGCCCCCCCACGGCGTCTGCGCAGCGCGGGAAGAGAGCCTTATCTGCCGATGATGAATGAATTTATATTGTGATCCTGTGACATTGTTGTTCATTGACGCTTGTTATTCATTACTTTCGCGGTTTTTTATTCGCTATGTATATATTAAGAAAGAAATATGTAATTACAGATACTTGGGCTTTAATATGGCACATCGAGTTTCAGAAGGAGACTGTCATACAGGTATGGACAGACGACAGACACGATGCTCTAAAACAGAAACTTTAAAAAAAATCGATGTGCCATATAACGACTGGGTACTGCATCATAGTTTATAGTGGATGTGTAAACGTTGTGTTCTAAGGATTAATATAGCTATGAATGATATACATGATAATACGAGGTAAATCATGCCGAAGGACTGCAAATTGAAATCACGACACGATATTTTATATTAGACAACAACTTAATTGTTGATCAGAAATGCTACTATTGATGAGCAAATAGAAAATGAGTCGAATGCATCGTGTGTCGAATGCACGATAGAGTTTATGAGCTAATTGTATGCAGTATCTCCAGAAGCACCATTGAATCTAAAAAAAAAAGAAGAAATATCTCCATGATTTCAATATTCAGTCGGTCTCGGTGGATTAGTAAGTCTCAGGCCGGTTGTGGTTATCGTTACAAATGGTGAAAAATTATGTTATTTGCTTCGGATTATTGTTATCAATTGTTAATATTTTAAACACGTGAATCTTAAATTTTTGATGGGAATAATACCCTTACAGAGGTAACAACGATGTCTAATAACTGTAACGTAGAACGAGTTACAAATAGATGTAATGTTTGAGCCCCATGTTAGTGAAATACACTTTATTTGTATGCATGTGTGTCTATTCGCTTGTACCTTGAAGGGGAAGCAGGAGTGTAAACTTTACACAGACTGTCTAAATGATGCAGTGGCTTGTTCTTCATCCACTGTGTGTCCGCAGCGGAAATAATATTTGTGTACCCAATTGAAACAGATGTTTTTTCCTAGTCTAGTCTGGATGTTTATGTATGTACCTTGTGTGTCTGCTGACATCCACGGTACCGAACAAAGTGTGGGCTATACGTGTGAAACTCTACTAATTTCTGTGTTTTCTTTTACCCGCTTATTATTAAAAACTCATGAATTTCAACTACAACGACTTTCGGAAACTTATAAATTCAAATCTATTATAATAATAAAATCTAGTGCCTTTTGGATCGCGTTTAGAATGACGATTGGCTGAACGAACTTCAATTCATATTTGGTTCTGCGTTGTGAATAAAGTTCTACCTGATTTTAATGTTTACCACCCCTGATGTTTGCGGAACATATTTGCAAACACACAAATCAATTTGTTTTACGTAATGTTTGAAATTTGATTGTTTGTTTTGATGTAAGATTTATAGAAGTTTTTCAACAAAACTATCGGTTAACCCTTTAACAAAATCTACTGTCAATTAGGACCTTTTACTCTAATCTGCTGCTACATAGAACTATTTATAAATACTCGTTTCTCAAATAACACGTGTCCTTGATTTATCACTATTTATATATTTACTTAAAATCATACCAAAAACGGGTTTATTCCTTTTGAAGAGAATGTATAGAATATACAGCAAAGGTTAATAAGAATTAATGTAATTTACACTTATAATAAAGTTTTATTTTTCGGCTAAAAGGGTAAGTTGACGGGTCTACGTGTCATAGGGAACATTATATTTAAACAATTATACGCAAATCTTGTAGTAATCATTTATGTATAGATACGTGTAGAGATTTATATGATGTATAGCTAATCTGTTACGCATAGGAAAATGTATATTAGACGTAAATGTTTGTTGATATTGTTGTAAATATATGTAATTACTTAAGTAAATATGCATATTATGTCGATGTGACTTTGTTTTTCGTATCATTCTGAAACAATTATCACTGACTCAAAAATTATCATCAAAATATAACGCGTTACATATTGTTTTGAACAGAAAATTGGTTCTGCAAAGAAAAGGTAAGATATCCCTCAATGCACTGCACACGTACAAACTAGCCAATGTATTTTCAAAAACCATTCGAGAAAATATACAACAATAGTTATGCAAATGCAATGAGTTACCAAGTTCCACACAGGGATATGTGCACAATAGTCTTTGTCTTACTTTAAAACCTCTGATTGCCAACATCCCACTCCTTTATACTTTGTCTCAAAGAAACTAGTTTAGACAAAACCGTAAAAATTACATTAACTATCAATTAAACCAGAAATCCCTATTACAAGTATAAAATATTCAAAAAGTTCTTAATTGAATTCTACCGGCAAACTGACACAGGTAATTTTATTATAAAACGAACTGGGAATAACTTGGAAACTTTCATCATTTAATTTGGTTTTAAAGGCAGTTTTCGCAAACAGAGCTAACTGGATCTGTGCACTTTTATTGTAGCTGGACAGATTACATTGTCGTTAAAATTTTATTAACTTACGAAGTCTTTAGAAGGGTATTCGTCATTTATTACAATTAAAATCAAAGTGTGTATGTTGCGTATGGTTTACATTATAGCCACTGAAGCTATTCTAAAAAATCATAAAAGTCTAACTAAAGTGTTACTTAAGTTGTCAACCCATTAGCTCAGGGTTTAACGATCGACTGTGTGTTTCAACATTCATAAATTAAATGAGAGTGGGTTTTTAAACAACAACTTAATGAACAATATCAACACCAAAAGTAACATAAAAGTTGCGAACATCCAAAAAAGAAATGTATACCAACCATGCATGCACATTGTAAGTATATTCTTACAATCTTTGTAACAGTGCCAGTGTACCAAGAAATTACCATTCAGCTGCATTCTTTGTGGTATAATTAGTTCAGCAAGATATTCTTGTAATAGGAGCTCATTTTACAATAGGGCTGCAATGACGCACATTCACCAACATTGTCTATTGACTAGTGAGTCCCCCGGGACAATGGACGCTGCACATTCTGTCAGTCTGGACTGTACAGGGCGCAAGGCCATTGATATGAAACTATTTCTATAGATTTAGTATCAAAACTTTTTTTTAATCTGAACTCGAATGTTGCAAAGATTTACGCAATTTTTTTCTCTATAGATACGGAAAACGTATCATGGAAGTCTAGAACCAATTGTTAGTATTTCCTTCCCAAAAATGAAAACGACGATTTTTATAAACCTACGCCAACATTGCTAAGGTAAATAAAAAAGGCGCTATCTGACCTCAACATTGGCTTCAAGAAACGTTCCTAACATTGAATCTTATTCAATAACGAGCCGAGACAAATAATTAATAATGTACAATCGATACGATGGATTTATTGTGAAGCTCAATGAGACTGTGAACAGTCGCGGCTAAAGTTTAATTAAAGATTCATGATAAATTGTCGCAGGAAGCTGCATTCTGCGCGGCGTCGCACGTGAATAACGTTCTGCACGCTTAAATAACTTAAGACAGTAACCTAACAATAAATTCATGAGCCAGCCCCTTTTGTTTTGCGCCGCGATGTTTTAAAGCGGCTAATTGGCAGGAAACACCGCTAAAATTATCGCAAATTAGTAGATGGCGCGCGTTGTTTACAAGCGTACAGTGGCGGTACATAAATCTTCTTCTTTTAGTGTAAGCTGCCTTGTCTCTGGGGCATACGTGGTTAGTGCCGGTTAAGATGATTGTGTCTGAACTTTTTAAACTATAGCTGAGTAATCTTACCTAATTTCAAGCACAAATCTAATGAAGCCCCGCCAAAAAATTGTGTACTTAGAATTGAATATTTAGAAATAATATAGGTAAGACTCTCAGTTCTATCTACACCTAATTGAATTTCAGAGTCCTTTGTTGCGGTATAGCCGTGCGGGAACTCTTAAAGCCATTTCAAAGACACCTCGCTCCTCGGCATCTGAGCGAGAGGAAATAAAGTTATGATTTATGTAGTGAAATATGTTCGGGGAGGCCAACGCTCTAAGCGGCCCGACGCCTCCTGTCGTTGACAATATAAATTCGTAGCAAAACGAGAAGACAATTGCTTAGAAGCGTATGCCCAAACATAACCGAGTTTATTATTTACGAGTTTTTTATTGATTTGTTCGATGAAACTTATTACGAAATACATTTTACATTCTGTTACCAAAGGAAGTCATTTTCTCTCTCACAATCTCGAAGCGTGGCAGCGGTTTACTTGCAATCAATTGATTTAAGTGCGCTCCAATGTTTCATCTAATGAAAACCCCAATTAATCTAGTTGGTACGAGGTATCAATATTGTTTCTTTAATTTGTATCGTAATTCTAGTAATCCGCGCGGGACGATGGGTCGGGAGAGGTCGGGTAAGGTCGGAGGCTCTCGGGTACAATCGACTGCAGTTATCTGTGTGGCTGTGACACTCAGGTCGTGTTCCTTAGCCCGATTTGACGGAGGTCGAGCGTGGTCTGCCTCGATTAGGACTCTCGGCCCGACAGGATTTGATTACGACACTCGGAAGCTAGTAGGGATTATTACAGGAAGCCGAGTTAGAATATCACGTATGTTATGATGAATGTACTTCGTGTGTGCTGATTGCATCTCTCGTTTTAAATTATAGGCGGAAGGGATGAAAATTAAACTTTGAATGTAATAGTTTTACTGTTATTGCTAGAATAATAGGCCTATGCCGTTTTTATGCGAGCATTTAAAATAATTTTAGAGGCACCGTCAACATTTCTGCAGGACAGCTTTCAATTAGGTACCTAAGGGTATTGGCATGATTTTCCGTAAGTATATGAATATAGAGAAGTCCTGCCCACGTCTCATCACTTCAACAGCTTCTAGAACAGCAGCGTCAAAAGGTCCACCGCTGCACAATGCTCACCAAAGCCCAGTGAAACATAAACTTCAGAAGGACGGGCTCAGTTCATATTCCGGCAGCAACTATAATACTATCTTGGCAACCTTAACCCACATTGCTCCCGTAGAATAAACCCACCTAAAAGGAACCGAATTCACCAGCTACATTGTATAGAGGAACAACAAAAAGCTACTTCCTAGACGAAATGAAGCGTCGTCCTAATGTTGTGGGTCACGAGTACCTTTATGATTCAATTGTCTGTGACCGGACCGTCTTCAAGCGGACCTGCGTCACGTCATGGTCACGTCACAGACGTCAGCCCCCTCCCAATATAATTAACACGTTCAGACGCTAACTACTAACTTCTCAAAACACTCACTTAAATGTATTAAGCTGTTTCATGTTGTTTACCGTTTTACTTTGTCGCTTTGTTTTCGTTTTCTCTAAGGTCTTTTTGTATTTGAACGTTTTAAATAAAAATAAAATATAATCTTGATAGCCTGTGCTTAAGCTGTACTGTTTATTTATCAAGTGAGTAAACAGTAAACATTAAAGTATGAGTTACCTATATCATTATTTATAATTAAAATATCTAACCATTACAAAAAATAAGTAGATACGTAACAAAGTTACTTTGAGCGATAATAAAATATACAGAAATAATTCTCAAAGACACCTCTGTAACAAAAATCCTAAGTAAGCACAAAGAACCAACACAGAGATATAGTTGCTACAACAGCAAATCGGTACCGACAACATATTGTTACAATCAGATGAATTTAGAGCAACAGGAATGCGAGCAGTGTCTAATCTAATGTAATGCAAGCGAACTGCGGACAGTGGGCGCTGGGTTAGAATCGGATTCCGAGCAAGCATTTGGGCCCCGGACGTTTGATCCCTACATACACAGCTAAATGCCTCTACAAGCGAACCAGCCCACTTCGAGCATAATCGCAAGGTGCGCTATGGGACTGATTAATATTCCAAAGTGCCATTCAGATTAATTTACCGTTACCGCCCAAATTAATCTGACATTTAAAGACGGTAAACCCCGCCCAGTGAATACTTACGAAACTCTGTTCTGAATCAGTGATGTATCTTTAATATGCGAGGGTGTCCGTGTAGCGAGGCGATGCATATGCAAGTTTCTAAAGTGTACCACTAATCCGGACCGTGCGAGCGATAGTGTTAATTTGAGGCATTAAACTCAGGCGCGGGCGGCGGCTGCCTACTCATAGCTCCGTCTACACCTTACCACCAACATTGACACGTTTTATGACACCCTTCATTAAAATGGCAACGTCGGTATTAACTACGTGACTGCTGAAAGAATTCATTATTAAAATACCTCTGAGACTACAACTGTCTTAGTTAATGTGAGCTAAGATTTAAGACGGTGTACGTGTTCCTTGAAATTAAAATATTTTTTTTCCTTATGAACGCTGTGGATGTGTGGACCTACAGTAGAGTTTTACGATCGCAGAAGAACACGAACAGTGAAATTGTTTCACGTGTTTATGGAGTGTTTTAAACTAGCTTAATGGGTACTCTATAGCTATAGCTCCATCCTTGTCATGCACAGTCTTAAAAATAAATTAAGAGGAGCTGCTATGTTTGTTGTTCCGTTCCATTCTATTATTCACTTTTCAGTGCTCACTTTGTATTTAAACTAACGCTCTAGTTTATGAATGTCGTATATAAGTAAATTAGTTTATTTCCTCTTGGCGACAATTTAGCTCACGCTCTTGTCACAAATTGTCGGCGAGGGTAAATGCAGACTATTAAGGAAATACAGCAATTCAAGCAGCCCTTACCCTACATTACTGCGCAATCTTACACCGGCGAAATTATAAGCAACACCTTCTTGTGTCGTGTCTAGAGGCAATAACAGTGAGCAGCCAATCACTGAACGGACGTTGTGACGAAAATATCATAGCGTAAATTGTTTTCAACTCATTGTCTTGTGAGTTCAGGAGAAATGTGATAGTTGACGATAATCAGATGTTTTGTTTACGCTGCAAAAAAACTTTTCGGTCAACAAAAAGTTCGTGAATACAATAATTTTTAATCATACGTTGATTACACTCATCTTGCAATCGCATATTATTTAGTCGAAACCGCAACAATTCATAAACACGTAGTAACGAGTCGTAGCCGAATAGCTGCAGCCATCCAGCGCACGGCGCAGTTAGCACGGCATGGTAAATAACGGTAAATACGGAAACCGCTAGGTTAGTATCTAAAGTACAATGTAACGTAGGTAAGTATGCGCGATAGTAAGCGATACAGTGTAGGTTACTTTATCACTGGATCAGAAGAGAAATTCAGTGTTAATTATGAATTCAGGAGAGTTTAATCACAGTGTATTAAGATTGTGTGCTAGACGGTTTAATAAGTCGGTTAAGATTATTAATGCTGTTTCATTGTTGTAGGACTCACCACTGCTGTGTGGGGTCCAAGGTTCGAATCCTATGTGGGCTAAATTGGTACTTGATTTTGATTTTATGTAGCCTGAAGAAGTGACGACAAGCTTGCTGCCTATAGCATTTATACTGTGCTATAGGGTGGGTGTATTCGTCACTGATTTGTGTGATAACTCTTTGCCGAATTCTGTGTTAACAAACTCGTTCGTTTTTTAAAGTAGTGTATAGGCAAGCGTGCCTCATCGTCCACCACGTCGTCTCCTAATCGATGAAAGCCTACCTAAAAATAAGACGTAAACTTTACAGGAGGATAACTCTGTTTCAGCAAGTAGTCAGGGTAAACTTATGTTCACAACTCACAAAATCTCCAAATAAAATAGCGACTGCAACGTCCAAGTTAAGAAACAGACGATAAAATTTACAATTCCGTGTGACAGTCCAGTGCAGGACAAATAGTAAACCTCTTCCGTGTGAGTTGGTGCACTGAATTCAAATGACGTAAACAAACAAATACGCCGCACGTATCAATACATGCATACATACAAGGCTCACTATATAGGCACAGGACATGCTTGCAAAGCTTTTTCCAAACATGGTATTGTTATTTCAGTTTTAAGCTGTAAAAAACCTGCGGGACTTAGCAAACGTTATTTTGTGGAAGATGTATAAGGGGCTGACAACAGCTAAAGCGCGGTCACTGTCGAACTGCATAGAAAAGAAAGAGAAGCGCGATGACATAAAGCTGGTAATGTATTGCAAAATATGAAGCAATTCTCTATTTACAAAAAACCTATTGATTGGACTAAAAAATTAAAACACTATCACGGTAAAATGTTTCTTGAAGAACAATCTGAAAAAAGAAACAGGATGATTGCATGTATATTAGTATGGTTTTTAATCGTTAAAAGAAATTTTTAGAGGTATCTTCGTGACTTTTTTCTATCGTACCCAATTAGTTGTATTATGTTTTCAACACACTATCTAACTGGCATATATCCTGAAGAATATCATATATTTTTGTGATTTTGTTTACTGCAGTGGATCATATACTTTTAGGGATTATAAAACTTGCGTTTAGGTCATTAGGGCACCAATCTTTTTACGTTACTACTGGGGCATAATTTTGGTAATTTTGAACTCCTTGAAATGACTAATATATTATTACTACCAATTATTACTATTTACTTATTGTCATGATTATTTTAAATTTTGTATAAAACTTGCCACGTGGTAGACTGTACTGGATTTAATTATGTAATCCCAATAACACCTTTATTTGTCACCTAGGTAGGTATATTTTCAAATAAATGATTCTGATTCTTATTTCTAAGTTACTCACTACGCTTTTACGTCAATTAGGAACCACCCTTGATTATTGGTTAGGACAAGACACAAGATTATTTGTGCTTTTAGATTAGTCACGCATTAAATTACCTACAGTTTATTGTAATAAAAACTTTTGAGGGAAAATACATACGTAGAATTTGTAAAAATTAACGGCACGTTATATTCCGGCGTGGCGTCCGCCGGCTGACACATAACTAGTGATTACCAGGACTACCCGTTCTCGTGCGTTTTATAAAGGTACCTTTAACCCTGATAATCTCTAGGAATTATACTAGTCTGGCTATCTGAAACCGATGTTTCCGGAGGACTTTTTCAAGTAGCTCAATCAACATTTTTGTAGCAGATACTCTAAATACGTTATACTACATAAATATATTTCTTGAAACGTGTACTTAAATATAGCGGCATAAAAAGTAGATTTCCTATACTTTTCTACTTCGCACTAATTCTTTAGTGAGTTTATTTCCTAGGCCGAGTGCAGACTAGTCTAAGACACTAATTGTAACACACCATCATTCACAATTTGAATAATTTTGAAGGATATTGCTAATCCATTGCTTTATATGTTAGAAAAATTTGTCTATACAACAACGTAAACAACGCAATGAATGTTGTTGAACTGTCAAAATTAAAGCCATTTCTACTGATAGTGAGTTACGTAATTACCCCTGCCTACCTATTTACCTGCTGGTAAATCAGCAGAAAACCTAAACTTTTTGTAGTTATGTAGTCTAGTTACATAATATGCTGAATTTTAGTGTGACATAGCGTTGTTATGGTGACGTGGAATTGATTCCGCGGCGCGTCACCTCGCAATCACTCATTCGCGATATCCAATTTGTCGGAACTACTCCAAAACATAGCGATCCGGTTCCTCAGTGAAACACAATTAGTGACGCATCACTGTTTTCACAATTTTTTTCTTTGTAATCCGATCTGTAGTTTTCAGATTTATGTGCTGTTACGTAATGTGTAGGATATAAATAGTAGAAATGCGACATTTTGTCATTTTTCTTTGTGTTCAATCAATGTGGATTGTATGATATTAGAATGAGAAAGATTAATCCATCGTACCTCTAAGACGTAGCTTTCTGTCTGTGTTAGGCGTAGTTTCAGCCAAGTGTAACAGTGGGAATCAGACCCAAAACCTCTTGCTCGCCAGTCGAATTACCCGTTGCAATTAAATAAACTACTTAAAGAACTTATTATTAACAAAAAATACTCCGACCCACTACACTACACGATGCCAATCTACATAAGAAGACGTACAAAATTTCTTGAAAAGTTTAATCAAAAGTGTTGTGCGTCTGTCTGGCGGAGGTGATGCCGTGTGGAGCTTCTTTATCTGTTCGCGGCACGCTGTGTTTTCTCACAACTATTCACTAACTTGTTTTCTGTAAGTATGAAATATTGTGCTGGATGTCTGCGGGACGAAGCGACGCTCCGGCTGGCCGAGGACCAGCCACTGTCTGAATTTACTACTGGAGTTCCTCTTTTATTTCTCTGTTATCAAACATTACTAAAATTTCTTAAAAATACGAGTTAGTACTGATAAGAAAACTTCAAAACCGCGTGAATTTATGAGTATACAGTTGATTAAAAGAAGTGTATGTCTACAACTAGCATGTAAAATAAAAGTTCGCTGAATTCACACAAAGCCTTTCCATATGTAACAAACTATAATTTGATACAACAGACTGAAACTTTCGAAGCTTTATGCAACCAACTGCAACGGGTAAACACACGTGTCGATTGCGCAGAAAGATACTCAACACTATAAGTAAGTAAAGTCCAGGAGCGACTATCAGTGGGCTGTCAGCCCACCGGTTGTTGTTCAGAGTTGAGCAACTTTCCCTCTTCACGTGAAATCGACGCGATGAATTATGCATGAGAATTAAGTTTGACGGCAGATAAGCGGCCCAAAGATTTATTTGCCGATATGATGTGTAGAAAACAATCCAACTTGTTTCCACTTTCTGAATTATGGTCGTTGTTTTATTGTAAGCACGTCAAACGTTTGCAAACTTTTAGACAGGTACTTTTAACTTTCTTTACAGTTTTTGTTATAGGTATAAGCAAATACATAATTAAATAAGTATCAACAACTTAGAACAGCACGTAAGTGTGTAGGTAGTCTAGGTACTGTGAGAATATATGAAACATGGAGAATGTAAATCACTAATATTCTGTTAGGGTATTGTGTATTTATCATTTCTAAAATGTCACACAAACACGGAATCGGTATTGTGGCGGTGTAGCCTTTTATCAGAGTTACGCACGCTCTTACAGGACCTTCCCGGAAATTTAACTTCGTTAAGAATGAAATATGCCCAGTCGTTATTCCACGGCTTGTTGCGCGAATACTTACATTTCGAGCTCTCCACCTCTAGTTTTCTCATCAGACCCAACGGAAATAATTTCAACCGAGACTGAATTATGACAAAACTCCGACGGACATTGCCGCATCCGTAATGAAAATGAAGTCGAGATATGTCCGTAATTTATTATCACATGCTCCGAGAATGTGCAATCCGCTCTGTAAAATTGACCGTTTTTACTATAAATGCTTTTTACGGTGGTTATTCTTATATTGACGGGGGGATAACCTCATATTCATGAGCAGCGCCAAACGTTTACAATTTAGCGTCAGACAGCAATAAAGCGAGCAGTAGATAAAGTGAAATAGTAGGTAGGTGGGTGGTACAAGGAAGTATTTAATTAAATCTAGCGGCGGGGGCTCCAGGCCGCTTTACATCACCACCGCTAATCACAGGTAGGCAGGCCGGCTATTTGAATACCAAGCTGTTATTTTGAAAGTGCCAGAAAACTCATTAACCACCTGCTTAGTTAAGCTTCCTATGGTTGTTTTAAAGCTATCAAATAATGTAGGTTAATACGTTTGCATTTTTGTCGTTTTATTTTGATTTAGGTTTTATAGTGTAAGGAATTCTCACGGATGGACAAACCCCCGTCTAAGTACGCCGATGGCGCATCTCTGGACAGTTGCCTCCACTGCTTTTATGATCTGCGTTCGGAATTGGCTCTCTCCCAATCTGGGGACACCTGGAGCACAAGTCCTCGCAGAAGACCCCCCCCCCCTCTTGCGCCCCCTTGCGCCGCTGGCTCTACCAATATAGCCTAATATTACTGCCGATGCAAGTAGAAAGAGATCCTTCCCGATTGTATCAACCAGGACGCGCCCGCCGCTCAGAATTCCATGTCGGGCACTCTTCAAATGTGTCCTGATCCCCATTAAAGCGTCAGAGCGCTACATTTCTATCTACATATCTATCTATGTACCTCGTAAGCTCTTATTGCTGGACAAAAGCCCTTTAACCTTTGCAAAACAAAATGCTTTTTATTGACTTTTTTGTGTATGGATCTTACTAATAATGAATGTAAACCTATACAGACTCTTTGTGAAATACAACTCGATATTTAAGTAATGATGTCATTTAAGGATGAAAACCTTTTTTTGTAGTTTTAAATAAAGATATTTAAAACTAAATTAAAGATGACATTTGCTTTGATAATTTTGTATACATATTTTTAACTATGAATAAAACTGATGTATTTCGAACGATTAAGAAAGGCGAATGTGTAACTAGTATATATGCACAGACTTATTTGACTGATGATCATTGTGATCATAAAAAACCTGCCACCGAAAGGTCCGAACAAGATGTAGAAGCATCACGGGCGGAGGACGACGAATGGGTATCACCAAGTGACTTATTAATAGGCATATTAGATTTGAAGCCACCCTTTACATCTAAAATAACTAGAGGTACGACACACCAAGGTATTCTTAAAATAGGCGATGCTATCTTGGATCGAGAGCATGCCAAGTTTTTAAAATATATGAATGGTAAAATTAAAGAAAATGACGCTGCTTGGAATTATATCATGGAACATGAAAAATCTGCAACATCTAAGAAAGTGAAGGCCATTTATAACGATATTCTAACAAATAAAAGTAAGATTTTAATGAAAGAAGTAAATATATTCTTTGAAAAAAGTCTGCAAGAACTTGAAAATCACTTACGGTCAGAAGTCCAAACCGTGCTGCTAACTGCTCACGCTAATATTATAAGCGATCTTAATTTCGAAATAAAAGAAAATTTAAAAAAAGAAAAGGTTTTTTTGGAAGGCGTGTTACAAAAAAGATACGACAGCGAAGTCAAAAAAATTACACATTACTATAAACTTCTTTTAGATAATGAAATTTATAGAAATAACAAACTCATTAATCAAGCTATTTATGAAAGAAATGATGCGCTTAAAGCGTTTTACAAACAGGTAGAAGCACAAAATATTACCAGTACAATGTATATTATGAGCACAGAAAGAAAAAAATGTAGAATCAGAAAATTTATTCTTGAAAATATTCAAAACACTGAAATAGCAGAAAAACTTAAAAAAATCAAGGAACGTCAAGATATAATAGATGCATACAAAGCCCGTGAAAGACAAATATCTGAAATTAATAAAGAATGGGAAGAAAAAATTAAAAAAATATTACAGTTGTTTTTGAAATTTGTCAGTTTTAGTTTAAAATTAGTACCTGAACAGACAACGTTCTTACTTGATCTGGAAAAAATGGTTGTCTTACAGTTAAATGAAATGCAAAAGACATCTTTACAGACGACATCTATTTTAGTAGATCAAGACAATCGGGGTATATTAAAATTTGAAAAGCCTGAATCAAAAGAGAATGTCTGTGAAAAAGAGCCATTTGTTATCGAGGGTGATCTCTCAGATCCAGTTCCACCGGCATACGGCAGTAGAGAAACTCTAGCTTCGGATGTCGATCTGCCGTATATGAGACTTCATAGGAAGTTTATTTATGCCAAATGTGGCAGAATGGACGAGGTTAGGGCATTTCTTGAATCACAGCGCTGCAAATGTAGAGATCAACCACCTGCACCTCCATCTCCCACTATCCCAAGTGAATCTACAATAACACCTGAAGTCGAAACACCCGCTGAAGTTAAAAGCGACTCTTCTTTTGAGCCTTTACTCATGGATAACATTGAGATACTTCGAGACTGTCCCGTAAGACGATGTAAAGATTGGGCTAATAAATACGCTTTTCCTAGGTTGGATTCTTACTTGGATTTTACTGAAGAAAAATATCAGAATGTCAAAACCATATTTGGTAAACTACCTAAAAAAGTTGCAGTACCTGATCCTATTGATCCCATGATTATGACTACACAAGAGTTGCCTTTTGCCGCGACTAAGGAGTCTCATCGCACCGTAGGGACACAATGTTCGAGCCAAGAGGATATTTCTATTGACTTTACGTGTCCGTGTATGGGTAATTTGACCGTAAAACCAAAATTTATGGAATCTGAACCTCAAGTAAAGTTGTCTGAAAGTAAAGAAATCAGAGAAGTAATAATGAGACGCCAGAATTCAATACAGCGAGTAATAAATGAACATCCTAAATTACTGAAACTATTCACGGATGAAAATTTTGATTTTACTTACACAATAAAACTATAGATGTAATGTTTTTTTCTAAACTATTGCTAACAATATTGCTTCGAATAAATTAATATTATTTTAGTTTCTAATTACTGAAGTTTCGTATTACAAAGGTTTAACATATATCTCCGTGCCAATATAAACAATACGAGTATGTAGGTCTAATTGAACCAGGCGTGAGTATAAACTGCTGACGGAGATCACAAATTACTAGATGTATCTTTGCGGTTACTCGCTAAACTCTATTCATTTGTTCTTGTTTGCTATACGGTATCTGTTTACGAAGAAAGTTTGAATGTAGTATACGTAATATTATGCGATAAACTTTTTCAGGGAACTTGATACTAAAATATACCAACTGATTTTGTGTTCTGACAAATAACTTATTGAAAATACATAGTCATTTAGTAATTGGAAATTGACATAAAAGATTCTTAAAAATTATGCTATAGCTATTAAAGTTATAGCTGGTAAATGATAGTCATTTGGTTATTTCAGTATGCTCTGTAAGAATTCACATTATAACGTTGATCGAGGAAGAAAACGTACTAATATTAAAATTTAACTATTTACTAAAGTCACAAACATATACTCAACAATGATATAAATTAGATCGTTAGCTAAGAATAATGTAGGGACGGGTGCGCTCGGGTATATTGGGTGTTAAGGTAAATTTACACAAGTCCCGTAACAAGTTAACTTATTAAGTCGTCAGCGTGACGATGCGAGGCGACACGAAGCGACGCGACGCGACTCATCGCATTCCTAGCGTGGCGGCATTTAGCATAACATTACTCGTGTCGACGTGTAATTTAATTATTGTTTTATTAAATGAGAAGCGTGTTAGGAGAGCTAAGAACAAATGTGTGCTTTCTGTTTATGGAATTGGTCGTTCTAACTTTCTATGTATATAGCTTTGATATGGAATTAGCCTTTAAAGTCAAAAAGGTGTCTTCGTGCAGTATGCATAATCCAAAACGCTGACAATTGCAAAACTTGTTTATTCATTTATAATTAATAACACTTCATTCCCTATACAAATTGCCACGTTTATCAAAAATAACCATACAGGTGCTCTAAGTCAAAAAACCATCAAACCGCCCTATTCTTAAAAAGTTTCCTAGGAATGGCTCCAAAAATATTTAACGAACTACCCAAATCGATTAAAGCTTCAAAATACTTAAATAATTTCAAAAAAACAATCTATAGGTTTCTGATACAGAAAGCATTATTACAATATAAATGATTAGTTAGAAGAAAAACGTAATATGCGTAACGAAATGCGTAAT
Organism: Brachylomia viminalis; assembly: GCA_937001585.2. Classification (NCBI taxonomy): domain Eukaryota; kingdom Metazoa; phylum Arthropoda; class Insecta; order Lepidoptera; family Noctuidae; genus Brachylomia; species Brachylomia viminalis. The sequence continues at coordinate 14,946,327 of OW443299.2, forward strand.
AAGTACCTACCTAAATTTTTCTCTGATTTATTTATTACCTACTTACTTTAGTTATTAAGTTTAATTATTCATTTTTGCTACCTTAATTTGTACTATTTTCTTTATGTTTATTTTATTACTAAAGATTTAAGACGGTTACTTAGTATTATTAATTTGTTTAATTATATAGACTACTTGTAAACCTATTACCAACTGTGTAAGCAATATTTGTACGCCTTGTAAGGCAGCACATAGTGACTCAATATTGATTTGATTTTATATCATCATGTACCACTACATTATACGTATGTGTACATAATCAGCCTTTAATGTTCCCACTGATGGGACACAGGCCTCCACTCTTTGAGAGGGAGTGGGCCGTAATCCACCACGCGGGCCCAGTGCGGGTTGGTAGAAGTCACATGTCTTCGAATTTATTGGTTCTAGGACATGCCGGTTTTGGGGAGCAAGGCATGCGCTCCACCCGCCACAGCCAGGGGCAGGGGCAAGCCCTCCGCCACCGCCGTCACTGCCGCAGCCGCCGACACTGCCGCCGCCGCTGCCGCCTCGACCGCCGTCGTCGCCGCCGTCACCACTGCGGCGGGGCCCTCACAGAGGGCTCGGGAGGAGGCTGACATGGAGTGCCAACAACGGCCCCATTACGCCTCCTCCAGGCGAACATCAACCACTGCGCCTCCGCTCAGAATCTGTTGCTCCAGAGCATGGCGCAGTGGTCGATTAACATCGCCGTGGTCGCTGAGCCGTACTTTGTCCCGCCCAGAGATGACTGGGTGGAGGACCTGAGCGGCTCAGTGACCATAATTTCGTAGGCCGCCGCTGGTACTCCGTATCACGAGGGGATGGGGTTGCATGGCAGTACGGTTCGGGGAGATCGTAGTGGTTGGGGTATACTTCTCCCTGAACCGAACTCTTGCCGAGTTCCACAACTCCCTTGCAGGGTTGAGAGTCGTCGTCGTCGGGTACCGTTCCCTCCCCGTGCTCGTACTCGGGGACTTCAATGCCAAGAATGTGGCTTGGGGTTCCCGGTATACGGATACATGCGGCAGGATGGTGGAGGACTGGCTGGAGACAGGCCTGGTCGTCCTAAATCGGGGTTCTGTTCTCACGTGTGTGCGGTTGCGGGGTGAATCGGTGGTGGACATTTCGTTCGCCAGCCCCGCTCAGTCGCCGCGTGTCCTTGACTGGCGCGTCGTAGAGGGGGTGGAGACCTATTCCGACCACCGGTACATCCGGTTTGACGTCTCCGCCCAGACCTCGAACGTGCTGGTCCGACAGGCCCCGAGTGGCCCGCGGTGGGCGCTGAAGCAGCTGGACCGGGAGCTCCTCCTGGAAGCCTCGATCGTGGAGCCCTGGGTGTCATCACCGGATAGGCCTGCTGACATCAACGTCGAGGCGGAGTGGTTCCGGGAGGCCATGTCCAAAATATGTGACGTGGCAATGGTCCGGGCCCAGCCCGGACGTGACCAGCGCCAGGTGTGCTGGTGGTCGCCAGAGTTGACGACTCTGCGCAGTGCGTGCGTCACTGCGCGACGCCGGTACACCAGGCACCGCAGGCTCCGTATTCGCCCTCCGGATGTGGAAGCCATTCAGGCGGAGCTGTACGAGGGGTACAGAGCGGCGAAGACCGCCCTCCAAGCGGAGATCCTGTGGGCCAGGGGACTGGCCCAGCGAGGAGTCGCTGGAGACTCTGAACAGAGACCCGTGGGGACGCCCCTATAAATTGGTGCGAGAGAAGCTCCGCCCATGGGCTCCCCCGCTGACGCAGAGTCTCCGGCCCCAGCTCGTGGAGGACGTGGTGAGCGCTCTGTTCCCTTCTAGAGAGGAACATATCTCCCCGCCCATGGCTCCGCCTACTGCGGTGCTCAATGCGGACCACACCGCCGACGACGACGACGACGCTCCGGAGGTGACCGAGTTAGAGCGAGTGGCGGTACGTAGGCTGAGTGCCAAAAATACCGCCCCAGGACCCGACGGCTTACCTGGGAAAGCCTGGGTCCTGGCCTCGGAGGCTCTCGGGCCTCGACTAAGGGGGCTCCTAAGCGCATGCATGGAGAGGGGCCATTACCCACTTCGTTGGAAGATGGGGAAACTGGTCCCCATCAAGAAGCCGGGGCGCCCAGCGGACTTTCCGTCCGCTTACCGGCCCATCGTGCTGCTCGACGAGATGGGTAAGCTCTTTGAAAGAGTCATTGCAGACCGCCTCGCCGGGCGGCTGGTGCGGGTGAGGCCGGATTTGGCGGAGAGCCAGTTTGGCTTTCACAGGGGGCGCTCTACGGTGGACGCCATCATGCGCGTGCGTCGTGCCCTCACGACGAGGGATGCTGTGGCCCGGGGTGGGGTCGTCTTGGCGGTGTCTTTAGACATCGCCAATGCCTTCAATACCCTTCCCTGGAGTTGCATCAGGGAGGCACTCCGGTATCACCGGATGCCAACCTACCTCTGTCGTGTGGTCGAGGCCTATTTGACGGACAGGGCCGTCATCTACCCCGGTCACTAGGGAGTATGGAACCGGCAAGAGATGTCGTGCGGTGTCCCACAGGGATCGGTCCTGGGGCCGCATCTGTGGGACATCGGACACGACTGGGTGCTGCGCGCCGACCTCCCTAGCGGCGTCAGCGTGGTTTGTTACGCTGACGACACGCTGGTCCTGGCGCAGGGGAGGTCGCACCAGGCGGCGGCCGAACTAGCGACACGCGGGGTTGCGACAATCGTCGAGAGGATCTGGCAATTGGGACTTGAGGTGGCCCTGCACAAGTCCGAGGCCATGTGTTTTCATGGTCCTCGGAACACGTCACCGTCGGGTTCCCAAATAACGGTAGGAGGGGTTCACATCGGCGTCGAGTCGACGATGAAGGACTCGTCCTCGACAGCCGGTGGAACTTCGTGGAGCATTTCCGACGTTTGGCTCCCAGACTGGAAAGGGCTGGGGCTGCCTTGAAGCGGCCCAATCGTGCCCAAGCGTGCCAATCTAGGGGGGCCAAACGCCTCCTACCGGAGGCTCTACGCGGGGGTCGTGCGGTCCATGGCCCTTTACGGGGCACTGGTGTGGGCGCGTTCCTTGAGGCGGCGGCCAGCCCGCCGGTTGAACACGGCCGAAAGGGTCATGGCCTCCCCGCTGGTCCGGGGATACCGTACGGTCTCCGGTGAGGCGGCGAGCCTCCTTGCCGGATTACCGCCATGGGATCTGGAGGCAAAAGTCCTCGCGCACATTTGGGAGTGGCGCGAGGAGGCGAAACGCCGGGGCGTAGCTCCGCTGCCGCGAGAAATCACGGTACAGCGGACAGAGCTCCGGCGGGATCTCAGGGCGGCAAGGAGAGTGCGATTGTCGCAACCCAGCGCTGGGCACGCCACAATTGCGGCGATAAGTCCCCTCTCTGAGGAGTGGCTAGAGAGGCGCCACGGCGTCCTCACCTTCCGCCTGACGCAGGTCCTCACCGGACACGATTGTTTCGGGAGGTTCCTGTTCCGGATAAGGCGGGAGGAAAGGCCTGGGTGTCACCATTGTGTGGATCGCCCGGAGGACACAGTGGAGCATACGGTGGAGGTCTGCCCGGCTTGGGCGGAGCACCGCCGTGTCCTCGTGGAGGCGATTGGCGGTTGCGATCTCTCGCCTCCGGCTCTGGTCCAGGCCATGGTACGGAGCGAGAGGGCTTGGGAAGCCGTCACCTCCTTCTGCGAAGCAGTAATGTTCGCGAAGGAGGAGGCGGAACGCTTGAGGGAGAGGCAAAATTCGCGCCCTCACGCCCCTAGCCGCCGCAGGAGACGCCCTGGGCGTCGGGAATCGCAGGCTAACTCCCAGCCACCGTAGGTGTGGGCTTGCGAACAGCGAGCAATGGGCAGCTCGCCGTTCGATAAGGACCAGGCCCGGGTCGACGGCGCGTTGTGTTCCACGCGCGCCTTAAAGATATGTCAGCACCAATGACGGGGTCCGCTAGGGCCGATGCCTGCTAGGGTTGCGGGAAAGTCCGAGAGGGATACCGTGGCCCCTGGCACAGGCAACTGAAGGAACACGGGTGGGTTTTAGTCAGTAAGAGTCTGACACGCCCTCCTGCTCTGCCCAGAGCGGGAGAAGTTATTTGAAGATTTCGCACCCGCAAAAAAAAAAAAGGACATGCCGGTTTCTTCACGATGTTTTTCTTTATCGTTTTGAGAGCAATGGTGATGAAATAATTTACACAAAGTAAAGCGCCTGTCTGGGTTCGAACCTACGACCTGCAACTCGTAAGTCGCGGCCGTTACCACTGGGCTACCACTGGGCTACCACTACAGTGTGATTCTGTAAGCATCTCACCCTGAAAACAGGTGAAGTGAGCGTGGAGTGAGCTGTCAGTGCCGCCGCGACTGATGCTAGGTATTGACCGAGGATTATATTCTTTTACAATCATAATCGAGATTTGGATATACTTAACTAATATTTTTTATGGAAATTCTATTGATAACTATATATTATTTCTAAGCTAGTATATATACACTATATATATAAGCTAGTAATAAGTATATATCTAAGTGTCTAAAACAACATTGAGTTTCCAACTGACTTTCTGTTTTGCTATGTTATTTTAAAACCCCGAAAACAGTAATGTTTAGATCCACTTAACTACATACTAGCTTTGAAATAATATAAAATGATCAATAGAATTTGGATAAAAATATTATTAAAATCTCGATTATGATTGTGGATGTAACGTAGGTCAATCCCTAGCATCAGTGGGATGACACTGACAGCTCACTCCACGCTCACTTCACGTACGTTTTCACGGTGAGATGGTTACAGAATAGCACTGCTGATATTCTGCACCTAAGTGTACAAATGAATAAATTTGAATTTAAACCTTCTTATAGATTTCCTTTTTTTGTGAAATAAAGCAAATTTTCCACGAAATAGCACAAACTCTGTGAAGATACTTCTTCAAACAAAATACCTTGACAAATCATGAAACAAAGCGATCACGATGTTCAGTTAATTAAACATAATCTGGTCGATGTCTAAACGAAGTGACAGGGGTGGCTCTTGAAATCAAGATATGAAGACAAAACAACCAACAACAATAAAGCAGTTTACGTTTATGAATAGATTATTAATTACTTTATCTATTGCTGTACGATTTCACAATCACAATACCGCTGCTCCGCGTCAACAAGCATCTCAGTAACGGACACAGCTACAACAAGTACTTGCATATTTTCAATATAACAGAGCAAAAGCGTCTCACTTTAAACTTATCGATAAAAGCGAAAAGCAATTCAGTTTGTAAAGAACTTGGAGACGATAAATTATTTATTGAAGCGTCCATGAAAAGATTTACTGGTTTATAATTGTGTCTGAATAAACAATCTTGGCGTTTAATTGCCGTTTTCATTACAATCAGTACAAATTGAGGACACTAGTTGTTATAGAATAAGTATTAAAGTCTTAGTCATCGTAGCCTGGGTTATAAGTTTTATTCCAATTTTACTATCGCCGGCGAAGTTAAACAGTATTATGCTAAGTTGACGTTTTGCCATTCCATAATATTGTGTTAAGCGCCAGTTCCCGTGAAATCTGACACAACTGCACAGTCTGAATAAACTTGCCAACTTCTACGTAAAGAGTTCATTCATCTTTTGATTCTGTTTCTCTTTTATATAAACTACTTTTCAAGTTAATTTACTTTGGGTCTGTAAGTTGCGCGATGTAGCGTCATTTTCTGATAAGAAATGATAAAATGCTTTGATGTAAATGATTGCATTCAGTTCAAATACGTATTACGTACATTTATAAATAGTTTCTGTCGAAATGTTAGAAGCTCTCACATTTATTTAATATCTAAATAGTTTAAAAAAAATGTACCAACAACTGCTTACTTTTACCCAGATCATAATATTAGTTTCAAGCCTATTTTATATGATAAATGACTTATTTCTGTAAGTAGGTTTGTAGAAACACTTTTACACGTCAATCATATTTTAAAAACTAGAGGAGATCGGCGTTTCCTAGCTGACTACTCTGAGTGGAAAGGCCGAAACATACTCAGAGGCCACAGTATCTTTTAAAGTCCAGACATAATCTTGGTCAGATCATGTGAACACCATGTAGATTGGTGTCTGAAATGGTCTTTCGCGGAAAAAGAACACAAATTGAGTGGACCTGTCCAGTCAGTGCACGCATGTGTCAGTAATTGTGCAGCTCAACTCAGAACTTAACGAGCTCAACGATTCGACGAACAATACCAAAGAAAGGACATTTGGGTAGGCCGCATAAATTACTCAAACTGCCAAATCATGATTAATACTAACTGAGAATAAAAAAACAAAAGAGCGATGACCTACATAATCCTCTCATTCACAATAATTAACATAATATAATACTTTACAAAGTAAATACTCATGACATTGTATGTATAAAATTCATCAATGTCAATGTGTTTATCTCGGACATAATCTTTGAGGAACATGTAATTTAATTTAATTTTTTTTCCATTTAATTTTGAGAAGGTACCTAGTTGCTCTTAATTAAATGGATGAACAAAAAAAATACGACATGACTGCTACTCGCGTGTTATTGTAGAACCCACATTAAGTAACTCTGCAGCATCTGCTAAATAACAATGACTAGCGCTCAAATAAGCGTTCTAGATAAAAAGCGATCATAAAAAGTAGCACACCACATTGAATTATTATCATACAGCACATTTAGGGAAACCCATACAAGAATACGTTGGTAGCAGCGAGGGGCGACTGGGGGCGAGCGAGTAGCGACTATTGATCAAACTACACGACACTGCACTACTAAATCTTACTCGTTGAAGTATACACCCAGACGTGTTATATATGTTTGTTTATTTTTCTCTCCGTTCAAAACAACCGTATATTACTCAGGTACATGTGTTGAGTTACAAATGCATTATCTATTGACTATTGTTAACGAAAAAATAAGATACTGGATATCATCAAGTGCATCACTTTAGATTAGGCAAACTGAGGGTATGTACAAACTAAAAAAATGCATTCTCATTCATAGTTAAAGCTCACTCTTGCTCGAACAACTTGGAATATTTTTTTTCATATTTTGGTATGATGTTCCTATCTAGGTATTTGTAAATCAGCGATATATTTATAAATGTTAAAGATTAAATCCGTTTCCTATTAGAAAGGTTGCAAATGAGCATCGTGATTCGATTCTGCCTATCAATGCATAGCGCCATGCTTATGTGGTGTCCATGGAAACGAGTCAATAAGCCACAGACCGAATAATGGCATACAAAAGGAGCAATTTTATACATTCCTGGTAGGGAGAGGGACCTGTAAATTATAAGCCACACTTGCACGCTTAGTTGGGTTAATCAAATAAATGTAGAGTTTGTAAGCTCAGAGTTAAGTAATTAACATTTTATCTTTTATTACGCGTTGCGCCACTAAAAAGTACCTAACACCGGGTTAGTTGACCCACCGAAATATAAATATGTCTGTGGGCAAACAGTGCAGTTCAATCGACAATGCAATGTCTAACCTTTATATGTAATCCGAACAAAAATAAATGAACGAACAATGAACGGAAATTGTATACCCATCTCTTTTACACTACATTACGATACGTAATACTTTCTTGTCTTTGAATTTTATAGCATGACATTTCATTTTAGTCGTATTGTATCTGGTTCTCGTATTCGTATTGGTATCGTATTCCATGGAGATTTAGTTTATTGATTGACGAAAACGTCATGGAAAAATATGTTTTAAGTTTTTATAATCTGAATTATATTTTTATATGAGTTCATGAATATATTGCCTGCTGATATAGTACCAAATTTCCACTTAGTACAACGTCGAACAATATAAAATACAAAATAATTTATCAGCCTCATAACGTCAATTTATTTTGACATTACTAACACTAACCCAGATTTTAGTGACTTACCTCTCCCAGATCGGCTGGTTTAATATTTAAAAGTTTAACTCTAGGTTTATCTCTTATCTCTTTGTGGCGCAAGATTAATTATTTGATTAACCCTGAGTTGGCTGTTAACTCCAAGTTATTTAGGATAACCTTTGAACGTGCAAGTGGGTCTAAGATAAATATTGTAATGCGCCTCTTTTCTACAGATATTATACAATATCTAAAAACAACGTAAACACGTTGTTTTCGTCACACCGATATCAAGGAAACAATGCCCAAAATATACCTAATTGTTAGAGACTGCACTTGCTTACCGACTGGCATGTCGTCTTACATTTTGAAATCAGACTCAATGAAACCTTGTGAAACTTAGTAGGTCTACTGTCAAGTTGTCATCGCAACAGGTAACTTATTTAAAGAAGGACTGCATCTGATTCAGCAACGAATGTAACTAGACACTATAAATTGCTCAACCAGGAGCAGTACTGTCGACGGATATGAAAAATTCGATTAAAAATAAATTGCTGCCATGTCTATCCAATAATGTAATCTATAGAGAAGTAGTCTGCATTTGTTCATCGGCGTTCAGCATTGAACACTGAAATCACTTGACGCTCCCGCCGCGCCGCGCGCGTCATGACAGTTGTTTTATTAAATCTATGCGGCTCCCATTGACAAACCAACCACTTATAGAGTAGAAGTCACGAGTCATGGACAGCGTTCGAGCAGAAGGGAAAAGAAAACCGCGCAAGCTTATGAAAGTTAACGAAAGTGCATTTATGTCTAAGTATATGCAAAATAATAAGAAATACTGGAACGATGTGTTTCATAAAATGGATACGTTTAAAGAGTCAGCGGTAAGTAGTACTTACACATCATCATCATAAAGATTCTGTTTTTTTTTTTTTTACAACAGAATACACTTTTTGCATTTAATTTGTTGGATATGTTGTGTGCCCTTTAGGGTGTGCTACATTTACTGCATTTTGTTTCTTTCTTTCTTTCCTCATCAACAGTCAGGATTACAGAAATTAAAACAAATATATAACTTGTTTTTCAGGAAGACGAAAGTAAGGCGCTAGCAGAAGTGCTGCCGAAGGAATTATATGAAAAAGTTTGTGCTACACTGAATATTCCCAAAACTGGGATCGAAAAAGAGGAACCTGAAACAATGAAAGGTATTGTAAGCTTAATTTGTTTTAGTAATTATACAGGGTGGCAGGGACAACGCGCAACCTGTTACCTGGATTCAGTAGGTAAGTACATGACTCATGAAACGTTTCCAGTTTCTTTGCGACTCCCACACAAAATTTCTAAGGTCATCAGATAACTTGATGCTTAAAATGCCCATGCATTCCACAACTTTCATCGACAAATCCTGTACTGCCCAAGCCGCTCGTTTGTGGAATGCATTGCCAGTTGAAATAAAACACGCGCCGTCGATGCTTGTGTTTAAAAGACTCTTGAAGGAACATTACTTGTCGTTATGATCTTGTTCTCGTAATTGTAATTATCGAAAGTCTTCATTTATTTTTATTGCTTATATATTTAGTATGTACGTATTTATGTATGTCGGATCTGGTCATTAGTAACGAAACGAAACGACACGAAACACGAAACACGAAAAAACGTACGACTGGCAACATCTACCTACACCTACAGTGCGTTTCTACAGAGTCGTGATGTTTTTAAGCTGACGGCGAAGAAGACATTCCAGTGTCAGATCGCACCTGAGTGAAGACGTCACGGAACTGTACTCGATACGTTGTGCTGTTATTGTGTTAATTTATGCTTTTTATAAACGCTGTGTATTGTGTGCTTTCATTGCACGATACCCATATTCTGCCATGATGTCTGAATCTAATGGAGTTAATCATGACGATCCTACATGACTATATATCTGTGTATCTATTTCAATGTATTGTTTAAATACTTATTATTTGCACCAACGGCAGCCCCATTTTCCAATCAGTTCCCTGGATGAGATCGCAAAAAGCGATAAAGCCGCCCATTGTATATTATGTAGTGTTCAATATTTTTTTTGTTTTGTATTTTGTTGTGTACAATAAAGAATATATAAATAAATAAATGACTCTGACAACCATGCGTTGAAATTTTTCGCCGCTAATTAAAAAAGAAATGATGTTCCATACATTTTGACCGCGTAGGTATTGCACTTTTATATGAAACAACAGATATTTATATTGATAACCGACAAAAAAATTCTACATTAGGGCGTCTAAAATCATGTGCATAATTCGGTTTCAGTTTGCGCGTCGATGCCACCCTGTATATATTTTTTACTTATTCCTTGAAAGTTAATCGCCTATTATACTTTTCACTATTTCCATAGTTTTGCCTAACACAGTACCTATCACATTTACCTTAGGCCATAAAAAAACATTTATGTTTCAGTGAAACTACCACGTCGCATGGTGAAGGAACCGCAGATATCTTCTCGAAAATGTCTGTACATAAACAGAGAGTTAGATTCGGATACTGACGTGGAATATTCTCCGAGGTACTTAATAGCCTAGAATCTCAAGAAGCCAAAAAAAACCATTCTGAGTGGACCTTGTTATTATTCATTACTAGTTAACCCGACAGACGTTCTCTGGTCCTAATTTCAATAGTTCATACATGAAAAAAATACAATCAGTTTTTCCCGAATTGGAAATTTTTCCGGGAAACTTTCCCAATTTTAATTTCTGTAAAAACCTAATTCGGACTATTGCGAGCATTTTAAAACAAAATAGCCAAATCAATCTGGTCATTCTCAGGTGATACCAACGAACAGCATTTCATTTTTAAATATTATAAAGAGGATTGTACCTATTAGTTGTAAGGGGCTGACTGTTGAACGAGAGGTCGTGAGTTCGAACCTATAATCACGTAAAACTGCTATTTCATTTGAATTAGAATATTGTGTGTTGAAACACACACTATTTAAATTTAAATTGGTCGTCAACTTCTTTGTAAAGCTCTCATTAGTAACATTGTATCTATACCAATCGACCTACGTAATATACAGCTTTACTTATTCTCTTTTTTGTTGTTTAGTGATGAAGAAGACCAGCCCAACATCCACCTGGAGTTGTTGAGCAAGCCAGTGCGCGAACAGATAACCTGGGCCACTCGGTACCTGCAGCCCGAGAAGGAAGAGGAGAAGAGCCTCGTTAAGAAGGCTGATGACCTCACCGATAGGGTACTCCTCGATATCACCATCATAATCAGCGTATAGCGGTCCTCTGCTGGACAAAGGCATCCTCTATCGCACGCCGTTCCTCTCGGCTACTCTTATTGACCAATTCCCTTTTCGCACAAAATCGATAAGTCTGTTGACTCTTCTATGTAGTATTCAATAATTTTTGCTTTGAGTTTTATTACACAAAATCTACGATTCAATTAATCCTTACCATCAGGGATCAACTTCTTTAATTGTTATGAATTTTTGCCATAGTTAACTAATAAATTGATTTAAACTGTAACAGATTGCAAACGAGTTTTGTGAATACATGAAACAACTGGGAGGTGACCAGCAGTCCAAACTGTTTACACCGAAAGCTATCAAGGAACTTTTCCAAGTAAGTTTTGGCGTCCATCAAAGGTCTATCAACTAATTACCTACCTAGATAAGCTTAGCCAAGCTTACAATTATAAACCTCTAGTCTCAACACCAGCCACCTTTTTTTCTGCCTGTTTGATTACCATCAGGCATCCATCGGGCATCGGAATGTTTTATGACTCGCAAAATAACGTTGTGGTTTGTAGTAGTATGTTTTTAGGTACCTTATTATTACACTATTTCAGATCGAGTTCGACACACACGTAGCCCAAAGCCTCAGAGTCATACCGAAGGAATTACCAAGTGTTGAAGAAAAAATTGCCATAACTACGGGAAAACCGGAGGTAAGGTATTATTTCTTAGCAGCTTCCCATACACGTCAATAAGTATCTTGGTTCAGTAAACAGTTAGGGCGCAATTTAGCTACTGAGTAGGCTGTACAGAGAGATTACGCATGCTGCGCAGGTTCAGATGCTTTCTTGGTTTTTCTTTAATAAAATATCACAGTTATATATATATATATATATATATATATATACATTATACTTCATCCACATTACAATCTAGCCTATTAGCTAAAAACTCATTTAAATATTTTAAACTGTTCGAATTGACTAAATTCTTATTCGATTGTTTAAATCGACCAATAACTTCTTTCTTATTCACTTTAAGACACTTGATTTACGTGTTCTTTACAATAGTTAGCCATTAGTTTGACAGCTACGCATTTGTGTGTAGCGTCCTCGTGGGCAGCAATAGATATTGTCAATCGTGCTTATATTAGAATAGAATACTCTTTATTATGTACCTACACAATAAAAATTACAGATATAAATGTAGAAATTTTACATAGGCTGACACAATTGGCGGTCTTATCGCTAAAAGCTATCTTTTACAGACTTATTTACTAGACAGAACAGTAAGGAGGTGTATAGGTTTAAAGAATTTTATTCTCATAAGAACTTAAATAACGGTTCACTTAAAACGAGATACAGAGTGCTTACGAGTATATCTAAATAGTATAATATTTGCCTCTAGGGTGTTGGCGACGTTATAGGGTAAATACATGTTTCTTGAGCTTTTCTTTAAAATTGTTGAAACTATCACACTCCTTTAAATTATATATAATATCTTTATATCATTTTATGTCCTGTAGATGTCCCTCTTCGCTACATTAGACCGCGAAATCACCAAAGATATCAGAGCGGAACAGCGTCCAGTGAAGATGAAGGCGTTTGGTCACAGTCTGCCGATGCAAGACCAGTACCATCCTCCCAGAAATCACACCAAGAAAATGTGGCGATCAGCAAGACATGTGCCCAGAGATCTGGTCACGCTCAAAACTGTGTGGGAAGGCATTACTAACCTGAGGTAATTTTTTATCGTATTTAGCAAACCATTGCTAAACATTGTTTCGGGCAGTTATGGTCGAAAAAATTATATTGTACTACACTTAAATTAAGCTATGAACATAATTAAAAGTACTTAATTCAACAAAATAATTAAAATTATGGAAGAATAGTTGTTTTAGTTATTTGTACGATTAATGATCATCTTAGTTTTTTTAATAGACAACATTTTTGAACCTTTAAATGAAAATATTGGTACCTAAGATAATTATTCCTAAATCGCTCATCACAGTCATCACTTTAATTATTTTGTTGACTTAAGTACTTTTAATTGTGTTCATAGCTTAATTGAAGTGCCAGCTAAAATATCATATTTTAATAGTACCCATTCAATATGTAAGTAGTTTTTTTTAATTTGCATTTAAATGTAAAATTATGGGTAATATCAAAAAAACCCTTAAAATTGAAATATTTCGAAAACTATTGAATTTCGGCCATAAAATATAGGGATTCAATTTGTTGCATTTTGGCCCCCCTACGGATATACGTAGAATTACAAGAAACCCTGTATAGTTAGATGACACATAACTGACACAACGGGCGAAATGTTGGTATACTAGGTAGGTACACCTTTGCCTGGCCCTTCGGTGAAACGGCGTGGTGTTCTCTTATATAATGCTTATAGATCCTCCATATCTTGCTACGTACCGTACAAATATACTCAGTACAAACGGATAAAATAAGTTACCTACATATTCATATTAATCATTTTATTTGGTGCAGGAGTGTAAAAGAGTACTGTCGTTGGATGATCCACCACCCTGAGCACCGACGGCCTCCGTACTTGAGTAGTCTGGGTCTGTTCGACCCCGCCGTTCTGGACGCGAGGCTTACCTTCGAAGCCGAGTACCAGATGACCCCGCCCATCGGATCGCCCCACGATACTCCGGTGCCGATCGAGAACATACGCAAAAGATTATCCCAGTTGATGGATTCTGTATAATACGAATATAATCGATATTGAGGATTATATCAACGCTTATCACATGACGATTAATCTCACTATGTTTTACAACACTTATAACTAGTCTAATCTATCGATCGTTTCTTATCTGCATGTTAACTGAGCTACCTAAAATTAACAGTCACCATAGTTTATGAGAATTACGTTTTCATGTTTTACTGTTGTATGTATTCCTAAAAATAAACGGAGGATACTATATGAAACGTGAAAGATTTAATTTTACATTGTCAGTTTTCGTTTTCACAGGAGTAGGATGTTTATTTTTTTTTAAATTAAGTACTTGTATTTTATGTAATAGTAATCTAGTAGGTGTCAATAAATGTTCGTAATTCTTTATCGTACCCATATTATAAATGAAACGATGAATGTTGAAGATAACATTCAATACTCCAGACAATTTAACATAACAAAATAGGTATATAATTTAGGATGATGAAATCTATTACAGAAACAGTGTTTTTTTATAATATAGGAACACAATATCAAACAGGAAACCTATACAGCATACCTATACACTTACTACAGCAGTATATGCATGCTGGGTACAATCTTTATTGGCAGTTAAACAAGAAAAATGCACAATTGCACAATTTAATTGCATTAAAAGCGATTATACTAACTTACCTATAATATTATTTAAGATAAATGAAACAAGTAGCTACATAGTTTTTACTGTGCGAAATATATAAACTGTCGTAGTGTAGGATTCAATGCTAGATAGTAGATAACGTTTATTTGCTTTTTGATAGCGATCATATCATACGCTATATAAAACAGTAAGAAGTCTGAGATTACCATATTGAAGATATTTTTTTCAAATGCATTAGTAATCTGTCAATAATTAATATGGACAAAGGAGCAAGTGAACCTGAGCCCGACACAGAGTTCGACTCGGTGTTGTATCGTGAAGTGGGACAGTTTGGAAAATATCAATTATTAACTATCAGTCTGCTGGCTTTCCCTTCGCTCATCTGTGCGTTTATGGCGGGCGATTACATATTTACCGCGGGCAGCCTTCCTACACGGTGTGCGGTGCCAGAGTGTGACGGACCAAATCCAGAATATTCACCGGACTGGATTTCAAACGCCGTGCCTACCACAACATCCGGGTTTGATAACTGTAACAGATACGTCAATGCAACCAGTAGTGTGATCTCACCCGACGGACTTTGTCCTGCCAGCTTATTCGACAGTGATATTATCGTACCATGCGACAGCTACGTACACGACAGAACTAACACAATGGTGTATGATTTTAATCTAGAATGTCAAGAATGGTTGAGAGCCTTACCCGGGACGTTGAACAGTGCAGGAGGAATGGTAGCGCTCGTGCTCGCAGGGTTCATATCTGACCGACTTGGCAGGAGAGTGTCTATAGTGTTCTTTTCATTCAATGTGGCTTTAGTAGGAGTAATTCGTGCGTTTTCAGTGAACTTCGCGATGTACTCAGTGTTACAATTCATGCAAACAGCAATCGGCGGAGGTGCTTTCAGTGCTGCCTACATACTGGCTGCTGAAGTTGTGGGACCACAGTATCGTGTGAGGACGAGCGCCACTATATCTAGCGTGTTCGCCCTCGGACAGGTTGTTTTAGGCGTACTTGCATTTGCTGTGCGTCCATGGAGGACCCTCACACTGGTGCTGTACGTACCAGTATTCCTCATTATATCTTACTATTGGATATTATCTGAAAGTTTCCGCTGGTTGCTCAGTAAGAACAAGCAGATAGAAGGAAAGGCCACTTTAGAATATGCTTCTCGTTTGAACGGAAAACACATCTCTGCTAAGAGTATGGAGTTTCTGTTGACCGCAATACCCAACCAAATGCAACAAAATAATCAGGTCAACGAAAAAAACCTCTTGTTTAGAGTTATTAAGTCACCTGTTCTACTGCGAAGATGTTGCACGACGCCCATCTTGTGGATGACCACTACATTCATTTACTACGGCTTGTCGATCAATTCTGTTAGTTTATCAGGAAATATGTACTTAAATTATGTTGCGATTGCGGCTATCGAGATACCTGGCTTTTGGACAGCGGTCTTAGTATTAGATAGAGTAGGTAGAAGGGTGTCATTATTTTGTGGTTTCATGATCTGTGGAATTTGTTGCTTAGCTTTTGCTTTTGTCCCTAAAACTATGTACACCTTATCACTAACATTGTATCTTATAGGGAAGTACTGTATCGGTCTAGTCATGACGTCCGTATACTTGTATACAGCAGAACTATATCCTACCACGTATAGACATTCATTTTTAGGTTTTTCTTCAATGTTAGGGCGCATTGGATCTGTTGTAGCGCCACTAACTCCTGCTTTAATGATTTACTGGTCGGGTATACCATCCGTTATGTTTGCAAGTACAGCAATAATATCTGCTTTATTAGTTCTCACACAACCTGAAACCCTTGGCCAGAGGGTACCAGATACAATTGAAGACGCTGAACGCCTTGGTAAAAAGTAAATTAAAATGTTGAAAACTTTTAATTTATTTACTTACATAGGAATTTGTTGTCAATAATTTACACAACTATTCTTTTTGAAACTTGTCTGAAACCATTTTGATAAAAAGCGCCATCTATGTATACTTATTCAAACCATTAGTATGAGTTTCATTTTGCATGAAAGACACTACGTTTCAGTTTTCCGCCGCCAATTTTCTCATGCTACCTTGTTCTCAAGCGTTCTACTTAATATCGAAAAATTATAGTAGATGGCGTTGTTCTTATAAATATTTTATGTACCTACATTATTATTTCTTAGAATGTTAAAATAGTTTATTTAAGATAAATATTTATTAAAACTAATGTAAGTTGAAAATTGTTTGTAAAAAACATATGAAAAAAAAAAACAAAGAAATAAGTTCCTATTCTGTCATCGACACATTACAGAAGTTGACATTATTAAAGAAGATTTTGTGTTTCTAATATTTCCTGTCATGTATTCCAATATTTATTCTCGTTGTCTTTACTAGAGATTTTAGCGATAAAAGTAAGGAAGTCATAATTCGCCATGCCCTGCGGTAAGCGACCCTTAGTAAAAAAATGGGACAAACCACGACGCCTAAGGGTTATTACACCATCTCCCTATGAACAAACTTTAGATAGCGTAAAAGTACACTGGCAGAATGTTATCAGAGATTTGGAGATGTCCTACAAGGATGAAAAGGTGACCATACTAATATCTACCTAAGTATATTGTTTAGAACGCTATTATCTAAGTATGCAGTCTTGCCTTCACAATGTCTCGCCAACGATTTGGAGATTGGATTGAGATATGAATATGATGCGTGTTAGTGCAGAGCTGGACGCTACAGCCCACAGCTACAGTAGAGCAACGCGAGATTTCTCAAAGTTTAAAAGGTGTTCCGAAAACGTATAAAGGCTGGGCATGATGATAGTGCCCAGCCTCTTTCATAATCATTATACCTGTGTAGCCTTGTACCTTTTACGAGACCCACTATTGGGAAACTTATGCCCTGTGGTTTTCCGGAACGTATCTGAGAGATAAAGGTGATATCGAGGGACTCATAACAAATGGGCGTTTAACAGTAGGTACAATTCTACAGGAGGGACAAAAATGTGAATAAAATTTAAACTAGTTCATGTTGGGACATGTATCTTTCTAGGTAAAATACGTATGCTGGTAGGACTTTTCATCTCTTGCACGCGAAGTTTTTGAAATATGGTCATTACGCCTATTTGGTTAAATCATAACTGGAAAAAAAACATAAATGCAGGCGAAATTTAGGTACAAAGGACATTAGGCAAACATGTTTGGGCTTTGTCCAAATGTCTATCACTAACGAGACATATGTCACTGAATAGTCTTAAATACTTACGGGGTAACTTTTACAAAAACCCATAAAAAATCATTCAATCATATTCAATGAAAGAAATAGCAAAACAAAATGTTTTTGTTGTTTTTTTAATAATGTTAGTTAATTGATTGATTTTAGCAATGATAGATTTTGTCTTGCCCACGAGTGACAACGGCTACAAGAATTTTGAAAAAAGAAACAAATTGACGGACATTATCCCCCATTGAGTGTAGTCGTATTTTATAGCAAGTCTTTTTGACATTTCTGATTTTGGATTATTTTCTACCTTTTAGTGGATTATATTTTTTGAATAGTCTCTTCGAGCCCTACGTTTTGAATCCAAGTTGGTCCTTTGAGCCGGATCAATGGCAGCGCGGGGAGCAATAAAAGAGTGGATTGTATAGATAAGCAATCGTTTATTAGCGAGTGTACTACAAATTAGTTTAAGATTAAGAGAGGAGTATCGTCCATCGCGGAGGAGTCTGTTGAAGCGAGTTGTCATCGGGTCGTGTAAGCTCGCGTCCCGCTGCACCTCTGCTGGCAAATGACGCGCTGATCACGCTGCCAACGCGTGCCAACCGCGTGCAAAGTGTTGTGTTGGGTTCGATTCCCAACAACTACTCCTATTGGTGGCTAAAATTCGCAATTCTGTTTTTTTTTTTTCAAAATAAATATGGCCAGTGTCACTCGTGGTGCTTGGTGTCAAGACAAAATATTTAATGAAATGATACCACATTTATTAAATCAATGGAGCTGTTCATGCTAAAATAATTGAATAAATAATAATTTCATTTAGCTATAACTTTTACTGACCGTTTTTATTTCATGGGTGTCTTAATAAAAATCTTCAGTCACATAGGTCTCGTTGGTGGTGGACATTTGGACCACTATTACCCAGTGTCTTTTAAGACGTATAAAAACACATTCTTCTTTATGTTGAAAGATCGTTATTTCTTAATGAAACCGACCGGGATGTTTTCCGTAACAGACCTAAAAGTGCTAGCCTATGAACCTTAATTAATTTAATTTCAAAAAGAATAGATTACGTAAGCCTTTTTATTACCACTAAATATGTTTTCAAAATGACAGGCGCATAAATATAACCCTCAAATTAAAATGGTTATTTCATTTTGAATTACGGTTTTTTAATCGCAATTGTTTACTCATGCAACTTTAAGAGCTTTCTAAATAAGTAGGTAGTAGGTAATAGCTTTACTGTAGTAAATAGATCAGAAACGTATTTAAAACGAAATGTGTAATCTTACCTCATATAACTTCTGCCTTATAAAACAACACAATAATTCTCTACCCACTTTTCAATTATCTCTTTAGTATTTAGTGTAATTGGCAGCGCCAAGGAGGAAGCCCTAAAAATGAATTCTCTGAAAAAGAGGGTACCTACTAGTCAGTATGGCGTAGTAAGTAACTAGCAACATAAATAACCTTTTATTTTTCAGAATTAACAAAAGTATTTTAAATATCTGTTCTAAAAGTGTAACATTTTTTTTTTAATTCAATAAATAAACAGGCAATAAGCAAACATAAATGCTAAAATAATGAATAGTCTCATTCTTATAATGCATTATGAAAATAAATGATACATGATTTACTTCCTGTAAGTAGGTTTGAACACAAAAAACACAAACACTTTTACACGTCATCATATTTTAAAAACTAGATGAGGTCGGCGTTTCCTTTCTGACTACTCTCAGAAGAAAGGCCGAAACAAACTCAGAGGTTACAGTCTCTTTTAAAGTCCAGACAATCTTGGTCAGATGATGTGATGACCATACCTATAGCTTGGCCCCTGAAACAGTCTTTTGAAGAAAAACCACACAGATCGAGTGGACCTGTCGAACTCAACTCAGAACTTAAAGAGCTCAACGATTCGACGAACAATACAAAAGAAATGACATTTGAGTAGGCCGCATAAATTACTCAAACTGCCAGATTATGATTAAAAAAAAACTGAGAAAAAAAAGCAATGACCCATATAGTCTTCACATTCACAACAATTAAAATAATGGAATACTTTACAATGTAAATACTTATGTCATTGTATGTATAAAATTAATCAATATCAATATGTATATAAAAGTTTGGACATAATCTTTGAGGACCATGTAGTTTGCTGTCTGAATTGGTCTTCTGAGGAAAGAACCACGCAGATTAAGAGGACCTGTCGAGTCAGTGCACGCATTTTTCAGTAACCGCGCAGCTCAACTCAGAACTCAAGGAGCTCAATGATTCGACTAAGAATACCAAAGAAAAGGCATTTGGGTAGGCCGCATAAACTACTTAAACTGCCAGATCATGATTAAAACTGAAACAATGACCCACATAGTCCTTAAATTCACAATAATTAAAGTAATAATATTATACTTCTCAAGGTACGTATTCAAGTCGTTGTGTATATAATAATCATCCATTGTCAGAGTATGTACCTAATAGAAAAAAAAACAGCATTCAGTATGTAGAAAATTGAAGCAACTCAATCCCAAGCCTTTTTGTCCTTGATATGATATTTAACGGTATAATAAAAGGCTTTCTGACACAACTTACGTTTAATTAATGATTTAAATTTATTCAGGCTTAGATATTGAACGTGTCCTGGAAATTTATTATAAAATCGTATACATTGACATCTGAACGAGCCACCTATTTTCTTGAGCCTTGTTATAGGAACAACAAAGTTGTGTTTGTTCTATTATTATTGATATATGATATTTATATTATTGATATCGCTGTATTTTTTTAACAATTTATATTTTTATGGGCTTATAAAATATTTTTTTAAATATACTGAGAAGGCACAGTCAGTACATTAATCACCTTAAATTTCTCTCTGAGAGTGTGTCTCGGACTTAATTTATATATTGATCGTACAGCTCTTGTCTGCAAAACAAAGATAGTCTGAATGTTGGCGGCATTTCCCCACAACAGAATACCGTACGACATTACACTATGAAAATAGCTAAAGTACACTAAACGGGCTGTCTCTATGTCAGTTAAATTACGAATTTTTCAAACAGCGTATGCTGCGTAGCTAAGCTTTTTTGATAATTTATCTAAATGTGAGATTCAATTCTCTGCCCTTTATCTATACATTAATTATCACCTGTCTAACGTGAGGTAGCGTCAACTTAATGCATGTGGTTTTTTTTTCATTAAGAAGTAAATTATTAACATTGAACCAGTGAACTACTTTTGAGATCTATTTACATCGTCAGTAACCAGCTGCTGACGTTAAAGTTTAAACAAAAGTGAAGTGTCGTCCGTAAACAACACTATATCATGATTATCCTTTATGAGGTAAGGCAAGTCATTAATATAAATAAGAATCAAGAAATGACCAAGAATTGAGCCTTGTGGGACTCCCATTGATTGGTACTATAGATCCGGGAGATCTTTTACCATTAACGTCAACTCTCTGAATCATATTACTCTCTTACTTGAGAGATCCAGAGCAGTGTTCCAGATCACGTAGTGGCGGACTTTGATTAGCGTTTCACGAAGAATGCAATCGAACGCCTTGGACAAATCACAAACGAACTCCAAGGCATCGCATTTATCTTCCCATGCATTATAGATATGTCCTAAAGGCAATCAAAATGACAAAACAGTTTAAAATCGAAATTCTAAAAAAAGTAAAGCTAACATAAATTCTACAAAGACTAGCATCCTTTTAATTTAATAAAGAAACAGGCAATCAACAAACATAAATAATACACTAGTTAAAATCGATTTAGTTGCGACTGTTTGTTGTGCAAGTTTCTTCAAAATAAAGATACATTAATAGCGTCTACGTACGCCTATGTGTTACAACCGTTTTCACATGCGATAGCATTACTCCAATTATTTCAATGGCCTATAAATCTAAAAAAAAAACAACATAAAAGACTTTAACTGTGTTATGGACCTCAAAAAAACAACATTTAAGACTTTACCTATGATGGGGCCTCATTTTATACTATCTATTGCAGCAAGAAATGAAAAATGTCGTTTTTGCGTGTACGCCCATTTGTTATGAAGCCCTCGATATGATTTGTTAAACTTTTATAAAACAATTAGAGGTGTTAGACGGTTCCCAATAGAACTATATGTATATTATGAAGTAAAAAAGCATGCTATGATATTCACTGGAAAGTAGGGAATGCAGCGGTCCTTAAAACCACGGACGGTACCTATTGCTAAGGACGGCCACCGTAGTGGCACGACCGGTAAGAAGCCCTCAAGCTTTTACCACTTGGTATGCCTTTCCTGGCGGCGAGTATCGACAAGGGCTAATTGAACTAGGGTTAACCACGAAAAAACAAAAGGATGACATAGAACCTCGCTGTACTCCGCAACGTCACGATTTGATAATTTCGTCCTTTAGTTAAATTAAGCTTAAAACATTCATATCTAGTACGATAAAGATTTGATTATTTTGTCCTTTATTTGAATTAAGCTTAAAACATTCATATCTACTACAGTAAAATTTGTTTTATTTTTTAGTTCTGGGATACAAATTGTGCAACTGTACGTGAATTAGTGGGCCCAGTTATTTTCCAGCGAATTGCCAAGATTTTTGACCTTTCCAAGGAGGCGACAGAGTATGAGCCCGGCGACCAATATTCTAACGGAGTTCCATCCGATGAACAACATGCCGTGTCAACAGCGCGGGTAAGGTTTTTTAATACAGTAATTTTTTCCAAGAGTACAATTGAGGTTTAAATGAAGAACGGTTCAGTAAACGGTATTCGATTAATTTTGAATTTAGATTTAGTTAAATAGGTATGTACTTACTCAAATTAAATGATTTACAAGAAACACCAACTTTCAGCAACGTTTAAATAGTATAACCCATAAATAAGCCTTCCAACGGCGTACATTGTTGTTCAAGTCTTCGAGATATAGTATCACTTTAAACCCCTCGTTATAGTAATTTATTCTGCATGCAGGTTCAGACCCTCTAGTTGGATAATAATTTCTATGTGTTTTCAGGTGGTATTAAAACCTGGTTTATCTACTTACACTGATTTTCAAACGGAAGAAGAGGAAGAAGCAAAGGTTGAAGAGGAATCAGACTGGACTGAGGGTACCATAACACCAGTTGAAGATAAAAAGCCATCAAGCAAGGCAATAAACGTGCCAAAGTCTATATCCAAAATTCTATCGAAATCTTTTTCCAGACACTTGTCAATGTTAATGCAGCAGTCTTCCTCGCATAACGAAGTTGCAGAAAAGCTCTCATTTTTTTCGCCGCAAGATTCTTTCGCGTCTAGCTGTGATGACATGAATGTGCGAGTGGGCAGTATCTCAGAGCGTCAGCGTAGGTTAATATACAGTCACTATACTATAGTATATGCATCATCATACATCGAGACTACAATGCACAGGATGCACGCGAATTTAATTGTACCTGGCAGGCGTGACAGCTGGACGCAAACTGTGCAAGGAGGGTGTATGCCTATCCCGGTTATCCCGGTGTGAGGGTAGGTCTCTCCCAGTCCAGGCGGCGCTGACGTCCTGCGCCGATAGGTTCCGGGTATCTTCGAGAACATTAGCTGACGGCTATGTCCTGAAGTCTCCACGGGAAGAGGTTTCTTGACATAGAAATAATAAAACCAAGTCTTCATAAGTGTTCAAGAAACACTTGCGGGTCTTTTCTGGGGTTCTATTTGAAGCTTTAGATGGTATAAAGTACCTTGCCGATGACTACGATTTACTAAAATTTGTATGCGCGCTTAAGTACCGACCTTTACCGTAACGAGGCCCACATATTGAAGAAACCTCAGGCTGGTCTATTGACCTTAAGAAATCTAATATTTAAAATGCCCGCGCCTCTGAAAGCAGATTGGCTAAAAATTCACAAACTATTAGTGTTACAACTTTTAAACTCAACTAAATAGGTTTTTCTCATAGACTAGATATCTGAAAGCTAGGTCCAGGGCTACGTCTCAGTCTAGGGTACCTGAACGGACATAAATAACAAAAAATACTATAAATTACGGCTGTCTAGCCCATTTAATTGAGATTAAAAAAGTTGTACTTACGATTTCTTTGTAAAATCGCTATTTGAGCACAAGTTTGATGCTAACTATAGTCTTATTAATCACTATCTTAATGTCTTAGTTAATATTAGGTTTTTACCTATGAAATTGTCGTTTAGTATATAGCAAAAATATATTTCTGTCAATCAAACTATGCACCCATCTCGTATCGATGCATCCCTGCCAGTGCAGTGGTAATTTTTCAATGCCCTTCTTGACAAAATCAGGTGTACGGAAGGCAATAAACTCCTCAATGGCATTTTGTACTGTCTCTCGGGTATTGAATTTTTTCTCTGCCAAGAAGTTATCCAAATTTTGGAAAAAGTCTGTCGGCGCAAGGTCTGGTGAGTACGGTGGATGACGCTAAACTTCCAAGCCCAGCTCTTATAGCTTAGAGACCGTCTGTTGTACCGTATGAGGTCAAGCGTTTTCGTGTAGGAGCAGCGGGGACGAGCAATTAACCAAGGCTGGTCGGAAATTTGCGAGCTTCTCCATCATTGTGTCCAGTGTCCAGTTCCTTACAGTACACATCCGCAGTAATGCTCGTGCCATTTGGTAAGAAGCCGTGATGAGGCATACCGGCACTAGACCACCAAACAGTGACCATAACTTTTTTAGGGGTAAGTTTTCGTTTGGGGCATTGCCTAAGCCCTTTGTATTTTTTTTTTGTATTGTTTGCGGGGTGGAAAATCCTCATGGATGTCCGCCGCCCTGGGGCGGGCGGCGGGGTCTGTCAGTCTCTTACTGACTAAAAACCATCCTGGTGATCCATCTCACACCTACGCCGGGGGTCGCGGGAACGTATGATCCTTCCGCAACCCCCGACTGGTGCCGGCCTGCTACTGCGGGCCTCTTCGGGTCTGGGTGGGGAGTGAGGTGTTTGACTCCCCCCGCGACGTCTAAGAGGGGCGCACGTGGAAGACTACGCGCCGCCACTTCGGGTCCTGGTGTGTGGGGGGCGACGGACGTCCCCGAGTCCGTCGCCCCTGGACCCATTTAGGGGGGCTGGAAGAGTGCGTTGTCCGCCCTCCGCCGACGCCCGGTGCGCCTTCTGCGGACCGGGTGAGTGGATGAGATCTCCATCTCCCTTTCCGCAGCCTCCTTCTGCAAGACGACTGTCTCGCAGAAGGAAACCACCGCGTCCTAGGACTCGTCGCTGCCGACCATCGACTCGACTACGGCTGGCAGCGACAAGTCACTGCCTACTTCTGAGATGAAGGCACGGCGCGGCTCCTCCCAAATTGCCTAGGCCCTGAACCAGGGTCTATCCAACATGATGACCGCTTACGATTATCAAAAAGAATTCATTTTTCATTGCATGTGACAATGCGGTTAAAAATCCCTTCGTTTCTGTGTCTGCTATGCAACTCATGGCATACCTCAACGTGTTCGTCGCGCTGGCGATCGTTCAGCCGGTCGATTCTGTAACAATCTCACCGTGATAACTTAGGTAAAGTGAGCTATCATAATTACACTACCGGCACCTCACTTCAAGCTCACTTCACCTAAGTTATCACGGTGATATTGTTACAGAATAGCTCGGCAGTTCATGCAGCACCCACTTATCAAGTTTTTTTACCTTGCCAATTTGACGCATATGGACTAATATTGTTTTGATCCTAACGTTGAAAGCTGCTGCTAACTCAGCCGTAGATTGAGTATCGCCAGCTTCCACTATCGCCTTTAATTTGTCGTTGTTGACTTTAGTTTTCGGGCGACCACGGGGTTAATTTTTTAGATCAAAATTTCAATGTCGGAAGCGTTCAAACCAATAACGAGTCGTGCGTTGCGAGCCGTTTGTGCGGCATTGCTACCGCGACGGAACTCGTATTCCATAATTATGTACTCGTATTTTTATCGCGTCCATATTGATGAAAAAGATATTATGTAGTGAAAACAAAACACTAACTAATGACTGAATTTGAAAATAGAATTCTAAATATTCTAAAAACATAAATTACGTTTCAAATGGCCAGGATTGTAAAAAGGCAACTTCGTAGGGTAGCCTATATTTTTTTTTTTTTATATTCTATATCTGTAGGGTATGAATGAGAGAAATGAATGAGACCATATCAAAGAATCAACTGGCATATGAATATTTTTTCAATTATCATTTTCTTTTGTTTTCATTTTTCATACAAAATAATTCGACGAAGTCACGATTATTAATGAAAAACACCCTTACGTGTAATATGACAACGTCGCATTTTCTTAGCTGTAAATATGAATGATTGGTTGAATGAAAATGAATCACTCGTATTTATCAATGAAACTTAGATTGATGATATCTTCGAAACTATGCATTTTTGAACCACATATTCTAGGACTTTTTGTATTATGTTAACTTATATAATATAACCCTAGAGTTATGGGATATCAAAAAATACACGTTGTATAACACTACCATAATTCAAATTGTTTGATGACGCATCGTCGCGAACAGTAATGACATTCGCGCGCTTCGCGTAGTAGCCAGCTGGCATCAATATCCATAACTATAAACGGTCAAAAAGGGTCAACGGTAAAAAATATTCTTAAGCGCATTGATCGATCTCCACGAATGCTATTTAGACCTAAGCCCTTAATCAAATTCGTCTTTATGTGCTGCAACTCTATTTTCATTTCAGGCACCAGCAACCAGCACAGAATCCATTTTTCGATATGCTATACTGTAATAAATCTGAAACGGACATGATAAAGTGGAATTCCAAATACAAACATAAGACTTTCGAAGTGTCAGCTTCCGACGAATTTAGCAAGAGAGCAGAAATTTTAACGAAAAAAGTAATCATTTCTTTTTTCCTATTTGTCTACAACTTATTTCTAAATAACAAACAACACTTTATAGATTTGTATTCAATTAAAATAGAATCCTGTTTTTCTCCACAAATAGCTTACAATCCTACCTACAATAATTTTGTGTAAATTTTCAGATATCCAACGAATTCTACGATTGGTGGGTTGGTTTGGGTAATGTTGAGTTCAAGAGTGAAATCAAGAGACCAGAAGACATTGAAGCTCTGTTCCAGGTATATTTATGTATTGTGTACCTCGGTATTGGATAGTAGCATCATACTTTTGCTAACGTTGTAGTTTAAAACATAGGTAAGGAATTCTCTCTAAAAGAATGAAGAATGGTGTTAACACGAATGTCCAACTTTCAGGTGTGGTTCGACGAGCATTCCTCACGCGGGCTGGTGCTGGATCCCCAGATAATACCCTGTGTATTAAAGAGCATTGCTGTACATACTGGAGTACAAAGGGTGCGTTATTAAACTAACTACATACAGTGTGGCAAGGACAGCGACGCGCAAACTGAAACCATGAATTCAGCACATGATTCTACCGACGAAAAATGTCTACCATATTATAATATTATTTATAGTATCTTTGACATATCTCGGGACCCTGGGGTCCCCGACCTTTGGAAGGCGTACGAGGGGCCGAAGCCAACTCGCAGAGGCCCGTTAGACGCTTTTAATAAAATGAGGCACCAACCGACGATTATCCCCGTTCGGACTATGAAAGTGGACCCAAGGCCCCGAGTTGGTGTAGGTCTATTTGCAGGATATGGAAACTAAGATATTGGACTATGGATTTGGGTAGCTTAAGTGGACTGGTTATCTACGACTATGGACAGATTATGGCCCCTGCCTGACCAATGTTTTATTATATAGTACACAGTTAAAATGGTAGGGCGTGACTTGCATACTCAATAATGGGCCCCCGAAAACGGTCGTTAGCACATAGTGTTGTAGCGACAAGGGGGCAACGTGTCCTGTGGTGCTTATGAGGAGTGGAGATGGCTATCGGGACAATCCCGGAAGTACTGTCAAGATCCCTACCAGCACCTTACTGGAATACTTCCTTCCTCCGAGCATGTTTGCTCTTGCGAATCTCCACTCAAGCTAGCCAATTAGGGCAAGAAAGAGGTGAGGAACAAGAATTCTCCCGGGAGATAGGGTCCGTGGGGTGGGGTGGGGGGTGGTGGTGGTCCTACTGCCCAACAGCTCGCCACATGCTGCCCTGTGGGTTTCTGTATCTCTCTTAGTCTGGCTCCTAGCCCTAGAACTGTTTCGGCAAAGTAAACTCTACCAGTACAGACCTTGAGTTCAGGACCGCGCAAGCCGCACCACGACGCCAATGTAGAGATACGGCGGTGGGGTTATTATTATTACTTAGTTATCAAAAAAAAAATCTGTTTCATAGAAACGTGCAATAAAGGACCAATACTTTTTAGAATCATGCAAGTACTGAATCTATGGTAGCAGGTTGCATGTCGGTGACCCTACCACCCTGTATAGGTAATAATAATGTAGCTTGCTATGACGGACAAAATCTTCAGCTCACCAGCTGTTGCTTGATTGGACTAGGCTGCATCTCACTTCGGAAGTCACTACAAATACAAAATAATTATCTTGACTTCGGAGACATAAAATAATTATTGAAGATTATTAATCCGTAATAAAATTGAAATTAAAAAAAAAACTCTGGTGTATCGACATTGAAAAACGCTATTTCTGTCTTTCTTTTGTGATTTCTTACTTACTTGTATGACACAAGTTTTGTGAATGCTGAAATGTGTTCCTTGATTTTAAGAAAGTCGTATTCTTTTTAGCGTTAGTAACTCGCTTTCCTACAGCGGGGCCACTGGTCTGTTATTAGGACGTGTAGGTATGCATTTTTCACTGTTCTTATCAAATATCTAATACGAGTTTAACTTAATGCGTTATTATACTTTATTTCATTCAAATACTTATAAATTACATTTTTAAATAATTTTATTACTTAATAGACATAAAAGAACAAGTTTTAAATATATAAAAAATGGTAGCCCACTGGTATCGGGTACAGGGTCCAAGCTACCGGCGGTATATTCCGAGAACTGGATCGGGCATATGCCTGTAGTACGGCGCATCCAATTCCACAATGCTGTATTTCAGAGCAAGTTGATGTGGATGATCCTGGCTACAAGGTCAATGCAATGCACCTACAGTTAATGTGTCTGATTGATTTCCCCGAACAGTGGCATGCCCGACAGATGACAACCATGTCGTCTTTCACAATAAATCTCCGGTAATTGTTCGTTATGATAACTGCGTCCATAATTGCTCAGACAAAACCTTCGGTTCCCCAAAGCGGTCACCGAAACGCAGCCAGGCTAACAGACGCTAGTAGATCTACATCGGGTCCACGTAGGGCCCGGAAAAAGCGGCCGTCAAGCTCCTTACTCTACCATACCTTTCTGCGATCGTTAGTGTCAAGCACTACAGGCTTGCGCCAGTTCTCTTTAGCCAAGGAGAACAGTGTGAGGCCCTTGTGTATCGCGACCACATCTCAATGCACCCCCATGTTGGCTTCTAGGAAATATTCCTTCCCTACGACTGTATATCTCGCGATTGTGGAGGTTCATAGCGTTTTAAAAGCCTCGACCTACACACTTTCGCAGGATATACGAATCCTTCTCATCTCATACCGATGACCATGTGTGATGCATTCGATATGCACTCAGCAGCGTACGGACATATAACGTTTATTATTACAATGTTTTATTCTAGGCTTCGTGCATAAAGGCGCTTAGGAGGCAAATAGCATACGACATCAAAGCGGAGACCAGTCCAGCACATCTCATGGCGTTTGGGTCTAGCCTACCACACAAGTTGAAGCATATACCTCCTAAGAACAATACGTGCAAGCAGTGGCGAGGTGTCCAGATCCCAGAAGATCTGCGCACCATGTCGTGCGTCTGGGAGGAGATACAGCATCTCACGTAAGTTTTTTTTTACAAGTATTAGGTATCAGTTGGATCGATGACCATTGGAGTAAACGAGTCCTCGAATGGAGACCGCGAATCGGCGTAGCACGGGATGCTTCCTAGCTCGATGGACCGATGACGACCTTCAAAAGGTACCTAGTTAGCTGGAAAAGACAGGAAGAAGAACCGGGTGTCGTGATGTGGGAAAGGCCTACGACCTGCAGTGGACTGTGATAGGCAGAGTTGATTAACAAGCAGTTCTACCCAGGTGTCATGCCGTGGCCTCCACTTTATTCATCATCACCCGTTCTTTTGTCCTTCTCCTGTAGAACCATTTTAAAGTTTGTGTTATTTTGAGATAAATTATCACTCTTATACAGTATTTTATTATTTTTGTCTGTTACCTCAGTTATTAATCTTCGTAAATACCTATGTTCAGGTCCACAAAAGCATTCCAGCACTGGCTGGTGAAACACCCACACATGCCAATGCCTCCGTTCCTACAGCAGCTGGAAGCTCTTGGCGACAAGAAGCCGCTGTTCGTGGTGCCATCGGACTATATTCTCAAGGATAAGGGTGGTTCGACTACGTCTGCTCCAGAGCTCGCCCTCCCAGTCTCGCAGTTTTCTTTGGAACTCAAGGAGGTGCTCAGCAGACTCATGGATACATGAACATGATGTTTGCTTAGTAGGTACCTATATTATTATTTAAATTCTTGGTTTTCTTGATGTGTGATTTTTTAGCTTATTTGTATTTTGATTTTGAATTAAAGTTATATTTCTAACTGTATATTTTTGATTGAGTTATAGTTATTCTTCATCTTCATCATCATTTCAGCCGAAAGACGTCCACTGCTGGACATAAGGCGTCCACCAACTGTTGCCGCAGTTATTCTTTATTTATATTTTTTTTTTTTTTTTCTAGATGGTGCTGTGTGCAATGTCAGACGATATTTATTTATTTATTTTATTTATTTTTTATATTATTCTCAAGAAGCAGTGTCATATTAATAATTTTAAAATTAGGTTATCCATGCAAATAAATGAAAGTAAGTAAGAACCTAAAATTGTCACACGTCTACAATTTATATGCACCATATAAACTGATAGTAGGTACCCCACCACACATGGTTTCTTCAGCGCCAGTCTGTTTAGCACGTGCCTTAATCATTTATCTACAGGAAAGTTATCAATTTTTGTTGATATACTAATAAATGGATTAATTTTATGAGTGCACTTTTAACTGTGAGTTGAATTCTCATAATAATAATCATGCGATCATAAATAGCATGACATTATGTGTATTATGTAGGTACCAATTATGCTGTCAGACACAAAATAATTTTAGATTAAATGCAACGGATAAAGGTGAGGTCATCCTTAAGGTTGACATTAAAAATGCATTCAATTCCGTAAACAGGGACACATGGTTGATAGAAGTTCTAAAAGAAACACCCAAAATTTACAGTTTTCTCCATCAATGTTACAGGCACCCCTCTAAATTACTTTATAAAGACAACCTTTTGAAATCAGCCGTTGAATGTCAACAGGGTGACCCTCTTGGACCAGTAATTTTTAGTCTGGCAATAAATTCAATAATTCGACAATTAAATTCTAAATTTAACGTTTGGAATTTAGATGACGGAACCCTACGAGGTAATGACTTTTTTTAAAGAAAAAATCATTTCCATTGGCATAGGCCTTAACCTTTCAAAATGTGAAATTATCTTCCCCAAACCACTGACTGACAGACTACCATTGCAAAATTTCATACAATAGCACCAAATATCTCTTCACCTTCAAACTCTCTTCACCTCCTAGGGTCGCCATTTTTTGACGAATCCTTTCCAACGTTCATTGAGGAGAAAATACAAAGTTTCAATTTCAATCATGTCTCGTAAAGACTTTTCAAAATTAACATTCATCCGGCCTTTACACTCATTCGATACTGTTAGTTTGGAGCAAAATTTACATTTATAGCCTTCGCTCCTCCCACCTTTGGAAGCATCCACAACTTATAGAACAAGTAGACCAAATTATTAGAAACACACTAACTTCGATCCTAAATGTGGCCCTGGACGACCGAGCGTGGCAGCAAACCACACTTCCCATTCGTCTGGGTGGTCTCGGCGTCCGCAAAATTTCAAGTATAAGTTTACCGGCCTTCCTCTCCTCGGTCCACAGTACCGATAAATTAACCAGGAACATATTATCTTCCTCACTAGTAAATTTTGAGGTACTCGTACCGTGTTTGACCGATGCGTTGAACGCTTGGAAAATGGCTTGTCCCAATATGGATTTGCCAGACAACCCGTCCTCCCAGAGATGGTAGTACTACACGGAATACCCTGTTGAACACGTCATCTAATACGGTTGAGCGTGCCCGTCTGCTGGCTGTGCGAGAGTGGGAGTCAGGCTTGTGGCTTCAGGTGCTCCCGTCATCCACCATAGGCATTTTTATGGATGATTCATCGTTTCGGCTCGCTACGTGTCTTCGCTTGGACACACCTTGTGATGCTCCGCATCGGTGTCACTATGGTGAAACTGTCGACAGGCTCGGGCACCATGGCCTGTCCTGCTGCAGTAGCGCAGGTTGCATAGCACGGCACGCTAGCGTCAACGATATTATTCGTCAAGCCCTTGTCGCCACCGACGCACCAGCGCCGGTATTAGAACCAATCGGCTAGATACGTGACGATGGGAAGAGACCAGACGGCATGACGTTGTTGCCTTGGAAGGTGGGTACCTCTGGGCGCCTGTGGTGCGGGACGCAACCTGTGTCGACACCCTTGCACCATCTCATGTTCCTAGCACGGTGGGCTGGGCTGGCGCCGCTGCTGCGGCTGCTGAGCGGCGCAAATACCAAAACCTTATGGATTAACTACAGTTTTAAGCCGTTTGGGGTTGAAACGCTCGGTTCATGGGGTCCGAGTGCTCCTGAGTCTCCTTTTTAAGGAAATTTCTCGCCGACTGGTCGACACTTCACGTGACCAGAGGGCTGGGTTGTTCTTTGGTCAAAGAATACGTGGTAATGCTGCCAGTCTTCTGGGCACGTTTCCGGATGACAGCGATGCGGACGAATACTTCGACGCCTAAGTGTCCTTTGTTCTTGTATTTATTTGTAAGTTAATTGCTCATTTAATTTAGTACCTAGTGTAAATAGTTAAACATAGATTGGGTTATAACTAACGTCTTAATAGTACGAGAGTCCACGAACAAAATTTTTTTCATAGTTTTACGAGCAAAACCGTATAAAATCGATAGATTTGGTTATTCTGACTCCAAAAATACTGATTTCAGAATTTTTTTACGTCACGTCTGACCTGGGCGCATTTTCAAATACCTATGTCCTAAAAAATTACCGAATTGTTCATAGCAATCTGTCTGATTTTCAGAATGTAGTTGACCGATATATTTAAGATACTGACAACACAATTTTCTGACATAAGTAGCGTCGCACGTACCCAGGAGACCATTTGGAAAAATTATAAATAGGGCAAAAAAAAATCTTAATCAAATAGTTGATCCCATGAAAAATAATTTTTCATAAAGTGCGAGCATTTGTGTGGTAAAACCATTATGAACGTGTTGAAAAATTTTACCGCTCGGTAACATGGTATTCTGTCTGACAACTGTTGATAATGATGAAAAATATTTCCCAGATGCAGAAACAAATTACGAGTATATCAGACAAATTTTTTTTTCACACATTAAGGCAATGCTTGTACAGTCCCTAATCTTCCCCATAATTGACTATGGTGATGTGTGTTACTATGACCTGAATGCAGATCTCCTCAATAAACTTGACCGACTTCTTAATAGCTGCATTCGATTCGTTTTCAATCTCCGCAAGTACGATCATGTATCCGCACATCGATTGCTTTTGAAGTGGTTACCCATCCGGCAGCGCAGAGCGTTGAGGGCTTTGACAACCCTGTTTGCTATCCTTCACAAACCCACTTCTCCTTCTTATCTGACCTCTCTCTGTCAATATTTATGCTCTGCACATAGCAAGAATCTTCGGTCTGAACATAATCGTCTTCTTCGTTGTCCTTCTCATCGCTCTGGTTTTATAAAGTCTTCTTTCTTTGTCCAGGCGGTTTTCCTTTGGAATGCGTTCCCTCAGAATATCAGGACGGTAACCAATCAGTT
Source organism: Brachylomia viminalis (assembly GCA_937001585.2). Lineage (NCBI taxonomy): Eukaryota > Metazoa > Arthropoda > Insecta > Lepidoptera > Noctuidae > Brachylomia > Brachylomia viminalis. The sequence continues at coordinate 14,979,901 of OW443299.2, forward strand.
CACATTTAAAGTGAAAGTTCGAGAACACATACGCAAGAAGTTGGCAGATTCGTCTCAGAATTAAGTTGTTGTTGGTTTTCTTGTTAACTCTCATAATGTTTTTAATTTTATTTTTTTGTTGTATGTATGTATATATGTATTTATTCTTATTATTTTTTTTTTTAGTTATAAATATTTTCTAAGTTATTTTTGCACCTACTAAGTATTGTCTCTGCATCACCCTAAGGTAGACTGGTAGAAAATGCCCAAGGCATTAAGTCCGCCTTTGTACAGTCTTTACTTGTGCATAAAGTTTTAATAAATAAATAATAAATTTTATGTAGCGCCTTACTAATCAGACCACTTCGATTCCACTCGATAGACAGAAATTATAAAAAAAATGGTATTGCGGCGTATTTACGTCTATCAAGCAAATGAATAACTTGCAACTCTCAAATTCTTAGATTACGATTAATAAGAGCTTACCCGAAACCATCGAACTGAAATTGAAGGACTTTTTTAAATAAATTAGAAAAAAGGAAACTGGGATATCATTTGAAAAAAAAACAGTTTTAGAAAAAAAAAAAGTTTTTCTTCTCTGTCAGAGTCATCGTCGTTGTTGTTATCATCCAAATTACTCTCCAGTGCAAGTTCTCCGTTTTCTTTTTCTGGATAACTAACATTATCAAATTTGCCTATTACAGTAATTTCTTCAAAAAGGTAAAATTCTACGGTACAATCAGATCAACTACACCTTTTGTGGATGTTGATTCTTCGCCCAAAGTAACCTCGTTCAATTATGGTAGTTGGTTACCGGCGAACCACGAGAAATGTAGCGCTAGACTCCGAAACGTTATTTCCTTAATCTGGATACAGTTTTTTTTATTTCTGCCAATAATTTGGTCAATATTAATGACAATGGTCATCATTTAAATTAGAAATCAGGACAAAGGAGTTAGCCTCTTGCAAAAATGTAACTAAGGCAAAGAATAAAGCTTAGGAAAGTGTAAAAAAAAATAGTATCAACCTGGTGAATCAAAACATTCAAGGGTTTTTGAACAAAGATTTAGAAGTAGAGTTATTCCTGAATTGTAGCAATATAGATATTCTTTGTATAACAGAACATTGGCTTAAAAGCCATCAGTTCATGTGCAATTTTAGTCATCACCGAGTTGGTAGTTCGTTCAACAGAGTAAATGCTGTACATGGTGGCTCATTAATTCTGGTAAATAACCAGCTTAAATTTAAAGACCGCAAGGATATTGTGAGCCTCTCTGTTGAGCGGACAATTGAAATAGCCTGTGTAGAATTGGAGCAGCTCATTATATTAAGTGTGTACAGACCTCCTTCAGGATTGTATGATTGTTTTGAAAAGGTTATGGATGAAGTGTTGCACAAAATCTGTAATTCAAACAAGTCTATCATCACTTGTGGTGATTTTAATGTTAATTTGTTAGAAAATTCTGGTTTAAGTATTAAAATTATAAGTCTGTTTCAGTCATACAATCTTGCTAACCAATTTCTGGAGCCAACTAGAATAACTCCCACTAGTGCCACATGTCTAGATAACATTTATACAGATGTTACCAACTCACAAAGAAATTATTAATTTAATAGACTCAGATCATTGCGGACAATTAATAACTATTTCAAATATAAACAAAAAAGTTTCTAAAAAAGATATCACTGTTAAACCAAAAACGACTAAACGCTTGGATACATTCTAAACTTTTAAGTATATTACCATTTTTGGTGACTATTGATGACCCTAATCAACATTATAATGATTTTTTTAATAACTATGTATTGCACACTATTCAATAACACGTTCATTCCAAAGACGTTCTCGGTTAATAGTAACGCTTCCTTCAGTGACTGGGCCACCATTGGTATACATACAAGTAGAAAACGACTTTATGAATTGTATGATGAACGAACTTGTAAAAACACTGCTGAATTTAATTTATATGTTAAGAATTATTCTAAATTGTATAAAAAAGTTTGTAGTATGGCCAAATCACGTTATTTGAGTTCAAAAATTAAAAATAGTAGTAATGTAATAAAAATGACATGGAGTATTAGTAGTAGTAGTCATTAATAGCGAAACGGGAAGGTCATGCAACCGATGTAGTGACTACAGCCTTGCTATTGATGACAATATAATTAAACCTGATTCTCAAGTCGCCGCGGCCTTTGAAAATTTCTTTGCAGAGATTCCCGTATCGACTACTAAATCTCTAAACTCTTCACCCACTGCTGCAGTCTTTACTTAAAGAAAACATTCCAGTTTGTGATTCTGAATTTCATTTCGAATATTATGTCACTTTTAAAGATATAATTAAAACCTTTCACACGTTAAATGTCAAAAAGACTGCAGATTTATGGGGTAATTCTGTGGACGTTGCTAAGTTAATTATAAATATTGTAGCACCTACTTTAGCTGTTATTTTTAATACCTAATTGTATTGACCGTGGTGAGTTTCCTGATCTTAGGAAAAACAGTAAAATAATACCGTTGTTTAAATCGGGTAGTACATCAGACCCTACTAATTATAGACCTATTTCAGTGCTACCTACATTTAGTAAAATTTTTGAATAACTTATTTTAAATCCAATGCAAAGATTTTTTAATGTACATAAATTACTGCATAACAAACAGTTCGGTTTTACAAGGGGTCTTTCGACTACTGATGCCGGAGTTGAACTTCTAGGGCATATATAATGCATGGGAGGACAAATGCGATGCGTTGGGCATCTTTTGTGATTTGTCCAAGGCATTCGATTGTGTTCTTCATAAAACATTAATCAGGAAACTGCACCACTACGGAATCCGGAACGCCTCTCTGGATCTTCTTACTTCTTACTTAAGTGATAGGATTCAGAGAGTTGATGTTGGTTGGATGGGAAAAGATCTCCCGGATCGGTAGTAAGAATGGGGGTCCCTCAAGGCTCAATTCTAGGTCCATTTTTATTTCTTATTTATATAAATGACTTGCCTTACCTCATAAAGGATAAACATGATATAGTACTGTTTGCAGACAATACTTCACTTTTATTTAAACTCAAACGTCAGCAATCTGGTTACTGACAATGTAAATAGTGCCCTCGCAAAAGTAATAAACTGGTTTAATGTTAATAACTTTCTTCTTAATGAGAAAAAAACGAAATGTATTAAGTTTACGATACCTCATGTTAGACAAGTAGAAACAAGTATACTCATAAAGGGTGAAGAGTTGGAACCCGAAAATACCACAGTATTCTTAGGCATAACTTTGGATGCCAAGCTTCAATGGGGCCCCCATATAGATAAATTGTCAAAGAAGCTTAGTTCTGCAGAAATTTGTTGTTCCTACTACCAGGCTCAAGAAAATAGGTGGCTCGTTTAGATGCCAATGTATACGTTTTATAATAAACTTCCTAGCCACATTCAAGCACTAAGCCTTAATAAATTCAATTTTTTTTATAAAAAGGAAACTATGCCAGAATGCCTATTATACTGTCAAAGACTATATTGAGGACAAAAAGGCTTGGGATTGAGTTGCTCCAATAAAGCACAGGCAATGTTAATTTATTTTATTTTGCTAACTATTTTTACTTTTAATCTTTGCTATAAGTATCTATACTTATTTACATATACAATGACACTAATATTTACTGTATAAAGTATTATATTATATTAAATTATTGTGAATGTGAGGACTATGTGTGTTTTTGTTCCAGTTTTAATCATGTTCTGGCAGTTTGAGTAACTGATGCGGCCAGCCCAAATGTCTTTCTTTGGTATTGTTCGTCGAATCGTTGAGCTCCTTAAATTCTGAGTTGAGCTGCACGGTTACTGACAAATGCGTGCACTTACTGGACAGGTCCACTCAATCTGTGTGGTTCTTTCCTCAAAAGACCATTTCAGACACAAATCTACATGGTCCTCAAAGATTATTATAATATTATTATAATTATTGTGAATGTGAGAACTATGTCGGTCATTGGTTTTTTTAATATTTATTTTTGTATTTTTGTCAGCGTAATCATGATCTGGCAGTTTGAGTAATTTATGCGGCCTACTCAAATGTCCTTTCTTTGGTATTGTTCGTCGAATCGTTGAGCTCCTTGAGTCTAAGTTGAGCTGCATGATTACTGACAATTGCGTGCAATGACTGGACAGGTCCACTCAATCTGTGTGGTTCTTTCCTCAAAAGACCATTGCAGACACCGATCTACATAGCCTTCACATGATCTGACCAAGATTTTGTCTGGACTTTAAAAGAGACTGTGACCTCTGAGTTTGTTTCGGCCTTTCTTCTCAGAGTAGTCAGATAGGAAACGCCGACCTCATCTAGTTTAAAAAAAATATAAATTGACGTGTAAAAGTGTTTGTTCAAACCTACTTACAGAAATAAAATAATTTATCATTTATTGAAAAGTTATTTTCATGACCGCGTTTCCTATGAGAAGCTATGGTCTAAGCTGCATAGTTTAGATTTGCCTACAGAGCTAGTTAACTTGCTGGGGGTCTGGTACAGCTCACAAACAAATCGTGTTAGATGGGATAATGTGTCCTCCGAGCCGTATTTGTTGGAGTGTGGAGTGAGACAGGGTGGGTTGACATCACTTGCTATGTTTAACTTGTACATGAATGACCTGATTGATAGGCTCAGTAGTACCAATGTCGGCTGTTCAATAGATGGTTTCATGGTTAATAATCTGAGCTATGCAGACGATATGGTGCTGTTGAGCCCATCAATCAGTGCACTCCGGAAATTGCTAGTTGTATGTGAATCCTACGCGGCGACGCATGGGCTGACATACAACGTCAAGAAATCACAAATGGTGGTTTTCCACAACAAACGTGCTTCGTTAGATAACGTTCCTCCAGTGACTATAGGCGGAATACCATTGCAGCGTGTTGCTCAGGCGAAGTACCTAGGACATGTGGTCACGGAGAAGTTATGTGATGATTCCGATTTGGACAGGGAGCGTAGGGCGTTGGCGGTTCGGTGCAATATGTTAGCCCGCAGGTTTGCACACTGTAGTAGGGATGTGAAGGTGTACCTGTTTAAGGCCTACTGCCAATCCTTCTACACGTGCAGTTTGTGGGTGAAGTATACGCAGAGGGCCTACAACGTCCTACGCGTTCAGTACAATAATGGATTTAGGATGTTGCTGGGGCTTCCGCGCTTCTGTAGCGCTTCGCAGATGTTCGCGGAAGCCCGTGTTGACGATTTCCATACAATAATGAGAAAGAGGGCGGCGTCAACAGCATCCTGAAAACATTGATTGATAAGGTGGACACTGGACAGCCCCTTTATTAGGCACTGGATGCAGAGGCACGTGCCACCATCTGTTGGGCCACGTAGGTATTAGTTGTTGTTAGGTTAGTTTGTAAGTTTTACTAACATAGTTTGTAAGTTGTTGTTACTAACGCTATGGATTGTGTGTATTTTTATATGTGGTCCGCAATAAATGAATTATTATTATTATTATTTTTGACATTTCTCGGGACCCTGGAGTCCCGGACCTTTGGAAGGCGTACGAGGGGCCGAATCCAACTTGCAGAGGCCCCTTAGACAATTTTAAGTGTTGAGGCACTAACCGACGATTATCCCTGTATGCACTATGCAAGTGTACCCATGGACAACCCCCGGTTGGTGCAGGACTATTGCAAAATATAGGAACAAAACATATTGGGCTGTGGGTTTGGGTGGCTATAGTGGATTGATTACCTAGGACTATGGAAGGACTATGTCCCCTGCCTGATCAATGTTGTGTAATACACGGATAAAATGGCAGGGGGTGACTTGCACACTCAATAATGGGCCCCCGAAAACGGTCGCTAGCACATAGTGACGTAGCAACAAGGAGGCAACACTTCCTGAGGTGCTTGAGGAGTGGAGAGGTATTCCACGACTATCAGGACAATCCCGGAAGTACGGTCAAGGTCCCTACCAGCACCTTACTGGAATACTACCTTCCTCCGAGCACGTTTGCTCTTGCGAACCTCCACTCAAGCCAGCCAATAAAGGCAAGAAAGAGGTGGGAGCTCTGTTCCTCGTCATTGTTCACTCCAGCCGGCCAATAAAGTCAAGCCAGAGATGATAAACAAGACTTCTCCCGGGAGGTAGGGTCCGTGGGGTCGCTACTGCCCAACAGCTCGCCACATGCTGCCCTGCGGTTTTATTATTGTTATTATTATTTGTATATATTTTATGGCTATTGGGCTTCAGGGCATAAACCTATAGTTTGGTGCCCATTCTCCTTTGGTCAAATTCTGATGAGTGGCTTTTGAGTTAGCTTCAATAATATGCTCCACTTTGTGTATTTTGATAATGTTGTTTTATGTTCCTTTCACTGTTGTTTACAAAGCAAGTAGTGGTATACGAATTTGTGAGGTTTAAGTACTTGTCACAACTAAAAAGTGAAAAATAAATAACTTTTTACAAAAAAAGTACAATTTGACTTCTATTTCAAAGTGAAAACTAGTTTTTCATTTTATAGTGCTTTTTTCGAAGTCGATTGCTTTTTTTTGTAAAAAGATTTTTGTCTTACAAGCGAATTTACACCGAAATAACGCTGCCATTCTATACCATTTTTTATCTATTTCTCATAGCATAGCATAATCAGCCTAAAATGTTCCCACTGCCTGCTGGGACACAGCCTCATCTCTGCGAGAGGCAGTGGGCCATCCTCCACGCGGGCCCAGTGCGGGTTGATAGATGTCATAGGTTTTCGAATTTTTGGTTCTTAGACATGCCGTTTCCTCACTATGTTTTGCCTCACCGTTTTGAGAGCAGTGGTGATGAAATAATTATCACAAAGTAAAGCACCTGTCTGGGTTCGACTCTACGACCTACAACTCGTAAGTCGCGGCCGTTACCGCTGGGCCAAAAGTGCTCATATAGTTCTCATAGTTCTGGTTTAGAGGCTTGTAATCCCAATTAAACACAAACTGGTTATATATACAATTTTTTTTTTCATTTTTAGAGCTCCGTACTCTCAAAGGGTGCAGACGGAACTGTGGCTCGCCCGTCTGTTTTTTCGTCTGTTTGACTATTTATCCTTAATAGGCAGCCAATTGAAATACGCCATAGTGTTATTTACTCATTTGCTAAGCTATGCCTTTTTATTTGTTTTACTGTGTTACTATGTAATTATTATTATTACTGTGTTATTATTACTATTACTTAACTAAGTAGCATTTGTTTCGGTGGTCGATAGATACGACCTCAATGCGCGAGTCCGACTTGTTCTTAGTCGGGTTTTTTCAGTTTGTGACTTGAATGAGTTATCAAGTACCAGAAATGTAGGTTAAATTACTCATAGTAATATCCATATTCTCAAGGTAGGTACTGAGAAAATACGTTCAATAAAAGCAATTGACTTATAACGGATTTTTGTGATTATTATCACGTGAAATCAATGTGTTGATATGAATCCTATAATGGCGTCTTATAAATGCACAAACGATTAAAAGCTAATAAGTAAAGTAAGAGCGTGGTCATCATGAAATAAAACATTTTGTAAATAAAAAGTTTTTCACAAAAAACACCACCAACTTCCATAAAAACACATCAAAATGAAAAAAAAACAATAATTTCGGAAGTCGGTTGCAAAAAACGAAAATTCTAAAACCAAAGACACCGACTTCCGAAATTAAAGTTATTCTTCACTTTTTAGTTTTAGTACCTACCCCAAATAAAATCGTATACTTACTTGCAATGTAAATAACAGTGACAGGAAGTTATCACAACATCATCATCATACACTATGAGACGTATTATTGAAGCTGACTCAAAAACCACTCATCAGAACTTGACCAAATTTATATGGGACCAATCTGAAAGTACCTATATCCTATCAAATAAACGAAATTCTGATATAACAAACATTTAAAAAAAATACAACCGAATTGAGAACCTCCTCCTTTTATTAACATACTTTCGTTGTTTAAAGTCTACTTTATTCAGAGATCGGTAAATGTTATTTTACGTTAATTCGTAAATGGCTTAATCGTAGTGAATAAGTACCTATGAAGCTGGTTACATAACTACTCAACAGGAAGTATTAGACCCGCGGGGTTCTGCTACCAAATGAGAAAAGAATCATGTAAAATGTAAATGCCCAAAAAGATCGAAGATTATCGGCAAGAAAAACAACAACCCATTACTGTGCCTTTTGTCCGTTTGAAGTCGGTTAAAAAACAATCTAACAGGTAGCGCTGAAATAAACCGAGTGTTATCGTTGAATCAAATCCCTTCAACATAAACAAATCTGTAATCAGCCAATATTAACTGCGAAGGACTAATGAGTAATGACTACTCATAAACAATAGGTACCTACCTAATATAGAAATTATCAATTTTTCCGTCAAAAATAACCCAAAGAGGAAGTGTGTGTCGATCGTAAAATTGCGATAATTACACAGTTATTATAGATACGTCTTTACTTGATAACAGATAGGAAACCGATCATGGTTTTATTAATTCATTTCCAATCTAAATCGCACGAGCTTAGTGTCAACAAACATGTCCTCCAGAGAGTGATTTTTTATTATTTTTAAAAACATTTTTTGTTAAAATAAGTGGAAATTAAAATATCAAAATGACGGATACTAACTCTTCGAGGAAGGAAGTTTTAGATGAAATTGTAAATAGGGGGAAATTGGGAGACAAGAAGTTCCACTCGGAGACGTCGCTGCAACAATTTGGTGAAGATGAAGGAGCGGATCCTTCGGAGACTGGTACCGGAAACGATCCAGGGGTACGTACTTACAATAATATTACTTTACAAGACTTTCCCTTTAATTCATGCTTAGCAGGATAAATATTAGAGAGCGAAACAGGGATTTTATTATATCCTAATACTTATCTTTGCAATTCTATGCTACTTCCATTAAAGTATTTTAAATACTTCTTTTATAGTTACTTTTATGATACCTAAGCTAAAACTGCTTCTTCTCTAATGTTGACAAAAAATATTTCATTGCGAAAATTAATTGTATGCAAAGACATATTGATGACTTATTTATTGTCCTCCTAGTCAAACAGTCAAAAATTCTTAATAGGCATTGATCTCACGTTTTGAGTTACAACTTCAACTTCAACTCGTCGAAATCTATTGTTCAACAAAGCATTTAAAGACAAAGTGAAGCAGAGCACTAATTACAATCACAATGCAAAAATCTTTACTAAATAACAATGTCGAAGTGAATCGACGGCATTTATACAGGCTGGCTGGAATATGGATTACCAAAAAAAAAAGTTGGTCACTCGTATCGTGGTCTATCCGAATCACCCCTATGTACGTTCCGCGACTTTTCATTGTTTTCGAGTTATGAATTTTTTTCTGGTTTTTTGAGAATTTTCGACCAACAAACTTAAAAAAATTCTAAAAAAAGAAGTAAAAGATTTTTACGAGATTTTTCTCTGCAACTAAATCTTCATGTCTTCGTATCGTAATCATCAAATAATCAGCTTCATTGATGAAAGTTATGAAAGTGTTGATCTAAAATGAAGACTTAATTTTCCAACTTTTTTTTTATACTTTAAATCAAAAACTTAAACAGATGACTTCATGGTTCTTAAGAGGGCTATCACAATTTTTCTTGTATTTGAGTGTTTGAAAAGTCACTACACTCAAATACAAGAAAAAAAATTATATTTAATTTAAAGTTGAAAATTTAAGTAGTAATTCACCGAACGTAAATTTTTCACTTTACACCAACATTTTCATAGCTTTCATCAAAGTTACGAAGCTGATTATTTTACGCATATGTGGAAAACTCATCTTCTACTTTTTTTTATTTTTTTAAGTCAGGTCGAAAATTCTCAAAATTCAGAAAAAAATTCATAAATCGAAAACTATGAAAAGTCGCGGAACATACATGGGGTGATTCCAATTTCCCACATTGCGAGGGACAAACATTTATTTTTGGACGGCTATCTTTCGGCCACCCTGTAGAGAAGTACGACGGACTTTTTGATTGTTTGTCAGTTGTCCAGCCTGCCCATCTCGAGAGCTCATAAGCGTCTTACTCACAGCTGAAATGTACCGCCGTGATACCAGCTGTCGGACAACGTTACATATTGATACACAATGCCTCAACGTGAGTCCCTATTGTTTAAACTAGTGGACACACATTCAATTAAGATGAGATAAACCTGAATAGTGTTATTGGTCAATTGCTCTAAGTAACTACCGGTGGAATCTTGCTGTAGTATATAATAGTTCGGTATTGTGACGTCACGGGTGATTACAGCTCGAATGCTACCAAGAATCAGTGCCATGCTGTCATGCTTAAAGGCCCGCGAAGCTAGGAATCACGTGAGTACTACTGATTAGTTTAACAAGTCGCTATCAGTTAACAACAATGACACAAGTATACTTCAAAACAAAACACACAAGACAATCAATACGCCCATAATTAATAAAGAACTTTTCTTTACTGAACTAGAACCTAATGCTCATTCAAATCAATTATTATAATATTTATCATAACGTCATATCGCTGATGTATTTATCTCATTAAAACGTTAAATTAAATATGATATGCTTATCTAATTATCTTAATGCATGAATTCGCCCTTGGCTACCCAGTTTAGTATCATATACTGGTGCAGATTAATGAAAGCGCCATCACAGAGATAACGACACACATTCTACTATGCTTTTAGATGTGTATAATTTCTAATTCTAATCGGCTAAAATGCATTTAATAATCAAGTGTCATACATTTAAAGCGCTACTGAAAATAAGCCAACAAGATAATGATACGCTTATATTCAACTTACTATGTTTTATTTCATTAAACTACATCTGTATAAGTTCCAAATTCAATCTACAAAAAGCGCTCAGACACTCAAATACAAGAAAAAAAATGATATTTATTTAGAACACTCCCGAGAGAAATAATCAAACATTCTCGGGCATATTTATTTTTAATTTTCTGGCCATATCTAAACCATAATCACACATCAAAACTCCCAGTTTATATGTGTGAATGAATTATTAGAAAATTACAAAAATCTAATTTTATATTTTTTTACACTATATATACCTATTTGTTTATATTTACTTAATGCGATACATTCCAAGCTGATTATTTTCACTATATATTTTTGACTAAATACACTAGTTTTTGGTTTACACCTACACATCTTGGGTTGAGCCGGTTTCTTGTATTTTGCCGTCAAAGTTATGATACCCTCGTTTTTACTTTTAGCAATATTATTCAATAACGCATGTACACTTTTGAAACTTTTTATGGTTATTACAAGCGTTAAGAAGAACCGGATACAGTTTTCAGCGAGCTTATACGTTTTCTCATTTAGGCGCTGCGATATTTTTTCGGGTTTTCAAAAAACCGCGATTACCTGGAAATTATAAATATTTTCTTAAATCTCATTCTGTTACAAATACACACAAATAAAGAGCTACTCGTGTATGTTTATTCTACAGGCGCACATGCAATGGTTTTAGAAGTACACGATTCTGCGAAACGTTACTCCAGCAGGAAATGCAATATCTCGAAAACCTGACGAGCACAAATTATATTTTCGGTGCACTTTTTTACACAAATATAAGCTCCCTGGCCATGCACAATATTTCTCTCTCCGATCATTCGATTAGAATTTTCCTGCTGGAAAAACGTAACTCTAACAGGAATAGTTTTTTCCGTTTTTTTTTCCAAAACGACAAATCGCACAATGTTTGTATGTGGTGCACATACACAGTAGATTATTATGCACAAATTATACGTTTTACTCATATCACTCTAGGAACCACTTTCCTGCTAGGGTAACGTACACGGGCAACTGCCCGACGATTGATGGCGGGACGTTGTAAATATGGTAGCTGCGCGGTAAACTCTGCTTGCGCGATGCAGGATTTTGCGTGACGTCAGTGTGATACGTAGTTCGCATGTGGCGATGTAGATACCGCAACAGTTGCGGGTCACCTTTTTTTTTTTTTTTTTTTGTGGGTGGGAAATCATCAAACAACTTCTCCCGCTCTGGGCAGAGCAGGAGGGCGTGTCAGACTCTTACTGACTAAAACCCACCCGTGTTCCTTCAGTTGCCTGTGCCAGGGGCCACGGTAACCCTCTTGGACTTTTCCGCAACCCTAGCAGGCATCGGTCCTAGCAAACCCCGTCATTGGTGCTGACATCTCTTTGAGGCGCGCGTGGAACACAACGCGCCGTCGACTCGGGCCTGGTCCTTATCGAACGGCGAGCTGCCCATTGCTCGCCGTTCGCAAGCCCGCGCCTACGGTGGCCGGGAATCGGCCTGCGATTCCCGACGCCCAGGGCGTCTCCTGCGGCGGCTAGGGGCGTGAGGGCGCAAACTTTGCCTCTCCCTCACGCGTTCCGCCTCCTCCTTCGCGAACATTACTGCTTCGCAGAAGGAGGTGACGGCTTCCCAAGCCCTCTCGCTCCGTACCATGGCCTGGACCAAGGCCGGACGCGAGAGATCGCCACCGCCAATCGCCTCCACGAGGACACGGCGGTGCTCCGCCCAAGCCGGGCAGACCTCCACCGTATGCTCCACCGTGTCCTCCGGGCGATCCACACAATGGTGACACCCGGGCGTTTCCTCCCGCCTTATCCGGAACAGGAACCTCCCGAAACAACCGTGTCCGGTGAGGACCTGCGTCAGGCGGAAGGTGAGGACGCCGTGGCGCCTCTCTAGCCACTCCTCAAAGAGGGGACTTATCGCCGCAATTGTGGCGTGCCCATGGGCCTCAAGTCTGCTATTACAATAGTGTCAGAATGGTCTATCATTGATTTCGTAATTGTTGATTTTGACAAGTTTGGTAATCTACTAATACCTAGATTGGCGTCATTACGACTTTCCAATGGTCAACCACTGACACTCCATTGAAAGAAATAGCAGAATGGAGAAAAACTGGAATTTATTAATCACACGGTTTTCCTGGGAATCACGCTAGACGAGAAATTACAATGGGGACCTCATATAACATCTCTTGCTAGGCGGCTAAGCTCGGCCGCTTATGCTGTTAGAAAGATAAGACAGTTAACAGATGTAGAAACCGCGCGTTTGGTCTATTTTAGCTACTTCCACAGCATTATTTCGTATGGCATTTTACTGTGGGGTCGGGCTGCTGACATTGAATCCATCTTTAGTTTGCAAAAGAGAGCTGTCAGAGCCATTTATAAACTACGTCAACGCGAATCTCTCAGGGAACTATTTAAAAGGATTAATATTATGACGGTACCTTGCCAATTCATTTATGAAAATATTATGTACGTAAGAAAAAATCTACATCTTTTTAATAAAATAAGTGATAGACATAAGTGTAATACAAGAAGTAAAGATAAAATAGATCAACCATTTTTCAGATTAGCTAGAGTACATACATCTTTTATGGGGTACTGTGTTAAATGCTACAACAAAATACCTTGTCATATATTGCAATTAAATGAAAGGAAATTTAAAACTCATATAAAAAGTTCACTGTGTAAACAAGCATATTACAAATTAGAGGATTATATCGACGGTGAAGTATCAATATCTAATAACTAACAGTTTAGCGATTTTCACTTTATTGCATATTCGTAGGTAAAATGTGAAAGAGCTCGTATTTGCAAAGATATAAGGTCTTGAATTGTTCTCATTTATGAGATATTCGCTTAAAGAAATACCTAATAAGTCACCGTGCTTGATTTTTGCTTGCAATACCGAATATCTACGCTTAAAAACGTGTTGACTGTGGCGCTGTCCCTCGCTGACTAGACTAGCTAGTTGCAGTGTCACATCGCAGTGAAGAGAACGAAAAGTAAATGTCCGAGTGTGAAAGAGAGGTGAACAGGTACTGTCCAGCCAAATAGCCGACTTTGATGGTTGTTTAATTCCAAACTCATTGACAGAGCCTCCGGCAGGAGGCGTTTGGCCCCCCTAGATTGGACAGGAGCCGCTTTAAGGCAGCCCCGGCCCTTTCCAGTCTGGGAGCCAAACGTCGCAAATGCTCCACGAAGTTCCACCGGCTGTCGAGGACGAGTCCCAGGTACTTCATCGTCGACTCGACGCCGATGTGAACCCCTCCTACCGTTAATTGGGAAGCCGACGGTGGCGTGTTCCGAGGACCATGAAAACACACGGCCTCGGACTTGTGCAGGGCCACCTCGAGTCCCAATTGCCGGATCCTCTCGACGATTGTCGCAACCCCGCGTGTCGCTAGTTCAGCCGCCGCCTGGTGCGACCTCCCCTGCGCCAGGACCAGCGTGTCGTCAGCGTAACAAACCACGCTGAGGCCGCTAGGGAGGTCGGCGCGCAGCACCCAGTCGTATCCGATGTCCCACAGATGCGGCCCCAGGACCGATCCCTGTGGGACACCGCACGACCTCTCTTGCCGGTTCCATACTCCCTGGTGACCGGGGTAGATGACGGCCCTGTCCGTCAAATAGGCCTCGACCACACGACAGAGGTAGGTCGGCATCCGGTGATACCGGAGTGCCTCCCTGATGCAACTCCAGGGCAGGGTATTGAAGGCATTGGCGATGTCTAAAGACACCGCCAAGACGACACCACCCCGGGCCACAGCATCCCCCGTCGTGAGGGCCCGCACGCGCATGATGGCGTCCACCGTACCTCAGAGACCTAAGATAGTAAACTCTGAGAATATCAACTATCGCCAGTTGCACTCCAATAGGATACCAATTTCAGCTACAAAGTTTAATCATTTACAACAGCTTAAACAAGTTCTTCCCAGAGATTGTCACGCATTTTACGATACACTTCCTTTTGCATAGGATATTTAATGCAAGTGTTATTTTATGATCAATTAGTTGATTTGCTATTATTGATTATTGTGAATGTTGTCCCTTGTTCAAAGATAGAATTTGCTATTTTAAATAATAATTATTAAGCTTAGCTTTATACTAAGAAAGCGAGAGAGTTATATTTTTGCTGTCGTTAATTAATTATGTTAATTTTTTTCATATCTCTTTGTTTTAGGGGAACCTATTGATTATTAATGTGTAACGTTGTACCAAAAAGACTGATTTAGGTATGTCCGATTATTATATTTACGAATTGTCTTGATATCACTTGACTGATGCTGTGATTACGATTTTAGCTGTTCAACATAGCTTTTTTGATCTCATCTCTATACGTTATTTTTAGTTGATTAATAAAGCCATAATTATTTGTGCCAAATTAATTTATAACCAAAATAAAGGTTGTCTTTCAAGTATTGTAATTTTCACTAATATTAATCTGTCTTAATTTTGTAATTACTTTTGTCAAACTTGTTACAACAAATATGGCATAAAAAAAGAATTGTGTTACTTTTGTCAAATTTAATAAATACGATGTGTAAATTTAATCCAGACTGTTTTTATTTATAAATACAATACCTTGTATCTACGCGATAAATACCAGGTTCTCAGTTAAATTTGAAACAATAACTTCTATCTACGTTTATATCCCTAACCTGAAATATTATATTGAAATCATTATCACCATCTCAAGCGTTTCCTACAATTTTTTAAATATCAGTTTCTTTTTGATACAAATGTTAAAAACTATAGAAATTAAACGTTTTTTTCGCTTCCTGTAAAATCATGGTTTTGTAGTTATTAGATATTGATACTACCCCGTCGATATCCAAGATAAGAATGCTTGGAAACATGCTGGTCCAGCTCCATAGGACAATCTAGGGTCTAGACAAAATTAAACTTGTTGCTACTTTAATTGTATAGTTAAGTTAGTTATTTTTATGACATTGATTTACATTCTGTGATTACTTTCACTCACACACTGTCATATTACTTGTTTACATAATTTGGGAAATCGTATACTTTTACAATGTTTGTAAATATGTGAACACCATGTATCTATCACTTAATTAACTTATTTATCATTGCTACGTTTATTAAATTCTTTTTACCTATTTTGGTAGGGTAATTTTTATTATAGGTGTATTGTCTTCACATATAATTATATAATTAATGTATACAAAATATTGTAACACATTTTAAAAGAGTAACGGTGGAGTTTCTTGCCCATTCTTCTCCATACGAAACTACCTTTTGGAAGGGGAATCAATTATATTTAGATGTAAATGTTGACGTTCGAAAGTGCCTTGTATGTGCCTATTTGAAATAAATGCTTTGACTTTGACTTTGAATGGTAATCTCGTATATAATGACAAATGAATGACTGACGTATGCGGTAATGAAAAAAAATGACTACCTAAATGTTCATTTAAGTAGTAGTTTTTCGAAAATCATTTCTACTAACAGGTTTTATAATAATGACAATACGACAATGTCATTCTACCACGATTCTATTATGAGACCACTGATCGACCATTATGAATTTTTCAGATTACGAACTTTTAGCAAAATGACAATGAGATCGTGTTGGAATAACGAATTTATAAAAAATTTGCAGACTTGGGGCCCTGGACTGAGTATACGTGGGTCACTGTTGTGCCGTTTGTCAAGGGCTGTCGCAGCGGTGACCAACCGTAATTTCTTGTATGGTTTTCCTCGTTTTTGTTTATGTCTGTGCGTAAACTTACGACTATGTTTGTAATAACATATTCGTTAGTTTTACTAACAATCTTGTTGAGTCTTGGTTACTCTAATAAAGAAAAATCTATTCTATTCTATCCAATCCCACCATACAGACAGCATCACCTTATTGCGAGTTAATCCGGGTTTGACTTTGACCATGATATTTTTCGTACGCTCTTGTCGTAGGTAGGTGATCTACTTTTTATCAAGAATATTAATCTTTTTAAAAATGATTCGGTTTCATTAACAAGAAGGTTTCGTTTCAATAGAGAATCGCAAATGAGTACGCGATTCATTAGGTTTCTTTCAGTGAGCTCGTGTGGCACCCAAATATCGAGCTTTTTTGTAAACTCGTAACTTTTTCAAATGGGTCAAAACTGTTTTGTTATCAACACCTAACTCTTCAGCTATGTCATAACTACTAACATGGCGATGTTGACCCACTTTTTTAAAAATGGCATCGACTTTTTCCGTAACAGGACCAGAGCGAGCAGAACCAACTTTGTGGTACTCTTACTGACCCTGCGTTAAATCCATAAACATCACATATTTTTTTCGCGGCTTGAGTGCGTATTTCCCTTTTTCGTAATAAAATTGCAAAATGTATTGAACTCATTCGTTAGATTCTCTCATTTTGGCCGACAAACAAACAATTGCAAATGGCCGTAAATCGTTTTTTTTTTTTTAAGTGTCGTCTAATGTTAAAAAAAATAGAAAACAGTATTAAAAATAGCCAGATGCAAACAGTACAGCTATAAAATAAGAAAAAACTTTTTCCCGGACCTCATAATTAATAGATTACTTGAATGAGCAAGGCCTAGGTACAATATTCACAATTCTACGAATTACTTATTCAATAATCTTGTTTAAGAAAAACCGTCAGATTTTCCTTTGACAAGAAAATATATCTCGAACCGATAGCCACACATCAAAGAACCCTTCCGATTGCTATTTAATTACATTTAACTCAAAAGATATTTTGTCTCAGTAGGTGGCTACGTGGATATCTTTTCGCTAATCTGAGAGAGAAATACAGAATGTTTTCTATTTAGTGCATGTTTATTCTGGGCTGATATAAAATCACTTTAATCATTTATACAAACTAAATACCTACCATTAAGTATATGAAGCCTTTTCATACTTATTTGTTATACAAAACTTAGCTTCTATAAAGAAATAGTAGCTTATTTTGAGGGCACTGTGGTAATATCTTCCAAAAAGAAAAAACTATAATATGGGTACTATGGTAACTCGGTTTTTTTTGCGTGTGTGGCGGACAACACCCGTCGCCAGCACATCACTAGCGCAAGCTACAGACATCCCTATGCTCCTACTGTCCTCTGGCACCGCGGATCCTCCGCCGACGCCTGGAGAGTAGGAGCGCTATAGCTACCATCATTTGAGTTTGCATTCGCGTTTACAAGTGTAATAAACAAATATTGTGGAGTTACTGCGTTCATATTGGAGATATTTCCCCGTAGCGTAGTACCCATACATGTATATTTTTGAATTGCTTTAAGTACTTGTTTCAAGACCTCATCACGTCGCAAGATTATCAGTGGAACCTAAACCAAATTGTGAAACAGACAAGTGAGGAAAACCGGAAGACCATCACGAACATTAATATTAATGTTTTTACACTTATCATAACAGCACGCCCTGTATTACCCGACGGGATTGGCAGAGGTGTAGGTACCTATAGTACACCCCCATTTTTCCAGTTATTTTTACATAAGCCCCAGGTAATAATAATCCAGTTCTTCTAACTGAACAGACAGCAGTGCTGCTGGGGAGTTTGTTCCGCCACTTCTTCTTCCCAGCTAAAGCACTAGGAAGTGGTGAAGGGTGGGCGTTTTGGGGGGACTGTCTTATGTGATTTTGACGTTCAAAAAGTGCTGATTCTCAGCCTAATTTGAATAAATGACTTTTGATTTTGATTTATTTTGATTTTGATTTAATAGAGGATAAGCTGATTCCCGTCGACCGGACACAAATCCAGACTCCGGGCTGAAGAAACACTTTCTAATCTTTTTTTATTTTCTTCTTCAGGTCCTGAATGCGTCTGTCAGCAACGGCTCCAGTTCTGATGACATCCAAGGGCGCAGGCGCACCATGTCCCAGCCAGGGCCGGTTTCAGGCAACCTGGTAACCGCAAGCGCAGCCCGAGCCGCGCGCCGGAGACCGCAGAGAAATGTCATGTACCACCCAGATATTGAGCGAAGTGTCAGTACATTTTGATCATTTGTTATTTAACCTTTGGGGTCTAATTAGTATTGGTGTTGTAGCTTGGGTTGCATAATCAGCCTATAGCAATCTCACTGCTGGAACACAGACCTGCTTTCTGTGAGAGAGAGAGTTGGCCAAAATCCACCACGCGGGACCACTGCGGTTTGGTGGATAGTGCGGTTAGGCTTGATAGAAAAGCTGTTAAGTTTTGAATTTGTAGAATAGAATAGAATATAATATAATACTCTTTATTATGTACACCAAAAAATTACAGATATAAATGTAGAAATTTTACATAGGGTGACATAATGGGCGGTATTATCGCTAAAAGCGATCTATTACAGACAACCTTTGGATGGATTAAAGGGAAAAGGACATATACAATAATAAACATGAAACAAGACCAAGGAAACCATTATGTAATGATGATATTTAAGGAGAGATTATTGTATATATTATTATAATTATTATAATTTATATTTGTACATCTTTTAGTGGTTAATATTTTCGTCATCAAACCGAACGTGTTTGCCGTAAGGAATAGTTTTCAGTGTTGTCTGAACGTGATTTCTCTCAACGTTGCAGTTGACTCGTACTTAATTCGATATTGTTAAGTTTTCCTCAATAGGTAAGTGCAGCTCCACAAAACATTACCCTGCTCATTAAGCTATTCATTTTAGGATTATAAGTAATTATAAGTCACCTAACACTGTACTACATAAATAATAATATTTAAATTCAGCATTTTAAAATTCTTAATTTAAAATATGCATACTCCAACAAGGGCGGTACGAATACATTGAAATTCGGATGTCAGACATTCGCAGTGCGATGACTGACAGTCAATTAATTGCCGGTCGCATTAATCCATGGCAGCAATCTCGGTTATATCAACTAGTAACCAGTATTTACTGGTCTGCCTACTCGGGAGGGATCACACGTTCTAAATTCGCTTGAAGGCCAACAGATTACTAGATTAACTTACTGTAACAGCCGCTGAATCGGAGGGTTAACATAGATTTGTACGCAGATTTAACGGGGAACAAGCTGTAACATCTGTGTTTATGGATCGTTCTGTTTATATGCTCTTTCTTGCAAGAGCAGCCTGTGGACGTCTTTAAGCTGAACGTATGATGATGTTGAAGGCAAGTCAACCAACGCCTAGTGTTCGACAGGGTGACCAGTCAGTTCACCAAATAAAAATTAAAAAATGTTTACTTGACAAGCAACGATTGGCAAAAACATTATTTGTCATTTCATCGTTCTACAACAACAAGTTTACCAAATATTTCACTTAGCAAAATAATTATCCGATAAGCTTTTATTTAATATACGTTATTAAATAAAAGTTTTGACAAACAATTCATTATTTTTAAATTTTATTTCATAAACAACGTTTGGAATAAAGACATTACACAAATTAACTTAATACAACGTAATTTAAAAAATAAAATAACGCACATTAGCATAATTGCAAGTGTACTAGTGTAGGTTCCTTTAAACCCTGCAGACCGCGGGGCTCCATCGACCTCCTGACGGAAACGATAACCCTAGACGGTCGACGTCACGGGGAGTTAGGTTCGGTTAGGTTTCTTTAAACCAATGAGGAAATGATATATATTAGAAACGTGATTTATCCTAATGAATATAAATGAGAAATGAAAAATTTATAAATGATTAAATAGCATCTGATGCATTTGTTAAATGAATTGTTTGCCAAATAAATGTTTGTAAAACAAGTGTTTATAAAATAAAACATTTGCGGAATAAGTTGTTTTCGAAATAAATAGTATACGAAACGTTGGAAAATTTGTCCATGGAGTTTTGGTGAAACTTTAGTGAACCATTCGACAGCTCTAGTGACGTTTCAATGATTTCACCTTATTTTCGCTTACTTCAAATCATGTCACAAGTATCTATCTATTTCAATTTAACTATAGTACACTGGGAACCATAAAATTTTCTAGGAGTCAGTCAGTTAGTCACAAAATTACAAGCAATAAAAAAAATTAAAAAAGAACATAAATCAAACAATATCTCGAAGCATTAGGATATGACTTACAACTGAACATGCTTTATAATTGTACTTGTCTCAATTAATCTTATCAGCATCGGATTATAAGGTTCCACGTTCATATCAAACTGTTGGATCTCGCTTAAAGACTGATAATTAAAGAATGACTGACTGACTGACTGACGATTAGAGACTTATTCGAGCCGTCACCATGCATTACTTTAAAATCAATAATACGATGTGAGGCATTTAAAACACGTAAACATTTATTCCACATTGATTTGAGGAGGAAACGAATAAGTAAATCTAGCTGAATCAATCAAATAAATGACAAACGATACAATCTAAACTCTCGGCGTAGATGGATTGGAACTAATTAGCTACCAATTAGGTAATATGTGATTGATATATTTATTTTTTGTTATAAGCGATAAAATAATATCTAATTTAATATTAGGCGTGGTGCACACTTTTACGGGTCAGCATTAATGGGCGCAGCCAGGCGGCAAAGTCGAATCCTCGAATCGCTTATCTATAAAAATCAATGCCACTTTTCGTTGTAATTTTATAACTCAAAAACGGATGGACCGATTTTCGGGCGAGGCGGCAAACCTCCTTGCCGGACTGCCGCCGTGGGATCTGGAGGCGATAGTCCTCGCGCGCCTGTATGAGTGGCGCGCGGAGGCACTACGCCGGGGGGAAACCCCGCTTCCGCGGCAAATCGCGGCGGAGCGGACGGACCTCCGGCGCGATCTCATGGCGGCATGGAAAGAGCGACTGTCGCAACCCAGCGCAGGGCACGCCACGATAGCGGCGGTAAGACCCCTCTTTGAGGAGTGGCTAGAGAGGCGTCACGGCGTCCTCACCTACCGCCTGACGCAGGTCCTCACCGGACACGGAAGCTTCGGGAGGTTCCTGCACATCATCAGGCGGGAGGAAACGCCCGGGTGTCACCACTGCGATGATCGCCCCGAGGACACGGTGGAGCATACGGTGGGGGCCTGCCCTGCATGGGCGGAGCACCGCCGTGTCCTCGTAGAGGCGATCGGCAGCGGCGGCGACCTCTCACGCCCGGCCTTGGTTCAAGCCATGGTCCGGGGCGAGGGGGAGTGGGAGGCAGTCGCCTCCTTCTGCGAAGCAGTCATGCTAGCGAAGGAGGCGGCGGGACGGGAGAGGGAGAGAGTCTCCCGTCCAAGCCGCCGCGGTGGACGCTCCGGGCGTCGGGAGCCGCGTGACGACTCCCGGCCACCGTAGGCGCGGGCCTGCGGGCGGTGAGTAATGGGTAGCTCACCGTCCGATCAGGATCAGGCCCGTGCCGGACGGCTCGTACGTGTTCCACGCGCGCCTCAAAGAGATGTCAGCATCGAAGAGGGGGCCCACTAGGGCCTAAGCCTGCCGGGAAAGCGGGATCATCCATAAGGGGTACCGCTGACCCGGAACACAAAGGGCCAAGGAAGGAACACGGGTGGGTTTTAGTCAGTAAGAGTCTGACACTCCCTTCCGCTCCACCCAGAGCGGGAGGGGTCATTTGATGATTTCCCATCCTCAAAAAAAAAAAAAAAAAAATGGACCGATTTTGCTAATTCTTTTTTTAGAATATTCCTTAAAGTACGAGGATGGTTCATACGGAGAGAAAAATTTAAAAAAAAAAAAGTTAGGCGGTACGAAGTTCGCGGGGTCAGCTAGTATAGTATACAGTAGAGATAGCTCCGGGTCAGGTTTCTTGTTTAACAAATACTTGATACCCAAATGCTTATCACGCCTTATTATTTACAGAGAAATGTTATTCTTGCGAATCCAGCTGTCGGTTATTGCGATATCTTGTTGATAATAATAAAATCCCCATTAATATAAAAATATGTTACCGCCTTTGTTCCGCCGGTATGATAAGAAGTGATTAACAATACCTGTCGTAGACTCAATAATGCATCTAAATGGGCTATCCCTCTGTGTCATATACAATCTATTAATAGCACCGATAAATGTAGTCGTACGCTTGCAAGAATTGGGCTACAATCAAGAAAGTGTTCGCTGACAAAAATAACATATACCACAAAAATTTGCCATTTTCGTTATAAATGTCAGTGAGTTTCACTTTTTAGCCATAGAAGAATGAATGGACTCGAAATTTCTAGTCTTAATATTTCGTTACCGGATCAATTTTACGCTAATGTGAAACCTATTGGTTTCTCAACTATGTATTTGATTTTTTTTAATGAAATCTTTATTAAATGGGAGTTACTTTAAATGTTGTAAATTTAAAGTAAGCGCGTAAAAGTCTGTGATATGATGCAGACGGACAAACTGATATGGCGATACTATTTCGACTACGCAACCCTAAAACCATGTCACAATCCTGGTCAAAATATTTAATATTGTTCTAAATTAAAATGCCGTACCTACTAACAGTAATGATAAAATTAAAAATACTTAAACACATTAAAGGAAAATCCTAAAAGAAAAAACGACCATAAAGTGACAAATAAAGAAATAAAAGTGAATAATAAAATGGCATGAGCAAACATTTATCTAAGCCTTGAGGTTTTCTATATTGATAGGAATCTGATTACATTTATTATTAATTGAATGAGTTCTGCATAAAGGTATTTAACCTAGCGACAAATGAAAATAGGTTACTCTGTTATAGCAATGACGAAGCATATGTAAATTAACTACAGAGCAGGTAATCTAATCTAAAAATACTTTAAATTGTAAACCGTGGAGAACGTAGTGGGTAGCATAATTGTTTTAAAATGTAATATTTAATATAAATGTCTATCTTATAATATGCTGTTGTTTGAAATAATTAAAAAGAGCAACCTGATATAAGGCATATTCCCAATTATTATAGTTCATATAGTGAAATACTTTGCAAAAAACTTTAATTCGTTATTAGCAAAACACAAACCAAATAACTTCACAAAGAGCTTTAAAAATGATTAAACGATGTTGTGTTTTACGTGTCTAGCAGGTCTTCCTTTTCATAAAAAATCCAGATGTAAACAATTGATTCAATCAATCAAACTTTATTTGTGAACATAGGTATTAAAAAAAAAGGTATTACAATAAAGGTCTTATGTATGTATGGTCTTATGGTCTGTCTTGTGTTGGTCTATGTTAGTCTTTTTGTGGTCTTGTGTCTTTTGTGTGTGATTCATTGGCCTTTACGCATATCTGTCAATAAAAATACATTCCATGAGCCTTCAGTTGACTGAAGGTTATCTCAGTTTGTTGTCTGGATATCTTAAGAAAATGAAAGACTATTGAATAAGTTAGGCTGGTTATCAATATTATCATTCAGTATTTTCGATTTTAAGGTTACTGTGAAGTGATAAAATGTTTAATTAATTTATCAATGCAACGGAGGTCAATGCTTCATATTGATAGATAAAGAAGTCATTTGGGATAAACCTGCCCATTTGGAAGATCTTGTTTTGTTTTTATTGCATTGTTTTCTTAAAAAAACTGGGTGTCAAAACCCAATTGCCGCTACAAATATTAACAGAATTTCCATAATAGCAACGCTAGACTGGTCGGTTATCATAGTTCCTTATTAGTGCTGGACACAAGATTGCTGCTGCCTATCCTAAAGCTACTTTGGAAGTTACAAAGGCAACCTTAAGACAAAGCCACAAAGTCGATTCTAAAAATCTTTCTGCCGAAAAGCCTTTTCTAACTACACTGTGCAGAGATACTAGAGACAGGCTTCCAGACTTAGCAGTGGCTACTGAATTTCAGTACCTACTTGCCATCAGCCGATCTTTCTGTAAAGCTGTCACCGTAAAAACTTAGGTGAAGTTAGTTGTCAATGGTGTCAAGGGATTGACACTATTGACAGCTGACTTCAAGCTCACCTCACCTACGTTTTCACGATGAAAAATATACAGAATAGACCGGCTGACTTCCACAACTAAATTACTGGGCCTACTCACTGGCTGACTGGCTGTCAAACTTGCATGCTACTGAAGTTCTGACTATCTGTAACTAAAGACTGTCATGTGTCTACCGAAGTAACTACAGTTAATAATTCAAACATCGGTTTACTGCAGAATCATTCACCTACTAACTAACCGCTGCGCTGGATAACCAAAGATCGAATAGTATTTTGTAGAAATGTAAATTCTTTTACACAAACCCGTATTTTTTGTATCAAAGAATTATTATTTTATAAAATATTAAGCAACGCCAAGAGTTTTATATTTTTTAACTTTTGTTTTTATTGTGTGCATCGTCTTCACATATAATTAATGTATACAAAATATTATAAAACATTTTAAAAGAGTAACGATTTTATTGCCCATTCTTCTCTTTACGAAACTACTTTTTGGAAGGGACGAAAGTGGCTTTTATGTGCCTAATTAGAATAAATGATTTGACATTGACTTTGCACATCAATTATAAAATAAATGATTCAGTACTACGGTAAATACACATTTCATTGTCACTGGCAAAACCCAAAACAAAATACGTTTCAAGAAAATCAAAACCCTTTAATCAAAACAGAGTCTTTACTAATTAATTATGATAACTTATCGAGATTATCCGATTACGCCATGTAAGTATTATTTACAAAATTCTCGACGTTCGTACGATAACGTCACGTATTTTATTTTTTCATACATATTAGCAACAGGCTGTTTTAGCCCGTATTCAAAGTAAATGTATGTTAAGCGTCGTCCGTAGTTTAAACAACGAATTCGTATATGTGGGCCCAATGGGTTGTAATGATTTCTACAATATCAATATGTGGATATGCCTTCAAGAAAATTAATTCTAATCTGTATTTGATATTTTATTACCCTAATCATTTGTTTTACATACTAATGAAATATGTGTTAATTTAATATATTTGTATTAACTTAAATAATAATTATTGAACTAGATTCTTCAGCCATATCATTAGTGTTTTACGGCTACTTAAGTGTACCATACGACATAAATTGTTATTCACGGCATTTTTCTACAATGATGAGGCAGATTTCATTTAATCAAGAGCATCTGCATACATTTCATTAAGCCAAAGCAGAAACAGAGTAGGTTTTTTTTTACTTTTAATAAAATGCAGTTGAGAATGTCCCTTACCAAATTGGTTCACAATATTATTCAGTTGAACGTATTAATGAAAGCTGTCTATCAAAATGATCACTCTGCAACAAAAATAAAATTTATAAAAGGTTTGTAAAGCCGGGTCCACTTCCATAGCGTCGAGCGGCGAGCACGGGCCGTGTTTGTGAGGCGGGTCACTCTCGCGCAGCCAACTGTAAACCTTTTGAGTCCAGCCGGCCGCGGCCCACCCTCGTCCCCTACCTCCTGGCTGCCCCCACTCACCAGCTCACCCCCACCTGCCTGTTAATACCGAGTGCGGACACACCGTGCCGCCCCAACGCCTCGCCTAATGAAAATTCGATCTCTACTTTTTATTTCCCTTACAGCCACTGTAAGGTTTATAAAACATGCTCATTCGAAAATGTCATTAGCCGATTATATTGTTATAAGTGTCGTTTAATTATCAACCTTTACCTAGCGGTGATTGATTAAGCGATAATTAAGTGATGACGCGTTGTTATCTATTGATATGAACTCTAGGCCGGAAAATGCAAACGAAAAGACACGTGCGTACTGAAAATGATGAGGAGATGTCATCATCCGCGATACATTAAGGACATTTTCAATATTGTTTAAGAAAACAGAAACAAATGTCTCCTATGAACATACAACTCCCAGCACATTGCAGATAGTTTTAACTCTTATTACAAGTATGTATCTACAAGTCTAAAGTTCAAAAATAATTACATAGTTTGTTTATTCATATAATTTATGTAAAAGTATAACATAAGCGACAACAATAATAACGAGTATGAGACCTGAAAGGATTCTCTTTTAACAATACAGTTACATATACAACACAGTTCATTGGAAGTATCGTACAAAGAGTTTTTTCCGCCGGCGCGCGGCGTTTACAGCGCGGGCCGAAATTCGTTTGCAGAGGAACGCTGAAACACCGTAATGGGATTATAGTGAAATACCGGGTGGTGTCGATCGAGAGAAACAAGCGGCTAATGAAGTTATTAATCCGATTTTATACGGCTTTCGATGTCCATGTTCGCCACTTTTTTAGCCTGCCGCCGTCGCTATGCAGATATGAATTTGCAGATGGGCGTTTGCAGGCAAACGCGGATTTTATTGCATTTCTAAATTCCTTCTGTTTTTCACAGGATTCCACGCTCGACAGACAATCGCCCAGGATTTTGAATCTTAGTAGAGGAGAGGAGTCGGGATCTGCTACGCCAATTGGTGAGTATCTATTGAAAGTTAATTTTATAGTTTCCAAATTTTTATGAAGTGCTAAGAAATCCCTTTAATTTCGTTAAAAGTTCGCAACCATGTGAAGATGTTATCATGATTTAATTACTTATATATATTTTTTAATTATCAGGTGATCGCTCTAGTCCAATGCTATACAATGGTAACCTCAAAATTGGAGACGCAAAATCACTGAGTAAGTATTAAATCCGTGAACCTAATTGTAAGTATAGTAAGCTCAAACAATGACCAAAAGATTTGCCAAAGATTCGAGTAGCTCAGCAATCTAACAATTACTTATATTTATTTTCTACAGCTATGAAATATAGAACTTTACCTAATTCTGTTCCTTTTTAAAGCAGTATCTTTACTTACGACCTGATATTAAAGACCCGGTTTAAAAGATTAACAAAATCATAATTTAAAATTGACAATCTTAGAAAATAATTTTCCTGTGTTAATGCTACTTACTATCAGTTCACAATCAGGGTATAAGCGGTAACCCACTGACTTCCGCAAGATTTAATTAAATATCACGAGTTTTTACCGAGGTGCATTTTTAAATGATTTAGGTAAGTAAATACTCAATCATTCAAAGTCAAAGTCAAAGTATCTTTATTGTGGGCATATGTAAGGTACAGGTCTTAACAATAGCTTGTCTTTGAGTGAGATTTACGCAATTTTGTTAGCAGCTTAATAATAATAAGAACTTGTTGCTGTGTACCTAATGTGTAATTCTGCAAGAAGTACCCTCATACCCAATAATATTCCCACTGCACCTCTTCGTTTGTTACACATATGCACACATGGCGCTATATAGCGCCGCTTTTGTCACAAACGTTTCATAATCGAAAAATGATAATTTATTATCCAAATAGTCTAGGTTGGATTACTGGTCCATGACTGAAGAATTAACTGATAAACAGGAGATTACATTAAGACGGATTGATTTCACGATAAATTACACCTATTTTAAAGTATTATTTTCTTTGTAAACGTGATACGAAACGTAGGACGGAAAAATACAAACTTACTTTTGATTGCGCTCATAATTCATTACGATTACTTTTAAATCACATTGCATGATTGAAAAATGGTAAAACCTGTTTCTAATATATACACGAGTGACAAATAGGTATGAAATATCACCACCCTGTGATGATAAAGGCGAAAGGATTTACATTAGGGTATTTCTGTTCCCGGTCAGGCCAGAATCGAAGTTACTCGTCTACTTAAACTTACACTGGAGTATGTTAGCCAAGCAAACACGAACTCCTGTGACAAGATAATATAATAATTATAATAATATGACACAACACCCACACAAGGTCTTCAGGTCCCGAACTAGGCAGAGCCTGTACTACGGTAACCTGATGACTGATATACATATACACACCCAGACACAGGTCAATCAGACATGTTCATGCACATGACTTGTCCGGGGATCGAACCCGGGACCAGCGGCTCAGAAGACAGGGTCGCTACCAACTGCACCAACCGGTCAGTCCTTGTCCTTCTCTGAAACAAATGAATTCAAATTCTGTGACTCACGCAGTTTACAAATGTCATGCATTTCCCAACTTCTTTAACTAGGTCTAATCGTTGATATAAAACAACGAATAGCAGCTTAATAAAAGTTTATAAAATCATTAACAAAGTAGTAATAAAAGTACCAGAGATAGTTCCCAGAGAATATCATAATTAGCAAGCAACTGCATAGTTAACTGTTATCTGCCAATTGAAGCATGATATTTTTATTTAATTGGCTCGATAACGGAAGCATGAATAATTGAATATTGATATCTATCTTATAGGAATTTACACAATTAAATTATTTGATATTTAGCTCCTTATTCCAACGTGTTTTACAAAGGGGCTATCCGTGCGTGCATTACGAGGCCCCTGCGTAGAGATAGGGTGAAATATTTTTAGCTGGGAAGCACATAGCAAAGGTTTATTAATTATTCTATTATCCTTGTCTCTCACTTATTGGTGCCTCTGTGGTTTATCATGCTCAGACAACATACGACATAACTTGTTGTGTAGTTCATTAGAATGTCATGTCAATGGCACTTTGAAGTGTGACCCAACGAGACAGTAAGTTGCGTAGCCCAAATTTATTCCTTAAGACTTCTTCATAATTGGTCATAATTTCAATGGTTTAAACACTAAAATAGAACTCGTTCTAAATCAATGTTTCTTCAAAGGTATCTCATAAGATGATGATTTTAACAGACAGCTACCGCCTATACCTGCCGCAGAGCGACTCGCGAGGCACCGCGACCCCTCGCAAGCGGTCAGTGGCGACCATGGACGCTCAGTCCATACGCTCAGTGGAGACCCAAGCCCCACCTCCCACCAGTCCTGAGGACAATAAGAAGCTTACCAAGTAAGTTCAGCTACTGAGTAACAGGTAATACAATGATGCCCATATCCTGATAGTCCATACCATCAGTTTGTAGGTACCAGGTTCCTCTACAGTCTACGCAGCCATGAAAATATACCTAGGTTCCTCTACCCATTCAGGAAAAGAAACTGAAAAACACTTTGGCCTAAAAACAAAGTAATTTCCGTGCCTGATTGCTCGTTTGGTTGCCTAGGATGCGACCAATTTGAACCGTGCACCTAGCTTCTGTCGCTTCATAGGTGCCCATGTAGGTTTATGTGAAATAAAATATTTTGAATTTTGAGGAGTGGTTGAAGGCAAGCTGCCGATGACGATCATGTATAAGGAAATAGATTTACCGATCTGTAGTTTGCGAAAACTGGAACAATTTTAGTTAGATTACATACTGCGTGTATTAAACGCCATTTCACTACTGCATCTGTATTTTTTATTGAAACAGTCTTTCAATAATTTTTTTTTGCACAAATTTAACGAGCACGTCCTTTTATATTTAGTTTTTGGAACGCGCTGATTTACATTCATTTGTTTGTCCGGGGCGTGGTTCACCGCCATAGTTCACTGATCGCTACGGCCGGATTCACAAACTCACCTTTTAACCTACTGAAATGTAATACAAAATATTTTGGAATCAACTTCTATGTTGGATCAATAGTAACACGACTACCTAGAGTAGGGTCACACGCTCGATTCTGAGGTCGGGCAAAATGTTGTTAGGTTTTATTTCAAACAATGTATACTGAACTCCATCTGTAGCTGGAATTTAAAACTATATTATGCCTGGCTCGCCCTTACTACACCAATTATTACAACAAGTCGTAAGTAACTAACTTATCTAAACAGAATATATTAGAATATTGATCAAGTTAGCTTCCAGAAATAGACCCAGTATACCGTCTACTTCTTCAATATTATAGTCGCGTCACAACTGTTACTGTACTATATAAAAAAAATTGTTTATTTCAAACAACTAGACTCATAAATACAAACAGAAACATAGAAGGATACAGACAGATAACAAGCAGAGACAAAATTGAAAACTCACGAGGAAACAATATGCCTGCTGCACCAATGCCGGATATAAGGGCAATCCAGTCTGTTGGCGATCTATATGATCGCCAACAGACTAGATTGCCCTTATAATTATAGTCCTATAATTATATTATAATCCTACAATATTATTATTTTTTCCAGAAAGTACCTCACCCTAATAATAAGCTGCATGTATGCGATACTGTTAGTCACTCTCGGACTAGTGGTTTACCTGGGCGATTCCTTCGTCAACCAGTCTATTTCCGAGGTAAGATTTACTTATCTCTAAGTGCCTATCTTCTTCTGATTTCCCGCTCTGCCCTAGTTCCAACGTGCTAATGCAGCCTTAGGGTTAGTGCAGATGAGTTCAACACGTAATCTTATCAACGGAGTCGCAAATGGAATCATTGACGTTGAAGTATTTTTCTTATCTTATTAACTGGTAAATTATGAATTATTTTAGCAACAAAAGAAATATAAACTATGGTATGGTAGGTAACAAAACTTAAGTAATTTAAAGTACAGATGCGCATAGACGGTATTCTTAAAAAAAAAGAATCAAAGTTACATAAAATTTATGTATTGGTAGGTAATTTCAATTAACTTTGTCATTGGGCGACAGTTTTTGGGCAAATAAAAGGGACGGTTTACATGGAGTGGGTACGATAATAATGTTGGAATCGGACAGATTTACTTTTTCTAATGCCTTTGAAAATATGTGGTTTTAATATCTTTTTTTTTTTTTTTTGATAATAATAATATGAGACAACATCCACACAAGGTATTCAGGTCCCGAACTAGGCAGAGCCTGTACTACGGTAAACTGATGACTGATATACAGACATACCTACTATACACACCCAGACACAGGTCAAACAGACATGTTCATACACACAAATGTTTGACTTGTCCGGGGATCGAACCCGGGACCAGCGGCTCAGAAGGCAGGGTCGCTACCAACTGCGCCAACCTGTCAGTCTGAAATTATCTTTTTGAATAAAGATATTGACTTAGTGTCTTTAATATGCTTAGGTAAAGAGTTGTAGATCTGTGCTCCTTGATACAAAATACACTTTTTACCATACTACCATATACATTTACCTACACTACCACCTTCAAACTGTGCGTGTATATATTTTTACTTATTTATCTAAGTTACTCTGACAATTACCGATGCACAAGTCTGTACCCACCATTACAAAGGTACATAAAATAAAAAGTTTCTACAACTTAAAGGAATTTACGGCGGCAATCCTATTTCTTCTATAGATAGAAATATTTTCTAGATTTTTCTGTAATAACTTTACTTTATATTTCCAGATTTACTCCATAGTGCTCTGTAGCATCGGAATGGTATATATCATATTCCTACTAATCGATATAACAAGATATAAAGCGATAGTGGTCAGAAATCATAGAATTAAAGCTCAACACGAAGAAACGGTCATGGAGTACTTTAGAAAACAAGAGGTGGGTGATATTCTTTTATTTAACTGATATCTAAAATAATTGAGCTAGCGCCGGTTGTAATTTCTTCATGTATCCAACATGCAGTTTTCAGTGACAAAACTGAACTGAATTTTGAACAACTTTTTACTATAATACTTTTGATTAAAACAGTACAAAAACATAAATTCTAAGTATTTCTCCTCAATACTTTCAGGAGCAAATGGGCTCAGTAACGCCCGGGGACCGCACCCCTGAGTCCACGTATCGAATGCCCGGCATGCCGCCACCGGTGCTCATCCCCACCAAACATGAGTACTGCTTCAGTCAGGGCAGGCATTCTGGAAGCTTCTACCTTAAGATGGGTGCCGCTGGTAAGGATTATTTTCAGTTAAGGCATGCTACACACTTGCTCGGCACACTTAATCGGCATGATCGCCTTAATCGCGGCAAAATCGAATATACATGCGTAAAATGACGCTTAAAGCCGAGAGTCACTTGTACTCCCCGCCATAGTGATCAGTTTTTTGCACTGGACCATACCTTCTAAATATGTATATTGATGTTCAAAGTTCAATTTTTTTTTTACGAACACTTGTTTTGAATATTATAACTTAACTTTATATACCCCGACGAATCCTGTACTGTTGATAAGCACAATGTTTTGCGTGCGTTAGGTTGCGCGCTAAACTAAACAGAAAAATAAAAGTCGTTTCCCAGCCATTATTTTTGCTAAATGAAAATTAGTTTATGGGGACAGCGCCATATTGCCCGCGAAATTAAATTATTCTTAAGTTTTTTGCAATTTGCAGGCCAGTGTCAGGTTGTATGTTGAACAAAATATGATTCGCGACCGTAACAAATATGTATTTACAGAATTATAATCATTAAAATCATCGAAACCTTCTAAGTTCATATAATCCTAATAAAATATCAACCAACAAACAACCCGCGCAACCCAGCGCTTGTCCCTTAATGCACAGAATGCGTAGATGACGGTTATATGATGGGTCTTTTTACACCCTGTATGTAGAAATTGCTTCGGGTTGGTTTTGTCGTTCAACAAGTATAACTGCCGAATCGATGTGCCGACCCGAACAAGTGTGTAGCACGCCTAACATAACATCACGAATGATTTGTCATTTACAGTATACCTATATTTCGACAGTTATTTACTAAGTATCATGTAATGAAGGCAAACCTATTCCTAACAATCGGGCAAAAATCCAGATTTCGGCTTGCTACCGAGAATTTCCTAATTTCGACATTTATCGCTTTTCCAGACCCGGACCCGAATCACGTTACACGCTTTCTATCACAATTATAAGGATTTTGAGAGAAATTCTAGGTTATTCCATTGCACCATAATGTTTGAAAAACTCGGCTGCTTGACAACGCGAATAATGCTATGAATATCGTTGAATTTTCAAAATAAAGGTATTGACATAGTGTGTTATCCAATTACCTCGCCGGTAATCCTACTCACCCTCAGCGACTGCTTACTGTAAGGTGTAACTGGTCTAATCTCTCGATATACTAGGCTGTTGTTAGCTACAACATAACACATATACAGGGTTATTTGTAATACGTCGGCAATCCATTAAGGGGATGTAGGGGAGGTCATTTGCAACCAAATGACCCCTTATGACCCCTTTGCGAATTTCAACCATTTTCCAGTAATTTGACAATTTATATTTGTTTGAAGATATCTGGTATATTTTGTATCTCGTTGGATAGCTGAGAAGTTTTACATATTTTTGGAATGTTCTGTTGATAAGTATATCCATGTTTTTATGCAGAAATCAACCATTTTAGTCAAATAACCTGCTCAAAATGATGAAAATTGTGTGCTCTGATTTAAAAAACATTAAAGATAATTGTCATTTTATGGTTGATTATTACGAGTATGTATTGAACTAGAAGCAAATAATAATAATTTTAAAAACACATGCATATAATATTTTTAATAAATTTTCAATGTTGTATACCGCCAAAATATAAAATGTCAAATTACTCGGAAATGGTTGACATTTGCATAGGGGTCATAAGGGGTCATTTGGTTGCAAATGACCTCCACATCCCCTTGATGGATTGCCGACGTATTACAAATAACCCTGTATAACACCTGTTTTCCCCGATGGGTTAGGTAGAGCCGTACCTATAGTACCTACACCTATATTTATGTTTAATCCCCATGTAATAGGGGGCGAACCTATTGTCATCAACCGGGCACTAATCCAGACTCCGAGCTGGTACTGAGAAAATCCTGTTGGAAAACCCCAATAACACTTAGCTCGACCTGGAAATAGGATAGTCGCTAGTTAGAGTATTTTATACTTTGCGTTAAAAAAGCCTCCACGTGTGATACATAAGGCTAATTATCTTATCCGCCGGGCGCATTTTGTGTGCAGTCAGCCTAGATAAAAACACTACTGACTAGCTAATTTCATTATTACCATGACTGTTAACTAAAATGTACTGTCGTATGACGTTTATTAATGACACGAAAACACATCGTTTCATTGAACCATTTTATTATTATTGATAATGTTGCGTAAAAGTTGCGTAATTCTAGCACATTTCGGTAGTGATCAGTGTCGCATATTTATTATTGACTGATAACGAGTAATTATGATCAGATATAATGATAGGAATTATTAAAATCATTGTACTGTGACGTCCATTTTCTTTATCGAAATGTATTTATATTTTTTTACTTATTTTAATTTAAATTCTATAAAAGAACTAGCTTTTGCCCTCGACTTCATTCGCATGGAGGTCGGACATCATGCCACGTGAATAACTTCCAGGATAAAAGTATCCTATGTCCTTCCTAACCCTGGTCTACATGTGTGCAATTTTTTTTTTAATTGTTCCGCTAATAAGTGATGGAGAGGTAACAGACAATCAGACACAGTTACTTTCGTATTTATAATAATATTAGTATGGGTAATGCCATCTAATTTTATTATACATATAAATAAAATATTTCCATTTAGTAGATAAATGTTGGTACCTACTTTTACACCAATCAGGTGCCGCGCTAGTATAGGTACCTGATATTGTCTGAATATCTCACTGTGACCCAAATATCCTTTGCACATTCCACGCCAGCTTAAAGGCATCATCATGAATAACGTTTAGATAAACAATAATTAGTAATTTGACGAAACAGTCCTATGGCAAGCCCTAACTGTTCTGCTATATCGGAAGGGGACTATGGGTATAGGCAGATAGGCTACAGGCATTTATCACAACGCTCACTGATAGCGTGTTTCAGGCTTTAAAAAAAAATTCCTTAAGTTTTTCCTCGCGTTGTTTTTCTTCACTTTACTCAGTGATGTCCAAGATGATTGTAGAAAGAACATAAGTAAAACAGTCACATTGATACTTGCCCTGTGCGAACTCGTGCTCTCGTTCTCAAGTTCTCGAGACTTCTACTTTAAACCATAATCACCATCATCATCATTATCCCAATATATTTGTGGTCGGCGAAACTTGTCTTTTTCTTCCACACTTTTCTTTTATTCGTCATCTCGGTAGTCACCATCCACCGTTTCCTTGGTTAAACCACCAATAAATAGTATTACAGCTTTTCAGACTTATAATTTTTTTCTTTCCTACAGGATTTGCTCTCGGACATTTAGTCCACTCGATCCTCCTATTGGCAATACAAATAGGACAGCTGACCGACGAAAACGTCGATAATGATGTATGTGTGAACATCCTCCAAGTGGTGCTCGATGTCATGTTCCCGCTCTACTGCTTCCTGCAGCTGTACTTCATCTTCAAATACTCTAACGTCATCATCTTGAGGGCACAGGTAAATATCATCATTTGACACCAACTTACCATAATGGAACAAATTTTAATAATACTTGACCATACAGATTATACTAACATGGGGTCACCTTAATTGTACCCACGCAAGCTGCAGCCTGCACGTGATGTATTTGCCCATATTGCATGAATTGGGGGAACAAGAGAAGATTCGAGAGAAGTAGGGGGAATTGGGGAGGCCTTTACCCAGGAGAGAAATAGTTCAATCTTACAAAAAAAAAACAACACTAGCTCCCGCAGTCAGATCCGAATTAATGATCATAATGTTGTTTCATAGTAACAAAAAACTTATAGTTTATTGTGGTAATAATAATTCCTTCAGAATGATGTCAATGCCAGATAAAAGCAATGAATTTACCAAAAATACACAATGCATGTGGATTAAAATCAATAAAAATTTACAATGTTTAAGCGAAGAACGCCACATGACTAATCGTGAAATCCGGAAACGTGGGACTGAGTAACAAAAGAGTCCAACATACTTTTTTCACCTATCAAACTCGAATTCAAAAATCTACTCTAGACAAAGCAGATACAAAATATTGCAAAGCTAACTGACATTATACAATTATTTGAAAATCACGTGTGAACGCTAAAACAATTCCAACGATTTCAGGGCTTAGCTCACTTCGCGTTCATGCATCTAATCGGCAGCAGTCTGTGTTTCTGGGTGTCTGCGATCGTTCGCGAGACGATCTTGGGATTGACACTGTACGCCACTTCTAAGCATGCCAACGGCGAATACTCAGATTATGGTGGAAACGTCACTATTGCTGAACATGGTGAGATTTTCATTGGGTATTTATTTATTTAAACTTTCCGCACAAAAGGTACAAAGGCGGACTTAATGCCTTAGGCATTCTCTACCAGTCAACCAAGGGTGGTGAAGAGATTAGATGGCAGGTGCTTTAATTGAAAGGAAAGGATTGATTTTGAGCGATGTTTAACAATGATGATGATGATGGGTATAGAGATTAATTTTAAACTACAGATTAACTTTAATACTTTTGCCATGGCTGATTCCACATAATTATATTTTGATTGCTAAATTCGCCAACCTTTTACGTTTTACTGCTGATACCTCCCTATAAACTTCAATAATTATAATCGTTTCATTAATAATTTTTCAGATAAATCCCTGGACGAGAGATTCATCGACGTAAGCAATCTGTACAACCCCGAATGCAACAGTTCCGCGGCCATTAATTCGATATATGAGAATTTCTCGCCGTACCTCTATCCGTTCAACGTGGAATTTAATATTCTTATTGGTACGTATCACAAATTCCCTGTGATTGGTAAATTGGAAATGAAAGAGGCAAAATAAGAAAAGTTCTTGAAAGCCGGCCTTGGGTTTAATTTTCTTTATTGTTACTGGCTTCTGAAGCTGATTCACTCATAATAATAATTGCCAGAATTGTAATTCCAGAATTGTGATATTAGATATGTTTATGTATTTTAGTTGCTATTTACTACATTATCTGGAACAACATCGGGAACTGTGACAACGAGGACAACGGTTCTGATGTCAACTCCAACAGCGAAGACAACTACCATATGTGCAGGTACTGTAATATTTTATTACTGGAGAAAAGATACATGTCTACGGGTCAGTAATTAAACTGTTCTTTCGATCTCTTCTGCTATGGTCTAAAAATGGTATTTTAATTTTTAATCTCTACAACAATTTAACTTATCCGTGTTATTTCCAACAGAGAATCTAGAATCCAACACAAAGTATTAAAATAATGATAAATGATTTTATTTCTGTAAGTAGGTTTGTACAAATACTTTTACACGTCAATCATATATTAAAAGCTAGATGAGAACGGCGTTTCTTATCTGACTACTCTGAGAAGAAAGGCCGAAACAAACTCAGAGGTCAGTCTCTTTTAAAGTCCAGACATGATCTTGGTCAGATCATGTGAAAACCATGTAGGTTGGTATCTGAAGTGGTCTTCTGAGGAGGAAATAACCACGCAGATTAACCACCAGTCCAGTCAGTGCACGCATTTGTCAGTAACCGTGCAGCTCAACTCAGAACTTAAAGAGCTCAACGATTCGACGAACAATACCAAAGAAAGGGCATTTGGGTAGGTCGCATAAACTACTTAAACTGCCAGATCATGACTAAAACTAAAACAATGACCAACATAGTCCTCACATTCACAATAATACTAATAATGTAATATACTAAAAATGTACTACAGTACAGTATACTATTCATGCAACTTGTTTACCTTTACTATTGCAACTCTATGGCGTTGTGTGTTTGTTAATTTTGTCTGCTTTGCGCACAGTGTTATTTATATATAAAATAATATTTTTCCAGGCTCCCAACAGCAAATGAAGACAATGACTTCACAAGCAACATCGTGATCTACGCTGACTGTCACGCCTCCAACCGCGGCCTGTTCTTGGGTCTCATCGTCATGGTCGTCATCACCGGCATGCTTATCATCGGTTTCGTATTTAGCAGCGTCGGAGAGTAAGTTATTAATATTTGATTGCCAAACATTTATGAAATCAAAGACGTTTACGATTTCCATCTTCAGATAATGTTAAACAGTAACTGTTACAAAAAAAAAAATATGTGGCAAATGCAGCCTTTCTTTCTCAAATTAGTTCAGGCTACTATGTTTTATATTTATCTGTAGGTAGCTTTCACATAATCTCTTATTCTAACTACAAAACATTATTTCTAGTGACTTCATGGAGCTTGGCTATCTTCTTAACTCTTGCACGAGGCTGGGTCTTCACTCCGTGTTGCTCTTCGCCGTCGTCATCGCCTTCAACCAGATGCGTCAGCTGGACATCAATGAACACCCGATCTCACTCCTCGATGATGTGCTGCTTTTCATCTGCCTGCCCGCCTTCTTCATGGAGACAGTCTTCTCTTTGATTGCTACTATCACTTTTTCAAATGTTGTCAAGAGCATTGATTTTATTGTTATGGTGAGTATGATTACAGAAATATAACTGATCTTGAAACTATTCGCTATAAAGTGCTACTCTTTTATAACTTTTTCTTTATTTTTGTGTCTTTCAGATTTCCTCCATTTTCAATAAATATCCATTTTATCTCGCAGAAGTGTAAATATCTCTACAATTTTATTATTTCCCAGGTCATACAAGTCCTTATTCAGACACCACTGATCATGGACGCCCTCCGCCGCTGCAGCAACGCCAAGAAGCTTCGTAGGAAGAAGCCAGGCCGCGAAGTCCTGATGTTCCTCCTCATCGCCAACGTCGCCATGTGGATCTTCAACACCTTCTCCTACAAGTCTCCTGACAGCCTCGACGAGAGATACGAGTTCTACGGCAAAGTCATCTGGACCATATTAGGCCATATTAGTTTGCCTCTTATCATGTTCTATAGATTCCACTCCAGTGTATGCTTCGCGGATATTTGGGATTCTGCGTACAAGCCAGGTTCAGAACATTGATTACCTAGATAAATATAAATAAAATTGTGATTAAATGAAATTTATCAAATTAGTAGTTATCGAATTAGATTGAGAGGAAATGTTAAAAAAAACTTTTAGAAAATGTTAAGTTTGATTTGCATCAAAGTTTGTTTTTAAAATTGTTAATTCATCGCACAAATTTAATTTTGAGAAATTAAATATCGAAAGCATGTATTATAAGAAGACATAGTTGCATTTATAGATCACGAGCTGTTTGTTGCCCGCGACTTCGTCTGCGATCCAGGATGAAAAGTAAACTATGTCCTTACCCAGGTAATGGTCTATGCTATGAGTGTGCCAAATTTCATCCAAATCCGTTCAGCCGTTTTAGCGTGAAAGCTTAACAAACAAACTTACTTTCGCATTTATAATATTACCTAGGATATGTATATAATGTAGCAGCAATATTTCATTTAATCAATATCAGAATAAAAATAACAAATTGCGTCTTGTAGAAAATAGTGTAAATAGCCATGGTACATACAATAACATTGTTAGTAGGTACTTTTATAAATAAAACAATAGTTAATTAGGGTACATTAAGTTGATATTTACTAGTTTTTTAGTTTACTTTTATCTAGTTTTAAGCTTTTTACGTGCAATGTTACAATTACAATGCTCATGAGATTACTGTTTATTTTTTCATAACGTTTTCTTCTATCTTTAATAACCAATCACAGAGGACGTAAATATCGACACATCTACAGTCCCGCCTAAGAATAGGCCACCCACACTGCACCCGTGGGTATCATAAAAGGGGCTAATGGATATTGTCCAGATGGCATTGAGTCCTCTCGTCTGCTTTAAAAATATCTAGCAAACTTAGTAATTAATCATTTTAAAAAATCTTAAAGCTTGTGAAAACTGCATCAAAAAATTTTAATGCTTGTGAAAAGTGCATCAAAAAATCCTAATGCTTGTGAAAACTGCATCAAAAAATCTTAATGCTTGTGAAAACTGCATCAAAAAATCTTAATGCTTGTGAAAACTGCATCAAAAAATCTTAATGCTTTTGATAACTGCATCAAAATTCGGAATAACATTGTTAAGAAGAAGCGTAATTCTGGCTTTCCTTTTTCGGGAATGACATATCTTTCCACTACATTCCAAGCTAATAGGCCTAATAATTTGTTGCGACGTAATTTAACCTTATCGAACAACCTCCTGCAGGTGAACGCGGTTACTAGCAACCACGAAGCATGTATCAATACACCGTCTTAGCTGACCAACTGAGAGAGCCCGTTAATTATGTTGGGGCCCCTAACGCAATTACCGAATATTAGGTTAAGTACTCGGACAGACAGGCACAGGCGCACTTAGCCGACGGCCGAGATACAAACTAGTTACTGCGACCACGCTTAGGTACATGCGAACACTGCATGCATCCATAAACCTGCCATATACCCTTGCCTACTGCAACGGTATATCTTGCAAAATCAAGTCCTTCCCGGCCCCAAAGATGGCAAATCAAGTTTAAGAAAAAGTTCGCACTCGTAAAGCTTCATCTAAAGGACTAGTGATCTAAAGCTTGATGATATTTACGCCCAGGCACTGTATTTTTTATTATTATTATTTATTCTTAATCAAGTAACGAAAGATTGATTATTAGGCACACAATTACAATAACAATACAAAAATACAAATCATTCAATTAAATTATTAACTTCTCTGCAGTATGTATCAGAAATATGTGGTTTAACAGACCATCAAACTTTCTCTTCTCCATGGGACCAAAATCGTAATCGCAAAAAAAATATCAGCTGTCTCATACAAAACTTTAATACCTACTCGATCCAAATGTATAGGACAGCTGATTATTTTTTGTATCAAAAAACCACCGTCTTCCAAAAAAACACTACAAAGAGAAAAATAATCACCACCACCACCACCATCAGCATCACCTTTGTACCTATTTTTCTGTTATTTTCTTCTTGTCTGTTTATATAAGTGTGTACATAAATGGTTAAATAAATAAATAAATAATTTTAATTTCGGAAGTCGGTGGTTTTATTTATTGTGAAAAAGTTTTTACTTTTTAGTTGTGGTACCTACCCCGAACGAAGTCGTATACCGCTACTTGTAATGTAAATAACAATAACAGGAAGCTATTACAACATCATCAACATGCATCAAGTGGCAAAAATACGTTTTATTGAAGCTGACTCAAAAACCACTCATCAGAACTTGACCAAATTTATATGGGACCGATCTGAAAGTATATGCTTTCAAATAAGAGAAGAGTTTTTCAAATCAGTTTATAAATGACGAAGTACTGATGTAACAACAATTTAAATAAATATACTGCTGAATTGAGAACCTCCTCCTTTTTTTGAAGTCGGTTAAAAAGAGGTAAGTCCTTGAATAAAAAATAATTCAGCTGGGCCTTAATTGAGCAATCTAATGGTTGTCAAACAGTTTTATTTCTATTACCAGGGTTAACTAGGTAATTGCTAGAAAAAGTCGGAGTCAAAATGGTGTAATATCAGTGTTAGCCTTTAAAGGTTCACTTTTTTTATGGAATGTATGTTTTTTAAATAACTCTAGGTACTAATGAAGCACTATTTCATTTTGTATATGTAAGTAAC
The DNA here is from genome assembly GCA_937001585.2 of Brachylomia viminalis. Classification (NCBI taxonomy): domain Eukaryota; kingdom Metazoa; phylum Arthropoda; class Insecta; order Lepidoptera; family Noctuidae; genus Brachylomia; species Brachylomia viminalis. The sequence goes on from OW443299.2 coordinate 15,021,728, forward strand.
AGCTCACAACGTAATAATTCAAACGTGATTTTTAAAAAATGCTGTCGTGTCGGTGTTAAATATCGAGAAAAACTGACTTAGCAGTAAATAAAATCAGAAAAATCTATGATATTCTTCAGGATATATGCTAGTTAGATAGTGAGTTGAAAACATAACACAACTAATTTGGTACGATAGAAAAAAGTTACAAAAATACCTCTAAAAATTATTTTAACGGTTAAAAACCATACTAATATACTCGTACATGCAATTCTTCTGTTATTTTCAGATTGTTCTTCAAGCAACATATTAAAGTGTTTACATTTTTTTGTCCAATCAATAGATTTTTTGTAAATAAAGAATTGCTTCATATTTTGCAATCAATTACCAGCTTTCTGTCATCACGCTTGTCTTTCTTTTCTATTCAGTCCGACAGTGACCGCGCTTTAGCTGTTGTCAGTCCCTTAAAGTATATTTAACGTGCTTCAGAGCTATATTGTGTAAAATATGCAACCACCTGATATTACATTACTGCGGTACCTACCCGTTCATTTATGTGAGCATTGATTAAGTGCCATCTCACACAAACACGTTGACCGATATTCATATTCATTCGTTGAATTAAAATAAGGCGAATTCATTTATAAAAGGAGTAAACATTCCACGTCGACTTCAAACGCGATAACATGCTTAGTCTACATAGAAATAAGGTATAATTTTGTTTAGGCGTCTAGTTGTTTCCATGCTGGATCGGCACTGGAAATTATTCGTGAGTATATCAGTAGGGCAGCGCGACGCACGGATTTGCGCTCGGCTGACTGTTGTCTAATTGTTTCCGATCTCTTCTGAATAACCACCGTGTTGTATTGACAAAATTTGAGCACGTGACTGACGGACGATAAAGGTATTCAATGCTCCAATGATCTTTAACTTTATACCAGATTTTGTTCTACCAATATTTCGATTGAAGCCTGCCAGAATATAAAGGTTTATTATAACTGCAATTCTGAATAAAGATATTTTAAAGCAGGTGCTCAGGTGGCTGCCTGCCATAGCATTTTACTATTAAAATTAATATTCCCTTGTTTTTCAGGATACTTGGACCGTATGCATTAATTACATCATAAAAGCTTTTCCCGTGCGTACAAACTAATTGGTTTATATCATGGGTCTTGTTATAAACAACAGATAAAACGAATTTCCATTTAAGACTAATTAAATAAAACCACAATTACGTTCCATCAATTGGCGGAACCTAAGTGCTTAAAATAAAATTGTCTCTATTAATTGAATATGTGAAGGCTTTTGATCGCGTTTATTACCCGAAAGAGCCTCATATAATATGGAGTGTGTATTATTCGTGTATGCATGAAATGATTTTTATGGATAGCTAGAGTTCATTTATTAGACGACAATAGGATATTATGGTACGCGGCAGTGGTCGGTCACGCTCGAGGTCGCTTAGCGGCGCCGGCGCACACCGGAAGGGTGCGACACTCCGCAGCGGAAGCCTCCCCACCACCCGTGACCTGCGTGTGCACACGCGCTTTGTTGTCCACCAGTGACACACGCGATCTTCTCTCAAACTGTGGAAACTAGAAATTAAAATAAACCTCAGTGATGCAACAAAACTTGAAGCATAAGGATCAATAAATTCAATCAAGTAATTCATTTATAAACTGAAACGCAAAGAACCAGAAAACAATTACTTCCCATAAATGCCACAACCCCTGTGTTCCCAATCTGCGGTAGAACAAACGGCAACACATCTCGACGTCACTCTAGTCCACTACATCAATGGTATTAGAACTGTAATACTGGAGAGTCCTTCATGCAACTACTGTTCAGCGCGTCTCGACGTCTAGAGGCAATCCGGAATCTTCTCCACATGTGGACGGACAGGTAAGATTAACGTTCTATTTGAACACTTTCATTTTTCCCAAATATATAGGAATTGGAGCGAGTTAATCAGCAAAAAATATATAAAAGGGAATGCCTTTCATAATTTTTTTACAATTTATTTGTGTTAAAGGTTCAAATACAACATTAATTTATTAGTAACAAAGAGTATTCCAATTTAAAAAATAAGTTTTTGACATTTTGATACCGTGTTCATAAACAACAAAACTAAAAGAAAACGTGAAACAAAAAAGATTTCATATAACTTCCAAAGTTACCTTAATAAATGTAATGTACCAATTTTTGTGACATGTCTCAACAGATTCAATATATTACAGCCATTTTTCACTAAAAGCAAAGTGCTGACCGACGGTAAAATCAAAAATATAATATGTATCACATTAGATTATTTTCATCACGTAACTGCTTTTTCTTTTATTGAAAACTGTGCCAATAAAGACCCGACATTTCGCTGGAAGGAGTAGTGTAAATATGTAGGTACAATTAGGATCATTTTCCGGTTCATAATTTAATCACATAATGAGGTAACAACCTGATTACACTGTCTTTGCAAATCATTGTGGTATGCATAATTGCTTGTAAACATACTGGAAGTAATGTTTAAAAGGTGGAGCGTAGCTTTCAAGACGTGTGAGTCAACCCTTTCCTGCGCCCGTCCCCAACATGGTGTGCCCATATACAAACGACGAGTGATCAACCTACACGTGCTTGCGGATGACTTATTTGGGGTGTAAAATTGAATTACTTTGGGGAACAAGTATTTTGGAAAATGCTTTTAGTGACGTACATTGACACGGCTTTGAATACAGTGAACTGTATTCCGCTATCTACACTATTTTTTTTTTTTTTCAGAAACAAAAAAGTATTTTTTAAACGAGGCAGTATTTAATATCTATTAATAATAAATAAAAAATTATGAAAAATTATAGAGTTTTCACTAGGAACCTGTAAAGCCATAGTAAATCTTTAACTTTTTACTATTCTCGGGATATAGTCGACGCCTGATCAAAGACGCGTCGCCACTCACCCGGAAAATTGCCCACGCGCAATGAATATTATTACACTCTTCAATAGATACACGTAGTTTATTCTAGTTAAGACAATATTGCGCTACTGCTTCAACTGTTTATAATTATGAACAATATTGTTGATGACCTTACAAAACAAGGTTGCATAAAAACTCGATGAAAAACCATGTATAACTACGCAGTTAAAATCAAATAAATTGCATTCAACACATAAAACCAGCATTGTGAAAACAACAATAGCTTTTATATCATCCAATTTAGCTCTAAACGTGTGCCAGCTTCCATATTTCATGGCAAAGCTGTGCCTACAGTTGAAAAATATTGTATAACACTATATAAAAGATAAAAGCGTCCCGTTAATTTGGTATTTAATCGTCAAAGTCTGGCGGCACACGTGACGGTGTCGTACGGGAGCCGAGGTGTGGGCATGTGGGCTTAATCCCGTGTTGTAACTGTGCAGGCGACGACGTCACGCTTCGCTGGCCATATTTAGAGATATGTGACGATCCAGCGGCTGCCCACTGAACCGCGAGAGGATGTGAGTTATTAAGTGGTACACTTTCAGGTGATCTGTCGAGTGAGAGAATCGTGTCCCCGCTCCGCTCGCCCCACGCGACCTGCAACTACTAAATGTTTTGTGTTACATATGATAAGTTCGATTTTGTTATGTTGTTTTCCAAATAACTGTTCCTCGTTGTATTGGTTCAGTGTTATTTTTCAAACAGTGTGTAGTGTCTTTGACAGTCATTTGGAACTGCCAGACTTAATTAACTTCAACAATTTGCTCTACTATGACCTGTATCAAACTATCACAGTAATTCTCAATGTTAATTAAAAACAACACTTCAATAACACATTATTGATAGCAACTAGCGCTCTAATTACACCCTCGCAAAACGTTTAAACATCGTCCAAGCACAAATAATGGCTCATTACTAAATTGAAACGCCGCATCCACTAATTTGAAACAAATAAAGTGCACGTAGAGATGATGTGTGTGTCGGCCTCGCTCGGCTCATCCATTTGTAACGAGCCTGTGATGTTATTCATTCCATATCAAACGTTTAGAGAGCATTACACTGATTCCGACTGTTTGGATTTACCTGCTGATGGTCAAGCTTAGCCATATGATTAGTTATGTAGTCGTCGATTGATTTAATCAACGGCAGTGGAGTCTGTTATGTTGCGAAGCTTTGAATAAGTGGATTAGGTATTGAGAGCACGATTTGTCACATACTCGTAAGCAGAGATTACATTGCGACACCCTCTATGTATTACCAGACAGTGTTTTTATTTGCTTTTAACACCGTCTATCTCATCAATAATTAAATAATGTTCATGTCTGTCTATCAGATTTTCACGCCATAGTTTTAGTGCTCTTATGTAAAATATCAATTTTACACAGAGAACAATATAGGTACCTGCGTAGGAAGTATTCCAAAAGGAGTAACGTAATACAACATTCTTAACCCTAAACTTCACTGGGGTAAATAATGTGTAACACAAACGAAAAGGGAATCGAATTTTACTGGAACTGTCCTCTTGCAAAAGTCACCCTCGGTCACTCCGATTTTCTGCTTCCTGTGGTAATGCTTGTAAAATTCGGACGAGCACATAATCGTTTATACTTCCTATTTTTTGCTTTAGTAACGTTTTTACATATGTAGCACAATTTTAACAACAAAAAGTGATACTGAAATTGTGGTCACTTAATTTTGTAGGTAATTGACTTACACAAGTAGTTTCTTCGTCAAAGCCCTTCAAACAACGAACCTACTTATTACTAACCGGCCAATTCTAAATGTCCGACGAGAACCAAATTGCATTTGATCTTAGCATTCTAAACAGTGAGAAACTTAATTAGGCAGCACATGACGCACAAAGCTAATGTGGTAGTGAATCTGGTGCAGGCGGAACCGGTCGCCATTGGCTCGGTAAATCAATATCCGGTGGGCGCGCCTACCACCGGCCTTTGCCGCCATTTCAATAAAATCACTAACTACTTTCTCAAGTTTGATGCAGTGGAGTTAGGGTTGCTCAGTGCCCTTAATTTGATTGCTGGACTAAAGTTTGTGGGACTACCTGTGAATATTTATAATACTCGGTTACGAAATAGTAGCCGTATTGAGTGTATTTTATAGGTATGATAGTGAGTGTAAAGCAGGAGAAATACCTGTAAAAGTTATGTAAAATTTGGTATCCTGGGTAGCATTTTAATATGATTATTACTGTGGCGTGGTAATAAATAGTTTGTGTTGTTTCTCTGGTAGTACTGGTCTGGTAGTAGTTTACTACCAGATACCAGATACCAGTAATGGTCTGGTACTAGTTTCTAAGTCTCTGTATACTAACCAAATGGACTTTATAGGTCTGAAATAAAAGATTTTGATTGATGTATTATTTTTATGATATCGGATTAAAAAAAAAAAATTTGAACAGCAAGTCACTCTTAATTTTCTTCACGTTAAAAGATAATGTGGGTGTTTACACAATTATGAAGGTAAAAATAACGCACACCCTTTTTCGTCATAAATATTAAAATGTCAATGCTATAATTAAACCACCCACCTTCATATCTTCGTAAACATCGTGCTAAATATAAAAAAGTAACGTTATGCTAAGTTGCGTTTTAATATCACGGTTATTTTCCTCATTAGTGGACCCCTAATCTTAATAATTACAGTAAAAACATTGTAAAATATGGAACATTATTCCATTTTATACAGCCAGGATTTTATTATCATTTATTATACTTAATCAAAAACATCCTGAAGAGAGATCAACTACCCGTGTTTCATTAAAAGTTTGTTATTGAACAGAAGTTTCATTGCTTCATAGAGTTTGAAACATGTCGGCTGGAATTTTCTTGCAATGTTCAATTCGTAACAAGAGTAAGCCTCTACTCGCTAAGTTGGGTTCATACGGAGTAAGTGATGTAAGAATAACAATAAATGCATGTTTTTCTCAGCTGCTTTCGAAGTTTGAAGTATCGATAACTTTTTTATTTCATAGCATTGGGTATTTTATTTAATCACGTTTACGACGAAAATCTTAAGTCCGTCCGTCTGATTGTCCAAGGCTTAACTCAGAGACCCTTGGTTCTCAAAAGCTATAATTTGGCATGGTTAAACATATAATCATGTCTACAAAATTAAGAAAATAAAATAAATTAAAGTATCATTTTGAGTACTTCCCTTACTGGTAAAGCGGGGGTGTTTTTTTTACTCGTCTGTTCTATTGTGTGTATCTATTGGATAGGTCTTTCAAAAATATTAGCAGTATGTTATAAGTAAATATTTCGCGAGTCTAGACAAAATCATCTGGTCGCTTATTTAAGAAAGAAAGAAAAATAGATTTATTCGTCACCGAAACACGTGCATACAAAAAGATAATTAGATTAAGAAAAAAGTAAAAATAACAAAGAGATCTCTAATCACGAGCACAAAACAGAAATCGTCGACAGCTGCACGTCATGACTGTGACAAGAAGGCTTCCACTCAGCATGATGCTGTGCTATGGGGGACCCACAGCACAGCGCTGATTTTCAGTGGTTACCCGAAAAGGACGTACGGAGACCAAGTCAGGTTCAATGATTGGTACTACTTATAACGAAATAAAATAAAACAAACAGAACATTCTTAGAATATAAAGCAAGTACGAGTATTTAATTGCATAATACTTTATTATTTTTCTGCCATTAATTGTACATGCTGTGAGTTCGTGAACTAGCACACTGATAAGTTATTTGTCAAAATGTTAGGAAAAATCGTCTGAGATAGCAATACTTGTAACAACATAAGTAATTGATTTATCTGTCATTGCTTAATTTTTAATACTTTGTACCTATTGTAGTATAGTCATTTTACCCTAGGTACACCGTCTTCACTTAAAATATATACAAAATATAATACCTATAATAAATATATACAAATTTTTGTAAAATATTTAAAAAGAGTAACTATGGACGTTCTTGCCTGTTCTTCTCCACATACAATTACCTTTTAGGTAGGTGCACCTAGAATCAGTAAATTTTATCCTATCATATTGACTTTCATAAGTGCCTTATAATGTGAAATAGATAATTTGACTTTGACTTTTGACTTGGCCGGTTTTTAAAAATATTTTTGGTGGATACATGTTTGGCTTGACCAAAACTCAAGTGATAACGACGGACCCGCCTATAATACCTATTCCTAGAGTATGGTGGTGTTATGTTTGAACACAATGTAGGTATATACCTGCATGTGAACGTAATGGAATTAGGTCTCGTACAATCTGGAACAAACCTACATCGATTTCTATTATTTTCCAACATCGTAGGCGTATGAACTAGTTTTTTTATGTCAACAATATAGCAGATCGTCATGGGCTTTAGTCTAACGAGTAGCGACTGAATAGGTTCATACCTACTTAAGAAAATGTATCATAAACAAACCCATAGTAATACCAACGATTTAAGCTGAATCAATAAGTAAAATACTCCATTCAATAAATATTATATAACACGAAAACGTCGTAACCCACATTTAATTCATCCCTTAAATAAAAACGTAGGTGGAAGAGACACAAGAGCATGCGTCGGTGTAATGAAGATTTGAAGATAATCGAAAGAGCGGGCGCACGGCAGACGATTTATTTGCAGCGCGACCGTCCGGATAATAATGCCTTTAACAACGCTTCTGGGCGCACCGAGCAGTGTTCTGACGTGCAAGGGGACTTGCCTGCAACTTTTGTAGGTGAAAATAGTTTTGTTTTTAAGTTTTAAGCGTTTTTTGAGAATGTATAGTTTTAAGTTTGAACAAAATGAAATTAAATTTATTTGCAAGAATTGTAGTACATTACAGATGGTCGGGTTCTGTAACAGCTTCTTAAACTATTTGCTAAAACGAGCTAGCAAAATTATTGATTACATTAATTAAATAAATGATGGTTATAAAATTGGAACATTGCCATTTATTTGTCAAATTATAATAGTATCTAAGTTGTCAGTGTGAATCTTTAAAGTCTTCATTCACCAAAATGTAAGTTTTATTTATAGAAAAAAATTATCTATGCCATTTGAATAACGCTGTTAAAAAAAACATAGTGTTATGTTAAAAGCTTCGCATTAATAACAGATAAATGTGCTACATATATTGCCTCTGAGTTTAAAGGACAGACCTACCAATGTTCCTATGTCAATGTATTCATTTTGTGACAACGTACTTAGCCATTTTCGATAGACATCGGTTCCGATATTCTTAGACATCTCAGCCATAAAAATCTAACCTGCAGAGTATTTATCTTAGTAGATAAAATTAAATAGGAGAAATTACACTGATATATTTCGGTCAACAAAATAAGACAATACTTAGAAACAATATTAGACGAAAGAGAATCAAATATATTCTTAGAATTCTCACTTGGTACGTGAATCCAATCTTATATTATTAAGGTACTCTGAGAGCTTGACTGTTATTGAGCAGCTTATTTTCGTTACTTTATACTGAACAAAAAATAGTAGATTATTAACCAAGGGGATAAAGCAGTGTCTTCTGTCGCGGGTGACGATTTAAATCGCGAGCGTAATGAAGGACTCGAGGTTTACTCCCGAGCGTAGCGAGGGTGTTAAAAACTTAAATCACGAGCGAAGCGAGTGATTTAAGACGATTTCTGAGTGTAGCGAGGGATTTAAGTTCACCCAAGACTAAGACAGCTTTATCACCGAGGAAAATACTCTACTTTTCGTACCATTTGCGAAAAAATGAACACAATAATAATATGAGATAAGCATTTATTAAAAATAATGACAATTAATAGTTATTTGTTATACAAGAGTGCAAAGTTGCTTTTTAACCGCGTGTTCAATTTTGATGACCGAGCAAGCGAAGGATTCTAAAATTGAATCACGAGCGCAGCGAGTGATTCAAAATTAGAATCCTGAGCGTTAGCGAGGGAATCAAAAGAGCACGAGGTGAAAAATCTTTGCACTCGAGTGCAACACGTAACTTTTCATTCCACCTCAGCGAGGAAATGACTAAATGCAAAAAAAAAAACGTTTACAATCACAAGATAGGTACACTTTTATTTCAGTTTAGGTATTAATTACTACATTATGACAGGTAAGTATTACAGAATAATCTTTAAATTATAACAAAATAATACTAAGGTATAATTAAGAAAATTTTAAAGTAACGTTGCTACAGTTATTTAAATTGAGTGTAATATTTTTGTTTGGTACTGTAATATTGGTGTTAGTCACTTGTGTACTGTTTTTCGGTAAACTATCTGTCATACTTAATAGTTGTACCGATTCATCGGATTCCCTTGGCGTGAATGTTGGAGAGAGAGGGAGATGGTTAGGTGTTTCATAACGGCTTATTTTTGATGTAGAAGGGCCAGTCCAAGGATCCGATTGAGGCTCTTTCAGTGTAATGGCTCCTACGATGCCTTCACATATTTTAGACTTATTTTGGATGGAATCCTCTATGTATCCCTCTACAACTGCATTGGACTTCCAGCCTCCGTGGCGCTTAAGGGACAGGAGATCAGCTCCGGAATCAGCCAAAAGTGTGGCTGAAGTTCGTCGGAAACAATGACCCGTGTACAACAGGGGTTCTGGAAGTTCAAGAAATGTTGCTATTTCTCGTGGGATACTGCCAATTTTATTAGTACCCATAGGCTGTCTAACACACTTTCCATTGCGATACTGTAGAAAAAATCGATTGATTGGAGTGTTAGGCGGGCGTAAGGCTTGATATTTCTCAACAATCGTTACGTATTCCTTGCGAATGACGAAGTTGCGGTCTCTTTTTGTCTTTGTATTAGGTAAATTAATTAATAGTAAGTCATCTGAATGTTTCTCAATGTTTTTGACATTAAGTTGTGTTAGTTCATTAGTTCGACATGCTCCGTTTATTCCAATAATAAGAACAACCTGTAACGTAAAGAGTATTGTAGTAGATAAATGAATAAAATTGATATGAACGCATAATTATGCCTATCAACATCTACTAAGTATACTATTTAATTGAGATTAATATACTTAAGTAGATACTGAATGTGCAACTGACTTACTTTTGCCGCCAAATATACGGAATCGGGTGCTTCGTTAAGAAACTTTTCAATATCAGATACTGTGAAAACCTTCGATTTTTTTGGTTGATGACCAGATGAGGCTCTTTTTAAAAATGCCACTAATTTAGGATAGGTATCGATATGTTTGTCTTTTTTCATCTTTATTGTTGCTTTTAGCATCGAATACGTACTCCATAGAGTGCTTGCTTTCTTGTTCTCGGATAATTCTATAAAATATGCCAGCAAAACGTTTTCTGAGAAAGTTTTGGCTCCTTTTGCTAGTCGCCACGTGTTGAACATATCGTACTGTTTTAAATACTTCTCGCGTGATTGTTGAGGGAGAAAGCTCATTTGCGCATTATTAACAGTTTCAGTCAATTCTGTTGGCGTCAAGCAAACTTCCTCGTCGCTAGAATCACTCATTTTAGTTTTTTCACTTGTTTTCAAGTTTCTTGTTTTTAATATAAGGTTTAACAATGACGTGAAAAAATGCCGCGTAAAGAACCGCGTACAAAGCAAATTGAAAAAAGAACACCAAGAAGGTTCCGAGTCTGAGTTTTTAACAAATTAAAAAAAAGTTGTATGATATATTCGGCACCATAGAGGTAGCAGTAAATAGGTTTAATGTTTTTTTTAATTCACAAACTTAGTGCACACGATGTTCTAAATTCAATTTACTTTATCCTCTAGAGAATAAAAACGGCTTTTCCACTCAGATATTGAAGGTTAAAAATACTCTTTCCGAGATGGTGGGATGAAAACGTATTTTAAGAACATTAACTTATTTGTAAAAATAAATTAAAATAAACTTAACGTTTATGTATTTGAAGAAAACAAAAACGCGGCAAATTCCCAGACTAATATTTTTTTCTCGAAAAAGCAAAGGCTACAAGCTCATACGGCCTCGTCGGTTTTCGTAATTTTATTTAATAATCATAACTGCATAATAAATGCCTATTCCTTTTTCAAAAAGATGTTTAGTTCTTTATATGCAAACTCAATGGTGTAAACACAGATGTAGTTCAGTATAAATTTCGGTAAGTATTCCAAATTTAAATCACATTCTCCCCCTAGAGGATGAATGAAATTCAGTACAATTTTCTTTCCCTGTTTTTAACAGATTAAAAATGACTATTGTTATGTTAGCGTTTTGTGGCATAGAATGTCACTTTTTTGAGCAAATGGTACGAAAAAACCATTTCATTTGTTTTTCCAGCGAATTCCACTCGATCCCGATTCTCCGACACTCGTTAAATCGCACATGTTGTTACTGAAGCTACATTTATTTTTTATTCCCATTATATTTGGTCCATTTTAACAGTTCCACAATATAATAAAGATAACGACAGGCAGTCCCAGGAAAACGCTGTAATGAATAATAACAGACAAAAGAATTAATATTATATTATACTAATATATTATTAAAATAATAATTGCTCTCTGTAGATATTCATAAAATAAACTTAAGATCCGTCTAGAATATCGAGTAATAATTCAATTTACGGAATAAAATTGACTGTAGATAGTCGCTATTAATGACTTCGACATTTTCTAACATTTACTAAATAAATATTTTATGAAACCAGAAATTTTCTAACCGGCAAGTGATTAGAACGAGCCACGGAGACCGTACCGCCTTCAAGTCATGCTGTTCGCTTGTTGATAGACTTTCGACCTCACATTAAGTGTTTTCTCTAAGCCCCTAACATCTGGTAAGTATTACACAACATCTTCACTATGTTTTCGGCACATTTGGAACTGTTCTCGTAAAACCTTAAGGTACTATTAATTAGTGTATCCACCGTGCCATACGCCGTGCGTATTTTTAGAAATAAAAATAAAATTATTAATAAGTAATGGGTATAAAACATATTGATAATTATTATTGTCACACATAGGTCTTACATAAATAATTTAGAAGTACATTTTTTTTGTTTCCAAGAATATATCACCTTTTTCCGATCCGTGCGTTATGTAACGTAGGGATTATTTCTGAAAAATGGGTTTCCTTGTCTATTAGTACCTACACTTAGGACGTCGTATCAATATCATAAAAACTCGAGGATTCTCAAATTCATAAAATAAAACGCAGCTTTTTGGAGTATCCTAAAATATAAGAAAAATCTTCAAACTAAAATAAGTTCGGTCAAAATAGCTGGCAAATACAAACCAATTTACCAAGCAAACCAAAATTAAAAGACGTTTTTAACATCGTCGCTTATGTTATTGAATAAACTAAGTTTGAAACTCGCCTAATAAGCCGGAGTTATATCCCGACAGGCGCGTCAATAAACATGACAAAATAGGCCCATAATAAATATGGAATAGGGTTTCCAATCAAGTCAACTTCGCGCCCTCCCCCCGTGAGCGCCCGGCGCAGGAAACGACACAGACCAACTAACTTATAAAAGGTACGCGAGATACACTCCGACAATTTTGAATTCCGATCCAACCTGTCCCTTGCCGCCCTCGCCGAGGCCCGTACCCCACTGGGGGTGCTCTTAGCGTGTAGTCGCCTAGCTTATAAGTTTTTTAAGCCCTGGCTGGAGGCCTTAATTTATTAAGGCATCCACAGGCAAGCCCGGTTAAGCAGCCGACCACCTCCTAGGTTGACCTACTAGATGCCATATATAAAACTAAAATAAAAACTCGCAACTGTTTTAGAGATAAACAACCTTTAACATTCGCCTTGTTTCAAGAGAAATTCCAGATAGATAAACCCAACAACACTTTGCCCGACCTGGGAATCACACGCTCCAAGGGCATGAGGTCCTCCTTATGCTCAGCAGTAGCGCTTGCGACCAGTAGACCAGCGAGGCAGGCAGGCGTATAATTTTTTTTTAGATATTGCTCATGTAGGTAATCGTGTTTATCTGAATCTGAAATAAAAGGCTTCAATTGAGTGAGGAAAAGTGATGAAGGGTTAATCTTTTTGAATCTCGCGGAGTTATAATCTTGGTTTTAGAAAACTTGGTTGGTCTTGCTTTATTAGTAAAAAAGTAAAAATCTACATTCAACATTTGTCAGGCTAAAAGATAAAAGTCCGTAACACTGAATTTGTGTATTCACACACAATTTTTGAACACAATATTAATAAAGTTTACTATTTATACCGATCGTAATAATTATAATGTTAAATTACATTTAAATCCATCTTAATCCCGATACTAAACCGCGCTACGAAATATCGTAGCAGGTCTCGTAGCGTCGTAGCGCTGTAGCACGGGCGGAGGTGGCGCGGCGGGCGCCCTGCATATCTCGCCACATAATATAGACAACTAGGCGACGCCTTGGGACAAATTTTTAAATTGCCTCCTGGCCCTACAGTACCGACTGACGGCAGGTCAGCTTCGCGCTCATTACTCACGCAATTTCATCAGCCATGTTTATTAACGTTTAAAATTTTTATTCCTGAAATTATATCAGAAATCGCTCTGAGCTCTGAGTACACTAATTTAATCGTTAACTTAGGTGTTTTATCTACGCAACATCACACATGATAGTAGACAAGCACGAGACACGTAAGAATCTAATTATTAAAACGTGGCACTATGTAATATCGAATTAATTTTAGTATAGGGTCAGTCCATTTCTTCCCTACATCTCATCTCCGTCACTTCATTGTCCACTTCCATCCCAGCCATAACATCTTCCGTTCAATTCATCCATATTTCCTTCTATCTTCCGTTTTTTTGCCATCCATCTTCATACTAAACATTTTCTATGATCAAATAGAAAATAATGTCAGTACTCAGTTACACACAGTATTACTCATCAAATTTACACAGAACACATGATTCCTTCAAGTAAACCTATAACAAAATATTCCTTTAAATAAAGTGCTTCCTCATATCTAGCCCAAGTCTAAATATGCGCCGAGAGCAAAAGCAATGGAAACAAAGCAATGCTACGGGCCCAAGATAACGCAAACTACATCAAGATACGTGAAAGACCACTTTGGAACTTTGTGTGGCTATATCGCGACTTCTGTTCATGCTAGAGTAGGCTTATTTGTTTGTTTGATATTTATTTAGGTACCTAATACAATATTTATTTATAAGACGGATAATTTAAAAATTACAACTTCTAGAACGTTGACAATCGTTTTTCAAGACGATTTTTTCTGGTATATGTACGGTGTGCATGAAAAACTATCCATTTGGCTCAAGTTATCTTCAGCAAAAATTATATTCAGCAGTATTAGTTTTAATTGCAAGCTGAAATCTGGTATTCTTTCCACTGCGTAATTGTAGTAGGAATTTATCAGTATTTTAGTAAACTAAAGTACAACAAAATACCCATATGTATTAAAAAATTACAATCAATGAATTAAACCGACCGACTGACCGGTTGGTGCAGTTGGTAGCGACCCTGCCTTCTGAGCCGCTGGTTCCGGGTTCGATCCCCAGACAAGTCAAACATTTGTGTGCATGAACATTTCTGTTTGACCTGTGTCTGGGTGTGTATATGTATATAAGTATGTATATCAGTCATCAGGTTACCGTAGTACAGGTTCTACCTAGTTCGGGACCTGAAGACCTTGTGGTCTAAAAAAAAAAAATCGTGTATTTTTTTTCTTAGTATTTATTAGCAAATAACACTCTTCCTAAAAACTAGATGGCTGTCTGTGGGCCAATGATAGCACAGCATCATGCTGAGTGGAAGCCTTCTTGTCACAGTCATGCCGTGCAGCTGTCGCTATTTCTGTTTTGTGCTCGTGATTATATCTCATTTTTTTTATTTTTCTTAATTATTAGAGCCAATTTTTTTTTTGTATGCACGTGCTTCTGTGACTAATAACCCTATTTTTCTTACTTTATTTTCTTTCTGGATATTTTGAATGGTTGTATCATAATGGAAACAGTGACGATTGTGACGAACTTCATATTTTAATTTGTTTTAGAAGGATTGTTCTCATCTGACTTCTTTTCTGAGAGTAAATATCTTTAAACCTAAATAGAGAACTAATCAGTTAGAGGAGGCCTATATGTCCAGTTGTACGGACTGATTTTCACAAATGTTTTTCATTTGAAGAAGAAAATACTTTATTCTTGTATTTTATAGTCATTTCCGAGCTATCTGTCCCGTATATTGCACCCTAAGGTTGACTGGTAGAAAGTCCGCCTTTGGACAGTATTGTTTTACTTGTGTATAAAGTTTAAAAAAAAAAAAATACTTGTAAAGCGAAAATAAATTAAACCACACATTAACCTAACGTTAAATTCGAAGAATTATCTCAATCATTAAACCATTGACAAAATATTACCCATAAACAAACATAACACTCAAAACATAAGTATTAAACAAGTTAAGTTCAAGTTGTAGCGACATTTATTCGCACGAATATGTATTCGGATCCATATTTACATAATTCAGGCACCGCCGGAATGATTCCGTAGTTGTGTATTACACAAAATGAACGTATCCCAAGATCCCACTTACAAATTGAGCCGAGTCGGTGGGCTATTCTGTACGTGCTCACTACTGTTGTTTGGGACACATTAAAATTACCAACAATTTCTGTGATTTTAGTTTTGTAGGTTTTTTGTGTTAAATGGGTTTTTTAATGCGTTATGCTCTATAGACAGATCTGTACTAATATTATAAACAGGTAAAATTTGTTTGTTTGTTTGTATGTACGGGTTTGTAAGTTCGTATGTAGGGGGTGTTAAGAACCTAACTAAAGGTTTGTAAATTAAAGGTAAAATGAACTGTAAACACTTATAATCTGGTAATCAGTACAATGTTGGAGTGATATATTGGGACGCGCGTCGACGACTGTGTTCGGTACTGGAGTGAGGTGCGTGCGGCGGCCAGCCCGCTAATCTCTGGAACTACCAGTCGAATTTAAAAATTCTTTTTGCTTTTGATAGCCGAATTCTTAAGGAAGGCTATAAGGTACCTATTTAACATCACGCTAGAACCGTTAGGAGCCGTGCAAAAAGAAAAAGTCAGTAAGGACGCTTAGCCAAAACGTAGTAATAGCGCAGGCAGGCGATGCGATGCGACGGGGTGAGTCGGGGTAGCCAGAAATTTCACGCGGACGAAGTCACAAGCAGAAGCTAGTAGTACATAATTCGAAATTCATTGGAACGTTATTGATTTTGAAGAAGGATATTTAATGAATGCTGCCAACTTAGAAATCCAACTACCAAACAAATTACCTAAAAAAAGGTTACGTGGCACAAAAACAACAACCCGAAACGTTTATTGATTATACAACAACAAATCTTAAATCAAAAATGCGACCGCGATTAAGTGGTATAGAATAGAGGCTCTTACGGCCCATTGGGACGCTGGCCCGAATGGAGCGCGCATACTAATTCGTGGTCGTTCGAGGAGCATTCAAATAGCAGCCGAGCCCGGCTTATGGGATATGTGAGACGGGGCCCAAGATTTAGTTTACAACTTAGATTACGGCCCTGGTGGTCAAGAATTAAACAAGTAATCTAATGGCACGCGTAACGTGTCCCTACAAACAATCTAATTGAAAGGATTTCAATTAAACATACACAGCACGTCTTTGCGGTGCAGGCTAATAGGATTTTGGAGGTTCAATTAATTTAGTTGAAACTAGTTTTAGTGTATTTTAAAAGAATAAAGGATTCCAGTTAAAAATAATGCAAAACAAATATCTTTCTCACGACATTAGTAAAAGTACTAAAAACCCGCCCCAGGAATAAATTACAATTTACATTTATTTTTTTTATTTTTAATTTTTATACATTTGTATACATCTGCTTGTTGAGCCGATTATTATTTTATATTTTGTTAAATAATCGACCATTCGTGGGAATAAGATTTAATTAATATTTCAAGAAATTTTTACTATATTTTTTAATTGACTGAATTCCTAGTAAATGTTTAAACTATACTTTTCTATTTTCTCATACTTACATTTGAA
Source organism: Brachylomia viminalis (assembly GCA_937001585.2). Taxonomy (NCBI): domain Eukaryota; kingdom Metazoa; phylum Arthropoda; class Insecta; order Lepidoptera; family Noctuidae; genus Brachylomia; species Brachylomia viminalis. Next base: position 15,038,615 of record OW443299.2, read on the forward strand.
ATCAGAAACAAAAACTACATTAGTGTGTCAAAAAGTTTATCTTTGTAAAATATAGTTCATCCCCTAAACGAAATCCAAACAGAGCCACTTGACAAATGACACCAAGTCACTGAAGCAGCAGACCTCCAGATTGCGTCTGAAAAGCTTTACCTGTTGCACGACTCGTTTCAGCCTACAGCCCGTGCACGGTGGCTTACAGCTCCGTCGTTTTCTTTTTGTATGCATTTACGTTTCAGATTAAAAGATCCAATCGCCACCCCAACGTTCGGGGGCCGTCGTGTGGGCCCGGCAGGCTTCGCCAGTGTCGCCCACAGATGATTGGCCGGCGCGGGAATGGGGTGAGTGATGACGCGTTCGAGGGAAGTTTTCGCGCTGGAAAATCAGTTGTGGTTGCGGGGTTGAGCAGCGCGGCCGTGTGCCGCTGCCTCGGTCCGGTCGCCTCGTCGTGCGCCGCCCGCCTCGAGGGTAAGTGAACATTTCATTCGATTAAAAAGCAATTTCTCCTGAGAAGTGTGATTCATATACCTTTGCCTAAGCTTTATTAACTTCAATTTGGATAAGGTGGAAAATATAAACTAGATTATTTCGCGATAACCATTACTTTAATAAATATAGGTTACCGAAAACAATCTGATAAACTGATATTGCGTAAGTGAAAAAGCCCAATTGCTAAATGGAAATCTTTCATAGTAAATTTTATCTATTCTCACTACAAATGAAATTGCTTTTTCTGAGAAAATTTATTGTTTGTGTAAAGTTTTTCAGGAGCAGAGTTGGTCAAGTTGCAAACAGAAGTACTTCGGAAAGAAGTTTTTTTTTTTTCATGGTTTTCCTCCTAGCAGCAAATATTGTTTGCGGAAATGCAGACTTTAATGAAAATTGTTCTTGCAGTAAATATATATCAATAATTTACTTCAATATATAAGAGTATTTAACACTACAAAAAATTCTACGCTCTAAAAAAAGTATTAAAAGCATACTTTTCAATGTGCCCAATTTTCTATGCCACTCTAAAATAATTGGGAATGTTGGCCTGCAACCAGCACAATTGATACATTTCGCGAAAACAAGGATCTCTACGCGATCGGCACACCTATGTGTGTCTCGCGGAGGCTTTACATGACCTACATCGGCTGAGCTACCTATTACAGAGTACTACTTATATTTACAGGACTGTATCGAAACGGCTGAATAAGTAGCCATATTCAAATAGTATTTGTCCGTTATTTTCTTTGCGTCAACATCATTTTCCAGATATAAAGGGTTGAGGTATTCTTATTTATAGAATTAATTCAGAGATATAGAGAGTTTATCGGCAACAGTTTCTTAGCGGCTAAAATTATCTTTTCAGTATATCGGATAAGAGAGAAATAATTAATTAATTAATAATAGGTTTTCATTTCAAGAGAAAAATATTACGAACTGACTTACAACGTTATATTAAAAACATCTTCTCATATGACAGATGATCACATTAAATAAATACAATAACCACAAGATACGTCATATAAATTAAAAAATTAAACGGAATTTGTATTTATTTATCTACTTACCTAATAAGTTAACCGAAAACTTCTCCGGAAGTTGTATGAATATTATTTTTTACGAATACTTATTCATAACTCAGTCAGATAGGCAGTCGCTCCATGTAAAATACAGGTACTCAGATGCATCCGGTAAGACTGGAAGCTGACTCCAACTGAGTTGGGAACAGGCTAGGCAGATAATGATGACTTAATCACAACTATAAGAAATTTAGCAATATCTTATAATCAAGCAGCCACTGTGTGTAAAATGGACGGCTTAATTATGAAGACATATTTTCATTAAGTAAAGATATCACTCGTGTTCAATACATATCGTTTCCATTTAACAATAAGTCTCGTTAATTATGTTTACTTTGCGATCCAATTTATTGAGTATTTCCCTCTCTATCTGCGGCTGATTACGTTTAAAATCAATTTCATAATGTAATCGGGATTACATCTTATTTGGCGGCCTATTTGCTATCAAAATAAATTATAAAAAAGGGTTGTGTTTTGGTAGATTCTGTATTATCAAACATTTCGATCGTTTATAATAAATCAGTCGTGAGTTTCAATTTATTTTATTTATTTATTACCTAAGTCTACAATTGATAACCGCGTACCGGTCATTTTGTTAAATATTATCTAAATGTTTTATGGGAATACGTAAAACCAAAAATCATGAATCTGATTTTTAATAAACCCGGATGAAAAAATATACACTTTCTTCTCTTCTTCTTCTTTCTTCTTTTTCTTTTCTTAGTTAAATACAACGAGAGATAATCGACAATCGATATTTCATGAATATCCAAAGCTAACTTTAACTGTTTTAAAGTAATCCCAAATCTTTGTGATGAGCGAAACAAAACTTGTTATAACTACCTAAATTATGATTCATCTTTATTATTTCTATTACTAGAATTGTTGTTTAAAAGTTATTCAACATTATAATCTAGTTTAAAGAACAATAGATTAGTTTTATACATAGAATAGATGGGTAAACAATTAAATTTTACAAAGTTTCCTTCTTTTTTAAGCAAATAACATTTAATATACTAATTAACGAGAATGGTTAGAAAACATTAAATATTATTAAACATTTTAACTAACATTTTGCCTCACATAATTGGATATCTGTCAGCGCTTCTATATGATAGGTAAATAATAATTTGTACAGTTTAACAAAACAGTTTGCCCTGAATAATTGGCTATGTGCAAGCGCATCCATTATGATTGTTCGACACAAAATGTGGAATCTCTGGCCGAAAACGTGTAGGTAACTCGAGATCCTTACCTCGTTTTTTTTATTTTAATTATTGACTCGTATTATGTTCTCTGGCTACGATTTATTTCTTTTGACACGTTGGACAGAGCAAGTTGGACAAAATCATATAAAGAAAAAGTAACTTATTTAAAAAAAACCTTTAAAACAATATCGCAATAATTAAAATGCTCTCACGCTTTGCATATTGATTAATAAAGAGCGCACGCAATCAAAAATGATCTTATTGCGTACGAGATCGAGTTCAAAATTATCTAACAGTACAGGAAAGCTACAAAATGCTTTATAACAAAGGGAAATTCCAGCTTTTCACCCATCGGCCGAGTCATCTAGTAATGAAACAGTAGGCTGTGACTGAGCCACTCCACAGCCCACGGTACACAAACTCGCCCTCATTTTTATTTTCACTCACTGAATACTTAGGTAGTGTTTTATTATGTACGCTTTATGGTACCATAAAATGCATTCAGAACCACAATTGGCTTTGTAGAAAATTGTTATAGTCCAGTCCTATTACTGAATATAGTAAATGTATGTCCTTGTAAAGGAGCATTTTTATAATTGAGACTGAACAAGTTATCTCTACTTACCTCAGTAAATTATAATTAATAGATACATTTATTTGGATTTCTGTATTTATTCAGATACATCTGCATAGACACATTAACAAAGCATTTATTTAAAAAAACGGTTATGAGAAAAACCAAAATATCTGTTATTCCGCCACTTATAAAAAAAATTATTGACCGGTTTACTAGGAATAGCCCACAAAAAAACAAAAAAATTGTCGGGTGTTAGGTAGGTAAGTATATCAAAAACAAATATTATGTATGGAAATAAATTCCTGTTATGTATATCGATATAATTTACCTGTTTTGTGGCAAACAAGTACACTCGGAAGCAAATATTGACGGGATTGTAGAAAAACGAGCAAACATTCATATTCGTGCATTTGATTGGTTCTGCTACATTTCTGTTTACTTTTTAATGAGTTTTGACGAATCGTCTTCGTGTGATTTTGAAACCAATCAAACTTCCTCACGTTAGCCGGGACTTTAGAATTTACATCATCATTATGAAAACAAAACTGATACTATGAATTCAACGTTATTTCTAGTCACTTTGGACACTCTAGATATATGTTAAATCAAAACAAATAGCAGTAAAAAATTTAGTTGCGATAACATAAACTTTTCCACAAATATATTTAAACATAACAACTACACGACAACTATTTATTCACCCAAAGACAACTTCGCACCGACAGACGTTATCAAGTCCCATACATTGTCATTTTAATAGGAACGGACAATGAACGTCGCACAATCATTACCCGGGCGGCATATGGAAGCAGTTCGGTACTAGATTGATCGAATTCTGCCTGCCTGCCATAGAATGACTATTGTGAACACGTACGACTAGAGGCACACACCGAGACGCGTCGGCGTGAATAGGCCTGCCGGCTCGACATTACGAGGTGTCATGCATGCTCTCGAATGTACTCTGATTCGATAACTGCACAATTTCAACGAGTCATATGCCGCACTACGTCAATCTGAATGGTTAGGGTAACGGCAACTTGCGCTTCGGACATACGACGGACAATAGTCAGGCAAGAATTGAAGTGAGGACTGAATGTTCCCTGTATGGCATATTACATGGGATATTGCATGCTATCTCATGAATGTTTCTAAATTTACAACTATACTTAGTTGATAAATAGTCGAATAATTATGTCATATCTGTGGTAATTTGCTACACCAAAACCTCATATTTTATTCTATTTGTATATTTACCATTTAGGGAGCGGTGCCCAGCAATTCTTGTTATAATTCGGTACCTATGTGAAATTGTATGACACTCATTTATGTAACTCACATTTTTATATGTTTCTGAACACTGTTACCGCTGAAAACCGAACCTTTATTTATCTTTGACTGTTTTTTTTTCATCCAAATCTATATTTCATATTATCAATTTCGTCCTTTTATAGAATTTAGAATATATTTATACTTTGACGTTATCAGTTTTCTGTACAAAAAAGCTTACATGATAAAGCCATTCTTATTGTTTCTGGCTGACAATCAAATATGAAGTAATTTGATTTAACGAAACAAAACGATTTTCCCGAACGAAAAAAAAACCGACTATAAAAGCGGACGAGTCCTGGCAAAAGTTAGTCTTTAACCAGTCTTTTCTCAGTCTTTTACGAATCTTTAATTAGTCTTTACTCAGTCTTTATCACTCCTTTTTTTTTTGTTTTCGGGGTGGAAAATCCTCATGGTTGTCCGCCGCCCTGGGGCGGGTGGCGGGGTCTGTCAGGCGCTTACTGACTTAAAACCACCCCGGTGTTCCATGTCACACCTACGCCGGGGGTCGCGGGAACTTACGATCCTTCCGCAACCCCCGACTAGTGCCGGCTCGGCACTGCGGGCCTCTTCGGAGTCTTTATCACTCCTGGCTCAATCTTGAAATAGTCTTAAGCAGACTTGAGTCTGTCTTTAGCGCAATCCTTAGCGCAGACTTTAGTGCAGTTCTTAAAAATCAATGACTATGATCTGTATTATCCAAAACAATAATAGATTCGGTTATTTTCGGAAAGGAATTGTTTAATTCTTAGTTAATCCCCGCACGTGTTGTGTGTGTGACCCGATCCCTCGGCTCTCAAATACCGTAGCAAAGGGCGGCGCAGCCTGCTACTCCAGGGGCTTACTCTCCAAGTCCGTTAACGAAGATACGGGCCCGTCTGAAAGTAGTTTGAAACTACGGAGTAAACACTACACCTGATTAATTAACTTTTTTGGACGTGCAAAAACACATCGGGTGTAGGGACAACTGTCGTATCGTGCGGTCATTAATTCTAAGATCGGGCCCCAAACTAATCTTGTGTCCGTAGATGATAGGGAGTAGGAATTGCCTGCAACTTCGGCCGAAACTACGGATTTTGTGCCTAGGGGGTAGACCTCCTGGACGGGGAGGTCTCCGACAATGGGGGCCCGTCCCACGTGTTGGGACATTCATCCTGCCGAGCGCTAGGCGCTGCCTCAAACGAGGCGCTTCTGGCAGTTCCATCACATGAGTTAACGACGACACCACCTCCTCCACGACGGTCCACGATACGTCCTCCTATATCGCTCCACCTGATTAGAGGGCCAATTCTCGTATTTTTAAGAACGATCGCATTCTAATCACAGTGTCAATCTGTCAAATATTGTATAGCGCTTACCTACATTTTTGACATTTGTTTGTCGCTGAGATGAGATTGTGACTTCAATTTGAACGTTTTTAATAACGGGAATTGGCTTCTGATTGACGTGGCTACCCCGTCCTAATCCAACTCTACAGCTATCTGCCGCTACATCTTGCTCCTGTCTTCGTAGAAATTCTGTCTTCTGAAGTTCCTACTCATATTTAAATACATTATTTTTTTGTATCATAGGTACACTTATTTTTTGTTTCATGTGTACAATTAATTCCGGCTAATCGTAACGTTACACAACGTTAACGTAGAATTTCAGCTTAAATAAACTAGTATCAGTAAATTAATTTCAATTTTAATTAAACCTCATGCTATAGGCACAATAGAAAAATAAGAAAAAAAAATTAAAATTGGAACAAAGCGGTTAAGAAGTCGTTTAAATGTGTTTAACATTTTAATCTACGTACAAGAGCCATCGTATCCCTCATATCACATCTTACGAAGCCATATTTAATAACTTCCTAAAGATAATTATATACTTACAACACAAGCTACGGGAAAATGAAACACGAGCGAAAATATCCGCGATACAAACAAGTGATCGACATAATGAAAGTTGTTCGTCAATACATGTGCTTCGTTAATTAGCAGTCATAATTGTATCGTAACGCGATCACATTGACCTGGATTATCACAACTTTTCGAACATTCAATATATAGGAAGCAATTAAGTGTTTTCGATATGGGTTTGCATTTATTCGTAGAAAAAGTTAAAATAGGAAATGAGAGATTTTAAATAGTAAAAAGAGCAAATAGGAAATCATGTTAGACAGACACATATTATTATAACAATTAGTCTCACAAAAAACAATAATGAGGGTACCATTGTTGGTTTAAAAAAAGGACCCAAACAGCGCATATAACCTGATATTTCCTTAAAAATGTTTGCTACGCCAGTCGTAGCAAAGTAGCAAACTACTACGAAGGTCTACGAAATGTAAAAGTTCATTTTCAAGCTGCTAACTAACATTATTAAAGCGAACCGCATCTAAAACTTAAAGAGAGTAATAATAACACAGACATAGGCCGGTTACAATTTGTAAAGTCCGCAGACGAAATAACGATTATGAGCGTTCACGGTCGGGAGGCTTACCTCGCCCGCTTAACTTTGTAAGCCTGCCACAATTACTTCTAGGATCGCTTAATAAGGCGACCTGAGAGAAACATTAGAGGATTTTTAAGATTTCCCCGTCGCAATGACCGGCCGCATTCATAAATGAACTTCGTTACACGACCGGTGCACTTTAATCCCCTCAATAAAAGTAATCGCGCGTGCGCTTATTGGGATTGCTTTATCAAAAATACTGCCCTGTCCGTTTTTATCTGAGCAATATTCGTTTATATGATTTTATTTTACAACTTGAGGTTTTTGTGCCCATAAAATGGCACGTATTGCGGATTATTTGTTTTGCGTCTACTATTAGTAAAGTTTTTGAGTACAATATTAAATACATTCACACATCCACAGCACAAGTTTAGGCTTTTAGAGGCAGTTTTCGCTACGCAGCTACTAAATGTTGGAACAATATCCCTCCTCCCATAAAGTTTAGTAAAAGTTGCTCGACTTTCAAATTGAAATTAAAAGAATTTCTTTTAAGCCATCAAAAAAATTTTGAAAATGTTAGAGCCGACATAACTGCCATATAAAGCTACTTTTTTATGTAGGTAATACGCATATAATGGTTATTTATTTTAGTTTTTCATTAATCTCAGTACAACATACACACACACACACGTGTATCTCACAACTTTTTATTTTGTATGAGCTTTTCTATATTATCACGTTTAATTAGTTTTATACCGTTTTTTTTATTTATATTTATATAATTATACCGGACCCACACTTCCCTACGTGTTTGTTATTCCAGCGTATGGCCCTCGTGAGCTGCAGCTCAAAATCAGCGTCAGGTGGTACACCTCGTGTTGTTCTCTGACATTATGCTGAGCTGAGGCCCTTTTGGCATGACACCTTAAAACTATAAAACGGAAAACAACAATAATATTAATTATTGTTGTTTTCTGTTTTATAGTTTTAATGTGTATTTATTTTGCTGTAATGCCAATAAACGCAATTTTCTTTCTTTCTTTCTTTCATTTCAAACGGCCCGTTGCATCAGCGCTTTTGTTATCGATTCGTGATTTTAAAATTTACTAAGTATTTTAAGATCGATTTGCACCTTATAAATCTCTAATCTTCACGTCACGCTCTCAAATTGATAAAATACCTATCTAGACTTATCAACAGATTATTATTGAAGCAACGTCACAAAACCTCGAAACACCCAAATTGACTGTAATACCTAAATAACTCTAAACTAATGTTATTGCAAGCTAGTTTTGAAATTGTAAATACAAACTATTGAGACGCCTGATAAATATCCTAAGATATCATTTATTCGTACAAAGCTGTGAAGAGCCAAATTTATCCGGTAGTTGGGTGAAATCTTAGCCACCTTCTTGAGGTCGCCCTGATTGTGTCGAGCCGACCTCTGCACTAACGAGGTTGTCAGCCCAGCCCTTTGTGACGCCGCAACAGACCCAATATTACTGCACTTTCATGATCAGTTGTCTTAGATCCCTCATGGATTTGTTGTAGATATCTGTTTTGATACTAAGTTCTTTCATGTTTGAGTTATTGAAGAAACCGGTGAAATATAATCACGTTTAATTTGAGATATAATTTGATCTTCTAGCAATTTACCTGACTAATATGCCATATAATAGTGGATTACTGAACAGATTCCTAGAAATCACTCTGGGTGGGAATAATTATTTATTTGATCCTGTAACGGTAAGTGAGGGTCCTATCAACTACGCCAGGTTCACAGACATGCTATATTTGTAATGTGACGCAATTCATAAATGGTACACCTAAAAATACTGCAGTAAAAGTATAAAGAAAATATTGGTAAAAGACATTTTATCAGTTATCACTGCCACATAAAGGAGACATCGGAAGTATAATATTTTGAAGTCAGTGGACCAAACTGAACGTCCGTCGCCAGACGACAAGTGCAGTGCCCATTGTCCTCACGGAACCACTTTATTGCTCCCGGAACCAAATAACCTCCCTTTATACCAGTTTTATATCGAGCGGCTTATTGGACCACTCGATAAACGAAATGGATATTTCAGTAACAACACGTACTTGTTGTAAAGTTCCTCTTAAATGAGACACGTTCGTGATGCGGTGCAATTGGCTATTGTCGCCTGAAACTCGGAATAAGTGGGGATTACTCGAATGTGACAGGAATGCAATAAAAAAACAACTTCACTAAACAATGTAAAATTATAATCGCCGTGGAAATAATTTTAAACTTTTACGAAAGATGATAATGAAATTTATATTAGGAGGGAGACAGTTGAAAGGTATTGATTGATTTGTGTATCACGAATTTCTGCTACTTCTTTGAAACAACTATTTAAAAAAATCCTGTCCACAGAATATAATTGCAAAAAACCATTAGTGGGTGGATAGATATTAGAGCTCTTTTAAATTGGATAGTAATCAATCAACGGTCATTTTTCAATTTCCATTGATGGAGCTTTGCGATCCAGAACAATAACCTATTGTTTATTTACTGGTACATTTCCGGCCATTTTGTTTTATTTTTAAGAGAACGTAGACCACTGGATTCGAATAAATATTAAAGAAGTCATTTATAAGAATTTGTTAAATGATTCTTATTACCATAAAATTACTATAATTGACACTTTGTAGAAATTAAGTTAATTTCTAATCGTTGAGTAGAAGAAAATACAATTGAATTATTTCAAAAATGTACACTCCATCTAATGGAAGTGCATAGAAGGTTCAAAAATGTACAAAAACAAAACAGGATATTTTTTCAATCTCAACCAAGCAAGAAGAATATTACAAAATCCATACATTCATATAAGAACAGGTGTAATGGTTGCACGTAGCACAACGAGGGCTCCACAACGATAACTTACACTCCGTTAACATCTCCTTCCCACCGCGCAATATAAACAATATAAACATACTTTGTTTAATATTTTAAACGAGTGTGCATTTATATAGCGAGCGACCAAGCGGCCATTAAGACTGTGAGGCGCCTTAACCGTTTTATGAACATCAAATCTTTCACAGCCCTATTGTGGTTAGGCAAATAAACTACCTACAATAATAACACTTTTGAAATACCGTACGGCAATGATGTTTTTTTTATTTAACCTCATTGCCGTACGGTCTTTAACGGAAACAGATTCTTTTTTTCGAGAGCCACAAAAAGTCTGTTAGGACACATTTTCCTATTTAGAACTAAAACATTTTCGAAGCACAATTTACTTGTTTTTCAATATACCCGCCTAGTTTAGCGTTATTTACATGTACGGCCTTCCTCCACTGTATAAAGTCCTTCAATGTGCACTGTGAAGGAGAAAGATGAAATGAGGCGTGGTGGATAGCGAGTGACGCAACTACCGGAAGTAACGTCAAAGCTTTCATTGTTTCCGGGCGAGGACCGGCGCGCGCGCCGCGCCCGCTTTCAAACTGAACATTCTTTCATACATTGTGAACCCGTTTTAATTGTATGGAGCTAGTGAACCGCGAATAGCAGTTTGTTATAGTTCGAATTTTATATTGATCTGGTTCATAAAGTTGAACCGTATGTCATTTGTTGTGATGACCTGAATTGACATCCTGATGCAACTAATGGGTATAGTGAATGAGATATTGTTTGGATTCAACGTTATTTACACGATTGCACAATATTCCAAAATATAAACTGTACACCTCTGCCTAACTGCTCGGGGATTACAGGCGTGATTTATGAAATGTTATAAGTAAGTTAAGTTACGATTAATGACAAAAAAGTTACGAGTAGTTACAAATATTTTAGGGGTCAACGATGATAAAATAATACAAAACCTTTCATAGAAAATTAAACCATTTCATTAATTAAATTAACCTTTAATGGAATTTTAAGAATTCGAACTTCAAAATGTCTGCTTATTTTATAAACCTACGCTTAAAAATTTAACCAACAAAGTTCCGCGTCATGTTGCTTGTTAATGCTCCGTAGTGTAAAGCATTATCTATTTATTGTAAGAGTCGACCCAATTTAGCGTTGAACTCCGCCATTACCAAGAACCCTTCGACAGCACAATAAAAATGATTTATAGAGCTACGAGATCGTCCGCTCAAGAATATAATACGACTTTATTTATTGCCAGCGAAACTGATAATAAACATCTGGGTGAGCGCCTATTTATTTTTCAAGAACTATATTATTACGAAAACGGTTAGATTTTTCTTTTTGTCTTTTGTTTGAAAATGTGGGTTAGTCTCCGCCTACTGAGAAATCAATGGTGGTGTTGGTATGTCTTTGTAAAGAAAAATGCATCTTGTTATTGAAATAAACCAATTCCGAAAAAAATCTACAAGAAATCTGGACTCCTAAAAATATGAAGGCAAAACATATTTTAGAAAAAGATATGTCCGCCAATACAATAAGAAAGTTATACAAAAGCGATAAGTGGCAAACAAAACTCGTATGGTATGTCCACCTTTTCTCGTCTAATTAATTGCTTCAGAAATTAATACGTCAATTTAGCAGAAGAATTCGTTAGCGTCTGTCGCCAGCGTCAGGCACGTCAGGGCACGGCTGGGCTGACGTTATTATTGGCCACATATTTGCGGCTCGCCGGCAGCCTCGCTTGCTGAACAAACTAATCTGAAAATTACACGCACCCCACCCCGGGCTCTGTCCTTACGGCCAGCATATGAACAATACATTGACAAACTACCCCTTCAGTGGCCACACAACAACGTCATAGAACTGCCAGGACAACCACGTACGTTCAAAAACTTTTCAATCAAAAGCTCACTTGCCAACGAAAATTTTACAACATACGTCACGTATTTTCGGATGAAACCATTTTAATTATTTTACCGAAACAATTTTATCATAATCTAGTCTGTGGGTGTTCGGATTATCCCAAAGATTTATCAAAATAAATACTTGTTTCCATTTCTCATAAAATATTTGCCTAATAAAATCCGTTAAACGTTCCCACAAAGTAGAAAATCCTTCGTTGAGGTCGAGACATTAATTTGAGGCAAGCAATAAAGGGGCAGCGAGATGTCTTCACAGGACCCGGCGTGACGGCAGCGCGGCGGCCTCGCTCCGACCCGCTCCGGCCGCACGGTGACGCTCTTAAACGCTGCTCTATAAATTTCTCAATAAAAAGTCTGCTTCATATCCAGTCACACTGAAATGAACCTTCAGGAAGCCACCTAAAAGCTATTGCCAACCTCAAACTACACGAGAGAGATGTGCACTTTCATAAATGACGGTAAACGAGAAAATAATTTACTTTGATATGATTCTCCTTCCGTACAAGCCGGTCATGCGAAAAGATAACCTAACCCTGACAGATAAGGCTTTAAATAGAACGGGTAACGTCTGTGTAAATACAATTTTTGGCAATTGATTTTACCTAGGAGATTAATGCCGCGGCTTTAGACCGCCGCGCCGTCGCCGTGTCGTAAAATGTAAGCGAACCTTATTCAATTAAATTTGGCGACATTATAGCAATCTCAGGCAGCTCATTTAAGAGCAGGATAACGCGGTGACAGCCTACGCTTTGTTCATTGTGTTATTTGATTGGCTAGGCCGAAATTCAGTGTTGATTTATTTGACATACACTAACTAGTATTAAAGCTGGCCACAGCATAAAATATCGCGGTTGCGGTGACAAAGTGTTACGGCAGTGTGCGCCAATTTGTATTATAAACAAACTGATATTGGATATTTACTTTACCTGCCAAAAATGATGTGAAAAATAAACACAATGCACATTAAATCACTTTTATAAAATTGAATGTAAATTCAACACATTTGTCAGATCCATTCGCACTTCTTGAAAGACTTTGAGGTCCTAAGCTTTTAACCAAAATTACTATAGAATAGAGAGATCAGGTAAGAAATACCAAACCCGCAGCCGGAACCTTGAAATAACAACGCACCATTAGCCAAGTCGTGTTTATCCTGCTGAAGAAAAGGGGATTGTTGATTTAGAACCTCCAACCGCTTGAAAAACCACAGACACAATACAAAGACTTGGTTGATCCAGCACCTTATAAAAAAGGTGTTACAAAAGTATTCTACTGGCTTGCATGATTTCGCAGTAAAAATAATAACACATCGCATAGAGCGCACAAATTTTAGATAAAATTGCAGTGTAGCTCTGTGTGTGCGCTGCGAACAATTGTTGTAATTTGCGGACAGTCGGTCCACGGCTATTTCTAATCGATTTCAATTGTGACCGGCTTCTATGGTTCAATCTGCCGGCTGCTCCATAAAAGTTGCACGCCACTGATACCCCGTAGGCTCCGTGCGATACGAATTTCTCTCGCAGTCTCGTAATAGCCCATCGCTGAGCTTATTACCCGACGCCATCTATTGAGAACGGCTTTAAAGGGAAATCCCGAATAGCTTGTAGACGGCGCTCAACTTAATAATATCTGCTCGCAACTTATTTTTTAAGTTTCCGCTTAACAACGTTATTGGGTGGATTTACACGGTAAAGGGTATTGTGTGCGATTTGGTTGTGATTTTCAGGTTTAAAACAGGTGATATGTAACAAAAATTATATTTTGTACAAAGAATTTTGCATGACTATAGCTACCACAAACTACAAAAAATCATGTGTAACCTTTAAAACAGGGAAGTTAAAAATTCGCTAAAATGTTACTCGAAATCGCCTAAATTAATCAACTTCCAACAGGATAAAATAACATCATTAATACCTAATTTCTTGTAACTCGCAAATTGATTAGCTGGTCCCTTTCAAACTTTCTGCTTTGTTTTAATCAAGATCGAAATGTTTCGCATACTTCCTCTTAAACTCCGAACTTTAAGTATTTAAAAAATTGACAACTTCAGTTCGGAAGGGAAAAATCCCTTCGAACTTGTAAGTACATATCAAACGAATAACTTAACGTAGGCAATGCTAATTAAAGTGTTCCCAAGTTTGTCAGATGTGGTGCGCGGGCAGACGAAGCCATCTACGTGGAAACTTTTATCCCTGGTGGACGGCCAACTTACAATCTAAGGAAATAGTCCCGCTATAGACTGCCACTTAATTTAACATGGAACTACTCATCTAGTAGATTGTAGTCGCCCACTGACAACTAATTGCGATGGAAGTCAAAGACTGCAATTATTCGCAAAATGACAGAGCGTCCACTTACAACCATGAGAGTTAAATCATTCAACGAAATTATAGCTTCCGGATTGAAACTACCGCAAAGGTAACGAAAAGCTGAAGCTAACAGCTGCATATTTGTAAGTCGCAGACGATCCGGATACAATTACAGACGGCAATCGTCGCGGTGACCGTACCGAAGAAATATAAGCTCTCTTATCCGTAATGGAGCGGGTCTCTCTCATTATTGCGGTCCGGTGACGCTACGCTAGCTGGCTCTGTGGCGACCGGCTCGCGACCTCTCACACCACACTTTGAATATCGACTTCAAATCTTTTTATTATTACACTAATCCAAGACTGTCCGTTTCACATTTTTCGTAAATTTGTGTCTTTATAAAGTGTTTAGTTTTCCTTGTTGCATTTCTGCCAATTGCTTGCTATTTCCACTTGAGCGCAAGTTATCGAAACGAAACAATAAGCAATATTATTACAGGTTTATTGGATGCAATTCAATCCATTTTAATACAAACCCAATGGAGTAACAGGGAGTATTCTGTTGCTTTTGTGTGCTATTAACGATGGTCTTTAAAATGAATTCACAATAGATAGTCGTGAGTGCTGACGGGTCTCCATCACATTTATTTCAACGTACGATCTAGTTTTATTGTAGTGCCCTCATGCGAAAGCCAATACACAACGCGTGGAGTGGTTAATGCGCCGACCGTAATATCAATAAAGAGGGCGACGGAAGGCGGAACAGGGGTGCTGCACACCTGTCTCCTCCTCCAGGCGTCACCTTCGTGTCGACTTTCCTCCGATACTTAAAATATGGCGTGTCATTTTCTCGGCTCCAGTTACTCGTTTGTACATTGAGATTTTTTCTACGGTTGTTTAACGAAAATCATTCCTGTAATCCGATGCTTGCGCTGTATATATAAATTGGGGAAGTGATTACATTTGAGCGAGCGGCAACCCGTTCTCAAACCTCAAACATGCATCTCATAATTGAGCCATCTATGGGTCGAGGAGTCAGTCGAACTTATGAGTGATTGTACCTCGACGATTTCAGCAATGGTCCGGAAAACATAATTCCTACAAAGTAAGTAAAGTTTGCTGTACTATTCCTAGAAGGAAATGAAACTTTACGAAATAAATTCAAGCGTAAATGTTTATAAGAAATACTTTTCTTTAGATAAAATAACACTTCTCAATGTCTATTTCTGTTTGTTCGCCGCGGTATTGTTTGCCTATTTAAATATGTGTCAGGGATTTTTCCCCCATAAAAAGGGTGATAAAAGCTTGCTATGTCAACACGCTGCTCAAAAGTAATCTCAACAGTTTTTCCTTCGCTTTTTCCTTCGCTCTCACTTTTTGCAAAATTTTCACAGTTGTTGAACTACATACTTAGGAATGCTCTTTGGTTACGACGACGTTAAACAAACTTTTTATTAAATGGGCCAGCATTTAGCGATGTAATTACGAGTTAAAAATCTCACTAATAATATTTTGTACACAAGTATACAAAATACAGCAAACACATAATATTACTCGTAGGACCAGTGGGCAGCAAAGCCGCGGAGGCTGTCATAGCGTAGTGGCACAAACAGCAGTGGTGTACCGTGTGTGTGAACCCACCACAATTAGGCCGAGTGCACACGCTTTGATATACACGTTCTATTACCAACACGATGAAGGACTTCTGTATTCAATAGTACATCAATAATATTTTATGGAACAGGAAAATATTCTTCTCAAGATTGCTTCTGTGCATATATTATGAGAGGCAGAAACTGTGACTGCCTCGTTGGTCTAGCGGTCGAAACGCTACTGCTGAGCATGACGCCCTGGGTTCGATTCCCAGGTCGGGCAAAGTATTATTGGGTTTTTCCATCTGGAATTTCTTACTAGCAGCCCGGAGTTTGAATTTCTGCCTGGTTGATGGCAATAAGCTTGCCCCGTATTACATAGGACGTAAACGTAGCTGGCAAAATGTGGGTGTACAATAGGTACACCTCTGCCTTACCCCTCGAGAATACAGGCGTGATGATGTATGTAGTAACTTCCAGGAATTGTAAAAGGATCCCACACGTGGCTGATTTCAAAGCACCTACTTCGTCACATGTTCGGACTTATTTAGGTAGAGATTTTTGCAGATCAACGGCTTCGTATTCGTACAAATTTTTTTTTATTGATTTATTCACAAAACAATTATTCTGATATCCGAAAATGCAGGTATTATCAGTGCAGTGCAATGCAGATACAGTTAGTATCTAATAAAAATTACAATGAGTCCTCATTGTAATTTTTATGTGATTAGGACACCAACTTGTCGAAGCAATCAAGTCAGGTAAATATAAGATTATAACAACCTTAATGAATATCTAAATGCAAATGCTTAAAAATAACCCGGCAATATCCAATTTAAGTTTAATTTTCAAACCATAAATTCGGTTTAGCTCCCCGGCGCGGCGGCGGCGCGGGATTGAGTCGCTGACTCTCCGCAAAATTGCAACCAACGTTTTTATCCCTTTGTATTGTACTTCGGATATTTAAGAGAGGATCCCTCTACTCTTTGTAATTCTGTAACTCATTTTGATTGTCTATCGGCAAAGCACTCTGTTAGTTATTATTTTCATTGTGGTCGAGATTCTGAAGTCTTTTGTGGAACTCCTAAAATGTTCTTGTTTGTTTTAAAACCTCTGTTTTGCGAATTAATAATGCTTATTTGTAAATTTTGTGCCTTTAAATAACGTTTCGTGTAATTAATTCGAAGAAGTATTGTTTTAAGTTTATAGTTTAAATTACACTTGTTAAATAACTAATCAATAAACTAAGTGCTTCTTTATTTTCTTTTTCACGTTCATCTAAGGTGTTAAACGTACGTACACACGTGACTACATCGAATAATTATCGTCTAGGCTGAGGTTGTCTAACAAAACACGGGAAAACATTTGCCCCTCGCGCCAAATTAAGTTTGCGAACACAATTTTTCTCTAGAAAGTAAATTTATTTACATCTCGGCGCCTATACCGAATAGCTACCTCGCACCTATTTTTATAATATTTATTTTACCGGGAATAAATATTTCATTCAATTTACTTTATATAAGTCTTTTTTTCTATATTAAGTACTGGGACCATCTCTCTTTCTTCCGTAGCTGGTCGATAGTGCAGGTAAATTCAAGAAAATGTTACAAAGAGCTAATGAAAATTTTGATCCCTCTCTTTCGATAAGGATTCATGTAAGTACCTACCAAGTATTATGAAATCTAGCACCAGCGGATATAAGAAATGAAAGAACAATTTTTCTACAAGAAAACTAATAATTTTCCACGTGATTTCAACTCCTAATCCGCTAAAATACGTTGGTCGTTCCAACGTTTCAAAATGCTGTTTCATATAAAAGGTCAAATTAATTTCACCTGCACGCGACGTACAGGGAGAGACTCAAGAAGCCGTACAAAAACAACGATGTCATTCTTTAGCACGACACATTTTATCCTAGTTAAGGAAACCGCGTCGTCGCGTACACATGAGTTAACTCTCGTGAGCTGCAGTCGCAACGTGACATTTAAATATGAATATGTCGTTGCTGCCGCTTCCGTATGAGCCAGCTAATAATCTGTGATTTTTCCGCACATCTGCTCCCGTGCACGGTGCCCAAGCGCAACGACGGCAAACGACTGTCGCCTTCAACACGTTGCAATTAAAGCTTCGATGCATAAAAGACTTGCAAATACGTGTTTCACATATCATTACGAGTTACGCTTCTGTCGTCAATCTCACTTTATCGCAAAATTGTTACTGCGAAACGATTTTACAAAATCATCCCGTAGTGGAAACTTTTTCTCCATGGCACACACTTTTCTTGTAAACTTACAAGATAACAACCCCGCGACAGGCATTTGTTTGGGAGTAATTCAAGTCACCGGCGACGGAAAAGCATTTTCTCACAAATTGATGTCACTCCACGAACGATAAAAGTTTTGATTCTTGTAAAAGAAAAAGACAGCGCAATAGTTCATTCACCTATTTAATTGCTTTTGGAAATATACTCGTGCTCAAAAGTATTGTATCTACAGATACATTTAGTTAGCTGAATGAAACACAAAATAAAGTGAGTTTACCATAGAAATGTAATAAATTATCCGAATCATTACCCTAACCCCTACTGCTTTAAACCGTTACCCCACGTGGAATTTAAATTCTGCTCATTTTACGACATTTCTTCCTAGTTACTTAGAGGTGACAATCGCAAAAATAAAGTGAGTACCCGACAACATCCAATAAAGTGATTCCGGCCAAAGGAAGCAAGAAGATAACCTACTTACTGATCCGGCGTATTCTATTTGCCTGTAATAATCGCGATGACAATCTCATATTACATAAAAGATTTGCCCCTCTTTTCGATCGAAATACGATTTTCTCCTTCGGAGCTATTGCCGCTCGTCTCGAATTTTTTCTTCATTGAAAACGGAGCTACTACTATGGGATATTTTTGAATGTATTCGAATGAATAAGAAATTTTGGCGCCACGGAGAATGCATAATACGTAGGCTGGGAGAGGGGCAAGGAGGTTGTATCTTACGAGCGTCTGGCGGATAATAGAGGCTCCACGGAGGCCTTGCACGACCATTAATAAAAATATACACGTAATTGTTTGCTCGAACACCCGTCTTTGATATTGACGCTTTCAAATGCAGAAATAAATACACAAATAGTATTCGTTCGCTAAAGAAGCATTATATTGGATCGTCAACAGATTGTTTACTGAAATGTAAGATGATCAATTAACCTTTAGCGGATGTTGCTAAGTAAAGTTTTAGTTGATTATACTTGTTATACGATCATAAGTAATGGATCATTTATCAAATCCTCTTTTCAGAGGCTACGCAATTTCATGAAAGGTATTATCTTTATGTCTTTTATGATTGTTCTAACGCGACTGATGTGTTATTTATTGAATGAATGTTAATTTAAATAATATGAATTATTGTAACTTTAAGCGAATTCAACAGTAAAAGTAAATCTCTACTATAACGAACGTGCTTCCTGGACGAAGAAGCTGTGGAAACGCTAAAGATCCCTGAAATGAATATATGTCTTCTAACATTTGCCTATTTATTCGTTTGAAATAATAGATATCCTTCATAAGCACCATAACGTGACATCAATTACACTTTACAAGTACTTAACTAAATTTCAATCTTGATAGAACTCGGGTCTCGTCAAACAACCCCTCACAAATTGTGCTAATGTGAGTACACATCCAATACTCCTCTAACACTATTCAAACAAAAGTAGGCCGCTGGGTTTCGGACTGTTGTGGAGACATTGTCGCGATGCGTGTAATGTACAGTGTAAAGGTACAACTTCACAATTGCGAGATAACGTGAAAGTGAGCGAATTTGGAAGTCGGCAGCGCTTTTGCAGCATTAGGCTTGGGAATAAGTTTGTTCATTACGAGGGGAACAATGCGGTAGGCTCGACGGCAGCGGAGGAAACGTGCGCCGACGCTGCGACAATGGGCCCGCCGCCTTATCGCGCCGGAACGCGTCGGGCGCGCCACGCCCTCCCTCCCGCGCCCGCGCCGCCGCACCGACTTGACGTATGAGCACTGAATAAATGGGAAAACTTTTAGCTGCCGTTATGGGAGAACGAACAATTGGTCATCTGTTGCGTAGGAAATGCTTAAACGTCTGTTAATCTTGTACGACAGGCTGACGATAGGGGAGACAAACTCTTTGTTCAACTAATTGTTACTTATTCTTAGCATCTTTTTTGTGTGTCGGTTACATCTTATGTGATATAAGAAGAAAATGTTCTTATTTTTTGTGCACCAAAACTGAAGGACTTGTTACTTAATTTCATTACTGTTGCCTAATTCTTTGGGTATCGTGTTTATTTTTCTATGGATTTTTATGTGATTAGTTTCACCTTGTTTAATAATTATTATAATATAAACAAGTTTAGACAAAATATCTTTCACAATGAGCTTTAACCTAAAACTAAAAAGTTGAAAGTAAAGGACCTTCAAGTCATCGCCATTTTAACGCGGTGGTCGCAAAGACAGTCCTAAAGGCGTTTGTTTACTAAGCGAAGGCACTGCCTAATTAATTAATTGCCCGTCCATTTCTTAATTACATTCATGGTAAGTTTTGCTTTCCTAGAAAAGTAATCACCATTTTCTTCTCAATTAGAAGCCCTATGAGGGTGAAAAGCTTTAATTTCTTTAAATAAGTATAAGTAGGTAGGTAACTTGGCGACTTTTACTGAAGAAAGAAAAAACAAGACTTCATAAGAAGAAGCCGCATATAATTCGGGTTTCGAGATGACGAAACCGTGATTAAATTGGTTCGTTGTCGACGAAACCTGCAAAATGTGCGGCGACCATCACACAGCAAGCAGTGTTCGCCAAGTACACGTCACACAGAGAAGACCGGACAGCGTCGGATATCGTGCAATTAAATCTTATGTAAGGACAGATGAAATGAAAATGTCCACATTTATGCCCAGCTATATTTCCACGTTCTGAATACTCGTGCCCTATAGTTTATTTTGAATGTGCAAGTGCTTTTTTAATTTGACAGGTGAGTGAACACGCCTTACTCCCACCTATTGTGTTGTAAAAGTATCGAAATTGAACGAGCGCTGTCCATTTGGAGGCTGTATGGAAGCCGACAATAACTGGGTGGCCATTCGTTTCTCGCTCTCTGAATATCCAAATTATTTTTTTCACAATTTCATTGCATTGACCGCTGCAAATGGCAAGCGCTGATTTCTGTTACTCGGCAGGCCATGTGTAGGTACTTTACTGGTATAGTGCTGGCACAACGGTGATGCAGAACACCAATAACTGAATTACGAACATTATCTGACATTCTGTAACTGAATATTTGGAATCTAATTGTTTTGGACTGAAGCATGGATGCCTAGTTTAGATACTATATAAGTGAATGTTTACGCAGCACTCTAAAACCCATTTGCCTGTGCTCGGAAGAGGATGCCAATCTCTTAGGTCGTATCAATGGATAGTGCTTATTATCGAAGTCTTTATTAGCCGTGTTTATGAAAAGCTCTTATGATATTAATGAAGAAAAGTGAGTTACAATCATCTATGTAGATACGCGAAGTACAAAGATGTATACGTATATAAATGTTTACTGTTGAAAAGAAAAATTATAAGTTCATTTGCTTTTCCATCTCTATAGTTTAGCTGTTTAGTGACTAATTCTCGTCGCAGCCACCCATCACGTCACTAATGTTGAAGGATATTGTTTGAATGATAAGAAATTAGATGATTTTTTTTCATTTTGAGACTGCCAATGTATAAGTATTCTTCCCGTATGTAGTAGTATTGTTTCGCCTTTTGGCCTCGTATAGGAATTTCTGTTTCCTTTTTTTTTTTGTTACTTTTTGTTTTTATATAGTTTGGTTTTTTCTTTTATAATTTAGTTTGTGCACTTCCTGTACGAGTCACAATAAACACTTTTTCTTTCTTTCTTTCTTTCTTTCTCATTATCCAGTCGCATTATGTAAGGACAATGCTCAATCCAACATGGTCTTCCAAATCAGCAACATGAACAGCCACATCTCCAGATATACCATTAATCAATTACCCGTAATTTGACGCTACAATTAGGTGATAAGTCTGTCTCAATAGGTAACTATCAGGTTCATTGACAAATGGTGGATATCGGCATGGCCTGGCTTGTAGTTGCTAGTAATAATACCTCCATATCAATGCAGATGACTATGAATGGGATCATTAGCACCCGGGCTGTGATCATCATTTGCGAGCACACGGAATTGTACCGTTGATGTAACTATTGGTATTGGTATTATAGGTTTGTGTTTAGATTGTGATCTTTGTTTTATTGAATATATACTTAAATTGGCATTTATTTAAACATTATGTAGATACACTTAGGACCACTTGCACCAAAAAAAAAAAAACATTATTGCTAAATTAATTTGAAACATCGTTCTATTCATAGATTTAGTATATACTGGCGTAGTATATACTAAATCTATGGTTCTATTACTGTGAATCGTTTGAATTTATGATGTATTATAATGATGGTGAATGAAGGTGTTTAAATTGTTGTTACGAGCAGGCACTATTAGTGACCGAACTTTATTGAACGTATTTTTTTTTAATTACTATGTCAATTTCAAATGACTTACCAATGTTGAAGGGATACTGTAAGCTAGCAGATTACTTATTGGTAATATACCTACTAAAGTTTTACAATCTTGTGAAATATTGATTGCAGGGCCCTATTTCTAAAAGCTTAACCATTTCAGTAGTCTACCTGCCTTCAGACCGTTTCAGACACCAATCTATACATGGTCTCCACATGATCTGACCAAGATTATGTCTGGACTTTAAAAGAGACTGTGACCTCTAAGTTTTTTTCGGCCTTTCTTCTCAGAGTAGTCAGATAGGAAACGCCGACCTCATCAAGTAGTAGTAAAATATGAATGACGTGTAAAAGCGTTTGTACAAACCTACTTACAGAATTAAAATCATTTATCATTTACCATCTTCCAATCTTCCAGTTAGATCGTAGTGCAAACTTCTCGAGTTCTATTAAATACTATTTCAAAAAAGAGCACACCCGTAACTAAAGATTTGTAGCTTACAGAAATTGGGCCTACGTGTTTAATAATAATAATAATAAGATTATTCACCGAAAAAAATGTACATTATTTCACAAATTAAGTGTTTAGTCTACAGTTAGGTACTGTACACAAAAGTATTAGCATTTGGGGCCGAATTAGGCAAAACCTATATTTCAGCCCTCAACGCCGATCCCCCTATTTTTTTTTTTTTCGAGGGTTGAAATCATCAAATAACTTCTCCCGCGGGAGAAGGAGGGGAAGGAGGGAGGGGAGCGGGAGGGCGTATAGACTCTTACTGACTAAAACCCACCCATGTTCCTTCAGTTGCCTGTGCCAGGGGCCACGGTATCCCTCTCGGACTTTCCCGCAACCCTGGCAGGCATCGGCCCTAGCGGGCCCCTTCATTGATGCTGACATCTCTTTGAGGCGCGTGTGGAACACAACGCGCCGTCGCCCGGGCCTGGTCAAAATCAAATTGACCGAAGATCCATGGGGAATGTCTATCAAAGTTTGTACATCAATAATCGAGACTATAGCACCATACTTAGCTATATTTAATTAGTGTGTAGATCATGGAGTCTTCCCGGATTTAATGAAATACAGTAAGGTTATACCACTTTTTAAATCTGGGGACAGCAAAGACACCAACAGTTATAGACCAGTATCCATGTTGCCAGTATTCAGCAGGGTGTTCGAAAAGGTAATGCTCAATCAAATGCTTAACATTTTAACACCAACAAAATCTTACACGGTCAGCAATATGGTTTCACCAAAGGACGTTATACGACTGACGCTGGTGTCATTTTATTAAAACACATATTTACAGCGTGGGAGGAGGCTCAAGATGCCGTATGTATCTTTTGTGACCTCTCCAAGGCATTTGATTGCGTTGATCACGAAACCTTGCTCTTAAAACTTGAGCATTACGGACTAGGTAAACTCGCGCTTAGTTTAGTACAATCTTATTTAAATGATAGACAACAAAAAGTTCAAATAAATGATGTCAATTCACTTCATTTAAAAGTAAAAATGGGTGTTCCACAAGGATCGATATTAGGTCCCTTCCTCTTTTTAGTATATATTAATGATCTACCCCATTTATTTAAAAACCAACCACAAATGGTGTTATTTGCTGACGATACTTCTTTAATCTTTAAGATATATAGACATGCATCAAATCTTGACGACGTAAATAATGCCCACTGTTAATAATGTTCACTGTTAATAATTTAGTATTAAATGAGAAAAAAACGAAATGCATAAAGTTTCCTTTACCGAATGTCAAAAGAAGTGATTGTGACATAGTATTGAATAACGAGAAACTAGAATTTGTCGATGAAACTGTTTTCCTGAGGATAACGCTCGACTCAAGGCTGCAATGGGGTCCTCATTTGACATCTCTGGCAGGACGGCTAAGTTCAGCAGCATATGCTGTAAGGAAAATCCGTCAATTTACTAATGTAGATACCGCGAGGCTAGTCTATTTCAGCTATTTTCGTAGTATCATGTCTTACGGTATTTTATTATGGGGACGGGCTGCCGATATTGAGTCTATTTTTATTCTGCAGAAAAAAGCTATCAGAGCAATATACAGCCTCCGCAGGCACGATTCTCTAAGGGAACTGTTTAAAGTCATTAACATCATGACGGTACCTTGTCAATATATTTATGAAAAAATCATGTACGTAAGGAAAATTTTAATCTTTTCAGTAAAAGAGGTGAAAGACACAACTATAGGACTAGAAATAGGGACCAATTAGTTCAACCAGGTTTCAGACTGGCTAAAGTAGACTCATTCTTCATGGGGTACTGTTTAAAATGTTACAATAAAATACCTCCCCACATACTCCAACTGAATGAAGCGAAATTTAAATCTTATATAAAACGCACACTATACAGCCAAGGATATTATAAGTTGGGGGATTATATCGCAGACAAAAATGCTTGGCTCAGGGCTGGTCCTGCTCCACAAGGGCGCGTAAACGAATTAATTAGCATTCGAAAATAATGTTGGAGCTGATGAAGATTGTACAACCTATCTTTGCATTGTATAAATTCAACCTCTTAGTATTGTATAATTACATAGCACATGTGTGAGCACTATGTACCCACTATAAAGCTTACTGGGTTCGTCTTTCATGGACTTGAATGTGCCCTAGCAGCTGAAAGTATGTCATGCTCACTCAAATGTGTCGCTGGTGGTGGCGTGTGTATTGAATCATTGAGTTCCCTTCAAAATGGTTGAGCTGAATGGTGCTGATCCATACGTCATGTTCATGAACGGGCGCCGTCAGTAGGCACTGGTCATTTCTTAGCTGCCACGGCTTATTTTAATTCCATAATTGTTTTTATGTTTTTATTATGGACGCTTGCACGTCTTTCTACATCGTTCTCACATGTATAATTACAACATAAATGATGTAACCACTTTTTTGTAACAATGTTTTGATTTAAAAGAGTGTCCATGGAGTTTCTTGTCCGTTCTTCTCCATGGGTACCTGCTACGCTTTGGAATGGGCAAATAGCTTCATCTTTCTGACTGACCGAACCCTTGACAATTTAAAAGTGCCTGTAATTGGTTTATTTGAAATAAATGCTTTGAGTTTGAGTTTGAGAGCCGCCTTACGGATAGGACTCCACAAAATTCGTAAAGCAGCGAGGTAAAGAATAATCGTGTTTTGAAGGTGCAAACCTTCAATATAGTTCGCTGAGCGACTTCAACGGATTTTATGGTGGATTTAGGGGAACCCCCCCATGCTGTAATGCAGTAAGGGACTGGCGCAGCGCAAAATATATTCGCTTCATTACCGAGGGGCCAGCGACGTGTCGGAGACTCTTAAAAATGTTGTTCAATTTCCTGACTCAAACAGAGGGATTTAGAGTGTTTTTTAAAGTTAATATGGTTGTCTATTGTAATGCCAAGGTATTTGATTGTTTCTACACGTTCTAGTTTAGAACAAGAACAGTTTCTTTAGAGACACACTCGTGTGGAAAGGTATTAAGAGCAGTGTGTGCAGCTGTGTTAGACCGTATACTGAAGCAAACATACTTGGTTTTCTGCACATTTAAGGTTATCCCCGAGCCATTTCCTCACAGAATCGAAACCACATTGAGCAGCAGCAAAGACCTCTTCCCATGTATTGGCAGAGAAAATCAGAGCAGTATCATCTGCAAAAGAGGTTATGTTGCTATGGGGAAGCTTGAGGCTTGTGAGATCGTTTATATATACGAGAAATAAGGTTGGACTCAGGATACTGCCCTGTGGAACCTCGTGTGAAACTGGAAGGTCTCCACTAATGTTATTACCAATCTAAACACTCTAGAGCCGCCCAGACAAGTAATTCCTAAAAAGTTCTAGTTGAGGTCCTCTGATTCCCAGTGCTTCCAGCTTGTTGAGTAAAATCGTGGCAGAAATCGTATCAGAAGCCTTGACCGGATCAAGAAAAATTGTAAGGCAATTTCTTTTTTATCAAGATTCTTGCTAACAATGTCGATGAGGGCATTTGCAGCTTGATCCGTTGAGCTGCCCTCACAAAAAACCATATTCATTTGTAGAAAGTAGGTGTTTAGTTTCTAGATAAGTCTTGATTTAATTAGTCTCTCTAGAAGTTTAGACAGTGCTGGGAGGATTGAAATTGGCTTGTAGTTAATGATACGACCCCTGTCTCCGCTCTTGTGAATAGGTCTAACTACAGTTTTTTTTAAGCTGTCGGGGAAAACACCAATTTGAAGGCAAGCATTAAAAATGAAGGTAAGCTGAGGAACCAGTAGCTGCTTATTTTGTCATGGTTTGTAGGAGAGTCAGTTTTCAGGTTAGCAATGAGACGTTCAACCTCTTCCTCATGTGTACTTACTTAAACGAATGACCATAACTGTGTTTGAGTGTGAGAGCTGCTAATCGAAGCAGTGCTCAAATTGCCCGTTTTCTTTTGCTCGATCCTGTCAGCCAGCGACCTTCCCACGTTTACAAAATAGTTGTTTATTTCATTTAGTGATGAGTGAGGAGAATTTAAGAGAGGCAGAAGTTCATTTGGGTGGGTTGTATTTTTGGAAGTATTTGTGATTTCTTTTATTGCTTTCCATAATTTTTTGTTATCATTTTGCGCCTCCTGCATCAAATCTTTCTCTTAGGCGCTTTGGACTTTTTTTAAATATTATTGCAAAAGTTTCTGTAGCGCGAGTAGGTTATTTTTAGTTTGATTGTCTGGAGAGTCTTGATTTTCGGTGCAGATTATACCTATTTTTCATGCATGCATGAGAAGGCCCTGTGTTATCCTCGGCTTTATTATTTGTTACGTCTTGATAAAGTTATTACTTTGGTGTTGTTTCCTATGGCTTCTTGAATACTTTCAGTGAGATACTTCAGGGAAGGGAGGTAGGTAAATTTTTAGGATATCATATTCCAAGCTTTGCGTGTCACCTTTTTAATGGATGTTAAAGAGAATTGAGTAACCTTCTTGAAGTTTAAGTTTAGCAGGACAGGGTAATGGTCAGTCAAAGATGTGTTAGGAACGATGGTCATCGCAGGGCTATTTGATTTTAGAAGGGCATGGTCAATTAATGGTATGAGCGTTTTGGAGGTCAATTCTGTTAGCTCGTAAGACATATTGAATAAATAAATAAAATAAAATGTATGTATCACTTTCGCTACGTGTTATAAGAGTATGGGCAGGAAAAAGGCCATGGAAAGCAGCAAGGGTTAGATACTGTTCACCAATCACTTTTTTTTATGGTTGATTGCTATATTGACAATGACAATGATACACCAGTTTATTTCGAGTAAGTTTTTTTTTAAATTATATAAGTATAAAGTGTCCGGTTGATGGCAATAGGCTCGCCCCCTATTACATAAGACTTAACATAACTGGCGAAATATGGATGTACCCTACTATAAGTACATCTCTGCCTAATCCTTCGGGGGTTACAGGCGTGATGTTGTGTTATGTAGGCAAGTATATTTCATATAGAACTTTGGCATACAACAATAGGCGTCGTTTCACGGGCCACCCGCCCGAGAAACGACGCCGACGTGCAAAGAAAAAATGTTGAAGCCTCTCTCCAAGGGCTTCCCGAAACACCCCCATTTGAATTTTGAGCGATTATTTATAGTTGAGGAGCTAGACGGCTTATAATACTTTTTTTGGGAAATTCTCACTTGACTTCAGACTTTTTTATTTTTGTCTTATAATGTCGCATTTTTAAAAAGTCATAAATCCCTAAGTTATGGCCTACGATCGTTAAAAAATACTATCTGTCTAAACATCACCCAAAGTGACAAAAACTTAACTCGACGGGAAAATTTTTGCTCGACAAGTTTTGTTCTAGACTTTCAGACTTTAAAAAATGAATGGTAGTAATGACCCCAAATTAGTTTTAAGGGGCTGACAACAGCTAAAGCGCGGTCACTGTCGGACTGCATAGAAAAGAAACAGAAGCGCGCTGTTACAAAGCTGGTAATTTATTGCAAAATATGATGCAATTCTCTATTTACAAAAAATCCATTGATTGGACTGAAAAATTAAAACACTATCAAGTTAATACGTTGCTTGAAAAACAATCTGAAAAAAAGAAGATTGCATGTATATTAGTATGGTTTTTAATCGTTAAAATAATTTTTTAGAGGTTCTTCGTAACATTTTTATATCGTACCAAATTACTTGTATTATGTTTTCAACACACTATCTAACTAGCATATATACTGAAGAATATCATATATTATTCAGATTTTGTTTACTGCAGTGGATCATATACTTTTCGGCATTATAAAACTTGCATTTAGGTCATGTAGTCCCCTTAGGAACTGTCACGGACCCTCTGCGTTGCAAAGCAATACAAATAATAAGTTCGAACATGCTAGGTAAGGCGGAAAACAGTTTTTTTCATACACTAAGTAGGAAAAAATTACTAAAGTATTGTATATGTTTCCGCTTGGAGTAATACATTTTGTATGCTCTTCCTAACATCCAATTCAGCTGAAATTTGGGAAACGTATGTTACTTGGTTTGTGTGTATCTACATGAATACATAAGTATAATTATGTACTCCTTCTGTGG
The DNA here is from genome assembly GCA_937001585.2 of Brachylomia viminalis. NCBI lineage: Eukaryota > Metazoa > Arthropoda > Insecta > Lepidoptera > Noctuidae > Brachylomia > Brachylomia viminalis. The sequence continues at coordinate 15,067,533 of OW443299.2, forward strand.
GAAGCCGAGCTTTATTTTTTTTGAGGGTGGGAAATCATCAAATAACTTCTCCCGCTCTGGGCAGAGCGGGAGGGCGTGTCAGACTCTTACTGACTAAAACCCACCCGTGTTCCTACAGTTGCCTGTGCCAGGGGCCACGGTATCCCTCTCGGACTTTCCCGCAACCCTGGCAGGCATCGGCCCTAGCCGACCCCGTCATTGATGCTGACATCTCTTTCAGGGCGCGCGTAAAACACAACGCGCCATCGACCCGGGCCTGGTCCTTATCGAACGGCGAGCTGCCCATTGCTCGCCGTTCGCAAGCCCGCACCTACGGTGGCCGGGAATCAGCTTGCGATTCCCGACCCCCAGGGCGTCTCCTGCGGCGGCTAGTGGCGTGAGGGCGCGAATTTTGCCTCTCCCTCACGCGTTTCCTCCTTCTTCGCGAGCATTACTGCTTCGCAGAAGGAGGTGACGGCTTCCCAACCCCTCTCACTCCGTACCATGGCCTGGACCAGGGCCGGACGCGAGAGATCGCCACCGCCAATCGCCGGCACGAGGACCCTGCGGTGCTCCGCCCAAGCTGGGCAGACCTCCAACGTATGCTCCACTGTGTCCTCCGGGCGATCCACACAATGGTGACACCCGGGCGTTTCCTCCCGCCTTATCCGGAACAGAAACGTCCCGAAACAACCGTGTCCGGTGAGGACCTGCGTCAGGCGGAAGGTGAGGACGCCGTGGCGCCTCTCTAGCCACTCATCAAAGAGGGGACGTACCGCCGCAATTGTGGCGTGCCCAGCGCTGGGTTGCGACAATCGCACTCTCCATGACGCCCTGAGATCCCGCCGGAGCTCTGTCCGCTGTACCGTGATTTCTCGTAGCAGTGGAGCTATGCCCCAGCATTTCGCCTCCTCGCGCCATTCCCAAATGTGCGCGAGGACTTTTGCATCCAGATACCATGGCGGTAATCCGGCAAGGAGGCTCGCCGCCTCACCGGAGGCCGTACAGTATCACCGGACCAGCCGGGTGGCTATGACCCTTTGGGGCGCGTTCAACAGGCGGGCTGGCCGCCGTCTCAAGGAACGCGCCCACGCCGGTGCCCCATAAAGGGCCATGGACCGCACGACCCCTAATGCCTATCACCGCCTGACACTTCGTAGGATTTATAGCTACACCAAATCTGTCAGCCCAGGTTTTTACGGCTATCAAGTTACTTTTTAATCTGTCGATAACGTCAGGTAATTTATCAACCTTCCCTTGACAGTACAACTGCAAGTCATCTGCATACAGACGATACGCACACTGAAGTTCGGAAGTTATAAGAACCTGGGCTGGCGAACCTTAATACAGGCTACCATGTCACATAACTAGAACTGATTCAATTCTGTTAATTGTTACTCTCTTTACGATTTATCCCTAAACTGTAAAATTATATTTATTGTATATAATAGAACGTACAATATTTAAAAAATATAAAAAAAATATGATTATTATAACGAGTTGTATCAGCTCCAGCTTAGTTGTCGGTCTGATTCATATAGATTCGATAGATTCATAATGGTGCCGAATCTCTTGTCACAAAATTCTCTAAACTAGACTAAAAATCACCAAAATTTTGTTTAATACTGTCAAACGACGATTTCCCATTCTGAAATTGACTAAAGTGACACATCTTAACTATATTTTAGTTTGACAGCACTAAGATGGCACTGGGATTATAATTTAGTGAAAATGGCAATTTTGCTATTCTGAATTTTACGTTTTTCACCTAAAATTTTGATAGTCTTAACTAAATCTGACTATTTTTAATCGCGATTAAAAAGGTGTGGAATTGTTGTCATGAACTAAAACTCACACCAACACCTCGACTTCAGATGCAAAAACAGTACCTACTGTATCTATTTTTCTTTTCTTTTGCTAATATCTCGAAAACGGTGTGTCCTCTCGCAAAAATAATGAAACCCCTATATAAAACCCGTAAACCTCTAAAACTCAACGTGTTGGTAATATTTTTTTTTATATTTTCCATACAAAAAGTAAAAAAATCCATACAAAACATGTCGAGGCTGCACATAATGCGCGCCTCCGGCTCTAAAAAAATAATCACGTGGTATGGCAAACAAGTACCATGTGGAAATTATTTTTAAATTTAGAGATTTTCAGAATAGCTCTAAGATTCTTATAGCCAAAAGTAAGGAATTTTTGTTATAGTTTAGTTAGTTTAGTTCGGTGTACAACAGGATCGGCACCTATCTCATAATAACTCATCAAAAAAATCGAAACAGTTCTGCAAGTACTATTTAGGCGGCATTTAAATAAAAAAGAGGACTGATATCATTAAAAAAATTACGCCAATAAATAGCTGGCAGTTTAGTCTATACAATGGTGTACCACAATAGGGAATACGCATGTTACGGTCAAATGGGGTTACTTTGATACTACGGGGTTACTTTGATAACAACTTTAGGCTTATGAAAAACTTAATTTTATAATATCTACAACACCAGTTAAAAAATAAGCTATCAGTACTTGGCACTACTGATAGTTTCTTTGTATTATAGCGTTTTAGTTATTATAAAATTAAGTTTTTCATAAGCCTAAAGTTGTTATCAAAGTAACCCCGTAGTATCAAAGTAACCCCATTTGACGGTATTTAAATTTGGTTCAAATATTTTTATTCCGAATCTTTAGTGGCCGGACATTTGAACTAAATCATTATTTTAGTAAATAATATATTTTTAATTAAAATAAAAAATCAATAAATAAAAGTGCAAATTAAGCGAGGGAATTTCAAATTTGTAAAACGCAACACCATTGGTTAAAACGTGATGTCAAATACCTACTATGTCAGCAAGATCGTATTGCTTACATTTTTGTATGGCTTTTGATTAGAAAACATAGTATTAGCGTGTGTGTTGTAAATTAATGTATTGTTTAAGTGTAATTTTAGCAAACTAGTGAGATTAGAAATCATTTAAGACAATGATTGAAGTGGTTTGGTAAAAGCAAAATCTGCCGAGAATACATCCATTCATGATGTCGTGTCGTCTTATTTTCTTTCAAATCCAAAGTTTACGTCCGCTGAAATAAAAGGAGTGAAACCTGCAAGGTAATTATTCTTTTTAATACCACATTATGTACGTTATTTTAGCCATAAACATAATCCTAAATATGATCAGGAATAAACATAACCTATAATTTTTGATTCACAACAATGTAAACACGTTATTGCGATACTTCATCTCTTTTGATAACCTTACAGAATTTCCTTACGTATTTTTGCGCCTATGAATCGCCTATTTCCGCGACTGCAAATAATACTATAGCAGGTGCACTTCTGATAGTTTCTGCATTCAGGCACAATGCAATACTTATTTATAAACTGGATTTTGAGCTTTTTTCATGGTGAAATAAGTCAAGAACGAGAAAACCTGTAGTAAACAATGGACTGGACTGTCACTGGACATAGTGTTTGACGTCATCAACAGAGCGCTCGAAAATGGCGGCGTTTAATCAGCTCAAAATTGTTATCTATTTTAAATATATGTTTTTAATCTAATTACAGCATTTTTAAACAGTATTTATATTTTTACTATGTTTTAACGGCGTAAACAATGAATTAAAAATATAAAATAAATACATGCGTAAACCCTATTATTCCAAATTAGAATATAATATATTTATTTATTTTTTAATTTTCGTCCCATAAATGAATGTAGAGATGGTTTTCCATGTGTATTCCGTCAGAATTTCTGCATTTAAACACATTTTTTTTGCAAAAAATATCGTTTTTTAACAGTGATTGTTAACTAAGCTCTGTGACATCCTACCAAAGAGATTTTTTCCTAACAAACATGTTTGTTTGGAATGAATGTTGGTTTGTTGTTTGTTAGGAAAAAATGGACGGGCTCCGTGGCGAGGTATCCTCTTGCCACGGAAGCCGCCCAAGTCGTGGCGTTGCTGGATTCAGGGCATAATCAGCGTTTTGTGGTTGCACAATTGCATCTTAGCCTCTCTGCTGTCAATAAAGTGTATCAGCGTTATCAAGAGACTGGTATGTTTACCCGCCGTCCAGGATCTGGTAGATATCGAGTCACGTCTGAGCAAGATGACCGGATATTGCGTAATTTCTCTAAGAAATCGTCACTTTAACTCTACTCAACTGCAGCAGCGGCTCCATGAGGTTCAAGGATTAACTGGGTGCGATTCTACCATAAGAAGAAGATTGGCGGAGCGTGACTTGAAACCTCCTAAAACCAGCTAATTGCCCAAAATTTACGGTAGACCACCGAAGAGCGCGCCTTAAGTTTGCACGTGAGCACTTAAATTGGTCATACCTATGTTCTATGTTCTATGTTATTTGTCTGGTTTCCGCACTTAGTCCTTCAGTGGACCATTGTGCGTGAGCCATGTCGGCCGTCGGTGGTTATTCCAACCAGCCCACCTCCCTCCAGAAGCTGATTAGGTCTCCTGGTCTATTAAGAACATCTGTGTAAGATCTGGGTGTCCCGAGGGTTTTTGACCTAATTTGGGCGACGCCTGTGCACTCGAAGAGCACATGCGTGACAGTTTCGTCAGCCTCCATGCAAGCCCTGCATAGAGGGCTGTCCGTTATGCCTATTGTGTGAAAGTGTTTGTTTAGCGAGCAGTGTCCCGTGATGGTCCCCGTCACCAGGCGCATGCCTTTCCTGTCCAGGCGTAGCAACCGCCTGGTTAGCTTGCCGTCTAGTGATGGCATGGTTTCCTTGGATTGCCTGCAGCCCGGTGACGACGCCCACCAGCTCTCTGCTTGTGTGTGGGTGTACTCCTGTAGCCACCTGCGTAGTTGGTTGAACGGGATGGGCACGATAGGTTCCGGTCCACAGACCGACGTGCTGGATGCCCTCCTGGCCAGCTCATCAGCTGCGTCGTTACCTAGCGATCCACTGTGTCCTTTTATCCATTGTAGCGTCACTGTATTGCGGTTTGATACGGTTACCCGTTCAAGCGCATTGTGACATTCTAGTATTAGATTCGAAGTAATGCATTTTTTCCCTAGGGATTGGAGGACTGAGGCGCTGTCAGAGAGTATGCGGATTCGGGTGTCCGCAACTCTTCTGGCTGCTATGGCATAAGCCGCCTGTATTATGCCCACACACTCTGCCTGATAGACTGTGTTGAGCATTCCCAGGGGTCTGGATATTTTTATGTTGAGATCGTGTGAGAACACTCCGACTCCAGTTCCGCAGTCGGTTTTTGATCCATCGGTGTAAATTCTCAGTTCCTTTACGCCTGAATGGTCGTACTGCTCCTCTTCAAGCACTACGCTGTAGTGCTTTTGAAAGCAGTATTGTTTCAGGGCCTTGTCGCAGGGTGATGCCATCATCGGCTGACGCCTGATCGCCTCTTCCCTTAAACGTTTGTGCTTGACCCTGGAGTCATTGCTCAGGGTTCCTGCTATATGTAGCCTAAAGGTAGCCAGGGTCGCCTCCTCCCTCCCTCCTCCCAAGCATAGCCTGTAGGGCAGCGGTGGGTGCAGTTCTCATGCAGCTGGTGATCGCCGCACACGCGAGCCGTTGCAGCTTTTCGAGGTCTCTTTGGGCTGTGCTCAGTTTTGTTCTGGGCCACCAGACTACTGAGCCATATGTAATGATTGGTCGGATGACTGTGGTGTATAGCCAGTGGGTAACCCGTGGGCTAATCCCCCAATTCTTGCCAAGCAACCGCTTGCACTGCCACAAGGATATACTGGCCTTCGTGGTGATGTAGTTGGTGTGTTTTGCCCAATTCAGCTGTTTATCCAAAAAGATGCCCAGGTATTTGGTTTCAGTTGATAGGCTTAGGGTGGTACCAAAGAAACGTGGTAGTTGTAGTGTCGTTAATTTCCTCTTTTTTGTGAAGAGAATCAACTCGGTTTTTGTGGGGTTCACTGAGAGTTGGTGTTTGCCGCACCAATTCTCCACTATCTTCAGGGCCTGGCGCATTAGATTGCACAAGGTGTTTTCATGGGCGCCATTTATTATTATGGTTAGGTCGTCGGCGTAGCCTACGGTGAAGTAACCTTTGTCGTTGAGTTCTTTTATTAAGTTGTCTACGACCAGGTTCCATAGGAGCGGTGATAGGACGCCCCCTTGCGGGCAGCCCTTTGCTACAATGGCCCTTGTGGTGTCATTTACGGTTACTTGTACGGCTCTCTGTCTGAGCATATTGGTGATCCAGCCACTCAAGGACGGGTCTATATTGTGCCTGTCCAGGGCCGTGCTGATGCTTTTGAAAGTGGTTTTGTCAAAGGCGCCTTCGATGTCAATGAAGGCGGCCAGTGCTGAGCATTTGTAGTCCACCGCGCATTCAATTTTGGATACCACACTGTGCAGCGCGGATTCCGTTGATTTGCCTGTGGAGTACGCATGTTGTTGTTTGTGGAGTGGTCTTGCCCGAAGAGGTCCGTCTCGGATATGCCGATCGCAGAGTCTCTCTAGGGTCTTTAGTAGAAAGGATGTGAGGCTTATGGGTCTGTACGCCTTGGGTTGTGTGTAGTCAGCTTTGCCAGGTTTAGGTATAAAGATGACTTTCACTTCGCGCCAGGCTAGGGGTATATATCTGAGTGCTATGGATGCCCGATAGATAGCCTTCAGGCATAGTGTAATATAGTCAGCCCCCCATTGCAGCAGGGCCGGGAAAATGCCATCAAGACCTGCGGACTTGTATGGTTGGTAGGTGTTGATAGCCCACTTTATGCGGTCTTCTGTTACTAGACTGTGGGCTCTGGACCAGTCGCGTTCCGTTGGGATCCAGTCTGGCTCAGCTTCCCAGGTCCTGTCGTCTAAGATTTTACAGTCTGGGAAGTGGGTCTCAAGAAGGACCTTGCTGGTTTCCTGGTCCGTCAGTGTGTACGAGTTGTCGGGTCTTTTCAGCGCGCCGAGGGTTCGATCCTGGTCAGTTGCCAGTATCTTCCTTACTCTTGCGGATTCATTGTTGTTTTCGATGGATTCACAGAACTTTCGCCAAGCTGTTCTCCTGGCGGTTCTGATTTGCTTTTTGTAAGTATATTGGGTCTCTTTGTATAGCTCCCAATCTTCCGGTAGTCTGGTGTTCTTAGCTCTGTTAAATTGCTTTCTTAGTGTATTCCTGAGTTTACCTAGTTCGGCGTTCCACCAGGGACATCTCTCACTGTTAGTTCGAGGCGCCCTTAGCTTGCAGCATGCATGGTATGCCTGAGTTAGGTATTCTGTTAGCTTTGTTACAGTGTATTCTAGTTGTGTGGTGTCTTTTATGGTTGTTTGTGATAGGTGCCTGGTTAGTAAGGCTGCCAGGAGGCGCTTGTACCCGGGTACATCGGTGTGCCGCGGGTTTCTTCTCGGCATGGGTTTTTTAGTGTTGGTAGTTAGTGTGAAACGGATCCTTCTGTGGTCTGAGCAAGAAGGTTCTCCCGATACGTGCCAGTTTGTGATAAGGTTGGTCGCGTTTTCTGTAGCAAGAGTTAAATCTATGATAGTTTGTCCTCGGGCTGTGACCCAAGTGGGTTCAGAGCCTCGGTTAATAATGTTAAGGTTAGTAGAGAATAAATAAGTGGATAATACCTCTCCTCTGGAGTTCGATGCATCGCTACCCCAGAGCGGGTGATGGGCGTTCGAATCGGTGCAGATAATCAGGTCCAGTTTGGTGTGCTCACAGTGCTGTACCAGGTCGGCCATTTCTTTCGGCGGGCAGTCTGTGTCCTCGCCCGGCATGTATACCGAGGCCAGTACAATATCTGGAAGATCATCTACGGTCTGGAGTCTGACAGCTGTCAGATCTCTGGAACAGAATTGAGTAAGTAGCGTGGTAGGGATGTTTTTTGGTATGTATGCACAGGATCTAGGTTTGTCTGTGCTATGCGTGTTGAGGATTAGCTTACCTCCGATGTTACTAAGGCCGCATATTCTATTGTTCCTGATCCACGGCTCTTGGATCAGTGCGATTGTATGGGGGTTAACCTCCAGTGCCCTGCGTAAGCTAGCCGTGGCAGTTTGGCTGTGTTGGAGGTTTGTCTGGATGATATGGAGTGGTGTTGATGGCGATGGGGAGGGGGAGGTGTTAGTCTGTGGTGGATCCATCGGACAGTTCCTCCGCTACCCCCTCTCTGTATTGGTTGTCTTGTGTGTCAACCGGTGACGACGCTAACAGCCTCTCGCTCCAGCCGGGAGATGTAGGTGGTATGGTGACCTCAACGTCAGCCATCGCTGCGCGGGCCATGACCTCCTCGAGCTGGGCAATCTCCGTGTCCTCCGTCCGTGTCCCTGTCGGTGCGGTCTCCGTGTCCGTCGTACTGTCCGTGGGCTGGGCCGTGGGCCAGAAGCGCACGTATATCGAACCTAGCAGGTACGATATGCGACGCTCCCGACCCAGGACCTTTTCCGCCTCAGTCGGTGGTAGACCCAGGGTCAAATATGTCCCATAGTTCTCACCACCGACCCTGGTTGCCCTGTACATTGACCACCTGGCTATGTCGTACCAGGTGTTCTGACGTATGAGTATGTTGTGGAGCCTCAGCACGTCTCCTCGATAGCGAGGGACGAAAAGCGAGGCTCTCACCCGGGTGGGCACGTCCGACTGTCGGAGTACCGTCAGTGTGTTGTCTGTGTCTGGCAGTTTTATGCGGGGTACGTTTTGTGAAAGCCAGGTTAGGGCGTAGTCGTCCTCACACCACATTTGCACTGTGCCCTCCGCTACCCGTGGGTATCCGCGGAAGGCAGGGAGTGGTGTTGAAGGGAGTGGTGTCGACAGGTCCCCGCCCATGAGTAGGTCTACTAGGCCTACTTTAACCTGCTCGGCCTCTTCTGCTGTCAAGTCTCTGGATGGGGGAGGGAAGCAGATTGCTACGGCGAGCCGCGCAGGAATATCCTTGGTGGCCCGCGCATAGGTCCTCGGCTCCTCCTGGGCGGAGTGGATCCTTACACGCTTTGCATCCCCCTGGAGCGTACCCGGTGACGCCGTGTCGTCCGGGCGATCCCTCTTCGCCGGCCCTGTACCGCTCGGTCCAGGCTGCGACTTGGAGGTGCCCGGCCGAGTGGCGGGGTTAGGGTGCAAGGATCCACCTCGTTTTCCTCTGCGGTGTTTTGGTCTGGGATTGTCTCGGGATGTGTCGGTGTTTGCGTAAGGTCGACTGGCGCCCCCGGCAGACTCTGTCGGGTGCATGGGCTTTTCGCGCTGGGTTGCCCCTTCGCGGACTTGCCCTTGCACGCGTGGTTCCGCGTCCGGCCGCTTTTCGCGCTGAGTTTCCCCTTCGCGGATTTGCGGCTGGTCGCGTAGTCCCACGTTAGGCCGTTTTTCGCGCTGGGTTTCCCCTACGCGGACTTGCGGCCGTTCTCTGTTTTCCGCGTCCGGCCCCTTTTCGCGCCGGGTTTCCCCGTCGCGGACTCGTGGCTGGTCGCGTACTAACTCTTCGGCGTCCGATCGCGCTTCGCGCTGGCTAGTGCCTTCGCGAGGGTAGCGCTTTCGGTCGCCTACTTTCTTCCCCCGGGTGGTTTTTCCGCGCTTCTTCAGCAGTCGTACTCCGGCACCCGGGAGAGTGGTAAGGTCGCCGGGGTCATCGTCAGGGTAGCTTACGCTGTTCCTCACGATGCTCTGTTGCCAGATGCTCGCGGGAGGCATACGACTCGTAGTGGGTATTGGCGCGTGGGTCGCAGCCGTGGTAGGGTTGGTTGGCGCGTTGGTCGCAGCCAGAGTTGTGTCAATGGGCGCGTGGGTCGCTGCCTGTGTTTTGGGCGCTGAATCAGCAGCCGGCCGTGCTGAATAGCACGGCGAAGACGATGAAGTCGTGCAGTTGGTTGCCCCCCCCAGAATACGATGAGGGCTGACCGCCGTAGCGGTGTGGGATTCCCCGGCTTGGCCGGGACCCACCTGGGTAGATTTCGGTTCCATCTGCATTATTTCATTTGGCGAGGGGGTGGGCTTTTTTGGAATCGAGGTTACCCTTCCTCTGGGACCGATAGGAATTAAGGACAGGAGGGAGGGTGTTTGGAGATAAGGTATAGGTTATTGGTCACCGTAGGTCTGGGAATTGGCCTAAGGATTTATGGATTGACGGGATTTATGGATAGGGAGGGGTTGGGTTGATTGGGTCAAATTGGAGCATGGAATAAGGTGTATGGGTTACCCTAGACCTGGGGCCTGGTGTTCGGGCACTTCTCTTGTCCGGGATCTCTTACGAGATGCTCCAGGTGCGAGATCGACTGTTGGCAGCCGGTCCCGCAGCCGGAGTTGGGCTATCCGCAACCTGCCCACCCGCTCGGTTGCATGAGAAGAAGTGCCCGGCAGTCTGGGTCGCTCCACCACGGATGCACGTATGCATTTGCGTTGGTTCGGCCCAGCGAGCCCCGAGCCCCGATTGGTCATACCTTCAAGAAGGTGTATCGAAGAGCGGGAGAGAGTTTTGCACGGTGATGCATTAAAGAATGAGTCAGTTACGGTGGCGGTTCATGGACGGTTTGGGGAGGCATAAGCGCCGATGGATAAACCGAACTTGCTGTTGTATCTGGACCTCGCTTACCGTCATTTAACGGGTCACGTTACATCGAAGAGGATACCACACGAGGCTCCAGACAAACTTCATGTGGTACCCTACGCACATTTCATTGACGAATAGTTCATTTTTATGCAGGACAATGCCAGAGCTCATACCGCAGGCATTGTAAATGAATACCTGAGGGAAGTGGGTATTACGGTTATGGGATGAATAAATTGAAGAGACGTGTCAAAGCGAGAGATCCTGCTCCGGTGACGCTTGGCCGGCTTAAAACAGCTATACAAGAAGATTGGGAGAACATCCCACAACACAAGATTGTGACTCTCATCCGTTCCATGAGGAACCGCATGGAAGCAGTCATTAGAGCCCGGGAAGGAAATACGAGATACTGATAAACTTTTTTTTTTGTTGTTACGTCTTTGTTTCTAACATTTTAAAAATTGTTCTTATAGGGTAAAACATACCTATTGAACAAAACACGATAGCTAAAGAAAAGACAATGCCAGGAATAGGCTCGAATCATCTAGCGTCCGACAGACTTTCTACAATAATGATATTTCATAACAGAAAACAGTAAGAATTATACCATACAAATAAAATCTGTAGAAGTACACCGTTGAAAAGTCATTTTAAATAAATAATCAATTGATCAATACATTTCATAGCTACAATTTCAATTAGAAATGTTGCCAATACTTACCAAAATAAAATAATATCGATACAAAGTTGCACTTGCAAATCGATTACAATAATAACAGTATGAAGATAGGTGAATTTATTACTAACATAAGTCATAACTCGTACTTCTTATAATTATAATCGCGTTTAGTTATATTTTTGAATAGACATAATATTTTATAACAATGTTATAGTTAAAAGTAATTTAATTTGATTATCGATTCCATTTAGAATAGTTTATTCCTAACAATGTTATTATAGTGCTGGCCACTTCGCTCGCTTAGTATTAAAGTGACCGAATTAAAAAAACTAGTTTTTTGGCAAATCGCAAAAAACGCTTTGCAATTAGGACTTCGGCTGTTTATTTGGACATAAATGTTACAAAATGTTAGATGCATATTTAACTTAAATTAACTTTTTACGAGTTACTTATAGTATTGCGCAGATGGCGTTGAATTAAAGATGACAGTGTATCTAAATCATCTAGGACTGATTTTGATTTCGACTTGCTCTATATGTAGTTGTATTTGTTATTGTTTGAAAGTTTTATTTTACTTCTCCCGCGTGTTATCATCACGAGCGACGAAGTGTTCCCGTGTTTTTTTTTAGTTTTGTGTTGTTTATTGCCGTGTTCCGGACTCCAATTTTTCTACCACATACGACTTACTTGCTGACCCGGCTCGCCCAACCGACCATCTGAACCTGCCAACTAAATTGTTAAAATGTATACAAATGTGTTTTTTTTTCATACATTCGAAAATAATGTAGGTATGTTATATTTTTAGGTTATGTGAGGATAATGTGCCAAAAGTCATTAATTTAATTAATTATATAATAGTTTATGTCCTGTTATCGTTAAAATGAGAAGTATCAAGTGGTCAAATTTAAAAAACTATAACTTTTTTTTGGTGTTCTTCTATTAGAAAACTAATTATACTATAAAATTCTGTAATTATTTTCCTTTGTTATGTTATATAGCTCATCTTTGTCGGTTCTGGCCGAGTCTTGTAGGAAACCTTGGCATTCCCCTTTCATTTTAATTTGAAACATTAATATTCGTCAAACAATACCTTATAATATCCGCAATTAACTGGCTTTTATTCTTGTTTAATGTAAAAATATACATAAAACTCAGACAAAACCAAACTTCAGAGGTGTTTCGATTTGTTTGATGAGAAGTGTATTGTCATAAAAATATTGTTAAAATATATTGCATGCAGCTTAAATCTCAAAATCTCTGTATTGTACCAACTTACTGCATAAGCAATTATCAAAGTTTTAAAGCTTAATACAGGTACAAAAAGCTCTTCTTGCTCTCATTTTATCAGCTTTCGTGTTTGCATTCACTTGGGCGGCACAATTTTCTACATTTAACTTTTAAAATCGAATAAAAATGTAATTTCCCTGGCTCGCTGAAAGCTTTATGATTCGTATTCATCGGCAGCAAGGCAACTTATTCGTTAGCTATCTCGTAAAATATAAATCCGCTAGTGAATGAGCGTCCTGCGCACGTGTGCTCTGCATCACCTGACACGATAGGCTGAATGCAGAACGTACCGTCGTCCAATTTCGCGCGCTAAATTGTTCATAACGGAAGTTCATATCCGGACGTCGGGCCGCCCTGCGCTTCAGGCGAGATTAGACGGTAATTACCATTTCCTGTAACACAGGACGCAGACACGGCTAGAGAAGAAGCGGCTTCTCTGCAGGACGTACCGCGCTCAGCGCTACCGGAGGAAGGAACGATTTGTCGCAACAATTATATAACTTCCACCATGATTACTTACCTAGTTACCTATCGTCTTCTTTCGCACATACGAAGTCGGAATCGGAAACGGAAGAAGTACTATCTGCCGTATTATACAACACACCAAGTATCCCAATAAAAGCTCTTGGAAGTATTCGCTAGCCAAATGCCGGTATAAATTGAGTGTATACCATTACTGAAACGGAAAAACTGATTATGTAGGAATTGAGCAGAGTGCGGAAATGTTACGTTGTTGTGCGGCGCGCGCGCCTCGCTGCCGCCGTTGATATGATTGAATAAGCGAACACCGGGCTCCCTAATGAAACATATTGAACGTGTATCGAATCACTTAGGCGCGCCGGTGCGCTCCTGCACTCGCTTTTTGAGGCATGTCAACAAGCCGTAGGTGAACCCTATAAATAACATTACGGTGGAGTCTCGTTTTAAGAGAGACAATAAATTGAATTAACTCCGCCAACTTTGAACGTCAAAGGAGAATAAAAAAATTCAACTTCATTTTACGGAATATAATTTCACGCGGCATCAGCGCCTGCCTCCCTTTGTGTCGCTTAGAAAATATTTACGCAAAGCTGTGCTCCGTAAACCCACAAAAAGGGAGAATCCTAATTAATTCATTAATGTCATTATAATTAAGACATTTGTGGCATTTAATGTGCATTACTTTCAATCTTCTCTGTCGTGGTAATATTTTGCGAAGGAAATTAGCAAGAGTTAGTTACTAGACTTAATTAATTGAAGGAACCACAACAAGGTTTTAGAAGAATTTGTAGATGTAATTGTAATTCCTCATATAAGAATATTGGCACTTCTTTTTAATTTAGGAACTTTATGGTTTTTTCAATATGTTTGGTGTTAGTTATATTGACATATATATTGTTGGGTCCTAGTTGAATTGACTTGTAGGTAGCAGTTTAGTGTTAAAAGTTATAATTATTCTAGAAGGGTGTAAAGTATTGCCATTAATTTCGCAAATATGGTATCAAAAAAAAAATTGCCGAGTTCTAAGCCTTTAACATAAAAGCTTTTTATTAGAATACACTTTTACAGACAGTGGCGACATTTTATTGTCTGTAAAACTGCTTCTAAAAGGTTTTACCAACAAACATTTTGAGGGATCCATCGATTTGTGGTGTAACACTGTCACCAGTCTTTAGACTGCATATTTGCTTTGAATTCATGCTATAACCTGTGTTAGGTTAATTTCTAAAATATTAAAAGGAGTGCTATTTTTATTCAGCAGAACCTAGAACCTTTGTTTAACAGCACCACAAGTGGTAGAACATAGTTGTATCAATTTGCCTAGGCATTAGGTATACGGCCTTCGAATCATGAATTCGGTTTCAAGGACTTTTACACAAAGCCTAGGCATTTTAGATTTTACCTTGGGCATTTTAAATAACGACGACAGTATGCAAACGGACGGCGTCGTATGTATAATGACGAATTTTGCAATCTGCCTGCGACATATAAGTACACACATCAAAAGTGTGTAGGGATCAAGGTATAATATGTTATTGCCATATTGAAATAAAATAAAAATGTCTATTTAGATTGATTAAATAAAATATTTTCGTATGTGTAGATCGACGAAGTACCCTCTGCTTTTGCATTAATAAATACTTTTCGTGACTTTTGCTTATGTTAGATTTTTCACCTTGGTTTATCCTGGCGTTAAAATGTGATACAAAGATAAAATAATAGTTTTTTAAGGTATTATTTCGTAAAATAAACAATTAGTAGTATGTACAGTATTTCCACCGCTGACGCGTATAACACAATCGCAGCGATTATACTATATTATACTCAATATGAGTTCATCCTAATCACGTTGCGGAACGGCCTCCCACGTTCGGTGTAACAGGCGAAAAAGATTTTCTGGTGTGTTTACGGCATCCAAATTTGGCAGAGCTCTTTTGAAGTATAATCCATGCGTGCTCAACGGTATTCAAGTCTGGCGATTGAGCAGGCCATGGTAGGACGTTGATATTAGCTGCGGCAAGTGTGTTAGCATCGACTCTGGCAGTGTGTGGACGTGCATAAGCAGAAATTAACCACCTAATTGGGTCCGCAAAGGAATGACAACATCTGATACAATCGTTTCAACGTAAATCTGTGCATTGAGATTATATTTATTTATTTTATTTTAACACTTTTAGCACACAAATGTACAGAGGTGGACTTAATGCCGTAGGCATTTTCTACCAGTCAACCTTTGGGTGATGCAGAGACAAACAGTGGTAGGTGCAATTTATAATGATAATTTAGGAAGAAATATTTTAAATATAAAGATACGCATAAACTAATTAAGTCTATAAGTATAATACATATACCTAATTACATATAAATACAAGCACAAATAAATGTACATAAATACACAAATATGCTAAAAACAAATAGGACAAACAATTACCGCTAATTAAGAAAACATTACCGCTGTGACGATACTGCCAGCTTCTTGCGAATGTGCTCGCGAACATTAGTTTTCAAGGACAATCGGTTAGTTGCCATCCTGTTTTCCTGGGGGAGTGCATTCCACAGAGAGAAAGATTGAACGACGAAGGAAGAGTGAATGAAGTCTGTGCGGTGAGTAGGACATTGAAGAAGACGATTGTGTGATGAACGTAGTTTTCTATTGTGGTTGGCGCAAATGTACTGAAAGTGGGGGATTAGATAACCAGGAGCAGAAGGAGGATCAAGAAATGAAAACAAGTTAGTCAGCGCCCTTTGCTCTCTGCGCTGGCGTATGGGCAACCACTTTAGAAGCGACCGATGCGCAGAGACGTGATCATATTTACGCAGATTGAAAACGAATCGAATGCAGTCATTCAGAAGACGGTCAAGTTTGTCGACGAGATCTGCATTCAGGTCATAGTAGCACACAATCTCCATAATCGATGATGGGGAAAATTAAGGATTGCACAAGCATTGTCTTCGTACTCGATGGTAATAAATTTTTCAATCGGTACAGAGCCCGCAGCGTTCCGGTAACCTTCTGGCTTACCCTAGCGACTTGAGTACGCCAGTTCAGGGTACTATCAATGTGCAAGCCTAAGTTCTTCAGTGCTAAAAGGAACGATCGTACCATTGAAGAGGAATTGTGGCCAGGTTGTACCATCCACCTTGCTAATACTACGAGAACTGCCAATGATGATCGCCTGACACTTCGTAGGATTTACAGCTACACCAAATCTGTCAGCCCAGGTTATTATGGCTATCAAGTTCGTATTTAATCTGCCGATAACGTCAGATAATTCATCAACCTTCCCTTGACAGTACAACTGCAAGTCAACTGCATACAGATGATACGCACACTGAAGTTCGGAAGTTATAAGATTAATATAAATAGAAAATAGAAGAGGAGAAAGTATACCGCCTTGAGGAACGCCAGTTTCCAAGTCACACCAGCAGGAAGAAGAATCCCCAACATGAACGGACTGCTGACGTCCCTGAAGACGACCTCCGTCCTCTGGTCTAAATCACTACGGTTCTTCATTGATCGGGCGTCCTTGGCGTCCAGGGGTCCTCCAATGCCGTGTACGTCTAGTGTCTGGCCTAATACCAAAGCGAGATTCGTCAGAAAAACACACAGAATACCACTCTTCTGCCCAATTTCTGTGTTCACGAGCCCATTGCAAATGGGCTCTGCGATTTCAGGGCTCAATATGTGGTACACGTAGCGGCCTACGGGAACGGAAACTGACTTCATGCCAGCGATTTCTTATGGATTGATCGCTTATTAACATACCTGAAGAGCTATGAAGTCTCGTAACCAATATCATCGCGGTCATTGTACGATTTCGTCGAACAGTAATTTGTATGTAACGATCTTGTCTGCGTGTGGTGATGCGAGGTCGTTCTCCATGTCGCTCTTATTATATAGGACTACGACTTGACACAAGATTTTTATCTTCAAATGACGAAATTTACTAAATAGTATCCATAGGAGTTGCAAAAAATATAATTAAAAAACCTGATTTTTAGTAACTTCTAAAAACGTGCTTGATGCCTAGACACTTTTGATGTATGTATATACTGTATTTATGTATAGTCTTCAACGTATCTGGCGACAGCGACCCAGACTCATCTTTTTAAACTAATCGGTACAAACTATTCAGATTGTATAACATAAGTTTACGCCTTTTTTCCCGAAGCGTTGAGCAGAGGCGTACCTATAGTAGACTCGCATCTCGCCAGTTATGTTTAAGTACCATGTGATAGGGGGCGAGCCTATTGCCATCAACCAGACACCAATCCAGATTCCGGACTGAGAAATCCCAGACAGAAAAACCCAATAATCTTTGCTCGGCCTAGGAATTGGACCCAGGACCTCATGCTCAGCAGTAGTGCTGGCGACCACTAGACCAACGAGGCAGTCAGCGAGGCAGTGTAGATTTTATAAGCCTTTCTATATTCCCAATCTAGTTTCTATAGAATTCGCGATAGCCGAATAAATCCCCGTTCATCCCAGTAAAAATATATGTAGGCTTGTATTTTGACACGTCAATACTGTTTTCAATCTCGTTTCAGAAAGGTCCAGTGCAACGGCGAGGCGTGACCGGCTCACAAACACTGCGGCCGACAGCAAAGCTCTTTGAACATTCGCTAAACCTACTACCTAGAAAAACGACTGGATACGAGTAGTACCTTTGTAAGGTATCGCACTAGCAGCCGCGCGCTGTCAGATCCAAAATGTCGGCTTCGTCGAATAATTTTAAATTTTGAGCACCGAGTGCCTCTTGCTCTATGGAAAAGGTTCTCCATATTTTATAGATTAGGGTTGTTCATATTTGTGTGTATTAGAATAAAAAATAATGTTGCAGTAATTATTTTGGGAGATTGTTCTACTCGTAGGTATCACGTATTGTTTGTTGACCAAAATATGTGTAAGTACAGGTAAGTACCCATCACTAAATGAACAAATTATATTGAACTTTAGGTTTGGCTTCTGTATAGTTTAATTTTTAAAGATTTTATATTTTTTACAAATTGTTGCCTGATCTCCGATGCATTTCTTTTGCAACGTGTTCTACAAATGAATATTTTTAATTACTAGATTAATACGTAGTTGTTTCTTTCTTTAAACACCTACTCATCTTCCATAAAATGTCAGATACAGCAGTATATTGAACCTATGTTCTTGTTCGATGTCTGCTAATTATTTCGAGTAGAAGAATAAAGATCTCTATTTTCATAAGGGGAAAAAAGTGCACTGCTACCTTACGAGGTACGCCTGCTTTTGATCCTCTAAATGTACCATAAAGTCTGCAGAGCAGGCATATCTACGTTAAAGATTTCTAATAGTCAAAAGTACCTAAATCATCATCATCATCAGCCTACAGTAGTCCCCTACTGGACATAGGCCTCTCCAATTGCACGCCATTTAGCTCGATTCTCGGCCACTCTCATCCAGCTGCTACCAGCCACCCTGCGAAGATCGTCGTCCCACCTAGCCTGAGGGCGTCCTACATTACGTTTGCCGATTTGCGGTCTCCACTCAAGAACACGTCTACCCGAATGGTCATCGGTTCTACGGCTAATATGGCCGGCCCATTGCCACTTCAGCTTGCTTATTCTGTGAGCTATGTCGACAACTTTGGTTCTCTGCCGGATCAACTCATTCCGGATTCTTCCCCTCAGTGAGACTCCAAGCATAGCTCGTTCCATAGCTCGCTGAGTGGCCTTGAATTTATGGACCAGCGTACCGTGAGTGTCCACATTTCGGCTTCGTAAGTCATAACAGGTAGGACGCACTGATTGAAGACTTTAATCTTTAAGCCGTCTTTAGCTTTTTTGGGGTTTTAGTGTTTTTTTGGAGGTACCAAAATAAGTAATATAATTAAATTCGGACAAAACCTAAAACAGCCACTAGATTAAGTATGTAACAGAAAACATCGTTTTATCCTTTATTTAATGTTATACTTAGTTTAAATTAAAGGCTAAGACGTTGAAGTTTAGTGTGGGAAGTAGTCCCGAAAGTAATGAAACACGGAAGTTAGAGCCAAAGTTATTACCAACCAAACTATCCGCGACGATTAGTAACTTAGAATACCTACCCACCACGACACGACAAGACAAGCTGAAACTTAGGAACAGCATATGTAACTTTAGGCTTTTTGGATTACAATGTTGGTTCCATGCAGAAAGTTGTTCAGTTTGATGGTCCGTACCACACCTTTCTAATACACGCTGTTTATGAAAGAAACCTCTAAAATATAATAAAGATACCTAAATAACAACTACCACTACTAGGTACTACTGCATACTTATACAGGATAATAAAACTTAATAGGTGCGCCAAATTAAAATATATAGGTAATTCAACGTGTTATAAAGAACAGCATGTCCTTCGGCCGAGAAAGGTAAGGGATGCACATAATATTATGTACGTGCGCGTAGGCAAGCCGTTTGGCAACGTCGCGTCGTCGCGCGCCCTTTTTTACGTAGGTACGGTCAAAATTGGGTAAAAGACCGCTAGCTCAACGCGTTGCCAAATTGCTTCATGTTGTGAACTCTGCGATGAATGGATTGATCTTTTGGGCGCGCGTTAAAATTTATAGTTTAATTGTCTTATTTGTTTTTTTTTTTACTGGAGTTATGATAATTCGTGTCTCTTATATAAATGCTGTTATTCTGTAACAGATTTTTAGCCGATAAGTCACTTAGTTAGAAATTTATTTAGATCTAGATTTTTTTTTTGTATTACTTCATATTTTTGCATGCCTTAAAGGTAGAATGTACAAGGAACCCTAATAATTGTAACATCTGATTTATATACTGTACCTACATTCTTAGCAAATAAAAAACATTCTATTCTATTCTGCTTGAAGGCAATCATTTAGTTTGCACTTTCAAAGACGATAATTACACGATGTTTTTCAAGAATTTAGATTTGGGAAATGACAATTTATAATGATTATGTATACAGTTACTGAACCTCCTATTTCGAGTTGACGCGAGTTTGCAATTTCATCCTGTACCTGTGTACCCACGCTCTAAAACTCAAGTAGTAAATGCTAGCGAAGGACCAGTCAGGCTAAAATGAATACTGGAAACGATGATCGAATGCACCAGGACAAGGGAGGCAAAGATTTTCACTCTTTCAAGGAAAATGATGTGGCAGTCTAGACACATTTGCAGGGCAGGTGTGACCAGAAATCGCAAAAAAATAGAGAGTAAGTGCGTTTGGAACGAGTTACGATAGAAGGGGCTTTTCCAAGCAGTAGGACACAATACTGGCAAAAATATAAGTACTGTACTATTTAGAAAGTATTTTAAACTAGCTGACGAAAATAAAAAAAACAAACCGTTTTTTTCTGTATTTTAACATTATCAAATTTTTTCAAACTTTTCCATTTTTCTCTCCATAAAAACCTAATTCGGACTATGACGACTTTAAAAAACAAAAAATAGCCAAATCTGTTGAGCCGTATTCAAGTGATGCGCTTACCAACGAACACCGTTAAATTATTTATATATTTAAACTAGTCAAAACAAAATAAGGGCCACTAGGTATTGAAGCCGTACCATGAAAATGATTAAATGAATTAATTGTTTAGTATTAAAAACATAAAACCATCGTTTATTGTTTAGAATAGTAACTGTTTAAATAATTTATCATTATACATGTTTATTTAACTTTAAATAAAAAATTACCTACCATTTGAGATAAAAAAACACAAACAACGAAAAGTCACTAAAAACTAAAAAAATTTCACTTTTTATGTATTTTTCTGTTTTTTAATAACGCGTAACGCCCTCCTCTTTTGCATGCATTCCTGAAGCCTGGAATGCATGCTCTCGATCAAATGCGTCACGTTTTCAGCTGGAATCTCTTGTCAGGCAATTTTCAAAGCGTCAATCAGTTGTTGCTGGTTGCAGACCTCTTGCTCACTCTCTCTAACCCTTTGTTTCAATTGGTCCCACATGTGCCCCACTGATTTATGCCCCAGTCCAAGTATTGACGGGAGAAACTTCAACAGTTGGCACGTTGAGCCCTGCACAAAGAAATTCGAACAACTCGTCGCTTTGAAGTATGCTGCTCTTCGTGCAATCGATTCCGGATAGTTTGGTCACTGACACGAGTACCCGTTGTCAACCGTAGGCAATTTTGTAACTTATGTAAGAGCCGTCACTGTGCGTTGTACCGCTTGTGCGGTGAGTGTGTTGTACCGAGTGCGTTGTACCGATCCTCGTGAACAGTTGTTATGCGAACTCTACCCGAAACTGGTCTTCTTGCAACAATGCCGTTCTCTTGGAAGTGCTTACAAGCATTTTGGATAAAAAGTTTTCGAGAAAAACACAGTTGTAAACCCACAGACCGCTGCGAGTTTCCTTCTTGGATCATTTTAACGGCTCTGGTTACAGAAATTGTGTTCATATGTCTTCGTATTTATGACATATTAAAGCGAGATGTGATTTTAACAATTTCCAGAATACCAAGCCGCAAATCGAAACAAGACTACAAGTCTTTTTTTTTAATATAGTTTTTAGTTATGATTGATTTGATCTCAAGCATGACATCAAAGATGTTAGTTATCGAAGAGTTCGTAACATCAATATTTTGCTACTTAACAATTAGTTAATGTTCTTTAAATTACACTGAAATGTGAAAATAACAAGTGGCCCTTATTTTGTTTTGAGTAGTATAGATAAATAACAAGGTACAGTCACATACAAAAAGTTGTAAGTAGGTAAACACAACAGATTTTTCGTGAATTCAGATGTTAAATTGGTACCCATGTGTTGAAAGAAACTTTGATTTCCTGTTAATAATAATATAACCCAGCATTTGCATGTGTACCTGTCCTGAATTGATTCAGGCAGTATAAGGAACTGCGGTTTCTGGCAATCGTTAGAATAACTGAAATTTAGACAAAACAATATTGGATTTTATCCCGTCCGACGCCCAATCACATTGAGGATGTGAGGCTGTCTGTGCATCACAAAGGTACTGAAGAGGAAATGACAGTTCCAGTACCGTTTCCTTATTAGGATCGCGAACAACGCAATCTCTGGCTGTACACATGTTCATCTCCGCCACATAAATATTGAAGGAAATCGAAAGGAACTTGTGTTTTGGTTGCAGGAGATAGACTGAACTCTGATCATTTAACCGTTCATATACTTCCTGCTTAGTATTAGTAGTTAATACTTAAGCTTTAAAAAAAACGAAACAACTGACAGTCACTAAGAGAGACCACTGCCAGTGTTATATAACGTACCATATGCGTATGGCAAAGCACTATAAGTAATGAAAGGTCCTGACCCTATTGATTATTTCCTTGATTTTTGCTTCATACAGAGGTTTCCTATTTAACAATGTGAACAGTGCACGTGAATGTACCTCAAATTCGTTTGTTTTATAGTGTACTAGATGTTGGTGTAATGGACACACTTTTTATTGTTCTCCTTTGTCTATATTATTCATAATTATTTCAATATCATGCATACCTGCTATTTGCATGGTTACTGAAATGCTAATTTTAGATGTTATTAAATTTTAATTGCAATTGACATTGCTGTTGGTGCGCTTATTATAAATAAATAAATATCAGATTTAAAATTGGTTCATAAACTCATTTGTATAATAATATAGTTTTATATTATATTAATATTAATATATAATAATATATATTAATAATAATATAATAAAATAATACATCTATTATTATTATTAAAATTATGAAAGTACTTAAACAAATGAGTTTTATTTTAATACGCGCTAACCAAATTAAAATTTCCGATGTGCGCAAGTTCGAAATCAAGATAGTAGGTATATGAACCAATTTTAAATCTGATATTTATTTATACATTTATCTAATATTATTTATAGGAACGGATCTATAAATCTGTCACTTTGGTCAAATTAAGCACTTACACATTAGGCCTGTATAGTCAACAATTAATAAATAAGGAAGGTGTGACACGGTACTCACGAAAAAAATTAAAATCAGGACAGTAAAATAAAACTTGATTACGCAGGAATACCGAAATGTTGAAGACTCCATGCGTTTTCAATACCCGGGCGTCGAAACGAGTGCGTACGCGCTGGCCCTATGCGCCATGTCGTGGTGGTTGAAAGTCAGTTATGTTTAGCAACCGTTTCTTGTATCATGTGAAAGAGACAAATATAATATATATTTTTCGTGCAAATTTGAACTTTGTGCTGTATATTTATTATATATATACATTACGGTACTGAGACCGAAAATAGCTTCGTTCTTCCGGAAGGACTCAAAGTCCTGCTGCAAAGTCCTGCTGGCAGGACGCCGGGCGATCAATCACAGAGTACTTTTTTTAGATAGGTACGATCAATCATTAAAATTGGTTCATACACTACCTACTTCGGTTAGGACATAAGTTTTAAAAAAAGAACGCAAGAATTGACAATCACCAAGAGAGGCCACGGCCAGTACCATATTTGATTTAAATTGGTTTATTTCCACTATAACCTTACCAAAAACTACAAAACTACTTTCAACATAGGTGAATCAATTCTGTTTCAACAACAAATAAATTAATTTTCTTTTCCTAGCAGAATGAACCGGTTATGTGTACAAATGTGAACAGCACTGACATTAAGTGATGGTAACTTGAACAGACACTATAAGAAAAGATGGCTGTAAAATATTAAATATAAATTGTAAATAAATAGACGTAGATACATAGACGTAGCGTCGTGCCTTATAAATTGATCGCGCAATTAGCAAGCGACTGTCGTGTAGTCTAGTTGATAGGTACATACTCGATAGGTACTCGATTGTATGATAGTGCTGTCAAAATTATTATTGTGAGTTCAAAGCTAAGCCAGTGGCCGTGAGAGTGGGAATGGTGATCCTAATGTTAAAAAAGTTCATTTAAAAAAAAAATTGGTATTTTTTTTAAAAATTGACAGAAGGATCGGAGTGTGAAAAATGCCCAAAGTAAGTTATTTTATAACACATATTAAATTCGACCCATTATTTTTGTAATGAATTACCATAGTTGCAAACCTAATTAATATAATTAAGTATATAAAGTTTATTTTTTATTATTTATTTGAAAGACAAGCAGCTACCTACATTGTTTATATTTAATGTAAATAATGTCTGAGTATCTAGAACACCAATAAAATAAAACCAAAATATATTTCTGTAAACCACCAAATCCAATCGTAACAAATAAACTCAAAACCCAACGACGACAAAAACACAAAATGAATATAAATGAAACATCGATATCGATTCTTTTCGGTTTTCGTATAGCCGGAGTCACACGTCATTACTAAGTCACTTAATTAAGGCATAAGTATATTATACAGATTACGTGTGACTAGTTTTAGGCCGTAGTCGGGTAAAAATAGCATTTCCTGGAAATTTGCCCTTAAGAAATGTTTCATTCAACACCACGCTTGGCCAACAATCAACAAATTGGTGATCCTATATTATCGATACGAGTGTGGAATATTGCTTCAAGTGATCATCATCATTTTAGTAAAAAAAAACTTTCACTGCTAGCGGGCGAGCACGGCCTACTGTGATAGGCTTGATTCACACATTTATCACAGTTTGGGAGCAAAAACCGTGATAAAATGCGTGACTCAAGCCTATCACAGAGGCCGTGCTCGCCCCGCTGGACGTATAAGGCCACCCCCAAGCGTCGCAATATCAACCGGCCCTGTGCTACTAGTACCTACTTACCCACATACAATTAAAACTCTAAATTGTCTTTATTGGAATCACGAGAAGATAACTATATTATGATGTATAGTGACCCCTTCCTTCCTGGGATCACAAAACAAACCTATATGGACATAACGGCCAGTGAGTGCTGAAATAGTTGACATTCCGTATCGAAATCTTAGTGATGTGAATGTTAATTGAAACATTTGACTCAATTTGTCGATAGATACATGACGAAATTGTTTGTTGACAATATCAGTACAGTCTTTTATGAATTTAAACATCGTATTAATTGGAAGGTATCTGGAAATGTATCTATAGAGTAAAAGAGTAGGCAACCGCCTACACTGTTGCGTCCGCGTGCACCTTCAGTCTACACCTTTTCCTTTTTAATAAAATAAAATCAGCAATTTCTCCAAATACGATTTTTTATAAATAAAATGCGCTGGGCGTTGATTTCATGAAAAAAAAAGGTGAATTTGTGAATTTATCTACTTACGTATAGATTTGCATCCTTATCTATCAAGGATATACAATTTTAACATTCATTTGCATAGGTATTTGCAACTTTCATTTGCATACCTACGTATTATTAAGAAAGAAAAATACAACTTCCCGAATTAAAACTACAGCCCGAGACGGACGTAACAACTTAAAATAACTACATCAAAATATACTTATGTTTAAAGAAAGCTTGCAAACTTCTGTCACAATATTTATTTACAGCATAAGTACTTAACTTAGGTACATAAGCACCATTACATAGACAAACATTCAACAAACAGTTTGCACTTAGGTATATAGCCATGGAACATAGCTAAAGGGTGCAAATTGGAACACATCACGACTGGAGGCGATAATAAGCGCATGGCGTTCTATCTACACTGTATTAAACATATCTAATATAAATCGGTTATTGGACTAGGAACACGTTTTATTGCGCAGAATATGTACTTACTAAAAAAAACTTATAAAATTGTCACTCATATATGCCCGTGGCAACTGATCTACATCCAAATTGAATAACACAAGGCAATAACGGAGCACATTTTTGTGGTTTTTCCGGAGTTAAGAGACAATTAAACGACAAAAATGTATCATAAAACAGTCTCAGCTAATCATTACTAAATTTTACGCAACGTTTATAAATATGTACCACACATGTCTTACTGGAACTTATTTCGAAATCTAGTAAGTCCGAAACAAACATTAAAATAAATCATGTACTTACTTTTATTTTTTTCATAAATTCTTCTCCCATGGCTTCGTACTCATAGACTGCATAAATATACACCTACGAGAACCTCGACAGTAACGCCATAAACTGCAAACTAATTAAGAGCAGTCTTGTATGCCAAGGAAATACACGAAGCCAGTAGTCTATGTATTCATATTTAGTACTAAGAACTGCTCTTTTAAATAACGAGCATATTATATTTTCCAGAAATAATGCGCGTTACAGTAGTTTTGAGATGTACTTCGACTTTATGTTGCTGTACAGTACACATACAGGGTAATAAGAGCCATCACATAACCACCAACTACGCATTCTGTAGATCAAACTAAGTAAGTAACATTGCACAAAAATAATTGCTGGGAAATGACTTTTATTATTGGTGCGAAAATTTGCTGTTTACAATATGCGTAGTCGCAATGTAACACGCGCAAAACATTGTGATTGTTGGCGCATGCAACGGTACAGGGGTCGTGGGGGTATTTAAAAGTTGTGTTATAACATTAAAAACTTGTTATCGTAAAAAAACGCCACTAAACGTTGGAATATTGACCTTCAATATATCTGTAACCAGAAGGTTCCCAGGTGTGATCCGGTACAAAAAAAAATGACGGGGAGTACAAGTGACTCTCGGCTTCGTAAAGTGTCTTTTTACACCCGTTATTACTGAATGAATTGCAATAATAGTAACTTCATCGTTTCTGATATTAATATTCAAGACGATATATGTATAGACTGTTTGATGGGATACGATATCAAATTGATGTTAATATTAGGGGTTAAAGCGTGAAATTGCCGATTTGTACTGAAAAATTGGATTTAGTTTTTTGTTTAATTTAACATATTTATTTAATCCAATTTTTTTTTTTTCATTATTATCTAGACATTGCTGTCATGTAATAGGAAGGTAATTTATGCCTTTGCGATAGAACTCTCGTGATCTAGATAAGACAAACTGTGTGAAAGCATTTTGTAGGTACTGCCTCCTGAGAAGAAAACTTTAAAATTGTCCAAATCACGAAAAAAATGGTAGTCGGTTGAAGCAAGGTCTGGCGAATACGGAGGGTGACGAATGGTTTCTAATTGCAGTTCCTGTAGAGTTAAAACGGTTTCTCGTGCTGTATGGGGTCTCGCGTTATCATGGAGCAATAATGGTGAAGATCGATTCATGAGTCGGGGCTGTTTCACTGCTAGTTTTGCTATCATTATTCGGAGTTCGGCACAGTAGACATCTGCCGTTATTGCTTGACCAGATCGGAGAAAGCTATAGTGAATAACACCATGCTGAGACCACCACATTTACCATTGTCTTTTTATTGGTAAGCTTTGCTTTAGGGCACTGTTGCGGCGTTTGACCTGGGGTCAGCCATTGCATTTTTCGCTTACGGTTATCGTAAAGAATCTACTTTTCATCACATGTCACAATTCGATCCAATATTCCTTCATTTCTGTAACGATTCAACAAGGCAACAGAAGTTTCAACACGCGTTTCTTTCTGCAGATCCGTCAAATCATGAGGCACCCATTTCTCATATTTTTTTATTTTATTGATTTGACGCAGTTGAGTCAATATTGTTGGTAAGGTAACGTTAAACCATGCCGCTAATTCCTGGGTAGTTTGGCTCGGATCGGCTTCCACCATCTCTTTAAATTCATTGTTATTCACCTGTGTGGGCGGTCTTCCATGTGGTTCCTTCTTCAAATCAAAGTTTCCATCACGAAAGCGTTTAAACCAAAATCGCACGGTGCGTTCATTAGCACTCCCCTCTCCAAACGCAACATTGATATTGCGAGCTGTTTCTGCCGCGTTAGTTCCGCGTCGGAACTCATATTCAAAAATAACTCGAATTTTCGAAGTATCCATCTTTCTTGTCTAAGCTGAATAAAAAAAACAACTGAAAGTCGATAATCGAATTTTGCACATTTTTTTAAAGAAGAACTTCATAGGTACCATGTGAAAAAAGTTTCAATCAAAAATCTCAAACCATGAAGGTCCTATGTCAATTCGAAGTAACTAATACAATAAAACGGCAATTTCATACTTTAACCCCTATTATTTCATGTCAATATCATAATTTGATTTTATACTTATACGATTCCGTTAATTGTTTGTATGAAGTATCAGGTACCTAACTGGACGAGTTTCAGTTGCGACGAGTTTGACAATTAACTAATTAGGAACATAATGTAGTAGCAATATTAACTTTATTCTATCTATCTATCTCTGTCTGTTTTATTATGCAGACAATTAACGTCTCTCTCATGCAGGCTTTCACCCATAGATATCGTCTTCTCGCACAGTTTTAAGAGGACTAAAACTGTCATAATAGTCCCAAAAGACTGACTCCAAAACTGTATTGTACATCAATGCCAATTACGAAAGTTTGGTAAAGACAAAATCAAGATCCACACTTCATATTTTTCTTCCACACCGCACCAGAAACTTAAACCTATTCTTGAATGGAGCATAAAATGATAATCCATTCTTAAAGACACACGTCCAAGTAAGTTTTTCACTTCAATATTAGTTAGTGGTCGTTGTTTGTGTGAATCTCGGCAAGTTTAAAGTGCAGCGACATCGTTTGGCATCAGGTGCGATACACTCACGCAAATATTTTATGAAAATACCTAGATTATTAACACTAGTGATGCGACTCTTGTCGATGATTTGCCGAAAATTAGGTAGGTTTATGAAATATACGACTATTTCAATTCAAAACTTATGGGAGCATTCCAAATCACAGGAGCCGAGGATAATATAGTAGTTTTGTATAACAGGCTGGTGGCAGCTACTCCACGTTCAAGTGCATATTTTCGTATGAACCAAGGATAAATAATTAATTGTGGATCTAATCATGGTCAGAAATCGTATCACAAAACAGTGTCTTGGATATCTAAAAATAGCAGTAAGTAACTAATTAGGAGCTTGTGATAACCAAAACAAAATTTATTTATTTATTTATATATATAAATTGTTCAATAATAACCCTTAATCTAATCTTTAAAGGTTATTAAACAAATGATTTTGCTATTTTAGGGTTCCGCACCCAAAGGGTGCCAACAGAACCCTATTACTAAGGCTCCGTTGTCCATCCGTCCGTCTATCCATCTGTCACAGGACTGTATTTTTTAACCGTAATAGGTAGACGCTTAGAATTTTCACAGAGTGTGTACTACGATGGCCGCTATAAAAACAAATAATAAAAATAAAGTTAAACAGTAATGTAGATCCCCGTACAAGAAACAGTGTTTTTTTTTTTAAATAAAGCATTTTTTTTAATGTAGTGTTGAATAGTGTACAGAGGTACGGAACCCTTTGTGACGGCTGTTAATAGTATTTAACGACGTCATTAAATACTTACTCAACCATTTACAAATACCTCTCATAATAATGTTATGTTGATAAGGGGCAGCATGTAAGTTAAAGGCTTGCAACCGTCTGTCATGTTTATCTAGATGGTACTCGTATTAGACTATAAAAAGCGGCCTAGTGCGAGTTGGACTCTGTCGAACTGACCCGTCTTACAAGTACTCAACAGATGACTGACCACACACAATGCGACCATTATAGACGCCTGCCACAATACTATCACTCCTACAATTACTGATCAAAATTAAATTAATTTGTCTGATATAAATATGTCCTAAAACACTTTTATTTAATTTTGAGATCTCGTATTGTCACAAGCATCACGCAGCCTTAAAAATTCTCAGTCCTAACTCGACATTAATCAAATGTACCTATTTTATCTTTGTTATCAAGTAATCAAATACATATAGTTTTATATGCAATAGTCTGCTCAGTACCGTAGCTTCAAAGGTATTATGTGCCCTGACTTGATAAAGGAAAGAACTTGAAAACTTACGACATATAAAAGACTTGACTGTACCTACAGGCATACTTATCGGTACCTAAAGATGAAGATGGCTGAATGTCATTCTGCGGGTTTGACATTACGATGCAATATAATATTGAGTCAGTTAAGCAAATTCTATCGTAATGAGCAGACAAAAATTGCCTTTATGGTGAACTTTGGATGTGACTGTATTTAACCACATGTCGTGATCGAACAGATTACCTTTTCAAAATTATAAGTTACTAGCTGTTGCCCGCGACTTCATCCGCAATCCACGATGAAAACTAGCCAATGCCCTTACCTAAGTCATGTTCTATCTGTGTGCCAAATTTCATCTAAATCAGTTTAGCCGTTTTAGCGTGAAAGAATAACAAACAAACAAACTTACTTTCAAATTATGTAATTATAGAAATATATAATGTCGATATCGACACGTCGCCGGGTGGGCCGTGAGTTCGTGACTAGCGGCGTGCGGAGGGGTGTCGGCGTCGCGGCCGCATCCTACAGCCAAACGGTAAACACTTTGCTGTAATCTCGAGATGAGAAAACTTTCAGTTCTCTTAATTCAGAAACTTATTCAACAACCTAACAACCTTAGAGCGGACCGACCGGCGGACACAAGACAAACAAACTCACCATTTAATCTTACATTTTGTACTACATTAAAATAAAAATCGGGTTTTCTTAACTAGCCTTTGCGGTGTGTATCTACGTCTGGAAGTAATGTTTGAACACTGCCACAAACATGACATGATGTAACAAGACATTATATGAAATATACATGTATACTTACTTATGTTAATTTTTTTTTCGTCTGGCCTAGAATTTTCAATAAATGCACTACTGGTGGTGTTTAACCAACTAAACTAACACGATTACCTATCGATAGTATGCCATGCCCTTGTTCTTTCTGCCTGGTTATTTACGAACAGACAATAGCCCAGTCACCAGATTAAGGAATTTCAAAATGTACATACACTAATCGGTGAGATTTAAATAGAGATCAATGCTTGAATATCAATGTCAAAGTCAAATAGTGTATTTCAAGTAGGCCATTAAAAGGCACTTTGAACGTCAAAATTTACAAGAAAATAGTACTGATTCTAGTTGCCCCTTCCAAGGGGTAGTTTCGTGTGGAGAAGAATGGGCAAGAAACTCTTCAGTTACTCTTAAAATTATTTAAATATTTTGAATACGTTAATTATTATATGATATCGTTCTATCGTCACACTGAAAGTTTTTAGAATAGACCAGTAAGAAAAGCAGCTGATGAATAAATTTTAATTTAGGAACTCTTTAGGAATCTGTAGATGTGTAATGAATTCATATCTCATTTGTTTTTACTAATTGGTGGCAATTAAAAAAGTGTCTGACGTGCGTCGAAACGGATTTGACTAGAGAAAATTTTCGTTCAATGTTTTGTTGCGACATTCGTTGCGGTCTTACTCAACAACAATGTTATGATAGACTTCGATTAGCATTTCATGACGAAGCCCCATCCCATGCCATGTTTACAACTGGTTTAATGAGTTTAAACGTGGTCAAGGCAAACTCACTGATGATTCGCGAGAAGGACATCCTTCTACGGCGACTACTGAAGATAACGTGAGTGCTGTGCGGCTAGTGGTAGAAGCTAATAAAAGGGTGACATATCATCAGATTCGGGCAGTTTTAGGCATTGGTATGAGTCAAGTTCAGAAAGTCTTACATGAACATTTAGACGTCAGAAAGCTTTGTACTAGATGGATGCCTCATAATTTGACGGAAGATCAAAAACGCCGTCGTTTGAATGGCAGCCGCTCAATACTTGGAAAGTATGACGGAGGTGACTCGAATGCTGTAATCTTCACAGATGAAGTGATGAAAGCTGGGTATATTGTTACGAACCCGAAAGCAAAAGACAATCTGCGCAATGGATGTTTCCAATCGAAGTATTGCCCACAATAGTAAAGAAAGGCTGAAGTCAAGGGAAAAAGATGACTGCCTCATACTTTGGACAGACGCGTCATTTCGCAACAATTGGCCTAGAAGATAAAAAAGACAGTTACTGCCGATTGGTATGTCAGTCATTGTTTCCCAGTTGTCTTGGAAAATGTCACACAGCAGCGCCCAAGAAGCAGGATCCTCCTCCACCACGACACTGACGCCGCCAGACGGACTATCGATTTTTTGTTTGTCTATCGAAAGTGTGGAATTAGCAAGTCATCCTCTTTACAGTCCTGATCTGACACCTTGTGACTAAGACTTATTTCTAAAAATAAAAGATAAACTTAGAGGAATTCGTTTTATGATAACTGAATATGCCGTGGGCTGCGTTTGAAAAAGGCGTGGAATAAATCCCATAAGAAGAGTGGTCAATGACCCACTCAGTCAATGGTTCCATCGACTTAGAAAGGAACGGAGACTACTTCGAAAAGCAATAAAAATATTAAGAGGTTTCTACATCATTCCGTTTTTTAATTTCTATAAACTTTCAGTGTGACCCACGTACAATATGGGCCTCACTGCTAACTACAGTGTCTTTAACATTAAACCGTTAACCGCTAGCACTAGCCAATTTAAACAAATGTACCATACCCTTATAACTATAAGCCCAAATCCAATTTTCTATTCAAATCCAACACACTTTTTTTAAGTTATGGAATAATTCCCGCATTCAATTCACTTGCTTCGTCTGTATTATATCTATAAATAACTACTCTTTTGCGAGGGTAGATAATAGAACAGATACATAATAGAGTCAGGTGCAATTTAATCACAAAGGAGACGTACTTAGCAGGCTATTTACCAGAAAGGTGATAAGAAATAGCCAACACACACCAGGGCTCATAACTGAGCCAATGATCGCACAATATACAGCCAGCACTACTGAGTTTACTTACACTAGGATTTTTATATTCAAATTGGATGAAAACTCATTCGACGTGTTACTACTTGTCGAGAGGATTTCGAGAGATAACGAGCCTACTTGATCACCTTATCTTCTAAAGGTAAATATTTACTATAAATCTATTTCACTGAAAGCCTACTAGGCTACTTTCTACTAGGTTACATTTTTAAGTGTAGGTAGGTATAGTCTAATAATTAAAAAAATATCCACTAATTTTAGGCGTGTGGTGATTGTAATTATAATCATAAACAATTTTATTCATAGTCAGAAACATTATTTTTACAGTCATGTGTATTTTGGCTATCGACATGTTCACATCAATTTAATCAGTCAATTGACAGCAGAAGTGTCGCTCTCGAGTGGAACATACTCGCCGCCATAGGCAAACAAACATTAAAGGATTACCGGATAACTACGTAACGTACCTAATACCTATACTACACGACTGTAAACAAAGACGTATATCTCGTTCACTTACCTCAGTGTAAGCTTGCCTTAACCGAGGACAGTCCGTCTCGTCCATGTAGGATTTTATATTCGACGAGAAAAAATGGATAAATAAAAAACACATTTACTGGAAGAGATTTGCTTATATTGTGTCTGTTCTTATTGATGAAGTCGCTAGCGTTTTGGAAGATTAGGGCAATGAAAACATTCACTAGGAAAAAATCTAGGGGATGTTTTGTAATTATAGATAGGTAGGTGTTTGTTTTTCAACTATTGCAAATTTTGTGAACCTACATTACATTTGAGTGTCGCATCAAGGATTGTTTACTGTATTACAATTCTAATCATCACGTCATTTCAAAAATCTTGCTAAAACAAACAAATTAAATAAATATCTTGTCATACAACATTCAAACCTCCGACCAAATAATGTGTGAACAGCATTTGGTCATGAAACTGTAATTAAGAAACAAGGCCGCGAGATAATCGTGATATTTCGTAGATGAGTCCAGCCAATAGAAGCCCACTGTGCGAGCCGACTGACTTACACCCAGGCGTCACCATCACTGACATGGACACGGTGCACGAAGAAAACGATAACGACAGGTATGAAAATTTTGTTTTTATTTGCCCGATATTGCGAAAAAAAAATGTTTTATAGGAAAAATATATAGGTACTTTAAAATATATTAGGTGTAAAAGTAGGTAGTAAAAAATTGGTGTATATACCTACCTACGTACAAATGTTTGCCCTTTCAGTTGCTCCGTTTTCATTGTATTTATTTGCATATTCACCTTGATATTTTTTAAATGATAGGACGTACAAGAATATTCATAAGATGAATTATATCTTTATCTTAAGACTCATGAACTTTGTACTTATACAATGCTTGATGTGCGAACTAATTTGTGTGCAATTAGGGTGCAGCCTGGTTGCTTGTATCATAGCTGCAAGTCAACAGTATACACAAACAGTAGTCTTTGACTTAAACTTTACCAAGAAAATTACTATCCAATGGCGATTTCTGTAAATAACTTAACGTAGGTCGGTATAAAATGTAGCGCTTCTCTGTCTTTTAGATTTATCTCTGTATCAGTGTCTGTGATAAGAACCTGTAGTGATATAGATTCTCGGTTCCTAGCTACTAATATTTATTTTATAAAACCTCTGTGACAAACGGACAAAAAGTGATGTGACTAAGGTTCCGTTTTTACTTTTAAGGTAGGAACCTTAAAAATTACTTAAGGCTTTGCAAAACCCAAAGTCAGGGCTGCCTTTAGAGACAAAGTGGAAAAATGAGTTCAGAAAATAAAAGAATCAATTAAAATGGCGGACAAAAAACCTTGTTCTTTATTCGAAAATACATGACCCACTCCTATTACATGAACAAGCACGTGTCTATTGACGTGTGTCAGCCAGTATTCCATTGTACAGAATGGAATATGAAAAGGCATTCTTTTTTCAAAAGCGCGGGGAAATGGATACGTCGGCGTCGGCTCGCTGCCGCTGCTGGACAGGCCTTAGTCGTCATAAACAAAGGGTAGATGTTAAGCATTTAATTAAAGTTTCTTTTAAACCGCAGTTTCCTTTGTCTCGTGACTCAGTTTTATCTGTTATCTAAATACTGGATCTTCTTGCATGTAGTTTATGCCAAGACCGCGTTAGATATTGCACTCGTGCGACTGCTTCTGCTATTTATTTTAAGGATATTCGTTTTAAGTATTTGAAAATTAAGTTTAGTTACTCAAACAACTTAATAAAAAAAACACGATTACAAAGTAGCTAAAGTGAATATCAGTTATAGTTTGTAAATCAATACAAATCCCATACGCAAGCATGAAGACACCAAAATCTAGGTGTATTATTCTTTTGGAATATCAATATTTTGAACATACGGACTTTATTCAAAATAGGTTCAGTGAGGATACAACGAAGCTTAGGAAGACATTTCCGGCGAACGGATGCACATTTTGGAGATTTTGCGCTCAGAACCCTCCAGTCGAAATAGTTCAATACAAGCGCAGTTCAGACGTTTCTTTAAATATTCATGTTACAGTATGTTCGAATAAACGGTAATTTAATATTTCAAACGTATAGCAACGTCGTGTTTTGTTTAGCAGTGTAGAATAAAATG
This sequence comes from Brachylomia viminalis, assembly GCA_937001585.2. Taxonomy (NCBI): domain Eukaryota; kingdom Metazoa; phylum Arthropoda; class Insecta; order Lepidoptera; family Noctuidae; genus Brachylomia; species Brachylomia viminalis. The sequence continues at coordinate 15,102,667 of OW443299.2, forward strand.
CGAATGAAAGCAGTAAAAAGACACAACATAATTCTTTGAAATAATTCAGTTTCAGAAAATCTTTTTCAGTCCAACTTAAATGATAAAATGAAAAGAGGCACAATTAAAACCGGCTTAATATCCATGACTCGAACAATCTTTTTCATAATCTTTTTCCATGAAAACATGATCGTGTTGGTACACAAACGCTGTCAATGCAGCTGACATTTTTTGTGGGCTACGATTTTCTCGTTACATTTTCAAACACACTGTATTTGAGCGAGAAGTATGAAACGCATACACAAAGAGGGATTTCGGTGCAGTCGCAAAGAGCTTCGAAAATATTTATGACGTTTGATAGACTGCTTTGTATCGCGATACGCCCGTCTGCTCCACTGCTGGGCACACATTCCTAAAGGACCGACTGCCGCGTATACCAACAAATACATTATTGTTGACAATATTTCTAACAGTCGTCTTAAAAAAAACTCAAATAATTTAATATCTGCAAAGACTCTAAAGAATCTTTGTCATAATACCACGATGCGCAAATAAATCAAACAATAAACCTTTCCCGTTTATATTGGTTACAGCTTAGATAAACTTTAAGCGGTAGATTCGGTACGCTCTAACATTGCAGTCACTAAACCTGGGCACGGTGCACAACTGCATGCAATGAAACTCACACATCTGTTTACGCAGTTGCATACTCACAGTTACCGATAGACAAGGATAGAGATAGGACCCGACAAAGAAAAAAACACTTATTTAATACACACGAAGGCATTTTGATGCGTATAAATATACAAAAAAGAAATTATTGGGCTGTATCAAAATGCGCTATTTAGACGAAGGTCCGCGTGTGACTGAATGCAACTGTGTCTATTGCACTTGGTTCAGAAGGACCGGGCGCTGTGTTCAAGCGGGTTCCCTACTTGATTTCGAAAGTTGATGATTCGATTTTTATTATATCGAACACGGTGTGTCGATAATTCAGTTGTACGATGTTTTATTCCATCGATGCTTTATTGGTGCGATGATGTAACGTTTGTGCGAGAAATCAGCCGGTCAATTCTGTAAAAATCTCACCATGAAGACTAGCGTGGAATGAGCTGTCAGTGTCATCCCACTGATGCTAGGGATTGACCAACTACAATCATAATCGAGATTTTACTAATATTTTTTATCCAAATTCTATTGATCGTTTTATATTATTTCAAAGCTAGTATGTAGTTAAGTGGCTAAGCATGACTATTTTCGGGGTTTTAAAATAAAATAGCAAAAAAGAAATTCAGTTAGAAACTCAATGTGGTTTGTTTTTTTAGACACCTAGATACTAGCTTGGAAATAATATAAAAGTTATCAATACAATTTCCATAAAAAATATTATTATAATCTCGATTATGATTGTAAATGTAATGCTTGGTCAATCCCTAGCATCAGTGGGACGACACTGACAGTTCACTTCACCTAAGTTTTCACGGTGAGATGGTTACAGAATCGCGCTGCTGGGCCCGTTCTCATTAATTAGACTTTACTGTCCCGGAGGATCAGTGGTAGCCCAGTGGTAACGACCGCGACTTACGAGTTGTAGGTCGTAGGTTCGAACCCCGACCGGCGCTTAACTTTGTGTAAATTATTTAATCACTACTGCTCTCAAAACGGTGAAGGAAAACATCGTGAGGAAACCGGTATGTTTAGAACCAAAAATTCGAAGATTTGTGACATCTACCAACTCGCACTGGTCCCGCATGGTAGATTACGGCCCACTCCCTCTCACAGAGAAAAGGTCTGTGTCCCAGCAGTGGAAACATTACAGGCTGATGATTAAAGTTACGAGTACAACAGTTTTGCAGAGCCCTGAAGGAGAAAATCTAATAAAAATGGCAATGTCCTTTGACAAATATTAAAAAAAAATATCGTAAGCCAAAGAGAGGATTTATTTTTTATTTTTGTTATAACTCTTGTTGATTTCCTACCAAACTTTACATAATCAATACCTACCTTAAGGAGCCATAAGGAGCAAGCCATAGGAGGTGCAAAATTTTTGTTTTAATTATTTTTCATGTTCCTTATTATCTGGCGTTGATTACTTACCAAAGTTTAATTTAATTAATAAGCAAAAGAGGTGTGTTAATGTGTCCAAGATTTTGACGTTATTTAATACAAAAATAAATGTGGATTCTCTCCCAAAGTTTAAATGAATCACTAAATAAAAGCGAGGTGCTCAATTTTGGTCATGTTTTCATAATATTAAAACAACACACAATTATGAATTGAAGTAGGTAGGTAACTTCTGCCTGAAATAAAATATATTTTATTTGGAAATAATTAGAATTTTCCTTTTCCCTTAAAAAAATACATCAAGTAAAAACATTATTAATGCTTAGTTAAATACAGTATTGATATTAATCAATTGTACAACGTCCCTACTCCGTTACCCGAGAATTGTCCCCGGAAATGATAAGCCTGTATCTGGAAACCCTAGCTGACATATTTTGTAGGTACTATTACCTACCATAATTCCTAATTTGATTTCATGTCACGTTTTTAATAATATATTCTTTATTTCGGATCACATATACAAGCACACACAATCCATATATGTAGTAGAAACAACGACTTAAAAAACTATGTTAGATACCTTAAACCAACCAGCTTTATACCTTTAATAATTTTAAATTTTGTTTAATATAGTGATGAGTCATCATATTCGGACCTGGGCCAACTGCGGGAGCGTACCCGTGCCATGCTGGGCACACCAGCCGAGCCGCTGGTGCAGCACTCACACTCACAACCCAACAGTCGCAGAATGTCCTCCGACATAGAAGCTAAACTTGCTGCTAATTTGAACACAAGGTATGTAACAAGCAAACCTTCTTTAAGTAGGGAAGAAAAAAAATAAAAAAAAAATTTGCGAGATAAAAAAATCAATCGATCAACAAAAAATACCAACTTGACAGTTACACAGGACTATATGTAAAACACCATCAACCTCTTATGGGGTCCAAATGGGGACCAAATATGAAATCGCGAAAAAAAATCTGCTGTTCCCTACATTTATGTTTGCAGAACTCGTCATAATGTAGGGACCAGCTGATTTTTAGTTCGCGTGTTCATATTTGGTCCCTTAGTAGAAGTTGTTCATAATGATGAGTATAATGACCCCTTAAGAAGTTGATGGTGTTTTACCAAAAACCCTAGGTATATAATTAACAAATATTAATGTTATATTCTATGTTCTACACCTATAACATTTTGGACCACTAACAACAAGTGTTCCAAATAATGGTCTTAGCGATGCCATCAATTTTGATCCAAAGAAATGCTACTTTGCCTACCATGCTACTTTTTACATGAAATGGTTACTGACACATTTTAAATAATTGCAAACATCAATGAATACCTGTGATCACTCTGGCAAGAACACCGCCCAACTTGCAGCAGCCACGTAGCGATATTTAAGACTTCATGACATAAACTGAAGTCTCACTAGAGAAAGATGATTGGGAATTTATCCTTCAGATATATTAAGATTATACAGAGTGGTAGGGACATCGAAGCGCAAACTGAAACCATAAATTTAGCACATAATTCTAGACCCCCGGCGTTAAAGTTTTTATTTATTTAACTATTTATGTACACACATTATATAAACAGACAAGAAGACGGAAGACGGCTTTTCTTCAGTTATCATAAAAAAACGGCTGTTTAATAGAAAAGAGCTGTAGCTACGTGGTCAAAATGTATGGCAGACCCTTTTTTTAGAACCGACGCAAAATTTCAACGCATGGGGGTTTCAGAATCATGTGCTAAATTCATGGTTTTTAGTTTGCGTGTCGATGTCCCACCACGCTGTATAGTGACTATGGCCATCATAATCTCTTTCGCAAGAATCTATAGTTTAGTGCAGCTGTGTTCAACGAGAGCGTTTAACGAGCGGGCTGGCAACTTCACATTTCTAGTGGCTTTTCGTGATTATTTTATTAAATTTAAATAAAAAACCTATTTTTTTCTGCCAAGCACTAGATCGTTGGTTATTATAATTATTTTTAACATTTAATCTTAAATAAAAATATTTAATAATAATAAGTACTGCGAAAAAAAGAAGTCAGTTTTGTAAGAAAATACAAAAATAATTGTAAATAACAACGATTTAGTGCTTGCCTGAAAAAAATTGTAATTTGATTTAAATTTAATAAAATAATCACGAAAAACCACTATAAATGCGACGTTGCCAACCCGCGCGGGAAGTACGCTCTTAACTCATAGAGCGTTTTTCCACAGATAAGGAAGTTTGTTTTCCTTGTCATAATATTAAATTGAACATTATTACAGACGGCCCTCGGCCATAATCGCAGCATTTCGTCGTCCGTCGCAAGCGCTGGCGTTGTGCGCGGCCACGCAGCGACGGTTCCTATCTGAACTGTCCCCTCACTCCCGGACATCAGTGGCATCCACGTCACACGACACTCCACCCTCAGCCGCCGAGATATTGGGACAGTAAGTTAAAAAAAATAAAAAAAATCCTACCTATTTTCTATAAAACCACTGACTGAAACGGTTTTTGGAATCATACATTGAATGATCAAGCAGAGCAATTTCAAAATGTGTGGCAAACTATTTTACGTTATCTGATTATCTGCCTGCCTGACTGGATGCAGATACAATTATTTATCATACATGTATGGATGCTTGATATGTTGGTGACCTACATGATTACGACGAAATGCATGATTCCGCTGAAATGTAGTAGAATTTCACGAATCGAAAACTTTTACACCACACCTGCTAAAGCGAACGACACTTGTTTTATCTTTAATATCCATACCTGTTATCTGGAATAAAATAATAAATCAAAACGCCAGAAAATCCTTGAGTAAATATTCGTAAGGCTGGAACACACTACGATAAATCAGGGCGAGCTGGCACCGGCACATGCCCCCGACACACGCGCATCGCACCGCAAGATCCAAATACTTGACATGGGCCTCCACACCGCAAACTTACACTATTTCAACCATTATTTCCTATTTTCCATATAGAAATATAATATATATCCTTCTAGAATTTCCGCAGTTAAAAACTTTATCGTTGATCGTGAATCAATAACGTTCTAAGGAGTTACGGCATTAAAGTTCCAAGTTCTCTCATAAAATATAATTCAGGTTCGGTTAGTTTTCTCAGCCTACCTATAGAGCTATAGGTAACTATAGGCTACTATTGACTCTATTGTTGGAAACGATAAAAGTTAATTCAATTGTACTTTACGTGACGTTAAAATTTCATGAAATCTATTTTGATTAATTTCCAAAATTTAAATAATAATGACTCAAAACTGTATGCCCAAAACATATTTCGGCAACCACACACCCCGTATCTTCTCCTAAAATGTAAAATGATGTCATCAGTCGGTTAGTTGTGTATAAGGACAGAGAGAGACCTATTTAGAGGTGAATGTTATACAGTTGGATAGCGTCATGTATTCCGCAGACAATGAACAGCCTCCGTCGCGTCAGACCATTGAAAAGCACCCTTTATTTGTTAATAGATAGACACGTGCACAATGGGGCTGTGAACATTCAGCGCAAACATCACTATGTGAATGTAATTAGATTGTGAAAATGTTTTTGAATGGAGCTTGCCTTACTGTTGCCTGCTTTAGATACTCATGTTTGCTCCTGTTTTGGATAATATTCGGCTGTTGTACTCCTGTACCTATGATGCACTTCTTTATAAACCAAACTACCAGTCAAACCACCACTTACAGTTATGATGACTCCCCAAAGTCTTCACTATTAACACCACTAATTGTGAAAATATTCAAATAACTATGTTTAGAGCATAATGCATCTAGTGATAAGTGATGCGGCCTAAGAATGGCACTATTCTTTAATTAAGTATTATTTATTATCGAGCAAATTTACTTGGATCACTTTTTAAAGCATTGGAAATTATTAACTGTTTAAAACATTATGCACAAGTTAAAAAAATCTGTACAAAGGCGGACTTAATGCCTGAGGCATTTTCTACCAGTCAACCTTAGACAAAACAATAGATATGCAGAGACAAAATATGGCAGGTGCTTAAATAGCTCGAAAAAACGACAAAATACAAGAATAAATACTAATACACACACACATATAAACAAAATGAAGTTTATTTAGAAATAATGATCGGTTGAGGGCGAATTATATGTTTCTGATACAATCACTTCTAGTTGTTAAACTAGCATTATTTTGTTAAAGTGAAGCTTTGAGCAAGGCGCTTTCTGCTTTGTACTGCAAGCTACTGGTGGTACTGGGGTTGGCCTTCCCCATCACTGAAGTCATCGCCGGTGGGGTGCCTGATGGCTACTATCAGGTCACCTATTGTTATTTTATTATATATTAATTTGGTATTATTTAATTTAAGTTATTACATAAGTCTACATTTAGTATTACTTGAAAATAATATATTTTTGGCCACGTTAAAACGTAGATATTATAGGTATTTACCTATGAAGTTGTCGTTTTACAATACTGGCCATTTGGCTTTATAAATTCTAAATTGAAATGAATGTTATTTAAAAACGTTTGGAATTTTAAAATATTGGTCCATTTGCGTCAAATTGGCAAGGTAAAAAAACTCAATAACTGGGTGCCACTCGTACTAAACGATCACCAGCGCGACCAACGCGTTGAGGTATGCCATGCGTTGCTTAACAGACACAGAAGAAGGGATTTTAAACCGCATTGTCACTTGCGATGAAAAATGGATTCTTTTTGATAATCGTAAGCGGTGATCATGTTGGTTAGACCCAGGTTCAGTGCCTAGGCAACGTCCCAAACGAAAACTTACCCCTAAAAAAGTCATGGTCACTGTTTGGTGGTCAAGTGCCGATATAATTCATCACAGCTTCTTACCAAATGGCACCAGCTTCACTGCGGATGTGTACTGTGAGGAACTGTTCACAATGATGGACAAACTCGAAAATCTCCGGCCAGTCTTGGTTAATTGCTCGTCCCCGCTGCTCTTACACGACAACGCTCGACATCATACGGCAAAACAGACGGTCTCTAAGCAACACTAAGCTAAAAGAGAAGGTTGGAAGTTTTGCGTCATCGACTGTACTCACCAGACCTTGCACCGACAGACTTCTACTTTTTCCAAAATTTGGACAACATCTCGGCAGGGAAAAATGCAATACCCGAGAAGCAGTACAAAATGCCTTTGAAGAGTTTATTGGCTCCCGGACACCTGACTTCTTCGAGAAGGGCATTGAAAAACTACCACTGCGCTGGCAGAGATGCATCGGTAGAATGGGTGCATATTTTATTGATAGAAATATAAAATATTTATATAAAAGTGACTATAGCTTTCTGTATACTAAACGGCAATTTCAAAGGTAAAGACCTAATATTATGGAAAAATAAAACTTAGTTTTATTTAATCTTACGATTATTGTATTTTCCTTAAATACTCATGCCATATAATTTTAACGGTTCCATTCAAATGCAGCAATCAGCTAATGAAGTAGCTAGTGAAATCCCAACATTTAGTAGAATATAATTAGGATATGGATCTTTGTGTCGTTAATTAAGAACATTGTTTTTTTTTCAGGGATTCTATTTATATCTCTACTTGGTATCTCTAGTATTCGTAGTGTTTCAATACGTAAACATAATGCGTCAAAAGGCTGTCAACCTAATCATTCACGACTACGGTAAGAGCTTCCAATTTATTTTCAACGAGCACAATACCTTCCTAGACAACATGCTTAGGTAATTAACCACATTTGCATAACAAAATGAGACATTAAAATCACATTTGTTTGCATAATTACGCCCGCAAAGAATATTACCATCTTTAGTTTTCATTCCACTAACGTTTTCAGCCATTCGTATAAATGTAGCGGAAAATGTAACTCTGCGTATGTTGTTTAACGGCCAACTATATGTATTCAATTAATTTTTATAGAGGACACTCTGAAAGAGGATAGAAACGGAAAAATTACACCTGGAGACAGACCAAAAATAAAAGAGAACATTTCTCGCTACGGCAGTTTTTATTTGAGGCTTGGCGGAATCGGTAAATTGGAGTCATTTCCTATTTAGTTTTATTTTCTTTTCAATTTCAACTTGATTTTAAATCTTTATTATTTTTCAGCATTCGGAATTGGTTCGATGGTGTACAGTGGTTTAGAATTGGGTGAATATTTCGAAATGACGGATAAATGCCGCTCCGTTTTGTCTGTGATAACACCGGCTTTACGAATGACCCTCACTCTGGCACAAATGCAGTTCATGTTCCTCACTAACAAGGACATAGAATCAGGCACTTTTAAACTGATACAGAGATTTGGTTTTATGCATATGGTGGCAACGAATTTATGCGAATGGTTATATGTGTTAGTTGAAGAAACGAAGCATGAAATACATCATCTAGAGCACACGATCCTAGTGCCAGCCAATGGAACACTTCTAGAATCAGATGGTATACCGTGCAGGAGATCTAATATGATGGGTGCACTGCTGCAGAATGCTGCACCTTTCTTATTTCCTTGCACGATCGAGTACTCTCTAATCTGTGCTGTCATATTGTACGAAATGTGGAAAGAGGTACCTACTTATTGATAGCGATCATAAAACCGACACACAGCTGTTCACAATAATCCACCAATAATGAATTTTGAAATAATTACAGGTCAAATGCACTCCTGAAGATTTTGAAAAGAAATTAGATGTTACCAAAAATAAGTCCCGCAACAATTCAGTGACGCCTGAGAAAATTCTGCAGCAATTTGGTAATATTTTATCTGTAATATCTTCAAAAGTCCTTACAAATGGTGGTCAGTTATACTAACCTTGCAATATTTTTCAGCTGGTATGATAGGAGTGAGTTCTCCTCACGGCAGTCGTACTGCCCTCCACCACTTCTCTATAGACTGCTCGCACGCCCACCGAGGGCTCTTCGCTGGCATCTTGGTCATCGTCTGCACCATCATCTCTCTCATCATGTTCTTCGTACTGGCTCATCATCCTGATTCTATCAATGTAACGTATATTTATTTTTGAACTATTTTCAGAAACGGTTTCTTCTTCATTAATTTGTCGTATTTGATTACAGGACGCAATATTCGAAGTGAACGTATGCGAGTTAATTTTATACTCGTTATCTTTGATGGCGTGTATAACGGCACTAATACAAATGAGAGCGTTAGCATATAAAAGGAAATCAAAGGGTATGTCATGTTTTTTTATATATTTTCTTACGTCTTTTTTGTTTTCAGAATTATTACTATGACTTTAAAATTTTCTTTTCTATAAATACATCTACTTTAACTAGACCAATAACTCTTTTCGCAAGCTGTTTTGTGGATATTGTATTTATTTACAAATTGTTCCATGTTTTATTTCCTAGCTCTCCTAGGTCTGGACCCATTCCTGCTGATTCTGGCCCAATCTGGAATGTTCGTGTACTGCATGTTCAGTCTCATTGGAAGTCATCACACACAGAACCAGAGGAACAGTGTCGGTCTCACTGGGTTTTTCTCTGAATTCTTATCGCTTAATCAGGTACTGATCTGATATAACTTAATTTTGAATTCCTGAAATAACTGTATTTCTATCTTTAGCAATTAAGTATCTTAAAAATTTCCCTATGCGGTAGCTTGTCTGTCATTGGCACTGTCTGCCTTAAGTAAAACAATAGTGGTCGTTTCTATATTATTATTTTAGAACCTTTTGTTCCCAGCAAATTGTAATGCAGCTCTTCTATTCATGGATTCTTATTTTGTAAAATTAATGTTTTCCAGACGATTGTTCAAACTCTTTTCATAATCGACGCGTGGTGGCGTCGCAGCACTACATCGGAACAGAGAAGAAATAAGCCGGGACGACAGCTTGTCACTTTTCTACTTGTCGCTAACATGGCCATGTGGGCTATTAACACGCTAGAAAAGGTAACTGTCATAATTATTATATCCTTGGTTTATTAATTTTGCCCCCGTAATACAGCAGGGTTATAATAATGTAGGCAATTATTATAATACCATTGTAAACGATGGTAAGCACATACGGGCTCTTTAGATCTGGATAATTTAGTCGTGTATTAAATATTAAGTATTTACCTATTTTCCAGAGTCGCGCTGAGTTCCGTCCAGCACATCTAGCATTCTACGGTCCCTGGGCATGGACCATCATCACCCATGTGTCAATGCCACTGGCCATCTTCTACAGATTCCATTCCACCATCTGCCTCTTCGAGATTTGGAAGAACTGCTTCAAGAACAAACCTCTTTACTTAAATGTTTAAGATGGTTATTATTAAATTGTTTAAACAGTCAATGTGAAAGTCAATTCATTATTTTTAAAACATAGATATTCAAAAATGGATGTTGCAATGTTAATAACAGTATAAACTGAATTGAATGTCGGATATGGTGGTCCTATTAGTTATTAAAAAAATAATATGCGTTAAGTGCCTACGATTAAGATAAATAAATATATTTCGTACCTGAATCTTTGTTTTATTGACAATCTGAGATGTTATTATTTATCATCATAATAAATGCTTTGAATAAAAATGAGTCGGTTTTTTTCCTTCTAAAATATATATTTAATCTATGGCATGGTGTGGTATGGTATAAGTACGTAACTACCTACCCTTAAGGGGCTGACAACAGCTAAAGCGCGGTCACTGTCGGACTACATAGAAAAGAAAGAGAAGCGCGATGACACAAAGCTGGTAATTTTTTGCAAAATATGAAGCAATTCTCTATTTACAAAAAAATCTATTGATTGGACTAAAAAATTAAAACACTATCACGTTAATACGTTGCTCAAAGAAAAATCCGAAAAAATACCAGAAAGATTATAATATGTATCTTAGTATGTTTTTTAATCGTTAAAAGTTTAGAGGCGGTAAGTTTCGTGACTTTTTTCTATCGTACCAAATTAGTTGTATTATGTTTTCAACACACTATCTAACTAGCATATATCCTGAAGAATATCATATATTTTTCTGATTATGTGGATTATATACTTTTAGGCATTACAAAACTTGCTAAAATGCACGAATAACAAAAGTTCACTCTCCACAGTCAGCATAAAGAGCCAAAACAAAAGAAAGTTCTAATTACTAAATGTTTTTAATTTGTAATACCTAATAATATTCTAAAACCAACCACAAATTATTATGATTTCTTGCGTGTGTGTTGTGATATTGATGCTAAGTAGGTACTTGGTGTAAAGTCAAGGAATTTAATTGTTTGTCAAATTACCTACCAACTTAAATTGTCCGTATATTCAAGTCACAATGATTAATTGGTAGTTATATGAAATGGCTATACCTAAAACGTCAAATTGGCGTAGTGTATTAATTTGATTAGTAATTAATTTCCCTGGCTGTACATCGTGCATTGCTGTTATACTTTATTTGAGTTCAGTTCATAGATTAGAATGATATAGGTATACTTCAAGCATAAGCTCTACTTTAGATATTCTTGAATATTATCTTGCGGATATGATAAATTATGTAGACTTCATCATAGATATGCCAGCAAAAAGAAAAATATAGTTTTTTTTTTTTTTAAATATCCGTGGCCTCCACGAATGGCTTATTAGTTATCTATACGTAAAATTATAAATTCGAAAGTCACTCTGTTCGTCTGTTTGTGTTACCGTTTCACGCCTAAATCACTGAACTGATTTTGATAAAATTTGACATAGAGATATCCCGAGGAAGGAAATCAAAAATAATTTTAAACATAGCATTTCTTAACGTGCCAGACGGGCGTAATCGCCGGACGCGAAGTGTGTAGGGAGGTTGTAAATCCCGGTGTGAGGATAGGTCTCTCCCTGTCTAGGCGGCGCTGACGGCCTGCACCGGTAGTTCAGGATGATGTTTCAAGGCGATGACCTGCTTCTATGTACCATGGTTTTATCGACTTTATTTGGTTATCTGCCCTCTGATAAAGGAAGAACGTAACCTTAGATACCTTTGAAATAATAACACAAGTCTTTATAACTGTTCAGGAAGCAATTTTCGGGACTCTTCATGACTATTACTTAAAATTAGATGATTAAAAAGCATACCTTGCTGATGACTACGAAATTAATTACTATTTTTGCATGTGCGCTTAGGTACTGGCCTACTTTACCTTACAGAGAGCCGCAAATTACTTCCCATTTTAAAACTTTAATAGACCCAATTTTATCTATATGTTTACAATAGTTTTGCTTATATACCTCTTAATTTATAAAGTAAATAAGGCGTTTCACATATCATTGGATTCTTTATAAAATTCCCTATCTCCCGAAGTATCTGTATTAGCTGTATCTGTTTTCACTGAAAACTTATTTTCGTGGAAACAGGAAAAATATTATAATTTTTAATAAAAAATGTATTACATGTTATTTTTCTCGAAAACTACTCAACTTATTTTGACACTATTTTCAGATCCTTCATTTTGGTCGAAAGACGCAAAACATTTGCATAGTTTAAACGTTACAACTGTATTTTTCAGGGCGTGACGCGCCCTGAAATTATGATAAACAAATAATTATGTCGTAGCATGACACTTAAACCTCAATTAAATGGGATTTTCAAAAAGAATAGATATGTAAAAGTTTCGTCCAGGGCTAGGTCTTGATCTAGGTTACCTGAACGCACCAAAAAAACTATGATTACGGTTACAAAGCACACTCAATTGAGGCAGATAGGTGTCGTACTTACGGTTTTATGTAGCAAACACTATTTTCACCACTGTTTACATGTTTAACTAACACTATTAACACTATGAATTTAAGTTTTTTTTAATAAAAATACTATTAATAATAGGATACTAATTATCCCGGTAGCACGTTCCCGTGGGATACCTTCCGACATCCACGCGGTCGATGCCGCGGGCAGAACCTAGGGTTCTTATACTTATGGATGTCTCACACATTGAAACACCATTATAGTAAATATTTGTATGACCTACAAGTAGATGTTCCGGGTCTGGCTGTTTGTGTATGTGAGTTTAAATGTTTGTAAGCGATACAGGAGAAATTCCTAGTGTGGGGAAAGGTTTATAAAAAATAATAAAAAATTGCTGACTGTCTTCTTTACCCGTTGTGGGTACTTTGTTTTTGGGTGTGTGACCATCCATTACATATCGAGACCCCTCAGTGCCTTGGAACGCGCGGTAAGCAGTTGGTCCCCGCTGTCATTTGTAGATCTTTGACAGTCGTTACGGGTAGTCTGAAGCCTAAAAGTTTGAAAACCCGTCTTACCAAGGAGTATCGTGTTACCCAGTAACTGGGTTGTGGAGGTCACAGTCGCTCCATGTAAAATATTATTCAGCTGCATCCAATTATACTGGAAGCCGACCCCAACATAGTTGTTATAGGCTAAGGAGAGGCAGGTACTTAGCTTAGGATTACGTACCAAAATGGTAAAAAAGGAACCCTTAAGGTCCGACTTCGTCTGTCTTTCGGTTTCTTAACTTCAATTCTATAAGGTATTTTATCTACAACATAAAAGTTACTGAAACAGTTAGTTTATTGCCAACATTAAAACAACCAGTAGGTACCATAGTAACCATAATATCATCCAAACGAATGTTATGATGTTGTACTAAATTTCATTATGCAACTCGAACTCGATCCCTTCCTTACTCATCAAACAGCCACATTCTCACTACTAAATTCATGGTATCTTTATGAATTTCAAAAAAAGAACATTGTCACGCAAAAGAAAAAACAACATTCAACAAGGTGCAAATATTCAAGTGCATTTCAATAATTGTACGATCCAAAATGTAAATTATTATTACCTACACATAGTTTGTTTGTATTAGATACCCAGCAATTAAACTTACCATGAATTTACATAGGAAATGAATGAATTTATATACAACACTCTATGGTTTCAGAATCTTATATAGAGAACTCATATCATGGGTGTAGATAAAGTATTGTATGCAACTGTACATAATCAGGTATTAAAACACTCATGTGATACTATTATTTCGAGTTTCAATACCCCTTATTATACAACAGTTGCATAAATAACTATTATGCATATTCGCCGTCTCATAAAATGATAACGAATCTCAATTCCAGCTTATTAAAACCTGTTCAATAGATACATTACAGACGCTTGTAATGAATATAAAGACTTGTTGACACATTTAACTGCCCGCTGTCCGCGATGACGCAATTAACACTGTTCGCCCTTTATCATAAACCAATATCAACCATCGGTATGTATTTTGTTTACTTCAGCTCTGGTACAAAATAGCATAATTATTTTAAATTACTTCATTAACAGTTACGACTTTTTTAATTCAAAAGCATTAGATGCTCGGAGACACTGCATAGTACCTGCTTATAGAAGGAAAAACACTTTGCTGGAAATGTAATTTCAAAAATTGAAGACAATTATGAGCATTATTTTGTTTTTCAGTTTCTCAGTCAGACCACAACTGCATCACTAGTAAGACGGAGATCAACGTAATTTTCATGCTATGTCGAAATATAGTTTCAAGGGGACTTGGAGACAAAAATAAAGCTATGAGATATGAGGGTAAACAAGAAAAATCTTATCAGATGTAATTAATTAATCATCAAAATATGTATTTAACAAACCGTAATTTGACTCACCTTAAAATATGTACACGTTAAGTCCAGTCATAGTAAAGGTATTAAAGCGTCACCACGTGAGAGTATGTCGCTTAAACTCGTGTCAAGATAAAGGAGGCTATCTCAGATAGTTACGATGTTTCAGCCACGTTCCAGTCATTGTGTTCAGTGCTAACAATTTTCAGTTTACTTGTCAATCATGGACGACGTCATTGAAGAAGATGTTGAATGGTATGTAAATAAACTATTATTAATTATCGTTTTAATACACGTATTTGTCTAAATAATGTTAAAAAATTTAAGCCTCTAATTGCGAGTAAAAAATGCTTTATATTTTGAAATGTTTGTACTCGCTAATTAATTATTTATAAAGATAGGTAGTACTAGTAGCTTTTTTTTTTTTTTTTGAGGATGGGAAATCATCAAATGACCCCTCCCGCTCTGGGTGGAGCGGAAGGGAGTGTCAGACTCTTACTGACTAAAACCCACCCGTGTTCCTTCCTTGGCCCTTTATGATCCGGGTCAGCGGTACCCCTTTTGGATGATCCCGCTTCCCCGGCAGGCTTGGGCCCTAGTGGGCCCCCTCTTCGATGCTGACATCTCTTTGAGGCGCGCGTGGAACACGTACGCGCCGTCCAGCACTGGCCTAGTCCTGATCGGACGGTGAGCTACCCATTACTCACCGCCCGCAGGCCCGCGCCTACGGTGGCCGGGAGTCGTCACGCGGCTCCCGACGCCCGGAGCGTCCACCGCGGCGGCTTGGACGGGAGACTCTCTCCCTCTCCCGTCCCGCCACCTCCTTAGCTAGCATGACTGCTTCGCAGAAGGAGGCGACTGCCTCCCACTCCCCCTCGCCCCGGACCATGGCTTGAACCAGGGCCGGGCGTGAGAGGTCGCCGCCGCTGCCGATCGCCTCTACGAGGACACGGCGGTGCTCCGCCCATGCAGGGCAGGCCCCCACCGTATGCTCCACCGTGTCCTCGGGGCGATCATCGCAGTGGTGACACCCGGGCGTTTCCTCCCGCCTGATGATGTGCAGGAACCTCCCGAAACATCCGTGTCCGGTGAGGACCTGCGTCAGGCGGTAGGTGAGGACGCCGTGACGCCTCTCTAGCCACTCCTCAAAGAGGGGTCTTACCGCCGCTATCGTGGCGTGCCCTGCGCTGGGTTGCGACAGTCGCTCCTTCCATGCCGCCATGAGATCGCGCCGGAGGTCCGTCCGCTCCGCCGCGATTTGCCGCGGAAGCGGGGTTTCCCCCCGGCGTAGTGCCTCCGCGCGCCACTCATACAGGCGCGTGAGGACTATCGCCTCCAGATCCCACGGCGGCAGTCCGGCAAGGAGGCTTGCCGCCTCGCCCGAGATCGTGCGGTAGCCCCGGATCAGCCTTACGGCTACCACCTTTTGGGGCGCGTTCAGATAGTGGGCGGCTCTCCGCCGCAGTGAACGCGCCCACACCGGGGCCCCATATGTAGCCAAGGTACTAGTAGCTGCCGTTGCCATATTGGAAAAGCCAATTGAAAATGTTATAGGTGCAATTTTTAAGTCGCGTTTGATTGAATAATGAATGAACTTTAAAACCTCATTTCTCCATTCCTATAAATTGCTCTGTCCATTGGAAGCCTTGTGTTCGTTTAGCTAGAAGCGCGTATTCTATCTAGGTATTCAATGAAAAAACTCATTTTTTTTTATATCAGTGTTTTGCAATGAATACAGAAAAATAACACGTATTCCGCTCCACCCAGAGCGGGAGGGGTCATTTGATGATTCCCCATCCTCGAAAAAAAAATATATATATATACCAACTAGGTACTGGAAAAGCCTACTATTGGAAAAAAAACAATTGAATCAGGTTCGATTTCAGCTGTGCCTGTTGAGACAAATGACCTAGTTTCAGTGCGTAGCTAAGATCGCCATATCACTAGAAGTCTGAAACTAAGACTGGCTTTAGGTGTTTACTTTAGGTATATTTACAGTTTTCCATAGTTTAGAGAAACAAATGTTTAAATATGGATTACGAGTGCACACAAACATGAGATGTGCGCTAGATAAGCCTAGTGTGGCTAAGTAATGCCTAGTGCAGGAGGACTCGAATAGTGGGTATAGGTAATATCTGTAGGTATATCGTCGAAATTATTAACACGTCAAGAATCTGTTAAAATACCAAACTGTGCTCGGCTTAAAGCTATTTGGCAACTAACACTATCATCCTGCCCGGGGCGGCAAGATGCGAGGGACGTCGAGAACGGGTCGCAGCCTACCTTTTATTTTTGATACATGCACTACTTATCTTATACCCTGCCGCCCCTTATTTTTTTGATAGAAACACTAAAGGTACTCTTCTGGCCTGCCGCCCCCTAACTTCTAAGTACGAAAGGTCAAAAAATTTACTAAAAAATAAAAATAACTAATGCTGTGGGTCCCCCATAGCACAGCATCATGCTGAGTGCAAGCTTCTTGTCACAGTCATGACGTGCAGCTGTCGACTATTTCTGTTTTGTGCTCGTGATTAGAGATCTATTTTTTTTCTAAACTAACAGAGCTAATTATCTTTTTTTTGTATTCACGTGTTTCTGTGGCAAATAAACCTACTTATTTTTTTTTATAACTGTTACATCACTACCACCACCGAGGTAGCGAAGATTTTTCCTTTTTAATCAAATTACGGGGCGGCAAACCTTACGGGCCCAGGGCGCCAAATCTTAAAATACGCCACTGTCCTATCAGCCAAACTAACAAATCGTTACGAAACCTTCGCATTAAAAGACAAAATAGCAATTTTTAACACATTTGTACCATAAAATTCATAGGAAGTCCGACCGGCGCGACTCGAGGTCATTTTACGAGCATGTGTCACATCACTACCACCCCATCAGACAGACAAGCACCACTCTAGAACGAAAACTTCGCCACAACAGGTTTGTATCCATTTTCAGTGTTATAATTAAACTTCAAACGCACAAAAGGCGCCGTAACAGTGGGTCTTCATTCTCATTATTGCATGTTTGCTTTTGAAAGAGTCGTTCATAAATGTGTCTCTTTAGAAAATTGTTTCACCGAGTGTCATTTACTAAATTACCTACCTATGTCGGTTTCATCGATTCGGTATTTTGATTATAGTTTTCACTTGTTTTAATATCGAAAGCTTATAATATGGTTTTTAGTCATTTACACACATCAAGCAATGTTCAAATCAAAGGAAATACATTAAACATTTGTTAACCGCAAGGTTCCGTTTTATTACAATATTTTACATGTTAATAAACTTAAAAGCTATATTATACACACTTGCCTTTTTTGATGTGCACCGATACATAGATATACTCTTTTTTCCATCTTATACATTTCTTTACTTAAGTCTAGTCGTTTTTCGTCACGGGAAAACATATCGGAAACATTACTAAAATAATCCAGATTCAAAAACAAACCTTTATCTCCCTACATCTACAGAAATCGTAAAAAAAAGAAGTCATGTAAGGTGCCTTAGAGATGGGGAACTAATTAATCGCTTAGAGATGAGCAGAGGGTAGCTATGCAGCATCGCATCTGCATATATACGGCCGGCTCGTTAAGAGGCCCGTCTGAAAGTGACACCGTCCGCGCTAATTACCCATGAGGACAACATCTTACCGACTCTAACCGATGAATATTTAGCGCTACAATATTTTATTTGTAGGACAATTTTTATGTACGATTTAAGTCTTGAGTAGTTAATTACTGTGCAGTTTGCTAGGTAATAATTCGACAAATAATATAGATGAACATAATTATAATGAAAAACTTAGAACCATTTTGCAATAATATTTTCTTTCATGTAGGTATAGTAAATATTTGAAGCAAACAACATCTCAAATTAATACATACTTTGGGGGGTTAGTGGGACAATTATGTGTAAGGCAAACTCCTTGGGAGACAATATTTTGCTTCATTACCACGTTTGCTAGGTTTCGATTTCATACTATTTACAATTCCAGGTTTCCTCACACAAAATCGCGTTAAAGATAACTTAGCCAGTTTATGAAATTGAAAAACTCACATCGGCACTTGCCAGGTTCGAACACACAACGTCGTGCTCGAGAAGCAGGTCCTTTAACCTCCGGACCATCATTAAATATTTTGCTGTTGGTACTATTCCAAAATCTCTTCAATTCTGATGACGTAATCGCGATTAAAATCTGTCACGATGTACCCACAGTTATTAGCTACATAATAGAAAACGTGTCGACTACTGCCACGTAGGTACTTGCTAATTATCGTTTGTCTTACTTATAACTTACTAATAGTAGATACGTAAGTGTATATATATAGCAGTAACCGATATTGTACGAACCTTGAAAAATATTTTGGATTTTAAAAAACTTCGCAAGCTACGGATTCCCATGAGAGCGGTGGCGGCCACATAAGGGCCGCAGTGACGGCTGTCATGAAAATAATGGCAACGGCAAAGATTTAAATTGTTAGATTCGCCATACCGCGTCAAAAGATAATCGCATTTCTGTTTCGTTTTGACACCTCTGAAACACAATGACGCATGACTTGACTTGCTTGTCATGGAAACGCTATTTAACAATGTGTGAGCTCACTCTTCTCAGTATGGACACTTTGTCGCATAACTAAGTACGGTGAGGACATATCTAGAGATTCGAATGTTTGGGCAGCGGAGTTTGACTTTAAATAATCAGCCTATAATGTTCCCAGTCCTGGGACACAGGCCTCCTCTCGATGAGGAGTGGGCCATAATCCACCACGCGGGCCCGGTGCGGGTTGGTAGAAGTCACATGTCTTCTAATTTTTGGTTCTAGGACACGCCGGTTTCCTCACGATGTTTTCCTTCACAGTTTTGAAAGCCGTGGTGATTCAATCATTTGCACAAAGTAAAGCGCCTGTCTGGGTTCGAACCTACGACCTGCAACTCGTAACTCGCGGCCGTTACCACTGGGCCACCACTGCTAGAATTTAATTACGGTGTCCAAAATGCTCTCTAGAAAAACCCACCAACTTACTTTAACAAAATAACGTTTCACTCATTCGCCGTTAAACTGAAGTCGCTATGTGGCGGCCACCACTCTTCTAGGAAATCAGAGTTAATCACAAAGTCCACCTGTTACCAAAACCCACGTGAGAACATTTATCATACGAATGCATATGAGTCGACACTAAAATTCAGACACACAAGTGAACCCCAATCAAACCTTAGAATATCGGAACTGCTAATTTGATTGTACCAGTTGCAGGGATCAATGCCTAGTCGTCCTATGTAAAAATACAGTTGCTCAATCACATGTAATTACATCGGAAATGACTCTTCAACGTTTATTGAGCCTAGGCTAATGGCTGCATTCTTGTCCTCCCAACAGTTAGCTTTTCCCGCATTTTGTAAATACGGGAAGTTCTTTCCACCAATTGTTATCTTTTTAATCTCTACAAACAATACAGTTTAATCTATTCCAAAACCTATATTGCCAAAGACGTATTAGTCGGTTCGGAGTTCCCGGTAGACAACAATGACAGGTTTCCAACTAGTAAACCTGTTTCAGCATTGATTGAACGCTCTACAAAGGGTATGCAGGGTGTATAGGCAGAGCTTATTGTTATGAACCTTGCCGATTGTTGCATTTCTATGTATTGATCGCTTTGCTATAGCCCTGTAGAGCTGTTATGAAATTACCTGTAATGAGATGATGTGATGTGTCTCTTACATTTATAGTTCAAGGGTATTATTATTATTATTACAAACTTTGTACTCTATACTTCCAGGAGTAAGTTCAAAGATATTTTCTATTTTGTTTTGCTCGATTCGGTGAAAAATAATGGAAATCTTACAAAAGAAAAACTAAAAAAGTATATATCTGAATTTGCTAGTTCCCAAAATAGTTTTTTTAGAAAACATGAACAAGCTATGCAAAGTGCAAATTTAAAAGACTCATAAAATTATTTGAGGAACTCATTATTTCATAAAGATGTGCAATTTACTGAAAACATGATTCATCTTATTTTCGGTCTTCTTGTCGGAAAATTCTAGATAATATATTCTTATCCACATCCTTTTGAACCACTGTTTTTTCTCAATAAATAATAAGTTCTCTACGATAAATAAATGAACCAAATATTCATACGCACCAGTTCAACCCTGTCACAGTTATAAACTAATTACTAACACACACGGTTGCGACATGTCGCTGCGTTTTGTATCATGCTGAACAGTTCGTGATTTGCTTTACAACACACAACATCTCTGAGAGACAAAAATTGTGTAAAAAAAATCATTCAAAGGTGGATTATTTAAATGCGGGTTTTAATAGGTGTTTAAAAGGATTTGGTGATGAAAAATAAGGAGAAATCTAATCAAAATGCATCGAGGGACTGGCGACGGCCGTCGGAGCCTCTCGTAGCGGTGCCTGAAGATGAAAGGTGAGGCAACGCGGTAAGGGTGGCGAGGAGGTTCATTAAAACCCACTATTAGAAGATAAGCGCTGCTTCAAACAAAACAACTCGGTGTAACGTTAAATCGACACCGCTTTATGTAACAGTTTTAATATTATTATGTACGGAATTTGCTTTCAGGGTTTATTTTGTAAGCGGCTTCGTGTAATTAGATAGTGAGTTATTTTCAGCTCTCTTTTATAGTTTGCGGTTTATTAATTTGTGAAGGATGTTTTTGTCTAAAAATATTTAAAAATCTGCCTTATCTCATACTTGTTAAGGTTCCTAGTTACATCCATTACTAAGAACGCTTTTTGATGTGAAACATCTATAGCCGCACGTACTCGCAAAACTGATTGCTGTATCACCACGCTATATTTTAAATAAAGAACAATTTAACTCTTAAAAAAAAGTGAATAATTGGTTTTTGATTATGCCTTTTTTTTATGTTTCACATCTGCCAGGCGTCCCGCGACGGCTCAATTATTATTTTTAATCTACTCTCTTTTTCTTTAATAAATAAGAAAACTTATCCATTCTTTTTAAGAATTATAATGAGTCTGTATTTTTAGTATAATAATAATTACATGATATAACCGTTATTTAACTTGTACCTACGTTTATAGAGAACACCCACCGCACTCGTTACCTCGTCTCAGTGTGGTGATGCCAGCCAGTTCAAGTTCCAGCATGGAGCACGTTGCCACACCCATTCCCAGAAGAAAACCACTCTCACACGGCGAGTAAGTTCTGAGCTAAGTACCACATGTAAACTTATAACTTGTATATTATATGCAGCAATTCTGAGTAGGTACCTACTTTTGCGAACGCAAAGCGACGCCAATTTGCCATAATATCCGCGTAAACTTTAGAAATAACACACGCCTCTCTGCATCTTTCGATACTAATGCTGCCATTGAAATACAATTGCAGGCATCATTTATTAATTTCCAACCAAACAAACGTAAACCTATGTAGTTCAAATTAATTGGCTTCACAAATCCCTAATAAAATAGCGTCAAATTTGAAACTAAAACCCGAAAACAACTATGCAATTAATTTGTTAATTTCGTCCACCATTCACTAAAATACCTAATCCGGATAACCTATAAAGTCCTAAACAATAGTTAATGGCATCCTAACTGAACCTCGACGATTTTCATTAATTTTGTTGGCGTCATATTAATTTTCACAAGCTTCGTGTTTTAGGTTATTTACAGCTAATTGATTCAATATATCATATTGTTTCAGTGAGTCGATGACCGTGGTCCTGTCAGCGTTTTATGCTAAATTATTAATAGTATTAGGAATAGCTTTGCCAGTAACGAGCACCATACAAAATGAAGTTTATACGAATGTTATATCTGATGTAAGTATGTACCAATATTATTATTAAAAAGCACACTGTTAATAGCATAGATTAAGGGTATTCGGAAGCCCAATTCTGACAACCAGTCTTACCAAAGTGAATCGTGTTACCTACTTAACTGGGTTATAGAGCTCAGGTAGGAAGTCGCTCTATTTAAAATACTGGTATTCAGCAGCATCCGGTTAGACTGGAAGCTGACCCCAACATTTGAGAAGAGGCTAGGTAGATTGATTGATGTTATTAAAATTATAGACATTTTGTACATCAGGGGCCTCGTGCGGTTCGATTTGTTGTATTGTTTATGCAATATACACATGCATTGCACATTTAGTTACCTTGTATGTAGTTTTACTTGTTCGCTGCTCTACCACTAATTTACTCCACAGCCGCAAGTAAATGATTAAACAAGATAAACTATTACTTGACACACAAAAGGTTTATTCGATGTTATCACACAAAACCAGCCACTCTTCAATTAAAAAAAAATTAAAAACCAGACTGCGTAAAAGTGAACTTTCAATAAACCGACCAAAAGCATGTAGGACCACGCACAATGTAGGGTTTCGTAGTTGGGTTGAATTTATCCCAAGAACAAGGTGAAAAACATGTTCTTCCGTACATTCCAACTTCAAATGTAAGGTCGACTATTACTCGTAAATTTATAAAGCCTACTTAGATGTAATAGTTTTCCTTTTAATTTCGTTAATTTTTGTGATTTTTTTCACATATCCAAAAACAACCATTTTCTAGCACTTGACTGTAAGAAAAATTAGCACTTTAAAGCATAATATTTAACAAACGGATCCCTTCATCGTAAAATTGTTCTCACAAACCCGTAATATTTTTGAAAGACCTATCCAACGACAACCCACGCCGTGGGGTAGACGAGAAAAAAATATAGGTACTTTACTTGTAGAGGAGGCACCACATTTTTTTTTAAAGATTTATTTTTCCACTATGTCGGCGTGACTAATATGTATATCCATGCCAAACTACAGCTTTTTAGTAATAACTGCATGAGACTACTAGTAAGTCATCTTGTTTCCATCTTTTTTAAAGTTGACTTTTTACGCAGTGGGGTTTTTATATTTTTTTATTTTAAACTTTTTATTTATTATTATTTATTTATTCTTAATATAACCTAATTAAGAATAAATAAATAAACTAAAAAGGTTTATTTCACTGCATTAAGTAACGTTAAAATTATCTTTCTAAGCAGTAAAATTCTGGTTTTGTCAATCGATTTTAAGAATTATGTTTATTGAATTATATTATATTAATTATTTTTAACGTTAATTAGGCCTATTTAACGATTATATAAAAACTTTATCACAGCTTTATTACAAATTTTGTAAATTAAAGTGAGAATAGTCGCTAACCAACTTTAAATCATAATAGATCCTAAATAGTCGTAGTCGTAAATATGATTTTGAAAGACCTATTCAATAATATCCCATTTGTCATAGTTCACCGACTTTATTTTTTTCTTTTTCACAATATGGCGTCTGGTTGCCGCTATATTGAATTTTGATTACAGTCATTGACGTAAGAATCATCAAAATCGGTCCACACGTTTGGTCTATAGAGCGCCACAAATGAACAAACATACATATTATTTCGGCTGATAAATAAATTACCCTCCTTTGCGTCGCGCACTCGGGTAAACAGTACGAAAGGCAAAAAAATAATAGTCAAAAATAAAGACGATAAATCTTCAGAGCATATGGCCGTAATTTCGAGACAAAACAAACAAATAAGAGAATATTTAGGTGAGCAATACACTTCCAAACTAGTATAGTTTACTCATTTGTAACGATAATTTAATATACAAGCTGTAATGGGAGTTTTAATATCATATCATTACACAAAATAGTAAACGAAACCTTAAAACGTACGATTTCTCACAACATATATGTTTTGTACGAGTTATATCACGTAAAGCATAATCTCATTTTACTTTTTTTGTGCTATTAAACGCAAGTCCATTAGTAGAGGGGAGAAAAGTATTTAATTATAAATCAGATAAACTAAGAGAAATGAAAATTTCGACAAAAAAAGTCTACGAAACAGTGTGTAGTGTAATTATAGTTCTTATACATGCGTTTGTATCACGATTCGACTAAGATTAGCGAAAACATTCCAGTATCTCAGGGTCGTAGCTATCCCGTAGCAAGTGCTACGGGGGTCTACGCCTCTACGGGCCTACGGGCTACGATCGAAATAGAGCCAAATGATTAACTGATATACAAATGATTAATTAATATAAAATATGATTTTAGTTTTGCAATTTTATAATTTTTGTTTTATTTCAGGTGTTCACAATGTATTTATACATAGTCAGTATGCTGTTCTTGGGGTATACGTTTTATCACCTTCGATTAGCTAGAAGAGATAAAGATGGTGAGTATTCGTAATTTATTTCAGCACATGCAAACTTGAACTTGAACGCTTGGGTTTACAGCAAAATAATGATTTTTTGTACCCTAGTCCAAAAGTGTTCAGAAGAATCCAATTGAATATTTCGGAATCATAATCACGTATTATCTATACACAGAAAGATAGACAAATTAAGGTATTATTTTTTTGAGAAATACTTATGTGAGCTATGTAGTTTCTGCTTACCCCAGGCAGAAACTACAGAAAAAACGAACGCAGGTTTTTTTTTTTAAATCCTGTAATGATAAATGATAAATGATTTTATTTCTGTAAGTAGGTTTGTACAAACACTTTTACACGTCAATCATATTTTAAAAACTAGATGAGGTCGGCGTTTCCTATCTGACTACTCTGAGAAGAAAGGCCGAAACAAACTCAGAAGTCACAAACTCTTTATAGTCCAGACATAATCTTGGTCAGATCAATGTAATTGTAATTACATTACATACCTACATACGCCTCGTGTTCCCGAAGGGTTGGGCTTAGGTGTACCTATAATACCTATGTAGCAGTTATAGTTATGTTTAAGTCCTATTTATGTAAAAAGGGCGAGCCTATTGCTAACCGGGCACAAATCCAGATTCCTGGCCGCTGCTGAGAAATTCCAAATAGAAAATCCCTAATAACATTTTGCTCGATCTGAGAATCAAACCTAGGATCTCATGCTCAGCAGTAGCGCTAACGAGGCAGTCCTGTAATTAATATTAAGTACTAAAATTAATATTAAGTACTAAAATTAATATTAAGTAATAAAATTAATATTATGTACTAAAATTAATATTATGTACTAAAATTAATATAAAGTACTAAAATTAATATTATGTACTAAAATTAATATTATGTACTAAAATTAATATTATGTACTAAAATTAATATTATGTACTAAAATTAATATTATGTACCTACTAAAATTAATATTAAGTACTAAAATTAATATTATGTACTAAAATTCTTTGCAGAAAACGTGATACGCACGCGTTACGGTAGTTTCTACCTACACATGGGTGTGGCAGGGTTCGGAGTAGGTTCCATCATCTACTCGTGTCTGCAGTTCGGAGGATACTTCGATCTCTCGGGAGACTGCCAGATGGCCATCGTGGCCATGAAACCGGCCCTCAGGATCTTGTACTTGGTTGCTCAAACAGTCTTCATATTTTCGTATACAGATGTGAGTAATAATCCCACTGAACTTCTAAACCTATGTACTATACAGGGTTATTTGTAATTCGAAATACATCCGTTAGGAGCTGATAGGGGATTTTAAATATTTTGTTGAATTAAGTACTTTTAATTATGTTGACAGCTTAATCGAAGACCTACGATATAATTTTTAAATGTTACCCATTCAATATGTAGTGTTTATGGGAATAACATGTCAAATTTTGGGTAAATTTCGAAAAACCCTTAAAATTCAAATATTTCGAAAGCTATTGAATTTCGGCCATATATATGGGGAGGTTCAATTTGTTGCATCCCCCTCTATCAGCTCCTGACGGATATACGTCGAATTACAAGTAACCCTGTATATTCAAGTCGCTTTTTGTGTCTGTCTGTGTGATCGCGTTATTCTTCTAATGTGGATTTTTATGGTGAAGGTTTCACCATCATTTAGAGAATTTATTCCAAAATGTTTACGTGACATGAATACAAAATTTACATTAATAAAGAAATCGCGATGTTTGGCAAGTCGCAAAAACCCTGCGAGGCAGAGGCGGGTCGCTAGTTTGTTATAATTTTACAATCATTAAATGTCCTTCATAATTATGCTATTCAGCTGCATCCAGTTAGACTGGAGGCTGACCCCTACATAGTAGGGAAGAAGCTAGGCTAGATGGTGATTTTATATTATCGTCATTATTGTAATTGTATACAGTAGAACACGTGTTATTCTTCCCTCACGTTGAGTACAATGACTATTAAACCTGTGGCACCTTTTAATTTGCACTTTTATGACACACAACATCTGTACGTGTCGGGTGCACCACGAGTGACGTCACTTAGTCAGCCCCGCTTACAACTTTGCTGACTGGCTATACCTATGATAAATTATATTTATTTCAGTAAATTGGTTCAAAAACACTTACACGTCAAAAATAAATTAAGTTTAAAACTAGATTAGGTCGGTGTTTCCTATCTGAGTTCTCTGAGAAGAAAGGGGGAAATAAACTCAGAGGTCACAGTCTCTTTTAAAGTCCAGACATAATGTTGGTCAGGCCATATGAAGACGATGCAGATTAGTCCGAGATCGTCTTTTGAAGTTTTGAGTACCTACCTATTATCTTTCTGTTACATTCATAAACTTTTTTTTAAACATAGGTACTATTTTTACTCACATACATGTATAGGTTAGATATACAACGTGTAACATAATTAACGCAAGACCTCATACAGCCCAATTAGAGTATTGAGTTAAAAGCATTATACCATGACCAAAACATTTTTTTTTAAGCTAACTATTATTATTAAGAAAATCGTTTTGAACCTAGCATTACTTTATAAACTTTGAAAAAAATACCTATATTAATAGTTACTGAAATGGATTCAGTAGTCAACTGTGAGTAAACTACTATCAGGAGTTGCGTTTTATTCTGTTACACCTTGTATATGTAGCTTGTGACGATAGGACAGTTTCTTTTTTTCAAGTGAGTTTACAAATTCTGTGATGATAAGCAAAAAGAACCATCAGTCGGTTGCCCTTGACCGTAGGAGTGCCTGTCAGATCAGCAGCTGCTAAGTGAAGCCTCACGAAGTTCTCTATTGTGTGGTTGCTCATATTTTGTTGGGCGCTAACAAGCAAACAGTTTTTATTACGCGCGCATATTTCCCGCTTTAAAGTATTTCGGGCATTCGGCAGAATGCATTCTGTAAAAGGTGTTGGTTACGAATACAAAAATATGTCTCTAATGAACAAATAAAGTAGGTACCTCAGACCTGAAGGCCAATTCCCGTAATTTAAAACGTTCAAAATCAAGTCGCAATCTCATCTCAGCGACAGTCAAATGTCAAAAATTTAGGTAAACGCTATACAATTTTTGACAGATTGAGACTGAGATTAGAATGCGAATGTTCTTTTTAATATACGAGAATTGCTCCTCAGATATACACCTACGTATGCCATAGATAGGTGTTTCCTCTAGTGACTTAAATAGAAAATGCTCAGTTTCAGTCAAACATCAAAGTATATAGGTTTCATCCTATCGTATAATACAACCAAATCATAGAAATCTCCGAAGCTTACGCGGAGGTGTACCTACTTGTTGTTTTACACACACGTTCTTACAACCACTTTCAGGCAGAAGTTAATGTGGGCGAGTCTATTGTCACCTACAGGAAAAATCCGACAATGTTATCAGTCTAGAATGACTTTCGCTATCTACCTACATACGGTTAATAACGCTTTTGAAATTACTACCTAACACATTCATAGATTAAAATTTAGGAATTCTAGTTATAAGACCCGTGACTATCGATACAACTAGTTATAGAATAGTTCGGTAAGCGCGGAGTTTAGCTGTGCGCTTCGGGAAATGTTTTGTGGCTTGAGTCTTGAGGAAGGTTACGTTAATTTTACAGTCTTCATTATACTCATCACTAGCTAATTGGTGCTCAACCGCAACCTGGCTTCTCAACGGAGCAAAGTTCTACAACATTTTCGTTATTTTGTGGTAATCATGTTTGTTCAATGCTTTACAATGATTCTTCGAGGTTGCATTATAAAAAAAAACCTTTATTAAAATCGCCGAACAATTTAATAAAAAAAAAAAACTATTATGTTATATATATATATTATATATATATTAACTCTCCTACAATTATGTAATGCAGGCAACTATCGATGATTACGATATACCAATAATAAATAAAATGAAGACTATAAATTTTTAACCAAGCTTATTTTTTCCAGATATTGGATCCCATGCGAGGGGTTGTGCTTGATAGATTCGGGCTCATGCACTTAATAGCAACAAACGTTTGCGAATGGCTGAACGTCGTCGTTCAGGAGACACGAGATGACATCATAGCAATGGCCTATGACCGGCCAGCATTCATCCGATACGCCAACATAACTGGCCCTTCGAAAATACTTATAAGGGATCATGTGGAAAATACAACTTACATACGAGAAGAAAAGCTGGCTATTGGTACCGAGAACACCTATTTATCAAATCTGACATTAAACTACTTGAACGTCACTACCCAGAATATCAGTTGGACTTGCAACGTGTCTAATATGATCACTCCTCTGATTCGGAGCGTCAACCCTTATTTGAGGCCGTGTGGTGTAGAATACAGTCTTTTGTGTTCCATTATCATACTCGTAATTTGGAATGATATCTGTACAGTTCCAGGATCTGTAAGTTCTTTGTTTTTCCAAATACAATATAGACAGAACTCTATGAATTCTAAGTGCTTTAGTTTTTCAACTTTTTCAATTACAATATTTCCACAACCAATAACACAGATTCTACGTTTACCTACGTAGAATTACCTTGTCAGTTTGCATCCTCGACCTACTTTCAGGCCTCACATACATATGTCTAATTGGTTCCGAGAATCTGCATCAGAGCTGGGAGCATTAATTAGGTCAGTGAATTAACTCAAACCTTCGTTTCCAGAAACCGATAAAAGACCACGTTTCTATTATTGCTAAAGAACGTCATTGTTGTGCTCGAGCCAAATCAAGCAACCATTTCTCTGTTGACTGTGGAAGTGCACATAAGGGCCTGTTTACGGGTGTAGCAGTCTTGGCTGGCACTATTGTCAGTCTGATGCTGTTCAATGGACTATTCCAAAAACCGGAACATATGAATTTAGCTTTACTGCAGGTAGGTACGCATAATAGGCGTAATACGTTTTATTTTAAATCTGATCTCAAAAAGGAGGGCGTGTACGTGTAGCCTCCCATTCATCGTGGTTCGTTCTGTTCAGATAAACATTTGGGAGTCGATCCTGTTCCTGATAATGACCATCGGATCGGGAGCATGCATTCAAAGGATGCGGACGCTGCCGCTAAAGCGTGCTGTCTCAGCGTTGCCGCTAGAACATGCACTGCTGTTGGTCACGCAGTGTGGGGTCTATTTGTACTACTTGTTTCAAATCATCGGAGCCGGGTTTCTAATTCAGCAATATCCCGGAGAATCACAAGCAACTAGGTAAAAATTGGGCATTTGCAAATCGAACAATAAATCTTTTTGAACCAGTCTTTATGAACAGTTTTATATTTGCAGGGTAATATCACCTCTATGTGCTGTTATTCAAAGTTCGTGCCAGACGCTGCTAGTGTTGGACGCTTGGTCTCGACGCTGTGCGGGCACTGGTCGACAAAGACCGGGCAGACAACTCGTAACGTTCCTTCTCGTCGGAAACTTCGCTCTATGGCTCATAAACAGAGTTAAAAATTCAAGAGCAGAGTTTCATCCTCTGCAGGTACCGATGAGTTTTCCATCGTTTATTTATTTATTTATCAGATCACACGATAATTTCATATATGTGGCCTAATCTCAACGTGAAGAAAGCTGATCCAGATTTTTATTTTTAGGATATACAAACTATACAAATCTGTAACACGCTAGTAACAGCATCTTTCATTTTGTAGATATTAATACAAAACATTACTACTCTGTACACTAGTAGGTACCTACTCTGTAAAGTCCAAGCTTGATTGGCCCATTATCTATCTTCTTCAGATGTTACCTAAATCTAATATAGCATGAAGATGTCTAAAAAACGAATTAAGAACTTTTTATTTTACAGATGGAATTCTATGGAGTTTGGGCTTGGACTCTCATTACTCACGTGTCAGTCCCGCTTCTCGTGTGCTACAGATTTCAAGCCACGGTGTGTTTCTATGAAATCTGGAAGAACTCGTACAAAAGAACGAGGGAAGCCAACAACGTTGATACAGATGAACTGGAATTAAAAAGCCACACACACACTGCTTAGATCTAAATAGTTGCCTATCTAATAAAAAATGACTGAAAACATTAAAGATAAGGTTCTGTTTTATTTTGTGACCAGAATCACGACATCATTGACACACAGTGAAGGTAAACAATAGTACCTAAACAACTTCAATCATGGGGTACTGTTATAAAATACCTCCCCACATACTTCAACTGAATGAAACGAAATTTAAATCTTGTATAAAACGCACACTATAATACAGCCCAGCATATTATAAGTTGGGGGATTACATCACTGACAAAAATGCTTGGCTCAGAGCTGATCCTGCTCCACAAGGGCGCAAAACTAATCGATTAGCATTCGAAAATATTGTTGGAGCTGATGAAGATTGTAAAAACAATTTTTGCATTGTATAAATTCAAACTCTTAGTAGTGTATAATTGCATAGCACATGTATGAGAACTATGTACCTACTATAAAGGTTACTGGGTTCATCTTTCATTGACTTGAATGTGAATGTTTGAATTGTTTTGAATGCCCTGGCGGCTGAGAGTATGTCATGCTCACTCAAATGTGTCGCTGGTGGTGGCGTGTTTTTGGATCATTAAGTTCCCTTCAAAATGGTTGAGCTAAATGGTGGTGATCCATACGTCATGTTCGTGAACGGGCGCCGTCAGTAGGCACTGGTCATTTCTTAGCTGCCTCGGGTTATTTTAATTCTTGAATTATTTCTATCTTTTTTATTACGAACTTTTTAACGTGCACGTCTTTCTACATCGTATACTCACATGCATAATTTCAACATGAATGATGTAACCACTTTATTGTAACAACATTTTGATTTAAAAGAGTGTTCATGGAGTTTCTTGCCCGTTCTTCTCCACAGGTACCTACTACGCTTTGGAATGGGCAACTAGCTTCATCTTTCTGACTGACCGAACCCTTGACAATTCAAAAGTGCCTGTAATTGGTTTATTTGAAATAAATGCTTTGAGTTTGAGTTGAGTTTGAATCGCCAATACGCAACGAGCAATCGCGATGATTATCGTGCACGTGCCTTCTGCTTTTGAGAAGTGTCATAAATTACCCTTTACCAGAAGTTAACAAAAATTAATTAAGTTTTCTTTTTTGCTACCATAATTAAATTAAAAGTTTCATGCATACCTACGCACTTGCAACGTAAGGCATGGAGGAAGCGCCAGGGTAGCCCGCGAAATTCTAAACTGTCTGCGCCATCTCTTCTATTAATTAGGTAATTACCTACGCAATTTCTTTTAAAAACAATGAACCCATTTTAAACATTGCAACACTCAACATAAACCACTCATTTGGATGGCATTCTTTTCTTGTTCCTATAACTCATCCAATCACCATCACTCAAACTCCTCTCCGCAACCGATCTACCGCTAATGGACACGTCGACTAGGCGCGGGCAGTCCCATAAAAACTCTCTAAAACGTGCAAATAAGTGAATACCGATGTTGTGTGATATGAACTGAGGGAAAAAAGTTGAATTTCGCGGGCTACCCTGGCGCTTCCCCTTCTGCAAGTTTTTAATTACTCTTATGTACCTACTAGAAGTTCACGCAAAATAAGTCTGCGCGCGTCCGAAATCGGAAATAATCGTTTGCCGACGTTTAAATCAGAGGAGCAATTCCCGTATTTTGAAGAACATTCGCATTCTAATCTCAGTCTCATTCTGTCAAATAAACAATCAATTTTCGCTTTTAATATCAATTAAATAATCGCCATCATTATGCCGATAGTGATTAAAAGTAGGTACTCTACGACTGGCAGGCATAATATAGTCTTGAAGGTCAAAAACGAGCGCAGACTTATCTTACGCACACTTTTAAGAACCGTGAGCAAAGACTACTTTTAATATTCTAAACATTACATTGGCTAAATCTAAATGCACAAACCGTGCGAAGCCAAAACAAAAAAAAAGACTGCTAATAGTATACTGGCAAAGTGAGCATGAACAATCTATATATACATATAATAAAACAGTAAAAAAACAGTGTCTGTACATTGAATATATTTAAAAAAAAATGGAGGGGGGTTTAGAAACAGTAATAGAACACGAATCAAAAAAAAACTGTCTGTTTGTCTGTTTGTTTGTACACGCTAATCTTCGGAACTACTCGACGGATTTGAATGGTTTTTTTTTTGTAGTATAGGTATTAAGTCTGGGCAACATATATAGGCTATAATTTATCATGGAAACTTGAACACCTGATGCAGAACCGCAAAAGACCAGCTAAACTATAAGAGATACAAAAATGGTTCCATAGCAAAAATTGTTTCACGTGATGAGCATTTTCTGCTAAGAGAATAAATTTGAAGATCTGTAACACTTGATGTGGAACTCCAAGAGCCCAGCTACACTATAACATATTTAGGAATGATGTTTTAGCAAGAGTTGTTCAGCCTGATGAGCACTCTCTGTTGTCGTTTAAAATTTGAAGATCTGGAACACCTGTTGTGGAATTCCAAGAGCCCAGCTACACTATAATAAATATAGGAATGACGTCTTAACAAAAGTTGTTCAGCCTGATGAGCACTCTCTGTTGACGTATAAAAATTGAAGATCTGGAACACCTGATGTGGAAATCAAAGCTATCACTAATTTCACTGTATAATTATAAAATAACATAAGCTGGGAGTACCTCCACGCGGTGAAGGCGGTAACAGTTTAGGACTGATTTTCGATGAAAATTCGATGAATCATTGAAAATTTGACTCTACTGGCCAAAACTCCCATTTATTGATTTATTTTATCGAATAAATATGCCTTCGAGCTTATGTTATTTGAGTATTTAATTTCCTTTTCCATTTATCTTCGTGACACGGTAGCCTACCCGGTAAATCAGGGGAGCAGTCACTTAGATTTTAATTGATCAGGTATCTTCTTCAGAATAAAACTATAACCATGCCTAGAAAGAGGTCAAATCTTTCCCAACGTTCCAAAGGAGCTAAAAGATTGAGGATCATAAGATCCCAAGAATCTACCAAAGAGCTTCAGGAGAGACTTGATGCTGAAGAGAATGGTCTGGTGAATGTTCCTGAAATACTTGGAAAAATTGTTGCCTCTGAAGAGGAACTGATACGATCGGTATTTGGGAACATTCAGAGTATACTAAACCAGGAAAATTCGTGGTTATGTGAACGCGCCATATTGACCCCAAAAAATTATCAAGCTGCACAAATTAATCAAACATTTTTGGCGGATATTGTAGGGGATGAAGTGGTTTACTCTTCTTTCGACATACGCCACTAATTACCCAGTTGAGTTTGTCAATTTACTTACAGCGAGTGGTCTCCATGCTCTTAAAATATGACTTAAAGTCGGTGTTCCCATAATGCTGATGCGAAATTTAAATCCGCCAAAACTGTGCAACGGAACCCGTCTTATTGTCAACGCTTTACAACGTAATATAATTGTTGCTACAATACTCACTGGGTGTGGTGTCGGTGAGACTGGGTTCATACCGCGCATACCACTTACCCCATCAATTTCCCCTTTCAATTTATGCGCACACGGTTCCCTGTGACTACGTGCTTTGCCATGACAATAAACAAGTCACAAGAGCAGACGCTTCAAGCCGCTGTTGACTTGATAACCGGCTGTTTTTCTCATGGCCAACTTTATGTTGCTTTTTCAAGGGTCAGCAACGCTTCCGGTCTTTATATAATTAGCTCCTGAAGGAAAAACCCCAAATATAGTTTATAAAGATTTTGTTTTAAAGTTATTTGCCATATTATTGTTAATTCGGTGTATCCTTGGGATCCACTGCGGAATAACGGAAAGAAAAGTTTTTTGTTGTATAGATATTAAGTCTGGGCAACATAAAGGCTATAATTTATTTTGGAAAATGGAACACCTGATGCAGAACCGCAACAGACCAGCTAAAGTATAAGAGATATAAAAATGGTGCCATAGCATAAATTATTCCACGTGAAGAGCATTTTCTGCTGTGAGAATAAATTTGAAGATCTGGAACACCTGTTGTGGAACTCCAAAGCCCAGCAACACTATAACATATTAAGGAATGACGTCTTAGCAAAAGTTGTTTAGTCTGATGGGCATTTCCTGTTGACATACAAAAATGAAAGACTTGGAAAGTCTCCAATCGTCTCACTCATCCCGTTGTTTTCCGTCCCCGGGCCTTAGAATTCTACATCAGACGTTTCAGATCTTCGATTTTGACGACCCCGTTGCACAGAACACTATTACTCCTAGCGGATCCGCGTACGAAGTCGCGGGCAGAAGCTAGTTTATAATAATATGTGACACTGTGAACCATTGACTTATAACTCAGAACAATAACTAAAGCATAGAAGGAAGCTAAATTTAACTAATATAGTCGTCTCTGTTTTCTTACACACTCATAACAGCATTAGAAAGAGACAGATGTAGGT
This sequence comes from Brachylomia viminalis, assembly GCA_937001585.2. NCBI lineage: Eukaryota > Metazoa > Arthropoda > Insecta > Lepidoptera > Noctuidae > Brachylomia > Brachylomia viminalis. The sequence goes on from OW443299.2 coordinate 15,137,807, forward strand.
TGCTCAAAATGCAAATCGTCACAAAGGAAACGTCAATTTGGCTACCTTGGCTACCTATATGATACTAAGTTTAAAAGCTACTTAACGTCTCAGGTTTTTGTCTATGACTTTGTTCATCGCATTTTTTCGTATAATGCCTAAGGGCGCATGAGAGTTGAAGTGCTTCGTTAATTTTACGTGTTTTTGTAAAAATAGTACAAAATTAATAGTGATTTAGTGTAAATCGCAAAGCTTAAAGATTAAATAATGTCCTCCATTATAGTGGGATGTAAATCACATTCATCCCGCAAAGAAAATTATGCGGAAATCATAAGCTTCCATCGGTAAGTAATCAAATATGGTCATTTTATCGGTTTTGTATTCTCACTGTAGGTTATTTTGGCATTTTTTCAAATTATTTGAGCTTAGTGTACACGGTAGTGTTTTGAAATCAATATTTTATGCAATTAAATAATTGGATTCTAGGGAAAATATAAAATTTTAATCGGCATATAAATATTTTGCAATAGTGCTTGCAAAAATAAACTATCGATAGAATATCGATAGAACTAGCGTCATCTAAATTATTACATTATTTTTCTTTACACGTAGTTTTGGAAAGCATTAAATATTTAAGAGTGAAATAAATACCTAAATACTTACGGTCTTGCCAGCAAATCGTACGTATGAGTAATGAAATGACAGTGGTCAAAAATCCGTGTGGCTCATGGTATAATAATTTAAACTCACGTGTGGCTATGATTTTTTTTGTCATTTTCAGATTTCCCTCCGATATTAATATGAGGCAAAAATGGATCAACGCTGTTGCACGTAACTACTGGGAATGGAAAAAACAACATCGTATTTGTTCCAAACATTTCAGCGATGACTGCTTTATTAAAATATTGCTACAAACGTCAATTTTTGATGATTTACTCGAACATTCATTCGATAATGATGTATTTGATGATCATAGAAATTTGTTGATTAAATTGATAAGCAAAGAATATTTAACAATTAGAATTAATTATATCGTAAAATAATTTTCTTCTCCTGTAGAAAAAGTAAGGACATTTCTAACAAAAACTATAATTTTTAAAAGACAGTGATTTAATTTTTTTGTTACTAGTTCCGTGGCTAATCGCTCTTTAAAAATTATTTAAGCGTTTTCTTGGTAATTTCAATTTGTTAATAATTTATCCTGTGTTTATAAATAAATAAATTGATCAGACAGAAGTGAGTTCTTTATTTCACCTTAGCATATTTTAGATTTAAGAGCGTTTATACCTTATGAGTGGCAACGTCGCAATTTAGTGTCATATTTCGTGGTTTTTAATTTTTATCATTTAATCGGAGCTAAATTTTAAAAATCTGTTTAATTAACTTTTTAGAATTATGTGAAAACTGTGTAAAAGGTAAGAAATCGTTGCGTTTACAGTTCTATTTATATGCAAATAATACATTGGAAACTTGCAGGGCGTTATTTTCATTGTAAAATAACTGTAAGCATTACGATTACTTACTTTTTAAACACTTTCACGTAATTCTATAAAGTTAATTAAACAGATTTTTAAAATATAGCTCCGATTAAATGATAAAAATTGAAAACCACGAAATATGACACTAAATTGCGACGTTGCCATTCTTAAGGTATAAACGCTCTTAATGCCAAGGAGCGATACCATAAACTAAGATGTCGATATCGGTATTTATTTTATGCATAGTCACATCACTAGCTAATACTCTTTTGTCTATGACAGCGTACACTTCAAATGTCCTAAAGCGCCTTCTATGCTTTACTTATTGTTCTGAGACTTATAATAGTGTGAACTGATCTAAGGTGTGACCAGACAGATTAATAAAACTTTTCAGAAATGAAATCTGTCGTATAAAAATAAGAATACCTCATGCCAGTATCAGCCACTCAGAAAGGTGGTAAATAAAACAAACGTGCTTGATAGGTACTGTAGGTAACGTATACTAGTGGACCAGTATATCTGAGCAGTTCATGGGCAGGGCAGGCTTCGGCATTATTATGAAAATATTCTTCTACCGTCTGTCAGAATGTGTGTCATTTATTGACTCTCCCATTACTGGATCACTACAATATCTATGTATATATATATTACAGTATATCTGTATGTGGGCATGATATTTTGAAATCGCCAACGAGTCGCTGGCGATTAAAGTAGCTACGTGTGTAGCTAAAGGGTCTTTCAAATAGGGCGGGTCGATGTTGACAGTTTGTGGCGGCCATGTTGTTCTGGTGGCATCTGTCAAATGCGTTGTTATTTCTTCAGTTACTGATGCCAAAACACCATGGCAAGTTACACGATTGATCAGCACGTCCAAATGATAAAACTTTATTATCAAAATGAGTGTTCGTTAGTGCAAACGTTGCGCGCATTACGTCAATTTTACGGCAGACGCGGTGGCCCTTCAAAGTCGACTCTCCAACGTTTGGTGACCAAATTCGACACGACTGGTTCGGTAAACAACCAACCAACACCCGTGCGTCAAAGGAACGCCAGATCGGTCGAGAACATCGCTGCTGTCCGTGAGAGTGTGCAGGATACTCCGAGGCAGTCGATTTCATGCCGTGCACAAGAACTCGGCCTTTCGCAGACTTCAACATGGCGAATTTTACGTCAGGACTTGGGCCTACACCCGTACAACATCCAACTGACCCAGGAGCTCAAAGTGAATGACCATAGACAACGCCGTTTGTTCGCTGACTGGGCTACAGAACGTTTGGAAGAGGACCCCGATTTTGCCCGAAAAATCATCTTTAGCGACGAGGCGCATTTTTGGATGAATGGTTTTATTAATAAGCAAAATCGCCGTATATGGGACGACCACAACCCACATGAGGTTCACCAGGTGGTAATGCATCCACAAAAAGTTACTGTTTGGTGCGGATTTTGGTCTGGCAGCGTCATTGGTCCGTACTTCTTCGAAAACGATGATGGCGAGGCCATTACTGTCAACGGCGAGCGCTACATATCAATGTTTAACAATTTATTTTGGCCTGAATTGAACGATATGGACGTGGACAACATGTGGTTCCAACAAAACGGCGCTACGTGCCACACAGCGAGGGACACAATGGACATTCTGCGTGAACGGTTCGAGGGTAGGGTAATCTCTCGCAGAGGAGACGTGAATTGGCCACCAAGATCGTGCGATTTGACCCCGCTAGACTTTTTCTGGTGGGTTTTTCTCAAGTCGCAGGTCTATGCCAATAATCCGCAATCAACCGATGCCCTGAAAGTCAACGTAACGCAGGCCATCTCGTTCAGATTCAGCTGGATCTATGCAGTAGAGTAATTGAAAATTGGACCTCTCGGATCCGTGCCACCGTTCGAAGCCGCGGTGGACATTTAAACGATGCCATATTTCATAAATAATGACATAAATGGGCCTTTCAAATAAAATAATAATTTCTTTAATATCTCACATACAGCTCGTTTTATTTAATTTCAACATCGACCCGTCCTTGTTGAAAGACCCTTTAGAATAAGTATCCACCACACTCCTTTCTCTCAAAATAAACATTTGTGCCAACACGAAAAGGCCAATACCCACTACACAAACTATTGAAAAAAATAGCAGCACATAACCTCGGATGCGTTGCGTTTGTCATTCCTGTCAAATTTGTCTACAACAAATTATCCTCATTTTAGAATTTAAAAATAAGATATTTCTGTAAAAATATGGCTTCTGTAATGGATGTAGATGAAGAAGAAGTCGAAATGGCTTCTTCTAGTAGTGGGAAAGGTGACAAAAAGAGATTTGAAGTCAAAAAGGTAATTATACATTTCGCAAACTCATTGCAACGGTGCACTGTATTTTCTTTGTTGTTGTATTTGTTTCTGATCGATTTTATTTCAATTTCAGTGGAATGCTGTGGCTTTATGGGCTTGGGGTAAGAAAAAATTATCATTGTTGAACTGGCCACTGATCAGTCATATAAAAACTCACGTAATGAATGTTTTCTATACCTATGTTACAGATATTGTGGTAGATAACTGCGCGATTTGCCGTAACCATATAATGGATTTGTGCATAGAATGCCAAGCCAATCAGGCATCAGCTACCAGTGAGGAGTGCACAGTCGCCTGGGGTGTCTGTAATGTAAGGCCAGTCCTCAAATTCTATTGTTTTCTAGTGTCGGCAGATGGTCTTACAAACATTATTTTTTTGTAATTTCAGCATGCTTTCCACTTCCATTGCATCTCACGTTGGCTCAAAACTAGGCAAGTTTGCCCTCTAGATAACAGAGAATGGGAATTCCAGAAGTAAGTAGATGTCACTTTATTTTATTTAAACATTCATCTAAAAATGTGCTAGTCTTCGAAACCTTATTTCTTGTCAATTTTATCTGGTTATTAAGAGAAAACACAAATTACCCTCAATCACATAACTTTTTTCTCATCTTATACTGTCACAATCTTGGTTGTCTGTCTCATAGGCCTCTCAGTGTCCTGACCAATAGTCAACTCATCCTTTACCAATTAGATTCATATTCAGCAAGTGTAGCAATTTTGGATACAACATAGTGCAAGCACAGGAATAACTTCATTTGAGACACTTCACCATTATACAAAGTGAGTGGGGCGTACCTATCACATTAAATTATACCATGTATACTACATGGTATACTTAGACGATGTACAAAATTACAAAATTTGAATGAAATCCATTCACTAAAAAAATCTGCTGTTCCATACATTTTGTTACATGTAGCTCGACAAAATGTATGGAACAGCAGATTTTTTTTGTGTAATTGTGTATCACTGAGTTGAGTTAGCCGTTTACTAAGGCTTTGAATAATATGAGTTCTTGACATAGCAATCTTTTTTTTTTTTTTTACTCACTTTTGGGTAACGCCTAATTTTATTGAGCACTACCTTAAGTGAGATATTATTGTTTCAGGTATGGACACTAAAGCAGAATGTTAATAACGCCATCCCCGCAAGAAGTCACAGCTTATATATTGAGAATGGGCATACCAATGTCAATAGAGCATTATGTTGATAATAAACTAACTCAAAACTACTAAATTTTTCGTTATTAATTACGCGATTATTTGTAAATTGTGATTATGGAACTCATGTAATGAAAATAAAAAACCCATAAAAATAGAATCCTGTCTTCCATGGAATATTTATTTTTTAGGGAGATGATGGGTTTTGTCGTCAATAAGGGTAATCTGTTCAATTCTCGAATATAATGCATCAAATTAAACAAAATTTTAGAAAGAAACTTGAGGCAATTTATTGTGATAATATTATTGAAATGAAAAATATTTCATGTTTGTCAACAATATGCAACTTGTTTTTATCTAAAGTACAGATTTCTTACATACACTATTCCAATGAGGAATATCACATTAGCTAGTCATAAAACCAGCAATTCACAAATAACTGCAGAATTACCAATCCAGCCACATAGTTCAAGTTGTGTGCATCATTTTTCTAATACAGCCAATACTTGTAAATTATAAAGTACACAAATTATTCTACAATTTGTAAAAATGACCACTCTTAGAGGTAGGTACATGGTGTTATTAATATTTGTGGGTACCCTAAATTGACCCATTGTAGCTATCAATATATTGTTGTTGTAATGATAACGAATATGCTTGCTAAACTACCTAAATAAAAAATATGAATTTAATTACTTTTATATTTCATTGAACCCCAGGTGATCATGAAACAACAGAAGTAACGATAATTTAAATATTTCTAGACTGTATTCCATTACCAATGATGCTCTACAACATTGTTCAATTTTAATTACTTATGTGTAAAATAAACACCTTTTCCCTTTGAAGCTAACTATTTAATGAATATTCAGTCTGTCGCGTCTATAGAACTAGTCTTAGAACACTGACAAAAGTAAGATTTAAGTCTTCCTCTTTTCAATATTTTGTAAATACGGATCTGCTTCAGTATCTACTCAACTGAACCCTTATTTAGTAGCAAACGTACCCACACTCTAAAGTTGTCGCTAAATTTTATGTATTTCAAATACTTCAACATTATAATCATTAGTTTTAATGTTATATACAAACTATTTTTCTACAACTGCTGAACAGCTTTTTACAAGCGTAACACCTGTCGCGGCTACATTTCATTCCCATAAGTACCTATAATAAAAATCAACATGAAACTGTACATATTAACATTAGGTATTCACATTTTGCGTGAAATGTTATCAATATTAGAACCAAATTGGATTAACTGTTATTTCTTAAATTCAGCTCAATTTAATTAATTTCTACAATGTGGAATTTTAACAATTCATAATCCAACAGATTTTCAATAAAGCTCTCTTCATGCCTGCCCATACTACACAATCTCCTGACTCACTGACTGGAAATTATTGAATGTTGTCTCGAGACTACACCCTTGTTCAAATTGAAGACCACTACATATTACTAATAATTATTACTCTATAAATAGAGAATTTATTTCACTATGCTCATCGAAATATCCATACCATAATCAATATACACATTTCATTAAGACATTGATACAAATACAAATAAATTATACAATGCAATGAGATCTACCTGTAGCAAGTCAACAAAGTGTCAACACAAATAAAAATGGTAAGAACTATGCTCCCAATTAATAAAAAAAATAGTTACAACAACAATGTATTTTTTTACCATATTGGCAGTTTAATTCACCAGGAGTTATTTCACTGTAGGTCAATTAAGTCGTATCTGGCTTTCAATAAACAAAACCCAGTTTTTGTACATATATTAACAGAATAACATTAGTTTATATAACAGATACTAAGTCTAGATCAACTTATTTGACGATCGTGAAAATGCCTGACACATAATCTATGGGATACAATGCAATGAATTTGCGCTAATGATATCAATAAAAACTTTAATGTCTGTTTTAATAAATAGGTATACCATGGAATCATCAAATTAAAATCTGATGCTTATCACACATTACTCAAATGTCAGAACTTCACGTCACCAAAATAAATACTAGTTAAAATAATCCTAATCAGTGTCAATTAAACTAATAATTGAATAATAACGGTGGAAAAATAACCATAAGGTAGTTGCGGCTGTCAGTCTGCTGAAAGAGCAGTTGGCAAATCAATAGTACGACTCTCATTGCCAAATATCAATCTTAAGCGCTTCATTGGAGGCAGAGGACGGATGGGGCTGTGCTTGCGGTGACGCTCCTTAGACCGACGTCGTTTTTTCAGGCGCCGCGCCGTCTCCGGGTCAACGCCCTCTAGCCGTAATACTTCGTACTCAGTCGCCTCCGTCGTATTACCACAATCCATTACTTCCTCCACCACAGGGCTCCTTTTCACTCGTAATGTGAGTTTTAGTCCTCGCCGTGGAGGTGTACACGGGCATTCACTACTTTTATTTGAATTATCTACCAACCATGGTGGTCCTGAAACTGTTTCTTTTTTGGACTCTTCAGTCCTACTTGTAACTTCTATTTTTGGATTCTTGTTCTGTTTGCTATCTTTTGATTCACTTGGATTCACATTTTCTCTAAAATCATAAATCTCACTTTTCACACAAGCATTGTCACTTACACATTTATTATCAACCTTTTGTTCTTGAACATTGGAATCGCTTACAGAAGTTCCAATCTTTTCTTCGGTAGTAGGAATACCAAATTCTGTTCTTTGCAATAGAGATTCTTTTGTATCACAATCATTCTCTGGTTTTTCTATATGAGTGTCTGTAATATCAACAGAATCAATATTCTCATTTTGACTGTCATGTGTTGGTTCAGTTTTAATATTAATTTTATTTGTATCTAAAACATTCAACTCTTTCTCTTCATCTGGTGTAGTAAAATTCCTATCAATTTTAACATCAGTACCTTGTTTTGATGTGTGTTTCGGTTTAGCACAAGTAGATTGTGTGCAGGTATCAAGTAAGCGTTTGTGACTTCGTAAAACTATGCCTGTATGGGAGTCGCGACTACTGCGTGAACTAGTGGTGCTGCAGCAGCGAGACGGGGGTGCTCGTCGCTTAACGTTAGCCGCAGATACCATTGTCATGCCGTTCGTCGCTCGATTGCTATCCGTCCGTCGCCGCAACCTTTCACCTCGACTGGAAGCTGAAGATTCTCTACTGCCCTGTGCCTCTTTACTGACAGTTCCATCTACAACATCTGCAAAACAACCTTGGGCTATTAAAAGTTCCGCATCATATTTTGTTAAACCTTTTTGCTTCATTTCCTTCATGCTAAGTGGAGAAACTATCTCAGAATTTTGCCTACTAGATATTCGAGATTTGTCAGGGTTCTTGCCATTTTCATTTTTTTGTGACTGTTTTGCTTTTGTTCTATTTATTCTATTATCAGTTTCTCGAAATCGGTATCTAGTTGCTTGCTCATCATTGTGTGCATTTTGAACAGAAAATGCACCTTTCCCCCTTCGTTCACATGTCTCACATTCACAATAACAGTTGCTGTTTCCAAAAAAGTCCTCTCCATAGAAACAAGTTATTTCTTCTCCAACTTCAATATCTCTCAACACACGAACAAAAGCCTTACCACGATCAGTAGCTTCAAAGGTACAAGTCGGTCTACAGTCATGATTAATGTATGCCGCAGGACCGAGCCACAACTGGGCACAATTTTTTCTACAGCTATACATTACAGAGAAATCATTTTTTCCTGGATGTAGTAATTGTTTTTCCTCTTCTTCTGTCATCTCAGCAATACATCCAACAAGAAAATCAATTCTTTCATGTTTGAAAAATTTTTTGGTTGTTGAAATTTTAGCTCCCACTCCACCTTCCAAAGAGTACCTATAACAGGGCTCAATAACAAAGCCCGCTTTTTTATCGAACACTCGCAAATAACGATAAATCTGAAATAAAAAAATGGAAAAAAAATTAGTGAAGAATCTAAAACAAAAAAAAATATTTAAGTTTTTATTTTCAACAATTACCTAATGAGTTAGAAACAAGAGCTAAGAAAATTGATCCCAATGTCATAGTAAGATCCTAGTTTAATTTATAATGGTTTTGACAAGTTTAAATCTCAAGATAAAACACAATACAGGCTCAGTCAGTTATTTATACACAAGAATATGAAGTCTACTAAAATAAATACTAACATGTTCTCTTAGCTTGCTCTGTTGGTGTTTATTTTTGCTAAAATGTCTTGGCATCCATTCACCATTTGCTAATCTAGTGTATGCTTTATTGTAATCCTGTGTTTGGATGAATTCCTTAATAATACTCTTCAGCTCTTCTTTATTTGTTTTTAGTGGTCTATAACGAACATTCATTTTGTGTGTGGTGATGCCAAGATATGGGTCCACTATTAGTGCTGTAGCCAAGTCATCGTACTCTGACAGCTCACGAGGAGTCATGCCCATTGGTTGCATCTTGTGGAGCACTTGCCTCCCTGGGTACGTCGCTGATCCAACAACCATCCTGAATACCTGAATAACAAAGGACGCGAAAGCTGAAGTTACACACATAATTTTTTCATGTTGAATAACACGGTAATTATTGGAATTCTTCATTAATATATAACTGTAATCCTAATACTAGCATTCTTATCAGCAGTAAAATGTATTATTCTATTACCCATACAATCACTCAATTTCTAAATTATAAAAGGACAAACATGGCGGCCGAACACGAAAACCAAAAACCGACACGTCAAAATGTTGACACTGTTTTTTATTCTTTGGAAATGCTCAAATATTAAAAAAATACTAATTATTAAAGAACACCTATTCAGCTATTACTATCACTTACTTAAGTCATTGAACGTAGGTAAAATTCATGATTATTTTTAATAACAACTTCACTATCTAGAAGCACTTTCAGACGCTAACCGCTAGGTTATTTACATATAACATAATCATCTAAATGTTTAATTTTAAATTCTATTAAATTACTTCATATTTATTTAACAGTAATCAAAACTGAAGCAAAATGATCATATTCAAATTAATCTCCAAGGAAAGCTGAAAAACAACCATGTTTTCGTACACTCCATTCATTAATAGTGATGTACATTAAGTAAACTAGTGAAGTAACATCAAGACTACGACTAATCACGAGAACGGTAACTTTAATTTTATCGAGGGTGCTTGGTAACATCCCTCAGAAAGGTACAGACTATTGCCATACTTTAAGAGTTAGTGTGTGATATACACATGGAGTTCGTAAGTTCTTATATACATAATAATATATTAAAACTACAGAACCTTGTGCGGTCAACCACCTTCAGGCTGTGAATATAGGTTCCACAAGTAGCGGGGATCAGGAGAGACCTGTTTCTACCTAGCCTCATAGACTGGTGGAGACAGAGAGGAGGGAAGTAGCTTTCCTCTGTGACACCGTGATGATCCAGAAGTAGGCTCTTGGAGAAGAAGAAGAAGCCGAAGATGGGGAGGCAACAGCCTCGTCACCATATACGCATTTGCAGGGTGATTTTAGAGCGGCGGCGGCCATAGAGTGGGGACTGTGTCTGAAAGACCTCGGGGAAGACCGCATGGCAGTGGCACATTGGTCACCTGCTACCGTGCACAGGGAGGCTCAAAAATGACCCCTTACAGTCACCCCAAGGACATGCCCATGTGGTTTTAAGTAAAATTTACTGTTTTTGCAAATATCTGACTTTTGTTCAGGACTTATCATATTTTTTAAATGGTAACCTTAACCGGTAATAGGGGGCTAAATATGGTTCTGGATAAATAGGGGGCTAGTAGTCAAATAATAACAGCCGTGGGAGCAGATGTGGTTCCAGGGGTGGTGCGGGGGCGTCACGACGGGTAATGACCCCTCAAAATCATTCAAGCTGTCGAGCTGACCCCGATATACAAAAACATTAAGAAAATAAGCAGTCATGGAGGCTTGAAAACTTAAAACTATGAAACGCCGCGCGCCGATGGTATTTTTTTAATTTTCAAATCTATTGGCACTCCGAGTAACAACAAGTGCACCAAGCAACAAATTCCTAGTTCTTTTGGAATTATCCAAAGAAAATGTAACCTGTCCAAAAGTGTGCAAATGAAGGCTATGTAGATCGGTATCTGAAATGGTCTTTTGAGGAAAGAATCACACAGATTGAGTGGACCTGTCCAGTCAGTGCACGCAATTGTCAGCAATCGTGCAGCTCAACTTAGACTTAAGCCGTCTTAAGGAGCTCAACGATTCGACGAACAATACCAAGGAAAGGACATTTGAGTAGGCCGCATAAATTACTCAAAAAAAGAAATTTTACTTAAATAAATGCAAAAGGATTTATGACAAACAAGACGTCAAACATCATATCGTCCCTCAAAATAAAAATCAAAAATGTGTTCAACAGCTTAGCTGTCAAACAATGGGTGGGTCGACTTTTATGATGACCGGACCCTGCAGTATCGACATAGTTAGCAATAGTTTTTGGTTACTAAGTCCTGACAATCCAGATGTAAATGTTGATGTAAATGTTTGGTAGTCTCGACACTCAAATTTATCGATTGTTACCTACCGGTAGCTACCTAAAATACCAGTAACAACCGATAAATTTGAGTGTGGAGACCACCAAATATCGTTACATCAGGGCCTGCAGTCTCGACATAGTTAGCAATCGTTTTCGGTTGCTAAGTCCTAACAATCCAGATTTAACGATATTTGGTGGTCTCCACACTCAAATTTATCGGTTGTTACTGGTATTTTAGGTAGGTACCGGTAGGTAACAACCTATAAATTTGAGTGCCGAGACTACCAAACATTTAGATCAACATTTACATCAGGCCCTGCAGTCTCGACATAGTTAGCAATCGTTTTCGGTTGCTAAGTCCTAACAATCCAGATGTAATGATATTTGGTGGTCTCCACACTCAAATTTATCGGTTGTTACTGGTATTTTAGGTAGGTACCGGTAGGTAACAACCGATAAATTTGAGTGTCGAGACTGCCAAACATTTACATCAACATTTACATCTGGATTGTTAGGACTTAGCGACCGAAAACGATTGCTAACTATGTCGAGACTGCAGGGCCTGGATTGTTAGGAATTAGCAACCGAAAACGATTGCTAACTATGTCGAGGGCCAGATGTAACGATATTTCGTGGTCTCGACACTCAAATTTATCGGTTATTACCTACCGGTACCTATCTAAAATACCGGTAACAACCGATAAATTTGAGTGTGGAGACTACCAAATATCGTTACATCTGGATTGTTAGGACTTAGCAACCGAAAACGATTGCTAACTATGTCGAGACTGCAGGGCCTTGGCCTGTATAGTTATCGAACCGATAAACGGCAAATATTGGTCAGTTAAGTTAACTTAAGTTTAAACGGAGCTTGTCCTACATTGCGGTGTTCGGAAACGCATTTAGCGAGTTATCGAACCAATAGCGCTATTGGATAGATAAACCACCGTTAAAAGTGCCTCAGAAACCGGGCATAAGTGTTGAGATAATTTTTTATTTACATTTCTTATTATATTTTGTTTTATCTTAATATTTAATTTATTTTTTAGATTCGGGGTTTTTTAGATATAAGGATGTTATGGTCTTGATTTATTTAAATTTTTTATTCTTGTCTTTTTAGGTACTCCTATTTTACTAACAACCTTCAATATTCTATTATCATTTGCGCACCAGATATCACAGAAGGGGATGGAAATTATACAGTAAGTTTCCTGCAAATAAATTAATAATCGACAGATTTAGCTTATCTCTACAAACTCTTGTCCCTGTTCAGTACTACTTAGTCTGTGCTCTGTTCCCAACTCTAGTAAATGTCAAATCAAATGACAAAAACCGAAATGTATAATCTGTGACGTGAATGAGAGAGCATTCGTTCACTTGTCCTTTGTATTTTCAATAATTACAATTTTGGTTAAAACTTGTCGCGCAAATTAAATTTATCGACCGGTTTTTAATACTCAATACACACCAGTGTATAATTCCAAGGTACAGTGCTCATCAATTACCGTATCTCATACTGTGATAATTGTTTGAGACACTATTTATAAAATTGCTGGGAACATGGTAAAATGGCGTCCCATTTCTCTTTACCCTGATATGTTTTTAAGTAATTTTTTATTTGTTTTAGATGCCTAACATAAAACTGCAGTCTTCGGACAGTGAAATTTTTACAGTTGATGTTGAGATTGCAAAATGCTCTGTAACAATCAAGACAATGTTGGAAGATTTAGGAATGGAAGATGATGAAGAGGAGGTAGTTCCATTGCCCAACGTGAATTCTGCGATATTAAAGAAAGTGATTCAGTGGGCCACGTACCACAAAGATGATCCACCGTTGCCAGAAGATGATGAGAATAAAGAAAAACGAACAGATGATATCTCATCATGGGATGCAGATTTTTTAAAAGTGGATCAAGGCACTCTTTTTGAACTAATTTTAGCTGCCAACTACTTAGACATAAAAGGTTTACTGGATGTTACTTGCAAAACTGTAGCCAATATGATAAAAGGTAAGACACCAGAAGAAATTCGCAAGACATTCAATATAAAAAATGATTTTAGTGCAGCTGAAGAAGATCAAGTCCGTAAGGAGAATGAATGGTGCGAGGAGAAGTAGCTCAAGAGACTTAGTATTATAATTCCACTGCATAGATTTAATTGGTATCTAAAAATATGTTGAAATTATTGTAAGTTTACTGCTATTTAACTTTGTCTTGATTTGTAACATGAAAATTTTCAGGGCTTTGCTAATTGAACGGGCTAGTATAAAAAAAAACCATTGGAATAATATAATATTAATAATGTATTAAAAACATGTATAGTTACATTAATTACCATACTATTTGTGGAAGTTTTTCCATTAGTTCCACCTATGGCGAAATGCTTTTAATTGATTAATAGAATAAATTTCCTGAAATCCATGTTTTTAATTGATTTTTAACACTCCTCCCACCAGAATGATCATGAGTAGGATTATCACCTGGATTTTTGTAAGTCTGTTATGATAGTTTACAGTGCATGCAAGCATCACTAATATTACAAGTCATAAACATGAAAAACAATTTTGTAACTATGTAGTGATGATCTTGCCAGTAGTGGCTATACCAACATTAATGCATTATTATTCTAATTCATTCCTTTCTTTGTAGTGAAGTGCCAACAGCAAAGCACGCTAAGTCCTGGTGGATCTGAGGCGAGACGCTAATATTTGGCATTTAAGCTTATTCCAAGTCCAAAGGGCCTTGTACTTATGATCCACATTATGGTTTAATGAACATGTTAGAGCGCTTTTTTAACGCGCTGGGATGCGCTCTGTTTAGCCTGACTGTATCATAGTTGCGACAAATGTTAGGACGACAGTACGATATATCGTTCATCAGTGGTGCCACAGCACAGCAGCCGACGAACGTTAGTGTGACTGATTGTTTTCTCGATACCTAAACGATGCGCGATGGGTCGACGGAACTTTGGCTCGGCAAAGTAAAGCTCTACAAACGTTAAGCTATATATTTTGTTTCAACCCAGCATTTGGTCCGTTGTCAAATGTTTAGACGAGGATACTCAATACTTTATTGCATTCCACATGTAAACTTAGGTGGTAAACTTAAAATTAGATCACATGGACCCTGTCGGGCACAGCAAAATAAGTGAGGTAGGAGAGAGGAAGCACTTTTAATTTATAATTTTATAAAATAGTAGGTAGGTACTTTCTAAGAAAAATTAACAGTATAAAATATAAGTAAATAGGTACCTATTTATAAGAGACATGTACCTATTGTTTTTAAATTTTCGTCTAGGTACTAAAATTATGACTATAAGTCTATCATTTAGATATTCATTAAGCGGATTTACATAGTACCTACCTAAAACTCTGATAACAGGTGGAATCTAAACTAATAATAAAGCTGAAGAGTTTGTTTGTTTGTTTGTTTGAACGCGCTAATCTCTGGAATTACTAGCCGGATCTGAAAAAAATATTTTTTCGTTTGATAGTCCAACTCTTGAGGAAGGTCATCATAAGCTATATAACATCACGCTAGATCTCTTAGGATCCGAGCAAAAAGAGAAAAAGTAATAAAAAACGGTAAGCAAAAACGAAGTAGTAGCGCGGGCAGGTGATGCAACGCGACGGGGTGGGTCGGGGTAACAAAACGAAGTAGTAGCGCGGGCAGGTGATGCAACGCGACGGGCGGGGAGGGGGAACAAAAACGAAGTAGTAGCGCGGGCAGGTGATGCAACGCGACGGGGTGGGTCGGGGGAACTAAACGAAGTAGTAGCGCGGGCAGGTGATGCAACGCGACGGGGTGGGTCGGGGGAACAAAACGAAGTAGTAGCGCGGGCAGGTGATGCAACGCGACGGGGTGGGTCGGGGGAACAAAACGAAGTAGTAGCGCGGGCAGGTGATGCAACGCGACGGGGTGGGTCGGGGGAACAAAACGAAGTAGTAGCGCGGGCAGGTGATGCAACGCGACGGGGTGGGTCGGGGGAACAAAACGAAGTAGTAGCGCGGGCAGGTGATGCAACGCGACGGGGTGGGGAGGGGGAACAAAACGAAGTAGTAGCGCGGGCAGGTGATGCAACGCGACGGGGTGGGTCGGGGGAACAAAACGAAGTAGTAGCGCGGGCAGGTGATGCAACGCGACGGGGTGGGTCGGGGGAACAAAACGAAGTAGTAGCGCGGGCAGGTGATGCAACGCGACGGGGTGGGGAGGGGGAACAAAACGAAGTAGTAGCGCGGGCAGGTGATGCAACGCGACGGGGTGGGTCGGGGGAACAAAACGAAGTAGTAGCGCGGGCAGGTGATGCAACGCGACGGGGTGGGGAGGGGGAACAAAACGAAGTAGTAGCGCGGGCAGGTGATGCAACGCGACGGGGTGGGTCGGGGGAACAAAACGAAGTAGTAGCGCGGGCAGGTGATGCAACGCGACGGGGTGGGTCGGGGGAACAAAACGAAGTAGTAGCGCGGGCAGGTGATGCAACGCGACGGGGTGGGTCGGGGGAACAAAACGAAGTAGTAGCGCGGGCAGGTGATGCAACGCGACGGGGTGGGGAGGGGGAACAAAAAAATTGACGCGGACGGAGTCGCGAGCAGTAGCTAGTATAGATATAATGCAGTAGCAGTAGCAGCTATTTTACAATTTAATTTTTATTTATTTATAATTGTTACCACGTCTGCCAACGTGCTAACAAGGACCGTACCTACCCTATATCCTAAGTATGTGCCAGTGCTCAGAACAGACTGAACTTTGCCCACGACCTGGCTGTGTTACTTCTACATGTTTAATTATCTCTCTACACTACCCATCAGTTCACGGTCTGTGCAGTGTACCTGCAAAGCCCCAAGCTGTTACAGTGGTAAGTAGACTGCGTACGCCGTCAGCTGCTAGGTAGACTACCTACACTACCTAAGGTAGTGTGATAATAATTATAACCAGCAGGTAGGAGTACACGGCTAGGTTATAGGTACCTAAGCCACTGGCTGTCTGAGCACTCGCACATGCTAATGTGCGAACCCACTAGGGTTGGATTAGAAAACTAGTGTCCTTGGCAGCACGTGTTAGACGTGGTGGCCTGTCAGCATAGGCTCCGCAGAGTAGCAGGTCTTGTAGAAATTTAGATCTGGCCGTGAAAAAGTTCTGTCGTCCTGTCGTTGGTCGAGAAACCAATCAGTCGCACTAACTATCGCTGATGTGCTGTCGCACCACTGATAGTCGACATAACGTACCGTCGCCCTAACATTTGTCAAGTATTTGTTTGTAGCAACTATGATGCGGAATATAAAATAACAAAGCTCATCCAACATAAGATAGGATTCGTTCGTACCTACACCGTTTTCACATTCTAAGTGAAGTGCAGGAGAAGCTGGTTTGGCTTTTGTCTTCCACAGCACAAAATCAAGCGGAGGTTTACCTCAGGGATCTATTTTAGAACCAATATTTTGTAATAATCCACTTACGCCCCCACTTCTTTCGTACATAAATAATATTATGCTGTAGCCTGTGGGCAATGTGGGTAATGCATATTAGTTACTGCTGTATATGACGACAGTAAACATCTGTTAAATAAGAAGCTCGTGTGCAGAATGTGCAGATAGCGCTTTGTTTAGTTCCCTGGCTTCAATATAAAAATGTACTCTGTGCCTGGCTTGTGCGACTTGCGGTAGGTAGGTAGGTACCTACTTAATAAAATTGAAAGAATCCGACAGCAGTATTCTATTCTTTATTCATCTAAAATATTCTTATTGAAATACACGACTTTTGAAAAAATAATACAGGTAATGTTACAGATATATATTATAGGTATTAATGGAGGTATAAATAAGTCGTTTTTAACTAAACTATGCTACGAAATGTGTCCTCGATATTGGAAAATCTGTCAGAAGCAAAATAATTGTCGACACAACTAAGGATTGGGCTGTTGAATCGACCGAGGTATGATCCGCAAGATGCAGCACCAAAAAGAACTCCCAGAATGAATCCTAAGCCAATTAACATTCCTAAGACCAGTCGACATTTATCTTGAGTCATGAAAATCTCTCTACAAATACACACGAAGTCGTATATAGATCTGAAACAATTAAATACCACATTACTATTACTTTGTAAATGTTGAGGCAGGTAGGTAAGTAATATATCCCGCCCTGGGACCTCGAGGCGAAAGTACTTGCGTCATTGTACCGGTGGCGCGAGGAAGCGAGGGCGCGGGGCGAGGGACCGATGCAGCGACACATGGAGCTGCGTCGGTCTCAGCTTCGCGAAGTCCTGGTGGCGGAATGGCGGGACAGGCCCCCCACACATCTGGACCCGAGGTGGCGGCGCGTAGTGTTCCACGCGCGCCCCTCTTAGACGTCGCGGGGGGAGTCAAACACCTCAGACCCGAAGAGACCCGCAGTGGCGGCACCAGTCGGGGGTTGCGGAAGGATCGCACGTTCCCGCGACCCCCGGCGTAGGTGTGAGATGGAACACCGGGGTGGTTTTTAGTCGGTAAGAGTCTGACAGACCCCGTCGCCCGCCCCAGGGCGACGGGGTTTTCCACCCCGGAAACAAAAAAAAAGCTGCGTGTGCAAAAAAAGTGCATCCCTGCGTTACTGGCCGGACTTGTGTTGTCTATGGTCAGACGCTAGAACGCGGTGGAAACCGTCGCTTCTTTTGTCAAGGAGATCCCAAAGAGCTTACCTCTTCACTCCACCCGCATAAGACCAGCGGGGCGACAAAGGGCGCGAAAGGGTCTTTAGGCACCATAAGGAGTCGTTGCTCGACCAGGGCCAGGCCCGTACAGGATGTGAGGTCATAGGATTGGCCGCACATGGTGATGTTGGATTTGTGTTGAAATCCGGTATAACCCTCCGTTCTCCCCTTTTTTTTTTTTTTTTTTTTTTTTTTTTGAGGATGGGAAATCATCAAATGACTCCTCCCGCTCTGGGTGGAGCGGAAGGGAGTGTCAGACTCTTACTGACTAAAACCCACCCGTGTTCCTTCCTTGGCCCTTTATGTTCCGGGTCAGCGGTACCCCTTTTGGATGATCCCGCTTTGACGGAGGGTATCATCAGGATTTCCCCACAAAACAAAATAAGGTAAGAAAGAAAGAAAGACGATTCTCAACCTAGGTAGGTATCTATACTTTCACGATTTATAACTACGGTACATAATAAGGCCGTCATAGCCGTCGTAGTTTTATATCAAACCGTACCAACCTGCAACATCTCGTGTTATCGCACAATAGTTTGTCTGTTTCATCTAAGAGCCTTGCCAGTTGCCGTTGCGCTAGTGTAATAACTGGACATTTCTTATGGAGAATATTGGCGATTTCGCCTTCGGGGTCTATATCACAACTACATCCGGGAGCATCCAGGTTAATGTCCATTCTTCCATCGCTGCGAATATCACTTCTTGGTGACGTATTTGGCGCCTCGAAATTATTGTTTTCACAAACGTTTTCATGAGAGCCCCTCCTATTCTTTTTGAAGGATTTCCTAGAATATTTATAAATGTTTTGTACTTGATATTCGTCTGATGACATGAGATCAAAATCTATAAAATTTTGTAGTGGTGTTGTGGCTTCTTTTTGAGGTTGGTTTGTTTTCAAAACACTTCAAAAAGCCTTATTCCTTATTTTTGTTAGATTGATGTTTTCATCATAGACTATAGAATTCTCATAAAGGTCAAACCTATTATAAGTCAATGGTACAAACACGTTTGCATCAAAGAGACGTGTAGACATTGGTAGACATCGTAAAATATAACATACCATCGAATTATTATAAGCCATATTATTCAAATGCGTATTCAACTAAACTATCTGCTTTGAGTAAATAATCAGACTGTTCAAGTTTAAGAAGTTATATTTTTAAATAGCAGTGACATAATGGAAGTCAACAATAACATGGAAGTCAACAATAACATAATTAAACCTATCTAAAAAAAGTACTCTGTGATAATTAAACATGCTGGTGGAGGACTGAAAGGTGTAGGTAGGTATGCCTTGCGAAACCATGTGCCATATTATAAATGTTACATGTGCACAGTTTCCCGCTGTCCGTCGCCCAGATAAACAAGTGCAATAATCTATACATATAATAAAATGGTAGGAAAGTCAAAACTGTACATTGAATATTTTTTTTAAAGAATACTTGGGGTGTGATCTACAATCAATACCAAAGCCAAAAATATAGTTTTTTAGAATTTTTGTCTATAAGTTTTACCGGAGTGCCAGACCGTCTCGTGCTCATCTTACGAGCCGTTTTGTCAAATCGCACTCGCATATCCACCGCTATCGCATCGAGGGTTAAATTTTCTCCCCTCCCCCTATTCACGCGAGAGTCCCTCAGGGCTCCGTGCTATCTCACCTCATCTTCACGTTATGCACCGTTGTGCACATGCTCATATACTCGTCCAGCACGCACCAACGGCAGAGGCACGCGTGCCGCTCGTATATATGAGTACTAAAAAGGCTCAGTTGGCTTCATTTGCCGACGAAACGGCCATTCGCCGGCGACTCTATTGCCTACACTCACCAAACCTCCGGAAATGGAGAAACGAGGTTAACAGCTATTAGAGTCAGCAGACGGTTGCGAAAATATATTACTGTTATATTTTAGATGACAGAGATCAGGCATAAATACTATACCTACTTATAACATTACTAGCTGCTGCCCGCGACGTCGTCTGCGTGAACGCTATACAGCACCAAAAATACCTATGATTATACCTTTTAAATTAACATACATTTACCCGTTTCTTCTTTACATTTCATATCTACAGAAAGTGCAGTAATAGAGGGAGACTGTCTTTTGTAAAATTGCCCTTCAAAAATTGCTGATTTTCAGCCTGCTTTGAATAAATGACTTTATGGTGATTCTGCTGAATTAAGTCATAAGTTGTGACTGAAGCAGATAGAGAAAATAATGAATACAGAATAGGGTAAAAATACATACTTAAAGGACTTCTCGATAAACAACATTAGTGGTTTGGCTCTCCGCAGCCAAAATGTAAAGATAGACTACAGGCCCATGTTCAAAAATGGATGGGTCATATGAACCACCAGATGACGTATATAGTAGGATATAAGACCATGCAATAATACGATTCAGCACTATGCCGTCACTTGTAAGGTGTCCAACTGAGTGCTGGTGAAAATTCAAAAGTGCAGGTAGGAGTGAGTAGATTTTGTTCACATATTTTTGTACGGCATTTTTACCATCGTTAGATTTATGAAAAATAATAAGAAAACACGCAGTGCCGTAAAAAAATGGTGCGCCACAAAGTAGGGATTTTTTTTTGATTTTCTGGCATTTTCCAGGGTACATTTGGTCACTTTACTCTGTACGGCTGTTTCATGCTGTTTCAATACAGCTTTTAATCTATTATTCCGCAACCCCGTACAAAAATCGTGCGACAAAGAGAAAAATCAAGGGTTGCAACCCCCTTTCTTTCCGTGCTCCGGGGGGTGATTTGAAACAACATAAAATTAATTTATTTTGAAAGTATTTTATGCATAGATAATATTTTTTTACATGCCGTACATTTTCGTTGGTCCAAAGGTTTGTAGGGAAAAAAAAACTCAAGGAAAAATCCATAGAACGAAATGTAAGACAATTCCATATAACGAAATGTAAAGTGAAATTTATGACGATTTTTTTTTATACGGCATTTAGATAGTTTATTTGTACTTATTGCAATAATTTATAAAAAGTTAATGCCGTACAAATCTGAAAGTTCATATAGATAAAAAAGTAATAAAAATATGAAATAAATATAATTTACATATATATCGTTTACGGAGCAACGTTCTGTTATGACGTTTAGCATTTGTAGACATATACCTACACCTGCCTATAATACTGTACTGTGTGCTAAGTAGTCGTGGGTCATAACGTATTTTATTCGGATGTACGCGGCTTGGACCCGAGTAAGGTGTTCGTTTGCGCTCGCTCACACATAGTTCGATTATAGTATGAGTGTACTGTTCTTTCTATAGTTGTGAGAGACGAACGTTTCGGAGTCGATGCGAAGATTCAAAGCAGCTGTTGTTTACGTGTTGCGAGCACTCCGATCATGTCAGACCTCGAGGAGAATGAAAACATTAGTGAAAGTGAAAAAAATGTTCAAGAAAAAGAGAGAGAAAAGAGATAAGAAGAAAAGAAAAGAAGAGAATGAGGTTAAACTACAGAGGGATTTATTTGGAAGATTGTTAGGTATATGTCTACAACAAAATGTTGATATTGAAAAGGTTCTGGAGTACCCTCTGACCCCTGTTCCACTATCATTATGCCATATAGATGGAACCATCAATAAAACAGATAAATCGAAGCTGGTAAAACCTTTGATAGATAGAGAAAAAATCGTTGAGAGTATTCCTAAGGAATTGGATGTTGTGATTATTGATGGATTTTTTTATCTCTATACTCTTCGAGACATACTGTTGAAAATAGGTTGGAATCGTCATACGTCCCATAGAGTTTATATTTTATAGTCTTTACTTTAGTTGCTAGGTAACAAGTTGTTTATAGTTTTTTCGGTGTCAGTCAGATAATTATTTCTAACTGTAATGTCTTACTTTAATACAATGATCTTACATAAACCAACTGCGTGTTAACTCTGTTATTTAGCTCCCTTTAGTATACCAAATTACAACAGGTTATGGGCCCAGAAGCGTAGCCTCGTTGATACAAAATTTTAGGGACAGTTATGTAAGTATTGAGAATTAAAAATGACGTCGCAAAATACGACGCCAATTTCCAAGTTGTCGGGGCAAGAAAACTACGCTACATGGTCTTTTTCTATGCAAATGCTCCTTATCGACAATGATCTGTGGGATTGTGTGCAAGATACGTTCAGTGCGACCTCAAATGAGTTGGTGAAGCGTGATGCTAGAGCAAGAGCCAAGATCTGCCTGATGCTTTCGGAAGGCATCTACCCCCTTGTGACGGAAGCAAAGACGGCACGGGAGACTTGGCTGGCACTAAAAAATGCCTATGCGGATGCTGGACTAATGCGGAGGCTTTCCTTGCTGCGAAAAATGTTTCGCATCAAGTTAGAATCGTACCCAAGTATGGAAGCCTACGTCACGGAAGTTCGAGGAATTCAGCAGCAGCTGCGAAGCATTGGTGCCGGACTTGACGATGAGTTTGTCGGAATAATAATGCTGGCGGGATTGACGGACAAATACAATCCGTTAGTAATGGCCATAGAGCATTCCCGCTCGACAATTACCTCAGAACTGGTTATATCAGCACTTCTGAAGGAGGGTCAACGTCAAGAGTCGAATGAGGCCCCAAAGGATGATTCGGCGTTAGCATCTAGCGCTGGTGGTAGTGGAGGAAGAGACCACACCAGAGAGATTGTTTGTCACTTCTGCAAACGGAAGGGCCATTTCAAGTGGCAATGCAAGCAGTTCAAGGCCAAGCAGCCGGATAAGAAGAAATCAAATGCGCATTCGGCCATGGTGACCAGTGTGAACGCGAACTCAGACTTTTTGACCTTGTTGTCATCTGTAGGTAGCAGTGATAACTGGGTGTTGGATTCAGGAGCCACGTCCCACATGACACCGGTGAAATCCCTCTTGAACCCCACGAAATCTTGCTCCAAAATGATAACTTGCGCGAATAGCGAAAAAATTGTTTCAACTTCGCAAGGTTCTGTGGAGTTAAACCTGCGTAATGGGGAACGTGACACTGTAGTGAAGATGAATGATGTTCTTCACGTTCCTGAACTAATTACCAATTTAATGTCTGTAGGAAAGTTTGCAGATGCAGGAAATATTATTGTTTTTGATAAAACCAAATGTAGTGTTTTTAACAATAATGTAAAAATAGATGGTAAGGCATTGTTTACCGCACCGCGCCAAAACGGGCTTTATGTTTTAGGTTCCGGTTGTAATCAGGCGACAGCTCTTTTAGGGGAAGATAATCAGAACAAGTTTGAATTATGGCACCGGAGATTGGGCCATTTGTCTCCCGCGCAAATGCACATTTTGAAAAGAATTGTCAAGGGCCTCGATTACGGCAAAAAGGGTGATGGAGCCCCTTGTGTTCCTTGTAGTCAAGGAAAGCAGTGCGTAAAAACGTTTCCTAAACGGAAGAAGTCTTTTAGAGCCTCCGGCATGCTGGACCTAATACATAGCGACCTAGCTGGTCCAATAGATGTGGAGACTTGGGGAGGAAACAGATATGTCCTCCTGTTCATTGACGACTTTAGCCGAAAGGTTTTCGGTTACGTCATAAAGCAAAAGACTGAGGTGTTAGAGAAGTTCAAGGAGTTCAAGCGTCTGGTAGAGAACCAAACCGAAAAGAAAATTAAACGGTTTAGAAGCGATAATGGTACTGAGTATACCAATAAGGAGTTCCAGGCTTATTTGGCCAAATGTGGAATTGCGCACCAGACGAGCGTTACTCATACTCCTCAACAGAATGGAGTTGCGGAAAGGACGATCCGCACCATTACTGAAAAGGCAAGATGCATGCTCCATGACAGTAACCTAAGCAAACGGTACTGGGGAGAAGCGGTGGGGACTGCGATCTATTTGAAAAATCGCTCACCCACATTAGCAATCGCCGGGAAAGTTCCCGAAGAAGTTTGGACAAATCATGAGGTGGATCTTACCAATTTAAAGGTTTTTGGTTCCACAGCTCAGGTTTTGGTGAAAGATAATAGCCGAAGGAAATTCGACTCCAAGACCCGTGAGCTTGTCTTCGTTGGGTACAGTGAAGTGAAAAAGGGATACAGATTTGTCGACCCGGTCAATCCGCGCCGCATAACAATTGCTCGCGACGCCGTGTTTGACGAGCGGTCAAAAGTAATCAAGGAGATTAAACCCCCTGAGCGCAGTGCACAGGTTTCGAGGGAGAAATCGAGGCGAGAATATGTAGAGGTACCAATTTTTGGTGAAGCAGATACTGCTCAAGGTACTTCTAGGGCTGCGGCGCCTGAGGATGGCCCAAGCCAGAGTAACATGGTTATGACACCAAGTTCATCGCCCACTATTGTTGAAGAAGAGTTTCACGACTCTTTCCAAGAACCGTCAAGAGAACCGGTTCAAGCTGTAGAGGAGCCTGACGAACGGCGTTATCCTCTAAGAAATAGAGTCAGAAGAATAGATGAAGACATGGTATACAACTTCCATGTCACGAATGATCCTGACCCGATTTCGGTTATGGATGCTATGAAGCGTTCTGATAAAGACCTGTGGAAGAAAGCTATGAAGGAGGAATACGACTCTCTTATGGAGAATCAGACTTGGGAGCTCGTCGATCGTCCCAGAGACGCTAATGTCGTCAAAAGTAAATGGATTTTTAAGTTGAAAATCGGAGCAGATGGAAAGGTTCAACGGCATAAGGCTCGCCTTGTTGCCAAGGGTTACTCTCAAAAGTTTGGAGAAGATTATGCCGAGACCTTTGCTCCCGTAGTCAAGCTCTCTTCCATTAGGCTTCTGCTGGGATTATCAGCAGAATTGGATTTAAATGTACACCAAATTGATGTCACCACAGCATTTTTAAATGGTGATTTGGATGAGGATCTGTACATGGAGCAACCTGAATCTTTCATAAAAAAGGGAAATGAAAAGAAAGTATGCAAGCTGAAGAGAGCCATCTATGGTCTCAAACAAGCTGCACGTTGCTGGAACGTCAAAGTACATGATCATATCATTAAAAGTGGTTTTACGAGATCGAAGTATGATCCGTGCGTGTACATTAAAAAAGGAAATGATAATACCTTGATTGCAATCGCACTTTATGTCGACGACTTCTATATTTTTGGAAGTTCAGTGGTGGACATAGAAAGAGTCAAAAGGACAATCGCAAAAGCGTTCAAAACTAAAGATTTAGGTGAGGCCAAGGATTGTTTAGGGATACATATCACGCGATCCAATGGGCAGATATCCCTATCACAGGCAAGCTTCGCCAAAAGGATTCTAGAAAAATATGGAATGCAAGACTGCAAGCCGGTAGCTACTCCAATGGAATTGAATCTACGACTTGCAAAGGGGGAAAGGCGTGAGGATTTTTCTTTCCAAGAAATAATAGGATCACTCATGTATCTATCCTGCGGTACAAGGCCTGATTTGACATTTGCGGTCAGCTATTTGAGCCAGTTTAATACATGCTGGGATGAACAGCACATGACTGTGCTCAAGCGGGTGCTCAGGTACTTAAAGGGCACCGTGGACTATAAACTAGTCTATGAAAGAACAGGCAAACCCCTGGTTGCATACTCGGACGCTGATTGGGGAGCCAACGCCGATGGGCACTCATTTACTGGTTATGCCCTTATTGTTGGTGGAGGTGCTGTGTCCTGGCAAGCTCGCAAACAGCGATGCGTAGCCTTAGGCACAGCTGAGGCTGAATATATAGCCATCTGCGAAACCTCAAAAGAAGTAGTCTGCGTTAAAGGCTTATTGGAAGAGCTAGCTGGAGTCAACGCCGGCGTTACAGTGTTCAGCGACAGTCAGAGTGCAAGTAAATTAGTGTACTCTTCTGTGATTGGTAGAAGGTCGAAGCACATCAACATACGCTACCATTTCATAAGAGAGTTGGCTGAAACTGGTGTGATTCGTATAGAATATTGTGATACGAACCAGATGCCAGCTGACTGTCTTACTAAAAGCCTGGCTCGCATTAAGCTAAAGTATTGCATGGAGCGTATGGGGATTCAGTGGGGGTGTTGAAAATAGGTTGGAATCGTCATACGTCCCATAGAGTTTATATTTTATAGTCTTTACTTTAGTTGCTAGGTAACAAGTTGTTTATAGTTTTTTCGGTGTCAGTCAGATAATTATTTCTAACTGTAATGTCTTACTTTAATACAATGATCTTATATAAACCAACTGCGTGTTAACTCTGTTATTTAGCTCCAAAGAGATTAAATTGATAGCAATAGAGCGGCCATTAGAACAAATGTCATAGAAAAACTGTGATCTCATGTCTCAGTAACGCCATCTAGCTTTGAATAGCAACCATAAAAGTTAAATGTATTAAATTCAGCTATCATCTTGACAGATAGCCAGTGTGTAATAGAGATGTTACCAATCATTTAGATATCGACTATCGATAAATAAAAGTTCTATTTTTTTCTTCAATGAATAGCAAAAAGTTAGGAAAGCAATAAAATGCAGTAGTTTCAAAGTAAATTATTTATTTGGAAAATACCATTGATAAATTAATGTTTAGTTTCAAACCAACGTTTCGTATACTACTTATTTTATAAACACTCGCTTTACAAGAATTTAGTTCTCAAATGCTCTTTACAAATGTTTCGGATATTGCATCATTTATACATTTTTCATTTAATATTTAG
The DNA here is from genome assembly GCA_937001585.2 of Brachylomia viminalis. Taxonomy (NCBI): domain Eukaryota; kingdom Metazoa; phylum Arthropoda; class Insecta; order Lepidoptera; family Noctuidae; genus Brachylomia; species Brachylomia viminalis. The sequence continues at coordinate 15,164,529 of OW443299.2, forward strand.
ATTCTCTTGGAAAAACCACATTCATACTAAATCACATTTTTTACAAAGCTGACCAGCGCGACTTCACTTGCGTCACATTTTTGCTGCTCCGCTCCTGTTGGTCGTAGCGTAATGTTATATAGCCTATAGCCTTCCTCGATAAATGGTCTATAAGATTTTTTCAATTTGAACCAGTAATTCCTGAGAGTTTCAATTAAAAAACAGGATTATGTTCAATTATTTACTTACCTCATAAAATTATATCGATAACAAAATCGATAAACAACAATATTATGGACATCTCTTACAAGAAAAAGTTAAGCTACTCCACAATAGAGGGCGTATATTACAAAATATTCTAGAACTTTTTATGAAAATTATTGAATTCTAATTAATTACTGTGTAAATTAAAAAAAATCTTACGAAAATAAACCGCAGTTAGGTCCAGTCATTTTACCGTAACGTGATTTACAATAACGCAACGCGCAACTCGGCATATTTACTCAGTAAATGTTTTTCTTTTGTTGAATAGAGTGGACACAAAAACGATTTGACACGCAGGAGTGCCAAACTAGACTGAGCGACTTAAGTCCACGAGGACTTAACTATCGGATTACGATTTTGTTCGCTATGTCCTGTCTATTGCTAGTATAATTTAATGTCTTTGTTTAGCTCCCTTTAGTATACCAATTTACAACACATACCTTCTACCTTTGGCGCTATAAGTTATAATTTGCTCCGTAATCTAACAAATCACGTAGCTACGGAAATCCACGTGATCTTTGATACTTACCCAACACCAAGCATAAAAGATTACGAGCATTCTATACGAGATAATTTAAGAAATGATGATTTCGTTATTGAAGGACCTCAAACGAAACGTCCGGCAAATTTCATAGCCGAGTTAAAGAACATAAAATTCAAGCAAGCATTTGTCCAGTTTCTCGTCAATGATTGGTCGACTCGAGACAAAGCTATGTTGATTAAGCCTACACAGAAAGTGTTTTTAAATTATCAGCTGTGTCATTCTTACAGAAAATCGGGAGAATCTGTCGTTAGAGAAGTATCTGAAAAGTATACCTGCAGTGCTCATGAAGAAGCCGATACGAAAATAGTTTATCATGTTTGCGCTGTTGGGTCAAGTACGAACATTTTGATCAAGTGTTCCGACACAGATATTTTCGTCATATTATTAGCTAATATGAAACAAATCCTAGTAAATGTGGGCGAGAATCAGTTCAATGTCGATCGCAAGATATGGATGCAACTCGGAACCGGTAATCACGTGAAAAACATTGACGTTTGTGCTGTGTAGGTACAGAGACTTGGGCGAGAAGCTCTGTTCTTCGTTGGCTGCATTCCATGCTTTTACGGGATGCGACTTCAATCCCGCATTTTATAGGAAGGGTAAAAACAGACAATTAAAAGTATTGGAGAAATCTAGGAAGTTCCAGGACGCATTTATTCAAATAGGCCATAGTGCGTTTGTTACAGATCCACTACTCATGGAACAAACTTTCAATGTTCTGCAAGAATATGTATGCGTTTTATACAATGTAAAAGCAAGAAAAACGGTCAACGAAGCAAGGTGTATCATATTCGATAGGATTTATACACCGAAAAGCTGTAATGAAGCTTTCAAAGAGAAAGCTATGAAATTGGAAGCAACGTCGTTTCCCCCTTGTTTCCGGGAGTTAAAACAACATATGAAGAGAAGTACCTACATAGCACAGATTTGGTGTAATGCCTACAAACAAATACCGTCGACCTTGTTACCAATAAGATATGGATGGACGTTCAATGACGGTCGGTACGATTTCGACTGGTTCCACGGCGAGGAATGCCCCCAAAAAGTCAGTGACATAACGGAACCGGATGAGGAATCAGGCGAAGAAATTGATGACGTCATAGGTGAATAAATATATCTTTACATCTTCAATCTGTACGTAAGACTTTAATTTTGACAAAAACTTATTCATGTTTCAGAAAATGATAGAGAAGATAATTCGGACGTCGATGAAGACGTTGACTCCGATAACAACTCAGCGGCTGATTCCGATACTGATTAATTTAAATAAAAACCTTATTTTGTATTATCATCTTTAAATAATATCGAATTTATCTAAAAAATAGTTGTTTCATTTTCATCAGCCTAAAAGATATGGACTGCATTAAAATGTACGGCATCATTTTTTCCTAATTCATTTATTTTAATACTATTTAAAACAAGGGGAGAATGAAGAAAATTGCTATATTTTATTAATCTATGAATATTTAAACTTTTGCAATAGTTTAAAAAATTACAGTTTTTATATTTCTCTACAAGTTAAAAAAAAAGTTGCCGTACAGAGTTAAATGATTTTACAGCTTTATAAATCAAGTATACCATGAAATTAAGATAATTATTAATGTACATTCAAATGAACAATAATTATTTGATGGCATTTTTTTTAATAGTACTTTTGAGTGCTAGGTAATGTTTTGGAACCAAAGCCGTACTTTTTCAAATCACCCCCCGGAGCACGGAAAGAAAGGGGGTTGCAACCCTTGATTTTTCTTTTTTTTTTGTCGCACGATTTTTGTACGGGGTTGCGGAATAATAGATTAAAAGCTGTATTGAAACAGCATGAAACTGATGCCGTACAGAGTAAAGTGACCAAATGTACCCTGGAAAATGCCAGAAAATCAAAAAAAATTCCCTACTTTGTGGCGCACCATTTTTTTACGGCACTGCGTGTTTTCTTATTATTTTTCATAAATCTAACGATGGTAAAAATGCCGTACAAAAATATGTGAACAAAATCTACTCACTCCTACCTGCACTTTTGAATTTTCACCAGCACTCAGTTGGACACCTTACAAGTGACGGCATAGTGCTGAATCGTATTATTGCATGGTCTTATATCCTACTATATACGTCATCTGGTGGTTCATATGACCCATCCATTTTTGAACATGGGCCTGTAGTCTAAGAGAGTCAGGACTGGTGACGCGGGAGCAAGCGACGTACAGCTGCCCGTGTGAGAAGCAGCTCGTCCTGAGGTCGACACCCGCTGCCCTCAGTGTCTGCCCCTGCGACTTATTGATGGTCATCGCGAAGCAAATACTCACGGGGAAGCTTACGCGCTTGAACTGGAACGGGAAGTTATGAGGTATGAGGGGAATGCGTGGTATAAATACTGCCTCGCCGACGCCACAACCCGTAAGAATTTCCGCCTCAATGGTGTGTCTGTGGAGCGAGATGATTTTAAGGCGGGTCCCATTACACAACTTCGGAGGAGATAGGTTCCGAAGAAGCATAATCGGGACACCGACCTTCAGCTTGATGGTATGAGCTGGAAGTCCACTTGCTGACAGGGAGTTCAGAAATTCCACGGGATAATGTGTGGCGTCATCTTGCTCGACGACAGTGTTTATAGAGGTGTAGACCACTTCATTCCCCTTAATTTCCGAGAGAATGCATTCGTTAATTGCTGCAGCCTGATCATTTTTGGTCGTCAAAATGGCCCGCTCACACACCCAAGAATTCTGCTGGTGCGGTATACGACTGATGTCCCCGTACACACAGCGAATGAGTTCTTCTAAGCTGGATACAACTCTACCGAGAGACTCTGGAAGCACCACCTGTCCACCTCTCTCCTCTAGTAGAGTGCCTTCGCCAAGACTTAGAAGGACATCGGAGAATTCTTGAGCACGTGCATTGCCGCCGAGCCGAGCTCTCATATTAATGGTCAAGCGCAGCGTACGAACTCGTGACCACAACGAAGATCGTTTCAACGAAGCATTCACCTCGTCAGCCCTCGATCCCCGCGTCACCACGGGAAGCGTTTGTCGGAAATCGCCACTGAACAGAACTGTGACACCACCCATCAAATGTTCGTTCCTGCGGATGTCCTGCAAGGTTCTGTCCACGGCCTCAACTGCCTTACTATTGGCCATCGTACACTCATCCCATACGATCAGAGAGCAATCCTTGAGCACGTGTCCCTTATCACTGTTACGTGATACACCACAAACAGGCGTTTCGGCGCTCTCTAAATCGATGGGAATTTTAAACATGGCATGTGCTGTCTTGCCCCCCGGAAGCAGTGTGGCAGCGATTCCCGACGACGCTACAGCAATGGCAATTTTGTCTTGCCTCCTGACCTCTGCAAGTATGCCAGTGGTAACAAATATTTTTCCTGTTCCCCCAGGAGCATCCAAGAAAAACATTTTACCCTGCTTTTGCCGAACGCTTTCAAGGACGGTGTCATAAATTTGTTTTTGCTCTGAAGATAACAAAGCGACATGGTAATTTCGTATGGTGGTCATTTCACCCGGATCGTAAATTGTCTCAGCGTTATACTCCCGATTTATACGGTTTTGATGCGGTGATGATTGGGGAGCTGGTAACCCATATTCGACCAGTGGATTGCCACCGATAGAAATAACTGTAAAAAAAAGCATGTCTTATCTTTAAGATATACATGGCATGCTTAATTTTCCTCTTTCTTCGTTATTTAGCTCAAATTTCTTACAGCAATAGCGTGCCGTTTTCGAGTTTAAATTTTGTTATAAATCTATGAAGTTCTTTTTGAGTTCTGTTTGTTATTAGTGTTATTACATACAGACAAACTCGATGAATTTTATAAGACATAGATGAAGCAGCTTAAAACTTATACAAACACATTTATTTTTATTGTCTTGCTCATCTCTGAAACGAATTATCGATACAGTTTTTAAGAAGAAAATGCACAACTCCATCTATGACTTTTAAAAACAACTATTAACCTCACCAACATTATCAAATTTAAATTATTTATATCCAAAAAGGGCTTACACATGTAATTCGACTTGATGTTTTTGAAATCTCATAGATGGCGCTGCTTTAAAATTGATACTACTTATATTAATTTAATTATGTTTATCGGCCTAAGTTACTTATATTGCATGATTTTTATAGTGTGAAGCTAGCTTATAGCATGGTTAACATAAACACAACATTCAAATATGCGTCGTTAGATTACACGTTGTTACAGAATGCGTTGAAGAAATAAAGGTTCACTGCTCGTTCCCCGTCGGTGATAGCGTGATATATGTAGCCTATATGTTGACCAGACTTCTTTATAATATTCGTGCCAAATTTGAAGTAAATCCATGCAGTACTTTTTGAGTTTATCCCGGATATACAGACAAACAGACAAAAATTCTAAAAACTGTATTTTTGGCTTCGGTATTGATTGTAGATCACACCCCAAGACAAGTATTCTTTAAAAAAAATATTCAATGTACAGTTTTGACTTTCCTACCATTTTATTATATATACAACATGTAACGTAATTAACGCACACCCTCAAACACCCCAATTAGAATATTATGTTATAATCATAATATATACACTTAATTTTTAATTTAACATGTATATGCATTGTTATTTATTAAATTAGTTATACCAATTCTGGGAGAAATTTATGGTCATACTACTACGCACGCAGCGCACACAGTCGCACAAGCAGTTACCGCGCCGCTCGACACAACACAACGAAACTACGGAAAAAGCCGACAATTTGATACACGATTGTTTACGTTAAAGAAATATTATGAAACATTAACCGACGACGTCCGAGAAAAGAATTGTTTATTTACGGTCTATGTCTAGTAAACATTATGATTGCGTCTTTCCATCACACTTTTCAGGCTTTGGACTGTCGACTCTGAATAATTTCGTTTATTGAATATGATACAATGCCAATCGGCAATGAACTGCTGAAAATAAGAGGCGGTACGACAACATTATTCAGAGACGATTGTTTAAAAGATTGAATCAAAATATTTAAAGTAATTTAAAAAATCAAATAACTTACATACTGATGGCCTAAACACTCACACGACGTTGTCTTTTTAACACACTTTCAAAATATCCACCACCTTGTTCAATACATTTTAATGCCCGTTTTCTTAATGATGTTTTAATTTAGAAAGCACTTCAGTGTCATTTCTCACTATTTCAAAAGCGTTCACTATCCTATTTTTTAGGTCCTCGGCACTTGTTGTATCACTAAAATAAACTAACGATTTAATTCGTCCCCACAAAAAAAAGTCAAGAGGCGTCAAATCAGCTGATCTGGGGGGCCACTGGATAGGGCCGCCGCGACCGATCCAGCGCTCTCCAAACTCTTCATCAAGGTGCTGCCGAACACTTCTAGTGAAATGGGCAGGGGCACCATCGTGTTGGTAGAATACCTCTTGTAAATTATGAAGAGGAATGTCTTCTAGCAGCGTAGGTAGAGTTTCTCGTAAAAACAGTAAATATGCGTCTCCTGTTAATCTTTGTAAGAAGACTGGCGCAGTATGTGTGTACCAATGACACCGGCCCAGACGTTAACTGAGAAACGGTGTTGGAAGGAATCCACTCTGCATGCGTGAGGATTTTCGTGCATCCACAAATGTGTGTTATGTTGATTGTACATCCCCACGCGTGTGAATGTACTTTCGTCGGTCCAAATTATGTTCCGCTGCCAATTTTCTAATAACCAGCGGCTGAACTGCAAACGTGGTACGTAATCGTTTGGAGTCAACTCCTGGCATCTTCTGAGATGATGTTCTTTATCACCACGAAGTGTTCTCCACACATGCATATGACTACATTCAAAGTGTGGCGCTGCTTCTCGGGTACTGGCATGGGGATTCTCATCGAAATAGTCCAGGATTTCGTTTTGAAGACGAGTACGTGTACGCACGTTGGCTCCCCTATCGATGGCTGTGTTTGGACGGAACGTTCCGTGGTCGCGAAGCCGCTGAGTAGCAGCTAACATTGTCCTGCGGTCCACTCTTGTACCATACCTTTGGTTAAATGTTCTGCAAGCTAGAGCCACATTATCACCACACGTTGCCAAAGTCCTCACCATTTCGGTATACTGAACATTAGTGTATTGGAAAGACATTGCGCGCGAAAGAATTATTTGATAACACTAACTACGTAACTTCTTTCCACTAATATTGCCCGCGCGTGACTAATGTTGAAAGTTGACTAAACTTGAAAGGGAACGAAAGTAAGTAGGTGGTTTATCCACGGAGCAATTGTATTTGCTCCGTGGGTTTATCGGTGTCCTTTGTCCAGTTCCTGTTAGTGTGTGCGTGCGGTCAAATCGCTAAGTTTACAATGCATTTGTTAACGTTCTTGGAATAAGGTTTATTTTTCTTTATTTTGTATTGAATGATGGAATTTTTATGAATACAAATAAAACTGCGATTTTAAAAGTCTTATTACTTTGACTTACGGTCCATTTCAATTTGTTTTGATTGTACAGGGTTAATATGACAATAATATCCGTAGTTTTAATTATTTTTGGGATAAAAAATTACCTATATTAAAAATTATATAAATCGATTCAGTAAACGATTCTGAACAAACTATTTTCAGGATGTGCGTTAATTAAGTTACATGTTGTATAGTTCTGTATTCACGAAACCAGAGCTTGCCAGTTTACTATCCTAGCTTAAGAAACTAGCCTCGTGTTTCTTGGGCATTTTCGGGCATTAAATGTTATCCTAAATCATCTCGCCGACTTAGGCTCGTAAGGAAGTGCATTGTTGGCTTAGTAGACCTCCGGGGCCAACTATGAACTGATCGCGTTGACCCACTTTGCACCTTAGTAGTTACGTCACTGCTGCTAACGATATCCAGTATGTACTTCTTCAGCGTTCATCATTGCAGCAATGGTTTGATGGATATGCATTATGGCCAGTCCATGCAGACGATCTTTATTCATACTGCTGCAAAGTTATGTCTTCAACTGACGCAAGGTGGAGATCAAGATCGCTCGGCAGTGCTAGTGGTCACAGGAAACGTGCACGAACGAAACGAATGTTATTCAAGCGTTATTGTTTTAATCTTCCAGTTTTCTACTTTACTTACCCGCCCCTTCCTCTGAAGGGTGCGATACAGACCATCAAACTATACAACATTCTCGTTATCGCGAAAAAATAATCAGCTGTCCCATACAAAACTTTAATTTGACCACACATTTCTGATACACGCTGTACATTCGACAGATAGTAGGTAATTACGACCTCGCAACTAAACATTACTGTAGGATATTGATCTCGTTTGATAATGACTACTTATTTATGCAGAGTGAGTGGTTTCGCTGTGATTTTAATAATCCGCAGTAATGGACATGCACGAACAATGGCGCAGTAACTTTGTGCTAACCACCATACCTACGCATTTAAAATACCTACATAACACACGCTTGCTTGCTTTAAAAATAATCAGAAAAGATTAATCATTATTATTTATTTGTTTATTTCTACATACTAATTCATATTTTTTATGGTACTTGTATATCACTTCGAGCCCTCCTAGCTCTTAAATATTCTCACAACATCGGATAAATACTGCCTTGACTAAATTTATCACAGCATAAAACGCAGTGATGTAATACTATAGTAAGCGCGTTATCAAATGAATTGTCGGGCCATAAATCATTTCCCTATGTCTATCTCGGTTGCACTTGCGGGCCTTATGGAGCCGCTTAGTGAGGGGCGTAACAATAAACGAAATATATCGATAAGTAGCGTTTATTATCGTATCTTGTTCATACAAGCGTACAGGTCATTAGTGACTCATTGACAACACGTGAGCAGGTAGCCGTTTTCCGAAACGGTACCGGCGCGCTGCACATTCTTATCTCTATTGACATTTATGGCCTCACGACTCAGTTGATAACGCGCTGACTATAGCTAGTATAAATGCATTGATTATTCTGGAAGTATTATGTTAAATTTAAATTACAGTAATGGCTCAGCAACTATTCGCCAACGCATTTATGAATAGTTACTTTACAAGTAGTACTACTCTTAAAAGGCATTTAACTACGTTAAACAAGTGAGGCGATCTATTGTTTATTCATTGCTAAATTAAGGCCATTTATGTAGATACTTAAATACTCTATTTTAAATCCGAGCCTTTTCATCCAAGACAGTGTTTATCAGTTTGTTAAGTAAGCAACATTCCTTAGAATCCTGGTGTATAACAGTTCAAAAATAAATTAAATATTTTAATTCCACTATAACACTTATCACCACCGTGTTAGTCTCCAAAGGAGTGGTGCATCCATTTCTTCGAGTACTCGTAGACTACGAAGAGGGCGGCTGTTGCCGGGATTGTCCGCACTAACGTTGGTTTCAGTCCGTTGTATAAAGCCAGCACCCCTGTAAATACGGAAACATCATTAAGTACAATGGTTCATGGCATAACCTGATGACGGATTTTCGGTCACGGCGGCCAATCTCAACAGGGACTAGCCAACAACGCAGAAGGTATTATTATGTTAAGACCGTAGATATGTTATACCCCGGGCTAGGAATTGTATCTGGTAAGTAACTAGCCGATGCCCGCAAACATCATTCACTCACAAACTTCAAAACTCCCCCGCATAAATGTTTTGTTTGTAAGGAAATGGGAAAAGGAAATTGAGTTGAAATGATTTGTCAAAGGTTGTTTTGGTCATAAGAGAGATAAGAGGGTCAAATCAAATCTTCTTTTTCTGACGTCTAAATGTTCATGCAAGACTTTTTGTACTTGACTCATACCAACGGCTAAAGCTGCCCGAATCTGTTGAAATGTCACCCTTCCATCAGCTTCTACCATTAGCCGCACAGTAATCACGTTATCTTTAGTAGTCGCCGTAGAAGGACGTCCTTCTCGCAAATCATCAGTGTGTTTGCTTCGACCCCGTTTAAACTCATTAAACCAGTTGTAAACAGTAGCACAGGATGGGGCTTCGTCATGAAATTCTAATCGAAGTCTAGCGTAACATTGTTGTTGAGTAAGAACGCAACGAAAGTCGTAATAAATCATCGAAAAACAATTTTCTCTACTCGAATCCATTTCGACGCACGACAGACAGTTTTTGAATTGCCGCCAATTTGTAAAAACAAACGACATATTAACTACACATCTACAGATTACCAAATAGTTTCTTATTCGTATATAAATTATTCATCGGCTGCTTTTCTGACTGGCCTATTCCAAAAACTTTCAGTGTGACCCCCGCACAAGGTGCGGTGTGCTTCTCAAGATTGCACCAAATGAGAGTCCAGCTTAGCATGTGTCAGTAAAATAAATATGGCGCTAATATTCTGCTGAATCCTTGCAGTGACATATGGACGTCGAGCAGACGAGATAAATTGGTGTTGTGACAGTGTTATGCGCGGAGTGAAATTATGTAAGTACACCCCACTTAAATTATGTATTCTACAGTAGTTTTGTATTGAGAAACGAATACTTGTTCGTTGATGTGTTGATTGTGATTTGATTATTTATAAAGTTATATGTATAATGTATAAATGAATAATCTTATTATAATTATAGTAGCGTAGTAGGTGCGAATAAAATAAGCGATTTGGCTAGACTAAATTATGTTTACAATAAATAAATATAGGTAAATAATATGATTGTGTAGTTGTTATCCAACAAAAGATCCACCTATTCAATTACTAAGTACCCATTTGTTCACAGGTTTGTGAACAGAGTTATGTACGTTAAATAGACAGATTGACTCGTGGAGACAACGACAGCCAGTGATACAGGACGAGTTCGAAACAGTCATATCCAGTATTTTCTGAGATTCGATAAGAAACTGCCGCAGCCGAACTCTGAAGGTACCAAGACATTGAACAGACATGAGGTTGAGGGTCGCGTCTTTATGGCAAAGTTAGAGACGTTTCAGCATTTTGAGGATTGTCTCGTGTAACTGTAGCTACAGTGTGGTGGTCAGGATACCCGTTGAACTGTGTGACTCGCCGCTCGAAAGCTTGAGGAAGTGATAGTAATGACGTCACGCTGAACTAGCTGCTCGAAGGCTGCGTCAATGTCCATGTTCGGGGTCACCAGTATCTCATACCCATAGAAAAGGGAGGATCCTCCGACCAGACGGTTGTTGTGTCTGGTGGGCAACTGCCCGACGATGGATGTGGGACGTTGTATTCATACAGAGTTGATGCGACAGAGGGGCTTTCCTTTAAACTGTCTATACTAGGTACCATTTTCAAACTCGGTACCAAAAATCAATTAAATATGAGCAGTAGTTAGGTCGCAAATGTTTTTTTTTAATTTTTGCCCCGTTTGAACACGATGTGTCTTTCCTAACAGCTGATTATGTCTATACGCATAGGTCATGCAGCTTAAAACAATAAATCTGAGTATAACCTACGCTGCGTTGTTCCCGCTCTGACGCAAGTCACAAGTACAACCAAATATTTTCGCTAAAAAGATGGCAATGCAAACAAGGAAGCAATAAATATACACACACTTGCACTTTCATTACGAGAGTGACAGTCATAGAAATAGGTCAGTGTGTTGCTATTGCATCCTAGATCCTTGCGATCGGTAAGTGGGGCGCTAGCCTTTCGGAACGTATGTTACGTAATAAGGAAGCTCCTGCGCCGCTTTTGTTTTGTCGAGCTCCGTACTGACAATGATTATGTTTTGGGTATCATTTAAGCTATTACCAATTTAATTAGTTTTGTGTTTCTTAAATAATAGGGTTTGTCCTCCAAATAGTAGATCTGTCACCAAAATGTAGTCCACCAAACAATGCAAAATCAGTTCCACAATAAATCACCTAAAATCCTGAGATATAAGGTCTAGTACCAAATAAATGTTTTTGTATGTATTATAATAGGTGTGTCCTAATAAGTATTTAAGCAAACTAATTTAAAGAGATCACCAATAGTAGTAGTTTTCTTATTCACCACGGATCGATTGATATACATAATATGTCGACGGTAGGGCTTGGTCGACGGAGCCCCGCTTCGCGGAGCTCCTACTTCTGGGTGGTTTATAAAAAAATAACCACGAAGGGGATGGCGGGGTCTATCGACCCCGCCATCCCCTTCTAACCTAACCTGTCCGAGTCGGGGTGCCCTAAAGTCCAGATTGCATCCAGTTTCTCCTGGTACGTTGTCTCGGGTATCATTTAAGCTATTACCAATTTAATTAGTTTTGTGTTTCTTAAATAATAGGGTTTGTCCTCCAAATAGTAGATCTGTCACCAAAATGTAGTCACCAAACAATGCAAAATCAGTTCCACAAATAAATCACCTAAAATCCTGAGATATCAACCTGGGAACAATTTTTGTTTATCTGAGAACGAAAATATTTCGTGGCGATAGATCTATTTATTAGGTGATACAACTTGATGACAAATATAAATTTTGGTGATAGAAAATATAGTTCCCTTATGTTTTGTTATTGTGATAGGACACTAAATAAGTTTAAGACCTCACTCCCATGGGTTTCTCTTTGTGGGGGTACATTAAATGTGAAGTGTGAGGTGAGGTGAATTGTATGCCTCAGAGGTAAATACAATAATTTATTGTTGAACTAAAGAATTGGATTATTTTAGCATTTCACAAATTAAAGTGCTTAGCAACGGACAGTGATAATTAATTAGAAAAATAAATACCAATATTCTCCGTCGGTATAATTTGTGCATTAATGTGAATGGAGGACACATCGAGAATTTAAAAATTGAGTGTTTTTGTTGTGATTGTTGTTGTGCGTACTTCAAAACCTTACTGACATAAAAGCCAGCGCGAGCGGAGGCCTAAGCCGAGGCCCGCTTTGACACGAGGTAACACTCGCCGCTCTTCAGCTCGCTCGCGACGTTGCCGCTTTGTTACCTAGGTATCTAAGGTCAGTTAAATTTATTTACACAGGGTGGTTGCGTTTTACTCTGATTCGTAAGCTATTTAGATTGTTTGAAAAAAAAAACTCACTTTGGCGCTTTTTATTTTTATACCGTATGGAATTAATACTAAACACGTATAGTATACGTAGTGTAATTTAATGCCCCTCTGTCATATCCACTCTGTATGCTAGTTGCGCAGTAAACTCTGCTTGCGCGATGCAGTATTTTTGCGTGACGTCAGTATGATACGTAGTTCGCATGTGGCGATGTAGGTACTGCTACACAACCTAGTAAGTCCCATATTTGTGCACTGGATTTCTGTTCACCTAAGCGAGAGCAAAAAATGACGAAAGAATTTATGTTTCTTTGAAGACTATGGGTATAGGACACCTATGTTTTAAGTTTTATGTTTTTACTGTTAATTTTTATTACAGGATATTTTGCCTGCAATAAAACACTTTATTTTATTTATGCATTCGGAGAGTTTATTTTTTTCATGTATTTACACCGATTTTTACGTGATTACTGGGCCGATTTACGTGTTCTTGTTTCATTTGGTATAGGAAGCTCACGCGGTGGTCTCATAAAGATTTTATTAATTTGGCTTATTAGTTTTTGAGTTAGCTTCAATAATATGTACCTACATATTTATGTCCAGGCAAATCACTGTCCATTCCAGGATTGCCTAGAAAAGATCGCAGAATGCGACAAGGCCGCCCATTGTATATTTTGTAGTGTTTGATTAAGTTTTTTGTTATGTATTTTGTAGTACAATATACAATAAAGAATAAATAAATAAATATTTAACCCACTTGGTGTACACACATCAAAAGTGTCTAGGGATCAAGCACGTTTTGCTAGTAACTAAAAATCAGGTTTTTTAATTGTATTCTTTGCAACTCCTATGGATACTATTTAGTAAATTTTGTCATTTGAAGATAAAAATCTTGTGTCAAGCCGTAGTCCTATACACGGTCAATTTTAGGTCGTTCTGGAACCGAAAGCCATATACTCGATCATCGAACTCAAAACGATTGGGACTATTATTTTCAATAAGTTACAATAAAACAAAATCACGACAAATCTAATTTATTGTTTTTTTTGTGTAATAGTGAGAACTCGTAGTAACGCTTCCTTGCGATCAATGCATATGTGTGTAAAACGTAACGACGAAGTGCAACACTTGCGAACGGTACCCACCCATTGAAAAATTCATTCATCGATCAGACAGCATGATCCGTAAGCCACGCCCCCGGCCCTTTACAGTCTAGCCGATCGCCCGCGCGCCCCCGCCATTCATAATTTCTTATTCCTTTCTAGTATTGTCTCGCGTTTCGTTGTATTAGGTCACGCACGCGCAACCTAATTACGCGCCAAAAATTGGAGTTTTGGGCTATGGTAGATTTTTATGTGACATGGCGAACCATAACTTAGAAGAGGCCAGACGTTTGTATGCTCAGCCGGAACACCTGAACTCACTGCGCGCACGTGGAATCACTGACCCTCAAGTTCCCTTCACCTCCACCACCCTGGCTGTAACCCAGCGCCTCCTCGATCATGGACAGTTTCGAGCGCCCATACACGCGCAGGGCCGCGGTAGACTACCATACTCGGCGGAATTGGAGGAAGACATACAGGAATACTTCGAACGCGACCCACGCGGCCACGTCGTAGTACCATAATGGCGGCCAGGCGATTCAATGTTAGCCAATATTATGTATCTTTCTGGCACATTAACGCGGTCTGTTCTATCAGCATGATGGATGCCCTGCTCATTATGCTACTTCAGTGCGACAGTGTGTTTGGTGAGCAGTAGATAGGTCGTGGTGGCCTTGTGGTTTGGCGCATGGAGCCCTGACTTAACACCACTGGATTTTTACGTGTGGTTCGAGATACAAAGACTAGTTTTTTCCGATTAGCGTACTACTCGAGATGACTTAAGAAGTGCGACAGTGGACGCTTTTAATATTGTGAAAAGTGAAGTGAATAGAGAGTACCTACAAGTAAGTAAGTATTTACCTACATAAATACGAAACATGTACTCGTACTTACTTATTACTGACGCGACGGTCCTAAGCCCGTAGAAATTATGAAGGAAAAATTAGAGTTATTTAACTGGTCCAAAGTTAGTAAACGCAAGTGAAAAAAAAATATGGTCAGTGGGTTGTCTTAGGGGCGGTCTATATATCTTTATATAGTCTGTATACTACTTACTTAGTAAGAGTGATTAAACTAAATAATAAATAAACCTTTGTCACCCACGGGGTCCCAAGATTTCCACAAGATGTTTTCCTACCCTACTTATTAGCAAATGATAATTATAGTATAATCTATTTATTAATCTGCTTATATTGACCGGCCATGTGTTATGATCTATTTTTCTAAGACAATACTATATACTATACCTAATACATATACTTAAATGTTTAATTATTTATTACTAAGAACACTTTGTATGTTTTCCACTTAGTATGACAAATATGTTTTATTTTTGATCTTTCGCTGTCATTATAATTGGACACTACTGCAATTGAAAATACCCAAATGAGTAACACAAAGACAGTAATGTGTTCAATCTCTATGTGTGTGGTTAATGAGGCGGTTCAGAGTGTTACAGAGGCTAACAGTTTTTTATTATTATGTTACTCGCAGACAACTGGTGCCGACTTCGCATGCCATGCTTGTTGGGAATTAGCAAGTCATGCAACTAACCAAGTTGCACCTGAAAGACAAATTGGACATCAAAATGTTTGCGTTGGATGTGGCCGTTCCATTTTAAGAAGCAGAAGTCGTTTAGTACTAAGACAAAACTGTACTGATGAAGAACAACAACTTGCTGCGATCATTTCACAGTGGATACAGCACCGTCAAGTATTAGTATTTTCTAGTCTTTAAAAAAAATATTTTCTTATTATTTCTGTTATTATAAATACTGATTAATTATTGTTTTAGCTTACTCCTACTGATGAAGCATGTGGGCCATGTTGGCTACGTGCCCAAAGAATATTGCGTCGCAGCACTAACACTCAGAACGCTCAATTTAACAGTGGTGTTACAGAGGATATGGCTATATCCCCGCACCAAAGCCCTCAACATGAGGAAATTGAAGATTGCTGTGTGAACTGTGACACACAGCTGCTGTCTGCTGAAAATAGGCATTGTCTGTCTTCAGAAAGTGAACATTTTATGAGAGTTATAAAACTGTGGACATATCCTAGAAACGTAAGTTACAGGCTATAATTTTCATAAGTTTTTGACTGTTAAAATCGAAAATTCAATGAGAAATAAATTGTTAATACTATCTTTTTAGATTGTGGAGACCGATTGTGTGTGCCACACCTGTTGGGAGCTTGCAAACCACCAGGTTTTATCTGAAATCGAAATTCCAGCAGAAAATCCAGTGCAACAATCTGAAAATCAGGAAATACCACAGCAGCAATATATTACACTGCCAAACATTCGACGAGCTGCTGACACTAGAAGGCACTGCTTGTTTCCTGACTGCAGGAACCCTGAGCGATACCATATTCCGGACACAATACGTAGACGGGTGCTGAGTGACTGCAACTTTTATATACCTAGAGGTGCAAGGATATGTGGTTACCACATGGGTAGAAATATTTTTGGTGAACTGTACACGTCTGAAAACACACTAGACCGTTTTAATAATTTCCATATTGAAGATATGGTTTTCATATTGTCAGAACCTGTAAGTGTTTTTAACTTTGAAGACATCCAGAGTCTGCCAGAATATTTGGCACATTATTTTCTGGGAATTTCCTTATCCCAACATCAACAAATAATGAACGAAACAAGAGGTCTTCGTGAAATGCATAGAGGAAGTTTTGCATTAACTGCATTATTATGCAAATTAAGGACGGGAGACTCAGGAGACAGGCTATCGAGCTTATTTCAGACGCCAAGGCGTACAGTAGAAACCCTGATGAACAAGGCTAGGGACATATTAGCTCAGGAGTATGTGCCTCAACATTTGGGTCTGCATCATATAATCTTATTAGTAAAAACTCGTATATAGGAAATCATTTATATGGCAGACCTGATCTCCCACTGGTAAGACAAAATACTATTGTTATCTGTGATGGCACCTATGTTTATGCCCAAAAAAGCTCAAATTATTTATTTCAAAAAGAGACTTATTCCCTGCATAAGTATCGAAATCTCATAAAGCCATTCATGATTGTATGTTGCAATGGATACATCCTGGATGTTGCAGGGCCATATTCTGCCACTGATAATGATAGATTTGATAAATAAAGACAGTTTTTTGGATTTTTTTAGAGAAGACGATGTGTTTATTCTCGATAGAGGCTTCCGAGATAGTGTAGACGCTATACATCAGCGTGGCTTCCTCGCCCATCTACCAGAAACCTTGTCACCAGGTCAGTTTCAATTATGTAACTACACTGGAAGGGAACAGGTCTCGCTGTGTGACAATAAATAGATGGGTTGTGGAAGCCGTTAATGGCAGTAAAATATTCAGACATGAATATTTTAATCGTGCTTGCCCTCACATGATGAAAGACTTCTCCATTGCAGCAGCACTGCATAATGCATGTGCCACAATGTTTGTGGATCCAAGTAATGCGGAACAAATAGTCAATATTATAAATGAAATGCTTTTCGCAGACAACACATTAGCAGAAATAGTACAAGAAGAGAATTTGAGTAGAAGGAACTCTATGTTTATAACGATAACGAGTGCAAATATTGTGTTCCCTAACCTGTCTATAGAAGAATTGATCCTCTTTGCTTGTGGCACTTACCAAATCCGACAAGCTAGGTCTTATATAGGTGAACAGTTGCGTTTCCATGGCCTTTACACAATAGAGGTTTGCAGAGAGGACCATGAGGACCATGTCAATTTAAGCAGGTTAGGGGGAATAAGCTCTTATTTGATTCGAGCAAAAGTAAAGTCCCGGCATGTGTCACGAAAAACTTACTATGTTTTTATAACAATAGATCGGCAACAAGTGGGTAGGAATGCCATCACCGGATATTGTTGCAATTGCATTATTGGTTTGCGCACTGTGGGATGTTGCTCTCACGTAATGAGCATAGTGTGGTACCTGGGTTATGCGCGTCACCAGGATAATATAACTCCACCTGCACAGTTCCTTGACCAAGTTTTACTCAGGCTAGATACATGACTGATAAGTAATAAATAGTATTTTAAATATTTGGAAAAGTGTGTAGTTTCATTTCATCAATTTCATCATTATAACATCCTTTATTATCTACCTACCTACCTTATCGCTGGACCTAGGGTTCTCTTAAAGCTTGGGAATGCCAAGCTTACATATACATACATATATAATATACAGAGATGGCAAACAAGTATAGGTACGGTTCGCATGATGTTCCAGCAACATCAATAGGCATACCTAACCTTTTGGTGTAGGTTACATGTACATCCTATCCGTTTCGCCTCAAAGGAAAAACGCTATTATACTTATGACATGTACCTACGTTTTATTCTTAAGGCGCGGACCGACTACGATTTTAATCGCTATTACCGCACTCACACAACCGCATCTGCGCGTTTTACGGTAATTATGCACACACTCGCAAACGCTAACACGGGCGTTTGTGTGCTCAAGGAAAGTTGCATAGTATACGTAAGGAAATCAGATGTTTTCTGTTGAATATACTTACTTATGACGTGCGTTCTAAAATTCGATGTAATTACAGTGTCGGTTCATAATATGATACAATAAATAATTAAATTACACATAACAATTTAAAAAAAAACATCACTACTGTTTATTTTTATTACAGTACATGATAAACAGGTCAAATATAAACATTCCGAATTTTACCCGACTGCTCTAGAAGGGGAATTATGCTTTTCGGGTGTAAGTCAGTATCAGGGATGGAAGGGTTAATTAAATGGGTAGTTATGCCATTTCAAACTAATGTTTGTGTTTTAGATAGGTACTTAGTGGGTGCGGTAAAAAAATAGAAAACAAAACCAACATAAAGGCCCTCGGACCACTTAAAAATCACATAAACTCTAAATAAATGCAATAATATCACAGCTCCAAAGTGACAAATGCCATAATGTTTCTAAGAAAATGCGGAGCCGGGACGGAAGCTAGAATTCTGAAAAATTTAGACGATAGAGGGATCATCCACGGGAATGGAAGCTGCTGCTGGCTGAATATTAGTTGGTATTTGCTAAAATTGGTAAAACAGTGCGTGAATTGAACTAAAGTTCTGTGGCGGACTACTAAGGCTACTCACTGCCTAATATTGAAGTGAAAATTCAGTCTCAGTGGAAATATGGGCAATAAAAATAAAATGTTGCGAAAGAGTTTTACAAGAAAAAGACGAAAAACTCGAAAAAATGATGGAATGTTTGGGTAAGTAGGATGATTACGGTATTGTATCATAACATTTGAAATTTGTATTTAGTTTAGTTTACTTACGAAACTGTATAAATCTATAGAAACGGCATTGACAATTTCTACAAACATTTTGCTAAATCCAAAAACAAATAGGTGCACTCTATTTTGATGTCTATAGAATGCATATTTGAATGCGCCTAGTGCAAACGTCTCTGGTCGAAGCAACCATCGAGGCGATAGCCATATTGCAATAGTAGGTATAAGTAACAAAAACAAACTTGCAGATAAATCAGAGTGCGTTCGTAATTATTATAATAATATAAATACTGCACACTAGTTATATATAAAGCATTTTGATTCTTTTGTAAGATTATTTTTATAATATTTATTGAGTCATTAGACCAGTGCCGATAATTTTTGAAAACGAAAAAAGTCACAGTAGGCTGAAACCCATTGGAAAAGAAAGAGAATATAACAAAAATGAAAGGAAAAATAATTTACGGGCGATCCGAGGTCGGGAAGTGGGGGTTTAAGGGTAAAAAGCGGTTTATCTCGATTTCCGGCAAAACTACAAGTCTTATGGAAAAAAGTGTAATAGCAAAGTTGTAGGTAATAAAAAGATCTACAACTTTTGTATTCACACTTTTTTCAAGTAACCTCAAAATTTATGTGAAAAATTCAAATAACCAAGTTCTTGGTTTTTTATTTTATCTTTTACACAGCAATTATTTTTTTTACCGAGTTTTAAAAAAGCAGATATTTTCACGTGAGAATTTTCGATTGAAAATTAGGGTGCTTTTTCGATATTAGGTCAAAATAAGGTGAAAAAAACAAATATTTTAAATCAATAAAAATACAGTGTGCTTGAAACATAAAAAGGTAAGTATTCGGCAAATTTCGCGAAAAAAAAAATGCTGTGTAAAAGATAAAAATATAAAACCAAAAACTTGGTTATTTGAATTTTTCACATAAGTTTTGAGGTTACTTGAAAAAAGTGTGAATACAAAAGTTGTAGATCTTTTTATTACCTACAACTTTGCTATTACACTTTTTTCCATAAGACTTGTAGTTTTGCCGGAAATCGAGATAACCCCCACTTCCCGACCTCGGATCGCCCGTAAATTATTTTTCCTTTCATTTTTGTTATATTCTCTTTCTTTTCCAATGGGTTTCATCCTACTGTGACTTTTTTCGTTTTCAAAAATTATCGGCACTGGTCTAATGACTCAATAAATATTATAAAAATAATCTTACAAAAGAATCAAAATGCTTTTTATATAACTAGTGCAATATTTATATTATTATAATAATTACGAACGCACTCTGATTTATCTGCAAGTTTGTTTTTGTTACTTATACCTACTATTGCAATATGGCTATCGCCTCGATGGTTGCTTCGACCAGAGACGTTTGCACTAGGCGCATTCAAATATGCATTCTATAGACATCAAAATAGAGTGCACCTATTTGTTTTTGGGATTTAGCAAAATGTTTGTAGAAATTGTCAATACCGTTTCTATAGATTTATACAGTTTCGTAAGTATACTAAACTAAATACAAATTTCAAATGTTATTATGATACAATACCGTAATCATCCTACTTACCCAAACATTCCATCATTTTTTCGAGTTTTTCGTCTTTTTCTTGTAAAACTCTTTCGCAACATTTTATTTTTATTGCCCATATTTCCACTGAGACTGAATTTTCACTTCAATATTAGGCAGTGAGTAGCCTTAGTAGTCCGCCACAGAACTTTAGTTCAATTCACACACTGTTTTCAGTCATAAATTACTTGAAAACTACAATCGAATTATGCACAGAGCGTCCGGTGCCAACCATCCAAGTCGAGCGCTGCCCGACGACTAAAGTATGACCGCGTAAACTATTGTCACCACTATGGAGCGTCAATAAGATTGAAAATTGAAAATGATATTTGTGTTGAAATGTGACGTAAGCTGCGAATGGGCATTTATTTTACTGCTTTTCTTTAGATTATTTAAAATATAGACATAAAATTAAATAATGGTTTGGTTAAAGTTTTAAAAAAATGGAAAACCTACTAAATTCTTAAAAAAAAAACTGTTGTTATCGCTGGAAATACAGAGATCTTCGACGTCAAAGTTTATTTTTGTGCTACAACTTCCCAATTTTTTATTGGGAATATCAAACTATTATTTATTATTCTGTTCGGTATAAATTCTTCTTTATACCCTTCTCTGTTCACTGTATTTTTCGCGTTACTTATTTTTATTACATTACGTCATACTCGACGTTCTAAGAAACCAATTTTTGGGAATATTGAGATAACACCCCGCCTTAAATGAAATAATCTGCTCATTAATACACATTTCACAACACACATAACCTCACCTACATGGTAAATCTTTGAAACGATTTTCTGTCAAAATCCCATTACAAAAAAATATGCTATGATTACACTTTATGTTAGTAGGCCTTAGATCTATCTCTTTCGGGTGTTTTTACTAATGCACGCGAAGTATAAAGGCGACACTCAAAGTACATGGGGTTTTGCCAATCTTCTTTCTAGTATTAATGTACCTACCTACTGATAAAAAAAAACTTTTTCTTACATTAAAATTCCTGCTTGCCATTTGGACGTACCGCCACTATTTAAGCGGATTTAAACTTATTTATACTCTTAACATATGGCTGTGGTACTAAGTATGTCTATTTTATCTATGCGTACGTTGAGGTACCTAGTTCACAGAGGTCGCCGATCGCCGCTAACATGCAATAGATAAAATAGGTACACAAATAAAAATACGAAAAGCGAATTCAGACTTTCTTAACCGTAAACGGTAACAAATCGAAATTTCACCAAACTAGGTACAAGCAACGTAGGTACGCAGTTTACTAAAATTATTCTGAGAAGCCACAGAATTGATGCACCACCGAATTCAGCGGTTAACTTTATAAAAATAAGGTCTTAATTCGGTACAATATTTTCATAGAAAAGGGCACCACCAACTTATAATGAACTCTATTTGACAGATAAAACGATTCATTTTTCTGTTTGAATTGCCTGCCTATGTGTTGCCGCCGCCAGCAACATTGTAAGAATTGGTTTCGGCAGTATTATTTTTATTCATCATAATTTTATTATGGTAGGTAGCTGTATGCTTATTAAGTACCTATTAGCTCGATTGGTGGACACTCGATTCAAGGCCTTAAATAAAACTCACAAGCGTACTCGTCATGTCTAGTTGAGGTAATAGACCGTACGATTACTAGTGATTTCGTGATGCGAGAGTAGTGAATGAAATTTCAATTAATTTCTCTCGTTTACGAGGAGATGTGATAGTGGTAAACACCGTGCCGTGCGTCTAATTAGGTTCCAATACAAACGAGAGATAACGGAGGTAAATGAACTTACACCAACCTAAATCGTACCTACCTGAAATAAAATACCTACTTGCAGCAGGTTATTCAACCAACGTCCGTTGCACAGCTGTTCCGCGCTACGTCATCACCGAGTGGATCGCGTTTATGAATGAAATAGTGGAAGGGCTACTAAGATTTAACTCGAATGACAGAATAAAAGATGTCTTAAAAAAATTATAACACTGCCAATAGTAACTATTAATCGTCTGGAGTTACTGTGTTTCGGCTCCCAGAACGATGTAAAATTACTCGTGTATAATCCTGAAACGGGCTTGAGGCCACATCAGTCAAATTTCTGCCATACTTCTAAGTGGAATCAATACAAAATAAGGTTATTATGGAGAGAAGACGTCATTTGAGACGAGTCAAAATTATCTGAATTTTTGAAGCTGTTTATCAGCAACGTGCTGTGGCAATCGCTCTGGGCACTACGCAGAGTGTTATAACTCAACTTTGGGCACGTTACCGCATCACTGGCAGCGTGGCAGAGCGACATTGAGAACGACCTCGCATCACCACACGCAGACAAGATCTTTACATACAAATTCGACGAATTCGTACAATGACCGCGATGATATTGGTTACGAGACTTCATAGCTCTTCAGGGATGTTAATAAGCGATCAATCCATAAGAAATCGCTTGCATGAAGTCAATCTCCGTTGCAAAGGCCGCTACGTGTACTACCTATTGAGCCCCGCAATCGCAGAGCTCGTTTACAATGGGCTCGTGAAAACAGAAATGGGACAAAAGAACAGTGGCGTTTTTTGTTTTTGCGACGGATCTCGCTTTGGTATGAGGCCAGATACTAGACGTACGTGGTATTGGAGGACCCTTCGACCCCAAGATCGTTTAAAATCATACCAGGAAGTCCATGCATACAGTGGTGGAACAATCATGATATGGGCGGGTATTTGGATCGGCGGAAGAACCGAACTGATTTGGGTCAGAGGCTATCTCAATTCACAGATTTACGCTGGAACGATTGCATCAGATGTTGTCATTCCTTTGCGGACCCAATTTGGTGCTATAATTATGCTTATGCATCATAATGCACGTCCACACACTGCCAGAGTCGTTGCAAACACACTTGCCGCAGCTAATATCAACGTCCTACCATGGCCTGCTCAATCGCCTGACTTTAATCACATTGAGCACGCATGGGATGCTTCAAAGAAGTACTCTGCCAAATATGGATGTCGTACACACACCAGCAAACTTTTTCGCCTGTTACAACGGATGTGGGCAACATAATTTGGATGAACTCATATTGAGCATTTATCTCTACGATTGTGTCATACGCGTTAACAGTGGAAATACAGACTACTAATTGTTTATGTTACGCAATAAAAACCTTTAAAAACAATTT
The DNA here is from genome assembly GCA_937001585.2 of Brachylomia viminalis. Taxonomy (NCBI): domain Eukaryota; kingdom Metazoa; phylum Arthropoda; class Insecta; order Lepidoptera; family Noctuidae; genus Brachylomia; species Brachylomia viminalis. The sequence continues at coordinate 15,188,320 of OW443299.2, forward strand.
TTATTTTTTATTTTTATTACTAAGAATTAACTAAGATGAAAAAAATCCAGCATATACAAAAATCTAATTTCTTGATAAAATAAATAATGAATGATAAAAAATGTCGATGCCTAGAAGACGATTAGCGTTCATTGAATTGTTTCTTATCGTTTCCTATGCTGGCGAGGTCAAAGTGAATGACGAGATACTTTACATTATTATTATTGCGCGTTTAATATTATCTCGAGCAAGTAGTTATTAACAAATAACTCATTTAAAATATGTTACAATTGCACCTTATTGTTTTATAAGACTATTTTTCAGTCGGTCGCGGCTGGCGCAAACCGTAATATTGTATGAAACCGAATGATAGATTTTGAGAGGTGTAAATTACGCTAGCGTTGAGCATTTCTGGTCGCCCTGGTCAGCATAAGCCTTGTTTGCATTTAGATACCCCGTGTCCTAATACAAGCAACCGTCACGCGATCACCACGTATCCATGACATATAAACTGGTGAACACATTCACTGCCAAGAACCCGGCTCACGGTGCAACGATATTTCGTTCGCGTGCCGACAACTCGCCTCCCGAGTTCTCCATATCGATTATGTAGGTAAGACGCGGAGGAGAGTGTGGGCACGCGAACGAATTATCGTTTTTATTTTGGCAGTGAAAGTGTGAAACTATGGCCTGTTCTGGAATACTTAATGCAAATGATACCCAAAGATATTTTTTTGGATGCGTACGCATTTAGCTACGCATTTACCTTCGCCACGTGTGACGTGTAGGTATGTAGAAAAATAAACATGTATACTTACATACAACCACAGATATCGAAGACAAGACAATCCTTGCAAATAAACTAAAAGATAACATACCTTCTTTCTGTATAATTTCGTATCCGACCGTCAGAAACTTCTGACTCTTATTAGATATTTGTATTCTTGACTTGATAACGTCTGAGGGGAATATGACAGTCCACAGGACGAGACCACCCACCGCGCCAGCTATCATTGTCCTTACAAAACCTATGTCGTCTTTGGTCTGACCTGGTTTCTTCAATAATTCTCTTGTTCCTGTAACATTTTAAGCCTTGAATCTTCCGCTTAATATGAGGCGCAGAAAAGACCATTGGTTAATGAACCTGGAAAACATTTTGGGGTTCCTACTCGTCATAAAAAAAAAAATTACCTTCATATCCTCCAAAAAAGAAGAAGTATCCCGGCATTTCTCTCATGATGGTCGGCACCAGGCCTCTGAACAGACCTTGTATGCCATATTGTCTAAATATCTGTTCCGTCAGCTGGAATGGCGATACTTTTACCTGCCAGGGAAAACCATGTAAACATTACTAAGCAATAATATACAATTACTTTGAAGGTCGCAACAAAAATATAGCACAAATAAGATAAAGTGATTTACTGTGATAAGTGATAACATGCTCATACATTAACATTATATAAGTAATTTTAATTTATTGAGTTTAAAATAGAGATAGTTTACGAAATATGTAATTATATAAGATGTTTAATTCTATAAAATTAAGGTTAAAAAAAAATTTTGAAAGCTTTATGTTACCAAGGGGATCTCGAGAATAAAAAAAATATATTGGATGAACAATAAATGAAACAATTAACTGCATGCTTAAATTCAGATAGCTAGGACAAATGAAATACCCAAAAGAATCATCATACAACAGTTTGTGAGGCTTGCACATTGACTTCCCGCAGGGCTTGTAGTCGGCATTTGATTAATTCAGTGGGACACAGTGTAAATGAAGAGAAGAATGCTGCAAAGAAACCGGCCGACGCGTTACCCAATACTGATAAATCCTCTACTTTCTGAAATACAAGCAACACCAGTAAATAAAAAATGAAGAATGACATACTTTACGGGAACTTTGATAACCATTTTTTTTTCATTTAAAGAAATAAGTATAATATGGATATTCATAAGGACGTCTTTTAAACATAGGTGAAAAAAAATAGTTATGGTTGATTCAATATTTTGGATTATATTTTTTTTTTTTATTAATATGAAAAAGGTCTCAGTAAAACATAATTATGACATAGACATAATTTGTTACTTGGGACGTCAGCACAATATGTATAAGTGCACCAAAAGTACAAGAAATAACAAATTTTTACTATGTTGCAGAAATAATAACATTATAATTAATAAAAATTGATAAGCAGAATATTAATTGCCAATTAATTTTTAATTATTCTTACCTTAACTCCACTAAGGCTACAGACAAACTTTTGACAATATCCATAAGCTGCAAATAGTACAGAGTTTTCAGCTACATTGGCTATGATAGCTGGAGTAGTGCCTGCATATAAACCTCGTATTATGCCATCATTCTTTAGGGTTACCTTCACACAATCATACATTCCTCTATAAAGATGTGGAAATGTTTGCATCTTTACTTTGACTGTGTCTAGTGGCTGTCCAACATACACCAGTACTATCCCACCTGATCAGAATAAAAAATAAAATAAAGAAATGGAAATAAAAACAAGGGAAGGTATTTACAAGACAGGTGTTAGTGCAAACGCAGGGTGGCGTCGCCCTAGGAGGACATAAAGACTTTATTGGTGATGTTCTTCAGAAAGTATGATCTAAACTATAAGGTTACCACATAAGTACACATTAGGGTAAAGCAATAAAGATATTGAGTAAGGTCAGGTGCATATGCATGTATACTGGCAGCCGATATGCGTGTATAACCCGATGTATTTTATTTATTTATTTTTATTTTTATTTCTTCAGGACAACAAACAATTGCGTAATAATGCTTAATAAGGTATAAATAATAATGTATGAAGGTAAACCAAACAAAAGGAATATGTAAGGTTTGTAGCAGGTGGTCTTCTGTAGTTTCTGCCTACCCCAATTGAAAGGCGTGAGTTTGTGTATAAGTATGAAATAAAAACAGCACAAAGTATGACTGCAAATATGTAACAGAAAAAAAAAACTAAAAAGAATAAGAGAATACTGGTTGCTCCTCCCATTCGTGGCTAAATATAGGATTTGGTTGACCATCAACTTATCAGTATCTCAATTAGGTTTTTCGAAACAGTTTACAACTTTTTAAGTTACGTAGATGATTTTAAAAAATGCATTTCTTCTTACCTAGAGAACCGGCAGTGAAATCAATCAAACCATTCTTTAAGTTTCCGGTGGAACCTGATGAATGAGCCATGGTACACGCTTGCCAATTCTTTTACCAACCTGTAACAAAATAGTTAGCAATGATAACATCAGTCTGAATTGAATAGTCTGTAGTAGAAATCCAACTCTCATAAATAATCTGTTAGGAATAAAGTTGACTTTGGATCAAAAAGTGTTTTGTTTAACCCATTAAATAAATTCTGGTTTCGGTTTCATCAGTATTACGATAAAAAATTAACTGATAACAGTCATGTGCACCGAAAGTTTGGCGGCTGTACCTACTCGGTAATAAAGCAAGTTAGAAAACTATGAACTTACTATTATTTCCTTCTGCTGTCTCTATTCAATTCACTAAAATATATTTCGTTATCTTCAAATTTGTTACGAATTACAATTTCCGGTTACATCAAAACAGAAACACATGGGGAAACAGACAGTGTGAAAACAGTGCAACAAAATAATGAGAACTGAACTGACAGAAGAAAAGTTGCCCAATCTGAAATCAAAGTTAAGAAAAGGTTAGTACTACCTATTTTTATTTTTTGCCCATAAACTTTTCAGAGTTCCAATTTCAAGTGGAAATTAAAAAAAAACTCATACTTTACACTTTACTTTTGTTACAAATTTTGTAACAAATCTTACAATGCAAAGCTATTTCAATACAAGCCCACGATACTGACTGACGTTAATTAGCTACCAAACTCGAGGCACATAATTGGTATACTTGAGCAATTTAGAAAGACTAAGGTGCAGTTGACATTGATTTAAATTAGTGGCATAGTTTTCACTGAAAACGTGCAGTCTTTACTTCAAAGCCATATTCATCTCAAGCTTCTCAGCATATACATTGTAATTGTAATATCAACAGTTTATTATGTGCTTAAATAAATAAATAAATATTGGCCCAGGAAAACAAAGTATTACAAAATAAACTGTATGTTAATGAAAAAAATACAAAATTTATATAGATCTCATGTTAATTTTCTATTTTTATTTAGGGGAGAGAAAAGTTGTTACTACGTGCTAGAGGTAAAAATATAACCTGGTAACCCTGCCGGTACGTGACGGCTGTCAATCAATACAGTACTACCAACTGCGCCGTAATTACGGTAAAAACACCGTAAAATCAGCATCTTGAAAAAAAGCGCGGGAAACTGTAAACTTGGCGGACGCGTCCTTTTTGAAATAAAATTTTAAATTTTAAAATCCTGTAATATAAGATCAGTAGTATAGTTTTTAGTGTTCTATTTTCTTTTATATGTAATTTTAGTTTAGTTTTGTATATTTTCTTCGGTAGAGGTAAGTTTTCTTTGTTTATATAGTGTCAAAAATGAACGACCCGCCTGACCCGGGGGACTTCGTTCCCCCGGCAGGCAATTTTGTAACATTATCGAACGAATCCGGCATGGATACTGATGGGTCGTCTTCGGCTCGTCAACTAAAAAGAAGCCGTATGCATGTTTGCAAGCACTGCAATAAGCGTCGCCGTACTCGCAAAAACCACGGTTCCGTGTCTTCGGGTTGTGACTGCACGGACTCAACAGCTACATTAGTAAGCAATACACCAGTGCCTAACTGCTCCGAAATTATCGTTTCTAACGAAATTTCAGATAAAATTTCTGCTCCATCCGTTGTTCCCATTCCGATAGGTCGAAAAACATACGACAAAACAGACAATGCACCGTATGTCGTTCATGTACAAAAAAAAATGATTTCACCAGATGATGGTACGACATTGCACCCAATTACTTTTGGAAAGTTTTTAAAACACAACGCCTTCCAAAATATTATTAACGGTAGCGTCAAAAAAATCGGGCGAAATAAAATATCTTTATCTTTTTCAAAGTTCCTGGACGCAAATTCCTTTATTACGCATAATAGTCTAGAGACATATAATTACAAAGCTTTTATACCTACTTTTAATGTTACCAGAATGGGTTTAGTGCGTGGTGTTCCTGCGGAATGGTCTCCGGAGGAAGTTATTGATAATATAACTGTACCAATTGGTTGCGGGCAAATTTTAAAAGTCAGACGCCTCAATTTTAAAACTATTGTTGATGGTACATCCATTTGGAAACCATCCCAATCCATAGTTGTTACATTTGATGGGCAGATTCTACCGAAAAGAATTTTTATGTGTTATAATGCATTACCTGTAGATTTATATATTTTCCCTACCGTACAGTGTTTTAATTGTTGTCGTTTTGGTCACACTAAAATTCAGTGCAGGTCCAAACCTCGTTGTTATAAATGTGGCCAAGGCCACACTGGGGACAATTGTGAAAGAGAACAAGAAAGTGCATCTTGTTGCCTTTGCTCTGGTTTTCACTATGCTACTAATAAGTCTTGCCCTGAATTTTCTAGGCAAAAATTAATTAAAACATACATGGCACAAAGTTCAGTATCTTATGCTGAAGCGTCAAAAGTATATCCCCCAGTAACTAAATCGTATGCAGATACACTTTTATCTTCTCCTTCCAAAAACTTTTCACATACTCCATCAATCTCTTCACCTAATAGAATGCCTGCTTCAAGTAGCTATAAAAAGACTGTCTTCCTCAAACCACGCTCCCATCCCAAATCTGTACAAGGATATAATAAAGAGGCTCACAATGCCATTATTAAAGATTTCGACATTCCCCAACCACCAAATGGTTGTGCTTTTTCTAATAATCCTAATAATGATAAAAATGACACTAATTTTTCCATAAACGATTTTCTTTCTGCATTACACAATCTTCTCTCTCAGTTCAACATTTCACCGTCCAACGCTGCCCCATCTTTCAATGTATCTCAATCCATTCATAATGGACCACACATCCAAAATAATCCAGTGGAACTGCCGCAGTCTAGTAAACAAAAAGAGTGATGTTATTTATCTTTTAAACAAATATGAGCCATTTGCCTTTGCCTTAGCAGAGACTTGGCTCAAACCTAATAATATTTTTAAAATTAATGGTTATTTAACCATTAGAGGGGATAGATCTGATGGGTATGGTGGAGTAGCTATACTTATAAAGAATTCTATCCCTTTTTCTATCATTACATTACCTCCTCATAGTGAGGAAATTTCAATTGTAGCTATTAAAGTGCATCACACTTGTCTTGTTTCTATTTACATTCCTCACCCTTCCTCTTCTGTTCTTCAAGAGATGAACAATCTCTTTTCTTTTCTTCCAAAGCCATTCTTAATATTGGGGGACTTTAATTGCCATCACCAATCATGGGGTTGTTCAACTTCTAATTGTTATGGTGATGAATTACTAGATATAATAGACTCACATAACTTATGCATATTGAACTCAGGAGTTGCCACACGTCGTTCAAATCCCACCCACAACCAAAGCGCAATCGACCTTTCCATCTGTTCCCCAAACTTAGCCTCTTCATTAACTTGGCATACTCTAACCTCTACTTATGGTAGTGATCATTTTCCAATAGTGATCTCTTATCCTCTTTCCAAACCAAATGCACCATTAAGGAGATCAAGCTTAAAACATAAACTACCAAATAGAAATAATAATGACTGGGACAAATTTAGAAACATTGTTGACAGTAAGCTTTGCTCCTTGCCTGTCATTTCTGATGGCAATGAAAATAGTTGTGCTGAAGCTTTAGCACTCATATTAATCGCAGCGGCAGATGAAGTTTTTCCTGTAAAAAATAACAATATTAGTAAAATTCCCTCGCCTCCATGGTGGGACTCTGAGTGCACAGAATTTATTAACAAACGTAAAGAGGCTGAATATAATTATAACCGTGATATGTCTGATGTTAATTTTGAAATCGTAACGAACTTAATTAATGATACTTGTAAACTTTTTAAGAAGAAAAAATTTGAATCTTGGCGTAACTTTTGCTCATCAATTACACCGAATACTCACCCTACGATTGTATGGCGCAATATTCGTAGATTTAGGTCCATTCATAACAACCCTTCTCCTATTCCTGATTCTTTAGCCAGTGAATTTTTAGATAAATTAGCTCCACCTTGGGTGCCCGAGGCTATTAACCTTAACCTGTCACTCGTATTCAATAACCAAAACACTCATACGACGCTAGATCTTCCATTCACTCTCACTGAATTAAAGGGTGTAATTCATAATACAAAGGATTCTGCACCAGGCATTGATGGCATCCCGTATTCCTTTTTTGCTAATGTAAATGATGACGTCCTCGGTTACTATTTAGAGCTTATACATTCTATCATGATTACAGGAAACATCCCTGTTGAATGGAAACGTCAAACGGTATTGCCATTCCTTAAACCAAATAAAACCCCATCTGATGCTTCCTCATACCGTCCCATAGTTTTATCTTCAATTCTGATGAAATTAGCGGAACATTTAATTAAAAATCGCCTAGAATGGTATGTTGAAAGTAAAGGTTTTTTGGCAGAATCACAATATGGCTTTAGAAAAGGTAAAAGTACCACTGACTGTTTAAGTATTTTAACAGCCGATATTCGGTTGTCCTTCTCTAATAACCATTCCACCATTGCAGTTTTCCTTGATATTAATGCAGCTTATGATAACGTTGTATTATCAGTTTTACAAAATAAATTAAAAGCCTTACAGGTTCCATTGAATTTGTCGAATTTCATTATTAATATCCTGACTGAACGGTCTGTTAACATGGTAATAGGAGATCATGAGGTATCTCATCTTGTGTGGAGAGGTCTTCCACAGGGTTCTGTCCTCAGTCCCCTTCTATACAATATTTACACTTTTGATTTAGACTCATCCTTAACTAACCATGTTAAGGTTCTTCAATATGCCGACGATTTATTATTATATTCTTCAAGCCAATCTGTTGAACAGGCTAGCTATGCTATCAATTCTGCTTTATCAACTTTGGAGTCATGGCTACATCTAAACGGCTTGGATTTATCCACGTCTAAAAGTGCGGCTGTTTTATTCACCCGGAAGAGAAATATTCCATTAGTAAACGTCTCTTTTAAGGGAATACCTATTCCAGTTAAAGATAAATTCAGATATCTAGGTATAATACTTGACTGTAAATTAAGTAGTGTTCCTCATTGTGATTATATTGTTAACAAATGTGAAAATCACCTAAACATGCTTAGATGCCTCTCTGGTGTGTGGTGGGGTGCACATCCATTTTCATTGAAACTTATTTACAACGCAATCATCAGAAGCGTTCTGGATTATGGATTGTTCGTTCTAGAACCTGGTAGTGTTATGGCTTTTAAAAAATTGGATCGCATACAGTCTAAAGCATTACGAATTATTTCGGGTGCCATGAAGTCTAGTCCCATTAATGCACTCCAAGTTGAATGCGGGGAAGCTCCTTTATATCTTAGAAGACAATTCTTATCTGACAAATATTTGTTCCGGATTCTTCAGTTCTCAACTCATCCTCTCATTCCTAAACTCGACTCTTTTGTGTTGCAAATTGAATCTTCAGATTACTGGTCCCATAAACGTGCTCCTTGTTTAGTTGTAAGCTATAAAAAATTTCTTTCACTCTCTTCTCCTATTCACCGTTCCAATAAACTTCCCCTATTTAACAGTAGTTATGAAAGTTTACAATTCAGCCCCATCATTAAATACTGTGCAAGTAAATCTGATCCCGATTGCCATTCAAGTTATAATCATTTTTTGGCTGAACATTTAGAGTACCACCATATATTTACGGATGCTGCCAAGCGTTCTCCGACGGGTTGTGTTGGGATAGGTACTTACCATTCTCAATACAACATCGTACAAAAGATCAAACTGCCTCCGGAGACTTCAGTTTTTACGGGGGAATGTTTCGGCATATTAAAAGCAATAGAATATACTCGTGTTACAAAGCTCAAAAAAACCATAATTTTTACTGATTCTCAAAGTGCTCTTCTAGCCATCAATAAATCCCCTTTCGAACACAAATCGCAGTTACCTATCATTTATTTAATAAGAGAATTTGCGTCCAGAACCATCTCTGAGGGTAATACACTGCAATTTGCGTGGATTCCGGCCCACGCTGGAATCCATGGCAATGAAGTGGCTGATACACTTGCCGGTGATGCGGTGCAGTGTGGGGACTTAGTTCCTTATACGAACTTTAGTATTGACCTTATGACATTACCAAAGACTTTTCTTCGGGACACCTGGAAGGTAGCTTGGGATATCGGAAGTAAATTGAAGGGCCGTTACTTTTCAAGTATACAACCCGACGTTCCGGAAAAACCGTGGTTTGGCAGGGCAAAATTTGGCAAGATGGAGACCTCAGTTCTAATTCGAATGAGACTGGGTCATGTTTGTTCTCCAGCCCATCTTGCCAAACTACATATCATCAACGACCCCATTTGCTTCTGTGGCACAGACGTAGGCGACATAAATCACATTTTTTTTTCCTGTCCCTTATATGACCGTTCTTCTTTTCTTTGTAACCTCTTGTCTCTCCGTATTCCTTTTCCTACCTCAATAGTTTCTTTACTTTGTACAAATAGCTTCCCTGTCTATAAATGTATAGTCTCATTCATCACATTAAATAATATTAAGTTGTAAATTGTCGTCATTGTAATTTGCTCATTATTCACTATTAGTATTCACCTTTATAAAATACACTGATCCTATAAATCGTCCAATCCTAAATCCCGTTAATTGATCATAAATATTCTATACTTTTTTCTTTCGTTTCCCTACCTTTGTTCTCGTAAACGTGACATTGGCTAAATGCACAAACCGTGCGAAGCCATAACGGAAAAAAAAAAAAAAAAAAAAAAAAAAAAAAAAATCAGCATCTTAGATCTAATAGGTATGTATCACGTACCTACCGAGTACCGTAGGATTAAAGTTACGGTATCAAATCACCGTAATACCCATTGATTGTATTTTTTTAATAATTATGATATACGTACCAACAATCATTTTAGAGAGTTTGTTTTTTTTTCTTTACCTTAGTTTTCGTTTTTTCTAACGAAAACACTGTTTTATGCATCCTGCGCACAAAACATAACCTAAAATTATTGCTTTTATAATTTACCCGGTGGCTACTGTAGGGCCACCCTTATGTAGCACATTTTGACGGACACTTTTCATACACAGATATAGTTCTCCTTGTCTCTACCCTCCATACTCTTACCTTTTTTTTTTTTTTTTGAGGATGGGAAATCATCAAATGACCCCTCCCGCTCTGGGTGGAGCGGAAGGGAGTGTCAGACTCTTACTGACTAAAACCCACCCGTGTTTCTTCCTTGGCCCTTTATGTTCCGGGTCAGCGGTACCCCTTATGGATGATCCCGCTTTCCCGGCAGGCTTGGGCCCTAGTGGGCCCCCTCTTCGATGCTGACATCCCTTTGAGGCGCGCGTGGAACACGTACGCGCCGTCCGGCACGGGCCTGATCCTGATCGGACGGTGAGCTACCCATTACTCACCGCCCGCAGGCCCGCGCCTACGGTGGCCGGGAGTCGTCACGTGGCTCCCGACGCCCGGAGCGTCCACCGCGGCGGCTTGGACGGGAGACTCTCTCCCTCTCCCGTCCCGCCACCTCCTTCGCTAGCATGACTGCTTCGCAGAAGGAGGCGACTGCCTCCCACTCCCCCTCGCCCCGGACCATGGCTTGAACCAAGGCCGGGCGTGAGAGGTCGCCGCCGCTGCCGATCGCCTCTACGAGGACACGGCGGTGCTCCGCCCATGCAGGGCAGGCCCCCACCGTATGCTCCACCGTGTCCTCGGGGCGATCATTGCAGTGGTGACACCCGGGCGTTTCCTCCCGCCTGATGATGTGCAGGAAGGAACCTCCCGAAACTTCCGTGTCCGGTGAGGACCTGCGTCAGGCGGTAGGTGAGGACGCCGTGACGCCTCTGTAGCCACTCCTCAAAGAGGGGTCTTACCGGCGCTATCGTGGCGTGCCCTGCGCTGGGTTGCGACAGTCGCTCTTTCCATGCCGCCATGAGATCGCGCCGAAGGTCCGTCCGCTCCGCCGCGATTTGCCGCGGAAGCGGGGTTTCCCCCCGGCGTAGTGCCTCCGCGCGCCACTCATACAGGCGCGCAAGGACTATCGCCTCCAGATCCCATGGCGGCAGTCCGGCAAGGAGGCTTGCCGCCTCGCCCGAGATCGTGCGGTAGCCCCGGATCAGCCTTACTGCTACCACCTTTTGGGGCGCGTTCAGATAGTGGGCGGCTCTCCGCCGCAGTGAACGCGCCCACACCGGGGCCCCATATGTAGCCATGGACCGCACGACCCCCGCGTAAAGCCTCCGGCAGGAGGCGTTTGGACCCCTCAGGTTGGGCAGAAGCCGCTTGAGGGCGGCCCCAGTCCGTTCCAGTTTGGGGGCCAAACGTCGGAAGTGCTCCACGAAGTTCCACCGGCTATCGAGCACGAGTCCTAAAACTTCATCGTGGACCTCGACGCCGATGTGAACCCCTCCTACCGTTAGTTGGGATCCCGATGGTGGCCTGTTCCGGGGCCCATGGAAAGACATGGCCTCGGACTTGTGCAAAGCCACCTCGAGACCCAACTGCCGGATCCTCTCCACGACTATCGCAACCCCGCGTGTCACGTCGGCCGCCGCCTGATGCGACCTCCCCTGCGCCAGGACCAGCGTGTCGTCAGCGTAGCACACCACGCTGACGCCATCAGGGAGGTCAGCCCGCAGCACCCAGTCGTAACCGATGTCCCACAGGAGCGGCCCTAGAACCGATCCCTGTGGGACACCGCATGACATCTCGCGCCGGTTCCACTCCCCGTCGCGACCGGGGTAGATGACGGCTCTGTCAACTCAACTCAACTCAAAGCATTTATTTCAAATAAACCAATTACAGGCACTTTTGAATTGTCAAGGGGTCGGTCAGTCAGAAAGATGAAGCTAGTTGCCCATTCCAAAGCGTAGTAGGTACCTATGGAGAAGAACGGGCAAGAAACTCCATGGACACTCTTTTAAATCAAAATATTGTTACAATAGAGTGGTTACATCATTCATGTTGTAATTATACATGTGAGAACGATGTAGAAAGACGTGCACGTTAAAAGCGTCCGTAATAAAAAGATAAAAACAATTATGGAATTAAAATAAGCCGTGGCAGCTAAGAAATGACCAGTGCCTACTGACGGCGCCCGTTCACGAACATGACGTATGGATCAGCACCATTCAGCTCAACCATTTTGAAGGGAACTCAATGATCCAATACACACGCCACCACCAGCGACACATTTGAGTGAGCATGACATACTCTCAGCCGCCAGGGCACATTCAAGTCAATGAAAGACGAACCCAGTAAGCTTTATAGTGGGTACATAGTGCTCACACATGTGCTATGCAATTATACAATACTATGAGATTGAATTTATACAATGCAAAGATAGGTTGTACAATCTTCATCAGCTCCAACACTATTTTCGAATGCTAATTAATTAGTTTACGCGCCCTTGTGGAGCAGGACCAGCCCTGAGCCAAGCATTTTTGTCAGCGATATAATCCCCCAACTTATAATATGCTTGGCTGTATAGTGTGCGTTTTATACAGGATTTAAATTTCGTTTCATTCAGTTGGAGTATGTGGGGAGGTATTTTATTGTAACATTTTAAACAGTACCCCATGAAGGATGAGTCTACTTTAGCCAGTCTGAAACCTGGTTGAACTAATTGGTCCCTATTTCTAGTCCTATAATTGTGTCTTTCACCTCTTTTACTGAAAAGATTTAGATTTTTCCTTACGTACATGATGTTTTCATAAATATATTGACAAGGTACCGTCATGATGTTAATGTCTTTAAACAGTTCCCTTAGAGAATCGCGCCTGCGGAGGCTGTATATTGCTCTGATAGCTCTTTTCTGCTGAATAAAAATAGACTCAATATCGGCAGCCCGTCCCCATAATAAAATACCGTAAGACATGATACTATGAAAATAGCTGAAATAGACTAGCCTCGCGGTATCTACATTAGTAAATTGACGGATTTTTCTTACAGCATATGCTGCTGAACTTAGCCGTCCTGCAAGAGATGTTAAATGAGGACCCCATTGCAGCCTTGAGTCTAGCGTTATTCCCAGGAAAACAGTTTCATCGACAAATTCTAGTTTCTCGTTATTCAATACTATGTCACAATCACTACTTTTGACATTCGGTAAAGCAAATCTTATGCATTTAGTTTTTTTCCCATTTAATACTAAATTATTAGCAGTGAACCAATTATGTACCTGCAGTAGGGCATTATTTACGTCGTCAAGATTTGATGCACGTCTATTTATCTTAAAGATTAAAGAAGTATCGTCAGCAAATAATACCATTTGTGGTTGGTTTTTAAATAAATGGGGTAGATCATTAATATATACTAAAAAGAGGAAGGGACCTAATATCGATCCTTGTGGAACACCCATTTGTACTTTTAAATGAAGTGAATTGATACCATTTATTTGCACTTTTTGTTGTCTATCATTTAAATAAGAATGTACTAAACTAAGCGCGAGTTTACCTAGTCCGTAATGCTCAAGTTTTAAGAGCAAGGTTTCGTGATCAACGCAGTCAAATGCCTGTCCGTCAGATATGCCTCGACTATTCGACGGAGGTAGGTTGGCACCCGGTGATACCGGAGTGCCTCCCCAATGCAACTCCAGGGCAGGGTGTTAAATGCGTTGGCGATGTCGAGTGACACCGCCACGACAACCCCGCCCTGAGACACCGCGTCCCCCGTCGTGAGGGCTGTAACGCGCATGATGGCGTCCACCGTCGAGCGCCCCTTGCGGAAGCCGAACTGACTATCCGCAAGATCCGGCCCTGTCCTCACCAGGTGCCCGACGAGGCGGCCTGCAATTACTCTCTCAAAGAGCTTGCCGACCTCGTCGAGCAGTACAATGGGCCGGTATGCGGACGGAGAGTCCGCAGGGCGCCCTGGCTTCCGAATGAGGACCAGCTTCCCCGTCTTCCAACGGAGTGGGAACTGGCCTCTCTCCATACATGCGCTTAAGAGCGCCTCCAGTCGAGGCCCAAGAGCCGTCGAGGCCAGGACCCAGGCTTTCCCTGGCAGGCCGTCGGGTCCTGGGGCGGTATTTTTGGCCCTCAGCCTACCTACCGCTACTCACAGATCTGCCCCGGTCACTTCAGGGGTGTCGTCGTCGTCCGCGTGGTCCGCTTCAGGCACCGTGAGCGGCGGAGCCATGGGCGGGGGAATATGCTCCCCCCGTGAAGGGAACAGAGCGCTCACCACCTCCTCCCACCAGCTGGGGGCGGAGACTCTGCGTCAGCGGGGGGGCCCAGGTGCGGAGTTTATTCCGCACCATTTTTTAAGGGCGCCCCCATGGATCTCCGTTCAGAGTTTCCACCAACTCCTCGCGGGCCGTGTATTTGGCACGCTGGACAGCCTCTTGGAGGGCGGTCTTCGCCGCTCTGTATCCCTCGTACAGCTCCGCCTCCGTAGCTTCCACATCCGGAGGGCGGATGCGGAGCCTACGGTGCCTGGAGTACAGGTGTCGCACTGCGACGCACGCCTTGCGTAGCGTCTCCAGCTCCTGCGACCACCAGTACACCTGACGTCGGGCGCTTCCTGGACGGACTCGGGGCATTGCCACGTCGCAAATCTCGGACATAGCCTCCCGGAACCACTCCGCCTCATCGTCAAAATCGGCAGGCCTGTCCGGTGATGACCGATGTCCGGTGATGGCTCCCGGTCCATCTGCTTCAGTGCCGCAGTTTAACCTGCGCCGAAACCCAGCCCACCAGAAGCCTTCGGCCCTCCACAATCTTTTTGGCCGCCGTCACGGGGCAGCTTACCGTTACGGTTCGCATACCCGCGGGGTCCGGACGTATGGTGCCCGCCTTCACCTGGTCGGCCAGACACCCGCCCGTCCTGACGACGGCGGCCACCACCTCTCCCTCCGTTACGGAGTCATCCAGGCCCAAGACTCGCATGTCTGCGCACTTGACGGGCTTGGAGACTCGAGCCTCGTCCGCATTGAGGGACGCCCTTAGCTTCTCAGCTAGGGCGTCAGCGGTGGGGCCACTTGTCGCACCGAGGATCTCCAGCATGCGGGCGCCAGTTGCGGTCACCCTGTGCCGGAGGCCCTCGGTGATCCCCAGCTCCTGGAGGTCCACCGTCTCCCTCGCCTTGGTGAGCACGTCACGGTACGTCACGCCCCTCTTTACCGCGTCCGACTGTAGCGTGATCACTACAGCCGCGGTCTTTGGGGCGCGGAGCCTTGCCGCGACGGCTCGCTCCTTGCGGCGCCACCTTTGCCCCTTTTTTCTGGCCGCCTTGGCCGCCTTCTTTTTCTCCCCGACCACCTGCCACCCGGCGTCAGTCGTGGGAGATTCATGTGGCCGGGAAGTAGGCTCTGGGGCCTGCGCCTCCCGTGCCGTCCTGCCCTTCCTGTTCCTAGCCCCAGCTGGTGTTTTGCTGCGGCGTCTGCATTGCCGGCGCCGGGGCTCCACCGGCTGACGCCGGTTTTGCCTGGGCTCCGCCTGCCGACACCTGGGCTCCGCCTGCCGACGCCGGTTTGGCCGGCGGCTGGGCCCGGCCAGACGGCCCGGGCTTAGGGGCGGCGGCTCCCGCAGCAGCCGCATCCGAAGCCACCCTCGGCCCCGGTGCCATCCTGCCCGCTAGTGGTGGACGCAGGACTATGCCCTCCAGGACGGAGAACCGCGCCTGGAAGGCCGCCAGCTCCTGCCGAACCAGATTGAGGACCTGGTTCTCCTCCGGAATGGGCTGGCATGGCCGAACGGGCTGGTTTTGCTCCTGTTCCGCCTGCACCTGCCCGCTGCCGGTGGCCTTCAGGCCAGCCAGGTCCTCCCTCAGCCTCCCATTCTCCTCCCGGAGAAGTTTCATGGCGGCCGTCAGGCGAGCGACCTCCGCCCGCAGTTCGGCCACTTCGCCGCCCGAAGGCCCGTTGATTTTGGCCGCCGCCACCGCCGCCATGATGGAGGCCGTTGCCGCGACCACGGCCCTGCTTTTAGAGGACATAATTTTTTATAGGGTCACCTTCCGAACCTCAGCCTCTACTACCTCCTTGAGGCTGGTTGTACAGGCCTCATTGTCATTGTCGTTATTGTCGGGGCCACTCGACAGGCTCGCCTCGTCGCTTCAGGGCCCCGAAGCGACTGCACGACCAGTCACCCCCTCCTTTGCGGGCTCCTCCGCTAGCTCCGCTGCCTCCCGGGCTGTGAGCCCCCTCCCCCTGCCTCGCTCTTGGACCCCCCCTCCCCGCCTACCGGTGGGGATTTTTCGAGCCGAGGCTCTCGCCGTCAGAGGACGACCCCTGGCCGTCCACTGATCTTGGCCGCTTACTGAAGAACCTGATATTCTTCTTCGTTTCAGCGGCCAACTCCTCCGCGCGGCGGTTGCTCAATGAGCCTCCCGTTCTCGCGCCACTTGGCGCGGTGTCGGACTCCGACCCCGCACCACTCCTCCCCTCCTCGGTTTGGTTTTTGTTTTTAAACTGTTTTTCCATATTTGATCCCACGAGTAAGAACTTTATATATTGACTCAAATAAACGTGGCTCGCACTAGCGACTGAATCAAGCTACTCATCAGCCAAGCTTACAACCTCTCTCACGGTGCGCCGCCGCTTAGAGGTTTGGGGCATTTTTTATAGAGGTTGATCTTCCTCGCGGTCCGGGCGGTTAAGCCAAGACCCTCGACCCCCGTCAAAAGTCAGAGACATGACCTGGACAGTGTTCGGGGCTACGAGATTAAAGCGGTGGCAGGAAGAGACTTCTTCGTGCCAGTCCGGCGCGCGGCGGCAGGGTTAGTGCACACCGAGCCCGCTCCCTCCACGGCGGTCAAACCGCTCCTCCCCCCGTCCACGACCACTCACCTTCCTCTGTAAGCAGAGGGGGAGTGGCCGTATCCGTATATAGCCCGGTTCCCTTCACCAACCGTCAAGGATGATCGGTGATTGGAACCGTGACCCTTCCCCGTGTGTTGAAGATTCGCCGCCGGCCCCAAGTACCCCCCAAAAGCCTGGTGGACACTTGAGCCCGGCGTTGCCCAGGGTGCGCCACGTGGAGGCTCTTCAACATGCACCCCATACTCTTACCCTTAACTCGCTACTAAATAAACAAGGTACTACTACACTTTTAGTATCAAAGTCAAAGCATTTATTTTGTAGTGTGTTAGGTAGGTTAAGGAAAACCTATTAATTAAACACTACTTGAGTATTAGATATAAATGTTTATTAACACGAAATACTTATATGAACATAAACTAAAACAATAATGCGCGGCGCGAATTATAAAAATGGCATGCATTCGCCGTAGAGGTTTGTAGCGGACTGCTGAGGGCGTCCGAGGGACGCGGCCGTGCGCGGGAGGCGCGGGCGGCGGCGCGGCGATCCGATCGTGGCTTGTTTGTTCCACGCGTAGCTCGTAGGTATCGACGGCGTGCGGCACAGCGCGGGCGCAGGGCTCCGCTAACCGTGGCGCGCGGTCGAGCGGTAGGTAGGCAGTAAGGCGGTGTACAGACTCATGAATGTTTTAGGCCGTGTACACACGGTTGTGAGTATTTAATTAAGAGTAGTTATTATACATATTACTATAAGTTACATGTGTTTATGTTGTGTGTAATAACTTGTATGTAAGTATGTGTTTAATATTTATATAAGTATGTGTGTTATATGTATGTATAGCCTACATCACTCCCCCGCTGACACCGGTTCACGGGCGATAGTGACGCGGAAATCTTACTGTTCTTCCGCTTCTTGTTTTTATTTCCGGTGATGATGGTGCTTGCGAAGATGGTGGTCGTGGTGGAGCTTGTGGTAAAGGTGGTGGTGTTTTCGGAGACGAGCCATCGTTGTTGTTAGCCATGTACGCTGGTTTAAGCCTATCAATGGTAACGGTTATGTGTTTTCCTTGGACGTCTATTGTAAATGTCTTTGCTCCTCTTTCTACGACTTTGTGCGGACCAGAGTAAGGTGATTCCAATGACTTTTTTAACGGTCCTTTTCGCAGGAAGACATAGCTGGCTGTACTAAGTTCTTTAGGTACGTAAAACATTTTCTCACCATGAGTGGATGTTGATGCAGGTGACAGTTTCGATATATGTCTTCGTAATCGTGCTGCGAAATCTGCTTCATCTATGATGTCATGGGTGTTTGATGGTTTCAAGAACTCACCAGGTAATCGAAAAGGCTCGCCGTACACCAACTCAGCTGTAGAAGTTTGGAGATCATCCTTCCAGGCGCTCCTCATTCCTAGGAGTACAAGAGGAAGTACCTCTGACCATTGCGTGTTGTTATGGCACATTATGGCGGCCTTGAGCTGTCTGTGCATTCTTTCCACCAGACCGTTGCATTGTGGGTGGTAAGCTGTCGTAGGACAATGGTAGGCGCCTATAATTGACGAGATGCACTGGAACAGTTGAGAGTCGAATTGTTTCCCTCTGTCAGTTGTAATCTTCTCCGGACACCCGAAGCGCGCGACCCAGCCAGAAATGAAAGTGCTAGCGCAGGTCTCTGCTGTGATGTCTGCTAGAGGGTAGGCTTCTGGCCATCGAGTATACCTATCTATAGCTGTAAGGCAGTACCTGAAATTAGAAGAAGGTGGCATAGGGCCTATTATGTCAAGGTGGACGTGGGAAAAACGATTGGAAGGAACAGGGAAAGATGAAAGAGGAGATTGGGTATGGCGGGTAACTTTGTTGCGTTGGCAATCAGTGCATTGTTGAGCCTATTTTCTGCAGTCTCGACGAATCTTAGGCCACACAAATCGTTCTGATACAAGTTTAGCTGTTGCATTGGGGCTTGGATGACTGAGATTGTGTAGGTTGTTGAAGATTGCTTTTCGAAAAGTTGGTGTTAGGAATGGCCTAGGACGAGAAGTAGACTGGTCACAGTATATGTATCCGTCCATAGCTTTAATTCTCTCTAACTTTAATGCTGTGTTGCTATTTAGCAAACTCTGTAACTCACGGTCATTTTCCTGTTCATTTTGAAGTGCTTTGTAGTCGATGGTAGTGTCGATACTTTCCAGTCGTGAAAATGCATCGGCGACTACGTTGTGATTTCCTGAGATATGATTGATTTTGGTTGTAAATTGAGAGATGTAGTCGAGATAGCGGTGTTGACGAGGTGAGCAATTGTCTCTTTTTGTAGTGAAGGCGAATGTGATGGGTTTATGATCGGTGAACACTTGAAATGTTCTCGCTTCGACCATATACCTAAAGTATTTTATTCCTTCGTAAATGGCGAGCAATTCACGGTCATACGTGCTATATTTTGACTGAGCAGGAGATAACTTGCGGGAAAAGAATCCTAGCGGTTGCCAGCTGTCATTGGTTCTTCTTTGTTGTAAGACAGCTCCGATGGCCACGTCTGAAGCGTCGGTAAAGATTGCTAACTCAGCTTGTGTATCACGATGCGAGATGAGAGTGGCTTCTAACAAGTTATTTTTGCATGCGTCGAAAGCTTCTTGAATCTCAGGTGTTATAGTGATGGGCGTGTTTCCTTTAATTTTTGGACCACTTAAAGCTTGATTGAGCGGGCCTTGTATTTGAGCGGCGCCAGGAAGAAATTTTCTGTAGAAATTTATCATCCCTAAAAATCGTCGTAACTCCTTAGCATTTTTAGGGATGGGGTATTCTTGAATCGCCTTTACTTTTTCAGGCAGGGGTCGTATTCCAGCTGCAGATACATGGTAACCCAAGAATGTAATTTCGTTAACACCTAATACGCACTTATTGGTGTTGATTACCACGCCATACTTTTTTAATTGTTCAAAAAGTTTTTGTAGGTGTCCAATGTGCTCTGTCTCCCCTTTTGAGAACACGAGGATATCATCTAAGAACCCAAACGTAAATTCGAATCCTTGCAGAATTTCGTCGAGGAACCTTTGGAAGGTCTGCGCAGCATTTCTTAAACCGAATGTCATTGCGGTGAATTCAAAAAGTCCGAATGGTGTTGTGATTGCTGTCTTTTTAATATCGTCTTCGAATACTGGTATTTGGTTAAATGCTTTTACGAGGTCAATTTTTGAAAAGATGGTGGATCCTGACAGCTGGTATGCGAAGTCGTGGATGTGCCTGACTGGGTACCGGTCAGGTATTGTTCGCGCATTTAAAGATCTATAATCGCCGCATGGCCTCCAGCCGTCGTCTTTTTTAGGTACCAGGTGTAGTGGAGATGACCATGGACTTTCTGAACGACGAGCTGTGCCATTTTGTAACATTTCCTCAAATTCTTTCTTCGCGATCTGTAGGCGATCTGGTGCCAAACGACGCGGTCGTGATGTTACTGGAGGACCGGATGTTGTCCTAATATGATGCTTTGTGTTATGTATTGGTACACTATTTGAACCAGCTGGTCTGGTTATCTCTGGATAACATCGTAATAGGTTGAGATATGTTGTATTACCAGTAAATGTTTTCAAGGACAGGAGTTCGTGTGTTATTTCGTGAGACGAAGGTGCGCCGACGGTCAGATTCGTAATCGAGTCGATTAACTGTTGTCGTCTGCAGTCGACTAATAAATTATAAAAACTTAAAAAATCGACGCCTATTATAGGTTTTGAAACTTCTGCTATAATGAACTTCCAAGTAAACTCACGACGTAATCCAAGGTTGAGATTAAGTTGGTATGTACCGTATGTAGGTATCGGAGTACCGTTTGCAGCGACAAGTTCGTAGTTGCATTTATTATGATAGCGCAGCTGATTACGTAATAACGATTTAGGGTAGGCGCACACGTCTGAACCTGTGTCTACAAGAAACTGTATGCCGGTACGTTTATCTGAGATAAATAGGCGGCCTTTACAGGTAGAGCAGTCGTCAGCCGCCATTACTGACTGCTTTTGCAGTTTTCCGACTTAAAATCGCAAGGCTGAATACATTTGGTGGCCTTTGAACCAAATTTAAAGTGGTACCAACATGTTGGATATTTATTTCGTGAATGAGATCGACTCTGGCGGGATTTTGATCGGTCGTCACGCCTTGTTAATCGGCCTGCGCGGGAAATATGGTCCACTTTTTGAGTTAGTAATTGCATTTGTTTTGTAAGTTCCATCATTTGTTTCGACAAAGTTTCCATGTCACTCACCACATTTGCTGATGTCGAAGCCACTTGATGACCTTTCGGCACGACGCACAGTGGTGCAGGTAGTACGGGCATGCGGAAAATATTATTTTTAAATGAAAAGACGTTGCGTTTCTTCATAATACTTTATTAAAATGATATAATGGATGTACCAGTTTACAAAGAGAAAGATATAACACGTATTTTTTTTTTATTAACATGAAAATATTCATCAAATTTTTTCACATGAATTTCATATAATTAAATCAGCATTTTTAAATAAATAAAAATTAATAAATAAAATTTTTTCCGCCCTTGTACCAATGTGCGACGTCGTGAATTCTGTCGGCGAGATCGGCTAATTCATCGAGGCGTGTGGATACCTGAGACGCGATTAAGGGCTGTATGTTATTAGGCAGCCGGCTCGACCATATTGTCCTTAAAAATTCTTCAGGCACTTTAGGACCGGCGAGGTGCTGCAGGTGTCTGAGAAACTGCGATGGTTTCCTATCACCCAGCTCTTCGTGTGTCAGCAGTTGGTGAACTTTCTTCTCGCGGGATTCTGAGAGCCGCTTTATAAGTTCTGTCTTCAATTTGCCGTATTTATCTGTCGCTGGTGGATTCACGATGATATCTTCGACCTCTGTTGAATATCGCGGGTCGAGATGACTGACGACGTAGTAAAACTTTGTTGTGTCTGCCGTAATATTAGATATCGCGAACTGGCCTTCTATTTGGGCGAACCAAATCGCGGGCTTCTCGGGCCAAAATGGAGGGACTCGCACGCCGACCCGAAACACGTCATGTGATGTTGGTGATCCAGACCGCTTCGTATCTTCCATGACCTGTTCGGAATCACTCATTTTGTTGTAAAAAGTTAAGGTTTTGTTCACTTTTGAGTCCACACACTCCGCACCGCACTAAAGTTCCAGGTAGCACTAGCACGTGTTTACTGTTCGGGGTCACCACTGTAGTGTGTTAGGTAGGTTAAAGAAAACCTATTAATTAAACACTACTTGAGTATTAGATATAAATGTTTATTAACACGAAATACTTATAAGAACATAAACTAAAACAATAATGCGCGGCGCGAATTATAAAAATGGCATGCATTCGCCGTAGAGGTTTGTAGCGGACTGCTGAGGGCGTCCGAGGGACGCGGCCGTGCGCGGGAGGCGCGGGCGGCGGCGGCGGCGCGGCGATCCGATCGTGGCTTGTTTGTTCCACGCGTAGCTCGTAGGTATCGACGGCGTGCGGCACAGCGCGGGCGCAGGGCTCCGCTAACCGTGGCGCGCGGTCGAGCGGTAGGTAGGCAGTAAGGCGGTGTACAGACTCATGAATGTTTTAGGCCGTGTACACACGGTTGTGAGTATTTAATTAAGAGTAGTTATTATACATATTACTATAAGTTACATGTGTTTATGTTGTGTGTAATAACTTGTATGTAAGTATGTGTTTAATATTTATATAAGTATGTGTGTTATATGTATGTATAGCCTACAATTTCAAATAGGCACATAAAAAGCACTTTTGAACGTCAATATTGTCATTATCACTTGAAATGTTTGTCTGTTTTTAGAGCATTTCCACTTTTTTCTAAAGAAATTGCATTTTTTCTGAGTCTTTTTTAGACGTAGACTCTATAATACTCTAAGAGTTCTTCTACAAATATGAATCTCTTCAGAATTTGATCCTGCAAAAAATAAAAATAAATTATGAATTAATGAAATTCTACCTTAGGACTAAAATTTACAAAATTTGTTCAAGATGCGCAAAAACGAGCATCTCATTCTAGGTAGGTATTTCTACAGGAAGAATGTGTAATGCTCATTTTAAGGTAGGTACATTTGAGAGTTTGAGTCCACTTGAGTTAGTACTTTTACTCTATGAGAAGTTTGATTACTTACTCTTTAAATATCGACTACTTTTAAGAAATACGAAATAACATAGAAATACAATTCAAAAGAAACTTTTTAATATGTACATATAATAATAGTTCTTTACCGCCAGGAGTATAATCCATTACCAAAACACTTGTCTTAATTTCATCGAAAAAAAAATTAATATTATTATCAGTTGAATTTTAAGTTTTAACAAAACAAAACATCCGCTGCGTAACAAGTTAAACTTTTGGACTGGGATACTACGCTACGTAAGTCAGTGGGGATCCGGGGGAGCGCGACGCTTGCGCAGGTAGTTTGACCAATTACTGAGGATATCGCCTAAACAATAGAAACCAGATTACATGTAATTTGTAAAGATTAATTGTCAACTTTTTGCGATATTTCGCCTGTGTGCAGCGGCATGTTTTTTTTCCTGCAGGCGTAGCATGAGCACCGTGTTGTCGACGGAAGAGTAGACAAAAATGACGTTCCGTGTTGTAGACAGTATACGACGCCCCGCAGCAAAGTAGAAATAGTCAACTGCACTTTTTACGAAATTCACTCTTTTACATAATTCGACTCAGAATTCTTTGTTTTGTCATAGGATTATTTTTTGTTTGATTCTCAATTTTTACTGATTAAGTCACGTCAACTACCTACAACAATTTTTCTCAAAGTGTCGAAGTATCGTATTTTGGATCAAACAATTTTACAGTAATATTGGCCTTAACATTTCCTTGGTACTTATGCCCTATTAACTAAATGATGTAAAATAGGAGAAGATTGCTTTGTTCTTAAGGGTACCTACTAATTATTAGTAGAATCATAATTACCGTCATGTTACGGACGCCGAACTCACCGTAGAATTACGTAGTAGAAACCTGTGTACAATAGCATTATTTTGTAGAAACATACTCGTACCATAGAATAAGAAAATCATTGTGATTGGTCACGGGGTTTGGCCTCCGACGGGCTGGACAAGTCGAAACCTGTTGGGGACCAGGCATGAACCAAAGTGGCCGCATTAGTGGGTCGCCAGGAATAATAATAAACTTTGTAGTAGGGCACCCACTACTTGTGCCCATGTGCCGGACTATAATGGGAGGCCAAAATCCCTTGTCAAATCAGGATCGGCTCGTGGAACGCACAGGTGGCCTGCTCACCTGTGTCTCATATCGCTGCGCGGACCGCGTAAGTTTTTACTGTATTTTAAAAACTGTTTCTCTTTGTGTTTGCACGAGCGACCAAGCGGACACTGGTGCAAACACAGGGGGAGCCCCCCCGTGCTGCTCGGTGAGCAATCACCGTAGCGGTCGCGGCACTCCACGCCCCCGGGATGCCGAAGCCCGGCACGCGCGGCTCGCTTGGCCGCGATGCCGGGGCCAGGCGTTGGACCGGACGACGTCTATGCCGAATATCGGCGATGCGTCGTCCGGTGCGCCGCCAGCTGGACAGGCCGGAACGTCCCGAGGAGGGACGAACCCAGAAGAAGGAAGAGGAGGGGGGGGATCGGGCGCCGCTGTTGCTGCCGGCCCACCGACGTCATCGGCGCCTGCGCGCGTTGCGCCGACGCCGTCGACGAGCCGACAGCACGTGGTACCCGTCCGCCCCGCAGCTTTCCGCCCGGTGCCGATACAGGCGACGGGGCCTGCGGCGAGCGCGGGCCGCGCGCCGCCGGTGCGCGCCGTGGCGCCACCTGCGCGCACTCCCGCGCCGGTGCGCGCCACTGGGACCGCCGCGCGCGCTGTCGTGCCGCTCGCCCGCCCCGCGCCCCCGGCGCACACCCCTGCACCATCCGCGCGACCCCGCGCACCCCCCGCGCGCACCGCCGCGCCAACGCGGTTCGCGTCGCCGCCCGCGCCCACCGGGCCTGCGGCCCGAGTGACACGCGACCCAGCTGTGCCACCTTCGCTCACAGCCACACCCAGCCCCCGCTTCTCGCTGGCGGGGCCGACGGTGGCTGAGCGGGAGCGGCCAGCAAGTGCCGGGTCGTACAGACGGCCGTCAAGGGCGATGCCCACGGCGCCTGACTCACCGGCGCCCCCCCGAGCCTCGGCCTGCGACTCGCCCGCGATGCTGTCGGCATGCTCTTCCCGTGTAGGGTCGAGTATGTCGCTGGCGTCCGCGGGCTCGGCCGCGTCCGGTCGCGGAGATGTGTCTAGGGATACGACCCCGCGATCCGAACGACGGTCCATCGTGGGAGGAGCCGTCGCCATGGACACTGTGGCGTCACGGTGTCACCGACCCCGTCGCTGGGGTTTGACTTCGAGTTCCAACTCGACCCCAGACCCCAGCGCCGTAGGAGGAGCTCCGGCGAGGCCATAATGGAGCCGAAGCGGCCCCGCCCCGACCCGCCGCGGCCACAGTGCGAAAGCGCGCCGCGGAGTCGGGACTCGCCGGCGTCGGCCACCTTCGCCGACGCGGCACGCCGCTCGCCTCCAGCATCGGCACCATCATCGCCGACACCAACCGCAGGGGTAAGTTGTGTCTCCTTACCCCTTGCCCCCTCTACCGCAACCCCTGATGCCCCCCCCGGCGCCGCGACGTCGGCAAAGCAACAGCCGGGGAAGAAGAAGACAGAACGCAGGCTCCGGTACCCGCCGCTGGTGGTGGAGAAGCTGCCTAACTGGGCCGCTCACTTCCGGGCCATCAGCGCCAAGCTGGGCCGGCCTCCCAACGCTCGTCCATACGGGGGTGGAGTTCGCTTCACCCCAGACAGCGAGGAGGAATACCGGCTGGTCCAGCGTTACCTGACCGGCCTGGAGAAGGAAAGCGGCGTCTCGTGGTTCGCCTATTCGCTGCCGGCGGATAAGAGCCTGAAGATCGCCATCAGGGGTCTGCCAGCAGACACGGACCCCAAGGAGATCGAGGAGGAACTCCGGGCGTTGGGGTACCAGCCGAAGTACGTGCGCCATATTAAGGGCGCACAAGGAAGACCCGGCTGCGTGTTCCACGCCATTTTAAAGAAGACCCCAGACGTCCGGGCCATCTATGACACCACCGTGTTTATGTACATGCGTGGTGTCAAGATAGAGGCTTGGCGAGGAAAACGTGGGCCCGCCCAGTGCCACCGGTGCCAGCGGTTCAGACACAGCTCGCACCAGTGTCACCGCCCGCTCGCTTGTGTGCGATGCGGGGGCGAGCACGCGGCACGAGACTGCCCACGCCCGCGGGAGGAGCCGGCCACCTGCGCCAATTGCGGTGGCCCGCACCCCGCGTGCAACATCAAGTGCCCCGTGTTCCAGGCAGAAACCCGGAACAAGCTGGCGGGGACTGCCGCCATCACAGTCGCTTCGCGCCGGCCCCAAGTGGCCACCGAGAGGCCACAAGTGGTGCCGGAAGAGGCACAGAGTGCGACGCTGATGGCGGCGGCCAATGGGCCCACACAGCGGAACCAAGCCGCCTCCTCTGGGCGGAGGAAGAAAGGACGCGGGGGTCAGGGCAAGAGAAGGATGCCCGAACCCCCGGCGACCCAGGAAGAGATCCCAAAGGCCGACCCTGCCATAAACAGGGCGCAGATTGTAAAGGAACATACAGAAACAGCTAAAGCTACAGCTAGCGCCGGCATAGCGCCGCGGCAAAAAGTGGCACCGAAAGGGACACAAGATGCCCGAGTGGCGGCGCTACCGGCGCTAAAACAGCCGCTCAGCCACACAAACAGGAATTTACAACCTGCGCCATTAAGCTGTTGATGGACCTTATAAAGGCCATCAGGCAGGGCCAGGATGTGGAGACGGTCATCCTTGATGGCCTGGCCACCCTTTTAACCCTTTACCATGGCTAGGCCATTAAGGGTGATACATTGGAACGCCCGCGGCCTACGGGACAAGGTCGCCCCCCTCCGCCATCTCCTTCGGGAACAAAATATCGACGTGGCGCTCATAAGCGAGACGCTCCTGGGACCTGGAGACCGGATAAGGTTCCCGGGATATCTCGTTTATAGGAAGGATGAAAGGTCGGCTCACATGCAGTACCGTGGTCTGGCAGTACTTGTGAGACGAAGAGTCGTCCATCAGGAAATCCCCTCGCCCAACATCAGGTCGTTTTACGCGCTGGGTGTCCAGCTGCACATGGCCGGCGAGGACATAGATATCTACAGCTGCTATAAGCCGCCCGTTACTCACCTGGAGCCAACGGAGTTGCGGGCGTTGCTTAATAGAAAACCACACGCAGTTGTCCTCGCCGGGGATTTAAACTGTAAACACCCAGCGTGGAATTCCTACACAACGAATACCGAGGGGAGACGGCTCTTCGCGGACGCGGAAGCCTTCGGCTATACGGTGTCCAGCCCAGAGACGCCGACCCACTACCCAGAAGCCTCAAGACACACACCGGATGTGCTGGACATCGTAGTCCACCGAGGGCTTAGCTGCCAGATCACACAACAAGTGATAGACGACGAGTTACAGTCGGACCACCAACCTGTACTCGTCGTCTTATCGGGTATGCCGACCCGACTGAAGCCCATAGCGCCACGTCGAAAGACGGACTGGACGTCATTTACAGAAAAGATAGAGACCACCACGCCAACTTGGCCTATTGTCACCTCCGCGGACGTGGACCGAATGGCGAGCGATGTCACTGTTTGCATTCAAAGCGCCTTACAATCGGCGACTAGCACACAGCCGCAGGGGAGAGGGCTATTGCCGCCCCTGCCAGCGCGCATAAATGCGATGATCGCCGAGAAGAGGCGCACTCGCAAACAGTGGCAACAACTTAGATGCCCGACTCTCAAATCACAGCTCAACCGTCTCGCGGAGAAGGTGAAGGCCGAGCTCCAGGCACACACCGCCGCGGACTGGGAGGACAAAATAGACGCCACGACGGACAGTTGGCCGTCACTACACAAGCTGTGCGGCCAGCTGCTGAACACCCCAGTCCCGGTGCGTCCGCTGCTCAGCAGCGACGGGGCGCTAAAGTACGTAGCGGAGGACCGGGCGGAGGTCTTCGCCGAACACCTGGAGCGTCAGTTCCAACCGAACCCGACGAGCGACACTGAACATGTCGCAGCAGTCGAGAAACACCTGGGAGACTACTTCGCAACGCCGATAGCTCCCGAGGAGGACCCTGTCTTCTTCTCGCCTGGCGCAGTCAGACGCGCCATCCTTAAGACGAGGCCCAGAAAGGCTCCCGGTGCCGACGGTATCACCAACACAGCGCTGCGCCACCTGCCGCACCGTATGGTAGCGGCGCTGGCGCGCCTGTTTACGGCGGTACTGCGCACCGGGACCTTTCCCGCCTCGTGGAAGGAAGGGCGCGTTGTCATGCTGCCCAAGGCGGGGAAAAACATCCTGAAGCCGGAGAGCTATCGGCCGATCACTCTGTTGCCGACAGTCTCCAAGGTGTTCGAAGCACTCCTGCTGCGACATCTCCTACCGCATATAGCACCAAGACCGGAACAATTCGGGTTTCGGTCGGAGCATAGCACGACGCTCCAGCTGTCGAGGGTACTCCACCTTCTCGCAGCTGCGATGAACAAGAAGGAGTACTCGGTGGCAGTATTCCTCGACATGGAGAAGGCCTTCGACCGTGTATGGCACGAAGGCCTCGTACACAAGTTGGCCACGTCCGACGCGCCCCGTCGCGTTGTCAGGGTGGTCTCTTCTTTTCTGACCCACAGGACTTTCTGGGTGGTGGTCGACGGGGCGCTATCCGGCGCCCGACCGGTGATGGCTGGCGTGCCGCAAGGCAGCTGCGTATCGCCGGCGTGTTACTCACGGTACACCGACGACATCCCCACAACCCCGGACGCGACGCTCGCGCTGTACGCTGACGACGCCGCGTACATTACCACCTCGCTTAACGCGAAGTACGCGGCGGTCAAGTACCTGGGTGTGACTATCGACCGTCGGCTATCGATGGGGACACACGTCCGCAAGGTCGCTACGCAAGGTAGGGTCGCCCGCAACCTCCTTCTACCAGTGCTCTCGTCCCGCATCCCGGCGCGCGTCAAGTTGGGCGTGTACAAATTGTACATACGCCCAATCTTGACGTACGCCGCCCCGGCATGGTTCGCCCTCACGAGCGAGACGACCAAAAAGCTGCTCCGCGCGCAACAAAGTCTTGCGCTGCGGACGATATTGAACGCCCCTCGCTTCGTGAGGAACGATATCATCCAGAGGGATCTCGGGATTGAGAGCCTGGATGAGTATGTGCGGCGCCTCGCGAAAGGGATGTTCGCGCGTGCCGACGCATCTGCTTGGCCCCATGTCAAGCAGATAGCGCCTTGGCATACGCGCCCCCCTGACGCGAGACCCCTACCCCGCGACCTGGTAGCGGACGACGACCCCATCGCACTGGACTGACTCCCGAGTAAGCCGCATCCAGGTTACACGCGGCTTACTCGAAACAACTGAACTCCACAACACTACGTACATCCGTTGCGTAGCGTGTGCTAGGTTAATATAGGCACGTTACGTAAACGAAATACAGACACCCACCTCTATACAGGCGCCTAAACACTCACGTGAATGCGCGGCGCGGGCGGCGATTCACGTAGACACTGAGCGGTGTTCACACAGTACAATACCGCTCACACTCTCACGACGGCTCTCTAGTCCCAACCGTAACCGGCTAGCTCTGGAAGCGGGGGGGGCGGGGGCCACACACTTTATCTGTAGGAGCGTCGAGTCGGCACCTTCGTCGCTGGTCGTCTCTCGCTGGGCCTCCCCTAGGTAAGTGGGGGTCTCACCTGGCGGGGACAGACCGCCGAGGTGTCGTGAAGATAGCGGCGCTGTGAAACAGCGCCGTGGCGCGCCTACAGAAACATAATAGCAATCACTCACATGGGCGCGCGTAACTATGCGCGCGCTCAAACTTCTTCAGGCCAATATGGCACATAAGATGAGGGGCCCGTATTTACGGGCCACCGTGACGCATCCGCGGCCGGGGGGCGATGCCCCGTCACCGCTCGCCGCGCCCCCTTGCGGGGGCGCAGCGACTTCCAACGATGTCAAATCAGTTCGCTTCAAGAGTTCGCTTCAACAGTTCAACCACAGTACTACAAGAATAAACCAGAACAAGTAATCAAGTCTTTCATTGAAGAACAAACATACAGTCCACACTTTACACGTCACTTACCTATTAGTAACTCATGTATTGGACCGTTACATTATAACCGTTATTTTATCGTAGCCAGATTTTTAATTAAAATGAATTATCTCGCAACCTGCCAGGAAGCTGATATCGACATTTTCTACACTAGTGTTGCTAAATTGAAGAAAGTTTTATCTAACAGCTCCTTCGAGCGTAAATAGTCATTTTTCTTTTTTGTGTTATTTAATAATTATTATAAGTAGTTAGTTTATTGTCAATTTTTCATTTCATACGATTTTCTACATGTGGAAACGTGTAATTGGCTATATTTTGTTTAAACTTTTACCTATTGTATGTTTATCTGTAAGTTTTCCTAAAATAAATAAAATAAAATAAATCTCTTTAGGGAATTGGAATAGAAACATCTAATTTCACATGATGCATAGAGTTCTTAGGTACAAACCACCATGATTGGTAAGTTTCTAGGGTTTCTCAATGAAGCGCAAGGATCGACTTTAGGGTTTTTGAAAAACAATGCCTAATTTTCCAACGGCGTCAATTATTATAGAAAAATAAAATTGCACAAATTAAGACCCATTGTAGTAAAAAAAATCGTAGTTGTATGTCATGCAGTATAAGAGAATACAGCATTTTGCTAAAAGTTACCCCAGCGGCATATACAGGGTGTTCGGCAGAACGTTGAACATACGAAAATGGCAGACAGATCGATCTATCGATAGATGGATCGGCTGGACGCACAAATTATAAATTTGGGGGGCACATTTACACATGAGGTACTAATTATCTGTCAAGTCGAAATCCTGAAAAGCAACAACATGCCGCTGGCGTAACGCACACGAATTAAAGAGTGTTGTATGAACAATAAGAATTCTCAATGAGATCTAGCATTGTTTGCACCAGTATGTATACCAACGTACAAAATATGAGCCTGAACGTGATAGGTCTATGTACAAAGCGCAAGTCGCCAGTCGTAGTTAGAAACTAACAAAACAAAAGTCAAATCAAGGTTGCAGACGTAGTAGGTACCTATCGATCGAGTTCAGTTAGAATACAATCATTCAAGTCGGCATCATACTGATAAGACTATTGTACTTTGAATTAAAGATTACGCGCCCTTGTACCCCTTCATTGATGACGCAAATCGCCGAAAAAAGAGGCAAGTAGAGTAGGTAGTAGTAGTAGGTTGTTACCACAGAACATTAAATAATTACGAGACACGACATGCTTGCTATTCCAACTGTTTATTGGTTAAGAAATACATTGGTACATACAATTAGGCATTGATAGTTTAAGAAGCGGAAATCGCGCTACACATCGCTAGGTACACACTTAAGTATCTTATCTTAGCTGTTGAATAGTATTACATTTTGTAAAACAAAAAAAAATATTTGGCACTATTAAGTCTACAGTAAAACATTTATTCTTACTGTATTTGAAATATTATAAAATCAGATCAAAAGGTATAAATTAGTAAAATGTAAGTATATAAAATATTGGAATAAAACTGTGCTTCCTAAGCTCTGAACTTTCAGTCTCTTGGCCTCTCAGATCATACTAAGTCTGCCTTTGGCTTTGCCTGTGCATTTTCCATTATTTTGTGCTTGAACTGTTTACTCCAATTCTTCCATTAAAACAAATAAACAGTGATTGAATTTCATTACAGTCCTGAAAACATCCAACAGGAAGAAGAGTTCTTAAGACTAAAATTATTTCTAGTTAGAGCCATTGATAGTTGATTGTACAATTGATGCAATTATTACACAATGTAGTACATACATAAGTTTAATGACCAGACATTAGGAAATGTAAAGATTTTATTTGACTTAAGTACCTATTTAATTTTTCTTAAAACTGTACCTACTACTTTTTTCAGTAATGATAAGTAAATAAGTAAACTTGTGCCCATTAGACATAGAAAGCATAACATTATTGAATATATAGTACCTATATTTTAATACACATATTAGAAAAAGTATATTTACCGGATATCTAAATAGTGTTTGATATCCTGTAATTTAATTTAAAAAATATTGTACACATTTATTATCAAGATACCTACATTTATTTAAATATTGTAAATAGGATAGGTGTAAATTATAAAATCTATAAATGATTACTTATAAAATAAAATTATGTCTTTTAAAGAAATATTCACTATTAGTAATGGAATCATATTACATCACACATTTTTTTTATCTACTCTACCAACTGTGCCTACTTAGATAAATATGTTTTATACATAGTACTTGAATTCGACTCAAACAGTACAGATCAATATAATGTATAAACCATTGTATGTGTTGATTAAGTAAATTATGCTCCATAGACTTTACTATAACAACAAAATACTCTTTATTTAACAAATTAACATTAGTAAGTCCTCAACCTCAACATAAATGAGTAAATAACTTGCTCTGATTACTACAACATTGTAAAACTAAATATCACATATCACTGTCATTTATAAATCTTTGTAAGAAAAAAATCAATTAGAAATTGGATTAATTAATTCTGGATGTCCAATCTTTCCCTGAGACGAATATATATCTTTAAAATGGGTCTCAATGTTGTTGCTATCATGCTCATTATAACCAAAATGAAGCAAATAACTGTCAACCATTCTGGGTTCTTCCACCAGTTTGAGAACAAACCAAGCAATATGGTTGTTACCCCCAAACAGAATGTCAGTAAACCGGCAGAAGTATGTATCAATTTAGTGTAAATGGGGGGAAGGTAATTTTTTAAGTTCAAACTGTTAAGAGCACCCAAACCTCCCAACATAGTCAGCAACATAAAAATAAATGATGCCAATCCGAATTTACCATGGAAACTAACAAAGTGTGGATAATCTTTAAGAAACTTGTTAGTTACTATTACAATGAATCCTGTCAACACTATAGTACCAGCTATCACTTGAAGGACCCAATGGCGAGCACTTCTTAATCGTATGGGCATCCATCCTGTGGCTAAGTCACCTGGAGTTAGAGCATGCATTGCAGAAGTCATAATTATCATCCACTGAAAAAATGCAACACATAATAATTATAATGTAACACTAAGACAACGCGCAATTTATTATTAGTTATTTTGCACTAAACTTACCCCAAGTGTCATTAAAGTGGGATGAAACGAAAACAGATTTACGCCGTCTTTGAAACAGGAGTACATGATTATTCCCAGGAACAGCAGTCCGCATATGTTAGATACGAGATTCAAGTAACTTGGCGATGTATCTGTATTCGGGGCTACTAAGCGCGATGTTTCGGATTTTCTGTCTGATGGTCCCATTTCTGCAGAGCCAGTTTCCTCTCCGCCTAGTTCCATAAATTCTATCAAACTTTGAAGTGTTCTCAGAAACGGCGGCTTTTATAGTATTTGGGAAGGATACTGCTTAGTTCATTTATACGCAATTGAGAATAATTTTTATTGATTTTAATTCGTCAACTTCAGTGTAGTGTAAGGCTGCATTCCGAATTAGACCATGATCGCTCACAGCGATATTTTGCGTTCCGAATTAGATAGATATCATGATTATGACAGCTAAGAACTGTCATCAATTCGGAACGCTCGTGAACGCGTTCACAGTGTGGTCGCTTAACGTCAACCTCACACTTTGCACAAAAGAGACCGATTTGATATTCTTCTGCAAATGGAAGTTCAACGCATTGGCAATTATAGTTTGTTGGTTGACTCTATCGACTCTGATAACTCAGATTTTGAGTTTGAGAACGACGATTCGTCCAGGGATGAAACGAATGACGAAGTGCTTATATTAGCCTATTTACATGCTCCAGGCAAAGATTTACCCCGAGGAAAAATGCCATGTTCATATTCATTTATTTATTCTTTGTCACAGGTGAAAAGAGAGTTCTTACACGTAGCATTATTGTATCACTGTAACATACCCATGGGTGTACAATATTTATACCTATGTATGTCAATATTATTGGATATGTTAAATTAAAAATACAATTACACTCTTAATTGTTTCCAAGTGTAATGTACACTAGAACTCAGTGGTTAATATTAGGAAAATATAAGTAACACCAAATTACACCGATATCGGCTCGCAGCTAACATCCGCGTCTTCTCTCTGCGGCGGTCGGTAGACCAGACCAGTGATGTACATCAGGCTGTTCGGCCAGTTGACGTAGAGAGCTGGCTGCTACTCCAGTTTTTTGTGACGATTTGGTGACTCATAAATATGCCAGCCAAATAATTTGTGACTCAATGGTTCGAAAGTTAGAAGCATTTCGTTATGGCCGAACAGCCTGATCTCAGGCTGTTCGGCCAACCTGAATCTCCATAACTGAGGACTTTAGAGAAAATGTGACTGAATGAAGACTTAGTACTGATTTAGTGACTAACAACCACTGCTGTACTTTTACTCGTAATGATACAGGTTAAAAGGAAAATGAATTTTAGTTCCCGAAATATCAGGCTGTTCGGCCAACGTGATCTCCATAACTGAGGACTTTAGAGAAAATGTGAGTGAATAAAGATATAGTTACGGTACTGAAACGCATTTTTACTGCTTTAGTTTTTTTTGTGACTTACCGTAGACCGTAGACCGTATGCCATGGTAAGAAAAAATATTTTATTGGCTGTTTTTCATGTCTTGGTAGCTACTGAACCCCACCACTGATAAGCAGGCATCTGAACTCAACGTTGCTTTTGCATAATACCTAATAATATTAATAAACATGATGTGCTTAGTTTCATTGAGATCTGCTCGTTATATTATACTTACTCATTTCGTTGGAATACCTACATGTTCACCTTAGTTCAACAATTCCGGCGAGATTTGTTGCTTTCAGTACCTAGATACTTTCTCGAGAAATAATATTGTTTCGTTGAAATTATGGTCACCTTGTCTAACAAACCGATAATCGCAATGTTTTGAGGTTATAAATGTTTAATTTTCAATTTATGATCAAGGGGGCAGTCACAAAAAAAACTAAAGCAGTAAAAGTTCGTTTCAGTGTCGTAACTAACTCTTTATGCAGTTAGAGTATCTCTCAGATCATCTGTTATCCAGAAATTACATTGGCCGATTCTGGGAACTAAAATCCATTTTAATCAAAACCTTACGAGCATTACGAGTAAAAGTAAATCACTGGTTATTTGTCACAACCTCGTTACTAACTCTTTATACATTCATTGTTTCTCTAGGCTTCTTCGTTGTGGAGGAATCGACATCTCAATGTTTTGAGGTTAACAATGTTTAATTTTCAATTTACCATCCAGGGGGGCCGTCTGGGGGGAGGTCTGCCCGGCTTGGGCGGAGCAACGCCGTGTCCTCGTGGAGGCGATTGGCGGTGGCGATCTCTCGCGTCCGGCCTTGGTCCAGGCCATGGTACGGAGCGAGAGGGCTTGGGAAGCCGTCACCTCCTTCTGCGAAGCAGTAATGTTCGCGAAGGAGGAGGCGGAACGCGTGAGGGAGAGGCAAAGTTTGCGCCCTCACGCCCCTAGCCGCCGCAGGAGACGCCCTGGGCGTCGGGAATCGCAGGCCGATTCCCGGCCACCGTAGGCGCGGGCCTGCGAGCGGCGAGCAATGGGCAGCTCGCCGTTCGATAAGGACCAGGCCCGGGTCGACGGCGCGTTGTGTTCCACGCGCGCCTCAAAGAGATGTCAGCACCAATGACGGGGTTTGCTAGGACCGATGCCTGCTAGGGTTGCGGAAAAGTCCAAGAGGGTTACCGTGGCCCCTGGCACAGGCAACTGAAGGAACACGGGTGGGTTTTAGTCAGTAAGAGTCTGACACGCCCTCCTGCTCTGCCCAGAGCGGGAGAAGTTATTTGATGATTTCCCACCCACAAAAAAAAAAAAAAAAAAAAAAAAAAAGGGGGGCCGTCACAAAAAAAACTGAAACACTAGAAATTAGTTTCAGTGTCGTCACTAAACCTTTATTCAGTCACATTCTTTCTAAAGTACGCAGTTATGGAGATCACGTTGGCCGAACAGCCTGATATTTGGGGAACTAAAATTCATTTTATTCTAAACCGGTGGCATTATGAGCAAAAGTAAATCAGTGGTTATTTGTCACCAAATCGTTACTAGCTCTTTATTCATCAACACTTTCTCCAGGCTTCTTCGTTGTGGAGGAATCGAAATTTCAATATTTTGAGGTTAGAAATATTTAATTTCCAATTTACCATGAAGGGGGGCAGTCACAAAAAAAACTAAAGCAGTAAAAATGCGTTTCAGTACCGTAACTATATCTTTATTCACTCACATTTTCTCTAAAGTCCTCAGTTATGGAGATCACGTTGGCCGAACAGCCTGATATTTCGGGAACTAAAATTCATTTTCCTTTTAACCTGTATCATTACGAGTAAAAGTACAGCAGTGGTTGTTAGTCACTAAATCAGTACTAAGTCTTCATTCAGTCACATTTTCTCTAAAGTCCTCAGTTATGGAGATTCAGGTTGGCCGAACAGCCTGAGATCAGGCTGTTCGGCCATAACGAAATGCTTCTAACTTTCGAACCATTGAGTCACAAATTATTTGGCTGGCATATTTATGAGTCACCAAATCGTCACAAAAAACTGGAGTAGCAGCCAGCTCTCTACGTCAACTGGCCGAACAGCCTGATGTACATGACCAGTGGCCCCCACCCCGCGACACCGCGGCACCGCGCGTACGCTGCTCGAGACGACAGTTATACCCAACTATACATGTCTATACACTACACCAAGAATTACAAATAACCTAGATGCATCAATAATTAAACATAATGTGCATGGGTTTAAAACTCATTTCAGGTACAGCTCACGCGATAAGAGTTTGGCTTTGACCGTTATTGCGCAGAAATCAGAAATTGGTTATCAACGGGCAATTAGCGGGGTGCAGGGCGGGTGTGTAGGCGCACGCGGTGCTCTGATTGGCGCTCCAGTCGTTCCCTGCCTCTCGCATCGATACGACGTACCGCGCACTCCTGTTGTACAATCAAAAGTTCAAAAATCCGAAGAGCCAAACTCTTATCGCGCGAGCTGTATTCTATTAACATGGTTTTTACAGCACAATTTCGAAAATGCCGCTTTAGATATGATGCGACTCGAAACAAAACGCTCAACTGTGATTTTTGACAGCGCTCACGGTGATATTATTTAGGGCATGGTCGGCGTTATCGCAAGATGGCGCATGTCATGACGTCATATATGACGATTCACGGAACATCATTATCACAGACAACAATATAGTATAGGATAATCATTATCGCGCTCACGCTAATTCGGTACGGGTGTTAGCGCGCTCAAATCGATAACAGCGCAACTCGGAACGCTCCCTAAGTAAACGTAGTGGTTTTATACTCTTTACTCTTTCTGTATAGATAGGGTAAATTAATCTATGTAGTAGTGTATGAAGCTAGCTGAACTGAAGTTATTTCAGGTCAGCCGGTCGATTCTGTAAAAATCTCACCGTGAAGACTTGCGTTACGTGGAATGAGCTGTCAGTGTCATCCCACTGATACTAGGGATTGACCAAACATTACATTTTCAATCGATATTTTAATATTACTTGAGAGGTGAGATTGAATAACTTCGAAGAAAGTATTCAGTGATTGGTATTGTTAGCGACACGCTCATATTTTGTAGATTCGTAGTAAGTAGTACCTAATAACATATTATATTATGTAAGTTAATCTAAGTATAGATGTATAGGCCGCTGGACCCCCACCCAACACGCCGGCAGTTGAGTCCGCGCGAGCACTGCAAGCGGGTGCGCTTGTACTGTTTACCTTGTTTGTAATTTTTTCCGTGTCTTTTCCAAAATTTAAGTGTCTAAGCTACCTTTTTGTTTCACTTCACCGATTGCCACCTATAACATCTACAAAGTGGTCAATCGAACTGGATCAATTAAAATCACACACAAATAAAGAGCCACTCGTGTATGTCTATTCTACAGGCGCACATGCAATGGTTTTAGAGGTACACGATTCTGCGAAACGTTACTCCAGCAGGAAATGCAATATCTCGAATGCCTGAAGATGCACAAATTGTATTTTCAGTGCACTTTTTTACACAAATATAAGCTCTCTGGCCATGCACAATATTTCTCTCTCCGATCATTCAATTAGAATTTTCCTGCTGGAAAAACTTTACTTTAGCAGAAATCATTTTTTCCGTTTTTTTGCAAAACGACAAAGCGCACAATTTTTTTATGTGGTGCACGTTTACAGCAGATTATGCAGTAATTATACGTTTCACTCATATCACTCTAGGAACCACTTTCCTGCTAGGGTAGCGTACACGAAGTATTGGCTCAAAGTTGGTTTTATCCTTCACTGTGTTCGGCCGAGGACATTACCGTCGGAATAGCCATAAAAGTTTACGAAGGTTCGTAATTACCAATGATTACCTGCTAATCTTGTAAAATGAGTACCTATATTTCATACCAATCTAATTCACTCTAGTTTTCCTTGCCAGCAATGCTTTTTATTTGAGCTTTTAACGGGCTGTCCAACTTTATTACTAAATACCTACCTAGCTAAGACATAATGGAAATTTTAATTCGGCTGACTGCAACCTTCAAAATGAATGGCAAACCTTATTGATCACCACTCTATCACTACATATTATTATATAATATGTAAAACGAGTCTTTCAACCTAGACCTATGACCATATTATGCCCGTCTGCCTGGTAAGAATGATATGTTAATTAAGTATTTAAATTCTTTTTTTTTATATTAATGAGCAGCTATTATTCATGTGAATAATAGCTGCTCATTAATATAAAAAAAAAGTTTTTTTGTTTATTTCTCCATACACAAGGGTATTTTTTAAATAATTTAAAATACAAACATGTTTACCAGATACCTGATTTGCAAAGCCTTTGTTATGAGAAAATTGTGCTCGAGGTGTCAAATAAAAAGGGTTGCAGCCACTCTCGTCTTGACTTATTCATCTCAGTTTTGTATGTATTTGTGTGATAGTAGTAGTATATTAATATATTTTTTCTACGTAATACCTTGTTCACTTAAAATAGAAATGATAAAATTGTCGTTTACTAGCATTTGGACCAGTCATAATTATTATAATAAATCAAGCAATGTGTGTTGTCATTCGTCTATTAGATACCAGAGGGGCAATTCCCGTATTTTTAAGAACGTTCGCATTCTAATCTCAGTGTCAATCTGTCAAAAATTGTATAGCGTTTACCTGCATTTTTGACATTAGACTGTCGCTGAGATGAGATTGCGACTTGAATTTGAACGTTTTTAATTACGGGAATTGGCCTTCAGGTCAAATTAGTCTTGTCATTGTGATTTTAATATTTCAGATATGTTTTCTGAAACTCAAACCTTAACTCTTTAACAAACCCAAATCCTTTTCTTTGTAATTAACTTACCATAGGACCTACACCAAGTTTAATACATGCTGATGGGAGAGGAGGTAGCTCCAGCCGCGACGACAAAACACTGACTGAAACGGTATAATTTTTTTACTAACTATTCGACTCAACGAATGGTGGTAGTTTAAATAATAGTAAGACGTCAACGATTTAAAGCAATACAGTTCGATGAGTGTAGGAATTACATAAATCAAATACTTAGTAATAAACAACAAATAAGATGAAAAATGATGAATAAGATCAAATTTGTAATAAATACTTAGTAATATGTAGGTACTATTGTCTGTCTTCAGCTAGTGGGGGCGTGCAGCCCACACACATATGCGGCGA
This sequence comes from Brachylomia viminalis, assembly GCA_937001585.2. Taxonomy (NCBI): domain Eukaryota; kingdom Metazoa; phylum Arthropoda; class Insecta; order Lepidoptera; family Noctuidae; genus Brachylomia; species Brachylomia viminalis. The sequence continues at coordinate 15,228,045 of OW443299.2, forward strand.
CCCTCCATCCCGGCGTGCATCAAAAAGTTGAACCTCGGGAAGCAGCAGGCTCAGTAGAAGCAAATGCATTAGCAATTTTTTTTTATGTGATACAAATGAATAAATTTTATTTATTTCTTTATTATATATGTACACTAAACAGTTAATAAAGTAAAATACATAAAGATAGAAGAGCACAAAGGAACTGCACAAATCATTAGAAATTGCTTGGAGAGAGTTGAAGGATGAGAAACGTAGGCACGGTGTGTAAAACAGTAAGGAAGACTTAAATTAGACTATAGTAACCTAAACATAGGAACTTGCATTATATTATCGGCTTAAAATAAACATGCATACAATGATAATATACATAGAATATAGAAACAAATACATGAATAATTATAATAATTTTAATTTCTTGTTAGCAAAAGAGAAGCAATTTGTGTAGCTCCCCATAACTAGATGATATGCCTGAATATTTATGTTTATATTTTGTTAGTATCTTGCACTGTGGTTTATCTAGATGAAGGGAAATAAAAAAAAGCTATACATGTGCTATTTACGTGTATAAGTAATATGTAAACGAACAATATACCAATCACTGAATACTCTTCGAAGTTATTCAATCTCACCTCTCAAGTAATATCCATTTGTTTAAAACTAAATTTTGGTTTGTACAGACGCCAGCAGGTCAAGCTACCCGAAACTGTCAAATTTTCCCAATCAACCTTGAACCTTAATGCTTTAGAGATAAAGTTGAAAATCTATTAAAGAAATTTGACAGATTGTAGTAGCTTTATGTGCTGGCGTCTGTACATAATAATACTGACATTCAAAAAATGTCTAAAAATGATTGGAATTGACCATCTAAAAGCATTGAAATAAATAGGTAGGTGCTAATTATTGTCTCGGAATTCGAATACGAACAGACTTAGGGACGTGTTGTCATTGCAATAACGAAAGAAAAAATTGTGGTACGTCTACCTACTAATGACAGCGTCTAACGCGCTTGCGCGGCATGATCACATCACGGCAACGCTATTCTCGTTGCCATGGCAACATCACGCCAGCGAAGATAGGTGAGCCCGTGTGCCGGCGCTGCGCAAGTCTCAGTTGAACTTTAAAATTTTAGTATTGACGATGATAATTTGATAGATATTCTTTTATTATTGGCAACGACAGGTTAAGTAGACCTCTATCTATTGGACGTTGGTAAATAAGTAGGTACCTACCTACCTAGTAAGTAAGTAAAAAAACTCCATGTGATATTGCCAGCGCCTAACGCGCAAGCGCGGCGTGATCGTCATCACATCACCTGAATCTCAAAACTACCGGCGAGGTGAAGTAAGCGCGATTCGCAAGTGTCGGTATAGATTTGGGTTAGTAACAAGCCTGAACAACGTAGCACAGTCTTTACTCGACTCGAGTCACAGTCGCTTCTTCAAAACACGTCGCGATTGGGTCATAGGATTGCGTTTACATAATCATTTAACATGGGCGCCGCCGGGAGCGGGGTGCAAGAGGGCACACTTATTGCACTCTCCTGGCTTCAAAATTAAATATAGATGTAAAACATTCGGAACTAAAAAAATATGCGAAAATGCCTCATAGAATATTAAAGCACTTAACGTATTCGAGGCGAGGTCCTGAAATTTTCCTCACAATTCTAGTGCTTTTGTGGATTATTCAACAAAGTTCCAAAACTCCTATTTCCGAAAATCTAATCGGCCCTAGGCGGGGTGCTAACATTATAAAGCTCGCTTTGCTCGCTCTTATATCCTACATACTCTTAATTGTTATGCTTTTCTGCATAAGTCGACAAAGTTACTCCTTGTATGAATGGAAAAATGATCGAGCCCGCTTCGTTCTTAATTACAAACAATGTCGATACGCGTTTCTTTTTGGTAGCGGTCTTCAACTTGTATGTTTTATATTATATTTACAGTTCCGTGCGTGACGCACTCGCGCCTATGGCAAACTAAAAAAAAAACAGCATTGACTTTCTAACTGAATTTCTGTTTTGCTATTTTATTTTAAAACCATCAAAATAGTAATGTTTAGCCACTTAGCTAAGCTTTGAAATAATATAAAATGATCAATAGAATTTGGATAAAAAATACAAATCTCGACTATGATTGTAAGTGTAATGCTTGGTCAATCCCTAGCATCAGTGGCACAGACACAGAGTACTTTTTTTACGTAGACGGAGAATCTGTCGACGTCTTTTTTCTGTCTACGGTTTTTTTAGATAAGTATTCAGTGGGATGACACTGACAGCTCACTCCACGCTCACTTCACCTAAGTTTTCACCATTTTCACGGTGAGATGGTTACAGAATCGCAATGCTGACATTGACAGAATGTATGAACCACTTCCTTGGAATTAGTAAGTACTTTATCACCAAGAACGAATGACAAAACAGAGAAATAATTAGTTTCCAGAAGGCAAAAAAAAGAGGAAAGAACTCTTCGATCTTGTTAAATGGTCTAAGATCTTGCCAACATTCACGAACTTTAATTTTCATAAGGTATTCCTTAGATCGTAGCAGGTGGCGTTATATCTGAGTAGGTACTATCAGCTTAAATTCTACACTAGTTGGGTAACACCAATGACCAATGACGTAGTTTATATATCATTGGGTAACACTGTTTCAGAAAAACTTCACTTCTATACTGTACTTTGATTGGCCCATCCCCATTCTAGTGGCAAACCTCCGCTTTTGGCACGAAAGCTTGTTATTTCTTTCTGTCATTTGCAAACAAACAAAGACAGAGAGTCAAATTCTGTCAAATACAAGTCGAAACTTGTCCGCTCGCCCCGGCTCGCTCGGTTGTTGTTTACCAAAATATTTTAAATGTCATATCGCAATCGCATTAGTCTGAAGTTTTCGGCCTTGTGTGGCGGTTGTCTCATGTATTTTGCGAATAATTTATCGTACCAAGAACTGCTACTTTCATTCTATAGGAAAGATTTCTCTCAAAGACTCCCCGATTGCTCAATCCAAAGGACTGCCTTGTCGCATTGCATTTAAGTTTCCAGCACTGCGCCGTGTAGTAGTGTTCAGTTTTATTTGAGATTCACTAATAATAACGTGTGTGTGCGACATAATCGTAGTGATATTGCCCAATTACATGTGAAATTAATTGCATGTCAGAGACAGTTGTGACTGGATCAGACAGGAACAAGGCGATATCATTCACAATGTTAAGGTAAGTCAAAATTTTTGTTCTCGAAATCCATCTATAAAAATCAATGCCACTTTTCGTTGTAATGTTATAACTCAAGAACGGATGGACCGATTTAGCTAATTATTTTTTTTGAATATTCCTTGAAGTACGAGGATGGTTCAAAAGAAGAGAAAAATTAAAAAAAAATGTTAGGCGGTACGAAATTCGCGGGGCAGCTAGTATTTACAAACATATTTATAAACATATTTATTAATATTGTACGAATTTTCTTCCAATGCATTAAAAAAAGGTTTTTATTAAACTTTCATTTAATTGAAACCTCAAGTGGTTCTCTAGATGTTTCCAGAAAATAAATTGTTCAAATAATTACTACACTATTTTCTTTCTTTTTCTGGAATGTTTCACATGCACATGTGGGGATCTTATCATTGTAATCTTCTTCTTTAATATCTACCTATTGTTAGGTCCAATTTTTCTCACTAACTTCACTTCTGCAAGCAATAATGTCATCCTCCACAATTTTGAAATTTTAATATTGTTCAACAAATGCAGATTTAGCTTGCGCAATATAATTATGTTTTTGGAGCCATAGATGGTTTGAAAATTGCTATTGTACTTGGTTTTAAGTATTGAAAGCTTACCTCTATTATTTTTATTAAAACTGTCAAATGTATTATATGCATGTGTTGCTCTAATTATCTGAGGAAAATGTTTAGTTGATATATTTAGAAAACCATGGATCTCTCGTGCACAATTTTAGCTGAAATGTGGACAACTACATAATTAATTATTTAATTCTAGAATAAATTAAAACATATAACGCTCCACCTTAAGGCCAATTCCATAAATATAAACATTTAAAAATCTCAGCGACAATCAATGTCGAAAATTTAGGTAAATTTGAGCATTTATGTCAGATTAGAATGTGAAGGGTCTTAACTTGTGGTTTTTAAATTATTATTGTGGTTTTAATATTTGTCATTCCCATTAAAATGATATTGACAATTTGAAATCTGATTAATTTATCATTTTATATTCTAGAACTTGAACTCCTTTCATGGTCTTGTATGTTTTAACTTTGGGTGCATATTATTTCAGTCAAACTACCTAACAAGGACTTTTCCCTGAAATTTAATGAAGTCATAAAAAGGATATTTCGTTTTTGTGTATACTGTTGACACAATAGACCATGAATCATCATATTTAATATTTCTTAAAAACATTGTTTAGTTGCTGGGCTACATCATGATGAATCTATGCTGACCTTGCATGCATTTAACCTTGATGTTATGTTATCATCCAATACTACTCATAGCTATTCAATCAACTACATAACTAAGTACATATTGATAATTCATTATTCTTCTAAACAATCAGTAGTATAGTTTAAAAATTTGACTGCTTGTTTATTACTTACTTGATAATATTTTCTTATATATATTTCAGTACCTATATGTTTTGATAGGATGAAAGAAGAAATATGTTTGTTCATAAACAAACATATTTCTTTGGGCTGAATCAATCAATCTATGCAGTCTAGAGTTATAAATGCAAAGTCTAATCTGATCCAACACTACAACTTGATACAATAACCACTCCAATAAATTTTATTATTACACAAATTAATTGAATATCCAATTGTATTTACAATTTTTTTTTTCTTGCCCGTATTGGTGAGTTCTAAGCTACAGGTCATAAAGAAAACTGCCTAAAGGAACTATGCGCTCATTTTAAAAGTAATAAAATGGGTAGGTACTAAGATTTTTTTAAATGGTTTAGGTATTTTCGATGATTTAAATTTTTTTTATCTGCCTCTACAATTTTATATTAATTAATTTATATAACAATTTTAATATTACACACGAAATCTTTTAAGTAAGTAACAATCATAGGTATAAACTTGCTAGAAGTTTTCTAAAATATTACTTTACAATTGTATAGATAAACTGTTAGAAGTGGCACCCTTTCATGTTTAGTTGTTGTCACATTTAAAAAAAAAACTGTCTACAGGTTGTATGTTGCATGATAATTGGAAAAATCAAATCTTTGTAATATCCTAGAATTACTGCAAAGGACTGCATACTCAGCCTGTAATGTTCTCACTGCTGGGACACAGTCCTCCTCTCTGTAAGAGGGAGCGGGCCGTAAATCACCACGCGAGCCCAGTGCGGGTTGGTAGATGTCACATGTCTTCGAATTTTTGGTTCTAGGACATGGCGGTTTCCTCACGATGTTGTTCTTCACCGTTTTGAGAGCAGTGGTGATGAAATAATTTACACAAAGTTAAACGCGTGTCTGGGTTCGAGCCTACGACCTACAACTCGTAAGGCGCGGTCGTTACCACTGGGCCACCACTGCTCTTGGAAAGAACTGGATTCTTTCAAACTAAAAAAAGTTTTTCGTAATCATATTATCGGGAGAGTGGCTACGCTTGCCGCGGTCGGTACGTCCGTGGACCATCCATACCTTACCGAGACCTCTCCGAGCCTCGGAATGCACGCTAGTACCGACCAGGCGTCATTCGTAGATCTTTCAATCTTTGACGGTCATTATTACGGGTTGTCTTTTCAGTAGGCCGAAAGTTTGACAAACAGTGTTACCAAGTGGAATCGATAGTGTTACCCAGTAACTGAGTAATGGTCAGGTAGGCAGTTGCTCTTAGGTTCTGTATTACGTTTTTTGGCAGCAACATCCGAAATTAATGTTATTTTTTGTTGTGTTAACTTCCCCGCACCAATACGTACCTTATACCTGCACTACTTGCTAGTTGCTAAGTAAACAACAGTGGCAGGAAGTTTTATAACGTCATCAACATACACCAAGTGGATTAAATACGTTTTATTGACGCTAACTGGCAAACTCCTCAAGCAAAGTTAATAAAATGTATTGAGACCACCGCGCGATTTTCCTCTACCAAATTAAATAAATCGGTGTCGTACATGGCTACATGAAAAAATGCGTACTTCCCTTTTTGATGGCGGTTAAAAATAATGGAACTCAGCTGCAACCAGTTAGACTGGAAGCCGATCTGCCGATCCTAACATAGTTGTGAAACGGATAGGCAGGTGACGAAAGTAGAACAAAAAGCGTCGCAAAAACTCTCCAGAAGATGGAGGAAATTAGTAACAGAATAAGGGCGAGGAAACGACCTTCTGCACTAAGTCATTTCATCATAGAACATAATTTATTAAACTATATCAAGGAAAGCATAGGTACTTTTATACGAGACTTATTATCAGCGAAGCTATCCGATAGTAATGATAGTACTTGGTGCTTAAACTTCGACTCGAGACTTGTGTTTTAAGTAGGAACTAGTTAGTTATACGTCCTAGATCTATTCGCTGTAATCATGCCCTGTGTACCTACTAGGATCCGTACCGAACTTAGTTCTTAACTATTCCTAGAAGCCGAGGACCGTCGTTTAAATGTAATAACTGGTCACGCTTCGTCTAACTCCTTAGCAGGTAATCTGTATTGTCCAAATTCAGCAATTTTTGAGATTTCTGTTTATAAAAATAAATTTTGATGTGAATATTAGCGCAGAGCAAGTCTGCGCAATGGAATGCATTATTCTTCTCACGTTTTCAGATAATAATGATGTGTAATTTTACTTTATTAAACGTTGGCTTCGTCAAGATTCGCAAAGATCTCCCAGAGGGTTCTACTTTCTAAACCTCTCCCGACAAGATAGTATTCAGGAGGAAGGACATAATTTTTTTATTTCCTATGAAATTAAATACTTAACGCCGATACGTCTCACCTTGAGGAGATGACGTATTGCGAGATTACCATGGATGGCTATCCTGATTCCGGAAGCAATTTAGGTAGGTTAGGCAAATGCCTACGTTTAAACGTTTTGATTTTGTGATGGAATTGCAGAAACAAAGCTGAAAGAATAACAGCTGACTTATCTGTAAACCGATTTGTTCTATACCTACTTAACAATTTGTCTCTGTATGGAAAGTCTGTGTTATTGTACCAATCGATCGCGTTCAATTTTTTATTCCTTTATAGAAGCGCTTGATATCTTTATTTTTTCCCCACGAGCCCTTCGACATGTAGTCGAAGATGTCTTGTCAATTTCTCGGGATTTCCATTACGAACACTCACCGCGTATGAAAAGAAAACCTCTAGGGCCCATTAAAAAAAAATAAAACTTAAAAAGCAGGTTCCGATTTGTTTCAAAGGATAACTAAGCATTTTAGTCTAGCAAAAGTAAAGTAAATCAGTATTGCACAATATTGCGTCATCCGCAATCATATAACCTTCTGGAGCTTGTCATAAGTCTCATTATCCTTCATCCTAGCTACTAGGGAGGTTAATACGTTTTATCGCAGGTCCCGGTGTGCAAGTATCGGCCAGCCATCTCCATCCTACTCTCGCGCTTGTTTTATTTTTAATTTCGTTCGTTTTGCTTTTCAATCGTATCACACCGCGCTTGGCACTCGCAAACCGGACCATGAGTCATTCTCTATTTCACATAACTGGAGGCAAAACACTAGCGCATCCAACCAAAAAAAAAACTTTATGGGTACTTACAGGTAGGCCGGGTAATGGGCGGACTTTTGTTTATGTTTTTTTTCCTATTAAGATGCATGTTATTTTCTTGGTTAAGCTGATTGAATGAGTATAATATTATTTCAAATAATAATTGATTTGTATCTGTTGGGATTATCTGTTTCTTTCTTTTGGTAGGTAGATACCAACACAACACAAACGCTGTACCATCTAGTGCTCAGGCCCAAAAAAGGGTGGTCCGAGATCTAGTGATAGACCAATCTGAATCATCTGGATATTTTGACTTGTTTTTCTTTACCGTCATTTATCTTTTTAATCGACTTCAAAAAATGGTGGAGATTATTACTTTACTTGAAACACTACTTATTTTTAGTATGCCTTCAATAGTTTCAAATACTTTGGTACTTACGTAAATATTGGTTCCGCGACGCGAGTGATTGATCTTTATTTTTTGTCAGACAAGTCAACGGAACGGAGCTACGAAACCAAGGAAAATACTTAACTTTTCCTAGTATTTTATTTTTAACCGATGTCAAAAAGCATTAAACTATAAGTTTGAGATTTCTGAACTAATGTAGGTACGGTTTTAAGTTTCATTTCAAAACAATTTTTTCACCCAACTTCGGCAACGAACTTGCTTCGTAGGTAGGGAGAGGAACATGTAAGTACCTAGTTATTAAGGGAAAAAAACTGTTTTTTGTGACTTAATTAAGTCGGATTATATTTTAGTTGTTTTTATTGTAAGTACCCGTAAATGATTTGCATTGCATGTAAAAAATCCAAATACCTGACTAATAGGTAGGTACCTACGGTGTAAGCCAACATTCATAAACGTACACACGGCTACAGATCAAGCTATACATTTCCAGTATAAGCTGATCTCGCATTGTATAAGATTGCCTTACAATGAGAGGTCAGTGTAAACTGGAAATGTATAGCTTGATGTGTAGCCGTGTGTACCAATCAAATCAATAGATATTTTTTTTGGCGATATCCTAGGTAGGTATAAGCATTGTTAATTTCGTACACATGTTGCATTAAATAGGTACCTACCTACCCTCGTTCTATTTACAGGCGTCAGGCACGATACGAAGGAAAGTTCAAAGTTCGAAGAGTTGTTTCGTTCGTTCTTTTGCTTTCAGTACGTTTAGCTTTTAGTTCGTTTACCAGTAACTATAAGTCGTTTTTTATTATTTTGGTAGTCTCAGAGCCCACCTAAATGGGCGTGTTATATTAAGACAATCGCCCTCCCACAGAGGAACTTGTTCCTATTCGTGTTAAACCTACTTGTTCAATGCGTCAAGGTCTTCGCAATAAAGGTTTTTAAATGATTCAACAACCAATACGCGAGATAAATAATATGGGTTTTATGATAATATTATGATGTTTTTGCGATGAGACCTTGAAAACCTCGCATCCGTCTAACGGTGCTTTCGCTGTCAAGGACAAACTGCAAGACTGCAGGATCTTCTTTTACAAAGGTTTATCCTCAAAGCAATTATTATGTGGTATTCGAACAATTAAGCGTAAATATTAATAATTTAAGAACGTTATGTAGCCGCAAGGAAGCTCAATCCAGTTGAGAAGTAGGAGGTTCTGAGAAGCCCCAATTAATCCCGAATGCATGGATATTTCTATCGAGCAGCGAACCGCGTTATGGTTACTGCTAGTCAGTTGGGAATGCTACGACAAGTAGATAGCTCAGTAGGTAGTTTCTCTACCTGGTAACTAACCAAATCATTATAGGTATTTTTTTCTCAGTCTGTCTATTTAGATCAGTGACTCGGTTCTGCTCAATAATTTTAAAATTCTTTTCTTTTAAAAAAAACAAAACGTTGTCCCACAGTAGGAATTTCTCCTGTATCGTGTTTTCTCTGTATATGTAATTTAAATAGCTTGTTATAAGCAACTGAATGCACAACGCAGGTGTCTTTTAAATGCGATTCCACACCATCCATGTATACCATTGTCATTGTGATGTATATAATTATTTAATGTCGTCTAATTGCGTTGTAGTAAAGTTAACATTACTCTACGCATTTATCATCGGTCCCATGTGGATGTGGAGCCATAAAATGTAAGCATATTGTCGCAAGTTCGCAACCGAGTCAGGGCCGGCAGTCTCGACATAGTTAGCAATCGTTTTCGGTTGCTAAGTCCTAACAATCCAGATGTAACGATATTTGGTGGTCTCCACACTCAAATTTATCGGTTGTTACTGGTATTTTAGGTAGGTACCGGTAGGTAACAACCGATAAATTTGAGTGTCGAGACTACCAAACATTTACATCAACATTTACATCTGGATTGTTAGGACTTAGCAACCGAAAACGATTGCTAACTATGTCGAGACTGCAGGGCCAGGTTTAGCGTTTAGCAAACTGAAGTCATCAAATTAAGTCTAAAGCCAATAACCATGTTTGTTTAAAATCTTTGCATCTCTGTGATTTTAAATAACTCTCGATTACCTACTCGGTTTCTATAAAAGTCAATGACCTGCGGAAAATATTCTTTAATCAATAGGCATTAAGTTAACACAACACAACAAGATAATGATTGCATCATCTCCAATTTGGGATTTTGAGGCAGGTCGGCCTGTAGCGGGCATGCTTTGTATTTAGAATAAATTAAAATAGTCCGGTGAATAAGCGACAGACGTGGTGGTGAGTCACGGAGCTACTCGCACGTAGGCGGCCGTATGAACCGCATCTCTCTCATCCTTGAGTGTAGGTTTGGAACCATCGATCGAGATAATTATTTCACTTGATTGTCGATAGAGACACTGCATGATTCTCTATTACAAACTGATGTTACCTATTTAGATACATTTTACATTATATTAATATAATTTAACATGTTACATGGAATTCAGTAATAAAGTACTATAATTTAAATAGGTAAGTTTAAGAACGTCATTCGAAATGGGTGTGCCTCAGGGTTCAATTCTGGGTCCTTTTCTCTTCTCTTCTTATTAAGTTATTTATTCACTAGCTTCTGTCCGCGACTTCGTCCGCGTGAATTTTTTTGTACCCCGACCCAACCCGCCGCATCGCATCGCCTGCCCGCGCTATTATTTCGTTTTCGCTTAGCGTTCTTTCAGACTTTTTCTTTTTATCCGTCTCTTAACGGTCGTAGCGTGATGTTTGATAATCTATAACCCTTATAAAATAAAAGTAGCCTAAGTTACTCCATATACCATCAGTTATCTGCCAGTGAAACTCCTGTCAAAATCGGTCCAGCATATTCGGAGATTACTTGGAACAACCGGACAACTTTTTTTTTATAAATACCGTATATGCATTTAGTAAAAATCTGTTATTTCGACATTACAAAGAGACACTTAAACTATAAAGTATATATGTATTTAGATTATAGATGTGACGTTAAACACCTAGCAGTTGTCTAACGACCAATCTGTTAGTCATTCATTATCTTGCTCGGAGTCAATACTCTGAGGTTGCATAAAGTGGATTGTCTCATAACCATTAAAGGCATTACAAAATGATAAGTAACGTTAGCACATTGCAGAAGCTCGTTGTAGTACAAACATGACAGAATCTCGTCACACTCTAAGCTTACATACATTGCGAATCTATTCTGAAACACATTACATCGAAATAATTCATATTTCAGGACACTTTTTTGTATATTGACTAAAGTAGTGACTCGTTCTGGGAATTAGGTTTCACGGTTTATATGTTACGTAGAATTTGAATCACCGACAACTCTGTGAATGAACCAAATTATTAATTCTGTATGTGCGTATTCATAAGCTGCAAATAAAATGACTTAAATAAATCTAGTCTAAATAACAGATGGTTTCCGAGCTCTTGTTTCATGTTTATTAATAATAATTAAATTAATTGTTTAATATGTAGATAAGTATATTTTTATTTTTATTTTATTTTTATTTATTAGGGACAACAAACAGCAGTATATTAAATATTACACATGATTGGAGTACTATACTAATAGAATTAACAAATACACTACTCACGAGTCACGACGTTATCCACAAATTACCATATAAAATAATTAGCATATGTAATGTTAATAATAACAAAACAATAAGGGCAAACTTAAAGATACTCATAACAAAGTTAACATTATTACTCGGTTTGTCATTTTAAATGTATCTCGGAGAGCATAAAATAAAGTGGAAAAAAAAATCTAATAATATCTGCATCTTAATACTAGGGACAAATTTAAGGTTTGGAATGAGATAAAATCGGCATGTAAAAAACAAGTGAAAAAGGAAAAAAAAAAGAAACAAAGAAGCACGAACTAAAGCTACATAAATACATGAGGTGTGGGAATCAAAATTAAGTAGGTAACAACAAAACTTATGGCTGTTCCTTTAAAGTGGAAATAACTTGATTTTTGAACCTATTCTTGTTCAGAAATATAATATCAATTGTTCCAAACTTTTTATTATAAGTGTCGACCAATCGGTGCAGCGGTGAGCGTGCGCCTGAGTTGGTATGACAGAAATTAGTGGCAAACAAACACCGTGAACGTACTTCTCTAGTCTGTACTGTGCGAGGGACCAGGTAGCACAAACTTCTCACTAGATCAGAACAATCAAACTTGTTGCGGCATATACTGAACAGGGTCATCATTTCTAGGAGTGTGCGTCTAGATTGTAGGGTCAGGATATTATATTTTTCGAGCAATGATTGGTAGGAAATCCTTTTACGATAGCATCTATAGTGCACAGAACGAAGGTATTTACGTTGGACTAACTCCAATATTTCTATATATTTTTTGTAAAAAGGATTCCAAATAGGGACTGCGTACTCTAATTGAGGTCGGATTATCGACTTATATAAATGCAAATAAGTGGAAGGGCGGTGGAATTCTCTAGAAGCGCGCATTACGAAGCCAAACATTTGATAAGCTTTATTGACTATATTATTCACATGCGCATCGAGATGGAGCTTGGAGTCTAACTGTACACCAAGATCGCGGAGACAAGTAACATTATTTAGCACAGTATTGCCAAAACAATAACTAAACTTGATAACTGATTTCTTTTTGGTAAACGTAATACTATGACATTTAGAATAACTAAGCTGAAGTTTGTTAGAAGAGCAGTATTCTAAGAAACGATCAAGGTCCCTCTGTAAATCTATACAGTCAGAATCATTGGTGATATTTTTATATATCTTTAAGTCATCCGCATATAGGAGAAATTTCGAAGATTGAAAACAATTTTTAACGTCGTTAATAAATAAAATGAATAATAATGGACCTAGAATGGATCCTTGCGGGACTCCAGATGTGACTTTAATGGAGCTAGATTCATAGCCGTTTATCACCACTCTTTGAGTCCTATCAGTGACGTAAGAAACAAACCAGCGAAGCAGATTTCCTCTGATGCCGTTAAATGCAATTTTATCTAGTAGTAACTTGTGATCCACTTTGTCGAAAGCTTTTTGAAAATCAGTATATACCGCATCAATTTGCTGTCTATTATCGAGGCTTTCAAATAACTGCGATGTAAAAATGAGGAGGTTACTCACGCAGGACCTATCCTTTACAAACCCATGTTGTTCTTTTAATATCACGTGGCGTAGGACGGGGTAAATCTCGTTGTGAACGAGTTTTTCAAAAAGTTTAGAGAGCGCCGACAGCAAAGATATTGGGCGGTATGTAGACACATCATTTTTAGAGCCGCTTTTGTGGACCGGAACAATGTTAGCTCGTTTCCAGATCTCTGGGAATACGCCATTAGTAATGCATTTATTAAATAGTAAGGATAGAGGAAAGCACAGTGTGTCGCAGGTGTTTCTTAAGAAGATAGAGGGAATACCGTCAGGGCCCGGCCCCTTAGATGCATCTAAAGACTTAAGTTCACTTTGTATCTTGTCCATGGAAAAGTGTAAATTGCAAAGGTTAATATCATTATCGGGAGTAGGGGACGGTGGTTCCCATGAATTATGATCGAACGTAGAGGGTTCATATATCGAATGGAAAAATGTGGAGAATAAATTACAAGTAGCAGTTGGATCATTGGAAGACTGTTGTTGGCAATAGACTGTGGAGGGGATACTGTTACCGGGTTTACGATTGGAGACATACGACCAAAATGCCTTAATATTGACAGCCACGCTATCTTCCACCGTATTCATATATTTTTTATAGCATATGTCCACGTCCTTTTTAAATTTCGCTCTATAAATGGAAAATACTTCATAGTCGCTAATATTTCCGTATTTTTTCCACTTCGTCCATGCTTGTGATTTCTTTCTGTATGTATGCAAAAGTGATTTAGTGAACCAATTCGGAAAATTACAGCTTTTGGGTTTGTGCGTGGGAGTGTGTAGCTTAATGATGTCATAGATCTTTTCGTAGAAAATTGAAACTGCTTCCTCAGGAGGCAGTTCTTCTGGAAGGCTAAGCCAGTCAACGGCTTCAATTTCTGAATTAATCTCAGCATAGTTAGATTTATAATAATTAAGTGGTATTCGGTTTATATGTTTTGATATACATGAAAGTTTTCTAAATGGTATTAATGCATAGAAGACTGGATGGTGGTAATCAATGGGCAAAAGCGAAACATTAGGAGTATGAGTCACTACATGTGTGTTACAGAAGAATAAGTCCAGGATGCGCCCGTTGACGTTAGTAATACTGTTATATTGGTTCATATCCAATAGAGAGCAGAAATTCAATAGATGACGACTAACATTGGAATAAGCGCCGCTCGCGGCACACGCCATATGACTTTTAGAACTAATCCAATTAAGCTCAGGTAAATTAAAATCACCGGCAAAAACAACGTTTTCTATGGAGGGATCATCAATTAAAATAGCCAGTGAATCAAGAAAGTTAACATAAATATCCTCTGCTGTATTAGGGGGTATGTAAGTGGTGCAAAGTAGTAAATATTTATTATCATGAAAGGGTATTTTAATTATTTTATGTTCAGGTAAAATTAATGGAGGAGACAATGTGACACATGACGAATTAAGGGCCTTGGAGATCGCTATTAGGACGCCTCCTCCATCTTTCTTATTAGAGACGGAACGATTACGGTCGCATCTGTATACTGAATAGCGGCTATCAATAAATTCATTTTCAGAAATATCCGGCGTCAACCAAGTTTCGGTTAAGATAATTATATCGTAAGAGTGAGACAATATGTTAATATACAGTGTATTCAGTTTGGTCCTGATCCCTCGGCAGTTCTGATAATAAATACATAAATTATTATTATCTACAGCCATTATAAAAGCGTGGAAACATAATAGAATTGAATTTGCAAGTATAGTTAAAAAGTATTGCATTTAGTTTTGAATGGGAAATAATTGATTGTTTACATAACAAAAAGGTATACATGTGCACAATAACAGTTTTAAAGACTAACAACACAGTAATCAGCCGACGCATGAAAGTAAAATACGCATATGAATACTTAAAAACTAGATACGAACAATTGAAAAATATATTTTGTGTTAAGTAAGCAAGTATGAAATAATCATAATCATAAACAAAAATAAGACTTAGGTGTCCCTCACAAGACAAAGTAAACCCAGAACATAAATACCTAACGTAAAACGCAACATACCCACTTATAACTAAAAACTTAACCCATATATGTTTTATGTATATATTTATTTATTGTTTATGTAATTGGTACACCAC
Source organism: Brachylomia viminalis (assembly GCA_937001585.2). Taxonomy (NCBI): domain Eukaryota; kingdom Metazoa; phylum Arthropoda; class Insecta; order Lepidoptera; family Noctuidae; genus Brachylomia; species Brachylomia viminalis. The sequence continues at coordinate 15,243,377 of OW443299.2, forward strand.
TGACTACCTGCAGTGTTGTCTCTCCTTCTCGCTCTTCGCTCCTCGCTTCTTCTTGCTCTCTCCATCCAAAGGTCTGTAAAAGATCGCTTTTAGCGATAAGACCGCCCATTATGTCACCCTATGTAAAATTTCTACATTTATATCTGTAATTTTTTGGTGTACATAATAAAGAGTATTCTATTCTATTTTCGTATTATTATATTATATATTCGTATGCCGTACGCAAAATACGCGCTTTGACGTGGAGTTGCGAACACCAGCCCGTACTACCTTACCTACAATTACAATCTTTGAAAGTTAATAATTTTAAGCGCCGTCTTACAGTTTAAAACAATAGTACATTGTTACCCTAGGGGTGAAAGTAACTTATTTAGTACCGAACGGTAGCGCGGGCGCCAATAGTTCCGAGGGACTAAATAAGTCTTTTACCCAAGTAAAAATAAAAACATGAATTATGTAAAGTAAAAATTAGCCTCTTCTCTTATAAAATCAGGCGTTAAATCCCTATCTGAATCAGATGAACTCATTGAGTTAATACAAATCTCTGCTATACCGAAGTATAAACAAAACTGTACAACTCGAAAAAACAAATGATGATCGGATTCCCGCTATCCCGCCTATTTTTTTTTTTCTGTGGCCGGCTGCTAGCTATTCAGCCATTATTTTTCATTTCCATCATTGAAAATATGGTAAATATTTTGCCCAAATCTATGTTATTTTAAAGAAATAGTTGAAAGTAAAATAGAATAGTCATTTAACAAAAAAATATCTTTCATTACTAATCAACTTTATGTTATTTCAATTTTACATCGCGCTGTAATTGAGCGCCTGTATAGGAAGTTGGAAGATGATTCAATAGAAATGTGAAATAGAACTAGTTTTATTTTATAATTTGACAGCTGTCAGTTGAAAACGATTCTCCCTAGGGCTGAAAAGTATTACTTTCAACCCGCTCCTCAGGCAACTTCAGAACTACTTTCCGAGTATAAGTAATGAAAAACCTATTAATAACCTTTTCACCATTAATTTGGTAAGATCTGCACCCTAATTGCGTAACACACTTTCAATCACAATCTGAATCATTTAATTCAATTTTGAAGGATTTTGCTAATCCATTGCTTCATATGTTCGAAAAAATTGTCTATACAACAACGTAAATAACGCAATGAATGTTGTTGAACTGTCAAAATGAAAGCCATTGCTACTGTTAGTATCTTACGCAATTACCCCGCTGCTCATTCTTTAATCACCCCTTCCTAGACAGAATTACAAAAGCTACTTATTTCTTTATTGTTTCAGGTGGCTGGTGTTGTATGTGGCCGTGCTATGCTTGCCGCCGGCACGCGCTCAGCCGACGTCCTGCAGTTGGGACGCACATTGTTCCGATGGCTACTACTGCGAGACGGAAACCAAAATCTGCAGGGAGTGCCTCTCCTGCGAGGACCTCAAGAGGGAACCACCACAGGCTATCAACACCTGCATCAAGTCCGTCGCTGAATGTGGATCCTGTATCAATGAGTTAGTATCGAACTTGTACTGTAATAACTGTCTGCAGCGGACAGGAACCTTGTTGGTCATCATCTAGCTGTTATCCCTTGTGCCCGGGATACATGAGGTTAGTTTTTTAAGCTAGGATAGTAAGCTAGAGTCAGTAAGCTAGCAAGCTAGTAAATCTGGGTTTGTGTATACAGAAAAAGCTTAATTTCTAGGTTAGTAAGCTAGTTAGAAAGCTAGCGTCTCAAGCTAGGATAGTTTAGTAGGATAGGGTTCTAGTTTTGAGCTAGTAGCGTCGCCCACCACCAATTTTTGTATTCTGGCTTGTGTACTATCATTATGTGGCCGGCAAAGTCTGTACCCAAACTCAATCGGCAACCGGTGACTGTGATAATTTGTTGCCTGTTAGGTGCGTTACGCTAATTTGCTGACGAACTGACGACTTGACTAACTTCCTACTGTGTAAACGTGCGTACGGTGTGATAAAATATTTATGTGTAGACTTGGAGTATTTATTATCGAAATCGCTAACCAAATGAGGAAAATTATGTGCACATAATAATCATAATTATTGTGCAATGACATATTATCCTACTCTTTGATTGTGTAAAAAGAGTAGGCACGTTTTTAACCGATTTAAAACAAAGGAGCAGGATTATATTAGGTGAGTTTTATATTAATACAGGGTCTCAAGGTTCCTCAAGATACCAAAACGTCAAAGATATAAGTCTTGGTTTAACTATGGCTAGTGGATTCTAGACGGTAGCAAAAGTAGTATATTGTCTTTATCACCCACTCATTACGATTATCAATAGTTCAATAGATAACGTTTTGGGATAATTTATTGTGGAATATAAACAATCTTTCGCTTGAGTGCTACTTCAAGGCTACCACAGAAGGATGTCATGATAGCAGCGCAGCCGTTGCGCTGCCAACTAAATGCGTACCTACAGAGTACAACTACAAATATAAGTAATTGTAATATATATTTGTTGGTCTATATCATCGTTTTAAAATAAAGGGTTGCATGTCTGTCTAGGCGGCGAGATGTGCGGAAGACAGTGTTGCCATCGTGGGTAAAACCTGGATGATAAGTCACAAGCGGACGGGCGGCAGGCGGGCTGTGAATGATGATGTACAATGAGCCAAACAAACAAATGAAAATCTTTAATGAGATGCAAGTTCTTCCTTTATTTTAAACAAGCCTGTTATAAATTTATAAGCCAAGAGCTCATTCCAGCCGCAGCGCAATCTGCGCTAGCCTTTACAAATAGTTGACGCAATAGGTTTATTGATAATAGTGAATCTTATGTACAGATATTAGGTAATTAAAGTAGCTAAAATGTCTGACTCGGGGAATTTTATGAAGATGGCGAGAGGATGCGTCGGATCGGATGCGGAAAAGCCCATGCACATTCTGAGATGAGCCTTTTAGAAGTGATAGTTATTTTTCCGGTCTATAAATAGACTTCTTTCATCACCTATGGCTTGACATTGCATGGATAACCTGTTATGAAGTATATTTAGGTCAAACTGGCTTTCGTCGTTTGCTTGACAGGATTAGTTCGTTCAGTAATTGAACTGCAATGACTCATGATAGGTATATTATTTTAAATGAGCTGGTTTTTAATCGAAATAGTCGTGGAACCTAGAAGGTACAGTTGACCACAAGTCGGTGATAACACTTTCACCTTTAGCTGGCCTGGCTATCTATGGAGTTTCAATAGAATAAGAGGCCAGCTTATACTGGCTATGTTGCCAACATGGCGTGCCTACTGTACATCTGTTAAGTGTTTGTGTCAATGATACGTAGCACTGGCTTCACACTGTGTATTGCCTCCACGCTCAATCAATATGCATGACGTCACCTCACATTCGCGTGTTTTCCCGCAGGCTGGTGGTGGACCGTCGCGGCGACGTGAATGCGGAGTGCGTGCCGCCCGACCCCTCGCAGCTGGAGCCGACGCCGTCCTACGTGTGGACACTCATCGGCATCGGAGTGCTGCTGTTCTTAGCACTCGTCGTCGGCATCATCGCCTACCTGCTGCGCTACCCTGAGATCTTCAAAACTGCTGGTAGGTGATCAGCTTTTAATCTCCGTACTATCTAGCTAGATCTACCCACGCCCGTGTTACCAGAAGTGTAAGGCAGAGAGGCTTACACACATTACGCCAGAGCCTATTGCCAATTCCAGGGCAAAAATCCGGACATGGGGAAAATAACGCGTGCACATAATCGCCTTTGTGGCATCATATTATAAAGATAATCTACAAATTGAATTGTGGCTGCGGCCTATTTTATGCAATCGTCAGTCGATAAAGTAGATACGCTTCTACAGAAGCTGACGGAAAGAGGCACCTATACTCTGTAGTTGAATACCATAATGTTTGTTAGTCCATACCTACACTACACATTTCACAATAGCTATGCAGTACCACCGATCGCCTCTCCACTCTCTAACTTGCTATTCGATTTTAAAATTGCCTTACAGCTTAAAGAGGTGTTATTAATTTTGCAAAATCCGTTACAATAGAGACCAATCTCCTAAAACCCTTAACAAAAAGATCTGTGAAGGTCTTTTCCTATATTCAGTTAGAAAGCCTTTAATATTGTTTCAGGTTCGAACCAGTCGAGTACAGTGACGGCTCGTATAACGGCGACGGCCCCCGAGGCTCCCCCGCCGTATAATCCACTGCCACAGCCGCCCTACTATGCACCACCGTACTCGGATGTGGAGCCAACTGCCCACAGTGAAGGTAAGGAAATTACATAAATACTTTGCACAAGTTTCGACTGCCAGATAACCGGGTAAAGTTGCCCTATGAAAACCTTGACCATAATTTGATAACCTTAAATTATGTCATGTCGTACGATGCTAAATGGCGACATTTTAAAATGACGTCATAGAGTGATAAAGAGAGCCATTCATAAATTAACAGTGATCAACGATTTCTTAGGTTATTTTACCCGGTACTTTGCGAATTTATCAATGAATTACCTAAATTGGCCTAATCACATTTATTAACTTCTTCAAAAAATTTTACTGAATCGGGGTCAAGGTACCTTCATACCTTTCAATGTCGATACGTTCAAGTGCTTCGACTTTACTGAAAGTTATTTTATTTTAGCATTCTTTTGTTACATGCCATTTTTGACGTCACTGATATCTGCATTTTTGTGCGTCATGTTCTACTTCATATAGGTACAGCACACATTACACTATTATTTGTAATTATTAAATGTAACGGAAATAAAACTAGGAGTATCTCTTAGAATTAATGGTAGAATCACCAATACGTTTGCGAAACGTGAATCGGTACAGGGAGCATATTCAGCATTAGGCACAGGTACCGGGCAGATGATGTAATGAACAGATGACGTCACGAATGCTTTGCTAAAATCTGCTTGTTAATTCTTTGATATGATAGACAAAATCCTTATTGAGTTCAAGTTTAAAACGAAACTGACGATAAATTATATATTCGAATACATAACTTTCAATTGTATAACAATGTTGCGCAACATTAGCGCAATATTGCGTCATTGTTTTCCAGAACTTTAAATTTTGCTGACAACAATGTGGCGCGTCTTTTATTTACCACTAGCTTCTGCCCACGACGCGACTTCGTCCGCGTGGAAGTCAGCTGTTCCATTAACTTTACCTATTATTTTGTTAACAGACGAACAGTTCATCAAGCGCTCGTCGTCTTCTCGGCCGCAAGATGCGCGGGAGTCGGCAGGCAACCAGGCCGCCAGAGTCTACAACAAACCTTTGTATGCACGAGATCCACCAATATCCAGGTACGTAGACATTCATGCAAGGCCGATATGGCTACTAAAAGACTGTTTCATACACTCCGGATCAGTTCCGGTTATCTCACTCTGGCTGATATTTCCATTCAAAAAGGTGTAATTTCTGTTGCCTATATTGCAAATCTAGGCTAAGAAGATATTTGCCAAAGGAATTAAATAATGTTGTGTACGAAATGAGAATCTCTTTGTTCGAAACGATCTGCTAGAATTGTGTCTGAAAGATATTACCTAAATGTTATCTCTCTTTGACGAATAACTTTACAGTACAAAATGTATGTAATATTTATGTACCTATCTGTTTATTTACTTAAATATCTGCACGCCAGGTCTTGCAAGGAGTGAACTTATAAAAGGTCAGTCGTACATATTGCACTCTTCGTTGTTAAGGATTATTTTTCACTCATTGCCTGGCAGTTTCTGGTTTTATCGGTGTTTTCGCTGAAAGAGGTATAGGTATTATGCCTTTTATTCCTTATGTAGTTTGCACCATTTTCTCATTCTGAACCCTATTCTATCTTAATCATTTACCAATTTATTCTGCTCCTGTAACCATATAAATCACATGTGTTTAGTGTGACCTCAGATTGAGTTTGTTAAGTGAGCTGAAATCGTCAACTGAATAGCTAGCAGTACTTATTGAGTGTTTCGTCGTAAATTGTAAATTAATAAATAAATGATAGTGCAAAACACAGAGAACTCTGACATTATACCAACATAAAGAAATGGGTGCTGCCTTAGCTGAAGTGATAAGATAGCTTTGTACATGGCGCTGATTCAAAAATTGACGCTCTACGAAAAATTTGTCTAGTGAATGCTTCGAGGATTTTTATACCAGAAATTTCACAGTTTGTTGCAGAGTAAATTTCCATACATGATTCACGATGAGGCCACAGGATCGCAACGTCTGAGGAATCCTTATGATAAGGCGTCTCCCTCAAGCTTCTACATCCGCTAATCTTATATCAATCACACGCACACATTCAAATTCCGCCGGGTGCCTTGTCCTTGAAACAATAGATAATAGTGATAATTTATTTATTAACAACATTATCAGACATCATTTTTGCACGTGACTTTCTTTTCTAATTTATTGACGTAGTTCAGTAGTGTTGTGTTTGTGATCGTCCGTTTTATGTGACAAGCTATATATTTAGTGTGTTGTTGTTCATAGTGCTGGGTCTCCTGTGCCTGAGTATACGGAGAGCATGACGCTGCCCATCCATGACGAGGACACGATGCCGAGCCCGTGGACGCCCGAAACAACCAGCAACGGAGAAGTTAATGCCAAGTATGTCTTCTTTATTTTTAAATTTGTCTTTTCTTTGTCTGTACATATTATAAAGTAGGTTTTTCCTGCGGCTTTGCCCGCGTGACTGTGAAATGTACTACCGGGATTGAATTTGAAAGTATCTTATGTGTTAATCCAACTTATAAACTACACACATTATAAATGTCTAGAGGTCAAGTTATTTAAAAAAAAAAATTGCCTTATTGAAATTAAATAAAAATGTCTATTTAGATTAAAATTCAAATTCAATTATTCATTTTGTGAACATAGGGTCGGCAAGTACAATTATACAGGGGCCGTACTATGACGTGTTAATTCCATCATTGTTCCAGCGTGGAAGAGAGACGGAGCTATACATGACCGATAGCACTATCTCTTTTTCTCAACGGAATCATGATGACGTTAACAGGTCATAGTACGGCCCCTGATGTTATACAAAAAATGTTGGTCCATGCTATGTCCCGCCAAAAGGCATACAAAATATCTGAGGTAATTCAATGTCAATTAACAGAATAAAAATAAATTCAATAGGTAAGTAGATGTCACAATTTCATGCGATAGTTAATAATATGTCAATAAAATAAAGACGGCACATAAACAAATAGGTGATTAGTCACAATTTCGTATACAATAATAAATGCATTAAATGTAATTAAAGAATATCATCCTTTATGAGAAACAATTTAATTTTAGACTGTTATAAAATTTTAAAATTAATATTATTTTAATTTGTCATTAACATATTCATTAACAGAATAATGCGCCTTGCCATTAGAATGGATTAATTAAATTAAATGTGTTAATTAAATAGACCGACGAAGTACTTTCTGCTTTTGCATTAATAAGGAATTCGCGATTTTTTGCTTATGCTCAATTTTTAACCTTAGTCAATCCTGACATTAAACTGTGATGAAAAGTTTTTAAAGGTTTTTATTGCGTAAAATAAACAATTATTAGTCTGTATTTCCGCCTTTAACGCGTATAACACAATCGCAGCGATTGGGCATACTCAATTATGAGTTCATCCAAATCACGTTGCGGAATGGCCGCCCACGTCCGATGTAACGGGCGAAAAAGATTTTCGGGTGTGTGTACGTCATCCAAATTTGGCAGAGCTCTTCTTTGAAGCACATCCCATGCGTGCTCAATGGGATTCAAGTCTGGCGATTGAGCAGGCCATGGTAGGACGTTGATATTAGCTGCGGCAACGACTCTGGTAGTGTGTGGACGTGCATTATCATGAATAAGCAGAAATAAAGCACTAAATTGGGTCCGCAAAGGAATGACAACATGTGATACAATTGTTTCAGCATAAATCTGTGCAATTGAGATTGCCTCTGATCAAAATCAGTTCGGTTATTCCGCCGATCCAGATACCCGCCCATATTATCATGATTGTTCCACCACTGTATTCATGGACGTCCTGGCGTGATTTTAAACGTTCTTGGCGTGCAGGGGTCCTCTAATACCGTGTATGTCTAGTATCTGGCAACGAATTTTGATGCGGTTTTCACCATAATTTAGAAAAAATATTCTGGAAGATTACTGATAGTAATGTTACTGTTGTTAGTTTGTATGTAGGGGGTAATTAATCTCTAGATCTACTGGTCAGATTTGAAAATAATATTTTTGCATTTGATAGTCCAATTCTTGAGGAAGGCTATAGGCTGTTTAACATCAAACTAGGACCCTTGAATGGTCCTAGGCCAAGAAATCTTGATGTTTTATCAAAGCGTAAAAACCATCGCAGCTGGGGCGGGTCACTAGTGGAAGATAAAAACATTAGTGTCGACCCCAAGTAAGATATTATAACAAGGGCAGGCGGTGGTCTCTCTAGCTCGCCGTTCGATAAGGACCAGGCCCGGGTCGACCGCGCGTTGTGTTCCACGCGCGCCTCAAAGAGATGTCAGCACCAATGACGGGGTTTGCTAGGACCGATGCCTGCTAGGGTTGCGGAAAAGTCCAAGAGGGTTACCGTGGCCCCTGGCACAGGCAACTGAACGAACACGGGTGGGTTTTAGTCAGTAAGAGTCTGACACGCCCTCCTGCTCTGCCCAGAGCGGGAGAAGTTATTTGATGATTTCCCACGGCGAACCGCAGGGCAGCATGTGGCGAACCGCAGGGCAGCATGTGGCGAGCTGTTGGGCAGTAGCGACCCCACGGACCCTACCTCCCGGGAGAAGTCTTGTTTATCATCTCTGGCTTGACTTTATTGGCCGGCTGGACTGAAAACAATGACGAGGAACAGAGCTCCCACCTCTTTCTTGCCTTTATTGGCTGGCTTGAGTGGAGGTTCGCAAGAGCAAACGTGCTCGGAGGAAGGTAGTATTCCAGTAAGGTGCTGGTAGGGATCTTGACCGTATTTCCGGGATTGTCCTGATAGCCGTGGAATACCTCTCCACTCCTCAAGCACCTCAGGAAGTGTTGCCTCCTTGTTGCTACGTCACTATGTGCTAGCGGCCGTTTTCGGGGGCCCATTATTGCGTGTGCAAGTCACCCCCTGCCATTTTATCCGTGTATTACACCACATTGATCAGGCAGGGGACATAGTCCTTCCATAGTCCTAAGTAATCAATCCACTATAGCCACCCAAACCCACAGCCACAGCCCTGTTTTGTTCCTATATTTTGCAATAGTCCTGCACCAACCGGGGGTTGTCCTTGGGTACACTTGCATAGTGCATACAGGGATAATCGTCGGTTAGTGCCTCAACACTTAAAATTGTCTAAGGGGCCTCTGCAAGTTGGCTTCGGCCCCTCGTACGCCTTCCAAAGGTCCGGGACCCCAGGGTCTCGAGAAATGTCAAGCACAATAATAATAAAAAATAATAATATAAGATTAAGTATCTTGACCTGGCTCACGAGGTTGTCGACATGTGGGATGTGGATACAGTAATCATTGTGCCGATAGTCGTGACGGCGAACGGCATAATAGCCAAGAGCCTCGATAAACACTTTAGGAGGCTCTCGTTAGACGGCTGGATCAAGGGCTTGATCCAGAAAGCGGTTCTTCTAGACACGGCGCGTATCGTGAGGAGGTTCCTCTCTCAGGAGCCCTGACCACTGGTAGCTTGGACCCTGTTCCCGATACCGGTGGGATACTATTTTTTATATTTTTAAATGTTTTTATAATTTTTTATTCCAATATTTAAAAATATGATGAATATGTAGAAAAATTGAATAAAGGAGATAATAATATGAGACAACATCCACACAAGGTCTTCAGGTCCCGAACTAGGCAGAGCCTGTACTACGGTAACCTGATGACTGATATGCATACTTATATACATATACACACCCAGACACAGGTCAAACAGACATGTTCATGCACACAAATGTTTGACTTGTCCGGGAATCGAACCCGGGACCAGCGGCTCAGAAGGCAGGGTCGCTACCAACTGCGCCAACCGGGATACCGTGACCCCTGGCACAGGCAACTGAAGGAACATGGGTGGGTTTTAGTCAGCAAGAGTCTGACACGCCCTCCCGCTCTACCCAGAGCGGCAGAAGTTATTTGATGAATTCCACCCTCAAAAAAAAAGGCTGAGGTCTTTACAGTAGTCGGCGCGGCGGCGGCGACGTGATTGTCGACCTCTCATTAGACTTGATTAGACCTTGAAGCCCGCTTGCACTACAAATCACTAATTCGTTCTGTTCCTGTCAATCGTTTGACGATGAAATGATAATGTTGAAAATCAGAATGGTGTTTTAAATATGATATAACGAGAGTTCTTTTTTTGTCGTTGGACAAATTTTCAATTTTATTTTGCAATTTGCAGTTCAGTGTCAGGTTCTATGTTGATCTAAATATGATGTACGGTATACGGGTCGATGACGAAGTCGAACGTATTAACTTGATAGTGTTTTAATTTTTCAGTCCAATCAATGGATTTTTTGTAAATAGAGAATTGCTTCATATTTTGCAAAAAATTACCAGCTTTGTGTCATCGCGCCTCTCTTTCTTTTCTATGCAGTCCGACAGTGACCGCGCTTTAGCTGTTGTCAGCCCCTTAAAGTTAGTTTTTGTGTTGTATGTGAGGTAATAACCATTATTTTTTCAAAGTAAAAATTATTGATATTTTGTTTTTTTTTTTATGTAATTTTGTCAATTTAACTAATAATGTTTCCAACATTTGATGTTGTTTTATTAACTGGTAAATTATATACAAGATATGAGTCTCATTCGTGCTGCTGGCTCTATTATTTTAAGAGTAATTTTAGTTTTTCGTACTGACCCGGAGTCTTTGTCCGCGAGTGTATAATTAAAATACATCCGAAAACGAAAATTTCTGAAAATAGATATTTCGCCAGGAAACGAAATTCGGTCGGGCTCTGCTAAAATGTTAAAAAATATATTTTGTTCTGCAGTGTCGCTCCCGACAACAACGCCAAGGAGCCCGAGAGCGCGGCCACGGCGCTGTCGACGCAACTGTCGGCCGCGCGTGACGTCACGCTCGTGGAACACTCCGCCGCCAAGAAGCGATGTGTGCGACAGGTACGTACTGTTACTTACTAGATATTGACTCATCGATTACCAGAACACTGAAAGTTTTCTCGGAAGTGATATAATAGGGGTTAAAGTATGAAATTGCCGTTTTATTGTATTAGGTACTTCGAATTGACATAGAACCTTCATGGTTTGAGATTTTTGAGTGAAACTTTTTTGACATGGTACACTATGAAGTTCTTCTTTTAAAAAATGTGCAACATTCGATTATCGACTTTCAGTTGTTTTATTTATTTAGCTTAGACAAGAAAGATGGATACTTCGAAAATTCGAGTTATTTTTGAATACGAGTTCCGACGCGGAACTAGCGCGGCAGAAACAGCTCGCAATATCAATGTTGCGTTTGGAGAGGGGACTGCTAATGAACGCACCGTGCGATTTTGGTTTAAACGCTTTCGTGATGGAAACTTTGATTTGAAGAACGAACCATATGGAAGACCGCCCACACAGGTGAATAACAATGAATTGAAAGAGATGGTGGAAGCCGATCCGAGCCAAACTAACCAGGAATTAGCGGCATGGTTTTTAACGTTACCTTACAAACAATATTGAATCATTTGCGTCAAATCAATAAAATAAAAAAAATATGAGAAATGGGTGCCTCATGATTTTACTGATCTGCAGAAAGAAATGCGTGTTGAAACTTGTGTTGCCTTGTTGAATCGATACAGAAATGAAGGAATATTGGATCGAATTGTGACATGTGATGAAAAGTGGGTTCTAAAAATGCAATGGCTATCCCCAGGTCAAGCACCGCAACAGTGTCCTAAAGCAAAGCTTACCAATAAAAAGGTAATGGTAACTGTTTGGTGGTCTCAGCATGGTGTTATTCACTATAGCTTTCTCCGATCTGGTCAAGCAATAACGGCAGATGTCAACTGTGCTGAACTCCGAACAACGATAGCAAAACTAGCAGTGAAACAGCCCCGACTCATGAATCGATCTTCAGCATTATTGTTCCATGATAACGCGAGGCCTCATACAGCACGAGAAACCGTTTTAACTCTACAGGAACTGCAATTAGAAACCATTCTTCACCCTCCGTATTCGCCAGACCTTGCTCCCGGACTACCATTTTTTTTCGTGATTTGGACAATTTTCTACGTGATAAAAAGTTTTCTTCTAAGGAGGCAGTACAAAATGCTTTCCCACAGTTTGTCGAATCTAGATTATAATTATATCTTAATCTTAAATATATCTTATTTTTATTAAATAAATATGTTCAATAAAAAAAAACTAATTTTGCAATTTCATACTTTAACCCCTAATATTACCTAGTTCAAATATAATCGATAGGGTATTTGTCTGGATTTTTTATTAGATTTTTCGAAACAGAAAACATATAAAACTAAACTTACAAAAAAAATTTGTGAAGTTGTAACTATGTGTTTTAAATAGTTTATGCTAGACAACAACAGTATTGCTACGACCTGACGTCACGACACAGGAACGCCGTGGTAACTTCGATCGTTTTACGTGATTAGAATAGAGAAATAATTTCAAAAGGGTGCAACTTTTCTGTGTAATTTTTCAACCGTTTTATTTCCTTTCACAATCCGCCTTTTTAAAATAAGTATTAATTCATGTATATTTTGATAGTAGGCAAATAACGCATAATAGGTGTTTACTTACGTAGCCTTTTGACCTAATATGTAGTATTTTTTAATTTTGTTCTCTTAGGACTCCCGGGAGAGCAACTGTGGCGACAGCAGCCACAGCAGCTTCCCACGCTCTGCGTCGCCCAGCGCGGGCGGACCGCCCTACAGCTTCATCACACAGATCACCAACGTCGTGCAGTTTAACACCACCAAGTGACGTCACCCCGCCTTCACGAATATTCGACTACTCTTAACTATAATTTCACGCGATGTAAGGAGAAATGACCACGTGTTGCACCTGCTGGAACTGTCCGCCTCTATCTAGGGTCTAGCAGGTAGATCCCGACCTAGACCCTAAACATGGGCTACAACAGATAGTAATTTTTCCTTTAAACTTAATCTTTTATCGTTATAATTTTGAAATTTGTGTAATTGTGGACGTTTTAATTTTATAACATTAATGTAGGTATAAAGTTAAAAAAAAAATGTCACGAAAATAGGTAAAAAAAGTGTTAGGTTAATGTCAATGCTAGATTGATGTTTATAATAAGGTGCCTTATTAAGAGGATTCTTACCCATTTTACTGTGATGTAGTTTTATGTGCGTTTATTCCTGTGCATATACCAGTCATGTGAGAGATCTGTTCGATCAATTCATGATCTCGTAACATAATGTAATGAGATTTATCTTAGATAAGATAGGTGGACAGTCGGTAGCTTAAACGATCGAGAGAGAGAAAAGACATTATTTAATACTTGGTTGCTCAAGTTACATTAATTTAGAAAAATATTTGAATCGTTTACTATATAAGTCGTTTAAGAAACCAGACTTGTAAGTATTTAGTATGATTCAGATGCGCTATCAAATTTAGGAAATATAACTATATTAAATAGTGGATTTGTAGAGAAAACTGTGTTGGGCTCAAGGTATCGCTGATTAAACTATTAAATGTTTCATGTAATTATTAATTTCACACTAGCTGCGCCCCGGGGTTTCACCCGCATAAGTCTCGATCCCGTGGGAATTTCGGATTAAAAAGTATCCTATGTCCTAATCCAGGTCATGGTCCACCCATGTGCCAAATTACATCCAAATCCGCTTAGCCGTTTTAGCGTAACAAACAAAAGCAAACATACAAAAAATCAAATCTTTTCTCTATAAAATATTAGTTTAATATCTTAATTATAAAGCTTTCAAGGCTTAAGATAAGACAAATCAATATCTAGACAATTGTATTAGAGAAATGTATTCTTATGTTATTAAAAAGAATGTCAGACAAAACCAATGGTCCGCTAAATTATTTTATATCTCTATGATATGGTTGTCGTTTTGTTTTGTTATGTAAATATCTGAAGTATTTTTGGACACTGAGGACCTTCTTAGAGTATGAACAATTTATGAATTGTGATAATTTTGTGTAATATTTAATAATAAATACCCATATACTCGATGCTAGTGTCTATGCATGCAATACAATTGAAGCAATAAAGGACTTGCATCGTCCATACTCTTAATATGACGGTACAACTTTTAATTTTGCTTACATAATTGCATTCAAAAGGCAATTAAATTGCTCCTTTAAAATAGCTTTTACTTCATATAAAGTTCGATCATGCAAAGAGCGATATTAGTTGGTACATTTCAGAAACACTTTATTTGGAAGAAGCATGCAACAAACAATACGAAAAAAATCTTAATCAAATTATTTTTTCAAAATTCCAATTATGTTTCATAATTTTTAATCACAATAGAAGCAAACAGAACTGATAATATTCCCTGAAATTATTACATAGCAGTTACAATATAATTTGAACATAATGTATTAATCCTTAATTTTTCTTGTGCTGTTATTGTTCTGAAGAAGTGCCATTTCAACTAGGAATACTGATTGATGTTTGTACCAACTGCACCATAAACTATGGTAAAAGTTGTTTATGTTTTAGTCCGTATCGTTGATTTCAAAGCACAGTTTATTTAGTTGGTAATTAAATATATTTTAGCATTTATCTTACCAATACTTAGTGATAATATCTTATGTCAATATAATCGAGTGTGCTATATTTGCGTAAATGCTTCCATTATTTAAGTTTGTTTTGCATGTTTTTTTGTTCTAGCTATGTATATATTAAGCGTGCGATTAGGGCTTGAGATCTCTAATTCAGTTTTAGAAAAAAATTTTACGTTCGAAAATATCTTGTTTTTATTATCAAAACATAATGCGGCTGCTGATTAATAATGTAATGTTGATTACTCGAATATAATATTGTAATTTTATCATTATTTTTTTAATTGTAACGTTTTCGGTTATAAATATCAAAATCAAATACTCGGTGTAACTCACTGCCAGATACATTTCCTACATTAAATATTATGCTCATTAATTGAGAGATGTAACAAAAGGCTGTGAAGCACTTATTAAAGTTACACTAACTCTTTTGTTAATTGTTAATGTTAAGTCATTATTGAATTGTTGTATGTTACACTTAGGGTTGCCAACCCTACTATATAGTATAATATCCTACTTTAAGTATAGGCCTAAATAGTATATTTAAAAAAAATTGTTGGCGAAACTACTATATTTTCGATGAATATTTAACATGATTTTACTAAAATTATTGTAAAACGCAAATGTAATCTGTTTTTGAAATTAGTATTCAGAAATAAATAAGTTTAATATAATTCTGGCTATTGCTCTTTTTGGCCAAAAATGTGTTGCTAAATTAACTGCTGAAAAATGGCAACAAGTGTTGCTCAGTGATTCCGACTTTTCTTATATTTTCAAAATCTTTCAATACCAAAGAGATTTAAGATAATATGCGAAGAAATGTCATAGAAAAACCTGATCCAATGTCTCATTGACGCCATCTAGCATAATACAGCAAAATTAGAGCGGCATGCAGGCGTACCACTACACAGAGCGACTTTTGCCCACTAGGACAAATGTATCGGATTACGATTTTGTTCGATATGTAATTATTTTTTTTATAATTAAAGTCTTTGTTCTATACAAACTTTAGCTTTCACTGTACGCACATTTTCAGTGATGAATACAAAATTGTGAGATGAGCGTAATATATTATTACACTACATTACAGTATTAATCTCGTCAAAGGTTATTTTTAGAGTTTATTAATAGTATGAGACATAAAACCAACATTATTTTTTTAAACATATCAGGTACGTGCTGTCATTTTTTAAATTTTTCGCCTTCTCTATATTTACAGGCAACGGCTCCGAAAATACTATATTTTGAATTAACAAAACTTGGCAACCCACTTACACTATTC
Source organism: Brachylomia viminalis (assembly GCA_937001585.2). Lineage (NCBI taxonomy): Eukaryota > Metazoa > Arthropoda > Insecta > Lepidoptera > Noctuidae > Brachylomia > Brachylomia viminalis. Next base: position 15,259,363 of record OW443299.2, read on the forward strand.
GTTAATGAGTTAAATGAGTTTTTAGTCTCTTGTGAATAAAGTTGTATGCAAAATATTAAATTGTCTTTCATTTATTGACACCTGGATGGTCTAACTGCATTTTAACACATCTCCAAGTAATCTTGTTAGTCAGGTCCAGTGTGGGTAGAAGTAGAACTCTGTTTACTGCGGAACCTTATTAAATAAATACAGGATAACCCCAGAGTAAAAGTATTTTGAAAGCCGTTTTAGGGTTCCGTATCTCGCAATACAAAAGAGCGCGAGTCTAAGCCCTCATACACACGGGCGATTTGTTATCGCGCACTGGATTCTCAACGCACCGCTTAGGCCTCGTTTACGGAGACGCGGGGCGTCGCGCGTCGAGTGCGGCGTGGCGTCTCGCGTCTCTCTCGGTCTCATAAAGCGTGGTCGAGAGCGAGAGAGACGCGAGACGTCACGCCGCACGCGACGCGCGACGCCTCGCGTCTCCGTAAACGAGGCCTTAGCGCCGAGAGTTGAAAATCAACAGTGTATGTTTTTGACGTGTTGAGATGCACTCTGTTGCATTCTCAATGCACGCTTCAACAGCGAGAGTTAAAAATAATCTACCTACGCATTAAAAAACGCCCGTGGCTACCTGGGCGAACCAGTACTAATAATAGTACTTGTTCGTTTTAGGGTTACATGCCCAACGTGACCTTAGGGTACGTTTCCACGAAAGCGGAGACGAGCAAGGGCAGAATTTAATTCTGGGAGGGGCACATGGGCCAAACAGGTAAGAAGTGTCTCCCATATCTCTCTCTAGTATTGATTGCACTAAGCCACAACTATGCTGTTTTTGGGATTCATTCTTTTTTGATGACATACCTATAAGAATAACTACAAAAAATAATACAATTTTAGCACTCCACTTCGGATAGGATAGATTTTCATAAGAGTTACCTACTTTGTCGCCATAAATAAGTCGAGCACAGATCAAAGAATATGTACCTAGCGTATAAGCGTTACACCTATTAGATTACTAACCCGTAGATAATTATAGTAAGGCAGTTCTATAATATCAAGCGAAGCTTAGCGGGAATAATGTATACGAAAGACGAAGAAATGTAGGGTGTTATTAGAATCTGATGAAATTGATATATTATTAAGAAGCGAAGTAAGTTAATACAGTAACAAAAGAAAACAAAACAACATAATTGTGCAGGATACACATTTGCTATTGCTGGATTGGTGAGGAATAAAACCACTGGCTTGAGAATTCTTGAAGTTTATTCTTCTTCTAGTGTTCCTTGTTGTTCTTTCTTCTAGTGCTGCTGCTCGCCGACTGTGTCGATACCTTTTTTTTTTTTTTTTTTTTTAAATGGCATCTCGCAGTTGGCCTTGAGAGGCCGTGACTGCTTAACCGGTCAATCCTGTGGTGCCTTCGAGCTAACTCAAAGCCTCCAGGGGCATAATATTAATTATAAACTAAGCGACCATCACCTAAGGGCACCCCCTGTGGGGTACGGACCTCGGCTTAGGGCGTCGCTGGGGAAGGACAGCAAGTTGGGGACAGGCTGGATCAAAATGGGTTCATTATTATTAAGGGGTAAAACTACTGGCTCAGCTACGCCACCAGCTGGCTCTGTGGATCCGATCAAGGGAGGGGAAGAGGAATCTATCGGGGAGGAACGCGGACGCGGACGCGGATGCGAAGCACCTCGGCGGCGAGGTCGGAACTTCGTTTTGTGTCTGTGTTTGTATACTGTACTGGTGGCCCTACTGCTTTCCTGGAGGAGGGTGGTGGGGTCGTCGGGGTCGGTCAGTGCGTGCCTTGGACGGCGGATTCTACTGATTCTAGAGGGGACATAACTGGCGGCCTTCGCAACCAGAGGGTTGCGATGGCTGCCAGCGGTATCGAAGAAACGCTTGCAAGCGCGTTTCATGAATTGTTGAATGGTGGGGATTTTCAAATCTAAATGTAAGTTTATGTTACGAACGAACCAGGGGGAACCCGTGATTTTACGTAGAAGACGGTTCTGTAGGGTCTGCATCCTGTGGATGTGCCGGGGGTGGGCCTGTGCGAAAACAGCACAGGCGTATGTCATAATAGGTCGGATGCATGCCGTATAAATGCGCAGTTTGCACCTGAGTGACAATTTACTGCTTGCATTTAGGACGGAATGTAGTCTACTCAGAGCAAAGGCGGCTCGCGAACGAACCACCTTTATGTGCTCTGCGAAGGAGAGACGTCTGTCCAAAGTCACACCCAGATATTTGGCATGCTTCTCCCAAGGGATCGGCTTGCCAAACATCTTGATCGGGCGGGCGTCGTCATGTCTGCGTTTGACACGCGGTTTCAAGAAGAGAACCGCTTGACTCTTGTCGGGGTTAACTTCGATTCTCCACTTTCTGAACCATTCGCCAAGCTTGTTGACTGCGGTTTGTAGAGTGCGAGATATCGAGTCGGGGACGAGCCCAGTGTAATAAATGGCCGTATCGTCTGCGAACAGAGCCAACTGCGCATTTTTACATTTCGGGATGTCACTGGTGAATAGGGTGAACATGAGGGGAGCTAGCACAGAGCCCTGAGGGACTCCAGCGCGGATAGGGTGGGGGGAGGAAAGCGCCCCTTCGATACGATAGCGAAAGGTTCTGTTAGCCAAAAAGTCTCGCAGGATGAGTACGAGACGGTCTGGCACACCGAGTTGGTAAAGCTTATATAATAAGCCATTGTGCCAGACTTTGTCGAACGCTTTCGCTATGTCGAAGAACACAGCACCCGTCATGAACCCACGCTGGAAACCAGCGCTTACGTGTTCGATGATGCGGTGTACCTGTTGGACGCTCGAGTGTTGGGATCTAAATCCGAACTGTTCGTCGGGGATGAGGCCCTTGGTCTCGGCAAAATCTCTGAGTCGCTTGTATATAAGTCTCTCATAGATTTTGCCCAGAACATTGAGCAGACTGATGGGGCGGTAACTAGAGGGGTCTGTTTTGGGCTTGCCCGGCTTTGGAATACCGATGACAGTGGCCCTTTTCCAAGCTTGGGGAAAGATGTTGTTGCTCAGAGCACCATTGAAGATGATGGTCATGAGCATTATGAGGTTTGCGGGGAACTATTGGATCACCCTATTCGTGATTCCGTCTGGGCCGGGGGCTTTACGGCGTTTCAGACCCTTGATGATATCGTGCACCTCGTCTGGGGTGATGGGGTGCAGAGGATTATCTGGGTCTTCGACGGGGGGGAGGGAGGCTCTACGTTCGACTTCCGCGTCAACCTCAGAGAGGTGAGCTTGGTCTACTGGTTGAGAGCTGGGTGTGCATTGGGCCTCAAGACTGTCGGCAAGGCACTCGGCCTTGTCGATGTCATCGATCGCGATGGTCTTGTCGGGACGCACCAGTGGGGGCATGGAGGCTACATTTTGGGACTGGAGTTTCCTCTGCAGTTCCCAAAAGGCCAGGTGGGTGGGCTCTAACTCGCTCAGCATCTTGTTCCAGCCAGCGTCACGCAGCTCCGTTATGCGTTTCTTTACAGATCTCTGTAAATAGCGCATATGGGCCTTGTTAGCTTGGCAAGGAAAGTTGCTGTAGTCACGTACAGCCGCGTTCTTCTCAGTCAGCAGTTCACGCACATCGTCCGGCAACTTCCAGCGATGGTCGTCCATCGCTGGAACTTCCCTAGAACTTTCGTTCAGGACGGATTGTACGTGATCCGTGAGTGAGTCGATCGCGGCTGTCGTGTCATTGATCGAGTCGAACTGATCGGGAATGGAGTCTAGTCGGGGGCAGGAGGATGTGGAGGATTTCAGTCTTTCGCTTACTTTCCTCCAGTCCGTGACTACTTTGGTGAGGGGCGGTCTGTCGGGGTCGGGGAGTCCTAGTCGGGGGCCTAATGTCACAACTACAGGTCGGTGGTCGGATGTCAGTTGATGCACCACCTCTATAGAATCCAACCGAAGGTTGACATTCTTTAGAAGTGCCACGTCAAGGACGTCAGGGGCATGAAGGGGCGCGTGGGGAAAGTGAGTGGGAGTCATCGGGGCGATGACATCGAAGCTAAGGATGGGACAGAGGTCAAACAGATGTTTGCCCCTGGTCGAGATCCTGCTGCTATTCCAGGCTGTGTGTTTGGCGTTGAGATCGCCCGCTATGATAACGGAGTCACTCAAGCCAAATAGGATAGCGAGGTCGTCAGATAACTCTGAATAGTTTTCTGATAGTTGCGGGGGGATGTAGACCGATATTAGAGTGATCGGCTGGTGACCTGTCATGCCAAGCCGGCAGACAGACACTTCTAAACGCGAGAGAGGGGGCGCGTCCACAGGAATGCAGTACAGATCCTTTCTATAGTATATGATGGTACCGCCTCGGTGGCACCGAGTCCTGTCATTGCGAACTATACGGTAGTTCGCAATTGACGGGTCTCGGTGGCGGGGCTTGAGGAAGGTTTCCTGTACAAGTAGGATATCTAATTTATGGACATGCAGGAACTCGGCGATCTCGTCGCGTTGTCCCTGGATGCCATTGGCATTAAAATAGCCTAACTTGAGGGATCGGGGTTTGGTTCTCGTAATGGGTGTAATATTCATTATGAGGTTATATTGGTGTAGGACACGAGGGCTTGCGTAATCTCGGGATACGCATTATATATCTGTTGGATTTGGAAGAGGTTGCCAGCCTGACGGGCGGCAATGATTTCGCTGGCCATCCTCCTAGCGCGGGGGGTGAGGAAGGCCGTGAAGGTGGACGCAATCACGTTGAATGCGTCCATGGGGTTTTCCCCGACCACAGGAGTGGTTGGGGGAAGGGGGGCGGGTGTTCTCGCGACGGGGGCTGCTTTAGGAGCAGGCGCGGGTTTGGGGGGATGCGCGGGAAGGGGCGCGGGGGCACGGATACGCGGATCCATCAGGGGGGGGATTTGCGGGGAGGGGCCCTGAGTCCTCAGCGCAGGAAAAGCCTGCTGGTGGTTGAGCAGGTTCCAAGGGCTAGCCCTTTGGGGACTTAGCCTGCTTGGAAGCTGGGCTGAGGGAACCGGGTATCCCTGGGGGGGGGAGGACAGTCTGGTCTGTCTGTCTGTGAACCTCTTAGTCGTCTTTGAGGAAGACGACTTCTTAGGGGCTTTCGGGCAGCCGCGGTAGTTTGCCGGGTGACCGGTCTGACCGCAAAGCACACAGCTTGGAGGCTCTGTGCATTGCGTTCGGTCCTTAGGCCGGGAGCACTCTGCAGTGCCATGCTCGCCCAGGCACTTGACGCACCTGGGCGTCGCATGGCAGTGCTGTTGAGAGTGGCCATATAATTGGCAACGGTGGCATTGGCCAATGACACCGTTCTTCCAGGGTTTCTGGAGGTCGATCCCCATCAGGCCGCAAATAGTGCGCACCTGAAAAATGGGGTGATGTCCTTCGACCGGGGGACAGAGCACGAGGACCATGTCGAATGCCTCTCCGCCTCTGGCGCGAGAGCGGTGCATTCTGTGGACCTCATCGACGGGGATTTTTTGGGCCTCAAGGTCGGCCTTGATGTCCGAGGTTGGGATTTCACGTGGGATTCTTTTAATGACCACGCGGGTCTGACGCTCTTCCGGGAGCGAGTAAGTGTGGAAACTTACTTTTCTCACACTGAGCATACGGGTCAAGTCCCTGTAGTCCGATGACGTAGGGACTTGCACTTTGATACCCTGTTGGGTAGATTTGGCGTTGCTGTAGTTGATTTTTTGGTCAACACACCATTTGGACACCTCGGTCCACTTCCCCTTGTCCTGAATGAACACCGGGGGCGGGGAGGGGAGCTTCCTTGGGACGGAAGTAGTCGGGGTGGGGGGGCGCGGGCCCTGCGACGGGCTAACAGAGGGGGGGGTTGCCAGAGGGGCCGATGCATGGGGCGCGGGGGACGCGGTGGGAGAGGGGGACTTGGTGGCCACCGTGTTGGCCTTTTTCTCCACGTGGAGAGCCGGGGCCTTTTTTTGCCTCCTTTTCTTCCCCTTCCCCTGGACTGCCGTGAAGCCGTCGTCCTCGGAAGGGGTAGAAGAGGGGCATTCTGATGACGAGTTCGCGGACTCGTTGTCAGATGCGTACGTAGGGGGGCGTTTGGACGCGAAATCCTCCGTGTCCATAGCCACGGGGTCTAAGGTCATCACATCGCTGAAGTCAGCGATGGATGCGGAAGGAGATGAGGTGGGGGTGATGAGAGACTGCTCTAGAGCAGCGAACTTCGCTCCGTATTTGGCGGCGAAGTCCGGGTCCTTGAGGAGGACCTCCTTTACAAATGCCCATAGGAGGGCGTCAGCCATAGCTGAGGGGTCTGAACAAACCTAAATATCAATTATAGCCTATCGGCCCTAAACCTAACTCCCCGGGTGGATTGGCCCGGGGATGAGTACCCTCCCTGTCGGGTGCAGACAGGGAGGTGAGTGCCTGAATGTGAGCCCTGAGCTTGTAATCCTGTTGCCAGTCTTAATGTGCAACAGGGTCCTGACCAGTCTAGCGCGAAGGGTGTAGACACACCCTAGAGACACTAGGTGAGTTGCTGTGGAGGGAAAACTGTGCACCAGAGCCGACTAGGAGATCCCCCAAGGCCGGTTAACTCTGGGACCCGTCCAATTGTCTGCCTCGCCCTGAAGGGGTTCGGCGGGTGTATTGGGTCAACACCCCACTCGGCTTCGTTGGCACCGTATGGTATCCACCGAGGACCACTAAACTGTGGATTTGCCCGGAAGGGGCCTGGAGAATTTACACAGCAAAACGCGACTTGTTAAAGAAATAGTAGGTTGCCTTGAAAAGGCACTTTTTATGATCAAAAATCGAATCGAAGGATCGGAGTAGTCAGGTGACTACTAGGCGCGCTACGTAATCGTAGCGGTATGCGGGTGCGGGTGACTCACCAAGCTGTAGCGGGGGCAGCGGGACGTGCGACCGTCCGTGACCGGTGCCGAGCGTGGAATCCTTTCTGTGTCGATACCGAAAACCCACCCGATATTTATACGAAATTTCATAAGAAAATCTAAAGTCTCTGATTGGTCGACCAATCAGAACTCGCGAATTTTGACCAATCAGAAATAGGGCGGTTTCGACACAGTTTGCTTAAGTACAACAGAACTTTACCTTAAAGAGAGCCACACTACAATATTTGCGTTTTTCTTTAAGTTTTTCTATAAAAACATAATGACAAATTATATATTTTTACATTCTATTATCTTATTTCTATCTAGGAAAATTAAATTCAACATAAAAACTGAACATTGATAACGAAAATAAAAACTATAAACTATCTTACTAGACTATTAGATATCACTGTCCTTATCAGTTCGTTTACAATATTCACTATACTATATACACGATTGTTCACTTGTCCCGCACAATAATAGAAAAACAACAATTATTATGAGCGCGGCGTGAACCGAACGGTAAGGTACGTAGGTAGTCAAATGACGACGGACGGACGAACGGACCACAGAGCACCATAAAATTGGGACGGACTCTGAATGAGGCACGTTGCTCTGCTTGCGCGCCGCTCGGTGTCCGCACCACAGAACACTATAATTAGTCCTAGGACTCCTAGGTCCGCACGCCGTTGACGTCACATCGAACCATAGAGCAACACGGGCCACCGGTGGACCCACTGACCTCTATTAATAGAGGTCAGTGGGTGGACCGGAGCATTCCGTGTTGCTCTATGCATGGAACGATCGATCACCTGATTTTAGGGTCTGGCGCAGAGTCATCAGCGACAGCGATTTTCTCCAAATTGTAAGGTGGTTGTCTAAATACTTTCCACCACAAATACAAGTAACATGAGTAAAGTTTAAGAATTAAGAGAGCCTGTGCTGCAAGAGCGATTGTAGTGAGCTCAATATTTTTAGCACCTCGTCTGGAACTGGTACAGTTAGTTTTTCTTTTGACCATTCACAGTATTAGTTACCTACATATTTTTCAAGTGTTCCAGGAAAGCTGTAAGTATAAACTTTGGACGCGCTATCTTTTTAGCATTATATTGCTGTGTTATCCTGAAATCCTTACGCCGGCCGCCGCTGACGGAGGCTCTAGGCCAGTTCATTGTTGGCTTAGCAGACCCCTGAGCCCGAGCACAAACTGACTGTACCACTTTCAACCTAAGCAGTTATGCTACTGCTGCTGAAGATATAGTAGGTAGGTACTTCTTCAGCGTTCATCATTGAAGCAATGTCTTGATGGTTATGCGTTCAGGCTAGTTCATTTAGGCGATCTGATTTTATTTTACAAAAACCGATTGGGACGTGCCCATGTGCCCCCTCTGGATCTGCCCTTGTAGACGAGCGATATTACTTTCACTAAGCAAGCGCCGTCCGCCGCCTGTCTCAGGGCTGTATCTTATAATCAGTAGGTAAATAGATAGGTAGGTACCTATATAGCTAGTTGAAATTTTCACAGAATACGAATTACTATGGACTATAATTATCAACTAATAGATTTGAACGCACGGAACCCCTGATGCGCGAGTCCGACTCGTACTTGGCAGGTTATAAATATATTATTTACTCACTTCAAAATTAGTCATTTTATGGCATTCGTTTTCCGAGAACTAGCGTCACACGACACACACAAACCGACAACAGAGCTAGAAGTGGGTTTCCACAAATAATCAAGTGTCTCACATAGGTACCTATCCTCAAAATGGAGGCATTGGTAGGTATTGGGGAATTATCCTACCTTGGAATATTATCTTGGTTCAAAGCTTTCATTGTTCTGGATACCTTTATTGTGAACGAAACTCCCCATTGTCACGCGCGAGCGCGACATGTCCTAACTTGATTGAAATGTTCTCGTTCTATCTATGCAAGTTCTTACTTGTTTTTTAACTCTGCAAAGGTTGTAACTATTTGTATTGTTTCATCACAGTTTCGTGGCTATCGTCGCGGGAATGGGATAGCTTTCGATCTAAGTGCTCACTTTCCTATTTTGATGAGAGTTAGGTATTTAAATAAAAGTAATAATCTCGCTTGTCAAGTGTGGATCAGTAAAAGCTGTTTACCCGTAGGTACCTAGTTAGTCCTACATTGATAATTAATAGGTACATTTGTGTGAGTGCCGGTATTAAAAAGAAGCGATATCAGAGAAAACTGCCACCGAAAAATGCTCCGGTAAGATTACCTATCGATCCTATCTAATTATTCATTACATACAGTAGGATACCAAACTACATCATACCTACCTTTATGATGCACGTTGGTACAGTTTGCTGTTCGAGTTGTTGTTTACTTAGACGACGACCAAAGTAGTACCTAGGTAATGTAGGTAGGTAGGTAGTTATATAGGTTAACCAGCAATAGATAACTAGGTAATGAGTTTTAGGTTCCGTACCTACCTATACGTATTTTTGAACCTACCTTATTTATTTATTAAAACTTTGTGCACAAGTAAAAAAAATAGTGTACAAAGGCGGACTTAATGCCTGAGGCATTTTCTACCAGTCAAAGTCAACCTTAAGGTGATGCAGAGATAAACCATGGCAGGTGCAACATACGGTAAAGATAGCTTGGAAATTACTATAAAATACAAGAATAAATACTACCTAATTATTACATAGATACATACAAATAAACAAAATAAACCTTGGTTGGTCAGTAGAAATAACGATCGGTAGAGGAGGAAACGAATCCAGGCCCTGCAGTCTCGACATAGTTAGCAATCGTTTTCGGTTGCTAAGTCTTAACAATCCAGATGTAAATGTTGATGTAAATGTTTGGTAGTCTCGACACTCAAATTTATCGGTTGTTACCTACCGGTACCTACCTAAAATACCAGTAACAACCGATAAATTTGAGTGTGGAGACCACCAAATATCGTTACATCTGGATTGTTAGGACTTAGCAACCGAAAACGATTGCTAACTATGTCGAGACTGCAGGCCCTGGCAATCCTTATAATAATAGGTAAGTGTATTAATTTCCATAAAACCACAATATATAAAGATTGTAAATCCACCCCTAAATCACACAAATCCGCCCATAGGACGGACAACCTACTGACCAGAACATGTTTTACCAATATAAATAATACGCATGCAAAATTTTCAGCAGGTCATTAACATTTTTTGCAATGAAATCCTTAGCACACATACTATTAACAGATAACCATTCGTAAACTTTATTTTTAATAGTGTTTAAATTTTTGAGATCATTTTGGTAACTTATTTTATTATACAGGGTGGACGGAATATTGAAGTCAAAAAAAAAATTATTGTCCCCTCGTATCGTGGTATATCCGAATCACCCCCATGTATGTTCCGCGACTTTCTATAGTTTTCGAGTTATTTTTTTTTTCAGATTTTTTGCTTATTTTCGACTTCACAAACATAAACAAATTAAAATAAAAAGTTGAAGACTTTTTCGACATTTTTTTTGCAACTAAATCTGCTTGAGTTTTGATTTTATGAGTACCTAAAATAATCAGCTTCGTAACTTTGATGAAAGTTATGAAAATGTTGGTGTAAAGTGAAAAATTGACGTTCGGTGAAAATTTAAGTCGTAGTTCACTACGACTTAAATTTTCAACACATTAAAAATCTAAAAAGATGATAATATCATGGTTCTAAAGCAGGCATCAAAAATGCGCCAGACTCTCAGCTTTCATAATCATAAAAAAACATTTTTTTTTTGGCTAAAATCGGCCTTCGCAGACGGTGAGGTGGAAAATTCTTAATATTACCCATCTGATTACAATTTTTTTGGCCATTTTATTATTCCTAAGGTTAATTAGTTTCTTATCTAACCAAAAAAATACTGCAGGAATACACGATACGAGAGACCAAAGTTTTTTTTTGGATGTACCTATATTTTCCAGCCAGCCTGTATAAACGTACACCTACACACATTGCAAGACAGCTTTTATTATCCTAAAGTCTTGGAATCTCGCGTCGTCGTACAAGAACTGACTTAGCTTCCCGCGATTATGTGGCATAATCGCATCGCATCGCGTAGCTGTAGCAAGGGCAAGATTCTCAGATCGCACTTAGACTTTACTTTGCTAGGTAAGCGTTTCATACAAATATGTATCTTATTCTCAAGACTGTAATGTTCATATTAGTGGATGTGAGCAAGTTTTATACGAATAAAGTTCATATTCGTATGAGACGCTTACTTTGCCAAAGTAAAGTCAAAGTAGGTATTGTACCTACCTACCTACAATCTTCAAGTTACAGCTATGAACATAATGCAGCATTGCATGTATGTAAGCGGGCACGCTCTTTATGTCTGGAGGCTTTCATTGGGGTATTAAGTTCTGTTAACGTTTTTATTTATTTCTGCTTGAGTATAGTTTTCAATGTTTTTGTTATTATATTGGCGTGTGCTAGCTGACATATTATTATGGTAAATAATTTATGTATGATATAATTTATGTTTTTGTGTTTTGTAATATAAATTACTTAGTTAGGTATCTACTATTGTATAGAATCAAATCTTTCTAACTGAACAGACAGCTGTGCTGCTGGCGAGTTTCTTGCGTCACTTCTTTATCCCAGTTAAAAAGCACTAGGAAAGAAGTGGCGAAGGGCGGGCGTTTTCGGGAACTGTCAAGGCGCAGGCCAGACAGAAGAGACGTAAGACGAGGACGCGTCGCGGACAGGGCGGAGACGAGACACGGACGCGACTTTTGAAGTTATATAGAAGAGACGGGGCGCGGACGCGACGCAGTCGCGCAGTCAGGACTATTTTCGGCATTCAACAGTCTGATTTTGTCACGTCGACATGTCTTCTTCTGAAGATGAAGATGTACTAGCACTGGTACATCTCGCTAATATACAGAGGGTGAGACGTTACTGGGTACATCCGGTATTGCTAAGCAATCAAGACAATCGATTTTTTAAAATAATGGAGGACCTACACAATTACCCAGATCGTTTTGTCACAGTGTATAAAATGACTCCACAGTGTTTTAATATTATCATGTCCAAAGTGAGAAATGCTTTACAGAGAAAGCACACAAATTGGAGAGTATCTATTAGTGCTGAAGAAAGATTACTTATAACGTTAAGGTAAGTGAAATACATTATCTTTTTTAATTACTTTAATACTAACAGAAAATTGTGTTACATAATAAGGTTTAATTAACTTTTGAAATATGTGCACGCTCAAACCGATGTTGATGTGTATAATTTTTGTACACTAAAGTAATCCGATGGATTACTTTGGTGTAGAAAAATTGTACGTGTAGTTCAGAGGTAATTCTTCATTCAAAAAAGATGTATTGGTGACGTGTGCAGCCGAAACTGAACTAATTGTTGAATAGGGTGATAGAGTGAAAAACGTTGGGGTATTCTCATCCTGCACAGATATTGATGGAGATGCAACATTCTGATTTTGCTCTATTGTTGATGGAGGTGCAACATTTTGATTTTGCTCTATTGTTGATGGAGGTGCAACATTTTGATTTTGCTCTATTGTCGATGGAGGTGCAACATTATGAAACGGCTGTTGTATAGAAGACACCGTGGCTATGTTGTTTTGAGAAATGCGGGTAGAATATGCTGGTTCTGATGTCGATGCTGCCTCGTTTCCATCTAAGATTTGCGCCGCCAACTGCATTACTCCCATCTTGAACCTTCGTTTTTGAACAAGATTCATGGCCTTCATATCAGACAACATGCTTTGAAGGAAGGCAAGATCTGTATCAAGAGGTTGCATTTGTTTCTCGCTATTTTGTCGTTTTCTGTTAAAGTAATCAAAAGCAGATTGATTGACGTCTTTCAAAGTAGGCATTTTACTTTTTTTACTCGAGTCCGATGATAACGGCGAAGGATGATTTTGAGCCTGTGGAGAGGGTGAATGGGACGGAGGCCGAAACGGCGACATTGACTCCTCCTCATCAAGTTCACTTTCGTCCGTATGAGTATCTGACCTGCATTGTGGTTCTAGATTAGATTTGGAAGGTCTTGATTTCAAATATTTATCCAAAAAATGCAAGTGCTGGGCAAGGTAATATTCTTTTACCTTCTTGGCTGCAGAGCCAGATGGAAGTGATAGAAGTTTTTTGTATTTTGCATATCTGTTCCTTATGTTTTTCCAACGATCTTTGCAAGCTTGTACTGAAACAATCAAATCATCGAATAAATATAATGAAGTGAATTACTTATTGTGAGTTTTTATTCGCAGAGACTATAGAGCCTATATCAGTAATACGAGTACCTACTTATGTAAAGAATTAAGAATGTTACTTTCTGGCTCAATAGCCTCCGCGAATAAAAAATCACGGTGCACAGTATAGTAATATGTATACCTAATTTATATTTGTATATTTATTTACAGGTATTTCGCAGATGGGTGTTCATTTAAATCACTGTCAGTTTACTTTCTACGAGGAAAATCTACAATTCGAGAAATAGTACATAATACCTGTCAAGTTCTATGGCAAACATTACAACCCGAATATATGCCTACACCCAATGTAGAAAAATGGCTAGAGATAGCTGCGCGTTTCCATACTCTTTGGAATTTACCGAATTGTGTGGGAAGTCTGGATGGCAAACATATTAGAATAAAAGCTCCATCTAACACGGGATCAGCGTACATAAATTACAAAGGATACTTTTCGATTGTGTTATTAGCATTGGTAGACGCTGACGGGTTATTCGTAACGATAGATGTTGAGGAATACGGGAGAAATAGTGACGGGCGTGCATTTCAAGCCAGTGCTCTCGGACAAGCAATGCAGCGTGAAGACCTTAATTTACCGGACCATAGTCCATTGCCCGGAGAAGTACAACCTATGCCATATTATTTTGTGGCAGATGAAGCTTTCTCTCTGAAAAAAAACGTAATGAAACCTTATTCGCGGAATCAATTGACAAATGATAGAAGAATATTCAATAACAGACTAAGCAGAGGACGGAAATCAGTAGAATGTGCCTTTGGAATGGCAAGGACTAAATTTCAAGGACTGAGCATGCCCATGTGCTGTGAACCTGCTAAAGCTGATGTAATTATACAAGCAATGTGTATATTGCACAATGTTATTCGAAGATGCGATGGAAAATTTACAGCGCCATACATCCAAAATACGTTGGTTGGAACAAGAATTGATTCACTATACAGAGAAACTGCAGATGGTGTCAGGGAATACCTCACCAACTATTTTGTAAATCGGGCACCTATTCCGTACCAAAATAGGCACAATGTATAAACACACACACACCATCACACACACACACACACACACACATGCGCGCGCACGCACGCACGCCGCACCCTCGCACACACACACACTCACACAACGCATACACACAACACGCAGAGGAATTAAGAAAATATTACATTAATATTACATTAAAATATTTCTGTTTTACCATTAAAACAAAGAGTACACATTTTTTTATTTCTAATGTACTACGTAAAGAACAGATGTAGGTACGCACGAGGATAAGTTGATGTTTTTTAAATAAAGAATAGGTACTACTTACCGTTTTCGTTTATTGTCCTGGCAATCGATTCCCAAGCTTGGTCTTGAACATTTCTGTTACAATAGTCAGACCTATTGTAATCATAAATAACAGAATGATTCTCAATTAATTCACAAAACTGAATATTAAAAGCTAGGTCGTCACGCATTTTTATGAAAAAAATTATAACAACTCAAAACCTCTCAAAACATGACGCAACCATTCAACGTCAAGACGGTACACGTGACTGTGCGACGCGAGCGAGCCCCTCCCGGCGGGCATGCCACCCCGCGCCCCGTCTTCGCCCCCGCCGCGTCCGTGCCCCGTCTCTCCTGTGTGTTTTGAACAAAAGGCGCAGACGTAAAAGCGTTGCGCCCGCGCCCCGTCTATTCTGTATGTTTTGCGTCACGACGCTTCTATACATTTTATATGAAAGGGACGTGGAAGAGACAAATGTCCGCGCCCCGTCTGCGTCTTACGTCTTTTCTGTGTGTCCAGCGCCTTACTCTTAAGTACCGATTCTCAGCCTAATTTGAATAAATGACTGATTTTGATTGAATTTGAATTTTGGTCTATTAACACGGTCAGCAACGAAAGTGAATTATCACCGTCACTTTTGTTTGCTTACAGTTTTAGACTACTTTTTAACCGACTTCAAAAAAGGAGATGTCAATTTGTCGGTTTAAAAAAAAATATGTTCACTGATTACTCGAAGACGCCTAAACTGATTTGGAAAATTCTTTTTTTGTTTCAAAGGGTATACTTCCCAGGTAGTCCCATTAAAATTTTATCGAAATCAGGCAAGTGGTTTTAAAAAATTTAACAATAAAAAATAAAAAAAAACGCCTTCTAACGGACGTGGACGTGTAAGACGATCGTTTTGGAATTGGTGTGGGGTAGGTACCATAGCTAAAAAGTAAAAAATTTAAACCTTTTTTACGAACATTTTTTTTTGGAAGTCTGTTGTTTTTGTTTTGTAAAAAAGGTTTTTTTATAAACAACTTTAGTCTAAGCTTACAGCATGTAAATTAACACAAAATTAGCGCACTGCTTTTAAGCATTAATGTTATCTATACTTCCGTACTTATGTACTTATCTCATAATATAAATTAAAGTCGCTTTGCGTGCCTGTCTGTGTGACCGCGTTGTTCTTCTAAACTAAGTACGCAACAGATGTAGATGCGGTTTTCACCAAAAATTAAGAATGTAGGCATTCCGGAATGGTTATTATTAAGTATAATACAAAAACACACATACCATACTCAAACTCACATACCTACCTACCTATAAATAATAAAGACACCTCGATGGTTTATCGAATCATAAAAACCGTGCCAAGCAGGGAATATTATAAATGCGAAAGTAGCTCTGTCTGTCTGTAACCTTTAGCACTCAGGTAGAGCATAGAGCACATAGGATCTATAGGCACTTCTTATCCGGGTAGTACGATCCCGTGGGATAATACCTACTTGACCATCAGGAGGGCGAAGCCGCGGGCAAAACGCAGTGGCTAATCTAAGGGCACTGTAGCGCCCCCGCCTAGACGAAACAAGAACAAAAACGAGGGCACTAACTACCTTTTCTCGAAGGGTTTCGTCCGTGTTATCAAATCCTCATAGCTTCGGCCTGGCATTATGCATACCGAAGCTATGAGGGTTTGAAAATACGACGAAACGCTCTCTAGTATTAGCTAGAGAGCTCAAACTCTCGAATAAGATGTAGTTAGTAGACTTATAAAACACAGAAAGTTTTATTTGTCTAGCTTATAAACTTTAGATTTTATTAATACCTAAAATACTTACGTCGATTTCGTCACTAACTTACTGACTGACTCGCTCATCAAAACCTCTAGGGCACTTCCTGAAGTCCTAGAAAGCTGTAATTTGGTATGCAGGCCAGGATTTGCACACATACTTACAACCAAAACAATAAGAAATTTGTAAATTTCAGTAGGTATTTCTTACGGATAATAGGTCAGTAAAATCACCGCTAAAATAAAAATAAATAAAGCACCCTACAAAAACAAATGAAATCCCACCAAAAACATTTCAAGTACTTATAGTCTAGACTCTAGACTAGTAATATCATTATACACGGTGACATTTGAATGACAGTTTTGCGAGACCAAACGTTTTTCAAACCATGGGCTACTACCTACCTACATTTTTTATCATCAAATATGTTATTAAAACAAACTAAACTAGGCGTTCTTAAGGCTGTCTTATGTTGCTCAAACGTGTTCAAACACTATCCGAAAGTATCGAAACATCAAAGTACTCATCGTGGTAGCGATATGGCATTCAAAAGAGTTATGAGGAGTCCACGTGGACTACAAGGATGTCCGGCCAATGCGGGCCCAAATGCTTCGATCAATAATAGTATGATCATTAGCCAATGACATGAAATCGCGCGAAGTACCGCTCCGCCCATTTCTTTTGTTGTTGGTAGATAGAGGCCAGAGGCGGTAGCTAGTCTACCGAAATCTCTCCAAGCAGTGACGCATAATATGCGTATTTTCTAGTAAGACGTACAAAAATAAGTTCTTATGAAATTTCGTTTATGGAGGTACTACATTTAGACAAGACAATGCTGTGTCCCGTGCATGAGCCACGCGCCGCCGCCGGCGCGGCGCCGCCCGCGCCGCGCCGCAACGACTTTGAGACACGAGCGCCTCAGTGTCTGTGTTGTAGGGAAGGGAGTACCGACAATCCCGACTTTTTTAACTTTGTATTTTTTTCGAAAACCAATGACGTTGTTGTTTATTGGATGCTATAGAATGGTAGTAGACCATGGTCTGAACAACGTTTGTTCTAGCAAAACTGTGATTCAAATGTCACCGTGTATAGTAGGTACAAAATGTATGGCTTAGCCGTTCCATTGAAATATGTATTGCATGACACAAAAAACCAGACCAGTGACTTAATTTCTTACCATAAGCCCACAGGAGTGTCTGTGCAACGGCTAAGCAGTACCTACATTTTGACCAAGATGTAAAGATTTGTAGAGTTAGGGGATTGGCTTTACATTCGATCTGATAACTTTTAGCAGTGAAAGCGTTATGTAAGTCTCGGCAACCTACTTTACATGAAATGTTTTTGGTGGGATAATTTGTTTAAAAGTTATTTAATTTTACAACTATTCCACTTTTTTTAAATTTAGCTTAGTCATTTTTGATGAGTAAAAAAATAAAGTGTAAATGTTAATCAACTTTCCTTGCCGACTGTACCTACATATAAGGCACTATTTAATAACTTCGATTGAGTAAGAAGAGACTGTGTGAAACAAAGATTTTCAAAGTGTATAATTATATTTTCAGGCCCTTCTGTATCTCGATGTTGTGTTTACTAGTCGCAAATGCGCAACCGCTTTCATGCAAAGAGGATGCACATTGCTCGGAGGGATACTTCTGCGAAACACGAGCGAATGTGTGCCAAGAATGTTTGAAATGCCAGTATCTGAAGCGGCTGCCGCCAAAGCTGGATTTAACGAATGAATGCATCAAGACTATCAACAGATGTGGTCCTTGTGCTGAAGGGTAAGTTCGTAATGTAAAGTTTTTTTTATCATGTTTTATGTCTCCTAACTAGACAAGTCTTATCGATTCGGTTGCCGCTAACCACTAGCAACTAATGGCGTTCGCCAGTAGTCCGTGTGCGGACAACCTTATACAGTGACCGGAAAACGTAAAAAAAAAATTGGTCCTTCGTATTGTGGGGTATCCGAATCACTCTATGTATGTTCCGCGACTTTTCATAGTTTTCGAGTACTTAATGATTTTTTTTCTGATTAGGCATGAGTTTTGATTTTTTTTACTGACCGGTTGGTGCAGTTGGTAGCGACCCTGCCTTCTGAGCCGCTGGTCCCGGGTTCGATCCCCGGACAAGTCAAACATTTGTGTGCATGAACATATATGAACTGTTTGACCTGTGTCGGGGTGTGTATATGTATTTAAGTATGTATATCAGTCATCAGGTTACCGTAGTACAGGTTCTACCTAGTTCGGGACCTGAAGACCTTGTGTGGATGCTGTCTCATATTATTATTATTATTATTTCTTGACATTTCTTGGGACCCTGGGGTCCCGGACCTTTGGAAGGCGTACGAGGGGCCGAAGCCAACTTGCAGAGGCCCCTTAGACAATTTTAAGTGTTGAGGCACTAACCGACAATTATCCCTGTATGCACTATGCAAGTGTACCCAAGGACAACCCCCGGTTGGTGCAGGACTATTGCAAAATACAGGAACAAAACATATTGGGCTGTGGGTTTGGGTGGCTATAGTGGATTGATTACCTAGGACTATAGAAGGACTATGTCCCCTGCCTGATCAATGTTGTGTAATATACGGATAAAATGGCAGGGGGTGACTTGCACACTCAATAATGGGCCCCCGAAAACGGTCGCTAGCACATAGTGACGTAGCAACAAGGAGGCAACACTTCCTGACGTGCTTGAGGAGTGGAGAGGTATTCCACGGCTATCAGGACAAGATCCCTACCAGCACCTTACTGGAATACTACCTTCCTCCGAGCACGTTTGCTCTTGCGAACCTCCACTCAAGCCAGCCAATAAATGCAAGAAAGAGGTGGGAGCTCTGTTCCTCGTCATTGTTCACTCCAGCCGGCCAATAAAGTCAAGCCAGAGATGATAAACAAGACTTCTCCCGGGAGGTAGGGTCCGTGGGGTCGCTACTGCCCAACAGCTCGCCACATGCTGCCCTGCGGGTTTATTATTATTTTCATAACTTTTATGTTTTTCCTATCTCAATGCGGTGAATTAAGACTTGAATTAAAAATCTAAACAGGTGATTTCATGGTTCTAAAGTCAGTCACTCTCAGCTTTCGTAATCATTAAAAGCAGTAGTACTTAATGGGCTACTTTGGCTTAAATCGGCCGGTCGAAAATTCACTAATAATCAGAAAAAAATTCATAACTCGAAAACTATGAAATGTCGTGGAACATACATGAGGGTGATTCGGATATCCCATGATAGGAGGGACCAGATTTTTTTTTTTGGACTTCAATGTTCTTGCCACCCTGTATAGAGATACTTATTTAAAACTTCCAGCTTCATCAATATCTATGGAAATGGCATTAAAGGAAAGTGCGTAATACCAGAATTATTTGGGTTCGGAAGACCACATTACGCCTACGTGTTCATGGCTGCTGCTGCTATCGGCCTGCTCATCATGGCCACTTTTATGTATGTCTTAAAACATACTCATGTCTTTCGAGTAGTCGCTTATTGTAAGTTTCGTACCAATATTTATTTTAAATGCAAATTAATAATAAGATAAGTTTTAACAAACCACACTGTGTAGAGTATTTTTTTAAATACCCTCATTTTGTATCGATTTTTGTTGGTATTTCTACATACAAAGTGTATTTTATTATAAATTAAATTTTTTTTCTTCTCAACCATTACCTAGGTAGGTTTTCGTATTTCACAGTGGCCCAATTATAATTTGCAGACAATCCAGTGTCGGGAAGCCCACCGGTCGCTGAGGATTCAGTACCCAAAATGGCGTCTACTCGACATCTGTTGAAATGCATGCTGTGTTTTGATAAGTCAGGTCTGTACGAACACATCAAAGATACGATTTATTTATTATAAGTTTATAACCCCTTAAATCTATCATTGCAGCCTACAGGTTGCCCTAGTGCGATAGTTAAGTCTACACAGATTGGTCCAAATAATGCCGTCAATAAAATAAAAAATTATCCGAAAATACCCCATGTATGTTCCGCGATTTTTGATAGTTTAGGAAATTAGGAGATGAATATATTTTTTTATTTTTTGGGGAAATTACCTATTATAAAATAAATACCAGCGTTAGCGAAGCCGGAGTTGAACTCTAACGTAAATGATAAAAACTATCGATTAAATGAATAAAACCATAATGACGCAAAAATCGGGTTCATAACACACCGGGCGTAAGTAAGCGACGTAGTTGTCCGTCTGAGAGGCAGCTTGTCCTGAGGTCGACACCTGCAGCCTTCGGTAGTAATTTCCCATTGCTTGCAAAGGTTTTCGTTTTTGGTAAACAAATGAAGATTTTTTTTTCGTTTTTCATGATGCGGATGCGAAACAACCACACTTCAAAAGAAATTACAAGTGGTAGGGTAGTGAAGCCAGAGTTGAACTCTACTACCAGAAATGATAAAAAGTAGCGATTACTTGAATAATAACATACTGACACAAAAATTGGGTTCATAACACACTGTGCCGCATCACCAATCCTGACTCTCTTCATATTTTGGCTGCTGAGAGCAAAACTACAATCATAGCATACAGGAAAGTTTTATAAAATTGTGGCTATTATTTTAGTATATTGTGGTGTCTTACGACTGCCACGCGAACAAAGTCGCGGGCGAAAGCTTGTTCACAATAAACATGCAATAAGCATTGACTTCAGTTGTAGGAGTGACAATTATCATTCGTAGTGCTATCGTTTTGGTGCTTACCAGTTGGCGCCACTGGCGAGTAAGGTCCTGTCAGTACTTTTATTTGATGTTTTGGATTTGATTAAGTGCCCATAAATTAATATTATGTTTATTTTATTACATTTTAAAACTTCAAATGATTATTTAGACTGGCAAGCTTGAATTAGACCAATATTTTTCTTCCTTCAAGTACTACCAAAATAAATCTTAATTTTTTACTTAAAATCTTAAGCCATAACTAATCAGGAATGGCACAACCATTACAAAAATTATGAATCATCATATATTTCAAAATCCATGTTAAAAAATCCCGCAAACAATCAACGTTCTGTTCATTTGACATCTAGTGACCTTACTATAGAGTAAGGAAAAAAAAAGTAAGTGGAGTAAGGAATTCGCCGCTAGTGGCGCTATTATAGAATAGCGCTACTAGCGGCGAATTCAAGCGCGATAGCCCTCATTGTCACGTCTTGTTAGTAATCATTTTAGCCATACAATCCGGTAAAAATATTCGGTGTTAGGGCAGCCCGATTACAATTTTTTATTTTTTTATTACCTACTTTTTCTTTCTTTCTTTCAATTTATATCAGTCGGTACATGGACAGTCTGATTTTGCACAATCATTTTTTAAAATTCTTTTTTATTGTTTCAGAGTCCAAGCAACAAATAATAAACTTACCAAAGTGAGAGCAAATGGAGGTGAACCAATAATTGATTTTAGAAAAAGAAGTAAATTTTGTTTTTGATTATCTGAACCAAAACGGACATAAAATCCGTGCAATTTGAAGTGTTTTTGTTTTTCAAGATATCGATAACTTTGTGTACTTTATTATGAGTGTAAAGTAAGAATTTAAAGTCAATACCTACCAAACGAATGTGCTGAACTTTAAGAATGTAATAAGTAACCAATGCTGTTATATTTTTTTTTAATATAATAAATTAGTATAATTTGTACAATATTGTTATTATTAACGAAGAAACCTTGTCATGTGCAATGAGCAAAATGCTACAGCATACTGAAACCATTAGGTACAGATTAGATTAATTCCTTTGTTGAGTCTATTCGGTGCTCTTTTGAAGTAAGCATAATAAAAATACATTATTAGTGGTGAACATAATTTATTAAGACTCATCCGTCTAAATACTAGGCATTCACAATAAAATTAACAAACAAACAAATTTCTAGGAATCATCAATACTAAGATCATTAATACTAAGGCCTATCTAATCTTTATTTAAACAAACTTGCAAAACACACTGCGTCATCTTTACTTACTTCCATAGAATATTAGCATTTAAATAACTTAATTGTGTATTTTAAAAATAAACCACCTACTTAAGTAAACATACAATTTACATGAAGAATTACTATTGACAATCAGCCTGTAGAGTTGCAGGTAGGGTAGTAGGGTTCAGGTATTTAGTCGTGTGAGGCTATAAAGAGCGCGACGGCGTGCAGCGTGGCGGTGTCGTGCTCGAAGTGCTGCGACAGTGGCGCGCGCGCACTGAACACCAGCGACTCCCGCGTCTCGCTCGTGTACACCGGCATTTCAACGCTTTGCTCCCAAGCACATGCGCTTTCCGACTCCTGCACACGATACAACACTTTCATGTGAGTTTTAAAGGCACTTAAAAGAAAAAAATGGTAACCCTATCGGATCACTTCGTTGTCCGTCCGTTCGTCTGTCTGTCTGTCAAGACCCTTTTTCGCAGAAACGCGTGGAGGTACCAAGTTTAAATTAATATCAAATACGTAGGTCTACGGTCCCTTGACAGATTAGAATGCGAACTGACGTTCGCAGGTTCGCGGTTCTACGAAATACGGGAATTTCCGCTCTGTGCTACAGTTACCTGCAGCACGTATCGCAACAACAACGGAGGCGCGGGCGCGTGCGGCGGCGCGGCGGGCGCGCTCGGCGCTAGCGTGCCGCTCGCACATAGTCGCAAGCCGCGCACTACTATGTGCTACAGTTACCTGCAGCACGTATCGCAGCAACAACGGAGGCGCGGGCGCGTGCGGCGGCGCGGCGGGCGCGCTCGGCGCTAGCGTGCCGCTCGCACATAGTCGCAAGCCGCGCACTACTATGTGCTACAGTTACCTGCAGCACGTATCGCAACAACAACGGAGGCGCGGGCGCGTGCGGCGGCGCGGCGGGCGCGCTCGGCGCTAGCGTGCCGCTCGCACATAGTCGCAAGCCGCGCACTACTATGTGCTACAGTTACCTGCAGCACGTATCGCAACAACAACGGAGGCGCGGGCGCGTGCGGCGGCGCGGCGGGCGCGCTCGGCGCTAGCGTGCCGCTCGCACATAGTCGCAAGCCGCGCACTACTATGTGCTACAGTTACCTGCAGCACGTATCGCAACAACAACGGAGGCGCGGGCGCGTGCGGCGGCGCGGCGGGCGCGCTCGGCGCTAGCGTGCCGCTCGCACATAGTCGCAAGCCGCGCACTACTATGTGCTACAGTTACCTGCAGCACGTATCGCAACAACAACGGAGGCGCGGGCGCGTGCGGCGGCGCGGCGGGCGCGCTCGGCGCTAGCGTGCCGCTCGCACATAGTCGCAAGCCGCGCACTACTATGTGCTACAGTTACCTGCAGCACGTATCGCAACAACAACGGAGGCGCGGGCGCGTGCGGCGGCGCGGCGGGCGCGCTCGGCGCTAGCGTGCCGCTCGCACATAGTCGCAAGCCGCGCACTACTATGTGCTACAGTTACCTGCAGCACGTATCGCAACAACAACGGAGGCGCGGGCGCGTGCGGCGGCGCGGCGGGCGCGCTCGGCGCTAGCGTGCCGCTCGCACATAGTCGCAAGCCGCGCACTACTATGTGCTACAGTTACCTGCAGCACGTATCGCAACAACAACGGAGGCGCGGGCGCGTGCGGCGGCGCGGCGGGCGCGCTCGGCGCTAGCGTGCCGCTCGCACATAGTCGCAAGCCGCGCACTACTATGTGCTACAGTTACCTGCAGCACGTATCGCAACAACAACGGAGGCGCGGGCGCGTGCGGCGGCGCGGCGGGCGCGCTCGGCGCTAGCGTGCCGCTCGCACATAGTCGCAAGCCGCGCACTACTATGTGCTACAGTTACCTGCAGCACGTATCGCAGCAACAACGGAGGCGCGGGCGCGTGCGGCGGCGCGGCGGGCGCGCTCGGCGCTAGCGTGCCGCTCGCACATAGTCGCAAGCCGCGCACTACTATGTGCTACAGTTACCTGCAGCACGTATCGCAGCAACAACGGAGGCGCGGGCGCGTGCGGCGGCGCGGCGGGCGCGCTCGGCGCTAGCGTGCCGCTCGCACATAGTCGCAAGCCGCGCACTACTATGTGCTACAGTTACCTGCAGCACGTATCGCAGCAACAACGGAGGCGCGGGCGCGTGCGGCGGCGCGGCGGGCGCGCTCGGCGCTAGCGTGCCGCTCGCACATAGTCGCAAGCCGCGCACTACTATGTGCTACAGTTACCTGCAGCACGTATCGCAGCAACAACGGAGGCGCGGGCGCGTGCGGCGGCGCGGCGGGCGCGTTTGGCGCTAGCGTGCCGCTCGCCCACGCACAGCCGCATAGTCGCAAGCCGCGCACTACTATGCCGTCTTGGGTACTCTCGCCTCCATGAAAATTAAAATTAAATAACATCTATACATATTATGAATTAAAGTCGCTTTTCGTGTCTGTTTGTGTAACCGCAATGTTCTTTCAAACTACGCAACGGATTTTGATGCGGTTTTCAACATCAGTTAGAGAATTTATTCCGAAAGGAATATATGTATAGGTATAATTATTACGTTCCTATTAAACTTATATAATATAGGTACCTATGTCGGATGGCCCACGTTGTAGGATCGTGATCAGACATGATTATTGTGGGCGCAGAATTGGGTGTTAAATCAACTTTAGTACGAGCAGCCTTCAATAAAAGTTTCGGCGATATAAATACTGCCTAAAATGTTTAATTGAATTTACCACAGCGAGGATTTCTAAATAACAAGAATGGTATCGCGATTCTGCAAATATTCGCTTACCTACTAAAATAAGTAATAGGATCACTTTTTATACAACAAACAATAACATCACATTATAAAGCTTGAAATAGTATAGCCCCATATGCTCCTGAACTTGTATGTAGCTCCGTAGGTAAAGGTAAAGGTATTAGTAAAACATGCATCTTAAATTAAAAAGTTTGAACTTCATATCTTACCACTTTTCCAAACAATTATTGTTTGATTTTAATATAATACAATTCAATTTAATAAATTGATTATTAAATTGTAATTGAGAAATCATCGACGAAAATGGAGGTTAAAATTAACTTCAAATTTTTAAATGAAAAACATCTAGAAGTTGATTTAAAATTAGAATTTCGGGTTCAAGTATGATACTATAAATATGCTTTCAAAGGTACGTTTTCTGGTCCATACTGTTGGAACTGACCATAGACAGATAGACTGGTAGCTTACCTTCCAGCCAGTTCCACTTGACGGCCAGGGTGAGCGCGTGCACGTTGCAGGCGAGGCGCGCGGCCGTGTGCACACGGAGAGCCCACACGACGCGCGACGGACGCAGGAATGAGCGCAGGTCCACCTCTGTTCGCGATATAGTTTTAATGGATAATAATATCATTCTCGCCTATTATTGTTCGACGGCAGGGCAATCCCCACAATAGGAATTTCTCCTGTGTCGTGGATGCGTTTACAAACATTTAAACTCACATCCACAAACAGCCAGACCCGGAACAACTACTTGTAGGTCATACAAATATTTGTTCCGTGCGGGAATCGAACCCGCGACACGCAGCGCAGCAGTCAATCGCTTAACCACTGCGCCAATCGTGCCATCAAATTTCGATTCCAGACTTATGTTAACTAAACTTCTGCCTACGACGCCGTGAAATTTCTTGTTCCCCCTCCCCACCCCGTCGCATCGCATCGCCCGCCCTATTACTTCGTTTACACTTAGCGTTATTTCTGACTTTTTTATTTCTGCTCAGCTCTTAAAGTCCTTGGCGTGATGCTGAGTACCCTATAGCCTTCCTCAAGAATCGGGCTACCAAATGAAAAACTAATTTTTAAAACCAGACTGGTATTTCCAGAGATTAGCGCGTTCAAACAAACAAACACACTAACTCTTCAGCTTTATTATTAGCAAGTAGGTATATATGTATAGATTAGTAAGTATATAGATAGATAGATAAGTCCAGGTTTCCCCACGATGTTTCCCTTCATCGATGACAGTAATGTCCAAGATAAATTGTATAAACGTTTAAATATTCTTTGGATGATGCCCCAGAATGTATCGCAAACGCTGCCATTTGTAAATCTGGATGCGACGTAAAAGAGTGTAAGCGTATAGCGAGCTCACAGGTTCTGGAGAAGCGGCGTTGGACATTTGAGTTGCATAGCTTGTGATTACACAAGAGATATTTTTAAGTTTTCGTTAATTAGACTATTAAGCGGTACCTGTTGGCATATAGTCCGGCTTTAGTTGTTGAGTATCAAGTCTGGCAGTTGCGGCGCGCGCTCGCATTCCAAACTCGCGCACGTACGCGTCCACCGCATTCGGACCACACCATAACATCTGCCACTCCTCGCTTACCTAGACAAAGTTAAGATTTAGTAACGGTAAAACTAGGTGAATAGGGATGCAGGGGTGAATAGGGACGAAACTTTAAAATGTATTATAACGTTGAAATAATATAGTTTGTTACCAACAAGGTCACTTAATCGTTAATAATACAGTAAACAGATTAGAGGCCTTTTTGGCAACAAACTATATTATTTCACTGTTAACATCCCTTTTAAAGTTTCGTCCCGAGTCACCGCTGCACCCCGTTTTACGGTATTTATGGGCCGGATTATGACATATTCAAGCTACGCTTGCCGCGGTCGGTTCGTGGATGGGTGACCATCCATTACATATCGAGACCCCTCTGTGCCTCGGAAAGCACGTTAAGTCGTTGGTCCCGGCTGTCATTCGAAGATCTTTGACAGTAGTTAGGGGTACTCAGAAGCCCAAGTCTGACTACTAATCTTACCAAGTGGTATTGTGTTACCCAGTAACTGGGTTGTGGAGGTCAGGTAGGCTGTCGCTCCATGTAAAATACTGGTATTCACTGGAAGCGGACCACAACATAGTTGGGAGTATACGCTAGGTAGATTGATTGGGCCGGAGTATGATATACAGGGGCCGTACTATGACGTGTTAGTTCCATAATTATTCCAGCATGGAAGAGAGATGGAGCTATACCTACATGACCGATAGGACTATCTCTTTTTCGCAACGGAATCATGATGGTATTAACACGTCATAGTACGGCCCCAGTGTTTGAATTTACTGGAACAGTATGGGTATCACAAATGTCCACAGTATCACAAATGTAATCTAGTAGGTATAACTCCAGACATGGAGAAGTAAGTCACAGTCAAATCGTCGTCAGCAGTGTTATACGTCATACCTCAGTACAGTTCATAGTTTAAGTTAAGTTTAGCTTCAGTGTGTCAAGTTAGTTATTAGTGTTTTTACAATTATACTTTTTACTCCCTATCTTGTTTAATAATGTCAACGTCCTTTCCACCCTTGCGCCTGCATATCTTACAATGGGGTAATCCAAAACTACAAGAGATACAGGGAAAAGAACTATTACTAGGAACAAACTCAAATTTGTTGTTCCTACAACCAGGTTCAAGAAAATAGGTGGCTCGTTTAGATGCCAATGTATACGTTGTTATAATAAACTATGTCGGTCATTGCTTTTTTTTTTCTCAGTTAGTTTAATCATGATCTGGTAGTTTTGAGTAATCTATGCGGCCTACTGAACTGTCCTTTCTTTGGTATTGTTCATCGAATCGTTGAGCTCCTTAAATTCTGACTTGAGCTGCACGATTGCTGACAATTGCGAGCACTGACTGGACAGGTCCACCACTATCTGTGTCGTTCTTTCCTCAAAAGACCTATTCAGACACCGATCTACAGTCTTCACATGATCTGACCATATTTTTGTCTGGAATTTAAAAGAGACTGTGACCTTTGAGTTTGTTTCGGCCTTCCTCCTCAGAGTAGTTAGAAAAAGTCAGCCTCATCTAGTTTAAAAAAAATATGATTGACGTGTAAAAGAGTTTGTTCAAACCTACCTACTTACAGAAATAAAATTCATTTATCATTAGCTCTTGTTAAATAGGTACTCCTTTTTATCCCAGTTCGGAAAAAAACGCACGGCTACTGTGGTATAGACCACTAGAGCGAAGCCGCTGGTTGCTGTCTTTCCACCAGAGATATGCGAGCTAAAAACACGAGTTGAGCGATGTAGGTAAACTAAAAACATTTTGTGTCTTTTTCTACCCGAGATAAGTGGTGTAGCAGAGCGGTTAAGTTGTGCTACGAAGATGCAGTTTGCGCGAGGTAAAGAATTTAGCTTCGCTGAACGCTTTTCCGCCTCTGCTATGAAAATCAGACGATCTTAGTGATTACTATCTACACAGTTTAGCAATGTCTGGTGGAAAGGCAGCATTAAGGACGATGTGCTAAGGTAACCCGCGAAATTCAAATTTTGCTTACTTTTTTTGTCATTTTACGTTTTGAGGTCCTGGGTTTGATTCCCAGGTCTAGCTAAGTATTATTGGTTTTCCATCTGGAATTTTTCAGTAGCTGCCCGGAGTCTGGGTTTGAGCCCGGTTAGCAACAGGCCTGCCCCCTGTTACATGGGACTTAAACGTAACTTACGAGATGTGGGTGTAGGTACCAACAACTTTTTTTTTTTCTAAACTAACAATTTGGAGAATTTGATGGTCAGTATCAGATAGTTGATCAATACATGATCCACGACTGTAACAAATATGAATTTCCAGAATTATAATCATTAGAATCTTAGAATCATCAATACAGCTGTCCAAGATAAAATTGGCCTCCAATGTCATGATTTCATGAAATAGTCATTATTTGGGTTCATATGAACTTGGAGAGACATATTGATGATGATGACGATGATGTTTTTTATGATAATAATTGTGTAAATACATATTTGTTACGGTCGCGAATCATAAATTTTGATCAACTTACAACCTGACTTTGATTTGCAAACTGCAAACATTGTAAGAAAATTCGAATTTCGCGGGCTACTCTGAAGCTAGTATATGAAAGTGAATAGTCACATGCAGCAGGGCGCGCGCGTGCTCCCGCGCCGCGGCGGCGAGCTGCGCGTGCAGGAGGCGCGTCGCCCGCGCCGCGTCGCGCGCCTCGCCCTCGCACACGCACCGCCACCAGCCCGCCCCGGCCTGCACGGGCACAACGTAATCATTTATTTCAAAAGGAACTTTTGAACGTCAATATTTACAAGAAAATAGAATTGATTTTAGGTCTATATCCCTTCCAAAAGGTAGTTTCGTATGGAAACGGAGAAGAACAGACACGATTCGATGCAATTTTATTATCACTACACATGTTACCCTAGTAGGTATAACTGGCAACACGTGGTTGGACACAAGACAGTTAGGTATATATAGGCAATATTTTTTTTGAGTAAGTGAATATATCCAACTGTCAACATTTTTATTATTCAATAGTTTTCTTTGTATTTTCAACATTTTCGTTTTCTCCAAACATACATTATGTATTTGTTGTTTTGTTGTCATTTCCATTCAAACTCTTTATTGCAATGCTCCACAAAATTGTCATGATAATACTTTTTTTTTTTTCGAAATACTAGATAATTATTGACGTCTAAAATCCGCTATTTTAATTTGTATAATAAAATCCATCCAGCCGTTAGGGTTCTTCGAAATTATTAAGAATCCCACATACAATGATACCTACGCATGAAAAACATAACCCTGTCATAGCTATCGCGCAGTCGGGTAAAAATATTCACCTTTCCACTACGCTGTCAATATTCATTATCAACTTATTTAACTTTTAAAACTTCAAACACACTTAAAAGTGTTAGACAAAGACAATTTAGTTATTTCTTTAAACTATAATAGAGTTTTCACTAACCTTCTCAACTTGGTATTCTCCCTTTATGAAAGGACTGCCCGACATAAGTTTCTTCCAAAGAGAAAGAAGCGACTTTAGTGGTGTTACATTATCGCTCTTGTTGATCACGGTAACCGTAGAGTTTAATTCTGAAATGGGAACACAGTATTTACTATCAAAACTTCTTGAAGAGTCATTTTAGGGTATTTGACCACTATCGCTATCACAATACATGAATAAAACCTTTTTTTAAAGATATTACAGAATAAATTGGATTTGAGCAAAAATTAATAAAATTGGAAAAATATGAAAATAGGAATTACACACTTTTCGCGCAAAACGGTATTTGTACTTAGCGGGGCGCGAAATTGCTATGGCCACAGTATAATAAAATAAACAGTATTACGTCTGGGCTGTGTCCTTGAAATGACTACCTATTTGCGCTTGGGAGATAAACACACACAAGGGTTGCCCATTGACTCAATTTCTTGGGTTGTAAGTTGTAACTGCACTTTATAAGTCCGACAAATTTAATGATAATTTTTTAAACACCGTTTGTGCGTTTTGTTGAAGAGTATGTCCTGTACATTAAAATGTTTTTCTCAAACCCGGTAGCTTGTGGTGTAAGGTTTGTTTGCTAAATACACATATAATTATATAATTAATGTATACAAAATATTGTAACAAATTTTAAAAGAGTAACGGTGGAGTTTCTTGCCTATTCTTTTCAATACGAAACTACCTTTTGGAAGGGGCGACTAGAATCTATTTAATTAAATGTAAATGTTGACGTTCAAAAGTGCCTTTTATGTGCCTATTTGAAAGAAATGCTTTGACTTTGACTTGGAAATGATCTCGGCACATCATTCGAAGCCATTCGGATAGTCTAATATTTTTTTAGATATTATCCATTTATTCGGGTTCAAAAATAAAATACTTGCTATAGAAAAGGCCTATAAATGACATATATCCAAATGCTCAAGTTAGATCACAAATTGATAAAATATGAGTTGTATAAAACAAATATGTTAATTTGTCTAGGTAGGTAGTAGGTAATGTTAAATCCCTATCGAAATACTTAAATTTGCATATCGCCAGGGAAATTTTATGAAGATAAAAATTGCATTTTACACCAAATCATTTGGATGAATATGGGATGAATAGTTTAGATTTCACGAACGTGTTTTTGATCGCGGAACGTACGATAAAGAAATCTACGCGGGCGAAACCGCGAGCAGAAGCTAGTGAAGGTATATTTGTTCTGCTGCTTAAATCTGGCATCGAACGCATGGAAAAAAAGAGAAACTCACCTACTAAGTCCCTGTCAAGGAAGTTATGATCCTAAGGCTTCAATAAATATAGTAAATAACATAAATAAATAAAAACTAAAAATAATGTTCTTTTTATAGGCTTATTGCAAGCCAAATGAATTGATAGGTAATTTAAAAAATATATTTCTGATTTATATCTTGCTGAATAAAAAAACATCCATATACTGAACAATACAGTCTATAACTTCGTGTCATATTTCACGTAATTAAACGCGCCGAAGTGTCTCGCACTGTCCGCGTTGTTACGTAACTGCGGTGCACGTGCGGCTGTTGAGTACTGGTGTACACCGAGATTTCAAAGCGCGACGTTACGGCCGATTTGTATGAAAACGTAATACTGCTTCCTTTATTATACTGTGCTATGGCGTTCCTACCTTATGACGTCAGATCTTAGCAGTGCTGTCTCTGTCTAGCATAGACTTGAAAACATCACCATGTTTTTGAAATAGGTTAACTTTAAGCAAGCGTGATGTTATGTATGTTTTTTTACTGTGGTTTACCTTTTCTTAGGTTTCGAGAAATCGAATTAAAAAAACTTGTCAAATAGCCTATTCAGTTTAGTATACATATTATATAGGTAGTATCCCTACTACCTTTGAGCCCGGTGATAATGTCGTTGGCGGCATTCTTTTCCCAAGCTACGCGGCAGTTGGCGGGCAGAGCTAGAAGTTGTGGTGAGTCGATGTCGGGCAATGCATCGAAGGCTACCGTGTACTCCTAGAACCAACATTCAAGTTATATATTTAGGATCTCCAGCAAACGATATACTGCGTGGCAGTGACATCGACGTGCAACGGGTAACCACGGGTTCCTTAAGTTAACACGATTCTGGTAAAATTTCACAGCAAAAATACAACAAATTAACCCCCCCATATATATGGCCAAAATTCAACAATTTTTTAAATATTACAATTTTAAGGGCTTTTTGATATTTACCCAAAATTTGACATGAATACAACGTACATACGTCGAATTACAAGTAACCCTGTATATACAACGCCCCGACATCAATCATCGGGCAGTTGCCCACCAGACACGACACCCGTCTGGTCGGAGGATCCTCCTCCCTTTTCTATAGAGGGTGAGTGATATTTTACAACATTTTTTTTTGTTAGTAACTGAAGTTGTTTCTAACATGGGACGTCAGATGCTAGCAGCGCTTTCGCAGTCTAGCATCAACTTTAAAAGGCTTACAACATCGCTATTTTTTAACCTATTAGACATAAAAAAACGGTGGCTTTTATTTTTCCAGATTGAGACAAATCTTTAAAATAAAACGTGTCATGTACTTTATTGCATTATCTATACCCTACCCGTAGTGAAGTTGAGAGCGGCAGTGGCATAGTAAGCGGCGCAGGTTTCCATCGCGAGGACATGGCAGCGTCGCCGAGGTACCGTCGCTGCAAGGCGGCCAGCACGCGCGTGTCGGGCGCGGAGCACAGGCGCGCGGCGTACAGCGCGCCCACGGCTCGGCCGCCACCGCCGCTACGCACCGCGCGGGCGCTCGCCTGTACCTCGCCCCACTCCCACGCGTACCACTGCGACCAACCTTTACAAACGTTGTATTATCAACTGAAATCATCACGTGTGTGAAGTTTCCCTAGCTAATTTAATTTGACCCTATATGTATAAATCTATTATTTTGTTGTAATGTAATGCAATATTGATTGTTTTGTAATCATTCATTTATTTATTTAATTAAATAATGAATAATTTGTAATCTGGTGTAAATTTTATATGGTGAAATAATAATAATTTGATTTGATAAACCAAACAAACACTGATTGCAGTTTCTGTGTACTAAATTGAATATGCCTAAGAATGCGTTCACTTGACACGAATTTTGTTGCGCTTATACAAAGCGTTTGCCGCGCGGAATCCGCGTCCGCATCTCAGCAAAACATTCTAGAAAAATGTTCTAGAAGGCGCGGCCGGTCGGCAAAAAACCAATGACCAATGACCAAAATGTATTGAGTTCCGTTAATGGCCGCGGAAAAAAGGCATCATTTTTGTTCGTAGGCTTTTAAGAGTGGTTTATCTGCAGCCTAAAGGCTTGAGGGTATTGAAAAACAAACTAGCAGTGCCACTACCGGTACATAAACGGCGGGCTAATTGAGTAACACACTTACCATTGCGATGCCTTTCATTTTGACAATTCAACAACATTCATTGCGTTATTTACATTGCCAAGCAGATAAATTTTTCAAACATATGAAGCAATGGTTTAGGAATTTCCTTCAAAATCCTTCGGACCATGAAAGAAAGTGTCTTATTCGGGTGCTATTAGCTGTTACGCCGCAGAGAAACAGGACGAACCTTGTGGTATATAGGCGCGTCGCTCCTGAACTAACGCGTGGAATAGCGCGAGCGCTGCGTGTAGACGCACAGTGTTAGCGTCCGCGGAATACGCGCCCCATGCGTACAGAGTGCCCATCACGTTGTTTTTCACTCCTTCCGGCGCCTGATGACCAACACATTCAATTTTTTTTTATACGACAGTACTCCTACAAGTTAAGAGCGTTTATACATTATGAGTGGCAACGTCGCCGCGTCGCAATTTAGTGTCATATTTCGTGGTTTTCAATTTTTATCATTTAATCGGAGCTATATTTTAAAAATCTGTTTAATTAACTTTTTAGAATTATGTGAAAACTGTGTAAAAGGTAAGAAATCGTTGCGTTTACAGTTGTATTTATATGCAAATAATACATTGGAAACTTGCAGGGCGTTATTTTCATTGTAAAATAACTGTAAGTATTACGGTTACTTACTTTTTAAACACTTTCACGTAATTCTAAAAAGTTAATTAAACAGATTTTTAAAATATAGCTCCGATTAAATGATAAAAATTGAAAACCACGAAATATGACACTAAATTGCGACGTTGCCACTCAATAGGTATAAACGCTCATAATTCCGCAATAACTAACAACAAGATCAACAAGCCCCAGAAAGCCTCTACTATTTTTTTTCTTTTCACAATTTCAGATTTAAACTTGACTAGACTTTATACAAAAGGACCTATTTATTTTAATGATTAGGACTTACCTCAAGTATTACATTAACGCAGGCATTAGATAAAAGTGCGGGAATTTCACGGTCTTCGGATAATATCCATAGCCTGAACTCCTCATGGAATTGATCAGCCTGTAAAGTATTTTTATTAATTTTATAAATCTTCTTTTTTAAAAACATATAAGTAATATTTCGCTTTTAATAAATTGTGCATGTGAATTTTGAGCGGTGATTCGGGTAATATACAGAATGTTAAAAGAGACATCACATAACCGTTGTCTACGCATTCTGTACGTCAAACTAAGTAACATTGAGCGTAAATTATTTCTGGGACTGACTTTTATTTTTGGTGTGAAAAATCGCTGTTTACGGCAGCGCGTAATGTAACGCACGCAAAACATTGTGTTTATTTGTATATATTTTTTCTCAGTATATGGTACATTAAGATCTTACATTAAACATTGTTTCACATACACTACCATTGCTGGTGTAGAAATATTAAATGACAAGCTAGGTACATGCATATCAGAAATAGGTAAATTATAAGAATAATAATAAAGTTACGAAATTTTGTATTAAGAATTTATAATTTTAATGACAAATTAATAGACTGGTTAAGATTCAATGCATTATTTATGTCAAAATACCTTCAAGCGGGCGCACGTAGTCGAATCGACCGCGCTTAGTACATTTTCGTTCATATTATTATTATGACCCATCACATTTATTTCTCATTTCTAGTAGCCTGTCGCTATGTCATTGGGAGTAAAATAAAGAATAAACCGTCGCTCGGGGCGCTCCCCCCACTCCACAGATCGCA
Source organism: Brachylomia viminalis (assembly GCA_937001585.2). NCBI lineage: Eukaryota > Metazoa > Arthropoda > Insecta > Lepidoptera > Noctuidae > Brachylomia > Brachylomia viminalis. Next base: position 15,294,304 of record OW443299.2, read on the forward strand.
ATTATTTTAATCCCGGTGCAGTCGTCGAAAAGACTACACGCGTCTGTCGTCGAAAAGGTTACGCGCGACGCTCAACGCGACATACCCTCGTTCACGCTCGTAGTAGTTCTTCGGCCAACATTCAATATTAACGAATTAAGCTTTGATTTTTTTATATAAAACGAGTCGTGGACGGTTACCACAAAGTGGTACTGAATTGACAAAAGAGTACGTCCAAAGAAGATCAACGATGTTAGGCCTTCCAAGAAAACTAAAAAGAAACATAAGGGAGCATTTGAATATGGAGGATAGTGCTGCTGATACAGAAGCAGGTAGTTCTGGCACATGCAGAGGAACCTGTAAAATATGTCCAGCCAAAAAAAGGAGGCAATCACAAACGCAATGTAAGTTATGTATGAAAAATATTTGCAGAAGTCATACAACGTTTATTTGCAATCAATGTTATATGGACGAAGAAACTGATTCTGATAAAAACTAAACCAAAGTTAATTAATTTTATGCTTATTTTGTCATTTTTATTATTAGACTAGGTATATAAACTAGTCTGAGATATGTAAAAGGGTTTTGTGTTCCTAATTTTTGTTTTGATTCAAAGAATATTTGAGTTATGTTAATTAATTTAATAGTTGTTTCTTTTTCATAATTTGAATTACTATTTTTGACAAATTCGACTATAAAGACAATGATATATGAAAATATATCTGAGTACAAATAAATAAATAAATATTGAATAATGTGTGCTTTATTTCTGTAATTCATTCCATAGGTCTTTTCGGTTACGCGCGCCCGCTCCCGTTACAAATGACCGCGCGCCCGCTTGAAAGTTAATAGTTAAATCAAAAATATAAATCATAATATCAAAATAAAAAATACAGTGTTAAGATCTTAATTACAATATCATAAAGTATGATTCAAAAATTCATTGACGGAATAAAAATACATGTCTAAGAGCCAAGCAAACAATGAGAGCATGCAACGTTCACATATACACACGACGACATGTCAAGCTATACATTTCCAGTATAAGCTGACTCCTCATTGTACGAAAAGCCTATACAATGCGAGGTCAGCTAAAACTAGAAATGTATAGCTTGATAATTTGATATGTCATAGTGCGTACAGGAGTTGTTGGGGTATTTAAAGTTAAGTTATAACATTTAGAACTAGTTTTCGTGAAGAAAAGTTGTAACTTTGACCTTCAATATCTCCGTAACCTAGATTCTCTGAGATAGGCGTACAAAATCCATATCACAACGACGTGTAGTAACCTATAGGTGACTTTTGGCTTCGATAAGCGGTTTTGTACACCTGTTACATACCGGTGACTCAAGGAATGCTGCGATGAATGCCTGCAGATCGTTTGTGAAGGGCGAAGCGCCCACGACGATGGCCAGCCAGCTGCCACTGCGACATGCCTCTAGTGCGGACTCCCATGCCACCCTACCTCCTTCTATTCCCACCTAAAATATAAAAGTAAAGATAACTGCATCTGTGTATGGCAGTCAACTTCTACAAACAGCTTGAAACAAGACAAAAGGCTAATCTTTCTTCAATAGCATAATTTATTTTCAAAAGTATACATTCTATTAACTGATATGATATAATTATGAGAAGGCGAGGGTCGTACAGCGTCATCGAGGATGCAATAGTATCTCTATGTTTTCAATCTACGTGCCTAAAATGTTGACTACGGAAACATATAAACGGCTGCAAGGACATCTTGGAACTTAAATGACATTGAAAGGGTATAGGTTTTTTTTTTTTTTGCGAAATTGTATTAAAAACCATGATGGATTAGTTCCGATTTTGGCCACACGCCAAAAACTCTTTGTACAAGTATAGGTACTGGTTCCGTGTTTAATTTTATAACAAAGTGTAATTATGACCGAAAACAAACGACCCGTGGTCCACTTTCGCTCTGGATCTAAAGAGCAGGAAGTCATGGGGAGGGGCCTTTGCCCAGCATTGGGATGATATAGGCCAGTAACAGTAATTATGACAAATGGAAAGCAAAAAACTTAATTAAGTATATATGTAAGATTGTAAGTATAATATAGTATATAATAACATGTGTGAGTTGTCGGTTAGTAGCAGCGGCTGCGAGTGCATCGTGTGCATGCGCTGCCAACAAAAGTATCGGACGCGCCACACGACGCGCGCGACTTGCGCACACGCCCGCACGCACGACGCGGTCACCGCCTTGCAACACGCCGGCACCTGTACCAAAGAATTATAACTAATACTATGGTCTGTTCCAAAAGTATCTGATGAAAGTGAAAAAAAAACCATATTCAGATTAAATTCTTACGAAATCACTCACTAAATGGACACAACACAACACATTCATCTGTATTCAGAAGTTTTTATCTTTATATCTAAAAACTTTTTCCAAAAATTTTTGTTTGGATAACATTTCAAAATTATGTATCTACAAAAAGGGAGGTTATAAATTAACTCCACGTGTCAAATGCAAAACATCTTTAAGGTAATTTCAATTTCAAATTTCGAGTTAAAGTATTAAAATAATCAAATCAAAGCACCCAATTTGTAAGTGGCTCTACAAAATGGGATCCTCAAGTTTGTTTTCTGATCTATTTGTTTACATTTTCATCAGATATTTTTGGAATAGACTATACGTAAAGAAGCGACCCTCACACCCGCAGCATTAGGCATGGGGGTAGTGCCGCGATTGGCTTAACTCAGCCCAGTCACATAAAATGTGTACAGACAGACCGGTGCTTCATACAAACAAACTCATATATAGGTACTAGGTACACGCAAATTAATTCGTTTGAATGGAATATCGGGGGTGTGCCTGTACGCAAACACGCACATTATATACTTTATCAGTTTCGGATACGTTCTACTACCGATCAGTAAATCTGTAGTCAAAATGGTCAAATCTGATGATAGCGGTTGTGATTCGTTGGAAATATTAGCTGCCACTAAAATAAAAGATTCAATTGTAAAGACTTTTCTACAAGTTATGCAAGTCATTTTCAATTCAGTCATAATGTTGAATAAGAACCTCTATTTGTGTTTCTTTTTCGTTTTAAATAACCACCATTAATAATATTTTCTCTGATGTCTAATAATATATCGAACGTACCCAGTAGTTGATCGACGAAAGCCACAATAGCTCGGTAAGCGCTGTCTGGTCGAGTCACGGCCACTGCCACCACAGTTTCAAAAGCGCTCAATTTTAATCTGCTTATTATATTGATATCCCCCGATTGAAGGAACTCCTTCCAAAAATCTTCGTTAAGCAGTGATAGTCTATTGTAGAGATCTTCATTTACAACCTGGAATTAAATACCAACGTTTTTTAACGGTTTTACAAGTTAAGTTATAAATTAAACTCCATTGGTAAACACTAAGGCCCGCTTGCACCACGAGTCACTAAATGCGTTTAACGCTAAACATAATTATTTAAAACATCATTCTGTCTCTGTCGTTTTAAAACGAATGATAGAAATAGAACGATTTTTTAATTCGTTTAGTGCTAAATGAGCTTGATGATTTTTAGTGCAAGTGTGCCTGTGTCTATGGCCTGACCTTGAGTTTAGCAATTTTCTTAATGCAGTCCTGTGGTATCCAAGAGTGTTTGCTTTTGATTTCATTGACATTACCAGTATCTTCTAGGTCGTGATTACCTATGAATATTTGCCATAGCTGGAAACGAGACAACATGAAAATTAAAACAGGGCTAATGTTTAAGAGTTGCTACTGAGTATAAAGTGAGGGACCTTACCTCGTTTGGTATCAAATCCTCATAAACTTGCTTTAGTAGGTATAAAACAACTATGTATTTATCTTTCTTGTGCAGACTCAACAGGACTCTCTCCACAATTTTCCTTGTGGCACACTTGACAACTTCGGCGTTGTTTATTTTTGTTTGATCCTGGAATATTTAATTAATTATTTTCCAGACTTTCTTCGTCTTCCACCAGATGTAATTTTGTACGCATAATTTAGCCATTTTTTCGGACTAACCTAATGCGGCGATTCAGCGTCTTTAATTTTTGTACATTTTTACTTGTGTGATATTTTGGTGTTTGGTGCGTGTGGGAGGGGGAGACGGGTGTAAGTATGTATGTTTGTTACGACACAATTATATCTTTCTTATAGGTATGATCTCTGTTTTACTTACGGGCTGTCTCCTCACAGCATCAACGAACACATCGAGCACTGCATCAACGGGCAACGAAATGAGTGGCCAGCGTGTGGCCAGCCCGTTTGTGGCCAGAGCCAACATAGCCGCGCGTTTTGCCGCACTCTCATACATCTGACAAGCGGCCTGGCTCGCTTGTTCCACCTTTCGAGCGGCTGCTAAAGCTTCAACTATGGTGTCGTTAGTAGCCCTAGTCTTGCTTAGAGAGGCGAGCACACCCGCGTCTTTTAAGATGTCACCTTTATTTGATAATTCACGGAGGAGGTTTTCCTGTTAACAGTGCATAGTGAATTAGTGATAGTTCAAAGTGCATAAAATTTATGATGAAACTAGTTAATTAAATGTGAGACAAAATTACTGTAACTTGTTATCGGCAAACCTGCAATTCATGTTGTTGTTTCTGTAGAGTAGCTTTCTTTAGTTTGATTTCTTTGGATTTTTCATCCACCTCTGGATTTTGTTGCTGCAAGGCGTAGTAGACGAGTTGGTCTAAAAAATACGGTTACAAAAATAAAGCGTTGCCAAAAAAAAGCGTTGATGTGAACCATTATACCGCTATTAATAACAGTATACCTAATTGACTTCGTTCCAGCTATTTCCTAAGCTATCATATTACATACCAGTAAGTGCATGTAACGTAGGAGTGAAGTTAACAGGCGAGAGTCGTGCGGCGACGTGCGGCGGCAGTGCGGGCGCGGCGCGTGCCTGCAGCAGTACCCGCGCCGTACCGCTAAGTCCGCGCGCGCCGCCCCACCAGGAAGAATGTACGCAGTCCACGTCGCTTATGACCAGCGTGCGGCCCAGTCTGCAGAACACGCAATGTGTGAAAATTTACTGGTATTCTCTTAAGCCGATATTAGCCGCTTCACCTTCACCGGTTCATTTTTGTTTCATTCCATGTTCACACGACAACGAGTTGATTATATAGGAATGATCGTTCATACGCTACTTTTATTTCATTTCTCGATCGTTAGGTTAGGTTAGTGAAAGATGCAGAGTGCCGAAATCTATACCAATTCATTATTCACTTTCGATTTATTTTATGTTCCGACGTTTCACTTCGAGTTTCAGATGCCGAATGAAAGGCAAAAATTAACAAAAAGTGAAGCGTCTGATATCGGCTTTAGAGAAAAATGGTCTTTAACCCTGTGGACCCAGAAGGGGTTCAAAATAGGCTGGACAGCTACCGGCTAAATCCACGCGCTGCTATGCAAAAATCAAGAGACAGACAAAGAAATCCACCAACGACATGCATAGTTTTATTATATTAAATCAGTGTTATAAGATTTTTATGAAAATTCAAATTCATCAAAATGTGAAAAATTATATAGGTAAATTATATATTCGATACTTTTAATACTCGGGTATCTATGGTGTAACGTTACATTTTCCCGGTTGTAACCATCGAGATATAAGTACTAACGTACTAGAGAAGCTACGTCAAATAACTGAATTGTCCTATTCTTCGTAATTTGAATATTTAGTTCGCTGCAGCGCTAAAATAATAACAATTCGTCTAAACCGTAACTAATTTACCACAGCGCTAGATTTGCTGCGGAAGTGTATTTATTCTCGGCAAAAAGGTCTTAAGCGCCATGTAAATCACGGCACTTACGCGTTTTCTTCGACAAAGTGCAACAACATGTCTTCCCTATAGACTATGACAGGAGTACTACAGAATGGACAACGTAGGTATTTTGCCTACAGGGTTTATTTCATAAATAATAGACAATTTTTTTTCTTGATATATTTTATTTAGTTACCCTTAAATAATATGAGTTTAGTCATCTTTTGCCTTTTTGTGGAATAATCAACGCTTTGATCTGTTTTTGCTTCATGTTTTAAACGAATAGTAGTATATTTATTAATAATCGCCCGAATCAAATGAATTCTATGATTCAGTGTACTTGGTTGGCAAAATGAATGCTGAACCAAAGATGTAAATACCTCCGTGTGAATAAAATGCTCCAAAGTATTTACAGTAATGTAACTGTAATAGTATTTCGTGGAGAGGCTAATTCCACCACTTTGGTTTATAAGTTTTCGTATGATAGTTTCCGTGATCACACATATTTTGTATACGTCTTCTGAAGAATATAACAATCCGCCCATGTCTTTAATAGTTATAAGTTTATGGTGTGGCAGCCTTTCTGCTGTTGTTAATGCGTCCACGCATTCTTCACATTTTAATGATTTTGTGAGATTTCGAGCAATGTAGCCAGATATGTAACCGACTATCAATTGAGAACCAAATGGTATTTGTTGGGAACTGAGAGTATCGGAAAAAATATAACAGTTGTGTTCAGCTTCTATATCAGATTCTAAACATCTAGTTGCTGACAATATTTCGTATTCCTCATCGTCGTGTCTGTTTAAGGGCGTCGTACTATTAATAACATTTGTTGAAGAATTACATAGAATGTTTATATTATCTAAAGGTATACAATTACCCGTGAATGATGAACGAAGTTCCAAATGGTTCAGGGTTTTTTTGTAGGCAGCTCGAAATTGTAAGACGTTGGGGTTATTATTGTACCCGCCGTGCTTTCTTATGACCCCAAAGAAAAGCTCTAGATGATCTTGACTTAGACGGTATGTAGAAATATATGTCATATATTTTTTTTCTTCTACTGCATGTTGATATAAAGTTTTTAGAGATTCTATACAAATCAAAGCTCCTATAAATCCTGTTTTATTAGCCGATTCAACAATTTTCTTTTTTGAAATCGACAAAGTAATACGTGGATCTAAATCTTTTCTTTTTACGACTCTTCTGCATTTTATATGAAATTCTAAATTTAATATGTATCTTTTTACTTTTGACAAAAAATTCAGTACTTCTGACTTATTTATGGCGTCAATTGGTCGCTTGAACCCATAAAAATAACACTTTCTTGAATTCATTGTGTCAAAAAAATCATTAAACGTTTCCAAAAATTGTATTGTAGCCGACGAGTCCGCGAATTGTGTATACTTCAAATCCTCGTCACATAGCTGGAATGCCTTGGCTACACTCTTACTTAAGAGTTGAGTAGCAAGACGGACCTTCATAATTTGGTTACGGAAGTACACATGCCGTGGTGTAAGTTTGTTGGCAAACCTAAGACCATCTTTCATTTGCAGTTTATTTAGATTAATCAATAGCTGCCACTTTATTTTCTTACAATCTTGGTCAAATAATAATCTTTTTTTCTCAAATGAGTTTCTTATAAGTTTGATGACGTGACATGGATCAAGAAATATACACACTTTCTCCTGTGTAGATGGATGTGGAAAATGGGTCACCAAATCATTTGGGTTCGTCAGTTTACACCCTAAAATTTCTGCAGCTGACAAATTTGCAGGGCATCCATCAAATGTCATGCTTACGACTGTAACTCCGGCGTCATGACATTTATGCAAGCATGTAGTGATTAAATTAGCTTTTGTTTCTGCAGTTATACCTGATATTAAAAAATAGCCTATAGGAAGTTTCCAATTTTCAGTCACTGACACCAACATAAATACTAACGCCTGTGACGCAACATGATCATCTCCATCACCTTCTTGAGGACCAGCACCAAAATTCACAGCACCAAGCTTCTGTTGATTGTGAAAAAGCTTTTGGCGTCTAATAGCCATCTCGTCGAATACTAGATTGCATATAAGAGGTTGCTGACTTAAAGTACTTTTCTTTTTTAGAGCTTCAAACGATTCATTTGTAAATCCTGGCTCAGCATTAATTGTTCCATACCAGCGACAGATAGTTCTTGTGTGTGGTAGAAGATTGCCGTACATATCTCTCACAAATTTGTATGCAGCTGGCGAGTAGTAATGGAGGGTTAATGCAAATTTACGTAATAATGGAGGATATTTTAAAGAGATTTTAGTATTCTTTTTACACTTTGACATTCTTTTATAGATTTCGAGTAATTCTGCCTTTGCCAGTAAATTATTCTCAGCTACCTCACCGAGTGGAAATTTTGTTTTTAATAATTTTACAAGATGCTTCAATGACTCACATTTTTTCTTAAGATTTCTATTATGGCGTTGAACTTTCTTAAATTTCTCTGATAATTTTTTTTTAGCCGACGTCAAGGTCCGAATTTGACGTCTCAGGATGATTTTTCTTGGGGTATCAAAAACCGATTCGGACTCACTGACAGGTTCTGAAATTGGCTCAATGGCTCCATGACACAAAGTGTCTTGCTAAAACAAACAACACAATGTTAGTGGCGGCTAAATGAAATGTTGTCACCATACTCGGAATTAATACAAACGGAGCATCAAATATTTAAAATTATATTGATACTCACATCATCATAGGGCACAGCAGACTTCTTTAGAAAATGCCTTCCCCCTTTCGTAACATACTTATCATCCTCACGAAAATGCAACGAACATATGTAACTATGATCGGATGGTAGCCAGGTCTCTTCACAGCGATTGTTTTGAACAAATCGGATCCATTTTTCTCTATTTTTATGACTTGGACGTGGAAATCTGGATAAGAATTTAAAATAATTAATTACATCCAAAACTAATTTAACATTAATGTAAAAAATGTCTGGTTAATTATGATATATACTATAGGAAAATTTATTAAATCTTTTTCTACCTAAATATATATATATTCGTTTTAACAGGACTTAGCACGAACCTTTCATTTACTTATTTATATCTGCTGACGTTTCGATGTAGTTACATCCACTGTGTTTGCGCAAGACTAGAAAAAAAATATATAAATGAAAGGTTCGTGCTAAGTCCCGTTAAGACTAATAATTATCTGTTTAAAGTGCGATAGTTTAAAAAAACTAAATATTAATATCAACATTAAAAACACGACATACGATATTTTCACCGTAATGTCAGTCTAATCTACCTACATTGCACTCTGTTTGATTAGTCTATGACAAACAATACAATATGGCGCGTGGTAATTATTTAATTTGTAAAACAAGGAAATTGGTTTACTTACCGATGAAAAGTAATTCCTTTGCACTTTGCCGTGTTCCTTGAATTATTAGTACAATATCTCAACACACACCAAGGCATTTTTCGTCGATTTTTTTTAGGAATTAATTTATTATTGTCGGAAGTACTAGGCGCGAAAGATCTAGAGAGCGACTGAGTGAGGTGCGGCGCGATCGCCGCAGTTGAACGGGACAAAGTAGGAATTTACGGTGTCTTCTCTAGTACGTTAGTACTTATATCTCGATGGTTGTAACATTACATTTTCCCGGGAGGGGGAAAATGTAAGGTCAAGGAGGGAACTGTCACCAGAACTGGAGGAGTCCCGGCTTAAAAGAAAAAGTAAAAAGAAGAAATGGTAAAATAATATAATTGAGGTAGAATATAAAGTCAGGGAAACCGGGTATAAGTAGAAGGTCCAAGCGTATCTTCTAGAGAGGCTCGCAGGTTGTAAAAGGAGGGGTCCTTGAGTCAGACCACGTCACCGACCTCGGAGGGGCAGGCCGTTGTAGAGGAGGCAGGCAGAGGGCTGAGATCTATCAGCCGTCGGAGTCACTAGTTTATCGTAGACCACAACGTAATCTTCTTGCGTCAGTATCTAGAACTGACGCCAAGGGTAGCCATCGCCGGTCTAGCGACTTTGTAACATAGTCTGGTGTAGAAGGACGCGTAGATTTATTTGTTCAAGCACAGCTCACACTATCAGAGGGCACAGCCCTCCCACCGAGCGCTATATAACTTCAGGACCTCCTGCTAAGGCGAGCACCAAGAGTAATCTCATCTGACGGTCCCGGTTCCCTTCCTTTTCGGATCGGTTGACATATAAAATTTTTAACAATGATTCTAGAACATAAAAGAAGAATAATAGTTTATAATAAGGTCTAATACCTATACAACCTTACCTACTGGCAGCTCTAGCAATACATTAAAAATAAAACCTAGGCTTGTCATTATCTGACATTACAAAAGGTAAATAAACATTGGGAGAGCATGAGAAAATCTAAATAACTTAAAATATAGAGGCCTAGGAATGGTTAAACAACAGACAATGGCCATGCAGATAATTAGAGGGAACGTATAATATAAGAGCTAATAGCCAAAACGTAAGTAAAAAATACAAACATTACATTTCCCCGACAACCCCGGAAAATTTTTGATTACAATTAAAAAATTTTGTTGTTAAGTAAGATAAGGCATTGACCAGCTAAAATTAACCTACTTATATGACTATTTTATAGTGGTACAGAAAGTTTACAAAAGATAAAAATTACGTTACCCCATAACCCCAGAAAATTAATAACTGAGAAAATTTCGATGTTGTAAGAAAAACCTTGCCCTTTCATACACCTTACATCAACCCACATTTCATACTCCCTCAATCATACATCACCAACATACTTAGGGGATATGGTTCACATTCTATGACTCATACTCCACAAGGAAAAAATATTTTTTTTAGAGTTACGAAGGCTTATTTATTTTAATTAGGTGTCGTAATCCGCACCTTTTAAAAAACCCCTTAAAACTAAAAGAAATATTTACAAAGCTTTCCAGCTTAAGAAAAGCAGTCAAGGTTTCAAAGCATAATTGCTTAAGAAAAACCTTCATGTTTCAAGTAGTTCAAGTATTAAAAATTAAACTTTCCAGCTTAAGAAAAGCAGTCAAGGTTCAAAGCATAATTGCCTTTTCAAGTAGCTAAGTTCAAGTATTAAATAAATAAGGTATCTACACACTAAGGCTTATTTAACGAGTTAAGTACCGCTCGTCACTAAGGCTTTATTTTACGAGTTATGCGACCGCTCGACACAATGGCTTATTTAAAGAGTTGTGTACCGCTCTACAAAAAAAAAATATGGAGTAAACATGCCAAAAGTTTTTGTAGTAAGTAAAACTTGTGAAGTATTTACAATGAACTTAATGTTAAATGTTAAAAAAAAATAAGTAAAAATTATTTCTAGAGACATCAAGGAAAAAAAAACGTTTAAGTCATTCAAGTTTAAAAAAATAAAGTAAGCACTATAAATCAATAAAAAATTGTTGAGACGTAAAGATTAAAAAACTTTTAGACATAAAATATTACAAGACATTAAGAAAAAAAAAACAATTTTATACAAAAACACAGCAGATAGAAAACTACACTAAAATCTTTTCCTCTTAAGCCGTTCTGATCCTCTAAAATGATAACAAGTGGTGGCAGTTTCGCCATGTTTCAGATTAAAAAAAAAAATATTAGTTTAGTCTAGGTATGTAAATTTTCAAGTCATTTTTATACAGGTTGCACTAGCCGTGGTGACAAATCAAACTAAATGAAGAAGTGTTGATGTATGTTAAGTTTTGTATAAACAACCACAGGATATTGTCCTGCAGCCGTCGTGAAGTGTACCAGCCCCCAACTAGTAAGTGACCACGAATGGTTTTAAGAACACTCACTAGCGAAGACTGGTTACGATTACCAGTGGGTAACCGCAGTAGTGTGCAAGTGTGTGGGATGCAGTATAGTGAGGTATTAGTAGAGAGTTATAATGTACCTAGGTGGTAACGACTATAGGATATTCTCCTGTAGTACGTCGTAGAGTAAGCCAAACCCCAACTTGTAAGTGACCACGAATGGTTTTAAGAACACTTGCAAGCGAAGAATGGATGACAATTACCAGTGGGTAAAAGTTCGTGTGTATGTGTGTGTGTGTGTATATATGTTTCAGTATAAAGAAGTGTGTAAAGGTTGAGGTGGATGAGATGATGAAAATAAAAGCTTACCAAATAAAAATCACTTGAGCAAGTTTGTTTTAGAATTTTGAGAGATTCTGAAAAAGTTTAAAGAGGGGGGGGTTAGTAAAAATTGGGCGCCAGATTGTAACGTTACATTTTCCCGGTTGTAACATTACATTTTCCCGGGAGGGGGAAAATGTAAGGTCAAGGAGGGAACTGTCACCAGAACTGGAGGAGTCCCGGCTTAAAAGAAAAAGTAAAAAGAAGAAATGGTAAAATAATATAATTGAGGTAGAATATAAAGTCAGGGAAACCGGGTATAAGTAGAAGGTCCAAGCGTATCTTCTAGAGAGGCTCGCAGGTTGTAAAAGGAGGGGTCCTTGAGTCAGACCACGTCACCGACCTCGGAGGGGCAGGCCGTTGTAGAGGAGGCAGGCAGAGGGCTGAGATCTATCAGCCGTCGGAGTCACTAGTTTATCGTAGACCACAACGTAATCTTCTTGCGTCAGTATCTAGAACTGACGCCAAGGGTAGCCATCGCCGGTCTAGCGACTTTGTAACATAGTCTGGTGTAGAAGGACGCGTAGATTTATTTGTTCAAGCACAGCTCACACTATCAGAGGGCACAGCCCTCCCACCGAGCGCTATATAACTTCAGGACCTCCTGCTAAGGCGAGCACCAAGAGTAATCTCATCTGACGGTCCCGGTTCCCTTCCTTTTCGGATCGGTTGACATATAAAATTTTTAACAATGATTCTAGAACATAAAAGAAGAATAATAGTTTATAATAAGGTCTAATACCTATACAACCTTACCTACTGGCAGCTCTAGCAATACATTAAAAATAAAACCTAGGCTTGTCATTATCTGACATTACAAAAGGTAAATAAACATTGGGAGAGCATGAGAAAATCTAAATAACTTAAAATATAGAGGCCTAGGAATGGTTAAACAACAGACAATGGCCATGCAGATAATTAGAGGGAACGTATAATATAAGAGCTAATAGCCAAAACGTAAGTAAAAAATACAAACATTACAATGGTTAAAGCATTAGAGCGTTAGAGCAATTATATGTCAATTGTTATTATTTTCGTAATTTGTTTTGTATGAGTATCGAAATTGTTTTTCCTTATTTTTTAATCCATTCTGACGTTCAAATTATGGATACTGCACCTGAAATAACTGTGGCACTTCTTCAGTCTGGGCTTAGTCAGCGAAACATAACGTGCACAACTTCACACAAGTCGTTCTGCAGTTCAAAGAATTTACCATCGTTACCTAGAGTCTGGCGGCTTCGTGCACCGTCAAGGAGGACCACGAAACCGGGTCACGACAGCACAAGATCGGTTTATTTTTACCATCAGCCTGCGTAATCGTTACCTGACTAGAGTACCGGTCCAAGAACAGCTTTGAGACTTTTATGGACTGACTGTTTGCGCTGGAACTATTAGAAGACTCGAAAGAACGTGGCCTGAAACTTCATAAACCAACCTATGGTCTCAAACTGACACGAGGTCACAGAATGACGCGCCTACAGTTTGCACACGAACATTTGCATTGGACTCAACGTAAATGGAGCCAAGTTTTTTTTACGCATGAAATCAAGATTATGCTGTACGACAATTGACGACAAAGTGATTTATGGCGGTGGGTCTTGGACAGTCTGGCGTGGAAATTCCACCGAAGGAAAAACTGGCCTTGAGGTTGTGACGGGGCCACGGTTGCCACCACTAAATAGCGACCGATACATTCGTCAATGCCTAGAGGCTCATGCTGAGTTTTTGGACCAGGATGTCATTTTTATGCACGATAATACAAGGGCGCTCACTGCAAGAATTGTTCAAGAATACTTGCATGACGTTAGTATCGCAGCAATGGAATGGCCAGCAAGAAGCCCTGATATGAATCCAATAGAGCACTTATGGGATGAGCTGAAGAGGCGTGTTCAAACTAACCAACCAGCTCCAGAAACTTTGCAGGAGCTGAAAACTGCCACCTTGGAAGCATGGGAGAATATTCCACGGCACGTCGTAGTGGCATTAATTCATTCCATGCCGAACCACATGACGGCCGTCGTGAATGCTCTTGGAGGTAACACAAGTTACTAAATAAACGTTTTCTCTATGTAAAACATTATTTTCTAAAAAAACCACGCTTGTTATGCCCCTGAGAAACGCGAAATGACGACCTAGAGCAATTAAACAGGTTTTTTCTTTGTATTCCGTTTTCAAATTTGGAACAATGACAAACAGAAATGATGGTGATCATTATTTAAAAAGATGAGACCTTTAAACAAAAATATGTAGGACGGCTCGATTCAGATGTCCGCGGGAGTGTAGTTGACATTACAAAGGAACATTAGCAGTAACTCTAAAAGCTTACCTGATGGCATATTGTACGGTGGTCATCAACTTCTCACTACGCTGCGACACGAAGTCGCATTGTGAGTCTGCGAGCGTGTTCTTTAGCCAAGTCAGACCTTCGCCGTCGGGGTCCACGATTAAAGGAATGAACCCGCACTTTTGACTCTCCAAGAACTACAACGAAATTATATTTCTTTGGGCATTTAATTTACCTATAGACACAAGGGTTTGGTGTAACTAGTCTCGTTAAACATAATTATGGAGGATTAAGATTTCCTTCATCTTTGTGCCCGACTAATGAAAATATTATGTCACTATTAGAAAGTACATAAAGAAAACTGGCGAAATGTGGGTGTGTTCTTCGGGGAGTAGGTCCAGGGTGGCAACCACCACCTCTTATGGCAGTATTATTTATACTACTTCAGTGTGAGAGAGAGATGGAGCTATACAGGACGTAAAGCTCTATCTCTTTCCCACTGTGACCACGGACATGAATGTTATAAAGATTTTATTAATAATATCCTAGCAATGCTTACCTGGTCAACCAAAACACCGTTTTTAATCGCCGAAGTATCGGACGGCAGGCCGTCAGCTTCCCATTTCAACTGCTTTTCAGTAGGCGATAAGAAGTTAATTATAGAAAACGATGAGTCTTCGAATCCTATAAGGGCACTCCACTTTGTTACATAGGTCCTGTGAATGAAACCAAAATGTTTTTATAATATTATGTCTTTTTTGTAATATTTCATCATGTTTTAGTAATTACCTTGCTTGTGGTTCGGTAACATCTGGCAAGTACACGATGTATGCGGCTGATAGAAGTGATCTCTGATTGAGTTGTGATATTTCTGTTGATATGTTTTCCAGCTGAAAACAAAATTACCATATCCATCCATAAGTTTTTTTATCTATACAAATAAATAAAACTGAAGTGTCTGTTTGTAATGTCAAAATAACAGCTTTTTACCAAATTCATATGAAAGTATATACGGAAAAAACACAAATTTTCGTCTGTATGTTCCGGCTAATCTCAGAAACGGCTGGACTAATTTTGACGGGACTTTCACTGGCAGATAGCTAATGTTATAAGGCTACTTTTTATCCCGATAGCAAGTTCCCGTGGCATAATTTTCGACATCCACGCGGGCGAAGCCGCGGGAATCAACTAGTATAACATAGAAGGCAAACAGGCATGCAGGTCATAATTAGTCTATGTAGCACCCACTGCTGAGACTCAGGACTCCTCTCTTCGAGAAAAAGCGGGTCGGAATCCACTACTCGGACCCAGTGAGGGTTGGTGGACGTCACATGTCTTCGAATTTTTGGTTATAGTTCAGCATGACCTAGACCCAAGTTTCTTTAACGGTTTTTGAAAGATGCACGTTCATACGTAATGATGACAAAAGTTCGCCTCGTGCCACAACACTGGAGGAACTGCAGATGCGTTGATGACTTTGAAGGATTTGTTTTCATGAAGATCTATTCTGTTCACGATAGGTAGTAATATTAACTTAGTGTATGTCTTACATCGCTCTCCCACGCAGTGTATTCATGCGCGAGCTGGTCTATCAAGTTAGTGGCCGCCGTAATAGTTTCATTGGCTTGCGTCAGTCTCAGCTCTAGAGCGGCGGCGTCACGTGTATGTTGTCCTAGTTGCTCTTGTAGTGCTGCGACCCTTTCTTCTACTGTGGCAAGACCACTCGATAGTGCTGTCATCTGCTGCTCTGCGTCAGTTAGGTTTCTGACAGTAAATAGAACAATTGACGACAGTTTCTTGAATAGAAACGAACCAAAATGTTTTTTCAAGTCAACATAGAAAATAGTATTCCAGTTTGTGAGAAATAGAGGATAACTTCACACTTCGAAGTTGTTGGTGGGGGAATTTAGTTGTTCAGTGTTTTTTATCTGCGTAAAGACATTTATACACAAAAATTCTTATTATAGTCTATTCGCGTTAAGAAAATAGTGACTCATCAGTGCAACTGTAAAGTAAAACTGGGGTAAAAAGTAAACCATTAATATTAAAGCAAACGTTTTATTACATAGTATTTTCTAATATTAATATTAAGTAGGTAATAAAAAATAAAATTTTAAAATTTAATCAGAATCGTCAGAATTTTCATCAACATTTATACTTAATAAAAAAAATCTGTTCCCCGAGTTCCATAATTATGTCTAAGTCCCACATGCTATTATAAAGTACTTAAAACATTATAAATCACTCTTCTTTCTCCGCTATGAATTATGGATCGACTTTTGTTTTTACGAATGTGAGGTATTCATTTTTAAAATTGACTCAAGACGCGTCCGTACCGTCTGAAGGGCTTACTTCAACTGGTCAATGTGAACACGGTTTTCTAATTTGGTCAAGGGGCGCCGCTAAGCTGAGTGACAACGATGGGTCACTATTTTCTTAACGCGAATAGATTATAGTAATACATTTGTATTTACTCTTACGCACATATGCTGGAAGAGATTTCTTTAGAAATAAGCATCGATTCCAATTCGCGTATTCCACTCACTTGAGTAGCTTCGCCTGAAGCGCTTGCAGCGGCTGCACGCGCTGCAGCGCGGCGGCGTAGTGCAGGTTGGCGCGCACCCACGCGGCCAGCGGCGCGCACGCCGCGCTCGCGCGCGTGGCGGCTAAGGGCTCGAACGTATTCCACTCACTTGTGTAGCTTGGCCTGATGCGCTTGCAGCGGCTGCACGCGCTGCAGCGCGGCGGCGTAGTGCAGGTTGGCGCGCACCCACGCGGCCAGCGGCGCGCACGCCGCGCTCGCGCGCGTGGCGGCTAAGGGCTCGAACGTATTCCACTCACTTGTGTAGCTTGGCCTGATGCGCTTGCAGCGGCTGCACGCGCTGCAGCGCGGCGGCGTAGTGCAGGTTGGCGCGCACCCACGCGGCCAGCGGCGCGCACGCCGCGCTCGCGCGCGTGGCGGCTAAGGGCTCGAACGTATTCCACTCACTTGTGTAGCTTGGCCTGATGCGCTTGCAGCGGCTGCACGCGCTGCAGCGCGGCGGCGTAGTGCAGGTTGGCGCGCACCCACGCGGCCAGCGGCGCGCACGCCGCGCTCGCGCGCGTGGCGGCTAAGGGCTCGAACGTATTCCACTCACTTGTGTAGCTTGGCCTGATGCGCTTGCAGCGGCTGCACGCGCTGCAGCGCGGCGGCGTAGTGCAGGTTGGCGCGCACCCACGCGGCCAGCGGCGCGCACGCCGCGCTCGCGCGCGTGGCGGCTAAGGGCTCGAACGTATTCCACTCACTTGTGTAGCTTGGCCTGATGCGCTTGCAGCGGCTGCACGCGCTGCAGCGCGGCGGCGTAGTGCAGGTTGGCGCGCACCCACGCGGCCAGCGGCGCGCACGCCGCGCTCGCGCGCGTGGCGGCTAAGGGCTCGAACGTATTCCACTCACTTGTGTAGCTTGGCCTGATGCGCTTGCAGCGGCTGCACGCGCTGCAGCGCGGCGGCGTAGTGCAGGTTGGCGCGCACCCACGCGGCCAGCGGCGCGCACGCCGCGCTCGCGCGCGTGGCGGCTAAGGGCTCGAACGTATTCCACTCACTTGTGTAGCTTGGCCTGATGCGCTTGCAGCGGCTGCACGCGCTGCAGCGCGGCGGCGTAGTGCAGGTTGGCGCGCACCCACGCGGCCAGCGGCGCGCACGCCGCGCTCGCGCGCGTGGCGGCTAAGGGCTCGAACGTATTCCACTCACTTGTGTAGCTTGGCCTGATGCGCTTGCAGCGGCTGCACGCGCTGCAGCGCGGCGGCGTAGTGCAGGTTGGCGCGCACCCACGCGGCCAGCGGCGCGCACGCCGCGCTCGCGCGCGTGGCGGCTAAGGGCTCGAACGTATTCCACTCACTTGTGTAGCTTGGCCTGATGCGCTTGCAGCGGCTGCACGCGCTGCAGCGCGGCGGCGTAGTGCAGGTTGGCGCGCACCCACGCGGCCAGCGGCGCGCACGCCGCGCTCGCGCGCGTGGCGGCTAAGGGCTCGAACGTATTCCACTCACTTGTGTAGCTTGGCCTGATGCGCTTGCAGCGGCTGCACGCGCTGCAGCGCGGCGGCGTAGTGCAGGTTGGCGCGCACCCACGCGGCCAGCGGCGCGCACGCCGCGCTCGCGCGCGTGGCGGCTAAGGGCTCGAACGTATTCCACTCACTTGTGTAGCTTGGCCTGATGCGCTTGCAGCGGCTGCACGCGCTGCATCGCGGCGGCGTAGTGCAGGTTGGCGCGCACCCACGCGGCCAGCGGCGCGCACGCCGCGCTCGCGCGCGTGGCGGCTAAGGGCTCGAACGTATTCCACTCACTTGTGTAGCTTGGCCTGATGCGCTTGCAGCGGCTGCACGCGCTGCAGCGCGGCGGCGTAGTGCAGGTTGGCGCGCACCCACGCGGCCAGCGGCGCGCACGCCGCGCTCGCGCGCGTGGCGGCTAAGGGCTCGAACGTATTCCACTCACTTGTGTAGCTTGGCCTGATGCGCTTGCAGCGGCTGCACGCGCTGCAGCGCGGCGGCGTAGTGCAGGTTGGCGCGCACCCACGCGGCCAGCGGCGCGCACGCCGCGCTCGCGCGCGTGGCGGCTAAGGGCTCGAACGTATTCCACTCACTTGTGTAGCTTGGCCTGATGCGCTTGCAGCGGCTGCACGCGCTGCAGCGCGGCGGCGTAGTGCAGGTTGGCGCGCACCCACGCGGCCAGCGGCGCGCACGCCGCGCTCGCGCGCGTGGCGGCTAAGGGCTCGAACGTATTCCACTCACTTGTGTAGCTTGGCCTGATGCGCTTGCAGCGGCTGCACGCGCTGCAGCGCGGCGGCGTAGTGCAGGTTGGCGCGCACCCACGCGGCCAGCGGCGCGCACGCCGCGCTCGCGCGCGTGGCGGCTAAGGGCTCGAACGTATTCCACTCACTTGTGTAGCTTGGCCTGATGCGCTTGCAGCGGCTGCACGCGCTGCAGCGCGGCGGCGTAGTGCAGGTTGGCGCGCACCCACGCGGCCAGCGGCGCGCACGCCGCGCTCGCGCGCGTGGCGGCTAAGGGCTCGAACGTATTCCACTCACTTGTGTAGCTTGGCCTGATGCGCTTGCAGCGGCTGCACGCGCTGCAGCGCGGCGGCGTAGTGCAGGTTGGCGCGCACCCACGCGGCCAGCGGCGCGCACGCCGCGCTCGCGCGCGTGGCGGCTAAGGGCTCGAACGTATTCCACTCACTTGTGTAGCTTGGCCTGATGCGCTTGCAGCGGCTGCACGCGCTGCAGCGCGGCGGCGTAGTGCAGGTTGGCGCGCACCCACGCGGCCAGCGGCGCGCACGCCGCGCTCGCGCGCGTGGCGGCTAAGGGCTCGAACGTATTCCACTCACTTGTGTAGCTTGGCCTGATGCGCTTGCAGCGGCTGCACGCGCTGCAGCGCGGCGGCGTAGTGCAGGTTGGCGCGCACCCACGCGGCCAGCGGCGCGCACGCCGCGCTCGCGCGCGTGGCGGCTAAGGGCTCGAACGTATTCCACTCACTTGTGTAGCTTGGCCTGATGCGCTTGCAGCGGCTGCACGCGCTGCAGCGCGGCGGCGTAGTGCAGGTTGGCGCGCACCCACGCGGCCAGCGGCGCGCACGCCGCGCTCGCGCGCGTGGCGGCTAAGGGCTCGAACGTATTCCACTCACTTGTGTAGCTTGGCCTGATGCGCTTGCAGCGGCTGCACGCGCTGCAGCGCGGCGGCGTAGTGCAGGTTGGCGCGCACCCACGCGGCCAGCGGCGCGCACGCCGCGCTCGCGCGCGTGGCGGCTAAGGGCTCGAACGTATTCCACTCACTTGTGTAGCTTGGCCTGATGCGCTTGCAGCGGCTGCACGCGCTGCAGCGCGGCGGCGTAGTGCAGGTTGGCGCGCACCCACGCGGCCAGCGGCGCGCACGCCGCGCTCGCGCGCGTGGCGGCTAAGGGCTCGAACGTATTCCACTCACTTGTGTAGCTTGGCCTGATGCGCTTGCAGCGGCTGCACGCGCTGCAGCGCGGCGGCGTAGTGCAGGTTGGCGCGCACCCACGCGGCCAGCGGCGCGCACGCCGCGCTCGCGCGCGTGGCGGCTAAGGGCTCGAACGTATTCCACTCACTTGTGTAGCTTGGCCTGATGCGCTTGCAGCGGCTGCACGCGCTGCAGCGCGGCGGCGTAGTGCAGGTTGGCGCGCACCCACGCGGCCAGCGGCGCGCACGCCGCGCTCGCGCGCGTGGCGGCTAAGGGCTCGAACGTATTCCACTCACTTGTGTAGCTTGGCCTGATGCGCTTGCAGCGGCTGCACGCGCTGCAGCGCGGCGGCGTAGTGCAGGTTGGCGCGCACCCACGCGGCCAGCGGCGCGCACGCCGCGCTCGCGCGCGTGGCGGCTAAGGGCTCGAACGTATTCCACTCACTTGTGTAGCTTGGCCTGATGCGCTTGCAGCGGCTGCACGCGCTGCAGCGCGGCGGCGTAGTGCAGGTTGGCGCGCACCCACGCGGCCAGCGGCGCGCACGCCGCGCTCGCGCGCGTGGCGGCGGCGGGTTCGAACGACCCGCCGCGCGTTTCTAGTAGCTTCTTTACGCTTGCTAACGCACTCGAACTGATTTGACTCGCATCCATGCATCTGGGAAATAAACATCGATATTGTTGTTACTGGACTGGACAAAACCAAAGAGAAATTAGTTAATAATAATAACATGTGTCTGAAAGCTGACCAAATATCCAAAATTATATTTGACGTTTTTTCGATCACCAAATAAAAAACCATAAAATAAAAAATCATCTTTTACAAAAAATAAACTTTACCTAATATCCTCCTTAACTCCTCGTTTGGACAAGAAGTTCTTCATGGAATGCCATGAAGTATCAGCGATGCCCATGAGACGCAAAACACCTTCTAATACGTCACGTACAACTTCTGGAGGGGCTCGCAGTGAACGTACCTGTGACACAATGACAAAGGAACTCGGTACTATTTTGAATACAACATTAGAAGAAGCATTGAATGAGGACTTCTTAGCGATTAGTTTAAAAAAGCATTTCATTTCCTTACTTCGCTTAGAGATTCAGGTCGTATATCACCGACAGCCGATCGAGCTGCCGCTATGATAGGCTCTACAGCAGCTAATTCAGCTTCTATTTCTTTTTTCCTGAAATAAAATTTAGTACTTAAATAAAAATATTAATTTGCTACATCTGGGTAATCGGTCGTAAATATGGCACATCAAACGTTCGGTTTCCTAGAGGGTTAGCTATGTCACCTATAGCTATGCGAGTCTTTCTCTAAAGCACTGTTTTTTTTACTGGGACAGTATGGGGAAATCCGTATGAATAAGAACGGAGAAACTGACTTAGGAAACAAACAAACTTTTTTTTCATGAAATAATGTCTGGCATACAAAGTTTTTTGGTTAAGTGCAAGTTGTCTATAAAATTTACCAATTTTTTTAATGAATTTTGGCTCGGTTTCAGACTTCTGTAAGGATAATTTCATTATATCGCACGAAAATCATCAAAATAGTAGCACTTCTACTATTTTGATGATTTTCGTCAAATTTTGTAAAATATTTTATCTACTCTCATATCATAAAATTCGAATTCAAAACGAGTTTATATTGACATACTTTATAAACAAAATAACGAAATTTCAAAATAGAATCATAATAAAACACTTTTTCATCGACAAAATATTGTGTTATTATAACCATTTTTTTACCAATACGATATAGGGCAAATCCAAGAAGTTAATATCACCAAAGAGTTTCCATCAATTATTTTTTTCTAATAGATCGCATCAAATCAAGTCAAATCAAATTATTTATTTTTGCATGAAAAACAAGCGGGCGCGCTATTTTTAAAGGATTACAAAAATGTTTTGATTCCCTTTTTTACTTGTTTGTGGCAGCGCCCACTTTAGCGCATCCGCGATGATGTGCTTGCTGGGTTTTGGCACCATTCATACGTTTTGTTGTACAGATTTTCGTGAGAAAGTTTGATCTTTTATTTAGTAAGTTCAATCCCAATATACAGGGGTTTTTCATTAAGAGCGCTCGAACTTTAATATGAAATAAACAACCCGTTTAAGTGATATTTCCACAATTATTATTTTATTTTAAAGGACATCCGATGACATTATTTATGGCATATAATTTCAGCCAAGTGGCCGCCGCGGCTCCGTTGTGGGTGGTGTATCCCGGTGGACCAATTATGGACGACATCTTCGCATAAATGGGGCTCAATTTCACGAAGAACGCGAGTTATGTTGGCCTTCAGGGCGGCAATTGTCTGTGGTTTGTCTGCATAGACCAGAGATTTCACGTAGCCCCACAGAAAGTACTCGAGCGGTGTTCAGTCACACGATCTCGGTGGCCGGTTGATGTCGCCACCACGCGAGATGACGAAGCCCTCGAACTTCTCATCCAATAAATTTAATGTTTCCCGTTTATTATGGCAAGTGGCACCGCGCCGTCCTGTTGGAACCACATGTTTGTGAGATCCATACCATCTATCCTAGGCTACATGAAAATTGTTATCATCGTCCGATATCGGTCGCCATTGACAGTGAGAGCGGCTCCTTGCGCATCTTTGAAGAAATAAGAGTCGATATACCGCCGGACCAAAATCCACACCAAGCTGTGATTTTTTCGGAGTGTAGAGGCACCTGATCAATCTCTCGTGGCCTTTCGTCGCTCCAAATCTTCCAAATGATTTTGTTTGTTAACAAAGCCACTCAATCAGAAATGAGCCTCATCACTGAAGATGATTTTTCAGGGTCGGCTGCCAAATGCTCTAATTAAGCCCAATCAGTGAATACACGGTGCGGTCTGTGGTCGTTGGGTTTTAGCTCTTGAGTTATTAAACTTCGTATGCATGAAAACCCAAGTCTCGACGCAAAATCCGCCAATTTGATGTCGCAGAAAGACCCAGCTCTTGCGCACGACGCGGAATGGACTGTCTGGGGGTTTCTCGCACACGGTCCCCAACGGCAACAATATTCTGAAACGATCTTGCATTTCTTTGACGTACAGGCACTGCTTCATCGACCACAACGCGGTTGTTTCAAATTAATTCATTAACCGACGGATTGTGATTGATACCATAAATTGGACGCCACGTACGGAACGTTAGGCAAACAGCACTGATTTTGATAATAAATCTTACCAATTTCTACAAGCCTTCCATGGTGAAATGTCACGACTAAATATGTATTCCCGCAAAATTTGACAGCTATCGCTTTACCGAGATGGCTGCTATACGCTGTCAAATTTCGTTTTTTTTTCCTATTGAAAAACCCGAGAGTAGATAAAGTAGAGTAAGAAACTGCACATAACTAGGTATTAAAACACTCGTGTGATACTATTAAAAATCTCGCCTTCGGCTCGGTTTTTAAACACACACTCAAATTTGAATACCCCATAATATGCAAGTTTCATAAACTACTATTTTCATACTTGGGAAGAAAAATCTGGATAGCAGAAATGTATCTTCAATAAATAATTTTTTCATTTGATTTGATTTGCGATTCTGACATAAAGTCTTACTGTGTCTGCAGCTTCTCATTCTCATTCTCAATATTTCTCTTCAACATCTGCATCTCGTCCTTATGGTCGGTGTTAGCGCGCACTGTGGCGCTAATCTGTTGTAACGCATGCGTGGCTGCAGCTTGCTTCTCTCGTAGTGCTATCTCTTGTTGTCCCGCTTCCGCTTGCAAGCGGGACACGTCAGTGCGAGCGCGACGGAGTGCCTCTACGCCCGCCTGGAAGATGAAAGCGTTCAAGTATATGTAGTATCAAATAATCGTAATGGCTATGAAAAGTAATTCGATTGTCCACATATTTTTATTATGACGTTTGTGACAATGAATTTTGCCGTAATATGTGCATGTAATTGTTCAACTGATAGTTAATAAATTCTTCCAACCGTAATATTACAACAATCTATTATACAACAAACCGATCGGTAAAAATTTCAATGCCGATACTGACCTGACCCAAATCGATCAGATTTAAATCGTGTCAAATAACTGAAGTGTGAGTAGGACTAAGTGTTTTCTCTGACTAATTTCTCAGTAGCAGCCGGGAGTGTGATATTATGCGCGTGTTTATGCCTATACGCTCAGCCCGCGCCGACGGACGACACTTGTCACTTGACCAACCGACCGCGAGCGCGTGCATACGCGTCTTTTGTAACTACGTACCTACCTGCGGAGTACCCGCTCTTTTATACATTATTATTGTAACTTTGACGGTTGACCAATTATATTAAGTTAGTACCAAACAAGGTGTCATAATTGAAGAGTAGGTACCCGAAATCCTTCAGACCTCAACGCACAAAATACACATCATCACCAACAGCGCGGTTGATGGCAAATTGCCAAAACGCTCGCCCTCTATTCACCATCATCATCATCATCCGCAGCCCGACCTCACCCACTGCTAGGCATAGACCTCACTTTGCCCCAAAATACATGCGAAAAAAGATACCTATCTGGCAAAATGATAGTGTACTAAACACACCTGCCTACGCCGTCAGGGAATATAGGTGTGGTAATTTGTAGTTTAAAGCAAAGTTGACGCTTTGATAAACTAAATTCACATGCTTTTCTGTTGTAACGCCGCTATTTATTGTTAGCTACCACGTAGCATAGAAACAGTTATTTGTTTGACTCTAGATTGATATTTTAGGTTGGCCTACGATTAGTAAGGACAGAAAGTCGTAAATAATCACATCTCACCGACAGCATAGTTTGCCTCTGAATAAGCGCAGCTTTCTTCCTATTAATGATATTGTAGTACGTCTTGACGAAGTTGACGTATCTACAGGGCGCGCGTTTCCATTCCACGTCGATACTATTGTGAATGTTCACGAACCCGTCTACGGGTAATGCGTCTAATTGCTCTTTTGATGTTTCTACTGCATTCTCTTTCAGCAATCTAAAACATAGAGATGTCATAATATTAAAAACTTCAGACAAATCATGGCAAATTTTTAAATGAAATGAACCGTTTGATTATGAGTGAATGAAAAATATAACGCTACAAAGCTTTTTAAATTAATGTGCTAGTGAAAAAAAAAACACAAATGGTACGGTATGCAAACTTTTGACATGTTCGATTCTTAATGTTTTTCCGACTTACATCTACGCAAATATATAAGCTTAATTTTTAAAGCCTAATTAATAGTAAACTTTTATTCTGCACCACAGAAAATCCATATAGTAGTGTTAGTACCTAAAGAAGTTAGTATCCAAATAATAATCCTATGCTAAGTCTGGAGCCGTCCACACTATACACGCAAACTAAGTACGTGCGTTATAGCCAAATTGCCTTCAGAATACTTCCAAAAGACCGTATTTCAATCATACCTTTTAGAGACCATAAGAATCGAGCTATACAAGACAATACCTACACAAAATAAATATCAAATACACAACTACATACAGTGCCAGACACACTACCTACCTTCTTCAACCAGGTGTACAGTGCATCGTGTTTCAAGTCTAAGTGCAAAGTGTCATTGGTCATTAGACGCCTATACCTCTGCACAATCAGTCGCGGACTCTCGCGCAGCGTGTCATCAGACCAGCGGTCCAACCAGACTACGTCACCATCGTTGTATATCAACGGATACTTGTCCATTAGATCTGATAGGTTATCTTGGTTCTTGTCTAGGCAAATTATGATGCCAAGATTTTCTTTTATGTCTGTAGAATAGTATTTTTGATAAGTCGATATTGTATGAAAAAAATGTGAGATGTAAATGTGCTCTTGCATCTTGCATCAGACGCCACGTTAACGCTATAGACGTGATTATATTGAAAATACGCCTTGTTTGCTCAGCGCCTGTGCTGCGGTATCGATACATTCTTGTAAAGTATTCGCAGATTCAAAGGCGTTTGAAGATGTAAATAAAACTGACACTGTCAATTCAAAGTGATATCATAGCATGATAGATAACCACTTATTTATATCAAAATAACTTTTATCAAATAAATATCATACACGGCTTTTATTAGAGCAAAGGTAAAACTCCTGTAAAAATAATGGACCTATGTACTTATGTATTTAGTGCAATAAAAGTTACTTCTGAGCGCGTTCTGTTCAGCGTTGGGCAGCAGTTGGCTGGGCAGCGCGTGCGGACTGCGCGCGCGCCGCAGAGCTTCAATGGCCGACAGCGCGTCACGCGTGGCTGCGCTCTCACACACTACCGCTAGGGTGCGCTTCCCTTCACTGGCCGATGATAGGGCCTATTCAATGAGTAATAGATGAGTCAGCATTAGTTCAATTTACTTACTGACTTAAAAAAAAGAAGTTGTTGAAAGATTAGGAGAATATGGAGACTGCGGGGATTAATATTTACAAACCATAAATTTGAGTTCAGTCAGTAGTTCTATAGGGTTAAGTGAAAACACAAACAAATACATCTACATCAAATCGGCTTGGTAAGTAATGATATGATGTGTCCCTTAGCTCGTGCTGATACGAGAGACGAAGAAAGCTCATTGAACATCAAATCAACTTACATTTTTAAACTGCGTGTTGAATTGTGTATTGTGGTTGATAATGAACAAGGAGGCAGGCAGTGCGGCCGCAGTAATGTGTGCGGCGGCCAGGCGACCCACTCCCGCGCAGCCCACACACACCAGTAAGCCTCCATTGGTCTGTCAAAACAATACAGATGAGTATATCATTGTATAAAAACATTGTTAGTCAATCAGACCTAAATCTATACAATAAAAATAAAATAAAAAGCAGAAAGTATAAAATATTAACGAAATCAAACTGTATATTGAATATTTTTTTAAATAGTAATTGTAACGAGGTGCCGAACCTATAGTTTTTAAAGAAAGAAAGAATAACGTTTATTTGGACACAGTTCGTGAAACACAAAATACAAATAACAAAATAAAAAAAATGTATTAGAATATGTATGTATGTATTTGTGTTTTAGAATTTTTGTCCGTTCGTCTGTCAAAGTCAAACCATTTATTTCAAATAGGCACATAAAAGGCACTTTTGAACGTCAACATTTACATTTAAATAGAATTGATTCTAGTCGCCCCTTCCAAAAGGTAGTTTCGTATGGAGAAGAATGGGCAAGAAACTCCACCGTTACTCTTTTAAAATTGGTTACAATATTTTGTATACATTAATTATATAATTTTATGTGAAGACGATGCACCTATAATAAAAAATTACCCTATCACAATAGGTAAAAAGAATTTAATAAACGTAGCATTACATTGCATTAACAAACATAGCGTAGTCTGGATGTAAGTTCCGGATTGGCGCAAAAACGGCTGAACGGATTTGAATGAAATTAGGCACACTCATAGCTTATAACATGGATTAACACATAGGGTACTTTTAATCCCGCTAGTATATTCCCGTGAGATATTTACCTACACCCATGCGGGCGAAACCGCGGGCAAAAGCGAGTATAAAATGGAATAAAGCGGGATAAAAAAATGCAAAACTAATCGGAATAAAAAAATGCAAAATCACCGATCGCGCCATCGCCGGGCACAGTATTGCTAACTCAGAGCATACCTCTGCACCAGTTTCACCAAATACATTGTGCTCGTTTTCCGACACTGAAATAAAAAGTAAGTCACATTGGCATTAGGTGTCGAATAATTCCATAGAATATTAAACAGTGATTGGTTTGGATAACTTTGATTTTTACGGTCAGAATAGCAAAAACTGGTACCATAAATTGACTTGACTGACCGGTTGGCGTAGTTGGTAGCAACCCTGCCTTCTGAGCCGCTGGTCCCGGGTTCGAACCCCGGACAAGTCAAACATTTGTGTGCATGAACATATCTGTTTGACCTGTGTCGGGGTGTGTATATGTATTTAAGTATGTATATCAGTCATCAGGTTACCGTAGTACAGGCTCTACCTAGCTCGGGACCTGAAGACCTTGTGTGGTTGTTGTCTCATATTATTATTATTTCCTTTATTTCATTTACATACATATGAATTACATTTTTAAATATTTTTATAAACAAAAAGATACCAAAAACATTTAAAAATATAAAAAATAGTAGCCCACCGGTATCGGGAACAGGGTCCAAGCTACCGGCGGTAGGTAGCTCCAGAGAGAGAAACTTCCTAACAATGCGGGCCGTGTCCAGAAGTACCGCTTTCTGAATCAAGCCCTTGATCCAGCTGCCTAACGAGAGCCTCCTTAGGTGTTGGTCGAGGCTCTTGGGTATTAGCCCATTGGCTGTCACGACTATCGGCACAATGACCGCTGAGTCCACATCCCAAATGTCGACAACCTCGTGAGCCAAGTCAAGATACTTGATTTGTTTATCTTTCTCGGCTTTCACGAGGTTCTCATCATGCGGGATGGTTATGTCAACAATCATTGCGCGTCGCTCCAATCGATCCACCACCACTATATCAGGCTTATTGGCAACAATAGTCCTATCAGTGATGATGGATCGATCCCAGTACAATGTGATATTACCATTTTCGAGAACTGGGTCGGGCACATACCTGTAGTACGGTACCTCCGATTCCACAAGGTTGTATTTCAGAGCAAGCTGCTGATGGATTATCCTGGCTACAAGGTTGTGTCTATGCAAGTACTCTCCGTTAGCTAGACGAGAACACCCGGAGATGATATGCCTGATTGATTCTCCCGGCCGGTGGCATGCCCGACAGATGTCAACCGTGCAGTCTTTCACAATAAATCTCCGGTAATTGTTCGTCATCATAACTTCGTCCATAATTGCACAGACAAAACCTTCGGTTTCTCCAAAGAGGTCACCGAAACGCAGCCAGGCAACGGACGCTAGTAGATCTACATCCGGAAAAAGCGTCCGTGGAGCTCCTTACTCTGCCATACCTCCATGCGATCATTAGTGTCAAGCACTACAGGTTTGCGCCAGTTCTCTTTAGCCAAGGAGAGCGGGGCGAGGCCCTTGTCCACCGTGACTACATCTCGATGCATACCCACGTCGGTTTCTAGGAAATATTCCCTGAGACTGCATATCTCGCGATTGTGGAGGGTCTTAGCGTTTAAAAAGCCTCGACCTCCACACTTTCGCGGGATATACAGCCTCATTACCGATGATCGTGGGTGATGCATTCGATTTGCAGTCAGCAGCGTACGGACCCTCCTATCCAGGGCGTCGAGTTCGGTCTGAGTCCATTTGAGTATGCCGAAAGAGTACATCAAAACTGGCATGACCCAACCGTTGAAGGCGCGCACCTTGTTTCCGCCTGATAGAAGACTATTAAGTACTTTTTTCAGGCGGCCAAAGAAGCGTTCCCTCAACGACTGTTTCATGTCAGTAACATTGATGCCTAACGTTTCCGACATACCCAAATACTTATAGGTTTCGGATGCGGAGAGGGCTCTAAGGTTTGTGGAATCCGAGAGTTGGGTTCCCACGGATTCAACAATCTCCCCTCGCTTTACATGCATGACCGCACATTTGTCCACACCAAATTCCATCCTGATGGCGCTACTGAAAGTTTGAGTTACTTTCAGTAGCTCCATCAGTTGCAAATTGTTGGGGGCAAAGAGTTTTAGGTCATCCATGTAGAGGAGGTGCGATATAACCTGACCACCTCTCCTCAACCGATAGCCTAGACCTGAATCCTCCAGCAATGTGCTTAGAGGATTCAAGGCTAAGCAGAACCAAAGCGGACTCAAACTATCGCCCTGAAATATGCCTCGCTCGATCCTTATCGGTTCGCTATTCCCATGAATATTTCGACATCCTGGATAGTGAAGGACCGTCCTCCATTGCCGCATACATGATATTAGGAAGGTGCGAAGAGTTGTATCTACTTTATACAACTCTAACACCCTCACGAGCCATGTATGCGGCACCGAGTCATAGGCCTTCTTATAATCTATCCAACATGTCGACAGATCCTTTCGGAAACGACGAACCTGTTGGCTAATGGTCATATCAATGAGGAGTAGCTCCTTAGTACCGCGGGACCTATTCCTACATCCATTTTGAGAGGCAGACATGATGGAGTTGGTGTCTATATGTTTGTTAATTTTAGCTCTCAAAATGGATGTAAGAACTTTATAGACCGTCGGTAAACACGTGATCGGCCTATAGTTCTTGGGTTCCGCGGTGCTACCTGATTTATGGAGCAGGTGGGTAATTCCTGTCGTTAGGAATTGGGGTAGCGAACCAGATTCCAAAGTAGTCTGAAACTGAGATGCCAAGCGAGCGTGCGATCTTGTGAACCATTTAATCCAAAAGTTGTGCAGTCCATCCGGCCCTGGAGACTTCCAGTTGGGTAGTGGACGGACTGCACGAGCTACATCTTGGGGGCAGATGGTAATAGCCCCCATTTCTGGTATCGGATCGCAGGCTCGCTCAACTTCCCGAGTCCAATCACCTTCGGTGTGACTGACAGGTACCGACCAGATGCTGCGCCAGAAGGAACACATGGCATCATCATCCGGTAGGCACGTCTCAGTCACACCATGGTCCGGTCGCTCCCAACCCCTATAAACCCACCTTTCATCGCTCTGGAAGGTGCGATTCTGAGTGTATCGCTCTACTCGCCGTCTATACCGACGAATACGGTTTGCCCATGCATACACTTTTTGCTTCAGGAAGTCGATGCGCTCTGTGACACAAGACATATAGTCTTGGGGACTGATATCAGTCCCTGAGAATGCCCGTCTCACAAAGCGCATCACTCTAGGGCGAGTATTGCCCTCCTTGAAGCAGATTAGTTTGCCGATGAGCGTCCTGGCCCCACCAATACAGCGTTCAATTCTGCATTGCCAAGCTGGTACGTTTGGTTTCGGTCGTGTAGCTCTAGTGTCATTTGCAAATTTGACGTGAGCTACACGACATGCTGCTACTGCCGCGCAGTACAGAATCGAATGAATATCGGTGAGGTCTTCGCAGGTATCAAAATAGTTTGATAACTGCGAATCCAGGACCGCCACCAGCGCCCTATTTTTGTTATGCATGGGCAAACGAGGTAAGCGTGGCCTAAGTTCGGGCGGCATGAAGCGATATTCCTGAATCGCATCCTCCAAAGCACTCCTCAATTGCTCATTGCACTGGCTACTTACATTTGTAGCCCTATCATTACTCCCTTCGTCAGCATGCGTTGTATTGGGCTGCGGATGTACAACAGTCTGCGACTGGGGTGCGATGATATGGCCACTCTGCATTTCACTTCGCAGGCGATCAAGTACAGAGTCATCCAACATATGATTACGCTGGATGACTCGCACCTGATCCGACAGTCTTATTATTATTATTATTATATTATAAATATGGTGATCAGCCACAAAAAACTTTAACAAATCTTATTATTGTAATACTCACAACACTGGTTAATAAGTTGCTCCGTCCTATGATGCCAGTCGTTATAATCAGTAAGTTCTAAGTAGACACCATCACCGCGCAACTTGCACGCGAAGTACATCTCTTCATTGTTCACCTTCAGAAGTTTTCGAGATATAGAGCTGAAGATGGCCTTTTCTTCATCTGATACCAGTCTTTCTCGGAAAATGAAATTCGCTTCTGCACTGATCGCCTATGAAAAGTGTGACAATTATATAATTAAAAGATGTCAGTGAAGTTTGGGTACATCAACATTTTCAAGCAAGTAATCAAATTATGCATTTAACCGCTTGCAGTGAACTAAACCGATCGTACAGCAGTAACTTTAGTAATATTATGAGAAGCAATTGAATGCTAGTTTCTTTGTATGAGAAGAGGCTTTAGCCCTGAAGTGGGACAGTAATAGGCCGGTATTATTTCTAATTGATTGCAGAGTAGTTTTTACCATGATAAGTTGTTCAATATTAGTCGGCGTGTACCACTTGACGTTTTCGCACAGCCTCTTCAAATGTGACGCGTTCCACTTATAATGTGTTTGTGAATAGAATGACTCTGTCACCTGTACAGAGAATGGGAAAAGTTAAATTATCTCATTCGGTTTTAGCACTTCTTTTGTTCGTCTCTTGACAATTTTCACAGTAATGAAGTATTAAAAAAAATATAATATTTGCCTCTTTAAATAAAGCGAGAAGTTTGTCAGCTAGATTTGATATGTCCTTCATCGCTATGCTTTTGTCGACGCTGCTTCTCAAATAATGAGTTGCTATTTCTGACAATTCCTCATCATCCGGCTCGCTGAAAAGACAACCACATAGTCTGATATTCATTAATTAACTTCGCGTAATGCAATCCACTGTTGGAATAAGTTTGCGAAGTTGCGTCACAACGCCAGGGCCCAGATTCCATTAATGATCACATATCGTTTGTAAACGTTACTGTGATTTCTCGATTGTGCGTTTTTGACAGATTTGCCAAACAAAATGCAATGACACCGATTATTAGGCCAAGTTCATAAGGGTCAAACCTACATAATATGTCGGTTACCTGATGAGATATTATTACCTCAAAGCTCTTAGCTCTAGCGCTGCGGCAAGTCGCGGAGATATGGCGGTGAGTGTGGTGGCAGTGGCCAATACACGCAAACGTGAGACTTGGCACCACTGAGTGCCGGTACCACCCTCTTCGTCGCTGCCTCGCGTCCAGAAACCGTTGTGTTGTATCAACTGTAAACGATGATAATTGTTCAGTTTTAAATGAAGAATGGATCATTCTTGAATGTGACAAAACATGACAAATTTTTTTTTTACACAATGTGTAATTTAAGGGAGTGAAATTTATTTCAACGGCGTCCAGTCCCATTTAAAAGTAAGAACGCTACACTAAAGAGAATTTGATTTTAAAGAACTCATTCTTTTTTTATTGAGACTGTTGATAGAAAGGAGATAGATGTCGAAAATGCGTGCAAAATAATCTTCTGTTAATCCTCAAGGACCATTTAAGCCTTCAGGATAATAGAATAGAATACTCTTTATTATATGTATACCATAAAAGTTACAGATATAAATGTAGAAATTTTACATAGGGTGAGATAATAATAAAAATAACTACCCCACCGCCGTATCTCTACGTTGACGTCGTGGTGGGGCTTGCGCGCTCCTGAACTCTGACGTCTGTTCGATTAAGCGATTGACTGCTACGCTGCGTGTCGCGGGTTTGATTCCCGCATGGAACAAATATTTGTATGACCTACAAGTAGTTGTTCCGGGTCAGGCTGTTTGTGTATGCTTGTAAACGCACGTACAATACAGGAGGAATTCCTAGTGTGGGGCAACGCTTTTTATAAAGAGAAAGTATAGGTCATCCGTTTAACTGAGACGTTGCTTGAGGTAGCGGCGGTAGACGCGGTGCGGGTTTGTTACATTGTTACAAGTTGACGAATCACTGAGCTGTCACCACACCCCTCCCGCACCGCGCAGCTACCTCAGGCAACGACTCAGTTAAGCGGTTGGCCTATAGTTGATTTTACCTGTAGCAAGAAGGAGTGCACGGGACTAGATTTCCAGTCATCCATTCGAGCTCGATGTAGCGCGCGGATCAACAACGTGGCGCGACTGCCACCACTCGCGCCGCGCCCGCCCGAGCGGACCATATTGTTCTATACATGAGAATACTTAGCTCATATTACTGGTTAAAATAAGAATTACTGGGTTTTATTAACAAACAAAATAACGCCCGTTTAACGCACCACAAAAAATAATAACGAGTGTAAAAAGACGCATAGCGAAGCTGAGAGTCACTTATAATCCCCGTCATTGTTTTTGCTAAATGTCACTTAGTTTGATGTGTTGAATGTGTAGATAACGGCTATGTGACGGTTCTTTTTACACCCTGCATATATGCGTAAGAAGAAACATAAAATGAGTATTTATTCCTACAGTTATACACCTTATTGCAATAAGAATAGGAGAATGATGATACACCCTGCTGCGAGCAGAGCATTGATTGCTACAAATACGCATCGACTGCAGATTAACGACCATAAACAAATGAAGATTGTAATTCTTTGTTTTGGAATAATGTGTAGATAACGGCTATGTGACGGTTCTTTTTACACCCTGCATATATGCGTAAGAAGAAACATAAAATGAGTATTTATTCCTACAGTTATACACCTTATTGCAATAAGAATAGGAGAATGATGATACACCCTGCTGCGAGCAGAGCATTGATTGCTACAAATACGCATCGACTGCAGATTAACGACCATAAACAAATGAAGATTGTAATTCTTTGTTTTGGAATAATCAACTTACCCTTTTCAGCTCTGCGATGATGTCAGCTGGTTCTAAAATCGGCGTGCAGTCTATCGTTAGGACGGCTGAGTTACATTCCTTAGCTATGTACTCTGCTAAAAGGCTGAAATGTAATCGAAGGAAATATCTTATATCATTGTTTTTTCTTTTGTTTTAAGAAAAGTAGCTACACTGGTTATGATAGTTGCGATGAAATATTCTAAACAAATATTATAAAGAGAAAAGATTAGATGATTGTTTGTTACGCTTTAACGCTAAAACGGCTGAAAGTATATCGATGAAATGGGTAGACCATGACCTGGATTAGGACATAGGATACTTTTTATCCCGATATTCCGACGGGATTGAGACTTATGCGGGAACCGCGGGGCGCAGCTAGTTTATTTATTATAATTATCTACAAAATGACAATGCTGAATACTACAGTCCTTTCACAGTTATTTTACTTCTGATTGTGCATCACTGTCAAAATCAAAGTGATCTTTATTTTAATTTTCATAAGGTTGCTGGTGGGTTGCTGTCAGAGGTAAAATAACTGTGTACCTCACTTACTTCTTAGCACAAGCATCAGGTCCCACCACAAGTAAGTGCGCGGTATGTGACATCACGCATGCGCGCAGGGTCGGCTCACAGGCGAATAAACGTCGCGACAGAAGCAGTGTGTCTGTTACCCACTCATTTACACTCATAGGGGCTGCTACTGGCGGGCCCATCAGTGTTGATAGCTGGATATACAAATGGTACAATTTTAAAATCATAATAATATGATCAAGGGTAAGAAGTATAATAAAATTATGTCCTCCGTTCGAAAAAAGAAGAATGCCCTCCACACATCACTACGGTGCTACGTTGCAAAGTATGAATGAGGCATCACCTTCTGGTAAAACTTTAGACCCTATGAAGAACGGCAGTGATGTTTGCGGGCCCATAATAGTACAGCGAGTTTTGGCCCGAATCAGAATAGTGATAAACTGATAACTTACCTCATCATGAAAACTATCGATAGCACTTTCTTTGATAACGTCAACCACACTTCGCTCAATGGCAAGGTATACCATTTCTTCGGGACTCACGCGTGTTGTATTAAGCCCTGTGTCTTGGGCTATGTACTCGAACTGAGTTAATATTTGTTTGACCTGTAAAAAACGTCAACATGAGAATCCCTCGAAAGAGACAGAAAGTGATATATACACTGTAGTAATATACACTTTTCGTCAACAACAAGTTCGTTATTCAGCTCATTACAAGCATATTTCAACAGAAAGCTCGTAACTCAGCTCATTACAAGCATTTTTCAACAACAAGCTCGTAATTCAGCTCATTACAAGCATTTTCAACAACAAGCTCGTAATTTAGCTCATTACAAGCATTTTTCAACAGAAAACTCGTAATTCAGCTCATTACAAGCAGTTTTCAACAACAAGCACGCAATTCAGCTCATTACAAGCATCTTTCAACAACAAGCTCGTAATTTAGCTCATGACAAACATTTTTCAACAACAAGCTCGTAATTTAGCTCATTACAATCATTTTTCAACAGAAAGCTCGTAATTCAGGTCATTACAAGCATTTTTCAAAACAAAGCTGGTAATTCAGCTCATTACAAGCATTTTTACTTGCATTTTACCTTGTAGACTTTGCGATTCTTATATTGGTAAGGATCGCAAAGAGAAATGATGACATAAGACAAGATATAGACCTAAGTACCATCTTTAAATATTTGTATAAATCGAATTTTAAACACATTTAGTAAAGCTGCATCAAGTTTAAATACGTACCTCATACCTATCTACTTACCACAGTAATGTTGTGCAGCTTAAGAGCAAGATCAGGCTTGTGATCAGTAAGCCACTGAATACATTTCTTGACAACTTGTTGTAACAACGGCAGCGCCATTTTTGCAGTTTCGTTATCAAAATCGGCTATTCGCATCCATCCTTCTAATACGTCCAGATCACAGCTTACATCGTCACTGTAAAAGTATTTCTTAGGTAGGTTTGACAGACATTACACTTTGTAGTTAAGCCTTGAAGTTGCCTGACTGTCGCCAAATAATAGTACCATATGGTTGGTTATACTTAGCGAAGAAAAATGCTGCTTACAACAACTGATTGCTAGTTCTAAACCTAATTACTAGCCGACCAATACAATAAGACAACTCTGACAAATGCAACCCACCTGCCCGCTTACAGTTTCAGGTCCCATATTCTCTGAGCATCATGCATGCTCTTAAGATCCGCCAAATTTTTCAAGATTAAGTCACGACACGTGCACGTTCTCTTTAATTGGTCAGCTAATATTTGCTACTCACCTCAACAATATAATCCCCATACGAGAAACAGTAGCAGGCGAGGCGTGTTCCAAACTATGCGTCTCGAACAGAAAGTTGACGTTGGAACCGAACTGTATCCTCCACCCTGAAGGCAGTGTGAGCAGCCTATTGTCATCCAATACGGAGTTCAGTGCCTCTATCCACTCCGGGTCGATGTCACCGTCACACACCACCCAGGACCACACGTCTTAAAAGAATATGAAAAGAAATGAATCAATAGAAAAGGATAATTAACCGGTTGGTTAATACAAGTTTCAATAAAGGGCGTTCTTACTACCTTTGCTTGAGTATATCACACGGTGCGGTCCAGAAGGCCCTACAGACTCAATCAATTATGTTTATTCTAGGACTAGTATTTCAAGATCTTAGCAATTTAATTTCGCGCCGAAATCGCAATTAGCAAAATAACGTGTATACCTATAGCTTCGATTTCTGGTGTCAGTAGTAACCGAAAGCATAAAATTCTGACAAAATTATATTGTAGGTACTACTTACCAGCCGGTTGATTGGATATTTCAAGAGCAGTCGAAGATATGACGCCGTCGGTCCACTGCCGAGTATCATGGTCGATGTTACCGAGCAGCCACTCCCGACTCATCGCCTTCGGGCATATTATGTACTCCACCACGTTCTTGCCTTGGTGGGCCAGTGCCTTTGGAAAATCATTTAGGTAATTAATAATTAACAACTTAATATAAACTTAACTTTATTTTCTACGGTCTGTACCTACAGACAAACAGTGAAAACAGTTTTGTCGAGCATAGATTTAAGTATAAGACTGCTGTAAACTTACTTGAATAAATAAAGAAACATTACATAATAAGGCAATTCTATAACCTGCGACATAAAAGATTACTCACGGATTTTAGCAGTCGTCTAATTGTAGTTTTGCCGGATCCTGGCGGGCCAACTATCACGACTCCCATTCTTTGTTGCATTTGTTCGTACAATTCCACGCACTTTTGCAGCTGTAACTCAAAAAGCATTACATTACGGCTCTTTTGATTTTAAATGAGTGTTTTATCAAATAAGTAAAGCTGGACCACAGTTGTTACCTGTAATTTATTGTGCACCAGCTTAAGATTATCTACTGTAGCTTCTAGA
Organism: Brachylomia viminalis; assembly: GCA_937001585.2. Taxonomy (NCBI): domain Eukaryota; kingdom Metazoa; phylum Arthropoda; class Insecta; order Lepidoptera; family Noctuidae; genus Brachylomia; species Brachylomia viminalis. The sequence goes on from OW443299.2 coordinate 15,332,048, forward strand.
GCTGCGTTTATAGGATCTGTACCGGATTCCCCAGTCGGCACTTCAGCGAACACCAACGATAAAATATTTTCAAATCTGCGGACGGTAGGCAACATTGAATTCCGATTCACAAATGTCTTGAAAATGCATGTATTTATTATAGAGAATAGAGAAGCAATACAAAAATATAAGAATTTGTATGTAATACAACATTAATTATTAAAAGAATGTCATGAATCTCCTATGCATTACCTACTTATTTTTAATTAATTACAGAACATAAGGGGAGTTCCATTTAAATATTTTAGAATTAATGTTCATAGGCGATTGATATACAATTGTTTAATACATTGCAAGATTTTATAGATACACTGGAAAAAAAAAACTATCTACTGTTAGAAACTCTTTCGAATCGATTAATCATTTTTAGATATTTAATTTGATCAATCATAGACATTCTTTATGTTTAAATTATTATCTGTATTTAAATAATAACATTATTTAAATACTAATAAAAATAAGTGTTATCGCACGCACTACTTCCGGTTATACCCTCACGTTTTATTATAAAATAAATGTCAACCTAAGCTGTTTCCGGTAAAGGATATAGCATGTGGTGGGAAGTAGTGCGCACGATCGTTAGTCAGTCGACATCGAACGGTTGAAGTGAACAAAAGTGTAGTGATTTTGTAGAAAACTTAATAAATATTGTGAGTGACATCCTTTATTTTTTATTTTTTGAGGGTGGGAAATCATCAAATAACTTCCTCCGCTCTGGACAGAGCGGGAGGGCGTGTTAGACTCTTACCGACTAAAACCCACCCGTGTTCCTTCAGTTGCCTGTGCCAGGGGCCACGGTATTCCTCTTGGACTTTCCCGCAAACCTAGCAGGCATCGGCCCTAGCGGACCCTGTCATTGGTGCTGACATCTCTTTCAAGGCGCGTGTTAGATTTTTAAAATAGGGAATATTATTAAATATAAGATTCAAGCAAGTATATGGCAAGTATTTATTTTATTAAACCATTTTAATCAAAGAAAGCTTCATTAACATTGTGATACCAGAACTTTATTGTCCAAGAAGGTGAATCATAATGTATCAATTTAACAACGAAATAACAAATGCATAATGATAACAGAAGTATGGTTAATATTACTATTTAGATTTATTATTATTTAAATTCATCACTAATCATTGATATCATTTGTTTATTAGCTTTTTTTTTTTTTTTTGATGATGGGAAATCATCAAATGACCCCTCCCGCTCTGGGTGGAGCGGAAGGGAGTGTCAGACTCTTACTGACTAAAACCCACCCGTGTTCCTTCCTTGGCCCTTTATGTTCCGGGTCAGCGGTACCCCTTATGGATGATCCCGCTTTCCCGGCAGGCTTGGGCCCTAGTGGGCCCCCTCTTCGATGCTGACATCTCTTTGAGGCACGCGTGGAACACGTACGCGCCGTCCGGCACGGGCCTGATCCTGATCGGACGGTGAGCTACCCATTACTCACCGCCCGCAGGCCCGCGCCTACGGTGGCCGGGAGTCGTCACGCGGCTCCCGACGCCCGGAGCGTCCACCGCGGCGGCTTGGACGGGAGACTCTCTCCCTCTCCCGTCCCGCCACCTCCTTCGCTAGCATGACTGCTTCGCAGAAGGAGGCGACTGCCTCCCACTCCCCTTGCCCCGGACCATGGCTTGAACCAAGGCCGGGCGTGAGAGGTCGCCGCCGCTGCCGATCGCCTCTACGAGGACACGGCGGTGCTCCGCCCATGCAGGGCAGGCCCCCACCGTATGCTCCACCGTGTCCTCGGGGCGATCATCGCAGTGGTGACACCCGGGTGTTTCCTCCTGCCTGATGATGTGCAGGAACCTCCCGAAACTTCCGTGTCCGGTGAGGACCTGCGTCAGGCGGTAGGTGAGGACGCCGTGACGCCTCTCTAGCCACTCCTCAAAGAGGGGTCTTACCGCCGCTATCGTGGCGTGCCCTTTGTTTATTAGCTTCACATAACATTTTAAGGAAAACACAACATAACTGTACTATATTCATAGTTATACATTGAATTATTTATTTCATACTAATAATAATATAAGGTACAGGAAAAGTACTTAACTGGCGATCCGCTCGGTTCGACGGTTCGACTCAGAATGCCGCACAGTCGCACGCACAAGGCGGTGGGCTCTCGCTTTTATAGACAGTCGCAAACAACTGACGTCATCGAGCCGTCGGTACAGAGAACACGTGTACAAAATTGATCAATTAATTGATCAATTTTGTACACGTGTTCTCTGTACCGACGGCTAGTTTAAACTAGTCTTTACTTAATTAAAGCGATATAAATGTATCGAATAAACTGTAATTGTGTTACAAAATAAATATTGTAATAAATAAATAGTGTACAAGTGGTTATAACAATGATTTTATGATTTAAATGACAACCGAACCAACATCCGGAATCAAGGAGAGCTTAATTTCACTAAAAAGGTTAAATTTATACTGCTAAAAATTATAAAAAGATTAAAAGATATAACACGCGCGTGGAACACAAAGCGCCGTCGACCCGGGCCTGCTCCTTATCAAATGGCGAGCTGTCCATTGCTCGCCGTTCGCAAGCCCACGCCTACGGTGGCCGGGCATCGGCCTACGATTCCCGACGCCCAAGGCGTCTCCTGCGGCGGCTAGGGGCGTCAGGGCGCGAATTTTGCCTCACCCTCACGCGTTCCGCCTCCTCCTTCGCGAACATTACTGCTTCGCAGAAGGAGGTGACGGCTTCCCAAGCCCTCTCGCTCCGTACCATGGCCTGGACCAGGGCCGGACGCGAGAGATCGCCACCGCCAATCGCCTCCACGAGGACACGGCGGTGCTCCACCTTAGCCGGGCAGAGTTCCATCGTATGCTCCACCGTGTCCTCCGGGCGATCCACACAATGGTGACACCCGGGCGTTTCCTCCCGCCTTATCCGGAACAGGAACCTCCCGAAACAACCGTGTCCGGTGAGGACCTGCGTCAGGCGGAAGGTGAGGACGCCGTGGCGCCTCTCTAGCCACTCCTCAAAGAGGGTACTTATCGCCGCAATTGTGGCGTGCCCAGCGCTGGGTTGCGACAATCGCACTCTCCATGCCGCCCTGAGGTCCCGCCGGAGCTCTGCCTGCTGTACCGTGATATTTCGCGGCAGCGAAGCTGCGCCCCGGCGTTTCGCCTCCTCGCGCCACTCCCAAATGTGCGCGAGGACTTTTGCCTCCAGATCCCATGGCGGTAATCCGGCAAGGAGGCTCGCCGCCTCACCGGAGACCGTACGGTACCCCCGGACCAGCCGGGTGGCCATGACCCTTTGGGACGCGTTCAACCGGCGGCAGGCTGGCCGCCGCCGCCTCAAGGAACGCGCCAACACCGGTGCCCCGTAAAGGGCCATGGACCGCACGACCCCCGCGTAAAGCCTCCGGCAGGAAGCGTTTGGCCCCCCTAGATTGGGCAGGAGCCGCTTCAAGGCAGCCCCGGCCCTTTCCAGTCTGGGACCCAAACGTCGGAAATGCGTGAGTGACATCCTGACAAAGTTTTTTAATTTCCCTGAACTTTAATACTACTATACATTATAATAAAATCGTAGCAAAGTCAAAAATGTACATTGTTTTTTTTTTGTATATTTTGCGAGGTATGGGAGCGATTATAATGCCGAACACATTTTTTTTATTAGTCTGTTTGTCTGAATGTATGTTCCAGCATCACGTAAAAATTACCTTATGGATTTTGTTCAAATATTGCATAGATATACCCTATAAGTCTGTTTAGTTTGTAGGCTATATATAATATTGCAATTTGTTCGTATTCTTCTATAGTTTACTGCAAATTGTAAAAATACGAGCCAAAATATTGCAAATAGTTACAGATTAAATGTTTTAAATGATTATCATCACGCTATCTATACCTTTATGGAGCAAAGCAATCAATCATGACATAATATAAGAACGGCTATTTTAGTCAACTTTCAACAAAGCAAATAGCTAATGGTTCGACGACTGCTTTGCACACCTATGTGCGATTCCCAACAATTTATATGTTTGGTTCTTCCTTTTTTTACATTTTGTTATACTATTATATTATGATAGTTCGTAAAACGTACACAGAAAAACAAAGTTTAGGCCTCTTCTGTCATCTTTGGTTATAATAAAAATAAATATCTATGGTTAGGTGACTGTTAATGAGAAATCCCGTGTGTTTACAATCTACTGTTATATTATTTTAGTGATAGCTGTTCGTCAGTAATAATCTGTAAGAAAGCATCAGTTATGTGTATCAGGGTTGTGCCATTAGGAAGTATACACAGGAAAGCAGACATTCATTAATTCACTAAAAACTAAACACTTCGCAAGCAATTGGAAATCACTTCCGAAGGTGTCGACCTCAGGACGAGCTGCTTCTCACACGGACACGGAGCACGTCAGTTGCTCCCGCGTCGCTACTGATATTAAAACTACAAACGTAGTATAAATGAAAGATTTATAAAAATGTAGCTGTTATTCCAGTAAATTGTGTTTTTTTTTTGGTAGGGAAATCATCAAATAACTTCTCCCGCCCTGGGCGGAGCGGAAGGGCGTGTTAGACTCTTACTCACTAAAACCCACCCGTATTCCTGTACCAATTGCCTGTGCCAGTCCTGACAGGCATTGGCCTTAGCGGACCCCGTCATTGATGCTGACATCTCTTTGAGGCGCGCGTGGAGCACAACGCGGCGTCGACCCGGGCCTGCCGGTCGATTCTGTAAAAATCTCACCGTGAAGTGAACACTTAGGTGAAGTGAGCGTGGAGTGAGCTGCCAGTGTCATCCCACTGATGCTAGGGATTGACCAAGCATTACATTTACAATCATAATCGAGATTTTAATTCTATTTTTGTAATGTTAGTTCTGTTGGAGCATTTTATATTATTTCCAAGCTAGTATTTAACTGAAATATGTGTGGGGGCGTGTGTCGGGAAATTTACCAATGAAATTCCTTTTTAGGTAACGAAATATATTTTAAAGTTCTCAGATTTCGCATAATAATTATAAAATAGATTTCATATTAGCTAGGTTTAATATATCAATGTCCGTTCCCACCGAAGTTAGGTAAAGAAAATGCGAAGACAATAGTCGGTGACGTCGGATATACGGTGTCATAATACGATCAGTCCCTTTGTCGGTACGATGTGTTGAGCTTGCAAGTTGCCCTCGTAACAAGTGGCTAAACATAACGTTTACGGGTTTTTTTAAAAAATAAAACAGCAAAACAGAAATTCGGTAAGAAACTCAAATAAATTATTTTTTTTCCCTAAACTAGCTACTAAAGAAAATGCGCATGGACATTGTTGGGTATTAGGGACCTATTGTTTAATATGACTATTGTTGTCGTTTTCATGGCTTTCGAGGTTGCTAAAGCCGAAAGTGAGGTCAAAATGAAAATCAAAGTTGGCTTACCGTCATCTTTGATTTTCATTTAAAAAGAAACAAAATTGACTTTGTGTTGCTGTTTTATAAAAATAAAACTCACACACACTCGCACTTAAATACTAGCTTTGAAATTATATAATATTATCAACAGAAATAACATAACAAAATATAATTAAAACCTCAATTATGGTTGTAAATGTAATGCTTGGTCAATCCCTAGCATCAGTGGGACTACACTGGCAGCTCACTCCACGCTCACTTCACCTAAATTTTCACGGTGAGATGGTTACAGAATCGCAATGCAGGTCCTTATCGGACGGCGAGCTGCCCAGTGCTCGCCGTCCGCAAGCCCGCGCCTACGGGGATTCTCGACGCCCAGGGCTTCTCCTGCAGCGACTTGGGGCGTGAGAGCGCGAATTTTGCCTCTCCCTCACGCGTTCTGCCCCCTCCTTCGCGAGCATTACTGCTTCGCAGGAGGTAACGGCTTCCCATGCCCTCTCGCTCCGTACCTTGGCCTAGACCGGGGCCGGACGCGAGAGATCACCGCCGATCGCCTGCACGAGGACACGGCGATGTTCCGCCCAAGCCGGGCAGACCTCTCCACCGTATGCTCCACCGTATCCTCTGGGCGATCCTCACAATGGCAAATAATGGTGTATTACGACTTCCACGCGAATGAAGTTGCGGGCAGAAGCTAGTTTAGGTATATTTTTGTATATGTAGATATTGAATAATTATTTAACTTGTAATTTATAATAGAACATAATTCGTATGTTTTAACTAATATAAGTATGGTAATGTAAATTTAATTTGCATGCGCTGAAAAGGAAAATAAAGATTGTGCATAAACCACCAATTTCTTATAACTTGTTACACCTGTACTTTCAGCTTATAAATATTTCTTGATTTTGTGATTACGGGATTTAGAGTATACTATACCTATGAGCATCGTGTCGCGTCAATTTGGACAGGTTATTCAGAGTGAGCACACGTCGTGCGGCGGCGCGTCGAGCGGTTAAGTCTGCTCCGCGCTTCTGTAGCATTGCGGCACAACTGCCCACTGCTGCCTTCAGGGCACGCAGGCCCCAGTCGTAGTGACGTTGGTCGCTCAGCAGAGAGCTGAATAATGTCAATGGCCACTTTGATCAATGCGGTGCGTTACCTGTACCTAATTCTGTTAACGGATTAATCCTACAAACAGATTTCAAAGCATAATTAGCTGGGAACATGATCGAGCAAGTACAGGCCATATTGTAACTTAAGAGTTGGTCCAGATAAGTCATTATACGTCTGTAAAAAGCGAGTCTACTACGTGCTTGAGATATTAAGAGCCCACACAATACCGTCCACATGAGTTTACCTTCAGCCAATTTACGCGAGTCCAAATACTCTTACGAGTTTTTGTTGCTTCTACATGTCCGTAACGATACGTGTATAAAAATCTTAATCTGGGTAAGCTTTAAAGGCAGAGACGCACGAATTGCAAAGTCGCAAAATCCGCGATTAATTAGTTTGAAGTCACACATAACCTACCTAGCAAGAGTGAAGACATTGTGCAGGTCTTTGGCCAGTAACTCGGCATCCGGCACGCACGCCGCGGCCAGCAGCTGCGCCGCCAGACGGTCGGCGCGCGGCTGCAGCACGGCCACCGGCCGCAGCACGCGCTGCAGCGCGGCGGGCAGCGCGCGGCGTCCGCCGTAGCCGCGCCCGCAGGGGTTCATTGTAGCTGCTACGCCGCACCACTCCGATACGCTCACCTTAACAAAATGCATCAAGTAATCTATCGACTCCAATAAGACACTCTCTGCCTAAAAAGTTTAAATGAACTAACTTTATTTAACTTAATTTTTATATGGTTTTCTGGTAGTTTTGTGTTTTCTGGTGTGCAATAAAATATATTATATAAAATAAATAAATACATTTTCTCAATAGAGAATATTCTTCATTTGAAATGCAAATATTTTGTCAATGCAATTTTTATTTCCATATTTAATGCTTATGTCGGGTTATAATACCTCTAAAAATTTATAACAAATAACTCCATATAGAACACTTCTGCTTAGCCCCAGGTAATACGAGCGTGATAGCTGGAAAAGAGCACAGCATAATGCGCCTTTCTTGGATCCCAGAGATACTTGCATTATTATCAAAATGTGTAATTATGTTTATGCACAGAAAAAAAAACAAAAATAATCCTATTTTATTTATCATTGAACTTTGGAAAGTAACCAAAAGGCGCAATAAAATAATGTCTAAACTAAGTTTAAAAAATGCAAAAAGAATCTCTCCGGCGGGGAATCGAACCCCGGTCTCCCGCGTGACAGGCGGGGATACTTACCACTATACTACCGAAGACTTACTTTAGCAATGCAAAAAAACGGGTCTATTGATAAATCTTGTTCTAACCTTGAATAATAAACCGTCACAAATTCATAATCTCGTGTTAAATTCGGATTATTGAATTTAAAGTAGAATGATTAAGAAAATATTGTATTTTTTATATTACTTAGTGTGAACAAGCATGATTTATGCTGGTTTTTATTAGAGAAAAACTGGTTTTTAAAAGTGAAATAGCGCCTAGAATATAACTATTTTTAATGTACTACATTTATATGATTGTTGCAGTTATACATGCAGTAGGCTCGTGTTTTGTTTAGGTTAAATGTCACAGACTGCATTTTTTTTTTTTTTTTTTTGCCTTTTTCAGTTAGAATATTTATTTGTTTTCAAATAACTATATAAACTAACCAAACAAAAATATAAAATATAATAACCTAAACTAACTAAAACTATTAACAAATTAAAATATGGCGTCGTAAAATTCCTCTGCATCGCTGTCGACTGGTAAAGTACCCAAGAGACTGGCGGCATTGCCACGTTGTATGGCAATGCTAAGCCTCTGGCCAAGGTAAAGGCCAGCCCTTGGATCCCGGGAAGTGTCAACAAGCCGTTTGGAGATTTCGTTGAACAAACCGTGAGCACTCGGACCCCACGGCCCGAGGGTTTCAACCCCAAACGGCTCGAAAATATAATTGCCGATAAGGTTATTATACTTTCGGCGTTTGAGGTTTTCCGCAGCCGCAGCAGCAGCGCCTGCACAGCACGCCGAGTCAGCAAGATGGGATGGCGCAAGAGTATCGACACAAGTTGCGTCCCACACTAAAGGCCTACCCACCTTCCAAGGAAATAAAGACATGCCGTCCGGTCTCTTGTCATCGTCGCGTGCCAAGCCATTAGGTTCTAATACAGCTGGAACGCCGACGGTGACAAGAGCTCGTCGGATGATGTCATTTATGTTCGCGTGCCGAGCTAAGCGGCCCGCACTTCGGCTGCAAGACAGGCCATGGTGTCCAAGGCTGTTGACAACTTCGCCACAGTGACAGCGATGGGGAGAACAAGAAGGAGCTCCTAGTCGTAGGCAAGCAGCGAGGCGGAAAGTAGTGTCGTCTAACAAAGTGCCTATGTTCGACGACGGTAGTGCATGAAGCCAAAGACCCGACTCCCACTTACCCACAGCAAGCAGGCGCGCACGCTCCGCAGTAGTAGCAGACGTGTTAAGTAAATTGTTCTGTACTACTCTGCAAAGCGGCTCATCCCACTTTCTCTGGGAAGATGGATTATCGGGTTGATCTGAATTCGGACAAGCGAGTCTCCAGGCATGCATAGCCTCGGTGAAGCATGGCACATCAAAATTAATCAGTGTGGGGGTTAGGATTTTCCTGATTAATTTTTCAGTGCCGTAGACCGAGGATATGAAAGCCGGTAAACTAACACTAGAAATTTTGCGGAATTTTGCAGACTGCATTATGTTGAAGCCTTTCGGGAAACCTGCAATTTCAGTTGTTAGTTAATAACTGTATTTAGAACATAGATACAGAAGTCTAATTCCAATAATAGAAATTGTTCAAAATCTAGTCGCAATCTCGTGTGATCCTCTCCAGCACGACCATGGATGTTTACCTTAATTTTAATGCGGTACATATTCATGAAAAAATGTGTACTTTATTGTACTAACGACTTTAAAAAATGTACTCACATATTTTCGCTGTTATAACATATCGACCGTGGCCGTGCTAGGTAGAACCTTTCTGCTACGACCACTATAGATTTTAGATATTTTTATCAATTTTAACATGAAAAGTTATGTAAATATATTGTTAGGTACTGAAATGTACTCCATTTTATATATTTTATGCAGTCATTTACCCGTTTTAAAGAGATTTGATTTCTGCGGTGCAGCTATAGCACTATGTTACGCTATTACTATTTCTAAGTAGACAAAATTCGATAAAATTACATTTGCGACCCGTAATTCGAAAAGCGGAATATAAATTAGATTAAAAATATAAATAAATAAAATAATAATATATGTATATTATCCCTTGGATATGTAATATTTTTGTTTTAACAACCATATCAAAAACCCTTCATGCACCTGGTTGAGCGCGATCGCACTCGCTAAGAATCATCTCCGGACCGAGCTGAATATTTTTTAAGACCTCACTTAGCTCGATCGGACAAACTGTTCGGGAGTTACAGTGCCACGAAGAAAATGTGCGGACAGACGACACACACAAACAGAAATTTAAGACTGAGATTAGAATGCGAACCGTTCTTAAAAATACATGAAAAGTTCATAAAGAATAGTGATGACGAATTTAGTAACAACCGGTTGTTATTATCCAGAATTCTTTAGATCATTATCGATATAACAATGTTTTTTCTTACATGTTTCCCATTGAGCAGCGCAGTGGGTTCAGTCCCAGGTGTCCGCTCAGTAGTTGCAGAGAGTAATGAGGATAGCTGGTGAGACACGGCGGCTAATGTGTGAGCTGCAAGACGATTGAACTCGTCGAAGCAGCCCCAGGCACCACATAGGGCTAGGCCGCTCAGCAAGCGACCCATACATTCCGCGTCTAGAGCCTGGAAAATTAAAAAGTTATTTAGAAGAAAGAAAATTCATTCATTCGGACTGAATTATATGACTACATGACATATTCGTAAGAAGTTGGCAGAAACATCCCAGAGCTGATTTGCTGGATTCGCTTTCTTCCTTGTTTTTCTTCCTCGTTTCCTCAATGCTGAGGATCGAGACCACATACGACGCGTCTCCAAGTTATGCAGTCTTCTTTTCCCCCTTAACCCATCATTATTTCTCCTGACAAAGGTAACCCTGTTTATATTTATCTATGTATTAGTTGTATTATTATTATTATGTATAAATCGTTGCCCCACACTATGAATATCTCCTGTATTGTGGGTGCGTTTACAAACATCATCAGAGAGTAGGGAGGGACCATATTGACGAGGTTAGAGCAGTGGTGGCCTAGTGGTAACGGCCGCGACTTAAGAGTTGCAGGTCGCAGGTTCGAACTCAGACAGGCGCTTTACTTTGTGTAAATTATTTCATCACTACTGCTCTTAAAACGGTGAAGGAAAACATCGTAAGAAAACCGGCATGACCTAGAATCAAAAATTCGAAGGCATGTGACATCTACCAACACAAACTGGGCCAGCGTGGTGGATTACGGCCCACTCCATCTCACCGAGAGGGGGCCTGTGTCCCAGCAGTGGGAACATTATAGGCTGGAACAAACAACCAGACCTGGAACAACTGCTTGTAGGTCATACAAATATTTGTTCCGTGTGGGAATCGTACCCGCGAGACGCAGTGCAGCTGTCAATCGCTTAACCACTGCGCCAACCGTGCCGTCTAGTATTTGTTTATTCATTTATTGTATATTTTTATTTATTTATTCTTGTATTTGATAGTTATTTTCAAGCTATCTATCCTTTATGTTTTACCTTGTTGTTGCACCTGCCATGTTTTGTCTCTACATCACCTTACGGTTGACTGGTAGAAAACGCCTCAGGCATTGACTCCGCCACATAGGCGGAGTCAATGCCTGAGGCGTTTTCTACTAGGAAAAAATATACTGTACATACAGTATTTATTTTTACTTGTGCATACATAGTTTTAATAAATAAATTATACAGCGAAAGGCAGAAGAGAAAAAGGAATTGAGTACAAACATTCCACCAAAAATAAGTTATAAAGGCAAACGATATAAGTAAGTTTGTGTTGTCTGCACGTCAGTAATGAAGACTCGGGGATTCCTAGTGTGCCTGCTTATAAAATCACTTCGGTAATAACTCGTAGGTCCTGTTTGCCTATGATAATGTTGTGTAATATAATAATTAATTAAAATATTTGATTCCGTAAATAGTAACTATATCATTATAACCTTACTGTTTTGTCTGTATGAACTTATATAAAGTAGCTTTCATCACTCTTGTTCTAACCTGATTAGGTACTTCTTAACCTAAAAGAATTAAAGTAAGTATGTTACCTCATCGCAGTTGAAGATTAACACTAAACGACCAACAAGGCCACCTAATGCTTTCACAGATTCTGTCTTCCCAGTTCCCGCTGGGCCGAAAGGGTTTCCAACTAACCCCAGATGAAGGGACTGAAATTGAGAAGAAAATGAATAAACTTTGGGATAGTGTATAGTGCATCGTGGGAAGGCCCCTTACAAGGTGGACCGAAGGCGTTTTGAAGGTCGCCGGAGTCTGCTGTGTTCATAGAGCGCTGTATAATACTGGTCGTTGTGGCGAAGTCTAGGGAAAACTTATGAACATCATCAGTGGACGTTCGGCTGAGATGATAATGATGAAATATACCGCTAAAATTTTAACACCCACATACTACATTCTTCCCAAGCTCCTTGCATTAAAAGGTTATTGCACAATAACTTAATTAGTTACCTGTGATAAAAAAAATTAAATGAATAAACTTTGGGATAGTATTATAGTGCATCGTGGGAAGGCCCCTTACAAGGTGGACCGACGGCGTTTTGAAGGTCGCGAGAGTCTGCTGTGTTCATACAGCGCAGTGTAATACCGGTCGTTGTGGCGAAGTCCAGGGAAGACTTAAGAACACCAGTGGACGTTCGGCTGAGATAAATTATAAGGATGAAATATACTTACCGCTATACTTGTCATAACCAGATACTAAATTCTTCCTAAGCTGCTTAAATTAAAAGGTTATTGCACAATAACTTAATAATTAATTACCTGTGTTAAAATAAGAAAACAGTCGTCAGCTAGTTCGGTTCGCACAAACTGTCCTGTGTTGACTCCGAGGTACTCGTACGAGTAAGATATCTGAGCTAGACCCATTTTAGCTACCACTTCCTTTGAACTTAACAAATAAAACCTGAAAAACACAGTTTTAATTTCCGAACACTTGACACAGCTAAGTAACTGATTAATAACTTCACAACCGCATGAAGTTGCATGTAGGCAAATAATTTTTACATTTTACACTTACTATAAACATCAAGTTACTTACCTCAACTGTTTTTGCCAAAGCCAGTCGCTAGTTGACATAATATTGTTGTCTATCAAAATTCTGATGACAGACAAATAATGAGCACATTGTAATATGAGCGCCTGCCTTTTGCGTCGCTCACTTTCGTCCTCTATTTCAGCTGAAGCGTAGTATGAATTCTCTTTTAAAACATTCGCTTTTAATTTATGTAATTCTTTTGAGGTGATGGCCCTTTCTGCTTGCTCTGTGAAGCGTATGTTTTGTGCGAGACACAATATTTGTGTTGGTAGCGAAAATGGATCCTGCTCCTGTAGCGAATCTGTGACAATGCATTTTAAGGTCATGCTCTTTAGTGACGAACGCATCTCAGCTTCCAAATTCTTCAACCATACCTATGCACAAAATAAAATATTTTAATAGTTCTTAAGTTCTCACCGTTATGTAGATTGCCCAAAATATCTAATGAGATTTTAAGAGCGATGTCATGTCTGGATTTAGCATACCTCTACTGGGCAATCGATATCAACAGGGTGGTCCAACTGGAATGTTTCACCGTAATGACTACACAATGCGGTAATAGACATGTCCCCGGGGCCGAGACGCACGCCTGTTATTCCCGGGAACAGCTTCTTGAGATGGGTTTGCATGACAGCTTCCCTTCCTTCAGCGCCGGCGCGAGCTTGGCCAAGTAGTTCCAACAAATCATCGTCGCTCAGGAAGTAAAGCCTTGGAAATACTGAACGTTTTTCCTGGAAACATGCTTGCCTAATAAATTATCTTTTGGATATTGGTTCAATGACTTTTAATATAATATTATTATGTAGTTTATGAAGCTGGTGTTTCTGCTACTCTTGCTAACTAGTCTAAAACTATGGTACCTCAGAAGAATAAATAAACATTGAGTGAACTGTGTACTATGGGTGGCCCCTTGGGAAACTTAGGCGTGATATTCTGAATGTATTATTTTTTATACTTAGGTAAATAGAAAGGACTTTTGATTGATGTAAGACACTACATTAGCTCTCAAATAAGCATGCAGACATATGCGTATTGAGTCCGCGTAATACATGACGTCATGTACATAAAAACTGCCTATCCATACAAGTAACAAAACCTGATTCGCGACTATCAACTTCATCTAGTTGTAATTGCGGTTTAATTTTTTTTAAACTGGAAACTGTAAATTATCATAACATATTATTTATAACAATCGTTTCATTCGTTTTACTTACATCAATGTAAAGATTTAAGGCTGACTGGCAAGCTAGAAGTTGCTCCGAAATAGAATCCAACATGGGCTGGAGTCTCGACGACTGGAGAAGTGCAGATAGTCTCGGATCTGATTCCAAGATCCTAGTCACTTGTCGGAATCCCTGGTCTACTTTCCGGAACTTGACTCCTAATTCACCATCGTCGTTGGAGAGTATCGGTTCTAAGTACAACCATCTGTAATAGAAAATAATAATAGGACATCTAGTATTTTAAACTTACACTCAGTACCATAGATCCTGTTCCCAGATAACAACTAGGAAAGCTACTCAGTACCAGTAAAAAAAACTGTGCCTGTTAAAGTCAAGTCAGCTGTTTCTACCTCGCTACAACTAGATCCATATAAAGGTGTGTAATATCAGCCGCACGGATCGATCGATCAGGTTAAGCTACGCTTGCCGTGGTTGGTCCGTGGATGGGGGACCATCTTTACATACCAGCACCCCTTCGTGCCTCGGAAAGCACGTTAAGCCGTTGGTCCCGGCTGTCATTCGTGGATCTTTGACAGTCGTTACAGGTTGTCAGAAGCCCGAAAGTCTGACAACTAGTCTTACCAAGGGGTATCGTAGTACCCTGTAACTGGGTTGCGGCAGTCGCTCCATCTAAAATACTGGTATTCAGCTGCATCCGGTTAGACTGGAAGCCGACCACAACTTAGTTGCGAAAAGACTAGGTAGGGTGATGAGTGTTTTAACAATAAATTCATAGTAAAAGTGTAAATACCTACATTTACAACACAGCACCGTATTTCAAACTTTTTATTTATTATTTTTACGTACTTATTTTTGACTTTGTTTTACGTTTGTTCCAATCTCTCAAGGACTCCACGAGACAGGCTCGACCTAGTGTGGAGTCCACTAGTCAAAATATTAAAATTATGTTTCCCTTATAACATTAATTTTAGGAGTAGTTCATTTGTACTTTAGTTATAAGGAAATGTAAGAACTTAAGCTGGTTAATAAACGATTTATTATTATTATTATATTATTATAATTGTACATAGTCCATTTCATAACTATGTAAACTATGTAAATGATGCTGTTCTTTTCTAGTGTTTTCCCGCAACTTTCATCAATGTGGCTTTTTGACTAGGCCAATTCGATGCTGGATTTTGCCGGTCTGCTAGTTTTACTATTTAACCACCAACGGTGCGGTCTCTGATTTTGAAGTTTTATTATGTTAATCTTTATCGACATTATAATCCTATTATCTCTATTATGTAATTTTTAATAGCTCTGAGAATCAAACCTTAAACCGCGGGTAAAATAGTTATGTAGCCTAAAGATAGGTCAATTATCTGGCTGCAAAAACTCGAAGTTATAGAAAAGGTTGGGCTTTGTAGAGCGTTGTCTCTGTCACTCATACCTGTGCTGTGTGACCATCTCATTCTAAACCTCGATACAGGTTCGAAGCTCCTACTGTAGGTAGCTTAGGTGGTCAGGTAGTAGTTATGTAGGTTAATTTTATTGTTCCTATTAACAAATTGACATTTTAAGATAGCTTAGAATTTCACTTTGAGCGTAAAGGAGTTCGTCTAGCAAAGTAAGTAGTGGAAGACAGAATCTGTGAATCACTGCATGAAAAAACGATTAAAATTTAAAACTATTGAAATTTTACGCAATACAACTACGCAGTGGTTGAAATAAAGTAAGTAGGTATGGTTTAAATAGATCATAGAATGTAGTAGCTAAAAAAGTTATCATTATCAAATAACTAATGTTCTGATTCTGACCTGCGACATTGTTACATACTGATAAGGAGGTATGAAGAAGCTATATTAACGTATGTAGCAACTATTTGACATGTACTTGTGCTCCATTCAACCAATTTATTTATAATTAGTTAGATAATGTTTCTAGTTACATAGAAGGTACCTAAGAAGGGTTGTATGTTAAATGAGTAGTAAATGAAAACGAATAACAATTTATGGCAAAGTTTTATTAACAATTAAGTATTGGTGCCTCGTATATTACAATATCGGTAGGGAAATAAAGAATAGCGTCTCAAATGCAATAGAATGACTAAAATTGGAATCAAAGAAACAATCTCAATGTTTAAATGCATGCTTTAACAGCCATAAGACTGAGACTTAGCTATCAATATAAAATAAGGGAATAATGTAAACTTAAAAGTGATGTAAAATATATGAAAAAAACAACATAGATGAAGACTTTTTGAAGTTAGTACAGGCAAAAAGGAAGTAAGGTAGAGCTCAATCTTTGTAAAAAATCCCTTGCTACATTCCTCGTACCTACTGAACAAAGGCATTTCAAAATACAGATCTTTAACGACGCTACAGCACTAAAAGGTCTTTCATATTTTAAGTTTACACAACTACCTAAATATATGTATTTATAAAATACTTATGATGGAACAATATACCTAGTATTATCTACTCTGACAGTACAATTAGTTTACAGTAAATACAAACTACAAAATTAATTATTTCATAAAGACACACAGAAAATATATTTTATGGCAAAACAGCACAAAACATAATATAATGCTCATAAATTACCTATAAATAACAATATTTGTAGAGAACCCTATCTCTTTCTTTTGAATTAAATGTTAGTTTACATTTTTTATATCCACAATATGTCAACACATTAGAAATTATAATGTAATTCTTTGGAATAGTTGTCTACATGATGATACAAAATATATCTATAAGTACTTATAATCAAATAACGCTAATTTTATTGATGATATTAATTATTTTCGGGAATAGATATTCAAATCATTTATTTTTTGCAATACTAATATTTTATTATTTAAAAAAATATTATACAAATTATTCTGATTTTAATTATTATATAACCTACATGTTATTTGTAAGTGCCACTCACTGGAAAAAACATGTTGCACGTCTGTCTCGAATAGCTCATGAATTGCGTGTTTTTTAGGGAAAACTGAACTAACTTTTATCCAATGATGAAATAATTTTTTTTTCTTTTTAAAAGTGCGCACTTTACTGTAAGTTTTTACATAAAGTAGTTAAAAAAAATGTACAATTGAAAATGCAAACAAAATACTGAATTGTCATGTAAGTAATGAAATATTGAGATACACATCGTGGTACTTTTGTTGTTTACAACCCATACTTCTTTGCAATAGAATACAGGCACACTGTAGTTAAACTACATAATATATCATTATAACGAGCAATGACTAACACTGCAAAACTCACAGCATTATGGCACAAATGGAAACAGTAACAACATTCGGATAATATATGTTTAAGTATACATTGTTACAATACGGACGACAAAAACTATAGATGACCTATTTACGTTGTGCAAGACCTGTAGTTATCAGACCGTTTCGTGATTTCGGATAGGTAGTAGTTCATTTGCGTATTGAGTTCGCCTATTTCCTTTTCTAATGTATTTAACTGTTCATTGTGATCGTTATACAAAACTTCCATGTTAGCTAGAAGTTTAAGTTGCGATTGAGTGTCACTGGCTAGCTTTGTAGCACGTTTTAGTAAAAGTTGCGCCCTTTCTCTTGAATTTGAAGTCTGGCTAGCACGTTCAGCAAGAGACATATTAGTATGCTTGAAATCTTGCCTTAACAGCCGTGCTGACTGTTCAGCTCCTTCAGCGCGACTAACAACATCATTTGCTTCTTGTTTCACCTGTTCCGCGTCACTTTCTATCTTCAATATATCCTTCTGTAAATCAGAAAGTCTCAGACGCAGGCCTTCAACTTCATCTTTTGTCTCATTGGCTTGTTTCTGTGCTTGTTCCGTTTCTGTAGCTATAGGAACTAAATCATTTTTGGCTGCCTCGATATCATTGTTGGCTTTATCGATTGCATTTTCTGCAGCATCTTGGGCTGCTTGTGCTTCATCTAGAGCGTCCAAAACTTTATTTGCCATCTCCAAAGTTAAATTAGCTGCTTTATTGATGGTGGTAGCGTTAAGTTTCAAAGCCTTAGCTCGTTCTAAATCTGGTTTAGTTTCGGCAATTATGTTTTCAATGTTAGTCAATTGCGATACTGACGAATTGATGCGCTGAGACAATTCCGTAATTTCTTTGGGCTCTATACTTATAGACAAATTAAGTATATCATTAGCTAAAGTTCTGACGTCTGCAGGAGTGTTTGAGGTATTTGATAGGAATCCCTTTAATTCAGTAGTTAAATCTTGACTCTCATTTGTTACTCTTCCTGCGGAAGTTAAAAATTCAAACGCTTTGCTTGAAAGGTCTTTTGCCCTTGATCTGACATCAACGGTATTTTGTTTTACTGTAGATATTAATTTAAACAAATCCTCTGCAGTCAGTTCATGTTCTTTAATTCGATATTCGGTCTTGTTGGCAAAATCTAAAGCTTGTTCTGCTTTAGTAACAGCTCCTTGGTCACAAGATATACCGCCACATTTTCCACATCCAGCACCCCCGCAAATATCACAACTATCACTTTCTTGACCACACATTTTTTCATTTAACTTTGGCATCTGTGACTCCAACAGGGACAATTGAGCACGGATATCATCTAATTTTTTATCATTTTCATTTTGAGTGTTATTGAAGTTAGCATACTGCATTTCGATGAGACGGTCAGTATTTTTAATTTGTCGGTCAGTATTTGCGATTACAGTTTGTACATTTTCAGCGTCGTCAGCAGCTTTGACAGCTCTTTGTTTAGCTTCACGGGTCAAGTTAAGAGCTCCTTCTAAGTTAGCCTCCTGTAGTTTTGTTGCGTTATTTCCTAAGTCAGTAGTTTTTCCCTTTAAGTTTTCGATACTTGCTCTTAGACCCTCTAAAGTAACGTTACCAAGGTTGATTTTAGACGTAAGAGCATTAAGATTTTCGTTGCTGTGCTTTACTTTCTCGTCAGCTTCAGATAATAAGTTTTGTAGGCTGGTCACATTAGACAATAAGTCTTTTACTGTCGTTTTTCCTTGCTTCGTGCTGTCAAGCATATTTTCTACTTCAGAAAGCTTTTTAGTCATTTCATCAAAATCTCTTGTGTAGGCTCCAGTAGCACCGACTACTTTGATTTTACTAGCATTGCCGATAGCGTACTCTGTTTGCGAACGTAAGTCGTCGATTAATCGATCCCAATTATCAAAACATTCACCACAAGCGTAGCACCGTGGGGCCTCACCTAAGTAGCCTCTAGCGCACATGTCACATTTATATCCACCGATGCCTGGTTTACAAATGCACGAGCCATTTTCTCGCATGCACTGGCGTGAAACAGAACCATATAAATCACAATCGCATTCATAGCACTCAATGCTAGGAACACCCCAATGGTTTTCTTGACATTGATCACATTGTCTGCCTCCGTGGCCTGGTTTACATTCACATTTTCCTATGTATGGATTACATTGTGGTGATAATGCCCCAATAGGATCGCATTCACATGGATCGCAACCGGTTCCTAAAGCTATTCTCCAATGATTTTCTGTACATTGATCGCAATTCACACCCATGACATTCTGGTAACAAGGGCACTGACCTGTGTTCCTGTCACAATTTCCTATTGTGAAGTTAGTGCCCAACTCAGAACAGTTACATTGATAACATGACTTGTCTAAAGCATTTCCGTAGTATCCTTCAGCACACACTCCACAGTGGTCACCGGCAGTATTATGAAGGCATTTTAAACATTTTCCAGTGTAAGGGTCACAATTTTCAGGTTTAGTGATATCTATGTTTTCGTTACATTCACACTGTTCACAAGTACCTCTAATTGGATCTCCATAATAATTGTCAGCACAAACATCGCATAGTAGCCCAGCATAGCCTTCTTTACATTCACAGACTACATCCTTTGTATCGGGGTCTAATTCACACCGGTCTGCGTGATTGCTCTTATTTGGATCACCTATTATTCCGGGACAAGGGCATGGTCTACAAGGGATGTCGATACCAAGTCGAGGATCACCGTAATATCCTTCAACACATCTTTCACAACGATGTCCTTCTGTGTAGTCTCTGCATTCTCTACATGCTCCGGTTTTATCGTTACATTCAACAGCGTGTCCATTACAGTCACATTGTTGACAATTGGGGAAATTAAAATATCCAGGCTGACACAAGTCACACGCTCGGCCATACGTATTGGCTCTACATTTACACTGTCCACTTGTTGCATCGCAAAAGTTATCTAGAGATCCTATACTGTTACAGTCACAACGCTTGCATCCAAATTTGCTGAATCCGTATGTGCCGGGAGCGCAGCGGTCGCATCGAGCTCCAACAATATTTTCTACACATTGGCAATAACCAGTATATTGATCGCATTGATGGCTCTTAGATCCTGTAGGGTCACACTGACAAGACTGAGATCCATTTCTTATGTAGAATCCGATACTAGCATGATACTTTTTACAGATTTCAGGTACGTTTTCTCGATTCAGGTCGTAATAATATGGATCACCACAATTAAACCGATCGAACTCTTCTCTCATGGAACTATTATTTGCCAAAAATGGAAGGTCATCAAAAGATGGAATAAGAACAATAGAATCAATTAAAATTGAAGCTCTTGAATTTGGAGAGCGGCTGTCTTGACGTCCTAAATAAATACGAATTTCGGTTTCTTTGCCTTTTTCTAAACATATTGCCGGTTTCACCAATACACTGCGTTGATTAGCTGGCAGGTTGGTTCCTATGGTGTCGTCCTCAGGTCGTACATTTGCACATGGAGAGTCTGAATCAATCGGTAATGGTCGCTTCACTAATATAGTTGCCTCTTCCCAGCTTGTAGGCGATTGCGGTTCATATCTAATTAATACATTGTAATTCATACTCTTCTCTATATTATTTATAACAAAAACGAGTGTGGTGCTTTCAGGAAGCTTCATAAAACCAGGTCCGGTCCAGGTCTCTTTCCTACCATCTGGATAATTTTCCCTAATGACAACGTGACACAATTGACTTTGAATAGCATTATCATCAATTTGGGAGTCGCATTGACTCGATTCACCCTCAATAACAATAGAGTCGAGTGCTCCGACAAAAAAGTTTTGAATTGATTGATCACAGCGACGACCAGAAACATTTGGTCGACATTTACACTGTCCTGTTATCACATCACAATCCCGGTCTAATGAACCACCAAAGTCGCAGTCACAAGGTCGACAACCATCATCACTATCTGACAAACCGTAATACTCTGGCAAGCACTGATCACAATTCCTTCCAGTAATATGTCGTTTGCAGAAACAATTTCCAGTTACAGCGTCGCAACCTCTTTCGTTGATTGTACCTAAGTTGTTACAGGTGCACGATTCACATCCATCAGGATTACTAGAATCAAAGTTCCAAAATCCATCGCTACATCTGTCGCACCTGGCACCGTCGACATTCGTCTTGCAAAGGCAGCGACCAGAAGTTTTGTTATTAGAGGCGTCTGTCTCATCATCACAAAGGACTCCTTTATCTGTGGTGCCCTCTGGATCGCAATCGCAAGCTATACATATGTCTGGACTCTGAATATCTAAGTTGGGGTCTTTATAAAACTTAGGCTTACACCGTTCACAGTTGACACCCATAGTATTGTGTTGACAGTTATCACACACGCCTCCACTAATTTTACCGGTTTTATTGTAAACAGCAGGATCGAAATGACAAGTTGTTGCATGATTATTACATGTACATCTCTTACAAGCATTTGAAGTTTTCCCAACAGCTGGTTGCCATGGAAGATCATTGTAAAAGTCTTCACAATATTCACAGTTTAAGCCACGGGTATTATGAGTACATTCGCAGCGACCGTGTACCATATTGTTCTTGGACTCCACTCCTGGCATTGGTAAACAACGGGATGCGTGCCCGTAACAGGAACAAGAACCTCTCACAGTCATTTCATAAATAGAATAATAGTACTTCTCTTGAATTTCCGCTCTGTTGTCCAGTTTATCATCACCAAGAGTATGCAGTTTTGTGAAATTTATTCGAAGATTGGTCATACGTAATAAGTTTTGCACTTCTTCCGAGTATGGGTTAGTCACATTTATATTAGGTGGCAAAACTCTAAAAATCACTTCACCTTCCGTGGATGGAGATACACCAGAGTAACGCGATTCACAAACCACTTCTGTCAAAGAACGCTGTGTGTGCTTTGGAACGCCTGGGAAATGTTCGTCGCAGTTGTGCGCAAAGTATCGATAGACGCGCCAGGTCTTCCCAAAGTCGAAAGATCTCTCTACTAACATAGCTGCAGGCCGAAAAGTTTTGAACTGTATTATCAAATGTGTAAGATGGAATTCCGCCTCCATATTGAGTTGTACCGTCACATTTTCTTTGCCATTTTCAGACTGCCACCAGGATTTCGTTCGCGTTCCCGGGTAGTACTTGTAGATTATGTTTTGTATTCGATGGTTGAGAATAGGGGTGAGAATAGTGCTGTTGGTCGAGTCACACCAAAAGCATTTCTTCTGTTCCAAATGCGACACGATGCAGTACCGCTGACGTCCCTGTCCCCCGCACGTGGAGGATGCAAAGAGTCTTGATTCACGGCCAATAAGCAGGTTGCCTGTGGCCGGGTAGCAGGAACTTAGTTCACACGAACGGTCGTAAAGGCGGGGGTCGGCACGCAGGCGGTCGCGCTCCCTGCTGTACACGGCGGCGCCGCCGACGATAAGCGCCGAGAAGATAAACAAAGCGCGTAGAGCCATGACGCGGTCCGGGCTCTCCGCGCGCCGCTCACTGCACTGGCTGCCGCTTTGGGCCGAGACACTCTCGCGCTGCCTCGCGCCCCCCGCCGCCCCGCTGCCCTACATTCACAGGACCGCACTCGGCTGCCAAACGAAACATTTCGTTACGAGCATAAAAGTTTCAATGGTAACTTTTGCTGTACTTACCCCGAAATATTATTCAGTAACTACATTTTTAGGTAGCATAAATCTTAATATAAAAATCGGACAGTTCCCAGGTTATTTAAGTAAGCCAAAAGTAAATTTTGCTTTCAAAATTGATTGTGTTTATATCTTATTAACTTATTTTGGAACGAAATTCTAAAGATTTTCATTTTCAAGTAGTTGTTGCTTGATCTCTGAAACTTGGGGTCATAAAACTCGTGATATTTGAGATTAACCGCAAAAGCACACGCTGACAGAAACAGGTACAAATCGGCGTGGAATGCGGCCCTGTGCGAGGCGACGACCGCTCCCGCCCGCACGCCCGCTCGTGCCGTTCTCCGAAACGGGCACTAAGCAACAAAAATAACATCGCATTTCGGGATGCGCTTTTTGTTTTGGTCATTATTATGGCAACAAGCTTCCTTGTAATCTCACCTAACGACAAGGGGTATTTTAGTACTACGTTGTTTATTATTGGCAAACTTGGAAAACGGACTTTATACCCTCTTGTCCTCAAAATATTATACTGAATAGTCGATATTTTGTATAGGTTTTGATGTTCGTGTAGAATGGACAATAAAACGCGTACATACGAGATCCCTTTGGTTAGGTCACACTGTGTCCGATACGGCCACTCGGTTCGTCAGAGCCGGCCTTCCGCCCTACACATCCGCCGCTGATAATACATTCGCGATCTAAATGACCGACCACCCAGACCGAAAACATACAAATATTATATTATTTAAAAATCCCTGCAAATTACTCTGATAGAGCACTTTTGAAATCTCTAAAGCAAAGAGTCTTATACATATGTATAGGTGACATGCTTTATTAATTTTATTTGACATCTGTATAATTTCATTTTAATTTGGACCTATATAATTTTTTAATTATGATTAATAAAATTTAATAATGATTTAATAAGATGAATAATAATATAAACATTTGCACACCTTAATAGGTAATGAATTAATGATAACGACGCTTTGATGATGACGTTTTCTTTATATTGATTTATAACATCTGTTCTTAATTACCTGTATTATGCAAATAAATAATTTGATTTGATTTGATTTATGATTCAGATTAATTTATTTGCGAACAACGCAACATTCTACCTTAAGGCATGCAAGTCATAAAAACTAAAAGATACAATTTTCATAATATAAACTAACAACTACTTATTATGTAAATTTGATATAATATATACCTACTTGTATTTTTTTGTTTAATTTCTGTTTTCTTTTGTACTTACACCACTTTTACCATTTCATAATTTGACATTTAAGAGCGGGATCTCCTAGCACAGGTATATCTCTTACTTAAAAGGAGGGGTCCCTATGTAAAATTTACTGTAAAAATTGTACAAGTTTCTCGAGTTTCTCGTTTAATATATCATTAAAAATACATTTTTTATTGTTATATATTTTTATCATTGCACCTAGAGGTGCATATATGCCAGAGTCTCAAACCAGAGGGAGAATAAAAATATAATGAGAGTTTCATAATATTACGAAGATTGCCTACTACAGTACGAAGCTATAGGCTGCTATGGGGTGATGGGGCTCAATACAAAACAATGAGGCTCGAGTTGAGAAGGGGCCATCAAATTGTTTAGTGAACTGAACACACGAGAACTTGTGAACGCTTAAATTGCTTATAACAATTTAAAAGCTTCTCTGTTAATTGTTTGCTGTTTCTATTTGTATAGCAGTGTACCCAAAAATACTCTGAATATGTTAAGGTGCATCCAGACAGAGCGAGGCATGCGCCGCAAACAACTTTTTTATGTGTTTGGCAGCCTTAGGATGAGGCATCTAACATTTATTTACAAAAAAATTGCGGCGCATGCTTCCCTCTGTTTTGATGCACCTTTACAATCATGGATGAACAAAAAAGTGTTAGAATAACAAGAAATTGAAAATTATCTGCACTTTTTAATCGAGATATTTCTTGCTTTACTTAGAATAATCGGTGAGGACAGCAGTCTCTCAGGGCAGAGGGAACGCCAGAAGTTCCGATGGATTTAATGTCATCACATTAAAGAGACCGCAGCTCTAGTTTGAAAACTTTGAATGTTATAAACCGGAAATAGAACCCAGAGCCAACATTTCGGAGAAGAGCATAATAAACTCAAGAGAAACTCGAACGACATCATATTTTGTAATTTGTATGAGTTTTACAAGTAAGAAGGTTAACAGCGTCACTACCGTTCCTGCACAATACAAAATGTTGACCGAGGTATGACGTGCTACTTAGAAACTACAACCAACGATATTAGCACCTTTATAACCATAAAGGTGCTAATATCGTTGGTTGTAGTCATCATCATTATGATTATGATTAGTCCACATTACCTACTAATGATGCAGCTTTTTTCTCTGAAAGAGTTAGATCTAAATAAAGCAGAATAAAATAGAAAGTGTGACTGTCAGCCAATTACAATTACAACAAGGCTTCACTTATCAAAACAGAGTAATCATAAAGAGTCTGTTAAACAACACAGTACAGCTCACAAAAAAACAACCGGAGTCAGACTCGCACACGAAGGGTTCCGTACCACCGTACAATTTTAAACGCTATATTTTTTTATGTTTTTCTAGTATGCCCCTTTAATTTTTAACTTAATTTAATTTTTTGTCGTTATATGTCTCTCTCTGTGAAAATTTAAACGGTCTACCTATTAGGAACAATACTTGGAACAAACACATTTTTTTTATTCCTACAACCAGGCTCAAGAAAATAGTGGGTCATTGTTTCAGTTTTAATCATTGTCTGGCAGTTTGAGTAGTTTATGCGGCTTACCCTAATGTCCTTTCTTTGGTATTGTTCGTCGCTTTAAGACAAATGCGTGCACACGCGCACACACACACAGGTCCACTCAATCTGTGTGGATCTTTCCTCAAAATACCATTTCAGACAACGATCTACATAGTCTTCACATGATCCGAACAAGCTTATGTCTGGACTTTAAAAGATACTGTGACCTCTGAGTTTGTTTCAGGCTTTCTTCTCAGTGCAATCAAATAGGAAACCTCATCTAGTTTAAAAAATATGATTAACGTGTAAAAGTGTTTGTACAAACCTACTAACGGAAATTAAATCATTTATCATTTATGATTCATTAACATACAGCCCGCTGACTGACAGACAGACGGACGGACGGACAGCGGAAGCTTAGTAATAGGGTCCCGTTGGCACCCTTTCGGTACGGAACCCTAAAATCAGTAGAACATCAAAGCTAAAAATAAATATTATAATAACACCAATAGGTAGGTACACACATATATGTATGAAAAGTTAATGCTTAAACACTTTCTGGTCGAGGACACACATAGACACCTAAACACTTCTTATAGTAATAAATATCATTCAAATCGAATGATCATCCAATTTGTTAATTTTATAGGTATTATGGGAATCGGTTGGGTGATAAAAAAAGTTGGTTAATAGAAGAATATGGACTAAGAAGACAGACAGTGGGACGATCGACTTAAGGTGCTGACAACAGCTAAAGCGCGGTCACTGTCGGACTGCATAGAAAAGAAAGAGAGGCGCGATGACACAAAGCTGGTAATTTATTGCAAAATATGAAGCAATGCTCTATTTACAAAAAATCTATTGATTGGACTAAACAATTAAAACCATATCACGTTAATATGTTGCTTGAAGAACAATCAGAAAAAAAACCCGAACGAATGCATGTACCTATATTAGTATGGTTTTTAATCGTTAAAAGAAATTTTCGTGACTTTTCTATCGTACCAAATTACTTAAATATGTTTTCAATAAACTATCTAACTAGCATAATATCCTGAAGAATATCATATATTTTTCTGATTTTGTTTACTGCAGTGGATCATATACTTATAGGCATTATAAAACTTGCGTTTAGGTCATGTAGTCCCCTTAAGGGAAAAAGTGTTGGCCTGACATTTGATGGAACATCGGCCAGCTTTGTGCAGGGGTTGTAAATGTCATACCACATTTTTTTATAAAGGAAGTTACCTACTAAAAGTGTTTTGCTTTGTTTGAAACTGTAGCTGTCTGTTTTGGTGAATATTATCTAGCCAAAGTATGAATGAAAAAGCTGTTGAAATCATTTAAAACATTTGGAAGAGTCGTTTCTTTTTAGCAAATTAATTGTAGAAAATAGAATATACATTATTGTACACCAAGATTGTAACACAGCTCTTTTATCATTTTAAACCTATTACATATTATTTTATGCTGAGAAAACTAGATAGAGTTTTCATGATTCCCTGATGTGGGCTTCAGCCTTTTAGGTGGGGTGTTTTTAAATAAGGAACTGCCGATAATAATTCTGATAAAGGCGACCGTTTTTAGTCACGAGAACAAAGAATGGGCCCAATGTTCAAATTATTTGATACATCAAATGACGTCATAGCCGGGTGAGTTAGAGTTAATAGCCAGCGGCCTCTTAACTAGTCAGATAACTTGTTACAATTTCAACAGTTTCAACGATAACCCCTTATCGGTGGCAAGACTAGAAACGTTTTGTCCAATAATAAAAGTATTACCATAGATACCAAATATCTACACTCGAGAGCAATGAATCCGGGTCACTTAAAGAATCCTAAAAATCTCGGAAACTGAAAATGCTAGGTTAATGCAATAAATTGTATTTAATAGACAATGTAATACTCCTTAAATGAAGGTATTAAAACTTCTTAGTTATTGTAAAGTTATATCATAAAAAAATCAAATTTGAAAAAGGGCCACTTTCGAAGATGGAACTACGAAATTACAGCATTTGGTTTTGCTTTTGTTTGTAATCTGTCATTTATGTGGGTACATAAACCATGTTGATAGTGCTCTATATTCATTATTCAAGCTGAAATTATGTCGCTTACGCCTGAAGAATGCACCAGAATACTTACAATGCTGGAAACCGGCCGGAGTCAGCGCGATACAGCCAGGACTGTCGGTGTGTCGCTGTCAACAGTACAAAGAGTTCTCCGACGTTACGAAGAAACTGGTTCTAACCTACGCAGACCAGGAACGGGCAGAACCAGGTGTACCACAGCACGAGAAGACCGATACTTGGTGAACACCATGCTTCGAAATCGCTTTCTCACAGGAACTGAACTCACCAATCAGTTTCGACGCCTCGGAGGAAGTAACCCAAGTGCATGGACAGTAAGACGTCGGCTTGCTGAATCTAGCTTAAAACCCCTTAGACCTGCAAACGACCCTAAACTGGAGCGTGGGCATCGTATTTCAAGACTAAGATATGCCCAGAGCCACGTAAATTGGAGTATTGAAGATTGGTCAAAAGTTATGTTCTCCGACGAATCAAAATTTATGCTCTACAAGCACGATGGAAGACACAGAGTGTATCGAAGACCAGGGGAAAGATTCAAGCAAGCATGCATCGAAGAAAAAGTAGCCTACGGTGGTGGATCTGTACTTGTGTGGGCCGGAATTTCTTCTGAAAGTCGCACAGAGCTGGTGATCATAGAAAACGGCTCTTTAACTAGCGTAAGATATGTGGAAGAAATCCTCAATGATCACGTTGGTCCATTTATGGTCAATTTAGGTGAGGATGCTATATTTATGCATGACAATGCCCGACCTCATACAGGTAGGATTGTGAATGACTACCTTCAAGAGATGAACATTACTCGTATGGAGTGGCCAGCGCGCAGCCCGGATATCAACCCGATCGAGCATGCTTGGGACGAGCTAGGCAGATGCGTAAAACAACGAAACCCTCCCCCAATCACGCTTCGTGAGCTCAAAATTGCTCTCACAGAGGAATGGGAGAATATTCCCCAAAATCGTATAAGGAACTTGGTGTACAGCATGCCAAACCGCGTAAACGCAGTAATGGAAGCACGAGGAGGCAATACGAAGTATTAAAATTCAAGAAAATCGTAATAAAGTTCAAAAATTTCATGTTTCCTATTTTTGTTTTAAGGAGAGATCAGCAGTTTTTTTCTTTATGTAATTTTGTGTTAATAAAATGTATTTTTTTTTACTTTCATTTAAGGAGTATTACATTGTCTATTAAATACAATTTATTGCATTAACCTATCATTTTTAGTTTCCGAGATTTTTAACATTCTTTAAGTGACCCGGATTCATTGCTCTCGAGTGTATTTGGTGAAACATTAATATTACTCATTTAAAATTGGGAAGCGCAAAACATAACACGCAAGCTTTGATAGCATAACGAACGAACGATGATTTTGGTAGTATGTAGGGACTGCCAACGGAACGCTATAAATCCTCTAAAATTATAATTTGAGCATGAGGCACCTCAATTAATCGGAATATTACATTCAGATTTAATTGAGGTGCCTCATGCTCGAGATATAATTCAGTCTATCATATCAGCTAACAAACAGTAATTCTCTGCTATCAGAACAAGGAACTATTGAACAGAAATAAGCTTAGAATTGAGGCTGGTATAAATATAAAATTAAACATAAAGAATTAACAAGAATTCGGTTACCAATCTTAAAGACGACAGTGGCGCTGTGAATGAACGCTTTCCCGCCGATAAGAGTTCATTCTCAAAAGGCGGTTATGATGTCAAAGTTCACACAAGATAAACACTTGGCTACTGATCCAATCTATTATCTTACTGTTGCCGTACGTAGATGGTCATTTTTAGCATTTCATTCATTCATTCGGGTTTTTATTTATTTTTATTGGTGTGAAAAACCCTCGACTGTGCCATAACGCCATGTTAGTCTAGTCATAGACTGATTTTCACAAAGATTTCATCATACCGTCATTCAATTTTTTTTTGTTAATCACAAAAAAACGATATGAAAATTGATTGAATGTGATACGTGTATGATGTGTGTTTACTTATAGATTTGTATTATTATTTTCTTAAGATTAGTAATTATAAGCTAAATACAGAAAAATGTATCTACTTTTATTGCATATTTACCCATAAGGACACAGTACACAATAATATTAACTGAGTCTTCAAGTGAAAGTGCAGAGCCTTCTAATACAGGCATTGTTTGCATAGGAGGCTCCAAACAGGTTTAAATGTAATGTAATTTTCTATTTGTCACCATAAATTATATGTATTTTTGTTAAAAAAAATCGTCGCTAAAATTTACTCCATGGGTAGGTTGGCATCAACTTGGCATAGTAGGACAAGAAAGTCCAAAAACTTGTCTGATTCAACTACGTAGGTCTACGTAAACTAAATATCAAACAGGATGGCGGTTCCAAAATTATCCACAGACTTTATGGTGCGGCAAGGAAGAGAATAATCATAAAACTCTCGTTTGACGTATTACCTCACCGCGTACGTCGTTGACCGAAGCCAAAGAAAGGGCTCTATGGATCGTGTGGCATTCCACTGGCGATACAAGAATACTTTCATTAGATAATATTACAGCTTTATGCTTGTTACAGCGTACCTAATAGGTATTAAGTTAATATAAAACTATGTTACCATTATAAAATATGACGTCATCAAAATAGTTTAAAAATAGTTATCCCACAAAGTTTTACTTCGACATGGTTCAAAAATAAAAACCGATAAAAAATTACGACGACATAATAATAAAATATACAAAGCATAGCGTAATTATATTTTACTGCACCCTATGTGTGACTATTAAATCGCCTGGCATCTGTAAATCCTGATAATATCGCCGCCGTAGGACTTGGACTTTTAGTAGTATTGATTACGTATACTATAATATATGTATATATGACACAAAGTCGGTTACGGACTTAGCGATGGGAAGTTCAAACCCCACATCAAACGTATCGTTATCAAAAAAGCATATTAGGTACTAGACTACATTGAAGACAAGGAAGTCTGGCAATAATTCCTTCTGCACATGTGGCTTCCTTGGTACCTCGTTAACGGCATCACTATGTAAATGTCATTTTTTTATAATACTTTTTTGACTTAATCCAGATGTGTTATAGATAGAATGGCAATCGTGTCATTTGGTTTAAATAAGCTTTTAATTTTTTATTTATGTTATAGGTTTATAGATTCTGTGTATTTTGTGAATGTGAAATGTTGTAGGCCTAACCTGTAAACTTAAAGATTTGTAGACCATTTTCTATCTTGTTAAGTACCAGGTACCTTTTGCCAGGCCTACACTGTCCTCCCGTACCTATAAACACTGTAATTTGAAAACATTGTAAAAGCCAATTATTCTTAAAAGAGTAATCAAGGAGTTTCTTGCCGGCTCTTCTCCATAGGAAACGACCAATTGGAACCGTGCACCTAGCTTTGACGTTTCATAAGTGCCCATGTAGGTTTATGTGAAATAAAATATTTTGATTTGATTTATGTAATAATAATGTAGTAAACAACTAACCTACACCAAGAGGGGGTTGTCCTTGGGTGCACTTGCATAATGCAAACAGGGATAATTTCGTCGGTTGTAATGTCTAACGGGCCTCTGCGAGTTGGCTTCGGCACCTCGTACGCCTTTCAAAGGTTCGGGACCCCATGGCTTAGAGCATTAAACCAACCGGAGTGGCCATTGACAGGCGTTCCCCTCTGCCAAAGGTACGAGACCGCCGGTCATAGCGGTTATATAAAACTAGTTGACGCGCGCTCCGCGCCATTCAGCGAATCATAGTGAGCGCAGAATGACGTGAGCTTAAAATGCCGAATTGCAACGTGTTCTCGTGTAATAAGAGATCGGAAACATCTAGTGTACAAAAGGACAACGTTACTTTTCATCTGTAAGTATTATTACGTTTAAATATTATCAAATAGTGCATTAAATTTGCAAAAAACTAAAAAATATTGTCAATCTAAAAGTGTTGTCACTTAATGGTACTAGATCTACTTTAGGGTAATTTTTAAAGTTGACTGTATATATATTTAATTATAAGTTCTACTTTACATTCGTTATTATTAACACAATTTATCCAATAAAAAATAGTACTAACCATAAATAACGTGAAATATAATTGTCGATGCTTAATGAATTAATGATGGATTACTGTTTGCAAATTCATTTATTCTTTTATTTTCAACATGTATTTTTATTTAATGTTTTAAATATAATATGTTTAGGTTGTACTTTATTAATTATAAGGAATTTACGATCGTCACTCTTGTTCCGTAAATAGGCACTTTTAATTTGTTACTCTGGCAACACTGTACTAGGAAAGTTAGTGATGGGACAGCACAAAAACAAATGTCGATATAAACATTATAATGTTATTCTTATAATTTATTTTTCAGATTCCCAAAAGATGTAATGATTAGGGATGTCTGGATCCGAGCTTGTGGAAATCATGTTTTATGGACTCCTAAACGTAGTAGCATTATTTGCTCCCAGCATTTTGAAACTACCTGTTTTATAACACAATCTAATAAAAGAGGAGATTAAATCAAGGTGCCTTGCCAACTTTGAAATTAGGTACCAAAGGTGAATCTTATAATGTTATTTACTAGTTTTTGCTTGTGACATTTTTCATGTGGAACTGGTCGCCTTAAAACTTTATCTCGCTTTTTTCAAGGTAGCTTACCTAATGAAAATGAATTTACCTAGTCCAAATTAAATGTGGAAGCTTGCTGATAAAATGAGGCTCAACCTTAGGCGCCTAACCCTAACTTTTGAAGTAACTTATTATACTTTTTTATTCATGTTTTATTTTAAACACGTGTCGCCTTCGAGAACAAACTGACCCTAAGAAATGTATTAGGCACATATACACAAAACTAATTCATTTTAAGAATCAATAGTGTTTCCAAAATCATTAATTAACATTTTGCTAATGCGCGCTATGAAGCTGCCATAACTGTAAATAACGCTTAATTTTTACAAATAAACTATTTTATACAAGTTGTTCTCTGGTTCTTTTTTTATGTTAAATCTCCAAAAGATACAGTGTAAATCTGTCGTGCGTGAACCGAAATTCAGACCAGTCATTCACGTGGGAAAAAAAACCTGTTATCCTTTGACCGTCTGTCCAAAGATCGTATATTACGTGCATAAAAGGAATCCCTTTTAATAAGTACGTATCATGACATTTCATGTTGTATATACATATATCCAAACCACTCGATACCTCTTATATGATATACTATGGCCGCTTTCCATCTCCATCATCAGATCAGCTCGATGGTACTCGGATGGTATAATGCATTGCCATCCGAACTAAACCAACATGTAAAAATTCAACTAATAAACTGATAATGGAAAGTGATTCTAAATCAGTTTGCGTGATTTGTCCTAAACATAGATATACTAACATACGTACCAATACAATCATTGCAAGTTAGTAAAATGCTGGTACAGAAACTTGATATTTAATTATTATTATAATTGGCACAAAACAAAATTCATCGACCATGAGATATCGATAAGTTTATTATTTATTATTGACATGTTCCTCGCACTATCGATGTTTACTTTGAGATGACGTCATCTCTTTCACGGACAGGTTGTCTGTACATATGTGTTAGTACACGTTGTACTTGTGTGAGTATAGTTTATGCTGGTGTTTGATAATTTTGTCGTGTGCGTGTATAGTGACGTTATCTGAAAAATGCATTGGTGTGAACACTATTTGTGTGCGTTGCCTCGTCCCCCGCGCCGAAAACGGCAGACTTTTTTAGATAGAAAAGTGTGCGTGTGTCGTCTCCCGTTGGTTTAATGCTCTAAGCCCCATGGTCCCGAGAAATGTCATGATGTAGTACTAAAACAAAACTTAAATAATGTTGAAGCAATTTCTGTAATGGAAGTTGATCTCATCTTTGTTATGATAATTATTTGTATGGAAATAAGGACAACCGATATGAAAAATCACGTGGCAAAGCAAAATAATTTACTGCTTTGTTCGTTTTTGTAACCAATATTTAGGCACTACATACCTAAAGTTTTTGTTTCGGTAGGCAATTAAATCGCAAGCTATCTTTATAGTATGTCGCCTAATTTTGTAACAGCGATGTTGGAGTCAGGACAGCGACCCCGTGTTATCGACACAGCTTTACATCCTCTGTAGCTAATCTGTGCAAGCTAGTAGTGTCTACTAACTAAAATCTACTTGCTTTTGTTTCATCATGAATTACACACTTTATGCCAGTAGGCACGCAGTGAGTTTCTACGGTGTCAGCACATTTCAATACTACGCTATAATCAATAGCTGTCTGTCTAGATATTAGTACATGCTTCTTTATTACCTATTGTGGTTTAAAGATCGTTGACCATAAAAGGTGAAACTTTTATCATCATGAGGCAACGTGGCTTTCAAAGCTGGTCGGTAGTTTAACATAATGTAGGTCGACGAATTGTAAGAATTATACGGAGATCCATTCATGTTGTAACTTATGAGTCGACAATATGAGTGATAAATTGATAATCCTAACGAGATAGAACTGCTGGCTACCACCTACCCGAATCGCACTTAGCCAGACATCTACCCATGCCTTCCTACAAGGTTGATCAGTACATGGTGAGTCATGCGTTCTAAGTAGAAACTTTCAATAGCCACTCGCTCGTTTATTACCAAGGTAGATACAAAATGTAATTAGTGTTTCTAGATATGGCACTTTAGTACAGTAAGCAATGAAATAGGCATCTAAACTCCGTGGGCAGGACCTACTCGTAAATGAGTAGGTATCTTCGTTTAAAAAGTTCCCATTAATTACATCTGTAGTCTGTACTAATATGGTAGGAGCCTCCACCAAATATGGTAACGTAAGAGAGAGATGGCAAATCAAAGGCCGCCCTTGCGGCAATGATTTGAAAGCATGTATTTGCTACCATATACAATGAATTGCCAGATGTAATGAACAATGATACAATTAAATACTTTAAAAAGAAATTAGTGGCCTTCCTAATAGAAAAATGTTAAAAAATGTAATGTTAATGTGTTGTTGTTGTTATTCGATTAATGATTTTTTAATGGACAACATTTTTAATTGGCAATGTGTATAGTAAATATAATTAATATTATCTTGAACATATGGACTTTTATTTTATTATACATTTAGTATTTTTTTTTTATTTTATAATACAATTTTAAATTTGAGTTTGATTTAAGGCGCGGACCGACTACGATTTTAATCGCTATTACCGCACTCACACAACCGCATCTGCGCGTTTTACGGTAATTATGCACACACTCGCAAACGCTAACACGGGCGTTTGTGTGCTCAAGGAAAGTTGCATAGTATACGTAAGGAAATCAGATGTTTTCTGTTGAATATACTTACTTATGACGTGCGTTCTAAAATTCGATGTAATTACAGTGTCGGTTCATAATATGATACAATAAATAATTACACATAACAATTTAAAAAAAAAACATCACTACTGTTTATTTTTATTACAGTACATGATAAACAGGTCAAATATAAACATTCCGAATTTTACCCGACTGCTCTAGAAGGGGAATTATGCTTTTCGGGTGTAAGTCAGTATCAGGGATGGAAGGGTTAATTAAATGGGTAGTTATGCCATTTCAAACTAATGTTTGTGTTTTAGATAGGTACTTAGTGGGTGCGGTAAAAAAATAGAAAACAAAACCAACATAAAGGCCCTCGGACCACTTAAAAATCACATAAACTCTAAATAAATGCAATAATATCACAGCTCCAAAGTGACAAATGCCATAATGTTTCTAAGAAAATGCGGAGCCGGGACGGAAGCTAGAATTCTGAAAAATTTAGACGATAGAGGGATCATCCACGGGAATGGAAGCTGCTGCTGGCTGAATATTAGTTGGTATTTGCTAAAATTGGTAAAACAGTGCGTGAATTGAACTAAAGTTCTGTGGCGGACTACTAAGGCTACTCACTGCCTAATATTGAAGTGAAAATTCAGTCTCAGTGGAAATATGGGCAATAAAAATAAAATGTTGCGAAAGAGTTTTACAAGAAAAAGACGAAAAACTCGAAAAAATTATGGAATGTTTGGGTAAGTAGGATGATTACGGTATTGTATCATAACATTTGAAATTTGTATTTAGTTTAGTTTACTTACGAAACTGTATAAATCTATAGAAACGGCATTGACAATTTCTACAAACATTTTGCTAAATCCAAAAACAAATAGGTGCACTCTATTTTGATGTCTATAGAATGCATATTTGAATGCGCCTAGTGCAAACGTCTCTGGTCGAAGCAACCATCGAGGCGATAGCCATATTGCAATAGTAGGTATAAGTAACAAAAACAAACTTGCAGATAAATCAGAGTGCGTTCGTAATTATTATAATAATATAAATACTGCACACTAGTTATATATAAAGCATTTTGATTCTTTTGTAAGATTATTTTTATAATATTTATTGAGTCATTAGACCAGTGCCGATAATTTTTGAAAACGAAAAAAGTCACAGTAGGCTGAAACCCATTGGAAAAGAAAGAGAATATAACAAAAATGAAAGGAAAAATAATTTACGGGCGATCCGAGGTCGGGAAGTGGGGGTTATCTCGATTTCCGGCAAAACTACAAGTCTTATGGAAAAAAGTGTAACAGCAAAGTTGTAGGTAATAAAAAGATCTACAACTTTTGTATTCACACTTTTTTCAAGTAACCTCAAAGTTTATGTGAAAAATTCAAATAACCAAGTTTTTGGTTTTATATTTTTATCTTTTACACAGCATTTTTTTTTTTCGCGAAATTTGCCGAATACTTACCTTTTTATGTTTCAAGCACACTGTATTTTTATTGATTTAAAATATTTGTTTTTTTCACCTTATTTTGACCTAATATCGAAAAAGCACCCTAATTTTCAATCGAAAATTCTCACGTGAAAATATCTGCTTTTTTAAAAACTCGGTAAAAAAAATAATTGCTGTGTAAAAGATAAAAATAAAAAACCCAGAACTTGGTTATTTGAATTTTTCACATAAATTTTGAGGTTACTTGAAAAAAGTGTGAATACAAAAGTTGTAGATCTTTTTATTACCTACAACTTTGCTATTACACTTTTTTCCATAAGACTTGTAGTTTTGCCGGAAATCGAGATAACCCCCACTTCCCGACCTCGGATCGCCCGTAAATTATTTTTCCTTTCATTTTTGTTATATTCTCTTTCTTTTCCAATGGGTTTCATCCTACTGTGACTTTTTTCGTTTTCAAAAATTATCGGCACTGGTCTAATGACTCAATAAATATTATAAAAATAATCTTACAAAAGAATCAAAATGCTTTTTATATAACTAGTGCAATATTTATATTATTATAATAATTACGAACGCACTCTGATTTATCTGCAAGTTTGTTTTTGTTACTTACACCTACTATTGCAATATGGCTATCGCCTCGATGGTTGCTTCGACCAGAGACGTTTGCACTAGGCGCATTCAAATATGCATTCTATAGACATCAAAATAGAGTGCACCTATTTGTTTTTGGATTTAGCAAAATGTTTGTAGAAATTGTCAATACCGTTTCTATAGATTTATACAGTTTCGTAAGTATACTAAACTAAATACAAATTTCAAATGTTATTATGATACAATACCGTAATCATCCAACTTACCCAAACATTCCATCATTTTTTCGAGTTTTTCGTCTTTTTCTTGTAAAACTCTTTCGCAACATTTTATTTTTATTGCCCATATTTCCACTGAGACTGAATTTTCACTTCAATATTAGGCAGTGAGTAGCCTTAGTAGTCCGCCACAGAACTTTAGTTCAATTCACACACTGTTTTCAGTCATAAATTACTTGAAAACTACAATCGAATTATGCACAGAGCGTCCGGTGCCAACCATCCAAGTCGAGCGCTGCCCGACGACTAAAGTATGACCGCGTAAACTATTGTCACCACTATGGAGCGTCAATAAGATTGAAAATTGAAAATGATATTTGTGTTGAAATGTGACGTAAGCTGCGAATGGGCATTTATTTTACTGCTTTTCTTTAGATTATTTAAAATATAGACATAAAATTAAATAATGGTTTGGTTAAAGTTTAAAAAAAATGGAAAACCTACTAAATTCTTAAAAAAAAAACTGTTGTTATCGCTGGAAATACAGAGATCTTCGACGTCAAAGTTTATTTTTGTGCTACAACTTCCCAATTTTTTATTGGGAATATCAAACTATTATTTATTATTCTGTTCGGTTTAAATTCTTCTTTATACCCTTCTCTGTTCACTGTATTTTTCGCGTTACTTATTTTTATTACATTACGTCATACTCGACGTTCTAAGAAACCAATTTTTGGGAATATTGAGATAACACCCCGCCTTAAGGTTCACTGGTAGAAAATGCCTCAGGCATTAAGTCCGCCTTTGCACAGTATTTTTTTTTACTTGTGCATAAAGTTTTAATAAATAAATAAAAATAAATAATAACATTTTGTTTTGATATTTTTCAATATTAAATTGATGTATGTATAATTGCAATAATTCTGACTGTGACATTTTAATTTGTAATTTTACTTCTGGATAGCTTCTTAACAATTTTTGCATGCCTATTTCCAGGCAGAATGATGGCTCACTCCTATCTACTCCACCTGTATCTAATGTAACCTAAATTCGTTGCAATACATGATTGATTGATTGCTTGTTTGGTTGTAAAATAAGCCGCCAATAAAATGCTACATGAAACGCATTGTTTTGCTAAAAATCGACGTCAAGTTTAACAAAGTAATATTTTTCTGACTTAATAAAATAATAATAACAGTTGCAAATACTTAGATAAGCATTGTAACAACACTGCTATAATGTTTGTAAAATGAGCAAGTTCGTATGTTGATACCGAATATGGATTATATTACCCACAGTTAGCTCTACACTTGAAATGCAACGAAGGGACTCCCCAGAAGTTTATGATAATGTTACCAGGTTAATTAATTAACTCTGCTAGATTTGAATTTTTTGTTAATTTTAAATTGCGGCTGATTCGTGGTTATGTAGGTGGCAATCAAAATGTTTTATTGTCTTTATAACATATGGTTATGGGTATACAAAGATATACTACAAGTGCTTTGAATAATTTCTATGAAGACGTAGAATATAATCGAAATATACCAAAGTATGCATAATTAACACAAAAATAAAAGAAGTCAAAACGGGAACTACGCTTAATAGTCGGTCAAAATAGCTGGCGCATCTGTCGCCCATATGTTTACGGCGAAACCAAGCCTTAGACGTGCACCGACCGATTATATTACTCGTTTTTATCTACTTATGACAATGATTGACTCTATTTGTTCTTGTGTTGTTATCCTAACTTTATATTAAGAATTAAGTAAGCTTTTCAAGTTTATGTTAAGGCGTGAATTATCATCTACAGTACTTACCTGTATTTTTATTGACTTTTTGTTGATTTGATTGAAACCTCGTTAGTTGCCGCCATGTAATCCTGGCAACACATGGCGCTACAACAGTCATACGCGCCGCATATGAGAGTCTAGTCTCTTGTAGTACGCACGACGACATATCAAGCTATACATTTCCAGTATGAGCTGACTTCAGATTGTATGAAAAGCCTATACAATGCGAGGTCAGCTAAAACTGGAAAAGTATAGCTTGATATAATATGTTGTCGTGTGTACCTATTTTGCATTCCCTACTAATGCCCGACTGTTTCGTTCAATTGTTTAGTGTAACTATTCGAAGTTATACCAGTGGTCCTAAAAACTTTTTCTTGAAGCGAATTCAATGATGCAATAAGGTGCAAGCAAGCTCACGAACATAGGTATCGACAGTATTACTAGATTCGAATCCAATTTAAAAATGTAGATGATGATAATCATTAACCTACTTCTCCCTGTGTGGCATAAACCTGCATTCCACCTTTCAGATAGATAGACAGATGAAAGGTAGAATAAATACTCTTTATTACGTACACCATAAAAAGTCCAGAAATAAATATGGACTTTTTACAATAAGGTGACACAATGGGCGGATAAGACCACCATTTGTGTCACCCTATGTAAAAAAAAAAAATTTGTAAAACTTAGCTAACAGCGATTTCAGTGCATTTTTAGGGTGCTTACAGACCTGCGTTGTGCGTGATGCGTGGCACGTAGCAGCGTCCGCGCCGATCTCAGCCGCGCGTCCCACGCACCGCATGCGTCCGAGCCGTTAGCGCCACCCGACAGCGACGACACCACCCATTGTTGTTCCTCGATCTACACATAAATGATCAATTATTTCATAATAATAAAAATACCTGCCTATTATTGCCCCCTGCAGGGCAACGGCCTCTTCTCACATAGAGAAGGCTGAGCATTAATCATCGCGCTTGCTGAAGACTGTTTGGCGATTTCAGACATATACACTCCTGGACTCCTAACGAGCCACCGTGCATTTTTATGTTCACAGGCCGAAAAAAATTTAAATAACGATGAGTCATAGAAAAAGTTCAAAATTTGAATTCACGAATTTGAAAAAGAGAAGAAAATCGGAGTATAATTGCTCTTAAAAAAGCAACAGTCTTTAATTAGAGCATCTATAGGTCAGGTTTTGTTTTGCATGAGTATCGAAATTGATTTTCCTTATTTTGTCATCTATTCTGACGTCAAATTAGGGATACTGCACCTGCAGTCTGGGCTTAATCAGCGAAACGTATGTGTATAACTTCATATAAGCCGTTCTGCCGTTCAATGAACTACCATCGATACCTGGAGAAGAAAATCAGGAACAATGAATTTAGGAACAATGCCAAACGGAAATGATAGGGAGTGACCGGCTTCAAAACCATGTATGTATTTTTTTTGTTGTACTTGCATTCATTAAAAATATAGAGACCTTTAAACAAAAATATGCAGGGTGGCTCGATTCAGGTGTCCGGGAGTGTATTAGCTTTACGTCCAGCTTTCCTTCACCGATGTCAGTAATGACCAAGATAAACTTAAAAAGTAAATATAAGCAAGTACCTATGAAGGAGACACATTGGTAATTGCACGTATTTGAAGTCACTACCTCATGCATGAGAGGCGGGGCGGGGCCTAGACCACTTGGCCATTACGACATTGTTTTGAAATACAATTTTTGTTAGCAAATATTTGAAGCTAACAAACTGGCTACCCGTTTCTGAAGGACTCGGCCATCTTCATCTTTTACTACAAAACTACGCCTATTCATTTTAATCTGTTGTCTGACAAACCTCGTGCCAAGTAATTTAATAAGCTATTGTTATTTTGTAATACAAATCAAAACTGGTGAAATAAGAGTAATTTTATAATAAGTTCATGGTCACTACAGTCTAAGGTCCTCCATACAAACAACTCGTCAAAATTTATATAATTGGGCTGAAATTAATACTATGTCCCATAAAATAATGAAAGCCATTTAACGAGCAAGGTTAGCAAGCAGTTGGGAACAAAACACGTCATCGGCAAAAAACTGCTGTTTCAAGGAATTTTATAAAGATGAGACAAAATCTTTGAGGTTGGAATTGAGAGAGCGAGATAGCAGAGTAAGTTCTGCGCTGGCGCGTACAGTAAAACCTTTAGTTTGTTTTAAAAGAAAAAAGTACTCATTCACCTTTTTTTGTCAGCATTATCACTGATTTGTGGGTCTCAATGAAATAATGTACTAGACTTTGGCCCAGAGAAGTTCAGAGAACCATGTGGTTGCGTTGTTGTTTTCACACAAATCGTTAATTTGCGAAAAGCTTGACACACTTCAAAAACATAAATTTTTGGGTATGATGATTTAAAAGGGTAAAAGTAGCAGTAACAGTGCGACGAAGCATATTATAGCCATATCTTTCTAGCTCCCTCATTTTTAGGCTTTAGAGTAATGTCGTGTTTATAGCAAATAGCAAAAAGAATAAAATTAGTTGCGTTCGCCTGTATACTTAACTCAAAATTGCAGATTTTTTAGTTAAGTATGTCACCCTTTTTGCAAATGAGCGAAATCATAGTTATTTTTTTGGACATACATCACCTTATTTATTGAAGGACCTATTCATAGAAAATATATTTTCAATCTATCAAAGAAATGATTATTGTCTTGTAAAAACGCTTGGGGTTGATATTCCATTATTTTACCTCCCATGTCAGAAAGAAGTGAACGAGCTTACTGAACATGTTGCGCGTCGTAATCCCGCTGATGCAGCTAGGTTTATTAACACTAGAAAAAACTAACAAACAATGTCACGTCATCAAAACTTACCTTGCTAAGTATTTCCTTAAAGTCCTTCACGATAGGTGTGGGTCGCTTCGCTTTGTCATTGTAATACGTGATATTGAACCGAGCGCCCGCGAACCATATTTCTAGCTCGTTGAGAGCGTTCCTAATTGCAGACTCGCTGGATGCTGCTGTGCAGATTTTCTATGAAAGATATAAGCGTAATGTAACCAAAACCAGTAATTAGTCTATACAAGGTGTAACAGGATAAACGCAAGTCCTGAAAGTAGTTTGTTCATAATTGACTACTGAATCCATTTCAGCAACTA
The DNA here is from genome assembly GCA_937001585.2 of Brachylomia viminalis. Classification (NCBI taxonomy): domain Eukaryota; kingdom Metazoa; phylum Arthropoda; class Insecta; order Lepidoptera; family Noctuidae; genus Brachylomia; species Brachylomia viminalis. Next base: position 15,374,209 of record OW443299.2, read on the forward strand.
ATAGGTATTTTTTTTAAATGATGTATTTTGCCATACTGACCGCCGATTGAGCCAAAGAAAATTTAATCTTACTTCAAGGCAATAAGACCCAATTTTAAACGCATAAAGTAATGCTAGGGTTAACACGGTTTTTTTAAAACAAATAGCTTTTAAAAAAATTGTTTTGGTCATTGTATAATGCTTTTAACTCAATACTCTAATTGGGGTGTATGAGGTCTTGCGTTAATTATGTTACACATTATATATGTAGAAGTTATTAAGTAGTGTAAAATATTGCCATTTTCTAAGGGCTCATGACACCTACTTTGATAGGCATAAAAGTCAGATACCTTTTATCCGATTAATAATGAAATTAACAGTTTTGTCTGAATAAAACTGTCAAAAATTCATAATTTATTTGCAGGATAAGACTTATAAACACATAAACTCTCGCTTTTGCACAATGAGGGTATCCAGAAATTGCAGAACGCCAGCTACTACGATTCTTACATACTCCTTTTGCTTCGTTTACGTTCATATATCTGGTGGCCTACTAAGTCCGTCAACGAGGATACGGGCCTGTCCGAAAGTAGTTCGATACTTAAAAGTGAACCCTACTCCCGATTAAATAACTTTTCCGGAAGGGTAACAACACATCGGGAGTAACGACAACTGTCTAAACATTTTGTCTTTAATTTTTAGTTCGGGTTCCGGACTAATCTTATGTCCGTAAGTGATACGGAGTAGGAAACGTCCGTAACTTATGCTGAAACGACAGACTTTGTGCTTATGGGAGCAGGCCTTCTGGGTCACACACGCCCGCCGGTTGCTTATAGGTAGGTACCTACTACGTATAAAAGTTTGGTAGAATTCGTCCCAAGTTTATTTTTATAAATTGATGTTTTATTTCATTTAAGTAGTGATGAAAACATTTTCGTGGGACACAGGACTCAATTTTCAACTATTTAAGTCAACATTACACACCATAATAATAACATAAATCAAACCTGTTATTGCTAAAATGACTCTCTGGGCGTCTAGAACATCTTGACAACATATGGACTTTTTGTAACATCTGTACTTTTTGTTGAGGCGCTGAAATAACAATATCGAAGAAGTGTGTGATGGCTGTAAATTACCTGTAAGGACTTGATATGTTTCTTGATATTCATAGCAGCAGTTAAGAGATCTCTGACTTGTAACGTATCCGATTTCTTATACTCCATTTCCAGAAGACTGAAAACCTCATGCCAATGTCGTTCGGTAAACTCGTTGCCCCGAAGATATTTTAGTAAGGGAGCCAAATCCTGTAGAAATAAGTGTGAGTATTGTTATTTAGTATGTTTGTTGACAAAGCAGCTCTGAATCTTTGAGCAAATTGTTATCATCTGCATAACAGCTGAAATGCATCAAAGAACAGCTCCATTAAGTTTATATATCCAAGAGCTTTTGAAGGAATATGTTAAAAATAAAATTATCGTGTAGACCGATTATGTGTGCTGATGATATCACCAAAGTCGTCTAAAGTTTTGAGCATATGTGTAATGATGTCATTGCACTAGCTCAACATGTATGTGAGCTGCAATACGCCGACGTGATATAAATAACTAGGTGGTACTCAATAGTGGGACACTTAGATACACGCTAGCAATAATACGATGAAACGACAGGTTTCAGACGTAAATAATGCGGCCGCAATACGGGTGTAGGCGAGAGTACGGAAATAAGTTTATCATACAGGTTATATACAAGGTGGAAACGACAATACGACAATAAATTTCTAGGTCTATTTATAGACCAAGATATCAACTGGAAAACTCATGTTCTCTAATAGAGTAAATAGTAAATAGTTTGTATATGCACTCAAAGGGGTTAAAAGTATAAATAACATAAAAACGGGAGATAACGTCATGCACGTCATGTCGTAACGCATATGTCGAGTCGTTACTGCGACATGGTTTAATAATGTGGGGTAAAAGCACCGATTATGACAAAGCATTCGTCGCTCAAATAAACTGCATTAGAGCAATTTACGGGCTCCAACAAGACGAATCGTGTAAACCTGTATTCAAAACAGTTTGTTACCGCTACCGTCTCTTTATATCTAAGAGATTTTGTTTTATTTAACATGGGTTTGCTCTTTACTCTACTCTAGGTCAGTGGTGACAGGGACAGAGTCGCCGGTGGAATGAGCTTACCCAGAAGCATGGTATAATAATATTATATTATTATACATGCCCAGAAGAAGCCTGTTCACTCTCACTTTGAAGAGATTAGGGTTGTATGCGTTCGGAAACACTGACGCAGGTAGAGAGTTCCATTCATTTGCTGTGCGCATTACAAAATACATTTGGAAACGCTTAATGCGAATTGGTGGAATAGCAACTAGATATGGATGGTAACTTGCAGTGCGTCTAGATGAGTGATGGAAGAAGGGGGCCGGTGAAATAAGGTCGTGGAGTTCTTGGGCACACTCACCGTACTCTCAGTACAATCTGTAGAAGACCGACCAGCAGGCAACCTTGCGTTTGTTAGAGAGCATCGGGTTTTTTTTTTTTGTTAGAGCATGATATGAATGCCCGAAACCGACGAGACCCCATCAGGCTCGTACTAAGCGAGATTCCAAGACTAACTAAATATAGGTAATAAAAGCTGCCTTGCAATGTGTGTACTAATAATAACTTACCAAATTATCTCAAAAAATTAATCACTAGGTTATTCAAAATAAAGTTTACGGATGGTTATCTGTTATTAGTTTTTATAGTGTTAAGGATTTCATTGACAAAAAAAACTTTGTCAGTTAGTGGCAAAACATGTTTTGTTCAAAATTGTACTTTTACCATCTTTTTATACCGTGGTTTTATGCAAACAAATGTATTATTATTATTATTTTATTTTTATGTATGTTAACATAAAGATCTCGGAACCATGGGGTCCCGGACCTTTGGAAGGCGTACGAGGGGCCGAAACTAACTCGCAGAGGCCCGTTAGTCGCTTTTAGGGAATGAGGCACCAACCGACGATTATTCCTGTACGCACTATGCAAGTGCACCCAAGGACAACCCCCGGTTGGTATATATAGGACTATTGCATGATATGAAAACAAGTATATTGGATTATGGGTTTGGGTGGCTAAAGTGAACTGGTTATCTACGAGTATGGGAAGACCCCTGCCTGACCAATGTTTGATATAAAATACACAGATAAAATGTCGCAAAATGTCCTAAGGTGCTTGAGGAGTGAAGAAGTATTCCACGGCTATCAGAACAATCCCAGAGCCCGAAAGATGGTCAAGATCCCTACCAGCACTTACTGGAATACTTCCTTCCTCCGAGCACCTTTGCTATTGCGAATTCCACTCAAGCCGGCCGATAAAGGTAAGAAAAAGGTGGGAGCTCTGTTCCTCGTCAGTGTTCACTCCAGCCGGCCAATAAAGGGAAGCCAGAGGTGAGGAACAATACTACTCTCGAGAGTCCGATCCGTGGGTTCACCACATTATGCTCTACGGGTTTCTGAATCACTCTTGGTCTGACTCCTCACTCTAGACCTGTTCAGGCAAAGTAAACTCTACGAGCATAAACCCAGAGTTCGGAGTTCGCAAGCCCCACTACGATGTCAACGTAAAGATAAGGTTGTGCGGTTATTATTATTAATAATAAAACTGCTTATACCTAATGAGTTAATGACGTTCACAGTCTGCATACAAAAATTCAACCAAATATATCCAATAGTTTAGAAACTATAGCTAGTCAAAGATTGGAAAAACCCATAGACGGCCCATCACTAATATTTAGTTTCTTAAAAAAATCACTTTTTTAAATTTAAATGTTAGGATTTATCTATCAAATATAGATAAATCCTAACATATATATAAAAATCAATGCCACTTTTCGTTGTAATTTTATAACTCAAGAACGGATCGACCGATTTTAATACGGAGAGAAAAAAAAATGTCAGGCGGTACGAAGTTCGCGGGGTCAGCTAGTTTGATATAGTTCCTAAATACCCCTATGCATTAGTATTGCCAGTATTTTCATTTTATTGTCGTATTGTCATCTACACATTCTATAAGCTGGTACACAGACTAAACACAAGTTGAGATGTCGTATGTGACTTATCATATTACCTGCAGCTAGGTTACATAGCTAGAGTTAGTTGCAAGTGAACCCCAAACTAGACAGTTAGACTATCTGTATTGAATCAATAAATATTACCAAGTCGGTAATGCTAATGACAAAGGTAAAAATAAGGCAGTGTTTTTTTCTCCTACTTTATCTATACCAAGGCCTCCCAACTCGAACAACAACGTATACTTAAATATTACAAAAAACTCATAGATGGCGTCACAGGTATCGAGCGAAACATTTGAACCAGTAATCGCGAAGATTGAATGATTATTACACCTTAATAATTCAACGTATCTTAAGTATACCAAAAACATCCTTCTCTACATAAAATAAAGGTATATTTTATAAGTTTTATAAATGCAATAAAATTGATACTAACTCCATCTAACTCATAGCTTTCAAGCTTGCTACATATTATTGGGTACTGTCACTAGATGGCGCCATCACGGATCGCGAAAGTTCTATGGAACCACAGGCTCCAAGCATTTCGTTTCGTATATTCTTATGTGATGCGTAATATAAAATACTACCTTTATATTAAAAACCAAAAAAGGCCCTGAGCGTCGCGCGTCTATTTTGTTGCCGGGGAACTCAGTGATATCTCAATATATTACCAAAACAACGGTAAGCTGACAGCGACATAGCCGTGGTAGCTCAGATACTGCATCTATTGGTGTAACTACGGGACTAAAATTGCCTGCAGAATTGCCTACATTAGGACGGCACGCTTTTGCTTTATGAGATTGGGTATCTGTACTCGTATTATTTGATCTATGTCTATACTAACCTCAACTATCTTAACCAATATTATAAATGCAAAAGTAAGTTTATTTGTTATCTTTTCACGCCTAAACCACTGAACCGATCATCCTGAAATTTTGCATATACGTTGTCAGGGATACAGAAGAAAATACCCACCTTTCCAGAAAAAAGTACTGTTCTGAGCCCATGAGTGCAACGGCCAAACAACAAGCAGAGTACAAGTAGAAAATTCTAAAAAACCGCGAGCGTAGCCGCGAGCAAAAGCTAGTAGTAATATATTATATCCTAACTTATATTATAAATGCGAAACTAAGTTTGTTTGTTTGTTACGGTTTCACGCCAAAACGGCTGAACGGATTTCAATGAAATTTGGCCAACGGATAGACCATAACCTAGGTAAGGACATAGGCTACTTTTCATCCTGGATCGCAGAAGAAGTCGCGGGCAACAACTAGTTATTATAATATTATAAAGAACAGGGATTGATATGATATGATTTTCTGTATGTTTGTTTGTTACACGTTCACAGTAAAACGGCTGAACGGATTTGGATGAAATTTAGCACATGGGTAGACCATGACCTGGATTAGGACATAGGATACTTATTATTCCGATATTCCCACACGGTCGAGACTTATGCGGGTGAAACCGCGGGGCGCAACTAGTGTGTCACATTTAACTAAGGAGTAGATACCTATTCGAAGTTATTTACCGAATATTTCTCCAACTCCTGCTGTATGTATAACGTAACCATAGTGAATGGTTCCAAGCGTCCTTTCCATTTTACTGAAAACTCTTCTATCAAATGGATCTTCTTCTGGAATACTATCCACTCTTGGTCTGCGATAGATTCGAACTCTAAAATGAATATTATAAGTTAGTGGGATTACAGGGATATACGAGGTTATAGGAACATAATAATATGAACTTCGTGTATGTGTGTTGAAGTGTTATCATTTTTTTTTTTCTTCCAAATAGGAACAAGTACCTTCATTGTACTCTTTTAGCGGAGTCCACAAATTGACGTATTCAGTCATGAGCTTTCCAGCTTGATCCCATGTGTCGGATAGTTCTACATTCATTTGGAATTTTTCACACTCTTTTCTGTAAAGAATCAACTTAATACAGCGTATCAGAAATGCATATACACAACGCGCCTAAATAAAATTTCCATACTTACTATAAAAAATATGACAGTACCTATAACATGTGGGAGATCTTTTAATAGGTGAACATGACCAAAAACAATACACATTCTAAAGTTTACTACAAATAATGTTAAGCAGGAACAGAGTATAAATTTTTACAAAAATGTAATATTTATGAAAACCGGTAACAGAAACTTACATTAACTCATCTCTATCCGCAACAAACTTGTTCAAATTCTCATGCGCCTCGAACACAGAGCGACATCTATCGAGCATTTCGGTGTAGTTTACCCCGTGGGTGTCGTCTAACCGTGGCTTGGCTTGAGTCCACCGAGACGTCCACGCTTCTACACTCGTGTTCAAGTTATCCCATTCACCGCTCAAACTTGACTTTACTATTTCAGCCTACAAGAAAATATAATGAAATTTAAAAACGCTGTAGGACTCACAGATGCTTCGCCTGGGGGTGCCACGGGAACTGGATTTCGGATTACTAAAGTATTTTTTTTCTATATAATCTAGTCGTTTCTGCCAATCGCCGGCCGCTGCCACAGCACCGCTCGCTTCGTTCGCTCGGCTCGTGCGTAGGGGGTCACAGTTTTAGCCTAACCTAACCATGTTTTTTATCTTCTTTTGATAAATATGCAAGTATTGCACTAATTGACCTGAGGGTGCCATGGGTCCGAATCCAAGTTCCCGTGGCACCCCCAGGGGTATCCTCCAGGGGTGCCTTGGGTCCGGCGCAGATTTGTCGATCATTTTCTGTTTAGTTAAGTGCTTGGTACTTGTTGACAGGCCTACACTATGTTCCTCCCATACTTAGTAACACTGTAATTTGAAACTTTTGTAAAAGCCAATTATTTTCAAAAGAGTACCCCTGGAGTTTCATGCCGGTTCTTCTTCATAGGAAACGACCAATTGGAACCGTGCATCAAGTAACGGTACCTAACCGCAACACAGTGACACTGCAATGGATAAAAGGACACAGCGGATCACTAGGTAACGACGCAGCTGACGAACTAGCTAGAAGTGCATCCAGCACGTCAGTATGTGGACGCGAACCTATCGTACCCATCCCCTTCGACCAGTTTCGCAGGTGGCTACAAGAGTCCACCCATACACAAGGGGAGAGCTGGTGGACCTCGACACCGGGCTACAGGCAGTCCAGAGAAGCTATGCCACTCTTAGATAGCAGGCTAACCAGACGTTTATTACGCCTGGACAGCAACGGCCTGCGTCTGGTGACGGGGACCATCACGGGACACTGCTCACTAAACAAACACTCACACCACCGCTCTTTGAATGCACAGTAGGCGTCACCCAGATAAGGACACAAACCCTCGGGACACCCAGATCCTACACAGATGTTCTCAGCAGACCAGGAGACATAAAACCATGGCGGCCGTCGGTGGTTATTCCAACCAGACCACCGCTGGTTGAAATAATCTCCGACGGCCGCCATGGCCCACGCACAATGGTCCACCTGAAGGACTAAGTGCAGGAACCAAAACCCCCCTAACATAGAACATAGCACCGTGCACCTAGCGTCAGAAGTTTGTTTTTTTTTTGTTGTGGATGTAGTTATCTTTAGCAGCCTGTTCATTTGAACATAGCAACAATTGAGTAATGTACTCTTGCCTACTGTTTTGTTGATACCTGATGTTCAAACATCTTCTGTTGACTCAGCATCAGTTCGTGTATCTTCTGCCACTCTTTCATTGTTCCATCCACGGATGAGTCTCCTCCCCACGTTCGTAGCATATGACCTTTTCGTTTTAACGCCTCTACTGTATTTTCCATCTGTATAGTTAAACAAATCTTGTATTAGCATAGTTTTTGCATTCAGTGTTTACTATCGTAATAATACGTTAGAAAGAAAGAAAAAAAGAAAATACGTCATGTTTGCCGCAAATAAGAAAATAAACACAAAAGCAAGAAAAGTTTGGAGGAAACATATCCAACCAACTCCACGCAAAACGGTTATCGCTCAGCATCGTTATGTTAATGTTCATAAAAGTTACATGACACGGGCTCGTAATGTGAAACGACTAAATGATAAATGATTTTATTTCTGTAAGTAGGTTTTTACAAACACTTTTACACGTCAATCATATTTTTTTTTTAAACTAGATGAGGTCGGCGTTTCCTATCTGACTACTCTGAGAAGAAAGGCCGAAACAAACTCAGAGGTCACAGTCTCTTTTAAAGTCCAGACAGAATCTTGGTCAGATCATGTGAAGGCTATGTAGATCGGTGTCTGAAATGGTCTTTTGAGGAAAGAACCCCACAGATTGAGTGGACCTGTCCAGTCAGTGCACGCAATTGTCAGCAATCGTGCAGCTCAACTCAGAACTTAAGGAGCTCAACGATTCGACGAACAATACCAAAGAAAGGACATTTGAGTAGGCCGCACAAGTTACTCAAACTGCCAGATCATGATTACACTAAGAGTAAAAATACAAAAAAAAAAGCAATGACCAACATAGTTCTCACATTCACAATAGTTAAAATAATAGCATAATACTTTACAAAGTAAATACTCTTGTCATAGTATATGTATATAAAATTCATTAATGTCAATGTGTATATAAAATCCGGACATAATCATTGAGGACCATGCAGATTGGTGTCTGAAATGGACTTTTGAGAAAAGAACCACACAGATTGAGTGGACCTGTCCAGACAGTGCACGCATTTGTCAGTAACCGTGCAGCTCGACTCAGAACTTAAGGAGCTCAACTATATATATAAGGACTATATTTAAGATATCCCTGTTTTTGCTTTGGGTTCGATTTCGGTTTTCCATCTGGAATTTATTAGTAGCAGCCCGGAATTTAGATTTGAGCCCGGTTAGCAATAGGCTCGCTACCTATTACATGAATTTACAAGGGTCTTACACATAACTGGCGAAATGTGGGTGGACTATAGAAACACCTCTGCCTAGTCCATCGAAGATTACTGGCGTGATCTTATGTTATTATTCAGCAACATCCTTATCCTTACCTCGGGCATTTGCTGCTGCAAGGCTTGCTGTGTAGCACTCATTTCAGCAAGTTCCTTTGCATTTTTAGGCAGAGCTTGGTTCTCTAACATCACAGCCGCAGAGGCTACGAACGCATCTATCTTTGCCGCATCTGATCTACAGCTGGCAACTAGTGACGTCATCAGACACCCCCAGAGGTTTCGCGCTTGAGCTTCAAACTCGCGCCGTAAAGTTGTTGTACCAACTGATATCCATTCTATCTTTTCATCCTCGCTGAAAATTAATATGATTACTTATTTTTTTTTATTTAGTGCAAATCTATCGTTTGGTGCAATTATACAGGGTGATAATTCGTGGCTAAACCTTAAAGAAAAAACGAAAACATAGGTTTGGTTTTGTTCCGACTTCACCCTGAAAATCCGTCCCAGAAATTCACGCTGTATTTATTTATTTATTATTAATAATAAGGCACATCAACAACACAAACACAAACATTTACAAATAAAAGAGAACAGAGACATGGACTAGTGTTTACGTCAATTACAGACGTGCACAGCATTCACAACAAAATAGAAGAAAAAAAAACAGTATCCACGTTACAAAAAAAAATAAAAACAAAAACAATATAAGAACCAAAGCTCTAGCTAAAATCTCGGTATTAGAGAGAATACACTCATCGACATAAACATTGACAATTTTTTTATTTTGTTGTCTTCAGTCTTCCCCTCGTTTATGATCTTACATCTAAAACGCTTGGGATGGTCGTGGAAGATATCCAAATCATAATAAACTGTAAAATGCTTCAACTTACAAAGTCATTTTAGCGACCGCCTGTCCATACGCCTTGCAGGCTTTAAAGTTGCTCTCCCAGTGTATCGGCTCTGTAAGATGTTCCTTGCATAACGCGTCGAGGTCAGGTACGCACGCTAGAGCCGCGCGCCGCGTCCACGAAGCACATGACGCTTCCAGAGATGATAGGGCTGCTTCGAGTTGGGTTACAGCTTTGTTGCCTAGCCAGCTGTGCCTTAACATTGCATAAAGAGTTTAGTATACAATTTTGTTGTCATACTAAAAAGTAAAACGTTTTATTAAGACCACGTATCTTGTGGAGGCCTATAGGCAGTCGCTCCAAGTAAATTACTGGTCTGCTGCATCCGGTTAGACTGGAAGCCGACCCCAACATAGGAAAAGGCTAAGCAGATGATGTGTATTTCGCGTCTGTCGCTTTAAAGCTCTAGCTAGTGAATAAGTTGTTTATTTTTGACTCTATGTTAACGTCCGCAATATTGATTCTATTTGGCAGTGATAACAGCTCTAAGACGAATTTCCCTGTTATGTGCCGGTCCGTTTAGAAAGAGAATAAGATGCTTTTAATGCTGCAAAGACACTTAACATGTCTAGTCAGTCGTCTTCGTCTTATTTAAGAACTCAAATAAGAAGAAGACACGCCCCTTCACTGCCTGTTGCATACGCATTACAAATATTTGTACAGATTTTTTTGTGGAGGTCTTTCTATATTACTTATACAATTTGGGCCCAGTAGCTGGTCACGCTTATTGCGGCGTCAGAGGCGTTGTTGATATCATCAAGGGTGCAGGTGCTTAAGACAGAGCACTGATAATTAAATTACAGAAAACTTAACAACGGCGCTTACTTCTCAACTATAGCAGGGAAGATGGACTGTTTGCCACTGATATTGTTCTGCAGACCGACGAATTGTGCTGGCATGGAGACAAGGCGCCGCAGCTGATGATAGTGCTGCACTCGAAGCTCTTCTATTGCTGGTTGCACGCGAACTGCGTAACCACTGCAGATGATGGTTATTTTAATTTGAATCTTATATCAGTGTCATAAGAGTCATGATGTGTCATCGTAAATGGTAATAACTGTAAAGCTATTTACGAATATAATTCACATGGAATCAGTGATGATTTTTACGGGTTCCCTACAGTATTCCTAAAGTATTAGTATACTTAGAACAAATAATGATAATTACGACTTTCTGAGATTCGAATTGGTTTAATAACATAACATGCAATTATCAAGTCGTTTACTTAATAACAACAAGTACCAACTTAGGTATGGCACGTGGAGGATTATAAGACAGGCCACAAGTGTGTCACATAAGTCGATTTACGTTTGATTGGTAACACAGCTGAATGGATCCTCAGTAAATGGTGTTGAGTTTTTAGAACTAATGAAAGACACAGTTATAATTTCCACTGATTAGTTTATTATCTTTATCTACACCCATGCTATAAATCCTCTATAAAAGTTTCTGAAACAGTTAGCTTATTGCCAACATTAAAACAACCAGTGTCATAGTAACCATTATATCATCCATACGAGTGCTATGATGTTGTACTAAATTTCATTATGCAACTCGAATAAAAAAAAAGAACATTGTCATGCACGCGCGTTTCACTACAACAGCTAATAATTAAAAAAAAAATATAGACTGTTCGAATTCCCGGAAAATCCCGCCATTTTGTTCGATATTAGTAGGTATTGCGAAAAATGATTACTTTGTTGTTTAGAAAAATGAGTGATACAAGCTTTGATAACACACCACCAGATATTTCTTAGTTTGTTTGTAACAGATACTCAGCAATTAAACTTACCACGAATTCACATAGGGTTCTTACAACAGTATACAACCCCCTATGGTTTCAGAATCTTTTATAAAGGATTCATATCATGGGTGTAGATAAGGTCTTGTATGCAACTATACATAATTAGGTATTATACAACAGTAGCATAAATAACTATTATTTGGCAGGGGGTGTGTGAGTGCGCTCTCGCTCGGAACGCGGCGGAACACTGACGGACGCGGTGGTTTCCTTCTGCCAGCCCCCCTAAATGGGTCCAGGGGCGACGGACTCGGGGACGTCCGTCGCCCCCCACACACCAGGACCCGAGGTGGCGGCGCGTAGTGTTCCACGTGCGCTCCTCTTAGACGTCGCGGGGGGAGTCAAACACCTCACTCCCCCCCAGACCCGAAGAGGCCCGCAGTGGCGGGCCGGCACCAGTCGGGGGTTGCGGAAGGATCGTACGTTCCCGCGACCCCCGCGTAGGTGTGAGATGGAACACCGGGGTGGTTTTTAGTCAGTAAGAGTCTGACAGACCCCGCCACCCGCCCCAGGGCGGCGGACATCCATGAGGATTTTCCACCCAGGAAACAAAAAAAAAAAAAAAAGGCGGAACACTGACGCCTAAACTAAGTATACTAAAGTTATTCACAGTGTAAATATGTATGAAAGAGACTCAAACTACTTAAGTGGGACGGATATATTTTGTTAAATTCCAACAATGGTAACTGAGAATCCATTGAGCCGTGTAACCAATCAAATGCCAATTATCATTCACCGCAACATATCAATGTTGCATTTGGCATTAGACCTAACCCCTAGACCAGTTCTATGCTGACGGTGGGCGGTTTAATAAATCAACAAGCTAAGATGACATAATCAATAACTATGTCATCAAAATAAGCATCGTGCGATTTTTACATTGAATTACAGTAGAGCATCGATTATCCGAACTAATTATCAGATACAGGTATTCGGAAAACCGATTTATTCGGATAATCGTACTGTATGAAAAACTGTTCTAATAAAACCATGTACCTACATATGTAATCGGTTATGAATCTTTTTTGTTTATTACAATAGTAAGTATGTAGTAATCCAGTAAACGAAATAGATAAATTTGGGAAAAAATTAACGTATTAACGCTTAAAATGTAATTTCATTTACTTAAGTAAGTACTTTAATGGCTACTAGCATTTCGGTTAAGCAGTCGTTCGGTTTACCGACGTTCGGGTAATCGACGCTCTACTCTATTAGTTGCTAGAAAGAAAGTTAATATTAATATTATGGCTTATTATCGGAAATATTTTAGCCTCTAGCAGTCTATTGCTGGACATTGGCCTCCCCTAATGCACGGCATTTAGCTGGATCCCCGGCCACTTTCATCCAGCTGCTACTAGGGGCCTATTTCGTTTAATAAAAATTACAATTGAAAGTTTTTTCATAGTTTTCTGCTTTATTAAACTGTACATGTCGTGAAAATGAGTCATGTAATTTTTTGACAAATATGACGCCTTTACAGTAAAGTAATATCTTATATCTTTATGTACCTACTAACAGTATAGCTAAAGATATGTTTGTTTTTTTTTTTGAACGCGCTAATCTCTAGAACTATCAGTCGGATTTGATAGCATTGGATAGTCCAATTCTTGAGGGAGGTTACCTATAGGCTATTTAACATCACGCTACGACCCTTAGGAGCCGAGCAGATAAAATAAGTCGTTTAGCGTTCTGCTAAACGAAAACGAAGTAAGTGCGCGGGCGGGCGGGCGACGCGATGTGACGCAGTGGGTTGGGGAAACCAGAAGTAGTGGGCAGAAGCTAGTGAACAGATAAAAGAGGTCAACAAGGCTTCCTCATGCAACATGCTATTAACTGCTGATTAGCTAACATTAGGTCTGAGATCGTAGTTTCAGATTAATTAAGCGGTTATTGATTCGTGATTATAACATAATAATTTAATAAAACTGCCAGAAGGTTACAAGTACACGGTTTGTGTCTACTTGTAAGCTTTAGAGAGTAATCGGTGCTTAACTTCCGCCTTTTCATGAAACCACTCTTACGCATAACTATGCTGATAGCCTACTGAAGATATACAGGCGCGAATTGCACCCAGATACTGCGACAAGACTTTTGAAGGGTTAAAATAATGATAAAATCGGCCTAAAAAATATGAAAAGTGGAGGTGGATTTAATTAATTTTTAGGACTTTTAAAGGTCCTGTCGCAGTTACAAAATAACTAACGATTAATTACTTACTCCTAAAGTAATTAATCGTTAGTTATTTTTTATTATTTTTGTCCTATTTGTAATGTTGTAAGAATCGTACTATACATACATAAATAAGAAAGCAAGTATAATAAAAACTTGTAAAAAATACCGTAAAACGAGATCAACTTTGACATGCGGGAAATGTTTGTGCAACGAAAGCAGTGTCTTTATGTACTGATACTCAAGCGCCTTGTACAGCTGCCAGTCCCAATGAGATCGCCACAGTTCTGTGTTCTTATAACCGTTGGATTCCACCTAAAACAAATGTTGTAAAAAAATGTATTCTGTAGTCTTGTAAGTTAAAAGGGAAAATTGTTCAGCTTGGTCTCTCTGAAGAGTCTCCAATAAGGGGGAATTATTGTCCGAAGTCATCAATGACGTTTGACTAGTTATCTGTTGTTCATACAAACGTATCTGGTGCTTATGTAAGTGATATGAGTGAAGGGATATTGTATAAGGTCAAAAGTCACAATTGCATTAGTTATACTGATTATTGGATCCGTTTCAAGAGGAGCAAGGGCTCTAGAAAGCCTCAGGTGGGTTACCCTTTTTTGGTTGGCCCTTACCTCTTTAAAAACCATAAAATTACGATTGATTTAATTTACTGGAATACCCACGGTGTCTATAATATCCCTCATTTCTTTGACACCTTTCTTCCATTCAGATTGTTTGGCCAAAAGTTCGGTCTCGATAAGCTTCTGGACAATATTTCTGATTGCTATGTGTTGACCAGTTAGATAAGTGTTCTGAAATAAAAATAACCGCGTATGTAGAATTATAGTTTCATAGGTACCTACTATCTTTTTTTGAGAGGCCTGTGCCCAGGCGCAGGACAACGACGGACAGTAAAAAAAAAATGTGTTATGGTTGTAAGGAAACAAAATACGAAGAAGGGAGAACAGGTGGTTGAACTTGAAAAAATATCTGTTTTGTACCTACCTGAGTTTCCAACTTCAAGACAATTTTCTTCAGTTTTTCAGTGTAGTTAGATAATTGTTCGACGTCATCCCAGTAAACTGCCTTCTGATCCTGGACTAAGTTGGACAAGTCCAGTGCTGCTTGCAACATCATCGGACGGGTGGACGGGATCATGCGCTCACCCAGAGTGTTGTGGAACGATGCCACCTGGAAACATGATGATAACAGTACCCGAATGTTTAGGTATGTATTTATCTTTAATAGAGCACTGGAAAATGACGCTTGAAATAAAAGCAAAACAAAGTCGGTATTTCCAAATCGGTATATAAATAACGGACTTCTGACGTAAAAAACATAAGTGATATAATTCGTAAAACACTTCGTACTCGGACACAAGAGGTCTGATAATAATGCCAACAATGCACCGGCCTAGAGTCGGCGAGAGGATTTCGGGATAAGATATATAGGTAATGCTAAAAACATAGCGCGGTCTGAAGGGCCTCGCGCGTCCAAAGTTTATACAGCTATCCTAAACTCATGAAACATTTTTGCTAGTACTATGAATGGTCAAAAGAAAAACTAACCAAACAAATTCGAGGTGGGTGCTAAATTTATTGAGCTCGCTTGCTCTTAGCAACTCAAGTTCTCTTAATTCTTAAACTTTACTACCTATGTCGACAAAGTAACTCTTATTTCTGTATCTATGGTCAAAAGAAAATCTATCTTATCCGAGGTGGGGTGCTAAAACTGCATTTTGGAACGAAGTTCTATAACGCGGCTTGCGGTAGGAGGAAACTGGTAGAAATCGTCACGTAACGAAAAAGCGTTACGTTTGTAATCAACAAAGAGTGACACCTAGTTTACATGGTTTTCGAGGGTAATAAAGCGAATAGTGAGATCAAAATGAAAATACAAGACGGCGGATGTGAAAATTTAAGAAAAATCGTCATGGGCGTGGTTTTCATGGTTTTCGAGGGTGCTAAAGCCTAGTGAGGTCAAAATGAAAATCCAAGATGGCGATATTTTATACGAGTGTGTTTGCGCGCGAGTATCGCGTAAGGAACTTTGTTTCTGACGGAGCTCCCCCGACCGCACACGTTTTTTTTGTAGTTATTCTTAAATGTCCTTGAAAAAACGTATTCGAAAACAGCATATAATGCAATATACCTACCAGACGTGCGAGACATTTCTTAAACTGTCTAGTCCATGTTTTGTGCCCCTGCCAAAAATAAATCCTGGATCCACAATACACTTGTTTTTTTTATGTGTGTTTTTTCTTTGCGTCTTGAAAAAATTAAAGAAAGCAATGAAAATAAATTCACTTTCGCTACAAATAAAATGTATTTTCATTGCTTTATTTCATTTTTCTTTAAGTTTTATACCTGTTGCAACGGCCGTGCATGTGCCAGCGCATTGCTGAGCGTATCAAGCGCAGCTGCAGCAGGCGGTGGCGGCAGATGCATGGCTGCAAGCGCACGTGCCTCTAGTTCCGACCGAACTAAACCTGGGTTGAAGTTCACCACCATCAGACGAGTACTGCCACTGAATTCGACAACAGGCTTGTCTGTTGATATTTGGAGGGACCCGTTTTTTGCTTGCGCCTAAAGTATATTTTAACTGTAGTTTTACATAACCCATTGTAACAAAAACAATAACGTGCCAAAAGTTACAATCAGACAAATCCAAAAGTGACTATCATGTTTCGTAGATAATTCAAAATTTCAATTGATACTTTAAAAAAAAATGGGTTTAATTTCGTCAAAGTTTAAAATGAATTTTTGCATTGTAAACACAGCATTTTATTGTAATTTTAATCACCTGCAGATCGCGACACCACTCTTCATGTAGCTGTGTGTACATATTTTTGAGATCTTTCAATACCTTAGTAGCGAGACTGTGCAATTCAGAACTACCGTCAAACTCTTTCAAGTATTTTTGCGCACATATTTGGATTTCTTTCACCTGGAATGTTGTATAGGTTTAAGCTTAAAACTCACAGAGAACAGGTGCGGGTCTGGCGCATATATTGTCGTCCACATAAATACTCGTTAATAGACCCACCGAAATCCCGACCTGACTAACGACCTGAAAAACCTGTTATTTGTGTTTTGAGCTTTAATAAAATATCATCATTTTAACTTAGTAAACCTACATGTTAGCCCATTATTTACCTTCGCTTCCGTGAGTTTAGCCCACTGTATTTGCAGTACGATAGTGGACATTTCAGGGGGCTGGTACATCTGGACATCCACCTCATCTGCGTCCATCTGAGTCTGCACACTCTTCAGCATTGATATGAGAGATAACACGAATATCTCTAGCTCGTTGTTGAGCGCATGCTTTACGAGAGGTCGCTCTATTAGTGCACTGTATCTCATGAACTCATACAGCATCTGTAAAGGACCAACATATTATGATATACACACAATACGGCACGGCACGGTTGGCGCAGTGGTTAAGCGATTGACTGCTGCGTTACGTGCCGCGGGTTCGATCCCCGCACGGAACAAATATTTGTATGACCTGCAAGTAGTTGTTCCGGGTCTGGCTGTTGGTGTATATGAGTTTATTTATTTTTAAATGTTTGTAAACGCACCCACGATACAGAAGAAATTCCTAGTGTAGGGCAAAGTTTTTTTTTATAGAAAAAAAAAAATAAGTAAGTACGTTTTTTTATTCATTTTCCCGATGCCTTTCCTGGAACAATATTGCAAGGATTATTAAAATATCGTTAATGTTACTGTACCTGTTTAGTAGACATATTATGCAATCTGGGTTTTAACTTTTCGGCGACTTTTGTTTCAGCAGGACGTAAACTTGTTGAGAACTTGGAAACTGCTGTATTCCATCCGGGATTCGGCCCATTACACATCCAAATATTAATACCTACAAATAAATACGACAGTATATTTAAGAGAAACATTAAGGACAGTATTTCAGAGCAAGAAATCGAAACTAACTTTCAAAAGGAGCAAATAGTTGATTAGTCTGCAGTTCAGATCTTTCATTGTTCGAAAGTAATTTATTCAACTGGCTATGTGTAGACCTGATGTCGTGAATCTGAAAATAAAGTAGGTATAAAATACCGCGTAAGCTTATTAATGAAACTTTATTTGCCATTTGTGTGAAAGGCATTATTGAACCAATAAACCCGTACAATGATGGACATACCAACCTCTTTCAACCTATTTTGAAAGTTCAAACAAAACGGTGGCGCATAAGGTTTTCCACTCCACGCATGAAGCGCGTAGTTTGGCCAGTATGTTTCAGTTAACGATTCGCAGGCGCTGTTCCAAGTCTGAATCACTTTGAAACTCTCAGCTAAAAGGTTCAGCACTTCACTGTCTTTGGCTCCATTGTGGACTTTCCAAAGATCATCGGTAGACACTGTTTTTTGTATAATTGAACATATTTCATAACCTAAAAAGTTTTGAACATTAATATTTAACCAGGCAAAATCTAAACGAGGCAACCTACTTACACGACAGGGCAGAGCAATGAAAATTGTACATAGATAGATAAATCTTAATAAAAAACGCTGAAACGTTTGTTGGCTTGAACGGGCTAATATCTGGAACTACCAGTCAGATTTGATTTCCATTTGATATCCCAATTCTTGAGGAAGGTGAAAAGCTATTTAACATCACGCTACGTCCCAAAGACGAGCAAAAAGAAAAACATTCAGAAAGAAGCGTAAGCGAAAACGAGGTAACAGCGCGGGCGGGCGATAATTTCACGCGGACAAAGTAGTCAATTAATGCAGAAGCTAGTCGATTAATATAAGGACCTGATTTCAAGTTCAACCATGTAGTAAGTATTGAATACAGAGATACATAACATACCAATAATATCAAACACATGAACCATCCTATCTTGAGCATATGGCAAGGTAGTAATCCGCCAAATATCATCCAGAATTCCACCTATGTTTTCTGCTGATTCTCGGATCTCATCCATTGGACTGGAATGTATAGTCCTGAAAAATTATGGAAGGAATTTTTTGAATGGGTTTATAAAAGGGTTCTGTGGAATGAGAACAGAGATGACTACCTACCTTCTCCTGTATGTGCTAGAAAATCGTAGATCGGACTATTTACTACGGTAAAAAAAATATTATGACACAATTACCTTATTTCTTCAATTACATCTTCGAAAAGTTCACAAAAAGTAGATGCTGCCTCCTTCTCCTTTTTATTAGCATCTCTCTTTTTGCCCAATGTTTTCCAGAATTCCAGTTCATCTTGAATTGATAGCACAACTGTGCGAAAAGAGGAACATGGAAATGTCAAAACAAAATTTACAAGTCTAGATAAAGCAAGTGTTTTATTACTGATTCACTGCAGCATTGTGATAATATCTGGACTCTTTATCTTTCACCCCCTTTTGATGTGATGGAAATGTCTACTCAAAGCAGTGCTGGTATGAGGGTAATTTAATAAAACTTAGGAATACCACAAGGTTCGATATTTGGACCTTCACAGTAAGTACTGGATTTCACATATAAAAGACACTTACCATTTATGTGAGTGTTCCCTCTTCCATGGGCCAAAATCCTTAAGTTAGATTCTAGATCTGACAGATTCTTTTGTAGTTTATTAGAATATAAGTCACTTCCCTGAAAATTAAAGCCATAATAATCATCATCATTCAGTCAGTAGACAGACACCCACCAAGCATTGCCACAACAACCAATCTTGTGCTTCTTACATACAAGATACAACATTGCAGGGACATCCAACACGCAACCTTTCACCATGGATTCAGTATGTACATGATTCTGAACCAATTTTTTTTGTTTGCTCTTCCATACATTTTGACTGTGTAGGTATTGATTGCACTTTTCTATGAAACAGCCGATTTTTGTTTTATAACTTTACTGACGATTCATTTCTAGACTGGGGGGTCTAGAATCATAAATGTTTATTTCATGGTTTCAGTTTGCGCATCAATGTCCCTGCCACCCTGTTTATTAATTAATAATCCTATTTGTATTAGATGAAACTGTTTAGGAGTAATTAACTATGTACTCACTGCAGCCAGCAGAGGTGTGTAGACTTGTCTCCAAATCTGATACAATGATTCTGCTGTGTTATTAGACAGAGTCAATATATTGATATTGTGCACTGCATCATCTGTCAATAACTCTTGTGCAGAAGTTTTGTAAAATACAATAGATTTGTTTTTATTATCTTGTATCTAGAAGTGGAGATTGTTAGTGTGAAAAACAGAAAGTAAATAAATGTGCATTTACATATTCTAAGTGTTCCAATCAAAGATACTTTTGTTCAGTGCTAAACTTCTTTGTTGCCATGGGAAATTTCTATCAACAAAACCATATTGTCTGATCTGGTTATTAAACCAAAAACCCTTAAGTACATGTAATCTTATTATTATATACAAAAAACATTACAATTGTCTCAATATCTATAAACAAACTCTGTTTCAAATATTGTCACTATCTGCAAATCTAATGATGTGTATCATAGAATTATGATATTTCAATATCTACTCTGAAAATACTCACTTTAGTATGAAGAAATATATTTTCATTATGCTTAAAGCCTTGTATTATAAGTATTTGTGGGTTGTTGATAAAATCGGATAACGCATCTTCTGAATTTTCATCCAATTTCAAATCCGATTTGTTGTAATAGTGCTCTGAAACAAAATAAAGAAAAATAGGTAAAAACCGCAACCAAAGAGTGAAGATTATTTATTACAATATTTTATTCGATGAATTTATTATTAGGTACTGCATTTCAGTGAAAGCTTTACACTAAATGTGTAAAGTTTTCACTGAAATGCAGTACCTAATGGGATTTAGCAGGCCTGTTTTAAACAAACCGAAATTTAACTGTTTTAGCAGTCATGCCAGAGCAAGGTTTTTACCTACTGATTATACTGTAGGTATTGCTATAGATATAATATTATGTACGAAATGCAGTTTACGACCATGCTATAATTGTTCAAATGGGAAAGCATTGATCATAGACTAATTTATACATAATGAGGCATTGATCGTTTGGAATTGGAAAAGATCAGGAAGCCACAGACCGAAGTGTACTTACCAGTAGTAGTAAATATAAAATCACGTATCGGTAACATGTTTTACATCAGCAAAACTAATAGCAATACGATAATAATTCTTCAGATGCAAATAACATCACTCTCAATCAGAAAAAGATTATTTTATGTCAATTTTACTTCATGCAATCATTCATTTGTTGTTAAATTTTGAATGAATTGAAAAAGTACACCAACACTGTTACCATGGCAACCGCATCTATTTAGGGTTGCCAATTTTTTATATATTTTTCGAAGCCAATGCAGGCCTGTAAAAATATAGTAGTCCATCGTTCTCTATATAGTCTGTGTAGTAGTCTAGCTTCAGCCCGCGGCTTCGCCTGCGTGTTTATCGGAAACTATCCCACGGGAACGTGTACGTGTACGGTATCATCCTAATCCATTCCGCCGCCGTTATGCCGGTTGCAGACCAAGAGCTAAGCTAAGTTAGTTTAGCTTAGCTCGCGCAGCTGAGGTAAATTTTCATACTTGTGTGCAGACCGCAAACTATGAACACAAGTATGGAAAACTGCGTCAGCTATGCGAGCTAAGCTAAACTAACTTAGCTTAGCTCTTGGTCTGCAACCCGTATTAGAGCGTGAAAAGTATTCAGATACGACAAGTAATAAATATTTTTTTAAATGTGGTGAAATGGGTTTATAATAAAAGATTCCCGGATTTTTGTACATTCGTAAAAAACTAAACGTCTTTTTTATGGGTTTTTGTATGAACCTGTGGACATGACAATGTCTGTCGAGTCAGCTAGATGCTTAATATTTTTGGCGATCTTAATATAAATTATTGGTGGACTCAGCAGATGACTCTTTCTCTTCCAAAAAACCCCAATCTGATAATATTCCTGCTCCACCATGGTCGGATAGGGGAAACACTGACATGGTCAGGGCCAGGAATGTGTCCGAAGAGACTGTTAGCTGTGATAGGAACCTAGATAACCTCATTGCTTTCAAACGAATATTAGCTAAGTCCAGAAAAGTACAAAAGTAAAAAGAAGAAACGAGAAGGTTGGTTGGTTGGTTGTTTGGTTGGTTGGTTGGTTGTTGGTTGGTTGCAGTTCGCTGAGGTCATCCACTCCGGTTTCGGTGATAGTGCGGAAACAAAACGTTTTAGGAGTAGTTTAGCATCTACCTCTTCGAACAACCTCTCAGTAGAACTGGGGTACCAGTTTTTCTCCAAAATCGTTCCAGCTTATAATATGTTCCTGGTGTAGAAACCAGTTGTGTTGGCATTGATGATGAGACAACACTAATGATCCAATGAACATGCCATTCAGCTTGGAAGAGTTAAAAACTGTGTTATCCCGGATCTAGGGCTCCGCGCCAGGGGTGAATGGATTCCCTTACTCTCTTATTGTCAAAGCCTGTACAAAAACCCACCAATACTACCTGGACTTGGCAAATATTTGCTTCACTTCCAGATATATTCCCACAGATTGGAAGATTCAAGTTATCATTCCGATATTAAAACCTGGCAAATATCCTAATGATCATTGCTCTTCTTCGCTCTATCTTCCATACTAATTAAACTTTTAGAACATATAATCAAGAATCGTTTAAAGTGGTTGGTGGAAGGCAAAAGGCTGCATCCAACGACTTAGTTCGGCTTCAGGAAAGGTCTGCGCCCAGCTGATAGTGTAGGTATCCTCACGTCAGCGGTCCGACTGGCCCTCAGCAGGAATGTGTCTGTGGTGGCCGTTTTCCTGGACATATCACCTGCTTGTGATTCGGTCCTCCTTCCTGTTCTCAGGCAAAAACTGCACGAGCTGAGAATCCCGGCTAGGATTTATCGTATCATTGGTAGCATCTTTACCAATCGCGTCATTCAATTAAAAATTCGTGGGGCTGACTCTGAACAAAGGACAGTATGGAGAGGGTTACCTTAAGGATCTGTTCTCAGTCCCCCATTAAACGATATAAGTTAAACAGTGAATTTGTCCTCATGTTTAAATATTGACTGCAAAATCCTTCATTGTGCTGACGATATTGCATTACTGGTTACTGGCAATTCCATTCAGGATGCCGCTCTTTCGATGAATGTCTCTTTGTCTTCATTAAACCAATCACGGTGCTTGATCACGATTAGTTTTAAGTGCACCAAAAAGTACAGCGGTCTTTTTTATCCGTAAGCGTTCTGTTCCAGTAGATATAAATATTAATGGACGAATCATTCCAGTCAAGGATAAGGCTACGTTTCTGGGAGTAATTTTGGACTCAAGTTTGTCTGGAGTCGACCAAATAATCAACATGGTCAAAAAATGAGAACGCTCCGTGTCGGTCCTTAAGGCTTTTGCCGGGGTGTGGTGGGGAGCTCACCCGTACACCCTCAAACTGGTCTATAATGCGTTGACCAGGAGCGCTTTGGACTACTGTTGTTTCCTTATTGAGCCTAGCAACAAAGAAGCGCTCAAGAAATTAGACAGCATCCAAGCCAAAGGCTTGAGAATATTGGAGCCATTAAATCCTCTCCATAAATGCGCTTCAAGTTGAATGTGCAGAACCGCACCTATACCTAATAAGACAGTATTTGGCAGATCGTTTCCTGTTTATAGTATTCAATACGTGGTATTTCTGGGAGGTGCCAAATGCCCACAGCAAGTACCCCATATTCACTTGAGTGATGTACGATTAGAACGGGTGAACCAATTTAAATACTTGGGGCACTGGGTAACAGCCGATCTGAAAGACCATGTCGACATTGAGCGGTAGCAGAGGCTAAGAGAGCTAAGAGAGCAAATATGATAGCTCGTAGGTTTGCAAGTTGATCAAATCAGTGGCTGAAAGAAAGTTTACGTAATTGTTTGTTTATGAATTAAAATTAAAATTCACTATGATACACGGGTACAAAAATATAAGAACTTTTCTGCAATATATATATTTTTTATATTAGAAATCAATTATACAGGGTGGCCGGAACATTGACGTCCAAAAATAAAATTTCGGTCCCTCGTATCGTGGGGTATTCGAATCACCCCCATGTATGTTCCGCGACTTTTCATAGTTTTCGAGTTATGAATTTTTTTCTGAATGTTTGAAAATTTTCGACCTGACCAACCTAAAAAAATTCTAAAAAAAAAAGTAGAGGGTTTTATCGAGTTTCTTTTTTTGCAACTGAATTTTCATAAGTAGTACTTTTATGCATAAAATAATCAGCTTCGTAACTGTGATGAAAGTTATGAAAATGTTGATCTAAAGTGAAAAATTTACGTTCGGTAAATTATGACTCAAATTTTCAACTTTAAATTAAAAATCTTAACAGGTGACTTCATAATTCCTAAGTAGGCTTCAAGAATGCGCCAGACTCTCAGTTTTCATAATCATAAAAAAATGAAGTACTTAATAGGGCTACTTTGTTTAAAATCGGCCTTCAAAGACAGCGAGGTGGAAAAATTCTTAAAATTACCCATCTGAGTAATTATTTTTTTTTGGCTATTTTCTCGTTCCTAAGGTTAATTAATGATAAGAATACTGAAAACTAACCAACAAATAGTTTCAGAGTTGGGTAAGAAAAGTTTTACGTAAAAAGTGGTTTTGAATAAAACACAGATGATAATGTGAAAAAAGTACTTAATTTATTTTTAACATTTAGAAAAGGTTTTCAAAGTGGCCACCACCAGCAGCAATACACATTCTACACCTACGTAAGAAATTGTCTGGCAATCGTCTAAAAGCGTCTCTGTTCTCTCTCACAACACGTTCAGCTTCTGCAATCAACTGCCTCAGCTCTTGTTCACTTGAACAGTCTCGGGCGTATGCTATTTCCTTGTAATAGCCCCAAATAAAGAAATCGATGGGGTTGAGATCAGGTGAGCGTGGAGGCCACCTAATTGGTCCGCTGCGTCCGATCCATCTGTTGGGGTATGTTTCATCTAAGTAATTTCGGACCTGGGTTGCATAGTGACACGGGGCGCCGTCATTTTGCAACACCATGGTTCGTCTGAGTTCGAGATTCACATCTGCCAGCAACAATGGAAGTTAATTTTCCAAAAAGTTTTTGTATGTTTCTCCATCAAGTCTGGACGGCAGTTCATACGGACCAATTAGTTCGCCATTGAGAATACCAGACCACAAGTTAACGCTGAAGCGATGTTGAAATGTCGAAGCTCTCACTTCGAGTGGATTTTCATTCGCCCACGTGTGGTAATTATGAATATTGAATATTCCGGATCGCTCAAATCGTGACTCATCTGACCATAAAACTTTATTGAAAAATCCAGGATCCTCTTGCTCTTTTCGTAACATGGTTTGGCAAAAATCAACGCGCAATTGGTGATCTGTAGGCAGTAAAGCTTGGACTCGTCGGATGTGGAACGCGTGGTATTCTTCATCGTGAAGAATGTCTTGGATAGAAGTCCTTGGGATGTTCAGAGCACGAGCCATACTTCTCGTACTCGTAGACGGATTTCGCTGAACTTCTTCCAGCACCATTTCTCTGCGATCCGGGTTAGCTCTAGGGATTCCTTCATGACTGCCGCGTCGACCAGGAATGCGGCCTGCCATCAAAGTGTTGTGCGTGTTAATAAAAACACGATGGTCGGGATATCGCTCAGGTTGCGGCCCACCACGACGTTGAAGTTGTTCGCGATACAGTCGCGCTGCTTCATGGCCGTTTCCTTGTGCAACTCCATAAAAATAATGCATTTCTGCATATTCACTTAACGTGTAACTCATTTTTTACACTTCCACGTAAAAAAAGTCCAAATCAGAATGCAAAACACAGTCCAATAAACGAGCAAAGTAGTCAAACAAGTAGGCAGCGGAGTCCGTGGGCAAAGCGAGTGTGGTAAAGACAAAATGGCGACACGCGTATAGCAGTAAACACAATGTGAGTACGACTGAGGTACTTGTTTTGCGTTGGCTTCGGTTGCGCGCCTTGCGTGAGAGAGATAGCAATAATTCGGTCTCTTTTCCTCTCGGTCCATTGTTATTGCAGGTAAAAGAGTTGCACCCTCGTTTACAACTCATAGTCCACGAGAACGGATCGCGCAAAATTCATTAAACTAACATTTAAAAAAATCTCCGTGTTTAAATCTTAGCTTTCCTGCAGTCATTTTTGGTTAGCAAACTAAATAACCTTAGGAGCGAGAAAATGGAAAAAAAAAATTATTAATCAGATAGCTAATTTTAAGAATTTTCCACTTCGCAGTCTTTGAAGGCCGATTAAGGCCAAAGTTAGCCCCATTAAGTCCTACGTTTTTTAATGATTATGAAAGCTGAGAGTCTGGCGCATTCTTGAAGCCTACTTGAGAACCATGAAGTCACCTGTTTAGATTTTTAATTTGAAGTTGAAAATTTAAGTCATAATTTACCGAACGTAAATTTTTCACTTTAGATCAACATTTTCATAACTTTCACCACAGTTACGAAGCTGATTATTTTATGCATAAAAGTACTACTTATGAAAATTCAGTTGCAAAAAAAGAAACTCGATAAAACCCTCTACTTTTTTTTTTGAATTTTTTTAGGTTGGTCAGGTCGAAAATTTTCAAACATTCAGAAAAAAATTCATAACTCGAAAACTATGAAAAGTCGCGGAACATACATGGGGGTGATTCGAATACCCCACGATACGAGGGACCGAAATTTAATTTTTGGACGTCAATGTTCCGGCCACCCTGTATACCGATTTATTTTTCCATGAAAATAAATTAGCGTTATGGGGAGTGCATATTGAGCTAGGAGAAACGGCGGCGGCGTGCACTTTAGGATTTTCCAATAATTTTTTGATATTTTTTTAAAATGACTTTTGATAAGTTTGTAAGAAATAGCCTACTTAAAATTTTTTGATGATTCTAATAATTAAACATTTGTAACATGGTCGCAAATCATATTTTGATCAATATAGAACCTGAAACTGACCTGCAAATTGTAAAAAAACGAAAGAAAATTTGAACTTCGCGGGCTCTCTTGGCGCTTTTAAGCTGCTTGAGGCTTTTACAGATTTATTTCGTCAGTGCCAAGAGTATTTTACTAGCTTCCCTTTGGTCAGTTCTGTGACAGTGCAAGAAAGAACCTTAGAATAATAACTAAAGCAAGAAGTCAAGAACCACTCACAAGTGTCAGATGTAATTAAAAAAAAGCTGCAAATGTTTTGCTAAAATCTGTCATTGTCATATTTGTCATGTCAATATTGTCAATTGTCAAGTCGGCTTTCTTTGGCTTTCTTACTGATTGATTTCCTTTTGTTTTTCTAGTTTTCTCGAGAGTGAGAGAAAATTGTAAGGCAGGGAAAATAACGACTCCTCCACCTTCTTCACATAGTACTTTTTATTGACCTTTTTCTTCAAAAGCAAACAATATGTTTCGGCCTGTAAGATCCCTTAGTGCTGTGAGTAATTACTATCTTTCGGTTATTTTTAATTCATCGGCTGAGACAATGACGTATTATATTTATTTTCTACATCAATGTTCACCAGTTAACACCTGGATATGTGTGTTAAAAAAAGATAACCTTACATGTAAAAGGATCCCCTAAGTCGTAGAGATTTTCTATAATGAATTTATGCAATAAGACGCAAGGAAAATGTATTTGCTACAGTCCCTATCTCTTCGTCATACATCCATGTTTTATATATTACCCACTCTGGGTAAGGTATTCTTACATAATACAATATTGCAGATAGTAATAAGCCTTAGACATAATTAGTACACACAAAAACGTAATAACAAGCTACACATTTCAAATTATAAGTTGAGCTGGAAATGTAAATAGCTTGCTATATTGTTGTGCATACATGTAATTATTTAAGTATGTATATAAATATGGTTTTAGTAATTATTTTACCTTCATGATTTATATTTTAATGTTATTGCTTTGTTTGCTGTTCCAGGTCTGCAAATTAGCAAAAAATCTTCCTAGTGTTGCTCAAATGAGTGACAAGCCTGTGGACTTTGATTATTCTTACATAGAAATACCTCATTATGATATTGATAAACCACAAACATTGGATACACGTAAGGCAAGGTGAGACATAACACATATTAAAATTCTTTTCTGTTTATTATTATTATTTATTGAATTAAAGCCAACACAGACCAATTATAAAATTAAATTATAATTTAATGAAAGTGAAACTGTCTGCTAGGTACAGCTTACCAAATACCTGCAAACTACCTCAGCAAATAGTAAACCAAAGTTGCACAACTTTTGTTATAACTAATTACTGTAATAATAATATAATGAAAATAGAATACTTCACTCCTTTAAATGTCAAGACGCAAGTGTCATGCAAAGCAGCTATGATAATCAGATCCCAATTAAAGTAAAAATTTGTTATAGCAAAGATAAATAATAGGAATAGCATGATGTGCCCTATTGAAATACAAGTAAATAATTTTTTTATGAAATTTGCTATAGTATAGTTAAAATCTCGCTGCAGACTCGGTCATAAATCATTCGAGTGTTTCGCTCTCTTTCCCACTCACGGGCCTTATGGGCAGGCCACGCCCACACGTAGTCCTGTGTATTACTGCAGTTGATGAGTGATATCGATAGTGTTATATATTTATAAATAGGTGATAGAAATAAATACACATTTTTTTTTATTTTATTACCAAATTTACTACAAAGCATATTAAATATATAAACAAAAGAATGTATATATAAAACTAAAAATAGAAAATTAAAATTCTTTGCCTGAGTCATCATCGATAATGGCCTTGAGCGCGCGCAACTAGCGCACATCCCTACTCCGATTATGATTTATGACCAAGTCTGCAGCGAGATTTTAACTATACTATAAATACATAGGTTTTTAGAAGAAGGCGTGAGTTTATGTATGTATGTATGTGTGTACATGGGTTTTTTATATGTACTATTTAATTTACTGGTTAGTGGTGGTGATGGATCTTGTAATGGAAATATACATACAGCAATCTATTCTAAATGAGTGAAAAACTACATTAATTATATAAAGAAAAAGTAAAACATAAGTCAATACAATAATATACCTGCATAAAGCTGGTTCGGACTAACATAGTCCGAACCAGCAAAGTTAGTCAAGTGGCGAGTCATTTAGTAACTAAATATTATGCCTGAACAACAAAAATTTTGTCAAGTAGTAACAAGTGATTTAGTCAGTCCATTTTGTTATATTTTTTCGGGCGAGTAGCACATCCCACCATGCGTCACATGAATCACTATCATGTATGGATCCGTCGCTTATTTGTGGTCATTCGAATTTGGTCAGATGACCAGAGGGGCAATTCCCGTATTTTTAAGACCGTTCGCATTCTAATCTCAGTCTCAATCTGTCAAAATTACAATCAATTTACATACATTTTTGGCAGGTTTTTGACATTGATTGTAATCTAGGTGTTGTTTTGTTTATATCTAATTTAAAACGAAACATTGGTATTAAAGCAAAATTAGATCTTGATGGTTTATGACGTGCAAGAAACATTCAATCTTAGGGTGGTAAAGCAATTACGAGATTGACTATACAATACAGCAATGTACAAAAACGGTTGGAAAAATAAACCACTTTATAAACTCTGATATCTTAGATTTTTTTAATTGATAGTAGTTCAACTTGTACTGTTTTGATAGTACAACGAGTGCCAAGTGGGGCTCGAGCTCTCGCCTCCCGCTAGCCAGTGCACACTTTAACCATTGGGCTATAGCTTCCTAAAACGTGATAGTTGTTTTCGTTGCAAGTCTGCCATATAATCTTGAACAATATTTATTATACAACAGAGATTATAATCGAAATGTATACTTTCATCAGTGGTTCTGTGTAATCATAATGAGAGTAATTAATAAATTAATTATCATAACATGTTATTGCTTAGGAACTGCAAAAGTGGAATGAGTCTGGGGTTACGTAATAACAGCCTTGTTTAATACCTACCCTACACGGGGTTAAAAATAATAAGAGTGTTTAGGTAGCCGACTGCATGGCGAGATGATGCAGGCCGCGTAGCGCCTCTACGCACAAGCAACGGTCCAAATACCTAATTTTTGTACTATTGGAGGTTTTAGAACTTATCCCACGCGATAAGCTATTTATAGTTGTGATATAATTGAAGGCATGACGAAGGTATAACCATAATGTAACATTAGTATGGCAGTTTGAGATAATCATGCGAGGATAATTGATCTGCTTATACTCTTGCTTTGGCCGACTCGTCATCACCATCGTCATTATTCTGTTGCCCTTATCCTTATTTATTTGCGGGCCGCGCAACATGTTATCGACTGTGCAGAGTTAATAGGCTGTACAGATCTCCCAGATAAAGTAGGTATGGACTTAGTAATCATCGTCTATCTTCGGAAATACGAATACAATAAAAAGCTGTTTCAACCATGAAAGTACTTACTTATTTTGTAGTAGGTACCATGGCAATGGGTACAAAATTAGCGTGAAAGCTAAGCGTTTCCAAATGTCTTTTGTAATACGCACAGCAAAAGAGTGGAACTCTCTTCCTGTAAGTCCGAAGTGTTTGTTGTTTTTTTTTAGTGTTTCCGAACGCATACAACCCTAATCTCTTCAACGTAAGAGTGAACAGGCTACATCTGGGTAAGCTCAATCCATCGTCGACTCTGTCTCTGTCACCACTGACCTAGACTAGAGTCAAGAGCAAACCCATCTTAAATAAGAAAATTAGAAATAGACAACTCGAAGGAATTCCAAAAAACTTTTCAAAACATTTGAATGACAGATGACGATCTACGACCGGAGTAGGTAACCTAACAGAGAAAAAGCTTTATAGAAACGCGCAATCAGTGCACCTAGTAGTACCACAAAGCGCGTAGTAAAAAAATTAGAAGTTTAGCTTCTGGGGGAGGGGGCGGGGGTTTCTTTAGCGCGACCAACGAGCTAATTGGGAAACACGAAGATTAACGAAGCGCATACATTTTCTGGTTTACCTGTCTGTATGCATATTTTTAACTGAACCATTTTTACTGTTTCAGGCTCCTGTATCAATCCCGCAAGAGAGGTATGTTGGAGAATGATCTCTTGCTGAGCACTTTCGCCAAGAAGTACTTGGAGTCGCTGACTGAAGAACAGACACTCATGTATGATCGCCTTATCAATACCGTGAGCAACGACTGGGATCTCTTCTACTGGATGGTCGGCAAGCACCCCACGCCAAAGGAATACGACAATGAAGTTATGGACATGCTGAAGAAACATGCTAAAAATGAAGACAAAGTTTCTCTGAGAGTGCCCAACTTATACTGAATTCTTATGTAGAAATGTTATAGATTAATTTTATTACTTGTTGAGTCTTCGTAGATATAAAATGCAGTTACGCAGTATTAGATTATTTTATTCATAAAATGTAAATCTCTTTGTTGGGTAGTTAATAATAACGCTGATAATTTGAAACTGGTTTGTTTTGTTTTAGAAATAGCTTTGCGTCATAAATTCTGAATTCGGTTAACTACAAAAACAAAACAATAACGCACTTTATGACGTCCACCTTGTATTTCCATGGCGTCATTAGAATACACACCAAATGATATTTTTTGGACACATTTCCTGTGCACGTCAATTCTGAAGACAGACCTGTCGTACATAAAAAAATATTTCTATGTTAGTTCGTATTGTCGTACAGCAGATTACACTTTCATGAAGGAATCGAACATCCTATCGAACGAGTGTTTGTATTGTAATTGTTACCTTTACAATGGTCTATAGATATTTGGACGATTTAGTCTTTTGTCAGTTCGAGTGAGCATGTATTATTATGTTGAATAATTGTTAATGTAAATTAGTTTCGTGCGTAAATAACCATTTATTTGCCAGGGGTATTAACATATTCATTTAAATGTGTATGTATGGAAGCTCGGTGACCTAATACAGGCATTTCACTCGACCTCACGACGCCGCCGCAAGGAGCTACGCAGTGGAGCTCCTTAGTTTTATGTGAACCGCCGGCCACTCGTCAATCGCGTACACGTCGTGCCGCCAAATAAATAACTCTCAGTGCGTAATCTTTATTTTTATTAAATACTGCGTTATCAAATAATACGTCATACACAGGTCAGACACAATCTTATCATTAAGCTGTTTAAATGCTTGTGCTTTGATCCAGTGAAGTCAGTTAACTTGTGGCAAGTTGTGAATGTACATTATATCGAGGAGTGCACACTAATTCGAAAAAAAACTTATATTTCCAGTACTTTTATAAAGTGTTTTGTGATCAATATACTAAAACAATAAATTGTGTTAAGTGTTAATATTTAGTGATAAAGATGCCTATTCGCCGCAGTCAGGTAAGGTTTTGTTTTTTAATTAATAATTATCTAAAGAGACTACTTTAAAAACGTTATTTTCGTACAAATTGGTAAAGCGAATTTCAAACTTACTGGTTGTCTATCGTAGATAAGGAAGGCGTAATTAAATCTCGATTGATAACATCGTTGAACCATTATTCATTGAGACATTGTGTACGGTAAAAATACGAGGGGTAAGTTATCATTGAATTTGTAAGAAATAAAATAAATAGCCCAAAGACAAGCACAGTTTTCTGCAGTTTATCCCTTGGGAACTGCATTCCACAACCTAAAAAATATTTAAAATACACAATAAAGTATTTAAAATTATTGAATTCTGTGCTACAAGCACCATGCTGTAATTTTATTATCTACTACATTACCTAGGTAAAGCGGCAAGTAGGTAGCAAGAGGTACCTTTCGGGGTCGATAAAAATTAATCAATTGTATTATCTCAAGCGACAATAGCGAAACTAGACAGAATTGGTTCATTACGTTTATAATGTTATTTATTTATGTAAATTTTTCAGGTATTAGTGAAATGGATCTTCGAGAACCAGCACAAGTTGCAAATGGTTCGTTACTGCAGTTCTTCGCTGCGATACAAGGAGTTGGAAGAGAACGCGGCGCAAGCGCAGCCGGAACACGTGGCGCCCTCTATGGCCGCGCCCGCTGAGAAGCCCCGCCCACATATTACGCCTGAAATCTCGTTCAAGGTAAGCTCGATCGCAATTTAATGAGAATTCAAAAGAAAAATTATTTACTCAATTATATCTGAAACTTAATTTATGATTAATAGATTGTATGCCTAATATAATAATAGGGAATATTCATATGATTCAAATAAAGGTCAACTTTTTTATAAACTGTATTACTTCAGAATTGTGCCTCTTAATATTTTTGATTATAATTTATTTTTGAACGAGTTTTTTTTCAAGTGCAATAAAACCGTCGGAAATTCAAATATTCGGAAAGCAACACCGTTAGCCAGAGCGAATGTGACGTCTTGACAACAATCAATAGGTACTCAAGGCATTTATTTCAAATAAACCAATTACAGGCACTTTGACACTCCGAATAAATAAAAAAAATTGGTCACATCATTCACGTTGATATTATACATGCGAGAATGTCAATGTCAGTGTTTGTGATTCAGTCCGTTGTCAATATTATACACACATACAGCCAACCCTACCAGATAATGCACAAAATTAAAAAAAAAATATGAGATTACTATATTATCGCTGAAAAATTCAAATAAAATTGTTTTATTATAATAAGTGTAAAACGAACCGCAGCCGTAAGCCGCATGTTCTTTCTGACCAAAAATGTATTGCTAACTAAAAAATTGGCAGTGCCGCAATGGCAATTGCAGTTGCTCAGTGGTTATGACTTTTTAATATTTTCAAATTAGTATTATTTTTCTTTCTATACCAGCAACTTCAGCTTTTACTGAGTGCGTATTTTCTGTGCTGAATACAAAATGGAGAAATGAGCGCAATAGGGCCAGCATTAATCTCGTAAAAGGTGAAATAAAGGTATTTTATTTTGTAACCATAATTTAGAGAGAGAGAGTTTAAGTAAGGTATGAGACATAAAAAAAAACATAAAGACTCAAAGTAGCAAAAAACTTTTTTTAAAACTAATCTACAATTATTTTGTTCGCTATCTACTATATTTTTACAGGCAATGTCTTCGAAAATACTATATTAGGTATAAAAAAAGTTGGCAACCCTAGTCATAGACTATGACGTCACACCAAACGCGCCAAAATGTAGGGCCTTTAAGGTGCCCGTGTCAGTTGGCTATTTTTAATATTTTTTTTAAGTACGTTTAATTGCTTTTTTGCGTTAAATATTTTTTGACTAGTACCTAGCTATAAGGCGATGTAAACTATTGAATAAAATTATAAAAAATACATGTATATTCCCTATTAAGATATGGTTAAAAAAAATTAATTATCGAGTTTTGTGGAGAGCGTATTTGTGTTGCACAAAGATTAAAATTAGATTTTTCTTGTCGACTTAAAGGCATATGTGAGATTTACATTGCTGAAAGCTCGCTTAGTTATCATAGAGTGCTTTCAACTCTTAAGATAACTAATTAAAAAAGGGAGTAACCTAAACCATTTGTTTACCTTAAACTCGATGTCATAATTAAATAGCTAAATCATGATGATACTATTTTTCTTTCAATTTAATTCTGTTCGGCTAATGTATTGTATATGATTTCTTGGAATTATTTCATTACGCAGCTGTTGACGTATATAATTTATTTAACAACATGAAAAGCAGATCATTCTAACTAATGTATTGTTTTTAAATCGAATGTACTTATGCCTACGTCGTTTACGTCCGTTTTGAACTTTTATCTTGTTTATTTGCACTCACGTAACTGTACTTCTAAACGCCTATCTACTTGTCAGCAGGGAACTGCATGATACATGTACCATTTGACTTGGGTCGACCATGCCAATTGACACGTGACTGACCACGATCATGTTACACTAGTGCAACAGTATCAAATGTTTACATACTTTAAACACATTAAATGTGATGTAATCGACTGACGCTTTAACTAAGCTACGAGGCGATACTGACTATAATAAAGTTGCCTAATGAATGATTACACGTAATATAAACAATTGAACATTATCAGTAGGTTTACAAAACAGTAAAAGTAAATAAATAAAGTACAAGTCGCTTTAGTTACGTAAGCAGAGTACAGTCCTCAGTTGGATGTTTAACTGGTCATATATTTTTCAGCGCGAGGACTTACAAGTGAGGCTTGCGGCTCCATACCAACTCAACCCGAAGCCCGAGGTAACAGACCTTGGCTTCGGCAAATTTTTCAGCGATCACATGCTCAAGATAAACTTCTTCAGGCAACTAGGTGGATGGCAGAAACCAGAGATAATGCCGTTTGAAAATTTGAGTTTGCACCCTGCTGCCAAAGCGCTACATTATGCAATACAAGTATGTTAATTACCTATAACTCACATTTCATTACTTAAATTCATTTTCTTAAAAGCAGTACATATTTCTTAAATGTCAACACCTCTTTTTCCTTAAAGCAGTCCTTTTTGTAGCAGCGATAAAGGCTGCAAGTGCGAAAACAAATTGCATGTATTTTATGATTCGGGAAAATATTTACAATTTCCAGAATTATTGCTCTAACTGATGTCATTTACCCGCTTTATCAAAGCAGTATTGTTACATTAATATATGCGAATGATGTCACTAGGGACCTTACTGTTTACATGTGTGCAAGGAGATAAAGTGATTAATAATATGTTTCAGTTGTTTGAAGGACTGAAGGCGTACAGGGGGGTCGATGATAAGATACGATTGTTTCGGCCGGAATTAAATATGGAAAGAATGAATTTAGCAGCACAAAGGTCTGGGTTACCGACTTTTGATGGAGAAGAACTAATTAAATGTGTATCAAGGCTGGTGCAAATAGACCAAGAGTGGGTACCGCATTCAGAAACCTCCACCTTGTACATACGACCTACGTTAATAGGCACCGAGGTAAGCGGATTATTCAATTAATAAATAATGTATTATCAATTATAATCAGGCAGCTATGTATGTATGCCTTATGCATACATTAGTAATATCTTGGTGAAATCAGCTAATACCGTTACAAACAGGGCCCCATCATTATTTAGTGAGTCATAAGGAAAATGCATTTCTATGATTCCAGCCAATCGACGTTTTAGAATAATGTCAGATCTGTTAGATGTGATGCAATTATAAAATTTTGAGAGGTGATAAATGGATTTTGGTAACGTAAAGTTATGAAGATGTCTAGAAAATGCGGTGCTAACCTGTATCAGGCTGTAAAGCTTAGATAATCATAGTAAAACGAAGCCATAATAATAATAATATAAATTATAGAATGGGCGACATGCTATATAAAACTTCATGCTTGGTTTATCCACTAAATAAATATTTTCAATGATAAGCTTTTGGACACTTACAAGTGGCACTTTCGAGTTTATCTTCATATAAATAACAATCAGAAGTAAGCATTAAAGTTTTTAATGGTGGCAATAAAATCAGTGCACACGCGGAAAATGATGTAGCCCAGTTGTTCTTATCTTTCATAATTACTTACGCCTCTTATTGATAAAATTTGGCAAAAAACAATGTTATCGTAAAATTCGAAGATATCGCGAATAGATTTGTTCAATCATGCCATAATTATCATTAGTGTTTTTTTTTATTGTGTCATTGGACAGATATAGGTGAATGTTTTCGTATTATATGTTCCAGGCGCTTCACTTGCCAATATACGTAAATATAGGCATGTATCGATCAATATTGCGTTTATCTTTATACCTATAGAGTTCGGACGATAATAATATTACAGATCGGTCATTGTTGCCAAGTAGGTATCGCTCGCTCTTATCAAATATAATGAACATTTAATTTTGTTTCGAAACTATTTTTTGTTCCAAGTTTGGCTCGCTTTTTTTTTGCTTTTGGTAAAAATTCAGTCAGTTGCATACAAAAAACTGTAATAATACATTGGTTTATTGGCGACCTTGGCACTACACAGTCTTTATACTACTTATACCTACATTTTATTTAGCCATAGTTTATTTATTTAATAAATAAAAACTTTATTGTTCAAGAGAGCATTACAAAACAAATAGTAGTGCCTACTAGCCTCCACACTAAGATTCCCTGTATAGCGGAGACTAAAAACTAATAAACGTTTTATTTAATTATTTAGGTATTTATTACAATAATCGAACTTAATTAACAAATGCTGCAATTATTTTTGTCGCTGGCAAGTTTTGCAATTTTTTACTGATGCCTATTTTTCTTCATGAAGATAATTATAAATATATTGCTTCAGATTACAGCATTATCTAAAGCACACGTTTTCAGTAGCGTGGGTGTGCACGTTACATTGGAACAAACATTCGACTTCACTTATCTTACTTTGCTATAATTTGGATAATATTGAGTTTGGGTCACGTTTCAAGTCTGTATATAACTTTCAACGTTTACGTCGTTATCTCGGCTTAATAGAGACTGTCACTTGATTTGCAATTCATATAATAACATGAACAATCAAAGTAATATCTACCGATATTTCTTTACTATAATAATATTTTGGGCACTTTAAAGATTTGTCAAAACTAACAATGATGAATAAATTTACATACTCATAAAAATAATGAAAAAGTACCTACGATCTACGTAATCGTATTTCGATAATGATCAAGTATGTACTTACTTACTACATGAGCTAATTTATTTTTTTAACGTGTTTTTATCGCTTGGGTACTCGTGATATCGGTTCAAGGTAACTTTAATTAACGATACAGCTTAGGCTAAGATAATCGAGAGAGGATAAGCTAATACGCTTAGGTATAGATAAGCATTTTGACAAAGGATCCTCACCAGCGACGACACGATAACTTAAATAACTTGTCATGTTAATATCGTACCTATATCATTAAATTCTTCTTTCTTTCTTCTTCTTTTCTTTTTTTTTTAAACGTTGCCACACACGAGGAATTTCTGCTGTACCGTGGGTGCGTTTACAAACATTTAAACTCACATACACAAACAGCCAGACCCGGAACAACTACTTGCAGGTCATACAAATATTTGTTACGTGCGGGGATCTAACCCGCGACACGTAACGCAGCAGTCAATCGCTTAACCACTGCGCCAACCGTGTCGTTATAATGATTAAGAATGAAAATATGGATGCTCTACGTTTTATTTTCCATACAGAGCAATTAGCATAAATTAAATATCTCCATCTCTAAAGGAGGTCACAATCTCTTGACTTTATACAATAATAATAATGTTTACTTCTGACTTATTTGATTAAAATTTGTTTTATTTCCAACAGCCAACGTTCGGTATAATGGCACCTGAAACGGCGCTGTTGTTCGTCATCCTTAGTCCCGTGAGTGCGTACTACAAGACGGGTACCGACGGTGCTGTGTCAATATACGCAGACCCCAATGTGGTGAGGGCTTTCCCCGGAGGTGTAGGCAACCGAAAAGTTGGCTCAAACTATGGCCCCACGATTGGTGAGTTCTGTCTACATGCCAATAATTGGATTCGTTTCGAATTCGATCGAGATCGATGTCTTCTTGTCTTAATTTATTTTTGTGACCAAACTTCAAAATACACATAACGCAATTCCATACTTTTGCGTGAATGTTTGACCACTATGCACTCATAGATAGACCTGTTATGTTTAACCATATTATTAGTTTATCCATAAGTGAATGTAACCGGTATGTTCGGGAATAGTCATGTTCTGATTATGTTTACAGAGGCCACAGCTCGGGCAGCTAAACTAGGTCACCACCAAGTGTTGTGGCTGTTCGGGCCTAACCACGAGCTCACCGAAGTCGGCGCCATGAACATCTTCGTAGTTTACATCAATGAACAAGGAGGTAATAATAATAAACACTGTAAATTGTTCCATTATTAATTGTCTTTAACAATAAAAAATAACGTACGATCATGCGGTTAATGGTTGGATATCCGTGTGACTGGCTGATACTGTCATGTTATCTGGTGCGTCGGCACTGTGACCTTTTGACCGGTAAATTCTTGTCTCGTATCTGAAGCAACAACTAGGGTCAGTAACATCAGTTCCAACGTTTTTTCCAGATCACTGTGTTTTTTGTTTAACTTGATGAGAATTATGCAATGTAAATATTATATTTGCAGATAAACAATTAAGTACTCCGCCATTGAATGGTCTCATTTTGCCTGGAGTGACTCGTCGCTCTATTCTGGAGCTAGCCAGCCAATGGGAAGACTTAGTCGTCACGGAAGAAGTTCTTACCATGGACAAAATTGTTGAGCTAAATAAGAAAGGACGGGTAAGTTTCCGCCTTTAGCTTTCTTGTTGTGATTTAATTGAATAGCTCCAAGTGTTTAATACATGGTTTTGCTTTCAGTTGCTAGAGATGTTCGGTGCGGGCACGGCTGTGGTGATCAGTCCTATCAGCAGGGTTGGCTTTTTGGATCATGAGATCCGAGTCCCTACTATGACGCAGGCGCAACCAGTATACCAACGGGTGAAGGACACATTGCTGGCGATACAATATGGCCACATAGAGCACCCGTACGCGAAAGTTATTTCATAGTGTTGAGTAGGGGCGCATTGCCGTCGTGCGAACATTGACTATAATAGTTGTCACGTCACTGCGAGACAACTACTGTGAATTTACATATCAGAAACTGTCCTGTTCTGAGGAATTATCAGAAAACTTTCTGTGCCTAAAGTGTGAGGACGATAAATTATATTATTTAAATGATAACGTTTATTGATAAGTTAAGGTTACATTGAACAGAGACGCGAAGAATGAATAAATGCTGCGCATTTGGTACAACAAAAACTCGCCTAGTTATATTGTAATCGTGTTGGCGCTATCAGTATGTACGTGTTTATTTTATTTATTTATTCATTATCTACTATCTTCGGGAGGACGTAAGTAATAAATATTATTTCACTCAGTTGTATGCGATTGAAGTATCAACTGAAGTAAACGCGGACATTTTAGACCTTACTATAGTTCATGTTGAATGGTGCTATTGTTAAACAGTATGCAACATAAACCACCCAATTCAAATATTCACTGTATTAATTGTTATAAAAATATTGGGTTCATCGAAGTTAGGATATTGTAAATATAATTTAGTTTTCAGATAGAAATAACTAGCAAAGAATGCCATTTTACCGTTAATAAAGTGAGTAAGGAAGCAAAAGAGAAGACTAGAAAATATCTGCAAAAAAATTATAAACCGCCCTAAAATTACAATAACATGACCGCTGACAGCGACAGACTTGTAAAATGTTGTGATATTATCGTTTAATTTATATAAAGCCGAAGCTTACTCTGTATATAATTGTATCTTGTTAAGTTTATACGTTAAAATACCACGGTGGAATGTCCGAACGCATGCAAAACAAGGCGTTAAGACAAATAGTGGTTGGGGAACTGTTATGAAAACCTAAAACCGCTTTAAAATGTTATTGTAATTACACTGCTATGTATCATAATATGTTTTCATAAACGTTCTCCTGTGATAATTATTATTACCGATTAATGTACTGGAATATTGTAAATTAGTTCCAAGATTTAATTCAGTGCATTTAATATGGTAAATCAAAAATCAATCGAAACAAAAGTTTTGAAAACAAAAGAGGAAGTAAACTTACTGATAACGTGCATTTTTCTAGTCTAAGGTAAGAATCTGTATGAATCCCTTCATATTTATAAATACATTATTTTTAAACTTTTTGATATTTTTATTTTTAATTCTTATTGCGTTTAACTGCGTTATAACTTGCGAACATTGTAACATTTACATTTAAACACTCACACAAACATACAAATGCCATCATTAAAATCATGTGAATTGGGTTAATTTTAGAATGACGAATGACATCATTGAGTATTTTTGTTTTGTGCGAAACTGCTTAATAGAATATCTAAGATTTCGTATCATGAAGAATGCAAGTTTTGAAAATATACTGTGTGTGGTTTGGGACAAAAAAGTTAGGGGTGCTACGCACATGTTCGGGTCGGCATGATTCGGCACAGGCTGGGCGGCAAAATTGAATGTATATTTTGCCGTCCAGATGTGCCTAATCATGCCAACTCGAACAAGAGCGTGACACGCCTTACATTAATATTCGTCAGTGCATTAGGTCCACAATAGTGAACTTGCAGGAAACCGTGGTGGTACAGTAAAAAAATGTAGACTTCACATACTACCTAATTACCTACACAAGCCTGAGTGCGACTGTTATCCTGTCAAAATTATGAGGTTATTGCATTGAGCTAGGATTATAAGTCAATGGGTTATTGTATTTATTGCGTATAACAGATAACATTAATTGGTCTCGATTTGAGTGAAGAGGAAGAGTACAACGAGATTACCGGGTTGATGACGAAACTGTCTTCCGCATACCGAAGTTAACGTTAGCGATTATGAAGGATTATGGATAAGAGACTTAAAAAGCAACGTATTCTCTGAAGGGATGAACAGAGAAGCTGGCATAGTTATGACCCCATATTATCGCTACAACGGTTTGGAACTTAGAAACCCTGAGTTGCATACGAAACATTTTGGAAACCGTAACAAGAAAAATGTAATGATGACTGGGGATCCCTAAAGCAATTATACCAGATACTTATCTATATACCTTCGTGATAGGTACTAATCGCCACTTCTATCTTTAAATTACGTGGTGATACTACAGATGTCTTTCAAACACCCCACCCCAAGGTAATGATTACTATCAATTTTCGTAGGAAACCTGTAACTATGTGCAGGTGCATTTTCGGGTAAATGTGCATTGAAAAACAATATGGTTTTTTGTCCATTCCTACTCAAGTGCTGCACAGCTGACAGAATCAATTATAACGATTTATATAATATTTTTTTTTTATTTAAAACGTATACATTTTAGCCACAGAAATATTTATCATGCAATCAATGGTTTAGTAGTGCCAAAAATAAACTGACTAAAATATATTATTACAGTTGCAAGTAATGATAGTTCGGAATTAGAATACTGTTAGGTAGCGGCCATCACAGGAAATCAGACCAAGCTCTCGGTATAAATTGCAATTTATTAAGTACTAACAATTATAAATGAAAGTAATAAACATATCAAGTTTATTTATTCCGGTGGCAGAGGTAGATCGTCGTCAAATTCATCGATGTGCTTCTTCTTGGTATCTGAACGGTTAATGGATCTGCTGACTGGCTGCAACCCATCCTGATTTGGCGTTGTCGAATACCTTCGGACCGAAGAATACGATATAAGTAGTCTACGACACAAGTCCAAGTAGTCACACGAAAAAAATAATTTAAAAGATCAGCAACATGCTTTTCATATTTTGTTTTTCGGTCAACATGTTGCTGGTGGCAGCATGTAACGCCTCGTATTAACCTTGATAACATAATAAATATAAGTTGGAAAAAAGTGAAACGCGATCAATTTGCAACTACTGCGACTTGAATTTAAAAGAATTCGTTCAGGAATAAATTATAGAGTCAAGAATGTTTAATGACACAATTTGATAAAAAAAAAACAAATTAGTAGGGTTTCGTTTTGGTCATTTGATTAGCTACATCCATTACAGTTATGTCGTACCTACTGTAACAGACGACACGATTTTTGACTGTGACAATGATTACCTTTCACAAAACGTTAAGTACCTACGCATTGAATGGATTGAATTGATTAAGGAATCAACCCAATAAATATTCAGACGATTGACCCCGCGGCGCCACAGTCTGATTTTTTTTTTAGTATAATCGTCTGGTGCGCAATAGCGTTAATGAGGCGATAGTGTCGTTTTCACACTACATTCACCAAAGAGGTTAATTTGTTAACAATGGCAATTTATACCTTGGATGTTGGTTAAACCCAATTTAAAGTGGAGCCATGCAAATTACACAAAATCAAACTTTAAGTGTCATGTAAACTAAGGTCATATCAAAATGACCAAACAATTTGCGAATACGGGTCTTATCTATGTAGGTACTTATAGCTCTTTTTTCCGTCCTTTCATTCTATAACAGTTTTAAAATAATCGCAGTTCAGGAAGCTACTGACGCAAATGCTGTAAATTAATAAAAAAATAGCATGTGCAAAAATATTTGCAATACAAGTATCGTACGCGTATGGTCTGCTGTGACCGCTGTCGCCTCGCCCGTCGCTGGAGCGTCGCGAGCCGCTCGGGGGCACGCCGGGCGCACTGTCCACGCGGCTCCCGCCTGTTCAAACACAAACGTCATACCTTTATTTCCCTTTTCATTAAACTTTCATGAAGCAGCGATTACGCGCATACACGTGCACTGTCGCGTTGTATAAAAGAAGGTGATACTTAGTTGAAAACGTAAGGATGCGCGCGCGACTTAGATGTTCAACGTAGCTCAGCCTAGAATCATGCTAATAAAATAACCATGAAAAAACAAAAAAAGCGATGCGATAAAGATTTTTTTTTTCAGGATTTTCCGCGATATATCATAATTGTAAAGATAGCTCCGATAAAAAGGAAAACAAATAACTGTGTCACGGCAGAAAGCTTATGCAATATTTTGTAGCAATTGGCTCATTGGTTTACGTATGATTGACCTCTTATTTGATCGATGGGTGATTGACTGGCCCCCGAGGAGACACTTCCGGCTGACGTTACCGATACTGAAACAAAATAATTACTACAATGTTGGGGCTCACCGTTATACGCTGCATTGACTTGATCTAATTCTTAGATAAGACTTATTGCGATGCTTGTCGAATGATATACCTACTTACATGCGCATTAAACTGTCTCATTGTCACTTACAAAAACAAAAGTACCTACCTAGTATTTTTCCGTTGTGTTGTTGTGTATGATTTTTTACGAAATCAAAAAACTTTCTCAAGGTCTTAGATTGAAAATAATGACGTAGGTATTGGTGACTGTGACGTCTATAATAATTTAATATCTACGTTCTAGTTTGTAAGCTTTACAAATTATATTTTTGAGATCGCATTTGCATCTAAGTGGAACTAGTCAATAGGTAACTAATTACTAACCTTGTTGTTCCTTCTGTTTCACCCTGGCTTGTGCACGTTGCAGTTCCCTGGTCCATGAAGTCGTCTCGGACAGTCCCTGGTCTCCACACAGCTTCACTAGCAATTTCAAACCTGCACGGATATTTATTGAGTAATTTAATTTATTTACAACACATGGCGTAAACATACAGGGTGTATTTTAAAGCAAGACTGCTTCGCTTATAAGTTATAACGATAAGCACAGATGCCTGTCACTTTTTACACACGTTTTATTATACTATACAAAGAAAGCATTATGAGACAATCTTTTCCCATAGATTCAGTAGATACATACATTACTCCATCCATTCTCCATACATTTGATCGTGTAGGTATTGCACTTAATTTATTTATACATTAAATACTTTATTGTACACCAGAAAA
Source organism: Brachylomia viminalis (assembly GCA_937001585.2). Lineage (NCBI taxonomy): Eukaryota > Metazoa > Arthropoda > Insecta > Lepidoptera > Noctuidae > Brachylomia > Brachylomia viminalis. Next base: position 15,418,274 of record OW443299.2, read on the forward strand.
TAGATAACAAAAAAAAATATTAACACTACAAAACATGGTTCACTGATGTTTCACCAAAACACCTTTGACATTTTTTATTTTACAGCCAACGTTTCGTATACCATTTATTTCACAACTTCTTCCGCAAATGTTTTATTTTATAAACACTCGCCTAACAAACATTTATTTGGCAAATGCTTCTCTTTACAAATGTTTCGGATGATAATAAATCATTTATAAATTTTTCATTAATTTAATACTTATTTAGATTATTTTAGAAAAACCACGTTTATACTAAATATCATTTTATAATACATTTTCTAAACCACTCACAAAGTGATCATGACGATATTGTTTTGCATAATTTTATTGAACTACAAATAATCCTTCATGGTTGTAATTTCCATTTGGGTCAAATAATTTACAGGCAAGTACTGAAGTTCTTTGAAGTATTTTTTTTTTTTATATAATCTATTCGTTTCTGGCAGGTCACGGTTTTAACCTAACCTAACCATTTTTTAAAAAATAATTAAACTAATCTAAGTAGTTCGGTTCCGGGTAGCCTACTAACAATATTTTTTTTTCTTCTATTAGCGCAAGTCGTTTATGGCATATAAATTTAAACGTTTTTATAATGAAATAAAATAAATAATTGTTTTACAAATAATACGTTATGTGTTAAAAAAAGTTTATCGGATAATTATTTTCTTAAGTGAATTGTTTGGCAAACTTGTTGTTGTATAATGATGAAATGACAAATCATGTTTTTGCCAATCGTGGCTTGTCAACAAAAATTTTGTGGATAAATTTTTGGCGAATTGACAGGACACCACAAAACGTAGGTACTATGGGCGGCATTATCGCTCTTTCTGCGATCTCTTCCGGGCAACCTTTTAAAACTTTTGTATGGAACAGACTTTTTTTAAACCTACGAAAACTTTCGTCTTGAGTCTAGTCTAGAAGAATCATGTATGTAGATGTACTGAATCCAAGATGAGTAGATTATTTCTTCTAAACTACACAATGGATTTTGATACGGGTATCACCATCATTTAGACTTTAGAGATTTTATTCCGGAAGGTTTATGTGTATAGGGTAGGGTGGTAAACAGTGACTCGCTGGTACGCAGTGAACTGACGTACGTACGGCATAAACGCGAGATCGCGCATCCCTCCCTCCTCAGTTACTGGCTCAAACAAACGCGTCGCGAGTGAATTGTTATTTACGTAAAAAAAAACTAGGAATAAACGTAAGTACCTACTAATTTTGTTTCTCAAACCATTGGGCTACCTTTTTTATGTATTACGATTATTCCACTAATTAAGAGACTACATATACACTGTGTACTCTTAGTTTTCACTGTGTACTCCTATTGGTTTACTGTAGAGCTGCCCATGGTTCACTGTGTACTTGAGAGTTGGACACAGTGAACCATATCCCATGTTTTTTTTTATGACGTAGGTTTCTATGCGGTTTTAGCTGATATTGATTGATAAAAAGAAAATATATTAAATAGCAACTGAGGTAGGTAGTGAAAAAAGTTTGTTTCACATTCACACACAATTATGTTTTATACCGATACGTCTGAATTTGTTGAGGTCCACTGTTGACCACCTCACCCTAAATGAAAGTAGTTAATAATTATTTAACTTAGATGTAGATACAAATACTCTTCATTATGTACCCCATAAAAATTACAGATATAAATTAGAAATATTATAAGGGGTGACAGAATGGGCGGTCTTATCTCTAAAAGCGATATAGCGCAGCGATTTGGATGTTTGATATCGACTGTCGACATATCAATCAGTACATTGCATACATTGCACCCGTGCGAGAAAACGGGTCCGGACCCGTGCTTCACCTAGGATCTCCACCTGGATGAAGCACGGGGGATAAGGTCCCGTGCTCAAACTGATGATCAGTACAGTCAAGTAATTAAGAAAAATACATAATTATAAAATATAAAAAATTATAAAAATACAAAATACAAACATTTATTTTAACGCATTTTTTCAAAAAAATGGCGCAAAGAAATTTCATTGTTAATTGATTGCATTTGCGAATCTAAAATAAAATGGTCTTTTTCACAGTGTTCTTTGCAGCGTTTAGTTAGCGGTAAGTCTCGGTATTTTGCGATATCACTGTTAGAGATTTATTTAGGGTATTATATGGTTTTTTGAACTCTTTATTGTGTTTGGAATTAGGTACAACTCTCCGCTACGTTATTTGTACGGTGCCTCTCGTTGAATACACACCATTCATCTACATTTTTACAAATCTTTTTTTTATTCAAAATATTGAATAAATCTTCGCATTTTGAAAAGTGAACAAATATATTGTCATCCTTCTGCAATACGATCATGGGGCAATAGAGGCAGGCTGGAACATAGACCTACAATGCGTGTGTAAATTTTGTTTTTAATGCTAATGTTTTTGGATTTCTTCCATATATTCTGTGTAAAATGAAAATAACACCTTGTTATGGTAATATCTGGGAAAAATAGTTTTAAAGCATTTGCTGGTCCTGGTTCAAAATCTGCGTGTATTTTTTGGGTTTCCAGTTGTTAATACGGTGTGTTATAAGGTCAAATAGAGCACAATATGTCTTCTCTGTTTTATTACTCATCAAAGCGTAAATCAAAGGCACATTCTTTGTATTAGTACTATTAGTTCCATCATCACCATGCAATACAACTAACTGATAAAATGGTTTTGGACCACTATAAAACGTAGGTACCATCAAAGAAATATTCTCCTCCATATTTTTTCGTGCTTCCTCAGAATAAAACACTATTATTCTCGTCCGTTCAGTGTCAATTGTATAATCGGCTATTAACAAATGAAGAAATTTGTAGAGTCCTTCAACCTCCCAAATATATTTAAACAAGGTTTTGCTTGACTGAAAACCTTTTCTTTACGTATTCATAGTATGTTTTGTGCTCGAAAAAGAAGGAACTGGAGTATCTAAATTGAGACCTTCACGGCACAGCGCAGCGGTTCTACGGCCTTTTTATAAATTCTAGTTAAAGGCTGATTGGAAGTAGTAGCTTCTTCTTTAGCCTTTTCTATAGCTAACAATACTTCTGTTTTAACTTCTTCTTCTTCTACTTTGCCGTCCTAAAATATTATATTACCTATATATAGTTGTCCAATCGTTGGACCACTGAAAAGTTGCACTAGTTTGGTCAACCGAACTACTGCCACTAGAGGTATTTTACACTCCTTACATCCCCCCCCCCTTTTTTTTTACAACTAACACTGAATAAAGCTATGATTTCAACACATAGCTATTTATCATACAGAAGTAGAAAGGATAAAAAAAACTAGTTTCCACGTGTAACTTGTTATAGGTACGTATGTATATTTCTGAAAAAAATAATACGATAGTTGACGCATATATCTAGATTAGATGCTAAAACAGGTGAAAAACTTCAACACATGGAACACGGCATGGATAGCTTAAGATGATAACATATTAGTTAAGTCTTACCTGTAAAGTGACTGAACCAAGACATTTCACAACCTTTCGTCTTTTTAGATTCACTGCACACCCAAAATTGGTTACCATTTTTATATGTCTCGCGCTTATAATATTGTAGGCCATCATAGATTAGTACGGTTTCACCTTTCATTTTTATAAAAATGGGCTGTTGGGAGCTTGTATTCTCAAAAACTTGCTCCAGGAAAAACATTTTTTTTTTGATGTTTCTGCTTCATGGCAATCTGTTTCCCAACAATAAGCTACTTTTTTGTTTGACCTCTCAGTTTATGTTTTCCTCAAGAGCCATATTTGCATGAAAATTCTATTCACACGACTCTCTTGATGTCAAGTGGTAAATCTTTCATGTAGGCTCGGTATGTCACTTCTTTTTAGCCGGGTATGCTGAAGAGCGCCTTCTCCACTCAGAGCGTGTGCCAGTTCGTTTACATGGACGGTCAGTTTCTCCTGATATTTCAGGCTGTTTTGAGCTATTTCCTGCCGAACTGTTTTTAGGCCGAGGTCGAGGTATATATATCTATTACTTATACAATGAGGGATGCCAAACATTGTTCTCAGAGCTTTGGTCTGGAATCTCTCCAGGATATCTATATTACTGTTGCTGGCCGTTCCCCACAGTTGTATTCCGTAAGTCCAGATTGGTTTTATGGTAGTGTTGTACACTAGCATCTTGCTGTTAGGATTTAGTTGTGATTGGCGTCCCAATAACCAGTTCAGTGACCGCAGTTTTCCATCTAGTTGTTTGCGCTTTGTCCAAATATGTTTTTACCATGTAAGTCTCCTGTCTAGGTGCATGCCCAAGTATTTTGCGTTATTATCTTGAGGGATAACTTTGCAGTTTAGCGTTACCGGTGGACATGTTTTTCTCCTGAGTGTAAATGTTACATGTACCGATTTGCTCTCATTGGCTTTATTATTCTCCAACGCTTCAGCCACATCTCAAGTTCTGTCAGGTGGTTTTGCAACTGTAATGATGCTGTTTCTGGGTTGCTATGAGCCGACAGTAGCGCCGTATCATCAGCGTATGTCGCAGTCGTGGTGTAGTCAGTAGTTGGGATATCTGCTGTAAAAATGAGGTATAGTATAAGGCCCAAGATACTGCCCTGAGGGACACCTGACTTTATTTCGTGTACTTCTGAGAGATCTGTACTTCACTTGGTAGCACCTTTTATCTAAGTAGGATTTAAGTATTCGGAATAGACAATGCGGTAGATGCTTCTTGAGCTTGAACAGGAGGCCGTCATGCCATACCTTATCAAACGCTTGGCTGATATCCAAAAAGACTGCAGAGCAATATAATTTGTTTTCAAGGCATCTGCTAATGGTGTCAACTATACGGTGTACCAGAGGGGCAATTCCCGTATTTTTAAGACCGTTCGCATTCTAATCTCAGTCTCAATCTGTCAAAATTACAATCAATTTACATACATTTTTGACCGGTTTTTGACATTGATTGTCGCTGACATGAGATTGCGACTTGAATTTGAACGTTTCTTAAGTACGAGAATTGGCCTACTGTTCAATTGTCCCGTGTTTTTCCCGGAATCCAAATTGGTGGTTCGGTAGAACTGTACTTAGATGTTCTTTCGTCCTGTAAAGCAGTATCTTCTCAAATAATTTGCCAATAACTGGTAGCAGGCTGATAGGTCTGTATGAAGTAGCTTCGTGTGGGAGTTTACCGGGTTTCGGTACCATGACTACATGTGCAATTTTCCATTGCCCAGGTACAAGTTTCAAGTCAGGTTCAAGGTTCAAGTCTTAAGCTGGCATTAAAGATGTTAACTAATTTCATTACACCTTTATGAGGCAGGTTTTTAAGTAATGTGGCATCAATAAAGTCATAGCCGGGTGCTTTACCTTCCTTGAGGTTCCTTATTTCTCTCACAATTTCTTTTGGGCTGGTACTGTTTAGTGGAAGACACATTTGATTCGCTGATTCAAGGTGTTCCTTGATCTCCACAGTATGTTCGGGATTGTTTTCAGGGAGTGGTTGGTAAACTGTTTTTAAAACCAGGAAAAACATAACTCACAAATTATTCCTAACAACTTCTTGACAACAACAGAAACTAAAGACTCAAGCACACGCGTTGAATTTATTTTTCATTAATTTTATCCACTGCAAATGTTTGTAAATAATACCCAAACTCTATTCTGTGCACCACAAAGGCTTGTAAGTAATGAAATAATATAAATTGAATATAAGAAAATAATAATTTTAATTAAACTAATTCTATGTACATAAAAGTCACTCCTATTAAATAATTGCTTAGATCTTTTGAATCTTAGAGGGAAAACAGTTTACTGCATCACTGTATAATAATGTCATCAGTTGGAGCACGGGACTCCACACACTAAGACCCGTGCTTCACCCTGGTGGAGAACCCAGGTGAAGCACGGGTCCTAACTCGAATAAACAGACAGGTCGCTAGTAGGTAATAAAAAGTAAGAACCTAATCGTATAACAAAGCTATCAAACTGTACTAACACTGAACGTTGTCGGGGAACCGTGCGTTCATCTTCTTGTAGAGGGAGAGTGCTTCCTGATACCGGCCGCTGGCACGCAGGCAAGCTCCCATCAGTAGACCCCATTGTGGCTACGAGAAAATCAGTGTTATACTTTTAAGTTACTGGACATCCTATTACAAGGGGGCTTTAGGTGCACCTCTGCGCAACCCTTTGGGGATAAAAAGGGTTATAATTGTGTTATGTTTGAGCGCAGAAATGGTCGTTGATGTGTTTTAGCTAATCTATACATATTGTAACTTAGTATGTCTGTGAGAGCTTCTAAACTCCGCAACTGATTTCGATGCAGTGTTCACCATCATTTAGATAACTGACTCCGGAAGGTTTATGTGTATTGTGCATTACTAACCGTGCGAAGCAGGGACAGGTCTTTAGTGTAATTACACGTTGATTTTATAATAGATTGTGAATTTAGTCGCGTAAGTTCATACTCGGGATAGGCGCTTGATATTATTATATTATTTTGCGCTACCCACAACGCCAAAGAACACCAAAACGCCAAATCACGAATAAACATGGATGAATAGGTTTTTAAACCTATTATGCCACAGTTTGTCTTCTTTAGACGGTATAGATAGGTTCGTACTGAGTTAGTGGGCTTTCGAAGTTTTTCAAGTCGAAAAGGAAGCTACATTTTAAATCCTTCTGTGTATATAATAATACTGAGAGTAATGTTGTTTTCAATAATACAAGATTACTAGTAGTAAGTATAGTAATCTTGTATTATTGAAAATAAAGGTTTGTTTAATACTTGACGCAATAATTCCGAAAATGGAATGTTCTCCGCGTCCTCCTTCCAGTTTTGACGGAACCTAGCCAGCCCGTCCCGCTATCTCCTACGTGGTCTGCCGCAACCCTGCCTCACTGGCTTAGGACACCAGGTATGTGCTGATTTGGGCCACAGTTGGTCCGGTATGCGGCAGACATGTCCTGCCCAGTCCCATTTAAGTCGGGCAGCATTTTGAGCCACATCAGCTTTCTTTGTTTTGGAGCACAGCATTGTGTTTCGAACACGATCCGTTATACAGCGTGGCGCTGCAATGGTGACTTTAATTTAACACACATATGCGTTTTCACATTTTCGTTTCATGAAGAAATTATATTTCCATTAAATGTTATTATTTACGGACTTATTTAAAATTTTAGAAAATAGCATTTTAGAGCAACCTGTACATAAAGAACTGTCGCGCAGCGGTCATTTCCCTCGGTCACGGATCATAACTTCGCATCAATGAAATTAAAACGAATAAGCAATACTATTAGGATGAAACAAATGCATAGAGTAGGCGAATTTAAGGAAATTTCCTTTGTTGGCGAGCAGCGCAGGCGACGCGCGCTCTCCCTTCCACCCACCCGCCGCACCGAACACGAATTCTTTTTTTGCTTTTCTAGTGCTAGTCGAACCCGTGTCCTTGACGCACTTATTTATACTAGTGCGCATAATTACGTCGCGAAAAAGACTCTTAGCTATTGTTTTATTTATTTCTTTTTGTGTAATTAGGATAGTAATTAGATCATGGTACTGCGATAAAGACACTTTGATTGGTTTTCGTTTTCTTATCTAGTAGGTACGTTTACACCTCTTGCGATACGGACGCATTTATTTGTGCTATTAGTGCTTGTGTAAACTTATGATCGTGATGGCAGTGATTAGTGATGACAGTTATTACTAATAGTAACAAGAGAGGGTGATGTGATAAGTGTTTGTACCACTTGCGCCGCTCGGTTTCTTTGATAATATGCCGTCAAAGAATCGGACCGATCACGAGTAGGTACAAGACGCGATGCGCCGCGTCGCTGCCGCTCCGAGTTAACGTAAGCGAGCTAGGTAAGTAATTTCATGAATGAATTTTTGCAAGGGTGATCCCAATTTTAATGACTTTTTTATTATTTAGTTTGTTTGAAAAATTTTTTTTTTCAGTTTACGTATTATTTTAACCTATCAATATTTATATGGTTAATGGGCACTAGCCCTACCCGTGTATTAAATTAAAGTCACCATTGTCGCGCCACATTGTATAATTGAACGCCGAGTATACTGCGCTCCATTAGTCGTCGGCAGACGTTGAGTTTGTATTCTAATGACCAAGTCTGTGCACCTGTATAAGTTACTCAAGTTTATTTACATAGATTGTATTAAATGGTATAGCGTGATTACAATCGAGCTGAGTCGTTCCTCGGTTACTTAGTATACTGGAGAGGCTATTTGTTACGGTGCGTTCACACCACAGGCATTCGTAGAAGAACGTTCCCGTGCTAAGAGCTCGGCAACGAACGCTCGCAAATACTAAAATCTGCGCGGGACTAGCCAAACGGTCGCTGTTCAATCTTTATCGAGAATTAATGGTCGCGGTAGAGACCGAACCTCACGAATACGATTCTACGGATTAGAGGAGTCATTATTTTTAATAGCTTATTTATTATTGTGTCACATTATACGCAGTTAATCAGTACCAGCAAATGTATAAGTTAGGTACTTCGGTCTTAAATTGTAACTACAAGGTAAAATTAAAATGAGCTACCGAAACTCAGGAGACGTGGTGGGTATCGATATTTAAAAATTAGCTACTCCTCCCGACTTCATCTGTGTAAAATATCTTGTTCCCCCGATCCACGCCGTCATATCACATCGCCTACCCGCGCTGTTACTTCTTTTTCGCTCTCTGTCTTTTTTATTTTTGCTAGGCTCCTAAGGGTCGTAGCGTGATGTAAATAGCATAGGTATATCCTTCCTCAAGATTTAGGTATATTATATATTATATTATTTTTATTAGATTAGATTTATAATTTTTTTTATTTGTAATGTGCGTTTTGTTTGTGCAGAATAAACATTTTTTCTTTCTTTCTTTTCTTTCTTTTAGGCTATCAAATGCAAAAATATTTTTTCAAATCCGACTGGTAATTCTAGAGATTAGCGCGTTCAAACAAATAAACTGTTCAGCTTTATTATTAGTATTAGATGGTATATCATAAGATGAAGCAAACATATTTTTTTTTTAATTTTGCGCTATACTGGTTTTTTCTACATTATTGTGGGTGAGTTTACAAAAATTTAAACTCACATACACAAACAGCCACAACTATAACAGTTGCAGCGTAAAAACATTGTTTAAAACGGTGCAAGTCATTTGTTGCTTCAATTTTATTGTATGTCACAAGCAAGAAACTACCAACTTGTAAATAGGGCTATAGTCTTAATTATGCGGAACGCGATGATTTTTCTGTGATAGTTTATGAAGCACTGTATCTCCATACAGATCGTGTATTAACAAACGTCAAGTACATACATTACTGGGCTGCAGTCTAGCTGCTCGGCGGTAGTACTGCAATGCTACATCGGGCTGCGCCTCACTGGCCAGCCACTCCAGCGCAGACAGCTCACATGGCCACACTGCTTCGACCTGCATCAGATTCAAATACACCAGTTTATGTGAAGTTTTAAGCCACGTATTCTCCCAAAATCAATCTGTCTAGCCTTTTCCCAACTATTTTGGGGTCAGCTTCCAGTCTGACCAGATGCAGCTGAATAACAGAATTTTATATGGAGCGACTGCTTATCTGACCTCCACAACCCTGTTACTGGGCAACACGATACTCATTGGCAAGACTGGTTGTCAGATTTTCGGGGTTCTGACTACCCTTAACGACTGTCAAAGAACGACGAATGACAGCCGGGATCAACCGCTAAACGTGCTTTCCCGAGACACGGAGGAGTCTCGGTATGTTATGGATGGTCACCCATCCACGGAGCAACCTCGGCAAGCGTTGCTAAATGCTAAAGTAACTGTACGTCTGTTATCGTAAAACTGGGTTAATAGGGATGCAGGGGTAAATCGGGACGAAACTTGAAAACGGATTTTAACTTTGAAATAATATAAGTAGTTTGTAGCCAACAAGGGCACTTAATCGTTAATTACAATACAGCAAATACATTAAGAGTCCTTTTTGGCAGCAAACGATATTATTTCAACGTTAAAATCCGTTTTAAAGTTTCGTCCCGATTTACCCCTGTATCCCTAATAACCCCGTTTTACCGGTGCCTTTTCACGCCATCGATTACATTTGGCACACATAATATAGACGGTATAGACCATGCCCTGGGTTAGTACATAGGATACTTTTAATCCCGGTAATAAGTTCCCCTTTTTTTTTAGGGTGGGGAATCATCGAATAACTTCTCCCGCTCTGAGCGGAGCGGGAGGGCGTGTCAGACTCTTACTGACTAAAACCCACTCGTGTTCCTTCAGTTGCTTGTGCCAGGGGCCACGGTATCCCTCTCGGACTTTCCCGCAACCCTGGCAGGCATCGGCCCTAGCGGACCCCGTCGTTTGGTGCTGGCATCTCTTTGAGGCGCGCGTGGAACACAACGCTCCCCCGCGTTCCCCTCCAACGTTCCCCTGGGATAATTTCCGCACTCCACGCGGGAAAACCGCGGGCAAAGTCTTCTTAATAGATGTTGATTGTGTTTTTATGTACACAACATGGAGCTGGCTGCTGTAAGGCTGAGATCTATAAAGGGTACTTAGTACAGTACGCGTTTCATACGAATATCAACGTTATTCGTATGAAGTTAATGTTCCAATAAGCGAATGTGATCAATAGTTTCAAACGTTTTTTTTTTTTTTTTTTATAGTGATAAGGCAGATAAACGTCGAGGGCTATGAAGACGGGATTGATTGTATCTCTCGTTACTCCCGGCAGTTCACGCAGTCGTGACACCGGGCGTCCGGCTCCCTGTTTATGCGACACAGGTACTTCCCGAAGCAACCAAGCCCCGAGAGCACCTGCGTCGCCCGAAACGACAGGGAGCCGTGCCTCCTCCCGAGCCAGCGCTCGAGCACCGGCCGGACCACCTCGATGGTGACGAAGCAGTAGGCCGTGAGAGCCTGCCCCGCCATTCCTCCACCAGGACATCGCGAAGCTGAGACCGACGCAGCTCCATGTGTCGCTGCATCGGTCCCTCGCCCCGCGGCCTCAATTCCTCGCGCCACCGATACAATGACGCGAGTACTTTCGCCTCGAGGTCTCAGGGCGGGGATACGACCAGTACGCAGCCCGCCTCGTAGGAAGGTACTTATGTACCTAGCCTAGGTTCATTTGAAACGTCATTTGTTCACAAAAGAGTAACAGGCACATAACTGGTAATTAAATTATTCAGAATAATTTTCTTTTTAAAGAAGACAACCCTAACGTAGTCAGAAGAGATAAGAGTTACGCCATAGACAGAGAGGGGACTTCTAGGTGAATATAACTGTGCGACCTGAATTGCTCTTTATTGTGGCGTAGCAAGAGTCGCTATTTATTTAAATGTTTTGTGAAGTGCATCTTCTATACTTGTACTATTATGTATTCTGTGGACGCACCCGATTTTCTAGATTGAATATAGAACGTTCTACTACAGTCGAAATTGATGAGTATTGCGTTCTAAATTCTGAATGAATAAACGATATGTTCCACTTTTGTTTTAGATCACCTTTTTTCTTGGAATTGTTCGTCTATACTGCAGAATCGGACGTCATTGACTTTTGAACCTATTGCCTACTTTGACCTACGTTATAAGTCTTACACAATTTCGACGACTGTAAAAGGTAGCTTCGGCAGACTTAACCCGGAAGGCGAAGAACCGAGCTGTGACGCAATGTGGGAGAGTCCTATGTCCACCAGTACACTGCGATAGACTGAGTTGATTGAAAATAATGTTTGCTTACGTCTTGGTAATGATGTTTGGCAGTTTGTGTGTCACCCATCTCGCTGTGTAGATGTGCAAGCGCACAGGTCACTCCCGCGTCCCAGTTGCCGATGAGGCTGTACCTAAAAGTTATAGAAATATATAGAAGACAAATAGATCTTGTGGGTCTAAGAAACCTATCAAGGCGGTTTTATTTTAAGTTAACTACAGTTAATAGTTACCGCTGAGCAGAAGCAGTTCATGTAAAGCTTACTTGAGTTTAACTTTATATCAAGCCGTCTTCTTTAAGTAGTCTAAGTTACAGAAAGCACCTATTTAACTTTAGCTTCGGAGGTTAAAAGATTAATGCGCACTTTACTACGTACGTTTGTAGACTACTTACTACGAATTAAATGCGTACCGCCCCTGAGCACATGCATTTAAAATTATATTCCTCTAAAAACAACCTTAATAAGAGATAACGAAGGTTGATAACACAGTACAAAACATTTTCTCAATCTTGATGCAGCAGTTGCAAAAGCAACTGGCAAAATGTGGATGTACTTGTACAATCACCAACATATAAATATTTCTATGTACAGTTCGGCAATAATGTCTGATTTCATCATTCAATCATTAAAATCAGTTCTCAAGAAGACAGCAAATATAATATGACTTCGAAGAAACACCAACAATAGCTGACATGGGACGCAACGACAAATTAGGTTTAGGCTACCACATAGGCTTCAAAACGATATTTCACGTCTGAGAGTTTTATAAATATCTGCCTACTCAGTTCAGTTCAGAAGAATGTGATACCTTGTTGTGATCAAAAATATCTGACAACACTTTGGCAGCATACAATCTGACCCTATCATTTTTCGAGCCGTTTATTCTAAATCGCAATCAATGCCGCTCATATTGATCATATTGACATCCCACTGGAAGCATAAATATCTAACAGTAATATTTGAAAGTAGAAATGTCAGTAATATACATTTATTGTTGACTAATTTGCCAGTAACAATTACCAAACTAAAGTATGCGAGTATTAATTGCATAGCCAAAACAGTAGGCAGGCAAAAAGTGAAAGAAAATCAAACTGTTTTTGTGCGGTAGTCTTCAGAAAAACAAATTAAAACGTACGAAAACACAAAGAGAAATTCACTAGTCTTGCTTAAGTGATAAAAAAGAAAAGAAAACCTCTCACAGGTCCAGGACTTCAAATTCCGGAGAAATGTTAAAAGCGTAATCATTTATTATAGTAATAAAAATAATGTTGTTGTTGTATATCCCGAGAATTTATGAATTCCTATTAATTATGTCTTAGACAAGTCTGCCTACTCCTTCGGGAAAGCAGGCGTGATGTAACGTGCACGAGGTATCTACCAGTGCTCTGCCGCCGCCGCGTCCCGCTGTGCGCGATGCGCGCGCGCCAGCCCGGCGGCCGCCAGCGCGCGCAGCGTGGCGCCCGCGCCACTCGCGTTGCGCACTAACGACCATCGAGCTGTGGCGCCACCCATTGCTGTTTCGTCACCACTTCGCTCTAGAGCCAATGCTGAGGGAGAGATTAGAATATAGACGACTATAGGCTATTTAACATCACACTATGACCCTTAGGAGCCGAGCAAAAAGAAAAAAAACAGAAAGAACGCTAAGCGAAAACGAAGTGATAGCGCGGGTACCGGGCAGGTGATGCTATGCGGCAGGTGGGTCGGGAAAACGAGAAAGGGGTTCGCACTGTATTGAGTCTGTATTTGTTGAACCTGTTTGAGGTTGCATTGATTTGCGCCACACTCTGTGTCAACTAAAATGGCGGGGGAAAAATTATTAGCCACGACCAATGCGCGTATGCCGATTAAGTTACTGATTTATTTATTTACTTTAATTAAAACGGTTTAATAAGCATTTCAAAAAAATTAAGACAAATTTATATACATACCTAACGGAACGGAAATAGAAAACATAAATATAAGGTTACATAAAAATAAAAAATAAACTAAACTTTCATGAATCCCTCACTCAGAGGCGTCAGACGCGCGGGCGTTCGCTAATGCGCTAGTGACATTTTCATTGTCGCCTCTTATGTTTTAAGATTATCGTTATCGAAGCCAGTTACCCAGATCGTGTGCAGCTATAAGATCAGCGGGGTCGAGATGCGTGGCGGCAGACAGTTGGTCGGCCGCGTCGCGCCAAGCGAGCGCGCCCGTATCAGACGCGCGTGCGCTCGCCAACGCGCTGGTGACGCGAGCTGCGCAAGAGTACGGGTCGTCGCGGGACGCTGCTTCACTCAGTTGACGGGCTTCCGTCCAGTTGCCCAGCTGGATATTGTAAGAGAAAAGGAAGACAGAAAATAAATATATTTGACCCATGATAACTCACAGAAGCTCACAAGAGCAGATTTTTTTTTTTTTGCAGTATATGTTTGCAGTTTTGCAAACATATTCTAAAACAATACTCAGTCATGAATCTCATTTTCTAACTATATTTGAATGAATTATATGACAGTATTAAAAGGAGACTCGATGTTGAACATCGCTAATAGAATGCCGGTCCAAGTTCCTGATACATAATTAAATCTGCTGCCACACTCCATGTTAGCTATTGTGATTTAGTAATAACAATAATTGTAACAGCTTAACCTACACTGACTTTAATTTTTCAATCGATTAAATTTGCTGCAAGACGATCGACAGCAAGATTTTTGGTACAGCCTAGTCTTTAATATCTTCGTCAGTGGGGCAGTCAGGACCTTAAACGTTGTAGCTACAGGAAAACGCTTTATGGAGACTGTCCTGAACTTTTTTAATACTTTCTCTCCGGCCTCGAAACGCAGATATCTCCAATAGATTTGGTCAGCTTTGTCAGGTGGCTCCTCCCAAGTCATTGGACGAATACTTTCGACCCCCGATTTTGCTCAATCGCTTTGTCTATAGAGCGGGTATGGGTGCGTCGGAGGTCGCGTTGTATCAATGTTCTAATATTTTTGTTGCGTGTCCGTTGTTCTGACGAAGTGATAAGTGGGTTTTCACGTCGTTCAGCTCCAGAGTCTCTTCCGAAAGTTTGGACTTCTTGCCCGTACGCCGTTTTTAGCATAATCACGCAACTTGCTCCCTATAAATCGTTTATCTATCTCCCTGAGGATTTCCACCATGTAGTCGAGCACCTGTTTCCATGGCAGCGAATTGGTTCTCCAGGTCAGACAGGAACGCTTCAGATCCTAGCATAGTTTGGAGCATATTTGGTCGGAGTACGTTGTAGTGGGCTTTAATGCTAGAATGCCAGGCCTTGGAAATATCCTCGAACTTTTCCTCCCATTCGTCATCCGAGTGTGCCGAGGTCGGTGCGTGAACCTGAAGAACCTTGAGGCTGTACCTCTCGGTTAGCTTCACTAAGAGGTACACTACCCAGTTCGAGATAATGGACACTTCCATAACGTTGCGACCACGGAGCAAATACAAAGAGGAGATGTTGTAATAAGGTTTCTGTATGAAACAACGGGTGACACTTTACGGGGTGAGGGGTGATCAGATCCCGCCCACTTCTTTATTTTACATCTACTGGTCAATAGCAAAACTATTCGCTCGTCCTGTTGATTTTATTTTGTAGTTATGTAACTATCTCACACTAAATGTCACTACATGCAGAATGAAGAACTATTTTAATAAATTACGCATAAAATTACTAACAAATGAAATGTGATGCCATCCATAGCATCAGAACGTCTATCCGAGTAGTTTTTACAAGATAAAACACCACACTTCATTCTTTTTTTCTTCTAGCGCAAATATGCTGTAAAAACGGAACGTTTACAGAGCTGTGCATAGGACGAACGCCAACAATACACTGACTAAGGCCCCGCCTACATGATGACGTCAGGACCTAGTTGAGAATCACAGTGCACAGTTGCTTAGGCCGTCTCCTCTTTGTATTTGCTCCGTGGTTGCGACAAAGAGATTTGCTTACCAGAAACCTGACTCCGGATAGCCGGACTTCCTCTCAAAAATACAAAAATGGCCTGATTCCTAGGGTTATTGTATCCTTCCCCTCTCTTCGGACTTCATTCGGGTTTTTCCTAGTGGTCAGATTGGTGGTCAGACTAGTCTTTCCAACGGGATTTTTTTTTCCCGTTGGTCAGATTTATTTGACAGCTAGAAAAACAACAGAAAAAAAGTACAATGAAAGTAAAAACAGTTTTGCATTTTAATAGGTACATGTTAGAAAGCAGGCTAGAAAGTATTAGAGGAGAATTTGTTTTATGTTTAAAGAAATGTGATTATTGGGCGGATTTGAACAAAACCACAATTTTATCTTAAACTTCTAAAAAATGACCAACATTCAATTCTCCATTAGTTAACATCATTTGTGAATACATTATGAATTCGTCTCTCATTACATTTTCCTTTGTCCGTTTATTTGTTATTTTCGTAAAATCACTTTTCAGTAAAATTCTCAGTAAGTTGATTATCCCGGGTCCTTTTCTTGTAATTTTTTTATTTAGTTCTTTATGCCAACTTTCTAAACAGTTAGTAGTTCTGTGCTTCTGCCCAAAAACAGACCAAGTTTGCTTGAAATTAGACTTTTCTAGCCACTGTTTTTGAAAATATTTTTTAAATTTTTGTATGTTGGCCGAATCAGGAGCATCATTAATTATATATTGCCAACCTTCATCCACTAAATGTGGCGGTAGTAATGGCAGAATTCCCGAAAGTGCAATTATGCGTTTTGTTGCTTTTGATTTTGTCAATTTTAATTTTTTTGCTTGCTTCCACACGTTGTGAGAAAAATGAAAATAGCAACCTTTTATTTCCGCACCAGGGTATACTTTTTTTAACGCATTAGAAACAGCAACTTCAAAATCCAGGGTAAACTGTTTTGGTTCCATATACGGCAGTTGTGATCGTAGCATGCTAAAAAGACTGATGTAGCTTTGTTCCGATCTATGGGACATCAATACATAAATTAATGGTATAATATTAGTGGTGTCAATGCTGCTTCCAATATCACCATGGATGCTATATAACTGTGAAAATGATGTAAAGGCCACGCTCTTAAATGTTCCGTCACAAAAGAAATGTTTTACTCGTTTTAAATATTCCTTCGATTGCGGCGTACAAAAAACAATTATACGTGTTCCTTGGTCAATAAAATCCGCTAAAATGAAATTTTGAAATTCTTCAGGGATTTCAACGTCAATAGGGTTGTTATGAAATATTTTGGTAACTTTAGCGGCTTTATTTCGTTGACGGTACACCGTACTTTTAATAGATTGAAAATACGGTATATTCGTTAAGTTTAAGCCGGAATCTTTTAATTTTGTGACATACTCTTTATAAATTGTTGACACTGGTTGAAACTCCTTGCAAGCTTGTTCCCGCATGTTATGGAATGAAACTTCTATGTCATTCTTGCCAACATCTTGAACGCAGGTGTGATTTTTTGACTTAATAAGTTGATTGCGGTTCTGAAAAAACATAGACACTTACTAGCGGTCGGGACCCGTATCTACATGCATATACCTATACCTACATAATAGTTGGGCATTGAGACGGACATGAGTTTGGCAATAAAGTG
The DNA here is from genome assembly GCA_937001585.2 of Brachylomia viminalis. Lineage (NCBI taxonomy): Eukaryota > Metazoa > Arthropoda > Insecta > Lepidoptera > Noctuidae > Brachylomia > Brachylomia viminalis. The sequence goes on from OW443299.2 coordinate 15,435,520, forward strand.
ATCAAGGTATGACCAAGGATCTTGAACGTACTGCGAACTAAATAACAGAATTAACTCCTTGAGGTAACAACCAGTTTACTCACTTGAATCGTCACAGATCCCAAGCATCGCATTCTTTTGAACTGACCGCAAAGCCAAAATTCGTTTCCGTTTGTGTACGTTTTGTTTTTATAAAATTGATATCCATTATAAAGCAAGACAACTCCACCCTTTCTATTTATAAAATTAAGATCCATAATACCGATACACATTACTCAACTTCTGGTTAAAAAATAGTATAGTACATGATGTGATTGACATTTCATGACAAACAGGAAAATTTTGTTTTATAAAACCATGAAACAACTTGCAAAGAATTTCAACCAGTGTCAACAAATTCCATGATGTCACAAATAAAACTAGTTTTATAACCTCTTCGTATTCAACAGTACTTTACTAAATTATGAGCTGATCTGACCAACGGGAACAAAAAATTCCCGTTGGAAAGACTAGTCTAACCGTCAATCTGACCACTGGGAAATACCCCTTCATTCAACCCAAGAATGTGCCACCTTGTTTTTCCGAGCTCTTCTAGTTGCACTTGGTGTTCTTCGAGCCGTAAAGTGCGTCTGTATACGTCCCCAAGGTCAGTTGGTGATCGCAGATTGCAGCTTCTCGCACTCGTGACGTTGCTGCCCGTCACTAGTCTGCGCCATTTAGTTGCGAAGTTTTATTTAGAAATGGTTATACCGTCATTTCTCGGTTGTCAGAGCAGGTGAGGTTGACTTGGGGCACTGAGATAGTAAGTGTGCCCCCTTACACAAAAGAAACTTACTTAACAACTGGGCAATTTTCACAGAAACAATTTTTGTTGCCAATCGATCCCGTTTCTTCTAGGGGTCAAAAAACTCTATCGGTCCAACTACACCCTTATTGCCGTCTCAAAAATCCACCCGTATAATGCTCGGGAAAGTCGATTAAGGTGAGATGATAAAGGAGATTCTATAGTGCAAAAATAGCCCTGAAGGTGACGAATACATTTTGGATGTGACTGTACATTATAAAATGAATTCCGTAACATCCCACTAACAGCATAAGCCACAAAAGCAGCATCAGTATTAGCTTCGGCGCGTAGCACACGATCGTGCGGGTGCGCGCGCGCCACCGCCTTCAGCCGCAGAAGCGCGCGCGCGGGCGCCGCGCCGGCCCCGCCCCGCGCCGCGCGCAGCGCCGCCAGCGCGCCGCCCAGCTCCAGGCGCGCGCCCGCCGCGCCGCCGCTGTAGCCGCGCAGCGCCTCCACGCACCATGACATGCCGCTGCCGCACACGAAGTCGGGTTCAATTAGCTAGCAAAACTCCACAGACGTGATTGATTTCGATATCTGAATAAGGTAAAACAACAAAAATACTGATTTTCTAAACTCATATTTCAAGGAACTGCACTATTTACTAAAAGTCTTTGACCCAAAATAATTCAACTATTTTTGTTTTGTATATCATGTTTAGATGTCCGTCTGTGGAGTTTTGCTTAATAATTTAATTTTAATAAAGAGTTAGTTAAATTTTGTTATTAATACAATTAATTAATTGAATAGAATTTCTTAGAATAAACACGTCCAGAGTACTGTCTGAAGAAGTGCTGTCGCTTTGGCCACAACCAACGCACGGTAATGGTTAGGTTGCGTGGCAAATACACTACAATAAAGGCAAAATATGTAAATTAAAGAGCAGTGGTGGCCCAGTGGTAACGACCGCGATTTACGAATTGTAGGTCGTAGGTTCGAACCTAGACAGACTCTTTACTTTGTATAAATTATTTGAAGGTATGCCGTGAGGAAACCTAGAACCAAAATTTCGCAGACATGTGATATCTACCAGCCCTACTCGGCCCGCGTGGCGGATTACGGCCCACTCCCTCTCACCGAGAGAAGGCCTGTGTCCCAGCAGTGGGAACAAATGCTCACCTACTAGCATTTTCCTAACAGTTTTATTCGTCCTGAAATTCTGACAGCGACCGATCGATTTAAACTTTAATAAGTATACTCAAGGGTAGCTCAATTCTTTTTTGGTAAAGTTTTGTATCGAGTTGATTAATATATGTCTATGATCCGTTCAAAAAATATCTGATGAAAGTGTCAAGAAACCCTGTTCAGGTTAAATACTTACGCAATCACTCACTAAAGAGAATTAGTAATATTTCTCATGTTCACATGTTCATTCTCTCATGTTTTCATCATCACATGCAATTCTCATGTCCATTTCATATTTCTCACATCTAATACTTACGGGATTTCAACTTTATATCCCACAAAAATTATGGTTTGAAAAACATTATTAAATTGTAACAAAAAAATCTGCGACAAAAACTGAGATTATATAAATAACCTCAATTTTATTGTAAAAAGAAACACATGTTTCAAGTGATTTAAAATAAGAATTTCGGGTTTAAATATTCAAACAATCAAATTAAAGCATTCAATTTGTAACTGACTACAAATTGCCATCAACGTTAACTGATACACTTGTTTACATTTTCACAGTCACTACATTCCCTTCTTTGCTGTTATTTTTTTTCTTCCTTCCCAACATAATCATCTATTAGATGTTTGTATAACTGTTAGTTGTCCGGGTAGTTTGGAGGCCTAGCAACATGTAACACAGGTATTCCTAGTACAGGCTCCAGTCTCCGCAACATCAACGTATTATTGTAAACACATTTATGTATTGTACGAACAAATGTATCAATATGTGCTGGAGAAATGAAATATTTTATTAATTAATTTATATTCATCAGATACTTGTGGAACAGAACATACGTCCAACAGTAAACTGATACCTACCCCGAGTCAGGTCCCCTAGAACCGGGTCTCTGCATGGCCGCAGCGGCCGCCGCTAGCGCCAGACACCGCTCGGCGTGCGCGGCACCCCGACGCGACCACCTCGCCAGCCGGTCGCCGCGGACCACGTCGCGGACTACACATTCGTAAGCATCGTTTTCCTGAGAAGAAGAAATAGGTAAACTATCAGTCAACTTGTCGTAATGGCCCAGTGGTTAATTATTATTATTATTTCCATTTTAATTCGGACAAAATCTTGAGATCTATGTTATTAGGTACCTAATAAAAAACTATTTTATTTAAACTACAATTGCTCCGTAACTATTCCCACCCAGTATGCCTTTCTGGGACAGTCATGTCGGGATGCAATCATTTTCAAAATGCTGTTGGTGCTACTGCGCAGTCTATGAAATAGAGTCCACTTTCTTACGTACTATAGCGTGAAAACCGTCAACCCGCGCATTTACGAACATTTGCGACGCACTATATGTACGAGTATATACGTACATTTGCCGCGGCAACCCCAATAGCATTCTGAAAGCATTATTGTACTGAATACGCAGGACGTTGTAGGCTCGTTGCGTATACCGAACCCACAGGCCGCTCGAGTAAAAAGATTTGCAATATGCGGGCTTAAGAGGGTTATCTTAACTTCCTTAGTACATCGAGCGAACCTACGGGCCAGCATATTGCTCCTTACCGTTAAGCCTCGCCTCTCACGCACGACGTTGTGGATTCAAATTCGGGCAAGCACCAATGTGACTTTTATCAATTCATATGTAGGTACGTTCTAAGTGTATCTTGGACATTACTGTCATCGGTGAAGGAATACATCGTGAGGAAACCTGGACTTATATTTAATATAAGTCTGAAATCGCCAACCCATATCGAGCAAGCGTGGTGATCCATGCTCGTGCCTTTTCTGTATGAGAAAAGGCCTGTGCCGTGAAGCAATAATATGCTGGTATTATTATCAGTCAATTGAATAACAATAATTACGTTTCTGCATAACTTTATCCTAGAAATGTTCATGTAAGCGTTAACCATAGAGCCATTTCGACAAAGATGGCATTTAATGTAAACAGGAAACTAAAGGGAACTCGAGGCAGTAAAATATAGCTACAATCTTCAAAAACCATAGCATCAAAATATACTACTTCTTGAGAATATAGTACATTACTGCAGCGGCCAGCAAAAGAGGCAATGATGGACGAACTTCGCCGGCACACGTACGTAAGTCCATCAATGCCTAGTTTTGGCCAAGGCCTGTATAGTACTTTTCTCAAATATTGCGCGGAAATTTTAATACAATAACTTTTTAAAATCAATGACGAACAACAATAACTTTTCCCGCGTTAAAGTGTTCGTTTTTTTTTCAGTAAACAGCTTTCTATTTGCAAGCCAGTTCGAAATTTAAATAATTTGATAAGTTACCTCCTTGGTTGCCATGTTTCGGAGTAAAAGATCGTTCCATTTTTAAATTACACGATAATATGAGTTTACTACATTGAGATAGATAAGTCAATGGTTTACTATGTAATTTATTTGGCCGCTAAACCACGACAGATATGGATTTTCAAACAACTTTTGCCGGCCGCTGCTCGCATGTATTTGGCCAGTACAGCAATTTCGATTTATCTCGAAGAAGATTGTCAAAATAATGCTCCAATTTCAAAGCATGTTTGAGAAAACACGTTTAATTCATTGCTTACGTCATCAATAGTGATGTCCTGGTGGAATGTAGGCGGCTCCACGTCCAACATCGCGTGGAATGCCGCTTTGGCGCCTTCAGCGTCATTCAATGCCACTGAACACAACACTAGGTGCAGGCCTGGAATAACATCATAAGAAAATTAGGCCACATCTTTCAGGACCCACCTATTCTCCAGAAGTGTATTATTTATATTTTAGTCTAGACGAAACTATTTTCTTCCATTAAAATAACATAAAAATATTACAGAACAAGCCGTGAGTCGTCGTCATTTACGTCACGAAAATTACGAACTTCCAAATAAGTTTTCATCCCCTATTTAACTCCTTTAGGGGTTTTTGAAGTGATAAGTTCTATAGCCTTGTTGTGATTTGAAACGCGATGAAACGAAAAAACCACATTAAAAAGAGACAAACACATACATTTATAGGATTTAACGTGTGAGCGAATGAGATAGAATACATTATACAGTCTTGAAGTTCACAGTTTTGAAGGTTTAAGCCTCGTCCCTACTAGGAACATTTGTCGAGCGACATGTGTCCCCGGAGACATCGGGCGATGTCGCCCTACATCGCCCCACGTCGCCCGATGTCTTGTCTCCGTCCACATCAGTTCAGTCGAACCTATCATGTCTCCGGAAGAGGTAGTGTTGTACAGTGCGGCTTATATAATGATGAATGCATCAAGAACAAAAAAGAAGAGAAGATGGTGGATTAAACAGTACTTGCGAAACAATATATATATATATACCTTACCTATATATATATATACGATATAGTTCAATAAGTCGCAGCACTACGTCGTTCGACCACATTGTCGCAGGTTGCACGCACGTCCACACTCTATCACTACTCTTCATCGACTGTGCGACAAGGAACAGTTTCAACAATGTCGCGGCGATGTCGTCCGACGTCGCCCGACATCGCCCGAAGTCACCGGGGACACATGTCGCACGACAAATGTTCCTAGTGGGGACGAGGCTTTTACTTCTATCGCGTGTACACACGTTTTTTTTTTGGAAATCTTGTGCATAATTTTCACGGGAAATCTTGTGCAAAATTTCTATGCTTCTAGACCAGTAGCTTAGGCTGTGCGTTGTCTGTCAGTGAGTGAATAAATAAAAAAAATACGAAGATGAACAAAAAGCGTTTCGAGAATTCAAGACTTAGAAAATGAATTTCTTATTCACCGGTCTGAAAGTCTCCTTGTTCGTGCATAATATGTTGAAAGTTGGTGACAGCGTCGCGGAACTTGCCCATGCGCACCAGGAGTAGACCGATGTTGTGCATCACTTTCATTCTAAACAAAGACGATTTATAAAAAAATACATCTTCGATCATGTGGGGATGAGCGTACAACACACATCTCTAGCATATAGAACCATGATTAGATAAGTAAGATGCTTATCTGCTCGGTCGGTACAATAATAAAAACTTTGTAGTACTGCACTTCGCCTAGGGCCGATCATTCCCCTTCTGCCCTTGTTTAGTGACAAAGTTAATGTGCAAATTTAAATTATCATTTGACACAGGCAAACTGCACACATACATTAAAACCTCATTTCATACAGTCCACTAATTTAGCCAATAAGTTTTTAAATGTCTATTGTTGTAACAGATGTCATATGTCACGTACTTACTCTGTCCCCTGACAGCTGTCTTTGGATCAATCTTCTGCGAGTAAAGACGTAATATTTTTTTTATTCATTAAAGAAATTGAAATAGAACTCCATTGCCTTCAATAGCAAGAATATGGGACGTTTTACCTCAAATCTTTCTCAGCTGTTGGTGTCTGGTCTAGTGCCATTCTGTACAACTTTAATGCTTTTGGGTGCTCTCCCATTTTGAAGTAGATGTTTCCCATGTTCACCTATTAATGCATAAGAAATATTTAGTAACCTACTACAATACTTCACATAGATGCGGAACCGGGACAATCGCGCCAGCGGTCTATTGCCGCGGTTTTGAACGCGTTCAAAACGGGAACATTACTAATTGTTTTGACATTTTATTTTATTCTAATCTATTCTGTGTAATAATCGGTATTTGATTTTATGTAATTGCGTTTTGCCTCAAATAGATAAAACTTATTTTATTATTTTTTTACTTCTACACGAAGAATGATAATTATATTTTTGTGTGACTGAGAGGTTCACGACCACACAAAATATTATAATTTTATCTGTAGGTACATTACCTTCAGCCTGTTGGCATGTGGAAACAGCTTATTCCGGGTAAGAAGTTGGTATGTGTTTAATGCCTCCGTATACATTTCATTGAGCGCGTACTGTCCTGCCAGATTACAGAGCACCTGAAACCATATCGAATTATTAAAATGTATGAAGAAGAGTTGGGGGGAGAAATGGTGCAAAGTATTTATTGAGACTGAGACTAAATGGCCAGTTCTCGAGTATTCAACTTTGACGTATCTTTTTAAACCAAATAAGTACGAAAGAACCGCAGAAGGAGGTACCTGGCCATAACGAGACGAATGTTAACCTAAGGTTAACTCTTTAGAGACATGAAAGTGTTACATGAAAAATTATCTAAGTAGTTACAGCAAAAGTCAGGTCCAGATTGTGTGTATCACCAACATTCGCTTGTTCTTGCATACGAATCAACTGTCTTTCCATTGCCGACGCTTCCTGTGCTTTGGCTAAAGCCTAGAAAATGATCAGAAGATTGTTATAACATTACCTACTTACATTACATAGGTAGATTTTAATTCATTCATGAAATTTGTTTTCCAATCTTGTAGCCAATTAATAAAGTAGACTTTAGGATGACTTACCTGACCTAAATCGACTTCTTTCTTCGGCGCGGTTTCATCATCGGGGTCGGTCTGTGCGCTCAGCATGCACGACTCTTCAACAAGCGTCATTATGCGCGCCTCCATTTGTTTTACCCGTTCTTCGATACTGTAAGCAGTACTTGGATACTAAGGTTTTTTGAGAGATTTGATTATTGTGGTTAATCTTATCGATTAACAAAATTAAATGAAGAGTTTATTTCTGTAAGTAGATTTCCTAAGACACTTTTACAAGTCGATTAGGTCAATACATATTTTAAAACTAGATGGCGCCGGCATTTCCTAGCTGACTGATTCCTGAGAAGAAATGCCGAAACAAGCCCTGCTCTCTTTTAAAGTCAAAACATTTTATTATTAAGATGTGTGAGTAAAACTATGCAGGGCCATCTCTGGAAGGGTCTTTTGAAGAAAGAGCCATTGCAGCTTTGAGTTAACCTGTTCCGATAGATGGCATGCATAAGTCCCTGAAATAGCGCCACCCTATTTTAGGGAACTGAACGACCCAAAACTAACTTACGTTGCCAAAACTACAAAATGTAGTATTTACAGTGTGCACCACACAAAAAATAGAGTACCTACCTATCTTCCTTGACGTCATCTCTGGTGGGGATATCTCTGGTTGTCGAAGTGTACCCAGCAGCACGTACGGCGGTGACTGGTCGCGCGGCAGTCGCAGCACGGGAGCTGTTGCCGCGGACGCTCACTGTGCCCATGCGCATCATCTGTACCATAGCCAAATAGGTCTTAAACTCATAACAATGATATTGGCGTGGGACAGTAAGGCCATAGGCTAAGTTTATTCATATCCAACAAAAATAACTATGAAATATTGCGTAAAAGACCTGTAATAGATATGGAGTAAGTATAAAACAGTAATTACCAGTTCAAAGCAGATATTAATTGACCCTATATATTTTTAGCGAGCCTATGTACTCTTTAATTTATTTTATAAAATAATAACTAAGCCATTATTATGTTATCATGCACATTGTAGGTTATCTTCGGTCAACAGTAATTCAGACTCACCCCTGTGCCCATTCTGCTTGTACTAGGCACCTTCCTCCCGATTCCGGCAGTACGGAGAGTTTCCTGGAAGTCCTGGTCTTCCCGCAAGTTGCGCGTGTCCAGGGCAGGAGCCACGTCGTTGAACCCCGCGTACAATTCGTCATCTTCGTCCACCACCATCGCAGTACGAGGCTTCGCGTCGGTACCGAGCCGAGATGCGCTATAATAACGCGAACTCAACATTCTTCCTCTTACTAATTAGTAACACGTCTCTGATACGACACGTCTATAATTTTTTGCAACATTTGTTGTGACGCCGTAACCATGGCAACGGCTGTCATATCAACGACAAAGGTCGACGATAATAGGTCAGAGTTAATAATTATAGTAATGTACGAAATATGAATATTATACGGAACAGAAAAAAACAGTTTTTTCTGTTCCGTGGAATATTAGGTTCACTTAAAATATGTCGTGTGAATGTTTATTTAACAGACATATCTACGTATGTTTTAGGAGGTTAACAATATAAATGTAATATATAAGGAGGTAAATAATAAGCCCTATTCACGTTCAATATTTATTACATAGGTACTTCTAATACATACAATCAAGGTCCATCTCATAAAAGTCACACCAATGAAACAATTTAATAGTTTTAGCTAAATAAAAAGACTGAAATAGACATCACATTAAAAAAACATCTTTCTCTTTTATAAATCATTGCTATTGGAAGACGCTGAAAATATGATTCGATTGTTCAGTAAACACACGAGATAAGAAAACGTAAGAATAACTTAAACACTACGAAGTTACACAAAGTAAACGTTACAAACGAGCAAGACGCCTCTGCGTCACTGAAGCCCACTCCTAATTCTGACTGTTATCCTTTTACTTAAACATTCAAAATATTGGGTATAAAAATAAATGATTTTCAAAAGTTTTTTTATTGTATCGTTATCCAACTTAATAACAATAATCTCTTATATGTACATTTATGATTTTCATTATGTATGCGTTTTAATAAACTACCTACTGAAAGTCATGTTAACAATGAAAAATTATTTCGTGACCCTAATAGACTAGTAAGAAATGCAAAGTATTAATATTTTTGTACACTTTTCACTTATTATTAAGATAACACCAGATAAACATAATAGAAACCTCTATTAACGTGGATATGACTTAGATGTTAACAATTCATATTTATATTATACCTGTCATCTATAAAATGTTATTATATTTACATAAATTTAACAATACTCACTGACACTAAGACACTTTAGCACGTACATTAATGTTTTACAGGTACCAAAGGTCGACAAGAATTATTTCACAGTAATATGGCATTATCTTAGGTCGACTTGATTTTAAATTAACATAATGCTGTCACAACTCTATTTTTTAACCATTATTAAACTCTTACATGGCTAGATTATATGTAGGCGTTGCAACAAGCGTCCGAACATTATGCAAGAAATATAGCACTATACCTCACTTCACCATTTGTTAAATGTTTTAATTGACTTTGCATTAATTGATGGTCACATGAATTTTATTCTAGCCATGGATATATTTAAATATATCAACATACTGCACCCATTTAACCTATTGGCCGCCGCGGTCGGATTAATACGACATATGTTTTCGCACCCGTGTCGCCTCAGTCGTATCAACGTGTAACATAATTAACGCAAGACCTCATACACGTCAATATTAGAGTATTGAGTTAAAAGCATAACACAATGACCAAAACAATTTTGTTTTAAAGCTAACTATTATTATTAAGAAAATCGTGTTGACCCTAGCATTACTTTATGCATTTAAAGTTGAGTCTTATTACCTTGAAATACGATTTAATTTTCTTTGGCTCAATCGGCGGTCAGTATTGCAATTTTTTTTTAAATACCTATATTATTATTTACTGAAATCGATTCAGTAGTCAATTATGAGCAAACTACTTTCAGGACTTGCGTTTATTCTGTTACACCTTGTATAAACGACTGAGAACCTATGTTCGTTTCTTGTTATTTATTTAATTGCACGACCCCATTTGTCATAGGTATTCATTTGCCGATTTATGAGCTGGGCGCTGGGGACAGCAATTGATATAAAACCAAGCGGTCAAAAGGGTAATCTTATAGATTTATTGTTCTCAATATTAAAAATGAGCTTATTATTTTCCGAGTGACTAATAACTTAAAAGTCGACTAAATGTTTGCAACAAAAAAAATAGAGTGGGTACCGTATAATATAATGGGTTGGCAGCTAATAAGGAGTATCGTAATAAGTAATAGGTAGCATATTAATATATCAGTAATAAGCTCCGTTTTAATTTGTTACCAGGAGAAACTGGATGCAATCAGAGGGGCAATTCCCGTATTTTTAAGAGCGTTCGCATTCTAATCTCAGTCTCAATCTGTCAAAATAACAATCAATTTACATACATTTTTGACAGGTTTTTGACATTGATTGTCGCTGAGATGAGATTGCGACTTGAATTTGAACGTTTTTTAAGTACGAAAATTGGCCTACTGGTCTTTAGGGCACCCCGACTCGGACAGGTTAGGTTAGAAGGGGATGGCGGGGTCTATCGACCCCGCCATCCCCTTCGTGGATATTTTTTTATAAACTACCCAGAAGTAGGAGCCCCGCGAGGCGGGGCTCCGTCGGCCAAGCCCTGCCATCGACCATGCATAGAATATTTTAATTAAGGTTTGGTTAGAACTGTGACAATTATGACAAACATGAACGCCCATTTTCTATTTTGTTTTCGCCATTAAGTTTCCGCTTAGATATTAATTCTGTTCCCAAAAGAAAAACTTCATGCTAGTTTAAATTAAAACGGAGCTTATTACTGATATATTAATATGCTACCTATTACTTATTACGATACTCCTTATTAGCTGTTAACCCATTATAATGGTACCCACTCTATTTTCTTTTAAAACCTATATTCATTTTACTTAGTTGCCGCATTAAATACATGCCTTAAAAATGTATCGCACTGTTGGGACCTGCATCTAAATTAAATAATAATTAGTAAACTGCGTTAGAAACGATTTGGTGTTTATCTTTTTAATAGTTACTCTGCTTATAATAACATTATATATAGCCTCTTATATTCTACTTTCGTTCTCATATAATTATAACTTATTCCATAATATTAAAGGGCTTTCAAATATTCTTTTTGTTTAGCTTTTTGGATTTTAATATAGCTGCCATATTATATCTGTTTGTTAAATGTAGCATGTATTGTCACTAGTTGTTAGGTCAAACGTAATGTTTACTCATAATTTGGATTTAGGGTCACTGTGATCACATTATGAAGCACCAATGTGTGGCAAGTGTATGTATAACTCAAGCACACTAGTCATGCACAACTCGACGAGATATCTTTGAATGATTTAGTATTGTAAAGCGGGCGTTGTTCGCGTATAGCGTTTGGAGCAAATCTTACGCGGACAGTTCGAGAGACCGGTGCGTGCGCGTGCCTCGCTAGATCTGAGTGGAGAAGCGCGGGCGCGGCAGCTCGAACACGTCGCCGTGCACGGAGCGCGCCAGCGCTTTGATACTCGCTGCTATGTCTTGCGGCTCCTCCTGTAATCAATACACTATACTTTTAATAATCTGTATGTAACTCCAAGGCTGCGATACTGCAGCATAATTATGTGAGCAGCGTGTTGTAATATACTACACACAACACACTTTCGGTTATAGTCCTAATTCTAAGGTTAATTATATTTAATTAGATGATGAATAGGCTCGAGGAAAACAAAATGGAAAAAAACACTGGCAAACCGACTTAAAGCTATGAAAAAAAAAAAAACAGAATTGGAGGAACAACAGAAGAGAAATATTACAAATTCTTACATCATCATCTAAGTCCCGAAGAGAGGGGCGCTCGTTGGGGAACTTTGGCATATTCATGGGGAGAGAGCGCGCAATTACCTCCACGCCTCCGCCGCCGCGCGGCCGAGAGATATGGATGCCTTCGTCGTTACTCTCTTCTGCGGAAGTTTTTTAAGGGAAAAATGAATTTCTCAACATATATGAAGAACCGTTAACTAGTAGTGGGCGTGACAACAGTGTAGCCTTATCTGTGTTATCGGTAGGGACTTTCCGCGAGTAAGGTCGAAAATAAATAATTATGTATATTAGGTAGCCCTTGATAAAACCTTGGGCCCTTGGCCTTAGGGCCCTGGATAAAACAACTTACACATTTAGCCAGAATAATGGTGTATTTTGTGCTATAAAGTAGGTGTCAGACACTCAGAATCTTCAGTTCAGTCATCAAAAAACAACACTATCAGAAACGAAGATTTCGCGAAATTGTTTTTTCTAATATAAGGTAACTCCAATCCAAGTTTTGACCGTAACTTACACTACACATATTTAAAATCGAATAGTAGTATTTGCTCAAAAAACAATACTTACGATCAGAATCATAGTCTTCTTGATCAGAGAGCATGTTATTGCGTGAGTCAAAACCTTCTAAGTCAAAAAGATCTTCGGCATCTAACGAATCTTCTTCGGGCGGCATATTTGTAGGCTGTAAATTTAAAGGAATATATAAGCACTGCAATAATGTTGAAAGCCCTCAATAACAAAACACGTAGGTACATCTCCTCCATAACATTATCGACCACGAAAATATTTATGGAAAACATTCCATTCTTTATTTAAATCATGTACCTACTTGGATTATATCAAAAATAGCTGCGTGTGTAAAACAACTTATTACAGAATCACGCCATTGACTTCGAAACCTAAAAAAGTTTCAGTTTGGTGTCAACAAATTAACAAAGCTGTGTGAATGGCACAAGTAAAATAAAAGTAAATAATAACATGTACCTACTTGTATTGGTCACATGTGTGAACATAATTATAACAGTTATTTAAATTGTATCATTGTATGTAAACACAATATTATCAATTATCGCGTACTTTTCCTCTGTTATGGTGTTATATGGTAACAAAATAAACAGAGCTGTAAATTAATACTGCTAATAGCAATTATCTTTATCATAGTAGCCTAATAGAATATTCTACAAAAATTATTACTAATTGTGCAAAGGTTCTTCATACTCAAAGATGATGCAAGAAAAGCCTTTATACTTTGAATAAGTATGCTTTTTTTTTACAAAATAAATAAGTACCTATGTTATGAGGCTCAGATTTTTTTATTAAAACCTGCAATGTGGTTGTGGTAGGTAATAGTGTCTGGCAAACCGGTTTAAACATGGAAACTTTATTATTTTCTTTCTTTCTTTTTTATTTCGTTTTTTTTTTGTTCCATATTTTCCACATGAGATTCCACATTTAGAGGCAAGATTATAAATGTTAAATAAATACCTTTACAATATTCTGTGCGACTTTTTTGGCATCTTTGAAAGAGGACAGTCTTCGTCTCTGTAGAGGAGGTAGGTGGGGGGAGGGTGGTCCATTGTCGATGGTAGCGTCCATGCGCCAGCCGCCTCTGTCGACGTTGTTGCGCGCCTTGCTTATAATACTGTAACAACACGCTTCTTGTTAACATGTATACTTTTACAGTAGGTTATATAGGTTTGACTAACATTAACTACATGCTGTAGTTCATAAATAAAGATATGAATTTAATGGGGTTGCCTAGTTACAATTTATTATTTAAACATCAAACCTACCTAGCTAAAATTTTATGGTCTCTTTGTGCTCTCTCTCTGTAAGCCTCAAACTCTGCATATTTCTGATCTCTGAACTGTCTGACAGACTCCTCAACTGCCTCCAGCTGTGACTGCAGGGTCTGATTCATCTGTTTACTGAGAGTGCCTATCACCTGCTGGGTTGGCAGCCAAACATTTCTATCACTGTTTCTAAAGTTGTTTGTATCCATATTTTCCTTCATTTCAATGTCGTTTGTTACTTCTGGCACTAGTAAGTTAAATACTGGCGAGTAGTTGTTTGATTTTTTCAAATTATTCATCCGCTCTTGTGTGGTCTGTAACATAAACAGGTGAATCCATACGTCAGGGACGAAGAATTATCTTTGTTGGTGATAAGATTGTGATGTAAATATGCTCTATGTAGTTTTAACATAGATTAGTTCAGAAATACAGAGAGCTACAAAAAAAATATATACATCACGAGATAGTAACTAAAGTAGCAGATCATAAGTTTTTAATTCATTTACAAGTTAGGATAACATTTATTTTATACTATAGGTACACCTCTGCCCTATCCCTCGGGGAAACAAGGCCTGATGTAATAAAAGTATGTGCAATCTAATCACAGTTAATGTTGATTTAAAATTGAGTTAATCAAAAGGTATGCACAGTTTAAAACCCCATAGTAACCATGTAACCTGTTTTTATTACATGCTTACTTTCTTTTGTTTGCTTTACAAGATAATCAGCAAGGCCACAAAATCAATTTCAATGATTAAATACAAGCATAGTGTGCATGTAAGTACTAAATAGGTAGTTTTTAGTTACAAAGCAGATGGCAGTTATTTTTATTTCTTAATAAATCAATTAATAGCTATATTTCAGCTGACTGACTGTAATTCAACACTGAAATGAACACTAACCTGATTAGATTTACAAACAAGCAATCCATAAGGTCCATTTTTGTCATGTGATATGGCGTGAGTGGGCTGGCCACAAGCCAGGCAGGAGTGTATGGTCCACCTGCCCAGGGGACGCTGCTCCACCAGTGCAGGCTGAGTAACCTGACTCTTAAGGCTGCCTAGGGTGCATGATAGCAGTTTCTACAACAACAAATTAGTGATTATTATCAACTATTTTAAAACATAAAGAAATATACATTCATGTTATGATAATAGTTCCAGTAAAACTGGTTTGCATTCTTTTTGATATGGTTTGTACACAGATTAAGAAAGCAACAAGATGAGTTTACGACATGAAAAGGTAAAAATAAATCAAGTTAGTACATGGTATAATAGCGGCTAAATATGAGGATAAGTTTTATAATATGTATCACTATTACGATCCTAAACAAGACGATACAGTGCCGAACGCACATGTACTTGTGTATTAAGTATAAAATACATACAAAATAATATCAAATGTGATCACTGTGATGTTGTTAAGGTTTCATTCATATTTTAACATAACAAGCTATAAAACCCTTCCTATAAGTCAAGGTCAAGACATGTTTACTGACGGTACCTCACTGAAAAAAATATCCCTTTGTTCCATGGATGTTAACTCCAGTTTCCCAATATCGACATTGTCTTCAAGTTTATCACCTTCAAGCGTTACATTTAGGCATTTACAAACACAGAGAGCCATATTGTCCGGAAGGATTGTGTGTTTTGGACAAAACAATACAAAATACACAAAAATTTAAGTAAAATATGAGTACAGTAGTCGCAACTTTCAGATAAACGCGTAGAAATACGTATAGATAGATAGTTATTTTTGTTCACAACACACACATTCACAAATCAACAACGAGTTTTCACAGGCAACTAAATGAACACATGTCGATAGTTTCGTCTCTTTTATACAAAATACATTTTCGCATATATTTCGTATAAGACAGAAAGAAACAAAAGATATTCCATGGTTTCTGCTCGTAAATTCACAATATTTCATTGTTATTTCTCTAGTGCACAGTAAATATATTCGACTATTATATGTCAATTATAAGTCGAGTATTTTAACGAACTATATTTGAATTTGCGCTCAAATTAAGTCCCCATGAACGGCAACATAATACGTGGATTGTTTTTATTAGCAAAGAAATGGTTAATATAATTTAAAATGACAATGGTTAATTTGTTAGTCTTTTGTTTGAAAAGCTCGAACGGGCCCTTTATTTGGTCGCCTGAGAAATGATCGCGACGATCACGTATTCTCATGGTGATCATACTTTATGCGGCCGGCGCCCCGTAGAAACCAGCATCGTTTAGTACACAACTAAAAAGGTTAACTGTTTAGTCATGTAAAGAATTACGAATTTTAGAATAGACTTCCCTACAATTGTCAACCTCTAAATCACACAGATGGTTGCTGTCAGATAAAATTGTGCTGCAAGTGTCAAAAAGTCGTGCATCATACGTTCAGTACGTGGCGAAAAACGTTTTTTCTAAGTTATAACTTAATATTTTAATGAAGATTCTTCTAAATTATAAACAATAGTGCATGCACTAGTGGTATATAATTCTCGGAAGGTAGTTTTATGTGAAAAAACTTACAATGTCTAAAAGAAGTCAACCTAATTGGTCCCCACCGGCTAAAACTGAGAAGAGGCCGGTGCTAAAGCTTTATAACAGCTTGTCACGACAGAAGGAAGAATTTGTGTGCGATAATGGTAACCGTATCAACTGGTACAGCTGCGGACCTACGGTGTACGACGCCTCCCATATGGGCCATGCCAGGTACTTTCTATTGGGTTTACTGATGTTGTCTTTGTGTTTTAAATATTATTTAAGCGTGTACATTGAAACTCATGCTATACCCACAGTGTCATTTTCTGTCATAGTTAGTTTAACATATTCTTACAAAAACCTGTGAGAGTGAGTAGTTTTGTGTTTATAAAACTACTCCTTGAGTGAGGCCATTGAATTCCCAATGTGCTTCTAAATGCTCCGACTTACCCAAGCTTGGCATACTTCTGGTAGAATAATATAGGTAATTAGCTTAGTTTTCTAAAATAAAGATCTATTTGTAATCTGAAGGAATTGTCAAATATAATCATTACACAATTATTACTTTGCTGTTAATGTTTATTTTTAACTAATTTAATACAAACTTAATGTATTCTTTCAATTCCAGATCATATATATCTTTTGACATATTAAGGCGAGTAATGGCCAACTACTTCGGCTACGACATCTTGTATGTAATGAACATCACAGATATTGATGACAAAATCATAAAAAGGGCCAGACAGCACCATCTGTTTGAGAAATACATTGAAGAGAAGAAAAGTTTGAATTGTATTATAGATGATGCAACATCAGTTGTGAATTACTATGAAACAATTGTTAAAGAAGCCACTGACCCTGATAAAAAGAATGCCATGCAAAAAACATTAGATTGGTAAGAGATTTATACATTCTATGCATAATAATACAGGTCAAAGAAACAACAAGTACCTTTATCAGCGTTTCTTCACTGCTCCAGTGAAGTATAAATTAAATCAATGCTTCATGTAGAATACAGTTTTATTACTTATTTATTACTGCTTCTAGATAAGCAACCTAAGTACACGCAAGTCCTTATCAGTAAATTATGTCATGCCTTATGCTAGTTATGTTATAAAATAGTTTCCACCCTAATTTTTAAAGTTAACATTAACAACATCCTTCTTTAGTATGAATCATGTTCCTTGTACTTATTAAAAAAAAATAGGATTGAACTAAGGAAATAAAAAAAATTTAACTAATTGCCTTTACACAAGATAACAAAACAGCCAATTAGTAAGTAATCAATATTTGAATAAATGTATTTGGAAACGTAATGATAAAAAAAAAATCTCAATGAAAACTTTAATTAAAATGATAACCAATATCTAAACAACATCAGTACAGATATCCGTGCGATGCGCATCTATGATTACAATTTGACTTTGCCATCATAGAAGTAAGGGTGGTCTTCAGAGTGATGATTGATGTGTTGTTGACTCTACATGATCACATATATAAATTTAAACCGCGAATTGGCAAACATAAGGTAGGACGCCCACAGGCTAGGTGGAGCGATGATTTTAGCAGTGTGGCTGGTAGCAGCTCGAAGAGAGTTGTAGAGAATCAAGTTAAATGGTGTGCAATTGGAGAGGCCTATGTCCAGCAGTGGACTGCTGTAGGCTGATGATGAAATATAAATGAGGGTAGGCAGAAACTACAGATGCCGAAACTACAAACCATCTGCCACAATCCTTACATACTCCTTTAGCTTCATTTACGATCGTATATCTGGTCATCCACTCACGCCGGTTGTGTTAGGTTGTTGGTAGCTATATTATCACTTTCAACAAAATTTATGAAATCATATTTACAGTATAGCTTCAGCAGTGAAAACTCTTAAAGCAGCTGTGGAAGGTAAAGATGAAACAAAGATCACAAATGCAAAGTGTGCACTACTAGAGTCTGCTAAAAGCCCCATTTCAGAATGGCTGGACAACCAGTTTGGGGCCACGGTTACTGATAATGCTATATTCACAGCACTGCCTAGGTATTGGGAAAATGAGTTTCATAAAGATATGAAAGCACTAAATGTGAGTATTTTTTAATTATAAGTAGTTAAAATTGCTTATTTGGTGTTGAGGTGGGACTCTTTATTTCAAGAAATCTTTTCCAATGTCTACGGCGCGGTTGGCGCTGTGGTTAAGTGATTGACTGCTGGCCTGCGTGTTGCGGGTTCGATTCCCGCACGGAACAAATATTTGTATGACCTGCAAGTAGTTGTTCTGGGTCTGGCTGTGTTTGTGTATGTGAGTTTAAATGTTTGTAAACGCACACACAATACAGGAGAAATTCCTAGTGTGGGCCAAAGCTTAAAAAAAAATTAAGTTTTCCTATGCACACAAATATTTTAAATCTTCAATTTCTTACAGGTCTTACCGCCAGACGTATTAACGAGAGTAAGTGAATATGTGCCACAGATAGTAAAGTTCATTGAGAAGATAATAGACAATGGTCTTGCGTATGAATCAAATGGCTCCGTTTACTTTAGCGTAGGCCAGTTTGATAGCAAAGACAAGCATTCTTATGCCAGATTAGTTCCTGAAGCTTATGGCGATACAAAATCATTACAAGAGGGAGAAGGTAACAAATCTCTTCATTCTCAATAATTATGTTGTATGCTTTATTGGCAGGGTTGATTCAGCACAAAAAATTAGGTCTGATTGTCATTTACAAGCATATTTCTTCAATGCTGTATAATCAATTTACAAAAAAAAATTAAAAAAATTGATGCCCACTCTCATAATAGTAGATTTTACCATCCACACCATTTGAATATACTGCAAATTCTACTCACTACAGTCAGTCACTACATTTATATGCTTTTGAGTAAAAAAAGCTAAAAAGTAACAAATCCAAAAAATACATGTAGTTATTTCCTCCTCAGGCGATCTTACCGACGACATAAGTGAAAAGCGATCTCCCAACGACTTCGCTCTATGGAAGCGCAGCAAAGCGGGCGAGCCGGTCTGGACATCGCCGTGGGGAGCCGGCCGCCCGGGTTGGCACATTGAGTGCTCAGCCATGGCGTCCGACGTGTTTGGTAATAAGCTGGACATACATACCGGGGGCGTTGACCTTAAGTTCCCTCATCATGACAATGAGTTAGCTCAGAGTGAGGTGAGTTAAAAGGTGGTATAAAATCCGCCAATGGATATTTCATTTGGAACTTCTAAATTACCATCATATTTTCAAAGGATATTGCAGGTTCATTTAATCACATATTACAAAGGGTTAATCTAAAAGCAACTTACATACTAAGAAACACATCAAATAAGGCTCTGTAGGCTGCATCAATTTGGCAAATTAGGCTCTGTCTTTTTTGATGTTATTATGGGCTCATACAAGAACAAATCAAGCCATGACGAGATAAACTAGCTAGAGCCAGATTCATAGCGAAGATGATAGATAGCTCGGCTGCGAGTGCGCTGGTCGTTCTAATACATCTTCACTTTTCGTTTTTTTGAATGCATATCACATTCGGCTCTACTTAAAAAAAACCGGCCCAGAGCGACTCGGGCTCTCATAAGTAAGGTTCTGAACCAAACTGTACTTAGTAGTCTTTAGAATTGTCTCGGGCCAGCCGTAATTACTGTATTTGCGAAATCAATAAACCTGCGCTAGCTTTTTTATACTATGGGACCAAATATGATATCGCGAAAAAAAAATCAGCTGGTCCCTACATTTTGACGAGTTCTGCAAACATAAATGTGGGGAACAGCTGATTTTTATTTCGCGAATTCGTCTTTGGTCCCATAGTAAAAGTTGTTCATAAATATGAGTACAATGACCCCCTTAAGAGGTTGATGGTGTTTTACCAATAACCCTGTATAATTCAGACCTATGTCAATTTTTATTTGATAAAAATTGACATTATGTGATCGCTAAGGTTCCGATTACAATTTGTTCGGAACCTTAAAAATGATAATATAATGTTCTCCTCATCCTAGGCCCACTTCGACCAACCCGGCTGGGTGAACTACTTCCTCCACACGGGCCACCTGACGATAGCGGGCTGCAAGATGTCCAAGTCGCTCAAGAACTTCATTACCATATCCGAAGCGCTGCGGCGCCACACGGCCAGGCAACTGAGGATCGGCTTCCTCATGCACGGGTGGAAGGAAACCCTCGACTATTCCGATAATACCATGGATATGGCGATACAGACTGAGAAGCTTTTTAATGTGAGGATTCTTTTATTTCCATAATTTTATTGTTTTCAAACCAGTTTCAAAAATTTCACCCATCATAATCATCTAAAGCAGTCCACAGCAGGCCTCTCCAATCGCACGCCATTCAATCAAAGTTCAGTTGCTGACTCAATAGCTATGAGGTTTTAAAACAGGCCTTCATCCATTCGGCATAACCTTATAATAAACAATGTTGAGCCACTAGCATTGTATATTTTTTATTAGAAATAAAAGCCGCAAATGTTTACCTATATTTGAAGAATAGTTATTGACTTAAGAGCGTTGGTTCTATTTAGCCCAAGTCAAAATGTACACGATCTATCGAACGGCGTACGCGCTGCGGCACACTACAATAGTACAATGGTTTCTCTGTGTGCATGAGCGCTAAACAGCTAGCACGAATAATTTTGATACTTTTATTTATTTAGGATGTATTTTATGATTTATTTTTTGGATCGAACTGTTGTAATAAATTAAAACAAGCTAACTTTAGAGTAAGTATTTAATTTTAAAATCGCACATCTCTAATTGTCATTGACCGACTTTTTATTGGGTCGATCATCTCAGGCAATAGACATTTATCGTAGAATTCCAATAACTTGGACTCCATTTTTGTTTTCCAAAAGCCGTCGTCTCGAGTAATTTTTGTGGTCTTCACAGCGAATTCCTGTTCTGTCCACACCGCAAACAACAAACATTTTTTGACTGATAAAAAAAAATTAAATGCATTTGTATCAATGACTAAACGTAATTAATCTACGTAATACGCACGGTCAACCGAACGTCAGTCGTTACACTTGAACTATAGTCACACATCGGACACTTCATACAACGCTCGTAAAATATTATTTATAATATCTATTACTACTACTTAATCAAATACACATCAAGTACACGTGCAAATGTGTGCGTGAACTCTAATAGGGTAGGTTGTCGTGCGTAGCGTTTTTAATTAACGTAATTAGCGTAACTAATAGTTATCTACTATGTTACTACACTATGAACATGGGGGGGAACAACACAACACCCATGATGAAAAAACCGAAAGTTTTCCTCGGCGCCTTCTTGGATTTTCAATTTGACCACTTTTTCGTTATCAGCGACCCCAAAAACCAAGAAAACGATACCCATGATGAAAACACCGAAAATTTTCGTCGGCGCCATCTTGGATTTTCATTTTGACGTCATTTTCGTTATCAGCGACCCCAAAACCATGAAAACGACACCCATGATGAAAAAGCCGAAAATTTTCCTCGGCGCCATCTTGGATTTTCAATTTGACCACATTTTCGGTATCAGCGACCCCGAAAACCATGAAAACGACACTCATAACGGAAAATCCAGAAAAAAACCACCTTCAAGTACATAAAAATAACAGGCGTCATGTTATGGTTACTCTACTGAGTAAACCTCGGTGGCCATGTCACGCAAAAGTCCATGCGTGCATTTGTGTTTTCGCGCAAGTGTCCTTCGCGCCATCAACTGCACATAATAATCTGTGGTACAGGCGCTTTTGACTACTCGAAAATAAGTACATTTCACGCGGTTGAAAGTCGCGGGTAGAAGCTAATATAACATAACCAACCTTTTAGCTCTTGCCTTAGTCATACTTTCAAAATTTTTCCATTTTCTCTTTCTCTTTGATTTATTTCCCATTCCGTCTGAAACATAATTTTGTTGTCACTATCAAATAAATTCGGTTATATGTAGTAAGGAAGTACTTACGATCACACAATATTGCTGGTCATCAAAAATAAAATAATTTACTTACCAAAGTACTAAGATTTGACGGTCACACTTTACGTTTGCTATCCGTGTACGCACGACAAAGGTCAACAGGGGTCAGGGAGACCGCCCAGCGACGTGTCCGCTCTCTGGAAAGGCTCACTGCCGACTGATTTGAATCGGTTCGTACGCAGAGTTTTATAGTAGTTTTAAAATATTTATAGAAAAATAATAGAGTTATTTTTGTTGATTTTTTTTTGGTGTAAATTATTAAGAAGACATTCTTCTATTATAAATAAGTATAAATTATATTAAATTAAGTAAGGTAGATGGTGAAAATAATCATTTTATCGACTGCAATTTCTAAAAAAATCATATTCTTTGGATTTTTATTTCTTAAGATATGAGTCTAAAATAAAAAATCCTTCTAATTACAAATTTTGTTAAGGATATTTCCAGTTAGATAAAAAATTTTGTTTGTTAGATCTATCAGTAATTTCAGATATTACTAGCTTCGAAATTGACACTGAAAGTGAAATCAAGTAAACCTCTGTTCAGTTATCTTGATGGTATTCACAAATGTTGTATTAATCGAAAAAACCTCATAATTAGAAAAACAGACAACAATATTTCCTAAAGTTATTAGTATTTCTTATGTTTGTAAGATTAGTGGTTGTTGGACAATCTGGTTTGAAAAATCACGTTTTTAAGCCAAGCAGCGCACGGACCGAGTAAACGCTCTGAACAGATTGTGATGTTATTGAAAGTAAGGTGTGGAAAAATTCTTAAAAAAAAAATTGAAACAGTCTCATCTAAACAAAGGTTGTATACAGGGTGGCCGGAACATTGACGTCCAAAAATAAAATTTCGGTCCCTCGTATCGTGGGGTATTCGAATCACCCCCATGTATGTTCCGCGACTTTTCATAGTTTTCGAGTTATGAATTTTTTTCTGAATGTTTGAAAATTTTCGACCTGACCAACCTAAAAAAATTCAAAAAAAAAAGTAGAGGGTTTTATCGAGTTTCTTTTTTTGCAACTGAATTTTCATAAGTAGTACTTTTATGCATAAAATAATCAGCTTCGTAACTGTGGTGAAAGTTATGAAAATGTTGATCTAAAGTGAAAAATTTACGTTCGGTAAATTATGACTTAAATTTTCAACTTCAAATTAAAAATCTAAACAGGTGACTTCATGGTTCTCAAGTAGGCTTCAAGAATGCGCCAGACTCTCAGCTTTCATAATCATTAAAAAACGTAGGACTTAATGGGGCTAACTTTGGCCTTAATCGGCCTTCAAAGACTGCGAAGTGGAAAATTCTTAAAATTAGCTATCTGATTAATAATTTTTTTTTTCCATTTTCTCGCTCCTAAGGTTATTTAGTTTGCTAACCAAAAATGACTGCAGGAAAGCTAAGATTTAAACACGGAGATTTTTTTAAATGTTAGTTTAATGAATTTTGCGCGATCCGTTCTCGTGGACTATGGGTTGTAAACGAGGGTGCAACTCTTTTACCTGCAATAACAATGGACCGAGAGGAAAAGAGACCGAATTATTGCTATCTCTCTCACGCAAGGCGCGCAACCGAAGCCAACGCAAAACAAGTACCTCAGTCGTACTCACATTGTGTTTACTGCTATACGCGTGTCGCCATTTTGTCTTTACCACACTCGCTTTGCCCACGGACTCCGCTGCCTACTTGTTTGACTACTTTGCTCGTTTATTGGACTGTGTTTTGCATTCTGATTTGGACTTTTTTTACGTGGAAGTGTAAAAAATGAGTTACACGTTAAGTGAATATGCAGAAATGCATTATTTTTATGGAGTTGCACAAGGAAACGGCCATGAAGCAGCGCGACTGTATCGCGAACAACTTCAACGTCGTGGTGGGCCGCAACCTGAGCGATATCCCGACCATCGTGTTTTTATTAACACGCACAACACTTTGATGGCAGGCCGCATTCCTGGTCGACGCGGCAGTCATGAAGGAATCCCTAGAGCTAACCCGGATCGCAGAGAAATGGTGCTGGAAGAAGTTCAGCGAAATCCGTCTACGAGTACGAGAAGTATGGCTCGTGCTCTGAACATCCCAAGGACTTCTATCCAAGACATTCTTCACGATGAAGAATACCACGCGTTCCACATCCGACGAGTCCAAGCTTTACTGCCTACAGATCACCAATTGCGCGTTGATTTTTGCCAAACCATGTTACGAAAAGAGCAAGAGGATCCTGGATTTTTCAATAAAGTTTTATGGTCAGATGAGTCACGATTTGAGCGATCCGGAATATTCAATATTCATAATTACCACACGTGGGCGAATGAAAATCCACTCGAAGTGAGAGCTTCGACATTTCAACATCGCTTCAGCGTTAACTTGTGGTCTGGTATTCTCAATGGCGAACTAATTGGTCCGTTTGAACTGCCGTCCAGACTTGATGGAGAAACATACAAAAACTTTTTGGAAAATGAACTTCCATTGTTGCTGGCAGATGTGAATCTCGAACTCAGACGAACCATGGTGTTGCAAAATGACGGCGCCCCGTGTCACTATGCAACCCAGGTCCGAAATTACTTAGATGAAACATACCCCAACAGATGGATCGGACGCAGCGGACCAATTAGGTGGCCTCCACGCTCACCTGATCTCAACCCCATCGATTTCTTTATTTGGGGCTATTACAAGGAAATAGCATACGCCCGAGACTGTTCAAGTGAACAAGAGCTGAGGCAGTTGATTGCAGAAGCTGAACGTGTTGTGAGAGAGAACAGAGACGCTTTTAGACGATTGCCAGACAATTTCTTACGTAGGTGTAGAATGTGTATTGCTGCTGGTGGTGGCCACTTTGAAAACCTTTTCTAAATGTTAAAAATAAATTAAGTACTTTTTTCACATTATCATCTGTGTTTTATTCAAAACCACTTTTTACGTAAAACTTTTCTTACCCAACTCTGAAACTATTTGTTGGTTAGTTTTCAGTATTCTTATCATTAATTAACCTTAGGAACGAGAAAATAGCCAAAAAAAATAATTACTCAGTTGGGTAATTTTAAGAATTTTTCCACCTCGCTGTCTTTGAAGGCCGATTTTAAACAAAGTAGCCCTATTAAGTACTTCATTTTTTTTATGATTATGAAAACTGAGAGTCTGGCGCATTCTTGAAGCCTACTTAGGAATTATGAAGTCACCTGTTAAGATTTTTAATTTAAAGTTGAAAATTTGAGTCATAATTTACCGAACGTAAATTTTTCACTTTAGATCAACATTTTCATAACTTTCATCACAGTTACGAAGCTGATTATTTTATGCATAAAAGTACTACTTATGAAAATTCTGTTGCAAAAAAAGAAACTCGATAAAACCCTCTACTTTTTTTTTAGAATTTTTTTAGGTTGGTCAGGTCGAAAATTTTCAAACATTCAGAAAAAAATTCATAACTCGAAAACTATGAAAAGTCGCGGAACATACATGGGGGTGATTCGAATACCCCACGATACGAGGGACCGAAATTTTATTTTTGGACGTCAATGTTCCGGCCACCCTGTAGATGTGTTTGGCGTTACATGGTGGAAACCTCTCTCAGTTGATCTACACCTCTTAATCACTCATAATACATTTAAAATGTAATATTTCAGGAGTTCTTCTTAACTGTAAAAGATGCCTTACGTAGTGGTTACGACGAGGGCTGCGGCGGCTTGTGGGACGCGGAGGAACTGCAGCTGTCCAAAAAACTGACCGCTGTTAAGGAACAAGTGCATGCGGCGCTGTGCGGTTAGTAGACTTACTCTGAGATGACGATTGAACTTATGTAATGCCGTGTATTCAACGGTGAGGTTAGGATTGTTGGTTGGCTACTATAATTAAATGTCGATCTAGTAAGGAACAGTGGTGGCCCGGTAGGAGCAATGGTGGCCCCGAGTTACGAGTTGTAGGCCGTGGGTTCGAACGCAGGCTGGCGCTTTACTTGTGTAAATAATTTCATCACCACTGCTCTAAAAACGGCGAAGAAAAACATCGTGAAGAAAACGGCATGTCCTAGAACCAAAAATTCAAAGACATTGTGACATCTACACTGACCCGCACTGGGCCCGCGTGGTGGATTACAGCCTACTCTCTCGAAGAGAAGTGGCCTCTGTCCCAGCAGTGGGAACATTATAGGCTGATAATGCTAGTAAGTAATCGAAGATAAAGGAAAGATGAAGGCACCAAAACAGCAAAAACATTGGCGTGAGAAACTGCAATTAAGTATAAGTATAATTTATTTCTCAAAAGACTTAGTAATGTTTTACAGAAAAGTAAGTTAATTGTACTTTAAAATATGTCTCCGAATATCCTATCAGTGGCAAAGAGTATACTTGTATCAATCAATCTGCGTAGTATTTTCCCAAGTATGTTGGGGATGGCTTCCAGTCTAACCAGATGCATCTGAATACCAGTATTTTACATGGAGCGACTGCCTATCTAACCTCCACATCCAGTTACTGGGTAACACGATACTCCTTGGTAAGACTGGTTGTCAGGCTTTCGGGCTTCAGACTATCCGTAACGACTCAAAAATCTACGAATTACAGCCGGGACCAACTGCCTAACGTGCTCCTTTCCGAGGCACGGAGGGGTCTCTATATGTAATGGATGGTCACCCAACTACGAACCAACCGCGGCAAGCGTAGCTAAACCGACTATCTCTATCGTCTATATCTATCTATCTATATCTATCGTACCGCACGATAAAAGGATTTCTTCCAGTTACCCGTTCCAAATATATATACCCAAAATTACAGCTAGAATGCACTAAGGCCTCGTTTACGGAGACACGACGAGGTTTTCGCGTGCGGCGTGGCGTCTCGCGTCTCTCACGCTCTCGACCACACTGTATGAGACCGAGAGAGACGCAAAACGCCACACTGCACGCGACGCACGACGCGCCGCGTCTCTGTAAACGAGGCCTTATTTTTCAACCGACTTCCGTTATGGAAATCTCCATCTCTCGTCACTGCCGCCTAAACCATTTTTTTTTCTCTTGGAGGCGTTGTAAACATGTCCATAATTTGTCCACAGACAACATCGACACCCGCAGCGCTTTAGACTCCCTACGCGAGTTAGTAGGCGCAGCACATATATACCTTCGTAAGACTACACCACGTAACGCTCCGCTGTTAGCGGCCGCTGCTAGGTACGTCACAGATATACTGCACGTGTTCGGAGCTGTGGAGGGGCCGCGGGGAGGGATAGGCTTCCCTGTCGCTGATGTGAACAGTGTCTGCGTGAGTATCATATGTTACATATATTATAATGCTTGAAACGATTGGTGAAACCACTCCATTTCTCTAATAACTTATTTTCGGTCATTAAGCTAAAAGCCAACGTTCGTGGCTGGCGTGGTCATGTAAAGTAGAAGTGAGACGATACGAGACTCAATATAAGGTTTTTAGAAATCTGTAATGAATATTCACCGTCCTGCTTGCACGTTTTATGACCGCGACCACAACGATTTTTTACGTAAAAGTAAGCACTTTTACGTAAAAAATCGCTGTGGTCGCTGTGGTAGCGAAGTCGCTACACCTGGATAAATTGGATACCGTATACATGTAGCGGTATCTACATCGCCAAATGCGAACTACCTACGTATCACACTGTCGTCACACAAAATCCTGCATCGCGCAAGTAGAGTTTACCGAGCAACTAGCATATACAACGCCCCGACAACACTCGTCTGGTCGGAGGATCCTCCCTTTACTATGGGTATGAGTGAACTTTACACCCTGTTCCTCATACCTCTATATACACATCTGACAATTGACGATCCTTAGTGTGATCTATTAGTTATCGTTAATTGTTCCTCATTTTATCTTTATTTTAAGAATTTACTTTTTGTTGTGCCCTAGTGTCCGTTATTTTACCGCAGCTATAAGCCATTGTAAGATCTTGTTCATATTATGGAGATCGTGAATAAAGATATGAACATAATATTTTCATCACCACAGTTAGAAGAAACCGTGATGCCGTACCTAGAAGCACTGAGCACGTTCCGCGGGCGCGTGCGCGACGCCGCGCGCGTCGCCGCCGCGCCCGCCGTGCTGGCGCTGTGCGACCGTCTGCGGGACGTGGAGCTGCCCGTGCTGGGCGTGCGGCTGGAGGACAAGCCTGGTGAGTGGGAGGTTCCGTTGCCGTCGTCTTATTCAAAAAAATAACGAATAGTTACGAAGTTTGCACGTGAGGCGGTCCCGTATTAGGTAACCGTGGTCTGCTTAAACTTGATGTGAGATTAGACGACTCTGTATCAGGAATCTAGATATCAATTTTGCCTATTGCTGTTGAAGAATCGACTTTATTGTTGTTGGTTTAAGATACATTGAGCCATCTCATGCCTTCTCTGTATGGGAAGAGGCCTTTAGCCCTGCAGTGGGACAATAATAGGGTGGTATTATTATTATTCCCCTTTATTAATTTTAAAACAAAGATTGATTATAAAACTAGTTATAGTAACTGCTGTATAATGTATTAGCAACTGTTGTATAATAAGGGGTATTAAAACTCGAATGTGACATTCGATTTTTTTAAATTAGTAGCTGTAGTAGTGAAACGCGCGTGCATGACAATGTTCTTTTTTTTAATTCATAAAGATACCACGAATTGAGTAGTGAGAATGTGGCTGTTTGATGAGTAAGGAAGGTATCGAGTTCGAGTTACATAATGAAATTTAGTACAACATTATAACATTCGTTTTAATTATATTATGGTAACTATGACACTGGTTGTTTTAATGTTGGCAATAAGCTAACTGTTTCTGAATAATTTATAGAGGATTTATAGCATAGGTGTAGATAAATATGTATAAAAAAACATATTGTTATTAAGCTACATTTCTAAATGGCGGCAACTGTTACATTAAAAACATCTGCGTGTGATTCACGCAAGTGACTTTTATTTCGTACTTAATCATCTTACATTCCACCTTTTTAGATCGCACAGTAGTCAAACTAGTGAGCAAAGAAGAAATAATGAAAGAGAGAGAAGAGAAGGCTAGGCTTGAAGCGGAGAAGCAGAAGAAGAAGCAAGAGTTGCTGGAAGCGCAGCGCGCTAAGGATGAACTGAAGAAGATACCGCCTGGAGAAATGTTCAAGCGGGAAGCCGACAAGTATTCCAAGTTTGATGATAAGGTAACTTTAACATTTATTTTTCTCTGTTTAAAGTTTGTAGCGACACATAATGTAAAGCGCTACAAGTAGTGTCCGACCGAAGCTTCGGCTTCGGCTTCGGCTTCGGCCACCTTCGGCCAAAAAAGCACCTTCGGCCAAATCTTCGGCTTCGGCCAAAAATTTGCCGAAGGTTTGGCCGAAGCCGAAGGTTTGCTAGTTGTTAAAATTTGAAATTTACTGATCGATGCTAGAGCGAGACGGAGAGTGTGCAGAGCAGCAGAGTTTCGCCGCGCCGCCGCACCGGACCAAACGAATCGCAGTTAGTAAACTAAACGAGTCAAAACAAGTTTGAGAGCGCGTCTTAAAATTCTAATAAGTGTTTTGTTTTTAAATATTTCATATTTATTTTACATTGTTTAACATTGTATATTTGAAACTTTTATTTTAGACAATATTTTATTACCTACTTGTATATGTTGGTCACTCGGCTCGTTATTGGGCTAAATCTCTAAAGCTCTCACAATATGTATCTAGTATATTCTGAGATCAAAGTAACTATCGTATTTCTCAATGTCAATGACACCTTCGGCTTCGGCTTCGGCTTCGGCCGAAGGTTTTGGTGAACACCGATTAATCGGCTTCGGCTTCGGCTTCGGCCAGAATTGCACCTTCGGTCGGACACTAGCTACAAGGTTCTTTTGGCGCGTGGCCAAAATCGGAACTAACGCCGCCATCTTGTTTTTTCAATACATTTCACAAAACATGAAACAACATTGCAAAAATTATTATCAACAGCGGCCTTCTTTCAACGTCATTCAAGCGCCACAAGATCCTTTTAGCAGTGTAGATATTATGTATACGGCAAACGGCTACATAGACAGGCTACATAGGTAGTCAGCCGGCGAACTACAAGCTGCAGATGTCTGAATTCACAGAATCTTGCATCGCACAACCAGAGTTTACTGCTAGGATCGGTTTTAGAACAAAAACTGTTAGGAGGCCAGTGGCAATGACAATGTCACTCAGCTGGCCGGACGATCTTACTTTCACAATAGAGGAAGGAACATTCCACCTCGGTCCTGGAGGAATGAGGTAGAATTGCTGGCCACGCTTACCAAGGCTGCAGTTATCATTGCAATCTTTAAGAGATCATTTAAAGTGTTATGTTCTCTTGTATATTTAAAATATGGTATACAGGGTCAAATTAAATTAGCTAGAGAAACTCTGCAGACGTGACGGGTATCGATATCTGAACACGATGAAACAAAAAATAAACTAATTTGTTTTTTTTTTGTGCGGTTTAATTTGTTTTTTTTTTTGTAAACTGTATGAGTTGAGAAAATCTGTTTTATCGTGTTTAGATACTCATCACGTCTGCAGAGTTTCGCTAGCTAATTTTATTTTACCCTGTAGATTGAGGATCTCTCTCAGGCCAGTCTTTTGAAGATTCTGACTGCATATACCACAGCTCTTAATTTTTTTCTAGGGTCTACCAACACACGACCACGATGGCAAGGAACTCAGCAAAGGTCTCGTTAAGAAGCTGCAGAAACTGCAACAAGCGCAAGAGAAGAAATACAACGAGTACTTAGCATCCGTGAACACTTGCTGACAATATTATGATTGTACGGTCAGTGCTCTGCACTACCTGATCCCTCTTACAAAGAAAAAGAGTGGAAGAGGGTCAGGGTATGCAGAGCGCTGACTGTACGTCAGCTTCGTCTAAACACTGTAGACTCGTATCATCTTGATCGTACTGTACTACGACACATCGAGTTTAAAAAAACAATTCGGCTTTGTAGAGCATCGTATCTGTCACTCATGTCAGTGTGACAGTCTCTTTCTACAGGGCGTCCCACGGATATGCTACATGGAGGGAAAGTACCTTGAATATGGTAGATGAACATTTAACTGAAAGAAGACATTATTTGAATTTAAAAAAACAATTTAAACTGCATTCCTAGATATTTAAATTCAAATAAGGTGTTCTTTCAGTAAAATGTTCCATCTACAATATTCAATGTACTTTCCCTCCATGTGGCATATCCGTGGGACGCCCTGTATAGCTATAGAAGGTCTTTTGGCGCGTGGCCAAAATCAGAACTTACACCGCCATCTTGTTTTTTCAATACATTTCACAAAACAATTTGCACAAATGTTCACCAACAGCGCCCCCCTGTCAACGTTATTCGAGCGCCAAATGATACCTGTAGTAGTGTAAAGCTAGATGTGTCGTATGAACATGTTACCTACTGTATAGTGCCCGCTGTCCCAAAAGTGATAATGTGTTTTTATTGCGCTAGTTGACTCCTTGACAGTTTCAGTAGTAGTGCAGCTCTCTGAGAGACACCTTTTCCTATTGCTGTCGCCAAAGATTTTGTTGCTGGTGGCATGGCAACGCTCCCGGTGATGCCTCTGGTTTTTCAGATGCCCATAGGCGCAGGTTACAACTTAGGCCCGAACTCCTCCAAAGCGGCGAGGAGACGAGAAGAGAGGAGATGTGTTGGAAACAACCGATAGGATTTCGTTATTTACATATCTCTTCTCCGCTTAGCTTTCGTGGATACGGTTGAGCAGAGAGGAGAGATGTCTCATATTTGCTTAGCGCGAACAAAGCAGATGCAAGCTGGCGATGACGCGCAGCTGAGACGAGAGGAGAATTGTGAGCGGCGATCGGCACCGCTAAATCCCTCGCCGCGCCCGCGCCTCAAGCAAACAGATCCGCACGCAGCTCAGCTCCGCTCTAGCAGTACACGTCTCTGCTCCGGTCTAGCCAGTACGCATCTCCGCACGATTTACACCGACACCCTAGCTATTAAGCATCTCTTCTCCTCCGCTTTGCACATTTCCGCCCATCCCTGCTTTGGTGGAGTCCGGGCCTTACCAAGTTGCCATCCAAAAACAAGTCGACTTGCTCTGAATGTTTCCACAGTGCTAGTTAACTCGCGCAATAAAACCAAGTGGACATCGTACACAGTGTTGTATAATAGTATTAAATTAGGTCAATTTTATAAAGAACACGCAATTGGTTTGCCTTCTCTGTACATACTTGGTAGGATAAAATACTCTAAATTATACTAAATATAAATGAAAGAGAGTTATGTTATGTATTATGCTTTTATTTATTTGGATTATTCATGAATCATTCTCTCATTATCCATGGAATTGTTTACATTCCGAACGTGTCTTTATTAATTGATTAATTTTTTTTTATTAGCATTTTTTATTACGTTTTTTCTTTTCATTAGATTGCTTACCATTAGTTACGTTATTATTTTTACGGAGTGATTGAGCGTTTCGATAAACATAATTCGACCATTTCTTAGGTCTGTGTTTTTGGAGTTACTTATTGAGCAGCATATTAGTTAGTCGGATAATGTCCACTGTTGAACAAAATGCCTCACCATAATTTTCACATGTTTTGTGATGGCTCAGTTAGATAACTCTTTCCGATTATTGAAGTACTTACAAAATATATTTTTCCAATTTTTTTATTACATTGACCGGAATGAGTGTTTGTAAGAAAATCTAAGAATCTATCTTTCACCCACTTCTACTTGTCGTATTCATTTGAAAATTCATTCATTTGCAAGTGTTTTTAATTCAGATGACAATACAATAATATGGTGCCACCAATATAGTTTGACGATGGAGCTGGAAAGTGCGTAACCGAACTCTTTAATGACTAGTAAACTCATCGAATTAGGGCTCACTAGATTTTTAAAAAACACTGTTTATTAAAAATTAAAGCGTGTTCTATGGACTTTTAAACTAGGTATAATTATTATTGTATTTGCCATGAAAGCTTTTTAACCGGCTTCAAACAAGGAGGAGGTTCTCAATTCGACTGTATGTTTGTTACGCGATCATTCCGCCAATTATGAATTTACTTTGATGAATCTTTTTTTGTCTGGTAGGTCATACTTCAGAGGTGGTCCCATATAAATGTTATCGAAATTGATTCAGCGCTTATTGAGAAAATCAACAAACAATAATCAAAAAACCGCCTTCAAACGGACGTGGACGTGTAATACGATCGTTTTCGAATTGGTGTGGTGTGGGTGTGGGGTAGGTATCATAACTAAAAACTGAAAAATAAAAAACAATGTACAAAAAAAAAAACAACCGACTTCCAAAAAATAATCTATAACGTGAAAAATAGATTTAATTTTGGAAGTCGGTGGAAAAAACTAAAATACAGATCCAGAGACACCGACTTCCGAAATTAAAGTTATTTTTCACTTCATAGTCTTTTTTTTTTGGAAGTCTGTTGTTTATTAAGTTTTTTTTACATAAAATTTTTAGTAAATACTTTAAATACTTGAATAGACAAATAAAGGACCGTATTGTTGGACTTGATTTGTGTGTATGGTAGAAAATGAAATAGTTTGAGTGTTATAAGTCACAACCAGAAAGTGTAATTGGTAATTAACATTACTTCAGTATTAAGGCTTTTTGTATTAATACATATCATGCATATTAATTATCTTAATTTTCATGTACCATTGCATTTTCTTTGCAATAAAAACAACTGAATTCTTGAATATTATTTGTTTTATTTAGTCTGTTATTACCCCGATTAATAATAAAAATGGCGTAAACCAATCAATGTCTTCTTTTAATGATAATGATGGTTTAGCCTGGTAGTAACCTGGCCCATCACTTACATAAGCATACACATGGGCCTAGCTAGAGGGGCAAAGTTCTTTGCCCACCCTTGAAAAATCGACAGTATTGAAGAATTACTTACTGTTTAATCTCAGTTTATTACCGTACCTCAAAAGGAAAAAACTGAACATTTAGGGTCATTTCGTTGTCCGTACGTCCGTCTGTCTGTCTGTCAAGACCCTTTTTCTCAGGAACGCGTTTGAGAGCTTCAAGGGACCTTTAAAAAATCAGGCTTGTACGTCAACGAGATAAAAAAAAGAAACGGCGACATAAGCGACATATTTTAATACTCTAAAATAAATCAAAACCGTACAGGCTACTTCCCGTTGACCTAGAAGCATACAATTTGGCAAGAAGCAAGTTCTCACAGCTCAAATCTTTAATTTGTAGTTTTATCACATAAAAAAATATTTTTTTTTGTGATCACAAACTTAAATTTGCTGTTGGAGAATTGACCGTGACGTTTATCGATGTATGCGAGAACATTTTTTAACAGTTGATTTTATAACCCATTATACAGATATTTTGAAAATTGATTCTGCAGCATTGAATGCACAAGCTGTAATAATGAAAAACATGTTACAACTCAAACATTGACATCTAAACCTGAAAAACTTAAAGATTCATATCAGAGAAGAGTTCAGTCCAAACCATTGACTTTCCTATCTCAATGGTCCAAACGTATACAAACTGCTTCAGGCAGCAATAGAGCTCCAAGTGAGCTCCGCCGGGTTGCGAAAGGAGTTTCTCTGTGATCCTGAACCTGGCTGAGAACTTACAACTATGATCCAAAATCGTTTTTCGAATATGTCTGTGCTACTTAAACAAAATGAAAAAGTGAAGAATACGACAACCCTTTTTTTTTGTTTTTTGGGGATGGGAAAATCATCAATTAACTTCTCCCGCTCTGGGCCGAGCAGGAGGGCGTGTCAGACTCTTACTGACTAAAACCCACCCTTGTTCCTTCAGTTGCCTGTGCCAGGGGCCACGGTAATCCTTTCGGACTTTCCCGCAACCCCGGCAGGCATCGGCCCAAGCGGACCCCGTCATTGTTGCTGACATCTCTGAGAACCGATTTAGCGGAAAACATAGGAAGCTAAAGCTTCTTAAAATATAATATCAAGGAAATGTAAATGTAGGTAGATATGTCTTGTTTTGATTGAAGAATTGTAATGATGTTTAATGTCTTTTTACTCTCGTTTTTATAAAAAATAAAGATTCTTTAAAAAAAAAAACAGATTCGCTTCGGATTTCGATATTTTCCGCGGTAAAAAGTACCTTCCCCAGGATACTATTATATTTTCGTGCCAAGCTTTATCGTCAGGGTAGCCCAAGAAGCCCACAATTGCGGCGATAAGTCCCCTCTTTGAGGAGTGGCTCGAGAGGCGCCAGGGTGTCCTCACCTTCTGCCTGACGCAGGTCCTCACCGGACACGGTTGTTTCGGGAGGTTCCTGTTCCGGATAAGGCGGGACGAAACGCTCGGGTGTCACCATTGTATGGATCGCCTGGAGGACACGGTGGAGCATACGGTGGAGGTCTGCCCTGCTTGGGCAGAGCACCGCCGTGTCTTCGTGGAGGCGATTGGCGGTGGCGATCTCTCGCGTCCAGCCCTGGTGCAGGCCATGGTACGGAGCGAGAGGGCTTGGGATGCCATCACCTCCTTCTGCGAAGTAGTAATGCTCGCGAAGGAGGAGGCGGAACGCGTGAGGGAGAGGCACAATTCGCGCCCTTACGCCCCTAGCCGCTGCAGGAGACGGCCAGGACGTCGGGTTTCACAAGCCGATTCCCGGCCACCGTAGGCGCGGGTTTACGGACGGCGAGCAATGGGCAGCTCGACGTCCGATAGGGACCAGGCCCGGGTTGACGGCGCGTTGTGTTCCACGCGCGCCTCAAAGAGATGTCAGCACCAATGACGGGGTCCGCTAGGGCCGATGCCTGCCAGGGTTGCAAAGTTCGAAAGGGTTACCGTTGGCCCCTGGCATAGGCAACTGAAGGAACACGGGTGGGTTTTAGTCAGCAAGAGTCTGACACGCCCTCCCGCTCCGCCTAGAGCGGGAGAAGTTATTTGATGATTTCCCACACCTAAAAACAAAAAAAAAGGGTAGCTCAAGAAATTCAAATTTTCTTACGTTTGTTTGCAATTTGCAGGTCAGTGTTAGGTTATAAACTTATAATTATGTTGAACAAAATATGGCTCGCGACTGTAACAATTACATAAGTAGGTATTTACAGAATTATGATGTTTTTTGTTTCAGTACCTACCTTTTCTAGAAGCGTTTCCTCGTACCTATTTTCAAAGCCTTATAGCTTCAGCTTGGATAATGTTAGAGAGCTCAAACTCGCAGGATAATATGTAGTTAGCAACCTTATAAAACACAATAGGTTTCATTTGTCCAGCATATATACTTTGGATTTTATTAATATCTAAAATACGTCGATTTCGTCACTGACTGACTGGTCAAAACCTCTAGGGTACTTCCCGAAGTCCTATAGAGCTGAAATTTTGTATGCAGGCTAGGATTTGATCACAAACAACAAAAACATAAGAAATTTGTAACTTTTACCCTTCAACCCCCTTTAAGGGAGGTGGAAGTCTGTATTTCTTACGGAACAGGTCAGTACAATATCACTGCTAACATAAAAAGAAATAGAAGAAAACAAATGAAATGCCACCAAAAACAATTCATGTAAAGTCTTTATATTTAAAAATATTTATTCTTATTATCATTATAAATCGCACCTACCACTGTTTGTCTCTGCATTACCCAAAGGTTGACTGGTAGAAAATGCCTATGGCATTAAGTCCGCCTCTGCACATTTGTGTGCTTAAAGTGTTAAATAAATAAAGTAGGTGGCCAATACTTAAATAACGATTTTATTACTAAAAAGTTATCTCATCGAATGTAGACTCAAGCCGCTAACTCTACAAGGCCTAATTCTACATACCTTACTATTGAACTATTTATTTATTTAAGGACTTTTGAAGACTTACCTACAGCTAAATAGAATACTGATAAATAACAGTATGATAATCTGACAGCCAATTACAGGTCTTCACGTCTAGAGCTTGTCTGGTATAAAAGTACTGTGGAACAACATAAATACTGCCAATAATTGCCGAAAAAAAACAAGAATAAATACATATACAAATTTAAAATTTACAATATAATTGCGACCGGTTATTTCTGGTACAAGCACACACAACGCGCATATAACACCTTGCGTGTACAATATAACAACTCATTTAGGTGCGTATTTGGGCTACCGTGGCGGTGTAGTGTTTGCGGAGAACAGAGTAGACGATTTCCATGCTGTATTACGGAAAGCGATGGCCACCTTTAATTCAATTTAAAAAGAAAAAGAAAAGGAAAACAAAGTCTGAAGAATTGAAGCTTTAAAGAAATTCATTGCTAAACACTTTTTTGTCGTCGGTGTATATTATATACTATTGCATGACATTAAAGACCAGCGACTTAATTTCTTATCGTAAGCGCATAGGAGTGTCTGGTCGACGGCAGCGAAACGGTTTGAAAGAAGGTGAGTGTGGATTGAGGATGAACGAGTTGCTTAATCAAATCAAACCAAAAGTCATTTATTCAAACTAGGCTGCGAATTAGCACTTTTTGAACGTCAAAATTACATAAGACAGTCCCCTTAAAACGCCCGCCCTTCACCACTTCCTGGTGCTTTAGCTGGGAAGAAGAAGTGGCGCAACAAACTCCCCAGCAGCACAGCTGTCTGTTCAGTTGCCTGTCCAATGCATTCCCTACGCAGATGATCGAGTTCTATTATAAGAGATAGAAAGATTGATGAAGATGTGGAAAGGAGAGTGAATGCGAGAAATAAAGTGAATGGTGTTTGCTATTGTGACCAACCAGTCGATTTCCAAAAAGGCTCGACTGGCTGTACACAGTGGTGTGCTGGTGCCTACTACGCTTATGAATGGTCGTGGTAGTGAATGTTAGACCTACTTAAATCTGCAATAATAACTTTACAAGGTACCTACTACAATTAGTTCAGCAACCCTGCAGGCTAAACACTCGCGGGTAAATGGTAAACAGAGCAGCTGAAGCTACGCACCGAAAAAATATATATGTCGTACATTTGAAAGGTACGGTCAGCAGCGATAGTAGCGATTTACTCAGCCACTTTAAAACTGATGCGAAACTATTTGATACACTGCTTAACACTTCACGTAACGGCCAAGAGTTTGTTTAATATCAACGTTACATCGGTTTAGGTTTTTTGGATTTAAATGGAAGGAGAAAACGTGTTGCGCCGTCCCCAAGTGACATGGGACTAGAGCAGGAAGATTAAGATGAATTAGGATTTAAAAAACTCAAGTGTTGGAACGAATTTCGTTGCTGACTGACTATACCTATCAACATCACGGGACACAATTTTCGCTCATTTTAAACCATGATCTCAGTTTTGAGGAAAAAAAGGCTGGAAATAAAATAACAAGTCACGTCGCCATTGAAATGAAAAGACAAAGTTTTAATAAAAATGTTACGCAAAAACTGCATTACACAAAAACAAATCTTTGTGGTCGCGATACCTCTTGATTGAATGACACCCGTTATTGTGTCTCAACAAGTCTTTACTTAAAATGGTATTTTTCCATCCTTCCTCTACCTACTTATTGTATTTTTTACTTGGCAAGTAGGAAATCTTGCTTTTGTGGTTTTATCAGTTCCTAACAGTACTGGATAGGACAGGTAGAGGTGTACCTACAGGTGGGTTAGGTAGGGTTTCGCCAGTTATGTTGTTAGTCCCATATAATAGATGGTGAGGTTATTGCCATAGCCATAAATTAGTACAACACAAGACTCCGAGCAGCAGCTGAGATTTTCATACAATTCGGATCAACAAATGGAAAACGAACACTGGCAAACCTAGCGCCTCAAGCAATACCCGGCGCGGTTGCGACCACTTATCACCGAGGCAGTCAGTGGCAATCGTAGTCATTATTCTTTAGTTATACTTACTCGCACGTATGCTGTAGCGGTCTACGAAGCTTATGCTCAGCCCAGCCAACACACCTTGGGGACAAAGGTAGCAGGTATTCTCTCTGTGACATTCTGGTCAAAAAAACACTTCCTCTCTCCTTAAACATCATCATTAAGTATGGTTTCCTTGCTCTTGTTTCATGTTTATTATATATATAGATAAGTATATGTCTTATGTTATGTATTTATTGTACCTAAATGTAATTGGTACACCACTGATTACCTGCAGTATCGTCTCTCCTTTTCTGTCAAAAAGTCTGTAAACGATAGCTTTTAGCGATAAGACCGCCCATTATGCCACCCTATGTAAAATTTCTACATTTATATCTGTAATTTTTCTGTGTACATATTAATAAAAATATTAACTATTATTAGTTAGTATTATAATTACCACACACTTATCATAGTTTGAAATTACAAACGCCATATAAGTAG
Organism: Brachylomia viminalis; assembly: GCA_937001585.2. Classification (NCBI taxonomy): domain Eukaryota; kingdom Metazoa; phylum Arthropoda; class Insecta; order Lepidoptera; family Noctuidae; genus Brachylomia; species Brachylomia viminalis. The sequence goes on from OW443299.2 coordinate 15,475,215, forward strand.
TACACCTACCTACTGTAAGATACAGAAAGTTAAAGTCATTTTTAACCGACTTCAAAAAAAGGAGGAGGTTATCAATTCGACTGTATTTTTTTTTTTTTTTTATGTTTGTTACCTCATAACTTGCGACTGGGTGAACCGATTTTCATGATTCTTTTTTTATTTGAAAGCTGGTGCTTCCCGTGTGGTCCCATTTCAATATCTGATGATGGGATCTTGTAGAAATCGGGGGAACTCTTCAATGAATAACAGCAGATTAACCGCGATTGTTGCTATAGCATATCTAAGCATTGTTTACGCCATCACACAATATAATCTGTACTCACTACAAAGGTTATAAAAACGATTTCGAAATTTGTTGTAAAAAAATTGTTATTACGAGTATATATTAATATTTTTTGTTTCTATCAATCAAAATATGCAACCACGCTATCGATGCATCTCTGCCAGCGCAGTGATAATTTTACTATGTCCTTCTTGAAGAAGTCAGCTGTACAGCTGACTTCTTCAAGAAGGACATAGTAAAATTGTAAAATTGTGTAAAATAGGAGCCAACAAACTGTTCAAAGGCATGTTGTACTGCCCCTCGGGTATTGAATTTTTTCCCTGCCAAGGAGTTGTCCAACTTTTGGAAAAAGTAGAAGTCTGTCGGCGCAAGGTCTGGTGAGTACGGTAGACGATGCAAAACTTCCAACCCTAACTCTTGTAGCTTAGAGACCGTCTGTTGTGCCGTATGAGGTCGAGCGTTGTCGTGTAGGAGCAGCGGGGACGAGCGATTAACCAAGGCTGGCCGGAGATTTGCGAGCTACTCCATCATTGTGTCCAGTTCCTCACAGTACACATCCGCAGTAATGCTGGTGCCATTTGGTATGAAGCTGTGATGAATTATACCGGCACTAGTCCACCAAACGTGACCATGACTTTATTAACGATAAGTTTTTCGTTTGGCGGATTGCCTAGGCGCTGAACCAGAGTATCTATAACCAACGTGATGACGGCTTACGATTATCAAAAAGAATCCATTTTTCATCGCAAGTGACAATGCGGTTTAAAATCCCTTTGTTTCTGTGTCTGTTAAGCAACGCAAGCAACTCAACGCGGTCGTCGCGCTGGCGATCGTTCAGTTCGTGCGGCACCCACTTATCAAGTTTTTGTACCTTGCCAATTTGCCGCAAAGGGACCAATATTGTTTTGATGCTAACGTTGAAAGATGCTTACTCTGCCGTATATGAGTATCATCAACTTCCACTATCGCCGACGCCGAGCCGTCTTCCACTATCGTCAGCTTCCACTTTTGTCGTTGTTGACTTTAGTTTTCGGGCGACGACGGAGTTTATTTTTTGGATCAAAATTACCATGTCGGTAGCGTTCAAACCATTAACGAGTCGTGCGTTCGTTTGTAGTGTTCACTCCGAGCGAGCCGTTTGTGCGGCATTGCTACCGCGGCGGCGGAGCTCGTATTCCATAAATACTCCTATTTTTATCGTGTCCTTAGTGATGAAAAAGATAAAAATGTAGTGAAAACCAAACACTAATCAATAAACAAATGACTGAATTTGAAAATAGAATTCCATATTTTTTAAATAAAATTTATTTGAATTTAGAATATATTGCTAGTCATACATAAACTACGTTCCAAATGGCCAGTATTGTAAATCCGCAACTTCATAGGTAAAGACCTATTATTACCGTAAGTTAGACGATCAATCTAGATCACCATCCTTATCATTCATCCAATGTAAAATTCTCTCTTCTTCATAAAATACTCCGCATCTAACAAGCCCCTAAGCTAACAGACCTTGTAAAAAATTGATACAAATTAAATTCTAAATATCGAGGTCTTCAACAAATCCACCGATTATCTGTATTTAAATAAACATTAAAAATGAATAGCCTTGGCGTCTCGCATCACAATAGATTGCGCACCTATCTATAAACGCTTGAATGATGTCTCCATAAAGGCGGTGGCCGCGTGCTCAGCGACAAAAATACTTATAAAAAACTAAACAGTAGTTTAAAAAAAGGTAAAAAGTGAGGTAAACAATCTGGCCGCGTTTTTGTGATGTGAAGCTGACAATAATGTTTTGGTGGGGTGGCACAAGTACCGCACGCGAGTGGGGTCGAACATCTGCAGTTGGTAATGAGTGCACTACCTCCATGGCTTCGTTTTGTTAACTTCATACTTAAATTAGAGGTGTGATTTTAATAGGTAGGTTGGTAGCTTTATACTCATTGGTGTGTACTTCATAGAGTTAAGTCCACTGTAAAGTATCTGAACAAACATTTAGTGGCAGTCTTGGGGTCGTCTTGAGGTCCTAACTCAAGAATTATTAGTATGCATATCTATCAGAACGTTCACCAACTTTTGTAGGTAAATCTTCATCAGAGTTTCTCTATAGCTCTAATTGTCTATCCTTGCCCCACATTGAATTTGTATTAAAAACCAGTTAATACATGACAGCCAATGAATCGGAACAGTTGCCTAACTCATAACGGAAATTCCCAGCGAATTGTAGAAAACAGCTTCTGGTGGTGAATGAAATTTAAATAGTTTTTGGATTTGATCACAATCGCTTTGATCGTGGTCAGATTTACAATAGCTCCGATAGGGCGAATCGGGCGAAGGGAGGCAAATCTTGCAAAACGTCGGGCCGCCGGCTGACCGCCCGGCGAGATGTCAATCACACACATTTGAATAAGAACATTGTTCCGTTTACATATTCCGTTAGATATCGCGATAACAAGATTTCATTATTATAAAGTCAACGAACTGAAAGTTGCATTTTTGGTAAAAAGTAAAACTTTTAGAAGTAAATTATTTTGGAATCAATCATCTGGAATCTCGACTAACGGTCGCGCTTTTGTAACCAATTGGTATGTGAGTGAGCCTTGCATCATACGGTATGTAAATGTGCTAGGGTGCCCTTTTTGGGGAAATAACGAAAATTTACTGTTCAGTAGATATGTGACAATTGATAAGATCTTTATACGTTTGCACAGAGATATAAATAACTGTCCAATGAGGTTATACTTGATGTGGGAATGAAAACCAGTACGTAGGAACTTCTGTTGAGTCTTTAGAATTAGAATTCGATCAAGGCTCAGTAAATATTTGACAAAAAATGGAAATAACTGTTATTTTAGTAACGGTCGGTGAGTAGGAAATAATAACAATTATTGTGGTAGTTGCGAGTACAAGAAAAAACCAATACTTACATAAGTTTGTACCTACTTTAATACAAGGCTATTATAAATAACTAGGTTCCTGCAAGTAGGTACCTATGTTTATACTTAGGCGAGTAACGTTAATTGACGACTAATTCGCAGTAGCTTACAAGTTTAATTGGTGTCATAATAATATTTATAACGATAGCAATTAAAAGTTTTACTTTATAAATTATGATCGGCGGAAAGCTCCCTCGCCGGGTAATATTTTGCGCGAGGCGCTGTTAGCGCTTGTCCCCGTCGCGCGGCGGTCGGGGTTGCAATTATGGCTTGTTTTTCATCGTAGCCCCCGAAGCACTCCGCTGCCTGAAAAAAGAAACCAATTTTGCACGCTCATTAATTATTTAAATCTCATTAAACAACCGCAAGTTTCCCTCTCTTGTTTTGTAATTTTGCGACGCTATTCTCCATCTACATTACCTAATTTAAGCCATTGGACACCGAGGAAATTTCTTTATAATAAAACTCGCAAAACGGCTAAATTGGTATTAAATCTTAACACTTTCGAGTTTTTAACATTGTTGATTAGTCAGAAAAGATTGCTGATGTTTTTACTGGCAGCGAAATGAAAATACAATTTAAAGCTGTGGAAATGCGTTTTTTGGAATTTTAATTTGAGAACGTCCTGCTGTCTGTGTAGAAAGTCATCATACCTACTTTTGGGTGGATACCAGTGAATTTGGGAAATGATAGTTTGACATAGTTATAAAGCCTTTTCGCATGTGGTACCTACCAAGTTTCAGATACCAGATGCGAAAAGGCTTAAAGGTTTGCACGCATGTTGTACGTAAGCATTTTTAGTAGAATGCAAAAGAGATTAATAGGAGGTATAACGAAATGACGAGCTGAAAGGAACTGTCATATAAATCCATTTACCAGCTTCAAAGCTATTTAGTAAAACAGGAAATTATACAGCGTTGTTGCTGCTTCGTAGCGAGTGTTTGTGTGTTGGCGTCGGCGGTGGCTTCCTATTAGATCATAAACTCTGCCAGGACTGTCTTGTCTTTGGAGAATATTTTTGAGAATTAGGAAATTAAACTGTGCGTTGGCATATGAAAGGTGCGGAAGCGCGATGTCGGGCGGCCGGGCGCCGCGCCGGGCGGTTGTTCGCTCAATTCGCGTGGCTGCCGCTGACGCGCGACGCTCGCTCCGCAATGTGCCGCAAACTGAATTAATTATGTTTTCAAACGATTTTTTCATAAACCAAATTCTATTTCTGAATTTCTTTTATAATCCGTTTTCCCACAGATAATGAAAAATTGGAACTCAATTACTTTCAATATAGAGAAAACTAGCCAATGACATGTGAAAACTTCATGACCAAAACCAGTTGAATCGAACCTGGTTTTGGCGCGAAATATTTGTTTTCCACCAAGTGTGAGATTACACTACACTATACACTAGGTGTGAGTGTGTGTAGCTAGTTGAAGTAGCTCAGTAAGCAGCTCAACAGGTTATCCGACATGTGCCTCTGTAGTCCTTAATCTACTTCAGCAACCGCTAACACATGTGTGCTTGTACCATGACATGCGCTTTTACGAGTTCGTAATAGTCGAGCCACCAAGTAGCAACTCGTCAGACGCTGGTCAGTGGACAGCTATGATCGTAAATGCATATTATCGTGTTTATTATAATATCTTTCTTGTTGATCGAATGAGTGTCGAAGTGGGCGGCGGGCGGCCGGGGGGACAGGGTGGCGGGGGTGGAGATCACTCGCCCGTGCTTTAATTGCTTTTCACTTAGCAACCGCTCATGAACAGAGAAGGCTCGCGAAAATGAAGAAAAAAATCATTACATCAACATCTTTTAGAGATTGGCCAGATTTTGGACGTTCAGAAAGACAGCGACCTTCTTATATAACGCTTTCCTCTTTCTTGTTTTTCCAGCGCGCCTCATTTCCGGAAGGGGGTCGGGTCGGCGGTGCGGGCGCGGGTGGCGAGGGGCCTAAGTAATTTCGCTTAAGAACTCTAAACGTAATTAGTGTAGGGCGTGCAAAGGGAAGGGCTTGAAACTTGGAGAGGGTTGCGTCCCGCGCCCGCGCTGCCGCCTCCGCGCGCCGACTGAATATTTGATCGCGCTCGTCTCGCGATAATATTTGCCGGAGGAGCTTTTCCGTAAACACGGCCACATTTCCCCACCTAGGTACTTATACTTTCCTTCATTCCGCTTTCAAAGCTGTCGCGCGCTTTTAATTGGAGCCGGTGTTATTTATAAGTAGACTTGTGATAGAATTAAAATCGTTCGCAACGTCGCTCTCGAATACCTATACAGAGAAAATATTTTAATATTAAGTTTTTTGACGAGTTATTTTTCCTTTCAACAAAATCCTCTTTATAGCACTTCAAACAAATTACAGCCTCTTCGTGAGCTCTATAACTGATAGGTATTCAGTGAGTTTATATTACGTGTTTTAATTTATTTATTGCGCCATTGATTTCTGGTAAAACGCTTGAGTATAGGTACAAATATTAACAGTGTTACGTACGTTTCTATGTTGCGTAGGCAACATTGAACGAAATGGTAACCCAAAAATATCTTATAACTGTATAATGGACACTTTGATACGGTTCTTCCATGTTTTATATTATGAAACAAAGAGGACTTTACAATTTTGCTTTTACGAGAGTATCAAAATGAGAATTGTAACTTTGTCACATTTAAAGTTAAACTTGCTGGTATAATGAAAGAGTTTCATTGTAACTTGTAACATTCAAAGTAGAGGTTAAATATCAATTCAATAACTTCCCAAATAATTTACAAAACCATAGACCGGAGCAAGACTCGGGGGAACGACGTGGATCGAACACTCCCGAAATGTTGTAAAAAAGCTCTTCATTTCAGTGTACCTATCTACAGCTATGTAAACGTATAATTCCATAAAATCAATTAGTAATGGATCCACCTACAAGGTATGCCTACGCTGTGAATAATTTTGGAGACGTTTGTCAAGATCGTTCGAGATAAAACGTTGCTACCTCGACTAATTAATTAAAATTATGTAAGTGGGTATAAGAATTACATTTTCAGGGAATCTTCCAAGCAGCCTCCTCACTCCTGAAATCTTTTCCCACGTACGGCTTTATACACACTTTATTGGATGGGTACCAAGAATCCAAGATATAATTACAGTACTAAGAATTGAGAATTCATTTGATAGCTTAAAGCAAAAGCAATAATTTTCAAATTCAAAGGGCCTATGAAACAAGAGAGGGAATTAGAATTTGTAATTAGTACAAAGCGAGCGGCCGTGCCGACGCGGCTACTCCTACAACATTTGATTAGCAATTATGGTAATTTGACTTAGAGCAGGGTAAGATTTCTCCTAATTTGTTAGTTAAATTATTATCACGACTGTTAGGACATGAAAAATGTCTTCCAATTTGAATATCATTAATTTGTTAAATACGCACAGATATAAATAGACAATATGTGCACTGAATATGCACAGATATTGAGACACAGGCTATTCAGGGTCATCAGTGCTCATGCTTAGCTGCAATTAAGACTTAGCAAACTTAAATAAAACATTTATAGCAATCAGTTGCAAAACAAAGATACACAGACACATTCATTGCTCTAGAATATTAATGATTTAATCATCAAATTTAATGTCTCGTGAGACTATAATAAAAACGCCGCGCTGCGTGGGTGCCAGCCGGCATTGGCAGGGTGACTACAAAGTATCTGTGGCCCACAGTTTTAGCAGCGCTCCCGCGCTCCGTTGCAATTTAATTATCAACGCGGGGCCCGCTTTACCCTTTTGTATCTTAACCCCCGGATGAAAAAAATACTCACCCATAAAATAGAGGACGGGTACGAAAAAGGAGCGTATGCAAATTCAGGATAAAATATAGCCCGTAAATGCCACCGTTTCTAAAAGAATATTAGAGACGTTTTTCAGTGGGTGGCTGGGGTCCTACTTTATACTTTGTCTTCTCGCGCTAAGTACTGCACGGCCGTGTCCGCGCCACGGAATCCGGCTTCATTTGCGACTGTTGTTCACTTATAAATCAACGTGTACCCTCTGCTTGTCACATGTATTTTTTATAATCATATGGGCACTTAAATAAATTGGCGAATGTTTCTCTAGTTATGCGTATTGAAGTTTGGTCTAGGCTTTGTATTATTATCTTTGTACGTAGATCATAATGGTCTTGCTAGTAACATAGTTGGATATAAGTTCGTGAATGCTCAAATTAATGTCAGATTCAAACAACGCACGTGAGGTTTATGAATGAAAATAAACATGTTAGGTATTAATATGTTATTTAGTGTGTGCTAGGCAATTTGCTACGTTCGTAGCACTATGCTAACAATGCTTTAGGTTCTAATTATTGTGATTTTACTGCAATCTAGAGGAGTCTTTTGTATTTGTCCGTCAGATTATGCAGTTCGTCCTAATCATAACAACTATTATTCTAAGGGAGAGTTGCTACATGCGCTATCCAGGTGATGCAACCAAACGAATCGCAGTACTGAGTGTATCAGCCTCTATAATCTACACTCGAGAGCAATGAATCCGGGTCACTTAAAGAATCCTAAAAATCTCGGAAACTGAAAATGCTAGGTTAATGCAATAAATTGTATTTAATAGACAATGTAATACTCCTTAAATGAAGGTATTAAAACTTCTTAGTTATTGTAAAGTTATATCATAAAAAAATCAAATTTGAAAAAGGGCCACTTTCGAAGATGGAACTACGAAATTACAGCATTTGGTTTTGCTTTTGTTTGTAATCTGTCATTTATGTGGGTACATAAACCATGTTGATAGTGCTCTATATTCATTATTCAAGCTGAAATTATGTCGCTTACGCCTGAAGAATGCACCAGAATACTTACAATGCTGGAAACCGGCCGGAGTCAGCGCGATACAGCCAGGACTGTCGGTGTGTCGCTGTCAACAGTACAAAGAGTTCTCCGACGTTACGAAGAAACTGGTTCTAACCTACGCAGACCAGGAACGGGCAGAACCAGGTGTACCACAGCACGAGAAGACCGATACTTGGTGAACACCATGCTTCGAAATCGCTTTCTCACAGGAACTGAACTCACCAATCAGTTTCGACGCCTCGGAGGAAGTAACCCAAGTGCATGGACAGTAAGACGTCGGCTTGCTGAATCTAACTTAAAACCCCTTAGACCTGCAAACGGCCCTAAACTGGAGCGTGGGCATCGTATTTCAAGACTAAGATATGCCCAGAGCCACGTAAATTGGAGTATTGAAGATTGGTCAAAAGTTATGTTCTCCGACGAATCAAAATTTATGCTCTACAAGCACGATGGAAGACACAGAGTGTATCGAAGACCAGGGGAAAGATTCAAGCAAGCATGCATCGAAGAAAAAGTAGCCTACGGTGGTGGGTCTGTACTTGTGTGGGCCGGAATTTCTTCTGAAAGTCGCACAGAGCTGGTGATCATAGAAAACGGCTCTTTAACTAGCGTAAGATATGTGGAAGAAATCCTCAATGATCACGTTGGTCCATTTATGGTCAATTTAGGTGAGGATGCTATATTTATGCATGACAATGCCCGACCTCATACAGGTAGGATTGTGAATGACTACCTTCAAGAGATGAACATTACTCGTATGGAGTGGCCAGCGCGCAGCCCGGATATCAACCCGATCGAGCATGCTTGGGACGAGCTAGGCAGATGCGTAAAACAACGAAACCCTCCCCCAATCACGCTTCGTGAGCTCAAAATTGCTCTCACAGAGGAATGGGAGAATATTCCCCAAAATCGTATAAGGAACTTGGTGTACAGCATGCCAAACCGCGTAAACGCAGTAATGGAAGCACGAGGAGGCAATACGAAGTATTAAAATTCAAGAAAATCGTAATAAAGTTCAAAAATTTCATGTTTCCTATTTTTGTTTTAAGGAGACATCAGCAGTTTTTTTCTTTATGTAATTTTGTGTTAATAAAATGTATTTTTTTTTACTTTCATTTAAGGAGTATTACATTGTCTATTAAATACAATTTATTGCATTAACCTATCATTTTTAGTTTCCGAGATTTTTAACATTCTTTAAGTGACCCGGATTCATTGCTCTCGAGTGTACATGCTTATTGTCACATACATCATACGTATTTAAATTATTAAAAGGATATAGTAACTAAGAGTATTTAAAAATTTCAAGAAATCTGATTGATAATGTATGTTTGAGAATTGTACACCTGGGACGTTGGACACGGTGGATAGATAATACTAGAAAGTGGAACGTAATAGTGAATGTATAGTGATACTTTAGTGGGGATTAATTATGTGGGGTGGCACTTGGCAGCAATCACTATGTAGGTATACGGTGTGTTCGATTTTTTTTATTCGGGACGTAATGAGGGGTCACCTGAAGAGGAATGAGTTAATAGGCGTTTTAATTATTGAGGACGCGGCCGCCCCGCGGAGCGCCCGCCGACCGGTCGAAGAAAGAGACAACATCAAATATTTAGCGCGTAATGCTGGTCGCTCTCTCGCTTGTAATTAAAGCGTTCTTTCCTTTTTTCAGCGGCCTGATACAATATTCAGCATGAGAAAGAAGCGCTCCGGTGGCGTGGTGGCGCCTCCATTGTATTCGCTAAGGAAGATAAATTAAAAAATATAATTACAAGGCGGCCGCCATAATTCTCGGCAGGCGGATTGTGGGTGGCGGGCGGCGCGGGAGGGGGATAGTGGAGAAGCGGGCGCTCCCGGAGGAGGCTTCTTAAATATTTGGGGATAGCGCGTACCTACGCATTACGTAAATTAATGACACGGATTCGAGGAAGGATGGCGCCCGCCCGCGCCCGCTCCCGCGCCCGCGCCCGTCACCGCTGTTTGTTTTGTTTTAATGTGCGTTGTTAACGACGTTATTAGACGCGAATTATAATACGCGAGCGTCCAGCCGCGCCCGCCTGCGCTCGCCTCCCGCCCAGATTGATTGGACTAATGACTTTCTTTTATTCTTATAATTGCACAAATCCGACTTCACGGTGCTTCGTTGATTTCTCCAATTTCTAACTTTTGATGAAATATTATAGTCATTCATTTGCGGAAATAGGCTGTTATGAAAAGAATTTAGATGTTTTATCTCTAGTGATTTATAAAACTTAAGTCGATCAAGTTCCGTACTCATTAAATTTAATAAACTGTGCCTAAATACGAAGTTCTTACATAAATATGTTTAACTATTCATATTTTATTCGGTTCTAACACTTATAACTTGTAATAATGTTGTGTTTAACATCAAAACTCAATGTCACAATGAGTAAGGTGGTGGTGTAAGTAAACAGAAAGCGTGTGTCGGTCATGTGTCGCGAGGTGAGGCGCGCATGCCCACACATAGACTCAACAAGTGTCCCCATGTGCACACGGGCTCAGGTCCTCCCCCATACCCCGCCGGCCGTCCGGCCGTCCGGCCGTCCGGTGCCGGCTGACAGCCTCCGACACCGGTGTCCGACCGCGTTACTTACCGCTCTAATGCCTGACGTACGGAAAATACTTCAATGACCCATCACGTCTATTTTCGTCGATATAAGCTCCTTCTTTGATGTCCCTGAAAATAACTTCAATACCTACGAGCGAAAATAATAATTATTATATGATTACTATTGCTACTTCGCCGTGACAGTAGGTACCTACTTAGTCGTAAATAACCATCTATTATGATAATGAAATAACAAAAATGACGAATGTGTCGTAAGTAGGTCCACCACGTTAAAATATGGAAGTTATTTTGAAAATCATCCAATACATCTATTTATTTGTGTGTTCCATCATAACCTCTACCGTTATCCCTAATTGTCAATCGCTTAACAATAGTTACAAGTAGTCACGCACACAATCTGCATACTAAACATTGATCTTCAAAAATAACACACAGGTACATGATTTTAAAAACCATCTCCTGAAGAAAAAAATACAAATCCTTAATTTACATTCAATTGCGTAGATTTTATTGATTAATTAAAAGGAGAACGTAAACCGACGGCAGCACACTGAGAAAGGAGATATTAATACTGTATCTATTATATTCCGTTCTGTTTTACCCTGACTCACCCCCGATACTATTTTGCATAAAGAAAGAAGATAACCGAGATTAGAATAACATGCCAGATAACGAACGATTGGAGATAATCATACATACAGTGTCTACGTATGTTTTGGATCTGCATACCGATGAGCACGAATTCTTCGTAGCTGAAAAGGGTTCCTTACAGTTACATTTACAATTAGTTGTTTTTAGAACAATTAATTAAAGAAGTATGTATGTAAGGATCGTAGTCGGTGGCGTTCCATAGTTTCTGCCCCTACCCCCCTGTGATGACCGCCCCTATGGATAGAAGGCATGATTTTATGTATGTATAAAATCCTAACTAATACTCGTATTATAATATAAGTAATACATTTTGAGATTTTGTGAGTTTATACTGAACTCCAACACCGTTTGACCGAACACCATGAAAGTTGGCACATAGATAAAGGTATTGAAGTATTTTGAATGGAGAAGGATTTACTGGACTTTATTCGACCTCCACGCGGGCGAAGCTGTAGGCAAAAGCTAGTATGTAAATAAAGGAAATATTTAACGGATCCTCTGAAAAAATATTGGCTATCATGTACCCTGTAAATACGCTTTGGGCTTCTAATGGTGCACGCTTTTTTTTTTAATAATGAGCTTATTTTTAACTTTCTGGCCTTTTCTCACAGTTGGTCGCAGTAACTGAGCTATAGCACCATGGGTTGAGTTAGAACTGTGACCAGCGGCCGACGAGCGCTTCTTCCAAGTCGATCGCCGTTACTTGGCAATTTAGTATTTTATAGGACCCCAAAATAGGTATTATGTATTTGAAATTCACAAAAGGAGGCGCGTTCATTATATTAGAGTGTTAAATATTATTTTTAGGAAAATGAAATGGGAGTTATTTGAGGGATCGATGAAAAAAATGCCATTAAATAAGTGAGTGTGTAAACATTAACCACGTCAATGCGAGCATTGTGACGTCTTCGTAGTTCATAGCACGAAGGCTACGCTGATCCAGGCGGTGCGGTGATACGAAAACCTGCAAGAGTCATAACTCATAATCAGCCGATAATGTTCCCACTGCTGGGACACAGGCCTCCTCTCTGTGAGAGGGAATGGGCCGTAATCCACCACGCGGGCTCAGTGCGGGTTGGTAGATGTCACATGTCTTCGAATTTTTGTTTCTAGGACATGGCGGTTTCCTCACGATGTTTTCCTTCACCGTTTTGAGAGCAGTGGTGATGAAATAATTTAAACAAAGTAAAGCCGCCTGTCTGCGACCTACCTACAACTCGTAAGTTGCAACTTACGGAAACTTAAAATTATCTGCAGGTTTTAATGTAGGATATTGGTACTGCAGAGTAATTGGGTTGTGGAGATCAGATAATAGTACCTATGCCTGCTCTGTGTACAAACTTGAAAGTATAAGGTGTGGTTAGACTGGAAGCCAACCCAAATACGGTTGGAAACGGCAACGCAGATGTGTACATGATGTCAATTGTGTAAATTAAAGTTTTTGAACGCCTTTTTCACATACTTCATTGCCAAACATGTACGAGTATGTAAATATAGCTGTAAGCAACAGTAATGTTAAGACATTTATAAAATACATATTATAACATTCAACAGCGTGACAATATTAAATGGTTAGGTACAATATTATACACGCATCTATAAGTATTCACCGACCGCCGTAGTTCGAAGGGCCCTCAAAAGAAAACTTATTAATTTTCGTCATTATGAATTCCGCGAACGAAACTCGAACGTCTAATTTCAACCCTAACTTATCAAGACGCGAATAAAAAAGTTCACCCCCCGGCGCACCCCACGCTCACCCCCTTGTTTAAAACGCCGGCGAAAAAAGAAGCACATAAAAATGCATGAGGCCTTCCTCGTTATAAGGAAAGGGTAGCGTCCCCCCTCTTCCCCCCACGGGGAGGTAGCTGTAAAAATCGTCTCTAATTTAAATTTGGGAAGTTTCGCGTGGCGCGAGGCAACGTTGATGTCTTGATAAATGTAAGGGAATTCCACTAATTCCACGTCTTCAGCAGTGGCAACTTTTAATTGGGAGCACATAAATCTGCCGGCTGGAGTAATGGCAAGCGCATTAATATCATCTTGCGACAAAAAGCCGCTCTGAACAGGTACATTTAGATAATCATCGCTCATTGTTTCCGGCATCTCGCGACTCGAGATAGCGTCTGCTCGCCAGCGGTGGCTGACATGTACGATTAATGCGATTATCTTATCACACCTCTGAATGAGCACCTTTAGTTAGAAGTTAATGTGTCGTTTACGCTTTATGCCTTCACAAAATTATTCTTCAGCAAACATTTTTGCGACTTGGCAAGTTCACATCAAAAAGACTATATTAAACTCATCTATTATCTTCAGTACCTCAGTAGGCAACTATTTTGACTCTTTGAACTCTAGTGTGAGCTAACTCATGCAACTCTCTTTAAACAGCAATGACTGTCCAAACGCTTCAATGGAATCTCGGCATTGTTCAGCTCACATACAAACTATTCACAAAAGTCCACAACCCTGACCATCTGATTAACACACTCATTAGGTATTATTAATTTCAGTAATTAATGAAAAAAAAAAGTTTTCTACGGTTAGATAAAAGTTAACTTTTTAGTTTACTTAGTTTTCGTAGGCGTGCTACGCGCTACGAAAGTGCTACGCGCTACGAAGACACGTTCACATGTTTACACATCAGTCTACTGTAACCATTAAATAAAATATTTTTATTGGTTTTGTTGATGAATGAACGTTATTTTCTTTCCAATAATTTATTTCAAACTTCACATTTAAGATAGAGAAGTGTACTCATTGCTTATTTGCCCTAAGAAATGTGTCAGAGAACAAAAGAATATTTTTCTTAGACAAAACTTTTCATTCGAAGTAATTAAAACGGAAGCCAAGTTTGTTTTGAGTGAACAATTACGAACGCGTGGTGAGTATCGCGTTTTCTTCTTCCTCATTAAATCAGGACAAAGCAAGCGCTGGCAAACTTCGACGGGTGTAATGTTATTCATTTGGCAAAGTCAAAGGTTGTATTTACAAAAAAAAATAAGTCGCCGGAGAGCGGACGGTGGCATTTTTTCCATTCGGCGCGTTCCATTAGCGTGCCTTTGTTTGGCGGGAGCGCGCAAATTAATTTAGCTCTCCCGCCATTTCCTCGCGCCGCCGCCCGCGCGCCGCCCGCTCCCCCTGCCGCGCCCTTTTTTGTCTACGCCTTGCTCTACGTATCGTTTTCTTCTTTATGGCTCATTAGGCAGCATTGTCGCCATTGTTTTTTTTCGCCTAACCCACGAGATCTAATTATTATGATCAGCAAATCTCGTACATTAATATTATTGGGTTAGCGTACTGATAATGAAGCAAAACTCAAGAACTTACATGTATTGTGCTTCTAGTCGAATCGAAAGTTGATAGACAAAATATTTTAAACCATAATTTCTTTTTTTTTTTTAAACGTTTTCCACAATAGGAATTTCTCCTGTAATTCCATTCGATTTTGTTAAAAGAGTTTTAAGCTTTCATTATGAACAGTTATTCTGTTTTTAAATAAATTATAGGCCCTATCAATAAACTGGTGAACGGTTAATTGTTACTTTTATAAAAAGCGAACAAATAATAGAACGGATTAATGAAGCATCGGAGTATCAAAAACGTATAAAAATAAATTGCTCAATAGAGCAGAATCGACAATTGTCATCGGTACTTATCCTCTTTGTAGTAAAACCGTTGAGCAAAAGGGTGCACTACAATATTAGTAGGTAGGGTAACATCAGGGGGAACTAGTGGCATTATGTTACTTATTATACCTACAAGACTTACGTTAATAAATAATTAATATTTACGAAGGCAGGCCACTTGGAAATTAAGGTGTTTCAGTTTCGGTGTTTTTTTTTCAAGATTTTCTGTTTACCATAGTACTTATGAGTAATGCTTTCTTTAACCCTTTCAACTAATTTATGTAATTAAACTAGTTACCTACTACTGGCGTTCATTACAAACTGTCACGTATTTGACTTGGCTTACTATTATTAAGGGTGTCAAGCTGGCACACTAGGCTGCATAATTTTAGTCAATACTATTAAAATTCTAGACTAATCAGACATCGTAGTGTGAATGAAGACACGGTTAAACCTAAAACTTTACGAAAAAATATAAAACATAAATGTTTTAATTACAAAAGAACAAACTCACCTACTTGTAGCTGTAGTAAAAGCTGCGCGGGCGCTGCACGTTGTGTGGGACGCGCGCTCAGGGCCACAAAAAGCCGACAACTGAGTCGCGAGTCGCGGCCGTGACCCACAGTTTTTTTTTAAAACGCGCGTGCCCTCGGCGGCGCTCGGCTAAACAACCCTTGCGTATTCATAAACCCACACGTCATACGTCAGGGTACGTCTCGACACAAGTATTACTGAACCATTTTATAGCATATTTAAATGATTTGTATTTTAACAGATTTGGTAGATTTTTCTATATTTCGCACTGAAAGGGTTAATGCGATCTTTTACGTGAGATTGGAATCTATTGTCCAGAAAATGCGTGGTTTGACGATATTAAAATTCTACCTATTATAAAACTCTGAAAAGGCCCACGAAATAGTAGTCATACTCGTTCCAAGAGAAGCTCTTTGTTCTACGTTAATTAAATTCTTACTGCCTCTACAGCAGAAAATGTGCGTCATTAGAAAAAAATAATTTTATCTCGCTCTCTAAGTTGGCGGACTGAAAATTTATAATTAATTACTTAGCAGACACATTTTAAATTCTTAATTAAGCAATCCGTACTTTCTCCCGCCTATAAATTAGATCGAGCCGTTTCCATAGAGACTACTCATCCTTTAAAGCGGGCCGGGGGGAGGAGGGGGGGCTTTACAAAAAATATAACTTAGGGTGAGTAAAAAACCGTGGGGTGACTCAGCCGGCCGCTGCACCCCACGACGAGAAATCTACGATCAATATTAACTCTTTTTTTCAACGGGGAAACGCTGAATTTTTAAGTCGTTTTAAGTCACGACGAAATGTTGAGGAAATTATACGCGTGTTGAATGTATCGGGCACGCTTCACGCGAACACGACGTGTTACTGCTAATATTTAAAGTTCGCGATCGTCATAAATCACAGTGTCCATACGGGTCGTGCACCGTACGCGTGCATTTGTCAAGGTCGGACAACACATGTTAGTGACATCGATGAGATTCTATTGTTATTTTTTTACCAAATCGTTGTTTGTTTGTGTGAGATTCAATGTGCTACGGAACTACGAAAATTGTTGTTACAAATTATTACTTTGCTCATTTCTTTTTGTTAAAAATCATTAAGAACTTAAACGATTATAACTAACATCATAGAAGATTCAGACAGTCTTATGTGAAAATGACTAGAAATATCAAAAGGCGTTTTAAAACAAAACCTTACATTTCAAGCTTTAGAATTCCCTTATCACAGAAATTCACGCTTGATTATCGAGTTTACTTTTCCATTTATAACACAAGGTGAATCCTAGTTTTTTTATGAAGAAAACCAAAAAAATACTAACATGTATAAGTAATTAGTCAGAGTGCATTAATAAAAAGCTGTATTCGGCCCGGTGTGTGCGCACACGCATAAAAAGCTCATTAGAAAAAAGCTATTTATGACAGCGGCCATTATCATCCAATAAATCAGCTGGCCGCTCTTCTGTTTTTCGATAATGATTCTATTATTATGGAAAAGCGTTATGTAACTGTAACATTTTTTCCTAGGGGTAAGTAGTGTGGAAGCGGAACTTGTTTGTCAATATAAACTATCGTTTAACAAGGTGAACTATCGTTTTATTTTTGTCCATAATTTTGTTTAGTAAAGAAGCAGTTTTTTACAAACAATATTAATAAAAATAAAACAAAATAAGTTTTGAGTTGTTACTGTTAGACATACTATCATTAGTAATCTGTTGGTACCCTTCTACATTGAGGTAAAAAGCGCTGATAAAATCATACGATTTACAGTTACACTACCAATTTGTAAATATTTAGAGTCACGCAATTTAAACTATTGTTTAATCGGTTTCTCACATTAAATTAAACCCTTCGTCATTTGCAAGTGGCAATTTTTTTTTGGTAAAAACTCAAACTTTGGACATCTCTAGAATTTCTACGCCGCCGCCGCCGCCGCTGCCGCCGCGCCTGTGCTAAGAAGAAAGCCTTCTCCACGCGCGCGAGCGGTCGTAAGTTTTTATGCGTGTCGGTCGGCTCGGCGCGGCGCCCACTGTACGGGTTACAAATTGTGGGGTGAAAGGGGTAGTTTTTTTCTAATCGACTTTCCTAACAGTAATAAACGATATTTATCTTTGTTAATTATGGTTCGCTCCGCGTTTGGTAGCTCTGTGCGTGTTTTTGCCTCAAATGTTTGTGTTATTATCGAATTACCTATGTTTGTCGTGAATGTTGAATTTGTTAGTATTATAGCCGCGAGCCGCGTCTTAATAATGTTCTAAAAGGAGGATTTTCCAAGTTTTTAACGTGTTTTGTGATACAAATGATTTTGGGGCATCATGTAAAAAATTATCTACCAGTTACATCAATCTATGTAACACTAAGTACTCTGAAATTGTTATTTCGGTAAAAATCTTCTTGTCGTTGAACAAACAGCTATGAATTAAATTGAGATAAACAAAGTGATTGACATATTCATTGATTGTATATCAAGATGTTCTTGATATTAGAACCTGCACTGCCCTAACTAACTTTCAAGGATTAATGAAAAGTTCAAGATCATAGGAGTATTGTTGTAGGCACATTCAATTCAAACATTTCAACAGAAAATGCGGGTCAATTCATAAAAACGACTCAGACACTCCGGCTGAATTAAATCACCTACAATTAACATTAAATGTGGAAGAAGCAAGTTCAAAACTAATTAAGAAATGTTTCAGTGCTGCCTGGGAAATCCACCGTTTGCAAAACAGAGTAAAATTGTGCAAGGGACTTTATAATTTTATTTCCGAGTTCATAACTTACTTGTGCTTACTAATATGTGTCTGAGTATCGATTCTGACGTAATAAGTTACGCCGTTCACAATTATTAACCCTCATTACTGCTACCCTGTCATAAATTAGGGCTGAAAAGAAAGAAAAAAATTAATCGAGCCGAAAAAAAATATAATTTAAAAAGAGCTAAATGTGCACTTCGAAATTTTAAAATGAGAAACGAGGGCACTGATCCCGCGGGGCGCATGCGTAATATCAACCCTTTTTTACCCTTTCGCTTCCCTGAGCTTTTTTTGTAAGAGTTTTTGTAAAGGGTTGTATGGGGTAGGTACCTGCCACGCGACTCAGCGGTAGGGTTGAATTTTTTCATAATGGACCGACACGCTGTTTTTAGTGATGCAGTTTTTCTGTATGGAGCTCGCGTGGAGAACAATAAAAAGTGCATTGACCTTTAACAAGAGATCAGCTGACGCATAATGGTGCACTTGTGAACACATGTGCCATTGATTTTTACTGTCGTTCAAGGTCGCACTATTTTATTCATGCATCAACATTGCAATGTCATAGGAAATTAGATCGATTTTTGTTTTAAATTGCTTCATGCATTTCTTCACTCTACTTGAACGGTTTTAATAAAAAAAAGGTAGGTAGATTGTGTTAATATATATTGATATTTTTGCAATAACTCTAGTAAGAAGAAAGTTGGCCTTACAATATTGCTACACGACTTTCTTTATTTATATTTATTTAAACAGTGGGCAATTCGTATTTAGAACGTTCACATTCTAATTTCAATCTCAATCTGTAAAACAAACTTCACATATACCTACATTTTTGTAAAATTTTTGACGTCGCTTGACAATGAGATAACTTGCAACTTGATTTTGAACGTTTATTATACTGAACAACAAGAATTGACCCACTGAAGTTAAAACAAAGTGTACCTCAAATATGTGTTCTAATTACGAAGGCCTGTATAATAAGTATCCGAAGATGACAAGAGCAGTAAGCTTATGTCGGTGTTTTTAGCTAACAGTGAGCTCTTTAAAAGCTCGCAGCAGTAAAGCAAGCAGTAAATGTTTACTCCTACTTACACCGTACAGTTGTTACTGGCTTGTCACGCACTCAACAGATTCACCGCATCAGTTTCACTGACGAGACACTAAGCTGCTTCACACGTCATTATGAAAGCGGTCAGCCGGTCGATTCTGTAAAAATCTCACCGTGAAGACTTGCGTGGAGTGAGCTGTCAGTGTCATCCCACTGATGCTAGGGATCGCTAGGGATTGACCAACGCGCAACGTCACATTTACAATCATAATCGAATAATATTTTTTATCCAAATTCTATTAGTCATTTTATATTATTTCAAAGCTAGTATGTAGGTAAGTGGCTAAACATGATTATTTCGAGGTATATAAAATGGCAAAACAGAAAATCAGTTAAAAGACACTCACTGTTGTTTTTTTAGACACTTAGATACTTAGGTGAAATAATATAAATTATCAATAGAATTTCCATAAAAAATATTATTAAAATCTCGATTATGATTGTAAATATAATGCTTGGTCAATCCCTAGTATCAATGGGACGACACTGGCAGCTCACTCCACGCTCACATCACCTAAGTTTTCACGGTGAGATGGTTACAGAATCGCAATGCAGATCTCACTGAAGTAGTAGAATACAAAACAGGGCTACGGACTACATGTATGAAGGCACGTGTTTATTCGAGTACGACGCAGTCTAGATACCTGTGTAGCGCTTGTATGATCGAGTGCATACCTAACTCGGTGTTTTAAGCCGCTGTTTTGAAAAGAGTATGCTGCTTCAAGTTCTTCGCGTGTGACGGACACCCGAGAAGAACTCCGCATGTTGGATTTAGCCATTTTACAAGAACCTAAAAAAGCCTACGTGTCATAAAAATAAATAGGTACCTACATTCTGAGTTTTTAATCCAGAAAATAGCGAAGTTAAACATTACACATTTTTTTTTCTACTTTTCAACTGTACCCTTTATGACAATACAGTCAACACTAAGCGGGCGGATGGTGTCATCTTTCGGCGCAGCAGCCGTACATTTTTGTGCAAAATGTGTAAAAAGCGCTGCACCGGTACTTATTAAGTTTAACCCACCAACACTGTAACCCACATTGATCAAGGTGTTAAGGGTTATCAAGTTGCAGTCCGTTAGGCATTCTGTTTATTACGCCTTTGTTAAAACTCTTTTTTGATATTTAAAAAAACGTTGCCCCTTTTCGTTACCCGACGCTCGTTTTTTGCGAATATGAACTTGTGCTGAATTGGGCCTGAGTGGAACGAAGTATGGCAGTGTATCACAGTCTTTGTATTATTGAGATAGTTAGCCATATGGCTAGATCGATCATCAACTGCCTTGCCTTTTCCCATGTTGGGTTCAGTTCCAGTCTAACCGGTCCATCTGAATACCAGTATTTTACATAGAGCGACTGCCTATCTGACCTCCACAACCCAGTTACTGGGTAACACGATACCACTTCGTAAGACTGGTTGTCAGACATTCTGGCTTCTGACTAGGATTTTATTTCTGTAAGTAGGTTTGAACAAACACTTTTACACGTCAATCATATATACAAGGTGTAACAGAATAAACGCAAGTCCTAAAAGTAGTTTGCTCATAATTGACTACTGAATCCATTTCAGTAACTATTAATACAGGTATTTTTTTTTTAAATTATGCATTTTGCAATACTCACTGCCGATTGAGCCAAAGAAAATTAAATCTTATTTCAAGGCATTAAGACTTAACTTTAAATGCATAAAGTAATGCTAGGGTCAACACGATTATCATAATAAAAATAGTTAGCTTTATAAAAACATTGTTTTGGTCATTGTATAATGCTTTTAACTCAATACTCTAATTGGGGTGTATGAGGTCTTGCGTTAATTATGTTACACGTTGTATATATATTTTTAACTAGATGAGGTCGTGCTTTCTGCGGCACGGAGGGGTTTTAGTATGTAAAGATGGTCACCCATCCACGGAGCAACTGACCAACCGCGGCAAGTGCATCGACCCGTGCAGCTGTTATCACTTAGCCACAAGTCACTCGATAAATTTTCTGGTGACTAGGTTGGTTTTGTTCTACGTGTAAGTTACAAGTGAAACAAAACTTTACTACGGTATCTATTAATAATATGACATCACACTTGTATAATAAGTACAATAACTGTTCACGTGTGAATACCAATCGATGTTTTTATTAGTACAACCTTCACGTTTCCGTCAAGCATGTTAAGGTATTTGATATAATTATTATTTTCTTCACTTGTAAAGGCGTTACTGAATCATGAAATTATACTTCACTTTTTTATAGATCAGAGAGTAGTAGACCAACTTTTGGCCAAATCAACTAGTATATCCAACAGCGAACTGTTATTGGCTGATAACGATAAGCTATCTATAACAACCTGAGGTTCTAAGTTATGCATTTATTATCGGACTGATTAAAAAACTAAATACTTTGTCCTACGTGCACGTAGCTTCTGGCGTTTACTATGTGCCCATGATTAGATTTAAATGATACAAATCGAATGAATCAAGTCCAGACTCAAACAAAATTCAAGAAGGCAGTTATTATAGGACCTTAAGTTTAATTAATATCATTACTATAATACTATCAACACGTAAAACTAATTTATAAAAGCAACTTAGACGTGCGGGAATAAATGAATGATGGCATTAGAACATTAGTAACAACTATCTAGAAAATTAGTCCTAGACACTCAGACTACTTGTTAATCATAATTACACGTTATAAACAGCTGGTACAACCACTCACTAACAGTTCCAGACGAGCAAAACATTTTTTACATATAATTAGTTATCTAAAGTGATTAACTTTGTTCAAAGGGTCTTTGTGAAGAAACAACCCATCTAGGAGCACACCGCATTCGCGATTCTAAAATTAGTGGCAGCTGTCGCACCGCCCCCGTTTTACCTACTTTTTACCAAGAAAAAGAAAAAAAAACTTGGGATCTGTTTCTTCGTAAGTTGAGAGTGAGCCGGCCGAGATCTGATTTCGCAAAGATAGAGTTTCATCAGTAGACAAGGGGTTTTTAAGAGTTCTTTTTAATTATATCTAGCTAAGCCCGAAAGCGGGTCATGGCTCGGGTGACACGTTTAATAATCAAACAAATCTTTTATTGAATTTAAGAACCACCCAAGAGAAATTTCGTTTTGATAAAATTTCCTAAATTAATTAGTTTCGATTAGATTCCTGTTGATTGTTGTTTTAATTAAATAATATGTATATATATATATATATATATATATATAAGCTCAGATTTACTATTTCAGTTCAAATATTTTATTAGGTCGTATTTTGTGTAAGGTACCGAATTCAAATTACGATTTTATGACAATATTCCTACAACCGTAATTCGAATTCGAGATTGCAGAAACTTTGAAGATGGTGATACTTTGTTACGGCACCTACTTATTATCGCGTTGCCAAATGCAAATATTTTACCGTCTAAAACGAAGATCAAGAAGAAGTAAAGATATCAAAAAGAACTACAGATATCAAAAAGAACTAAGTAAATATATTTAAAAAAATAAAGATATCAAAAGAACTAAAGATATAAAAAGAACTAAATATATCAAAAGAACTAAAGATATCAAAAATAACTAAATATATCAAAAGAACTAAATATATCAAAAGAACTAAAGATATCAAAAATAACTAAATATATCAAAAGAACTAAATATATCAAAAGAACTAAAGATATCAAAAAGAACTAAATATATCAAAAGAACTAAATATATCAAAAGAACTAAAGATATCAAAAAGAACTAAATATATCAAAAGAACTAAAGATATCAAAAGAACTAAATATATCAAAAGAACTAAAGATATCAAAAAGAACTAAATATATCAAAAGAACTAAATATATCAAAAAGATATTAAAAATATTTTCAAATAGATTCTATTACTTTACACTGTATAGTGTGTTTACTTTAGAATCCCTTAGATCAGCACCCTTTCTGAATACATTTCAATAAGACATACGAAAAACCTCATTGTAATGTGTGTCGCTATGCATGTTACTGATGTAACGTGCCGATGGACCTTTGTCTCTGTTATGAAAACATGGAAGAAAGGACATTACAAACAGATTAAATGCAAACAGACCCGACGGCTACTGTGCGGTCACACAAACAACTAATGCTAAGCGGACGAAAACAAACTCTTTTGTGTGGCTTCCTTCGGAACGCACCCTGTATACGATTTCAGTGACAATTAGGTTCTGTGGAGGACTAAAATGCCGCTCTGATACCCGCCAGTGATACTCCACGGATTAAAGGATTACGTCTTCGTTGTAAACAAGTTCGCGTGTATTCTGTACTCCTTTCTTAGTGTGGTAATCGGTCTGTGTTACCGCAATGTTCATGGAATGTTTGGGGAAAAGTATGTGTTTATTTTTCTTTGTTGTAGTCGTAATACATCAGTGAGGTTATTGTCTTGGAGGTGTATATTAGCTACAATAGATCTTTTGCTCAATAAACTATATTCTTGACTAACTGTACATTAGCATGGATATGCCTGCGTACTGCGTAGGTAGGTACATTCAAGCAGAGCAATTTTTTTGTTTGTCCAACTACCATTGTGGTCGTCTGCAATCACCCACTTTTTGCAAACGAAATAATGTCAATAGAGTTTAATAAAAATAAAATAAAAATGACTTGCAAAACTCATAACCAACCCCGCGAGACGCTCCAAGCTCTCTATGAATGAGGATCACGTGAATCGCGACAAGTTCCATACATACGGGTTATTAATGACATTGTACAGATACGTCCTTTTGTTGTCAATTAAATACATCAAAAATGTTAAAGGAAGCTATAATTGCGTTGAATAGAAATTTCCAAAAAGGGGACATTTTGCGTAAAAATCAATAATCAAACGTCGTAGCGACAATGGCCGGCGGTTACCCGGACTGACTATGAAAATAAATGCTGCTGCGTGACGAGGCGCGGGTGGAAGTTTTTTTAAGGTTACTTCAAACTCGAGTGGCGGGTCGACACCGTGTCATCCACACTTGAACTGCCAATGAAATAAATAATCGAATTGTGGTCGGTATGTAAAGTTATTGACTATCCTTTAAAAGTAAAAAAATGCTTGTGCCATGCGTCGCATTGCAAGGAAGTACCGTGACTAATTTACTAAATGTTATTATTAGGTAGGTACCTAGAGCGAATGCACTTAGGATAACTTACTTGATTACCTTATTGTAGGCTATTACGTCTGCATAGCAAGATCTTGTAAGTGACGTCGCGCTAAGATACGAGTACATTATCATTTATACTTTATAATATAACGAAGTAAAATTAGTTTGTTTGTAGAGGGTAATCTCTACAAATACCGGTCGGGTTTGAAAAATTATTTTTGCATTTGATAGCCCAATTCTAGAGGAAAGCTATAGGCTGTCTAACATCACGCTAGGACGCTTAGGAGCCGAGCAAAAAGAAAAAGAGTCTGATAGAACGCTAAGCGAAAACGAAGTAATGGCGCGGGCAGGCGATGCGATGCGACGGGGTGGGGAGGGGGAACCAGTAAAGTCGCGGGTACAAGCTAGTGTTTTCAATACCTTGTTAACTTCCATGTAGGTCTAAACACATTGTTACTGGATTTCAAATGAAACTCAATTGAGCGTAAAATTCATACACAAGTCACAAGAATATCTATACAACACCTAAAGGCTCCACACGTTCAAGTATCCTCAAAAAGGGTAAGCAGAGCGCAATAATTTATTGTCATCTATGCAAAAAAACTCCTCGAATGTATCGCACACGTGCATAGATTCATCTTACAATGCGTGTCCAATGCATTCACATTATATATTTGCTTAGCTCCACACGATTTCTACTATTCACACTCAAATTGTCCTTTGACTCCTTTGTGACATTCTTATGGAATCTTGTCAATAAATATTGTAGCATTATAATGAATAATACTTTCACTAGTAGATATCAAAATAAAAGAATATAGTAAGTACATAGTAAGGTACTTCTCTGTTAGAAATAAAACGTGTCCACTAGTGTTTTGTAATAGGAATAGTAGGGACAGTCTCGACGAACAAGTGTAAGAAACAAATGTAGCTTGCTTTTCTTACAATGTTTTGTATTTACTCGAACAAGAGTCACACACTTGCTTTTTGTTTTAAATAGAACTATGTCAACATGAGTATGTCATACACTTTACTTCCTACTAACATTACCTATGGAAAAGGAAACCTTTCATGTGAAATAAATAAATGTGAAAGTTTTTCTATGGTTTGTTTATTTATTTATTCTAAAATCTGTATTAACATAAAGTGCAGCCAAACTGCATAACAGTTTGTCGGCAGTTGTTACTCAATCACGCAAAAACGGCTGAACGGATTTGGATGAAATTTGCAACGCAAATAGTTTATTGCCTGGATTAACACATAGGATACTTTTAGCCTCGGTAGTACGATCCCGTCGAATATTTTCAGACATCCACAAGGGCGAAGCCGCGGGAAAAAGCTAGTGATTGATAAATCTTAATTCATCTCAAACCGCCCGATAGTAAATGTGAATGAAAACAGTCATTGTTTGCTGAAACGATGAAATATAAAGTTAAAGTTTATTAAAATGTTCGTTATTGCAACCCGCGTCTTGAAACTTTTTGCGTTACTTTTACTAACGGTAAAAATGTGTCGGTTTATTTCGATGCAACAGCGTTAAATTTTGGCATCGGAATGTGAACAAAAACCATTTTGTTGGTTTCGACATTATTAGTTCATCCTTCCTGATGTGTTCCGGTATTAATGAATGAATGAAATCCAAAAAGTATTCGAGAAAAACATGACGAAATTTTAAAAGAGTCATTAAAACATGTAGGTACCTATCAGCTACACAATTAGGTAGATCATTAATTTAACGATCGTGGTATTAATTAACCAGTGTGGCAATATTTGCAATCGTCTTCATGATTTTCTCAACTTGAAGATAAAAAATACGCAATTGTCGCCATTGATTCCTTTGTTACGTCAGTTATTTTTCCAAATGTCCTTTTCTTTATTAATTATTTGTAACCTCACAACTGTTATCTATTTCTGCGCCAGCACCTTAATGTTCATTCTGGAAACAAAGTGCAACACCTGTCTCCGCAGACATTTCCGCCACCACACAACCGCACACAAAAACAAATGAATGATAACTTATTACAACAACAAAAAACAATAATAACAAAGCCGAAAGTGTTCCGAGCAGCAGATTATGGGCACGTTCAGTTATTAATTTATACGTGGCATCGCGGTAAAAAAACTCAACCCTCGCCTCACTTAGAAAAAATGTAGCCCGCGACGCAAAAGGGAAAGGGTGTCTCGGTCGACTCGCGACTCGCGACTCGCGTGTTGCATTCTGTTTTTTAACCGTACTCTGCGGTTTGTTTTTTCGGGTGATGCGTTCCTGTTTTTTAACAACACAATACCGTTGTTAAGAATTGTTTTTTAAGTGCGTCATATTGACGCGAGGCGCGAGCTCAAGGCGCGATCGCTAGTGTTTTTGTGGAGGATCTTATTTTTAAATCTCATCGCTTCTGGTAAATGGTGTATACAAGTTTTCTGTGTTTAGTCACGGATTGGTAAAGGGGAAGACTTTTGTTTTTTATATAAGACGGTACATTGTATTTATATCTTAGGAGCGGAAAGGAGGTGGGTAAAGCACGAGCGGCGAGACATATGGTTCGTTAGACAAAGCCGATGTTTTTCACGAGGCAGGTGTTGCATATGGTACAGCGACTGTTACATAAAAGTATGTCAATTTACTAAACAAGCGTACGAGTGAAAGAATACGGACGTTTTGTAAGATTAAGTGGGTAGTTTGGTATAGTTTCTTGATTATTGATAGTGGCCAATATAAAAATAAAGAACCTTCTTATCTGATAAACGTTTGAGTAAACAAGTGTAAATATGTTAATAACATGCAGCACTTAAATCTGTGGCTAGATGATAGCACAACAACGCTGCTATGAAACAACATCAATAATGTTTGGGATTTGTTAGTGCGCTATAAAAAATGAGCTATGAAAATGCCATTAAATATTAAAAGTGGAGAAACAGAGAGCTTAACAAGAAATAAAACATCGTTATAAGAGGCTAGGAGCCGACCAAGTCGCCCCCGGCCGGGCTCTCCGGGCTAGCTATCGGCGCGCCTCAGTTAATGCCTACTTATACCTTATTATATAGCGGAGTTTGCGTTGAGGAACAAAATTAATTGGTTAAAACTCCTCTCAGTATCCAGGGCGGGCCGCCCCCTCCTCCCTCTTAATTCCGTGCCCCCCTCCGCCGGCCCGCCACCTCGCCCCGCGCCCCGCCAGCTCCTTTGAACGCAACCTACCTAGAGAAAAAACAGAAAAGTATAAAGTTCACTCCCCAAGAGTTGCAGCTTAATTAATTATATTTTTTTCGCCCTATTCACTGTTTTTTTTTTTCTATGTAGATTTTATGATATCGATATAGTAATTGATTAAAAGTAATCATTCATTAAAAATTCGAAAAATTTATCAAAATATATAAATGATAGGCATAAGGTTTGACAACGTTATAGCGAACAATGCTGACTGGCTGCAGTATTACTCAATGTTAACTGATGTGGTTGATGAGCAAACCTGGTGCAAGCTATTATCTTGTTTTTAAAATTCACATAATTTTCTATCAGGAGTTATGTGATATCTGAACACCTATTCTATACTTTTGAGTCCGTCTGACTGTTTGTTTGCATCTCGCCTTTGACGTCGAATGTTACCAATAGCAGTTATATTTTTGACTCCTAAAAATAAATAATTAGAGAGAGCATCTAGCCCTTTTTAAGATTTTTATCCTAAAGTTAGTCGGTTTGTCAGACTTTTCTGTTTTTAGCTCTGCTTCTGTTAAAAGTAGCGCTTAATTTGTACTTTGATTGACAATTTAATATAGGTACTTCCCAACACCAAAGGTGCTCTTGAGTTAGTGAAAATATTTTTAATCCAGCAAAAAAATGACTATGTACTTTCCACAGAAATTCCGAAAAAAGCCATGTATTGCCATTGCCACGTGTGTACCGCGCCGACCACTTCCATTTAATAATTATTTTCAAAAGTATTATACTAAATAATCATTAAAACTACAGTAAAATTGAAAGATGCAAAAATGTTACAAAACCCAAAAACGTGTTAAGTTCTACGAATTCTAAAATATAAATTTCCGAGTTACAGCGCTTGGAGTGTGCGCCCGTAACGAAGGGCGAAAGCAAAGGGTAGGTTGGGCTCGCGCGGGGAGCGCGGGGTTCGTTGCCACTTCTCCAAATAAATTATAATTCGCCCGCTCGTCCTCTACCCGAGCGTTTCGCGACTACTGTTTCAAACATGCCTATTACTTAGCTATTAATCTTGATTTACTTTATAGATATCTTACGACGCCGACGGTACGTACTCTCTTTGAACAGATACGACTGAGATGTTTGATAGAACGGCTTTTTATTGTTGTTTGAGAGTTAGGCTGTTATAACGTTGCAGTATATAGGTACTACACTGATAAGGCAAACTTATTGTACGTAACGTTATCTTTAGTTTGCGGTGTCCACATTGACCGATTTTACTCTTGTTTTATTGGGTAATAAAATGCAAATGAGTGTTCTTTTATAAAACGTAAACCTAATTTACTTCCTGATTGAAGAAGCAATTAAAGAACATACTACGTACTCTGTTTACGTCTATCTGTGGTGATGGCCACCTGCCGGTCGATTCTGTAAAAATCTCACCGTGAAGACTTGCGTGGAGTGAGCTGTCAGTGTCATCCCACTGATGCTAGACCAACGTTACATTTAAAATCATAATCAAGATTTTAATAATATTTTTTATCCAAATTCTATTGATCATTTTATATTATTTCAAAGCTAGTAAGTATGTAGTTAAGTGTCTAAACATTACTATTTTGAGGGTTTTAAAATAAAGTAGCAAAACAGAAATTCAGTTAGAAACTTAATGTAGTTTTTTTATTTTTTTTATAGTCCGTGCGTGACGCGCTCTCGCCTAGACCATTTTTTTTTCAAAAAAAAGCAACGTTGAGTTTCTGAGTGAATTACTATTTCGCTATTTTATTTAAAAACCCCCAAAATGTTTAGACACTTAGATACTAGCTTTGAAATAATATAAAATTATCAATAGAATTTAAAAAAAAAATTAAATTAAAATCTGGATTATGGTTGTAAATGCAATGCTTGGTCAATCTCTAGCATCAGTGGGATGACACTGACAGCTCACTCCACGCTCACTTCACCTAAGTTTTCACGGTGAGATGGCTACAGAATCGCACGACTGTAATCAAACAGTCACCCATACACGTCTCCCATATCCACATCCACGTAGTAGTTATAAAGGATATTTCGCAAGAAACACACGAACTAATCGTGGAGTGTGACGGTGTACGGTACGGGGGGGCAGGGGGGCAGGGGGGGGGAGGGGTGAACGATTAATTTAATAAATACCAACCGGATTCCGGTGCGTTTGTCTCCCAGCTATGCGGTGGCGTGAGGCGGTTCTTGAATTACGACTCTATCTTGCCCGACATATTGTATTTATAGCTGATATAAACACTATTAATCACATAGGAATGACCACGATCTCGGTGAAAAAAATTCTAATTTCTTTCTTCGAATTTTACTCAACACTTACCTACTGTACTTCTACACACCTAAATACCTACTTCTACTACATCATCATCTGCCAGCCTTTCCTCAACTAATATGTGGTCGGCTTCCAGTCTCACCAGAAACATCTGAATACCGAGAAGCGCGATACCCCTTGGACATGATCATCATCATGATCATCCAGCTGAAATCCACCCACAGCTGGACATAGACCCTCCCAAATCATTACCTCACAGACATTTAAATATCTCAACGCTAAATTCTTTTTCAAGGAGAAAGTGATTCTCGTAGCATCCGTAGCTCGTAGTCCGTAGGCCGTAGCGCGTAGGCCGTAGCAGCTTAGAGGTTAGTTTATTTGTCACTAATTGAGATTCCATCCAATGAAAGTATTAAAAGTTGTAATGATAAGAGCCTTAAAATAGCATTTTGTAACTTAAGGGACTGACAACAGCTAAAGCGCGGTCACTGTCGGACTGCATATAAAAGAAACAGAAACGCGATGACACAAAGCTGCTAATTTATTGCAAGACCTGAAGCAATTCTCTATTTACAAAACATCTATTGATTGGACTAAAAAATTAAAACACTATCACGTTAATATGTTGCCTGAAGAACAGTCTGAAGAAAAAAATAGTTCGATTGCATATTGTATTGTATGGTTTTAAATCGTTAAAAGAAATTTTTAGAGGTATCTTCGTGACTTTTTTCTATCGTACCAAATTAGTTGTATTATGTTTTCAACACACTATCTAACTAGCATATATCCTGAAGAATATCATATATTCTGATTTTGTTTACTGCAGTGGATCATATACTTTTAGGCATTATAAAACTTGGGTTTAGGTCATGTAGTCCCCTTAATAAATAACATTACTGGATGTTGGTACCTGCCCTTCCAAATTGATTAAGTCGCCAATAAAATCCGATTCATTCAAATTGCAATCTATGCTAATCAATTAATCATAGATATCGATCAATTTATTTATGTATTTATGATCGACCTGTGCGGCTGTCTTAGCCACAAGCTCTTTCCTATGTTGTGGTGATAACGTGACGTAAACGTGGACGTCCACGGTAATATCGTCACGGTAGAAATTATAAAAGCGCACAAGCTTACTTACGAACGCACTCAGAAACGTCAATATGACGATGGAACAACATAATAACATAACATCGCGCCTTGTTCCCCCGAGGGGCTGGACGTAAAAAGGCACCTGATAAAACGCTATAGTAAAAACAGTAACGTAATGTACATCTACGTGTGAGCAGTGGTCGCGTAGTAGTAGCGGCCGCGACTTACGAGTTGTAGGTCGCAGGTTCGGACCCAGACAGGCGCAGGCAGTTTTCCTTCACCGTTTTAAGAGCAGTGGTGATGAAATAATGAATACATAGCAAACTATGTATTCATTATTTCATCACCACTGCTCTTAAAACGGTGAAGGAAAACTTCGTGAGGAAACCGACATGCTCTAGAACCAAAATAATCGCAGACATATGACATTCACCAACCCGCACTAGGCCCGCGTGGTGGATTACGGCCCACTCCCTCTCACAGAGAGGAGGCCTGTGTCCCAGCAGTGGGAACATTATAGGCTGATTATGCAAAGAAAGTAACGCAGTGTACTTCTACGTTTTACTATGGCCCCTGTGAGAAGGCAGAGGTGTTAATTCAAACGCTCAATCAAAATATTCTCGTCAACATTCTGTGTAAAACCAAGACCTTGAATAAAATTTCGTACAGTTGGCATAAAAAAACCCCATTCAATTTTTACTATTTTGCAAACGCAGTCGTATTTTTGCATTCATTATTGTACACCCTCACCCTTATTTGTTTGAAAGCTGTTTTGTAATGTTACACTCTTAAAATTCTGCCATGAATTTAAATACAACGCTATAGAATGACTTCTTAAAACGACGACTAGTCAGGTAGACCTCTGGAGTGTTGGTCTGAAGATATTATAAGGGCCTTAGAGTATCAGTAGGTCACACTGTCGTAGTGTCAATAAAACTGGCACAAAGCAAACGACATGTAGTGTGGGTATGACGAAAATAAAAATAATTATGTTGTTTTTTGTCAAAATAGACACTTTTTAATACCACACAAAATTTCTAAGTCAAGTCTGTGAGATTCACAAAAACTTCTTATATTAAATAAACTATTAAAATTAAAACATAATAGTTCAATTATTTTTGGACTGATCAAGACAAGCTTTAGTGGTTCTAACTTCAAACTCTTATTATCTCCACTATATTATATCTCCATTTATGAAATTAAGATTATTATTTCCTTTGTTTCTTCTATTTCCATCCGTATCGTACATACAACAGCAAAGTTTTTTTTTAATTTGCGACAAATCTTTTTGTTATTAATTGTTATAATTTTTTACAGGCGTCCTGTTTTTCTGTATCTCTCAATTGGAATCATATCAGTTATCAACAAAATACCAAAAAATACTCACTTAAAATGAACACGCCGCGTCCATACAAGGTGGCTCGACCCTGAACATGAAAGAAAAGAGGGACGTGGTGCGTCTGTGTGCTTGGCGTGTGTGTGGTGCGTCCGTACGGCGGCGGCGCATCGATGTGAGTGTATTAGTGCGACAACTCATTACTTACGCCCGATCTTAGATAAATTACACACTTTTCTTACTTAGTAGACACTACTCGCCTATCGCACACTAACAACAAATTGGTTTTATTGAACACTTACCCAGCAATATTATTGGTAGATAGATGTCGTTGAATAGTTTTGAAGCCTTTTTCCCCTTTTGATATCTTTTACAATCTAGAGGTGGTCTAGCAAGATGAAATTTATGAAGATTGATACGTTAAATTTGTATGAATTAACGTAGAATTACGATGTCCAACTGATTGGATTTTAAAATGTTTTAAACAAATAAAGTGTTTCAGGGTTTGAAATAACAAGAAAAAAAGTATTAAATAACAAACATCTCTTTATTTTAATAATTATGTACTGGACATTGATAAAGAAATACATATATAATCGTCGTACCACAATTATGTCACATTTATATCTTATAATATTTTGTACAAGTACAGTATAATTCCGAATTAAGTTAATATGAATGTTTAAAGAATACCTGTATCTCGATTTTACATGAGGTAGATCGGTTATGGCTTCTTACAGAAATATTTTAGTAGACATCAATCTTAACTAGTTTTTTGCTACGGATTGGTCTGTGTTGTGAGATGGCACTGAATAATACATCGCTAACTAATCATTATAAACAATAATAAGCAAAATAACACTTCAAAATCTTTAATTAAATAGGAACTCAAATTAATTGCAACCATAGTGATAGAGGGTATATGAATGTGTGTCTTATCGTCTGGTAGAACGCAGAGATGTTCACGAATGTTTGATAGTAAGTGAAGAAGAAACACATCCATACACGCCAGCGAGATGGCAAGTGCTCACAGGCACCGTACGAGCGGTGACCAGAATAACGAATAAAAATCAGTCTCAAACTAATGATCACGCGCCAATGATCCTGTCACTTGTACGTTATCTCCGAGGAGTTAAACAATAGAAAATATTTCCAAGAACTTTGGCTCTTTACCCTGGCGTAGTAACCGTAGTTAAATGAGGTAGATAATGGCAGACCCGCCTAGCTTTACACTAACTACCAATATTACAACATTGCAACATGAAATTACGACTTCTAATCGAAAGTTATCATTAAATTTGTACACATTTATATTTGTACCAATAATTTCTTTGGAAAAAAATATATCATTACTCCTACACTGATTCCTTATACCTAGACCCTATACTTCGAACATGCCTAAATAAAATAAAATAATAATAATCAACAAACAGTACAGCCTTATTATATAATTACATACAATAATTATAAATCATGTGCGCTAAAACATTCAGAACAACTACAATGACATTAAATTATATTAAAAACATGGAAAATAAAATATTACATCTAGTAGGAAACTAATACCCGTAGAACAAATTGCAATAATGCTCACTTTACCGATCTCGTGTCACACGAGAACACATCTATAACACAAGGGCCATGTACACAACGAGATAATCATAATTTAACACTAAGAATAATTATGTACAACACTTTAAATATTTTTGACTGTTGCCTTACAACTACAAGTAAATATTTACCTTAACGACATTGAGTCATCGTGCACATGGCCCAACTTAGAACATCGTTTCTATGAACACCTATATTCGCTTGTCTCAATATCAATTCAACACAGCCCGTCGAGAGTTGCTTCGGTATCGAATTTAAATAATTTGAAATATAATTTTCGAGACACCAAGTTCTCTATAACGCATGTTTACAACACTACATAAATATGTACACGTAATATTAACAATACCGTATTCGGATTAGATATCGTACAGATATCGAAACGTCTACAAACTAATAATAAATAATCTTGTAAGAGACAGCATTATGTACAGAAGCACGGTGCGCGCGGTCGGCGGGGCCGGCCGCCGCTCGCGAGCCGGAGACACATTATTTTTTAATTACAAAAGCTCCAATGATTCTTTACAATTATCCCGTATCATGTATTCCAAACCAGTATAGTTATTATTCGGTATTTTGGCAAAAAAGAAATGTCCAAAACGTGTAAACTTTTCAAAGAGCTATTGAATGAAAACTTAAGAAATGTATAAAAGAGTGATTACGAACCGGTTATCGCGAGTCGCTACGGATCGGGGCTCGCACAATAGCTTTGTCAGTCGCAACTCGATATCGAGTTCAATACGTAATAATTACCGCTTGTGAAGTAGCCTTTGTCGCCGAAATAATGAGGCAATGTCGCGACCTTCTCCGACTAGACCATATTCCAGTTTCCGTTCGTTAAGCGCGAGGGAGGACACCGATGAAAATCAATAAACGGCAAGCATAGCGAAACATTATTTTTAGTTTTTATCACGAAACAATAGACGATACTAATAAATCAAAAAATATCTATTGTGCAATATGTTCTTTAGGTGTTTAGCAACGTTGCAAAACAAAAGAACAAAACGTCGTCGTTTTTGCCTCACCTTGCCTTGCGATTATGCAAATAGTACAACAATAAACATCTAAACTGTAACGTGGAAGAAAAAAGTACTTTTTATGGCAAAAATTGCAAATGCAAAATCGTAAAAAAGAATAGAGGACTACCTAACGAGACTACGGCGGTAGTCTTACCGAGAAAAGCAAAAAAATTGCTCTATAAAAGTAACCGTTGCCGTATTTTAGAAAAACCGTTATTATTTTTACTTTGCAAGGAATTTGCATAGAATCATGGAGTTGGCGACGAGCATCTCCGGAACAAGCGAGTGGGAGAGCATCGGCGTCGGCGGCCGACGGCAGCGCGGGTCTACGCGGGAGGAACTCGTATACCGGCTCGGCGGCGCGCGGGGCGCTCGGGGCGCGCGCGTCCTACGCGGAGTGGACCCGCAGGTCCGTGGGGGAGTCCGGCGTGGCCGGCCTCCGCGGCAGCGACAGGTCCTCGGGCTCGGTCTGCTCGGGCCACTCGTCCCACCGCCAGTCGGCCGCGGCGGCCACGGGCGGGCTGGGAGTGTCGGGCGTGCAGCCGGTGCTGGCGCATCTGTGCAGCGCAGCCGCTTGCCGCCGCCTGAACCGTGCGCCGCAGCGACAGGCGAAAGGTGCATCACCCTCGTGTACTAAAGCGTGGGCTTTTAGTTGGTTCGAGTCTGAGAAGCGCGCCGGACAGCGAGCACACGCGTATGGTCGCTCGCCGGTGTGAACGCGGAGGTGTCGGCGCAGATTGGCCACCTGCACGAAGTGACGCGGGCAGTGCGGGCAGCTGTACGGTTTCTCACCCGTGTGAAGTCGCAGGTGTGTCTTAAGGTGATGGTCGCGCGTGAAGCGCTTGTGGCACTCGCCGCACTCGAATGGTTTCTCACCCGTGTGAGTACGTTCGTGGTTTTGCAGGACGTGTTTGTAGCCAAAAGAGCGTGAGCAGACCTTGCAGGTGAAGAGTTTGTCTCGCGGAGGGTCGGCGGCACCGGGTGAGGAGCCTGATGATGGCGGGGAGGGGGGTGCAGTTGCTGTCTCGTCGAGCTTAGGCGTGCGGCGTCGTTTGCGCGCGCGCTCCATGTCGTGCGGGGGCAGCAACGGCGTGGGGGGTGATGGGGGCCAAGCTGCCAGCAATGCGTTGGAGTACAGCTCGGCCGGCAGCCCCGCCACCAACGCGGCGGCGCGTGTCGCCAGCAGTCGCTCCGCTAACATCGGCAGGGATTCTTGACGCATAGTCGACAGCGGTCTCACTGACACACCTGAACATAGAAAAGTTTGGAGTAAGATTAACCGTTACTTCGAAACAATAAACGACGCCTACACACAGACATGATTGGTCCACACTAGCTCAACACAGACAGGAGTGGAAAGGAGGTATTTGCCCTGCCGTAGGACAACATAGGCTGAAATAAATAAATAAATAAAGATTATTGTCAGAGGTGTTATAACACTCCATTGCATCAAAGTTCGCCAGTTAAAGATTTCTCTCACTCTTGGCCTACTTTCGTCAAGGTGGAGGACCTAAAAAAATAAGTTATAGTTTCTTTGCCATCACTTCCGTCACGAGTTAATTTCGACCTAAACAAACATCACAGTCGAACCTATCGATAGCATACTTATCAGCGCGAGAGGACAAAAAACAAAGCAAAAACTAAACCAGACGTTGTAAAGGAAACATTTGGTCGCAATCACGCCGCTGCAGGTCGCTTCCGCCCCGACCTGTTGCGCAAATTGTAGCTGCCACACTACCGCTGCTCGCTACCGTTCCAACCACGGTTTCAACTCAATCTATTTACTTTATTTACCTTGATCATTGCACGTGTATAGGTACCTATCTCCCTAAATAAATATTTCCGGACTAGCCGTCAGTTTCAAAATGTCAGGAGTGAAAAGCAATCATTTGGTGTGACGAGTTTGTATAGTGTCGTGGCGAGACACGGATCGGGCGCGGGAGGGGGCGGGGAGGGGCAGAAGCGACCAGACCACTTACTTATATAATGGAATTAATTATTCCTCGAGCGGCAAACTCCGCCCGCCCGCTCCGCCCAAATTATATTCAAATATTAATTTCGTTGAAGAAAAGCCTTTTTGAGAGCACTTAATTAAAATTAGACAAAATCATAATTGAAAGTTCTCCTCAAGGCGTGAAGAGGCGGCACGAGGAGGGAGCTCCTTACATTATCTACTTAGCCGTGGAATTAATTCCCGGCCGGGCTCTGGACTCAGCCATCGCGCTTAATTGAAAAAGGCAAAATATTTTGTCGTTCGCGAGTGCTGACACGAGGCACTTTACACTTTTTATTAAAACGAACAAGTTGTATCGTGAACGAAGAACTTCAGCACCTTTCTTAAATAAACTTTTCGAAGTGTCATATTCTAATTGCTTGTTGAAACTACGTATTGATAAATACACAAAGTCTGTAGTATAAGATAATTTTAAAGTTCGTGATTAGGCGGGGCGTCGCGCGCGGCACGTACCGGCTTATCCCATAACTTTTTAATAACATTCCTCGTTATGTTTTGGAGGACGAACACCGAACCGCACTCGTGATGTGATCAGAATTATAATACTAGGCTTAATGTAAAAGTTTAAACAAGTAAATACCGACATTTTGTTGTAAAACAATCTTGTATTCTAACGTCGTATCTAATTAAGTTCGAAAACAGATCAACAGATGAATTTACTTTTTGCAGCGGTGAATGTAGATGTAGAGTATTTTAGAGAAATCGTCGACATTAGGGCGAAGTGAACGTTTTAATAGGATAGACAAACAGTGAAACCATTTTTGTATAGTTCACAAATATAGCTGTTACTATTTTTACATTAAGACGTAATCGTTTCGGTAAAGTCATTGAACAACCACTTACGACATAATCTTACAAAGGCTACTATATTATCGATTACTTATTGAGTACGTTTTTTGTGCAGAGCACCGTCATAATGTATCATTTTTATTAGGCGGCCGGGCCCGCTGGGTGACAATGTTGGTGATAAATTTTTACAGCGCGCCGCACCCTTCCGCACGGAGCTTTTTATGTGCTAAAGAGTTGTAATTATCCCCTCTTTATACGCCATAAATATTTGTCAATAACCCATATTCAATACTTTTATGGAGTTGCCTGCGGCCGCCACTCCATAACTCATTATGTCGCAAGGGTTCGCCCGATAACGGACGTGTGAATGACGTCCTTATTGCTAGCACTTGCTACGAGCGGTGTATTCGTATGAGCGTTTAGAGAAAAGCTTGCTACTTTATTTGAAGATGATATTCATGATAATTTGAGTGAAGCAATAGTAATTAAGTATGTGCGATTAATTCTGATTTGAAAAATCTAATCTAAAAATAAAATTATTTGCATAGTTTCTGATTACAAAGTTCATTAGTACCTACATTTGTGTTTTATTTTAGTTGCACGATAATTTCATAAGGGATGCGAACTGTTTCAGAAATTATGTTTTACCGATAAAAAAACAAATGTCACACTGTGTCTCTTTTGGTCAATCGAACGTCTATTTGTTAAGATTAAGGGACTACGCCGGAAACACCACAGTACTGTAGAGGCATTCATTGAATGCATCACTTTTGTCAATTTCAATAAAATTTTGAAACTTCCCAAACAGTATTATTTTGTCCAGAATGACCTAATTACATTGTGGGCCATATAATGGGATTAACTTGCGGCTACCGGCGGCTTTAGGTACGTACTCACTCGCACAGATTACAGAGTTCGTACGGTTTCGGCGGTTTAGGGTTAAGCGGGATACCGCGCCGCCTAACGGGGCTTCTCTGACATAATAGTAGCAGTCGCCGTAACAAGTAACTTAACTAATGTCAGAACTATATTAACCTCGGAAGTAGAAGACCCTTCATTATTGGTACAAATGTCAGAGCCTCTGAAAAGTACAGCGTTTGAAGGTATAATAGGCCCTTCCTCTTTTAAAAATGTCTGTTTTCTTTTGATCAACGTTTAAACGTTTTTTTTTTTACTTTACTGATTTGAGAAGGTACTTTGGTTGTAAAAGAAAACGAACCTACATTATTGGTCGAAATGGCAGTACTCACAGTGCAGCGATATAACTTATTTTAAAACTTTTTTACAAAAAAGAAACCAACTGATTTCCAAACAAAAAACACTACAAAGTCGGTGTCTTTGGATCTGTATTTTCGTTTTTTTCCACCGACTTCCGAAACTAAAGTTATTTTTCACTTTCTAGTGTTTTTTTGGAAGTCGGTTGTTTTTTTTCGTGAAAATGTTTTTTATTTCTCACTTTTTAGTTATCCTCACCAATTTGTAAACGATCGTCTTACACGTCCACGCCCGATTAAAGACGGTTTTTTTTTTATTTAAAAATATTTATTGTTAATTTTTTTAAACCGCTCTACCGATTTTGATAAAATTTAAATGGGACTACCTAGGAAATAAAAAATTTTAAATAAAAAAATATTTTTCTAAACATATAGGTACTGAACGGTGAACATATATATAAAAAAAAGATGCCGACGAATTGAGAACCTCCTCCTTTTTTGAAGTCGGTTAAAAAGGCCACTCCTTTAATCGTACTTCTGTTTTTCTTTTGATCAACGTTTAAAGGAAAAATGATTGACTTTGCCGATCTTAAGTACATACTTTGATTTAAAGAGAAAACAACCTTCATTATTATCAGAAATGGCAGTATCTATTAGTGCAGCGATAGAACTTTTTTTTTTTAAACGTTGTCCCACACTAGGAATTTCTCCTGTATCGTGGGTGCTTTTACAAACATTTAAACTCACATACACAAACAGCCAGACCCGGAACAACTACTTGCAGGTCATACAAATATTTGTTCCGTGCGAAAATCGAACCCGCGACACGCAGCGCAGCAGTCAATCGCTTAACCACTGCGCCAACCGTGCCGTTTTAAATAGGCAATGTTTCATCAACATTTAAAGAATATTTTCTAGATTAAGAATTTTATTGGCAAAAATCTGTCGGTTAATTAATTAATTTAATTATTTATCCTCCTACTGGAACGCCATACAGCAATTACATTGCGTGCATTAGCAACAGAGCAGAAAATTAATTCATGTGCTGCTTTGCTTTGTATCCATCCTGTGCGCGGTGGACACCGAACGGGCGGCGATGGATTACGGACGCTCACGCAGCGTCAAGACACTTCTCCATAGTTCTATAAGTCCATCCATATTGTCTAAGTGCGTAAAAGGGAGTCCCCATCATCATCAAGTCCATCCAT
The DNA here is from genome assembly GCA_937001585.2 of Brachylomia viminalis. Taxonomy (NCBI): domain Eukaryota; kingdom Metazoa; phylum Arthropoda; class Insecta; order Lepidoptera; family Noctuidae; genus Brachylomia; species Brachylomia viminalis. Next base: position 15,515,385 of record OW443299.2, read on the forward strand.
ATTGCGCACATTCTTTGCCATTTATTTGAGAGAATCAATGAATTTTCAAAATGAATACATCAAATTGAAAAAAAAACTGAACATTTTGATGTGTCGTCCTTTCTGACAGAAGGCATTGACTATGTATCCTTAGAGATTTTTTATACCAAAAATATTAAGATTTAAAATTCGTGTTTACCTACAGACGTATTGATCATAATTATTAATTAAAAGCATAAAGATTTATGTTCCGTGTTACTAATGTTTTTAACTAGATTGATTACCTCAATATTTTATTCGTACAAAGATACAAAAATATCTAAGTACTAATGCAATTTCGCAATTAACATCATGTGTTTAAGATGAAAGGAATAATGATCTCAATAAAAGTGTGCGATTCAAAATTCATTGTACAAGCATCTTTCAAATGATAATTTGTTAAATAAGCTAATAGGTAAATATACAAAAAAAAAACGTAATTAAACTTTATTATGACAGTTCAGACAAAAAGTTGCAAACTACCATAATATTTGTAACGTGTGGAAGACGCTTTGAAAGAGCTTATTGTTTTATTGACTTTTCCTTTGTACGTTTGGGCTTTATTATAATTTCGTGAAATAAACGTACAAAGTTTGCAAGTGACTACTAGTAAAGAATGAGATATAGATAAGTATGTCTTTATCTAATATTTATTTATATTAATATCAAACTTCGGTTGAGATGATGATGGTTAATTCTGGATAATGGCTCATTTGATAATTATTTTACTTATGAATTAAGTATTTCAATGATTAGATTGCAATAAATATACTTATTTGAATTTTATATCAATATTCATCAAGAAAAGTTGTTTTGTTCTAAAATGAACAATCGTACATTAAATTAATAGTAGAATATGCACCAAGGGGATAAAGCAGTATGTTATGTCGCGGGCACCGGTGCGGTATTGAATCCCGAGCGTAAGCGAGAGATTCAAGCTCGCTCAAGACGAAAGCACGTTTATCCCCGAGGCGGATACTCTACTTTTCACACCATCTACTAGACAATTAAAAGCAATACCAATAGTAAGTACTAGAATCGAAGTATTTATTAAAATTACAATTACAGTTAGTAGACCTATTTAAAACAGTTAAAGGTAATGTTTGATACATTAGACCAGTTGTGGAAAGACAAAGTTATGTTTTTATTCGGTACATTCATTGAAGTGGAGGTGGTGTTTATTTGCGTATTGCTGTTGAGTAAAGTTTCAGAAACTTTGTTTTGCTGAGGATCATTTTAGATCGTGAATGTTGGTGAAGGTAGTGCTTGAGGCAGCGGGCTAGATGAATAGTGTTTTGATGTAGATGGTTGCGGTGACAAAGGTGTCCAAGGATCAGTTATCGACGGTGTTTTTAGTTTGATGTTGTCACCAATGCGGCAGCTTATTTTATCCTTATTCTGTATAGAATTTTCAATGTAGCTGTCCGCTACTACATCAGATTTCCATCCACTTTATATTTTAATCTGGGTCATGTCTGCTCCTGAATCCGCCAATAGAGTAGCCGATGTTCTCCTCAAACAATGGTCCGTGTAGAGCTCGGCATTTGTCAAGTTCAGGTATTTCGCAATTTCTGGACTTGCCTGGTGCACTTGCCTTTATTATAAGCTACGAATAATCTGTTATTGTTTATATTAGAGGGGCGTTAAGCTTGGTACTTTTTGATAATTCTTACGAATTCTCCACGGACTACGAATGACCGTTCCTTCTTTGATTTTGTATCTGACAAATTTACCAGCAACAAATCTGAATGTTTTTCGATATCTTCGATTTTAATGTTCAAGAGTTCGTTTCCACGACAAGCGCCATTCTCTCCAAAAATCAAGGCCACCTGTAACAAAAATAGTCAGGTAGCTTAGTAAGTAGGAAGATAAGTTTCGTGCTTTAGTACATATTCATTCTTATGTATTACAAGTACTTTCTTTGATTCAATAGGAGACGCGCATTTTGGCATGTCGAAACATTCCGCAACGCTTCAGTAAATCGCACACAAGCGAACGATGCATGAGCGGTTCGCTAGTAAGTATGAGTAAGTATGTAGCTATTTTAGTTACTAAAAATTCAATCATTAGGTAGGTACTTACTTTTGTGGCAAAGAAGTGCTTCTGGTCAGGGGCTTAATTTAGAAACGTTTCCACATTTTGATCTGTGAAAACTTTTGGCTTCTTAGCACGATGTCAATAATATATGATAATATGTTTAATGCTTATTGATGACCTAAGCATCGAATGGATGCACCATATGCTACCTGACTTCTTTGTACATGATAAATGCTGGAAGCAGACTAAAAGCACTGACTCAGATACAGGCTTGACGCCTTTTATAGTTTTCTATTTGTAAAAATCGTCGTAAGCTTTCATGTACGATTCTTTGAACTTTTCTGGGTAGAGTGTTGGCAATGCCAATGGCTTCGGATTTAATGTACTCGGAGTCAAATCACTATCGTCGCTCAACATTTTTGTGAGAATTTGTAGTTTAATTTGTTGTTTAATAGCAAAGTGATTTGCAGTATTCGCGCCTGTATCTTATTTGTGTTCTATTTTTTAAATTTGTATTCTACTTTCGGTGGCCAGTTCGAATTCCGAACATTTTTTTTCGTAGTGCAGGATCAATGGAAATGCATGGGCTTAGTATGTACTATGTAAATGTTTTTATGCGATTTTTACTTGAGGTTTAATGTACCATATTCAAATCACATGAATGACCAGCGGGTCATAATTAAATTCAGTACAATATAAATGCCCGGCTAGACACAGGGCTTTAATGACTTACTTTAGGTTAGGTTTGCATGGCATATAATTAGACATTGTCGAACCGGGTGGTGTGAAAATGAGTATACGTTACAAACGTTTCGTAAGTATGGTTTTGTAAAAAAAATGGAATGAATGAAATCATTGTTTCCCGTATGCGCCACTAGATGGCATTAGTAGTTGGGACAAGACCCCCATCAAACATGCACCCAACTACAATAAATCCATCAATAAACCCAAATTAAAATACCTTAATGGAATAATTAAGAAATTATTAAGCAATTATGTTTAATTCGTGGTATGGCTAACTAATTACTTACGAGTATTTAACCGGATGCGTAATTACTACATATTAGCACCGTAGGTAGGTACTACATACGTCGAAGCAGTTATTAGAAACGAAAGTTTCGCAATTACTCAAACCATTAATACCTATACAATTATCGACAATGAAAACTCTTCCTCAATCTATAAATTATACCTACTACAGCTACTTAGATAATTATTTAGGGTCTCAAACAGATAGGTAAGGAAATTTCTCAAACAGGACGTTCAAATGAAAATAAGATATTTATGAGTAACCTCTGACAATAATAAATAATTTACCTTAAACAAATATGATCCAGTACACTATTTCTTCTTTATTTACTAGCATTTTGTGTGTGATAAGAAAATGTGATTGCACAAATTAGTTCAATACTTTTGTTTTACGTTAATTTTGAGTAAACATACTTATTAAGTTTTACAAGAAAACGATATACAATCCGATTTGATCATTATTACAAGCAAATTTTACTCACATAACACAGAATACTGGTAAGTATCACATAAAACAACAATTAATACAATCTCGTAGCACGTACTACGCGGCGCTTCGTAGCGGAGCCGTAGCGCGCGGCTACGCGTTCGCTACCGCCTACGGTTCACTGAATCTGCAAAGTTAGCTGAATGCAAATAAACATGTGTGCGGTGAGCGCGGGTGTGTGGGCTGTGTGGGCGGCCAATCGCATCGCTCGCGCCACGCAAGCCGCGCGCCGGCTACGTTTGAAACTTTTCAGACACATGCACTTCCAGACTCAGCGGACTTAGGAGACAACAAGGCGCACTAATCTAAGAACTTCACAAACCTCTCGAATTCTGCGTCGACTGCAGCGACAGGGCCATCTCACTCCAGGGTCACGGCAAAATGCATTTATTTGCACTAGTTTCTTTATAAAGTTTATCGTTGTTCAATCAACAACTTGTTATCAAAGTCCTTGTAAGATTGTCAAGAAAAAACTAAGTGATAATGTTTATTAGAGAGCGATTACATGTTATGTCGGCGCGGAGTCGCGATTGTGAATGATCCGGGGACGCGGTGCGGGCGCGCTCCGTGTGACCTACCACAACACTGGCGGGACAGCGCGGAGAAACGCGAGCCGCGGCCGGCCGCCCCTCCGCGCGGTAAACACACCCCCACGCCCCACCCTGCGGCCCCCCGCGCGCGTGCAGCCCCCCGGTGCACTCCACGTGCACGCAATGCATTCACTTTTTATGACCGCTACTACATTATGTTCCTTCCTGACGTTGTTTTTTATCCCTCGCAGCGAGCGCCACATAAGCACTTTTTATGTTTTACGAGCGCTCCCGTGCGCCGGCCGGTACTTTCTTTGACTACGACTATTTGGGAACACACCTACTCAGCTTTATCTCGCAACTGTTTGTTCTTTGGTTGTAATTATAATAATGATGGCGATTAGAGCTCTTTGAGTTGGATTTGTGTTGAATTAAAATTAAATAATGTACTTTGATAATTCTTAGAGCATGCATCATGAAATTATAATATGTGGTTTACATCACTCGTCTTTTCCTTCTAATTATTACGTTTTGTTGTAATTTTTAGCACCTACGTTTGCTTTTCTAAGGTCTATGGTCAAGTTTTTAAATTATACATTCAAACCCAGAACAGAAAGAAAGAACACATCACTGTTTTATGATACTGATTTAGAATAAGTTTGCTATGCCTGTTATTCTGATTAAAAAAAGATCAAAAACAACTCAGATTGTTCTGTATCGCCAATATGTTAGTGTCGATCCAAATACAGAATGTTAAAAGACATTTCCGCAACACTAATTTACTCACTTTATATTGGCCACACATCCTCAAATGAGTCACACTTTGAAAAAGTATAATTAATTGAAACCAATATTAATTGATATCTACTTGATAAGAGGGCTATCACAATTTTTCTTATATTTGAGTGTTTGAAGAGTCTCACACTCAATTACAAGAAAAAAATTGATATTTATTTAGAGCACTTCCGAGACAAATAATCAAACTTTCTCGGCCATATATTTTTTTTAATTTTGTGGCCATATCTAAACCATAATCACACATATAAACTGGGAGTTTTGATGTGTGATTATGGTTTAGATATGGCCACAAAGTTAAAAAAAAATAACTGACCTGAATTGACTGACCGGTTGGCGCAGTTGGTAGCGACCCTGCCTTCTGAGCCGCTGGTCCCGGGTTCGATCCCCGGACCAGTCAAACATTAGTGTGCATGAACATGTCTGTTTGACCTGTATCTGGGTGTGTATATGTATATAATGTATGTATATCAGTCATCAGGTTACCGAAGTACAGGCTCTACCTAGTTCGGGACCTGAAGACCTTGTGTGGATGTTGTCTCATATTATTATTATTAATAGCGTGTGTGTTGTAAATTAATTTAATTTAATCACGTTTTACACAAAACTCTCTAGTTTTTACTATTACTTTTATACTTATTTTTTTTTAACCTTGAATTTGTAACCACCTTCAGTATTAATTTTATATAGATTTCTAGTAAACAACGCTGATAACATTGTACCTATGTAAGTTAATGACTTGAGTTTTCGAGACAACACGTAGCATTACTCTTAAGATTTTTATCTAGGGAGGCAACCTAGCTAGGAGAACAGTAGTTCACCCCGTACAAACATTTGTTAGTTTAAGTACCTACTACGCTGACTTACTTAGTTATTTAACTCTAATAATATGTACGAACTACCAATACCCTATAGGTATGCAATAAAAATATTATATATAGCTATTATATTAGGTATATTATATTATAAATATTTTTTTTTTACATTGCCTTTTGGTATTTATTCAATCATACGAAAATTAAGTTCCCAAGTAGAGCCGTAGTAGCCCTGAACAATTTTATTTAATTCACTTTTGGAAAATACTTAGACATTGTTATTGATTTCAGCTACTCTAAATATTAGGCATTTTATCGTAATTTAAAACAATAGAGGCAAATAAATAAAATTTCGATTAGCTAACGATACTGATAACTACGATCATTAAAATACTTTTCCGGTTAAAAGTGAACAGATTCGTAAACAGGTTAATCGATTAAGAATAAATTATCAGTAATTAGGCCTTTTTTTTTGGATAGCAAATTAATTTATAATTGTTTTTGATTAAAAAATGGCCATTATGTCACATTAATTAATTTGCTTTGTTGAAATTGTTTCTTGCTTTTTGGTAGGATGTTAATTGCTTCACTATTAGTCATTTTAACGTATAATTACTGTCTTTTTCGTTTTTAACTGTAGAGTTGGACATGGGTGATGTTTTAAATGCCTTATTAACCGACTTAAAAAAAGAGGAGGTTCTATGTTCGTTTGTATGTACTTTTTTATGTATCTTCGGCAAATGTTAACTGATTTGGATGTTTTTTTTGTTTGGAACAAAGTTCTCTAGAGGTGGTCCCGTTTAAATTTGGTGAGGACCTTACGAATACCTTCGGAGATAGACAATGAAACTCCATAATAATTAACAGTGCACGTAGTGTAATATGATTATTGTACTGAAGATCAAAGAAAATTGCAGGGTAGGTACCTATCGGTGGTCCACAGATCATGGACTTCGAAGATATTCCATAGAACTCCTCATAAGTGGAACAAACAGTAGGTACCTACACATATTGTGAATGGGTAATCGTACGGAAAAATGAAATAAAGTTGCTAAGCATCTAGGTACTGCAGGAGACGCCCTGGGCGTCGGGAATCCCAGGCTGATTCCCGGCCACCGTAGGCGCGGGCTTGCGGACGGCGTGCAAAGGATAGCTCGCCGTTCGATAAGGACCAGGCCCGGGTCGATGGCGCGTTGTGTTCCACGCGCGCCTCAAAGAGATGTCAGCAACAATGACGGGGTCCGCTAGGGCCGATGCCTGCCAGGGTTGCGGGAAAGTCTGAAAGGGTTACCGTGGCCCCTGGCACAGGCAACTCTTCAGTTGCCTGTGCCAGGGGCCACGCACCCATGTTCCTTCGAACATGGGTGGGTTTTAGTCAGTAAGAGTCCGTCACGCCGTCCCGCTCTACTCAGAGCGGAAGAAGTTATTTGATGATTTCCCACCCTCAAAAAAAAAAAAAGCATGTAGGTACCCAGTGGTACACGAACGTGAGAAACCACAACAAAAAAAAATCAAAATAAAAAACCTTTTACAAAAAACAACGAACTTCCAAAAAGAAAACACTACATATTGCAAAATAACATTGGTTTCGGAAGCCGGTGTCTTTGGTTTTGTTTTATTTTTTGCCAGTTGCCGCCGACTTCCAAAACTAAGGTTATTTTGCACTTTGTAGTGTTTTCTTTTTGGAAGTCGGTTGTATTCTTTAGTTTCAACAAGTTCTGTAAATTACAAAATATCAGAAGATTTAACTATGTCTATATCAACTTTACTTCTATTTATCATTAAGAACTGTTTAGTGCATGCTCTGTTCGACACCTATTGATGATTTTCTATTCTGTGCAAACTTGTAACGAACAACTTCTAAACCTCCTTAGATCCCTCCTTAAATCCCATCCTCATAAAACAAGCTACTATTCTTATTCCTTCTCTAGCTGTTCGTGCTGTAAGATTGTGGAACTCACCTCCTCCTAGCATTCGAGATTTAAAATCTATTTCTCAATTCAAATATCGAGTAAAATAGCATTACCTTTCCTCTTAACTGTGAGAGTTTTTTTATACAGTGGTGGTCATATAATTAGAAACACAAAGTCACTTGATAGTATTAATTACTTTTTATGTTATTATTGCTATTAATTGGAGGTACATGGTTCATTTACCACATTAAAATCTACACTCGTAACTCTAGTTTAAAAACGATCATTCAGTTAACTAATAATAAAAAAATATATGTAGAACTTGGAAAAAAAATATCTATATCATTAGTACAAGCAGTCGGACAGCGAATAAGAAACCAAGTGTAACTTACGTTCTAAAATTAAATTCCGAAACTACAATACATCTTTCATAATGTGATCTGAAGGCCAATTCCCGTAATTAAAAACGTTCAAAATCAATTCGCAATCTCATCTCAGCGATAATCAAATGTCAAAAATTTAGGTAAACGCTATAGAATGTTTGACAGATTGAGACTAAGATTAGAATGCGAATGCTCTTAAAAAATACGGGAATTGCCCCTCTGATCACATTAGGCAGTTTGTCGCCTTTTTCTTATTCATTTAGTTAGGTTATATTCTGAGTGATTTAAATATTAAAAATGGGTAAAAACAAGAGCTGCAATGCAGCAACAAGAAAATAATTGTGAATTTTCATTTCAAACTAAAATGGGCTTACAGAAAAATATCTGCTCACTTGAGTGTTCCGTAAAGATGGTATTTATCGCCATTGCAAACAGCACGGAATATCGGATAATGTGCCTAGAAAAGTTCGGCCACGGAAGACCACAATTCAAAAAGACAGGCTTATGATTCCTTTGTCTAAGACGGACCCCTTCAAAGATTGTAATGTTATTCGAAAATAAGTATTTTCACAGGACGACTCTCGAAACGTGTCTGCAAGACTAGTCTTTGGTTGATTGAAGGGAAATCGTTTGTAAAACTTGATAAAAAAGTACCAACCAACGGCAACGTAGAGAAAATCGTCTAGCCTTCGCTAGAAAATATGGCAGTTAGAAGTTTTATTTTCAGATGAAACTAAAATAAATTTGGTAAATTCCGACGGAAAACGATATGTACAGTCACGAGCACTAATAAATATACACTTAGCAAAATATAAAAGCGTATTTCTCGCGGAATATTCATAAAATTTTTGAAATAAGACCTATTTCATATCAGTATACGTCCCAAACTACTATGTTCGTAACAACATAAAATTACAATCAATGCTGTAGGAGAAAAACACATTTAGAAATGGCTAAGTGTGTACATATTAGTGCTCGTGACTGTACGACGACCAATTAACGAGGCTTTGAATAACAAGCACACCAAAAAGATAGTTAGCACGGCGCTGGAAATGTTAATATATGGGGATGTTTTTCGGAATACGGGGTTGGTTCCGTGAGATAGATTGAAGGTCTAATGGATCAGTATCAGTGCAGAGGCATCTCATAGAAAACAATGATCCCATATTTCGATGAAAATTTGACAGTGGCTTGAATATTTCAACACGATAATGACCTAAAGCATATAACAACCAACTTGAAAGTGTTTCTGTGTTTCGATGTTGGAGTGCCCTGCTAATAGTCCAGATTTAAACCCGATAGAGAATTGGTGGCACATCGTGAAGAAAACAGTGTCGGATAAACATATCACTAACCTCAACCAACTTTACGACGCATTTGTTGAAGTTTGGAAAGGTATTCTATTGGAAAGGAGTGAAAAATTGATAGAATCAATGCTACGACGTTGTAAATCTGTAATCGCTACAGAGGCTACCCAACCAAGTACAAGTTGGTCATGAATAAGGTATTCATAGTATCCATTTCACGATATATCCAAATTGTTGGAGTTTTGTTTAACTTTTTAGTGTTGATTTCTTGTTTCTAATTACTTGTCCGGCGCAGTTAATTGTATTTTAATGCAATATTGATATTGATAAAATGTTTTAATTTATAATCAATTACCATTGTTTGTTATTACTAAAATTATATGTTTATACTATAAAATAATTGGTCCATCCTTATATATAAATACTTAGGAACCCTCTTTTACGTATTAAAAATGATTGAAAATGGAAGTGAAGGTCGGTGTTTCTAATTATACGACAACCACTGTATATGTTTATTTATTTTAGCATTATGTATTTATTTAATTATACGTTAATTTTATGCATTTTATATAGGTATATTTAATTCTGAATTTTATTTCCAATATGTCTCGTGTAAAGATATAATTAAAACCTTTCACACGTTAAATGTTAAAAAGACCGCAGATCTATCGGGTAATTCTGTGGACGTTGTTAAGTCGATTATAAACATTGTAGCACCTACTTTAGCTGTTATTTTTAATAATTGTATTGACCGTGGTGAGTTTCCTGATCTTATGAAATACAGTAAAAAATACCGCTGTTTAAATCGGGTAGTACATCAGACCCTACTAATTATAGACCTATTTCAGTGCTACCTACCTTTAGTAAAGTTTTTGAAAAGCTTATTCTAAATCAAATGCAAAGATTTTTTAATGCACATAAATTACTACATAACAAACAGTTCGGTTTTACAAGGGGTCGTTCAACTACTGATAGTTGAACTTTTAGGGCATGTGTATAATGCATGGGAGGACAAATGCGATGCGTTGGGCATCTTTTGCGATTCGTCAAGGGCATTCGATTGTGTTCTTCATGAAACATTAATCAGGAAACTGCACCACTACGGAATTCGTAGCACCTCTCTGGATCTTCTTACTTCTTACTTAGGTGATAAAATTCAGAGAGTTGATGTTAACGGAAAAAGATCACCCGGATCGGTAGTAAGAATGGGGGTCCCTCAAGGCTTAATTCTTGGTCCATTTTTATTTCTTATTTATATAAATGACTTGCTTTACCTCATAAAGGATAAACATGACATGATGATTGTTTGCAGACGACACTTCACTTTTATTTAAACTCAAACGTCAGCAGCTGGTTACTGACAATGTAAATAGCGCCCTCGCAAAAGTAGTTAACTGGTTTAATGTTAATAACCTTCTTCTTAACGAAAAAAAAAACGTAACGTCTTAAGTTTACGATACCACATGTTAGACAAGTAGAAACAAGTGTTCTCATAAAGGGGCAAGAGTTGAAACCTGAAAATACCACAGTATTCTTAGGCATAACTTTAGATGCCAAGCTGCAATGGGGGCCCCATATAGATAAAATGTCAAAAAGCTTAGCTCTGCAGCATACGCTGTTAGAAAAATTTGTGGTTTAACTGATTTAGAGACAGTCCGTTTAGTATACTTTAGTTATTTTCATAGTGTAATGTCGTACAGTATTCTGCTGTGGGGAAATGCCGCCGATATTCAGACAATTTTTGTTTTACAAAAAAGGGCAATTCGTTCAATTTATAAATTAAGTCCCAGCCACTCCCTCAGAGACAAATATAATGACTGTGCCTTCTCAGTATATTTATGAAAATCATGTATGCACATAAAAATATTAACCTGTTTATAAAAAAAGTGATTTCCATAGTTTAAATACTAGGAACAAACACACATTTGTTGTTCCTACAACCAGGCAAAAGAAAATAGGTGGCTCGTTTAGATTCCAATGTATACATTTTTATAATAAACTTCCTAGCCACATTCAAGAACTAAGCCTTAATAAATTCAAATATTTTATAAAAAGGAAACTATGCCAGAAAGCCTATTATACTGTCAAATACTTTATTGAGGACAAAAAGGCTTGGGAGTGAGCTGTTCCAATAAATTTACACTGGGAATGTTGATTTATTTTATTGGTTTTTGCTAACTATTGTACTTTTAATCTTTGAATGACATGAATATTTACTGTATAAAGTATTATATTATTTTAATTATTGTGAATGTGAGGACATGTGCGTCATTGTTCCAGTTTTAATCATGTTCTGGCAGTTTGAGTAGTTTATGCGGCCTACCCAAATGTCCTTTCTTTGGTATTGTTCGTCGAATCGTTGAGCTCCTCAAGTTCTGAGTTTTGCTGCACGGTTACTGACAAATGCGTGCACTGACTGGACAGGTCCACTCGATCTGTGTGGTTCTTTCCTCAAAAGTCAATTTCAGACACCAATCTGCATGGTCCTCAATGATTATGTCCGGATTTTTATATACACATTGACATTGGTGAATTTTATATATACTATGACAAGAGTATTTACTTTGTAAATTATTATAATATTATTTTAACTATTGTGAATGTGAGAACTACGAGTATGTTGGTCATTGCTTTCTTTTGTTTTTTCTCTCTTAGTGTAATCATGATCTGGCAGTTTGAGTAACTTATGCGGCCTACTCAAATGTCCTTTCTTTGGTATTGTTCGTCGAATTGCTGAGCTCCTTAAGTTCTGAGTTAGCTGCACGATTACTGACAATTGCGTGCACTGACTGGACAGGTCCACTCTATCTGTGTGGTTCTTTCCTCAAAAGACCATTTCAGACACCGGTCTACATAGCCTTCACATGATCTAACCATGTTTCTGTCTGGACTGTAAAAGAGACTGTGACCTCTGAGTTTGTTTCGGCCTTTCTTCTCAGAGTAGTCAGATAGGAAACGCCGACCACATCTAGTTTAAAAAAAATATGATTGACGTGTAAAAGTGTTTGTACAAACCTACTTAGGTACAGAAATAAAATCATTTATCATTATCATTTAATATTCTAGTTTAAGACGTCACAAAATCAAATTCTTCTCTTTTTGTTCTCACACACTATTGTCTATATTTCTTTTTCATTTCTCCTTTCGCAGGTCTGCTGAAAGAAATTTCTTAAAAAATAAGCAGTAACTTTGTACTCAATACTAATATGTCGTATCTGTATCTATTTACTGTGTGTACCTACTTATAATACACACAGTATTAAATTGTAATTAATTTGTACATATGTACAATAATAAAATAAAGTTGTTGGGGTGTAACGCCCAACAGTGAAAATGTTGTGTAAGTACTTGTTATGTAAACTTGTAAGTTATGTTATGTACATGAGTAGACGAACGATTGCCTTGATGGATTTATTGCTACAAAATATAATTACACAATGATTACAATTAAATGCTATATTAAAGAAATGCACAACGAAACAATATGCATGTGCATAAATGAGTGTGACGTACAAACTAGGTACCGCAAAGTTCAGTGTAAAGTGTGGCTCGTGCAATAACTACTGATTCCTCTGAAAATAGATTATTAAAAATAGGAAAGTTATATGGAAGTTCTTCAATACCTCATATTACCTGTACAAAATAGATGCTAAGGCGATTTGCCTATCAAAATCTCTGAATGGAATTTCAGGAGAAATTGGTATAATTGTACTTTAAAATCTCCCACGAAAGAATTGGAGGAGTTCATAAAGATTCATAATAACTGAAGAGGAACTGATACACTTTAATTACACAACGTATGCGCATCTAATTCGGTAATACATGTGTAGGCGTAACAAGTTACCGCTCCACAGAACTTTACCGGCGCGCGGCGGCCTTGCAGCAGTCACGAGGCAATCATTAACCAAAGACAACACGCATAAAAAGCATAAGTGTCGACCATAGACGGCGGACCGCGTAAATTTACCATTTTTATTGTACCCGCTATTTTTACCACTTTATTTTTACCATTTTAGTGAGCACGCGCCTCCCTAGTGTTGCTTTTTGTCCCGAATCAGGGAAATAAACGAGTGGCTGACTGGCTGCACCTATTTTAGAGTTTTGTGTTTTTTATACAACATTATGTGAAGTTATTTTGGGTTTTATCATTCGGAGAGACACTAATGGGTTTAATAGACGATCAACGTCGTAGATGTATGGTAACTGGTGTTGAGGTGATCCATCTTGATGGACTACAGTCCGAATATAAAAGTAATCTCACAACGTTTTAATTAAACTTTTTAATTTTTGAAATGATTATCTATACATATAATAAAACCGTAGCAAAGTCAAATCTGTACAATGTTTTTATTTTCTAAACGGTTTTATTTAAAGTAATTTTTGTGAGATTAAATTCAAACTAAAAAAATCAAGAAAAAGATTCTAATGCCAAAATATAATTTTATGAAGTTTGTCTGTTAGTTAGAATGTATGTTCCAGCATCACGCAAATACTACGGCACCTATACCTACCTAACTGACCTATAAGTCAGTTAGGTAGGTCAGTCTATAGGCTATACATTATGACGCTATTTGCTACCGAGGATGAGCAATATTGCAATTTGTTCGTATTCTTCAATAGTTTACCGCAAATTGTACAAAGATGAGCCAAAATATAGCAGATAGTTACAGTACATTTCGTAGAAAATGAGACTGAGATGAGAGGGAACACAATATACCTACCAGTGCATGACATCAGTCGAATTATTCCATTACTTCTCTGGGCTGAATAGGGAACGAAATAGCAGATAGTTACATAGATAACCCATTAAATTATTATTATTATATCCCACTATACATTTAAGGAGCTACCTACCTATTAGATCTAGCTCATGTTGAGTTAGATCGGCTAATTTGCTAGTCTAACAATAGTTATTTGTTATGCAAGGCTGCAAAGTTGTTTTTTGGCGCGAGTACTTGTATTGAAACCTAAACAAGCGAAGGATTGTTTCAAATGTAGAATCCTAAGCGTAGCGAGGGTTTCAAAGGTACGAGACGCAGAATAACTTTGCAGCCGAGCGAAACACACAACTTTTCACCTCAGTACAGCGATGAAAATACCAGGTGCAAGAAAAATAGCTTAAATAATATATTAAACTAGTGATTATCTAAATTAAAAGTAAAATTACTACAATGTGTAATATTTATTTTTTTTCATGCAGTCGCCGTGTTGGCCAGTGCGATCATTCTAAAAATGAGGTTGGCGCACTGACATGAAATAAGTACCTATTACTTAATGCATTTTCAGTGGACTGGCGATATAGATAACTATTAAATTTTAAAATTTAATAATTATCGAATCAATAAATAAGTTCGAATTTAAAAAAAATCTTTCCACGCTAGCGGATAAAATGCACTTTCCACTTTCCACTCAGATTTCGAATGACAAACAGAATCTTTCCGAGGCTGTTAGGTAAAAAATTAATTTCTTAACGACTAGTAGGAATATTACTGACTACGTCAACTGTTTTAATTAAATCTATTTATAAAATTTAATTTTTACCGGAACTGGTGTTTGTATGGAGCAGTATACTTATCAGCATCAATAAATCAAACAAGACTAAAGACACCGTTCTTTAACAATACGACGCACGGCGAAAAAGATTCTAAGTTTTTTAAGAGCATTGCTCCCACCTGCTGCTGTCGCGTGCCCAAAAATGTTACACCAAAAGCACCCCTATAACTAGGAGCTTTAAGCTCGATTGTGCTTGTAGGAAATATGTGCAGCTAAGTTTTTTAGATAAAAAACTATATGTCTGTCCCTTTCCCTCGTAGTGCATGGTCCTTATCTGTCAGGATGTTTAAGTCTGTTATCTGGCACACGTCTTGCCACCTTGCCTCGGTTTCGGGGGCAGGCGGCCGTGTTTTACCAGGGTAACTATAAATTGGGCAACAACAACATCTTTGTCCTTTCAACATTCGCAGTAAACTATAAAGTTTGCCATCGAGGCAGGTGGCTCACTATCTGACATCACCCCGACATCGTTAATTAACGTAAATATACTCTAAATGCTGAATTATAGTTTAAGTTTGCCGATGCCATCTCGCTAATGTTGATTTAGGAATTCTTGTTTACCGCACATGCCCTAATGACAGATGGGAGATTGGACATAAAGTTGATCTACCATTTTATGTTTGTGCTCTCAATTTTATGAGTTTTGTCTACACACAGATATGAAATTGTCGTAATATGTAGATACATATAACGTTATTCATAATCATAAAGAAGCCTGTCCAGAGTGAAAATGAGCGCTGAGATTCCTTTGTCTCAAGAGAGGCGCGCCCCATCCTCCAGCACGCTCTTCAAACGACCCAACTCTTTGAAGACGAGAAACCACAATTAAGCCTTGCCGAAGTAAATTCAAGGACGCCTCACTTTGCTCGCAAATAAAAGGTATTCGTGTAACACTTTTACTTTTTCTTTTCTTTCGCGCAGGGTTATTCGCACAAACGTGTATTGTTTGAAAGGCTTATTCAACGTTGTAAACAAAAGAACCCTATCAAAGTCCACGCAAGCGTTGTTCTTCAGAAAACCCTTTCACTTTAATTGAGTCACTGTTATCACTGATATTGATAATAATGTAGTAATGGATAGGGACGTCATTATGTAATGCAGCATTCTTGACTATGTAATTATAGACGCTATTATGTCTTCCTGTATGTCTTACATAATGATTAGTCATTAGGTTTTATGGGAACTTAAAAAGAGTCGCCTTGTTATAACAGCTTGTGCTGAAGCAATTAACATCGAGAGTATACATATTTTCGTCGGGTACTTTAGATATAATAATGAAGCGAATAGTAAAATATCGCGCAAACCTTATTTTGGCAACTTGACGTCATAAAGCGAGCATTGAAAGCGAAAATAAACAAAAAGGGTCCAGAACAAAGTGTTCCGACATGCGCAAGTAATTTGTCCTATTGCGTTGTTATCTGAAACAATACATATTTTATACCCGTTTTGCAAACTGGGGCACAACGACGCTTTAT
Source organism: Brachylomia viminalis (assembly GCA_937001585.2). Lineage (NCBI taxonomy): Eukaryota > Metazoa > Arthropoda > Insecta > Lepidoptera > Noctuidae > Brachylomia > Brachylomia viminalis. The sequence continues at coordinate 15,531,727 of OW443299.2, forward strand.
GACGCCTCCGACGCATTGTACCTTATAGATAAAGCCTTGCGAAACTTTTTGCACCAGTAGTTAACAATTATTGACAATAGACATCGGATATCGAGAAAAATCACCAGGTTGCAATAAAAAAGCGAGGCCGCATTTAAAGTCTTCTGTTTCTCGCAAAAAGTTAGCCGCTGGTTATTTCGGTGCGACCATTTATATTGTTTTCAAAACATCATATTTCTGAGTAATAGTTGCCAAAAATAATTGCCCAACATAGGTAAACCTGATAATAGTTTGCGTACAATTGTGATTCGATCCCTTCCGTGTGAACGACAGATGTGCGCTTGCCACGGAATTACAAAAATTGTGAATATTTTTGTTCACATTAACGCGCGCTCGGCCGTTACGAATCAATCGCACACAATGAAGCGAATTTCTACCAGTTTTTTTTTTGTGTTTGTGTGCGCGATTTTGATGTAAATTTTTAGTAAACTTTGGACAGAATCTGGTTTTCCTTTATTATAATAGAAGGGCGGTTGATCAAGAACCGATATCGTTACAACAATCTTATGATTGATTACAAACTTGTTTGAGTAGATTGACACCTCAATAGAACGTGTCAAAATTTCAAGTGATCGTTGTGTTAATTACAACGTTTTTATTTTTAACAATTAAATCGATTTTCATTAACACGCCAATCAATATGTCGACTTTTGGAATTATAGGAAATAGTTGGGTTTTCGATATTGCAAAGTTCTTTTGTATTAATTACTTTTTTGTCAGTTATAAAACCAGTAGGATCTGTAATACAATGTAATTGACGTTACTTCATACTATCAAACCAATTCACGCTCAATGGATAGTAATTAAATTCACCTATTGCGTTTAGGGCAGCATGAGTAATCTATTCTTTTGATTTTTTTCTTAGATCCAAAAGTCCGTTACATTTATTCGTCTCAAGCTCAACCCCAGCAAAGTAAGTTCTCATATAAAATTCTCGGCTTTTACGAGAGCCTACATCGTGCAGGTGAGAGTGACAATCGAACAAGAATGAAGTATAAAATATCGCCTCCAAAGGATTCGCATTGAATATTTATCCCTAGCCGCGTAGCCCTGTCCGACTGCCCTTTGTTCTCGACGGCCGTTTAAACTTTTGATTCTGCAACTGGCAACAGTCAACTGGACCCTCGGAATTGATCAGGATAGCCGACAGGGTGAAGTAAGCACTTAAATATAGACTCTATGTTCGTCTACATTTGGTCTAAAAAGGAATGATTGTGCAGGGGTGGATAGGCCGTTCAAGCGCGGCAGGTGGCTATTCCATACTTGCGTCACGGGCTCTCCCCTTCCGGGTGTGATGAATAATTCCCTTTTCTCCGGGAGAATTGTCGTTGCGAACTATCCCGGCGACTCGATACGCACCGTCGGCCGCTCCGCATAAATGTGAATTATATCCTACACTATCCCACTTACAGAAGTCCTCTTTTTATTTCAACGCTAAAGCTGGATTTATGTTTTTCCCAACTGAACATTACGACTGGTTACGTGTTATTTGGCTACCAGACAAAACATATTCTTGTTATATAGTGTAGATGTTTATTTATAGAATAATCTTTATCTATTAACTATTTGTTTCATTATTATTTGTTACATTGTTTATGTAACATATATTTGTTGCCTTGTTTACAAAATACATATAAGTACAGTCGCTCTAGTGAAGGGGTAAAACACTAGCAGTGGTGGCTGGTGAAATTTCATTGAGCCAACCGTACCTACATCAATCAAGAAGTAGTTCTTCTAAGTTGTTTACTAGCTATAAATGAATCTATCGCCTTAAAAAAATATCTTTCAAATAAAAAAAGAGAAAATAAAGCTGCTTGTACATTGATCCATAAAATGTAATTCCCATTCCAGTAAGTGAATTAAAAACATGTGACTAAACAGTTAGATAAGTTCCTCTGAAACCCATATACTAAGGTAAATAAATATGATACCTATGTACAACTTTATATAGATGGACCGTATCCGCCGTAGGTATCCGCAGTGATCGGAAGACGGTGTACATTATGTAAACCATTCATTTGTAAATGTTGGCATTTTCCCATTCACAAAGGATTAATGCTATCGCGCGGGCATTGTGGACGCGGTCCAGCGGCGGGCGGCGGACGGTCACTGCTCGATCACTCCTTCTTTCAGCCCATTCATAACGTCTTTCAAACGTCTGGGCCCCTTTGTGCGCCCGTCGTACTCCTTCCAGTCGAAACCGTCACCTTTTGTATCACACGACTCTTCGTCCGCTGTCAAACGCCTTGCACAAATTCAAAAATAACATCGACATACATTTTTTGTAATGTCCCTGTACAAACGTTAGATAAGTTCGCGTTGATCTTTGTCTGAAGCAAACAACGGACGTGTCCTGTCGCTTATCTGTGAGTATTGATCATGAATGGCTATGGAATAACCATAAACCTAAAAGCAAACTGAAAAAAATATTGCATATCTGATTCGATAAGCAAAGATTCATAACTCCGTGTATCCTTTCCTTAGAAAAACATTTCGAATATCTCAATAATCATAAAACTCAGAAACTTCTTACCCGTATTTGCTTTTGATTATAATGGTTTAACATTCACGGCACATCTCCAAAAGGACAACTTAAGGTAATAAATGTTTTTTAACTTCAAACGAAAAGATCAACAATTTAAAACCCATTAAAACATATAAAAGAATATTGGAACACAAAACCAACATATTCAAAACATGACAGGTCACATTAGGACTATGTTGAGAGTTCACGAGACGAAACATCTTACGCGGTGTGAGGACGCCACACAATACAATAGGTGCTTAGCTTGACAACAATTCGCATTTTTTTAAAATATAATAGTGCTGCACTCGTGCCGTCGCGCACGACACGACATGACGCGTGCTATTGTGATGCAGCCAAATGCATAATTTGTGAGCACATGCCGTTTTTTACCCAAAAATTTGGATAAAAAGTGACCTACCAACGAGTATGTAACGGGAATCCGTTGGACGGTATCTATTGAATATTTTTTGACCCGTAGACATGGACTACAAATAAAACGTCCAGGTGCGAGTTCGCATAAAATATATTATTATATACACTACCCATTGTTAATAATAATAGAATTTTACATTTTGGTGTGATGTTTTTTGCTGAAATGTACCAGGTTGGGGTCAATCTTTCCAGTGATCCTTAGGGTTGTTTGTTTACGAGAATATTTACAAAAACTCAACTTTAAACACGATAACCATAGCCAGTCAAAATGTTTAAAATTCATTCATGCGCTAAAATTAGAAAACGTAACATAATATGTATATCTTAACATATGTATACCTATCTTTGATAAATACTGGACATATTATGACAGACAACCCACTCTCTCACACGAGCCTAGGGTTCGATAGGGTGCTATAAGCAATTTGCTTCCCGTGGCGATAATGTCGTGCACAGAGTTGAGAACAAAACTCAGAACTCAGTATAAAATGTAGGTATTGGCCTTTGTGTTATAACAAAAGATCAGAATACCCTCAATATCAAGACACAAAGATGGTCATTTGATTTTATTTTACATTTCTTGGTTAGTTCTACGACCTACACTATACTAAAAAGAAAAGAAGTATATCGTTTAGTGTATGCGTGCTAAAGCTTGAAACAATATTTCGTTATATTTCGATACCAAAAATTAAAATTAAAAATCACACTTAAAATTAGGTACGTTTCAAAAAATCTACTTCTACTGCTTGAACAAGGCTCTACGCTACGAGTGGTGAGAATCAAATATTCGTGCAGCACACACTGGTCAGCTACGCTACCCCTTGCGAAATAGAAGAACAAGAATAAAAATGCACTACCTACTTAGATATATTATGTCCCCTGAAAAGCTTTCAGCAAAAAAAAAATACAGTAACTTTATAGTAACTTAATGACAAGGAAAACAGTCCTCGTCAGGGTTAAGGTGGTTCGTACTTATAATTAATATACCTACAGGGTGAAATTGAATTCATGGGCATTATTTTAAAGGGTCATTGTACTCATCATTATGAACAACTGACTACAATGACCCTTTAAAATAATGCCCATGAATTCAATTTCACCATGTATATAATCTCAGACTTACATAACTTGACAGAAATCAAACTTAACATTTGGTGCTAGCATTAGAAGCTCTGCCGCGAGGTAAAGTCGCGGACACAGAAAATCCTTCCCGGCACAGTGTACGCGCTCCGATACTATGTCGCGCTATGAAAGTACACTGTGTGACCAGAAGTGGAAAACCAAGTAAAAATAAAACTATTATTATATTACACTATATTAATTATTACTTTCTTCACTAGTTTCAGTAGAATCGAGATTAATTAATTTTCATAATCAGCTAAGCAACTGCTGAAATCTTCTATGCAGTAACTATCCTTATTCAAATAACTCTATGCATACTTATGATTAAACTTGTTAGACTTATAGTCTAAAGATACAAATTCACATTTATAAAAAAAAAACTGGGTTTCCATGTCCGTTTTACCTTATTAAATGTGACAGCATTAGTTTAACAAAACCATGACCATGAAGTATGTTTTCAACCAAAAGTAAACCATAAAATTAAAAATGAGCTCCTAAAAAACCAAAAAGCCTGGTAGCACAGTGAGCGTCCAGCGGAGTGCCGACCTCCGCAGCCCTCGCTCCTGCCACTGACAACACCTTTGACGCGACCCACACAACAGCCCTTGCGTAACCTCTCGCAAACCCTCCGCTTGTCCAATTTCATACACAAATCAATACACACAACTAACTGGTAAAGACGTTTCTATTTACTATTTGGTGCTTGTGCTTTACCCATTTCTAGAATTTTCATTCTTGGGATTAATTTAACAAGTATTTTTTTTATTTGACAAACTGTTATTTCTGTCCTAAAAATCATGACAGGGTGATATTTTGGTAGAATTTTAAATTAAAGCTTTATTCTGCTACACGCACGCTGCACCACGCTCTAAATGAGAGCTATTTTGTAAGTTTTACGTCACCTAAAATTGCGAGCAACTCACACGAAGGGATGCACTCTCAAGCAAGTACCCATAACGTGATTGACGTCCGATATCTTCCGAAAAAAAAACTTAAAGGGAGGTAAAAAATATTGATCGGATTACTCAAATTGTAGACCAGCTGCGAGACAGTTTGCGGACGCCGCACTTTTTTCAACGTTTCGCAACAATCCATAAATACTGCACCATTCAGCAACTTCCGATCTCAAAAGTCCAATTTCATTTCAATTCGGACGAATCTAATTGTGAATTCATTAATCTTTAGCTTCACATCTCCTGCCACTTTTGTCTGGTCAGTTATTGACAGGAAATCGATTTAGGTTTTTTTACAAACAAATTAATAGACAGCTATGGATTCCCAGAACAATTAGCTTGGTCACATATTGTCTGTGCCCCATTTGATGGGATATGGGATAATATCTTTTGCAAGGCTAGAGTGACTTGCTAAACTGTAATCTATAATAAGTTAGGAGGATTTCAACAACTAGAAAACCAAATACTTAACCGGTTTCTTTTTTTTTTTTGACGAGATAACTATTTAAATTTTATAGATGTTTCGAATTAACATTACACTTTTTTTATCTTGTAGGAACGCTGAAGACGGGACGATGCGCCGATAAAAGCTGGCACAAAATAATTAATTACTTTAGTATGTTAGTAAACACACGTTTGAACATAACATTGTTTGAATTTATGAAGTATATTGCTTGACAAACATTTCGCTTTGTTTTTTTTATCAAGCTACCTAAATCACATAAGCGTGTTTCACGCGCCCTTGCAAAGTGTTTCAGATAACTCCACTTTTTATATAACTATCGACAAAATCGACATCTCGATCCTTTGAGGTTTTTAATAACCGTTTCCTGTCCAATGTGAGACAGAATATAATGTTATAGAAAACATTAGTGTCAAAAGAGCATTTAATACAGATTTACCATTGTGTGGGCGACGTCACTCAAAATTATATCAATGTCGAAGTTTGATCATAAAAGGACAACACACGGTAGGTCGGCAGCTATTAAATATATTGTTGAACGCAATTGTGCAACGCGTAAACACGTGCACGATGTTTTAGAGAAACTAGTTTTTATTCCAAATATTCGGAATACTTAATTAAATAGATAGAATCCTCTGAATGAATGTGCTGGCCCGTTTCAGCTCAATGTCTCATTTACCTTAATCTAAACACCTAAGCAATACGAGCTTTTGCACTATTCTTGGATGCTCTACTTTTTCTCGATATTTATTGAAATAGGTAGCGCTTTCGTTACTTAAATTGTCATCGATAGGTACTGCACAAGCTGTAAAACTATTTTCTATTGTTAATAAGTAGTATTTTATTTTTATCACGGAGTTTTGTGCTAAACACAAGGAGAAGACACACCTACTACATACAAGTATCAAACATTGCACAATTATTCCTGGTTGCAAACTTTTTGCTTCGGGTCAACATAAAGCCACAGAATATTATATTTCTCTCGAAAGAAAATATCCCATTTCCGCATCTTCCTACAACAATGAGTGCGCCAACAAACTATTCAAATACAACGCAGGCGTTCGTACACCCAAATATTTTTTGCCCACAGCGAATTAATGGATAACCAAAACCAATGCAAAATAAAAAATAGCCTTATTAAATGTTGGTTTCGCGTAATAACACGTTGGTGGTTTTTTCTTTGTTTCCAAGAGCCGCGCCAAGATATCCGGTTACGGCCGTTAAATATTTTGCCTCACGATGAAAGGGAAACTTGTAGTTTTTTCTATGAGATTTCGTTTTTGCTCACTAAACGCGGAAGTCTCGTGCACTTATGCAAAAGCTGGATTTCGGATCGGTTTCGCTTTTATTCCCTCGACGAGCTCCAAATAACATACAATTACTCACGTCCACATTCAAAGTAACGAACTTCTACTATAATTGCCATCTTATTGTTAAAACTTATAATTTAATTGCTTTTTAAGTCGCAGATATTCGTTATTCAACGTATTAAGTCAAATATCTACATTTTGCTGAATTCAAAGAATTTTTGCAAAGGAACATTTATCAAGGCCACAAAGAGAGTGAAACCTCTCTCAAAAGAGGCCTGCTCCGGACAGATTTAATTTGTTGCGAAGGCCTTTATAATTGGAACATAAAGATTGCGAGTAATTAATTTTCGCAGCGAGTCAGAAGCAAAGAGGCCGCGCATTGAGCCTGAGCGGCGGCACCACCGCGCCTAATTAATATTAATGACACCAGGAGGCGCCGCGTCCGCGCCCGCACCCGCGGCCACCTCGCGCTCAGCTTCCTTTATCTGACACCCACGCATAGGACAACCGCGTTAATTTCTGTCTGATGCCTTTATATGCTTTCACAAGAATGTGAGAGTGTAGCGGCGCACACGACACATTGTTTGATTAGATATGTACGAGGATGGATGGGCGGCGCGCGGCGTGCGGGCGGGGCGCGGTGACCGATGAGACTCCGCTAAAAGCCGGACGGAAGCCGCGGACACCCGACTCAGGTTACACCAACCGTGGGAGACGACGCAACCATGCCAGGGTTGATGCCGAGCATGTTTTGATATAACGTAATGTTTAATGTTTGCAAACAAACCAATGTTTACTATTACGGTTGGATTCGGCAAGAAAAAAATCAATCAACACTTTTAATTCTGTCTTAATTTTCTGTATATTCAAAAATAAAATTATGTTTTATTTAATTATTTATTAATAAAGGTAGGTACACCAACAGCTTCTGTATACATAATATCAAATAACAGTTGAGGGCTTATACAGTTGCCAATAAGAGGTGAACTATAACATTTGCAAATATAGTGATATCCTAAGGTAAAAACGAAATACATCAAAATTAAGCGGTACCGACAATATAAACAGAAATATAAAAAGACATAACTTATAAGATTGCAGAGGTTGCAACAAATATCTACATAGGTACCTACTAATACAATAAAATTAATCTTTAGATTGTGTGAGTTGCGTGCTATGGGACCTCAAAATTTGGGTCTTAAAGTGTATTACTGAGTCATGAATCCATGATATTTAGGTCAACATCTGTAGAGAATTTTATATATGAATGTACCTATGTATTTATCTATATCTATAAAAATCAATGCCACTTTTCGTTGTAATTTTATAACTCAAGAACGGATGGACCGATTTTGATATTTCTTTTTTTAGAATATTCCTTGAAGTACGAGGATGGTTCATACGGAGAGAAAAAAAAAATGTTAGGCGGTACGAAGTTCGCGGGGTCAGCTAGTACATTATATATGTTTCGGCTAACCGGGTTGCATATTAGTTAAAAAGCGCAAGGCACTACTATTGATCTGTGCAGTTCACCTTAACAAAAAAAATGTAAGTACTTAGAGTACGTGTACCGTGCCCGCATGCGGTGACCGCAAACGGCCGCAATTCCTGCTAGTGAGTTTTATACAAGTTCTCCCACATCCCAATCGTCATGAGTCCAAGATAAGAGGAAAATTCACAATTTATATTACTTATGTAAAAATAAAGAAACATAAATTGTGCGTAGTATCAACCCTGATATTATTGCACAAGCAAAAGATGAGCGATATTCCGCGAGTTCTTCCTGCGGGTCCATATGCGAGACGTCTCATCCCCACTTAGCTATGTATAAACAAAATCCACTGTCACATCACACATCGGTTTTTGTTCATTGAATACTGCGATTCCTTTCTGTCTACCGAAACTACCAAGCAGGGTTCCTATCCCACACCTTAATGTAGATATTACAAATAAATTATTATTTCGTCCTACAGAAACATTTTAGCAAAAGTTCAAAATTATTTATGGGTTCGTTTCTACTCTCTATTTTAGATCAAAGGTAAAAACGAGTGTATTTTAAGTGATCTTTTAATGGTCCAACAAGAGGTAGGTACGGTCCACCGATCGACTATACAGACCTACTTAGGAAGATGTGGATGGAAACTTACCGACAATTGAGACCCCACTATGACAGAAACCAACGAACATAGTCTCCGTCTACGTATCTTACCAATCGTAAATGATGAATTTTGATTATTTTGAATTGGTAACTAACGGGCGTAGCACGTCGTATCACGCGTCTAAGAAGTATTGGACAAACACTAAGTAAAATAGCTGAACAAAATATTTAAACTTGTATGTCTATTCTATATCATATGTAGGTCAATAATGTCAAAAGGTAAAAAAGCGGCGTTTATCAATGAGAATAGTTAAAAGCAGTTTTAAGTAACATTTCGCGCGGCTTCACTTGTATAAGAACCGGAGCAAATGTAGGTAAGAAGGTTATAATCGAGCTTAAAGTGGGTTAAGCAAAAAGCGGCATATGTTTTATTGTAAAAAATCCTTTGAGACGCATAATGTGCACGTGTGCGCGCGCTCGAGTGCAGGCGAGCGAAAGTCTTCGCGTGCGATGCGCGATGCACCACCAACACGTCACGACTTGAGTATTGACATTGCAGCTTACAATGTTAATATAATAATTATGGTTTGCTTTAAGGCTAAGAGTACTATTCGCAATCTTTTATTTTTGTCTTTTCGGTTCGACAAAATAAGTTGGTGTGCATTTATCTGGTATGAGAAATGCATAGCCGCTATTTTCATACCGTGTGTCAAGCGAGATCTTGTCCAAACATTTTGTAGTCTTAAACTCTCCATGCATGATATAAACATTTATGCATGCAGAGATAAGTTTAGGAAGGGTTTTTAATGAAACTAAGGCCCTAGTAATTCCATGTATAACAAATTGAAACTTTTTCAAATGCACTTTCTTTGTGTATTGCAAGTATGTATTTTGACTAACATGTTGAAAGTTCTCGTCCGCTTACGATTCTCTGCGGTATCGCGGTGCAATGAAGCGATGGTTTGCTTGCGTTACCCGGGACCACTAGAGTGTGAAATCACCCGTTCACGTACTATTGTAAAGGGCTTGTACACATGCCGACAAAGTCCTTTAAGGCCTCACTGACTGTACTAACAAGAACTTGAACAGATACATGTTTAATAGAACACTCGACTATTATCCACTCGAAACCAAATAAAATACATTTAAAAGGAATTTGGTTGAACATAATTTTAAGTAAGTACATAATTTATCAAGAAATTGTAGAAAGAGTTTGCGGCTGTTTTATTGTGAAGCGGATGTGATATAATTTGGACATCCATCTTTATAGCAATCTGTATTGTGGGTAATTACTGTTTACAATCCTCACATTTTACAAAATTCAACCGTCTTTGTTTAATAAGGTAGTAGAGCAGTGTTAGTCTAGTCTCAAATGTTCCTACTTGCTAGAAGTACCTACCTACACCTACTTACCTACCTACAACCTGTAATTAATTCAGAATAATATTATTAAATAAATAATAATATTCGGAAAACATCAATGACAAAAAACAGGTAGCCTGCTAATAAACGTCTCAATGTTACAAGTGTTTTATTTATTCGACCTTAAAGTACATAGAAGAACAATTGACATCATGTGTATCGAGTCATATGTAACCACGTGTAGGTATGATAATAATTGCTTTGAAACCGGAGCTCTCGCAATCCGATCCGACAAAAGACGCCATCGAAAGTGCAAGTGTTGCAATAATACTTCATTTCCACTCTTCCAGTTACGCATTCCGATATTTTTTTTTCTATCATTCGTTTTGTTTGCCTGTCAGACGCGAGTTATAAATGATCGAAACTTGCGATATCGATTTTCAATGCTACATCAATAAGTAACAAATGAAAACATCTATGTTGTTGAAATTTATACTCTATCTTAATTATTTTAAGTTTAAAATGCCTCTCTTGGCCCGGTTTTCGGACAAAAAATAATCCTTACCTGAATACAAAGGAGAGATTTAGGTAAATTTGCTTGCAAAAACTATTTCTATTACAGCAAAATACAATCAAATTGTGCAAAATGGTTAAAAATTATATTCCTAGATGATGCAGTGTAATGATAAGAAACTAAAAAGAAAACATATTTGGCACAATAACATGTAATAATCATTTAAAACATGTACCTAGGTAACCAACTTGCCTGAAACTGCTTGCAAACAATTTGCATCATAAATTCAGCTGTTGCCAAGCTACAAGTTATCGATCGATATAATTAATTTATGACAGGTATTTTATGTATGAAGGTTATTATTCCTACATATCGCTATTGTTACAAGGTTGTAGTTTGTATAACTTGATAAAATGCACAAATAGCAACTAGTTAAAGCAACTTTTGAGCAATATTCCTGAAACATAGGTCAAAAACCTTTTGGTTCCAATTTGTTTTTATAACGACAAGATAGAAATGGATACCTACTGCATACTTAGTGAAAAACGATACATCCTTTCATTGGAGTATCCCAGAGGCGAGTAATTAACCCGACTTTTTGTGACCAACCCATATACATTTGATTTATTTTTAGGCTCATTCGTAAAAGAAGAATTTGCAAAATATTACAGCCCATTCGACGCAATAAACTATGCTTCTCAATCTTGCTTCAATTGTATTCTTGTTTAATTTTTATCTTAAATTCTAAAAATATTATTAGAATTCTTTTGCATGAAACTTAATATCACAAATGACAGGGAGATCTTTAATAAAACTTTATTGAATTAATTTCTTTAAACGTAGGCAATCTAGACCTTATAACACCTTATCTTATATATCGTCACGATGGATGTAGAACTTTGAGACACGCCACCATTCGGTGGTCGGTCCCTTCAACGGAGGCGATTCCGGGAACGCAGTAAAAAGCGCAGGTATATTCGAGAGTGAAAGGGTCTGTGCAATACGAGAGCAGCGCAGTTTCTCTCGGATACTGACCTTCGGGGCTTCGGTTTTTGTCCGATCAGATGCGCCACACTGATCCTTTGGCGAATGTTAAGCAGAAACACGTGGGAATATGCGCCCTTCGCCTAGATTGACGGAGATTTCGTTATTATTTGCATTCTGTGAATTTCTATTGGTAGGTTGCTATCATTTTGTATGCATCCTGATCGGTATCGGTTCTTCAGTAAGGTGAGCTATGACGGGTAAGACATTCGTGAAACTACGTGAGAAAAAATCTTTGTGACTAGCGGTAGATACAGTAGTTTTGGATACTTAATAAAAAAATCACTATTGTAGATAAATAACCATCAAATCTTTTAAAACATCAACTTCGTAGCAGCCCGTAGCCGTCCGCTACAGAACGTAGGCCTACTCCTAGATCGCTGCTGAACCACTGTCCTTTCATCTAAAAAGTAATCATAGGTACATTCGTGGCACCTACTATTAACTACCTATGTAAGTCGAGACAAGAAACAACAAATATATATCTCTAATAAACACGATGTGTGTAGATACCTACTGTGCACAGAGAAGGTATTAATAATACCAATCGATTCCATACGTAGCTGTTTAGACTCCGTTTCTTGCAGAAGAAAAAAGTATGAAAGTAGTCACAATAACCCGTCGGCGTCAATAATGTAATAGTTGACGTAATCATTGTCAGTAGTTAGTTCCCACGCACACACACAGCTCACGGTGTTCTATTTAAACAGCCAATCGAATCGGACCCTTTCCTACGTAAAATTTGAATGTTTGACGTGAAATTTTATTTGCGCAAACGTTTTTTTTCTATGCAATGCGTCGATGCACTTTCTACAGAACACATCGTGGGAATGCAGGTGAGGAAGGGTTTCGTAAGGCGACACATTGTTCGCCCCCGACTTCAACCCGGTTGCACAAAAGTTAACTTAGCCTATTGTGGAGACGTCAAGTGATGTTCGCCTAATAGATAATTTATAGCCGCCGCAGTCCGCCTCACATCATACAAACTTTAAAATATTAGGGTTGTTTTGGGTCCTGCGACATACCATAGATCTTGGATCTCATATTTAAAGATTTGGCAAGATAATTTGCTTCGGCCTCTTTGTTCCCAACCTGTTTGCTATCTTTCTGGGTACGTTTTGTTTAATTGCTGCTGTTGTTTCTTTAATCGATTTTATTCGTACAAAGGACATGACAAATGAATGTCGTAAGTTATTTTTTCAACACAACCGAATCGTTTCTTGGACAAGGAATTTGATGTTACAAGAGAAAATGTCGATTGAATAGTTATAGTAAGTATAAGTATAGTAAGTATTTGTATACCTATCAGAAAGTGTCAATTAATAGAAGACATAGATGATAACAAACATGTAGGAAGACCATATTTGTTATCTTAACAAACAGTCTTATTTTAAATGAATACCAATAAAAACCAATAGTGGGAGAAATCCATGACAAGCAACGAAATGATATAGAATCACCAAATAGCGCAAGCATAATCCCTTTAAATGTAGATGTGTAGGGAGTATTATGACCGCGTTGACAAGCCCTCGACGCTCACAAGCAAGGTGCTACCTCTCTAATCCTCGTGTAGGTCCCAGCATCACGTCACATCTCCGAAACTATCGCACACTTTATGACACTTGCATAAACGTAAAATCAACAAAGGTTAATTTTAACTGTCACCGGATTAATGTCTGTGTTCAAATGTTTCGTACAGATTAACGACTGCGATAAATTCGCCACGCACGCGTACGTTTCATTTGTAACGCTTAATTACACTGGGTGTTGAATGTGTTATTCCTAAATATAGAATTAAATATTATATGATATGTTATCTTAAATTCAGAACCAATTATTGTAATACACAGTTACCTACTACGAAAACCAATTCTAAGAAGACACAGCGAAGAGCTTTTTGCAGGTTGATTTTAGCAGCCATTAAAGATGTGTTCGTAATATCGACCAACCGTATGACGGACACATAGCATTTTAAATGACACTGCCATTATAGGAAAGGTCACATATTACGTCCTAACCATTATAAAAAATAATTGTTGCATGACTAAAAGTTTTCAATATTTTCATGCGGTGGGTGTTACGGGCGACATCTCGTAGTCCTGCGCCGCATACGTGGGTCACACTGTAAGTTTTTAGAAAATTAAAAACGGAATGATGTAGAAGCCTGTTAATATTTTTATTGCTTTTTCGAAGTAGTCTCCGTTCCTCTCTAAGCACTGTCGCATGCGATGGAACCATTTGACTGAAGCAGTGGGCCCACTCTTCTTTAGGGATTTCTTCCACGCCTTTTTCAAACGCAGCCACGGCGTCTTGCATCCGCATGACAGACACTTTTTAAATTGCCGCCAATTTGTAAAAACAAATGACATATTTATGCATTTTATTCGTAGACAATTTTATTACAAATCTACAGATTCCCAAAAAGTTCCTAATTCGAAATTTAAATAAATTTGTCATCGGCTGCTTTTCTTACTGGCCTATTCTAAAAACATTCTGTGTGACTCTCGTATTGGGGATAATATTTCTATACATACATGCTTATGTACAAACGCCATCACGATTTACGCTTCCACTTAACCCCATCCGACCTCCCCTTACAAAACAACAATTAAACCAACCCTTTCACTGCCAAAGGGCACGCCCTATGTAAAGTTGCTTCGCGTAGATGCCGCCACGGATTTATTTATACCCTAACCCTTTCACCCAATCAGAACGCGTTGTTTGTTGATAAAAAATAAAATAAACCGCAGCGGTAAAAAACTTAAAAGATGACGGCGGGCGACGCGAGGCGGCGCGCGCGCGGCTTCGGTAGGGGACTAATAATAACCCTTTCGCGGCGCGGTAGGGTTATCAACCAATCCCGTGGAAGGCGGGGCTCATCTCTAAATGAATTCTTTACGTTTGTTTATTCTGAATCGCTTGTGAGCTTTGATTAAGATTTGGATCTCGTTTTTTTTTTGTTGAATATCGAATAACGAGATCAAGAAACCTGTTTATGAGAATCAAACTTGTATGGCTGTTCGGGAACTAACGGTTTTAAATGTCCGTTGTACTTTTTATTTTTTTATGAAGATGGTATATTATTACAGACAGAATATGTAATTCATAAATTCAACGACTTCCTAATTAATTAACAAAAATATTTCCACAAACGCTCACATGTGACGTCAGTATTAATTAGTTCTATAGGATTACTATACAGCTGTTTAACAGATGAAATAGACATGTATGTACTTGCGTTGCGTAACGATATCACACCAGTGCCCCACCTACAAAGACACCACCATTCGGACCATTCGGATGAGTTGTAAACGTAATGGCAGCGCTGCTGTGGTGATGTGGTGTATCGTGGTGGTATAAAATGATCCCGCATGCGACCACAAATGAATTAAGTACAGTCACCCTCTCCCATCAATTGAACCCAACCGGCCATATTAGTTTAGTACAGTTGCTGGGAAAAGTGTTTTAATAAACAGAACTACAGTATGAAACGATGTTACAGACCATTAGCACTCTCTATTCAGTGACATGAAAATGACAGAAACGTCAGTGCTTGTAAAAGTAAAGCTTTTTTAAACATTAAACAAGAGGGTAAAAATTACACAACAGTTTATCTCACCATACTATGAAACTGTGAACTATTTGCATACGCTTGAAGTTGTAAGCACTTATTATAAACTGGAAGAATTTACGCATTCACAGTAAATGTATGAAAAATGGGCAACCCTTTTTATGCCTCATGGGTAAAAAATGATATCTAGAATTGCCTTTTTAGTCCCGTTATATTTTTAGAAAAGCCTACAGTTAAAGGTTTTGTTCAGTGCTTTGCTAATACAACTTCAACATGACATAATTATCTAATGTATTTTGATAAAACATTATACTGTGCCACAATGTTATTTTTTATTTCATGAAAAACAGATACTAAGAATAGATGCTGGACTTACACTTTCAAAACCTTTTCGTTCGTAATTGTACTCACAATTTGAGAACATATATTTACAAATTATCACTTATTCCTTTTATGGAGACACATATTATTATCATTGACACGATATCCTTGTTAGTGCTATTAAAAGCATTTTAAATTTTAATCCGTAGAACCCATTTAAACGAATATTTTTATAGCATGATCATTTTTAAAGACTGGAAGACTTGAGCTTAGACATAAAAAGAGCCTACCGCATGTCGTGTTTCACACGGACAATGGTAATGAAAGGGGGATTACTCACCAAATTACTTTTATGCTTCCCAAACAATGTCCGGCAACTTGATTGAATTAAAATAGTTACAAAACATGCCCAACACAAATTACGCTGAATAAGTAATGTATTAGCGACACGTCATGGACTCGTGATACTCCCAGAACAACAATAACTGTATGGAAGCATAAATTGTCCCCTATGAGTGCAGGCCAATTACGAATGAGTTTTGGACGAATTTTCCTTTTTTCTGTAAATAATGAGGTGCCTTTTAAAACGTCATAAAGCGGTGTTCGGTTGGCGCACTGATAGGGGCGTATTCACACTGTAGTGGTCGCTATGAGGGCGATTGTTTCCTCCTAATTGGTTAAGTAGCACGACCTAATTGTCGCTGGACACGACACCTTCTGCGCGCTGCCTAATTGCCTCTACCGCGATTATTTAATTTATATTTATCATCCGGTTGATGCACCCCTTCTTGGCCATTACTGTATGTAACAAGCAGTAGTCGAAAACAAATACAAATATCGTCAAATATGTATTTCGAATTGCGAAGAATGAAAGCTCTATTAATTTCCAATTAAAACTCTTGCTCTACATACTCGTACTTACGGTGATTCCACCAAGCGATATCTGAATCAGAGCTTTATACAAAATTTTACAGGCCTAAAGAATATGTTTTAGCACTGTATTTAAATAAAATAGATGACTATTTAAAACACCATAATTCATAGCTATTACAACAAACAACAGTAATCGTTCGTGTAAACAAATTAAGCATAAATGAATGACGGACGCGCGGTTTTACGTCGGTTAGGCCAGTTTATCACGGTTGTAATCCGATGCGCATTAGTCAAATTAACACGGCATAAAGTTTGGCGTGCCCAGTGATTAGTTAGCGGACGCCGCGGGTGTGACTCTGCCTAATTGACCTAAAAGTACTGGACACGAATCGGTCGAAATTACAAGCCGCGAGGGCTGTCCGCTGAAACAAGGAATAGTCTTGTAAAAGTCGTAATAAATTCGTTGATTAGGTATTTTGCAGGGTCAACCGCAACCAAACAAAAATAGTTTGACATATAAATAGCATCATTGGTCAAGATGATAATGTGTGAATCGTACAGGGTTATCCATTTATTCACAGACTACAATGACCAAGTTCACTATCATACTAGTCTTACACCTAAATGTATATCAAGTTATTCCGCAACAAATCAACGTTCTACGATTTTCGTAACTTCTGCGACAACCGTAGCTCTTACAAAACAATTACAAACCCTACAACACGTACTACGACTATAATAACAGTTCGTAATCTTATCAGTGACTACCGTATAACAAGCTTGATAGCCCTGTTAGTGGCCGGCATGGTAATGTGGCGGATTGATAGGCCCTCGCCCACTAACCCTAATCAAATTAATGGCAACTGAATTCTGATTAACGCCAGTGGTCGCGCCATACATTTCTATGGTAGCCACGAGTGCCGGGCGTGGCTGATTTATCGCACCTTTTAGCCCATTCAAATAGCTATCAGTGCAATCCAGCCGTTTTATTCATTGCTATTAAAATAATTGATAACTTTGAATCTGGCTTTTGTTGTGAAGCTATTTGTAGAAAGTATTTCTGATTGTCAATGTCTATTGATGGAATTAATTAATCTTGGATTTCATCTAGATTTTAGATTGTATTACACAAATAATTGCAAGGCATAAACTCACGTTCTTTAAAAAAATGTGATGCATCTCTGTTCACATTACAAACAATACTCCAACCCATTACCCAGTTTTCATAGAAACTTTCACACATTAAATAACGCAGTTTATATGTTTAATCTTAATCCAGTAAAACATAATACCATTTGACAGAAACCTTTTCCTTTCAAATTTCAGTAAATCTAACAAGAAGTATACTTTTAATGGACTTTTGAGTTAGTTTCATCAGATCGGGGTGAGCTTTCAGCGTAGCGGGCTTAATGCACAAGTTGTTACGAGAGAAACAATGTACCGAAACAAACGTGGGGGTCATTAGTGAGTGTTCGCACTGTAACGATCTGTGCTAATACCACGCGGTAGTGGCGGCCGTGTCACTTCGCCAACTTTCCCTCAAAACTTTGTTTGACATACTTAATTAAAATCCATCTCAGCGAACGTCACGCGGTCACATCCGACGTGTAATTTTCCTTTCAAAGAGAACTTCCGTTTTAGCTCCTCCCCCGCCTAATGAAAGATTACTTTCCTCCGCCTAAAAAGGCTTTTAAGCAACGCCAACGAAATGACCAAAGTTTTATACTTTAATGACTTAGTGCAAAATTTGCCGATTCTCGAAGAAATTTTAAACTTAGATTAAGATTTCGATGTTTGAAACTGCGAGATGTTTTCGACAGAATTTCCAAAGCTTACTTTGAGTGAGAAGTATGAATTTTAAGCAATCTAGTCTAATTGCTTTTTAATTGCTTTTTATGAATAAGAGACTCAGGAGGAATATTAAAAGATGTTTACTTAGAATTACTTATTTTAATGAGATATTTAACAAGGAATCAGTAACGATTGTTATCATATAAATGTCTAAAATGCATAGCTGTATCATTCTATATATAAATATCGATTCAAATACCCCAGATTGTGTGCGTGGGTGGGGGTGTGCGTGTAAAGTAACATTGCATTGATATATATATATATAGAATAACCAAAATATCTCTGCATGCAGCAGACACAAACGCGGAACCATAAAAGTAATTATAAAAGGGGATAAGCAATAACAATTTATCTCGTACAAGAAAAAGGAGTGTCCAATGTTTGTGAGGAGGAACAATAAGAACAGTCGGGTACAGAGCTATATCGAGACACGGCGGTCCTCGGACGCACTTATTAATTGCGAGCTCCCTTCGCGTGGCCGCACGGAGGGCGCAAAAACGCGTCCTCCCGAGCCCTGTCAGCGAGGGAAAAAATCAGTGAGCGATCGTCCCCTCGCGGCCGAGTCCATCATATTGATTGAGGGAGGGACTACCATTGGTCAGCGTCCCCCGCGCCCGTTCATTTATTATAGACACTGTGATGCTGCCGGCCGGACCACCGCTCACCGCTCACCGACTCGGTACGATACTTACAATCTTGCCTGCTCATTGTAATGCATCTTTGTAGGTTTATCAACCAATATTTATGGCATAAACTAAAGTTATGACTTTTGATGTGTTTGTTCAATATACATTAAAAAACAAGAACACATTACATTGACCTTAAATTGTTGGTAAGGTGAATAGTTGGATTATTCTTGAAATTCAAATCAAAATTCCAATGTATCGAAATGATTTCAAACGAAGTTTACAAAACAAACTAAATTTTTCGTAGTACATAGATTGATACAAATTATGCAGAGCCACCTACGTAAGCAACTTTTAAATGGGCTACAAAGAAATCGTTTAAAAGATAAGTTAGAGTTGACACGGGTAAGCGAAGTTGATTCCCAACAGAATTACAATCTTTGAGATAACATTTTTACATTAGAATGTCTGAAGGAAGCCGTCATCGTCACGATAACGAGACAACTAACATTCATGAAGTGTCCCGAATCCCGAACTGCCGAATCTCACCGGAAACGAACTGTGACCGCGACTCTATTACAATTCCGAAGAAAATAAAAGCGTCGGGGGTGAAGGGAAAGTTTTATTCTCCTTAAAATATGTAGAGAAAGTGAAAAGTAAGAGAGGGGGGCAGGAAGGCGGTGGGGGCGCTCCGCCAGCGGTCAGCCGAGGGATGATGGATCACCGCGCCGCGCGCCGTGCCAACCAACCTTCTCTTCGGTTCTCAATTACACCAACACATAACAACTCATTTCGGATGATATGTTTGCGTATATTTTTGTACTTACGTCCATTTTATGTAAGTATCTGTGAATATTGACAGATACGTCGATATCTTGTGATATAATCACCTTGTTTTGTTTTTATCTTCAGACGTTTCAGACACGATTACAAGATATTTTTATGAGGAACGAATAAGTATAGAAAATCCTTTCGAAAACGCGTATTTTTAAACAGCACACACAATACCAATTTACCTACATAACCTTATGAATTACCAACAATAGTGTGTAGGAACAACCAAACACAGCCCAACCCAAGAGTCTTGCGTGACATTGCAAACTCCATCATGTAAGTACGGGGACTCGCACTCGTTCACAGATCGAGTGAAGTCTGTGCATCATGCGAGCGTGTGTGTGAGTGTGTGAGTCGTATGTGTCGTGTGTGGGGTTCAGCGATGCGGTAGCGGGTCGGTGTGGGCGCCCCCGCCCCGGCGCGTTGCTAGGCAACCGTTTGTTTTCGCGCCGACACTGGGCGGGATAGAAGGGGTAGGCTCATGATTGATCAGCCTATCCCGCCACCGAATGCCTACAGCTACATATTTTCTTGCGGATACCCAGCTCTTGGCTCTTGAGTTTGCAGCAAGTTTATCGTGAAATTGGAAAATGGTAGACATATATTTTAAACAGCGATCTAATTATCTCTAGGAGGTAATCTGAGATAAGCAATAAAATAAAAAAGGACATTGCGAACTGGCGGCAACTGGTTCTGTACCATCAGCCACCACTACTATACTACCAGCACTACTACTAAACAAAAAGAAGCCACTACCTAAAACATACATACAAAATATTTGTTGTAATACTGAACAAATTACCACAATAAACAGACTCATCTGTACGAAAATAAACCTCGTCCGTATTGGTACTTAGCAGTAGGTACACAGATACAGAGAGGCTCTCAATTATCTGAGAGGACTTAGTAAGTCCTTGCTAACGACAATTATTTCACCGCTGCCCGGTAAAACGGGCTTCTTGGTAACCAACCTATTTGGACTACTTACGGACCATATTTTAAGGATTTTTTGTAAGACCTTTTATGTCGACCACATTATTTGTAGCTGTGCAAATTGCTACAATTTGCTTGTTGGTTATTAAACAATTATGATTTAGGTGTTATTTTTGTGCTTCCAAGGTTATTTGTTGAACTTTTTCAGTGTTACGATTTTATGACACAGATAGGCGGGTAGGTTAATAGGATATTATTTACCATAATATCCTATTAACCTACCCGCCTATCTGACTTTTTGCCATCGATACGCTAAGAAGAAGATGGTTAGATTTTCCGTCGAGCACGGGCCCAGTAGCATGGCTGCTAAAGCGTATAAGAACTAAATCTTCATTACTTTCCATAGTCACATACTGCAGATAACTTACCGATGACCGATCTTCCCATTTCGATACGAAAATGAACTTTATTAACACCGCTACGGCACGGCTACGACACGTTTCGCAGTCAAAAGGTCTTAATTCTCATAACGACCAGTTTTTAGTAGTGACATTTTGTATCTGGGTTGCTGAAGGTAAGATGGACGTCAAAGCAATCACACTTAAACACACAAGAGAGCGTAAGCTTAGCTGGCCCCGACAACTACTACGAAAAGTTTCGGCAGGTGATGTAAAAATCTCATTACTTAACAAAATATTAATGTAATTTTAAGTTACCTACTCTCTGATCATCCTGAAAATCTACTATTACACCTTTCCCTCGAATAACCCAGCAAATTATAAAAACTGTGAAAATCCCAAAACTATAGAAAAACACAAACTATATCGTGTTCTTTATGCAGTCCTTTCTTCAAAACAATGCACGCTATTTTATAATAATATTTCCAAAGAAACAATACATATCTCAAAAAAATTGGGACCATGTTTTATGCGTCATATTTTTGCTAATTGAGTTCCAATGTCGTTTAAAGGGAATAAGGCAATATCATTTAAAACTGCTCCTTTTCAAAATTACTTCTCTTTGTATTTTCTGTTACATTTTTTGACAACAAAAGAGTTTGTGCCAATATTCAAATTCGCAGAACTGCGACGTCTACGGTTTGCATAACCGTTTTGCGATACACAAAGTATTTGTTCTCCTATTATGCAAAACAACAGTTGATAAAAACTGTATCTTTGAGACTTTACTTAGAAACTTGTCACTCCTATTCAGAAAAAAACATTATAATTGTACTTTGAATTATACAATATTAATTTAGAAGGAAAAAACACCGACTCACCCTATAATTACATTTCGAAAGTCAAAGTAGAAAATGGGACTGAAATTAATTTATATTACTCGTTGCTTCGAAAAAGAATGGAAAAGTAATAAGGTGTAATTACAACGCGCCTAATTGCAGCAGTTAACATCCTTTTGCCGAAAAAACTACTGCTCTAATCGAATTTAATGATAGGGTTACTTCAGACTACTAGCCGACGACAAATGTTTTAGGACGGACTCGTAATGAACACAAGTTGGTAGCCATGGAGTTTTGTAAACAAGTCGGTAGGTTTCTATTAAGATTGAATAACAAATCGACTACCTCCTATAGGTAGTCGATTTATTACGTTTTTCTTTTGAAAATATTAATTAATATTCTCCCCGAGGCGCATATTTTCATCATCCCCGAAGTAAATACGGGACAAAGAGTCAAATATGGGGCATTATAATTTAAGTTAGTCACTTGAAAAAATGTAATAATAAAGCGGACATATTTCCATGCATATCTTATCAAGGAATTCCTCTCGTAAGTGGTGAGGTGCGGAGCGAGGGCGGGGGGCGCGTGCCGCTCCAAATTACTGCTATTATTTTATAATCCCTCCTAGTTACGTTTTGAATATTAATGACATTCCACAGTTTTCCTTCCAACGATCCATTCTAAGCAAATCTCGTTTAATGTCACGTGCTTCCGACTGTGGTTATTATTCCCTAATACGACTTTTTGTAAAAGGCAGCGGTAGGTAGTATTACCTATTTAACTTAATCTGACGATTTAAGTACCTATACTCTATACTCTAAAGTTGAATTTTTAAAATGAACTCGAAAACATTAAACTCAAACTGAAAGCATTTATTTCAAATAAACTAATTACAGGCAATTTTGAATTGTCAAGGGGTCGGTCAGTCAGAAAGATAAGCTAGTTGCCCATTCCAAAGCGTAGTAGGTACTTATGGAGAAGAACGGGCAAGAAACTCCATGGACACTCTTTTAAATCAAAATATTGTTAGAAAATGTTGTTACATCATTCATGCTGAAATTATACATGTGAGAATTATGTAGAAATAATTGCACGTTAAAAGCGTCCGTACCTAATAAAAAAGATATAAAAAAACAATTTAGGAATTAAAATAAGTCGTGGCAGCTAAGAGATGACCAGTACCCACTGACGGCGCCCGTTCACGAACATGACGTATGGATCAGCACCAGTCAGCTCAACCATTTCGAAGAGAACGTAATGTTCCAATACACACGCCACCACCAGCGACACATTTGAGTGAGCATGACATACTCTCAGCCGCCAGGGCACATTCAAGTCAATGAAAGACGAATAAAGTAATATTTATAGTAGGTACATAGTGCTCACACGTGTGCTATGCAATTAAACAATACTAAGATATTAAATTTATACAATGTAATAGTAGATTATTAACCAAGGGGATAAAGCAGTGTCTTCTGTCGCGGGTGACGATTTAAATCGCGAGCGTAATGAAGGACTCGAGGTTTACTCCCGAGCGTAGCGAGGGTGTTAAAAACTTAAATCACGAGCGAAGCGAGGGATTTAAGACGAGTCCTGAGTGTAGCGAAGGATTTAAGTTCACCCAAGACTAAGACAGCTTTATCACCGAGGAAAATACTCTACTTTTCGTACCATTTGCGAAAAAATTAACACAATAATAATAATTATGAGATAAGCATTTATTAAAAATAATGACCATTAAACGTATTTTTAGAACATTAACTTATTTATAAAAATAAATAAAAATAAACTTAACGTTTATGTTTTTGTTTTCTTCAAGAAAACAAAAACGCGGCAAATTCCTAGACTAATATTTTTTTGTCGAAAAAGCAAAGGCATCAAGCTCATACGGCCTCGTCGGTTTTCGTAATTTTATTTAATAATCATAACTGCATAATAAATGCGTATTCCTTTTGCAAAAAGATGTATAATGCTTTATATACAAACTCAATGGTGTAAACACAGATGTAGTTCAGTATAAATTTCGGTAAGTATTCCAAAGGACAATGGGAAATGAATGTATGGAGTCTGGGCCCACCCTTCAATAGTAACATCTGATATACCGTTGGATAGGGCTTTTTAAGTGGAACATTAGTTACTAATATAACTATGGTCAAATGTTAGTACTTTCGGAGATACGACGTCTTAAAGTCGTCAGTCTAACATATTCTTTATGGATACTTATAAGGTAAAATAGTAATAATAAGTACACTTTAAAACAAAAGAGATTTATTATTCGTCTTGGACATCAAAGACAATTACATCATTTAAAAAACCCACGGGGGCCACGAATGGTTGATGTCTCCCAACTCCTAGGTACCAAATCAAAGAAATAGTGTGAGCGCAACTTCCTACAGTTCGCCGTCCGGTCAAGCAAGAGCAATAATATTGTGATATCGCGTTTCTTCCAACTTGGTTTCGATCAATTAATATATAGCAATAGTATATTCTTGCTCTTACGTGGCGTGACTGTATCCTACCACGCAGCAACCACACATTCTCTGCTGGTATATTATATTCTATTAAATCATGTAAATCGTTTTGTCTGTACATTTCTATAACGTATAAACCGTCTCGAAGATGTTCACTGCAATATGACTGATCGCCATTTGCAAATGCGCCCGGGCAAGCGGCGGGCGCAGCGGGTAGGGTGGGGGCGCAGGTAAGGAGCAAGCAGATAGGTGCCGTCCGTTTTGAGTCTGGCCATAGTTTATCTTATAACGAAGTAAACTACGGTCACTTTTATGGCAGTATAATAAGTAGTATAACTCCGAAAGTACTGACTTTTGACCTTAGTCGTAATAATAAGTTTTATTCTGCATAAACATACCTATTCATTTATGAGTGTCTTATTCCTATTGAGAGGTGGGCCCATCATTACTCATTCTCCTTTAAATCACATTCTCCCCCTAGAGGATGAATGAAATTCAGTACAATATTCTTTCCCTGTTTTTAACAGATTAAAAATGACTATTGTTATGTTCGCTGTTTGTGGCATCCTCTAGGGGGAGAATGTGATTTAAATTTGGAATACTTACCGAAATGTATACTGAGCTACATCTGTGTTTACACCATTGAGTTTGTATATAAAGCATTATACATCTTTTTGAAAAAGGAATACGCATTTATTATGCAGTTATGATTATTAAATAAAATTACGAAAACCGACGAGGCCGTATGAGCTTGATGCCTTTGCTTTTCCAACAAAAAAATATTAGTCTAGGAATTTGCCGCGTTTTTGTTTTCTTCAAATACATAAACGTTAAGTTTATTTTAATTTATTTTTATAAGTAAGATAATGTTATAAAAATACGTTTAATTGTCATTATTTTTAATAAATGCTTATCTCATATTATTATTGTGTTAATTTTTTCACAAATGGTAGGAAAAGTAGAATATTTTCCTCGGTGATAAAGCTGTCTTAGTCTTGGGTGAACTTAAATCCCTCGCTACTCTCAGGACTCGTCTTAAATCCCTCGCTTCGCTCGTGATTTAAGTTTTTAACACCCTCGCTACGCTCGGGAGTAAACCTCGAGTCCTTCATTACGCTCGCGATTTAAATCGTCACCCGCGACAGAAGACACTGCTTTATCCCCTTGGTTAATAATCTACTATTTTACAATCTTTATTAGCTCCAACAATATTTTCGAATGCTAATCAATTAGTTTATGCGCCCTTGTGGAGCAGGACCAGCGCTGAGCCAAGCATTTTTGTCAGTGATGTAGGTAATCCCCAAAATTATAATTTGCTTGGCTGTATAGTCTGCGTTTATACAAGATTTACATTTCATTTCATTGAGTTGGACTATATGGGGAGGTATTTTATTGTAACATTTTAAACAGTTGGTGCCCCATGAAGGATGAATTAAACGAAAATGATTCCCATCAACTTTGTAAGCTCCACCATGATACATTTGATTCACACCGCTCGGCTCCGGTAGATGACCACCCTAAGAACGTCTAATTGATAAAACCCCATGACTGTAGCAACCGAGAATGATATTATCTGCCCATACACGCAACGGTCTGTTAAATTATGCTAACAAAGTTATAAATGAACGTTCACAATTATTAGGCGCTAGCCGCGGGCCGCGGGAGGACTGACTAATTAATACATTCACCTACCGCCGTTCGACGGAAACTTAAAAAAACGTGACCCCAACGGCTGCAATAAGGTGGATTTGACTTTTTATTGAGTCGTGTAAAAAACGCACACGCGCCTTCGAAATCCGATTAAAAAAGGGGTAGACGCGAGTCTTGAGGAAAAAACTTCGGATCGTATAACCCTAATTCGAAAGGATACTGATAGAGCTATTTGAGCGCCGTTAACGTCCAACAAGGCGATTGTTTCGATATCAATTAATTGGATCGTGTTTAATCGATAATCTTTCTGAAAAGCAATGTGTCTTTACATCTGCCCTTATAAAATATGGTAAAACATTTTTTAACGCCATCGTTTTCCTATTATTTGGAATATTTTAAGTTATTAGCAATTATCGTTTGGAACTAAACTGGCAGTGGTTCCCAATGCTTTTCAGCCTGAAAAGTTTGGTGTTCGAATAGACATACCTACCTAAAGTAATGGTGTTCCAAACCAGATACATAACAACGAGTTTCAATTCACTTTATTAATAACATAGACATGCACATGCGCAAAAACTTACTTTGATAACAGTTATTAAGCGCCCACTTATAATATAAGCTAGTAACATTACTAGAGGACCCACACTCATTTTCTACTCTTTAAGTATAAAAAACCCTTTTTTGTAGGGCTACATTAACGCAATATGTTGTTTTATCAAATTCAATAATCCTGGACCAACAGGTGTCGGTATAAAAAACTAACCGTGTCCACGTAAAGTTGTCTGCTGCCTCAACTGTCGCACCTATCTGATATTTTTTCAGATAAACAAAAACTAACCTAATACAATATTTGTAACCGTTATTAATATTCACTTAACAATAGAGAAAACCTGTTTGTATGTTGGTTCTTTGAAATTTAATATTAAGGCACCTACGCAATAGACACGATGGTATATACCTACAAAAATAAAACTACGTACAAAAATAAGTGGCAGATCTAGGGGAATGGTGGCTCCTACAATTTGACCATAGAAAACCTTAGTGGTTAGTTTTGAGCCCCGAGCTATTATCTGGATCTGCAAGTGCACAATATCCAGAGACTGGGTGACGTCGACATTAAGTTTTTCTGATATATGGCTATACTTTCAGTCCTGGTTTTGAATTTTCCTTCTATATTTACTATATAGAAGGAAAAATCAAATCCAGGCCAAATCCTAAAGAATACAGAAACTCATTTACTTAAATCCCGAAAGAACCAGAAAACTTTGTTCAATGACAGGCGAAACCGAAGGAAAGGGTTGTGTTTTATAATCTTTTTTAAGCCCACGCGTGTCACAGAAAAAAAGGGTTGAGCAAAGAAATGTTTGAAAGTGAAACTTTACGCTCACCTGATGCATCTACGCAAGTTTTTTGAGCTTTTTATGAGTGGAATGTGCATATGTTTTAAGTCGAACTCAATTACGAACGCGTCCGGGCCGCAAGTGCGCGCGCGCACAAAAACTCACAATAGAAGGGTTGGGGAAGAGTTGTAAAGGAATAATGCCCGTGTAAACATCGTGTAATTGCACACAACAGGTAAAAGGGTTCGCTTTAATTTAACTTTCTATGCTCAGTTTAATGCATCTCACTCATAGTTAACTAAAGTTGCACTAATGTTACAGCAACGTCATTTTCGAAAACGTGTCTCATTCCGAAGACTGGATGAACATGTTCCACACAATCCCGAAACAATCTCTTGTAACGTTTGTTTACCATGAAAACAAGCCATCATAGACAAGAAAGACTTCATTAAAACTTCTTCTAAGTATCCATCTTTACCTTTCTATAAAAATTATATATCATTTTATCCGAATTTTTTCGGCAGGTATTGTTCAACGCTTCTTCTATTTTTTACTAAGCGTATTTTCTTTTCTTTTCGAGGAAGTCTCCTTGAAGCTCATTTTTAGATTTTCTCGGAAAATATTGTGAAAGTTAATTTAGAGCTAGCTACGGCTCAATGATGTCGTAGCCATCTTTACCTAAGAATAGACTGCATTCGATTTTTCTGATTGTACCGGTAAAAAATACTTGAAATCATTTTAATTAAATGCACATTGAACATCGTCGTTTGCGTAACAGTCATAGGTATTACATTTTATAACCGAATCATCGTCAGCCTATATTCGTCCACTTCTGGACGTAGGCCTCTCCTAGAGAACGCCACTGAGCCCGATCTTCGGCTGTCCTCATCCAGTTTCTGCCAGCCGCCTTTCGCAAGGCGTCACTCCACCTAGCCGACGGGCGTCCCACACTACGTTTACCTAAACGTGGTCTCCACTATAAAACTCATTTTCCCCAACGATTGTCGGTTCTGCGAGAGATGTGACCAGCCAATTACCACTTTAGCTTGCTTAGTCTTTGGGCTATGTCGGTTTCCTTGGTCTGGGAGATCACCTCGTTTCAGATTTTATCCTTCCGAGAGACCCCAAGCTTAGCTCTGTCCATAGCTCGCTGAGTGAATTTAAACTTATGGACCAGTCTAACCGTGAGTGTCCACGTCTCGGCTCCGTAAGTCATAACTGGTAGGATGCACACGTTGAAGACCTTCGTTTTTAGGCACTGTGGTATGGACGAAGAGAAGACCTGACGAAGTTTACCAGATACTGCCCATCCCACCTGAATCCTCCTATCGGCATCCCTCTCAAAATAGTTCCTACCCAACAGCATATTCTGCCCGAGGTAAACATATTCCTGAACAACTTCAAGGGGGACACCGTCAATGACAATCGGCCTCGGGGAAATAAGGTCGTTAAACATAACCTTGGATTTGTATATGTTCATCCCAAGACCGTCGAGAGGTGACACGTCGAGACGTCGAGAGGTGATACGTCGAGAGGTGACAGCTAGGTCTGTCAGCATTCGATCAAGATCCTGCAGTGACTCCTCCATAAGGACTATATCATCGTAGGTGTGAGATGTACTCGCCATTTATATTTATGCCCGTTCTTTTCCAGTCCAGCGTCTTAAGCATATCTTCCAGGTCACCAGTGAACAGTTTCAGGGATATGACGTCCTCCTGTCTCACTCCCCTGCGTAGCTGGATATGTTTAGTTTGCCGGTTCTGTACTTGAGCGGACATATTCGCGGCGACATACAAGCATCTCATCACCCCGATGTATCGCCAGTCCACTTGGCATCACTGCAGGGACTCGAGCACAGCCCAGGTCTCGACAGAGTCAAAGGCTTTCTCATAGTCCACACGAAGCTTAAAACATCTTCAGGCAATACCGTCACCTCAGGGCCGGATATTCTCGCTGAGATAGAGGACTTCTATGGCCGACTATACGATTCGCATGCTGTACGAACCGAACCTACCAGTAAAGATTCCCGTGCCACGTCGACTCGCAACTACTTCGATGATCTGCCGGAAGTCAGCCTTAACGAGATCGAGATAACCCTCAAACCGCTTAAAAATTGACGGAATTATCTCAGAGCTCTTGAAAGCAGCAGAAAGACCTATACTTCAAGAACTCCGGAAGCTGTTTAACTCTGTTCTGAACGATGGGAGAACTCCATAGGCATGGAATAGAAGTATTGTAGTATTATTCTCCAAAAAGGGAGATAAAACGCTACTTAAAAACTGCAGGCCCATATCGCTTCTGTGACATGTCTATAAGCTGTTTTCGAGGGTATTCTCGAATCGTCTATCGAGAAAACTTGATGAATTTCAACCTCCAAAGCAGGCCTGGTTTCGATCGCGTTACGGGACCATAGACCACATCCACACAGTTAAACAGTAGACCGAAGGTTAAACAGTAGACCGAAGAGTATAACCAGCCCCTGTGTCTGGCTTTTGTGGACTATAATATAACCGACTCTTTAGATCTAGTTAGGGTCTATATGAAATTTATGGAAAAATTGTACCTACAGTCAAGAAAAGAGCATAATCAGCCTAATGTCACTTGTCGTCCAATTTTTGGTTCTAGAACATGCCGGTTTCCTCACGATGTTTTCCTTCAGCGTTTTGAGAGCAGTGGTGATTAAATAATTTACACAAAGTAAAGCGCCTGTCTGGGTTCGAACCTACGACCTACAACTCGTAAGTCGCGGCCGTTACCACTGGGCAAACACTGCTCTCAAGAAAAGAGAAAAATGTTTTTTTCTTTTTTATCACGCGATTAATCTCACACGTTTGAGCATACGCAAAATGTGTTGTACCTACAGTCCATTCACAGTTATTTTACCTCTGAGTTCGCATCACTGCCAAAACCACAGTGATCTTTATTGTCGCTGCAACAAGGGAGCACGACTTCCACAGGAACCCTGGAAACAAGTGTGAAAGAAAAGCTCATCTACCCACATTGCTCACTCATTATGAACTTATGACGTTGTTTGTATCTATCAATCGACTGTGCCATTCCTAGAAATGTTTTGACATTATAATAGCTAGTAACATCGTGTGCCTACATTGTACCTATTTGATTATTGTATCTTTTGATACCTATCAGATAAAAGCTATTCAAATTCCCTACGTAGGTACAGACACTACACCATTGTTGGCTCTTTCATGAGAGTTATAATAAAAAAAACACATATAATGAGTTCTAAGAACAAACATATTCCCTGGCAAAAACTAAAATTACGAAAGTGAATTTCTTAAAATTATTCTACATACTGCTTTAGAAACTCCTTAATAAGCCAGGACAACAAACTGTAGCAGAACATACCCTCTATTAGCGGTTTCAAGGGCCATTATCGTAATTCGGTGTGTCTATAGTCACTGTCATAGAAATTGGAACATAAATAAAACGGTGACAATAAATAAAAAAATATAAAAAGCTACCTCGACAATCAATCCGTACCCTTTTATTGTGGCCGATTGTAAAACTGATAAAGGGATGAACAGACTAGTTGTCCGCGAAGCTAATTTATAAATGATTGAGATTTCATTTTTTTTCAGTTTTTGGGGTAAAAATGTGCGATAACGATCGAAGTGTCGCTTTTATTGTGTTCTGTTTGTGTCCGATTCGAACTGTTTCAGACTTCAGACTGAACCTTTTTTTGTTAGAATATTGAAAGTATGTGAGCAAATCAAACTGTAACTTTGTATTAATTAGGTAAACTAAGTACCTAATTTGCATAAAAAGTTATATATAAGTGTACTGTTCGTTAATTTGCATATTATTCTCGAAGACATACCAATTCTAGACAGTACAAGCGCCCAATCTAGTTACATGGTATTATTTTGTTTTCCATAGTGTCCTTCTCCCCATGCGTGGTCACAGTAGCTTGTGAACGGTAATCAGATCTTTTAATTATTCCCTTTTCAATAATTCAACTAGTTCACTTATTATTTTATCCTGTAATAATAAAAGATCCTAATTCCCAACTGTCGATTCTAAAAAAGGATTTTTTTGTATAATAACGGCAATCGATATACGCGAGGTAGTGATTACTAGTTTCAAAAGCACCCCTTTCTGACCCACTTTTTACCAGTTTTTAACAATTTTTAGTGTTCCCTCTTCAAAGAGCTCCCTTTGAAAGGCCGGGCGTGAACGAGTTGATGATATTACATTTTTTGTGAAGAAAGGGAATTTACGAACAATCTAGTGTATTAACAACAAAAACAGCGATGTTGTACGCATTGTGAGAGTTTTTTGCAAGTTCGCGTGCGCTTGCGCGTCGGCGGGCGTCCGCGTCCGTGCGAACCCTTCCCAGCGCGCGGATTGAGTCCGGAACCCTTCCTATGTGCGCGAGGGTCGCCGTACATGCCGCCGCGCCGCGCCGTGCAACGCCACAACGTCTCCACCGGGACCCGCCACATACGACCTTTCTGCCGGCACCCGCTCCGCTACAATTCGCATGTGTGCCACCCGACAGCTGCATCAGTTTTTATATACGCTCTCATATTTTTTCACAATAGTGTAGCGCGGCGCACCCTTGAAACAGTTTGCGTAATCGATGACAAAACTAAATATTCCGCCCGATGATTTCCGTATTTTTGGAGAAATCTAAATCGTTCGTCGAAAGCTGACGGGTTCGAAAAATAAATCCATTGTGACAAAAACAACGGGTCACTGAATGAAATCTTTTATGTTTATATAAATTATACAGATCTCACTGTTAATATTGCATTATTTAAGCAAAATTGTGTTGCTACTGAATCTGATTAATAGTAAACGATTGCCTGTCATCAAAATAAATCTAGTTTTTCAATGGAATTCTAATATGTGTAAATTTGTGAAGGATATCGCGACATCCGATCACTTTCCGAGAATTGATCTGCGTTTTAATCTGCTAATACGATCTAAGCAGGTAGACAAGAGCCTTGTAAACTTTAAAGAGATTATTTGCAATTATAATGAAGTACCTACTATCCGAATATAATCCGAATTAACAAATATGTACCTACATACAGAAATGAAGAAAAACCAGAGAAAATATATCTTGATTGATCCTGATAGATAGCTTTTAAACAGTAGGCCAATTCTCGTACTTAAAAAACGTTCAAATTCAAGTCGCAATCTCATCTCAGCGACAATCAATGTCAAAAACCTGTCAAAAATGTATGTAAATTGATTGTAATTTTGACAGATTGAGACTGAGATTAGAATGCGAACGGTCTTAAAAATACGGGAATTGCCCCTCTGGTGTCTCAGTCGCCAAGAAAAACTATGTTAAAACAATCAGGCATGCTTTAGTCAGGGCATCGCCAGACCATAAGTTTCTGTGTTAGATGGAAAGCTCTTATCTCCCAAAAGCTGACCATTCACGTTACTAAGTATAGTCGCAGGCAGTTTCCTTGACCATTTTATGCAAGAAGCTCAACATTGAGGTAAATTATTCATTGATCCTATAACCAGTACCGAAATAGCCAGAGATCGTTTATGAGAGAAATATCCTTAAGCGTTCGATGCCTATACGTAGAATCAAGCTCTGAATCCCAGAAACTTCTGAACCCTATGAAGTCCAAAAAGAAAGTAAGCCCTAAAAGATTACTCAATAAAAAATGAAGTTACCCTGCCGTAACACAGTCTATGACTAGCGCGGAAGGTAAAGAATTTTTTATCTGTATACCGCCAATTAGTTTATTTGTTCAAACATAATTCTAACACCATTTTTTTTGTTTAAGTAGTTGAGATTCAAATAAAAACGTATCATTTTAGCGTGTGTAATGATTACTAGCTAAGCATGATTGATTTGTAAAAATGCGTGTTTTTGGTAACTAATTGTAAGTACCTACTTAATATGATTAATACTTAGTCTTAAGTTGTGGAATACAATGTAACACTTACTTTGGAAATAAATTCTATTCTATTCTATTCTATCTATTCTAAGTATCATGGATGTATTCCATGATACTGGCTATCCGCCATCGTGGCTACGAGCTCTCACTAAAATAAATTATTATAATCACAACCGATCTCTTTGTGCGTATGTAAGGATTGAGTTTTTATATAATTCACCCCATGTGAGCTCACAATGATAGCCGGTACCTACTATTGATTATGCAAAGCAAGGAGCGAGGATGCAATTGTCCGCTTTTTGCGTCAAGGGCCGGACGCCGACGGACGCAGGGGATGGCCACGCAGCACCCCTATGTCTTGTTCACATGCATGCGTGTATAGAGCTCAGTGATGGCATTTTTATTATTAACAAGCTGTTCGTGCCCGGCGTCACCCGGGGATTTCATACAAAAATTGCATCCAAATTTCCGACTTTCCCCGTGGATTTTCAAAAAAAATATTTCATACACACCTTGTCCTGACAATTGCAAACACAACAAAAAAATAATTTGCCAAATGGGTGCAGCCGCTTCGAAGTGAGGCACCGGACAGACATTTTTAGCAATTGATTTTTTATTTATATAGATAGATTACAATATGACAATCATGGGGTCCAAGGCGCTGTTTCAATGGAAACAGCTGCAGGTACGTGGAATGATTAGTATCAGACTTCAGGAGACAAATATCTTAAAACTCCGCCTAATAACATTTGAGTGACTTGATTTACTCACGCGCGAAACATTCTTTTTACCTTTAAAAAGAGAGCAAATAATTTTTCGTGCCAAAAATATAAGCTAGAGCCGACAGCCAGAACTAGGCCCGTCAGTAAAAGAATCCTTTACGAATTCCCCATCTCACCTAACAAATTAAATGGTGACGTCAAAGGTAGGACGATAGCGACACTGGACAGACAGCAAACGTTCAATGAAAGATGGGCCCAAGAAACTATCGATTGAAAAGACACAATTAAAGTTAGAGTTAGGCAAGTACGCCGTTTGTTGTTCTGTGCCGCGCTCGTGTGTGTAACCCCACGAAACTTTCATCTCTGGAGAGCGTGTGTGGGAGGAGGGGCGGCCTCCCCACGAAGGGAGTAAAGAGTAGTTGTGACTTGTTCACCTCTTTCGGTGTCGCCCACCACGGCTGGATTTACTCGTGAGCTTTTTATTGCCGAATTTTATTATATACCTACACGGTTTAAATCGGTAACTGGCTTCATAAATAATTTTATGGATGCCTACGAGTATATGAGGGTAGTACCTATTATAAATGTAGTATTTAGGTACCTATGCTATTGAGTTGTGATTGACCGAAGTAATTACGTGGAGGCATGATGGTGACTTAAAACATAGATATATATGCGTTTGAAACTTGAAAGATTCGAAATATTTATTGTAATATCATAAAGGAGGGATTTTATGCTAATTTGCAGAAAATCCTGCTATTGTCTGAAATACATAAATAGCATTGCCCTTTATGTGATTGAACAGGAAGATTCAATGAAGTAGACCATAGTGGTTGCTAATAAATTGACTATTAGCGAAATGATCAGACGGACCTACAGCGAGATTATGTTTTTAAAATTGTTTGTATTATAGAAAGAAAGAAAGAAAAATAGATTTATTTGTCACAGAAACACGTGCATACAAAAAGATAATTACCTCTAATAATTAGGAAAAAAGATTAAAAAAAAGTAAAAATAACAAAGAGCAAGAACAATAAGGATTTTAGGGCGGCCAAAATATCCTTAGTTGTAAGAACGTTCTTTGAAAGCAAAGGAGTCCGGTGGCATTCAGGAGAGTCACCTCTTATAAACAAGAACGTATTGTTTTCAGATCGTATAAAAAGGTAGAAGACAATAGGTAGGTACTCCATTTATGAAACCTATGTTGATATTGTAGTGAATCAATGAAATTTGTGTGTGGGCTGATGGCAAAATAGAAGTAGTATCGAACCGTGTATCAACTATCATTGACGTGTCACATCAGTTGAAAACGATGTGACGTAAAGCCTTTACGTAAATATATACAAGAGACGACAAAAATAGTATTTGTATCTGCTTGTACGAAGGTAGTCACGCCCGCGGCTAGTGATGTCTCATAAAACATACGCTGGCAAAGGGTTTGTGCGTGCAGACGCGTGTCGGTGCCGAGACGATGCTATCTGTCACTCCACCCCGCGTCTCCTTGCCTCTCACCGCGTGGCACACACCACGCCATAAAAAATCCCTTCCACACATAAAATCGAACTCGTGCTCATCCGACACGCAACAATTGGATTCGACTGCGGGGACACGTTTTATACTTAAAAAGCAAATTTTATTTTTAAAAAATGCCTCTCCCCTGTACTACTGTCGGTTTAAAAAAGCCATAATACGTCCCTGACGATGCGCGCGCGCCGGCTGAAGATTTGACGCGCTCGCGCATGTGTTTATAATCGTCCCCTCGTAATTTAACATTTTTTCACAAAAATTTAAACCATACAGTACACCGGTTACTGCGTTTACTGCATTTGAGATAAAAAAACGCGAATTGTTAATGTATCGAGCGAACATCAAAAGAATAAAAAAATAAGTGGATCCGTAGTTTTTCACGTGATCTTGTCCGTCCGAGCGACCGGCGGCGCGCGGCCGCGCGGCCGGGTGACCAGGCGGCTGGACGTTATGGGCTCGGTAAGGGCGCAACGGTTTTTGTGTGACCCTCAATTTACAACACAAGAAGGGACGTGACATCGTCTCCCCGTTGTACCTTGACATCTTGGCGGGCAAGGAATGTAATGTAAATTTAGTACAAAAACGGGAATTTAAATAAGTGTAGTGGCTCGGGAACTGGACGGGGGCCCTTCGCATAAAAGCGGTCGTTATTAATACCGGCCTCTAACGACAAAAACATACATGTATGCTGGTGACAGTGATTGCTTACGTGTCCACTAGCTTCCACCTTTTTATTACCTGCTATAATAGTGAACATTCTTTTGCAAATAATCTTGTAGACAAATACAAGCACTTAGTTATGAAAAAGGCGTATCAGATCTTTATGTAACAGGATTACGTTATTAATATTTTTAATGTCTGTATTGATCGGTTGACAGACTCCGAGATATACCAAATGAACGGGCTCGGACAGGAAATGAACATGATGTGAGTTTTCCTTCGGCTCGAGATACACAGGCAATAAATAAGATTGGCAAAGCAGCGCAGTGGTGCGTGTCAGCTGAAGATGGCGGAAAAAGAGTAAAAAAACATTACCTACGAGAAAATTACCAAACTACCAAGTGAAGGGATACGTAATACTGAGATTGGCAGAGAAACGTACAGAAATTAATAATATGACACTGGCGAATTAAATCGGCATAACTATGAATAGGTTGCAAATCTTCTGAGTCTTAACAGTATTTACTAGATAATTGATAATAATTAATAACTAATATACAATAGATAATTGTATATTTTTTCAAATATACATAATTATTGTGAAAACTTACTCTTAGACCTACTTCTATAAGCTGAAGCCTCTAATGTGTAAAATTATAGTAGGTGGGTAAGTACAGTACGTAGCTCACAAACCATTCTGTTTGATATTGAAAGTCGAACTCTCTGGAGGGAAAGTCGAAACTAAACTAAGTATTTGTGTGCGGTTGTTTAGTGTGTGTGCTGTGTACGAAATAGAAACTACAGAAGCTCTATTTTGAATCTCACGCAAAAACAACCACATTTCAAATTGCTTATTGGTTTCAATCTGCTACAGTGGAAGGAAAATCACTAGTAGATATTTCTGAGATTTCATTGACTCTATAATATACAGGGTGGCGATTTAGTCAGTTGCATCCGTCAAGGGGGTGATTCTACCCGTCATTTTAAACAATTTTCGATACGAAACTCATAAACGATTCGTGAAAAATAAACGATTTCCTGTATAACAGTAGACAGACTATTTCGATGCATGTATGAAAGAGTTGTTTTTTACAATTCGTGTATGTAGTTTCATAGCGAAAGTTGTTAAGAATGACGTGTAGACCCCCCCCCCCCCCCTAACAGACCCCCTAGACGGGTACCGGTGACTAAATCGCCAACCTGTGTACACGAACAGGGCTACTTGCAATTCGACGTATATCCATCAGGAGCTGATAGGGGGGCCAAAATGCAAGAAATTGAACCCCCAATATGTATGGGCGAAATTCAATACTTGTCGAGATAGTTGAATTCTATTAATGGTTTTTAGATATTTCTTCAAAAATTGACATGTTATTCCAAATAATATAAAAATACTTATCGAATGGGTACCATAAACAATTATATTGTACGAGTAGCTACACTGCACTTCAATTAAGCTATGAACTTAATTAAAAGTAACTTAATTCCACAAAATAATTAAAATGATGAAAAAAAAAAGTTGTTTTAGTTATTTGTAGGTACGATTAATGTCACATTAATGTCATAGTAATTTTTTAACGAGGCATAATTTTTTGAAGCGGGAAATGAAAATATTGGCAAGATATTATTCCTAAATCGCTCATCATTTTAATTATTCTGTTGACATAAGTAGGTACTTTTAATTATGTTCATAGCTTAATTGAAGTGCCAGCTACAATATCATTTTTTTAATGGTAGCCAATCAAAGTGTAGTTTTTTTTATTTTTATTTGGAATTAAATGTCAACTCTTGGGTAAACATCAAAAACCCAATTCAAATACACTCGAGAGCAATGAATCCGGGTCACTTAAAGAATGTTAAAAATCTCGGAAACTAAAAATGATAGGTTAATGCAATAAATTGTATTTAATAGACAATGTAATACTCCTTAAATGAAAGTAAAAAAAAATACATTTTATTAACACAAAATTACATAAAGAAAAAAACTGCTGATCTCTCCTTAAAACAAAAATAGGAAACATGAAATTTTTGAACTTTATTACGATTTTCTTGAATTTTAATACTTCGTATTGCCTCCTCGTGCTTCCATTACTGCGTTTACGCGGTTTGGCATGCTGTACACCAAGTTCCTTATACGATTTTGGGGAATATTCTCCCATTCCTCTGTGAGAGCAATTTTGAGCTCACGAAGCGTGATTGGGGGAGGGTTTCGTTGTTTTACGCATCTGCCTAGCTCGTCCCAAGCATGCTCGATCGGGTTGATATCCGGGCTGCGCGCTGGCCACTCCATACGAGTAATGTTCATCTCTTGAAGGTAGTCATTCACAATCCTACCTGTATGAGGTCGGGCATTGTCATGCATAAATATAGCATCCTCACCTAAATTGACCATAAATGGACCAACGTGATCATTGAGGATTTCTTCCTCATATCTTACGCTAGTTAAAGAGCCGTTTTCTATGATCACCAGCTCTGTGCGACTTTCAGAAGAAATTCCGGCCCACACAAGTACAGACCCACCACCGTAGGCTACTTTTTCTTCGATGCATGCTTGCTTGAATCTTTCCCCTGGTCTTCGATACACTCTGTGTCTTCCATCGTGCTTGTAGAGCATAAATTTTGATTCGTCGGAGAACATAACTTTTGACCAATCTTCAATACTCCAATTTACGTGGCTCTGGGCATATCTTAGTCTTGAAATACGATGCCCACGCTCCAGTTTAGGGCCGTTTGCAGGTCTAAGGGGTTTTAAGTTAGATTCAGCAAGCCGACGTCTTACTGTCCATGCACTTGGGTTACTTCCTCCGAGGCGTCGAAACTGATTGGTGAGTTCAGTTCCTGTGAGAAAGCGATTTCGAAGCATGGTGTTCACCAAGTATCGGTCTTCTCGTGCTGTGGTACACCTGGTTCTGCCCGTTCCTGGTCTGCGTAGGTTAGAACCAGTTTCTTCGTAACGTCGGAGAACTCTTTGTACTGTTGACAGCGACACACCGACAGTCCTGGCTGTATCGCGCTGACTCCGGCCGGTTTCCAGCATTGTAAGTATTCTGGTGCATTCTTCAGGCGTAAGCGACATAATTTCAGCTTGAATAATGAATATAGAGCACTATCAACATGGTTTATGTACCCACATAAATGACAGATTACAAACAAAAGCAAAACCAAATGCTGTAATTTCGTAGTTCCATCTTCGAAAGTGGCCCTTTTTCAAATTTGATTTTTTTATGATATAACTTTACAATAACTAAGAAGTTTTAATACCTTCATTTAAGGAGTATTACATTGTCTATTAAATACAATTTATTGCATTAACCTAGCATTTTCAGTTTCCGAGATTTTTAGGATTCTTTAAGTGACCCGGATTCATTGCTCTCGAGTGTATCTCGAAAACTATTGATATTCAGCGATACATATGGGGGGTTCAATTTGTTGCTTTTTGGCCTCCTGTCAGCTCCTGACGGATATACGTTGAATCACAAGTAACCCTATATATTATGGTGCTTTACCACCATGCCTCCATCTGAAATGAGAAGTGAATCAATATAATTATGAATAATTGAGGTGTTGCGCTTAAGCATACATTTTTGACGTTTAAACGTCTCTTAACTTCAAGAAAAGTTTTTAAGTAAACCCCTTATTGTACAACATCAGTATTTTCGTAGGTAATTATTTAAACTAAACATGCATTTATTATCTGGCCTTCCAATTTCCCAAAAGCCACCACCTCTACAACGCATATAATATTGGTCACTGGACAAGTTGTACTTCTGTCAGTATGTGTGACTTGTGAGTGATGCAGGGCAGGTCGCGAGGGTGGCCGCACAGACGCACGGTCGCCGCGGACGAATGTCTCCCGCGCCCTTCTGAACACACCATGTTGCAGAATCTAAGCTTGTAAAGTTGTAGAGATACTGAGGTCCACCAGTAGTTGGACTAGGAAATTAAGTTTTGTTAATTAGTGGTTAAAATAACTAAATGGCACTAACTTATATTCAATTCTTAGCAGTTACTGTGTTGTGGCCAATAAGTCTAGAGAAAATCCTGGTATTATAGAAGACTTGAGAGGAGACTTAAATTATGCTGAACTAAAGTTAAACTAAACTTATTCAAGAAATAGAAACAGCTTGTGTCTCAATTTTCGTTCCCTTTCCACTTTTGTTTTCCAATATGAATCCCGACCAGTCCCGGAAAATCAGGGTCTGTTTGCCACACTAAGCCGATGTGGGCTGCAGCATCGCCCGGGGAGTACATTTACATCAAACTGTCGTTTCGCGGGAACTTCGCCACGTCGTCATCACCAGCCAATTGCTCGCACTCGCCACAACAATGTTTCCCTTCGGACACACGAATTTAAACACTTCGGAATGTGATTACTGCCAAAAAAAGTAATAAGGTTGCTATTTATGATATAGAATCTTGTAATAATGTCGGCTAATACGAACTAATAGATACTATAGTTTCAGGTTTTCACTCCTGCAGAAGTGAACTATCGTATGGCATTTACTTTGGGAACTATTGTACGGGCCTTACATCAATAGCTAAGGACATACATAGCAACGGAGACGAGGGTTAGTCGCCGTAACCCTTTAATGCGGTGGGTATGAGGGCCGGGCGGAGGGCGGCGGCGGAAGGGTTGCCGCCTCGGCGGCCCGGCGCGCGGCGGCTGGGCGGCGCCCCCCCGCACCCCTCGCACTTTTACGACGAGCTTTTTTATCGTGCGTGCTGTCGTTTTTCCTTTTCTATTTTTTATGTTTATTTCCCCGAAACCATAAATTATGTTTGAAAGAAGGGAACTCTCGGACGTTCGACAGGAACCGGGGTGACGTCGACTAACTTTTCTGTTCTTCGCTTTTCTGTTTTTTTATGGTCTCTCGTGTGTAATGTGCGTAGGGGTGAGTGCATCGTTGCCATGACGACTGCATGGCATTAGGAGCGAGGGCGATCTGCGCCACTCCGCACTCAATCACATGATATATGTAGCCGTTATAAATAAACTGTATGTATTTGTTGTTGTAACGCGAGCCGCCACCGCAAACACGCTTGTCTATATTCATTCGATCCTTGTTTGTGAACAAACTAGCGAGATGGACGCCGCGACAATGTTTGCTCTATCAGGACTCAACCGTGTAATTTTACCATCGTAACATTAAGCGATCATCTCTCGCCAGTGGATAAGTGCGTATTTTTTCAGTAAATTAGATATACAGGCGATGAAAGCAAAGATTATTTATTGATTCTTGAAATTGTTTGGATACAAGTCAACTGGAAGGCAAAACTCTCACCACTCGTTCGCTCGTTCAAATTCAAGTTTAACAGAACACAATATACGTATTAATAAGACGTCAGTGGTGTACACACGTTCCATTATCAATCAACTGCAAAAACCGAACAAAGCCGATGTTGTATCCAGTTAATTGCTCACCCTTGCCGCGCGACAAAAAAACCGCGCCATATTGCGTCCAGCGCCCGCGCACACTAACCACCGCGAAAGAGAAATTTACGAATAAAGCCCCGATGGTTACACGCTGCATTTAAAATTAGAACCCTTTAGGGCGCCACACCGCCAGACAAAGGGCCGAATGGCAAATTGCCAGCAGGTAGCAATAGCGAATATGTCGAAATGGAGTCCCAATAATTACTAAGGGCTCTAGTTTAATAAATGGCTCTTTTTCTAAATTATGAAGGGCCGATCGCGCCATACGGACATACCTGCCGCGAACCCTTCGCCCTTCACATAATGAGTTATAACTCTTCATTGCCTTTATTTGCAGGGTTTTTTATTAAAGTTGAGGTTGGCGAGTGGGCACCGGGCAACCCAATTCGATCGTTTAGAAAGTGGCCGCCGCTGACCATAACTCGCCACCCAAATATAATGAGTAGGTACGGCACTGTTCGAGATCCAATAACACAATATTTTTAATGAACAAAACTATCGTGAAATAGCTACTTACTTATTGATGTTCCAAAGACAAAACACTGGTACCATAGAGCTCGTATCTCTGTCTTACAAGACAAGTGTAGGTAGGCACAATGTTTCTGTTTAGACCTTCGTATGTAATGTGCCTAACAGCCTACCTCCTAAACCCATTCAGTTTGACACAACACAAATACAGTAAACAACATTTGCTACTGACAAAAGGAGCTCCTTAGAAATGGGTTTTATGTATCATTGTTTGGATAAAACAAACTGAGACGATACGTAATTGTATGACAACAAACCCTTTTGCCCGGAGGCAGCAGAGTGTGTCGCGATGACTTGTAATTCCGATGTTTTCGCTGTTAAAATCGTATTTCCTGAAGGCGACATTGATCGTAACCAACGAAGCGCACACGAGAGTATTTCTAATGTGCCGGGACAAAGCCTGTCTCCCAAACAATGCCTTCGGAGACTATTTAAAACGAATCCCTTTACGACACCTACGCACACAGCATCAAGCCGATGTGCGATGCAAATTGTAAACTTTTAGCTTTTCTACGTGATAAAGCTGGATGAGCGCATCATTTGACTTGTTGCACGGCCGCTTTAACTTAAACAACTAAGTAACAGAAGCAAATATTGATTGTTCACCAATTTAATTTTCTCCAGCATTAAGTCTTCATTACTCATTGTTCACCAATTACATTTTCTCCAGCATTAAGTCTTCAATACTCAATGTTCACCAATTAAATTTTCTCCAGCAGTAGGTAAGTCTTCATTACTCATTGTTCACCAATTTAATTTTCTCCAGCATTAAGTCTTCATTACTCATTGACAACCCATCATTCGTCAGAATACTTAAAGATCCGGTATCCATAAGTTTTGTAATTAGTAAAACGATAACAACGCCTTAGCTTCTACTGCAGGTTTACGTTCAGAATCCTCAGATTCCTGTAACTTGCACCACACACAGCGGAAGCTCACCGAACGCTCCAATGAGTTTAACCGTGTAACTACCGACTATCCTTTACTCGTGCAAGCCGTTCACGAGCGATAGACCAGAAACATTATTAATATTGTCAAATATTTTGGCGGCTTCCACAATGCACCCTTTATCCCTCTATCCCCAATTAGGCTGAAGAGAACATTGTCGCTGAAGTTTCTAAAGATTTATCGCTTGTCCTGGATTAAAACATTTATTGTGATTCAGAAGAATAGCTCAAGTAAAAAACTTGTCTGATATCCATTACAAAGATATTTGTTAGTAGTTAGGAATTGTAGCGGACAACGAACCGCGACGTGATCGCTACGAGGTCGCTCTTACATAATTTTCTGTTATGGCCGAAGTATTATAACTATCAATATACAGAGATGTCTGTCTGGAGATAAATAAATGATCTATGAGTACGATATCTTCGACAAAGTTGTTCGGCTAGGTGTGACTGAAAGAAAATAAATACTGTGGAAGGACTTTCATAGTTCCTTGTAGAGAGGAATGTAATGTTTTGCATTTATTCCTGGATCCTCATTAGGTTTTGTTTTTCAGACTGTGTTATTCCTTTCTTTTATCCACTTATCTCGACGTTTAGGCGTCTGCTTCTAACAAATACGTGTCTGCCTGGAAACCAGAGAAGTAGAGTCTACTCTGATTTCTAGTAATGACGAGATGGTATTCATGAACTCTACTATTTAATATTAGTTATTAGAACACTTGCTTCCGTAACTAAGGCTCTCTTGCGCCACAAATCACTAAGTACATCACGCCTGTTATCCCTAAAGAGCTAGCCAGGGGTGTATCACTAAATACGTTTAGCACTAAATGAATCTTAAACATCATTCTGTCCTTGTCAACTTCAAACAATTAACAGAACGATGTTTTAAACTCGTTTAGTGCTAAACGTATTTAGTGAATGGTGGTGCAAGTGTCTACAATAGCATTAAACCATTCCGGTCCAATTTCCAAAAGAATTCTATATCAGTAAAGTATCGACAAAAATGCGGGCAGCGCCGCGGGACACCTCACTAATACCATACAATAATGCAATATAACTCAATTGTTAACTTTTTACATGTAACGTGACCAGCCAGTAGGCATCTGAACACAAATACTGTCCATTAATACATGTCAAGTGGCGACACTGAACTAAGATCACATCATTAATATTGAGGAGTACAAGTAGGCGTTGGTGGAAAAGGATAAATTTCATGGAGAGGTGCTTTCACCCTTTACGACGCCAATCTATTTGTCAGAGAAAGGGAAACACATTGAAGGAACTAAAGAAAGGAATCGGCTCTCGGCCGACCTAATTGTGTCCTTATTGCCCACGTACGTTATAGCCTCTAACGATGCCGATTTCATGCTCGTCTTTACACTACTGTAGTAAGTACCTTTTAAGTAACGATATAATTTTCTGTTAGACTTGTCCTTTAATTATTTTGAGGTGTCT
The DNA here is from genome assembly GCA_937001585.2 of Brachylomia viminalis. Lineage (NCBI taxonomy): Eukaryota > Metazoa > Arthropoda > Insecta > Lepidoptera > Noctuidae > Brachylomia > Brachylomia viminalis. Next base: position 15,576,456 of record OW443299.2, read on the forward strand.
ATTTAATCCGACTACGGCAAAGCCAGTTTGATGGATACTGGATAGGTGTTGTGAATCGCACTGGCAAGACTTAGGTCCGTTGTTTGATCCGCAGTTAACTCGACACGGAAAAATGTGTTGATTTAATCAACACATTTTTCCAAAATTTTACCATAGTTACTATTTTTAAGTAATGGTTGAGTTAATGTTTAAATTTTGGTAGAATGTGTTGATGAAATCAGAACATTTGGTCAAATTTGAACCATTAGTTAATATTTTTAACTAATGGTTGAGTTAACTACGGATCAAAAAACCAGCCCTTAGTTCGTTGTTAACTCGTAAGTAATAGGTCGGAAAAAGCTTTTTCGTATTTTATAGGTATAAAGTTGTAGTAAATCCTCTTTGGCTGTACTGTTTGTATCTGGCTGGTTTTGATACAATTAAATAGATGACATTTAAAAAAAGAAAAATATAAAAGTAAAAATGATTTCCCGCCATTTTTCAATTACCTATTTTCTGTTCGCCAAAATGAGTGACCTACCGAAGAATTTCGATGCATTTTGAAGTTTTATTACAGAAAATGGAAAATGTGACACAACCCGCGAAAAAAATATATATAACGTTTGTGGACCCAACGCAGGGTCAGTAAAAATAGCACAATTTAAAGTTGGTTCAAGCGTTGTCAGTCCGGGAATTTTAATGTCAAAGATGCAGCTCGCTCTGGTCGCCCTGTTACGGATAAAGTCAATGCCATTTTTGAAAAAATTTGTAGTTACAACATAGCTGAAGAGTTAGCTGACCACAAAATAGTCTGTGTACAAAAAGCTCGATATTTGGGTGCCACACGAGCTCTTAGAATTTGTATACAAAATACGAAAGGACTTTTCCCCGACCTATTACATAGTGCAGCGTGACCTCTGCGGTTACAACCAGTTTTTTTATTAATAACTGGTCATCATTTTTATTCTTAATATTTAATATTTTGACGTAAACAAGGCCCTCATTTTATTGGAAAAAAAAGTCAGTGGCTAAAAAATATGGTTAGAATCCCGTAATTTTTTATAAATGTTCGTCTTTTAATGTTAAAAGGAGCCAAGTATATTTTATTGATTATACTTTACCTTAATACCGTAACAAAATTACAAGTTATTATGTTCTACAGTCAACCAAGTTACGGTGTAAGATATTCTTCGAATCTGGTGTACACCAGTTAAAAAGGGATGCTTTCGGGCTTTTTTCCGGGTACCGGACTATTCATCAGGCTCACGAGCTCTTGGGTCGCTTCTACCAGCCCCCTCCTTGGAGTTTCAGACAAGCTAGGTCGTTGTGGTCCGCGACTCATGCTCTTCGAGTCGCCAGCGATTCCGTCGAGGCGTACTTCACTTTCAGGTTGTGGTTCGTCAGGATCAACTACGCTTTGAGGCGGCAGTTTATCAGGATCGACTTGTTACCTTAAACCATTCCGCTTAACTATTATAATACTATTAGTGCCTCTAGGGTTGGGATACCTTAGATTCATCTATAAAAGATAATATTCATTTGAAAGTTTACGTAATTTAGTGATCAAGAACCTAAAACCGATTGCGATCGAATCCCTAGTTCGGAAAACAAAGAATTAGGTAAGAAAGAGTACATCGGATGGGATGTACTCTTTTTGTCGTAATTAGCTTAAGCCAAATTACGTGTAACGCAACTGTTTGAATAGTACATTATTACCCTAGGGGTGAAAGTAAAATGAAAAGCACAGCGTTTACCTCGGGTTAAAAACTTATCTAGTCCCGAGACGGGGTTTGGCGCCCGACCGTAGCGAGGGCGCCAATAGTTCGAGGAACGAGTCTTTAATACTGTGCTTTTCATTACGAATACAAGGAAAGTAAAAATAAAAACATCAATGAGCCTCTTCTCTTATGAAATCAGGCGTTAAATCCATATCTGAATCAGATGAACTCAGTGTGTTAATACAAATCTCCGCTATACTGAAGAATAAACAAAACTCTACAACTCGAAAAAACTAATGAAGATCAGATTGCCGCTTTCCCGCCTATTTTTTTTTTCTGTGGCCGGCCATTCATCCTTTTTTTTTCATTTCCATCAATGAAAAATTGGTAAATATTTTGCCCAAATTTATGTTATTTTAAAGAAATTGTAAAGGAAATTATAATAAAGTCATTTAAAAAAATATATTCTTTAATTAATACTTAACTTTATGTTATTTCAATTTTACATCGCGCTGTAATTGAGTGGCTGTATAGGAATTTGGAACATGGTTCAATAGAAATGTGTTTTTTTTTTTTTAATACTGTCAGTTGAAAAGTATTACTTTCAACCCGCTCCTCAGGCAACTTTGTAGGCTCTGTCTTTGTTTTCTCAGGCTCCTTCAGACCGAGTTTCCGAGTATGAGTAATGAAATAATATTTACTTACTTTATTTTATAGACGCAATAAAAAAAAATACTATACTTGTTAAAGTGGTGAATTTTCGTTTTTATTTGGCTATATTAGATAGGTAGGTACCTACACTGATTTCAATAAATGTGATGTCGATTTGATCTCAGAGGAATAATTAACATCCTAAATCATTGTGAACGGTACGGGATTTTCAGACAAGTGTCTGAAGTTTAACAAACTAGATTAATATAAAGCCAAAGCCAAAGTGAACCATCGAAAACCCAATGTGCTCGTGACTATCAAAAACTGCGTTTACAATGTCTAGTTGAAATAACTAAAAACCTGAAAAGGGGTCATTGTACTCATGATTATGAACCACTTTTACTACATGCGGGACCAAACCTCAAATCGCGAAACATATCTGCTGCTCCATACATTTATCTCGACAAAATATAGAGAAATAGTGAAATAGAGTTAAATGTTACAGCAAAATACCTTGTCATATATTGCAATTAAATGAAAGAAACTTTCAAGTCTCATCTAGAAAGTTCACTTTGTAAACAAGCATGTTACAAATTAATTAGAGGATTATATCCAAGATAATAATGCTTGGAAGCATGCTGGCCCACCTCTATATGACAATCTAGAGTCTAGAATTGTATACTTAATTTATTATTTTTATGACATTGATTTACATGCTGTGATTAGTATAACTCACATACTGACTTATTACTCATTAAAAAATTTAGGAAAATCGTATACCTACTTTTACAATGTTTGTAAATATGTGAGCACCATGTCTCCATCACATAATTAACTTATTCTTATTTCCTATTGTGGTTTAGTAATTTTGCTCTACGTGCATCGTCTTCACATATAATTATATAATTAATGTATATAAAATATTGTATCACATTTTAAAAGAGTAACGGTGGAGTTTCTTGCCCATTCTTCTCCATACGAAACAACCTTTTGGAAGGGGCGACTAGAATCAATTCTATTTTAATGTAAATGTTGACGTTCAAAAGGAGCCTTTTATGTGCCTATTTGAAATAAATGCTTTGACTTTGAACAGCTGTTTTATTTGTTGTTACAATTACCACTTTTCAGGTTTTCAGTTATTTCAATTACATCTTGTATAGGTACAGGGTGCCATGGGCCTTGTACAGGGTGGCAGGGACATCGATGCGCAAACTGAAACCCTGGATTCAGTACATGATTTTGAACACCCCTGCGTTGAAAGTTTTCATCAATTAACTAAACATATAATAAAATATTGCATCGATTATCAAAAAAAAATCTGCTGTGACATAGAAAGGTGCAATACCTACGCCACAGAACATATATACCCTGACGGGACCTACGCGGTCAAAATGTATGGAACCGCAAATTTATTTTTTAACTAGCTACCGCCCCCAACTCCGTTGACGTGGTAGCCATGAGACACCACAATATAGGTACTAAGTAAGTAAGGTAAGTTTCATATTTTTATAAAACTTTCCTGTATCTATACTACGTTTGTAGTACCATTACTACAAACGTAGTCATCGAGATATAAGTAATAACGTACTAGAGAAGCTACGTCAAATAACTGAATTGTCCTATTCTTCGTAATTTGAATATTTAGTTCGCTGCAGCGCTAAAATAATAACAATTCGTCTAAACCGTAACTAATTTACCACAGCGCTAGATTTGCTGCGGAAGTGTATTTATTCTCGGCAAAAAGGTCTTAAGCGCCATGTAAATCACGGCACTTACGCGTTTTCTTCGACAAAGTGCAACAACATGTCTTCCCTATAGACTATGACAGGAGTAGGTACTACAGAATGGACAACGTATGTATTTTGCCTACAGGGTTTATTTCATAAATAATAGACAATTTTTTTTCTTGATATATTTTATTTAGTTACCCTTAAATAATATGAGTTTAGTCATCTTTTGCCTTTTTGTGGAATAATCAACGCTTTGATCTGTTTTTGCTTCATGTTTTAAACGAATAGTAGTATATTTATTAATAATCGCCCGAATCAAATGAATTCTATGATTCAGTGTACTTGGTTGGCAAAATGAATGCTGAACCAAAGATGTAAATACCTCCGTGTGAATAAAATGCTCCAAAGTATTTACAGTAATGTAACTGTAATAGTATTTCGTGGAGAGGCTAATTCCACCACTTTGGTTTATAAGTTTTCGTATGATAGTTTCCGTGATCACACATATTTTGTATACGTCTTCTGAAGAATATAACAATCCGCCCATGTCTTTAATAGTTATAAGTTTATGGTGTGGCAGCCTTTCTGCTGTTGTTAATGCGTCCACGCATTCTTCACATTTTAATGATTTTGTGAGATTTCGAGCAATGTAGCCAGATATGTAACCGACTATCAATTGAGAACCAAATGGTATTTGTTGGGAACTGAGAGTATCGGAAAAAATATAACAGTTGTGTTCAGCTTCTATATCAGATTCTAAACATCTAGTTGCTGACAATATTTCGTATTCCTCATCGTCGTGTCTGTTTAAGGGCGTCGTACTATTAATAACATTTGTTGAAGAATTACATAGAATGTTTATATTATCTAAAGGTATACAATTACCCGTGAATGATGAACGAAGTTCCAAATGGTTCAGGGTTTTTTTGTAGGCAGCTCGAAATTGTAAGACGTTGGGGTTATTATTGTACCCGCCGTGCTTTCTTATGACCCCAAAGAAAAGCTCTAGATGATCTTGACTTAGACGGTATGTAGAAATATATGTCATATATTTTTTTTCTTCTACTGCATGTTGATATAAAGTTTTTAGAGATTCTATACAAATCAAAGCTCCTATAAATCCTGTTTTATTAGCCGATTCAACAATTTTCTTTTTTGAAATCGACAAAGTAATACGTGGATCTAAATCTTTTCTTTTTACGACTCTTCTGCATTTTATATGAAATTCTAAATTTAATATGTATCTTTTTACTTTTGACAAAAAATTCAGTACTACTTCTGATTTATTTATGGCGTCAATTGGTCGCTTGAACCCATAAAAATAACACTTTCTTGAATTCATTGTGTCAAAAAAATCATTAAACGTTTCCAAAAATTGTATTGTAGCCGACGAGTCCGCGAATTGTGTATACTTCAAATCCTCGTCACATAGCTGCAATGCCTTGGCTACGCTCTTACTTAAGAGTTGAGTAGCAAGACGGACCTTCATAATTTGGTTACGGAAGTACACATGCCGTGGTGTAAGTTTGTTGGCAAACCTAAGACCATCTTTCATTTGCAGTTTATTTAGATTAATCAATAGCTGCCACTTTATTTTCTTACAATCTTGGTCAAATAATAATCTTTTTTTCTCAAATGAGTTTCTTATAAGTTTGATGACGTGACATGGATCAAGAAATATACACACTTTCTCCTGTGTAGATGGATGTGGAAAATGGGTCACCAAATCATTTGGGTTCGTCAGTTTACACCCTAAAATTTCTGCAGCTGACAAATTTGCAGGGCATCCATCAAATGTCATGCTTACGACTGTAACTCCGGCGTCATGACATTTATGCAAGCATGTAGTGATTAAATTAGCTTTTGTTTCTGCAGTTATACCTGATATTAAAAAATAGCCTATAGGAAGTTTCCAATTTTCAGTCACTGACACCAACATAAATACTAACGCCTGTGACGCAACATGATCATCTCCATCACCTTCTTGAGGACCAGCACCAAAATTCACAGCACCAAGCTTCTGTTGATTGTGAAAAAGCTTTTGGCGTCTAATAGCCATCTCGTCGAATACTAGATTGCATATAAGAGGTTGCTGACTTAAAGTACTTTTCTTTTTTAGAGCTTCAAACGATTCATTTGTAAATCCTGGCTCAGCATTAATTGTTCCATACCAGCGACAGATAGTTCTTGTGTGTGGTAGAAGATTGCCGTACATATCTCTCACAAATTTGTATGCAGCTGGCGAGTAGTAATGGAGGGTTAATGCAAATTTACGTAATAATGGAGGATATTTTAAAGAGATTTTAGTATTCTTTTTACACTTTGACATTCTTTTATAGATTTCGAGTAATTCTGCCTTTGCCAGTAAATTATTCTCAGCTACCTCACCGAGTGGAAATTTTGTTTTTAATAATTTTACAAGATGCTTCAATGACTCACATTTTTTCTTAAGATTTCTATTATGGCGTTGAACTTTCTTAAATTTCTCTGATAATTTTTTTTTAGCCGACGTCAAGGTCCGAATTTGACGTCTCAGGATGATTTTTCTTGGGGTATCAAAAACCGATTCGGACTCACTGACAGGTTCTGAAATTGGCTCAATGGCTCCATGACACAAAGTGTCTTGCTAAAACAAACAACACAATGTTAGTGGCGGCTAAATGAAATGTTGTCACCATACTCGGAATTAATACAAACGGAGCATCAAATATTTAAAATTATATTGATACTCACATCATCATAGGGCACAGCAGACTTCTTTAGAAAATGCCTTCCCCCTTTCGTAACATACTTATCATCCTCACGAAAATGCAACGAACATATGTAACTATGATCGGATGGTAGCCAGGTCTCTTCACAGCGATTGTTTTGAACAAATCGGATCCATTTTTCTCTATTTTTATGACTTGGACGTGGAAATCTGGATAAGAATTTAAAATAATTAATTACATCCAAAACTAATTTAACATTAATGTAAAAAATGTCTGGTTAATTATGATATATACTATAGGAAAATTTATTAAATCTTTTTCTACCTAAATATATATATATTCGTTTTAACAGGACTTAGCACGAACCTTTCATTTACTTATTTATATCTGCTGACGTTTCGATGTAGTTACATCCACTGTGTTTGCGCAAGACTAGAAAAAAAATATATAAATGAAAGGTTCGTGCTAAGTCCCGTTAAGACTAATAATTATCTGTTTAAAGTGCGATAGTTTAAAAAAACTAAATATTAATATCAACATTAAAAACACGACATACGATATTTTCACCGTAATGTCAGTCTAATCTACCTACATTGCACTCTGTTTGATTAGTCTATGACAAACAATACAATATGGCGCGTGGTAATTATTTAATTTGTAAAACAAGGAAATTGGTTTACTTACCGATGAAAAGTAATTCCTTTGCACTTTGCCGTGTTCCTTGAATTATTAGTACAATATCTCAACACACACCAAGGCATTTTTCGTCGATTTTTTTTAGGAATTAGTTTATTATTGTCGGAAGTACTAGGCGCGAAAGATCTAGAGAGCGACTGAGTGAGGTGCGGCGCGATCGCCGCAGTTGAACGGGACAAAGTAGGAATTTACGGTGTCTTCTCTAGTACGTTAGTACTTATATCTCGATGAACGTAGTATAGGAAACGACGAGGAGGACGAGGACGTGGCTGTTGAGACCATTCTCAACAGCCAAAATATGGAGAGAGCCAGGACTTGTGATGTGAGAGCAAGCGACGTACAGTTGTCCGTGTGAAAAGCAGCTTGTCCTGAGGTCAACACCCGCAGCCTACAGTAGTACCTACCTGGCCCTGCAGTCTCGACATAGTTAGCAATAGTTTTCGGTTGCTAAGTCCTAACAATCCAGATGTAAATGTTGATGTAAATGTTTGGTAGACTCGACACTCAAATTTATCGGTTGTTACCTACCGGTACCTACCTAAAATACCAGTAACAACCGATAAATTTGAGTGTGGAGACCACCAAATATCGTTGCATCTGGATTGTTAGGACTTAGCAACCGAAAACTATTGCTAACTATGTCGAGACTGCAGAGCCTGATTGCCCATTGCTTGCGAAGTTTTTCGTTTTTAGTCAAATAATGAACGCCTGCGTTCCTGCATATTGTAATGTTTGTATTTTTTACTTAGGTTTTGGCTATTAGATCTTATATTATACGTTCTCTCCAATTATCTGCATGGCCATTGTCTGTAGTTTAACCATATTTAGGCCTCTATATTTTAAGTTATTTAGATTTTATCATTGCTCTCCCAATGTTTATTTACCTTTTGTAATGTCAGATAATGACAAGCCTAGGTTTTATTTTTAATGTATTGCTAGAGCTGCCAGTAGGTAAGGTTGTATAGGTATTAGACCTTATTATAAACTATTATTCTTCTTTTATGTTCTAGAATCATTGTTAAAAATTTTATGTCAACCGATCCGAAAAGGAAGGGAGCCGGGACCGTCAGAACAGATTACTCTTGGTGCTCGCCTTAGTAGGAGGTCCTGAAGTTATATAGCGCTCGGTGGGAGGGCTGTGCCCTCTGATAGTGTGAGCTGTGCTTGAACAAATAAATCTACGCGTCCTTCTACACCAGACTATGTTACAAAGTCGCTAGACCGGCGATGGCTACCCTTGGCGTCAGTTCTAGATACTGACGCAAGAAGATTACGTTGTGGTCTACGATAAACTAGTGACTCCGACGGCTGATAGATCTCAGCCCTCTGCCTGCCTCCTCTACAACGGCCTGCCCCTCCGAGGTCGGTGACGTGGTCTGACTCAAGGACCCCTCCTTTTACAACCTGCGAGCCTCTCTAGAAGAAACGCTTGGACCTTCTACTTATACCCGGTTTTCCCTGACCTTCTATTCTACATCAATTATATTATTTTACTATTTCTTCTTTTACTTTTACTTTTTCTTTTAAGCCGGGACTCCTCCAGTTCTGGTGACAGTTCCCTCCTTGACCTTACATTTCCCCCCTCCCGGGAAAATGTAACGTTACAATCTGGCGCCCAATTTTTACTAACCCCTCCCTCTTTAAACTTTTTCAGCCCTCTCAAAATTATAAAACAAACTTGCTCAAGTGATTTTTATTTGGTAAGCTTTTATTTTCATCATCTCATCCACCTCAACCTTTACAACACTTCTTTATACTGAAACATATATATACACACACATATACACACGAACTATTACCCACTGGTAATTGTTATCCATTCTTCGCTTGCAAGTGTTCTTAAAACCATTCGTGGTCACTTACAAGTTGGGGTTTGGCTTACTCTACGACGTACTACAGGAGAATATCCTATAGTCGTTACCACCTAGGTACATTATAACTCTCTACTAATACCTCACTATACTGCATCCCACACACTTGCACACCACTGCGGTTACCCACTGGTAATCGTAACCAGTCTTCGCTAGTGAGTGTTCTTAAAACCATTCGTGGTCACTTACTAGTTGGGGGCTGGTACACTTCACGACGGCTGCAGGACAATATCCTGTGGTTGTTTATACAAAACGTTAACATAAATCAACACTTTAAACATTACTTCATTTAGTTTGATTGGTTACCACGGCTAGTGCAACCTGTATAAAAATTACTTAAAAATTTACATACCTAGACTAAACTAATTGTTTTTTAAATATGAAACATGGAGAAACTGTCACCACTTGTTATCATTTTAGAGCATCAGAACGGCTTAAGAGGAAAATTGGTACGTTAAAGATTTTATAGCGTAGTTTTCTATCTGCTGTGTTTTTGTATAAAATAGTTTTTTTTTTTTTTTCTTAATGTCTTGTAGGTAATATTTTATGTCTAAAAGTTTTTTAATCTTTACGTCTCAACAATTTTTTATTTATTTATAGTGCTTATTTTATTTTTTAACTTGAAACAACTTAACGGTCGTTTTTTTTTTCCTTGATGTCTCTAGAAATAATTTTTACTTATTTTTTTGTAACATTTAACATTAAGTTCATTGTAAATACTTCACAAGTTTTACTTACTACAAAAACTTTTGGCATCTTTACTCCACCTTTTTTTTTTTTGTAGAGCGGTACACAACTCTTTAAATAAGCCATTGTGTCGAGCGGTCGCATAACTCGTAAAATAAAGCCTTAGTGTCGAGCGGTACTTAACTCGTTAAATAAGCCTTAGTGTGTCGATACCTTTATCTTTTTTAATACTTGAACTTGCTACTTGAAAAGGCAATTATGCTTTGAACCTTGACTGCTTTTCTTAAGCTGGAAAGTTTCATTTTTAATACTTGAACTACTTGAAACTTGAAGGTTTTTCTTAAGCAATTATGCTTTCAAACCTTGACTGCTTTTCTTAAGCTGGAAAGCTTTGTAAATATTTCTTTTAGTTTTAACGGTTTTTTTAAAAGGTGCGGATTACGACACCTAATTAAAATAAATAAGCCTTCGTAACTCTAAAAAAAATATTTTTTCCTTGTGGAGTATGAGTCATAGAATGTGAACCATATCCCCTAAGTATGTTGGTGATGTATGATTGAGGGAGTATGAAATGTGGGTTGATGTAAGGTGTATGAAAGGGCAAGGTTTTTTTTACAACATCGAAATTTTCTCAGTTGATAATTTTCTGGGGTTATCGGGTAATGTAATATTATTTTTTGTAAAACTTTCTGTATCACTATAAATAGTCATATAGGTTAATTTTAGCTGGTAAATGCCTTATTTTACTTAACAAAATTTTTTCATTGTGATCAAAAATTTTCCGGGGTTGTCGGGGAAATGTAATGTTTGTATTTTTTACTTAGGTTTTGGCTATTAGATCTTATATTATACGTTCTCTCCAATTATCTGCATGGCCATTGTCTGTAGTTTAACCATATTTAGGCCTCTATATTTTAAGTTATTTAGATTTTATCATTGCTCTCCCAATGTTTATTTACCTTTTGTAATGTCAGATAATGACAAGCCTAGGTTTTATTTTTAATGTATTGCTAGAGCTGCCAGTAGGTAAGGTTGTATAGGTATTAGACCTTATTATAAACTATTATTCTTCTTTTATGTTCTAGAATCATTGTTAAAAATTTTATGTCAACCGATCCGAAAAGGAAGGGAGCCGGGACCGTCAGAACAGATTACTCTTGGTGCTCGCCTTAGTAGGAGGTCCTGAAGTTATATAGCGTTCGGTGGGAGGGCTGTGCCCTCTGATAGTGTGAGCTGTGCTTGAACAAATAAATCTACGCGTCCTTCTACACCAGACTATGTTACAAAGTCGCTAGACCGGCGATGGCTACCCTTGGCGTCAGTTCTAGATACTGACGCAAGAAGATTACGTTGTGGTCTACGATAAACTAGTGACTCCGACGGCTGATAGATCTCAGCCCTCTGCCTGCCTCCTCTACAACGGCCTGCCCCTCCGAGGTCGGTGACGTGGTCTGACTCAAGGACCCCTCCTTTTACAACCTGCGAGCCTCTCTAGAAGAAACGCTTGGACCTTCTACTTATACCCGGTTTTCCCTGACCTTCTATTCTACATCAATTATATTATTTTACTATTTCTTCTTTTACTTTTACTTTTTCTTTTAAGCCGGGACTCCTCCAGTTCTGGTGACAGTTCCCTCCTTGACCTTACATTTCCCCCCTCCCGGGAAAATGTAACGTTACAATATACCACACCAAATGGCACATCACTGATACACTGACTGTTACATTCTTACAGATTATACCTGACGAACAGCTCGCAGTTCGCATGCACGTGTTTCTGTGACAAATGAACCAATTTTTCTTACTTCTAGCTGTCACTAAAATAATATAAGATAAATATTGTAAACACACAGGATTCCTCATTAGCAGTCACCTAATCATAGATATTTATTTTTATTTTAACCAAAGACGACAGAAGAGGCCTAAACTCAATGTTTTCCGACCGCAAAGTATATCCACAAAATCATGATTTTATTAGGATAGCGGTTTGAACGCAAAACTGTGATGATGAAGAACAATGCTATCTTCATCTGTTTTACAATATTTAGTTAATAGGATATTACAAAGGAAATGGTTAAGGTCAATTGCTGTATTTTTCTTTTCGAAAATACGGTAAGTGGGTGTCTTTATCTACTTTGTACAAAAAAGTAAACGAAATCAGCCAACCACCATATATTTGCTTCTACACGGGACTTCCTAATTACTTAAGCTTATATAATTTTAGATAAGTATTACTATTCTTTTGTTTTTTACATTGTTGATTTCTATTTAAATAAAGGTTATCTTTTGCTCAAACTCGCATTTAGCCCATTATTGATTACGCCGATGCCTGTTATTTGGATGCCACCGAGGAGCTTTTAAATAAACTTGAGCTTTTGCAGAATATATGTATTCGTTTTGTTTTTAACCTTAAAAAGTATGATCATGTTTACAACTTTCGCAAGATACTCAAGTGGCTCCCCATTCGACTTCGCAGGAACTCTCGGATATTGTGTCTGTTGTTCAACCTCCTTCACAATTATTTATGCGGGAGCGTTTTTCCTACGCCCGACCTTCAGATGCGCCTTGCAGGTCGCATCTTAGAAAACTCCTTAAGTCGCCTCCCCACTCCACCAACTTTTACTCCTACTCCTTCACTGTGCACGCGGTGCGGTTGTGGAATTCACTTCCGCCTGACATTAGGGACTGCCAAACTGTTGCAGTTTTTAAAAGAAGAGTGAAAGATCTTTCCATTTCGTCACACAGGGTATCCTAGTATGGACGCCAGTCTCTAACAAAGGATCATATTTTATGCTTTTGTCTAAACGTTAAACTTGTTTCTATTGTGAACCTTTGTGAAGAGAAAAATAAAGATTATTATAAAGATAGTTGCGTATGTATTAATATTCTAGTGATATTTATTTTAGAAGTATGTTTGTATGTATATTCTCATTATTTGTTTTATTTTATTAAGTAAATTGTTTTTAAATTTATGTATTTTATGTTCTCTTTTAGTTTTACACACGCTGTCAACATATCTAAATCTACTATCCTATCGCAGGTATGCTGGAAGAGATTTCATTAGAAATAAGCATCACTTTTGTACCTATTTTTCTTTATTTTCTTCTTGTCTGTATAAGTGTGTACATAAATGGTTAAATAAATAAATAAATGTAGTTAAAACGGCTATGTGACTGATATATCTGTTTACAACAGGTGAACACGCATATTGTCCGACGTATATACTAATGGTATTATGTCCGTCTCTACTTCATCACTTTTTGTAATTTATGCGGCCTACCCAAATGCCCTTTCTTTGGTATTGTTCGTCGAATCGTTCAGCTCCTTAATTAAGCTCTGAGTTGAGCTGCACGATTACTGACACATGCGTGCACTGCCTGGACAGGTCCGCTCAATCTGTATGGTTTTTCCTCATAAGACCGTTTCAGACACCAATCTACATGGTCTTCACATGATCTGATCAAGATTATGTCTGGACTTTAAAAGAGACTGTGACCTCTGAGTTTGTTTCGGCCTTTCTTCTCAGAGTAGTCCGATAGAAAACGCCGACCTCATCTAGCTTTTAAAATATGATTGACGTGTAAAAGTGTTTGTACAAACTTACTTACAGAAATAAAAATAATTTATCATTTGACAAAAAAGGTGTATTTAGTTGTCTTTATATACGTGAGTTAATATTAGTAAAAATTGAGAATTAAACAGAAAGTAAAATACTAAGATAAAACAAAGGATTCTGAGTCGATTGTTGATTGTCGAGTTCAAGGATTTTCTAGCTGACTGTACATCAACATTTTTTTCGAAATATTTTTTTTCAAATTATGTGAATGCATGTATTTCAAAAAGTTAAGAACAGTCTCCTAAGACCGTTTTTTTGTAGCGACAACGGTCAAGGTACTTACCCTTATTGCCCCATCTCAAAAATCCACTATGTAGGTATATGTTGTAATTGACTGCTTAGCTCCATAAAAGTACAGTTAAAAAGATAAAATCTGTAGAAAATTGCAGTATTTTAGCCTTTTGGCTCGTCTTTTCACAATTTGCGATAAACTGTAGAAGAATAATAATATGAGACAACATCCACACAAGGTCTTCAGGTCCCGAACTAGGCAGAGCCTGTACTACGGTAACCTAATGACTGATATACATACTTATATACATATACGCACCCAGACACAGGTCAGACAGACATGTTCATGCACACAAATGTTTGACTTGTCCGGGGATCGAACCCGGGACCAGTGGCTCAGAAGGCAGGGTCGCTACCAACTGCGCCAACCGGTCAGTCTGGAATACGAACATAAAGCAGTAATGTTCGACCCCGTAGCAAATAGCGTGATAATTTATAGCCTACTGACTGACCAAACTTATAGGTAAGTAATGAAAATGCAAAATTTGAACAAAACCTATCCGGTAGTTTTTGAGTGATGCTGGCACATACATTCAGACAAACAGACAAAAATTCAAAAAATTATATGTTCTGTATTAGAATCGTGCCCAGACCTCGCAAAAATACTGAAAGAGGAAAAGGCGATGTACAGTTTTGACTTCGCTACGATTTTATTATATGTCTATACGTATAACTGACGAAAAATTTCAACGCACGAGAGTTCAGAATCATGCACTGAATCCATGGCAACAGGTTGAGTTGCGCGATGTCCCTGCCACCCTGTATTTGCATTCAGCAAACCTGCGAGTGTCATAGAAATGCATGTGGGTTTCTAAAAAGTCTGAAGGTACACTTTTTTGTAACCAAAACCAGTGTAAGTAAAAAATAATATTTTTAATACAACAAAATATAAAACTGCATATTTCTGCAGGTACATAGAATAGAACTACAAACTTTCCTTTGCTGCAATAAATTAAATAAACTGTCCGTCAACAATGCGCCGGCGCAGCACTACCTCGCACAAAGCGGAGCTGCCCGGTCAACCCATTAGCGCATGCGCAGCGGGGGCTCATGATCACTTTGCTCACTTTAATTTATGTACTTTGTGCCATTGTCCACCAACAAAGCATGCGTTTTATAGCGTTCGGCTGCCGGACAGTGGACACCCAGATTAACATCTAAGCTTGGTTTCGCCTTTCTCTCGTTTTGTGCAACACACAATAGATATAACCGGGTAGCCACCTGGCAATAATGGCTTCGATGCAGGATTTTATGTCAAAAAAATCTGCCTGCCTAAATTTTGATGTAAGAAAAATCCAAAATACTACCACGTAATTTAAACAAAAGAATTAATAAAGAAAAGCTTCATTTAATTTATCAATAAATCTTAATATATCTAGCATTGTATATCGAAACGCCATTTTTATTTCTAAAATATTTAAAACTACATACCTAAATACATTTTGTTTCTGAATGAATATAATATTATTAACCACATGATATTTAAAAATAACTCATAAAAAACTATTGAAATAATAATTTGTTTGCAGCTCAGTAGGTACATACCTACTGAGCTAGCAAGGCCCAAATGAAATTTGAAAGAAGTCCTGTAACAGGCGGACACGATATAGTGACACTGTTTTTTTTTTGGTCATAGGTAATATTGCATTTATTAGGTACCACCTAAAACCGTCAATTCTCTTAAGGACAGACAGTGTTAATTAATCCAAAAAAAATCAACAGCCACTTATACTTTTAACTATGGGTACAGCCGGTCGATTCTGTAACAATTTCACCGTGATAACTTAGGTGAAGTGAGCTACACTCCACCTGATGCTAGGGATTGACACCATCGACAACTCACTTCATGCTCACTTCACCTAAGATTTCACGGTGAGATTGTTACAGAATCGTTCGGCAGGTGCGTAGCTGCAGCTAGCAAGGCATACTAATAACCTAATCTATGAAAAAGTAAAAATCTAGCTTCAAACTTTTCCATTAACCGACTAGCTCATACCACCATCCTAATTACGTAACATACTATCAATCAGTCTTAATCATTTTGAAGGATAGAGTCATTCAGGGCAAAAGGGCGCACTTTTTCTAATTTGTCTCCACTGAGCCGAAACTATTAAAATATTGGGATCGTTTATTTGTGCTATCTATAGCATAATAACTATTAAGCTCCTAAAATGCAACAAATATTCGACGATAGATCAAATGGTCTTTTATATATTAAGCTAAAATGTGACATGGTCAGGCTGCGTACAACGTTTGCCCCTAGTGGTAGGTAAAAATAGTTTTATTATTTTTAATTTTTATTTGAGATTCTAATTATTGTTTTTTTTATTTTCATTATTCCTTTCGTAGATCTGACGTGCGTACTATTGCCCCGTGGTTTTACCCTATTTAGCCGTTACAACAAAAATCTTAGTAGCTAAAACTCTTGTGAGGTTAGGTTAAAACGCTATTATTAAGAAAAACGTTGAATTAGTACATTTACAAAAAAAAAAGTACTTGCCTTTAAAAGTACAAATACTCCACATCTACAAACTTTTCCCACTAGATAAAAACTTCAGAATTTTATGCTGATATATTTGCACCTTATATTTCAAACGCGACACGCACTGCTCAGCGGCTTATGACACAATATGTCAGGCCTTAAGCACTCATTCTCGAGGAACCAGCGTCCCCACCCTTTCCACCCCCTCAGAGAAAACAGCACTGCGTAGTTTTTCCCACTGCGTCCTTTTACCCCGAATGACTTGCTAATCCAGTGCTTCATATGTACGAAAATTTGTCTGCTCAACAACGTAAATAACGCAACGCATGTTGTTGAACTGTCTAAATGAAAGCCATTGCTAATTGCTAGTGTGTGTTACGCAATTACCCCGTAGAACCTACTCATTATCTATCCGCGCATCTCCATCATCGGATACAGCCCTCGGGTTATTCACCAGCTCGCCGTGAACCCGCATACGATACAAGCACGTGTAGACCGGGTGTCCCCAGTTCGACAGCACCCTGACCTTCACGAGATTATGACCCTTGGTTGATGGAAATAGAACTTCAAAGTACTGGATAGGTTTGCCATCTTTGTCGTACTCGAAGCTGCCGTAGTCATGAGGGTAAGGGTCGTAACGGCTTTCTAGACCCTCGAGTTGGAAGAGGCGTGGAGCTGACGATATCTCTCTGTGAAAAAAGACACATTCGTATTACCTGCAAATCGCAACGTACGCGCTCATGCGTGGAGTTGCAAACACCAGCCCGTCCACATAATACAGTAGGTACACTACAATATATCCAAATCGCAAAAAATGTTAAGCACATTTGCTAAAGACCTAAAAGTTGTTTAGACTAGTTCAGTCGTACTATGTGAAAACGTAAGTTAAATAAAACAGTTTTTCGCTAGGTTCGCCCTTTCTGCACAGCTGCCACAAGTGCCAAACTGATCTTAATTAATTCAAGAATAAAGATGCCGATGAAAAAAATTAAGAAAGAAAATTACCTCGTCGGTGAAATATGCGGCGGTATGTGCTCGATGCTGATGCTCGTTATCCGGACGGTGCCCAGCAGGCGTATAGTGGCCTCTCCCCTGGGCCCCTTGAACGCCCAGCACTCTCCAGGTAGGGTCCCCGGCCGTATCATGGCCCGAGCGCCGAGGCACTCGCGACAAACCCACGAAGTCAGCATGTGGAGCGCCCAGCCTACTGATGACTCGTAAATGACGTGCTCAACGGTGTCGCCCGTATCCAACACTCTAGCACCAGCGGACTCGAGCGCGTAGTCTGCTAACTGTCAAAAAGTACCAATGCTCCACATTCTCTCATATTTATAGCCACTGCACTACGTTTTACTTTTAAGCACTCCATTTAGAATGATTGGAATATGCGACCATGTCATTATCCAATTTATTTCGCTGAGGTCCTACCGAAGTCAGTGAGTGGAGGCACGTGTAGAAATCTCCTAAGAGATGTTCCATGCCAACATGGCAAAATATATTTACTACATTGATTCGAAAATTCAATTCTTACAAAATTTAACCCTAGTATTTTTAATAATTAATGTAAGGCAATTAAAACACAGGGTTATCGGTAATATGTCGGCAACCCATTAAGGGGATGTCATTTGCAACCAAATTACCCCTTCTGACCCCTATGCAAACGTCAACCATTTCCGAGTAATTTGACATTTTATATTTTTCTAGCGGTAGGTATACAACTTTAAAAATGTATAAAAAAAACAATGCATGTTGTTTTTTAATTATCATTATCTGCTTCTACTTCAATACATAATAATAAACCATACAATGACAAACTCAAACTCAAACTCAACTCAAAGCATTTATTTCAAATAAACCAATTACAGGCACTTTTGAATTGTCAAGGGGTCGGTCAGTCAGAAAGATGAAGCTAGTTGCCCATTCCAAAGCGTAGTAGGTACCTATGGAGAAGAACGGGCAAGAAACTCCATGGACACTCTTTTAAATCAAAATATTGTTACAAAAAAGTGGTTACATCATTCATGTTGTAATTATACATGTGAGAACGATGTAGAAACACGTGCACGTTAAAAGCGTCCGTAATAAAAAGATAAAAACAATTATGGAATTAAAATAAGCCGTGGCAGCTAAGAAATGACCAGTGCCTACTGACGGCGCCCGTTCACGAACATGACGTATGGATCAGCACCATTCAGCTCAACCATTTTGAAGGGAACTCAATGATCCAATACACACGCCACCACCAGCGACACATTTGAGTGAGCATGACATACTCTCAGCCGCCAGGGCACATTCAAGTCAATGAAAGACGAACCCAGTAAGCTTTATAGTGGGTACATAGTGCTCACACATGTGCTATGCAATTATACAATACTAAGAGATTGAATTTATACAATGCAAAGATAGGTTGTACAATCTTCATCAGCTCCAACATTATTTTCGAATGCTAATTAATTAGTTTACGCGCCCTTGTGGAGCAGGACCAGCCCTGAGCCAAGCATTTTTGTCAGCGATATAATCCCCCAACTTATAATATGCTTGGCTGTATAGTGTGCGTTTTATACAAGATTTAAATTTCGTTTCATTCAGTTGGAGTATGTGGGGAGGTATTTTATTGTAACATTTTAAACAGTACCCCATGAAGGATGAGTCTACTTTAGCCAGTCTGAAACCTGGTTGAACTAATTGGTCCCTATTTCTAGTCCTATAGTTGTGTCTTTCACCTCTTTTACTGAAAATATTTAAATTTTTCCTTACGTACCTACATGATGACAATTATCTTTAATATTTTTTTAAATCACAACACACATTATTTTCATCATTTTAAGCAGGTTTATTGAATAAAATGGTTGATTTCTGCAAAAAAGATGGATATACTTTTTCCTTCTCAGCTAACCAACGAGGTACAATAAGATACCAGATATCTTCAAAATAATATAAAATGTCAAATTACTGGAAAATGGTTGACATTTGCTTAGGGGTCATAAGGGGTCATTTGGTTGCAAATGACCTCCCCTACATCCCCTTGATGGATTTCCGACATATTACAAATAACCCTGTATAGGTAAATATGAGGGATGATAAAGTTCAGAAGCAAACTAAAACGGAAACACATGTTAGTAAAATATGAGGAGATGATTGACAAAGATGTAACAGGTAACAGGCATAAACAAAGTGGCTATCGACGGGGTTATTTAACGACACATGTTTTAAGGGGTAACTTGCCTGCAAAGAACCTGGCTCTAAAGACCGAAATGTTTTGTACGGAATAACGAATGCAACAAATTAACGTAAACAACATAAGTAGGTAACCATTTCAGACAACGATCTACATAGCCTTCACATGATCTGACCAAGGTTTTGTCTGGACGTTAAAAGAGACTGTGACCTCTGAGTTTGTTTCGGCCTTTCTTCTTAGAGTAGTCAGATAGGAAACGCTGACCTCATCTAGTTTTTAAAATACGATTGATAAAATAATTTATCATTTATCAGGGTTTAGCATGTAGGAATCTGCTGAAGCATGTAAGACTACCAACATAGTATAAGACGTAAATATAAGCACTTTGCTTGGATCGACGCAATATCGCCTCATTTTCCGCCATTAGTTGCTGGTCCCTTGTATGGAACAGAAGATACCAAAACGGGTTAATCGGTGCCTACATCTCTTTTTATCTATTCTCTTAACACAGGTATTCTGGACAGGATTTATTTACAAATAAGCATCACCTTTCTAAGTATGTTTCTGTTCCTTTCTACCTACGTGTCTGTTTGTTGTGTGTAAAACAGACAAGTAGGAAGGAATAAACAAAATAAATAATCGACAAAATATTTTGCACATCACATCACTAACCTGTCTATCGTAATCAGATGCATCGCCAATCTGCCGGTTGTTGCGCAAGCGCATCACTGGATCGACGAGTGCCTCCTTAGCGCGTCCGGCTGCCGCCGCCACTGCTGGCAATGCCGATGAGATGCGCTCCATCTCACTCTGCAGCCGCTCGTGCTTGCGATTCACCTTCAAAAACATCACACCTATGCTAGTAATACAAGAAGGAGAAGGCGTAGTGTACCTATTACATCGTAATACTTCAAATATTATTGTCTTTTTTTATGTACTAGCTACCCGCCCCTCATTCTGTTTGAATGGTTTTACGACATTATAAGATATCACAAGGTCTTTATAAGTTGGTAGGTTCTTGATTATGAATACATTATACATATAAACCTCCCGGAATAGATGCTCTAAATTATTATGAAAACAGCATCAAAATCCGTTTCGTAGCTTAGAAGAACAACGCAGTCACACGATTTATTATTATTACTGTACGAGCAAACCGTACGTATTAATTGTACCTATACATTTTATGCTGAAATCGACGCGCAGCGCATGAACTTAATATACCTAAATATATAAACATATGCATATACAGTATTTGAGTAAGCAATCAGTAGTTGTATAGCGTAGTTGTAGAATGTGATGAGACCATATATTATATTAATTTAAGACCATTTATTGTACCAAATCCGGACAAATAAATGAATTTGAATCGTTTGGGCACACATTCGCCGCGAGTCAATCATTTCTTATCTTTCAATACACAAGTTGAATGTACGTACGTTATGTATGTTACGTTATGGTATGTTAAATGTACCTTACCCGTTCAGGTAGGTACTATTATTGGATTATTGAATGTAGGTAATGATCGCTATTGCTACCGAAACATTTTACCTCAACGATGGAAAAACTAACTGCATGACGACTCAGGGTGGTTAATCGACGAATAAAAAAAAATACTGGCCGAGGAGCTATTACATACGTACCTACTTAATAAATCTGATTCCATACATTTAGTTTAAAACTAGAAAAGGTACGACATTCTGCCTCTACATATCCGAAAGTCTTGGAGATCAGACCTTGTTTTAAGAGCCCCTATCAGTTCCGCAGTCTAAAAACAAAAAAAAACATTTTTTTCAGCGCTAATTTCTCAATAACACTAAGATATTTTTTTTAATGCACAATTATTCAACACCTATTTATCTAGTAAGTCTACGAATTAAAATTTTGCTAAGTACTCAATAAAATAATACAAAAAAAACTAACACGTTTTCACGAAAGCACGAAACACCAGGTTTTTCAAGTGATTTTTTAGCTTACTGGTAGCAAATAACAATCTGAGAAAAATCTGAAATACTAGGCATATGGTAAAGCCTACGATTTATTTTTTAAATTTTAATGAATAAGTAGGTACTTTTAAAAAAATGTGATCCGCGTTGCAAATACGCAATAAAATCATGTGCAAAACCGTCGTCTACGCGTATAAATGTATTGAAAATATCAATAAGTGTTAAAACATTTAAAACTTTAGGTGTTTATCTATCAATCTCAATTTTGATATTTTATTTTTTACTATTCAGTTAATTGTAATAAAATATCTAAATAATGCCTTTAAACTAATGAAAATGATGGATCTGTGTCGCCCGTGACGTTCGCCGCTCCCGACGTAACTTGCGAATTGCGCTTGCTTTTATACTAGGCCTAACCAGTTTTGAGACTGACTATTTTTTATTTTATTCATGCAAAGTGTTTTACACTTCGTGAGTTGTTAATGTTATTCATACATATTATTAATGTTTTGTATTGTACTATTAGTAAAATAGTGGTTAATTTTTAGAAAATTGGTCGAAACAGTGAACATTATTATCACGAAAAAATCAAAGGTAAAAAGAAAAATGTTGAAAAAACACGAAAGGCACGTGTGCAGTTCTTAGGTAATAATTGTTGCCATCGTTTTAATTATGAAAATTGTTTCAATTAACTATTATTTCTATAATCTTAAAATGTAATAATTATAATTGTAGAGAAAATAGACAAATAAAAAATATTGATTTAAAAATTACTTTAACTTTCTGTATACTAAACGGCAATTTCATAGGTAAATACCTAACATATACGCTGGTCACACTTTATCGTTTGCTTTTACTCTAGTGAATGGCGTACCTACTAGGTAACGCTATTTTTATAGGGTACCTAAACATAACACGTCATAATCACAATAAAATCCATCCAGTATTACGGAACCTAGTAAGTAAAAAATATGAAGTACTGATAATAGCGGTTACGGACCAAGATTATTTTGTTCCCGCTTTACCGTACGACAACGCACACTACGATTGTCAGCTATAGCTCGAACGCACACAGACACACTGCGCTCCGATAGTTACCTAAACTAGTAGCGCGCTGAAATTGTTAGGGGCTCTTAACTATTTTACTACGTGATGTTTGAAAATCGCCATTTCGAACCCTGGCCTCCCCTAAGACATTGGTTTTTTATATTATCAACTATAATTTATATCTCAATTTATTCAAACGAACACTTGTATCTGCTTCCCTGTGTTTATTAGTCGAGCGTATGGCACTCGTGGGCTACAGCTGAAAATCAGCGTCAGATGTATAATTTATTATTCCGTTTATTTATTTTCATACATATAAATACATTTTTAAATATTTTTATAAAAAACATTAAAAAAAAAAAACATTTAAAAATATAAAAATAGTGGTCCGCCGGTATCAGGAGCAGGGTCCAAGCTACCGGTGGTTAGGGCTCCAGAGACAGGAACCTTCTCACGATACGAGCCGTATCAAGGAGTACTGCCTTCTGAATCAGGCCCTTGATCCAACCGCCTAACGAGAGCCTCGAAAGATGTTGATCGAGGCTTTCGGCCATCAGGCCATTGGCCGATACGACAATCGGCACAATGACAGCCGAGCTTACATTCCACATGTCAACAACCTCGTGTGCTAAGTCGAGATATTTAATTTGTTTCTCTTTCTCAGCTTTCACGAGGTTCTCGTCATGTGGAATGGTAACATCGATAATCATTGTGCGGCGCGCTAATCGATCTATCACCACTATATCAGGCTTATTGGCGACAATAGTCCTGTCAGTAATGATAGATCGATCCCAGTACAACGTGACTTGGTCATTTTCGAGAACTGGGTCGGGCGCATACTTGTAATACGGTACCTCGGTATCCACAAGTTTATATTTTAAAGCAAGTTGCTGGTGAATAATCCTGGCTACTTGGTTATGCCTGTGCAAGTACTCGCCGTTAGCCAGACGAGAACAACCAGAGATAATATGTCTGATGGATTCACCTGGACGGTGGCATGCCCGACACACGTCAACCGTCCCGTCTTTCATAATATGTCTCCGGTAGTTATTCGTCAAGATAACTTCGTCCATAATTGCACAGACGAAACCTTCAGTTTCCCCGAAAAGGTTACCAAAACGTAGCCAGGATACGGACGCTAAGAAGTCTACACCGGGTTGGTGAAGAGCCCGGTAGAAGCGCCCGTGAAGCTCCTTGCTTTGCCATACCTCCCTGCGGTCATCGGTAGTAAGTACTACAGGTTTGCGCCAGTTCTCTTTAGCCATGGAGAGCGGGGTGAGTCCCTTGTCTACTGCTACCACATCACGGTGCATACCCATTTCAGCTTTTAAAAAATATTCCCTGAGACTGCAGACCTCGCGGTTGTGGAGGGTCTTCGCATTTAAAAAGCCTCGACCACCGCACTTCCGCGGGATGTACAGTCTCATCACCGAAGAACGTGGGTGATGCATCCGATTTGCGGTCAGTAGTGTACGGACCCTCCTATCTAGGGCGTCGAGTTCAGTCTGAGTCCATTTGAGTATGCCGAAAGAGTACATCAAAACCGGCATGACCCAACCGTTGAAGGCACGCACCTTGTTTCCGCCTGAAAGAAGACTATTAAGTACTTTTTTCAGGCGGCCAAAGAAGCGTTCCTTCAACGATTGCTTCATGTCAGTAACATTGATGCCTAAAGCTTCCGACATACCCAAATACTTATAGGTTTCGGATGCGGAGAGGGCTCTAAGGTTTGTGGAATCTGTGAGTTGGGTTCCCACGGATTCAACAATCTCCCCTCGTTTTACATGCATGACCGCACATTTGTCCACACCAAATTCCATCCTGATGGCGCTACTGAAAGTTTCAGTTACCTTCAGTAGCTCCATCAGTCGCAATTTGTTGGGGGCAAAGAGTTTCAAATCATCCATGTAGAGAAGGTGAGATATGACCTGACCACCTCTCCTCAACCGATAACCTAGACCTGAATCCTCCAGTAGCGTACTTAGAGGATTCAGGGCTAAGCAGAACCAAAGTGGACTCAAACTGTCGCCCTGAAATATTCCCCGTTTAATCCATACAGGCTCATCATTCCCCTGGATCTGTCGACATCCTGGATAGCGAAGAACCGTCCTCCATTGCCCCATACACGACTCTAGGAAAGTGCGTAGAGTTGCATCAATCTTGTACAACTCCAGCACCCTCATGAGCCACGTATGCGGCACCGAGTCGTAGGCCTTCTTATAATCTATCCAGCATGTTGACAGATCCTTGCGGGATCGACGAACCTGTTGGCTAATGGCCATGTCGATGAGGAGTAGCTCCTTAGTACCGCGGGACCCGTTTCTACATCCATTTTGAGAGGCAGACATAATCATATTATTGCCAATGTGCGTATTAATTTTCGCTCTCAGAATGGATGTAAGAAGTTTATAGACCGTCGATACACACGTAATTGGTCTACAATTCTTGGGTTCCGTGGCACTACCTGATTTATGGAGCAGGTGGGTAACGCCTGTTGTTAGAAACTGTGGTAGCGACCCAGACTCTAAGGATGACTGGAACTGAGATGCCAGGCAAATGTGTGAACTAATTAGCCATTTTAACCAAAAGTTGTGCAATCCGTCCGGTCCCGGAGATTTCCAGTTCGGTAACGGACGGACCGCTCTGGCAACGTCTAATGGCGTAATTAGGACTGCTCCCATTTCTGGTATGGTTTCACACATTCGCTCGACCACTCGTATCCAGCCAGCCTCAGCGTGACAGACGGGTACCGACCAGATGTTGCACCAGAATGTTCTCGTGGCGGCGTCATCCGGGCGGCACACGTCTGTCACATTTTGTTCAAGTCGCTCCCAAGCTCTGTACACCCACCTCTCATCGCTCTGGAACATGCGATTTTGCGTGTATCGATCAACCCGTCGCTTATACCGCCGAATACGGCTCGCCCATGCACAAACTTTCTGCTTCAGGAAGTCGATGCGCTCTGTGACATGGGACATGTATTCTCGAGGGCTGATTCCAGTCCCCGCGAATGCCCGTCTTACAAAGCGCATCACTCGTGGTCGTGTATTGCCCTCCGTGAAGCAGTATAGTTTGCCGATAAGTACCCTGGTCCCATCGATACGACGCTCGATCCTGCACTGCCAGGCTGGTACAGCTGGTTTTGGTCGAGTAGCTCCGTCATAGTTTGGAAACTTGACATTAGCTAAACGACATGCCGCAACAGCCGCACAATACAGAATCGAGTGTGTATCAACGAGATCCTTGCTGCTCTCGAACACATTCTTCAGCTGCGAGTCGAGGGCACATACCAGCGCCCTATTTTTTTTGTGCATAGGTAGGCGTGGTAATCGGGGTCTAAGTTCGATCGAAGTGGATCTATACTCGCGAAACGCATCCTCCAGTGCGCTCCTCAATCGGGCGTTGTACTGGCTACTTACTGTGGTAACCCTATCATCGTCTTCTTCAACACCATGATTGGACCGCGGCGGGACAGCATCAATGGTTGAAGCTTGTACCGCGGTCTGTGCCGGAGCCGAGACGATATGGTTGCACAGCTCTGAGCGCAGCCTATCAAGTGCAGCATCGTCCAACCTATGATTACGTTGGATGACCCGCACCTGATCCGATAGTCGTTGGGCCGAGACGTTGACGGTTGGCTCTAGTTCCTGAAACAGAGATAGCATCCTATCACGGTACGCAGTGAGGTTAGTTCCCCCCTCTGTAGACCTGTAATATGCGCGCATGACGTTCTCGTTCATAGATTGAGTCCATCTCATGCGCTGCACACAACCACCGGCAGCGGGGACCCGGTTCGGGGCCGGATGGCCCCTAAGTCCCAAGCTCCTCGGTGGCCGGCCTCTCCCCTGCCGACGTACAGCTGTTGGCGACGTCAGCGGAGAAAAATACTCGTCGCTCGAGCTCGACGCAACTACCGCGGCCGGTGTCGTCACAGCGCTCACGGTGGGGCTGGGTACCGGCGGCGGCGAGGCGGAGCCGAGCGAAGAGTCCGGAGGTGGTAGGCGTGCTCGTCTTGAAGCTGATCTCGTCAACATTTTTCAGTTTTCATGCAAGTAGTATATAGTATATAAGGCATTTTCGGAGGTGGCATGACAGATGTCACTTCAGATTCGGTACCAATGACTAAAGACTAAGAGAGGACATGAACTAAAAGATCTATATAAATTAAATACATTATGGAAATATCATACGATTCTATGCAGAAATAAAAAAATATACATGTTTCTTTCTAACTTATGCAATTCTGCAAGTGTCAAAAAGAGAAAACCGTATTTTGTCAGTTTTCTAAAATTGCAATTCAATTTTAATTGACGTCACGGAAGCCCTGCCCATCGGCCGGTTCGCCATTTTAGTTTCTGGTTTTGAGTACTTCTCAGAGTGTACATGAAGTGTCATTTGGCGTTATCGTGCGACTAAATATTAAGTTTTTTTCCATTTTGAGAACATTTTGAGTGCTGTAAATTTGACTGAGGCTGTCTGTGATAGAGGAAACCATGCCTAAGTGTTGTGTGAGGGGCTGTGGCTCGAATTACAGTAAAAAAGCGCCTCTGATATCCCTGCACAAGTAAGTCGAAAGAATTCATAGATTATTAAGTTTCCTATATAAATTTATACCAATTTCTAGTCTCAATTCATGTTTATTACTGTTCGGTCATAGATTATTGCCTATTCATAGTCTTTCGAACGATATATTTCCTTATTTTGGTTTTGTTTACTACGTATTTTTATTGACAAATATAGTGTTGTGATTGTGTAATTTGCACAACGAATCGATTTAGCATCGATAAAAACCAAATTTCGTTTGAATATTTAGCATGAAAAAATATACACATTTATGTTAGTTTGCGTGTTTTGTTTGTGTTTTTAGGTTACCAAAAAATGATAAACTTAAAAGTAAGTGGCTTGAATCATTGGGTCAAGAAAATATCGACTCCAGCCAGGAAAATGTTTGTTCACTACATTTTGAAGAGTCTTGTATTAATAGAAGTCTTGATATAGTGAGACTTCACGACAATGCAATACCGACAAGGCTCCCTAAGGTAAATTATCACATTTTCATTGTAAGCCTACATTTACCCATGAAGATGAAGATTGTACAACCTATCTTTGCATTGTATAAATTCAATCTCTTAGTATTGTATAATTGCATAGCACATGTGTGAGCACTATGTACCCACTATAAAGGTTACTGGGTTCGTCTTTCATTGACTTGAATGTGCCCTGGCGGCTGAGAGTATGTCATGCTCACTCAAATGTGTCGCTGGTGGTGACGTGTGTATTGGATCATTGAGTTCCCTTCAAAATGGTTGAGCTGAATGGTGCTGATCCATACGTCATGTTCGTGAACGGGCGCCGTCAGTAGGCACTGGTCATTTCTTAGCTGCCACGGCTTATTTTAATTCCATAATTGTTTTTATCTTTTTATTACGGACGCTTTTAACGTGCACGTGTTTCTACATCGTTCTCACATGTATAATTACAACATGAATGATGTAACCACTTTTTTGTAACA
The DNA here is from genome assembly GCA_937001585.2 of Brachylomia viminalis. NCBI lineage: Eukaryota > Metazoa > Arthropoda > Insecta > Lepidoptera > Noctuidae > Brachylomia > Brachylomia viminalis. The sequence goes on from OW443299.2 coordinate 15,604,571, forward strand.
ATATTTTGATTTAAAAGAGTGTCCATGGAGTTTCTTGCCCGTTCTTCTCCATAGGTACCTACTACGCTTTGGAATGGGCAACTAGCTTCATCTTTCTGACTGACCGACCCCTTGACAATTCAAAAGTGCCTGTAATTGGTTTATTTGAAATAAATGCTTTGAGTTTGAGTCATAATACATTATTATTTCCCTGTACATTTATTGTAGACAGGCAGACTTTATTGTATTTCACATTATTGGTGTACTTAATACTAATTACAAACTGATATTATTGTATCTATTTGAAATAAAACGGTTCTCCCATTAAATGCATAATATCGATTTCTGTTGTTTTATTTTGTTAATAATCGGTATAGTTTTGAATTCCTTGTTGCAGTTTAATTTACTCTTCTTCTAGCTTGATTATCACGAGCAACTATTAATCATAGAGTAAATAATATCAAGTACAATTAATTTTAAATGAACCGCCAAATTGATGATTTTTGCAATTTTTCAGTCAGATTACGCAACAACAGGCTTTTTTGTACTTAATCCATAATGCGACGTCCTAGAATGAGAATCGAATAACAACCTACTTACCTACTATCTACTTAAAATCAAAAACCTTATTTTAATGTATGTGATTTCGATTAATCGATTTGTAATCAACACGATGAACAAAATCATTGCAAAGAATGAGCAGAGGACAACACTAGGTAATGGGCGGAGCCTACGCCATTTTACTGTCCACGCCGGCACGCGATACGATCTTTTAGTTCATGTCCTCTCTTATTCTTTAGTCATTGTTCGGTACATAGTTTTTGACGAAAGTTTAAGTATAGGATTCTGGTTAATTTTGCTTTTCTTGAATTATGTGGGGAGTATTTATTGTGTTTTTCAGGCTTGTTGTATGGTTTCTCATAAAATATAAAAACCAATATAAAAACTGCGTCTAAAATAAAAATAACTGAAAAATTTCGTGACGTGTTGACGTTGGTGTTGCCAGCTTATTATTATTATTATAATAAATAATAATTATAATTATAAGGTATAAATTATTATAATTTTATAATCTAACATTATTTATTACAGGCTAAGGCCCTTTTTGTTTTCTTTCTGTTTTCATAGTTTTAAGGCGTTTTTTGTTCTAATGCCAACTAACGCATTTTTCTTCCTTTCTTTCTTAAGGCTCGAATCCGTGCACGCAAAAAACCCTCTTTTGTCAATTTCTTATCTAATTTTGAGAAATCTGGAAATAATTGAAACATATCTGTGTGACTACAAAAGTACAGTTTTCGTGGCGCTAAACCATTCGGGTCAGCCACAGCACCTGATAAAAGTTTCATCACTTGCGCTCTCGAAAATATAGTTTATTTTGCCTCTGATTTACTTAATGAAAATATTGTATTATCATAAAATTAAATTTTAATCATATTTTATGATTGGCTAAAGATTAATGTGTGATTTTTAAATATCTTGAAAAAGTTTGCTCATTAGTAGGAAAAAATACATCACTGACAGGGTTTGTTTCGAAAAATAGGTTTTTTCGACATTCTTTTTCAGCTATATTTAGTATCAAAGTTGAATAAAGTAGTCCAGCCACGTGCAAGTATACCATATAATGATGTTGATGATATTTTTGAATGTTCAAAATCAAACGTAGTTTCTATTAAAAAAATTATCAAACGTCAGTCTCGCGTCGTTTTTTTGGAAAACTTGTTGCGAATATTGGTGATTTTCCATGAATACTTAACTTATTTGAATAATCCCTTTCAGCCACATGCAAAACAAGGACCTTAACTTTTCGAATCACAAAGGATTTTGTTTAAATAATTTCTCCGTTTCCTACAAATAATGCACGAAATTGTGCACGGCCCCTTAAGTTCGGTCGTAATGTCGAAAACAAATACCTAGAGGGTGAGTCTATCGCCATTAACCGGAAACAAAATCAGACTCTGGAGGGCTGCTGGAAAAACCCAATACAAGTACCTTAAAATTATCAAATACAGGGTGTAAAAGGACCATTCTGTGCCTACGTCAATTAAGTAACATTGAGCCAAAACCACTTTTATTTTTGGTGTAAAAAATCGCAGTTTACAGCAGCCCGCAATATAACGCACGCAAAACATTGTGCATAAGGGTGCATGCAACAGTACCTACAGGAGTTGTGGGTGTATTTAAAGTTAAGTTATAACATTTAAAACTAGTTTTCGTGAAAAAAGATAAAAAATGTTGCGACATTGACCTTCAATGTCTTTGTAACCAGAAGGTTCCGCATTATTCCATTTTGCCCCACCAGGGGAACAAAGTGGAATGTCCACAATTTTGGCGTCAACTGTAGGTACCTATACCACTAATTGATTTTGGTGGGGCAAATTACACTCGCATGAACCATTATAGGTTCACTTTTTCCCTTATGGGCTGTCACTACATCAATTGGGTCTAAAATGGCAAACATTAATTTAAAAAAATATTAAAATTCGACCAAGGAGCTCATGTACAGACGCCAGCAGGTCAAGCTACTCGAAACTGTCAAATTTTCCCAATCTACCTTGAACCTTAATGCTTTAGCGATAAAGTTGAAAATCTATTAAAGAAATTTGACAGATTGTAGTAGCTTGATGTGCTGGCGTCTGTACCTAACTACCTATATGAAAGACCACCACGCAAATAATTGTAACAATCTGCGCAAGCTTAGGTGGATAGAGTTGCAAGTAGCGGTTGCTGTATTCACCGCTTCACCTCAAATTGGAGCATTTTCCCTTTACTACACTGGAGATGGTAGTTCCTACCCCAGGTGGCCATCTCTGTTCCATGCTAGAGGATTTGGTTTCCGCACTTTGTCCTGCAGGTGGCTCTGGCGGCCGTCGGTGGTTATTCTAACCAGCCCTCCCTCCAGAAGTTGATTATATCTCCTGGTCTGTAAAGAACATCTGTGTAAGATCTGGGTGCCCCGAGAGTTTCTGTCCTAATCTAGGCCTGTACATTCAAAAAGCACACACGCAACGGTTTCCTTGCCCTCCTTGCAAGCCCTACACAGAGGACTGTCCGTTATACCTATTGTGTGGAAGTGTTTGTTTAGCGAGTGCCTCGTGATGGTCCCTGTCACCAGTAGCCTGCCATCTAATGATGACATAGCTTCCCTGGACTGTCTAAAGCCCGGCGTCGAGTTCCACCAGCTTTCCTCTTGTGTGTAGGTGAACTCCTGTAGCCACCTGCAAAGCTGGTTGAAGGGGATGAGCACGATAGGTTCGGATCTACAGACTGACGTGCTGGATGCTCTTCTAGCCTAGCGTTACCTAGTGATCCTCTGTGTCCTTTTATCCATTGCAGTGTCTCTGTGTTGCGGTCTAGAAATGCCCAAAAAATACGACGCGGGTGCCGCTATAAGTTTCACACTTATTCGAAACATGATGAACATGCATGACTGAGGCTCTGAATATGACGAGCGATGTCGAGCCGGCTGTGAGCGTCATTCTAATCCCGCCCAAAAAGTTCACAAAACTTATACATAAATACTTAGTCTTTCATAAAACAACTAACGCCATCTGATGTAAAGTTGTCGCGCTAGTGCTACCAATTATGGGGTTCGTATTCCAGAGTTCGTAGTCCGTTCTACGGATTTCGTAGCAGTGCATAGTAACATGAAACGACATCTATCTTGTTGCACTTGAACTATCGGCAAATGAATGTGGTGTGGCCGAAAGGTACGATTTTTGTTGTCAGCTTATTTAATTATCCACCCTTACTAAGTACCTACTTACCTAAATCGATGGTAATGATATATAAAGGTTCTGTGAATAATTGTAAGTACGTCTATTCGCCTCTGAGATCTGAAACTAGGTTTCTAAACCTCAAATGCCAAGATTTGCTTCGTAGTCATAATCGATAGGCATCTGGCTTACTTTCAAAAATCTCATTTCTCGGCTAGGAAAGTAACTTAGCAAGGAACTGTTGTGTAGGAGCTGGCTCAACGCTAAAACCTCACATGTCCTGTTTTACCACCACCTAATAAGTTTTGGTGACGTTATATAAAAGAGGCATTCTGACATTTCGGTCACTAAAACAGGTCCTTTGAGTTTCAGATACCTACCTATATTTTATTGTTTTTGCAGGTAGTAACTACAATATAATTGAATGTTTAGCAACCTCAGACAGTCCTCTGGTAAGCTGCATGACGACGTATTTGATGTCAGAAAAGTCTCCATCCAGCATCTCTTGCGTGGGTCCCCAGAAGTACGCGTAAACATGCAGTCCGAGTAACATACTCAGTGCGACGCACACGAACGAACGGAATACGTTTCGAAAGCACCCATCCCGCCTATATCCATATTCCATTAATTATTTAGATAATTATGTTTGATTTTTGCACTAAACTTCTATCTGGACTTTGTCATCATGACAGTATACAATAATCTCTTTCTTATGTCTTATGTCTCCTTCATACTTATCGCAGAGTGAATAAATTCTTTTTGAATAGTCCCAAGCCTTATCCTGATTTACGTTAATTGGTAATAAATGAATAGAATAGAATAACAATTATTTATTTGCAGAAAATGTAGCGTATAAAAAGCGTAATAATAAAACGGATATCTGTGATTATCAGGTTTTAGACACTACTTGAAATAGTTCGTGTGATCGATCCTATTTTTATTGAATAAATTAAATACTTTTGGATATTTTTAACGTATATTAATACAAAATGGCTACAATCAACAGATTGTTACATAAGATGTAACCACACGACTGCAAATATCGTCCAATTGAATATAGATTTATTCACTGTGACCTTTCAATGTTTCCAGATACATGAAATTATATTAATTATGGTGCCTAGAATTTGCTTGCATTTTAATGAAGAAATTAAAATCAACATATATATTTAATAAGTTTTAATGATGAAATAAACAGATTAAAATAAAATTATAAATATTGGACATCACCAGTCTCCTGCTTTTATCCCCATTTAATTTATTTTAGGTAGGTGCAGTACGACTTTTCTTATAATCAATATTGGTCAGTACAGTAGAAAATTTACAAAGCGTCGTTGAGCAAATCTAGGCACCAATGGGTTGCAAATTGTGTAAAAATCTGCAGCAAACAACTCTATGCTTTCTGGTTTTGCGTGGCGTATTCGATCTGCGCGGCGGCGACGGATTTCATAGCGTCGTGTGCGGAGTGCACGTTGCCGCGCCACGCGAGCAGTACATCGCGGAGTTGCTGCCACTGCGCGCGCCCGAACGTGCGGTGCATCGTGCTCGACACGCGCACTGAGCGCTCCGCCTGATTCATGCGTGCACGCACCAGCTTGGTCTTCAGTACTGGAATGGACATAGGACTGATTTTAGAATTACTTGGAAGTGTTACCTTATAGACATTTTTATGTTTGCAAGTAAATAATTCTGTCATTATCTGTTGGTCATATAAATATATATCCCTCAGTCATAGCACGCAATAATAAATGTCTGAAATCCATTGATGTCTTGATTACTGTATAGTATTAAATGTTTGTAATTCAAATTACCTTCAATGATGAAAGTTTCAACATCTTGTTCTTCAATTTGCAGTTCTGATATAATCTCATCATATGTGATTTCAGGGTTGACTTCAGCCATTTGCATGAAGGACAGTATCCTCATTTTCTTTACATTTTGTTCATGGTCTAGACCTGAAAACAAAGCACATGTAATAAAATAATAATAGCAATAATATTTACATTATAATAATTGGTCTTACTTAATTGTACATACCTTGAGAATGAACAAATTCTTTGTGATTCTGGTAAAAGGTCTGATAGCTGGACAGTTTCTCTGATACGAAAATGGTGAGCAGGTCATGGATTAGTTCGCCTTCGAGGAATCTTACAGGTTTGAGGGACAGCAGGGGATCCAGTAGGAATGTAATGGGATCAGCCAGTGCCGTGGAGATGCATTTGATGGCGTCTTCTCTGGCGTACGAGGCATTCTCGTCAGTGTATGTGCCAAGCAGTTCAATCATTACCTTTGAAGCCAGTTCACTGAAACCAATACATTTGCTTAATGAGAATAATAAAATCGAAATTAAACAAACTAGACTATTTTATTCACATTAGAATCTCCAGTCTTATTGGAAATTAGCTTGCAAATTGTAAATTTAATGACTACAAAAACAAAAAAATTGGATCTAAAGTAGAGATCAAATTTAATAATCATGAAATCCCAAACCTTTCATTATTTTTATGCCAAGCTTACATGGGAATTATTGGAGATGAAACTTATCTACTGAAATTGTAGTGTACTAAACAAGTTACAAGGATACAGGCCCATCTATAAGTCTAATCATTACGTGTTTGTGTATAAACACTACAATAGTATAAAATAACAATGGTTTTGCAAACAATTCAAACAAAAAAGAATTTTACAAATCGGTTTATAAATGTCGGTGTACTGAGGTAAAAACGTTTAAAAAAATATATAACTGAATGATGACCTCCTTCTTTTTTTGAAGTTGGTTAAAAACATTACCTGTTCTGATCTTTTAAAACTGAATGCAACAGTCTGTAGAGTTTCTGCATTTGTTCATTAGTGGGTGGGCAGCCTGAGAACTCTTTCCTGAGTTGTTCAACACTGGTGAACACCTCGCGTACGAATCCAACACGCGCCGCTAGCTCAATGACGTGGTAGTATACATGGTAGCGCAGGGGGGAATTGGCCTCCAAGTTATTGTAAAGACGCCATAGCCTGTAAAGTTAAAATAAAACTTGTTATTAAATAGTTATAAAGCACATGTTCAAGCCACCAGTTGACTTACCCTTAGCCGCCTTGTATAAAAACAATTTAATCTGTGATATTAGCCAATTAACATACTAAGTTATGAATTTGGTTTTTCAAGACATCACCAAGCGTAAGTTATGAATTAATTGAATTACTATGCTTGACAGTTGATTTAATTCAGATAAGAGCACAAGGATTCTTTAGTATTATTATAACAAAATAAATAACTTACGACTGTAGCACAACCATGCCAAGTTTGGGTCCTGGTGCCTTTGTGAGCCTTTGACTAAAGGCTAAAATCAAGTTTTCTCCTCTCTCCAATGGGATCTGAAATAAAATGAACACAAATATAGGTTTACAAATCAAACAGTGCCAAACTAGGCCTTTGGAATTATGTTTGTTAGCTGGATAACAGATTTTGTAATGACTTTCAATAAGTTGAGTGGATAGTTCACTTTGCACATTCCAAAAAGACAGGTTTTATGTATACTTAATATTTAGAGGTAGAATCTACTTACAGAGACCATGATGGAGACAATACTGTTGAGTATAGCTTCAATCTCGGATTCATTTGGTTCCTTGAAACAAACATCACAGACTCCCACTATTTTATGCAGATCGTCCTCAATACCCTTCGGCGACTTCTCTTCCGCTATCTCTGCTCCGAGACTCTTGAAGTACTTTCTAAGTTCTAATGCCTGAAAGCGTCGATGATAATAATTACATCAGTAAGAATTTACACTTTTCCCCGACTCGACGACTAGGTTATGTTGACGTTGACTTACTTGATCTTCGAGAGATATATCCATAAAAACTGCGGGACCCTGCATTTTGAATGTTGCAAATTACGTGCGCTCCTTTTAATTCAATCAAATTCTTTCTCTGGAAGAGATATTATTAAAAAATGCATGTGCCACAAGCAGTTTATGACACGGCACGGCTCAACAAAAAGAACTACCACAGAGCATGTAGAACTACCACAGGTTATATTTTTAATTATTTTGACGTTTAAGGTTTTTAAATTCAGTGACCAATTAAAGGCAGGTTCACACGCTTGGCTCTTGACGCAAACTAATAAATGCTTCAAACGCACAAACGTGTGTATATATCATTAGGGAGCCCGAGTTTTCTTTGATTTGTGCACTAAAGACTTGATCGGAACAGCGGATCGCAAAAACAGAAATTATATTCCAATCGTATAGACTACGGATTCAAATAAATTCTACACAATTTACACAGTTACAATTATGGAGAGTATAGACAAGGAGAACTATCTCATAAGGGGAGAAAGTTGAAAAAGTGTCCAACTTAAACAGTAAAATAATAGTTCGAAAACCCTCCAAAATAGCGCTAGCATAGGCAAATTGTGTGGTATGATTGTAGCAGCTGTTATCGCACTGAAGTATGCCTAGTTAGAAAATTAACGGAATTTGAAGTATGCCGAGTCAGAAAGTTTATTATTTTTAGTGACTAGAGTAGTTAGTGATAATCCAATATACCATACCTCAACAATTATCATAGTCCAACATTATTTTGTAAACATAACCTAAAATTATTAGTTTTAAAATTTACCTGGTGGCTACTGTAGCGCCACCCTTAAGTAGAGTACATTTTGACGGACACTTTTCATACACAGAGATAGTTCTCCGGTCTCTACTCAGACTAAGGGAGCGTTCCGAGTTGCGCTGTCATCGATTTGAGCGCGCTAACACCCGTACCGAATTAGCGTGAGCGCGATAATGATGTTCCGTGAATCGTCATATATGACGTCATGACATGCGCCATCTTGCGATAACGCCGACCATGCCCTAAATTAATATCACCCTGAGCGCTGTCAAAAGTGATGGTAAACACAAGCGGCATTTTCGAAATTATGCTGTAAAATCCAAGACGTAACAGAATACCTGAAATGAGTTTTAAGCTCATGCGCATTATGTTTAATTAATGTTGCATCTATGTTATTTGTAATTCTTAATAACAATTAAGAGTGTAATTGTAGTTTTATTAATTATTTTTAACAAAGCCATTATTATTGACATAAATATAAATATTATAAACCCCATGGGTATGTTTTAAAGTGATACAATAATGCGAATTGTAAAAAGAACTGTCTTTTCACCTGTGACAAACAATAAATAAATGAAAGAACATGGTATTTTACTCCGGGGTAAATCTTTGCCGGGCTAATATAAGTACTTCGATGTCCATTTCATCCCTGGACGAATTGTCGTTCTCAAACTCAAAGACTGAGTTATCCGAGTCGATAGAGTAATCCAACAAAATAGAAGTGTCAATGCGTTGAACTTCCAGTTGCAGAAGAATATCTAATCGGTCTTTTTTGTGCACGGTTGACGTTGAGCGATCACTGTGCGCGCGTTCACGAGCGTTCCGAATTGATGACAGTTCTAAACTGTCATAATCATGATACGCGGTCTAATTCGGAATGCACCCTAAGTGTGCTCTACCCTACATAGTTACAATGACACCAGACTGACACTCCTGATAGTGACACTGACGTCTGACACTGACGTCTGACACTGACAAGCAGTTTGTCTGTCGCTGACTGACTGAATTTCATTTCATTTCATCAACAAAGTAAAAAAAGTGTAGCTAGTCTAGCTAGCAGACCACTAGTATCATGGTATAATAATATGCTTCACCTGGTATTCTCTTCCCACGATGGCCTAAGACTACGTCACGATAAGTGTTGCCATTGATTGTCCGTTTCAGTAAATTTAGGGACTTTCTTAATTAGGTAATAAAATAAAATAAATTACTAACTAGCTTAACTATTTAGTAACTCTTGTGATTCATCTTTTTAGTTTTAAATTAATTAACATATTTAATTATTAGTTCATAATTGCTTTGATAAGTTGTAAAATGCATTTTGCTCAGGTAATTCAATCGCACACAGTAGCCACACATCGGATTGACAAGTGTCATACTAACAGCTCCCCATTTCATCACTATCGTCGTGTCGCTCATACCTATAGCGTTGTTTCGCTCGGTGAGCAAAATACTGTGGTTCCCAAACATTAGTTAGGTACTATAAAAACTGTGTAAAAACTGTGTTTGAAAGATACACAAGAAAAAAAAATGGTTAAATGTTCCGTACTAAACTGTAAAAACAGAAGTAAAAAAGGCGGAGTAATAAGGTTTTTTTCTTTTCCCAAAGAAGAGATGATAGCAAATAAGTGGCTTCAATATTGTAGACCAAAAACAACAATAAGAACTGGTAAGTATGTACCTTTCTACATATTATTTCATTTATCTACGGTTGCAAATTCCATATAAGGCATAGTTGTGCTAATTCGGCTGTACGCCCGAACATAACCTAACCTAACTAGTTTTTGACTTATTTTTCAAGTTGAGTTAATTGCGTCCTATTAGGTTTTCGTCGTGTACTAAGTTGGTCCATGTTATTATTTTATTTTGTAGTGATTTTTTTTTGGTTGTTCTTTTAGTCCTAATTAAGGACAGGCAAAGGGATCTTGGCCCATACAGCCAAGTCAGATGTATTTCTTTTTCAAGTGATGTTGACGTAGCTTGCTAGATAGTTTTTTTTTTTTCAAATAAGATTTAACGGCTCTGTATTCAAGGCCGTTTGGGCACATCTAAAATATTAAAAATGATAAAAATTGAGTACCCGTTGTATTATTTTTATCTTTTTCCCCACTAAAAAACTTTAAGAACCGCATCGCAACTGATGACGTATACTTAGGCCAATCACGTGACCCAGCTGTCACGGGAAGAGAATACCAGGTGAAGCATATTATTATACCATGACTAGTATATAGTTATCTGTGTAGCAGACCTAGCAGTATTCATTCAGTAATTAGGTATTTCTTGGGATAAGTTAATGTAGTAGCGATATAAAAAGTACGACTTCAATCCAAACTGCTCCAACATGAGTAGTTTTCATAAAACTAGTGATTCACGCGTCACTATAAGTGGCACTAAAGTGAAAAACAGTTTGCCGATAGTATCATCTGGCATTCCATCTCTAGACCATGTCATTGGTAAGTAATATTTGTTTTCATGCATTTATAACCAGTAAAAGGAGTTCCATGTTTTTTATGTGATGAATTAGTACTTATTTAGATTGCAAATTCATTTGCAATTTAACCTAAAAATGTATACCAATGTGTCAATCAAATTATTAGGTATATCACCAAAGATTCTATGTTTTATGTTATGATTAGTACACAAATAAATTATTTGAATGTTACAGGCGGTGGTTTACCGGCAGGGAGCATGTTTGCTGTTGGTGTGTATATAATTAGTACTGTTGCAAATTAAAAAAAATATATGTAGGTATTCCATCCCTCTTGGAGGAACATTATTTTTAATATTGTTTTCTTTTCAGAGGAAGATGTTCTGGCTAATTACAGCAGAATTCTTTTGAAATATTTCTTATCTGAAGGTGTTGCTTGCAAGCATGACTTGTTTATTGCATCAGCAGATGAAAATCCAGAGGATATTGTAAGTGAGCAAATTAAAAATAGCCTTATTAATGTAAGCTTTTGAAGGGTATACTGTATAAAAGTCATTATTCTCCTGTCCTTATTCCAATTTAATTGAGTTTGGCTCACCTACTTCCAAACATCTCTATTATCAGACATCTCAGTATTCACCCTTTCTCTAGCCATATTATCAATGTTTCTTACAGAAAACATAAAATAATTAAATCTTGTTCAAGTTTAAATGTGCAACATAAAATTATTCACTGTACAAAGAAAGAGGTTGACTCCACAGATATCTTTAAAATGCCTTAATGGACTTTATCCCCTTTAATTAATTTTCAGTCCAAGGAATTGCCCTTACCCACCATAATTCCTCAAGATGATGAGGTCACAACAGCAGCTAGTGATGTGGATAAGATGAAAATAGCTTGGAGATATGAGGGGCTCAGTCAGGTGGAGTCATCATTTGGTAGCAACACTAGCTTTGGACACCATTTCGATCTGAGCAAACATATTGATGCCAACACTATTGATAGCTGCAATATCAAATATTGTAAATTGGATATGGATAGTGGGAAGGTCAATGGTAAGATACATTTCAACTTTTTAGTTTCTTAAAAAGGTATGAAAGATATTGTAAATCATAGCTTTACTCAGTCTCTGAATTCACATATTTACCAACATTGCACAATTTAAACAATACACAACATTAACAGCTGTTATTATCTTACAATTATGATAATAATTTCTATCTCTCATTTCAGGTTTCAAAAACAGCCTGTACCATAAATTACTGACTAGTATTAAAGAATTAGTTGCCAAGGACGAATATCAAAGTAGTGTTAAGAAGAACAGTAATATTTTAAGGATTGGTATACACTCTCTGGGATCTCCAGTGTGGATGGCAATGGACTGTGATGAGGAGGCCAGTGGGAACTATGGACAAGATCTGATCAAGTTCATGTATTGCCTAAGAGTTATACTAAGGGACACAAATGCTGTTGCATTTGTTACCATTCCTGCCCATCTATTTGATGTAGGTGTCTTGAATATCGAAAAATACAAAAAGACATCAAATACTGATTCAATGTAGTGACACTTCTGTTTTCTTGCTTACAGGATGATCACATAATGAAAAGAATTTTGTACTCAGTTGACAATGCGGTCAGAATAGAATCATTTGCAGGCTCAAGTCGTGAAACGAATGCTGTGTACAAAGATTACCATGGTCTGTTCCATATCACCAAGTTGTCTGCTATTTACTCACTTGTGCCTTTCGTGCCACCCAGTCTCGACATGGCATTCAAACTAAAGAGGAAGAAGTTTGTCATAGAGAAGCTACATTTGCCTCCAGGTCTGATATATTATTTTATGGTTTAGCTGAGTTAGTAAATTATGCTTGTTTTAGTCTTCAAACCCTACACATTTATTTTTTTTTTTTTTTTGTTAAATCTATACATTGCTTTTATTAGTTTTCTGATTACATGTTCTGGTCTATATACCCAAACCCTTGCCACTAGATATACTGTCTGACTATTCAAAACCTATATTATGAGAAGATTGGGGACTTCAGAATGTTGTTATTAGATTTCCCAGCTCTCCTCCAAGTATAGTAAAGTAAATTGTGTATAAAATTAGCTTACATAACTGGATAATTAACTTTACAATTGTGTTTCAGAACTTCAAGAAACCAAAGAACGAGAACAAGATGACATCACAAGCGTGCCAAGTGTAAACTGTGGTGGATTTAAGAAAAGAGATATTGAATTTTAAAAGCGTAAAACGTTGAAAACCTACATTATAAGTAAAATAACATAGAAAACGATTTTTTTTGATAAAGTAAAATATACTACTATAAACTGTTTTTAACGAATTTTAATTAACACCCTCATAATATTTGTAATTTTATGTTGTTGTGCGCGTATGCGATGTCGCAACAAACGTAGCCTGTATGACCATAACGAACCTGTAATTCCACATTGTAAATGTTGAGGCATGCATGAGCGACTCGTGCATTAATTTTAAACAAAAATGCCTTAATACTCGAGTCACCCCACCTGTTCAACAGAGCGTATCTCCCTAAAACCGGCGAATCTATTCATCGTCCGTTTGTTTATTCACATACTCACATTATTAGTTGTAACTATAGCGTTTTGACCACATTTCTCCGTGTCGTATTACACTGGATCCTTGTGTGCCCTTTATATATTTTGCTCAGTTTTATTCCATTTAAATATGTGCAAAAATGAAACAAGTGCTAAAGTGCTCTTTGGATGTTTCAACACCGTATTTTTTGTAAGTAATTTATGTACACTAACTACTGTTTTAAATTCTCTCTTATTAATTAATTGTGTACATAAAAACCTAGATAATTATATATATTTTACTTCCTGGTGTAAAGGTACTGAAGACGAAAAGTACCTATTACTTAAAGAGTATAAATAAACTACTACCTTTATGTTATTTCTCCCACAGGCATGTGGATTTGTGGAAGTAATATGCGGGTTTCTATTACTCTGCGACTCCAAAAGAATACTCCTGTCACGGCTTCTGGCGGCGCCTGATGAAGACTTATTGACACATCCACCATTCTACTACCTGTCCCTTGCACTATTAGCCGCAGGACTGGCTATGTGTGCGACCGGAGCGCTCGGCTGCTGGGCCACCTACATGCCCAGTTACACAGTCCTTAGTATTGTAAGTTTTACCTGTTCACCACCACTAGAGAGTACTTTTAATTGTTAATGGAAGGTGCTATTGAGTAATACAGGGCACCGACCGATATATGTAGTGCATTGGTTTCAAGCCGAAACTAAGTTTTGGGTGTGACTCAGCTACCGAATTGATGATGAAACAGATGTAGGTACTTAGGTAGGTGTATGGGTATACCACTATGTATGTAGTAAATAGGCACTGTGCGGCTGTTTGTTTCAAATCTCACATGAGATTTGTTCTTGTAAATACAAGAGAAAGAATTGAAATTAGGTTTAAGTACGATAGTCTTTCTTTCAGTACTTCTTGGTGGTGTTGTCGATGTTGCTATGTGAGTGCGCCGGAGGAGTGCTAGCAGCCATTTGGCCGCGGTGTCTGGGCTTGCAGAGTTCACGCGGCGGAGCGGTTGGTGCCCTGCAGACTTATTATGCGTTACCTGATTTCGAACACTTTACTGCAGCCGTAGACTTAGCACAAACTGAGGTAAGTCACATTCATTAGAATTTCACCAGGGTTTGATACTCACATAATGCAGTATAAACTGACCTTTTTATAGGTAAGTTCAGCCCACTAAGCTTTAGAATCAAAGAAGAATAGAAGTTACTGTGTTGAGAGAAGCGTCTCAACAGTTACCGAGAACATGTAAAGCATAGTTGGTGGGCAGACCTCACATCAATGATATTCCATTATGCGCCATTTTATTACCTCTACTACCCCTTCGAAGAAAATAGGCGTGATGTAATATTTAAGTAATGTATATCTTCCAGTTGGAGTGTTGCGGTATGACAGATGCTCGTAACTACGACATGTCGATCTGGCAACTCAGACGGCTCGGTCCTCGTGGGATGTCGGTGCCGCTGAGTTGCTGTGTACAGTATGACGACAACGTCTCGTACCTCAACCCCGCGCCGGTTAACGCGTCTCGCTGCCAGGAAGTGCAGCCCAATCCCACGTTTAGATATGTACCGGTAAGATACACATACTTTATCTGTTGATTGCTCAACACGTTGCTGAGCCCGATGGGGCAGGCTCCATCGACGACTTGCTGTAGACGGATTACTGTAACTAAACCTCACACTACAGATACGGGTTTGTCGCTTGCTCCCCCTTTTTATTGGAAAAGTAAATTACTGTGGATCCAAAATATTGTTTGTGATGATGATAAACCATGCGTGCTTTCACATCACCCATGCGATGTATTCCATACATTATTCTTTATTATTTCAGGGTTGTCTAGGACCATTAGAAGACTGGTACCAACAGCAGTATTTAATCCTTATGCTGGGATTATTCATCGTGGCCCTTTTCAAACTGGGAGTCCTGTTGAGCACAGTATTCTCGTGTATTCGGCTCAGGAGACGCCGACAAATATTACAAGCTTTCTCGATGAGATCTTTAGATAATAATGCGAATGAGAATATCTACGAATGTAAATTGAGTCCCGTACATGAGGAGCCAATCACTGCGAAATACATCCAGCCGAATAATTTCTACAGCCCAAGAATACGGAACCCCAGAATTTTCCACAACAAACCGAATGAGGTTGTATGAGAATTAGCAACGGAGATAAATGCTTTAGAGAGGAAGTTGGAGAGGTTTTCTGATTATTTGTACAAGCATCAAGCTGACTCTATCATGTGGTGATCGGATTATCAGCTGAAAACTGGATTTGTAATCTTGCTGGCTCTTTTTTTAACGATAGTAAGTTTTCGCTAACGAGTCCCTCAAAAACAACAAAAGTATGAAATGTGTGCCATAAATTGAATATTTTCAGAAATATTTACTATTTTATAAGAGTAGAGAATCCGTGTCGTTTAATTTTTTCTCTAAAGCACTTGCTCCGGTGTTACGTTAGTGTCTTTATTATGTGTTCAATTAGTTTAATTAGGGTTAAAAATAAATAAAACACATTCACTCAATATGCAATATTATTTTCAAAAGAACGTTCAAAAATTGGTCCTAAATTTAAAACATTATTAACAATGGCTCTGGAATGTTGCTATCATTCACAATAGTTGGTTTTACAGCTGTAAACTATATCAGAGAGCTAAACCTTCATCGGTTGGATTGTTTTCACATAATGATTTTATTAATTTCATACCCATCTCTGGTATACATTGATCAAAAATTCCTAAAGTTGTTTAACAACAGTTTTGGTATTTACACTACTATAAATTAACGAACTGGATTAATATGCATTCTCAAATACATACTAAATAATAAAAAGAAAATGCACTTTACAAAGAATATGCTACACATTCGTTGAAAAAGTAAATAATAATGAAACCAACAATCTATTAATTCCAGAATCTCTCAAAACCCCAAACTAAAATGATACCATGAGATCCTTAACAATAACAATAATCTATGTATAATAATTGATACTATTTATAATCTATTGACCATTGAGACCGACATCACAGTATAACCTACAATCATCTTAGGTACAGGAATGATCTTATTATATTCTTAGTTCATACAATTTACATTTGCACTATTTCAATGGATTGGGCTGTCCCCAAGTGTGACAAACCCACAGAATATGTGTTGTGGAATAAAAATCAATTCGAATGTCAATGGCTGGGCCAATTAACGTTGTAAAATAAGGAAAGCCACATTGGCCAAGTTTTAGCAGACGACAATGTAATAATGTAAATACAGTTTATGTTGTGTAACTTTAGAATCGAGGTGATTACCCTTTTGGCATCGAACGACACGCAATAGCAACGTAGTATACAGGCGGATGTCGGAAATGTTCGCTGTCTATCGCAATCTTGCCACACTTATTAATCCAATTAGTTGTTTCCAAAGCAATTGGAATAGTAACTAGTCACCAATGACCATCTAAATTACCTTTTCACAGGTCGCTTCTGCCATAAGTCAGTCACCTCAATTTATATTCTTAAACTATGTTATAACATAGCAGTCGGTGTCTATTGCCCCGTTTATTTCACTTGTTTTCATAAATAAATTCAGTAACATAAATAAAATATTGTCTTTTGTGCTTTTCACCTTATAAACTACAATAAAATCTGCAATAAATATACATTAGCCTACTCTGCAGCTAAATAATAATTATCTTAAGAAGAATATAATGTCAGTTTCGTGGATACTCTGAGACTATCGGTAGTATATTTAGCTTATGCTTATTAATATTACAAACATTTAAAAATTAAAATATTTACAAAGGAATTATTAACAATAGTAAAAACTATAAACACTACGAAATTGATATTTTTCATAATAAATAGTCTACGAAAACAATGTGGTCCAAAATGTAAAGTGGCTTACTGTCGGTCACTTACAGTTTACTCGTAAGTTGGAAGTCCTACTGGCCATACTCCACTCTGGCCTTGTTAAATTCCTGTGTAATAACTTTGGTCATCATTTGTTCCATATTGGTCGTACATTTGTATTTTTAGAAGGTATAATAAACACATTATGTAGACAAAACCCGAATATGATAAAGTCTAATTGACTTTAAAGTGGGTCAATTAGTAATTATATTAGGTACTCTAAAACGAACACATAGCTGTGTCATTTATAATTTAAAGGATGTCGTTCAAGAACGAGTTGTCTAAGGAGTTGAGGAGCTCCTGAGCGGTGAGATTGCTAGCGTCCGTGGAAGGCATGTTGTCGAGGAAGTCAAGGTTGAAGTCTGTAGTTTGTCCTGTAAAGGAAGACGTGTTATGGAGCGACGGAAACGAGTGCTGTGAAACGTTCCCATTCTGGTTTTGCATGGCATTCTGGGACATCATAGAGTTCTGCTGCATAGGATTGTGCTGCGCGTGCACTGGTCCCTGACCTTGCATGGGGCTGCCCTGGTGACCCATGCCCATGCCGCTTTGTTGCATGGACATGCTCTGAGACTGGCTCATGTGGATATTTGGCATCTGTAAACAAGTGAAAATGTTAAGAGGAGTGTTACAAAAATGCTCGTAGATGCATGATTTCCTCGTTGAAATCGAATACTTTTCGTTGGTGGGTATTAATAAGAATAACTTGGTAAATATAGTTCGTTTTCTCTTCTACAATAGTAATAAAGCGATTTTTTATTTATTAGCAATAATCGTTCTCCTGTTGCCTGTAAGATAAGCAAAAACTCACGTAGAACTGATTTGAGAGCTCTAATTTTCAGATTCTGTTGAATATAATCCATCAAAACTATTTTTCTCATATTACAAATATCCTATACTTTTAATAAATTTTTGTTACCTAAGAAAAAAAAACTGGACCTAATTTAATTTTCTACTGAAAAGATTTGAAAACAAGTCAGAATATCTCCGAAATTCTACATAATTTTGACGTAGTATTTATACCAAAATAATCTTTTGCTTGAACAATACTTATAATTTTTTTTATTGCTTGTTTTATTTTTAATGAATAAAATATTAGTACTATAATTTCACCGCGCCGCCGATGTGCGTTCAGACTAAGTACTCTCAGAAAACACAAGAAACAGACCGCCGTCCTACCGTCCTCGTGGCCGAGGCCCGCCGCGACGCCACAATCAACGACCGTTGCTCGAGCCAGCCCGCGCCGCTGAGCCTGTAGTTTAATTATTATTAGGACAAATTTATGTCCTAATAATAATTCCGAGCCAGCCTGTCCCTTGCTGCCCTCCCCCAGCGACGCCCTAAACTGAGGTCCGTACCCCACAGGGGTGCCTTTAGCGTGTAGTCGCCTAGTTTATGCGTTTTTTAAGCCCTGACTGGAGGCCTTAATTTATTATTAATTAAATTATTATTAAGGTAAGCCTGGTCAAGCAGCCGACAACCTCCCAGGTTGACCTGCAAGATGCCATTTATAAAAATAAAAGATCTGCGTTCAGTCCGCCCCGACCCTTGCTCGAGCCAGCCCGCGCCGCTGAGCCTGTACCAAATAAAAGTAATAAGGAGTAACATCTGTATGTTATATTTATTTTAAACAAGTTGCAAGTAGTTATCTTACAATCTATTTTTACACATCAGAGATAATTCTTAGAAAAATACTTTAGATTAGATGGTATAAAGATAGAAAATATAAAGATATTGTTAATTTTTCAATAAATCTATTCAAGCACATCTGAAACCTGTGTTCAATCTGGTCGTATTATACTTTTTAATAATGCATCTTTAGTAAACGCGCTGGTATAATAACATTGTTTCAAGTCTGAGACACCTGGGGCCATAAATTACAATTTGAACAATGAACGCTAATTGATTGTCCGTAAACAAACCTATCTGGGTTACGTGTAGGTAGCAGAAAATTTAGAGGTTAAATATTATCTCTACCAGTTACATTTAAAACCGCGTAAGAAAATCCAATACGAACTCAATACATCAATCAATTATGTCAAGTAAAATGTAAAACCGCACTATTTGAAAAAAGTTTTTTTGGTATTGCACCACTCATATATAATAGAGTACTTACCTAACATTATAAAAATATGACTATATTAAAATTTAAAAGGGCGCTTAACGAATTTTTAATTATAAAAACTTATTACACGATTAACGATTTTCTTAATGATGATTCACTAACTGATTGACATAATTATTGCGATCCTCTCATTGACTTATTTAATTTAATATATTACCACACTGACATTTTTAATAATATTTATATTGTAATTCCAATGATCTGTCACTTATTGTTAATTTTTAATTTGTAATTGAAACCTTTGCATGCCTATGTGACGGTAAAATATGGAGAACTTTATTATAATAAACACCTATGTATACTATACCCATGTTTGCAAGGAAATACATGATTTGGTTTGATTTGAAAGTAATGTACCTACACAATTATTTGCAAGCTTTTAGGAATTCCAAAGGTAAGGTTCTTTGTTTTTTTGCAAATTGCAGCTCTGTTTTACGTCGTATGTTGATCAAAATGCGATTCGCGACTGTAGGAATTATATATTAGGTCTTTACATACGAAATTGTCGTTTAGTATACAGAAAGTTAAGAGTCATTTTTACATAAATATTTTTTTATTTCTATCAATCAAAATATGCACCCATGCTATAGATGCATCTCTGCCAGCGCAGTGGTAATTTTTCAATGCCCTTCTTGAAGAAGTCAGGTCTACGGGAGCCAACAAACTCTTCAAAGGCATTTTGAACTGCCTCTCGAGTATTGAATTTTTTCCCTGCCAAGACGTTGTCCAAATTTTGGAAAAAAGATAATTCTGTCGGCGCAAGGTCTGGTGAGTACGGTGGATGACGCCAAACTTCCAACCCTAGCTCTTGTAGGTTAGAAACCGTCTGTTGTGCCGTATGAGGTCGAGCGTTGTAGTGTAGGAGCAGCGGGGACGAGCGATTAACCAAGACTGGCCGGAGATTTGCGAGCTTCTCCATCATTGTGTCTGGTTCCTCACAGTAGACATCCGCAGTAATGCTGGTGCCATTTCGTAAGAAGCTGTGATGAATTATACCACCTAGACCACCAAAAAGTGACCATGACTTTTTTTTGAGTAAGTTTTCGTTTGGGGCATTCCCTAGGCGCTGAACCAGGGTCTAACCAACATGACGACCGCTTACGATTATCGATCGTTCAGTTCGTGCGGCACCCACTTATCAAGCTTTTTTACCTTGCCAATTTGACGCAAATAGACCAATATTGTTTTGATGCCAACATTGAAAGCTGCTGCTAACTCAGCCGTAGATTGAGTATCATCAGCTTCCACTATAACCTTTAATTCGTCGTTGTTGACTTTAGTTTTCGGGCGACCGCGAGGTTCATTTTTAGTTCTACGTCGGAAGCGTTCAAACCAATAACGAGTCGTGCGTTCGTTTGTAGTGTTCACTCCGTACACGTAATTAATGTTGCGAGCCGTTTGTGCGGCATTGCTACCGCGATGGAACTCGTATTCCATAATTACTCGTATTTTTGTCGTGTCCATATTGATAAAAAAGGTACAAATGTAGTGAAAACAAAACACTAATCAATAAACAAATGACTGAATTTCAAAATAGAATTCCATATTTTTTTAATGAAATTCATTTGAATTTAGAATTTATTGCCAGCCATACATAAATTACGTTTCAAATGGCCAGTATTGTAAAACGGCAACTTCATAGGTAAAGACCTATTATTTACTGAATATTAATAATTAATTTCATATCAATCGTCAAACTTTGAAAATTTGTTCCACCTAAGAAATTTCATATGAAAATTCTTCTCGAAATATTTAGGTATCCTTTCAATAATTTTCTGAAGTATCAACAGTTTAACATTATTCAGTAATGAAAAATATTGAAACCAAACTTTATTGTACAACCTTTCACATAATTATCTAAAGTTTCTACGAAAACTTATACTGCGATGGATCAAGATCGTTTAGTCGCCACATTCGCAACATCATGGTGCGAGCGAATGAGAGAGAAGACGTAAGTCACCGCGCACTCGGTGCATAAAAAGTACCTAAGTTTGCGCAGGGCCGCAATGTAAACGGACTCTTTAACGTGTATAAATAAAAGGTTTTATTAATGAATAATTTAGAAGAGTATGTAATAACAACAACAAATGACATGTTACCTGTCCTTGCACGCTCATCATCTGATTCTGTTGCATAATGAGATGAGACATGGGCGACTGTTGTTGATTGGACCTGCAACGTAAACATAATTATGAGCAAGTACATAATAACAAAACTGTCTGATAAATATGTAATGGCTTTAGCACACAATATAACGGAATAGCGTTTAAAATGACTAGTAAGCGGTTAATAACACCCCATTCACGTCCGTTCTAAAAAGAAAATAGGAAGCATTTTTAATGACATCACAACGTGCTGAGTTTTTTAACCGACTTCAAAAAAGGAAGAGTGTCGGCGACGAGACCCTATCTGAGCATCAGGGCGCAAGTAGTGGCGGGACCGCCGTGCAAAAGTAACGTAGAAATATTAAGTCCACAAGTTAGAAAAGTTTAAAAAAGGATTTATTTAATGTTTCTATATTCTAATTAGTTTATTTAACTCACATTTGTTATTAGTTTTTGTATTCCGAACTAATAAGACTGAATTGAAAGGATTTCTGACAAGAATAATGTTGTTCACGTATAATTAATTACGTAAGTTGAAAACTTACTTTTTTGTTTATGGACGGATTTTGATATTTTTTGTTTTAAAAGATAGGTTTAGTCACAAAACTAATACATCCGTTTAAATTGTAAGAATCGGGCCATTACTTTAGAAGATATAAGGGATTTTCCATAATAACGAATCCATTCAGATCCAGCTTGTCCCCGACTTGCCCCCCCCCCCCCCCCCCCCCCCCCCCCCCAGCGACGACGCCCTAAGCCGAGGTTCGTACCCCACAGGGGGTGCCCTTAAGTGATGGTAGCTTAGTTTATAATTAATATTATGCCCCTGGCTGGAGGGAGTTAGCTCGAAGGCACCACAGGATTGACCGGTTAAGCAGTCACGGCCTCTCAAGGCCAACTGCGAGATGCCATTTTAAAAAAAAAAAAAAAAAAAACCGGCATAAACCGCAGCTCAGCCGTCGAAGAGGCAACAACTCCCTAGAAGCCGAAATCTGCCAGCAAGATTAAGAAGAAATTCTACAGTATTATTCACCGCCTCTTCGCTGCCCGTCTGTCCGAGGTCCTCCTAGTGGGTGTACCCCTACCTACCTACGCATTCAGGGGTGCGTGGTGACGTGTGTCGCCAGCGAGTAATAGGGAAAACATACGTCAAAAACGTGGGAGACTGTCCCAGGCAACCGTAAGGTACTGCACATACCCCGGTAGCCGCAACAAAGAGGTTCTAAATGCGACATTTTTTTATGTTTGTTAGCTCAGAACTTTCGACTGGGTAAACCGATTTTAATGATTCTTTATTTATTTGAAAGCTGGTGCTTCCGGTGTGGTCCCATTTAAATTTTATCGAAATCGGTCAAGCGAAATTAAAGTTATTTTTCACTTTGTAGTGTTATCTTTTTTTGGGAAGTCAGGTTTTTTTTTTTGTTAAAAAGTTTTTTATTTACTCAGGCAAATATAAACCTTAATTCTCTTAAATAATGTATAACAGTATTGGGTAAAATTGAAATTTCTTGCAAGACGGGAAGACACCTACCGTTGTTGCTGCTGGTGTTGCAGAAGCTGTTGCTGTTGCAACCGCGCCTGTTGCAGTTGCATCTGTTGTTGCTGCTGCTGCGTTATGCCACCCATCGTGCCCATACTGAAGCCTGAAATGTAGAACTATGAGTATATTGGGTATCTTTTTAAAGCAGCATTTCCTGGAATTGGGTATGAAAAGAAAGGTGTCGAAAACTCACCTTGATGTTGATGCGGGAACTGCTGCCTAGAAGCGGCTTGCTGCTGCATGAGCACGTGTCGCCACTCGGGCGCGTACGTGCGCGCGTGCTGCGGGAAGGGGCGCGGCGGGGCGGCCGCGCGTCTCGCGCCCCCCACGCCCCCGCACGCGCCCGCGCCCCCCGGCCCGCACGCGCCCGCGCCCCCGGGCCCGCACGCACCCGCGGCCCCGGGCCCGCACGCGCCCCCCGCCCCCAGGCCCGCAAGCGCCCGCGCCCACGAAGCGCGCCTTGTACTCGGGCGGCGGGGGGCGCATCTGTTGCTGCTGCTGCGCGCGCAACATTTGCTGCTGCTGTTGTTGCAGCATCTTCGCATGTTGTTCACGTGATATGCCGGCTGCGGCGACACCTGTGGTGGTAAAGAAAGATATAGATTAACCCAGTTCTATCTTCGATTTGTTTTTTGGCTGACAAAGATTTCAATATGAAAATGCAAAACATTCCAATTGCCACCCAAATAAATAACCCCAACTCAAAGTACAAGTACATACCTTCAATAAATAAGGATAATAATCTTTGATTTATAAAAAGGGCACATTTACAATAAACAACTTAACAATTATTATTATTACTCATTTGCTGGAACTAAGTTGAACTTGTGCTTCAGGCTAAAAAGTGTATAAATGCTTTAAGTAATAAATCTCAATCTAATAACAACGAATATAAAGTAAAAATGAGACAGGGAATCCCCATCTCGCCTGCTCGCCTTGTGAAATCGAGCACTATACGAGCACCTACTACGTAAAAGATAGCTTGATCTCTGCGACCTATGTCAAACTGACATTCCTAGGGTTGTCATGATATACAAAATTGTCGATAGAAATTATCGACGTTTCTTACTATTATCGATGCTAATGTAACATTTAATTGGGTTTAATTTAATTACAAACGTTACTAAATTAAACGAATATTTGAATATAAAATACATTTATTCTCGTAAAGGAGTACACCCCAAATCCACATCTGAATCAGTTTCTAAATCGATTTAAGATTAAGTATATACAAATGTAAATAATGTTATGATATTAAAATAAAATATACAATAAAATTAAAAAAATAATTAATTTTAAATTAAGTTTTATTTAAAATATCGATAGTTTATAGTCTGTGGTCACGTTGATTCATCGCCCATCACTAAGTAGGTCGGCATGCCCATAAAGTATGACATTTACAGGTACTGTCTGTACCATGTCTGTACTACTATGAAATTCAGAACTTCATAGGCGTGATTTTACTGACAGATGTCGCAGAGATCAAGCTATCTTTTACGAAGTATAGGCGTACTTAAATAGGCCTGTGTTCAGCTGTGGAATACACCTAGGTAAGTACTGTAGATAGTATCTTAGCACGGTACTAACCAAGCGGCGGTCCGCCCTGTTGCTGCTGCTGCTGCTGCGGGTTGCCCTGCGGCCGCGCGCGCATCGCCTGCGAGAAGTTGATGCTCTGCGTCTGAGACACCGAGTACGAGTCGCATCCTCCGCCTGCAACCATGAGACAATTATTTTGTTAAACATCATTCACCTGCCCTTATCCCAATTTGTGGTGGGCGCAACATGTCTTTTTCCTTCATACTGCTCTATGAGTCGACAAGTCGGTAGTCAGAGTCACCCCGTTTCTAGCCATATCTTCTTTGTTAACAGGAATTTTATAAGTTAATCAACTAAGGGCTGATTTTACCAAGGTAAGATATATTTTATCCGTGGAATAAATTTCCAAATTTATTCTCAGGATAAGACCTACTCTAATTATAAAAGTTTGGTGGAATTCGCCCTAAATATGATTCGAAAACATCAAAAACAGAAAACAGAATAAATACTCCGACTTTGTGAGAAAACCACCTGTACTCTCAATGCTAACCGTCGCCGTCGCAAACGACGAGGAAAAATGTGAAGAACGCAGGTAGAATAGAAACCAAAAATATTGATACAACGGTTTAGTGGTAGGAACTTTTCCTGAATAACAGCAGAAGGACAATTCCCGCAATTAAAAACGTTCAAATTCAAGTCACAATCTCATCTCAGCGACAGTCTAATGTCAAAAATGTAGGTAAACGCTATACAATTTTTGACAGATTAACACTGAGATTAGAATGCGAACGTTCTTAAAAATACGGGAATTGCCCCTCAGGTCTAAATTAAACATTTATCAACAATTCATCATAGATAATACTTAATCTTAAATAATATTATAAAGAGGTCAAGTTTGTGACGTTGTAGGGGTAATCTCTGGATCTTCTGAATCGATTTTGAAAATTATTTTTGCATTTATGATAGTCAAATCCTTGAGGAAGGTTATAGGCTATATAATATCACGCTACGACCCTTAGGAGCCGAGCAAAGGGAGATAAGGCAGAAAGAACGGTAAGCGATGCAATGCGACGGGGTGGGTCGTGGGGACAAGAAATTTCTCGCGGACGAAGTCGAGGGCAGATGCTAGTCTTTTATAAAACATACCCAAAATTCTTTTGTATTTATCAGAAAACTTGATAAGATGCGGTCTAATTAATCCATCTGAAATCCCCCTGGCTGCAAAAATGTAGGTATACCTCTGCCTTACCCCTTTAGGTTTGATGTTTTGTTATTGATCCCCTTATCGCACTCGTCTAACTACAACAATAAATACAATACTGTAGTTCGAATCGAGCACAAACCCCTCTTCATACCCGAAGTATGTAAATAAACGTAGAGTGGGATGCATCATGCAAGTGCAGCGTAGTGCGTAGGTCACAAACACGTCAATCTAATGTCATCCTCATCCAAGGTGCGCGACTTGGCGCATTCTCGCAGAGCGTCAACCTCGGCCCTCCGCCCCTCGACCACTCACCACACGGATTACGTAAAACTGGAAAAGCAGAAGCTCCACGCTCTACAGACTACAAAGAGACGCCGAACGCAACAAAATATCAATAAACGTTTGACATGTCTGCTGATTAAATTCTAATTAGATATTGTTAGATGAAATTGATTAAGAGCAGGGCGACCCTATCCCGATATCGCAAAGCCAAAAACAGGGTTTCCATCTGTATTTGTTCCCATTATATATATTTTTTTCGTGATTATTTTTATTTTTTTAACACATTTTTTTTTTATTTAAGATGGGTTTACTCTTGACTCTAGTCTAGGTCAGTGGTGACAGAGACATAGTCGGCGATCAAGTGAGCTTACCCAAAAGAAGCCTGTTCACTCTCACTTTGAAGAGATTAGGGACAATACGTGAAGAGCAAAAGTAACGAAACATTGTCGCTGTAAAAATATTTTTGTGTTGCTGAAAACATGTTGCTGGTAGAACATTGCATATACCAAGCACTAACCTACCTAGTGAAAAATGTTTTCAGCAACACATAATGATGCTGCGCAACTTTACCATGACTTCATAGCGTATGAAGCATTTTTTTTTTTGTAATTGACAATAGCGCGGCAACAATTGAGGTTCAAAACAGCGATGTGTTTGATGTTAGTTGAATCGAATGACCATCAAAATAAAATAAATTTTGCAGTTTTAATTAAATTAAAAAAATTAATGCATGACTCAGTGGAATAATGTTTAGGTATTTCTTTAATTAATTGAATTCCCTTTATAATCACATTACACAAAATAATTATGATAGTTTACGCTCAACATTTTGAGAATTATGCGACGAAAAGTATTTTTTTGAGCTCTGTTTTACGATTGTTTTATCACGATACTTACTATTATATTTTTTTTATGAAATATTTTGAATAAGTCTTTTCTTTGAACATTTGACAGTAGACTAAATTTTTTCTGGCTTGTAATATGTACCAATTCACCTAACTGTGCGACAAAAACTGATCATTTTACGGTGTCCTACGTTTGGGCAGCGCCTGAAGTAAGACCACCCTAATTTTTGTATTTTGTTTAATAGATACATAGGGGCGAGAAATTTGCCATCGCTAGCTTAGACTGCACAGCGATCGATTAGAGAGAGACTAGTCGCAGTGACTCATCGGATTAGACTTTGTAGCGCATTGAAGTATGCAAGATGGCGTCCTGTAGTTTCTGTGTGTAAAGTGGGCCTTCTGTCAGTTCTCATTTTTCGGTAACACAACATACCACATACCACCTTGCATTTACACACACGCTATCACTTAACGCAATAGCATAAAGATGTTAATAGTTTGATTGTGGCTACACACCATGAACTATGTGCTTGTAACTTATGTACAATGTGTCCAACGCGCATACATGTGTTGTTATGAAAAATAAACTTAGCACGCGAGGTTTCTGTGCTTTTTAATACTTTGTACCTGGAATATTTTAGTAGATTGTCATCGATTGTTGGAAGTAGTACAGCAGTAGGTACCTACCTATTAATGTGCACACCGACCCTTTGAATATTATAAAGGTTTACACAATGTCATGAAACGCCAACTGTGTTATCGGAGGTATGTATCAGAAGACGACCGACTGGGTGGTTCTTTCAAGGGCATATACCTACTGTAAACTGCACCCCCTGTTCGAGTATTCATTTGCCAGCCGTTGTAATTTTAGCCATCCCTACCAACCTATGCTGTTTTCATTCTATTACGAAATGTAATTGAGCTCAGCTATTACGATAAAATAAACCGAATCATGTAATACATTAACTGAAGAATTTGTTAAGCCACAAATAGTCAGTAAACATTTAAAAATAGCACAATTTAAACTATTAGGCTCTCAATGACTCTCGTCAATATCAATGGACCGGAATTGAATCATAATTTTTAGCGTGTCATTAGCATGACTCCGCCGTGTATTGAGAAAGTGATAATACGCATGCGCCATTGATACCGACTCGTGAATTTGTTCATTCAAATAATGTTTCAAAGTATTTCACACTTATTTAAGTTGTCATGACGCTTGCTCTATACACGGTGATGATTCTGCAAAAATGTATTCTTGTTATAAAACGGGCGAGAAACATACTTTCATGATCACTAAAATAATAATGTAGGTGCCCATTCATTTTGAAACCCTTTGTTCTGTTTTCTAGTGATCCTATTTTATATGAACATGTAAGTAGGCATATCAGTAATGTAGGTAGTTTGAAGCGGAGTGAGCCCCGTACGGGTATGACCTCCGCAGATTGATCGGTCCGCGGAGGTCACCTCTCAGCCCTTTATAGAAACCTTTTTTGTTTATATTTACCTTGATGGTGTTGCGGCGATGGCGTGCCTTGGTTGTGGAAGCTGGCGTACATGCCCTGCTGGGCAGCTACGGACACGTGGCCGCCATTGCCCGCGCCGGTCACTTGCATGTGCTGCGCTGCTGACACCTGATACCAAATAAAACACGTATTTACATAGGTACACAAAGCAAGTGAATTCTATCTTATACAGTGTGTTCTCAATCCTGATATTCGGTATACTGTACTTCAGCGCATGTGTGAAACTGATCTACCGAGGGTGAAAGAAAATTGCGGAAAATCATTTTCCTGAAAGTACGCCGCCGCCGCATTGTGGGCTGAAAATCTACTTTCATAGACATAGGGATTTAAATTTTTAAGTGCCGTTTTTTTTTTTGACCATTACTATGCTCAAATATTCACACAAGGTTAATTTAGCATATAAAAGGGAGACTTATAAATATATTACAAAAAAAAATATGAAGCTAGTGTGATAAATCCGCTTATCTTTGGAACCATGAGTTAAACCGTAATATCCTTAAAGGAGGTTTCAGAACTAATTATTTATGATTTATTGACTTTATTTAATTATGATGTATAATTTTTTCTACTGTAGAAGTTAAAAAAATTAAGAAATATAATGTTTTTTTTCTTCTATTGACTTGTTTTAATGCATCAAGACAAAATACCAAGACTTAATTAGCTGAAAAAATTATATTTCATAATTTTTATGTACCATGACCACCATGTAACAACACAAATTATAATCTATTATTTTATTCTGGAAAGTAATTGGGAGTTCTAGTAAATATTCTCAATCATTAAGCACTTTATTCGACACATATTTTAATGAGCGTAATTAACAAAAAAGAACATTCCATCAGTATTCTGTGACCGTAAAATATTATAATGGAAAGTCCAACCACCAACTTTGACT
This sequence comes from Brachylomia viminalis, assembly GCA_937001585.2. Lineage (NCBI taxonomy): Eukaryota > Metazoa > Arthropoda > Insecta > Lepidoptera > Noctuidae > Brachylomia > Brachylomia viminalis. The sequence goes on from OW443299.2 coordinate 15,633,831, forward strand.
TGTTTGTTTTTCTAAGAAGCGGGAGTACTTCATTTGATCATGAAGTATTGATCAGGGCAGTGAAAGCTCGTCTAGGTTACCGCCTTTCTGACGAAGACAGTGTAACGCTCAAGGAATTTTATCGAAGAATCACATGAGCTGCTTCACAGAGGTGGGTATCCTTGATACATTCAAAAACAGTACGAAAATTGGCTTCAGGATTCAGGATCGATGAATATGATGCACCAAAGAGCGAATTTATGATATTTAAAGCAGGCAGTAAATGCTATAGCACAATTCCACCAGTTATGCTGTGCGGAGTGCGGCAGACCTCTAAAAAGAGTTGCAAATTTAAATATCTGGGTCATTGGGTCTCAGACGACTTGAAGGATAACGTTGATGTAGAGCGGGAGCGCAGGTCGCTGGCTGTTCGATGTGGGATGTTGGTCCACAGGTTTGCGCGTTGTACGGCTCAGGTTAAGGTGACGCTTTTCAAAGCCAATCCTTTTACACGTGCAGGCTGTGGGTGAACTTTACGCACAGGGCATATAGTAGCCTGCGCATACAATATAACAACACGTTCCGGGTGTGGATGGTGCTGCCGCGTTTTTGTAGCTTTTGCCGACGCGGACGTTGATAGTTTTTCGGCTATCATGCGCAAGAGGTGCGCATCTCTGCTACGCCGTGTTCGCGCCAGCCCCAACATCGTTCTTAGAACGTTGGCTGATAGGTGGGACTATCCGATCTTGGGGCGGTGGATACGACTGCACGCAGTCAAGTAGACATTCCTCAGGATCGGCGTGCCTCACGCAGCTTAGAACAAATGTTACTAACACTAGTTTATAAGTTTACATTGTTACTAACAAATATGAAAGTGAACCTGAAATAAATGTTTATTCATTTATTTTTATTTAATATCGATTGGCCAAGTTGCGTGCCAGTTTTGTCATCCAAGAAACAAATGACGAGAGTAGGTCTCTCGCTTAAAAATTTAAATCCCTATGTCTATGAAACTCGATTTTCAGCCCACCGTGCGCCGCCATGCTACACCGCGCCGCGCCACAATATCGATGAAGATAAAGTCGAATGAAAATAATTTTGTTACTACAGTATAATGCTATGTAAATAAGGGCATATCGTTACATGCCATTTGTTTACCGTCCTTGTCTATTAATAAGGTCCGGTCCGTTCTATTATCTCCAATTATTTAACATGTTTCTATCGTTTGTAAAAAATACAGAATTCTTTAGACTAGTATATTTTATGTTATAATTTCTTAAGTAACCATACCCGATCACTCATAATTAATAAAAATAAGTAGGTAACGTTAAAAAAAACTACATACGTGAGTTTTATTGTTCTTATGATGTTGGGTCTGTATTCGGAAGAGACACCAGACGTTAAAGTCATAGAAACTGACATTCTCGTGTAAATACAATAGGTAATTAAGTAATGAGTACCTAGATTTTCTATTCGTGGGACATGACAACATAAATATTGCGTAACTATTAGTTGTTGTACTGAGTAACTCCACAGACAGCTAAATTGTAATGCATGCTTGATCGGGAAATTCGATTAAAACCTAATCTATCAGAGACATAATATTTTAGAAATGTATTTAACTAGTTATAAAACATAGCGTTTCTCGACTTGGTTCTGACTGAGTTAACGAACACACGAGTATGATACATTTAACAGTTTTTCCAGCAGCAGTTTATATATCAGCCAGAGTCGTATACCGATAATAAAGTCATTGTTATTAGAGATAACACGTGACTTTTATTAATTAGCAAATAACATTTTTATCAATTTTGTTCCCACTCTATTCGGCTCACAATTCCTACGTTCAATTTTGTAAGAGTAAAATAAAAGGCAGGAAAATCAAATTTTGTGTTTCATTGGTTTCTCGTAAAACCGTATCAAGTTTGAAGGGTTTTTTTTTAAATCTCTTTCAGCAGATGAAACCTTAGAAAAAATTACTCTTACTTTACATCTGCTAAAACAAAAGATTTCTTTTCCGATGCTTTTGCAGAAAATTTTAAAATAAAGCTGTGTTAGCAAATGCTGTGAATTTTTTTTATTATTTTTTCTCGTTTACCTAAATTGCTCGTGTTGACAGGGTAGGTATATATTCTTGATTAGCAGTGTGGAATTTGGCCTGTTTACTTAGATATCAGCCAATATAGATACCTACCTATATGCTAATCTATTTATCTGAACATTTCAGACTGATACGGGGATCAATATCTATACGTAACATCTGCATGGAACCAGTGAATACTAGTAATCACTCTCCAGAGAAACCTTAGCAAAATTACTTGAGATATTATTATGTTTACTGAAAGACGCGATTAACGTTATGGACTTTACGTTGCGTAATTAGGTATTTATATGAAATATTGATTCGCAATGGGACCGCGTTACGTCATCGCCTAACCAATACCGTTCCTTTCTTAAGAGTGATTGGAACATCAATTCTTTTACCAACAGCATAGCAACAAGTACCGCAGTAATGATGGTTTGTCTAGTCAGGGCAATTCCAAGGGTTCCAAACTTACTTATATATAATATGTAGATACTCTGTGTAATGGGGATGCAGACATAACCTTTATGATATAAGTCCCTGAAAGCCCTTATAAAGGGACCTTCACCCCTGCCCTCCGCACCCCACCCTCGCCACTCAAGTGGAAAATCGTAACATGCAATGTGCATTATTCTCATTATGGTTCATCGTGGTATTATAGATTATACGATGCCATGCGTATGGATGATATACCCATGCTAAAAGCTATAAAGTTTCCTAGGTGAAACATATTAAGCACTAACTCCGGTATCGCCCGTATGGTGGTTTGAATTTATCCCACGGGAACGTATTACCAGTATAAAAAGGTATTCCATGTCCTAATCTAGTCCTAACCCAGGCCATGGGTATATCCGTGTATCAAATGACATCCAAATCAGTTCAGCCGTTATGGCGTGAAAAGTTAACAGACAGACAAAGTGACTCGCATTTAAAATATTACTAAGTATGGATAAGTAAGTACGGATATTATAGTCCGTAACAAAAATTCATTCCACAACAAAAATTGCTGACTGCACTATTACAAATGTCATTTAATTAAACCCGAATTGTTTTGGCCGCATGCCTGACGGGCTCCGGGCCAAAGTTACAGAGAGGATTCCTGCTGGAGATAATGGACGAGGTAGATAGAGCAACTCTAAATCAAAATGTCTCAGTAATAGACTTCAGCCTAGCAATCGAAGCTAACAATGGAAAGTAAGTAGGTACTGGCGACAGCCAGAACCATTAAATAGCTTCGAATATTGTACAATTGTTGCCATTTATAATGGAACCCTATTAGGAAACTTTGATGGACTAATGTTGATATTCTCGGAAAATTTCGACTTTGGCACAAGCTCCGCGAGTGAAATCAAACTAAATCGAACTTCGATGAGCCAAGAATTGTCCCCAGTGGCCGTAGAACTACAAATATGATCGTAAATCATATTAAAATGAAACCACGCACTTAACGAGGCGCGAAGGGATTCGGATGTCACCAAGCCGTACTAGGCGACCGGACTATCGCCGCCGCCCGCCGCCGCGCGCCGCCGTTCGTAATCAAGATGATTAAGCGGTCTGCGGACTCCTGGTTTTAGCGACTACGTTTTTTACTGGTTTCTTTTACATTTATCTGATAAAGTGTGTAACTACCTGTTCAGCAACTTTTTTTGATTGGGATGTTACCTTAAAAATAATTAATAGAGCATATTATTACGAATCTACGTACTTATCCGCTTTTGTGGAAAACATTTCCATAGCACCTAACGATTTGCAAACCCTTAGCATTTAAAGGTGTTCAAATTGAAACGCACCGGCTATGTTACACAATGTGACATTTAGTTAAGTTTTCAGTTTGAATATTATTGCTGATTGATTGACTACATAATTCTTCATTAAATATAAATTTATTGAAAAATGTGGGTGGCGTGGATTGATAGATCGATTAGTGGATTTATGACAAAATATTAGAGTGGCAAGCAGCGATGAGTGCATGACAGCTGCCATTCTGGCGGAGGCGAGCACACGTCATCGTCGGCGTCGGGCTCTCGAGCCTCGACGCACGGCAAACCTGTTTGGAGCGGTCCGTCCGCTTGCACCCGCGATTTTTGTTATTCTCCGACAATATCATATCGTTCTAAGTCCGCTAACCGTATGCTATTTGCACTATTGTCAAGCCAGACGACCTAACGGCACCGCTCTTATCTATCCGTACATCATTTTTTCGTATGACCCATACCTGGGATTATCATCAAGAACGCAGGTAGAAAAACTGTAATATGAGCAATCTTTAAGGCACCTTTAGAGAATTAGTTTTGATTTCTTTGGGACAACTCTACATTATGAATATTTATGATTTGCTGAAAAAGCAGAAGATTTTTGGCCTTTTCAGGTATCGGTACCTACTTACTTTTATATTTGATAGCTCCTTTTGCTAGGTATCTAGCAAATGAAAAGTTGACCCGTTCGTTTTCAGAATGACAATAAGAAATCTCCAAACATATTTTGTTACAACCTCAGTAGGTAAGTGCGCAAGACAAATGATTGTTTTAAGAATAATTTAGACTGTTGTATATTTGCATTAAGTCCTACTTATATCTACATATGCATGTACATCGTGTTGAGTGAGTGTTATCATTTTCTCACGGAATAAAAACAAATGATTCTGTGCCATCTTTCTAATGTAAAGTCCCAGCAAATGTAATGACGTGTGAACATTTTATTTGAAATGATCTGTGCACATCAAGTACCTACATATGAATGTTGATTCTTACATCTCATTTGCGTTGAAACCTTCAGCATGTCCTCTGATATTCTCAGAATCACATGCTAGGTAAATGCATGGTAAATTAAAAAAATTGTATCGTCGCGGAGAAATTTCCATTGATTGTTTAGCTTTTTGTTATAATGTACAAATTGTTTGCTCATTGCTCCCATGTACTCACAATAATAGTTCCTGATTCCGTGTACAAAGTCCAATTAGGTTATGAAATATTATAGGGATAGGGAATTCTGCAGAGGAATCGACCTCGCCTAGCAACAGTAGCAACCTACACTCTCTGATTAACGTAGAAGATATCTGCTTATAATTTTATATAGAATACAATGAGGAAGATTAATATATTGCTAAATTAATTACAAAAATTCTAATACAAACTAAAATCCAGGAAGCATTCGAATTCAGTTCTGATTACCCTTTTAAGATTAACAAAATAAGGGTCGGGTAAAATTTAAATATAGATCGCCGATATTGCTCTAAAGGCCAAAGGATGTCGTTGGGTAGGGCGCGTCAGGTATGACGTCACGAGCCCCTAGGTTCGTCACCGGAGCGCGCTAGCTGCGGAAATAGATCGGCCCACGCGCTTTCGTTCGTCACATACACCCACGTACCAAGCGAGACAGATTTCAGTTACTACGATACCTTCCTTTTTCATTCATCTCCAATTTATCTATTTTCGTTTCTATTCATTGTTGCAAAACATACGCTGAAGCTGAATGGGACTTGAAAGATCATGATGGCGTAGTTGCGTAGCGCGTACTCTCTGATCTTTTGTCCGTCTCAGGGGGCCTACCTTCAAAGTCCGTCAACGAAGATACGGGCCCGACCGAAAGTAGTTATCAAAACTCGAAGTGAACATTAGTACTCTCGAATACTTAAGTTTTTCGGACGGGCAAAAACACATCGGGATTAATGACAACTGTCAAATCGTGTTTTCATACATTCTTAGTTCGGACCTCAAGCTAATCTTATGTCCATATGTGATAAGGTGTTGGAAACACCCGTAACTGGGGCCTAACCTACGGAATTTGTGCTTAGATGGTAGGCCTTCTGACTCCCTGCTCCAAGTTTAATTCCCGTAGTGCCGCAACAATCCATAAAGTCTTTAATCTTTTCGAGTACTTAATTAAGACACTCTCTTAGTAGGTATGGCCTCTATGCAGCTTTCTAAAAGTCTCATGTTGTATAATAGCTATTCGTTCAAAGGATTTCCCAATTAAATTAAATTTTATTTGAGTGTTCGTCATTAGCTTTTTTAGGTTGTAGGTAGTAATCTAGATTTCGTGTCCATCGTAGATACGTTTTAAAATTATTGCTTTTGAATTAAATTCTTTCTCTCTAATTCATAAGCCCTTCAACTCTTGGTTACCAGTCTGACCGGATGCATCTGAATTTTACATGGAGCGACTGCCTATCTAACTTCCACAACCCAGTCTAGAGTAACACGATAACCCTAAGTCGGACTAGATGTCAGACTTCCGGGCTCCTGACTATCCGTAAAGACTGTCAAAGATCTACGAGTTATTCGTAGATCTTTGACGAATCCGGGGCCAACGGCTTAACGTGCTTTCCGAGGCACGGAGGAGTCTTGGTATGTAATGGATGGTCACCCATCCTCAGTCCAACCTCGACAAGCGTAGTTGCGATCGACCTGTGCAGCTGTTATTATTTAGCCACGAGCGCCTCAACTCTTTAAAGACAAAGTGAAATAAACTGAAGTAAAATCGTTGATATCAGGGCCTACTCTCTAACTGCGTCAACGAAGATACGGAAAGTACTTACTTCGAAACTTCGGAGTAAACCCTATACCCTAATAATTAATTTTTTGGACAGGTAAAAACACATCGGGAGTTGGGTTGGGACAACGGTCAAATTATGGTGTCATTCATTCTTAGGTCGAGCCCCAAACTAATCTATGTCCGTGGGTGACACGGAGTATAAAACTCCCGTAAATTCTGCCGAAATTACGGATTTCGTGCTTTAGGGGGTAGATCTCCAGAATAGGTAGGTATGACACAATTTTTCCAGACATTGAAAACATCTCAGGATGCACATCTTGTTTCATTGGCAAGACACATCTAGTCTAAATAAAATTACACGACATTGTACTTGAGAGGGAAAAGCTTATAATTACGGGAGAGGCGAGGTGTCGGGCGGGTGGTGGGTGGTGGGACACGTGGCCCACTCCCGGACTCGGTACAGGAAGCTATCGGGGCATCGGGCCCTACTCTTTTTATTCCATTCATTCTCTAGTGTCATCGGCCGTGTCGACGCGACGACTTTCGAAACAACCGAGATTTGAATGTGATACATATTGTTCTAATAACACATGAAACCAGATTCTGCGTCAGCCGACTCATGAATACTCTGACCTTGTTCTGAGTGGTAGTGTTATGTCATAAAACGGTTTGAGTAAAATACAGAAACACATGTATACGGTCACTTTTAAGCTATTTTTTGCATCAATTTTTGGGGAGTGGGAATCTATTTACAAGAAATACATCGACAACAAAAGTATTTCTAATTGTAAGATTCTTTGGGTGTGAAACTATTAGAAACTAGAACTATTAGAAATATTAATTATTATGTGCATGATATTGGTAAATAAATTCACACACTTATCAGGCGACACGGCACGGGCACCTAGCTACGGCTAGTATTAACACTGCCCGTAGTTTCAGACTTGGAGGGTTATCTCTATTAGCAGAATATACTGATGAGTTTAGATTAAAATTAAAACTTGTATGTGCTAGATAAAATCATGATGAGGTCATGATTCAAGTCGCAGATCCGTGAAATGCTTAATTACCTCGCCATTCTCGCCGAGGCACTGTGTGGCAATCGTGCCTATACAGTATACACAGCTATTAAATTAACCGACACGCTATTGATACCCGAAAGGTTGTGCTGAGATGAACCTACATACTTAGTAACAAAAGATATTGTTAGAACTAAAGTCTGCTCGATATCGAATTTAAAAAAATATGCAGATTCAGTGAAGATGATCTACTTATATAATTGTCGACCTAGTATTTGCTTTACCACCCTACGGTTGAATGTCACTTGCACGTCATAAAACGATAAGGTTTGTTTGCCTATAGGACAGGTAGATAGTTTCAACCGTAGTGAAGCGGTGTGGATTGGCGTGGCCTACTAGGCCCAACTCATGTAACTTAATAATATTATATTTACATCTACCATCGACTCGGAAAAACGAAGACCTTAGTGAAGTTTTGAATTTACTGAGTAATTGTTGTCATAATTGGTAAAGCAATTACGAGGTCGACATTCGTCATCATCATTTGTTTTTTTAATGAATGAACTCATACGCTGGAAACTTCACAGGTTCATGTTCAATTCTAGTAGTAACTTTCAAAGATTTGACTATGACATTGACGACACAACTATTGTATACAGGGTGTTAAAAAGGGTAACCATATTTTTCATGGTATATAGGTGCATACTACATCTATGTAATTAGAAACAATATCCGTAATTATCAGTAAGCTAGCATGGCCATCAATTAAATCTCATTTACGTATTATTAAGTGGGTAACATTGTATGGTTGCAAGAGACCACACCACATACTACTGATACAACGATGACCGAGTCTTGTTTACAATGGACGGCCTTTAAGTAAAACATGTGGCTTTCGATACATCTGCTTATTCGCAACACGCACGTGTTTAATAAAACTTACATACTTACTCATGTCATGTCATTAACAATGAGTCTGTACAATAGTCTCTCAGCGCGCTTAAAATAACGTTTTTTGTCGAAATTGCCCTATAAGAAAAGCGCGAAACCGCCAAAGTTGAGAGCAGTGGTGTCCCAGTGGTATAGAGTCTGACTTACGAGTTATTTGGGTCGTGGGTTCGAGGCAAGCAGGCGCTTTACTTTTTATAATTTATTTCATGACCACTGTTCCCAGAACGGTGAAGGAAAACACCGTGAGGAAACCGGCATGTCGTAGAACCGAAAATTCGAAGACATGTGACATATACCAATCCGCACTGGGCCCGCGTGGTGGATTGCGGCCCACTCCCTTTTACTTTACAGAGAGGAGGCCTGTGTCCCAGCAGTGGGAACAACATTTAGGCTGATTATGTATGTATGTTATGTAACCAAAGTTATTGTTAAGTCAATAATTTGCGTTTGAGTAATTCTGTCTATCCAGCTGGCTAGCATAGCATATTAATGAACCACGTAAAGAATATAAGTTCATATTGTAATGATTAATGAATATGTGATTGCATCTCTGTCTAGTGGTACTCGTTATACAACTAGAAATATAGTCGCACAGACGTCACATTCGCCTCCAACTATCCGTGGACCGCGGTAGGTAAGTGTAGGCGAGCGGCGGCGACCAGCGCGCGCACGCCCTCCCCGGTCGATACTACACCAGACTCCATGTTTTTTATGTCTTTTCACGTCACGAATTGCTCAACAAAAAAGACTTAATTAACTAAACGCAATTCACGGGCATTTTAAGACGTAACGAGGAAACGAGAATATTCTACATTTTCTTCTATTGGACGACTTTGGTGCATTTATGTACGCAGCAACGACATTATATTGTGAGCGGGGGATACCAACACTCGTTCTTTGGGGGCTTGGCGCTAAGTTATGAATTTATTTAAACGGGGGCCAAAATATGATAATATGAAGATTGTAGTAATTCTTCGCTGTGTTTAACCAAAAATAACGATGTACTTATATAAACTAAATACATAATCGTGCACTGCAAAGGAGTTCCATAGAAGATGACTGACGTCTGTTGGTATCCCAACACTACTAAATAATATGAACATCACTAGCGTGCTCTGTCAGTAGCCATTTTTATTTGAATGTTTTGTCTCGATCACTTTCCTACGGGTCGGGTCCGCGACAGGTCGACAACATGCTCCAGTCTACTTTACTGATGGTGATTGGTGAGAATATATCTCCTTATTGATGGTGATTTGTGACAATATATCTCCTTATTTAGAAGAACTGGTTCTTTCCCTTTACTAGTACATCCACTACAACACATTCCCACAACGTTTGATGACTGTATTTTGTGTATTCTGTCTGTATGTGTCATCAATTCTAGATAGCTGCAGTAGAGTTGGTATGTTAATACTATCACCATGTTAACGCAACTCTGCCGAAGTGATGTCCTGTGAAATAGACAAGTACTAACCTGTAGATTATGGTGCGGCTGAGTTAGATGCAGCTGCTGCTGCTGCGACATGTGCAGGTGCTCCATGGGCGGCGCGGGCCGCGGCCGGTACCCGCCGTAGCCGCGGTAGCGCGCCCAGTCGCCGCCCGCCGCCTGCTGGTGCTGCTCCGCCATGTGCTTCAGCGTCTGCGCCGCCGGCGACATCTCGCCGCCGCCGTACGGCCGCGGGGCCGGCTCGCCCTCCGGCGGCTCCAGCCCCATACCTCCACCGTTCAGTTTACCGCCATCGATATCGAAGTCCTTCATAAACTCCGGATACTCCGATATCTCCGTGATAAGGTCTTCGAACGCGTCGTCGCCGTCATCCTCGCCGATCAGATCGGCCAATCCGGGGAACGCCGACGCCGCATCACGCTCTAGTGCCGCTGCACACTCATCCAGTCCGACGAAATCGTCATCGGCCACTTCCGACTTGCACTCGGCTTTACACTCTCGCTCGCAATCTAGCGGAGTGGGCACCCTCGGCGGAGCTTGCGGTAAGGGGGGTGAACTAGACGTCTTTACGGCGTTTGCGAGGGCTTTCACAGTGACGTTAGTAGAGATTTGCTGAGGTTGCGAGTCCGCCGCGGAGGTTGTGAATTCTAACTGCTGAACGATTTCCACGGAGAACTTCGTGAGGGCCTCGCCTCCAATACCGCCGCCACCACCGCCTCCACCACATTGGAGCTTAGCAGGCGGTTCGTAATCACCACACCCAAACTTTTGTTGCTGAAACAAAAGGAAATATGATTTTAATTCAGGGGTATCAAAAATAATCTTATATTAGTATGTAACATCTTTACCTACATGTAAATATTGAGGCACGTGAGATAAAAGTGCTATAAAAATACCGATCAAATTGTGATAAAAATTCATTGCAATCACTTTTACCTACGTGTTTAGTACGTAGCATTATTTGTTTCATTTTTCAATGTCTTTATTTATCGCAGGTTATCTTTACGTTTTCTCATTGCATCACGATGATTTTGCCAGGGCAGGTGAAAAATTTTAACAACACTTGGATCAGCTAGAAAGAACTGTACTTCTTTCTAGCCGATCCATTGAATAAAGAAACGAATTCTGATTTTTCTCATAGACAAGGTGGGTTAAATAAATGGCCAGACTTTTCTTAGAAAAGTCCCTGGATATGGAACTAGAACAAGGGTTATAGGTTATGTGAACCTTGCCTACCCATCAAGTCTTGAAACACATAGGTACCTAATATAATTGAGAATGAAGCAGCGGAAGACCTAGTACAAATTAAATTTGAGTGTTCCTAATACTTAGAAACAAATTTTAAGCCAGACATTGGTAGGTAGGTAAATGCTTTAATCAAGTGCGTGACTGTCACGCGTTCACTATGCGATAGCAAATTAAATGGGCTCGCATTAACCTAATGGATCTCAAGCAGGCGTAGGCACATGCTTTTCCACGGAGTGGTTCCTCCAGGTCCTCCGAATGATAATAGGATTATTCTCATTACAAAATCGTATGATACATTTTCAAGTCGATTCTCAATCTTGAGTAAGTATCAAAATAATCGTTTTCTGTTTTTAAAAGATATGCAAACCCTACTTCCGGCATCAAATATTTATTATGTTAATGGCGAGACTGACTATTATCACTACATGTATGCAAAATCTAAGAACTAGTTCAGTTCCTTCGCAGTACAAAACGCTGTTTACTTATGTCTTACCTAATTAACAGATAACACTTGACCATTCGTCGCTTAGAATTTCTTCAGTAATTAGTGCAAACGAGTTGATGATCACGCTACCAAGTGTTGTAATTGCATGAGCACGATAACGCCAAAGCCATGTAAATATTGATCATTGGTGAACATTTTAATGTAGCGGACGGTGGGAGCACAGCGCAGTGGCGCCGACTAACTCTAGTCTAGGCACCGCCTTACAATTACCAGTGCTACCACCCTATGAACTATCCGTATCTATAAAAATCAATGCCACTTTTCGTTGTAATTTTATAACTCAAGAACGGATGGACCGATTTTGCTAATTCTTTTTTAGAATATTCCTTGAAGTACGAGGATGGTTCATACGGAGAGAAAAATAAAAATATGTTAGGCGGTACGAAGTTCGCGGGGTCAGCTAGTACATTATAATATTAGAGAACTAAGCTTTACTGTATTCGTACATGCTTTAGAACTTAGTCATGGGATGTAGTTTGTCGATGTCGGCAGATATTACCATGGTCTGCTAGCTCGCCGGTCTATGCTCCAAATTACAAAATGGCAATTTTTGGCCCATTTTCGAGAAGCTAGTTTCTTACATTCGAAATAGTTTCATGCTAACAGGTGACATTATTAGCAAGATTTGTTATTAGTCATTGACAACTTAATGGCCTTAGTAACCCTCCGGTTTCCGAACGCATACAACCCTAATCTCTTCAAAGTGAGAGTCAACAGGCTTCTTCTGGGTAAGCTCACTCCATCGTCGACTATGTCTCTGTTACCACTGACCTAGACTAGAGTCAAGAGCAAACCTATCTTTAATAAAAAAAAAAAGCTAATATGTCAGTAAACTTTTGGCCTTTTGCGGCGACTGCTAAGCCATCGACTCAATGGTTTCTACAACATCAAACTATAGTGTAATACGTAATACGTAGTTACTTAATAAAATGTGTCAGAAAACAGCTCAGGCGCTGGCGCTCGGAGGTCGTCGCGGTGAGCGGCGCGAGACAATGCGAGGCGTTTGTTGTGAAACTCGCGCAGTTTGCACAACCGCAGACCGCCCTACCGTACCTATACGTACATGATCTAGCGCAGGTAAACTAACTGGCTAGATAGCTATCAGGAAGCTGTATAGTGTAGCTAGTAGCCAAACACACGTAGAGAGGAAAGCACACGATGGAACCGTCATACATTATTCAAACGTAAGATTTGATAGGAGCGCACAGTACAGCAGCTAAAAACACATTTCTCTGTTTTTTCACGAAGGTCGTTTTCCAATGCAACACAGTGTCGAAAACTTGTTTGATTGAGTACATAATTGTACTAATTCGTTTGATCGTTAGCTATTATGTTATATTAGTTAGTAGTATGTCGCGTGCTGAGCAAAGTGAAGCGCTCGAAGGCACGGGATGTGGTGCCAGAGGGTCAAGTCAATTGACGTCGGGCAACATCCGGTGTGCGATGCGGCGCTTATACAGCACGTGCTGCCACTAATTATCTTCCCATCTCGACCTACTGATGCTCCATAAATTGTGACTAACATTTTAGAACTAGACTATCAAAGTCAACATAAAACAATAAAGTTAGGAAAAAACAGTTATGATCAGTCGTGGGTAGCGTAGAAGTAAAGAAACAATAATAGAAAATAGCATAGCTAATGAAATCGAAAATTAAAATCGAATGGAGACAAAAAAAAAGGACAAGCCACAAGAATTGAGTAATATCGTTTTACATTTGATTGCCTTTCCAGAAAGTAGAAAAGAAAAAAGAAAGTCATGGAAAAGTACCGGAGACATTTAAAAAAACATTGTTTCTAGCTAAATGTCAACAATGGGAAGTCGTGAAAACTCTGCAAGAAATTGAACTGAAATGTAGGGAGGCTGAATTCATAAAGCAATATTCGTAATAACTGGGCTTGTATTTGTAATAGAACAATACAATCACGTGTAAAACGCAAACACGTGACTTATAAAGTTATAACAGTAATGAGGAAGTAATCTTACATAACCTTAGCTAGGTAAGATAAGTTACATAGAAAGGTAGAGTAAGCAAACATCTTGTGACACACAGAAAAGGAAGATACTTTACGAATAAAAATCGTTGTATTGATCGGTAGCGTGCATTGAGTAAAAGTGCTAATGACGTTAGATAGCGTTTCAAATGCATTTCTTTTACTACGGTACGGTATTGTGCCCAAATATTTTATGGCGAATAACGGGAACCCTAAGTGAACATAGACAAACATAGATTTAGCATGTGAACACAACCGGTTTCCGAAGTGGTTATTCTTGTTTTTGGCCACATTGTTTAATATGACACTTATTAGGTTTTGCATTACATTTGAAATTATTAAACTGGCATTATGTTTCTGAAGGCTGTGTGTGTCGAACCCAATGGCAAAATGTAACGGCGAAATATAGGTACCTACATAATACTGCAAGTCTGATAGGTTCTGAATAATGTTTGCCGTCATGTTTTGTCTCTTAGAAGACGGTAGTCTTTAATAAAATTTACAAATCAAATTCAACTGAAAATCATAGATTTCTTAAACAACTTCTCTATATTTAGGGCTTGTGCATTAATTTCGCACTTGGTCGGTTCATCAATAAACTCTAACATCCTAAATCACATGTAATGATGTCACCTCACATAGTGTTAAGTCTGACCAGCGAAGAAGCTCTCAGGACTTACGATGCTAATATTCTAATTGGTCTTATAAACGTCCGCGTCGTATAGGTACTACTGAATCGACAACAGAAATCTTTTCAGACAGGAGATCGTTACTTACCTGTCTGAATAATAAGCATATTCGATTTTAAAGGTCAGCATGTAATCTAAGTTGCGATTTTTTAGTTGTGGTTTTCAACCACTTTCATTAATTACATTATGGTAGCATTTTTTACTCTGAAGCGAAGCCCATCAAAAATTTTTTATAAACTGTAGTTAACAAAATCATTGACATTTATCTTACCACGTGGACGACGCTGCTGTGCAGGTTGCCACTGATGGCTGGCAGGTCTGGCTTGCGGTCGCTCTTCTTCGCCTGCCGTTTTGCTTTTCCTTCGAGGAAACGCTTCTGAAGTGCGGTGGTCTCCAGGTTTTGCTGCTCACACGAGCCGGTGAACGATTGGTCGAACCTCGGCACACATTCCGATTGGCGTCGTCGATACGTTTCTATCCTTCGTCTGTAACAAATTGAATAAGATGTAGGTTGTTTTCTATTTCGAATACATTGTTTTTAATTGGGAACACAGTTTCCCTGTTTTGGGGACTTATCTAAATGTAAGAAATGAGGATATTTTAGGTACTTATGTTCATAGCAGATTATTATCATCTGAAGAATCAGGACGAGTTTATGCTAGTAGAATTTAAGGGGAATATTTCAGTTGTTTTCGTAATGTCCTTACACACCACGGAATCTATTCCGTGGGTCTTAAATAATATTTTCTTCCGACCTGGGTAATTCCCTTCTACTATCTACGAATTCTACAATCACTTGCTGGGCAGTAAATCGATGATTCGAATATGGTGGTGGTACAATCCAGATAGAAAAAAACCCAACCAGCTGATAGTATCTTGACGACATGATTCCTGAGTCATCTCTTACGACACCCACAGGAAGTGTGTACCTAGTTAGGCGGTGTATTGTATTGTATGGGTATGTATCACAATTCACGGAATACAGATAAAATTCTTACAGCTCAATACTAGAGCACTCTTCATTCCAAAACAATTTCAACTAAAGAAGTAAAGACCCGACTTAATGAGTCACGAACGAAATGCGTTTGAGCCCACGTATTCATACTCAGCAAGACTTTATTTGCGTAAGCAAGTTCATAGGTATCATTAGCCTGAAGCATCAATAATAATTAAATGCAACGTTAATAATAACAAAGAAACAAATGCCGTGGTCGTACAAAACAAGTGGAGGTACACAGTAGGTGTACAAGTACGGTGTACCTAACAAACAATATTTCAAGCGATGCTCAGTCAGCCGCAACTCCCGAGCGCGGTCACCTTGAGCAAATGTTAATGCGGACAGTCTGTCGGCTTTATAAAAAAATCATTACAAGCTTTTCATTTATTCATCAGTATTATTCTCTGGCGATGAAATCCTCAAGGTCCCTGTCGTTCTCCGTTTAGAAAACCATTTTTTAAAGGCTTAATGGGTATATCATTCCAAAAGAATTCACATTCCTTCAGATAGGTATTGCATAATTATAACAAACTTGCTCATCAAGCAAAATAATAATTCACATGACATGTGTGTAGCTATTTACATGTATGAGCAGATACGGCCAAATCGTACAGGAAATGTAAATGATTTTGTCGGTACATATATTAAATCTGAGGTAATAAAGGCGACTAAAAGTGTCGGTTTAAAAACAAATTAAGCTGTGAAAAAAAAATGGGCATATTATACATATTATTAATCTTCAAATCTTCAAAATCTAGAATGAGTGTAAGTTAGAGCTACGAGTATGTATGACATTGATCTAGAATCGACTACAGTGCAATACTAACAAAGCATCTCTTTTTTTACCAGAAGCAAATGCGTAACACACATAAAATGACAATCGATGGCAAATGGCAATGCCTTTTATGTTGACAGTTCCGCCAAGTTCATTGCGTTATTCACGCTATAATAATATAATATATATAATATAATATAATATGGGACAACATCCACACAAGGTCTTCAGGTCCCGAACTAGGCAGAGCCTGTACTACGGTAACCTGATGACTGATATACATACTTATATACATATACACACCCAGACACAGGTCAAACAGACATGTTCATGCACACAAATGTTTGACTTGTCCGGGGATCGAACCCGGAACCAGCGGCTCAGAAGGCAGGGTTGCTACCAACTGCGCCAACTGGTCAGTCTAATCTATAGAACTGAAGAATTTTTCGAACCTATGAAGCAATCGATGTTTCCTTCAAAACCCTCGGATTTTGATTAAGTGTGTTACGCAATAAGGTGCAGGACACATTTTACACGTATCCAAAAAAGGTGTTAGAAAACAATAATGATTTAATGCTGCGTTTTCTTATAATTGATTCGTTTTACGTAGGTACGAATGAATTTCCTGTTTTTTTTCTAATCTACTCTATATTAAAAATTCGAACGTGAGTCTTTCAATCGCT
Source organism: Brachylomia viminalis (assembly GCA_937001585.2). Classification (NCBI taxonomy): domain Eukaryota; kingdom Metazoa; phylum Arthropoda; class Insecta; order Lepidoptera; family Noctuidae; genus Brachylomia; species Brachylomia viminalis. The sequence goes on from OW443299.2 coordinate 15,650,694, forward strand.
CTGCCTTGGTACACACTACACGTTTTCACGTCGAATGATAATGAAGAAATAAGGCTTAGAAGTAGGTATAGTCAACCTTATAATTTTTTTACCACTTTAACAACAATTCCCAGTAAATTAAAACATCACTAAGGTTGAAAATATCTAACTGTCACATGGACAACTAGACCTTGTCGTTTTATGACGTGCAAGTGACATTCAACCTTACAGTGGTACAACCGTAAAGCAATTACGAGGTCGACTATATAGCTTGCTACTTCGAAGGACATACGAGATAAAAAAATTGATGTGGTTGTCTGTCAACGTTCTTCATTGGGTTTTTTTTTTAATAACAAGCCGTGCGCTCCCAGAACGGATTTCCCAGCGGCAAAAATCACAAAATTCGATATAAAGTTTCATCTGACTAAAACCCACCCATGTTCCTTCAGTTGCTTGTGCCAGGGGCCACGGTATCCCTCTCGGACTTTCCCGCAACCCTGACAGGCACAAAAAGTATTTCCTAATGCTGTCGCACAGACACTCCTATGAGCTTATGGTAAGTTAAGTCTTGGTCTTTAATGTTGTGTCATGCAATAGTTCAATGGAACGGCTAAGCCATACATTTAGACCAAGATGTAAGGTTAGTAGAGGTAGCCCTAGAGGGGCCCTTAGGGGCTTGACACTACATTATATCTGATAACTTTTTAACAGTGAAACCTTTATTGTAAGTGTTGGCAACCTACTTTACATGAAATGTTTTTGGTGGGATTTAATTTCTTTTTGTAGGGTGCTCCATTTCTTTTTATACCCATTATTCGTAATAAAAACAAAACCAGCAAATTTGTTGGTCAATATTTTAAAACTAGATGGCGCCGGAATTTCCTAGCCGACTGTTCCCTGAGAAGAAATGCCGAAACAAACTCAGAGCTCATGGTCTCTTTTAAAGTCCAAACATTATATTATTGGGATTATGTGAGTCTAACAATGCAAGGCTGTCTGGAAGGGCCTTATGAATAAAGAGCCATTGCAGCGTTGAGTTGACCTGTCTCAACAGACGGCATGCATGCATCAGTCATCGTGTAGCTCAACTCTATTTTAGGGAGCTCAAGGACCCGTCACACGACGCGGACGCTACCAGTAGGCCAATTCTCGTACTTACAAAACGTTCAAATTCAAGTCGCAATCTCATTTCAGCGACAATCAATGTCAAAAACCTGTCAAAAATGTATGTAAATTGATTGTAATTTTGACAGATTTAGACTGAGATTAGTATGCGAACGGTCTTAAAAATACGGGAATTGCCCCTCTGATCTGCAGAACATTTGCGTAGGCCAATATAGAATACCCAAAACCGCCAGACAGTTATAAAGCCATGTATTCAATCTAGCCTGCATGGTACTCACATTCGTCAGTTTTCTGTTTAAATATCATCAAAAATATCATAAGTTATGTATGTCACGTAAATCAATAAAAATAAAAATGACATTACTACTTATTTCTAATAAAAAAGGTTTGTTGCTTAGGGGTACACGTACATTGGAGTAGCTTGATTAATCCCAAGCCTTTTTGTCATCCAAGTAATCTTTAACTTTATAGAAACCTTTTTGACAGAGTTTCTGTGATAAAAATTTATTGAGGCTCAGTTCTTTAACATGGCTTGGGAGGTGGTTGTGAAAACCTATAATTTGGAACTTAAATGAATTACAAATTATTTATTAGTCGTGGGTACATTATGTAAATCTTTGTTTCTAGTATTTATGTTATGAATGTCGCTGTGTTTAGAATATAGATTAATATTCTTTTTTACATACATGAAGTTCTCGTAGACATATTGAGATGCGACTGCCATTATGTTTATTTCCTTAAATTTATCCCTCAGTGAATGCCTACAACTTGGGTTATAAATTGCTAGAATGGCTTGTTTCTGCAGTAGGTACAAATATAGCCTGAATACCGGCTGCATTTCCCCACGGTAAAATGCCGTACGAGCACTTTGTTTTAAGAGGGTTGGAGGATGGAAGTAACTTTTTTTTTGTTTGTTTGTTTGCAAATATGAGCCTGCTTACAAAAATTTCAGGTTTCTATGACTTCCGGAAGTATCCCAGAGGGTTTTTTATATACAGACCAGCACCTCCCACTAGGGGTGGGAGGGTGAAAGTTAAAGATTTTCGTTGTTGTTTGTGTGCAAATCCTAGCAAAAAAAAATTTCGGCTTTCTAGGACTTCGGGAAGTGGCCTAGAGGTTTTGATGAGTGAGTCAGTCAGTCGAGTCAGTGACGAAATCGACATATTTATAAAATCTGTGTAGGACAGCCGATCCCATAGTTAAGTTACATACATAGTATAATAGTTTTAGGCATGTGGTATTTTTATCAATGGGCGCAGACAATAACCTTCTTTTACACTACCATAAAAAAACATTTAAAGAAAGTAACAAAGCAATGAATTTTACTACAACCCGCGACGCCGCGCCGCGCGCCGCCGCGGCGACGCTCTATGGGTCGCTCAAATCATATAAACGGGTCGAAACGTTCATCTCAAAAATCTATAACTCTTTTTGTTTCTTGTTATTTTGAATACGTAGTCCTGAATACTTATGGTACTGGATACTAAAAACACCTTCACTTTAAGAACTATATTTACTTAGTAAAAAAACGTTTTTTTTGTTTTTATAATATATGTTCATACAAAAATTTATGAAATTATTTAAAATTATTTATTTGCTTACATTAGGTTAAATTAAAATTATTAATAAGTTAATAACTACGTAGTCACAATCATTTTAAACTAAAAAAAACATACTAGTAATGAAAAAAAAAAAACATTATTCTACTCATCACTTGTCAATACTAAAAGCTCTTTAGCTTCGTTATGTAATTGTTTTGATATCACAATACTTGATTTATTTAAGCTATATGTTGCATCAGAAGGATACAACAGTATGGCAGAACGTCTTCCATTGTGGCTGACCTGGAACACTTCTGAGCGTGATTTAACCTGTATTTCTTATAGTCTTTATTACGAGCTTCTTGAGCATTTTCAGATAATTGGCCTATTGGCAAAACTGCAAAGTGCTCGATTATTTTAGCACCACGTATAAGAATTTTGTGGACTGAAGATGGCACCAGTGATATTTACTTACATTTATCTGTGCAGTCAATATATTCACCAAACTTTACTGCGTTTATCGAAAATCCCGATGACATGGTTTGCAGAATAATGTATAGTCTCTAGATCAACTCTTCATCGACACCCGTGATTTCTGCAGCACATTGATAGTTTTGGAAGAATCTCCTTGCCGTATTTCCATAAAGGAAACAAGTTTGAACGTTGGAGTTTATTCATTAATTTTGGCTTCGCGTTTACTTACAACAGCTGTGGTTTTTTCTGGACTTTCTTTTGCAAATTCTAGAGAATTGGGTTTGCAATATCTAACTGAAGAGCATATTGGATTTTGCCATATAACTGCTTTACTTTCTTCATCCTTTAGCTTCAATGGTACAAATGAAACTATAAACAAATTAGCGTCTGATATATTTTGCTCATTTTCTTCAGGTAAAACTTGTTTATGTTCACTTTGTCCCGAGGATCCATCGCAGCCCCAATTGCTATACAGCTTAAGACGCCTGAATTTTTTTGACGTTGAGTCTATTTTTATAATACGACAAGCAGTATGATCTAAGAGATCTTGAAGGTTGACTTTGGCATTTATATTCGTTACGGTTATGCTTGACGCCAGAGGATAGTAATCCTTCTTTGCATCAGCCAAAGTATGGTATGATGGAAATACAGAAAGTTTTTCTCAACAAGTCTAAGCCTCAGGTAGGAATATTGAGCTTTGGATAGATCGGTTTCAATATAATTATAATTATAGTCAATGCTTCTTCTTTGGTATAGGGAGGTACACCATCTGGACTTCGTAAGATGTTTCGTAGAATGACTTTTGTCTCCTCCTTTTCTGTATTTCTCACAATACTCACAATCGAAGCTTCATCATTTTCACCCATAGATCTTAAACCTTGTACATAACCGTTGTGCACATGTCCCATTCCATACTCCTGGACTAATTCCATGTTTTTAAGTTTTTTTTTTGTATTTTCCGAACACGCAACATATGGTTTTGTTGGTCTGCCTCGATCTCCAGTCGTATTCAAGTCGGAATTTTCAGATGTTGAGTACTGCTGTACTGCATGAGTCCAATGTTACTTGTTAAAACTCGCCATTTAACCAATTTGCGTTTAGGCTCTCGAAGCGGTCATGTTTTCTTTGAGCTTTCGCCCATTTTTGGTAACAACTCGATGTGAAATTTCTTTCTATACTTTGCATAACCGTATTCACTTCTATTGTTGATAAAATAAATGGAAATTGTCCAACAAATATTTATCAATATCTGAAGTACTTTTCCCGCTTATTATTTGAGCACATATTATATCGCGTCGAACGCAAACGAATTCACTCATTTTGAACTTTTTTTCAGCAAATTCACAGTTACTGAGGGATTTATAGGACCATTAGTTTCAAAATATTAATTAATTAAAATATAAATCATTAGTTTTTACTTGTGCAAATACCGATGAGAAAATTGTTTAAAATAGTTCTCACAGGAATGTCGTAACCAATACTGATTATAATTACCACAACAGATAAGAAGTATGCAACATCATTTTTATCATACGTGTGGTTAAAATGATCACCGCAAAAAAAAATCATGTAAGTAATAATATTTTTCCAAATATTATAGACATGTATCTAAGCTATTTTGTGCTTACTTGTAAGTCTTGTAACATAAAATGTATTTTATTGTACACAAACAATAACAAGTATTTTGTTGTATCCACAAATGTCATGAATAGGTGCAAATAACCCGAATCTGCAACTCTTTTTCCCCTCGTTCGACATTTTTGCTTCTAGCTCGAAATGGCGCAGTAATGACGCAGGTTATTTTTTTATGTCCTTGTATTAATAAATAGTTACTGTTAAGAAATCTAAAAATGTCATTAACTTGACATCGGCAGCTATAGGCAACAAGAAAATCTCAACTTGAAAATTAAAAAGACGGAAAATTTCCTTACCACACTGAAAAAAATAAATGAAAATTTCTCTCTTAAAAAGATAACGTACTTGTAAACGAGAGATACTGAGCAATCCAAACATGTATAAATGATAAATGATTTTATTTCTGTAAGTAGGTTTTTACAAACACTTTTACACGTCAAGATAATAATGTATAATACTTGTATATTCCCTTCCATAATGAGTAATCTAGTTAATATGAAACTATCGAAGTTTAAAGTTTGGGTGTAGTACATTTATATAAGTACCTAGAACAAGTTTTTTTTTACTATTATATCGCATAGCTCATCATCTCAGAATATTAAACAATAAAAACGGTTTCAATAACACTACTATTTCGAACCATTTTTGAGATGAAACTAAATACATACTGTTTCGTCCCTTAGTGCGCCGTAGGATTTCTAACATCTGGCTAACTTTCTAAAATGGTTAATTGTTAAGTAAATGGTACACTGTCTATTTCCCAAAGATACAAATATTTAATATTTTTACTAAGTAAGTAGATTAAATGTAATTTTTATACAGTGACATTAATTTTATTTATACTTAATTGTTTTTTTTAACTTGCTTTTATTTTTACATAAATGTAATTCGTAGAATCTCATTCTGACGAAAAGTTATCATAAAGTTGCATTCTTAGCACATGTAGGTATCGTAAAAATTGTGTTCTTTCGAACTACTAATACTATATAACAAATATCAAATAGAGCATGAATTCATTTCATTAAAATACCTACCCACTAAGTACACAATAGTTTTCAACTACAGCAAAATCAGAATGTTAAGTAGCTACGTACGTATACACTCCGTTATGTAAGGGAGTCTATGTGCAAGCATTTATTACATAAGCAGTATTAGTGGCGTACCTACGTCACTGTGCCGATATCAGTCTTTATATTGCACCTACGTTTACAAATCATCAACGACTACGGCTACAGTATCAATCGGACGCACTATGATGCCGCCGCGTCGTTAACATTGAACATCGCACTTCATCACGGCCCACAGTAAAGTCATTGGTAGGTGTAACTCCTCGTAGGTACCTCAACTCTACATTCACTTTCCCTAAAGTTATGCATTCCGTCTTTTAACTAGTACGCCTCGCAACATGGAAAAAGAAAAGAATTGATAGCTTTGAAAATCAATAAAATATTTATATTGTAGGTACTCGAAAACAATTGCCGTTGCGCTGTTGCATAAAATAAACACAATTTATTCCGCTAACCTCTCGAAAACGTTAAAACATGGAAACTTTTGTATTTACTAGTTTAATCAGTAAATTTTCCATTATTATATCTGACTTTGTTTGCTAGTGCATTAAGTTAATACCTACTTCCTTCTATATCCATGATTATTGTCTCAACCAGGTAGCATTAAAAGGTCGGTACAAAAGTCACAGCGTTACATAAAAGGACGCACGTAGATAATTTTTCTTCACAATCTACCAACGTAGCTTGTAGGTAGGTACTACGAGTATACATACATGTACGAAATAGAATAATAAAATTGTCGAGTGTAATTAATACGTCACAGATAAAATAAGCAATGATTTAGACGCTAACAGTGTGAACAATTTCATGAATATGTAAGTAAGTACTGTGTAGTTACTACTTACTTATCAAAATAGTGACGATCACTCTTTTCGTACAGAAAAATAAATAGTTTGACAAGGATAATGCTGACATTGTTTTTTTTTTTATGTGGAGAATAACATTTCGTACAAATACATATAATGAGGAAGCTATTTAAATGCCAAAACCAAAACTGTTCCTATTTTCTGAAATAGGAACATTTTTGGTAAGCAAAAAATAAAAACCTAACATAACACCCCAACCTAATTTATTTTATTTGGGTACCATAAAACAATTTTTGATTAGCGTTTAAAATGTTAACTTGTAGCCAAATAATAAATACATAGGTATTTATTATGTTCTCATCAACACGATTTATTTTGCATTCAACAATATTACATCAGGAAGACTAGGAGTTAGGAATAACCAATCACGACTCAATACGATGAGTGCACGTAATATGCAGTTACTCAGAACTTGAAAGTCAACCGTATCGCAAGTGAAAACAATTTAATAGCTACACTACTTTCACGAATACCATTTTAAACTAAAGTCAAATCAGTGTAACATTTTTGCACAATTCAGCCTGGGTAAACATCTGTCCATATCGAGTGGGAAGCTGATTTATTGTAGCGAGTGTGATCCACTGCTATTATCGGCACCTGACAAACTTTGGGTTATACTTAGGTGGTGTAACAAGGCGCGGTGGCGGTGCCGTGCGCACTGCGCACTGCAGGGTTACCAAAAACATCACATCTAAGGAGAAATTCGTACCTAAAAGTCCCTAGCCGAATCAACCAAACCATGAGTCATTGTTTCTGAGTGACTCCAACGACTTAAACAGCGAACTAAAAAAAGAAAATAACACATTTCAAGACTTCTACACTTTCAAGTGACTTATATGTGTGTGGTGTATGTGTACGCACTACGCACATAATCCCGCTGAATCCCGAGCATCTGGCACCCCTAGCGCAATGTCGCACACGCCGCAGTGTGGCAGTACACTGTGTAAACTTGTAGGTGTTTTTGTTTAGTTCATTGACCAGCCGGTCGCCGCGGCTGTGCGCTACGCAAACAACGCCTTCGATAAGTCCCGATTGTGTGTCACGCTATGTCACTGACATTGTACCCGACAAACCCCACATACTATTGGATCATCTTTCTACAGATACAAAAATAAAAAAAACAAATAATCAAGTATTTGCATATGTCATGTAAACTATGTTTGCTACGCGGTTAATTAGCACGTCGATTTGCGCTGTTAGAACATACATAAATGGCACACAAGACTTTATTATTTGATTAACTACCAATTAAATTGTTTTTATCAGACTTTGGAATACATATTTGAATGCTTTCGCTACGTTCATACCTGGTATATTTACTTAGTGGTTCATACAATCCACATAGCAAGTACGAAACCGATCAAGAATTTTGCATACTTACCTACCACGACTATGGGTGTCCTGAATGCATTTCAATGAATGCGAACACGGACTACACACATTGCCACTATAAAATCGTATACAAGGTTTATATTTTGAACCCAAGCAAGAACTTGAATGGGGTCATTGAATGTCTCATTGCTAACCCAAAACAATAAAAGGGTACCTCAATATCATCAAACTTTGACTGATAGTCTGGTATTATCGTGTCATTAATGTAACTCACTCCTGACAATTTCATTAATAAACTTGCCAAAAAAAAAACTCCATTATCTTAAAAAAAAACAATATTTTAGCCTTGGAACATTTCAAGAGACTGTATAGGCCATACTTAAGACTATAAAGTACCTACTGCTGCTTTCAAGGGCCCCTCTTACACGCAACCCTCTCTATTAAATTGTATTAGGGTCTTGGTGTGATAGATAAATAACTGTACACTGTTCAGTATTTTTGAATCAATACTTTTCCATTCTTGTTCTGTTAATAAGTCAATAGTAAAAGTGAGCAATGATGATGAACAACATTACAATGATTGCAGTGCAATAATAGAAACAAATGGGTACTACCCACACATTCTTGTCAAGTGTTTTGTAGGTTATATTAATATAGGTATGTTTAAACAAAAGTGAAATTAGGTTCAAGTTTTTGCCGTTGAGTTTATAATTAATACAAAACTATTTGAATGAAATCTAATAATATTAGAAATATTTTATCACTCGAATAACCTGTTAGGGACAAATAAACGAAAAAATTAAGTTGCGTTCGCTAAGTGAGGTTTCATTTCACAAGTGATGTCCTTGTATAACAAAATAGGGTATCCTTCCTTATGGTGAGTTTAGGAGTCCGTCTCGCCGATCAGGGTGTATCCCTACAAATGATCCCATTAGCACGAGGGATCGTCCCTCCGAGCTACGGTGCCAATATCGATCCGGGCCGAACAACCAACGTAATGCATGTGCCCTTATAGCTCTTAAGACTCCACTCCTATTTCCCCCATACGCCACATATTTTACTGTCTTTGCTAGAAGGCTAGATCAGACTTTTAAGGTTGAATTAACGAAGACTGTGCGTGTGTGCAAGCAGAATACGTAATGTTGCGTTACACGTGATCACGACAAAAGCAAACTCTGTTGTCACAAATCTTTCTACATCGTTATACTAACTCTCTTTTTCACGAATGAGTAAGTTTGAAAGTATAAAATATTTTAGTAGCCTACGAGCGACCGCTCTAATTTAATTATGATTTCTGAAATGCACGTTATCAATTCTGAAATTAATTAATGACACGGAATGCAAAATATTTTCGTTTTAGGATTCTTTGCATAAAGGGTACGAGTACTACTGACTCCAATGAATGAATTCCCATAAATACTAGACAAGAAATCAACACTTAATGACGATACGTAGAGCAGTCTTGATCATGATTTGTTAATAAACTACCAATTCAACGTGATAAATCAAATGTTAAGTATTCAACACGTTGATTGACAGTCGATTAAGTGTCGCCATTTCTCCCACATCAAGCACTTAATCCATATTTTTATCCATACCAAGTGCGGATGAACATTTGCAGAGTATATTTAGACTCAAACACAATAACTAATTGCAATTTAATAATACAATGAGTGTGATATCTAAAACTGAACGACTAAATAGATAGAGTTCGATTTTATCATCATTCTGCGCCGTACATGCACCCCAGATAGCTACTGTTTAAATGGTAAGTACGAGTTCTCTCTTCTTAGAAAACGGCCCAAAAGTATTGTGCAAATGGAAGTTGCATCGGAACGAGAACAACACGCGGTCTCTTTACTTTCTAAAACAAAATTATGAAAGGATCTATAAAATTGTAACTAAGTAATCTTAGTATACATCGATGTACGAGTATCAAGTTACAAGTTGGTTGCAATGTAAATAAAACACAGCGCAGCGCTTATGCACTGCCAACTTGCTATTCAGTACCGTTAGATACACTACACACCGAGACCCCGACATAATTTTACTGAGTGCAAGCCGCGATGCACTAACCTCTTCAGACATATAAACTTTAAATACAAGACTAGTAAGGCGCTACTCTACTCTGGAATTTCTCAGTCCAGTTTTGTAGCATGTACATAAGTGTGACTGTTTTGACTTCACCGACGTTATTTGCTTACTTTATCAACAGCGTCAATCGTTCACGCTTAGAAAGTCAGATTTGAGTTAAGCCAAGCAACGTCTGCGAAGGTATTTTCGGATTATGCAAGTGCTCATTAGGGAGCAATTTATGACGAATACTTTTTATTGTTTTTGCATTCCGGCAATCGCGTTTACCAGTACTTGCAGAGAATTATCTAGTGAGGCGCTTAGAAGGAACACATTTTCTACGTTTTCTTACTTACTTTGGTAAGGTTTACTAATACTGAACTTTATATTGATATCATTAAAACACTTTGTTACTTTTAAAATATTTTACTATGTATCAAATGCCTCTTGGATCAATACTAGGCTACCCTACAACAATCCAGTCGGTGCCACCGACTGGGTAGCAACATGAAAAGGTCAGATAGTTAGACAAGAGGGTTCACTTGTGGATGAGACTGGCAACTGATGGGTATGCCAAATTAGTTTTTTTTTTGGTATAGTATTGAGTGAGGATAAAAGTACTCAATATGGTACTGCTGCTCTATCTTACGACTTTCCGCTAGTCGTTGTGATGAAATGTAACCTCTGCGTTTGCTGCATATTATAAAATGCAAAAATATCTATATTATACCAGCATTACTAGCCATTACTTACGAAGGTAAGACGACTTTCATTACCTTTCTACCCATATTGCTTAACGACTGATGCAGTACTTGAGTATCTACAAACATTTCACTATTATTAGTTTCGAGATTTAATTGATAAGAGTGTAAATAATATTTATAATGTCGTGTTATTTTCCTTCGTAAAGGAAAATAAAACAAAACTGTGCGCGCTATCAACAGGAAGTTTATCAGTAGCGCTTGAAGCAACGTTTGACAATAATTACCCATTGGTTTTTGGATTACGATAAAGTAATATTACTTCATTTTGCCATTGTATAGGTACTTTAGTTACTCTTTTCTCGATATCTACATTATTCCAAAAGAAGGAAAATGTATCCATCCAATGGCATGTCACCATCTGCACACCATAATCTTATATGCTTCCATGAAACGAACGAGGTGATGTCCCGTGAGACGATGGGTTCCACCTTGTGAATGCAATAGATGAAATGAAAAATAAATGATGTTATATATAAGTACCAATGACCAAAATGATAGGAGCAGTGGTGCCTTCTTAGGGTTTCCGTTCCGTAGCCAAACGGAGAGTATTGACACTATATCGATGAACATTGGAAATGTGTGCACACGCCTATGGGCGTTGCATATTTTTTTCATTTCTCGGTTACATGTATGGCGAGTGCCACTCCTAATTATGTTGTTCGTAGTTTCACTACACCATTGTTTAGCGGTCCACGGAAGTACCCATCTTTCCAGTTTTCACTGAGTAAAATGGCCGTGTCACAGCCGGGCAGACTGACACGACGGACATGACGAAAGAATAAGGGTTCCGTTTTTGCCATTTGGCTACGGAACACTAAAAAGTATTCTGTATTTTTATACCAGCACACTAATTGCGTAACATACTTTTAAAGACGTATGAGGAACTGGGTGTAAAGTTCAGTCATACCTCCATAGAAAAGGGAGGATCCTCCGACCAGACGGGTGTTGTGTCTGGTGGGCAACTGCCCGACGATTGATGTCGGGGCGTTGTACCTATGTGCTAGTTGCGCGGTAAACTTTGCTTGCACGGTGCAGGATTTTGCGTGACGTCAGGATGATGCGTAGTTCTCATGTGGCGTTGTAGATGCCACCACACGTTCAATCACAATCAGCCCCAGATTTATGCCTAGGCCTACAAGGCTCCGGCCTAGGGGCCCAGCCAGCCTAGGAACCCCAAAGCTCCCAGGTAGCTTGCTGCCTCACAATCTGAATGATTTTGAAGGATATTGCTAATCCATTGCTTCATATGTTAGAAAAATTTGTCCACCTAACAACGTAAATAACGCAATGAATGTAGTTGAACTGTCAAAATGAAAGTCATTGCAACTGCTAGTGGGTTACGCAATTACCCCACGGGAGAGCGGTGTCGCTGCCGCTGACAAGGATCAAATACTGCATAAGAATATTATGTGTAAATTCATAGAAAGTGCTAGCTTTTGCAATTTCTCTTTTTATAAAAAACGGAAAAGATATTACGAAAAAAACAATCATAATTATTATTATTATTATTATAGAGGATCATTGATTTTCTTTTATGTCTTTTAACTTTAATACGACAATGGCAATACTTTTCATTTTGACAGTTCAACAACATTAATTGCATTTTCTATGTTGTTGAGCAGAAGAACTTGACAACCATAATAACAATAGTTTAAAAATTTCCTTTAAAATCTTCTGGATTGTGATTGTGAGTGAAACTGAGTTAAGCAAATAGACTGCAGACCATCAATTTCTTTTTTACAAGCTTTATTTTTCTAATGAAAATTTTCTTTAAATTCTAAGTAGCGAGCGCGTGAGTCGGCCTGTGAAATCATTCCTGAAATGGGCGTGGTTAACGTCCCAAGTTGCCGTATTAGATCTCGGGTCATCAGATCTGGGCTGACTCGAACGCAAAATTATTGTTAGACATTCGAAACTCTTTAATTGTATCATTTCATCTGGGTACTCTTTTGCATGAACTAATAACTCCCTGTCTGTAATGCCGGTTACAGATTGGTAAAACATAACACATATTGAAACTAATTCGCCTTGTTGCTGTGTTTGACATTTCATGTTGCATTACATAGATTTAGACAGCTCATTTGTGTTACACCCAGAATATTTTTGAAGTAAGTGTGATTGCAAAATAATGCTTGCGAGCCTGAGATGTTTCTAAGGATGGTTTTAAAGTGTGATTTTTTATTGCATTATATTATTATTATGTGAAAGAGTGAGCGTTTTGGGGCAGACTTTTGTAATTGTTTTACATATATGCATCAAGAAGTGTAATCAACACTTCTTGATGCATATAAAAAATTACATTACTTACTCAGTCTATTAGGAATAAAAAATATTTTATTTTGATATTCTAAGAGATTCATGATAAATCTCACTTTTCATTAGACTATATTGAAATTCATGATAGAATACAATTAATATAATAGTTTTGGATTAGAACATTATGCTCAGGGTCACAGACTTAATTTCTGTCTACTTTGTGATAATACTACTGTGAACTATGTATGGGCTGTACCACTGCCCTTAATACAAGTTATTTTATAACTTAGTAAGGGTGCTGGTTGCAATACCTATAACCTGATTTGTTAACTAGCATAAGTCAAGTGTACCTACAGACTACTACTATTTTAATGTTAACATTGTTATTTGATGAAATAAATAAAAAAAATCTTACATACATTTTTAGTTCATTGACATGTATAAATACTTCTTAAAAGATGATTTTTTATTTTATTTATTAAACTTACACGCACTATCTTTACATGATGACCCCAATACAATAGTGGTTTCACAAATAACACCAAATAAATTGAAAAATCAACTTGTATACGGTTTAAAATTGAATCTTTAAAAATACAAAGCAACACTAAACTCTATTAATAACACAATCTGAAGTTAGACTACAGAATTATATGTACCTACTTAGGTACCTAATAATTATAAAACTATTTTTTTATTATTCAGAGACAGATATCGTCGTTGATAGTCCAATTCCGCGTAACTAACATTGTTAAATACCGCGAATGTACACTTTCCCAAATTTTACAGGAGAGCCAAAAAACGAAGTTTCTAAAAAACTAATCGGCCGAATTTTGAACAAACTTCAGCATAGGACCGTTTCGTGCTCCATAATCTAATGTACTATTTTTAAAGTAAATATTCCCAATAGTTTTGTAACAAAATCACTTACGCTGTATAGTTTCAAACGATTCTGGATCATAGACAGTACTTACGCGAAATTGAAATTAAAATAAAATAATGCTACAACCTCAATCAATCATTTTATTAATAATATAAGGTATTTAAATGACTAATTTAATCATAAGAATGATATGGTTATGGAATACTAAAAGATATCTATCAACAAGTATGAAAAATAATAAAAAGTCGACATTATTTCTTCTATATAAATCAGCTTATAAACTGCAATATCAACTATGTAGGGCCATCTAAAAACATCAAATAAAAATATAAGTAACATTTAAAAAATAGCAACTATATGGCTTCAACTCATTCCGTTGATGCCATTATCATTTAGGAACAAATCAAGTCTATCAAGTCTCAAAATTATCACTTTTAACTAAAAAATGTAGAAACAGTCTTACAAAGTCTTCTCTTCTATGTTAATTATCTTTGTAGTTAACAAATTCACTTACAGTTATGAGATCTATTATCATCATAATTAAACGATTAAAACAAACTAAACTACAATCAAGCCCAAAAAAAAAAAAAATTAAATCACTACTTATTTCTTTTTAAACGGCAAATTATCATAAAATGCATGACAATCAGAGGGTATGACACTTTTCAGTTGTTGCAAGTGTTCATATTTTGTTTCCTGAATAGGCAGTTTCGACAAATAAAGTAAAGGAATACTGAATAAAGGTGAAGAAATATTTTTAGGCCTCGGAGGTAAGGGGCTAAAATCAGCTTGAAAATGATTTTTGTATTCGATTGTTCCATTAGGGTTGTACTTTAACACGCGCAGATCTACAACACAGCCGTCACCAACCCCTCGTCCAGGTCTTATCGAGTCGTATATTTGGTACTTTTTAGCGCTGTAATCTTTGAAGAACGTGTGGTCTGGTTGGATGACAGTGTATGGAAATGGTCTTCTCCTAGCTTCTTTTGTTATAGATGCATACTGTGACGGCAAAAAAATCTCGACATTTTTTAATTTCCTCTCAATGACAGAATGTACTGAGTCTACCTCCATCTGCGTGTGGCCTTTTTCTAAATACTTTTGGGTTATAGTCACGTTCTTCTCCATTGCTAATAGAAGGAGTGTGTTTGATAGTAGGTACACTATTTCTATTTTGCGCTGTGCATCCATCGCTCCAAATGATAATATCTTTAGGGTCTTTCTCTAACAATTTTGTTATATAATCAGCATAAAAAGATGCATACGTGGCAGCTTTAAGATCACACGCTGTCTCGTCAAACCAATAACATTCAACATGGTCTGTTCCAAGGTCATAAATAAAGTAATTACATAAATAAAAACAATGTTTACCCGGAGCGTCACATAAACACTGCACACACTAATAGAAATTGGCGCGGATACGCGGCTTTCGTGTCGGAACTTGTTCGTCGAAAGATCCGCGGTATTGTAATTTTCGATTTATTCGTCTTCCTATTGGACGATTTAAAAAATTGTCATACGGGTCGACGCCAATCACAAACAGTTACCTAGAACCGCGAAATCTCAGTTTTGCTTTTTTTGTACATTCGCGGTTTTGAATAATGTTAGTTACGCGGTATTGGACTATCAACGACGATATATTTTATTTAAATAAGTACTTAATCCAAACTTTCAGCTAGTAAAGAATGATCATTTCAATATATTGATATCAAATTAATTGCAACAACATATTTCTATATTGACTCAACATAGCACAATGCACTCGACATTCTTCTCAATCAGTGCAGTGGAGTTATGCTCAACAAGGTGCACATATCTTAATCCAGTGTAACAATAATACATCTGTATTCTGATATTGTTATGTCACTGAATAACTGCTCTAATAATCATCTTTAACAAAGTCTAAGAGCTATGTCAGAATTGTCTTAGAATCATACTATTAAAATAGTATATTAATATTACAATGCACCTTGTACACACGGCTACACATCAAGCTATACAAAACCAGTTTACGCTGGTCTCGCATCGTACGGAAATCCTATACAATGTGAGATCAGCTTATACTGGAAATGTGTAGCTTGATGTGTAGCCGTGTGTACCAATCAGAGTTGACAAATATTTACATAATATCTAGATGTATATCACATGTATGCATGATATACCTTTAAGTAAGTAATGGCTACTGATAATAATATGAGTGAAATTAACCTTTCAGCAATAATTGTAATTTAAAGATGAGTCATATGAGATAAAAAGCGGAAATAACATTTGACACTTTCTGCGGATAAGTTAATAAGCAAAGGTAATATTTTTGTTGAAATAAATAGGAAATTTGTGTGAATTGTGAGCATAATACACTGCTCCTCGCTCCTATGTTGTATACAACATAGAAGCAAGGAGTAATGTATTATATATATAATATTTAATGGTAGTAAAATATATTGAAATATGCAAAGCAGTCATGAAGAAGTATGAAACTGTTCCTTATTACAGATCAAGTTGCTATGACTCTCGTATTACCAGTGATCGGAATAGGTAGAGCTAATATACATAAAATTCAAAGAACAGAAACAAAAAAAGTGGAGACTTCTTTACGACAATTTTTTTTTTCGGAATATTGTTTCCTACTTTCGAGACATCACTTAAGTACATTTAATATTAATGTTATTATTACAGTAAACTTAATGAATTCATTTTTCTTTTTAACCGACTTCAAAAACAAGGAGAATGATCTCAAAATACCAGTAACCGTAGATATGTTTTCTATTGTTATTTTCAGGTAATTCAGGTAAAAACCTGGCTCCGCCCCATGTTTTTGTTTCCCAGAATAGCCAAAACTTGCTCTCTTTCTATGTATATTTTGTTTGTCACTGGTAAACAATGATAAAAGGGTTGAGGGCAGAGGGGTGTTTTGCATTCCAAGCGTTGTTGTGCGCACATCACTCAGTCCTGTAGTTCCTCAAGTTGTGTACACATATTTGACTTATGAATTGTTTTTATTTTAACAATAAAATCGTGCTTACTCTTTTTATTGAACAGAAATAGGAAATTAAAGTCGATAGTTGTTTTACTTTATTAATTTTAGTTGTACTTGAGTAATTTTGTCGTAAGGCGTCTCCACTTTGTCTCTGTTCTTTTTTTAATGTTAAGTATTTTAGCTCTACCTATTCCGATCACTGCTTATTACCCACTAAGGCTAAAGATATTGAAATATACACTAAACAATAAATGTTTGGTGGTCAGAAGAACTGCAATTTACAATAACATTTTATTAATATAAACATAGTACACTCACCTCAGGCGATCAACAACAGCTTGTCGTTTGGGTGGCAGGATCATCTCCTCCATTGGCTGCAACAAGTTAGGTGGGTGCTGAGCGGGCGCGGCGCCGGGCAGCAGGCCGCCCGCCCCGCCGCCTCCGACCAGGTGCTCCACGGTGCCTGCTCACTGTTCACCTGAGTTCCGTCATACTCCTCGCAAGTCCTTAACGTGCCTCCCTCAGTACTCAAGTACTGCACCGCAAGTGCGACAGCACTATCAGAAACACACAATTCGTCCTGAACATCCTCAATATATTATTCATGTTGTCAACTTGTCAAACTTTCAAGTCTCTAGAACTCCACCGATTATTAACAAAGTTTTTTGATATCTCTGCTAATCATTAGAAAATTGTGACTTACACGTCAGTCTAAAATTATATAAATAAAGAAACACGTCAAATGATTAAAATGTTTTGGAACAAGTTATGCAGTCAACACATCAAAAACTGCTTTGCGTACAAATCGTTACAAACGTTACAATTGGGCACTGTAGATATTATAGTTGCACAACACTACAAATATATGGTTTAAATAAATTTATATACTGTAAGACTTCTTCAAAACAGTTTTAGAAAATCATTGGCTTAGCCAATCTAACACGAACGGCCAAACATCAACTAGAATACAAGTCTCTCCCTGTCATGTCACTGACTGACGCTTGCTTTGGACAAAGCGTTTCAGTTCTAGAAAAGGATGATATTTAAGCATTACAAATAGTAAGTATAAATTGGGTATATAATATTGGGTATAACTAAATGCTGGCGAAATTTACCGAAAAATAATGTAGACAGAGAAAATTGCCATCAAAACCATCCTTGAAGGGCTAAATACTGACTTCCTACAAAACAAATAGTACAGTCAGCCTCAAAAAGATGTTTACTGTGACAGGAATTCATTCGAATTGATTGTCTAATCTGTGTTCCATAATATGGTAGGTGTAGCTTAAAATAAGTACCCAATGTGTGCTATGTTTTATGGCTTCACATTCAAACAATTATGATAATAATAATAATAATAATAATAATATGGGACAACATCCACACAAGGTCTTCAGGTCCCGAACTAGGCAGAGCCTGTACTACGGTAACCTGATGACTGATATACATACTTATATACTTATACACACCCAGACACAGGTCAAACAGACATGTTCAGGCACACAAATGTTTGACTTGTCCGGGGATCGAACCCGGAACCAGCGGCTCAGAAGGCAGGGTCGCTACCATATAACCATTATACATCTTTTTGAGGCTGACTGTACCATCGTCGATGTTTGACGACGACTATGGCCCACGTTGGCTTATGTTGGATGACGCTTTATGACTAAAACTAAATTGCGATGTGACTATGTCAATGGACTTTATAGAATAGCTGTCACAGCTGTTATGTCACGGTCGCAAAGACGGATTTTGGATTATCTGTACGTTCCGGTGATTTGAGCACAGAATATATATATATACCTTACTTAGGGAGCGTTCCGAGTTGCGCTGTCATCGATTTGAGCGCGCTAACACCCGTACCGAATTAGCGTGAGCGCGACAATCAATGATGTTCCGTGAATCGTCATACGTCAGACGTCATGACATGCGCCATCTTGCGATAACGCCGACCTTGCCCTAAATTAATATCACCGTGAGCGCTGTCAAAAATCACAGTTGAGCGTTTTGTTTCGAGTCGCATCATATCTTTATACTAAAGCGGCATTTTCGAAATTGTGCTGTAAAAACCACGACGTAGTAGAATACCTGAAATGGGTTATAAACTCATGCACATTATGTTTAATTATTGTTGCATCTAGGTTATTTGTAATTCTTGGTAACAATTAAGAGTGTAATTGTATTTTTATTAATTATATTTAACATAGCCAATAATATTGACATACATAGGTATAAATATTGTACAACCATGGGTATGTTGCAGTGATACAATAATGCTTATTGTAAGAACTGTCTTTTCACCTGTGACAAACAATAAATAAATGAATATGAACATGTTATTTTTCTTCGGGTAAATCTTTGCCGGGAGCATGTAAATAGGCTAATATAAGCACTTCATCCGCTGGACGAATCGACGTTCTCAAACTCAAAATCTGAGTTATCAGAGTCGATAGAGTCAACCAACAAACTATAAGTGCCAATGCGTTGAACTTCCATTTGCAGAAGAATATCAAATCGGTCTTTTTTGTGCAAAGTTTGAGGTTAACACACTGTGAGCGCGTTCACGAGCGCTCCGAATTGATGACAGTTCTTAGCTGTCATCATCATGATATCTACGGAACGCAAAATATCGATGTGATCGCTGTGAGCGATCATGGTCTAATTCGGACTGTGGGATGGGATTGTGATACTGACAATTGACAGATTGACAGCTATCTTTATCATTTGCAAAACAATTGCAGCTAATTTGCAGAAAATAAATCTATATCTTGAAAAAAAAAGTCATAGCGGATTTTCTCAAACAAGTCTATTTACTTTAGTATATATCCATAAAAACTTTGCAATGTCTACTTTGAGATTGAACATTCGCTACTCCACATTATGTGCGAAGAGGTTATTCATGCAGCCGGTAATTAACGCTAGATATCTTCCCGCCTGTAACTTTATCACAAAACAGCCAAACGGTAAGAGAGAGTTTTATGGGTAATTGTAAAGTTAAATCATTTTTAACACATTAGCTAAAGATACATAGTTACAACTTTTTTTTTTCTCTATCTTGCTCTGCAATCAGTCGATCAACTATGAGCAGATGTAGAGTAAGTAGGGCTTTGCAGAGTAATTTCTTCATTAGGAATCCTCTTTAATTGCATTTGACTTGTAAGGCATAGTAGGTCCGTTATTGCAAGCCTTGTCTTTGTTTGTGGTGTGACTTGGTTAATGCCACGGCTAGTTGGTTTGGATGCATCTCAAGTCTTGTCTTATAGCATGCAGCATTACACTATCTCCTGTTGTAGTGTTTATTTTTTTAATGTTGTGTAACTCTTGAGTTTCTGATAAACTATGGAGAATGTGATATGGCTTTTAGAATGCTGTTTTGCGCCCTCTGGAGTATGTTTAAGTTTGAGACACTGTGCCCCGAAACTGGATCCCATAATTATGTCCAAATTGGCTTTAGTATGGCATTGTACAGGAGTAGGTTGTTATCTATGCTCAGTGTGGAGTTTGTACCTAGGAGCCACTGTAGACTTCTGTGCTTCATGTTAAGTTGATCTCTCTTAGCTTAAATATGAGCTTTCCATGTGAGTTTTAGGTCAATGCTCTATTTTAGAGGGTTTGGTTTCTGCACTTAGTCCTTCAGGTGGACCACTGTGCGTGGGCCATGACTGCCATCAGTGGTTATTCCAACGAGATCAACTCCCTCCAGAGGTTGATTATATCTCCTCCTGGTCTGTTAAGAACATCTGTGTAAGATCTGATCTGGGTGCCCCAAGGGTTTCTATCCTAATCTGGGTAACGCCTGTGCATTCTAAGAGCACCTGTTCAACATTTTACTCAGCCTCCATGCAAGCCCTGTATAGAGGACTGCCTTTTATGCCTATTGTGTAACAGTGTTTGTTTAGCTATCAGTGTCCCGTGATGGTCCCCTTCACCAGGCGCAGGCCATGCCTGTCCATGTGTAACAAACGTCTAGTTAGCCTGCCATCTAAGGATGGCATAGAGTGTGCGGGAGAACTCCTGTAGCCACCTACCGTATATGGGTGTCCATAACTCTCCTGGCTCGCATGGTGTACACCGTTTGTATAATGCCTACACACTCCACCTGGTAGATGGTGTTAAACGTTCCCAGCATGCTCGATATATGCATATGTTAAGGTTGTGTGAGAAGAGACACCGACTATGCTGAGTCGATCTTTGATCCGTTGGTGTACACAGACAGATTTGCTGGCACTGGTTTTAATTCTCCATTGGTTTAGCCATTTATCCAGACTATTAAGCCCTTGGGAGAATTTCAGACGTAACTTCAGGATTCATATGACTGGTGAGGATAGCTGTATCGTCAGCATAAGTTGCAAAACTCACATGGGAATTTTGTGGAAGATCTGCTGTAGAGCTCAGGGCCCTTTTTTTTGTTTGTTTTGTGGGTGGGGAATCATCCCACTCTGGGAGGGCGTGTCAGACTCTTACTGACTAAAACCCACCCGTGTTTCTTCAGTTGCCTGTGCCAGGGGTCGATAATGTGGCGCTCCTCTCGGACTTTCCCACAACCCTGGCAGGCATCGGCATATAATGCTGACATCTCTTTAAGGCGCGCGTGGAACACAACGCGCCATCGACCCGGGCCTGGCCCTTATCGAACGGCGAGCTAATTATGCATCCCTAACCCTAAGAAATAATCCACTAGCATGCGAATATATTTTCGAACGGAAGCTGAGAGCTCAGGTCCCAACACTGAGATGCGCAATTTTCCCTTACTTGAAATATTCTGTCTGAAAGATATACAAGTTAGTATTCATAAATCCAAAAGATATCAATCAGAAGATTTTTTTATTTCCAAGCACTTAAAAGCCTCTGCAAATCCTGTTCACAAAAAAAAAGATTTCTATTGAATTTTATCGCAATTTTTTACTTGTTGAAATCATTTAAATTTTGCAGGTTTATTTCTACCAAATTACCATACAAGTAGATGCTACAGTGCTGCCTCAGAAGAAGTTCAGTCAGAAGCGTCTAATGGTTCTTCAGGGAAGGAAACTTTGAAAGGTCCAACAGAAAAAAGAGAATTTCAAGCAGAAACCCGCATGCTATTAGATATTGTAGCAAGATCTCTATACTCTGACAAAGAAGTTAGTATACTTGTCATAAAACATTCTATAACTCAGATTTTTATCATTCTTTACTATTTTTTAATTTATAAAAATTTATTGGAAAAGCATTTTTGCTTTGTTTTTAGTGCTCTGTTGTTTTTATTGGAGAATAATTTAAAATGATGGATTTATATAAATTATTCTCCAATAAAAACAACTATCATTATGCTATTAGGTATAATTTTTGGGTTCCTTTCAAATGTAGACATACCAGTGTTAACATTTTGCTTACTTACAGGTTTTCATTCGTGAGTTAATCTCTAACGCTAGTGATGCATTAGAAAAGTTCCGTTACCTGTCTGTCAGTGCAGACTCCGATACTTTAAAACTGGCTGAGATGGACAGGCCACTGGAAATAAGACTCTTGACTGATAAGCAGAATAGGACACTCACCTTTCAGGTAGGTATTTGAAACTGGTAACTAATAAACATACTTGGTTATTTAAAAAATGCAATTTTTTGATTGTTTCAGTAACTAATATTTTATAGTTTTATTGAAATTAATGCAAGTAAGAATGACATGAAGTTTATAAAGTGTAACCCTATCTAAAACAATAATACAAATATATACATATTTTAATATTCTCATTAGGATACTGGAATAGGTATGACAAAGGAAGAGCTTACTGACAACTTAGGAACCATAGCCCGTTCAGGGTCTAAGTCGTTCATTGAAGAGATCAAAAAGAAGGGTGCGGAGGAGGCCAACTCAATCATAGGACAGTTTGGTGTTGGGTTCTACTCAGCATTCATGGTTGCTGATAAAATCGAGGTTTTCACTAGAAGCAGCAAAGAAGGATCACAAGGCTACAAATGGACATCAGATGGGTAAGTTGCTCTGAACAATACATATGTTGCATAGTTTTTACCCATACATTGTTTTTGATGCTGGAGAGTTTGTTGCACCACTTCTTCTTCCTAGCTGAAACACTAGGAACTGGTGAAGGGCGGGCGTTTTAGGAGACTGTCTTATGTAATTTTGACGATCGAAAAGTGCTGATTCTCAGCCTGATTTGAATACCTACTTAAAAGACTTTTTATTGTGATTTTATTTTGATGTATTATTCCACTTGTCTGACAGAACATCACAACATATATTTCAAATGTTGCTTTAATATAAAAATAAAACATTGTGACTTTTTATTATTAAATTCCAGTTCTGGCACGTATGAAATACAAGAAGCAGATGGAGTACCTATTGGCACGAAAATAATTGTTCACTTAAAAGCAGAAAGCAGGGAATATGCAGATGATGATACAGTTAAAAGTATGTGGTCTCAAGAAGTTTTTTTTTAAAGATTTTTTATAGGTCTGTAATACAGGAATGAAATGAAATACTTGATAAGTATAATGTTAGCTAAATTATTTTTTAATATCATATTTCAGATATTATCAAAAAGTACAGCAACTTTGTCAGCAGTCCTGTCTTCCTGAATGATGAGCAAATAAACCAGATTAAGGTTCATGTTTATTATTGATTTATTAAACACATTGCCTTGAATACTCTGGGAGTGTGTATTTAATTATTTGTGCATGATTACAGCCTCTTTGGTTGATGGAGCCAAAAGAAGTAACTCAAGAGCAACACATTGAATTTTACAAATTCATCAGCCAGGCTTATGACAAGCCCAGATATACATTGCATTACAAAACTGATGCTCCTCTTAGTATTAGGGCTATATTGTATGTACCTGAAGGGAAACCTGGCCTGTTTGAACTGTCCCGCGATTCCGACGTGGGAGTAGCATTGTATTCTCGAAAGATCCTGATCAAAAGCAAGGCTGAAAACATATTGCCAAAATGGTTGAGATTTGTTAAAGGTCTGTGATTTCTCTTTTGTGTTTCTTACTTAGAGAATTAATCACTAGTTTCTTCATGAATGTATTTCGTTTAACGACCCTTTCGTGATTTCAGGTGTTGTGGATTCCGAAGACATTCCATTGAATCTTAGCAGAGAGCTGTTGCAAAACAGTGGCCTTATTGTGTAAGTTACACAAACATAATGTACATTTGTGTCAAATATTTGTATGATGGTCACATTATTAATTCACTAGAGTGAACTGATAGGTGCTAGCTGTCTCATGAAAATGCCTCAGAAACGATTATTACTTTACCTTTTTCAGAAAACTTAAGTCTGTTCTGACCAACCGTTTCCTCAAATTCCTGATTGATATGTCGAAAAAAAATCAAGCAGACTATGAATTATTTTACAAAGAGTATTCTATCTTCTTGAAAGAAGGAATTGTTACTAGTCAGAGTCCCATAGAAAAGGTGAGTGTATTGTGTGTATTGAAGCAATGTTTACCAAAGCATAACATTTATGATAATTTATTTGATAAAATCACGTCTTTTAATATTTCAGGAGGAAATTGCGAAATTGCTCCGATTTGAATCTTCTAAGCTTCCAGGCGGGCAAAGGACATCGCTTAGTGATTATGCCTCACGCCAAAAAGAAGATCAGACATCTGTCTACTACTTAGCTGCCCCTAGGTATGTAAAACATCGTAAAATTTTCAGTCAGTACACTTGATGGCCGCTCTAATTTTGATGCTTATCTTGCCAAAAAACCAATGGCGAATGCTCACGCTCACCCATTATTCGCCATTGGTTATTTGTGGTGCGGGATTCTAGGTATCACTAAAGTTTGCGGGAACTGTACTTCATTATATTATTTTTTACATAATTATTTAGCACTGCTCTATAACATAATGAACACAAATACTTAATTATTTTTCATTGCAGTCGTGAATTGGCTGAAACGTCGCCTTACTACGAGTCGCTCAAGAAACGCGGCGTGGAAGTGTTATTTTGCTACGAAATGTATGACGAACTGGTGTTACTGGAACTGAAGGAATTCAACAACAGGAAGCTTGTCTCCATAGAGAACGATATGCAGACAGCAACCACGGAGGACCCAGAAAACATTATTGGTGCTTATACTTTTACACCAGTGGCTTTTAGCTTTTTACATTTTTATTTCATTATATTATTTAAAATTGGCAGTCGCTCCATCTAAAATACTGGTATTCAGCTCCATCCGGTTAGACTGGAAGCCGACCCCAACATGGTTGGGATAAGGCAAAGCAGATTGATTATTTAAAATGATTTAGTATGGATTGAAGACTTATTACTGCCTATTTAAATTAATAAGTATTGTTATACAGGGTGTTCGGCAAAACGTTGAACATACGAAAATGGCAGATAGGTGGGGTCGTCTGCTATCTACCCAGCTCAAATGATTTGACCTAGCCCCCATAGATTTTTTTATTAGTTTTTTTTTTAACAATCGAAAAAAAAATCGAATTTCATGAGTTTTTTTGATTTTTCTACACGGGGCTTTTACCAATCAGGTACTTACCCAATACACTATCGATTTTTTTTATTTTTACCACGATTACATGATGAATTTTGCAAAACATTTTAAATTTCACACTTAATGGAATTGCATCAAAATCCCCTTTTTGAACTAAAATTGGTCAATAACTCGTTAAGTTTTTTTTTTTTAATTAAACAAATTACATACCGTTCGAAAGGCTATACACCAAGGATGTTTCGATGAAATCCTAAGTCTTCAATCACTTTTAGTTATTTTTTTAATGCAATGTAAAGAAAAGCTTATTTGCACCAAACAATAGTTTTAGAGGAATCTAAAAAAAAAAAAAAAATATCTATGGGGCAGACGGCCCCACCTATCTGCCATTTTCGTATGTTCAACGTTCTGCCGAACAACCTGATTTAATTATTCCTGACTGGTCATTTCATGTGTCTTTTCAACAGGAAGCGACGCACTTCTTAAATCTCAAGTAGACGAAGTTGTGAACTTCTTGAAGTCGCAACTAGCTGGCAAAGTATTCGACGTAAAAACAACAACTAAATTGGAAACTCACCCGTGTGTTATCACCGTACAAGAAATGGCGGCAGCTCGACACTTTATACGTACTCAAGCACAAAATCTAAGTGAAGAAAACAGATTCGCGCTGTTGAGGCCGCATCTAGAAATAAACGTCAAGTAAGTGTTTTTCCGTGAAAAATATTTATTATTAGGTTTAATCTATGTATGTTAAGTAAAAAAAAAGGAAAACATGAAAAATTACTACCTATTGAAAAGTTTATTTTTTATTTATTTAACCATATAAGTACACACATAGCCACCTAAATAAACAGACAAGAAGAAAAATTGGTACAAAGGTGATGCTTATTTGTAAAGAAATCTCTTCCAAAAGAAAAGTAGATACTTATTTCTTTTTCAGTTGTTTGCTTTAGCCGGGAATCGAACCGCCACAAATGCCAAGCCACATTGCATTTCACAATTTGTAAGGATCTCTCAATAACACACTTTTCATATTATTTTCCAGGCACCCAATAATCAAGAAGCTTCACAAACTGCTATCAACTGATAAGGATTTGGCCAAAATGGTGTCGGAGCAGCTATTCGCCAACGCCATGGTGACAGCTGGACTTGTACTGGACCCCAGAAACTTGATCACGCATATTAACGATCTTTTAGTTAAAGCTTTAGAAAAACATTAGACATTGTTAAAATAATTATAAAGATTTTGTTATTGTTTTAGGGAAAACTGTGTTTTATTTTTATTTTTATATCTCGAGTGTTTAATCAAATTAATGAACCTGGAGTAAAGGTTTGGACGTGGGGAAAGGAGGGAACTTACGCCAAAATTATGGAGGGTAGAGACGATAAGAACTATCTCTGTGTATGAAAAGTGTGCGTCAAAATGTACTACATAAGGGAGGCGCTAGAGTAGCCACCGGGTAAATTTTAAAAGCTAATTTTAGTTTATGTTTACAATATATTGGTGCCGATTCTCTTGTCACAAAATTCTCTAAACTAGACTAAAAATCACCAAAATTTAGTTTATTCCTGTCAAACGACGATTTCCCATTCTGAAATTGACTAAAGTGACACAACTTAACCAAATTTTAGTTTGACAGCACTAAGATGGCACTGAGATTATAATTTAGTGAAAATGGCAATTTTGCTATTCTGAATTTTACGTTTTTCACCAAAAATTTTGATTGTTGTAACTAAATCTGCCTGTTTTTAATCGCGATTAAAAAGGTGTGGAATAAAATTAGTTGTCATGAACTAAAATTCATACCAACACCTCGACTTCAGATGCAAAAACAGTACTGTATCTTTTTTTCTTTTCTTTTGCTTATATCTCGAAAACGGTGTGTCCTATCGCAAAAATAATGAAAATTTCGACCCCCTTTATAAGACCCCGGAACATCTAAAAATCCAACGTGTTGGTAAAAATTTTTTTTTTTTTTTCATATTTTCCATACAAAAAGTGAAAAATTCCATACAAAACATGTCGAGGGTGCAAAATAATGCGCGACTGGCTCTAAAAAAAAATCACGTGGTACGGCAAACAAGTATCACGTGGAGTCGCAATTGCCAAATTTGATTTTAGATGTGTCAAAATTATTTTTAAATTTAGAGATTTTATTTTGCAGAATAGCGTTAAGATTCTCATAGCCAAAAGTAAGGAATTTTAGTGATAGTTTAGTTAGTTTAGTTCGGTGTACAACAGAATCGGCACCAATGTTGGACTACGATAATTGTTGAGTTATGGATTATCACTAACTAATCCAGTCACTAAAAATCGTAGACAGAGAAACTCTGTCTACGATAGGATAGCTACGGGATAGGTACTTTCAACTTTCTCCCCCTAAGAGATACTTCTCCTTGTCTCTACCCTCCATAGCCAAAATAAAATGTTTATGTTTGTCCATGTTTTATATTGTTTGCTCAGAACAATAACTAAAGTATTGTTCTGAGATTGTTTGTAGTCACTGACCTCTATTAAAAAACGCAGTGTTTGTATTATAGTAGATCAACCCATAAGCAACCCATCGATCCTATTGTAGATGGTCTATGAATGCTAGTGACACGCAAATATATTAATAGGGTCCGTAGACAGAGATCTGTCTACGATAGGGTCGTAGTTCCGTGAACACATGCCCATGACTTGTTTTTATAGGTCGCACAAAAAACTACAAATGATTAAAATACACCTTGGAATTAGGACGTACTATAAAGCATTAATGTAAAGTTAGTAGTAATGTTTTGTCTGGTATATTTCGGAAGCACGGACACGGACGCCAAGCGTTATCACTCCGTTTTGTGTGTTCATACAGAAATAGGAATTATTTTGTCGCATCCAAACTAACATCTAAATTACTTAGTAGTTGAGTTATTATTTGGTCGACTTAAGGCTAGCGCATACTGGCGGACGCCATCGACGAGGATTTGCCACCAGTGCACACTGATGATTTGCGATGCCACTAGCGGCCGCCGCGCCGGCGCACTCCTGGATGCTGCGGCATCCCGCAGTATGCCACGGGAGAAATGGGGAGTGTACCCCGCTTGCACTGCCTCTCCCCCGCAATCGTATGTTAGCGGACTCCGTCGTGTACCGTCGCATGCATTCGCATCCCGCCGCGATATCCTCCAGCGCGTTCTTCAATACCGCAGAGAAAAATCCCCTTTGATGCTCCGTAGTCGGTCTCCGAGTTTTGGAATTGGAATCTATACTTGTTACTTTACCAGTTGTCTGGCGATAAAGAGAAACAATATTCAGAATGAATCATTTATATTTGAAGAGATAGTTTATTTTTACAATTTCATTATTTACCTAGTTGTAGGACAGCTACCTAGAAATCTTTACATTGACCAATCGCAGATGAGCGGGTCGCTTTTGCTCGCAATATTATAAAAACCGCGTGTCACGTCGCAGCGCGGCGTTAGTTCAATCCCGATAAAAGTCAAGCAAATCTCTTTTCGAAACCGCGACTCAAACCCACCCTCCTCCGACCGATGACCATGTTCGGCAAGCCGATCCCTTGGGAGAAATGAGCCAAACATCTAGGTGGGATCCTCGATAAGCATCTCTCTGTCTCAGAGCACATAAAGAAGGCACGCTCGCGCGCCGCTTATTTTTTTGAACAGTATTTTATAAATGACTTGCTTTATTAGTACGTATGTAAACCGATTCTTAAAACGTAGGTAAATGGAACAACAAGGTTTTTGTTACATATTTTATAAGCCGCACTGTACAACACTACCTCTTCCGGAGACATGATAGGTTTGACTGAACTCAATGATGTGGACGGAGACAAGACATCGGGCGACGTGGGGCGATGTAGGGCGACATCGCCCGATGTCTCCCGGGGACACATGTCGCTCGACAAATGTTCCTAGTGGGGACGAGGCTTAAAGCAACACGTGAGACGTGAACGTACCCTATTTATAATGTACTCTGTGCGTGAATGCGTGAGCTCAATAGCTCAGACTTAGTATTTTTTTTAATAATTTTATTCATGACCATAGATCAGACTTAGTCTTTGCCCAGTGGTGCTAGATTAGAGATTAGGCGATAGTTGCCATTTAGGATAACTCATCCATTATCTCAGGAACGATAAAATATCCGGTAGTAAAATGCATCATTTTTAACGTTCTCTGTCTACGATTTTTAACATCGATCAGAGTGGGAAAATTGAGAAATGTCAAAGAATGAACTGAAACCGAATGAAATAAATTTGACATTGGCTTGTAAAGTGTTGAATGATGTCAGATACCATTTACGGTCAAAAATCGTACCATTGCAAAAATTGCGTGCAGAAGTTGTTGATTTTGTTAACTACAAATCAATTAAAATAAAAGTTTCTGTATACTTTGAAAGGATTTTCTTGTGATTTGAGTGTATGGTTCTTAGTTTGTTTATGCGGAAAATAATAGCAAACAATACAGGGACGAATGGGAAAAAAGTCCAGATTTTAAACATATAGGTATATTTTTAGTCGTTCATTTATATTTTCAGACATGTTTCCCGAAGTAGCAACTGGCTTATCTTGCATAAAAAATGTGGTATCAGACTTATAATTCGGCGAATTTAGGCTACTTTACAAAACAATAAATTTGGCCGACTTTAGGCTACTTAGTAAAATAGTTTTGGCGACTTAGGGCGTGCCACATCTGGCAACACTGATTGAACCTCGTTCACTCGTTCTGTCGTTCATTCTAGCAATGCAGTCTACTAATATCAATAGCCAATAGTGTATAGTTATTATACTCTTTGGCCAATAGCAATGTGTGATGTGATAGCAATTGTAGCGACATTTTTTAGTAACGGCGGCTTTCGGTTAAAAATTGTGTGTGCACTCGATATAATTGTTTTCTTACTGTGATTGTTTGCTAATTGAACATTTCATAATATGATACATAATATTCAAGTATTTTATGTTACAAAAGCGTATTCCAGGGTGAAGTTGTGAAACGCTTCCCACAGAGTACTTTTACTTGACGCTTCTCTTGTCCCTGCTCCCTGCCCGTGAGTGATTTTTAAAACATACTTAGAAGGACGTCTCGCTCGTCGTCTTGTTTATTTGTTGTCTTAATTATGTAGGTTACGCGCGCACTACGGTTATAATCGTTGCGATTTTTAAACTGCAAAATATAATCGCAAACGAAAATAATTTTGCAAGCGATGTTTTACTGCAGTAGTGCAGTGCGCGGACTCTAGTTTAAATTGGTATTGTTCACAGATTTGTGATTATTATCCGTAACGATTAAAATTCGTAGTGCGCGCTAAGCCATACTCACTAACGTAGGGTGAGTTTTAGAGGTACTCATGCCGACCCTAGCGGAACAAGGCTTTGTGACTAAAGTGATACAATTTTGACGCCGCGCAGGTATGAGCACAATGGATATAAACAAAATGGATTATGAGGACGATAATAAAACTCTCGACAAGAAGCAGATTGAGGCTGAGGAGAAAGAAGTGATGTTAAAGGCTGAGGTGGAGAATATCGAATCTGCGGAACTTAAGACCGATGACGGGCCCGTAAAGACAGCTCTCTCTGGGGATCTGACGGAACAGGGCCGTGAAGTGAAGCCCAAGTTTATACCTATAGGGGCCATCAAAATGCCTGGGTTTTTCACCAAGAACTCTGATAAGGATAAGGACAAGTCAAAGGTACAATAATATGAAATGGTTTTACAGTACTTATTATATTGTTTAGGGGTCCACCCCTAAGATGACCCATTGACCAATAACTCAGATTTGTTTGGACATTTCCTATTCCTATGTTATAATATAATATAAATTAATTATTATGTGGTGCAGGACGAAGAGGCAGCTATTGAGAAGGAAACTGATAATGAAAAGACTGATGAGAGCTCCAAAGTCAAGGAGAATCGCTTCCAATTCCTGCAAAAGTTTACAAAATTCTTACAACACCCTGAGAATGAAAATGGTGAGTTACAAGTTACAGATATGCTTCTATGTATATATTTTTAAAATAAACTAACAATAAAACTTATTAACTTAACGCACATGTTTTTGACGACACATGTGGTGTAGTGGCTACAGTGGCTAAGTGTAGTCAGCGAAACCAAATGGTCCTGGGTTCGAATCCCGGTAGGGGCAAATGTTTGTATGATGAATATGGACATTTGTACCCGAGTCATGGATGTATATTTATAATATGTATGTATTTACGAAAAAAAAAATGTATTTAAGTAGTGTATCAACCATCTGGTATCCATAACACAAGCCTTAAGTCTTAAGTGCTTAACTTGGAACTAGATGGTGCTGTGTGCAATGTCAGACGATATTTATTATTTATTTATTTATGTAATAATCCAGTAAGAGTTAATTATTTTACTCACAGAATAATTTTATATGGGATGCTAATGTCGTACATACATGTAGACCATATAGATAGAAACAAATATCTATTATGTTAGGAAAACACTTAGAGAAATTACTTATTTCAGAGGAAAAAGATTGCAAGAAGGGTTTATTTAACATAAGATATCCAAGGGTTTTCCAAAAACGTGGTAGTGCACCCAATAACGCTGATGCTACTCTTGCCTCTATGGAAACTTTAGATGACAAGTTGGACAGCCCCAACGATGGCATGGAAACTGTGAAACTGGAGCCTGTTGTAAGTATTTAACATTACATAACATCACACCTTGTTTCCCAAAGGGTTGGGCAGAAGTGTACCAATATGTCAATCAATGAAAGACATACCCAGTAAATGGTAGCTTTATAGAGGTACATAGTGCTCACATATTATGTGCTATGTAATTATACAATAGTAAAAGATTAAATTTATACAGTGTCCTTGGGAGTTTCATCCCCGTTCTTCTCCATAGAGATCTACATTTTGGAATGGGCAACTAGCTTCAACTTTCTGATTAACTGACTGACTCTTTGACAATTCAAAAGTGCCTGTAAATGGTTTAATTGAAATAAATGCTTTGAGTCGAGTTTGAGTTTAAAGATGTTAAATGAGCCATTGTAGCCTTGAGTTGAAGCGTGATCCCCAGAAAAACAGTTTTATCAATGAATTCTAGTTTCTCTTTCTTCAATAATATGTCACAATCACTACTTTAATCATTTGGTAAAACAAATCTTATGCATTTAGGTTTTTTCCCATTACCAGTGAACAGATTTGTACCTGCAGTAGGGCGTTATTTACGTCGACAAATTTTATGCACGTCTATATACCTTAAAAATTAAGGAAGTATCGTCGGCAAATAACACCATTTGTGGTTGGTTTTTAAATAAAGATCATTAATATATACTAAAAAGAGGAAGGGACTTAATATCGAGCCTTGTGGAACACTACTTTTAAACCAAGCGAATTGACAACATTTATTTTAACTTTCTGTTGTCTAAAATTTAAATAAGATTTTTACTAAACTGAGCGCAAGTTTACCTAGTCCGTAATGCTCAAGTTTTAAGAGTATGGTTTCATGATGGAAAATGGAATGGGTCTTTAAGTGGTTCGATATTCTTTAACAATTTCAAGGAAATTTGATATTATGTTATTAAATACGGTAACGTGTCAAGCTGACAGACCATAAAATTGATATTTAATGTGTTTCTAAGAGATCCAATATCGTATGACAATTCCAAAACAAAAATAATATTTTGTTATTAAATAGGAATAGGTGACAGACAGTCACACTATCATAGGGCTTATATGTTTAAATTGAAATTCAACTGGGCAGCCTGGAACGTTCGCTCGTAATAAATCGATTGAGCCGTCGGTGAAGAATTTAAAGGTTCCGTCGTTTTTAACCGACTTCTAAAAAGGAGAAGGTTTCTTCATTCGACCGTTTATACAGAGTTGATACGACAGAGGAGCTTTCCTTTAAACTGCCTATCACTTCGCCCGCGCGGTGTTTGTACTTTCCCCTACGAACTACAAAACCCCCTCTAAAGGGTAGCTTTGGAAAATTATCATCACAGCTAGATTTCATAATAATTGATTTACCGTTTCTCACCCCCACATCGACAGGGGTTTATTAAACAAGTTTTCATTATTTGACTTTTGATTATAATGCCGAGTTTCAAATTTATCGGACCGCGCGTTAAGTATCTTCCATATAAACTTTGACATCCCCTAAGTATACCCCCGTTAAAATTAATTTTATTCAGCAGTAACTCACAATCAACCTTGTCGAATGCGTTTCGAAAGTCAGTGTAAATGGCATCCACTTGAACACGAGAATCCTCATTGCAGCAATATATCCAAATCATTTATGAAATAAGTGATTGTCAAATAATGAAAAGCTACATAAAATAATTATGTTTTGTTATTCATATTTTATAGGAAGTAGAGGAAGGTAAAGTCGCTACTAAACTTCCACTGAAAGAAAGGATTCGCCAGAAAAAGTTTATTATTGGTAAGATTTTTTTATGTAATCATTGTAATATTTTTGTTTTGTGACTCTTTATTTTGTTTGTATCTTTTATTTAAAAGTTTATGAGTATTGCATGTACTAGCATTGTTACACTCTAAGGTTTGGCAATACTATATTTTGGTGAAATTCTGCATTTATAGATTTAATTTTATCAGTATGCCTAGTATATCATTATTAAGTGGGTAAATAACAATTTTGTTGATTACAGATGATATTGTGGTAGTTGGGATTGTATTCCTAGTCCTGCTAGCAGTTATTATTGGTATCATCATCGGAGCCCATGCCGGACCGCCAGTCGAGCGCCCTCTACGTCGCGGCCGCTACATTACGACTTTCTCCAGCTGCGGGCCGGTTGAAGGGTATGTGTGTCTGTTATAATATATTATTTTATATAATGTGTTTAGGATTACTTTTTTTTTATCAGCATTTTTTTCTTTCAGTATTCTGGATGAAGGAGTCTACAAGTTCTTTAGTATTCCATATGCTATACCCCCAGTGGAAAGAAAGAGATTTACATATTCTCAACCCCTTGGCAACCTATCATCATGCTGGAATGGAACATATGATGCACGTACGAAGGGCCCTCTCTGCCTGCAATTCTTAGAAAATGCTACAATTACTGGTGAAGAAGATTGTTTAACTCTTGATGTGGTTACTCCTCATGTGAGGTATGACTCGCCTTTACCTGTTGTTATTCTGATTGGAGTAAACACTTTAGCTGGAGGAATAAGTCCTGCTCAACCTTCTGCACTGTATGCCCGTACCAAGGAAGTCGTTTTTGTACGTCCTAATTTTAGATTAGGTCCTTTTGGATTTTTAGCCCTAGATATTTTATCGAAGAGTAAGTACCCAGCCTCGTCAGGAAACTATGGACTGAGTGACTTAGTAACAGCATTGAAGTGGGTACACTTGAATATTAAACATTTTGGAGGAGACCCACAGTCTGTAACTTTGTTGGGCCATCGAGCGGGAGCTACATTGACTGCTGCTTTAACTACCATTGTTCCGGCTCAGAAATTATACTCTCGAGCGTGGCTGTCATCACCTTCCGTCATTTTTCCCGGTGAATCATTAAAACAATCCGAAGAGTTGAACACAAGATTCAAGGAAATGACAAAATGTAATGATGCCAGTTGCCTACGACAAATTTCTACAACAGAAATTCTAACTCCAGATATTTGGCTGGAAAATTATATGGGAAATCTACCCAGAAGTGATGAATCCAAAAATTCTTTGTTAGTGTTAGATGGAGAGTTACTTCGAGTCCATGCTTATGAAAGTTGGGATACTCAAAAAGAGGCTAAAAAGTCTGGAAAGGACAAAGTTTTTAAACCAATGGTATTTGGTACAACTCAACATTCTAGTCACTCGGATCTCTTACAGAAAAAATATCTTGATTGGACAGCTGATATTGTAGAAAAAATTGTCAATGATAGTGTGATTGGCGAAAAGAATTTAACTTCTTCGGTGTTCACACACGTCAACAAAACTTACGAAGGTTTGGTGGAATTGATATCATCCATACGTACGATGTGTCCTTTGGTAAGTCTCGCTCGATTGCGTCTGGCTGTTCCGATGTATGTAGTGCTTGGATCAGGCGCCGGCGGCGGTGCTGGCGGCTCAGGCATAGCAAGCATAAATGTTGATGTTGAAGCCATTCTTGGAACATTCGAATCGGAAATGCCAGAACAGCGTCGGTACATGGCCGCTATGCAGCAGCTTTTCTATTATTACGTGTGGCATGGTCATTTGCCTGGACCAGAAAGTGGTTTAATTCAAGTGGGTCAAGATTTGCTTCCTCTTAGTGGCTTGCCTCTTTGTGACTTACTCATTAAAGAAGATATTGTACCAAGGTATGCACACATTGACTAAAATAAATGTCAATAATTTTATGACCCTGCAACCTTTTTGTTATTAAGTACTTGCTCCAATGTTTTATAACTATTTGATAATATTATATGTTTTATAATAATTATCGCTGTCTATTGTGTGTTTCATAGATAATAATAAATATGTTCTAGAAAGTTCATGAGAAGTCAAAATTGTCTGGGCAGAATATACCTTCTGTGTTTATCATTATTTATTATAATCCTAAAGTACAAAATTTTCTAAATAATGTCCTGTAATGTCATGCCCTTGGAAATCTATTTATTTATCTTATACATTTCCACTCCCCATTCCCATTCTACGAAAAGCCTATAAAATGCGAGGTCAGCTACAACTGG
Organism: Brachylomia viminalis; assembly: GCA_937001585.2. NCBI lineage: Eukaryota > Metazoa > Arthropoda > Insecta > Lepidoptera > Noctuidae > Brachylomia > Brachylomia viminalis. The sequence goes on from OW443299.2 coordinate 15,686,772, forward strand.
AAATGTATAGCTTGATATGTCGTTGTGTGTACCTACATTAAGAAAAATTACAGTGAACAGTTTACACCATAGAATAAGTAACAATTTAATATTAAGGATAAAATAACTGAGACTGATGAAACATTGATCTCATCTGATCAGAAAGTCTCTTTTCTACTCAATTTATTAGTAATGATTTAATGATGTATGTTAAAATTGTTTCAATTACCTTTATTTTTAGAAATATTTTTTTCTACTTTTATATGAACAATGAATATATTTTATATATATGAATTAATAAGACACATTGATCCTGAGGCTTTTTTAGAGGGAAACTTGCAAATTTTTTGTAAGGCTATTATATAGACTGATGAAATTTCGATTTCTAAAATACTAGGTATTAATTGCTATATTTGTGTTGTGTTATGAATTAAGTGCACTGAGTACACTTGAGTTTCTTTTCTTAATACAATAATAGAATAATTATTGTGAAATTGCCATAAAAAGCCTGATCTCCCCCAATATGAAAATATGAAATCTCAAGATCAATGTCCTAACAGTAGGTATCTAATAAGATTTATTGCGTTTATCAGCTGACGTGAGAATAGCCGTAGATTTTTTGTGTGAAGTAAAACTTATTATGCTTTATAAAGATATTCTTAAACAGTGTCTGTACATCACATTTAGTCCCACCTTTCCATACCAAATGTATTTGATTAATAGGTAACGGTATTTTGTATTATTCCGTGTAGCTTTTTGTTGGGGCCAACCCTTACTATTGTGTGAATGCCATAGAGGCGTTTTGCAGCGAGGGCGAATAGAAAAAGGTAGTCAATTGACAACAATGCCTCTTGTGATGTCAGACCCTCAAACATTCACTACTGTGCTTGCATTTAAGATAAGGGTGACTTGTATAATTGCAATAAAATTTCGAATTTTGTTAGTACTTATTTAGTTTGCTTATTAGCGTGTCTCAAAGTTATTGTGATTTTACAAAGTCTGAACAATCCAAAGAAATATTTAACAATTTACTGCATTATAATTGCTGTATTATTTAAGTTATTTATGTGTTATTAATATAATGTATTGCAAGGAATTTCCATATCGATATACTCTTTTGTTGCCAAAATGCTTTTTGTAATTAAGTTATTAGTGCACTAGCGCTATCTGTAGTAGGTCCCACTTTGTGTAATTTTGTAAATTGATCCAAATAAATTGGTGTAAGACGGACGATTTTTTTTATTTGTAGGTTAAAACTAACTATTCAAGTACAAGTCAAAATTATTATATTACCCTTCGCTGCCCTGGTTAGTCTATTGGTCGCAACGACTGCTGTGCTTTGGGTACTGGGTGCGAATCCCGGTTTATGCAGGCTTGCCCCCAATTCATGGAGGGTAGAGACAAGGAGAACTATCTGATGGGGAGAAAGTTAAAAAAGAACAGTAAATAAACCCTCCAAAATGGCGCTAGCGTAGGCAAATTGTGTGTGGTATGAATGTAGCAGTTGTTATCGGATTAAAGTATGCAGTGCAGTCAGAAAATTTTATATGTTTAGTGACTAGAGTAATTAGTGATAATCCAATATACCATACCTCAACAGTTAACGTGTCCAACATTATTTTGTAGACATAACCTAAAATTATTGCTTTTAAAATTTACCCGGCAGCTAAAGATACAGCATTTTGCTAAACGTTACCCCAGCGGCACACAGTGGGCTGAAAATCGACTCTCATAGACATGTAACACTTTTTTCCCAAATGTCCACTTTTATGACTTGAAATTGAAAATATTTTGATTGTCGTAACTGAAACTGCCTGTTTTTAATCGCGATTAAAAAGGTGTGGAATATAATTAGTTGTCATGAACTAAAATTCACACCAAACACCTCGACTTCAGATGCAAAAACAGTACAGTATCTTTTTTTCTTTTCCTTTGCTTATCTCGAAAACGGTGTCCTATCGCAAAAATAATGAAAAATTCGACCCCCCTTATACAACCCATAAACCTCTAAAATCCAACGTGTTGGTAAAAAAATTTTTTTTTTTTCATATTTTCATACAAAAAGTAAAAATTCCATACAAAACATCGAAATAAAAAAAAAATCACGTGGTACGGCAAACAAGTACCACGTGGAGTCGCAAATTGCCAAATTTGATTTTATATGTGTCAAAATTATTTTTAAATTTAGAGATTTTATTTTGCAGAATTGCGTTAAGATTCTCTCTCATAGCCAAAAGTAAAGAATTTTAGTGATAGTTTAGTTCGGTGTACAACAGAATCGGCACCATTACCTACATAAGGGAGCGAAACTTTATAACTCACTACCAAAAGATATAAAAAATACACAATCGTTATCACTGTTTAAAAGACTACTAAAATGTCACATCATAAAATCAGGATCATAAAATATTTAATGTATAATGTAGGTAGGTAATTCATTTGCCTCTAGTGTAAACGAGCCTTTACATTTCAAACATAAAAACAAAGATAACGCTGGTCGACCGCGTCAACTCGCCGCACGGCGGTTGACAATACAAAACTTTTAACAATTACCTCCTTATATTCGTAATGTTAATACTAAAATGTCTGGACAACAAAAATGTATAAATCAAGTAATTTTTAGTATTTCTGTACAAGTGATTTGTAAGTAATCTTTAGAAATAAATTAATTCAACCCGTATGAGTCTGACACGCACGAGCTCCCGCTCCACGCAGAGCGGGAGAAATTATTTAATGTTAGAACGCAAAAAAAAATAGCTTACTAAGTATAGCAATTAAATGAACACGGGTGGGTTTTAGTCAGTAAGTCTGACACGCACTCCCGCTCCGCACGGTGGGCTGAAAATCAGCTTTCATAGACTTAGGGATTTCAATCTGAAAGTGCCTGATTTTTTGCCGGATATCACATCTATTAGTTGTTACTATATTCAAAAATGACACCCGAGGTAATTCTGCACAAAAACGAAGGAATTATAATTTTTTTACGAAAAAATTGTATGAAGCTAGTATGAAAAAGTTAATATCTATCTAAATATCTCGCAAACAGCAAGGAAAACCGTAATATCCTTACAGGTGGTTATAGTACAGTCACGAGCTTTAATTTGGGACCCACCTAAGGTTGAATATCGTGTAGCAAACTTTCGCCATTTAGAGCTATTATGTTAACGCTGTCACTGCACAAACAATAAACGTCATAATGTTTACCATCGACAACTTTACGTTTCTAGGGGCTAACGTCAACTGGAGCGAGGGCAAACGATCATTACCGATTTCCGAGTAATAATTACTTTTTGGTCCTGTGGTCCCATAAGAAAAAAGAAACAAATAAAAAAGAACAAAATTATATTGTCAATATATGATAGCTAGTCAACTAACCCGCTTATTCTTCAAACCTATATTAGTTAAAAAGTTTTGTCTCTTTCTCAAACATAAATATCAAAGTGACGGACCAAAACAACATATTTAAAATAAAATAGGTTTAAAGTGGTTTAAAGGCCGTTTATGATTATGGGGGCTTAGAAGATTTCAGCTAAAATATTGATTAATAAAATCTTTAGAAAAACAAAGTTTTTTATTCTTTATATTTATTAAGACATTTATGACACAAACCTCAATCTTAACACAATTATATAGAAAGCATGGTTAGCGGTGCACAAAATAAACACTTATCACCGAAGGCTACGACTAAATTAATTTAAATCTCTCCAGTAATTTTTTTATCATAAATATTCAAAACCGCGAATATCCACCTTCATTGTCAATCACAGCCTGGAGCCGGTTACGCATGGATCCAATCAATTTGTCACATATATCAGTACCCCTTAAACTTTCCCAGACTGTGAGGCAGTGATCCATAAGTGCTTCTCTAGTTCTTTCGTTTCTATTTGACCATTTTTGAACCATTAAGCCCCATAAATTTTCTATAGGATTTAAATCGGCACACTTTGCAGGCCACGGAATACGATTTAAATTTGCTCTATTATTGTCGAACCAAGTTCTAACGATTCTTGCCGTATGAATTGTTGCGTTATCTTGAACAAAGTTTATTGGAGCAACATCTTCTTGTGGATAATATAGTTGCAATGTTGGAAGGACACTCTCGTCTAATAAATCGACATAATCTTGAGCAGTGGCCCTGGGTGGTAAATTTATTAGTTCTCCAATGCCGGCTGAACTAATCCAGCCAGACATGTTAACTGTAATGCGACCAGACGCGTTGTTAGCTATGACGTGGTCTTCCGTGTATCGCGTCCTGTCAATTCGCCACAAATGTAGTCTGCCCGTTTGGGAAGATTGAAAAGTCTTTTCATCGATGAAAGCCGTCGTCGTCCAATCAAAATTTAGATACTGACGTGCGAAAATAAGTCGAGCAGCTTTATGGGCATCCGTCAACGCAATTTTTTTTGCAGGCCGCCTGTGATGCAGTCCCATAGCTTTAAGATGCCAGCTAACTGTTGAAGGGTGGACTTCAAACGCTTCCGCAAAATGCCTCGTTGGCGTAAATCCATTCATCAGGTATTGCCTTTGCATCAAGCGGCTCTGCTCTTGTGTTATAACTTGCGGGTGATGGTTGTTTCGTCGTAAGTCAATAATATTTTCCTCGTTCCCGTGGCGTCGAACCCAGCGGCGAACTGTGTTTCTTGTCACGTTTATTCGTCGCGATATCTCGTGAATGCCTACTCCTTGTTCGTGCAAATCAATAATTTGGAGCCTTATTTGGTCACGATTAGCCGCAAGCATTTTATTAATTGGTAAATTATATTTTGTGAAAATATCACACCCTTATTCAAATAAAGGTATATATATTACCACATCGTGTTTTTTTAAATAATGCACTCTAATTTTTAATACGGTAACACTAAAGGTATAAATATCACATATTTATAATCAATAATAATTTGTCTATCGATTTCATTTCATTTGACAACCTGTCAACGTCATTTGTCACTGTAAGGTAATGTCAAAGTTGACTCAACGGTTTTGTTGTGAAAAAAGTCGAGTTTTTGGCGGGTGTTTTCAGAAATTTTAAAAGTTTGTTTAAGAAAAAATCTGGTAAGTACTTTTTCGACGCAAATTCCAAAACTATAACATATTTAGACTAATATCACGTGTTAGCAGCATTTGCAATCGACTTATTCATATAATTTAGATGTTTCAAATATGTGGTAAATATCTTACCCTTGTCCGATCCCACTTTGAAAAATATCAGATTATCTATATAAAAATCGGTTGTCTTTTTGTATATTTTTTTGGACTGCAAAAAGCTAAATAAATTCTTACGTAACGTGTCAATTAATACTTTGTTTATTTCAGATATTCAATATGTCAAATCAATCAAATGCCCAAGTTCCATAAAAAAGAAACCCAGCTCCAGCAGACATGAGATGTATCTCATATTATCATCAATAATAATAAACGGTCATTACCGTGATACTTGCTGGCAAAGATAGAAAAATTGCCAATTTTACTTTCCATAGGTTGGGTTTTTATTAAAAATAACATTGATTACTTGTTTTTATATATTTTTTGTACAAGTCATTTGTTTATAATTTAGATTTATAGATTGTAAGAATACCATTAATATAAGCAATACTATAAGATAGGTAATATGCAATACTAATAAAAAAATATTAAAAAAAATAAAATGTTTCATTTCCAAAATATAAAATAAATATTATAAGTAGAACCAAGAGGAAGTCACTAGTCAAGAAACGAAAATTAAACCGTAACGGACAATGGTAACAATTTTACCACCAACATCAAAAATTTTGTAGTCATGAACGGATAATGGTAAATTATTTACCACCAGAAAATCTACCCCATCCCCTATTCTTTTTTAAATTTTGTTTTAAAATATGAAATCAGTGACCCTCAATTACCTAAAATACAATGCAACTTTTAAAAAAAAATGCATACCGGCTCGCGTTTGTTTAAGGGTTAAACTACACACATCAAAAGTGTCTAGGGATCAACATATATTTTTGCAATAACTTTTCTCCTGATTGATATTAATTAAAATTTTCTTTAAGGATTCATAAAATAAAGTGTTTTCGTTTGTCACAGTAACGATAAACCAAGTCACGTTTGCATTAATAAAGAAATTTGCCATTTTCCTAATAAAGGGATTTTTGACATTTGAACCACTAACACAAAAGTTCGAAAAAAAGACTGAAATAACAGTTTTCTTTAAAATTTTATTGGGTAACTTAAACAATTAAAAATCCGTGTTTCTACCGCGAACACTAACAACACAAGAACATCGGTTTGGCATACTCAAAATGAGTTCATCCAAATCACGCTGTGGAATGGCCGCCCATGTTCGTTGCAACAACAAAAAAAGGTCTTCTTGCGACTGGATACCCTCCATATTCGGCAGAGCTCTTCTCTGTAGCATATCCCATGCATGCTCAATCGGGTTCAAGTCTGGCGACTGAGCAGGCCAGGGCAGGACATTGATGTTAGCTGCGGCGAGAGTCTGTCTTACAACTCTTGCGGTGTGCGGTCGTGCATTATCATGCATTAACTGAAATAAGGGACCGATTTGCACTTGTAGAGGAACGATGACGTCTGATACAATCGTCTCAGCATAACAGAAAAGCACACGAAACGCCATTGTTCTTCTGCCCAATTTCTGTGTTCAAGAGCCCATTGATATCGAATCCTACGATTGTGCATTGCTATAGGTGGTACCCGTAGCGGTCTTCGGGAATGAAGGTTCACTTCATGCAAGCGGTTTCTGACTGTTTGGTCGCTAATTAAGTTCCCTGAAGAGTGATGAAGCCTCACGGCTAACATCATGGCGGTTATTGTTGGAGCTCTTCGAGTTAAGATTTGAATGTATCGGTCTTGTCTCCGTGTGGTGCAGCGATACCGTCCTCCATGGCGCTCAGCCACGGTACCAGTGCTTCGGTAACGTGTCCAAAGTCGACTGATAACACTCTGACTTGTATTCAGAGCTAAAGCCACAGTACGTTGCCGGGAACCAGCTTCTATCATTCCCACGGCTCTGAGCATTTCTTCCCTGCTTAAATGACGTCGCCGCTCCATAATAACGTTGGTTTTAATCAGTACCTAGTAGGGAAACAGTAGCACTAATAATGTCTTCAATGCGTTGTATGTTTTTATAGGGAAAATATTGACAGCTGATTTTCATCTTTTACTCGAATTTGATTCACAGTTCCTGATTCAAATTATGAAATGCACCAAAAAGGATCCATATAAATTTATAAAATCATAAATTTATTACAAAGCCACATCTTAATCTCAAGAAATCCGCATAAAAATGCTTGATCCCTAGACACTTTTGATGTGTGTATTTTCTTAAATGACACTGACACGACACATGTTCGTAATTAGAAAATCGTAATGATAGCTTTTTGCAACGAGGTTATCATTTCATAGGTCGATTAGATAAGACATTTTATGTCTTAACTTGACATTCAACATTTCAACCTTAAAGCAAAGTTTCAAAGTTTCGACCTTATTGCATTATGATTGGATTGTTCTAACAACATTTAACGGAAATGGGTCCCAAATTAAAGCTCGTGACTGTACTAATTATTTATGATTTTTTGACATAATTATGTCATATAACGGTTATCGCTGCTATTTTTTTTTTAAATCGTCAAAATATTTTTATTTTTTTACACATGAAACTGTTCCTTTTGATTTTTAGGTTGAGGAACACAGACTTTTAACAACACGTAACATAAAATAGCATTCACCCCTATATTCCCGAAGGAGTAGTCAGAGGTTTTATAGTACATCCACACTGTTAAATACCGGTTGGTATTTGGAGAAAGTTGACCTGATGGTACACTAGCAATAGTTATAAATAAAACCACTGTGTACTGATCTGATATGATAGCTGCTTTATTAAAAAAAAAACTGTTACATACTATTCGCGGTAACGAAACCATAGCGACTTCTAATTTGACGCCAACGCCATCTATCGAGCACGCAAGAAGGTTTACAAATAATCAGGTCGTAAACATACCGCCCACCAAGGACGTTACTGACGGAATGTCCTTCTAAACTGAACGAAAGTGGCACGTCGCAAAGGCAAGTTGAACTAAATATTTGTATGTACAACATGAGAAAATAATTTGAACTAAAATCGCTATGGTTCATATATATAACTACAACACTCAATTCGTTATAGCTAACAAGAATGTTACAATAACATAGAGCTAAACATGACTCATTCTAGGTTGTAAAAATGTACTTTAAACAAATTTATATAAAAATTGTAAACAGGGTAAAATAAAATAAAAACTTAAAATATGTGTATTATTTGATTTTCAGTTGATCTAAAGTTTACAGGCGTAAAAATGGTTGTATAAATTGATTCTAACAAGACAAAAGTGTAAATTAGTTGTAAAAATCATGGTCAAATAAAGTGTGTAAACAATAAATACAATACAACTTTCTTATTCGACTACGGGTAAAATACATATTTTGGATGTTGGCCTTTTGATTGTTGAGGATTTGGTGCGTAACGTGATGACACGGGTGATGTTATCATCCCCAGGATGTTTTTGTACAATCCTACCCATCAACCAACGACTTGGCGGCAAGTCGTCTTCTTTGACTAGCACAATGTCTCCAATGTTTGGCTCAGCAACTTGGGAAGACCATTTGTAACGATTCGTCAAAGTAACGAGATATTCGTGAGACCAACGTCTCCAAAACGACTGAAGCATTCGTTGAATGAATTGCCAGCGTGATAAATAATTAATATTTGAGTCTTCGTACTTGTTGTCTGGTACATTCACTAAAGGCTCTCCGATTAGAAAATGTCCAGGTGTTAACGGTAACGGTTCACCAGGGTCATCAACCTTAATTGTGCTCATAGGTCGCGAGTTCAAGCACGCTTCTACCTGACCGAGGAGTGTAGTCAGTTCTTCAAAGGTGAGAGTCGCTTCACCGATCACTCGTTTCAAATGGAACTTTGTGGACTTCACTCCTGCCTCCCAAAGTCCGCCAAAGTTAGGACTGTGAGGAGGAATGAAGTGCCCTTCCGTACCATTTGCTTCGAGGTGTTCGGCTGAGGACGATTGGATAGCTGCCAACTGCTGCAACTCCCTGGAGGCAGCAACAAACGTGGTGCCATTGTCACTCCACAGTTTGGCACAATGACCTCGTCTCGAGACAAAACGTCTAAACGCCGCCAAAAAGGCTTTAGTGCTCATGTCACTCACTACTTCTAAATGCAGTGCACGAGTAGCCATGCATACAAACAGGCATATATAGCCTTTGTATGATCGGTGGCCACGACCTTTCGTTGTCCTCACATTAATTGGACCAGCATAATCAACCCCGCTATGCAAAAATGGTCAAGCTGGGGTGCACCGAACAGCTGGTAGTGAACCCATAAATGGAGTTTTAGTACTGGCTCTTTGCCTGGAACATGTCACACACTTGATGACACGGTGTTTGACCACATTTCTGACCCCTATAATCCAGTAGGCTGTCCTCAAATAATTTATCATGAGCTGAGGACCCCCGTGAAGGGTTTTATGGTGTGCGTCAGCTATGATTAGCCGAGTTAGATGACCGGAGTGAGGCAGGACTATCGGATGTTTCATTTGTTCGCTTAGCTCTGATTTCTCCAGCCTACCTCTAACTCTCATTATGTCCTTATCATCGAGGTAGGGGCAGAGTGACCTTAAAGGACTTGTTTTTGATTGTATATAGCCTTTGTCCTTTAATTCCTTATATTCTGTTGTAAATAGTTCTTCCTGTATTTTCCTAATACAACATTCGAGTGCAGCGTCTAATTCAGATTTTTGTAAATACTGAGTTCTGTATGGTTTGTTCTCCTTTAAAAATCTTCGACAGTATGCAACAATCCTAACCAATCTTCGTAACATAGAAAATTTATCGAAGAAGGAACAGTTTGGAATGATCGCTACATATGCCTTTGGTGACTCTTCTAAATCTGTACTGCAATAATTAATTGGCCTATTGTAATTTACGTTTTGTAATTTAAGAAACGATGGTCCAGAAAACCATAAATCGTTTTGTAGCAGGGAACTGGGAAGTATCCCTCTAGAGGCGCAGTCTGCTGGATTCTCTTTAGTTGGGACGTGAAACCATTCCGACGCTTTCATCGAGGTCAATATTTCAGACGTCCTATTGGCCACAAACGTCTTCCATTTACTTGGGTGGCTGTTTATCCAGGCCAACACCACAGTAGAATCCGTCCACGCCTTGACCTTGTCTTGGGATATACTCAAGACTTCAGATGTTTGAGACAGTATCTGTGACAGCAAGACTGCTCCGCAGAGCTCTAACCGCGGAATACTTATCTGTTTTACTGGCGCAACCCTGGTCTTAGCAACCAGCAACGACACTTGTACATTGCCATCAGCGTCTGCAATCCGCAAGTAAATCGCAGCTGAGTACGCTGTTTTGGAGGCGTCACTAAAACCATGAAGTTCCAGATAATCGTTCGACTTGGTGCCAAGCCAACGTGGAATCCGAACCTTGGTGAGTAATATTAATTCCTCGCGATATGATCTCCATTCATTTACTAAGTCGTTGGTTAGCTCCTCATCCCAACCCACACCTGCAAGCCACAATTTCTGGATAAATACTTTCGCTAAAACCACACTAGGGGCTAACCAGCCTAATGGATCAAAAAGTCGTGCTATCACAGAAATAATGGATCGTTTAGTCACAGGTGCGGTAATCGGCGACGGGAGATTCACCGTGTACTGGAAGGTGTCTGCGGTGCGGTTCCAGGTAAGTCCTAGAATTTTGATGGTACTATCTAATTTTATTTCTACTTCCTTTTCTTTGTGTTCTGGTTTCTTTGCTTGTTTTATTTCATGTGTGATTTTTTGCTTATTTGTGTTGTCCTTATTCATGTTGTCCTTTGTCCTAATTTGATCTATTTGTCCTTTCAATGTATTACTTTCTATTTCCTGTATTGTGTCTAATATGTCTTGGTTGTTACTGTTCCATTTTTGGAGCGTGAATCCACCCTTTCCTAATAAAGCTGTCATTTGCCTGTAGATTTCCAGGCCTGCTTCTACGTTATTACAACCGGTCATCAAGTCATCCATGTAGAAGCACTTCAGAACCATCTCGGCAGCCAGATTATAATTTTTACCTTCATCGTAGGCAACTTGATGTAGAGTTCTAACTGCTTGGTATGGTGCTGATGCCGTACCAAAGGTAACCGTCACCAGCTCGTAGTCCTTGATTTCGTTTTCACGACTGTCTCGCCATAATATGCGCTGAAACAATGCGTCTTCTTCCAAAATCCTGACCTGGCGGTACATTTTGACGATGTCCGCTACCAGTGCTATTGGATGAAGTCTCCATCTTAACACTGTGTGTCTTAAATCAGACTGCAATGTTGGTCCCACCATCAACGTGTCATTGAGTGAGACTCCATTGATATTCTTCTCGGACGCGTTGAACACAACACGTACCTTCGAGGTAATTTTGTCTTCCCGGATTACAGCATGGTGAGGTAAGTATACCGCCACTTCCTTATTCTTATCATTCTTGTCTATCTGCCTCATGTGTCCTAGTTGTAAATATTCTTCTATTACCTGCCTGTACTTTTCCTTTAGATCTGTATTTCCTTCTAGCCTTTTTTCTAACGATTTAAATCTTTTTTCAGCAATAGCACGAGAGCTTCCACCTTTACAAGACGGATTTTCATCGCGGAAAGGTAGTCTCACTATGTAACTTCCACTGGTATCCCTTACTGTAGTTTTAGTATAAAACTCTTCACATTTAATTTCTTCAGGTGTTAGTATTTTCTTTGAACTATTTTGCTCTTCAATTTCCCAAAACTTTCATAATATTTCGTCTTCATTAACTTTTGCATGCAACGCATTAATTTTAGGTGAACTTTTAGATGTGTGCCTACTAACTGCACCGGACAGGACCCACCCTAAGGTAGTGCTCTGAGCAACCGGAGTGCCTGACGGACTCTTTACCATGCCTGCCTTAATAATGCCACTGTAAGCATCAGCACCCAGTAAAATATCTATTTTATTGGGAGTGTTAAACTCTGGATCTGCAAGCAGCAGCGTGTTAACGTTTAACCAATCTAAGGTAGTGTCGACTCTGCACTCAGGTAAGTACGATGTAATTTTACTTAGTACGTAAGCATTTACTTTAAGATTAAAATTTGAATCTATCCGAGATTGGATATTCAAATGTACCATGTACGTTGCCATGGTTGAACTATTACCACCAAGGCCTGAAATAGTTCCTTGAATAGGGATTTTTTTCAGGTTGAGTAGCTGAACTACGGCTTCTGTTACAAAACATGCCTGCGAACCCTGATCGAGCAAGGCTCGGACAGCCTGAAATTCACCAGAGCGTGACTCGGCTTTTATTAGCGCTGTGGCTAATAAAACCTGTCTGGGCTTGGGAATATTACCTGTCGACAGGCATGAAACAATCGGACTAGTATTAGGTGAACTAACACTGTCGATAGCCAATGATGTCGCAGGTTGGTCCCTTTTGTCCGACTCCTGACCTAAATGTAACAGCAAATGATGGCGCCTTTTACAAACCTTACATGTGGTTGGTTTTCTACATTCAGAAACAATGTGATTGCCGCCTAAACAGTTGAAGCAAATTTTATGTTTTGCTACAAAATCACGTCTGACTTCAACTGTCTGCTTTGAGAATTTCTTGCAGAAACAAAGTTTGTGTCCTTCTGAGCAGAATTCACATTGTATTGATGAACTCGTAGCCAACATTGCCTTTGGAGTATGAGTAAATGAACCTTTATTATTGTTGTTGCCCTGATGAACTGGTGCCCTTTTAGGCTCTAGACACTCCAACGCACGAAACCGATTTTCAATAAAAGTTTTAAATTGCTTGAAAGTTGGTAAGTCATTGTTGGAGTCATTGTTGCAAATACTAAGCTCCCATTGTTTACGCGTTTCGTGGCCTAATTTAAAGGTAACAATGTGTATGATAATGACATCCCATGTACTCACGTTTATCGCTAAATTACTCAACGCATTAAGACAATCGCACGTGGTATCAAGCAACTCCTTCAAAGCTGTAGCTGATTCCACCTGCATACATTTTTGACCGAACAACCTCCTAAGAATACAATTTGTTAGGTATTTTTTATTGTTATATCGATTCTGTAGCTGCGTCCAGCACTGAATATAATTCGCATCAGTTATAGGAGTATGACGTATTAATTGTTCTGCTTCGCCAGAAAGGTGACCTTTTAAATAATGGAGCCTTTGCACATTATCTAAAGTATCATTTTTGTGTACTAATGATGTAAAAAGATCATGGAATGTTGTCCATTCATCATATTTTCCTGAGAATGTTGGAATGGATATTTTGGGCAACTTAACAAAGGAATTATTTGATTTATTTATATTAGTTGAAGCATTATCGGTTTGATGTACAGAATCCTTATCTAACCGAATTCTATTAAGTGCTGTTTTCATCAAACTTTTATAAATAACATAAGTGTCCTCTGTGGCGTCATATATATCAACCACTTTCTTTACTATATCTTCAGCTTTATAACGTTCATATAATTTAGTGTTATTTTCTTTAAACAATGCCCAATCCCCCTCCAAAAGTTCTTGCCTTGTTTCTATGTATTCTGGCGTTAATCTATCCTTAATACATTTTTTAAAATTTGTCAATCCCTTTGTGATAACATTCTGTTGATCTCTTAAAACGTTAATTAATCCTTCCATTTTTATGATTGATTTATGTACTTGAATAAATAAAATGCGTAAAATTGATAAAAAAATTAAAAACAACAAATGTATAAGTTGATAAAATCAATATAAATATACAACTGAACAACAACTTTCTCAAAAGAGATAAATTATGCAAAATTTGTCAGTGTTGCAAACTTAAGCAGTAAACTTAGTTCATAAAAACCGACTAAAATTTTCTAAGTTGTACAATTTTATCAAACAAAATAAAACAAGTGCCAAATCACTACTTAAAATTTTACAAGTGTTTTGGAAACACACAAATCTGGTAGAAATCTGGTATAGATTCCCCGTTCCCCCGTTTTCTATAAAAATATTCTAAGTCCTAATTATTCTAAGTCCTAATTATTCTAACATGCACACAAATTGGTAATAAACTAACGAAAATTTTCTAAGTCTAAAAATGTTGTTATAATTTTACATGTCCAAGATTAAGAGCGTTTATACCTTATGAGTGGCAACGTCGCAATTTAGTGTCATATTTCGTGGTTTTCAATTTTTATCATTTAGTCGGAGCTATATTTTAAAAATCTGTTTAATTAACTTTTTAGAATTATGTGAAAACTGTGTAAAAGGTAAGAAATCGTTGCGTTTACAGTTCTATTTATATGCAAATAATACATTGGAAACTTGCAGGGCGTTATTTTCATTGTAAAATAACTGTAAGCATTACGGTTACTTACTTTTTAAACACTTTCACGTAATTCTAAAAAGTTAATTAAACAGATTTTTAAAATATAGTTCTGATTAAATGATAAAAATTGAAAACCATGAAATATGACACTAAATTGCGACGTTGCCACTCATAAGGTATAAACGCTCTTAAGAAATAATTTTCTAAGTCGAACTTCTTCACTATTTCCTCAAGTTTAACTTCTCGTTGGAATAGACTTCAAAATCGTTTGACTGGACCTGTTTGTCCAATGACAAGATAAATGTATAAAATGTACTCACAAAACTGCACTTTACACAAACACCGTTTTCAACCTGCAAGTGGCGCCCTCTGTGGTAGCTATTTGAAGTGCGCGTGACGTCAGCTGTGACGTCGCGTGAATGCTGCGCCTGCGTTACCTCGTCGTCATCCAGTGAAGTGTTGATCTGAGAGTGGCGCCCTCTGTGGCCACTCCTTGAACTAGTCCGCCAATGCTGACTGCTCACCGCCAATGCGGGATGAAGCTGTCGCCGCTAGTGCGGAGAACCGTGTACCTTGCTGCAGCGACCCACTGCAAGTATACGGGAAGGAGAAGCGGGCCAACGGTGGCTCCACTTTTTATCAAAAAAAAACTGTCCAAGTGACCCGGCTCGATTGGGGACCAATGTTAAATACCGGTTGGTATTTGGAGAAAGTTGACCTGATGGTACACTAGCAATAGTTATAAATAAAACCACTGTGTACTGATCTGATATGATAGCTGCTTTAATAAAAAAAAAACTGTTACTTACATACTATTCGCGGTAACGAAACCATAGCGACTTCTAATTTGACGCCAACGCCATCTATCGAGCACGCAAGAAGGTTTACAAATAATCAGGTCGTAAACACACACTTAGACAAACTGTTCTATGTTTGAATTAGATATTTATCAATACAAAATGAGCTGTCATGAGCTGTACATACATCCAAAATACCAAATAACAAATTGTTTATTCTGCTAATAAGTCTGAATAGTGTTAACTTTACTGTTAGTGTTTCAAATAAAATCAGGATAACTAAATTCAATCAACTGTTTATTAAATCGTTTTAAAATTAGAGTAACTTATAATAAAGCAATACATAAGGTGTGCGCTTTTCAAAATCAAAACACAAAAAGGGGCCGCTCCGCTTGTGTACAGCAGTTTTATAACATCCGACTAGTTGTTGCGTGCTGCGCGAGCTGCAAGCAGCTCGCGTCTAGTGGTGGTAGCTCTTACACATGTAAAACCAAAGTAATTCACCAAGCAGCTCGCGTGTTAGTGTGCTACAAAAAATCCCTCAAATCCTCAATGTAGTAAAAATAAATGTAAGCAAAACCATAAAGAATCGTCTATTTAATCAAGTCCCTGAGTGTCGTGAAAGGCCAATCAAAACCCCTGAGGAACCCTAATATCGACCACCTGTTCAAACCCCTCAGTGTAGTAAAATTCCTGAAAAACCCTTAGAGCACCCTAAAATTCATGACAAGTAAAAATCCTCTTTCAGTCGAAACCGTTTGAAGGAACCCAATCGCAGACTATTGGTTTGCGTGCTGCGCGAGCTGCAAGCAGCTCGCGTGCTAGCGGTGGAGGCTCTTACACTTGTAAATGTAGTAAAAAAATTCTATTTAATCAAGCCCCTAAGTGTAGTGAAACGCCAATCAAAACCCCTGAGGAACCCTAAAATCGACCACATGTTCAAACCCCTCAATGTAGTAAAATTCCTGAAAAACCCTTAGAGAACCCTAAAATTCATGACAAGTAAAAATCCTCTTTCGGTCGAAACCGTTTGAACGAACCAAAGTTAAAATTTAAAATATGATTTAATTTAGAGTTAAAATTGTCTATTTAATCAAGCCCCTAAGTGAAGTGAAACGCCAATCAAAACCCCTGAGGAACCCTAAAATCGACCACATGTTCAAACCCCTCAGTGTCGTAAAATTCCTGAAAAACCCTTAGAGCACCCTAAAATTCATGACAAGTAAAAATCCTCTTTCGGTCGAAACCGTTTGAACGAACACAATCGGAGACTATTGGTTTGCGTGCTGCGCGAGCTGCAAGCAGCTCGCGTGTTAGTGTGGTACAAAAAATCCCTCAAATCCTCAATGTAGTAAAAATGTAGGCAAAACCATAGAGAATCGTCTATTTAATCAAGTCCCTGAGTGTCGTGAAAGGCCAATCAAAACCCCTGAGGAACCCTAAAATCGACCACATGTTAAAACCCCTCAATGTCGTAAAATTCCTAAAAAACCCTTAGAGCACCCTAAAATTCATGATTTAAGTAAAAATCCTCTTTCGGTCGAAACCGTTTAAAAGAACCCCATCGGAGACTATTTGTGTGCGTGCTGCGCGAGCTGCAAGCAGCTCGCGTGTTAGTGTGGTACAAAAAATCCCTCAAATCCTCAATGTAGTAAAATTTTTAGCAAAGCCATAAATAATTGTCTATTTAATCAAGCCCCTAAGTGTAGTGAAACGCCAATCAAAACCCCTGAGGAACCCTAAAATCAACCACATGTTAAAACCATAATATAAACTTCTTTTGCTCTAATAACACTTAGTATAACGTTCATTTCATATAATTTTCAATTTGTATAATTGCTCTTTTTATAAGACGTTCAGTTGACCTAATTTTCATATTTACTAATTTTCAGCCAAAATTCTTTAATGAATAAGTAAATATCAGGAAACATCATACTGTTATAACCTCATCTAACCCAAATGATTCACCAACAATAGAGGGGATCTGGCGCTTGGCGGCCGCTGCCGCGGCACGCTCGCTTCACTCGCTCGCCTTCGCGCGCTAATGGTCACTGTTCTAACATAACCTAACCTAAATGATTCACCAACAATAGAGAGGATCCGGGCGCTTGGCGGCCGCTACCGCGGCACGCTCGCTACGCTCGCTCGCCTTCGCAAGCTAATGGTCACTGTTCTAACCTAAAAATGATTCACTAACAATAAAAGGGGGTCTGGCGCTTGGCGGCCGCTGGCGCGGCACGCTCGCTTCGCTCGCTCGCCTTCGCATGCTAATGGTCACTTTTCTAACCTAAAAATTATTCACCAACAATAGAGGGGATCTGGCGCTTGGCGGCCGCTGCCGCGGCACGCTCGCTGCGCTCGCTCGCCTTCGCGCGCTAATGGTCACTGTTCTAACATAACCTAACCTAAATGATTCACCAACAATAGAGGGGATCTGGCGCTTGGCGGCCGCTGCCGCGGCACGCTCGCTACGCTCGCCCACCTTCGCGCGCTAATGGTCACTGTTCTAACCTAAAAATGATTAACCAACAATAGAGGGGATCTGGCGCTTGGCGGCCGCTGCCGCGGCACGCTCGCTTCGCTCGCTCGCCTTCGCGCGCTAATGGTTACTGTTCTAACTTAAAATGATTCACCAACAATAGAGGGGATCTGGCGCTTTGCGGCCGCTGCCGCGGCACGCTCGCTACGCTCGCTCGCCTTCGCGCGCTAGTGGTCACTGTTCTAACATAACCTAACCTAAATTATTCACTAACAATAGAGGGGATCTGGCGCTTGGCGGCCGCTGCCGCGGCACGCTCGCTACGCTCGCCCACCTTCGCGCGCTAATGGTCACTGTTCTAACCTAAAAATGATCCACCAACAATAGAGGGGATCTGGCGCTTGGCGGCCGCTGCCGCGGCACGCTCGCTTCGCTCGCTCGCCTTCGCGCGCAAATGGTCACTGTTCTAACATAACCTAACCTAAATGATTTACCAACAATAGAGGGGATCTTGCGCTTGGCGGCCGCTGCCGCGGCACGCTCGCTACGCTCGCCCACCTTCGCGCGCAAATGGTCACTGTTCTAACATAACCTAACCTAAATGATTCACCAACAATAGAGGGGATCTGGCGCTTGGCGGCCGCCTAACTGAATATTAGTTCAAATGTACATTATAGGAAATGTTCATAAAAATCATAAGAAATTAGGTAAAAAAACGATTACTATAAATTGACTTTGGTAGAACAAACATGTCATTTGGGGCAGCCCATTCTTGCCGGTTACGCAGAGTCAACATTAAAAATGTTGCTATTTCTACTTTTCACGTTTTCGGGGTAAATCAGGGAAATTACCCTAAAAATGGGGAAATTCTTTGCACCGGGCAACACTCCTCAACCAAGTTTACAACCGGTTCATACGTCATGCACATCAGTCGGATGAACCGTTAGAACGACCTCAATCGTACAACTTTTGCAAAACCGGAAATGGCACGGCCGCCATCTTGAATTTCTGAAATGTCATAATTTTCCTGAAGAAAACAAGATACCAGTTATCTTTGACAAAAAAAAACGTGGCTGTACGTTGACTTTGATAGAAGAAAGTAATTCTCCAAAGTCGGGTCTGACCCAAAAATTAATACCCCATTTGCTCTCTGGGTTGCCAGCTGAAATAGATGGAAATGGTCAAATGTCATTTGGGACACCCCATTCTTGCCGGTTACGCAAAGTCCGCATTAAAAATGTCGCTATTTCTAGTTTTCGGGTTTTCGGGGAAAATCAGGAAAAATACCCCAAAAGTGGGTAAATTTCCTACACCAGGCCACACTGCTCAACCAAGTATACAACCAGTAAACAAACTCATGCACCTCAGTCGGATGAACCGTTTGAACGACCTCAATCGGACAACTTTTGCAAAACCGGAAATGGCACGGCCGCCATCTTGATTATCTGAAATGTCAGAATTTTCCTGAAGTGTGCAGGATACAAGCCACTTGCCAGTAAAAAAACGGTGGCTCTACGTTGACTTTGGTAAAACAAAGTAATTCGCCAAAGTCGGGTCTAACCCAAAATTTCAAACCCCAATGGATCTCGGGGTTGCCAGCTAAAAGTGATTAAACCGGTCAAATGTCATTTGGGGTACCCCTTTCTTGCCGGTTACGCAAAGTTCCCATTAAAAATGTCGCTATTTCTACTTTGGATGCCAACTGTCCCATTTAGTGTGTCGAAAATCACGATTTTCAAAACCGGAAAAGGCACGGCCGCCATCTTGAATTTCTGAAATATCAGAATTTTTCTGAAGAGACCAGGATACAAGCTACCTGTCAGTATAAAAACGGTGGCTGTACGTTGACTTTGGTAAAACAAAGTAATTCGCCAAAGTCGGGTCTGACCCAAAAATTCAAACCCCATTTGCTCTCTGGGTTGCCAGCTGAAAGTAATAAAAATGGTCAAATGTCATTTGGGGTACCCCTTTCTTGCCGGTTACGCAAATTTCCCATTAAAAATGTCGCTATTTCTACTTTGGATGCCAACAATCACGATTTTACAACCGGAAATGGCACGGCTGCCATCTTGAATTTCTGAAATGTCAGAATTTTCCTGAAGAGACCAGGATACAAGCCACCTGTCAGTAAAAAAACCATGGCTGTACGTTGACTTTGGTAGAACAAAGTAATTCGCCAAAGTCGGGTCTGACCCAAAATTTCAAACCCCAATGGCTCGCGGGGTTGCCAGCTAAAAGTGATAAAACCGGTCAAATGTCATTTGGGGCACCCCTTTCTTGCCGGTTACGCAAAGTCCCCATTAAAAATGTCGCTATTTCTACTTTTCACGTTTTCGGGGAAAATCTCAAAAAGTACCCCAAAAGTGGGGAAAATTTCCTACACCAGGCCACACTGCTCAACCAAGTATACAACCAGTCATCAAACTCATGCACCTCAGTCGGATGAACCGTTTGAACGACCTCAATCGGACAACTTTTGCAAAACCGGAAATGGCACGGCCGCCATCTTGATTATCTGAAATGTCAGAATTTTCCTGAAGAGACCAGGATACAAGCCTCCTGTCAGTAAAAAAACCATGGCTGTACGTTGACTTTGGTAGAACAAAGTAATTCGCCAAAGTCGGGTCTGACCCAAACTTTCAAACCCCAATGGCTCGCGGGGTTGCCAGCTAAAAGTGATTAAACCGGACAAATGTCATTTGGGGCACCCCATTCTTGCCGGTGATGTAAAGATCCCATTAAAAATGTCGCTATTTCTATTTTTCACGTTTTCGGGGAAAATCTCGAAAAGTACCCCAAAAGTGGGGAAATTTCCTACACCAGGCCACATTGCTCAACCAAGTATACAACCGGTAAACAAACTCATGCACCTCAGTCGGATGAACCGTTTGAACGACCCCAATCGGACAGCTTTTGCGAAACCGGAAATGGCACGGCCGCCATTTTGAATTTCTGAAATGTCAGAATTTTCCTAAAGAGACCAGGATACAAACCACCTGTCAGTAAAAAAACGGTGGCTGTACGTTGACTTTGGTAGAACAAAGTAATTCGCCAAAGTCAGCTCTGACCCAAAAATTCAAACCCCAATGGATCTCGGGGTTGCCAGCTAAAAGTGATTAAACCGGTCAAATGTCATTTGGGGTACCCCTTTCTTGCCGGTTACGCAAAGTTCCCATTAAAAATGTCGCTATTTCTACTTTGTCCCATTTAGTGTGTCGAAAATCACGATTTTAAAACCGGAAATGGCACGGCCGCCATCTTGAATTTCTAAAATGTCAGAATTTTCCTGAAGAGACCAGGATACAAGCCACCTCTCAGTAAAAAAACCATGGCTGTACGTTGACTTTGGTAGAACAAAGTAATTCGCCAAAGTCGGGTCTGACCCAAACTTTCAAACCCCAATGGCTCGCGGGGTTGCCAGCTGAAAGTAATGAAAATGGTCAAATGTCATTTGGGGCACCCCTTTCTTGCCGGTTACGCAAAGTTTCCATTAAAAATGTCGCTATTTCTACTTTGGATGCCAACAATCACGATTTTTAAAACCGGAAGTGGCACGGCCGCCATCTTGAATTTCTGAAATGTCAGAATTTTCCTGAAGAGACCAGGATACAAGCCACCTGTCAATAAAAAAACGGTGGCTGTACGTTGACTTTGGTAGAACAAAGTAATTCGCCAAAGTCGGGTCTGACCCAAACTTTCAAACCCCAATGGCTCGCGGGGTTGCCAGCTAAAAGTGATTAAACCGGTCAAATGTCATTTAGGGCACCCCTTTCTTGCCGGTTACGCAAAGTTCCCATTAAAAATGTCGCTATTTCTACTTTGGATGCCAACAATCACGATTTTTAAAACCGGAAGTGGCACGTCCGCCATCTTGAATTTTTGAAATGTCAGAATTTTCCTGAAGACACCAGGATACAGGCTACCTGTCAGTAGAAAAACGGTGGCTCTACGTTAACTTTGGTAGAACAAAGTAATTCGCCAAAGTCGGGTGTGACCCAAAATTTCAAACCCCAATGGCTCGCGGGGTTGCCAGCTAAAAGTGATTAAACCGGTAAAATGTCATTTGGGGCACCCCATTCTTGCCTGTGATGTAAAGATCCCATTAAAAATGTCGCTATTTCTACTTTGTCCCATTTAGTGTGTCGAAAATCACGATTTTAAAACCGGAAGTGGCACGGCCGCCATCTTGAATTTCTGAAATGTCAGAATTTTCCTGAAGAGACCAGGATACAAGCCACCTGTCAGTAAAAAAACCATGGCTGTACGTTGACTTTGGTAGAACAAAGTAATTCGCCAAAGTCGGGTCTGACCCAAAATTTCAAACCCCAATGGATCTCGGGGTTGCCAGCTAAAAGTGATTAAACCGGTCAAATGTCATTTAGGGTACCCCATTCTTGCCGGTTACGCAAAGTCGCCATTAAAAATGTCGCTAGTTCTACTTTTCACGTTTTCGGGGAAAATCTCAAAAAGTACCCCAAAAGTGGGGAAATTTTCTACACCAGGCCACACTGCTCAACCAAGTATACAACCAGTAAACAAACTCATGCACCTCAGTCGGATGAACCGTTTGAACGACCTCAATCGGACAACTTTTGCAAAACCGGAAATGGCACGGCCGCCATCTTGAATTTCTGAAATGTCAGAATTTTCCTGAAGTGTGCAGGATACAAGCCACTTGTCAGTAAAAAAACGGTGGCTCTACGTTGACTTAAGTAGAACAAAGTAATTCGCCAAAGTCGGGTCTGACCCAAAATTTCAAACCCCAATGGATCTCGGGGTTGCCAGCTAAAAGTGATTAAACCTGTCAAATGTCATTTGGGGCACCCCTTCCTTGCCGGTTACGCAAAGTTCCCATTAAAAATGTCGCTATTTCTACTTTGGATGCCAACAATCACGATTTTTAAAACCGGAAATGGCACGGCCGCCATCTTGAATTTCTGAAATGTCAGAATTTTCCTGGAGAGACCAGGATACAAGCCACCTGTCAGTAAAAAAACGGTGGCTGTACGTTGACTTTAGTAGAACAAAGTAATTCGCCAAAGTCGGGTCTGACCCAAAATTTCAAACCCCAATGGCTCGCGGGGTTGCCAGCTAAAAGTGATAAAACCGGTCAAATGTCATTTGGGGCACCCCTTTCTTGCCGGTTACGCAAAGTCCCCATTAAAAATGTCGCTATTTCTACTTTTCACGTTTTCGGGGAAAATCTCAAAAAGTACCCCAAAAGTGGGGAAAATTTCTACACCAGGCCACACTCCTCAACCGAGTAAACAACCGTGTCATACAACACGATCCAGTCGGGGGTTGCCAACTGTCCCTTTTTCCCTTTCGAAAAATGCGATTTTTCGTCATTTTCACAAAATGGCCGCCACACCGTCCGCCATCTTGTTTTTTTGAAATGTCAGAATTTTCCTGAAATCTCAAGGATATAGGCTATCAATCGATGTACTCGGTGTTGCCAACTTTATAGTTTGGTAGAACAAAGTAATTCGGCAAAGTGAAAAGGTCCCAAAAATTAAAATATTAAATTTTTTTTGGGGTGACCAATTAAAAGGGATGAAAATGGTCAAATGTCATTCGGGGGACCCCAATGTTGCCAGCCAGTGAAAGTCTCTATTCAAAATGTCGCTATTTCTACTTTTCATGTTTTTGGGGAAAATCTGGGAAATTACCCTGAAAATGGGGAAAAATTTCACACCAGGCAACACTCCTCAACGAAACACACGACCGCTCGGTACAACTCGAACCCGTCCGATGTTGCCAACTACCCGAAAAATGAGTTTGAAAAAAAACGTAAAATCCACATTTTTACAAAATGGCCGCCACAGCGTCCGCCATCTTTGATTTTTTAAATGTCATAATTTTTCCTAAATGTCATTGAAATTACCTACCAATAACCATAGTCAAAATTTTTTATTTTTAAAATCTGTAAAACAAAGTAATTGGTCAAAGTCGAGCAAAAAAAGTGGCAAATTTCAAAACCCCGTAGCGCGGCCGCCATTTTGTTTTTTTTTTTTTTCTTACTTTTTTTTTAAATCATTCTCAATCCTCTACAAAATCTATCAATCAAAATCTTTCCAAGTCTTTTCCCTACCGAGATTGGAATTCGCATGGCCGCCATCTTGGATATGACGTCACCGCTATAATTTTCCTCTACTCGCCCGGTGTTGCCACACATTTCCCCAAAACAAACCCCCCACCCATCTCCCACCCATTTCGAGAAAAGGCATGTCAGTCAGTGAGTCAGTGAGTGGCCCTGCAGTTTTATATAATATAACTAGTTGTTGCGTGCTGCGCGAGCTGCAAGCAGCTCGCGTCTAGTGGTGGTAGCTCTTACACATGTAAAACCAAAGTAATTCACCAAGCAGCTCGCGTGTTAGTGTGCTACAAAAAATCCCTCAAATCCTCAATGTAGTAAAAATAAATGTAAGCAAAACCATAAAGAATCGTCTATTTAATCAAGTCCCTGAGTGTCGTGAAAGGCCAATCAAAACCCCTGAGGAACCCTAATATCGACCACCTGTTCAAACCCCTCAGTGTAGTAAAATTCCTGAAAAACCCTTAGAGCACCCTAAAATTCATGACAAGTAAAAATCCTCTTTCAGTCGAAACCGTTTGAAGGAACCCAATCGCAGACTATTGGTTTGCGTGCTGCGCGAGCTGCAAGCAGCTCGCGTGCTAGCGGTGGAGGCTCTTACACTTGTAAATGTAGTAAAAAAATTCTATTTAATCAAGCCCCTAAGTGTAGTGAAACGCCAATCAAAACCCCTGAGGAACCCTAAAATCGACCACATGTTCAAACCCCTCAATGTAGTAAAATTCCTGAAAAACCCTTAGAGAACCCTAAAATTCATGACAAGTAAAAATCCTCTTTCGGTCGAAACCGTTTGAACGAACCAAAGTTAAAATTTAAAATATGATTTAATTTAGAGTTAAAATTGTCTATTTAATCAAGCCCCTAAGTGAAGTGAAACGCCAATCAAAACCCCTGAGGAACCCTAAAATCGACCACATGTTCAAACCCCTCAGTGTCGTAAAATTCCTGAAAAACCCTTAGAGCACCCTAAAATTCATGACAAGTAAAAATCCTCTTTCGGTCGAAACCGTTTGAACGAACACAATCGGAGACTATTGGTTTGCGTGCTGCGCGAGCTGCAAGCAGCTCGCGTGTTAGTGTGGTACAAAAAATCCCTCAAATCCTCAATGTAGTAAAAATGTAGGCAAAACCATAGAGAATCGTCTATTTAATCAAGTCCCTGAGTGTCGTGAAAGGCCAATCAAAACCCCTGAGGAACCCTAAAATCGACCACATGTTAAAACCCCTCAATGTCGTAAAATTCCTAAAAAACCCTTAGAGCACCCTAAAATTCATGATTTAAGTAAAAATCCTCTTTCGGTCGAAACCGTTTAAAAGAACCCCATCGGAGACTATTTGTGTGCGTGCTGCGCGAGCTGCAAGCAGCTCGCGTGTTAGTGTGGTACAAAAAATCCCTCAAATCCTCAATGTAGTAAAATTTTTAGCAAAGCCATAAATAATTGTCTATTTAATCAAGCCCCTAAGTGTAGTGAAACGCCAATCAAAACCCCTGAGGAACCCTAAAATCAACCACATGTTAAAACCATAATATAAACTTCTTTTGCTCTAATAACACTTAGTATAACGTTCATTTCATATAATTTTCAATTTGTATAATTGCTCTTTTTATAAGACGTTCAGTTGACCTAATTTTCATATTTACTAATTTTCAGCCAAAATTCTTTAATGAATAAGTAAATATCAGGAAACATCATACTGTTATAACCTCATCTAACCCAAATGATTCACCAACAATAGAGGGGATCTGGCGCTTGGCGGCCGCTGCCGCGGCACGCTCGCTTCACTCGCTCGCCTTCGCGCGCTAATGGTCACTGTTCTAACATAACCTAACCTAAATGATTCACCAACAATAGAGAGGATCCGGGCGCTTGGCGGCCGCTACCGCGGCACGCTCGCTACGCTCGCTCGCCTTCGCAAGCTAATGGTCACTGTTCTAACCTAAAAATGATTCACTAACAATAAAAGGGGGTCTGGCGCTTGGCGGCCGCTGGCGCGGCACGCTCGCTTCGCTCGCTCGCCTTCGCATGCTAATGGTCACTTTTCTAACCTAAAAATTATTCACCAACAATAGAGGGGATCTGGCGCTTGGCGGCCGCTGCCGCGGCACGCTCGCTGCGCTCGCTCGCCTTCGCGCGCTAATGGTCACTGTTCTAACATAACCTAACCTAAATGATTCACCAACAATAGAGGGGATCTGGCGCTTGGCGGCCGCTGCCGCGGCACGCTCGCTACGCTCGCCCACCTTCGCGCGCTAATGGTCACTGTTCTAACCTAAAAATGATTAACCAACAATAGAGGGGATCTGGCGCTTGGCGGCCGCTGCCGCGGCACGCTCGCTTCGCTCGCTCGCCTTCGCGCGCTAATGGTTACTGTTCTAACTTAAAATGATTCACCAACAATAGAGGGGATCTGGCGCTTTGCGGCCGCTGCCGCGGCACGCTCGCTACGCTCGCTCGCCTTCGCGCGCTAGTGGTCACTGTTCTAACATAACCTAACCTAAATTATTCACTAACAATAGAGGGGATCTGGCGCTTGGCGGCCGCTGCCGCGGCACGCTCGCTACGCTCGCCCACCTTCGCGCGCTAATGGTCACTGTTCTAACCTAAAAATGATCCACCAACAATAGAGGGGATCTGGCGCTTGGCGGCCGCTGCCGCGGCACGCTCGCTTCGCTCGCTCGCCTTCGCGCGCAAATGGTCACTGTTCTAACATAACCTAACCTAAATGATTTACCAACAATAGAGGGGATCTTGCGCTTGGCGGCCGCTGCCGCGGCACGCTCGCTACGCTCGCCCACCTTCGCGCGCAAATGGTCACTGTTCTAACATAACCTAACCTAAATGATTCACCAACAATAGAGGGGATCTGGCGCTTGGCGGCCGCCTAACTGAATATTAGTTCAAATGTACATTATAGGAAATGTTCATAAAAATCATAAGAAATTAGGTAAAAAAACGATTACTATAAATTGACTTTGGTAGAACAAACATGTCATTTGGGGCAGCCCATTCTTGCCGGTTACGCAGAGTCAACATTAAAAATGTTGCTATTTCTACTTTTCACGTTTTCGGGGTAAATCAGGGAAATTACCCTAAAAATGGGGAAATTCTTTGCACCGGGCAACACTCCTCAACCAAGTTTACAACCGGTTCATACGTCATGCACATCAGTCGGATGAACCGTTAGAACGACCTCAATCGTACAACTTTTGCAAAACCGGAAATGGCACGGCCGCCATCTTGAATTTCTGAAATGTCATAATTTTCCTGAAGAAAACAAGATACCAGTTATCTTTGACAAAAAAAAACGTGGCTGTACGTTGACTTTGATAGAAGAAAGTAATTCTCCAAAGTCGGGTCTGACCCAAAAATTAATACCCCATTTGCTCTCTGGGTTGCCAGCTGAAATAGATGGAAATGGTCAAATGTCATTTGGGACACCCCATTCTTGCCGGTTACGCAAAGTCCGCATTAAAAATGTCGCTATTTCTAGTTTTCGGGTTTTCGGGGAAAATCAGGAAAAATACCCCAAAAGTGGGTAAATTTCCTACACCAGGCCACACTGCTCAACCAAGTATACAACCAGTAAACAAACTCATGCACCTCAGTCGGATGAACCGTTTGAACGACCTCAATCGGACAACTTTTGCAAAACCGGAAATGGCACGGCCGCCATCTTGATTATCTGAAATGTCAGAATTTTCCTGAAGTGTGCAGGATACAAGCCACTTGCCAGTAAAAAAACGGTGGCTCTACGTTGACTTTGGTAAAACAAAGTAATTCGCCAAAGTCGGGTCTAACCCAAAATTTCAAACCCCAATGGATCTCGGGGTTGCCAGCTAAAAGTGATTAAACCGGTCAAATGTCATTTGGGGTACCCCTTTCTTGCCGGTTACGCAAAGTTCCCATTAAAAATGTCGCTATTTCTACTTTGGATGCCAACTGTCCCATTTAGTGTGTCGAAAATCACGATTTTCAAAACCGGAAAAGGCACGGCCGCCATCTTGAATTTCTGAAATATCAGAATTTTTCTGAAGAGACCAGGATACAAGCTACCTGTCAGTATAAAAACGGTGGCTGTACGTTGACTTTGGTAAAACAAAGTAATTCGCCAAAGTCGGGTCTGACCCAAAAATTCAAACCCCATTTGCTCTCTGGGTTGCCAGCTGAAAGTAATAAAAATGGTCAAATGTCATTTGGGGTACCCCTTTCTTGCCGGTTACGCAAATTTCCCATTAAAAATGTCGCTATTTCTACTTTGGATGCCAACAATCACGATTTTACAACCGGAAATGGCACGGCTGCCATCTTGAATTTCTGAAATGTCAGAATTTTCCTGAAGAGACCAGGATACAAGCCACCTGTCAGTAAAAAAACCATGGCTGTACGTTGACTTTGGTAGAACAAAGTAATTCGCCAAAGTCGGGTCTGACCCAAAATTTCAAACCCCAATGGCTCGCGGGGTTGCCAGCTAAAAGTGATAAAACCGGTCAAATGTCATTTGGGGCACCCCTTTCTTGCCGGTTACGCAAAGTCCCCATTAAAAATGTCGCTATTTCTACTTTTCACGTTTTCGGGGAAAATCTCAAAAAGTACCCCAAAAGTGGGGAAAATTTCCTACACCAGGCCACACTGCTCAACCAAGTATACAACCAGTCATCAAACTCATGCACCTCAGTCGGATGAACCGTTTGAACGACCTCAATCGGACAACTTTTGCAAAACCGGAAATGGCACGGCCGCCATCTTGATTATCTGAAATGTCAGAATTTTCCTGAAGAGACCAGGATACAAGCCTCCTGTCAGTAAAAAAACCATGGCTGTACGTTGACTTTGGTAGAACAAAGTAATTCGCCAAAGTCGGGTCTGACCCAAACTTTCAAACCCCAATGGCTCGCGGGGTTGCCAGCTAAAAGTGATTAAACCGGACAAATGTCATTTGGGGCACCCCATTCTTGCCGGTGATGTAAAGATCCCATTAAAAATGTCGCTATTTCTATTTTTCACGTTTTCGGGGAAAATCTCGAAAAGTACCCCAAAAGTGGGGAAATTTCCTACACCAGGCCACATTGCTCAACCAAGTATACAACCGGTAAACAAACTCATGCACCTCAGTCGGATGAACCGTTTGAACGACCCCAATCGGACAGCTTTTGCGAAACCGGAAATGGCACGGCCGCCATTTTGAATTTCTGAAATGTCAGAATTTTCCTAAAGAGACCAGGATACAAACCACCTGTCAGTAAAAAAACGGTGGCTGTACGTTGACTTTGGTAGAACAAAGTAATTCGCCAAAGTCAGCTCTGACCCAAAAATTCAAACCCCAATGGATCTCGGGGTTGCCAGCTAAAAGTGATTAAACCGGTCAAATGTCATTTGGGGTACCCCTTTCTTGCCGGTTACGCAAAGTTCCCATTAAAAATGTCGCTATTTCTACTTTGTCCCATTTAGTGTGTCGAAAATCACGATTTTAAAACCGGAAATGGCACGGCCGCCATCTTGAATTTCTAAAATGTCAGAATTTTCCTGAAGAGACCAGGATACAAGCCACCTCTCAGTAAAAAAACCATGGCTGTACGTTGACTTTGGTAGAACAAAGTAATTCGCCAAAGTCGGGTCTGACCCAAACTTTCAAACCCCAATGGCTCGCGGGGTTGCCAGCTGAAAGTAATGAAAATGGTCAAATGTCATTTGGGGCACCCCTTTCTTGCCGGTTACGCAAAGTTTCCATTAAAAATGTCGCTATTTCTACTTTGGATGCCAACAATCACGATTTTTAAAACCGGAAGTGGCACGGCCGCCATCTTGAATTTCTGAAATGTCAGAATTTTCCTGAAGAGACCAGGATACAAGCCACCTGTCAATAAAAAAACGGTGGCTGTACGTTGACTTTGGTAGAACAAAGTAATTCGCCAAAGTCGGGTCTGACCCAAACTTTCAAACCCCAATGGCTCGCGGGGTTGCCAGCTAAAAGTGATTAAACCGGTCAAATGTCATTTAGGGCACCCCTTTCTTGCCGGTTACGCAAAGTTCCCATTAAAAATGTCGCTATTTCTACTTTGGATGCCAACAATCACGATTTTTAAAACCGGAAGTGGCACGTCCGCCATCTTGAATTTTTGAAATGTCAGAATTTTCCTGAAGACACCAGGATACAGGCTACCTGTCAGTAGAAAAACGGTGGCTCTACGTTAACTTTGGTAGAACAAAGTAATTCGCCAAAGTCGGGTGTGACCCAAAATTTCAAACCCCAATGGCTCGCGGGGTTGCCAGCTAAAAGTGATTAAACCGGTAAAATGTCATTTGGGGCACCCCATTCTTGCCTGTGATGTAAAGATCCCATTAAAAATGTCGCTATTTCTACTTTGTCCCATTTAGTGTGTCGAAAATCACGATTTTAAAACCGGAAGTGGCACGGCCGCCATCTTGAATTTCTGAAATGTCAGAATTTTCCTGAAGAGACCAGGATACAAGCCACCTGTCAGTAAAAAAACCATGGCTGTACGTTGACTTTGGTAGAACAAAGTAATTCGCCAAAGTCGGGTCTGACCCAAAATTTCAAACCCCAATGGATCTCGGGGTTGCCAGCTAAAAGTGATTAAACCGGTCAAATGTCATTTAGGGTACCCCATTCTTGCCGGTTACGCAAAGTCGCCATTAAAAATGTCGCTAGTTCTACTTTTCACGTTTTCGGGGAAAATCTCAAAAAGTACCCCAAAAGTGGGGAAATTTTCTACACCAGGCCACACTGCTCAACCAAGTATACAACCAGTAAACAAACTCATGCACCTCAGTCGGATGAACCGTTTGAACGACCTCAATCGGACAACTTTTGCAAAACCGGAAATGGCACGGCCGCCATCTTGAATTTCTGAAATGTCAGAATTTTCCTGAAGTGTGCAGGATACAAGCCACTTGTCAGTAAAAAAACGGTGGCTCTACGTTGACTTAAGTAGAACAAAGTAATTCGCCAAAGTCGGGTCTGACCCAAAATTTCAAACCCCAATGGATCTCGGGGTTGCCAGCTAAAAGTGATTAAACCTGTCAAATGTCATTTGGGGCACCCCTTCCTTGCCGGTTACGCAAAGTTCCCATTAAAAATGTCGCTATTTCTACTTTGGATGCCAACAATCACGATTTTTAAAACCGGAAATGGCACGGCCGCCATCTTGAATTTCTGAAATGTCAGAATTTTCCTGGAGAGACCAGGATACAAGCCACCTGTCAGTAAAAAAACGGTGGCTGTACGTTGACTTTAGTAGAACAAAGTAATTCGCCAAAGTCGGGTCTGACCCAAAATTTCAAACCCCAATGGCTCGCGGGGTTGCCAGCTAAAAGTGATAAAACCGGTCAAATGTCATTTGGGGCACCCCTTTCTTGCCGGTTACGCAAAGTCCCCATTAAAAATGTCGCTATTTCTACTTTTCACGTTTTCGGGGAAAATCTCAAAAAGTACCCCAAAAGTGGGGAAAATTTCTACACCAGGCCACACTCCTCAACCGAGTAAACAACCGTGTCATACAACACGATCCAGTCGGGGGTTGCCAACTGTCCCTTTTTCCCTTTCGAAAAATGCGATTTTTCGTCATTTTCACAAAATGGCCGCCACACCGTCCGCCATCTTGTTTTTTTGAAATGTCAGAATTTTCCTGAAATCTCAAGGATATAGGCTATCAATCGATGTACTCGGTGTTGCCAACTTTATAGTTTGGTAGAACAAAGTAATTCGGCAAAGTGAAAAGGTCCCAAAAATTAAAATATTAAATTTTTTTTGGGGTGACCAATTAAAAGGGATGAAAATGGTCAAATGTCATTCGGGGGACCCCAATGTTGCCAGCCAGTGAAAGTCTCTATTCAAAATGTCGCTATTTCTACTTTTCATGTTTTTGGGGAAAATCTGGGAAATTACCCTGAAAATGGGGAAAAATTTCACACCAGGCAACACTCCTCAACGAAACACACGACCGCTCGGTACAACTCGAACCCGTCCGATGTTGCCAACTACCCGAAAAATGAGTTTGAAAAAAAACGTAAAATCCACATTTTTACAAAATGGCCGCCACAGCGTCCGCCATCTTTGATTTTTTAAATGTCATAATTTTTCCTAAATGTCATTGAAATTACCTACCAATAACCATAGTCAAAATTTTTTATTTTTAAAATCTGTAAAACAAAGTAATTGGTCAAAGTCGAGCAAAAAAAGTGGCAAATTTCAAAACCCCGTAGCGCGGCCGCCATTTTGTTTTTTTTTTTTTTCTTACTTTTTTTTTAAATCATTCTCAATCCTCTACAAAATCTATCAATCAAAATCTTTCCAAGTCTTTTCCCTACCGAGATTGGAATTCGCATGGCCGCCATCTTGGATATGACGTCACCGCTATAATTTTCCTCTACTCGCCCGGTGTTGCCACACATTTCCCCAAAACAAACCCCCCACCCATCTCCCACCCATTTCGAGAAAAGGCATGTCAGTCAGTGAGTCAGTGAGTGGCCCTGCAGTTTTATATAATATAAAATATAAATGGCACCGTTGAAGAAACGTCAGCGGTTCAAATATTAAACCGCCCGCCGCTCGACCGTCGGTGATTGACGTTTCTTGACTGCAATGTTGCCAACAATAGGTAATTAAATGATCGTTAATGATTTCTGATAAGTAAGCTAATTTGTTGATTAGTTGTGCTAAAAGTTCTAAGAAATGTTTTGGACGATTATAAATTTTCATTAGTACATCTTTTAAAACTCGAGGGTAGTTAACTAATTTTCGACGTTTTGAAATAAAAGGGCTAAAATATTGCTTTAGATTGTTCACAACGGTGTAACTGCTAACACAAAATTTTTGCCGTGCGACTATAAAATCTTAAAATGGAAAGTTTAATCACCAATTTAGACTGGTTTGTTCTTCTAAAAAGTGAGAGTACTTCAATTAATCATGAAGTATTGTTTGGTGCAGTTGTATCCCGCATAGTCGATTGCCTTTCTACCGAAGATCGAGTAACTCTCAAAGAATTTTGTCGAAAATTCACGCGAGCTGCTTTACAGAGATGGCAGAAATCCAACCGATTCCTTGATCACTTCAGAAGACTGTACGGAAATTGGCTGCAAGCAAATATTGATTGGCCAAGTTGTGTGCAAACTTTAGTTAATCAAGAACCAACTGTTGATGAGATACCAGGAGCACAATCAGACTCTCAAGAACCGTCGTCGTCGGCATCATTGTCCGTTCGCGTTGGAACAATGACAAAAAGGTCCCGAAAACCATTCGAAGATTTGGGAAGTAAACAGAAAAAGAGAAGATCTGATGATCATACAGGCGAAGACTCCAGTGAATTGGCATATGCAGCTGCAGCGCGTTTAAAAGAAGAAGGGCATGAGGATATCGCATCTATGATCGAATAAATGATGAAAAATCCTGAAGCAGCCGTTAAAATTAAAGAAACGCTTAAGAAACCAGTGAAAAAAGTCATATTTACACCAGAGAAAGCGCTTGGATTGCTTCTTTCACTAAAACTGTCAAAGTGGCAATATATTACTTTGCGAGAGGCTGCCATTCGGGAAGGTGCTAAGGATATTTATCCATCCTACTATAAAGTGCAACAAACTAAGCTTGATTGCTACCCTCCGAAGCAATCAGTGTCAGTTACGGATTCCTCGGCTAGGATTACAAGATTAGAAGATTATTCTTCAAGCTTTACTTGACATCACGGTGACGAGGATCCTTCAAAGTCTTTCTGACTATGCGGATGTGCAAAATAAGCAACTAAAGCTGATATCCAAGTGGGGATTTGATGGTGTTTCCAACCAAAGCCGATACAAGCAGAAAATGGAGGGTGAGCAAGATGATGCAAGCATTTTCATGACCTCCTTGGTGCCACTAAAACTGACAGATGGAGATAATACTGTATGGACGAACCCAAAACCATGCTCAACTTTGTATTGCTGTCCAGTTCAGTTTACTTTTGTAAAGGAGAGCGAAGCAGTTGTCATTGGTTTCAAAAGACAAATGGATGATGCAATTGAGGCCCTTAACCCCACAGAGTGCATTAATGATAACATGGTGACCAATGACTAAAGACTCTTATTCTTTAGTCATTGATGGTGACTCATCAACTAATGATGACAATGATCGACGCCAAAGTCTGCACGTACCTTTCTGAGGCCAGATCAAATGCATCGCGCTACCTGTGCTTAGCAAAACCTACGGAAATGAACCGCTTAGATGTTGTAACATCAAAGACTGTGTGTGCTGACATATACGAATTTAGCTTGTCATCCCTACACGCACGTATTAATTGTATGGAATATCTGTTACATATTGCGTACAGGCTCGACTTCAAACGGTGGGCAGCGAGAAGTAATGAGGACAAAGAAATGTTGCAGAACAGAAAACAATCTATTCAAAATAAATTCAAAGATCAGCTCAATCAATTGTGAAACAAGGCTCGGGAACTACCAATGACGGGAATACCGCAAGAACGTTTTTCTAGTTTCCCAATAAAACTGCAGCTATTACCGGGTTGGACGAAGATCTTAATAAAAGATTTGCTGTGATTTTGCAAGCGATAATATCTGGCGAGAAGATCGACGTAATAAAATTTAAAGATTTTTCCCGCAAAACAGCAGAAAAGTACGTGGAATTGTACGACTGGTACTACATGTCGTCAACCGTACATAAATTATTAATACACGGGGCTGACATAATCGAGAAAAATGATATTGTGCCGATTGGGACTCTCTCGAAAGAAGCCTCAGTCTCGAAACCAAGATTTTGGGAGGTTCCGGGAACATCATTCGCAGAAAAGAAGCAGGCAAGATTCTAATCAAGATATCTTAAATATGCTTATTGTTTCTTCGGATCCTTTTCTAAGTCCACAAAGGCCTAAGTTAGATACCAAAAGAAAGCAGAGCTTTTTTGCTGAAACTCTCGACAGTTTCAGGAAAGTGAGTTCGAGTTTTTAGATATATCCAATCTGGATTCTGACTCAGAATTGGAGTCCCACAACGACAGCGATAAGAAAAATGTTTAATATTTGATTTCATTTTTACTATTTTTTTAAAATTTTTTCTTGTTTTATAGTCTTAATATTTTGGTCAGTAAAATTCTTCATAATTAACAATGTTCTTAATTTAGTCACTAAAGGGAACAGTTTCATGTGTAAAAATAAATAAAAATACTTTGACGATTTAAAAAAAAAAATAGCAGCGATAACCGATAAATCGTTAAATGACATAAATGTCAAAAAATCATAAATAATTAGTACTATAACGACCTGTAAGGATATTACGGTTTTCCTTGCTGTTTGCGAGATAATTAACTTTAAAAAAAATTATAATTCCTTCGTTTTTGTCCAGAATTAACTCGGGTGTCATTTTTGAATATAGTAACAACTAATAGAAGCAATATCCGGCAAAAAATCCGGCACTTGCAGATAGAAATCCCTAAGTCTATGAAAGCCGATTTTCAGCCCACTGTGCTCCGCCGCCATGGTACGG
Organism: Brachylomia viminalis; assembly: GCA_937001585.2. NCBI lineage: Eukaryota > Metazoa > Arthropoda > Insecta > Lepidoptera > Noctuidae > Brachylomia > Brachylomia viminalis. The sequence goes on from OW443299.2 coordinate 15,721,971, forward strand.
AGCGAGAGGGCATGGGAAGCGGCCAACTCCTTTTGCGAAGCAGTATTGCTCGTTTCCTCCGGGTGAACCACACAATGGTCACACCCAGGCGTTTCCTCCCGCTTTATCCGGAACAGGAACCTCCCGAAGCAACCGTGTCCGGTGAGGACCAGGCGTCAGGCGGAAAGTGAGGACGCCATGGCGCCTCTCTAGCCACTCCTCAAAGTGGTGACTTATCGCCAAAATAGTGGCGTGCCCAGCACTGGATTGCCACATTTTCAGGGGTTAAAATCCAAGCCAATATATTTAAATTGCTGTTTGTTTAGTTGTGGGGTTTCAAAACGGTGTCTACATTATCACCTCTTAAAGTCATAACGTACCAGGGTCACCTTGTTGGCATCTTACTGCAGATTCCAAAACATTGTCCTTGTATAATAATTTGGAAGAGTACTTGTAACATTGCCACATAAAACCATAAATTCCCCTTTGACTTCAGCCATTGATAATTATGCTAAAAACCCACTGCAGCCAACAAAGTGTCCCTATTTACGGAGTTAAAGGCGTTGGGTGAAGCGAAAAATAATAAAAATTAAGAAAACCATAATCTCTCGCACTGATCCCGAGACAGGGGTGGTCAACTTTCTGTGAAATTTAATCATTTAAAATTAAATAAATAAACAACATGACCTATGCCATTTATTGCAATAAACGGCAAAGATCATGTTACTTTTTATTTATTTAATAATTCGTAATTAGTATTACTGATTAACGTTCAGTCACAGAACAAATAGTAGGTACAAGTACAGAAGAGGCACTTCGCGCAACAATTAATAGAAATAGCGACTCTTGCTACTAAGCAACAAAGTGCAATTCAGCTCGCATCATTTAGCGCTCAGTGCCTACGATATTCACCTAAACGTTGCCGCTCTCTTCTAACGCGTAACTCTGTCGCTGTCTGGCGTGGAGTGACGCATTAACTGTGGCGCTAGGGTTGTCGCCTGTCGGCTTGCCGCTGCTACTCTATTATTCATCGTCTATCTACCTACTTGGCCACGTAATCTATCTTATGTTTGATACGTATGATTACACGGTCAATGAAAACAAACCTTTATCTTTAGGTTACCTAGATACCTCTGTGTTTATTTTCACTCTGTGTTTGTGTTCATTCCTCATTATCTTACCATCATATTTTCACATTCTGCATTAGTTAAAAAGTTCGTAGAACAAAAACATCAACAATTCTGGTTGTTTACATTTTCACTAGGTACGTATACTAATTCTTCATCATCTCCTAAACGCGTGGACCGATTTACATGATTAAATCGGATAAAATGGTTTTAGACTTAGACCTTTCATTTGACATCAAAATCGTCAAAATATCTCAACAAAAAATCTAATTTTCAAGTTTCTCTCGTAATTATATAAAAACGCGTAACAATTCCTTTAAAAACTATCATAGCAATCATTAAAACGTTAAAATTAGGGTTCTATAAGACTGTACCTACCTACCTACTTGTTACCTAATTACCTTTTAGATGGTGTTTCGTAGCCGACATAATGCACACGAAAACGAAGTTTTATCATAGTTTTAAATGAATTTGAACTTACCTTTCCTAATCTGCAGGTAATGAAACAAATTACATCGTCAGCTTGTTTCCACACATATCCGTCAAATGAGCAATGTTTGAAACCAGCCATTCTTGTTGTTCACTATTCGAAACTTTCAAAATATTACGCACGCGCGAGCGGTAACAACCGACTGGCTGAGTGGCGACGGCACCACGCGAAAGTGTAGGCATTTATCGCTGTAGGTACGCCGAGTAGCTGAAGGAGGCCTGGTTCAGTGTGCTATTGTTTACTTGACCGTCGATCATGGTTTAAAAAACCGAACAAGAGCGAATCGGACTTGCGCACCTAGTTTCTTCTGTGCAAGACCGAATCGGACTTGTGCACCCAGTATCTTTTGTGATGTCTTGTTTACTTATACCTTTTTATCGGCTAAAATGATAAAATACAATGTCTTTGGAAAATAATTATAATTTATTGTTTTACACACTACAATAAATAGTTACAACTAGTTGTAAGGAGTCGCCAACTACACTATCGGCCAGAATAATCATAAAATTTTTTGAAAAAATAAACAAGCCCAGATGAAGCCTATCTGATCTAACGTTAAAATAAATAGGTTATCGAACGATTAAATTACAATTAAGTATAAAATATAGTTTTTGGTAGTGAAACATTTAACATGGTTTCATAATGAAGAATTTTCAAATATAACATTCACACAAAATACACAATTGACATTTAAATATAGGTAACAAGAGTCAAAAAAATATTAAAGAGACCGGCTGTAATTTCATAGTATGAAATATATGCTTCAATGATTACGCTCTCTCAAGGGGGATATAATGGTCTGCAAGTTTTCCTTGCCGATTTTAGTAGATTTCCGTAAGACTGAAGGTGATTTAGGTTTATATGGTATTTGTTCCGAATCTTTCTTCATCTTGTCAATGATTGAAGACTGCTTTGCCACTGTCATTGTCAACTCCTCGTTTTCTTGGCGAAGCAAAGATAACTCGACTACTAGAGACTGTTGATCTTGGATCTGTAAATTATAAGTGTATCAGCATTAGTTTGTTCAACACCACGTCATATAGTTTTATATTTGTTCTTGAAGGCTTCAAGGGCTGACCTGTTGCTGAAGGCACTGATTTTCGCCCTCAAGGCGGTCGATGGCGGCGGCTGCCTGCGCTAGAAGCGATCGCGACTGCTCGGTTGCAGCAGTCGCCTGCCCCGCGTGCTCGGTGGCTAGTTCACACAACTTTCGTTTCTTTTCAACCTGTTGAAAAACAAGATTTAGTTGTTTTTTTCTAGACGATACAATAAAAATACTGACTTAGGCAACTAACCTCTTCACGAAGTGATTGAATTTGGGAACAAGACTCCTTTTTTAAGAGCTCTACGTCTTCTATTAGCTCATTCTTGATTGAGCCTAATTCGCGATATGCTTCTTGCTCAACATTTTGTAAGCTTTCTATTAAGGAAACATTGTGCTCCATAATGCGATTGTGCTCCTTAACTAATGCTGCTTTCGATTTCAGGATATTTACTAAAGCTTCCTTGTATTCATTACACTCCATGGCAGTATTGTTTAGAGTGGATTTATAATTTTCAAGCTCATTTTCTAAAATTTCCTTTGTATTCAATAGTATTTGTACTTTATCTTCCAAATGTTCCAGTTCATTATCAGACTCCCTCAAGCGCATTGTCAATACTTCAACAATATCTCTTGTTACAGACAGAGATGTTTCAAACTTATTCTTATCCTTTAAAGCCTTATCCACTTGAACTGTAAGTTTATTTATTTCATTTTCAAAATCTATGAGCTTCCTTTTCGACTCCTCTTTGATTTCATTTCTTTCTTTTATCAGAGTCAGTTTTTCTTTGTTCAAAGAATCATTTTCGTTTTTCAGATTATTAATTTCTTTCTGAAGAATTATTTTCTCTTCTTCAGTCAAAGTTATTTTATATTTCAGGTCCTTCATATCATCTTCTAGGTACTGCATTTTTTTCTGCTGTTGTGTGTAAAGATCATGAATATTTTTAGTGCGCTCTTCAAACTGTATCTCACATAGTTTTAATTTTTCACAAGTTGCTTCTTCAATCTGCTCCATTTTAGCCTTCATCTCAGCATCCTTATTAATTAACTCTTGTTGGAGTTCCTGAACTACCTCAATTTTTTCTTTTATCATTTGACTTTTTATTGTTTCTATAAATGTTTTATAATTTGACTTAATATTTTCATGATCTAACTTGGATTTACTTATGATTGTTTGCTTTTCTTCTTCCAATTTCGTTTTTAAGGATTCCAACTCAGCTTTATATTCACGGCGAATGCTCTCATTCGCTTCTAGGGCAAGAGCATGATGACCTTTTACCATTTCAAGTCTTTGACGGGTTTCCTCTAAATCTGTTTCTGCATTCGTTAATTTTTGTTGTAAGTCCTGGCATAAACTATCTCGAATAGTAATAACTTCCTCAACAGATCTCAATTCTAATTGTTTGTCAGTGACTTCTTGTTCTAGTTTTTCACATTGTTTTTCTAGTTCATAAATTTTGTTTTTAAGATCATTAATTGAATAATTGCCTTCAGTTTCACTGATAATATCTTTTTGTTCGTGTTTCTGCTCCAGGTCTTCTAAAGTAATTTGGGAAAATTGCTTATCCAAACTGTTATTTTGTGTAACTTCTTTTACTTGTGTTTCCAGCTGTGAGATTTTATGTTTGAATTCCTCAATTTGTTTTGTATATTCAGTAATAGTATGGTCTTTATTTCTGAAATCAAGATGAAATTAGATTAAATTGTTTAATAATAAACTTGGTTTTGCGCAGAGCTACGCCCGCATGGTTGTCGGTATTTTTCCCACAGGAACATTTATTTATTTTTATTTATTCATAAAGGTACACCAACGGCTTCTGTATACAAAATATCAAATAACAGTAGATAACAGTTGCCAATAATAGGTGAACCAACATTTTCAAATACAGTGATATCCTAAGGTAAAAACTGATATATGAAATGATTAAAAATTAAGTGGTAACAAATATATAAACAGAAATATAAAAGGCATACTTAAGTTGATTGCAGAGGTTGCATGAAATCCCTACATACCAATACAATATAATGAATCATTAGATTGTGTGAGTTGCATGCTTTGGGACCTCAAAATTTGGGTCTTAAAGTGAGTTATTGAGTCATGATATATGTCATCATCTGGAGGGGATTTTATATAAGAATTATTCATCTCACGACTGAGCCTATTGAGAGGTGAGTTTACTCCTATATTTGTGTTGGGTGCTTTAGTGTGGGATAAATGGGTAATGGGATATCTGGGTAAATTATTGGGGACTTTTAGTCCCAATTTGTTCAGTTAATTTACCGCAGTCCAACTAATTTGAAAAAGAACATTCTCATGTTCTTTTTCAAATTAGTTGGACTGCGGTAACCGCGCGACCGTCGACTGGTACATGATCTCTCATGTACCAGTCGACGGTCGCGCAGAGTAATCATTTTAAAACGTTGTTCATATGGGCACTGGGGAGATACATCTCCGAAGGCATATGCTAGGTGTTTCGTGAAGGCCCTTTGGATGCTTTCTACTCTTTGTGAGTGTACTGCATAGTGCGGGCTCCACACCACGCTGGCAAATTCAAGGTGGCTCCGAACAAAGGCATTATAAAGCACAAGTTTGGTTCTTACCAGCTTAAACCCTTTAGTGCTTCTCATAAGACATCCTAGTAGCCGTGCCCATTTCGTAACAATACTATCAACATGGCTTCTGAAGTTGACTTTACTGTCCATGATGATGCCGAGATAACGAACCTCATTAACAGTTAAGGCAGGTATAATAAAGCTCCTTCTAAATTATATGAGACAGTATTGGACAGTTTTTTCCTCGTGAATTGTATATGGCTACATTTTTGCACATAAGTTTCATGTGATTAAGGTTGCACCAATGCTCAATTCTGTCCAATTCCTCCTGAATTAGGGCATCTTCATTTGAAGTTATAGTTTTATAGATTTTAAGATTGTCGGCAAACATTAGATACATTATACAGTGATGGATTTGGACAGTAATGTCGTTAATGAAATTCAAAAATAGAACCGGTGCAAGGTGAGAACCCTGAGGAACACCCGAGTCGGCATAGTACGAGTAAGATTCGTAACCATTAACAACAAGGATTTGCGATGGAATAGATAAGATGAGAACAAGTTTTAAAGTTAATGATGCACACCATTATAATTCTGACTTACAGCAGCAATAGAGAATGGTCAACTTTGTCAAACGCACTGCTGAAGTCCGTGTACACGGCATCTACGTCTAGTCTGTTGTCAAGAGCTAGGGTCACATCAGACACAAACTCGACGAGGTTTGGTTCTATGCTGCGCCCAGCTTTGAAGCCATGTTGACTTGGTGAAACAATTCTGTCAATGTGGCGAGTAATGACTGGACAGGCAAGAGACTCAAAACTCATTGAAAAACATGATAATATTGAAATAGGGCAGTAATTTTCAACATTAGCAGGATCTCCTTTTTTTTAAACCGGGACAATTCTTGCGCTTTTCCATACATCAGGGGAGATTCCTCCAGCAAGAGAAGAATTAAAAATAATCCGCAGCGGTAAGGCAAATTCATGGCAGCAGCGCTTTATAAACAAAGGTGGTATAAAATCAGGTCCAGTACCTTTGGAGGCATCTATAACTTTGAGCTTGTTAAAAATTTGTTTTTCCGTAAACTTAATAGTACTTATGGTAGTCAATACCCGAAAATTGATTTTTAGAAATTGATCCGCGATAAGATTAGCAATTTCTGGACCACGGCTAGCTACCTTATCATTCATAAACATGTCAGCAGGTATGCAAGATTCCCCACGACGTTTATTTATGAATCGCCAGAAAACTAGGATTTTTGGGAATATACTGAATTTTCAATTTTACATTTATAGGTATTATAACAGTTATTTATTAAAGTATGGCAGCGACTACGAAGTAATTCAAAGGTGAGTCTGTCTCGGGGATTATTATATTGGCGGTATTTTTGCCAAAATTTCTCTTTTTCAGATATAGCATCAATAAGTGATATTTCGATTTTATCTTGTATATTTGGGTACAAAATTGTAGATAGCGTTCTGTAGTATGCTGTAGAAGGCATCAACCCTTTCATTAGCACCAGCACATCCATGAAAGGCATCATACCAATTTATATTTTTAAGATATATTTTGATTTGTGCATTAAAAGGCTGAGGCTTTAAAAAAGTTGGAACCTGAATGATATCTTGTATGTAATAGACGATTTTTACGTTAAAAAGCGGAATAGAGATTAGGATGTTTGTTCGGGTGATGGGAGTCTAATTTACTAAGCAGGTCATTGGGTTTATTAACTGTTACATCTGATAAGTTGCTCAATACTAGGTCTTATTTTCTGCAGTCAGCATTTACAATAGATTTAATTGGTGGAGTTCATTGATTGACAGAAAGTCTACAAGTGAGTACCCCAGTGAATTGTCATAATTAGATGGCAATACATGCAGGCCGTCATTACTCCTGTTCCAATCAATAATACCCAAGTTTAAATCCCCAAGAATCACAACATTGTCAACATTATTTAGCATGTTGTTAATATTATTTAAGAAGCACTGTAGAGAATCTAATTTGACAGGTGGAGGTATATAAATAACACAAAGTGCCATTTTCTTAGTATTATTTCTAACAGAACTCTACAAACAACCATAATATCTTCGAAATCACTTTCCCCATTTTTACATATTACCAAGATAAAAATTATCCTATGTCCTGTCCCTGGTCTACCTGTGTGCCAAATTTCAGCCGTGTAGGCCTGAAAACATTCACATTTATAATAGTAGTATGGATTAATTCTACCAAATCTAAAACAATTATTACCTTATTTCCACTTCCTGAGATTTAATAAGTTCATTTGAAGTTTCATTCTTTAGTTTAGGGAAACTTGGGTAATTTCTCTTCTTCAGACTGGTAGGAGCTTTGATGGTAGATATAGGTTTTAAAGGCTTTGGCTGTAAATACAAGATAATAAATTTATAAAAATATAAAAACCATATTATTTTTTGTGACTGAATGTATGTGTGAGAATACTACACAAATCAAGTGCACACAAATAACAGCTGTAACAGACACACAGCTCAGTGATCACAGAAACAGCTGTTATATTTGAATGCTATCGGGTACAGTGGTACATCCAATCGATCAAGTCGATCCAAGGAAGCCATGCCATCACTAGACGGCAAGCTAACCAGGCGGTTGCTACGCCTGGACAGGAAAGGCATGCGCCTGGTGACGGGGACCATCACGGGACACTGCTCGCTAAACAAACACTTTCACACAATAGGTACAACGGACAGTCCTCTATGCAGGGCTTGCATGGAGACTGACAAAACTGTCGCGCATGTGCTCTTCGAGTGCACAGGCGTCGCCCAAATTAGGTCAAAAACCCTCGGGACACCCAGATCTTACACAGATGTTCTTAATAGACCAGGAGACCTAATCAGCTTCTGGAGGGAGGTGGGCTGGTTGGAATAACCACAGACGGCCGACATGGCTCACGCACAATGGTACACTGAAGGACTAAGTGCGAAAACCAAACCCATAACATAGAACAGTGGTACGTTAAGTATTTAGTATGACAGGAATTAAATGGTTATTAGGTAATGTATTGATCAATATTTATATGGTACACCACAAATTTATTATACTTACAACGCTTTTAAAAAACAGGTTCTCATAGAAAAAAGAAGCATTAAATGAATACACTTACCGTGGCAAATGATTTGACACTGGGTACAGAGCTGCATTGAGACTGCACATCGGTATTGGTTTTCGAAGATGCTGGGATGACAAATAGCTTAGGCTTAGCCCCTGTAGCCATGGTTTTCATAGTCGGCTTTTGTTTGTCATTTTCTGGTTTGTTTGGCTTACTTTGGCTTTTTTTTGTTGAGCCTGGAGCTGTTAATGAATTGTTATGATTAGGTTGGCTTGTTTATTGGTTTTTTAATGAAACCTGGTTCTAACGCTGTCTTACCAAATCACGTTTTGGGAGTATCTAACTATTGGTAATGTCCTATTTACCAGTCAATCAACCGGACACCCGTGGCTACACTTCAACTACGAAATCCACCTTTACTACTATGGAATAAAGACGCTGTTAAAATCAAATAGTTACTATGGCCGTGCGGCTGACAGTACCTACCTATAGTTCACTGCTTAGGGCTAGCTATCAATTATTTAGTTAAGTACTAGCTGTTGCCCGCGACATCGTCTGCGACCCGGGATGAAAAGTAGCCTATGTCCATGCCCAGGTAATGAGGGTATGTGTGCCAAATTTCCATCCAAATCTGTTCAGCTGTTTAAGCGTGAAAGCGTAACAAACAAACAAACTTACTTTGGGGGGTTTTCAAACTGGGTCAGAAGACTTTAGTAAGGCTATTTTCATGAAGTGATTGTTATGTTAAGCAATCATCTACTTGCTGCGAAATTACAGGCTTCAAGATTATTTTCTATAATTCATGAACAAGTAACCTAATGAAGTATTGATATATACTGGAAAATAAACGTAGTAGTTTGGAATCTAAGCGACAAAAAGTAACTTACCGGGTGGTTCAAATCGCTTAGCTTTTGAAAACATGATATAAACAGTACACTACAATAATAATTTGTAAAATAACGATGCTTCTACTAAACTTTCTTTCATGAATATCCGTAGAATCGTAAATAACCGTCAACGTTCACTCTCAAAATGAAATAAAATAACCGAATAACGACCGTAGGAATAAGGGGTGAATGCGCGCGTAAATTATTATTATTATTTACAAACAACAATGCTCCCCTGTCAGCCGATGACCGTTATAACACGTTCCATTTTACGTTCACCAGTAGACAGTAGTGTAAAATAATATGGATATAATTTCGATCTTTGGGTGCTATTTGTTTTTATAAGTTCCATGCAGTTTTGACTCATGAATTCTTTTAATTATAAATAATAAAGTATTTTTCATTCGATTTCAATACAGTGCGCCCAATATACTTTTCACGATCATGGCCATTTGCCAGCAGTAAAGATAATGTGCAGTCTGTTGATTGGAGCCATTGGAGTATCAGACAAAAAATCACGTTTTGTAAAAGTTGACCCATTACCAAACGTTCATACTCTAATCATAAGCAAAACAAGGAATTGGTACCCCTTGTCTGTCAATCGAACTGATTAAGCTCGGTAATAATATAAAAGTAATTGTGTCTCACTAACGACGGTTGAGCTATTAGGCTGAAGCTTAGGATAGAATCTCCTCATAGGATAGTTTTGCTATTAAGTTATATTTGTTTAGTATCATACCACAGACTACAATATAGTATAGGATACATTATACGAATCATACAGTGGCATCTAGGATTATGCAAGTTGGCACCTCCATTCAATCTCTCCATAGCTTTTGGATAACCTGATAATTATCTATATTTGGTGCCAAATTGGGTGTCATACGGTGTCAATACATTCATATATAGCACTACAAGGTTTTGGCCAAAATTTAAACTAACGCCATCACCTCGTTTATAAATACTATTTCAAAAATCACTAAATAATAATTGTCAACGCCCGTTTATCAACGTTACTCAAGCGCCAAAAGATCCTTGAAGCACTGCTATCAGTTTTATTTATATAAGTAACCACAGTCAAAAACTGAAAGCTCGCTCGTGGGACGCCACTGATGATGGCAGCACTGTTGAATGTATGTACATTCAGACTCAAAAAGATGTATATGTTGTGTTGATAAGAACTCATTTGTCTTAGGTACTTCGAATTCTTGTTGATGTATACATCTGGCTGACTGTATTTTAAAGTCATTATTGTTTCTGTTGTTGTCGTAGACAGAAGTTTCTCTGTCTACGGTTGTTGTTTACTAATGTACAGACGCCAGCACATCAAGCTACTACAATCTGTCAAATTTCTTTAATAGATTTTCAACTTTATCGCTAAAGCATTAAGGTTCAAGGTTGATTGGGAAAATTTTCGGGGGACAGTTTCGGGTAGCTTGACCTGCTGGCGTCTGTACCTAAAAAATTAAACAATAAAATGTGTGCAACTTGTAGATTGACTCATTGATAGATGGAAAAGAAATTACTGGCTTTCCAATTTTGTCTTTGTAGATCTTGCTCTCATAGTCCCAAGAGCACAAGAGCATTATGATTTTAACCAACTACACTCGTCGTATTTTGACAAATGAGGTATTTATGCATAGGTAATCAAGTAACTCCACGAACCAGAAAACCAAATAAACACAATATTACTTGTCATAATAAAAATAAAATTTTATTGGCTATTTCAATGAAATCACACACATTTACATAGGTGGTGGTGGTGGCACAGGTAATAAGGGAGGAGGTGGGGGCACCCCCATCAGTGGGGCTCCAGGTGGAGGAGGCAGGCGCATTCCATGGTTCTCCCACATTTTAGGAGGTGGAGGCATGCGTAATGGCTCCATTTTGAATGCAAACTGCAGGAAAAACTGTTTTGTATCTTTATTCCAATGAGTCCAGAATTTCGAGTCATGTTTCTCCACTTCTCTGCTTGGCACTTTGAATGCAATTGTCTCATAGGGCTCAGCGGCAAATAGCAAGTATTGCCATCTTCTATCTGGGGGCTCTATCTTTTGTTCATATGCTGACATGAAGCGGTGCCTCGGCTGCACACCTTCAGCAATTTCTAGAATAAAAACAACATTTTAATGAGAAGCTGAATTCAAATGGTCAAATATAAATGTTTCCTGTAAGTAAGCATAGGGCTTCTGTGGGACTGAAGAATAGTGGGCCAAAAAGGTAAGACATTCTAAGATTAAAATTTGTTAAAAACCATAGACTAATATATTTTTTTTTAAATTTCAACCATGTGTTCTTGTGTCAAAATTGCTAGACCTCTTTTTTGGCGATACAAACTCAAAACTTTTTATTGTTTACCTGGGTAATCAACTTGGAACAATAAACTTTGTTGGCCATTTTCAGGGTCTTTTTGCTTTGTTACTCTGTAACCTGGACGTCCAATTTTTACAAACTTCTTGGGTTCAATCCTTGGCTTCTCAGGAGCTAATTGTTGCGGTGCTTCCTTTGCTTCCTTTGCTGCTCTACGAGCCAAGTTGGCCTGATGCTTTTTACCTTGAGTGTGAGCTAGATAACTGCCCTCATTATTGTGGAGGGTTAAACATAGCTTGCATTCATATGATCCTGTAATAACATACGTTTTAAAACCTTTAAATATCACTAAATAGCCAAAATTGTATATAAACTTACGACGAAAGGATAGTCGTGCATTGCATTGCCATTTCAAGGTACAAGTATAATACGTGTGGAACATTATGTTTGAAATAATATACATACCTAAATGATTTTTCATAAAATAGGGATCTTTATTCAAATCAATGGTTTCTAGGGCCAGCTGGCGAAGTCTTTCGCGCCGGTCTCGATTGCTTTCCGACCATGACGCCACTCCTCCACCGCCCGTCTTACCACCAGGGCGGTTTTGGAAGTCCATTTTAACCTAAACTACGATACCTATCAAAATTAAACTAATAATGATGGTTTCTTGGCATTTATTTCACAGAAAGACGTTCTGAAAAATAGACGCTATTTATCAATCACAATCAGCCAGCCAGCGTGCCTGCAAAAAGTGACAGCTGACATTATGACAATTGTGACAAATTAAAAAGACCTAAATGACAGTATGACCTGCTAATACCAAGAGTTGCCACCAGTGTAAAATTTCATGTAATTATTTGTATTTTGTTGCATAAAACGAATAAACGAAAAGAGTGTAAGTATACTGAAATCGGGAACTAATTTATCTTGCACGGATCGACAGATTTTTTGACATGTGAAATATTGATAAAACCCTGATTGCAGTACATGCAGTATTGTGGACCTGGTGCGTCCAAATTAATATAAACTCGTGGGTGACCTTCTGCACCACTTCCTCCGTCACACCACACTTTTCTGCTTGCAACCAGTTTTGGTTTTACTGCTGCAACCAAGTTGATAGGCCAGTTAGGGTTTACTACTTTAGGAGCGTTCATGAAACGCGCCATTCTATAGTCATCGGAATCCCATCTCTGACCCGTATGGGTACAAATATCTTCTTTTTTAGTAGCCATAAAACGGATATTAAAATTTATGTTTTTTGCATTTCTTAACACAATACGTGATAAAATATTATTCATGATAGCTAGCCAGTGGTTACTTCAACTGAATAAATTATTGAGATATTTCGTCAAGATTCAAGAACACGTTAACAGATATTATGTAATAATTTAATAAATCAATAATAAAAAATAAAAATATGTCAAGAATTTACTGGCTGTAATTAATAGTGTTGTGTTGACACTGAGACGTAGACAGAGCTTCTGTCTACGCACCTGTACGCACCATAAAAAAGTACTCTGTGCTACGCACTGAGATGACGACTATTAGAGAAGTATGGAACAAAAAGACATGTTGCACCGACGCGGCGACGCAGTGCAACACCTGTCACACCTGCATAGTTACACGTAAATTAACTGCATGCCCTTAACGTATGCACCGACAACCCGCCTCCTGCAACCCCGGGCTCCCACCAGCCGACAGCGAAAGGAGGATGGCGAGTGCGTACACGATCGTAAAGTTTTCATTGTTTTACTCAGTGGCGGACTTTCTCTAAGGGTGGTTGCACATCTGACGGGAGATATGTCGGGTGTAAATTCGTTCGCGTCTATTTATTCGCTTGATGAACTAACGCATCATCGATCGGTTGAGTGTGTAAGTGTAAGGTTGAATGTTTTATTATCTACTTGTTCGTTCTGGCGTTACGCGACAGACGCGAGACAGTACGCGACGCAGCTTCCGTGAGATTTGTGACCACCCTTAGTCTGAAGATGCTCGGGTCTAGGGCGGCCAAACGTTGCCTGCGGCTGACAATATCTCAGCTCAGCAAATAATGAAGCTATGACGGCTATGTTGAATCGAAAGCAATGTATTTTTACTTTACATTCTTACCCTGCGTTTCTTCACCAGCTAGTTCACGTTGTTTCACTAGCTAATTCAATTGGACCCTGTATAACTTTATACTCTATTAATAGTAGTAATAATAAAGCTGAAGAATTCGTTTGTTGTTTATTTGATTTGAAAAATAATTTTTGCATTTGATAGCCCAATTCTTGAGGAAGGTTGCAATTTAACGACTACGACCCTTAGGAGCTGAGCAAAAAGAAAATAAGTCAGGAAACGTACGAGAAGCGCGGGCGCGCGATTGTATGTGACGCGGTGGGTGGGCGTCTAAAATATTACGTGGAAAAAATCGCGGGCAGATGCTAGTAGAGTACGCACGTTATAGTTGTTTTTTTTTTGTCAATATTATAGTTTTTGTAAAATGTTATCAGAAATACCTACATAAACTGAAAAGGCCGGAAGACTTTCATTTTGTTGTTCCGCCCCTGGCCCCTGACAGGCTTTGTTCGCCCCTGCTTACATGGCAGGCACTATGTATGTATATATAACTATAGTATACACAGCAGCAGGTCAAGTTACTACAAACTGTCAAATTTTCTCATTCGATTTTGAATTTAATATTCAACATTTTAAAGTTTAAAATAATTTGGAAAAAATACAGTTCGTATGACCTGATGTGCTGGCGACTGTACCAGCTTTTGCTTGCGGCTTCGCCTGAGTAGAGGCGACTAGAAATTATCCCACGGGGGCGTACTACCGGAATAAAAAATATCGTATGTGTTAATCTAAGTTATAAACTATCTGCGTTTATGGCAGTCTTTTCCATTGGCCACTCTGGGCAAGTATCCTGGGCCCCGCGATCCATGGGGCCCCCTAGTTCCTGCCAGCGTCGTAGCTAGAGGCTGTCAAAAGGAAAGCTAAGTAATTCCCATACGGGATGCTAAAATTTTCGAGCTGGTTCCGCTCTCGCTTATAGGGTCACCTTGCGTTTTCTTAGTTCTCAAATTTTTCTGCATAAGTAGACAACGTAACTACTATTTCTATAAGAACGGTCAAAAGAAAACCTATCCTATCCGAGGCGTCGCGCGCTCTTGCATCCTGTATTCTCCATAACAGCCCCATTATTCTAAAGTGCCCAGGGCCTCAAATATATCTATTAAAGATGGTCCTGTCTGTGTGCCAAATTTCATACTAATCCATTCAACCATTTTTGCGTATTGAGTAACAAACATCCCAACGTACAAACTTTCACATTTAGGATGATAAGATTATAATAGTACGATTTATGTATATCCTTTCACCGTATCCAGCGAATTTTCTTTTCTGCAACTGCACAGGCCAGATAGCATCGGGCTTATACAGGGTTACTGGTAATTCGACGTATATCCAGCAGGGGCTGATAAGGGGGCCAAAATGCAACAAATTGAACCCCCCATATGTATGGCCGAAATTCAATAGTTTTCGAGATATTAGAATTTTAAGGGTTTTTCGATATTTACCCAAAATTACACATTTAATTCCAAATAAAATAAATACTACATATTTGGATGGGTGCCATTAAAAATGATGTTGTAGCTGGCACTTCAATTAAGCTATGGACATAATTAAAACTACACATAACAAAATAATGAAAATAATGAGCGATATAAGAATAATATCTTACCAATATTTTCATTTTACGCTTCAAAAATGTTGTCTCGTCACAAAAATTTCTATGACATTAATCGTACAAATAACTAAAACAACTTTCTTATCCTGTAAGCTTTATATATATATATTGTAGTCTTTGCTTGCTGTCCGCTGAACACACGTTCCGTCAGACGATGGAGAAAACAGAGCGCGTAGTGTAGCTCTTTCCAAATCATTCAAATGGAAAATTTTAATAAAAAATCCAGTTTGAAGAAATCGACTAAATCACATGTTAAATATCCTAGTTTCGCTAGGACTTGGAATTGAGCTGCAAAATAATGTCAACTGTCAAATAAAACTTGCATATTCCTTTTCTTTTGTCAAAATAGGCGGAAGGTACTGTCAGACATAGAAATCTGATTTTATTAATGTAATCGCAAGAATTTGTAGGGTTCTATAGCCAAATTTAAGATTTAGATTGATTTATAAATTGCGTGGTATAGTTATTTTGTTCATGTGGCTGAAAGTTGCGGAACAAAATTGAGATAACCTAAGTGCTTATTTTGTGTGTCTTGTTTTTAGGTAGTGCTTCAAGATGTTGATGCCTAAACAGAATCGTGTGTCGATCTATGAATTCCTCTTCAAAGAGGGAGTAATGGTAGCTAAGAAAGACTATCATGCTCCTAAACACCCCGATCTTGAGAAGATTCCTAACCTCCAAGTTATAAAGGCTATGCAGTCTCTGAAATCCAGAGGATATGTCAAGGAACAGTTTGCCTGGAGGCATTTCTACTGGTAGGTTGTGACATACAATTTATTAAGTATTAGTGATTGTTTACAAATCAAAACAATCTCGTAGTTTTTTCATAGTAGTAATAGGCTACATAAGCTTTTATAGCTTCCTATTTCAGTTTGGTAAATGAGTGACCGAACATTGACATTTCTTAATATGGTTCAATCAACCTAATTTCTTCCTATGTGTGATAGGTACCTTACCAACGAGGGTATCGAGTACCTGAGGATCTTCTTGCACCTGCCCCCTGAAATCGTGCCGGCGACCCTCAAGCGCTCCGTGCGTGCCGAGACAGTCCGCCGCGGCGCCGTGGGCCGCCCCGACGCGCCCGCCCGCTCTGCCGAGGATCGTACCGCGTACCGCCGTGCACCTACCACGCCAGCTACCCACGATAAGAAGGCTGATGTTGGCCCTGGTTCAGCTGACATGGAATTCGTAAGTTTCATCTTATAGTAGTGTTCTAAGTTAACATTGGTATAGGCAAGTGGCGTCTTTATGAAATTCACACAGGGGAATCTAATTTGAATGTTTGAGAAATGAAACCTTTAAACATAGTCAACAGCTACCAATTTAACACATTCTCTGTATAAGAAGCATGTCATGTCACAAGTGAATGTTAGCAAATGTTTAATATGAATTATGGACATTAATGTATATGTGGCTGTATCCTAGGCTGATCAAATTTAAGATTTTCATAATTCTATAATAGTTGTGCTATTGTTCAAGTGGGCTTCCCCCTTCCTAAATACTAATTTCAACATATGGACCAGTAATTTCATAACAGCTGGCAAAAAAAAATGCAGAACATTAATTCCTTTCTAATTTTGATATTTTTGTTTGATTACAGAGAGGAGGATTTGGACGAGGCAGGCCTGCACCTTAATTAAGTTTATTAAAAAAATATCTAATCAAATTCGGTTTTAATTTTATTCTAAAACCTTACATTTTAGTGGTTGTACCATACACATACTTATTGAACCCTACTGTGCATTTTTATAATTATTCTGCGTGTTACATTATCGTGGAGGTCGACGTCTACCACTTTCCCGTTGATCTTAAAACATTGTTGCACATTATAAAGTTATTGTGGACGTAAATTTAAGTCTTCATAAATTTCTATACATTTTACTTCCCTGTGCTATTTTGATGTGTGTACACACGGCTACACATCATGCTATACATTTCCAGTTTACACTGAACTCTCATTGTAAGGAAATCCTATACAATGTGAGATCAGCTTATACTGGAAATGTATAGCTTGATCTGTAGCCGTGTGTTACAAATTATAAAAACTTGCGATTTTGGAAGAGGTGGGTCCTTTCACACCTATTTTAGCTCTGATTTTGTATCACTATCAAAATAAAGGTGATCTTTATTTTTGTTTCCATAAAGTTGCTCTTTGGGTTGCTGTCTGTGGTAAAGTAAAGAACTGTAACCTTATTTTTTAAGCAGGTTGGTGTACTGATGTTATAAATCTGCTTGCCAGCAAGTGTATTCAGCCTAATAATTAATGGTCATGCATGTAATTAATCACTTATAGATATTATATCATATTCGATTTCTTCTTGTCTATTCGACATGCATTTTGAGTAAACCACAGCATTAGGGTTAAATGGGAAAATTCCACATGCTTTAAATGCATTAACTATCACGGTTTTCTTCATTGACACATCAAAAGACTGCAAATACTTTTGCAAAGTTTGACCTCGTAATCTGAATATTATCTTTATTTTTCTGTTTTCTTGCTGCATTTTTCCATGCTGCTTTCAGATGGCCAAATATACCTACATCGCAGGGTTGTAGGATATGTGTCGTATTGGGATGCAGGCAATAGAGAATATTTTGGCTTTGAGCACAAAATTCGTGCAACTCCAAATTTATGTGACTTGTGGCCGTCAACAAGCAGAAGTGCCGGAAGTGGAACATTATTTTTCTGGAGCCAAGGCAGATAGATTTCTTTGATATAGTGCAAGAACGTTTCACCTGTCATCCAACCTGAATCTGATCTTCCAATTGCCCAGTCATCTGGAACTGATTGAGCTACTTCTTTTGATATTCTTTGCAAGGGGTATACAATAAATGGTGTAACTATTCCACCGCTAGCAGAAAAGTTGCATCGCGGGGTACCTAATACTTTGTTTTTCCTGTCCTGAGGCGACATTATCGCACGATAGTTTTTAGGTGCCAAAATAACTCCAGTTTTCGTGTATGCAGCAGTACACCAGTCTCGTCCAGATTAAAAATTCGCTCGGGATTGTCTAATATAATATATTATCATCAACACATACCTCTTGCAAATGTCGTCGCAAACCTTCAAACCATTTCCTAATCATTGGTTCTGTAACAAAAGCTCTTGCTTTCGAAATTATTTCTGCATGTCTTTTTGTGATGTTAGGGTGTCTTTGCAAAAACAGTTTCATCCACTTTTTGCCCTTCAGGTCTGAACCTTTAATTTCAAAAATCTGTGCAAGTCTCCCTGACACCATTTGTGTTGACGGGATAGACAATTTTGGCCATATTTAAAATCCAGGTAGCAATTTTATTTTCTTCATCATCCGATAACAGTTTTCCTGGCCCTTTTTTACATTGAAGGGCCGTTTTCCCGTGAATTTTATTGTGAAGTGTACCCTTTGGAATGTTAAATTGCACACTGGCTTTGGACAGGGATATCTGCTGCGCTTGTACCATCCGTACAGCTTCTTCAAGAGTGCTTTGTTCATATCTTTTTTGTTTCGTAGTGCAGATAACATCTATAGAGAAGAAATATTGGATATTATGCTTATCCGTTCACGTGTTGAAATAAGACCTAAAATCTGAACTAAGTAATTCAATTCGTCATTATTTGGAATAAAGAACAAGAAAATGAACGAATAAAATTCACTTCAGCGTTCACTAAGCGGCAAGATACCCAAAATATGAACTAATAAAATGCGAACATATTCCTTAGTTCAAATTTTGGGCATAAATCCTAAAGTTGAACAGTGCAAGATTTCATACTACTTAAAATAAAGCCTTAAAAATAATCAAAAACACTAAAATCATGTGTTCAACTTTTGGTAACTAAGTTCATACATTTATTAAAATTAATTTCAGTGGTTTTGTTTTGGTCTTTATGCGTGAGTTAAGTAATGATAGGTAGCTATAAAAATATGCCTTTTCTCCAGTGAACGCCGTTCATCTATTGGATCAAGCGAACAAAATTGAATCCATTACTTGAACAGTAAATTTCTCTAAAAATACGGTAGATAAATAATGTATAAATGTATCAATATAAACGAAGCCGAATATAACAAGATTTTATTCTAACCAAATCCACTGAAATCTATTAATAGTTCTTTCTATAAGCTGATAAAATGCTTAAATTCGGAGGGTACTTACCAGGTTAAGTTTCCCTAGAAAACAGATTTTTAGCGGGAAACGCTCACATAACGACTGGCTGCGAGCGCGTCTGAGTCGTCAACTCGTCACTGTCAAGTGTCAAAATTGTTATGGAACCCCTTGCCCTATGCGGGAATAGTTATTTGTTATACAAGAGTGCAAAGTTGCTTTTTAACCGCGAGTTCAATTTTGATGACCGAGCAAGCGAAGGATTCTAAAATTGAATCACGAGCGCAGCGAGTGATTCAAAATTAGAATCCTGAGCGTTAGCGAGGGAATCAAAAGAGCACGAGGTGAAAAATCTTTGCACTCGAGTGCAACACGTAACTTTTCATTCCACCTCAGCGAGGAAATGACTAAATGCAAAAAAAAAACGTTTACAATCACAAGATAGGTACACTTTTATTTCAGTTTAGGTATTAATTACTACATTATGACAGGTAAGTATTACAGAATAATCTTTAAATTATAACAAAATAATACTAAGGTACCTATAATTAAGAAAATTTTAAAGTAACGTTGCTACAGTTATTTAAATTGAGTGTAATATTTTTGTTTGGTACTGTAATATTGGTGTTAGTCACTTGTGTACTGTTTTTCGGTAAACTATCTGTCATACTTAATAGTTGTACCGATTCATCGGATTCCCTTGGCGTGAATGTTGGAGAGAGAGGGAGATGGTTAGGTGTTTCATAACGGCTTATTTTTGATGTAGAAGGGCCAGTCCAAGGATCCGATTGAGGCTCTTTCAGTGTAATGGCTCCTACGATGCCTTCACATATTTTAGACTTATTTTGGATGGAATCCTCTATGTATCCCTCTACAACTGCATTGGACTTCCAGCCTCCGTGGCGCTTAAGGGACAGGAGATCAGCTCCGGAATCAGCCAAAAGTGTGGCTGAAGTTCGTCGGAAACAATGACCCGTGTACAACAGGGGTTCTGGAAGTTCAAGAAATGTTGCTATTTCTCGTGGGATACTGCCAATTTTATTAGTACTCATAGGCTGTCTAACACACTTTCCATTGCGATACTGTAGAAACAATCGATTGATTGGAGTGTTAGGCGGGCGTAAGGCTTGATATTTCTCAACAATCGTTACGTATTCCTTGCGAATGACGAAGTTGCGGTCTCTTTTTGTCTTTGTATTAGGTAAATTAATAAATAGTAAGTCATCTGAATGTTTCTCAATGTTTTTGACATTAAGTTGTGTTAGTTCATTAGTTCGACATGCTCCGTTTATTCCAATAATAAGAACAACCTGTAACGTAAAGAGTATTGTAGTAGATAAATGAATAAAATTGATATGAACGCATAATTATGCCTATCAACATCTACTAAGTATACTATTTAATTGAGATTAATATACTTAAGTAGATACTGAATGTGCAACTGACTTACTTTTGCCGCCAAATATACGGAATCGGGTGCTTCGTTAAGAAACTTTTCAATATCAGATACTGTGAAAACCTTCGATTTTTTTGGTTGATGACCAGATGAGGCTCTTTTTAAAAATGCCACTAATTTAGGATAGGTATCGATATGTTTGTCTTTTTTCATCTTTATTGTTGCTTTTAGCATCGAATACGTACTCCATAGAGTGCTTGCTTTCTTGTTCTCGGATAATTCTATAAAATATGCCAGCAAAACGTTTTCTGAGAAAGTTTTGGCTCCTTTTGCTAGTCGCCACGTGTTGAACATATCGTACTGTTTTAAATACTTCTCGCGTGATTGTTGAGGGAGAAAGCTCATTTGCGCATTATTAACAGTTTCAGTCAATTCTGTTGGCGTCAAGCAAACTTCCTCGTCGCTAGAATCACTCATTTTAGTTTTTTCACTTGTTTTCAAGTTTCTTGTTTTTAATATAAGGTTTAACAATGACGTGAAAAAATGCCGCGTAAAGAACCGCGTACAAAGCAAATTGAAAAAAGAACACCAAGAAGGTTCCGAGTCTGAGTTTTTAACAAATTAAAAAAAAGTTGTATGATATATTCGGCACCATAGAGGTAGCAGTAAATAGGTTTAATGTTTTTTTTAATTCACAAACTTAGTGCACACGATGTTCTAAATTCAATTTACTTTATCCTCTAGAGAATAAAAACGGCTTTTCCACTCAGATATTGAAGATTAAAAATACTCTTTCCGAGATGGTGGGATGAAAAAAATATTGCACGCATGTAAGTAGCGGGGTGTTTTATTTTTTTTTATTTTTCGCCTCGATCGTTCGTTCATCTGTTGGTGCCACTACCCTACATATCAGTTATACGAAGTCGGTTAGATTATGCTAGTTTTTTGTACAATACAAGTGCCAAAAAATATTTACATAAGTTAGATGTTACTCAAAATCAATGTATGAGGATAATTGGAGGATTTATTAGGACTACACCTACCCATGTCATGGAATGCGAGCTTAGTTTACCACCGTTGGAAGTCAAAAGGTTCTTGTCAGGAAAATTTTGGTTAAAAATTAACTCTTATAATTCTAATACAGTTTCATCATTCACAATAAATTATAATAATTTCCAATCACCTCCTGTAAACAACTAGAAATGTTTTCCTTTGACACATGGATGGCTGATATTGATTTAAATAACGTATTAAAAACCAACTTAGACTTAATTAATAAAGCAAAGAATAAGTAGGTATAGTATTTCTAAAATAAAAGAGGAAACATTAAAATGTAGGTACCTATGTCTAAATATTCAGAATTTTATAAAATCTATACCGACGGATCAAAAGACGGAGATCATATAGGATGCGCATTCTATGACGAACAAACTGAATGTTTCGTGAAATTTAAAATCTCCACCAATGTGTCTATCATGGTTGCCGAACTCATAGCCATTTCTGAAGCGTTATCATTTATTGAATCCCTGGACCAAGGCAATTTATATGTTATTTATACAGACTCAAAGAGTTCCATTCAACACCTGGCTCGATGCACCTCGACTTTTCGAGGTAGACCGACAGCCTACACAAGCATAAAATAAATTTTAAAACTAAAATCTCAGGGTAAGCAAATAATAATTCAGTGGATTCCGTCCCTTAATGGCATAGATGGTAATGACAAGGCAGATTATTTTGAATAACAAGCATGTTCGGATGGCACAGATTTTGTAGCTAATTCACATTACACGGACTATATTCCTGTCCTTAAAAAGATATGTCTACAAAATTGGAAAGACTAGTTACTTTGATCTTCGTTCCAGGGAAAAAGGCATTTGGTATAGAACAATCCATTCACAACCTTCATATTCACCTTGGATTGATAAGTGTTTTGTTACCAGGGAGGACTTAACCATATTATTAAGGATTCGTTCAAAACATATGCCTCTCAATGAATTCGGTTTTATGATGAAAAAGTTAACATCACCTGTTTGCAGTACGTGTAACGAAGATGAGGACACGTATCATATTTTGATGAGATGTGTTCGGAATCAATAGCTCAGAACACAAATTGGCGCACATAACATAAACCTATCAAACCCGTTATCGGATAATATAATTCCTATAATAAATATGGTTAAGTTCGCCTTGAAGAACAGACCCAGAACCTAGGTGTAAAATGCACTCATGTAAATTAATGTTATCCTTTTGTATACGTATAGAGTGTCATATTCGCATTTAGCGAAAAAGCTCTTTAAATATAGAAAAATAGTAGATTGTTATACAAGGAGCTAAAATGACCCATTATATACGAGGTAGTTTTACTCCCGAGCTTTAGCGAGGGAGTAAATAGAAACCGAGTTTTAATGGGTTTTTAGCGCCGTGTGTTACACTCTACTTTTCACTACGATTGCGAGAAAATAAAACAATCCAATACAATATGAAATAAGTATGTAGTTTATTTTATAAAAAATTAAATGTACAATTTGTACAAATCTGGATACCTATTTAACGAGATGTTTTTTCCCGGTAACTTAATTTCAGTCCTCTGTGAAGATGAATGTTGAGTGGTCTGTGGGGTAAGATGACATTTTCACTATTGTAAAATTAATTACGGTCACTACCAATTTAATTTGCAATTAGAGAAAAATTATAAAGATTTCGCGCCAATGTCTTTTTTATTGTTTTTTCTTCTGCAGCCGCAACGTATTGCCCGTGTATTGCATGCATTCTACCAAAGAGATCGCCGATTTTAGTTCCATTTTCAAAAATAAAATGAAGTTCTTTTTTTATGAAACAGTAATAAGTCGAGTCTATATTCATGATTATTCTACTTATGACTAAAGACTTTTTCGTTATTGTAGGCTCATTATCAATTGACACACAAAAATTAAAAAAAAAAAACTTTTTCCCCTAGAGGAAGAATTGCAATAAATTTTTTCCTCGCTCTGGTACGCCATAATGACGGTCTTTTTGAGCAAGAGGAGTGAAAAAAAAATTTTAGGTTAATTTATATTTATGTGCAACACAGTTTTATCATCATGGTGTTGAACTCTTAGTTATTTGTTCTATGTTGACGTCTTTAGGACAGCAAGCAATCCTCAATGTTCTATGTTCTATGTTATGGGTTTGGTTTCCGCACTTAGTCCTACAGTGGACCATTGTGCGTGAGCCATGTCGGCCTTCGGTGGTTATTCCAACCAGCCCACCTCCCTCCAGAAGCTGATTAGGTCTCCTGGTCTATTAAGAACATCTGTGTAAGATCTGGGTGTCCCGAGGGTTTTTGACCTAATTTGGGCGACGCCTGTGCACTCGAAGAGCACATGCGCGACAGTTTCGTCAGCCTCCATGCAAGCCCTGCATAGAGGACTGTCCGTTATGCCTATTGTGTGACTACTAAAAATGGTTAAAATTTTTAATTGTTATAGTTAATTATCTGGTTTATCGAATCCTGAACGGTGGACCACTACTTACGCTACACCCTGTATATTACCATTTGAGCTGTTTACAAAATACGCGGGCCGCACAAATACCGCCCGCGGGCCTCAGTTTGACGACCACTGATTTAGGATATGACTGAAAACTTGGCAGTTAGGCACTGTCCCACCGCGCGCCGACGAGCAAACGACTTGCTATCGACTATTTTCTCGCTCAAAAAACGAATGATTGTAGGTCCCGTGTTAGTAAAAGAGATACTTAAAGATCGCCGACTGTTCTCACCACCCGGCGAGCCCTCGGTCAAACGAACAACTCGTTTTTAGTTGCTTCTGCTAATCGCCGGCGCATGCACACTGATCAATTATTAAAAGTTAGCGTCCCATAATTATTTTGGTCAATATGTCGGTAGTTCGAATATAATAAGTTAATTTAATTAATTAATATTTAATTAATTAATTTCATTAAAATTTTAAAATAATTAAATAAATTCTAAAAAGTTAATTAAGTAAACTGATTTTTAAAATATAGCTCCGATTAAACGATAAAAATTGAAAACCACGAAATATGACACTAAATTGCGACGTTGCCACTCATAAGGTATAAACGCTCTTAAGAGCGGAAGTTTTTTATTTAATTGCCTTCACCCACAGACTTAATGAAACACCAAAAGAAACAGAAAATAATTTATTCAAAATAATCTACAAGGCTCCTACTACTCCTCACTCAGTTGGTAAAAAATAATAAGTATTACTGAAATTTACATGATTTTTGATTTATGTCATTTCAAGATGTTATATTTGAATTTTAGGATTTGCTGGTGTGGGGAACTCTCCTACCTTCGCCATGTAGTACTGATGGGCACGGTATGGCTTCAGTTCCCAAGGTACCTGATCCTCCATGTTTGTTAGATGAACACCGAGGTCTTCCAATGTTGGGAGGCTATCATCGATAACGTCTGATGTGGCTTCCTGCAAATGATAGCCAAGGTATTAATTTATTTATGTAAAAAAAAAAAAAAAATTAGCTTTGCATTAGAAGAGTCCCCAATACTCGTATGATGCAAAGCAACAATTTACGGTATGACTTCACATGAAAACTTTTTTGCTAATATTCCCTTTAAAACTACTGAAGCTTTAAATTCCTCGCCGGCGATTTCTGCTACCTTACTTAAAAATAATGTAAAGGCGTGCCCTTTGGAGTTTAGGTTTCAGCGTACAAACCCCCAAGCTATTATAAAGGTTTTAGAATTAAATCAACAGAAGATCTCTGGGGAATGTCTGTAAAAGTCTAGATCTCTCATCGAAACCATGGCGCCCTATTTAGCCTTTATATTTAACACCAGTGTAGACCAAGGAGTCTTTCCGGATCTCATGAAACAGTAAAGCAGTTCCATTGTTAAAATCTGGTGATAGTAAAGAACCCATCAATAATAGGCCTGTGTCAATTCTGCCAGTTCTCAGTAAGGTGTTTGATTAGTTGATGCTCAATCAAATGACACGTCACTTTAATAAAAAACCCATCTTTAATGAACAATACGGTTTTACCAAAGGGTTTTTAACAAGAACTTCGTTATTTTGAACATTATAAAACTGATTGACTGATGAAAATGATTCTATTATTATATTAGAAAGAGTAAGGTTTGGCAATTATGGATGAAGAATGATATCGGACAGTCTGTTAAGGTCCAGCACAACCACGCTCACAGATGTCGATTCTTCATTACTTGGCAAAATGGCGGGTCTAAATAGTTTATATAGCTCTCTAAAAATTTGAATCATTTTCATTTAATATCTGTTATATTTTGTTTTATAAATAACATTTTTAACGCCTGAAAAGAAGCATAAGATGCCATTGGAATCTTTTGGGACCTCTCTAAGGCGTTCGATTGCGTAAACCATGAGACTTCTGCTGAAACTAGAGAACTATGGGATTAGGAATACAGCTCTTGATTTACTAAGATCATACCTAAAAGATAGAAAGATTAAAGTTCAAGTAAACTGCATAAACTCATTAGGGTCTGAAATGACAATGGGCGTTACTAAAGGTTCTATATTGGGACCATTCCTCTTTTAGTTTACATGGTTTACTCCAATTACTTCAAAATCAACCGAAGATGGTGTTATTTGCAGATGAAACTTCATTGATCTTTAAAATAGACAGACGGTCACAAAATATTGACGACGAATAACTCTATTCTCCAAGCCAAGATTGGTTAACGATAACCCATTTGGTAATAATAAAAAAAAAAAACAAATGCATTAGATGTAAATTACCTAATGTTAGAAGTTGCGAATGTGACATCATATTGAATGGAGAGAAACTAGAATTTATTCATGAGGTTTTCCTAGGAATCACGCTAGACGAGAAATTACGATGAGGACCTTATGTCATATCAACGCCGCAGTCTACCACATCAAATGCTTGAATTGAAAGAGCCCATAGTCTATCATAGGCGCCGAGTTCAGTCGCGGTGGACACACGATTGCCGTCACCGGGGCGCCATGTTCGGTTCGAATGATCTCGTTTATGGGTGACGTCCCGGTGACGGCTGCGGTAGCCCAACGCCCTTAGACCACTTGCGTTTCGTAACCGCGTAAAATTGGACGAAAAAGGCGCCCGAATATCTAGACTCCGCATAACGGCGTGTATGTGGACGGAGTTCACTGGCTCTTAGTATCTCGGTTAAAAGCGTGCGTACCCCTATCTGACCAGGCGATAGAAACTTTAAATAAATATTACGCTAGAAAATAAACCAACATTACCTTCTCAATTGATTCCCAGTGCAAGCCACCCAACGGGAATGCTGGTGAAATCAAGTTGACCAACATAATTTTCAGACCGAAAATAGGATCATACTTCATGTCATAGCGTTTGTAGCCCCACTTTTCGTCTTTACGCATCAGCGCGTAGAACCAGTCGACCAAGTCAGCTAATAAGTATTTTCGGGGTCTAAAAAGTAAAATTATCATTTCTGTTAGTATATAGTTATGGCAGTAAGATAACAATAAAATAATTTATAAAAACAGCACATTGTGCGAAAAATTATATGATCTGTGACCATTTTTAACCGGGATATCCGTTGTGAGAATGAATACATACTTATATGCATATGGACTTGCACTTACGAGGATAAGTATATAATCCCTTATAGCTTTTAAGCCATCTTGTTTAATTCTTTAAGAAACTAGTTTAGATACGTTGTTCTTTAAGGGGGAAGCACCAGGGTAGTCCGCTTCAAATTTTCTTACGTTTTTTTTTGCAATTTACAGGTCCGTGTCAGGTTGTATGTTGAACAAAATATGATTCGCGACCGTAACAAGTATGTATTTACAGAATTATAATCATTAAAATCATCAATACAACTCTCCAAATTCATGTAACCCTATTGATTGATCATTCGAAATAGTCATTCAATTGGTTGTTATGAACTTAGAGGATTGTTGATTATAATTCTGTAAATACATATTTGTTACGGTCGCGAATCATATTTTGTTCAACATACAACCTGACACGGACCTGTAAATTGCAAAAAAAAAGAAACGTAAGAAAATTGTAATTTAGAGGGTAACGGTGGCGCTTCCCCCTAAATTAAATATAACAGTAATCATTAGCTTACCCAGTAGCCTGGTAAATCTGGCACTTTGTATCACAATCGCGAATGGCATTCATAATTCCCTGAGCGACGTCCGACACAAACACAGGGGCCTTGATGGTTTCCTGGCCATTCTTCCACAACGGCATGTATTGTCCATGAATACGCACGACTGAAGCAAAGGACCTGTATTCAAGGAAATAATTAGTGTAAACTACATAAAATGAAGGCTTAGGCAGAGGTGTACCAATACACCCACACATGGCCAGTTATGTTTAAGAGCGTTTAAATACCTTATGAGTGGCTACGTCGCAATTTAGTGTCATATTTCGTGCTTTTCAATTTTTATCATTTAATTAGAGCTATATTTTAAAAATCTGTTTAATTAACTTTTTAGAATTATGTGAAAACTGTGTAAAAGGTAAGAAATCGTTGCGTTTACAGTTCTATTTATATGCAAATAATACATTGGAAACTTGCAGGGCGTTATTTTCATTGTAAAATAACTGTAAGCATTACAGTTACTTACTTTTTAAACACTTTCACGTAATTCTAAAAAGTTAATTAAACAGATTTTTAAAATATAGCTCCGATTAAATGATAAAAATTGAAAACCACGAAATATGACACTAAATTGCGATGTTGCCACTCATAAGGTATAAACGCTCTTAAGGCGCGGTAAGAAGCAAATTTTTAGGTAATTGACAAGTGGAATAATTTTTAGGTATTTCTTTAGTTGATTGAATTCCCTTTATAATCATTACAGAATATTATGATAGTATACGCCCATCATTTTGAGAGTAATGCACCGAAAAAAAATTTCGTGCTCTGTTTTAGGTTTTTTTTTTTAAATCATGATACTATTTTATTTTTATGAAATATTTTGTACAAGTCTTCTTTGAACATTTGACAATACACAATATTTTTTTCTGGCTTGTATTATGTACTAAGATGCCTAACTGCGCGTCAAACAACTGAGCGTTTCACGGTGTCCTACGTTTGGGCAGCACCTTAAGTCCCATGTAGATAGGGGGCGATAGGAGCCTATTGCCATCAATTGGGCACAGATCCTGACTCCGGGCTGCTACTACGTAGTTCCAGATGGAAAAACCCAATAACATTTTGCCCAATGCGGGAATCGAACCCAGGACCTCATGCGCAGTAGCGCTTGTGAGCACTAGACCAACGAGGCAGCCACTAAAACTCAGTCTATCATTTATAGCAAATTTTCGAAACGCCGCGTTTGCGGTGTATAATTCGTGATTTTCATCCTGGCGTTTCTCTACGTCTCAGAATCGACCGATATCAGATCAATATCGCTCCAATGTGAATAGTGAGATAGAGAAGAGGACAAGCGCATAATTTAATCCCATCAAGGCTCAAAGAGGGTCGAGCCTTTGCCTGACTTTTTGTACGAGCATCTATGCGCTTTTACGTTATTTACCTACGAGTGGGTGTATTAAGAGTGATATAACCAGCTACCGCAAACAAGCTAACTCTTTAATGCAAGTATTTAATGGTGGTTCCTATCCTAGCCTAGTAAAAGGCCTATTATATTACACGATTTCTCGGGCCCTGTATAACGTGTGCTCTGCCTACCAGGCAGGGCGCCCCTTATTACACTTACGCTAGAAATCGCTTCCTGCCTCAGTTGTACTCGAACGTGGAAACGTTTGCACGTCTAGCATTATGGCGCAGACTTTCTACAATTTTTTTTTTTTACTTCAGTTTTTATAAATTTGTAGAAGTACTTTAAAGCCTTCGCTTCTTATTTCTTTATTATTATAGTCCTTTTGCTCTTTCCTCCAAATATAAGGCACATCTCTGTAAATTCCGATGACATTGAGAAGGACTTCTTTTTCTTTAGCGCACGACATACTTACGAGACTTGATCAACGTAACAGAACTTTAAATAAACAGACGTGTGGACTCTGCGCTTGCGGCCACGCAACTGTGCTCCCTGCCTCCCTGTTTCTTATTACACTACCCTGTCCCTGCGGGCAGGGCCCGAGAAATCGTGTAATGTAATAGGCCTTTTACCTAGCCTAGAAACTAAAGATATTATGTGGTTGATCCATGATGTTTTTTTATATTTTAATATGATTTGTGTATTTTAATTATAATTAAAGGTGAGTACCTCAGAAATCGATCTTCAGAACCATAGATGTCCGAGGCACGTATGATGGTTGCCGTGGGGAACTCCTCTTTAATGGCACATTCTCCCCAGTATTTGCTGATCTTATAGTTGGATGGTTTCTTCAAAGCCAGGGGCTGAGGATTAGGTGACTGGTTCAGGTAAGACACATGGATGAATCTCTCTACACCCATCTCTCGTGAAATTCTGTAATAATAATAATATTGTGTAACCGAGCATGTCCGCATCAAGCTTAAAAAATTTAAAACCCATTTTAGTGAACAAAACTTTAAATGAAATAGTAAACAGGAATATTTTGGTTAGATTATGTAAGAAATTGGTAAAAGTAATGTATTTTTCCAGAGTTAAATACAGGTGGACGGGGAGTTGATGTTCAAACATAAAATTTTGATACTTTATGATGAGGAGTATCCGAATCCGTATGTTCTACGATTTTTCGTAGTTTTCGAGATAGAATTTTTTTAATGATTTTTTTCGTAATTTTCACCTAACATCAGTTTTCGATTTTTTTCTCGTTCTGTTGAACATATTTTCTGGTTCAGTTTTTTTGTGATAACTAATAAGCATAGTCTAACCTAACACCCTAAAAAATTATGGTTTATCTAGGAATTGCAGAACTTACTGAGAATTTATTCGAAAGTTTAAAATTAAGATTTGATTGAACCCAAAATCTCCCCATTTTTTTTTTTGATAAATTGAAAATTTTACAGTACTGAGCTCAAATCTTAATTTTGAACTTTCGAATAAATTCCCAGTAAGTTCTGCAATTCCTAGTAGAATTATAATGAGATGCTTTCTAAAAAAGCCTACATGCGGGAGTGAAATTTTCGCGGGAATGATCATTGTTCTAAATTATTGCAAAGTTAGCCTAAAATTCGGCGTGAATTCCCCGGGCTACGAACTGATGGTGACATGTCAAAACACTGAGATTACTGTTCTTTTTTTACTTGTATTAAAGAAAAAATAAAATAACTAAAATATTAAAGCAGATTTATGGTGGTAGGTACACACGGCTACACATCAAGCTATACATTTCCAATTTACAATGACCTCTCATTGTAAGGAAATCCTATACAATGCGAGATCAGCTTATACTGGAAATGTATAGCTTGATCTGTAGCCGTGTGTACTGGTGTTTTTACTGGCATAAATAGTATGGAGAAATTTCTAAAAGAATTACTACAATGATAACTTCTGTTAATTGAAGATGTGTGTCAGTGTGCAAATTGTTAGCAGTTGCTGTTGATTTAAAGAATTATTTTTTTAATATTAAGAAATAAAAACACTGCAGCATATAAAAATGCAGTTGACCAAGTGATTTTCATTATTAGTCAGTCATTTCATACCTTGCAATGCGTCTAGGGCCATCCACATGTATGTCCTTATACTTAAAGTTCTTGGTTTCATAGTCACGACCCAATAAGTTGATGACAACATTGGAGTACTGGACAGATTTTGCAATAGATTCTTCATCACGGATGTCAAATGGTGTGAACAGCACCTGTCCTAAGTCTCCCGTAACTTTTAATCTCTGGGCATCATAGAAATCACCCCTGTAGGGCAAGATCATCTGCAATCATACAAAAACCAACTTTACATGTTTTCCATTGTACAATTAGTATAGAGCAATTCTATTGGTTATTGTTTCAATAAGTTTTTTAAGTACTTGAATTTCTTTTGCAAAAACTTTGACAACTACAAACACAATGTAACAGCTCACCTGAGCACCAGACTTTCCCAGTTTATTGCACACATACCGCCCCACAAACCCTGTGCATCCAAACACTGTTGCTACGATGCCATTAAAGCTGGCCCGGCCTCCAGTGCCCCGCTTGTAAGCGGCCACGTTAGGCCTGTTACTGCCATCCGAACTGTATGAGGCCGACTTGATGTAAACAATGCTCAGGGAACTTGTTGCGGCTGGAATTGTACAAGACAATGTCATTCTCTATCATAATAGCAAAGAGCTGATAAAGCATGTCATAATTATTTTTAAGTAACACTAAACTTCTACGAGCTTCTAAACAAATTATGTAAGAGTTTATTCAGGCAATAGTAACAAGTCTGTAAGATTCATCCAAACTTACGCTTTATTTTAGTGACGAAATGGCCTGAGAGAGCAGCAGTTGGCATTTTCAGGCCCAATGTATTGCGCTTTTTACAAATAAAAGTCTCCGAATCCCATCAAGGGAAGAGAATGAAATCAAAATCGCAGTTTATTCTCTGTCGCTCGAACGAAGATAAAAAAAACGTCAAAATTGACGTGACATAGACAGCTGCTGCACAGAACCACAGACTATATAGAGAACACAGAACCACAGAAACATAACACATTGAACACAACAACTTGACAGTGCCCTGGGGGCTTACTATGAGCTTCTAAGAAAACATTCAATTTCCAGTCAGTTCAAAAGCAGGCCTGCTTCTGAATTGCTAATAATCGTACTATGACAGTAATAAAGGTTAACGACTATTGGACGAAGTTGAAGGTAATGCTTGTCTGTGGCCTGCTGTAATATCATTGAAAGACTTGGTTAAAAGGTCCCAGCAACCAGGCCATTAAAACTAAAAAAAAAAAAAAAAAAATCATTGTCTTTTTATAAGTAACGTTCAAAAACGTAAATCTTATTCTATTTCCACTTAAAAGAATTAATATTTTTTTTTTTGAGTATGTACATGTTTTAAATATGTTTATGTATAACAAGTTACCGTGATGAATTATTTATTAGCACTAAAAATCTTTTTTAAAATTTTCCGTTCAAAATAACTTTATAACTTGAAAGATTTAAAGTGATTTTGAACGTGTACGGATATGTCATGCAACAATATTAGTGGCGCCCGTAGACAGAGAAACTAACTATAACTAACAACTAACTTAGTTTCTCTGTCTACGGTGGCGCCATAAATTTGTATTTACTGAGAAAAGTTTTTACATATTTCTACGGATTTCCCTTTCCCTGTCCATTTCCTGATTTCTCATTTAGTCCAGTCAGTGGAATGTCGAAAGTTGTTGTTTAAAATATTTCGTTGCTATTTTTTATTATAAATCTTCACAATGGTGCCGATTCTCTTGTCACAAAATTCTCTAAACTAGACTAAAAATCACCAAAATTTAGTTTATTTCTGTCAAACGACGATTTCCCATTCTGAAATTGACAATGACTAAAGAATAAGAGGAAATTGACTAAAGTGACACAACTTAACCAAATTTAAGTTTGACAGCACTAAGATGGCACTGAGAGCGTATTTTAATCAATGACTAAAGAATTTTAATAGAGGTCAGTGCACTGAGATTATAATTTAGTGAAAATGGCAATTATGCTATTCTGAATTTTACGTTTTTCACCAAAAAGTTTGATTGTCGTAACTAAATCTGCCTGTTTTTAATCGCGATTAAAAAGGTGTGGAATAAAATTAGTTGTCATGAACTAAAATTCACACCAACACCTCGACTTCAGATGCAAAAACAGTACTTACTGTATCTTTTTTTCTTTTCGTTTGCTTATATCTCGAAAACGGTGTGTCCTATCGCAAAAATAATGAAAAATTCGACCCCCTTTAAAAAACCCCTAAACCTCTAAAATCCAACGTGTTGGTAAAATTTTTTTTTTTCATATTTTCCATACAAAAAGTGAAAAATTCCATACAAAGCATGTCGAGGCTGCAAAATAATGCGCGACCACGGAGCAATTTGCTCCGTGTGCGCGACTCTGGCTCTAAAAAAAAATCACGTGGTACGGCAAACAAGTACCACGTGGAGTCGCAATTGCCAAATTTGATTTTAGATGTGTCAAATTAATTTTTAAATTTAGAGATTTTATTTTGCAGAATAGCTTTAAGATTCTCATAGCCAAAAGTAAGGAATTTTATTGATAGTTTAGTTAGTTTAGTTTGGTGTACAACAGAATCGGCACCAATGTCGTAAGTTAGTTTAAAATATTATCTTATTGGTGTAGGTACTTACGTTACGAAATGTGGCTTAACAGATTAATTTTGATTAACGTGGTGGTATTAATAAAAGTGAAACACGAACAAGTCGTCGTGTTAGTATGATCCAACTGATTCAACTGATTCACCTATGGGAGTTCTTAGCTAATCATAGGGAAATAGCCGTTGGGTATAACAAATCCACCCAAGCAAGGGAGCACAGCAAAAGAATGTGGGATAGGGTTGCAGAAATTTTAAATTCAGCTGGTGACGGAACTGTGAAGTCTGGTTCCGAATGGTTAAAGGTATATTTACCATTTAGTCTCTAACAATTGTAATGAAGTTATTACTAGAGTAATTTAATTACCATTTTAGTTATAATATGTTAGAGCTGCTGGTTCTACTTTCGTTTTATTTGATTACTTTATAGGTTGGAATTGGATACAAAAAATTAAAAGTTTTTGTAAAGCTATTATAAGCCTATATCGCCTAAGCCTATTATTGTAAGCCTATATATATTTTTTTAAATTATGTTTTATTTGCGACACTCCCAAACGATTAAAATTAAAATATAATAACCTAAACTAACTAAAACTATTAACAAATTAAAATATGGCGTCGAATAATTCCTCTGCATCGCTGTCGACTGGTAAAGTACCCAAGAGACTGGCGGCATTGCCACGTTGTATGGCAATGCTAAGCCTCTGGCCAAGGTAAAGGCCAGCCCTTGGATCACGGGAAGTGTCAACAAGCCGTTTGGAGATTTCGTTGACCAAACCGTGTGCACTCGGACCCCACGGCCCGAGGGTTTCAACCCCAAACGGCTCGAAAATATAATTGCCGATAAGGTTATTATACTTTCGCCGTTTGAGGTTTTCCGCAGCCGCAGCAGCAGCGCCAGCACAGCACGCCGAGTCAGGAAGATGGGATGGCGCCTCGGGGCTCGCTGGGCCGAACCAACGCAAATGCATACGTGCATCCGTGGTGGAGCGACCCGGACTGCCGGGCACTTCTTCTCATGCAACCGAGCGGGTGGGCAGGTTGCGGATAGCCCAACTCCGGCTGCGGGACCGGCTGCCAACAGTCGATCTCGCACCTGGAGCATCTCGTAAGAGATCCCAGACAAGAGAAGTGCCCGAACACCAGGCCCCAGGTCTAGGGTAACCCATACACCTTATTCCATGCTCCAATTTGACCCAATCAACCCGTCCCTATCCATAAATCCCGTCAATCCATAAATCCTTAGGCCAATTCCCAGACCTACGGTGACCAAAACCTATACCTTATCACCAAACACCCTCCCTCCTGTCCTTAATTCCCATCGGTCCCAGAGGAAGGGTAACCTCGATACCAAAAAAGCCCACCCCCTCGCCAAATGACAATGCAGAAGGAGAAAAATTCTACCCAGGTGGGTCCCGGCCAAGCCGGGGAATCCCACACCGCTACGGCGGTCAGCCCTCATCGTATTCTGGGGGGGGCAACCAACTGCAAACCTTCATCGTCTTCGCCGTGCTACTCAGCACGGCCGGCTGCTGATTCAGTGCCCACAACACAGGCAGCGACCCACGCGCCCATTGACACAACTCCGGCTGCGACCAACGCGCCAACCAACCCTACCACGGCTGCGATCCACGCGCCAATACCCACTACGAGTCGTATGCCTCCCGCGAGCATCTGGCAACAGAGCATCGTGAGGAACAGCGTAAGTTATCCTGACAATGACCCCGGCGACCTTACCACTCTCCCGGGTGCCGGAGTACGACTGCTGAAGAAGCGCGGAAAAACCACCCGGGGGAAGAAAGTAGGCGACCGAAAGCGCTTCCCTCGCAAAGGCACTAGCCAGCGCGAAGCGCGATCGGACGCCGAAGAGTTAGTACGCGACCAGCCACGAGTCCGCGACGGGGAAACCCGGCGCGAAAAGGGGCCGGACGCGGAAAACAGAGAACGGCCGCAAGTCCGCGAAGGGGAAACCCAGCGCGAAAAACGGCCTAACGTGGGACTACGCGACCAGCCGCAAATCCGCGAAGCGGAAACTCAGCGCGAAAAGCGGCCGGACGCGGAACCACGCGTGCAGGGGCAAGTCCGCGAAGGGGCAACCCAGCGCGAAAAGCCCATGCACCCGACAGAGTCTGCCGGGGGCGCCAGTCGACCTTACGCAAACACCGACACATCCCAAGACAATCCCAGACCAAAACACCGCAAAAGAAAACGAGATGGATCCTTGCACCCTAACCCCGCCACTTGGCCGGGCACCTCCAAGTCGCAGCCTGGACCGAGCGGTACAGGGCCGGCGAAGAGGGATCGCCCTGACGACACGGCGTCACCGGGTACGCTCCAGGGGGATGCAAAGCGTGTAAGGATCCACTCCGCCCAGGAGGAGCCGAGGACCTATGCGCGGGCCGTCAAGGATATTCCTGCGCGGCTCGCCGTAGCAATCTGCTTCCCTCCCCCATCCAGAGACTTGACAACAGAGGAGGCCGAGCAGGTTAAAGTAGGCCTAGTAGACCTACTCATGGGCGGTGACCCGTCCACACCACTCCCTTCAACACCACTCCCTGCTTTCCGCGGATACCCACGGGTAGCGGAGGGCACAGTGCAAATGTGGTGTGAGGATGACTACGCCCTAACCTGGCTGTCACAAAATGTACCCCGAATAAAACTCTCAGACACAGACATCACACTGACGGTACTCCGACAGTCGGACGTGCCCACCCGGGTGAGAGCCTCGCTTTTCGTCCCTCGCTATCTAGGAGACGTGCTGAGGCTCCACAACATCCTGATACGTCAGAACACCTGGTACGACATAGCCAGGTGGTCAATGTACAGGGCAACCAGGGTCGGTGGTGAGAACTATGGGACATATTTGACCCTGGGTCTACCACCGACTGAGGCGGAAAAGGTCCTGGGTCGGGAGCGTCGCATATCGTACCTGCTAGGTTCGATATACTTGCGCTTCTGGCCCACGGCCGAGCCCTCGGACAGTACGACGGACACGGAGAGCGCACCGACAGCGACACTGACGGAGGACACGGAGATTGCCCAGCTCGAGGAGGTCATGGCCCGCGCGGCGATGGCTGACGTTGAGGCCACCATACCACCTACATCTCCCGGCTGGAGCGAGAGGCTGTTAGCGTCGTCGCCGGTTGACACACACGACAACCAATACAGAGAGGGGGTAGCGGAGGAACTGTCCGATGAATCCACCACAGACTAACACCTCCCCCTCCCCATCGCCATCAACACCACTCCATATCATCCAGACAAACCTCCAACACAGCCAAACTGCCACGGCTAGCTTACGCAGGGCACTGGAAGTTAACC
The DNA here is from genome assembly GCA_937001585.2 of Brachylomia viminalis. Classification (NCBI taxonomy): domain Eukaryota; kingdom Metazoa; phylum Arthropoda; class Insecta; order Lepidoptera; family Noctuidae; genus Brachylomia; species Brachylomia viminalis. The sequence continues at coordinate 15,759,128 of OW443299.2, forward strand.
CCCATACAATCGCACTGATCCAAGAGCCGTGGATCAGGAACAATAGAATATGCGGCCTCAGTAACATCGGAGGTAAGCTAATCCTCAACACACATAGCACAGACCAACCTAGATCCTGTGCATACATACCAAAAAACACCCCTACCGCGCTACTTACTCAATTCTGTTCCAGAGATCTGACAGCTGTCAGACTCCAGACCGTAGATGATCTTCCAGATGTTGTACTGGCCTCGGTATACATGCCGGGCGAGGACACAGACTGCCCGCCGAAAGAAATGGCCGACCTGGTACAGCACTGCGAGCACACCAAACTTGACCTTATTATCTGCACCGACTCGAACGCCCATCACCCGCTCTGGGGTAGCGATGCATCGAACTCCAGAGGAGAGGTATTATCCACTTATTTATTCTCTACTAACCTTAACATTATTAACCGAGGCTCTGAACCCACTGAAAAACTAAAAAACCCATGCCGAGACGAAACCCGCGGCACAGCAATGTACCCGGGTACAAGCGCCTCCTGGCACCCTTACTAACCAGGCACCTATCACAAACAACCATAAAAGACACCACACAACTAGAATACACTGTAACAAAGCTAACAGAATACCTAACTCAGGCATACCATGCATGCTGCAAGCTAAGGGCGCCTCGAACTAACAGTGAGAGATGTCCCTGGTGGAACGCCGAACTAGGTAAACTCAGGAATACACTAAGAAAGCAATTTAACAGAGCTAAGAACACCAGACTACCGGAAGATTGGGAGCTATGCAAAGAGACCCAATACACTTACAAAAAGCAAATCAGAACCGCCAGGAGAACAGCTTGGCGAAAGTTCTGTGAATCCATCGAAAACAACAATGAAGCCGCAAGAGTAAGGACGATACTGGCAACTGACCCGAACCCTCGCACAGTGGGCTGGAATTTAATTTTTTGGACTTAGCAAATATGAAACACATATTCGTGTTGTACGCTTTTTTTTACACCTTTTATGTTAGGTGAACTTGTTCGAAAACTTAATATCTTGAGAGTTGCAGAACAAAGAAGTTTACAAAATTCATTATATGAAATGTGAGTCTTGGTTAATGTTCCCAAGTGTTCTCGGACTTGTTATTTTGCGTTTGTAGGCTATACATACATATTACACACATACTTATATAAATATTAAACACATACCTACTTACATACTTATTACACACAACATAATCACATGTAACATGTACAGACGCCAGCACATCAAGCTACTACAATCTGTCAAATTTCTTTAATAGATTTTCAACTTTATCGCTAAAGCATTAAGGTTCAAGGTTGATTGGGAAAATTTGACAGTTTCGGGTAGCTTGACCTGCTGGCGTCTGTACATACAACAGTAATATGTATAATAACTACTCTTAATTAAATACTCACAATCGTGTGTACACGGCCTAAAACATTCATGAGTCTGTACACCGCCTTACTGCCTACCTACCGCTCGACCGCGCGCCACGGTTAGCGGAGCCCTGCGCCCGCGCTGTGCCGCACGCCGTCGATACCTACGAGCTACGCGTGGAACAAACAAGCCACGATCGGATCGCCGCGCCGCCGCCCGCGCCTCCCGCGCACGGCCGCGTCCCTCGGACGCCCTCAGCAGTCCGCTACAAACCTCTACGGCGAATGCATGCCATTTTTTATAATTCGCGCCGCGCATTATTGTTTTAGTTTATGTTCTTATAAGTATTTCGTGTTAATAAACATTTATATCTAATACTCAAGTAGTGTTTAATTAATAGGTTTTCCTTAACCTACCTAACACACTACACGTTTATCCCTAATATTCATTTGTTCCTTATTCCACATCACCCGAGAGGTTAAGAACCAGATGCGTTTTCTTTTAAAGTGGTGTCCCCAGGAGGCCTAATCCACTACAAAGCTACTAACATTGATATTAAAAGTAAGTGAAATGTGAACGATAAATTTCGGTTTAGTTTAAAGTATTTAAATCGCTGTCGTTGTCACTTTTTCTATCGCTCAATGCAGTATCAACGTCAACAAAAGCAACATTTTCTTTATCTGCTTCTTCGGTATCATGGTTGAGCACCAAACTTTGTGCTTCTTTAGACAACGATTTGTGTTTTCTACTCAACTTCGGCCTCTTTGTAGAAATTAATGGATCAGATGTAACTAGTAAATTGTGAAAAACATCCTCATTGGTCGCTCTTCTACCAAATTTCCTAGAATGGTGTTCTCGGTACTTTCTGAAATCCTTATTCCTGGATTCGGCTGCTTCCTCAGACAACTTTCCCACTGGAATAAGGCCCAGATTTTTAATGATGTCTGCACCATGCACTAGAATTTTGTGCACGCTCGCAGGCATATAATACCATTTATACAGTTGAATGTATAATGCAAAAGTCTCATCTGCAAATTCCTTGAATTTGTCTGTATTTATGGGAAGGCCGGATGAGATTGTTTCTAATATGATTGAAAACTTTCTTATTAGAGTTTCGTCTACTCCAGTAATAGAAGCAGTAGTGGTCACGTCCGCGATTTTTCCTATTTTCCAATTTAACTCTATTTTCGCCTTTGGCTATCCAAGACTTAAACTCAAGTCTGTAAGAAATATGTAAAATGCACTCCATAAATCTGATCCAAGCATGGAGTGACGAAATTCCATATTTATAAATGTCAGTGTTAGGTACTTTTTGTGATATCAAATTTATTTCGTTCATTTCTTTGGGAGTGGCTTTACATATATCACAACTCTGTGTCGAAGTCTCGCTCAGTACTGATGTTATTCTTCCATCAATCATTGTGAAAAACAATTTGTGAGATATGGATTTTCCTGTAACAATAGTATTACTTAAATTTTTGACTTCCGATTCTAACCTGTTCATCTCATTGGTGATGGTTTCTCGCGTCTCTTTAACAAATTTGAAAAATATTGGACGACAAAGGTAAGTTGAATTGGGAGTTTCATTTTCCCATACAACTTCTTCACCACACATCAGTTTTATAGGAACCAAACTCCTCATAAATACACTAGAATCATCCTCATTGGTATCGCTTTTTTGTTTATAGTTAGACTGACTTGATGCACCATCGAAACCATATTTACTAATTAACTCTAATTTGTTTTTATCGTCTCCAATTTCGACAATTTTCATAAGTCTTTCAACAGTTTTATCTAAAAGAAGAGACTGCATTTTTATCTGTGCAGACATATCTGTTATTTCAATATCCTCTTTTGGCGGGTAACATTCGGATTTTGCTTTTTGAATAGAGTAATAAGACGGAAATATATCAAATCCTTCTTCCTGAACCGTAGACAGAGAAACTTCTCTGTCTACGTCCTGAACCGATTTTCTCATAGTATTATATTGCCACTTCGTCAGTTTTAAGGACAGCATGGTACCTAAAGCCTTTTCAGAAGACATCACGCTCATCATAGTCATCATGCTGTCCTTAAAACTGACGAAGTGGCAATATAATACTATGAGAAAATCGGTTCAGGAAGAAGGATTTGATATATTTCCGTCATCCGGATAATGAATAAAAATACAATTACACAATTGTTACCAAGAATTACCAATAACATAGATGCAACAATAATTAAACATAATGCGCATGAGTTAAAAACTCATTCCAGGTATTCTGTTACGTCTTGGTTTTTCTTCATAAATGACGATTCTCGGGACATCATTATCGCGCTCACGCGAATTCGGTACGGGTGCTAGCACGCTCAAATCGATTACAGCGCAAGTCGGAACGCTCCCATAGATGTCAAGACATGTCAGTTCTGTCAGTGATAGCTCATTTTCACTAGAATTTGAGTTGAGGTTTCATTTCATTGCTTGCGTGTATTGATAACTCTAATAATTCTATGCTCCGCTCTCGTTTGTTTGTGTTTATACGTGGGAAAGCTATAATAATATTAAAAGTTCTCGTTGACTGTTTCTTTGTCCTACCAACAATGTTCTGGTAGATCCAGATTGAGCGGAGAGAGCGGCCAAAAGTGTTTGGAAAAGTAGAAAACACTGTTACAATGGAAGAACGCGAAATTGAGATCCTCAGTACTAACGATAACGTAGAAGAAGTCGGCCCAATAATACAGAGCTTTCTAAAAAATGTAAGTCTTGTAATTCAATTAGAGTGGATAACATTTATTAAATAACACTGCAATGTTGACATTCACAACATTAAATGCTGTACATTTTCAGAATGAAAACGTGTTCAATTTTCCTGGTTTGGCCGAAAAGAATCAGAGAGCATTGTTATGGACAGCTTTATTTCAACATCTACAGGATAAGTCTTCAGCATCAGTTCACGCGCTCTGCTTAGCATCTGTAAGGGTGTTAAGGTTTGTGATTTTTATATATGATTCTTGTTTTAAAAACTCATTTAATTTTAAAAAGAAAAATGCTTTATCCAAAATACTCACAACTATATTGTTTAATTTTTAGCCGAGACAAATCAGACCTTGAAAATCTGATTTGTGAAAGATGGGTAACAACTCTAATAGAAAGAGCTGGCTTGTATAACTTCGAGGCTCTCGATGAAGAGTCCATGATGCCAGTGGATCTAATAGAGAAGGAAGTGGCAGTTGAGGCACTCAAATGTCTTTGCAATTTAACATTCAACAGTGAAGTGGCCCGAGCCCTGTGTGCACAGACATCCATTGCACAGGGATTGGTAGCCAGGCTAAGGGTTTACAAAGACATGCCCTTTAAAGAAGAAATAATGTTGTTTGATTTGAAGCTGCTATTCATTCTGACTGCTCTGAGACATGACATAAAAACCAAAATAAAGGATGAACTTCATGGCATGGAGTATTTGATCAATTGTTTGGGTGAAATACTGACCGAAGCTTCTACCAAAGCAGAGGACCAGGCTTCAAGCAGCAGTGGCTTGGTTGAAGGGGCCCACCACTGTTTTTTGCAGGTAAGAAAATTAAATAATCCTCTAAAAATTATAAGCCTTGCCTTACAAGGCTATGTAAAGTTCAATAGGCATAAGTAATAGAAATTTTAAATAATATTCTTTAATTAGGACAACCAACAAGCCATCATGTGTGAGATCCTCAAGACCCAGTTCAACTTGATCCTGCAATCAGGTTCAGAAGAGCCAGCTGATGAGGAGGAAGAGGCCATGTACTTGAAACTGATGCCGGTTATGACTGCCTTGTTGTATGCTCACACCTCTAGCGAGGAGAAACTAATGGAGCTGCGCAGTAATATTGCTAATTTGTTAACTAGGTATGTTTTAATATACAGGTTACTTATTGGTTACAGGTTACTATTTGTGATTGACTATAGGGCAATGACCAAAGCAATACAGAGTAGAGAAGTGGTTACAATTGGAACAAAAATACTATTTCCTTTTATTTGCCACTTGACTGACCCTTGCAGTTATTTAAAGTGTGACTCAATTGCCCTGCGAGTTCTCCAGTTCACTGGCATTACTTTAAATTACACAATTCAGACTAAGCTGTAATTGCGTCAGGATTTGATGCTTGAAAAACAATTACATGATACTGTACTTTAAAGTAGGATAATGTAGCATCGTTCCTGTATGGGACGACGGCTTTGGTAGAGGTGTAACCTATCGTACACACACATTTCGCCAGTTACTTTAGTACTTATTGTGTTTTCTTTGGTAGAGGTGTAACCTATCATACACACACATTTCGCCAGTTACTTTAGTACTTATTGTGTTTTCTTTGGTAGAGGTGTAACCTATCATACACACACATTTCGCCAGTTACTTTAGTACTTATTGTGTTTTCTTTGGTAGAGGTGTAACCTATCATACACACACATTTCGCCAGTTACTTTAGTACTTATTGTGTTTTCTTTTGTCTTTCCAGTGTCCCACCAATGTTTTACTCCTCCCTGACACCAGTGCTGACCATAGGTGAAAGAGCCCAGTATGAATATGATGGAAGAAACATGGATGCTTTACAAGCTCTTATACTTTTGTTGCAATACAGGCTGACTATGACTACAGTAAGTTTTCAATTGATTCACACTTCAAATATCTTTTGCAATCAAAAGTCATTTATTCAAATTAGGCTGAGAATCAGCACATTTTGAACGTCAAAATCACATAAGACAGTCCCCCCAAAATGCCCACCCTTCACCACTTCCTATCTTGATTGACTTATGTAATTGGAAATAGATATTATGGATTTTTCTACTTATTACATTTTTTTTTTACTATATAGCAGCCAAAATCCCTGCTGTTCTTTTCAAGTGGTGTAGATAAGTTTCTCTTACCCAAGTATCATGAAAACCTTGCCTGCTGCTTAGCAGACAAAAACAGGACAGTCAGAAATAGTAGTACATCCTATTGACCAATTCTCTGCTCATCCATTTCAGGGCACTAAGAATCAGTATGAGAATCTGTCCCCAATCCTGACAGTGTTGAACAAGAGTTCCCGCGGCTGTCGTTCTCAGAGGAAGTATCTCCGGCTAGTGGTACTGCCCCCATTGCGTGACGTGTCCCGTCCGCCGGAAAAGGGCAATACCCTGAGGAACCAGTTGTGCAGGCTCCTGACTACACCTGTCACATCCGTCAGGGACTTGGTTGCAGAGTTTCTGTTTATCCTGTGCAAGGAAAAGGGTGAGTAGATTAGATTAACTGCCCAATTGTTATAACAGCCCTTTTTCTTCATTGCATTCACGTGTTTAGCACACTGAAGCGCAAGCAATAATTTATTATTTATTTTTTAAACGTTGCCCCACACTAGGAATTCCTCCTGTATTGTGGGTGCGTTTACAAACATTTAAACTCACATACACAAACAGCCAGACCCGAAACAACTTCTTGTAGATCATACAAATATTTGTTCCATGCGGGAATCGAACCCGCGACACGCAGCGCAGCAGTCAATCGCTTGACCACTGCGCCAACCGTGCTGTCGATCAATATAATACTAGCTTACAGCGAAATTCTGTGTTTTCTTAATAATAAAAAGGACTTAATATCATCGGAAGCAAATAAGTAATTTATGAATATTTTTAGTGGGTCGCATGGTGAAATACACCGGTTTCGGCAATGCGGCGGGTCATCTCGCTCAGAAGGGCCTGCTAAGCGGCGGGCGCACTGGTGACTATTCGTCCAGCAGTGATGATTCAGATACGGAGGAGTACTTGGAGGCTCAGCCGAACATCGACCCCGTCGTGGGCTGCACGCGACCACCCCGCATCAACCCGTTCGAGGGAATGACTGATGAACAGGTGAGCTGAATCATTTGTAACAATTTTTTTTTTTTATATAACATCGCCCATTTATTATTATTCTTCCAAGCGTATCAATGGCAAAAAGTTCAAACATGTTTGGCTCAAAATTCAGCTGTGCGACGATTTATTATTTATAACTTTGTACATGAGAACATAAATGAATGTTTATGTACCTAAATTAAATCAATACAAATCTGCTTTGCTTAGCCACATTGTATTGTAACAATGTCCTCATTTGTGGCCAATGCTAAGCACTAAGTAGTAATCCAATTAGGAACACAATTCTATTCTTGTATTAACCACACTATATTTCAATTGTCTTGTAATTTATTTTCTTTGGTTGGTAGTTAGTACCTAAACAAAACTATATTATTTACAGAAAGAGTACGAGGCGATGAAACTGGTGAATCTATTTGACAAGATGGTAACCGACGGCGTGATGAAGCCGGCCCGCATCGGCCCGGACGGCCGGCCGCAAGCCGTCGAGCACGTTCTCGAGCTGAGGGAGCACCCGCCCAATAGACCGCAGTCCTAAGCCAGTACGATTATATGAAGGATTCTAACATGTGGTACCTTGTCATATCTTTGATACTCTCTGTGTAGGTAATATCAGGAAGGATGTGACGTCATTATGACCGAACTTTGCCGTTGATTCGGATTGTGTATTAAAAGTTCGATTTTGAATTTCGCTGCCGAATTACACGTTTGTAATTCGGGAGCGAAACTAGAAATCGAACTTTCATCAAACGATGACGAAAAATCGTTCATTTTTGTTAGTGACTTTCAGCTCATTGTACAGAAATGCATTTATGAACAACCTCTAAATTAAATATTCTTCTTGTATGGCCAAAGTGAGGATAAAAATAATGGCTTAAAATTACTTCCAATTAGATTCTCGAGTAAATTAGATAGTTATTAGAAAATTCGGGATTATAGTGATAATCAGGAAATAGGTTTCTTCAAGTTGGTAAGTTAGTATTTTAATCTTCAATTTACATTCAATAGTGAGTAGATTTTAAACGAGTTTTAAGGAATATAAAACTATTTTTATTGGTATAAAATATCACATTAGTATTGTAGGGAATGGATTAATCTTTGTCAGAATAGCTTTAATCAATCAGATATTGTGTATAGAATATGAGCAATCTAATTTCGTCGTTCACTGATGTCTTACGGTAAGCTTTTGGTCAGAAGTTCTGACCAATAGGTTATCGTAAGACAGGTTCTGAGTCAGAACCTTTGTAACTGCCACGTATACAGAATGGTCCAAATAGATACGTCAATTAAAAAAAAATAGATTCCTCATATACCTAGAGGTATCCGAAAATACCCCATGTATGTTCCGCGATTTTTGATAGTTTAGGAGATATGTATATTTTTTTTAAATTTATGGGGAAACCAATTCTTCGGGGACATCTGTAAAAAGTTATAGTTTTTTTTTGGACAAGTTCTTTTTATGTTTTTTTTTTTTGCGATGGGTTTATCATGAAACATCCTTTCATGTATAAAAAACATTTTTAAGATAATTTTTTTATACATGAAAGGCTTGTCGAAAAAAAGTTATATTTTTAAAGATGTCCCTGTAGAATTTCCCCAGAAATTTATAAAATATTCATATCTCCTAAACTATCAAAAATCTACTAGGTATGAGAAATGTAGTTTTTTTTAATGACGTCACTATTTGGACCATCCTGTATGTATAATTTAATTTGACTGTTTCCACAAAATTGATTTGAGATATAATGAGTTTCGTTTACTTATAAAAGGATTGTGCTTTTTAGATATCATGATTTATTTAGAAGAATTTCCTATATATTTTATATAACGCAGGCCATAACGTAAAGTGAAAGATGTGCGTATTTTATATCTAGCAAATTCTTACTGAAAATGTAATAGAATCCTATTAAAAGTATGTTGTGACTAGCTAACGTAGGGACCTGTAGTGGCCTAAGTCATACGTCATGTATTTTGTGCCATTAGTATTAAATAGAATATATTACATTATGTTTAACTTGAATTACCAAAGTATTTCTTTATTATATCTTCAGTGCAATGTAGCTTAATATATTACCCATATTATAATATGAGAAAGAATACTAAGGATTCGTTAATTGTATACCTAACATCGATGAAAATGTTCTAAAATAAATATTATGTAGCTTTATTTGACTTAGAACTTTTGGAATTCGATATTTTCGATATATCTCAGTACTTCGTAGGTCAGTAAATCAGTAATTATGTAGACTATGTACCTATTATATTAGTATTTTATCACCAATGTGTTTTATAATATTATGTTTTTTAATGTAATGTTATTACAATTTTAATATTTGATATTTATTTTAAATGAAATAAAATCTATTTAGAAAGTAAATGAACTTGTTTGTATTTAATAGAATATTAGTAATTATCCTTTGTTAGTGTCTGCTATTCATTATATTTTTATTCTCTATAATTGTCTCTTATCGTTAAATAATAGACCATTGCGAAAACAATATCGTATCACAAACCTCTATACTTTGAACATGCTTTGTTTAATTCTGTTCAAGCCACTAATTAAGATTCTAAATGAGTTAGGAAAAATCACCAGAAACCTCAAAAACAGTACTCAATACATGACCTAGATTTCAGAAGCATCTATCGGTTCACGTTACTCTGTATCAACATATTTATAAAGTTACAAGTAGTAGGGCGGCAGTGCAGCATTGATTGATGCCCTGCACAAAAGCCGAGGATACACGAGCGCATCCGCGCCGGACAGACTCGCGCGTTGGAAATCAATTACAAGCAATTATTGGGTAAGCTAGCTCACCTATATAGCGAACAGAGAAGGGTAGGAGCGAAAGGTCGTATCTCCCATTGTATGTAGTGGTGTCCCGGCGCTAACTCAGTCGGCTCTCGTTGGGCGGGAATAAAGGACGGGCGCTTGTCGTGCGTCGAACGAGTGCGCTCCACGAAAATAATCGCGAAAAATGGAATTGGTGTAGGTATCATCTAAATTCAGTTTAATACATATTTAATTGGCATTACATCATGTATTGCGTTGTTTTTAGACTAGTTAGGTACTGAAAGTGTACTCAATTCGCGATTTTTGACCTCTCTTTGTTTAGTTATGACTAAGCTGCAAAGGTACAGATATTGAAATACATTTTCCGCGTATGAATGTTCAATTGGGAAATCGATTGGTTGCACCTTTGTCTGGAGCACAGGTGCACATGCGTGAACATGTTTTATTCTTCTATTTTTAATTAGAAATTCCCAGTTTTAGATACTTTTGCTATTTTGTAAACTTTGTTAAAAGATCGAGTAATAGAAAATAATTCTTTCTATTCAATAGTATGAAACAAATGTTACAATTCATGTAGACCGTACCTATAATATAATAACTAAACTACACAATTAAATGTTAATAATGTAGGTACATACAATTGGATAAATATTTATTTTACATGCATTTTGAACACAAATAAGTACCTACCTGATTTGTCAATAAGACAATTATAATAGTAAATATGAGTTATCACCTTGTCTATTGTTTCGTACCGTGGTTTATTTTACACTTTAAGCACACAAATGTACAGAGGCGGACTTAATGCCATAGGCATTTGCTACCAGTCAATGATGATGTCAATGTCACATGATGTCTCTCAGTTTAATATTAATATTGCTAGTGAACGGCGGGAAGTGTCCGTAATGTTGACGTACGGACTTCGTATCTAAAGAGGAACAGGCCTTGTTTAAAATGGGTTTAACCTATACGGTTCCATCTCTATAAATAGATTTCCTTCGAGGTGCTTCACCCATCCTTCGTAGGAGTTTTTCTTTTGTTCTACCGTCTTAGGAGTTCCATTAGGATGGGACACTTGATAGTTTTAAACGTATCGGTCATCTCGACTCATCAGACGGTAGCAGGAAATAGACTACAAAATACTTTCTGTCAAAAATTACAACCCCTTGGCCCTACTATATTTCACAACGGTTGGTTGAAGCGTGTAGACCTGCAAACAGGACAAACATTGAGTGTTCTTAAGTAAGGAGTCCTGTCGACTTAACCCCAGGTGTTGGTATTTAAGACGCAGATAGGCAGAGATGTGATTAGACCTGGGAGACTAACAAGTTAACTGCGCAGTTTCTTAGCAACGCTGGTAGCGTGTGTGGCAGCAGCTACTCCCGCACCTCAATGTGAACGTGCACCAGCGCACGCTCCGCCCGCGGACGATCACTACCGCATCAGTGTGTCTGGAGAACCCGACCTGTTCCTCCCAGGAGAACTTTACACAGGTATGTGTTCAACATTCGTGACCGCCAATACTGTGTGTTGTAGTACTTGGGTACTACGTAGTGACGTAGTTATACTGAATTTATTGATGTTGAGGGAAAGGGCGTTTCTCTTGTACCTACCATACCAGATAAGAGACGCGTCCCACTAGATTTTATTCGACATATAAGATGGTATGAGCCACGTATGAGCACTGCGGACTGCGGGTACCTATCATATTCATATACTTAGGTATATAACAGTAAAAAAAGTATTTATAAAGCTTGACATTGTATTAAAAAAAATACACATTTTCATTTCAAACTAACTTTTAATTATTTTTATCTACACCCATGCTATAAATCCCGTATAAAAGTTTCTGAAACAGTTAGCTTATTGCCAACATTAAAACAATCAGTGTCATACTAACCAAATATCATCCAAACGAGGGTTATAATGTTGTACTAAATTTCATTAAGAGGGCTATCACCAGGGTAGATATATATGTTCTGTGGCTATCACAATAATTTTTCTTGTGTTTGAAGAGTCACATCAACGGCCATATCTAAACCATAATCGCACATCTAAACTGGTAGTTTTGATGTGTGATTATGGTTTAGATATGGTCACAAAATTAAAAAAAAAAATATGCACGAGAAAGTTTGATTATTTCTCTCGGGAGTGTTCTAAATAAACATCACATTTTTTCTTGTATTAGTGTGTAACTCTTCAAACACTCTAATACAAGAAAAGTTGTGATAGCCCTCTTAAGCAACTCGAACTCGATCCCTTCCTTACTCATCAAACAGCCACATTCTCACTACTCAATTCGTGGTATCTTTATGAATTCTAAAAAAAGAACATTGTCATGCACGCGCGTTTCACTACAACAGCTAATTATTCGAATTCACGGCGTATCCCAAAGACCATCATCTTAGCTGCATGCGACGAGCCTATTTAAAACAATTAGTCACAAGATTGCCACGGATTTAAACTCGAACGAGACCGATAATTAATTAGCTAACAATCTTAGCTAAGTATAAATGCTGTAATTGGATCGCAATCAATCTGTCTCGCCTTTTCCCAAGTATGTTGGGGTCGGCTTCCAGTCTAACCGGATGCAGCTGAATTCCGGTATTTTACATGGAGTGAATGCCTATCTGACCTCCACAACCCGACTGGGTAGCACAATACCCCTTGGTAAGACTGGTTGTCAGACTTTTCAACTTCTGACTAGCCGTATCGACTGTCGAAGATCTGACGAATGACAGCCGAGACCAACGGCTGACTATGCTTTCCGAGGCACGTAGTGGTCTCGATATGTAATGGATGGTCACCCTTCCACGAATCGACCGCGGCAAGCGTTGCTTCAACCTTCAATTCGGCCCGTGCGGTTGTTAGCATATAGCCCCAAGCCCCTGTAATCGGATCGGAATGAGAATTGAATTTTTTTTTTTTATAGTGTCGCTCCAAGGTATAGACAGTGGACAAGGACCGACACCTTTCATAGGCTTTAAGATATGGGTGGAGATAAAACCCGACCAGTCCACGACTGATAAGGCCGGAAGCCAGCCGAATGTGACGGAGGCCTCCAATCTGACGCTGGGTACGTTCCAGGCATATGACGCACAAGCGAAGATACAAGAAGTCTGTTCACCCGCTGTTGATAACGCCACTGCGCATCCCAAAACTGAAGTTCAGGTACCTAAGTGAAAAGAAATGTAAATATTCTCTCTCTCCGGGATGGGTATGATTCAAAGTATTATGAGCGGTTGAATAAGTGATAATGGGATAGCGGCCTCTAGTGATTAGGTTATGAATATTTTAGGAAGGTCTGGCGCGGGTTTCATGAATTATAAAAAAAAATAACCGGCCTCTTTTGCTCATGTTTGGATATAAGTATTCGTTATTTCTGCGACAAATGAATACTCTTCACAAATGAGGCTGGGGAGATTGTTATTGTCCGTTCTCTACGTTATGTTTACCGCAAATAAACGTATTTTCTTTCTTCTTCTTTCTTCTGTTACATCACTTTTTCTTCCCAGCTTAATGATGACTAGTGGTGAGAGGGTACTGGATTTCGTAACTTATTAGCTCACCCTAATTAAGATGAATGATATCTATGAAGTTTAGATTTGAATTTCATTGCGACTGTGAGCTTAATTTTTGGTGTTTATGATTTGGTCTTGATTTTCCAGCATGAATCCTTCTGTTTCTGGAAATAATATACCTAATTCCAGCCATTTGTTTAAAGCTTCTTTATCAATGTGTGTTTGGTATAAATCATTTGGATGTCTTCCGTATAGTTCTTTCTGCCTCCTTTTTTTATGTATTTCTTCTATATATTTCGCTTTATCTATTGTTTCAATATTATCTTCACTAAGGTTCAGTGGTGTATATTTTTTTATCTATATCTACTATTGTTTTGTGCAATTGGCTGGTACTCTTTTTCTTATTGAAAAATTGTTTTAAGTTTAATATTTGTCTTTTGTGTAGGTGTGATATTTCAATTAACCCTCTGCCTCCCTCTTTTCTGGACATAATTACCCTTTCTATTGCTGATTTAGGGTGGTGATATCTATGTTGTGTGAGAATTGTTCTGGTTTTCATTTCGAGTGCATGTAATTCTGTTTTGGACCATTTTATAGCGCCGAAAGAATAAGTTAATATAGGTACCTATAGCATAAGTATTTATGGATTTGAATATTTTTTTACTGGCTAGATATATCTATTATTACTATTACTATGTACGCATGTATTCTTTACGGTATACCGATTGTGGCATGATGTGCCCCAGGTGATATGGAACGCGCCATCAGCTTCGGGTATCGGTCCTGTTGGCGAGGTGTGCGTGCGTGTATGTGCGCGCGCTGGCCCGTACCCAGGGGTGGGCGCCAATGGTGGTGGCTGGTCGGTGCTGGCCCGCGAACTTTGCGCTGCGCCTAGGGCTCCGCACTACTCCGCTAAGCTTCCACCTATCCTTGAGCCCTGCTGCGCCTGCGATGAGGCAAAGTACGAGGTAGGTGGACCAGTAATGTAGTGATTCTTTGTCTGCCGTGCTTGGAACACAAGGTGATTTTGTTTTTCACTCGTTTCGGCACGAGCAAGAAGATATTTTTATCTTTTTATATACAGGGTTATTGGTAAAACACCATCAACCTCTTAAGGGGTCATTGTACATGAGTACAATGTCATAATGATGACATTATGAACAACTTTTACTATGGGACCAAATATGAAATCGCGAAAAAAATATCAGCTGTTCTCTACATTTATGTTTGCAGAACCTGTCAAAATGTAGGGACCGGCTGATTTTTTTTTTCGCAATTTCGTATTTGATCCCATAGTAAAAGTTGTTGATAATGATGAGTACAATGACCTCTTAAGAGGTTGATGGTGTTTTACCAATAACCCTGTATAAAATGTTTTATATTAAAAAAAATGTAAGTCTAAGTATACCTAGGTATGTCTATTTACTGAATTAAGGAGATAATAATTAATTGGCGAAAGTGGGGCGTAACGAGGTCACGGAGCACGATGACAAGTAATCAGACAAGCTAACAAACAATGTCCTTTATTGGATAACGAAGAGCCATTTTGTATCAATCATCAGTTCGGTAGCGACTGAACCAGTTATTGCGCTCGTTCAATTTTTACAGTACTGTAGTTTTCTAACAAGTTATATCGAATATATTATTTCAATTGTAACTAAAATCTACATAATCGTAACTTTAACAGTGAATTGATGTAATATTAAACGAAAAAAAAAAAACAAACTGAGCCACGTTTAAAGACGTGCATGGTTCAACCTTTGAGATAAGCGTGCGACTAGACTACTCGCAGGAGTAGTCAGGGAGTTATGTAGGTACGCCATATAACTACTGTTCCTAGTCGTGTATTGAGACATTCACGGTTTAATATTTGAGACAAGCATATGACTACCTTAATTGTCACCCGTTATAATCCGGCTAGCCAGAGAACCAGCCATTGACAGTTGATAAAGCAGACATTTGAAAGATCTGCCGTGGGCACTACGGTTATACGATCAGCAAAACGTAACCGATTTCTGCCAGTTAACAATAAACAGCTAACAGATAACAGTTCCAATAAAAAAAACAAAAAAAACACGCTTTTTTAGTTAGCTAACAGTAAAATAGTTCCAATGAAATGGCGACCGATCTGCCGTGGGCACTACGGTTATACGATCAGCAAAACGTAACCGATTTCTGACAGTTAACAATAAACAGATAACAGTTCCAATAAAAAAAACAAAAAATAACACGCTTTTTTAGTTAGCTAACAGTAAATTATTTACAACAATTGGCATCAAGTTCCAATGAAATGGCGACGGGGACTTGTATGAAATTCAGCACATCGACCCGTACATTTCTGTTCATGTGTTTATATGATAGTAGGTATTGTATTAGGTATCAATTTAAAATGGTGCGGACATTAAAAAAAACTGCAAAAAGAAGTTGGTCCGTATAAAACATGAAAAAAGCCATTGGTGCTCTTTTAAGCAAAACAGTAAGATTCAGAAAGACAGCGCAACAATATAATGATAAATGATTTTTATTTCTGTAAGTAGGTTGTACGTTTGTACAAACACTTTTACACGTCAATCATATTTTAAAAGCTAGATGAGGTCGGCGTTTCCTATCGGACTACTCTGAGAAGAAAGGCCGAAACAAACTCAGAGGTCACAGTCTCTTTTAAAGCCCAGACATAATCTTGGTCCGATCATGTGAAGACTATGTAGATTAGTGTCTGAAATGGTCTTTTGAGGAAAAACCACATAGATTGAGTGGACCTGTCCAGGCAGTGCACGCATGTGTCAGTAATCGATTCGACGAACAATACCAAAGAAAGGACATTTGGGTAGGCCGCATAAATTACTCAAACTGCCAGATCATGATTAAAACTAACTGAACCAATAAAAATAAACAAAAAAGCAATGACCCACATAGTCCTCACATTCACAATAATTAAAATAATATAATACTTTACAAAGTAAATACCCATGTCATTGTATACATATATAAAATTCATCAATGTCAATGTATATAGGATGTATAAAATTTTGAACATATCTTTGAGGACCATGTAGATTGATGTCTGAAATGGTCTTCTGACGAAAGAACCACACAGATTAAGCGGACCTGTCCAGTAAGTGCACGCATTTTTCAGTAACCGTGCAGCTCAACGATTTGACGAACAATACAAAATAAAGGACATTTGGGTAGGCCGCATAAGCCACTTAAACTGCCAGACCATGATTAAAACTGAAACAATGACCCACAATAGTCCTCACATTCACAATAAGTAAAATAATAATATTAGGTATACTTCACAAAGTAAGTACCTATTCATAAAAATTATCCAATGTCAAATACACAGACTATTAGAGAACTACGTCAAATAGTATGTAAAAAAAAAACAAGCCAAATTCAGTATGCAAAAAATTGGAGCAATTCAATCCCAAGCCCTTTTGTCCTCAATATAATCCTTCACAGTATTAAAGGCTTTCTGGCATAACTTACGGTGAATGAATAATTTGAATTTATTAAGTCTTAGATCTTGTTTATTATAAAAGCGTATACATTGACATCTGAATGAGCCACCTATTTTCTTGAACCTTGTTGTAGGTACAGACGCCAGCAGGTCAAGCTACCCGAAACTGTCAAATTTTCCCAATCAACCTTGAACCTTAATGCTTTAGCGATAAAGTTGAAAATCTATTAAAGAAATTTGACAGATTGTAGTAGCTTGATGTGCTGGCGTCTGTACAACAAATTTGTGTTTGTTCCTGGTATTGATGTTATGGATATCACTGTATTTTTTAAACAGTTTTATATTTTTATGGGTATATAAAAGATTTTCAAAAATATACTGAGAAGGCACAGTCATTACATTAATCTCCTTAAATATCTCTCTGAGAGTGGGTCTCGGACTTAATTTATAAATTGATCGAATAGCTCTTTTCTGCAAAACAAAGATAGTTTGAATGTCGGCGGCATTACCCCACAACAGAATACCGTACGACAATAAACTATGGAAATAGCCAAAGTATACTAAACGGGCTATATCTATGTCAGTTAAATTACGAATTTTTCTAACAGCGTATGCTGCGGAGCTAAGCTATTTTGACAATTTGTCTATATGAGGCTCCACTGAAGCTTAGCATCCAAAGTTAAGCCCAATAATACTGTGTTATCTTCAGGATTCAATTATTTGCCCTTTATCAATACATTAGTTATCACCTGTTTAACGTGAGGTAGCGTGAACTTAATGCGTTGGTTTTTTTTCTCATTAAGATGTAAATTATAACATTGAACCAGTGAACAACTTTTGAGATCGCGCTATTTACATCGTCAGTAACCAGCTGCTGACGTTTAAGTTTAAACAAAAGTGAAGTGTCATTCGCAAACAATATAATTATCATGATTATCCTGTATGAGGTAAGGCAAGTCGTTATTATAGATAGGAAACAAAAAAGTACCGAGAATTGAGCCCTATGGGATAGCCTAATGGCGTTCCACAGACCATGTTGGGGCGTTGCGTGCCTGAATGTAGTATAGAAATGCGAAATATTAATTCGTTCTGTTGGGTTCTCCCAGGCTTTGTTTTAGGTTAATTTTAAGCAGTTATGCCCCGGGAAGTTACCTTTTCAAGTTTACAAAAATTGTACCAAACTGTAGATTAATAAATAATCGAAGCTTTACGTTAACGTTAATTATACTACATACATTTAGAGGATCTCTGACAACGGAAACTACACTGCGACTTCTACATACGTACAGACGCCAGCAGGTCAAGCTACCCGAAACTGTCAAATTTTCCCAATCAACCTTGAACCTTAATGCTTTAGCGATAAAGTTGAAAATCTATTAAAGAAATTTGTTGATTTTAGAGATTTTGAGATTGTAGTAGCTTGATGTGCTGGCGTCTGTACATAATGTAAAATAATTATATACCTACATTACAACGAAAATAAACTGTTTGACAGGTAACATTCGAATGCCTATGGTCCCGCAACACGCATCCACGTGAGTTTCCACCAGAGAGCGCTCACGCACACTTCGGTGACGTCATCGGCGCGTCGCACACCGCTCAGTTCCGAGTGTGGCAGGAAGGGCGAGTGGCTAGCCCAGGGGTTAGGCGACTGGCTGATGACGGCACCACCGTGGCACTGGAGAAGGAACTTAAGGCTGAGGTAAGTAAGTATGATGTGTGTGTGGCATGTTCCAACACTTACTTACACTTTCATCAGATACTATTGGAACAGACAGTAGAGTGGCGTACTTTGTAAAGGTGGTAGCTGGCTTTCTAAAGGTATTTTTGGATAGCTGTCTCTAATTGGCTTCGAAGGGCTACAGACCGCCCGCAGATCACATGGGATCTGAATATTTGCTAGTAATTTCATAGTGGAACCGCTCCCGGGTCGTATGCTATATGGATGATGTTTGGGAAGCTGGATGCTGTGATATGTGATGAAATGCTTAATTTGAAGAAAAAAAGTATTTTCACCTAAACTTCTATTCCACAGAGCGACCACATCAGGACAATAATCAAAGCTCGCGGCATATCCTGGCAGCAAGTAGGCGGGGCCGGGATACCGAATACGTTCGCGGTTTTCCGAGTGGACGCGAAGCATCACTTGATATCATTGGCTGCGAAACTAGCGCCCTCTCCTGATTGGATCGTGGGGGTTTCAGCTCTGGAACTGTGCAATGCTAACTGTACTTGGAGTAGATCGGCTACTATACCCTTGTATCCGTATGACGCTGGAACTGACAATGGTGTTAGCTATACGGTGAGCTGTGAATCGCTATTAGCCCGAGTGAGATTGTTTGTGCTTTTGGAATTTTTAGTCTGCTTGTTCCATCGAGCTTTTGTGGTATTGTTGCTCTATGTATATTGCTCTGATATACTGGAACAAGGGTCTTTTGGCGTGCGAATGACTTTGCTGGTAAAGGTTTGTGTATAGTTTTGTGAAATGTCTTGAAAAAACCATGTCGTCGTTAGTGCCGATTTCGGCCACGCGCCGAAAGATCCTTGTACAGCTATATCCCCGTTGTCAGTCTCACCGTAACCCAACGATGCCCGCGACGCCCGTGCGCGCCCTGCGACCCGACTGGCCGCGCGACGCTCGCTCGCCGTTCTACAGCACTACCGGGGAAATGAGGCCCTTCGCCAGACTGAGGCTAACGAGACTGCGGCTCTATGAGAAGAGCTGTGATGGGACCGGTAATGTGGAATAAGCTATCCTTTTTTGTCGTTGTTTGGTGTTAGGTTACAACTTGGCGAGAATTAAGCTACTAAACACCTTATTGAAGCACCTAGTGGCACGAAGAATAATTCAATATGAATAGATAATTCAGCGCGCTGGTTTCAGTCAGTGCCGGATTAAGCTGGCGCGAGGCCTGTAGCAAATTCTACTAAGGGGCCCCCTGGTGAAACTTGAATTGATTTAAGATTCTAAAGAACTGCTTTGTGAAACACTAACCTAATCGATGTTTCTAACAGAAGACGTCTGTTTCTGTGTGTTCACAACACTCAAGTTACTTGAACCAAATTATTTTCTTCATTCAATACTTATACATAGTTCCTACTTTGGTAAATACTTACAGATTATATACGAGTGTGTGTGGAACTTCGTTCCTGACGGGGTCCCCCGACTGCTAACGTTTTTTTGCCGGTAACTAGTTATGCTTCTTCATATCGCGGTTAATTGTCTTGTGCGGGCTCAGAAGCAGAGCAAGACCGCGCACCGGAGCAGACGCACGGCACCGTGCCGGCCGGCGGGGCCTGCGCCGTGCATGCGTGGGGGCCCTGGGGTCCCTGCAGCGTATCTTGCGGGCCTGGCCGCGCGACCAGACAGCGACACTACATGTGGCCCACTAGAGCATATGCCGAGGCCTGCCGAGTGGCGCTCACTGATTATCGCCGCTGTCATGGACCGAGGATGCATTGCAGGTTTGTTTTTTAATAGGTTTTGACGTCTGCCCATATGTATGTTATGTGTTTACTAGACTCGCGACGGCCATACAGGGTTATATTTTTCACGCGTATCGTATGTATTTCCCCGAAGTATCCTAACGGCTGATTGGATTTTAATACACGAGGTGTCTATCGACTCGTTTATGTCATGCGCTGGTTATAGTCTGGGTTTTGTTTTTATAAAATCAAAATGGCGGGTTATAGACGTCCATATGTAGCCTTGAAATGCCAAAACAGATGAAATAAAATAACTGCCACGAACTGCATCATACTGTTAGAAAAGTGAGCTTGTTTTGACTTTTTAGTTGTTGTCGGGTTTTTTGCATGTTTTTGTTTTTTTCACTATGACTTTACTACTTTTGTCCAGTTAGGGACTCAAAATCTTTTAATTACTATTAGGAAACCTATTGTCACCACCATTCAATTGTAGTCCAATCCAAAGTCACTCAGATGCATCTCCCAAAAGCAAGGTCTTACCATACTGGGCAACTTACTGTTACTCATAACATAGAACCAGCCATCCTTGACTCCCATCCTCACATTTGCTCCAGAGCGCCATCAAGTAGTACGATTACCGTACTGGGCCAGTAACTTACAACATAGGAACCCTCATCCTTTACTCACATGCTCACATTTGTTCCAGACCGTCATCAAGTAGTACGATTACCGTACTGGGCCAGTAACTTACAACATAGGAACCCTCATCCTTTACTCACATGCTCACATTTGTTCCAGACCGTTATCAAGTAGTACGATTACCGTACTGGGCCAGTAACTTACAACATAGACCCTCTTATCCTTTACTCACATGCTCACATTTGTTCCAGAGCGCCATCAAGTAGTACGATTACCGTACTGGGCCAGTAACTTACAACATAGGAACCCTCATCCTTTACTCACATGCTCACATTTGTTCCAGACCGTCATCAAGTAGTACGATTACCGTACTGGGCCAGTAACTTACAACATAGGAACCCCCATCCTTTACTCACATGCTCACATTTGCTCCAGAGCGCCATTACAGTAGTACGATTACCGTACTGGGCCAGTAACTTACAACATAGGCGCCCTCATCCTTTACTCACATTTGACCCAGAGCGCCATCAGAGTACGAGCCAGACCCCGCGGAGTCCACAGGCCCGTGCGCCGTGTCCAACTGGTCGGAGTGGTCGCCGTGCGAGGGCTGCGGCGTGCGCGCGCGCGTGCGTCAGTACGTGGCGCCGCGCGCCTACAAGCACTGCCACATCGGATACCGCGCGCGCACCATCATGAGCCAGGCCATGCCGTGCGCGATGGGGCCCTGCCAGAAGTGAGATTTACCTTCTTATAGCTAATGTTGCAAGTAGTTGGAAATGTTGTGTTACTGTCGGGCGGCGCCTACAAACGCTGCCACACCGGCTACAGCGCGCGCACCGTCACGAGCCAGGTCATGCCCTGCCAGAAGTAAGGGTGAGATTCTATCATAACGATATACGTTGTGGAATGGGCAACTAGCTTCAATTTTCTGAGTAACTGACCGACTCCTTGGCAATTCAAAAGTGCCTATAAAAGATTAGGTTGAAATAAATGCCTTGATTTTGAGTTTGTCACAGAACGCTCTTTAACATTGTTTTGCTTTCATACGACAAAGTTTGTTTTTTGTCAATAATGGTCGATAGGTATGCCTTCTTACCTATACGTATATGAATTCGTATAAGACGCTTACTTAATAGAGTAAAATCAAAGTACGGTCTATGAATCTCAACCTAAATATTGCTTAGATTTTGTTTGTTTTGTTTCAGACCTCCTCCAAAATCAAACATAAGCGCATTTGACTGGTTCTTTGTGGTATGTTCTTTCATTATTATTAAATTCAAATTCATTTATTTGTCGGAATAAGGTACAATACATGGTCTTAAATTAATAGATAGTCTCATCACATTCTGCATCGTGGGGCGCCCAAATATCAGATACACAAATAAAATTATTACAATACAAAAATAAAAATCTAAATTACAATAAGAGACATGTCAGTTAAAAAAATTATGTACGTTAATGTCATTATTATTTCTATTATCAAACTATTATTTAATGTCAAACTATCAAAGAGAGATTTCAAAGTATCAAAGATTACAATTAAATTAGGATGTCAGAGTATCATTCAAAAAGTCGTTTAAATTATAATAACATTTTGTACATAGCAACTCTTTGAGTTCCTTTTGAAACCCATTTAAATTTAACCGTTTGATTTGCTTTGGGATTTTATTGAAAACTTGTGGGGTATACAGAATTATTATGCTCTTCCACATTAATGCTGTTTTGGCTTTACGTCCGCGTAACATATCATTCCACCTGTTACGTTTAACTGTATCTGATAAGTTGGGAAACAGGTGTGAATTCAGCTTAACAAAGGCAGTTTCATAAGTATACAGAGTGTTAAAATATTGTATTTTTTGAATAATGGTTCACAACTGTCCGTTATTTGCAGTCTGAACATGGCTCTGATAGATCGCTTTTGTGCTCTAAAAGCGATTTCTCTATTTGTAGAGTTACCCCAGAATACTATACCATATCTTTGTACAGATGCTACACAGATAGGAAACGCCGACCATATCTAGTTAAAAAAAAATGTGATTGACGTGTAAAAGTGTTTGTAAAAACTTACTTACAGAAATAAAATCATTTATCATTTACAAGACCATGATAAGCTGTAAGTAGTGCATCTGTGTTAACTGTTGGGGCAAGTTTATACAAGGCATAGGATGAACTACTAATTTTCTAACATAGCGCTTCAATGCGATCCTTCCAATTGAGCTGCCTGTCAATTATCAAACCTAGAAATTTTGCACTATCTACATCCTGAATTTAGTTATTCTAGTATTGGACCTCCATTTTAGAACTAGGTTTTTTGTGGCCAAAGTGCATTATTTGTGTTTTGCCAAGATTTATTCTTACACCCGTATTTATAAACAAGCAATTACTTGCTGCTAAGTAATTTCTTAACGAAGTCATTACTTGAAGATAGAATTCTTAATTATAAAATCTTATTCTATAGTCGAGTAAGGTACGTTACTTACTTGAGTAAATGCTTGAGTAAGAATCAACGCTTGATAATTGTTTCCTTCTGGTAACACTCAGTTATTGCGTTTTGTTCATTAGAGCCTGCATACGTGAGATGTAAATTATTTTACTTGAACATCGATAATATTACTGAAATTATATTTTAGGTTTTAATTCTGATTAAATTATTATTAAAATACAAATTTTAATTAATGATATCGTTCAATCGTATCAATTTTTTTCGTTTAAGTATTTCTGAAGAAAAAAAGTGATTGTTGGGAGAAAAAAAAGTTTGACACGAAATAACCCAACAAAAATTGAATGTATCTTTTACACGTAGACAGAGAAATCTGTCTACGCTTTTACACTATCGAATTCGTAGGTAACTGACGTGTGATTTTGATTTTAACTGTGTAGTGTTGTTTTTTATAAATTATCAATTTATTTTTTTATTAGTTTTGATTGTAATTTTTTTTATGTTAATATTTCTTAAAGTAGCTTTTTGGTTTTGATTGTAAGATTGTTTTTGAAGTTAAGCTACTAACATATTTTTATAAGTTCTAATACCTACCTACTAACACATTATGGATGTTGTCTGAAATAAATGATTGATTGATAAAACAAAGGCCGTTAGTAACTGGCACAGTGCACTAACAGGAAGCCCTCTTTGTGTCTTTGATTGTAAAGAGTACGTAATTCTCAATAAAATCAAATTCAGCACAATACTTTTGGAAAAGCGAAATCACTTTTTAAAACAATCTTCTGAATTATCATGGAATGGATCCACATCACGAATGAAAACTGCGATTTCTAAGTTCAGCAACTTCACTCTCCGGTAGTATATTGTTATCGATATCATCTATAACACTAAAAGTAGCTTCGATGTTTTCCAATGCTGCAAGCAAAATGGTCGAGTTCTCAATTCTTAAGCAAAGAAAATGGTGACTATTACTTGGCTAAGAATTCTAACTTTTGACAGTTCTAACTTCAAGCAATTACTAAAGTATATTATTAAAATCATTACTTGAGTAATTACTTTTACTCAAGTAATCACTTTTACTTGTTTATAAATGCGGGTGTTAGATTATTATTATCAAACCAAGAGATTATTGACGTTACCGCGTTATTAACATCAGTTGCATAATGTCGAATAACTACTTAATAACTTGAGAAAAGTCTTTAAAATAATATTTTTTAACCGACTTCAATAAAAAGTTGGAGGTTCTCAATTCGGCGGTATTATTAATTATTACTAAAAAAAACTTTTTTTTTATATCTACACTCATTGATTTCCTGGTTTCTTCTTCTGGTAGCTTCGGGGTATGTAGGTATGTCGAAGGTAGATTGTCTGATTCGTCATTAGACAGCGGCGGTTATTATTATGATTTATTATGGTACATACGGCGCCGTCCGTTTGCATATTGTCGCCGTTATGTATAATGCCTAAGGCAAATTAATGAAGTTTCTGATCGCGTCCATTTCGTCAAGAGTCATATGTTAGGATAACCATGATTATTAACAAGTTCGGCAGTAAAGAATGTGGAGTAAACTAAATAAAAATGAGTCATAATAAATATTTAAATGGGTAATTAAATAAATATCAAGCAGTAAAATGGATTAACGGGCAGTTACGTGTGGGTAGGGAACAAATCAGAATTAGTCGGTAATAATCTTACTTGGAAGTAGCGCTCGCAGGCCGCTGCCGCGGAACCGCTTGCTTCGCTCGCCCGTTTCAGTTCGCCAAATCGGCACGCGCGCGGATCTCCCTTTCCGCAGCCGCCTTCTGCGAAACAGTCGTCTAGCGAAAAACGAGGAAACTCGCGGAAGCCACCGCGTCCCAGGACTCTTCGCTGCCGACCATCGACTCGACTACCGCCAGCAGTGACAAGTCACTGCCTAATTCTGAGATGAGGGCACGGCCGGCGCGGGTCCTCCCAAGTGGCACACTCTGCCAGCGTATGCCGCGCCGTGTCCTCCCGGCAGTTGACGCAGTGGTGACACCGGGCGTCCGGCTCCCTGTTTATGCGACACAGGTACTTCCTGAAGCAACCATGCCCCGAGAGCACCTGCGTCGCCCGAAACGACAGGGAGCCGTGCCACCTCCCGAGCCAGCGCTCGAGCACCGGCCCGACCGCCTCGATGCTGACGAGGCCGGTGGTAGGACACGAGAGAATGTCCCGCCATTCCGCCACCAGGACCTCGCGAAGCTGAGACCAGCAGAGAAGCAGAGACGCAGCTCCTTGTGTCGCTGCATTCGGTCCCTCGCCCCGCGCCCTCGCTTCCTCGCGCCTCCGATACAATGACGCGAGTACTTTGGCCTCGAGGGCCCAGGGTAGGTATCCGGCCAGTACGCAAGACGCTTCGTAGGAGATCGTGCGATACCCCCTAATGACTCTGACGGCCATCGCTCTCTGCGGCTTTCGCAATACTGCGATGCTGCCGGCCTACAGGTCAGAGGCCCACACCAGGGCACCATACAGGGCCATGGATCGCACGATCCCCACGTAGAGCCGCCTACAGGTGGCGCTCGGGTGCTTTAGATTGGAAAGCAGCGTTGCGAGCGCGCCAGCCGCGCCCAGCAACTTGGGCGCTAGCCGTCGGAAGTGGGGCCCGAAGTCCCACCGGCTGTCGAGCACCAATCCCAGGTACTTCATGGTAGACTCGACAGCGATCCGAGCCCCCTCCGACCACGATGTGTGAGCCGGGCGGCGGCGCCCGCCGGGGAACACGTCAGGTCTACGCGCGGTTGGAGCCCGCCCCTCAGCACCCAGTCGTACCCGATGTTCCACAGGAGCGGGCTCAGGACCGAGTCCTGCGGATCACCGCACGACAGGTGGCGCTGGTTTCCGCCATCACGTCCCACGTAGGTGACACACCTCACTGACAGATAAGACCCAACGATGTGGCGGAGGTAGGGAGGCACCCGATGATAGCGCAGTGCCTACACCGAAATACAACTCCAGGGCAGGGTGTTGAAGGCGTTGGAGATGTCCAAGGACACCGCAAACATCACCCCGCCCCGGGATACCGCTTACTCCGCCAGGACTCTCACCCGCAACACAGCGTGGATGGTGGAGCGCCCATGGCGAAAACCAAACTGGCTGTCGTCCAGGTCCGGCCCCTCTCTGCACAAGTGGCCGACGAGGCGGGCTGCGATTATACGCTCAAACAGCTTGTCCACTTCGTCTAGCAGCATTATGGGCCGGTACGCGGACGGCGAGGCCGCAGGGCGCCCCGCCTTTCTGAGCAGGACTAGACGACCAAATTTCCACAAAGTAGGAAACTGGCCCCGCTCAAGACACGCTATGTAGAGTCCTCTCAGTTGGGGCTCAAGCTCCTTCAACGAGAGGTCTAACACGCAGCCGTGGATCCTGTCGGGCTCCGGAGCCACGTTCTTGTCCCGGAGCCGCATCACGGCTGCCCCCATGTCTGCCTGTGTTACCTTTTTTTTTTTTTTTTGTTTCCGGGGTGGAAAATCCTCATGGATGTCCGCCGCCCTGGGGCGGGTGGCGGGGTCTGTCAGACTCTTACTGACTAAAAACCACCCCGGTGTTCCATCTCACACCTACGCCGGGGGTCGCGGGAACGTACGATCCTTCCGCAACCCCCGACTGGTGCCGGCCCGCCACTGCGGGCCTCTTCGGGTCTGGCGGGGGGGGAGTGAGGTGTTTGACTCCCCCCGTGACGCCTAAGAGGGGCGCGCGTGAAACACTACGCGCCGCCACCTCGGGTCCTGGTGTGTGGGTAGCGACGGACGTCCCCGTGTCCGTCGGCCCTGGACCCATTTAGGGAGGCTGGAAGAGGGCGTTGTCCGCCCTCCGCCGACGCCCGGTGCGCCTTCTGCGGGCCGGGTGAGTGGATGAGATCTCCCTCTCCCTTTCCGCAGCCTCCTTCTGCGAGACGACTGTTTCGCAGAAGGAGACCACCGCGTCCCAGGACTCGGCGCTGCTGACCATCGGTTCGACTACGGCCGGCAGCGACAAGTCACTGCCTACTTCTGAGATGAGGGCACGGCGCGGCTCCTCCCAAGCGGCACACTCTGCCAGCGTATGCCACGCCGTGTCCTCCCGGCAGTGCCTGTGTTACCTTTTTTTTTTTTTTTTGTTTCCGGGGTGGAAAATCCTCATGGATGTCCGCCGCCCTGGGGCGGGCGGCGGGGTCTGTCAGACTCTTACTGACTAAAAACCACCCCGGTGTTCCATCTCACACCTACGCCGGGGGTCGCGGGAACGTACGATCCTTCCGCAACCCCCGACTGGTGCCGGCCCGCCGCTGCGGGCCACTTCGGGTCTGGGGGGGAGTGAGGTGTTTGACTCCCCCCGTGACGTCTAAAAGGGGCGCGCGTGGAACACTACGCGCCGCCACCTCGGGTCCTGGTGTGTGGGGGGCGACGGACGTCCCCGAGTCCGTCGCCCCTGGACCCATTTAGGGGGGCTGGAAGAGGGCGTTGTCCGCCCTCCGCCGACGCCCGGTGCGCCTTCTGCGGGCCGGGTGAGTGGACGAGATCTCCCTCTCCCTTTCCGCAGCCTCCTTCTGCGAGACGACTGTCTCGCAGAAGGAAACCACCGCGTCCCAGGACTCGTCGCTGCCGACCATCGACTCAACTACGGCCGGCAGCGACAGGTCACTGCCTACTTCTGAGATGAGGGCACGGCGCGGCTCCTCCCAAGCGGCACACTCTGCCAGCGTATGCCGCGCCGTGTCCTCCCGGCAGTCGACGCAGTGGTGACACCGGGCGTCCGGCTCCCTGTTTATGCGACACAGGTACTTCCCGAAGCAGCCATGCCCCGAGAGCACCTGCGTCACCCGAAACGACAGGGAGCCGTGCCTCCTCCCGAGCCAGCGCTCGAGCACCGGCCGGACCGCCTCGATGGTGACGAGGCCGGCGGTAGGGCGCGAAAGCCTGTCCCGCCATTCCGCCACCAGGACCTCGCGAAGCTGAGACCGACGCAGCTCTATGTGCCGCTGCATCGGTCCCTCGCCCGGCGCCCTCGCTTCCTCGCGCCACCGATACAACGACGCGAGTACTTTCGCCTCGAGGTCCCAGGGCGGGGATCCGGCCAGTACGCACGCCGCCTCGTAGGAGATCGTGCGATACCCCCTGATGACTCTGACGGCCATCGCCCTCTGCGGCTTTCGCAAAACAGCGATGCTGCCGGCCGTCAGGTCAGAGGCCCACACCGGGGCCCCATACAGGGCCATGGATCGCACGACCCCCACGTAGAGCCGTCTACAGACGGCGCTCGGGCCCTCCAGATTGGGAAGCAGCGTTGCGAGCGCGCCAGCCGCGCCCAGCAACTTGGGCGCCAGCCGTCGGAAGTGGGGCTCGAAGTTCCACCGGCTGTCGAGCACCAATCCTAAATACTTCATGGTGGACTCGACAGCGATCCGAGCCCCCCCGACCACGATGTGTGAGCCGGGCGGCGGCGCCCGCCGGGGGCCATGAAACACCATGGCCTCCGATTTGCTGAGGGCCACCTCCAGGCCTAGGCGACGTATGCGGCCCACCACCTGTGAGACCGCAGCCGTCGCCAGCAACGCTGCCTCCCTGTGCGAGCTCCCCCGGGCAGTGACCAGCGTGTCATCCGCATAACACGTCAGATCTACGCCCAGTTGGAGCTCACCCCTCAGCACCCAGTCGTACCCGATGTTCCACAGGAGCGGACCTAGGACCGAGCCCTGCGGAACACCGCACGACATGCGGCGCTGGTTTCCGCCATCACGTCCCACGTAGGTGACACACCTCTCCGACAAATAAGCCCCAACGATGTGGCGGAGGTAGGGAGGCACCCGATGATAGCGCAGTGCCTCCCGAATACAACTCCAGGGCAGGGTGTTGAAGGCGTTGGAGATGTCCAAGGACACCGCCAACATCACCCCGCCCCGGGACACCGCTTCCTCCGCCAGGACTCTCACCCGCGACACAGCGTGGATGGTGGAGCGCCCATGCCGAAAACCAAACTGGCTGTCGTCCAGGTCCGGCCCCTCTCTGCACAAGTGGCCGACGAGGCGGGCTGCGATAATACGCTCAAACAGCTTGCCCACCTCGTCTAGCAGCACTATGGGCCGGTACGCGGACGGCGAGTCGGCAGGGCGCCCCGCCTTCCTGAGCAGGACCAGACGACCAGATTTCCACAAAGTGGGAAACTGGCCCCGCTCAAGACACGCTGTGTAGAGTCCTCTCAGTTGGGGCTCAAGCTCCTTCAGAGCGAGGGCTAACACGCAGCCGTGGATCCCGTCGGGCCCCGGAGCCACGTTCTTGGCCCGGAGCCGCATCACGGCTGCCCCCATCTCTGCCTGTGTCACCTCTGGGACACTGATGGCGTTCTCTCCTGTAGGCTCTGCGGCTGTGGGCACAGCCATCGGCGGTGGACTGTGCTCCGCTCTCACC
This sequence comes from Brachylomia viminalis, assembly GCA_937001585.2. Classification (NCBI taxonomy): domain Eukaryota; kingdom Metazoa; phylum Arthropoda; class Insecta; order Lepidoptera; family Noctuidae; genus Brachylomia; species Brachylomia viminalis. The sequence continues at coordinate 15,789,033 of OW443299.2, forward strand.
GGGAAGAGGGCTGCGACTGCTTCCTCCAGCAGCTCGGGTTGGAGACTCTCCGTAAGTGGGGGCGCCGCGGCTCGAAGTTTCCCTCGGACCGCGCGATAAGGGCGCCCCCACGGATCCCCGTCTAGACTCTCCAACATCTCCTCCCTGGCTCGCGTATGCCTGTGTTACCTAACCTAACCCATTTGGTCAGGGTACCCTGGCTTATTTACTGCGAATAATTCGGCATGCGCGTGGTTGGTTAGTTCCAATCTAGCCTATGAACTGCCGAACTATTTACCAAATAACAGTTGTAAAAATTATTATCCTTTATTTAGTAGCCAGGAGTCCGCCGAACGCCAGTTTGCTTGAACACATGAGCTTGTTTTACGAGCCGGATAACCTTCTTAACTTTTTCTCTAGTCACCGGCTTTTTTATTAATGAACCCAATTGAGATTCGTAATAATTGTTTGTTTTGTTTTTTAAAATCGTTGCCCCACACTAGGAATTTCTCCTGTTTCGTGGGTGCTTTTTTTTTTTCGTCTTTAAAGTCATTGTTTCATAAGGCACACGCCATTTTTGTTGTTTTGTTTAGCTGCGCCTCAGGTGGTAGAAAATAGAACTAGTTGTATCAATTCGATTAGGCATTATGTATACGGCGATCGAATCATCTATTAGGTTTCAAGGACTTTTACATAATTCCTAGGCGTTATACATTTTGCCTTAGACATTACAAATAATGGCGACAGAATGCAAAAGAACGGCGCCTTATGTATATCATCGCCAGGCCAGGCCGCGAACCACCATAGCCTAAACAACGCCTGCAGTACATTTTTTAAACATGATTATTTTATAAAATTCAGCAATATTAAATTAAGAGTAATATTGGTTAAAGTTTGTCAATTAGTTAAAATAGTGAAACGAAAATTTTCTCCTTTCCCACATTACTTCCTAAATACTAGCCATAAATCTAACATCTTTATTACCACTCATGTTGTTTATGTAAAAGTTTTTAGAAATACATAGGCAAACGTACAGAGGCCGCCATGCATTTTTTTGCTGCTGAACCTTGTCACGGGGCGAGGTGTGGGAAGTAGGACCTAAAGGCAAAGGGTTTGGATTCTGGACATTCTATTTTTGGCAAGCAAACTATACGGTTGCTATACGAACTATTGGCTTACACTGATGTATTTCCCGTTGTTCTGAGCTCCGTGAACTCGTGAACGCCTCTTCTCACATTTTAGACGTAACTAAAACTTAGTGTGTTAATTCATGTAAGACTTTAAGCCTGTAAATTATAATTTTCCATCTTACTGGTGCGTGTTACTTTCGCCTACACAAGTGTCTAGCCTGACAACCTGATCCCTGACAATAGAAACTCGTAGAAAACAGCATAAGCCATCTACCTTTATGACATGTAAAATGACGAATTCAACAATCTGCCTTCGACATGTACACTTTTGCGATTCAGTTTCCAAGCATGTAAACAAATATGTTTTTGGAAAAACAACTTTATTACTCAAACATTTGTATATATTTTTCAATAGTTAAGTATCTACCAGTCATTCTGAAATGCAACTTAATTTACACTATCCTCAATATGGTTTTGCTTCTAATCAGAATTAAAATTAAATATTCATATAGGTTTAACAGGTAGGATAATTAAATTTGATTAATTATTAATGAAACATTTAATGATATTCATTAGTGTGGAAATAACATTAATTTATTGGAAACAAGGATTTGAATAGACTTTATGCCACACAGGACACACCGCGTGGCGACTGCCGCGTGACGTCATGGGGCAGCTGGTCGCCATGCTCCGCCAAGTGCGGGCGCGGCCGGCGCCTGCGCTCGCGCCTGTACATCGCGCACAACTCCACCGTGCAGCAGGCCATGACGCGCCGCCTGTTCGACATCTGGAGCAAGAGGTTCATGGAGTTACAGGCGCTGGTAAGTGCTAGTAGATAAGTACAGTCCAGTCTTTTATATCTTCTTCAGTTTTCAAATTATTTTGATGCTATGGCACTGAGCTGACTATTGCATAGAAAACAATATTTAACCAATTAACTTATGAAGCAATGGACTAAGAATTTCCTTCAAAACGGTTATTCGTGTCGTACGCCTCCAGTCTTCACCAAAAAATTAACATAAAGTTAGTAAACACAAAATAACCTATTGTAAACAATAATAATAATACCCCCACCGCCGTATCTCTACGTTGACGTCCTGGTGGGGCTTGCGCACTCCTGAACTCTGGGTCTGTGCCGGTAGAGTTTACTTTGTTGGAACAGGTCTAGTGTGAGGAGCCAGACCAAGAAAGATACAGAAACCCGCAGGGCAGCATGTGGCCAGCAGTAGCGACCCCACGGACCCTATCTCCCGGGAGAAGTCTTGTTCTTCATCTCTGGCTTGGTTTTATTGACTGGAGTTAACACTGACGAGGATCAGAGCTCCCAGCTCTTTCTTGCCTTTATTGGTTGGCTTGAGTGGAGATTCGCAAGAGCAAACGTGCTCGGAGGAAGGAAATATACCAGTAACTGCTGGTAGGGATCTTGACCATCTCCCGGGCTCTGGGATTGTCCTGTTAGTCGTGGAATACCACTCCACTCCTCAAGCACCTCAGGATATGTTGCCCCCTTGTCGCTACGTCACTAAGTGCTAGCAATAGTTTCCGGGGGCCCATTATTGCGGCGGGCATACGCCGCCTAGCTGGCGGGCCCCGCATGCCCCCCATTTAACTGGGGGGCTACGGGAATGGCCGGGACCTCCCGGCCACTCCCGTCCGACACTGGTGGAGGCCCGTGCAATACAGGCAAGGGCGCCCCCGCACCCACCGCCTGCTGGCCTCCACCCGGGAGGAGCCGGAGGTGACTGCCAAACCGACGTCTTCCTCGACCCCCCCCCTCTCCGGAGCGGCGCCGCGCGAGAATCATCCCCCCGCGCGCGCCCCGCTGCCTCCCTCCGGGACACGACAGCCTAAACCGCGGCGGCGGCCGTTCCCAGTCTACGCCCACTCACCTCCCTCTGTAAGCAGAGGAGGAGTGGACGTATCTACCGTCTGTAGCCCGGTTCCCTTCACCTACCATTAAGCATGATCGGTGATTGGAACCATGACCTTTCCCCGCTTGTTGAAGATTAGCCGCCAGCCCCAATTGTCCACCAAGACCGCAATGGGAGAAATTGGAGCCGAGTTGCCCAGGGTGCGCCACGAGGATGCTCTTCAACATGCAACCCATCCTGCAATAGCCCTGCACCAACCGGGGGTTGTACTTGGGTGCACTTGCATAGTGCGTACAGGGATAAACGTCGGTTGGTGCCCCATTTCATTAAAAGCGTCTAACGGGCTTCTGCGAGTAAAATTATAAATTAACAACTCTATGTTATACCAAAATAGTTTTTAATTATTTTGAGTGAAAGATGACGATCCGCGACCGGAGTAGGTAGCCTGACCGAGATTAAACTTTTACAACCGCGCAACGATAGGTTGCACTACAACAAATCACGGCAGGTAGAAGCTTTGCCTCTGTGGGGGGTCACTCTATGACGCAACGTTCCTACTAATTCGGAATCACGAAGATTACCGAAGCGCAAATCTTTTCTGGTTTATTTGTACTTTTTCGCACTTACTAGTGCTGTATCAACAAATATTCCGAGTCCAGCGACATGAGTAACATTTACCTACCCAAGCGTCTTTTATAGCCGTATCATCAAGAGAACTCGACGGACGAGGACCCAGCAGTAGAAACTCAGGTTGAAGAGTACATCGAACGCTGCCAGTTCACTCTCACGCAACAAGAGTCGCTATGTGATGGAGATGACATCAGCTGCCTCAATAATACCACTCCGCTTGGTAAGTTTTGATGTTTTTATTTTATTTAAAAGACAATGGCTTTTAGCGATAAGACCACTCATTGTAACCGTATCACCCTATGTAAAATTGTATGTCACCCTATGTAAAATTTCCTCATTTATATCTGTAATTTGAATGGCGTACATAATCAAAAAAAAACAAACTCAAAATATTTTATTATTTATTTATTTATTTATTTATTTTAGTACATGGAGGACTTACAGCTAATAAAAACAGACAAAAAAAGGGGCACCATAGTCACCAGCTAGCCAATTACAAATCCTCACGTATAGAGTTATAATAATAATTTATGGTGTGAGCACAAAAACAAAAAACACATCGCGTTAATAAACAATATAAATTCTTGGTTTACAATAATAAGACTGAAACAATAGAGAAAATAATAAAAACTAAAACAAATAATAAAACCTACCGCTACTTGAAAAAATTGAGGCTTAAGCACCTTCTGGCCGAATTCACACTAATAGTGAATGGATCAAAATTATATTCCTTGCATAAATCATTGAAATTTCTGCTTGCGCGCACAATGTAACTGTTCTGCCTATAATTCGAAGATGTATGAGGTATACGTATGGGTGGATTAAAACGAAGTGTCTTAATTGGTACATTAAAATAAAATTTTGACAATAACTCAGAATTATCAATATTGTTATTGAGGATTTTCAATAAGAATAAACAGTCTGCAATTTTACGTCGCTCCACCAGTGGTAGCAGATGATACTTTTTACAGAGTCCGAGATAACCGGTTGACTGATATGGAATCTTTTGATGAAAGCATAGATATTTTATGAACCGTCTTTGGATGTTTTCCATGCGGTCAATATATTTGTGATAACGTGGATTCCATATCTGAGACGCATACTCTAGCTGACTTCTCACAAAAGTGCAATACAAAATTTTTAGTGTTTTAGCATCAGTAAAACACTTAGAGAGACGTATTATAAAACCAAGCAGTTTAGAGGCTTTTTTGACAATAGCATCAATATGTGTGTCAAAAACTAACTTACTGTCTTGATGGACGCCCAAGTCACGAATAGTATTGCACCTTGGCAAGATCTGGCCCGCCAAAGTATAAGTAGTGGCTAGGATGGCACGTTTTCTAGTGTAAGTGATCACCGAACACTTGGATGGGTTGAGATCAAGTTTATTAGCCCGACAATACTCTTCAAGCCGATACAAGTCAGCCTGAAGTGCTAGTCTGTCTTCGAGCGTTGCAATAGTGGCAAAGATTTTCATGTCATCGGCAAAGCATAACAGTTTGGATGAATAGAGGCACTGATCGATGTCGTTCACATAGACTACAAATAAAAAAGGACCGAGCAACGAACCCTGAGGCACTCCGCTGGGCACGTTTACCCAACTAGACATATAATTATTGAGTACTACTGCTTGTGACCTGCTATCAATGTAAGAAGAAAACCACCTCAAGAGGTCCCCACGGATGCCCATGTAACTTAGCTTCTTTATCAGGGTATCGTGGTCGATCCGATCAAACGCTTTACTATAATCTGTGTAAACCACATCGACCTGCTTACCATTATCCATAGCATCCGTAATGAAATCATTAAATAAAATCAAGTTAGAGGTGGTAGACCGTCCTTTCAAGAATCCGTGCTGAAAGGAGCTGAACGAGCTAGCAAGGGCGGAATATAACTGGTTATAGACAATTCTCTCAAAGATTTTAGCTACAATGCACAGCTTGGATATAGGCCTATAATTAGTAATCTCGGTTTTAGACCCCTTCTTATGCACGGGTGTAATAAAAGCAGATTTCCATACTTTGGGGACAACACTTTGAGTCAAAGACTTGGAAAACAAAATTGAGATAGGTTGGGCAATGGAAGGCGCACATTTAATTAGAAATTTAGATGATATGTTATCAGGGCCAGCGCCTTTAGTTGGATCCAAGGTACGAAGTAAACCGGTCACAACATCAACATTCACTTCTATATGACAAATGTCAGATGAAGTTCTGTTAGTATCAAAAGGGAAAACAGGAGGTGGAGTGGGAGTATTAGACGAAGTGGGGTTGAGGAAAGTCGACATGAAATAAGATGAAAACGCCTCACAGATAGAATCTCCGGTGAGTAATGATTCATCGTTATATTTTAATGTATTAGGTATGGTATTAGAGTTGTAGCGATTTTTAACAAAGGTCCAAAAGTGTTTAGGGTTAGCTTTAATACATTTTTCAGTGTGATTAAGATAACTCTTATAACAAGAAGCTTCCATAGTCTTGACTCTGTCACGCAAATGTTTAAAAGTTAATTCATCAGATTTATTGCCGTAAATCTTGAATTTTTTTAGATATTTATATTTTTCTTTAATTGATTTGACGAGTGATGAGCTGAACCAGACTGGGTATTTATTATTACATACTAGCTTTTGTGGTATATACTTGTTTTGAAACTGTTTTATAGTATCTATGAAGTACTCAACCGACTCATCCAGTGATCGGATTGAAAACTCATGTTTCCAATTAGTGCCAGAAATCTCGTTATTAATAGAATCATAATCACCTTTGCTATAGATATATCGCATCCGCGGCGCTTGGTCAAGGGGAGGTATATCAAATATGTCAATATTGACTAACAACGCAGGATGATAGGGATCAACAGGCACTAGAGGGTCAACACACTCACTAACACAGACTAACTTATTTGAGAGGACCAAGTCCAACAGTTTCCCGTACTCATTAGCTACCCCATTATACTGTCCAAAGTCCAGCATACATAACTCGTCCGCGAACAAACATTCGTCACTAGTGGCGGGGTTCACTGGAACCAACGAAAGGCTATTAGATGGAGTCCACGCGATTCCACTCATATTAAAATCACCTAAAACTAAAAACACATCTGAAGTATTATTCAGAGCTGTATGGTTCAGTTTGGACAGAAAGTTATTAAGTTGTTCCGAAAATGAAAACCCTTTATTTTGTTTACACAAGTAAATAGTACAAATATATAGGTTCACGTATTCACGTGAGTTCGATTTTTTAAGCCGTAAGTTGATCCAGAGATCCTCCGCCGAGGAGTGCAGGAGCGGTTGCGGAGTGACAGGTAACTCCCTACGCGTCGCTATAAGCACACCACCACCTCTCGTTTGACCAGTCATAGCATAATCCCGGTCACGGCGCCACACTAAGTAACGATCATCAAACAACTCTGAGTTTAACATGCCATCCATTAACCACGTCTCCGTTAAAACAACGACATCGTAGGAATTCTGTAGAATCTGACGGTAGAACGAGTCAGTCTTGGTGCGCAATCCCCGTACGTTCTGATAAAATATCGTAAGACACTGTTGACTGTTATTAGCCATTGCACATAAATCCAACAATAATTGAATAAGCATCAACAACAATATAAAATAATAAAATTTGCCAATTCATTTCGAGACAGTTACTATTAGTTACGCATAAAATAGGCAGGAATTTATAATGTGGGTAAAAATAAGTAAAGTTAGCAAGAAAGTATAAATCATCCGATGTCAGGCCAGTCATGACTGTGCGAGCAAGCAAGCAGCAATACATCACACGTATATGCGTGAGCGAGACAAATGTGTAGTTAAGTATTGCAACTCGAAGACGAACAGCGCGATAAGGAATACAATGGGAGCTCATTAGCAGTGCCGAGGTGCTAAACCTTTTACAAAAACAAAGCAAATAACAATCGATGTGCGAACTTCGATACACTTTAAAAGTAGAAAAGTAACAAATTAATCTTGAATGCAAATAAAAGCTTCTTAAATAATTTTGTTTAAATCAAATTCTTTTCTTATAATAAAGGTTTTACAATTAACATCCTTTCGCACATGAATTTTACCATGTTTCACCCAGACGAATTCATAGTGTTTCTCTCTTGCGGCGACTTTAGTTAGATTCAGAAGTTTTTTGGATTCCACACTTAGATGGTCGTTGACATAAATACGTTGTGGCGCTCCTTGAAAACCTATGTCAGAGGTGGAGAGATCCTTATCAGCACGTGCAGCGGCAATAAAATCTTCTTTTATATATCTGTTGAGGAAGCTCACTATCACTAGCTTTTCCTTGGAATTTTGAAAATTATTTCACATAAACCTACATGGGCACTTATGAAGCGTCAGAAGCTAGGTGCACGGTTCCAATTGGTCTTTTCCTATGGAGAAGAGCCGGCAGGAAACTCCACGGTTACTCTTATAAAATAATTGTTTTTTACAATGTTTTCAACTTTTACCGTCTTATTACAAAACACGATCTAACTTTAGCCCCAACCTACACATTCGATTTAGTTTTTGTATTTGGAACTTTATGCCTACTTTAGTAAAGTTCTTAATACAAAATTGACAATCTAAGACCGGACTAAGTTGACAGTTTTGTAAAAGGAACTGTATTTCGATTTCAGTTATGTTCTTATTTCAAAAACAGGCTCGATGGTTTAAACCATGTCAAAAGAAAAACCTTGTTTTGTAATAAGGCCGACAGTGTTTATAGGTATGGGAGTACAGTCTAGGCCTGTCAACAGGTACCTGGTACTTAACAAGATAGAAAATGGTCTACAAATTTACAGTTTACAAGTTAGGCCTACACCGTTTTCACATTCACAAAATACACAAGAATCTATAAATAAGATAAATAAAATAATAAAAAATAAAGGCCTATTTAAACCAAATGACATGATTGCCATTATAGTTATAGTATTATATTAATAGTTGCTCCTGTACTTTCCTATATTTTTAACTTGGCTTTAAAAACCGGCATATATCCAGAACAGTGGATGATATCGAAAGTCACAAGTCCGATACCTAAAACAAGCAATAAGACCTTGGTTGAAGAGTATCGTCCTATCGCAGTATTATCATGCGCTGCAAAACTTTTTGAGAATACCGCTCACAAAGAATTATACGCGCAGGTAAATACGCGGCTTTGTGAGGAGCAGCATGGCTTCCGACCGGGTCGATCATTAGAGACTAACTTGTTGTCTCTTGTGGACTAGATGTATTATTATGTATATCTCATAACATGGATAAAGGTCTACAAGTAGATGTGCAATATTTAGATTTAAAAAGGCGTTCGATACAGTGGATAACGATATTCTATTAAATAAATTATACAGCATGGGTTTCACCCCAAAAATTCTAAATTTTTTTGCGGTTTACCTTTCAAATAGAAAACAGTTTGTTAGCCATGGATCCTTTATTTCGAAATCATATCATACGCGTTAAGGTGTAAGCCAGGGTTCAGTTTTAGGCCCCCTTCTCTTTCTCATTATGATCAACGATCTCATTAAAGTAGTAAAGTATGCCAAATGCCTCCTATATGCTGACGATTTAAAATTAGTTCAAGTAATTAATAAGGATGTAACTCCCGAACATCTTCAAAGTGACATCGGCCGAATCCATAAGTGGAGTGTAGATAATAAAATGATGTTTAATGCCGGTAAAAGTTACGTCATGGCCTTTAGCCGCAAGTCACAACCTACACAATATGCCACCTGATATCTTAGCAGGTGTTGAAATAAAGCGCGTGTCAACCATTAGGGATCTTGGCGTGACATTTGACTGCGGATTGACATTCCATGCACACATGTCTGCCCTAGCTTCAGAATCTTACAGGCGCCTAGGTTTTGTCCTACGCAATGCCCGTGTTTTCAATAATCCTATTGTCATCAAATTATTATTTAACTGTCTAGTTAGAAGTAAGTTAGAATTTGCTGCAACCGTCTGGAATCCCCACAAATCCACATATGTATTAGGGATTGAAAAGGTTCAGAAAGCGTTCCTGCGTTTTTTATATAAAAAGAATTACGGATATTATCCAAATGGATAATATCCGTAATTCTTTTTATATAAATAACGCAACACATAGGATACATAAATATGTATCCTACTCATTTCCTGCTGGGAATGTTAGGATATAATTCCCTGTCAGTGCGTAGAGCCAGAGATCAGATTCTAATAGCCATAAAAAAATTAAGGAGCATGGTAGATTCCCCAGAGCTACACAATACTTTGTGTACACTTTATGTACCTGACAACTACCTGCGTCATAGGCCTACTCGACGACACCGACTGTTCGCCACATCCCATTGTCGCACTGTGTTGCGCGCGCAATCCCCGTTGTGTCGCAAGAATAGTGCTATAAACTCCTTAACGGAGACAGTCCCGAAATATGGCATCTTTAATGACACACTCAGGGATTCACTCACTCACTCACTAATTTGGGAGCAGTTAATAGACAATTACATAGTGATGTATTTAATGAGCTATCAGATAAGCCACGTGTGCAGATGGAATTATTGCCAAACTTCCTTGTCTTCAACGTAGTATTTAATCTTATAATATGCTTTTTTGATAAGGATGTGTTTGATGGAGGTCTCGAACTTTCCATCGCTAAGTTCTGTAACCCACTTTGGCAACTTGATACAAAAGCGGATACTGTTTATAAGAAATTACTTGCTTGTTTTAGTAGATCTAAATCTGGGTATAACTATTTCATTAATATTACGAGTATTTATATCATGGAAAGCACCTAAAAAAATCCCAAGTTTTTGCGACCATACAAAATACTTTATAAGATATAAAGAGAAGGCAGAGTTAGTATACCAATTTCTTAGAATTTGTTTCTAAGAGACTCGCGAGGACCCATTTTATAGACAGTGCAGATTGCCCTCGTTTGTAAAATTAAAATTGAATCTAAGTCAGCTGCCGATCCCCACAGCCGAACGCCATAAGACAATACTGTGGAAATAAGCAAATTATACTAACCTAGCTGCGGCTATATCAGTCAACTACCTTATTTTTCTTACTGCATATGCAGCTTAACTAAATCTACCTGAAAGAGCTCTAACGTGGGCGCCTCATTGCTATTTAGAATTTAAGGTAATTCCAGAAATACAATTTCCGTAATAACATCTAGTTTCTTGCCATCAAGTTTTAAATTTAGACCCAGTTGGGGTACATTTGGTAATGAGAACTTAAGACATTTAGTTTTGTTCGCATTAGCCAGGCAGTCAACAGCCAGACTATCGTTGACATATAAAACATCCGTATCTTTTGTATCGATTGAAAAAATAAGAGATGTGTCATTCATTAGCGAATAAAATTATATCCGATAACTTAGCCATCATGTAAGGAAGATCATTAATATATACCAGAAATAGGAAAGGGCCCAGAAATGAACCTTGAGGCACGTCCATCTTAACTATGGACCCCGAGGTCGTCGCCGTCGCCCCGGTAACATTTACAATTTGCTGCCTGTTTGATAGATAGGAAAGAACAAGATCAGCAGCTTGTCCACAAATTCCTTAATGGTGTAATTTACAGATCAGTGTATTGTGGTCAACGCAGTTAAACACTTTTGACAGGTCACAGAAAATGCCAATTGCATCCTGGGACTTCTCCCAGGATTCCAAAATTTGACTGATGGGTTTTACTCCCGCGTCAGTCATCGACCTACCTTTCGTGAAACCAAACTGGCGATTAAGTAAAATCCCATTTGAGTTAAAATACGACAACACCTGGTCTAGCATGATTTTTTCACAGATTTTACTCAATACTGGTAGCACAGATATAGGTCTATAATTAGAGGGATCACTCTTACTACCTGATTTGAATATTGGTACTACATAACTATGATTTTCCTGATTGATGAAAATCAATCAGGAAACGTACCACTGTCTAAATATTGATAAATTATGCATGCTAAGACAAGGGCAATTGTGTCAATAATATCATGACTATATAACATTATCTAGTCAGATAGGAAACGCCGACCTCATCTAGTTTTTAAAATATGAGTGACGTGTGAAAGTGTTTGTACAAACCTACTTACAGAAATAAATCATTTATCTCCAAGAACCTTAACGGACATCCCCCATATAAGTCTTCAGTGTTTTTCATGTTAAGACTTGAATGTTTTTTTAATTGTGACAATAGAAATGAGCTTGAATTCAATATTTGGATTGTCCTTACTGAAGTTTTCTTTGAGAAGAGATTCAGCTAATATAAATGATGAAGAGAGAGATTTCGTAACCTCTATTGGTATGTTGGTAAATAAATTTTCTAGTGTCTCAGTAACATTTAACTTATCTGAAATGGTTTCTTTATACATTTTTTGAGACAATTCATTCTGATCTCGCAGTTTTGTGTTTCCAGTTTCTTTGTTAATTACCTGCCACACAACTTTTATTTTATTATTAGGAATACAAATTTTGTTATTTATTCATTTAGATTTAGCTTGAGCGCAGACGATTTTTTATATCTTAGAATAATTTCTTACATAATCATGACGGGTTTGATAAGAAGTCAATGATTTCTCTTGATACATATTTTATAAAAAGGCTGCTTTTTCTAAAGGCAGTGGCCCATTCACAAAATTTTGGTTTAGTATTAATTGTAACTTATTTTACAGGACATGCTTCTTTGAATTCTTGGCATACTGTAGAAAATAGTGTACCGTAGTTTATATTATGGTCTTGGGAATCAAAACTAGCTCTAAGTCGCGCCAAGTTGAGCAGTATGGTCCGAACTGACGCCACTAATTTAGGACGAGTATTTTGTAGCTGGTGGTCTATAAACACATACGAAAGTATGGCCTTCAACCTCTGCACATGCTACCTCACATAAACGATTAACAGAGCAAGCAATGATGCGCTTTCTTTCCTTATATCTAAAACAACTATTACACGATGTCGAGGTACACACTACACATCAAGCTATACATTTCCAGTATAAGCTGACCTCACATTGTATAGGATTTCCGTACTATGCGAGACCAGCGTAAACTGGTTTTGTATAGCTTGATGTGTAGCCGTGTGTACCACCCCCTATTGAGGACCTGTTTTATGCACTGGCAACTGAAAAAATATGTACAGACGCCAGCACATCAAGCTACTACAATCTGTCAAATTTCTTTAATAGATTTTCAACTTTATCGCTAAAGCATTAAGGTTCAAGGTTGATTGGGAAAATTTGACAGTTTCGGGTAGCTTGACCTGCTGGCGTCTGTACATTAAATAACATACTATCCGGTTTAAAACAGGTTTCACAAAAACATGAGGCATCCATATGAAATTTAAGTATTAACATATTCACGTCTAAGATTACTATATCACCAAAATGTAAATCGCTTCTCTGGCAAACCAGAGAAGCGATTTACATTTTGGTGATATATTAAAATAATTTTATTATGCTTCTCTTTTGTCGATTCTAAAAGTTTAAATAATCAATTACAGTATTATTAGAAGTGCTAGATATTACTGTTAACCTAATCTCAGTTAAATTATCGGATAAACGGATCGATCATCATCGAAATCGATAAACGGATTGTAGGTACTTATGGGATTTCTTTTAATTTTTTCTTTCTATTATAGATGTATGAGGAACAGGGTGTAAAGTTCACTCATACTCTATGGGAAAGGGAAGAACCTCCGACCAGACGGGTGTCTTGTTTGGTTGGCAATTGGCCGACTATTGATGTCGTCGACGTTGTGTATATGCTAGTTGCGCGGTAAACTCTGCTTGCGCGATGCAGGATTTTGCGTGACGCCAGTGTGATGCGTATTTCGCATGTGGCGTTGTAGATGCCGCCACACTTTCAACCTGTGTTGTTCCACTGCTGGGCAAAGGTCTTCCCATAGCTGTACACTCTTCCCCGCACGATGCCTATGCTGGAAATACCTTTGTAAAAATAAGTTGTTAAAGTCATTTAAGACTCTTTCGGAAAGGAAAATATTCTTTGTACAGTCGCCAGCAGCACATCAGGATATACGAAACTGTAAAATTCTCCAAATGATTTAAAACCTTAAAATGTTGAAAGGTAGTTCAAAATGGAATGAGAAAATTTGACAGTTTGTGGTAACTTGACCTGCTGCTGTGTGTACAAGTGTCAAGAGCTCTAGATCGATATCATGCACAGCGAGCAACCAAATTTTAGTTAACACTTTGGTTTTATAGATCATAACGACTAGCAGATTTAACATTGACTTTAGAAAGAGATGCGTTAGTTCCAATTTTGGCCACGCGTCAAAATAATCCTATGGCCTTTTACCAATGTTGCCTTGTTTTTTGCTACCAGAGGTGTGCAAGCAGCCTATGTCAGTGGGCCATTGCCGTGGCTACGAGGAGCGTTGGTTTTACGAATGGGCCAAGAGCACGTGTGAACCCTTCGGCTTCAGCGGCTGCGGCGGCAATGGGAACAACTTCCGCACCCGTGATCACTGCCTGCGAGCCTGCGTCACGAGAGTTAATACTACGGAGGAGAATGGTACGTTACCTCTTCATTTTTTGCCTTGCTAGGTCCACTACGAGATTTTAGAGAAGACAGTAGCACCTCTCGTCTGATGTCACGCACCGAGAGGGTGTTGTTGGAAACAACTTCCTTGTCTCTAGTAGGCCAATTCCCGTAATTAAATTTCAATTCGCAATTTCATCTCGGCGACAATCAATGTCAAAAAAGTGACAAAAGTTTTGGTAAATAAAAGGTTTTATTTACAGACTGAGACAGATTAGAATGCGAACGTTCTAAAAAGTACGGGAATTGTCCCTCTGATTGTGACGCACAGCGAGGGTGTTGCTGGAAACAGCTTTCTTGTCTCCGGATTTGCTCAAGCGCCAGTGATGTATCACAGAAGGTAACCAGAGCATTCCACTGCAGATCCTGATCCTGTTGAAAAGCTGAGGACGGACACAGGGAGCTTTTTCCTTGTATACCAACCCAGCCATTTTGGTCATCCTTATTGCATCATATTCGCCTTCGTTATTGCTAGACATAGGGTCGTTAATTGCACAGCCACTTTGCGGAGATCGTAAATCGCTTTTTCTGACTATTTAAATGCTTTCAATCATTTGTTTATTTTGTTTACAGTCACCACTGTTGCTAACGAGGCAACGACCGCCGCTATGAAAAAGTTGAAGCCAACACCGCCCCATGAAGATAATGAAGTGATACAAAACGATGGCCCACCGCTATATGGCAAGTAATTGTTAATTTTATACCTTTGTTGTATTACTGTCGTCAGTCTGCATTGCGTAGGTAGAAAATCTTTTTGTATAACCTTTATTTATGTGCTTTGCGCTGACATAACCTAACTATAACAACGTATTGCGAAAATTAAAAATCAAAGTTATTCAGAAAACAGTCAGAGAGAAGTCGGATGACTTTTTCCACTAGGAAATCCGGAGTGTTCCAATGGAACCTTCCTTTCACATAGAGACTTACCTACGCTACAAGGTTATTTTGTCGCATGGCCAAAATGGGACTAACGTCGCCATCTTGTTTTGTTTCTGTGACACTATTTCACAAATGTTTACCAACAACCAATATCATTCAGGTGCCAAAATATCCCTATAGCACTTTAACTATGAATTTATGTGAAAAGAAGGTGAACCAATCTTCATCTGAAACGTAAATCTGATCGCAATATTTTCAAGAACCAATCAATTGCATCGCGTTCTTTCTAATAACAAATACGATTTGCAATAAACCATCCCATTTTATGTCATTAGTAGGTATGTAATCCGTTAAGGTGAGTATACACTAGAGCATTTTCTAGAACATTTCCATGTAATGTAACGCTCCTGCGTATGCTCGACAGCGTTATTCGATCGAAGTAACGCTCACGGCCGGCGAGGCGAGTGGGCATTTACCAAGTAAAATTTCTTTCTCTTCATCACCGATCACGTCACTCCGCGTTGCACGTTTTGCCTGTGCTCGTGTCTTTGCTCGATGAAATGTTTGTTTGCAAAATCAAGTTGCAACAAAGCGATGAGCGTCGCGTCGCGTCGTGCTCTTTTTTCGGTTCGTGATAGGGTGACACATTAGAGCGGCTCGATGTTTTGTTGATCTAGTCTATATTCACCTTTATACTGCACGTTGCTGTGAATGAATGTACGGAAATATATATTTTATAAACAGTTGACAAAACAGTTTGGTGTGCAGTCAACAAATTATACAGTACCTGGGCGTGAACATGGCACATCGAGATTAAGAAGAAAAATTAAGGCAAAAACTAAACCCCAACTTGTGTTGTAGCCTATAACCCGCGGAACAACATAATGCTTCCAATGATTCCTCGTTTGTCCAAATACGACGAGTAGTTTAGGAGTTATGAGGGAACAGATGAACATACATACAAAGCCTGTCAAAATCATAAACCTCCTTTAGCTTTGCTGCTGACTGTCACAGACGTGTGAATGACAGAGTCGGTGCTCTACAAAACGAACTTTACATAAACACAATGTGCCAAATTTACGACCAGGCACTGAACCTAACTGTTAAGATCTTTGTAATTTGCAGGCATTATTCATTCTTTTTATTTCATTCATTCCAAGTCTTTTATAACAGTTTTGTTCTACGCGCGTTCGCGCCTTCTGGTAAGTTCTATATTTTGAGCCTGCTGCATACTTAACTCTTTTGTTGTCTGTACCGCTCCTTACCTACCTATTTGATGTACGTAGTTGTTTGGCAAATATATGTTATTGATAAGCAGTAGAGGCGGTAAGCTGCGAGACGGGTCCGTGGTTGGGGTGGAGCGAATGCATCGGGGATTGCGACTTCGCTATCAAACTTAATTATAGACTGGTTGTGGTAAGTGTCGCATTTACCTATTGATGTTCATATGTTATATTCTTAGAAGATCCACACGCAGGCGCGGTCAATATTCTTTTGTTTTCTGGTTTTTTTTTGTTTCCGTTTACGTGAAACGCAGCACGATATTTGAAACAAATGCATGTCGACCGCGCTGCGACGCACCGCTATGGATTGACAAGGGAATTTGTCGAAGATAATTATTATCCTTGGCTACAAGATTAGATGGTGGGTTACTGCAGTGCCAATTGGACTTGACCAAACCATGCGGGTCGGTGTCTGCACTGAACCACCCTTAGGCAGAAAGTAGTTACCTACCTACTTATTTAACTCATCCTTACAACTTATAGTCAGTCATCTGTACATCCAAGGTAGGTAGAAGAAGTGGCAGTCGGCAAAATCTATTCATGTCCGCGTGATCCATGTTCTTGGATTTTCCACTACGTGGCATCGGCATTTATCTTTCATCTGCAGCGAATAATCTAGCATTTACATTATTTTCTGTTCAAGTTTATCGATATTTAAGAATTGCGATAAGCGTATAATGATACTTTTTGATTAATCCTCTCATTTGCCTTGCCATATTAGGATATGAAATATCCAACCATGTGACGAGGTATGTTATTGTGTCAGCTGATCGATTGCTGACGTAGAGAGTAGGCTCCTGACACAAACAACATTTCAAAACCACGTAAAGCATTGAAATGTGAGCTTTATATCGTGTTACGTACAATGACTTTTCTGAAACTAAATGATATCAACTGATATCATTTAACGACGAGTCGATGCGTGGGCCACATATTGCCGACGTATCGTCTTACATTAGAAATGCTACCGTAGGTATGTCATACAACATAAAGGCTCCTTCAAATAGAGTTGACACGCGACACAAATCACGCGCGCCACAAAGGCACCGTTCGTCGCGCGATACGCGGTGCCTTTGTGGCGCTTTGCGTGTCGCGCCTGTTTGTAGGAGCCTTAATGCTCACATTTGAATGCATTACTTTGGAGTTTTTATTCTGTGACATTCTGCTTTATAACGGGCTTCGCTAATAACATTTTTCTGTTCCAACACAGCGACCTGGAAGAGGTTGTCGTCGACTCATGAAAAGTCGTCAGTGTCGGCCGGTACACTGCCGAAAACTACTGGCAAACAATTCGGTTGAAAATACCGAGTCAAATTACGACGACGATTAGACATAATTATAAGCCGTTCAACAGTAGGAAACAATTCGATTATTATATTTAATGTCTAACTAATTAGCCCATATTTAATGTCCTCTAAAACAGAAACATTGTTGTAAGTAATGTTAGCCAGTTCGATGCCATAGTTGTCAGAACAATAAAATAGATCTACTCAAGTAGGTACTACACAGTTTAATAAAGGTCTTGTTGTTGGAAAATATGTCGTTTTATTTTATTGTTTTTCGTTTGAAGAATTAATACAGCGGCAGTGGGGCTAGCACGGCCTCTGTCATAGACTTGAGTCACGCATTTTATCACGGTTTTTTGCTCCCAAATTGTGATAAAAGGTGTGACTCAAGCCTGTTACAGTAGGCCGTGCTCGCCCCGCAGGTGTT
Organism: Brachylomia viminalis; assembly: GCA_937001585.2. Lineage (NCBI taxonomy): Eukaryota > Metazoa > Arthropoda > Insecta > Lepidoptera > Noctuidae > Brachylomia > Brachylomia viminalis. Next base: position 15,807,029 of record OW443299.2, read on the forward strand.
AAAGACAAGTCTTGGTTTCTCGGAAATTCGGTAGGTATGTCTCGAACTCAGATCAAATAAAAAATCAAGACATAGCGCTGGGCATAGCGCTAGCGCACATTTACAACCCAATTTACAACAAAACTACACCTCACTAAGTGCACACCTGTTTACGAAACCGGCCTCACGTCACTGTTGACAACACTATTGTCTTAACTTTTTATTTGGTTTAAGGTCTCGAAGGGCCACTTAACTCACTGATGTGACAGTTTGTTAAGTACCTAGTATCCAAGTACCTACCTAATTTGTTTTTTTTAATTGCAGCGATCAACAAAATTGATATCATCATCATCATCTGCCGATCCTTTTCCCAATTATATTGGGATCGGCTTCCAGAATAACTGGATGCAGCTGAATACTAGTATTTTACATGGAGCGACTGCCTGTCTGACCTCCACAAGCCAGTTACTGGGGGATACGATACCCTTGGTAAGACTAGTTGTCAGACTTTCGGGCTTCTGACGACCCGTAACGACTGTCAAAGATCCACGATTGACAGCCGAGACCAACGGCTTAACGTGCTTTCCGAGGCACGGAAGGGTCTTGGTATGTAAAGATGGTCACCCATCGACGGACCAACCGCGGCAAGCGTAGCTTAACCTAATCGATCGATCCGTGCGGCTGTTATTACTTAGCCACAAGCCCCACATCAACAAAATTGATAATAGGTACCTCAAAAAACTTATTTAGATAATAAATGCAATTGTAATTGTGTATTGCAATTTAAGACGAGTCCTGAGTGTAGCGAGGGATTTAAGTTCACCCAAGACTAAGACAGCTTTATCACCGAGGAAAATACTCTACTTTTCGTATCATTTGCGAAAAAATTAACACAATAATAATATGAGATAAGCATTTATTAAAAATAAAGTCAATTAAACGTATTTTTAGAACATTAACTTATTTATAAAAATAAATTAAAATAAACTTAACGTTTATGTACTTATTTGAAGAAAACAAAAACGCGGCAAATTCCTAGACTAATATTTTTTTGTCGGAAAAGCAAAGGCATCAAGCTCATACGGCCTCGTCGGTTTTCGTAATTTTATTAATCATAAATCATAACTGCATAATTAAATGCGTATTCCTTTTTCAAAAAGATGTATAATGCTTTATATACAAACTCAATGGTGTAAACACAGATGTAGTTCAGTATAAATTTCGGTAAGTATTCCAAATTTAAATCACATTCTCCCCCTAGAGGATGAATGAAATTCAGTACAATTTTCTTTCCCTGTTTTTAACAGATTAAAAATGACTTTTATCTATTCTCACATCATACCGTAAAATTCGAATTATAAACTTCAAAAAGAGTCTAAATTGACATAAACACAATAAAGAAATTTAAAAATATAAGCTTATTAGAGGTAGGTAACATGGAGGTAACCCTTCTTTTTCTCTAACAAAATAATGTTATAAAACAATTTTTTTACCAATACGAAACAGGGCAAATCTATGAAGTTAATATCACCAAGGAGTTGCCATCAATATTTTTTTTCTAATGGAACGCATTCACATGGGGCGCCATTTTAAAAGCATTACAAAAAAAATAACTCAAGAAAAATGCTAACTGATGACTAGGCAGCATGGTCTCAGACCTTAGCCTGTTCCGTCAGGAACTAATAAAAAAAATAAAAAAAGTATTGATTCCAAAATATTTACGTCTGTGGCAATGGCCGTTTTAGTCAAAGTCAAAGTATATTTAGTGTGGCACAGGTCTTAACAATATATTGAAGTATCAATATGTCCTGCCTAATAGGCATACAATAATTGTGTAGGTATTGGCATTCAAGAATTATTATGCATGGTAAATTTAGTTATTATAAATGTAAAATACAGTGAAAGTAACACATGGTCAATGCTAATGCATGTCAAATACTGTGAAATGAATACATGGTCAATACCACAGACATATAATACTAATACATGTCAGAATACAGTGAAACTAATAAATGGTCAATAATTCAAGAAATCTTGGATCGTGTAGTATGCTTTATCAATTAAAAATGTTCGTAATTTATTTTTAAATACTGGAAGTTCCTTAGTGTCTAGAATGCCAATAGGTATTTTGTTGTATATTTTTGTTGCAATGCCAAAGAAGCTTTTGATAAATAGAGCCGTTTTATGTGGTACATTAGCAATTTTTAACATAGTTTTGAGTTTTCCAAATAGATTTTCATTTGTTTTTTTATAAATACAGCTACTTCATAAATGTAAATTGCAGGGAAGGTCAATATTTTTAATTCTTTGAAATATGGTTTACATGAATCTGGAACACGGATACCAACCATCGCACGTACACATCTTTTTTGCGCTCTGAACACTAAATCCCTGTTAGTTGCATTGCCCCAATAAATGACTGCATATCACAGTGTCGCCGAAATATAAGCATGGTATGCGGTCAAAAGAACTGATTGATGAACTATTTTGGATAATTTATATAAAGCATATGAGTACTGATTGAGTTTATTGCATATTGTGTCAATGTGTGCTTGCCAAGACAAATCCTTATCAATCCAAAGCCCTAGAAATTTAACGCAGTTGACTTGTTCAATTTTCGTCCCATTATGATGAATATTGATGTTGTTATTTGTAATATTACGCCCGAAATTGACTAGTTTAGTTTTATCTAAATTGATAATTAAATTATTATTCGTCAGCCAGTTAATTATATTGCAAAGAGTGGAATTTATCTCATTTTCCAAAGTATCAATATTTTGACCAGTAAATATAGCTGTGCTATCATCAGCGAAAAGGATCATTGGATGCTGTGAAACTTTAGGCAGATCATTTATGTAGGTCAAAAATAACGGTGGACCTAACACGCTACCTTGAGGCACTCCATATAGTACTTTTTTGGGCTTGGATTTACGTTTTTGTTCGGTATTATTTGAGATATTAATATTATTTATTTCAACTACCTGATATCTATCATTTAGATAAGATTCCAGAAGTTTATGGACGGTACCCCTTATTCCATAACTGTATAATTTATTTAAAAGTGTTCCATGGTGTACATAATCCAACGCTTTTGTCATATCCATAAACATTGCAGAGACAGGGACACGTTTATCAATATTGGTATATACTGCTTTTAAAAGGTCATAAATTGCTAAGTTAATTGTCTTATTCTTTCTAAAGCCTTTTTGTTCTTTCGCAAATAGATTGAACTTCTCCAAGTGAGTGTTAATTGCCTTATAACATATATACATAATTTTATAAATATTAAAATAAAATAAAAAAAATTATATAAGTATATATTATATACTTATATAATTTTTTCAAATATTTTAGAAAATATAGGAAGAAGTGCTATTGGTCTGTAACATGCCATGTCTTCCTTGTTATTTTTCTTAAAAAGTGGCTTCACTACGGTTTTTTTAAGTTTAGTCGGAAACACACCATGCTCAATACATAAGTTAAAAATATGACTGAGTACAGGGCTGATGATGGGAGCAACTTCCTTTATTGAGGATGTTGTAATGTCATCATATCCAGCACTTCTAGTGTTTTTAAGTGATTTAATTATAATATTAATGTCATAAGGTATTACAGGGTTTAAAAACAAAGATTTATATGAGCTATTGGTCAATGTCAAGTTGTTATTGAAAGATGTCAAATTTATATTATTCATTAGTCATTGAGCTAATGGTTTAGGGTTTTAGTGCATGCGCGGTGATGTGTTGGGTTTTGGCGCCATTCATACGTTTTGCTGTACTGAATTTCGATTTTCGTGGGAAACTGATCTTTTATTTAGTAGGTTCAATCCCAATGTACGAGAGTAGATGAAGTAGTGTATGAAACTGCGCATAACTAGGTATTAAAAACACTCGTGTGATAAGTAGGTACCATTAAAAACACACACTCGTATTTTAATACCCCTCACAAGTTACAAATTAACTATCAAATTTAGTACCTATGTTAAAAAATATGTTGCGAGTGGGTTGACAAAAAAAAAATACTGGCCTAATATTTAATAAAAAATTCAAAAACTACTTTTTTTTAAACATTGTACTCATTAGTGTAACAAATATATTTAATAGGTACTAATCGAAAGTATGAACATATTATGCCTATAGAGTAAACAAATGTTGGGTTGTTTTATTCCCTGGTGTTAATTGGGTTGGCAGGTTTAAACTATCGGCCCATCTCACTGGCCACAATAATGGCCAAGGTGCTTGACAGCTTACTTAACAACATTCTCCCGCAGCACATAAAGCTAAATGATGATTTGGGTTTAGGAGTGGACTGTCAACAGAGAGCGCAATCTTGTGTCTTAAGCAAGCTGTCGGGTACTACACAGAGACGAAGACGCAGGTGTATGCTTGCTTCCTGGACCTGTCCAAGGCCTTTTATAGGGTGTTATATAATAAGCTGTGGGCCAAATTGGAAGGAGCGGGTTTGCCGGCTGAAGTCATCTCCGTGTTGCGCCATTGGTACACTACACGTGTCAGAGGATCCAGGTCAGATGGGCTGGTGCGCTATCTGATGCATATGGTATGGAGTGTGTCGTGCGGTAGGGGGGGATAACCTCTCCTCTGTTATTCAATCTGTATGTTAATGACCTCATCGGCGAGCTCAGCAATACTCATGTGGGTTGTTTTGTAGACGGAGTGAGCGTAAATAACATCAGTTATACGGACGACATGGTGCTGCTGGGGTCGTCGGTGGGGCTGGTGCGTAAGCTTGTGTCAATCTGTGAGACGAACGCGGCGGAACATGGACTGAGGTATAACTCGAAGAAGAGCGAAGTGCTTGTTTTCAAGAGTGGAAAGCGTGGTCCAGTGCATGTACCGCCTATTATGCTTAATGGTGCGGCTCTGCGGGCGGTGAGCAGCTTAAAGTATCTGGGGCACATTGTGACAGAGAGTTGCAAGATGACGCAGACATAGAGGGAGCGCAGAGCATGGGCAGTCAGGGGTGATATGGTTGCACGCAGGTTTGCTCGCTGCTCGAGGGCAGTAAATTACTCTTTTCAAGGCGTACTGCCAATCGTTATACTCGAGCAGTCTGTGGGTAACCTTTACTCGCCGGGCTGCTAGTGCTCTGCGTGTCCAATACAACAACGTCATCAGGATGCTGATGCGGCTGCCAACTATTGTAGTGCGTCCGGAATGTGTGCGGAGGCGCGCACGGACGGCTTTCATGCGGTTATACGGAAGAAACTAGCCTCCTTGTTGCAGCGCGAGCGAGGCAGTAGCAACAGTATCCTGCAGCTGGTTGTATCTCGTGCGGATTGCCCTATTCAGAACAAAATGGATGCATATTGTGATGGGTTGACTAACATAGGGCATAAGATTTTACTAACAGAATAGGTAGGTACCTAGAATTGTAATAATTTATTTCTTTGTATTTTTTTATAAATTGTAATTGTATGGATTATTTTAAGTATCTGAATTAAACTAATTAATAATAAACAGATACCTAAGTCGATACGAGTAATTTACATCCATCTGTTTAGGTAGGTAGACCGGGGACAATAGTAACACGGGTCAATAGTACCATCATCGATATTTCTACTACTGAGCTAAATTTTGCATGTGTGAGTGCGCCAGCACACGCGCTACTTGAGTCCCGAGGCGCCCCTCAGTCGCCGGCGCGCGTGCTGTGAAACGAACGTGTTAGTGGAGAATTTTGATTTTCGGCAAGCCGCGGTAAGTTTTTACGTAAAATATTATTGCCTGTAACTCGTACTACCAGAGCCTTTTCGACAAGTAATTGTTGTTGCCAGTTTAAACGGATATTCAAAATTTGATTTATGATAAATATGGAAACTATAAGTTTAGAATTACGTGAAGATTAGATGGTTTTTCTAAATTAGTTACTTTGGTGCAATTGTACCAACATCGCCGGGGTCAATGGTACCGGTACAATTGACCCCATGGTAGAAATAACCCCGTAGGAATAATAACAGAGTAAAAAATAAATACTTAAAATATGCAATTATTTATTAGACATTGTTTGTTTTAGATGCCACGAAATAGAATAAAAAAGACGGACCGTGGGTCAAGAGATACTTTGTTGTATGAACAGGCATATGATGAGATTTTAAAAGGGCGTAGCATACGCATAAATATATATAAATATACATATACAAACGGCTATATACACCGATACCCCGGAAAAAGATGCTATACAAAAAGAAGCGGAGGAAGCTGAAAAAAGAAAGAAAGCTAAACAAATTAAAAATAATCTACAGCACCCAGGAAAATCTAAAGGGATAAATGTGATTCCAGCCAGAAAAAGAAAACTGCAGCAAAATATGACTCTGAAAGCAGTGAAGAAGAAGAAGAATGGTTTTGTGTTGTATGTATGGAACCTTATAGTGCCAGCCGCCCTAATTAAATGTGGATTCAATGCGCTCAATGCAGATTATGGGCACACGAGGAATGTACCTACACCTCAGGAGTCAATTTATGTTTGTCACAATTTCGAATCTGAATAATATTTTTTATAAGTAACAAATATTTTATGAGGGTAAATTGTACCAGGGGTCAATTGCACCTCCATACTAATATATTTTTGTTGATTATTTCTATTTTATAATTGTTTTAAAGCTAGATAACACCAAATGTGCAACGTGTGAACCAAAGTTGATTATATGATAATAAAAACTTATTTTATTTTTGTTCAAAGTGAAGAATTGTTATGATAATGTTATTACTTTACATTTGTGTTGATTTAAAACACCGATCTCATGATTATGTTGTTCCTAATTTTTAAAAATGATTATAAACCCATAAGACATCAAATAAATGACTGAGAAAATGTGATTAATACCTTTATTCGCGTTTTTTTGCCCTATGCAGTTTTGGTACAATTAACCCTTAAAGGGGGTCATTCGTAGCACTAGCCATCATTTCATTCAAAGTCAATTTTGACCAAGTTTTGTTCAATCTAGGCCATCTTTAGATATTTTCTTCGGTAGATAATAAACCAAGGCTGTAAATTATTAATATTTAAAATAAAAAGCGACAGTTAAATTTGTGTAATCAACCGATGTTTCGAAAATGGTACTATTGTCCCCGGTCTACCCTACCTAATAAATAAATCGTATATCAAAATAAGCGCTATTTCATGGCAAACACGAAGATACAGGATTGTCTGCGAAAAATCTGGTTCGAATGACGGTTGGCGAGCTTTGAAAAGCGAAATTTTGGTGCGAATCAAAATGTATATAATATAATAATCATAGTCTGGCCAGGAATTTTTTGTCCAACCCACTCGCAATATTAAAAAATTTCATATACCTACCTACCTACTTAAAATACTTTTTCATCCCATAGACATATATAGTAAGGACCAGGCTAACCGCGCGGCGAAATGGCACCAAAACGCGCTGGCCCTAAAATATCAGTTTAGGGCCAGCGCGACTCAGTCGAACGCGGTCCGCGCGCGGATGCGTAGTACTGTCATTAAAATGCCTGCGTGGTAAAAGGCTGCAAAAATTATGACACAAAAGTTAAAAAGGAACATGGGATATCGTATCATCGGTAAGTAATCTTACATTATTTTTGTTGCAATTAAATTATCAAATAAACATATTTTTAAAGTGATAATTTTACCACCGAAATCCACAATGGCGGCCATGTCGCGCGCTGTCGGCAGCGCGTGAAGTAACCTTGTACGGACGTCAATTTTTATTTGTGTTTTATTTTTGTCTTAGGAACTTAGTGTAAGTAATTTTGATTTTTTTTTGGTAAGTACCTAATATGTTTTATATTCAACATAAGAGTGAAACAAAAAGATTACAAAAATTTAAGAGGAAGTCTAGAAATGATATGTAAATCGAATTCATAAAATATTTTGAAATGCTGTTTTCATTTATTCACGCAAACTGAGCGAAGCTACTACCGTCATTGACGACGGTAGTAGCTTCGCTCAGTTTGCGACATTTTTACCGGAAGCTTGCTTCGGGTAAAAATGGATAGGAGGAGATTTAAAAAAATTTAAATATGCGATGGCAAATTACGATTCAAATAATTTTGAATCGTAATTTGCCATGTCAATCGTAAAATGCGAAACAAAGGGACACCTTATTAAATTGTTTACAATTCAAATAAAGCTGATTGAGATCAATTTGTTTTACTCACGTTTTCTTTGTGAACTATAAAATATCATCCCAAAAAGGACATCGTTTCCAGTGTAATTTCTAGGTATGTAATTCGCAAGCGCTCGCTATGTCCCAATGGAATTTAAGGGGGAAGCGCTAAGGTAGTCATATTTGTTACAGTCGCGAATCATATTTAGATCAACATACAACCTGTTACTGACCTGCAAATTGCAAAAAACGTAAGAAAATTGAATTTCGCGGGCTACTCTGACGCTTTCGCCTTAAATTGTTTCCGATAAAATGTGATTAAAAAATCACGGCTACATAATCAAGCTACAATTTCCAGATTCGCATTGTATAGAAATAAATAAATGTAGCCGTGTGTACAAGGTTACGTCGTCGGCCTATGCAACGCGGAACTCACGTAGTTCGTTTGAGTTATCATAGATGGCGTTAGTTTTTTCTTGTATGAAAAGGTTTATGTAAAATGTTCTGATGGGCGTATCCTTCCTTTTGAAATCATTGTTTCATCCATTAAACAGATTGGTGACGGTCGCTTCTAATCGGACCCTCTACTATTAATAGGTTTGTAAATAACTTAGATAAGTAAAAGGAAATTACAACGAAAGCTAATAAATTTTTATTTGTCCTCAAATCAATAGTCAACAAAACGTTGTACACAAAACACTTACAAACTAGTATTATTTGTTAACATCATTACTGTACAATAACAACGCAATTCACGAAATTATTACAGTAATTCACTTAAAACCAAATTTCCCTAATATAATACTGTAAAGGAACATCACAGTCGCTTTGTACCAACGCCACCTCTGTCAACTTTACGAAAAAAAAAAATCTGCTTTCAATTCATAAAGTCGAAATAGTTTATGGGCACCTATGGGCACAGAAACGTCAGAAGCTAGAGGCCCGGTTCCAATTGGTCGTTTCCTCTGGAGAAGAGCCGGCAATAATAAAGCCATTTATAAAATGACACAGCTGTCGTAATCGTTTTGTTTTTAATTCCACTGCCTATGATTACCTAATAATTCCTTACTCATTGATCAAAGACACGACAAGACAGTTTTATTATACATTTATTTATCTTTATAAAAATATTCGTACAAACAAAAATGCATATAATAATTATTCAATTTCAGTCACATTTATGGACTGATTGCTGTTTGAAAACAGTTTTCTCGCTATTATGAGAATAGTTGCATGTACAATTTCACCGCGAACAAAAAGTTTTCTTTCGTCATCGTAATAGCTCCATAACAATAACTACCTTTTTATGCTTCGACAATAACCTCTCGTCATTAGAGTGTAATAGGACGATATCGGTGTAAGTGGCGGCGTCATCACCGGCGCGCGGCGCGAGCGCAGCCGACTGGCAATGTGGCTCATGGAGTCGTGGACCATGTTTTTATTCATTACACTTTCACTGTTGTAGGCTGACTCTGTTATTTACCACGATTAGAAATTTCGCCGCTTACCGCGACACGCGAACATGCTTCTTTGGTTGTATTCTTATAATATTATTATACATAAGCCTGTTTCACCATACCCAGTTTTAAACATTTTTATTTCAAATGTTTTACTTTTCTTCTTCTAAAAGATTAACTGTTGTTGGGGAAACAGTACCATTATTGCATATTTAGCTACGGTTGATGTTTTAGCTGAAGGCCGAATGAAATTCTTTCTTATTACTATATTTTCGACAATTATCTGATACAAAAGACAATTTATGACGGCCACGCGTCTTAAAATAACGCGCGTGACAGTTTATGTGCGAAACCAATAGGTGGGTTTCATCTAACTTGACTGAATGAATATTCCTACTTATTAAAAATGAAACTTACATATCTTCATAAATATTTACAAGGCAGTTTCATTAAAATACGGCAATCTTAATTTAAATACTTATACGTAGGTAGGTAATATTAGTTCTTGTAGAACCGTTAAAACATCATGTGCAGCCATAAAATCCGTTAAGATAGAAGTCTCGTTAGAATTGTCTCGCTGAGAGAGGCATCTTCACTTTGGTTTATGATCTAACTGGAGGGCAAAGTCCTATCAGCTATCATTCCATCAAAATCACGCAGTTGTGACTACAGTGACAAAAACACATGATTCACTCTATTTGTAACTTATCTAAATGCGAGTGACGGTGGGTAAGCGAGGAGGTTCGCAACATCGCGGCGCGGTGCACTCCTTGGCACATGGACAGGAGCAGCCCTGGTTTGCAAAGTCTATCAACGCCTTTTTTTCTTCATCTGTACCTGCGTATTAATAAAAAGTTTAACATTATCTCTAGTTTAAGAACGTGCATAAATAATAACATCTAGCTCCTGCCGAGCTATTCTGTAACGATCTCACCGTGAAAACTTTGCTGAAGTAAGCATGAAGTGAGTTATCAAAAGTGTCAATCCCTAGCATCAGGTGGAATGATGATGATAATGGTGATAGCTCACTTCGCCTACGTTCTCACGGTGAGATTGTTACAGAATCGACTGGCTGATCAACAAAATGTGGTCCTTTGGAGCAGATATCTTATACTGAAGGACCATCGTTTGTACAGCAGACTTACCTAACATAGAGGCGAGTGTAAACTCTGGCTGCAGGGTGACTAGTCCGATGCCGTGACGTTTGAATATTTCACATACTAGCGCGGAACTCTTCAAATAATCCTGAAATACAACATAAGCATTTAATCAATGTAGGTATCGGTTTAAATACTAAAGCCACGCTTGTTCCGCTTGATTATGTCGTTCAGATTTAGAACCAGGAGAAACTTGTCTAAGGTATAGAATTACACAGTGACCGCGTGCATATCTAATAATTTATCTGCTTGGAAGTTGTAAGTTCAGATCAGCAACACAAGTTTTCTAGTATAAAGAGGAAACATTTATAACTACTAGAGAGAACGAACGTTTCTACACTCTAATGATGTCAGGGCAAAAACAAAGATAATTAGACAATACACACAATAAGTAACTGACTGACTTTAAATATGATTATGATAACTGTATTGCGTTTAAAATACCGACTGGTATTCACCTCATGTGATCCATACGCAATGTGTGCGGTGGCCACGACGTTGTCGCGGTGCATCTGCCACACGTGCAGCTCATGTATGGCCAGCACCCCGGGCACCTTGAGCGCGGCGGCTCGCAGCTCGCATGTGCCCAGACCCTCGGGCACTGTCTGCAGCAGCACCAATCCCGCTGACCGCACTTTAGAGAGAGGGAGAGATAATTATTAAACTACATAATACTACTTAATATGGGGATCGAAGGGCCATTTTCATCATCCTCATTTCAGCTGAAAAATGTCCACTGATGCCTTATTGAGCCTCCCGGTTACGAGGCCCAATTAGTTGAAGCTATACCTATTTATCGCTAGTACTTCTTGGCCTATAGATTGTGATAGTTTCTTCAGTCTGGCTATCTTCTGAACGAAATATTGCAGATCTGCAGCATGTTTTTTTCTCAATTCATGAGAAATGTAGTAACAGAAAGTCGTCAAAAGCAGCGTTAAGGTAATAGAAGATGCCTACTTTACTAAAAGTACACAACTGTATGTAGATTATATTCATATTCATATTATATTTATTTGCATCCTATAATGTCAAAAGGTGTTGCAATGGCTTAAAGTTAAGGTACCATTACGGACTTTGTACGGGTATCTTCGGCTGATGAAGGGTCTATGCAATCGTGTGTGAGGCTTCTGTCCATGGTTTATCTGGGCCAAAGTCCCTTAGTAAGGCATGAAATACATTATACATATAGGAAATGTTTAATCTATCGCTCCATTTTCCATTCAAATAGCTCATTTATCTATAGACATATATCTGACAGTCTATTTGTAGTAAGCGGTTGTAAAGTCCATATCTGATATTGTATCAGCAGCTACTAGCAGTAATATTTATTACGATATGATAACGATGATGTTGATGGGCGAAAGTTTAAACTATATCTACATACCTACCTAGTCACTATACCTACGTAATAAAATCCTACTCTAAACGTCTGAACGATTTTTTTTTAAAGTAAGCACTTTATTGCGTCATGGTTAAATCGATCTGTGAAATTATTTATTGCTAAGTGAATTTGAAGATCTATTAAATACGAGAATCTAAGGTAAGTCTATATTTCAGTATGAATTGCTTATAGGTGTTGAAAAGTCTTAGGAAACCTTCTGACAGTAACTCTTGCTCGGAGACCGGAGCTCACCCTTATGAAATAACGGTGAAATAATGGATACCTACCTACATCGGCCGTTGGTCTCCAGTGTCCCCACAATTACGGAACTTTTGCGTAACTCGCGTTGCATAGCATTCGAATCGCGATTGTTTCCACTTCAGTTACTGCTAATAGAAGATCTTGGATTATGGGCAGTTTTTCGAAGTTTCGAACAGTTGCTTATATGATAAATGATTTTATTTCTGTAAGTAGGTTTGTACAAACACCTTTACACGTCAATCATATTTTTTTAAACTAGATGAGGCCGGTGTTTCCTATCTGACTACTCTAAGACGAAAGGCCGAAACAAACTCACAGGTCATTGTCTCTCTTAAAGTCCAGACAAAATCTTGGTCAGATCGTGTGAAGGCTATGTAGATCGGTATCTAAAATAGTCTTTTGAGGAAAGAATCACACAGTTTGAGTGGGCCTGTCCAGTCAGTGCACGCAATTGTCAGTAATTACGTGCTTCCCATACCTATAGTAACGCTGTTGCTTAGGGAACTGAATATTCTTTGTCTTTTTACAAGCTTTTATTTCTTATTAGGTGCACATTTGATAGTTTTTTCTACGCTTTATCGATATCTTATCATGACACGAAAAATACTGATATCAACAGGTAAAAAGGTAATTTACAATATAATATACAATTTGATGGTCCTTGATATCGTCTGGGGTAATTTGTTGGATCTAATCAGCAATGATTTCGTTGTTTTCTAATCTGTAACACTAGTTGGATAAATTTTTCATAATTATAATTAATTTCAGTATATAACAGCCGAAGAATGGCTACAGCTAGATTTCCGGGAGTTCCGAAGAAGTTTTGGGACACCTACCTCCTCAAGACTCCTCATAGATTACAAAAATGATTAAATACATATTACTAGACGCCTGGAAAATAGAATGGTGATGCGGTACGTGGTTTTTAGCGCAAAAGGTGGATTCTGTTAAGATACTCAATGCTTCTATTTGCTGATAGTTACGTCAGTTACGTGATGCTTCTTTGGACAAAAACGTATAGTTACTTACTAAAGGGGTAGTTAAAGATGACGAGGACTATGGCTGCGCAGGCGGAGAGTGCTGGGTCTGCGATGCGGGCTGCTACGGGCTCCCACTCGGTGGTCAGGCCAGCACCCATCACGAACAGGCTGCCTGAGTGTCAACATAATGTTATAGAGGGAGTTTGTCAAAATGCACTAGTTTGTAGAAAGATATTATGCTGAAAGGATACTCGGAACATAAATGTGTTTTGGGCTGGACTTGGTTGTTGTAGTGGACCATCATCTATTCAACTAAATAAGTACCTATATATGAGTTTTCAGTACCTATGTTGACAGAAAATTTAATAGGTTAAGGAAAATGATTCGACTCTGAGTTTTCAATCACATTCTCGTGTCTGCGAATTTTCCGATAAATTATGGAAATTCAACGCTATGTTGTTACTACATATCTGACTCAATCCATACTTTATATACCTACTAGGTATATAATATTATAAATTCGAAAGTAACTCTGTCTGTCTGTCTGTATGTTACGAAACCACTGAACGGATTTCGATAAAATTTGGCAAGGAGATAGATGGCACCTTGGGGATGGACATAGGCTACTTTTTGTCAAAAAATAAAATCAAATCCTAAAAGTGGGTTGTATGAGAAATTTAGCATTGCTTAAGCTAACTTAAGTTTATATCCCTAAGGATATAAACATTTTAATGTAGGAAAAAAAAATATTTAATTAATTATTATTTTAATTAATTTTATTATTAATTTATTTTTAAATTAGGAAAATGATGTTTCATCGTTTTTGTAAAATCATAGAAGCGTCCCTTTAACATGTTGACAGCTATATGTATGACAGGACCGTAGACAGAGACAGGACCGTAGACAGCATAGATGTAGAATTCCGAAATTTCCGGAATTCTATATCTATGGTAGACAGAGAAAGCATTCTCTGTCTACGGACAGGACAGTTACTATAAGATACTATTGTATGTCAATGACTAAAGAGGACAATAATAATACAACAATAGGTATAGGTCTGTATAGGTGCTGTATTCGTAGCATTGACTTATTAGCTCAATGATTCGTAGACAGAGAAAACTATGCAGGGTTACGTATCTATCTATGCAATATTAACTTTAAAAAAGTACACTTTATAAACAATAATTTAAAACATGTCAGATTCAAGTGAAAGTACCTACCTACGTTAAGCGAAAGTGATTTTGAAATTGTAACAGAGCTGTTATCCGATTGGAAAAATGATTTTAAGATGAAAATCATTTTCAAAATGTTCAAATCAAAAGAACTTTTAGGTAGATACCGCATTGACCATAATAATATTAACAAATTAAGTTTTTATGAACTTACATAAAGATTTCGTTCAAATAAAACAGCAGTGAGTAATTTACTCAACGAAATATAACCTCATTTAAAAGTAACTTCAACAAGGTTTGGTATTTCTTATGTCAAACTGTCAATTACCTACGTTTCATACCTCCTATTTAATTGTGCCTACTACTTACGTAGGTACTTACTTACATAAAGACTTTTAATTTTATTTAGATCTTAGAGCCACAAGATACAAGCGACGCTTTGACTCACCGAATATGTCACACTGTATTATTGCTTTTTGATAAATAAACTTTTTATTTATTTATTATTATTATACTATACATTATAACTTAATCCAGTCATTATATTTATTTACTTGTACATATTGTAGCGGTAGCTACATCGCCACATACGAACCACGTATCACACTGACGTCACGCAAAATCCTGCATCGCGCAAGCAGAGTTTACCGCGCACCTAGCTTAAATACAACGACCCGACATTAATCGTGGGGCAGTTGCCCACCAGACACGACATCCGTCTGGTCGGAGGATCCTCCCTTTTCTATGGAGGTATGAGTGAACTTCGCCCCCTGTTCCTCGTACCTCTATAATATTATAATTTACCTAAAGACAGTTAGCTTTTAAATTATCCAGTCATTTAAGAATTTAATGGTTTTTATAAAAAGCAAGCACACGTTGTTTTTCAAAGTGATGTTGATTGTAATGGAACGCACAGGAGGGAAAACTATAGAACCATATCTATTGTTTTCGTTAGACAGATATCTTTATCGATGATTGTGAGACGACATTCATGGACAGATAGAATTATAGATACTGTCTATCATATTTCATCAATAGCGATCTGTCTTTCTCTCAGAATATGTTATTGGGTAGGTACGGCCGTTATTGTGAATCAGTCCACCCGCTTAAAAGTTATTACAATTTGAAGTTATAAAATACGCTACGCTAGAGTATTTCAAATTAATGATGATAAGTTTAGAATGAAATATTATTATTTTTAAATTAAACATTTAGGATGATAAAAACCTATTTAATAAAAGTATTTAAGATAATTTGCATTTATTTTAGCAAACTCAAAGCATTTATTTCAATTAGGTAAGTATACCATTTACAGGCACTTTTGAGCTGTCAGTCAGAAATATGAAGCTAGTTGCCTATTCCAAAGCGTAGTAGGGACCTATGGAGAAGAACGTGCAAGAAACTCCTTGGACACTCTTTTAAATTATATTGTATCATTAATGTTGAATTTATAATTATATGTGAGAACGATGTAAATAAGACGTACACTTTGAGTGTCCAGAGTACAGTATACAAATTTAAACACAACAATCCATAAATAAAATAATTGAAACTAGCCGTGGTACTTGGCAGCTAAGAGATGACCAGTCCCAACTGACAGCGCCCGTTCACGAACATGACGCATGGATCAGCACCATTCAGCACAACCATTTTGAAGGGAGCTATGTGATGTGATCCAACACACGCGCCACCGTCAGCGAGACATTTGAGTGAGCATGACATCTATCAGCCGCCAGGGCACATTCAAGTCAAAAAGGCATTACCCGGTAAATGGTAGCTCGATAGTACATAGTACTCGTACTTGTCCTATGCAATTATATAATACAAAGGAGATTGAGTTTATACAATGCAAAGGTAGTCTTACAATCTTCAGCAGCTCCAACATTATTTTCAAGTGTTACTCAATTAGGTTGTGGAGCAGGACCAGCATTGAGCCAGGCATTTTTATCAGCGATATAATCCCCCAACTTACAATATGCTTGTCTGCATGCAGTCTGGTATGTCTGTATGTCTGTCTGCCTGTGTGCGTTTTATACAAAATTTGAATTTCGTCTCATTCAGTCTAAGTATGACGTGCGTGTGAACTGAGGGACCACGACGAAAATTTGCAAAATAAAAATCCCAGGATTTAGTAGTAGACTTAAAACAATTGTAGAACGAATCTGGGAATTTGTAAACCAATATGTTAAAAACTACAGCTCAGAAAGTGTGGTCCCTCCGTTATTACAGACCGCCAGCCAGACCTCGAATGGGCGGTATTTTGTTGTAAAAT
Source organism: Brachylomia viminalis (assembly GCA_937001585.2). Lineage (NCBI taxonomy): Eukaryota > Metazoa > Arthropoda > Insecta > Lepidoptera > Noctuidae > Brachylomia > Brachylomia viminalis. The sequence continues at coordinate 15,823,789 of OW443299.2, forward strand.
TTTAAACAGTACCCCATGTAGGACGAGTCTACTTTAGCCAGCCTGAAACCTAGATGAACTAATAGGTCCCTATACCTAATACTATAATTATGTCTATCACCTCTTTTATTAAAAATATGTAAATTATCTGTCTGTCTGTTACCTTTCACGCTTTAACGGCGCGGATGGATACTATTTATCCCGGTATCAAAGTAGCACGATCCCGTGGGATAATTATTTCAGACATCCACGCGGAAATAGCCGCGGGCAGAGCTAGTCTTAAATAATATTAACAACATAAACATTAATAAAACAACACGTGTAAACTATTTACATACAATTTGGTGACGTAATATTTATTAGTTTGTTTGTTTTAATGATTCATCTGAGCCATTCTTATTAAATTGACGCTTGGTTATCGTAAGAGGTTGTACCTAAGTGCGAGTTTTCTATCAATTGTTGTGTGTTTGTTAAGTACGACATACCTTTTCCTGTGAATGATTCCTATATTTTTAATTGACAAAATGTCGAGTTATGATGTGACGCATTGACGCATGAGAAATAAATGTAAACATACCTAGGTATCTGTTTATGTAGGTGTATGAATTTTAATTATTTATTTATTATTCAATCATTAGGTACCACTGTTTCAGAATCTTAATTTAGGTATCACTTGCTATTAATTTGAAATTAAGTTATAAGTCTTTTTCAGTAGGTATTCTGAATAGGATAAAAAGTTAGTGATCATCTGCCTAATCTGTCCCCAACTATATTGGTGTTGGTTTCCAGTCTAATCGGATGCAGCTGAATACCAGAATTTAACACGGAGCAACACCCAATCTGACCTCCACAACCTCTACCTGCGAAAATAGGGGTAGTAGGTATTAGGTCTAAACATAGAAGAAAATATAACTTACTGGCAATATCAGTTGGCGCATGCGCGAGCACCGGCTCTGCTGAACCAGTTTTTAGCACCACTCCTCCGCCTTCTGTGACGCTCAGGCGCCGGCTGTAGCTAAGCTCACGTCCTAAAACAGATTAGCTCATTGAGAATCGGGATTCTGGTAACAGATTCAGGTTTGAGATGTCTTTATTCCCATAAGAAATTTCACTTACATAGAAATATTTAAATAATTTAGAAACTTTTCATTTAACGTACAGTTTTTTAATTTAGCAAAAAGTTACAACATACAAAAATATTCTAAAAGTGTAGGGTAATTGCGTTATTATTCTAAGGGTAATCGCTAATAATTTATCACAGTCAAAATGTAAACATACACGGAACGCGCGCAACTAGATGTGGTACGTAATGTAGGTACTAAGGTGTGCTCGCTTTTAAACATATGTAATTTTAAGTGTTTCTTAAATATTGACATGGATTTTGCATTTTTAATGTTATTTGGTAGTTTATTAAACAATGCAGCAACTTCGTACATCATATTTTCGTTCACAAAATTAAAATTCGGCATAATGTTTCATCCATTCGCCTGTCCGACACGACATAGGGAATATAAGTAGTTCAGTAGTTCATGAGATTACCACGTTGGACTAGTAGTATTGATCAGCATGAGGTCCTGGGGTTCGATTCCTGGGTCGGGCAAAGCGTAATGTGGTTTTTCCATCTGGAATTTCTCAGTAGCATTCCGGAGTCTCAAACTCAAACTCAAAGCATTTATTTCAAATAAACCAATTACAGGCACTTTTGAATTGTCAAGGGGTCGGTCAGTCAGAAAGATGAAGCTAGTTGCCCATTCCAAAGCGTAGTAGGTACCTATGGAGAAGAATCGATTTGTGCCCGGTTGATAGGCCCTATTACATGGCACTCTTGACTGTAGTCTAGGTCAGTGGTGACAGAGACAGAGTCGACGATGGAGTTAGCTTACCCAGAAGAAGCCTGTTCACTCTCACTTTGAAGAGATTAGGGTTGTATGCGTTCGGAAACACAGACGCCGGTAGAGAGTTCTACTCTTTTGCTGTGCGCATAACAAAAGACATTTGGAAGCGTTTAGTGCGAATTGCTGGAATAGCAACTTCAACATAACTGGCGAAATATACTTAGGTGTTCTTTATTGACGTGTCTGCCGAACCCTTCTGGGGATACAGGTGTGATGTTACGCTCATAAGAATCATTATGGATAATTCGCCTTTTCCTCCAAACGTTTGGGTTGGTTTGGGTTCGAATCCCGGTAGGGGCAAATGTTTGTATGATGAATATGGACATTTGTACCCGAGTCATGGATGTATATTTATAATATGTATGTATTTACGAAAAAAAAATGTATTTAAGTAGTGTATCAACCATCTGGTATCCATAACACAAGCCTTAATTAAGTGCTTAACTTGGAACTAGATGGTGCTTTGTGCAATGTCAGATGATATTTTTTTTTTTTTTATAATCTGTACCTACAATAGTATCTGGCTACTGAGTCGATTTAGATCCTTCAAGATTTCTTTGTAAATAAAAGAAATCTGTACATTAGATTCGATATGTTTCGGGTAAAGATGGAAAAGTATCCCTTTTCTATTTTTACCAACCAGACGAGACATATTGTGAAAAAGAAAAAAAATTAAAGTCGACCAACTAAGTAAAATTTAGTATACTTGAATAGGTCTTTGAAAATCATATTTAGGTTTCTCTAAGCATGTTTCATTTTGAATGGCACTTTAGGATCTCTCTCGATTTAAAAGTTAGTTAGCAACCATTCCCACAAAAAGAATTCAAAACTTCTAGTACAGCTGTGGTAAATTTCTTATATAATCGTAAAATAGGTGCTAATACCGTGAAAAATAACTATTAGAATATAATTCAATATACATTTTTAAATCGAGTGGCAAACCCAGAATTTTACAGATTTGAAACCAAACTTTGACGACCGTTACTTACAACGTTATCTACTTAATACAGCGAAATAACAATAAGCTAATTATATAATGACTAAAATGTGTAAAAAAAACAAAAGCTCGACTGCGTAAAAAGTGAACTTTAAAAAAGATGGAAACAAGATGATCTATTTCTTCTACTTACACAAATAAGTCTTTATTGTTAAATTGATCTCCTAGGTCACAGGGTACCCCTAGTTTAGGAGGCAGAGTTTTTCACTATTTGTGCAGCCTTTCTCCAAAGTCCAATGTACCTATGTGAAATGTATTGATTTGAAATTCGCTTTTTTACAATCAAATTTTTTTTTTGTTAATCACTGTTCTTATTTTGAACTTATTGAAAATTATTTTCTACTTTTTAGTTCGGTTATCTATAAAAGCGTGTTTTTTTAGTTTTTATAAACTATTATTTTTGCTTTGTATCCGTAACTCAATAACATCGTGTAGATAGTTAAAACTGTTCACGTACCTTATATTATTATTCACGTCTATCTATTGTGTGGAGAGAATAGATGAGCTACTTTCCGGAGAGGCCATTGATTTACGATGTTATGTTATGGTTAAAGATTATCGTTTCCTTTCACACTGTTGGAGGTACATTGACCATTCAATTGGTTTATCGGAAAATGGCTTGCGTAATCAAACAATAACAAAGAAAAGATAGTCTGATTTGACTCTTACTTACACATAACACATAAGATCACGCCTGTGTTTCCCGAAGAGATAGGGAGAAGTGCACTCACATTACGGCACTAATGTTTAAATCCCATGTAATAAATAGGGGGCGAGCCCATTTGCCATCAGCGGGCACATCGGTCTCGGGCTGCTACTGAGAAATTCCATATACAAGGTGTTGTTTTGCATCCTCGTCAAATTCGAGGAGGTAACTATGCTAATGATTCTCGACACGAATCAATAATAAAATAAGTAGGTATTCATTTGTATTTTTTGGAAATCGGCATGTGTAGGGTCCGTGTGATACCGCCCTGTAACTGTAACGCATGCAGACAGTGACATAGTCGTACGACACTGCCTACCGCATACGCAACGGGGCGATTTTGTTCTTTGAAAGTGGAGTATTCTGAAATACTGTCAAACTTAAATACCTAAAAAAACAAGTATGTATAAATTATTGAGCAGGATCGTAATTTTATTTGATTATTTAGGTCTTTCATAACAGCCTCCTGAAATTTGACGAGGATGCAAAACTACACGTTGTAGAAAAACCCAATAATACTTTGCCCAACCCGGGAATCGATACCAAGACCTCATGCTCAGCGGTAGTGTTTTAGGTAACGACTGCTAGACCGACGAGGCAGTCACTATCGGTCTTATTACAAAACAACACGTTGTAGAAAAACCCAATAATACTTTGCCCAACCCGGGAATCGATACCAAGACCTCATGCTCAGCGGTAGTGTTTTAGGTAACGACTGCTAGACCGACGAGGCAGTCACTATCGGTCTTATTACAAAACAACACGTTGTAGAAAAACCCAATAATACTTTGCCCAACCCGGGAATCGATACCAAGACCTCATGCTCAGCGGCAGTGTTTTAGGTAACGACTGCTAGACCGACGAGGCAGTCACTATCGGTCTTATTACAAAACAACACGTTGTAGAAAAACCCAATAATACTTTGCCCAACCCGGGAATCGATACCAAGACCTCATGCTCAGCGGTAGTGTTTTAGGTAACGACTGCTAGACCGACGAGGCAGTCACTATCGGTCTTATTACAAAACAACACGTTGTAGAAAAACCCAATAATACTTTGCCCAACCCGGGAATCGATACCAAGACCTCATGCTCAGCGGTAGTGTTTTAGGTAACGACTGCTAGACCGACGAGGCAGTCACTATCGGTCTTATTACAAAACAACACGTTGTAGAAAAACCCAATAATACTTTGCCCAACCCGGGAATCGATACCAAGACCTCATGCTCAGCGGTAGTGTTTTAGGTAACGACTGCTAGACCGACGAGGCAGTCACTATCGGTCTTATTACAAAACAACACGTTGTAGAAAAACCCAATAATACTTTGCCCAACCCGGGAATCGATACCAAGACCTCATGCTCAGCGGTAGTGTTTTAGGTAACGACTGCTAGACCGACGAGGCAGTCACTATCGGTCTTATTACAAAACAACACGTTGTAGAAAAACCCAATAATACTTTGCCCAACCCGGGAATCGATACCAAGACCTCATGCTCAGCGGTAGTGTTTTAGGTAACGACTGCTAGACCGACGAGGCAGTCACTATCGGTCTTATTACAAAACAACACGTTGTAGAAAAACCCAATAATACTTTGCCCAACCCGGGAATCGATACCAAGACCTCATGCTCAGCGGTAGTGTTTTAGGTAACGACTGCTAGACCGACGAGGCAGTCACTATCGGTCTTATTACAAAACAACACGTTGTAGAAAAACCCAATAATACTTTGCCCAACCCGGGAATCGATACCAAGACCTCATGCTCAGCGGTAGTGTTTTAGGTAACGACTGCTAGACCGACGAGGCAGTCACTATCGGTCTTATTACAAAACAACACGTTGTTGAAAAACCCAATAATACTTTGCCCAACCCGGGAATCGATACCAAGACCTCATGCTCAGCGGTAGTGTTTTAGGTAACGACTGCTAGACCGACGAGGCAGTCACTATCGGTCTTATTACAAAACATGGTTTTTCTTTAAACATGGTTTGAACCATCGAGCCTGTTTTTGAAATAAGAACCAAACAGAAAATTAAATACAGTTCCTTTTACAAAACTGACAACATAGTCCGGTCTTAGGTCGTCAATTTTGTACTATGAACTTTACTAACGACATTTCGAACAGTTCGACAGTTCGAAATATAAAAACTGGCTCGAAGGTTTCGGCTCGGGCTAAAGTTAGATCGTGTTTTGTAATAAGACGGTATAAGTCGTCACAATAAAGCTATCTCAAAATGATTCAACCAAGAGTAATCAAGAGTCTCATATAGGAGCTGTTAATACCCATCTTTCATTTGAATTTCACGCTCCGCTGTTATTTTTCAGGGCCTAGGATATCTATGTACCTATCTCTGCTACAAACAGCTAGGTATGCAAGTACTTAAAGTTCATTGCACTTACCTATTATATTTTTTATCCGGTTTCAATTATCCTTATTATCTGCAAGATAGCGTGGAACGTAATCGTGCGCTCGTGTCACATTGTTTTCATTCAATTTTGAATTGCATTCCATACAGAGAGCCGACCATTTTCTTCCGAAAAATGTTTATTTAAAGAGGCAGGCACGTGTTAGAGCACATATAAAACAAACTGAACTTGATGATCGATTGAATAACAGAACGATGGCACCGATGCTTACTACAAACTATCCTTCTGATCGGAAAGATTTGCATTTTGAAACAGTAGTAAATCCCACTAAAGTAATAAGTCATTCACGGATACCCCCAGGGGCCAACGCGCATCAATAAGTTAAATAACTAAATAGCTTAGGTATATTATAGAATTGAATCTGGAGGTCTACACCCTAAGCAAAAAAGTCCGTAGTTTCGGCTGAAGTTACGGGCGTTCCCTACTCACCTACGGACATAAGATTAATTTAGGTCCCGAACTAAGACTAAATGACAACACGATTTGACAGTTGTCCTTACTTCCGATGTGTTTTTGCACGTCTGAAAAGGGGTTTACTCCGAAGTACCGGTCTACTTTCGGACGGGCCCGTATCTTCGTTGACAGATTTCGTTGTTGTAGGCCCCTGAACTGGGCAGTGTTGCCTTTACTTCAAAATCGAACGAGAGTACCAAGCAAGTCTGTCGGATGGTTGTTGGTAGTGGTACTCTGTACCAACATCCGACAGAACCTTACGAAGATATAGTGGTCTAAATCTACCTAAGTTTACGGACGGATATTACTAAAAGGTTGAGGATTGGTCAGAACTGCCGGTCGATTCTGTAACAATCTCACCGTGATAACTTAGGTGAAGTGAGCTATCATTCCACCTGATGCTAGGGATTGACACTATTGACAACTCACTTCAAGCTCACTTTATCTACTTCATCTACTTTATTTACTTTTTACTAAGTTATCACGGTGAGATTGTTGCAGAAGAGCTCGACTGAACTCAGAGCCTCTCTGAACATCGGAGATCAGAGCATACCGCGTTCATAAAGAAAAGGCCTCGAACGAATATTATGCAACAATTTTCGTAGTTTCAATAACATTTTCATGATTACCGCAGAAATCGATTAATGTTTTGGTGCATTAGGTAATGTTACATTCACGAAACTACCGGCAGCAGCCAGTTATTTTATAAACATGAAAATATAATGCAATTTAAGTTTTACTAGTTCGACACACAGTAATTATTTGTTTTGCACTCGGTAAAATCTAGACAATCGCATTTCATCACAATAGTTGTTATAATAATACATACGAACACACATCAACTGTTCCATTAACGTAACTAATTCTTGTTTACACGGGCACTGACAACCTGTGAAGTACCTAAATAACAAATGACACACTACGATGTGTAGTACTAGTTAAACTACGAGTCTACGATGTACGTATTAGTTATGCTCGCATTAAGAGCGCGTATAAAGCAAAATTACCAATCTTATATTTGATTTTACATGAAAAATTCCGGACAAAATCTTAAAATAAAAATGTATGAATAACTACATGATATTTCCGAGGGTTCACTTTGATCAAAAACATGAAATAATAACATTTCCTCGATATAAAAAAATCACGAAGTAACCTCTAATTCTCATATTTTTCCGTTTTGTACTCAATACGGTAATGCCTATTGCGACAAAAATCTGATAATTAATTATATTTATACAAGAGTAAAGGCTGTGCTTAGGCATTTTATGTAATTCCTTTTAGTTTTGGATTTATTACGATATAACAGTTTTGGCGCATACTACGCACTATACTATACACTACTAAAATTTTACTGGCTTTAGGCGCGCTCTTAAAATAAAATAACCATTCCTCCTCCCATCAGCGCAGCGGCCCTTGTACAGTCGGCTCCAGAGAAACCTCATCCCCTAGACATAGTATACATACTCGAGATTTTTCTGCAGCCGACTGTACCTACGTCCACTGATAAATAAAAAATAAAAAAAATAATAAAAACTGATTCCCTGGACATGGGCCTTCTATCAGACTTGCCTCGACGATGAGAGGGACTAAGGGAAATGTGAATGTTCACATAACCATCAACCGAGGATGCTCCCCATTCACTCTAGAGAGACGATAATAAGCAGTCCATTCCCGTTATATCGTGTAGCCAAGGTACCTATGACTCTCTGTCCTATTTCCTCATACGTACAACACAAGTTCAAAACACTGAAACGCCTGAAAGATCTATAAAAAGTACTCACCAGCAAGCAGCATATAATTGATCGCGTGCAGGAGTAGTCCTATCACAGCGCTGCCAACGATAACTTTAGGATATCGCGGTGGCTGTCCATGTGAGGAGTGTACTCCCAGCTGCAGAGCGTTCACCACCAGGGCAAGGGCAAAGGAAGCGAAGAGCACGTGCACGGAGAGGCGGCCTACCACCTCGATGCGCGCCCAGCCGAATGTGTTGCGCAGGCGACCCTCCCGGCCTGCGCCTTCGTCCGCGCGTTCATACTGTACAATGTAAAAGATTTCAATATAAGAAATTCCATCTTAAATAGCTTAGCAACAATCTGACCACAACCAATATGATTATATATGATTATTTATCCTAAAGCAATAACTAGTGTGTGATGGTGGCAGAACCATGTAAAGTTTTGGATTTTTAAGTACGTGTAGTAGAGAGTCTAAAGTTGATAATATTGTATGATCGTCTATAGGCAATGGTTCTAGCTGTTGCAGTACTTGGATTTATTACTTATAAAACATTTCATACTATAAGTATCCGCAGTGGTTGAACTCATATTTTCGCAAGTTGTCAGTGCGTTTATTCGCCCATAAAATATCACATAAAAGCGAACTATAAACACGAAATGAATGACGAAATGGGCCGAATATCGAATAACGAAAATTAGATTGGAGAAATATTAAATTATGAGTAGGCTGTTTTATAATTTTGTTCCCTTCCCTTTGCCACATTCAAGCACTAAGCCTTAATAAATTCAAATCTTTTATAAAAAGGAAACTATGCCAGAATGCGTATTATACTGTCAAAGACTATATTGAGGACAAAAAGTCTTGGGATTGAGTTGCTCCAATAAAACACAGGCAATGTTAATTTATTTTATTTCGCTAACTATTTTTACTTTTAATCTTTGCTATATCTAAGTATCTATACTTATTTACATATACAATGACACTAATATTTACTGTATAAAGTATTATATTATTTTAAATTATTGTGAATGTGAGGACTATGTGTGTTTTTGTTCCAGTTTTAATCATGTTCTGGCAGTTTGAGTAGCTGATGCGGCCTACCCAAATGTCCTTTCTTTGGTATTGTTTGTCGAATCGTTGAGCTCCTTAAGTTCTGAGTTGAGCTGCACGGTTACTGACAAATGCGTGCACTGACTGGACAGGTCCACTCAATCTGTGTGGTTCTTTCCTCAAAAGACCATTTCAGACACAAACCTACATGGTCCTCAAAGATTATTATAATATTATTCTAATTATTGTGAATGTGAGAACTATGTCGGTCATTGGTTTTTTTTATATTTATTTTTGTATTTTTCTCAGCGTAATCATGATCTGGCAGTTTGAGTAATTTATGCGGCCTACTCAAATGTCCTTTCTTTGGTATTGTTCGTCGAATCGTTGAGCTCCTTGAGTCTAAGTTGAGCTGCACGATTACTGACAATTGCGTGCACTGACTGGACAGGTCCACTCAATCTGTGTGGTTCTTTCCTCAAAAGACCATTGCAGACACCGATCTACATAGCCTTCACATGATCTGACCAAGATTTTGTCTGGACTTTAAAAGAGACTGTGACCTCTGAGTTTGTTTCGGCCTTTCTTCTCAGAGTAGTCAGATAGGAAACGCCGACCTCATCTAGTTTAAAAAAAAAATATGATTGACGTGTAAAAGTTTTTGTTCAAACCTACTTACAGAAATAAAATCATTTATCATTTGCTAGGTAAGCAGTAGGTATCGTGTATTCTGCAACTAAATAATGATATAGACGTATTTAGATCAAGACACGTGATAATGATTACGTAGCGCAGATCCGACTTGATTTCAAGCACTTGCATGAAACACTAACCTTGTATGAGATCAATGTCGTGATGAGTCCGACGAGCCGGCAGAGCGAGTGGCAAGTGTCCACGAGGAGGGTCGGTGAGTGCGTGAAATGCGACGCGAACAGCCGGCCGCTGAAGCCAGCTATCGCCAGCAGCAGCGCCAACAACGACCGCGGCGGTGGCAGCCACTGCAGCCACTCTTTCATCGCCATCCTGGTGGGTCTTGGAAACTGATGGGGAAGAAAATACATAATCTATTACACTTAGCAATTTAATAGTAAGTACATTGTTACCCTAGGGGTGAAAGTAACTTATTTAGTCCCGAGACGGGGTTTGGCGCTCGAACGTAGCGAGGGCGCCAATAGTTCGAGGGACTAAATAAGTATTTAACCCGAGGTAAACACTGAACATAATACGAATACAAGGAAAGTAAAAATAAAAACATGAATCAGCTAAAGAAAAAATGAGCCTCTTCTCTTATGAAATCAGGCGTTAAATCCATATGTGAATCAGATGAACTCATTGTGTTAATACAAATCTCTGTTTATACGGAAGTATAAACAAAACACTACAACTCGAAAAAACAAATGAAGATCGGATTGCCGCTTTCCCGCCAATTTTTTTTTGTCTGTGGCCGGCTGCTAGCAATTCAGGCATTATTTTTCATTTCCATCATTGAAAAAATTGTAAATATTTAGCCCAAATCTACGTTATTTTAAAGAAATAGTTGAAAGTAAGTTATAATAAAGTCATTTAAAAAATATATTCTTTAATTAATACTTACCTTCATGTTATTTCAATTTTACATCGCGCTGTAATTGAGTGGCTTTATAGGAAGTTGGAACATGGTTCAATAGAAATGTGAAAATGGAACTAGTTTTTTTTTAATAATTTGACAGGTGTCAGTTGAAAACGATTTTCTCCCTAGGGCTAAAAAGTATTACTTTCAACCCGCTCCTCAGGCAACTTCAGACCTACTTTCCGAGTATGAGTAATGAAAAAACCTTTAAAAACATTAATTAATATAATTAATGCTTAAACGCATTGTTTCTTTCGTCATTATGTTGCTTCGTGGTAATTTGCACCAGCTTAATGATAGTATTACCTACTGTATCTTTACCTAATATTATTATTTAGTTTCAGGTTGCTGGGTATTTTTCGGTTAGTCGGTTCCCTGACCTGAAACGTGTTGCGCAGTATGGTATAATATAGAGGAGATGGCAATCTTTCCTGATAAGCAACAACAAGGGAAGTTTATATAATTTCGGTTATGTTTTGTCAATCGTGCGACTTGATATAAATATCATCACCCAAGTGTTTAAATCGACATTAATTAACAATGGACGTCGTTGTCTCATATAATGAATGCATTATGCACTCAAAATAAATCGAGGTAAGACAGCCAACGAAGTTGTAACACAGCGAAAATAATACAAACTAATAACAGGTTGACCGGCAATATTAATGTTTCATACTTAAATTATTATAAGCTGATTAAGATAAGGTTTATGTCTAATCGTCGTTATGTTTAGCACACGTGATTCTTACAAACCAGTTGAAAGTTGGTGGGAGTGATACAGCCGGACGAGTGGGTCAAAAATCTAGGGCGTGGTTTTTTGTCAAATAAACCAGTTAAAAGAATTCAATAGCGCCGCAATAGTTAACATCCAGAGCTTAAGAAGCGACGTAGTACTTTTTAAAATATATACTCAAGCGACACGATGAGCAGGTTTTTATTGGATGTTGACTTCAGCGAGTGACAGTGATGTTTTTAATAAGTATCACATACAGAAAATAGTGCAGGTCCAGTTAGCGTCTAATGAAAGTTGTTATGGCACGGGTAACGGTCTTTACCATATGAAGAGTGGTGTCGAAGCTGGTTTTCTATAAACTCTATGATCTAAAGTGACCACCTTTAAACAAGCTTTATTGTTACTTCTGATATTTAATTAGGTTTAGAATTGGGTTCAGCTTTTAATAAGATGCAGGTTCCAAAAATACTTTTCATTATTAAATTCACCATTGCAATGCACATAGGTATATGTTGTGCTTCTAACCACCACCGGTTGGAAAAGTACAATTTATTTATTCGATGGATTTAATTTCCTAATTGGAATTCATTGTATGATTTATTTATCGTAATGCAGTATGGCGCTTTATGTACTAATACAGTTCGTTCAAAGTTCACGTTGCGTTGGTAAGTCCTCACGAGCACGATCCCTCATTTACGCTTTTCACTTCAATAGCGAACGTCATATCGTCATCATCGTCATTATTTGTTTGATACAGTGGTTGCCTGCAACCATTTCCAATACCTACCTAAGTAGGGTCTTATTCATCATTCTTTTTGTGTTTTCCCTGCCATTCGATTATTTAGACTGTACGTCTGTCACAGCCTGCATTGGCTTATCAAACCTGGCTGGATATTTAATACCAATTTATACTTCGCTTAAGAATTTCATGTCTGCGCGGTAACTGATTGTCCACTGTCGCTCTCTTTTTGTTTTCCTTTTTAGTATTATCTATTCGGCATCACTCGAGACCTCGAGTTACTACCAAGTTTTTAGTTGCTATTATTACGTATAGTCATTCTGTCATTGTTATGTCTCGAATCCCAACTTGCGGAAGATGGCACTTAGCCTTTTAGTGGACCGTCTCCGGCAATTTAACCGGACCGGTGAATATCACACACATTTATTGATAATTGTGACTGTGTCGAAGTGTTTGTAGATATGGCGCAGTTTAGATTTAGAAGATGAATGAATAGTGTTGAAGCTCTACTTTTCTGTAATTATTATTAATTTGAAAGTATTGGAAGCTTAAATGATGTCTCCTAAATATTGCATAGGTCTTTCCCCCTTGACATTAATAGCGTTATAGTGTCTCGTCTCTAGTCGAACCTTTACTTAACGGTTTAGATTTCTACGTTTTTTATGAGGAGCTCTGCGGTCCACTAACTCCGAAGTCAAGTACCAAGACGACTATAGACTTTCGCTAATATACCTATCTGAGATCTTTCACGTTAATATCGTATGTTCTAATAATGTATTATGAGCCTACGTAAGTATAGTAGATACATGTAAAACGAATAAGAGTTATTAGCAAAAAACTGATTAAACATATAATTTTAGATAGGTTTCCGGCTGGGTTGCTGATAAACTTACCTCTTACATAAATATTTACATATTTACCGTCTTTAAATAGAAAAATACCGCGTGTAGTTCAATGCGCCAGGGATTCAATAACTTTATTTAAGTATTTTTGAACGGTAGCTAATTAATTTGATACAACTCGTAATTGTAATATAAGATAATAACTATCTATTCTTATTTTATGACCATTGTTCAAAGGTATTTGAAAGTATATGGAGCAAGTAATTAATTAAATTAAAATAAAGACGTCCCGGTCGGAGCGAAAAAAACAGCGTCCATGCATTAGCATTTACGTAGGTCACCTAAATATCTATTTACAGTTCAATGTTCTTTTCCTCCTTGACCCTGATTTTAGTTCCTACTCTAATTGAATTATTACATCTAAACTATTTGCTGGGACGATTATATGAATTAATTAGTAGGTAGGTACTATCAGTATTAATTTGTTCTAAAAAGTGCTTGTTTTATACTTTGAGTAATTACGATATTGTCCTCATTGTTGATAGTTAGGATAATTTATTTAATTGGTACTTTAGTTTTAGAATAAAATATCGGCCACATTATTTACTTAAGCTGCTACCTACTTATTGGTGTGATTATTTTCTTAATTAGTTTGAGTTCTGATAAAATCGTTCGAACTGTAGTTCTTTTCTTATAAGTGGTACCTAATACTTTTTAAAATGTACCTATGTTTTTCGATAAACCTAGATTAATTTTATAAGGGACAGTAAAACTTACAACTCTAAAATATTATCTGAATTATTATAATTGGTATTTATTTACGACTACCTAGTAATCTATCAAATTTATCAATACGAATTCGTATGAAGAATAGGTAAAGGTAAGGTTGAATTTTTGTCTGAAAAACAAAGAAAATCTGCATGTATTTCATAAAACGAAATCCAAAGAAAATACAAGCGTCATTCATTATCAATGACAGTCATTCAAATAGGTCCTACATCTGTTTCATGCATATTATTGTAATCACCTATTATATTTTTTTGATTAAATAATATTATTCTTAACTATTGTTATTCACATTACCTAAATATGTTACATTTCAAAAACAGTTTACTTATTACTTAAATTATGGTATCTATATATCTATTATGAGAGAGTGAGCTATAAAGTTAATTTCTAGTTACGGAAAATAATAAAAATAAGAAACATATTTTTTTTTTGTTTTTACTAAGATTAAATTCTGATTTATGTTAAATAGATACTCGCATATAAATGATCTCGTATATTTGTTGTTTATTTATAGTGCAGGCCGAGATGACTGAAATTAGAAAGGTCAGTGAAAATAGTGGCGAGTGCGGTTCCGCCGTCTTCATCGGTACCCAGTCGTGGCGTCACTGTTGGTGTTGTCTCATTACGGAATTTGGCATCGCTGATTCGGACATAAATATCCAGTAATCTGTGACTCCGTGTTAACAAACAAACATTTTGCCGGTGCGTGAACTCACAAGTTCACCGCCAATATATATTTTTATTTTGTTTCAACATTCTCTATTGATATAGAGCAAATAAAATGTAACTGATGATCCAGTTACATTTTATTTGCTACCAGAGCAATATCTTTAGTAGACGAGATTTATAAAACTATTTTCAAGAGCCCCTTAAAATTTTTTGAGAAAATATGATTAAGTATTGAAGATAAACTCACCTAAATGAACTACAGCACCGATTGATTTAACCGCACAAGTTAAAGTAAAAGCAAACGTTGTCACAACACCTTAGTTTAGTAAACACAAGCCGGTAGCGGTAGTTGAGGCACATATCAGTTGTATAATATTGCTTTTAGTTATCAAACACGTTACCTACGAATTTCGGTTTTCAGCGTTCGGCTGTTGTCGGTCCGGTGATGGGCGGGTGCGCCGGCGTCGCTCGCGGCACTGACGGCTGCGCGCGCTCACACCGCCTTATCGACAAGCCTTTCGCACCCGATAAGCGAACTGCCGAACTGTTAAGTACCACTACTCTCTGCTTAGATGTAAATGTATTTGCGCGATATAGGACCAGCGATGTTGTGTAAACAATAACGGTCTAAGCAAGGACCTCTCTTGCAGAAATCGTGAGATTATTGGAGTTCAATATTAGGGGAGCTAACGTTTTTATCGGTAATAGTTGTGTTTTCTAATAGTGGTTATTATTATCCGGCAAAATCTGGGTATTTCATTAGAAGAGAGCGTGCTCGGGGCTTTATTAAACATTAGAAAGAATAGGAGGTCATGGTCGGACATTGACTCTACATTATTTCAGCGGTTGGCGGCTGCTCAAAATATCTAATTTTTTTCTCTTATAAACACCACTATCAGAGAAAATAGAACACAGCTTGGAACGTGTATGTTCTGAATTCTTCACAGTATAATTACAATTTTTTTTTCCGGAATTGCTTGTGTTTGCCATGTATTTGAAGATCGTTTCAGTGTTAAGGCGCGGTAAGAAGTTTTTTTTTTGGTAATTGACAATAGCGCATCGCGGCAACAAATAAGGTTCACAACAGCGGAGCGATGCGTTTGATGTTAGTTGAATCGATCGACTACCAAAATAAAAGTAATTTTGCAGTTTAAATTTAATTAAAAATAAATGCACGGCTCAGAGTAATAATTTTAGCTAAGTATTTCTTTAGTTGATTGAATTCCTTTTATATTTTTTTCCCTTTTTTATTATCATTAAATAACATACAAAAATAAGTTTACGCTCAAAATTTTGAGAATGATGAGACGAAAAATTTACGATTTTCTTTATCATGAAACTATTTTATTTTTATGAAATATTAGTCTTTTCTTTGAACATTTGTACACAAAAAAAAAAATGGTTTGTAATATGTAGGAACAGTCGCGGACAATTCCGGTGAATTGCCCTTAAGGCCATTATCGCTTGCACACTCGCACAGATCGGCTGCTTAAAATCAAAACATAGTCTAGTAACTCGTTCCAACAAAAATGTTCAGGAGAGCCAAAAAACTGGTCGGCTACTTTGATTCGTTCGCCCGAAGAAACCAGAAGAGATAGCGATTTGGATGTTTGGCGAAAAGTTGTGCTATATTGTTGACATTTTAGTTTATTTTATTACTATTTTATTTTTATTTGTGAATTTTCCCAAATATGAATGTAAAAACAATATCAAAACTTAGTAAGTCTGCTTAGTAGGTTATCAATTTGATTTTCTATGGTAAACGTGAAGATTAAACAAATTCATTATACATTTTAGTGTTTATAAGATGAAAAAAATTATCCCAAAGTGCCTATGAATTGAATGCAAATTTTGAATAAAAATCCTGTTGATTTATAAAAAGATATTTACTAACGTACTTCAAAGGACTCTTAAATTAAAACATGACTCACACTCTCAACAGTCAACCAACACTAAAAAAAAACTTAAGCTAAAATCATTCTTATTGATAATGAACTACTCGTTGTTATTGGGAACGATTTGACCATCAGTTTGCAAATCAATGGAGTTATCACTCGTGGGTAGATTCAGCCAAAACTCCCTTCTGTTCAATGGCATTAGGGGGACCAATTTTGAAACAATACCAACTTTCTTCGATGATTTCACCCCTCGGGGGATAGTATTTGAAAGTGGGGGAATAGTGTTGACATTAAATTTCTGCATCAAGAAGTTCAGTTCTTGGTAAGACTCATCAAAATCTGTTTTATAGAACAGATTTCGTGATCCTTTGAGGAACTTAGCTTCAACCACTGGGTTTAGCAAAAATGTGCTGAGAGCTGAATCGTCATTTGTTACGCCGTGGAACTCGTTTCTTTTTCATCCATTGGTATGATTTTTGCACTTCGATAACGTCAATGTTCTTTCTACAGTTCGCTATTATAGACTTGATGGAGATTATGATTATATTAATTTTTATTACGCTGTTGCGACAGCGTAATAAAAAATAAATTATTATTATTAAGTATATTAATCTGAATTATGGTTTTTATTTTGAGTTACATTTTGTAGTATGGACGATAAACTAGTATAACTTGTAGAGAAGTCTCTCTCGGAAGAAGAGGTAAAACTGCTAGATTAGTAACTGCGCATATTAATAACATTCTTATCTCTTTCTTATTATTTATATTGAGATCATATGGGCTCAGGGATAAAAGCTGTAGATCGAACAAATAAATACCTACCTACCCACTTTCTTTTCAGACAGCCATACATTCCATATTAGTATCTCATTTTTAAACTAATAACTAGCAATTAAATAGGTAATTCACTAATTTACATAATAACTTCTTAATAGGTAGTGAAGCTAGACTAGGTAAACTTAGATAACAATGAGATCACTGAATTGTGGGAGGAAAAGACTATCGATAGCCAACAAAATATAAAAATTAAAACGTAGATATCAATGAGCAGCAATTAAAACAAAGATTTTAATAGTTTTGTGTTTATTTTAAGGCTAAAACATAAAGTGCGTCATAGCAATAATAATAGTTTCTTAGACTAGATGGAAAACATACTTACATGCTAATAAAAATGACTATTTATTACAAAACAAAAAGTAATACCTGTCGTGTTGATTGAAAAAAGAACAAAATTAATGGCCTTAATGAAACTCCAGAAATCATTATTAATCTTCTATCATAATCATGAAATCAATAAATGTCCATTTCTAACCATGTAGTTTTACATAATACTATATAGTATTCATTAAAAAAAAACATTAACACCAGTAAGTGAATTATGCTATTCAATTCGAAGAAAAAAATAAAACCCCAAGAAATAACAAACCCACGTTAATGATCTAAGTTTACGATAAAATTATTTTGGCGAATCACAAGAAGCTCCCAAAACTTGCACTCACAAAAATCTGCACCCGCCACTAGACGGCTCAAGTTTTTGTTCTATCAAGTTTTTGTTTTATCTCCGCTAAATGATTTCGCCAATCCAGCCTTTCTACTGAACAATAGAACAAAAACTTGAGCCGTCTAGTGGCGGGTGTAGATTTTTGTGAGTGCAAGTTTTGGGAGTTTCTTGTGATTCACCAAAATTATTTGTGGGCGGGGTTTATCTGCTCATACGCATGTTGCGTGGTTCAAAGCAGTCAGATAAACGGTTCACCGCTCGTGACCGCGATAGTACCAATACACCTAACTGTGCGACAAAAAACTGAGCGTTTTACGGTGTCCTACATTTGGGCAGCACCTTAAAATCCCAACTCTTCTAATAAGCCCTCTCAGGTCAAGTACCTACTATTTAACGGTTTAAAAAACCAAGTCACATGAAGAAGTGATCGTCCGAAGATATGGAGTCACTCCAGAAACTTTCAACACGAAATTGGGTTTTTCTTTATTGTCTAAATGCAGCAAGTATTTTGTGGAATAATATTGATAATCACTTCGATACACTTAAAGTTAAGTATGAAATACATAATTGTGTTCAACCATGTTAACTCAACTATATTGCCTGCAGAATAAGAAACAAAACGGCATACTTACCTAAGTATGCCGTTTTGTTGCCGTGGTACCTACTACCCAAATCATTAAAAATCTGAAACTGCAGTAAATTTTTGTTAGAGCATTTAAAAGAGCTATTAAAAGCAATGGAGTCGGTTGACTTCGCCTATGTCTAATTCTATCTCTTATTCTCTCTTTTATGAAGTTATTTTTATTGATGCGTGTTTTGGCACGTTTCTTTTCTATCTTAGCTTGATGGTCTTATCTCTTCGCTGTTTTTATTTAATTGATAAATGATTTTATTTCTGTAAGTAGGTTTGTACAAACACTTTTACACGTCAATCATATTTTAAAACTAGATGGGGTCGGCGTTTCCTATCTGACTACTCTGAGAAAAAAGGCCGAAACAAACTCAGAGGTCACCGTCTCTTTTAAAGTCCAGACATCATCTTGGTCAGATCATATGAAGACCATGGAGATTGGTGTCTGAAACGGTCTTTTGAGGAAAAACCATACAGATTGCGCCGACCTGTCCAGTCAGTGCACGCATTTGTCAGTAACCGTGCAGCTCAACTCAGAACTTAAGGAGCTCAACGATTCGACGAACAATACCAAAGAAAGGACATCTGGGTAGGCCGCATAAACTACTTAAACTGCCAGATCATGATTAAAACTGAAACAATGACCCACATAGTCCTCACATTCACAATAATTAAAATAATAAGTTACCTATACTTCTCAAGGTAAGTATTCAAGTCGTTGTGTACATAATAATCATCAATTGTCAGTGTATGTAACAGAACAAAAAAATACACAACAAAACAAGATTCAGTATGCAGAAAATTGGAGCAACTCAATCCCAAGCCTTTTTGTCCTCAATATAATCTTTAACGGTATAAAAGGCTTTCTGGAATGATTTGAATTAATTAAGGCTTAGATCTTGAACCATTCTGTGTATTTGTAGGAAACTATTAATACTTTTTGTTTATGCTCAGTTATTTCCATTGACCTAAGTTCAGCACCAATGACTAAAGAATCTTTAGTCATTGTTCAGCACTGGTTGGTGGTTGTTTTACCTTGACAACATTATTCTATTGTTTCCATAAATCTCTTGAAAGGTTCCTAAAATAACATAATATAAAAAAGTACTTAGGTGGAGTAACAAAGGTGTGTAAAAAAAAACAATAATAATCTTTATTTTGAGAGTGAATCTATTGCCTCATTTATAAGTCTAAGTCTAGACATCTACGTTAGTACATGTTTATTACTAAACAATAAAACAGTAAATCTGGACTAATGGTTACTACAACCCTGTTCAGAAGAATTTTGAAATCAGATTATCATAAGTAAATATTTGTAAATTCGTAGCGTTACACAAGGTTTACCTAAAATGCGCTTATCGAGTTCGATAAGTAATCCTAACGTGGGTTTAATGCTATTGTTAATCCGGTTGACTATAATCTGATATACACATTAAAGTAATTAGGGTAGCCGTAACGGTTGGTTATGGTCATTTAGCGTTGGCTGTTGACCGAAGCGATGCATTTACAAACTATGATGGAGCGAAACGTAACATTGGTGCCGATTCTGTTGTACACCGAACTAAACTAACTAAACTATCACTAAAATTCCTTACTTTTGGCTATGAGAATCTTAACGCTATTCTGCAAAATAAAATCTCTAAATTTAAAAATACTTTTGACACATCTAAAATCAAATTTGGCAATTGCGACTCCACGTGGTACTTGTTTGCCGTACCACGTGATTTTTTTTTAGAGCCAGAGTCGCGAATTATTTTGCAGCCTCGACATGCTTTGTATGGAATTTTTCACTTTTTGTATGGAAAATATGAAAAAAAAATTTTTTTTTTTTACCAACTCGTTGGATTTTATATGTCCCGGGGCTTTATAAAGGGGGTCGAAATTTTCAGTATTTTTGCGATAGGACACACCGTTTTCGAGATATAAGCAAAAGAAAAGAAAAAAAAGATACAGTACTGTTTTTGCATCTGAAGTCGAGGTGTTGGTATGAATTTTAGTTCATGACAACTAATTTTATTCCACACCTTTTTAATCGCGATTAAAAACAGGCAGATTTAGTTACGACAGTCAAAATTTTTGGTGAAAAACGTAAAATTCAGAATAGCAAAATTGCCATTTTCACTAAATTATAATCTCAGTGCCATCATAGAGTGCTGTCAAATTAAAATTTGGTTAAGTTGTGTCACTTTAGTCAATTTCAGAATGGGAAATCGTCGTTTGACAGGAATAAACTAAATTTTGGTGATTTTTAGTCTAGTTTAGAGAATTTTGTGACAAGAGAATCGGCACCAATATTTTACAATGTTATAAATATAATGATGTTGATTATCTAAGTGGGTAAAGAAAAGAAACTGCTGCACATACCTACTGATGTTAAAGGCAGCATTGTAGCACATTACTACAAGTCAATCAACTCAGTCTATCGCAGTCCACTGCTGGGCATAGGGCTATCCCATACGTTACTATATACGTATTACTTGTTATATATTTCAATAAATGAGTGTCTAGATGAGTATCTATGTAGATACTTGTTAGCTTAGGCACTGACCATATAAGGCCGTTGATTATTTAAGTAGCTAGGTAGATAATAGTACCTACATTGTAAGCCTTTTTTGTGTTTTGGGTATCATCAAATAACTTCTCCCGCTTTTCGTGTCAGCCTCTTACTGACTAAACCCACCCGTGTTCCTTCAGTTGCCTAATTAACAATAATCCATAGCGATTCTAATAATTGTGCCTGTGTTGATTCTGCGATAGATATTGGTCTATTTTATTCAGCTGTTACAGCAATATTTTTGAATTGCACCGGATAATCTTTTAAAGTGCTCGGTTGTGGAGAGTCAGTGGAATGCAGATTTATCATTTCGGTTACTCTGTGTGATATCTTAGTTTTATTTTCCACTGACTCTGATATTTAGCTTTCAGCTACTTTACTCGACTTCCAAACTCCATGCCTTTTAATGACAGTTAAGTCCGCTCCAGAATCGGCTAGTAATGTTGCCGATGTTCTGCGAAAGCAGTGACCCAAATATACATTTGAGTTTCGCAAATTAAGGTAGGTTATCTGTTTAGGAATACTCGAAATCTTGTTTTTGCCAATTACTTGCCGCAGACACGGGAAGTGTCTGCGGCAAGTAATTATGTGCAGGATACACATTTGCTATTGCTGGATTGGTGAGGAATAAAACCACTGGCTTGAGAATTCTTGAAGTTTATTCTTCTTCTAGTGTTCCTTGTTATTCTTTCTTCTAGTGCTGCTGCTCGCCGACTGTGCCGACACCGAAAACCCACCCGATATATTTTATACTAAATTTCATAAGGAAATCTAAAGTCTCTGATTGGTCGACCAATCAGAACTCGCGAATTTTGACCAATCAGAAATAGGGCGGTTTCGACACAGTTTGCTTAAGTACAACAGAACTTTACCTTAAAGAGAGCCACGTTACAATATTTGCGTTTTTCTTTAAGTTTTTCTATAAAAACATATGACAAATTATATATTTTACATTCTATTATCTTATTTCTATCTAGGAAAATTAAATTCAACACGAAAACTGAACATAACATACATCGATAATGAAAATCTACTATATAAACACTATAAACTATCTTACTAGACTATTAGATATCACTGTCCTTATCAGTTCGTTTACACTATTCCCTTATAAACACTTAGATATTCACTATACTATATACACGATTATTTACTTGTCCCGCACAAATGAGGTATGATCATATGAAAAAGCGGTTCGTTTCTATACCATTTGGTCGTAATTTTTGGTATTTTTCAATTATATTTACAAATTATTTTTTAATAACGAAGATTCGGTCAACTTCACCAGTATTATATCACCTTGTTTCTCAATGTCATCAATCTTCATATTTACTAGTTCGATACTTCTGCAAGCGCCACTTATTGCCAATATCAACACTACCTGAAAAGTAGATATGTCTCTTTTTGGTGTATAAAATATAGAAAGTTATAATTTGATACAAATTTTACATATACGAATAACAATAACAAGATTTGCCTACCTTCATTACTAGGTATATTTCACCAGGCGCTTGGTTTAAGAAGGTTTCTACCTCTTGAGAAGTGAAAACTTTGGATTTTTTCAATTTAAATCCCTCAGATTGTATTTGAGAAACGATTTTAGTCTCTCGAAATCCCTACATTGCGTTTAGTACTTAATGTTGTTTTTAACATAGAATACACGCTCCATAATGTTCAAGATTTTGTAAGTCTTTGATAATTCGTTGAAAAATATTAGCAAAACGTTTTCTTATAACGATTTCACTTTTTTCTCAGCGCGCCATTTCATAAAATCGTCGTATGATTTTAGGTACTTATCTTTGTTTTGATGTAGGTGGTAAAAGGTTTTCCACTACTGCTTTCGCCAAATCTGTTAAATCCATATCTGAATCAGATGAACTCTTTCCGTCTTATTACAAAACACGATCTAACTTTAGCCCGAGCCTAAATCTTCGATTTAGTTTTTGTATTTGGAACTTTGTGCTGACTTTAGTAAAGTTCTTAATACAAAATAGACAATCTAAGACCAGACCAAGTTGTCAGTTTTGTAATAAGAACTGTATTTCGATTTCTGTTAGGTTCTTATTTCAAAAACTGGTTCGATGGTTTAAACCATGTCAAAAGAAAAACCTTGTTTTGTAATAATCTCTGCCATACGGAAATATAAACAAAACACTACAACTCGAAAAAACGAATGAGGATCGGATTGCCGCTTTCCCGCCAATTTTTTTTCCGCGGCCTGCTGTTAGCTATTCAGCCATTATTTTTCATTTCCATCATTGAAAAAATTGTAAATATTTTGCCAAAATCTGTTTTTTTTTTAAATAAATAGGTAGTCGAAAGTAATTTATAATTAAGTAATTTAAAATGATATATATTATTCTTTCATTAATACTTAACTTTATGTTATTTCAATTTTACATCGCGCTGTAATTGAGTGGCTGTATAGGAAGTTGGGGGCCAATAATGCTCCGTGACAAATACACAGAAATTCCACTGTAGCTAATTCTAATGAGTAATGATGACATAACGATTGAAGTAACTCGTACATAATAAAGTGTTTTATCTCACGAAGCGACGCGCGTTTTACTTGAGGGCGCCAAATGTATAAACACGCTGTGAATATGTCTGGAAACACAGGCAGGAGCTCTCGGTACAGTCCGATACAATGGCGAGGTCGGAATTGTGTATGTGTGTTATGTACTGATGCTACTCATCTTCACGCACACATTCACAACGTGTTTGTACATTTGGTTACCACAAGCTAAGCGCGCGTCGCTTCGTGAGATAAAAATACTGTTAGTACATTCGTTCCTTTTGGATCTTCGATAGACTGCTACATCTGCTTCTGGATCGTATTATGCATCCCAATATCAACATTATACACACATCGTTAGTTAAAATACTATACAACCTTAAACAAATCTTAGATCACCAACAAAAAAATGAGAGCTGCAAAATTGGGGGAGGCCTTCGAACTATTCTACAGCTACAAATAAAACAGTTTCGTGATTATCTTGCTGACTAATAGACCAACGCACAGCAGATAGAAACATGAAATTGGTAAGCTAGGGTACCACCTCAAAACAAAAAAAAGGGTAGAGGGTACTCATAGAAAGTATATTTTGAAACTCTGTTCAGACTATTTTTACTATATTTTATGGAAAAGACTGGTTTTGATTTATCAGCCAAGAAATTGGCAAATGAAACTTTTGCTTCTATTGAGCAATTATCTGACATTTTCATTGATTCAGCCAATCACTTGGCTACACAAGCTGACATTAATTTAAATTAGAAATTGAGACAATAGTGAAAACCTCTTGCATAACTAATGGTGATAATTTAAATACTAGTCCAAATCATCAAAATGTCATAATAAGTTCTAAAACAGTTAACCTAGTGCACCAAAATATTCAAGGTATGTTGAGAAAAGCCATGAAATTGAATTATTCATGAACTGTAATAACATTGATATTTTATGTATTACAGAACATTGGTTAAAAAGCCATCAGTTCATGTTTAATTTCAGTAATCACCAGATTGGTAGTTCGTTCAGCAGAGAAAATGCAATATATGGTGGCTCATTGATACTGTTAACTAAACAACTTAAATTCAAAGAACGTAAGGATATTGTGAGCCTCTCTGTTGAGCGGACTATAGAAATAGCCTGTGTGGAGTTGGAGCGGCTTGTTGTATTGAGCGTGTACCGGCCTCCGTCATCGATTTATGATTCCTTTGAGAGTATCATGGATGATGTGTTACAAAAATTTGGTGAGTTAGGAAATAATATAATTGTTTGTGGTGATTTTAATGTCGATTTATTAGAGGACTCATCAATGTGCCTAAAAATTTTAAATTTATTTCAGTCATATAACCTCAATCATTAATTTTTGGAGCCTACTAGAATACTTGCCTAGCTACATGGTTTATTTTTTTTTTTTTAACGTTGCCCCACACTAGGAATTTCTCCTGTATCGTGGGTGCGTTTACAAACATTTAAACTCACACACACAAACAGCCAGACCCGGAACAACTGCTTGCAGGTCATACAAATATTTGTTCCGTGCGGGGATCGAACCCGCGACACGTAACGCAGCAGTCAACCGCTTAACCACTGCGCCAACCGTGCCGTCGTGCGTGTTTACCTCATACATGCCTACCTCAGCTACATGTTTAGATTTATTCAATTATAAGCCAACTGGATTCTGACGACTGCGTTCATCTGATTACATTTAGTAAGCAAGATAAAAAGTGGCTAAGAGAGATATCACTGTAGTGCCAAAAACATTATGGTCGCTTGGAGAACTTTAAAAATCAACTTAATAGTAAACTACCCTACTTGTCTTATAGTGATGAATGATGATCCTAATGAACTGTACCATTCTTTTTTGCCATTTATTGTACAGAATTTGACTCAACATTTTTACCCAAGCAGATCTCTGGTAATTTAAATCATCACCTCAATAAATTTAAATCATTTATTAAACAGAAACTCTATCGAAAAGGCTTCTATAACGGTAAGATTACTTGGATGACAATAAGGCTTGGGATTAATTAAGCTACTCCACTGTACCCCCAAGCAATAAACCATTTTGTACATGCATGCACTGACTGGACAGGTCCACTCAATCTTCTTTCCTCAAAAGACCATTACAGACACTGATATACATAGTCCTCAAAGATTATGTCCGGATTTTTATAGACACATTGACATTGATATGTATTTTATATATACTATGACATGAGTATTTACTTTGTAAAGTATTATCTTTATCTGGCAGTTTGAGTAATTTATGCGGCCTACTCAGATGTCCTTTCTTTGGTATTGTTCGTCGAATCGTTGAGCTCCTTAAGTTCTGAGTTGAGCTGCACGATTGCTGACAATTGCGTGCACTGACTGGACAGGTCCACTCAAACTGCGTGGTTCTTTCTTCAACAGACTATTTTAGATACCGATCTACATACCCTTCAAATGATCTGACCAAGATTTTGTCTGGACTTTTAAAAGATACTGTGACCTCTCGAGTTTGTTTAGGCCTTTCTTCTCAGAGTAGTCAGATCGGGGCCTCATCTAGTTTAAAAAAATATATATGTTTGACGCGTAACAGTGTTTGTACAAACCTACTTACAGAAATAAAAATTATTTCATCATCATTTCATTTCATTTGAACCTCGAGCAGATCAAAACGGGTGATGTACTCGGGCGATGATTTGGATTTTTTTACATCTTCCAAGTGGAACTGTAGAATTGCGTAACAGTATGTTTAATTGTTTAATATATTGTTGTTTACTAGGTATACAAGTACTCTCTTAAGTGGGCCAAAGATAACATTTTAATCCTTTGTTATTAGCTTATTACTACAAGTAGCGAAAGGCGAACAGTAGGTATTTGATGTGTATGTAGTAAACATTTCACACTCGTGTTATGGTGATAAATGTTAGCAAATATTTATTGTCTGTGTAGGCTTGTTTATTTATGCCTTATCCGATATCATAGTAGACAATGGTGCCGATTCTCTTGTCACAAAATTCTCTAAACTAGACTAAAAATCACCAAAATTTAGTTTATTCCTGTCAAACGACGATTTCCCATTCTGAAATTGACTAAAGTGACACAACTTAACTAAATTTTAGTTTGACAGCACTAAGATGGCACTGAGATTATAATTTAGTGAAAATGGCAATTTTGCTATTCTGAATTTTACGTTTTTCACCAAAAATTTTGATTGTCGTAACTAAATTTGACTATTTTTAATCGCGATTAAAAAGGTGTGGAATAAAATTAGTTGTCATGAACTAAAATTCACACCAACACCTCGACTTCAGATGCAAAAACGGTACTGTATCTTTTTTTCTTTTCTTTTGCTTATATCTCGAAAACGGTGTGTCCTATTGCAAAAATAATGAAAATTTCGACCCCCTTTGCAACCCGTAAACCTATAAAACTCAACGTGTTGGTAATATTTTTTTATATTTTCCATACAAAAAGTAAAAAAATCCATACAAAACAAGTCGAGGCCGCACATAATGCGCGCCTACGGCTCTAAAAAAAGATCACGTGGTACGGCAAACAAGTACCACGTGGAGTCGCAATAATTGTCAAATTTGATTTTAGATGTGTCAAAATTATTTTTAAATTTAGAGATTTTATTTTGCAGAATAGCGTTAAGATTCTCATAGCCAAAAGTAAGGAATTTTAGTGATAGTTTAGTTAGTTTAGTTCGGTGTACAACAGAATCGGCACCATTGTCTTCGTTAATAAGACCGAGTACCCTCCATCACTAAGTTGCCGGGAAATTCGGGAAAAACTGAAAGTGCATTTTCTATAGGGATTTGGTATGAATTATGGAAAGGACAGAAAAACGTCTGACTGGTCATCTAGTGTTTTTTTTAAGTACAATCACGACGGCAAGGACGGATTCCGTTCCGTTCCGAAATCCCTACTTCCGTTTTGAAATTTGATCTTTGATTTCTTGAAACTTTGGCAACATTGGAACATCTATTGGCGCACTTAAAATCGACCAAACGGCATGGCGCTTTCTCATGCTGTCATGCCCCGTCTACGCCACAACTCTCGACTTCTTTGTGTGTGTTCGCGCGCATATTGTACTATATTTTTTATTATACAGGGTGTGGCGTAAGTAGTGGTCCACCGTTCAGGATTCAATGAACCAGATAATTAACTATAACAATAATTTTTTTTAACCATTTTTAGTAGTAAGTTTTTTTTACAAAAATCGATTAACTTGATGGTGTGTTAAAAATTAGGGTTAAAATTAGAGAATAACCAACTTTTTCTTCAAAAGAGCTGAATTCACATTAAAAATCATAATTTATCATGCTAGCTCTAGTATTCAGCAGTAATTAACAGAAATCAAAATGAAAAAATAATGTTTTTTGTTGAAACTACAAAC
Source organism: Brachylomia viminalis (assembly GCA_937001585.2). Taxonomy (NCBI): domain Eukaryota; kingdom Metazoa; phylum Arthropoda; class Insecta; order Lepidoptera; family Noctuidae; genus Brachylomia; species Brachylomia viminalis. The sequence goes on from OW443299.2 coordinate 15,851,893, forward strand.
AAATTTCGTAATTAAAAGACAAGAAGGAAATATTTTCGGAACCCTTGGGTAAAAATGGTTAAACATTTTAATTGTTATAGTTAGTTATCTGGTTTATCGAATCCTGAACGGTGGACCACTACTTACGCCACACCCTGTATATATTAGAAAGAGACAGAGAGCGAGAGAGGTCGTTTTCAACATTTTAAAATTTTTGACGGTTGCGACTATTTTTAAATTTTTCATCATCAAATCTAATCAAATCATAACACAGGTTATATTTGCATAACACAGGTTCAGAGGATGTTACAAAAGGTTCATAAGGTAGGTATGTACACTGTATTATAAACATGTGAAGAGTGCAAATATATTAGGAACAATATAAAATATGACACAATTAATATCAATCAGTTTTCTTATTAAATTACATTGTCATTGAAAATATACATAGGTAGGTAGTTAATTTCGTTACACATTAAATTAAATCTGAACTAATCAAATAAAACAGTAATGTCAAGCAAATTTATAATCTCATAGTAATTGTAATTATTATCATATTGAACTATTGTATAAATATTGGCTATAATTAAAATACAATATCTTTATCTTCAAAGTAGTCTTATACATTATAACACTTTCTAATTAGGAATGTGTAGAATTTCAACTTGAACTATAGATGAGTAGGTAACCCCTTAATGTCATCGGGCAATTTATTATAAATCAGTGATGCCATTCAAATAATACTTTTATTGAGTAATGCCGTTTTCTCATAATATGGTATTTCTTCGTCTAACTTTTTTTGTCACGTAATTGTCTATAAAAGGGTATCTTATCAGTTCACCAAAAATGAATTTACAAATGTTTACTTGACAAGCAGCGATTGGCAAAAACAGGCAAAAACAAAAAACATGATTTGTCATTTCATCACTATACAAAAACAAGTTTGCCAAATAATTCACTTAGGAAAACCTATCCGATAATTTTTTTTAATAACGTATTATTTTAAACAATTCATTTTCATTTTATCTCATAAAACAACGTTTGGAATAAAAACGTTGGACTTATTATTACGCAAATTCCTAAAAATGCAAGATTAGGTTAATTATAAAAAAAAATGGTTAGGTTAGGTTCAAACTGTGAGAGGAAGCGAGGGCGCGGGGCGAGGGACCGATGCAGTGACACATGGAGCTGCGTCGGTCTCAGCTTCGCGAGGTCCTGGTGGTGGAATGGCGGGACAGGCTTTCACGCCCTACCGCCGGCCTCGTCACCATCGAGGCGGTCCGGCCGGTGCTCGAGCGCTGCCTTGGGAGGAGGCACGGCTCCCTGTCGTTTCGGACGACGCAGGTGCTCTCGGGGCATGGTTGCTTCGGGAAGTACCTGTGTCGCATAAACAGGGAGCCGGACGCCCGGTGTCACCACTGCGTCGACTGCCGGGAGGACACGGCGTGGCATACGCTGGCAGAGTGTGCCGCTTGTGAGGAGCCGCGCCGTGCCCTCATCTCAGAAGTAGGCGGTGACTTGTCGCTGCCGGCCGCAGTCGAGTTGATGGTCGGCAGCGCCGAGTCCTGGGACGCGGTGGTCTCCTTCTGCGAAACAGTCGTCTCGCCGAAGGAGGCTGCGGAAAGGGAGAGGGAGATCTCATCCACTCACCCGGCCCGCAGAAGGCGCACCGGGCGTCGGCGGAGGGCGGACAATGCCCTCTTCCAGCCCCCCTAAATGGGTCCACGGGCGACGGACTCGGGGACGTCCGTCGCTACCCACACACCAGGACCCGAGGTGGCGGCGCGTAGTGTTCGCGCCCCTCTTAGACGTCGCGGGGGGAGTCAAACACCTCACTCCCCCCCCAGACCCGAAGACGCCCGCGGCCGCGGGCCGGCACCAGTCGGGGGTTGCGGAAGGATCGTACGTTCCCGCGACCCCCGGCGTAGGTGTGAGATGGAACACTGGGGTGGTTTTTAGTCAGTAAGAGTCTGACAAACCCCGTCGCCCGCCCCAGGGCGGCGGACATCCATGAGGATTTTCCACCCCGGAAACAAAAAAAAAAAAAGTTTAAAACTGTGACCCCGTACGTACGTACGCCAGAAACGACTAGATTATATACAAAAAATACTTTAATAGGTGAAAAAGAACTTCAGTACTTGCCTGTAAATTATTTGACCCAAATTGCAACCATGTAGGATTATTTATAGTTCAATAAAATTATGCAAAACAATACCGTTGTAATCACTTTGTGACTACAACAGCTAGGTTTTGGATGTGATAATATTTAGTATAAACGTGATTTTTCGAAAAGATACTTAATATTTAATGAAAAATGTTTATACGATTAAATATCATCCGAAGCATTTGTAAAGAGTGGCGGTAGGTAGGCTGAAGACCAAAAATACCGCCCCAGGACCCGACGGCCTGCCAGGGAAAGCCTGGGTCCTGGCCTCGACGGCTCTTGGGCCTCGACTGGAGGCGCTCTTAAGCGCGTGTATGGAGAGAGGCCAGTTCCCACTCCATTGGAAGACGGCGAAGCTGGTCCTCATTCGGAAGCCAGGGCGCCATGCGGACTCTCCGTCCGCATACCGGCCCATTGTGCTGCTCAACGAGGTCGGCAAGCTCTTTGAGAGAGTAATTGCAGGCCGCCTCGTCGGGCACCTGGTGAGGACGGGGCCGGATCTTGCGGATAGTCAGTTCGGTTTCCGCAAGGGGCGCTCGACGGTGGACGCCATCATTCGCGTTAGAGCCCTCACAACGGGGGACTTGGTGTCTCGGGGCGGGGTTGTCGTGGCGATGTCACTCGACATCGCCAACGCATTTAACACCCTGCCCTGGAGTTGCATTGGGAAGGCACTCCGGTATCACCGGGTGCCAACCTACCTCCGTCGAATAGTCGAGGCATATCTGACGGACAGAGCCGTCATCTACCCCGGTCACGACGGGGAGTGGAACCGGCGAGAGATGTCGTGCGGTGTCCCACAGGGATCGGTTCTAGGGCCGCTCCAGTGGGACATCGGTTACGAATGGGTGCTGCGGGCCAACCTCCCTGATGGCGTCAGCGTAGTGTGCTACGCTGACGACACGCTGGTCCTGGCGCAGGGGAGGTCGCATCAGGCGGCGGCCGACGCGATGACACGTGGGGTTGCGATAGTCGTGGAGAGGATCCGGCAGTTGGGTCTCGAGGTGGCTTTGCACAAGTCCGAGGCCATGTCTTTCCATGAGCCCCGGAACAGGCCACCATCGGGATCCCAACTACCGGTAGGAGGGGTTCACATCGGCGTCGAGTCCACGATGAAGTATTTAGGACTCGTGCTCGATAGCCGGTGGAACTTCGTGGAGCACTTCCGACGTTTGGCCCCCAAACTGGAACGGACTGGGGCCGCCCTCAAGCGGCTCCTGCCCAACCTGAGGGGTCCAAACGCCTCCTGCCGGAGGCTTTACGCGGGGGTCGTGTGGTCCATGGCTACATATGGGGCCCCGGTGTGGGCGCGTTCACTGCGGCGGAGAGCCGCCCACTATCTGAACGCGCCCCAAAAGGTGGTAGCCGTAAGGCTGATCCGGGGTTACCGCACGATCTCGGGCGAGGCGGCAAGCCTCCTTGCCGGACTGCCGCCGTGGGATCTGGAGGCGATAGTCCTCGCGCGCCTGTATGAGTGGCGCGCGGAGGCACTACGCCGGGGAGAAACCCCGCTTCCGCAGCAAATCGCGGCGGAGCGGACGGACCTCCGGCGCGATCTCATGGCGGCATGGAAAGAGCGACTGTCGCAACCCAGCGCAGGGCACGCCACGATAGCGGCGGTAAGACCTCTCTTTGAGGAGTGTCTAGAGAGGCGTCACGGCGTCCTCACCTACCGCCTGACGCAGGTCCTCACCGGACACGGATGTTTCGGGAGGTTCCTGCACATCATCAGACGGGAGGAAACGCCCGGGTGTCACCACGAGTGTTTATAAAATAAAACATTTGCGGAATAAGTTGTTTGTGAAATAAATAGTATACGAAACGTTGGTTGTAAACTAAAAAATTGACAATGGTGTTTTGGTGAAACATTAGTGAACCCTATAAAAGCTTTTAGAAGCAGACTTATAATAGCATGGATTAGACTTAACAATTTGACCCGATGCGATGGTGCTGAGCCGATGGCAAGGTCAAATAGAAAACCTAAAATGGCGGCTGCGTAAATTTTCAAAAATGTGGTGTCTCCACACCACATTTCGCCATGCAATACAATAGAGGCCAGCCATTTGCCATCCATCATGCACAACCACCAGCGCACTAGCTCTGAGGCTCTGTCTCGCACAGGGTCGCAGAATTAAACTGAGCGATGGCCGTTTTGGGTGGATCCGACGCATATTTTCCCCTAACTTGTTATTTTTTGTGTTTGTGTCATGTTTACCGCAAATAAACATATTTCCTTTCAATCTTCGTTTGTCCGGACTGCTACTGCAGAATTTCCCAATGGAAAAACTACACTTGAGAGCAATAAAATCGCACACCTTGACTTTTTTTTGTTAAGGCAGTTTTCTTTCCATGAATCTGAATAAATATTTTAAAAAACACACACACTAATTGAAAGTCTACCTCATTACCTTTCTAATGATATCAAATATAGTGTAAAAAATACCCATAAGAGGTTTTACGGCACAAAACCCAAAAAACGGATAAAATTACCCAATTTCGCTTAAGAAATAATGAAAATCAAACTCAAGATTCTTGATCAAATTGTTTATTAATAAGGCGTATTATCCCCTAGCCTTAATTACAGCTCTTAATCGGTTTTTCATGGACCGTATTAATTTTACCATGAAATCTTGTGGTATAGCGTTCCACTCCTCTTCAATGGCAAGTTGAAGCTCTCGGAGGCGCGTAGGAGCAGGGCTTCTTGCTCGAACTCTTCTTTTTAGCTCATCCCAGACATGCTCAATCGTATTGAGATCAGGACTACGAGCTGGCCACTCCATCGCGGTGATTCCAACGTCTTCCATGTAGTCGCAAACTGTTCTAGCGGAGGGCTGAGGTCGTGTCTCGGTCTTGTGAATAGGACCGCTTGGCTTTTATCGGGATTAACTTCTATTCTCCACTTTTTAAACCACTCGCCGAGTTTGTCGACAGCGGTTTGGAGGGTACGAGCTATTGGAACTTTGCCGTTACGGTGTAGTAGATGGCCGTGTCGTCTGCGAACAGAGCCAGCTGAGCCTTTTTGCTATTTGGGATGTCGCTGGTGAAAAGCGTGAATATGAGCGGGGCAAGCACAGAGCACTGGGGGACTCCTGCACGTATGGGATGAGGGGAGGAAGTAGGAGTAGCGGAATGTGCTGTTTGTCTGGTAGTCTCGCAGGATGAGGACGAGACGGTCTGGCTCACCAAGTTTGTAAAGCTTGTATATTAAGCCGTTCTGCCAGATTTTGTCAAACGCTTTGACTATGTCGAAGAATACGGCGCCCGTTATCAAACCACGTTGGAAGCCAACGCTTATGTGTTCGACGATACGGTGGACCTGTTGAACGCAGGAGTGTTGGGTTCGGTTGAGTCGCTTATAAATAAGCTTCTCATAGATCTTACCGAGAACGTTGAGTAGGCTGATGGGGCGGTAGCTGGTGGGCTCGGACTTTGGCTTTCCGGGCTTTGGGATACCGATGACGGTAGCCTTTTTCCACTCTTGTGGGAAGATGTTGTTGCTTAAGGCACCATTGAAAATGGTAACCATTAGCATTATTAGGTGGGCAGGGAATAGTTGGAACACCCGATTGGTGATTCCGTCTAAACCGGGAGCTTTTCGGGGTTTAAGTGCCTTGATAATATCCTGCACTTCGTCTGGAGTGACTGGAGGCAGAGGATACTCAGGGTCTTCGACCGTCGAACGCAGAGCTTCCCTCCCAGCTCTGCGTTCGACTTCAGCGTCGACCTCGGAGAGGTGAGCTTGGTCAACTGGTTGGGAGCTGGGTGTGCATTGAGCCTCGAGACTGTCGGCGAGGCATTCAGCCTTGTCGACATCGTCATAAGCGATGGTCTTATCGGGGCGAATCAGGGGGGGCATGGAGACTACTTCTTGGGATTTGAGCTTCCTCTGAAGGTCCCAGAAGGCCAGATGGGTAGGCTCTAGCTCGCTCAGCATCCTGTCCCAGCCCGCAGTACGCAGCTCCGCTATGCGTGTCCATACAGATCTCTGTAAGTAGCGCATGTGGGCTTTGTTCGCGTCGCAGGGAATGTTGCTGTATGCACGGACAGCTGCGTTCTTCTCACTCAACAGTTCACGTACATCGTCCGGCAACTTCCCTTGAACAATCGTACAGGACTGATTGTACGTGTCCAGTGAATGAGTCGATCGCCACCGTCGTGTCAGCGATAGAGTCGAAGTGGTCGGGGATGGAGTCCAAGTGGGGGGACGTGTTGGATTTCAGGCACTCGCTTACTTTCCTTCAGTCCGTTACCACTTTGGTGGATGGGGGTTGGTTGGGGTCAGGGAGCCCTATGCGGGGGGCCAGTTGGATGACAACTGGGCGGTGGTCCGAGGTGAGCTCTTGCATCGCCTCTATAGAGTCCAACCATAGGTTGATATTCTTTAGAAGCGCTACATCGAGGACGTCGGGGGTATGGTTAGAGTTGTGGGGGAAGTGCGTGGGAGTCATCGGGGCGATGACATTTATTAATTTTAAGGACTTTTAGGACTTTAGAAATTAAGGACGGGGCAGAGGTCAAACAGGTGTTTTCCTCGTGCGGAGGTTCTTGAGCTGTTCCAGGCGGAATATTTGGCGTTGAGATCAGCCGCTATAATAACGGAGATTAAAAATCCAAAAAAACCGGCCCTTTTATACCAGCTGGTAAGGGGTGCAAGTAGTGACAATGCTAACGGGTGAATTTGGCTAATTTGGTGTACGGCTGGTTTCTGGAAGTTACCTGAAGGTGATTTTAATTTTATGTTTTTTTAAAGCTAAGCTTGTTTTCTTTAATTTTGCCTAATGATTTGTACTCAATATCTTTAGATTTAAGATAAAAATCAGTAAGATACCAAATTACAAGGGGTGTGCGATTTTATTGCTCTCAAGTGTATATAACACTACCCGAACCGGGGGTCACGCTCAATATTCGCGCTGGCTACCACCACCACCAAGACAACGTACACGTAGACTGCTTGACAACTTGTCCAGTGGTCTACTACATATGTAGTCAAGCAGTCTACTTATAGGATGTAAAAGATTCGCGCATCTTACTTGATGGATGCGGCTCCGCGTTCTCAAGTTGCTATTCGGTCTTCGAATCTTAAGTAAAGACTGTCGTAAATGTTAGCTTCCTGGCATGGTCTTCGATGAATTAGCACATAGTGCGTCGGTTAGCCAATTATGGGTTTCTTTTAAGTGTATGTAAACACTGCACGGGCAGTGACCATTCACTTATTTGACCTAGCTTGCTACATATTAGTAATCTGCTTAGAGCATAGGTTAAAATATGCTCTAAGATAATCTGTGATTTGACCGTGGTAATGGTGCCAATTTGATGTCTTCGAGAATTTGTGTATTTTTTTTTACAATATTTTAAGAAACAGGGTTAGGTGAATACGGGATTAGATATGGTTATCTTAAAATTGATATTGAAGTTAAAATATTTCTCAAGGATATTTTGATTGTATTATCATTAATCACAAAAAGTCTGTCAAGGTTTTTTTTCAAGTATCTGCAATCATAATTAATCTCGGAGCAAATGTGCTGTTTGGATCATGGCGTTTGTCAAGGATGAACTGTTTTTTTTTTTGGATTTTATGCAAGTACTTTGTACTTCGCATTTGAAATACACTGTTCAATGCACGTGTATTATCAATTGATCAATGATCTCAGGTTGTATGAATACAAGCTTACCAGTGACCACTTCTCACGGAATTAGTAAGTACTAGTACCTACCTACTAAAGTAAGCTGGCTGACTGAATGGATCACTGAAATCGACTGGAGTCGTAGATAGAGAATAGCTATTCTCTGTCAACCATTGAGCTAGTTTATAAGTCAATGCCATTGAGCTAGGAAATACGTCAATGGGAAAAACATTTAAGTCAATGGTCAATGCTGTCAACGAATGGAATGAACGTGGAATGGACCTTAGAATAATAACTAGAATGGACTGATGACAAAATTAGGCAAAGTCTAGAAAGCCTGTTTTCCATAGATTTATCCGCTTGTTTTTCCGCAAATAAAAACTTTTCTTTGTCGTGCTTTTGGCCTGTCATGGTTATGATGGGTTTTGGGCACTGACCTCTATTAAAATACGCTGGACTGGCTATCGCTATCAATTTCATGTGCCTATTTGAAAATCGCCATTTTGGCGCTGACGGCAGCAGTGTGGGGGAATGGAACTAATACTAGTGATGTATAACAAAAGGTTTGTTATCGATAAAACTTTTCTGATATCGACCACAATGATAGAAATATTACCAACGCTATTGTTACAGATTTCCTATAAATTAAATTGGTTTAGGTAATTATTAACATGTAACATTCGTGTTGTCTTTTATACGTAATATGTTTTTAAAAACGTGAAATACGTTTTATAACATATGTTATGATTTACTAAAATTGTCTATAATTGATTTTAAACAATATAGGCATATATTTTGTTAAATGTTACTAAAACACAAATAAAAAGACATGTCTGCACTAGTTGAGTACCTAACTAAACTAATGAACTATAGATAGTCGTAATAAGCAGATATTTTACGTAGAAAACATAACTTGAAATAGCTGTATCTAGTACTGTTTATGGACTGTAATAATAAGTATCACATGTCCGGTTGACCCCTTCCTTCCTTGTTCTCCTTAATCGGATAACAGTTCACTATAGGATCAATAAATAATAAAATTCTGTAAAATAGTAAATTATTAAGATAGAAATAGTAATTAATAAGATAATCCCTTCCTATAAAGAGTGCACAATAAGATATTATTACTAGTCAGATACCGCATGTTGCCATGTGATAAGAGACACAATAACTTTCTATTAGGTCTGTAATTACGGTAATTAACTTGTAACAACTTAATTACCGCAGGGAAGGGGGACAGGGAAATAAAAAAAGCATTCTCAAATCACATATTTTATTAAATTAAAAATTACTGTCGAGCCATTTTTTCAACGTAGTCCGTGACTGATGTTTTAAGAAACAGGCTTCCGTGAAGTGTTTAGAACACAGATAATGATACATTGTCGGAGTCCAGTTGACAACCTTCATATTTTTTAACCAAAGTTAATCGGAGTGTAATCGGAGGGGAACCTGTAATTAAAGGAAACGTTATAGTAGGTATGGGTAAAAAATTATAAATTATATACATATATCAATAATTATATAGAACACTTAATGAGAATTATGAATCATAAGTGTTAAATTATTTGCTATTGACTCTAATAATAATAAACCTTGAAGTGTTTTGCTATTATTAGAGATCATTATAATGTGCGTATCATTATTTTAACAATGATGAGCATGACTTTTGTTTTACATCATAATACCTATTACGAAAGTATCGATATGAATTTTGACATCCCTAACAAAAGTTATTGGTTATGAAAATGTTCGTAAAATCCCGTAAACTCGAATAGTTTACGTTTATTATTGTAAGAATACACTGTTTTAAGCAGTTTTCTAATAAGTATTTATGTTTTAGATTCACTTACTTGTGAAAACTGATACCACTGCCCTTTTCGTATCGTGTTTTACAATATACGCACGATTTCATGTTGGACGAACAATACAAGCTATGATACAATCACTGTCACTATTATAACACTTTAATTTATATCACAATCACAGTAAACACTTTAGAAAACTTTTTATTCCGCAGAGACACTTAGCGTAAAATCAACAAACAACGGCCATTTGCAATCTTATTAGTTCTCAGAACTCTCACGTCTGTCACTGGGGGCGCTTTGAATCGGCACAGCAAATAGCTGTCATTTTGTATGGGATAGCCAGTCCAGCGTATTTTAATAGAGGTCAGTGGTTTTGGGTTTTGGCATTTTGACATCGGCAAGTGCGTCCGCATCGCAGGAAACCACAAAACATTAGAGAAACTGAATTTTGGAAATATGGTGGAAAATGTGTCAAACTGATACTGACAAAATTTTCAAGTACACTTTGGTTTATTACAAAAAACTCTTAAAGTACAAAAATTTAACTAAATTGTTGAGATCGTCGCAGCTTTTAGCTAATGGTGTGTTGAATCACTAATATATTTTAGTAATAACACTGTACATAACGTCATACATAACCATACATTGGTTAGATTTCTAAATTCTCGAATTGGATCAGGTTAGAATAATAAAATTTTATTTATTGTTTGGTATTGATAGTATTCATTCCGAAGTGTGACATAAGGAATAGTAGGCCGACAATTCTCTGTCCATTACCGAACAAATTCTGGCGCGTTGGGGACACGAGGTATGTACCTATGTCTGTTCTTGACCATACCCAATAGGTAGAAAGGTAGTAGGTACCTATTCCACCATTTTGTCTCACCTTCGTCAATCTCAGTCAAATGTTTCTAATGAAATTTATGATTTGTTTAGCTAGATTTAGCTTATAAAAATATGATAAGCAAAATCTAAAAATGAAGGTATTGGGGAAAAATTTATTTGAAGCGCTATATTGTGGTACTTTCTGTTTATACTTATAATTTAGTGTCTTAAATCAAAAGGTTTTAATCACATGAGTCCCAGGCGCCTAGTACCATCTGTTTATTACCTTGCTTTTAACGATAACATTGATATATTTATTACATCTGCTAATCCGAGGTCAAAGATAGCATAGGCGCGACTCAAGAACCTAGGCGTCTTTTTTAATTATCATGATTCATATTAATATAAAATAGTTACTTATAAAGAAACCCGTTTTGAATGAAATATATTTGTCCATATCCATGAGTATTCAGCAACTGTGGTTATACCGACCGCAACATAATTGGGAAAAGGGTAAGTAGAAGATGATTTGCCTGTGTCCCCGAATGGTTATACCCATTCGAAAGTTCGAAAGAAGAAGTATGAGGAACAGGGTATAAAGTTCACTCATACCTCCATAGAAAAGGGAGGATCCTCCGACCAGACGGGTGATGTGTCTGGTGGGCAACTGCCCGACGATTGATGTCGGGACGTTGTATATACATATATATGCTAGTTGCGCGGTAAACTCTGCTTGCGCGATGCAGGATTTTGCGTGACGTCAGTGTGATACGCATGTTGCGATGTAGATACCGCTACAAGCGTACCTTCCCAATTAATGCAGGCGTTTATTTATTTTTTAATTTTGTACTTTACACTACCGCAGATTCTAAGACGATGCCCGCTCCCCATAATCATCCCTCGTCAGCCAATAGCCATCTCCCGTTGGAGAAGCAGCAGATGGAAAGTCTATCTCTTTTGAGTGAAGCCATGAATACAACAGCAGACCTTCCGCGTAGAAGTGGGTTTTAAATTATTATATAATTATCTTAAGAAACGGTTCCCCTATTGGATAGGTCAAAAAAGGTTTGCTTTTATGGGTAGGGATATCTTTTTTTAACACAGGAAAATGAAATAAGGATTTCTCCTCAAGATCTCTCCTCTTTCTAGATCTCCTCTTGATTAAGCAACCCCTAGAAGACATTATTCACATTTTGATGTGATTTATTCGTTATGTCTTGAATCCTATGCCAAATAGGTCGATTAGTACACGTTATTTGTTATATCTTGAATCCTAAGCCACATATGTCGACTAGTACACATTATATATTGAATATTAAGCCAAATTTATGTCGATTAGTACACATTGTTTATTTGTATCTTGGATTCTAAGCCAAATATATCGATTAGTACACATTATTCATCATATCTAGAATCCTACGCCAATGTATATGTCGATTAATACACATTATTTATAATATCTTGAATCCTAAGCCAAATATGTCGATTAGTACACATTATTTATTACATATTGAATCCTAAGCCACATATGTCGATTAGTACACATTATATATTGAATATTAAGCCAAATTTATGTCGATTAGTACATATTGTTTATTTGTATCTTGAATTCTAAGCCAAATATATCGATTAGTACACATTATTCATCATATCTAGAATCCTACGCCAATGTATATGTCGATTAATACACATTATTTATTATATCTTGAATATTAAGCCAAATATGTCGATTAGTACACATTATTTATTATATATTGAATATTAAGCCAAATATGTCGATTAGTACACTTTGTTTATTTGTATCTTGAACCCTAAGCCAAATATGTCGATTAGTACACACTATTTATTATATCTTGAATCCTAAGCCAAATATGTCGATTAGTACACATTATTTATTATATATTGAATATTAAGCCAAATATGTCGATTAGTACACATTATTTATTATATATTGAATATTAAGCCAAATATGTCGATTAGTACAAGTTATTTATTATATATTGAATATTAAGCCAAATATGTCGATTAGTACACATTATTTATTATATATTGAATATTAAGCCAAATATGTCGATTAGTACACATTATTTATTATATTATATTGAATATTAAGCCAAATATGTCGATTAGTACTCACTATTTATCATATCTTGAATCCTAAGCCAAGTATGTCGCTCACGCAGGAGCTGGAGACGCTACGCAAGGCGTGCGTCGAAGTGCGATACCTGTACTCCAGGCACCGTAGGCTCCGCATCCGCCCTCCGGATGCGGAAGCTACGGAGGCGGAGCTGTACGAGGGATACAGAGCGGCGAAGACCGCTCTCCAAGAGGCTGTCCAGCGTGCTAAATACACGGCCCGCGAGGAGTTGGTGGAGACTCTGAACGGAGATCCATGGGGCGCCCTTACAAAATGGTGCGGAATAAACTCCGCACCTGGGCCCCCCCGCTGACGCAGAGTCTCCGCCCCCAGCTGGTGGAGGAGGTGGTGAGCGCTCTGTTCCCTTCACGGGGGGAGCATATTCCCCCGCCCATGGCTCCGCCGCTCGCGGTGCCTGAAGCGGACCACGCGGACGACGACGACACCCCTGAAGTGACCGGGGTAGATCTGAGAGTGGCGGTAAGTAGGCTGAAGGCCAAAAATACCGCCCCAGGACCCGACGGCCTGCCAGGGAAAGCCTGGGTCCTGGCCTCGACGGCTCTTGGGCCTCGACTGGAGGCGCTCTTAAGCGCATGTATGGAGAGAGGCCAGTTCCCACTCCGTTGGAAGACGGGGAAGCTGGTCCTCATTTGGAAGCCAGGGCGCCCTGCGGACTCTCCGTCCGCATACCGGCCCATTGTGCTGCTCGACGAGGTCGGCAAGCTCTTTGAGAGAGTAATTGCAGGCCGCCTCGTCGGGCACCTGGTGAGGACGGGGCCGGATCTTGCGGATAGTCAGTTCGGTTTCCGCAAGGGGCGCTCGACGGTGGACGCCATCATGCGCGTTAGAGCCCTCACGACGGGGGACGCGGTGTCTCGGGGCGGGGTTGTCGTGGCGGTGTCACTCGACATCGCCAACGAATTTAACACCCTGCCCTGGAGTTGCATTGGGGAGGCACTCCGGTATCACCGGGTGCCAACCTAGCTCCGTCGAATAGTCGAGGCATATCTGACGGACATAGCCGTCATCTACCCCGGTCGCGACGGGGAGTGGAACCGGTGCGAGATGTCGTGCGGTGTCCCACAGGGATCGGTTCTAGGGCCGCTCCTGTGGGACATCGGTTACGACTGGGTGCTGCGGGCTGACCTCCCTGATGGCGTCAGCGTGGTGTGCTAAGCTGACGACACGCTAGTCCTGGCGCAGGGGAGGTCGCATCAGGCGGCGGCCTATCAGGTGTACTGGTGGACCGCCGTGATTGCGCAGCTGCGCGTCGCGTGCGTGGCGGTTAGACGCCAGTACACCCGATACCGGAGGAGACGTCGTCGGGTCCCTGACGAAGAAGCCGCGCTGTATGAGGTGTACCGCGCGGCGAAGGAGGCTCTGTGGCTGGCCATCGGCGAGGCGAAAACGCGAGCCAGGGAGGAGATGTTGGAGAGTCTAGACGGGGATCCGTGGGGGCGCCCTTATCGCGTGGTCCGAGGGAAACTTCGAGCCGCGGCGCCCCCACTTACGGAGAGTCTCCAACCCGAGCTGCTGGAGGAAGCAGTTGCAGCCCTCTTCCCGGCGAGAGCGGAGCACAGTCCGCCGCCGATGGCTGTGCCCACAGCCGCAGAGCCTACAGGAGAGAACGCCATCAGCGTCCCGGAGGTGACACAGGCAGAGATGGGGGCAGCCGTGATGCGGCTCCGGGCCAAGAACGTGGCCCCGGGGCCCGACGGGATCCACGGCTGCGTGTTAGCCCTCGCTCTGAAGGAGCTTGAGCCCCAACTGAGAGGACTCTACACAGCGTGTCTTGAGCGGGGCCAGTTTCCCACTTTGTGGAAATCTGGTCGTCTGGTCCTGCTCAGGAAGGCGGGGCGCCCTGCCGACTCGCCGTCCGCGTACCGGCCCATAGTGCTGCTAGACGAGGTGGGCAAGCTGTTTGAGCGTATTATCGCAGCCCGCCTCGTCGGCCACTTGTGCAGAGAGGGGCCGGACCTGGACGACAGCCAGTTTGGTTTTCGGCATGGGCGCTCCACCATCCACGCTGTGTCGCGGGTGAGAGTCCTGGCGGAGGAAGCGGTGTCCCGGGGCGGGGTGATGTTGGCGGTATCCTTGGACATCTCCAACGCCTTCAACACCCTGCCCTGGAGTTGTATTCGGGAGGCACTGCGCTATCATCGGGTGCCTCCCTACCTCCGCCACATCGTTGGGGCTTATCTGTCGGAGAGGAGTGTCACCTACGTGGGACGTGATGGCGGAAACCAGCGCCGCATGTCGTGCGGTGTTCCGCAGGGTTCGGTCCTAGGGCCGCTCCTGTGGAACATCGGGTACGACTGGGTGCTGAGGGGCGAGCTCCAACCGGGCGTAGACCTGACGTGTTATGCAGATGACACGCTGGTCACTGCCCGGGGGAGCTCGCACAGGGAGGCAGCGTTGCTGGCGACGGCTGCGGTGTCACAGGTGGTGGGCCGCATACGTTGCCTAGGCCTGGAGGTGGCCCTCAGCAAGTCGGAGGCCATGGTGTTTCATGGCCCCCGGCGGGCGCCGCCGCCCGGCTCACACATCGTGGTCGGGGGGGCTCGGATCGCTGTCGAGTCCACCATGAAGTATTTAGGATTGGTGCTCGACAGCCGGTGGAACTTTGAGCCCCACTTCCGACGGCTGGCGCCCAAGTTGCTGGGCGCGGCTGGCGCGCTTGCGACGCTGCTTCCCAATCTGGGGGGCCCGAGCGCCGTCTGTAGGCGGCTCTACGTGGGGGTCGTGCGATCCATGGCCCTGTATGGGGCCCCGGTGTGGGCCTCTGACCTGACGGCCGGCAGCATCGCTGTTTTGCGAAAGCCGCAGAGGGCGATGGCCGTCAGAGTCATCAGGGGGTATCGCACGATCTCCTACGAGGCGGCTTGCGTACTGGCTGGATCCCCGCCCTGGGACCTCGAGGCGAAAGTACTCGCGTCATTGTATCGGTGGCGCGAGGAAGCGAGGGCGCGGGGCGAGGGACCGATGCAGCGACACATAGAGCTGCGTCGGTCTCAGCTTCGCGAGGTCCTGGTGGCGGAATGGCGGGACAGGCTTTCACGCCCTACCGCCGGCCTCGTCACCATCGAGGCGGTCCGGCCGGTGCTCGAGCGCTGGCTCGGGAGGAGGCACGGCTCCCTGTCGTTTCGGGTGACGCAGGTGCTCACGGGGCATGGTTGCTTCGGGAAGTACCTGTGTCGCATAAACAGGGAGCCGGACGCCCGGTGTCACCACTGCGTCGACTGCCGGGAGGACACGGCGCGGCATACGCTGGCAGAGTGTGCCACTTGGGAGGAGCCGCGCCGTGCCCTCATCTCAGAAGTAGGCAGTGACTTGTCGCTGCCGGCCGTAGTCGAGTCGATGGTCGGCAGCGACGAGTCCTGGGACGCGGTGGTTTCCTTCTGTGAGACAGTCGTCTCGCAGAAGGAGGCTGCGGAAAGGGAGAGGGAGATCTCGTCCTCTCACCCGGCCCGCAGAAGGCGCACCGGGCGTCGGCGGAGGGCGGACAACGCCCTCTTCCAGCCCCCCTAAATGGGTCCAGGGGCGACGGACTCGGGGACGTCCGTCGCCCCCCACACACCAGGACCCGAGGTGGCGGCGCGTACTGTTCCACGCGCGCCCCTGTTAGACGTCGCGGGGGGAGTCAAACACCTCACTCCCCCCCCAGACCCGAAGAGGCCCACAGTGGCGGGCCGGCACCAGTCGGGGGTTGTGGAAGGATCGTATGTTCCCGCGACCCCCGGCGTAGGTGTGAGATGGAACACCGGGGTGGTTTTTAGTCAGTAAGAGTCTGACAGACCCCGTCGCCCGCCCCAGGGCGGCGGACATCCATGAGGATTTTCCACCCCGAAAACAAAAAAAAAAAAAAAAAAAAAAAAAGGCGGCGGCCTATGCGATGACACGCGGGGTTGCGATAGTCGTGGAGAGGATCCGGCAGTTGGGTCTCGAAGTGGCTTTGCACAAGTCCGAGGCCATGTCTTTCCATGAGCCCCGGAACAGGCCACCATCGGGATCCCAACTACCGGTAGGAGGGGTTCACATCGGCGTCGAGTCCACGATGAAGTATTTAGGACTCGTGCTCGATAGCCGGTGCAACTTCGTGGAGCACTTCCGACGTTTGGCCCCCAAACTGGAACGGACTGGGGCCGCCCTCAAGCGGCTCCTGCCCAACCTGAGGGGTCCAAACGCCTCCTGCCGGAGGCTTTACGCGGGGGTCGTGCGTGCGGTCCATGGCTACATATGGGGCCCCGGTGTGGGCGCGTTCACTGCGGCGGAGAGCCGCCCACTATCTGAACGCGCCCCAAAAGGTGGTAGCCGTAAGGATGATCCGGGGCTACCGCACGATCTCGGGCGAGGCGGCAAGCCTCCTTGCCGGACTGCCGCCGTGGGATCTGGAGGCGATAGTCCTCGCGCGCCTGTATGAGTGGCGCGCGGAGGCACTACGCCGGGGGGAAACCCCGCTTCCGCGGCAAATCGCGGCGGAGCGGACGGACCTCCGGCGCAGCATACGGTGGGGGTCTGCCCTGCATGGGCGGAGCACCGCCGTGTCCTCGTAGAGGCGATTGGCAGCGGCGGCGACCTCTCACGCCCGGCCTTGGTTCAAGCCATGGTCCGGGGCGAGGGGGAGTGGGAGGCAGTCGCCTCCTTCTGCGAAGCAGTCATGCTAGCGAAGGAGGTGGCGAGACGGGAGAGGGAGAGAGTCTCCCGTCCAAGCCACCGCGGTGGACGCTCCGGGCGTCGGGAGTGCGTGACGACTCCCGGCCACCGTAGACGCGGGCCTGCGGGCGGTGAGTAATGGGTAGCTCACCGTCCGATCAGGATCAGGCCCGTGCCGGACGGCGCGTACGTGTTCCACGCGCGCCTCAAAGAGATGTCAGCATCGAAGAGGGGGCCCACTAGGGCCCAAGCCTGCCGGGAAAGCGGGATCATCCATAAGGGGTACCGCTGACCCGGAACATAAAGGGCCAAGGAAGGAACACGGGTGGGTTTTAGTCAGCAAGAGTCTGACACTCCCTTCCGCTCCACCCAGAGCGGGAGGGGACATTTGATGATTTCCCATCCTCAAAAAAAAATAAAAAATAAAAGTATGTCGCTCAGTACACATTGTTTATTATAGGTTGAATCCCAAGCCAAATGTGCCGATTATTACACATTATTTTAAATTAATGTCTTACAAAAATATTGTCAGTGGAACCTAATAAACGGCAGGATCTTAGATCTATTAAACATGTAATAGATTTTATTTTAATAAGAAAATAGTCGTTATGGTTTGCATAACCTGCAAATTACAATGGTCTGCCTAGATGAGGCATGAATTGACCTTTAACATTACTGTTAGTCAATTAAACAATTGTATCTTGTATTCAGTACATAAAACAATAAAATAACATGGCCATAAAATATATTTTTATATGACAGCCAGGGTATTTAAGTCAATGCCTAATTAATTAGGTGATAAGCTGATAGCATTAATATAAGTGGTGTTTATTTGTGATAGATAACGAACACGGTGCGAAGAAGCGACCCATGAGGCTTATCAGCAAAAGGGCACATTCCGCTATTCCAGTCATGCCCCGGGAACGAGTGAGTGTAGAATATATGGATATACTTATTTCCTTTTTTTATTTTATTCTGTCCGGAAACTTACAATTAACTTATTACTGTGTTTTAAAAGTATAAATTAAAGGCCATTTACAAGTTTCCACTGATAAAAGCTAAAATAAAAATAATATGGTCGGTACAAAAGATCTAAGGTAATGTATACATTTATCAGGGATCACCAATAAGTTTTATTGAGGGACCCTTATTTAAAATAATATGACTATCGCAGTCAATAAAGCACTGACACGCTTGACGCTGACGTTTGACGCCTGGTACGTCCGTGCATGACATATAATGCACCATGTAGTTATCGTGTTGTAAATAATACCTCAACGGAATTAAGAGATGTAGTAAGATACTAAGGCGGATAAATGACGGAGCTTGCATATTTCATTCGGAGTGGCTAACCAAAAAACTATGATCCTTGGGCCAGTAGTTACTTACAAGTATGACTTAAGAGGTCAACTCAATCTCGTATATGCCACCGTCGGGTCTACCCTTTATAGTAGAACTGTTTATGTCATAATATTATTTTGCATAACAGCGAATAGCATAAACTTCATTTCGCAGAAAATCGTTTGGCACATACTCCTTTCAAAACTCATAATTTTATAAGTTAGAATCATCTTTAGAATCATCTTTTGTCATACATTTTATATCGATAATAACCTAACCGAACCTAAACTACACGCTTCACTAACCAAGTAAAATAGGTAGGTTTCGGTTCTGGCACACCCCGGCCGCTGCCGCATGCCGTGGCAACGCTCGCTTCGCTCGCTCGGGTCGTGCGCCGGGGGTCGCAATTCTATCCTGACCTAACCTAATCTTTTATTGCTAGTATTTAACATAATATTTAACTTAATCCTAATCTAAATAGTTCGGTTCCGGGTTTCGGTTCTTGACCTTTTGTAACATTTATTTTAGTATAACTTAGTTCCTTGAATATGATTATTGCATTTACGACTGTAATCGAAAGGAGATCTACGACCATACGCTGGTCTTGCGTACTGGTGAATTATAACTTGACAGTTGGCCAGACAGGTATATTCCCAACTTGGTTTTGTTATAGTCCAAGATCATCTTGGGTATCAGAATTGGTCTGAAAGCTTTTGACATTTGCACCTCCTTACCATGGCAAGTTGACAGCATGAGCACGTCTCTTTTATCGTGCCACTTCAGGGACAGTCATTGTTATATATTCCACCTGATACTAGAGATTGACACTGTTGACAGCTCACTTCACCTACGTTTTCACGGTGAGTTTGTTAATTATGTCAATTAATGGTTGTATTTTATACAGACGACCTTCACCATGATTTATGTTATCGACGAAATGCCAGCATTTGAAAATTAAAGTGGACCTATTATAGAACATGTTAATTTCGTGAGATAATGGATGATAGTAGATTTTTTTATTAGTCCAATAAGATTCTATAGTGGGAAATAGAATCAATCCAGTTAAAAATAATATGCCCAAAAGGGAGCACATTTCTGTCCTTGTCACTGGCTTCCATCTTTTTATAAGAGAATAAATCCTATGATTGTCTTGTTGCAAAGTTTGGCTTGCGTAAGTGTTTGTTTCCGTAACCATGAAATCAATAACGACGGCACGGTTGGCGAAGTGGTTAAGCGATTGACTGCTGCGCCGCGTGTCGCGGGTTCTATTCCCGCACCGAAAAAGTATTTGTTTGACCTACAAGTAGTTGTTCCGGGTCTGGCTGTTTGTATATGTGACTTTAAATGTTTTTAAACGCACCCACAATACAGGAGAAATTCCTAGTCTGAAGCAATGTCTTTAAAAAAATATAACATCATCAGTCACAACTTGAAAAAAAAAGTGTACAAATCTGTATTTGCATCAAAATAATAATTTTGATGTTTACCCTGTAAAATAAAACCTGTAAAACAATTCCTTTCTAAAGGCCGTACGTGCACGTTCCAAGTAGAAGACGCCCTTATATTTTCATCGACAATAATTTAAGTTATACTAACTTCATTATCATTTAGGAAATCATTAATTGTTTCAATAGTTTCTTGTGATCCATCAATTTACTTATTCTGTAATCGTTCTATGACCTCATCTTCACCATCACTGTCTTCAAATATCCGTACTTGATCATCGTCTGATACAAATCGAGACATCTTTGATTTGTGAAATAAAGGGAACAAGGACTAAAAATGGACCGCATATCACACCATAATTTCCTATATTCCAAAGTCTCTTATAAATAAATGCACTCGATTACAATGGTCGTAAATGCTTTGACTTTGATTCATCTCAGTCTAAATTCCTACGAAATGCGTGGGAACTTTTCTGCGATTTCTGACTTCTAGTACTCAAACCTCAGTCGTCCCGTAGTTCTTTTTATACTTATAATATGAAACAGGATCGACGGACATCACATTCATTATTTTCTTGCTGACTGTATTTTTTTTTTCAAAATCGGTGAATACAGATCAACATGTTTAAAAAAAAAGTGACATATGTAACTATCTGTAATATTCTAACCTTTTAAATCTCGTATTTTTCCAATTGGCGGTAAACTATAGAAGAATACGAATAAATTGCACTATTGCTCATTCCCCATTGCAAATAGCGTGATAATATATAGCCTACAGGCTGACCAGACTAATAGGGAATATATATGCAAAATTTTAACAAAATGTATCCAGTAGTTTTTGCGTGATGCTGGAATATACATTCAGATAAACAGACAACAAGCAAAAAATAAAAATAAATATTCTCGACCCTAAAATCGTTTCCAGACCTCGCAAAAATGACATATTACTTAAAAAAAAACAACTTGCAATTTTGACTTCGCTACGAAATATATAATATGTAGATATAAGTAGATAATAGAGAATTATTATAACCAAGGATGTAAGTGCAGCAGCAATACCGCGGCAGTGCAGTATTGTCACTTCTCCCTTAATCCATTCAAAGGTTGTCTTAAATATTGCTTTTAGCGATAAGACCCTGTGTAAAAGTTCTACATTCATCATACATCTAAATAATACCGACTGACTTGTACTACTTTTTGCGTTTTGCGCGTTTATTATTATTGTTATTCATACTTATTTTATTGTATATATACTTACACCATGAATCTTTTGTTGAATCTCTGTTCTGAGAAAAATTTTAATCTCAAATTCTTTGTTGAATATGCTTACTTCCAGGGCTGTGTACATATTCGAAATCTGTAATAAAAAATGGGTGATTATGAGCAAAATAAATATTTTTCTAGGTACTTTATGTTACTATATTTTTTCTTTTATTCTTTGTTTTTTTTTTATGGAACGCAACTCACACAATCTAAAGATTCATTTTATTGTATTAGTATGTAGGTATTTCTTGCAACCTCTGTAATCTTATAACTTATGTATTTTTGTATTTCTGTTTATAAAGTTTGTTGCCACTTAATTTTTATGCATTTCGTTTTTACCTTAGGATATTTGAGAATATTGGTTCACCTCTTATTGGCAACTGTATAACCCTTTAACTGTTATCTACTGTTATTTGATATTTTGTATACAGAAGCTGTTGGTATACCTCTATAAATAAATAAATAAATAAGTGAGTAGTGAAATCATTTGACTTTTTGGTTAAGCACATAACAATATGAAGTACCTAAGTAGCACTTTTTTGTAGTGTGCGAGCTTTCTGTCTCATAGAAAAAGTAATGATAGCTGCCGAAAAATATCAAGTGAAAGTTATTAACACACCTTTTTTTTAGCTAACTATAAGGAGAAGATCTGCAAAGCTTGTGTTTTGAAAAAGTACGCCACTGATAACTGGGTGTATACTTGTATAGGCATTTCACATTAAGATTTTTTGTTGATTTTTACAGCAATAAGTACGGTCTATATTTTTTTGAGAATCTCCAACTAAAGTTCGTTTTTTAGTCCCAGATAGTAATCTGACATTTCAAGTCTCTTTGTGTTTGTTTTATAGGAGTTTGACATTACACCTGTCAAATTGCTATCTGGGTTTAGAAAACGAACTATAGTGTGTTTTTGAAAAGGAAATCAACTTAATATTTTTTTTATTTTTATCTTTATTACTTTTCACATATACCTATAGTGAAAATATTTGTTAGGAGAAAAATATTTAGGAATATTGAATTTAATATATAGTGAAAATATTTGTTAGGAGAAAAATATTTAGGAATATTGAATTTAATAAATTCGATATTAAAACCAAAATTATTAATTAATTATGCGACTATTCTTAGACGATATCAAACACATCCTTTGTCTTCCAACGAAACCTAAATCATCGTCAGTTTTGTTTTGTGGCGACATCTCGGAATGGCATGTGTACCTATGTTAGTGAACTCTTTATGATTCTTGATTGTATTCTCAGAATATGGTGTGTTTTTTTTTTGTATTCGACGTATGATACAGGCGGAGAACTGTCATTTTGGTAGCTGACGGGGGTGGCAGTACTATTTTTTTTTTCCTTTTGGCTTCGCACAGTTTGTGCATTTAGCCAATGCCACATTTAGTTTCTTTAGATCGAAGAAAATAAAGGTAGGGAAACAAAAGTATTATTACCTATTATTCATTATAACGGGATTTAGGATAGGACAGATATTTATAGGTTCAGTATTTCTAACAGTGATACCATATTGACTAATGAGTAAATTACAATGACGTAAAATTACAACTTTATATTATTTAAATAAAGCAATGAATGAGTTTATACATTTGTATACAAGAAAGCTATTTGTACAAAATATAGAAAGTATCGAGTTTGGAAAAGGAATACGGAAGGGCAAGAGGTTACTGAGAAAGGATGTACGGTCATCTATGGGACAGGAGAAAAAAAAAAATATCTAAGTCGCCTACGTCTGTGGCATGACCCAGTCTCATCATCCGTATAAGAATGGAGGTTTCCACCTTGCCAAACCACGGTTTTTCCGGAACGTCTGCATCTGGTTGGATAAGTGAAAAATAACGTCTCTTCGATTTGCTTCCGATATCCGTCTATCTATCTCGTAACCAAAGACTTTTCTTCGGGACACCTGGAAGTTAGCTTGACTTCCAGGTGTCCCGAAGAAAAGTCTTTGGTTACGAGATTTCGTCACGAGGTCATAAAGATGGAAGTAAGTCCCCAAACTGCACCGCATCACTGGTGAGTGTATCAGCCACTTAATTGTCATAGATTCCAGCATGGGCTGAAATCCACGCAAATTCTCTTATTAAATAAAAAGGGATTTATTGATGGCTAGAAGAGCACTTTGAGAATCAGTAAAACTTTTAATTTTTTTGAGCTTTAAAACACTAATATTCTATGGCTTTAAAATGCCGAAATATTGCCCCATAAAATCAGAAGAACGATGTTGTATTGAGGATAGTAAAAAAGTACCAATCTCAACACAACCCGTCTGAGAACGCTTGTCAGCATCCGTAAATATATGGTGGTACCCTAAGTGTTCAGCCAAAAAATTATTAAAACTTAAATGGCAATCGGGATCTGAATTACTTACACAGTTACATTTTAAGATGGAACTAAATTAGAAACTCTCATAACCACTGCTAAATAGGGGAAGCTTATTGGAACGTTGAATAGGAGAAGTGAAAGGAATATTTTATAGCTTACAACTAAACAAGGAACACGTTTATGGGAACAGTAATCTGAAGATTCAATTTACAACACTAAAGAGTTGAGTTTAGGAATGAGAGGATCAGTTGAGAACTGAAGAATCCGAAAAAGTTATTTGTCAGATAGAAATTGTCTTCTAAGATATAAAGGTGCTTCCCCACATTCAATTTGGAGTGGATTAAAGGGACTAGACTTCATGGTATCCAAAATGACAGCCTGGATGCGATCCATTTTTTTTTATAGCACGGTGATAATATTACCTGACAATTGCGTGCACTGACTGGACAGGTCCACTCAAATTGTGTGGTTCTTTCCTCAAAAGATTCAGATTCAGCCTTCACATGATCTGACCTAGATTTTGTCTGGACTTTAAAAGAGACTGTGACCTCTGAGTTTGTTTCGGCATTTCGTCTCAGATTGGTCAGATATGAAACGCCGGCCTCATCTAGTTTTAAATAAATATATGTTTGACGTGTAAAAGTGTTTGTACAAACCAACGACCCTAAAAGAAATAAAATAATTTATCATTTATAATTATTATGCTTCAAGACCCGATTTTTTTGGTTCTGCCGTATATATTTTGGAAGGTGTGCTTTATGAACTTGCCAAATGTGATTAGGTGCAATGTCGTTCCGTCATCTGGTGAAATTATTTTTTAATGATTTATGAATATTTAATTACGATAACAAAAGACGCGCTCAGTTTTATCGTAGTTTTGTCTACCCTGAGTGGGAACAACAAAGGACGGAGCAGGAATATCAGACATTTTGTTATTAGGCATATCGTTAGAAAGAAATATTTCGGAGCAGTTAGGGTCCGATGCAGTAACTAGTGTAGAGTCCATGCAACCAGGTGCAACCACTACCCGAAGACTCGGAACCGTGGTTTTTACGTGTCCGGCGGCACTTATTGCAGTGCTTGGAAACGTGCACACGACTTCTTTTTAAATGCCGAGCCGAAGATATCCATGCCCGATTCATTGGATAGTACCAATAATAACAAAAATGTCTGCCTAGGGAACAAAGTCCCCGGGGTCAGGCGGGTCATTAATTTTTCGCGCTAAATAACAAAAATAAACTTACCACTAAGTACCGAAGAAAATATACGAAACTAAAATTAAAAGAAAATAGAACACTAAAACTACGACTAACTGATCTTGTATTACTTACAGGTTTTTTAAACTACTATTACATTACTAATCTCAAAAAGGACCCGTCCACCAAGTTAGAAGTTTCCCGCGCTTTTTCGTGGCAGTACTTACTTATGTAGTTGAAAAATATTATGTACAGAAATAGCTACTTATAAAGCTGAAGCACCTTCTCGTTCATTGAATGAATAGTATCCAAGTTTGTTTTCCCAAATGAATAGCAATGCAAATGGTTGGTATTGAATAAATAAACATATTTCAGATTCAGAGCCCAGCCGGAAAGAAGGCAACAGAGAGAAGATGTCAGAGTTTATCGCCAAGCAATTCTGTAAGCGCATGTTTATTCAATAGTACCTAACTAGGTATTTTTTAACTGGAAATGATTTAATCGTCAATTAATAAAAATACCACGTTAAATGAAGATGCTGCAGTCCGTATTTTTTAAATCTATACTCCCAAGTCGTGGAGAAGGGGTGGGCGAGGTGCATAGTAGGTACTTCAAAACCTCGCCATGAAAACTTAGGTGAAGTGAGCGGTCACTTCAACCCTTCAGCCCCGTGTACCTAATAGGCAGTGAGCGTATTGTCATTAACCGGCAACCGGGCACAAGTTCAACCGGCAACCAGGCACAAGTTCAACCAAGCACAAGTAGTTCAGACTCCGGACTCGGCGAGCACAGCGGCAATTGTTTGTCCAGACCTTGCCTTAATTAATTTTATAATTTTTATTAATCTGCAGTTACTAAAAAAATCTCGCGATAATTTCGCTCCAGCATGTGTTTCGGCGCCGGATGGGTTGATTCAACCCTACCCCATCTCGCCTGACAATGAACCAGGTAAGAAAACTGGTTTTATATACCTACTCATTTAAAAAACCGGCCAAGTGCGTGTCGGACTCTCACAAGAAGGGTTCAGTACCACCGTACGATATTTAACACAATTTTTTTTAAATAATTTTCTTTTCCCTCCTTTTAATATTCCACTTTATTTTATTATGTGTATAGCTTCAATAAAAAAACACACTGAAAATTTCAACTGTCTACCTATTGCGGTTCAAAAGATCATCCCGCTGACAGACAGACGGACGGACGGACAGCGGAGTCTTAGTAATAGGGTTCCGTTACCACCCTTTGGGTACGGAACCCTTACAATCAAAATAAATAGGTATGAGCGGATTTAGACGAGCGGCGGCGGCGATGGAAATAGAAGCGACAGTTTTTTGATATAAGAAATGCTCCAAAGCTTCGAAGTGGTTAAACTTTCAGTTTGTTTCTGATTTTCATTTTCTGGCTAGCTATTTATGTACTTACCTACCATTTAATTAATTGAAAAAAATATCTAAATTGGTATATTGTCTAATTCAAAATGTTATAGGTGGTAGAGTAAGGCTAGATTAACACTGGGTTCAATGGGTGCAATGCAACAGGTATTTCTTTTTAACCCTATCAACTGCGATATTGCCGTGTGAACTTAGCCTTTATACTGCAACAACCTGTGAACGCACTCTTATGCTGCGATCTTTGCGCGTATACCTACGCAATTTTAATGGATTCCTATGACTATTCAGTGCCCGCAGTCGAACTGTCGATTGTCTAGTCTTCAAATATTATTTTTAAACAAATAAACATGAAATATCATTTATTATTAATTTACGGGTTTAATTAACATTTTTAACACGTCCCAAGCCGAAACGGAAGATTTGGCTCGGCACGATGCCATACTAGGTAGATAAATAATCTGAAATGTTTTTCTTTAACAGAAAAGGACTTGGTCATGCCGCAATGCGTTTTGGCCAAGGTAAATAGAATTTTAGCAACGAAGAAGCGAGAGTTCCTGAAAATGCGAAAAAGTCTAATTAGCCAGCAAGTAAGTTCATAATGTTCATCATGTCAGCCTATAGCAGTCCTCCGCTGGACATAGGCAATTAACTCGTAATGCCTCCATCCAGTGCTGAAGAGAGAGTGCTCTATCTTTGCGCATATGTTTGCGTTCTTCTTCCTTGGTATACTGGCTAGGCTCTCTTGAGATTGGCCGCCGTGACCGAAACTAGGTCGCGAGAGTATTTATTGACTATGATTGTTGTTTTGTAGAACTCGTTACTGGAGAGCTTTGCCCAGTTAAAGGAGCTGGAGGCTCGCGCCGGCATCGCGAACGTGGACGTCTCTCTGGGCGAAGTGCGCGTGTTGTCGGTCAGCGGTTGGCCGGCGCATGACTTGCTTATGCTCATCCGCGATGACCTTGAGCGGCCATTACATTCGGAGATAGCTGGCCTTTTAGGTGATAACCATCAGATTTGTATAGAGCCTGAAGTTCGTCCGTATCGATACAGAAAGTGACAGAAGAAAACGTTCTTACTGATTTACCTGGAATAAGTACTTGCAAAGTAATTAAAACGAAAGACATCGAAAATCAATATAAATAGCGTGGAAACTACAAAAATCCTCGTTTACATAATAATTTTATGGTTGTTTCCTGTAGGGCCAAATGCGCTTCAGCAGATAACCTCTCAACTCAACCCGATTCCTGAGGAAATGTTGGCGGTTAGCGCAGAGTTAATGGCGCGTCGAATGGAGCTGCTCAATTTGCTAAGGGGCAAGCACCGCAACGATCGATCTAACAACTTTACTGTTAGTACTTCTTTGTGGTCATCGTGCACTCATGACAGTACACGAGGAGCCTCATTTCAGTTATATATGTCTTCGCCAATTACGAAGGTTGCTGAAGTAATCGTATCGCATCGTTATCTAAGCTGCTGGCTTGGACCACCATTAAAGTGCTTTTTTCATCTCCATGTTACTAAAAAGCGAGCTATGAGAAATGAGATGTTTTTCTTCTGTTTTAGAATTTAGAATGGAAAACGAAAAACACAGAATTTGATCACGAAACAGAAAAATTACACAGAATGGTGGCCGGTACTGCAGAGAACTTAAAAGCTAAGATTAATTACTCTCTAGAATTGGCAAAGTAAGTTCTAAGTTTCATTTCTTTCTCGTCTGTTCATGTCCGGTCCCATGGCCAAGAGACAAAGGAGAGACCGATATTATTAATTCAAATTCAAATAATTTATTAAGGATCATAGGTTCATAAGATGTTGTGTTAGTTAGGGTTAGGTTACTCTGCTATTGGTGCAACACTGTTTTACTGGCTACGGTGCGCAGCTTGTCTTTGTGGATTTGATTTTATGAATATTACAGTTCCATATATGTATACACTAGGGAGAGTGAATAATTTTAAATTTGTAAAATGTGGTCTGCATGAATCCACTTGGTGTATATTGCACATCGATCTAATACAATGTTTTTGAGCTCTAAAAGCACGCTCTTTTTCTACAGAGTTGCCCTAGAATATGGAGCCGTAGCGTATGATTGAAGCAAAATATTATTATCCATGATAGGCAATTAGTAGTGTAGACTGATTGACAGTGTTCCTTAATCTACGAATATAAAGAGCATAAGAGCTCTAAGTCTTTTGCAAGTTTGCATACATATATTTAAACATATTATATTTTAATTGGTATCGGGTTGTACTCGCTGTCTAAAATTCATGATTTTTGTTTTTTGTAGGCTTATTTTTAGGTAATTTTCATCAAGCCATTTTGTAGTTTTTGTTAGGGTGCTATTTAAGTCAACTTTTAAATCCGTTCTATCATACCTAGTACTATCGTCAGCAAATAAGGTCATATGGTGCAATGTAACTGTCTACATGCCATTTATATAAATTAGAAATGGTGGGCCTAGAATGCTGATCTGAGGGACACCGGAAAGGATATTTCTAACCTTTGAAACAACCATTTCTTCAGTTCTGGTAGTTAAGGAGACTCTTTTTAATTCTACCATCTGTTTTCTGTCACTTAGATAATATGATTCAATTAATTTGTATACGATACCTCCTAGACCAAATGCGTATAATTTATTCAAGACTATTTTATGGCTGACTCGGTCAAATTCAAATTCTTTATTGCGAACTAAGTGTACAGAAGTTTGAAGATCATTGTAACTATCGACATGTCATTTATATAAATTTGAAAAAATGGTGGGCCTAGAATGCTGACCTGAGGGACACCGGAAAGGATATGTCTTACCTTTGAAACAACCATTTCTTCAGTTCTGGTAGTTAAGGAGACTCTTTTTAATTCTACCATCTGTTTTCTGTCACTTAGATATGATTCAATTAATTTGTATACGTTACCTCATAGAAAAAATGCGTATAATTCAAATTCAAACTCAGTCAAATTCAAATTCTTTATTGCGATCTAAGATCGCAATAAAGAATTTGAATTTGACTGAGTCAGCCATAAAATACTCTTGAATAAATTATACGCATTTGGTCTTATTTATTTAACCATTTATGTACAGTACGACACAACTTAGATGTAGCATCGGCAAAATTCGTAAAACCGATCACATTCGAACTGAGTGCGCCATCAAAATCACTAATCTTTATTATTGCTTTAGGAGAAAATGATCTTTATGCAAACTCCATAACTTGTAAAGTCATATAACAAAACACATTCGTGAAATTGATGCATAGATATACATTACTAGCTTGCAAAATAAATGATCACTTAAATAAAGTCTTTGTTTTTAGATTCGATTTGAAGGATACAAGGCTAGAATGATGAATATCACAAATCAAACTTTTAGAGATGTTTATTGTTAAAAACTTCAATTATAATTTATTAAGGCCATGCAATAAATGGAATGTTACATTTTAAAAAAAATGGCTTTGAACTGTGTTAAAATTGTTTGAACTGTGTTCAAACAATTTTAATAATATCTGGTGTCCCAGATATTATTAAAATTGTTTCGTCTTATTCGAATACACTTTCGACATCCATACTTATATCCTCAGTCTCAACAGCTCCATTGTAGTCGTTAAACGATTCGTCGCTGTCTGATGATGAGTCATTTAAATTTATGATGAACTGATCCAAATATCGGTCTGTTCTTTCCTCGTGTCGCATATGCTCTTTTTCGCATTTTATCGCGTGATCGACTACTTTTTCCCATTCGGATACGCCAATAGATTCGAATTTCTCCATTAATAGTTCTTTGACGTTCGTTAGATTCATCGAGACATTTTTAGAACTAACGTGGCCTTTCACTTGGGCCCAAATATTCTCGATTGGGTTAAAATCTGGATGATAAGGAGGTAACCGTAAAACAGAATGAACATTTTCCGCCATTATTTGGTCAATTGAGTATTTAATGTGTTCAGATTTGTGGCGTTTAATGTTCCCGCGCTTTTTTCTTTGTACCGGAATTATTTCATACAATTCTGGTTTCAGCAGATTTGACGCAAAGGGTATATTTTTAGATGTAAGCCAAGATTGCATGGATGCTTTTAGAGAATTGGAATTCGGTGCATTGTCTATCTGTGTGTTATGGTAAGAAGCGTTATCTACGACCACAACAGTATTAGGTCGTAGATTCGGAATGAGATGTTGTTTTAACCATTTTTCGTAATTTTCTTTATTCATCTCGTGGTGATAATCGCCAGTACTTTGAGAAGATTTATAAACTAAGAGAGCGCCAGGTACAAAACCTCTTGAGCCACCAGCGTGGACAATAATTAATCTTTCACCTTTTGATATCGGTTTTTTTAAGCCTTTCTTAGAACTATCCATCCAACTACTTTCCTTTGTATTTGTGGCGTGTACGTAAGTCTCGTCAGTATAAACTACATCCCGACCTTCACTTCTAAAGTTTTGTATCTGTCGAAGATACTTAATCCGCTGAAGTCTTACTTCATCTTTCTCGGCCAGTAAACATCTATTATTTTCCATTTTCTTGAATTTGAAACCCAGTTCAAGCAATATTCTGCGCAAAGTTTCTCGACTGCCTGTGAAATATATCTTCCTGTATTTCTATATATTATATCTTCCTGTAATTTGGTTAACAACGATTTTATTATAGGCAACCTTTTTTCAGTGACATGAAAGTCATACATCGTCCTTCTAATGACATCATAATCAAAACCGTCTAAATTTGCTCGATGTTCTTTCTTTTTTCTGGACTTTTTAGGCGAACTAAAAGTTGCACGAGTTTAACTAGTCGAAGCCAAGGCATTGTCATGCTCTTTCAAAACAGCACTTATTGTTCTACGTGACACACCAGTTGCCTTCGCAGTTCGCTCTTGAAGGTTTTGAAAGTGATCATTCCCCAAAACCCTATTTTTAGACTCCGTAGCCTCTCGACTCATAAATTGATAAACATTAAAAATAATTTCACGACTTTGGCTATTATGCGGCTTACAAGGTTTCAACGAAGTCATCATGGAAAAAAAAACAGCAACAAAAAATATATTATTCACTTTCCTATTAAATTGTCACGGAGTGTACGGAATGATTCACTCACGTGCATTCTCAACGCTGTCTCGAGTTGAACTGAGGCGGGAATATATAGCGCGAATAGCATTGAATGGCGCGATAGTGAGCGATTTCTATTGGTTGTGTAAATCGGAACTGATCGGTTTTACGATGCTACATATTATACGAGGGCGGGTCAATAAGTCCGTGACTTTTTGAATTTCTGACCTCTTCACTGAAAAAGCAACACTACTCCTGTCAACAGGCATCTGTCAGTTGACTCCTATCAAAATTTGAACTTGCTGCGTCAGTTAGTTTGTGTTTGACAGCTATCTTTATCAGACTACCCAGTAATTTGAGGAAAAAATGCAAAAAAGTGAATTTCGTGTGCTTAATAAGCATTATTTTTTGCGATAAAAAACCATTACCGAGACCAAGGTTAAGCTTGATAAATATTATGGGGACTCTGCACCATCGATTTCAATGGTAAAAAAGTGGTTTACTGAATTTCGTTGTGGCCGTACAAGCACTGAAGATGCCGAACGTCCTGGACGCCCAGTTGAGGTCTCTACACCCGAAACAATCGAAAAAAATCACGATATGGTGTTGGCCGACCGAAGATTGAAAGTGCAAGAGATTGTGGAAGCCGTAGGGATCTCGCATGGCTCAGTGGTTTCAATTTTGAATGATCATTTGGGCATGAGAAAGCTTTCCGCAAGATGGGTGCCGCGTTTGCTCACAGTAGACCACAAACGCAATCGTGTAACAACTTCACAGGAAGGTTTGGCGTTGTTTAATCGTAATATGGAGGAGTTTTTGCGCCGTTTTGTAACCGTGGACGAAACATGGATCCATCACAACACACCAGAGACCAAACAACAGTCAAAACAGTGGGTTTCTAAGGGTGAATCGGCGCCAAAGAAGGCCAAGGTGGGTTTGTCAGCCAATAAAGTTATGGCGACTGTTTTTTGGGATGCACGTGGGATAATCCACATTGACTACCTTCAAAGGGGAAGAACAATCAATGGGGAATATTATGCCAACTTATTGGACCGCTTCAATGACGATTTGAAAAAAAACCGACCTCATTTGGCCAAGAAAAAAGTTCTTTTCCACCAAGACAATGCAAGGGTGCACACATGTGCAGTTGCCATGGCAAAAATCCATGAATTGGGCTATGAATTGCTCCCTCATCCGCCCTATTCTCCAGATTTGGCTCCGAGTGACTACTTCTTGTTCCCAAACCTGAAGAAATGGCTTGGTGGAAAAAGATTTGACTCCAATGATGAAGTCATCTCGCAAACAAAGGCCTATTTTGAGGACCTCGACAAATCATATTTTTTGGAAGGAATAAAAAAATTGGAGAAGCGTTGGACAAAGTGTATAGAGCTCAAGGGAGACTACGTTGAAAAATAAAATGATTTATTTATCAAAAAATCTGTGTTTTATTCCAAAAGTCACGGACTTATTGACCCGCCCTCGTAAGATGTGTCATACTGTACACACTTATATAAACAGACAAGAAGAAAAAAACAGAAAAATAGGTACAAAGGTAATGCTTATTTCTAATGAAATCTCTTCCAGCATACCTACATACATCAAAATTTTCAGTTTTTATCAATTTTGTGTATGTATTTAGAAAATTAATTGATTCTCAAATAAATCGCAAAGAATGTGCGCAATATGGTTGGAGTTATAGAACTATGGAGAAGTGTGTTGACGCTGCGTGAGCGTGCGGGATCCATTGCCACCCGTTCGATATCCACCGCGCACAGGATGGATAAAAAGCAGCACATGAAGTAATGTTTTGCTCTGTTGGTGTAATTGCTGTAATGGC
Source organism: Brachylomia viminalis (assembly GCA_937001585.2). NCBI lineage: Eukaryota > Metazoa > Arthropoda > Insecta > Lepidoptera > Noctuidae > Brachylomia > Brachylomia viminalis. Next base: position 15,884,920 of record OW443299.2, read on the forward strand.
GTTCCAGTAGGAGGATAAATAAATAAATAAATACCTGCGATAGGATAGTAGATTTAGAGATGTAGACAGCGTGTGTAAGAGTAAAAGAGAAAATAAAATACATAAAATCAAAAACAATTCACTTAATAAAATAAAACAAATAGTATGAGAATAGGTATACATACATACATACTTCTAAAATAAATAACACTAGAATATTAATATATACACAACTATGACGAAGTGGAAAGATAGTGTTCTTTCACTCTTCTTTTAAAAACTGCAACTGTACTTAGGTGTACAGAGTTTTGAAGATGTTAACAATCGGTATGTTCTTAGAACTTAGTTGCCTGTTAAGGCATTGCAATTTAAATGTCTAGTAGTATAAGAAAAGGAAAAAAATACGTACTCAATATTACAGATAACCAGTTAATATTATATTATATTAATTATCATTATTCATACACATACTATTTTATAAATTGTAGCACATTATATTATGTATCACAATCATTTTAAAATAATAATAATTATTTATCTTCAAGAAATTCTTTTACAGAGTAATATGCCTTTTTAAACAGGAAGTATTTTAGCTTCCTTTTAAAAATACCAATTGGATGTAGGTTTTTAATTTCTATGGGTAACTAATTATTATATATTTTTATGCCCATACAAAAAATACTATTGCTTTATACTGCAGTGTGGGATGTTTTATTGCGTAATGTGTTTTTAAAAATGCTTTTGACATGTCCATGTATAGCGATATGGCTGGTGACCTAGTAACCATACTTAGAAAGACAAAAGTTATACATTGCTATATTATCAGATTTATTTTTCCTAAAGCCTTAGTGACATGGGGTATGTTATTACTTTCGAAAAATGGGTAGAGGCAATTACAATGTAATTACAATAAGGCAATTATATATGTGTTTTTGGAATATTTTAGAGAAAATGGTTATTATAGCAAGTTGCCTTTAATTACTGATGGAAGATTTGTCATCTTTTGTATGTACTTTTTTTTTTTTTTTTGGTGGGAAATCATCAAATAACTTCTCCCGCTCTGGGCAGAGCAGGAGGGCATGTCAGACTCTTACTGACTAAAACCCACCCGTGTTCCTTCAGTTGCCTCTGCCAGGGGCCACGGTAACCCTCTTGGACTTTTCCGCAACCCCAGCAGGCATCGGTCCTAGCAAACCCATCTTTTGTATGTACTGGTTTTACTACTGACAATTTTAATTTCTCTTGAAAAATGCCGTGTTCTATGCACAGCTTCGTAATATAACTTAAAGGAGCAACAATTAAAGGTGCTACACCCTTAATGATCTTTGTAGTAATACCGTCATTACCTGCGCTATTTGTAGTCCGCAGAAAAGTTATAATTTTAAGAATGTCTGGAGGAATTGTTGAGGGCATGAATATTGATGTGTTAAATAAAAAATAGGTATACAAAATGTCAAGTTACTCGGAAAATGGTCGACATTTGCATAGGGGTTATATGGGGTCATTTGTTTGATAAATTTTGCATGCCTTACGGTCGAATCACTTGAAACATGTACGTACCTATACTCAATAACACCATTGTAACAGTGTTTACTGCAAAAATAAATAATTTGATTTGGTTGCAAATGACCTCCCCTACATCCCTTTAATGGATTGCCGATATTTACCAATAACCCTGTTTATTATTGTTTATTGTTATTTAGTCGATTTTGTAGGCCCACCCGTAGAATTCGTAGTAAAACCCTTAAGTCACAGGACGTTTAAGATGGCTCCTCAATTCAAACGTCTGAATTGAGGTGCCACCTTCTATTAGAACTCAAAAACTAGCTGCAGGATATTTTTGAAAGTTTGGTATGATTTGAATACATCTCGTCGAGACTGCCAGAGAATAAGCGTTAATTTTGAAGATACCGGTTTTCATTCGTTTATTAGGCCGTTTGGTGGCTTCGACTCAGTGCCGCTCCTTCAACATGTAAAAGCATAGCGCACGAAAAAAAATCCCAAGACAAGAAATTAATTTTATTTATTTTTTCATTGCAAGTGTGTTGAGTATTGTCGTTTGATACGCTTGAGTATTTGTCATTAAAACCTCGAATCAAAATATACTTTAAGTCAGTGGATAAGCCCCGAGGAAACCCAACCATTAGGGGTGTTAAAAACCTAATACTATAAACTTAAAATGACAAATTCATTTATAGGAACAATTTTGTGATGTTTAGGATACCATGGGTCGATCGAGACACTCTGATGAAGAAGATTGAGCGTCTACAAAAGGAGATCTTGATACTGCAACATAAATACGACGAGCTTCCGAGAAAAGATTCTGAAGATGCTAATGAAGGACAGTCGTCGGAGAGTTTACCCAACTATCAGGTCGTTAATATATCTATTTTTAATATGAATATTCTAATTCCAAAGGCTTGAACTTGGATTTTTAAAAGTCGATGAAGAGCTTCTTAGTTTATTATATAGCGTATATTAACAACTTTGGAATAAATATATCCTGTTGGGGATATCTAGTGCAATTCATAAACGATGATCAATGATGATTGTATTAATATGATCCGCAGGATTTGTCTGAGGAATTGTCGAAGGAACGAGCTGCAAGGGAAACGCTGAAAGAAGTGGTGTCGGCTGCGGAGAGCATGCTGCGAGTGGCGCGGGCGCGCATCGTCACGCTGGAGCGGCAGCTCAAGGACACGCGCAATGAGCTTGACACGGCGCGCAAAAAACACAAAGACCTCGAGCAACTCGTAAACAGACTCGCACAACATAACAATTCCACAGTGAAGTTGTAACACTACATTACGAATTTACGATCCTAAGCTGAGGGATCGAAAATATCCCACATTTCCCGTACTTCGGTTAGGGTGCAATCAGACCGCGGACCATCGACGTCCACCGTCGCCCCAAATTCTATCACCTCTTACTTTATACTTTTTATGTTACAAAATCACCACCTAACTGTGGTTGATCAACTACGTCTGACATCTCAAGGAAAATTTTCGTACTTAAAAAACGTTCAAATTCAAGTCGCAATCTCATCTCCGCGACAATCAATGTCAGAAACTTGTCAAAAATGTAGGTAAATTAGAAGTTTTTCTAACAGATTGAGACTGAGATTAGAATGCGAACTTCATAAAAATACGGAAACTGCCACATTAATGTCGAACGACCGCTGTCCGTTTGCGTCAGCCCCATATTCATGAGGAAACAAAGTTGGGCAACATTGTTTCAGCAGCATGTTTTGTGTTGCGGGAATCATGTTGCTGGAGACATAGAAAGATGTTTTTGGCAGTAACATTTGTATTAGCAGATATCAATGTTGCAGCACTGTTTTTATCTTTGTTTCCACTAATACGCGGCTTTAGCAATTTGGTAATGACTTCTTAAAACTCTCGCAAAATCGCGACATGTCATTTGAACGGCTGCCTTTACTTTCAGTATCGTCATCGGGAGACTAGCTACGATGCTCGCTCTAAAAAGTTGATAGAAGTTTCAAAAACTGGAGAAATAACAATTGAAACACTGTCACGTCAACGAGATGCTTTGGAACTTAGGTAAATTCGCGTATTTTATTACATCTGTAAGTTTTCGGTATTGTTAAAAATTATTACAAATGCCACTTAGAGTGAAAGAGCTTCGTGAGCAGACTGAGCAGGCGGAGAAGGCGGCCGCGACCAAGGCAGCCGAGCACCGCTCACGCGCCGAGTCCCTTCAGGCGAAGGTAGCGGAACAGGTGCTAAGCATTCGGGTCATGTTACATTACACACTTGAGCTGTCCAAAGAATGGATATGATGTTTGTTTCAAAATAGCTTTCTGCGCAGGAGAAAGTCAAAGCAGCGACGGAGGGTCGCGTCATAGAGTTGGATGCTAAAGTTAAAGAATTAGAAGACCAGTTACAGTCTTTACGTGAACGCTCGGTAAGACTTGTGGATTTAGAACGTCGGCGGTGTCTTGAGTACGTGCCTTCTAAAGGTAAGCCATCAGAATGACAAACTACACTACACAATTACTTAACCAAACTGATTTAACGAGTTCACATTCGCAGAAAATGAGCCTTCTGATAGAGAAACTGAGATATGGAAAGAACTTCAAGTGACTCGAGTAGCGTTATCCCGTGTAGATGAAGAACTTAGACAGAGTCGAGCTGATAAAGATAGCTTTTTGAACTCGTTGTCTCGAATAGCTGTAAGTTATTCAAATAAACTTGAATAATTAAATTGCATTCAAATCAAGTTAAAGTGACATAAACTTTACTTTGTGCTTTAGCAAGAAGGATCGGACACCGTACAAGAAAAAATTGCAACAGAATTGTTGGATAGAGAACAAAAGATTGTTAAACTGCAAAATATTATTGAAGAACAACGAGAAAATGAAAAATCTATGTAATTCATACTTTTTCTTAAAACTACCGTACTTTTATGAACTGTTTCTGGATTGTTAAGTAAAATGAAGATTGGATACGGTGAAAATACAAAAAGCATTGTAATAATGAATGAATATTCCTTCCTAACAGGGAACAAAGTATGACGCAATACGAGAACCAGCTAGCCGCGCTACGTCTCGAAGTGAAAAGTTTGCGGAACTATGAAGGTTACTCAAAAGAAGTCCCGTACCAAGATCTACATACAGAGGTAAACAATACCTATTGACTGTTTTATAGTGTAGCGATGCAGCAGATTATAGATAGATCGTGCATGTTTACGATTAACTCAAAAAAATACCAAGGGCCGAGTTTTCAACCGTCAGATATCTTGTTCTAAAAGAAATAAATATGGCAGTCGACAGCTTTTGGAAAGAAAATATGTCAACTGTCTGCCACAAAACTGTCTGTAACAAAAGATTGTTAAAAATACTAACACTAAAAACAAAAAATCCTATAATTAGACAATATTATAAAAACTATGAAAAAATACTGAAAAAATTGGTTACGGTAGCAAAAAGGACTGAATACATAAATAAAATAAAAAAATCAACTAATAAAGTCAAAACAATGTGGAGCATCATAAATGAGAGTGCGAACAAGAAATCAAAAAACGAAAAAAGCAACATACAATTGCAATTAAACGACAAAACAACATCCGAACCTAAGCAAGTAACCGACTTGTTCAATAACTTCTTTGCATCCATAGGTGAGAGCGGCGTCAGACTACCTGGCAGCCAGGAGTCTGACGGCACGTCCGTGCTGAACCCCACAGAAAATAGCATGTTTCTTAGCCCTGTAGACCCCTGGGAGGTAAACCGTTTAATAAAACAGTGAAAGAATAAAAGCAGCCATGGGATAGATTAAATCCCACTAATCCTATTAAGGCAATGCGCAGACGAACTGACGCTACCGTTCCACATACTTCTGAACCAATCTTTTGAACAGGGTGCCTTCCCCGATCTATTAAAAAAGTCACTAATTAAACCGAAACACAAAAAAAAACAAAATCAGATCCAAACAATTACCGCCCAATAGCTCTCTTGCCTGCAGCCTCAAAGATCTTTGAAAAAGCCATGTGTGACCGAATATACAAATATTGCGAGAAATATAAAATTTTTGACGAATGCCAAAATGGTTTTCGCAAAAACCGCTCAACAACTTTGGCAGTTTACAAATTTGTTCAAGAAGCACTTATTATAATAAATAAAAATAAATATGCCGTAGGTTTATTACTCGATATGACCAAAGCCCTACGACAAAGTCCAATTTAATATATTGCTTGACAAACTATATGGAATAGGCATTCGTGGAAAAGCTCATGATTGGCTTTTTTCTTACTTACAGTACAGAGAGCAAATAGTAGAAATTGAATATTTTAATCACACGTCAAAATAAATAGAAAAGGTTCGATCTAACAGCAAATCAATTAGTGCTTCAATACCCCAAGGAAGCGTAATAGGATGTCTCTTGTTTCTAATCTATATCAACGACTTACCCAAAATCATAGAAGGACCATGTGTATTATTCGCGGATGACATTTCTCTATTAGTCTCATGTAAAAACAATTTAAATCTAAACGAAGAACTAAATTCAATTCTTACTAAAACCATCACTTGGATGAACCCACACAACCTCGAAATAAATTATTCCAAAACTAAACTTATTACCTTTCATCACCACCAAAAAATACCATTAAATATAGATTTTACTTTTAATGACTCAAAAATAGAAATTGTTAAAGAATATACGCTACTTGGTCTCAATTATATAAATACTCTTAAAAATTGGAAATCCCACATACAAAAACTTAGATCAAAAATTTCAAGATTTTCATATGCTCTACGTGAAATAAAGAAAACCACCAATCTTCAAACAGCGCTCACCACCTACTATGCATGTGCTTATGCATGGTTAAGCTACGGTGTTACCCTTTGGGGAAATAGCGCGGATGCACCCACACTATTTATCCTTCAAAAAAAAAATTGTTAGAATCCTGGCGAATATTGATCAAACTGACAGCTGCAAACCTCACTTCCAAAATTATGATATCTTAACACTCCCCAGTATATACATATTAGAAACCTGCAATTTTGTTCGTAAATATCAAGAGTTTTACACAAAACGCAAAGATATACAATCACGTTTCACACTCCGACACAAATCAAGATTAAACATTCCGCAATCTCGACTAAAAATACACTCAACAAGCCCCTATGTAATGTCTATAAAACTATATAATAAACTGCCTGAAATAATAAAAAAAGAAGAAAAATTAAACATATTTGTAAAAAAACTAAAACTTTTTTTAACAGAAAAATGCTATTTTTATTATAGTATAAATGAATATTTAAACGATAAAATATAAATAATGTATAAAAAATTCAATGTATATAAAGAATTCCCATTATGATATTATTGGATTTATTTTAGATATAATTTTTTGTATTTATAAAGCTTCCTTTCTCCTACTATATCTTTGTCTTTTGCTGTGCCCGACAGGGTCCATAATGATCAATTTTTTTTTAAATCTACCACCTAAGTACACATTGTGGAATGCAAATAAAGTATTGAGTATTGACCTACGTAGTCCTGTTAAATTTTCAACAATGCATACACAAACATTCCATAGAAAAAGGACGGTTAGTTTTTCCATAATTAGGAACTTTTCAGGGAAAGTTTTCCAATTTTACTTTTCATAAAAACCTAAGTCAGACTATTACGAACATTTTAAAACAGAAAATAGCCAAATCGGTCCAGCCGTTCAGTGCCACCAGCCAATTGAAGCGCATTTAATTTTTATGTATACAGTATGGAAACCACATATCCTCTCCGCCATTTTTTCGCGAATGCACAAACGGGTGGCACAAATAGTGAGGTCAATTAAAACAAAATTGATTCTTCATAGGTACCTAGGGGTATCCAAAAATACCCCATGTATTCTCCTTATGTATATTATTATTATTATTCCGTTTATTTATTTTCACACATATAAATACATTTTTAAATATTTTTATAAAAAACGTTTAAAAATATAAAAAAAGTAGTCCGCCAGTATCGGGAGCAGGGTCCAAGCTACCGGTGGTTAGGGCTCCAGAGACAGGAACCTCCTCACGATACGAGCCGTATCGAGGAGTACTGCCTTCTGAATCAGGCCCTTGATCCAACCGCCTAACGAGAGCTTCGAGAGATGTTGATCGAAGCTTTCGACTATCAGGCCATTGGCCGATACGACAATCGGCACAATGACAGCCGAGCTCACATTCCACATGTCAACAACCTCGTGTGCTAAGTCCAGATATTTAATTTGTTTCTCTTTCTCAGCTTTCACGAGGTTCTCGTCATGTGGAATGGTAATATTGATAATCATTGTGCGGCGCGCTAATCGATCTATCACCACTATATCAGGCTTATTGGCGACAATAGTCCTGTCAGTAATGATAGACCGATCCCAGTACAACGTGACTTGGAACTGGGTCGGGATAATAAAAGACTCATCCTTAATTAGTGGCGACTACTCAACTTACGAGTATATACGACGACACGTTTGGTGTAATGGCTACAGTGGCTAAGTGTAGTCAGCGAAACCAAATGGTCCTGGGTTCGAATCCCGGTAGGGGCAAATGTTTGTATGATGAATATGAACATTTGTACCCGAGTCATGGATGTATATTTATAATATGTATGTATTTACGAAAAAAAATATGTATTTAAGTAGTGTATCAACCATCTGGTATCCATAACACAAGCCTTAAGTGTTAAGTGCTTAACTTGGAACTAGATGGTGCTGTGTGCAATGTCAGACGATATTTATTTATTTATTTATATCGTTTGAATTAGATAGAAAGTTACACCTGGATAAAACCGTTGAAATAAGACCTCTAACTAAAAATAGATTAAAAATGTTTAATAATAATAATGTTCTAAGCAATCTTTCAACAGCTAGTTTTGATTCATAAGACCCTAATATAAACTACGGTACACTATTCTGCCGCGCTAATTAGAAGTGCTGTAAGGAGGTTTTTCGTATAACTTCCTTACTGCACTTCTAATTAGCGCGGCAGTATTTTCTACAGTACGGTCAAATGGGGTTACTTTGATACTACGGGGTTAAACACCAGTTAAAAAATAAACTATCAGTACTTGGCACTACTGATAGTTTCTTTGTATTATAGCGTTGTAGTTATTATAAAATTAAGTTTTTCATAAGCCTAAAGTTGTTATCAAAGTAACCCCGTAGTATCAAAGTAACCCCATTTGACGGTATGCCAAGAATTCAATAAAGCATGTCCTGTCCTGTGAAAAAAGTTACATTCAATACTAAACCAATTTAGTGAATGGGCCACCGCTGCACGCTGGCATTAGAAAAAGCAGAGCTATTTTACATATTATATAATTTGTATCACGAAAAATCGTTGACTTCTGATCAAACCCTTCATGCTTACGAAATAAATTATTCTAAGATATTCAAAAGACCCTGAGCTCAAACTTAATCTAAATGAATAAATAACAACATTGGTATTTCTAGTAATAAAATAAAAGCTGTGAGGCAGGTAATTACAAAGAAACTGGAAACAAAACTGCAAGATCAGAATGAAGTTGTCTCAAAAAAATTATAGTGAAACATCTCAGTTAAGTCAAAAGAGGTTACGAAATCTCTCCCCTCATCATCTATATTAGCTGAATCTACGACGACATACAAAGGTTTGAATTCAAGCCCATTTCTATTGTTACAATTAAAAAAGCATTTAAAGGTCTTAACATAAAAAATAACACTGAGGACTTATGGGGGATTTCCGTTGTAGCCTCCACCACTTCGATTCCCACCTAACAATTGGCAACTGAATAAAAAAACGTGTGTGTACCTTTAAAAGTGTTTGATCTACAAAACCAAGCTGGTTAAGCCGGAGGCACACAAAATATTGTAGGTCGTGGGTTACAGACGTCTTTTGTCACTTCTGCAGGGATAGGTACTCCCCTGTGTTGATGGAAGTTGGCCAAAGTTCAGTGCTGTGCTGTACGGTGACGTCACTGGGAGATAAAACGGCGCGGCCGTCCGACTTGCTCAGCTACCAGTGGTGAAGCGTAGAAATGGACTTCGGTCCTTATAAAGCTGGACGCAGGAACCGTTGCCGTTGGAACCTTGGCTGATAACTCGGCCTGATAACTTCCGTGCTGGGGTACCACTGACGACAACAAGAAGAAAATACCTATTTAATTGTAGTAGTATTGACGTGGCGGTACTAACTAGAACGGAGTTTACATGGAGCAAGCTTGAGCAAAAAGAAAACAGTAAAAAAACAATAAATAAGAACCGGTTAAAACGTTAGGAATTTAAATGTTAAAATTAATATTGTACTTGAAGGTAGAAGAAAATTAAGTAGCATGATACAGCAGTATTAGCAATTTCTGAGGCCATTTCTAAATGGTACATATTTAATACGATGAAATAACCATCAGAAAATGTAATTAAAGAATAAATAATACAAGAAATACATAATACTCTAGAACAGTACTTAAAAAACTAATTTACTTAAAAAAACTGGACATTCGCTGGCCAAATAATGAATACTTTCTAACAAAGTTGTAAATTAGAGACAAATTTTAAGAGAGATCCAAAAGAGACAAGAGTATTAAAATTTTCTCAAATTTAAAACTATGTTTTGACCTAATTACTGGACCGATTTCGTTATTTTTTTGTATATCGTCAGCAAATGCGATAACAAGTATAATTATGGTTTCATTTATTTGTATATAATGTGGTATCCATACTGTATAGATATTGATACAGATATTTATTCTGGTTTCAATAGCTCCTGGAGTTGCACATGCAAGTGGACATGCTGTCCCGCGAGCGGACTGCGCTGGTGACGGCGGCGGCGTCACGCGCGCTTATGTTGGAGCGACACGAGCGCTCCGCCGACCTATTCGCGCGGATGATCCGCGCGCGCCGCGACCTGTCCGCGCTGCTGGATGGCCGCGCGGAACCGCCGCCACTCGACGAGGGTGGCCAAGCCGAGGTGAATTTATCTACTTGCTCGTTCCATCATACCCCCCCCCCCCCCCCCCCCGCCCTAACCAAGAGCGATCGTCACTCTTTCATATGAATATGACATTCTCGCGCGACCTCTTCAATTGCTTTCCGTCAGGCGAGGTCGAGGTCAATCACACTAATAAGCTATTTTTAACTTTATTCTTACCAAGTAATACTATTTTATTATACAGGGTGGCAGGGACATCGACGCGCAAACTGACACCATGAATTCAGCACTTAATCCAGATCCCCTCCTTTTTTTAGTGTGTGTTGTCATCAAATAACTTGGAGGGCGGGCGTGTCAGACTCTTACTGACTAAAACCCACCCGTGTTCAGTTGCCTGTGCCAGAGGGAACGGTAACCCGATCAGACTTTCCCGCAACCCTGGCAAGGTTCCAGACCCCCTAGCGTAGAAATTTTTCGTCGGTTATAAAAAAATCTGCTTCTTCATAGAAAAGTGCAATACCTACAAAGTCAAAATTTAAGGCAGAGCCAATTTTAAGTAACCAACGAAAAATTTAAACGCCTGGGCGTTCAGAATCATGTACCTACTGAATCCATGGTAACAGGTCGTGCGTCAATGTACCTACCACTTTGGATTGTATGCATAGCCGACCTCGACCACTTTTGTCAAAAACTCCCACTAAATTGAAAGTTCGCTAAGGTTGAAAATATTTAGCTAATGTTGTTTTAGGAGGGAGTTCCAACTTTTAAAAGGCTATTAAAGCACCAATTGAATAATGTGTGAATTGTTAGTTTTTACCGTTTTTATAACTTAATTTTAGACTATTACCAAGCGAAACCGTCGCTTATCTTAATTATTATGTTTTTCCTCATAGGAGTGAATAGTTGTATTCTTTTTGAGCGAAATAAATTTTCTTAAACCGTAAACCGTAACTTCTGAAAACCAGTTTTGACAGGCCAAATTACGCTGATGATAGGCTGCAAACAAAACGTGTATTTAGAGTACGTACGTATTTGTACATAAGTCTTGAATCGTAATTGAATAGGGGTCGAGATCCTTGTCGTCGGTGTGCGCGAGCGCCGCTGACACGTGGACGGCGCTGCGTATGGAGCGAGCGCGCGTGCTGCGCCTGGAGAGCGCCGTGCTGGCGCAGAGCCTGCAGCTGGAGCGCGAGGGCCGCGTGCGCACGCAGCTCGAACGGCGCCGCGCCATACTCGAGAGAGAGATCTTGCGGACACAACAGGATAGCTCGTCAAACCCGTCTGTGATCAATCCCATCAAAAATTCAAGTTTAGTTTTCTTCCAACGCTCACCTCTTTTGTTTTGGTATTTATTTATTTATCGTTTTCCGTTTCGACCGATAACGGCAGAAATGGCAGTCACATAAAATGTAGCATTATAAATTTCTATGTTTTCTAGGATGTCTTCATAAGAAGAACCGTGTGTAGGGAATGCATACATACAGGGTGTCCCAAAAAATAGTGTCAAGCGGAAAACCAGAGATAGACCACCCCATGGGGTATCCGAAAAACCCCCATGAATGTTCCGCGATTTTTTGTAGTTTTCGAGTTATAATTTTTTTTGTAGAAATTTGAAAATTTTTGACCAAGTCAACAAAATTAAAAAAAAATAAATGCATAAGACTTTTCGGACTTCGAGATTTTTTTTTGCAACTTAATCCTCATGAAATGTACTTTTATGTGTAAAAAATTCGTATTCGTAACTTTGATGTAAGTTTGAAAAATGATGGTACAAAGTGAAAAAATTACGTTCAGTGAGTTATGTCTTAAAATTTCAACTGAAAATAAAAATATTAATAGGTGGTTTCATGGATTCTAAGGTAGTCTAAAAACTGCGCCAGACTCTCAGCTTTCATAATCATAAAAAAAAAGTACTTAACGGTCTACTTTTGCTAAAATCGGACTTCAAAGACAGAGAGGTGAAAAAAACTTAAAATTTTCCATTTCATAAAGAAGTATTTTTTTGGGCTTTTTATCATTCCTAGAGTACATTTTTGGACATTTTATCATTCCTAGAGTTAATTAGGTTGTTAACTAATCGAAAATGATTAAAAAAGAGTTAAAATTTTGCCATTTGACAGTTTAATTTGTAGAAAATTCTTTGAACTCGCTTAGTGTGATACTTTAAAACTTAATTTATTTACACAAAAATACAATTTTTATAAAGGGGAAGATAAAATAAAACAAAAAATAACTGTTATTCATTATTTATTACAAAAAGTTCTCAAAGTGCCTTCCTTCCTGCTCAATACAAATTCTGCACCTTCTAAAAAAATTGTATTTTAATTTAATAAACGCAATTCTGTTCTCTTTTATTGTTTCTTCTGCGTTTCGCAATTTTGTACGTAATTCTTGACTGTTTCTTATTTCTTTAGCATACACTAATTCTTTATAATATCCCCAGACAAAGAAATCAATCGGGTTTAAGTCTGGGGGTCGTGGGGCCCACGCAATGGGCCCTCCTCGCCCGATCCACTTGTCTCCAAATATTTCATTCAAATGTTGTCTCACAATGCTCGCAAAATGACATGGAGCGCCATCGTTTTGAAAAAACATGTTCCTCCGCGTTAACAAGTCCACATCTACAAGTAAGCCGTTGAGATCTTCTCTTAAAAATTCTAAATAGGACTCGCCGTTCAATCGGCTAGGTAGTTCGAACGGACCAATCAGCTGTCCGTTTATTATGCCAAAACAAATTCACACTGAATTGTTCTTGGAAATTTGAGTCACGAGTCACGTGTGGATTTTCAATGTTCCAGGAGTGATAATTGTGGATGTTAAAAATTCCACACCTTTTGAAATGAGATTCATCGGTCCACAAGATACTTTTGAAAAAATTTTCGTCTTCAGCTTGACGACGCAACATTTCTTGACAAAATGCCACTCTTCTTGGGTAATCTTCGGGCTTGAGCTGCTGCACTCTTTGAATGTGGTATGGGTGAAAACCCTCGTTCACGAGTATTCGATGTGCCTGTGACTTTGAAACTCCAATTCTGCGTTCTATGGTCCTCACACTAACCGATGGATCTCTAGTCACTTCTTCGAGCACGGAGTCAACGGTTTCTGGGTCAAGCATTTCACGTGGACGGCCGGGTCTTGTGTCTGGTAGACGCCCTTCCATGTAAGAGTTCTGGACTCTTAAAATCATTCGATGATCAGGCCAAGTTTCAGGCTGAGGTCCACCTCTATTTTCTACTTGCTCTCTGTACAATCTGGCTACTTCAGAAGCGTTTCCTCTTGCATAGCCATAATAGTAATGCATAAGAGCATAATCACTTTGAGAATAAGACATGGCTCACCAAATTAATAAGCTCGAAATGTCCGTTGAGAAAGCCAAAGTCGTCAAAGTCCGTGTCACAAAACTAAATCGTAATCGCACTCGAAGTCCGTAAAGAAAGCCAAATTCGTCAAGAGATCACAAATGAGGAGCGTTATCGCGGCGTAGCGTATCGTAAGGCGCAAAGGCAGGCAAACGACTGGACGAACGCAGGCACAATACAATAGACCGGTGCTCGCGCCGCACCCCTCAGCCCCTGAATTTACTACCTGAGTTACGGGTAGACAACTCAGGTAAAATTCCGATCATCGCATAACATTTTTAATAACAATAGGGTTTGTTCTGGATGGTGTAAAAGCATTACTGGCGCACTGAAATTTAAATTACAGAAAATTACTAAGACGTCCAAATTTTTACATCTTAGCGTTCCTGCAGTACATTTTTGCAACCTAATTAACTCTAGGAATGATAAAATGCCCAAAAAAATACTTCTTTATGAAATGGAAAATTTTAAGTTTTTTTCACCTCTCTGTCTTTGAAGTCAGATTTTAGCAAAAGTAGACCGTTAAGTACTACTTTTTTTATGATTATGAAAGCTGAGAGTCTGGCGCAGTTTGTAGACTACCTTAGAATCCATGAAACCACCTATTAATATTTTTAATTTTCAGTTGAAATTTTAAGACATAACTCACTGAACGTAATTTTTTCACTTTGTACCATCATTTTTCAAACTTACATCAAAGTTACGAATACGAATTTTTTACACATAAAAGTACATTTCAGGATTACGTTTTACGTTTTTACAGGATTAAGTTGCAAAAAAAAGATCTCGAAAAAGTCTTATACTTTTTTTTTTTTAAATTTTTGTTGACTTGGTCAAAAATTTTCAAATTTCTACAAAAAAAATTATAACTCGAAAACTACAAAAAATCGCGGAACATACATGGGGGTTTTTCGGATACCCCATGGGGTGGTCTATCTCTGGTTTTCCGCTTGACACTATTTTTTGGGACACCCTGTATAATCTATCATTTATAGGTAAGTATAGCTCCTTAAAAAACAGTACTGGTGGTGCTGTCCGACAAACGGCATCTTATCTCAGTTGCTAGGTACCCAGCAGCTGAATTTGCCCTCTCGGACTCAACACTGGTTGGCACCGGTCAACCTGGTCAGTAGTCGTAGAAACACGCAAAAAAGGATGTTTACATGCACTTAGAGCCTCTTCTAATTCCTCTGGAACAGTCGTGTTGGCTTTTGCAGCAGCAACACGTAAATTCAATTCAAATTCAATTCGCACCGAATCCATGCGGAATGCGTAGCTGATTGCTGCCGCTTAATCTCGTCAATCTCGCGAGATCTCGCCCAATTTATGGTTTGGGATTGATCTCATAAAATAGCTCGAGATCCCGCGAGATAGGGATTGCATTCCCTACGTGTGATACTCTCTGGCCGCACCACAGTGGAATATTAATAAAACTGTTTCTAGATTTATATATTACATGTTTCTAGATGTATGTACTATACGGTGCGTGTAATGAAAACATTGTACTTCAACGAATAATGAAATGCATAGGTACATATAATGAAGTTTTGGTAGCGCGGCTGGGAAGTACACTCCCTGGCCACGACCGACACCACGGTTTTGCAAACTATTTGGCGCACCGGGACATTGTTTTCTCTTACGTGCCCTATACTTTAGATATACTTTAGAAATAATATAGCCTTGTGTTATTTAACATATTTGTGTTCAAGTTTTATTAGGCGAACTCGGACATAGTAGGTATACAGTAAAGAATTGCACGGAAATTGTTCTTTTCCGTGCGCTATAAAGAGATTCAAAAAATTTATTACTTTACAAATTATACATTATATATATTTTCGTTTATTGCGGATCACTTAGACAGAGTTGATACGACAGTGGGGCTTTCCTTTAAACTGCGTATACTAGATACCATTTTCAAGCTCTGTACCAAAAATCAATTAAATAGGAGCAGTAGTTTAGTCGCAAATGATTTTTTAAGTTTTTGCCCCGTTTGAACACGATGTATCTTTCCTAACAGCTGTCTATACGCATAGGTCATGCACCTTAAAACGATAAATCTGAGTAAAACCTACGATGCGTTGTTGCCGCTCTGATGCAAGTCACAAGTACAACCAAATATTTTCGCTAAAAAGATTGCAATGCATACACACACACTTGCACTTTCATTACAAAGGGTGGTTGCGTTTTACTCTGATTTGTAAGCTATTTAATTTATTTGAAAGAAAAAAAATCTAATTTTTGGTGCTTTTTATTTTTATACCGTATCCAATTATACTAAACATGTATAGTATACGTAGTGTAATTTAATGCCCCTCTGTCATATCAACTCTGTATAAAAGCACACAATGCATATAGTATTAGTAACAACGACTTCAAAACTATGTTAGTAAAACTTACAACCTAACCTAACAACAACTAATAACTACGTGGCTCAACAATGTTGGTATGTGCCTCTGCACCCAGTGCCTAATGAAGAGGCTGTCCACCTTGACAACCAATGCTTTTAGGATGCTGTTGGAGCTTCCGCGGAACCTACCCATTATTGACGCCACCCTCTTTCTCATTATGGTATGAAAAACGTCAACACGGGCTGCCGCGAACATCTGCAAAGCGCTGCAGAAGCGCGGAAGCCGCATCAACATCCTAAATGCATTATTATACTGAACGCGTAGGATGTTGTAGGTCCTCTGCGTATACTTTACCCACAAGCTGCACGTGTAGAAGGTTTGGCAGTAGGCCTTAAAAAGATACACCTTCACATCCCTACCACAGCGTGCAAACCTGCGGGCTAACATATTGCACCGAACCGCCAACGCCCTACGCCCCTGTCCAAACCTGGATCATCAGATAAGTCCTCCATGACGACATGCCCTAAGTACTTCACATGAGTAACACGCTGGAATGTTGTTCCGCTTATAACCACTGGAGGAATGTTACCTATGATGCATGTTTGCTATAGAAAACTACCATTTGCGGTTTCTTGACGTTTTCTAGCACTACGCGATCTTTCGAAGCTGCAAACTTGGTTTTACACTATTGGTATCTATCGTAACAACATCCCAAAAATCAGTACAGTGTAGGTATTTTTTTGCGGGTTCTCTATTGTGTTCCCTAACTGTTTTATCCATAATCTAAAATGCCATATTTTTTTTTCTCCTGATCATCATTTGTCCGAATGATAACTTGCCACTTAATGTCACTTAATATCACATGCCTTATAATTGAAATCCCTAAATACAATACGCCCTAAATGTATTTTTCATAAACATTACAATCAATAATATACAAAAGACATCAAACTATTTTATTTATTTATTTATTTAACCATTTATGTACACACTTATATAAACAGACAAGAAGAAAAAAAACAGAAAAATAGGTACAAAGGTGATGCTTATTTCTAATGAAATCTCTTCCAGCATACCTGCGATAGGATAGCAGATTTAGAGATGTAGACAGCGTGTGTAAGACTAAAATAGAAAATAAAATACATAAAATCAAAAACAATTCACTTAATAAAATAAATGTTTATTTATCCTAATAATATTTTTAAAACAAATTTGTATTACAAAGCTTTTGCTATGAACTTCTCTCAGGCGTTACGTAGAAACGAGTTATAAGACAGCGGACAATATTGCATGACATGTAGCATGCAAGCGAGCATGCAAGCAAGCACGCAGTATGCAAGCGAGCATGCAACATGCAGCAGGCAGGGTTTCTGTCACGGCTCCGGCGCTGCACGCGAGCTTATCGTCGCAGATGGTTTAACGCTCACCACCGCAGCTTCGTCTTGCTGGCCGGCCAGCCGCAGCCGCGGCGGCAAGCGTTACAACCAACTGCTCCTCAACTCGCGGGCCACCTCGCCCTTCCGCGCCTACGCGATTCTAAATTACACTCTAGGGGTAGGGCATACAAGACTGTGTGCAGTCAGATTTACAGCGATTCGCTTCTGTTACTAAAACCAATTTTTTTCAGTCCTTCCCCGTAGTCAAACTATTTTGTCCAACTGATTTGACCACAAGGAAATTTGACGATGGATCTCTCTACCTGTGGTCAAACTACTCCAATGATCCTACCTGTATATAAAGTTTGACTGCTGTAGTGTACAGTTATGACAAAAATTAAAACCGTAATATAATTTTTTCAAAGTTATAATAATAATGTTTCAAATTATTAAATCGCAGTTACCAGAATGGTCCATTAAGAAAGTTCATTTGGATTTTGTAAAGAACTGCAGCTGCAAATTATATTAATTCCAATTTGGTTTCTATCATCGGTTTCTATCATTTCACAAATCCTCAATGGAAAAAGGCCAAACTCAATGGTAAAATCTTAGTGGGAAAACAACGGAGGCACCGTTGCGCTTCTATCGCCACTCCTCTCGCAAAAAAAAAACAAAAGAGAAAAAGAGAAACGCGTATTGGGATTCTTTACTTCTCGGCCACTTCTTCCCAAAAAATGTTGGGAATACATTTACAGTTTAAATACCAATAACCTAAAAATGTAGAGAAAACCTTGCTCATAACTAAAAGTCATCGTGGAATGGTGCGTGTAAGGGTAGGTTCAGATGACAAGCGCTCAGCGCGCGTTGAACGCGCGTTGAATTTTTGTATAGTGTTCACATGGTGCGCGCTTGTCAGGCGTTAAACGCGCGTTGTTGCGGCCAGTTTGAGTTCTACATTTGTCGAAGATGGACGTAGAAACAGTTTTATCGGTGATTTTATACAGACGGCAGAAACGACACAACAGAAGACGGAGATATTGGGTTCACCCAATTTTGTCAACCAGGCTGACTGAAAGTCAGTACATTATTTTATATCCTAAGTTAAGGCAATTTGAGCCCAAATTCTTTAACTACTTCAGAATGTTTAGTTGTTAATGTTAAAGTCATTTGATGACTTACTGACTCTCATAAACGATGAACTCGTAGCAGATAAAAACGCTGTGCGATATAGCATTTCACCGGAAGAAAAACTCACAATTACATTGAGGTAAGTTTTTTAATAATCAACATAATCTATAAATCAAATCAACTTGTTTAGGAACAATTTTTTTAAAGAAAAAATAACATTTTGTTACTCGCAGAATAACTCTAACTCTGATTCATTGCTGACATTAGTTGGTGCTGGCGATGGAGTAGGTGTTACTGGCGATGGAGACCCCATTGCTGTAGTATAACCATAATGTGCAAAATTATTTGACACACTAGACTGCTGTGATCTATAATCATGATAACGAAAGCCAACAGAAGCTGATGACTGATGACGCTGCTCTTGTGATGAATAATTTCTTCGTTGTGATACCGGGTAATTTTGATTTTCATATGTCTGTTGTTGTGGTCCTTGAAATTCATTTTGGTTTTGCAAAATTAAATTATAAATGGCAATTTTAGTTTGAAGTCGCCTATATTCCGGAATTTTTTTAATCTCTTTAACGAGTGACAAACAAAACAGCTTGTCTTCATCGTCATCTTCTTTTGGATGAGACACATTTTTCTGTGCTAAACTCTGCTCTAATATGTTTGCAAATCTTTCATCAGCAGGATTTAATTTTTGTTTTTTTCTTGAAGTAGATTTAGGACTCTTAAAGCCAGAACTTATTTCTACTTCAGCAACCTCTGACGAAGTTGATGCATTATCTGCATCGAAACTACTTTCTGTATCTTTGTTGGCAATTGATGCCTGTAGAAATCGTAGTCTATTATAATGAATATATGTCGAAGTTTTGGAAGCTCCTGATCCAGATTTGACAGTCTTTATTTTCTTCACCTCTCTCATATAATTATCCCGTAAACTCTTCCACTTTTTTTGCAGGGATGACGCTGAAAAAAAAAACAGTAGGTATTTAGTAATAGTTTATGTTTGTTTCCAGATATTTGGCCATTGGATGTTCATTTGGGACATTAAGCTACGACTATAGAATTGGCAAATCTACTGTGGCTAGATACTATAATACCACATGTATGTGAAACTATTTGGAAAAAATTAAGGCCCGTTGTTATGAGTGAACCAACGAAAGAAAAGTGGTGTGAAATATCCACGATATTTGAAAAGAACTCAAAGTTTCCCAATTGTTTGGGAGCCTTGGACGGGAAACATATACGGTTAATCCAGCCTGAACACACGGGTTCTATGTATTATAACTATAAAAATTATTTTTCGCTAGTTTTATTGGCGCTAGCGGATGCAAACTATTGTTTTGTGTGGGTTGACATAGGTGCCTACGGTAAAAACAGTGACTCAGGTATATTCAAGAATTCTTCATTGTACAAAAAGCTGACAGAAAGGTCATTAGATCTACCTGAGCCAAAGGCATTGTTAATACAAAATAGACCGACAACGTTGCCATATGTGATAGTGGCTGATGAAGCTTTTGGCATGATGGAGAATTTAATGCGTCCATATGGGGGAAGGTCACTAACTTATGCTAAAAAAATATTTAATTACCGTTTGACATTAGCACGCCGGTATGTTGAATGTACTTTTGGCATAATGTGCAATAAATGGCGCATTTTACACAGGCCGTTAGATGTTAACATCGGTTTTGCAGAAAAGATCGTAAAAGCGATATGTACACTAAATAATTATGTCAGAATCAGGGATGGCTACAATTTTGAAGACACACTTTATACGCCACCCCTGGAAAATCTAGCCTCACATTATACCGGACGTGCTGTGCGACAGGCGGATAATGTTCGAGTACATTTAACAAACTATTTCATTAATGAAGGAAAAGTAGATTGGCAGGATCGTTATATTTAACTTGTAACACAAACCGATTGTAAATGTAAATAAATATATATACTCACATAATATTTTCTTCTTTTCTTCATTGTCATGTCCTTCACAAAATATAAGGACGAGTTCTTCCCAAGCCCGTCTTCTCAAATTCTTATCTGAATAATCGCTACTTGTCATGTCCCATATCGCAGGACGTTTCTCTATTTCATCAATTAATAATTCCGTATTAAAAGCTTCGGTTTCCATTTCGGACGATTTTCGGACGAACTTGACGAACCCTAAAATACGTCTATCCGCGTCGAAAGCGCGCGCTCAACTGAACGGAAACATAGAAAACCAATGATCTCAAAGCGGCGTTGACGCGCGCTGACAACAGTCGAGCGCTAGCGCAGCGTTGAACGCGCGCGTTACTAAAACGCGCGTTAGCATGTGTACGGCCTGAATAAAATGTATGTAGTTGTAAACGCGCGTTATCAAAACGCGCGTTGAGCGCTTGTCATCTGAACCTACCCTAAGGGGGAACGGCACCGAACTAAATAATCTTGTTGCCGTTCTTATATCGTAAAAAAAAATCTATCTCAATTTATTTAAAAAATAGCCGACATCTATTTCATCGTGTATTAACTCCATTTGGCATTTTTGAATGAATTCGTCTCTATATATTAATTCACTCCGGCGAGGAGACGGTTCTTCGGAGGAATTGCTTTCTTTGTCTAATAATGTTTTGAGCAAACGAGAAACTGTTATTGGATTATGTCTCTTCATAAATTTATTAAGTTGAGCATTCCAGCTCTCTACAACATTATTAGTTCGATGCCTTTGTCCATATACGGACCATTGTATTCTAAATGATTTCTTTTTTAGCCATGTGTTCTCGTAATATTGAAGGTATTTTTAAATTTTTGGTGTTTTAGGACAATCAGATTGTATATAATCCCAACCTTCATCAATTTTTTTTCAGGTAGTAAAGCATTGCAGCACATAATCCGACCACTCTTTTTCCATCTTTGCTTTGTATTTTAAGTTTTTTGGCCTTTTTCCATTGTGAATTTGTAAAATGATAGAAACATTTTATTAACTGGACATCTGTGAAAATCGATGAAATAGCATTGCTGGCAGCAATTTCAAAATCAGAGTGATTTTTTTTTGGTAACCATTCGGGTATTTGAGAATGTAACACAGAGAATAAAAATGCATAAATGATTCTTCCGTTTTATCCGTCATTAGAGCATAAGCAACTGGAATCACGTGCGTTGTGGTTGATGATGTATCTAATGCCGCATGGATGCTGTACAATTGTGTAAATCCATTTGGGCAACTGTAGAAAGTGCCATCCCCAAAAAATTCTTTCAATTGAACCATTCTTGTCTTATTTTTTTCTGAACAAAAAATCATAATTCGTCTTGTTTCATTTTTTTTTCATTTCTTTCCATTTTTGATTATATGACGCGACGCTTGACATTTGACATTTATCTTTGACTGTACATACTTAAACTGCATGCATACAGCGTGCTAAAAAGTTGCAATATCAATAAAGTTTGACCACTGGGAAAATTATTCCTTGTAGTCAAATCAGTTGGACAAAATAGTTTGACTACGGGGAAGGACCCATTTTTTTGCAAATGCAGCAAACAATTTTATTATAAATTTACAATACTTAGGACTTAATTTCATGCAAAATTAGGAGCTTCAATTAATAAAGTACCATATATTATGACAGAATAGTTTTAGAAGTAAAGATATTATGTAAAACAAATTTTAGTATTTTTGAACATTATGGTTACTGAAGTTTATGGCAAACGTGTTATGGATAATGATTTTCGGACAAACAATTTTAGGAGAAGAAAAGGTGTACCTACCTTTTTTGCGACCTCCTAACGCGATGTTTGTGTCTGCGTTGACCTACTTTTGAGTTTTATATTACTACACCGCTAATTTTATCATTTCTTCTTTCAGGTTGTGCGCATTCTTGGATATGAATAATTGTATAATTTATGAATGACAGCTATCGCTATGTACCAGCTCTTCAAATTAACTAACCTTTATTCTGATTTATGTCAATAAAATGTGTAATTAAGTTGCAAATAGGAAAAATGTATTTATCTTTTATGGGATTTTTTTCAGCAGCAATTTTTGAACTACACAATACAAACAATACAGCAACTATCAATACAGTTCTCAGAGCCTATGGCCAGCAATTTTAATCGTCACGATATAGTTGATTACTTTTCAATAATTGTATATTTCTTGACAGCTAGTTATCTTATAAGTGGCTACCAGCTGGTAGTAGACCTCTGAAGGATGGACAGTTATTATCTTTGATCGTGGGAGTATTGGCGTACATGTTAATATTTGGTTCAGGAGCAAGAATCCATTTCCGATTTCCGTGTCACTATTTTTACGTTTTATTATTTTTACTATTGTCACTATTAACGTTTTCAAACGACCCAGTGTTCTCAGACATACCTTCGTATGTTGAAAACTGGAGTAGCGAAGGTGTCTCTACTGAAAATGACGACCCTCGGAATATAATGATTAAAAAAATTGAGGGGGGTTTAGAAACAGTAATAGAGCACGAATCCAAAAAAAAAATTCTGTCTGTTTGTCTGTGAGTCTGTTTGTTTGTACACGCTAATCTTCGGAACTACTCGACGGATTTGAATGTTTTTTTTTGTAGTATAAGTATTTAGTCTGGGCAACATAAATAGGCTATAATTTATCTTGGAAACTTGAACACCTGATGCAGAACCGCAACAGACCAGCTAAAGTATAAGAGATATAAAAATGGTGTCATAGCAAAAATTATTCCACGTGAAGAGCATTTTCTTTTTTCATTTCATTTTCATTGCTGTGAGAATAAATTTGAAGATCTGGAACACCCGTTGTGGAACTCCAAAGCCCAGCGACACTATAACATATTAAGGAATGACGTCTTAGCATAAGTTCTTTAGTCTGATGGGCATTTCCTGTTGACATACAAAAATGAAAGATCTGGAAAGTCTCCAATCGTCTCGCTCATCCCGTTGTTTTCCCGTCCCCGGGCCTTAGAATTCTACATCAGACGTTTCAGATCTTCGATTTTGACGACCCCGTTGTCGCTGGCATAAGCAACAGGATCCGCGTACGAAGCCGCGGGCAGAAGCTAGTATTGAATAAATAACGATTTGTTAGTACCTGCAGGGGCACATTTATCTAATATTAGGGGTTAAAGTTGAAATTGCCGATTTGTACTGAAAAATTAAAATTCTTTTTTTTATAATTTAACATATTCATTTAATCAAAATAATTACCATTATTATCTATACATTGCTGTCATCTAATAGGTATGTCATTTATGCCTTTGCTATAACTGTGTGAAAGCATTTTGTACTGCCTCCTGAGAAGAAAACTTTATAACACGTAGAAAATTGTCCAAATCACGAAAAAAATGGTAGTCCGTTGGATCAAGGTCTGGCAAATACGGAGGGTGACGAATACAAATACAAATATTTTATTGGAACAAACAATTTTGTGTACGTTAATACTGCGTTAGTTTAGTAACTGTGTCGCAGTTATTAGCGCCCATCCCAGAGCGAAAAACCAACTGAGTTCCTTAACAACAATTTTGGTTATAATTATAGGTAAGAACTAGACATAACATCGATAACAATAAAACTAGAACTAGACATTTAATAATAATAGTTGTAGCAGAATAAGTGGGTGTGCGTGTAAGTGAAGGTGTGGAGGTGCGAGCGTCTGTGTGTATGGGAAGGGTGCGTGTATGTGTAAGCGGAGGATGTGAATGAATATAATTAACCTTTTGACCGCCACGTCAAAAAAGAACAAGCGTGCCCTCGGCGCAAAAAAGAACATGTCAATGTGTGCGTATAATGTTGCCACAGTAACTGCATTACCCTGTTTTTGGACTGTTATTAGATGAAGTAGGGTAAATTATTTTCAGGATTTAATTGAAACGAAACGAGTTTTTTAATTAAGATTTATTATACTACTTAAATGATAAATGATTTTATTTCTGTAAGTAGGTTTGAACAAACACTTTTACACGTCAATCATATTTTATTTTAAACTAGATGAGGTCGGCGTTTCCTATGTGACTACTCTGAGAAGAAAGGCCGAAACAAACTCAGAGGTCACAGTCTCTTTTAAAGTCCAGACAAAATCTTGGTCAGATCATGTGCAGGCTATGTAGATCGGTGTCTGCAATGGTCTTTTGAGGAAAGAACCACACATATTGAGTGGACCTGTCCAGTCAGTGCACGCATTTGTCAGTAACCGTGCAGCTCAACTCAGAACTTAAGGAGCTCAACGATTCGACGAACAATACCAAAGAAAGGACATTTTGGTAGGCCGCATCAGCTACTCAAACTGCCAGAACATGATTAAAACGAACAAAAACACACATAGTCCTCACATTCACAATAATTTAAAATAATATAATACTTTGTACAGTAAATATTAGTGTCATTGTATATGAAAATAAGTATACATACTTATAGCAAAGATTAAAAGTAAAAATAGTTTTGACAGTATAATAGGCATTCTGGCATAGTTTCCTTTTTATAAAAGATTTGAATTTATTAAGGCTTAGTGCTTTAATGTGGCTAGGAAGTTTATTATAAAAACGTATACATTGGCATCTAAACGAGCCACCTATTTTCTTGAGCCTTGTAGTAGGAACAACAAATTTGTGTTTGTTCCTAGTATTTAAATTATGGATATCACTGTACTTTTTAAACAGATTAATATTTTTATGTGCATACAAAAGATTTTCATAAATATACTGAGAAGGCACAGTCATTATATTAATCCCTTTAAATTTGTCTCTGAGGGAGTGTCTGGGACTTAATTTATAAATTGAACGAATTGCCCTTTTTTGTAATAACAAAAATCGTCTGAATACCGAATACCGTACGACATTACACTATGAAAATAACTAAAGTATACTAAACGGGCTGTCTCTAAATCAGTTAAACCACGAATTTTCCTAACGGCGTATGCTGCAGAGCTAAGCTTCTTTGACAATTTATCTATATGGGGGCCCCATTGAAGCTTGGCATCCAAAGTTTTGGCTAAGAATACTGTGGTATTTTCGGGTTTCAACTCTTCACCCTTTATGAGAATACTTGTTTCTACTTGTCTACCATGAGGTATCGTAAACTTATTACATTTTGTTTTTTTCTCGTTAAGAAGAAGGTTATTAACATTAAACCAGAACTACTTTTGCGAGGGCACTATTTACATTGTCAGTAACCAGCTGCTGAAGTTTGAGTTTAAATAAAAGTGAAGTGTCGTCTGCAAACAGTACTATATCATGTTTATCCTTTATGAGGTAACTAAAAAAAACACTAACACTTAGAAACTAAACACTCCAAACAATTTGAAAAAAACACATTATTGATGTATATACATATATATATATACACATATACTATGCTATTATTTGATCCAATATTATTTGTTTTTATTACATTGTAGAGCCAATATTTTTTATCGTGACTCGGGGCATTTTTGAGCTGATGCTGGCAACACTTACATGATATAATTTATTGGTTATGAATGTTAAAAACTCGACAAAATCCTATTATCTTCAGTTTTAATGAGACATATCGTTCCGTCATGCTATGGCATAAATAATCATCATTTAAGAAACTATAATTAGGTACAAAACCGTCGTACTTACGCGTGAAAAGACACACCGGCAAACCTAGTGAGTTCGAAATTATATCGATAAAACACTTAAAAATTAATAAATCACACAATTTTTTTAACCGACAGTATGTTTTTAATAAAAAGTCTATACCGGAAAAATATAATACAGGAGTTTTATTTCATCCCGCTTTGTCCTTTAGGACAGAAATCATAATGATGTGTCACAGTTTCGGCGTTGAATCCACAATTCAAAACAAAAATCGATAAAACCAAGTCAATACCATCACGGCACTATGTTCAATCTTGACGTAGGTACATACTTTCCAATGACTAAAGAATAAGAGAGGACATGAACTAAAATATCTATATAAATTATACATTTTGGAAATATCATACGATTCTATACAGAAATAAAAAAATATACATGTTTCTTTCTAACTAATTATGCAATTCTGCAAGTGTCAAAAAGAGAAAACCGTATTTTGTCAGTTTTCTAAAATTGCAATATTGAAGTATGACGTCACGGAAGCCCTGCCCATCGGCCGGTTCGCCATTTTAGTTTCTGGTTTTGAGTACTTCTCAGAGTGTACATGAAGTGTCATTTGGCGTTATCGTGCGACTAAATATTAAGTTTTTTTCCATTTTGAGAACATTTTGAGTGCTGTAAATTTGACTGAGGCTGTCTGTGATAGAGGAAACCATGCCTAAGTGTTGTGTGAGGGGCTGTGGCTCGAATTACAGTAAAAAAGCGCCTCTGATATCCCTGCACAAGAAGTCGAAAGGATTCATAGATTATTAAGTTTCCTATATAAATTTATACCAATTTCTAGTCTCAATTCATGTTTATTACTGTTCGGTCATAGATTATTGCCTATTCATAGTCTTTCGAACGATATATTTCCTTATTTTGGTTTTGTTTACTACGTATTTTTATTGACAAATATAGTGTTGTGATTGTGTAATTTGCACATCGAATCGATTTTGCATCGATACAAACCAAATTTCGTTTGAATATTTAGCATGAAAGAATATACACATTTATGTTAGTTTGCGTGTTTTGTTTGTGTTTTTAGGTTACCAAAAAATGATAAACTTAAAAGTAAGTGGCTTGAATCATTGGGTCAAGAAAATATCGACTCCAGCCAGGAAAAAGTATTTGTTTGTTCACTACATTTTGAAGAGTCTTGTATTAATAGAAGTCTTGATATAGTGAGACTTCACGACAATGCAATACCGACAAGGCTCCCTAAGGTAAATTATCACATTTTCATTGTAAGCCTACATTTACCCATATATTCGAAAATAATGTTGGAGCTGATGAAGAGTGTACAACTACAACCTATCTTTGCATTGTATAAATTCAATCTCTTAGTATTGTATAATTGCATAGCACATGTGTGAGCACTATGTACCCACTATAAAGGTTACTGGGTTCGTCTTTCATTGACTTGAATGTGCCCTGGCGGCTGAGAGTATGTCATGCTCACTCAAATGTGTCGCTGGTGGTGGCGTGTGTATTGGATCATTGAGTTCCCTTCAAAATGGTTGAGCTGAATGGTGCTGATCCATACGTCATGTTCGTGAACGGGCGCCGTCAGTAGGCACTGGTCATTTCTTAGCTGCCACGGCTTATTTTAATTCCATAATTGTTTTTATCTTTTTATTACGGACGCTTTTAACGTGCACGTGTTTCTACATCGTTCTCACATGTATAATTACAACATGAATGATGTAACCACTTTTTTGTAACAATATTTTGATTTAAAAGAGTGTCCATGGAGTTTCTTGCCCGTTCTTCTCCATAGGTACCTACTACGCTTTGGAATGGGCAACTAGCTTCATCTTTCTGACTGACCGACCCCTTGACAATTCAAAAGTGCCTGTAATTGGTTTATTTGAAATAAATGCTTTGAGTTTGAGTCATAATACATTATTATTTCCCTGTACATTTATTGTAGACAGGCAGACTTTATTGTATTTCACATTATTGGTGTACTTAATACTAATTACAAACTGATATTATTGTATCTATTTGAAATAAAACGGTTCTCCCATTAAATGCATAATATCGATTTCTGTTGTTTTATTTTGTTAATAATAGGTGTAGTTTTGAATTCCTTGTTGCAGTTTAATTTACTCTTCTTCTAGCTTGATTATCACGAGCAACTATTAATCATAGAGTAAATAATATCAAGTACAATTAATTTTAAATGAACCGCCAAATTGATGATTTTTGCAATTTTTCAGTCAGATTACGCAACAACAGGCTTTTTTGTACTTAATCCATAATGCGACCGACGTCCTAGAATGAGAATCGAATAACACCCTACTTACCTACTATCTACTTAAAATCAAAAACCTTATTTTAATGTATGTGATTTCGATTAATCGATTTGTAATCAACACGATGAACAAAATCATTGCAAAGAATGAGCAGAGGACAACACTAGGTAATGGGCGGAGCCTACGCCATTTTACTTTCCACGCGGGCACGCGATACGATCTTTTAGTTCATGTCCTCTCTTATTCTTTAGTCATTGATACTTTCTTGTCATCTTATGATGACAGTGGCGTACCTAGCTGGCACGGCTTTTTTAATTTGCTCGCCTCTGCACTAGAGGTGCGCAACCGATGTTTATTAATAATATCGAAATAATAATAGGTACCTATTTAGTTCTAATAGTTTCGTATTTTTCGTTAGTTTCGTTTCACTGATATTCTGTTTCATATTGTGGAAAGAGTTTTGTAAATATGAGAAATTTGATTTCAATATTATAATTAGATAATAATGCAATAAATAAAATGAGACATGAACCATCGGTTTTTTGCTTAAAGCATTAAACCAACGGGAGACGACACGCGCACACTTTTCTATCTAAAAAAGTCTGCCGTTTTCGGCGCGGGGGACGAGGCAACGCACACAAATAGTGTTCACACCAATGCATTTTTCAGATAACGTCACTATACACGCACACGACAAAATTATCAAACACCAGCATAAACTATACTCACACAAGTACAACGTGTACTAACACATATGTACAGACAACCTGTCAGTGAAAGAGATGACGTCATCTCAAAGTAAACATCGATAGTGCGAGGAACATGTCAATAATAAATAATAAACTTATCGATATCTCATGGTCGATGAATTTTGTTTTCTGCCAATTATAATAATAATTAAATATCAAGTTTCTGTACCAGCATTTTACTAACTTGCAATGATTGTATTGGTACGTATGTTAGTATATCTATGTTTAGGACAAATCACGCAAACTGATTTAGAATCACTTTCCATTATCAGTTTATTAGTTGAATTTTTACATGTTGGTTTAGTTCGGATGGCAATGCATTATACCATCCGAGTACCATCGAGCTGATCTGATGATGGAGATGGAAAGCGGCCATAGTATATCATATAAGGGTATCGAGTGGTTTGGATATATGTATATACAACATGAAATGTCATGATACGTACTTATTAAAAGGGATTCTTTTTATGCACGTAATATACGATCTTTGGACAGACGGTCAAAGGATAACAGGTTTTTTTTTCCCACGTGAATGACTGGTCTGAGTTTCGGTTCACGCACGACAGATTTACACTGTATCTTTTGGAGATTTAACATAAAAAAAGAACCAGAGAACCACTTGTATAAAATAGTTTATTTGTAAAAATTAAGCGTTATTTACAGTTATTGCAGCTTCATAGCGCGCATTAGCAAAATGTTAATTAATGATTTTGGAAACACTATTGATTCTTAAAATGAATTAGTTTTGTGTATATGTGCCTAATACATTTCTTAGGGTCAGTTTGTTCTCGAAGGCGACACGTGTTTAAAATAAAACATGAATAAAAAAGTATAATAAGTTACTTCAAAAGTTAGGGTTAGGCGCCTAAGGTTGAGCCTCATTTTATCAGCAAGCTTCCACATTTAATTTGGACTAGGTAAATTCATTTTCATTAAGTAATCTACCTTGAAAAAAGCGAGATAAAGTTTTAAGGCGACCAGTTCCACATGAAAAATGTCACAAGCAAAAACTATTAAATAACATTATAAGATTCACCTTTGGTACCTAATTTCAAAGTTGGCAAGGCACCTTGATTTAATCTCCTCTTTTATTAGATTGTGTTATAAAACAGGTAGTTTCAAAATGCTGGGAGCAAATAATGCTACTACGTTTAGGAGTCCATAAAACATGATTTCCACAAGCTCGGATCCAGACATCCCTAATCATTACATCTTTTGGGAATCTGAAAAATAAATTATAAGAATAACATTATAATGTTTATATCGACATTTGTTTTTGTGCTGTCCCATCACTAACTTTCCTAGTACAGTGTTGCCAGAGTAACAAATTAAAAGTGCCTATTTACGGAACAAGAGTGACGAACGTAAATTCCTTATAATTAATAAAGTACAACCTAAACATATTATATTTAAAACATTAAATAAAAATACATGTTGAAAATAAAAGAATAAATGAATTTGCAAACAGTAATCCATCATTAATTCATTAAGCATCGACAATTATATTTCACGTTATTTATGGTTAGTACTATTTTTTATTGGATAAATTGTGTTAATAATAACGAATGTAAAGTAGAACTTATAATTAAATATATATACAGTCAACTTTAAAAATTACCCTAAAGTAGATCTAGTACCATTAAGTGACAACACTTTTAGATTGACAATATTTTTTAGTTTTTTGCAAATTTAATGCACTATTTGATAATATTTAAACGTAATAATACTTACAGATGAAAAGTAACGTTGTCCTTTTGTACACTAGATGTTTCCGATCTCTTATTACACGAGAACACGTTGCAATTCGGCATTTTAAGCTCGCGTCATTCTGCGCTCACTATGATTCGCTGAATGGCGCGGAGCGCGCGTCAACTAGTTTTATATAACCGCTATGACCGGCGGTCTCGTACCTTTGGCAGAGGGGAACGCCTGTCAATGGCCACTCCGGTTGGTTTAATGCTCTAAGGTTTTTTGTAATCGTATTTTTCATCACAAAAGAATTTATAACAGGTAAATATCTATTAACGGGTTTGAATTTTTTGGCCTGATAACTTCCGCCATTTTGACTTTTTTTCAAAGTAATAAAGCGCATAAGATCTTTAGTAGAGCTAGAAGGTTAAGGTAGAACTGTCAGGGTAGCCCGCGAAATTCAAATTTTCTTAGGATTTTTGTAATTTGCAGGCCAGTGCTAGGTTGTATGTTAATTAAAATATTATTCGCGGCTGTAAGACGTATGTACCTGGTTACAGAATTATAATCATCAAAATCATCAATAAAACCCTCCCACCCACCCTAAGTTCATAAAGGTCGAGGAATGACTTTCAAGGTCAAAGTCATTCCTCGACCTTTACTTTTACTTTGATAGCTCATATCTCGGAAACGTGATACCTACTTTAGAACTTTTTGTCTCATACACAACTTGTTTGTATTGATTCCAGCTATCGATTAATATACGTCTTATGCGTGGCAGCTACATTGAAAAAAAAAATTAATGGCGGAAGTTAATCCGACCACCACTCATATTCACTTCACTTCACTACTCATATTATAGTCATCTATTATTAACAAGGGAAATGAACAAAAAAATGCTGTTTTATGACATTTATTTACGTCTAAAATTCGGTCACGCTGTCGCGACCGTGGCGTGCTGGGCACATTTTGGTTTGTCGTCTATACACGACTGTGGCGGTCAAGAGGTTAAAGGATGAATTCATAGCTTGGCGCCGAGGGCACGCTATTTCTTTTTTGACGTGGCGTTCAAAAAGTTAAAGAAGAACTTCATAGGTACCATGTGAAAAAAGTTTCACTCAAAAATCTCAAACCATGAAGTTTCTATGTCAATTCGAAGTACCTAATACAATAAAACGGCAATTTCATACTTTAACCCCTATTATTATTTATAGGAAAGGAAATATTTAAGGAACTATAAATTTGTCACTTCAGTTAACAGTTGATAAAAGTTAGCGGGAGTGACGCGGTACTCTCAAAAAATAAAAAACAAGGAAGTAAAAAAAAACTTTATTACGCTAGAATACCGAAACGATGACTCCATGCGTTTTCGGTATCCAGGCGTCGAGTGGCGACGCGACAACATGACATTAAGACATGACAGTAAGACGCGTGAGTGCGAACGCGTTGTCCCGAGTATAATCAATCATGCACCATCGACAAGGTCAGTTGTGTTTAGCCACCAATTCTTGTACAATGCGAATGATTCAATTGTAGGCATTTGAATTTGTGCTGTATATCATAACGGTACTGAGACCTAAATAAGTTGCGTCCTACCGGAAGTCCGGCTGGCAGGATTCCGCGCGATCTATCCTAACATGTCCAGCAATAATGCTCCAAACGTTCAATTGCATTATTTTCAAACGCGTTTCCTCGGGGTTAAAAAAGGACAACCAGCAAAGGATACAAAAGAACAGCATCCTAAAAAATCAGTACACTGCAATTTAGATTAGGTTAGTGCTTTTAGGTTTTATATTAATACCGCTAATTTTATCTTTTCTTCTTTCAGATTGTGGGCATTCTTGGTATGAATAATTTATGAATGACGGATAACGCTATATACCACCTCTTCAAATCAACCTTTATTCTGAATGTTAAATGTCAATAAATTGTGTAATTAAGTTGCAAATAGGATATTTTCTTTTTTAATAGGATTTTTTTTCAGAAGCAATTTTTAAACTACACAAAACAAACAATACAGTAACTATCAATACAGTACTCAGACTCAGAGCCTATGGCCAGCAATTTTAAACATCTTGCATTTTTTTTCATCACGTAGTTGATTACTTGTCAATAATTGTATATTCCTAGACAGCAAGTTATCTTTTAGGTGGCTACCAGCTGGCAGTAGACCTCTGAAGGGTGGATAGTTATTATCTTTGATCGTGGGAGTATTGGCGTACATGTTAATATTTGGTTCAGGAGCAGGAATCCATTTCTGTGTGTCCGTGTTTGTAATAGCTTTCGTGCGATCTAGATTATCACTATTGAATTGTTCATCATTAGTTGGAATGTAAGTTTTCTTTACAAAATTGCCCATGACAATTTTTGTAGGGAACGTTTCATGGTCGTTTTGGTATATAGTCGGATTTTTGTTACCTTTGTGACATTCAAATTTTTCAAGCTTGTCTCGTCTACGATCTGCTATGTATTTCTTTTTAGGTGTGGCAAAATCATGCTCCTTATTATTCAAGGACGGACCAAAAGAAGTGTCCAGTTCGTCTTCTAAAATTTTTATTATACTATCTAAATTATTTGAAGGCAAATCATTGCGTCTAGGCTCCATGTGGTACGTTTCATATTCCGAAATCTTCTGTTCTAGTAAGTCAATCTTATCTAAATCTTTTCTCCTTTGCACACTAAATTTATGCATCTGTTTTTCTAACGCCAAAAGTATTTTCTCTAATTGAGTTATTTGTTGTTTCCTAGTTTCCACGTTTGAGATAAGAGCTTCAATCTCTGCATTTTTCTCAGTTATTTGCTGGTTCATCTGTTGAAAAAGTATAAAACATTTTAAATAGCATAATTTTTCTTCTCCAAATGAACTGAAAACGGCCTTCACAGAGCATTTATTTGAATTATCACAATTTGGCTAGTAGACTTGCGATTCCATGTACCGAATTAAATTCTATTCAAATATTTCTGTGAAATGGACGATAAGTAAGTATTTCCACTTAAACTTAAGTTTGTCCACACTTATAGTAAACTAAAGTTGCTTTCAAAATTGCAAGGACCTGCTTACATTCAGTTACTATTGAAAATGCCGTAAAAGTTTTGAAATCAAATTCCAGAAACTAAATTTTGAACGCTGTACACATCGAAGTCACAGTACCTACAATAAAGTAAGAAGATGTTCTGTTGTTCATCCTTCAATATAATATAATGAATTACGTAAATGTTGACTATTGTTAGATACAGGTAAACCAGAAAAAGTATATACGTTTCGGTAATTTTGTGTTTCCGAATTAGCAGCAGAGCCTCTATCATTGCCCGTTTGTACGAAGTTTTCTCTTTGTCGGGTTACCTACTCCGGTCGCAGGTCGCCATGTCACTCAAAAGTTTTGAAAATTTTATTGGAATTACATACGCGATGTTAATCCATTGTAACGGTATCTACATCGCCACACGCGAGCTGCGCGTCACACTCGACGTCACGCAAATCCTGCATCGCGCAAGCACTGTTTACCGCGTGACTAGCATAATATATACAACTTCCTGACATCAATCGTCGGGCAGTTGCCCACCAGACACGACACCCATCTGGTCGGAGGATCCTCCCTTTTCTATGGAGGTATCAGAGGTATGAGGGAACTTTACACCCTCTTCCTCGTACCTACACTATAATTTTGAAAGCATGGTAATTCAAAATACGCAAGTACACAGCTACAAGGATATTTTGGTTCTTAAATGACGTTAACGTGAAGGCGATGTTAGTAAACATTTACGCAATTGTTTTGTGAAATGTCACTTGTTCTGTTACTATTTTTGCTATACCAAATATATGCATCTTTTTAAAAAGTGTCCGAAAATAGAAACCGGCCAAACAGAATAGTATAATTTGGTAACTGTTAGTGGTACCGATACCGCTATTATATGTATGGGTCCGATCATATCAAGGTCGTTACCTATGTAATTGCCGTTTAGTATACAGGAAGTTAAAGTCATGTTCAAATATAGCACATTGTTACTCTAGGGGTGAAAGTAACTTATTTAGTCCCGAGACGGGGTTTGGTCAATAGCTCGAGGGACTAAATAAGTCTTTAACCCGAGGTAAACACTATGCTTTTCATTACGAATACAAGGAAAGTAAAAATAAAAACATGAATTAGCTAAAGAAACAATGAGCCACTTCTCATATGAAATCAGGCGTTAGGTAAATCCATATCTGAATCAGATGAACTCATTGTGTTAATACAAACCTCTGCTATACGGAAGTATAAACAAAACTCTACAACTCTAAAAAACAAATGAAGATCGGATTGCCGCTTTCCCGTCAATTATTTTTTTCTGTAGCCGGCTAATAGCTGTTCAGACATTACTTTTCATTTCCATCATTGAAAAAATGGTAAATATTTTCTATGGTATATATGGTCTGGGGGGGGAAGTGAGGTGTTTGACTCCCCCCGCGACGTCTAAGAGGGGCGCGAAAACTACGCGCCGCCACCTCGGGTCCTGGTGTGTGGGGGGCAACGGACGTCCCCGAGTCCGTCGCCCCAGGACCCATTTAGGGGGGCTGGAAGAGGGCGTTGTCCGCCCTCCGCCGACGCCCGGTGCGCCTTCTGCGGGCCGGGTGAGTGGACGAGATCTCCCTCTCCCTTTCCGCAGCCTCCTTCTCCCGAACCACCGCGTCCCAGGACTCGTAGCTGCCGACCATCGACTCGGCTACGGCCGGCAGCGACAAGTCACTGCCTACTTCTGAGATGAGGGCACGGCGCGGCTCCTCCCAAGCGGCACACTCTGCCAGCGTATGCCGCGCCGTGTCCTCCCGGCAGTCGACGCAGTGGTGACACCGGGCGTCCGGCTCCCTGTTTATGCGACACAGGTACTTCCCGAAGCAACCATGCTCCGAGAGCACCTGCGTCGCCCGAAACGACAGGGAGCCGTGCCTCCTCCCGAGCCAGCGCTCGAGCACCGGCCGGACCGCCTCGATGGTGCAAGGCCGGCGGTAGGCCGAGAAAGCCTGTCTCGCCATTCCACCACCAGGAACTCGCGAAGCTGAGACCGACGCAGCTCCATGGCGGCTAGTGACATCTGCCCCAACACGCGCCGCTTATTTTTGACGGACCGGAACAGTGCGGTTGATTTTTGATTTGTGCGTGTTTCCGCGGATATTAGTGAGTGGCCGACGGGTGAAAACCGGGTACGAGCTAACTGCGGCTAATGGTAGTACGATCGCTACATACGGTTCGATTCCGCTCACGCTGAACCTCGGGTCTCCGCCGCGATTTCGCGTGGAACTTTGTGATCGCGGACGTTCCCAAGGCCATCATCGGGGTTGATTTTCTGACCCACTTTGACCTCCTCGTAGATCTGCGTAACGGGCGGCTGCTCGATCGTTCTACGATTGTGAGTGTCGTAGGTCAGGAGTCCAAGTGCTCGACCGTCGCCGGGATCAGGACAGCCGCTGGTGACACCGATGGCGCCTGCAAGGCGGCGAATATGAAGCACCGACCGGTGCACCACATACACACAACACCAGGACCACCTGTCGCCCAGAAACCACGTCGCCTGGCCGCGGATCGTTACGTCGCTGCCAAAAAGGAGTTCGAGTCCATGCTGCGAATGGGTATTTGTCGCCCGTCGGAGAGCAGCTGGGCTTCGCCGCTCCACATGGTGCCAAAGAAGGGGGACGAGTGGCGCCCTTGTGGGGACTACCGTGGTCTCAACGCACGGACGATCCCGGACAGGTACCCAGTGCGCCACATCCAAGACTTCGCCCAGACGCCCCGCGATCTTTTCGAAGATCTTTTCCACCATCGATCTGATGCGGGCGTACCACCAGATCCCCATCGCCCCAGAGGACGTGGAGAAGACTGCGATCATTACCCCGTTCGGCATGTTCGAGTTTCCGTCGATGAGTTTCGGTCTCCGGAACGCCGCTCAAACATTCCAGCGGTTCATCGACGAGGTCCTGCGCAGTTTGGACTTCGTCTATGGCTATATTGATGACCTCCTAGTGGCTTATACGTCCGAGGAAGAACACCAGGAGCATCTTCGTCTGCTTTTCGAACGTCTTCGGCAGTACGGAATTGTCGTCAACACAGCGAAATGCTGTTTCGGCGCCACGGAGGTCAAGTTCCTGGGCTACATGGTGTCTGGTGACGGAACTCAGCCACTCTCGGAAAAGGTCTCCGCCATCCGAGACTACCCTCGTCCGGCGACAGCAAAAGATCTCCGGCAGTTCCTGGGTATGATAAACTTTTACAGACGTTTTATGCCCAGGACTGCTCGGACTCAAGCGCCGCTCAACAACCTTCTCCACGACAACATCAAGGGGAAGACGCCAATCAACTGGAATGACGCCGCCGACGCCGCATTTGTCGCCTGCAAAGAAGAGCTTGCTGCGGCGACACTGCTGGCGCACCCCAAGCTTGGCGCCAAAGTCTCTCTGGTTTGCGACGCATCGGACCACACCGTCGGAGCCGCTCTGCACCAGCTGATTGACGACGTTTGGAAGCCACTTGGTTTCTTCTCGAAGAAGCTAATTGGCGCTGAAACCAAGTACAGCGCCTACGATCGGGAACTTCTGGCCATCTACAAGGCGGTCAAGTACTTCCGGCATATGGTTGAAGGACGCCACTTCTTCATCCTTACCGACCATAGGCCATAACGAGGCTGAGAGGAGTAACTATTTAATTGGCATATATAATAGTATCTTGGCTGCTCCCTTGTCCAGGACAGCCAAAAAATTATATAAAATTGTACACCTAGGTATTAAGCGTAGATAGATATAGATTGCCCGTATGAGGGTGACATGGTCATACTGATCAAAACCCTCTATAAACTAATAAAGATTTTAAAAAAATTATAAAGATCTACTAAATAACAAAATACCCGATGTAATAAAAAAATTACATTTCCACTTTTCAAAAAGAAATTGACAGATCTATTCATTAATAAATGTTAATACTCAGTTGGCGAGTTTTTTACCGATAAGAATTTAATTTGATAATATGAAATCTCTGTATTCCGGACTTGTACTAAATCTATACTAATATTGTAAAGAGGTAAGTTTGTGAGGTTGTAGGGGGTAATCTCTGGAACTGCCAGTCGGATTTCAACATTTCTTTTGTGATTTTATAGCCCAATTCTTGAGGAAGGCTATTTAACATCAAGCTAGGAGACTTAGGAGCCGAGCAAAAAAAGGCCTGAAAGAACGCTAAGCGAAAATGCATGCGATGCGAAGGGGTGCGCCGGGGGAACCAGAAATTTCACGCGGACGAAGTCGCGGGCAAAAGCTAGTCATTTATATTTTAATTCACGGTGTTGACCTCGAACTTGACGAATTTATAATCCCATTTTATTAAACTTGACATTATGTTGTATTGCCTATTTCAAATTATTTTCTGAATTTAATCATCATCGTAAACTTGTATTGATTTGATTGAATGTGTTATTAATATACATATTATATTGAATGAGTCTTAATTATTATTTTAACTGTCTGCATGCCTTTGTTAAGGTAAGAATCGTTTTAAAATCTATTCTATTCTATTTTTTAAATGTATTCAAAAAAGAAGATGGCAGCGTTTCGATTTTAGGCACGCGCCACCTTAGCCTAGTAGCGCTTTATGTACTTCCACGGTTGTAACCGTGTTGTAACAGCCTCTATATTAGATCTCATATTCGCGAATTCGTATTTCTGAAGATAGACGATGATTCCCTAAGGGCATACTTTTCCTTAGAGATCTATCTGTATTAAATCAACTTACGTCCATATCTGCTCGAGTTCTCATTTCCAAATTATTTCGTAACAGTTTTATTATATTAGTATGTTCTTCATCTTTTCCTGATAGCATCTTTATTACACCATTCCGTTGTTCTAGCAGCTGTTCTTGATTCGCAATGGTGTACATGTATTGCTCCAATTCCACATCTTTCTTTTGCAATGCGTCAGCAAGCTCTCCATTCTGTCTAGTCGCTTCTAGCAACTTGGCTCGTTGTTCATTTACCTAGATATTTACAAAATATAAGAAGAAAAACAAAAAAATTGATGACTGTAAATAAACACCAAATTTTTATTTGTTCATAACCTGATTCGCCTAATGAGTGTATTCATATTATTAAGTATATTCAGTCAAGCTTACCATTTCATGAAGTTCATTTAGGTTCTCAAATTCACCAAAATCTTGCTGCAACTCTGCAATATTATTTTTAAGGCAGGATAACTGTTCCTCATATGATCCCATTGTGCGTTCACTACAAAACAATGATTATGGAATATTTAATAACTTCAGTTAAGTCTATCAAAAGATATAGCTTCAACCTTGGTATTTACTGAGAATTTGGATTAGCAGTTCATCCTGGTAGTGGGATTTCTAAATTAAGATAAAAACTGAGACTGCTTTGCAGCATTTTTGTATTAAATGAACGTACTGAAGCAAAGTTTGATATGTCATTCATTCATTCACTGCTGAATATAGGCCTCCTCCTGTTTGTGCCTGTTTGTCCCTGGCCCGTGCAAGTCAATTGGTCAGATCAGTTAAAGTTTGTTTTACCTTTCTTGTAACTGTTTTTCTAGCAATGACAGTTTATTTTCAAGATCTGATATATGATTTTCCTTGTTAATTAGATTAGATTTCAGATTTTCTTCTAAATCGATTGATTCTTTGATATTGTTCTGCAATAGACGTGTTTAATAGTTTTATAACAATATCATCATATGGGTTACACTCTTGTTACTAATCATTTAAAACATGTAATACGTACCTCATATTCTTTTATAGTCACATTTTGTTCTGCCACCTTATTTCTGTAATCTTCGATTTCAATAAGCACAATATCTAATTCTCGCTTAGTAGATGATAACTCGTTCTCAAAGTTCATTGCGTAGCCTGAAATCGATTAGGTTTAACTAACATGTTCCAAGGATCTTCTTTCATAAATACATCCTATAGCTACAGATTAAAAACCAACTTAATTTTTCTTTTGTCTCCTGTAGTTCCTTCGTTACATCTTTAAGATGAAGTTCAGATTCCAAGAGTTTCGAATGTAATGACTCCAGTTTAACTTCGACATTGTGCTTCTCTTCTACTTCTTCCTCGTATTTCTTCTCAGCTTCAATAAGCTTTGCAACGTGTGCGTTCATATCAAGTTTGACAGTTTGAAGTGATTCGTTATAATAATTGGATAGATCCCCAAGGCGTTTTTCCAAATCTTCCTTCCTACAATTTTAACTTTTTTTAAACAGTTCACAATTATTACAACTATGTAACTTAATTGTACTTATGACTTTTTGGCAAAATGCTTATAATGATTTAAACTTACTCAGTTTGTAACTTTTCACGAGCTTCTGCTATTTCTTCTAAATGCGTTGTATTTATCCTAATTGATTCTCTTAATTTGTTGAGTTCTACATCAAACTCAGATTGTAACGATTGGTTCTGAAAAACGTAGCGAGATATTTGAAATAAAGTAAACATACAAAAGTCAATCAGTCGTTATTCGGATTCCAACCTGATCATGGACGGTGCGCTCTAAGGCCCAAGTATGTGAGCGAGCCTGTTCCAAAGCTGCTTCTAATTGAGAAGCTCGCTCTCCAGCAATCTTGATTTGACCTTCTGCTCGAGACAAACTATCCTTCATAATTATTTTTTTACACCTTTCTTCCTTGAGCAACTTCTCGAGCTCCTGGAAATTATATTTTGTTAGTAATATGCACATTGAGTCTTGTATACCAAAAGTAACTGATTCAATATGATTACCTCCACTTTAACTTTATTTGTGTGTGACCGTAGATGATCGGAATTATGTATTTGTTTTCGCAAATCGCTATTCTGCGAATTCAGATCCGACAATGTGTACGTCAGTTCTTCCTTACATAGTTGGAGAGCTACTGTTTCTTTTAAATTTCTCCTGATAACAATAACATATATTTCATATGTAATAACTCATTTACTCGTACTTAATGGATTTTTTTTTGTTTAGCCTACACTGTCCCA
The DNA here is from genome assembly GCA_937001585.2 of Brachylomia viminalis. Taxonomy (NCBI): domain Eukaryota; kingdom Metazoa; phylum Arthropoda; class Insecta; order Lepidoptera; family Noctuidae; genus Brachylomia; species Brachylomia viminalis. The sequence continues at coordinate 15,925,756 of OW443299.2, forward strand.
CTGCTAGTCAAAGGCCTCCCCCAAGTCCTTCCAGGAACTCTCTTCCTGCGTCACCTGGTACCAGTCCTCGCGGTATGAGCCCAGCAGTGCTATTCCGTAACCAGCTCACCGTGATAACTTAGGTGAAATGAGCTTGAAGTGAGTTGTCGATAGTATCAATCGCTAGCATCTGGTGGATGATAGCTCACTTCACCTAAGATATCACGCTAAGATAGTTACAGAATCGATCGGCAGGTGGAATGACAGCTCACTTCACCTAAGTTTTCACGGTGAGATTTTTACAGAATCGATCGGCAGGTCATCTTGCCTCATCTTTCTGGATTGGCCTCGGCAGCGCCATCCATCTTCAGGCACCTATTGTGTGGAGATTTGCCCAGCGGGCATCGTACATGCGGCTGATGAGACCCGTGCAATCCCTCAATGTTAACGCATGTTAAATGTATAAGATAGTTATAATCACAACGTTAATATGTTAAATACACGAACCGCATATATTCTATTATTTCCTTCAGTTCCTTAGTGAATTCTCCTTTAGCTTGTTCTAATGAGCATTTTAACATTTCGTTCTCCGAGTTAAATTCATTTATTTTCTTGGTAAGTTTCTTCATAGCAATACCCTTTTAAAAAAATAGTAGGTAAGTAGGTACTTAATTAAACTTCGTTTCGTAACATTGAATCTAATATTTGTAGGTTGGTACCTATTACTCTGTGGGGATTTTCCATACCTTGTCTTCTGTTTTCAAAGTTTCAAACCAATCAATAATCTCCTTCCTCTTAAACAGAGTCTGCTCGCAAGTGGCAACTAACTTTGATGGCATAGCGTACAATTTATTCATGTCAACGGCTAGTGGGGTATTGATAGGACTATCTGAAATAATAAATTTTGATAAGACAAGAATGTGTTTCGCGTGCTTTTCAAAGCTGAAATCATGGGTGTTAGGTTTGGCTGGGGAAATGTAAAAGTACCTGTGGAGATAACGTGCTTTTTGCCTTACCGACTCCTTGAAACTTATCGGCAGGTCGCGCGGCGCAGAGCTGCAGCAGCTGTTCTGCAGTTAAATTGGACACGTTCATGATCAGCAGGTCTTCGGAGGACGGAAGGGTCGCCTCCTTCTGACCCAACCCCGTCATCTTCGAATGGTTGGTTTGCATCAGCGCATAAAACTCCAGTATTGCTTTCTGTAATATTGTACACGTAACACATAATCGATTTACCTGCGTGCCATTAACCTCCTTTATAGTAGGTACCATAACCAAAGTGATGTTACATAATAAACAATAACGCCTAAATAACACTCCGGGACTCCACCAAGTATTTAATATTACGGCTGATTTAAATTGATCCGTATTGCGATCCAACAGCGCTTGAATTGAATCAAGTGGCACTGTATCGGCCACCGGCCAATTAGTGACTGCTATACTTCAATCCAGCACTGCGCTGGATACTGGAAACTCTAGACTGGATTTATTAGTGTTACAGTATTGTGGTACGGTCAGCGACAAAATTCGACCAACACTTTTTCACATCATCTAAATGACACAAAATTATTCGATACAAAAAGGCTTACTTCCTGTACATGACGCCGGAGCCGCAACGGCGCGCCGCCGCGCCCTGCCAGAACCGTGTGTACGCCGAAATGATACAGAGTTAAATAGTAAAGCAACGATCACAGTTTAGTATAGCTTGAAAGCATTATACTTAAAAAAAAAACTATTACTATATTATTACATTACACATAAAACTTTAAACATTCATTGACGATTGATGAGCCACTTGCCACTGTTCGTTATGCCCTGTAATGCATATCGGCTTTTGTCGGGTTTAATCGTTAGTAGTACAGAGTGACTACCCATTTTTTTTTGTTTCAAAAGTCAACCAATTGCAGGTCTAATAACCGTAACCTAGCGACAAATTGTTATAGCGTAGTGATAGATACGTTAGCGTATGCAGAAATTATGATTGGTCATTTCGACATCGGAAAAACTCGGACCCACGATTTTATTCGAACGCGTAGCGTCCATGATGACGTTAATGATAAAGATAACTGTTGCACTTAAACATCAATATAACTGCCGCCATCTTGGAAGAATTGATTGTCAATATTATTTAAAAAAAAAATTATTGAAGACGGGTTTGCTATTGACTCTAGTCTAGGTCAGTGGTGACAGAGTCGAGGATGGAATGAGCTTACCCAGAAGAAGCCTGTTCACTCTCACTTTGAAGAGATTAGGGTTGTATGCGTTCGGAAACACAGACGCAGACGCAGGTAGAGAGTTCCACTCTTTTGCTGTGCGCATAACAAAACACATTTGGAAACGCCTAGTGCGAATTGGTGGAATAGCAATTTTCTGGTTTGTAGGTTATGTTTTAGCTATTATATATGTCATAAAATGTGCCAAGCTAAAAAAATATTCAACCTTTGAAAAATTGTTGGTCCTCCGGCGTCATGTACAGGGGAAGCCTTAATCAGTATTTCACATAATACGAGTTGCTGAGTTAATATTCTTAAAATTTTACTTCTGTTCCGATTATAATCAAATATTTAGCTCAATAATTACGATACAAAATCTGAAGTATTCATCGACTTGTCGCTGGCTGTACAGTCACGAGCATAAATACAGTTAAGTACGAGAAAGTCACAATCGTTTTTTCGAGAAATGAAAATTACAACTTCTAAAGACTTATTTCATAATAGGTCTTATGTTATATAATAGGTACTATCATAGTACCTATAAAGTATTGATGGATATTTTAACACCATACAATATCCATATTAAGTATACAGAGTTGATATGTACAAATTACACTACGTAGGTATACCTACTATACGTGTTTAGTATTCATTCGATACGGTATAAAAATAAACAGCACCAAAACTGAGAACTTTTTTATCAAACAAAATAAATAGCTTGCAAATCAGAGTAAAACGCAACCACCCTTTGTAAATAAATTTTACTGACCTTAGGCGCAAATTATACAGAAACGGCGTAAGGTGAAGGCGCGGCGCAGGCATCTTGCCGCTTCAAAACGTTTCAATACAAAATGTAGGTAGGCGATACGTTATGAATTATGCTCGAGCGGCGTGGCGCAGGCACGTCGTTTCGTCGCCTGTTCCGCGTCACTAGCAGTCGCGACTGGAGTGGCGCCCAAGCAGCACGATGTTTTGTTATACAGAAGGAGCAGAAAAATGCCAAAGATATTTTGCTAACCTTAATGATATCAATAATCTTTCTTCAGGACAGACCGGTTCACTCCAATTTGTATGCTTATTCTGAAGACCGTGTTTTACTTTCGACAATAGAATGTGGAAACATTCTAGTGACATTTTATACACCGTAGGAAAACGATCAGGTTATTTCAGGTTAGGTTATTATGGTTCAGGTTATTTAGTTTTCCATTATTTTAAAATATCTATGCTCTTGTGACATTTTCCACACAGTGTGCACCCAATATTCGGTGTCTTTGTATCTTCTATGCACATTAATGAGTTGCAGCAAAGTAAGCGCATCTTCGTCGTCTGAAGAGTAAGACATGCTATCACGATAAAGTCACCCTGTATAATGACTAGTTGCGGCGTCTATTCGCCTCTTTGATAAAATTTTAATCGCGTCCGTGCCTTTTCTGTTCCACGCCTGCTCTGTGCCTGCACCGCGTCTTCACCGTACGCTGTTTCTGTATAATTCGCGCCTAAGATACTTAGGTAACAAAGCGGCAACGTCGCACCCGCGGCTAAGCGTCCCGTATTATTTGTACTGCCAATTGTAGGGTGCGGGCGTTTCTAGGGCAAATGCGGCTGTCACCATACCTCTCTCGATATGTTTGCAGAGCTAAAGCTGCGTTTCCACGGCATTCGCCGTAAATTAAAATCATGTCAGTGTATTTTGATGCCGTGTAAGTTACACGAGGCATTGTTGAACACTTTAATTACACACACACAACCAAAGGTTAATTACGTCCTATCTCAAGAAAAAACAGTCAATCACAAAAAAAACGACTAACACTAAATAATAATAATCCCAAGTTACGTGGCCTGTCACAATAAAAAAAAAATACTGTCTTATTATTACTAACTTATTTATCACAATAACAAAACAAAATCACAATTGTCAGCGCGCGAGTTCGACAAAACAAAAGCGGTGCAGCGTTCCGAAAGGACAGCGTCGGCGTCGGCGCACTGAGGGCCCACACTTACCGATCGCAAGGATCTAGTATGCAATAGCAACACACTCACCTATTTCTATTTCTTATACGCGCGGGATGTTTGGCTGTGATCTCTCTCTCGTAATGAAAGTGCAAATGTGTGTGTATTTGTTGTTTCCTGGTTTGCATTGCCATCTTTTTAGCGAAAATATTTGGTTGTACTTGTGACTTGCGTCAGAGCGGTAACAACGCATCGTAGGTTATACTCAGATTTATCGTTTTATGGTGCATGACCTATGCGTAGGTATAGACAATCAGCTGTTAGGAAAGATACATGTTTTCAAACGGGGCAAAGACTTAAAAAATCATTTGCGACAAATTTACTGCTCCTATTAAATTGATTTTTGCTACAGAGCTTGAAAACGGTACCTAGTATAGGCAGTTTAAAGGAAAGCCCCTCTGTCGTATCAACTCTGTATATATAATATGATATTTTTTAATACCAAAAAACAAAATATATCAATACTTCAGGTGAAAATCAATTTTGAATGTCGCGTGCGTGTAAGGTATTTATTCTCATAACTTCCCGACTACCTGCTTAGGTCTAAGAGGTACCTTTATCTGTCTCGTCTATGAGGTACTCATAAATGTTTGAAAAAATCATACCTGACGATCATTGAGATCATTTTTCATCTTTTCAAACTGCGACATGCTTTGTTGCCAATTCATTTTAATTTTCACCATTTTGTCGCTTTGGGAACATAGCGATGAATCTGAGAATTCATAAGGACTTAATAATGAGTTTTGCGAAATTAGTGTCACGAATTTTAGTAAAAAAAGTACCTTTATCAATCGTTGGCGCACCATCAAAATCGTCTAAGTCTTCATATCTTTCTTGTTTTGAAATTGTTTCCTGGAAAACACGAGAATAACTCAAAGAAAAACTCAGCTTTCGCTAGCATTATAATAATCTGAACATAATAATGAGCTAATAATAATGAATAAAGAGCCAGACGAAAGGAACCGAACGAGTTGTCTGGTGACTTAAAATCTATGCACTTATGCAAAATGCATAGGGTTAGGCACTTCATGATATCAGTCAAGGAACGAAAATGTTAAGCACCCTAAGGATAATTTTTGACTTGCACCATAAGGCGGATCCACGCAGTCCACGTCCGCGCACGTGCAAGATCAGTGCGGTCCGCGTGCAATATGGTGGATACAGTTAATATTATTTTGTATATTTTATGTCAATAGAGTAGGTCAAATAAGGCGGTCAGTATTAAATTTTCTTTGTTCTCGTTATATAACCTAGTTCGCAGTTGTGAATTTTGACACGAGGGTGTTGTTTCAGGTCTGGCTGATTATAGTAGCCTCTCTTGTAATAGTTCTGATGCGAGCTTAAGACGTGATGCCTTGGTCCCGTGGTCAATAATTATAACCTTCAATAATTAACTAGCTTAGAATTAAATATCGAGAAATGACATTCTATGAATTAAAATACTGTTTTACATGAATAAGTCTATGAATATAGCAAAGCAACATATTCAATACACAAACAATGATTTTCTAAGTTACCTATCTACTATCTTTCAAGTTAGCAACACACAAACTTAAATATTCTCCAGACTGAGGTAGGCCGAAGCAAAGAAAACCAGCTCAGGTGGGGTTTCACAAATGACTCCGCCCTGGAGTATAAATGTGGTGCTGTCCCACAAACAATGGGGCACTTTATATCGTATCCAGCGTGTCCTGTTGTCTGCGTATTACATGAGTTGATGGACACTACTGACGTGGCTATGATGATATGGAATTGATCCGGGTGCGGGCAATTTAGAGGTTAACCCTTGAGGTGTGGCCATCTGTTAGTGAAGAAAGCCTTACTTAACCGATAGATGGTAAATGACATGTTTATTTTTCTTACAGCATATGCTGCTGAACTTAGCCGTCCTGCAAGAGATGTTAAATGAGGACCCCATTGCAGCCTTGAGTCTAGCGTTATTCCCAGGAAAACAGTTTCATCGACAAATTCTAGTTTCTCGTTATTCAATACTATGTCACAATCACTACTTTTAACATTCGGTAAAGCAAATCTTATGCATTTAGTTTTTTTCCCATTTAATACTAAATTATTAGCAGTGAACCAATTATGTACCTGCAGTAGGGCATTATTTACGTCGTCAAGATTTGATGCACGTCTATTTATCTTAAAGATTAAAGAAGTATCGTCAGCAAATAATACCATTTGTGGTTGGTTTTTAAATAAATGGGGTAGATCATTAATATATACTAAAAAGAGGAAGGGACCTAATATCGATCCTTGTGGAACACCCATTTGTACTTTTAAATGAAGTGAATTGATACCATTTATTTGCACTTTTTGTTGTCTATCATTTAAATAAGAATGTACTAAACTAAGCGCGAGTTTACCTAGTCCGTAATGCTCAAGTTTTAAGAGCAAGGTTTCGTGATCAACGCAGTCAAATGCCTTGGAGAGGCCACAAAAGATCCCTATGGCATCTTGGGCCTCCTCCCACGCTGTAAATATGTGTTTTAATAAAGTGACACCGGAGTCAGTCGTACAACATCCTTTGGTGAAACCATATTGCTGACCGTGTAAGATTTTGTTGGTGTTAAAATGATTAAGCATTTGATTGAGCATTACCTTTTCGAACACCTTGCTGAATACTGGCAACACAGATACTGGTCTATAATTGTTGGTGTCTTTGCTGTCCCCAGATTTAAAAAGTGGTATAACCTTACTGTATTTCATTAAACCCGGGAAGACTCCTTGATCTACACACAAATTAAATATTAAAGCTAAGTATGGTGCTATAGTCTCGATTATTGATGTACAAACTTTGATAGACATTCCCCATAGATCTTCGGTCAATTTTATTTTTATTTGCCGATAAGCTTTTATAACTATCATAGGGTTTATATGTTTAAATTGAAATTTAACCGGGCAGCCTAAAACGTTCGCTCTTAATAAATCAATTGAGACATCAGGTGAGGAATTTAAAGCTTCCGTCGTTTTAGCTGGTATATTAGTAAAGAAATTAACAAATTCTTGAGCGACTTCTAAGTTAGAGCTTATGGCACCACGTGAAGTCTCCAGTGTATAATCTGTGCTTCGTATTGTTTTCCTACTAGTTTCGTTATTTATAACTTTCCAAACTGTTTTTATTTTATTTTCTGCTGATTTAATCCTGTTGCTAATGTACTGGGCTTTAGCTATCTTGCAGGTATTCCTAAATTTTTTTGAATATGTAGCAACATACTTGTTGAAAGTTTCAGTGTTAATGTAGGGCTTAAGGCCGTACAGATCGAACAGTCTTTCCCTACTTATCCTAATACCTCTAGTTGCCCAGTCACTAAAAATAAAATTAGGATAAATATTTTTTGTTTTCTTTTCAAAAGTTTTATTGAATTAATTGTGCACTACTGAAAAGAAATTCTCATACAATTTATTTGCATCGTCCCTAATATGACTCAGAACATTTAACTTCTTGTTTAGGGTACTATTGAATCTACTTAATTTGCCAGTCGTTATTGGTCTAAATTGTATTTGCTACAAGTAGCAGATCTTGGAGTTACTCTAGTTGGTTCAGTAAAAACATTCGATAAATTGAACGATTTAAAAAGGCTTAATAATTTACTGCTATTCGAATTAATTTCCAAAATGTTAATATTAAAATCACCACAAATAATTGCAGGTTTATTACTGGATGCAAGTTTCGCTAGGACATCTTCCATTATTGACTCAAATAAAGAGAAGTTCTTATAATTAGGGGGTCTGTAAACGCACACTACAACATGCTTATCTAGCTCAACACAGGACAGTTCGATGCAATGTTCAACTGATAAACCAACTATGTCATTCCGTTGCTTAGATTTTAAACCATTTTTAATTAAGATTAGAGAACCTCCACGCAGCATAGATTTGATATAACAGGACTACCAACGAACAGAATCCTTACTTAAGTACGTCTCTCAACTACCTACATATCCCCAATCACACACAACACACACACACGCGCGCACACACAAACAAACACCCACTCGCACACACACATCTCGTTTAAAATATATACTATTACTTATATTACTTAAATTAGCTTTATATTCATAGTTGCTCAGGTAGATCGACACAGTCTACTATTTATACTTATAGCATCACTTTTAAGCTTCTCTTTTAAGAATCACTGTCTCTCAAGATACAGGTTTCCTAGTTTGAGAGGCAGGGTTTTCCATATTGTGTACAGATTTCAGTTCTTAAATTATATTGCATTGTGTTACTACCAAAGCTCATTTAAATTATGTTTATTTATAACATGTTAAATCTGTATTTTTGTGAAATAAAGTTATTTATTATTATTATTATTATCTAGATATATTTTTGTGTGTTAATAGTAATTTAATGACAATAATTTATTTATTTCATGGTAAACTGCAACAGTTACAAACTGTTTTGCGGGTGACAGGGGCTTCCCCGTCATTGTACAAAAATGGTTCAATGTACAGTGAATAAATACTTTTTACTTGTTAGTTGAAAAACTAAGATTTATTTTTCGTCTTCGAGCCCGAATACCACAAATCCTTCATTTTTGTATAAAATTAAGAAAGAAATTAAATATCAGGACAACATACTAACATGTTGCCTTTTCAAGACAGTTGATAAGACTAGACGGAATGCGGACATTTTATTTGACGAAAATGACAGCACGTTACTGAAAAAACTAGACAAAGAAGAAACTACTCCCATTACATTTTTTTTAAATTATAATTTACATGCGTCTTCTTATCAAGTGTAAGCAAAACAAAACTTGATATATATTTTTCTGAGTTAGACTTAATTGAGTTTTAATTGTGATTCTAAGGCATATGGTGGTCTTTTTTTATGAATATCATCTTTAAATATTCAAAAAATGTAAAAGCTAGTTTGGTTTATTATTATTATTTAGTGTTCTGACCCAAGAAAGTCTGGATTTTAGTCGGTTCGATTCCCGGGTGTGGCAAGCGTATTTAAAAAAAATGCAGTTTTGTTTAAAAAAAAAAAGGTATATTTCCTTTGAGTAAAATTAGATATCTTCAGTATTTAGAGTACTTTCCCTCCAGGTACGCTTAGAAAATTACATCCTGTATGTGTACCACCCCCACCATAATATTCACGACGTGTACTGTACATTAATTTTTCGGGCTTTCGTGAAGTGTTCTTGAACGCGTCCATACTTTTGTTAGAGAATCACAAACAGTTCATACAAATCAATGGTCGCGACGAGCGCGTACGCGCGCAAATTGGGACGCGTGCACATCCGTTCTAGGCGCGTAGTTTGCACAATTTTGCACGGTTCGTTCCTTACCCTAGACGTGCGCTGATGTGTATCCGCCTTTATAGTTTTTCCTACTACATAATGCCAACATTTTGAATAAAAATTACAGTTTGAAAAGGTGACAATCTCTCGCTCTATTTGGAATAGGAATTTGTTTGAAAATTGTTTAACATTTTCGCCCCTTGACTGTATGAAGAGTGGGCTGTGTCTACTACTCCGGACCCCGAGCCATATACCTACCTGAAGGAGTGTGGATTACAAACAGTTATTCAGTCAACTTAAAATAATCTATAAACCCAATGGTTTATAAGTTCAATAACTTGTGTTTTTTTTTATGGTCATTATGTTATGTTCCCGTGAAACGAGGTCCAAAGGAAAATTTTAGAAGCCGCTCTCCAAGGGCTTCCCGAAACACCCGTATGTATGGTCAGCGATTTCTTATTAGTTTAGGAGCTAGACGGTTTTTAATATTTTTTGGTAAATTCTCACTTGACTTCAGACACAAACACTGGACGCTGAGACATACTCTAGATTACATTGAATCACTGAAGAATTCACGAGAATGAAAAAGTGTGTAAATAATTTCTTAGACTACAAGGGCGAAGTTTACTTCAATGGAATCGTCGCAGCGTAAACAAGACAACTATGAGAAGACAAGTTCTGCAACAACTGAGAATCAAGAAGCATCAGAACAAGAAACAGCTATCGTAACAAGAATCAAGCGGCTAGTAACAACAGGGTTACGAAATCGTATCATGCGTCAACGTTTACTTGTCCACTCTGCAACGACGCAGCACGACGACGAGCATCGTTATTAGAAGTGTCGAATGACGAAAAAAATAACAATAAACAAATTGCAAGTCTGCCATTAACGGCCTGTACTGCCATAAGTGCAAAAAATTTACGTCAAACAACCGATGTCGCAGGTGCAAAGCTAAGCACAATACGTTACTGCACGAGGCTGTATCAAAAAACAATGAACAAAACATATTCATCATCACATGTCTCTCTCGAAATGATGAAGAAGCTTCGGAGATTCTATTAGCAACCTCCATAGTAAAGGCAGAGGGAGGAGGGAGGGTCTCAGATATCACTGATGATAAAAGAACGAGCAGCTCAACTTCTCGGGATGTAAGATGTTCGCCAGAGATGTAAAGGAGTTTATTTATTTATTCTTTATTGTACACCACAAAACACATAACAACAAAAATAAAATTGAACACTACTTAATATACAATGGGCGGCCTTATCGCTTTCTGCGACCTCTTCCAGGCAACCTTGGAATGCACAGAGATTTTCCTGGACATAAAAAAAGGAGAAAAGGAGAGGGCATGATAACAATTAAATGCTGCTCTGTCTTCAGAGACTTCACAGTCAGAAAATCAGTATACATCATGAAAAACAATCAAGAAGCTACAAAACAAAACTTTTACAAAACCATCACAAGGCCACAAACAGAAAATATCATCTTGTCAGATCCGGAATTCAATAACAGCTGACCAGTAATCTGCTGTTTGGAGCATACGTTTACTACCAGATCATGCTAGGAGGAATGATCAAAGCCGATGACGTCACATAACCCATCGTACAACAAACATACTTAGGCTGGCTACTGTGCGTACACGTCAAAACTACAAAATTACAATGCAACGTGGTGTTGAGCAATCTGGAGGATATGATACAGTTTTGGGATTCCGAAGATATCAAAGACCGAGCCGATTTCTCAGTGGAAGATCTGAAATGCGTGAGGACTTGAACAACAACACCACAACGTTTTGAAAAAGGAAGATACGGAGTGAGACTTGCAATGATAAACGGCTGTGAATGCAAGCTAGGCTCTTCTAAACAGATGGCCATTGCCTAATGCAAAACGTTAGAACGAAGATTTGGAAAACAACAACACTTAGCAAAAGCCTATAAAGATATATATAAATATAAGGTGTATCTATTTCATACACGAAATATTTTAAGAGATCCACCTAAAACTGGTAAAGAACCCAGAGAAACATTTATTTTTTTATTTAATTTATTATATAAAATAAAATAAAAAAATACTTGACACACATAATAAATACTGGCTCCTTCTTATTTTGTAAGGGCTCCCTGCAATAAACAGGCAATTGACGCTAGGTCGGTCAAACCGACAAGCACAAGACTTTCTTTTGATTTAGACACTTGGCACAAATACTTATCTAGGTAAATAATAAAGACCGTAAAGATTAATTTTGTGAACTACTCTTTAACGGATGTGGAGGGGGAGTTGGATTTCAAAGGGGAAAGTATAAGAGAGGATGAAGGCTTGGGCGAAGTAATAGTATTTTTATATTTAACTAAAGCACCAACTATGTCTTTGTTAAAAAAAAATTAAGGGTTGATAAATTATTGGATCTATTAATCCATCAAAAAGTTGGTGCTTTGCTTATCGTTTAAAATTAATTCTTACCTGATCTGGTAGGCCATAGATGTTTCTGTTCTGAGTTCTCTGCAAACGACAAAATAAATTGTATCAAATGGACCTGCGGCGTGCATATATTTTTTTTATAGCTTTAGATAATTTGGTCATTGCTCTTCCGCCATCCGTAGTAATTAATGTAAATGTTCAGATAGTATTCGTTACCTGATGTGGTCCACTTACAGGCACACTTATCATTGCTCTCATCGGTTTGCCTTGTCCTCCGAAATCCATTATTTTCCTAGGTATTGTGGAAGGCCTCTATAAAATGCAAATTATATTTTATTAAGAATTTAGGATGAATGATCGTCCTATGTTACCGAGACCCCTCCGTGCCTTTAGTAAAGCACGTTTAGCTGTCGGTCCCTGCTGTCATTCGTGGATCTTTGGCAGTCGTTACGGGTCGTCAGAAGCCAGAAGACAAACAGTCTTACCAAGGGGTATCGTGTTCCCTCCGTATCGAAAAGTCCTAAACACAAATGGTCCTAATAGCAAAACGACACTTTAGTAAAACGTCCTATTAGCAGAAGATCCTATTTTTAAAGTACAGTAACACTGAGAAATCAGTATCGGTTTTTATCCTCATGGCTCATATAGCATTTATTGAAACCTTTGAATTGGAAAAAAATAACACTTCGTTTTTTAAACCTATTTAAAAGATAGTAGTTTCTTTAATTATTAGCCTGTATCCTGCCGTATTTGTTTGCGTTCTGGCATAACTTTCCCAAATATGCACTGTTTCCATCGATTTGTTTTCTGTTTGAAATAGTACTAACCGTTTTATTTTAAGTTTAACCCATTTATATAATTATTGCTGCTTCTGCACGAATCCAATATGTATGACATGCCACCAAGCTCTTTCCACATGGTGTTGAGTTTTATGAGGCCAGAACTGCCTAAATTTGGATATAGTCGAAGTTTTTCTCGTAGTCCGCAAATGCCATACACGGCGGCTGATTGCACTCTTCGGTCTTCTGTACAATTTGTCGAACAGTGTGGATGTGGTCTACGGTACTGAAACCTTTTCGAAAACCAGTTTGTTCTGGCAGCTAAGTCTCCTGGCGAGACAATTCGTAACCACTCTCGAGAACAGCTTATCCCCATGGCTCAGAAGTGAGGTGGGTCGACGATGGGTAGGTGACAGTAAATAAACACGTAGCGCTAAATTTGCGGGGGCGGTGGTAGCGTTTGAAATACTTACGAGGCCAGAATAACTGGCGCTCCTTTATAATCTTCGGAGATAGAGAATGAAACAATGTGTGGCAGCATTCAGCAACTACTGCTGTAGCAGGTTGTGAATAGCTATGCCTAAAGTTATATATATTACAGTGTCGCCTGAATTACGCAAAAAAATTTTTATTTTTTTAGTTTATTATAATGTTTAGTGTCTCGAGCAAAAAATAAATAAAACGACTCCTTTAAAAGTCTTATTATGTAGACTGTACCATGTCCGTTCTTTTATTTTTAGAACCATTCGCTCGTAGGACGATTTGCTAATAGGACGTTTTGCTAAAGTGTCGTTTTGATTATAGGTCGTTTTGCGTTTAGGAAGTTTTGATATGGAGGGACCGTGTTACCCAGTAAATGGGTTGTGGAGGTCAGACAGGCGGCAGTCGCTCCACGTAAAATACTGGATTCAGCTGCATCCGGTTGCACTGGAAGCCGTCTCCAGAAATAGTTGGGAAAAGTCTATTAGGCAGATGATTATCAACACGCAAAAATATATCTTCTCAAGGTTTTCATGATACGCCACGCGGGGCGCCGCGCCGCAGGGTGTAGCATGAACTGCTTTATACAGAGTTGATACGACAGAGGGGCTTTCCTTTAAACTGCCTACACTAGGTACCATTTTCAGCCCTGTACCAAAAATCAATTAAATAGGAGCAGTAGTTTAGTCGCAAATGATTTTTTAAGTTTTTGCCTTGTTTGAACACGATGTACCTATCTTTCCTAACAGCTGATTACGTCTGACGCAAGTCACAAGTACAACCAAGTGTGTTCGCTACAAAGATGGCAATGCAAACAAGGAAGCAATAAATACACACACACTTGCACTTTCGTACACGCGTATGATATACGTATTGTAATTTAATGCCCCTCTGTCATATCAACTCTGTATAAGATGTTCTTGAAGTTTTAGAGCCGTGCCTCATCCGCGGCACGGCTCGTGCCCGTTACGGTCTAATATAAGAGATGATTAATGCAAAAAAAAACTGAAATAACCTGAAAGAATATAAATTGAAAAAAAAAATGTTAATGAAAAACCGACTGCGGTCAATCGATGACATCGTGCGTTTAGGCCGATCGTACTACCTATAATATGGTTCGTGGCAGCCGGTAGGTAAGTACCTACCACTTAAGTTGTCGATCGATTCGACAGTTTTTAGTCGACGTCGACATTGGTAACGACGCGATCGTCCATATGTATCGTATTAATTCATTACTAGCAATAAACAATATGTATTAATTAAGACCTACTTTAGTTGAAATCGTGAAGCGATCGCGCTCAGGTCTTGCCGACCGTGGCATGGTGTGTACAGGTCTTCCGTTGCCATAGTCATCTTTCACACGATTCGCAGATTTTGGTCTCGACTGTAGACAACATTCTCTCGAATACATAACTAGGTAGGTACCTATGTTAAAATATTTAAAACAAACTTCGCCTGATCCCATATTCTCTGATGCTAAGGCTACCTGAGAATTTACTTGAATAGGCTAGGATGTAAGCGTTAAGAAAAATTACCTCATTGGAACGCGGTCGTCCCGGGTTTCTTATGGGGAATCGCTGTTGCACAGGGACTGCTTCGAATTTTGGTCTCTGTAACAAATTATGTCATAGTCATCTCAAAAAAAATGGAAACTTCATGTCCTTAAATAAGTCTCATTTCATCTAAAACTATATCACAGGTCACGCAGCTGCTAAAGGGCCGTTCACACGAACCACAACCACACTATATCGCAGCTATAAAATGTGGTGAAGCAACGGTTACTAGTGAATAGTGTCGCTGCAACTTCTTGAAGTTGCGTTGTCGCTAGTAGTTGCGATTTGATTACGTTGGGGCTAGTGTTTGCAGACAGACAGATCGTTATTTCCGATGTGGCCGGCCGCTAGTGCGCCGTCTCGCTGGTGGTTGCGTTGTGGCTACGACATGCCTTGAAGTAGTTGGTATCGCCGCAGGGTTGATTTTGACGGTCATATGTGGTCAGTGTGAATATTCATTCATTTTTATACAAATTAGCGCCCGTCCCAGTGTTGTCGTTGTGGTGTGGTTGTGATAAGGGTCCCCGGAACGATCAATTGCAATTGATCAGTTGCAATCAATTGTAATTTTAGTAATATTGTCAATCGCTGCAATTGCTTTTGGTAGACGATCAATTTGCCATTGATCGTTTCGGGGACCCCGTACATGTGATCGGGGCCTTAGGCTTCCTTTCCACAGAAGCGGAGCGAGGCTGCGGAGCGGAGAAACGGAGGAATAGATTGTATAAGCGGAGATTTTATGCAATACTATTGGTTAATATTCCTCCGTATCTCCGCTCCGCAGCCTCGCTCCGCTTCTGTGGACAGGCAGCCTTAATCTCTGAAAAAACCGTGCGTTCCGTAGTTGGGATGAATATTTAAGTTTGCATTTTAAAGTATTTCTCGAAAAAACTATGAAAATTCACGGTATTTCTGCGGTTTCATCGAAAATATATCTCAAAAACTGTTAAAAATACTTAAATAAAAAAGTCACTTAGAAACGTTTTATAATCATAATATTTATATTAAATTATGGGATCCAACAATACACGCTTATGAAAGTAAAAGAAAGCAATATATATTTACCAATACTTCTGGAGGGGGTTTAGGCCTTGGTTGTAGTTTTAGCCGTGCACTGGGCATTCTCTGTGGAATGCGACACCTGGTATGCACTTTCGTTGGCTCAACCACATCTGCAAAAAAATAGAATAATTAGGTGATTATTCGTTTTGATTCAAAGCAGTTATACAGCATTTCTCTTAAAAACTAGATAAAGCGATACCAATAACCCTGTATACTTACATATAAAAAATAGTAACGAAGTCAAAACTATGCATTGCGAATAAAAAAAAAAAAGTAATCGCTGAAAACTATATTTGTAGCATCAGACTAAACTGATGCCAAAAATATAGTTTTTTGAATGTTGTCCGTTTGTCTGGATATGTTCTGGATTGGAGATTCTGTTCAAATTTTGCACAAATATTCCTCAAAGGTTTGATCATCGAATAGGCTATACAGGGTGACGCTGTAGTCACCTGCATCCATCGATCACTAATAATAGTGATCGATGCCTGCATCAGTCAACGGGTAGGGGGGGGGGGGGCGGCTCACCACAATATCCTTGTAAAAAAATAAAAAAAAAAAACAATATTGTCCAGTCATGGGCTTAAAGAAAAATACTGTGGGAGACTGGTACCTAATCTAAGCCGAAACTTGTATTTCAGGCCACCAGGTCTCCACCCCAAGAACATATCTAATTATGGTTTCCCAAAACTGGACAATAATTTCATTTCCATTTTACTAGGAAGGAGCGTTCGTGTGGAGTGTGTGGGAGTGGGTGTGTGAGTGTGAGTGATGAAGAAGTTGGTGTGTATTAAACTAGTGTGTGAGTGTGAGTGATGAAGAAGTTGGTGTGTATTAAACTATGTGCCGAATGCCATAGCTTAGAGATAAATAGACGGAATGAGGTGACTTTACAGCGGTGAAAATAGATTTTCGTTTGTGTCATATTCCAGAGTCATAGCCATGCATTAAGTTGTTTCTTACACAGGTGTTTTGTGAGTGGGAAGATGTTGTGAACTTTGTTTATTTTAGAGCTTATTATAGAGGTAGCTAGCTCCTCCTAGAAAACAGAAGAATCATTCGGAGAAAAAAGTTGTAAGTCTGCCAACGGACCGGTCGACGGGGTAGTAAACGCCTTCGTCATTTCTATTTTGCCACCACATTAAATTCACCCTAGGGTGGATAATCGGAAACTCATGTCCGAGAATCCACCCTAGGCCTAGTTGAAAACAGAATTTATAGCCTTAGGGTGGATAAATGGAATAACTGAACGCCTTTTGCTGAACATAGGGGTGGGACTGTAGGACAGAAGTGCGTGTTGTTTCGAGGTGGGCTGTAGTATGAACAGTTGGCGAATGGTGAGAACCCCACTTTCCCGGTATAATAATAATAATAATAATTGTTTATTGATCAAGAAGGTACAGATGGTGCGAAAAAGAACTTAAACTAGTAACAGCAAGATAGTTTACAAGTTTATGAACTATATATTTTTTTTTAACGTTGCCCGTCACTAGGATTTTCTCCTGTATCGTGGATGCGTTTACAAACATTTAAACTCACATACACAAACAGCCAGACCCGGAACAACTACTTGCAGGTCATACAAATACTTGTTCCGTGCGGGAATCGAACCCGCGACACGCTGCGCAGCAGTCAATCGCTTAACCACTGCGCCAACCGTGTCGTCAAAAATATTATATGATAGAACAAATTTATGAAGTACATGGTACATCTGTTGACAATATACGTTTCCCTGTCTCTTAAACTAGGGTATACCTGTATCTTAAGAGACAGTTGACGGCCAAAAGGCTAAGTTCTTATATTACATATTTAATAAGTGAGGACACTGTCGATCTATCCATCCACAATTAAACAATTATCAGAAAATGATAATAAAGAATAAAATTAAATAGTTAAATTGTTGATAGTCTTGTAAGTGTGTATGCAAGTGTGTGTGTGTGTGTGTGTGTGTGTGTGTGTGTGTGTGTGTGTGTGTGTGTGTGTGTGTGTGTGTGTGTGTGTGTGAGTGCGTGTGTATATGTGTGTGCGTATGTGCATGAGCGTGCAAATGCTAGGCTAAGTAAGTAGGTTATATTATAGGTTGGTTGTGGGGTAGCGGAATGGTCAAAAAGACGATACTTTTAAGATTGCTGTCTGGCAGCCGTTCTGAAGTGATGCGCTTAGCAACGAACAGCATTTCATTTTATTGACATAGTTAGAAAACTAGCTTTACCCGCGTGGAGGTCGGAAATTAACCCACAGGAACGTACTACAGGGATAAAAAGTATGATCTGTGTTAATCCAGGTAATAAAGTATCGGTATGCCAAATTTTATCCAAATCCTATTATTAGGATAATACTAATGATTGACATACTATCGTGAATTCATGCAAGCCTAGTACTTTTTGTTAGGTTATACCTACTGCTCAGCTCAGAAATTGTGCATAACGTGTCAACAACAAAAGACAAAATACCGTCTCGAACCTAGATCCCAGTGCCACCTACCGGGTCCAATTGTAAATATAAACCATCCAGGGACACACAAAAAAATCATCAAAATCGGTCCCGCCATTTAGGAGTTCAGTGACATAGGTACACACGTACAGAAGAATAATAATACTTATAATTCCAATTGGTCCTTGGTAGACCAGTGTAGGTCTGTCAACAAGTACCAGATAGCTGATTATAGGCCTCTTCCCTTTTGTGCCATGCTTCCCTGAAATACAGCATTGTACTTAATAAATTAACATAGAGAATCGTGTGACCACTTTACCTTGCCTTGCTTCACCGGACACTAATGACATAATTCATTGCATAACTTACAATAATTTTAACAAGAAACGCACTATGGTATACTTTAAAAAAATATATACCAAAATCAATAGCAGATTACAAAAAATTTATAACAAATGCGTTCCAAACGTAAATGACTTGTGATTTGTGGTTTTCATTTTTGTACATCACAATCACAGTTTTGGAAGAAGAAAGTGGCAAATATTCCAGCCAGGTACAGCATCTGTTGCTGCTCAAATATTCTGTGTCCAAATAGTTTATTATTAAACATCAAAAACCAAAAAGTTTAACAATGAAGTGATTCTTTCTTTGCCATCGAACGCCATAAAACATTTGTAGCTGTCAATT
This sequence comes from Brachylomia viminalis, assembly GCA_937001585.2. Lineage (NCBI taxonomy): Eukaryota > Metazoa > Arthropoda > Insecta > Lepidoptera > Noctuidae > Brachylomia > Brachylomia viminalis. The sequence goes on from OW443299.2 coordinate 15,944,625, forward strand.
TCATATTTAGAACTCCCGTCCATCACCACCGATCACGCAAATAGTATAACAAAATATCAAAATTCCAGAGGTTTTCTTTTACATTTTCTACCACCATTTTTCTTTTCACCAATTTCCAGCTGTAGAGCTTATTATGACGACTGCGGCGAAATCACAAAAGGATAAACCTTGTAAGTAACATCATTTATTCTTTAGTTTAGAATTATTGACAATGAATCGCTGACGATCAATTGATAATCTCCAGCTAACATACCTAACTGCTCCCGATCTTCAAATGTCAGGTACCAAATGACTTTTAGAAACACTAGTTTCATTGGAAAATGTTTAAAAGTAAAGGATGCGTAGATAGCCGTGTTATCGTTGTAAACATTAGAAGCTGATTAAGGTTTTCGTCACAGACTTCTAGTTCCCGTGCCCGGCAAACTGCACGAGCACCTACCTATCTATTCTTTCACCTTATTCTCGTTGCTTTGGACAGTTGGCACTACACCACGATTACTTCCGAGGCCAACAGCAGCTTCCGCCGCACGCGCCGCCAGGAATGCCACCAACAGAAACATAACGATCCCCAGTTCGAGGCTATCACCGACCCGAATGATCACCGGTGGTTCTAAGGTATTACTGGCTTTTTTCTTCTTGCAGTCGTAGGGAAGGTATTAATTACCCCCTACTTGTATATTTAACTTGATTTTCTAATAAATAAGTAATGTGAATAGTTGCAGGGGAAGAGTTCTCTTACTCAACGAGCCCAAAAATCTGATTCCAAGACCGATATCAAGGTAATCAAGATTGACGGAATTATAATTGATCTTTCGCTGCGCTCACACGTTTGCCTATTTATTTATTTTTCTTTGCTTTATAGGTTAATGGAGGCTCATTAGATAGGGAACCATTGGAGAATTTTTGTGTAAGTACTATTTGTATGCTTTTGTATCAAAAACTCTAGTTATAGTACGCAAAGATGGTTTACTTTGATGTCCATGGTGGAGGTTGTTAACAGTGGTTCATGTCTAGGTTTCGCCACCAGCAGAGCCAGACAATTTTATCATCGAGAGCTCTCCGACAGCAGTACTAGATGAACAGTCATCTGACGAGCCAATTGCTTACGAAGGTGGTGTACTTAGCCTTCCGGATATCAATGAAAACTCTCCCTTGGGTTCGTAAAGATATAACTTATTATCACTTTCTTCAAGGTAGCTTTTTCAATTATCGCCATTGAGTGTTTCTGGACCTCCTCAACTCCACATACACCACGTCCTTGCTCTGCTCATAATTCCTTGACCCTTCTCGTCCTCATAATAAAATTCCTCTTTATTGCACACCATATTTAAAGTAATCCAAGACAACATTTTAGTAACAAGGATGATATAAAGGGCGGTCTTATGACAATCAGCGAATTTTCACAACGCAACCATCATATACAAAATGAACAGAATTTAACATGTTTGATTTTTTAAATCTCCATTTTTTCAGAATTAAAAAGTAGCGACGGTGAGCAGCCCAATGAAAACCCAATGAATAACTCTGATATACCACAATCAACCACAATAAGTCACAAAAACGGTAACATTTTAAAAGCATTGTGAATAGCTAAGCTATTTTATTTTAAATCCTTCGAAATGTTTATTCAAGTCAATGTTTCTGTAGAATCTAGAAGTCGTCCACACACCCCATCGTTGAGCAGTCGTCCTCAGACTCCTAGAAGCTTAAATTCGAGTCGTCCACGAACGCCGCGTATACCGAGCCGGCCCACGACCCCGTCAAACCCTGTGCAACAACTCGGCACTTCCAGCAGCCGCCCCAACACGCCGCAACGTCCTACTGCCGCTTCACGCCCTAAAACACCGTCCATGAACGTCCCGCCAAGTTCTAGGGTTCTGTCACCAGTTTCCTTGTGCAGTCCGTCACATTCGTTTAAAGATGATGACATAAAATCCACTTTCCTCTCAAAGCAGAAGCAATTCCACCGTTTGAAGAAGGAACTGGACATGAAACAGGTACATTTTACCACTTTTTATTTTATTTTGAGTTACCTAGCTTTTTCTCAATTATATTGGGGAAATTTGTAGAAGCGTGATGTGTGTGTAGAAAGAGTGACAACTGATATTAAATGAAAACACCTAAAAAGTAATGAATGAACTGGTGAACTCTGCACCCCAAACAAAGTAAGTTAAAGGAGCATGGTGACTTTCCCGAATTTCTACTGTAAATGCCAATAAAACTTTCAGCAAGTAATTCTGGAGCTGTTTGACAACTTACGTGGATTGCGCGAACACATGACACGAGAAGGCCTGTCAGGCTGTGGTGAAGGGATCCAGCTACAAGAACTAGTAGTATTCAATGTAGCGGACTGGACGTCGGACGAGGTTGCCCAGCTGTGTCATGACGCCGTCGCCTCAGCCACCACCGACAGCATCGAAATCATTAACAACATACCTCCTATGGGTAATTTCAATGTGATAACTGTTTTCATAATTAAATTTTCGAATCATTTCTTTGCTTTCCCCATTACTGCTGATTTCCTCGAGCTACGCTAGTGAAGTTGTAATAATATTATGTTTTCAAATTATTTAGTTTAGGTTTGCAATTTGAAGATCTAGTTCCTAGGTACCTATTTTATAGGGTTATATTTTTGATGCATTATGCCAAAGCGAAATATCTGCTGTTTAGAATCTAATAACATTGTATTGTTACGTGCACAGATGAGTGTGCTCTTGCGGAACTGGACACCAAAGTTGCAAACGTGCCTACATGTTTTGCCGATCTGTGTCTGCAGGCGTTTACGGCGCGACAAGAAATCATAGATTGGGTCAAGGAGCTTATCGAAAGAAACGTGAGTTTATGATATGTATTAGGTATAATAATTATAATACATTGATTGCAACTGCAAGACATGAAAAATGTATGACTTTTAATATTTGTGTAGGATACTGGTAGTGGCGAGGCATTGGAGCGTATTGCTCGTTACAATGCACAAGGACTTGAGCTCTGCGAGTCCCTCCGTGAACTGAAATCCCGGTCTGTTGACGCTGTTGAAACTGTCTCACAATTCTCCAAGTAATAATATTTGATATTTCTATTTCCTAATCACTTACTAGCACTCATGGGTGGCCCTGGGTTCCATCCTTGGTTGGGCACAGTTATGGTATTATCCATAAAAAAAACTCAGTAACCGCCTGCAGTCGGGTCCGAACTTAAACCTATCTGGCCAAATGTGGGTACTTATACTATTTTAAACACTAGTGCTTCTAAAAAACTGGTGTGATGTTATGTAATAATAACTTTACCAAATTGTAACATTTACGTAAGAATAATTTTATTTAGGCGAGCCTGTCGAGAACGAAGTGCATTGGTTGCTGTCGGAGAGTCGTTAGTAAGAGAAATAGCGCGACTTCGACAGGACCTAGAAACACGATCAGTCGTAATAAGCGAATTGCAGGAAATACACGATGAATCTGAGCGAAACAGGTCTTCTGAGGTTAGTGCTTACATTACTTTTGAATCCTTCACAATATTATGCTGAAATTATGAAATTTTGTCAAATATGTAGAACTCAGTTTGAGGAGAATATTGTTGTATAGGTACCTATTTACGAAACTATGCGCATTCACGTTTGTGAATTGTTTTTAATATTTAATTAATTAAAACAAATTGGTATCACAAAGGAAACGCGTCGGGAGTTAGAAGAAGAAAGAGCAGCAAAGGCCGTTACCAAAGATAAACTGGCGACCACTGAGTCCCAGCTCCGTCAAGCGCGCGTCCGTATTACAAAAATGGACCGGCAACTGCGCGAAGCAGAAGCAAGTATTGCTAGTCTCACTGGCACTGTCAAGACGTTGGAAGACCAGGTAACACTACACTCCGTTCATAATACAATGACCACCGTGAAGGCGTTCAGGATATTGATGCCAATTTAATATTCAGAGTCGTCAAAGGGAAGTGCAATTGGAAGCTCGAGCTAGGAAATTGAAAGAAAGTTTAAAGACCGGGGAAGTAACCAGCAGTCAATTAGTGCATCACCGCGACTCACTGCAAAACGAGTAAGTTTATTTTAAAATTTAATAAAATACTTAATAAATTGCATCATATTAATGTTACACATTAATATTCCTTACAGAGTTGTAGATCTAAAGCAAGAAATAGAAAATTTTAACACCCAGCATAAGACAGCCATACAGGAATTAACTCTTCAGCTCAAAGAGTTCAGGAAAAATTTGGATGAACAACGTAATATGACACAGAAGGAAATTGAGCTGAAGGAGGCAGCTGAAGCTGCCTTAATAGAAAGCCAAAGCAACATCGAAGAATTAAGGGCTAAAATCAACGAAATGGAACTTAGTAAACCCAATCCTGGTAAATAAACATTGTAACTAGCTAAATACGAACTAGATATGAGTTATTAAATTAAATTAAATATTCATTTATTTCAGGACATTATTCCCATATAAAGCACTACAAATTACATTGACAAATATACATTAAAACCATTGCATTAAAAAATATAAATAAAAACAAAACATAAAATAAGCAGTCTTATAGTTATCGATGGATAATGTTGTTTTTACAGATTTACCAACAGAACGAGAAATGGATCTTTGGGCAGAACTACAATCTACAAAAGACACTTTGCGTGTGACTGAGGACGAAGTGACTTCCTGCAAACGGGAAAAAGTGCGATTTTTGGAAACACTGACTAAAATAACTGTAAATATTGCCCTTTCTTTGTTGTACTTGTTTTGTATAAGATAAAAAGTTATTCTAGATGTACTTTCCTTTTCAGTCTTATGTACCAGATAACTTTTTTCCTCTACCAGTGAGGTGATTACAGTTGGTTATAAACTTTTGTAATTTTCCAAGGGTTGTTGTTTAAAAACCTTGATGGGTTTCAGGAACCGGACAACAAAGTAGGCTTGCAGCAAAAATTGGCAGCCGAGCTTATTAATAAGGAAGAAATATTAGCAAAGATGCAAATACAAATAAGAGAATTATCGAAAAACACTAAATTAAAGTAGGTGCAACAATCCATCAACGATCAATGTACATAACCACATACACACATATGAATTATGATAACGAACGTTAATTTTATTTTGCGAATTATTTTTCAGTGAACAAAAAGTAATTCAGTACGAACAGTATGTTCAAACTCTACAGGCGCATAACCGAGCCGTGGCCAACTGCCAAGAAGCTCCAAATGGTATCAGCTATCAAGACTTACAGCAGGAGGTAACTAACGTGCTAATCGTTTTTGCGTACTCCTACAATAAGGGCTAATACAGTCTGCGAAGATGTCACCTTTACCTATTTTAGGTTTTTGTAAGTAGGCACTGGGAAACTGAGCATTTAGATAAACAGTAATAACAAAGGTCTAGTAGTGTATCGCCATAGCGGCACGAAAAAGGTATTAAATGAAATGGAAATTTAGGCAAAATCTGCAACGGTCTTTTGATAATTTCAATCTTCGGCATACCTCTCTAACAGATAATGAACTTGAGAATGGGACTTCTTGACACTGTGCACCGAAATGAAGAGTTGTCAGAGCTGTTGGTACAAAAGGAACAGCAGCTCGAGCAACAGGACAAGACTTCACGTGCCCAGGCAAGAGTCATAAAGGTTACTAGGTCCTTCTTGCAATCATAGTTGAAAAGATAAAATATCCTTTATAGATCAGTTTTGGAGAAAAGTAAATTAGAATACCTACTAATTCGTAGATCATAGACATCATAAAGGTTATTAGGTCCTTCTCGCAATCATAGTTGAAAAGATAAGATAGCCTAGCCGTAGATAAGTTTTTGAGAAAAGTAAATTAGAATACCTACAAATTCGTAGATCATAGACATCATAAAGGTTACTAGGTCCGTCTTGCAATCGTAGTTGAAAAGATAAAATAGCCTAGCCGTAGATCAGTTTTGGAGAAAAGTAAATTAGAATACCTACAAATTCGCAGATCATAGACATCATAAAGGTTACTAGGTCCTTCTTGCAATCGTAGTTGAAAAGATAAAATAGCCTAGCCGTAGATCAGTTTTAGAGAAAAGTAAATTAGAATATCTACAAATTCTTAGATCATAGACATAGGTCATCATAGACCTACATTGTTTATAGGGTGGCACGGACATCAATGCGCAAACTGTATCCGTGAATTCCAGCATATGATTATAGACACCCAAATTTCATTTCTCTCAAATTTTTCGACGGTTATCAAGTAAAAACTGCTTTTTCATAGAAAAGTGCAATACAATATAAATGTACTGAACTGCAGTTTATGTTTTATATACAGGGTGTCCCGTAAATAATGGATCAAACGTAACGGGTAGGTAGCTTACCTCATTTCCAACAACTAATTTGAAATATTTTTCGATTTGAAAAAAAAAATCAATTGAACATTTTTTTTCTAAGGCAAATAAAATTATATTTGAAAAAGAAAATATTAACAATAAGCTATTCAGAAGTTGTTGACAAAAATCATACCTAAAAATGTTATTAGTTGCAGCGACAGCATTAAAAACACTGAATGCTGTTAGAGAAAATGGTAAAATTCGAAAAAAAAATATCTTGGTTACCTTACCGATTTTTTTTAACTGTTCAAATTAGTTGTTTGAAATGAGGTAAGCTACCTACCCATTACGTTTGATCCATTATTTACGGGACACCCTGTATAACCGACAAATAATTTCAACGCAGGGGTTCAGAATCATGTACTGAATCCATAATAACAGGGTGTGCGTCGTTGTCTCTGCAACTCTGTATAGTTACTAAATTAAGGAATTGATAATTAGGTATTTGCCAAATACCGTAAAAATAACAATGCACATATTTGAAATGATATGGATAATGTGGAAATCCATTAAATTAACACTGATTCTTATTCTTTTTTTTTCTCTCCACAGAATCGCTGTGTTTTAATATTAAGTAATGCAAAACGTCCCAATATGCTTGCCCCAAGGCCCAAAACGCATCTTTTGATCTAATGAAATTAGTTCCATAGGATTTTCTGCTAAAACACGATGGCTAATTAGTATTGATTGAGTTATTAGATAATGGTGCCGATTATCTTGTCACAAAATTCTCTAAAATAGACTAAAAATCACCAAAATTTTATTTATTCCGGTCAAACGACGATTTCCCATTCTGAAATTGACTAAAGTGACACAACTTAACTATATTTTAGTTTGACAGCACTAAGATGGCACTGAGATTATAATTTAGTGAAAATGGCAATTTTGCTATTCTGAATTTTACGTTTTTCACCTAAAATTTTGATTGTCGTAACTAAATCTGCCTGTTTTTAATCGCGATTAAAAAGGTGTGGAATAAATAAGTTGTCATGAACTAAAATTTACACCATCACCTCGACTCAGATGCAAAAAAGTACTGTATCTTTTTTTCTTTTCTTTTGGTTATAGGTATCTCGAAAATGGTGTGTCTTATCGAAAAATAATGCAAAAATTTCGACCCCCTTTATAAAACCCTTAAAACCTATAAAACTCAACGTGTTGGTAATATTTTTTTTTATATTTTCCATATAAAAAGTAAAAAATTCCATACAAAACAAGTCGAGGCCGCACAAAATGCGCGCCTACGGCTCTAAAAAAAATCACGTGTGGAGTCGCAAAATTACCAAATTTGCTTTTAGATTGTCAAAATTCCTAGAAAGGCTAGAGAGGCGCCACGGCGTCCTCACCTTCCGCCTGACGCAGGTCCTCACCGGACACGGTTGTTTCGGGAGGTTCCTGTTCCGGATAAGGCGGGAGGAAACGCCCGGGTGTCACCATTGTGTGGATCGCCCGGAGGACACGGTGGAGCATACGGTGGAGGTCTGCCCGGCTTGGGTGGAGTACCGCCGTGTCCTCGTGGAGGCGATTGGCGGTGGCGATCTCTCGCGTCCGGCCTTGGTCCAGGCCATGGTACGGAGCGCGAGGGCTTGGGAAGCCGTCACCTGTTTCTGCGAAGCAGTAATGTTCGCGAAGGAGGAGGCGGAACGCGTGAGGGAGAGGCAAAATTTGCGCCCTCACGCCCCTAGCCGCCGCAGGAGACGCCCTGGGCGTCGGGAATCGCAGGCCGATTCCCGGTCACCGTAGGCGCGGGCTTGCGAACGGTGAGCAATAGGCAGCTCGCCGTTCGATAAGGACCAGGCCCGGGTCGACGGCGCGTTGTGTTCCACGCGCGCCTCAAAGAGATGTCAGCACCAATGACGGGGTTTGCTAGGACCGATGCCTGCTAGGGTTGCGGAAAAGTCCAAGAGGGTTACCGTGGCCCCTGGCACAGGCAACTGAAGGAACACGGGTGGGTTTTAGTCAGTAAGAGTCTGACACGCCCTCCTGCTCTGCCCAGAGCGGGAGAAGTTATTTGATGATTTCCCACCCACAAAAAAAAAAAAAGATGTGCAAAATTATTTTTAAATTTAGAGATTTTATTTTGCAGAATAGCGAAAAGTAGATTCTCATAGCCAAAAGTAAGGAATTTTAGTGATAGTTTAGTTAGTTTAGTTCGCGGTACAACAGAATCGGCACCATTGTAAATATAATAGAACCTACATAGCTTTGGCTGCGACCTGGAGATATGGCAATTGTTTTAGTTTATGTATTTGATTTTAACGGTGATTATAAACTAGACCGTGACGCAGGTTCGCGAAGAGTTGATCAATATGCTGAAGAACAAAGAGACAGAGCAGAGTCGCGAGCTGGCCGCGCTACAGCAGGACCTTGAGCACCGCATGAAAATCGTTGATGAAGTGAGCGCGGTTTTTTTAATTTTATTTGATTTTATCGCAAGGGCTATTTACTGCCTGGACTTGATGACGTCCTGGGTTCGATTCCCGGGTCGGACAGTGTTTTTTTTATCTGGAATTTTTAAAACTGCCGGAAGAATTAAATAACGTCTTCGTGTCGAATTGAACAGTCAACATTTTCGATTTGTGAATAACGTTTAGAAGACTCCTTCGATAAAGTGTTTACAAAGCAAGTTTATTCGAAATAAGAAAACATACTCGTAATTGATATTTTTTTTTTTTTTTAAGAAGTCGCGTAATGTACAGTATTTTTTGTTTCTTGTAATCTGTTTCTACCATTGTAACTTTGTAAAAGATTTTCTCATATTTTTTTCATAATGATGCTACAAGGGCAAGTGAATTTGATGAATAAAAATATCTGAGAAGTAACCCATCAGGTACAACCTACCTATTAAAAAAGTTGGTACCTACCTATTGTAGAAATCCATCGTATTCGAGAAATTTTTAAGTTTTCGTTTTTTACTAGGTAGGTACCTACCAATCCCAAATTTCTTTAATAAATTGTCTTTCCTTGAGATACGGAATTGAACGACTTTAATTTCTATTGTAATAGATAACAGCCACTTTTTCGAAGATATTATTTATGTATCGAAATGTTCAAGAAAATCAAAAAGGTATTTGTAATTAATCAAAAGTAAGTTGTGTACATGTGTATAAATCCTCGACGTAAGTGTTCATTATAGAACAAGGTACTTAGTACCTATTACCTATTATAAGTATTAGCCTATCTGTTAGGTATAAGTATTATTAGTATAAGTATACTATGACACTAAAGTTACAGATGATTGTAAACACATATTTTATTTTATCAGCTATCTATACTTAACGAGCCATAAATGTTAGCCGCTGATAGGACTGCGCATTTTGTTGAAACATTTAAGTTTTATAATCTTAAGAAAGTACAACTCACATCTAGAAATAAGCTCCACAAAAAGTTCAAGCAAGTAATAATAATAGCAAGTCTTAACTCGTGTATCTCCAACAGGTGAACAAACAAATAGCAGCAAAAGCGGAGGAGATCCAGGAACTATTCGCCACTCTAGAGAACAAGCAGCAACAGATTCACCGACTGGAGAAGATCGTGCTGGCGCTGGAGGAGCAGCAGCGACGTGCCCAGGCGCAGCGGACGCGGCACGAGGAGAAGATCGCCGCGCTTGAACATGAACTTGCTGCTAATGGAAACCGACGAGAACGGTGACGTTTTCTTGAGTTCTGTCCTTAGAAAACGCCTCGACGACAAAGATGGGCCAACTTAAAAAAAGCTGTTGTCCTCGTAGGTACAGTCAGGGAAATTTATTGTTAAACAAATACTTTTGGAACAGACCTTACATCTAGTTGCCTTGTTATACCTACCCGGCTACCCTCTTCTTAGGAAAGAGTAGTTACCAAAATTGGGCCGGAGGCATGTGTAGGTATGGCTGAACTAAAATCCTGGGGAAAATCATGAATTGCATGCTCGAAACTGGCCAAAGTCAAAAATCGAAAATATTTTTTTTTTTTCAGAAAGTTCCTGTTCTTCTAACATTCATCAAAAGCGAAGAAGTGGCGTCACTGAAAAATTTTAAGTGCCTGCAAAATGGTGGAAATTGTGAATGTCAGTTGATGTGAAAAGTTTTATCGATTCGTTATTTGCGAATAAATTGCTATTTTGTATAACGTGAATAGGTTTTTATTTTTTTATTATAGTTTTGCTATGACTCTAGTCTAGGTCAGCAGTGATAGAGTCGACGATATAGTGAGCTTACCCAGAAGAAGCCTGTTCACTCTCACTTTGATGAGATTAGGGTTGTATGCGTTCGGAAACACAAACGCAGGTAGAAAGTTCCACTCTTTTGCTATGCGTATAACAAAATACATTTGGAAACGTTTAGTGCGAATTGGTGGAATAGAAACTAGGTAAGGATGGTAACTTGCAGTGAGTCTAGATGACCGATGGAAGAAGGGGGCCGGTGGAATGAGGTCGTGGAGTTCTTGGGCACACTCTCCGAAGTACAATCTGTAGAAGACCGACAGTCAGGCGACCTAGCGGCGATGAGCCAAGCCTTTAGGCCTTTAGGTTCTAAACGTACACTTCCCATAACGTTCACTTTCCCAAAATGTCTACTTCCCAAAATGGTAATTCCCTAAATGTCTATTTCCCACTTCGACTACTTTCCCAAAACGACCACAAATTAAAAAGCCCACTTCCCATAACGTCAACTCTTAAAACGTCCACTTTCCAAATAGTTTTCTTTTTATCAAAGTGTTACAGGTTTCAGTCCCGCACAAGAAAGAAGAACCGAACAGATTGATTGCAAGGGAGAGGGATATTAAAAATATTTTTGGAGGAAAACAGGTGAATGTATTATGTATTAGTATGTAATAGTATTAGTATGTAAAGTATTCTGGAACCTGTTACTGAAAGCATATTTAACTTGGAGGGAGATCAGTTCGGTATCCTTAATATATATATATTACATTTATAGATACCTATTCCAGCTAAAATACGTTTCGCATTGCCTTATATTTTAATGTTGGACGAAGAAGACAAACAGCAAATTCTGACATCAGTCGCTGAAAGGCGCAAAATGTCCATTAGACCAATTTATTTGCTTAATAATGAATCAAGGTCATAATAATTAAATGCAAAAAGCATAATAATTAAAAACTTAATGTCACGTTTAAACTTGTTTTAATTTTTTCAATATTTACAGTGTCACAAAAAGTAAAAAAACAGTTCAATACGTCGTCGTCGTTTTCACTCAATTTTTAGGGGTTTACGTTTCTTCCGTACGGATACATACTGCATAAGTAAAGTTATAATTTTTATACAAAAATAATTTACACCCGAAATTTGGGTGGAAATCGGGTTTTAACCCCATAACACCCAAAACACCCGGTTTAATAATAATAATAATAATGGCAACACCGTGTCAACAAAACGTCTTGTTTTCCAGTTATTTTTATAATTTTAATATATATCGTAATAACCCAGTTTTACTAAAGTTTTTCATTCAAAATTAATCCATAGTATAAATAGCCACTGAAAAACCACAAAAGAGACCATATTACAGCAAAATGGAAATAAATTATATCAAAAACTACCGATTCGGAGGTGACATGACAGTTGTCACCTCCGAACAACAATGAATAAAATAATAAAACGAAGAAAATTAAGATAGCATGTTGACGAGACAAGCCGCACGTCAAGCACGACCACCACCTCCGGACTCTTCGCTCAGCTCCGCCTCGCCGCCGCAGGTATCCAGCCCCTCTGTGAGCGCTGTGACGACACCGGCCGCGGCAGTTGCGTCGAGCTCGAGCGACGAGTATTTCTCTCCGCCCACGTCGCCACCACCTGCTCGTCGACGGGGAGGACGCCGGCCGCCGGATGGCTTAGGACCTCGAGGCCCAACGGCCTCTGATAGGGTCCCAGCTCCCGGCGGAAGTGTGCAGCGCATGAGATGGACGAGATCCATTAATGAAAATGTCATGCGCTCATACTATGGGGCTACAGAGGGGGGAAACAATCTGACCGCGTACCGTGTTCGGATGCTCTCTCTTTTTCAGGTGCTTGAGCCAGCTGTCAACGTTTCGGCACAACGACTGTCGGATCAGGTGCGAGTCATCCAGCGTAATCATATGTTGGATGACTCTGTACTTGATCGCCTGCGAAATGAAATGCAGAGTGGCCATATCATCGCCCCCCAGTCGCAGACTGTTGTACATCCGCAACCCAATATAACGCATGCTGACGAAGGGAGTAATGATAGGGCTACAAATGTAAGTAGTCAGTGCAATGAGCAATTGAGGAGTGCTTTGGAGGATGCGATTCAGGAATATCGCCTCATGCCGCCCGAACTTAGGCCACGCTTACCTCGTTTGCCCATGCATAACAAAAATAGGGCGCTGGTGGCGGTCCTGGATTCGCAGTTATCAAACTATTTTGATACCTGCGAAGACCTCACCGATATTCATTCAATTCTGTACTGCGCAGCAGTAGCAGCATGTCGTGTAGCTCACGTCAAATTTGCAAATGACACTAGAGCTACACGACCGAAACCAAACGTACCAGCTTGGCAGTGCAGAATTGAACGCCGTATTGGTGGGGCCAGGACGCTCATCGGCAAACTAATCTGCTTCAAGGAGGGCAATACTCGCCCTAGAGTGATGCGCTTTGTGAGACGGGCATTCTCAGGGACTGATATCAGTCCCCAAGACTATATGTCTTGTGTCACAGAGCGCATCGACTTCCTGAAGCAGAAAGTGTATGCATGGGCAAACCGTATTCGTCGGTATAGGCGGCGAGTAGAACGATACACTCAGAATCGCACCTTCCAGAGCGATGAAAGGTGGGTTTATAGGGGTTGGGAGCGACCGGACCATGGTGTGACTGAGACGTGCCTACCGGATGATGATGCCATGTGTTCCTTCTGGCGCAGCATCTGGTCGGTACCTGTCAGTCACACCGAAGGTGATTGGACTCGGAAAGTCGAGCGAGCCTGCGATCTGATACCAGAAATGGGGGCTATTACCATCTGCCCCCAAGATGTAGCTCGTGCAGTCCGTCCACTACCCAACTGGAAGTCTCCAGGGCCGGATGGACTGCACAACTTTTGGATTAAATGGTTCACAAGATCGCACGCTCGCTTGGCATCTCAGTTTCAGACAACTTTGGAATCTGGTTCGCTACCCCAATTCCTAACGACAGGAATTACCCACCTGCTTCATAAATCAGGTAGCACCGCGGAACCCAAGAATTATAGGCCGATCACGTGTTTACCGACGGTCTATAAAGTTCTTACATCCATTTTGAGAACTAAAATTAACAAACATATAGACACCAACTCCATAATGTCTGCCTCTCAAAATGGATGTAGGAATAGGTCCCGCGGTACTAAGGAGCTACTCCTCATTGATATGACCATTAGCCAACAGGTTCGTCGTTCCCGAAAGGATCTGTCGACATGTTGGATAGATTATAAGAAGGCCTATGACTCGGTACCGCATACATGGCTCGTGAGGGTGTTAGAGTTGTATAAAGTAGATACAATTCTTCGCACCTTCCTAATGTCATGTATGCGGCAATGGAGGACGGTCCTTCACTATCCAGGATGTCGAAATATTCATGGGAATAGCGAACCGATAAGGATCGAGCGAGGCATATTTCAGGGCGATAGTTTGAGTCCGCTTTGGTTCTGCTTAGCCTTGAATCCTCTAAGCACATTGCTGGAGGATTCAGGTCTAGGCTATCGGTTGAGGAGAGGTGGTCAGGTTATATCGCACCTCCTCTACATGGATGACCTAAAACTCTTTGCCCCCAACAATTTGCAACTGATGGAGCTACTGAAAGTAACTCAAACTTTCAGTAGCGCCATCAGGATGGAATTTGGTGTGGACAAATGTGCGGTCATGCATGTAAAGCGAGGGGAGATTGTTGAATCCGTGGGAACCCAACTCTCGGATTCCACAAACCTTAGAGCCCTCTCCGCATCCGAAACCTATAAGTATTTGGGTATGTCGGAAACGTTAGGCATCAATGTTACTGACATGAAGCAGTCGTTGAGGGAACGCTTCTTTGGCCGCCTGAAAAAAGTACTTAATAGTCTTCTATCAGGCGGAAACAAGGTGCGCGCCTTCAACGGTTGGGTCATGCCAGTTTTGATGTACTCTTTCGGCATACTCAAATGGACTCAGACCGAACTCGACGCCCTGGATAGGAGGGTCCGTACGCTGCTGACTGCAAATCGAATGCATCACCCACGATCATCGGTAATGAGGCTGTATATCCCGCGAAAGTGTGGAGGTCGAGGCTTTTTAAACGCTAAGACCCTCCACAATCGCGAGATATGCAGTCTCAGGGAATATTTCCTAGAAACCGACGTGGGTATGCATCGAGATGTAGTCACGGTGGACAAGGGCCTCACCCCGCTCTCCTTGGCTAAAGAGAACTGGCGCAAACCTGTAGTGCTTGACACTAATGATCGCATGGAGGTATGGCAGAGTAAGGAGCTCCACGGACGCTTTTTCCGGGCCCTACATGGACCGGATGTAGATCTACTAGCGTCCGTTGCCTGGCTGCGTTTCGGTGACCTCTTTGGAGAAACCGAAGGTTTTGTCTGTGCAATTATGGACGAAGTTATGATGACGAACAATTACCGGAGATTTATTGTGAAAGACGGCACGGTTGACATCTGTCGGGCATGCCACCGGCCGGGAGAATCAATCAGGCATATCATCTCCGGGTGTTCTCGTCTAGCTAACGGAGAGTACTTGCATAGACACAACCTTGTAGCCAGGATAATCCATCAGCAGCTTGCTCTGAAATACAACCTTGTGGAATCGGAGGTACCGTACTACAGGTATGTGCCCGACCCAGTTCTCGAAAATGGTAATATCACATTGTACTGGGATCGATCCATCATCACTGACAGGACTATTGTTGCCAATAAGCCTGATATAGTGGTGGTGGATCGATTGGAGCGACGCGCAATGATTGTTGACATAACCATCCCGCATGATGAGAACCTCGTGAAAGCCGAGAAAGATAAACAAATCAAGTATCTTGACTTGGCTCACGAGGTTGTCGACATTTGGGATGTGGGCTCAGCGGTCATTGTGCCGATAGTCGTGACAGCCAATGGGCTAATACCCAAGAGCCTCGACCAACACCTAAGGAGGCTCTCGTTAGGCAGCTGGATCAAGGGCTTGATTCAGAAAGCGGTACTTCTGGACACGGCCCGCATTGTTAGGAAGTTTCTCTCTCTGGAGCCCTGACCGCCGGTAGCTTGGACCCTGTTCCCGATACCGGTTGGCTACTATTATTTATATTTTTAAATGTTTTTGGTATCTTTTTATTTATAAAAATATTTAAAAATGTAATTTATATGTATGTTAATGAAATAAAGGAAATAATAATAATAATTCATTTTTATTTCGGACACAAAAAGATCCATAGAGTGTTAGTAACATATTAAATAGCTTATTATCTAGTGTTAGTACCAATTGACCTCTGCACAAGAAAAATTACCATTGGAGAGCTATAGCTCTCCGCTACAGTTCTCAGGATGCTGTTGCGACTGTCTCTCATTCTCCTGAGTAGCGAGGCACATTTTTTACGAATGATCGCGTGAAATCCGTCGGTACGAGCCTGCGCAAACATCCCCGACGCACTGCAGTAGCGAGGAAGTCTCAACAACATCCTGAAGGCATTATTATATTGGACGCGCAGGACATCTAGCGACCTTTTGGTGTAATTAACCCATAGATTACCCGTGTACAGACTCTGGCAGTAGGCCTTGAAAAGAGTTATTTTAACTAGGTCCGTACACTGAGCAAATCTACGGATCAACATGTTGCACCGGACGGCTAGTGCCCTGCGCTCCCTTTCTATATCTACATCGTCTTTAAGGTCGTCGGACAGAAAATGACCCAAGTATTTGAAACTACATACTTTTCGTATTACTGACCCGTTTATAAGAAGCTCGGGGCCCTCTTCTCGGCATTTGCCGCCGACCTTAAAGACCATGTACTCACATTTTTTTACATTATAAATTAAACCATGTGCGGCAGCGTAAGCTTCACAAGTCCCCAACAGTTTTCTTACAGCCTCCGCAGACGGACCCAGCAGAACCATGTCATCCGCATAGCTGATGTTGTTAATGCTAACACCACCAACACTGCATCCGACACGCGTGCTGCTGAGTCCCTCTATGAGGTCATCCACGTAGAGATTGAAGAGCCTGGGAGAAGTCAGACCTCCTTGTCTGACCCCACACTCCAACCTATACGGTTCAGAGAGCGTACCATCCCATCTCACATGATTGGTCTGATTGCCATACCAATACTGGAATAGCCCGCAAATTTCTGCCGGTATACCCCTGCTTGCCATTTTCTCCCAGAGTAAATCATACGAGACAAGATCGAAGGCTCTGGAGAGATCAAGGAAGCAGGCGTACACCGGCGTCCCGCGATCTACATAGTATTGAACTGTATGCTTGAGACTCACAATCGCGCTTTCAGTAGAAAGTCCGGGACGAAACCCGAACTGCGCATCATGAAGATGTATATAGTCATTAAGGCAAGTATCAAGCACACCGTCCAAAACCTTTGCTATTATAGTCGCAAGTGAAATGGGACGATAGTTACCCTGGTCAGAAATATCTCCTGTCCTGTTCTTCACAATGGGAGTCACGATGGTCTTCATTAGATCATCGGGTAAGTACGCGTGACTAATACACATTGTGAACAACATAGACAGGACTCGCGGCAGGTGTACACCCGCGTGCTTCAAGTGCTCAATACTGAGCCCATCATGTCCTGGAGATTTGCCTCGGCTCATACTATTAATAACTGCACTTACTTGCTTGCTCGAGAATCGCATTAGAGGTTTACCTCCACAACTGCTGGGCTCAGCATCTACCTTCACGATTGAGGGACCGAGAGGGGACTGAACTCGAAAATGCTCTTTGAACATATTCGAGATTCCAGTGGGTTCATTTAAGCCTCCTACACTCGTAGGGAGTCCCGGTCTCCCGTCCAGCTTACCAGTGGATTTCCAGAAATCACAAAAATGTTTACTAGCCCGTTGTTCGGCCAATCTATCCATAAAAATCTGCTCAGCATGGTTTTGGCAATATTTCAGCCGGTTTTTAAAACACTTTCGCTTCTCATGCATATTATCATAGATAGGTCCCGAACAGGGACGTTTGCTATCTTTCCAGGCCTGAAAACTACTCCTGGCTTCGCGATGAGCGTCTCTCACGTGCTCATTCCAACCACACACACACGCTTGCCCCGTCTCGGCCCTCCAACGCGTGTCACTTTAGATTGCCTAGCCGCCACACAAAGTATTTCAACAATCTGCCTATACAAATTGTCCAGAATAGTCCTATGATCAGCCAAACTGCACGGTCCACTACCGCAACTCTGAAAATCATGGGGGAAGTCAACATCTCGCAATTTACTAGTACAGATACTATGGTAGTTTTGTATTTCAGACTTAGTTCTTTCACCCCACACCACAGAATCACGACAGATGGGCCGCGACACCATTTTAGGCCGTACCACTTCTAAATTACATTGTATACAAATGGGTAGATGATCCGACACGTAAATATCTTCAGATACGTCAACATTGACAATTGTATGCCACGCTGATACAGATACCAAACAGTGATCCAGCCACCTTCTACAACCATAAACATCACTTATAAACGTGTATGTGTCGCTATCAATCCCCCGCTTCTCAACATCAGCACAAATCCAGGATTGGTCTGAACAAAAGTTAATCAGTTCTTTATAGAACATTTCATGAGGGCGAGCATTGAAATCACCCAACATAAAAACATTTTCTACATCACAGCTCGCTATGGTGGCACTAATCTCACTTAACACATCTGTAAAAACGGGTAAGTTGTAGGTTTAAGCCCACCTGGGTTTAAACCCAGAGAAGTAAAACCCAGAGAATAAAAACATGAGAACTCTCAAAAGGTGCTGTGGTCCAAAGTTGGACAACTGCCCTTAGTAAAGACCCATGGTCCAACTAGTTGGCCAGAGCAGTAGGACCACTGCCCCGGACCAGTTTCATGAGCGTATAGTATACCTACCAAAAATTCGTATTTAGATGTTAAAGAAAGCAAATAAACCTTTTTAATCTCCATTATGCTTTTTTATTTACCTCATTGTATCATTGTATTCATTTACCTATCTAAAAAAAGTACTCTGTGATTGTGGTCCTGTTTAAAAACCCGACTATAAGGTGATTCTTTTTATTTTACACATTTTACATGTGAACTAGACGTTTTGAGTAAAGGACTATGGTCATTTTGGGAATGTGAACGAAGTGGGAAATAGACATTTAGGGAAATTACCATTTAGGGAATTACCATTTTGGGAAGTGGACGTTTTGGGACAGTGAAAGTTTTGGGAAGTGTACGTTTAGAACCTAAAGGGAGCCAAGCTGTGAAGCTTGGCATCCACCAGTTTTACGTCACCAATGAGCTTCTTAGCTCTGCGTTCCACCGAGTCAAGCGCGGCAAGTTGGTACTTTGCTGAGCCTTCCCCAAAGGTGGCTGCAATACTCCATGCAGGATCGGACTTGCGCTTTGTAAAGAGTCAAAAGCTGTCCAGGCGTAAAGTAATCGCTTCACTCTATTTAAGATGCCCAGTTTCTTGGCCGCTGTTTGGGCTTTGTACTCGATGGTGGCACCGAAGTTGAGACCTGATGTCAACTCCATGCCTAGGAGCTCGAGCCGATCAGTTACAGGAACAGATGTTCCCCGAAAAGAAGGAGTTTGGTCGAAACAACTCCTTTTAGCGGCAAAAAGACACGCCTGTGTTTTGGTGGCGTTAAAGGAGACCAGATTGTCATCACAAGTCAAGAGACAAGGCTTAAGGTCAAATCAGTACGCTCTCGAAGTATTTGGAAAAAAATGAAATTACACCAACTCAGTCTATTGCAATTCCCAGCTGGACCTTGACCTCTCCAGAGCTACTTGCATGACATAAAATTTAACTGCGTAAATGCACAATCACATGTATGATTCGTCAGCATTATCCATTCACACCTATACTAACTAAAACTATTAACAAATCAAAATATGGCGTCGAAAAATTCCTCCGCATCGCTGTCGACTGGTAATGTGTACCCAAGACATTGGCGGCATTGCCACGTTGTATGGCAATGCCAAAACCTCTGGCCAAGGTAAAGGCCAGCCCTTGGGCCACGGGAAGTGTCAACAAGCCATTTGGAGATTTCGTTAAGCAAACCGTGAGCACTCTGAACCCACGGCCCGAGGGTTTCAAGCCCAAACGGCTCGAAAATATAATTACCGATAAGGTTATTATACTTTTGCCGCTTGAGGTTTTCGGCAGCCGCATCAGCAGCGCCAGGACAGCACGCCGACCCAGGAAGATGGGATGGCGCAAGAGTATCGACACACGTTGCGTCCCACACTAAAGGCCTACCCACCTTCCAAGGAAATCATGCAGTCCAGTCTCTTGCCATCATCGCGTGCCAAGCCATTGGGTTCTAATACAGCTGGAACGCCGACGGTGACAAGAGCTAAGCGGCCTGCACTTCGGCTGCAAGACAGGCCATGGTGTCCGAGGCTGGCGGAAAGTAGTGGCGAGGAGGCAGAAAGTAGTGTCGTCGAACAAAGTGCCCATGTTTGACGACGGTAGTGCATGAAGCCAAAGACCCGACTCACACTTACCAACAGCAAGCAGGCGCACACGCTCCGCAGTAGTAGCAGACGTGTTATTCTACATTGTTACCCTAGGGGTGAAAGTAACTTATTTAGCCCGAGCGTGGCGAGGGCGCCAATACTTCGAGGGACTAAATGAGTCTTTAACCCGAGGTAAACACTGTGCTTTTCATTACGAATACAAGGATAGTAAAAAAAAAACATGAATTAGCTAAAGAAAAAATGAGCCTCTTCTCTTTTAGCATTCTCTGTCTACGGGATTGCCGCTTTCCCGCCTTTTTTTCTGTGGCCGGCTAGCTATTCAGCCATTATTTTCATTTCCATCATTGAAATTTTTTTTATAATTTTGGCCAAATCTATGTTATTAAACAGAAATAGTTGAAAGTAAATTATAATAAAGCAATTTAAAAAAAAATATTCTTTAATTAATACTTAACTTTATGTTATTTCAATTTTACATCACGTTACAGGAAGTGTTCTAGTAGCTAAATTAAACAACAATTCACTGTACAACAGCAGAGGTCACACGTCCACACTCCACATTGTCCGAGCGCCAGCAAGCAAGTGAATTACGAAGGCAGTTAGCCGGAGGATTTAAAAAAATACAAAATGTATTTAAGTCAATTTAATTTTATAAGAATTACAATTCTAATGAATAAATAGGATAGTCGACGATTGACCGATGCAGTGCCCAAAGTGACGGTTTTCACGAAGGCCGCGATGTCCGGTGTCAGGCTGCATGACGTTGCGCTGCTTCGGCGGCGCCTCGTGTCCGCGGCTGATGCAATGCGCTGTAGGTAACTAGGTAAATGCTTCGCGCTCGTCAGCGGTTTAGGTGCCATGCGAATATGTAACACCTCCCCCCGAAGATCAGCAACTATTTCGAAATCTTGTTTGGAAGAGATGATGAAAAATTGCTGTGGTCAATTCTTATATTGCTGGGACTGATTCTATTCGATTCTTGAAATAATTGAGCATAATTTCCCGAAGATGTAGCATCATCCGTTTCCATTGATTGATTTTTATGAAGAAGTTTCGCGCGATGTCGTCGGGACATCAGTGCGATGATGAGTGCACTTGCACACAAGTGCCTGTAGGTAATAAAAACGAACTTAGTTCTCTTAGGAGCATCACCTGTAATTGCCTACGTATTTATCTGCCATAGATCTTCAGGTTTAAAAATAATCCTTATACAATATAAAAATCAATGCCACTTTACGTTGTAATTTTATAACTCAAGAACGGATGGACCGATTTTGCTAATTCTTTTTTTAGAATATTCCTTGTATGTACGAGGATGGTTCATACGGAGAGAAAATATAAAAAA
The DNA here is from genome assembly GCA_937001585.2 of Brachylomia viminalis. Lineage (NCBI taxonomy): Eukaryota > Metazoa > Arthropoda > Insecta > Lepidoptera > Noctuidae > Brachylomia > Brachylomia viminalis. Next base: position 15,965,929 of record OW443299.2, read on the forward strand.
AAATCGGCGGTACGAAGTTCTCGGGGTCAGCTAGTAGCACATAGTTTCGACGATATATCGGGTTTCAATTTCTTTTTCGGAGAGCTTTCTCCCACAATTTTCGTTTTTTAACATCTTTGGCAAATACAGGGGTCCCCGTTTTTTTGCAGTTACGACTGCTCTACGGAGAATATTAATTAATTATGCGTAAAAGAGGTCGCTTTTTACAAAACATAGAGCAACAGGGGCCACCGGCGGACCGTATGTTACAAAATAATATATGGATTAGTGACAGCTAGCTGACAAATACTTGGACTTTGGATAGCAGCTCCATCTGAAGTAAGCAAGTGGCAGTTTTTATCCCCATTATTACGCTCGCTGAGCAAAATTCTGTGGCAGTTTTATCTGTGGTCAAGACGTCAAGTCAAATTTTGTTGCTACTGTCACATTGACGCTTGACATTGACGTTGTTAATTGTCACATTTATTAAACAAACTGACAGGCAAGGCAAGGCAAGGCAAAGCAGTAAAATCGTGTGAACGCTACATCTTTACAAAACCTAAATAAATCTAGTTTTCTTTCTCCTAAAAATGTCGGAAAGAAAAGTGTTAAATGTAAGTACTAACTAATGGTGCATGAGTCTATATTTTGTTGTTTACTTTACAGCAAAGATTTAAATCGTTGATTTGTCCTCTTAGCAGTGACTTACATAAATTGTTATTATTTTTACAGAAATACTATCCCCCGGACTTCGATCCTTCGAAGATCCCGCGTATGAAACTGGCTAAAAACCGTCAGTACACCGTACGACTCATGGCCCCTTTCAACATGCGATGCGCCACCTGCGGCGAGTACATTTACAAGGGGAAGAAGTTCAACGCTAGAAAGGAGGACGTTGAGAATGAGGACTACCTCGGTATCAGAATTTACAGGTTTTACATAAAAGTAAGTATTTTGGTGACATTGGTGAATGTGATGGTTAATCATCTTAACAAAAACAAACAAACAAATACAAGACCTGAATAAGTATGATAAGTACAGAGAATTGTATCTACTGTCACCTACTCACACCCACTCGCCTACACACTTGATTATAGACATCAAAATGCTAGTTCTTAACTAGACACAAACTCCCTTACAGCAAGTATTTTGCTAACAGTTCATTTTAGTTACTAAAAATCATAAACACACTGATTATAATACCTAATTTAAATAATGCAATAATGCTTCTAGTCTAAAAACCATGTAATAAATTAATTCTAAGTGTTTTGAATTTAAATACAGATTCGTTAGATTCTATACTAAATGAAACAGTATCACTAATACTAAACCTTAATTCCATGTAATTATGTTTCAGTGCACAAGATGTCTTCAGGAAATATCATTCAAGACAGACCCGAAGAACACAGATTACGAGATAGAGGCAGGCGCCACGAGAAACTTCATGGCTCTGAAACTAGCAGAAGAACAAGCCAAGCGAGAGGAAGAAGAACAAAAAGAAGAAGAAGCTAATAATCCCATGAAGTTATTAGGTATGTAACACTAACCATTACACCTAAGGAAATAAAGCTTATACTTGACTTTAATTGCCTTGAATAACGACAAGTTTCCATGTCTTTCTATGTTTTTTTATAATACTGGGTGTCTTTACATGCAACTTTACTGCTGTAAAGTTGAAACTTTATTAATTTCTTCAAACATCAATTATTTTTTCAATTAACATTCATACATACATAAACTCGCGTCTTCTTCCCATGGGGGTCGGCAGAAACTACAGAATGCCACCTGCATTTAATTCAATTAACATACACAATTAAAAGTAATTTCTTGCCGGCTCTTCAAGACACATCTAATAAGAATATAAGATCCATGCACGTAGCTTTTGATGTAGCATAGGTGCCTATGTCGGTTTATATATTAGCTTCAGCTCGCGGCTTCGTCCGCATTACATTTCTTGTTCCCCGACCCACCCCGTCACACCGCAACGCCTGCCTGCGCTATTCGCTTCGTTTTCGCTTAACATTCTTTCTGACTTTTTCTTTTTGCGCGGTACCGAAGGGTCCTAGCGTGATGGTAAATAGCCTATAGCCTTCCTCAAGAATTGGGCTATCAAATGCAAAAAGATTTTTTTAAATCCAACCTGCAGTTCCAGAGATTACCCCCTACAAACAAACAAACAAATTTTACCTCTTTATAATATTAGTATAGATAAAATATCTTGAATTGAATTGAACTTGAACTTAAAAGATATATTTCAGCACATTCATTAAATGTGATAAGGTCAGTACCTCATAGCATGATTTTGGGATTCCTTACCCTAACAATACTTATTAAAATAAAAATGTTATGCTGGTACTACCGATCCCTGTCTAAAACATCAAAATGAGCTGATTAGTGACCTAATAAACCAAACATGGAAAGTAAAATAAACTTGAGGTAAAATAAACCAAAGTTGAATATTCATTGTAATGTTTCAGAATACAGAACAGAGCAGTCTAAGCAAGAGATAGAATCTCTGGAGAATCTCGAAGAGCTGAAGGAGTTGAACAGACGGCAGCACGCAGTTGACTTTGAGGGCATGCTGAAGCAGTACCAACCAGAGACAACAGACGAGAGGAAAGCCAGGGAAGAGAAAGAAGATGATGAGTTTATCAAGTAAGTCTTTGACAAACAACTGGATTTTGATTTGTTGTGATGCAACACATACATACATAAACTCAAGCATTTTTACTATAGGCCCTATAGTATAGGGGTAATAATAATAGTCCTCCAGACTCCTCCCGTATTTCGGCCATGGCGGCAAATCTCAACGGAGACTAGCCCTCGGCGCGGGAGATTGCACTCACTTGGCACTATGAAGTGCCAAGTGAGTGTGCAGACACAAGTGCACTCTCATAGTCCGGTGGGACGGCAATCCGACACGACCGGAGATAGATCAGGCGCAGGACCAACAGCTTATAGTGCTTTCCGAGGCACGGGGGTATCACACCGCCAACTTCCAAATTCCAGGCTGTTACTAAGAAATTCGTAATGGAAAAACCCTATAACACGTTGCCCGACCTGGGAATCAAACCCAGGACCCCACGCTCAGCAGTCGCGCTTGCAACCACGAAACCAACGGGGTATGGGGGTAAGCAGAAACTAGAGAACACCACCTGCTACAATCCTTACATACTCCTTTTGCCTCGTTTACGGTCATACATCTGGTCATACACGCACGCCGGTTGCGAGTACTACGCGCCTGACCTTTCTGAAGAACACACCAATGAGGTCACTACTTGTCCTTGGGCGTCTCCCGTCCCGCCATTTCCACTCACATACAAAATACAAAAAAAAACTCAACATCTGCTTTATAAATACCTTGTTGTGATGCAAGTGCAGTATTAATCGTTGAAGAATCAAAATTTGATAAGTTTCATAAAAAGCAAGCCTAAACGAAGAGCTGGGTCATTGCTCTATGCTACACTTCTTGAAATGTAACCACATAATATTTTGCGTATATTTACGACTCTTAAGTGGCTTGCTTATGATAGGGCAGGCAGGCTATTATTAGCAACTCCATGTCTCAGCGCGTTTTTCTCTTTGTGATAAGACCTCCTTGTTGATTTCACAACTAGGTTTCTTGACTGTTTGTCATAGCAAATGATGTCCCATGCCTGTTTCCATTCTTGTAGTCTTGAATCAGCATGAGCTATACGAAAATGGTATACCATTGCAAAAAGAGTACTTAAGTACCATTTGCAAATTTTGAGAAAGTACTCGTGGCCCAGAGTACGCCAAACGTAGATGTTATTATCTTACATTACGAAAACAAATAATACAAGGTTTGTAAGGTACTCAGCATGTTGAGATAGCTATGAAATAGCGTTTTTGAGGTTTTGTCATGATTTTCATGTTTTAACTTATTTTCATGGTTGCATTATTTTTAGTTATTTCCAAAATTCACACTTCGCTTCATATTTTTGTCAAACAGTTGAGACACGTTCGTACCAGTGTTGGTCCCAGAGCAGACCCTTGGGTGAATCACTGTTATCCATATACCTACTAATATTATAAATTCGAAAGTAACTCTGTTTCACGCATAAACCACAAATTCGAAGGCATGTGACTTCCAACCTGCACTGTGCCCGCGTGGCAGATTATAACCCACTCCCTTTCGAAGAGAGGAGGCCTGTGGCCCAGCAGTGCGAACATTATAACATTAAAGTCATCAGGTTACCGTAGTACAGGTTTTACCTAGTTCGGGACCTGAAGACCTTGTGTGGATGTTGTCTCATATTATATTATTATTCCGTTTATTTATTTTCATACATATAAATACATTTTTAAATATTGTTGTAAAAACATTTAAGAAAAACATTTAAAAATACAAAAATAATAGTCCGCCGGTATCGGGAGCAGGGTCCAAGCTACCGGTGGTTAGGGCTGCAGAGACAGGAACCTCCTCAGGAGTACTGCCTTCTGAATCAGGCCCTTGATCCAACCGCCTAACGAGAGCTTCGAGAGATGTTGATCGAAGCTTTCGGCCATCAGGCCATTGGCCGATACGACAATCGGCACAATGACAGCCGAGCTCACATTCCACATATCAACAACCTCGTGTGCTAAGTCGAGATATTTAATTTGATTCTCTTTCTCAGCTTTCACGAGGTTCTCGTCATGTGGAATGGTAACATCGATAATCATTGGCGCGCTAATCGATCTATCACCACTATATCAGGCTCATTGGCGACAATAGTCCTGTCAGTAATGATAGACCGATCCCAGTACAACGTGACTTGGTCATTTTCGAGAACTGGGTCTTATTATTATTATTATTATAAGCAGATTATGCTATGTTTGATCTTTTTGCCATCGATACGCTAAGAAGAAGAAGGTCTCTCACACAATCCATCCATCGTTTCTTTAACCCTTTGTGATGGCGCTGCTGTCTTAGAACAGCTGCTGCCCTAGCTCTACGAATGAAAAATACAGGCCTTCCCCCAATATTGTGCAATGGAGCTATAAAGCTAAGCTGTGAAACGCTTTCTGTTTTATCACTATCACATATAGATAAGTGACATATGAGTAAGAATTAAAAGGACTTGCGACGTGGCCGTCGTGACCTAGCTCGTGAACCATTTTGAACCAGAGCTTCGCTATGCGAATATATGATATGAAGGAATATTATAGGAGGACTTTTCTAAGCATCCCCCACACATCATGGGTGGCAGCCAGTCTTAGTGCCAGAACTTAGACAGGCTTTCGTGTAAAAAAATAATGTTTTATACAGGTTCGGGTAGGTAATAACAAATAACTGTGTTAAACAAACTAATTAACGATATCCTCTTATTTCCAGATCAATTAAATTTAACAATCCTTCAACAAAAAAGGTGATAGTAGAGGAAATAATCGAAGAAGTGAAAGATGAAGACAGTGAACCTCCAGCCAAGGAACCCAGAATAGAACTCATGCCACAGAGGAGCATTAACACGAGACCGTCGTGGAACAGAAATATAGGAGCTCTATCAAGGAAGCGCCCGCTGATGAACCTAGTGAAGAGTAAGAAAGATTCTGAAAATGATAAAGTTTCGACGACCATTGTAAGTACCGACGTAGCTAGTAAGAGTGGCGCAAGTAAAAAGACTGCTACAGCTACTGCTGGGCTCGCGTTACTGGCGAGCTACTCCTGTAGCGACAGTGACTCGCAGTAAACCAATGTAATTGAGGTTTCATTTAAATATAGGATTGGAATGTATTCAGTTTTTAATTCAAATTGCCTACTAATCTCTTCTTTGTGGTATTACATTGATAACATAGCCGTGATAACGTAGCCGTAAATAATAGGCCGTTGGGTTAAACATCAAATAAGTAAACTTATTGCTGATTGATTACAAACTATTGCACAATGAATAAATATTTTCGTAACAGACAAAAATATAGTTGCTTCGATTAAATAGGCTTATCTCCAAGGTCAGATGCAGTTAACAAAGGCACAGTTGGTCAGTAACAGTCCCCCCGAAAGATTTCTGGTTTGTCAAAAAAATCCTTTTTCAATTCAATTCAATTAATCTTTATTGCAATCCATAAGTACACATGTGTCGCTTAACTTCAAACTCGGATAAATCCACTCTACCCTGCTAGGAGATATTTAAAAAACAGTGTTAATGGTGTTAATTTCATGAATTAAAACACAGTATTTTTATATTATGGCAACATTATTGAAGAAAACGATCCTGTTTAGCCAATTCAGTATTTAAATCACTCATTCTTTCAAAAATTTAATATTAAAGTTGGATTTACCTTCATTTGATATAATGGAATGCAATTTATCTATCTTTGAAAAAACTCAGTGTGGATCTATAGAATTTTGATTTAATGGATTCGGATTTATCTGGATTTGAAAAAACACGATTAGAACTAGGGATGTGGTAGTGGCGAAGTCACGGTATACTATCGACAGTTAATTTGTAGCAGCTTACTGAATAAAACTAAAATAATACAAACAAAATAAGGAAATCTATTTTTACTTTACAAAAATAGGAGGTATCTAATTTAATCATTTTAAACAAAATTCAATATTTCTTCCGAGTAATCTTCTTCAATTTCTTCTTCGTGCATTGGTCGCCCTATCACGTTCTCACTGTTAAGCACTTTTTATAATATTTCAATTCCACCAATGATGCCCACTCTTGGCCAAAGTGCGTTTCCAGCAATTTGCGAACATCACTCAGTTTTGCTTCATTTACTGGAACTCCAATTGGCAGTCTCTCTGGACTAAAATTTTCAAACGATTGGCCGCGTTTTTTGATTATTTTAGCAACACCTGAAATTGAAAACTCCACAAACCACATAAATTTTAAAACTTACATGATCCTGTATACCTACACAAATCTGATCGGAGAATATAATTAATGTACTCAATATTATATCCTTACATACTTATTATTATATCCAAATCATTCTGTAACAGTAGAACAACAAAATAATAATAATCGATAATGATTATGGTTAACACAACACTAGTGCCAACCCAAGATTCCAAACGACGAATAGGTATAGGTATTTCAAACTTACCGAATTTTCGCTCTTTCCTCTTTCTTACGGCGAAGTTTTATATTAGGTCGCTTGCGGGCCTTACATGGTGACACAATTTTAATGGAATTATCCATGGGAACTGTCCAAATAATAAAAATAAACAATAAAAAGCGGGAGTGAACGGTGTTACTGTCGCAGAGTTTACGTGGACTGACGGCCATGTTGAACAAACGCAATTACCTGATTGGCTCTCATGGACTTAACTACATTTGAAAAAAACTGTCTCATGGATCTATCTGACTTAGATAAAATATTATGATTTTAACGGTTTATTTTCTCAAGAACCATGTGGATTTATACACAACTGATAAAATTGTTTAAAAGCAATTCTTTTTCCGTTTCTTTTGACACCAAAATCTTAAAAAATCTCAGAATTGGATTTATCCGAGTTTGAAGTTAAGCGACACACATACAGGTGGTAAGTATTAAATAGAAAAACAATTATGGACCCTGTCGGGCACAACCAAATGTTAAATAAGTAGGAGAGAGGAAGAGTGCTTTTATGATTTTCCTTATTACTAAATATTTAAATTATTTCCTATGTATCTGTTTTTTTTTTACAACAGTATTCGTTATTATAATAACACTCAATTATTTATTCTCTGAATAGAATGTGTAAGTAAATATATTTATTTATTTTTTGTATTAAATTATATAATTCTATTTAATTATTTGTTTAAATATTTTGTATTGCAATTAGTGTATCAAACATAGTGATATGTATATGTAAACATTAATAATTAATATGTTAATATATTTTAACTCGTTTATTTTTATTGTTTTACTGTTTCCCAGAACAGTTGTATCTATTTATTATTATTGAATCAATCCGTGTAATATGGTGTAATAACGTTTACTAATTAAGAATTGTTTTAATTTACTTTAAAATATATTGGTCTTGTTTTATGTTTTCCGGTAATTTATTACATATATAATGTTATTGACATAGCCTAGCGACTGGAAGAGTGCAGTTTAAGGCAAGGAAGGCAGATTTAATATGTTTTTATCGCGCAACGAATAAATACTAATTAAGGTGAGTATTTTGTGTTTCTGGAAGTAAGGCTGGCAACTATCTGTTTCTTCTGTTTGTAATTTTTCGTATCAGTTTTTTTTAAGGGATTCACCCTTCAAAAAAACTGATACGAACAATTAGCAAAATAGGGATTGCGAGGGAGCGTTTTTGCTATTTCCCCATAAGATGATGCGAAATAGCTAAACCAAGCATACGAATAGTATGTGACTAGTGCGGTTTGTATGTTGGTAGCTTTTTTCATCGTTAACTGTTTCTAATTTTTGTTGATTAAATGTAAAGTTTATATTTATTCGGGTTTTTACCGTTTATTGAGCACACGTTTATGAAAAATCACCGATTTAAAAAATAACGCCTTCGATACTAGGTACTAATATTAATTGATGAAAATGCATCCTGACTCCTTACTGCCTTTGGCACGTGTGAACCAAAAAATATTAAACTGATGCTTCCATTAAAAAAAAACAATATGTAACAAAAAATTACATTTCAAAACCGGGGAAGTAAAAAAACTGTATACAGTATAGTTTATCGGCAATGCAACAAAAACAGATTACTGCTAGGTGGATGACAATCGGCTTACCGCTTAAGGTCGGCGTCGGCGCAGCGAAACACCTTTGTGGCCGCCCTTTGTTGCCGTGCGTTCTATTTATTACGATGTCAAGTGCATTCACTCGGCCAGTTTACGTGGCGCTTTCTTATTTTGATTTGACGGTCTATTTGTATACAGGATGGTTCGGAAAGTAATTGTACGGAAAAGGGATGATGACTAGAATTATTAATGTTCGAACAAATAATGTCATTTCAAAGAAGGCGTAGTAAAATGAGATACTTACTCGAAAATATCTGTAAAATCGATGGAAATATGGAGAATCTACACGCTTTAAAAGTTTTTGGAAGCGATTATTCCCGTCCTTGTCGCGCGGTACGGACAATGTATCGCCCTAGTATGAAGTTACATAGTCGTGACGTCACTTCTGTGATAGTGCCGCCTTTGTCTAGAGGTTATTTTAAAACTTTTATGACTTTGCAATGTTTTAAGCTTTTACACTTTTTATAATATTCCTTGCACTGTTTGCAAACAATATTTTTTAATGTTTAAAATACTTATTAAAAATGCCATCCTCCTTATTGTGCCGGCCCATATTGTGGTAAAAATATCACATTAACTATAATCGTGTCTTTTACATACCGGTATTTAAAGAAAGCCGGTTTCATCTGCTGATAATAATGTATATTAAAATTACCGATAACGATTAGGTTTAAAAAGTTTCCCTTTATCGAATAACTTTTCTGTTTAGATTTGACAAATATTCATTTTGATCTGATTAACAAAAACATCCAAATAATATCGGTATTTTCTTAACATTTGGGAGACACCAGCCCATAAATCCGACATTTACTGTGACAGAAAGAATCGATATTATGTCAGCCACGACTGGGATATAAGTATCCTTTTTGATCATCCTGTATTTACATCCTTTTTTTACACTTGGTACCTGGCTTGGGAATTAATTGATTGGAAAAAGGCCGTTCAATGCATTTGATGAACGAAGATTGGGAACAGCGTAGGTGTTAGAGGATAATAATTATTGTATCAAAGAATTTTAGAATATGCCTGCTTATATTTTATGTGAGCAGTCACTTTCATTAAGAACTTCATAATGGCACCAAAGAATAAGTGGAACAACTCTAAAGTATCCTTAACGTTGGATTAATTGTCATGATTATAATGAGCTAAAGAATTTCTGGGTTGTTACTGTTTTAACTACACTGGACAGCAAATAAGCAGGGCCACCAGCTACCTTGGAACTCTGATTCAATTTTCTCAAAAAGTATAAAACTTACAATTATCATAGTTATACATACAGAAAGTGCGTTTCATGATGATTAAAATGAATGGAAACTCATTAGAATTAATCAATTTATTAAGGGTGTTACTAAGAAGAGTCGTTTTCAAGTCGTGTTAACCGTTAATAATCATAAAATGAAAAAAAAATATAAAGCTATAAACAGAAAAATTAAAAAAAAATGTTGATCAGTATTCAGTATTCCCCCCCTTGCTCGGATAACTGCCAGCATCCTCGTATTCATCGACCTCACGAGCCTGACGATGAAATCTTGGGGAATTGCATTCCACTCCTCTTCAATTGCGATTCGCAGCTCTGGAAGCCTTGTTGGAGCAGGTACCCGGGCTCGAACCCGACGTTTCAGCTCATCCCATAAGTGTTCTATCGGATTCATGTCCGGGCTTCGAGCTGGCCAGTCCATCGTACGAATGCTGACGTCGCGTATATACTGGGTCACCTCATGAGCAATATGAGGCCGTGCATTATCATGCATCAACTGCATATCCTGCCCGATATATCCTGCGTAAGGTACCACATGGTCTGCGAGGATTTCAGTAATGTAGCGATGAGAAGTCAATCCACGTGTACGACCCGTCGGTTCGATGAAAACTAACGCTGTATGTGCGGTTAACGAGATGCCGCCCCAGACCATTACAGATCCTCCTCCATAAGCAACAGTTTCCTCGATGCAACATTGAGAATAACGTTCTCCAGGGCGACCATATACTCTCTGACGTCGATCACTTCCATGTAGACTCACTCTGGTCTCATCAGTGAAGAGTACATTACCCCACTGCTCTAACGTCCAATCCCTATGCTCTCGAGCAAATTCAAGTCGTGCTCGACGGTGGGCTACCTTTAATGCTGGGCCTGTTGCAGCTCTCTTTGGAGTCAGGTTCTGTTCAGCAAGTCTCCTTCTGACGGTATCTGAACTTATAACCACTTGGCGTTCGTCACGCAGACTTTGTTGGACTCGAACTGCGTTGAGGCGGTGATTTCGCAGAACAGTAAGTTGGATATAACGATCATCTGCTACTGATGTAGCCCTAGGTCTGCCCGTACCTGGACGGCGATCGAATGCTCCACTCTCTAGGTATCGTCTGTAAACTCGTTGCACCGAAGATCTGCTGATTCGAAGTCTTCGAGCGAGCTCACGTTGCGCAACGCCTGCTTGAAGTAGTGCTACAGCTTGAGCTGCTTCCTGAGGTGTCGTATCCATTATTGATCGAAAAAAAAGTAGCAAAAATACACGCGTCTGAGCAAACTATGGACAAAAACTAAAGAAATGATAAGGAATATCCGACTACCCTCACTGTAGAAAAAAATAACGCTAATTGCAAACTCTAGTCAACACAGAGCAAATCGTTAGCATTGTGTTTGTTGCTAGATTACAATGTCAGTTGACGATACTTTTTTGAGAAATTCGAATCAGAGTTCCAAAGGTTACGGGAAAGTCCGAGAGGGATACCGTGGCCCCTGGCACAGGCAACTGCAGGAACATGGGTGGGTTTTAGTCAGTAAGAGTCTGACACGCCCTCCTGCGCAGCCCAGAGCGGGAGAAGTTATTTGATAATTTCCCACCCTCAAAAAAAAAAAAAAAAAAAATGTTGCGGGTGGCCCAGTTTATTTGCTGTCCAGTGTAGTTGAGCGAGTGAAAATGCCGTTTAAAACGCTTGACTCCGTCTTTTTTATCTTATACTTAGGTACATAATAATTTAATCGTAGCAAAGTCAAATCTGCACATCAATGTTTTTGAAAATAAAGTAATTCTTATGAGGTATGTTAACAATTCTAATGCCGAAAATATAGTTTTTACAATTTTTGTCTCTTTGAATGTATGTACCAGCATCACCAAAATACTACCGGGTAGATTTTGTTAAAATTTTGTATATCTGTAAGTCTGGTCAGTCTGTAGGCTAGAAATTATCACGCTATTTGCTATGGGGTTTGAGCAGTATTGCATTATGTTCATATTGTTAAAAGACAAGCCAAAAGGTTAGAATATAGCAGATAGTCACAGATTTAACCTTTTAAATTATTATCCTCACGCTATGCTATTATGAAGCTAAGCCGTCAATCATGACACATATAAGAACGGCTATTTTAGTCAACTTGTCAGTGGTGCCGATTCTGTTGTACACCGAACTAAACTAACTAAACTATCACTAAAATTCCTTACTTTTGGCTATGAGAATCTTAACGCTATTCTGCAAAATAAAATCTCTAAATTTAAAAATAATTTTGACACATCTAAAATCAAATTTGACAATTATTGCGACTCCACGTGGTACTTGTTTGCCGTACCACGTGATCTTTTTTTAGAGCCGTAGGCGCGCATTATGTGCGGCCTCGACTTGTTTTGTATGGAATTTTTTACTTTTTGTATGGAAAATATAAAAAAATATTACCAACACGTTGAGTTTTATAGGTTTACGGGTTGCAAAGGGGGTCGAAATTTTCATTATTTTTGCGATAGGACACGCCGTTTTCGAGATATAAGCAAAAGAAAAGAAAAAAAGATACAGTACCGTTTTTGCATCTGAAGTCGAGGTGTTGGTGTGAATTTTAGTTCATGACCACTAATTTTATTCCACACCTTTTTAATCGCGATTAAAAATAGTCAGATTTAGTTAAGACAATCAAAATTTTTGGTGAAAAACGTAAAATTCAGAATAGCAAAATTGCCATTTTCACTAAATTATAATCTCAGTGCCATCTTAGTGCTGTCAAACTAAAATTTAGTTAAGTTGTGTCACTTTAGTCAATTTCAGAATGGGAAATCGTCGTTTGACAGGAATAAACTAAATTTTGGTGATTTTTAGTCTAGTTTAGAGAATTTTGTGACAAGAGAATCGGCACCACTGTATGTGTTGCGCCCCTAGCTAGTTATGCAGGAACGCAGGCGTTCATTAATTCACTAAAAACGAAAAACTTCTCTACCAATGGGAAATTGCTACTGAAAGCGGCAGATATCGACGTCAGAACGAGCTGCTTCTCACACGAACAACTGCCGATCTATTCTATAAAGAGTCATCGTGAAAACTTAGGTGAAGTAAGCTTCAAGTGAGCTACCAATAGTGTCAATCCCTAATGACCCCTAGCATCAGGTGGAATAACAGCTCACTTCACCTAAGTTTCCACGGTGAGATTTTTACAGAATAGATCGACTGTACTTCGCTTTACCAGTCCTGGCTGCTCAGACTAAAACTACAAACACAGTAGGTATACAGGGAAGTTTTATAACAATGTGGCTGTTATTTTAGTATATTGTGGCGTCTTTCGACTACCACGTGAACGAAGTCGCGAATAGAAGTTAGTCAAATTAAAATCAAATAGATGATGTTGCAAATGTCGTAAGACGATATTGCTACGTTCGCTATAGAGCAGTCAAACTAAATAACACGGATACAATCATAGAAACAAATAATGAAATCTGTACACATAAAGCTCTAGCCAGAGGTATCTCATATCGATGTATACGAATTTAAGTGGGACTGCCCTAGAAGAACAGCTACATCATTACAAGTCAGCCAACTCTTGAGAATAGTTAGACCACAGGCAAGGTTACCAATTACAGGCCAGATATTAGTATTTCGTGGGCAAAACAAGCATAATGAATTGCTAATAGGTGGGTTTAAACTCCTAATGCCTTAATACCACCAACTAACTACTAAGTTGTGGTTGCCTCCGTGTCCCAAAAGTGTCCATTAGTGACATACTTTTGGCAGTTGAGATTGATTGATAACTTGAGCTGTTAGCAGATGAAGGTAGTCTTTGTCTTGTATATTATTGAGTAACTCTTAAGAAATCCGTCCAAATCCTCATAATGGTTGCAAACGAGTATTAGAAAATGATAGCCTAAAATCGTACCTTAACTTTTTAATAATAAGGAATAGTTTAACTTGTTAAGATCTTAGCGCGACAAAGACAAAGCCATTCTAGAATCGAATGAAGTCTCCGACGTCCTTGAGTAAACATGACGTGAAATACGTCACAAAATACATTTTAAAGTTGTATACAAGAGGGTCTACATATATAGTACCAAATGATTCATATAGTCCAATTTGAATGCGCATACCATCTTCGTGGATATAAATAGTCCACAAAAATGTAACGCAGCCCATAGTCAAGAGATGGCGCTTTTTATTGTTATTTGTGAAACCGGTTCAACGAGTGGCTTTCATTGGCGATAAACGATTTAAATGGCATGCGTAGGTATAACCCATTAATGAAGTCGATTACATGGGAAAGTTTCAAAAGGATAAAACATTCCATTTGGTTATCAACTCATCACTGATTGACTAAATTAATTTCTGTTGTTTCCGCCCTTTTTTCTAAAAACGCATTATCAATTCGCAAAGCGATCTAATCGCAATCAACGCCGGTTGATATTAAATTTCTACATCACTTCATGTGTGTGTTCTTAAGTATTATGAAAGTTGGTATTTTATAAATTCGTTATTTTGATCTTCCATCGGTTGGTGCAGTTGGTAGCGACCCTGCCTTCTGAGCCGCAGGTCCCGGGTTCTCGATCCCGGACATGTCAAACATTTGTGTGCATTAACATCTCTGTTTGACCTGTGTCTGGGTGTGTATATGAATTTAAGTACATACTTATATACATATACACACCCAGACACTGGATACATATATCAGTCATCAGGTTACCGTAGTACAGGCTCTACCTAGTTCGGGACCTGAAGACCTTGTGTGGATGTTGTCTCAAAGTCAAAAAAAAAAAGTCATCTACGCATAACTTATAGGTAAGTATTTACTATTCGCATTTTCCTTAGAATTTATTTCTGCGGACTGACAAAATACGATCTGCGGAATGGAAACATAAATATCAAAAATATCGTCGATAGAAAATTTCATTGAAATCTCTTCTATGATCATTCCATGATTCAATGGAATCAGACTTCGATTCGTGATCATTTTACTATAAGCTCGCTCCTACGCAATAGGTACCTACTCGCTTCGCCTCTTTGTGTAGCATATTTTGATAGAAGAAGTACCTACGTAATTGTTACAGTACCTACCATAATATTATAACAACAGATAATCATTCACAGCAGGAGCATTATTAAAGCAGTATTAAAGTAAAAACCACAAGTACGTATAATAATTATGAGCTGCCTAACTAGCGTTAACAGCCATTAACCACGCCCATTGTGCCATCATTTAACAAATTAATACTTTTCTCCACGCTAGGCGGTACCTGCGGATTCCTGCAAATCGGGTCTAAACAAAAAGCGCATAGCTCACGGTGTTCAGATAATACGCGTCGTATCCCAATTTTTTCATCGACATAAATATTGTTTTTTCATATATGTGTAACGGCTTTGTGCCGACACGTCGATGTTCCGTTCTGGGAAGGAGAGTTGTCGCGGCGCCCGCGCGGCGTGGCTCGGCTAATAAATAAAAGGCTGCTTGGGAAATATTATGTTACGTCTACGTCTCGGGGTGTTTTTTGGGCGAGCTGTGCAGGCGGCGGTAGCGGCGCGGTGGTCGGCCGCCTTTGCCCACTCGAGCTCGTAATGGGGCGGATTTAACTATCTACGTGGAACAGATTACGTGCTGATTTATGTCATTTAATCACCACAAAACATAATGAACAGATTTTCTTTTTGCGACTCTGGTCCTCCTATCCGATCGTAGTCCAGACTAGGAATGTTACTGTCTGTTACATCACTTAATCTGTGAAAACACGTAGCATGTATAATATATTGCTTTTCTTATCTTTGGATTAATGCTATCTCTGTCTGATGTATAAATTATACTATAATTGTTTCGGTAACCGTGCCGCAATGCAAGCCAGAATGTAATTTCTGCCTTTAATGTGTAGTAAAGAAGAAACTGTCGACTACGCATTATATTATCATTGACATGCCACACATTATTCAAAAGACTCTCATTCAGTTGAAGAAATAATGTCCCTAAACATTAGTTTACCACCTCGCCTTAAAATACGCTGGGCCGCAAAGAAAACGAGTCGGTAACAAAAACCTCAATAACTTCCAAAATAATGGAGCTAGCTTTAAGAAACAAATACTTACTGTATTATAGACAATTTTATAGTGCATAAGTCAATGTCATAAAAATTCAATATTATGAAGTTAAGTAAAAATTTAAATTTTCACTCGATTTAGAAAAATGTGCTACGGTATCAAATATGCAATATGTGATAAGTAATATTTTGTACACATTTATATATTATATTTATATATAACATTTTGTATTGCCACCACCACCTGTTAATACAGCTATACTACAATTTGGCATGATTTCCACCAGATTTCTGAGCCGATGCTGAGGAATATTCTTCCATTCCTCTATCAGTGCTTCTTTCAGTTCATGAAGGGTGATTGGAATTTCGCTGGCGTACAGGTCATCGTGACATCACGTCATAGCGACATCTTCAAGGTAGTCAAACACTATCCGAGCTGTATGGGGACGAGAGTTATTATATAGCATAAAGATGGCGTTCTCGCCCTTGTTTACTAAAAATGGGCCAACATACTCATTTAAGATTATATTCACGTATCTTTCTACCAGTGTTCCCTTTAAAGTGCCATTTTCTATCACCCCTAGCACCGTGTGGCTTTCGGGAAGAAATTCCAACCCACACGTGTATGGAGCCTCCGCCGTGTGGCACTTTCTCTTCAATGCTACCTTGGTTATAGCGCTCTCCTGGTCTTCTGTAGTCTCTTTGCGTCCCATCGTGAGTGTATAGCATGAACCTCGACTCGTCCGTAAACATTAATCTTGAGAAGTTATCCAGAGTCCAATTCATGTGTTCGCTGGGGTAACTAACTAAGCCTTGAATTTCGATGCTGCCTTTCGAGTTTTGGACCATATGCAGGTCTAAATGGCTTCAAGTTTGATCCAGCGAGACGCCGACTGACTGTACACGTGCTCGGATTGCTCCCTCCAGCACATAAGTGATTTTTGACTTCAACAGCCATTTGAAATCGATTTCACAACAATGTTAATCGATACTCCTGCGCTGGTGCACCTTGTTTGTCCTGTTCCTGGTCTGCGAATATTGGATCCAGTCTCTTCAAATCGCTGGAACACTCTTTGAACGGTTGATAGCGACACACCAACAGTTCTCGCTGTATAACGCTGACTGCGCCCGTCTTCAAGCATTGTCAGAATTCTGGTACACTCTTCAGGGGTTAGTGGCATGTTTTTAATTGGATTTCATCAGAATAATGAATTTCTGCACATGAAATGCCATATTTATAAACAGAAACAAATGGTATCAAAGTGGTTAAAATGTTTAAAATCGTCTTTATTTTTGTTTATACTTTTTATTACAATAACAAAAAAGAAGTAAAAAGTTTTACTTATTCCTATATTTGATGAAATGAACTTTAATTTAGTTTTTATTTTAAAAGGTTGCTTATTTTAAAAGTTGTCGCATTTTTATAACCGACCCGCTTTCTTTTCGTGTAAAACAAGAATTATCATTTCATCATAAGTTGATGAAATGTTTTGACTTTTAACCCTTAAATTTCTGATCATCAAGCAAAATTCGGGCATAACCTACCTTTAGCTTTTAAATGCATCTTATATATAACGTGGTTTGAGCGATAAATTCCTAACCAAAATTGTTATCTATTACAATGACAATACGGTTTTTACTTTAATCA
Organism: Brachylomia viminalis; assembly: GCA_937001585.2. Taxonomy (NCBI): domain Eukaryota; kingdom Metazoa; phylum Arthropoda; class Insecta; order Lepidoptera; family Noctuidae; genus Brachylomia; species Brachylomia viminalis. Next base: position 15,983,520 of record OW443299.2, read on the forward strand.
CTTGCATAGGTTCTTAATCTTATTTTCCAGCTGATATCATGATAACGAATCATATTTATTTTCCAATTGTTTACTAATAACGATGATATTGTGCACCTGACCCATTATAACTACAGGTACTATTATATATTGTATTAGTTAGCCAACTAATAATGTCATGTAATATTAGAAAATAAAAGCGATTGTTTAAGAAAAGTTTTAGGCTAAAATTTAATCCTGTAATTTTCTTCTGGGATTTTCGGTTTATTCCGTTTGTCCACCCTGTTTTTTTTTTCAGTGTAGAATGTCATTAAATAACTTCTCCCGCTCTGGGCGGAGCGGGAGGGCGTGTCAGGTTCTTACTGGCTAAAACCCACCCGTTTTCCTTCAGTTGCCTGTGCTAGGGGCCACGGTAACCCTTTCGGACTTTCCCGCAACACTGGCAGGCATCGGCCCTAGCGGACCCCATCATTGGTGCTGACATCTCTGCCTGACTCTCAGCCTGGTCCTTATCGGACGGCGACTTAAGCCCGCGCCTACGGTGGCCGGGAATCGGCCTGGGGTTCCCGACGCCCAGGGCGTCTCCTGCGGCGGCTAGGGGCGTGAGGGCGCGAATTTTGCCTCTCCCTCACGCTTTCCGCCTCCTCCTTCGCGAGCATTACTGCTTCGCAGAAGGAAGTGACGGCTTCCCATGCCCTCTCGCTCCGTACCATGGCCTGGACCAGGGCCAGACGTGAGAGATCGCCACCACCAATTGTCTGCACGAAGACACGGCGGTGCTCCGCCCAAGCCGGGCCGACCTCCACCGTATGCTCCACCGTGTTCTCCGGGCGATCCACACAATGGTGACACCCGGACGTTTCCTCCCGCCTTATCCGGAACAGGAACCTCCCGAAACAACCATGTCCGGTGAGGACCTGCGTCAGGCGCAAGGTGAGGACGCCGTGGCACCTCAATAGCCACTCCTGAAAGAGGGGACTTATCGCCGCAATTGTGGCGTGCCCATCGTTTGTCCACCCTAAGGTGAATACGCGGAAGTGCATGTCCGAGAATCCACCCTAAGCCTATAAATTCTGTTTATCCAACTAGGCCTGGGGTGGATAAACGGAATAACCGAAACTTTCGCGGATCATCTATAGAATTCGCAAAATCATAAGGGCAACAGGCACGTAGGTTTTGTTTGAACTATAGACAATGGTACTTACTCTATTAAGTAGTTAAACATCTTTGGTAACGAAAGCTCCATTTCCCTTAGAGAAAGCTAACTGCCAGTCTGGCATCGTCTACAACCATGTAGGTACTGGATTTTGCGGAAAATAATGTTAGATATGTAAAAAACCAGCCAAATACGAATTCTTGGTTCTACCCCTGCTCTAACAAAGTTCCTATGAACTTTCAAACTATCTGCTTCCATCATTATCATCATATTCCACCCACTGTTGAATACTCAACAGTGGGTGGAATATGATGATAATGACTGAATGGCCTGTACAGGCCCCCTCCTGTTTGTCCCATGCTTTCCCTGTCTGTGTAATCCAAGTCTTACCCACGGTTCTTTGTAGATCCTGCTGTCCTTGTTCTTAATTTTTAATACCCTCATATTTTAGCTACAGGAATAAGAAATAAAGGTTGGTTTAACAAAAATAACAAATCCTAGTCTCATAACAAACAAAGCCTTCCCTTATTTTAGAGACCTCCCTGTGTGAGCTACACATATTTTATCATTATTATATTTTTGGACTCGTTCAATAATATTTTACGTACCACAAATATTTTAACCAACCTCGGAGACATGAGAAAGTTATCGAATGTCATTTAAATGATTAATAAATGATCGACGTATCTAACTGATTTCGCCTTCAAATCCCTTTTTTTGTTTTGTTATTGTGAGGGCTAGTCGGGACAGCATTCCATTTGTTGGGTCAAGTGCGCGGCGGTGTGCGTCTGCGCATATTATTTTATTTTAACCTAAACTGAAATCGTGTGCATAGTTTATAACGTAGTGATCAGCAGTTATTGTCCTGCACACCGGATGCCACTTAGTACCCACATGATTGATTAAAATGCCGCAAGTTATTCATCCCAATAAATAAAGTTGTTAATGGAAGGCGGCTCGTAATTGGACCTTAAAATTCCTTCATATAAACGCACACTAGCACGTTTTGACAACATAATCCTTCTTATAAATACGATCATTTGTGGATCTATGTTTGTTAACGTTAGCTGTTACTCGTTCATAATATTTTCCTAGCAAAACAAATCTACCACATTCCGCATTTTTTTTTCAAAACTATAATTTCTAAAAAATATATTCAAGTGCGTAGAATTATTTTTAAGATTCGCTTCTAAAGATACTTGACGGTTAACCAGAAGGTCAATGCTGGAGAAACAATGATTTCGCTGAATCAAAATATGGTATGATTGCTTTTGTGCATAATGCGAAAAGGTACATGTAAGAGAGAGAATATTCTAGAATAAAAATCAAATAAGCATCAGATAGTACCTACATCCGACCAGGCTTTCACACATGCCGCCGCGATAAGAATTCTGTCGGCATGTGTGCGTGCGCGCAGTGTTGAACGAACGGCTTACTCTCGCACACTAGCACGACTCTCGGAAGATGTTCCATTCATAATTTTAACAACCGCTCATTATGCTCGCTCTGCCTGCGAGCGAGAAGGGAAGTGTTGGCCCTGAGCTATTCCGAAAAAAAAATACGTGACATATTATTATGTAGATTTGTATTTATACATAATCACTTTATTATATTGGTTTTCTTTCCAAACTTAAGGTTAATGGTCGCTTCTGTAAAATCAACGTAGAATCGCTCCTTATCTTTCGCGTTTCTGCCCATTATCCGTTGAATACTAAACCACGCTTATGCAGAAGTCAGTTTTCGCTTGGAGACAACGTTAAGAATTTCGAGACATTCAAATCCTCCGAGCGACTTTGAAACCGGTATACAAAGGCTCAAATATTATGCGCTGCATGCCAACACACACTTACACTTCAAAACAATATTCTGATAGTCATTCACGATAGCAATTTTAGTGAGGTAATCTCCCAATTTTTTTTCTATCTCATATAGTTAAAAAACAGACACAAATAAAGACACAAGTTTGATCTTTAAAGAAGCAGTAGGTGGAATGAATAAGAAGGCTCCTATGTGTCAGTCATCTTTGTAGGTTGATGTGCAAACTCAAATTTCAAGAAGAAAGAGAGATCTTGAAGGTCACTCGGTCACTGATACCTCGAATACGGGGTGTAGAGTCATTTTCTATATCGGTTTCGGAATTAAACCTCACAATATTCACAGTCACAACACAATCACGTCTCTTTTGGTCCTCATTGAAAGTACCTAAATGTTTAATTCCGCTAATGTTTACACACCTCTGTAGTAACGGTGTAAGTAGAACTATCTTCGAGCTGTATCAGAACTGTTCCGGTACCGCTCTAATTATCGCGCACGCCAGATGTTGGCTACATAAACTTAACAGTTCTCCGTAATTGTAATGACTAATTATTACATGCGAGTTTTGTACTTTGTAGCAAGCTAGGCTACTACCTACTGCATTTGAGTATTTTTGTACCCCGACGCAAATAAAAGAAGGGTGGTGTTTAAAGCCTTTGTTTGTCTGTGGCATCGCAGCTCCCAACTGGATGGACCGACTTTCCGGTTTTTTATCTTGCTTAACCAATCGAAAAGTCACTAGCTACCTAATTTAGGTCATTTAGATATGTAAAAGTCCAGAAATAGATCTCCCCTTGCTTACAAAGCCAGAAAATTATTTGCTGTGAATTGTTCTGCTTGTCAATTATTGCAAACACAACTTAAACTGTTTGATAAACGCAATTAGTCTTATTACAAAACAAAGTTGTTCTTTAGACATATTTTAAACCATCGAGCCTGTCTTTGAAATAAGAACCCAACAGATATCGAAATACTGTTCATTTTACAAAACTTACAACTTAGTCCGGCCTTAGGTGGGCAATTTTGAAGAACTGTGCTAAAGTCGGCATAAAGTTCGATATACAAAAACTGGCTCGAACGTTTAGGCTCGGGCCAAAATCAAATTAGTCTATTGTACTTATTAGAATGGCAGTTTAGATACTACTACTCAGACTTACGGACTTCAAATTTCAACTACAAAACAGCATTCAGTTCGTCCACCACCAGCATCTAGATTGCTACCCTAAGACAGTGGCTCCATGCTGTCTTGCAGTTGCTATAAAGCTCTAATGCAGTTGTCAATTGAATACCAACTGCTTCCAAACCACATTCTTACTGCATTTCTAAGTTGGAATGCAGTCAGTCTGTGTACGCGTGAGGATATAGCGACCGTAAACTCGATTGTTTCAGTAGACCTTCCCTGCAATTCAACTGTCAAAGTTTAACGTCTTGTGCGGTATTACAAAGAAACACAAGAAGTTGTTATCTGTGTTTTTTTTAACAACTAGAACGGCGCTGAAGTATAACAAAACAAATAAAATTACTTCAATTAAATGTGTCATAGGTGATAGTGAGGTTGCTTTTAAACATAAGGGAGATAGCTGAGCGCCATTTTTCGATAACATCCGAACAAAGTGCATTCGTTAATTAAATTCCAACGATTTCGATTTAATCTTTACACAAAAGTGCGGCGACTATCTATCTACAGCTACACGAATGTCACACAGAAATCGAGCTCTGTTGAATCTGGAATAATGCTTTTCGAGAGCAGACAGTGACACTGAAAATAGTTCCAGTTTATACCTACTACATACGCAATATTTTTTTATAAAAACGCGTATTCGTGTCTCTTAAAATATTTATTAAAGCAGCGTACAGCAATTATGTCATTACAAAGCACATCGTGTGTGGCCTCCACCTGATACACGGAGCGCTGGTACCGCGCATTCATTATTGTTTCGCTGTACATAAGATGAAAAGGCCAGTTTATTGATCAGAGTAATGGGGAGCGATAACAATTAAATAAAGGTAAACATTCTGGCCCGCATATCTACGCAGCATTTTTTTTTTCGGATGCTCTTTATTAAGCAGTCACGTACAAAGCTAGTGAAAGTTTAAAAGGCATATATTCTTCCATTACGTGTTAATTCACGATTCCGAAACGTGCAGTTGTTTGTGCTGAGAAAAACAATCAAAAGTTTTAATATTTTCATAATTGACGGTTCAGTACGTGTTATTACTGTAAAAAATTAATTTAGATAGTTACTTATGATTACATTCCAATGTATGAGCTCGGCCGCAGTATAGAATCCTGATGAATATTCAGGACGTGTGCACCATCAGGTTCATAGAATATCTGAGAAACTGCCCATTAAAATTATGACAGGCCATCTACATTCCTGAACAACAAAGCCGACCTACGATTAAAATAACACCTCCTTCGTAGAACATATCCATTTTACTTCACAAAGGTCCGTAACGTTTCCGCTGGGATCCTATGATACCTTTTTTCCGAACACGGTTGAAAAAACTTGGCGTCCCATTAACAATAAGATCAAAACTAGCCGGCCGCACCACAATGGCCGGCGAGCGCCAGCCTCCGGCCGCTCGAGAGATGCTTCCAGGAATTGCGCCCTTTAAAAAAAGATCCAACTCATGTTGGGCGTGTGATAGTTGGCAAACTCGCATTCCTGGTCTGCTGCCTGCACCCTCGCCTCGCCCAGGGCGCCGCCACGACGCCGCTCCCGCCCCACGCGACCCTCCACCACCATTCTTCAATCATACCGCTCTATTACTCGAAAAATACCCTACATAGGTAGCTGATCTTAGCATTTTTCACCCAGGGTGAAGGCTTTTCTTCTCTACTGATATAAGCAAACTCAGCACAGAACGGGAGCTTCCCCTTAAAGCTAAACCCAAGCAGTAGATATACTAAAACGATGGCTGACCTCTATAATTGCTACGGGGTAATATAAAAAGTATCAGTTGCGGGACTTGCGGGCAATAAATACATCCCAAAAATTCCTATCGAGGCGACAAAAAGTGCAAAGATTGTATTGACGTTGCCGTTGTGCGGCACGGTTAATCTTCTTGTCGTATGGAGTGCAAAAAATTGTGGACAATCATACATAAGTAATATGATGATTTGGGGCGACCATTAGTGAATGCCACCGAGATTGCTCCCACGCTCAGATGGTCCGGTGGGGTGGTTTCTTTACCTCAGTAGCCCACAATTAATGGGGCGTAAAAGTAAATGCAACCAATTTACATCATGTAAGTGTCCATTTAGCACTACTTTAAAATGTACGCCTGTTCAAGAGACATCTTTTGTAAAATAAATTTTGGATGTTGACTTGTGAGTGCCATCACATTGTGATGTTGTGATCTACGGTCTGTAATGAATGAATATAAATTGGCGTATTCAAGATGGGAAGAATTGATACATTTCTTAATAAATAATAATATACGTTTGCAAATTAGAATACTATTCTATGAAGTTCATGTTATTATTGGGAGGAGATAATAATGATGTGCCTACCTACTTTCATATTTAGATCATTAGATAAATAAAGTGCTTTTCCGTAAAACTACTTATTGCTTATTGAACATACAAGGGATCAGTCAACTCGCACGTACATGTAACTTCGACAAATTCTATGGAAAATTATCTCCACAGGGACCCCCTGCAGTGTTAGTCTTTATTTATACGGACGGAATGCCCCAGACTTTAACGATAGGGATTATCCAATAAAACATAATCATCAACATATCGTACAGTTGGATGATAACTTCTGTTCCCCATAAAAGAGAAAGTGTCGGGATGACTTTATAATTTATGTATTTAGGATGTCTCAAATAGAGCACAAATGACGTTCAGCTCACAAAATTCCATGTCACTATGCAAACAGCTGTCGTGCGTGGCCCATAAAATGTATAACACAAATATACATATGTAATACTTCGCGTCACTTGTCGGGAATGCTGTCTCCAACGTTTTATTTCGTTACGTGTTTGTAGGTAGGTATGCCCTGCGCCTGCTCGCATTAACCACCAGGATTCTCTTGTGATTGATATTCTATAAGATACTGAACATAAGACATATCTTAGTATGATTTCATGTGATATAAATAATGCTGGCAGATTTCCACATTTCAGAGCCCTAATCTTCAGATTGTGTAAATGAAAGATGAACCAAACAAAAACCAACATCGTTGGTAAGCAATTAATCGTTTGTTGATATTGAATTTATAATGTATCACATTCGAGGACACTTACGAAACTGTTCAAGTGATAAAATGTTCGCCATGATGTGTTGCGCGGTGACACATCTCTGGCCCCAAGGGTTACGTCATGCCGTTGCCATATTAGCTCATATCATAACATGCTGCACGCACATAATGCATAGAGTTCACTTGTTTATCGAAACACTGACCTATGGAGTGACATGACGGCCCAATGATAACTATATAGGTGCATGGGAAAAGTAACACCGCGACCATGGGAACTAGGTGATGTGAAGCGCTCATAGTACGTTGACAACTTATTTTGTCGATAATGATATGAATGTCCGGTGTAATCAAAGTTAATACATAATGTTGAATGCAGTCGTTGGATGCTTTCGAGGAGGCTCTGCCCCGCCATATATTTGTCAGTTTCACGTATCTATGTCAATACGCCGCGATGTTCCCACGATACGGCAATCTGAATTGCGCATAGCCGTTTAGTTTATGCGGTCCTTCAAGGAAGGGGCGCCATTTGGTCGCTAACATATTCTGATGACTTCGCTTATCGATTATACAACTACAATGGAAATACACCCAATGTTTCCTAAAACAAATTCTATATTGCCGAGTTAATGGTAATTTCACCCCTATAAAATTAAACAGTTTTGTGTTACAGATATGTAACATAATAATCACGTCATTCCAGGCCCATTCAGTTGATTAGGGTGCCGCATGCCGCCCGACGAGCCAATTGTAGCGAATTCCCGACACGTGACCACTATTTGCTGGCATAAAAATATCACCACCGATCATTATATTGACCTTATTTATAACTCAATTAAGTCACTATGTAGTAGTAGTATGTACCAACCCTAACGATGCGGGTCTCGCACGCTGACGAATGTTCGCCAATTATTAGCTGCTACAGAAAATTTAGACATTATTTAATATTAATAGAGTCTATTGAGTGTACTTAGATAAGAGTCAAGAAGGCGGCGCGACGGTGCGTATCCGGCCACCGATGCATTGATAAACTCAATACGAAATATGTGCAAACAAAATGTGAATTGTCATGTTATCAAGAAATCGAGTATAGGAAAACAACAAATAACGTTGTAAACTCAATCCATCCGTGACAAGTGTCTGGTTTAAAAGTTACAGATAAAAGACTGCATGTCTCAAACTCAAAACCAAGAAATCAAGTTAAATGAAGCGCCACAAAAACGAAACGTGCGGAATTCCCAATTCACAGTGTTTATAACAATGCCTCCCAGGAAGTACCTGTAACGACTGACCATCATCTTTGGTTCAGAAGAATAAGTAATCGATATGACAATAGACTGGGATATCTGGCGCCAGCGAGAGTCGTAGTGCCAACAAAAATATAACTGTCCGTAAGTAAGCTGACAAATTGTCAATAGCTGGTACCTGACTATTGTCCTGTAAGTATCGTCCGTACTTTGTTGTGCGTTAAACAAACGAAAAATGAAAAGCACAGGGAGCGATACTATCTTCGGGAGAACAGAACAATAATGCTAAAGTTACCCCGCGTCGATACACAACACATCCTGCAAAGTTTAGTAGCCCCAGTGGGTTTTGTTGTGTTTAAACAGGGTTATTGGTAATACGTCGGCAACCCATAAAGGGGATGTAGGGGAGGTCATTTGCAACCAAATGACCCCTATGCAAATGTCAACCATTTCCGAGTAATTTGGCATTTTGTATTTTTTTGGCGGTACATTTATACAAGTTCGAAATGTAATTAAAATAAAAACATTATTATCTGCATATACTTCAATGCATAATAATCAATCATAAAATGACAATTATCTATAATATTTTTTCAATGAGATCACACAATTTTCATCATTTTGAGCAGGTTATTTGACCTACGCGGTTGATATGCCAAAAAACAGAGATATACTTTATCGACAGAACATTCCAAAAATATGTACTTAGGTACAACTTCTCAGCTATACAACGAGATACAATAAAATACCAGATATCTTCAAAAAAATGTCTAATTACTGGAAAATGGTGGTTGACATTTGCATAGGGGCATAAGGGGTCATTTGGTTGCAAATGACCTCCCCTTCATTCCTTTAAATGATTGCCGACGCATTACCAATAACCCTGTATACGAACTATAATATATTATAAAAAAATATTTGATATTATAGTAAAGTTTAATTTGAGTGTATTTAATAGAAGTCCTAGAGAGTGTACCTTTTGATTTATTCGATATCTATTTCCACTAGGAGTAGGTAATTAGATTAACAATATCATGGCTATCTTTACCCGAAATACTGAAAGACGCGTCCTGAAAATCGATCTGCTTTTAATTACTTACGTGCAGTCATGAGCACTAATATGTATACACTTAGCAACTTCAAAATGTGATTTTCTCCATTTCATTCCTTGTGATTGTAATTTTATGTGGTTACGAACATAGTATTTTGGAACTTATACATTTATGAAAAAGGTCTTATTTCAAAGTTGCAATCAAAATTCCACGAGTAAATCGCTTTTAAATTTGGCTAACTGCAGTGCAGTAAGTTTATTAGTGCTCGTGACTGTACACACGCGATTAACATTATGTTTGTTACAACTGAAGCCTTTAAACAGGAACGATTGATTTCCAACAACAGCTTCAGTGCAAAAAAAGAAGTTACCTGCTGAAAAGTCACAGATTACTGCACTCTTAATTATACAAAATCCAGTCGCCTGCAAATTCAGACAATTTAATTTATCAGTTCAAAATAAACTATACTTTCATTTACATAATATTGTCTTTATTCTTTTGAACAAAATAAGTTATAGAGAAGTATCAGCTTACACAGTCACACAAATGCAAAAATTATAACAGTGCTTTTAAAAAAAAAACAATGCAAACCACAAAAACAACGGAAGGAAACGACACATTTCGAGGAAGCAGTTCGGCGCACTAAACGAGGTTTCCTCGAAGTCCGTCACAACTCACAAATTAGTGAATGAGACGTAATTTCCTTTGCATAAGACAATGTATTTGTGCCATGTGGCCGGCCGAGCCGTGGGGTAGCGGGTTGCAGTTGGACACATGTGTTTACGCGCTCATTCATTTTGTGCTATTAATGGGTCCATTCAGCATTGTCTTGCACATGCAGCGGAAACGTCTCCTCGCCCCGCCTCCGCGACAAATTAGCAGAAACGATTATAATGTGCGCATGATAACATGCGCGGCGAGCATTGTTTTATTGTTGCACCTTTTTTTAATCGTTTTGCAAGTTTTTACTTACACTTCTCGTGTTTGACGTTGGGTACAAAAGGATGTTTATCCCGTAGTGTTGTTTAATGGTTTTAGTAATATAACCAGTGACCACCTTATCTTTACAGCACTATTTTTCACAGTTGTTTATCTTCATTCCCTTGCCTTCAGTATTGGCAGTACTTCGAGGCTAATTTATTTGAGGCGGAGGCAGGCCTCAACACTATGTATTGTTGTCTTTTTAGTTTAGTTTTATGACGCGATCTTTACACCCTGGGTGAATTCAAGGCCATGCTTTAAGAACTTTCCCTAATTTCTTAAAACAAAATAAAATTGAGCACATGTACTTACGGTGCACGGTGAGATTTATTGCAGTTTTTTTTTTACTTCCATCGAGTGGCAAACACCGGTGGTCTTGAATAACTCACTGGTTCCGCCCAAAATGGCACTTAACGGTCATTATGCTCATGGTCCATCCATGATTTTGACATCCACAATATTCGTTACGAATCTTATAGAAAGATATGATGGCTCATTTCCGAATAGACCACAATGCAATAACTAATGCATATTTTAATTTCTGGGTTCCGTATAGACTATCTTACCCCAGACCTCAGGAGGTGTTACACCGTCACGTCAGGTTAGCAAATGGACAATAATTTTGACTACCTGCATAAGGTATCGTTTTTAGTCAAATGAACTTTAGATTAGGTACATAATTTATACTACTGTGAACTTAATCATTCTTCGGAGTTGAAAAGTTTAGGTTCAAATAAACTTCCGTTATCTATGGTGCTAATAAAACAAGATTAAATCATATTCATCTCAAGTCATTAATTAATTAATATACTCAGTTATGAAATATGTAGTACTAAGACAATTCCAATGTCGTATTGCCTACGAGAATTGTACCACCAAACTGCTACGAATGGCGTAGCAGAATGTTCGTAGCACTAGTGCTACGAATCGATTCGTACTGCGTTGATACAAAGTTACTGATAAATAAATCTAGGATTTGATTATACCCTGAGGACCTTTATATCGAGGATAATAATTCCTGAGGGTCTAGTGGTGGTAATACAGATGTTTTACATTACGGTTACATACAACGTGTACAGCCTTTTGTTTAAAAACTTGTAAGTTTCACTTTCTATTGGAATCGAATTATGTTAGGTACCTGACCTGTCTAGGGTTAGCACAAAAAAACATTCTCACTGTCGGATGTATAAAAACTTTATTTATACACGATAATAATGATATAGGGTATTAACAAAAAAAAAAGGGAATGAAATCATGTGAAATTCCACCCTTCGTCTATCTACGTCATAAATTGTAAGTTAACATCGGTTAACCTCAGCCCAGCCACTAGCCACCCATTGCGCGTCTTTCAGGCGACCGCCAGCGACACTGGTGCGAGTGTCTGGTAATTGACTCGTCGGACTAGTCCGCGTCCGGCCACCCCTTCCATAAATATTTCCCGATCAAATTATTATGCGTTCTAAAAAATGCCACGAGCTCGATTCTCAGAAGTGTGTCGAGGGCGGTTCCACACAAAGCCGGCGAAGGAGACGCGCTTACGTGGCGCAGCGCGAGCGCGAGCGTGACGCGTGCTCAATGGAATGAGGTTCAGCACAGGCGACGCGACCCAACTGTGAGAATTACAAGGAATGGATTTATTTATTGATCTTAGTTGTTCCGTTATTGTGAACTGCGTTAGTAAATAAATAAACATCGCTCTAATCCACGCTCATGGCGAAGGATGTTTGATCTGAGAAAGTGGGAGCTGCCAGCACAAAGTTGTTGTGTTAAACGGACGCATCCTCTGGACAGCCACTTTCACGGCTCTTATATTGAAGTTAATACACGTTGGATAAACACAGCATCGGCCGACGCGTTTCACGTAATTTCTCCTTCGGAACACATAATTGCGGTGTCTGCTCGATCTGGGAGTCTGGGAGGCTGCGCTCTTCTCGTCACAGCGCGCCTGTTCTCACCCGGGGCCGGTGTCCACTTTTCATTCAGTAGGTACATTGCCCCTTTGGTATCACAAGTAACGAGAAACACAAAGAGAGCAATTCTATTTGTGTAGTGTCTTGGGAGCCTAGTGCTAATTACAAGGCGGCGACATTTTTGCCGCATTACGCACGACGCTTTGTTTTGTCTCGGCGACAATATCGCAGATGCAGCTTACCGCAACACTGCTCAATCATTTATTTTCGTCCGAGTAAAGCCTCTTTAAAACATTTACCATTAACTAAACAGAGAAATATTAATGACCTTAATAATAAACACAAGTTACTAAACTCTGGTTATCAAATTATCTCGCACGTCCCGACGTAGACTAGCCAAAACTTTTGTCGCAATATAAATTATAGAATATAGAATAGAATTATAAATTATAGAATTATATCTTTGAATTCCGTCCTACATAAAATATTTACTTTCCAATTAGCATCTAATAGTAAACGAAATGTCATCTATTGTAACTGTAACCATATGACCATTTATGATATCAAATAAGTAATGCGTGTGAAACGAAATTTCTTTGAAAGTTATATTGATAAAGCGTCTTAGTTTTAAAACTAAACTAATAAAAGGCTTACTTATCAATTTGATGATATGAAATTACTAGACGGCATACCATAACAATTTAATTGTACCACTCACTGACTCATTTATGTTCTCTAGTAGATACGTACGTACTTACACTATTATTCGGGTCACTTCGCCAAGAAAATGTCAATCTCCAATTGACCATTTGAAAGTATGTGTTGTAGTATTCCCATCAATCGGGCTGGAGGTTAATTAATAAGTTACATAACAATTTGGCCCTATAGTTGTTAAAAGGCAGCCAAAAGGAGAATAAGCAATCAAATTTTAGGGAAGGCGTAAAGTGCGGTGTTCGTCCACGAATGAGCATTCCATAGATAATAGTGGCGGCGATGCTGTGGAGACCACTTGTGTACTGTCAATATTCAGTTTTAGTTATTGGTCTATAATATTCTCGTTATTGTCGTTGGATAAACAGGATGTCCTTTAAAAACACATTTATTGAAAATTAATAATTATACCATCTAGATTTACTATCGCTTTATAAAGAGTGTTAGAGCAGAAGATTCTATGGATTTACTAGTATTAACTTATCTTACGTCTTTTCATCTTAGGTAATCAAATCACTTTATGGTTTACTTTTTTGTAAGAATACTTAATGCTTCTTTCCTGGGCAATAACAAAATCTATTGAAGTCCGTCTCCACAATGCTACAGCCGAATGTTTTTTCGGTGAAATTTAACCGTTGTTTATGTAGAGACAATGTATCTATTGCGTTAAAATTTTGAGAATTTCTTTTTTTTCTCCATGTTGGGTCGTGAGAATGGATCGCGTGCAGCCGACACATCTCAGTAGGTAAACAAAATTAGTGTGTTTGTGTACTGCCATCGATAGAGCTACACATGATACCTAATATAATAATAGTCACTGGGTTCTTTCATAATAGTCACTGGGTTATTTCATAATAGTCACTGGGTTCTTTCATAATAGTCACTGGATTCCTTCATAATAGTCTCTGGGTTCTTTTATAATAGTCACTTGGTTCTTTCACAATAGTCACTGGGTTCTTTCATAATAGTCACTGGGTTCTTTCATAATAGTCACTGGGTTCGTTCATAATAGTCACTGGGTTCTTTCATAATAGTCACTGGGTTCGTTCATAATAGTCACTGGGTTCTTTCATAATAGTCACTGGGTTCGTTCATAATAGTCACTGGGTTCTTTCATAATAGTCACTGGGTTCGTTCATAATATAGTCACTGGGTTCTTTCATAATTTTTACGAAGTGCTGCTAGAGTGATGAATTCAATTCAAGTTATTATAGGCAATGAGCCAAGAAAGGGAGCGTCCGATATGGCTAGATGAAAATAGACATCAAAGTATCGGAGCTATATTTTCAATGAACTATAAATAACGCCCTTTACCGTTAAAGGCTCCTTCAAACAGGCGCGACACGCTACTCGAATCGCACGCGACACAAAGGCACCCCATGTCGCGCGACGAGCTGTGCTCTTGTGCCGCGCTTGTTTGAAGGAGCCTTAACAAATAGCAAACCACGCATCGACACAATACCTTTCGGGTAAAAATATTAATACCTTTCGGGTAAAAATATTAATTCTGCTTTCTATTTATACGCCACTTCCAACAGACAGCACGTCATGAAAAAACAAGTTGAAAATATGAGCTGTTTTAGCCATAGAACTATTATTACTTTACGTAGTACTTTATCTCAGTGGTTTTAGGTGAGTTTATCAACCATAAATGCATATTAATATTTGTGCGAGTTAGTCTACCTATTTACCAACTTGCACGAATTTATATTATTTATAATAATATTTTAAATAACTACTTATCAGTTTAATAATGCAGCAAAGGAAATTCAATGGTTAACAATATCAAGTCCACACCGGAAAATTGCGGTGGGATTAATTTTGTTGGTAGTTCCCAAGGACGGTATCTAATCAAGGAATTTATACGCCATTACGATTGCCCCACACCGAGACATTTTCCAACCAAAATAAATATTTATTAAAATAGAAGACTTCCTTTAGATAAGCCTCCTCTCTCACGAGATCTACAATCATCGCCCTATCTGACAAGATTTGAAATTTTTACACCAACCGGTTCTATCCTAAACATTCCAATAACAATAATTATAGTTATTTCATTAAACAATAGCACACGCATCGACTCGTTAATCCCAAGAATATTTACATGCCTTTAGAATACATAATGTTGAATAATTATAGGATTGATTATTAAAACATTTGTACATTTCAGGCTCTTGTTTCACGTATTTTATGCTGCGTTGGATAGTTAAAGTTATTCAAATGATAACGAGGGATTCTTCGGGGAGGGTGGTCGCCGGCGGCGGCGCGGGCGCAGCGCTTTGTCGCAGCTATGCGTACTGTCAACACACAGCACCGAACACACTGCACACATTACACAGTTTTTTTATGCGCACATGTGCGTCGACAGACCGCCCAGACCACAACCCCGACAAATATTTGTCTTTAATTCTAAAACGCTTAGAACCTCACGGCTCTACAAATCAATAAAAGTGAACCATTCAATCCTTTGGAGGGAACACGTATTCCATGTAAACCGATCTGAACTGCTTCCTTGGCGTTCTCATTATGAGGCTCCTCGTTAACAATGTATCAAAAGGGCCGCACACAATTACAAAGCACGCAAGAAGGATTATGCGTTCCATTTATTATAAAATCAGTGATAAGACGTTAATTCTGGCCGATGAGGCCGTGAGGGCGATCTGCATCGCGGTAATGCCTTACCTGTCAAACCCTTCCAGATAAATTAGTCTCTCCTAATGCTAAGCAGCGCCGGTAACAAAAATAAACCAAATAACGGCGCAATCCATTAATTGACTGGACTGCTGAGCGAAAAAAATCTCTATCAGATAAAGCGGGTAAGTGTTTACGGTTTCTCACGAGCCTCGACCAACCCTCAATGGCGCCTGGCTGATTGATAGTAGCTTAGTCGACCTTCGCACCTCGTTCGCTACATGCTAAATCATACCTTGGCGTCTCAAACTCAAGTTTCAAATTCTAATAGCCCAATTCATTATATTCTTCCTAAATAAGATTACGTTGGTACAAGATGCTTTGAGACTTATTTCAACGCTCCTATGACTCACAATCGTTAACCAGCTGGTCAACTAGAATGCCCATTCAAAGAATTCTGCACCCTCATAGCTTGTACCTGTCCGCGGCCACCACCAAAGGAGGCGACAAAAAATATTATGTTAATTTGTAATATCGCAGACCATTATTCATAGTTGTTATAATAGCTTTGTTATGATTATTCGGTAAGATTCCTTTGTACCTAATTATCAGCGGCGAGGCTTTTTACACCGCTTTTCGACATGAACAATTTGTGAATATTACAGTTTCTTGCTTGTCACTGCATCCGTACCTCACAAAAGAATACCTAGTAGAATATGAAAAGCAACTATTGGATAATAAAATAACGCCTAACATCGATCAATATCGATGAATACCAATATTCAGGTGATAAGGTGATAACACAGCGAACTGGACAGGACAGTCAGTTTAAAAAAATCTTTGTGGCAAGCAAATCCTGAAGTTTTTATTCTCTAACCTCATCACAATTACTTACTTAAACGATATATGCGAAAATCTTTGAGGTTCAAAAATTTCCTAGGCTTAGAGGGCTCTAAGCCTAGGAATTTTAGAATTTTTTAGGAATTTTTAGGATTTTTTAGGAAGCCTAGGAGCCATATTTTGACGATTTTGACGGAACAACATGCACCTAATGACTTGAAATCCTAAAACCAAGTTCCAAAGCTAAATAATGTTGTTACATTAGTTTGATATATACGTGTAGTATTGGATGTAACGAGGCGTGTTGATGTGAGGCGAGCGGTCTCTGCCTGGGGGCGGCTCGAGCCAGGTCCCCGAGGCCTGCCTCGGCCGGCGGTCGCGGCGTGCGCTCTGTAATCCCATCGTCGGTGTCGGCTTACGGCGCCTCTCTCGCCGACGCAATTATCATATTCCACCTAAACACATAATATTGTGCACGCAATTTTAAAAATAACTGGCGTACGGCTCGACCTCAATCGGCCTTGATTTATAGCAAGCGGGGCGCCGCGCGCCGGGGCTGCTGCCGCTGATAGCCCGCGAACTATTGCATTCCCCACACAAATAACCATAAATGCTCACTCGCCACGCTTACAAGGAATCTTCCCTTTGTTATAATGCTTTTCGGACTACAGATATTGTATGTTTCTGGGACTGGACTCTTGACATCAGCCAATCTCGCTAAGCGGATTGGTGTCGAGCTGTCGTGTGTGTGCCCTTAAAACACGCATACAATTTATGAATCAAATGCATGAATGAGCTCGCGCCTGGCTGAGGCCACGTGTCGTCGTTCTCACGCCCGCAGAGCCGCCGACATCGCCTGCTTTTTATCGCGGCTCCATTTTTCGAGCGATGTGTCGCGTGGGCTACATGTGCGGATCCCTCGACCCCCGCGACGTAGCACATGGCGCCAACTTCGCTAATTTCTTCATCATGAAACAAAGTGGCTCTATAAAAACTTAACACCAATTAATCTATGAATAGGAGGCGTCTATTTAGCAATAGAGCCGGATAATAATGAACGTGGAATTTGTCGAGACGAGGAACAAGCGAGTGATCTCAAGAATGACAATGCTTATTTGAGGCGGAAATAACAAGTGGTACAATAGAAATAGGTACCTACTTAGACAAATTCTATTCGCGCGTGCAAATTGGCCGAGTCAACAGTCGCACACTTGGACAGAGTCAATGGAAGAATGGAAGGCGGTTTTCTTATTGTGCGCCATTAGTTTAACAAACGGCTGTCACGACTCGGGGCCGGCGCACTGGCGGCTGCCCCGGGCCCCGCGCTCGCACCGCGCGCGCCCAAATCACATCGCTATCAACCGTATCAGTCTCGGGCTCGGCTATTTATACTAAATAACATTCAGATTACACTTCAATAACGCCGCAAAACCAGAATGCTATTCCTATTTCTGGACAAAACCCATGAGAGTAGGAGCGTGTGACTATAACCGTGGGGGAACGCGCAAATCTGAAGGTCATAAGGCTTACGGACCTTCCGGTCGTACCCCTTGCATTTAATAGGGAGGGATACCCATCTACCACTAGATAATTTTTATAATCAAATAATATTCAATGAGTGGCTTATTGCATAACAATATGCAGACATAAAAATATCTGTAGATACCTAATGAATACTTTAACCATGATGCAGCTTTTGGTCGTTGCGGAAAACCTTCGATTTTACTGTTATAGGTACTTATACATTATCATCTTAACACATTTCTTGGTAAATTACCCTTTAGTCACCATCTTTCGCCTTATTGGGTAGGTACATACGCAATGGTTCATACCTAGCACACATTACAAGTGCGAAGTGCTCTTGACTATAATTATACAATCAACCGCACATCAGTAGTAACAATTTGACATTGACAGCGCCTTCATGTCGTTGTATTAAGGGTGATTTTCTTATTGTATGTGTTACCACTGATGTGCGGTCGACTCATCGACTGTACAAAGATAACCGACGCTGAAGAGTAGGTGGTACCTACCTACATTGAAAGAAAGAAAATAAATTTATTTGGCCCAGGTTAATGCAGTAGGTATAAATAATTGACATCTTCCCAAAAAAAAAGAGAGTTAAAATAAAGAGTACAGTGGAATTCTTTATTTTCTCAGATTATAATTAGATTCGTTGGTGGGCATCTCAATCAGGCATTTCAATCCCTAGCGTTAGATGGAATGACAGCTCGCTTCAAGCTCACTTCACCTAAGTGTTCATGGTGAGACTTTTACAGAATACATTGTACTAGAGAAGGTTTGACGGCACGGTTGGCGCAGTGGTTAAGCGATTGACTGCTGCGTTACATGTCGCGGGTTCGATTCCCGCACGGAACAATTATTTGTATGACCTGCAAGTAGTTGTTCCGGGTCTGGCTGTTTGTGTATGTGAGTTTCAATGTATGTAAACGCACCCACGATACAGGAGAAATTCCTAGTGGGGCAACGTGTTTTAAAAAAAAGTGCTGCATAGTTCCCTGATTGTCATAAAAAGTATCCTGGCCTCATACTGCAAAGGGATTTACAGCCAAATCCTAATGGCAATCGGTGAATTATGGGTGTGTAACTATTCGGTACACATAATTATTTCCTTTTTTCTCCTGGATGAGTGTACAAACGACACGCGTGACACCTCTGCCCTCTCAGAAAACTGGCGCTCAACAGACATAAATTATAGTCTATACCAGACTTTTTTAGGTAGAAACATAAAAAAGTAAAGTATAGACTATAATTTATGTCTGGTATTACCTACATTACACCCACACAAACTGCCTCGTTAATGTTGGTCTAGTGGTCGCAAGTGCTGAGCGTGAGGTCCTGGGTTCGATTCCTAGGTCGCGCAAAGTGTTATTGGGTTTTTCCAACAATAATTTCTTTGTAGCAGCCCAAGATCTGGATTTGTTCTCGGTTGATGGCAATATCTATGGCTGTTATATGGGACTTAAACAAAACTGGCTTAAAATGTGGATGATCTATCGCTACACCTCTGCCCAATCCTTTAGGTTAAAGGGGCGTGCATGGTGTTATGTTGTATCTTAAGTTTTTACAGCCACACAAAACGCTCTCTATTCCAGACGGTATGGTTTAATAGTGTACACCCAGAAGAGGTCCCCTGACGACAATACTCAAAGCAACAATATGTTAAAGTACTCGCCATTAGTTATTACAAGATGTTTATACTTGCCAGAGGTAAATACTTCTGGGCGCCATCTGTCATCTGACTGCGGTTCAATGCCCTGTAGGTCGGAAAGCTAGCAATGTTTATGATTGTGTTTATTACTCCTGGCTTGGTGACGGGGTCTACAGATATAATACCAGCCTGCTATTGTCCCACTGTAGTTCAAAGGCCTCTTCTGATACAGAGGAAGCACCAAGGTTGCTCAAGACGGGTTGGCGATTTCAGGCTTACTTATATAATCAAATCGAAAGTCATTTATTCAAACTGGGCTGAGAATCAGCACTTTTCGAACGTTAAAATCACATAAGACAGTCCCCCCAAAACGCCCGCCCTTCACCACCTTCTAGTGCTTTAGCTGGGAAGAAGAAGTGGCGGAACAAACTCCCCAGCAGCACTGCTGTCTGTTCAGTTAGAAGAACTGGATTCATGATCTATAAGTTACAGTCAGTTATTTAGTGGTTTACAGTTTTACAAATAAGCTTTTTTATTTTTATTTGATATTTTGGCGAGAGACTAAGAGCCTCTGGGCACGCCTGCTTTCATTCAGCTGTTTCTAAAGCGAACAGCAACACCAAGGTTTCCCGATACGTATCTGAGTGACAAAGTTAAAAAGGCACAACATGTCTTAGTCATAAGATCAGTAGGCTTCCTTTGTATCTCTAAGAGTCCTAGACTAACTTCAACTGTATGTCACGCAACATCCTTTTATACATAATTTCATTTAACTAACATCCTTTTCCAGTCTTACCAAGGGGTATCGTTTTACCCAGTAACTCGGTAATGGGGGTCAGATAGGCAGTCGCTCCTTATAAAATACTAATATTCAGCTGCAACTGGTTAGACTGGAAACCGACCCCAACATAGCACAGTGGTCCCGGTTCCTAAGAAGGGCGATCATAGGGATTGCAGGGCGGATTAAAAATGAAAGAATAACTTTTAACGTAAGAAATGATTGTTTTGAGGTTCAAAGGGTAATAGTACTAGTAAAAAATATATATTTTTAAAACCAAAGTAGATATATTCTCTAAAAAAAAGCATTCTTCATACTAAAAAATAGGTAGGTAAGTAGGTAACAATAAAATTGGTTTTTGTACATTTATTATTTCTGAACATAGCTTGATTGGCATATAAATAATAAAATGTACTATATAATAGATAGCGGAACATAGTATTATTTTATATAAAACAAGGGCTATTTACATAGCAGGAAAAAAAATAACAATATTTAAATTTTTGAAAAATTGAAATCTGTTTCAATTACATAATAAATCCAACACTTCTTTTGCAAATACAAGACTTCTTCTTACACGGTAACTTTCTTTTACTAGAAATAAGAAGTCTGTTCTCCGCTTCGGGGTTTATCTACAACCAAGCCAATTTTTATTTAAAATTTCCTATTTTTTTTTTCTTTTTTCTCATTTTCTTCACAGATAACCAAGTGTTTAGAACAACCATTTGAGGAAAATAACGCTTGATGCAGAATTAAAGAAAACAATAATACAAAAATAGTATCCAATTTACCTACATACGACCTAGTCCTTTCAATGACCTATAGCAATCCTCGGCGCACCTTGGCGCACCTAGACGTTACAGTTTTGAAACTAGACAAACAAGAGATTATTTTGATATAATTCTGTTTCATCTTTGGCGATTCGTTCCTTCTTACAGAAAAGAACAGTACAGTTTATTACCGCTTCCTACGGAAAGCGGCAAAAAACAAAGAAATCGGAAGTCTCTCTTTAACGGTGCTGGTTACTGATAATGACAGGGTTAAAGTAAACACAATAGGATTAAAAATACATACCTTTTTGTGAATATCCATGGCACAACAATATCACAAACAATATTTTTTTGAGAAAAACAACACTTTGAAAACCATAGAAATTTCGGAGAAAAGATAACACTAATGAGCACTTATGAAGTGTTAGTACTTCAGGTGCACAAAATTAAATGTTCCATGTATATTTTTTTTTGTGTATGGCATCTCGTAGTTGGCCTTGAGAGGCCGTGACTACTTAGCCGATCATTCCTATGGTGCCTTTGAGCGAACTCAAAGCCTCCAGCCAGGGGCTTAATATTATTTATAAACTATATAGGCGACCATAACCTAAGGGCGCCCACTGTGGGGTACGGACCTTGGCTTAGGGCGTCGCTAGGGGAGGACAGCAAGTTGGGACAGGCTGGATCAAATTTGTTTAATTATTATTATCAGTGGTATTTATAGCTACAGGCTCAGCTACGCCACCAGCTGGCACGGATCCGATTAAGGGACAGGGAGGACAATTACTCAGGGAGGATCGCGGACGTGGCGGACCTCGGCGGCGAGGTCGGAATTTCGATTTGTGTCTGTGTCTGTAACTGTATATTGTACTAGTGGCCCTACTGCTTTCCTGGACGAGGGTAATGGGGTCGTCAGGGTCGGTCAGTAATTCCATGTATGTTATTGCAATTTATTTTATACCTGGGGGTAGGAGAATTGTTTGTGTATCCTGTAACGATAAATGACATCATAATTTGAACATCGACATTTCAGCCCTATGACCTATAGCGGGACCACTGTGCATAGTTGGGAAAAGTCTAGGTTGAAGTTCGTTTTCTATACATAATAGACTCATCCGCGGCGCTAGGAAACGGCTCATCCAAGTTGTCCCCTTGCTCTATTCTGTCTCCTGCTTCATTCGGCGGGAAGTAGAAACTATGATTTTCTACTCCACCACTGTTCTTTTCTGACTAGATTTCGTTCACCGTTATCCATGACGGTTAAATATCTTTTCTGGGACTTTACGAGCTCCATTGTCTCAGTGGTTTGCACGTTTAGCAGGTGGTCCCGGCTGTTATACGTCAATCTTTGATAGTCTTTGCGGGTAGTCAGAAGCCCCAAAGCTTGACAACGAAGTGGTATGTTACCCAGTAACTGGATTGTGGAGAGTTGATAGGCAATCTCTTCATATAAAATTCTGGTATTTAGCTGCATCCGGTGAGACTGGAAGCCGACCTCAACATGGTTAGGAAAGGCTGATTGAGGGAAGATTGATTTATTGTCTCAACGCTTTTCTGGCCTTCGCCCTGTCGATTCTGGCTTACCTACAGGAGTTAGAGTGGTTCGAAATATAGAGTAACGTGATGGGCTTGTCGTGTGGATGTAGATATTTATATTCATGAAAGTTCATAATATCTAATCGTGGTTTGGTAGGTACTTACCAACCACTATCTGAACTGTTTTATCAAAATATTTAATTAAAAATAGGAAAATAATTTTAAGTAGGTATTTATTTAGTTATTACCAACTGGTAACCAATACATTTAGGTACCGCTCCCACCTAGTTACCTAATCACCAATGTACTATTGTAAGGGGTTGTACACATCGACCTGAACAAGTGTGCAGCACGCCTACCTGTCTATGTTGTAAAATTCACATTAGAGATGGAACTATTTGCTAGCATAATCAATTATCCAAAAAATTTAATCATCAGACACAGTAACCGTCCACAAGCCACTATTCATTCAGTAAAATAATGAATTTCAAATCAATAATTTACTTTAGACGTGTCGTGTGTCGTGTGCGCAACTGTTACAAGGCCTCTTGTGAAACGTGTGTTCAAAGGAAGGTCCGGTCCAGATCCGAGGCGTCCACCTCGTGCAGTTTGTATTAGGCACATTTCAATAAGAAGCCATAAACAAAGCAATTTGTTGGCGGTGACAGAAGCGGCGCGGGCGCACGCCTAGCGTCCACGCCTGCGCTGCGGTGACCACGACGCTGCACAAGAACGGACCGTGACTCGCCACAACTACACTATTACACTTTTTATTTTACACTGAGAAACACAATAAAATAAGAAACAGTGTCATGCAGCAAAAAACACCGACTGAGTTCAATGTTAATGCTAACAACGAGTAGGTATTTAATTCGACTAAGCAGTCTGCCTGCGTCCATTAAACTCAATGGAAAGACATCGTGTTAGAAACGACACGGAGTAAGCAGTACACTGATTACTTGTAATCTTCATTAATTAATTAGGAAAAAACTATACAATGCCAGCTTGGATTTTTTTTTTTAACAAAAGCGACCTTTTGAATCAATGCACTGTTTCCTCAGAATATCTACATTCAACTCAGATAAATCTACGCATTATTTGTAAAAAAAAATTATATATTCTGCTGCCATTTGTGGCAGCAGAATATAAAAACATCAATTGAAAAAAAAAAAATAAGTAACATGGAAATAAAGCAATCGATTCATGAGCACATACATCTGCCAAGGTAGCGGGAAAGTCCGAAAGGGTTACCGTGCCCCATGGCACAGGCAACTGAAGGAACACGAGTGGGTTTTAGTCAGTAAGAGTCTGATACGTCCTCCCGCTCCGCGCAGAGCGGGAGAAGTCATTAGATGATTTCCCACCCAAAAAAAAATATATGTGCAGATACATATTGGTCGTACAGATATGTCACCCTATGCGAAGACAGTAACCGTTGCTTCCTGCGGACAAACTCAATTAAAACTCATTGCAGGGGCGTGCGAACCGAGCGGGAGCTAGCACGCATGGCGCCCGCTCTCTTAACCCCACAGGAAACACTCCTTGCCTAACTCCTAATCTTAGGTCAATAAACCTAGGGCTCGTGTCTCTCTGTATGATGAACACAGATGCTACACATCTGATAACGATCACCGATGGTGTTACAATCAGTCCCGGTAATAAGTGTTATCAGCTTAAACGGAGGTTTGCTCGATATTGTACACGGTTTTGGGTTACATGTGATATAGACATCATTTATTCATAATTTTATAGATTCATCCACAAAGGCGAATAAATATTATACTTATCAACTTTTTAATTGAATGACCCGCTTATAGATAGATGGATGAATTGGTGTTATTGGATGGAATTATTGATTGACTGCGCTAGCCATATTTTAATTAAACTTCTTTTGCACCTCTTCCACCCATTAAGTTAACAAGATCCCGTTTATCTCACAATACGTGCACACGATCATCGTGCGCTTGTAACTTGTATTTTGTAACGTGTGAACTTTAATATGTCCACATCACACCAGCATGAGGTTAGCTCAGCAATTTTCTACGGTATTTTCTCTTGTAGTGTCACCTTTGAGAAACACGCCAACCAAATCCATATCATAAATCGAAGCTTACAATACTGCGAGGAACATTCTCAGACATTCAGCTACGCCACGTAGTCCAGTTTGCAGTATGTTTAAGGAGAATCAACATTGAATAGCTCTTAATTAATTACCTTGCACGAATTATCTTATGGACACTTAATTTTTTGCGAGGTATCGCTCACAAGGCAGATGAAAACACGCCCTAATACAGCAACATTTACATTCCACTGCAAATAGCTAGCAGTATTTAATGTAATTTACCACACTCAGCGCCAGCCCTAGCCCTTGATCAGGGTAGAGCGAGATTGTCTTTCGGCGCCCTTTGGTGACGATTTCACTTTACGCAAATTCTACTTCGGTTTTATGCTAAATAAATAACAATTCCCAAATTATCAAAAACCAAACTCTAATTAGTGTACTCCTGCTTCGTTAACATTAACAAAGCTTTTACTGCTCTATAATAAAATTAGTATTCGGTGTTAATTATTTTTCGCATTTGGCTTTTTGGCGCCCCTTGCCATCTGGCGCCTAGAGCGACAGCTCCTCTCGCTCTAACCCAGCGCCGGCGCTGACTACACTCCATATGAAAGTGCCACGGCTAGCAGCATCGGTGGTTTTAATACTATGACATTGAGAACTTAGACAATTTCTTAGTAACTCCTTGTTATATTCGTTTGTCGCTTTATTCTAAAACTTTATTGATCTGAAACATCAGTAAACTATGTTTTTGTGTGGTTCTTCTGAGAAGGACAAGGCCGACAGCGACGAACTCAAAATATTGGGGTGGATGGTTTATGTTAAGTGAAACCCCTGCTCGAAGTAAAGTCATCGTTTTAACTTTTTAGTCGACAGAGGTTTGATATTATCATGAGATGACAATCAACTAACTTGAAGGAGGGTTTGCCCAACAGAGAGACTACTATCGGCTGAGTAAATCATGGCAGACGATCCAAATTCCATAGCTAAAGTGTTATATGTTTAGAGCAACCCATACTCGTAGTTTCAAACCAACTCCGTTCTTTATTTCGAACTTAAATAATATACCTACTTATGTTTTAATTTTAAATACCACATGAATGAATAATTAGAATGGATATGTATTATTATAGCTCACACAAGTACGAATTTATGCTTACGATAACGCCCCTATATGGCTCGGTGAAGTATTTGACCGACATTTCCAGCTTCGATAAGCGTTCGCCGTGTTTCAGTGTTGAATTTTGCCGACACATTACAATAAGCGGTTTGTTGGCAGTGTTGCCACTCTAATGGCGACAAATCTCATTGAATCGGCTTTCCTTTCATCTTACAACCGCAGAAGTTAATTTAATTTTAATAACACTTGATATTACTGCGTATAAACGAGAAGATATTTCATAAAACATAGGCCTATAATTTTGTGAATGAATATGAGTCATGTTGTCATATTAATGCAGAATTCATTAATACTAAATTACTATGGTAATATATGGTGATGTTAATTCTTGAGGAACTTCCATATAAACATGTACATTTGAGATGTATTCGTATTGCAAGGAAATGCTATTTTCGTCTAAAGTATTCAACTAAAATAATTTATATTATATTTATTTATTATAATTTTTGTAACAGGCACAGCAGCTGTCGTTATCACTTCGTATCAACAAAGTCTAACTACAAATTGGGGTTGCAGTAGCTTGTTAGAGAGTTTGGCTACGAAAAATAGTAATTTTTCGTAGCCAACCTCTCTAACAAGCTATGTGTAAGTACTTACTTTTTTGACCCCATAAATTCAAAAGTGACGAATAGTTTCGTCACTATAAATTAATCATTTGTTACACTGGAAACAAAACCGTCACCTAAAAATCTGTGTAGGTATATCTGCGTAAAAATAAGTAAGTAATGTGACCCAGCTTTTCTCGATTAGATAAACCGGATTTCGTAAGCTTACGCGATTCACGTCGTTATTACGTCTTTGTTGACGAGAGGCGAGTAGGTACCTACGGGACGAGACCGTGGGGCCCGCGGTTGTCTACCATGCCTCAAGGCCCGCGAGTCATTGCCACTACTCGGCTCCTCTCGGCCAACTTCGCGTCCTCGCCGTCTCGCCGCATCCTCCGCCAAATGACATGTTTTAGGGCTCCCACGAAACGATTAAATGCTATCAAACCTACTCTCATACATTTAAATATAACACTGAATCGGAATGGACGAATAATTAAAACTATAAATAGTCCAACACAACAAGAGATCGTGTTATATCACCGGCACAAATAAACATGGAGAGCTAAGCTGAGCATTACTTTTTTGTGGACAGACTGTGCGCGTAGAGCATGAACCCACGAATAATAAAACTTTAAATCTGTGTTTCATGAATGCCAAATTTCTATTTGTGTTTTATCGAACGTATTAAACCACTTAGCGGAAGAGAACAAAGCGGTTATAGACGTTAATTCTCAACGTTCATAAGTAAACAGCACTTAGGTCCATCAATCGTTAAACGGTGAACTTCCTAATTGCTGATGTAGACTTTCCCAAATCTCCAAGCAAGATATTGATTGAAATCCTTCAGAAATTATCAGAAAAACCACTAAGTTATGTTCCATATTCACCCGAACCCTTTTTCAGGCCAAGTTCCTGAAAAAGGGACGCAAAAACGTAAACGGTTTGGTGCGTTACAAACTCGCAAATTAACAAAGATCGTGTTCTTTTGCAAAGATCATAATTCCGTTTCCGTGACTATTATTTTAATTAGATTTGGTAAGGAAGTGGTACTCACGTAGCCGCTTATGTACTTGGTATCCAGACGGCCGAGGGTCGGCGCTCTCTATGAAGCGAACTTGAGAGAGGCCCGATAAGGCGCAGCGTTCCCAAAATAGAGGCCATTTTTATTATTCAACGAACCGATTGGAACTGGTTTGATGGGTTCGAGGCGTCTAATCTGGAATAAACCGCTGAATTTCTCCTGGAATCCGACTCTATATCCCATTTTATGCCATAAAAAAAGAAATGATTATTGTTTTCAAAAAATTCAGAATATTCGATGCTTCTTAGCTTTTAGTACAATGGTGTAAAGCAGATGGTTTCCTCCATGACTCCACCGTGATGTTTCAGACATTGTAATCTTTAATAAAGGGGAGCTGACAAACTTCTTGGAAGACATAAAAAGACTTATTATACAGCAAGCGAAACATGAATACGACACGGGCACACCCGTTTGCTATTCAGATTAGGTAGCATACATACATTGTACAGAATTTTACATAACGAGCAATGTTGTACCTACTCCCATAAAGTTATCAGCGTGGTGTTTTGGCAAGCATCTGCCGAAACCGCGGGCCTTGATACCAGCGGCCAGATAAACGCAATCCTGCGGGTTCAGGGCCGCACCGCGGGGGCAAGCAGTTTGTAAAGCAATCATCCTGCGTAAATGTTCTCTTGTTCGTAACATATGGACTCTTTATAACAAGTTTTAGTATAAAAAGTGAGCTTTTTATTACACATCACAGCATACATTGAACCTCGTCACATGTTCAACATTTAGGCATGTGCTTGCCAGTTGCCGATAATCTAAAATAGTTCCATTGGACTATTACACGCTGCGTTATCGGCGATGTAATTTATAAATGAGCGTTGGATACCCGATATCAGATTACAACAGAATAGTAGAATCATCGTTTTCCCTGGACTCGCGCGCTGCTAAACGTAAGAGACGTGAAAATGTTTTATATCCCGTCCTACACTGATTCGCCCACTTAATGGATTTTTCTTACGTCATGTCAAGGCTACTTTTTGTCATTAAGTAATCTTCAGGCAACCACTACAGATATTTGTTTGATGTGGTCATGCGGTAACCACACCCGTGGCTTGTAACAGTTATAGTTCTAGCAAAGAAAGATAGAGGTCAGCCATCTTAACAACCTTTTGTTTAAAATAATCCCTAGCAAAACTGAATCCACACTAATCCATCGCTTAACAAAGCTGTTGGAAGCTTTTATTTTACTATTCACCACTAACATTACAGCGGGGAGATGATAACTGACGTGCTTGGCAAATTGGTACTGGAGATCTGTAATCTTAGGAGCAACTCTAATGAAAGAACCCACCAGATTTGAATCCTGATCCAATGTAAGTACCTACCTCTTTGGAACTATTTTCTGAAGGACATCTACTAAAGATATCTGTATAGAAACTGGTAGATAGATTCAAAAATTTACAATGTATATGGACAATAACCTTGTGTGTGGCCTTGCCTTGCGGCACTCCTCCGTTTTTAAAGTATTGAAGCCATTCCTTGTGGTGATTGTGATGGCAATTATCAGTGATATAAAGAGCCTGATAACAGCAACGATTCAAAAGCTCGGGTAGGTATTATACGAATCTAATCGCTCGCGCTGACGTGACGTCCCGTAGCAACGCTTCAAGATTTCCGGTTTAACTGCTAAGAATATGAATCTTCTGGAAATAGCTAGATGGATATCTTTATTTTTTGTATATTTTACGATTATAATAAATATTTTGGTAATCCATTGTTTTGTGAAGCTTAAAATGCCAATTTCTATAAAAAGCGTTGTAAACCGCAGTCGTGGTTTTTGTTTGATATTAAAATGTTACTTGAATGTTCATTACTACAACTTTCAAGAAATCATTATACATATCAATACAAGTTTGTCCACAAATAAACCTAAAACACTTGTTGAGTAACGGTACAATAACGACTATGTAAAATAGAAATAAGACTGAACGGTTGCTAGTGTCGAGGTGTCGAGTTCCCGCCAATTCGACGGCGGCGCCTACTACCTACTTATTTCAGGCTGCACCTACTTGAAAATTTCGCGGAATTACGTCAGCCCCCATTTTTTATACACGTAACCAACCAACCAACCAACCAACACCAACCAACCAATGGAATTAAGCCCAGTATGCAATTGCAACGAAAAAGGTGCGGCTCATCGTAACTGGTAGATAGTGCGGTATAAACATTTGAAATGCTATCTAATCAAGATACGGGGATGAGTAAATGTAAATTTTAAGAGATATCGATATCGATTATCGAAAATACTATCGCCGAAATGCAATAGTTTAATGTACCCGGCTAGAAATATATTGGGAGTGTATTTAAACTGCCCCAAGTCTGAAGGGTTCTTTGCCAAATACCTACTCTAGTTGGTGAAAACGTCATTTTACCTATGTTATAATACGGGTGGTGGGACATTGACGCATTAACTTTTTTTGAATAATTTGACGAAAAATTTCAACTCAAGATTTCAACAATATCATGAACTGAATCCATGATAACAGTTTGCGTCTCGAATACAGGGTGTCAGGGACAGGGGCATAGGTAAAATGACGTTTGAAATCTATGGAAACCTTTCTATTAAAGTAAAACTTAAGGTCATCAAGCAAATGTTTTCGTCTGAATCCAACTTAACATATATGTGCTTTGCTTAATGAATCAAAAGCTCTTTAAACGACCTAACTATTATTTACAACACAAACATGCATCTCTTCTATCAAGAAAAACACGTCCAAATCCAGCTCACATTTGACCAGATAGTTGAAAGCTTTTACCGAGCGAGCAAAGATATGCAGCCAGCCAGACGTTATGCGATTTTCAAACTTGGAACCTGCCCTAACGGCCAACGGCGAGTGACGTCAGCGCCCCGTCTACAACGTTATAACGACTGTGTGTGTACGAATTACGATAGCTTGTATTGTGTGAAGTGACTGGCACTGTTAGTGACAGTGTTCCTCTGCCAGTAATATTGTTGCTTAGCCTAGCTTATAGGAAAAGTGATTTAAGAGCGTTTACACCTTATGAGTGGCAACGTCGCAATTTAGTGTCATATTTCTAGGTTTTCAATTGTTATCATTTAATCGGAGCTATATTTTAAAATCTGCTTAATTAACTTTTTAGAATTATGTGAAAACTGTGTAAAAGGTAAGAAATCGTTGCGTATACAGTTCTATTTATATGCAAATAATACATTGGAAACTTGCAGGGCGTTATTTTCATTGTAAAATAACTGTAAGCATTACGGTTACTTACTTTTTAAACACTTTCACGTAATTCTAAAAAGTTAATTAAACAGATTTTTAAAATATAGCTCCGATTAAATGATAAAAATTGAAAACCACGAAATAATATGACACTAAATTGCGACGTTGCCACTCATAAGGTAGGTACTTACTCATAATTTTTGACGAATTTACTTAAGATAGATGAAGTTTGGAATTGACAAAGGCTTTCGAACAGTCCATTGATGAGATTTTTTTTAACGATTTTTTTATATTGTAACTGTTACGAAGCCCCCTGGTCATGTGACAGTCAGTTGGCCATGAAACCTATCCGTCCTTTCTTTTATTTTTTCTTGCAAGAGATTAATTTAATAAGTTCTGCGAGGTAATTGCGTAACACACAAAAAATGGCGACCGATCGCAATGCCTTTCTTTTTGACAGTTCAGCCGTGTTCATTGCGTTACTTACGTTGAGGGATATATTTATTTATTTAGCAGAAAATTGTATGAAACTTATGAAGCAAAAGCTTAGAAATTTCCTTCGAAACCCTCAGATTGTGTGTGAGAGTGTGTTAGGCAATTAGGGTGATGATTCCTGTTCAACCTAGATAAGTTATTTAGATGGATATATCGTATTCAAATTCTTCTGACATGGGCCATTCGCTACCGTAGCTCCAGCATTGATATTCATCCTCAAGCCCATCTCGCCTGTAGCCAGGAAGACGCAAACTGTCAAGGTCCCATCAGATTTTTACGGCGCTACGGCTTCGGAATAAGTCATGGTGCCCGTGACATACCACCATACCCATCAAGGCTGTATGTACCTACGAACATTACATGGGGAATTTATACGTTTATAACCATTCGCTTCCGGCGAACTGGTATCCGATTATAATTTAAATATATTGAGATGATCAATAGATAAGCATTTGATAACTTGGAAATTCGGAGTGTGTTCGTGTAGAACAATGTCTTAACCACGCGTAGAGCTGATGCTATTTCCTTCTTGATCAACTAAGAAGTTTTAAGAGTACTTACAATAAGATAAATTTGTGATAGGCCTTAGTTCATTTGGGTCGTTTCAAGAAAGTGTAGTAGGTATCTACCGAGGACCTGGGTAATTTTTCGGTGAAATCACTGACATGGTCCTAGGAGCGCCTAGGCCAAACATCAACCTAGTATGATCCAATAATTCGAAAGAAAATAACTTGAATATCTTTTCCAATCGCAGCATTTTTTGTTTTCAAACAGCTTGTATTGGTATGACAAATTATTCTAGACATTATAACGGTTTTAATGCTGATTTTTATTTAAAAACAACTGTTTGTTGATTGTACGGTAATCTTTCATAGGGTTGTATTTTTTTAACATCACTTATTCAGTGTGTTTATGTGCAATTAAGTAACGTTCTTGACATGTCCTTGGCTCAATCGTTAACTTTATCCATTGCGGTCACCATCGTCATTACTATGAGCTACTTATGTTATTTAACACGCAGTAGATTCATAGGAAACTAACTCACGCACTAATCTTTTGGTCCGCATGGTCAGGGCAAGGAAAACTACCTCATCCTTCAGAAACTCTTTCTCCAGTAGCTACCTACCTAATTAGATTGGTCTCCTGGTTTCAACATGTTGTTTGGTTACAAACGCCGTACATTAATTACAGATGTATTCCAGATTTAACAACATTAGGTAGCTATTATCTATTGTGTGACATTGGCAACCATTTTTTATCAAATCCTGTTATCTAAATAGGCGGAAGAGCCTAGTATTTATCTGATTAATATTTATACTCTTCTACGGAAACCCTATTATGAACCGCATCAATTATTCAGGACTGGCAATAAAACTCATCAGCAATGTGAGAGGGACGTGGGCGGGCGTCAATGCAGTCGCATTCGCTGCGCCCGCGCCGCCGCCGCCGCCGCGGCCGCCGCGCCCGCTAACGAATACATTCCCACTGTTTAGTGTTGCCATCGCTCCAACAATAACTCTAGAATAGTTGTTAGCTCACTTTGAAGAGGTTCTGTTATCTAATGCCGTGTGGACTACCCGCGTGGCCTGCGGTAGCATGGCAACCAAAATATTTGAGGAATGTAGAAATGTACCGCGGTTCATGTCTGTATCGCTTCCGATCGGTAGGTAACTAACCGGTGCACTGACAAAAGTAGAAAATTCTGAAAATAAGTGAATGTAAGTTGAGCGAGAAGATTTTTTGCTGTACGTAACTAAAAAACTATTCCACTCTATCAAATGTCAATAACTTCCTAAGTATTTTCAATACTACAGCAGTTATGTAGAAGTTAAGACACATCCTTGCCAGCCATGATGCGTGTCCGAATACGTTGTCGTGTCAGAAAATCGTAAGGCAAATTGGCCTCACATCACGCTATGAAAACCGATAAATAAACGGAACGTTAAATGGGCAGGTACTTATTAATCGGACAATCATCGGAGACAAACGTTTGGGCTCGTCTGCGGTTCCCACGGGGCGGGTGCCTTGCCGGCAAACATTCCGGTTTTTGCTAACTACTTAAATGTTTGTTGTCAAATTAATCTGAAGTTACTTATTATGCGCCACCCGACCAGTCGGGTGACTATTCATTCATAGCGGTTGGAATGCTAGATCGCTCGTGGCTCGCCTCGGTCGACCTTCGCCGCCGGCCGCCCGGCAAAAAGTGTGTGATCCACCGTGATCTGGCCGCAACTATGTGGATGTGCCAGTGTCCAGTGCCTTACCTGCGCCATACCATAACGTACCTCCCATAGGACGTTACTCTCCCGTTGGCTCGCCCAGCCACGTCCAAACAAAGAACTTTATTACGTACCTAATCGGTCGAATAGTTCACAGAAAAGTTTAATATATGAATAGTTCATTAGTAAACGATGTGGACAGAATAGGCTATTTTAAATTCATGAAGTAAGCCATCTCGGTGTACCTAATACTTAGTTATTTATTAAAATATACCTACATATTAGACGAGACCAAAAGTTAAAACTTTGTAGAAAATCATCTCAATCTCAACACAGCAATATTAGACCTAACTTCATTTTATTTTCTCTTATTCGAAATAAACAAGTTGAATGTTCTATTTTACTTAGTTTCGGCACGGATCACTAAGATTAAGAATTACCTAAATTAAGCATTCCGAGAATCGAGCACAGATATACGTCGAGATTAAATTGCTCGCAAGTTTAGTA
This sequence comes from Brachylomia viminalis, assembly GCA_937001585.2. Classification (NCBI taxonomy): domain Eukaryota; kingdom Metazoa; phylum Arthropoda; class Insecta; order Lepidoptera; family Noctuidae; genus Brachylomia; species Brachylomia viminalis. The sequence goes on from OW443299.2 coordinate 16,017,586, forward strand.
ACATAACGACAACTCACGCCAATGAATTGCTGTCATTTGTTAAGGACGAGAATGACATCATGCAACCAAGTCACTGGTGGCCCTGGGCGTGAGACACTGCCTTACTGCCGTCTGCCGTAGCTCCTTAGATAGGTAAGATACAAGTGTAGGTACTCCAAACTTGTAATACGTAGGTGAAAAGCTGTAGATACCTACTTAGATTATTTTTAAAGTACAATTTTAAAACCAAAACGGGTCGTTTAAGATCGTATTTAAGAGAATTATTACTTATCTACTGTTTTAACAGCAAACAGTGCATTATTTAGATAAAATAATCGTTTAAAATTAATGGATTAAATGAAGTGGGAATATCAAAATAAAATAATTTACGATAGATTGGCTTCAGTTTAAGTTAGGTGATTTTCCATAACAAAATAATGATTTAGGTATTTCATGGAATTGTTCACTAGCTACGCTCGACTATTCAGAGGTCAAAAACCTCGCCGAACTCCTATTATTAGCATTTGTTTTATTTTATTTATGCATAATCTCCGAAAATTATGATCGGCAGTGTGCGTGAATAAAAGTTATAGGTACCTAATACTTAAGTCGGCAGTAAATATTGATTTAATTGACTTTTAAATTAGGTGATTAAATATACTAAGGAATGCCACGAGAGATTGAAGGCAGTAAGTACTAAGTAGACTACAGCCGGCCGCGGCGAACGGGGCGGCCGGTGCCTCGCGCAGTGGAACCACAGACCACTCGCTCGACTCGTAGCTGAAACCCATCAGCACCTCCGCGGTGACGTCACTCCGGACGCCGCCGTCCGCGCCGATCAAGGACAGTAAACATTACCAGGTCAACGCACGCCGCCGTCTCTAGTCGCTTTTTTTCAATTCGGCCATGACTGCCCTACCAACAGCCGTGAACAATCGTTCCCAAAGAGGCCCACTAATGGATACCCATTACAGAACCTATCTAGGTACCACAATTGTGATTAAATGCCCATTTTCACCCGGAAGTGAAGAACAAAGACCGTTTTGCAAAGTTACATACTCTGTGCTGAAATAAAAAACGAAAGATAAATGGATGATCTATAAAATAAAAAAAGATTTCTTCACGAAAAAGGTTCGATTGCCAAAATTTAATTGCCTGGGAATTCAAAGACAACGTTTACAAGTTGTTTCTTGGTTAATTATATGTCATTAAAGAAACGATCTTTATAAAAACTCTATATAAAACCGTAACGTTATAAAAAGCTGATAAGTACATGTTTTACTTTCGTAGTGGACACAGTTTTCGATGGGAAATAAATCAGTCGCTCTCGCTATGCTCTGACCGAGTGTCTGCGGTCTATGTAGCCGACTGTACTGGACCAAGTAGAACATTGAAACGGACAGATACGTATTAAGGCATAATTTATTTAATAATCGGCGTTGTCAATCTTTGATTAATTCTCGGCGGTTCGATATAATTTGTGGTACTAATCAGCGGTGGGTTGCGTGCGAAAGGCCGCTAAACCTGTCACAATGTTTCGGGCCTTTGATCGATACTTTGGAACTAACTGAGCGAAACAAACGCGTTGATGCCTGGCCTCTAGACATGTTTAAATTGCACGTTACGTTTCTGCCCGTAGCCTTTTAACTTTTTTAGTGTTGTGTTTATCTAATCTGTAGGTATAGGCTAATGAAATAAAAACGTTAATGTGCACAATCAACTATTTACTTTGTAGATCATTTTGTGTGCATGTTTATTTGACGTAGTTTTTCTGGGCACTTCACCGGTGGCACCGGCCATGTAGGTGGGCTACGAGGTAGGTACCAAGTGGCTTGCAAAACCATTGGTATTGATATCCACCGGAGCCACGAACCGATGTTCAGTACCTGACCCAGGACATTGGGAGGAGCCGCGCCGTGCCTTTATCTCAGAAGTAGGCAGTGACTTGTCGCTGCCGGCCGTAGTCGAGTCGATGGTCGGCAGCGACGAGTCCTGGGACGCGGTGGTTTCCTTCTGTGAGACAGTCGTCTCGCAGAAGGAGGCTGCGGAAAGGGAGAGGGAGATCTCGTACTCTCACCCAGCCCGCAGAAGGCGCACCGGGCGTCGGCGGAGGGCGGACAACGCCCTCTTCCAGCCCCCCTAAATGGGTCCAGGGGCGACGGACTCGGGGACGTCCGTCGCCCCCCACACACCAGGACCCGCGCCCCTCTTAGACGTCGCGGGGGGAGTCAAACACCTCACTCCCCCCCAGACCCGAAGAGGCCCGCAGTGGCGGGCCGGCACCAGTCGGGGGTTGCGGAAGGATCGTACGTTCCCGCGACCCCCGGCGTAGGTGTGAGATGGAACACCGGAGTGGTTTTTAGTCAGTAAGAGTCTGACAGACCCCGCCGCCCTCCCCAGGGCGGTGGACATCCATGAGGATTTTCCACACCGGAAACAAAAAAAAAAAAGGACATTATTAACAGGTCGGGGAAAAGGTTTTATCGTATTTTATAGGTATAAAGTTGTAGTAGAATATCTTTGACTGACTGGAAAAAATAAAAAGTACCAACGATTTCCCGCCATTTTTCTTTTTTTTTGGTCCGCCAGAATGAGTGATCTAACGCAGAAATTCGATACATTTGAATTTTGAAGTTAAAATACAAAAAAGGGAAAAATGTGACACAAGCCGCGAAAAAAATGTGAAGTTTATGGACTTAACGCAGTGTCAGTAAGAGTATCACAAAATTTGGTTCAAGCGTTTTCAGTCCGGGAATTTTGATTTCAAATGATGCTCGTTCTGGTCGCCGCCGCCGTTACGGTTAAAGTCAATGCCATTTTTGAAAAAGTGGAGCAAGATATTAGTAGTTGAAGAGAGTTGACATAGCTGAAAAAGCTAGGGGTTGACCACAAAACAGTTCTGATCGATTTGAAAAGTATGTGTATACAAAAAAGCTCGATATTTGGATGAAACACGAGCTTGAGCACGAGTTTTAAATTTGTATATAAAATACGAAAAAAAATTTTCCCCGATCCAATATTATAAACATCATAAAGTTACTTAATAAAAAAATTATAACTTAAATGTATCTCCATGCCTTTTGCCGAAGCGGTTTGAAATTTTCTAAAAACATTATTTAGGTACTAAATAAAGTGACAATTTAACAAAATAATACAAGTTACTTACAATACAAAAAACCGTCTCCAAGCTAAGCAACAGATCGGATACAGAATGACTACCAAATCACGAGACTCCCGCGCACAATGAAAAAGAGTTCAGGAAAACGAGATTTCTAAAGCCAATGACGGAACTTGTATTGTGATTGAGACCAAAAAAACTTGGGTGTACTTTTCAAACGGTTTCTGAGAAAAACATCGTGGGTACAGACGTGTTTTATTGTGATTTTGAGGTCCATGATCCTACTGTAGAGCGTGGACATCTGAGCGGAACGACGCGACGGAAATGATGACTCCCGAGGCCCGAGAGTGCCTCCATGCACGCTTCTTACGTTCCCAAACTTTCATCTCACTTATTCCTAAATCTTTTGTTGTACTTATTTTTAACCGAAATCAAAAACGCAGGAGGTTAAATGTTCGTCAAATGTATTTTTTTAAATGTACTAGTATGTTCATCAATATTTTCGTCAATTGTGGACCGATTTAGAAAAATTTGTTTGGGTAGTTATTGAGTTAGCTTCGATGATACGTATTTAATCCACTTTGTGTATCTTGATGATGTTATAATTCTTCCTGTCACTGTTGTTTACATATCAAGTAAACGATTCGGTACGATTCGGTATAATTATATAAAAACTTTTCTACAAAAAGAACTAAGTAACTGACATCCAAAAAACACACTATAAAGTAAAAAAGTAACTTTAATCCAAAGACACCGACTCCGAAATAAAAGCATTTTTTTCAAATTATGGTTTTTTTTTTAAAGTCGTTTCTTTTTTTATGTTCAAAGCTAATTAATGTTTAATTAGCTTTGGCACTCTCGGCAGAATAACACACACAATAGTAAACAGTAAAGAAATAATAAGATACTGTAATAGCAGATCAAATACTGGGAATACAAAGTCAAATTCAATAAGGCGTTGGACTTGTTCATACGCCGCTTTCGAACACAAGCAGACAGTATTTCAGCAGTATGTGTAAATTATTTATTTACCCGACACATTGTGTTAACAACAATGAAATTAATGACTACGGATCTCTACGGATGTGAAGAAAATCCGTTAGAAAATATTATACTCCTAACTGTCTTGCAACAGGGCCGAGAACTTCTTCCGGAAAAGCTTTTTAACATCGTTAAAAAACAATTGCTCAATTCAAATTGCTCTTGCCAATGTATCATTCTCTATTGAACAGGCATTTATTTTTGTAAATTATTTAGCTATGTACCTGAACCTATCAACCTATACGTACTTGGATAGGTATAGTTTTAAAACTTCAACTCTAAATACGGTCCAGTGCATAATCGTTAATTATAGACATTATAGAGAACTTAACTGAGCTCATGAGCTGTTTCGAGAATTTATTAGGTATAACAAAATCTAAACTAATATCCAAGGAACAGGGTGAATGATATTTTAATAACTGTTATACTGCATGCATCTTGCGCTTTTGAGTTGACTGGCAGGTTCGTAAGTAGTTGAAAAAGCTTAGTGGGGGTAAATACTTAAATAGTGATTATGACTTAGTGATCTCTCGGAATGATGTAACCACTTTTTTGTAACAATATTTTGATTTAAGAGTGTCCATGGAGTTTCCTGCCCGTTCTTCTCCATAGGTAAGTACTACGCTTTGGAATGGCCAACTAGCTTCATCTTTTTGACTGACCGACCCCTTGACAATTCAAAAGTGCCTGTAATTTGTTTATTTGAAATAAATGCTTTGAATTTGAGTTGAGTTTATTGGAATAATGATGTAAGTTTGTATGTTAATTAGGAAAATAAAAAGTTTAGAAATTTGTGTTTGACAATCAAGGACGTCTTTCCTATCCTTGAGTCATGGTGGTAACGAAGTTCTCAAATATGGATTGTATATAATCAATCGGTATAAAATAAAGTTTATTATTACATACTTACCTCCTATCACGGTGAACTAAATGAATGCGATATAGGTCAATGCAAGTAAATAATTATATCCCTGTGTGTGTGTGTAATTTGAAGAAGATAGTCCCTAGTTACTTATTACTTGTAGTTTGGCAAAGAGTGGTCGGTTCGGCCGATCAACGGTGCCGTTTGCATTCCATTTTGCCGCGTTCCATTACGCAGTGTCGTGGTTCCAAGAAAGAGTGATGTCCCGCTCGCACTAAGCATTCCATATTATTGCCGTGTTTTGGAATTCTGTTCATTGTTTGCGCTCAAGCTCATTTCAATACAAGTAAGGAAACTAAGCGCGTATCCGGTCAAAGGTCTAGAAGAATAGCTGCCCACTGATGGTGGCTCCCCTTCATGATTGTAAACTAAATCGTTACGATTGACTGACACATTGCACAAAAAGTAGAGTATGTAACTTTTTACGAGCGTGATCTAAGTGCTGAAGCTGTTGAGTGTCGACCGCAAAAAGAAAGTAACGCGAGGCGTATGCAATAAAAATTAAAAATACGCGAAACAATAAAAGTGTCGCCCTCATAATATTGGCCAAGTGGAGTGAAGGAAGCCGGCTAGTCGGTGATTAATGACGCGCGGTTATAGCGCACTTCCTGCGCACCAAGCCCTGCGCCAGCGCACACCTCGGATTTGAATTAGCAAAAAACCCGCGAAGGAGTTGATCGACCCGCTGCCAGCTATTGCCTTAAGCAAGTGCTTTTATATGGCCGTTGACATTCAACAACAATGAGAACAAATCGACAATCGATCAGTAACTAACGTTATTCAGTAATTAGCTGTTATATATTATAGACACGTTCTCAGAAAAATGGACGTTGGCGGCTACGGCGAATAATACAAACAACACCTAGGTGTGTTAAAGGAATATTATTAACATTCTGAAACATATGCATAGCTAGGTACCTACTTACCTCATCGCTTAAATTGAATTCTAATTCTTAGGTACTCAACAAAAGCTTACATCGTTGCTACAGTAACCCATACCGTCAAAAAACCGTGACGATTAAAATTTCAGATTTCTTTCGGTTTTTATGATTTCGTAAAGATCCACCGTCTAAGATTCAATGTCGTAAGAAACGTCTGCGCGGTAGAAAATATCGTTTTCTTAGCTGCCTGTTCCTTCCGTGTTATGGCGAGTACTATCTAACGACTGATGTATGTACGCATTTTCCGCTCTATTTCCACGCTTTACGCAGGAATCCAGGTCACTTGTAAGTTTCATCTACATACCTGTGTATTGCGTAAGCGCACATAACTCTTTTTTTTACTTTTAAACTTGAAACAATTGTGCCTAGTTAACCGGTATGCTAACTTAGTATGGCTTTATCGACGTCTTCATGTTATATATTATAGTACAGTAAAATAAAAAACGATGAAATGTAGGTATTTATGCACTGCAGACTGGCAAAACCGATTAATTTTTTTATGGTACATTCTAACGATTTTGGGTCGGAAACCTAAACTCATTTAAACGAAACATGAAACGCTCACCTTTATAAATAGTTTCCGTATATAATAGGTAAAATGTCTACCTATTTTATTTAAAATAAATTCTTGCTAAAAACCAAACGTAGGTAATGTTGGAATTTTGTATTTTATTGCGTTTAACGACCCAGTTCACCTAATCTCATGTTGGATGAAAAAGATTCAACTTATTAGGTACCGAAGTACCTACTTACCATTTTTTTATGAATGAATTAAACAATTTTCTTCAGGTTTTTGCAAACTTATCGAACTTTTGTTTTGCATTGTTTTTGTTGTTGTGCTTTTAAATTACTTGTTTTCTTAATCCCGTTAATTAAGTACTTACCTATTTATTATCCTTAGCTTACAACTCACCTTTAAAAAGATTATTACTAGGTAAGTACCTATATTATTAACACCAAGTCTTGTGTACTTAATAAGTTGTACATGTGGTGGGAATGCGCAGGAATTGCGGGACTTCCCCCCAAATTTTATCTAGAAACAGTTCCATGGACGGTTTTGACAGTTGATAATGTTTTACTTATTATCTACAATAACAAGTAAATTTTAAGTAGGTAAGTACCTAATTCTATGACCGTAGATAAGTATGTAGGTACCTAGTTGATATCTTATCCTTACTACATAGTTAGCATGGGCATATTACATGGTGCATGCATGCATGCATGGTGATTTTGGTATAATATCCCCAGACTGCCCCTGAGACACCTCTAAAAATGCCTCAAACTTGAACCTGCACCTGTCCTAACTCGTATGGAACAAGAAGTAGGTGTAGGTACCTATCTATCATTGTAAATTTGCTTGACAGTGACAGTAATGCAACCTAGGTACGCACGGCTACACATCAAGCTACACATTTCCAGTAAAAGCTGATTTCGCATTGTATAGGATTTCCTTACAATGAGAGTTCAGTGTAAACTGGAAATGTATAGCTTGATGTGTAGCCGTGTGTACATTGTAAGTCCATCGCATCTCATGGTGTAGGTATCATATTGAATAAATAAATCATCACATGGTCAGTCTGCGCAGCTACAAAAAAAAAACCGTGCTGACTGGAATCTTTTCACCATTCAAAGTAACCTATTTGTGCCTACAAAACAGAAGGCAGAACCTCGGCATAAGTAAGTACTAATACTAAATATGAATTTTGTGTTGTCGATGTCGCATCAGAAATCCATAAAGCCGCCCATTGTATGTTTTGTAGTTTTTAATTTATTTTATGTTACATACGTATTTTTCAGCGGGGTAATTGCGTATAATTATAGGACTTATAATTACTAATTATAATAGGACTGGTTCCACACTGGCATACTATGTTACCTAACTTTTAAGTTATTTCTTAATTCTTTTCTTTTTTTCGATATTATAATAAGCACGTACATTAAAACATGGGCTTATTAAAATACACAACTTCAACACTTAAGTATATGTAACTCAGGGGGATCGGCGTTGAGGGCTGAAATACAGGCTTTGCCTAGTTCGGCCCCAAATGCTAATACTTTTGTGTATATAATAGTTACTGACTATAGAATAAACACTTAATTTGTGAAATAATGTAAAAAAAAAAAACTGTGAATAAACTTATTATTATTATTATTAATTCACTGACAGTAGGATTGGCTTCCATTTTGACAGATCATCACCATTCATTGCGTTATTTACGTTGTTTTTTCGAATAAGTACATAATAATATGAAGCAATGGATTAGCAATAGGTACTTATCCTTCAAAATGATTCAGATTGTGATTGATAGTACAGTCATCAATCTCTTGCCCTTATCCTAATTTATTTGGGATTGGCGCAACTTCTTTTTTATTTGTACCTACTTCATTCTATCTAAACGTCATGTCGGTAGTTAGGTACCATAGTATTCAATAATACTATTAGTTCTAGCCATATCACCTTTCAGGTGTACTTTCTAGTGTACCATAAAGTAGGTATATTTATTTATATAAATGAATAAATAAATTAGATGCATTGTGCTTGAAGGCTCGTGCACGATGCATTGGGGTGTCACCAGTGCCACCTCGATTGATACCTAAATTGTATTGTTTTGGTGATCGCAGAAATTATATCGTTATCAAAAGTTTAGCTGAGTCCTATTCTTAACGAAGCGGATAGCCTGCACTGTGATTAATGATTACCTAATTGACAAAAACAAAAAACAAAATGCTTATGTTTGCTTACCTGTATAAAAATTAGATCCTAGTATGGCAACAATGTGACTGTATTTTCACGACGATGATCGATGATGATAACTTCAAAATTGTTACAAATAAATTACGAAATTCTATTTACCTTGTCAAAGGAAATGGGTAGGTAAGTTCATCTTTCTTATCGACAAGTCGTTCTTTTACCTTTAACACTACTATTTTGAATGTTGATGTGATGAAACTATAAAGAGTTACCTATTATAGAGGGCTGCATGATGCAGTGCTGCAGTGATACAGTGCTTAAGCTTAGCGCGGTGCGGTGACAGACTGTCAGCCGCCCTAACCTAGGCGATGTGAAAAGTTCACTGGCCGCCCGCGCCAGCGCCTGCGCCGGCCGCCGACGTTATGCCGTGACAGCGTTGATTACATTGCTGCACTCTTGTAAACACGAGTCAAGTGCATGCTGTAGGTGCATGATGCGAAATAAACAAGACAACTTGTACATTGGTCTTCTGAAATTTCACAAGGGCTTCGGACCTACTTATTGTACTATGATATTAATTACTTAGACGTAGGTATTTATTCCGTGGAATTCATCTTATATTGTAAGTTAGTAGGTAGGTACGTAAGTACTACCTAATAGAATGAGAAACAAGAATCGAGATCGAGTGAGAAGCGCTTCAGAGCGCGAGCGAGCAAGAAAACATGTTATGTATTATTATTTGAACGTCGAATGGGAGAAACCTGCGTGCGGGCCTCACGGGCCCCGCCCCGCCCCCGCTTTGCCCCCGCGCCTCTCCGATCATATGTTCAGCGGCAAGGCGCTTACCGGCCGGCTCACTGCGACTCGCGCACTCGCCGTGGTCGCAACACACCGCGCATCAATCCACGCCGGCCGCTCGCGCACGATCAGCTGTCCGACACAATACGCCGACACCGGCCGCGACGCGAGCTGTCAATAAGCCGCAGTGCGGTGTACCATGGAGCTGCTGTGCGCGGAGCGCGTGAGCCCCGAGAGCAGCGATAGCGCGCGCGCGCCGGCGCCGCGCTCGCATCGCGCTGCCGCACCCGACCCGGTACTGCTGCGCCGCCGCGTGCTCGACAACCTGCTGCGCACCGAGGAGCGCTACGCCGTCACCGCCAACTACTTCGGCACCGTGCAGACCGAGGTCACGCCGCACATGCGCCGCCTCGTCGCCGAGTGGATGCTAGAGGTGAGCGCACCCGCGCGCATGCCGCACCCACACCGCTCCATCCGCGGATCGCGCAACCCGAACGATCGCCATTTTGTCTCGTTTTCCGGCCACGTGTAGGTACTCCCCTGCCGTCGCCGGCGGCACCAGTGGCCCCCGTATGCTCTCGCCACTGTCTGCTGTCGGGCCCCTCACCTCCCTCGCGCCGCCTCTGTGACACCTCGGCCCCTCTGAGACAGTTCCTCCTAACTAGAGTGGAAGTGTTGCATTTGTGTTGTTGCAGGATGGTGTTCATGAAAAACCTCAAGCGATTACGCAGCTTTGCTAAGCTGGACGTTACGACTTTGTTTACACGATCAGCTGATCAGTGTTTCGTTCCACATGTTAGAATCTTATAAGAATAACAATAATTATTTACCTCGTTTCGTCGAGAATATCTCGAGAACATGATCAGTGTTTGTCAAAAGTCGAAAATTAGTTTGTTGGTGTAAGTTCTAAGCATGAAGTATGTAGGTACTTAGTTGAGTAAGTAGTAGTGAGCGTGCGCAGTGCGGCTGAGTGCGAGGGGCCCCGGCGGCGGCGCAGGCGCGGGCGGGCGCGGTCGCCGACCGATGAGACTCCGCTCGTTCTATTTGAATAATCAGCTGATTTTGACACGCACACAGCTGACGCTCCGCTGCGCACTTATCTTTGCTTGTATGTACATATAAATAATTACTAGCGCGCACACCAACGTCATTGTTCGTATTCAGTGGCCTACATGACGTGTAATTTATTATGGTCTTTGCTTATTTAGTTAGTAGGATTTAACTAGTACTAGGTAGTAAAGTTTACTCGCTTAAAGTTCCGGATGGCGTAATTTAGCCAATGTTCTGGGGGACCATTCGTAGTAGTATTGTAGGGCGAGTTGACTAAGTAGTGCTTAGATGATTGAGCAGTGTGTCGGCCGCCACGTGGAGCCGGCCGGCGCGCTGACGTCACGCACGGCTCGCGCTGGCACCACGCACATGCGCGCACGGCGGCCGGCGCAGTCGCCACCTCGGCTCACCTCATGCTTGCACTTAAACTAGTCGCATACCGACGTTTCAGCACAAGCAGACCGAAACGATCCTCACAGTCTGTCGGGTCAATGACATCTCCAACGTGCTCGCATTAACTTTTATGTTTAATCATCAAGCGCACCCAAAAAGCATTATTGACGATTCAAGGATTGTTCACGGAATCCGTATTATTAAATTTTGTAAGGCCCACTATCTAAATAACGATCGCGACTTTTTATACAGCTGTAGGTAGATGATTGTGTTCTTTTACATGTACCTAAGTAAATGTGTGTTATAACAACGTAGGATGACCACGAACCAGAGAATGTCGGCCGTGGATCTTACTACTGAAATAACCAGTAATAGGTATTACGATAATCGCTTTGTTTTATAGCCGCCTGGGCCATTCATTAGACCCTCGCTCGTTATGCCTCGACAATTACCAATGTAAAGACCGTACTTACCTAGACACTTAATTACGTTTCTTATTCTGTAGTTGTTTTTATCTATTCGGTTATTATGAGTTGTCCTTTATTTGGGCTTTCATTTGGTGCACTCGTAGAATGCATGGAGCATGATATTGTTAGTTAGATAACTCATAAGAATCAGGACATAGTCGGTTGAGAATGTTGAGATAGTTAATTACCTATGGGCGAGGTAGAGCGTGAGAGTCTGAGCGGTATGCAGCGAGTTATAGGTACGTTATAGTAGGTACCATGTTTTGTTTTCACGGTGGCGGTGTTACGATTGGATCCGTGCCGGTTCGCGCGTCGCGTTACCGTGCGAATCTATGCCGGGAACAATCTGCGACATACGTCTCTCATGACACTAACTAGGCCCGCACTGACTTTATAACTCCTTTCGCTTTTCCCTGCTTTCCATTTTACGGTACCTACGTTTATGGAAATGATTTGATATTGCTTTGACCCTTCACAATAAACAGCACCGTGGAACGTATTCGTATGTAAAGTTTGGAACGTTATCTGCTCAACAGTTTCGTAGGTATCGCGATGTTTTAATTATAATATAAAAATGTTCAACAAGGAAAGACACCACTTTTGTGTTCGTAGGTAGCGATTAGTGCTACGCGTGGTTCAGAGTAGCTTGTAAGGGTTCCGTAGGTCAATGTTTCCGGGTCTCCTTGGTACAAATTCGATGAAATTCGTGTTAAATGTGCCAATATTGGTTTACAACACGAACAGTTCCGGCCCTAGTCCAGTACCTACGTTCAGGAACCATTAACGTTGATAAGGAACATATAAACTGGAACAGGAAAGTAACGCGCGCTGTATTTATCGCAATAAGTGTGTATTTCTATTTTATATATGGGTTATCAGGAATTCCGGATGATAAACTAAGTAATGGCCTGGGTGCGGTATCAGCACGAAGTTTCTAAGAAACAAAACAGTTGGTCCGTTTGACTCCGTTCAAAGTTTATTAACAGTTGTTATGTATTGCAGGTATGTGAAGACCAGGGGTGCCAGGAGGAGGTATTCCCACTAGCGATCTCGTACCTGGACCGATTCCTGAGCACGTGTGCGGTCAGCAAGAGTCAGGTGCAGCTGCTGGGCACTGCGTGTCTGCTGCTGGCGTCCAAGCTCCGCGAACCGGGCGCGCGCGCTCTGCCAGCCGAGCTCTTAGTCTTTTACACCGCCAACAGTATCACGCTCACCGACCTATGCGTAAGTACCTGTAGCTTCAGGCTTTAATTCTATAGATATGAGCAGTTATCACGCTAACGCATAATAATACAACGTGCCGCCTGCTGTCATCGACGCTTCAATCCATCTATTCGTTGCGTAGGTACAATGCGCACCGCTAATTACATCAATAGCACGCTGAGTATGCGTCCGGCGTTCCGAGCACTGCCATATGAAGTAATATGAAGATTTAATTAACTTTCTTCGTCTCGGGAAACAGCTGATCTCATTAATCATGCAGTTTCGTGTGGCTGAGTTTTTGCATCGCGCACGCGCCTGCACAAATTTTGCAGTTAGCTCTTCTAGGTGCTTTCGTGTCGTTCACTCCGCTGATTTCTAAATCATTCGCGCTCTGAACATCCGCGAGAGATTGGAATTCCAGTTTTATGTTGGAACATTAATTATTATCTATGGAGTGATCGACTGTAGGCGCTACGCCGACTTTATGACTTGTGATGTCGGCTATGTGAACTAAATTAGCTATTCTCTGCGTAAGGTGACTAATAGAATTAGAAATACAAGATTTAAGTTTGTTACATTCATAGTGTATGTCGGTGACTGAACGAAACACTACAGATATAAATAACGAGCCTCCTATTTATAGCCACACTCATAAAAGCCAAAATAAATAAAAAGGTCAAGAGCGATTCGATTCATGTGGGATTCCAGTGTTTCCTACCGGTGTCGGGTGTATTGAATTGATACCAACATTAACTAAACTTTAGTACTTATTTATTTTTCCTTGTTTTACATTTATCGCCCCTTGGCACTTATTTTATAAAAAATAATAGTTAGCAAACCGCAAAATGTGAACCGTTCATCCGTATTTACAGAGAGATTACCTACGTTATGTTGTATTATGTAACAGGTTATTGGTTACTGGCTATTGATTACTGGTTATTGGTTACTAAGTAAACGTTCTACAACCTTGAATTTAACTTAGATTGAAATCAAGCGTAGGTTTGCGAAGGAAATGCAATGTTAAAAAGTTTATCAAGTAAGATATGCGGTACAATATCACGTTTTAATTGTCCAGCTGCCACAGCACAGTACCCACGCTGACAGCTGGTACCGAGTACCGTGCTCTTGGCAAACCATTACTCATTGTGGTCTTGTGTAGTGTCTAGCAGTACTGTACTCACGTGGACAACTTTCCTAATCTTATTAAAGGGCATTGCCATTTAGGTTTGTTTGGCTCATCTAGTTAATACTTCAGTACCGTTACAAACAGTAAGGTTTAGCGCGCCAGACATTGGGCAGATCGGCTGGAAATACCTACTACACAATCATGAAATAATAACGCTTGGCTTCATCCAAGCGTTATTATTTCATGTGTAGTAGGTATTTGCATTTAGTATAACGTATTACGTGGCTGTGCGCTGCATTTCGGGCGCGGCGCGGCCACCCGCCGGGGCCCCGTCCGTCGCCGCTCGTCCCGTAGATAATAAGTGCACACCACATTTTCGCGCGTCATAATATACACGACTTGTTCTGCCCGCGATGCAAGTGCATTCCACGCTCTGCACTTGTAGTTTGGAACAGTATTTAGTAAGTAACGGCAATTTCACAATTGATAAGTTATTGATTTATTCGTAGCAAGTACTTAACTTATTGTTCTGTACTGAGTAGCAACACTTACTCTAAATTAGGGCGCAGGTAGGTACACGTCCATACGAAATTATTGTAATTATACGACATACCGTACGTAGGTGCGTATGGCGAGAGGTGGTCGTGGAATGCGACGGGTTGCGCAGGCGCGGTCTGGGAGAGGGCTGCCCTCGGACAGTGTCCCCTAACGAGCCGACGGACTTCTCGGAAGAACCGCCGAACGAGGCTCGCGTTTCAATCAGACCAATTACAGGCGAAGCACGCGGCTTATTTTTTCTCACGCGCCGCAAGTCGCGGCCGCTCACATAATCTCATCTCACGAAACTCCGGGTCGACACCACACTCGTAAATGGATCGCACGTTCAAATTGACTAGGTATTTTTAATTTTTCACGATCGAATTTTTTACACGTCAGTCGTGAGTTAGACTTCGCAAATGTTCATCTCCAATATACGCGTTATGTTAATTCCCTGAGTCATGCCGTTCATGACTGCCAATACCAGTATGGCGTCTTAGTATCAATAATAAATAATTGTTAATGATTCTTACGATATTTAACCATTCAATTCTCGGTAAACATAAAATAAATTGATAATTTACACACATTCGTGTACATTAGGTACCTACATATCGCGACACTTGCATGACCTACCTCAAAATTCAATAACGTCTCCAAAAATGTTAATGTAAAATATATATATTTTTTAATTATTAGTGCCGACTTACGATACGTTTTAGATAATTTCCCATTTTCTAACTTAAGTCGAGTAAATCTCGGTAGCGCAGGTAGAATCAGCTTCGTAGCACTTTCGTAGACCCGCTACGAAATATCGTAGACGCTTCAATTTAGCCAATCATCAACATTTTTTGTTTGTGATAATGTTGGTGTCGATAAAGAAAAAAACGACCGATTGCAGTTCATTATAATCATCGGCTTATCAATTCTTTGGAATCTTTCGCATATTATCGCAATAACGGTACCTGCACATAAAACATAGGTAATTACGGAGAGTACTAA
The DNA here is from genome assembly GCA_937001585.2 of Brachylomia viminalis. Lineage (NCBI taxonomy): Eukaryota > Metazoa > Arthropoda > Insecta > Lepidoptera > Noctuidae > Brachylomia > Brachylomia viminalis. Next base: position 16,032,855 of record OW443299.2, read on the forward strand.
AATATGCTCATCTTATAACCACTCATCCAAGTGTATAATAGAAGTCTGCGCCAATTAATTAAGTTTTTATCTAAATCTAAGTCTACTCGATGGAAGCTAGTTTATTAACCTGTGGATGTTTTTCTTCGTCTACGATTTTTAAAGTCGTAGAGATCAGTTGAGTGTGGAGAGTTATGTGTGTTGACGACGTGTATCGTAGAGGAGTGTGAGTGAACAATCGGTTAGATTTGATTGTTGAGGTTGTTGGCGGTTGGCCGGCGCGGTGGCGCGGGCGCAACCGCGCAAGGCTGGAGCAAAAAGAGCACGTCCCGGCCGGCATCCGAGCGGCTGTAATGCGGGGTTCTCGGTGCAGAGCGCCCTCGCCGCGCCCGCGCCGCTCATAAAACCTGCGCATTCTCACATCCACACTCCCACTGTAAACGTTTTTTATAATAATCGAAGCATAAGATTACGAGCGCGGTGCCAGTTTGTCAAAAGACTATTCAATTTAGCGTTTACTGTTAATATTTAACTTTAATGAGAACTATTACAAGCGTAATCAAGTTCGATACAATAAATTTCATATCGGACGTTTGATTGTGGTGCAGACGGTACAATTTTAGAAAAGGAATTTACGAGTTAGTTATTAGAGGCTATTTAAAGTTCTAATAATAAATGTTGGAATGCTATAATCTGTTAAAGGAAATTATTGTTTAGTATATGAGGAATGAGCATATTAGCACGAACGCGCGTTGTTTGCCGATCTCACGGCGCGGGCGCTGCTTGTTTCCGGTGCAAATGCAACTTCCCCCGCGAACTAAGAACTAATGCGACAGAACAAAACGACTACTTGTGAGCACTGCCCAAGTACTATGCGTACTTTCTAAACACCATTATGTCTAAGTATAGTAGTTACTAGGTATTGGCAGAACGACTACAGTCATATACGGTAACTATTTCATTATGTCATATTTATCTAATACTTACCGTTTTTATGTTACAAAGTTACAACTGGTAAATAATTATAACATGTTGTAGTTGTAGATATTGGTGTCCAGTGGTAACTTTCAAGAACCAACCTTTACTAAAGCTCTGCTTTTAGTATCATCAAATGTCGAACCTATGACTTATCTATAAAAGTTTTTACAGTACGTGTTAAATAACTGTTTCTCGTGCAAAATACGTGACGTGTCTGTGTGTATCGATAGGTAAAGCAACTCGTATCCTATTGAAAAGTCGGAGAACTAGTAACATTCCTCTCGGCACGGAAACTTCATGCCTTCCGATCGGCTTCACTTTGCTCCTTTTAGCCACAGTCCGCGGACTCCTTCGCATTGTGATCAGAAAACGATCAGTCACTCGGATAACTGCATGTATAGTACGACTGTATGACACCTAGGCTAGAACAGAAATTGTGTTAACGAGCGCGAGCGCAGATAATCTCAGTGCACACGAGTGAAGGTGCAGTGCGCAGCCGCGCCGCCGATGTCGCCTCGTTATAAAATTGTGTCACTTTGACTTAGCTCGCTTAATAACACCACGTCTATACGTTGCTTACTTCAACCTAGGTATTACCATTTTACCGTACTGGAAAAGTTTCCCGTCTTCTTGCTCCAATAATGTCAATAACAAGTCAGTACAATAAACCTATTTCGCTCATTATCATAAAGACTATATATAGGTATGAGCAGCAATTACTATTATTGTACAATTCGCCACTAAAAGGTACCTTCAACGGTAGTAAAATTCCAATGGGTACTCGTTGAACAGGTCGTCCTATGCGGGCGGTGGCCGTGAGGGAAGAAAAAATTAAAATTTTGTGGTTAGGAGCATCGCGATGTGGACTGCGGCCTGGGAGCCGGAGTCGTACCCATTGTGCTGCCTCGGGCCGTCACTCGACTATCCACGTAAACACCCGTCTTGCTAACGACACTACCTATACATAATCAGTTTTATTAGGTACCTTCAATTCAATTCAATTCAATATTTTATTGCATACCATATGTTTACAATAAGGTGTTATATAACAGAACAGGAAAGTACAATATGGACCCTGTCGGGCACAGCAAAAATTAGAAGAGAGGAAGAGAGGGCTATATTATATTCTTTCATTAAGTGGGTATTAAACTAAGTTTTTGCACTTATACTATAATTTTAAATTAGGTATTTGTATATTATATTTATATGTTTATATCATAAAGATATTTTATTTATCTCAATGATTTATCATCAAAAAATTCCGTTAAGGTGTAGTATGCTTTATTTTCCAGAAATACCTTAAGTTTATGGGTAAATGTGATAGTTTTGTTTTGTTCTCTACATTTACAATAAGCATTTATGAGCTTATTAAACTAACTTAACACTGTGTAATATATTGCATATTGCCACCTTTAGCGCTTTGCACACACACTTTAAACTTGTTACTGTCAATATAATCATTTTACAGGAATGCGCTGATGGTTATAATGTCTTACGTAAGAATTGCGATATCGTACATGCCTAACACGTTTTGTACGCTCACAGCAAATTTTGTATTCAATCCTGCACTCCCGACGTTTTCATCGATGACTGTCTCCAATTAGGTACAGTAATAATAATCTGATGCTACCCAGGCTGGGTTATTCCATAGGCTCTAACGCTCAAGTCTCAAAGCAGTTGTTCGCGTTCATAACGCATAAATATTTCAATTCATCATTACTTTTTAATAACCTCCGGTAAGTCCGTGTGTTGCCATCCGCATCTGGAAAATTCCGAAGTACCTAGTTGTTTAGTCTCATGAGCTTAGTGGCCACGCGACACCGAGCTCATTGTTTGATTCTAATAGCGGCGCAGTCACACCGTTCGATGAAATTGGATAAAGCATGGGAACCGAGTGAGGAATTCAGCGAGTGTGTTGCGGGCAACGAGGGCTGTTTGCATAGCTCGCTTTATTGGCTGTAACGTGGTTCGATAACTGCTGCGGCCGCCGCACCCGGCTCCGCCGCCGCCCGGCCTCCGCCACGCCACTCTAATGAACAGTCGCCTGCAACTTTACGAGCTGCATTCCATCCGTCTCGGGTGGACCGACTGCTCACATGTGTGTGGTGTGCGCACGCCGCTCTCCACACCGGTACACACGCGAATCGCTCAGATAATCAGCTGATAGGGGCTCAGAAAATAGACACAAATAAAAATCATAGCTATTGTTTTTGAAATAACGTCCAATCCAATGGATCTGTGTATCCGTCTTCTCCACCTACATTTGCGGTAAAGATTTTATGAATGCATTGTTTTCGAAGAGCTTTTAACCAGTCGCAAGTTAAACGATAGAGCGAATATTTTCATTTCGCGGTCGACCCGCATACTCCGTTGCTAACCGCTTTTACTCACCTACTCTTTTTAGCTTCTGTGTCAACGCGTTATAAATATTGTTCTTCGTTGGCAAATGCTACTTATTTATTAAATCTGATAGTGTCATTGTAACGTCGTGTTGCACACTCTCGCACATACACAGTACCGAGTTAATTCGACTTCCAGTGATGATACTTCATTCATTCATAAACATGATACGCGGAGAATCAGAATGCCTTAACTGCTATCCCGTGCTGAACAAATGCCGACTCTAAGCTCATCGAAATGAGAAGTATAGTCGGTTGAGTGAAAAGTAACAGCCGTGCCGCAGCGGTCGACCCCGCCGATTGAGTTAAGTAAACATCGAGTATTATCTGTCAACGGACATGCAACGCGTACATGTACGAGTGTGTACGTACACAAAATAATCAAGTTATTCATGAAACGGCCGTCCAAATATTAGGGATATTCTGCCCCGTTACTGCATTCGTATAGATTCAGCACGAATTTGATATAAGTATATACATACATACACCCTACGTCAAGCTTGATACAACCAAGTTGTTTTTAATCTAGGTCAACTGTAGCTTGGTTCTCGAAAGATAATGACTTGATAAAGTTGAACAGGTTTGTCGTCTTTGATTTGCCATTTGTTTTATAGGAAGGCTACGCTCGACAAGAGCTCTATTTTTGGGGCTCCATCAACATCGGTATTTACCAATATTATAGCGAAATCAAGGCAGAATGACACTTAAGTACGTCATCTCTCTAATGTAAATACTAAAGTTCAAATAAGGTAGCTATTCACATAGCGTTAAAGGCTCCTACAAACAGGCGCGACACGCGACGCGACACAAAGCCCCCCGCGACGAGCGACGAGCGGTGCCTTGTTGTCGCGTGCGATTCGCGTCGCGTGTCGCGCCTGTTTGTAGGAGCTTTTAAACAGAGCTTTTACGAAACACACAAAACTTGACTACAGTTTTTTTAGTTTGGAATAATCTTGCTAAAGACACGGTCTGTGTATAACGTGTGTTGAACTTGCCGATACAAAGACTAATGGTTGGCACGTTAAGTAACTTTGTTTCCGAATGAGACTAAACAAAACATGAACTAAAACTGTAACATTGTTCATTTGATTGCACAACACAGCACCGCACCGGGGACTACCTACGCTCCGTTCCGGGAAGTCGACCAAAACTCGCCGAGTTAGTGATTATAGCGGCGGATGTGGCGACAGGAATGCTATTTTATTATCCAAGCGCACCGAAATTGACCTTTCTGGTGTTATAATGACTGATAAATCTCCTATTTATAAACCACTTGATGAATGACGTTTCGTTTTGTTGTCAACAGAGTTGGGAGCTACTGGTGCTGTCGAAGCTAAAGTGGGACGTGGCGGGAGTGACAGCGCACGACTTTCTGCCGCTGCTGCTGTCGCGGCTGCCGCTGCGGGGTCACGTCAATACTGAGATGGTGCACAGGCATGCACAGACCTTCATCTCGCTCGCTGCCAGAGGTGCGCATTCCTTACACTTCCTGCGCCCAAATTTATCTATAGGGATGATGTCAGCTGATACTCGGCCGTCGAAACCAGTCCGCATTAAATACACAAACGGCAGGGTCACTTAATCCTCGTTATAAAAATCGCCACTTAAGATAAAAGCCTATAGACGGATTCAAGTATCTAGTAAATATGGTTATTGCGTGCTTAAGGTACAATGTCAGGCTGTCACAGTAGGTATCATGTCTTCCATAGATAGTTCACTTGTCTTGAATGAGAATGTAACGTTTTGTTTGCAACTGCAGACGGTAATTAGCATCTAGATACCACGTCATGTCACGACAATATCGTCTTGCGCTGCGGGCCGCGTTGGTCTACGGACACAATATGTCACGGAACCTTTAAAATACTCTACTTTTCCTTTCCTTTCTAATAATTTTTCTGTTGCTAGTGTTGTTACCCAACTTTACGCAACCGAAGAATTCCATAGTGACGTGTATTGTTATTAATTTCCTTGCATTTGGTATAAACTGTTTTACAGTTTTATCACTACTGTAGATAAAATAATTAAAAAGTACATATTATGACATTGTTATTCATGGCCTCTTTTCTACGTTACATAGATATCTACTTACCTATAAAAAGAAAACTAAGGGTTGAAGAAAGAAGATTGGCAATAGTATCTAACATAATATTTAGAACAAAATAACCGTATTACACAGTTCAAGGTACCTACAATAATAGGTACTGTGTGCATGTCTGAATTTGTTGAAAAACCAAACAAAAGCGTGAATCCATAGCCTAGAAACTTGTTTATTGGGTAACTGGGTATCTAATCGCTAATTATTAAAAAAAAATGGTTAGGTTATGGTGTTCTTGGTGTAGGTCAGTTTATCAATGGAGATGGTTATCGTTCGCCGGCGGCTAGCAGAGAGCGTAGCGAGATGTGAATAGGTTTGTTTACAGTGAGGGCTATGCGCGGAGAGGGCGCGAGGGCGAGGGCGGCGTGTGTGTGTCCTGGCAGCGGCCGCGCCGGCGCCTCCCACGCCGCTCGCCTGAGCGCATTCCAGCACGCCTCGGGACTCCGACGCCCGCGCCGCCACACCCCCCCGCTACACTCATGGGATCATATGTTTTTGTGCAACGGTTTTTGTTGTTCGCCGCCGCTGTCGTATTGTTTTTTGTTCAAGAAGTTCACGCTCCAGCTCTTTTATTTCACTTGCTTCTCGGATAACATCTCTCACTTGTGAGTCCGAGGCGAATGAAATCTCCTCCGCTAATATAACCGACCGAGTGCGCAACATTACACATTTCCATTTATGAAATATTGATGATTTTGAAACTTCGAGTTAATTCAGGAATTCAGTACTCATGTCACCATAAAATGAAAACAACAAAAGGCTCATTATCTTTGATGGATTGTGAATAATACCACGGGTTTATTTCTGTATAAAGAACGTATATTATGACGTGTGTGTACTACCCTCCAGCGGTGAGACCGCGTGAACCTTCGTAGACTTGGCGATTCGCGGTATCGAGCGAGCCCGCATTATGTATCATTATTTGAATGGCACAATTTACTCTGGAATCATAACTCGTCGGGATATTAAATTTGTAATGGGTTATTTTAATGCTGACAACTCTCGTCAGCCTCTCCCGATGATGATAAGTTATACATTATTTTGTTTTAAAAAACTGTTGTCTCTTCGTTCAGGGTTATTTTTGCAAGTCTCAGTACAGAAAGTTTGAGCAATAAGAAAGTAGTGGTCTCATATACGGTACAATGGTGTGACGCCAGCCTATATCGCGTGCGACAGGTATCTTATCTACGTCAGACGTTTTCTTTTACATGTGTGATGTGAGCGCTTCGCATTGGATAGCAATCGTTGCCGACATCGTCGCGGGGGCAGCGCGGTATTTGTTCCGGTGGGCAATGAATGCCGCGTGTAGTATCTCCGCACTAGCGATGCCCGATTATAGATAAATCGATTAAATCTTCAAGTAAATAACCGCTTGTTCACATGGCTACGTTTCACAGTTTTTTTGTGCGTTATGGCATTGCATTTTAATGGATTTCCAACAATTAAAAAACCCGCCAGTGTCTAACCGAATAGTTGTCCATTATGTAATAATTTTGAGCCATTTCAGCAGTCCACTTCCAAACGAATAGTACCTACGAGTTGTCCGACCTTGTGGGATCGTTCACCTCGCGAATCGACTATTGCGCGTGCTAGTAGCAGTAGGTACCTGTGCCGACTGCCGACGACACCTTTTACATGTATTTACTTCATTTTCAAGGGCAAAAATAATGATCATTATGGCATTGCCGTCCTCATTAATCGGCAAATTTAGGATTGACTACATACACATTGCATCTTACCACATAGGTGACAAAAAAGTTTTAACAGCTCACGATTAAGCATTCAGTCGTCAATTTAATATAGGAATAATTAACATAACTTTTCGAACTTTTAAAGTGATACAGAGTCGAGAAACGGAAGTATCACCGTACGTAGACAGGCCATACTTGGCCACAGGCTGTCTACCAGGGGGCAACACTGAACACAATTTTATTAATTTACATACACACCAAAGTGCGGTGGGACCGTCGCTGCGCCACTTCCTCTAGAAAGTGTACATTAGTGATATTAGCTCGTGAAGCGGCAGTCGCGTCACGACTAATAAGGACGTCTCACTTCCGCTACGTGTGTGTCCTGTACGAGCAGCACTGATGTACCTAGGACGTCTAGGTACTGAGTAGTCATCACACTCGCTATCAGAGTGGCTGTTGATCTTGATGCGCTCGTGACAAAGGGGCTGCTCGTCGCAGCTCGGCAGCGCTCGCCTCGGACGCGCACCGAGTACTGCGCTGTTTGATTAACATCAGATTATGCAAATACCCCGAGTGAGCGGCCGCTTTCGTTGTTTCATCTGTCTCTTTTTATTCGTTCCCTCTGCCCGTTCCCTTTATCTCGGGTATGCCGACATGCAAATTAAAAAAAATTAAAATAAATCTTTTAAATGAGCTAAAAGAGTGTTCGATATCCATACATTGGTTGGTATAATAGAGTCTACTTGATGATGAATGGAGGGCCCTTGTAGGCTTCACTCGTATTGTTTGAGTTTTCGAGTTAGTGGGCATTTGTGGTTCCACGCTGAGGTTCTTATCTCACTCTTGTTAAAGCGTGGGAACAAATTTTATAATTCGCTTCGACCATCAGTAAAAGCTTACTTATTAACATAACTATCGAATTAAAGCTGAAGCTTATTAGTAGGATTAGTACATTGTCGGCAATTCAAGCAGCTGATTTTCCTGCTTCATTATCAAGAGAAGCAGCTATGTGTGGTGAACTCAATAACTACCTACTGATAAAGTGAGCTGAAATATAATATATAGCATGTAGGCGATGTAGGTACAACGTACAAAGCAAGTTTTGATTTTTTTACAGATCGTATTTTCTAGTTTTTCGCCACAAAAATTGAGTGAGAAAGTCAGCTTGCTTCATCAATACGCATCTGCATAGTTTTAAAACATTTAACTCATTGGAAAGTACCTATACACCTAAAATATTGATTATGTAAATAAGACTACTACTAACATAACTACCAACTTATTAAGCTTGTAACCTTTTCGTAACTTGTCGGTTTTTCATGATGATAATTACAATTTGTGTCTTTTTCCTGTCTGGTATTCTCGTTCGTGTAGGTATTTCATACAAAATACAGCCAGTGTTCGTTCAATATCAGCTTACATACGTGCACATATATGATGTATGTTGGTATAATGGTTTTGCCAAAGCAAGCCCGTGAGAAATATTCAAGTGAGGCGAAGGAGCGAGCCCGTTGGAATGCGGCCGCGAGGGCGGGTGCCGGCTCCTTTGAGGCTGCACTCCCCGCAGGAGACTGACAACCTGCGAGAGAGAGAAAGGAACATTTCTTTTGCCGGATATGCCCCACTCCTCTAGCCTCTACGGCCGACGATCGCCGTATTCGCACCGTCTACGGACATCGCCTACATGAAAAGCTAATGCGCTACACTTTATGTACCTCCAATTTTAACATTCAGTTGTGATTGCAATGAGGAAGTACTAGGAAAAGTTATTTTAAATTAGTTGCTGAGCTGATCCAGATCCTATTGCGGTTTTATAAACAACGGTCTCTTGTTTTAATTAAATAATCAGAGAGCTGAAATAACGGAAACTTTAATTGATGTTAACAATAGAGCTTGGTGGATTGATGAAGGTTAATAGTTTTTGTACCTAATTAGTCAGTATATTTACGGAGTGTTGTTTGTTTGTTGCAGATTACGAGTTTACGTTGTACTCTGCGAGCACGCTGGCGTCGTGCAGCATCGCGGCGGCGCTGCGCGGACTCGGCCTCGACGGACATCTGGCGCGCCTACACGAACTCACGCGCATCGATTTGGTAAGTTTCTATCAATTACTTACTACCGTACTTAGCAAGTCTAGTTTAGAAACTACTAGTTTTCACATCAGGGGTGCGAGCACGGCCTCTGTGATAGGCTTGATTTACGCATTTTATCACGGTTTTTGCTCCCAAACTGTGAATAATGTGATGTGTGACTCAAGCCTATCACAGTAGGCCGTGCTCGCCCCGCAGAATTGTGAATTGAATACTACTTCCAATATATTAGGTTTGGCACATACAAAACAAACTTCCTTCTAAGAATGGACACGGTGTCTAGTGTCACTGTGTGATCTGAGCTCGTAAGCTACACTGTGCTGACGTTCAATTGTTGTTACAGGACTGCCTCCAGACATGCCTTGAGCAGATCGAGGAGATGGTGCAGAACATGATCGAGGAGCGCAGCGGGACCGTCCCAAACGGGGCGGCGCGCGAGGCCGCGGGCTGGACGCCGCCGCCGCAGGACAAGGCGCACAGTAACGCCGCCACGCCCACCGATGTGCGCGACGTGCACTTCTGAACCACCCTGACATCGACGTCTACCGCCGCGGCCGCCGGCCGGCGCGACGATTGCTTTAATTACGGTGCATTAGTACGAAAATACTTTAAACTAACATGTTCGAGATGCCCGTGATCAAGGACTGAACCCAAGACTGACAATCATATGTCTCTAACGTAGGTAATTTGTACGTATCTTACTAATCGCAACTTGCGCATACATAATAAATAAGTGTAAGCCCTGCGTGCTACTATAATTTGCCTCTAGTCTGTGCGTTCACTAAAACTGTTCTGCATTGAACGAGTTTACTTTAGATAAAACTTTCAGTTCTAGTTTAAACGGTTCTTGAAATTACAATCTACCTCTTAATAATTTAAGCTTCAATTTCACCTGCCGAGAGCTCTTATAGATCTGTAATAGTTTGCCAATAAAATAGCTGTTACAAATAGTCATTACCTTTTTACATGTTCGTATGGGACCAAAGTTAGCTTCACATTTTTCTTATTTTATAACATGAACTGACTCAATCCTTCAGTTATTTTGTAATTATAATAAAGTCGTTTTATGCAAGTATATAACGTATGTTAGTAGGACATATTTCTCACCTGATTCAATCACTGTTAGTAAAAGTAAACAAAGGTTCAATACCTTAAACTTTTACTCACTTCCAAAAATAATTTTAGAAATTCAAATTATTAGCTTTTGTTTGTATCAATATTCACCTTTTCATTTGCGAAATTCTTGCAAGAATAACAAATTACATAAAATTTATGTTATCGGGGAAGGCAATAAATTACGCTTGTGTATTGTAAAAACTAATATTACGTTCATTTACGTATTTATAACACACCATGGAGTCAGGAATATGTATAAAATTAGCCGTGCAACTTCAAATAATATTTACATGATTAATAAAATAGGTAATAGAATAGTGTAGGCAAGGGGCTGTATATTTTTGTTTTGATATCGCACTTTAAACTTGTGTATGTAAGCAAATTGATTTATTACCTTTGTTCCTTACATATTAGTTCATAAAATATTGTGATAAGTGTTATAAAATATAATTTAAATTCGTATATAGTCACTTCCAGTCATAATATGTTAACTTAGAAGTACTATGCAAGACTATTTCGGGTTATAACTAAACGAAAATCAAAAGAACAATGTGATCCATGCTTAAGTTGTTTAGGTTAGCACTTAGTTATTAAACCACTCGATCGTTCCTATGTTTGAACCATCAGAACTAAACATACATGCAATAGTCATCAAGTTCCACTATTTGTACTTAATGTTTCGACTAGACTAATTAATTATCGAAGCGCTCGTAACTTTAATTAAAAATTGTGATACAATATCTTCATATTAGATAGTACCTATAAGTATGTGTTAATTATTTAAGTACGGGTGGCGTAGGCAGAAGTAAATAGTGAGTGCTGGTTAAAAATTAAATTACTTTATATTAATTATAGTTTAAATTAGATATTTGCACTCTGATAAATACGTGCACATTAAGTTTTGTATAGTTATATAAAAAGTGAACAAGAAATCACTCCAATGTCTTCCATGGGTATGTTAAAGCCGGGCAGAATGTTGACGTGTCTCGTGAAATACGTTTAGTTAAGGTATTCCGTTTATATTTTTATAGTTTTCGTACTTCTTGTTAGAAACTATTTAGGATCTGGTGTTGATGTACATATTTTAGATTAACATGTAAATATAGTATAACTACATAGATATGCTGTAAGCATGTGGTGCCATAAATAACACTACTAAACAAGTATTTTTATTAAAGAATACATACATTCATATATTGATTTAGTATCTCAGAGACTTTATACAATACCTTCAAATATTTAAATAACTGTATTTGATAAGCGATACCCTTCAATGCAAAAATATATATTTTATTTGCACAAACTTGGTTGTGGATAGGTAACATACCTAATGTTTAGGTAGGTATCCATAGTAAATACAGTGTCAGACATGAACATACTGCCTAATAGAAATATATGCTTAATACATATAATAGCTTGTATATAAAATTATGTGGGAAAACATACGCATTACGAAGTTAGTCTTATTAAATGCTATTTGGCTTTTGGACTGGCTTTTTCGAAATAGTGTAAGAAATTTAGTATGTTTATTAAGAACTTAGATTATTAAAATGTTAAGGAAAATTGTATTTTCCTATAATGCGATTTATAACACAGGATAAAATGCTTTAGAGCTACTCAGCTGAAATAGAGGCGAGCTTTGAGCGATTTATATGAATATACTTTAATAATATCATAAGGACCAAAATTCTAAAAGTAATTATGACAAGAAAATTTTCATTACTTTGATTTTATATTGTGATTTACTATATTTAAGTGACATATTGGATTATAGTAGTAATTAAGTTGTTGAGAGTGTAAATATCTAGAGAAAAAGTAATAAAACATTCAAAATATCTACAACTATGTTTTTATTTCATAAAAAAAACATGTTACGAATATTTATAGCTACTGTGTAACTCTAATAATACAAGAATGCCGCACACGAGTACCTACAGAACTAATAGCAAGCATTCCAATATAAATATATCTAGAAGTTATTAAGTCTTAATGATCACCACCATCCTTAGTTAGTCATAATCAGCCTATAATGTTCCCACTGCTGAGACACAGTCCCCCTCTCGGTGAGAGGGAATGGGCCGTAATCCACCACACGGGCGCAGTGCGGGTTGGTACATGTCACATGTCGTCGAATTTTTGGTTCTGAGACATGCCGGTTTCCTCACGATGTTTTCCTTCACCGTTTTGAAAGTAGTGATGAAATAATTTACACAATAAAAAGCACCTGTCTGGGTTCGAAACTACGACCTACAACTCGCAAGTCGCGGCCGTTACCGCTGGGCCAACACTGCGCAAGTTCAGGGCCAGGCCACAACACTGCGTTGCCACGACGCATCGTAAAAACGACGTCACACTTCACGATCCGTTGTGCGACGTCGTAGATTTATACGGTGCGTTGTCGCACCGCAGTGCTGTGGCCTTTTGCGAGTGTCTAATCGTTATAGCACGATGTTAGCTATGTTGTATAGTTAGCTTATTTATACCAACGGAGAAAAGACATAATAGTCTAATTAAACGCAACTGAATGATCAAGCATCTTTTAAGTTACAGAAGGATGTCAAAGAAACAAAAATATCAAATGAACTCTGTTTAATCAAGAAACAAATTTACAAATTCAATATACAAAGATCCTTATTCACATAGAATCCGTTGATTATATACATAAATTATACAGGTTCCGAATTATACATGTTACAAGTGTGAACAGCAAACGTGAACAACGATAACATTTACATTATGACTTATAGGAATGAAAAGGCACGATTGAATCCTTTGGAAAATATCAATTTCATCCATTAACAAACGATCTCATCAATTGTGGGTGTCACTGTGACATCTCAATTATAATTTAAAATCAATAATAATATAACAAAAACAGAAAACATAAAATTAATAAATAGGATAGTTCAGTGGAACATTTTTTCGCGTCTAGCAACACTAATATTAATACATTAATTTGTCTACAACGAAAATGAGGAGGTACGAAAAAGAAAATAGGTGAGGTTGATGAAGGAATGCATTAAGCTCAACAGTTAATGAAGTATTTCGTCGTTCGTTCGTACTTGCCAATCTAATTTTCTTATGTCCGATACGGGCTCATATAGATTTAGACCATTCATTTGTAAGAATTTCGCTTTACAGGTCATTTTTAAACGGAGCCACTTGCATGACATAAGAATCGTATATTATCAAACTAGCATACCAGACCATTAATTTAAAGTTAACTATTTAATTTATTGTACTAGCTTATAGATGGAAGAGTTAATGTGTGAAGAAATGACCGAAAGAAAAAAAAAGATCTGGTAAAATTGTTTGTTTCGTTGGCAAGTTTCAAAGGGCACAATTTACAACTAAATGTTTAGCGAAACATTTGAAAATTGTGATGTGCAGACTGCAGAGTGGTGGCTCTTTTGATAAATGCAAGTAAAAGCTGAGAGGACTATTTTCATCAGGGGTAGCTAGTTTCTTACCCACAGGGAAGTGTGTCTGTGAGTGTTACCTACGTAACTCCGTCAACGAGTTCGCGGAAGGCTGGTTTCAACATCACTATTAATATAACCTATACAATAAATGCACCACTCACATGTGGACTACTTTTGGCGTACTTTTCCCTCGGAGCCAGTTTAGTAGCACAGTTGGCGTACTCTGGGAATCTCGAGCTGGAAACAAAAGAAAGTTTTAATGGTAACTTATCCAAGGAAATCATGTTAGTGGTAAGTAGGCAGTTCACAGGCAATCACGACGGCCCCGATGGTACCGAAAAAAAAAACTGATTTAATGAAGGAGTAAAAATACCCATTTCCTTGGCAAACAGCATACCTAAATCTTGGCTCGTAGTTCAATTTAAAGTGCACATTTGAAGGTAAGGCATAATAACTTTTTTACAATAAAAAAAACTACCGATTTCTCCAAGAAGTTATTTTTTACTTTGTAGTGTTTTTTTGCCTTACCTTTAAATGTGCACTTTAAATTTAACTTCCTTCTAATTTAACTTTATTCCATAGGGTGGGAAAACGATCGTCTTACACATCGACGTCAGTTTGAAGGCGGTTTTTTTTTATTTAAAAATAATTTATTGTTGATTTTTTTTAAACTGTGCGATAAAATTTAAATGGGACCACCTGGGAAGTATACCCTTTGAAACCAAAAAAGACTTTTCCAAATCTGTTCTGGCGTCTTCGAGTAATCGGTAATTTTTTTTGGTGATTTTCTCAAAAAGCGCTGAATCATTTCCATAAAGTTTATATGGGACCACCTCTGAAGTATGACCGTGAGTATGACCTACCAACAAATAATAGAATCATCAAAATCTATTCATAATTGGCGGAATGATCGCGTAACAAACATACAAAAAAGAAACATACAGTCGAATTGGGAACCTCCTCCTTTTTTGAGATCGGTTAAAAAGAAAAGGGGCCCAGGGGCAGAATACCAACGATACAGGACACAGCGCGTGTGGAATTCAAAGTGTAACTAACCTTACCTAACATCGTTTTGTAATGGCTTGTAGGGGTTTCTACAAAAAAAATACCGTAATGAAAACTAAAATATAATGTTGTGATAGTCAGGGGACCACAAGCTAGCATGTGGCATCACTAACACGTGGATTTTGGCTCTATACCAAAATAAAGGTAGATAAATGCAGGAGTGAGAAAATACGTGCTGATATTTTCTACATCTTCTAATCTACTGTATCTATCCTTTAGCAAATAAATATGATTATTTTGTTTTTAAATTAAATTTTCTCAGGTTAGTACAGTCGCCAGCACATCATGTTATACGAAACTGTCAAATTTCTCCAAATGATTTTAAACCTTAAAATGTTGAAGGTTAAGTTCAAAATGGAATAAGAAAATTTGACAGTTTGTGGTAACCTAAATAAAGTTACCACAAACTGTCAAATTTTCTCATTTTCTGTCGTGTGTACCTCTCACGGGTGTGAACTATTATTATATTATTACTTTCTATTTCTTCTTGTCTTTTTGAAATGGCCTCCGGACACGAGAGCCAGTTTACGAGTCAGTTTGACTGATGAGTACACGAAACCAACCAGTGAACTGAACTGAACTGTCAACACAAATGGTTCGCAAACTGGGCCCGAGTAAAACGCATTACGAAAAAAATATAAAGTCAATTGTAAGGATGTATTTATGTAACAGGTAATCTATGGAAATCCTGATTACATCACGAAAATGATTTCACGGATAGAAAACAACACTGTTACCGAGCGACATAGCAATGTAGACGTAGGGTCCACCTGGGCGAAACCGCGGGGCGTAGAAACTTAGGACAGATATAAATCGATACTTATGACACTCTTTTTGCAACGGGGGTTAGCAATAATAATGATAATATGTCGTGATGGCCCAGTAGTTAAGGCTTCAATTCTCATGCACGAGGTTGTGGGTTCAAAACCGGGCAACTAACAATATGACTTGAGGAAAAACATCTTGAGGACACCTGGACTTATAGTTAACTAGCTGCACCCCACGGTTTCACCCGGAGGCCTTTACCCTGCAGTGGCACAATATTAGGCTGGTCACTCACATAGTGTGTGATGCGCTTGTGCGAGCTGGTCGACGGCCTCGGGCGGCAGGTTGGCGACGTCTCGCTGCAGCAGTCGCAGGTCCAGTTGTCGCTGTTCGCTCTGCTGTCGCAGCCGCACGTCGCGACTGTGACGCACCGTGCGCAGCTCCGTCAATCTGCGTCAAGTAACACATACATACATAAACACACGCCTTCTTCCCATTGGTGTAGGCACAAACTACGGCAAGTCACCTTTATTTTATTTTTTTTGGATGGGAAGTCATCAAATAATTTCTCCCGCTCTGTGCGGAGCGGGAAGGCGTGTCAGACTCTTACTGACTAAACCCACGCGTGTTCCTTCAGTTGCCTGTGCCAGGGGCCACGGTAACACGGAACGTCACCTGATGTGGCAAAGCTTAAGGGCGGAAACACATAACCGCGTTGCGGCGCCGCGCCGCTAAAATTCCATCTTTTTTCATTAAAATAAATAAAGTATATACTCACTTGGCCTGCAACTTCGGCTTTTCTCCTTCCGGTTCACTTATACTACTGCTTCGCGACGTCTGTCCGCGGTGGATGTCAACGAACTCTCTCTCTACCGTAAAGCTCGGCAGTTCCGATATCGTTTCTTGGCTAGAGTTCATTGACTCATCAAAGCCTGCCATTTTGAACTTATTCTTCATATCTTCATTCAAACGTAAGCAGTCTGACAAGCGCAACTGTAACGTATCCCTCTCTTCCAACAAATGTCCAAGCTCCATCGTGAGTTCTTCGCAGCGAACATCTCTCTGATGCAACATGTACAACGCCAAGTCTAGCTCAGCTCTGGGAACAGCGTCCAATAAGTCCTTATTCAAAACATTTTCAGTCTGTTCTCCTTCAGCACCAGGTTTAGTATCCGACGCGAATGATACGTGTTTTTGTATCTTAGCACTGGATGATCGCATCAGATTCTGTAAATTCGTTATCTCGTCATTTAGACCAACTATTTCAATCTCTTGGTTTTCTAATGCTGCTTGCATTTCCGCAGTCTTTGCTGAATGACTTTCCAATTCCTTATTTAAGTCAACTATTTGTTTACTGAGATTTGTACATTCAATTATCTTGGCGTTTAATGCTTCTAATAATCTTTCCTTTTCTGCATCTCCTTCATTTCTGATTTGCTCGTGGCGACTATCATTTTCATGCATCTTTAACCTAAGCACAGCTAATTCTGATTCTTTTTCGTAGCTTAAATCTTCTACTCTTTTTTCATATTCAATCAACTGCTTCCTTACATTCTCAAATTCTTCGTTCCTTTGTGTTAATGTTAAGGTGTAGTCATGTGTCTTCTGATATATTTCACTTTCTTTCATTCGAAGTTGATTAGTGACTTCTACAACTTTCTCCTCAGCTTCTTTTATTTTAACATGTAAATCGCCAATAACAGAATTTAACTCATCATTGTTAGTTTTGAATATAATTAACTCATTTTGTATATTCCTGAAAGTTTCTTCATATGAATCTCTATGTTTATGATTGTCTACAGTAATTTCTTGAATAATTTTCTCATATTCTTCTTGTTGTTCTAATAATTTATTTTCATGGCCAACTTTTTCATCTTCCATTTCCGAACGTAACATATCTAATTGATTTATGACTTCCGCATATTTCGTTTGTAAGTTGCGAACATGCTCTTCTTTGTCTTCTAGTTTGTTTTGTAATGAAGTAACTTGCTCAATTACAATCAACTTACTAGTTTCTTCTTGATTGGAAGACTGTACATTTTCAAGCAACTGCTCATATTTTGCTTCAGAAGCGCTTAACTGCGTTCTCAAGTCTGATTCTATCTTCTGGAAGTCAGCTTCCCTTTGAGCTAGATGCTGCTTCCACAATTCAGCTATTTCAAAACCACGTTGATCAATGGCGCTTGATACTGACGACCGTAGCTCGGTAACAGTCGATAATAAATTATCATTTTCGCCATTCAAGTTTTCGATCTTGGTATTCAAATCGTTTATTTGTTCCTGATATTCCTTGGATTTTTGTACTAATTCTTGATTTTCAGATTCTAATTGCACTATTTTTGTGTTTGTATCATCCAATCCTTGTTTTAATTGTACACAATGCTGCTCCATGGCGCTACATTTTTCAGCAAGAGCAAAACTGTCAACACTCTGTAGTTTACCTAAGCCTTGTTCTCCTTCGTGCCAATGTAATTTTGATTTCAGATCTTGATTTTCAGATTCTAATTGCAATATTTTTGTGTTTGCATCGTCCAATCCTTGTTTCATTTG
Source organism: Brachylomia viminalis (assembly GCA_937001585.2). Classification (NCBI taxonomy): domain Eukaryota; kingdom Metazoa; phylum Arthropoda; class Insecta; order Lepidoptera; family Noctuidae; genus Brachylomia; species Brachylomia viminalis. The sequence continues at coordinate 16,051,005 of OW443299.2, forward strand.
TATACAATTCTGCTCCATAGCGCTACACTGTTCAGCGAAAGCTGAACTGTCTACACTTTGTAATTTATCCAAGCTCTGTTGTTCTTCATGCCAAAGTAATTTTGATTTCACATCTTGATTTTCAGATTCTAATTGCAATATTTTTGTATTTGCATCATCCAATCCCTGTTTTAATTGTACACAATGCTGCTCCATAGCGCTACACTGCTCAGCGAAAGCTGAACTGTCTACACTTTGTAATTTATCCAAGCTCTGTTGTTCTTCATGCCAAAGTAATTTTGATTTCACATCTTCATTTTCAGATTCTAATTGCAATATTTTTGTGTTTGCATCATCCAATCCATGTTTTAATTGTACACAATGCTGCTCCATAGCACTACATTGTTCAGCAAGAGCTGAACTGTCTACACTTTGTAATTTATCCAAGCTCTGTTGTTCTTCATGCCAAAGTAATTTTGATTTCACATCTTGATTTTCAGATTCTAATTGCAATATTTTTGTGTTTGCATCGTCCAATCCCTGTTTCAATTGTACACAATGCTGCTCCATAGAACTACATTTTTCAGCAAGAGCTAAACTGTCTACACTTTGTGAATTATTCAAATCCTGTTGTTCTTCATGCCAATGCAATTTTAATTTTACATTTTCTAGTTCAGAAAGTAGAGATGATATTTGGATCTTAGACTCAGAATCCAATTGTGTCAATTTTAATATCTCCTCCTTTAAGCTTGAACACCTCTCTACTAAGGTGGTATTTTCATTTTCATAGTCTGTTTTCAGTTCTTCATAAATAGTGTTTAATTTATCATAAGACTGCGACATGTCTTTAAATTGGACTTCAATATTTTGTATCTTTTCTGTTAAGATTTCATTAGTTTTCAGGAGTTCACTATTTGTTTTATGCAACTCGTCACGTTGACTTGTGAGCAGTTCACAGTTTTGGATCTCTCTTTGGTAATGCTGCAATTGGTTATTAAGATTGCTGATTTCATTCTTAAGCGATGTTTGTTGTATCTGGTATTCATTGTTTTGAGAATTTAATTGATCCACTATCGACTGTAATTCATCATTCTCTTTTTCGATTTTCATAAGTTCTTCTTTGAATTTGTTTTCATCAACATTTAGTACAGAAGATTCTCGATGTTGCGGTTGTGAATCCTTCGTGTCACCTCCCCATTGCATTGTCGATAGTTTGTCATTGGCTTCTTTGAACTTAAATTTCCATAATTCTATTTCGTTTTCTAATTTCTCTTTCATTTCGGTTAATCTATCATTGGCGTTTTGGAAGATTTCGTTTTGTTTCCTCACGGATTCTTTGTCTCGCTTTTCTTTAAGAATATCTGTGTTGAGTTCCTCAATTTTTTTTTCTAACTCTTGAACTTTCAGTCGTAATTCATCTTCCATAGCATTGTCGAAAAAGGAGGTCTGGGACATTTGCTTAGCTACTTTAAGTTCATTGGCGAGCAAAACATTATTAGTCTTCAGTTCTTTTAATTTTTTCAAAGCCTTTTGTAGTTTATTGTTGCTTACTTCGAGTTCTGCTTTCAAAGCATCATTATCTTTTTTGAGTAGATTTATTTGGTCTTTTAAATGTGAAAAACCAGGTGTTACATCGCTAACTTCTTCGCACTCACCTAATCCCCAACCTTCGTCTGAATTAAAAGGATCTGCTTCTGGGGCTACATTGTCGTCTTCATCTTTCTTGTAGCAATCATATGCTTTTTTGGCTACCATAATTGGTTCTTCAATTCCCAGTTCACTTGTGGGCTGCTTTTGAATGTTTTCTGAAACTTTTTTAGTCACGTGTTTACTTTCAATGAGAGGTTCATCCATTCCAGCAAGTATTTGTGATTCAATAGCCGACATATCAATGTTCCTTGCATCACCACTCAGTTGTTCAATAGTAGATGATATAATCATACCTTCGGTTTTAGGTATGCTCATTTCAAATGTTACTTTTTGATGTTCTTTTAACTCTTTAATCTGTACATCTTTTTGAGAAATTTTGGTTTGCAATTGTTCGTTGGTTTCTTTTAAAGACTGAATTTCTGTAGTTAATTGTTCTATTGCAGAGGCACATTGATGTAATTTTGCAGTCAATTCTGATGTTTGACTCTCCATATTTGACGATACTGTAGCATTGTTTGAATGTTGGATTTGTAACTTATTATTTAGTTCTACATTTTCTTGGCTCTTACTGTTAACAATAGCATTTAGTTTATTTATCTCAGCTATGTATTGTTCTGTATAGTCCGGGGTTGTGATCTCTTCTTTTTTAGAATATTTTTCTTCCAATTCTTGGTTAATTCTATGAAGTTCTTCTATATCGATGTTGAGATTTCCAATATTTGTTTTATACTCGTGTAGTTTAACCTCTAATTGAGACACGTATTCATTCACTTTCTCATACTTTTCACTTAGCACTTTCTTTTCTTTAATAGCATCCTCAATTTGAGTATTGAATTCAGATTCAAGTTCTTCGATTTCTTGTTTCTTTTGCATGATTAAAGATTGATGATCATGGGTAATTCTTTTTAAGTTTGCTTCGAGATCACGAAGCTGAGTTTGATACTTCGATACTTGTGACTCCACTGCATCCAATTTATTAGCTTTTTCGAGTACCACGTTATAGTGCTCCTGTATTTCAGAAAGCGCTTTTCTTAATTTTTGATTATCCTCGTTCAAATGTTGGACTTTAAACTGTAATTCTTTATTTTCATTATCAATCTCAAAAAGCTGTTTCTCAAGAACTCTGTCATGGTCCATTAGAACAGCTAGTCGACCAACTAACTCATCTTCCTGACTTGTATACTCCGTGTAAGCCTTTTGCTTTTCTTGAAGTTGACTACCTAATTGATCAGCTTTTCTTTCTAGTGAATGTCTTCTATCTTCCATGACAGAAATACTTTCTTCAAGGCGACAGATACGGTTCTTGTATTTGCTTATTTCGGTTTCCAAGTTCTCAATGTACAAATCTCGTTCTTGGACCTTAGCGTCATAACCAAATTGCACTTGTGTTTGTTGTTGTTCGTAATGTTCTACTTTGTTTAACAACTCGGAGATTTGCATTTGTTTTTGATTCATATCAGCCTCTAAACTTGCTATTTTTGTTGTTAAATTAGTATTATTTCTTTGCTCTATTTCATGCTCCACTAACTTATTATTTAAACCATCAATCTGTGCCTTGTGATGCATATTTTCTTCGTGTGCGAAGTGTAAGTCTTTGTGTAATACATTCACAGAATCATTTAAGTGAGATATTTCTTGGGAGGACGACACTAGTCTCTCCTGCAAGGATTTGATTTCTGCTTGTAGCTGGTTCATATCTAAAGATTTCTGCTGTTCCAGAGATATTTTTTGTGACTGCAATCGGTTGATCTCTTCTTCGGCATGCTTCAGCTTTTCTTGCAATGCTGGGAGTGTCTCAACTTGTATCAAGAGCTGCTCTAGTTGCTCATTTTTAGAACATAGCTGTTTCTGACTTTCCTCATAATGTGTTTCTAGCTCGCTGTACATTGAGGACTTCTTTTTAATAGTTATAGCAAATTTCTTTAGTTTTTCCATCAATTCTTTGTTTTTGGTCTCCAAAGCCACGAATTGTTCAGATGAATAATTTTTCTCCGAAGACAAGTCCATAAGCTTTCCTTTGGTTTCCTCTATCTGTTGCGTTAATTCGTCAACATGATATTCTTTCTCTGATATGCTATTTCGCAGTTTTTCGTTTTCTATAGATTCCTTTCGAAGTTGTAACTTAATTTCGTGAATTTCTTCATCGCGTTCTTTAGTTTGAAGCATTATAGCCGACATTTCTTCTGAATGCTTTTGCTGTTGCGCTTGCAATTCTTTAATAAGACTTTGCTTCTCTGTAAACGATTCTTTTAACTTTTTCAATTCTGATTCAATAGTTGTATTTTTATTTACCAATTCAGCTTTAAGATGATGCAGTTGCATCTTCTCTTCTTCTAAGATCTTTATTTTGTCCTCGTTATCTACTAGCTTTTTCTGGTAGGCTGATATTTGTTTGTTAAGAGATTTGACAAGTTCTGCATTCTGATCTTTCGCTTTTTCTTCCTCAAGTAATTCAATGGTAGATTTAAGTTTCTGCGAAACATCATTGAGCTTGGTAATTTGATTGATATACTCAGCCATTTCTTTGTCTTTTTGTTGTAAGCTATTGCCGTAGTTAAACATCTGTTTCTCGTACTCCAGTAAGACACTTTCTAGTTCGTTTATTTTAGCGTCCCGAGAACCCATGGTATTGGCATATTTTTGATGCACTTTCTGCAATTCTTGTTGCAATACTTCATTCGATTGTTTGGATTGGATTAATTGCTGTTCAGATTCTTTATCCTTCTTTGTAACTTCTAATTCTTGCTTCAAATGTTGGTTTTCATCTTTTAGAGATTTTATCTTAGTTTCATAAGATGCGTTTGTTTGTAATAGTTCGTTTTGTTTCTGCTGTTGTTCTTCCATGGACAGTATTTTCATCTGACAATCGGCAATCTCATCTTCTCTTTCTTTGATCGTATTTTTCAACTTGAGTATTTCCTTTGTTAGTTGTTTTACTGTCTTAGCCCCTTTATTCCCTTTATCGCCAGCTGACTTGTCATCGTGGTGAGTCTCAGCTGGCACTCCATCAGTTACATCTTCAGTAGCTGGCTTCGCAATATCAGCGGTTTCTTTCATAATTTCCATTCTTTCACGTTTCAGGTCTTCGATTTGACGTGTAAGGTCTTGGTTTAGATCCTGTAGTTCATGTTTTTCATGGTTCAGCATATCTATACTGTTTTGCAAAACAGAGCATTGATCAGTCAATTCAGTTATTTTTACTAATAGTGATTCATTTTCTGTTCCAATTTTAGTCATTTTTTCCATAACTTCTTGTCTTTCTTGTGTAAATAATTCAATTTTTGTATTTAATTCTTCCCTTTGTGCAATTAAACTGTCTATGTTTTTATCATTTTGGGATCCTACATTTTCGTCATGATGGTCATCACTTTTATCTTCACTAATACCTTTGTTGTATTCTTCGAGTTCAAGCTTTTCCTGTGTTGTCAATGATTCGACAATTTCAATTGATTCAGCGGAACTCACTTTTTCAGCACTCAGTTTTTCAAGTTTATCAGTTAGTTCCATGTTCTCTTGAATGTAATTTTCCAATTTTTGCGTCATCTCATCTTTTTCTTCTTGAAGTATTTTGATAGTTCCGTTTAGATATTCTTTGTCTAGTTTTAAGTTTTCTATCACAAGTTCTAATTCTTTTCTAGCTGCCGTCAACTCATCTATCTGTTCTTCCATTTGGACGGACTTCATTTCAGTACAAACATGCTCATTTTGGAGTTGAGATATATCTGCCAATTTATCTTCCATGTCAATATTTTTCTGTTGCAATACATGTAGTTCTGGAACAATAAAAAAAGAAGATAATTAATTTTCTTTTAATTGAATAGAGCAATTTTTTAAATAGATTATACCTATTAATGATTTAGAATTTACCTTGAACTAGATCGAATTTCTGTGTTTCCAAAACACTTATCACCTTGAGTCTTGTTTCTGCTAAATTTTCCATTTCTACCATCTTCTTATAAATGTCCGAATCCGTCACTGTGAATATTACATAGAACATAAATTATGCGACAAATAACATTTATTTAAACATATAAACGGACAATGCTTATTAACTGCATTATACTTACGTCTGCCACTATCGTAATCAACAAGATGTAATTGTAGATTACCCTTTTCCTCTTCTAATTCGGCGACTTTCTGAGAAAGTTGATGTAATTCTTCATTCAGCTTCACTATCTGAGCATTTGCATCAGATACTTTGCTAAAGTTATCGATAGTCTTCTGCAACTGCTTTAATTTCAATTTATTGTTAGACTTTACTTTGATCATGTTTTTGTTAGCTGCGTCGATGTCATTGTTGAGGATAGCTATATGTTCTTCAGCAGCTTTTAACTTTTCTTCTAGTTCTGTTATTACTATAGATGCATTTTCTTCGTCAATAGATTTTGATTCAAGAGTGGATTCTTGTTTTATATGTTCTACATCTATCTGTGCTCTTTGCTTATTATCTTCTGGTATGTCAGTGCAAAGGCCAATATCTACCATTTCCACAGACTTCTTTCGTTCTTCTGCCACAGGCATAAATTTGAGTTCAGTTATCAATGCATCTTTTTGAGATATTTCATATTCTTTTTCCAAGATATCTTTATTGAGGGATTGTACTAACATTTCTAATCTAGTGACTTCACTTTTAACAGCTTTTTTATCAGCTTCTTGTGGCAATGACTCAGAAGATAGTTGACTCCAAGGAGATTTTGTTTTGGCTGCAGTGTTTCTGCCACCCTTGCGAGTAGGGAGGGGACTTCCTTTTTTACCAGCAGCACTGCTACTCGGTGATTTAGGTTCTGTATTAACAGTTGCTAGTTTATTTTCGAGTTCCTTATTAGTTTGCCTAATTTGACAGTTCAATTGCTCCAGTAATTCAATTTTCTTAGTTAACTCAACCATACCAGCTATTTCCAGAGAACCTTTTTCTTCTTCAACATCATCTTTTTCTTTGGGAGATGGTTCATCAATAGGTATTTGAGATATCTCTTCAATCTTCTGTTGCAACCTAAATATTTCTTGCTTCTTAGCTTCTAACTCTTCAGCTAGTTTCGAGTGAGCAACACTAATTTCAAATCTAGACGTTTCTAAAATCGTATTGGCCTCTTCTAAGTTTTGGATTTTTTCTTCTTTTGTTTCAATTTGTTTTAATAAATTCAGCTTTTCTTCTTTCCATTCAGTTTCCATAGCAATAAAATTCTCTTGCATTTTCGTCATTTGTTGTCTTGTGTCTTCCAGAAGAATCAAGGAGTCTTTTTCTAAAATACGTAATAAGATTTATAATGCAGATTCAATTGTATATATTGGATTAAACTAATCAATACAATGGGGATGATGTAATTTCAAAGACGGAATAGTAAAATGTGAAAATGAAATATGATAAAGCTACATGCTTCAATAGTTTTTGGAAAGGATTATTCCCGTCCTTGTCGCGCGGTACGGACAATGTGTGGTGCTAGTATGAAGTTACATAGTCGTGACGTCACTGCCGAGTTATTAAAAGTTTATAACTTTGCAATTTTTTGAGCTTTTACTCTCATCATCCCTATTGATCAAACACTCACCTTTTTTGCTTAAGCTATCTGACATGAGTGATGTTGCCTTATTCTTTGCTTCAATAATTTGGTCCTTTTCGTTAATCTTCTCTTGTAGGTCTAGAATAGTTGTTTCCATTGCTCTCATTTTAACTTGTATCACACTCAGTGAATTTTCTTTGTCTTTGATAGTGTTTATAAGTTGAGTAACATCACTGTTATCTGGGGTCTGGATTTAAAATAAATATTTAAGTATCAATGGGAGGTCTTATGTAAATCGCAACCATACAGATCAATTGAAGTCTATGTATAGTTCCGGTTCCATGTCTAGTTGTTTGGCTTATATGTAGAAAGCATATAGACATTATTGCAACCTATCAAATTCAATATCAGACTACCAGAAATTGATACTGCATATGTGAAAGGTAAACATATAAAACAGGTTTTGTAGACATAATAATATTGTACATACCTTTTTCAGTTCTATCTTTGTATCTACAGTGGATTCCCTCCTTATTGTTGTTGGTTTCGTCATAGGTTTTTTACTAATTTCCTTATATTGTCTTATCCTCTCCATGAGTAGTTCTTTCTGTTTTAAGGTGTTTGCTAAGCTCTCACTAATGCCAGGAACTACAAAAAAAACAAGAAATTTTATAATTTGTGAAAGTATTGTTACTTACTATGGTGCAGCAAACAAAGGGTTAAGTCTTTGAAATATCTAGGGACCCTACGGTCCCTGACATTTGGAAGGCTTACGAGGGGCCGATGCCAACTCGCGGAGGCCCCTTAGACAATTTTAAGCATTGAGGCACCAATGACGATTATCTCTGTATGCACATTGCAAGTGCACCCAAGGACAATCCCCGGTTGGTGCAGGACTTTTGCAGAACATATGATTATTATCATTATACTAATATTAGTATCTAATCTCTAATCTAATTTACATCTAAAAGATTGAATGGCAATCTTACTGTTCAATGCATCCTGGACAGACATCGTAGTGGAGGTGTCGGTTGCAGCAGAGTAGCCAGTTCTCTCACTCATGGTGGATGCCATTTCAGAAGCTGTGTCGCACACATCATCCTCTTCTGAAAAGGTAAACAATTGATTACTTATTAGAAATGAACTTTTCAATCTCTATATTTTGAGTTTGAAGAAGTTAATGAGATCTATGTTTTTGTTAATTTGTGATAATTTTTGTTTAATATTAAACTAACTCAAATTGCCTGAATTAGGATAGTTATAAATGTGATGTAAGTTTGATCTAATAAAATAAGTAAAGTAAGTAAGTAGTAGGTAGTAATAAAGTAAGTAAGTTTGATTTGTTTCTTTAAGGGGCAGTCCTATTCTTATTTCGATTGCACAGTAATGCAGTACTTTCAGTGGTTACATTTGGAACACATCCAAAACACTCTCACGATAAATCATTCAATGTGCATGCAATGTTTTGATTTTATCTATGTTTTGTTTTCTATACTCACCAGCTGAACGTACAAACATTTTTTTAAGAGTGTTTCAAAATATGAAAAGATGAAATTATGCAGAGAAACTGAATTGATTGCTGATTTAGGAAAACTACACCACTCTTTGTTGTGATTCAATACTGGGATTCTTTTCTAAATTAAATGTTAAAGAAGGGCAGGCCTAATTTTATGTGTCATCACCAGCCAACCATGAGTTATCTAGTTCATAAATAAGTAAAATCTATTTTAAGTATACTCATTTTAGTATAAAATATTATCTTACCAAACGGTCTTCCCAAGAGCTCTGCAGTTGCTTTGCGGTGTTCTTTAATCCTCTTTGACACAAGTGCTGCATTTTCAAGACACTTCTGTGCACGCTCAAACTTGATTTGTCTTTCAGAAGATGATGATATGCGCTGAGATGTCTACAAATTGTTTATAAACATTAGTTTAGTTATAATGAATAATTGTAAACTTGCATAAAACCAGCCTTGTTTAATTTTTATGTACAATATGGCTGATGTTTTTGTTGCCAGCAGATGTAAATTGATACGATATTTTTGTATGTTTAGGTAAGAATATCCAATTTATAGGTTACTTTAAATAACTCAACTTCTTAAAAAGTAAGTGCAACGAAAATAGTTATGACTACATACATCTTGTTGAATTACGTAGTATTTAATTCTAATAGTCAATAGCAAATCGAAACAAATGTCCTTGCATTGCTCGTGCTACGCAAATATTATTTTAGATTCGTACTCAAGTTCGTATGTATAGCAGTATTTACCTTAGAAGTTTTAACACTCCCTGTGACACTGGACACTTCGCTAGGTGATGCTATATGGCTGTCAGCAGTATCAAGTGGTACCCTTTCGGGAGGATTATTGCTTTTATTGTCCGACATAGCTTATTGCTCTCTGCCAACATGAATAATAGACGTAGTACGCGGTGCACAATCACTACTCAATACACTCTATAGAAACAAGTAAAACCAAATAAATGAAATATTAAAAATAACTAACTAATTATCAAAATATTTAGCCACCACCACTGAGTACTAATTGCCAAAATAACTTGCCATTACATTTTTTATATCCACGTCAGCAGTGGTACTACTAGAAAAAGTGAAGTTACGAATGACAGATGACAATGTCATGCATGACAGCAAAATCACTGACGTAAAATCATTGATATATGCGTAAAATAAACGTTCTCTTCCCGTTCTATTCTCATAAGATTGGATTCTCGGTCATCAAGTTATTCACTCCTCTGACTCCACCTTATGCATAATGCATAAGGTTGTTTTTCCTAACTCAATGCATAACTTATGCGGTTAGCACCACAGAACATAAATATACTAGAGGCGAAGTGTATTTATCGTACGAAAAAAAAAAAATTACATACAGGTAGTTAAAAATAACAAATAATAATAAAATTGGTCCTACCAATATTACTTATTTGTTATTTAAAATAACAGACTCTCAAAGACTGTTACCACGGCTGTTACTGTTAATTAATGAATTAACAGTAACAGCCGTGGTAACAGTCCCCACACAGACTGTTAACGCGCCTGTTACTTTTAAATACACACTCGTACAAAGGAAGGAATATAGTAAGGTTATCAATTTCCCTCTCTTCCTCATTAAAGAATGACCCTTGCTAAAAATACAAACACATATTACTCACTCACTCACACTTACTAAAGCAGCACTTAGACGGCGAGCAACCCATTGCTCGCCGTCTAAGCCCGCGCCTACGGTGGCCGGGATTAGGCCTTGGATTCCCGACGCCTAGACCATCTCTTGCGGCGAATAGGGGCGTGAGGGCGCCAATTTTGCCTCTCCCTCACGCGTTCCGTCTCCTCCTTCGCGAGCATTACTGCTTCGCAGTTCGCAGAAGGAGGTGACGGCTTCCCATGCCCTCTCACTCCGTACCATGGCCTGGACCAGGGCCGGTCGCGAGAGATCGCCACTGCCAATCGCCTGCACGAGGACACGGTGGTGCTCCGCCCTAGCCAGGCAGACCTCCACCGAATGCTCCACCGTTTCCTCCGGGCGATCCACACAATGGTAATACCCGGGCGATTCCTCCCACCTTATCCGGAACAGGAACCTCCAGAAGCAACCGTGTCCGGTGAGGACGTTTTTGTTGCATCTCACATCTACGCTGGGGGTCGGTGGAACGTACGATCCTTCCGCAACTCCTGACTAGTGCCGGCCCGCCACTGCGGGCCTCTTTGGGTCTGGGGGGGGGGGAGGGAGATGTTTGGTGTTTGATTACCCCCGCGACGTCTAAAAGGGGCGCGCGTGGAACACTACGCGCCACCACCTCGGGTCCTGATGTGTGGGGGGCGACGGACTCGGGGTCGTCCGCGGACCCATTTAGGGCGAAAGAAGCGAAGAGGGCGTTGTCCGCCCTCCGCCGACACCCGGTGCGCCTTCTGCGGGCCGGGTGAGTGGACGAGATCTCCCTTTCCACAGCCTCCTTCTGCGAGACGACTGTTTCGCAGAAGGAAACCCTCGCTCCCAGGACTCTTCGCTGCCGACCATCGATCCGACATCGGCCGGCAGCGACAAGTCACTGCCTACTTCTGAGATGAGGGCACGGCGGCGTGGCTCCTCCCAAGCGGCACACTCTTCCAGCGTATGCCGCGCCGTGTCCTCCCGGCAGTCGACGCAGTGGTGACACCGGGCGTCCGGCTCCCTGTTTATGCGACGCAGGTACTTCCTGAAGCAACCATGCCCCGAGAGCACCTGCATTGCCCGAAACGACAGGGAGCCGTGCCTCCTCCCGAGCCAGTGCTCGAGCACCGGCCGGACCGCCTGCATGAAGCCGGCGCAGCGGAGCTATCACATTGCTACAAAGACTATACTATAGTATACTGGCAACATCACAAATCTGCCAATCGTTTTGTAAAGTACCTACTCAAGAAAAGTAATTTATCTAATATTATTTTAACTAGAATCTTTGGAAAATTTTGCGACCGGGTGCGAATATTGTGCGGTCCATGGTTCTTTACGGGGCACCGGTGTGGGCACGTTCCTTGAGGTGGCGGCCAGCCCGCCAGTTGAACGCATCCTAAAGGGTCATGGTCAGGAGATACCGTAGGGTCTCCAGTGAGGAGGCGAGCCTCGCGCAAATGGGACTGGCGCGAGGAGGCAAAACGCCGGGGCGTAACTCCGCTGCCGTGAGAAATCACGGCACAGCGGACAGAGCTCCAGCGGTGGGATCTCAGGGCAGCATGGAGAGTGCGATTGTCGCAACCCAGCGCTGGGCACGCCACAATTGCGGCGATAAGTCCCCTCTTTGAGGTGTGGTTAGAAAGGCGCCACGGCGTCCTCACGTTCCGCCTGACGCAAGTCCTCACCGGACCGTGGTGGCGCTATGGCGGGACAGGCTCTCATGCCCTACCGCCGCCGCGCCCGCACCGGCACCGTTGTGAACAATCTAATCTATAAAGCAAAATTTTAGCCCTTTTATTGCAAAACGTCGATAATTAGTTAACTACCCTCATTAGAGTTTTAAAAGATGTGCTAATGAAAATTTATAATCGTCCAAAACATTTATTAGAACTCTTAGTACAACTAATCAACAAATTAGCTTACTTATCAGAAATCATTAACAATCATTTAATCACCTATTCAGACTTATTAGAAGACTAAACAATTAGTTATTTGGTATTTTGGATGTATGTAAAGTTTTTAAACTCATTTTGTATTGATAAATATCTAATTCAAACATAGTTGTCTAAGTGTGGATGTACTATAAAATCTCTGACTACTACTTCGGGAATATAGGGGTGATACTATTTTATGTTACGTGTTGTTAAAAGTCTGTGTTCCTCAACCTAAAAATCTAAAGGAACAGTTTCATGTGTAAAAATAAATAAAAATATTTTGAGCATTTAAAAAAAAAATTTGCAGCGATAACCGTTATATGACATATGTCAAAAAATCATAAATAATTAGTACTATAACCAGCTGTAAGGATATTACGGTTTTCCTTGCTGTTTGCGAGATAATTAACTTTTTCATACTAGCTTCATACAAATTTTTCGTAAAAAAATTATTATTCCTTCGTTTTTGTGCAGAATTACCTCGGATGTCATTTTTGAATATAGTAACAACTAATAGAAGCGATATCCGGCAAAAAATCAGGCACTTGCAGATTGAAATCCTTATGTCTATGAAAGCTGATTTTCAGCCCACCGTGCGCTAGGAGTAATAGTGTTCTGTGTGTGATAGCACTGATAGCACATGTAAAATCAGCGGCTATAACAGCCACCAGTAAAGTAAGGAGTAATTTTTCCAAACAAATATAAAAAAACATTTTAATCTGGTATTATTTTGTATTTTCGTCTCACACGCTTTCTCATATCACATCTGACATTGGCAGAATTGTCGACATCGGCACCAAAATAGAATAGAATAGAATACCTATCATGGGAAAACATGTTCTTATTGTGTTATGTGATAGCTGAATATACGGTGTTTGACGCCTAGGGCTATTACGCACTGTCGACTAGTCGCCGGCGACTCAGTCCCTCGGCGACCGAAACATGGGAAACAGGGCCGGAGACCGAGCCGAGCGACAGTATTCCAAGTACATTCGTGCAGAATGGACGTTGAAGAACTTGCAATAGTAGCGGCGCTACTAATTATAAAAAGAAAGAAAAAAAAAATCAAAAGAGTATTGGGTGCATCCTTTGTTAGAAGAACGGAGGTCAAAGGGAATGTTTAAAATATTTTATGAAGACGTTAGAAAATATCCTCGTAAATTTTTTAATTATGCAAGAATGTCTGTGAGTTCGTTTGATGACTTATTGTGTCTTCTAAAACCACATATAACTGGCATAGATACAAATATGCGACCATGTATTTCTCCGGAAGAAAAACTTTTTATAACACTAAGGTAAGTCACAATTCAAATAAAATTCATTCCTAACATTTATTTTTTACGGGATTTTAACACAATTTACATTACATTCCCGGACACATCTATCGGCCAAACCTAGTGTTTAAAGTGTTGACAATCCCTAGCTAAAAATAAATGTTAAGTGGTGCAATAAGTTTTTATGCAGTTTTTTACGAAAACGATGGCCAGTAAATCAGCTTCACACCTGCAAAAACTTATTGCTCCTCCTAACATTTATTTTTAGCTGGTCTCCAGTCAAAACTTAAAACTCAAGGTGGGCCGATAGATGTGTCCGGGAGTGTGTTTAGAGTTACAGATAATGCCATCCACGAAGACGCGCGATTAAATTTAAATAGAGCATCTTTCGTGCTGTTCATAATACTCTTTCCTGATTAGTCAATTTCTATTAGTGTGCGTTTGCATTCATCGATAATTAGCGTGTATCGACAGATGTTTAACACATGCGGAAGATAGCACACATGCATTTGAACAAAGAGTGGGGCGCGTCTTCGTGGATGGCACTATCTGTAAGTCTACTCTTCGATGACATAATTTAAAAATATACGGTAAATAATTGAGGAGCTGGCGAACAGAACCGGACTTGTCCACTACTATTCAAAAGATGTTTTTTTTTCGAATCGTGATGTCTTGACCTAGTTTCGTCGATCCCTGTTAATATTTTCACCCAAAACCGGCTAGAAGTAGGCTAAAAAAGGCTTAAAAAACTAAATTTTCATACAAAACCGGACTAGTCCAATATCCAACACAAAGATTTTAAAAAAATATATTTTTTCATTCTAAAGCGAACTTGTCCTGTAATGTATTTATTTCATCAACACATTTTCAATCAAAACAGGAAATGTCTAACAAAAACGAAACACCACCACCACCACACCAAAGTCCACCTTTTTCAAACAAAACCGGTTTAGTCCATTTTTATTTCTTGAATAAGTTCCAGAATATAGAAGTAAATTAAAAATAGGTACCTCATGCAATAATAGAACTAATCCACCGACATATCCTAATGCAATGTAATACTATTAGTCTCCTTCATATACTGATATTAGTTTTTTAGCTACCGTGTAAAATTTATTTTCGTGGACTAATCCGGTTTTGTTCGCCAGCTCCTCAATTATAAAACATGTATTTTTTTAAAGTACTTAATGAAATCAATATTATAAACGAACGCACAACAAAAGGAAATATTCAAAATAGATCCAAAATGTCAGAATCTTGCGAGGTATTTGAAGTGACAGTAGAAAATCGCGACTCTGGGCGTTCACGTTCTGAAGGAGTTGAAGTTGGTAGCGTATAATAATGTTGTGCTTCAGGGCGTGATTGTTGACTTGGTGCTGTTGAACGCCCGGCCTCCGGTGTGAAGTAACCACGCTCATACTCGTACTCATTAAAATTTCGCCACATTGTGTTTGGATATATATTATTTTGAGTAGAGGATCGGAATGATTCGATTACACTGATTAATTGAATTTTCGCAGCTGACTTTTTGTGCTCCGGAATTGCCCTAAATGATGATAATAGGGACATCAGGAACATTCTGTCCTCATCTTGTTCCAAAATATCCTCCTTATTTTTGCGAGTTTCAATACACTTGTTTAATGTGGTTAACAGTTCGCTTGTGCCATCATCTGACGTTTTTTTCTTTTTTCTTCCGACTATATTTTCTCTCGAGTAAGGTCCTAAAGGTTCTTGATCATTTGTCAAATGTTCTTGTTCAGCAATGTTACTCTCTGTGTTCAAATTACCAACGGTAATTAACAAAAATAACAGCTGATTATAATAAATATAGGGAGTTTTATGGGAAGCAGCAGATCCGCTTTTAGTATTTTTTAATCTTCGTACTTCTCGCGAAAAGCAGCTTCTTATATTTTTCCATTTCTTTTGAAGTGAATGACCTGTAAATAATGTATATATTTAAATTATTTTTTAATTCCAGATATCTTGGAAGCGGTTGTAAATTTGTAGATTTACATTACTCATACAGACTTGGGATTTCAACTATAGCTGAAATAATAAGAGAAGTTTGTCATTGTATATGGGTTGTACT
This sequence comes from Brachylomia viminalis, assembly GCA_937001585.2. Lineage (NCBI taxonomy): Eukaryota > Metazoa > Arthropoda > Insecta > Lepidoptera > Noctuidae > Brachylomia > Brachylomia viminalis. Next base: position 16,066,595 of record OW443299.2, read on the forward strand.
AAAAGACATGTGTTTACCGCAACCGACAAAAGAAAATTGGTTAAAAATCGCAAAAGATTTTCATTTACGGGCCAATTTTCCAAATTGCATAGGTGCCGTAGATGGTAAGCATGTAAGAATTATAAAACCATACAACAGTGGATCATTGTGTTATATTTACAAACACTTCTTTTCTGTAATTTTGCTTGCCATTTGTGACACTGACTATAAGTTCATATACATAGACGTTGGTTCCTATGGAAAGGATTGCGATTCAACTATATTTACAAATTCAACGTTTTATCAAAAGCTAATGAACAATGATTTGCAAATACCCGAACCTAAGCCCATTTCATCGACAAACCCTATACCAGTACCGTTTGTTATTGTGGGTGACGAAGCATTTGGACAAACTGACAAAATTATGCGACCGTTCGGTGGATCAAATTTAACAACAAAGAAAAAAATATTTAATTATAGGCTTTCTCGTGCACGACGCCATATTGAATGTTCATTCGGCATATTAGCAAGCAAACAAGTGGCAGATTTTTCACAGACCTATCAACGTGAATTTATAACTCGGAATTTTAATTCGATTCCAGATTTGACAATTTCAATGTTGCAACGTTATGACAAGTACTAAATAGTGACGTTGCGAAATTATTCGATATGGAAATGGAATATTTCCGGATCGATTCTTCTCGTTAATAATTTTACTCTCGTAAACTAAGTATATCAGGAAATTAAATATTTCTGAACCGATAATTTAGTTTTGACGATTAATTAACGATCTGAGACTTTTCTTTTATAATTGTGTGTGAAATAAATAAAAAAATGTGATCATGAAGGAACATGACAAATAAAACAGATAGATGTATTATGGTAATCATTTATTTTATATATTGTCGCCGTCATCGCTATCGCTATCGCTGTCACTTTCTGTAACACTTATTACAAATGTGTCTGTGATATTGTCAATTAACATATCTAGCCTACTCATTTTTTCCTCTTCTTTGACAACATGGGATACGCATTTAGACCATTCGGTAGCCGTAATTTTTTGAATGCCTTCCTGAAATAAATTTCTCACGTCTGTCAATTTGAAAGTTTTATTATTTTGAGCTACATGCCCCTTTACCTGCGCCCATATCAATTCGATAGGGTTTAGCTCGCAATGGTAAGGGGGCAGTCTTAAAACCGTGATCCCATGTTGTGCTGCCATTTCGTCTACAGCGTACTTATTAAAAGACTCGTTATGTGGAATCAGTTCTAAAAGCGTAGCTTTAACCATATCTGGTTCGTAATGAATATTTTTATTTAAAAGCCAATCTTGAATGGCAGCTTTTTTCCAGCTCATTTTTGGTGCCGTTTCCAATTTTCGGGAGTGGTAAGGTGCATTATCCATCACCACAATTGAGTTTGGTCTTAATTTTGGTAAGACTCCAGCGAACCACTCCTCAAAATAAACTGCATTCATCTCATCATGGTAATCTTCACAATTTTTCTTTGCTTCAAAAATCATGAGCCCCTCTTCCAGGAAGCCTTCTTCACTACCTATATGGCTAATTATGAGACGTTTGCCTTTTCCAGATGGATTTTTGAATCCAGTGGTCAGTCCCTCCAAAAACGCTTGTCGAGATGATGTGACTTTCTTGTCCACCCAAGTTTTTTTTACAGTATGACCTTAAAATAAATATAGTACATGAACATTCAATATTACTATTAAATTTAATGTAAAATGTATATCATTTTGTGTATAAATGTTAGCCTTACCTGCGTTAACCCAAGTTTCATCTTGATAATATATATGTCTCCCTTCTCGTCGAAACTGACATATAGATCGCAAGTAACGCTGGCGCCATGTTTTATATCATTTCGATCAAAAAGTGTGCTCTTGCGTGACCGTGCAACAAATTTAAAATTAAGATGCTTCAAAATTTTTCTGAGGGTGTCTTTGGAAATCTTGGGCATTTCTGAATCATCGTTCATCACTTGTAAAATCTAAAATAGTAAGTTTTATAATAGCTTGGAATCATTACTTATATATAAAAGATGTAGGTATAAAATAATACTGTCTGACTGATTGACTAACCTTTGCAATGGTTGGAGGTTCATTTTGGTAAAAGAACTGATGAACAATTCTTCGTATTGCAGAGAATGTAAATTCACCAATTTTATCTTTGAAACTTCGCTTTGGTCCAGTTTTTTTAGGAGGAGTTGGCGGCGCACCTTTATTTACTTCCTTCAAAACGTTACAAACAGAGCGTGAGGTTATTCCCAATTATGTCAGCAACTTTGCTCATACATTCATTTTCTTCCACAACTTCAAAGGCCTCCAATTGCGCAGAAATTTCATTTTTCAAGTATTTGTAGGCGTTGCGGATCATTACTTTTTCAGTAACAGTGAAAGCTTTTCGTGGACGTTTTTTTCTTGGGGACAAGAAAACATCCACGTCTTTTTGTGATGTACTTGGCTGAGGATCCATTTTGATGGAAAACCAAAACAAATAGATTCACTCAAAGTTCACAAAAAACTATAAACGTAACAACAAACACAACGTAACAACACTTTAACAAATACCCAACAAAATATGATTCGCAATGAAATAAGATATTCGTGCAGTCAGACTGGGAGAATGAAGCCGAATGACACGATAAACAAAATGGCGATAGCTGCACGAGCGCGCACGGGTTGCCAATACTGAAAACTATCTAGGCTATTTTATTATAAGTTTTGTTAAAAACAAAAATATTAACTTTTTATAAAATAGAGCAGCGATTACTAATTAATAAATAATTATTATGAATGTATTTATTTAAATAAAAATCAATAATTTAGTCTTTAATTGGCACACTGATGGCACAAACACTGATTGTTTATCGATTTTTATGTTCATCACTACACTATTATATGTGGTATCATTATTTCACAAAATGACAGTAGCTAATGTCAAATCTGGAATCGAATTAAAATTCTGTAAATTTTATAGATCTAGTATCATGCATCATCAAAACATGTTGCGCTCTTCACAACTATGTCCGAGAAAGAGACGGATATAAATTTGAAGATACCCTGAGCATTCCTGGCTTTGAAGAAGTCCCAAACGGTTTCCAAAGAGCTACGCGACGTGGTGCATCATACAGAGATGTATTAGCTGATTACTTTACAACTGAGGGTCAATTATCTTGGCAGATGAGCAGTATTAATTAATAAAAAATAAATGGCATTTCTTACTTACCTGAGTTTTTTTTTCTTCGTCTGATAATTCTTCACCTCCAAATAACTCCACTATTTCTTCCCACTGTTTTTTCTTCAAATCCCGATTAGCATATTCCTCACTTTGTAAATCCCAAATAGCTTTTCGGGATTGTATTTCCGATATAAATTTATCCGTGTCAAAACTCATTGTGCGCGGCCGTCCGGTCGTTACGACAGTTGCTCGCAGTGTGAACGCTTTCATTTGAAACCTGGTTTTTTTCATTTGCTCCTATTGGTCGCCGGCGACCGGCAGTTGCCTGTGCGTCGCCACTGCGCGGCGAGTCGCCGAGTCGCCCGGGCAACCGGTGACTAGTGCGTAAACACCTATTTAAACTATACAATATTACAGTCGTCGACAACTGAGTCGCCGGTGACTAGTCGACAGTGCGTAATAGCCCGGACTACTAAACGTCATAGCTTGTATCAGTAGGCCAATTCTCGAACGTAAAACGTTCAAATTCAAGTCGCAATCTCATCTCAGCACCAATCAATGTCAAAAACCTGTCAAAAATGTATGTGTCGTAGGATAATTTGATACTTCGAATCTTCGCGGAAATCCTAGGGGTTTTGCGAAAACGCGGATAATTAGAATTTAGGTTAGGTTATGTTAGAACAGTGACCATTAGCGCGCGAAGGCGAGCGAGCGAAGCGAGCGTGCCGCGGCAGCGGCCGCCAAGCGCCAGATACCCTTCTATTGTTGTTGTATCATTTAGGTTAGGTTATGTTAGATCCTGACTTTGTCCAGTAAGATTTGATAATTTTTCGCCTATGTCTAATTATCCGCGTTTTCGCAAAACCCCTAGGATTTTCGCGAAGATTCGAAGTATCAAATTATCCTACGACATATGTAAATCGTAGACAGAGAAACTTCTGTCTACGATGTAAATTGATTGTAATTTTGACAGATTGAGACTGAGATTAGAATGCGAACGGTCTTAAAAATACGGGAATTGCCGCTCATTTTTCGGGTTTTCGCTTGCCGCAGTGTGTCACCGTCGTTAATAGGGTTAGACCATTCACCATAGGCAAATAGGGTTAGACCATAGGCAAATAGACTTCCGTTTCGTCATTTGTCAATACCTAATGTCAATGTCATCATTGCCAGTTTGCCCTGTCAATTTCCTAAATTTGTCAATCTAAAAGAATATTGGTCTTACGTGAAATTTTGTTTTTTAGTAACATTTTTTCATAGATTTATGGTTCCAATCAAAAATTATTTCAATGGCTTCGAGAATCCAGGTAAACCTTAAGTCCGATGTTCATTAAGACATGTTTCATCATTTTTTATGATTACCTTGTAGAGATTACCTTGCTGTAAATTGACGCGTAAATTATATTTTCAGGCTACAGCTCGTCATCTATCAAAAACTTTTAAGAAAAAGAGTAGGTTTGAAATAGGCATTGCCTCTGAATTACCTGTTGCATACAAGAAATTCTGGCGCGAATGGAAAGTGTTGAAGCCTGCTGCCGTTCACTACATACCTCAGGAAGGGAAATGGAAGCGCGACGACCTAACTGGGGAAATACTGCCAGTACAGAACATCCCTATCCCATTGAAATATCCGGCGGAGATCAATGAGGGGCTGTGGGGTGGCGAGGCTGTAATTAAAGGTAGGTGTTATCTATTTTTGTATTTAAATAATAGTGCATAGGTTATGTGGCTGATTCACGAACATTAACCATTTCCAGGCTTCCAAAAACGTGATCCGCGACGACGTAGGGTACCTCATTATTGGGTACCCGTATTGAAGAGGACTGTTGTGAAATCTGAGATCCTGAGCACCCATCTGTCAGTAACAGTGACTGACCGAACAATAAGTTTGATTAATGATCATTATGGTTTTGACCACTATTTACTGAAGACACCCGCATGTGACTTAGTGTCCATGTTAGCATTGAAATTGAAGAAACAAATACTAATTGAATTGATGAATGGGTGTCCCCGGTATGCGTATAATCCGCAGAAACAGAAAGAAGTGTATGAGGAGTATAAAACTTATTTATCATCGGTGAGTCATACTGCAATATTAGTCTAAAATAATACTAGTCAGAATATGTTTATTCTGACTAGTATTATTGTTTATTATGTCCTATGCACTTTGTACAGAATATTACTTTTTAGCACAGATTGGGCAACAAACAGCAAATTGACATAGAGTGTAAACTCTTTATAACATTATTCTTTATAACGATAAACTCTCTATAACATAGAAAAGATCACAATTTGGTTGGTTTACCTTAAAACCCACACATTGATACACTCTTTATAGCGCAGCAGCCATTCTCTATTATGAAGAAATGTGTTCATAATTAGACACAGAAAATCATCATGGTGTTATTGTTTATGTTATCTTATCAGGTTACAAAAGATGCCAACTAAACCTTTGAGGCTCTGAAACTTCTGAGGTTGTAAACATACAGCCAATTGTTAATTGCCTTGAACACATGCTTGGTTTGCTTGAAAGGATGATCTCGAACGAAACACCTACCTATCGTATTATCAGCAAAAAACGTCAGCCAAAGTTAACTGACTATATGTATTAATTTTATCAAAAACATACATTAAACATACATTGAAGATTATTGTTAATTTGGTTGTTTTTCTTTCTTCACTCCATATAATGGTAACTCTCTATAACAATAAAAAATGCTTGGTCCCTTGAGTTTCGTTATAAAGAGTTTACACTGTAATTTTGAGAATTGGATGATCACAAGTATTTATGAGCCATTTTGATTGTAATTGAAATTTGTGGGCTGGAATCATCATTCTTACTGTCAATTCGTAGATTAGCAATTGATTTCTGTTTGATTAGGTACTCCTGATTTCATCATTCAGGAAGTGGAAAAGTCTGTGTTATAAAACGGACAACAAATGACTACATTACTGATCATAAATTTTATTGGTTCCAGTATACTCCTGAAGAAATAGAATGGTATGGCCTCACATGGTATGAGGCTCTATGCAAGCTAGCCAGGCAGAAAGAGGCAGCCAACAAACCTGTTCCTTTAAAGAACATGTATAGAAAAAATTTAGTTGAAAAATTGAAAGCTGCAGGAATTGAGTCGACTAAAACTTCACCTGAAGAAATATCGTAAGTACTTAGTTGCCTTTCTATTTTTTTCTTATCTTGCGATCGGCTTGACAAGCCCTTAACAGATTTGTTGTAGGATATTGTCGGGAGAGAAGCGTTCCTCCAGTGAGGAAGCTTTAGTTGCCTTTATGATATTTTATTTACAAGTTTATTTTGGTAGCAATGACTATACATTAATAGATGGGTAGATTGTGTGTATGATGGGTAGAACTGAACATTGAAATAACATAATGGTAGGAATGTACAGTAGAAATACTGCGGCAAGGCAACCCCAAAAAATACTGATGAGGGCAGGAGACTGATGATGACAGGTTCATGTAGCAGATGTATAATGTTCATGCCTGATTACTAACTATTAACTTTTTATTTATTTTTATGTATTTATTTATTTAAGGTCTACCAACATGCGTAACAGTGGTATTTGGTATTTGTTTTTAATATTACTGCACCACCAGTTATAGGTAAACACTAAATGTTATGTGTTGGACACAAGATGTTGTGTAGCTGCTTAGTCTAATTTTGAGATTGTAATAAATGATTTCCTTTCCCTTCATATCATCATCTGTTCCTTAAAAAGCCATTTAACAACCGTTATATCTTAGATGATTGAAATCAGTTTTCCATGTTTATACAATTCATTTATTAGTCATATAATTTGCTTGTCAACACAATTTCAATGACTATTCAAGAACTAAATGTATTATCTCTCCTTTGTAGCTTCATAGTCATTACATCATATTATGACAAACAAAAGAGGCAGTGTTTGTTTCAACAAATCTTAGTCTCATGATTCATTTTTCTTTTCTTTTCAGGAACACAACCTCATGGCTTTCAAAGATGAATCCTTTTGGTAAAAAAGACGAAGCTTAGTGTTGTATAGATATATTATTGTGACGATAATGAAAATTGTTGTGTTTTTAGCAAAGTGTAACATTTCAAGTAGATGTGTTTATTGCCAGAGATAATCTATAATTTAGAATAAATAGGTGTTACCGATAAAATGTTGTTATTATGATTTTTAAACATTCTTGTGTTCCCATGTTATATACATACTTTTGAATATAAAGCTTTTTGCTGCTAGTATCTCTTATAATTTAGGCAGCCAATCTTGTAAGCTAATCCTGTGATTACAACCCCACTAGCATTCATGACAATGAATGTGGTCATGACATGGTGAACCATCCCTATTGGAAGTCTATCTACTTCACTATGAAAACAATATCACGCCCAGAAATAGCAAACGACTATGTCAAGTACAGGAAAGCCATACAGGAAATCATTCTTCGATTGGATAAAATTAATCTCAAACAAGATGCAATTCAAATGATTTTAATATAAAAAAATAGTCAACATTTTATAATAGATGCACATTATCTAATATACCTATACAAAATTTGTTGTATGGTTGATGACACAATAAAATACGAATGCCCAAAAATACATAATTATGGTCATAAGTGTCACCAAGCTTTGTGACATAAATATTGTAGTAACAATTAGATGAACAAAATATTCTATTTTTGTAGAGAAAATAATTTATTTTAGTAACTGTTTTGGCTTATATAGTTTCTTGTTTAAATACACTTATCAAAACTACCTGAGATTGCAATGCAATATTTCTAAAAAAATTATGGCAAAATGCCACAACCTATGATGCTACATGTTTGAATAGGGAATTATTAGATGTTGCGCACGTGAGTTTGTATGTCAATACAAGACATAATTGTATTCATAGAGCGATAGTCTGTCTTAAGACGTCTTTAAAACAGTCTCCGACTCAGGTGTGCAGCCATAGAAGATATTATTGACACAATTTGAAATGTAAACAGTGATGGTGTTTAGTGAAAACAATTATGCGAATTACAAAGATCAAGGTTTAGAGGAGCAGAAAGTTCTAAATCACTGTAACACTAAATGTTTCACTATAGTTCTAAATTGGGGCTTGGCAAGTTGGCATTAGAGGGAAGACATTAGGATACATTATAATGTGCCGCTAGCGGTTTTTCTAATACGGTAAAAATCGGGAGTGAGATTAAGATATTAAACATGGCGAGCAGAGAAGACCTACTCTCTCGCTGGGTATTTTTATCAAAATAAAAGTCACTTCCCTAGCAGAAAAATATTTCGAAATCGTACTACATCGTCGCTTTTTAGTACTATTTCTGTTTTCGATAAACATTCTATCTTTACTACGAACATAGCTCTTCAATCGGATCTACAGTGCTTTATGGATCATTTGTCAAGGCGCTGGAATTACATTGACAGGGGGAGATCCTTATCTGTATTGGCAGACTAGCCAGATAGATAGACGGTACTGCACTTGCTGATCTGTCGTATGTCCTAAGTGATGGTGCACTCTATAGGCGAGTCGAGGGGCATGGTATCAGCTAGAAGAGCGGCGACAGCGCGCGCGAGGTACGTCATGGTGCCGTAGGAGCCGCTGGGCGCGCTGTCGTACAGGTGCTGGCACACGCCGGCCGCGCCGCCGCACACGAGCGCGCCGGCGGGGGCGCGCGCGCTGTGTTTAGCGCAGCACAGCGTCGCGTCGCCGTTGCAGCGCATCTGGGAACAAAAAACCATAAAATAAGAACTATCTTCTGCCTGCGGCTTCGCCCGTGCGGATGATGGTAATTATCTTAAATTATTAACGTGCTACCGAGCCAAAAAAAAATGTTACTCCTTATAACATCAGCTATCTGCCAGTGTAAAAAAAGTCCCGTCAAAATCGGTCTAGCCGTTTCGGAGATTAGCCGGAACAGAGAGACAAAAAAACCATTTAAAATTTTTTGGTCTGTCTGTCTGTAAGTTCCTAAAAGTGGAGCTGGAGTCTCTCATTTCCTACGAAATGTATCGGAAATGTTTTTCGTGATTTCTTACTTTTCTAGTAGTCAAAACCTCAGTTGGTTCCTTGAGAGTTTTTGAAGCAAAAACCTTATAAGAAACAGGATTGAATGTCATAAAAAAAAGGTTTTTGGGAAAATCGCTCATTTTCTTTTGACTGTATTTTTTTAAAATCTGTGAATACCGATCTACACAGACAGATTTGGTATTCATCGTTGTAGCTACGGGAAAACGGTCTTAGGAGACTATCCATAACTTTTTGAGATAATGTACCTACCCTTACTGCCCCGTCTCAAAAATCCACCCTGAATATAAAAGTAATAAAAAAAAAATGGGTCAATAATAAGGCTTTTAAAGTATGTTAGTAATATTTTAGCGAATCCTCGTATCTAATAACAATACGTTAACCTCATTTTATCGAATGAAATGCGTAGAGAATTGAATTAAAGTATGCGCGGTACCCGCTTCTTTTGTTTACATTTGAGGGAACATTAATTTATTTCAACTTGCAAATGCGATTACGAAATTATCGATTGAAATATATTTACAACTGACAAATTCAGGCTTAGTGCAACCGTCTATAGGAGAACTCGAAGTATAGTGTTCTATGTTATGGTTTTATAAATCAGATAAATCAGACAATTATAATGTAAGCTGAAAGAACAAAATCAAAAAACCACCTCACCTGATCATCTAAGAATATTTGGTTGGCTCTGTGAACCAGGCTCTCGACTTCAATCGCCCCGCCCAGATGTGCAACAGCCTTATATTCCACGACGAGGGTCAGCACCATGAGAGCTTCGACAACCAGCTGTCTATACTCTGGCTGAGGGATCGAGTTCAGTACTGTTTCCACTGCGAGAGCGAATTTTAGTTCTCCTGATGTCATCTCTTGGGTAAGGTTCGGTTGTAGGATTTTGCCTTGAATTACTAGGCCTTGGCACTGGAATAAAAATACTGGTTAGTTGTTGATTCAAGAATAATCTCCCTAATCTCTTCAAAGTGAGAGTGTACAGGCTTCTTCTGGGTAAACTCACTCCACTGTCGACTCTCTCTGTCACCACTGACCTAGACTAGAGTCAAGACCAAACCCATCTTAAATAAAAAAAAGTCTATTTAAAAAAATCTTAAATTCAGTGAGACAACTCGGTCTAAATCGCTGGGCTTAGAAGCATGACATTTTGCACAAGAGTTCTTTAAATAAAGAAGGTTTTTCCAAAAATCCTTCTTTAGTGCTCATTAAGGAAGCATTTTTGAAAATTGATCACCATAGGGGGTTAGATGGGATGAAAGTTTGTATGTTGTATGGAAGTTCGTATTTTTTTCTAATGGTAAATCCCATCGGACACATGGCTTGGATAGAAATCACCAAAAGTTGAGAAGAAAAGGACGCGTTTCTTATGAATTTGTTTAAATATTAATTCGACTTTAATCTGACACTATTACCTACCAATATAAATGATGATACAGAATATTTTCTAAAGACATACCCTTTCCAACACTCCCCATACGCGCGGATAGAAGTCTCTTGGCACACGGTTGAGGGCTCCATCAAGTCGTCGCCGACGCAACCACTGGCCTTGGCGATCCGGTTCAGTTGTAGGTGCTTTATAAACAGAAGTCTTAATAAGAATATACGCAACCAGGCAGTTAATATGGCCCATCTAGTTTTTAATGTCATCTCTATAACACAACGGATATCCTTGTACTGTGTCTTGCTAAAGTATGGTGTGATTACTCTTTAAGGCAAATACAAGGTAATTTAAATGCAGAAAGTAGCTGCTCATTTGAAACTTGAAATACCTTTCCATCGAGACTATATACAGATAGGATAGTTAGTCAAAGATAAAAGGAAAACTTACGTTTTTAGCTAACCTTAATATCGTTTAATAATAATAAAACGTTTATTTACTGATAAACTAAACTTAATTACAATATAATTAAATTAAGCAAAATATAACTATTGCACTTCGGTGTTGTCATCAATCAGTGCGTCCTTTGACGCATAAGCCTCCCCCAGGCTCCTCTATTGGTCACGATCTCGTGCGTCTCTAGCCCACTGGGCTACGTTTACGTTGTCTTCCTCTACTTCTTTTAGATCCATCTCTAATTTGACATTCCTTTATAGTTTTAGAACACTTATTGTTCCTATCGGGGAGCCGGCCCGTCTCAATTTCAGTATTTTTGTATGGAAGGTACACAGCACCCTTTAGTATGGTAATTTTCCTCAGATCTTTAGCTCTCTTTTTGTCATTAAGGTTGAGGTTCAATAGGCTGCGTTCCATTGCTCTTTGGCAAGAAGTAATTTTTCGAGTCAATGCCCATGTTTGACAGCCGTAAGTGAGGCATGTATTAAAAACTTTTCTTTTGGAAGATATAGGATATTGGGCATTCTTCATCACTTCTTTGAGTGACCAGTATCTGTTCCATGTGCTGGTTATGCGTCTTTCTATTTCTTGTTCCATTCGCCTGGTGAACGAAATCAGTTGTCCAAGGTATACGAGTCCACATACTCAACACTTTTGTCATGTATACTGATGGTCTCTTCAATGCTGTTTGTCATCAGTTTTGTTTTCTCCTTGTTCATTGAGTCCTGCTTGAATGCTTCCTCCTGCAAGCTTTTGCAACATCTTTTTTAGTATGAGATCGTTAACAGAAATTAAAACTAAATCGTCTGCAAATAGCAGGTGGTTTAATAATCTTCCATTAATATTAATGCCGTATTCTTGCCAGTCATGCTTCTAAATACCTCTTCCAAGACTGCCGAGAAGATCTTCGGAGATAAAGGGTCGCCTTGTCTTACTCCTCTAAGAATTGAAATTTTCTACTAAAGTTTCGACGTTTATCTGAGCTGTAGAATTTTTGTATATATTTTTAATGACTCGGATATACTTCTGTTCTATCCCTTGGTGTTTTAAGGCCTTCCAAATGCTGTTGTGGTATAATGAATCAAAAGCTTTACTATAGTCTACGAATGCTAGATATATACATTTGTTGTATTCTTGTGCTTTTTCTTTTAGTTGTTTAATTGTATGCATGTGATATGTCGTTGAAAAACCTGCTCTGAAGCCTGTTCCTCGGGTTGCTGTTCGTCGAATTTTACTGTTACTCTTTTAGGAATTCAAACTCAAAGCATTTATTTAAAATAAACCAATTACAGGCACTTTTGAATTGTCAAGGGGTCGGTCAGTCAGAAAGATGAAGCTAGTAGAATGATTTTTGAAAACACTTTGTACAGATTCGACATTACACTTATAAGTAGGTCTGTAGTTTCCGATTTCGTTTTTGTCGCCTTTTTTGTGTATTGGTACTATTACAGACTTGGTCCTTTGGGCAGGAATATTTTCGGTGGTCAACATTTTATTGATAATTTACCACCTTTCTTGTAGATTTTATGGCGTAATCAGAGCCTGGCGCTTTGCAATCTTTTTGTGTGTGGATTGCAAATTCTGTTTCCGATTTTAATATTGATGGAAAGTCTTCATTGTCATTGGCTAGATTAATTTCTTCTTCTTTGTGTTGCGATACAGTATAGGTTTCTGTAGTAATCAGTAGCTGCTGAAAATTCTTTGTTCTTTATGCAAGAGATCCAGTTTTTTTTATTACCTAGTTATTTTAGGGCTTTTATAATGCCTCCTGTTTTGATATGTGGTTTTTTAAACATTATTTATATTTATATAATCTTTATTGTACACCACAAAAAACATAACAACAAAAATAAAATTGAACACTACTTAATACTGTATTCTTTTAATATTTATTTCCTTTTTAAAGCTGTGCCTAATTCTTTGCTAATTTTAGTTATTTCTGCCCTTACCCATTTCTATTTTCTTAGTTGAAAGAGCATTTTTGATGTTTTGCTTATGTTCTTTCCCTCTGTTTGTTTCTGTTTTCCTTTTGAGAAGGCTTTATCGAAGAATGAATCGTACGGATATTGTATTTCGTTTGTGGCTTGACTAGACTTTAGAGGCATGAGGAACAGGTGTAAAGTTTACTAATTATGTATAGAAAAGGGAGGATACCCCGATCAGACGGGTGTTGTATCTGGTGGGCAACTGCCCGACGATTGATGTCGGGGCGTTGTATACAGGCTGAAATTTAATTCATAGACATCCTTTTAAGGGGTCATTGTATTCATCATTATGGACAACTTTTACTATGGGCCCAAACCTGAATGGCGAAATGAATTCAATTTCACCGTGTATATTCTAGTTGTGCGGTAAACTGCTTGCGCGATTGCAGGACTTTGCGTGACGTCAGTATGACGCGTAGTTTGCATTTGGCATTGTAGATGCCGCCACAAGACTCTTGCAATGGTTTGTTAAAGTTTATTTGTAGGTTCTTGACAGTGTTGCTCTCACCATTCTATGGTGAGTATTGAAGTTTAAGCAGTTGATTACGCACACATCGTGGAATATTATTGCATTCATCCCACCCTAAATAGGCTTTTTATTCTTAGCCTGCTCTGTCCCACTCCTCAGGAATGGGACAGCGCAAACTTTTGTGGCCCAAGAGTGACTCCTGGGAAATAAAAGTACTTACCTAAGTTAAAAAAAATAGTAGCTTGATACTTACAGTCCTCAATACCGCCTTGTAGAGTTTGCCCTTCCAAAACAATCTGCGACTTTTTGCCATATCTGTGGGACTTGTTGCTCACTATGGAGAAGTTACCGCGACCAACTGAAAACAACATGGAGCATTTCACAACTGATCGACGTTGGCTCTTCGAACAAAAGACTCCATTAAAAAAAGTTTTAACAGTTAATCGGGACGCAAAAAATAAATGAATATAAGTAATGGTTGTAATTATTAACATATTATTAACAGCAACAAGTTTATCGCAGAACGGAATAGGAAAAAAAAACAGTCTCAGACATAACAGTACTTTTTCTGAAATTTCATATTTCATTTGGATACAAAAATATAGATAGGTGGCACGGTAATGGTTACGAATTTATACCGTATTGTTAACATAATAAATACCGATATTGCAGGACGTGGGTCTAAAAACTGCAGACGCCAACGGATCTTCGATTTTTATCTTTGTGGCCTTAACAATACGGTTGTTTGTGAAATGCGGAACCCGTGCAAAAGTCGTGCACCATAAGAGCCACCTACACCACACATATTATATTTGAGACCGGCACAGTTACACAGGTTGAATACAAAATCGTGTTCTAAGGGACGTATACACAAGGTAACAAACTCTGCAACGGGGTGCATTCAGACATGAACATAAGCAAAAGTTTGTTGTCACTGAACCACTCGCCTTTATTCTTACTGAATTTTCCCTTTATTACAACTGTTGAGTTTGCTGCAAAAAGGAAATATTAGTTCAGATAATTACTGCTACTAATCGCTACTAAAATACGGGGTCGAATTCATTTAGCTAGCGAAACTCTGCAGAGGTGATGGGTATTGATATCTCACGACATAAGGGTAAAAAAAAAGTTTTTTAAATATCTTTATTCCAAGTAAGTACACTACCAACGGCCTTGTCCCCGCAGTCAGCTATAGTTACTTAAAATTCATCATCATCATCATCTGCCTAGCCAACAATTTTTCGGGTTGGCTTCCAGTCTAACCGGATGCATCTGAATACCAGTAATTTACGTGGAGCGACTGCCTATCTGACCCCCACAACCCAGTTACTGGGTAACACGATACCCCTTGGTCAGACTGGATACTTCAAATTAAATAATAGGTTTTTCCTATGCAGTTGCCGTTTTAAAACCCCCCAAAAGTTACCCCTAAAAGTCATGGTCACTGTTTGGTGGTCTAGTGCCGGTATAATTCATCACAGCTTCTTACCAAATGATGGATGTGTACTGTGAGGAACTGGGGACAATGATTGAGAAACTCGCAAATGTCCGGCCAGCCTTGGTTATTCGCTCGTTCACGATAATGCTCTACCTTATATGGCACAACAGACGGTCTCTAAGCTACCAGAGCTAGGGTTGGAAGTTTGGCGTCATCACTCACCAGACCTTACGCCGACAGACTTCTACTTTTTCCAAAATTTTGACAACTTATTGGCAGGTAAAAAATTAAATACCCGAGAGACAGTACGAAATGCCTTTGAACAGTTTGTTGGCTCCCGTACACCTGACTTCTTCAAGAAGGGCATTGAAAGATTACCACTGCGCTGGCAGAGATGCATCGATAGCATGGGTGCATATTTTGATTAATAGATATAAAAAGGATTTATATAAAAATTACTTTAACTTTCTGTATACTCAACGGCAATTTCATAGGTAAAGACATAATAGTTTACTTTTTGAGTTTCACTTGCTAATTTAATTTGACCCTGTTTTCATTAAATGTCGATCCGTAAGATCCATTACAGCTTGTTATACAGCATGCTATAGACACTGAGATAGTTTAAAAAAGATGGAATTATTTTTACCATGGATATAATTTTAGCAGGTGCATATTATAACAAAAGTAGTAAACAAAATAATACCCAAAACACCCTGATTAATATTGAAATGCACCTTTAATACTCGAGCTGTAAATGTGTTACTATCTCATAATGGTTAATTATATCTAGAAAAAATGTTCTTCCTTGAAACCTAATATTCAAGCTAAATGAAGAAATCTTTACATGAAACTTTACTTTACTGTTGTACGTATAAATATATGGAAAAAAAATATTTACCGCTATTGATTGCAAACTCCTTTCCGCTGAGTATATGGTGCAGCAGATTCTTCATCTCAAAGGGGGACAAGTTTAGCAAATGTTCGGACGCCTCTTCGCCGCCGCATGATAATGTTCTTGATAACTCTGTGGCCATTACCTGTACAAAAGTATTTAATCACTTAACATCATAGACAGGGTATAGTAATGGACAAATCACAAAATATTAATGAGACAGGTACACACTTACTAAATCCAATAGTAAAAGTAAACGAGACAGAAATATATTTTCTCTATCTCCTTCGCATATGCAAACTTTTTGTTTGGCCCCAGTTGTTACCTACAATACAACTGGGGCCCTACAAAACGGCTGTCACAGTACAATTTCTTTGGTAAGTATTACCCAACTACATTAGATAGTACCAGTTCACAAGTGACTCAAAGAATATCGCTATCTCACAAGGTATACGCTGAAAGTTAATCTATACAATTCTCTATCTACACTTAACATGAATAGCTTATCATATATTAAGTATGTTGTTTCTTTTGCACATACCGCAACAGAGAAGAATTTGGAACCTTGAGAAAAAACTGTCTTTTAAAAACTGATCAAAGCCACTGATTTTTCTTACGGTTTCCCAAAGTGAGGTCTTCAGCCAACTCGGCCACAATATTTAGCATCAGAGTCATATTTTGTCAAATGAAGAAGAATTTAGTTGGACAGGCAGGGGTTACAAACAGCAACAGTTATGGATAGCTAATTTTATACTATGTAGTGAAGTAGAAACCTGCAGTTACTTCTAAGGGTTGATTTTTCAAAAGTCAGATAACTTTTATCTGAAGAATAAAAGTATGATGAGTCTTGACATATTTTCTATACAAAAACTGGCAAATCAAACCGTAATATTTATTCGTCAGATAAACTATTCGACTATTGAAAAATTTGCTCGAAATAAATAAATACCTGTATGATAAGTCCGACACGTAGCCGTAACATCTCGAGGAAGAGTTGAGGCTCAGTACGAATGAACATGGCGAGGTAGACCAGCAGTTCCTGAGTCAACATGGCCGTACTCTCGTCATCGCCGTACGCCTGCGCACAACAACAACCGCATGTATTAGGTACGTCATTTGTCCAATCAATGTATTATGGGTGTAAAAAGACGCTCAACGAAGTCAAGAGTCACTTATACTCCCCGAAATTGTTTTTTTTTTGTACTGCACTGTATCTGGGCACCTTCAGCGGGGTGAGCACGGCCTCTGTGATAGGCATGAGTCACGCATTTTATCATGGTTTTCGCTCCTAACTGTTATAAAAATGCGTGACACAAGCCTATCACAGTAGGCCGTACTCGCCCCGCTGGTTGCGGAGATATTGAAGATCAAAATTACATTTTTTTCCCAAGAAAACAAGTTTTAAAGTTATAATTTAACTTTAAATACACAACTCCTGACCGTTACGTGCCCAATGTTTTGAGTGCGTTACATCGCACTGAAAGGTCTTTTTACACCCTTTCTTTTTTTTTTGGTGGAAGTTAACGTAACTTGTATACATACATATATTTGGAACTAACAAAGATACCAGGTTCATTTGTGCTCTAAAATATGCTGCACAAGAGCCGCCAACGATGCTTCAATAGAGGTACGAGGAACAGGGTGTAAAGTTCACACATACTTCCATAGAAAAGGGAGGATCCTCCAACCAGACGGGTGTCCTGTCTGGTAGGCAACTGCCCGACGATTGATGTCGGGAAGTTGTATATATGCTAGTCGCGCGGTAAACTCTGACGTCAGTATGACGCGCAGCTCGCATGTGGCGATGTATATAGATAATATATATACATCTCATCTTATCTCTCATCATCATAAATTCATAATTTATGCTTAGTTTGAGCTCAATAACTTTCTTTCTGAATTTCGAGATGAAACAACGAGGATTTACAACAAAAAAAAAAAAACAAAAACTAAACATGCTAGCTAAATAGACATACGAATTCTTGCATTTCAATGATTATATCTATCAGGTTCTTTAATAAAAATGCGCTGTCCGAAAAATGGGCTATTTAAAACACCCACATCCGTGATCCGACAAATAAGTCTCTTGGCAAGATATCATGCACAGCTATAAACAAATACATGCAGTTATCAATGTAATGCTGAAATTATAATTCCGCGAAGGTAATAACAAAAAGTAATGAGCGCTGACCGTTACGATGATAAATTTGATAAGAGAAGTAGGTATGAACGTTAGTCATTTTTATATATTAACAGTTTTTTTTTACCTTTTTCTGTTCATTCCCCTGATTTTCACGGCGAAATGACTGCATGCAACAAATATTAAAGCTTTATTACGTCAATAAGATTATAGTTATGTTATGATTTATTCAAACTCATACACGTCTCGCAAATGATTCTGCTAAGGAACTGAACATATTCGTAGGGAACGACTTAAAATTAGATTTTTTATAACATAAAAATGTCAAGGCCAACACGAATATTATTTTTAAATTAAAACGTAAGCCTGTAGCCGTCAGGTCAATACGTTCGATTCAAATAAAATGTACCAATTACCGTGGCTATGACGCTTTTCATTCACACAAATATATTTAGTCCCCGAGTGTAAGCGGTACCCGACAAAACCTTCACATGACAACACGAAACCAACATACCTGGTGTATCAACTGTCGAAGTTCATTCTCTGGCAGCGGCGCGGTGATCGTATGCTCATTATTAGGCGGCATGCCCACTGTGATCTGCTTCTGTCGGACCAGTAAGTCTGTAACCGCCTTAGCGAGGTCTTCAACTCTTTTGCCAAGCATGCCGGCCGTGTGACGGACGAGGCCCCAAAGCTTTTGAGTGCATGCCTTCTCGTACAGGACTTTTAGTAGGTCTTTTACTGTGACCATTTTGCCGTTTTCTTGCATTCCTGTAGAAAATTATGAAGAATGAAAGAAGAGTCTTCCACATTTTAAGTGATGTTAGAAGAGAAGTTTGTAAGGTCGCCGTATGTAAAGAGTTATGTTTGCAGATGGCGCTTCAATTTAGTTTTTGGCGCTATCGATAACAAAACGGTAGTGTCGGTACGCAACCATAAGAAGAGATCTATTTGTCTTCTTTTTTTTAAATTTTTTGTTTAATCAATGTTGTCCTGCTATTGGTCACTAGTCTATCTATGGTACACGACAATTTTGAAATAACTTAAACTGCGCTGGAAAGCGCACGTCAAAAAGAACAGACAGGAACTAGACATGCATTTTAAAAACATGTATTGGTTGATTGGACGGGATTCCTGCCTATCGCTACATAACAAAATCTTATTATACAGTGTTGATATGACAGAGGGGCATTAAATTACACTACGTATACTATACGTGTTTAGTATTAATTCAATAAGGTATAAAAATAAAAGCACCAAAATAAGATATTTTTTTTTTTCAAACAAACTAAGTTGCGTTTTACTCTGATACAAATCAGAGTAAAACGCATTTCATTACAACCACCCTTTGTAATGAAAGTGCAAGTGTGTGTGTATGCATTGCCATCTTTTTAGCGAAAATATTTGCTTGTACTTGTAACTTGCGTCAGAGCGGCAAAAACGCATCGTAGGTTATACTCAGATTTATCGTTTTAAGGTGCATGACCTATGCGTATAGACATAATCAGCTGTTAGGAAAGATACATCGTGTTCAAACGGGACAAAAAATTTAAAAATCATTTGCGACTAAACTACTGTTCCTATTTCATTGATTTTTGGTACAGAGCTTGAAAATGGTACCTAGTATAGTCAGTTTAAAGGAAAGCCGCTCTGTCGTATCAACTCTGTATAAACATATTCTTATGCCAATATGGACATATGGCATCCAACTGTGGGGCTGTACTAAACCGACCAACATCAAAATTAAACAAACATTCCAGAATAAGGTACCCAGGAGTATTGTTAATGCTCCCTGGTATATAAGAAAAGACGACCTCCACGGTGACCTAAAAATGGAACCCGTTACCAACATAATCCAAAATTTAGCTGAGGCCTATGAACACCGACTCCACCGACATGTGAACATCGTGGCAATTCAGCTGTTAGACCAAACAAATATAGTGCGAAGACTAAAACGAACAAAACCTTTTGAGTTAGTGTAGTGTAAAAAGTGTAGATATAATAGTGACAATGACACGCATAATAACACATGAACAAAGTGTTTACATCAATTTACAGACTCTAAGAAAGTGGAACGTAGTTATGTAAAGTTCAATCAGCACTATTCTAAGTTATAAAATAATTATCACGTAAAAAGATTAAGAAAGTTAGTTTTAAATTGCTTATTAGTCTTAAAGGCTAGATTGTAATGAATTAATAAGGACCAGGGCCAGGGCCAGGGGCAGGGGACTATGACGTGTTAATTCCATCATTGTTCCAGCGTGGAAGAGAGACGGAGCTATACGCGACCGATAGCACTATCTCTTTTTCTCAACGGAATCATGATGGCGTTAAAAGGTCATAGTACGGCCCCTGGTTCTTTTTAAAAAAGGATAAAAAAAACAACAACAAAAAAACTTGGCAATCGCAGCGTTTCCATTTTGTAATAACATTCACTCATTTATTCCCACTCACATACAACTCCAAGTTTACCTGTACTAAAGTCAAGTCCATGCGTATCAACGAGGTACTGCAGTATGTCTCCCTGCTCGTCCAGACTCTCAGTCTCTCTCAACATGGCGATCAATTCATCAGTCTCCTGTTCAGCGTACACCGAGTTTGATTCAGAGGTCGTTCGATTGCGGACGATGCCTGCTAGGTTCTTGTTTATTATTGCTGAAAATATTATGGTAGAGCTAATAAGTAAAGTACTCGAGTTCATGCAAAAAAACTGCGCTAAAATGGCAGCAAACTTGTTTAAAAAAAAAATAGAGCGATAACCATGTTTCATAAAATAAAAAGAAGTACTTATTCAGAAGTTTTATTTTATATGAAAGTAGATGTTATCATTGTAAGCCATTGTAAAGCTCAAAGGAATTGTGCTTACCCTCGGGCGGCGAAGGGGTCTTCTCCTTCGTCACTTCAATGGTAGGGGTGTTGGCCAATAAAGAAGTAGTGGATGTGCCTCTAAAATATTACAAATAATAAATATGAAATATGGTTTTGTCATTCGTTGAGATATCGCGTATCTTGACGTAGCATTGTCGCAAAACAAGGATGACCGGTTCAAGAATAACAAACAATATTGGTGCGACACAGAGGTTCGACCAAGAAAATATTGGGGCAAACAGGGAGGGAGGTATTCCTTCTATCTAAGGAAGTTTTGCAGTGGGTATGTCATGTGAAGAATTGCGGGTAATGATTTTAAAGCTTGCTAACCATGACATCAGATGGAGAAGACGCTGTGCATTTGTTTTAGTCATATCATTTCTTTTCCAAATTTAAAATGCAACTTGACTTACTTAGTAACAGCCCTTCGCTTGGCGTCTTCTGGCGACGGGCTACGGCCGTAGGTGGCAGGGTCTACATCGAGCCAAGACGGTTTACGCTCCAACGAACGACCTATTGATTCTCCTTCCATACCCAGTGTTTCAGCTGTAGAGTTAAAAATTTACCTTAAAATCTGATTTATTTTCATTTTTAAGTATTTGAAATTCACAATTACTTCTTTAGTAACATCAATAATCCAATACTTTGTTGTTCTGACTGGTCATAAAAAGTGTAAAGACTTGGAAGCCAGTGCGTGACACTATTTAGGTGTAAAGAGCAAAAATAAACTTTATTTTTACTATAATAAGACCTAAGTGTTACACATCGCGCGAAAACCAAGAAGTGAGCGTGGGTGCAGTTAATTTTCGACTTTATATCAAGAAAAATAAAGTTGATTATAAATTGTAATAAGCCTTGGATATGAATACGTACAGTCAACATTAATAGACCTTGTCTTCTTAATAGCGCCGCGCACTGACATGCGTCGGCGCAACACACGGGCATTGCTAGCGACCGCCGGACGCGGCAGGAAGCTGATCTTGTTGCTAAACGACTTCAGTAAGTGCTCTTCCAAGTAGGTTTGTACTTCCGGATTCAATTCTGAAACATAACGACTATATTAGATAGATATTTAGTGCTAAAATAATTGTTTTTCATAATGTCGATAACTTTAGTCAAACTGTAAATTTTTTCTGGTAGTGTCTACAAAACGACCTACAAAAAGTATTACAAATCTATATAGAAAAATGAATGTGTCAGAGTAGTGGCATATTTGATAGCCAGAATCTAGCCATAATATAATTTATTTTTGTACACCACTTTTACCATTTCATTGAAGAGCGGGATCTTCTAGCACAGGTATATCTTTTACTTAAAAGGAGGACTCCGTATGTAAGATGTACTTACTGTAAAAGTTGTACAAGTTTCTCCAATAAACCTTTTATTTTTTAAATTTTTAATTTTAATGGCAATGGGCGTTCCTCAAGGTTCGATATTGGGTCCATTCCTCTTTTTAGTTTATATTAATGATTTACCCCAATTACTTCAAAATCAACCGAAGATGGTGTTATTTGCAGATGACACATCATTGATATTTAGGATAGACCGATGGTCACAAAATCTTGACGACGTGAATAGCTCTATTCTTTAGGTCCATGATTGGTTTACGGTAAATAATTTGGTACTAAATGGTAAAAAAACCAAATGCATTAAATTTAAATTACCGAATGTAAGAAGTAGCGAGTGTGACATCATGTTGAATGGAGAAAAACTGGAATTTATTAATCACACGGTTTTCCTGGGAATCACGCTAGACGAGAAATTACAATGGGGACCTCATAATTATATAACATCTCTTGCGGGGCGGCTAAGCTCGGCCGCTTATGCTGTTAGAAAGATAAGAGAGTTAACTGATGTAGAAACCGCGCGTTTGGTCTATTTTAGCTACTTCCACAGCATTATGTCGTATGGCATTTTACTGTGGGGTCGGGCTGCTGACATTGAATACATCTTTATTTTGCAAAAGAGAGCTGTCAGAGCCATTTATAATCTACGTCACCGCGAATCTCTCAGGGAACTATTTAAAAGGATTAATATTATGACGGTACCTTGCCAATTCATTTATGAAAATATTATGTAAGAAAAAATCTACATCTTTTTAATAAAATAAGTGATAGACATAATTTTAATACAAGAAATAAAGTTAAAATAGACCAACCATTTTTCAGATTAGCTAAAGTACCTAACCTACATACTTTTATGGGGTACTGTGTTAAATGCTACAACAAAATACCTTGTCATATATTGCAATTAAATGAAAGAAAATTTAAAACTTATATAAAAAGTTCACTGTGTAAACAAGCGTATTACAAATTAGAGGATTATATCCAAGATAAGAATGCTTGGAAACATGCTGGTCCAGCTCCATAGGACATTCTAGGGTCTAGACAAAATTAAACTTGTTGCTACTTTAATTGTATAGTTAAGTTAGTTATTTTTATGACATTGATTTACATTCTGTGATTACTTTAACTCGCACACTGACATATGACTTGTTTACATAATTTGGGAAATCATATACTTTTACAATGTTTGTAAATATGTGAATACCATGTATCTATCACTTAATTAACCTATTTATCATTGCTACGTTTAAAAAAATCTTTTTACCTATTGTGGTAGGGTTATTTTTATTATAGGTGCATCGTCTTCACATATAAGTAATTATATAATTAATGTATACAAAATATTGTAACACATTTTAAAAGAGTAACGGTGGAGTTTCTTGCCCATTCTTCTCCATACGAAACTACCTTTTGGAAGGGGCGACTAGAATCAATTCTATTTAAATGTAAATGTTGACGTTCAAAAGTGCCTTTTATGTGCCTATTTGAAATAAATGCTTTGACTTTGACTTTAATTTATTATAAATGCCACACCTGGTTTCCGAAACAACCATCAACGATGTGTCAAAATTATGCGCATGTCAAGCGATCCGATTGACTGTTGATAATTCAGTCATCCAATCACAGCAGTTGACACGCTGGAGAATTTGTTAGCTAATTTTTGTGTTGATTGTTACAGAAGCCGGGCGTAAGGCTCCTGTCTAACAACAAGAACTGTAATTTTATTATTTACTAACTGCGCCCCGCGGTTTCACCCGCATTAGTCTCGATCCCGTGGGAATATCGGGATAAAAAGTATCCTTATGTATCCTATCCTTTCTTCCTATCCATGTCATAGTCTAACCATATGCCATCTTGTCTCTTTTTAAGTTTCGCTCATTAATAAAAATGTTTTTCTTTTTCTAAGAATTTTCATTAATTTTTAAGTTTTACTCATGTGCATATAGTTCTGTTGCAGTATTTATGATGTGGATAACGTCGCCGTCGTCGTGAGCTATATGTAAAACTTTTGGTTTTCTCACCACCTGTTTAAGATATTTGTGTACATAACTGTGTGTTTTCCCGAATAATATAAATAAATAAAAATCAAATACTTGATAGTTTAAAAAACAAAAAAAAACACGCTTTTGTAGATAACTAGTAGAAAATAATGTTCAATAAGTTTAAAGTAAGAATAGAGTGATTAACAAAAAAATATATTGCAAAAAAGCGTGGGGGTGCTCTATCAGATATTTCCATGATGACGCAAATTTTACAAATTATTCCATTGTCATCGGTCCTTGATTAGTGTGCGAAGTTTCAAATCAATCCGACGTTTTGAAGGGAATGAAAATCGAGTTAAAAAATTCCGTTACATTGATACATACCAAGCTAATAAAAGCGTGTTAAAAAGAATAGCTTACTGTCAGGATACCCATCTTCTTGACTGCCAAGGAAACTCAGGTTCGTAATAGCAGATGTGCTCAAAAACTCTCCAAGGTTCCCAAGAGTAACTCTAGTACCATTAATATATCCAGACTTAAGCTTCTTCATAGTCGTTATCATCGCCATTGGGATCTTTCCTTGATCTGAAATATATGAACGAAAGATGGAGAAAATACTGTACCCAGTAATAAGCGAGGAAATAAAGTTCCATAGCTCAGAAAGCGTGATTGTAGAGATGGATTTTGTTAGTAATTAAGTTTATTGGTAATTGGATTAGTTAGATATCGAGATAGCAACCCGTAAACCGTTGTCTGCTAATGCGTACACAATAAATATAAATAATTGTAAAGATACATTGGCCACCCGGCCGCCCCCATAAACCATAACAATATTATGTTTGAGTGACGTAAGCATTTGCGGAAAACACTAACCTTCACCTCGGCTGTATTTAAGAACAAAACAAAATACGGGTGTCTTAACTATTCATTAAGATATTTGTGTGTAAATGATGTATGGCGAATTCGTATTTGTTTCGTTAACCGTGAATAGGATTAAACAATGGATAACACTAAATCAAATGACAGAACTTCTGTACAACAGATAAAGTTTTGGTAATAAACAGAATTTGCCATTTCCAACCTTAATCCATTTGGATAAAGTTTAGTTTTCTTTGCACTTTGTCGTTAAAAAATCAACTTAATAAACACGTCCTTAAAGTTGAAACTATAATGCTTTTGTTAGTATGTACTCGCCAAACACCACCACACAAAAAAAAAGAAAACAAGAAAGAAAACCTTTTCTAGAAACAGACAATAATCATTCTTTATTCAATCGGCCCCAAATGCTAATACTTTTGTGTACAGTAACCGTAGACTAAACACTTAATTCGTGAAATTATGTAAATTTTTTCTGTGAATAAACTTATTATTATTATCCTTTACCTAACAAATACTGCGTAGCGAGCAACGTGATCGTCGGCCGACCAAGCATTTGTTTCCAGCTCATGCCAAGGAACGCGACGTTAGCCGTAAACGTGCTCGCGAGCAGCGCCGGGTCGCGCGACATGTAGTACTCTTCGTAGTCGAAGTTCTAAGACACACCACACCCATGCAGGATTAATGTTTAATAGGGGATGTAGGACGTGGGTGTAACTAGGGTTAAGGGAAACAAAGAATAGGGAGTCAAAACAGGGCAGCAGACATTTAAAACTGCTTGCAAAAGATGCATTGGACTAACATGTTGATGTATCTTTTTTTTTTGTTGCAAACTTTTGGGAGGGTTTCAACCTAGCTACACCCAAGAGGACCATATTTTAGTCATTTTCTACAACTAAAAGGGGTCTAGTTGAAGCTAGAGGAGGACAATCGTTTTCTAGATAGCAACGGACACAACTAGCTCTATGTGTCAAAAAGTCTAATTATTTTATTACTGACAACATAGTTTGGCAAATGGCCACATCAAATAATAATAGTGTATGATATAAATAATTATTAAACTGTGCAAGTAATGAAATATGTCTGTTCGAAAGTCTGCATAAGTTTCACATTGTAAATTTGGATTAAAATTTGGTATAGACTCCCACAAAACATGTAATTGCATTCTTAAACCAAGACCAATAAATAAATAAACACTTCAACAACCAAACTAACATAACATTCTACAGGGTAAATGTTATTCGTGAAACATTCTAAACATTAAATAAACATGGATGGGCAAAACCAGCAAGCAAACTTTACAAAATAATAAAGAAATAAAACAATACCTAAATGCATTTGATTCAGGGTCAAGACAACAAGTGGCCGACCAAGGAGGTTTTGCCAAGAGGACTTCAAGAAATTAATTTCTGCTTTGAGTGTGTCAACCATTAGATCGTAGTCAGAGGCGATGTAGAAACGTGTCATATCAGAATACTAGTGAATAAATTAAACAAAAAAAAATTGAGTTATGAATGCAATCTCTTTCGAGAAAAGAGAAAAGGTATGAGAAAGTATTCACTTCTGCAACAGCATTATAGCAAAATAAAGTTGATATGAAATACTCTTAAGTAAAAGAGTATTTGCAATTTCTTAAGTCTAATGACATTAATACCAAGACTCATGATGGATGAAAGATTTTCAATAAATAGGTCAATCAGTAGGTACCTGTGGCGTGAAGGCAAATATGCGGTCATTCAAAGAATACAGCTTACTGGTACTTAGGATGCCTACATCACGCGACTTTCTGCCAGACAAGCCTAATTTCTTGTTTCTACCTGAAATTTTATATTATGTTAATTATAAAACCACAGCTCCATCAGCCGGATAACATAGCTGTCATAATTACTTGCGTGGATTTTAAACAAATCTGAACTCTATGCCTTTAAATGTAAGTCTAATAACATGTCTGTCGAGACAATTTAAAGAAGTAAACACATTTAATGAATAGTGCAACAAGGTCAAGTGTCGTTGATGAGGTTGCTGCTGTATATTGTTAATTTATTTGCATTATATGATGCTATTGTTTTCAGTTAGTTACCTAAATATGTGTACAAGTGGCTGAGCACCCTAGCTGGTTGAACTTCTATGGGGGCCACCTCACTAATGGTCTGTACATGCAAGTCATATTCCATCAATTTGTCCCTAATTTCATTTGTTTCAGCAAGTATCACTATCTGTACAACCACATCCGGTTTTTTCTCTGAACATAGTCTTCTATTGAGAGGATCTAATTCACCAACAGCTAGAAATCCCTGAAAATAAAAGAAAGCATTCAATGCAATGTGTTATGTTTTTTGTGTTTTTTTTTAATATGTAATTAAGGTATATATCATATAATATGTTATGGATCTTTGTTGTTATTATTATTATTATTTAAATGACAAAATAACAATGAATTAACTGTGAATTTAGAGTGCTATAATATTTACCTCTTGTAACAACTTCCCAAGAATGTACAATGATTGAGCCCATATGAAAGGGCATCTGCCAAGTGGTATGCGTTCTTGGCTCCCTGGATTCTGCTGCTCCAAATCAGCTTTGTCTGCTGGCACTGCATACAGCTCAGGAACCAACTTGATCCCATCATCTTTCCTCAACATCACCTTTTCCAACATCTGTGTGTACTCAGCAACATTGTTCTTATCACCTTTGAAGCAGTAATCCAAAATCAGGTAGCAGAAGAACAGAGGCCACTCACATTCTATATTTTCAAACATTCTCAGCTCCCAAGGCTCGTAGTAAAGCCTGTTGGGATCCTCTCTGGGTGTTTTGTGACCGTCCCTTAAGAACCTCTTGCATCCAAATTTTCCTTGCATTTTGGTAACAATAGTGTCTCTAGTTATAGCAATTAACTGTGGATCATCTACTGCAAAAGCTGGGTAGCTTATAATTGAAAGTAGACCTGAATCTAACTCCTTACTGTTTGATTCTCTTGGTAGCATTGATTGGAGTACAGCTTGACATTTTTGAGCTTCATCAGCCAAAACATGGATTACACTTGAAGGACCACCGCGAGCACCAAACAGGTCCAATTCATTCATAGCTTCTAGAGCTGCTTTGGCCATACCAATAGAGCTAGCATTCAACTCCGGCAAGCCATGGTTGGTCTTGTCACCTCTTTCCCAAATACCATAATCAGGGGTGCAATAAGCTGATTCAATGTAAAATACTAAATTCTGGATGAATGAAACTTCATCTAAAGAAAATACAATTTGCAGACCAGATGCTGTCATCTGTGCAAGAATGAGGAGATACAAAGAAATGGCATCAATCTGGAGATGTCCCCATTCTGTGTCTTTCACTACAGTGCGGCGGGTGGTGGAGGAATACTTGGCATGGAGGGAATCCAATGGGTGCTGAGTGCTCTTAAACTTCTCCACTTTGTCTTTTTGTTGCATCATAGCCATGAGCAAACCTGGGAAAAACAGAAATTAAAGTAACTACAAGCTCATGTAGAAGCAATAATAAACGACAGCCAAATACTTGAGTGGGCTGGTTTCTGAGTACAAAATCACAGTTCCTATCAATAATTACCTCTCATCAGCTTGACGCAACTTTGTTCTAATTCGTATGTTTTGGCACGATCCTCATCTTGATCTGCTATTTTCTTAAACGCCATGGAGAGCCCCCATACTGCCAATATGCAGTACAGGTTGTCTCTAATCCATGCGTGGTCATTGTGTGGGCTTGCGGGAAACAATCCAGTTACAGGCTGCTGGTGATCTAAAATTAACTTGTGCACTACCCGCTGATAATAATCCAAACGCACCCCTGAATTACTCCGAGTCCTCATTTTGGTAGTACTTTACACTTCACAACAAAACACATAATACTTCATTGTAAATAAATTGGTTTCTAATTAGACGCAATACGCAATTCTTTAGTATTATTTATTATCATTTTGCATGTACCATCTATAAAATTAATAATTTGTGTCATTTGAAAGTCGCAGCTGTCAAACAAATGTCAACTTGTCAACAAAACAAATCCTGCATTCCGAATTAGACCATGATCACTCACAGCTATCCTATTCTATATTGTAGTCTGTGCTCACAGCGATCACATCGATATTTTGCGTTCCGTATTAGATATCATGATTATGCTGATTATGCGAACTCTCGTGAACGC
Organism: Brachylomia viminalis; assembly: GCA_937001585.2. Taxonomy (NCBI): domain Eukaryota; kingdom Metazoa; phylum Arthropoda; class Insecta; order Lepidoptera; family Noctuidae; genus Brachylomia; species Brachylomia viminalis. The sequence goes on from OW443299.2 coordinate 16,095,800, forward strand.
GCTCACAGTGGTCGCTCAACGTCAACTTCAAACCTTGCACAAAAAAGACCGATTGGATATGCTTCTGTAAATGGAAGTTCAACGCATTGGCACTTATATTTTGTTGGATTACTCTATCGACTCTGTTAACTCAGAGTTTGAGAACGACAATTCGTCCAGGGATGAAACGGATATCGAAGTGCTTATGTTAGCGTATTTACATGCTCCCGGCAAAGATTTACCCCGAAGTAAAATAACATGTTCATATTCATTTATTTATTGTTTGTCACAGGTAAAAAGACAGTTCTTACAGTTCGCATTAATGTATCACTTTAAAACATACCCATGGGGTTTACAATATTTATATATGTGTGGCTATGTTAAAATTAATTAAAAAGTAATAAAACTACACTTACACTCTTAATTGTTACCAAGAATTACAAATAACATAGATGCAACAGTAATTAAACATAATGCGCAAGAGTTCAAAACTCATTTCAGGTATTTATTTATTTATTAAAACTTTATGCACAAGTAAAAACTGTACAAAGGCGGACTTAATGCCTTAATGTTTTCTGTTACGTCTTGGATTTTACAGCATAATTTCAAAAATGGCGCTTTAGTTTACCATAATTTTTGACAGCGCTCACGGTGATATTCATTTAGGGCATGGTCGGCGTTATCGCAAGATGGCGCATGTCATGATGTCATATATTATGACGATTCACGGGACATCATTGTCGCGCTCACGCGTAGACAGAAGTTTCTCTGTCTACGCGCTCACGCTAATTCGGTACCACGCGCGCGCGCCCCCCGTGCCCGTTAGCACGCTCAAATCGATTACAGTGCAACTCGGAACGCTCCCATACTATTTTTTTTTTTTGTGAATGCATCTCACAGTTGACCTTGAGAGGTCGTCACTACGGATAATCCTGCGGCTGCCTTATGCGAACCTAACTCGAAGGAGTAATAGTGTTCTGTGACTCGAAGCCTCGGCTCTCTCTCCGAATCTCGGCCTCGGGCGTCGCTGGGGGACAGCAAGGTGGGACAGGCTAGATCAGATTTGGATGATTATTATTATAGGGAGAATTTAAATCTGTCAACGTGACTGGTACTGATCGGTTAAAACTACAGGCTCAGCTACGGCACGGGCTGGCACTTCGTCGAGCAAGGGTCGGAGGGGACAATTATGTCAGGGGATTCGAGAGGGACCTCGGCGGCGAGGTCGGAACGACGGTGGATGTTTTTTGTGTACTGTACTGGTAGCCCTAGTGCTCTCCTGGAGGAGGGTTATGGGTTCATCGGGGTAATTTTGGAGGAGACATAACAGGCGGCCCTGACAACCAGAGGGTTGTGATGCTTGGCGGCGGTATCGAAGAAACGCTTGGAAATGCGTTTCATGAATTGATGGATAGTGGGACTTTGCGTATGCAAATACTGCACAGGCATACTTAGGTCATTATTGGACGAATGCACGCTGTGTAATTGCGCAATTTACACCTGAGGGACAGTTTGCTACGTGCATTCAGAACGGAGTGGAGTCTACCGAGAGCGAAAGCAGCGCGCGAGCGGGCCTGCTTTATGTGCTCTGCGAAAGTCAGATGCTCATCGAGGATCACACCTACGTATTTAGTTATATTATGTGAATTCTACCATCTGAATGATCGACTAAAGCCAATTTTGGTTGGTAAACTTTCCCTTCCCTAAGCCTCTTTTCTTCTTTTCCCACGTCCACCACACGTCACATCTGACAATATCACGAAGTGTCATGAACGTCAATATAATATGCCAATTTGGTAATTTTGGTAATCTTTCTAATGTTTTTGTGGATTGTGTACGACTTTATTTCCAAAATTTTTAATTTTCGGTAGTTTTCGTTTTATACAAAATGATATTTTATCTTTTATTGTGTCATGTTTTGTTCATTCCGTTTATTAACAGCAGTAACACGACAGTCAGTAAACCGGACTTAGCAAACAAAACTCTGTCTGAACTTGAACCTCTCAAGTTAAATCAGTCGAATGAAACGAAAGTAACATTGCTAAGCGAAGGCGGTTCCTTATTGCCAGGGACATCGATTTTGGCTTTACCCAAAGACAAACTTACGAGCCTCGACAGTGAATTGGTCAAAAATAAAGTAAAACCTGTTGTTGCACGAAAAGGAGTTGTTTATATCGAAGACGATAACTTGAAACCTCAACAAAATAATATATCAACCAATAATGAAAATCACACCGTTGCTCCCAAAATACTAGAAAACACAGGTGCATTCAAGACAAACATAACTGATTACACATATAAGTCAATTGAGTCCAAGGTGAACAGCTCTTTGCTGAACCAATTATCCAGTGGTGTGAATAATATGAACAAAACTGATAAACACAAGAAGCCCTTACTGGTATCATATAATACTCTAGCAAATATGACAGTCAAGTCTTCACCAGGAACATTGGTTTCTGATCAAATCCAGTCGCCTAACAAAGACTTAAAAGCCTATGCAAAGAATGTTAATAGCCATCCTGGGATGATAATGCCTCTAGTTATATCAATTTTGTTAGTTCCTATGTTTGCAGTTCTCGGCTACATGGCCTTGCGACGAGGACAAGAAGCTTGGAAGAACAGGCATTATAAAAGAATGGATTTTTTGCTTGATGGCATGTATAATGACTAGATATTATACTGAAATTAATTCACATTTAATGTTGGCAATTCTTATTTAATGATATTGCAAAGAGATATTATATAATTATAATGTGATAAACATCTGAATGGTCAGTGGTTTTATACTATTTTTACGAGAACAACTTTTCTTGAAGATGTGTCTCTGAATGTTACATGTTTTATGGAATTATTGGCAATAATTTAAGATTGTTAATTAAATCATGTTATAAGGTTTATTGGATAGCTATTTACATTTGTCAGATAGGGTTGTCTTCAACAAATATTTTGATAAAGTGCAGGTTTGATGTGAAGATGACAATAAATTATAATGATGGTGCTAGATATGTGCCTTAAATTTAAAATCTATGTAAACAAGTTTCTTTAGTAGCATGAAATTTCTTTCAAGTGAACAAGTCTTCCTTTTAATGTAAGTTATTTATTAGAATGTTATTGTGATAATTTAAATTAATATATAATATTTTATACACACCATTGTTGATCTTAAAATGTATGCATGCTGACAATGTTTCATTGTAGTTACCAAATAAATGTATTTTTAAGTTTATACAGTCTCAAATGAGTTCGCATTTTGCTTAAATATATCTTTATTTTTACTCATTTTTGTATAAAAATATTACAGCTTTCATAAATCTTTCATTACTATTGTCAATTTTCACTAATTTTATTTTGATAATATAATTATAGAAATCAAAGATGCATGATGTATTAATTATTACTAATTATTTTAGTGATTACTGTCATAGCATTATAAATTATAATGTATTTATAGTGCATTATGAAGAAAATAATATTTTTTGTAAACTACTTTTCATTAATAAAAATTGAACAGCATTGTAACTACTTATTGTTTAAATAGTTTTGTTCTTCTTATTGTCTAATGTTTGTCTCTATAATACACTAAGGCCCAGCGCACACCGCTGGAGGCGCGGCGGAGCGCATTTCCATGTAACGCGCGGGCGGATTCCGCGGGCCCCGAGCGGCGCCAAGAGCCCTTGAGAGCCCTCGAGCGGAGAGACGCTCGGCGGCGCGCAACTACTCCGAGCGCGCCCATGTCATTCGCTGATCGATGCTACGACGACCACACTAGTTAAAACTCTCCAGGCACATCTAACCGCCAGCCAGCCGGGCGCGGGGTAGTGCGGCGGCGGCGCGAGCGCAGAGCAGCACGGCGGCGGCGCGAGCGCAGAGCAGCACGGCGGCGACTGGAGCAGTCGCGCGCATGCTCTTGTAGTAGCTTGAGGGCGCTCCGAGCACCGCGTGCGAATTTATTCTTATATTGACCGTATGAAGGTTTATATTAAATTGTTGTCTTCAATTGCTCTCCGCCGCGCCTCCAGCGGTGTGCGCTGGGCCTAACTCACAGGTACAACTGAAAACGCTTTATGGTATTTAAAGTCATATCATACCTTTATCCAAAAATATTTCAAGTTTATAGCCTGAATGGAAAATGAATTTGCTTGAATGACTTACTCACTGCGAGCAATCGCTTTGCGAATTTATTTTGCAAACATTCGTTACGCGAACTTTTGCTACGCACCAAACATTCATTCGCGAAACGAACAGTTTGGTCAGTTCGTGTACCTACTATAGTCCCTACGTACCTACTATATACCACTGCCTGACCTTGGGGAAGACAGGCGTAATGTTGTTTTTTTTCCTTGTTAGCCCATACTATCCTACTGCTGAGCAAAGCCCTCCCCCAAATCATTCCATTAACTCTTGCCACGCTACCTCGAACCAGCCCTTGCGGTACGCGTCCAGCATAGCTATTCAAAACCATTCGATTCGCTTCCGTGCCGAATCGAACATCAATCAATATTTTCGATTTCCGAGTCGGAAATTACACATTTTAGGTTACCTGATTTGACTAGGCCCCAACCGTAAATAGCCGTCGGAAGAATAGTGGTCTTTGGAATAGTGGTAGTTTAACCGAATAGAAGACCACTATTCTTCCGACGGTATTTACGGTTGGGGCCTAGTCAAATCAGGTACCTACCCAAAAATGTGTAATTTCCGACTCGGAAGTCTGTCGAATGATTGTGAATAGCTATGCAGGTCGTCTCGTCATCTGGGCCGGCCTCAGCGGCGCCATCCATTTTCAGGCACCAATAATGTGGAGTGTTTTGCCCAGGAGCCTGGCAGCCTTCGCTCCTACATCCAGTATGAATTTTGCCGTCTTTTTACACCCAGAATGCTGTGTTCCATTGCTCTTTGACAAACTCCAAGACGGACTTAGGCGACTTGGTGAGCGACCAGCGCATTGTGGGTCAAAACTATAGCAGTTTAGACCTCCCGGGCGCTGGCCGCTCGCCGAGTTACAAATTCCATTTAAAAAAATACCTACCTCAAATATCTCTACCTCGAAAGATCTCGTCATTCTGATGAATAATTATTATTAAACGTTTTTCTCTAAAACTGATAGTTTGCCCGGAAAAAATATTTAAAATTTTTGTTGTATTTTTTATAGATATAAGTATTTTTAAATGAAATTTGTAAAAAAAAAAACCTAGGTAGGTATATCCCTCATATAGCGGTTTCGATCCACCGTGCAGCAGGGTAATTGCGTAACACACTCAGTAGCAGTGTCTTTCATTTCGACAGTTTATCAACATTCATTACATCATTTACGATGTTGAGCAGAAAAAAAGTCCAACATATTATAATGCAATGGATTAGCAATATTCAAAAGGATTCTGATTGTGATTGGTAGTGTGTTACGCAATCAGGGTGCAGTTCTGAGCACCTTATGTTAGGACGGACAGGATACACAAATGTCGATGAGTTTGGATCGGCAGGTCACCCTTCATTAGAATCTTCATGGACCAGTAGCTTTTCCAGGTATTTTCGATTCGACCATCGATTTCCCTTTCCTGCCGTTTTCGAAAGAAACTAAGTAACTGGCCCAAGTAGATTTATACTCATCGACATAAAGTATTTCCTGCCCGTCTATCTCGACCCTACGCTTAGTGCTGGTGGTCATTAGCTGATGTTGTGATATGTGTACTATATAGTACTTCATAATTCCATAGTGAATACAAACGCGAAATAAATTTTAATCGCTGTGCTCTTGGGCTCGCGAACGAATGTTCGTTGCGTACTTTACAAACCGAATGTTTGCAAAACTAATAATTCGGGAAGCGAGTGTTCGCGGTGCGTCTGGTTCCTCCTAATGTCTTTGATATTTAGTTGGTCTATCTCTCATATTGAAATAGCATCGCTCCTGTAATCCCCGATGTTTTATGTAGAAGTATACACCCACTTTTCGTCCGTTATATTAAGTTAAGTCCCATGTATGAGGGAGCGAACCTATTGCCATCTACCGGGCGCAAATCCAGACTTCAAGCTGCTACTGAAACATTCTTGATGGAAAACCCCTGTTTTTTCTGTTCCGTGGAAAACCCCAATAACATTTTGCCCGACCTGTGAATCGAACCCAGGACGTCATTCTCAACAGTAGCGCTAGCAACCATTAGACCAACGAGGATATATTCCAATAGTATTTGATTGTAAACAGATAGACATAAAATCACGAATGTATTCCCGGAAGGGTTGGGTAGTGCTGTAATAAATATTAATTAAATAGGAGGAGCAGGAGAGCCTATTGCTATCAATCAACCGAGCACAATTCCAGACTTTGGACTGCTACTGAGAAATTCTTAATAAAACGAAACGTTAGATACTTTGCTCAACCTGGAGATCAAATCACTTTTCTTCCCAGCTAGATTTAATTGGTGTAGCGGTATCAACATTGCCACATGCGAACTACGCATCACACTGACGTCACGCAAAATCCTGCATCGCGCAAGCAGAGTTTACCACGCAACTAGCATATATACAACGACCCGATATCAGTCGTCCGGCAGTTGCTCACCAGACACGACAACCGTCTGGTCGGCGGATCCTCCCTTTTCTATGGAGGTATGAGTGAACTTTACACCCTGCTCCTCGTGCCTCTACAGGGTGATTGGAAGATGGGTGCAAACCTTTAAGGCGAAGATAGTACAGACAGTTTAGAACAATTTAAGCCATGGTTGTCTTAGACGAAGTCTTACCATTTTTTTAAACCAAATTTTTAAGATTTTTTTCGAAAATTGCCAAAACTTTAACTAAACTGGTTATTTATAGCTAAATTGAATGATAAATGAATTCATTTTTATTTTATTTAATTAAAGTAATGTGTAAGCAATCTAGCAAAACATGTTTTAGGCCTCTGTGTCGTTAGACATTTTTTTTACAGACATTTAAAGTTCATATAAATTTAAATAAATCAAAAATCATTTTTGAAAACCTTATTTAAAAAAAAAACGAAGTGTGCTTTTTTTGTTCAAATATTTTTGAAAACATGCGTGATATGATAATCGCTCTTTCCTTTGAGGTGTCATTTACGAGGATATTTTACAAATTATTGAAATTAGGATCTACAAACGAATTTGAGGGAGAAATTTTAAATTTTAGGCGGAGTAATTAAAACAACATTTGAATCTAAATTATTTATTGTTCATGTTCAAAATGTCTGCCATGATTCCTAATACAAGCACGGCTACGTCTTCTCACTTCTGTTGTTGTTATTTTCAACATCATCTCCAGTTTCATCGTTTCAAACGCTGAATTAATTCTCTCCATCAATTCTTCTCTCGTGTTTATTTCAACATTCGTATACACCAGTTCCTTGGCCCGGCCCCACACGAAAAAGTCCAGCGGGGTCAGATCTGGTGAGCGAGCGGGCCAAGGGATGGGTCCATATCTGCCGATCCAGCTGTCAGGGAAGCAATTATTTAAGTGTTCCCTTACATTTAACGTCCAATGCGCTGGACAGCCGTCTTGCTGAAAGACGACTGTTCGGTCTCTTTCGAATATCGGGACACCGGTTTCCTCTATCAGAACTGGTAAATCGAATTGTAGAAAGTGCAAATAATTTTCACTATTTAAATTATCCGGTAAGAAGTGGGGCCCAATCAATGTCCTGCCAATTACTCCAGCCCATACATTGACAGAGAATTTTCCCTGAAACGACACTCGCTTCTTAAAATGTGGATTATTGTCTCTGTCGGCCCATTCATGGAGGTTATGAAAGTTTGTAATGCCCTCCCTAGAAAATTTGCTTTCATCCGTCCACAAGATTGATTTCAGGAACCACGCATCTTCGATGTCTCTGTTGAGGAGGAAACGGCAGAACTGTATTCTTCTTTGGGGATCTTGCTCTTTCAGACCTTGCACACCCCTACCATGGAACGGATATTTGTCATTTTGGTGCATTGTATGCCACACCTTCCATTGTGAAATGTTTAGATTTTGAGCTATGGCTCTGGTACTGGTAGTAGGATCTGCTTGAAATGCTGCCAAAATGTTTTCTTCGACGTCAGTTTCATGTCTGCCTGGGTTGACTCCAGGTTCCACGCGGTGAAACCCAACTTCGGCAAGTCGACGAAAAGTGTTGTAAAACACTCGCACATTCGGTACCCTGCGATTCGGAAAGCGTTCTTGATACATCCGTCGCGCCAAGGATCCATTGCCATCTGCTCTGCCGTACATAAATACGATATCCGCATATTCCTGATTGGAAAAAGTAGCCATAGCTACTTAACAATTAAGAAAAACGGCGTAGGAGCGCACTAAATGTCAACTCAACACAACTCAAAAATCAACACGTGCAGGAGCTTGCGGCTACGACTGGACACGGTGAAACAAAAATGTTTATTTATTTATTTATTTATTTAGGATCTCCAACAAAAGATGTACACAATACATGACACATAAATAAAGAGTTACATCAGGTAATAAGTAAGTGTACTCCTTCACTTATAGGAGACCACAACATGCACAAAGTTAAACAACTAAGCTAACAAAGTTAAAATTTGGAAAAGTTAATTAAGAGACACAAAACGTAATAAAAAAAAATAAAAAAATTACAATAAGATAAAACCTTTAGATATTGGTACTCAAACTGAATCTATTAGGATTTTCTTATATTTAGACAGAGACTCGCAGATGTCTAAATTCGTAGTTTTAGATAACATGTTGTATTGCCTACAAAGTTACAAATGTTCAAAACTAACGCAAACAACACGTGCAGGAACGCAAAGGGCTACAACTGAACACGGTAAATTGCGAATCAACATGACAACGTCCTCTCACATGGGCAGCTGTAGTTTGACTAATTCCATAATAATATTAATACCTACCTAAAAAAAGTACTCTGTGACTAATTCAACTAATTGTAATAAGTAAAACATGTGACCGCTTCAACACTAACCCTAACCACACCCTAACTAAATAAAAACACGATTTTGTTGCCTTAGTACAGTGACCGGCACGAATCTTGAGCGCTCGATGAAAGAGTGGGGACTTTTTTTACCATAGGTTTACAATGCGTAGACGGATCCCCACTCTTAAATCGAGCGCTCAAGATTCGTGCCGGTCACTGTAACTAATACCATTTTGCTGTAAAAACCAACGTATTTATCGCTATTTTCTATTTTCGGTTCTTTCGTGTGCCGCACTGCGCGCGGCGGCCATTGTTTAGATAATCCCCTCAATTGGCATGTGCAAAAAATTCTTAAAATTGAAGTAATTATCATTTCGAACACATAAAGTAAGCTTAGCGTAAGTTTTTTAAGCAAAAATTTTGTTTTAATTAGTCTGCCTAAAATTTAAAATTTCTCCCTCAAATTGGTTTGTAGATCCTAATTTCAATAATTTGTAAAATATCCTCGTAAATGATACCTCAAAGGAAAGAGCGATTATCACGCATGTTTTCAAAAATATTTGAACAAAAAAATCAGCCTTCGTTTTTTTTAAATAAGGTTTTCAAAAATGATTTATGATTTTTTTAAATTTATATGAACTTTAACGGTCTTATTACAAAACAAGGTTTTTCTTTTGACATGGTTTAAACCATCGAGCCTGTTTTTGAAATAAGAACCTAACTGAAATCGAAATACAGTTCCTTTTACAAAACTGTCAACTTAGTCCGGTCTTAGGTTGTCAATTTTGTATTAAGAACTTTACTAAAGTCGGCATAAAGTTCCAAATACAAAAACTAAATCGAATGTGTAGGTTGGGACTAAAGTTAGATCGTGTTTTGTAATAAGACGGTAAATGTCTGTAAAAAAATGTCTAAAGACACAGAGGCCTAAAACATGTTTTGCTAGATTGCTTACACATTAATTAAATAAAATAAAAATGAATTCATTTATCATTCAATTTAGCTATAAATAACCAGTTTAGTTAAAATTTTGGCAATTTTCGAAAAAAATCCTAAAAATTAGGTTAAAAAAAAATGGTAAGACTTCGTCTAAGACAACCATGGCTTAAATTGTTCTAAACTGTCTGTACTATCTTCGCCTTTTTTTTTAAATTTTTTTTATTATAATTCACAAAACTGATGTACAATCACAAATGCATTAAAACAGTTACAGCACAATATTTCTGATTGACACCTACTCGATGTGAATCTAGCATGCATAATTTAAGTACCTAAAACAGTTAGTATTTAAAAAACAAAAATTAAACAAAACTTACAAAATGTGAACTTATCCATATAGGTAGTTACCTAATGACATTTTTTTGGGAAAGAACAATCAAAAATATATAAAAAACAAAATTAAAATTAAAAAATATGAAAAAATTATACAATGAACATATCTATTTCGCCACGAATGGAGTTAGCAAGAGAAAGCATGCGGCCAATGGGTGAAAAATTACCGATATTAGTCCGACTGTGAGGCAGGACGAAAGTCCTTCGGTTTAGTAAACGGCTATTATTACGAGGGATACTAAATTTCACTTTTTCTAAAAGCTCAGGAGAATCTATTAAACCATTTGTTAGTTTAAACAAAAACATTAAATCTAAAGATTTCCTACGTGCGCTTAAAGATTTCATTTTATAATAATTCAGCCTATAGTTATACGAGTTCAGACTGCGACATCTGTTATCCGAGTAACATAGATGATAATTATAAAAACCTTTTTTGAACGCGCTCTATCCGATCCGAGTGCACCTGATAAAACGGGTTCCATACCGTACTACAATACTCCAAAATACTTCGAATAACGCTGTTGTAAATGGAAATAGTTAAAATTGGTTGTTTAAAAATGTTCATTTCCCTTACTATGAAACCTGACAATTTAGATGCCCGACTAATCATTTGATCGTAATGACTCCTGAAACTTAAACCACTGTCTAATAAAACACCAAGGTCCCTTATAGTATCAACTTCTTAGAGCGGGCTGTTATTGATTAAGTAATAGTATGGACATGTTTTCCTTTTTCTACTAAACTTAATGAAGTAACATTTGTTTTGATTCAATGACATTTTATTTTGTATGCACCAATTGTGTACGTTATTTAAATCTAACTGAAGCTGAATAATATTGGATTCATTGTATATAGTTCTATATATTTTTAAATCATCAGCAAAAAGTTTATATTCCGAATCAATTTTGTGGCCCAAATCATTTATAAAAACTAAGAAAAATAGAGGCCCCAAGTGTGACCCCTGTGGCACCCCTGATGGTATGTTACATTGATTGGACTTAAAACCCTTGAGATACACTAGTTGCGAGCGATTTTTAAGTACGATTCACACCAACGAAGCAACGACCCATGAACACCCATACTTTCTAATTTTGCAATTAGTAAGTCGTGATCTACCAAATCGAAGGCCTTTTTAAAGTCAGTGTATATTGAATGTACTTCTCTACCGTCATCTAATGCAGATGATATATATGAAACATACTCAACTAGATTAGACACTGTAGATTTTTTGGGGCGAAAACCGTTCTGGTTATCATTCAGCATATTTTTAAAATGAGAAAACATTTTTTTCTGTACAAGCGATTCCACAACTTTGCCACAAGCAGATAGAATAGACACTGGTCTATAGTTTGCAACATCATCAACACTACCAGATTTAAAGATTGGCGTGATGTACGCTATTTTCCACTGATCAGGGAATAAACCCTGTGCCAAAGAATTGTTGAATATTGTAGTCAGTGGATCAGCCAGGTTCGCTGCACATTTTCTTAGGAAAAGAGGAGGGATTGAATCAGGCCCAGGTCCTTTATCACAATCTAGGGAAGACAAGTAATCGAAAACTTCTTTTACTTCAAGTTTGCACCGACTGAAAGTGTTATTGTTACAGGGAGTGGGTTGAACTGGCGTTAGCGTGTGCATGTTACTATTTAGTCTATAAGCCTTAAAGCTTTGCACCCATCTTCCAATCACCTTGTATATTGAAAAAGCCCGCATTTCGTCCTGGTCCAGTGGTCCCATATCAGAACGGGTTGAGCATGGGCTCGTTTGATCTACTTGTACTGCGTTTATAATTTATACTTTGTATGGAATACTACAATAAGACGAAAAAATAAATCATCATTACAATCGAGAAGTATTTTTGCGTTACAAAAATCTACTAAGCGTACAACTAAATACGGATACTGTCATCGATTTACTACAGCTGAGTTCTACAACATTTTGGATATTTCATGTCATGCGAACATCTCTAGAACGTATAGTATTGTCTGGATTGGATTGTGTGTCTTTTTGTGATTTTTTTATTCTTCATTTTGGTTCTTGCGATAAATATGATAAACTAGTTTTTTCATGAAAGAAAAGTGAGCGTATTATTAATAAAAAAAACGGATAACATTATTTACATAGAATTGATCTGTCTGATAACCTTGGTCAATAAACGTCAAGAATTTCAAGTGAGAATGATTTGGTAAGTAAAAAAACTCGTAATGTAACTAAAAATATTGTTTAGTCCCTGCAATAATTTTATAGGAATATTAAAAACTTAAATATTGATCTTTAGTAAAATGTGAATGGCGCTAATGAAATAACTCTAAGGGTTGCATTTCAGTAACTTGGTGTTCCTATTTTAATTCAAGCCTTCACTTGAGATCACTGGCATGTATGAAATAATAACTACATACTCTCAATACTGGCATATATCCTTAGTGTTATCTTCTAAGATAATAAATCAAATCTTTAAATACATCTATATTTTTGCTTGAAAATGAATTTGTTGTTACTAGTATCTATAAAATATTATGTTTAGAAGTCATTTAAATATTAATAATTTGGTCATCAGACAAATGGTTACAATAATAAGTTAAAAATAAGGAGCGGTAATCTACAAGCTCACTAGCTGTTTCTGTGAATACTTGTATTTAATTGATTGTGTCTCACAATACCATCTTTGTATAACTCAAACCATTTGAGTCTAGTCTAACACAAATGGTATCTTGATCTTAGTAGCTCAGTATATCAGTCATACATCTTAGTAACATAGTACTCATTCATTAAATACCATAAAATAAGAATTGGCCTATCATACTTTTTTCTCAAAGTGATTTAAGTGTATCCATGAATTGCTGTAAACTTATAAATCCTGTAATTAATGTCTCTTATAATTATCGTTTTTTACTTGTCCCTTTCTATTTTTATCCCTATTTTTATTTTTAAATATTGGCCTATAGTGAACAGCTGATTCATTTTGTTTATTTATTTGACCAAGGACAATGTTCTATTTTCTCAGTTTTATCTTGTTATCACATAATATAATAAGTTTAAGAAGAAAGTTTTTAAGATAAGATAATATGTTTTGAAATAGAACAAAGAATTATATGAATCATATTTGCAAAAATAACATTACAATAGCTTGTTTTCCTAAACAGATTCAAATATGGCCAGAGCTGTTATTGCTGTGATTTAACAATGGATAACATGAAAAATTTAATAAAAAAATGAATGCTCCAAGTGGGTGTGTCAGCTGCAGTAATGGGTCGCAACAGTTTGATAGCAAACATGATGCAGACTGCTCCGAGGGGGAAGACGCTCAGATCAGACTGGCTCCCCATGTGCAAGCATACCTGGCACGCAACAACCCCACAACCAACTGTTGTGGCCTCACTATACCAATCGCCTTCGAGAGGGCTGCTACAGGAACCTGGTGGAACCCCCGATTTGATTCAGAGATACTTGAAGGCCAATACAGAAGTAGTTCCTTTAGACAAATAAGACTAAGATTTAGGTGAGTTCTCTCAAGGAGTTAATCCACTTATAAGTGTCTAATATTCATGCATGAATGTCAGTAAAGTGATAAATTGCCTGATGTCACTACTTTATCATTAAAAAACAAATTTGATGTTTTTTTTTCTTTTTTCAGATTTGCACTTTTATACATTTTGATATTTTCTATATCATGGTTTGTCTACTTTGTGGCTCTTGGTTTGAATGGCATAACAGTAAAATGGCCATTTTTGTGTTCTATATTTGCTGGGGTCCTATTGATTACATCTGTTATGCTATTTGTAACATTCACAAATATATATAAAGTGTACACTTTCAAGCTCTCCTTGGTCATGGCACTCGCTCTGTGTACCCTTAGCCTGTCACTGGTGACACTCACCACACGGGTAGACACCGCATTTTCACAGGCTGCTGACATCAGTCAGTCAGGACACTTCACCATGTGCATTGAAATATTGCTGATTATATACACACTAACACCATTACCACTGTATGCCTGTGTTATCATTGGAATTTTGTATTCAATAGTGTTTGAAGTACTGAATATTGTGTTACATTTGTCTGAGCAAGAATGGCAATGCCCCGGAATGTTTGTGAGAATTTTACTGCAGCTTTGTGTTCACATAATCGGTGTACATATATACTTAATGACCTTTGTGAGAATGCGCGGCACGTTTATGAAAGTAGGGCAGAGCCTGTTAGTAAGAAAACAGCTGGAAATGGAAAAGCAGCTAAAAGAAAAGATGATACATTCTGTTATGCCACCCAAAGTGGCAAACTGGTTGTTGGAGGAGCAAGTACTTGACACCGAAGCTAGTTTTAAGCCACACGATCCGCTCAAACCGAGACACTCAAACCCCGGCGCGTCAGACATCAAGTCGTTGTTTAGGCCTTTCAACATGAGCTCAATGGACAATGTCAGTATACTATTTGCTGATATTGTCGGCTTTACCAAGATGTCAAGTAACAAGGGTGCTGAAGAATTAGTTAATATATTAAATGACCTATTTGAGAAGTTTGATGAGTTATGCCAAAATCATGGATGTGAGAAAATTTCTACATTGGGTGATTGTTATTATTGTGTATCTGGCTGCCCTGAGCCCAGACCGGATCATGCTACATGTTGTGTAGAAATGGGACTGGGTAAGTGCAATTCTAAACAGAATTTAATATCAAGCCACTATCAAGAAGATCAGATAGATAAAACTAGTAAAATAGTTCCCCTGTAGTGACTCAATCGAGCCTTGTTTTACGAATTTTAAGAGGGGGACTAATCTTTTATCAAGACTGGTAACTTACTGGGCAGACAAAGCTACGACGGATCGCGCTCTAGAACAAAAACTAACATCAAAACGTGATCCGTGTTAAAAATTCAGATTCAAGAAATTTCGCTTCCGCGGTGTACGAATACCATGCCGCGACTTATTCATAATAAATATTTCAGGAATGATAGACGCTATAAAGGAATTTGATAGGGTGCGCGGCGAAGGAATAAATATGAGAGTAGGGGTTCACACCGGCACCGTTCTGTGCGGTATTGTGGGCACACGCCGGTTTAAATTCGATGTCTGGAGTAATGACGTCAGCTTCGCCAACAAAATGGAATCCACTGGGAAGCCAGGTCGCGTCCACATTTCAGAAGAGACTGCAAAATTTCTTGGAGGTTCCTATATCTTAGAAGAGGGCGATGACGTCTTTGGTGAGTGAATTTATAAATAGATTTACGATTGCACGATCATTTGTATTGTGGACACATTCTAAAACCAATTCTGTTTGTTTAGGTCATAAAACCTATTTTATCGAAGGCCGTCAGCTGTACTCCCCTTATAACCATGACAACTGCCTGACTCCCTGCAATCCTATCAACTTACGCCTGATTATATCCCCCGCAGCATCTCCTCAATCCGTCCTCTCCTGCAATCACTCCCCACTCCCGTTGTCACCTAGAGGCGACGACAGATTGGGATCCAGAAAAGATTCTAAAAACTTCCTCTCCCCAAGTGCATTTTATTTCCGAACAAAAGCCAGTTCATTGCCCAGTATATTGGATTCGGACACAGAGCTGGACGAAAAGACCAAGGGATTCCCTGACACTAATGACAGCTCGTCAAAGAGTCCCACTTCTGTAGGTGAGTTTTTTTTTGTCCCCAGTTATACGTATATATAGCTAAGTATATTATAATGATAAATAAATAAATGATAAATAATTTTATTTCTTTAGGTAAGTAGGTTTGTACAAACATTTTTACACGTCAATCATATTTTAAAAACTAGATGAGGTCGGCGTTTCCTATCTGACTACTCTGAGAAAAAAGGCCGAAACAAACTCAGAGGTCACGGTCTCTTTTAAAGTCCAGACATAATCTTGGTCAGATCATGTGAAGACCATGTAGATTGGTGTCTGAAACGGTCTTTTGAGGAAAAACCATACAGATTGAGCGGACCTGTCCAGTCAGTGCACGCATTTGTCAGTAATCTTGCCGCTCAACTCAGAACTTAAGGAGCACAACGATTCGACGAACAATACCAAAGAAAGGACATTTGGATAGGCCGCATAAATAACTCAAGCTGCCAGATCGTGAAACTAACTAAGAAATAAAATAAAAAAAAGTAATAAACCACATAGGTATAACCTATGTGGTTTATTACTTTTTTTATTTTTTATATCGTTGTATATAATGTAATGTAATATAGGTTGGAATATCAACGAATTTTGCGGATTTAAAGGGCACAGAGAGTTATCCTGGCTCAACTAAATTGGTGTTACATTGTGTGGTGGCACATTGCGAATTTTTGCTTGTGATTGGTATTTACATTTTGTAACAACAAGCTAAAATTACCTCAATTATTTTTTATTAATTTTGTATCTGTTCGTTTTTTTACTTGGATCCAGTTTATTATTATGAATTGAACCGAAGAAAAGTGTTATTTATCTCAAGAATAAGACACACGCTGATAAGATATAGAGTGACTTCATTACGTGAAGGTGATGCTCTTTGTCACTTATATCACGACATGAGTGGGATGATTTGTGTTAGTCATTCGGTCCGGTATCATCCTAAGTTTATAAAAAAAAAGTAAATTCTTTAAGTCAGAAATCATATTTCTCTAATACTTCGTTCGCGTGCTCTGAATTAATCGACGACAATACGCATTTCGTATCAGCATTGGCAGTAATATCGAGCAAATGAACTGTAAACATGTAGCAAAATTCGATTTTATAGTCGAGCAATTAAAGTCGCTATAGATTTCTCCTGCTTTCATTGCAAACAGAAATAGTAGCGATTTAACCACAACGATGTTAATGTTGCTGAGCGATTGTAACATAAATTGCTAGAAACAACAAAAGATATGTCTGAAACCTAAATTGATAGCAGTATTGCGATTATCTTTTGTTGTATGTTCATGTCTGGCAACAAAATCTCTTGGTATTTCCGATTAGGATTTAGGTCGGTTTCTTTGACTTTGCTTGGTATCGATTATTGAGTAGGCACCTATGCACTGCAATTTTGAAGTAAATGTTTATTAGGCAACAGGAAAAAAACTATCAGCTACAGGACGTTACACTTACCTATACACTGTTGTGCATGAGTATACTATGAAACGTGTAGTTCAGTTTATAGATGTATCGAGTATCCGAATAAATAACAAACAATACTATTTTAGGGAGCTACGGCAAATACACTACGAAGCTGAAAAATTGGAAAGTGCCTAGATTTTTACGGAAGCATTCGGATACCCCGCTTCATGAGATGAAAAAACAGGAGTTGACTGACAAGTCTATACATTTCTTGGAGAGGGGAGACGTGGGTTCTGGGATGCAGTCCAGCAACGGTTACCAGCAAGTGCCTATTGTGATAGAATCTCAAGACAATAAGAGTAGGCCGGCGCAGAGTACCATTAAGCTGAACATCCCACCACTGAGCCATGACATGGCGTCCTTTGAGAGGGAGATCATCGACATACGATCCTATTTGAGCCAGTCCAGGAGTAACATGTCGCCTTTCGCTAGAAGTAGCAGCTACCGTTCTCAATATGGAAGAACGAACAATATTGAGGTAATTATACTTTATTTATTAAAAAAAACCTATCGTCCCGCGCCCCCTTGCTCGCCCCCTATTATATAATATGGGACTTCATAATAACTGGCGAAATGTGTGTGCCTAACCCATCGGGACTACATATGTGAGGTTATGTTACAACCTTCCACCAGGAAACCGCATGCCTTAGCATCGTTAGAAATGCCCACAAATATTCGCCGAGACCAAGTAAAATGTGTTTGTGTGTCACACTTGAGTGCTTTGTTTTAAGTCACGGATCTTGGTTGATATTGTTAACGACTGAAGCGACACTGGCCATTGGGACACGTCCAAGTCAATACACTTCGATAATACAGATTCTGATAAGAAACGTTTTAAGAAGATCTGCATACCAAGGCCGAGTATTAACTGCGCTCCGCTCCGCTACTTAAAAAATATTAATAGAATTATATTTGAACTATCATGATGTTTGTTTTTATAGCATCTTATCTCTCGGGTTTATATCTTTGCGAGATTATCAAAAGTTTTGGTAACAAAATATAAACTTTATAACCTCGCCCTTGACTCTGGAGCAATGTGAGTCGTAACTCGTAACAGATACTGGCGT
Source organism: Brachylomia viminalis (assembly GCA_937001585.2). Lineage (NCBI taxonomy): Eukaryota > Metazoa > Arthropoda > Insecta > Lepidoptera > Noctuidae > Brachylomia > Brachylomia viminalis. Next base: position 16,114,143 of record OW443299.2, read on the forward strand.
TTGCGCAACTCATTTGTAATAATTATGATCTTATTATCCGTTGGTCGTCTAATATATATTTTTTTTAGTGGTGTTGGGAGTACACATATTGTAATAATTATTTATTTCCATAATAATAATAATAATGTGTTGACCAGTTGTTGTTTACAATAACTATGCCGCCGTTAGCCACACGTAGCTAGGTACGGACATGTAACTTTCAGTATTTATATGTTTATCATTTGAATTAGTTTTGTCGTGACCGAGGGTCGCGGAAAACTCCGACTAAACCTCACATTAAAGCGATTATTTTCTTATGATTACCTACATAATTATACCGGCATCAAGTTTCTTACTTTGTACACACGGCTACACATCAAGCTATACATTTCCAGTATAAGCTGATCTCACATTGTATAGGATTTCCCTACGATGCGAGACCAGCGTAAACTGTTTTTGTATAGCTTGATGTGTAGCCGTGTTTACCTACTTAAATTATGTAGGTAAGTATCGCCAGGAACTTTATCACTTAACTACTTAGCAGTTTTGAGGAGTCATAGACCGTATTTTACAAAATAGTTTCAAATTCCCAAAAAATTGCTGTAAATCAGTTCATGAACTTTTTATTTGTGTTGTTTGGATAGTATGATCGCTTTTTCGTACCGTGTGCGAAGTATTTATCACCTACATACAACATAAGCAAGAAAACTTGTGTACACGTACATTTAACACGTGTTAGCTGGTAACGAGGAGTTGACACATAGCAACCTATTTTCTGATAAACATTGTTAAAATGTTGTTTTTTAAACACATTGTAGGTGCCAGTGTGTCGCGCTCGCAGTTCAACCATCACGACCCAGGACGAGTTGATTCGTCCGAAGGAACGAAGACTGAACTTGCCCCTCCCCTCGCCGCAGACCTCCGCGTCCCGACCGTCTGATGACGTCATCAGCCTCTGTCCCTCAGTCAACAGCCGCAAAGACTCCGGCATCAGAAGCACAAGTCGTCGCTCCAGCATACAGCAACAGGTCAACTTTGATGTTCCTATTTTTACTTATAACGTAAGTAAACATGCTAAATTAATCCCGCATGTATGTAGGATGCATATAGGTACAGACGCCAGCACATCAAGCTACTACAATCTGTCAAATTTCTTTAATAGATTTTCAACTTTATCGCTAAAGCATTAAGGTTCAAGGTTGATTGGGGAAATTTGACAGTTTCGGGTAGCTTGACCTGCTGGCGTCTGTACATCGATTTATTTTTCTTACATATAAATAAACTTGACGCAGATTTGAGTTAATGCCGGGAGATTTTTCACGAAACGGTAACGCATCGTAAACACGCTTATAATAAATTATAAACATATGCCCCTAGAGCTGTGTGCTGCAGTCATAAAGCATGTCCGTCATACCATCACAATTTGTACCAGCTTTCAGCTTTCTATACAGTCATTAGGGTTTAAATCTGCGTGACCCATGTTATTTATGTTCTGTTGGTATGAAAATTAGAAATGTTGAGCTCTGTTTTTCTTTATTATAAAGTGTCCGACATTGTGTGTTCTTATTTCGTTGGAAACATGAAATGTGGCAGAATAGTTACCAAATACACCCACATTTCCATTCACTAGGACTCGGGTTACAAATCACTTACGTTGTCCCAGTGGGTGCCGCTGACGTCATCAACGTATTAACACCACAAATGTCACATTTCTATGCGTCAGGGGATTTGTAGTGTGTCAAGAGAGTGACGAAAATAAACTTGCTAATAGCTTTGAGGTTTATTAAATTAAGGAAAACTCGTTAATTATACCTTTATACCTTTCGGTAATTGACCTATGATATCAATTATTGGCAGAGTCAAGAGCGGTTTTTAGTTTATATGTATAGCCAATTTGTAACGGTGAGAATATTGCAATCTTATTGGGAGTTATAATATTATGTTCTAGCCGTTTGGGGTTGAAATACTAGGGTCACACTAGGTCCGTGAGCCCACTTGGTTTTTCGAGATATCTCAAAGCGGGTGGTCGAGCTCTCACGTGACCCAAGGGCTGGCCCATTTTTTGGCCGAAGAATCAGAATTGCCATACAACGTGGCAATGTTGCCAGCCTTTTGGGCACTTTTACAGTTGACAGCAACGCGGGCGATGTTTTTTGATGCCCTATGACTGTTATCTTATATTCTACTCTATACTTACTAATAACAAAGCTGAAGAGCATGTTTCGTTTGTTACTGAAAATAACAGTAATATTTAAATCGAGTGTATTTGGTATTGGAGATAATCTATAACAAACTCCCAAACTGTACTAAGAATATCTCATCATTAAATATTTTAATTTATTTTACAATTACTTACAGGCTAGGCACTAAATTAAATGACTAACTAACTATACAAATAAATACAAAAACAAAAGGAAACTCAAGCGTCGAAGTACTCCTCCGCGTCGCTGTCATCCGGAAACGTGCCCAGAAGACTGGCAGCATTGCCACATTGAATGGCAATGCTAATTCTTTGGCCAAAGAACAACCCAGCGCTCTGGTCACGCGAAGTATTGACTAGTCTGCGAGAAATTTCCTTAAAAAGGAGACGCGCACTAAAAATTAAATATTTTTTATAATAAAGCTAAAATAATTTCTCACATCTAAAACTTGAATTAACGTATTTCTTAATGACCGAATTTAAAAAAAACCGCTCGTAAAAAGTTTCTTTCTGTCCCTTTCACGTGGACACAACATTCGGTATTTATAGTGTTATGAAATATTATTATTATTTATTGAATTAAAGCCAACACGGACCAATTATAAATTATATTATAAATATAAATTATAAATATAGAATTACTCTAATGGTTACGCATTGAAATCTTTGAAATAAATGTAGGTGTATTGGTTGTATTTTACCATAATGCATAGCATAAGCATAATCAGCCTATAATGTTCCCACTGCTGGGATACACTGGGCCACCACTGTTCCCACAATGCGTGAATCATTCAAATTTTATTCCCAGTGGTATAAAATAAAATAAAATAAAAAAACAACAGACTTCCAAAAAAAAACACTACAGAGTGAAAAATTACTTTAATTTCGGAAGTCGGTGTCTTTGCATCTGTATTTTAGTTTTTTCCACCGACTTCCGAAATTAAAGTTATTTTTCACTTTGTAGTGTTTTTTTTTGGAAGCCGGTTGTTTTTTGTTAAAAGTTTTTTATTTTTCACTTTTTACTTATGGTACCTACCCCACAGCAATTCGAAAACGATCATCTTACACGCCCACGTCCGTTTGGAGCCGGATTTTTTAAATTTAAAAATAAGTTATTGTAGATTTATTAAAAACCGCTCGACCGATTTCGATAAAATGTATATGTGACCACCTCTGAAATATGACCTACCAAACAAAAAAGTAGTGTCCGACCGAAGCTTCGGCTTCGGCTTCGGCATCGGCCACCTTCGGCCAAAAAAACATCTTCGGCGAAACCTTCGGCTTCGGCCCAAAACCCGGCCGAAGCCGAAGATTTCGCCGAAGGTCCGAGCAACCGTCGAGATTGAACGAACTGTTACGAAAGACTGAGTGAGAGAGCGACGGATCGGTCGTGTTTGCAGAGGCCGCGGGGAGTCACTGTCAAATATCACATTGCATGCGCGTCAAGACAAGTGAACTAGTGAAAAGGATTTTTATATTAATTGTAGCTTGTAGACAATATTGAACAAAATTAATTACTGAGAGATTATAAACCTTCGGCTTCGGCTTCTGCCGAAGGTTGTGGCGGTTGCCGATTAATCGGCTTCGGCTTCGGCCAAAAATAGACCTTCGGTCGGACACTACAAAAAAGGCATCATATAAATAAATTCATAATTGGTGGAATGATCGCGTAACAAACATACAAAAAAAAAACATACAGTCGAATTGCGAACCTCCTCCTTTTTTGAAGTCGGTTAAAAATATGGCAATACACTCGCTACTAATTTATTTCTAATAGCATGACCTGACATTATAATAGGGAAATCCAGTAATCACTAACCGTACGATATGTAACTTCCATTTTTATAATACCTACTTTAATTAGATAGCTGTGATAACAACCAGGTGATTCAACTTACGCTTTTAACTTTCCTCTGAAGTTTGCGTCAATGCGCGCTGGACGCATACGTTACTGATAGCGCGCATTGAGGCAAACCTCAAATAATTGCAAGTCAGAAGCAAATGTGCGCTATCTGTGACGTATGCGTCCAGCGCGCATTAGGTATGACTTCGCTTGCATTGGGGAATTACCTCCACAATTCCCAAGAACCGACTGAACAGATTAAATATCTCCAAACTATTAGAAACAACGCATCAGCTGATTAGTTGCTAGTTTGTCTTACCAAATAATAATAATTATAATTCAGATCTTCATCCACTGTTACAAGTTTTACAAACATTGGTTTATATTTACAGATCTACGCCCTGAACCACATCGCGACGTCACACCCCGACATGATGCAGCACCGCGTGTCGGGCTACTACACGTCCAGCCAGTCGTCCCTGAACGAGCACCCGCGCAGCCGCCTGCCCCCCCCACTCAACGACGAACAAGTCCAGTCACTCCAGAAACTGCGCAAACAATCCGACCTACAACTCATCCGCTGCGTACAAGACAACGCGCGCTCCGGCATCAACTACTTCGTACAACCACCCCTCAACAGATTCACACTCTTGTTCAAATCCTCCGAAATTGAAAGACACTACAGAGACAAAGCTCACAGAAGTGACGATTGCGAAGATTTCCCGCCCACGCTCACTACTTCAAGATTCAATACCGCTTTAGACATTCTAGTCTCCGCGATCATATTCTTAGCGGTCACAGCTTCGATATTCACATTATACAGTGACTGGAGATCTTCCATAGGGTGGTTCATCTTTTTCATATTCATAGAAATCGTAGCAATGGCACTCTGTTCGTATAGACATTATCTAAAGTGGAAGACGAATCACGAGGCACTCACGGATTCCATCTCTAGGTCGGTGAGAATATTCAGGAAACTGTCGAACTGGTTTCCGTGGCACCTGTCAGGAGGGTTACTCATCAGTTTGCCGATATTCGCCGTGCTCCTCAACTTTTCCTGTCAAAATACCACAATGACGATCCTGAGAGGTGAACAGTCGTTCTACGTGTACCTGCTGTGTATAAGTGTAGTGCACTTCTGCAACTTCACTCAGATGAACTGGCTTGTGAAAAATACTCTAGTGACGCTTTATGCTGGTTTGTTCCTATTTTTTGCCGTGTTAGGTTGTCACGAAGCTAATACTCAATTGCTGCTAGATGCTGATATTAATTTAAGGCTAAGCCCACAAATGTTTGCTCAGAACATATCCGACTACAGCCTCGTAAATAGTTCGTTGATCGACTGGCAGGGCCTTAACAACGGTACCATAGGCTTTGATAGGCACCAACACAAGCTACATTTGACAGAGCTTTACTTGGATGTTGTGTTGTTATTGATGCTGGTGTGGTTCTTGAACAGGGAGTTCGAAATAAGTTACCGTTTGAGTTTCTATAGTAATGTGGTGGCCAACCGCGACAAACAGAGAGTACAGAACATGAGGAATCAGGCCGATTGGTTGCTACACAATATAATCCCACGTCATGTCGCCGACCAGCTCAAAAATACGGCAAAATATTCGGAAAATCACAAAGATGTCGCCATCATATTTGCCAGTATAGTAAACTTTAATGAAATGTACGACGAGTCGTATTTGAAAGGGAAGGAATATCTGCGGGTACTTAACGAGCTGATAGCGGACTTTGATGAACTGCTAGAGAGGCCAGAGTTTCAGCACGTGGAGAAGATTAAGACTATCGGCAGCACCTTCATGGCGGCCAGCGGACTGAATCCCGACCTGCGCCACGCGTCGCGCGCCACCCACGACCACCTCTACCAACTGATGGAGTTCGCGTTAGAGATGCAGAAAGTAGTGGATAACTTCAACGAAGACTTGCTCGAATTCGACTTTATTCTACGAATCGGGTTTAACTTCGGCGATGTTACGGCGGGTGTCATCGGAACCACCAAGTTGTTCTACGACATCTGGGGAGACGCTGTGAACATCGCGTCTCGGATGGACTCGACGGGCGTGCCAAAGAGGATCCAAGTGGGCGAGGCCTGCATACCAGTGTTATCGGCTCGCTACGAGTTCGAGCCGCGAGGCAGCGTGTACGTTAAAGGCAAAGATAACATGAATGTTTATCTCGTCTTAGGTAGAAAAGATACGTAGATAACAAAATATTCATAATGAAATATAGAATCTGTGATTTAATTATTTATATTGGAGATGTGAATATATGAAATTCTTATTTATTGTGTGCAGTCCATTGTAAGTGAGATGTCAGAGCTTGAGATAATACTCGGGGTTGCACAGGCTATTAATTTATTGTTATTTTAGCTTAGGTGATGTGAGAGTGTGAGTGTGGTATTTAATTTGGATGAGTGATCGAAATCAATTAAAATCTCCTTGCCTATACCGAAATATCTGTGACCAGTGTTCTAGTCTTCTAAATTCGATGGGAATGGTCCAGTTTTTATGATGTATTAGTTTATAAATTTGTATAGCGCTGACGTAAGCCGTGCTTGATTGGAAAGAGTGCATTTATTTTGACTGACGGCAGCTGTGTTTTTATTTTAAAAACTGGATCATCGCCATTTATATGACTTGTATATTAAAATTTACCTTCTTTATATTACGGAGAATAAATTTATATTTGTATATAAAAGTGAATATTAACCCACTTGGGCTAGTAAATAAAGTTTTATATTTATATAATTGTAATTGAATCGATGTGTTTAGAGTTAAGTAAATGGTACTAATACTTTGTAGTGAGTAGATACGTTTATATTGTGTATGTAGTAGCCCATCGCTTGCAGTTATACGACTCTTTTGTCAATTTTATAGATCGGGTTCCGTAGGAGTTAGGGTCCGTTGCAATACATATTCAATATTAATAGCATGTTATTGAACAAGACTATCTTTCGAAATTATTTATAAGATAAGACTTGTGGTAAGACAATTATAAATCTGAGCACGTAGTGCGTTTCATAGTATAGATTCAGATAATACAATCAACAAAATATAGTCAGATTATCTGTAATCATTGTATGATTCTCGCGGTTACTATAAGCAGTAATCAATTTACCAGATTATTGTATAATGATAGGACGACCGAAAGTCGCCAATACGCAATGTTCTCCGTGCGCTCATAAGGAAAAATGCAGCTCGAATGTCGGAGCGACGATACGGTAGGTTTTAAATTAGAATACGCGTCGCTGTGCTGATGATGAATAAGCTTATCTAAATATACGCACCATCCTTTTCAATCCTGTTTAATAAATAAATAAGTACTTACGGGACCTACTTACTGTTTGCTCATTACGTGAAGTACTTTGAGGGTTTTCATGAAAATTCACGCCACTAGTTGGCGCCACTGTGACAGAGGTCTGCCATGTCGACAATGAATATAAAATACAGGGTTACCTGTAATCGACGTATATCCGTCAGGAGCTGACAGGGAGGCCAAAATGCAACAAATTGTACCCCATATATGTATGGCCGAAATTCAATACTTTTCGAGATATTTGAATTTTAAGGGTTTTTCGATATTTAGGTACCCAAAATTTTACATGTAATTCCAAATTTTAAAATAAAAACTACACATTGAATGGGTACCATTACAAAATGATATTGTAGCTGGCACTTCAATTAGGCTATGAACATAATTAAAAGTACTTCAACAAAATAACTAAAATTATAAAAAAAAAAGTTTTTTTAGTTATTTGTACGATTAGTGTCATAGTATGTTTATTACGTGACAACATTTTTTGAAATGTAAAATGAAAACATTGGTAAGATATTATTCTTAAATTGCTCATAATTTTAATTATTTTGTTGACTTAAGTACTTTTAATTATGTCCATAGCTTAATTGAAGCGCCAGCTACAATATCATTTTTAATGGTACCCATTCAATATGTAGCTTTTTTTAAATATGGAATTAAATTTCAAATTATGAGTATATGTCAAAAAACCCTTAATATTCAAATATCTCGAAACTTATTGAATTTCGGCCATACGTATGGGGGGTTCAATTTGTTGCATTTCGGCCCCCCTATCAGCTCCTGACGGATGCGGCGAATTACAAGTAATCCTGTATAAGACGACGTTCATCCTTTCGTTCATTCTTTCGTTCATCACTCAGTCATGACTAAAGAAAATATAGGCGCTTTGACACATGACGGGTTGCCCTTACCTGCTTTTTCAATGCTGCCACCTAGTGAACGGCATTTCAGAAAACCCTCATTAATTACATGTAACTATCGCTATAAATATTTATTGATCATATTTGCGGTGCATTATTAGTGAACTATTTTCCTAATAACTTGGTAATGTCCACGCAATGTAATATTCTAAAGTATGTATTAACGACTTTACACAATTCAATATTTGCCATGTAATGTTGACGTAGTAGGTTATTTTCATACTTATGAAGAAGGCCTTAAAAAAAAACTATACATTCCACTATGTATTTAAATTATATGCCTTCAAATTGTCTATTTTCTACTTAAATGGCGTACTAAAGGTTGGCAGTTTTGCAACGAAGTGAATTAGTATATTTACAGAATGTTGGACCAACAGGAATACTAGTTAGCTTAAAGAGCTCTCTTCGAAATTTACCTCTTCTTGAATATTGTTTCAATACTACGACGATTGTAATAAACTTACGTATTTGTGATATTTGTTAGAAAGTGTTATTAAATTGTGAAAGTCTGACAACCAGTCTTACCAAGGGGTAAAGTGTTACCCAGTAACTGGGTTGTGAAGTTCAGATGGGCAGTCGCTTTACGTAAAATATTGGTATTCGGCTGCATCAGGGTTAGACTGGATGCCGACCCCGAAAATAGTTGGGATAAGGCTAGGCAGATTATGAAGTGTTATATAATTATGTATACTTAGACAGATATTATATACCGGTAAAACGGTTAATCGGGATGCAGGGGCGAATCGGCACGAAACTTTAAAAGGGATGTTAACATTGAAATAATATTGTTTGTTGCCAAAAAGGACTCTAGTGTGTTTACTGTATTATAATTAATGATTAAGTGCCCTTGTTGGCAACAAACTATATTATTTCAACGTTAAAATCCATTTTAAAGTTTCGTCTCGATTAACCCCTGTATCCCTATTAACCCCGTTTTACGGTAATATTTAACATCGATTGTTCTCTCTACACTAAAGATGTTAGGTTACTTCGTACAAATATTATTTATCTATTTCTTTTAATCTGCTGCCGTGTGCAGGTGTCTTTTGAAAACATTTTATGTATTGTAACCACATTATCCGTGCATCCGATAGAACTTAATAATGTAACCGGACATCTAATACTTTCTACAAACATAGTTATTTTCGCGGTCATCTGTTTGGAAATTCCAATATTGGTGCAATATTTGCACACTCACCTTTCGTGTCATGTTATTTGGTGGTCGAAAAGCTAATTTACATTTCCAATGCGTGATTAAGCAGTTTGTGGTTTCAGGCGACCGCGGAAACTGAGGATGTATGCGGTCGGGGTAATGTGCCTCGTTAGACTGACGAAATGGCGTAGAAACATCGACGTAAAATGATACAACATTGTAGCACAATATTGCCCAAAGATTTATGAATAAACACAGATTACCTTTGTGGATAGGAAGCTACTTTGAACAAATGCTTTTGAAATTAAGTGATTATTATTCTAAAGATAAGAGATGACGTTTTCAGCAACAATGATATTTACAGTTGCACCAGGTTGAAAATGTTCCGAGTCGGTGTTTCTATGTCATTTTAGCTATTTATTTGAATGTAGGTAGGTGATATATATGTACTGGCCCTATTGAACGATAATTTGTGACCGTCAACAAGCGGTGCACAAAATTAGCTGTGAGTTTTAAGTGAATAGGATTACTTTCAGGGCTCTAATGATGTTACCTACTTAACCACCAAAAACGATGAAAAGAGTAGTTCGTGAAAAACGCGAGGAATGAAATAATGAAATACTTGATAGACATACCTTATGTCTATTGGTTGTATAATAGACAATAGACATGTCCTCTTTCCTTCGTTTGGCAAAACAGTCCTACCGTATAATTAACGACTGAAAAGTTTCCTTTAGCACTGAAAATGCACAGTGTACCTCCGAATAAATATAATAGGCCTACGGGCAAGATTATGGAATGTTTTTATACTTCGTAAACTTCTATATTTTGTAATACAAATGTAAAAGCATTGTATTTATTATTATTAGTAAGATCAAAGTGTTCAAGAGTTCCGACTTCAACAAAATTCACTATACCTACCTATAATGGCTTTAGTTTTTGACTATAATAAAACACATGAAATGCATTCAGATATATTTATTTCTACCTCGGACACATTATGTTATCAAATAACTGTATAAACTAACCAAACAAAAATATGGGTCAATACAAAAGATCTAAACTGTCGTGATGGCCACTGGGCCATCACGACAGTTTAGATCTAGATCTAGATCAGTTTAGATGTAACCACTGGGTTAAGGCCTTGCGTCTCATGCACGAGGTTGTGGGTTCAAATCCGGGCAGGGGCCAATGTGACTTCTTCAATTCATATGAACTTTCTCAGTTTACCTTGGACATTACTGACATCGGTGAAGGAAAAACATCGAGAGGAATCCTGCAATGCTATTCTCTAAGGATACAGCCTTGCGAGCAGCGCTGCCGCAGCGGCGCAACAACAGTGGTATTCACTAAGCTGCGACTAGCTACACTAGCGCTCTAGGCTACGGCGGCCGTGAGTTCGAACTACTCAACGGAGGGCAAATTGACAGTTCTTCATACATTTTGGTATTCCATAAGAAAAAACCATCCGAATGCCGTCGACGAGACTCGCTTTCATCTGTCAAATTCAAAAGCTACAATATTTGCGCGTAACTTGTGACTTTTAATGACGAACATAGATACAGACAATAATAGGCTGATATTCATATTTTTATTATAATATTTTTACAAAAGATCTAATAGCTTGATTCTGAAGAAATAAAAACACAATTTATAAGATGATTTTTAAACTTTTGCTGCATTTAGAAACTGCCGCACCACTCACCTTGATTGACATTTCAATACTAAGTATGAATACATCAAACACATTTCCAGTACCATTAGGTACTGAATAACTAGAATAATTATAAATAGTTAATTACGATACATGTTATTATACAAACGTTAAATATTTTATAAAAATAAAAGATAAATATGTGGACATTTATGCAACTATAGTATGGCACCCTACTACCCTAATTTTATAGACTAGGTGCTATCAACCTAACTACCTAAGTATAGGTACTGATCATTTTCTATTAAAAACACTAAAGCCTGATTTATACGGTGCAATGTAATTGCCTGTAGCATTTCGCATACCATAAGTTGCGGCAACAATAAAAGTTGCACAGTCTAAAACAGTGCTTTGACGATGCAAGTCATTTGTTGCTTCAATTTTATTGTATGCCATAGACAAGAAACTTGCATCGTGTAAATGGGGTTATATCGTAGGGTTATATGGTGAAAGACCCGGTGTAGTCCGCGAAATTCAAAATTTGCAAGTCAGTATTAGCACAGTGTATACATCATATTTTATACTGTGGTATTAGGTTGTATGTTGATGAAAATATGATTCGCGCCCGTAACAAATATGTATTTTCAACACATTTGCTCAAAAAATGCATTTACGAAGCCGATACATTGTTCGAAAGTTAAAAATTACGCACCATACAACGGAACGGGCGGTAAAATAGGTACTCTCACCTAAGTACATGTTTTACCGCCCCCTTCGTTGTATAGCGCCGTGCGTATTCTTTACGGTTTTTTTATATAAACCATAAAAAAATTATATAAGAATTCCACCAAGGAGTATCAAATTACGAGAATACAATATAAGCTGAATGATCAAACCTCCTTGGAAGCGCTTTTGCTCAATACGTTTATCTCACTTTAGTATTAAAGAGAAAATGAGACGAAAGATGCTTTTTGACTCGACTATTGCGATTCGACTTTTGGCGATTCTAATTTTCGCACGTAGCGCCATTTGGAAATGGCGCCATTTTCATATTAGAAACGTCAAAGATTGTTATTGTTGCGATTTACTGACTGATATTTTTATAAACAAAAGTTTGTTTCATTACCTATTGTACTGTTTTCTCGCAAATGTGTTGAAAAACGTTGTATGACACACGCGCGGAAATTTGCATTTAGAAACTCGTGTCTATGGTACATTCGTCTACTCGTTTGTAAAAACCAACATACCGCACTAGTATCCTATAGAACTATTACAGAATAATTATTTTCATTATTAGAATCATCAATACAATTATTGTTCATGTTCGAATTGGCCTCAAATGCCATAGTTTCATGAAATAGTGTTTCGGGTAATTTGAACTTAGATAATTGTATTGCGGATTTGAATGATAATCCTGTAATTACATATGTGCTACGGTCGCAAAAAACGTAAGAAAGTTTGAACTTCGCAGGCTACTTTAACCCCTCCTCATTAAATCTCTAATGAGACAGTGTATTCATCGGGTTGTCACTCCATGCGAAGTCATCACTGGAGAACGCGTAGACCATCCAGTAGAACAAGTTGAGCAGAGCGAAGGACGCGGGGAACATGACACGTGCGGCCCTGTCGATGTGGGACACACTGTTTATGTGGCCTCGCATACCTGTTGAAATATAAATCGTTTATTTGCAATGTAGGTATACAGATAAGATGGAACTTTTATAAATTAATCCCTATAGGAACATAACCTTACGGCAGGAAAAGTACTTAATAAAATAGTTGCTTTATAGTTAAAGCTGTGTGGCAGTCCATGCGGTGATTTATTAAGAATTCATAGACCTGCAAGCTCGCAAGTCGCTGGTGTTGTAGTAAAGGTGCTAAGAGGATGGGTAGCAACTTCCATCAGGGGGACGGAGTCGGGTGGAGGGGGACCTTCCTAATATTTCCGACAAGTTTATAAATCAAATCCCATGTACCAGCTTCAACCTGCCTCTGCCTCCTGCACCGGTCGTCTCCAGCGTGACAATAGAGTAGTTAACGCCAGTGCGGCAGTCGCCTTTCAGTCTGGGTGGTACGTCCCATGGTCAGGCGGACTGCTTTCTGTTGTAAAGTAGACCCGTACGATGTGCATGGCCAGGTTTGCCACGTTTCTGCGCAGTTAATTTATTTGCCAGCCACGCATTCGTGCGTAGTGTGGCCGCGGGTCACGGCGGACGATCCTGCCTACATTTTCGTACAAAGCTCAGCTAGGTACACGTGTGTAGCTTAACCATACATCTAGATATAACGATCAAATCCCACTTACCAGCTTCAACCTGTCTCTGCCTCCTGTACCGGTCATCTCCGGCGAGACAGTAGAGTAGCTGGCGCCAGCGCGGCACTCTCCTCTCGGTCTGGGTGGTACGTTCCATGGTCAGGCGGACGGTTGTCTGCTCTGCTGGACCTCCGCTCTCCCCGGGGTTGCTTTGTGCAGGTAGCGTGAAGCTCTGCAATGAAGTATTTTTGGCTCGTCATAAAATGCAAAATAACATCTCGTTTTTGGCACAGCATAACCGCGTAATAATCCAATAGTAATTTCACAAGCACACCCTCACACACATGCTCACACATTCACACGCTCATAAACACCCGCACTCACGAACAGCAAACACTCACTCACACGCAGTACACAAAAATCAAACACTCACTCATACTCAATCACGTCCCTCACAAAACAAACTCATTTTTACCGTTATTTTATTATTTCTTTTTTTTTCCCTCCGAATCCGTAACGATCTAAAGTTTTGATTGTATATAGACGTATTCAATTGAACAACGTTGATAATAATATACCTAAAGTTAATTAACGACTTGATTTGGGAGACAACATGTAGCACTATGCTCAATTTATATTTTATGATCCATTTCTAGGGAGGCAAACTGTTTCTCCTTAGCACTATGCTCAATTTATATTTTATGATCCATTTCTAGGGAGGCAAACTGTTTCTCCTTAATACAGGATGCTCAGCTACCTAGCTAGGAGAACAGAAGTTCACCCCTACAAATATTTGTTGTATAAGTTCTACGCTTACTTAATTATTTAATGCAAACATGTACAGACCACAAATACCCTATATGCAATAAATGAATTTATTATTATTTCCTTTATTTCATTTACATACATATCAATTATATTTTTAAATATTTTTATAAACAAAAAGATAGCAAAAACATTTAAAAATATAAAAAAATAGTAGCCCACCGGTATCGGGAACAGGGTCCAAGCTACCAGCGGTCAGGGCTCCAGAGAGAGAAACTTCCTAACAATGCGGGCCGTGTCCAGAAGTACCGCTTTCTGAATCAAGCCCTTGATCCAGCTGCCTAACGAGAGCCTCCTTAGGTGTTGGTCGAGGCTCTTGGGTATTAGTCCATTGGCTGTCACGACTATCGGCACAATGACCGCTGAGTCCACATCCCAAATGTCGACAACCTCGTGAGCCAAGTCAAGATACTTGATTTGTTTATCTTTCTCGGCTTTCACGAGGTTCTCATTAAGCGTTATGTATATGGTTATAAGGTTATGTCAACAATCATTGCGCGTCGCTCCAATCGATCCACCACCACTATATCAGGCTTATTGGCAACAATAGTCCTGTCAGTGATGATGGATCGATCCCAGTACAATGTGATATTACCATTTTCGAGAACTGGGTCGGGCACATACCTGTAGTACGGTACCTCCGATTCCACAAGGTTGTATTTCAGAGCAAGCTGCTGATGGATTATCCTGGCTACAAGGTTGTGTCTATGCAAGTACCTACTCTCCGTTAGCTAGACGAGAACACCCGGAAATAATATGCCTGATTGATTCTCCCGGCCGGTGGCATGCCCGACAAAAAAAGTACTCTGTGATGCCCGACGGATGTCAACCGTGCCGTCTTTCACAATAAATCTCCGGTAATTGTTCGTCATCATAACTTCGTCCATAATTGCATAGACAAAACCTTCGGTTTCTCCAAGGAGGTCACCGAAACGCAGCCAGGCAACGGACGCTAGTAGATCTACATCCGGTCCATGTAGGGCCCGGAAAAAGCGTCCGTGGAGTTCCTTACTCTGCCATACCTCCATGCGATCATTAGTGTCAAGCACTACAGGTTTGCGTCAGTTCTCTTTAGCCAAGGAGAGCGGGGTGAGGCCCTTGTCCACCGTGACTACATCTCGATGCATACTCTGACTGCATATCTCGCGATTGTAGAGGGTCTTAGCGTTTAAAAAGCCTCGACCTCCACACTTTCGCGGGATATACAGCCTCATTACCGATGATCGTGGGTGATGCATTCGATTTGCAGTCAGCAGCGTACGGACCCTCCTATCCAGGGCGTCGAGTTCGGTCTGAGTCCATTTGAGTATGCCGAAAGAGTACATCGTTACAGTACACGTTTCCGACATACCCAAATACTTATAGGTTTCGGATGCGGAGAGGGCTCTAAGGTTTGTGGAATCCGAGAGTTGGGTTCCCACGGATTCAACAATCTCCCCTCGCTTTACATGCATGACCGCACATTTGTCTACACCAAATTCCATCCTGATGGCGCTACTGAAAGTTTGAGTTACTTTCAGTAGCTCCATCAGTTGCAAATTGTTGGGGGCAAAGAGTTTTAGGTCATCCATGTAGAGGAGGTGCGATATAACCTGACCACCTCTCCTCAACCGATAGCCTAGACCTGAATCCTCCAGCAGTGTGCTTAGAGGATTCAAGGCTAAGCAGAACCAAAGCGGACTCAAACTATCGCCCTGAAATATGCCTCGCTCGATCCTTATCGGTTCGCTATTCCCATGAATATTTCGACATCCTGGATAGTGAAGGACCATCCTCCATTGCCGCATACATGACATTAGGAAGGTGCGAAGAATTGTATCTACTTTATACAACTCTAACACCCTCACGAGCCATGTATGCGGCACCGAGTCATAGGCCTTCTTATAAGATTATAAGAAGGAAGGGGTAATTATTAGAAGAAGGATTATGTTGGATAGATATCCAACATGTCGACAGATCCTTTCGGGAACGACGAACCTGTTGGCTAATGGTCATATCAATGAGGAGTAGCTCCTTAGTACCGCGGGACCTATTCCTACATCCATTTTGAGAGGCAGACATGATGGAGTTGGTGTTGGTGGCTGTGTTGGTGTGTTGGATGTGGATGTGTTGGTGGTGGTTGGTTGGTGTGGTGGGTTGGTGTGTTGGTGTGTTGGTCTATATGTTTGTTAATTTTAGTTCTCAAAATGGATGTAAGAACTTTATAGACCGTCGGTAAACACGTGATCGGCCTATAATTCTTGGGTTCCGCGGTGCTACCTGATTTATGGAGCAGGTGGGTAATTCCTGTCGTTAGGAATTGGGGTAGCGAACCAGATTCCTAAGTAGTCTGAAACTGAGATGCCAAGCGAGCGTGCGATCTTGTGAACCATTTAATCCACAAGTTGTGCAGTCCATCCGGCCCTGGAGACTTCCAGTTGGGTAGTGGACGGACTGCACGAGCTACATCTTGGGGGCAGATGGTAATAGCCCCCATTTCTGGTATCGGATCGCAGGCTCGCTCGACTTTTCGAGTCCAATCACCTTCGGTGTGACTGACAGGTACCGACCAGATGCTGCGCCAGAAGGAACACATGGCATCATCACCCGGTAGGCACGTCTCAGTCACACCATGGTCCGGTCGCTCCCAACACCTATAAACCCACCTTTCATCGCTCTGGAAGGTGCGATTCTGAGTGTATCGCTCTACTCGCCGCCTATACCGACGAATACGGTTTGCCCATGATACACTTTCTGCTTCAGGAAGTCGATGCGCTCTGTGTTACAGTCAGTCTTGGGGACTGATATCAGTCCCTGAGAATGCCCGTCTCACAAAGCGCATCACTCTAAAGATTATTATTATTATTATTAAAAGCTTTGAGTACTGCGTAGTAGGTATCTATACCTACTTCTATTTTGCATAGGTCTGTAGGTGTGTCATAGGCATAAAAACGAAGCCTGTATCCAGCAGCTAATTGATGTCGAGCTGTAGATTATGATCATGATGAACCTGACCGACCATTGTACCTATCACAAATAAAAATCTGATTTCTGATGTCGCGTAGAATTGGAAAGCATGCATGTTAACAAAAGGGTAGCCTACTTACAAAGTTCGTAGTAGATCGAACCGAGCTGCGCCGGCGCACCGCTAGTTGCCGAGCGGCAAAAGCGTCACCGCCCACTTCTTCTATGAGCTCTTCCCATTCTGCATCATCGATCACAATCTCTCCTGAACCGACCTGAAACATTCCATAATGTTACGTCAGAGGTAGGCGTTCCGGTGCAGCGGCAGATCGCGCTGCGCCGAGAGGAGCTCCATCTGGTCTTGGTGGCGGAATGGCGGCTAAGGCTTATGCGCCCTACCGCCGGCCTCGCTACCGTCGAGGCGATCCGGCCAGTACTCGACGACTGGCTCGGGAGAAGGCACGGCTCCCTGTCGTTTAGGGTGACGCAGGTGCTGTCGGGGCACGGCTGCTTCGGCAAGTACCTGTGTCGCATAGGCAGTGAGCCGGACGCTCGGTGCCACCATTGCGTCCATTGCGGGGAGGACACGGCGCAACACACGCTCGCCAAGTGTGTAGCTTGGGAGGAGCAGCGCTGTGTCCTCACAAATGAAGTAGGAGGCGATCTGTCGCTGCCGGCCGTAGTGCGGAGGATGGTCGGTAGCGCAGAGTCGTGGGACGCGGTGGTGTCCTTCTGCGAGGACGTGATGTCGCAGAAGGAAACTGCGGAACGGGAGAGGGAGATCTCGACTCCCTTCCCCGGCCGCAGAAGGCGCACCGGGCGCAGGAGAAGGGCGGACAACGCCCTTTTCCGGCCCCCATGAATGGGTCCTGGGGCGTGGGACTTGGGGAAGTCCTCGCCCCCTATTTGATGGACCCGAGGCGAAGGCGCGCGCGGGTGTCAGCGTGCGCCTCTGAGGCGATGCACGGGGTAGTTAAACACCTCACTACCCCGTGCAGGAGACGAGGCCCGGACAGACCGGGCCAGCACTAGTGTGGGGCTGCGGAAGAATTACGATTCCCGCGGCCCCGCGCGCACGTGCGAGGAGACACCGGGGTGGTTTTAGCCGGTAAGAGTCCGGCACGCCCCTCCGCCTTTTCCCCAGGCGGAGGTAGTCCATGAGGATTTCCCGCCTAAAAAAAAAAAAAAAAAAAAGAGGTAGGCGTTACTGGCTTGCCAAACAAGCTTCTATCCCATTCATACCTTGGTAAAATAATGCACGCCAGCAAATTCCAAGAGAGTTGCGATGCAGTAAAAGAAACTCATCAATAGAAACCAGTCGAGAGCAGTTGCGTATCTCACTTTGGGCAGATCAGTGCGTGAGTCCAAACTTATAGTGGACAAAGTCAGCACAGTCGTTATCCCAAGTCCGACCCGATCCGAAGTGGCCTGCAAAGTGCAAAGCGAATGTTTATGACTAATACATTGTATGGAAACTGAATAAATGTAACGTGTTTACATGTTAGTTACCTCGCGATGAATCCAAAATGACACCCAGGAAAGGACCACGATGAGTATGCACGGCACGTAAACTTGTATGAGGAAATAGCCCGTATGTCGCTGAAGATTGAACGATACCTGAAGCACTGAGAATTCGCCTGAAAAGACTTTAAGAAGTTGTAGAAAATGTATGGATGAAACTTGCATATAATAGTTAGTTGCTTAAAAATTTGAAATATATAGGTAACTAGCTGACCCCGCGAACTTCGTACCGCCAACATTTTTTTTTAAATTTTTCTCTCCGTATGAACCATCCTCGTACTTCAAGGAATATTCTAAAAAAGAATTAGCAAAATCGGTCCATCCGTTCTTGAGTTATAAAATTACAACGAAAAGTGGCATTGATGTTTATAGATAAAGGATAGGTAGATAGGTAGACACGTACTTGAGGATTTTTTCGGTAATACATACTTGTTGAAGAAGTAGCAACATTTTGAACACTAAAAAACAATGACCGTCTACATCGTTACATATATTGAGCCATTTGTGCGAATGTAAATATCTCGGCGCGTAAAAGCCGATTCGTGTCGTTGGCGCGACGCGCTACAATTCGGTTCAGATTATTTTGTATTTGCCTTGGAGGCGAAAAAAGCAAATCATATTTATAAAAGAAGCACTTGAGGTCTATTTTGTAAGGCAATTTAAGATAAAAATGCTATAGCGCAACGTGTTCAGAGCATAGAAATTTTCGGTAAATAAGAGACGGTAAAGTCATTTACGGCTGAGTGAGTTTTCCCGTGAGTGTAGCCATGGAGAATTCCCTTACGTAATTTATTTACTTATCGCGGCATTTACAGACGTATTCAAAAAATAATAATTAATAAAAGATACAATATGCGATTCTGCGAGAGCTGCATATCAGCGAGTTTTAATGAATTTGCCAGTTTGGCGTGAATATACATATTAAGTTTAGGAGGTATTTTCCATACCCAAACCCATGTGCGCGGGCGGTAAGCGGATAAAGTGCCGGGTCGTGGGAGGTGCGCCTGGCGTGATTAGTGGAGATGAAAGCTCTGTTATGGCGACGCCGGATCAAGAGCGAAACCTCCAATATTCATAACGGTAAAACAATTTCAAGTTTCCTTATTAAAAATGAATAAATAACAGATATTGAACCTCTCATACTTTTTCCCAATATGGTGATATAATCCAACGAGAATATGACGTTCCGCGTGTACAAATACGTTTCTATTTGTATAGGCTGCGTAATAAGGGAGGTTACTCTTGTTTGCGTCGGACAAACTTTCTTCCTAAATGAATAGAAGTTCTTTGTAGATACTTAATCCGTACAGTCACGCGCAAATAACTAAATAATGTTCTTATTTTGTACGAACAAGTAACAGACAAAGCAAAAACTTCACAAATGTGATGCATGACCTGGCGTATATTATCTTGTAGCTACATGTATACCTACATATGTCACCTATGTATAGTTTGGTAAGTATTTATTACCTTCCCGTCGAGTGAACGTAAAGTTTCTGTAAGGGAAACTGATGAGGTCGAACTGTGAGAGGGTCATGCCGGGAACAAAGTTGACACTCTGAGAGTTTTGCCACTGGTACACCAGTTGTTGGTTCGAGTATGCATCTGTAAGAAAACATATTCAAGTTCAGGGTTACAGGTTAAAATAGAAGTAGAAAACTAAAAGTATTAAATACGCTTCTATAGTCAGAACAGTTTTTTTGAAGTACCGTAAAACGGGGTTAATCGGGACGCAGGGGTTAATCAGCACGAAACTTTAAAATGGATTTTAACGTTGAAATAATATAGTTTGTTGCCAACAACGGCACCTAATCGTTAATTATAATACAGTAAACACATTAAGAGTCCTTTTTGGCAGCAAACGATATTATTTTAACATTAAAATCCATTTTAAAGTTTCGTCCCGATTAACCCCTGCGTCCCGATTAACCCCGTTTTACCGGTATTAGAGTTATACTTACAGCTTCCTAGAATAAGGGGACACGATTGTCGGTCCATGGGGAAATTGCGGAGTTCCATAGGACATTTTGCTTTAATGGTTAATCTGGGAACAATCAATGGATCAATAGTTCTATTTACAAATAATCAGTTCCATAATGAAAATAAAGGAGAATGACCAAATTAGTATGGGCACTGGACCAAAAAAAAAATTGCTGCCCCCAGGGTTGACTCTTTGTTGGTGGGTTAATACTGTTGAACTAACTATGTGTGCAAATGCGAATCAAATTCCAACCCACAGTTACAGAGTAATTCGACGTTATATAATACTGCAACAATACACTTTCGCTTGCACCAATTTTTTTTTGTATATTATTTCTGCTTGTTAAAAATGTTGTTATAAGGATTCACTAAATAAATAGATGAATAATGAATTAAAAAAACGACATAGTTATTTAATAATTGTTTATTTTCGAACAATTTATTTTAAATGTTATTCATGACACTATTCTGCACAGATGGTAATATAGAATGCGTATTATAAATCATTTTCATCTATTACAATACTGTCTAAAAACTGTGCAGGATGGTCAATATTTTCGTACCGCGCATATGCCAAAAACCATACTATAGACATTACATGAGCACATGTGCCCAAAGTACGTCTGCCACTCTTACACGAACAATAATAATGATTTAAAGCCTCCAACCCAAGGTGGTCTGAGTTTACAAGTATATATATGTGATAAATTCGGCTTCGGGTATGCCTAGATTGGACTTTACCTCTTAATAGCCAGAAGTTATTACCAGTTATATTATAATTATTTAAAAGATTATTCAAATCATCATTTTCTCTGTACACTTCTATTGTATATACGCCATTACGAGCGTGTTCACTATAATAACTCCTGGCTAGTTTTATTTGGTACGTTCCTAACGCAAACATAACTAGTTCTTCCTCAGACAACCTTGGAAATTCTCTTACATCAGGTAACTCGGCAGACATACTTTGAAACGGAATCCGTCGGCTATTAAGATTATGGTCAATGACATACTGTGCGAGACAGTTTTCAATATTGACTCTATTATTAATTCTCTCCATAAAACCAAAAGCATTAACATTATCAGTGATTGGGTCGTGGAAAGCATTTGTGATGGCCGCGGCATTCCTAAAATCGTCCTGCATGTGAGGCAGAGCTCTGTTAAAATAATCTTGCCTGAAAATCTTAAAATCTCTCTTGAAGCGGCCATTTACTACTTCCACGACCCATCGACAAATCGTCACTAATCGAGACTTATTGGCGTCAGCCGTTGTTAATTGAGTTTCGCCCCTTGAAACAGATTTAGGCATATGGGCATCATAGCCACAAGACTCTACGTTTGGTACGGCATCTCGGAAACCTCTATCCAAAATGAGAACATCTCCTTCTTGGAAAAACCAATTAAAAACACTGTTCGCACCATCAATTAATTTATTTAAAATGCTTGCATCGGATGTAGTCGCTGAATAGGGACCTGCTACTTCAATTATATAGCCATCACAACAGACTATTAGGAATGGTTTTAGTAGATTTAAGAACTTGTGATGGCTATACGTCAATCTTTGGAAGAGGAAGTTGCTACTTTTTTGTATGTATACATAGGTGCCATCAAGTATAATTATACATTTGTTTTGTTCTCGGTTTCCGAACAGAGTTTGAGGTATAAAAAGGTTTCGCCTAAGCACTTGCTCCCTTGTGATGTGATCCCAACCCAAATGTAGAGGTGTAAATTCTTCTTTTATACAGTCTCTTGCGGTTTTCATTTCTCTTTCTAAAGTTGTTCGGCTTATGTGAAACATATCTGCCAGTCTTGTATTGGCTTCACCAGTTCACTTAATCAAATATGCTGCCAAAGCGGTTTTGGGTCTTTTGCTCCTTCTAGACAAAGATGGCGTTTCTACAAACATTCTGTTGAACTGTTCGAAACTTCGACCAGTCAGAAAGTAAACTTCATTTGGATCCATGGTTTCTATATTTTCAAAATCCACCCTTCCCTCTTGCGGCATAGTTTTCAAAATCTGCATCATGTCCATGATGTGAGCTTCGTTAAAGTCATGACTTACATTTCTGGCTGACAATAAAATCTCAAAATCATTTAAAAGCAAATGTTCTTCACAAACGCGTGCAAAAGGTGGTGCGTAGTAGTTAAAATCTTTCAACAAACGGATTTTCATGTGCTTTGGTATTCGATGCCTTGTCTCGCCTGTACATCCGAATAAAATGCAAGAGTTTGAAGTATTCGGTGCCCGACTAATATGTGGTAACTGTATAATAGAATGTTGAATATCTTGTTCGTCAACTACTGCTCCACGTTGATCACCAGCATGCGGTACCACAGCTTGATCTGGTTGTACCTCGGCTTGATCTGGTTCTATCACAGGTTGATCTGCTGGCTGTTCAGAAGGGCGTACTGGTGGTTCTTGTTCTCGTTCACTGGACGCACGACGTCTTGGTGGGTACGCCTCGCGTCGCCAGCAAGGCTGACAGATAAACTCGGCGTTGTTAAATTGTATCTGAAACAAATAGTTTTAGATACAATTACACATCACACATACACATCTTTTTAACAAATGTTATTTAGTACATGAATAAACCAATAATAATAATAATAAATAATAAATATCGTCTGACATTGCACACAGCACCATCTAGTTCCAAGTTAAGCACTTATTATTAAGGCTTGTGTTATGGATACCAGATGGTTGATACACTACTTAAATACATTTTTTTTTCGTAAATACATACATATTATAAATATACATCCATGACTCGGGTACAAATATCCATATTCATCATACAAACATTTGCCCCTACCGGGATTCGAACCCAGGACCATTTGGTTTCGCTGACTACACTTAGCCACTGTAGCCACTACACCAAACGTGTCGTCTAATGAATGAATGAATGAATAGCGCCGCTACTGAAGTCCCTTTGACGTAGCGCTAGTGTCTATGTCATTACATTACATTGCATAAAAAAATGTAGTACCACAATTTTCTGCGGGCTTTCTTTCGTGACATGCACTCTATGCATTGTTACATGGTTAAATAAGTCATTATTGCAATCATTTAAGTATTTTATTTAGTTACTCACATGATAAGGAAGAACTCGTTCAGTTATATTGTTTGCAGCGATTGGATATTCTTCAAAAAGCTGCGTAGTTAGTGTTCTTCTTCTGATCGACCGCACTGATCTACCACACACTAGACACACTTGTCCAGCAGATGCACGAAACATCTTTAAAACAGTGTATCCAAATCACAGGGCTTAAAATCAGATCCAGGGAACGTAATGCAAGGGTCAAACACGTAATCACAGGATATCCACAGAAAATATTCGCACAGTACACAACTATAAGCGAAGAGTGTTACAGAAGGACTGCACAGTTGCAATGCAAAGCGCATACATGTGTGAGCGAGAAGGTGGCTCAATCGCCTTCTCGCTCACACAACTATTGAGCAATGTACAAAGAAAGCAAACTCGCGTGTAAGCTAATTATCTGCGATAAGAAAAGGTCACCTACCTGTGTAAAAAAGTAAAATATGCAACTTTTTCATAAAATCACATTTTAGGTTATATTTATGTTTCTGTGGGACAGATTTTTTCGGTTCCATAGAATAAAATGTTGCATTTGAACTCTTATTTCAAATGAGTTATGTGGCAAATCTGGGGGCAGACTTTGACTTTTTTTACCAATTTTTGGTCCAATTTGGTCATTCTCCTTTGTCTTGACATAAGTAATGTTATTTGTTATTTATTTTAGAAGTATGTATGTATGTATATTCTCATATTATTTGTTTTATTTTATTAAGTGAATTGTTTTTGATTTTATGTATTTTATTTTCTCTTTTACTCTTACACACGCTGTCTACATCTCTAAATCTACTATCCTATCGCAGGTATGCTGGAAGAGATTTCATTAGAAATAAGCATCACCTTTGTACCTATTTTTCTGTTATTTTCTTCTTGTCTGTTTATATAAGTGTGTACATAAATGGTTAAATAAATAAATAAGTAATTAATTATATCAATTTGGAGCTACTTAAATAATAATTTTGATTTACTCTATAATTGTAATAACCCATTAATAATTAAATATGACAACTTTTAATATTTTGTTAATTGTATATATATTATTTTGCACGTCACGTAGTGACAAACATGTTTGCACTTAATTAGCTTTAATATATTGTATACACTTTCTATGTATGTTTAAGCAAATAAAAAATCTTATCTTATCTTATCTTACCGATATTACGAAAAAACTTCGGCCATAAAACTGGACGAAAGCTTCAGCAGTTTATAATTAAGGATTTAAGTAACCGAATCAGGCACGGATACGAAAGTGGTCTAGATTTAGTTAGAAACAGTTCACGTATTTGCAAAGTAGAACGGTAAACAGCTGAAAACATCCGGAACGCTGAACTAAGGCATTAGATTAACTAAAAGGATCCTCGGAGCGTGTGTTGCGTTCAACGAAGCAATTCTGCTGCCGAATTTTGTCCAAACTAAACCGATTAACGGGTGGACGATTGCATATTCTCCGAGGAAAATTAGACGAACTTATCCATTCAGTTTTATATGGATTATTCACGGGTTTCCTTAAAATATATAGGTCATTTATAACGCTCGAATAAAGTCATTGTCTAGCTAGGATCTTCTTTGTAAGCAATGTCCCTAAATAAACCTATATGGCCATCTTTCATCTACAGGGTCAAATTAAATTAGCTAGCGGAACTCCGCAGACATGATGGGTGGTGGCGATATCTACACACGATAAAATTAAAATTAAAAAGATTTGTTGCTTTTTTAGGGGTTAACGGCCGCAGGTACTTTTGTTACATGAAGTATGGGTTGGAAAAATTTGTTTTTGATTAGATATCGATACCAATCACGTCTGCGAAGTTTAAACAAAAAAAGGGTTTTTTTTTTATACTGATATTTCAAGTGAATATACTAACTGCGGTGGATGACCCCGCAAAAAAAAATCTAATTATTTTCTTTTTTGCTTTATCATGTTTAGTTATCGATACCGATCACGTCCGAGAAGTTTTGGTAGCTAATTTAATTTGACCTTGCCATATCGAAAACAAGCCAATATTCGTAACTGTGTGAGTAGAGCTATACTTACACAACTTTCTTTGCGAAAAATCTATGCTACATACATACACAAACTCACGATTTCTTCTAAAATCTATGTTATTATGTATATATATATATAGCGAAAAAGAATCTTGATAAATTCTGACAATATCTCAATGGCGTTTATTTTTTAAAACAAGAATTCCCACCGGATTAAACGTTTGCTGAAAACTCCACTGAGTAATCGGATCAGAGAATATTTTTCACTTTGCCAATTAAAAATATCGGACGCTTTGGTTGTGGCAAGGGTACGAAATTAATTATTCTCAAACGGTAATTGGGAATTTCGTATTTGTGGACGTAAAGTTCCACCAGGATCATAGCTTGACGAATTCATGGCATTGCAGTTCTCTAAATCAATGAAATGGAAAACTAAAATGCCTATGCCTGTGTGTTAGCAAACTAGACAGTCAAAATCAAAGCATTTATTTCAAATAGGCACATAAAAGGCACTTTTGAACG
Source organism: Brachylomia viminalis (assembly GCA_937001585.2). Classification (NCBI taxonomy): domain Eukaryota; kingdom Metazoa; phylum Arthropoda; class Insecta; order Lepidoptera; family Noctuidae; genus Brachylomia; species Brachylomia viminalis. The sequence goes on from OW443299.2 coordinate 16,140,342, forward strand.
TCAACATTTACATTTAAATAGAAATGATTCTAGTTGCCCCTTCCAAAAGGTAGTTGCGTATGGAGAAGAATGGGAAGAAACTCCATCGTTACTCTTTTAAAATGTGTAACAATATTTTGTATACATTAATTATATAATTATATGTGAAGACCTATGCATATGCAGCTATAATAAAACTACCATTTTATTTAAATTTTTTTATTCTTTATACCTATTGTGGTAGCACAATAGGTAAGTATAAAGAATAAAAAAATGTAGCAATGAGTTAAGTTAATTTTGTGATAGATACATGGTGCTCACATATATTATTTACAAACATTGTAAAAGTATACGATTTTCCAAACTATTTAAACAAGTAATGTGTCAGTGTGTGAGTTAGACTTGTCTAACTCTTCCATGCCGCAGTAAGGGCGGGTTACTAATCCAACCATGTATTTGTTCAATTGTTAAATCTAAGTTCATTGACTTGATAAACACATTCGATTAAATTGGTCGTCAGTTAATTCATCTTCACTGCTTTTGTGAGTAGGGAAAACCATAAGCTTGCTTACCTCATCGAGTACAATATATCCCCATGCTGACTAATCCTGAGCAACTTATTTGGGACAGTTATAGTGTGGACATAGGAGTGTTTCCCGTTATAGAAATACGTGTCTGGCCGCCAAATCCTTTCGAGCATCTTGATAGAAAGCGACAGCGAGCGGATGGGACCGAGGAACGACAGCCGGGTGTCACGCCAATACTGCCTGAAGTAGCAGTCCATTGAATAATCCTGTTATAGAATATGTTGTGTAAAAATGGTTTGTTAATGTTTACTTTCGTTGCAAAGGCATAGACCAACTTGAAGCGCATTTTCTACGATTTTTTTTCGTGACGTGGTAGATACATTCATAAACATATTGCAAACAATGAGAATGCATTTTGTCTTGTAACTTTATAAAAAAACCATCTGCTACTAAAGGGTAACGAACCTGCTACGACGTCTACGCGATCACAAAATCCAAATTATATTTAATATAAATGAATAATTTGTCAAGCATGTTTAACTAATAGTATAAACAATATTCAATAGATATATCTCACAGTACAGAACTACACAGTTTTTTACACGAAAAACATACGACACAATATGTTTTGTTCTACGTCAGAAAAAGTCGTAGGAGGTTCGTAGCAGTCTCGTAGCAGTTTCGTAGCCAATTCGTAGCAGAAGCTATTGCGACGTTTGCTATGAATATTCATTTACTAATCTACTCACCATATCAAGTTCAGAAACGGGCCCCATGCTTCTTATAAGAATATTAGTTTGTACGACAGTAGGGTATCCTGAAATACATCAAATAAATATATTTTGACGCAATATAAAGAGATATATGGCTCTAGTAAACAAAGGCAACGACTGACACAACTATGTCATACATAACTGAATACTTAGTTTGATTAACGTTTTGTCTATAAAAGGAAAAGTTATAACGGGTGGCTATTGTTTATTGGAGCGTTTCTATATCTATTTCATTCAAACATACCTTTCCCATGTGTAGGCAATTGTGAATTCTCGTAATTCTTCAACAAATTTTCTAAAACCGACGTAATGTTCTTCGACACTGCATCATTGATGCTTCTCTTAGCGTTTTGTTTCAACGTGAATGCATTAACTTCATCATACGAGCCGTTTATATAATTTGAGAGCAACATTTCCGAGGCATCCCAATACTCGTGTGTCTCGGAGGTATTGTGTGAGAGATTTTTCGCGGTCGCAGACAAAATGCTTGGAGTGTGTTGCGCTGTAGCGTCGTCTGGAGACTTCAGGGATGTCAGCGATATTGGAAACGTTCCATTTTTTGTCGTCAAGTAGATTGCTCCTTTCGCGTCAACTTGGAAAATGCTGTACACAGAGATTGAAAACGTGATTTAATTTTATGGGGTCGTTAAAAGTGTTTAGAGATTCACTGGACTTTTCCAAAAGGTAACGGAATGTTCAAAATAATAGGCAAAGGAAAAACAAATTTCGAATAATTTAATTTAATCTCAAGCACTTTTCTTCAGTAGATGAATGAGACAATGATTATAATTATTTTTCTTTGTCCCGCTCCGATTTAGACCAGCTAAAGATTGTCTGGAAAATATCGCCCTATTAAATAAAACCACTTAATAATTCTATGATTGTACTAATGCGACTTGAATTTGTTTGCGCTTCTAATTGGTTCACGATAAAATGTTAATCGCTTAACAATTACCGTTCGCAAGAAAATTTAAAAGAAAAAGGATATTTTTTTAAATATTGTGAAAAACTGTTAGCTGATACGACCTTTTCAGATAACCGAATTCGTCGTTTAATTGCTTGAATATTAAGTAACACGCGACCGAGTCGAGACTCTTCACTCACCGAATTTTACTATGGAATACGGATTTTTAAGAACGATATCTTGGCATCTAGCCCGGATCGCTATTTTTTGTTTCACGTTATGTTAAATAGGGTTCCCTAAGCGTCATGATTCTCAACATATACACCTGATATTTATTGCGAGACCTTAAGGTTTTCTTTGAAATGTTTTATGTTTCAGCTTCAGATAGGCATTAGGTATTGTGTATGAAAAGATACACGATATTGTCGGCATAAAAGTTCATTTTGAGTTCTATTAGGTTCAATTTTCGTGTCCTCTTTTCTATGCTAAGACATGTTATTTGTACTGATCGAAGCAATCCGGTGACATATTCCAAGTAAATGCAAGATCGTACGCCTCATTTATGTTCACACCATACTAAACACATACATCACACTCAACACCACAAACACACACCCATCCATATATATGCAACCGGTTCATACCTTCATAGTTTTAGTTTTTATTGTTAATATTAATTATGTACGTTTTTAGGTACCGCATCGTCACTGGCTTCACTTGTTGTAGTCTTTTAATAATTATAATAAATTAGTCTGACTTAATGGCTGAGCTCTATCTCCTAAGATACAGGCCAAACCTAGTTTAAGGCATAGACTTTAAAATTATTGTACTCCTATGTTAACGCTTTAATTAATTATGTCAACTAAATGTATGCAGTGCAATGTGATCCTTGTTTATGCAATAAATTATTATTTATTTATTTCTTGGCCCGCTTAACATCCGACTTTTTGATATCTCGCATATAAACTAATCTCCAACTAGCACCCAATCTTAGTATTTCCCTAGTCCGAAGCAATCAAAGGCAGTGAATAGCAGTGACCTAGTCAACGGGATGTATGTGACTCTAATTGCAGCCTGACATGCAATGATTGCTCCTTCTCGTGCTCTGATGTGATTGCTAGTTTGCTGCCTCCATTCCACATTTAGGATTCGATTCAATAATGAAAGATTATTTTGAACTTTCGATATCCTTAGTAGGAAACCAGCGCAAAGGAAAGGAATCTTCTATATTGATTGATATTAGACTAGCTACTTGGCTTTTATATCGAGATTCCTTTATTATACATATGTAAGTTTAATATGAATGTACATAACTAAAATTTTGCGGAATTAATTCTTTAAATTATGGTGAAAACCGCTTCAACATCCATTGCATAGTTTAGTGAAACGCTGTCACAGAGGCATACACGAAAAACGACTTTATTTATAATATTTATATATGTGCCATGTTTATTATTAATCTGCAATTTGTACATTATTTTTAACCAAAACCCGTGAAATTCTTTTACGTTCATTCGTAAAAGAATTTCACGGGTTTTGGTTAAAAATAATCGAAGCCCGTATCGATTTGTTTTCCGATTTCTTTCCAATCATAAATTCTACTTTGAATTATCTGATTGATGGATGGCCAAAGTTAAAATGTCAAATTCGACTTGGATATTATATCATAAATCGATTTCGAGGGACTTTCACATCTTTCTAATTTATTTGAAGCCTTGTTTGTAGGCTCGGCTGTCTTTATGTACATGTTATCTCGGACTTTAGCATAGTGATTATGCAGTTGTTGATGGTAATATTATTTATATTATATATCTGTATATATATGATGGTAAACTGACTGACTGATCTATCAACACACAGCTCAAACCACTGAACAGATTGGGTTGAAATTTGGCACACAGGTAGTTATTATGACGTAGGTATCCGCTAAGAAGGGGTTTTTGGAAATTCACACTAGGAATTTCTCCTGTATCGTTTATCTTTAAGAGGGTGAAAAGCGGGGGTTTTATTTGTATAAAAAATCTTGTTCCTTGAGTATTAGACATGAAACTTGGCACGAATACACATCTAAGTAAATGATAAAGATTGTCCTTTTTTTATTTTTCTAAACTACCCCCTAAAGGGGGGTTGCGAGGTGTCAACGTTTGTAATATATGGAAGAATTTTAACGCGCGGTCCGATTAACTCGAACCTCAGTACTTATACTTAAGACCACAAATAAAGATATCGTGTATCAGGGTATTTTGAAAATCGTCCCCTGAAGGAGCAATGGTTTTTACATTTTTAAGGGGAGGATTTTACTGCGTGGCTTAATTAACAAAAAAATTGGTATTTAAAAAAATCTTTAGTTTAAGTTATAGAAACATTCCAAACGATACAGTTTATATGAAAGATCTTATGCCTTTGGTTATAAACTTGAAACTTGGCTGTATTAAAGAATTAAGTATAGAATTAAGAAGAAAGTAAATAATAAAGCAGGTATGTTGGAAGAGATTTCATTAGAAATAAGCATCATCTTTGTACCTATTTTTCTGTTATTTTCTTCTTGTCTGTTTATATAAGTGTGTACATAAATGGTTAAATAAATAAATAAAAAAAAAAGATTGGCACTTTAAATCTTTTTAAACAGCACCTCACAGAGGATTTAAGTGGTGTCAAAGTTAGTAAGTAAAGGCGCTGTTGAATTAACTCCAAACCCGGTAAAAATACAAAAAAGCACGTGTTTCATGTTTTTTTCAAATATCGACTCCTAACGGGTGGAAAGGGGTACCTAATAAAGGTTGGATTTTACTGCTTGCTTCAATAAACTCAAAAAGGGGGATAAATAATGTCAAATCATACAACGGAAACGTACTAAAAGCTTTTTTAAACAAGCCCCGTCGTGGTGGAAAGGGAGGACACTTTAAAAAAAAAATCATATTTCACTGATCTATAAACTAAAAAATTGGCCTGAATACCTAAATCTATACTAATATTATAAAGCTAAAGTGTTTGTTTTTTTGTTGGAACCATCTAATTACTGGAACTATCAGTCAGATTTAAAAAAACTTTTTGCCTTTAAGTGCGTTTATACCTTATGAGTAGCAACGTTGCAATTTAGTGTCATATTTCGTGGTTTTCAATTTTTATCATTTAATCGGAGCTATATTTTAAAAATCTGTTTAATTAACTTTTTAGAATTACGTGAAAACTGTGTAAAAGGTAAGAAATCGTTGCGTTTACAGTTCTATTTATATGCAAATAATACATTGGAAACTTGCAGGGCGTTATTTTCATTGTAAAATAACTGTAAGCATTACGGTTACTTACTTTTTAAACACTTTCACGTAATTGTAAAAAGTTAATTAAACAGATTTTTTAAATATAGCTCCAATCTAAATGGTAAAAATTGAAAACCACGAAACATGACACTAAATTGCGACGTTGCCACTCATAAGGTATAAACGCTCCTAATAGCCCAATTCTTGAGGAAGATTATAGGCTATATATTACCATCACGCTGCGACCCTTAAGAGCCGTGCAAAGGGAAAAAGGCAGAAATAATGCTAAGCGAGAACGAAGCAATAGTGCGGGACAGCGGACGATGCGACGGGGTGGGGAGGGGGGACAAGAAATTTCACGCGGATGAAATTGCAAGCAGAAGTTAGCTGCACTATAAAATCAACACCAAACAAAAACAAATTACTACTACTTAAAGACAAAGATTGTGGGTTAATGCTGTGTATGTTTTTAGTTGGCAAACCTTCACATATATATATTTAAATAAATATATCGAATAGGCATGCCATTTTTACTAAGTTCAGCAGAGTAATTATTAGGAAATCTGAATAGATCCAGATCTGCAACTCATAGCAACGTGGAGTTCACAAAGACGTTGGAAAACACTATCAAGATTAACAAAGAGATCATACTTTTTAGTTTACTCAGCTTGTAAAAGTTTTAGCAGGACTTGGTATTACGGGAAGGGAGTGGTTTTCTAATTTTCTTTGCTCATTAAAGCCGTCAGGTTGGCTGTGTGACAGTGAGGCGCTTTGAATGGACCGGTTCTATTGCCGCCGCGTGCGCTTTCCGTTCAGCTGCTCGTGGCATTAATGGTAATTAGTTTTTAGTTTGGTATACCTGGCAGCATTATTGGAATAACCTTTGGGTATAACACACTATTGTTACTCTTCAGTCCAATAGATAAATAGAATATTCGTCCTACTTATACAAATGACTTGACTGAGTAGCGAGTCATTTAGGTATTTTATTTGTGTATGGATATTGAAAGCTTCAGGGGAAATGGCTTTCCTTTCACGGATGTTGTTCCAACGAGAAATATTAAGTACCTATTGTATGTCGACACCTTTTTCAATATAAAGGGTTGAATCTTCTTCCATCTTTGGAACAACAGAGTTTAAAATAATCATGAATTGTAGGTACTATTCTTAATAAACAATTATCGCACATTATAAATCTATTCACATATACAGTATATAGGTACCTACAGTTCAAATTGGCACTAACTCTTTGAATACATTTATCAGTGTTGTCGGTTTCGCGCGTTCACCTCAAAGGGAGACGCGTCAAAGGAAGCGTCTTATCAATGTAGAGGGCTCGATACTCGCAATTGATTGAACAACATACCTACAAGCTCCCACAAAGTACCTATCACTACTAAGTTATTGTGTTGTAGGTACTATGTCTAGAATGTTGTTAGTGAAGAAGAAAACTGATACAAGTTTGATAAAGTCTAGACCTGTTTATGGAACTGATTACAAATTTTGGTTGAACGTAAGATAGATAGATGGATAAGTGGAATCTTATACTAAATTTAAACATATCATAAACATACATCACGCCTTGATTTCCGAAAGGGTAGGATAGAGGTGTACTTATATAGAACATCTACATTTAGCAAGCTATGTTTAAGTCTCATGTAATAGGGGGCGAGCCTAAAGCCATCAACCGGGCACAAATCTAGGCTGCTACTTACGAGTTACCGTAGCCCCTGGCACAGGCAACTGAAGGAACACAGGTGAGTTTTAGTCAGTAAGAGTCTGACAGGCCCTCCTGTTCCGTCCGGAACGGGATAAGTTATTTGAAGATTTCCAAGACACAAAAAAAAAAACGAACCCAAGACCTCATGCTCAGCAGTAACGCTTGCAACCACTAAACTAACGAGGCAGCCTACTAAATTTAAAGTAGTATACAAAACGATCAAGTATTTTCTTATAATATCAACAGCACCTATGAGGGACTTTCATCGTGAGTTCAATCACCAAATTACCGAATCAATGAATTCAATTGAATTACATGAATTCTATACTGATATATATTGAACAAATACTGTTGACGTTCCGCGTTAGTCTAAATATAATACGTTAGTTTGCTAATTTCTACTTATAATTTCCGGTTTTTTATTAACATATGCACTGCCAGGCCTAAAATGTTGAAGCTAAAAAGCATCAGGCGTGGTGGCTAACGTTTTTTTTTTTTAATAAGATCATCAACAATAAGACAAAATATGTTTTGTTTTCTTGTTGAAACCAGCGTAACTCTGGTGAGATATTCTCCGTGATAAAACGAAGTTCCAAAACACTGGCGAACTGTTTCAGAAAAAAAATATGATGAAGGTGTGGACACCATTTCTTAGCACGCAAGTACGAATATCTACATGTGATTTGAGTGCCCCTGACACTAGACGGTTTAGACAAGGCTTCTCAATCGTGAAATCCCATGACAGTTTCTTATGATCGTTCTTTATACTGTGAATGATGACTTCCATTTTAACAATCCGGACAGCTTGAGTGAGAGTGACGTTGATAATTCCCATAAATGCATTTTGTTCACATACCAGTGATATACTTATGTCTGCTGAATTATTTTTTGAGTGTAAACATCACGGAGCAAGTATTTGCTCTGTGGTAAACATGAACAGCTGTAGGAAATAGTAGTATTTGAAGCTGACGACGTATAAACCGTAATTATCAGAATTTTTTGGTACCGGCATTAAAAACTGTATTGAATCCACATATTGTGATAATGCCATCAATAAAAAGAAATTTAAAAAAAACATAACGATATCGTTTGCGACCGGATACGGAACATGAAAACATCAATATTTCATTATGATTTTTAACTCTTAACTTATCTTATCTTCTGTAAAAGCTTCTTCTCAAATATCCTGTTTCAAGTTTGCAGACAGTTCTATAATCATAATGTATCGAGTTAAAACTTAGATAGTGTCGACTCATGCCCTGTAACATCGAGTTAGGACGACAGCTATGGCGGCCGCCCCGTCGCTAATACAAAGTTACGGTAAGAACTATCATTACGACGAGAACATAGACAACTCCACAAGTTCTTGTTTTATAACTGAATTGTGTGTAGTTTTTCTTGCAGTTCCAGTACTTAGGAGTATGGGTAGGTGGTAATTCCCACGAATTTGTACAGCCTGGTGTATTGAACCTCATCTGCTTCATACTTCTTTGTTACAGTTACGAGAAGTTAGACACCGTTAATGGACTTAGTTCTTGAGTTGGTAGTCTATTAGGACAGAAGGCTTTAGTTTGATAACAAAATAAAAACGATATAAAGATGCATAAAAGAAAAGAATATTTCTTAGATACAAGCCGTGAGCTTGACTTACTTTCATACAAACTCCATACCCTAACTAAACCCTTAAGAAGATGTACGAGTAAATTCAAAAATCCTTAGTGCTCACCTCCGTTACATAATTTCATTCTTCTAGGCCCATGGCTGTGCGTTGTCTGATAGTGAATGACTTTGAGATTTTGATTAAGCTAAGATATAATTGAAGCAATAACTCTTTGTCATGAAACAAAATACTGTGGCTCACCAGACAAGGGCTTACATAACTACAACAAAAATAAGCATAAAATGTTTAGCTTCAATAAAATAACGAAGTTGTTTCACATCAAGTGACCTTAAATAATTATTTTTTCTTTGTTGCAGCGCTAAAAAGTGGTTGCGAGGCGTCATTGGAAGCCAGGAGAGCACTCGGAGGATGGAGGGCACTCGGCGCGGTACAAAATGTGCCAAATTGACAACTCAGGACGCGATCGCACTTTGGGATATTGCAGTGAACTTCGCCCTTTGATTATTATCGGTCGTTATGATGTTTAGGTATTTTTTGTGCCGGAAAGGTACTTTGATTATAAAATAAATCCAATTCAAAACAAATGAAGGAAAATAAACAGGAAAAGGGTGTGGTGCTGTTGGGCACGAATGAAGTTGGTATGCGTATTTATTTAACAAAAAGGCCGGCTTTTGACACCCTATGTTACTCTCAAAACTTCTTATTTGTTATTCGTTATGGTGTACAATAAAGAGTATTCAATCTATCTTCTGAACTAAACCACAGTTAAATATTTTCAATTCCTATTTATTTACTTTAAAGTTCACCCACAGCACATACATATACAGATAGTAAATCAGACGGTAATATTCTAATATAAATATGCCAATTACAGGTAAACACAACATTGACAACAACGACGCCAGATTACCGCTCACTCACTAACTTAAGTCTAGGTGTACAATTGATAAAGAAAGTATAAAGAAGAAAAACAAATAATTAAGTTATGTAAACAAAATAAAAATAAAAACTGAGTAAATAAGGTTGGATTTGCAACATTTATCTGAAGTTACGATTACGTTTCATTGGTGCGAGGGAGGCCAAGATTCTTGATTTGAACTTCACCTTAGGGTCTTTGTATATGGGCACGCCACAATTGCGGCGATAAGTCCCCTCTTTGAAGAGTGGCTAGAGAGGCGCCACGGCGTCCTCACCTTCCGCCTGACGCAGGTCCTCACCGGACACGGTTGTTTCGGGAGGTTCCTGTTCCGGATAAGGCGGGAGGAAACGCCCGGGTGTCACCATTGTGTGGATCGCCCGGAGGAGACGGTGGAGGTCTGCCCGGCTTGGGCGGAGCACCGCCGTGACCTCGTGGAGGCGATTGGCGGTGGCGATCTCTCGCGTCCGGCCCTGGTCCAGGCCATGGTACGGAGCGAGAGGGCTTGGGAAGCCGTCACCTCCTTCTGCGAAGCAGTAATGTTCGCGAAGGAGGAGGCGGAACGCGTGAGGGAGAGGCAAAATTCGCGCCCTCACGCCCCTAGCCGCCGCAGGAGACGCCCTGGGCGTCGGGAATCGCAGACCGATTCCCGGCCACCGTAGGCGTGGCCTTGCAAACGGCGAGCAATGGGCAGCTCGCCGTTCGATAAGGACCAGGCCCGGGTCGACGGCGCGTTGTGTTCCACGCGTGCCTCAAAGAGATGATGGATTGGTGTATATAAATGACTTACCATTCTATTTAAAGGGCATCTGTGACGTTGTACTATTTGCTGATGATACCTCTCTTATCTTTAAAGTAGACAGGAATAGACAAAATTTTGACGACGTAAACAGTGCACTATCAATGGTTACAGATTGGTTTACCACAAATAACCTAGTTCTCAATGCCAAGAAAACGAAATGTGTAAAGTTCGCCTTACCGAATGTTAGAAATCTAGGACCCAACATCGTCTTAGATAAAGAGGTACTTGAAACTGTAGACTGGGCAGTATTTCTGGGCATAACAGTTGATGCCAAGCTTCAGTGGGGATCACATATATCATGCCTAGCGGGAAGGCTCAGTTCGGCCGCCTATGCCGTCAGGAAAGTAAGACAATACACTGACGTTGATACAGCTCGGCTAGTCTATTTCAGTTATTTTCATAGCGTCATGTCCTACGGCATTCTGCTGTGGGGCAAAGCCGCTGATATTCAAAATATATTTGTTCTTCAAAAACGAGCTGTACGAGCAATTTACCAGCTAGGTGCTAGAGTTACTCTGAGAGATTTTTTTAAAGAGATTGGTATTCTCACGGTGGCCTCACAATTCATCTTCGCCAACATCTTATATATTAGGCAAAATATACACTTATACACAAAAAACAGTGATATTCATAATATTAACACTAGAAACAAGGAGAAACTACGTGCTCCCTTTCACCGGCTTCATAAGGTCCATAACTCATTTGTTGGGCTTGGTATAAACTTTTATAACAAGCTTCCCTCTTCTTTGTTAGAATTGCCTTTTAATGCGTTTAAAGCTAAAGTAAAATCCAACCTTTGTTCAAAGGCATACTATACAATCAACGATTACTTAAACGATAAAAATAGTTGGTCGCTGTGATTAACTCAAGACAATGTTTATGTTCTTTCTCCAAAATTAGCTTACCTACTGACAAGTTATACGAGTTCATATAATTGTTTATTTTATTTGACTATATTTATTAGTCACCTTAGTTTAATTTAATTTTTATTTATTATTGACATAATCTACTCATTTCAATGTTTTTTAATGAGTTGTATTGCAATATATGGTTAGCTAGTGACCTCGACAGTTCATCATATTATTCTTTTGAGCAACCGGCAGCAAGTTCGTCATGCTCCCTTAGATGTCAATGCTTGCGGTAGCGTCGGGGGTCGGGTTGCCTCCTTCCCTCAAATATGGCGAGGGGGGTAATGGCTGATCTTTGCGTTATGCTCGTGAACGGGTGCTGCTTGTGGTGACAGGTCAGCTTGCTGACTATGGTTTTGTTACTGTTATTAGAAATTAATGTTTCTTTATTTTACTTCGAAGGTCCTAGTTTGTCATTTGTGGCTACTAGTTACAGCTATATACATATAAACATAATGCAGCATTGCATATGTAAGCGGGCACGCCCTTTATGTCAGGAGGCTTTTTATTATGTATTAAGTTCTGTTTGCGTTTTTGTTTTTATTATTTATTTATGCTTGAGTATAGTTTTAAATATTGGCGTGTGCTAGCTGACATATGGCAAATAATTTTAATATTTTTGTGTTTCGTAATGTTAATTTATTTATTACTATATGTATAGAATCCAGTTCTTCTAACTGAACAGACAGCAGTGCTGCTGGGGAGTTTGTTCCGCCACTTCTTCTTCCCAGCTAAAGCACTAGGAAGTGGTGAAGGGTGGGCGTTTTGGGGGGACTGTCTTATGTGATTTTGACGTTCAAAAAGTGCTGATTCTCAGCCTAATTTGAATAAATGACTTTTGATTTTGATTTTGATTTTGATTTTGTCAGCACCAATGACGGGGTCCGCTAGGGCCGATGCCTGCTAGGGTTGCGGGAAAGTCTGAGAGGGATACCGTGGCCCCTGGCACAGGCAACTAAAAGAATGCGGGTGGGTTTTAGTCAGTAAGAGTCTGACACGCCCTCCTGCTCAGCCCAGAGCGGGAGAAGTTATTTGATGATTTCCGACCCTCAAAAAAAAAAAAAAGGGTCTTTGTATACAGGGTTATTGGTAAAACACCATCCACCTCTTAAGTGGTCATTGTACTCATCATTATGAACAACTTTTACCAAAAATTACCAAATATGAAATCACAAAAAAAAAAACAGCTATTCCCTACATTTATGTTTGCAGAACTCGTCAAAATGTAGGGACCAGCTGATGTTTTTTCGCGATTTCATATTTGGTAATTTTTGCTAAAAGTTGTTGTTCATAATGATGAGTACAATGACCCCTTTAGAGGGTGATGGTGTTTTACCAATAACCCTGTATATCTGCTTCAGGTACGGACTTATTAAATGAATTAAGATTTTCACACATTTTAATGATTTGTTGAATTTCCTAAGATTTGTTCTTGATTATTTCTCATACATCTCCATTCTGTACCTCACATAAGTCGTTATTCCACCGAGATCTCGGTCTGAATGGGTCTGTTAGGGGCTTGTTTCGAAATTGCTTGTTCGACACAAAGCAATACTGAAGACTTCATACATTTGCGACAAGCTCCACTTAAAGCCTTACATCGCTTGTCCTAATGGCTGATATTCTGTCTGAATGAGTAAGTATGTTCTTTCTGAGTAATGGCCATCAAGCCACTTTTTGTACAATTTAAAATGAATGGGTAAAAAAATCAAGTGATTGTTTCATTGTAGTTTTAAAATAAGCACTATTTCGTGAGTTTTTCTTCAGTGAAAAGTATTATTTATTTGATAAATTAAGTATGAACAAACAATGATGAATTTCTTGTAATTATGTGGAGAATCTGTTATTAACCATATAGCCAAAACATTCTTGTTTAATTCGTTTTAAATACTTCCATTACGTTTACTTTTCGTTTTAACTTCAAAATCCTTAATAAGTCTACTATAAGTGACAAACTTCGTTGTTGGCAGTATGCTTAGTCAGGCCCGAGTAAGAATTTTAATTTTCTTATGCCAACATTATCACGTAACCAATTAAAATTCTGTTATAATACCTAAACCCTTTTTCATTAATTACCCGTTGCAAGAGGATTATTTATTACTTTATAATTCGTTCTATGCTGAACCATGCCCCTCAACTTTACGCCAACATCAATTTACTCACGACCTGTTAATAACAACGTTTTTTTGTAGGTAAGCTTTTTATTAATGTCCATAGATTTACAATTAGAAAGCTTTAAATTATGCGTAAAACCCTATCACGATGATATCTCGTCATAATCCAGTTGACTAACAATTATTACATCATAAAGAAATACAAGGATGTTAGACGCTAAAAATATCATATTAACAGCGTCCTGGCCTAGTCGGCCAGGTGCGAGTGTGCCCGGAGCCGTCAGCACCAGCAGGTTGCCCACCAGCACCATGGTGCTCGGCAGAGGAGGCTGGAGATAATCGAACTGTTCCAGTATATACCCTAAAGCCATCAAAATGTGTCCAATATATGGAATAAAAATTTCAATAGAGTCCACCAACATTTGAAAATGATTTTCTACGTCATTCTGATAGTGTTATGAAGCGCCGTACAGCTCCTGGTATTCTTCGATGATTGAGAGGTTATTTGCATTAACGGAGAAACTATTCACACTAAAATTGCGGTGCAATTGTTCGAGATAGAGCCAGTCTGCGATAGCAACGTATGCGTCGGATGACAGCGTGACAAGGTACTGCCCTGATAGTATAAGCATACTAGCCACGAGGTATGGGTTGTACTTTTCAAAGTACATTTGACTTATTAGGTATCCAAGCAGCAACAAGCAATTTCCGGCTATTCAAAGGTTGTTTTCTATAGCCGACGTGAAAAATCTGATGGCTGACGCTTGGCAGTGGTCAATCGTTCGGCGGCATTGTGTGAGTAAAATTGTTTTGGAATGCTGAAGTTCATTACTACTGGTACATTACCCATTGGAATAACAGATGGTTTCCGATACGTTTTAAGTATTGTACCTTTATACCATGGCTCCAATTAGTTGTTGTCTACATCCCCAGTCTATTTTTAAAAGCGCACGTTTCTCTTTGATTTCATTTTTCGCTTGCGACTCAGGGATACTGGCTAAATTACTATTTGTCTGGATGCAAGGTAGGTTGAATTTGCTTTTGTAGGTTATTTTGACAATGTCAATACCTATAACTGGACTTTTCCATCGATAAAGAGATAAAAGTACCCACATAGTACTTACTAGTTCCATAGATAAAAATATCTATGAAGAACTCTGTCTGGTAAAGTAGTTTTAAATTATTTTCTGGTGGATATTTTAAACACAACATATAATTTTACAAAATATAGAAACGAATACCTATATCGAAAATTTTCGGGACCTCTGCAGTCATCGTTGGCATATATTATTAGAATATTATACAGTTGTGGCGGGCAGGTAGAGTAGACCGGCGCTCATAGGTATTTGTTTTTAGTGAAGAAAAGGGTAAATTCCTCGGGGAGCGGAGTGTCTCGAGCGCGGTTTCAGATATAAAACGCGGTACACACAAGTGGGACAGTATTGGTTCTTAAAATAAATTATATTTTAGACTACAGGTATACCGTAGCCGATTACCGTGACGTGTATATCATGAAGTAGGTATAAAAGTATTTATTTTTATTTATCGTTGTCGGTTTCCTCGACTGAACATCGAAAATTACGGGAATTAATCGATCCCCAATAATTGCCATTTTGCGCTACTAAAAATATTATTGACCACTCTAATATAATGACTGCGCCTCTTTCTATGAACCTGTAATCATTCCTATTTTGGGGACCTAAAAATACCCAAGTAGGTATCTGCGACAAACTTGGATGTAGTACTCGCAGGCCGCTCGCTGCCCACCGGTGTGGGCGCGTTCCTTGAGGCAGCGGCCAGCCCGCTGGTTGAACGCGCCCCAAAGGGTCATGGCCACCCGGCTGGTCCGGGGATACCGTACGATCTCCGGTGAGGCGGCGAGCCTCCTTGCCGGATTACCGCCATGGGATCTGGAGGCAAAAGTCCTCGCGCACATTTGGAAGTGGCGCGAGGAGGCGAAACGCCGGGGCGTAGCTCCGCTGCCGCGAGAAATCATGGTACAGCGGACAGAGCTCCGGCGGGATCTCAGGGCGGCATGGAGAGTGCGATTGTCGCAACCCAGCGCTGGGCACGCCACAATTGCGGCGATAAGTCCCCTCTTTGAGGAGTGGCTAGAGAGGCGCCACGGCGTCGTCACCTTCCGCCTGACGGCCTGACGCAGGTCCTCACCGGACACGGTTGTTTCGGGAGGTTACTGTTCCGGATAAGGCGGGAGGAAACGCCCGGGTGTCACCATTGTGTGGATCGCCCGGAGGACACGGTGGAGCATACGGTGGAGGTCTGCCCGGCTTGGGCGGAGCACCGCCGTGTCCTCGTGGAGGCGATTGGCGGTGGCGATCTCTCGCGTCCGGTCTTGGTCCAGGCCATGGTACGGAGCGAGAGGGCTTGGGAAGCCGTCACCTCCTTCTGCGAAGCAGTAATGTTCGCGAAGGAGGAGGCGGAACGCGTGAGGGAGAGGCAAAATTTGCGCCCTCACGCCCCTAGCCGCCGCAGGAGACGCCCTGGGCGTCGGGAATCGCAGGCCGATTCCCGGCCACCGTAGGCGCGGGCTTGCGAACGGCGAGCAATGGGCAGCTCGCCGTTCGATAAGGACCAGACCCGGGTCGACGGCGCGTTGTGTTCCACGCGCGCCTCAATGAGATGTCAGCACCAATGACGGGGTTTGCTAGGACCGATGCCTGCTAGGGTTGCGGAAAAGTCCAAGAGGGTTACCGTGGCCCCTGGCACAGGCAACTGAAGGAACACGGGTGGGTTTTAGTCAGTAAGAGTCTGACACGCCCTCCTGCTCTGCCCAGAGCGGGAGAAGTTATTTGATGATTTCCCACCCACAAAAAAAAAAAAAAAGGCCGCTCGCTGCCGCGGTTTTTCACAGTTCTATGTTCTAAAGCCTAACCCATTTTGTTGGGGTGCCCTAGCTTACTTACTGCGACCAATTCGGCTCGAGCGTGGTTGGTCACCGCGACCAAACATCAAATTAACCTAACCTATTTGGTCGCAGTATCCACTTTTTTAAATGAATGAACCTTCAAAAAATATTTGGAGGTTCATTAATTTAAAAAAGTGTTCATCATTAGAAGGTTAATAAGTTTTTAGAGATCAGTTAAATATTTCTCGTTATTAATGATGATGAAGAACCAACTACTTACCTACACTCGCGGACAAAGAATACAGGTCAGTAAGAAAAACTAAAATTAATCTTAAAGTAATATACCTAGCGGCATGAATGAAACTGTATGTTGTAGATAATTTACCAGTTAATAAAACAACACCAAATGTAGTTTAATGGTCACAATTAAATAAAAAAACAAAATTATCTATAATTTTTATGTTGAAAAAATAATGGTTCGTACCTCACATACAACACAAAAACAACGATAGTGACGTAAGTGTACAATCTTCTATGTTAGCGACATGATAGTACTCGTAATTCAATAACGATGGTGAAATACGACAATGATCGCTTTTTATCATTTAGATTTAACAGATTGAAAGCAAAAGTGTGAAAACAAGCAAAAGTAAAAAAACCGCGAATTTAATTTATTTCAAATTCGAGGTTTTTAAAATTTTAACTTTTTTTAATTACGTTGTAAATTATTTAAGGTTTTATTTCATACGATATTAAAATTCTCTGTAATATAAAGTTAGTTGTATAGATATTCGTCATCGATCCGTATTATTTGACCGCGAGTTTAGTTACTAAAACATGCGAAGGGTACTAAGTTATAAAGCTACTTACTGGATGCCAATGTGAGCCAATTAATCAAACACATCTATGCACTTATCTCGAACCATTTCATGACATATTGAATTATGTCCTTATACATTTAAGACGCAATCGCTCTGAACAAAATCTCTAAGCGAATTATCTTCCCGAGACACCTTCTATTTTATCAAATTATAAGGGTTGAATTGCAAATAGGCTGAAAATTCGTGTCTGCCTGATGAAGGTAAAACATTTTTTCCTTCTCTAAGTTGGTTACTGAAATTCTTTAATTGAAATTAATATACTAGTCGTGATCTTCATTTTGGATGTGCAATATTTGTATGTTTTTCACATTAAGCATATTATTCTTTATACTACACCTGCTTGGAAAGTACCTTGATACTTTATCAAATTTACGGTAGAAAGTACGTCATTGCATATCGAACAAATATGCGGGGAGAAAACGCATCTGAGCGGGAGAGAAAAGTGTATGAAAATCCATTTCTTACGTGGTTTTTCTTTTTTAATTTTGGGTAAGACTATGCGCCGGTAACCTAAATATCAAAAGCCAAAAAGTTTTTACAGTGAGTTTTTATCTCCAAGTTCGCAAAATGACACTGGCCACTAGCTGTGTGTTGGATGGTGTCGGGCTGGCAGTGCGACCCTGCGGCGGCAGGATAAACAATTTGAAAAAAGAACATGTGAAAATTGCAGACGCCATTGGCGCCATTTTCAATTTGTGTGTTGTTTGAGGATTTAGTTTTCGTAGAAAGTAAAATAAAACTATCAAAATGATAAGTAGTGATAGTGATGATGAAGATTTTTTAACTCCGCCGCAGTTGAAGGAAACAGCAAAAATACTGATTGATAACCTTTTACCACAGAAATAAATGAAAAAATATAATAAAACTTATGACGATTTTTTGCAATGAAAAGTGAAAAAAATGCGGCATCTTTTTCTGAACCTGTTTTGCTAGCTTATTTCAGTGAAAAAGCGCAAAAATACAAACCAAGTACGTTAAGGTCTATGTACTCAATGTTGAAAAGTACTATTCCTCGTAGGTGTAGTATAAAGCACTATGTATCACTCGAGAGAAAGTGCGATTCCCGATCTCGGGTGTTTTAAAGCCCTCGCCTACGGCTCGGGCTTCAAACGACACCCTCGACGGTAATCGGTCACTTTCTCCTCTCGGTGAACAATGTACTATTACAACCTTGTAACGTGGATGTGGATGTGGTGTTCAGTCGCTTCCGAGGACAAGTACTACAGGACAGCACAAAGACAAGCTAGTGCAATTTTTTTGTTTGTTTGTTAGTTATGCTTCCACGCTAAAACGGCTGAACGGATTTGGATGAAATTTGGCACATGTGTAGATCATGATCTGGAATCGGATAATTATACGATACTTTTTATCCCGATATTTGTAAGGGATCGAGACTTATGCGCGTGAAATTGCTTCTTTATATTCAGCTAACGCTAATTAGCAGCTATTAATTTATATAATAACAATACATTGACATTGACACCTCACAATAATAGTAGTAATAATTTAAATGATAACAAATATTTGACATTGACATCTCACAACAATAGTAATATTCATTTAAAGAATTTAAATAATAACAAAAATTTGACATCACACAATAACTCTGTTCTTAAACCGTGTAATTCCATATGACATTTACATATGATGACTTTACAACCTCTTCGATCAAAGAAGTAGCGCGTAATCAGCCCAATACGCAGTCATATTATCAATTTGTGTATTGAGCACGGTGTTTTGCCGAGCAAACTGAAAAAGTCTGTAGTAAAGCCGCTATTCAAGAAAAATAACAAAGAGGACATGGCATCCTATAGGCCTATAGCACTGATCCCTATATTTTCTAATATATTAGAAAAAGTTATATCATGCAATAAGTGCTCATTTTGAAAAATACAACCAATTTGCAAAAGAACAAAAAGGCTTTACGAAAAATAAATCAATTGACTTAGCAATTTATGATCTTTTAAAACCAATTTA
The DNA here is from genome assembly GCA_937001585.2 of Brachylomia viminalis. NCBI lineage: Eukaryota > Metazoa > Arthropoda > Insecta > Lepidoptera > Noctuidae > Brachylomia > Brachylomia viminalis. The sequence goes on from OW443299.2 coordinate 16,159,590, forward strand.
TACAAAAGTGTTCCCGTGACTGCAATGTTTATGGACATGACCAAAGGGTTTGACTATGTACACCACGAAACACTTTTGAATAAACTGTACAATTATGGAATAAGGGGCAATGTCCATAGAGTATTAGAATCTTATTTAAGTGATAGATATCAGGTTGTAGAAATAAATGACATCAGCTCTTTAAATGGCACAGAACAAAAATATCAATGTTAACATAAAAAAGTACTTTACGGTGTACCGCAGGGTAGCGTGCTAGGGCCACCCCTGTTCTTAATTTACAATAATGATCTGCCCAACGTCACACAACACCGTATGATTATTTTTGCTGACGACAGCACAACTATTTATAACGGTGAAAATATGGATACTTTTGAAGCAGACGTAAATAATACTCTTGGTGTAATAATTTACTGGCTGACAAGTAACAACCTGGTCATCAATTTAGAAAAAAAACTAAATTAGTCACATTCCCGCGAAAGAGTAAAAACAACTTCAACATTCAACATGACGGTACAGTAATTGAACATGTCAGCTGCGTAAAATTTTTAGGACTGTGGATAGATAATGATATGACATGGCAAACACACATTGACACAGTATGCAGTAAACTGAACCAGTACTCATATGCTCTATACAGATTATCTAAAGTTGTCGATCAATCAGCTCTATTAACTGCCTATCATGCCTACGTATCATTAACCCTAAAATACGCTATTATATTCTGGGGCAACGCCACAAATAAAGAACCAGTGTTTAAATCGCAAAAAATATGCGTTCGCGCAATTGCTGGTATCTTTGTTCCTGAATCATGCGAATCATATTTTTAAAAGTTAAAAATTATGACCTTTCCATCAGTTTATATCTATGAAGTTACAGTATTTGTAAAAATTTATAAAAAAATATTCGGTGAACTAAAATCAAAAAGATATACACTTAAAATACACACAGACCTGCTCTTGTAGGCAAAAGTTTTTTGGAATGGCATCTAAAATTTACAATAAAATACCAGTGGACATTTTAAACACCAAGGAACTCCCACTATTCAAATATAAATTACGTAATTTTTTAATTTACAAAGTTTTCTATATATTACTATACTCTTTGGTTTTCTACACGATCTAAGATTTTCTTAATAATAAGTACCTACAATATGAAAACAAAATACCTATATATATGTATATAAATAAATACAATCTGTCACCATACACCAAATTCTTATTTTGAAAAATTTGCTATATAAGTGATACATTATGAAACTTTGTATACTGCATGTTGACATAATTTATTATGGTATGCCTACTAGGCAGGACTTAATGGATCTCCAATTTACCTAACATCTGTCTGTATAACCTATGCCCACAATAAAAATATTTGATTTGATTTGAATGAATACTAACAAAACGCAGATTTTTTGTCCGAGAAAAATACTTTGTTAAAACATGCTTTGTAAATTTTTAAAGATTTTTATTGTGAAGGAACTGTTATTGTTGTATGCTCTATAGTTTGGCAACCTGCCACAAAATGCCGCGGTTTTATAAACTTTCAGCTCACAATATTTAAGCCAAACGTGGTTTTCACTAGCGCTTCACTTATGTCCTTCATCATTGCTGGATTGACTACTAAACGAAAATAATACTCGAATATTATGAATAAGCTGCTCCGTTGGTCTAGTGGTCACAAAAGCTTCTGCTGAGCATGAGATCCTGGGTTCAATCCCTGGGTCGGACAAAGTGTTATTGGGTTTCCATCTGGCATTTTTCAGTAGCATCCCCGAGTCTGGATTTGTGCCCGGTTGACAGCAATAGGCTCGCCCCCTATTATACAGGGTTACTTGTAATTCAACGTATATCCGTCAGGAGCTGATAGGGGGCCAAAATGCAACACATAGAACCCCCGAAATGTATGGCCGAAATTTAATAGTTTTCGAGATATTTAAATTTTAAGGGCTTTTCGATCCCCGAGGACATGGTGGAGCATACGGTGGGGGCCTGCCCTGCATGGGCGGAGCACCGCCGTGTCCTCGTAGAGGTGATCGGCAGCGGCGGCGACCTCTCACGCCCGGCCCTGGTTCAAGCCATGGTCCGGGGCGAGGGGGAGTGGGAGGCAGTCGCCTCCTTCTGCGAAGCAGTCATGCTAGCGAAGGAGGTGGCGGGACGGGAGAGGGAGAGAGTCTCCCGTCCAAGCCGCCGCGGTGGACGCTCCAGGCGTCGGGTAGCCACGTGATGACTCCCGGCCACCGTAGGCGCGGGCCTGCGGGCGGTGAGTAATGGGTAGCTCACCGTCCGATCAGGACCAGGCCCGAGCTGGACGGCGCGTACGCGTTCCACGCGCGCCTCAAAGAGATGTCAGCATCGAAGAGGGGGCCCACTAGGGCCCAAGCCTGCCGGGAAAGCAGGATCATCCGAAAGGGGTACCGCTGACCCGGAACATAAAGGGCCAAGGAAGGAACACGGGTGGGTTTTAGTCAGTAAGAGTCTGACACTCCCTTCCGCTCCACCCAGAGCGGGAGGGGTCATTTGATGATTTCCCATCCTCAAAAAAAAGGGCTTTTCGATATTTACCCAAAATTTTACATGTAATTCCAAATAAAAAACAGGATGAGTGAGTACCATTAAAAACGATATTGTCGCTGGCACTTCAATTAAGCTATGAAAATAATTAAAAGTACTTAATTCAACAAAATAATTAAAACTAAGAAAAAAAGTTGTTTTAGTTATTTGTAGGATTAATGTGATAGTAGTTTCTTTAGCAAGACAAATTTTTTTAAGCGTAGGTATAATGAATGTACTATTAGTAAGATATTATTCTTCAAAAGCTCAAAATTTTATTAATTTTGTTGACTTAAGTTCATTAAATTATGTTCCTAGCTTAATAAAAGTACCAGCTACAGTATCATTTTTAACGGTACCCATTCAACATGTAGTTATATTTTTATTTGGAATTACATGTCAAGTTTTGGGTAAATATAAAAAAAAAAACCCTTAACATTCAAATATCTCGAAAACGGGCTCCAATTTGTTGCATTTTGGCGCCCCTATCAGCTTCTTACGGATATATGTCGAATTACTAGTAACCCTGTATGGGAATTAAAATAGTTGCACCTGTGCCTAACACTTCGATGAGTTCAGGCGTGATATTATGTTAATGTTACTATGTCGAGAAAATCGTATGTTAAAAGTTTTATAGGAAGGCACCTCGAACCTTGACACACTGGCCGCTAATAAGATGGATGAAGGGCATCTGCCATATTTTCATGTTTAGAGGAAGATGTAAAGGCCATCGCTCATGGCTAGATAATCTGCAAGTTGGTTGTTGTCGCGTCCTCTGCCGACATAACGTTTGACTGATCGCTTCTCTACTTCTTTTATGCCATTACAGTTTTTTGAAGATTATGTGGTGGTCTATGATTTGTTAAACTGTAGAAAATTTATAAACCTGTTCTGTATATTAACAGCGTTATGATAGTTCCATTGCCAACAAAATAGTAGGCAATTGTCTTTTGTTCTAATATTGTAATACTTTTTTCACTATTTTTCTATTACAAACTTTTCAACAGGCGAGAGTGCGATCTACAGGAAAACTAAACGCAACTATGATGCTACAATCTAAACACATTTTAAAACTCTCTCCATTTTACACAATATTACGGTGAACTTTATTTTCTTCACAAAGGACGAAGTGGGTTGTAGGAAAAGTATGAAAAATGCAGTTGGGGGTTAGGTGGGGGGTGTAAGATTCATTTCCTGTACTTAAATAAGCGGCGTGGTGCATTCTGGTCGAGCCGTGAGGTGTTAACTGATGCGGGAGTTTCTCGAGAGCAGCTCAACAAGCTTTCCCTCGTTAGAGCTTCATCGCTATCGGATTTATAAGAGATTTTAAAGTCTCTGAATTATACTAAATGCTGTTCGATGTAGATCAGTTATCTCGGTTCGTTGTTTCTGGTGTCGAATTTACATTTTGACAAATTTTAACGAATAGTGTAAATGTTAAGTACTTATTGGTTGGGCAGTTGCAGTGGTACAAAACAATAGATCATAATTTCACGTAAGTAGTCAACGTTCAGCCAGTAAGTTCAATCAGCTCAGCAGATAAATAGGCTCTTGTGCTTTATCGGTTTAGAACAAAAATGCTTCAGAGCTTCAATGCATTGTATCCTGATTCATGAGGTCGCTTTTGGGAAGATACGTTCTTACTTGAACATTGCGAAAGTTCCTTTGTTACCTACGAAAGTTAAAATTAAATCCTCAATAGATAGGTAATCCTCACCAACTGCGGTTGAGCGAATTCACACAAATGGCATATCGTCAAAATACACCGTTGTAGAGGTTTATTAGAAGACCCTAGATCAGAAATAGATGTATCAAGGCTCATGGAACCAGAAAAAAGCAAAAAACCAGTTTTAAAATAGTGGCTAAGCAGTTAAAAGTCTGCTAAGTGATAATGAATCGTTAGGAGTGCTCGTTGACATTGACTAACATCATCTCATCGGTCGATAGTTGGCAGTTAGTCAAGTTTGCGTCGAGGCGACGTGCCCTTGCGAGAAAACAGCGCAACCTCGGCAGCATGACACGTTACCTTTGCGAGAATAAGAGGATCATATTTTCAGTACATTATCTCGTCGTTGGCATATGTTGTACTACATTTTATGTTACGCTGGCATCTTGGCTTGATGGCTTAATGCATTCTATGTAGCACGGATGTGATAGATTACTTAAGCGGTGACTTACGTAAAACTAGTATTTTGATATCCGTGTTGTAGTGCCAGTAGTTCCGCCCTCTCGATTTCTCTCTCGTTAGATCCAAAGATCTAACGAGAAGAGAAATCGAGAGGGTTGTTGAAGTATCGACAAAGTAAGAAAATTAGGGTTAAGGGCTATCCTCGTCCTGGTACAGTAAACGTTAACTACTTAGTACGTACTTATTGTTTACATACCCAGGGTCATAGCAAAGCCACACAGGGGCCCAAAAGACCAAACGAAAAGTCGAAATTAACCTACATCAAAACTTTGCAAGTCTCAAAATATCAATAAAGGCGACCGGGGTCCATCGGTGTTTATTTAACGACCTATATTTAAGTCGTCTGAAGATTTCCTTTCGTCATCGACTAAGCAGGTATCGAAAGGGCTCTCGTAAATCTCCAGGCTCTTAAATATGTAAGTTGGAACTTGAAAGGACCTTTCTACACGCATCGCCGGTCGCGATAAGCACGTTGGGATACGATATTCTCAGCTAACGCGTTGCTGAGGGAAGATAGCTAGCGCTTTATTGAATTCGTATCCAGCGCAACAAGCGTAAGCGTTAGCGATTTGGTATTTAACAAAAATTCAAATCAAATCATTTATTAGTTGGCAACATGTTGGCAGACATGGGTAATTCGTACAAATATTTTTTTATATAATAGTCTTACATGTTCTACCGTCATCTATAACGTGTTGTCAGTTTGAATATATTGCCGAAATTTTATTGAGATTTATTGGCATTAGACTTGTGACATATTTTATCAATAACATTGTTTGTGTATTGCCGAATATATTAGGATATACAGACTATAATTCTAGACTATATCTACAATAAACAGAAATAAAATGTGATTCAATATTTTCTTTGACCATTTACCTATTTGACGAAGACTTTTTACCATTTATTTGACGATGACGAATTGCGACATCTGACATGTAATTCCATAAAATTCTTTTATGTCTCAGTTTATATATGAAGGTTATTTAAATAATTTGACTGATAAATGTGGTTCTGCGTATTTTCCGATAATCTCAAACTTTCGAATAACTTTTTCAACGCTTCTGTTTTATTCAAAACTTATCGTAACTTAGTTATTCAACATTTGATTTAATTTTAAGGCTCCTTATCAAAAATCTAACTACCACAAAAAGAAAAACATATAATTCAAAGCGAATCTGTTAGGATTTCTGCTCTATTAATTTTTAGGCCAGTATACCTGACTGCCGCAAGGAGGATTCTGGGACTACGTTAATCCCACGGCGACGTCCGTACACAAGCCCCGTACACTCTGTGCAACTCTAAATCCTGTATTGACTCAGTTTCTAATACAAACGTACCTCCGTTTTGAAAAGATTTTATTTTATTCCTCTAGTCATGCATGCTGTCTAAATGGAAAATAGGTGGACTTATTGCAAAAAAATTGGTATATCTTACCTAAATAAATTTTTCTGTAAAAGAAAAAAAAACATTTACAAATAAATTGGTAAACAACAACAAAAAGTTTTCACGTAAGGACCATATTCTGAGTTCTCCTGTAAACGTAGCTTCTGACAGCAGAGCAATCAACAACAAGTAATGAAATAACAAATAACGTAATAATAAATCACGAACCGACGTATAAGATATACATAAATTATAGTAGTGTGTGTGCTAGTACGTTTGGGTAATGTTATTTCCCAATCTATCTAGAGTTTTGTGTCCGATGGGCCCGATGGGGGAACGGCCCGGTGCGGGGAGCGGGGGACACGGCGGCGTTGTCCGACATTCGAAAATGAGATGATGATGAATCGATCTATGACATACCTAAGCAAAATTTTCTTGTAAAAAAACATAAATTCTACGTACATAATGAGGAACCAAATATTAAGTAAAGTGTCTGAAGTGGGCATCATTATCGACTCTGAAATGAAATTTCAAACACACACCAAAACCAAAATAAATAAAAGCAATTAGAATGCTAGCATTTTTAAACCGTAACACAAGACAATTCAATAATTTGACAGCACTGAAAATTTTGTTTTCTGCTTTAGTTCATAGTCATATAGAATACTGCTCCATCGTCTGGTACCCAGTACATAATATCCACATTCAACGCATCGAAAGAGTTCAAATAAAATTTGTAAAAAAGACTCTTATAAATCAGGCATAAGGAACACAGATAAAAAATATGAAGATAGACTGAGTTACTTCAAAATTAAATCTTTACACTGGCGTCGAGATTTTGCAAGTCTAAATCTTCTTAATCAAGATTCAAGTCGTGGATTGCTCACAGCTTCTTTCATCAATTAATATTAATACGCCCTGGTCATCAGCTAGACTTCATAACTATAGGCCTTTTGCTCCTGGTGGCCGCAAAACCAAGTACGGGAGTAATGCCCCCCTTTCCTATATTCTCAGAGGGTGTAACGACATTTTTGACGATTCTGACTTAGACTTATTTTCAGGCAGCATCACTAAGTTTAAAAGAGCTGTGCTCAATAATATGTAATTTTTGCTCTAATAATGTTTATGTTTTTTTAATTTTATTTCGTTTTGTGTTTTTTTTTATTATGTTTTTAGTATGTTATTTAATTAAATCTAATTTAACATAATTTCAGTTAGTTTAAGTATAACAGAATATTGATATTAGTCCTACTTACATGGTTGTCCGTCTTTATATTAATTATTATTGTATAGTGAGATCTAAATAAAATGCTGTGCTTACCTTTAATTTAGATGCATGCAATGCTATTGTATTTGTATCTGATATTATGTACTACGTCTTTATGTGTATTTAGTTGGTTTGCCTAAATAAATAGAAAGTAAATAAATGGTTTTACACCGAAAACACAATTGTTCAAAATTGTTCAATAACTATTCTGTATCGATTCAAGTATATTTCGAAAAACCGCTTTGCGAATCATATCATTTCTATTTATTATTAAAATTATGAAGTACCTAACCGTGTTTTTAAAATAAACAGTTTGCTTGTTTACAAGTTCGATGCCATTACAAATTATACAAAATTATATGCCGGCACGAATTAGTGCTGCTCCTAAGTGCTCCATATATGGAGCACTTAGGAGCAGCACAAATTCAGAAATTCATGGGATGGAGGAGCAATATGTGAGTCCAATGTAACGGATGGGTCATCTGTAGGCCACTTCTCGTACATAAAAAACGTTCAAATTCAAGTCGCAATCTCATCTCAGCGACAATCAATGTCAAAAACCTGTCAAAAATATATGTAAATTGATTGTAATTTTGACAGATTGAGACTGAGATTAGAATGCGAACGGTCTTAAAAATACGGGAATTGCCCCTCAGGTGTTTTAAATTTGAAGTAGCGATTACTTTGACTTTGAAAGGTAGTATGACATTCATATTTGACAGGAAGTTAGTTTCATGTTTGACATTTGCAAAATGGGAGGCTATACGGTCGAACAAAATTGGGAAATATTAAAAACTGAATATTAAAATGAGCAAGAAGTCGCCGTTACCGTCAACGGTGAGCGTTACCGTGTCATGCACAACGAATTTTTGTTTCCAAAAGTTGAAGAGAATGACATGGATGACATTTGGTTTCAACAAGACGGGGTCACATGTCACACAGCCAACGTAACCATCGATCTTCTGCGCACTGTTTTTGAAAATCGAATAATCAGCCGAAATGCTGATGTCAATTGGCCGACTCGGAGCTGTGATTTGAGCCCTTTGGCTTATTTCCTGTGGAGAACCATTAGGGATAAATGTTACGCAAATCATCCAGAGACAATTGAAGCGTTGAAGCATGAAATCGAAGTTGCCATTGAAGAGATTCAAGCCGAAACAATCCAAAATGTACTGAAAAATTGAGTTGATCGGATGGGGTACTGCCGAGCCAGTCGTGATAGTCATATGAATGATATTGTGTTCCATTCTTAAATGACAAAATTTATCCTTTCCAATAAAACCAGCAATTTGAAAAAAATATCAGTTGTTTTTTTTATACCCGATTCAAATTTTATATTTTAATTGGCCCACCCGTTATTAGGTACTTAGAATTTCAAAACTTTAGCTTGTAGCGGTGACATATTCTGTACTAAATTAAGTTAGGACTATGGCTTATATATTTATGCAAAATAAGTTAATAAACTTGGACGTTGGTCCCTTAACCAAAATGTATTTCTACATTACATTTTACACATGCTTATGTACCTCAGACTAAAGAAAAAATCAAGACATACCGCTGTCAACAGTGACGTGAGGCCGGTTTCGTAAACGTGTGTGCGCTTAGTGAGGTGTAGTTTGGTTGTAAATTGGGTTGTAAATGTGTGCGTGTGAGCGTGTTTGCACAGAGTAAGGTGTAGTTTTGCACGCTTCATTGTATTTTATTCATATTCATTCAATTTCTTTGATAGCAATTTCCATTCAACGCGTCTAATAGAAATCTACATAATAAGATTTTTTGTCACTGACAATGTATCGAAATAGCTTTATTCCGGGGATATTGTAACATCTGGAAATGTGTTGTTATTGAAAGTAAGATTTCCACATTCTCGTAGTCACAGTGGCTAAAGTTAAGTACTCAAATACTCATACGTAGAACCTAAACAGGATTCTATAAAATCCACAATTATAGTAAGAGCGTCAAGATTATAATGCAATTATGTTCCCTCAGAGCTGAGGATTAAGGAGCATCGTTACTAAATTGCTTCGCTAACGGCAAGTGAACGGATTAGGGGGGGGTTTGTATCATTAAACAGACGCCTAGCATAATAGCCGGCCGTGCGACCTGGGGCTTAGATAACTGTACAGCGAGTGTGAACGCAGCCTATGTAGGACGGATGTATGAACTCCTCCTAGGTCTAAATGAAGCTATTGGCAGATATACCGAACGGGCTCCATAATCCAAGTTCAAAACCTACAAGCCAGTTTCAGTAAATACAAGGTGTAACAGAATAAATGCAAGACCTGAAAGTAATTTGTTCAGAATCGACTACTAAATAAATTTCCGTCATTATTTATAAAATAAGTATTTTTTTCCAGATAAAATCTTTTATATAGCTTAAATTAGAATCACCGCATCATAACAAGTTAACAAAATCTTTTATTTAAGGAAATTTAAGCCTTATCTTAGAGCAATATAGCCTAAATTAATATACGATCGAATTTACATTCTTTTACCGTTTTACGTTTAGTCACGACAACTATTTCATAAAAAAGGACATGGTTTGGTTTAACTAAATTAGATTACAGATGTTATTTTAGTCTTTTAATTTAATATTCTAATTGGGGTGTCGGAAGTCCTGCGTTTATTCTGTTTCACGTTGTATTAAGTTCGTTAATAATCTCCCGTTTGTCTGAAAAAGACTTTTCCATGTTGAGCACATTACCTTTTTTTTTTATTTGGAAGTCATCAAATAACTTCTCCCGCTCTGGGCGGAGCGGGAGGGCGTGTCAGACTCTTACTGACTAAATCCCACCCGTGTTCCTTCAGTTGCCTGGTGCCAGGGGAATGTCTACATTACACACATATAATATATATTTATATACACCCTGTGCACATTACCTACCTACTGTCGACATTCTATGGTCGACATAGTAATTGAACTGTCAATACGTTGCGTCACAGATGATACACAATATCGCAGTTTTCAGGACATTACACACATTCACTTTATAGTCTGTATTCATGCTCGTAAACATATTTTTAAAGTGCAGATTGAACGTAACGTGATCTACAATGTATTTCAGTTTAACGCAAGGCATAAAGTCAGATTTAAACTTTACATATCGCTTTGAAATGTGTCGGTATATAGGGGAGATAGAATGTTCAAACTGTCTAAAGTTCCTATTGCTTAAATAATAACGGTGTTTAGCCTAAACTTGAAATGACATGTCAAACTTCTCAGCTATATCAGTTTCAAAACTAATTTCTATTGTAAGAAAATTACCTACGTAATAATAATAAATCATTTTATTTCAGACCACTTAGTCCATTTTGGTTAGTATACAAACAACTTATAAACTAATGTTAGTACTTAAATCCACCGGAAAATAATTACAAAATTAGGTCACACACTACATGTACGCAATGGCATGTAGGTGTATCCAATGTCCCAGTATGGGGCTGTCCCACCTGTCCGCTATAAGCTTCAGAATGCTGTTGGGGCTGACGCGAATCCGCTACATGATGGATGCACAGCGTTTTTACGCATGAGTGCAGGAAACCCATCTATTCCCGCCTCTGCAAACATGCCCGAAGCACTGCAGTACCGCGGCAACCCCATCAGCACCTCAATGCATTATTGTACTGTACGCGCAGAGCGTTGTATGTCCTCTGCGTGTAGTTAACCCAAAGGCTGCATGTATACAACGACTGACAGTACGCTGTAAATAGTGTAGCCTTAACAGCAGTCGTGCATTTCGCAAATCTGCGAGCCAACATATTGCAGCGGACAGCCAACGCCCTGCGCTCACGCTCAATGTCCAGGTTGTCTTTTAGGTCTTCAGAGACCCAGTGGCCCAGATACTTAAAGTTAGTGACCTGTTTTAAAGGACTTCCACAAAGACAACACATCACAAAAATACATAACACAACACAAGATCACGTCTTTATTGTCCCGAAGAGTTAGGCAGAGGTGCACCTATAGCACACTCATTTCGCCAGTGTAACAAGGGGCGAGCCTATTGCTATCAACCGGGCACAAATCTAGACTCCAGGCTGCTACTATGAGACGGCGAGCAATGGGTAGCTCGCCGTCTGATAAGGACCAGGCCCGGGTCGACGGCACGTTGTGTTCCACGCGCGCCTCAAAGAGATGTCAGCGCCAATGGCGGGGTCCGCTAGGGCCGATGTCTGCCAGCGTTGCGGGAAAGTCCGAAAGGGTTACCGGGGCCCCTGGCACAGGCAAATGAAGGAACACGGGTGGGTTTCGTCAGTAAGAGTCTGACGCGCCCTCCCGCTCCGCCCAGAGCGGAAGAAGTTGTTAGTTGATGACAACCCTCAAAAAAAAAAAACAAAGGCTGCTAGTATGAAATTGCAGATGTGTAAATCCAATAACACTTTGCCCGAACCGGGAATCTAACACAGGACCTCAAGACCTGCAGTAGCGCTGGCGACGCTAGACCAACGAGGCAGTAAAATAAATATTCGAAGGAAATGACAAAATTGAAATCTATTATAATATACTTTAGGCCAGCAGACAGTTAAACGAACATTAACGAAAAGAAAATATTCTAAATGCGAAAATGATGTTTGCTAATTACATCAAGTTTTTTTTTTCCTTAGAAATCAAGAACCATTTTTAATCAAACTAAGGGTGGAATGGGAATGTTCGACATCGTTGTGCACAAAAATTAGGTTGTGTCCATACGATCATACATGTCGGTCAAATGATGATTCATGTTGATAGATAACTTCCGATGGGTGACCACGGACTTGATCGACAGAATTTGTCGAGTTTACCTTAACGTTATTGAAAAATTGAACAGTTTCGTAATGCAGGTTTTATCTACGTCGCAGTAGTTCCTCCTGGTCTATTTCTATTAGTATTTTTTTATGTTTAGACATAAAAAGTACCAAATAAACGTACAACGTCAACAACAACAACAACGACAACCACGTGAATATACTTTGATTTGTTTATAATAATAAGTCGAATTCTTTGGTACGTAATAGCTAGCGACTATACAACACTATCGGGAAACCCAGTTTTTTAGATACAAATATACTTCAACGCCACGCGTCACGTTCATTAATTAATTTCCCACGTCATGAAGGTACTCGTTTACCACATGAGCTGTGTGGGGCCGGGCATTATCATGCATAAACATTGCATTGTCGCCCATATTGACCAAATACAGATATTGAGAATCTCGTTTACGTATCTCACAACGGTCAGATTGCCATTTTCTATCGGCACTAGCGCCGTGCGACCAAGTGATGAAATACCGGCCCACATGTTTACAGAACCTCCCCCGTATTGAACTTTTTCTTCGAAGCATACTCGCGTAAACCGTTCTCCTGGACGTCTGTGCACTCGACGTCTCTCGTCATGATTATCCAACACGAATCTCAATTCATCGGAGAACATTACTCTACCCCATTCGTCCTCACCCCATTCGATGTGCTCACGGGCATATCTTAATCTTGCAACTGTATGATGTCGTTCGAGTTTTGGGCCATTTATTGGCCGGAAATAACTATTAGGTATCTAAAAGTGTACTTCAGATGTAAGACACAGGTTTCTAAAACAACCAAACCTGAAATTATGCTCTAGATAAAGCAGCTTAATATGTACGTTCTGAAAAAAACCTGAGATTTAATTCAATTAATACACATTATTTATTTAATTAGTGGCTTCCAACATAATGTTCACGGTTAAGGGATGTGAGCCAGTTGCGGGGTCGAGTCCCCGAGGGTATCCATTCGTTACAACGTTATCATTTTGCTCTTGATTCTACTTTTAGACTTATTTAAATCTAATGCTATTTGTTTGTACAATTTTATTTATTTGAATGATGATTGATCGGTATCTCGTTGTCAAAGGTTTCGACCCTTAATATTGTTACTCTAGTATGAGGTAACTTTAAATTCTACATAAGTAAAGTTAAGCATCGATATGCCAAAGTAGACACGTTTTAAACCCTTGGAAAAGTTGAAATAAGAATAAAATACCACGCGTCAAAGTTAACACTATGGCAAACACCGGCAAATAACGCTTTGAATTCAAAACACTGTATTTAGATACAAATAAAACTTAACCATCGAGGTTGTATCTAAGTAGGCTACAACGCTTGAAAGAACAAAATAAACGGAGAGCAACGAACTGCTGACTGTTAACAAATAAATAAATACAACAAACGGGAAATGAAAATCAGCCGGTAGTCTAGCAGATAATGAATCTGCAAACACTTTCAAATCCTCCTATTTCTTTTTGTTGGTACATAAACTATAAGGTTTTTAGCGACCTACAAAGAGATATTCAGGAAAACTGGTAAAGAATTTTATCAAATACCTACTCTTGAAGTCCGTGTGCGCTTCAAAATAAAAAGGCGGAATTTCCTGTGTGGTGCTATATCAACGGAAACATTTAATAACATGTATCCCACAAATACACTTATTTCCTACCTATCCACCTCATCATCATCTATCATATCAACCTGTTCCCAATTATGTTGCGGTCGGCTTCCAGTCTAACCAGATGCAGTCGAATACCAGTATTTTACATGGAGCGACTGCCTATCTGAAGGCCAATTCCTCTAATTAAAAACGTTCAAAATCAAGTCGCAATCATCGCGTCATCTCAGCGAAAATCATATGTAAAAAATGTAGGTAAACGCTATACAATTTTTGACAGATTGAGACTAAGATTAGAATGCGAACGTTCTTAAAAATACGGGAATTGCCCCTCTGATTTCCACAACCCAGTTACTGGATAATACGATACCCCTTGGTAAGACTGTTTGTCAGACTTTCGGGCTTCTGATGACCCGTAACGACTATCAAAGATCCACGAATGACAGCCGGGACCAACGGCTTAACGTGCTTTCCAAGGCACGGAGTGGTCTTGGTATATAAAAATGGTCACCCATCCACGGACTAACCGCGGCAAGCGTAGCTTAACCTGATCGATCGACCCGTGCGGCTGATATGACTTAGCCACATGCTCCTCAATCAACCTATCCACCTATTTACACTATACAGTGTACAGCTTTCTGATCTGACTATTTATGTTAGGAGGTTTTGATTTCCGCACTTAGTCCTTCAGGTGGTCCATTAAGCGATCTAACATACACGTAACATCATAACGCTTGTAATCCCAAAGAGTTAGGCAGAGTTGTACGAATAGAACACCCACATTTCGGCAGTAATTGTAAGGTTTCGTAATACAAGTCTGAATATCGATACGCGGAGATGACAGTTATTATATACCTACTGTATTTTATTTACCGATCTTATAAGGTAGTTTGGTCACGCCTGGGTATTGCCTCCATTGTATTTTTTTAATATTTTTGAAACCTTTAAATTGTAAATGCCCTCACGTCCTAACAGTAATGCGTTCAATTTCAAGATCGGTGTATAATAAGACATCTTTTATTCTGTAGTCCACACAATAGGTGTCACGAAAATTGTGAAGAAAACATTTATATGACTTTTGTACGATATAAAAAAGTTTTAGCGAAATGTGGGAAAGCTATCCATAGTGTGACGTTCTCTGCTTCACCCCGTTCATCTGCTTACCCCTTTAAAAATACAGGAGTAATCATGTTTTGCTACATATGTGTTTTTGTACAGACAGACATTGAGGGTATGTATCCATTCATAGTAGCTATATGAATGGATACATACCATCAATGTCTGGTTAGTACAAATATTTCCAAAAGCATTCCAACTCCCTTGTTAGAATAGTTTAAGAATAATTTAGCCTATAACAGTGGGGGATGAAAGCAAATACCTCGCTGGACTAAGGCCGGTATTTGAAGTTTCCGTCGTCAATGATATTATAATCCCTTATCTGAGAGAAAGAGAACCATAAAAGCTTGAAAAGTTTTCTCAAACGAATATTTACAAAATCCCTTCTATACCTATAACTTGTACCTAGATGAACAAAGAATGGATTTGAACATTAAGAGCGTTTATACCTTATGAGTGGCAACGTCGCAATTTAGTGTCATATTTCGTGGTTTTCAATTTTTATCATTTAATCGGAGCTATATTTTAAAAATCTGTTTTATTAACTTTTTAGAATTATGTGAAAACTGTGTAAAAGGTAATCGTTGCGTTTACAGTTCTATTTATATGCTAATAATACATTGGAAACTTGCAGGGCGTTATTTTCATTGTAAAATAACTGTAAGCATTACGGTTACTTACTTTTTAAACACTTTCACGTAATTAAATGATAAAAATTGAAAACCACGAAATATGACACTAACTTGCGACGTTGCCACTCATAAGGTATACACGCTCTTAACAATTTATATTGATCAAGTAATTTATATTACAATTTACAAATGTATGAATAACTCTGGTTTTCAATGAATCATTTATAGATTTATTAGTTACCCAGTCTGTCATACCAATAAGTAAGCAGGATAGGGTGGATGATAGAAACATATATTTTCTTATTGAGTTATAGCTTCCTCTAACTGAATTTTACCCAGCGACGAATAAAAGAAAGCATTCCTCAGACCACCGTATATTTTACATCTTAGTTCATCACGTACAAACTATTATGTTCAGTTCCACTGCCTCTTATTTAAATTAGTTGAACCATAATGAATTTAGACGAGAATTAAAACGGTGGAGTGGTGCAACTGGCTTAAATTAGTTTATGTACATATTAAAAGACTAGTCGCGTAGGTGAAAGAGGTAATTGGAATGAAAGCGAAGTTTCTATTCAGCTATTCATGATAATCATAACTTAACAACACAGCTTTCAAACAACGTCCGTTGACGAATATGTAACTCCCCAACAACCACTACTTAATACTTGATTATTTTTTATTTTTATTCTGTGACCCTTATAATTTCACATTTAATTTTAATTTTAATTCTGTGACCCTTACAATTGGTATTACTCATTCGTTTATTATAATTGCATTTGACATTGTATTTTAATTTTAATTCTGTGACCTATATAATTTGTACCTATTTTAATTGCATTGACATCTTATTCTATGCAGTATTGTAAAATTGTATTTTTTTGTAATATGGGTGTTGCCTGAATTAAATGAATTTTAATAATGCCTGTTTTACCACCTACGAATAACGTCCAGTGAACTTATCTGACGGATAATTTTATGTTTTTTTTTTTAATTTTTCGTTCCTGGTTGATAGTGCTTTTCCGGTCACTGTAAAACACGCCCTAAATATACTAAAGTCAAAGGTAAATAATTTAATTTAAGTAGGCCATCAAAAGGCGTAAAATTAAACGTAAAAAATTACAAGAAAATAGAAATGATTCTAGATGCCTTTTCCAAAAGGTAGTTTCGTATGGAGGAAAACGGAAAAGAAACCCCTTTGTTCCTCTTTTAAAAACTTTCACAATATCTATACAATTCAATGTCATATCACGCTGTCAATGAGTTAAGCTTTATGGGTGTGATTGTGACCTATTAAACTATAGTCGAAGCACAATGGGAACAAACATACACACTTCACACACACACACGCCACACACACCGACCACACACACTTACTAACACATACACACACCACACACTCACCACACAAACATCACACATATACATACCATATCATACCTGAAATCACCTCTCTAGTTTCTACTCTGGAATTTGTTCCCCGAGCCCCAAGATACAGACTAACTGAATTGTTTGGGACTCACTGGCAAATTATATATTGTTACCTAGTTGTAGGTAATACTTTAAGCTACTCATATCGTCTCAACTTGCTGTTAACCTGTGAACCTGCTTACTGTATTACCTGGACAATAACGAAAGAAGAAGAAGAGATTTCATTAGAAATAAGCATCACCTTTGTACCTATTTTTCTGTTATTTTCTTCTTGTCTGTTTATATAAGTGTGTACATAAATGGTTAAATAAATAAATAAATATTTACTATTTTCTATTTCTATAGTTAAAACATCCTCTTGTTCAAGCGACAAGATAGGCCGTTAATTGTTACCAAGAAGCAATTAAAAGTTTAGCCATCGCTCTGTAAAGCATACCTGAGCCTGAGCGGATCTGCTTGAAGACGAGCAGCCTTCAAATAACTTCAAACATAGTTGGTGTTGCTCACGTTCTAAGCATACGACCTTTGTATTAGATCCGTGTTAAGTTGTCTCATGTGGACATCACTAAAATAACCATAAAACATTTACCTACAAAAGTTTTGTAACTTTAGTCATTTTGTTTAATATGTTCCGGGTATTTGATTATTTTCATACGTAATTGGGGCTTGTTCATAGCATTGTTTTTTTTTAATGGTAGGTACTTATAAGTTTGAGTTGGTAAACTATAGCAACATTCCTCACTCAGACATCGGTCTAAATAAATGTATTTATTTCCTTAGTTAAAGATACTTACACTATTTAAATAATTGACACTGTGTATTTTCCAATAAGAGACTCAGGTAATTACATTTTGTTTGTTATGTTGGTACCTACCTAATTATTTGTTAACTTCACTTATTCAGTATCAAAACAAACAGCACACAAACAAGTATTTTCGTTATTAGTTTAATAAATGTGAAAACGAAAGTGCTTAGAAAGACACTTGACGAGGGTTGTTCGTTAAAAAAAGACAATCTGAATTTTCTGCATTCATTAAACGGCATAAACAATTTGTGTACCAATCTGCTGTTTTATATACCGTAATTACTTATACTTCACATCGGTGTCATTATTATTATTTTATTTATAGTTATTATGTATTTGTCAATAAGTATCAATAGTTTATTAATTACATGCCACACAAAAAAAGTAAATACAACAACAAAAAAAACTTGAAGAGAACTTAGTAAGTAAATTGTTTGTAGACTCACCTGAGGGTAAAGACTAGATAGGTGATCATCATTCTTGCAGGGTGTTTATGTTTTGTTTTCTGGCACGTTTATTTTTCTTGTATATGTTTATACCCGTATGTGTTTGCGCGCACGGCGTGCGGCGGAGAGCGGGAGCGTTTGTTGGCGGTTCGCGCGCCGTCAACCAGCGGTCGCAACAGCCGCCCGGAGTCTGCGCGCATGCGTGCTTGCAGATACCCAACAGAAGCCTAACCATACGAAATAACTTTAGATTTTTGGGAATTTGTTGTTTGATAATGTTTGTAGTAAGGAGTTTTTATTTTGAATGTTTGTAGCGTCTATATACATAATAAATTCAGAGCATATAATTCAATGTTAGCGGCAGGAGTGAAAATAGTACACTAACATGAGCAGTTTATAGTTTTTTTTAAACTTTTAAGTAGTGTTTTGTTTTAAACTAAAGTTTAATGAAAACAGATTGCAATATCTCATCATTTTTCTTAGATAACCAATCCTAGTTCCATCGCCTATTTCGATTATTGAAAAACAATCTGCTCGTTGTTTTTTAATGATTGAATCAGGCTATGCTGAATGTTTTATTCAATTACTTCCAAACTATAACTAAATGGAATATGTAACCGATTGAATACCCCCAATAACATAGGCGGTCGGATATATAAAATGCAAAACGTTCTTGTCTGCAGAACAATGGCGTCCAAATGGGCCGGTCCCCAAGGTTCTGGCTGATTGCTCCGACGCTGGCCTACGATGTAGCTTCGCCACTCTTGGCGCCTCCACCTAATAGGATTTCTCAATCCGCTGAGCGATGCCTTGCTATTAAGGAAAGCCTCCGTTGTGTATGAGCAGTCGAATCGAATATGTTTAAAAATTTATTCGATTCAAACCATATGCAGTGTTTTCATTTGTCTTTGTGATTTTATTTGGATAGGTGCCATAAAGAGGTTAAAATTATAGGAAATTAAAAAGTTCTGGAATGAAGGTAAAACATGTCATAAAATGGACAAATCAGTTTTGTGAGAAGACTTAATTTTCAATGTAACAGAGCAGATCTATTATCAAACTTAAACTATATTTAAATGCTTTTAACACGAAATAAATATTTACTCTACAGCTTAATCCAGTAAAGTCGTAAAACAAAACATTTTACAGTTCAATTTAACGAAGATCCAATTTCATTTCAGTTGTGAAGATTGATTGGGACCGAATTTTTATTACATTGCTTGAGTCTATTCCAACGTATTTATAATTGATTCGCTTCTATAATTTTGGCATACTTTTGACAGAGCCACTCGTATTATTCAACGAATATTAGAATAGAATAGAATGCAATACTCTTTATGATGTACACCAAAAATTTACAGATATAAATGTAGAAATTTTACATATATTATTTATACTTATAGGTTTTAAAACAAGGTTATAAACCCACGCAAACCAAACACAGCTTTGGCAAATAATAATATAAATAATATTCCTACGTACGTATATATTGAATATACAATCAAGATTTTATTTAAAAGAGGTGTACTGTCCGTGTTTTTATTACCTAACTAAAAATATTTTTACGATCGACTCAGATTATGTTACTCCATCTAGTTTCCATTAGCGATCGCTGTCGAGAGACGAAAACGACTGAACAATTTTGTCTGTTTTTATAACAATTCAGGTTGTTTTATCACTTCACCTATTTATAAGAGGTACTCTTATAGTCAATGTAATTGCTTGTGTTTATGCATGATGAACGCAGAAAAATATAATGTGATATCGAGCTGAATAAAAATATTCGAATTCAATAAGAATAAATTAAAGTTACGTAATCTGTCTGCACCGTAGCATCTGTGCTACGAGGTGCTACGAGAATGCTACGAGCGGTATTCCTCTACGATAGCAATACTCAGTATGTATTATTTTCGTGTGACTAAAGTATAACATAGCAAAATATTTTTTTACGAATATTTAAATGCTGAATTCAACAAAAAACAATGTTTATTGTGAATACCCTTCTATAAATTTCCATTCAGACGCACTCAACAGTTTTTCTCATGGATATATTTATGAGGCTAGAATCTCAGGCCTCCGAGGCATTGGCAAACGGTTGGAACGACCGCTATCAACACGTGACCTCAGAAATAATACTCGGTGGGTCGAAATAACGATTTGAAACAAAACCAGCACATCTCAAAGTGTGATGTGTGCCGAGAGACTAACCAAGGTACTACGAAGTATTGAAGTACAATAACATCGATAACTTCCAATAACATCTGAACACGAGGATTTCTTGGAAAGGACGATTAATTGAAATTGAATCAATTACATTTGAGATACAATAAACGGTAATTGGAAAGCGACCTTTGGTAACAAACGGATCATATTAGTTGATGTATGTGTAAAGTTTTTGTTTAACTTGATGTATTGATGAAGCCATTCGTATTTTTAAGTTTTTTATTTTATCATTACGAATGCGGAGCTTTATTTCATGTGTCATGAATATGTCATAAAATAGAAATGTCTAATTCAGTACAACCTCAAAAAAAGGACACTATAAGTATCCACATCCGCTATAGCTTTATATGTTATACTTTGAAAACCTGATTTCTCCAAGGGTTTTACATCAGCCGTTCTGCATAAAACAGAAACTAGCCATATCATGAATAAATTACTCGTCTTATCAATGCACGACCGTAAAGCAAAACCGTGCATTCAACAAGGAGAACGGCAGAAGGATAAAGACTTGTTACAATAGAACATTATATATTTTATACGTAGATTTGACGTCGTTTGGTATATAAATATAGTTTTGGTACCGAATGGTGAAAAAAACTCGTTGAAAGCTGAGCTGATAATGCATACACGGCGCTACATTTTAAAATAAAAAAAAACATTTATTCAGGCTGAAAACCAGCTCAGCATAGCATAGCATCAGAACATATATGCCTTCAAAACATATTATCTATTTATTTATTAACTATGGAAGACTTACAGCTAAAATAAACAGAATAAAAAATAGTATGTGAGACTGACAGCCAATTAAAAGTCAAAACATTAATTCGACTGTATGTGTATTTGTTTTGGATTGCTTCATATATTATCGATATACTAATTACGCTTCTTTTAAAATGTGGCTTTATGGATACCATAATCAAAAAAAAGTATTCAACGTTCAACTCTTGATGTGTACCAACTCAAAATCGTTCCGTTTATTTTTATGTTTTTTTTAATATTTTATGTGACATCGTAATAATTTGTAATAATAATGCTAATTTAATTTAATTTCTATGTACTATTGTATGCCTTAAGGGTGGGGGGGACCTAGCTGATCTCAATTTTATAATTTAATACCTGTATTATGTCCCTACCTATGATCCACAATAAAGATATTGATTAAAAATAAAAAAACGGAAAATAAAACTCTTCAAGTGCGAGAATTTTATAATTTTTCCAGAACCGTTAGTAGCGGTCTCAAAGTGTGGCTGTATGGGGCACGTACTTGTTAAATCACAGTCATTACGTCGCCGAATCGCGTGGCTCAACGAACCACTACATTCAAACATTTTTCAATCCTCACAATTGGAAGGCGCTGCTCATATCTTAGAGGTCACGTGCTTGGGAAACTTCTTGGATATACATGGTTCAGGTGTTTCTTTATACTTAGACTGCAGACCTAATATTTTACCAACAAGCTAAGAGTACCTACGTACGTGTACACACAACAATATTAAACTAAGACAGTCCATTCTTAAAGTGCAGGTGATAAAATACTTATGTTAATCGCTTCATTTTGAAGATTACAGCTACTCGGTCGAATTAACTGTGCACCTGGAGTTGATGACGTCATTTCAACGCTTTGTTTGCAACGTGGCGAGCGCGGGGAGGTGAGCGGTGTTGCGGGGGGAGAAATGGCATTCCAGCGAGGTGCACAGTTAACTCGACCGAGTAGTAATAATTATAGCACTTTTGAATCATTCTTATTAAGTGGCCAATGAATATGCGCAGTCGTAGAACATTTTTTAGCAATCGTAGCATTTCGTAGCAACACCGTAGCACTCGTTATAACTGCGAGTGGACATTATGGACGCCGGTTCTTATTTAATACAACGCCTTATTATCTAACTAATTCACGTATGTTTTGCTAAAGAAAAACTTTAGTACTCATCATTATTAAGTGGTCAATGAAGATTAGTGCTTGACTAACAGACGTAGAACATTTCGGCGATCGTAGCACTTCGTAGCAAGTTCGTAGCACCCTCGTAGCACTCCTTTTAATTGCGCGCGGACTCTGTAGATGTCTGTTCTCATTACGTACTACAGACATCATCATTATTACCTCTTTGGAAACCACAATGGCTAAACAAAAGGGTAAAAATACTACGTAATCACTTGATACCGCAACAACCATATTAATACATAATTATGTCATATGTCCTTAATAAAAATCATAAATTCACTGAAAGACAATGCACAGCCTAAACCGCTGGGTCTCAAATCATGAAATTTGCACAATAGTTCCTTAGAGAACGAAAGTGAGCACTAAGAAAAGATTGGTAAATATGCTCAATAGTTCCTTAGAGAACGAAAGTGAGCACTAAGATAAGATTGGTAAATTTGCTCAATAGTTCCTTAAAGAACGAAAGTGAGCACTAAGAAAAGATTGGTAAATTTGCACAATAGTTCCTTAGAGATCGAAAGTGAGCATTAAAAAAAGATTCTGGTAAATTCATTCCCTAAAGGGGTTAAAAATAGTAGACGAAAGTTTGTATGGAAGTACGTAGTTTTTTTCGATTGTAAATCTCATCGCGCACAAGGCTTGTAAGGCTTGAGATTACTGACGTTAAAAAACACATCGGTAAATACAGTCTTCATACGTAATCCATGATATCTCCCTTATTCGTGTACTTATTGGACTGAAAAAAATATGAGTTCAAACGAGATTGGGATTGACGTAATATGAAAATACTCGATATTTTAATATGAATTTATGTTTGCTTCATAAGCGCTCGCGAGAATGGAATGTGGTTGCTAAGTTGGTTTGATCCATCATTTAATGTTGAGCGGATTTGAGGAGAGAATTTTATGTAGTTTAGTTAATTTATTTATTAATTGATAGAATTTGCTGTTGTTAATAACACTTATGTGATAAGTGATTTCGTCTAATCATTTTTGTTTTATTTTGTTCATTAGAATCAGAATAAGGCGATTCAAAAAAAAAAAAGAAACAGCAAAGACGTTCCCATCATCGAACTTCCATAGACTTTTGGCATTTAAAACTTAACATTTCAATGAAATCACATTCCAACACGTCTTGGAAATCGATTCAGTAGACGTGTTTTCTTAAGGCGCATATTCTATCCTGAAATACCATTACGAACATGATTCTAACACATGTAATGTACAGTGAACGACAAAGTGTTTATCGTACGCGACTGGTGGCGTGTGCCGTGTAATCTGCAAGCGGACGCGGCGGGCCGGCTTCACCAAATAACTTCCTGCACACCACCTGCGCTGCTGACACCGTGTGCCACTTTCTGCATCAGCTGTACCTACGTGTGCGCGAGTACCCTTGTCTCTAGGTTGTATGCGCGCGTGATAGTAATACTATGGTACATATAGATGATAATGTGGAGGCTGTGTTGTATGTACGTAGATGTGGTTTGGAAGTAAATAACTACTTGGGTTTCAATGTTTCATTATTATGTAAATAATCATTTGTAAAGAGCATGCAGATGGATTGCTCCAAATTTTAACTATCAAATAAAACTCACGTCATCGCAAATCAGTCTTTAAGGGACGTCTAAAATTTATCAGAAAAAAAAGGCTCGTCGGAGTATTTTTCTTTGACGGGATAACTATTACAAATAATTAATTATGATATTTGTATATTGATGAGATTGATGGATAAAAAAAGTTTCATACCGCATGTCGCAAATAGCAAGGACTGTCATGGACGCACACGACCGAGTGGAATGAAAAAGGTGGCGTCGAAACGGGGGTTCAGACAACAAGCTGGGGGAAGACAGTAAATAGAAGCAGATCACAAACACAATAAGCGACAATTATAAGATTTTTTATGCACTGTCATGTTGAAATAGTTTGTGGCAAAAAGGTCCAAGTTGCGAAGTAATTCGCGCCAATGACGAGTATGTAGTCGCGGCGGGTAGCGCACGCGCGACGCCACTCCGTACGCCGCTGCCGCCGCGGCCTCACGCGACACGAATACATCGCAGATCGCGATCGCGATACCCCGCTACTTTAGAAAACATTGTTCTACTTAACAATGCAAAGTTTAAGGGAAGTATGTGGGTAGTAAGGTGTGTGAGTGCGAGGGCGGCGCGTGCCGGGCGAGTGCGGTGAGCGCGCGATGCGCGTGGCTCGCGTGCCCGCGTAGCCGCCGCGCGATGAGCGCGCCCCGCACGACGCGCTGTCTGCACGCGCACGCGTTTTTTCTACTGTTGCTACAAGTTTTACCGTTTGCCGTTACACAGTGAGTATTATTTGAAAACAGAAAATAGTTTTCACGGTGAAACATACTTTTGTGAAGTCACAAAACTATGTTTTGTAATGTAAATAGGTAATGTTGATTAAAACTCAGATTTATTTGAAAAAAATATACTAGGTATTTAATAATTATATACTAAGCAATATTAATATACTAAGCCAACAGATATCAAAAGCGGCTGAAATTTGCGAAAGTATTATCATAAACGCCGCCACAACCATGATTTAATTTAACATTTTAATATAAAAGCCACAAACTAGGAAATGGCTGAAACAAAGGCATTCCGCAACCGTCGGCTGCATCTCCCGTGCACGGCCGCTTATATTTACTTCGCTTAATTGCAAATTTTTCATTACTTTTACAAACAACGAGTTCATAATTTTGAGAGTTTTTTCACCATACGTGCATAGGTACCCTTATAGGTAGACTCATCGAGACACATAATCATGATCAGGTATGTTCATCATTATGTTCAATTACTTAGCAGTTCAAATCCATAAATAACTAGCTGACCCCGCGAACTTCGTACCACTAAACATTTTTTTTTTAATTTTTCTCTATATGAACCATCCTCGTACTTCAAGGAATATTCTAAAAAAAGAATAAGCAAAATCGGTCCATCCGTTCTTGAGTTATAAAATTACAACGAAAAGTGGCATTGATTTTTATAGATAAGGATTAACTGTTATTAATATCAGTTAATTATTTATGGATTTGACTTCTTTTTCACTTCTTTATTAACTTTACAAAAACACTTCGCTACAAACAGTGACCATTTTTATTCGATTGCAACTAAAACATAGGTAAACTAGTTCCGGTTCAACCAAACCAAATCCGTTCTTTAGTTTTTCTACAGAATTAATTCAATGCTGGGTTCATCCGACCCCCGCACTAAATGCCAATTCAGTTTAAGCCCGGCTCACAAATCTCATTTAGATTGCCTTAGTGCCCGTAATTTCATGCAGATAGGCAAATGTTTTAGCAATGTAAATATCTGAACGATGGTGAAGACCCTTCGTATGTTTCTATATGTAAATTAAAATTAAGTGACAAAAAAAGATAATTACTGTTTTAGCTACCAACGCATTCGAGGTGATACTATTTGAATCCAAGTCTATACGTCATTTTACGTGTGTTTAACTAAAAGGGTTTTAGTCTGCAAGAGAGAGTTTTATTGTGCGAAAATTGATTTACAGTTACTTAATTTTGTGGTAATGAATTGAAATTGGTATTGAGCTGTTACATGAATGATACCTAAAGTGGTCTATATCGACTCCCAGGGGTCGACATTTAGCTCCCTTCAAAATGGTTGAGCTGAATGGTGCAGATCCATGCGTCATGTTCGTGAACGGGCGCTGTCAGTTGGGACTGGTCATCTCTTAGCCACCACGTCTTATTTTAATTATTTTATTATGGATTGTTTTGTTTAAATTTATATTTGCTGTACACTGGACACTCAACGTGTACGTCTTATTTACATCCTTCTCACATATAATTATACCTATATTCAACATTAATGATGTAACTAATATTTATGTAACAATATATTTTAAAAGAGTGTCCATGGAGTTTCTTGCCCGTTCTTCTCCATAGGTACCTACTACGCTTTGGAATGGGAAACTAGCTTCATATTTCTGACTGACCGACCACTTGACAATTCAAAAGTGCCTGTAAATGGTTTAATTGAAATAAATGCTTTTGGTCTTAGGTTGTTTTTTTCTTCTTCATCTCACTAACTTAGACATCAGTCAAAACACATTTGAAGTTGATGAATTTTCATACCGAAAAACATGGCCAGACAAAACAGTTAACGGACCTTTGTGTTCCATGATAGACACATAACTGAAATCACGATGTTTTAAATGGCTATAAGCAGTTTCAAGTAGCTAGTTCTATGTATAGACGGCTACACATCAAGCTATGCATTTCCAGTTTACACTGAGCTCTCATTGTAAGGAACTCCTATACAATGCGAAATCAGCTTATACTGAAAATGTACAGCTTGATCTGTAGCCGTGCGTACATACATCCTGTGCACAAGGTGATAAGGTTATTTTCATAATAACTTGTAAAGTTACGTGTAATAATTGAAATAAAAAATTGTCTGTGACGGACGGACATACAGACACAAGTGACCGTATAACGGTTCCGTTTTTTCATTCGGAGGTACGGTCTTTCATATCTTTTAGAAACTATTTGCCTCATTTATGTACCTAGTGTATTTTATCCTGGGACTGCTGTGTTGTTGAATAGTTTGTTTAGAAAAGTGACAGTAATTTCTAGCCATCCCAGAGTTGTTTGTTCCTGATAAATAGCAATATTGTCGCCCCTCTATTTCGTAGGACTTAATATCGTCACCGGACAAAAGTAGGTGATCTGTAAGTTTGTTATACACTGCTGCCTGTCCCTTCGGGGATCAGAGGCGTGATGCTTGTTTGTGTAAAATGTCGTTTGCTTGATCTGCAATGGGACTGTGTTCAAAATGCAAAATATTTGACTTTTAAACTAGAGTGGCTCATAATATTGATATCTACGTTTTGGAGTATCTGCATTCTGCATAGGGCCGGTGTAGAAATTAAATAGAGTTACTGTACTTAACTTAAGTCTGCTTCACTGTTAGAGTAACTATCGATAACTTTGCCTGACCTCTCTAAATTGCTGAAGCATTTGAAATTTGAGAGTTTTCGGATCATTATCTTGTGATCGATAAGGACGACCATGAATCTTCAGTCATTAGAGAACGCTGCAAATGGTCTCTTTGACAAAAATAAGATAGCACTGATTAAAATTTGATATTCTTGAGTTTGAAAATGTTTTTGACCTTATTGATATAAAACTGCAAACGCCAAACTGTGTTTAATGTATTTGCAACATTTTATTCGGGTTTTTCTTATCGTAATTTGAAAACTTTAAACTACAGGCACTATTTTCGAAACCCTCTCCCTGGTCAGACAAAATGACTTGGTAAAAACCACAAAGTAGTTTTGCCAATAATTCCTAGGACAGCATTGTATAATAAAAATAGATATGCAATGTGTGGACGATTATTTAATGCTCACCTGATAGTATTAAAATCTTACGAGGTGTCTTAGAGTACGGTTAAGAGGGCTACCTATCACATTTTTTCATAAACCATTCACCATTCATAAACCATAATCACACATCTAAACTGGTAGTTTTGATATGGTTTAGATATGGCCAAAAATTAAAAAAAAAATATGCCCGAGAAAGTTTGACTATTTCTCTCGGGAGTGTTCTAAATAAATATCACATTTTTTTTTGGATTTGAGTGTGAGACTCTTCAAACACTCAAACACAAGAAAAAAATGTGATAGCCCTCTTAAGGAAAAAAATATTCTACTCGCTAAACGACATATTTAATAACAGGTTAAAAAATAAATAACAATCATAAGCATTTACCCTCTGACATTAATAGTATTTAAAAAATGTATCTAATAATATAACAATACTGCTGCAATTTCAATTCTAATTGAAGTATAACTATAGTACCTAATATAACTAAGTATAAACCTAAAAGTTTTCACATTATTATGACTAAGTGTTATGGATCTGTATAATTATTTATGTTAAGACCGAAATTGTACCCACACTTATGGCAAATAAATTGATTTGATTTGAAAACACCAAACACAAACAAACGTTATTACAAACACAATCACGGCAGTCAGTTTACAATAAATGTTTAATGGAAGCCTGCCTATGATTTGAATGTTTGAAACGAAGAAAATTCTAAAGTTTTCTTTAGTGCAGTTATTTCTAGATAAAATTCTACAGTGCCTTTATATATCAACACTAATTAAGTTTGTGCACATTCAAATTTTTTTATATATTATAATTAACACCTGTTGCTTGTCTTGTGTCAGGAACGAGCGCACCACAATTGGCCGACTGGAGAACGTGACGCATACCGTTACACGGATTCTTGACGGATACGACATACGATTGCGGCCCAATTTCGGTGGTAAGAATACTAGTAGATTAGAAATAAAGTAGGACATCAATAAAATTCTGTGTATGTTTGATTCTGTTCAAAAATTGTTTCACTTTATATTACTTAATTATTTCTTGTACGTCGTTTAGTTTTAAATTATTATCGATAAGTATTTTCTTATTATTGTACATCCAAGGGGTATGCTCATAGTTATGGGTTATCTGTGGGTATGTAGCAGAAACCCTTTTTTTATTTTGACTTGTTTTATTTATAATTACCTGTAGCAACAATGTGTAATAATAATATTCTATTCTGTTCTAAGAAATTAGGAGAGGAATATTCGAGTTTATTTTATCATCGTCATGTTCGTGCATCGTGTTGTTTTATATCGTCATGATCGAGTCGTTTGCAAGATCACCAGCGACCTTCTCTAATAGAGAGATCACGTAAACATATTTGCACATGACCTATCTACGAGCATAGGCACCGTCATGCAATTTGGAACGTGAAGTTAATAATATGCATAGTGTGTATAATGCATATGTTATAGGCGACGTGCGCTCTGCGACTGCAAGATATTAAGAGTACTGGACCATAATATTCCATATAATATTGAATTTGCTCAGTAAAGACGAGGCAGCTTGATTTGTCAGCGGTTCCCGCCGCATCAGTGTGTTGGTTCGTTGCATAAATGTTATTGCATTTCAGGAGACCCGCTGTATGTTGGCATGGATCTAACTATTGCTAGTTTTGACGCAATATCAGAAGTGAATATGGTAAGTTTAGCTCTGAGAATTTTGGATCGATCAGCTAAAATGTAAGGCCATTTAAAACCAATATTATTTCCTCGCACGTCCCTAAATGACTTAGTGTTTATTCGTATCGTGTTCACACATGCATTAAATCTATCAGATGACCAAACATACGATTATATTCATGCTTTTAGTTACCTATGTAATTCGACATCACCAGATTGATTGATATCGCGATCCACTCGAGGATTGGCTGCGGCAGACATTCACCTCACCACACGACGACCTTGTCTGCACCTCTTCAGATTCGCTGAGGATGTTTTTTTGGGTCGTATCAAGGACTTGTCTCTCGAAGAGGTCGTCCATCGTAATTCACTAAGCTTTTAATAGCTGCGGAAAGGGAGCAAGGCCGCGGTCACTTGACACACATCAAGGGTCGCCGGTGACCGAGGGGCGGAGTGCTGCCTCAGCCAATCGATGCCCGCCTTTACTTTCTACCGCCACTCGCCGACTGCCAACGCAGAGGTCACCGCCCACTCACCACTATCTTATACATACATCTCACATTTTATCATCAGACTTAGACAAAAAGAATTCTAGCTCTTGTGCTAAATCACCTCATTTGTTCACACTTCAGTTCAATGCTTCCATCCTGTAGAACGGATAACTTGTTTAATTTGCAAGATTTCTGACTCATCCTCAGTTAGAAATCATCTATCATTATCTCATTTCGATGACACGAATATCTTTAGAGCCATATATCAACCGAAATAAATCGACGGTCGTGAAGTATCATAAAACAGTTAAGAGTTCTACTTTGAATAATATATGTAGGGTCTGCATTTTACAAAAAAAAAAACATCTTATTGTTCTTTGCGGCCATCGAAATATTCGTGTGGTAGTTATATTCTTTGCTAGTTGCGCCTCGCGGTTTCGCCCGCATAAATCTTGATCCCGTAGAAATATCGGAATAAAAAGTATTCTAGGTCCTAATCCAGGTCATGGTCTACGCATGTGCCAAATTTCATCCAAATCCGTTCAGTCGTTTTAGTGTGAAAGCGTAACAAACAAACATACAAAAAATCAAATCTTTTCACTTTATAATATTAGTTTAGATACGTATACCATGTAAAGGCTGTAATACCTATACTTAATTTAAAAAGGTTTCCCAAACACTTACAGGATTACACAATAACCCTTTATCTGAATCAATACTGGAAGGATGAAAGGCTGGCTTTCGGTCTTCCGGACGAAGTCTTGACGCTGTCAGGAGATTTCGCCGATAAGATTTGGGTGCCCGATACGTTTTTCGCTAATGACAAAAATAGGTAAGGACCCAAGATTTTATGTTTTCTATCGCCACACGAGTATCGATTCTATGTATCTTGTGAATGATTTTCGCTAACCTTCAACCCTTCTAGATTTTACACATTCTTAACACTTTTAGCAACGTTTTAATACGTAAAACTTGATAAACGCTATTTGACACAACGTTTAATCACGTTCAATATGTTTTTCTTTAAAGAACGTGTATAAACGTCAGCGGCTTATACCAATTCCTTCAAGCTACGTCATCGCGCCGTATCTATTTTAATTTTAGAACTGCTAGCGCCGCTGAAAGTGTTAACTTTCGTCAAACTTATACAATGTGTAACATAATTAACGCAAGACCTCATACACCCCAATTAGAATATTGAGTTAAAAGCATTATACAATAACCAAAACAATTTTTTTTAAGCCAGTTATTATTATTAAGAAAATCGTGTTGTCCCTAGCATTATTTTATGCATTTAAAATTGAGTGTTATTGCCTTGAAATAAGATTTAATTTTCTTTAGCTCAATCGGAAAGATTAGCAAAAAATACCTATACTAATAGTTACTGAAATCGATTCAGTAGTCAATTATGAGCAAACTACTTTCAAGACTTGCGTTTATTTTGCTATACGTTGTATAATGGAGCCTGCCTTTACTTATAAACCGTCATTATTCGTTGAAATATTAGCATAATACTATGCTGTCACTGTTTCTAGTTCTAGGTCAAGACTTTTTCGAACGTCATCCATGTTGGTCGCTGATGCCTTGACCTAATCGTATCGGAATCAACAAGATTTTATACCAAACTGGAACGCAATTCCAAAACATGTGAATGGCGAAGTGGGGAAAACATATTGGCTCAAAAGAGTAGTACACCGGGATATTTACTTCGCTGCACTGCAGACTGCGGTTTAAATCACATTTATAATTGATGTGAACACGTTCCTGCTCAAATGAAATAACTCATATGAATCGTACTTAAACGCCCTTAATTTAACAGCTTCTAACAACCTTCACTAGGCCTTGAGATACGTGTCTTATTATGTGACGTATAACAACATATATGCCGCGCTCATAACTACTGCAGCGGCAGACAGCACAGACTGTTTGTTGTGCCTACGCGTGTTAAGTCCTCAGCACAGTACTTCGCACTCTGGAGTCTGGCCGCATTTAATGATCTCTTGGATTCTAATCCAAAATACAGTCTGTTTGCGGATTTATTGACGAAGATCTTAGTGGCATTTCAGAACCTAGTGTGAGAGTGATTAATGAAAATGTTGTAATTTTTTATATGGTTTAACGTCAACTTCATAATGTTGTATTTCTATTTTATTTGTAAGTCTATAATTATTGTAATTGGATTTAATTAAAGCTAATACATATATGTCTGCAGTTTCCTGCACGACGTGACGGAACGCAACAAGCTGGTGCGTCTTGGCGGTGACGGCAGCATCACGTACGGCATGCGGTTCACCGCCACGCTCGCCTGCATGATGGACCTGCACTACTACCCGCTGGACAGTCAGAACTGCACCGTCGAGATTGAAAGCTGTGTGACTCATACACTTGTAATACATCATCAGGCTGTGCTTGCTGCTTCGTGCTCGACCCGAACATTTTCGCCCGCCTTCGTGTCTTTACGCAGACATTCGTCATAACCCCTTCGTCTTTGTCCATAGATACATGCTCGAGCTTTGCACAGCCTTTAGCCAATTTTCATCAAACAATTTGTGGTGAAATATATGTACATAACAACAAACCACAGCTGAATTCTCCTTGTTCATTCAAATCCTACTCCCTGGCGATGCAAGACATTTTTGTTAACTAATCATTGGCAAAATTATTGAATGTTTCCATTGGCATTATGAAAACAGCTACGGATACGGTAACAATCAAATTGAATGATCTGTTTGGGCCTGGTTACACTTGTCAGCATTATTTAGCAACTGTCAGTGCAGACGAACTGCATCATGGCTGTAAGGCAACCGCAGAGTAGGTATGTCGTATAAAATATACTCGTAGCATATAAATAATAATAATAAATAAATAAATATCGTCTGACATTGCACACAGCACCATCTAGTTCCAAGTTAAGCACTTAACACTTAAGGCTTGTGTTATGGATACCAGATGGTTGATGGTTGCATTAAATGCGTAACGTTTGGCATCCTAATAAAGTTGTCTACATCTCTAAATCTACTATCCTATCGCAGGTATGCTGGAAGAAATTTTATAAGAAATAAGCATCACCTTTGTACCTATTTTTTCTGTTATTTTCTTCTTGTCTGTTTATATACCTAAGTGTGTACATACCTAAATGGTTAAATAAATAAAAAATACATAAATAAAGTTTGTTCTTACACTTGCTCAAAAAACATTTACTAAATATGAGTTAGTCGCTGACAAGTGTGATAAGTAGCCGTAAGACAGACCAATCCAGAGCAGCATGCTAACATATACTTCTCCATGCAGATGGATACACGGTCTCGGATGTGGTGATGTACTGGAAAGAAACGCCGGTCAGAGGCGTAGAGGATGCTGAGCTGCCACAGTTCACTATACTTGGACATGAAACAAATGACAGAAAGGTAAAATCACTTTTTTACGCGGGGGCGCAAAAGTATACAATTTTGAACTTGATGCATGAAAATACCTGTAAATACGACCCCTGAAGTAGAACATGATAATATTATTAATTGTTTGATCCGTCAAATAAATCAGTTGTTTGATCAGTTGTGAAGGGCACTTGAGTCACAGCTTGAGGACTTGAGAGTCAGGATTATTTAAAAAATATGTTCTTATTGATTTATCTGAGAATTCTAAAACGCTAAATCCACTCTTAGAACAATACCAAAAGGCCTATAAAAAACCATCATTGTGAGATAAAAGATTTCAAAGTTCTACATACATATAAACATTTTATTGACAGTAAGATTGAATAAAACCATTCAGCGAACAAAATCAAGCATTACACAAACTTGAAACTCAAACAAGTTGTTACCGTTAGTATCTCGACGCATCCCCGAACAATTCGAAACTTGCATTAAGGTAACCACGTAACCGCTAAAGTTGGGACATTCCAGGAGAAGTTGGCGACGGGCATCTACCAGCGGTTGTCGCTTAGTTTCAAACTGCGCAGGAATATCGGCTACTTCGTGTTCCAGACCTACCTGCCAAGTATACTTATTGTAATGCTATCCTGGGTCTCGTTTTGGATTAATCATGAAGCTACGTCTGCTAGAGTGGCGTTAGGTATGTATTTTAATATTTTCATGTCTAGTTACAAAAAGAAAAAAAAACCTGCAACTTGTTTTGTTTTCAATTTAAACTTAATAAATAACATTTTTGTCTTTCAAACTGTTCAGGCATCACGACGGTACTCACGATGACCACGATAAGCACGGGCGTGCGTAGCAGTCTTCCGCGCATCTCCTACGTCAAAGCCATCGACATATATCTAGTGATGTGCTTCGTGTTCGTGTTCGCGGCACTACTCGAGTATGCAGCTGTCAACTATACGTATTGGGGCGCGCGCGCAAGGAAACGAGCCAAATTAAAGAACAGAGATCAGCTGTCTACTAGCGCCAGTGTTGAGAAGGAATTGAAATGTTCAGGTAGGACGCAAGAGTCTGTTAAAGACGGTGGTGTAGGTGTACAACAAACCAAGTAAACGATCAGGTAGGTTTCATGTCATTCATGTTTTTTGGGACCGTTTTACTCGTAAATAAAAACAATTTAATATGTGTCAGCAGAAGGGTATGCTGTATTGTAATAATCTCAAAACGAATCCTATTGGTTACATGGTTGGACTTACCGCTACTTACAATGCTAAAATGACAAAATGCATCGAATCGTCTGGAAGGGCCACCCTAAAGTGCAATCGTGCATTTTATGCTCTCACGGTGATTACTTGATGCGGTTCAGGTTGCATAACTCATCACTCCTCAAGAACGAAATTATCAGAGTCGTTAAGATTCTGATCATTTCGCCGACAGTTTAACAATTGGATTTTATATCTAAAAATAAGTCATCATCTAGTTTTTAAAATACGATTGACGTGTAAAAGTGTTTGTACAACCTACTTACAGAAATAAAATCATTTATCAAGAAAGCTTATGAATGTTAAAGGTAGGTTACATATTACTGTACTTAAACTAATATTTTTCGTGTCATTTTCACCACTTGAGCTAGTTCTTTCAGCTCATATACATTGATACCTTTCATATTCACTGCACTGATACTGTTGGTACGTTCTTCAGGCTTCACTTTTGGTATAGTAATGATTGGAGTTATTGGATAATTCAGATGTTTAAGAGAAACTTGATAAATGATTTTATTTCTGTAAGTAGGTTTGTACAAACATGTTACACGTCAATCATATTTTAAAAACTAGATGAGGTCGGCCGAAACAAACTCAGAGGTCACAGTCTTTTTTAAAGTCCAGACATAATTTTGGTCAGATCACGTGAAGACCATGTAGATTGGTGTAAGAAACGGTATTTTGAGGAAACCATACCGATTGAGCGGACCTGTCCAGTCAGTGCATGCATTTGTCAGTAACCGTACAGCTCAACTCAGAACTTAAGCCGTCTTATTACAAAAAAGTACTTAAGTACTGGTTTAAACCAAGACTAAAAGGTCTAGGATTGTTACGGTGTTAAAGTTAGTACCAGAATCAAAATGTGTTTCGATTACAAAACGAAGACTATCCGAGGATCAGATAGTACTAAAGAAAGTCCATGATTTAAATAATATCCACAGATAACAAACAAAAATGGCATTCTTTCATTCGTTCATAGAGGATTTATTTGAAGCAACGTTCTGTTTCTCTAAATATTGATATTTTAATAACACTTGGGGTGCTTAAATAATTATTTATCAATACAAAAATATTTCATAAATTTTTCTTTGTCTACGTTACAATATATTGAACAAGCACAACTTGTACTTTTGACGCGCTTTTTATAAACAAGTTGTCATATTTTTTAACACCTCTAGCTTGAAGTGGAGTGCATTAAAATACGGCGCTGCGCGCGTAACTTGAGATTCAGACGAATGATTTTGTTGCGTTTGCGTCCTATAATAATAAATAACTAAATGCACTTCATAATTTTACTCATTGTTCTTATTGTTACTGATAAGTGGTTTCTTCGTGAGTGGTTGTGTTAATTCGTGATCTAAAATTAAAATGGAACAACAAAAGAAAAAACGTGGTGAAAACTGGAGTTCTGAAGAAAAAGTTAGTAAACCAGCGATTTTTAATTGTTATTAGGCAAGCAATGCTTTGTTTCATCTTATTTCGACTTGCTAACGCGATTTTCTTATTATTATAGGACATATTACGTCAACTTATTGCTCAATCACCACATATTGTAGAAGACAAGTCCACGAAAACAGTTGCTCAGTTGCGCAGTGCGCAAACCACTTGCACTTCAGGACTCAATGGGCATCCTCGAGGGTCGTGGGATAAATCCTCACGTAAAACATCCACAATTTTTTCTCCAAAACGTTTTGTGAACCTGTACTTATACCTAAAATCTTCGCCACTCAATTCAAAAGGATTCACACGATGACGATTTCGGTAAGATCGCCGAGACGTCTCCAGCATAACCAAATCTCCCAAATCCATCAAGTTAATCATATTATTATCCATTTTTAACGATTTGTAAATAAAAAGACAATAATAATCAACGCTAACCTCAAAATAAATTAGTACCTAAGTTAGTCCAATAGTTAAACTAGGGGTCTCGGCAGTTTAAATTTAGTACCATAGATAGTTCTTGAACTAGTGATAAACTTCATTTTATAATAACGTTTTATTTAGTCATGGTTTAAATCTAGTAACAATCCTAGTACTAAATTTAGATCGTGTTTTGAAATAAGACGGAAGGAGTTCAACGATTCGACGAACAATACCAAAGAAAGGAAATTTGGGTAGGCCGCATAAACTACTTAAACTGCCAGATCATGATTAAAACTGAAACAATGACCCACATAGTCCTCACATTCACAATAATTAAAATAATAAATTATACTTCTCAACGTAAGTATTCAAGTTGTGTATATAATAATCATCAATGGTCAGTGTATGTAACAGAAAAAATCGTCTACTATGACCCATTTGGTTTAGTTAACTGCAATTTTAGCGTTGAGAATAATAAAGCAACTTATCTAGTACACAAAAATCGCAAACACAAATAATTAGAGGCAAAACATCCCAAAAAAATTGGCCAATAGACAATAAATCGGCACTTAAAAACAAAAACTTCAAAGTCCAAACGGTTAAGTTTTGGGTACGGTGTTTCATAGTCAAATCAGTCAGGAACGATGGAAACTACAACCTCTTAAAGGATTTAGGTCGACTTAACCTGTAAACCTATATAACTCTACATATAGAATCCCCCACCCCCATCTCATCTAGCTTAGACACCACTTTCAAAGAAGCCCCCACCCCCATCTCATCCAACTTAGACACCACTTTCAATATATTGACATTATTAATGCTTTGTCTATGTCAACAAAACATCCCAAAGTCTTTTGATTTATTGGTGAAACCTATTTAAATTTGTGAGTCGTACAAGATTGTCCAGGCCATGACTGAGCTCCTCTAAATCCCACTGTATTCTTGGAAAAAAGACCCTTATTTTCAAAAAAAAAACATTCTATACGTCGCGTTATAATGTTGTCTAATACCTAAATAAATGCTGGCAGGTATGAACCCCTGAAGTCCACTGTGGCTACCTCACTAGACACCCAGCCGCCTTCCTCATCTCGTGTTTGTAGCCTTATTAATGATATAATTTGAATATCATTAGGACACTTGATCGCTTTTAATGCCTACTCGTCAGACAGCTCGAGGTCCACATCCCGTATAATACCGTAGGAAATCTTTACGTCCATTGCACTATACACCTTCCACTCTTTGGATTGGCATTCCTGACAGTCTAACAACTTGCCCACACCTTCCTCAGTCGAAACCTCACCTTTTAACTTATATGGGTTTGTATACTTAATATGGTTTATATCAGTCAAACCCATGCTGTTAAAAAGTTTCGCGATAGCAAACTGTTCAGGTAAACTGTGATTTCCAATATCTTCTTTTTGTGACATACATCTAATTGACTCACTTCTTCCATATAACTCTAATCCAAGTTTGCTTTTTTGTAGTCCGCGATCATCTGTGGCCATTATTAGGTATAATCCTGCATCACCGATGAGCGCGTCAATACTTAAAAAACAACAATAAGTAGTTAATACTTTAAAAATTCACACACTTTAAAAGGGAAACCTTGAAATAATATAGTTTGATGCCAACAATGCCCTTGTTGGCATCAAACTATATTATTTCAAGGTTAAAATCCCTTTTAAAGTTTCGTCTATATTCACCCCTGCATCCCTATTCACCCCGTATGACGGTAAGTCTATTCATTGTGAAATGGCAAAACGTACTGAAAACAAATCAACTGTCAACTGTAAATTTACAGTCACTAGAAAAAGTGTTGCCAATTTAAAAATAAACCTCTAAAAAACCCCCTTTACAAAAGCAAAAACTATAAAATTCCTTAAACACAAAATAATGTTTTCTCAAACATGCTTGGAAATTTGAGCATTATTTTGACAACCTTCTTCGAGATAAATCGAAATTGCTGTACTGGCCAAAATACATGCGAGCAGCGGCCGGGAAAAGTTGTATGAAAATCCATATCTGTAGCCAAATAAATTACATAGTAAACCATTTAGTAAACTCATATCTATTGTGTAATTTAAAAATGGAACGATTTTTTACTCCGAAACATGGCAACCAAGGAGGTAACTTATCAAAGGTTTTATTTAAATTTCGAACTGGCTTGCAAATTGAAAGCCGACTGAAAAAATAAACAAATGAACACTTTAACGTGGGAAAAATTATTATTGTTCGTAGTTCAACATTGATTATGAAAAGTAATTGTATTTTAATTTCCGCTCATTATTTGAGAAAAGTACTATACAAGCCTTGGCCACAACTAGGCATTGATGGACTTACGTATGTGTGCCTCGGCCCACATCACACGTTCGTCCATCAATGGCACTTTTGCTGGCCGCTGCAGTAATATACTATTAAGCATCTAATAGTAATCATTAATCAAATAAAACTTTCAACAGTTTAATACCAATATAATTCATATTTTTTTTGTCACTTTAAATAGCTTTTTCTATTACTTACTAAACTAGCCTTACAGATTTTATGTAAAATCAGATAACGTTATAACGTGAGACTTATAATTGCAAAATAACAAACAAACGAAATAGGAAAGGAAGGCGAACATTTGGACTCACCAGCTCGCCTTTCTCATTTGCAGTTCCACCATGTTGGTTCGTAGAATGACCACAGCTGCCATCAGGGCCACCCGAACGCGTAACACGACGGAAAAACGACGCGAAGGACAGCGCAGCTCTATTAGGCGATCATACCGACTGCGCCAGTCAAGTTTTTGAGACCGTTATAAATAAAAAAAAGAAATACGTATGAGCAGAAGCGTATGCTCTATGTAATAATCTCAAAATGAATCCTATTGGTTACATGGTTAGACTTACCTCTACTAAGAGTGCTAAATTGACAAAGTGTATCGAACCGTCTGCAAGGGCCACCCTAAACTATAATCGTGCATTTTTTGCTCGCATGTGATTACTCGTTGCGGTGCAGGTTGCATAACTAGGTACAGTGCTAAAGTTGTCAAAAAATAAAAGACCCGTTTTGACATTTTGTAATCGCGACGTAACAAGTGAAGCAACCATACAACTCAGTACTCGATATTCACGATAAATCGATTCAAGTTTGTATGAGTATTTGATCGATTTGATTATGTATTGTAAAGACCATTTAAGGCTTTAAGTTTGCCGCCGTGGGATCTTGCCGCCGTGGGATCTGGAGGCGATAGTCCTCGCGCGCCTGTATGAGTGGCGCGCGGAGGCACTACGCCGGGGGGAAACCCCGCTTCCGCGGCAAATTGCGGCGGAGCGGACGGACCTCCGGCGCGATCTCATGGCGGCATGGAAAGAGCGACTGTCGCAACCCAGCGCAGGGCACGCCACAATTGCGGTGATAAGTCCCCTCTTTGAGGAGTGGCTAGAGAGGCGCCACGGCGTCCTCACCTACCGCCTGACGCAGGTCCTCACTGGACACGGATGTTTCGGGAGGTTCCTGCACATCATCAGGCGGGAGGAAACGCCCGGGTGTCACCACTGCGATGATCGCCCCGAGGACACGGTGGAGCATACGGTGGGGGCCTGCCCTGCATGGGCGGAGCACACCGCCGTGTCCTAGTAGAGGCGATCGGCAGCGGCGGCGACCTCTCACGCCCGGCCCTGGTTCAAGCCATGGTCCGGGGCGAGGGGGAGTGGGAGGCAGTCACCTCCTTCTGCGAAGCAGTCATGCTAGCGAAGGAGGTGGCGGGACGGGAGAGGGAGAGAGTCTCCCGTCCAAGCCGCCGCGGTGGACGCTCCGGGCGTCGGGAGCCGCGTGACGACTCCCGGCCACCGTAGGCGCGGGCCTGCGGGCGGTGAGTAATGGGTAGCTCACCGTCCGATCAGGACCAGGCCCGTGCTGGATGGCGCGTACGTGTTCCACGCGCGCCTCAAAGAGATGTCAGCATCGAAGAGGGTGTCCACTAGGGCCCAAGCCTGCCGGGAAAGCGGGATCATCCAAAAGGGGTACCGCTGACCCGGAACATAAAGGGCCAAGGAAGGAACACAGGTGGGTTTTAGTCAGTAAGAGTCTGACACTCCCTTCCACTCCACCCAGAGCGGGAGGAGTCATTTAATGATTTCCCATCCTCAAAAAAAAAAAGGCTTTAAGTTCTAATTAGAAAATTTAACTTAAACTTTAATACTGTAGGTATTTTGAAATGATACAATGGTACGAAAGGTCAATTTGTCTTTAATTTAATATTTTAAGTTACAATAACACTCGATCACAAAAAAATCAAGAAAAAGCGAAAGTGATTGAATCTTCATTCAATCATTTTCTACGCATGATGAGCCAAAATCGTCAGTTGAGCTATCGTCACCTGTAAATATAATTATTTTATTTTAAATTCTATTATCAATATTGACGTCTCTGTCAATATCTTGTGTCAATCTTCCTTTATTATTTTTAGAGTTGTTTCTTTCAGCAATGTTAACATTTTCTTAGTGGAGAATGGCGGCTTTGTGTTGTGGCAAGCTGCGTATCCTTTGACTTGAGCCCAGATCAACTCAATAGCATTGTCTTGACAGTGGTACGGCGACGTTCTCATCACATTGTGTGCATGCTGAAGTGCCATTTCATCAATTTATATTTTAATTTCGCAGGTTTATTTTCTTTTACCATTTCCAGCAATTCAGCTTTCAACAATTTCATGTCAGCTTCAACGCATTGTCTTTGTAGCCATGCCACTGAATCAGCCTTTTTGTTTGCTTGAGTAGGTGCTTTATCTAATTGAACTGAATGGTAAGATGCATTGTCCATAATGATTATGCACTGTTCGGGGAGGTTTGTTAACCATTTAGTAAACCACTCTGTGAATTTATTTGCGTCCATTTCTTAGTGATATTCTTTTGTACTTTTAGACTCGAATGCGAGTAAGGCATCATTCACAAAACCTCCCACGGCTGATCTGGGGTGGCAGATTAGACGTCCACCTTTTCCCATCGGCACTTTTGAGCAAGATGCCTTGGTATTGTCCGTCCACGACTGCGGCACGGTATGATTCGAGTTCAGCCAAGTTTCATCGACAAATATGACATTGTCCCAATTTGTGATTTAGTTCATCGCCCTCAAAAGTTATATTCTGAGCAAAATTAAATCACATCGTTCCATCATAATTTTCCTCTTGTCGGTTTTCTTGTATTTGAATCCAATTTGCTTCATAATTGTTATTAAAGACGTGGAACTGCCACTAAACAGGCCACACTCTCGTAGTGATATCAGCAATTTACTCACAGTTGGGTGTTAATTTCTTGTGTAATAAGCATACACGTGTTTTCGAATAGCGTCTGCGTCAAATATGCCTGTTACAGGCTTGCTTTTCTTACTCTTTTTAGGCGTACGTAATACAGTTTCTTCAGTACCAGAAGGCCCATACTTTTCCTTCAAGATGGTTCGAATAGTTTTTCTGCCGATCCCAAGTGCTTCTGCGACGCGATCTTGCACTTGGGTTCAAAAGTCCACCATTAACTGAATCGGGTTCGAAGTATTCGGTTAACTTCACAACCAATTCACGTGACTGGCTGTTGATTGTACGTCCTCTTTTCGACATGTTGAAAACAGTTCGTACGATATAACAGCAAAACACCAAAATCGAGTCCAAATCACTATCTTTAAATCAATGTCCAAAATAGAAGAGCCAAGGTCAACGTGATAGTAAACAGAAATAGTCCAAAAGCAAAGCCGAGTCAAGAAAAAATATCAAACATAAACGAGCGCACAGTCAACTTCACAAGATGGC
The DNA here is from genome assembly GCA_937001585.2 of Brachylomia viminalis. Lineage (NCBI taxonomy): Eukaryota > Metazoa > Arthropoda > Insecta > Lepidoptera > Noctuidae > Brachylomia > Brachylomia viminalis. The sequence continues at coordinate 16,201,780 of OW443299.2, forward strand.
GAACGAAAGACTGCGCAGTGCGCTCGTGGCGTGGATCTAAGTCACGTGCCGCTTGGTTAGAGACAAGCCTTTCTATAGAAACCAGTGTCGCCAATTCAAAATTTTATTTACAGCATTGAGCGCCTAGCTCATTCTTTTCAGTAAAGATTACTACACAATATTTAATTACTATTAAAATCGAATGAAGCTGGTGAAATTCAGTAATTAGTTGGTTACAGCACTAGTATTAAAAAAAAAAATACTGAGAACGTAACTGTTTTTGAGACGTTTCGTAATAATTAGAAATTGCATGCTACTATAAAGTAAGCGCAAAAAGAATACTCGCAATATATTCCATCATATTATTTAACGCGGCAAAAATAAAATGTATTTTTTTTAAACACTTTTTGTAATTAATTATTATGTTATTGTTTCTTTCAGTTTCGTTCCAAGTTACATTCTAGGGTCTTTCTTAAATGTCAAAATGGGCCTTTTATTTTTTGACAACTTTACAAGACATTGACAGAGGGGCGTTGTTGATAAACATTTGTAAAGTTGTTTTGGAAATTGTATGACAAAACAAGATGGCGTCGTTAGTTTAAGCCACGCGCTAACAGAAGCTGGTAGCGTTGAACCTGAGCGTTGAACACGTTGATCATCTGTCAAGTGACGAAGCAACCCAACCCGTACTAAAAAAGCTACAACAAACAATGAAAATAGAATATTAAAGAGACAGTTATTATATTTTCCAAAAAAACACAAAGGTATTATAGACCACATGGGATATTGAAGTAGCCCCACAGATAGGCCAATGAAACTAATGAAAGATGAACCCCTGTTATTGTCCAGTAAAGCTAGCTTTGTAATAATTATGTCAAAACTTTCTACAGGTCCGCGATCCCCTGAAGAGATAATAGCACTACGAGAATGCGCGACGAGCACAGGGCGCGTGTCTCCGCTCCTAGGGCTGCGGTCTAAGCCACTGCCAGCCGCCACCGGAGCCCCGCCGTCACTACGATTACAACGCGATCACACCCAGCTGCGATACAGAACGAGGCCACATTCTAGGAACTCCAGAAGTTAGTATTGTTCCTGTAGCTTGTAGATTTGCCAAAAAAATCTTTGACAATTGTCACATTCAATTAATATAGGCAAACAAGTTCTTAACATACAGTTCTTTTCATAAAAGGATCCCTGTGACAATTAGAAGAACTAACACGAAAAACAGAAATAGATCACCATCTGTTGACTTGTAGAGCCATTGTTTGTAATGCCTAAGGCATTAAGTCCACCTTTGTACCTTTATTGTGCACAAAGATGAATAAATATATAAACAGATACTTACTATCTACTACTTTAAAGGTTACTACAACATTCGGTCGCACATCGATCTGCGGGACTTGTTTCGTAAAAAGCACACTAATTAGACTCTCCATGGCTACGTAACTAGCTATGAATATACCTACCCATTCGGTTGGGAGTGAGGTGGTTTCCCAGACGTCTGTTCGTCTCTGTATCAAGAACTATTCGGGATAAGTCAGACGCTCTGGGAAGTTCCATGACAGGATTGATCCCCTAACGTCCTTAAACGTGACCAGTCACCTAGGTATTACATAACGTGATCAGATTCTAGGAACCCTAGATCATATCGGCCGCCAACCTTGAATTCAATCTCTCGTGACAATTTGTTAAAGATGGTTTGAAATGATGACTTCCTGTATAAGTGTCAAGCGGAATCACTGTGCATTCAACCGACGCGAGCGATGTGACGACAATAGTTTATTTACGAACAGAATATCTGACTGAGCGGTTTTACTGCAAAAATGTTATATGTGCTTTAAAAGATCATTTCAGGATTTAGGAAAAACTTATCATTTTGCATTTCCATGAAAAAGAAATGCAGAAGATTACTTACCGCATAATTTTAATTTATTTTAAAAGCGTTGGTCCTGTTTGTTTTTTGCGACGAAATAAAATTAAGAGATCACTTTTCTTGTGACCCCTGTGTAAAATTTCTATATGTATATTTGTAATTTATATGGCATACACAATGAAGAGTATTCTATCTTTGTACCTATAGTCAGTGTTTCCTTACAGACGGATCAACAGGGAAGCCCAAAGTGATGCACGCTCTCCGGCGCGGCGCTACCGTCATCAAGGCGTCCATGCCCAAGATCCGTGACGTCAATGTCATAGACACGTACTCGCGAGTCATCTTCCCTGTCTGTTTTCTACTCTTCAACGCCGTCTACTGGGTCTTTTATATTTTCGATTGAATTAAAACAAACTAGTGTTCTATCTTTAAAAGATTTTGTCACCCTACTCGTAATTAATCTAACGAATTTATGCGATATGAAATTATTATTTTTACGTAAACTTGTGAGAAAACGAATTGTCTAAAAATGAGTGAATGAAAATTAATGGTAATGTTTTTGAGGTCAATAATTTTTTATCATGACATCAACAACATAAACAGATTTTAGTTTTAGTAAAAACGACGTGAAATTTTGACATTGTCGTCTGTAGTTTCAGTGTCGTATCTAAATGGACTCTGGCAACAGGCCGCGCTACGCTAGGAAGAAGAAGATCCACATGAGACCTAGATCTGCCAAAGAACTTTCTACCTAGGACAGGGCTAATATGTAACATGTGATGTTTGTTCTTAGAGATCTTGGCAAATTCAGATTTGCCCCCTTAGTGCCGATTTTGCGGAACTTACGTTCGTGATAATCGTTTCTCTATTATTTAAAAATAATCATGTACGAATGTTGATGTGCAGTGATTTGAGAATAATAAATAATAAAACAGTAGTTTTGAATGTAAGTAGATAAATAGAATATACTTATTACATTTTATTCTAATGAAACTGCCAATATTTTATGTCTGTAAGAAAAACGAAAATACGTATTTCTTTGTTAATTGTTTTAACTTTAACACATGAATAACATAACAACAATATAATTAATAAATGCCAGTACCAAAATAGTTTCCAAAAACTAAAAGAAAATTTGTCAATTTAGATAAGTCAATGCATTATCAACGTCACTTCCTTCCCAATCAATCTTCAATTCTTTTCTATTAGGATAATAAATGTAAAATAGCCATTTTCGAGATCGTTGTAAATAAATTAATTATAGTATGAACGTGGTAAATTTATTGTAGGGACATTGATGTTTATATTAGAAGGAGATAGCAAGTTATAGCTTATTTAAGAAAATGTTGTAAAATAAAATTTATAAAAAATATTTTATTTTATTTTACAAAACCTAATCTTAATCTATTTCAAGACTTCCCACAAGATTTCCTGGAAACCTCTGCTCAAACATTAATAATTTTAAGCGACCCATGTTTATAAAACGCTCAAGATGCAAATGCGAATAAAGCACAATAAACGCACTAATCGCACGTCCAATTTGCAGATAACAAAATGACCGATCTCTAAGATTGAAAATTTCCAATAAATCCATCTTCATAACCTCTACAACAATGGCTGCTACTATTCAAATAACTGAACTCTATCAAATATTTAAATTATACCTTGTTCGAAGTAGGTACCTTTAAAACATCTACGATTAATTTCCAATTAAAGTCATGGCTTTTTAAGTTAGTAAGTTCAAACCTGCATGTTATACTCACTGCAGGTTTTGTCTACTACTGGCGGACTAGCCGTGTCCACAGCCGTGTCGATGACAGAGCTGGCCGTTGCGAGCCGGGTCGACTGGGACGCCATCTCCCTGTTCTTTGCGTTACAAACTGCGAAAGCTCCAACGTTAGGTTTTTAGGTGCTGTCCCCATCTAACGTCGAGCTTTCGAAAGCTTTTGGTGGTTCTTACAGCTCTTTGCTTGAAGATGCAAAAAGCCAAGTGTGGATGCCACTACAGTTATCATCTGTGGACTAGAATGATAGAAAATGACTTAAAAGCTAAGGTAGAGAAGTTTTGTGTTTGTGCATAGAGGTCATGCCTACCTAATGTAAAACAGTAGGAATTTAATACATTCCTATAATAAAGTTACGGTTTCCTCAAAGAGCGGTGGCCGTCATATTGTAACGGTGGCCGTCATGAAAATCTGTAATTTTCACCAGAATATGTCATTATGGTGTCAAAAAATGCAATGTACTTGGACAGCAGTAACCAAAGGTTACGAAGAAGATTTTACACATTAATCTTGGAATACATGTTAAAACCCATTTAATAAATAAATAAAAAAAACAATAAAAGAACTTGCTGTAATAATATTTAAGAGAAAATGTAAGAAATTGACAGGTAAAATTGGCGGGAGGTTGGAATTATAAGTTGTGTGAAAAAGACGTTTCATATAATTTTTCAGGATACAAGTAAACCAATAATTGGATAACATCTTTAAAGAAGCTTTTGACGTCGTACTCTTAAACTTATAGCACAACGGTAAGCTTAAAAACATATATTTTAGAAAAATCTAAAATATTATTTGGGATTGAAACGTTTTCCTATTTTTGATCGTAAATGATAGTCAAACTATGATATTCGGAGAAAGCACCTGACGTGCAAATCTTTCAGGTAATGCACCTAATTTTATTGAATTGAACATTTTAAATTCTTTCCTGTTTAGCTGAATGGAAGGTAGTAATAGTGTTCCTATTATATCATTTTCACTATGAGATGCAATCTCGTGTGTAGCGCTATTTCGGTTATATCGATTGAGAGCTTGAATAGCAATCCAATCTGATACTATTATGCAACGCTTTGTATCGGTGTATGCGATTTTACATTAATTTAAAATGCAATTTGCAACATAAGGTTTACAAACTCAAAAAAATCTCGACAATGATTATTTTCAGGCTCTTTGCAGATACCTAAAACTATTGGGAAAATCGTGTTTGTCTAGGTAGCTTTCGCGATTTTCATGCTGTAAAAAATATGGCGAGTTTTGTATTGTTGATTTAAAATTATCTGAATATGTGCCGAGAAAACAATTTCACTTTAATAATTTATTGGATGTTTTTTTAAGGGTATCTATTTCAGTTACACAAAGTTCAATGTAGCTGAAACGTATATTGTTGGGTTGACTTTGAGCAGTGTTTTTGAGACAAATATTAAAGCCTTAACAATAGATTGGCGCAATACTTTTTTGTTTGCATTTAACCTTACTAAATTGAGCCAAGATAAAAGATCAAAACGGGTTAGCAGAAAAACTTTGCCGGTGATGAAATTACCACCTATATTTATAAGCACTTTATTTTCATAGAGCTTTATTCACAGTGGGCGATACAATACAAATGTTGGGGAGCGTTGAAAGAGATTTTATGTAGGCAAGGTAGCAAGGGGCGGCGGGATCCATTCATCGACGAAACGCAGACTGCGCGGGGCGCCAGCGCGGACCGCGGGGGCAAGGGGACGAGGCTCCAGATCACCTAGTACCTATCCCCAGTCGCGCGTCGTGAGCACATCTGGAGGGAGCCTCCCGTATCGTATATATAATTCAAAAATAAAAACAGTTTAGTGGTTCTGGTTACTGTGTTGCGATTGTGCTGATCCTTGGATTAGAATTGTGATACACCTAGTGACGACGGTGGGTCCTCGTTCGGGATATGTCACATCCTTACACGTTTTAAGGTACAGGGTTTTTTAAATTTCATATTTACTTTAGAAATAACACGTATTTATGCTTGATATTTTCAATAGGGCTGGATATGTTGACTGTGGTGTTAGTTAGCGTTAGCAAAAGCTCTTTTTTAGAAATAGAGCTTTTGCGTATGTAAAAGCTGTTGTTATTCTATGGATGATTAATGTTTAGTCCCTTGAACAGGACGTTGAAGGTGTATCTATGAAATTGGATGTATCTTAGGTTTTTTCATGGAATTCAGCATTTGACGTCGTAGCCGTTTCATGGTCAGGCCCGTGGGCGGTCGGAGGTGTTGAGTTTCGAGCTCTCAGAGGGCGCGGGGGAGGTGCGCGGCGCGGGGGCGGGCGTGGGCACAAGCCTCCGCGCATTTCACCCCCTCCCCTGTATTGATCGCTCAATTTTCAAACGTATTTCCTAAATATTGTCACTATAAAACAATAATATCTATGAATTGCAACTGCGCTCGAGAATAGACCTGGTGGTGAAGGTTCCTAGAAACTTGATCTGCAAGGAAAGGTAGGTGGTAGAGTTTGCGTCTTATGCACGACGTGTTCGGTAGATAACAATTAATTTTGACAAGAGAGCTGTAATGGCGACATATTATCTCGCCTAGAATAGAACGTTTTGATTCAGTAGCTTCAGAAAAATACCTGAAATTGAAGGTTGTATAAAGTGAATATGATTGATAAGTACAAATTACGCGCGTTAATTTGATGGCATGGTTTATATCTCACCATAAGCTAGTTTGCCGGATTACGCTATCGCAGCTATTAAACCGTGTGTGAGAAGGACACATCAACAGAACTTATTTCTAGATGCGATACCATTGAATTTAATTAATCTAGTTTATGGACAGAGCTTACATTTCTTTTTCAAAGCCCACATTTTTCCGACCTTCGATGTTTTAGGGATGTCATTAATTAGAAAATCTGTGTGGGTTGTGGGTTGTGTATACGTGTCATTAGTGTCATAGTTTTTTTTTTATAAAATTTTGAACTGTGTTCTAGATTCTAGAACTAGATATAGAGGTTGGTTTTCTATTCGGTATTTAAGAAAAAAAAATGTGTGATTCCTTTAGTAACCTAGTGCGTATATGCTCACTGGATCTCAGTCTGAAAAATATATGGCAAATGAAAAGTTAGGTATTGAGGGAGCTCACAACAAAGCCCAGGACATCCTAACTGCGTAGAATGCGCGGTTTCGTGCGTCGTGAATGAAAACCAGATCAACAAGTAGCTAGTAACATTGGCTTTCTAACGCGCATGCGTGTCATAAAATCTTAACAATTTCCAATATGGCCGCTTTATAGACTATGACTTAATTCTTACAGCGACATCATATGAAAACAGAAATGTTTTCCACTGTTACCTAGATAAGCTGAAACTGCAGTTTCGGCTTTCGTTTGTTGTAACAAACATAAGTTAGAATGAAATAATAATGTTTCAATGCTACGATTAAAACTTTATTAAAAACTACGCCGTAGATCTATGCTTTTGGAGGCGCTACGCCCTTATCGTAAGATTGCATTTAAAGTACTAGAAAAGTCCAATATGTTTTATAAGTGTTAATACTTTGACTATCTAATACTATACATAATAAGTAATGAATTGCCGGATGATTTAAATTTGATCTGATTTCTATTTTTGCATGATGTTATTATTTTGTTTATTTGATTAATTGTTGTGTCTACTTTACGGAAAGCTAACGTGTGAAATGTACCAAGTATTTCTCAATTAAAATGGCTTATGAATTACCTTGTATAAGTACTTACCTATTTTTAATTTTTTCTATATACACACATCAAAAGTGTCTAGGGATCAAGCATTTTTATGCGGATTTCTTGAGATTAAGATGTGGCTTTGTAATAAATTTATGATTTTATAAATTTATATGGATCCTTTTTGGTGCATTTCATAATTTGAATCAGGAACTGTGAATCAAATTCGAGTAAAAGATGAAAATCAGCTGTCAATATTTTCCCTATAAAAACATACAACGCATTGAAGACATTATTAGTGCTACTGTTTCCCTACTACTGATTAAAACCAACGTTATTATGGAGCGGCGACGTCATTTAAGCAGGGAAGAAATGCTCAGAGCCGTGGGAATGATAGAAGCTGGTTCCCGGCAACGTACTGTGGCTTTAGCTCTGAATACAAGTCAGAGTGTTATCAGTCGACTTTGGACACGTTACCGAAGCACTGGTACCGTGGCTGAGCGCCATGGAGGACGGTATCGCTGCACCACACGGAGACAAGACCGATACATTCAAATCTTAACTCGAAGAGCTCCAACAATAACCGCCATGATGTTAGCCGTGAGGCTTCATCACTCTTCAGGGAACTTAATTAGCGACCAAACAGTCAGAAACCGCTTGCATGAAGTGAACCTTCATTCCCGAAGACCGCTACGGGTACCACCTATAGCAATGCACAATCGTAGGATTCGATATCAATGGGCTCTTGAACACAGAAATTGGGCAGAAGAACAATGGCGTTTCGTGTGCTTTTCTGATGAGTCTCGTTTTGGTATGAGACCGGATACAAGACGTATACGACACTGGAGAACCCCTGGACGCCAACAGCGATTAAAATCCTGCCAGGAAGTCCATCCTTATAGTGGTGGAACCATCATGGTATGGGCGGGTATTTGGATCGGCGGAAGAACTGAGTTGATTTGGATCAGAGGCAACCTCAACGCTCAAATTTATGCTGAGACGATTGTATCAGACGTCATCGTTCCTCTACAAGTGCAAATCGGTCCCTTATTTCAGTTAATGCATGATAATGCACGACCGCACACCGCAAGAGTTGTAAGACAGACTCTCGCCGCAGCTAACATCAATGTCCTGCCCTGGCCTGCTCAGTCGCCAGACTTGAACCCGATTGAGCATGCATGGGATATGCTACAGAGAAGAGCTCTGCCGAATATGGAGGGTATCCAGTCGCAAGAAGACCTTTTTTTGTTGTTGCAACGAACATGGGCGGCCATTCCACAGCGTGATTTGGATGAACTCATTTTGAGTATGCCAAACCGATGTTCTTGTGTTGTTAGTGTTCGCGGTAGAAACACGGATTATTAATTGTTTAAGTTACCCAATAAAATTTTAAAGAAAACTGTTATTTCAGTCTTTTTTTCGAACTTTTGTGTTAGTGGTTCAAATGTCAAAAATCCCTTTATTAGGAAAATGGCAAATTTCTTTATTAATGCAAAGGTGACTTGGTTTATCGTTACTGTGACAAACGAAAACACTTTATTTTATGAATCCTTAAAGAAAATTTTAATTAATATCAATCAGGAGAAAAGTTATTGCAAAAATATATGTTGATCCCTAGACACTTTTGATGTGTGTAGATTATAGATTTGCGACATAGAAATTTCTACTTAAAATAACGATGTCACGAGACCCTTAATACATATTTTATCGAAGAGACGAACATACAAACGACGCGGACGCTTAGTTTATGGTTACAAATTATAACGAATAACACCTTGTAGAGATTATATAGTTACCATATAAAAAGCTAATCCCCCTTAAATATGCCATGTAAAGGCATAATGTGTGGCTGATTAGCTACAACAAGCCATGAAATTTGCTTTTATGTAACAGCTATTCGTATAGTAGCAAACGCTATACGAATATAAGAAGTTCATGATTTATTCCCAATAAATTGTGATTACTTATAATACGTGACTTATAAAAGATATTAATTGCCTGCATTACTAGACTATATCCACATCACTGTTTTTTCGTATGTTATACTGGAAGCTTATGTGGGAAAGCAGTTTTATGACATAGGTACATTTAATGCGCCTCGTTAATAATCTTTTTTTTATTTAAAAAACGATTTTACTTTTGTGAGTCCCTGTTAATTGCTACTATAAGAATTAGCAAATCAAATGTTTTTATAAATCATTTAAAAGTCATGTACCCTTATTTTAGCAAGCTGGTGCAAATATACTCCACCATATTGAAAGAATTTAGGGTGCAGTCTCCATTATACTTTATTATAAAATTTTGTGAAAATTACTTTGTACTCGTTTTTATTCTACAGAACCAAGACTGTACCTGATAATATGGATGTGGACCGTTTCTTGACAAAGGACGATTTCCACGAATTGTTTACTGAAGTGATATGGCCTTAGTTTAATCGAAATGTTGTTGATGGTAGTCGAAGGTGAACATGAATTATAATGAGAGAAGAAAATTGGTAATTTTTTAAATTAATTTATTTGAGAGAAAATTTGTTAATAACAATCTAGCGTTTTTATTGTGTTAAGTAACAAGATAGTTTTTTTTATAGAAATGTTATATTTAAATTATATATTAATTATTTATTTTTATTTTGACGACACGTTTGGTGTAGTGGCTACAGTGGCTAAGTGTAGTCAGCGAAACCAAATGGTCCTGGGTTCGAATCCCGGTAGGGGCAAATGTTTGTATGATGAATATGGACATTTGTACCCGAGTCATGGATGTATATTTATAATATGTATGTATTTACGAAAAAAAATGTATTTAAGTAGTGTATCAACCATCTGGTATCCATAACACAAGCCTTAAGTGTTAAGTGCTTAACTTGGAACTAGATGGTGCTGTGTGCAATGTCAGACGATATTTATTTATTTAAATACAGGGTGGCAGGGATATCGACGCACGCCCTGCCGCATTCATTGAAATTTTTGTCAGTTATTTAAAAAGAAAAATTTACTCTGCCATACATTTTGACCGCGTAGGTATTGCACTTTTCTATGAAACAGCAGTTTTTTTTTTTTGCTTACCGACGAAAAGTTTCTAGGCTAGTCTAGAACCATGTGTTGAATTCATGGTTTCAGTTTGTGCGTCGATGGGGATGCCATACTTTATAGTAGATGACGATAAAAAGATTTACTGTAAAAAGAAAATTAGCAAATTTGTTTACAAGTTTATTTGACAGATATTTTTTTGTATGATTTTTTTCTTTAATTTTGTGCATACACTTAATTAACAAAATTGTTTTATGGAAATATTGTAAATTGCAGTCGATTAGTATAAAAAGATACAGTGTGATAAGAACATTTTGCACGCCTCGTAACGCGAAGCGGTTGAGGTAGTGCTTTACTCCCGACTCGTCAAGGTCAAGCAATTTTGTGATCTTCAAATCTCTGTATCACAACTATATTGCACTTCTACAGTAATATGAGTAGATGTACATCGAGAAAACCCTTAAACTAAACCATATTATACTTACTAAAAATCATTTTATGTTGCTACCTTGCAAAAAAAACGTTTTGTATTTTTTTTACGTGGACGTCCTGATGTCTGTACGCTGATTTTGGATGTAACTACCAAAGATAACTCGCGAAAAAATGTATATATCGAGACCAGGCTTTTTATTAGTTCCAGAATCCGGTGAATAGGTGTATTTCATATCAGTAGCCTAGTTTACGTAGATTAAAAATAAAATATTTTTTATTATAATTCACTATTATACATACAAGTTTTTTTTTATGTTACAAATCAATTATACGATTTATTATTATACTAAAATAAATGAGCGTTATGAGGCGTGCACTTTTGGATTTTCCAAATTGTTAAATTCTTTAGGGAATTAATTTTTACAACTGTTATTTAAACAATACAGAAGTTATCATGATCAGTTGAAACCTACCATAACTCAAATATTGAACTGCCGCTTTAATTCTATGCCAAAGGCCAATTCTTTATACCAATTGATTTCACAGACATTTTTGTTGCTTCAATATTGGTTATTAAGGATAATTGCTTTTATTAAAAGCTTTTTCATGAATATATTATTTCGTTTGCCTCAGCCTTCTATAATAATATCAAAGACTGTGTATTAATGGTATAAAATATAATTCAGTATCGTATTTAATACCTACTAACTAACTTGCACTATACATTTCTGCCCTAAAATAAATAATCATGGTTTTCTTATTGTTTCCTGAATAGCATTTGTAAATGTTTAGTAATGAGGAAGGACATCATAGGTTGCTCGAAAGCATCATTTACATTTTCAATACGATTTCCCTTTAGCCGTATATCGTTATTACCAAAACTACCAACAAATGATATCGCAGTCGTTTCCAAAACTGGATTATCATTTGTCAAAATATATACTATGAATACTTAAGGAGTTGCATATAAATTAAGAAAGCAAACAAATTTCCAAATTTAAATATGTAAATACCTTTGACAACAGCTCTAGCTGGAGAGTCGCAAATGAACGCTCAAATTTGTACGTCTACCATTTGTTCTATTCCTGTTTTATCAACGATTTTCAAACCGGTTTAAGTTGTTTCACTTCTGTTACAAATGCGTGTACCTAAATATGTATTCTTATTCGAAGGTTTTGTTTTTCCTTACATGACCTAAACGCAAGTTTTATAATGCCGAAAAGTATACGATCCACTGCAGTAAACAAAATTAGAAAAATATATGATAATCTTCAGGATATATGCTAGTTAGATAGTGTGTTGAAAACATAATACAACTAATTTGGTACGATAGAAAAAGTCACGAAGATACCTCAAAAAATTTATTTTAACGATTAAAAACTATACTAATATAGGTACATGCAATCATTCTGTTTTTATTTTTATATTATTCTTCAAGCAACATATTAATGTGATAGTGTTTTAATTTTTTAGCCCAATCAATGTATTTTTTGTAAATTGAGAATTGCATCATATTTTGCAGCTTTGTGTCATCGCGCTTCTCTTTCTTTTCTATGCAGTCTGACAGTGACCGCGCTTTAGCTGTTGTCAGCCACTTAAGTGATAGCTGATAACTTATTGGGTATGTCAGAATTACGTTGAAAATATTAGATTAATTGTTCTATTAAACAGTCCGTTGTGCCAATGATGCCTAGTGTCCATATGAATCAAGTAGTTATATCATCTCTGAACCCGTCCTTTTCTATGTCTCTATAAGTCACTGCCACGCTCATCAGATGATTCATTATCACTTTGAGTAAACTAACCTTTTAAGAAACGTTTTGTGAAAATAATTCTTCGGAACCCATAACATTGTCACTATTTTATAGTTACCGATTCTAAAAAGGCTGTCATGGCTGACGATAAAGTTATGTAAAGGCAAAGTCAAGCATATATATAAGAATAACGTTCTTGTAGCTGTTACATACAGGTTCAGCCAAGACTTTATTTATTTATATTTGCTGACGATACTTCTTTAATTTTTAAGGTAGAAAGAAGTGCTACAAATTTTGATGACGTTAATAACGCCCTACTGCAGGTCCATAATTGGTGCACTGCTAATAATTTAGTATTAAATGCAAAAAAAACTAAGTGTATACGATTTTCTTTACCTAATGTCAAAAGTAGTGATTGTGAGTTAGTATTGAATCAAGAGAAACTAGAATTCGTCGATAAAACTGTTTTCCTGGGGATCACGCTCGACGCGAGGCTACAATGTGGTCCTCATTTAACATCTCTGGCGGGAAGGCTAAGTTCAGCAGCATATGATGTCAGAAAAATCCGTCAATTTACCGATGTAGATACCGCGAGGCTAGTCTATTTTAGTTACTTTCATAGTATCATGTCTTACGGTATTTTACTTTGGGGACGGGCTGCAGACGTCGATTCTATTTTTATTCTGCAGAAAAGAGCCATCAGAGCCATATATAATCTCCGCAGACGCGATTCTCTATTCCTGCCTAAAAAAAGTACTCTGTGAAGGGAACTGTTTAAGGTTATTAAGATATTGACGGCACCTTGTCAATATATCTATGAAAACATCATGTACCTACGTAAGAAAAAAATTAAATCTTTTTACTAAAAGAGGTGATAGACATAATTATAGTACCAGAAATAGGGACCTATTAGTTCAACCAGGTTTCAAACTGGCTAAAGTAGACTCATCTTTCATGGGGTACTGTTTAAAATGTTACAATAAAATACCTCCCCACATACTTATTTATTTAACACTTTAAGCACACAAATGTACAGAGGCGGACTTAATGCCATAGGCATTTTCTACCAGTCAACCTTTGGGTGATGCAGAGACAAACAGTGGCAGGTGCAGTTTATAATGATATTTTAGGATTAAATAATTTTAAATATATAGACACGTATAAACTTATTTAGTCTATAAATACATATACCTAATTATACAGGGTGGAAACTTTAAGCGGGGCATTAAGGGGAAGTACCTTATCCGTTGCAGCTACGCGAAAATGGTCTTAGGAGACTATCCATAATATTTTATGGCATTTTGATCCCCATACACAGATTTTCAAAAAAAATTACAGGTAGCTAGAAAATAGCCATTTTACACAAAAACATTTTTTGATGCCAATCGATCATGTTTCTAATACTGATCAAAAACTTCTATGAGACCAACCATCGTTGGAGTACTCAAAAAGTCACAACGATTTCTTACCTTTTACACAGTTTTCACATAATTCTAAAAAGTTAATTAAACAGATTTTTCAAATATAGCTCCGATTAAATGATAAAAATTGAAAACCACGGAATATGAAACTAAATTGCGACGTTGCTACTCATAAGGTATGAACGCTCTTAAAGGATAATCGGTTGGTTGCCATCCTGATTTCCTGGGGGAGTACATTCCACAGAGAGATAGATTGAACAAAGAAGGAAAATTGAATGAAGTCTGTGCGGTGAGTGGGACATTGAAGAAGACGATTGTGTGAAGAATGTAGATTTCTATAGTGGTTGGCGCAAATGTACTGAAAGTGGGGGGCTAGATAACCAGGGGAAGAGGGAGAATCAAGAAATGAAAACAAGGTAGTCAGCGCCCTTTGCTCTCTGCGCTGGCGTATGGGCAACCACTTTAGAAGCGACCGATGCGCAGAGACGTGATCATATTTACGCAGATTGAAAACGAATCGAATGCAGTTATTCAGAAGACGGTCAAGTTTGTCGAGGAGATCTGCATTCAGGTCATAGTAGCACACATCACCATAATCGATGATAGGGAAGATTAAGGATTGCACAAGCATTGTCTTCGTACTTGATGGTAATAAATTTTTCAGTCTGTACAGAGCCCGCAGCGTGCCGGTAACCTTCTGGCTTACTCTAGCGACTTGAGTATGCCAGTTCAGGGTACTATCAATGTGCAAGCCTAGGTTCTTTACGTCAGTGCTAAAAGGAACGATCGTACCATTGAGGAGGACCGGTGGCAAGGTTGTACCATCCACCTTGCTAATACTACGAGAACTACCAATGAGGATCGCCTGACACTTCGTAGGATTTACAGCTACACCAAATCTGTCAGCCCAGGTTTTTATGGCTATCATGTTCCTATTTAATCTGCCGATAACGTCAGGCAATTCATCAACCCTCCCTTGACGGAACAACTGCAAGTCATTTGCATACAGATGATACGCACACTGAAGTTCGGAAGTTATAAGATTAATCAAAATAGAAAATAGAAGAGGAGAAAGTATTCCGCCTTGAGGAACGCCAGCTTCCAAGTCACACCAGCAAGAAGAAGAATCCCCAACATGAACGGACTGCTGACGTCCCTGAAGGTAAGAGGAGAACCATTGCAGTGCTTCGGGAGAGACCATAACATATGACAGAATGGCTAACAGGATGTCGTGACTGACGGTATTAAAGGCATTCGAGAAATCAACCAACCCTACAGCAGTAACTTTGGTGTCTTCCAGTGCTGCCCTCATATCGCCAGTCACTTTAAGGAGCGCGGAGACAGTGCTGTGCCCAGGACTAAACCCAGATTGAAGAGGACTAATGATTGAGTTACGATGAACAAAGATGGAGAACTGTTTGTGGACACAGGCCTCAAGCACTTTGGATAGGAAGGGAAGTATAGAAATTGGACGGAAGTCAGTAGGAAGAAAGGGATTAGAAACCTTAGGTAGTGGACGAACATAGGCTTTGCGCCATAGGGAAGGGAATACTCCGGTTTACAAGGAAAAAATTATAATGTGGGTAATCGCGGGTAGGAGTTGATCCAGAATAGTTATGATCATACCACGGGTGATATTGTCACATCCCACCGCTTTCGATTTGATGGAGAGAATGATCTTTCTGATCTCTCCCGGTTCAACTGGAATGAAAATAAAAGGATTATTATGAGGACGCGTTAGACCAGAAATTTGAGACAGAGTGTTTTGCTTGGTTAACCGATCCATGATAGAAACGGTGGAGAAATGCTGGTTGAGATCGTCTAAGTTAACTGAACTAGGAAGATCAAAAGGTCGCGATTTGCCGATACCAAGAGTTCCAAGAAATTTCCAAATATCGGCAGAAGAGGAAGAATTGATAGTGTCAAGAATGTGGTGGCGTTTAGCATTGCGTATCATCTGATTACATCTATTCCTTGCAGCCTTGAATAATGTCCAGTTCTCATCAGTACGATCCCTTTTAAATATGCGGAATGCGCGGTCCCTACGTCGCATTGTCATCTTTATACTTCAACTGAATGAGACGTAATTCAAAGTTTGTATAAAACGCACTCTATGCAGTCAGGCATATTATAAGTTGGGGGATTATAACGCTGATAAAAATGCCTGGCTCAATGCTGGTCCTGCTCCACAACCACAACTAATTGATTAACATTTGAAAATACTGTTGGAGCTGCTGAAGATTGTAAGACTACCTTTGCTTTGTATAAACTAATCTCCTTTGTATTATATAATTGCATAGGACAAGTGTGAGTACTATGTACTATCGAGCTACCATTTACCGGGTAATGTCTTTCATTGACTGAATGTGCCCTGGCGGCTGATAGATGTCATGCTCACTCAAATGTCTCGCTGACGGTAGCGCGTGTGTTGGATCATTTAGCTCCCTTCAAAATGGTTGAGCTGAATGGTGCTGATCCATGCGTCATGTTCGTGAAAGGGCGCTGTCAGTTGGGACTGGTCATCTCTTAGCCACCACGTCTTATTTTAATTATTTTATTGTGGATTGTTTTGTTTAAATTTATATTTGCTGTACGCTGGACACTCAACGTGTACGTCTTATTTACATCGTTCTCACATATAATTATACCTATATTCAACATTAATGATGTAACTAATATTTATGTAACAATATAATTTAAAAGAGTGTCCATGGAGTTTCTTGCCCGTTCTTCTCCATAGGTACCTACTACGCTTTGGAATGGGCAACTAGATTCATATTTCTGACTGACCGACCACTTGACAATTCAAAAGTGCCTGTAAATGGTTTAATTGAAATAAATGCTTTGAGTTTGAGTTTATCTACACCTATGCTATAAATCCTCTATAAAAGTTTCTGAAACAGTTGGCTTATTGCCAACATTAAAACAATCAATGTCATAGTAACCATAATATCATTAAAACGAATGTTATAATGTTGTACTAAATTTCATTATGCAACTCGAACTCGATCCCTTCCTTACTCATCAAACAGCCACATTCTCACTACTCAATTCGTGGTATCTTTATGAATTTCAAAAAAGAACATTGTCATGCACGCGCTTTTCCCAACTACAGCTACTAATAAAAATAAAAAAAAATATAGATTATTCGAATTCACGTCATTTTTGTTCGATATTGGTAGGTAGTGCGAAAAGTTATTACTTTGTTGTTAACAAAAATAATGAAGTGGTGAATATAAATACTCCGAGTACATCAGGATCTGCCAACATTCAACAAGGTGGAAATATTCAAGTGCATTTCAATAATTGTACGATCTAAAATGTAAATAATTTACAATAAATAATTATATTCTTACCTACACATAGTTTGTTTGTATTCGATACTCAGCAATTAAACTTACCATGAACTACATAGGGTTCTTACAACACTGTACCTATGGTTTCAGAATATTTTATAGAGGATTCATATCATGGGTGTAGATAAAGTCTTGTATGCAACTGTACATAATTAGGTATTAAAACACTCATGTGATAGGTACTATTATCACACTCGGCATCGCCTCGTGTGATAAAGCCACATTCGAATTTTAATACCCCTTATCATACAACAGTTTCATAAATAACTCTTAAGGAAGCTCCGTAACTTGCCTTTTTACATTAAGCTGCATTCTGATAAACATTGTAAGGGTATAGGTTTTATAATAGCCCTATTAATCTTACAAATACATAGTATGAGGCCAAAGGGACTATATGGCTAAAATATTATATGTCTGAAAAGCCATATTATACGTGTTTTTAAGTCTATTGCTTTTTAGGGGATATTTAAATTGGTTATATAATCGTATGTAAGATAAGGTGATAAGCTCGATATACCTTATTAGCAAAAAACACTTCTAACATGCTTTTATAAGGTGAGTTGTAAAATTAATGCTGTTATAAAACAAGTACAAGAGTTATTCCCTTATAAATCATTCGTTATATATCGCTTTTGCTAGTAGGAAAGCTTGATACAATAAAGGTTGAAATACACAAGCTATTAAAAAGCCTACCTCCTACTTGTTTGGTAAAACAGATATCAGATGCTTACCTTTATGTTCATTTTTGTCTTTCATTCAGCATCTATCACTCGAAGTAAAACGTCTGAACGCAAAATGAATCAATAATGAAAAATGAATTTATTAGTGAACCGATCCAATGATGTTGTATTTCGGCACTCGGCATCTTTCATTCAACTGCCGAATGATCGAAAAATTAAATGAAAGAAGCAGACGAATGTTCATTCCCATGTAATTTTGTCGGTATCGTGTGCACGTGGAATGAAATAAAAATTAACGTTCACTCAAACTAAGCGTCTGATATCAATTTTAAGGTTGTATGCTCAAATTAAGCGTCTGGTATCAGTTTTAAGGTTGTATGCTCAAATTAAGCGTCTAATATCAGTGTTTTAACGTCGCATGCTCAAATTAAGCGTCTGATATCAGTTTTAAGGTTGTATGCTCATATACAACATGCTATAGACGTACAATAATACGCATAAATACTCTTTGCATACACATAAACGTGCTAATTGTATACTTCTAAGAACAAACTGCTCGAAATTGGTGTGCTTTTGTGTTACTGTGTCAATATCAAAGTAATATAATAATTACGCATAGTTTCCGAAAGAGTTTTCAGATGAAGAAAGCTGTTACTTGCCACAGTTGCCACCAAAATCCAAAAAACAAAACTAAGGTCTTTTCCAAAAGTACCTATCTAATGAAAATGTAATCAAATGGATCAGAAAGCGTACCTGTGGCCGTACTATGACGTGTTAATTCCATCATTGTTCCAGCGTGGAAGAGAGACGGAGCTATACATGACCGATAGCACTATCTCTTTTTCTCAACGGAATCATGATGGCGTTAACAGC
The DNA here is from genome assembly GCA_937001585.2 of Brachylomia viminalis. Taxonomy (NCBI): domain Eukaryota; kingdom Metazoa; phylum Arthropoda; class Insecta; order Lepidoptera; family Noctuidae; genus Brachylomia; species Brachylomia viminalis. The sequence continues at coordinate 16,220,625 of OW443299.2, forward strand.
TCATAGTACGGCCCCTGTGGGTGTCAATTTGAAGTGTCACTTACAATTTCAGTGCTTTGATTTGATTATTTGAATACCTAAAACAAAAATTCTAATTTTAAGTAACCTTAAAGATGTTTCGGATTTGACAATTGAGGTGATGATGATTTTTCAATAACTATTTAATCATGTTATTCAAACAATAACTGTTGGAAATAGTGGTGACATATAAGGCTTCTAAATACAGATGAATGTCTATTAATTTCCTTTAGTGAGTAATTACGGAAGAATTTAACCTGATCAGGGTTTGTTTACACTTTCATTAGATACTTTTGGAACAAACTATAGCTACGCCATTGACTAGTACCTACCTAATTATGTAATTATGCATTTATGTTTAACGGCTGGTCTCAATATCAAACTTCTAGTTAAATGTAGACAGCTATCAGAATTAAACTGTTTACTAATAGCTCAATGGCAAAACTTATAACAGCATATCTCCGATCCCTCTTACAGAAGGCCAATTCCCGTTCAAAATCAAGTCGCAATCTCATCTCAGCGACAGTCTAATGTCAAAAATGTACGTAAACGCTATACACATTTTTACAGATTGAGACTGAGATTAGTATGCGAACCTTCTTAAAAATATCTGTGGAAGCTTGTAATTAGCAAAATCCTAATCCTGTTATTAGTCTGTAAGCTTTCTGTAAAATAAAATAAATAAATAAATATAATACGGGAATTGCCCCTCTGATCTATAAACACCAGGGATAGATCGAAAGTGTTCTTGAAACGCAAAATCCTTAAATCGAAAGGTTAAAATTCAAATCTGAATTTGTTCAATATCACAAAAAGGTGTTTATTGGGATTGGTCGTTAGGAAAGTTATAATTTATATTGTAGGCAACACGGTCATTACTCGCTATAATGGCGACACTCTTAGTATAATTGGAAAATAACCTAGTCATTATTCAAACATGGCAAATTAGCTACGCGTCCGTAAAAATGGCAAACCAAATATTGGAAAAAAAAGTTGGCTTTGTACATCGTCTTTCCTACGTGAGATTGTTATTTTCACAGTCGCGACATTCACCAAATTTAAATTTAAATTGAGACCAACTCGATGCATCATATATTGACATGAACACATTCCTATTAAAAGTTTAATATACTTTAGGTAGAGGGACTAACAAGAAAACTAGTCTAATGTGTAATCTGCAACCCACATGGCTAGTACTACCTAGTAACTTTTTGTGCATAAAAAAAAAATATTGTTTTACCCTCTGTTGTACAAAAATACTTTCTAAACACCATGCAGCGTTACAACTAAGGAAAGAGTGTTTCGATGAACTCTGGCACCCAAAGTAAGATTTAACTTGTGTTTAGGGTGCAAAAACAAAACTTAAATGATGGTGTAGCAACCTCCACTCCAATTCTAATTCTTTAACCAATAACAGATTCTACCTTTGCTTTTTCCTTCAGTTAGTCAGTTTACTTTTGTCTCGGTCTTCCTCTTTGTCCTTTACCCTATTTCTTCTTTTCGTTTTTTTACGAGAAAATCTACTTAATCTAAAATTCATCATTTCACTGACAGACAACGCTCATCCTAAGCCGCTGGGTCTTTTTGCGCAAGAGTTCCTGATATCACGAAAGTGAGCAAGAAGGATGGATTTTTATGTCAGCAATACTTGAAGCCGGTGATATTAAGCTGGGCATACGCAGCGACTTTGATCGCCGTCGACTCGCTGGCGATTTCAAAATCACACGTCCACACATAGAATTTGACAGTTGATTTTTCGCTAGTAACCTAGACGCAGCGTTTTTTTTTTTTATATTCGTATAATTATATACGTCATTAGACGTTCGCACTAGGAGTAAGTACCTACTGATAACGGTTTTAGCTACTACTTAATATGCATCTTGCACTAGGAACTGGTACGCGACACTATCCGGAGAGGGATACTATCCGCCTATTACGCTACTCTATACTAGTAATCAATATTATGCTGTTACATATTTACATTATGACTTTCTTCGCTATTGTTGATTTTGCGGTGTGTTATATTTGTAATTTTTTTTTATGAGACAACAAGGTCTTCATGTCCCGAACTAGGTAGAACCCGTTCTACGATAACCTGATGACTGATATACATACTTATATACATAAAACACCCAGACACAGGTTAAACAGACATGTTCATGCACACAAATGTTTGACTTGTCCGGGGTTCGAACCCGGGACCAGCAGCTCAGAAGGCAGGGTCGCTACCAACTGCACCAACCGGTCAGTCATATTGAGGTGTGGTTAGGTTTTATTTGGTGGTGTTTATACTCTTGCTGTACCTATATGGTGGGTTTTTGAGGCCGTTGAAGCATTTGTAGCTACATGAAAACATTCTTAGGAGACAGTACTTAACTTATAAAAAAAAATTATGGTACCCATCCAATATGTACTTTTTATTTATTTGGAATTAAATGTCTTTTGGGTAAATATCAAAAAACCCTTAAAATTCAAATATCTCGAAAACTTTTGAATTTCGGCCATACATTATGGGGGGGGGGGGGGTTTCAATTTGTTGCATTTTGTAACCCAATAGGGTTACTTGTAATCGCAACAATGCGCGTTGGCACATCAGGGCTAAATTCGAAACTAAGGGTAGTAAGTACGGCAAAGTGGTCAAAGGAATCATGACTTAAATTTTGAAGGAAAACAAAACAGCATTTCTTGTTTTTTGAGAAAACTTCTGTCTGAACCGGGAATCGATTTGTTCGAGCCGTTTAGTAGTAGGTCCCCTACTAAAAGGCTCGAACAAATCTCGTCGACAAGGTGACAAAAAATTCAGTTTCAACAAGATTTGAGTTGAATCGTGTGCGATTCTTGGTATTTATTTAGTTAGTCAAAGTCGAATAATTAATTTCAAGTAGGCCATTTAAAGGTACTTTTAAATGTCAAAATTTACAAGACAATAGAATTGATTATTGTTGCCTCTTTCAAAAGGTAATGTATGTATGGAGAAGAGTGGGCAAGAAACTCAATAGTTTTTATATATGAGCAGGACTGATAATTCATGACTGATTTCTTAATGCAGGGTACCTGCGTGGTGTCGGTACGACATGGTGGCCCCGTCGCGGGTGACCGGCCGTCAAGCCGGCAATCAAGTCACCTAAACGAGCCAGGCTAACCAGCCGACGCCCCCACCATGCCAGCGCCGCTCTTCGTGTATATCACCTACTACGCCTGCTTCACCCTCATCTGGCTATGTGGTATGTATCCAAAAGCTATATAATGTTCAGAACGGTCTGATCTCAGCAAACATTCTAAGTCTGGCTTGCTGCGATCGATATTGCTATGAATCTGAGAGAGGTGCAAAATTACGAAATAATTTCAATTTTCAGTTCAAGATTTTTTTTCTAAGGCAAATAAAATGTTATTTGGCAAAAACTAATAACATTATTAAGCTGTTCAAGTTTTGACAAAAATCATACCTAAAAATGTTATTATTTGCAGCGACAGCATTAAAAACACTGAATGCTGGTTGAGCAATGGTTAAAATTGGAAAAAAAAATATCTTGGTTACCTTACCGGTTTTTTTTTAACTGTTCAAATTAGTTGTTGGAAATGAACTAAGCTACCTACCCGTTACGTTTTATCCATTATTTACGAGACACCCTGTATACAATAATGAACATGAAACAAGGGCAGGGATCTATAAATATAATGATGATGTTTAAGGAGAGAGGAAGTTTTTTTAATCAGAATTTTAAAAGTGGACAAAGATTGAGGACGCCTTACGACACCGGCAAGGCATTCCATAATCGTACTGCTTGAACTGTATGCTTTGGCGTGCCTAAGGACGTCGCGGCATGCATAAGGATACCGCGGCACCGCTGTCGTCAGTATGCGCTTGCTTGTAGTGATGACGAAGGATCCCCTGCCGTGCCGTGCCGCCAGTGGGCGCAGGCCCTAGGGGGGTTTTGCGCTGTGGTAGCCCGCGAAATTCAAATTTACTTACGTTTTTTGCAATTTGCAGGTTAGTGGCAGGTTATATGGTAAAGATTCGCGACCGTAACAAATGTCTTTGTACTTTCCTTCCGAATTCAACTGCGGCAGTTTTTTATCGCCTCGCAGAAAAACCTGGGTGTGACTGTTTCGAACACGTCCATAATATAACTGGCTGTCGTGTTCTGCCCGAGTCTATGATCTGCCTTTTTAGCATTACTCGTGGTCACACCCTGTGAACAAAAGGTATACCTACTATAAATAATTCAATCATTTGTGTATTATAATTATAATATATATATATATAACAATTATAATAAACAATTAAAAATGCTTATTTACCCATATTTATTTATTGAAACATATTATAATCTAGTCAAACCGTTTTGTTTTATTTTTTATTTCATTATTATTTTAATTATGATAAGATTATTCATTTAAATATTACCTATTTAAATAATACTGCCTCGAGTGGCTCTTTGGTCTAGTGGGCGCAAGCGCTACTGTTGAGCATGAGGTACTGGGTTCGATTCCCAGGTCAGGCAGCGTCATTGGGTTTTTCCATTACGAATTTCTCAGTAGCAGCTCAAGAGACTAGATTTGTGCCCGGCAAGTGGCCATAGGCTCGCCTCCTATAACATGGTACTTAACATACTCGTAACTGGCGAAATGTGAGTGTACTATAATAAGCACACCTCTGCCTAACACTTCGGGGATTACAGGCGTGATGTTATGTTATTTAAATAATCAAACAATCAAATACACTGTGGCGGCATCTACAACGCCACATGCGAACTAAGCATCATCCTGACATCACGCAAAATCCTGCATCGCGCAAGCAAAGTTTACCGCGTATATACCGCATATATACAACGCCCCGACATCAATCGTCGGGCAGTTGCCCACCAGACACGACACCCGTCTGGTCGGAGGTGCCTTCTTTTTCTATGGAGGTATAAGCGAACTTTACGCTCTGTTCCTCATACCTTCTATAACACAATCAAAACATCATCGAACAACGTTTCCTGATGCAAAACTTTACTGTACAATACATAAAACTGCGGGTATACTTACATAATTTCACTCCGCACATTATAACAAGAAGTGTAACACACACAACACCAGTTCTTCGCGTAAATATCTCGTCTATTCGACGACCTCACTATGTATGTATGTCAGTTCCGGGATCCAGCAGAATATCAGCGTCAGGTATATTTGCCTGACACACGCTGAGCAAGACTCCCATTTGGTGCAACCGTGAGACGCACACCGCACTTTGTATTTTCGTTATTTGATTTAAAGTTTTTCATAGTCACAGTGTCAGTTTATTTCTTTAAATTGTTTTTTTTTTAGTATTGGCAACTTGTATTTTCTTTATATTCATGTAATTTAGATTCATTTAATTGTGGTTTTATATGTTATGCTATTTCTTTAGTGCGCACTAAATAAACGATTTATCTATCTTTATATTGGTTTTACATCATTATAATCGTTAGAATCATCAATACAACTCTCTTAAGTTACAATAATTGGCCTCTAATGTAATGATTTGAGTTTGAATTTAGAGTAATTTGTGGATGATTTTAATAATAAGTTTGTAAATACATATTTGTTACGGTCGCGTATCAGATTTTGGTCAACATACCACCTCACCTGAAAATTCCAAAAAACGTAAGATATTTTTAATTTCGTGGCTACACTGGCGCTTTCGCCTATAGATGATTGATAGCCACCATACATAGTCCGTTCTACCTCCTGATTCATCTCATCTGACCAAAATCCCTAACAACCATGAGCTGTCACGGCTACAAGATCGCAATATGTACGTTACCCTAGCAGGAAAATGGTTCCTCGAGTGATATGAGTGAAACGTATAATTGGTGTATAATCTGCTGTGTATGTGCACCACATAAAAAGTTGGTGCGCTTTGTCGTTTTGGATAAAAACGGAAAAAACTATTCCTGCTAGAGTAACGTTTTTCCAGCAGGAATATTCTAAACGAATGATCGGAGAAAAAAATATTGTGCATGGCCAGAGAGTTTATATTTGTGTAAAAAAGTGCACCGAAATTTGTGCGTCTTCATGTTTTCGAGATATTGCATTTCCTGCTGGAGTAACGTTTCGCAGAATCGTGTACCTCTAAAACCATTGCATGTGCGCCTGTAGAATAAACATAGACGAGTAGCTCTTTATTTGTGCGTATTTGTGACAGAATGAGATTTAAGAAAATATTTATAATTTTCAAGTAATCGTGGTTTTATGAAAACCGTATATGTTCAGTAAAGTATCATCATCATTCCAAGCTCAATATTTTCACTTTATATTTTTGACTATACACTACATGTTGGTTTACACCTACACATCTTGGGTTGAGCCGGTTTCTTGTATTTTGCCGTCAAAGTTATGACACCGTCGTTTTGACATTTAGCAATATTATTCAATAACGCATGCATGTATACTTTTGAAACTTTTAATGGTTATTATAAGCGTCAAGAAGGACTGAATACAGTTTTCAACCAGCTTATACGTTTTCTCATTTAGGCGCTGCGATTTTTTTTCTGGTTTTCATAAAACCGAGATTACTTGATAATTATAAATATTTTCTTAAATCTCATTCTGTCACAAATACGCACAAATAAAGAGCTACGTCTATGTTTATTTTACAGGCGCACATGCAATGGTTTTAGAGGTACACGATTCTGCGAAACGTTACTCCAGCAGGCAATGCAATATCTCGAAAACCTGAAGACGCACAAATTATATTTTCGGTGCACTTTTTTACACAAATATAAGCTCTCTGGCCATGCACAATATTTCTCTCTCCGATCATTCGTTTAGATTTTCCTGCTGGAAAAACGTTACTCTAGCAGGAATCGTATTTTCAGTTTTTTTCCAAAACGACAAAGCGCACCAATTTTTTATGTGGTGCACATACACAGCAGATTATGCACGAATTATACATTTTACTCATATCACTCTATGAACCACTTTCGTGCTAGGGTAACGTACACGATCGCAATTGCCTACGACGACCGGAATAATTTAGGAGCGTTGAAAAGTCTTGACTTGACGTCTTGTGTGTATGTATCCGGTCAACCCGATCTGCCACAGATTCGTCGGTGCAGATTGATGTCTCTACATTTAATATTTATCTTTGTGTTGTTAATATGAATCCAAAGGTGCCTTTTAAACAAACGAGATCAGAGTCACCACCAAAAAGTATTGGATTTACGAAAAAGCTTAGCAGTGGGCTGGCACCTATCTACGCATTTTTTTAAATAATGATAGGTTCGTTTGCTGTGTGGTCTATCTTACGGTTTTGACCTTACTATAAACATTAATATTCCATCGTTTAACAGTAGAAGCGGATGATACATCGCCGGCGCTGAGGGGCGCGCGGCCGGCCAATGGAACTGCTGAGCCTCCCGACCTACGCTCTATGGGCCGGGTGCCGGCCTACCAGCCACCACCGTTCGGGCCCGGGGGCCTGGCCCCAGCGCAGCCCTATTGGCCCCATAACCAACATACGCGCGTCGAAGATTGGCGCCGTAAGTTGATCTTTTTCTAGGGTTCCGTAGCCAAAAGGTGTCTAATGGACCCATTGAGTAAGACTACGCTATCTGTCTGTAATGACAAGATATTATTAATTCATTTAATTTCAGATTCATTTTATTACAACTTTAGTACCGTATAATAATAGCTAGCCAGTTGTTTTCACTAAATAAATATGGGAACTATATTTTCTATCACCAAAATTTATATTTGTCATCAAGTTGTATCACCTAATAAATAGATCTATCGCCACGAAATATTTTCGTTCTCAGATAAACAAAAATTGTTCTCAGGTTGATATCTCAGGATTTTAGGTGATTTATTGTGGAACTGATTTTGCATTGTTTGGTGACTACATTTTGGTGACAGATCTACTATTTGGAGGACAAACCCTATTATTTAAGAAACACAAAACTAATTAAATTGGTAATAGCTTAAATGATACCCGAGACAAATTACCAGGAGAAACTGGATGCAATCTGGACTTTAGGGCACCCCGACTCGGACAGGTTAGGTTAGAAGGGGATGGCGGGGTCGAGAGACCCCGCCATCCCCTTCGTGGTTATTTTTTTATAAACCACCCAGAAGTAGGAGCCCCGCCAAGCGGGGCTCCGTCGACCAAGCCCTACCGTCGACATATTATGTATATCAATCGATCCGTGGTGAATAAGAAAACTACTACTATTGGTGATCTCTTTAAATTAGTTTGCTTAAATACTTATTAGGACACACCTATTATAATACATACAAAAACATTTATTTGGTACTAGACCTTATATCTCAGGATTTTAGGTGATTTATTGTGGAACTGATTTTGCATTGTTTGGTGACTACATTTTGGTGACAGATCTACTATTTGGAGGACAAACCCTATTATTTAAGAAACACAAAACTAATTAAATTGGTAATAGCTTAAATGATACCCAATAAATATGTATATAACTGGCCGCTATTTTGGCCAATTATGAAAATAAGGTTAACTATAACAACTAGTATTTATGAAACTGATCTCTAAAGCTACAGTTTTCTAGAAGAACTGTGACCGCACTTAACGGCTGTCATGAAAATGATGACAGCGACAACGATTTAAATCATTATATTCGCCCTACCGCGTCAAAAGGTAGTCGCGTTTCCGTCTCGTTTTGACACCTCTGACACACAATGACGCAGTGACTTGACTTGGTTGTCATGGAAACGCTATTTAATAATATGTGTGCTCACTCTTCTCAGTATGGACAGTTTTTCGCATGACTAAGTACGGTGAGAGCAAATCTAGCGATTTCAATCTTTGGGCAGTGGGGTTTGACTTAATGTCAATTACTGGTGTAAATGACAAATTTTCATGACGCCGATATAATATGACGGAACCGCTTTTCTAGGAAATTAAAGGATAAGTGCACGAGTCGAGTAAGTCAGACTCGCACTCTATAATAGCAATAATAGGTACGTGCTGAGATGAAATTAACGGGAAATTATTATAACGAACAATAGTGCCGATTCCCTTGTTCACAAACTAAACTAAATTTAAGTTGTGTGCATCTTTTCTTTCTATTTCATTAAGAAAAGGACAGAAGATAAATATTAGTTTAGTCGTGTCAAATTAGTCAGCACCTGACGTAATTTGTTGTAATTTTAGTAGTCAACTTTTTAATCACTACTAAACTTGTATGGAGTAGTGTCAGGCGCTGATTAATTTGACAGGACTAAACTAAAATTTATCTTCTGTCCTTTTCATAATGAAATAGAAAGATAAAGATGCACTCAACTTAAATTTAGTTTAGTTTGTGAACAAGGGAATCGGCACCATTATCGAAATAGATGATGCGTTCGAGGTCAACTTGGAGGTCTGGTGTTCAATATAATTAGATGTAATTGTTAAATAAATTGGCATCGATTTATTAATGTCAATTTGACAAAGGAAGAGAAAGGTACAACCTTTCTCTTCGGGTGTTTTATTAAGAAATAAATTTATCTACTTAACTTTTTTACAAATATCAGGAAGTGGAATTAGAGGCAAAATAAATATTTAACAGTTCATCTAGTTAAATATTTTTTTGTTTAAAAAATATTTAACTAGATGAACTGTTTTGACTGTCTTAATAAAGATCAAGCTAAAACAATAAAACAATTAAAACTTTTATTAAATCATAGAGCTAACGATATCACGATGTCCACAGACCGCCCCGCATTCAAAAATATACACAAGGTAACCCACACAAACCCAGGAGAAGAAGAAGTGACTGGATGCCTCCAACCTTGTGCTAATCAACAATTCTCGTGCCAGGTAGGAAAACCATGTTTTATCAAAGCCGATGCTGCGTTTCTGAGCACTTTTTTAACAGTTACTCCTTACTCGAGTAATCTCAGATTGTTGTCAGATCCCGAACTACGTTTTTTTTTCTCCAAAACTCTAGCGTTTTTGTATTTGTTTTAAGTGCTGGGCATAAACTTCCGTCTCCCATTCTTTTCAGTAACTGGTTTCTGCGAGAATTCACCCAGAATTTTTATTATAAATAGACAAAAAAACACACGAACTAATCAAGCTAAGATAAAGCCTGTTAAAAAAAATAAGTATCGAATCTGTTAACCTTATTTCTATTAATCAACTTTCTCACAGAAATCATGTACCTGCATACCAATGGCAAACCGATGCGATGGCCGAGTGGAGTGTGCCGAAGCAGAAGACGAGAAGAACTGCACACCAGTGTGTGATGAGACACTAAACAGAACCCTCTGCCACAGCACCAACGTCTGTATCAAGCTCGAATGGTTCTGCGATGGAGATAACGACTGCGGCGACTATTCCGATGAAACTCGTTGCGGTAAGTCACTATTTTATCTATGAACAGCAAGAAGAACAGACTGGTGAGAGATCGTCAATTCGAACACCACCCGTTCCATTATTCAGATGGCGACTGCAAATTGCAACCGCAGACTACAGTTTTGCACTTTGCAGTCCTTATCGGTATAGCACCTCTGACTAGTAACGTGTTATCGTAAGCCCATGAAAACACAGGAACCACAAGCAAACTGTAGGTTCGTCTGTTACCTGCCGACTTATTCTGTAAAAAAATCTCACCGTGTAAACTGAGGTGAAGTGAGCTGTCATCCCGGGGTGGTGATATAATGTAACAATCTCTCGGTGAAAACTTAGGTGAAGTGAGCATGGAGTGAACTGACAGTGTCATCCCACCTGATGCTAGGGATTGACCAAGCATTACATCTACAATCATAATCGAGATTTAAAAAATATGTTTTATGCTAATTCCATTGATCGTTGTATATTATATTTATAAAGCTAGTATTTAAGCGTCTAAACATTACTGTTTAAATAAAACAGCAAAACAGAGATTCAGTCAGAAATTTAATTTTATTATTTTTCAAACTTTATTTTCGTATGTTTTCCTTACTACTTACTAGCTTAAACGTGATTGTTATATTTAATTAATTGTTCGTGCATGACGCGCTTGCCCCACAAGCTATGTAAGGACCACTCTAGTTTTTTTGTTGTTGATAGAATTAGCTTAAAAATATTATTAAAATCTCGATTAAGATTGTAGATGTGTGCTTGGTCAATCCCTAGCATCAGTGGAATGACACTGACAGCTCACTCCACGCAAGTTGTCATGGTGAGATTTTTACAGAATCGACATACTAATACACATACTACATGATGCTAGGGATTGACACTATTGACAACTCACTTCACCTAAGTTTACACGGTGAGATTTTTTTACAGAATACGTCGACAGGTAACAAACGAACCTAAAGTTTGCTCGTGGTTCCTGTGTTTTCATGGGCCCACGATAACAGGTTACTGTTTAGAGGTGCTATACCGGCTGTGGCTGTTGCTAAACCAACCCGCACTGGGCCCGCGTGGTGGATTACGGCCCACTCCCTCTCACCGAGAGGAGGCCTGTGTCCCAGCAGTGGGACCATTATAAGTTGATTATGCATACCGGCTGTTAAAAAACCTTAAAGCTGTCTTTCAAAGTCACAATCTTAAAGTCTCGTTTATTGAACCAGGTGGTACAGTAAACTGCACAACAGAGCAGTTCACATGCGCCAATGGACTGTGTATACATAAGGACTGGGTCTGCGACGGAGACAACGACTGCCGTGACAACTCCGATGAATCCAGCTGCACCAAGGGCAAGTAAGTCAAGTGAACTTAATCACAACCATTCGATACGCTTCCGTGTTGAATCGAACGTGAATCAACCCGGAATCTTTGTCAGTTTAAATAAAATAGATGACCGCTATTCTTCTGATAGCTTACCTGTTTGCTGTTGGGGCTCGGGGGCAATGCAAATCAGGTACCTAATCGAAAATGTGTCATTTTCGACACGACAGCCTGTCGATAGGTTGTAAATAGCAATCCTGGTGACAGTAATTTTGGTTCAAATATATTATTATTAAGTACCAGCTATAGGTAGCAATCAGGATACCTGAAATGATTTTTTTTTTAGTTTAGGATGATTTATTCTTATCAGCAACATAATTTTATCGATCGTTACAATAGTGCTGGGCGATAGGTATACATATAGAATGGTATTATAATAATTTGTAGCTTCTCTAGATATGGACCACGAGCAGTCGAGCACGTTGGTCCTTCGAGCCATTTTCTGTTATTTTTTGTTGTCGCCCTAGAGTTACAGCAAAAATGACTTATTATAAATAATCATGCCTGTACTACCCGAAGGATTAAGCAGAGATGTGCGTGCGTGCGTGTGTGTGTGTGTGTGTGTGTGTGTGTGTATGTGTGTGCGTGTGTGTGGGAGGTGGAGATGTGAGCCAAAAATTAAGTACCTACTTTACAATTCAAACTGAATTATTAGACGAAACGAATCAGGTTTCGTGTATGGTCCATGAACAGCAGCAGCACGCAATTCTATATTTAGGTATGCAGTAGAGTGGTAATTACAAACTTCCACATATGGCTGTAATTTAACCGCGTAGTTATGTATTATATAGGTTACGCACGTGTGTGTGTGTGTTATTCTGCCTATTAATATTAGTCAGTCAAATGCAATTAATTGCTATTCATATTGATGACGTCAATTAACTATCCTGCCAACTACGTCATAACATTCGTGTCCCTATTTTATCAAGTCATCATGTTCCTCTTACCGAACATAAAAGTGAGTTAGAGAGCAAACTGATGTTTTTATTCATAGCTTGTTCTTGTCTTGAACTTCCTGTACCGTGAATACCAATGCAAATAAATTCACTGAACCTACACTGACGCCCGATCGTATTATGTGGCTACACGAACATCATACATACACTTTATAATACATAGATTCACGATTATAGAGGAAGGCAGAAACAACAGGAGGCCACACGCTACAATATACATACTTCGTTTGCTTCGTCCACGCGAATACATCTGGTAAGGCTCTTGCATATCCTTCTCTTTTGCCAAACTCTACCCGCTGATCAGAATTCGTATTAAAAATCGAACACCCTTTAATTAATTAACACTATAATCCTGCAATTTCTATATGAAGTATGCGGTCACCAACATAGCGGTAGTAAACTTCTATGCCTATGGCATCCCCTACTGATAAATTACGTCACTTCATATAACCGCCAGATTAACTGCGTCATTGGCGTTTACACAGAGAAGACGTGTGTGCCTCACTGGAGCAACGCAATGCGCATCTTTAAAAACGATTAATTGCATAAATAAAATGTTCTTTTTATATACGGAAACTCACAAATGTAATATTGGTATGAGCGTTTTTAAATTGAATTAAATTTATACATACTCAGTTTGGATGCTTTAGCCTCAAATAGTATCATAGAATTATTGTTGAATTAATAAGTATACGTATCCAAGTAGGTTCCAAAACTAGTCGAAAGTAGGTGCTCACCAAATAACAACGGGCAGATTCTTTCCGATATCATAAAAACAATAACTATAATATAAATTATTTACAAAAGTATATTTTTAACTGTTTTCTTGTGTCAGTTAACTGTAGGCGGAAGTGTACTTAGCTTTAAACCCAACTCATAGATCGGTAAAACTGTTGGTAGATAGGAAGCGACGTTCGTCTCTGTGCTTCCTACGTATTATATTTATAGCTCTTGATTGGTTCGCAGCCCACACGGGTAGGGTCTACAAAGCTGATGCATTGAACTTAATAGTAGTTGATGATGTCAGGTTCGTGACGTCATTCAAACGTCGGGTTTCGAGAAATGTAGACGGTATCACGTTCAACTGTTGTATATTCTAATTTAGGGCCAAAGAGTGCACTATTCTATACCAAAGTCCATGAATTCGAGATTTGGGGAACAGTCGTTAGTAGACCTTGATTAGTGCTTGCTAATGGCGTGCCCTATTTCTATCCCCACTGGGGTAAATGAAGACACACTCGGCATTTAGTCGTCATTATATGGGAGCAAAACATCGCCAACTTCGTTCTATTTTACTAATAGTAAAACTTCAGCTTCAACTTTATTCAGTGTCCGCTCAGCTATATTCCTTATCTGGCAAAGACGATGGAGATGTTACAGTTATGTTACATGGTTATGATAGCGACTCCTAAAAAATTGCAAAATATCTATAATGTATAGGTGCGGGATATAGATAAGCTACTTAATAATACTTAATTATTGTCACTTATTATGTTTGATACGACGCAGTAATTTAAAAACAAACATCTGGCGTACATACACTATATGTATGCCTGATATTTGTTTTTAAATTCCGTAAAATCCGTATTATATGTGATAGCATAGTAATAATCTACTGGTTCTAATATGAGGTCTTATCGACAACCTTTTGAGATTAAGAATTCATTACGTTACTTCGGCGATTTTAATTGTCATTTTACAGTAACTCAGATCTACGAGTTCTAAGTAACAAAAATAGGCAAGAATCAAGACTATCCAAAACCTTAGTAAAGCAGTGCCATAGAACAATTTAAAAAGTTTAGGCGGGACTTTCAGGATTTTATTTTACACTGCGCGGTATGGGCTGAAGCGGTCGGTAGATCAATACGTCGGCGGTGGCGGGGCGCAGGGGGGCTGCGGGGTGCGAGGGCCGGGAGCAGGTTGCCATGGCGACGCGCCTACGCTCCCTGAGTCCCTAAAAGAGACTCGCCCGATATATCCCAGTTCCGTGGGCGGGCCCATTATAGAACAAAATCATCGATGTGATTAACATTACTGGTACACCTACAGCAACTTAGTGATGATAATGTGACGTATGAACGAGAATGGGTCCTCTTTGTAGTTGACGTAGTTGTTGACAACGAAGTAACTATGCCGTTTTATGCTATTTAGGTACGGTTAACAGATCTTTATGAAATGATAATATTAATAAAATTAATACGAATAGTTGTAAGTTAACAATAATGCCATTTTGAAATACGATAACCCATCAGGAGTCGAATCACTTGATGAGTCGAGTTTTATGGGGTGGATATGGTTGCATATCTAGAGTCGGACTTGGATTTGTGCTTGAGGAACAAAATACGGAAATCTGGAAGGATCGAGCAATCTGATTTCTCTTCTAGTAGTAGTTTAGTATTTTCGAAATTCCGTTAGGTACTCCAATTTGCTACGGATTGTACTGATTTGATTGACTTTGGATGCTACGACTCGACTACGAATGCTACGACACGACTACGAATGCTACGACACGACTACGAATATTACGATATGACTACAAAATGCTACGACTACGAGCCTAGGAGGTTGAATGAGCGATGCTACCGCTGAACTTCGGATTAGCTTCATGCTACGCGGCTTACGACGTAGCCCATAGAACGACTTAGGAAAATTATAATGATTATGTACTATCGAGGAAGTTCATATCTATGCACCTTTAGGACTATTTTTCCCTGTAGCGCTCGGGCGCTAACAGTAACTAACGTAAAACAGATGCGGTCATCGTGTTCACGGGATTTTGTTCTAAAACTGCTTAGATATGAACTTCCTCGATAGTACCTATGTCAAAAAAATTGACAACATAGACGTTTTAAATTGATGGCGACGATTTTTGTTTTCTTTACCAGTTCTTGAGTGATGCATTTCCACTGTGGCTTCGAAACGCCATCGCCACACATAGGCTGGTAACATTACTACAATATATCAACTGATTAAACACAGGGTTTACAATAAATCAAATTCAATCAACTAAAATCCGTTATAATTTAGTTACACAAAAAGCAAATTAACAAACACTAAATTACTATACATCAATATTGAACTACCATCATTTTATTAGGTACAATATAAATCAAAAGATTGGGCCCAAACAGCAATAGAAAAATAGAACCAAAAAATAAGTTGACAGAGGTTCGACCTGGTCAGTGGTCCTTGTGAAAAGAGAGCGATAATGAGACTTGTGAAAGAGAGAGTGCAGCTTATTTATGCACCATTTCCCGTCATGGTGTTTTGAAGTACGTGGAAGGGCTTGACAGTGGTGAGGGAACGCCAAGTGTTGCCAGCGCCTTAACGGGACATTATAAATGTAACAATAATATGACGATTGACGAGATTGCACATTGGGACAGTGCTTTATAATGTTTGTCAACAATTTTGTATTTAGTGGTACTGTAGAGTCCTTGTTCTACGCAGATGTCGAGAGCACCAGTTTATGTGCGCCATTGGCGAATGCATATCGAAGCACTGGCGCTGCGACAAGGAAGCTGACTGTCCTGATAGCTCCGACGAGGCTGATTGTCGTGAGTACTCTTTCGACTTTTTAAAACTTTGAATATACAGACTAGAAAGAAAGAAATAAGGAAAAAAAAAGATTGTCACAGAAATACGTGCATATGAAAACAGACAAGATTTATTGTAGATACATGATGCAGGTACAGAAGTGACTACACGATTAAGGCACAATATATTTTCTGTTCTGTTTGACCACTTTTCTATTATTTTCATACATTGTAATTGTAAACATTTCTTCTTGTAATTTACTCATTTTATAATAAACTTCTCCTATTAGCCGTGGACCTAATCCGGTGTGGCGAAAACGAATTTCAATGTGACAACAAACGATGCATTCGCAAGGACTTCCAATGTGATGGTGATAATGACTGCGGGGACTGGACAGATGAAGACACGTGTCCTATGCTGCCGGGGAGCTGCAATGCTGGAGAATTCAGGTATGTTCAATGCTAGACTTCCACAACAATAGTAAAGTAGATACATCTTATTACAAAACACGATCTAACTTTAGCCCGAGCCTAAACCTCCGAGCCAGTTTTTGTATTTGGAACTTTATGCCGACTTTAGTATAGTTCTTAATACAAAATTGACAACCTAAGACCGTACTAAGTTGACAGTTTTGCAAAAGGAACTGTATTTCGATTTCTGGTAGGTTCTTATTTCAAAAACAGGCTCGATGGTTTAAACCATGTCTAAAGAAAAACCTTGTTTTGTAATACGACCGAGTAAGTTTAGTTATAGAGTACCTATAAGTAGGTACTGCTCAGTAGGTCTAGTTGTGTGCGCCCGAGGAAATCGTCAGCAGTTTCAGGGGTGAGCAATGGGCAGCTCGCCGTTCGATAAGATGCCCTGGTCGACGGCGTGTTGTGTTCCACGCGCGCCTCATAGAGATGTCAGCATCAATCGCTAGGGCCGATGCCTGCCAGGGTTGCGGGAAAGTCCGAGAGGGATACCGTGGCCTCTGGCACTGAAGGAACACGGGTGGGTTTTAGTCAGTAAGAGTCTGACACGCCCTCCCGCTCCGCCCAGAGCGGGAGAAGTTATTTGATGAATTCCCACCATCAGAAAAAAAGGGGTGTTCATACATAGAACATGAGCTTTTGGAAAAAATAAGTGAAAGCTTCCAGGTTTCAAAGTCATTGATAATCCGATGTCTTCTAAATGTATGATATTTATTTTAAATTTTTGAATAATAATTATAGCTTAGTTGTAGAAAACTGATAAAAGAACAGTAAGTCAATAATAATATCTTGCGAAACAGATGCAGTGATGGCAAATGCATTCCGGATCGCTGGCGGTGTGACACCGAAAGAGATTGCGCAGATAGCGATGACGAACTCAACTGTGAACCCAACTCCATGCGGAACTGTACTGATGACGAGTTTACTTGTGCTGATAGACGATGCATTCTGGTAAGCTTCTATCACATACGAGCATAACAGCACGCCTGTATTTCCCGTAGGAATAAGCAGAGCATAGGCTACCTCTACTGGGTAGTGTTCCCCACATTTTGCTAGTTATACAGGGTTATTGGTAAAACACCATCAACCTCTTATGGGGTCACTGTACTCATCATTATGAACAACTTTTACTATGGGACCAAATAGGAAATCGAGAAAAAAAATCAGCTGTTCCCTACATTTATGTTTGCAGAACTCGTCAAAATGTAGGGAACAGCAGATTTTTTTTTTGCAGATAATGATGCCATTTTGTTATAGCAGCATCAAAGAAGAATGCCTAAAGATCGTTTACCATCCCTGATTTTAAATGCAGGGGTCGCAACATGACCCCTCCGGAAAATAATCCACATCTTAAAGGTTAATGTCCCCGTTAACCTTTAGGTGTTCTTTCATACTACTCGATCAACGAAGCTTGACGACAAAGCAAACAATTGTAAATATTTTCAGGTTCTAACTCTGTTTATTTTGTACAGAAAACCTGGCTCTGCGATGCAGTCACAGATTGCACGAACGGCGAAGACGAAATAAGCTGCGAAGTGCATTGCGAAGAAGACCAATATACTTGCAAATCTCAAGACCACCTCATCAGCAATGCTTTCAGGAACTGTGTGAACAGGAAACACGTTTGTGACGGCATGAAGGACTGCCCTGAAGGAGATGATGAAGACAGATGCCCAGTCAAGAGGAGGTGCACTTTTGAAGATAAGTGTGACCCTGAAATGTGTATTACGACATACGAGGGACATCAGGCTTGCACCTGCCCTCTAGGATTCCTCTTGGACTTCAATAATCATACGTAAGTATAACACATTATGTATTACTTATGTTACCCATTATTTCTCGTCAACTGAATTGAAGTCTTTGAACTTTAATATTAATTAAACTGTTTTCGTTCTCAGGTGCCGCGACATTGATGAATGCATGTACGAACAAGACCCCGCTTGTTCTCAAACTTGTTCAAACACAGTTGGTAGTTTCAATTGCGGCTGTATGACTGGATACGTTCTAAGACCTGATGGACGATCTTGCAAGCCTACCGGAGAGTCACCTACATTGCTATTCTCAAACCGCGTTGACATACGACAGGTAAGACGGAAGACTAGAAAAGATTCGATCAATTATGAACTTTTTGATTGACCACATGCAAAATAATGTAATAATAGAACAGAAATATCTTAACTAATGATCCTAATATAATGCCAGTATCAGTAACAATGAAGCCTACTCAACTAATTAACATGATCATTCATACAGCTTTGGCTAACTGGAGACAACTACATGCCAGTTGTAAAAGGTCTGCATAATGCTGTCGCCTTGGATTATCACTACGAGAAACAGCTTGTCTTTTGGACTGAAAACAATCTCAGAGTCATCAGAGTAGCTCAGATGAATACCAATAATTTGACAGGTGAGTAAACAGAAGAATTTTTTACACAACGGTATTTAAATTAAGTATTTTGTAGCGGTATCTACTTACATCGCCACATGCAAACTACGCATCACACTGACGTCACGCAAAATCCTGCATCGCGCAAGCAGAGTTTACCACGCAACTAGCATATATACAACGTCCCGACGTCAACCGTCTGGCAGTTGCCCACCAGACACGACACTCGTCTGGGCGGAAGATCCTCCCTTTTCTATGGAAGTATGAGTGAAGTTTACACCCTGTTCCTCGTGCCTCTATAATTTCAAAAACAAAATGTAACTTGCTTGTTTTCTTGAATATAACATTGGTCTATATTGCCTGTTGCCTTCATAGATGTTATAAGATGGGGCTTAGAAACGCCAAGTGGAGTGGCAGTGGATTGGATACACGACCTACTGTTTTGGACGGATTCTGGTACTCGACGCGTAGAAGTTACCACGCTGGAGGGAAATCAGAGAGCGGTCATTGCTGCCAATGATCTAGACAAACCTAGGGCTATAGCAGTGCACCCTGGAGATGCTTTGGTGTTTTGGACTGATTGGGGTAATAGTAGAATCTAATAAGTGGTTCAGCTTTTAAAAGAAACATAATTCTGCTAAGGATTTCAATATTAATCTGTGTAATAATTTTTAGGTCCTAATCCGAAGATAGAACGCTCAGATATGGATGGCAGTAGACGAAAGAGCATCATAGTTGATAAGATCTTCTGGCCTAACGGACTGACCATCGACTATACGGAATCCAAGATATACTGGGCGGATGCCAAACACCACGTCATTGAGAAATGTTCCTTTGATGGACGAGATCGGAAGAAGGTAATTTTCTTAATGAGAGAAGAATTTCGATATTGGTGCAACAAGGTTAGGCAGAAGCTTATTTCCAGCTGCTTCAAACGTCTGAATCTCTGGAGTTACCTACTTCAAAATATCCGTCTTTACATAACATTGTGCTTGTATACCAAACAAATTGTCTCCATCACATCTCTATGCACCTGTTACCTCGCAAATAGTCATGAAGTGGCTATTCTATCTCATGTTTGATCGTTCTAGTTTATCTCTCTGCCCCAGGTTACTACCAAAAGCCTCCCTCACCCATTTGCGCTGACACTGTTCGAAGACGCCATCTACTGGACGGACTGGCACACAAAGAGCATTTCTACTGTCAACAAGAACACCGGCATGGGGATACAAACTGTCCACGCAGGGCTAAATGCTCCTATGGATATTCATAGGTTAGTAATAATAATATTGTGATGGATTGTTAAACGACTGTTACTTTGATAACCTTAAACTTTCCGATGTAAACGACGGAGGGTTCTGTGAAATCTTTGGCATTAATCGGTTACTACTGGAGTTGATTTTTTCTGACACTCTTACATAGCACGTAAAGGAACACTGTACAGTTTTCATTAATTAGGATGTCTCTAACACACTTGATAATATTCATTCACCATTTACTTAAAATTCTCGCCTTTCTACAGCTACCACCCGCTGAGACAGATAAAATCCTACAAGAACCGGTGCGGTACCAACAACGGAGGTTGTTCTCACTTCTGTCTTCCGAACAGCAACGATCACACTTGTCGATGCCCTGTTGGATTCAACCTGAACTCTGATAGGTATGTAACATGTTTGAGTTGAAATATTTGAATTTAAGCAGACTTCCATAAGTTTACTCTACTTGTCATATATCTTTGATGCTTGTAGAACAAGAATTTAACTCACAAATACAGCGCGGTGATACAAAATATATTTTTAACGTAAGCTTTTATTACAGCCGTTCATGCGAACAAACTCCAGAGAAGCTGCTTCTATATGCCCGAAAGAAGGACATCAGATTGAAACAACTTAATCCTAGGAAACAAACAGATTCTTTGGACATGGTAAGTTGAAAGCCTATCCTAGAGTGTTCTTTTAACTTTTTGTTTGGGTAGATCCTACAAGTTTAGCACGAGGAGATAGTGAATTTGATCAGGTTAGCATTTTCCTTATTAGCACATGAATTAATGTTAATAATTGCCAGGGCGTGGCTGACAAAACAAATAGTTTACGGATGATTGGAAGGACACTACAGATTCCTAACATATCATTAAATTATGTAGGGCATTGACACACATGCTAAAAGTCAGCCACCAGCTGTTAGCCAAATGGCTCCACACCCTTTCCTGTTTTAACTTCATCAAAAAGCTTTGTAAACATAGTTTAACATAATATACTACAATACTAATGTTCCTGGTGATATTCAGGTGATACCAGTAGAGACGATAAAGTCAGCCGTGGCTTTGGACTGGGATCACCACACCAACTCAATATTCTGGACTGACGTGGACAAAGACACCATCAACCATGCTTATTTAAACGGATCACAACAACGCATTATCGTGGGATCGAATTTGAGTATGTATTTTTTAAATAAATTTATTATAGATTAACAGATGTAATGATTAACATGCACGAAAGCTTCATGCACAAAAACCCTAAACGTATGTTGGTTTATCGCAAGTTATACTTTTAACCGACTTCTTAAAAAGGTGGAGGCGATATCTGTGGCAATTGTGGATCGATATCAAAAATATTTTTTTTAATGGATAGCGCCTTCAGGGGTGGTCCCATACAATCGACTTCAAAAAAGGAGGAGGTTGTCAATTCGTCAGAATCTTTTTTTTTAATGTATGTAGACCGATTACTCGAAGACGCCTGAACCGATTTGGAAAATTGTTTTTTTGTTTCAAATGGTATACTTCCCAGGTGGTCCCAATGGGTGGTCCCTTTTAAATGTTATCGAAATCGGTCGAGCGGTTTTAAAAAAATCAAGAATATTATATAGATATTATTAAAAAAAAAACCCGCTCTAAACGGACGCGGACGTGCAAGACGATCGTTTTCGAATTGTTGTGGGGTAGGTACCATAACTAAAAAGTGAAAATTAAAAAACATTTTTACAAAAAAAAACGACTTCCAAAAAAAACTACAAAGTGAAAAATAACTTTAATTTCGGAAGTCGGTGGAAAAAACTAAAATACAGATCCAAAGACACCAACTTCCGAAATTAAAATAAATTTTAAGTGTTTTTTATAAACTTTGCTTGGGTAGTTTTTCAGTTAGCTTCAATAATATGTATTTTTTTCCACTCAGTGTATACTGATGATGTTATAATAACTTCCTGTCACTATTATTTACATAGCAAGTAGTGGTATACGAATTTGTATGGGCTACCTCACAAAACACAAAGTGAAAAACTCACACACTCACTTTTCTCTCATTCACGCTTTAGGTGGTACCACAACTAAAACAAAGTAAAAACAAACTTTACTTTGGGAAATCAGTGGCAAAAAAAAAATAACCAAAGAGTCTGGTTTTGTATTTTATTTTATTGTAAACACTTCCGAAATTATAGTAATTTTTCACTGTGTAGTGGATTTTTTTGGCAGTCAGTTGTTTTTATTGTAAAAAAGTTTTTATTGTTAAATATTATTAATGCGATAAATTGACATGGGTTACGTAATCTATATAAATAAAAATAAATTTCCAAAAATGTTTTTCCGCGCATTACTTCAAACCGGTTGCACATATTTGGCAAACTCTTTGTTTTTGTTGTATTTGTAATTGTCAAGACAAGGTTTGTATGAAAGAAAATATTTGAAAAATCGTTGGGGAAAAGTTAAAGTTTGTATGGAAGTTCGTTATTTTTGCTGATGGTGCCCACCGGGTGCACGGCTTGTATTACAATAAAATATTCCCTTTCAGTATGGCCCGCTGGTTTAGCATACGATTGGTTGACTGACAAACTGTACTGGACTGACGCTGGTACGAACAGGATTGAAGTTGCCAATGTAGATGGCAGCATGAGGACCTTGTTAGCATGGGACAATATCGACAAGCCAAGGGACATCGTGGTGGATCCTAAAGGTTAGTAAAAATTATAGAATAATGTGTAAAATCTAAAAGGCCATAGGAACGATTAGAAAAATTTATTCTCTTCAATCCTTTCTTGAATAAAGGAATATAGTACATTACTGCAGCGGCCAGCAAAAGAGGCATTGATGGACGAACGTGTAAATGTGGGCCGAGGCACACATACGTTAGTCCATCAATGCCTAGTTGTGGCCAAGGCTTGTATATTACTTTTCTAAAATAATTCGCAGAAATTAAAATACAATTACTTTTCATAATCAATGACGAACAACTAACAACAATAATGGTTCCTGCGTTAAAGTGTTCATTTGTTCTTTTTTTTTCTATAAACAGCTTTATAATTGCAAGCCAGTTCGAAATTTAAATAAAACCTTTGATAAGTTACCTCCTTGGTTGCCATGTATCGGAGTAAAAGATCGTTTCATTTTTAAATTACACGATAGATATGAGTTTACTATGTAATTTATTTGGCCGCTAAACCACGACCGATGTGGATTTTCATACAACTTTTGCCGGCCGCTGCTCGCATGTATTTGGCCAGTACAGCAATTTCGATTTATCTCGAAGAAGGTTGTCAAAATAATGCCCAAATTTCCAAGAATGTTTGAGAAAATAAACGTACTACACAATTTTCTTTATTGCTCTGAATTATTTACCGATGGATACATTTAGTTTAGTATCTTGACGAATAAAAAAACTTACCCATTAACTTTGTAGGTGGCGTTATGTACTGGTCCGATTGGGGTACTTCCCCATGCATTGAACGCGCAGACATGGACGGAGGGAATCGACGACAACTTATATTTGACAATATGACCTGGCCCAATGGACTGGCATTAGACCTCAAGAACAGTCGCATCTACTGGACTGATGGAGGGAAACAGACCATTGAGTATGCCAACTTAGATGGTACAGGAAGGAACATACTGATAGGTAAGTAAAATATTAAACACTTAGGTATGTACAACGAACCTGAAGCGTTAAGAGCCGAAACCACAATTATTTTATTAAAGCCCAATCCACTTATAAAGTTATAAAAAAAATTGCAAGCAAGCTATTCGAAGTGTGCTCAATGTCTGTCGAAGAACAGTGGTGGCCCAGTGGTAACGGCCCCGACTTACGAGTTGTAGGTCGTAAGTACGAACCCAGACCGGCTCTTTATTTTGTGTAACTTATTTCATCACCATTGCTCTCAAAACGGTGAACGAAAACATCGTGAGGAAACCGGCATGTCCTAGAACCAAACGTTCGAAGATATGTGACATCTACTAATCCGCACTGGGCGTGGTGGATAACAGTCCATTGGGGTGTCACAGAGAGGAGGCCTGTGTCCCAGCAGTGGTACCGTTATATGCTGATAATACCAATGCCTGTCAAGTTTATTGCACATGTTGTAAATTAATTCAATCAAACGATATTATTATTTACATTAGAAGCTAGTAACAGTTTAACAGTTTTAGCTAAGCGATCTGATATATTTTTTTCTATTTGCTCGGCTCCTAAGGGTCATAGCGTGATGGTTAAGCCAGTTTAAGTATAGCCTTCGTCAAGAATTGGGCTATAAATACCAAAAAGAGTTTTTCAAATCCAACCGGTAGTTGAGATTACCCCCTACATACAAACAAATTTTACCTCTTTATATATATATTATATTTGTATGGATACAATTACAGTACGACACAACTTATACTCGTGTGTAGCATCGACAAAATTCGTAAAACCGGTCACTTCCGATTTACACAACCATTAGAAATCGGTTACTATCGCGCCTTTCATCGCTATTCGCGCTAGATATTCCCGCCTCAGTTCAACCCGAGACAGTATTAGTCAAGTCCGCCGCCCAAAGCTCACCGTCCTCACCGACCCCGATGACTCCATAACCCTCTTCCAGGAGAGCAGTAGAGCCTCCAATACAGTGAAAAAAAACACCAACCGTCCACCTCGCTGTCGAGGTCCCTCGCGAATCCCTCGACATAATTGTAAGGTCTTTTGAGGAAAAACCATACAGATTGAGCGAACCTGTCCATTTGGTAGGTACATAACTTTACAAGTTATTGCTTTTGCTTTCATTTTCGCCTAAATCAGTAACAAAGATTGGCGGTTTTGAAGGCGCACTCGGTTCGGATGTGTTCGGTTTTACGAATTTTGCCAATGCTACATCTAAGTTGTGTCGAGCTGTACGTACCACTGCTCGCCTCTTTAAGACTAGTACAACCACAAATTCAAAACACATCAACAATTTTCTACAGGACAACACCTCCCCCACCCATTCGGACTGGATCTATTCGGCGACGAAGTATTTTGGACGGATTGGGATACTCAGTCCATCCAGGCAGCCAACAAGTACACTGGCAAGAACAGACGCACACTTGGTGCTGGCGTGGCCGGACTTATGGATGTGAGGGTTTTCCACAAGGAACGAGTATTCGGAGTCAACCGGTAAGGATTATTGAGATTTAAATACATACATCACAAAAATGGCATTGGTCCTTCTCCTCGAATTAAGAAATATCAAAAGCTATGAGACGATGCCATCTACTGGACCCAAGTAATGTGACAAGACGTAGGATCGATACGATAGGAGAAAATGAGAGGTTGGGTTTTATAATTTTTGGGTGAAGTTGGACGAGATGAGGTCCATATTTATTAAGACAAGGCATCTACAAATAGATTAGGCACTAAGCTTTTAATGTGCACAAATTGCCTCTCTTGAACTAATCACACAATTATCTAAAAACAGATGCGGCAAGAATAATGGTGGCTGCTCACATCTGTGCTTATTGAAGCCTATGGGAAAATCGTGTGCTTGTCCTATTGGAATAAAGATCGGCGTAAGTACTAATTACCGATTAATATCTCACTTTTTTATATTTACTAGCCTAAATAATACATACACACATAATATTTATGGCCCGGACTACTATACAGGGTGGCTCAAAAGTCGTGGATCAAACGCAACTAGGGGTTAGGTGGGGTCATCAGCTGCAAAAAGTTGTTCTACGGGAGGTCCTTAAGGTCAACCCCTGCAGAGTATAATTCATTTTGAGTTTTTATGAGAAAATTGACTTTTTTTAACTAATTCTTATTGAAATTCGAAAAAATCTACATCCTGTATCTTTTTTATAATTTTCACTAGATTGGTACTGATGAGTACTTGCCTTAGACATGCTATTTATGGTTGTTTATTGGGTGTGTTGAAGATAATATTAAGTTTTACGATTTTTTTTTTCTCAAATCATAACTTTTCATTTACTTTGGACCCCACTGTGAAATAAAAATACTCTACCGAAAAGTGACCCTGTGTTACAAGTTTTGGCGCATTTAATAGGGATTCCGAAAAGGTATTACACATGGCCATGAGTGGCTCTAATATCTTTCTAGGACGAAAAAACAAGACAACGATTGTGAAAACCTAACCTTTTTTTTTTTTTTTTGTCGCTGAGAAATGCTTTATGCATCCCCGCTCGTGGGGGACGAGACGGGGTATGTGGGACTCCTGTCGAAATCCGCACTCGACAGTATACCCACTAAAACTCAGCGGTGTTCCCACAACGCCGTGATGGGAGGGCTATGGGAAATCGGCTCAGCCTCTACTTCCACAGCCCTCCCGGCGCATGCCCGCCTAGTCGGCGGGCCCCGCATGCCCCCCATTTAACTGGGGGGCTACGGGAATGGCCGGGAACACCCGGCCACTCCCGTCCGACTCTGGTGGAGGCCCGTGCAATACAGGCAAAGGGCGCCCCCGCACCCACCGCCTGCTGGCCTCCACCCGGGAGGAGCCGGAGGTGACTACCAGACCGGCGTCTTCCTCGACCCCTCCCCTCTCCGAAGCAGCGCCGCGCGAGACAATCATCCCCCCGCGCGCGCGCCGCTGCCTCCCTCCGGGACACTACCGCCTATTCCGCAGCGGCGGCCGTGTCCAGTCTACGCCCACTCACCTCCCTCTGTAAGCAGAGGAGGAGTGGTCGTATCTGCCCTCTGTAGCCCGGTTCCCTTCACCGACCATCAAGCATGATCGGCGATTGGAACCGTGACCTTTCCCCGCTTGTTGAAGATTAGCCGCCAGCCCCAATTGTCCCCCAAAACCGCACTGGGAGAAATTGGAGCCGACGTTGCCCAGGGTGCGCCACGAGGAGGCTCTTCAACATGCACCCCGTGAAAACCTTGTTTCCGGG
Organism: Brachylomia viminalis; assembly: GCA_937001585.2. Taxonomy (NCBI): domain Eukaryota; kingdom Metazoa; phylum Arthropoda; class Insecta; order Lepidoptera; family Noctuidae; genus Brachylomia; species Brachylomia viminalis. The sequence goes on from OW443299.2 coordinate 16,247,821, forward strand.
GTGGAAAATCCTCATGGATGTCCGCCGCCCTGGGGCGGGCGGCGGGGTCTGTCAGACTCTTACTGACTAAAAACCACCCCGGTGTTCCATCTCACACCTACGCCGGGGGTCGCGGGAACGTACGATCCTTCCGGAACCCCCGACTGGTGCCGGCCTGCCGCTGCGGGCCTCTTCGGGTCTGGGGGGGGAGTGAGGTGTTTGACTCCCCCCGCGACGTCTAAAAGGGGCGCGCGTGGAACACTACGCGCCGCCACCTCGGGTCCTGATGTATGGGGGGCGACGGACGTCCCCGAGTCCGTCGCCCCTGGACCCATTTAGGGGGGCTGGAAGAGGGCGTTGTCCGCCCTCCGCCGACGCCCGGTGCGCCTTCTGCGGGCCGGGTGAGTGGACGAGATCTCCCTCTCCCTTTCCGCAGCCTCCTTCTGCGAGACGACTGTCTCGCAGAAGGAAACCACCGCGTCCCAGGACTCGTCGCTGCCGACCATCGACTCGACTACGGCCGGCAGCGACAAGTCACTGCCTACTTCTGAGATGAGGGTACGGCGCGGCTCCTCCCAAGCGGCACACTCTGCCAGCGGATGCCGCGCCGTGTCCTCTCGGCAATCGACGCAGTGGTGACACCGGGCGTCCGGCTCCCTGTTTATGCGACACAGGTACTTCCCGAAGCAACCATGCCCCGAGAGCACCTGCGTCGCCCGAAACGACAGGGAGCCGTGCCTCCTCCCGAGCCAGCGTTCGAGTACCGGCCGGACCGCCTCGATGGTGACGAGGCCGGCGGTAGGCCGAGAAAGCCTGTCCCGCCATTCCGCCACCAGGACCTCGCGAAGCTGAGACACCCCGTGAAAACCTAACCTAACCTAACCGAGTTTTATGGTTGGATTAACTTTGGCCTTGCTACGAATAATCGTCCTTGAAAGATATTAGAGCCACTCATGGCCATGTGTAATACCTTTTCGGAATCCCTCATAAATGCGCCAAAACTTGTAACACAGGGTCACTTTTCGGTAGAGTATTTTTTTTTCACAGTGGGGTCCAAAGTAAATGAAAAGTTATGATTTGAGAAAAAAAAAATCGTAAAACTTAATATTATCTTCAACACACCCAATAAACAACCGTAAATAGCATGTCTAAGGCAAAGACTCATCAGTACCAATCTAGTGAAAATTATAAAATTTTTATAAGAATTAGTTAAAAAAAGTGTATTTTGTCATAAAAACTCAAAATAAATTATACTCTGCAGGGGTTGACCTTAAGGACCTCCCGTAGAACAACTTTTTGCAGCTGATGACCCCACCTAACCCCTAGTTGCGTTTGATCCACGACTTTTGGGCCACCCTGTATATAGTTAAAAGGACTCGCAGTTTGACACACACACACACAATGAGAGAAAACTCGAAATAGTTATGGTGTTTGTCGTATACAGCAGTTTATCGATGCTACATGTCATCTTTTTTCTCAACTAACATTCTATGATCACCGTTCACAGAAAGACGGCAAAACTTGCGCCAGTGGTCCCGTGAATTACTTGATATTCGCGCACCGCGTGGATATCCGGGTAGTCTCTTTAGACGTGCCCTACCTCATAGACGTGCCACTACCACTGCCCGTACTCAAAAATGCTTTCGGAGTTGATGTAGATCATAAAACAAGTAAGTTTTCAACAACCATAGTTTAATGAGACTTGGTGATTCAGTATTAAGGGCCGAAGGCAGATAGAGCGTATGCAGCAGACTTAAGGTATTTCATCAATATCAACAGAACTAAAGATTTAATAATAAAGACCTGGAACTTTATATAGTCTAGCAATTGTTAAACTATTGCAACGTCGTCTGTGTTTCCGAACGCATACAACCCTAATCTCTTCAAAGTGAGAGTGAACAGGCTTCTTCTGGGTAAGCTCACTCCATCGTCGACTCTGTCTCTGTCACCACTGATCTAGACTAGAGTCAAGAGCAAACCCATACTAAATAAAAAAAAATAAAAATAATTTTACTAATAAAAAAACACATTTTAGGTCTCATCTACTGGACGGATACTGGTGAGAGGAAGATTGTAAGAGCAAACAGGGGCGGCAAGGAAATCGAGACTATCATCGGAAAAGGTTTACATACCGTCGACGGAATTGTCATTGACTCTACGGGTCGCAAGGTTTGTCGATCTGTTTTTTTTTCTTGAATTATTAATGCCCGGATTTTCAGACTTTGAGTTAATTTTGTGTCTTTGGTAGTAAATATCCGTAATCATGAGTTTTGTTCGCAGATTTATTGGACAGACGGCGGAAGGAACAGTGTCGAAGTTGCTGAACTTGATGGCACTAATAGAAAAGTTCTAGTATGGACCGGCTTAGGTGAGCAAACAGATAATATTCAAATATTTTACATATACATAACCGTAATCGGTAATTTGCTTAAATTATCGATTTATGGATCAGGATACCATAAACAAAATATTTGATTGCAGATTCTCCTCGCGCCATTACACTGCACTATGAATATGGATACATGTTCTGGTCGGATTGGGGAACATCAGCCAAGATCGAACGAGCCGATATGGACGGAGAGAACAGGTACCTACATAAGACATATTTTCTGCTAATGAAACGCAATATAGCTTGTCCAGAATGTAAAATTTCTAATACGATGTTTATTTTTCAGGCGTGTCATCGTTGAGAACAACATCAAGTGGCCAAATGGTCTTGCTATCGACAAAATCGAAGGTCGTCTCTACTGGAACGATGCTAAAGTCCTCTCTATCGAAAGTTCTGATTTCAATGGCCACGATCGTCGGACAATTCTCAGCAATGTTCCGTACCCATACGGTATTGTTATTGTGGGTCAAAACGTTTATTGGACTGATTGGAGGACTCAGGCCTTGCACAGGGCTGACAAGGTTAATGGCAAGAATTCTATCATTATCAGGAAGAACTTGGAAGGGCTTATGGACATCCGCGCCGTCCAGGTATGTTGACTGAACAAAGTGAACAATCTGGAGATATGTAGTGGCTTTTTGGATTAAGCCCAGTTCTCTCCGAAGGCAAGGCAGGAAGAGTGAATTTAACACTGTCCGTTTGTTTTCACAGGGCGAACGAGAACTAGAAAACGCTTGCAGCACCAACAACGGTGGATGCTCTCACTTATGCCTTCGATCACCTCAGGGCTACTCGTGTGCCTGTCCCACTGGCTTGCTCTTCAACGCCAGCGATCCGAATCCCAAAACTTGCAGGAAATACCCTGAAAGCTTCCTGTTCTTCGCTACAAAGACCAGCATTGCTCTCATCTCGTTTGATACTCCAGAACAATGGGACGTCGCCTTTCCCATCAAGGTTCAAAATGCCGTGGCTGTGGACTTCCATTGGGAACGCAAGCTTTTGTTCTATACTGATGTCGATATGGATGTTATCAGGTATGCAGGGTCTTTTAATTCAAGTACATTTAGCTTCAACATATAAGATTATTCTACATTCGAAAGAACCAAGCTTTGAACTGCTACGGTACTTAAATTAAAGAGATGTATTTATTACAGGTCTATAAACATGATGAATATGAGTGATACGAAGGACGTCATAAAAGGCAACATGGGCATCCCTAACGGTTTGGGAGTCGATTGGATCGCGAACAACATTTACTGGACTGACAACGAATACAAGGTACATAGGTTATAGCAATGAAGAGATAACTTAACACTTTAAATTATAATGCAGCTACTATAAAAATATTGTAATGTTTGGTTGCAGGTCATAGAAGTTGCTCATTTAGATGGATCTTCTAGAAAAACATTGCTCAGCAATCTAAGTGAACCCAGGGCACTAGCATTGTTTCCAGCTAAAGGGTATTTAGCCATTAAATAAAAGAAATAAACCATAGACTTACTGAAGTCAATTCCTTATTGAAAACCGGAGCAATTTATTTACATTTTCATATTTTTAGATACCTTTACTGGAGCGATTGGGGACAAACTCCATGTATTGAGCGCGCATTCCTAGACGGTAGTCAACGGCAAGTAATCGTGATCCAAGACGTCGGATTCCCCAATGGAATAACGATCGACTACAAAGACAGGAGGCTGTACTGGACCGATGCTTTGAGGCATCGGATCGACACTTCCGACTTAAATGGGCAACATCGAGTGCAGCTCATTCCAGAAGCTAAGAATCCTTTCGGGATGACACAGGTATACTCTCCATTTTACCCACAATATTATTTATCTATACTAATTATAAAGATTAAGAGTTAGTTTGTTATTTTTTAATTTGCGCGAGCTAGCCATTCAGATTTAAAATTTAACAATCACGCTACGACCTATATGGGCCTAGCAAAAAGAAAAAAAAGGCAGAAATAACGCTAAGGGGAAACGAAGTAAGAGCGCGAGCGGGGGATGAGATGCGACGTGGTGGCGAGGGAGTTTTATAAAATGTGGCTGTTATTTTATCGTATTGTGTATCTTACGACTTCCACGTGTACGGAGTCGTGGGCAGACGCAAGTATTAAAATATACCATTTAAGAGCGTTTATACCTTATGTTATGAGTGGCAACGTCGCAATTTAGTGTCATATTTCGTGGTTTTCAATTTTTATCATTTAATCGGAGCTATATTTTAAAAATCTGTTTAATTAACTTTTTAGAATTATGTGAAAACTGTGTAAAAGGTAAGAAATCGTTGCGTTTACAGTTCTATTTATATGCAAATAATACATTGGAAACTTGCAGGGCGTTATTTTCATTGTAAAATAACTGTAAGCATTACGGTTACTTACTTTTTTAAACACTTTCACGTAATTCTAAAAAGTTAATTAAACAGATTTTTAAAATATAGCTCCGATTAAATGATAAAAATTGAAAACCACGAAATATGACACTAAATTGCGACGTTGCCACTCATAAGGTATAAACGCTCTTAACCACCTAGTACTTACTTCATAAAAGGATCGGAACTTTACTAAAGTAGCCAAGGGTTTTCTATGAAAACCAAAACCACCAATACTTTTATTTTACCCTTCCATTCTCAAATCATCTTCAAATACCTCAAACTGGAATAACTCAGGTAGTAGGAATCATACTTCATCCCGGTCGAGACAGGGTACTTTTTTGCTTGTATTATTCCGTGCCTATAGTATATATATATATATTTCCCAGTTCAATGATTACATCTATTGGACGGATTGGTACAAAAAAGCAGTAATGAGAGCGGACAAGAAAACTGGCAAGAATGTGACAGCATTGAGGACTGACTTGGAGATGACCATGGAGATAAAAGCCGTGTCGTCTGAAAAACAGCACGGTTGGAACCCTTGCAAGGAAGATAATGGCGGATGTTCTCATCTCTGCTTCTTCAGGGAACATGACTACATATGTGCATGTCCGGATAACCCTGATCCGATCCCGTGTTCAACTGGTAAGCATTGTGCATTTGTGTTTCTTGCCAGAAATTCGGTTTACCGGGTTTTTCGGGATAACCTAAGATAGGCTAGCATATAAGGGTGGTCGCATATCTGACGGAAGATGCGTCGCTTATCGTCGGTCTTGTAGCGTCAGAACGGATAAGTATATAATAAAATATTTTACCTTACACACTCCACCGATGATGCGATAATGCGTCGAGCAGATAATGAGCAGACATTCCGTCAGATGTGCAACACCATAAGACGTTCATGGTTTTAACAAAACTGACATTTTAACATGGTTTATTTCTTCTAGTGCCCAAGACCCGCATCGACAACAAAATGCCGGCGCACTACCCTTCGTTCTACGACTACACGGACATACGGGAAGACAACGGTCTGCCGCCGCCACCTACTGCCGTACCAGACACCAGCACCGGTGCCATCATCATTATGATCGCGGTCATGTGCTTCATCATACTCGGCATTTTCGTCATTGCATTCGTTTGCGGTAAGTTGAGAAGTGAAAATGAGATAAGATAATCATTTATTTACTCATATATGAGTACAATACATACAACACACATACAAGATATGTTAAAAGTAAAAATAAAAACAGATCATCACGTTCGCCGTAGACAATTGCATGCAAATATTAATAAAATAATGTATAATGTCACTCCGAGTCAAACAATTTAAAAATATCACGATACTATAGATGTTTAAAATAATAAATTAGTAAAAAAAAATCAAAATCTCTCATCTAAAAACTCATGGCATAAAGCCCAATTAAACCAAGCCCAACTATTTTGTATTTCCAAAAGTCGACGTCATTAATTACTCTGCAGCAAACTTTTATGCTAGGAAATAAACCAGTTTAGCAGTCCAAAGATCATTGATTTATAAGGGCTTATTTCGAGTTGCGAAATGACTGATGTGGAAGTCGCCGAAAAAATCACAACTTCAACAAATTCAGGAGTTTGCCTACTGTAGAACTTTCCGTCCTTTGGACTTGGACACCAAGACGTTATAATTTCCCTTTCCCTGTCCCGTGTTCACATTTGATTACTACATTAGATATTGTGCATGCTGGTGCACTTAGTGAACTTGTTAACATCATTTTATCCCCATCATCATCATTCTCTTGCCCATGGATCCCAATTTATTTGAGGTCAGCGCAACATGTCTTTATCTTTCATAATTCTCTATCTCCTATTAACACCATATCTACATACATATAGAAGATGAAACAAACATAAGTCCCGTTTCCAGTGAGAATACGTCGTGATCGCGACGGTGATCTGAAGGAGAACTACAGCGACTCAAGCGGACACATATCGTTCCACAACCCCAACTACAGCTGCAACACCGGCGGCGCAAGCGGTGGAAGCGCCGAGCCTATCGAACGTCGCACTAATAGGTTCCAGGGCATCTTCAAATACGACAAGAATCAGGTAACCTAAGGACACGGCTTTGTTTGCTCCAAATGTTTTGGTCTTGAGTGGAAACACATAAATTATATTAGCCAAAACCATTGCGATTTGTGCTTCCACTCAAAGTGAAGTCTCGTTTGCTATCAAACCTGGCAGTCATGGCTTCTGCCGCTTCTCCCACTTTTCGCTCTGTCAGTTTTCTAGGTTTTAAGCTTGATTTACACGGTGCGATTTAATTGATTGTGGCATACCATAACTTGAAGCAACAATAAAAGTTGCCCCGTCTAAATAATGTTTAGACGATACAAGTCATTTGTTGCTTTAATTTGATTGTATGCCACAGGCAAGAAATTTGCATCTCGTAAATGGGGCTTTTATGACCAGATCTTAATAAAGGAGTGTTCGCAGGAGCGCGTGACCAACGTGTACATCCCGGAGGGCACGAGCCTGCTGCCGCCGCCCCCGCCGCCCCCGCGCCCCACCCCGCGCCCCGCCACGCACGACGACTTCGAGCCCGTCACACTACACTCGTACGCTTAGATCGGACCCCCCGCAACTGCAATACTAGCGGACACGACTAACTAATAATGATGATATCATCTGCGATTGTTCAACATTTCACGGAGCCGCGGTACTAACACCAGCTATTACGACTTTTACTAGAATGCTACTTAGCAGTCGTCTTCTAATCATGCGTTCCGAATTGTGCGATGTCGACGCAAGTCGATTTTCGAAGCGCAAGCTTAGAAAATAACTCTACGAGACATTCTATATCGTCACCGTAAATTACAGTAGCGTCTCCCGCGTGTCTCCGTTTCTATGTAGGGTACGAAATTAGACATATATCGTAAGGTGCGTCAATATCCACATACCATCAATTTGTGCCATCAGGTTCGTCGATTGGATTACGCTGTTGGATGAAATGAACTCCACATGTGACAATCCTACGCTGTAAATACTGTTGCTGCCGGCATTAGAGTGCTAGAACTGTGACCATCTGATTCCAAATTGATGGTATCGCGACTTGTTGCTTCATGTGCTTAATAAACCAAATAACTTGTAGAAAATGCAAAGAGTGTTCCAAATACTAAGATCATTGTACCCCTGAACAGATAATAATATGGTGGATATGCTAATACACAAACGATTTATACAAATCTAAGACTACGACATTATTGATCTATACGACAACACACGTCTATACAGTTAGGATCATGTTCTTTGCGAAACAAAGCACCACTATCCAAGCATTTATGAAAATCAATATTCTGATTTTTCATTCATGATTTACATACATATATTTGTCAATTTACAGCTTATTATGAATCGACCTCAACTAGGTATTATAAGATCACTAAGTAGGACAACTACTACAATGGAAGCTGAGCTATTTTTAATTATTTTGATTTATAATACGTATCTATACCTAGATTAGATTATAAGTACTAGATGGTACATGTGACAAGTAACTATATTTCATGTCAACTACATTGCGGGCGTTCGATTTATTAATCCGTCAGATCAGTCATGATTCTTGAATGTTCTAAAATAAGAAGTTATTCGTACCTACTACAATATTTATATAAAATATGATTATTGTTATAGTTGGTAGGGATAGGCAAATGTTTAGATGCATAGCAAGTCTGGACGATTTCATTCAAAGTGTAAATATATGTATCTACTTTTAATAAATTAAAAGGGAAATTCCCACGTAATGTATCGCTGGACACCACCCAAAGGGTGAATGTAAAGTGAGAGAACTGCGATAGCATGCTGCCGGCTCGCGCCGCCCTCGGCCGTGCTCACCTTCTAACTAAGGGAGCACTGTACACAACGCGGGTAGGATCTAATCTCAGCATGATATCGAAGTGCAAGAGGAAAGATAATAAATTCATTAATATTTATTATTTTTGTACAAGTCAACTGTCGCTCGTTTCCTGCGGCTCACGGGGAAGATCGATAGTGACTTTTATTTATACTATAGAACAAAGTTATATCTAGTTACATCGTAAGATTACATGTACCGAGGTTTGGGATCACGTGCATGTCTGTGTTACTTATAAACGATATCCTAACAAAGAGTGTCCACTTTATCATGTCCACGTTATCATTTATAATGTACTTTAAGGCCCGTCAAAGCATACGTTTATAAGTAATAGGACACGACCGAAAGTTTCTTTAAAGCGAGGGACTGCTTGCTGTAAAATGGTATCCCGACCTCGTTTATGTTGGGGGCAGTGTAGTTACCAGTATGTAAAATAAATACCTAGTATTTGACACAGCGCACCTATAGGTACCTACTATCAAAGAAGGAAATTCAAATATTAATTAAAAATCCAGTTTTATCACTTTCGAATACAATCCGATTTTAGAGTAAACTCACCAAGTTTATAGTGGTGACAATAAAATATCAGTGTAAATAGTTAGATTTAATTACCAATTGTGTTGACCGACCGAAATGCTATTGTAAATAATAGTTCATTTATACCTTGTACGTTATATTAAATGAATCTGATTTTATGTTGAATGAACGCCGGCTGACGGGCGGGCTCGCCTACTACATGTTACATGTTCGTCTCATATCAGAGAAATTCATTTAGTACCTAATTAGAATTAATTATTTATGAAATGCTTTTAATTTACTCTCTGATCATCTAACATCGATAATAACGAATCTTGAAGGGCACTGTATTTACAAGGATTAGTAAAACCTACTTTAATTTTATTCCGTTACTTGCAAAAACAATACATAGACCCACTAACTGGAAAGTATTAAAACTTCACAGGGTGTTTTAATCTAAGGTAGAATTAGGATGGACGTCAGCGGACACAGATCCGGTGAAAACAAATTACAAGGTCTTATATTATTCTATAATTCTTTGATTTATTATTACTTTTAAAACGCTAAAACGGACTACCTACCTACTCATGCAAAACTATTTAACGGCGGTTCAAATAAATAGATACACAGTTTTTGTGGCAATTGAAAACTAAGATATGTATAACGAAAGTTCCTTTTCTGAAATGTAACGACAGTCAAATGCATTTATTTAGAAATACTTTTAGTAACAAACATGTATGTATATTAAATTTTATATAGAATATGTATATAATTATTTATTAAGTATACGTCTGTATGTGTTGTTATAAAATGTCCAAGACTAATCAAACAATATTATAATATATATGTGTATTATGTTTAATATTTCTTATGGGTACTAACTGCAGTTAAAGGAGTTACCTTGAAAACAATCCGGCCTGTTCCAAGTTACTAGATTACCACGGCATACAATGTGTACTAGAATTAAACTTTCTTTGTGACTCTTGCAATCCTCTTTTTCGTCGGTTGGTTTTTTACTATTTTATAAATTTCCAATTATGTCTAGATGGAGACGATAAATATCCATTCCAATTTTTGAACGAATTAAAGGGGCTTGAAAGAATTATTTCAGATTCTTCATAACTAATGTTCATTATAGTTTTAAGATATATTTTATGTACATTGTTTTGTTACATAGCTTGTAAGGGATGGGAAACTAATAATATAGTGAGTGCTGTGATACCGGATGCTTTGAACGTTGTAGTGTGGGTAATCAGCGATGGGTATAATATTGTATACATATACATATAATTATTATGGATTATTTTACGTTACGATATCCTGTCGTTTATTTTAATGCCATTGTTATACATATAATACTGGCAACCAGACACCAATAGAATCCAACTGGAAGATACATTTTTGGCCATGAAAATACTAAAATTTTATCGTGTATTCTAACATTTGTAAAGAAGTGTAAGTGTGCCAAATTAGAATATCCAGTATTTTAACAGACACGATTGATTCGGGAATAATTAAATTAATAGTTAATTAATTAAACAGCTTTTACACCTTTGAAGCCTCCTTTTATAGAGGTGTTAAAACTGTTGTCAAATTTATTATTGTACTGACTTAAAGATTAGAAATTATCCCAATAATATTCGTGTTTCATTTAACTAAACCCGTGTTATATATAACATGTGCTAGCGTGACGCTAGAACCAACGTAAGCACCAATCATCTGCCACTAAATGTGTTTGATAAATTAATAAATAAAAATACCGAATATAAAATACATGTACTAGTTTATTTCATAGAACAGTACAGTTACATTCATACTCGTCGTTACACTTAGTCAACAACAGGAAATATAACACTTAATATATATAGACAATATGTTCACAGGTTACACTAGAATGTTGTTTCTCTGACGTCACCGCAGGTAAGGGGTATGTGACAAAAGGTGACAAGCTAGCAACATTATGACTTTAGCTATACAATGATGAATTGGAAAGTGACCTCAGAAAAACAAAATCCTTCACATAAAAAGGTATTAAAATAGACAGTTTTACATAATATTAATGCCCTACATTAAGTAGGTTTATAATTTCCTGAAAAAAATCTTAGAAAATGACAGTTTTCAAGTTGTTTTATTTGCTGGCAAACCAAAGAAGCAGTTTACGTTAACGACTAAGATTTAAGTCATCATAATACTTATCTATTAAAACTCTTAAATATTTTTTGGTAACGTATTCAATACATTCATTTTAATTTTGTGATGAAGTGTATTTACAAATTAATAAGATCTACCCTCTCACTTATTAATAAATTTATAATAATTATTATTATAAATATTTTTGTCATTCGATATAATCTTATAATTTTTTAATACTTTTATGGTCACAATTTGTTAAGCTAGTCAAAGTTTAAAACATAATAAAAAGGCAAAATTTTTACATTTCAATCTTTTCCTTGACCAATCTCTTGTATCATTTATCTTTTTGACCAAATTAAATTAAATCTTGTATCTTTTTGACCAATATTTTCGTGCATTATTTTTCGCATACTTATTACCCATTCTAAACATATAATGTAAGCAGTTACCCAATAAAAACGTAGGTATATTAAGAGGTGCGTTCGAAACAAATGCTTGGTGCAATGCGTTCCACAATAGAAGACAAGCACTAAACCATTTTTAACGGTACATTTATCTTCTCTATTAAGTTTAAATCTATTTACACATCTCAACTGGGTTATGACATCATCATATAAATGAAATATAAAAGTAGGACTAGAAGGATGGGAGGCAATGTAGGCATTTTAAATCTTTGAGCGATATAAGTAGGTCATAATGATGAAGCAATGTCATAATATGTAGTTATTTTGCAAGTTATAGCAACTGTTGTATAATAAGGGGTATTAAAACTCGAATGTGGGTTGATGTGATACTATTATCACACAATTACTTTTCTATTGTTACCGAACATACTCAGTTCGATTGACAGACAAGGTAACTTATAAGTTTTTTTTTTATTAATTAGTAGCTGTAGTTGTGAAACTCGCGTGCATGACAATGTTCTTTTTTTGAAATTCATAATGATTCCACGAATTGAAAGAGGAAGGGATCGAGTTGCATAATGAAATTTAGTACAACATTATAACATTCATTTGGATGATATTATGGTTACTATGACACTGGTTGTTTTAATGTTGGCAATAAGCCAACTGTTTCAGAAACTTTTATAGATGATTTATTTATTTATTTAACAATTTAAGCACACAAATGTACAGAGGCGGACTTAATGCCATAGCATGGCTTTTATAGCATGGGTGTAGATAAATATCATTATCAGATCAACATTTTGGAAGGTTCAAGACTCTGCAGCGTAACAGGTCAGTGTGTTCTCTTCTATGAGCGAACAGATCAATGATACGCACCCTAAACACATTACCAATCATAATCTGAACAATTTTGAAGGATATTGCTAATACATTGCATCAAAAGTTCGAAAAAAAAATCTGCTTAACAACGTAAATAAGGCAATTAATGTTGTTGAACTGTCAAAACAAAAGCCATTCCTACTGTTAGTGCGTTAGGCGATTACCTCGCAGACCACAATAAAATTACAAACAAGCCTAACCATAATGTTTAAAGCATTTAGCTAAGAGCTTTTACAACATGTCAACAATCGCTTTCTGTCAAACTCATATTAACTGTTGTGACTGACTGATCGAAATTAAAAAGCAAATCAAGTCACTCTCACTGGACATGAGTTTAAAAGTCTGTTAGCTAATTTTAGTGCATTAGGTACTGTACTTTTTATTCACGTCTAAACTTGTATGGAGTAGTGTCAGGCGCTGATTAATTTGACAGTACTAAACTAAAATTTATCTTCTGTCCTTTTCATAATGAAATAGAAAGAAAAAGATGCACTCAACTTAAAATTTAGTTTAGTTTGTGAACAAGGGAATCGGCACCATTGACATAAGTTTAAGTAGATATTTATAGTTCGATCCATGAACTTATAATAACGCGTCAAACGTGCATTCTTTGGCACAACACTAATAAACAACGTAACATTCACAAAAATATAAACGTTTTATATAATTATTATATTAGCAATAGGCTTTCTTATTTTAAATGTAAACTATACTATAATTTCACATTTGAATTATAGCGTTTTAAGCGTGTAAAAACGAATTATTTTTATTTGTAGGTCTCTGGACATGATTAAGCTATTTATAAATAAATTATAGAAAGAAAAAAGATCGAAGTATGAGAAAGTTACAAAGAAATCATACGTTATTTCTATAAGTAGGATGAATAATACGAAAACTAAAGAGAAAAATATTACTGCTACGTCATATTTATGTTAAACGAGGTATATGAACGTAAGTTGTATTGCAATATGTGGTTAGCTAGCGACCTCGACAATTGGTCATATTATTTTGAGCAACCGGCACCAAGTTCGTCATGCTCCCTTAGATGTCAATGCTTGCGGTAGCGTCTGGGGTCGGGTTGCCTCCTTCCCTCAAATATGGCGAGGGGGTAATGTCTGATCTTTGCGTTATGCTCGTGAACGGGTGCTGCTAGTGGTAACAGGTCATCTTGCCGACTATGGTTTTGATATTGTTATTAGTAATTAACTGTTTCTTTATTTTACTTCGAAGGTCCTAGTTCATCATTTGTGACTTTAAGTTACAGCTATATAAACATAATGCAGCATTGCAATTGTAAGCGTGCACGCCCTTTATGCCTGGAGGCTTTTATTATGTATTAAGTTCTGTTTACGTTTTTATTTTTTATTTCTGCTTGAGTATAGTTTTCAATGTTTTTGTTGGTATGTATATTGGCGTGTGCTAGCTGACTTATGGCAAATAATTTAATAAAACGTTTTGTGTTTCGTAATTTTAATTACTTACTACTGTATAGAATCCAGTTCTTCTAACTGAACAGACAGCTGTGCTGCTGGGGAGTTTGTTGCGCCACTTATTCCCAGCTAAAGCACTAGGAAGTGGTGAAGGGCGGCGTTTTGCGAAACTGTCTTATGTAATTTTGACCTTCAAAAAGTGCTGATTCTCAGCCTAGTGTGAATAAATGACTTTTGATTTTGATAAACATGAGATCAATAGATTATTATTTTCTAGGTACTTAACTTCTAGTTATCATTATAATACGTCACATATTGATCTACCTTTAAACGAAGACAGGCTACCTTGCGGCATTTATATTTATTACAAAAAGTTAAAATCCTTTTATTTTAAAATGTAACAACATTAATTGCAGAGGTATAAAGAGATAATTTACTGTAAGACCATCCAAAAAGTTTAATTATAGAGTAACATATTTTTTGCAAATTTTTGGCCTTGTTTTTTAAATATTTCAAGTAATGTTGTTGCATAAAAAATATAATGTAGAGAGCAACATTGTCAGATCTATAAAATTTAAAACTGGCTTTCGAGATTTTGAAAGGTGATATACGTTTAAAAAGATATGTGCAGTCATTTTGAAGTGGATGGCAAAGACCGATTTAAACGTAAAGGAATGTCTCTTAAAGAGTATTTTGTTCGTATATTTCCCCGAGTAAGTGTCCTTTGGAATATGATCCCTGTAAGATTACAACTATACTTTGATTATATCTATTGTCATGGCTTGTCTTACCTACAGAGTTATTGGTATCGTTTGAGCTCAGGGAATACTTCCAGTAGTACCAGTTCGAACAGTTCCTGAAAATAACAAACATAGTTAGTTGGTTCAGGGAGTTTACTATTTAATTAGGAAGCCTTTCTTAATCTAGTGTTCATTCGACATACAAATAGTAAATCTTGTACTCTTTTTATGAAGCTTGAGTTTATTAATTCCAAGAATTTGAACGTGGCGGTAGTCCTCTTGCAGACGTATTAGGTACCTATCTACATTTATTAATAATCTTTAACATTTACCGTATGCACTGAAAATCGAATAAACCAATAAACAATTCGTCCAACCATAATTTGGCCAAAGATCGTCTTTTAACATTTCGTTCTTGTGTGACGGGCGACATGCGGCGTCCACGTCTTCCGCACAGTTGTCGCGCCAATTCACATATATCAACTACAAGCGGCGACATTTTTAGCGTGGAAGACGCGCTTTTAGCTACAAAATGACACGCCAATAATTTTAGATCGCGCGGTATTTGTATGATACGGAGGCGTAACACGTTGGGCTGTGTGTAGACTGTAGGTATGCCAACGCCAGTAGGTATTATCACTAGCGGTCTGTAAGCTTGTTGCGAAGCGTTGAGGTTAACGCCGGCTTCTTCTAATTATATCGGAGCTTACAATAAAGATTTTATTTGTGAATATTGAAAATATGGACACTGATAGAACGACATGCGTTAACATGTTTTTTATAAGAGTCATTGAATAAAGTCCAAAGTGTTTTTGTAAAAATATTTAAGTGCAGTGAAAACGTTGATACTGGATTTTAACTTTTCAATACAGTCAACATGCCAATAGTATTCAGTGCCGTAGCTTCAGACAGGAACATAGTGTGCAACTTTGCGTCCTGCGATGGCAACTTTACGGAGATTGCTGAGCAAGTCCTGTCCAAGTTACCGCCGTGTAATAACAAGATGACGTACGCACATGGAATATATTTACTACACTACATAGCTGAAGATGACTATCTGTATTTCTGTATAACCGACAAAGTAAGTACAACTTTTCATTGACACATTTTATTGAAAATAATACAGAATCGTTCCCTGAAATCCGAACGAAAATTAAGCGAGACTATGCTTGAAGCTTTAAAAAATGAGAGACACCGGACAACTAAAATAATATTACCAACGACAGCCCCCGTTTTATGTCCAGGCAAATCACTGTCCATTCCAAGGATGCCTGGAAGAGATCGCAGAAAGCGATAAGGCCGCCCATTGTATATTTTGTAGTGTTCAATTGATTTTTTGTTATGTATTTTGTGGTGTACAATAAATAATGTATAAATAAATGAATATCAATGCTAGTGCATAATAGCAGTGCATTAAGGCATGTTATTAAAATGACATACACAAACAGATACATCCCGTATACCTACTACATAAATACATACATACATAGCTACATACATATATACATACATAAGGCATGTTATTAAAATGACATACACAAACAGATACATCCCGTATACCTACTACATAAATACATACATACATAGCTACATACATATATACATACATACATACATCACATATCACACTAGAGAACTGGATCATCCTAGCCTAAATGATTTATTGTTTAATTTATTTAATTTATTTTTATTTTATTGCTCTAATATTATTTATTAATGTCGGAACGCCGACGTCTCCTCTTCCGGAGTTGGGCGCTAATGGCTGCAACACAGTTTTTTAACTAATGTAGCTGTTATCGAACACAAATAATTTGTAAACCTGTTTTTTGTTCCAATAAAATATTTGATTTGATTTGATACACACACGCACACATACATATGACATAGCTGTTGATAATCCGACGGCATTTAATAATTTAGACTAGCCAAATACTGTCAATGATCTTTATGATGTGTGAGATGGATTTAAAGACACTTACGTCCGTTCATAAACCATCAAGACATAATTAATTTTGTTTATCATCAAACACCCACTCATAATATCATAAAAACACTCTAGGATATTTCTGTCGTAGAAAGAGTGATTTAAATATAATTTCAGTAATTAATCATATACGTATCATCTAATGAAATATTTCCGGAGTAGTTGATTTTCCAAGATACTTTAATCGGAGCATGTTACATACATTTTCGAGATCATTGCATTGATTTACGTCGTTCCTACAATACACGCTAGACTGAAAAAAGTATGTGAAAATAAGTTTTATGCTATTTTGATTACAAAGCGTGAGTTTAGTGTTTCGCTTCGCTCGGGCTGTAAAACAACAATGTGATTACCGTATAAAAGAAACAACTTTATTTTCTGCTATATGTACTTACTTCTGAAAACTAGAATTTAACAGAACATAACACCACGCTTTCAATCCCTGAAGGGTGCGGTTGTGGAATTCACTTCCGCCTGACATTAGGGACTGCCAAACTGTTGCAGTTTTTAAAAGAAGAGTGAAAGAACACTATCTTTCCACTTCGTCATAGTTGCGTATATATTAATATTCTAGTGTTATTTATTTTAGAAGTATGTATGTATGTATATTCTCATATTATTTGTTTTATTTTATTAAGTGAATTGTTTTTGATTTTATGTATTTTATTTTCTCTTTTACTCTTACACACGCTGTCTACATCTCTAAATCTACTATCCTATCGCAGGTATGCTGGAAGAGATTTCATTAGAAATAAGCATCACCTTTGTACCGATTTTTCTGTTATTTTCTTCTTGTCTGTTTATATAAGTGTGTACATAAATGGTTAAATAAATAAATAAGGGTAAGGCAGAGAATTACCTACAGTAGGTACATCCACATTTGGTCAGTTATGTTTTATAACTCATGTAATAGGGGGCCAGCCGATTGCCATCAATCGGTCACAATCCACAGTCCCGGCTGCTACTGAGTAAGTCCATAAGGAACAACTCTAAAACAATTCACCCGTTCTGGGAATCGAATGATAGGAAGTGGTGAAGGGCGGGAGTTTTGGGGGACTGTCTTATGTAATTTTGACGTTCAACAAGTGCTGTATCTTAGTCTACTTTGATAAATGACTTCTGATTTTGAACCCAGGACCCCATGCTCCGCTTGACGCAGGTCCACACCGGGCACGGTTCATTCGGGAGGTTCCTGTTCCGGATAAGGCGGGAGGAAACTCCCGGGTGTCACCATTGTGTGGATCGCCCGGAGGACACGGTGGAGCATACGGTGGTCTGTCCGGCATGGGCGGAGCACCGCCGTGTCCTCGTGGAGGCGATTGGCGGTGGCGATCTCGCGTCCGGCCCTGGTCCAGGCCATGGTACGGAGCGAGAGGGCTTGGGAAGCCGACACCTCCTGCGAAGCAGTAATGTTCGCGAAGGAGGAGGCGGAACGCGTGAGGGAGAGGCAAAATCCACGCCTCTAGCCACCGCAGGAGACGCCCTGGGTGCCGGGAATCGGCAGGCAGTAGGCGCAGGCTTGCGAACGGCGAGCAATGGGCAGCTCGCCGTTCAATAAGGACCAGGCCCGGATCGACGGCGCGTTGTGTTCCACGCACGCCTCAAAGAGATGTCAGCATCAATGACGGGGTCCGCTAAGGCCGATGCCTGCCAGGGTTGCGGGAAAGTCCGAGAGGGATCCGTGGCCCCTGGCACAGGCAACTGAAGGAACACGGGTGGGTTTTAAGTAAGAGTCTGACACACCCTCCCGCTCCACCCAGAGCGGAAGAAGTTATTTGATGATTACCCAAAATCAAAAAAAAAGGACATCTTGCTCATTAGTAGCGTTTGCGGCCACAAGCCCAACAAGGCAGCCAAAAACTAGAAAACTAGAATATCCCAAAATATTAGATTTTCTATTTATTTATTTAACCATTGATGTACACACATATACAACGTGTAACATAATTAACGCAAGACCTCATACAATTAGAGTATTGAGTTAAAAGCATTATACAAGATCCAAAACAATTTTTTTAAGCTAACTATTATTATTATGAAAATCGTGTTATCGTGTTGACTCTAGCATTACTTTATGCATTTAAAATTGAGTCTTATTCCCTTGACATAAGATAAAATTTTCATTGGCTCATACGGCGGTCAGTATTGCAAAATACATTGTTTTTTCTTAAATACTCATATATAATAGCTACTGAAATGGACTCAGTAGTCGATTATGTGCAAACTACTTTCAGAACTTGCGTTTATCCTGTTACACCTTGTATAAACAGACAAGAAGAGAAAGAAGAACAGAAAAATAGGTACAAAGGTGATGCTTATTTCTAATGAAATCTCTTCCAGCATACCTGCGATAGGATAGTAGATTTAGAGATGTAGACAGCGTGTGTAAGAGTAAAAGACAAAATAAAATACATAAAATCAAAAACAATTCACTTAATAAAATAAAACAAATAATATGAGAATATACATACAAACATACTTCTAAAATAAATAACACTAGAAATATTAATATACAAGGTGGCGCGTACCTTATCACATTAAATTATACCACGTATACTACACATGGTATACTTAGACGATATACAAAATTTTAATTAAATCCATTCACAAAACAAATCAGCTGTGCCCTTACATTTTGTTACACGTAGCTCGACAAAATGTATGGAACAGCAGATTTTTTTAGTGAATGGTTTCATTCAAATTTTGTTTATAGTCTGAGTATACCATGTACTCTACGTGGTATAATTTAATGTGTCAAGGTACGCGCCACATTGTATACGCAACTATGACGAAGTGGAAAGATAGTGTTCTTTCGCTCTTCTTTTAAAAACAGCAACCGTTTGGCAGTCCCTAATGTCATAGCCATAGCGAACTATTTTATGTGAACAGTTCGTCCATCAGATATTTTTTATTATTTTATTGGTTCACCAACGATTGTTCACACAGGTTGTATGCTAAAAGTAACATGCAAAAACGTAAGTAACAATAACTGTAAGTGCAACAGTGCAACAATCACTTACAGCTAAACTCATGAAGCATGCATAAAGAAAGTAAAGTTAAGTTGTCAATTTTGTGTTAATAACTTTACTGAAGTCGGCATAAAGTTCGAAATACAAAAACTGGAACGAACATTTAGGCTCGGGCTAAAGTTAGATCGTGTTTTGTAATAGGATGCTAAAAGTCTATAGGTCTAAATAATTAATAGAACAATATAAGGTAGGTACTTATTATACGTAAACACATTACCCCTCAAGGGAGATAATGAAAAGTTAATCTATTCAGCAAGATGCTTAAAAAAATTGGCCTTCAATTTGCCGAAACTTTCAAAGTGCAAATCGATTTCATCACTACAGCTATTTTCAACCTTACATCACCTTGCATAGGGGCAATTGTCGCCCAGAACCGTTCTTCTCTGCGGCGGGCAGAGTGGTGTAATTACACTGCGAAGAATTCTTGAGGGGCACGGAAATTAAAGTACAACGGAAATTAAAAAACAATTTAAATCAAGGGATAAAAGAAAGTCTGAAATAATAAGTGTATAATTAATTTCTAGTGACACTCCCGGCAGAACGTGCCAAATATTTGTAATTATCTTGTCACCTGTCATTCGCGGTGTAATATGGCAATATTGATCTAAAAGACAGCTGTCGATTCTAGGCCCAGCGGAGCGAAACTTGTGCGAGTCACGTTTACAATGTTATATGATATAACTTATATCTGAGACTTTTGTTGCTAGCTGAATATTAGAATAGTTTGTAATCTGCACCCTAATTGCGTAATACACTATTAATCACAATCTGAATAATTTTGAAGTATTATTGATCCATTGCTTCATATGTTCGAAAAATTTGTCCGCTCAACAACGTAAATAACGCAATGAATGTTGTTGAACTGTCTAAATGAAAGCCATTCCCACTGTTAGTGTATTACACAATTACCCCGCTGGGCTATTGTTTCTAAAACTACGGGCTTGACGGATGAAAATGCAAAAGAAATATATACTTTTGTCATATTTTCGTGTAAATAAGTAAAGATTCACTTATTGTTAATAAATATGTAAAATTAGATCTTATGTAGGAACGAAAACAAACCAAAACATGGCTACGTTAATTAACGTTATTTGGCAGTTATTTGTTTAATGCTATAATAAATGGAGTATAGGTACTTGAACTGGCATTTCTACCTACTTCAGTCCTTACAAAGTTACAATTTCAGACTGGTCAACGATGCATCTAAAAATCGATAATCAATCATCATGTTCTGTGCGAGTTTACACGTGTTATTTAACGCAAATACTATTCGATCTTCAGCTATGCCAGAGATCCAGAGCATTTCTCTTCCTCAACGAGATACAACGGAGGTTCATCACAAGCAAGCAAACTGACGACTTCGCGACAACACTAGCGGCCGAGATGTATCGATACAGTGAAGACTACAGCACTATTGAGATAAGGAAGGGAGATTTGGACGAGCTTAATAGTATAGGAGTCGGATGCAGTGGTGAGAGTAATTAAAATCTGGAGTTTTGCTCGAATTTCTTTCTAATAGAGGATGTCAAAATAAAATTTATTTTAAATTTACAGAAAGTTTACTTGGTGAGAAGATCCTATACATAAATAATCCAGATGTTATCTCATACAGTGTAAGTAATGCCAATTAATAATAAGGCCACATCGAAGTCTACACTTGAGATAACCCTGATCATTTATCTTTGCAGACTATATCACACGTGACCGCCACTCCCGGACTTGTATCTGTGTCAGGAGTGTACTCAACTCCGGAAGAATTATCTGTCGTGAGCCCCACAGCAGAGGCAACAGCGGTCATAAGTCCATTCACTGCACAAAGAATATCAGTCGCAAGGCCGACTCCAGAAGGAGTATCAGCGAAGAATACGACTGCAGAAAGTATATTGACCTCAACTTCAGACAAAATAAATATCATAGAAACAACACCACAGAATATATCTATCATAGGCTGTCCTCTCGTCAAAATATCAACTGTAACTCAGACTTTGGAGAACATATCGGTCAAGTCAACACCTGAAAGCAAGAGTCCAACAAAATCACCATTGTCTTCAAATCAAGCAACAACATCGCCACTGAGTTCTATAACGGAAACTTTACCAGAGATGAGTCCAAGACTATACATAGTAATTGTAGGCATGATAATTCTGGTTATAGCTATGTCTGTGTACGCTTTAGGACCAATATCGTGTGTGGTCGTCACAGGTATCGGAATATATTCACTCTTACGGTCTTTTATGGGTACTAAAGATAAATCAGATTAGCACAGAGGATTGACGAAACGAGGGAACGACGTCCTCGCATAGCATTTAGTTCTTAAAATAATGCACTTTTTTAGTAGAAGCACCTATTTTCTTAAGATTTGAGTTTTTGTTTGACTAGGTTCTCTTTTTCCAAATTTAGTCAATTATGCGGACATCGTGTCTTTGGGTTTGGTTTCATCGTGATTATGGTAAAAAATAACATTTTTGTATTATAACTAGATATTTATACGAAAAAATAAAGGGTGTTGTTGAAGAGATGTTTTTTTTTTTTCAATTGTTTTGTTCTACAAACTCACAATCTTCGAATACATAGTCTGGGATAGCTAGTATTCAGATATTTAGACTAATCACCGTCGAACTATTCGCATGTAAAGTTGCCAAGCGTTCCGGCTTAAGTCGGTCAATTTTGACGGATACCTGTCCAGCTAAAAATATATAGGTGCCTTTGTGGTTTCTCTGACAGACGTTTTGGATGATTAATCTTACTCAAATTCGAGGTCTCCTGACACACGTCTACGAGAATCCTTGCATTGTTTTACTAACCGGTTTCAGTTGTGTTTTGGATGACTCGTCTCGAGAATCAAAACTGCAAATTGCGCGGTCGGTCGTGGCATAGTGAGGGGCTAGCACGTACTTAAGGTTAATTCGACCCATTTTAAAATTGAAAGTACCTACTTGTTTCGCACACAATAATTATTTAGTTCAAAGCCTATATTCATGTCTGTGGGTGATACTTATTGAGCTTGACGCATAAATTAAAACGAAAATGCCATAGAACAGTTGTATTTTAGATTAAAAAATCGATGTTCGGTTTCGTCTTCGCGTGATTGCGGTAGTCCCACTGATGGCGCCATCGCGCGCCTTCTAGACAATCAGTTCCCGACTAGTTGCGTCGTGTGGACCCGAACATTATAACCAGCCAGTACGTATGCACACGCCACCAGCGACGACAGCGCTCCTCCAGCCGCTGCAGCGCTGCACTGTGAGTACTCACGTAGAACAGCTGCTTCTTATGCGTGGTGTCCTGCAGCGTGTGGAACAGCTTGTGCGCGCCGCGCGCCGCCGCCTGCGCGCTCCTCCAGCCGCTGCAGCGCTGCACAGTGAGTACTCACGTAGAACAGCTGCTTGTTGTGCGTGGTGTCCTGCAGCGTGTGGAACAGCTTGTGCGCGCCGCGCGCCGCCGCCTGCGCGCTCCTCCAGCCGCTGCAGCGCTGCACAGTGAGTACTCACGTAGAACAGCTGCTTGTTGTGCGTGGTGTCCTGCAGCGTGTGGAACAGCTTGTGCGCGCCGCGCGCCGCCGCCTGCGCGCTCCTCCAGCCGCTGCAGCGCTGCACAGTGAGTACTCACGTAGAACAGCTGCTTGTTGTGCGTGGTGTCCTGCAGCGTGTGGAACAGCTTGTGCGCGCCGCGCGCCGCCGCCTGCGCGCTCCTCCAGCCGCTGCAGCGCTGCACAGTGAGTACTCACGTAGAACAGCTGCTTGTTGTGCGTGGTGTCCTGCAGCGTGTGGAACAGCTTGTGCGCGCCGCGCGCCGCCGCCTGCGCGCTCCTCCAGCCGCTGCAGCGCTGCACAGTGAGTACTCACGTAGAACAGCTGCTTGTTGTGCGTGGTGTCCTGCAGCGTGTGGAACAGCTTGTGCGCGCCGCGCGCCGCCGCCTGCGCGCTCCTCCAGCCGCTGCAGCGCTGCACAGTGAGTACTCACGTAGAACAGCTGCTTGTTGTGCGTGGTGTCCTGCAGCGTGTGGAACAGCTTGTGCGCGCCGCGCGCCGCCGCCTGCGCGCTCCTCCAGCCGCTGCAGCGCTGCACAGTGAGTACTCACGTAGAACAGCTGCTTGTTGTGCGTGGTGTCCTGCAGCGTGTGGAACAGCTTGTGCGCGCCGCGCGCCGCCGCCTGCGCGCTCCTCCAGCCGCTGCAGCGCTGCACAGTGAGTACTCACGTAGAACAGCTGCTTGTTGTGCGTGGTGTCCTGCAGCGTGTGGAACAGCTTGTGCGCGCCGCGCGCCGCCGCCTGCGCGCTCCTCCAGCCGCTGCAGCGCTGCACAGTGAGTACTCACGTAGAACAGCTGCTTGTTGTGCGTGGTGTCCTGCAGCGTGTGGAACAGCTTGTGCGCGCCGCGCGCCGCCGCCTGCGCGCTCCTCCAGCCGCTGCAGCGCTGCACAGTGAGTACTCACGTAGAACAGCTGCTTGTTGTGCGTGGTGTCCTGCAGCGTGTGGAACAGCTTGTGCGCGCCGCGCGCCGCCGCCTGCGCGCCCACCAGCGACGACAGCGCGTCCAGCACGCTCTCGCTCAGTTGTTGTAGCGCTAACGTGCGCGTATGCTCTGGGTAGCGACAAAAAGCCATAGTATAAGTATAATCAGCCTATAATGTTCCCACTGCTGGGACACAAGCCTCCTGTCTGTGAGAGGGATAATAAAAAGCCACAATCAGTCATTAATTTTCTACATTGAAAACCGAACTTAAAGGCCACTATTCGCCGAGACGCAACGCTGCGCGCAGATGCTTTTTATTATAGCATTACCAAGGACCCGCGCTGCATAAAGTGCCCCACTAGGCGATTCGTACAGCTGATTCCGGCATTAACTACCGCGGGTAGTGTAGTTTTCATTTCACAACTATTAACATTACAAATCTCACCTTTATCTTGGAAGTTTCTATTGGAAGTGTTCTCGGACAGGGTCCCGCCCGGCCACCATGACTTGAGTACTACGCTGATGTAGTAGTGCAACATTTGTTCAGAGAATATCCACGTCACAGTCTCTTTGATTTGCCTGCAAATTAAGATTACTATAGAAGAAATATAGACATACAACTTTCCAAAGAAAATTATGCGCTTCGGTAATGTTCGGGTTTCCGAATTAACACGAACTTCGCGTCTCAGAGTAACCCCCGAAGGCTTATAAGTTTTGTACTACCGGGCGTTGTTGTTGTTCACGTATTATTGTGCGGTTGTATGAGATTTTCTCTCTTTTACCTACTCCGGTCTCAGTTCTCGCTTCTGCCACACATGGTGTTTTTTTTAAAATTAATATCAAAAAAATTGGAGCATGAACGACACCACAAAATGGAAAATACGCTGGCAAGTGTAGACTTCGCTTATGGTGAAAAAAAACACGTATTTTTTATTTTAACACCATTCATTTATGAATTTGCAATAGTACACTAATTTAAGACACCACTTTTCTGACAAGCGACATAAATCATTTCGAAACTACTACTACTACTACTTCAGCATATTTTTCCACTACCAACCTGTTGATAGTCCTGCCGTACGTAATCTGCACGAAGGTGACCAGCGTTTTCCTGAGCCATCGGAACACACCACGCATGTCGAACACTTCACTTAGCAACGCGTACAGAGGCTCCGCTATACTATCCCTTTCTTCCGCTATGGCGCCTGCGCCTAATAGCATGGAAGAATTGTCTGAGATTTCTTTATCATAATAAAGTATTAGCAGGCTTTCTTAATGTAGCCAGTGTAAATTTATCAAGAAGAATGAAGGTATGGGAAAAATGATGCGGACAAAAAGATTATAGGTTTTTTTTTTTCGCGTGAATAGGATATATATTACCCCATACGCAAAATACGCGCATTGACGTGGAGTTGCAGAGACCAGCCCGTATTACCTATAAGATTATAACCAAAAAATGACAACACGCCGAAGGAAAAATCGTGAGAAAACCGGTATATCCTAGAACCTAAAGCTCGAAAACATGTAGCTTCACCAACCCGAACTAGGCCACTGGATCACGGCTCACTCCCTCTCATTGGAGGAGACCCCGAGTCCTAGCATTAAGGAACATTGTTAGATGATGGTAGACCTTCTTCTGAAGCGAGTCGATGACAAATATTGTTCAAAAAGAGTTTAAATTTTTGGTTTGACGCGGTATTCTGGAACACCATTAGCTAACGTATGTGAAAGGGCGCGTGGTGCAAGATGAATGGTTGCCCATGGTCTGTGGAGAGACGCCACATATACATTGAACATCGGAACCATCCGAGAAATCCTATTTGTGAGGATTGTCTGAGACGATAGGGTTGATAGTGTTCCACTTACCACGCAAAGAGCTGGTCATACTCTTGCTAGCGTTATCAGAACCGTTGCCGTCTAGGTATAATGATATCTCGTCTTCATCTGCAGACAAATGCGTAAACTGTTCCTTTTCCTGCGACGATCTGTTCGTTGCTTCACTACTCGTGCTGTTCACATCGAAAGAATAATAGTTATAAGGACCTAATTAAATAACTGACCAATATGATATTATTTCAGGCTGTATTTTTCTTTGACGTAACTAGCACTATGTCAACTGTAGTATAAGTTGTATGACTGCCCCGTGGTTGCCGGTGGTGAGCATGGAGTCCTGGGTTGGATTACCAGGTCGCGCATAGTGTTAATGGGTTTTTCCATTAGGAATTACTTAGTAACAGCCCGGAGTTTGGAAGTTGGCGGTGTGATACCCCCGTGCCTCGGAAAGCACGTTAAGTAAGGGAAAGTAAGGGAAGAGAGAGTGCACCTGTGTCTGCGCACGCGCACTCACTTGTGCACTAAAATATCTCCCGCGCCGAAGGCTAGTCTCCGTTGAGATTGACCGCCATGGCCGAAATACGGTCTGGAGGACTATTTAGGTCTGTTGTATAACTGATTGTTATAAGGTTAATATTTTTGACAATTCTTTCACACCCACACCATTTTCTGACAAGTCAAAAGAATCCTGGCAACCTTGCATCGCGTAGCTCGCGGCCGATGCGGCGCGGCGACGCACGGTGTTTAATGTTTGTAAATTCTTGCGCAATTAATGATTAAATTAATTGCTTTACACGTGTTTTTTTTTTATTGTTAGTCTCACGTTTGATTGGAAGTCAGGCTTGCTTTAGTAAAAGGAGGAGAAAACGAGTGGTACACAATACAAATCCAATATTTTTGTTTATTCAACTTTAAATTATAATAATATATAAGCTTAAAGACTTATAATAAGATTAGTTCTTTACCTATGAAATTGCCGTTTAGTATACAGACTTAAAGTTATTTTTATATAAATCCTTTTTATATCTATTAATCAAAATATGCACCCATGCTATCGATGCATCTCTGCCAGCGCAGTGGCAATATTTCAATGCCCTTCTTGAAGAAGTCAGGTGTACGGGAGCCAACAAACTCTTCAAAGGCTATGAAATGCCTGCCTCTCGGGTATTGAATTTTTTCCCTGCCAAGAAGTTGTCAAAATTTTGGAAAAAGTAGAAGTCTGGTGAGTACGGTAGATGACGCAAAACTTCCAACCCTAGCCCTTGTAGCTTAGATACCGTCTCTAGTTCCGTATGAGGTCGAGCGTTGTTGTGTAGGAGCAGCGGGGACGAGCGATTAATCAAGGCTGGCCAGAGATTTGCGAGCTTCTCCATCATTGTGTACATTCACAGTACACATCCGCAGTAATGCTGGTGCCATTTCATAAGAAGCTGTGATGAATTATACCGGCCCAAAGCCAACCAAACAGTGATCATGAGTTTTTTAGGGGTAAGTTTACGTTTGGGGCATTGCCTAGGCGCTGAACCAGGGTCTAAGCAACATGCTGACCGCTTACGATTATCATAAAGATTCCATTTTGCATCGCAAGTTACAATGCGATTCAAAATCAATTGTTTTTTTTTTTATAAAATTCATTTGAATTTAGAATGTATTGCCAGTCATACACAAATTACGTTTCAAATGGCCAGTAATATAAAACAGCAACTTCATAGATAAAGACCTATTATAAATTGGAAATAAACATCGAAAAATAAGAAACAAAGACCATCATAATCTGCCTAAGTTTTCCTAAGCTATATTGGATGTTGGTATCGTCCAAAATAAATAAGAAATAATTAATTACCTACCTCTTAAATAAAGTTGAAAAGGAGAATTTGTTTTTCTTCGGTAAGTCACCCTGTTTCAAATACTCCGAACTGGGATTAAGGAATGTGTACAAAGCCTCGCTTTGGTTTAGTCTGTCATCTTCTAAAACAAACTGAAAATAAATCGATTCGACTATATTCTATACTGAAAAAAGTTATTTAATAATGTGAGTAATCATATTTTTTATATAATTGTTTCAAAATTCATCAAAACTTTGGGTTGTTTAGCGACAGCTGGCTTTGCAAAGCAGTGGGTTTAAGATATCAGAGTGAGAAAGCGCTACATTTCGTCCATAAGATAAAAGAGAGAAACCATAATCTCCCAATAACTGCATTCGCTGAATAAAATTGACACTAATTAAGAGCTAAAGATAAACTTACTTCTAAGTATTTCTGTATTAAAATTTTCGCTTTTTCTAAAGAGCTTTTGTCGTTCTTTCCAAATAAAAACTTGAACGAATTCGTTGGCAGTTCTAAATTCTTCAGTTCTGCACACATAGGCCGTAACTTTCGATGTAATTCCTGAAAATCAACAGTTTATTAGATTCATCACAACAGATTCAGAAGTTGACATTATTATTTAACACTAGCTGACCGTAATGCTGTACAAATTTGAATAATTCATACAAAAACATACGTTCAGTTTTTCCCGAATTTGAAGATTTTCCGAGAAACTTTTCAAATTTTTCTTTCCGTGAGAGCCTGATTCAGACTATAAAGAACATTTTAAAACAAAAATAGCCAATTCGGTCCAGCTGTTCTCAATTGATGCGCTTACCAACTAACAGTATTTCATTTTTATTATACAAAGTGTAACAGAATAAACGCAAGTCCCGAAAGTAGTTTGCTCACAATTGACTACTGAATCGATTTCAGTAACTATTATTATAGGTATATTTTTTTTTTGCAATACTGACCGCTGATTGAGCCAAAGAAAATTAAATCTTATTCCAAGGCAATAAGACTCAATTTGAAATGCATAAAGTAATGCTAGGCTCAACACAATTTTCTTAATAATAATAGTTAGCTTTAAAAAAAATGTTTTGGTCATTGCTTTTAACTCAATACTCTAATTGGGGTGTATGAGGTCTTGCGTTAATTATATTACATGTATAAGATGAGGAGAAGTGCGACCTTTGTATTTGCTCCGTGAGTGCGACACAAAAACTATTACAGTTTAATATGACCGTGTGAAGTTAAAAGCTTTTGTGAGAACGGGAAAAAGGTGTCTACATCCATAATATTAAACCATTTATGAAAGAGAGGAAATACCTGAAATTCGTTCAAAGTTCTAAGCAACACCCATCCAGTGCTTATTTGTTCGGGCCTATCATCTTCGTTCATAGATTCCTGTTCCGCCATATGTACTACTATCACAAACTGAGGCGGTTTTGATTCGTCTATTACCTAAAATAATAAAGCATTTTTTTTAGTTGTTGTAATAAATGTCAGTATTGTTCAATGTGTCTACTATCCTCACCTTTTGTGCTAGCTAGAACCAGAAAGTTGATGTTTATTTTAGTTTATAGGAATAAGAATCTTCTACAACTACTGCTCATAAATAAACCACGTCCAAATTAAATAGTGTGCAAGAGATAATCGCAACTCAATTTTAAAACGTCGTTAAGGTCTCATTTTGTCTGTTATATTCTTCCAAAACATTTTAAACAACAGAAACACTTTAAAGAACATCTTTAAGATAAGTTTCCTTTACAATTACAATATAATGGTATTCGACTCTGTCTCTGTCACCACTGACCTAGACTAGAGTCAAGAGCCAACCCGTCTTAAATAAAAAATATACAAAAATAGTTAATTTTCATACAGAACTTCGTCATACCTCAGCGCTATGCACGGAAGCCCGCCACCGCCCCAGGTGTTCTGCCCAAGTGTCTGTCCTAGCTAGGTGTGCTTCCAGTCGCATCTGTTCTCCTGCTAATTTCTCTACTTCATTGGCTAACATGGACAACGCAGGTGATTCTGGTTTTAAGGATGCGCGGAGGGCTGCTAATGCCTGTAACACAAACATGTTAAAGAAATGTAATTCAATTCTTTGACGAGATTTTAACGTCGTGTAAACAGGGTGATTTCTTGAGATAAAACGACAAAGCGAATTGGAAACTCTAATAAGAAATAAAACCAAAGGTGCAAAGAATCATTTCAGAAATCGAACCCAATCTTAGCAAAAACAACCACACCCTGTTTTACTATACTGAGCAACTAAGGATCGACTCCTGAAGCTTTCTGTTTGTGTGGTCCACAGTCATAATCAAATCAAACAAATAATAATACTTGATGTCACAGTACAAAACCGACTTCTAGTAGAACTAGTTAAAACATACTTGAATTTTATTATTATGTCGCTCCTGCAGCTCGTCTAGTTTCCGTCTCGCGTACGTAGAATGTTCTGTGAGGTGTATGGTACCAGCCACGCTCTCCGCAGACGATACAGATTCGTTTGATAACTGACGGTCTTCTATTGGCGATCTGTCTGACGTAATGTCTGAAAAGAAGAACTTAACTTTAAGGCAACATACGTGTTGGGGATTCTCTTGGAGGACACTAAGACCAGGTCGAGGATTAGCTTACTTGTTAATGAAACACTTGCTTGATTATAACTTGATGTTTATTCTTCAATGGATGGCCGAGGACTGATTTCAACCGTTTTTTTTTTTTTTTTTTTTTCCTAACTATGGCATCTCGTAGTAGACCTAGAGAGGTCGTTACTACTTAACCGGACTATCCTGTGGTTGCCTTAAGTGAAACTCAAAGCCTCCAGCCAGGGGCGTATTATTACATACTAAGCGACTATCACCTAAGGGCACCCCCTGTGGGGTACGAACCTCGGCTTAGGGCGTCGCTGGGGGGGGGACAGCAAGGTGGGACAGGCTGGATCAGATTTTTCTTATTATTAAGCTTGATGAGGTCGGCGTTTCCTAATTGACTATCTCTGAGAAGAAACGCCGAAATAAACTCAGAGGTCACAGTCGGGGGGGGTTTATATTTACGGGCTCAGCTACGGCGCGGGCTGGCGCTTCGTCGGGCAAGCTGATTTCAACCGCGCAGGGCTGCTCTATTTATATAATTTTTCCTAATAATTGTGACTCTACTGCTGGTGCCCTCTGGTGGTCACGCCCACATCGGGTCACTTTACTTTGACCAATCAGAGGGCAGCACAAAAAAGTACAGATTATTATACAATTCCCTATCTAGGGTCAAAACTTTACCGTGACGAGGTCCGTTACGCTATTTCTTATTTATTCAGGTACCTCGTCACGATAAACACACAAAAACATATGTTAACGATAATATAACAATATTCACTTTACTTACAATTCTTATTACTAGAGTCCTTCACTTATTCTCACTTATTAGAACGTTGCTTATCAGTCTTTAACACTGTTTATTGTTCACACACAACGCACTAATCACTTTGCCGGGCTTGGCAGCCGGCCTCGTTAACACACTGTTTATTGTTTACACACCACGCACTAATCACTTTGCCGAGATGTGCAGCCGGCGTCGCCAACTGTCTCCCCCTCGGTGCCTTGCACCTCATCTTGCAGGGGTGACGTCGCTGGCACTATCACGACCAGCCGAGAAGCTGGCCGGCGCAGCACGCCCGCCGAGGTGCGGACGTCGACGATCCTGGTTCTTCCATCTGGCCCGGGGTAGACCGCGCTGATCTCGCCGCGTGGCCACGAGCAGCGTGGCAGGGTGTGGTCCACCAGCAGGACGAGGTCGCCAACGGAGGGATCCCGGTAATGGGGACCCTGGAAGTAACGGGGCGAGAGTGTAGGCAGGTACTCTCGCACCCACCTGGCCCAGAAGTGATCGGCCAGGCGCTGAGACGTTCTCCATGAGGGAGAACCGATGAGCTCGGCGTCGTCGAATGAGCCAAACATGTGGGCTCCGCTGGACCTCCCGATAAGGAAGTGGTTGGGTGTCAATGCTTCTTCTTCATTGGGGTCAATGTCCACGGCGAATAGGGGCCGCGAATTGACCACATGTTCTGCTTCCAGTAGCAGAGTGTGCAAGACCTCTTCTTTCGGTCTTCTTTCGTGGAGTGTCGCTGCTAGTGCGGTCTTCGCGCACCAACCGTTCCCAAGAGCCTCCCATGTTTGGGGCTCCCGGGGGAATGAACCTCCATACTATGCCGATCTCGTTGGTAGCCGCTTGTAGCTCGCGAATTGCACCTGTGAAGTTGGTGCCATTGTCGCTCATGATGACTTTAGGAGTCCCTCTGCTGGCGATCATTCTTCTTAGAGCCAACATCATGGAGTCGGTCGTTAGTGATGCGGCCAACTCCAGATGGACTGCGCGCGTCGTCAGGCACGTGAACAAGGCGCCCCATCTCTTCTCGACGCGTCGTCCCACGGTGACCAGTAGTGGGCCGAAATAGTCCACGCCCACACATGTGAAGGGAGGGCTTGTACTAGACAGCCTTTCTTGCGGTAGGTCGCCCTGGGGTGCTAGTTGTGGTGCTTTCTTCTTCAATCTGCACCACCCGCAGTCTCTTGCCGTCGTCTTGACGAGGTTTCTTAGCTCAGGAATCCAGTACCGTTGCCGCAGCTCGTTCATCACCGTCTGATGGTTGCCGTGGTTCAGACGCTCGTGTGTGTTTCACTAGTAGTTGGGTGATCCGGTGGCGTCCGTCCAACACGATGGGGCTTTTGTAGGCGGTCGTTAGGTATTTAGCCGCGCCTATGCGGGTCGATAACCTTATCATGCCGTCTTCAAACTTGATGGCGAAGTTTTTGAGCTTGTAGGCTTGGTCGCTCTGTCTTCTCAAGGCGGCCAATTCTTCTGGGTAACTATCTTCTTGGACTCGTTGAATTAAAAGTCGCTCGGCTTTTTCCACGTACAATGCAGACTTCGGGCGAAGATTCAATTCTTCGCTTCTTTTCTTCACGACGAGCGGCTTCTTATCTCTCTTCTGTGCCTTTTTCCATGTTGGGTCACCTTTCCTGGTGATTCTTCTGGTGCTAAGCGTTTTGTGGGCAATACTTCGTTTGAAAGCGTCCACAATTTGTAGAAATCTTGCCGTCGCGTGCAGCAATCTTGTCCATCGTGAGAATCGCCCCGGTTCTGGAACGATGGTGGGCGCGACTCTTCTGGCGCTCAGTGTGACGGCGTTCGGCTTCTCTTCTTCGGTGTTCTTGAGGGGTTCTTTGTTTTCCTGTGGCCACTCTTCTTGGCTTTCGTAGAGGAATGACGGCCCCGTGAACCACCGATGTTCTTTACTGAAGTCCTTGGGTGCGTCTCGTGTGGCGTCGTCCGCGACGTTGTGCTTGGTAGGCACCCATCGCCATTCTTTATGTCGGGCCAACTCTTCGATCTCGGCGAGTCTATGCGCGACGAATGGCTTGTATCTTCTAGGGTCGGACTTGATCCATGCTAGCGCCGTTCTTGAATCTGACCAGAAGTATCTTCTTTCGACGCGCAGATCCACTTCTTGTTGCGCGTTAGTGGCGAGACGGCTGCCCAGGAGACAGGCTTGCAGCTCGAGTCTGGGGATCGAGGTGGGTTTCAGCGGTGTCACTCTTGCCTTCGCCGCTAGGAGTTTTACTTCCACTTGACCGTCGGGACGTTGCGTGCGCCAATACACCGCGCACGCGTAAGCCTTCTCGCTAGCGTCGCAGAACGTGTGGAGCTCCCCTTCGTCGCTGTTTCTTGTCAGACAGCGCGGGATACGCAGATTCACTAGCTTCTTGAGGTCTTGTAGCCATCTGGACCATTCTTCTTGTCTCGCGGGTGGTACTTTCTCGTCCCATTCCACGCCGCTTCTCCAGAGGTTTTGCAGCATAATCTTGCCCTGGATCGTGATGGGAGCGGCTAGACCGAGCGGGTCGAACACGGTCATGACCGCGCTCGTCGCTTCCCTCTTCGTGGGAGCGCGCCTGCCATCGATGGCTTCTTCTGGAGTATTTCTCAGTGTCAGCGTGAAGTGTAGACTATCTTCTTTCACGTTCCAGTTCAGCCCGAGAGTCTTTTCCACCTGGTCCTTTTGCTCACCCAGTCGAATCGTGCCCGTGCTGTCCTCGGACAGGAGCCCTTCTGTAACTTCTGGATGATTACTCGCCCAGCCGCGTAGGAAGAACCCTCCTTTCTTGTGGACCGAGTCGACTTCACTGGCTATTCTTCTTGCTGTTGCCGCGTCTGGGTAGCTCGCCAAGTAGTCGTCCATGTAATGGTTGCGTGTGATTGCTCTTGCCGCCTCTGGATGTCGTTCTTCGAACTCGCTAGCGTTCTTGTTCTTGACGTAGATCGCCGTACATGGAGATGACGCCGCCCCGAAGATTAATGACGT
Source organism: Brachylomia viminalis (assembly GCA_937001585.2). Lineage (NCBI taxonomy): Eukaryota > Metazoa > Arthropoda > Insecta > Lepidoptera > Noctuidae > Brachylomia > Brachylomia viminalis. The sequence goes on from OW443299.2 coordinate 16,282,038, forward strand.
CATCCTGTATTCCTTGTCTTGCCACAGGAATCGAAGACTGTCTGTCTTCCTCGTTGATTTTTACACGCAGGAACATTTCTTTGACGTCTGCCACCACTGCTACTGCACTTTGACGAAACCGTAGCAGCACTCCAAACAATGACTGCAGCAGGTCGGGTCCGGCCAGTAGCGCGTCGTTGAGTGATCTTCCATTCGACTTAGCCGCGGCGTCGAAGACCAATCTCATTTTCTTCTTCTGTGGGTGGACGACTGCGAAGTGTGGCAAATACCAAGTCCTTGCGGAGGTGGGTTCTTCTCTGGCCTCCTCTGCATACTCGCTGACGATCAAGTTGTTGATCTGCTCTGTGTATTTCTTCTGAAACTCGTCATCTTTTGCGAATCTCTTCTGTATTCCTTTCAGACGTCGCGCCGCCGTCGTCTTGCTTTCGGGTAGTTGTTCGTCGTCTGTCTTCCAGATGAGCCCCGTGCTGAATCTCCCATCGGTCAGTCTCTTAGTGGTGGCGTCCAGGACTTGTAGCGCTCGTTGATCGATGTCGTTCGCCGGCTTCTTATTGGCGATTCCCAGCGCTTCGATGTCAAAGTGATCCCTTATGAGTTTCTCCAGGTGATCGTTCTTGGCGCCGGACTGTGTGACGAGGTGATTCACGATTCTGACTGGAGTGCTGCTGCTGAACCGCACCCCGTGTAGCACCCATCCCAGCTGCGTTCTCGAGGCAACCGGCTTGCTGCGGTGGCCATGCTTGACTTCTTGAGAGACGATCAGATTCCAGTTATCTTGACCGATGAGCACCGTCGGCTTGGCGTTGGGGTATTTCAGCTGGTCGCGTCTTTCTTGTAGATGCGCGCAGCCTTCTAAGTCTTTTTCGTCGATTTCTTGAGGCGACAGGTGCAGGTTCTTTACGGTGTACCCAGTTAGCTTCTCGATGGTACGGCCGAACATACCACGAATCTTGATGTCGATCTTCTTAGATTTCTGGTCCAGGCGGTGGCCGCCTACGCCTTCTATTCGCAGCTCTTCTTCTGGTCCCTGTGCCCCAATCTGCTCGATGACGGAGTCCTCAATTAATGTGACTGTAGAGCCTTCGTCCACGAGAGCGTAGACGCAGGCGTTCCCTTCTGGCCCCATTAATTCCACAGGGACGATCTTCAAGTAGGCTCTTGATAGCGAGCGCGCTGCGTTAACCGCGGAGCTTATCTGAGCAGTCGTTTCTTGCGTCTGCGGCTTCGCGGTCTCTTCGTGGTGCAGTACCGTGTGATGACCTTTCTTGCATTTGCTGCATGGCTTCGCTTTGCAGCTGAAGCCTCGATGTCCCCCTTCTAGACACCTGTAGCACAGTCCGGACTTCTTTGCCAGTTCCCATTTTTCTTTAACTGACGCGTCGCTGAACCTTTTGCACTTCAGTAGAGTGTGTTCGCTTTTACACAGCGGGCAGGTGATCTTCTTGCGTTCCTTCTGGCCATTTTCCTGGCAGGAACACATCGTTGCCGACTTCTTGCTGCATTCGCGTTCGCTTTCGGAGTCGTCTTCTGATGTGTAATCTTCTGGTTTCTTTGCGGCTCGAGTGGTGTGCACGCCGCGAGAGAACCCGGTCCGCGTCCGCGACTTCATGCCTTCTTTCTTCACTTTGGATCCCACGTACTCGTGCATCTCGAATTGATCTACCATTTTGTTGAAGAAATGCATGAGGCTCAGGAGTATGGGCTCATCTTCTTCTTCTTTCTGCGTTCGGTACTCGTACCACCTGAATCGCACTAATGTACACATCTTCTCGATGACTCTGCTTGAAACGTCGCTCGAATGCAGGTAACTCTGTCTTTTCATTAGCCGCACGATACTGACGGTGTTGGCTACTGCCCCGGCGTAGCGCACCAATTCTCTTGCGTCTTCTGACATGGGGGGAAGTTTCTCTATGTTTTCTATCTCGCTTCTGATGAGATACGACGGGCGTCCAAAACGGCGTTCCAATGCTATTATGACTTCTTGTCGGTCTATTTGCGTGAATAATAGCGATTTCACGGCTTCTTTTGCCTTGCCTTTGATGGCCTTTCTCAACCTTCCCATATTCTCTGTGTCTGAGAAGAGCGAGCGGGTGTCTTCATACGTCGCTTTGAAGGCCATCCAGTCGCAGGCGTCGCCCTCGAACTGATGTAGCTCGCTGACGTACTTCGGGGCGCGTTGCACGAACGATGACGTTTTGTTTTCTGACGCGGATTTGACTGCTTGAAGAATTGCTTCGGCCAGCTGGTTGGTGTGACTTGGTGCGGCGATCGCGGTCTTTGGGGCGGGCAACCCATTTGGCGGCTCCCCCTCGTTGCGCTCCGCACTCTTCGTTGTCGACACCCATGCTGCAGTTGCTTCGGCTGCGGCGGCTTCGACCCTTTCATTTTCTTCTTCTCCGCTCAGGTCCGTGTCATCTTCTGCGCGCGCCAGTTCCAGCTTGGTACTAGCGAGCTTAGTCTTGACTCTTATTTCTTCCAGCTGCAACTTTTCGAGCTCCAGTCGTGCTTCTAACTCCTTTTTCTTATTGGGATTCTTCTTAGAAACCGACTTGGGCTGCTTCTTCTTGCTTTTCTCCACCATGGTGGCGTCTGCGTCCTCGACCATGGTCGTGTCCTCGGTCGCCGTGGCGCTGTCGGTGACTGTTTCTGACGTGGCACCCGACGTAGTTTCTGTTGTCGTTGTGGCGCCGCCGCTGGTCTCTTCCTCTGTGGTTGATTTCGTGCTGTCCCCTTTGCGGCTTCGTGTCATCATTTCTAGCTTCGAGAAGAACACCTTCTAATCTCTTCCCAGCAAATCCCGACGAATCTTCAATAGGAAATCTACCTGTTTCCAAGTCGCAACACCCCCTAAGGTACTTTTCTTCGTGGTCGCAAGTAGTGGTAGGCCCGCTACCTTGTTGACACAAAGTACCTTACTCTGTTGTGTTCTTGAGCGTATATTCGACGAGGGTTCCGGCGAAATGACGAACGCAGCGATACGCGTGTTTGTTTTGACGATTCTGAACGTTTTGACGATTAACGTTTTGACGACTAACGTTTTGACGACTCACGTTTTGACGACTCACGTTTTGACGAATCACGTTTTGACGACTCACGTTTTGACGACTCACGTTTTGACGACTCTCGTTTTGACGACTCACGTTTTGACGACTCTGTTCCCTACCTGACCACACGTATCGCGACACTGCTACCACACGTTTCACTGACTTTTCTTGAGGGATCAGCGGTGGTTTCTTATGTTTCTTGGTAGCGGCAACACTGCATTTCTTGGTTTCAGTCTTGCATTCGGCTCTCGAAGGACCATGAATTGTTGGGGATTCTCTTGGAGGACACTAAGACCAGGTCGAGGATTAGCTTACTTGTTAATGAAACACTTGCTTGATTATAACTTGATGTTTATTCTTCAATGGATGGCCGAGGACTGATTTCAACCGCGCAGGGCTGCTCTATTTATATAATTTTTCCTAATAATTGTGACTCTACTGCTGGTGCCCTCTGGTGGTCACGCCCACATCGGGTCACTTTACTTTGACCAATCAGAGGGCAGCACAAAAAAGTACAGATTATTATACAATTCCCTATCTAGGGTCAAAACTTTACCGTGACGAGGTCCGTTACGCTATTTCTTATTTATTCAGGTACCTCGTCACGATAAACACACAAAAACATATGTTAACGATAATATAACAATATTCACTTTACTTACAATTCTTATTACTAGAGTCCTTTACTTATTCTCACTTATTAGAACGTTGCTTATCAGTCTTTAACACTGTTTATTGTTCACACACAACGCACTAATCACTTTGCCGGGCTTGGCAGCCGGCCTCGTTAACACACTGTTTATTGTTTACACACCACGCACTAATCACTTTGCCGAGATGTGCAGCCGGCGTCGCCAACAATACGGACCAGAAAAGTGAAATTCAAAAAGGACTTTTGATGTGATGCATCTGAAGCCGCACGTAAAACCGATTGCTGGCGTGGCGACGCATGCCGTGGCGACGCGTCGCCACGCTATATTATAAATAAAGAACAATTTATTTCTTTACAAAAAACTGAATATTTGGTTTTTGTTTATGCCATATTTATTTTCTTTTATTAAACCATTGTTTCAACCAAATAATGGTTTTTGACGTTTCACATCTGCCAGGCGTCCTGCGAGTCAGGGCGGCATGGAGAGTGCGATTGTCGCAACCCAGCGCTGGGCACGCCACAATTACGGCGATAAGTCCCCTCTTTGAGGAGTGGCTAGAGAGGCGCCACGGCGTCCTCACCTTCCGCCTGACGCAGGTCCTCACCGGACACGGTTTTTTCGGGAGGTTCCTGTTCCGGATAAGGCGGGAGGAAACGCCCGGGTGTCACCATTGTGTGGATCGCCCGGAGGACACGGTGGAGCATACGGTGGAGGTCTGCCCGGCTTGGGCGGAGCACCGCCGTGTCCTCGTGGAGGCGATTGGCGGTGGCGATCTCTCGCGTCCGGCCTTGGTCCAGGCCATGGTACGGAGCGAGAGGGCTTGGGAAGCCGTCACCTCTTTCTGCGAAGCAGTAATGTTCGCGAAGGAGGAGGCGGAACGCGTGAGGGAGAGACAAAGTTTGCGCCCTCACGCCCCTAGCCGCCGCAGGAGACGCCCTGGGCGTCGGGAATCGCAGGCCGATTCCCGGCCACCGTAGGCGCGGGCTTGCGAACGGCGAGCAATGGGCAGCTCGCCGTTCGATAAGGACCAGGCCCGGGTCGACGGCGCGTTGTGTTCCACGCGCGCCTCAAAGAGATGTCAGCACCAATGACGGGGTTTGCTAGGACCGATGCCTGCTAGGGTTGCGGAAAAGTCCAAGAGGGTTACCGTGGCCCCTGGCACAGGCAACTGAAGGAACACGGGTGGGTTTTAGTCAGTAAGAGTCTGACACGCCCTCCTGCTCTGCCCAGAGCGGGAGAAGTTATTTGATGATTTCCCACCCACAAAAAAAAAAAAAAAAAGGCGTCCTGCGAGAACATTTTTTTTTTTCAAATTTCTTTCAAATAATGTTATTAAGAGTTTGATACCAAAGTATTGCAAGGTGTAGGAGGTAGGTAATTTTTGTAATAAGAAAATCAGGTTTTGATTTTAGGGCTAAATAACACTACATAAGCAAAATAATGCGTATTTCCAACAGGTACCTTTGTTGGCTTCCTCAGTAGCGAGCTCGGCGATCAACGCCGTATACTGGTCGCTAAGAAGGAAAGAGTGATAATATTTCTCCTGTATTGTGTCCACTACGCTGTCTTGAACTTCATAGAATACTTCTGGGCCCTTATCTCCTAGTAAAAATGCTTCCATTCTTTTTCTGGTATCCTGAAGCAATACACAAAGAAATATAACTATCTAGAAGTTGTTTGTGGTTCCTTGTAATTGAGAAGCTTAGAAAAATTATCAACTTTATGCTGAAGGATTCTAAAAGGATATGTTACTTTTAATGTACAGTCAGCTTTATGACGTTGCAGTAAGGGCGCTTTTCGTAGTGCAATTTTTACCAATTGTGCATACTTATATCAACTGGACCATCTCTGTATCATCTCCTAGAGGGGTTTAAATAGGGGACGAAAGTCTGTGTGGAAGTTCATCATTTTTGCCGATGGCTTGTAAAATATAATTTACTTTACCTTATCAACTTTAATCTCAGCGCTAGGCGACCTAATATAGGTATAAAATATTTCCGCGCCGAGCTGATGCCAGCTACTCCTGGGACTGTGCCTCAACTCCTCGACAGCCATCCAGAAGCCGACCAGACCCTGGGAGCACATCGTCTCCAGGAACATCGAGAGATATCGCCGGCCTGTCACACTCTCCATGATTTTGTGTAGAGGTAGAGTCTGTAATAGAATTGACAGCAGATTCAAACAAATGCGTATCAGAGCAGTAATACTACTTGTAAATAGTGCTTGTTAGTAATGCAAAAAGTATATTGGTATTTGTGTCTATGGCACTATGGATGGCCCATGTTTTGACTCTGCATCATCCTAAGATTGACTGGTAGAAAATGCCTCAGGCATTACGTCCGCCTTGGGACAGTATTGTTTTACTTGTAACTGTTGAAGTATATAAAGCTTAATTAAAGTATATAAATAAATATTTTTATGTTTTATTTCTTCATTGAACCAATTTTACTTTAGGTATATATTTATACAGCCGATCGGACGTCACGGTACCCGGCCGCATGCCCGCGCATTCATCAATGTGATTACAGAGTAGGACGAGCACTATGCGCAAGAGTTTTATACCATATCTCGCGGAATGCGCTCTGATAATAATAATAAATAAATAAATAATAAATAAATATCGTCTGACATTGCACACAGCACCATCTAGTTCCAAGTTAAGCACTTAAGGCTTGTGTTATGGATACCAGATGGTTGATACACTACTTAAATACATTTTTTTTTTCGTAAATACATACATATTATAAATATACATCCATGACTCGGGTACAAATATCCATATTCATCATACAAACATTTGCCCCTACCGGGATTCGAACCCAGGACCATTTGGTTTCGCTGACTACACTTAGCCACTGTAGCCACTACACCAAACGTGTCGTCAAAATGTCTGATAAATTATAACTACCCTTTACTCTCCACCAGGTGTGAGGGTGAATCAGACTTAACACATAATCTGAATGTAATAGTTTTAATGAAATACCAAGACGTCTTTAAGAGTCATAAGATTACTGGATAAATTAGTTATAAAGATTTTTGAAGCTAAACCTAACTCGACTAGGTACTTATTGATATGAATCGCATGCAAAAATCACCGAGATTTTACACTTACACCCAGAATGACCCCAAGAGTAAGCTACATTAAGCTACCAAATGTCCTATCGTAAATTTTCTATTGTAGCTAAGGTATATTATCTCACAAATGTTATATTATACTACCTTCTGCCCGAAACTTCGTCCGCGTGAAATTTCTTGTTTCCCCGACCCACCCCGTCGCATCGCATCGCCTGCCCGCGCTTTTGCTTCTGTTTCACTTAGCGTTCTTTCTAACTTTTTCTTTTTGCTCGGCTTCTAAGGATCCTAGCGTGATTTTAAATCGCCTATAGCCTTCCTCAAGAATTGGACTATCAAATGCAAAAATAAATTTTCAAATCCGACCGGTAGTTCCTGAGACTACCCTCTACATACAAACTAACAAACAAACCAATTTTACCTCTTTATAATCTTCTTATATATAAAATACTCGTGTCACAATGTTAGTTACCATACTCCTCCAAAAACGGCTTGACCGATTTTCATCAAATTTTATATGCATATTCAGTAGGTCTGAGAATCGGCTACTATCTATTTTTCATACCCCTAAGTGATAACTTAAGGGTTGGAAATTATTTCTAGGGACACTAGAAATTCCCTAGAATTAATGTATATGGCAAAACCACGTTTGCCGGGTCAGCTAGTATTATATAATTATTATGTATAGATTTGGTATCCACCCATATTCGTATTAACTAGATAAGTGGTATAAAATGTGATGATAATTCCCTTACCTTGCTATCAGACTCCACCGTCGGAAAAGCACCGTCCCACCCAAGCTTCCTAAGGGCGGTTTCACACTCCGCTTTGGCAATAGTCAGCTGGTTTATATACCTCTTCAGTTTTTTAGCATCTGCTACTTGTTGCCGACTTATATTTTGTGAACCGGTTTTTTCTATAACTTCTATGTCTACACCCTTAGCACGTTTCACGTTTTGTAGGGTAGTTGCTTGCATTATTTGGGTGACGATGTCATATCTGCAATGGAAAATGGAAGTTATTTTGTACTTGACGCCTATTGAACGCATTCTTCGGTACATTCGACGAAAAGTAGGTCAAATAACTCTCACGAAACCGTTGGGTGTTCGAAATCCAAAAGAGATTTTTAGTAGTAATTCAAAACGTTCTCATGGACGCTAAGCCTTACAGTAGGTAATGTGTTCTCGGGTCACGGATGAATGGAAGATCTCGTCAGTGTTTCTGGGGTATTGTTAGATGAGCGTATGACTGTCGAGTAGTTGTATATTTTAACTAATGAAATTGGCCTTGGCCGTTTTATGTTAAATAAAAAAATTGTGTGAAGAGCTTCGACGTGAGGAGGCAACTTCTGGGTACCTACGCTACTGAATTTTCATTAAAACTTGCTTATCGTAAATCAAAAGCCGCGACGGCATTAGCAAAAATTACTGGTTTCACTTAGTAGAAAAAATACACAAGCCCAAAACTGGTTTCGAGGCGTTACATAGACGGGAACTACACGGTTACGCAAGAATGTTAACGTGAATAAATCATAATAATTATAAACATTCTGTTTTAAAATCAAGGCACTCGTGTCTATTGATAAGTTAATGTTAAACGAAAATTTATTTAATTCAATGAGGTCGATAATGCTGGATTAAGGAAGTTACGCGACAAAATATGAATGATAACGCGAGATGATAATAATATGGTTACATCATTTGTAGCTATTTTACTAACATAACGCCATTGTTCTATTTAAAGGGGTAGGCAAAACAATAGTAGGGCAATATGTGTGCTTCTATCATTACAAAAGAACGTAAAAAAGGATTGGTAAAGAACAGATACAAAAAATAATTCTAAAATAAAGTTCACAGTAGATAATGAAACTGTTTGCCTGGTCATATTGCAATATTACTTTAGTACCTACACTTACAACATATCATTTGGATGGCATGCAAATACGCCAAGGGTAATACTGCTCGGTTGCTTTAAATTAACGGAAAAATATGAAGTGTATGCGTCGAAACATTTATTTCTATTATCAGGTTTTTCAATCAATCTTTATGACAATTATTTTTATCAAGCACTCATATCACAGGAGAGTCCTTGACACATATACGTAATTGTTCAGTGAAAGTAATAAACAATAACATCAGTGTGCACTCACCGCAACCGTTTCAGCGTGTCGACATTGTTACAGCTATTGATCAGACGTATGTAGTCTTCAAATGTTTTGGCGTATTCGTGGGTCCTAACGTGCATTGCGTCCACTTCCTTCTGAGCTTCTAAATACTGGATTATCTTCTGGTTTATGTAGTCTGGTTCCGTTACTAGGTCTATTGCTGGCTGTAATACTAGAGGTATAGAAGATATTTAACATAAAAAAAAAACATAGATGCTTTTAATTCTTCTATCATTTGAAAGTTTAGGCAATGTTAAAGTATCGATGTAAAGGCAAGTCGCACTGTTGGTTGGATTGCCATTTGGAAGATGAGTATGCTTGCATGTGCAATGATTTATAAAAATTCTTATATAAAAAGACAAGCTGAAATTAGGCGCACCCCGTAGGTACTACGGACGCGCAATGTTCGGCATGAATATATATAAAAATTACTCTGTGGCCTGACTGTCGCTACGCTACGCTTATAGGACGGAAAGTCGTGTCGCTTGTATGTGAGGCCTTACTACATAAGGCGGGATTAATGACAGTCACCTCAATTAGACACAGATTACCCACAAAGTGTTTCTTTTAATTCATTTTTATTCACTCAGTTAACAATCACATAGTGAATTAAAGCGGAGTCATAGGCATGATTGTTCATGCCTATGACTTCACATTAATTCAATAATAATAAAAATGAAATAATAGTAACACCTGTTGTGTTGTGGGTAATATGTGTTTTTCAGATCCATACAACATAATGGTTATTAACATACCTTTGCATGCCAAGATTTCTCTCATGAGGTGTGTAGCGGGTGCCAATGAGTAACACCGAGGCATAAGAAACATTATCACCAGCTCACTGATCTGTCTTAAGTAGTGCAGTTCTGAGTCAAAGGACATCAGGTGTGGGGCTAGGGCAAATACTGGCGGTTGATTCAATTCCAATCTGCAATGTTTAGAGATTATAAAGTTACGAAAAAAAAAAAAAACATTTAAGTCAATAGAAGAAGCAATTTAATATTTTATTTGAGAATAGATACTGGAATGAGGATATTATTTACAGATTCTATAGGTAATTGTTTGAGCTAATAAACAGTTTTTTTTTTGCTTTGCCATCCTAGCCTTTACTCAAAGACTGCCCAACAGCAGTTTTATTATTGGTTTCCAATAAATAGAACAGCATAAATAGCACCATTAAAAATCATAACAAAACTACAACTTACGCACAACTCCTAGCAATTCTTATTCTTTCAAAATGCTGTGTGATCTTAGTCACCATGTCGCTGGCCAGCAGCTTCTCAGCATCAACACGTAACAGTCTCTCGTACAAGTTCTGTACTCCGCCCCACACATGCTCCTTGAACTTATCTATCACTGGTTCCGGCTTATGAGACAACTCCTTCAGCCAACGGGCCACAAAGTCTCGCAGAACATAGTCAATTAACAGCTGTAACTGGCTATCCACAGTGCGCCCAAATATGACAGGCAAATGAGACTTTTTTGCTGCATGAGGCCAATTTGACTGATCCTCCTGCACACAGAAATACAAATGTAAATATTACAGTGATTGAGGCTTGTAAAAAGTTTATTAAATAAATATGTTATACCTTTAAGGTCTCCTCTATTTGTCGAACATCTTTTTCGACTTTATCCAATAAAAACAAGGAAGTTTGGTGTGGAGAAGATAACGATACATGACCCCAAAGCGTCAACACGAAAACTGCTATCACTATGAATAAACTAAGAAGTAATAAATAGACCAAGCTCCATATAAATGGAAAATACCACACTATAGATAAACACAACGGTGCTATACAAACTGAGATCCACTTGTACATGATTTTCGCTCAATTTATCTAAACATTATTTTTGGAAAAATAGTAAACAAATATGATTAATCGGGAATGTTGGGTTCACAATGCTGTGGCTATCTTTAGATATTTACGCTCGTGTAACACTGTCTACAATACATGCTTTATTTATTTATTATGGAAGTGTTTAACGAGATTTGTGTATAGTTTTTTCCGTAAAACTATCTCCCTCGTCCATTTAATCTCCCTTCCAGTTCCGTTCATTAGCTAGCTGTCAATAAAAGATTTCTTTCGATTCAAACTACTTTAAACTCAGAACGAGATGCAAGACTATCATACTAGTGGTACAACGTGAGTGAAAGAGATCACCAAAAATTGTCAACTACACACAGACGTCACATTGACATAAGTATCAGGCGGGGTAGCAGGAGGTTGAGACTAGTGTTGTTCCTCACAGGGACGACTATTCTATGAATGTACATAATCATAAACAAACGTTTTCTTCCCATGGGGGTAGGCAGAAACTAGAGAAAGCCAGCTGCTACGATCTTTACATGATCGTTTTGTTTCGTTAACGTTCCTACATCTGATCATATAAGCACGCCGCCGCCGGTGGTGAGTAATACGCACCTGACCTTTCTGAAGAACATCACTAATAAGGTAACTATTTATATCCTTCTATAATCCTTATAGGGTGATGCTTCCGGGCGTTTTCACTCACATCTGTCTTTTATATACCTACCTTGTATTAGTCGCCTTTTATTCATCCTCTCAACGTGACAAAACCATCATCCAAACCACTTATGCATACTCTTTTCAATTCTTATCACGTTCATTAGCTAGCTGTCAATAAAAGATTTCTTTCGATTCAAACTATTTTAAACTCAGAACGAGATGCAATACTGTCATACTAGTGGTACAACGTGAGTGAAAGATATTACTATACTCTTTGGTGAAAGAGATCATCAAAAATTGTCAAATATACACAGACGTCACATTGACATAAGTATCAGGCCAGGAGGTTGAGACTAGTGTTGTTCCTCACAGGGACGACTAGGTATTCTATGAATGTACATAATCATAAACAAACGTTTTCTTCCCATGGGGGTAGGCAGAAACTAGAGAAAGCCAGCTGCTACGATCTTTACATGATCGTTTTGTTTCGTTAACGTTCCTACATCTGATCATATAAGCACGCCACCGCCGGTGGCGAGTAATACGCACCTGACCTTTCTGAAGAACATCACTAATAAGGTAACTATTTATATCCTTCTATAATCCTTATAGGGTGATGCTTCCGGGCGTTTTCACTCACATCTGTCTTTTAAATACCTACCTTTTATTAGTCGCCTTTTATATGCCTTTTATTCATCCTCTCAACGTGACAAAACCATCATCCAAACCACTTATGCATACTCTTTTCAATTCTTATCACGAAATCTTCTAAACCGTTACGTTGCCCCACATCATTCCTCAGCCTATCATTCATAGTTACACAATTATACCACACATGGTTTGCTAGGAACGCATTTCCACAGCATTTATTATACTTTCATGCCTCTTTTGCCCCACCCAACATTCACTTCATACATGAGCGTAGACACCAGCACACTATTGTGAATAGCCAATCGAGCCTATTTGGACATCGAATGGTTGGTCACAATCGTAATAATTAAATTCTATAGCACCATAAAATATACCTATACTAATGTATAGTTTCAAAAACCGCCAAGTCCAGTGAGGTTATTAATCCAGGAATAGAAAATTTGTGATGAATTCTTGTAGCATTACTTATCTATATAAGATTCTGTGTCTTTTGAAAAATTTTTCGCTCTTAGTACATTTTGTAACTTATTCATTAATTTATTATGTTTTTTAAACGTCTAAAAAGCAAAAATTAAGGGACTTTGCTGAATTTGAAACTGAAGTCCGGACATTGTTAGTTTTGAATCTAACATACATGGACATTGCTGCATTTGTTATGACTAATAATATGTATGCATCGACTTGAACCATTTCGATACTTTTAAAGTATGTCATAATAATTACCACGCAGTCACGACAAAAGGTCATTGTGGCAAATAAAAAACAAATTTAACAATCAATGAAAGTTTATTTAATTTTTTTATTTATTATAACTACCACTAAACTACTACTACCGTCTCGAGGGACGTCTAGAAAGTATAATATGATTCTTTAAAGTTTTTAATTTAACAGCATCCTGTGATCTTTTAACCTTGTTCATTCATATCGCTCATTGTGAGAGAGATATATAGGTACACTGATCATTTTTTTATGAGTAGGTTCAGTTACGTTTTTCGGGTATTTTTTGCGGTATATCTGAAAAAAAAACAAACAAAGAATTGAAGAAAATAGGTTTTGTAAATTGTACATGAACCCTATTAGAAAATAATACGCGAACAGTATTGGACTAACTGGATAACTGGAAACTAACTGGTTAACTGGACCCAACAAACTAAATAAAATATTGAAAAAGCTCAATAAGTTAATAATATGAAGCCAACACGCAGACGTGAGTCCGCGTGTTGGTTTCATAAAACATTCTAACAGATAAAAAAAATAACCAAGTTTGTACAAATCCGAAATTTCAATTAGGTAGCTACATCAAAAATTGGGGATCGGCTCACGTAAATAAACATGGACATTTCGAATATTATAGTGACCCGAAAGTCAGATAAAAAAATACAAAGAAACAATATCAAATAGTTCCAACATAATACATTTAAATATTTAGAAAGATCAAAACTACTCATAGTAGTATCTACGTACCTCTCTAATTTCTGCAGGTTTCTTTTCCATTGTTTCGGATTTCTCTGCGGTTTCCGAGCTTTACTTTTATCCACAACGGTCGGGGTTGTATCCATCTTCATAAAGATAGCACATTTACTTTGAAAATAACACATTATCTACTAATAATATTAACTTTTTCACGACAAAAACACAACAAAAACGAATCCGCCGTCATAATAGTTTTGAGTATCACGTGACCGAAATGGTGACTCGCTATTGGCTAGTCAAGACTTTGCAGTTTTTGAATTAAACTATGATGGACTTTGCTGTGTTTGCTACTTACAGCCTACTTTAAAGTAGATTTTCTATTGGACATAGCTGTGTTTGGTAAGATTTCGATTCATCAGATCTGATTCTGATCAGATTGTGCGGAAAAATAGAGTTACTAGAGACTGATATAAAAATATTGCTTTATGAAGAAAATGGACTTTGCGGGTTTTGAAGCTATATAATACCCCTGTCTAGCACATTGACTTAGCACCATTCACTTTATTTCCCATATTCACTCTCCTTTCCATTTTTTTCTCATCTTCATCATTATATGTTTTAGTCTTTTATTGGATAGAGGTCAGATTAAAAAAAAATATTGTAGTTTTCTCTGTCTACGGTCTACGATGTATGCTGACGTGTTTTGAATTGGCGACACTAACTACTTTCTATAAAATGGCTTGTCTCTGACCAAGTGACTTAGCCCCTGGCTGGAGGCTTTGAGTTAGCTCGAAGGCACCACAGGATTGACCGGTTAAGCAGTCACGGCCTCTCAAGGCCAACTGCGAGACGCCATACAAAAAAAAAAACCATGTGACTTAGATCCACGTTCCACGCCACGCGCGCACTGCGCAGTCTTTACTCTTTCGTTCGCCATCTTGACAAGTCAATCAAGTTGACTGTGCGCTCGTTTATGTAATATTTTTTTCTCGACTCGGCTTTGGTTTTGGACTATTTCGGTTTACTATCACGTTGACCTTGGCTCTTCTATTTTGAACATTGATTTACTTAAAGATAGCGATTTGGACTCGATTTTGGTGTTTGTTGTTATATCGTACGAACTGTTTCAACATGTCGAAAAGAGGACGTACAATCAACACCCAGTCACGCGAATTGGTTGTGAAGTTAACCGAATGCTTCGAACGCGAATCAGTTAATGGTGGACCTTTATTGCCCGTAACGCAAGTGCAAGGTCACGCCGCAGAAGTACTTGGACTCGGCAAAAAAACTATTCGAACCATCTTGAAGGATTGTGGCCTGTTTAGTGGTAGTTCCACGTCTTTAATAACAATTATGAAGCAAATTGGATTCAAATACAAGAAAACCGACATAAGGAAAATTATGATGAAACGATATGATTTAACTTTGAGATATGATTTAACTATCATTTTTGAGTGCGATGAACAAAATCACAAATTGGGACAGTGTCCTATTTATCGATGAGACTTGGCTGAACTCGAATCATACCGTGCCGCAGTCGTGGACGGACAATACCAAGGCATCTTGCTCAAAAGTGCTAATGGGAAAAGGTGGATGTCTAATAATCTGCCACGCTGGATCAGCCGGGGGAGGTTTTGTAAATGATGCCTTACTCGCATTCGTGTCTAAAAGTACAAAAGAATATCACGAAGAAATGGACGCAAATAAGTTCACCGAGTGGATTACTAACTTGTTAACAAATCTCCCCGAACAGTGCAAAATCATTATGGACAATGCGTCTTACCATTCAGTTCAAATAGATAAAGCACCTACTCAAGCAAAAAAAAAGGCTGATATAGTGGCATGGCTACAAAGACAAGGCGTTGAAGCTGACACGAAATTGTTGAAAACTGAATTGCTGGAAATGGTAAAAGAAAATAAACCTGCGAAACTAAAATTGATGAATTGGCACTTCAGCATGCACACAAAGTGATAAGAACTCCGCCGTACCATTGTCAGTACAATGCATTTAGGGTTTTTGACTTTTATTGCTTTAAATAAAACTCCAAACAAACATTTATTAAAATGATTACAAAATATCAAATATTGTAAGTACTAAAATTTATTTATTTATTTAACCATTTAAGTACACACTTATATAAACAGACAAGAAGAAAATAACAAAAATAGGTACAAAGGTGATGCTTATTTCTAATGAAATCTCTTTATTAAATATTAATAATTAATTATTAAAATTAATTAAATCGTAACTGAACTATGCTAGTGAACGTCCGTCCGATCCGATGGTCGCCGACATACTATATTCATATTGTAGTCTGTGGTCGCCGACATAATGCTCGAACGAAGCCGCGCCCGATGCCTGCTGGTGTCCCCGCTCACCCGCTTGCACTCCCCTCTCCGTCTCGTACCACCATCACGCCACTATGACGTCACAGCTGAAGATACGCCCCCTGGGGCCTATTCTTCAGCTAACTCATAATCAAATCGATCAAATACTCATACAAACTAGAATCGATTTATCGTGAGTATCGAGTTCCGAGTACCGAGTCGTATGGTTACTTCACTAGTTACGGCGCGATGACAATTATTGTCAAAACGGGCCTTCTTTTTGTTTTTTTTGACAACTTTTAAATTGATGTGATGTCAAAAATAATATCTGATAGGGTTTTTGCATTTTTGTGAACGTGTTGTTGACGTGCCCGAAAATTGTATGTGCATTTCGAGGTTTTGCGTGATGTATTACTTTTGAGAAGTAATTGTTAAGTGATCTGAAATCAATTATGTGCACCTTATCTAAGTAGTCGTAGTCAGTCTGTAAATAAAATTGTAGTCATGATAATTATAGCACCATTGCTTTTAATAAGAAGCTCGTTATTATGTGGATCTTAGTGTCGTTCTTATTGATATTATAATTACTTTGGTATTGTTTTAATTGAATTATTATAATGTCTGACATAGAGGCTACATATCTAGTCGTCGGCGGAGGAATTGCGGGCGTTACTTGTGTCGAAACACTAGCAATCTTACATCCCGAGGAAACACTTGCAATAATCACAGCGTCTTCGTTAGTGAAAAACGTAAGCAATGTGAGTTTCTATGCTAAAACAATAGTAAAATTTGATGTTAACGAAACAGAAGCAAGCTCCTTGACTAGAATTCATCCAAATCTAAAGATTATTTTTGATTCTCTGAAACATGTTGATACCAAAACACAAATTGCATATACTCATGCAGGTGATAAAATTAAATACAAGGGCATGTGTATTTGTACTGGTGGAATACCAAGACTAATCAGAGATTCCCATAAAAGTAAGAGAATACTAGGAATAAGAGATACAGAGTCAGTGAAAGAATTTCAGGAAAAACTAAAAATGGGACGCAGGATGGTTATAGTTGGTAATGGTGGTATAGCATCTGAAATAGTGCATGCCACAACTGGAATACAGAAAATATGGGTCATCAGAGATGACTATATTTCTGCTACGTTTATTGATCCTGGAGCAGCAGAATTTTTCCAGAACACATTTACAAATAAAGAAATACAGCCTGATCAAAAAACTGTTTTAAGAAGACATGTTTTCTCAGAGGAAGACCAAGTTGTTTCTTTAAACAAAGACTTAAAATCAGCTGCATTAGGTCCAGATTGGTACCGAAAACTGGAATGTATAAAAGATGACAATGGTGTACAGGAGCTTGAGACTATTTATAAAGTTGAAATAAACTCAGTAGAAGAGACAAGTGACAAGGAGTATCCCCTTGAAGTAGTGCTTTCAAATGGTAGAACTATTGGATGTGATTTTGTTGTGTCTGCAACTGGTGTTGAACCTGCTGTGAATTTCTCATGGGATAAAGAACCAGTGAAGGGGCCAGAAGGTGGTTTAGCTGTAAATGAATTTCAAGAGACATCAATAAAAAATGTGTATGCAGCTGGTGATGTTGCTCATGCAGCTTGGGATCACGCTCCACATTGGTTCCAGCTGAGGCTATGGACTCAAGCTAGACAAATGGCAGGAATGGCCGCTAAAGCCATGCATGGGAAAAATATAAATGAAGAAGTGTTACAAGACTTTTGTTTTGAACTTTTCACACATTGCACTACACTGTTTGGTTATCAAGTTATTTTATTGGGGAAGTATAATGCACAAGGATTAGGGAGAGATTATGAAATTTTACTACGTATGACACCTAATAAAGAATATATAAAGCTTGTACTACAAAATGGTAAGCTACAAGGTGCAATATTGATTGGAGAAACAGATTTAGAAGAGATGTGTGAGAATTTGATTCTTGATCAGTTAGATTTGACACCTCTTGCAGATCAAATTTTGGATCCAGATATTGACATTGATGATTATTTTGATTAAGAAAAAATATAACTGACCAGCTGTTGTGTGTGACAATTGTGACAATCCACAATAATACAGTATACTTAACACAAGATAATACTTATTGTAAGTATACTGTCTTGTAAATACTAGAAATTGTACAAATACATAATATATTGTTATGTTGTTCATTGATGTGCTTTCATTTACCTAGCAAACTAACTGTCTACTTTGGCCAAGGGGTGGGTTTATTTTTCTTTGTCCCAAGTTAGAGGTAGCCTAAATTATTTTATTTGTAAAATGTTTGCATGTGGAAGGCAGTGTGTTAGCCATAACCACAGACTATACACATAGAGATAGAGCAACTTGGATACTACATATAGGGTGGAGCATTTTTTTTTTTAGATTTTAGTAATGTAGGATAGTGGAAAAGTTGCCTCTTGGTATATGTTTAACTTATTAAGGGGACAATTAAATTAGTGGAAGTATTGCACCAAGAACTTTGAATTTATTAAAAAAAAGGGAAGAACTAAGGTCAATAGAAAAATAAAATAAAAATTCCATGCAATATTTTTAAATAAATATACCTAGTACCAAAGAGATTAAATTGTTGCTAGTATAATTTAATGTCTTTGCCTAGTACACTTTACTGTTTGACAGGTTGTAAGGAAACTAAATAAATTACGATGTTAAAAAATTATAATAATTCGAATTAGCTCTTACGACATGGAAGTGACAAATAAACAAAATTTATTCAGTTTACTTTTTTTTGTATTGAATGAGGGCATAAAATACGACACGACTCTCAACTTATTCTTAATCCAGCCTTCCATTCTTACCGGTCCACAGACTGCTGGGCAAGATTCTGTTACTTATTCTATGCATCTTACGGTTGCTGGAGTGTGACATGGGATCCCGCGGAAAACTGATAAAATTTCGGAATCCACTTTATGGTAATCTGCCAACGCTTCTAAAATCACTTCAGTAGGAATTATTTTGGTAAGAGGTGGTTCCGTAGGGTTTTCCCAATGTATGAGATTTGTTAAATCTTGTGCACCAAAATTGAATTGTTGTAATTTAAATACACGCAAAGGAGTAAAGCCAGCAGAACGATCACGTATCTTTAAAATTCGTCGAAGGGCAAATTTCTCTTATGTGTTTTCGATCGTTTGCTAACATGGCAAATAATATACAGGGTGTTCCATACTATATTGTAGTTTTTTTATTTATTGTTGTATCTTATACTATATTGTAGTCTGTGGGGTGTTCGGCAGAACGTTGAACCACAGAACATATATACTCTAGAGCGTTGAACATACAAAAATGGCAGATACGATATGGTCGTCTGCTATCTACCTAGCTCAAATGATTTGACCTAGGCCCCATAGTTTTTTTTTTTTAATAACCGAATTTCAGGAGTTTGTCTGATTTTTCTACACGTGAGGCTTTTACCAATCAGGTACTTACCCAATACACTATCGATTTTTAATTTTTACCACGAATACGATGAATTTTGCAAAACATTTTACATTTCACAAATCGAATTGCATCAAAATCCCCTTTTTGAACTAAAATTGGTCGATAACCCTTAAGTTTTTTTTTAAATTAAACAAATTACATACCGTTTGAAAGGCTATACACCAAGGATGTTTCGATGAAATCCTAAATCTTCAATCACTTTTAGTTATTTTTTAATGCAATGTATAGAAAACCTTAGTCATGTTTACCCCTTTTTGTAATGTTTGAAGGCTCATAGCTTTTTGTCTAGCTGTTATCAACAACCAACCAGACAACCAACAGTCGAGACAAAAACAAAAAAAGTGTTGCCAGTTTCGTCTATCCTACATAAAGTAATATTACTTCAAAGTTTTCAAACTCATAAAAATCGGTTAATAAAAAAATCTATGGGGCCTAGGTCAAATCATTTGAGCAGGTAGATAGCAGACGACCCCACCTATCTGCCATTTTCGTATGTTCAACGTTCTGCCGAACATCCTGTATTTTCACAATGACCAAAAAACCCGTTTCGCTGTATCACGGGATCTATCACCTGCCTGAGAGTATCTGGCAGGTATGGTGAAAGTTTAATTGTATCAAACAAATGTTTGACGCCATAAATGCAATGCGGCTGAGTTTTAATACGGAACCACATAGGAGCGTAGACTCTTACCACGAAGTCCGACAATATTTTCAGATTATCTGATGGGTTTTCGGTCGAAACGTAGAGCCGCAGAAATACTGTTTTGCCGTAGTAAGCGACCTGGAGAGACATATTTTGCCAATTTTCGTGACACTGGCCTTTATTAATTGCTTGACACATTTCTAATAGATATAATTGGTCCGTGCTCAGATCTTTACGCGTCTTCGTTATGTCTGGCAAACAACATGTTATAAGGCACTGAAGGTTTTGACTGGTAGGCACTCACGATTATTTAGTGTCTTTCCTATTGGCCCACTAAAACTTTTTGGGCCTGTGGTAGTACCGTCTAAATGTTCGAAAATATGTCTTAAAGTCAATTCGTTTGCATGTCATTGACATACCAGCCATTGTGGTGGACGTTGCAGCTTGCTTTCAAGCAATTTAACAATTCCAGCTTTGGTTCCAGTGTTGACGTCGATTCCGTCACAACCAACAACCAATAGCCACAATTTTTGTCGAACTAATTGAGTTTTCCACAAAAAAACGAATACAACTGATTGGCTATTGTTCTAGCATTGCCAGACTTTAGGGCAAGTTTAGGGAGATGTGACCCAAGTATTTGGACCCCGGCTCTTTTAAAACGGTTATGTGTTCTTCAACTATGACTCTCCTTCTATCAACTTCTTGAACTTATGTCTTATCCTTTCTGCCATCAAACGAAATACCAATATAATCTTGAAAGTCAGTCAAACTTTTCTATATTAGAGATTTTCTTGTCTTCGATCTAACTCTGCGAATTTTGGACCGATCAACAATATTATGCGTTTTCATTTGTCACAAAACCAAAATCTTGGAGCGTGGCAGAGTCATGGCAGCACCAGCTCTATCAGAAATTCCGAAACGATCCAAAGTTCTAGTAACCGCCACATACGAGGTTCCTGGTAGCATGGAGATACTTGGCGTGGATACAATAGAAGATGTCGACGACATGTCATTTACAGTTTCACAGCTTCTTTCAATAATTATCTCCGTAGAAGAACTTGATCGTTCAATGGTAGGTGCTTCTATGTTGATTGTCGCAGCCTGTAAATGTTGGTTTTCGCACGGTTTGCGTTTTGTTTGCATTTCAATTTTTTTTTAATCTTCTTGGTAGTTACAAGTCAATCTATTGACTCATCCATCATTGATCGTTTTTCTTTCGCTTCTTTGATCAGTCAGGAAATGTCTTTCTTGAATCGGTATTTTGCGGTCTTTTTCACACGAACATGTAGCAAAGGACAAACATTTGCAGGAAGCAACGTCAAATAACTTTTTGCTGTCGATTTTGAATTGTTCTACCTTACTTAAATAATTTTCATTATTTTTTCTACCTTGGTAAGGTTTTAAAATTAAGCGGTATTTGTCGTCAAATGCTCTTATCGGAGCTGTTTTAGTACGATGATCTATAATGGGAATAGAAGCTTTCCTCCAAATCGTCTCGATTTCGGTAACAACATTACCGATGTGTTTTCGACAAGATCTTGACGTTTTTGTGTAGGTACTTACGGTAAGCAATATACAAGAGCGTTTATACCATAAGAGTGGCAACGTCGCAATTTAGTGTCATAATTCGTGGTTTTCAATTTTTATCTTAGAGCATTACCTACATTATTAATGCTCTAAGATTTTTATCATTTAATCGCAGCTATCGTAAAAAAATCTGTTTGATTAACTTTTTAAAATTACGTGAAAGTGTTTAAAAAGTAAGTAACCGTAATGCTTACAGTTATTTTACAAAGAAAATAACGCCCTGCAAGTTTCCAATGTATTATTTGCATATAAATAGAACTGTAAACGGAACGATTTCTTACCTTTTACACAGTTTTCACATAATTCTAAAAAGTTAATTAAACAGATGTTTAAAATATAGCTCCGATTAAATGTTAAAAATTGAAAACCACGAAATATGACACTAAATTGCGACGTTGCCACTCATAAGGTATAAACGCTCACATCTTCGTAATAAATAAGGCAGCGTATTTTTGGGTAATTCCCTTCCTGATGTAAATATAGGACATTTATTTCCATTGCGTAAACTCATTATCTTCTCATATAATCTCAGTACGAAATATTCAACAAACCACAGACCAAACTAATAGCAAAAGAAAGTGACGTGCAATCAATTTACAGGTCTTAATTCTCACTAAAAACAATAAGTTGACTTTAGTTGACACTTTAGCTATGTCGGGGTTTTGCTGCCTAGCCTGACCCGCACATAGGCGGGCATAAAATGCATCGCGTGAAGTGATTTATCGCGCCAAATAGGTATCGAAATTTTAGAAAAATATATGTTAGAGGCGTGTCGCAATCATAATGTGGCTCTTGCTGTTATACAGGGTGGCCGGAACATTGACGTCCAAAAATAAAATTTCGGTCCCTCGTATCGTGGGGTATTCGAATCACCCCCATGTATGTTCCGCGACTTTTCATAGTTTTCGAGTTATGAATTTTTTTCTGAATGTTTGAAAATTTTCGACCTGACCAACCTAAAATAATTCAAAAAAAAAAGTAGAGGGTTTTATCGAGTTTCTTTTTTTGCAACTGAATTTTCATAAGTAGTACTTTTATGCATAAAATAATCAGCTTCGTAACTGTGGTGAAAGTTATGAAAATGTTGATCTAAAGTGAAAAATTTACGTCCGGTAAATTATGACTTAAATTTTCAACTTCAAATTAAAAATCTAAACAGGTGACTTCATGGTTCTCAAGTAGGCTTCAAGAATGCGCCAGACTCTCAGCTTTCATAATCATTAAAAAACGTAGGACTTAATGGGGCTAACTTTGGCCTTAATCGGCCTTCAAAGACTGCGAAGTGGAAAATTCTTAAAATTAGCTATCTGATTAATAATTTTTTTTTTTCCATTTTCTCGCTCCTAAGGTTATTTAGTTTGCTAACCAAAAATGACTGCAGGAAAGCTAAGATTTAAACACGGAGATTTTTTTAAATGTTAGTTTAATGAATTTTGCGCGATCCGTTCTCGTGGACTATGGGTTGTAAACGAGGGTGCAACTCTTTTACCTGCAATAACAATGGACCGAGAGGAAAAGAGACCGAATTATTGCTATCTCTCTCACGCAAGGCGCGCAACCGAAGCCAACGCAAAACAAGTACCTCAGTCGTACTCACATTGTGTTTACTGCTATACGCGTGTCGCCATTTTGTCTTTACCACACTCGCTTTGCCCACGGACTCCGCTGCCTACTTGTTTGACTACTTTGCTCGTTTATTGGACTGTGTTTTGCATTCTGATTTGGACTTTTTTTACGTGGAAGTGTAAAAAATGAGTTACACGTTAAGTGAATATGCAGAAATGCATTATTTTTATGGAGTTGCACAAGGAAACGGCCATGAAGCAGCGCGACTGTATCGCGAACAACTTCAACGTCGTGGTGGGCCGCAACCTGAGCGATATCCCGACCATCGTGTTTTTATTAACACGCACAACACTTTGATGGCAGGCCGCATTCCTGGTCGACGCGGCAGTCATGAAGGAATCCCTAGAGCTAACCCGGATCGCAGAGAAATGGTGCTGGAAGAAGTTCAGCGAAATCCGTCTACGAGTACGAGAAGTATGGCTCGTGCTCTGAACATCCCAAGGACTTCTATCCAAGACATTCTTCACGATGAAGAATACCACGCGTTCCACATCCGACGAGTCCAAGCTTTACTGCCTACAGATCACCAATTGCGCGTTGATTTTTGCCAAACCATGTTACGAAAAGAGCAAGAGGATCCTGGATTTTTCAATAAAGTTTTATGGTCAGATGAGTCACGATTTGAGCGATCCGGAATATTCAATATTCATAATTACCACACGTGGGCGAATGAAAATCCACTCGAAGTGAGAGCTTCGACATTTCAACATCGCTTCAGCGTTAACTTGTGGTCTGGTATTCTCAATGGCGAACTAATTGGTCCGTTTGAACTGCCGTCCAGACTTGATGGAGAAACATACAAAAACTTTTTGGAAAATGAACTTCCATTGTTGCTGGCAGATGTGAATCTCGAACTCAGACGAACCATGGTGTTGCAAAATGACGGCGCCCCGTGTCACTATGCAACCCAGGTCCGAAATTACTTAGATGAAACATACCCCAACAGATGGATCGGACGCAGCGGACCAATTAGGTGGCCTCCACGCTCACCTGATCTCAACCCCATCGATTTCTTTATTTGGGGCTATTACAAGGAAATAGCATACGCATACGCCCGAGACTGTTCAAGTGAACAAGAGCTGAGGCAGTTGATTGCAGAAGCTGAACGTGTTGTGAGAGAGAACAGAGACGCTTTTAGACGATTGCCAGACAATTTCTTACGTAGGTGTAGAATGTGTATTGCTGCTGGTGGTGGCCACTTTGAAAACCTTTTCTAAATGTTAAAAATAAATTAAGTACTTTTTTCACATTATCATCTGTGTTTTATTCAAAACCACTTTTTACGTAAAACTTTTCTTACCCAACTCTGAAACTATTTGTTGGTTAGTTTTCAGTATTCTTATCATTAATTAACCTTAGGAACGAGAAAATAGCCAAAAAAAAATAATTACTCAGATGGGTAATTTTAAGAATTTTTCCACCTCGCTGTCTTTGAAGGCCGATTTTAAACAAAGTAGCCCTATTAAGTACTTCATTTTTTTTATGATTATGAAAACTGAGAGTCTGGCGCATTCTTGAAGCCTACTTAGGAATTATGAAGTCACCTGTTAAGATTTTTAATTTAAAGTTGAAAATTTGAGTCATAATTTACCGAACGTAAATTTTTCACTTTAGATCAACATTTTCATAACTTTCATCACAGTTACGAAGCTGATTATTTTATGCATAAAAGTACTACTTATGAAAATTCAGTTGCAAAAAAAGAAACTCGATAAAACCCTCTACTTTTTTTTTTAGAATTTTTTTAGGTTGGTCAGGTCGAAAATTTTCAAACATTCAGAAAAAAATTCATAACTCGAAAACTATGAAAAGTCGCGGAACATACATGGGGGTGATTCGAATACCCCACGATACGAGGAACCGAAATTTTATTTTTGGACGTCAATGTTCCGGCCACCCTGTATATTGGTTTTTGTGTCTGTTTACTAATGATTTTAAATTAAAAAGTGACAGTAAGTCAATTACTTTGCTGTGTAATGAATGACCCTATGAAAACTTGAAAATCTTTGAATTTTTTTGAAAGTCTGATGTCTCGGGAGCAGTACTTCTAATGGCTTGTTCCGGAAAATATTTTACATACGTAATGCTTGAGTTGAGTATATTGGCAACTTTTAATAAACCCCGCGAAAAAGTTTTCCAATTTTTTTTTTTCATACATTGATCGCTCCACCCTACTACGTATGTGTTAGCCTCAGGTTCATGAGACTATTTCGTTTGTTCTGCTTACTACCCAGTACCCGTAGTACGAAGGTTCACCTACGGGAGAATTCTCATTCAGTGAATCAGTCATTCGGTTCTGTTTTTCCTAGCTCAACGGTTCGGACTCATTCATTCTTGAACACAGTCAATCGGTTGACGGTTGTCAAAGTACTCAAAGTATTGTCTAGCTCGGACTGTCAATGTCAAAATTGTCTATTGGATCGACGTCTGTCGAAATAAAATGATCGCATAGTGATGTCAAAATTGAAAATAATTTAGTTGAATGACATCTTGATCAGTAATATTTTTTTTACTTTTAGCCGATTAAAACTAGTTTTTTTTTATTTTTTTACAGAAAAAAAAAACATTATCACTTCATGCCTGTAACCTCCGAAGGGTTAGGCAGAGGCGTACGTAGTACACTCACATTTCATCAGTTACTTTTAAAATTTCTTAATAGGGGACGAGCCATCCACCGCGGCCGGGCACAAATCTGGACTCCGGGCTGTTACTGAGAAAAACCTGATTGAAAAACAAGCTACTAATGATTCCAGAAGGAATATCCCATAAACATTGCTCGACCGTACGGGGTACTCTTTGACGTCCCAGGCATCACCACATCGACCGGTTCTCCCTGTCCTGTGTTGTCCAAATTTATACGGTGCGGATGCATACTAACATTAATAATTGACTGCCATAATTTAGTTAATAAACAAAAATGTAATTTTATGTATTAAGTAAGTAAGTATGTATCTCGATCACTTTATCGTCTAAATATCAAGTCCGTCAATCTTGAATCGATTCCAATAGTTTCATGTGCCCCATCACTAAAATCGTCACTCAAAATTTATTGAGATTTGACGTGTTCCTTGTTTGATGCGCGCATTGTTTTTGTCGACTTTACACTTCTATTTGTTGTAATTCTTAAAACTGACTTGCCAAGTTTTCTAAGTCTCTCACCGTTTCTATAGCAAGCAATTCCATCGTGGTATTGGACGAGTGTATCAATAAGTGTGAAAATTTCTGTATCGTATCGTGTTCTCCTTTGTTTCTTTTCAATTCATCGACTAAATTGTCCAAAATGCCTATATTATTTAGTGTTGTGGCCCGAGGTACAGTGGTTTTAGCTAAATATGCAACATGTGCGGGAAATTTTACGGAAGTTACAGAACAACTACTATCGAAGATACCGCCCCACGATGATAAGTTGACGTACTCTCATGGAAATTATTTGTTCCACTATATTGCGGAAAACAAATTGGTTTATTTCTGCATTACCGATGATGTGAGTACAGCTGATATAAATAGGTACAACCTTGAATATAATATACTTAACAACTATGTACATTTTCTTATTATGCTCATAACTTTCGCTTCAGAAATTCCAACGTTCGAGAGCATTCTTATTCCTCAATGAGATCAAGAGAAGATTTTCGACAGCATTCGGTGACACGGCCCAGACCGCCATACCTTATGCTATGAATGGAGAATTTGCCAGAGTTCTAGCCACAGAGATGAAACATTACAGTGATTCCAAAGACCTTGACACCATATCTAGAGTCCATGGCGAGTTGGATGAACTCAAGAATATTATGGTTAAAAATATTGGTGAGTTATTATAGTACTTTCTGCAACCATTACAGCTTGTTAATTTGGGAAAAAAAAATATTAACTGGGACAACCAATCTCTGTGTCAGCTGTGATATTTTCTAAAATTCACTGGGCATATGTTTATCTTCAATGTTACACAGACAAACAGATTTCTTATTATTGACACACTTATGATAACAAGCCATAGCTCCATAATCCTTGTTTACGCTTCAATAATGTGGTCAACAAATAGGAAATATTTCCAAATACTACTGTTATAAATGCACAGGTTCCCCAGTCAACTTACAAACTAAATTGATGACACTGAATGCCAAATGTTTAAAACCAACTCAATTTTTAGGTTTCCATTAAGCCTCTGTTAATTTGAATAGTAATAAAACAATTTATGCAACAATTAATTAACAACAATTGTTTAACAATTTGTAGCAATAGAACCCACAATGGCTTAAAGTTACTTGGTATTATTGCCACCTATATTATAATTATGTATTGGATAAATCGCCATCAAGTTTGGTCATTTTCCTCTTAAAAGTATTGAATAACGATCATTTAAACCTTTCAATTAAATACGAGGATTGCAGTCTACAAACATTATAATCCTGTTTTATAGCAACATTCATTAATTATATTTGACCTTAAATAACAAATGAACCTAATTTGTATGTACAATACAATCAATTATTTTTCTTCTGGTTTCGATATCAAATAGTTTCACATAAATACAACTTATCAGCCCTTATCTTTGTTTTGCGAACAAACTGCAGTATATACCTAACTACGTATGTGTCATTGACTGTGAATTTAATGGAGAGGCTTATTTACTTGTAAAATTGATGTATTTAATCATGAACTGAACAGACAGCAGTACTGCTGGGGAGTTTGTTCCGCCACTTCTTCTTCCCAGCTAAAGCACTAGGAAGTGGTGAAGGATGGGCGTTTTGGGGGGACTGTCTTATGTGATTTTGACATTCAAAAAGTGCTGATTCTCAGCCTAATTTGAATAAATGACTTTTTTTTTATTTCATGTATAGATGTCATTACCATGCTAGTCATGTATTGTTTACTTTACATGGCAGGCCAATGTTTTAGTTCCATGCTTGAGTATGTTTATTGAAGTATTCATTACAGATATATAAATAATGTAATTGTTAAGTTTTTTTTGTGCATCAAATTATAATCACTTTGTAAGAGTTAACCTGGATGAAATCTGAAGCAGACATTGGTTTATTACAAAAAAACCATGCACTGACAATTTCGAATAGGTAAAAGTTAGTTACATATTAATATTTGACTTACTTTCTCCATCAGTTTTAGTTCTAATTATAAAATATCTTGATTTGTCCATTCACCTTACAAAAAATAATAATGAGGAGTATTAGTGACGACACGTTTGGTGTAGTGGCTACAGTGGCTAAGTGTAGTCAGCGAAACCAAATGGTCCTGGGTTCGAATCCCAGTAGGGGCAAATGTTTGTATGATGAATATGGACATTTGTACCTGAGTCATGGATGTATATTTATAATATGTATTTAAGTATGTATTTACGAAAAAAAAAAATGTATTTAAGTAGTGTATCAACCATCTGGTATCCATAACACAAGCCTTAAGTGCTTAACTTGGAGCTAGATGGTGCTGTGTGCAATGTCAGACGATATTTATTTATTTATTATTATTAGTATTCAGCAATAAATATCTGATTACAACTATCAGTAGTGCTCATGGACGTAGTGCCCCTCTTCAAACAAGCCATTTTCAAAGAACCATGCAAATTATTCTAGTTAAAAATATACTAGTAGAATTTGCCGTTATTTATTGCATGCATTTAAATTACGTGTTTATACTTAATACATTATGGTCCATACCTCCTTCCAAGGCCTTACGATAATTTCATGTAATGATGAGCATCAATCATCAGCATGAAATCATGAGCATGACTATACAAAATTAATGTAATAACCTAAGGAAAGATTAATGTTTCTACTATGAATGCTACCTACAATATTGCTCTATTATCGACACTTAAACTTTTATAAACTATGTACTTAGATACAATGGATTTAGAATTGATTGTCAAATGAGAAGTTATAGAAAGTGCAAGCTGTTGTAATGCATAATGCATAACTAATTAAGTATCTGTGTTAACAAAAGATCAGTCAAGACTACTCAGAGATCATTCTAGAAAGGAAAATATTGGATAGCACTGCCTCAAGTTGAGTCATCTGCTTACCTACCTTTTAAATGAGGTAAAAAGGTGCATGTATTTATTTTAGAATTCACACTCACAATACCTTATAAATCATTGTGGGGAACAATTATAATATCTACTAAGAGAAAAAGTTACAAAATAATATCATCTCTTCTATTTATTATAACCAAATCCTGTGTCCTTCAATAAGATGTTCAAAATGATAATCAAAAGTAATTTATTGAAACTAGGCTGAGAATCAGCACTTTTTGAAAGACAAAAGTATGTAAGACAGTCCCCCAAAACGCCTGCCCTTCACCACTTCCTAGTGCTTTAGCTGGGAAGAAGAAGAAGTGGTGTAACAAACTCCCCTGTATACCTATGTCAAATTATTTAGTTGTTGTTGCAAATGTAGGTGCCAATGTCAATTACATTACTGAAAATATATGAGTTTGGTGAATTAATTATGTGTTTTTAAATTGATTTCAGATAACATGGCAATGCGAGGGGAGAAATTAGAATTACTAGTGAATAAGGCTGACAATTTAGCGACAGGTGTAAGTATTTAAATGATTATCAGAATTTGTCACTATTTCGCAAGTAGTCTAAATTGTGTTCAAACAAAACAGTTTTACATAAATAGTAAAGTTAAATAGATAATAGTTTGCAACTCATAAGATGTTTTCTTTATTTAATAAATATGTAATGTATGTAAGGTTTATGTTGACTACCTACCTTGAATTAGTCACACAATCATAGACATTATAAAAATATCTCATCACATAGTAAAACCAACTATGTTTTAATGAAATTTTCCTCATAGCAATTTTTGAATACAATCATTAACCTTCTTACTATTTCAGTCCGTTGCATACCGCCACACATCGAGAACGTTGCAGCGTTCCCTGTTCTGGAAGAACGTGAAGATGTACGTCATAATGGGAGGAGTCGCCGCTGTCGCGGTCTACCTCATCGGAGCGATGGCATGCGGCGGCTTGAAGTGGGGCAAATGCGTCGGATAAACATGTACACACACATATATTATTACAGCAGTTATCAAATATCATACCTATGATTAAAGGAGTCGTACTACATATTTAAGAGACATGAATTTGATAAACAGCGATTGTTTTCTAAGCATTGTAATGGTTATATGCAATATAATTCATCAATGGCCATCATAGTATTCATGACATGTGAAGTCGCCCACTAGACGCGTGGTAGCGAAAGTCCTCGTCCGTACTAAGGCAGACCCACTACATGATTCTTGTTTTGCAATTTAGGCCAGGTACGGCACATTTTCGGTCATAAGATAATATGATTTCCTTTTATTTATTTGGGAAGATAAACCCAAAATAATAATGTGGAGTAGTGCGAACATGTTCATAGACTAAGAATTTCTCACTACACCGCTACTGTCGTTTAAAATCTCAGCCATCTAGAATTCATTTGAAGCGGGACTTTTGCTTCATAAGTTCATATTCAATGACACGGGCTTATATTATGTCGTCTTCCGTCATGGCCATGTGAAATAGATAGCAAACGAGTTTTAGCGCGAAATCGCTCGTCAAATCTGCATTCTCGATCTAGGCAATTTTTTTAATGTAAATTATACACGGTGATTTTGAATTCACTGTTAACCTTGCAGGAGGTCAAATAACTCATGATTATAAACAACTCTCATAATGAGACCAACTACGAAAGAGTAAAAAAAAATTACACCTGTTGCCTACATTTTCATCAGGTAAATATTGCATTTTTGTATGAAACAGCTGATATTTTTTTCGACATTTCAGAGTTTGTCCCATAGTAAATGTTGCGCATAATCATGAGTACTTTCACGCCCTGTAAAGTCAACAGTGAATTAAAAATCACCGTGTATATTTTTTTAATCAATTATTTTTACTTAAACATGTAGATGCTCTTAAAAGTTGAATAGAACCCCTGTTTTTGTTTTGCCACGCAATATAAGACTTCAATATTTTCAAATATGACCAAGTCATGGACATCCGGGTGCCAATTAGACATGTAATCAGAAATTAATGAAAGTATTGAGTACTACAACATAGACATAACCCTGGGTACCTACCGCCATGAATATCGAACCATAGCGTAACATGACGTCTGTAATCCTCGAAGAGTTGCCTGCATATACAGCCACAATTCGCCAGTTTTGCCTATTATTTAACGAACCATTTTTGAAAAATAATATTGTAGACGACATTAAACACATACATGCGCCTTTCAAGTAAAATAATGTAGAGGATAATTGAAATATTGTACATAC
This sequence comes from Brachylomia viminalis, assembly GCA_937001585.2. Classification (NCBI taxonomy): domain Eukaryota; kingdom Metazoa; phylum Arthropoda; class Insecta; order Lepidoptera; family Noctuidae; genus Brachylomia; species Brachylomia viminalis. Next base: position 16,313,445 of record OW443299.2, read on the forward strand.
CTATATATATATCATACTTACATAGATAATTTATCAATCAAATAACTTTATTTCAATGAATTTTCTATGGGTCTTGATTAGTCTTGTCTGCAAAATAAAAACATGTTTGACAACATTATTTCAACTTCCATCCTGTGAATCATATTAAATACCATATCAGTTTCGTTTTTTAAAACGAAATACAAAATTGATGTTTAATTTTTGCAAGGCAGCTTGGCAGTCACGTTTAAAAGTGGTTGATTAGAAGCTAGTTACATTTTATGTAAATATAAAGGGTTTTCCTCTATGTTTATAACAAAAATTGTTTCTAGAAGCGAATTATTCTACTTAAAAATGTCCTAAAATACTACAATTATGTTCCGGAATAAAAAAGATCTCGTATTTCACATGACGTACTTATCATTATATCTCTTGATTATGCAAATGTCTACTTTAAAACCATACCTACCGCTTGTCCGACATCTGTTTCAATATAATTTTATTCATTTATTAAACAAATTATAATGTATTATTAATAATTATTTAGCATTTTTTTCTGTAGGCGATGATGATAGGTAATGATAGGTATGTTCTTGTAATGTTCTTGTTAATAATTTAATAACATAAAAAGGGTCATAACTAAGGCACCTGTACTCCAAGACATTAATGTAAATAAATGGCTACAGGGTAAAATTGTTAAAAACAATGGCCTGAGATCTTAAGATGTATTAAGGCGCGGGACAAATGTGAGAGGTGTGGAGCGGGCGCGGCGCCACTTCTCTGATATTTCACACAAAATTTATATAGAAGAGGTGAGGCGCGAGACGGGTAAGTATATATTTTGCATGAAATATCAAAGCGGCGCCGCACCCGCGCCACACCTCTCGTATTTGTCCCGCGCCTAAGATATTAATAACGTTAGGTACACTAGGACCTCGTTATCATATTCGACCCTGGTGACTTGGTGATCCTACAACGGTCTCTACTACTGGATGACTGTGTAGTTCTAATGTATGCTATTATTGTGTAAGTGTAATTTGAAAACATCTAATCCCTTATCTAATCATGAGTATTACTTAATATTTTTGTTTTGTTAGCAATTGTCTAAAAGTAAAAACAACAATGTAAACATGTTTAAAAAAAAATGTATAAAAAGGGATAGATGTAGTGAGTGTATCCGAATGCATAATATAAAACGTAAGCGTTTTCGAACGCCGCCTCTGGCGAACCTATGTAAGGCATTCCAAGATGGGCTCTTCCTCTTTCTTCCCATTGGACGCAGGCGACCATCAAGACCCAACTGTCATAAACACGTCGTAATGGAAAAATATAAAAAGTAACAATTAATAAATACGTGATCTCCAAGACAATTGCATCTTATATTAACAAGAACATTACAGTTCTTGTAACTAGTCGGTCACAACTCTATATTTATTTATGCATGTGAAAATATGGCACATCGAATTTAAAAAGGGATCGATTTTGTAGAGCGTCGACTCTGTCACTCTTCTGAGCTATTTGACAGTCTCAAGGGTCGATATGTCATGATATTAATGAACACTCGGATTCTCTCCTGGTTATGTGACGAACCTTTAATACTGATAATTACAATGAGGTCCCGACACTTTTGCATTGAAATAACTCTGTTAACTGGGAATAATTAAACCTCACTCAGAATGCCTTTGTTAGATTTTTCGATTGTTACCTTTGTAATTGGGACTTGTAGTGCAATTGCCTATTGGTCTGGATAGGCAACACGTTTGTCCTCTCTATAAATGAAAAACGGTACATTTCGATATGCCTTAGCGGGGGCCTCTGTAAATAAGACAACTGTCATTTGCAACGGACTTTTTAAGAAACTGGGTAAATGAAAAGCTTCTTTATGATAAATAATCGTAGGTCCCTTGAGATCCCAGTTATCCAGGTTACATTGTATGACCTAGATGTCATACATTTAGTAATACGTTCTGCGAATTCGTGGGGTATAGTGTTTTGAATTAGTTCAAGCTTCAAGTCAAGGTGAACTAATTTTGATTTTGTAATATACATTTGGATTCGATTTAATTGTATCCGATAACGGGTCAACGGGCTTTTATCTCGATATATTAGAATTTTTATCATAATAATAATGGGATAAAAATGTGCCAAGTATACACGGTGACATTTGAATCACAGTTTTGCTAGAACAAACGTTGTTTAGACCATGGTCTACATCTATAGCATCTAATAGAAAAAAAAAACGTCATTGGTCTTCTTAAAAAAACACAAAAAAGGCAATGTTAAAACTATCGGGATTATCGTTACGCCCTACAACACAGAGATTGCGGCTGCAACGCGCTGCGCTCGCGTCTTGAATGCAATATCGCTACCGTGATGAGTACTTTGAAGTTACGGTTAATGTTTCAAACATTATTACACGTTTGAGCAACATAAGACTAATTTGAGAACTCCTAGATTACATTGTTTTAATAACATATTTGATGCTGTAGAATGGTAGCAGACCATGGTCTAAACAACGTTTGTTCTAGCAAAACTGTGATTTAAATGTCACCGTGTATAGACAAGATATCTGTCAGTGTGTTGTGTTCATATTTGCACCACAGGAGAAATAGTTTATATCATGTTTTGACACTGTTAAATGGATGCACCCCAGTAGGGATAATAATAACATTCAATCAATGGTTTAATCATAAAATCCCACACGTTGTTTGGGTAGTGTGGAAATAAATAAATAAATATGTATAAGTAAAAATAAAACGATTTTGTATTGTAACGATTTGATTAATTTGACGAAAACTAGCTAATTATCTGTCTTAATGTTTATTGTATTCGGCGATTTCTATAAATTAATTCATCCACATGTTTTAGGATAAGATTATACCAAAATACAGAAATAAAAACATTATTATGCATGTCTAAAGTTGTAATAAATAAGTCCTATGTCGTTGAGTTTTGGTAAATAATAATAAAAATTGTTAGTATTTTAATAGGTTAAATGTATTATTAGTATGAAAGGCCACATTAATGTGATATTTGCGAAGAGTTAGCACGGGGTTCCAAGTTATTTTAAAGTACCTACAGCACTTACAATTTTATATTTATTTAGGTAATTAATGAGTTAATTTAATACATTGCAACTGAACACTTTTAAAGATAATTTGGAGTTTCAAACAGTCCAAAACATATAACGAGAAAATTAAATTTCTCTCCTTCCAAGTGTACAATAAATTGTTGACAGAAAAACTATTGTAATTTGCAAACCATATCGAACAAGGCATCATTATACGTAGGAACACTAAATAATATGCATGCATCTAAAGTCCTTATGCTTAGTTCCATAAACTCCACCCAACATGTAAACTATTGTTTTAATAAAGACTAAAATAAAAAGTATTGTGATATTGAGTGTATAATTGAATTATATAAGTATAATCACTTGTTTGATATGTATAGAAAGTATGTTATAAACTTGTATAGGTTACATAATTGTTTCATTTTCAATGAGCCCCGCAGTTCGCATGTCGGACGGCGCTAATCCCATCTAGTTCCTGTTTCTATAATGTAGTGAATGGCACCGTTTCCCGAATATCGGGTGCCTGTGTGGCTGTGTCAGATTGATCCCGCGCCGCGAGCCCGCGAGGGTGCATCCCCCGCCCTGCCCGCGCCGTGCGCTCGCTGCGAGCGGCAATCGCGCGCCAACCTCTGCCGCGGGAGGGCGCCGCCGACGCCCGTCGCGTTCCTATATCACGCACGTGCTTACCCTACTACAACGTTACGTGTATCGGTGTGAGTGACTGCCCGTTGAATTATTCCGTGTCAATACGCCTCCGCCTCCGCCGTGCGATGCGTGTCTAGCATACGTATCGCACGATTGCCTGTCGTGTGTAAATGAATATGTTTGTTCTTGGGCATTATTGTTGTTCCCGAGGGATCGGCGGCGATTGATATCGCTCACGGATGTGGTATTAATATTAATTTTAAACGTGCCTTATCGTTATCATAGAATGCTCTAAGAACGGACCCACTGTTAGGCGCAAGAATCTTATTAGAATCCATTATATATAAAAGCTTTTTTTTATTGTTATTGTTATCATCAATATGGTCAGTAGCGCGTGTAACATGCTTATAGAGGGGTCCAAGGGTGATTGATATTAATATTTATAATCCGGTCTGAAGAACGTATTCGTAACGAACGCGAACGCTGTAGTTTATTGTGCTACTGACCAAAATAAGCTTCAAGATGTACCGGAGATACATATTCATAACTTACCCGCCAAACAAAGGGTCGAGATTTTATTGATAGCACTACCGGCAGTTTCGGCGGTCGTTTATGTTATTGAAAAGAAGCCGAATGCGAAAAGGACTTACCGCTCAGTAGTGACGCACACAGATGTGTTAAACGGCATGTGTCGGTGTGCGTCGGTTATTAGTGGCACAGGAAGCGGTGTCGATTTTAGGGAAGGTTACACTAGGAACGATTCACAGGTCATTGTTCTTTTTACGTCGAACCGGCGTTTTTGTAGCGCGACAAGATAAATTGCTATTGTTTGTGTGCAAGTCGTTTTTGTTGCGTCGAAGACATTTGGGGTATTTTTTATTACTTTGAAAGTATGGATGGATCAGTTTTAATTAATTATTTCCTAAAGAAACTACCTATATCCTATCCTATAGTAATAACAGTAGATAATGCCCACGAATAAATTCTCAAATCAATTTCAAGTTCAACGGACGAAAATGGGTTAACCGCGCTTTCGAAATGTTGCACAAAGTGAAAAGACGGTTCTGACTCCAACTATTCAAGTGAAGGATGAGGGAAGAATAGTGTTACAAAAATGGATGACAGTTCACCGGACCTGTCGCTTAAATTGCGACGGGGGTCCAGTGACTCCCGGGAGTCGTTTTACATGGACTTCGCGCAAGGTATCGACTCGGACATCGAAGAGGTGACGACAATTGAGCGCGTGATCCCTGAACACCCGGGAGGGAGACACGAGGGTGATGCCGATACGTTGGCGACGCCGTCTGGTCTTGAAGAGAACAAGGAGCTGGGGCAATGGTGCGTTGGTATTTTGTTTTGATTTAGACAATTTGAAGCTTTCAATTTCAACTGTTGATCAGAGACATACATCACGCTTTAAGGGCGGCATTAGTGCGTTTGTATTTTGTTTTAATTTAAGTTAAAAAAAATGGATACCGGATTCTGAAAGATTTTTCAAGTTCAACTGTTGATCAGAGACATAGGTAAGTAGGTACCTATTACCTACCTACTTTGTTCAAATATATTTTCTTTCAAATTTATTTATTAATCAAATTGTACATAGGTAGGTATACCTACAAGACCTACAAGATCTTGGTGACAGTTGCTTGACCCGAACTTTAAAATAAATTGGTAAAATTGAATTTGCGTGTAGATCAGTCGACTTTTTTGTCTGATGGTGACTAGATGCGGAAGGTCGAGAACCGAGAGTTGTGCAATTTGGGAGATTATTTTAAGTATTTGCAACAGCGTAATTTAAAAATTTTATGATCGATTGGACGATTGATGTACTATTATGATATTATATAATATATTTAATATATAATATTATTAGATATTATGTCTAAGTGGTTTTTTGCAATAACGTTATACAAAATCGATAGCAACGATAGGCAGGTAGGTACCCTATTCTTAATACGTTCCCCAGGTAGAACTTCGAAGCCCTAGTTCAACGCTAGGACACTATCTATTATTGAACGGGAAGTGTCCACGTAATTACACCTCACCTGCATTTTGTTTACATACTTAACGTGACCAGCGATGTGGAGAATGCTGCTTAAACGGTATTGACTTACTTAATGGTAATTAATCAGGTAGTGTATTATGACACGAAAGATAAGGGATATACCTAGGTACTTGTAATGCCAACATGAAAATGTAACACAAGTTGAAACAACTTTGCCTAGTTTTTGTGTTAAGTACCTACCTACATTTCATGTTACGTTTCACCAATCTGTACCTACCATAACATATTAGGACCGATACCTACCTAGTGCCTGGACGGTATTCATTTTTGTCAATGTCATAGGCAGGTCGATAACTAATGAAGATCACACTTCTGACACTTCGATACCTACACCTATTTGTGAAGGTATGACATTTAACTTGTAAGGTCAATTAAATACTTGAGTTGAGCGCGATTTTTATGGTTCAACTGGCATTTGTTCGAATATAGGTATGTAAGGTAACTATTTCAGTAAACCAGCTGTACCTACCTACTCAAATTCTTTTCACGAAATCACGTCCCTAAAGGCTTCTATATGTATATAGGCGCGACACGCGACTCAAAGGCACCGCTCGTCGCGCGACGCATCGCGTGTCGCGCCTGTTTCTAGGAGGCTTAATTCGTGGAATTTCGTGAATTGTCCCAAACCTTGAAAGAAAAATAACATGGCTATAATCGGTTTGTTATACCTTATTCTTTAGTCATTGGTTATACTACGTAAAAGATAGCTTGATCTCTGCGACATAAGTCAAACTGACATTCCTAGGGTTGTCATGATATAAAAAATTGTCGATAGAAATTATCGACGTTTCTTACTATTATCGACGCTAATGTAACATTTAATTGGGTTTAATTTAATTACAAACGTTACTAAATTAAACGAATATTTGAATATAAAATACATTTATTCTCGTAAAGGAGTACACCCCAAATCCATATCTGAATCAGTTTCTGAATCGCTAGAACAATCTTGTAAAAATATTATAAACTCGTTGTTCGCAAATATTATTAAATCGGACGTCCCGCTCCCAATCTTCTTCCATTAGTTTTCTGCATTTGGTTACTACCTTCTTCCAGTTTTCTGCAGATACATTGTCGACCGCACAATGATTCATCGCCCATCACTAATTAGGTTGGCATGCCCATAAAGTATGACATTTACAGGTATAGATCAACTGTCTGTACTACTATGAAATTCAGAACTTCATAGGCGTGATTTTACTGACAGCTGTCGCAGAGATCAAGCTATCTTTTACGAAGTATAGACACATCCACATAATCATAAGTTTTGTAACCTTTACGCCCTGTCGACACAGATACAGGGTTTACAGCACGAACATTGTTTTATAAGTTCGAAGCGAATACCTATTTCTCTTGTAGATTTAGTATTGGTACCTGTAGAAGTTTTAAGCCTTCATTTATATAGACCACGTCTTTTTGAAAGAGTTACCTACCTATCAAGTCGTTCAAGGGCACGTACACCTCCCCCAAACGGTTTAAGTAAAATACAGATAGGTAATCGAATCGTCTGAATGAACTGGCCTGAATGCATATCCACCAAGACATTGCTTCAATGATGAACGCTGAAGGCGTAACTACTAAGGTTCAAATGGTGCAGTCAGTTCGTACTCGGGCCCAGAGGTCTGCTAAACCAATAATGCTTCAGTCGGCGAGAGGATTTCTGGATAACATAATAATAGGTACCTAATGCTAAAAATATAGCGCGGTCTGAAGGGCTTCGCACGTCCAAAGTTTATGCAGCTTTCCTCAAGTCATGAAAAATATTTGAAAACTAACCAAACCAATTTGAGGTGGGGTGCTGACATTATTGAGCTTGCTTCGCTCGTTCTTGTAGCCCAGGTTCTCTTAATTCCTAAACTTTACTACCGATGTCGACAAAGTAACGCTTATTTCAGTATCTATGGTCAAAAAAAAATCTATCCTATCGGAGGCAGGGTGCTAAAATTGTTTATTTTTTGTAGTTATTCTATGTAATTGAAAAAGAATGAATCCCAAAAACAGCATAGTGCAATACTACATAGATATGAGAGACACCTACCTGTCTGTCCCATGTACCCGTCCTTGAAATAAATCCTGGATCCGTCCTTGGACAGCATAACAGTTTACGGCTACCTTTAGGCGCGAAATAATTGGTAAAGTACCTAAGAGTCAGTCTACAAACGGTCTCCTTCGTCTAGCCTAGAACTTAACTATAGTAGTTAGATATCTACCTACTAATAGATACTCGGTACTATAAACTTGTCAAATCGAATGGCTATCTAAACCTACCTACAAATTAAACATGCCCTGACGTCATCAAACAAAGCAGTGCACTAGGAAATCCGAGACTGTTTGTCTTTATACAGCTACTGACCGCCGAGTCAGACCGTCAGACGTCTAGCCCCCGGAATGCTGTCTAGTTAAGTCTGGCTCACAATAATTATGAGATTCACTTAATCTACGGAACGGGACCACTTAATCTTAAGTTGAGCTAAATGCTCCTCTGTCTATTAAGTTTTCAGGCTTGAATGATGATGGAAGGAAGGATGGAGGAATAACTTGGTAGACTCTTAAAATTATTAATCCTGCTTAATTATTGAGGTAGAATCTACACCAAAAATATTGTACGAAGGGCGTAAAATATGTTCCCAAAACACTAAGGTAACTCGTATTTTCTCTTGTTTGTGTGTATTGTGTGGGTTATACTCGTGTTATTAACCCACATCACTTTATCAAAGAAAGTAAGTAGGTACCTACCTACTTTCTTATGTAATATGTAAGCTTTCAGTGTGACCCCCGTACATAGGTATGTACGGGGGTCACACTGAAAGTTTTTAGAATAGGCCAGTAAGAAAAGCAGTCGATGAAAAATGTATTTACAAAATGGCGGCAATTCTAAAAGTGTCTGTCGAGTGTCGTGCGTTAAATGGATTTGACTAGAGAACATTTTCGTTCAATGATTTATTACGACTTTCGATGCGCTCTTACTCAAAAACAATGTTACTATAGACTTCGATTAGCATTTTATGACGAAGCCCCATCCCGTGCCACAGTTTACAACTGGTTTAATGAGTTTAAACGTGGTCGAAACAAACACACTGATGATTCGCGAGAAGGACGCCCTTCTACGGCGACTACTGAAGATAACGTGAGTGCTGTGCGGCTAATGATAGACGCTATGCTATAAGATAGAAGGATGACATATCAACAGATTCGGGCAGCTTTAGGCATTGGTATGAGCCAAGTACAAAAGTCTTACATTAACATTTAGGCGTCAAAAAGCTTTGTACTAGACGGATACCTCATAATTTGACGGAAGATCAAAAACGCCTTCGTTTGGATTGGTGCCGCTCCCTAGAGAAGAGGCACCCTAAAAATGCTATGGCTGCGTATGAAAAAGGCGTGGAAGAAATTCCTAAAGAAGAGTGGGCACACTGCTTCAGTCAATGGTTCCATCGCATGCGACGGTGCTTAGAAAGGAGCGGAGACTACTTCGAATAGCAATAAAAATATTAACAGGCTTCTACGTCATTCCATTTTATATTTTCTAAAAACTTTCAGTGTTACCCACGTAGGTAAAACGTGCAGTATCCGATTTCCAGACCGATTAATATCAATTTACGAATGCAAATAATAGGTTTTTAAGAGGATTTGGATAGCGATTCGATTCAATCACATCATTTCGTGTGTCCAATTCCGTCGGTGGATTTAAAGCCATGTTTGATTTGTTTTCGCTACATTTCATTTCTGTACATTTTTAACTAGCCCGACATCAGCTACACCGGGGAGCATCAATGATAGTCTATTTATTCAAATTGCTCTGAGGGTTACCGATGTATACGATTACCTATCTATAGGAGCAGATGTATGGAAAATTGCGAATAAAACTATACATAATATCTACTTCTTTGACTACATTGTGATCCTTTCTGTTGGCAATTTCCTCCTTTTCCTTTGCTGTAAGGAATTCCTTATTATGCATTCGTAATTCGTTTGATCATAACTTCTCTACAATACTTAGGTGCCAAACTAGAAAAAAAATAAAAAAAATTGACTTGCTAACTGGACAGTAACTTAAGCGATCAATACGCATTGTGCACGACAGGTTTTAATTTAACAGAATGGCGAAATTTTAATTGACATTATGCTCTTTGTTTGTTATTAATGGCTGCTATTTGCATTGTACCTATTTCAGTTTATTTTGGAATCAGGCTGTATGATATTCATGTTTATTGTAGCAAGGATTACCTACCTATACCCGCTTCAGACGTTGCTAATTGTAGAACTTTTGCATTTTGGGACGGGAAGGGTAGTATGATCATAAATGATAGTTAACCCCACAGAATGAAAATGTTTGTTCTATTCTGTGGTTAAATCTAGAACATTGTCCATGGTTTTACTCTGGCCGGCCTATAGTCTTCCTGCCGAACTTACGGGATTCAGCTACTAGGTAGGTAGGTACTCTACCGAAAGCTTTTCTATGCTTGACTAAACCTTAATTCTGTACGTATCAATAAAATTGTAATGGAAACCCTTCACTTCTAAACGATTGTTGAACATCTACATAAAAGTAAATACAATCGCCGAAAAGGGCCGGGATTTCGCGGGTCAAACACATTACGGGCACGGCGTAGTAAAGTACAAAGAAATGAAGCGGAACATGAAATGTGTGTCAACGGGACCCGTCAAACGGGTTGCTATGGGCTTTCTCTCGAACACCCCGGGGTCAGATAACAGACCACATGTCGTGCGGTTGCGCACCCGGCCTGATTAATGTCTGGCATGTCATTGTCAAGCAACGCGTTCTAAGAAACTGGGAAGTAGTTTCTCAACTATGTGGCTAGTTAGAAATTGGATTGTTTTTCGATTAGGTTGTGACTTTTTATTGTCCAATTAGCCACGATTGTAAAATGAGATGATTGCCTTGAGGTTTGGATGTTTCGTGTGTTATGTGGAGGTTTTGAATTTGGCTAGGAATACCTATTACGATACTATCTACTATAATACTACTATCGTAGAGGTGCTTAAAACGGGTTTGTTAGTTCGTCAGAAGTTCACATCGATTCTCTTTATCCTTTTTTTAAGCACGTCCAATGTAGTTCAATAATAACAGTAGATATCCTTCTGAAAGATCCTTCCTACTTAAAGAAACAAATTTTCAGAATGTTCAATCGATGTCGAAATGGGGATGGGGTCCACATAAAACAAAACTTTTCTGGCTACTAAATGCGATAGAAAAACGTGAAGAAACTCATACCTATAACCTTAATAAAATGTAACGGCAGGAGGTGGCGCCACCACCAACTTTGGCATCAAATTACCGACATAACGGGAATGTATTGCATGAATGAATGTAATGTGAATATGTATAGGCGAAGTGTGAGTGGTCGGGCCAAGAAGTAACAGGCATGATGCCACAAGTAAAATCCTTTGTCAGACAAAATAGGCTTGTGATGTCAAATCTCATTTGTCACAGTATATTTCAAAATATCAACAGAGCAATATATACTTTTCCAATTTGTCACGGAAATAAAAATAAAATGTCTATATTAGTTCTTTCAACTAACGTTAAAATTTTACAAGCTTTCCCTTCTCCGTTCCGACGCCCGGCGGCTTCCCCCGCAGAATCACTCCAGCTCTCGCCTCCGCAGCTACAATACTTTTAACACTTCCAATCCCGCTTTCTGTACGGAACAGTAATAAAGATACAATGCTCCAAAATAGACCACCGTCGTCGGAATTAAAAAGCGTGAATCCTTCCCTTTAATGACTTTTTTAACGTCACTCGAACTGAATAATTTTGTCGTTCCGTTCCAATCATTCGTGAAGGGTTTTATTAGGGAGTCATTTCATTTTGGAGCGGTAGGTACTAACAGCCAATTTGCAGTGTATCTCCTCTTTATATGGAGTAGGGACGATTTTAATGAACAATACTGTATGAAATATCGTCTGTTTATACCCCGTATTCTAGACCAACTTCAAAGCTAGTTATGCCTTTGTGTTCCTGTACCTGTCCTTTAGTGTCTTCAGACACTTATAAATATGTGTAGGTATGATAGGTGCTTTCTTCCTTTACCTACTCTGAGAATGTTCAAATATTTGTTCACGAAACACGAGGCTTTAGTGTTTTCCTTTGACTGATTTTGGTGTTCGGCGATGCTTGAAATGTGTACAAAAACTTATGAAAAGATTTTGCGAAGTTCTGAGCGAAAGTCGCGACAATGGTCGATGGAAAAGATAATGCAATAAAATCTATTCATACTTTTGCCTGTCCTAAGGAAGATAATACAGGACTTCAACATTATTCGTAGGTAAGGAAAATTTTGCCAAGTCTTGTTCAATACACTAGAGGACCTTGCTTGTTTCAAAAGAATGCATTGTTAAAATATTGATCAATCAAGTCTTTCATCAGGGGTTGATTTAAACACGAATCACGTGCTATAAATCATGTCTATAACGCTGAGGGCACGTTCAAGGGAACATATCTGTTTAGTAGTATGACAACGCAGAAATTGTTATTAATGCGCTCCAAAATTCAAAATACACGTGTCCACGCCTACACTTCGATGTAAGGCTCTGTGAGATTTATTCGTAAATCTCGTGTGATTCAAGTGCAAATTGATAGATACGATATAGATAGTCTTCTTTGAATGTATCGTATGACCCTTTAGGTACCTCGGATAAAAAGCAGGCATAGGACGTTGGAGCTAATGCCGAAATCTTGTCATTATGACGTGCTATTGCAAAACTTTACTCTATGACTGATAAAATGGCAAATTAACTCACATACACACAGTAGCTGCCATACACTCGGTCATTCCGAGTGTACTAGCCACCGATTAACCACAACAAGCCAAACAGATGTCAGTTACCCCGTCACTCGTCTGATCCGAGCTTGGTGATATTCCAGTCATTGACTATACGCGAACAATCAGCTTCGTTGCTCAGCTCGTTGGAACTGTGTCATAACTCATGTATAACACCAATATTTGTTCAAAGTATACATTGAGAGATCACTTTTGAAATTTCATTAAACGTTTTCATACAAACGAAGCAATGGGTGCTGAAATGTGGCCAATAAAAGGCACTGCGCTGCAGAAATCTAAACGATTATTCCGCCTTGTACAAACTTGTTAGTTATGGTTCGTTACTGTTTGTGGTGTACCGTCTACTACTAGGAGTAACGTCTGTAGTTCGCTAGTCTCTATTTGCGGCTTCGCCCGCATGAAACTTGTGTTTCCAACTGCCAGTTTATTGTTTATGGTAATTAGTTTACTTACATGCAAATGGTCTGTGAAAACGCCGAGTCTATAAAATTTAAGTTTGTAATCAGCAGTTTAACTTGCTGAACTGTCGGATTTAATGTTCCGATCTTTGTCTCTTTGAAAAGGTGAGTTATCATGGCGATGTTTTATTTCAGAACAAAGTCCCTTCTCGATATCCGAACGTCTATGAACTTTGGTTGGTTAGAACCAGATGTTGGATTTCATTGTAGGTACATAATGTAGGGATTCTGACGGCTTAACGGATTCGGAGAATATGTGATGTAAAGTTTTCTATTTATGACAACATATGGCTCTGAACAGAAAAGATTTCCTTATAGAGGTATGAGTATTTGTTATGAAAGGATTCTTCGTTTTAGATATCAAAGAGATGATATCTAGTCTATGCATTAGGTATTGAAATATTATCTAACCGATTTTGGAATATCCAGTCCCACCCACCTACCTCTATCCACCTACTACTACCTGCCTACCTACTTACGTGTGACTTTTTAATTGCATTATGAAGAGCACAAATGAGAACCATTATTTTTAAAATTAAATATTCTTACGTTACCATGTATATTATTAGAGGTTATAATGTTCGTAAAAAACAATACAGAATATTTTAATAGGTTAAATAGCAAAAGATATAAATTTAATATACCTATGTTTACCAAGCAATAAAACAGCGATATTAAATAAAAGTATATTATGTATGGCTCCGCGTATATATAACCATTTACCAATTTCAATCTTGGAAATAAGTGATATTAGTAGGTATATTTAAACACAAAATAAAAACACTGCTATTAAAAAAAGCATATTACTCAGTCACTGAATATTTACAAGATAAACTTGTATAATGTTACTGTTTAAATTCTAATTTCGTAAATCTGTGCCTGTGTATTGTAAATTTGCACGCCTTATGGTAGGATATGGTTAATGGACATTATTGCTATATTTTAAGACCTTTTCTTTGTACCCATATTCGCAAATTAATAAATGATTTGATTTGATTTGAGTATTCCTAACTGTCCCTGAACGGACGGGAATTTTCGTGTCATCTGTCCCCTTACTTACAAATGGGGACAGATGGGAATTAAAAGTTTTATCTATATATACGTACAGACCAGACACAGAGTAAGTAATTTACTGACATCGGAGCCTGACTCCAATGTCAGTAAATTCGTAAACTATAACGTATTTTTTTCATTTTGTTAACCAGTCACAGCGCAGTGACGTATGGACAGGCACCGAGCAATAGGCCTTTGTTATGGCTCGCTGTAGAAACATAAAGCACACTATTTTGTTTGTAAGCTTTCGTTCTACTCGTAGATAAGGCACAACAGTTTTTAAAAGTGCACGACGAAAAACAAAGGCAGGGTAGTTTTGGAAATGTCATGGACTTTGTTTAGATAGTACAGAAAGTTTTTGTGGTAAACAAAGGACGGTAACGAGATGTCGCAGAATTCAGACGATTTTAATACACTGGCATACCTAGGAAATACGAAAACATGTGAAATGTTTTCAATACATCATTCATTTTGTCTTTCAGTGCCACTATTTTGGAGTGCAAAGAATTAAATAAAATTGCAATACCACTAATAGTACCTACAGCAATTCTTATATCCACGGGATAAAATACTAGATAGCGCCGACTTTTCATAACTCTTAACTTTATACGTGAAAAGTGGCATTTTTGCCTACTTTTGGTAGAATTTCCGAAAGTCATTGGCACCTACGTGACCAATTCAAATACCAGTGATTTGCATTGTCTAGAAAAGCTCTCAAGAGTTTCCACTGCATCTTTGATATTAAAACCAAGTTTGTGTATTCTTAACCAGGGCGAGCTTATTTCGGCCCCGAAACCTTAGGTTCATTTCGACAAGCCTTATTTTGTCGTCTGTCTACACGCAGCCACAGTCAAAGGTTGTAGATAACATCAAACAACGTTCACCGATCATTACCGACACATGTATCGGCCAGTAGGTACAGGCGTACAGCATTGTCAATATCCGCGCGACCAACACTTGACGATGTGCAACTAACTTCCCATCCCTTCTCTTTTTTTTTGTGGAAAGCTGGAATAGGTGTCATTTTATAATATTTGGGAGATTTTCCGGTGTTTATGCATCGCCTTCCTTCAAGCTAACCTCAACCTTTTCAATAAGATGAGATGAGTACGCAAGATTTTAAACTGCATTACCTGTGTAATGCAGTTTAAAATCTTGCGTACTCGTACACGTTGCGTAGATTTGTGGCTGAAATAAGTTCACCCTGTGGTGAACTTATTTCAGCCACAAATCTTTTAGATACTTCCACGACCGCCACTTTCTAGTCTGTCAGTTGTATGTGGCACCCCCATTCTCTTTTGTACGGTAGTACCTAACATCAAACAACGTAGGTACACCATTTAATTACCGACACATGTATCCGCCAGTAGGTACAGCATTGTCAATATCAGCGCGACAAACACTTGGGCGCGCGACGTGTGACTAATTTCACGGCGGTCCGCGTCGATGAGTGCGCTTTAAATCACCTCGTTACGGCTGCCGTTTGATATGAGCTACATATCTACTGGATTTAATTAGAGGTGACATATCGTGGTAAGGGTTTTAGGTAGTCTAGACAATAAAGATTTTAGAATCAATGAGGCAATAACATCAAAGACTAGTTAAGTGGAGCATGTTTCGCAATATGTAGGTACCTAGAGAATTTTGCATATTCTACCTCATAACACATTCAGTTTTGGTAATACCTACTCATGGCAAATAGGTAAGTAGAGCCTTTAATTAGCATTACGAGAGGCTTCTGTCTCTAACAATTTGTGCAAATTACCAGTTTTAGTTCCAAAATTGACATACCCTTACGCAACTATTAAATTTAGCAAATTACAGGGCCTATGGACATTATACGCGTGGATATACGTATATCAGACACAATTCATCAAATTCAGAATACGTGAAATACAGGCTCACGTATACGCATCCAATTTGCACCGTCAGCTTTTTCACACCGATTCATTTCATTTAAAATTGGAAGGTGAAACCCGAGCTTTATATTCAGTCAGTGGGAGAACAGGTTAATTTACATGACGAGCTAATTCCATATTGTGTACACGAATAATTATTGTTGCAGTCAACTTTGGAACAACTACGGCGCAAAATTTCTTATTGTCGTGGAAGCTTGCAAATTGCTCCTGTATTTTCTTTGTTCGAATTTCCCCTGTTTACGCGACACGCTCGGAAGTAGGGGGAGTGAGGGTGTTAGGGGGGCGGGTGGGAAGGTTACACGTTAAAAGAAAGAAGCTCGGGATTGCAGGTGTTTTATTGCGGTCCGGCGTTTGTTATGTGAAACCCTACAGGTTTTCCTTTTGCATTTTTTTTGCTCGACGTTTGGTTACGCATATTTGCCGTGTTGGGTTCTTGGTCACACGTGTGATAGGAACGTGTCCAGTTACATGTTTACAGGTATTAACATTGATTATATAAAATTGAGCTTTTGTTCATTTCCACAATGCTTTCAGGTAACTGTCGACTGATTGGCTTTCAGAATTGTGTTTTAGCAGGAAAATAAGCGAATTCTAGAGAAACTATATTTTCTCAAACATGCTTGGAAATTTGAGCATTATTTTGACAACCTTCTTCGAGATAAATCGAAATTGCTGTACTGGCCAAATACATGCGAGCAGCGGCCGGCAAAAGTCATATGAAAATCCATATTTGTCGTGGTTTAGCGACCTAATAAATACAAT
The DNA here is from genome assembly GCA_937001585.2 of Brachylomia viminalis. Taxonomy (NCBI): domain Eukaryota; kingdom Metazoa; phylum Arthropoda; class Insecta; order Lepidoptera; family Noctuidae; genus Brachylomia; species Brachylomia viminalis. The sequence continues at coordinate 16,330,205 of OW443299.2, forward strand.
ATAGTAAACTCATATCTATCGTGTAGTTTAAAAATTGAACTGTCTTTTACTCCGAAACATGGCAACCAAGGAGGTAACTTATCAAAGATTTTATTTAAATTTCGAACTGGCTTACAAATAGAAAGCTGTCTATTGAAAAAAAAAAAACAAATTAACACTTTAACGCGGGAACAATTATTGTTGTTCGTTGTTCGTCATTGATTTTGAAAAGTAATTGTATTTTAATTTCCGCGTATTATTTGAGAAAAGTACTATACAAGCCGTGGCCACAACTAGGCATTGATGGACTTACGTATGTGTGCCTCGGCTTCGGCTCGGCTCACATTTACACGTTCGTCCATCAATGCCTCTTTTGCTGGCCGCTGCAGTAATGTACTATAATTTTAGCAGTATTTCATTTTTACAAAGTTCCCAACCCTGCATTTGTAAGTAGGCAGCACTTACCATGCCATTAAGAAATTGCAAACTTCCAACCGCTCTAATTGTCCATACCACAAACTCACCTTCATTAAAAACTGCTGAACCCAACAACATTACGGCAGCATGAATATTTAGCAGTTAAGTATTTGCCTTCCGCACTTTGGACTGCTCAAATTGCACAAATAGTTGCCGCCGCCCGCGCTGATATTAGCATAAAATGAGGTTTTATTATGAGCATGCTAGCTTAGCAGACAGCCGCGGTAGACCGCCACGCAGCCGCCCTGTAGCCTGCAAGGCTGCAACATTATTAATGTGTTTAATATTCTGAAGACAGGTTGATGATGTTTGCTTTTGATATAATATGTACGTCTCGTGTGGTGTGGGAAAAGCAGGGTTGGTTCGGGCTGCTGAAATTGAAATAAGGTCTAGTTTCGGGTGAACTAAATATCGCGACTCTTAGGACAAAACCTCAGCTTTAACCAGCTAAAATGACCATGTAGAGGCGAGCCATGTAGCCTAACTATGGTATATTTATTAGTGAGGAACAGAAACGATTCCCTCGAGTTGCTTTTACGATTTGCGTCGGACGAAGAAACCGCTAAAGGTCTGTTTTTTATGTCCTAGGTGAACGGGAAAGGAAGTTATTTACTTCATACAATACTTTAGGGATTTATTCGATGGCTTTCCGGTAAATATAAGGATAAATTTTGAGATTTTAATACAATTTAGTCATACGGATTTCTTAGCAAGCTGTCAAAGAAAATTACCAAAGTAAAACACATAACATAAAAACGGTGTGAATTCTCGACGACAGTCTATAAATTCCTCAGTGTCCCATAAGCAGAGGTTCCACAAAAACACGTTTGAGTCCCTCAATCTTTTTTCCACCTTTTCCTTATTCAGCAAAAAAGAAAATCCACCAAATGAATCTCAATCATTGCACGATACGTCGGAACGACGACGGCGAAGTTAACTTAGGGAAGGCAACTTGTTCACAAACTATTAAGGTTCTCGTCATCGCTTTTGGATTTTCTTACCTTTTCGCCGAAGAAAAGTTATTTTGAGAACAGTACTGTTTATATTTTGTTGAGAAGCCTGTAGACTTACTACAGGCTTCTCAACAAAATATAAACTTGGATAGGACTAAAAAGTACGAACAACATAAATCTAATGTTACTTTGTAGTTCACCGCACAAGACCCTACTTGTAAGATGAATAATATACAAAATAACAAAACAAGACATTCGCGAAAATGTTCCAACTTCGCTAATAAAGCCAACTTTAGCCAAATTGGCGTAAACTAAGTTTGTTACAGTACTGTGACCGCATCAAATATCTCATTTGTTTCATTTAGCACGGTACCCAAATAGCCGAAAGTTCTCAAATGTGCGGTCGTATGGTTGTCTAGGGAAGCGTTGAATATTAACCGGTAACATAATGGTCCTTAAATATGAGTAGGTACAGAAGGACCACTTCAGATATTGCGTGAATAAGAACTCGACTTCTGTTTGGTCCTTTCGCCTTCGTCAACATATCCAGCTTTATTAGCATCTTCCAAATTACCATGCTGCTCGGGCTAACACAGACTGTGTTCTGTGTAGATCTTATTGTTTAGCAATTAAAATGCGGTCGTACCATACAACAAGGCAGTGATAATCCGATTGTTTCGCTTTACCGGTACAGCCGGTTTACAATATAGACCTATGTCCATCAGAGTCTGCAAGATTTGCAAATAGTGTACCTTCTCTATCATATTATGTAGTGATAATGCTCCGAGCATCAAGCGTGGAGCTCGCCGGCGGGCGGCGGACGACGAAACACATCGCAACAGCTGCTACTGCAACGACAAGACATATCTACCTCATATTGGACGTTTTATTGGACAGCATTAAAAATGAATCGTTTATGTAACAGATGCCTTATGCTTTCCTTTTGAAATGGAGATCCTGCTGGTAATGTATTCTGTGATGCTGGATTCTTTGAATGGCTGGTATAGATCTTACATCTTCCATGCTTCAGGCAAGATGCAGATTATCGGACATATCCCTGTGTCCTTCTGTTGCTTCTTATTGGCTACGCGATATCCTTGTCTTCTGTGTTGTATTCTATACTATTCGTAACATATTTTTCTATACATCTGTTCTATTCATATTATAAATTAAAGTCGCTTTTCGTGTCTGTCTGTGTGACCGGGTTGTTCTTCTAAACTCCGCGACGGATTTTGATGCGGTTGTCAACATCATTTAGAGAATTTATTCCGGAAGGTTTTTGTGTATAATACGTAAATATGGAACAGACATATTATAATAATAAAATATCGATGTTTTGGTCAAGTCGTAAAAACTCTGCGAATCAGGGGCGGCTCGCCAGTGTACCTATATACAAAGGTAAACTGGTAATGTGAACCGTCACTCAAGTTTTTCTATCATTTAATCCAACCCTTCTCTGCCATTAAATTCCATTTTAATTCCCACTGCATCCAGTTTCAACCCAGAAATTAAGCTTCAATTTAAAAGTAGGACCCTGTCACACATACGTGGGCATTACAATCCACACTCGCATTAGGATTCCGACTTCATCTTACCATGGTTTAGCTTACCGTAAAACGATATTCTTGGTCGTAGCTTGCACAGCTGCCGTCGTGATTATTCAAATTTAGTCAGCTCTTCGTTTGCGAGATGCCGCGGATAAATAGATATAAAACCAAATGTAGGCCTCACAGTCTTATATATCTCTGAATAAATTGAATATGTTTACAATTTCTATTCTAACTGGGTTTGTTTCGGTCTGACTATACTATTAATTCTACCTTTTGCTTTTGATGTCTCTTTGTTTGTTTTTAATACTACCTAGTATAGTTACAATTTAAATACAAAACACACATTATAAACGCAACCACATCACCATTACGGCAGCAGAAATGCTTCGAATCAAATGATTAAGACATCACATCGAACTTATTCGATCAGATATAATATGTAACTTTAAGCTCCTACTTACGAAAACACACACGTCGTTCCTATTCAAAAGCGATTCGTCTAAATCATATTAGAAGTCACGGTAATACAAGCTGACTGGCAGATAAATGGTAACGTGCATTCAATTACGATTAAATTTCCATTACACACAAAGCTGAAGCCTGGCTTTTGACAGATTACTAGAAACTGGGAGTGCGCGGCGTTGGAAGGGTTAAAACGTACAGAGTATCCAGTTTAACATGACAGGTGACGAAATTGAGATCTATACCGAGTGTATTAGGTCTTCTTTATCTTTTCGAGTCGATGGCAAAAGTAAATATATTATATTAAAATATTTTCATGCTGTGAAATTCTTTTGGGAAGTCAATTAGTCTTTTCTTAGGTGAGGCAGGGCGAGATGTAACTCCGGAAGCTGTTTTAAAATCTTGTTTTTAAGATAGTTGACCTCTGACATTTAAGAAGGCGTAAGGGCTTTATCTTCCTGTATTTATATTTAGACAGCGCATAGTTGTCAAGACTTCTCGCAGCTCGCTGTCTTACAAGTTATTAACAGAAAAATGTCCTCCTTACTTTTAAAATGTTACGTTGGTATAATAAATTAAAAGTGCTTGGCACGTGTGTTTAATAACTAAGCGACAAAAATGGCTGACACATGGCAACCGTAACGAGAGTGTGTGTAAAATTTGGGTTTCGCTGACTCATCGTTGATGAATCAAAGCCGAATAGATTATTATTACGCCACTCATTTATACATATATGCATGGCTTTATAGGAAGTGTAACACTTCCTATAAAGCTTTATAGATAGACCGGGTGGTGTTCCATTCCATTAATAAAGTTCGTAAGTATATTTCTTTTCCGACAAAATAATATCACCTCTTAGGTACCTATAGGTAGGTCAAATGCTCAGGCTTTATGTACCTATTATGATAAAATTATATCTAGATTTTGGCCAACCCAACTCAATATTTCTCAACAACGTCCATAATTCACTGAGACGTTTCGAACGACTTTTTTTTTTAAGGACCAATTTTTTTGGTCCTTCGAGCCGGATATATCCAAGTAATTTATGGACCTCTATTTCCAAACCGAAATGAATACAAACTTAGTAGTTCCCCGGTCAAAATTAACTTTACGTACAATCCTCCCCCATCATTTGCTACCGCCTTTATAATATGTTACTCAACAGGCTATCAGGCGTCGTAAATCAAATATTGTAAAGTCGTACCGCAGGGATCTATTTATACCGAGTGACTAGGCGAAACTGTCCCTTGTATGGTAATGTTGACTTCTTTCGACGCGAGTTTCACTTCGGTAATTACCGGTAAACATTTTCTGTATGGCGGTACCGTAGATTGAGTAACGTTGACTTAGCGAATTTAATGTTGACATAAATTAATGGTCAAATCGTGGGGGTAAGGGATCTAGGAAGCCTTCTTGTATCGTGGCACAAAATTGTATGACATCATAATATTTGCTAAAATCTTCAAGTTATGATTAGTTATGTTAATTCAAAAGAATGGTTCCGAAAATCTGGCATAGAGTTTAAAAACATTTGGATGAATTTTATGAATTCATTTATCCAGAGTGCTATATACTCCTTCCTTTAAAGCTTTTGGGTAGCCTGATATTTATATATTATAACATATTATATTCTCATAAACTCTCCGTACTTATCCGCGGAACCAAATGTTTACGGATAACATAAAGTGGAGTTGTAGGCGCAATAACATGTTTTTTTAGGCTTATTTTATGTTTTCAGCCGCTGGGTACTGCATTTTTATGTCATGGTTTTAGTATGGGGGTTAGCTATTATGATGATAAGTAAGATCTCAAATAAAAGTGCCAATGCTGTTGTGTGCATATTGGAAGCAGCCTCAATGACAAAGCGAGATATCAGTAATTATGAGACAATGAGAAGTACAAGATATAAAAATGATCTTAAGGCAGCTAAGAGTAGAACAGTTAAGTTTAAATCAAGCATATTTGGTATGGGTGTGAAAATTTATAATAAATTGCCAGACTTTATTAAAACCACTGAGACATTAGCTACTTTTAAATACAAACTTAAAAAAACTACTGATACAGAAAGTATATTATACAATTAATGAATTCTATAATGACAAATGTCTAGACTGAAATTTATTTAATGGTAATATGATAATGCATAATTATGAAAAGTGTTAGTTATTGTTTAATTTATTTATCTGTAATGTAGTGGTAATGAATATTATATTGCCTTGACTATTTTGTATACTTGTTATGACGGTTTATATTATTATTATTTTTTTCTTTCTTTTGACATCAATTAAGTCAGTGACAAATGTTTTTACTAAAATTTATTTAATATGACGTTAATGATGCAATAATTATGACAAATACCAATTGATATTTATACTTACATTATTTTCTCTAATGGTTATTATGTTACTTGAATGATTTTATTTTGTTTTTCTTTTGACATGTAATTGTAAATTTTAAAGATTGTACACCCCATGGGTATGTTACAGTGATACTTTGTTATAATACTAATTTTAAGAGCTGAATTTCCACCTGTGACAAACAATAAATAAATCTTGAATCTTGCATCTGATTGTTTTATGCCTACACTGTATTTTATCTATCTTCTTCTTAACAGAGCGATCGTGGGCGCGATGAATTGTGTCCAATCGCAGGTGTACTCTTAGCTCATCTCACGATCTCTCTCCATCTGGTTCTGTTAGATGACTGTCTGGTCCATCCTCTAACCGCGGATATTATTTGCTCGGTCCACCTTATCGGTGACTTCCCACGTGGCCTATTACCTTCTACTCTGCCCTGAACCACTAGACGCTCTATGGAGTCATTATTCCGTCTCGAGACATGACTAAAGAACTTCAGTATTCGAGACCGTAGTATTGCTGGTGGACGCTGTGTAGGTATTCTATCTATACCTATTGTACTGCAATATCGGTACACAGCAGACAATTAACCACAGCAGTAAATACATTCATTAATGAGCTATTTTGGGTTAATAAATTTTGGCGAGAAATAGCAATACTGCATTCAACTATTCAATGGTGAGTATTGGTTAGCCAGTTCTGAAAATCAATTGTATATTCGACCGGGCTTAACAAAATATATTCGACCAATCGTCTGACCAATTAATTGTGTTGCGCCAGTCCTATTATAAATTATTTGTGGATTGTTAGCCAGACAGGATTCACAGAACACAATATATTGAATGAATGGCATTTGTCCAGACTTTGGTCAAACAAGCAGGTGTGGAAATCAATAACATAGCACTGTTTTCGTAGCTAGGAAAGCTTTCTCAGGTGATTGATTGCATCGCTCAAGCTATACATTTCCAGTATAAGCTAACTTCTCATAGTACGATGAGCCTATACAATGAGGGGTCAGCTAAAACTATAAATGTATAGCTTGATATGTCGTCGTTTGTATAAAAAAAGCATAAGACTACGGGAAACAATTAAATGACTATAGATAGGATCAACTTTTATATCAGCTTAAAAATATTTATGGATAATCGTGAGAAAATATAGGATTCATAGACTGATGATGATTCCAGATTAGTCTAGAATTTCTCACGCAAAACACGTGATCAGTGCTCGTTACAAGAAGCCTCCAAAACATCATTACCATAAAAAGTACCTTTGTGTAGTCGGCCATGTGAGAGGAGAGGCATAAACTGAAGTTAGGAAGCGGAAAAGTATCGCTAATTCCATTTAATTTTCCAATTCCTTCCAAGTTTTCTTTTACGCCTTAATAAATCTTCTATCTTAAATTCGTCCCGTTTTTAACATTCAAGTGACGTTGATGTTTCTTGAGAAAAATTACAAAATTCCCGTCACGTTGTAATATCATTTACATATAAATATCTCCTAAGAAATGGGTGTCTTTGGAGCCGCGGTGGCGTTTATTAGATTTTCTCGCTTGAAACAAAAGCCGACTGGGAATCAGTTATTTTGTTTGACAAAATCAAGGCCTTTACTCTGATCATCAATGTCTTGTTTGTAATGGTTTACATTTGTCACGCTCAAGTATTTATTCGTTTATTTGTATGCGACAGTACTGTTAAACTTTTTCTCATAAGTAGGTGCATAGCTACATGCTTTGTTCAACACCCTGTCTTCCCTTTCTTTCTTAGCTTTTGTTAATTGAATGGCCTCCTTTTGACGGGAGGTGCAGTGTGATCCACAGGCAATCTCGGAGCTCATGTGCTAAACTCATATTTTAAGGCTTCAAGAGATTCAATTATTATTTTGCGACATTTTAGGGAACATAGACACCCTTTCTATACCCTCACCCTTGGTTTCCATAAAAAATACTTAATAATTGGTTGTTTTGAATAATCTTGTTTATGTAAAACAACACCTACTAAGAATATTGTTTCATGTTTATTCTATTCTACATTATTAAACAATATTGTCTGACCGGTTGGTGCAGTTGGTAGCGACCCTGCCTTCTGAGCCGCTGGTCCCGGGTTCAATCCCCGGACAAGTCAAACATTTGTGTGCATGAGCATGTCTGTGTGACCTGTGTCTGGTTGTGTATATGTATATAAGCATGTATATCAGTTATCAGGTTACCGTAGTACAGGCTCTACCTAGTTCGGACCCTGTGACTAGTACCTGAAGACCTTGTGTGGATGTTGTCTCATATTTCTTATTATTATTATTAATATAAGGTATCCTCAACAAAAACTACGTAGAGGTACTATACCACTTTGAACAATACCATAGCCTGGCGTATAATTTAAGCAAGGGGTGGCAACAGTTAGTCTGCATTGTTCACGTCCAGGCCAGGTTATCTCGTTTATGCTAATACTTTCTTAACAGATTAAAGCTTTGCCGAGAGCTTGAACTATTAGGTTTATATTAACTTGGAAGGTGTTCGTTATTTTGGGTGGATAGAAGAGTTATAGGTGTATTTTTTATTTAGTTTTCGGATTGCTTAAACTTCCCTTGGCGAAAGTGTATTGATGCGCTATATTTAATTGATCATGATCTTAGTAAAATCAATAATGCCCGCTTGTTTCCTGTGTTATTTTATGAAAACAATCCATGTCTAAAATATTATTCAAATAATTTACATTTCAATTTATTCCCTTCCAGTTCCCACATCTCACATAACTCCTCAATTAAACCTGAACATTTTATCACATTGGAGGAACATTCTTGTACTACGGAACCAACCTCACCGATCGATGGAGGCGCCCTCTCGCGGCTTTATGTAGCGGAAACCGAGTCGCCCCACGACTTGGCTACATTGTTCTCCCACCAAAAAGTTATTGCAGAAGGTTTACCGCATAAGCTTTTTAAAAACCTCGTAGTAGGTAGTATGGCGAAATAAAAAAAGGAAATTCACCACTTTAACACGTATAATTTATAAAAAACAGAATCAAAATAAAATTTTAAAATTACATATCAGGCATTAAAACAATTGCAGAACAGATAAAATGGCCTAAACGAAAATAAAGTATGACCAAATTTAAGGTATATCGGATGGTAAATGTTTGTTTTTAGGTTCGTGGCCGCTAAATTACGTAAACTTTCAAATGAATATTATCTTTTAAAGATTACCTAAGTCATTCCGATAGAAAACAGTCATGATTAAAGATCAACTATAATTCGAATGTAAATCATACGATAAATTAACGATTAATGTAAAGGGGATGGTTTGTTCGATGGTTTCCTGGATGCTGACGAAGCGTATTGACGGAATCGCAAGTGACACGACGATCAAGTGTCGTGGGGCAGAAAGGACTTGCCAGTCTCGAACTCCAAGGATTCTATGCGGTCGGTTACAGCGACCAAACTGCTCGCAAGTCTCGTGGATAGTCCAGTACCGGAAAAAGGTCCGGAAGGAACCCCATTTTAACTGGTTCTTCGCCAGGTTCGAAGAAATATTACATCATTCAAAAAAAATTGTTTGACTATGAACCAATTGCGGCAATACGACAATTCAACACGAAAAAAACTGTTTGACTAAAATAGGATTGGTAAGACGGAAATTTATAAAAATCGACCTGAAACCGTTTCTCATTTTCTGTAGCTCAAGTTTTTTTCCAATAATCAAAAGGGGCCTTCTTTACGGCAAAATGTTAAAACTATCAAAATGAAAATTGATGGCCAGTTATATGAAATAGGTTGCAACCGCAGAGGTTACGCTGCAGTAGGTAGGCTGTGTTTGTCAAAGATGTTTTTAAGATTGCTGGTCTTTTGCTCAAGAAGTCTGGAACCCAGTTTTGACGAACTGTCCCTGGGCGAGTTGAATATAGGCTCCTTGTCCTGCAAACAGGCGCGACACGCGACGCGAATCGCACGTGACACAAAGGCAACGCCTGTCACGTGGCGAGCGGTGCCTTTACGTCGCGAAACGCATCGCGTGTCGTCAAGGATCATATTTACTCTAGGTAGGTGTAGCGCCTGTTTGAAGGACCTTTAATGCCGAATGAGAAAAAGGCAAGATATCTACATCTGACGATTTATAATAATACTATTGGATACCATCGAAAGTAGCGCAAAGCTTGGTTTTTGCTTCTTTCATGTCGGCTAAGCTATACGAGAATACATTGCAGGCGTAAAACATTCAGGTTGGTAACTTGGTAGGGCAGTGAGTTTCTCAATTCCATGGTTGATCACAAAATCCCGTAGAAATGGCGCGAAGGCCCGAGAATTTTTTCTTAAGACTATTGGTGTGAAGCAGAAGTGAGACTTCTGCCATTCTTAATAAGTGGTTTTACCAACGGAATACCTGCAGAGATATAGACAATGTTCTATTGTTAGAACATTGGCTATGTATAAAGAAAAATTGCTTTTATAAGCTTGATGATATTTTGTTTATAGGAAAAGTTGGGCCTACTTAAAAGTAATTTAATTTCGTTTTCATGCCTTGTGATAAGTATATTTTTGAAGAAAGTTAGTTTAGCGATTGCTTTACTTTACTTTTTAATAAATGATTTTTTTTATATCGAGCTTAAGAGGGATGCATTCAGAAAATTGGCAACGTCGCAAGTAGCTGTAAAATATTTACCGGTTTTGATTAATTGGTCAATAATTTAATTGCCAATTTTCTGAAAGCACCCTCATAAACATAAATATGCGCTTACCTACTTTAAATTTGTATGCACGTGTTTCTGTGACAAATAAATCTATTTTTCTTTCTTTCTTTCTTTCTAAATCTGAGTCAAGTCATTGGTGAACAAAGCCTGGATAACTTAATTAATTCGATTTCAACTGGTTCACACATTTAGTCTTTTGCATCAGCTCCAAGGCGGGGCTGGGGGTAAAGAACCATTGTTATAACAAGATGTAGGTAACACCTAATATGTATTTAGTTTGATGTAAGGCCTTCAATGAAGAACTTAAAAGTCAGATTGATTAATACCAATTTCAAGCATAATCAGCCTATAATGTTCCCACTGCTGGGACACAGGCTTCCTCTCTTCGAGAGGGAGTGGGCTGTAATCTACCACGCGGGCCCAGTGCGGGTTGGTAGATGTCACATGTCTTCGGATTTCTGGTTCTAGGACATGCCGGTTTCCTCACGATGTTTTCCTTCACCGCTATGAGAGATGAAATTATTTACGCAAAGTAAATCGCCTGCCTGGGTACGAACCCACAACCTACAACTCGTTAGTCGGGGCCGTTACCACTGGGCCATGACTGCCCTCAATAATTACAATTACAATATGTTTTTACAATGTAGCTTGTCCCATTTCTTGATACCCAGTGACATTTGACTTGCCTCATTCATTTTTAAAGCTGACATCTACCCATACACAAGAAAAAATAAAATCTTCAAAAGCAATGAGCTATTTTTACAACCAAAGTACCTAGATCGCAGCAAATACGGATAAAATTGAATTTTCCAATTCCACGACTACGACAAATTGGTTCGTAACATCCCCCGTTTGAGATGGTTCGATAGATAAGGTGTCACAATGAGCCACGAGCCACCCCTTTGGAACGATTGGGTCAATGTTGTCTCACTTTCTTATCTGAGCTTTCCACGTGACCGGTGGAAATCGATTTAGTCTGCAGTTTACCAACATTACTGATCTTTTGTTTCAATTGTGTCTTTGCTTGATTCGTCTAGATTAGGTACCTACTCGGTAAATCTTTCTTCATTCTTTGTCTTGTGTTCAATCATTTTCACATTTAACTATATGGAGATTTATTAAATGACATTACAGCATTTAATTTACAGTGTCTTAAGGGTAAACTGAAAAGACATATCCTTTAATTTAAAAACTTGAGTCCAGGACCAAAGGACCGAAGGGCCAAAGGACCATTTTAATAATTTTACGCTGACTTGATTAAAATGATTGGATGTGGTAGACAATTTACATATAAATAGTTTTAAAGTTATCAGAGCATTAAATTGGTATCATGTATTCTCGGATAATAAATGAAGTATTTATTACTTTCGAATAATTACGGGGTTGTCAATATTTGTTTATTATCTTCGCTATCTTTTCGAGAATAGCTCTTAACATGCAGTGAAAACACAAAAAACCCAAAAAAAAATGTTTAATGGTGTTCAAGATGAAGTTCGCAAGTACATAACTAAAAAACACCTACCACATTTGGTAGAAACACAACATAGGTAACTTAGATTTTAAATTATTTATTTTCTATGCGTACCTACCTACGCTTTATTTCAACGGTTAATTAAAAAAGATGGCCACCTGAACAAAGGAATGCAATTAAGAGCACAGGGATTCTCATAAGCGCTTAAAGATGCCATTAATGCCTTTGATACTAAATTCCTCCGTATACTTAATGAGATAAAGTGGATACTAAGATGTTTGTCCGCATTGTAGTGGCTTCGGTCTACAGATTTTAATAATTGATTCGACAGTATTTATTAGACGAGTACTTGAGACATTGTTAAAACTATTCTATTCAATTTCTTGTGCGATGGGATTTTATTTGTAAATTAAATTGGTTCTTCCGAGCGAAATTTTGAGGCTTCAGAACCAAGGTCCTAATAGAATATAATAGAATACTCTTTTAAGAGCGTGGAGCAAGTAAGAGAGTTCGTATATTTGGGGAGTCTGTTTACAAGGGGTGGAGAGATTGATGATGATGTGGAAAGGAGAGTACATGTGGGAAATAAACTGAATGGTGTTACACATGCAATTGTGATCAACCAGTTCAAGTCCAAAAAGGCACGACTGGCTGTTCACAGTGCCGTCCTGGGGCCGTACTATGACGTGTTAATTCCATCATTGTTCCAGCGTGGAAGAGAGACGGAGCTATACATGACCGATAGCACTATCTCTTCTTCTCAACGGAATCATGATGGCGTACGGCCCCTGGTGCCTACGCTTATGTATGGAAGTGAATGTTGGGGGGGCAAAAGAAGCATGATAGTAGAATACATGCTGTAGAAATGCGGTCCTTGCGAAGCATGTGGTGTGATTATGACTGATAGGCTGAAGAATGATGTGGTAAGGCAACGGTGCGGTTTAAAAGAAGATGTAGTGACAAAAACTGAAAAGAGTATGCTTAGATGCTTTGGTCATGTTGAGAAGATGAATGAAAGGTGATTAACAAAAGGTCAAGGCAGATGTGAGTGGAAACGCCGGTTGGCGACGCTCTAGGAGGACATTAATGACCTTATTGGTGATGGTCTTCAGAAAGGTCAGGTGTGTAGTACTTCCAACCGGCGTGCGTGTATGACCAAATGTATGAACGTAAACGACGCAAAAGGAGTATGTAAGGATCGTTGGAGGTGGCGTTCTGTAGTTTCTACCCCATGGGAGGAAGGCGTGACTTTATGTATGTATGTACTGTGAGCGTTACACAAGCTCGCAGTACCGGGACGGGTAAATTAAACCACAGTATGTCGTATAAGTTCAATATTTATTCCAAGAAATCGTAAAACAACAGCGAACTGAATTTATTTCCAAATTAGAGGTTTTTAAAATTTGAACTTTTTTTGATTACGTTGTAGATCATTTAATGTTTTATTTCTTATGATATTAAAATTATCTGTATTAAAAAGTTAGCTTCATCAATTTGCAAGTTACAAGGATTTTCGTCATCGACCCGTATTATTTGACCGCGAACGTATGAATGTAGAAATTTTACATAGGGTGACACAATGATCTTTTAACGACAACCTTTGGATGGATTTAAAGGGAGAATTAATACCCACTGCAGGTAGTCTATGGTGTAATATTTACATACATACGCGAAGCGTATACTTATCTACATATATATATATATATACATACGACGTGCCGCTACAATGACGACATTAATTCAACACACGGGTAGGGCTAGTGGCCAGTAATCATAAAAAATATGTTATAATTCGTAAATTGAAAACTACCGCTTGCGCCACTCGCTGGACACAGGGCTCTCTCTTTCCTTCAATTCGACTACTCTTCGTGCGTTATTCGTTGTAATTTAATTCATGTGATGCTATGATCGGTTACCCCGGCAAATAACCTCTGCGCTAGAGTTCTTTAAGTACAGGTTGCTCCAAGATACTATTTTAGAAAATTGAAAATACATAAATAAATTATAACGTTTATTGAAATTAAAATATGTTCATAAAACGAAAACTCGAAACCGTATGCGTGTGTTAAATTAATGTCACCATTAAAGCGCCACGCTGTATAATTATAATACACCATAATAATCATGAAAAAAGAGTAAAGAACTATAGATAATGATGGAGGTTAAGGAGAAAGAAAGTGTTTTTGTACTAATGCAAAAATGTAAGGTATGGTAAGTAGTAAATATGGGAGGCCATGTGAAGGAATTTGATGTGAACGATACGAGACGTTTGATTTCATGTTCAGTGGGCCGGAATCTAGCGAGCCTATGCCTCAGAATATTTTGTCGAAAGGGCCGCCTTTCAATTTATAACATATCTTGACTTATACGTAGGATTATGTTTACTTTTGGATAAATATTTGAATACGGTAGGTATTTCATGACTTGTGCTGCATTGCGATTCTGTAACCATCTCACCGTGAAAACTTAGGTGAAGTGAGCGTGGAGTGAGCTGTCAGTGTCATCCCACTGATGCTAGGGATTGACCAAGCATTACATATACAATCATAATCGAGATTTTAATTATGTTTTTTAATGTTAGTTCTGTTGATCATTTTATATTATGTCTAATCTAGTATTTAAGTGTCTAAATATTATTATTTACAGTTTTTTTTTTAAATAAAATAGCAACACACAAATTCAGTCGGAAACTAGTTTAGGAAATCATAATAAAACAACGTATTTGAGTTACTAACTGAATTGCTGTTTTATTAAAAAAAACCCGTATAAATAGTCATTTTTAGCCACTTAAATACTAGCCTTGAAATAATATAAAATGATCAACAGAATTAGCATAAAAAATTATTAAAATCTCGATTATGATTGTGAATGTAATGCTTGGTAAATCCCTAGCATCAGTGGGATGACACTGACAGCTCACTTCACCGAAGTGTTCACTTCACGGTCACATTTTTACAGAATCGACATACTGGTGTAATTAGGTAAAGCACATTTACAATAAAATTAATGTGAATAAAATTTGCCTAAAACATGTCTAATGTCGAACGCTAGCATTGCATTTATTAAGTGACTGTTTGTATAATTTTAAGATTAGTTTTCAGAACAAGTAAGTTTGTAGAATAAAAATTGTCGCTATATTTTTTCAGAATTTAATTACACTTTGGTGGGTGTTTTACAGAGGTCAAATATAAATCCCGGGCCAGACGAATGAAAGGTCCGCCAGAACGGACAGACGGACATGACAAATTATACGTTTTACTACCGAAACCAAAAAACTAAGTCACACGCTGAAATACACAGCAATCGCATACAGCAGATTTTTTTTTTGCGTTTTTTGTGCATACTTGTGATTTGTCACCTCTGGTATAATTTGTAAAAGGAATGGTTTATCTCTAACATGACTCCGTACGATCATGAAAGTAAAAAGTACAAATTATAACAGAAGCGTGTAGCTGAAAGATAGAAAATAATATAGTATATAAATTACCACATTCTATTTTAAGTATGAAAAATATTACTAACCCGTTTGATATAAATGAAGGTATTTTGGGAGTTGAAAAAGAACCCAAAAAACCAAATTGAAATTGAAATTTTCGGACAAAGGGCTTACCTGTCTAAAATTTGATGGGTCGCAGAGGCTTCCGCATAATTAACGCCTCGTACTTCATAAAGGCAGAGGTTTTTCCTCACATTTTCCATACTTATCTACGTACAACACTAGAGGCGACGTAACAGTGCTTGAACATTTTTTAATCCGCGCTGGAGAGCGCTGATATTTTTGAAACGTTAGTTGAGTGAAAATTATCACGTGCTTTAATGGTGATTTTATTTTATGTCCTTCGTTGGGTAGTTGCAAGTGTGTGAATTTTAACCTTTAGGTTCTATAGGTACATTAAAAAAAAGCAGGTAAGTTTTATAAAAATAACACATTTATCGAAAATATTGTATTGCAGGCTTTAGTAAACTATTGTTTTGTACTATTTTATACTACTCGTAAGTACTAAACTACTACAATTATATTCTACTAAGGTATTATCAGCTATTGAATATGGTACCTTAAACATAATTATAAAATGAAAATTAAATATCATCTTCACAAATAATATAATATCACAAACAAAACAACTCATTACTTCCACTACACTGAGTGCAACCTTTCAGATACAAATGAAGCTGCAATGGACACTTTATGAAACATTCAGAAACGAATTAATGAACCATTATGTCCGCCATTCGTGTTTATTTCTTTGACAACTTTAAACGAGAGCTGGCTAAGGGCTGGCTAATCTAAACAAACAATTAGTACGGGGTGACATGGCAGTGTGTTGACACTTTACAATCTGTGAGAAACAGAGGGGTGTGAACTTGTAAACTGCGTTTTGCTTTTAAAAGCTGATAACGGACAAGACAGAGTATTTTAATACGTAGGACTTCTGTTATCTTTGCTTTCGGGGGGTACAGGCGTGTTTATACATGTGTTACGTCAAACATTATGTTTCATGCATTTCATTATGAAAGATGCCTACTTGCCTACGGCAAAAACAAAAAAAATTGTTTGCCATTTCAGGTTAAAGATATTTCTCAAATTGTTTCGTGTATCTACATAATATCGAATTGATAATAATTAATATAAGATACCACCATGATAATAGGAAAAGTATAAGTAATACAAATAAACCCGAACACGCACTCATAGTGTAAACCAATTGAAAAGTCGTAAATGTTTATGTGGTCAGTTAAGATCTCTAAAACTAGCGCTGTTAGTGGTTTAAAGTGTTGCTGGCGCAATCAATGTCACGTCACATTAGACCCGATAGTACTCAGTTCTCGATAAGTTTATGCTCGATAGTAACAGTTTTTTTTAAGTTAATTGGAATTGACTTAATCTGTAGGTACCGGGATTGTGAACACGAATAGGTTTTAAAATATCGGAACTGTAATGTGGGTTTTTATGCTTATTTTGGGATTCATTTCCGTTGATTCTGTCTCGTTTAATAGTTATTATCAGGTAGCGTTAGGTAGGGCTGCTGCGTTATAATTGTTTGATTAAAGCGAAAGTTCATCTTTTAGCTAAGTTAATTTATATACTTTTTGAAAAGATTTATTCATAGTAAAGTGAAAAACACAAGAAGGGAAATTGGGATTCAAGTCAAAGCTCATTCAGTTAACATTGTAATCTTGTAAACTTTCCGTTTCAAATCTTCTAATTTAAAAAGGACTGGTGTTTTATTTAAAACTCATCGTATTTTCGCGATAAATTTAACGTGATAAGTACTTAAAAGAGTTTAATTAAAGATACGGTCCAAACTTATTCCAATCTTATGGAGCAGGCGGGCTGGCACCGGTGCCAAAAACGACATTTTCCAAAATTTCCACGTTTTATCTCTACAAGATTTCGTTGATTGATTTTCACGAAGCTCTTTGTCTCCTAAATCTTCGGTTAGTCAAGTGTTTTTTTATCGCTTGTGTCCATTTATCTTGGTCCTTCTCATATCGAGTCTGTAACCATTTCCTAATTGACATTTGGACAAAGGTACATGCAGATGTCTGAGCCATCCCTGTGAACCTGATTAATTGTCCGCACATGTGTTTGACAGACTATCTGTGAGAAAATAGGGAACACTGTAAGAGGGAGCTAATACTCGTATCGCAGGACCAGATTGGAAGCTACTCTATTTTGGTCCTAGTGATATATTAGCGCCTGTAAAAATAAATCAAGTGAAATACGAGCTAAAAATGAAAGGAGTTCTTCCTCCATTTGTTGTTGTGTAAACCACTTTAAAACCAATACGTTGGAATAATGTATCGCTTGAAAGGTTTCTTAAGTTACACGGTTCAAATTAATGACGTAAACAGTTTCTCATCCACTTTGTTTGTTTAACTTGATATGTGTATACAGGGTGGAAACTTTCAGCGGGGCAGTAAGGGGAAGTACCTTATCCGTTGCAGCTACACGAAAATGGTCTTAGGGGACTATCCATATTTTTTTTTGGGATTTTGTTCCCCATTCACAGATTTAAAAAAAATACAGTTAGCAAGTTTTTTGCAATTTGTGACTTTTTGAGTACTCCAACGATGGTTGATCCCATATAAGTTTTTGATCAGTATTAGAAACAGGATCGATTGGCATCAAAAAATGTTTTTGTTTAAAATGGCTATTCCATTTTACACAAAAACATTTTTCTTGCTAACTGTATTTTTTTTTGAAAATCTGTGAATGGGGATCAAAATTTCATAAAAAATTATGGATAGTCTCCTAAGACCATTTTCGCGTAGCTGCAACGGATAAGGTACTTCCCCTTACTGTCCCACTGAAAGTTTCCACCCTGTATATGATAATGTAATATTTTCAAAATCAAATATGATTTATGTGATATGGCAGTGATTTTCTACATCGATCGATTCGGGCGGTACCTGGCCTGAGCCGATACCTGGATGTTGGGATGTTTTTCCTCATCAAATCATACTAAGCGTTATAATATTTTGAGATTGCACTGAAAAATTATCAAAATAATTAAATACTCATTAACGGCTTCACAGTAAGTACTCGTCATGTCCCACTCTCAATGTACTGACGGAACAAAATATAAAATTAATTAATTCCGAAAGATCAGACACACGCTGGTGTAATTAGCGCTAGCTACACCTAATTAGCTCGTAGGTCGTCATTAGTACACTATATAGAGGTAGGTGCAGACAGTCTGGGTGTCGTCGGGCAGCCATTGTATGCTGGAGTGCCCTGGAGACATCTCGAGCGCGGCGTGTGTACTACGCCTTATTGAGTTGTACGACGGTAGTGTTGTATCGTGGGTCGTACATGAGACGTCTGTCCCAGGTTCGGGCATACATTGCGAATTATGACCCAACACTGGTGTAGATTAGGGCTTTAAAAAGGGTGTGTTTTGGTCTAAATTGATAGTTTATGAAATACTAGAGCCCCCCGTGGGTCGTACGGGTGCAATGGCGACATATTAAAACATTGAGAATTCCATGCTATATCTATGTAGTAATAAATAATAATCTTCCGGAATAAATGCTCTAACTAAATGATGGCGAAAGCCGCTAAGCGCGACGCGACTGTTGTTGAACTATATCCATGAAGTTTTTAATTGAAATTGTTATACTAGAGTCGTGTCGCACTGGCGCTTCGCGTCTGTCTGTGGATGCCTTTATGGAGTTTAGAAGAACCAAGCTGTCACACACTCCGATACGAAAAGCGACCTTGTTTTTAATAATATGTATAGATATAGATGAAGGAGAATGTTTGCTGTTTACACGAATATGATTGACAAAACTACAAAGTTAACATTAGAGTACCTACTTTTGAATGATCTATTGTTTTTGCTGCTTGTGAGGAAACATCCTTTTCCCTTGTGTGTAGAACTTGTGTCCTACAGACTGGGTCTGTGTAGGTACTACAGAGTTCACTTAGCTATTAACAATTCCTAGGATGCTTGAACCGGATAAAATATTATGTACGCATCCAGTTGTATCGTAACTAATACATCCGTCCGCTTCTAAACGATGCGAACCCTGCAAAATTATCGTATAAAAGACCCATAGGATATTATCAACCTTGTTGTTCAAGAAGTAGGGTCCAAAATGATTTTGTGAGTATGTAAGGATTAGGAGTTCGAAGCAAATCGGCTGTCGCCCTTTGAGGGACGACTTAAAATGATAAAAATACACATTTACAAAATTCAATATCGAATGTATAGGATCTTTGTGTATTTGTCAATAAAGTATTAGTGACATAAATGTATAAGCTGAACATTTGGGATTCCTTTTGATGTGAATTTAGAGCGAGACGCATCATAAAGGTGTTGTGATATTTGCTGGATTGCCGAATATTACAGGTGTTGTGATATTTGCTGGATTGCCGAATATTACAAGTTTTCTCATAAATAAACTGGGCAAAATGGCTTAAAAAATCCTATTAACAACATGCTCAGATAGATAGATTCATTTATTTGCACGAAATATGGTAATTTACAGATATATTAACACACAATAGTTCTTCATATTCCGCCTACTAAATTCACCAACCTTCATTAAATTCGCCAACATTATTAATGATTCTAATATAATAAATTTACACAAAATAATTAAATAACAATAAAAAAAAAGTAAATTAAAATTGTCAACATATCAAATTACAAATGTCAAAATAATTAAATTACCAATTGTCTAAACAAGTTTCAATGACAACCACAACCAAACAAATTAAATTACAAATGTCAATAGCTAAAAATAAAAATGTCAAATTTAATTTTCATGTCGTGCAACTTTCCCATTTGTCCTATAATTACCTTACGTTCTTCGTATTATTTCATCTGATCATCTGTCTGTTATTCCGTGACACAAGTCCTTTGTTGATTAGGGACCTCTGGATTGCCCGTTCCAATTATCGGTCCCGTCAATTGGCAGAATCACCACACCTGGTAAACACAACGCGTGGAAGATACAGCTCCCATACTCTTTACTAAGACCAATCCAGATGCCTAGACCAACGGCAATCTATATTTAAACGTAGGCAGACTAAACAGCACCATCCTCTAACATTGTACACTTCCTTGCTCACGGCAGTTACCGTCGCCTCGTCCGAGCAGGATGCACGAGCTCTATAAAACATATATTGACATGATGGAACACCTATTCTGGAACGGCGGTACGATATCCCAAGAGAACATTAGATAGGTACCCATTTGAATAGAGAAGATAATCACGTGTCTTAAAAACCTAAGCTGAGGTCATACTTAATTAACTAATTAGACTGCTACAAGAATTTTCTGGCACTCGAATGATGTTGACAAGGGGGCGCTGTTGTTAAACATTTGGACAAGATAAGTATTGAAAAAACAAGATGACGGCGTTAGTTTCGAATATGGCCACGCGCCATAAAATCCTTGTAGCTTTAAAGGTGACTCAACATAACCAATACGTTATTCTGTCTATTGTAAATAGGTTTCTAGATTGTCGATTGCTAGATGGCCGTGTGCTACATGCCGGTAATTTTAGTAAACGAAAGGTAACATAAAGCAAAACAGACAAAGGGCTCGCAACCTGTCATACTTAAGACAGTGTAGAACGTACTGACTACAGAAACTACTTACCATATCTGTGTCACTTCCAAAACGTATAGGTACGTGTATACGAAAATACTGACAATGACATTAACTTAAGCAAAACGCAAATTATACAGATAAAATTAAAAGAACCAGCACTGTAACAACCTACAAGGACCAATGACTACTTAACTATTTTCAAACTATTTCAGAATAGGGTTCCTCAACTCAACAGTCCACAGTCGTCGCTTTAAGACGCGCATCTGCGACTGTGTAGTCCTGTCGTTATGAATAAGATTTGTAGCGCAACAAACTTATCTCCCTCCACGATACGAAAACAAAACTATGTTTACAGGAAATTGTTATGTTCGTGGAACCTGACTTTATGAATGAATTTGCACGAAATGGGACGTATTAACCTTCCTAATACTTTACTAGATTATAATGAAAGTTTATCTGTCATTAATTTAGAAGAACAGGTGAATTTAAGTTGCTTCTACCCAGCATGATGTCATGGATAATATCGTGGAAAGTGCTTCTTGTTTGTTTTCGTGACAAAAGGAAACTTAATTGCGATTAACGGATGTTGAATCAAAGATCAGTAGAGCACGCAAAAATTGTCAATCCATTCAATGCTTACAATGCGATGACAAGAACAAAGAAGCACTAATGACTTTCAATTTAAATGTACTTTCTAATTTTATCTCAGACATCGGTGAAGGAAAACATCCTGAGGAAACCTGGACTTATAATTAATATTACTTATATTTAAGTCTGAAGGCAGATTGGCGTCTGCCTAACAGGTATGATGATCAATGCCTTCTCTGTATGAGAAAAGGCTGAAAGAGTAACAGGCTGCATGGTACTAAAATAAAGACATCTCTATTTCATAAACCCATATGCGAGCCCTTAACTGCATGTTGTGCGCATAGCCGAACAGATTGCGTTGTCTCCGGCGCATTGAAATCGACAATATCCTCCGAGCACTTCCCTCGTGCGCCCCTCGACCCCACCGGCCTTCGATAGAGTCACGTGATGCGACATGTGACATTGGACCACATTCGACTATCTGGCAACTTTTCCGTGACACCACGTCACGGAAAAGTGCGAATGAGCGTGAATTTTGACACTTTCCGGACTTATGCGAAATGTGGTTTTGTCGGATTCGTTTTTGGACTTGGGGTGGTCATTAAAATATTTCGATGACGTGTGGATATTGCGGATGATTTAGCGATCAGACGTGTTAAGAAGTTACGTTTTTTATCAAGAAGCTAGTGTTCTGAGGATTTAGCTTATTTTATTAGGACGTTTGACTTTGTTCAGATGTAATGTTTCAGTAATGACAGTATGTTAAGTTTCAGCGCCTGAACACTTCATCATCATCCACAGCCCGACTTCACCCACTGCAGGGCATAAGCCCCTCTTTTGTTTTGCCAATCCCCACACTCCCGTGCCAGCCTCATCCAATTCTATTGCTTAAATAATCTTCTAACGACCTCCTGAAAGTTCCTTTCCCCAGTCCAATTACCAGAATAACATTTACCTCAACTAGTGAGAATTTAATGGAATACTTGTAAAGTCGTATGTATTTGGTTGTCAAAGGAACATGACACGTCCTATATCAACGAATAATTTTAATTTAAATGCAAAATACGGTCCCCAAATACATCTTGGAGTTTCCTCATCTACATAGGTAGTGATTTGCTAACTTTACTACTTGGTCGAATTAACTGTGCACCTCGCTGGAATGCCATTTCTCCCCCCGCAACATCGCTCACCTCCCCGCGCTCGCCACGTCGGTCGCAAACAAAGCGTTGAAATGACGTCATCAACTCCATGTGCACGGTTAATTCGACCAAGCTGTACATATCTCTGTGGTATCTACTTTAATTAAATATGTTGTAGCTACTGTATCACCAGGTACTTGATTTACCTTCACTATATGAGATTTTTTTTGCCACCACTGCTCAATCTTACCTAATGATACATATATCATTAGGTAAGATTGAGCAGTGGTGGCCTAGTGGTATCGGCCCCGACCTACAACTTTGTAGGTCGTGAGTTCGCATTCAGTCAAGCACTTTGTGTATTTAATTTCATCACCGTTTTCACCTTTTCACCAAGAAATTAGAAGACATGTGACATCCAGCAACCGGCACTGGGCCCGCGTGGTGGATTACGGCCCACTCCCTCTCATAGAGAGGACACCTGTGTCCCAGCAGTGCGAACGTTATAGGTAGGGATGGGCCGAACATGGGTTTCACCGAATATGAACATTCGGCCGAATGTTCGGTAAATCTTTTACCGAATCGAATATTCGGTATTTTTGATTCCCTTAGGTACTTAAACAATACAGGTCTCTAAGTAGAAGAAACTAGAAATATAATTCATAATCTGCTGAAATGTTGATAATCATGAAACTCTTTCTTACAATGAATATTGATAAAAACCAAAAACTTGCTTAATTTCATACAATAAAGACCTGGTTTTAATATATTATTTTATTATAAAGAGTTCACTGTAGCTTAATTCCAAAACAGCTGTGCATACTTATATTTTGTTTATATTATCCATCTTGTTTAACTGTTATTGGAAATAAAGCTACAGTGTCAACAAAAACATAAACCTGCACTGTAACCTCATAAAAATAACACATTTTACACTCGACTCATGATCAGTCATACACGGCTCAATATAGGAAAAACTTTGAGTACTACTTTGCCGAACATTCGGTGATTTAGCCGAATATTCGGCCGAATAAGAATATTCGGTAAATCTGCCGAATATGCCGAATACCGAATATAAAACGAGTATTCGGCCCATCCCTAGTTATAGGCGGATTAGGTAAGATTAGAAAATGTGCTAACTTTAGGGCAAAGCTGGTCTCATTTTTGTTCTGATGGCATTGAGGTAACGGTTTCATCTGTCAAAAATGGGTTACGCGAGTACTCGAACTTTAGCCCATAACCAGAAACTGTTTGTATTCTAGGTTAACACTCCTCTTTCTCCCACATTAACTTCAGCTCGCGAGTTCGTCCACCTGAAATTTCTTGTTTTAACATAAAATATCTTATGACACTCGGCAATACTGTAGCTTCCCATTAGTGAAAGAATTTTCGGAATCGAATCAGTAGTTCCGAAGATTATTACCTCCTACATATAAACTCTCAAATTTTACCTCTTTAAACAATAACAAAATTCAATTTATTTATTTTGGATAAAAGAAAAAACATCCATATTGTATTAGTATAAAAAACACTTAGAAAAATATGTTAGTAGCATTAAAATCAAAAACAAATTATTATTACAATCAAACCAGAGATTAAATTACAATCAATGTCAAATTTCCAAACAAAATTTAAATTACAATAATAAACCATCAGAATTATAAGCAAAATTAAAATTAAAGTCAATATTAGGTACATTAGACTTAGATAAAAAAATAAAATAAATTACAAACTAAACAAAATGAAATCAATATCAAATCAAAATTAAATTCAAATTCAAATCAAAATTATGTCAAAATCAAATTAAAATTAAAGTAAACATGACCATAATGTCTCAATGACTTAACTTCTGTAACAAATATCAATTTAAATATCTTTCTTCAGCACCAGGCCCGCAGCTATGTCTACTGGACCAGTGCATCAGAAAAGGGCAGTCTGGCCTCTCCACAATAACCTTCAGGATGCTATTGGAGGATTTATAGTATTAGTTTATTATTCAACTGACTAAACAACAGTTTATAGAAGTACTTACATTTCACAGTCCTATCTATCATACCAACGACCCGTCAGTTTAAGTTTACAAATTGATACGGTATTAGCCGAACGCCGCGGGCACTGCCCATCTGGCCCCATCTAGTGTCTATTTACTAATTTCGCCGGAGAGCCGGTGTCCTGCCCTCATGCCTGCAGTAATAGCAGCACGAAATTGCAGAAATCCAGCCAAGTATCATCGAGTTAGATCAGTTAATCCCCTGGGGACGACGACGGCGCGGTTAATTCAGTCTGCATTGCGCTTGCGACGAATTTGCGTGTACTTTTCATTCATTTTTCGTTCTATCTGTGATTCTTTCTAACTTTCACTTAGATCTTTATTATTAAAATGTCGTATCAGATTGTTTATTTAGAATTAATTATTGTTAGTAATAATAATGTTCAGGTTTTGGATTAGATGTTAAAGTGATTTGTTTGGATGGAGATAGTTACAATGAAGATAACGGAAAATGGCGTTGTTACTTGCACCGAAGCGGTGGTCATTACAGTTCCTCCTGAAAGGTTAGTAAGGAAGTCAAGATAAGGAAAGCATGCAACCTTGTTTTTTTAATATATTGGAGTAAGCAGGTTGTTACCTGGCATTCAAAGGAGTTTAAAAGACTTTAAATACATTTTCTTTTACGAAAACCTTTCGAAGACTACTTATAATTTAAAATAACACGCTACTTTCAAGATAGTCTGCTTCTTTAAACTAAAATTATATTATCATTCAACAACCGTCCATTCACTATCCTTCTTGTATTTTTGTCCGTTTTGCACATTCAAAAATGGAAGAGATCTAATCTCGCACCGCTTTCAAGTGAATCTGAGTTGCAATGATAGATTGCTTGCATCCCTTTCCGCACTGAAATTGTATTCAATATTCCGTATCGTTATGTAGTTGTGGTGCGGTGCAACTCGTACAAATTCTACGTATGGTAGGCAACACGACAATTTGTTCCATCGATCGGTTGTTCAGCGTAGCTAAGGTTTGCATTATTAATTAGCGAATAAACTGTTCTACAAATAATCGATTTCCGTCGTCGACACACAGAGGAAAATGTTGATTAATTAGAAAAAAGATGACGTCTAATGGAAACATTTTGATGCATGTTCGGAAAGAGTTACGGCATAGTGCTTTTCGACAGTGAAAAATTTAATCAACCCCCAAAAGATATTGCATAGTTCGTACTGGTAAGAAAAACGAGCAGAGTGATGTTTTCGTCCCCATAAAAACAAAATATTTGAAAATGGAACGTGCGTTCCGACACCCAAAAAGTATGCATGTGTATTTTGTGAGTACCATTCCCTGAGGGTTCGTTCCACCGCCCGTTGGCTTTTTAACGAGTTTCAACCTAATTTTGTAGTTATTACTCCAATATTTTCCTGTACGGGAACCTTACGGTTGATAAACGTGAGTGATACGGAAATTCTACGTGTTTTGGTAGGCGTTAGTTTACATCTTGCTGTTTGCTTTGGCTATGTTTTGGATAATAAGTTATGTTGGTGGGCAAATGGCAGCAGCGGTAGACGAAACATTATGTTTATGTTTGTTGAAATAGGATTAAAATGTATGCATAGGGTGTTAGTAATGTATGGTGCAAGTTGCGTTAGCAGGATTTAGAATCCCTCATTTGTTTATTTCAAATCGGAGAGAGATCCGAATTTTTACGATGAATAGTCTACCGCGTCCTAAAAGTCATATTAAACTTATTTAGGCCACCTCATACTTCCCCTCAATGCCCTAAAAAACATCCCGCGCCTACGCCATCCAGAATTACTACTTGTCACCTAGTTGATTCACTTACAAACAACCGCGGTAATCTGCACTCAACCTTTAGCTTCCGACACGCAAACATAACTACGTCACTTTAGTTGCTACCCCATTATAAAGCTGACATCCCACACGAGTGCACACAACAGATAGATACATACGTGTTGTAATTCAAAATCAGTTGAATAGAGGATTAAGACCGCTTCTCACTGCCCCTCGCCCTACTTCCTGATATTCCTTTAACTTTATAAACATTGTTCGTTCTAAATAGGCGGGGTCGTTGACCCGTCGTGGGCTGTTGACAGGGGTGGCCACGATTAATTTTAAAATGCAATGGTATGTGAGTGTTGCACGCTATGTGGACGTGTGATAGTGATAATTTATTTAGAACTAGCTTCTGCCAGCGACTTCGTTCGCGTGGAAGTCGTAAGACACCACAATATACTAAAATGGTACTACTTACGTTTGTTGTTTTGGTCTCAGCAGCCAAAATATGCAAAGAGTCAGGACTTGTGACGCTGGAGCAAGAGACGTCCGTGTGAGAAGCAGCTCGTCTTGAGGTCGATACCCGCAGCCTTCAGGAGCTGAATTAATTTTTGCGTTCCAGCATATTTTTTTATTTAAGATGGGTTTGCTCTTGACTCTAGTCTAGGTCAGTGGTGACAGAGACAGAGTCGACCGTGGAGTGAGCTTACACAGAAGAAGCCTGTTCACTCTCACTTTGAAGATATTAGGGTTGTATGCGTTCGGAAACACAGACGCAGACGATTCGTAAATTCGTAGATTGTAAACATACCGGGTTTCCCATTAATAGTCACCTAACCATAGATATTTATTTTTATTATAACCAAAGATGACAGAATAGGCCTAAACATTATGTTTTCCCGTGAACGTTCTACAAACTATAAAATTGTAAATAAGTTAGTAATTAGGTATATATATGTAAAATGTTCTCACTGTCGAATTGGGTACATATACCTGTTTAAATGATAGTTGTAAGGTAGATTTTAATAAATAAATAAACAAAATGTAAAAAAGAAGCACAAAAAATAACAATTTGTTGTTGGGAATCGAAATTAGGTTTGCAAAGCAGTCGTCGAACCTTTAGGCTATTGCTCTGTTGAAATATGACTAATATAGCCGTTCCTATAATTATTATGTCATGATTGACTGTTTAGCTTCTAGGGCCACTTGCACGTTCAGTCGGGTTAAATGAATAAATGTAGAGTTTGTATAATCAGAGTGTAATTAATATTTTAACTCAACTCAAGCATTTATCAGAAAGATGAAGCGATGAAGCTAGTTGCCCATTCCAAAGCGTAGTAGGTACCTATGGAGAAGAACGGGCAAGAAACTCCATGGATGCACTCTTTTAAATTAAATTATTGTTACAAAATAGTGGTTACATCATTCATGTTGAAATTATACATGTGAGAACGATGTAGAAAGACGTGCACGTTAAAGGCGTCCGTAATAAAAAGATAAAAACAATTCAGGAATCAAAATAAGCTCTCATTCATCGCGAACTCATATTACGCGTTTCGCGACTAAAAAGTAACTCCGTGTTGTCAACCTGACATTAGAGTTTCTTGAGTTGGGAACTTAGCAGTTCAATCGACGAAACATAAAATTAAATTGCAATGTCTGTGAACTTTTTTTTTTCTGAGTGTGGGAAGTCATCAAATAACTTCTCCCGCTCTGGGCGGAGCGGGAGAGCGCGTCAGACTCTTGCTGACTAAAACCCACCCGTGTTCCTTTAGTTGCCTGTGCCAGGGGCCACGGTCACCCTGTCGGACTTTCCCGCAACCCTGGCAGGCATCGGCCCTAGTGGACCCCGTCAGTCCCCTGATAATGATGATAACGACGAAAAATTTATGAGCGACCAATAAACGGGAATTGTATACCTGGTCTATCTCTTTTAAACTACATTACGATACGTAATAGTTTCTTTTCTTTAAATTTTATAACATGACATTTTATTTTAATCGTATTATATGTATTTATGGAGATGGAGATGGAGATTTATTTTATCGGCTGACGAAATTGTCAGATATGCAAAAATATGTTTTTAAGTTTTTATTATAATTTGTATTTATTTTTATATCAGTTTATGAATATATTGCCTGCTGATAGAGTACCGTATTTTCACTTAGTACAACGTCGAACAATATAAAATACATAACAAATTATCAGCGGTACGTCATAACGTCAATTTATTTTGACATTACTAAAAATAACCCGGAGTTTAGCGACTTAATTCTCCCACACCGATAAATATTTAACCCTTCCAGGGTTGAACATTTAAAATTTAACTCTAGGTGTAGGTTTACCTCTAACTTTTGGTGGCGCAAGATGAATTATTTGATTAATCCTGAGTTAGCTGTGAACGCCGAGTTATTTATGATAACCCATGAGCGCGCAAGTGGGCCTAAAAGGAAAAGCGGTATGATAATCATTTAAAAGGTTAAATCTGTAACTATCTGCTATATTCGTTATCTATTCAGCCCAGTGAAGTAATGGTATAATTCGACGGCTGTCATACACTGGTATAATTATATTGTGTTCTGTCTCTTAAGGGAAGTTTTTTTTGCGATTTCTGTCTTTTCTAGTACTGAAACCTCAGTGGTCCTATATTGATCCTTATAAGAAACAGGGTGGACGGAACAACATTTTTTTTTTGGTGCCCACTTTCTTTGAATGCAGATCAAAATGTTTCGAAAACTTAAGCATAGTCTTCTAAAACCGTTTTCTTGTAGCGACAACGGTTAAGGTATGCGCTTATTGCCCCATCTCAAAAATCCACCCCGTGCATGTTGTGATTGACTGTTTAGCTCCATAAAAGTATAGCATGATGATAATCATTTAATTATCTGCGATATTGTAAACTATCGACTCGTCTTTTTAAAATTTGCGGTAAACTATAAGAATACGAATAAATTGCAATATTGCTCATCCCACACCTAGCAAATGGCGTGATAATTTAAATGATAAATGATTTTATTTCTGTAAGTAGGTTTGAACAAACACTTTTACACGTCAATCATATATTTTTTTAAACTAGACGAGGTCGGCGTTTCCTGTCTGATTACTCTGAGAAGAAAGGCCGAAACAAACTCAGAGGTCACAGTCTCTTTTAAAGTCCAGACAAAATCTTGGTCAGATCATGTGAAGGCTATGTAGATCGGTGTCTGCAATGGTCTTTTGAGGAAAGAACCACACAGATTGAGTGGACCTGTCCAGTCAGTGCACGCAATTGTCAGTAATCGTAAAACCTACAGACTGACCAGACTTATAGGAAATATCTATGGAAAATTGTAACAAAATCTATCCGGTAGTTTTTGCGTGCTCCTGGAACATACCTTCAGAGAAACAGTTAAACAGACAAACATTTAAAAAAAAATATTTTCGGCAACAGAATCGTTTCCAGACCTCGCCAAAATTACAAAAAAAAAAAACAATGTACCTACAGTTTTGACTTCGCTACGATTTTTATTTTTATTTTTTTTATAGAGATGTAACTATTTATTACGTGCGAATTTGGAAGGCCTAGTTAATTACGCGTTTTGTGTTAATGAATAAGTCGTGTACGATTAATTAAACAAGGTGAATGCAAAAACGAAGAGAAAATATTGCCTGCTTACATTACAAAACAGGCCAAGTGCGTGTCGGACCAAGTAACATGGAAGGTTCCGTAGTTGGGATGGTATTTATCCCAAGAACAAACATAACATAGTTGTTGAAAAACATGTTATCCTATAACATCGATATACGTCACGGTCAATTCTCCAACTGCAATTATGTAAGTTTGTAACCGCAAAAAAAAGTGATAAAACTACAAATTTACGATTTTCGACCGTTTTCCTTTACTTGTGCTGTGAGACCTTGCTTCCTGCCAAATTTCATGATTCTAGGTCAACGGGACGTATACATATGATTTATTTGCGAGTATATACAGTATTTTTAAAAGCCGTATTTTTTTATTGTTTTATTTTAGAAGCTTGATTTTTTTAGGGTTCCTCGGGACCGGAAATCTACGTATTCGATATTAATTTCAACTTGATACCTCCACGCGTTCCTGAGAAAAAGGGTCTGGTTAACTGACGGATAGATAGACAGACAGACAGGTGGACAACGAAGTGATCCTATAAGGGTTACGTTTTTTTGAGGTACGGAACCCTAAAAACAGAGAGGAGACCCAAGTCTTAGCTTTGAAAACAATAGCCTGATAATAAATGAAAACACATAAAGAAAAGGTCAGAATTCTATAGATTTTGCAATGAATAACAAACGTTTTAGAAATGTCCGTTTTGCATAAGCAGCAACCCGAACCAAAACTCCCAAAAGGCAAGAAATCAAAGACATGTTGGCGGATGTCGTGAAAGCAAAGCAGACACGGAGTCAACAACCCAAAGGATAAGAGACAAGGCTGAGCGAAGTTAAGGAAACTTTGTCGCAAACCGGACCCACCCAGGTTGCCAGTCGGGATAACTTCGTTAAAAAAAAACTATTAAAGATAAAGTTACCAAAGAGTGTCGTGTTCGCAGTGAAGCTGTAGACTATGGGTCGATTCTCTTCACTTTTCCGTACCTAAATTAAATGCTCTTACGGACATGGGCATAGACAGGCAGATTTGATTGAAAAAGATGCATTGCCAGCAATAATTGGATTACCATAAACACAGGGTGGCGATTAGTCACCTGCATCCGTCAAGGGGGTGATTTTAAACAACTTTCGCTACGAAACTCTAATCGGATTCGTAAACAAATTACTATACAACAGTACACAGACAATTTCGAGGCCAATTTTTTTTTTTTTTACAATACTGACATTAGTTTCATTTCGAAAGTTTTTAGAATGACGTCTAGAATCACCTCCTTGACGGATGCAAGTGACTAAATCGCCACCATGTATGAGGAACGTCCTAGTAAATAGAATACTAATTAATTTATGATTTAATAGTAGTTCTCAGTACTCACACTTAATTTCCGCTAAGAGATAGTAGAGCTGGTTAGGATAAACTATTGACAATCTGATATAAGTAGGTACTAAGCAGGTACATATTATATCCTCCTAGTAGTCCAAAAAAATGTTGATGAACACTGAAAAAGAGCAAACGCTGTCTACACGTAGGTAGGTCATATTTTCGTCAGCGCATTTCCATTTTGTACCATAAGCCAAAAAATTCCCCTTTTGCAAGACGCTTCCTTCTATAAGCGTTTTATATTTAATTGGGTTCTTTAAGATCTTAAGTGGGATGCTGAAAGGGTCCAAGCTTCTGAGACTTTTCACCGGGTCCAGGAAGACTCTTTCGAATATTTGAATATTCATAACCATAACACAGGAAGGTACTTACGTTACCTGATATTAAAAAGAACTTTAGACTTCATCTTTATACATTTATTTTTAAACTTTCTTGTTTTCTTTATGCAGACCAAGTTTGTAACTAAGTTTAAATACGTATAATAGAGCGGCTCTCGTAGTTTCAACAACATTGCCGAAGTATTATGTTATATTATAAAAAAAAAAACAAACATATAAGCACGTTAAACACGCTACACACGAAGCATAAACAATAAACAAGACTAATGTTTTGTTTGCATGTTTAACGTATAGTGTATGAATTAAAAGCTATTAGCTGATAGGCATAGTTGAAATGACGTTTACGTAAACAAATATACGTGGAGAAACTAGCAAGGATTGTCTTCAAGTTCAAAGTAGTTGACGATGTGCATTGATTGCCCAAGTGTGCTTTATTCGAATACAATGGAACCATCAAAGGAGACTTACCTAGTCCATGAATGGGCGCTAATCTAATGGGTCACGCTCTTGATGTCTTAGGTCACGTGTAGACTTAAAGTAGCGAAATAATCATTTTCATCCACAAACAGTGCAAAAGACTACAATAGACTCCAATCACACACTAAGATATTGTATGTTTCTCACCACAAAGCTTATCTTGTACTTCCTTCAGTAAAAACACAGTTCTTTGTACTGTCTTCAAAATAAAAAAGACAGCCTTGCGTTGCAGATAGAAAAACGTCGAGAAATGTGTGAAATGCTCTCTCTTCGCTTCGCACGTTCGTTGGTGTTTTTTTTCCCTTCTATTTTGTGCATATGAACAGAGGTACTCGTGGTGCTAACAATTTATTCAGGATTATACGAATACTTTTTATATTTATTTTGAGCGGGCTGTGTGAATTTTATTGTGGGATTTGTCGTGTTTTGAGTATTTGGAGTTTTACTTGATGTTTGTGTTTGGGGAGTGCATTTTAACCTGGACATTGTTTTGTTATATTTATAATTTTAGTTTAGGTTATTGGCAATCAGATGTGGTTAAGGTACAATGGGACTGGTATGCACAATGTGTAAAAGTCATTATAATAAATTAAAAAAAAAAAACCTTGACATGTTTTTGATAGCGTCTGATATCATTTCTTAACAAAAAGGTAATGTTTCTATTGTTAGTTTCATCAGTTGAGGTCCTACGAGGTTTTTAGCTAAACATATTTGTGAATGTAATTTAGACGGAACCTTTAATATCGATTTGAAAGACATAAAATTTTTTAAAAGTTTATCAACAAACTCCGTCAAACGTGATGATCAAGCATAGGCAACATTCCTGTAAAGCATCCACACCACTCTCGACTTTGATTTTGTAAACAAGGTGTACACAACTCTCAACCCTTAAATAGATATTGTTTAAAATTCCTCCCAAAAAGGTTTTATATTCTGACTCATCAAAGAGTTTCATAAACACTCCACTTGATGAACCTGGCCCGATTACGTTAACCTTTAAAAAGTAAAAAGCGTTCTAAATTCGAAATACGCTCAGCGTGAAAGTAGTCTGGATAGGTGGGTTGTACAGACGTTCATTGATCAGCGGCCGCCCGGCAGCTTGCCAACGAAAGGGAACGTATACTACGATACCCCTAACAACTTCACAGATCATTAATACAAAAACGTTGCCACTCAACATTAAATCAAACCCTTATCAAGATAAGGTGCAGATTTCGATGTTTCAGCAGTGGTTGTTATAACAGCTTGACATGGGAAAGTGTTAGTATACACTGTGTTCAAACATGTTACAATCTAATAGTATTTGTAGTGGCGCTGAAAGTTGAGCGAGATTTTAGATAGCATTGTTTAGTTTCATTTATGGTTAGAACTTAGTCAGTTCTGATACGTTATTAATCTTTGTTATTGTTGTAGTTTCTTTTGTACATTAATGGCCCAATAGATAAAATACAGTCCGTAGACACGTCATATAAATTACAGAAACAATTTATAACTTTTCTAATTACAGGAACATGCGAAGAGCTGCTACACTTTATGATACTATTGGTTTCTGAATACCTAAAGAAATTAAATACAAAAAGGAACTTGTCAAAGCGCGTTGCGGTTAAGGGTTGGAATAATATAGCAACACTTACAGGGCATCTACGATTTTATCGGAAACTTCAACAGAAACCTAACAAAAGCACCCAACTGAGGCGTCAAGAACTAACCGTTCTCAACTATCATAACAGTAAAACATTTATAAATCTAATATTATTTTATTTGAAATTAAATTAAATTGTTTATTCTGTAAATAGGATAACGGAAGCACTTTTGAACATCATACTTATTATGTATAAAAAATAAGCTAGATGGAGTCGACATTTTCTATCTGAATACCCCTGAGAAGAAATGACGAAACAAACTCAGGGGTCAAAGTATCACGGTGGAGCATATGGTGGAGGTCTGCCCGGCTTGGGCGGATCACCGCCGTGTCCTCGTGCAGGCGATAGGCGGTGGCGATCTCTTGCGTCCGGCCATGGTAAGGAGCGAGAGGGCATGGGAAGCCGTCACCTCCTTTTGCAAAGCAGTAATGCTCGCGAAGGAGGAGGCGGAACGCGTGAGGGAGAGGCAGAATTCGCGCCCTCACGCCCCTAGCCGCCACAGGAGACGCCCTGGGCGTCGGGCATCCCAAGCCGATTCCCGGCCACCGTAAGCGCGGGCTTGCGGACGGCGAGCAATGGGCAGGTCGCCGTCCGATAAGGACTAGGCCCGTGTCGACGGCGCGTTGTGTTCCACGCGCGCCTCAAATAGATGTCAGCAGCAATGACGGGGTCCACTAGGACCGATGCCTGCCGGGGCTGCAGGAAAGTCCGAAAGGGTTACCGTGGCCCCTGGCACAGGCAACTGAAGGAACACGGGTGGGTTTTAGTCAGTAAGAGTCTGACACGCCCTCCCGCTCTGCCCAGAACGGGAGAAGTTATTTGATGATTTCCCACCCTCAAAAAAAAAAAGGGTGTCAAAGTATCTTTTAGAGTCTAGACATAATCTTTGTCAGATCATATGAAGACCATGTAGATTAGTGTCTGAAATGCTGTTTTGAAAAATAAACACAGAATTAGAATGGACCAGCTACGTCATTGCGAAATACACTAATAGTAGCATTGGCTTTCATTTTGACAGTTCAACAACATTCATTGCGTTATTTACGTTGTTGTGCAGACAAATTTTTCGAACATATGAAGCAATGAATTTGCAATATTTGTCAAAATCATTTGGATTGTGATTGAAGGTGTGTTACGCCATTAGGGAGCTGTCCAGTAGTGTCCAGTCATTGCAAGCATTTGTCAGTAATCGTGTAGCTCAACACAGAACTTAAGGAGCTCAACTAATCTTAGACTACTAACTATTTAATCTTTTTGTTGCTATAAAACGGTATATCATCGCCTACCTAAAGTAGGTAGGTACGAGTATATTCTATCTTAACCACGAGCCGGTTAGCGTAGAAAATTTAACAATAGTGAAAGCTTAGAGCAGCCTGTTTCAGTTGCCTGGCCGGTTAGAGGTAGCGAATTTTATCCTGAAATTGTTTCGGATACTGTTGGGTTGTTTCGACATTTTAGGAAAGTTTCTCTTAACTTCAAATCGTGCCTGTAGTTTTGTATTGTGGTCCAAAACTATTTGGTTGTGTTGTTTTAAAGGTTCAGTTTAGAATTTCTGGATCATTTCAGAAGTGTTCTGTAGACTAACGTTCAACGAAAATGCTTTTATTTAACCACATTTTAGGTCCTTTGAACACCATTTTTTACCTCGAATTACTTTGATTTTGAGTACTTAATAAATACTTACTAATGAAAGTCAGAATATTTATAAAAAAATAGTTTGGACTTCAGCTTGAAAACCAGCATTTTACCAAACTTTGACAACGATAGCAAATTCAGCAAAATGCCGAACACTAGTAGAAGTCTGAAAGCTACGACGTCGGTTCCTAGCATGTAATAAAACCTCTTCGATTTTATTGTAAGCGAAATCGATATCGACTAGACAATCGAATTCGAATTTCTGTGATCCCAGACGACATAATAGTGCTAGAGATTTAGAACTTAGTGTCTCCTCGTTCCTAGTTTCCCGATAGTTACTGTCGTCTATCATTAATATTCCCGTGTTAAATGGGATCGATTCGTGGTTGTCTTGTCCGGTTTCATTATGAACTTGGTCAGGAATATGGACGTTGGCTGGTACTTAATTCAAATTGAGTTTGCAGCTATTTTCATAAGAGTTTAACTACGCCCTTCTATCTGTTTATTATATCATCATTAAGATCATTTCCATTACACGACTTTTATTTTTTTCGTTGGATATCATGAAATAACTTCTCCCGCTCTGGGCGGAGCGGGAGGGCGTGTCAGACTCTTACTGACTAAAACCCACTCGTGTTCCTTCAGTTGCCTGTGCCAGAGGCCACGATAACCCTTTCGGACTTTCCCGCAACCCTGGCAGAATTTCACGACATTGACATTGACATTCACATATTCAGCCACTCTCAGTAGATGGCTATTTAGTTACGTACCTACGAGCTGATCAGATAGACGTCCTGTCCTTTCTCTTACAAAAATCTCATGAAAACACTTGCCCTTTCAGTTTTACTCGAATTTTCCGGCCAACCATTCCAATTTTACTTTCCCTCAAAACAATTACGGACATTATAAAAAGAAACCAAATGGCAGCCGTTCTCAAGTGATGCAGTTACCAAAGAACAGTATTTAATTTCTATTTATACATGTATATTGGTTTAGTAATTACAGCCGCACGTGTCGATCGATCAGGTTAAGTTACGGTTGCCGCGGTTTGTCCGTGGATGGGTGACCATCTTTACATACCAAGACCCGTCCATGACTTGGAAGCACGTTAAGCCGTTGGTGCCAGCTGTCATTCGTGGATCTTTGACAGTCGTTACGGGACGTCTGAAGCCCGAAAGTCTGACAACCATTTTTAGCAAGGTATTACCCAGTAATTGGGGTGTAGAGGTCAGATAGGCAGTCGCTCCATGTAAAATACTGGTATTCAGCTGCATTCTGGTTAGACCGGAAACCGACTCTAACATACTTGGGAAAATGCCAGGCAGATGATGGCAAGTAGATTAGAAACCACCTTGTGAAGATGAACTCCGCCATACCTGACGGTATCCTGTGATAATTATCCCATTAGTCATCAGCAATGTGTGTGATACATAGTATTCCGTGACATTTCCATTTTCCATCTGATGATTTATTTCAACCTATCATTCAGCTCCATGTATGGAGGGTAGAGGTAAGAAGAACTTGAAAAAGTATCCAGCGTAAACAGTAAATAATAGTTCAAAAACCCTCCAAAGTGGCGCTAGCGTAGGCAAATGGTGTGGTATGAATGTAGCAGTTGATATCGGATTGAAGTAAGCCGAGTTAGAAAATTAACGGATTGAAGTAAGCCGGTTTGAAAATTTAATATTTTTAGTGATTTTACAGTCCACTATAGGACCATACCTCCACAATTTACATAGTCCAACATTATTTTGTAAACATAACCTAAAATTATTGCTTTTAAAATTTATCCGGTGGCTACTGTAGCGCCACCCTTATGTAGCACGTTTTAACGGACACTTTTTGTACACAGAGACAGAGATAGTTCTCCTTACCTCTACCCTCCATAGCTCCATGCTAAACAAAACCCCTGTCAAAAGGTTAAGTCAACTCTCCACGAAACAACCAATACAAGATTATAAAGCAGATTTTATATCCGATAAAAAATCACTAAGCTTTTTTAACCCTCCGTCGCTGCCTCGAGCTAAGAAAAACAGATTTAATCATGTCTACAACATTGATATTAATATTGAAGACGATGTTACAGGAGTATTATGGATGAGAGGTAACGTGAGAAGAATTTGTTCCTTGGTTCATGTGATTGATGAGGTGAATCTTCGCTAAATACTATATAGATAGGATGGCTTTATTGTCTTATTTTCTTTATTGTCGTCGGGAATTATTTTGCTTTAATATACGGTGCGTACAAATAAAAAGTATATTACATAGGGTCCAGAAACCGATCTCAGCAAATGATGTGTCGTTGGAATCGTTTTCAATCAGGGCATGTCTTAGGCCATCATAGATTATCAGTAATCACTAACGGGGTCCTACAGGGTCAGTTACTTTTAGTGGTTTACTCTGTCTATAAATTGAATCGGTTCGGACATATTAAACATGGTTAAATTTTATCCAAGTTAAATGCGTGTTGTTTCAGAAATAGAACGGAACGATAAAACACAAGGTTTTTTATGAGTTCCGGATATTTATTCATAGACCTTTGATTTACGGTAGAATTGCCAAAAAGCTCAATTTCAGCTTTTATTTCCAAACGTTTGGAAAAATAAACTGTACCTATTTGAACAAAACAACTGAAACACGGTGCTTTTATTCGAGCTTACAACAAAAGAATCGACAACATCCCTCTGAAATATCGTTATCCGTGGCATTCCCGCTAAAATCCAGATGGTCTCATATATTTGATACTCAAGCAATTTATTTTGATTTACATACATTGTGCTCGTATTTGAAGCGATCCAGATGGACGCATGTTTAATCCCGTGACCCGCGCAAGAGGCGAACATT
This sequence comes from Brachylomia viminalis, assembly GCA_937001585.2. Lineage (NCBI taxonomy): Eukaryota > Metazoa > Arthropoda > Insecta > Lepidoptera > Noctuidae > Brachylomia > Brachylomia viminalis. The sequence continues at coordinate 16,368,651 of OW443299.2, forward strand.
GGTTTGATTAAAATAAACGCTGTATGTAATCCGAGGTAAACCGTTTACGCGGGAGACGGGACCGGAAATCGAAAGCGGCCATATTGGATGCGGAAATGTGCGACTGGCGCCCATCTCCAGCCAGCGCCCGAACGTGATTCGATTTGTGGCACTTTCGGTGCACAGGAACGAAAATTTCTTGGAATTATTTAATCCGATTTCGTATTCGTTGTCCCTTTTAGTGTCGATTGTTTCATTTCAGTTCCATTTCCTGTTTCATTTGCTCTGTGATTTCTGAAACATGGATGTTCAGAAAAAAAAGTGCTTAAGTAGCTGTTCATTGTTCAATGAACACCTAGTTATGCACATTTTTTAGCACAGTTGATTCAATTCGGCGGTAGGTAATAAGTACATTACTGCAGCGGCCAGCAAAAGAGGCATATACGTAAGTCCATTAATGCCTAGTTGTGGCCAAGGCTCATAAAGTACTTTTCTCAAATAATGCGCGGAAATTAAAATACTATTACTTTTAAAAATAAACTTCGAACAATGAACAACAATATTTATTCCCGCGTTAAGGCGTTCATTTGGTTTTTTTCAATAAACAGCTTTCTATTTACAAGCCGGTTCGAAATTTAAATAAAACCTTTGATAAGTTACCTCTTTGGCCAAGTTTCGGTGTAAAAGATTTATTTGGCCGCTAAACCACGACAGATATGGATTTTCATACAACTTTTGCCGGCCGCTGCTCGCATGTATTTGGCCAGTACAGCAATTTCGATTTATCTCGAAGAAGGATGTCAAAATAATGCTACAATTTCCAAGCATTTTTGAGAAAATAAACTTTCCTAAGTTCTAGGCGGTTTTAATTACACGAAAAACGAAGGTACGTAGAAGGTGTATACGTTACGGAGGTATGTATTAAGTATTACCTTAATCTAGCTATTAACGTAATGGTCGTCCTTAAGAATAGGTTATCTGGTGAAACTATTCCATGTTTACAGTTTTCCGATGACAAAACTACCGAATATCGAGCTCCCCATTATACGAAAACCACTTTTAGTAAGAAGCTTAAAAATTGGCGATTAAAATAACACTGATACGTTGTAGTAAATAATGAGAAATATACGTAATTTAGAATTATTAAGTTAATTAAACCTCTGCATTTTCTCGCGAATTTAATGCTTTAATCTACTTAAAATATAGGGGTCTAGGTATGTTTGTTTCACATACCCTCTGCTCAGTTGCTTATAAGTAATGAACATAACGACTTTAATTCAATTTAACTGCACGTTTAATATATTCATGTGCCATGAAAGTGACTTCAAAACTTCAGAATAAGACGTCTGAAGAAATTGGGATTCCGTACAAGTGCCATCGAAGTTCATAAACTATGAAGTTGTGCCGTATTCTCTCCCGGTATTGGATTCTCGGCACGTTGGGGCAGGGCGTCCATTTGTGAATATTATGTACGATTATTGCATATTATAATACAGTAGCGATGGGAAATATTTCCGATTGTATTTTTCATACGAAATATGCGGGCTGTTGTAAATATTGTTGTGTAACAGGTTTAATTCAAACACTGATTACAAATACTAAATGTCTCTTTTTATTTAAGTTATTTCACATATTATATTCTGAACAAAGTATCTACAGATGTTTCGTAAACACAGTACGTGCAAGTTAGTGGCCGAGCTGGTTCCCAGAGCATTCCAACCAGAGAGGTTGAAGCTGTCTGCGAGCGCAGTGAACACTACTGGCGGTATGGCGCGGGGCCGTCTTATAAAGATCCGCCGGGCGGCGGCGGTTCGCGGTGGGGGCGCTCGGTGGGGGCGCGGTCGAGTGACGCAGAGCCCTGGCGCGCTGCGCCCGCGCGTGATGAAGTGTATTGTTACAGGCTCCCCCTCTGGATCTGAAGTCGACCCGATGATGATCCAGGAGTAGGAGTTCCGTTCTTGGGTCTTCCTCTTTTCCGAGCTTGTCTGCCGCTACTACTGTCGTCGGGTTTCTCCTTCCGTGGGCGTCCCCTTTTCCTTAATGGTTGTACAGGAGCGGGCAACTCAGGGGAGTTTGTTACGAAGGGCACCAAGGCTGAAGAATGGTACACGCCCATTACAACATCGGGATGGTGTGGATCCGCAATCTCGTATGATGATGGGCCGTGTCGTTTCTTGATAACATAAGGACCATCGCGCCGCGGAGCAAATTTGCTACTGACGCCTCTTGTGGCATTACTCACTGAATGGAGAGTCGTAAGTACGAGGTCGCCAGTATCATAGCTAGGATCCTCCCGGCGGTGTTGATCTACGTATTTCTTGCGTCTTTCTTCCCCATGCTCTTGTATCTCGCGAGCTTTTTGCAAGGTAGTGGCCATTTGCATAAGCTTTGGGGTGATTTCCGGTATGAAATTTTCAGATTGCAGAATTTTGCGGAAGTCATGCGATGTATCATCTGGAGTCCTTAGGTCTCTACCGAAGGTCAAGAAAGCTGGGGTAAACCCGGTGGAGTGGCAGTTTGCTGTATTCATCGCGAATCGAATGCTTGGGAGATGTTCTGGCCAGTCCCTATGTCTATCTTTGACTAGAATAGCTAACTGTGGCTTCAGGTCCCTGTTCTTCCTTTCCACTGGATTCGTCTCGGGATGATATACAGGTGTGAATGCATGCTTTATATTCAGGGTAAAAGCGACTTGCTGCATGACAGCGCTGACGAACTGAGGACCGTTGTCGCTTATCATGCGGCGAGGAAATCCAAAGCGAAGGAACACTTCATTGATGAGTGTCATGGCGCAACTTTCCGCAGTAGCTTGGTGTAGGGCGAAGAGTTCCACCCAGCGCGTTGCCACATCTTCCACAATGAGAATCCAGGTTTTTTCATCAGGTGAAGAGGGTAATGGGCCAAACAAGTCGAAAGATATGACCTCAAACCGCTGGTTCATTACTGTTGTTTGGAGCAATCCCGCAGGCTTCTGATTGCATGATTTGTATCGCTGACATTCCAGGCAAGTCTTCGTATAACTATCGATAAACTTCCTCATTCCAGGCCAGTAATATCTCTGAGATATCCGCCGGTGGGTCTTGTCTGATCCGTAATGGCCGGCTAAGGGGCTATCGTGGTAAGTCTTCAAGATATTGGCCCATTCGTGTTCAGGTACGACTAACTGCGCCTCGTCGGAGTCTGAATGAGGGCTGTGTCGGTAGAGTAGCCCATTGTTCATCAAGTAACCTTTGTTACTCCAGTACACAGCCTTCTCATCATTATTTATGTTTTCCAGATCCTGTACAATATGGCTCAATCCTTTGTCTTTCAACTGTTCTTCCCTTATTTCAGCAGGGCTCCGCAGAGGTACATCGACGGTTACCGTACAAATACCACAAGTCTGAACTGTTTCAGCGACGCATGGCGGTCTTGAAAGGAAGTCAGCCACGACGTTACTTCTACCAGGAGCATATTTAATGGTCATGTCATATGCTTGTAATTGCAGGGCCCATCTTGCTAATCTGCCAGTGGGTGATTTTAATGACATAAGCCACCTCAAGGCTTGATGGTCGGTTATAATAGTAACCGGAAGACCTTCAATGTATCCCCGGAACTTTGATACTGCCCAAACCACAGCAAGTGCTTCCCTTTCTGTTGTCGAGTAATTACGTTCAGCTGATGTCAGGAGTCGACTGGCGAACTCGACTGGGTGCTCATCCTCGCCCTCCCCCTGGACCAAAACTGCTCCTATCGCATACGAACTTGCGTCGCTTTTTATTATGTACGGTTTCGTTGCATCAGCCTGTCTTAGTATTGGAGTGGTCGTTAGGCGATGCTTTAATTCATTATATGCATTCTGTTGGTCCTCCGTCCATTCCCAGCTGGCATCCTTTTTCGTTAAGCGAGTCAGGGGCTCGGCAATCTTTGCAAAGTCCTTGATGAACCTTCTATACCAGGAACAAGTTTGCAGAAAACTAACAAGGTGTTTCAGACTGGAGGGGGTTGGAAGATTCACGATAGCAGTAGTCTTCTCTGGGTCCACTTGTAGCCCTTCCGGTGTAATGTAGTGACCCAAATATTTCATAGACGAACAGCAGAATCTACATTTTTCTTTATTTGCTGTTAGACCGAACTCTGTAAGTCTAGTGAAAACTTCTTGCAGATCTCCCAAGTGACGTTCGAACGATTCAGAGAAAACGGCTAGGTCATCTAGGTATGCTAGCAGCTTTACAGTCGGTAGGCTTACGCGCATTCGGTCAATTAATCGCTGGAATGTAGCTGGAGCGTTCCGCAACCCAAATGGCATTCGAGTGAATTTGAATAAGCCAAAAGGCGTGATGAAGGTGGTCTTGTCTTGGTCTTCTTTGCGTACTCCAATCTGCCAATATCCAGCTCTCAAATCTAACAGTGACATGAAGGGCGTTGGCTTCGCTTCATGTAAGAGGTCATCAAGCCTTGGAATAGGGTACGGATCGGGTACGGTTACAGCATTGAGACGACGGTAATCCACACAAACACGGACGCTTCCGTTTGCTTTTGGAATCATAACTACAGGCGCAGCCCAGGGAGATGTGGACGGTTGAATGGTCCCTTCCTCCAACATTACTTTAATCTCATGCTGTAGGGTTTCTTTACGGGGTGGCGACAGTCTGTACGGCGGGACTGAGATGGGCTTTTCATCTGCTGTCTTGATAATATGTTCTATCAACTTTGTAGGTTCACTCTTCGTATTAAAGACGTGGCAGTTGTTTTGTAAGAGCTTATTCAACTGCTCGTGCTGGGTATCCGTTATATGTGCCACCACATCGATGGAGTCAATGCGCACATCCCAGTTGTTAGCATCAAACAAGCTGGCACTCTGTGGGGACAATTCGACGTCTGCTCGGTGAATGCTTATCTGAGCGTCTCGCAACATGAAGTCGTCGAACCCTGGAGAGTATCCATCAAACAGGCGTGGCCTTTTTTTTTTACATGGCGGGGCGTGGCAGCCAGGTCTTTAAGTGCCAGTTTATAATCCCCGTTTTGCACACCTGGCGGCGTTGACCTCGCTGGTGTATTACCGGTAACGGCTGGTACCTTCGTTAGCGGGGGTGTTGATGGAGGGGTGAGTATCACCGATGCAATACTAGTGGAATCTTCACTTTTGGTTGATGATAACGATAAGGCACTGACTGGACTTGGTATTTCCGTCATTTCCCTGATGATAGTGGTCTCAAAGTTGGCAAACTCTTCCGAGTACAGTTCATAATGCACGTTAGGCTCATCAACAAAGTTCCAGGTGAATTGGGGCATATTTATGACGATACCCGCATCCTGCAGGAAACCAACACCAAGAAGAGTTTTGTTCTCCTTTGCTTCTGGTAATATGATGAATGGGTTTAGAACCTTTCGACCGTTTAACTCCACCATAACGGTGCACTTCAACACTACTTGTGCTTTTTTCACGCCGTCAGCTAATGTCAGGTCTACTGATTGTTCCTTAAACCTGCATCCACGTTTTTGCAGGGCCAAGAATAGCGAGTAGCTGGCAACACTCATTTTTGCGCATGTGTCAATGTAGGCGGTTCCTTTAATCCCCTCAATTTCAAGGAATACAACCGGTCGTTCGCGTTCCTCCGCCCGAACGTTGATTGCGCAGAAACTAACGTCTTCCTTCTTGACTGGCGCTGCGTGCTTGTTGCACGTAGTACAGCTACTACGATATACTCCGGGTGCGCCGCATCCGTAGCACGAAAACTTTGGCTGAGAAGGAGATGGCGCTTGCGTTTGAATTTCTGACACCTCCTTTACAGGGACGGGGAGAGTGCCCTCAGCGCGTTTTTTCTTCCTGCACACGTCCGCTGTATGGCCGGGGTTTTTGCAGAAAGCGCACTTCTGCTTGATTTTCTTGCCTTGAGTATTATTGTTTACGCTGGATTCTGAACATTTCGAGCTCACTGCATATTCCTGCAACGTTTCCTCGATTCCACGTGCTGTTTCTAAGAGTTTATCGAATGTTGGGACCGAGTCTCGTGGCATTCGGTTTCTCACTTCGAGGCGAATTAGCGCAAAGATGAGGTCTATTTGTTGCGTTTCGGTAAGCTTTGGTGGTGGCAGCAAGGCAAACATTGCCCGCTTTTTTGCGATAAATGCCTCTGTCGTTACACTGCCTTCTTGTGTTTCATGTGTTATTTGATGAAACACCATGTATGCTGGTTTTTTGGGAGCAAACGTGTGTCGCAGTTTTTCACAAAAAACTTCCCACTGCGATACGCTGCTTTTCACTCCTTGCCACCATATTGCCGCCTCGTCTTTAAGCAGTAGTGGAAGGCCTTGTAACGCGTTGACGTCGCTAATCCCTTCTGCCGTTTTGTAAACAGTCGCTGCGGCTATGAACGCTTCAACTGCATCCGTATCCTTTCTCCCGCTATACGTGACATTGCTGCAGGACGCAAAAGTTCCCCGTTTGCTTGCCAGGATCGTGCTTAACAGCTGCTGGAATTGTTCATTTGACATCGCCATCTTGAGGTTCCGATGTGGAAGTGGTCGCAAATTCTCGACTTTGGTGCCTGGATTCGGCCTCGCGTTGTGCGCCAGATTGTAACAGGTTTAATTCAAACACTGATTACAAATACTAAATGTCTCTTTTTATTTAAGTTATTTCACATATTATATTCTGAACAAAGTATCTACAGATGTTTCGTAAACACAGTACGTGCAAGTTAGTGGCCGAGCTGGTTCCCAGAGCATTCCAACCAGAGAGGTTGAAGCTGTCTGCGAGCGCAGTGAACACTACTGGCGGTATGGCGCGGGGCCGTCTTATAAAGATCCGCCGGGCGGCGGCGGTTCGCGGTGGGGGCGCTCGGTGGGGGCGCGGTCGAGTGACGCAGAGCCCTGGCGCGCTGCGCCCGCGCGTGATGAAGTGTATTGTTACAGTTGTATTATATAACTATATATTATATTTTCCTGCTCAAAGGGAAAAATGCATAGGATTTTTTAAATTAGATAATTTATTTCTTGAAGCGAAAAGAAAGTGAGCGAGAAAACCTATAATGATATTAACATGAATGGCACTGTATCTATCACGCTGCAGGTATATTTGGTCTATCTACAGGGTCTAAATTAGTCAATTATTATTGGTCTATTTGGTATTATAATTATTGGTCAATTATTAAATTATTTTTTTGTATCTCAACATGATAAAACAAAATTAAATTAATTTGAAGATTTTTTTGTGGGCTCATCGACAGTTTAACAATCAGTTTGTTTGTGTAAACTTCATGGACGTGTTTGGTATCGATATCTAAATACGATAAAACATATTTTTTCAACTCCTACTTCTTGTAACAACATTACCAGCGGCCGTTACAAAAAACACCTAATCTTTTTTTATTTTATTGTGTTTAAATATCGATACCATCACATCTGCAGAGTTTCGCTGGCTGATTTCATTTGACCCTGTATACATACCTAAGCTATATTTTGCCCGTACGATTCGTCCGAAAACACATTTTGGGGATTAGGAATTTATACCAACACTTTATCTGCTGAAACTTCGTCTAAGTGTCTAGACTTCGATATAAGTTAATTTCGAAAGTTTCAAAAGTAAAATGTCTGCAATACCAATCAGATTCAAGCACAAAATACAACTTGACACCACCGGCAATTTCGCAATGTTGAAAATTTTATTTAAAAAAAGTTGGTACAAAATGTCGCCAGACGAAAGCGGAAAACTGCACTCAACAGTGCATTGAACCCAGGTATCTCGTCCAGAGACAACCGTACGTATCTCAAATGTTTTCCCGTGTAATAACTCACTTAGGGAGGAATCCTCGCGTACTCTTGATAACTCCTTGTAAAAGTTATCCTCCCAAATGTCATAGTCAGCATGATTTCTTGTGAAATTGGAGCGGTGAGGGCTTTCAATTTTTGCCTCATTTTCCCGTACCCATATTTGAGAGTACGTAAAGCGTCGACGGGCCGTAATGGTGATGAATTTGGAGGATTATATCTCAATTTACGCTGACGTAAGCACCGTCACTGCGCGGAATGGAGATGCTCTGAAATGTATGTACTTGTAATAGGTGTTTACTTTATTTACATGTTGAAGTAGTAGGTATATATTACCCCTACTACGATATAAATGTTTTATAATATTGACTGACATAATACAATTTGGGGTTGAAACTCTAGGGCCATGGGGTCCGAGATCCCACTTAGTTTTTCGAGACGCCAAGCGGTTGGTCGACTCTTCACGTAACCAGAGGGCTAGGCTATTTTTTGGCCAAAGAATCAGCATTGCCACACAACGTGGTAAGGCTGCCAGTCTTATGGGCACTCTTCCTGTTGACAACAATGCGGACGAATTTTTTGATACCCTATGATTAATTCCCCTTCCCTTTTTTTACTATACTTGTACACATTATTTACTTTTTAAGACTCAATCAATCCACTCAGCCCATCGCAGTCCACTGCTGGACTTAGGCCTCTCCCCGGGTGCGCCACAACGCCCTATCCTCCGCCTTCCGCATCCAGTATGTCCCAGGCACTTTCTTGAGGTCGTCGGTCCATCTAGCTGGGGGGCGTCTCACGTTACGCTTGCCGATACGCGGACTCCACTCCAGGACTCGTCTGCTCCACCGGCCATCGGTCCTTCGACGAACATGGCCAGCCCACTGCCACTTCAGCTTGCTTACTCTGCAAGCTTTGTCGGTAATGCCGGTATGCCGGTTCTTTTCCGGACAATTTCATTTCTGATTTTATCCTTCAAAGAAACTCCGAGCATAGCCCGCTCCAAAGCGCGCTGAGCGACCTTGCATTTTACATTTTAATAGCTGTTATGCAATTATTATGGAATGTAATAGAATGCAAGGGAACTTAAATAAAGACATAAACACAGCTTTATTTGTGCTACCACCGGGATAACTAAATAATGTCCTATCATTCAAATCCATTCAGCCGTTAAAGCGTGAACAGGTTACAGACAAACAGATAATACATTCAAATAACCTTTTTTAATTTTTTATTAAACATGTATTTGTGAGACTAAATGCCTAACTTAAAAAATATAGTACCTATCATCATTAATTTAATATTGTGGCGCCCCTACAGCCACCACCATTGACCACGTATTACCTACATTATCTAAGTTGTTTTATAACTTCAAATTGTAATAACCTTTAAGCGGGTGGACCGGACCGATTTACACGAAATAAATCCTAATCCTAACTAATATTTTAGATTCGAAAGTAACTCTGTCTGTATGTTACCTTTTCACGCCTAAACCACGGAACGGATTTTGACAAAATTAAGCAAGGGGATAGATGGCATCCTGGGGAGGACAGAGGACATAGGCTTTTTGTCCCGCTAGCACATTCCCGTGGGATAATTTTCGACCACCACTCGGGCAAGGCCGTGAGCAGAAGCTAGTATATTATATTTTTATATTAATATTATAAGTACGGAAGTAAGTTTGTTTGTTTGTTACCTTTTCACGCCTAAACCACTGAACCGATCATCATGAAATGTTGCCTAACCGTTGTCAGGGTTACAGAGAAAGACATTGGTACCATTCCTCCAGAAAAAACTGTTCCCAAGGGAAAGAACTATAACTTTCGACGGTCACAATTGCTTTAGGACGCTAGATGGCGCTATGTGTCTTTGGAATCATGATTTAATGATATTAATAAAAACTTTAGTAGTGTGCTATGAGTAAATTTTTAAAATACAAGTAATACATTTTGTGAGTCTATAGTGAACTCCAACATCGTTTGACCGAACACCATGAAAGTTGGTACATAGGTAAGTTTATTATGTATTTAAAATGGGGAAGGATTTATACAGGATCTTTTTCGACTTTCCTTAAATCTTTTAAAAAGAGCTACACTATAATTCCAATAATCGTGTGAATTTTAAAATCATCCCATTATTTTACCCCCTTGGGAGATGATTTTACAAAAACGCTGAAACAGTTTTTTTTAATTTCATACCAAAAGCATAAATTAAAATTTTCATATCCCTAACTTAAGTAATGCTAAGTTTCCTATACAAACTTTCATCCCCTATATCGCCTTCTTTTAGGATTATTTTTGAGACAGAAAGAAGCCTATGTCCTTCCCGAGGATGCCACCTATCTCCTTGACAAATTTTATGGAAATCCGTTCAGTGGTTTAGGCGTGAAAAGGAAGCGTACAGATAGACAGACAAACAGAGTTACTTTCGAATGTATAATATTAGTATGGATCTAATGTAAATCTCTTTCCCAAGGGCAGAAAATTCGACTGGGCTTTTTCCTTTCCTCCATTTATTCAGCACGTAAAATGATAGTTACGTACCTGGGGTTTACTCTCCAAGCACGAAATCCGTAATTTCGGCCGAAGTTACGAGCGTTCGTTACTCCGTATCACCTACGGACATAAGATTACTTCGGCGCCCGAATGACAGCACCATTTGACAGTTGTCCTCAGTCCCGCCGTCCGAAAAAGTTAATTAATCGGGAGTAGGGTTCATTCCAAAGTATCGAACTACTTTCGGACGGGCCCATATCTTTGTTGATGGATTTGAAGAGTAGGCACCCTGAAACTAGCTAAAACTATCTAACATATCATTGTCTAATTTTTAAAGGCATCCAGCCATGTTCTAGTGTTGTTGTACCTACCACCCTATACTTTTCTCTATCTATCTAAGCATTAAGGAAACTTCGTATTGTATCAGACGAAAAAACCGCCCGCATAGCATATAGTGGGTATGTTGAATCACTATTAAGATACGGACTAATAATATGGGGCAATTCAACAGACAATGATAAGACTTTTATTGTACAAAAGAAATGTGTAAGAGCTATATGCGGTGTCGGTCCACTTGAATCTTGTAGGCCTTTATTAAAAAAACTGAAACTATTGACCTTGACCGGCATGTATTTGTTTGAGGTATCGGTGTTTGTGAGGAAACATAATGAATTCTTTAGATTCAAAGGTGACAATTACACCAAACAGAGACCAAGAGATGCAACAAAGATTTTAGTTCCTTTTTGTAATACAACTTAAAGTAAAAAAAATGTTTATCATATGTGCATTACAATATTTAACAAATTACCAAAGACCATAAGGGAACTGCCATTTAAATATTTTAAAATTAAACTGCGTAGATGGTTGATAGAAAATTGTTTTTATAGTTTACAAGAATTTATTTATTTATTAAAACTTTATGCACAAGTAAAAAATAATACTGTACAAAGGCGGACTTAATGAGAATTTCTGCAACATAAAGAAAAAAAAATATTCTAAGTTTCCTATAGTTTTGTGGCATGTGTTTATTCTAATAAATAATTTATGTTATCTAAAGACAACATGTTATTTTTAATAGGTTTTAAGTTTTGTTGTGTTTTTATATATTATTGTAACTTAAATTTATCTTGATTTAGAAATTGTATTAGAACATAGGTGTATATTTTGTATATCTTATTAAAATAAGTACCCTACCTATGTAACTATTCATGTAACACTAATTTGCATGCCCTAAACAGGCAAAATATGGACTGTACATTAACCACCAACTTTTACAACTGGTAACACCTATATTTTCTGCAAATAAATTATTCTTATTCTTCTTATTCTTATTCTTATCTATACTTCGAAAGTATGCTTCGTTCATAGTCAGACGAAAAGTTAGTTTTTAATTAACGGAGACAGGATGCTCTTTAATTAAAACCAAGTACTTGAGGAAGAGAGTAAAGTTTAGAATGCCTTCCACATACTTGGTATTGTTTAGTGACGATGACGCTGCGTTAACACAAGTTTTTCTTACCATTTGTCTTTGTCTTTAAGGACTACGACGGTTGTTTTATGGTCACGAGGATTTTCTTTACTAAAGAAGACTATCTTGTTGAATTATTTTCAATAGTTAAGTACCTACTAATCTTTACATATATACCTATAGCTAAAACACTAGGAAGTGGTGAAGGGCGGGCGTTTTGGGGGACTGTCTTTTGTAATTTTGAAGTTCAAAACGTTATGATTCTCAGCCTAGTTTGAATACTTAAATGACTTTTGATTTTTGATAATAAAAAAACTTCACAAAACTCAAACTCATTTGTCAAAACTTTACATGATATTTTTTTTTAAATAAAGTAGGTAATTGCTACGAGGTGTAAGGTAACGAATCTGATACCGAAAATATAGTTTATAGAACTTTTGTCCGTTTGTCTGTGTGGCTGGATGTATGTTCCGGATTGGCGCAAAAACGTCTGAACGGATTTGGATGAAATTCGGCGCAGAGATAGTTTATGACCTAGATTAATACATATTCATGGTAGTACGTTCTAGTGGGATATTTTCAAACATCCACGCGGGTGAAACCGCGGGCAATTAGCTAGTCTTATTTAAATAACCAGAATCACTTAAGTTGAAACGAGATTAGGTTTTGAATCAAACCTAAATGTATCCTAGACATCCGAGGTTTTTATCTATTTTTTTCCTTCAGAAGAGACAAAGAAGTCTAGCGTTTAGTGCATTAGCACTGCTAATGGCTAGACTTAGCGGTCTGAATAAAACGATGGCGTGCATTACCACAGAATACATAATGCATTACAGACTGTAACCGTAACTTTCAATCTCTGAATATAGCGTCCTTCCACTCCATAAAATAACTATATAGTTTTTAAATATGATTGACGTGTTTGTACACACCTACTTACAGAAATGACACCACGCTATTTGCTTATAGCGCAAGTCATCTAGAGATATTACTTCGTAAGATGGAGAATGTCAGCCTCAAATTCAGACTACAGACTAGCCGCAAAAAAACTAAGGTGATGCTCGTGGACCGCGGTAACAACCACTCGCCCGAAGTCTCTAAAATTGCAATTTGCGACGTGGTTCAGTCCTACATTTATCTCGGAGCATTAATCTCAAACGGGGGTGGATGCATAGATGAAATTAAGAGACGTGTGACCATAACTAAATATTCGAAGGAGAAACTGAAAAACGTCTCGAGGAACAGAGATCTTACAAAAGCCACCAAGATTCGGCTTGTTCAAACACTGGTTTTCCCTATGTTCTTATCCGCTGCTGAGACCTGAGGGGCAATTCTCCTACTTAAAAAAGTTCAAATTCAAGTCGCAATCTCATCACAGCGACAATCAATGTCAAAAACTTGTCAAAAATGTATGGAAATTGATTGTATTTTTGACAGATTGAGACTGAGATCAGACTGTGAACGTGCTTATAATTACGGGAATTACCCCTCTGGACGCTGCGTGACATCGGGAAGAAGAAGATAGACGTTCTGGAAATGTGGTGCTGGAGAAGAATGTTTGGAGTATCGTGGATCGAGTTTCGCATGAACACCTCTATACGTCAAAACTCGACATCAAAAAGCGTCTATCTGTTCTGGTCCTAACGTAAATCCTCAAATACTTCAAACACGTATCGAGGCATGAGGGTGACTCTATACAGCGCCATGTCAATCAGGGTAGAGTGGAGGACACTAAACCACGCGGAGGCTCACCCATGAGATGGACTGACCAAATCAAATCCGCAGTGGGCGATCCCTTGTATGAGTGCACGAAAAACACCAAAAATCGGATTACATGGCGAGAAATCGTGAGGCGAATCACACCAGCCCCCAGACAACAAACTACATGAAGACCACGACCGCGCTGACAAGAGTGCTACGAAGAACAAGAAGTTACAGAAACACTTATTACATTTATCATTATCATTTGACGTTATTTACACAGACAATAATAGTCCGATGAAAAAAAAAACATCTAAATATAAACTAAATTAACGACTACAAAGATAAAGTGCCCACCCTTCTAGCTTTCTTATATTATAATACATAGAATGTTAAGTCGTTTTGTTCTTTCATTATTATTATTTATCTCGACATCAAAAAGCGTCTATCTGTTCTGGTCCAAACGCCCATCCTCAAAAAAACTATAAAAACTCCATGCACAATCTTAAATAGAGAAAGATGCCTTTCAGGCCTGCCTGAGCTATGAGTGTTCAGAGTTACAGATCACCCGGCTAATTCTTAATTATTACTATAGATTGACACAGTCGGTTTATAAATGATCTCACTAGTTCTACGTTTAAAAATGACATTAACATAAAACTACTTGCATATAATAAACAAAGCACCTGAGAGCTGGGGAGAGCACTCCCGGCCGCAAACAACGCCACCTGGTGCTCATTACTAATTAAGCGGTCTCTTGGGTCTTGTTGTTGCAAGCGCAGCTTTCAGACACTGTGGCAAGAGCATCATTAATAAACTGAGCGACCTATTAGGAGACAGCATGCACCTGGTAATAATAGTTGTAGAATAAAAATCGAGATGGGACACCTCTATTGAGGTTTTAGACACAGTCTGCGCTATCATTGTCGAATATTAGATATCTCTAAAGACTTCCATAACGATCGGTTTACAGATCTCATTCAAAGACCCGTAGTAAACTTTTGGCTTACCAGACTGCTTGTCCATCTGGTGCAAGACTTCTACCAGTTTATGAATTCGACATTCCAGAACCTTTTAATAGCAGCTGTTCTAATTCCCTTTATAAGGCTAAAAGATATTCTTTTTGTTACAGCTGCTACTCAATCCCGGCGAACAACATGTCGGGTGGGTCCCACGTCTCCCGCGCCACGTTCGGGGGTGCAGACTCCGAGATATCTGGCGGTAGCGCTCCGCCCCTGCCGAGCCCGGCATCCGCGGGGGCTGCGCTGGTGTCTCCGGAGACCCTGAGCCGGCACAGTAGCCCTCCGCCCCTACCACCACACCCATCGTCGCATCACCAGCCGGCACCGTCTTGTTCCTCACATCGAATGCATCTGGAGTCACCCTTGAGGTATTTAATTTGTTTTTTATTTCCTTTCTCTATTTTTTCTTCGGCATTCAGCTAAAGGTTTTGGTGTAGGTATGTAGGTATCAAAGCAGCATCATGATTATGTAGTCAAGTCTAATTAGTTCTTTATGATTGTTTTATTAATGGTGTAACTGATATGTTTGTAACAGTTTAATTTAAAAGAGTGACCATGGAGTTTCTTGCCCGATTTTCTCCATCGCTTCCACGCTTTGGAAAGGACAACTAGCTTCATATTTATGACTGACCGACTCCTTGACAATTAAAAAGTGCCTGTAAATGGTTTAATTGAAGTAAATGCTTTGAGTTTGAGATATTATTTAGGAGAATAGAATACATTACCCATCTAAGTTCTATAATTATTAAGCAGGTGGTCTTCTATACAAAGCTTGAGCGAAAGTCTCATACTCCAGCAAAATAAGCAAGTATCGAAAATGAGGCTTACGCAAAAACATTAATGTCCCTTTACTAGGAAAAACACGTAGGCAGGTTCGTCGGCCGCAGAAGCCGCTCTGACATAAGTTATTAAATTAATTAATTTTGCTCCGAGTAATTTCATAAACGTTTTATGTGATATGTTTTTATGTCCAGCCTACAAGAAAAGCAAGAACTTTTCCTGCTTTTTAAATTAAATTATACAGGTAGGTATGTAGTCTACCTGCTTCGCTTAACATTCTTTGATCTATTTTCTTTCTTCGTATTTCCAGGAAAACGTTTAAAAGCGAGTTCATAAATAGGATATCCTTTCTGGGTATATCTGTTAACGGCAAACTGTATTCGTTTTATGTAGTTCCTACCAATAGATAGCGCTCCAGTGTGAGTTTTGTGGGAAGTTAACACAGCAACTGGGTTTGCGTTAAATCTATTCGTGACACACTATTGAATACAAACGCAAACGCAGAAGTAACGCCAGACAAAACTTCAACTATAGATAACGTAGACCGCTTATCTCAGAAATGTTGAAGAGAACTTGTTGGAAACTACAAGTACTTAGTTGTTTGATCTTTCGTAATAATTGTTAAGGACGAAAACTATTTCCTTTAACAATTGCGACAGGAGTTACTGAAACGCCA
The DNA here is from genome assembly GCA_937001585.2 of Brachylomia viminalis. Classification (NCBI taxonomy): domain Eukaryota; kingdom Metazoa; phylum Arthropoda; class Insecta; order Lepidoptera; family Noctuidae; genus Brachylomia; species Brachylomia viminalis. The sequence goes on from OW443299.2 coordinate 16,384,524, forward strand.
AAAGTTATTCAAGGGAGTGCTGGTTTAGACTTAAATATTGAGATAGCAGATCATTCTTGGACCGACTATAACCACATCTACAATAGAAAAGAAATCTATCTGTTATAATGAAGATGCAAATGCAAATGATGATAATGAACGCCACGATGCTAAAAATATCACTAAAGAAAATCTCACTTGCACATTTATAAGCGTTCCTGATATGTTATAGACTGGTCGTGCTAAAAAGGGGAAAAATAATTATGCATGTACATTGTAATACCATGTCCGTAATGAACGTTGAAAAGGCCCGCGGGGAATCGAAAAGTTGTTTACCATGGATTTGCGACCTACCCACAAATAAGGTTGGTATGTTAAATGTTTTAATTTTCAACAAGGACGTCGGAGACACGGGTCTTTTAGGGATTGTTTTTAGTTATTCCATTTTCGTTATTGATATTTTTCATAAATTAAAATGTTATTTTAGTGAAATTATTGACACTGACCAAGGGGCACGATGGTCAAGAGTAACACAACGCACTCAAAATCAGTACGTTCACATTTTCCAATGAAGATCCCTGCGTGGCAAACTAACCCCAAGTTTCTGCATGGCTGATCAAGATCTGTTTGGTAAGCAGAAATAACAGAAACTATGGGCCGTTTTTTTGATCCGTAGTGAACCCAACCATTAGTTAAAAAATAAAAATGACCATTAGTTAAAAATAAAAATGTTGGCAAGATGTGTTGATTTGATCAACACAATCTTGCCAACATTTTTATTTTTAACTAATGGTTGAGTTAACTATGGATCAAAAAACAGATTTTATTAAATGAACTTCAACAAACCGCCGGGAAACAGAATCATCAAACAGCCTCGTTCTAAAAAATACTAACAATTTTTTAATTTATTTATTTAAGTACAGAGAAGCCAATGAAAGCTTACCTCGATGTTATTATCGTAGCAATTACAAATAACTGAGTATTTTTAAATCCGAATCACCAGGGCAACTAAATCCACGTTTTCACAAAGTCGAGGAAAATCTGAAAATTGGTCCACGGAGTTTGCTCATTTAATAACCGTGGAGAGAGAATGAGGGCGGAAATGTACCAAAATGTGCCTTCATTTGGTCAGTGGAAGTATTATTTGGTTAGTTACACGGGTTTATTTGGCAAGTCACTGCGTTATTTGGACAGAGAAGAGGGCCTACCAATGAGGGTTAACGCACTGCCGTGGTAGGTCTCGTTTCGAAGTTACCTTCTTTTGTTTTGCGAAAAACATTATCTACAGGTAGCCAGTAGTCAATTGTTTTCGAACGAAAATGGCGAATAAACAATGAGTATTGACTGTTCGGCTGTTCCGTGTAAACGTCCAAATGTACCTGAAACGGTTCTAGGAATATCGATCGCTGTAACCATTGAAGTTAAATAATTAAAGTGCTGTTTTCTAGTCCTAGTTTATTAACTAGGTGGTTTGTTTGATCGTAGGTATTTCAACTGACATAATACTTAATTTAAAGTTCAGTAAATCTGAGTTATTGATGAATGTTATGGCCATAGTTATTAAAACGTGTTACAAAAACTAGTTGAGTCTATGATAGATCATAGACTCAACTAGTTTTTGCCCATGGCTTCGCCTGCGTGGTTGTCGGAAAATATCTCACGGGACCGTACTACCGCGATTCAAAATACTGTATGTGTTAATCCAAGTAAACAATGTATTTATTCCGTAATACATTGTTTTCATATAACTTTTGGTTTACGCGGCGGACGCCAGTAAAGCTGAAGTCGGCATGATTTTTCCGACATCTTCAACAGTCATCGTCATATTTCAGCGAATTTACACAAAATCTTTAATGAGTTATATACCTAAACCTTCCTCATGAATCACACCGTCCATTGGTGAAAATGGTATGAAAATCCGTTCGGTAGTTTTTGAGTTTATCGAGTTCAGACGGACAGAGAGACAAACAGATGCGGCGGAAGGACTTTGTTTTATAACCCGTAGTGATAAATAAAAAGTCTTGTAAAAACGTCTGAGTTAAAACCAGCGTTCAGATTTTAGCTTGACTCAGGGCTACTTATTGTATCATTTATTCTTCATGCACAAAAGCAAATTATTGCACAGGCGGACTTAATACTCTAAGAATTTTTTGTTTCTATTTTCAATTTTATTCATGCATTTTCTAAGCTCTACACACCAAACGCAGCGACTTTGTAATGCCTTATTAAATAAAATACAAATACAATTTATCAGCGGAGCGTTCCGAAATAACTTTAGTACGGATGTACTAAGTAATCCGAGGACCTGTCAGAGATTTACTGGGTTGTAGTATTTCGCTGTCGGATTTAGGGAATAAGCTACGTGTAGTTAATTGTGTAGTTTCTTCACATGCCTGTTTATGCTCTTCGTTGGCGGTCCCTAAGTAGTATTACTCGTACAGTTTTCTTTTATTGCGTGTCGTGTTGTAGTATGCGGTTTTGATGACAAAATCTCGTTTCAGCTTCTATTTTTAACCGACTTCAAAAAGGAGGAGGTTTTCTATCGTCGGAATCTTTTTTTTTTGTTTATGTATGATCACCGATTACTCGAAGACGCCTGAACCGATTCGGAAAATTATTTTTTGTTTAAAAGAGTATACTTCCCAAGTGCTGCCATTAAATCGAAATCGGTCGTGCGGTTTTAAAAAAATCAACCACAAATTATTTTTAAATTAAAAAATACTGCCTACAAACGGACGTGGACGTGTAAGACGATAGTTTTCGAATTGGCGGGGTGGTAGGTACCATAACTAAAAATTGAAAAAAACAAACTTCTTTACAAAAAAATATACCGACTTCCAAAAAAAAAAGAAAACACTACAAAGTGAAAATTAACTTTAATTTCACGAAGTCTATGGAAAAAACTAAAATACAGATCCAAAGACACCGAGTTCCGAAATTAAAGTATTATTTTTATCTAACCGACTATCTACCCAAACTACGTAGGTACATAGTCAGCCTATAATGTTCCCACTGCTGGGACACAGGTCAAACTATGTGCCAATAGGTAATACTAATATCATAATCCACTTTATTCAATAAGCTAGTATAACGTCCAATCCTTGGGGATTTCCCAATTCGGCGGCATTCCATTTAAAGCAAGTTAGCTAATCAAAGCGATGAAAAGAAGAGTCTCCAAACTTCGAACTCTTTCCTGTACTTATAATACCATGAGTTTTTTTTCTCTAAATCTATTCTGTCTTTCCACACAGATTATCAAGTCCTCCATCGATGTCTCTGGGCGGCTCACTGTCTCTCCAGCCAGTGTTGTATGGACCCGGAGGAGCAGCGCACGCGCCGCTGCCGCCGTCAAGACGACTGTCACGACCATCTGCTGCGATACAGAGCATGCATGTTATAAGCGCGTAAGTAATTTATGCTACAAAGCTGGCCCTTAAGGAACCCGGCACCCCAAAACACTTTCCGTCTTATTACAAAACACGATCTAACTTTAGCCCCAACCTACACATTCGATTTAGTTTTTGTATTTGGAACTTTATGCCGACTTTAGTAAAGTTCTTAATACAAAATTGACAATCTAAGACCGGACTAAGTTGACAGTTTTGTAAAAGGAACTGTATTTCGATTTCAGTTATGTTCTTATTTCAAAAACAGGCTCGATGGTTTAAACCATGTCAAAAGAAAAACCTTTTTTTTTAATAAGGCCGTTTCAATCACAATTCGGCGAATTTTGAAGGGAATCGTTAATCCACTGCTTCATATGTTTGAATAATTCATCTGCACGACCACGTAAATCACGCAATGAATTTTATTGAATTGTCATAAAGAAGGACATTGTCATTGTAAATGACGCAACGCAGATTTCCGTTCGGCCCGTTCTTCTCCATAGGTACCTACTACGCTTTGGAATGGGCATCATCTTTCTTACTGACCGATCCCTTGACAACTCAAAAGTGCCTGTAATTGGTTTGTTTGAAATAAATGCTTCGAGTTAGAGTTTCAAGCAATTACCCCGCGGGCAACCGTAACAAAATAAGATTCCTGGGCTGTTAGTCCCGCTACCAATCTTGCTTTATGTTTCATCATATTTTAGGGAACGAGGAGGTTGACCAATTAGCAAAGACTTCTGTCTTGGACGGTATTGAGCTGAGTATTACTCTGAGCTACTTTCAACTTCTGCCGAAATACAAAATTGAATGCTCTAAAAATTGGAAAGAATATTTTAATAAAATGTCATTAGAAATGGGAATTTGGTACAAGACATTGCAATGTGAACTTCCTCGTATGCCTTGGTTTGCTGATACTAAGCTTAATAGAAAGTTTATAATAATAGCGCATAGCCTACGGTCTGGACACGTTCCACTCAACAAGTTTCGACACTTAATGGGTAAAAGTGACAGCCCCAATTGTACACAATGTCATACGATGGAGGACGTCCATCACTTGTTGGTGGAGTGCGTCAGGACCCGAGCTGCTAGAGAGGCGCTGATGAATACCTTCAACATTAATTTGATAGACTGATGTTGGTTTTGTTCAAAGCATATTATCAGAGCCTGTCTCGAATGCAGCTATCTTACTGTATAAAATAGTATATAAGGTTTTGAAATCAGAATAGTGTAAAGCCTTTATTGGATTAGGTTATGATGGGGCTGGCATGGTCGTGTTGTGACCAAAAGCCCCTAAATGTATAATAGATAATAAAAACATATTTTAACTACGGCATATGTAAAGTACAAATAACAGCAGGATGCTCTATTATGAGGATATTTTTACACTATCACATAAATATTATACACATATCTACATAAACTCACGCCTTTTCTCGTGGGTGAAAAAGCGTGAAAATTAGTTGTCTTCAAGTGACTTTCCAAAAGATACGCCCGCAGGCCGCATACCGTTATCTTAAAACTCAACCGTGTCTGTGGAAACACTGCAGCTAAATAGGTATAGGTAGGTATTGTCTCTAAGTATTTCAGACTTTTAGTATCTAATCTACCGAAGGCGGTCATTCCGCAAGTGCACCATTTCTCAAATCTAACTTACAAAACAAGAACAGCTCAAACTTACAATCCCTGCAATAAATCAGCCGTGTTCAAGATGACAGATTTGAATTAATTTAATTATGTGCATTAATAGTAACTAGAGTCAGTACCTCTTTAGAAACCAAATCTAGGTACCAGCTAGATGCTGGACAGGGCAATGATGGCGGTTACTCTGATGTTAGGTACTTAACAAAAGAAAATGAAAATCTTTTTCCTTGACGTTACGTTATGTTTCTTCAAATTTGCAGTTTTTCACAAATACAAGAGTTATTTTCTCCGACCAGGAAGCTTAATCACTCTCGGCTAAGTAAAGTGATATAAATGTAGTTTTAAGCTGGTTATGGATATGATTTCGATTAGCTGTTTGGAACATAAATCACTCTTTTTAGTGGTTTGAAAGTGTGAAAGCAGCCGTTGCAGTTATAAGATGAGGTGGCGTATTACTACATAAAAACGACTCGGCTTGTCACAATTTTTCCGATAAGACTGGGCAAAAGTAATGGAAAACTTTTCATTCCTCCACAAATTGATGCGTTTTCTCCAGTTTTTCACACTTCTCTACGATTTCTGGTCAATATATAAAATAATCTAAAAAAATATAATCTCTCCGTGTTGATGTCGTGGTGGGGCTTGCGCGCTCCGAACTCAGGTCCGTGCTGGTACTGTTTACTTTGCTGGAACAGGTCTATGGTGAGGAGCCACACCAAGCGAGGTACAGTAACTCGCTGGGCAGCATGTGGCGAGCTGTTGGGCAGTAGCGACCCCCTATCTCCCAGCAGTAGTATTGTTCCTCACCTCTGGCTTGTCTATATTGGATGGCTGGAGTGAACACTGATGAGGAACTGAGCTCTCACCTCGTTCTTGTCTTTATTGGCCAGCTCGAGTTGAGATTCGCAAGAGCAAACGTGCTCGGAGGAAGAAAGTATTCCAGTAAATGCTCGTAAGGATCTTGACCATCTTCCGGGCTCTGGGATTGTTCTGATAGAAGTAGAATAGCTCTCCACGCCTCAAGGACATCAGGTCATGTTGGCCCCTTGTCGCTACGTCACTATGTGCTAGCGAAAGTTTCCGGGAGCCCATTCATGAGTGTGCAAGTCACCACCTGTCATTTTATCTGTGTATTTTATATAAAGCACTAGCTTTGCCCCGCGGTTTCACTCGCGTAAGAGTCGATTCTTTGGGAAAATTTCGGGAAAAAAAGTTACTTATTACAGAACTCCAGCTTTAGAACTACAAATTTTCATCGCAATCGGTACCTGCTGTAGTTTAGCGGGACAAACATACCTACATACTAACACACACAATTTTAATATTAAATTAAGAGAAGGATTTTACTATCGCAGAAGCAATGTACAATGTCATGGAAGACACAATGAAAATAGTTTTGACATGACTCACTCAATCGCCAAAAAAAAATAGATACCAAAGTGAAAAAAATAGAAAAAATATAACCTTTCTGTAGTCATGTAAAAAGAAAGAAAATGAGAATAAAGTGTATAAACATTGCAAGGCTTTTCTGTAAACTATATTTGAAGTGGTATTCGTTTGAAGCAAAATAAACTGATTTTCCGAAGACCCCACGCGGGACAGGCTAACATACAATTGCCCGTGAGAAAAACACTCTTTTCTCATGTCGATGCCGACCAGTGAAAAGTTTTGTCCTTGGGACTTATTTATTGTTAAAGCAAATTAAACTTTAACCGGGAACTGCAGCGTCTTAAACGAAATAGGCAAGTCTGTCGGTATCATTAGAATACGTGGACTGTGTGCGAGCTGTCCGGCTGCGGGTCCGGTGATGATGGGGGGCTATAATGACATTGTCTCGAAGTTCTTTGAAAATAAATCGTCCTGGTGATGAAATAACTTAAGTATTTACCATGACGCGAATGGAACTAGCCTTTGTTCCTACCTGCATTGTAATTAAATTTTAGAACACAAAAGCTGTTATTGTGACTTAACTATAATAGATGGATATATTGAGTCGCGGACTTTTTTGTGGACATTAATAAGACCTATAAATCTGTCGTACATTATTTTGTTCTATCATTAATAGTTTTCGCAGCGCACGACAAAAACAATTCTGGGTTTTCTACTTTGGGTAGAATTTTTTTAGAAATTGAGATTTAGAAATTGGGTAGAAATTGCAATATTGCAATTTTCTTACGGATCCCTAATTTTTTTGAAAATAAATTATAGTCTATGATATTCCGTAATAATGTAGCTATCCATTGGTGAAAGATTTTTTTAATAGGCTCAGTAGTTTCGGAGCCTAGGTATTCGTTACAAACATAAAAACAAACAAATAAATCTTCTCTCTTTATAATATTAGTGTAGATTGGCCAGGCAGGGACCATAGTCTTCCCACAGTCCTAGCCAGTTCACTTTAGCCACCCAAACCCATAATCCATTATACAACGTGTTGTTTTGCCTCCTCGTCAAATTTCAGGAGGCTGTTATGAAAGACATAAAAAATCAAATAAAATTACGATTCTGCTCAATAATTAATACCTACTTGTTTTTTTAGGTATTTAAGTTTGACAGTATTTCCGAATACTCCACTTTCAAAGAACAAAATCGGCCCGTTGCGTATGCGGTAGGCAGTGTCGTACGACTATGTCGCCGTGTGCATGCGTTACAGTTACAGCGCAGTTACAGGGCGGTATCACACGGGCCCTACACATGCCGATTTCCGAAAAATACAAAAAATAAAAATAAATACCTACTTATTTTATTATCGATTCGTGTCGAGAATCATTAGCATAGTTACCTCCTCGAGTTTGACGAGGATGCAAAACAACACCTTGTATTTGTTTCCATATTCTGCAATAGCCCTACACCAACCTGGGGTTATCCTTGGGTGGAATTGCACAGTGAGTACAGGGATAATCGCCGGTTGGTGCCTCTTTTCATTAAAAGCGTCTAACGTTCCTCTGCGAGTTGGCTTCGGCCCCTCGTACGCCTTCCAAAGGTCTGGGAGTCCATGGTCCCGAGATATGGCTACATAAGAATAATAAAAGTTTATTCATCAAAAAATAATAATACAATGTAACATATTCGGTGAGCTACAAACTAAGCGTCGCTGTTATCTTTGTACTTAGCTCTAAAAATTTGTGTGTACTAGGTACCTACACCTCTGCCCAACCGTTCGAAAGAACAAGGCGCGATGTTATTATGTTATAAAAAAAATGGATCACGGACGATTACAACCAACAATTGTTATGAAAATAATTCAAACATGATTTTCTATTAGCATCTCATTTCATAATTCCGCGTAGAAACTAACGAGAAATTCAATAATGTTAGAGTCCTTTCAACTTTAGTAGGAAGCGAGGAAAGCGGAAATCATATTAAGACGCCAATTTGCCGCGTTCTGCATTTTATACAAGAATTTCTCTCCTTTCATTACCTACGCGCCATATACGAGCGTGCATGCAATGAACCTCCACCATTTTATAACTTAATTTTTCCTTATAATATTTTACAATTTCCTCTCCTTGCTAGCACTTTCTATGTCGTCTCATCGCTTTGATAACAAAAGAGATTTCTAGGCTGATTATTCAAGCGCGTAAATCATGTCCTTTCATTCTATTCTTTGTTTATGGTTGTCTCTTTTCTTTTCGATGGTCGCGTCCACGTCTCTGATATCGTATACTTCTATGTTCTATGTTATAGGGTTTGATTTCCACATTTGGTCCTTCAGATGGACCATTGTGCGTACACATTGTATGTATATATTTAGTGTATGCAAGGTATTCATTAGGTATGAGCATCATGTGCTCTACCTACTTTAATTTAATTAGTCCAAGGAAAAGACTACTGTTAAAGAACATTAGCAAACACGAAAGTCGCTTAATTCAACGACATTCATTTCCTAAAAAGATTTCCGGACTTTTCCCCACAATTTCACACCATTCATATCCCATGTGCTGCGTTTGAGTTAATAAATGACCATTGAATTTGAGAGGTGGTGGAAAAAATGTGCTCGAGCCAATCATTGGTGGGGCGTTGAAATTACCACAATGAAAAATGCTGGAGTGAGACCGGCGTAATAAATTACGAGAATGCGTAAAAGCTTGCCACGGAGCGCTAGTGGTACCGCGGTGTCCCCTCGGCAACTTAAGTGCAGACAATTTTTTCGCACAGGTAATATCGGTATTTCTGGTAGGGAGATAGAGGAGTAGGTACTTTGTAAGTTAGCTCCGAAATTTGTCAGGGAAGTGAACGCTTTGGGAGATGGGGGACTGATGTGCGGTCAGCAGTTATATATTTTGGGGGATGGTGTATGTTGAAATAACGTTTATTATTAGATATTTAACAAAAACGACGAATAGGAAGAAAATGGAATACTTAGAAAATCATTTTCTCAGTGTGCTATGCATAAAATGTAATATCGACAAATTATAACGAGTTTCCCTTCACTAGAATCACAATTCGCGCTCGCAAGGGAAATTGCATTTTCCCTCTGAATGTGCACTCTAATGAAAAGCACTCAGAGCGGTGACACAATGTAGTCTAGTGCTTGGAAATTAACAGAGGTACACATTTACATAGAGCTACCATCTTGAGTGGCTGTGCTTATTTACGGGCACCGTGTTACGGGAAAGGGAGCTGGAATACATTTCCGTGTTCCGTGTCGCTCGAAATACAAAGAACCGGAACGTTTTGTTTATTCTCGGCGAGTTTATTGAAAATACAGTGAGTTTGTTTGACTCGAAAGGCTGTCGGGAATTTTGTTGAATTTCGCTTTACTTAAAATGATGTGTTGTGTTCACTTTTCGATGTTGGAAAAGGTGTGTGTAAATTGAAAATTGGGTGAATTATTTCATGACACTGAAATGCCATGATGGTCCCATATTGTACCAGACATAATTACAAAATAGGTACCTACCTATTATATCTGAATAGGCCTCATCTAATACAGTCTTGCCCAGAAGCCATCTTGATGATCGAGAACAGTAAAGAACAATGAACGTAACCGACAATGAAGATGTCTAAACCGAAGGGGTGAGTTCCAATAGCTGACCTAATTTGCAAATTACGACGTTTCGCGAAATGGTTGAAACTCTTGTTGTTCAAGATAAAACGTGCCTAATAATTCGTTAATTTGTCTTGACAACAAAGATTCTTAATGGGGCGCCGAATTCAGAAAGGTTAATGAACTAATGATATTAAGTAACAATTGCTTAAAAGATTCGTCTGCTCGTTTTTTAGGTTTGAGGTCATGATAGAATAGAATACTTTTTATTATGTAGGTACACCATTTGGATTACAGTTAGATCAAAATGTTAAAATTAAATAATGAGTCACCGTAAGTTCTTTTGCTAGGTCGTTCGAAGGGATGTTGTTATTGTTAAACAACACTTACGAAATATGCGATTGTTTTACTGTTCTTCAGGGATCTAAACGAAAGTTTTTTTACGCACAACCGTTAGCTTTCAAGATGTTATACACAAAAAAGACAAAATTGTAGATATAGTAGAACGCTAACATAAATATATTTTGGTACCAGAATGTATTCATTTCTGGAGATCCATATTTAGACGTGTCTTCCTTTATAACTGAGCTAGTAGTAACCTACCTACCATAAAATGTTTTTGAAAGATCACACGCTACTGCGAATTTATCTGACGAAACCAGGCAATGTTACCTAATTACATAGCATACAAACGGTAAAGAAAGGATTGGTAAGTATATGGTGCCAAACTTGGTGTGACCACAGAAACTCTTGTTGCGACCACAGAAAGTCTTGTTGTGGCCACAGAAACTCTTGTTGTGACCACAGAAAGTCTTGTTGTGACCACAGAAACTCTGGTTGTGACCACAGAAACTCTTGTTGTGACCACAGAAAGTCTTGTTGTGACCACAGAAAGTCTTGTTGTGACCACATAAAGTCTTGTTGTGACCACAGAAATTCTTGTTGTGACCACAGAAATTCTTGTTGTGACCACAGAAACTCTTGTTGTGGCCACAGAAACTCTTTTTGTTCGGTAGATACATAAGGGTTAAAAGTTTTGTAAATATTCTTCGTGTCTCTGGCTTTGTGAAGGCCGTACAAGACTATACAGCACATTATTTTAAAAAAATTGGAGGTAATGAATGTTTGTCTTTATAAAATATGCGGGGATTTTTTTTTCTTCTGTTTAGTTTATATCGTGGCTTTCAATACCCAAATAATTAAGCTGTCTGTATTTGTAGGCTTCTAATTTCTAATCCATTTGAGATCTCTTCATGGAAAGAGCCAAAAGCCAAACTAATCTTCTAAAGTACGTAATATACGCAGTACTCCCCTATTGCAAGCATTTCCGCCTAACCCATGACGTCATAATTTTAGCAAGTCTATAAACAGGAGGCATATCATTGTCGGGAGCGGAACGTTGCAACAGTAAGTAGGCACAGACGATCGCTGTGGGGAGCCAATAACATGCCGTTACCATGGCAACGGTGCGTGCCCGAGAGGGTCCCCTTCCCCCGAGGACCGAGCGCTTACGGAAACCAGAATACCATGACATCTCCTCTTAAGAGCAAACCTGAATTTTTTTTCTAAAAGTTAATTCCAAATCGAGAGCACGACGGGTCTACCTTTTCTGGACATCTATTATTTAGTACTTTTCGGTACCTCAGCGTCCTTTCTAAGATATATTGCTATCAAGATTATCGTTTGTCAGCGAAGGATTAGATTTAACTCAAACTAAGTTTAATGTTTTGACTTTGATTGGCCAGGATTGTTGGATTGGAAATTCAATTTATGTTCGTATTCGAAGTTGTGATTGCCTTTCATATTTATCGGTTTTTAGACAGCCGTCATCCCGTTGGCGTATTGCGTTGTTTATTAAACCGTTTCGTAATCAAATTTACTTCCTCTGCCGTCCATTGCTGACACTTCAATAATATCTACAGCTGAGTAACATCATAATTCATTAACTTGAGTAGCTTTCAATGTATAGAAAGATTTTAATTAATTTAATAATGCTATAAGAAAGGTCCGTTTTCCGAATCCTATAGAATTCCATAGAGATTAAAATATATGCTTTGGATGACGCTGCTTCATAATAACATCCATGAAACGTTTGTCGGAAAATCATTTAACTTCCCGGAGCGCCAAATATGAAATTATGAACGTGATTTAACGTCAACTTCACACGAGTCAAATATACATATCCTGTGATAAGAAGGTCGGAAAAATAGCGACGAATTGAATTTTACGTATGAGTTGGAACGGTTGGATCCATCTTAGAATTTACACAATACAACATTTTTTTCCTTAGTAAGAGGGTAGGCATTTTAATGTCAAAATTGCTCGAATTTCGAACGCCAAATAACAAGATTATAAAAATTCTGCGCCCGAAACCGGAAACTTTTTATTGAATTTTTGAGCAAAACCCAAATCTTTTGTTCGGTACCAATTGCCCGGCTACTGTGAGTCTAAATTACATGAATTCAGATATTAATAAAGAAATATTAAAGTGGATCTTTTTAATATAAGATCACGCTGAAAGGAATCGTAAATTTGGCAGGAAGGCTCGAAGATAAAAGTTATTTTAAAGGTAAATCTCAAATAAGTAGGTTGTAAATCAGAGAAGAAAACAGAGATTTGTAAATCGTCGGTATGGTAACTATCAGGAAAATGGACTTTAGCATGCATTATACTAGTTTGCAAGTTGCATTTTATCAATGGAAGTGGATAAACTATAGCCAGATCCAATAAAAACAAACCGTTATCAATAGTCAACTTTGCCTATTGCAAATTCGCAATCCACTACCTACAGCTGGACTCGGGCCAAGTTGGGCTAGCACTCAATTTTCGAATGCAGACAGTTCTTGCTGGATTTTATTAACAATCGCATACATACATAAACTGACGCAAAAACAAACCTAAACAACCTGACAAATAAACCTATTTTTCTTTCTTTCTTTACGCCTTCTTTCCATGGGGGTAGGCAGAACCTACAGAACGCCACCTGCTAGGATCTTTACACTACTTTTGCTCATGCGTTCATAGATCTGGTCATACAGGCACGCCGCGCTGCGAGTACTACGCACCTGACCATTCTGAAAAACATCTTTAAATAAGTACATACACTTAGGTACTGACTGAACGGTTGGTGCAGTTGGTAGCGACCCTGCCTTCTGAGCCGCTGGTCCCGGGTTCGATCCCCGGACAAGTCAAACATTTGTGCGCCTGAACATGTCTGTTTGACCTGTGTCTGGGTGTGTATATGTATATAAGTATGTAAATCAGTCATCAGGTTACCGTAGTACAGGCTCTACCTAGTTCGGAACCTGAAGACCTTGTGTGGATGTTGTCTCATATTATTATTATTATTACATAATTAAGACTCTGTAGACAAGGCGTTTCTGTGCATTGAAAATATAAAAAAAAAATGCTGGGGTGTTAAAGGATATAACCAACAGACGCCATTTATTATTTTATTAGAATTTTTGTTTGTTGGTTTGTCTGTTTGGATGTGAGTAATTTAGTTGTAAAGGATAAATGATTTTATTTCTGTAAGTAGGTTTTACAAATAACATATTTTTTTAAACTAGATGAGGCCGGCGTTTCCTATCTGACTACTGTGAGAAGAAAAGCCGAATCAAACTTAAGAGGTCACAGTGTCTTTTAAAGTCGAAACAAAATCTTAGTCAGATCATGTGAAGCCTATCGGATCTGCAGATCGGCAGATCGGTATCTGAAATGGTCTTTTGAGGAAAGAACCACACAGATTGAGTGGACCTGTCCAATCAGTGCACGCAATTGTCAGCAATCGTGCAAGTCAACTCAGAACTTAAAGAGCTCAACGATTCGACGAACAATACCAAAGAAAGGACATTTGAGTAGGCCGCATAAATGTAATGTAAAGGTACCTACCTATCACGTAAAAAGTACCACACCGATATGGTTAACTTTTAAAAACAAATATGGCGCGCAGTTCGGAGTAACAGTTGGGTTTGGGTTCATCGCAATCGCTTCACTCATAGAGCAACACGGGCCGGTGGTCCGTAGCTTCACTCTATCAAAATATATATAAATGAATTTGAACTGCTCACGAAGAGTGTTCAAGAACTGTTCATTATGTAATTTACATACATGTAACGACATCTATTGACGCGAAATAGTACTTACGCAAACATGTGATAACTAAAACATTAATTTGTTAATAATAACAGGTCATAGAGAAAGAAAAGAAAGAAAAATAGGTTTATTTGTCACAGAAACACGTGCATACAAAAAAGGTAATTAGCTCTAATAATTAAGAAAAAAATAAAAAAGAGATCTCTAATCACGAGCACAAAACAGAAATAGTCGACAGCTGAACGTCATGACTGTGACAAGAAGGCTTCCACTCAGCATGATGCTGAGCTACGAGCTTAATACCCACAGCACAGCGCTGATTTTCAGTGGTTACCCGAAAAGGACAAAAACAAATAAAAAAGAGAATGATAGTAAAAAGGAAAAGAAAGAGAAAAGAAAAGACAAAGCAGGCAAATGGCAAGGAAAGGTAATGATAATGATTATTATGTTTTAAAAATCGTTTTCCATTGGTGGTTGATTAGTGGTGCTAAAAGAATTTGAAATATAAAGTGAGGATAACGTAAGATAATAATAATTGAATTGTTCTTACACGAATTTGTGTGAGCTCAGTACCACAATAACAAAATTAAAAAACGTTTTTACTAAAAATACAAATGACTTCAAAAACAAAACAGTTCAAAGTGCCAAAGACCTTTGGCTTCAGAAGTCGGTAATTTTGTGCCAACGACTTCTCGAACTAAATTTATTTTGCACTTTGTGGTGTTATAAATGGAAGTCGATTATGTATATTTTTTGTAATCAGTTTTTTTTAACACATAAATACCTACTGTATTGCTTCCAAAGCGGGGGTTAATTTTATCGTTTTCGTCAGCAAAAAGAGGTCTGAATTAAAATGATGTCCAAAGTTTTCGTTATGGGTGTCATCTTCGTAGTTTTCGAGGGCGGTCAGTGCCGAAAATCAGGAAACGAAAATGGCGGCCGTAGCCAGAGTAAAGGGGTTGGTTTTTATACGGGCAACTTTATGTAGGAGCTCTATCGAGGGGCAAGCAACCTCTTTAACATCGTTTGTAGAGAAGCATTTTCTTTTTAAGATTATGTTAATTTCATCGATTTTTTGCCTGTATTCTAGAAAAAAAAACAATGATGCTCTTAAAGCGTGATCTTCCGCACCATGATAACGCTTCAGCAGTACACTTTGCCAGAGGGGCAGACGATTTATTGAGTACGGCAGGTGCACAGATAATGAGCGTCGACCCATTTATTCTCAATAATCAAAGTGACACTTCGCCGCATTGACATTATGAATCCTGATGAAGATGCAGTGCCTTAATATTCGAAGGGGCTTTGGCAGAAAACCCCAGATAGCGCTTCCCACCAGGCAAGATCGGAAGATTTTTCCTTTTCTATGGAGGAGTGGTAACTAAGTACCTACGCCTTTTCTAAGCGACACGTTATTATTTGCCGACATCCACACGAACGAAGTCGCGGGCACAGCAAGTCCCCAATAAGTCACTATATGTCTTCTAGCAACATAACAACAACAACCACGCAAGGTAACCAGGCTACAAATATTCTACGTAAATATTTGAGTTAGTCTAGCTTGCCGTAAACGCGAAAAATGGCCGACGCTGTTAATGAACGCTCAAATTTTAAGCGTACGTATTACGTTGTAAATATGAAGTAATTTCAACGTGCCTTGATGGTGTACAGCTATATTAGTTTTATTGAAATGTTTTGTTTTTAAATTATTGTGAATGTACACCTACCAACGTACGTATTTTTAGACACAGACTTAGAACATTCACTAGTAGGTACCCATCTACGACTTTTGGACATCCTTTTCGCGAACCAATTTCTTTATTTTATTTCGTTTCGTGTCATAAAATTTATTTTTGAATAAATTATCCAGAATTATTAGTAGATACTTACTCAGCAAATGAAATATTCACTTTAATGTTCATGAATGTAACATAAACGTTATCAATGATACTGCAGGGTACGGGAAACGCTGGTTTAGCAAATACATAACAAAATACATAATAGATAGTTGCTAGATTGGTAGCGCTCCCAACACGTGTAGTCGGTACATAAGCGGTCATTGTCATGACACGACAATATCCATTGCCTGGCTGGATGGATAGATTGTCCGTCTGTACCTAATAGATTCACACACTGGGATGATAACATTGATAGCGCTTAGATATGGTAAGGTCATGCCCTCTTTGTATAAGCTATCTAATAACGCGAATTGCTTTCGTTTGAATTCTTTCCTCTACTGATTCATTGATAAGGGAGCCAGGATGAACGCATTAACGACAATTTTGAAACAGTCTGGAGTTTTAACTAGGCTAGGTTTTATATTGCAGCATTATGCTGAGATTCCTATCTCCTTTTTGGTCTCGCACAGGTCTTTTATTTTATATTTTCTTGTTTATTATTATTTTTAATGTTAATTTTGTTCGTTTTAAATGCTCCTCTATTTTTTTTTACTGTTTGTATTGCTTGTGCGTGTCGCAAATAAAAAAAAAAATTCTTTCTTTTCTTTCTATTCAAACTACCTATAATAATTATTATCTTGTGAAAAGATTACTGCGGTCTACTTACTGACAGACAGTGAAACACTATTCGTGACACAATTACATAATTTATATTAAGTAATTGTAAAAACATTGGTCTGAAGAGGCTTAAAATATATTTGAATGTTCCATTCGCACTGAACGATGTAGAATTCTAAAACGTCATGGACATAAAAATGAGAGATATACGGAAAATAAAACGTCAAAGATGAGCAACATCCGCGTAAAAGTTACGATGTTCTTCGGCAATTTACTTATTTGTGACCGAATTCTGTCACTGCGGTGCGTAATAAAACAAATGACTCCCTGACCGTCTATTGGACATTACGATAATGTTATTTTTCTCTTCGGCAAATGTTAATATTTGGGCTAACAAATAGACTAGGCCAGTTTCTTTCGCACCATTCTATCTAGGTCTGTACCTATTTGCTCTGGCACCTCCGAATTGAGTGAGAACATTTTGGAACGAGGTGGTTTCATTTGTACATAGTTCACTAGAATTCGATCTAACGAATAGTTATCAGGTTAATAGCCAAAGTTTCTATGCTAGAGTGGTGATTAACGATGTTCGATGTTCGAATTTATCAGGGAAATTAGTTCACTCTGCAGTTAGGGACTAAGCAGGTTTTAGAACATTCAGCAACTTATATTTTAAAAGTAACGGCTGATGCTTTATATTAGGTCCTCAGTTTTTACCATAATCCTTCCAACCAACCTACAAATAACTGTTGAATTTTCTATCTCTCAACAGCTACGTACCTATACAAAGTTGTTCACCAACAAAGAGCTTGTCGCAGCTATATCCGAGATTACCGGATCTCCCACTGACACTGTCATGGCGTCATCCATATTTATACGGCCGTCCCAGTTAATCGGATTCAGCGGCTCTATGCCCCGGACTCGCTAAGTACCAGTACTTTACTGGATCTGGGTAAGCTCTTCAATGAAGGTGTTATGTCACAGTAATGTTGATTGCTGTCGCTTACTATGGTAATTACTTTGCGTTTTTGAAGGATATTGAAATGAACTGTTTTTGCATAATGTGCTAGATTCACGTATGGATTTGTTGATCATAAGGTAGTACGATATCATCTTTCGTTTTATTATTTCCATCGTTATTCGAAGTCTAGGTTTTCATACTGTAGAGTTGATCTTTTCTGAATATGCTACATTATCGGATACTGTACTGCCATTAGAATCTACAATAGCTCTGAGCTTGTCTTTATTTTTTTTTGGAAACTTTTGTTACAACTACATAATTATGTATATGTGTAACAGCGCTCCATTTTAATATTACTTTTAGTGCAGCATCCCATAAATATTCCAGGATAAATAGTTCCTCAGCTCCATTAATTCTTGTCTACGATGCTTGTGGGACTTGGTGCGGTCTTCAAGCAGTGAGACGCTCTGTTCCCGAAGGTCCTCGCTCGTAAAACAAATAGCGAATGTGTGCTTGCCTCCACATTGTATTGTGGTGTCTGGAATTCGATAAACTATATCGTGTTCTATAGGTACTGTATTTGTGTTTCAAGTTTAGCTATTGTTTGTCGCTGTTTAGGGAGAGAAATGCTTTCTAAGATAATAGTTCCTGGTTTGTATTGGCTAAGTAAGATGTCGAATAGTTACTTGAGAATACTGAATTGTATTCAGTATTCTCAAGTAACTATTCGACAACTATTCAAAAATGTATTTTACGACTGGCTGAATAACTGAAAGTCTAGTTTAATATTTCAAATCATGTATTTTATTTCACCTGTAATATCTTGGTGACAGATCGCAACCCCATAATTTAAATTGGAAATAAGCATCCGTGGTTTGAGATGGGGTGATCTAATCCAAGCTAGAGGCGCACTGCGGAATTAGCAACCTGTTACTAATTGTATTATTATATTAATTATAACGTTGAGATAACAGATATTAAAATTAACTGGGGAAGTTTGCCGCCTACTTTAATTTACCAGTCTTTGCAATTATTTTTGCTTCGTAAGGAAATAAGTTTAAATTAGCACCTGGATACAAGTTTGCAATGTGAAAAGCTTACCTAATAACTTAGAGACTATTCCATTACCATATTTGTAGAACTACCTATATCGTCACTTGTTTCTACACTGAATTAACCATCAATTTATTTCTATCCAAACAGGAGCGACGCCTTAGCAACAACTCTGTCTGCCCTCTACGGCAAGTTGCTCGTGGTGATGGGGATCGCTTTCCCCATGGCTGAGGTCATCTCCACATACATTCCACCCTCATTCTACGAGGTAAGTTATGACGCATATAATTTAGAGTTCCCTTCTATTGTCCTTTTATGTGTTTTAAGAAGTTGCGACGGTCAATGACGTCATTTGGAATTTCGGGGTAATTGAATGGTCTATTTATTTGGCTGGATTTTCACATTAAACCAGGCTCTTAAATGATTCATATCGGTATAAAAAATACTTATCTAGGAATTTCTTTTGAGAATTGCAGGGCTAACGATTGCGCAATAGGTATCAGTAGTATATTAAGTGTCTATTGTTCGGTTTTTCCTGTTGCTGGGCACATAATATTACGAATATTGTCCATTCTTGTCAACTGTAATACCACAAAAGCTTCCTTTCCTGAAATAATCTTACCGGAAAAGCCTCATTTAGCAACTCAAACTTGTTCCAAAGCAGAGGAAAACTTCAAAGACTCTGCATCACATATCTAATTATTATCGATTATTTGAATTAATTACCTACCGCGTCACTTTCCTACATCCATTTATTAAAAGTAGGCCATAATGAAGGGTGCGAAACGTTGAGCGTTCCTGTCCAAACTTAGTATGAAAATAACTTATTCATATTTGAGGTAAAACGCTCAAGTAAATTATGACAAGGGTAACGCTGAAGACGCTGAGAAAAATACAATGTTACCATGTTGATCCGTGTGAGAAATTAATAGGAAAGCCTAAATTTTTTATTTCTTACAAAAACTTCTAACGAAAATTGTAGATGTAGGTATTTTGGCATGAAGTAAACGGGTAGATTAGGTTTTTGTCTATATTCTTTATTCTTTACTAATTTATAAAGAGGTGAAGTTTGTTTGTTTGTATGTAGGGGGTAATCTCTGGAACTACAGGTCGGATTTGAACAATTATTTTAGCATTTGATAGCCCAATCCTCAAGGAAGATTATAGGTTATTTAAAATTCCGCTACGACCTTTAGGAGCCGAGCAGAAAGAAAAATAGTCAGAAAGAACGCTAAGCGAAAACGAAGTAATAGCGCGGGCGGGCGATGCGATGCGAGACGGGGTGGGGAGGGGGAACAATAAATTTATACGCATTTATTATTTATTTTTTATTTACTTATTTTTTATTTTTATTTTTACGAAGTCGCGGACAGAAACTAGCTTTTGTTTTTTTTTTTTGAGGTTGGGAAATCGTCATATAGTTTCTCCCGCTCTGGGCGGAGCGGGAGGGCGTGTCAGACTCTTGCTGACTAAAACCCACCCGTGTTCCTTCAGTTACTTACCTGTATGTCGATTCTGTAAAAATGTGACCGTGAAGTGAACACTTAGGTGAAGTGAGCTAGGAGTGAGCTGTCAGTGTCATCCCACTGATGCTAGGGATTGACCAAACATTACATTTACAATCATAATCGAGATTTTAATTATTTTATTTATGCTAATTCTGTTGATCATTTTATATTGTTTCAAGGCTAGTATTTAAGTGGCAAAACATTACTATTTACTGGTTTTTTAAATAAAACAGCAAAACAGAAATTCAGTTAGAAACTCAAATAAGTTCTTTTACTTTGATTTCCTAAAATAGTTTCTGACTGAATTTCTGTGTTGCCGTTTTATTAAAAAAAAAAAAACTCTTCACTATTTAGACGCTTTTATATACTAGCTTTGAAATAATATAAAATGATCAACAGAACTAACATTAAAAAACGTAATTAAAATCTCGATTATGATTGTAAATGTAATGCTTGGTCAATCCCTAGCACCAGTGGGACTACACTGACAGCTCACTCCACGCTCACTTCACCTAAGTTTTCACGGTGAGATGGTTACAGAATCGCAATGCTGTGCCAGGGGCGACGGTAACCCTTTCGGACTTTGACAGGAACTAGCTAGTAAATAAATAAAAAAAAATCTGAAATTAATGGTCTTGAAGATTCGTACCATCATAAGGACAGGGCAAGTTTCTTTAAAAATAATCTCATAATCAATGAATACTTAGTAAATAAATAAATTAAAAAATAACTGTCTGGTCCATAAATTCATGGTCGCTCAGCGAGCTATGCTTGGAGTCTCTCTGAGGGATAGAATCGGGAATGAGGTGATCCGGCAGAGAACGAAAGTGGTCGACATAGCTTAGGTACAGAATAAGCAAGCTGAAGTGGCAATGGGCCGGCCATATTAGCCGTAAAACCGATGACCGTTGGGGTAGACGTGTTATTGAGTGGAGACCGCGAATAGACAAATGTAAGCTACTGCCAGGGTTGCGGGAAAGTCCGAAAGGGTTACCGTGGCCCCCGGCACAGGCAAAGCGACGATCCTCGCAGGGTGGCTGGAAGCAGCTGGATGAGAGTTGGCGAGAATCGAGATCTAACAGTGGCTAACAGTAGACTGCTGTAGGCTGATGATAATAAATTGAACATTTGAGAACCTTTGGGGTCGTAATTGCCGGTTAAGTGAAAAAGTGATTTAAATTCTAAACTTCGAGTAAGTATCGACTTCCAAAATTATAAGTTTTAATTATTGTTTAACTTTAGGTAAAAGTCAAGAATAACGTTAAATTAATTGGGTAGGCGGGTCATAGAAGGTCATTAGAAGGTACAGTGCGGAAACTTTCGGTGTCAACTACAGGAGTTGGATTTGTCAATGTCATAGATAGGTTTTTATTTGAAAACTCTGTCATCCTGTAGTAATTAATGGCTGAAATGTTTACTCGACTTTTCATGTAGGTTTTGTTCCACTTTCTCTGTATACAGGGTGGCAGGGGCATCGAAGCACAACGTGTTACCATAGATTCAGTACGTGATTTTGAACCCCCCTGAGTGAAACTGTACGTCGGTTATCTATACTTCTATTGCTAATATTATAAAGAGGATATAAAGAGTAGTTTGGTTGTAGGGGGTAATCTCTGGATCTACTTAACCGATTTTGAAAATTCTTTCAGCATTTGATAGCCATATTCTTGAGGAAGGTTATAGGGTTTTTAACATCACGCTATGGCCATAAGGAGCTGAGCAGAAAAAAGTCAGAATGAACGCTAAGCGAAAACGAAGTAATAGTGCGGGAGGGCGATGCGATGCGACGCGGTGGGGAACAAGAAATATAACGCGGACGAAGTCTTGAGAAGAAGCTAGTAAAAAATTAAATTCACTGTTTTGTAGTAATATAGCTGAAATGTTTACTCGACTTTTCATATAGGCTTTGTTCCATTTTCCCTGTATACAGGGTGGCAGGGGCATCGGAGCGCAACGTGTTACCATAGATTCAGTACGTGATTTTGAATAACCCCAGTGTAAGTGTACGGCGGTTTAAAAAAAAAATCGTTGATTTTTTTCTATGAAACTGCGGATTTTTTTGATAACCAACGGAAAATTTCTACGCTAACCCTAGTGTATAAATTTTTCGACATGATCCTAGAGCCCGTCTAGGATCATATGCTGAATTCATGGTATCAATTTGCGCGTCCATGTCCCTGTTACCTTGTTATATTGCCAGGGTTGCGGGAAAGTCCGAATGGGTTACCGTGGTCCCTGGCACAGGCAACTGAAGGAACACGGGTGGGTTTTAGTCAGTAAGAGTCTGGCACGCCCTTATCCGCCCAGAGCGGGTGAAATTAATTGATGATTTCCCCGCCTCAAAAAAAAACCCTGTATATGAAGCCTACGTATATTATTATGTTTATTTATTAAATAGCAATGTGTAAATGATTTATTATGATGTCACCAGGGCTTCTACTTATACCTGTACATCGGCAGTATGGTGTTCCTTCTCTACATGTACGCAGCCCTCGCAAGGGACAGGAGGAAGTCAGAAGCAGCAGACACCACCGTTGTTGCAAGTTAGTACTTATTGCAATGCATGTAGGGGTTACTTTTACGTAATGCACTATGCAGTGCTATTCTGTAAGATCTATCAAGCTCTATTTTGTATTCACCTTAAAAACAGTATCGCAAAATCCCAATACATAATCAGTCAAAATGCAATACAATGTCATACTGTAAAATCAATCGAGACTGTCTTTGTCCTGTGAATTATATTTTTACACGCAGTTCAAATAGGATTTTGACGTGTACCTATGTAAAGTGAGTTCCCTAGTGGGTTGTAACAGAATAGCCAGGCTGTAGCTACAAACCCCAATCTAAAAAAGGGGAAACCCATTAAAACGTCAGTTAATTACAAAAATAGGGTCAAGTTAAATTAGCTAGCGAAACTCCGCAGACGAGATGGGTATCGGTGGCTATCAAACATGATAAAATAAAAAATAAAAATATTTTGATGTTTTTTTTTGTGGAGTCTTCGACCACAGTTAGTGTACTTAGGTATTCACTTGATCTCGTAATTATCAGCTTAAAGATCAGTTTATTTCGTGTAAACTTCATAGACGTGATTGGTATCGGTATTCATATACGATAAAACATATTTTTTCAACTCATACTTCGTGTAGCAAAACTACCAGCAGTCGTTGACCCCTAAAAAAACATCGAATCTTTTTTATTTTTATTTATTATGTTTAGATATTATCGATATCTCAATCTGCGGAGTTTCGCTAGCTAATTTAATTTGACCCTGTATACATGTCTGGCACATACGCATATAAATTGTAACCAATCTAAAAATTCATGAATCTAGTCACCTGGATTAATTTACCACGGACACAAAAATATCGAGAATAGAATATAATATTCATTATTTTGTACACCATACACATTACAGAAGATACTGATACTCGTTTTCTCTTTCTATATGAAAGAGAAACCGAGTTCCAATATAAACTCCCCTTCATCATCAAACTCGTCCATAAGCCGTTTGATTAGAACCTCGGAAGCCTTCGTTGTTCCTCGAGCCCAAATTGCATAATTACCAACACGGAAATGCTCTTATAGAAGAAGCGAGTTCACGAAGCGCCCCGAGCAATGCCCCTCAAAGAACAATATTTTTGTTTTTTTTCTTGAATTGCCAAGTGTTGCGTCTGGAGGTGTGGCGGTGAAGTACCTATTATAAGTTTTCTTGCGATAACGAGCGAGTTTGGTCTGTATAGTAGGTACTTGAGCGGCTTTATGTTGTACGGAACACTTATTAAGAAAATAATGAGGATATAAGGCACTTGAGTTCTGAGGTAAGAACAAAATTGGAGTTTTCCATCAAGTAATCAAATAATAAAAAGAAAAGAAAGAATAAAAACTAGTACTTAGTAATGAATTGCAGAAAGTGAAACCATATTTTGCTTACTTGTAAAAAGAGGGAAATCAAAGCAATCTGGCAAAAACTACAAATGCTATACCAGTGCAAAACCCTTTGATTCATTATTCATCCGAAAAGAAAACATGCATGAATGTTTTACACAGACACGCCTTATCCTGAAAATAGAACAACCGAATCTGCAGCGGATTCGTGAAAGCCGAAATCGAGTTATAAGTACAAGCACGGAGTATGTGACGTGAACGCACTCAACTTTTTCAAAGTTTTCCTTGTTTTATCGTTGGTCCCGCCATTATTTTTGCTCCTTCACGATCGTCGTCGTGGAAACGGACGGTGATTTCTCTTTTTTCTCTCGCGATTCCACATGTTGTTATTTAAATGAAGCGGAAACCCCAGTGGAGGGCTGATAAACAAGCCAGATAATGCGTTAGAGTGGAGCCAGTTTCCCGGATATTTTATGCCGCTAAATTTCCTTTTTTTTTGTTGTGATATATTTTTGTGTACCTACTCCAATACGCTCGACCCTTTTTGTGAAAGTCCGATAAGATTTGAAGAATTTACATTTCCGTTGACGGAGGTTTGTTAAAGTATTTCCTTGTAAGAACGGATCGACACTGAAACAATAATGGAAGTAAAAAAAATCTTTGTTTATTTCCTTTTTCACGATTACACTTTGCGCCAGCATCATTCTAGGTTTCATTCACACTGAAATAACGTCCACGGTATATTTTTATTGTATGTAAATGATTTGCCAAGCCAAATGCCAAATCCAATGGTCCTTTTTGCTGATGGCAGCACTTTGATAATTAAATGCCATAATAAAGATTCTTAGGAAGCTAATGTCAATAGTACTACGCTTGAAAAATTTATAAATTGGCTTAACAAAAATAACTTAATTATAAATTTAGAGAAAACTTAAGTAAGAATATTAGACAAAAATATGGATATAAATCATAATGGACAAACAGTAGATAAGGTCAATGACGCAAAATTTCTAGGAATTTCAATTGATAGCCGACTAACACGGAAAATTCAAACAGATGACGTATGCAAAAAACTAAGTTCAGCTGCTTATGTTTTATATAGTTAATCAAAAAAAGTTAACTTTCAGACAGAGCATACCACAGTCTAGTTGTTTCTGTATTGAGGTATAAGTAGTATAATATTCTGGGGCAACTGTAGCGAGAGAGAAAACATATGTTTAACGCTGTATTAGATCTATTTTGAATCTCAGAAGTGACCGACAGCTGCATACCGGTTCTAAAAAAATATAATCTACTAAGTTTTGCATGCCTATTCTAAACTAGAAATAGCCATTTTTGTTAAAACAAATGATTTTGACTTTGAAAAACACTTGAACCAGGACTACAATTTTAAGAACTCAATACGAAGACAAGTTATGCATAGGTGGATATAAAACTGTATTATTGGGAAAGAGTGTTATGTGCATGGCTCCCCTTATTTATAACCATGTACTAAAAATGATTAAAGAGCAACCTTTAAGAAGATTTAAAAAGCACCTTAAAAAATTACTAATTCAAAAATGCTTTTATTCTGTATCAGATTTTTTAAATGATAAGACTATTTAATGTCCAATGTTCATACATTAAGTAATTAAATAACTTTAGTAAATATAATAATTTGCAGTGTAAGTTAATAAAAATATTTAAAAAATCGCATGCCATGAGGCAGAATGTATAAATATTCAAAAATATTGTAACACCTAATTGTATTAATTATCTACATTTTAAGCAAATAAATCTATCTATCTATCTACAGCCTTTACCCAGTAATCGCAAACGTGGTCTTATGTGCTCATCCTGTAAGGTGTAAACAGGATAGAATCATGATAACCAAAAATGTCAACCACAAAATATCAATTAAGAAATTATTATTGGCCTCTTTGTCAGCCAGTTAATTTATTATTGTTCTTTTAGAATCGGACTCAAGTTCATCCCCATCAGAGTCGGACTCCTGCTCATCTCGAACTGAGCGCAGCACGGCCACAGCAGCGCACATAACACCACAGCTCGCCGCTAAGCGACTTTCGCTCGGCTTCGCACTAGCGTCGCGCACGCATCACTACGGCAGCTTTTACCTGAGGATGGGGGCAGTCGGTGAGCTTTGTAACACGTGTATTTTTTAGTAATACACCAGTAGCACGACACTGCACAAATACCGCAACAACCCGCCGCCAAACGACTGTCGCTCGGATTCGTGAGGAGAGGGATGGGCCTATCCCCATCCCTCTCCTCACGAATCGAAATACGAAATAGGGTAGGGTAGTCTGTGACCTTTGTAACACTTTGTATCTTTAGTAATAAACTCGTTTCCCAAACGGACTGGCGCAGCACTGTGCTAACCTGCAGTCTCCCACCAAATGCCGAGGTTGATATTTCTTGTTTTCTGGATCTGTTCGTCAAACTATTCCTTACACTGCGTGATGTCAGGTAAAAATACCATGTCATCTTTTGCTTTGATGCATGCGTCGTCGATTATATCAAGGAGATTAAAAGCATTCCTATTTTTGCAACACATCAAGCCGAGGTGATAAAGAGACATCACAGGAAGAAATGCAGTGATGGCCCAGTGGTAACGGTCGCGACTTACGAGTTGTAGGTAGGTCGTAGGTTCGAAACCAGACAGGCGCTTTACTTTGTGTAAATTATTTCATCACCACTGCTTTCAAAACGGTGAAGGAAAACATCTTGACGAAACCGGCATGTTCTAGAATCAAAAATTCGAAGTCATGTGACATCTACCAACCCGCACTGGGCCCGCGTGGTGGATTACGGCTCACTGCCTCTCGCAGAGAGGAGGCCCGTGTCCCAGCAGTGGGAACAGTATAGGCTGATTATGCTACAGGAAAAAATATACAACTAGGTAAAGAATGGTATGATATGAGGAACCCTTTTAGATGTTGTGAAGTTCAACATTAAAATTTAAATATATTTATTTGTACTCATAGGTATACTGTAGTTGTACATGATGGTATAACAAATCTATCCATCATCCTAAATTGTTACTGACCTAAATTCGATCCTCAGTAGCATCTAACTCCTCTTATAATAACTCAGACTATCGTATCTTAATCTCTCGGCGACTGGTTACAGTAATTGTTTTGTTAAATCAATTTGGCGTGTCGAAGTAAACAGGGCCGTTTAGCAGGGCTTTTGTCGGAGTCGTGGATTAGTTTGCTAACAAAGTTTCTGTGCGAAAGACAAACTTGGAAGTCGGGCCTTTGGCCGGATTCTGAAGTAGGCCGGATAATCTTGTTTATATTCGTCTAAGGAATATGGATTGTCGAGCTTATCTCTGACGGTTTTGTGCCTTGAATATGAGGCTAGATTTTCAGTGCCAGTAAAACAATCACAGATTTTATGGCGTGACGATAGTTAGGTTTTTTTTTACAAAGATTGTTTAAGATAACGCTCATGTTCTCTTACCTATTCTAAATACGAGAACATGAGCGTCTTATTTCAGTCGGATATTTTATATCAACGACTGTATAAAAGGCGAGAGTTTTACTTTAGTTGCTAGCTTTGACCAACTAACCTAATATACATTCAAAACACTCTCATTTCGCCAACCACCTGCCTTTCGTATATATTTAAGCTTGATACGTCATCGTGTCTGTGGCGTCATAGACACTCCCGTATTGAGTTACGTCATCATGTTTGTCTGTTAGAATGGGTTACGACGCCACGACACCATGAAGTGTCAAGTCATACATACGCCAATGTTCTGTTATGTCTAAAGGTCAATGTGTTACAGAAGAGGCAGTTTTTGATATACATAAATAAAATGGTTATCTGAAACTAGGTCCAAGATCTTGTAACGTAAAGTAAAAGATTTTTTTGTCAGAAATAAATATATACAATTACTGAAAGGGTGAAATGCAAAGAATTTGTTAGGGGATGTAAATGGAAATTCCAGAAGGGGACGCCATAGAAGGACGTACATAAACTGATCTTATTGGGGATGTCCTTCAAAACGGTCGGAAGGGTCGTCGGTACTCACTAAGGGCACGCATATATGACCAGTTGCATGAATTTGGACGAAGCAAAAGGATTATGTTAGGATCCTAACATCTAGAATTTTGTAGTTTATGCCTACCCTCAAAGGCGAAAGTTTGTGTATTTATCGTTCGGTTACTGAAAGCCTATTAATCTTTTGTCAAATCTCATGTCAGTTGATTCAATTGGCTGTAGTTATTTCTCAGCGAATCACAGCAGTTAGCATGAGTTTGACAGTCTGTTAGGTTTTCGTGTTGATAACCTTCCGGAATCCGACGGCGTAATTGCGTGACACACATGCAATACCAATCGATCGCAATGCCCACGCGCATTGCGCTATTTACGTTGTTGAGCAGTTCGAGAATTTTTCAAACCTTTGAAGCAATAGTTTAGGAATTTCCTTCAAGCCCTCGGAGCCCTCGGATTGTGATTGAAGTGTGTTACGCTGTAATTAGGATGCAGGTTGCCAAACATTTTTCTTTCCTTTCAGCATTCGGCATCGGATCCATGATCTACTCGGGCCTGGAGTTTGGCCAATATTGGGAGTTGGAGCGGAACACCAACTGCCACAATGTTCTGTTGGCTCTGACTCCCGCTACCAGGATGGCCTTCATCTTCATACAGATGTACTTCATCTTTCTTAACAATGAGGTACGTTATGGTGCGATGTGTGTCTTAGACCTCTATTACATTGGATGTCGATACAGATCGGATACTAGTGCCTAGGTAAGAGACTTACGGCTTGCTAATTGCGCCAGTGTGAGAGGGGTCTAAATGTAATATGATAGGTAATTTAATGCATCCACAGGATAGCCCGGTTAAGCAGTCGAGAACCACATAGGTTGACCTGCTCGATGCCATACAAAATAAAAAATCATAAGCATAGCATAGGTAACCAGCCTATGGTGTCCCCACTGCTGATACACCGGCCTGTGTGTCCTCTCTCTCAAGAAGAAGGTAAATAGAAATATACTTAGTACGTTATTAGGCCTACTCCCTCTCGAAGAGAGGAGGCCGGTGTTCCGGCAGTGGGAACAATATACGCTGATTATGCTAGTACTCGTAAATAAAACTAAATCGTTTATTGTCCAGATATACCTACATCCAACCTACAATAAATACATATGTATAACGTAATAAACATACACTTTATTTCCATGGAAGGTGGGTAGGCCTTTAGTGTGGTACGCAATGTTTGTCGATACTTTTGCGCCATCCCATCTTCCTGGCTCGGCGTCCTGTGCTGGTGGCGCTGCTGCGGTTGCGCAAAACCTCAAGCGGCGAAAGTATAATAACCTTATCGGTAATTATATTTTCGAGCCGTTTGGGGTTGAAACCCATCGGGCAGTGGGGTCCGAGTGCCCATGGTTTGTTCAACGAAATCTCCAAACGCCTGGTCGACACTTCCCGTGACTCACTGGCTGACGCACTGGGCTGGCTTTTACCCAGAGGCTACAAAGTGGCAATGTCACCAGTCTCTTGGGTACATTACCAGTCGACAGCGATGCGGAGGACATTTTCGACACCATATATATTGTAGTGGCCCACAAACATACGTCCGGCCGCCACCGAGCGCCGAGGCATACTGGCGAGGCGTGTGCGCCCGCGCGCGCAGCGACCCGAGTACGTTGCTACATTGGTGCGGTGAGTGACATCAGGAGCCTGCTATCTGCACCGCGTTCGTTCCAAATATTTCGCGAGGCGCTTTTATACTCCGAGCACGTTGGGAGCGTTTCCAAAATATTTTATAGCTGGTGTGTGATTGGTGCTTGGGAATTTGCAAAATAGTTTTAGGTTGACCACTATTCGCACATCGTATGTTTAGCATATAAGTAGGGAATATTAAAATAAACGTATGGATTCTTTACCATTCAATCGAGTTTCATTTATACCTCAACATAACTACCAAAGTGGTGACCCCGACCGGAAACATGCAAGAAGAAAAGTTGTTGCTCAGCAGAGAAGACGTCGAAACTATCTCCGTGAAGTCCCGGATACCTCAGTTCTGGCGTGATAAACCCAGACTGTGGTTCGCGCAGTTTGAAACGATGGTCGCTAATCAGAAGCTCGGTGACGAAAACAAGTTCGGCCTTGTAGTCGCGCAGTTGGAGAAGGTCGACGTGGAACAAATTAGCGACATTATCATGTCACAGGCCAACACGGGAAGATACGAGCTAACTAAACAGCGATTACTTTCCGTCTACGAGGAGTCAGAAACTAAGCAACTACAGAAGTTACTAAATGAGGTGGAACTCGGCGACCAACGGCCCTCACAGTTATTACGGCGAATGCGAGATTTAGCTCGAAACAAACTACCAGACGAAACGCTGCGAATGCTATGGATGAGCCACTTACCATCATCGACGCGCGCAGTACTTTCGGTTAGCACCGAATCAAACTTGGATGCCCTAGCAGCCATGGCAGACAAAATGGATGAACAAGCGAGGGAAATCAACTCCATTTGTTCCTGTAGCCACGGTAGCAACAATTCGCAGCAACCGTCAACGTCAAGAATAGAAGACAAACTTATCGATATGATCGACTCGCTCTCTCGTGAAGTAGCGGAATTAAGGATGGATCGATCGCGAAACTACTACCGTCGACCATATCGCAGCGATTTCCGATCTAGATCGCGTTCCAGATCCCGCAAAAACACAGTGGAAATGTGCTACTTTCACAGGAAGTTCGGAAAGGAAGCTTTCCGGTGTCGCAGTCCATGCAATTTTCAAAAAAATAATAACAAACAGGAAAACTAAAGACGACTTCAGCAACGACGGTAGCCGAAGTCAATGGAATAACGAAGTACCGTCTATTCATCAAGGAATTGTCAACCGGACTACGTTTTCTTATCGACACAGGCGCAAACGTGTCTGTACTTCCAGTTCAAAACCAAGAAAAAAAGAAACAAGTACCCACAAGTTACCTTTACGCGGCTAACGGTTCATCGATACCCTCATACGGTGAACGATCGATGTCACTCAACTTTGGACTTCGTCGACCCTACCGATGGAACTTCGTGATCGCTGAAGTCAGTCGACCAATACTAGGAGCTGATTTCCTTCACAAACATCAACTCACAGTGGACATCCACGGCGGTTAATAGTTTTAGTCAGGTTAGGTTATTAATTATTTTAATTTTAATAGTTTTTTAGTTATATTAGTATAAGAAGTTAATTCAGTGTAAGTATATATTTATAACCTATGCATTTACTTTATGCATTTTCCTTTAAAGAGTAGTAGGTACTTATATCTAGAATAAAGCTACATGGAAAACACGAATGAAAATCCACAGTTTTTCTTTTTTGAATTAAGTCAATCATTTTTCTTCAAATGTTTACCGACTTACTAAGTAAATACGTATTCGCAGAATTGGATTGATCCAATCCAGTTGTTACTATAGACTTTGCTAAATCTATTAAAAGTCCAAATAAATTGGCGACTTTTTGTTGCCGAATTGCTATTCAAAATAGGTAGCTCGATGATTTATGAGCTCTTGAAGAAATTAAAAAGAAATGTCAAATGAAAAATAAGGATATTAATAACTTGATTAGGTAGGTAGGTACACCTAACTGAAAACCGAAAGATTATTACCTATTTCAAACATAGGAAATCAGTGAAAATATATAGTATAAAAGATTTTCCCATTTAATTTCTGAAAAATATGATCAATAACACATTACTGCCCATCGATCACTTTACATCCAACATTCCCTTAAAGTAAAATTATGTACAGTCCGTTCACAGTCTGTTGTTGTTTTACCGCTGTGTTTGCATCGCTGTCAAATGCACAGTGATCTTTAATACCATTGCAATAAGGTTGCTTTTGGGTTGCTGCCATTGACTTGACAATTCTGTCAAATTCACAATGATCTTTTTAATCGTTACAATAAGGTTGCTATTGGGTTACTGCTGTCAGAGGTAAGATAACTGTGATTGGACTGTAGTAGGCAATCCATCAATTATAATCACGGTATACGGCCAACAGCAACCATTGTGTACAAGCAAATACCATTCATCACCATCGCTCACATTTCAGATGAAAGTGTACAAGCATAAGATAGTGGCCCGGTTTGGTCTCATGCACATGGTGGGGACCAACCTGAGTGTATGGCTGAATGTGCTCGTGCAGGAGACCAAACACGAGATCCTGACGTTCTACGACCCTGAAAACAAAACTATTGGACTGTCGCATAGACTTGGTAAGTTGAATTTTGTTTTTTGTTTTATTTATTTTAGGTTCATACGATCGAAATAATTATTATGACTGAAGTTAAAACTATTAAGGTTGCTGGTGCTAGATTATCCTTTTGAAAGTTCACTTTGAAAATTGTTTGTATTCAAAATGTTATGCACAATACAAATCTAAGTTATCAACTGAATAAAATCAGAACCAAATAAAAAGGTTTTTTTATAGTTTTGGAACTATTGGGACTGGTTGATTAACTCAAAAGCCGCCTCACTTTACACGTGCTCGGATTGCTCCTTCCAGCATGTAGAAAGTGATTTTTGACTTCAACAGCCATTCGAAATCGATTTCTCAACATTCTTGACACCATATATCGATACTCCCGCGCTGTCGTGCACTTAGTTCGGCCTGTTCCTGGTCTGCGAAAATTAGATCCAGTCTCTTCAAATCGCTGGAGCACTCTTTAAATTGTTGATAGCGACACCTCTGCAGTTCTCGCTGTATAACGCTGACTGCGCCCATCTTCAAGCATTGTCAGAATTCTGGTACTCTTCAGGGGTTAGTGGCATGTTTTTAATTGGATTTGATCAGAATAATGAATTTCTGCACAAGAAATGCCTTATTTATAATCAGAAGAAACAAAAGTAAAACAAATGGTTTCAAAGTTGTTCAAATTTTAAAAATCGTCTTTATTTTTATTTATCGTTTTATTTACAGTCATAAAAATAAGGGTTTACTTGTTCCTATATTTGTGATGAAATAAACTTTAATTTAGTTTTTATTTTAAAAGGATTGCTCAAATATTTTAAAAGTTATCGCATATTATAACCGACCCACGACGACTTTCTTTGCGGCCAAGTGTATCTATACTTATCTTAAACA
This sequence comes from Brachylomia viminalis, assembly GCA_937001585.2. Taxonomy (NCBI): domain Eukaryota; kingdom Metazoa; phylum Arthropoda; class Insecta; order Lepidoptera; family Noctuidae; genus Brachylomia; species Brachylomia viminalis. The sequence goes on from OW443299.2 coordinate 16,417,641, forward strand.
TAGGTTCAATGGAAATAAACGCGTCCCCCATAGAACCCGAACTAGCTTTTCATACAATACAATAAAAACATCAATATAACTACATAATATAGTAATAAAAGTACGCCTGTCAATTGTCACATATTGTCGGTTGGGTGGACATTTTGAATGACCGTGTGATCGTGTGCCACATACTTATACGTCCTTTGTTGGCCGTCAATCGATATATGTGTAGACGCTTTAATCTTTATATGCTGGTGCTTTTAAAACAAGTTGGGGAAAAGGCGCGGTGATATTTTGTTCAGTTTTACGGAAATAAAAGAGAATACAACGCGATAGTGTACTTAAGATATCAAAGTATTTAAGAAGCAACTCAATAATCTACTGATGTAAGACATACCTACTACACAATTAATTAATAGGTACCTGTCAGTTACAAATTTGTGTGAATACTTCAGTCCGATTTATTTTATTATAATTTTTAATTTGAATTGTTAAGTGTTGACTGTTTTAGACATATATACTTGATAATACATACAGAGTTGATATGACAGAGGGGCTTTCCTTTAAACTGCCTTATAGGTACCATTTTCAAACTCTGTGTCAAAAATCAATTAAATAGGAGCAGTAGTTTAGTCGCAAATGATTTTTTAAGTTCTTGCCCCGTTTGAACACGATGTATCTTTCCTAACAGCTGATTATGTCTATACGCATAGGTCATGCACCTTAAAACGATAAATCTGAGTATAACCTACGAGGCGTTGTTGCCGCTACAACCAAATATTTTCGCTAAAAAGATGGCAATGCAAACAAGGAAGTAATAAATACACACACACTTTCATTACAAAGGCTGGTTGCGTTTTACTCTGATTCGTAACATAATTATTTAGTTTGTTTGAAAAAAAAACTCATTTTTGGTGCTTTTTATTTTTAAACCGTATCGAATTAATACTAAACACGTACAGTGTTATTACAAAAAGCGGCTTAACTGAAAACCCCGGTTTAAAGCTCTATAAAATACGGTTTAAACCAAAATGATATTACAAAACGTGGTTTTTCGAAAAACCGTGGACCATATCATGGCCCCTAGTTTAAACGATCAAACTATGGTCTAAATCGTAGCAGTCAAAATTTCTCTTGTATTTTATAGCATCTTTTTCATTGTGTTGTGTTGTTTTTACCCGAAAATGGATCTTAAGACGCGGACCGACTACGATTTTAATCGCTATTACCGCACTCACACAACCGCATCTGCGCGTTTTACGGTAATTATGCACACACTCGCAAACGCTAACACGGGCGTTTGTGTGCTCAAGGAAAGTTGCATAGTATACGTAAGGAAATCAGATGTTTTCTGTTGAATATACTTACTTATGACGTGCGTTCTAAAATTCGATGTAATTACAGTGTCGGTTCATAATATGATACAATAAATAATTACACATAACAATTTAAAAAAAAACATCACTACTGTTTATTTTTATTACAGTACATGATAAACAGGTCAAATATAAACATTCCGAATTTTACCCGACTGCTCTAGAAGGGGAATTATGCTTTTCGGGTGTAAGTCAGTATCAGGGATGGAAGGGTTAACTAAATGGGTAGTTATGCCATTTCAAACTAATGTTTGTGTTTTAGATAGGTACTTAGTGGGTGCGGTAAAAAAATAGAAAACAAAACCAACATAAAGGCCTTCGGACCACTTAAAAATCACATAAACTCTAAATAAATGCAATAATATCACAGCTCCAAAGTGACAAATGCCATAATGTTTCTAATAAAATGCGGAGCCGGGACGGAAGCTAGAATTCTGAAAAATTTAGACGATAGAGGGATCATCCACGGGAATGGAAGCTGCTGCTGGCTGAATATTAGTTGGTATTTGCTAAAATTGGTAAAACAGTGCGTGAATTGAACTAAAGTTCTGTGGCGGACTACTAAGGCTACTCACTGCCTAATATTGAAGTGAAAATTCAGTCTCAGTGGAAATATGGGCAATAAAAATAAAATGTTGCGAAAGAGTTTTACAAGAAAAAGACGAAAAACTCGAAAAAATGATGGAATGTTTGGGTAAGTAGGATGATTACGGTATTGTATCATAACATTTGAAATTTGTATTTAGTTTAGTTTACTTACGAAACTGTATAAATCTATAGAAACGGCATTGACAATTTCTACAAACATTTTGCTAAATCCAAAAACAAATAGGTGCACTCTATTTTGATGTCTATAGAATGCATATTTGAATGCGCCTAGTGCAAACGTCTCTGGTCGAAGCAACCATCGAGGCGATAGCCATATTGCAATAGTAGGTATAAGTAACAAAAACAAACTTGCAGATAAATCAGAGTGCGTTCGTAATTATTATAATAATATAAATACTGCACACTAGTTATATATAAAGCATTTTGATTCTTTTGTAAGATTATTTTTATAATATTTATTGAGTCATTAGACCAGTGCCGATAATTTTTGAAAACGAAAAAAGTCACAGTAGGCTGAAACCCATTGGAAAAGAAAGAGAATATAACAAAAATGAAAGGAAAAATAATTTACGGGCGATCCGAGGTCGGGAAGTGGGGGTTTAAGGGTAAAAAGCGGTTTATCTCGATTTCCGGCAAATTTGAATTTTTCACATAAATTGTTTGTTGTCAAATTTGAATTTTTCACATAAATTTTGAGGTTACTTGAAAAAAGTGTGAATACAAAAGTTGTAGATCTTTTTATTACCTACAACTTTGCTATTACACTTTTTTCCATATGACTTGTAGTTTTGCCGGAAATCGAGATAACCCCCACTTCCCGACCTCGGATCGCCCGTAAATTATTTTTCCTTTCATTTTTGTTATATTCTCTTTCTTTTCCAATGGGTTTCAGCCTACTGTGACTTTTTTCGTTTTCAAAAATTATCGGCACTGGTCTAATGACTCAATAAATATTATAAAAATAATCTTACAAAAGAATCAAAATGCTTTATATATAACTAGTGTGCAGTATTTATATTATTATAATAATTACGAACGCACTCTGATTTATCTGCAAGTTTGTTTTTGTTACTTATACCTACTATTGCAATATGGCTATCGCCTCGATGGTTGCTTCGACCAGAGACGTTTGCACTAGGCGCATTCAAATATGCATTCTATAGACATCAAAATAGAGTGCACCTATTTGTTTTTGGATTTAGCAAAATGTTTGTAGAAATTGTCAATACCGTTTCTATAGATTTATACAGTTTCGTAAGTATACTAAACTAAATACAAATTTCAAATGTTATTATGATACAATACCGTAATCATCCTACTTACCCAAACATTCCATAATTTTTTCGAGTTTTTCGTCTTTTTCTTGTAAAACTCTTTCGCAACATTTTATTTTTATTGCCCATATTTCCACTGAGACTGAATTTTCACTTCAATATTAGGCAGTGAGTAGCCTTAGTAGTCCGCCACAGAACTTTAGTTCAATTCACACACTGTTTTCAGTCATAAATTACTTGAAAACTACAATCGAATTATGCACAGAGCGTCCGGTGCCAACCATCCAAGTCGAGCGCTGCCCGACGACTAAAGTATGACCGCGTAAGCTATTGTCACCACTATGGAGCGTCAATAAGATTGAAAATTGAAAATTATATTTGTGTTGAAATGTGACGTAAGCTGCGAATGGGCATTTATTTTACTGCTTTTCTTTAGATTATTTAAAATATAGACATAAAATTAAATAACGGTTTGGTTAAAGTTTTAAAAAAATGGAAAACCTACTAAATTCTTAAAAAAAAAACTGTTGTTATCGCTGGAAATACAGAGATCTTCGACGTCAAAGTTTATTTTTGTGCTACAACTTCCCAATTTTTTATTGGGAATATCAAACTATTATTTATTATTCTGTTCGGTTTAAATTCTTCTTTATACCCTTCTCTGTTCACTGTATTTTTCGCGTTACTTATTTTTATTACATTACGTCATACTCGACGTTCTAAGAAACCAATTTTTGGGAATATTGAGATAACACCCCGCCTTAATGGTCGATTTAATTGATATTGAGGATATTGAAGCCGCTGAGTTGTTGGGAACGCCACGCCAACAAAACATAAATCGTGTTCGAATCAATCAAATAAATTAAAATTAAATTTGAATCAATTAAACACTGATTTCAAGTTAATCGAAGTAATTTATGTTTATTTACTTTTTCCTCGGTACTCCAATTCTCAGATCGTTTTTTCTTTTGTTGGTCCATCACAATATGATATTAAAATTACCTACTATAGAAGGTAATACTATACAAAGAGGCAATTGTTCTATTAGAAACTTCGATAACTTAAAAATTCCAAAGCTAAATGACCTTTGTTCAACTTGCGATGGTTTTGTTTAATGTTATGGTTTCATATAATGCGCGAAAATTTTACGTTTCGTTACACGTACCTAGATGTATTATTAGTACTTAATACGACATTAATTCATGTGCTTAAACCTAAACAAAACTGCAATCGATGAAATAACTAATATTCCATGCAAATTAACACTCTCAATATTTTTAACACTCCTAAACATCATAATAATCATTAGCGTATTAACAAAAAGTTTTCATTTCTGAGCATACGGAACGTTGCTATAGAATGATAACATCGTGAACGAATAATATTTGTATTACTCTGTGGTTGTTACAAAGACAATGGTTCAAATGACGGCACTAGTCTTCAGTCATTGGACGGCACTAAGACCACGGTTTTTTGAAGTTTTGTAATACGGACAAATTTAGACCATGGTTCTGCAGATAAGCCTGGACTTCGTAGCACAGGTTTAAATCAAGGTTTATTTAGTTTTTTGTAATAAGACTGGTATAGTCTATGTAGTGTAATTTAATGCCCCTCTGTCATATCAACTAAGTATAAAAAAAAAGTTTATTTCAATTAACATAATTTATTTGGTTTACATTGGTGCCGATTCTCTTGTCAAAAAATGCTCTAAACTAGACTAAAAATCACCAAAATTTAGTTTATTCCTGTCAAACGACGATTTCACATTCTGAAATTGACTAAAGTGACACAACTTAACAAAATTTTAGTTTGACAGCAATAAGATGGCACTGAGATTATAATTCAGTGAAAATGGCAATTTTGCTATTCTGAATTTTACGCTTTTCACCAAAAATTTTGAATGTCTAACTAATTCTGCCTATTTTTAATCGCGATTAAAAAGGTGTGGAATAAAATTTGTTGTCATGAACTAAAATTCACACCAGTCCCACGGATATGCCACATGGAGGGAAAGTACCTTGAATATTGTAGATGGAACATTTTACTGAAAAAAGACATTGGTGCCGATTCTCTTGTCACAAAATTCTCTAAACTAGACTAAAAATCACCAAAATTTAGTTTATTCCTGTCAAACGACGATTTCCCATTCTGAAATTGACTAAATTGACACAACTTAACTATATTTTAGTTTGACAGCACTAAGATGGCACTGAGATTATAATTTAGTGAAAATGGCAATTTTGCTATTCTGAATTTTACGTTTTTCACCTAAAATTTTGATTGTCTTAACTAAATCTGACTATTTTTAATCGCGATTAAAAAGGTGTGGAATAAAATTAGTTGTCATGAACTAAAATTCACACCAACACCTCGACTTCAGATGCAAAAACAGTACTGTATCTTTTTTTCTTTTCTTTTGCTTATATCTCGAAAACGGTGTGTCGTATCGCAAAAATAATGAAAATTTCGACCCCCTTTGCAACCCGCAAACCTATAAATCTCAACGTGTTGGCAATATTTTTTTTTATTTTCCATACAAAAAGTAAAAAATTCCATACAAAACAAGTCGAGGCCGCACATAATGCGCGCCTACGGCTCTAAAAAAAGATCACGTGGTACGGCAAACAAGTACCACGTGGAGTCGCAATAATTGTCAAATTTGATTTTAGATGTGTCAAAATTATTTTTAAATTTAGAGTATTTATTTTGCAGAATAGCGTTAAGATTCTCATAGCCAAAAGTAAGGAATTTTAGTGATAGTTTAGTTAGTTTAGTTCGGTGTACAACAGAATCGGCACCATTATTTGAATTTAAAAAACAATTTAAACTGCATTCATAGATATTTAAATAATTACATGGTTAAATGATAAATGATTTTATTTATGCAAGTAGGTTTTTACAAACAGTTTTACACGTCAATCATATTTTTTTTAACTAGATGAGGTCGGCGTTTCCTATCTGACTACTCTGAGAAGAAAGGCCGAAACAAACTCAGAGGTCACAGTCTCTTTTAAAGTCCAGACAAAATCTTGGTCAGATCATGTGAAGGCTATGTAGATCGGTGTCTGCAATGGTCTTTTGAGGAAAGAACCACACAGATTGAGTGGACCTGTCCAGTCAGTGCACGCAATATTGTCAGTAATCGTGCAGCTCAACTTAATGGGTATCGATATCGAAACATACTAAAACAACAAAAAAATACTGATTTTCACAACTCCTACTTCTTCAAGAACTTACAAAGCGGTAGTAAATCGAAAAAAAATCACTAAATCATTTTTTTTTATTTGTTTGTTTGATTGTATGTATTTGTTTTTTTTTTTTTAAGTAATAACTGCCGCACGGCTCGATCGATCAGGTTAAGCTACGCTTGCCGCGGTTGGTCCGTGGATGGGTGACCGTTTTTACATACCAAGACTCCTCCGTGTCTCGGAAAGCACGTTAAGCCGTTGGTCCCGGCTGTCATTCGTGGATCTTTGACAGTCCTTACGGGTCGGGAAAAGGCTTAGCAGATGATAGCGGCAATACAAAACAAACAAACTTAATCATTTTATTTCGAGTATCTACTGACTCATATCATAATAGAAAAAAACACACAGATATGTCACACTGTGACTCATACAGTCACATTACACAACATTACATTACAATCTTATTCAATTTAACTTAATTCCAATTATTCATACACACAAACATTAATAGACAATAAAAAAATTGGACACACAAACAATAATAAATATTCATAATTAATTAACTATTTACCTATTAAATGAGGTTCGTTAGTCCCATCAGCCTGCCACATGTCGCTTACGACAGTGGGAGATGATGGAACAATCAAGCCTTTCCGCAAGCGCGGTCAGCATAGGCTCGCCCCCTATTACATGGGACTCAAACATAACTGGCCAAATGTGGGTGTACTTGGGTACACATCTGCCTAACCCATCGTGGCAACAAGGCGTGTTGATGTAATCTAGAACACACCTAGGTTACCACCTATCTTGCTAATAGTTTTAACCTGTTAGATACCACTGTTCTCTGTTTTCCAATAATTTATTTTGTGTCGGTGTAGGTAATTGTAACAATCATTGTCGCTGAACTCTCGCTTCAGGGGGATATTGTCACGAAGCGACCCTCTAATATGATTCCAGTGTTAGTACTTACTAGTGTACTAGTCAATTGAGCGATTGTATACCTTTTGGTGTATTCGGTTGGCTGAGTTTGCGGTGTATTTTAATATTAAATTTAGGAAAATTAAATCAAAGTGTTTTTCCAATGAACGCTTTTTTTTTCCTTTTTTTTTTAATGTTATTCTGGGTATGGCTGGTTATGTGATAGGTAGGTTAAATTACAATGAAAAACGGGAGTCTAGGTTATGTCTGTTTACGAATAGCTAAGTGAAAGTAAACACAAAACATTTTCATTTTTAAGTTAACCATTCTGCCACGCTACATGTCAAACCTAGATAATGAAAATAGAAAGACTCTCGTTCGCGTCGTCGTCAAACATTTAGTAAACGATTCAGTATTCGTAAACGTTTTCGTTCTGCGAACTGAATTAAAAACTAGCGCTCTGAATGTCTGTGAAAAAGCAATTGTGTTGACGAGTCAAACTCGTCGACACAATTGATTTTTGCAAAGGACGTGTGACTCATAATTATGTCCTTTTCTTTTTGCGGCTATAAAACGGTTTGGTGGGAAAGTTAACGATTGCAATTGTTTTTTTCTGCTGGACGGGTTATACGATTGCTGACAAATGTGTGCACTGACTGGGTAGGTCCACTCTAATCTGTGTCGTTCTCCTAAAGAGCATCTCAGAGACTCAGACACTAATACGCGTGGTCATCATGTGGCCTGACCAACTTTATGTCCGGACTATAAAAGAGACTGTAACCTTAAAGTTAGTTTCGGCGTTTCATTGCAGGCTAGTTGGATAGGAAACGACATAGGTACGAAAAATAAATTGTTTTTAAAACTAGACGAGGTTGGTCCTCATCTAAAAAAAAACATAAATTGATTTAGGACGTGTAAAAGTGTTTTTACACAATTTACAAAAATAAATATCATTCACGATTATTTTTTAAATCAAAGATTTTGGCAGTTGTTGACCCTATGATAATAACATACCTATGTTGATTGTAGCGTAAGTATCTACCCATTATTTAAAGTAGACATTTAAGAATTCCGATCGCAAAACACTACAAGTTCAATTATGTAATTGAGCGCATTTAATAAAAATATACCTAATAGGTACTAATAAACAAAATTATGGACGCATAATTCTCAAAGGATGTTGCCTATCTAAAGTAATTCCTGTTACCCCCGAGACCGCGGGGCGCATGATTTGTGTCCTTCCAACCATCCTTTTGTTACAATGTATCCACTTTCAACCCCTTCTGCAAGCTTCAAGCTCATTTTATGGATATTTTATTACGTGCCTTTATCTATGCATCGGTATTCCTGTGTTATACAGTGCTATTATGTGGAAATAACACAATATCTGCATTGAATGTATTTAAATTAGACCCAATTCTTGAAATCACCATCAATTTCCATTGCATTTAGATATAAGTAGGGAACTGTATTACTGAAACATTGGATCATATCGTTCATTTGCGAAAAACTTGACATCATTCAAAAAGAGAAATTTTTGGGTATGTTGTTAGATAAGTTTAAAAGTAGCAATAAGAGTGCGACGAAGCATAAAGCCACGGCTTTCTAGCTCTCTCATTTTTAAAAAGTATAATAAATAAAAAATAATAATAAATAAACGAACAAAATAATAAAATTTGCTGCGTTCACCTGTATACTTGTACCTGTAACTCAATATTTCAGATTTTTTAGTTATGTCACCCTTTTTGCCAATGAGCGATAGATATTGTAAACCCAAACAGATTTTACTTCAATCCAAACTTATTCTCGCTTATTTAATTAAAATGTCCACGTTATTAGTATTACATGTCAAAAGTCAACTTCTTTATTGAAAGAAAATTTAATCATACCCATGTCTAAAATTGGGCTATAAGATTCAATAGCTTATAAACAAATATGGGAGTAGGTGCAGATTTCCAGCTAGAATTTCCTTCATCATCGACAAAATGTCACAGAGGCATGTTGACTGCGTTCCGATGCGACCCACCCGGAAGGCATGGTGACCCACATTCCTGGCTATCATGCCGATCGACGATAATACGTATTGGATCATTTTAGCTATGTAGGTACACCTAATACCGTTTGCTCCACTTAAGCTGGTGTTTGTTGGCGCACGATCCAATTTGGGGTATATTTATTGTGAATATTTTGGTCTAATGTCTAACAGATGACTTCGGTAGGCCAATTCTCGTACTTAAAAAACGTTCAAATTCAAGTCGCAATCTCATCTCAGCGACAATCAATGTCAAAAACCTGTCAAAAATGTATGTAAATTGATTGTAATTTTGACAGATTGAGACTGAGATTAGAATGCGATTGGTCTTAAAAATACGGGAATTGCCCCTCAGATTTTGTAGCACTACATGTTCTTGTTTCGCATATACGTCAGTGTGTGGGCTCTTTGGATAATGCTGATGCTAAGTCGTGTTCTTGGTGATGCCAATACTTTATCTTAGTCTAATGTTGACGTCTGTGTCTACCTAAAGGTAATTCAAACCAGCAGACTTTAAAATCATTTTAATTAACCCTATTAAACCTAAACCTAGAACTGTCCTCACTTTTGAGAGTTTTAACTTATTAGTATTTATTTTCCATTCCAGCATTTCAAAAAACGTTCGCATCATTTTCGACCGACGTGCCACCGTCCCATCCTGCCGCCGCGCACCTCCGCGTGCCACGAGGTCTCAAAGGCCCTCACCACATCTTCGAGTGCCGCCGAACAAACATCATGGGCTCCCTTGTCCAAGACGCCTCCCCATTCCTCTTCCCTTGCACCATCGAATATTCTCTCATCTGTGCTGCCATTCTCTACGTCATGTGGAAGAATATCTCCAAGTATCCATCGAAGGATGTCGCTGCAGCAATTGTCAAAGCTCGAATACTGGAAGGTCTGGCCTACAAGAAATCCCCGCATTTGTACAGCGTCGACTGCGCGAGAGCGCACAAAGGCCTCTTCTTCGGAATCCTCGTTTTGGTACTGACTATAATATCTTTGATATTATTCTTCGTTTTGGTTTCCAAGAAGGATTATGCGACTCTAGCGGTTGTTGAGGTCAATGTTTGTGAATTAGCACTGTATGCTATGACAACATTTGCTAGTTTGGCTGGAATGTTTTGCGTGAGAAAACTGAAATATGACGGTAACCGAAATCTTGAACTGGACAATATCCTCCTCGTAGGAGCTCAAACTGGAATGTTCATCTATGGCACGTTTACTATCATTGGAGGACATTTCACTATAGAGAAGAATACCATTCTAATACTGATCACAGCTCTATCTTCACTAATTCAGACTACTTGTCAAACCATGTTCATTCTCGATGCTAGCCGAAGATCAGCGAAAACGGCCGAACAGTTACGGAAAAAGCCTGGAAGAGAGATAGTGACGTTCCTGTTGGTGACCAATTTGGCTATGTGGGCGATAAATACTCTTGAGAAGTCGAGAGCGGAGTCTCATCCAGTCCAGCTGCACTTCTATGGGCTGTGGGCTTGGACGATCATAACCCACGTGTCCATGCCTCTGGCGATCTTCTACAGGTTCCATTCGACAGTGTGCTTGTGCGAAATATGGAAACGAGCGTACAAGATGAAGCCCGCTTACATGTAGCGACCGACTCGGAGGTACTGGAGCACAACATTGTCTCTCAGAATGTGAACTGTGGTACTTTCGGAATCATGCATTAGACAAGTGGTAGTTGGATGCTAGTGCCATAGTCTCAGCTAATCTCAGTAAACACCGGATCAAATACAATAATTAGATATGGATATATATCATAATGCATAATATGTCCTACAAACTCATTAGATGTAGTTCAGGATTTCATCTCCGGTGTTTACTATTTAACCGCATCGTTTGAAAGTTGACTGCTGTAATGTTAAGTTATTGTATTAAAATATTTTAATGTGTTATTTATTTGTAGCTTTATTAAACGCTTTAACTATCATAGCGGAACTGATACGTTGAGTCGCAGTATTTCACAATTAAACGGGTTGGATTTTATTGATTTTAGCGCTTTATATTTTAGATGTTAATTTTACTCCAAGTTTTAGTGTTAAATGTATCGTTAATATATTGAATGTGAACCTACTAATGATAAGTTACGTGTTCATATTTCATCTTGTTTAATTAGATGTATCTACGTAGTATCAGATAGGGACTAGTTAGTAAGTATTAGTAGAGTCTGTATCCCACATTCCACATTATAGTAATATCTCAGTCGCAGAGGCATATTGATTATATTCACGCAGTTTGATTCAAAATGAATGTCTTCCATTAGGTTACATTGTTTTATACGATTTTTTTTAACTATATATTTTTTTCCTGCTACGTTTAAATAGCGTGTATTATTCCATAGTACAGAGGGAACAATAAATTCTATCGATCTAATGATATTTTTTTGAGGAATTTTGACATAAAATCGAATACATTGGTTACGATAATAAAGTACTTTTTACTATGAAACGCGTAATAGTCTGAGCAGATATTATTAGAGAGTTTTGTAGCGGATATTTTTGCGACGAAAATGTAGAAGTGTCAGTAATTTTGGATAAATTTTTAACTAGTAGCGATACCGTGGACCCAGTAGTTAGGCAAAATGTAACACCAAAGTCGTAAGAATAAGAAATTTTTGGAGCTTATTACGTGAGTAGTCCAGTGAATATTCGTAGAGCAGTTATGGTCGCCAAATGAATGGTAATAGATGAGTTTCATGACCTCTGATTGTCTATAGATATAGACTTAGTGATTTCGTCCACTTCTTATGAATATTTCAATTCGTTCTCAAAGACTTATACGATGATTTTGTAATAACATTTTATATTATATAGTAGAAAGTTTGAAAGCAGATGAAATAGATTGATCAAAGACTATCTTTTAAAGATTTTTCATACTAGATTTTATTGTAAACAGAATTTACTTGGAAAACGATAATCTTATGATGTTAGCACGCCTGACGCAGCTGCAATTTAAATATTTTACACTTGTAGATATTAAAATGAACCGAACAGTTATATTCAAACTAACTTTGTAGATCAGTCAGTTTTTAATTGCTCAAGTATTGTATGTGATTTTCATATTTATTATTTAAACTGTAGGAAACCAGATAAAATTATATGGCGGAAACCGACCTAAACACATAAACTAACATAATTAGGAAAAACTACAATTAGTTTAGGAACAGTCACATGTGTAGGTATATCCGAATATATATGCTAGTTGATTTAGTTAGCCTCATCTATTACTAAATATACTGTTGATGTTTCTATTATATTAGTACCTACCTATATAACTACGCAGAATTGAACTGATTATTTTCTTTGTTTTTGCTCTGATAAAATATGGTGCAATTTATTTCCTGTTGTTTATATCTTTGGAGCAACAGAATCGATCTGGCATAAGCATGAACTTTATATATAATTTAAATGAATTAAAAAAAAACTACTACCTACTGTTTTATACCATAGAATGTTTCTCAGTGTTGTATGACATTTTTATTGTTTTAAAATACAGATAATATACTCGTAGCTTTGCATAATACATCGCAATTTCTGAAAATGGTGTCAGGAAACGTAATAATTTTTTATATTAGTGTTAGAGTCCTTTATACTTTTTATAATAATTATACATAAATAATATATGTACCTAGTGTAAAATATGTCCTAGGTATGTATTGTAAGTACATTGAATACTCAATATGAAATTTTAGCTTTAATTCATAAATGTGACATACCAAATTTATACCTCCTTATAAATTATTGTAGAATTGAGAGTGAATGTGCGATGTACCTACTTTGATTGAAAATTTAACAATATTTTGGTTAACATGGAAAATGGTGTAGGTATGCCTGCGTTTTAGATGTATTTGAATATAATAGCTTTTGCATACACTAATAAACTGTGTACTCTTCTTTAGGTACGGTTATTTAAAGCGATTTATAGAAATATCAACAAAGCCTATTGATTGGACTCACCGTCGTTGGAACTTTGTATCATAAATACAGTTTTTTTTATAAACAATTAAAGTAACGGTGTATATTTACATAGTAGGTATAACTAGTGATAGTTATTAGATTTATTATGTCTTGTGGCTATAACTAATTTAAGATGAAAGACATATTATTATTGAGATTCAAAATAATAAACGTCAACAGAATTGAGTTATTCTTGCAGTTTTTCTAAAATAGAAATTTATTTTACCACTAGGTACGAGGAGGTATGTTGTATGTAATGATGGAAGTTTTATTCAGACACCCATCAATATGGTATACACTCTCGGACTCCTTACTCGAGCCACCGTGCAATTCCATGTGAAGTGAGTCAAAGAAAAAGCTTAATGCAGTTTTGAAGCCGACATACTGGCCATCATTTTGGTATCGTCATTGTTCCGAATTTAAATTCACGACCACTTAATAATTACAGGACTTTAAAAAAAAACTTTTATAAAAAGTGCAGGGTGGCTCGTTCTAAGAGTCCGGGAGTTTTTAATGTCACAATATCCAATGTTCCTTGTACTTTTACAGATTTTATCCCTTTCATTGAAGTGTATGTAAAAAGTACCTATAACTATATAAAACTCTGTATAGATTAAGGTATATAATTGTTTTAATTTATACTTAGGATAGTTATTGTACCTTTGTACCCATTATACCAAATATTCGTTGAAATATGCTTTATTTTAAGTCGATTACCGGCATTTGTTTTGATTCTTCCAAATTATGAAGCAGCTTGAATCTTACCTACTAGTACCTAGATCTTGAAATGAAAGAGTGTTATTTTGATCAAGATTGACTTTTACCTTTAATATGTGATTAAAAAATTGTTTTTTTTTTACCTATAGGTACAGGTACCTACAGTAGAAAACATTTTACCTACGCTTAGGCAATAGCTTATCGAACAACAAAGTGAAGAGCGTGGAGCTACAAAATAGTTTATGGAAGTATGTCTATGAAGGTAGGTACTTTCTTTCAAGTTTCTGCACCACAATCCGAAGGATTTTGAGGAAATTCATAACCCATTGCTTCATATAAGTATTTGAAAAAATCGTCTGCTCTACGACGTAAATAACGCAATGAATGTTGTTGAACTGTCAAAAGGACTGTATTTATGAACAATTCACTGAAATAAGATTCAACAGACTTCACAATTTGCAAGAGCAGTAAATTAAAAATGCCTTTTTGTATAAATAAATAGTGATACTAGAGTATTGTTTTGATTATATTATATTTGTGAGCTATTTATTTTAAGAGAGACTGCATAGATCGGGATAGCGGTAAGAGTGTCTACTTGGATGTTTAACGTTTACAAACAAATAAAAACTTTTTCGAAATTATCCTGAATAACGTTCTTTTATTGCAATAAACCCCTTTTGGTACGAGAGCCCACGACCAAAACCATGTCGCATCGTTTTACTGCCAAAACCGTAGGTATAAAATCCTAAATGATTCGGAACCCAACTCGGCGGGCAGAAACGTCACAGCTTTATGGGAGCCCATTACTGCTAAGTCAAAAAAATAGGCAGACGGTGTTATTACAATTATGTCGGATGTTAAAAATGTACAGACGCCAGCAGGTCAAGCTACCCGAAACTGTCAAATTTTCCCAATCAACCTTGAACCTTAATGCTTTAGCGATAAAGTTGAAAATCTATTAAAGAAATTTGACAGATTGTAGTAGCTTGATGTGCTGGCGTCTGTACATCGGTCATTTTCCGTCGGTACATTTGTAGCGGTATCAACATCGCCACATGCGAACTACGCATCACACTGATGTCACGAAAATCCTGCATCGCGCAAGCAGAGTTTACCACGCAACTAGCATAGATATATAACATCCCGACATCAATCGTCGGGCAGTTGCCCACCAGACACGACACCCATCTGGTCGGAGGGTCCTCCCTTTACCAGGAGGTATGAGTGAACATTACACCCTGTTCCTCGTACCACTATACATTTTCAAAGATGTCAAAAATTTTAACCGATCTGTCTCATAGCATACTGGTTCAATATTTGTTTTTTAATCATTTGTTTAGTGACCGAGTTTACCAAAAACCTGTTTTCAGACATTCTGACATGCCACCTATAATTCCAAAATAACGTTTCGGAGTCGCCCGGCAAACACGCGGTGCTCGTTACGATCTTATCCCTCGTTCATACGCCTGCAATCGAACACGAAGCTAATCTCAAATTAATTGAAAAATACGACACTTTATGGAACAAACTTTGCATGGAAAGTATCATAATATGACATTTAAACTAATATTATAAAGAGAAAAGATTATATATTTTGTATGTTGGATACCTACGATTTCACGCTAAAACGGCGGAACGGATATTCATGAACTTTGGCACACAGATAGACCATGATCTGGATAAGGACAAAGGCTACTTTTCATCCTGGATCACAGACGCAGTCGCAGGCAACAGCTAGTGCTAAATAAAATTATCAGAACCAGGAATCTCAAAACGTATGTTTCTACTCTTGCAAAAATTGCAAATTTATTCTTCGCTTCCCATCTACTCTATTATTATCGATGGTTGGTGTAATAAGTTAGCAAACTTAGCAGCATTGACGAAACCCACCCAGGACTGCGATTATCGTTAGAAGAACAGGGAGGGATCATTCGGAGTAGGTACGATGAACGGAGAAGCCTTTTTCCAGAATGCATATCGATATGACGTTGGAACACAATTAACGGTGCAGCAGCTCGCAGGTTAATCGCAATAATTCATATGAGGGACACACGGAATAATTCACAGGGAATTCGTTCCCTGTCTGCAAAGCAACGTTGGGTAGTCAATCATAGGGTTGCCCAATCCCGAATAATATCACACGTGCTGAATACCACAGGAATCGCCAAAATCAAGCTGTCACCTCACCTCGGAACTAAAGAGTTCTCGAATTCGAAAGAGTCATCATCAAATAGAGAATTTCATAAGAACCTTGGAACAATACCTACATTAATCATTTCGACAACTCTTTAGACGCAGATAAGTTATATACCTAATATTATAACTGGAGAAGCTGCCAGAAATGTTGCTAACAAACTATCTACGCGCGATAATTTCATTTCTGACGTGAAGGAGAGACCACGGTCTTATGAACTAATAAAAAAGTCACGTCTTTACATTCAGCAGTGTCAAGAAAAATAAAAAAAGTTAAACTCGGTGGCAAAACGCAAAATCAAAGAATTGAGGTTACAACGAGAGATTTATTTGGGCGAGTTTTAGCGCTAGGTAAAAAAATAAGCATTGAAAAAGTGCTGTGTTACCCAATAACCCCAATGCCATATGGTCGGAACAATAAATAAAACCAATTAAACTCGGCATTGTAAGGAAAAATGTAAATCTTTTCAGTAAAAGAGGTGAAAGACACAACTATAGGACTAGGAATAGGGACCAATTAGTTCAACCAGGTTTCAGACTGGCTAAAGTAGACTCATCCTTCATGGGGTACCTACTGTTTTAAATGTTACAACAAAACACCTCCCCCACATACTCCAACTGAATGAAACGAAATTTAAATCTTGTATAAAACCGCACACTATAGGTACATCCAAGCATAATATAAGTTGGGGGAGTACATCACTGACAAAAATGCTTGGCTCAGCGCTGCGCTGGTCCTGCTCCACAAGGGCGCATAAACTAATTGATTAGCATTCGGAAATATTGTTGGAGCTGATGAAGGTTGTAAAATCTATCTTTGCATTGTATAAATTCAGTCTCTTATTATTGTATAATTGCATAGGTACCTAGCACATGTGTGAGCACTATGTACCTACCTACTATGAAGCTTACTGGGTTCGTCTTTCATTGACTTGAATGTGCCCTGGCGGCTGAGAGTATGTCATGCTCACTCCAATGTGTCGCTGGTGGTGGCGTGTGTATTGGATCATTAAGTTCCCTTCAAAATGGTTGAGCTGAATGGTGCTGATCCATACGTCATGTTCGTGAACGGGCGCCGTCAGTAGGCAGGTACTGGTCATTTCTTAGCTGCCACGGCTTATTTTAATTCCTGAATTGTTTTTATATTTTTATTACGGACGCTTCTAACGTGCACGTCTTTCTACATCGTTATCACATGTAAATTTAAACATGAATGATGTAACCACTTTTTTTGTAACAATATTTTGATTTAAAAGAGTGTCCATGGAGTTTCTTGCCTGTTCTTCTCCTTAGGTACTTACTACGCTTTGGAATGGGCAACTAGCTTCATCTTTCTTACTGACCGACCCCTTGACAATTCAAAAGTGCCTGTAATTGGTTTATTTGAAAATAAATGCTTTGAGCTTTTGAGCTTTGAACTTTGATTGGTGCGATATCTTGAAAAGAAAATTGAGAGCACTGAGCCGGAATCTATCGATGTTTTAATCATTGGTGGGTTTTTTTTCTACATAACTACATTAAAAGAGATTGCACGAACATTTCAAGAGAAGATATTGAATATATTGTACTGGAGAGTGTTTTTGATGATGATGGCAACAATACTGAGTCCGACAGTGATTAAAAACGACGTAATGCATAGTATTTTGCAAACGTTATCCTAGTTTCTTTTTGTGAAATTTACTAAAAAATAGTCCTTCAGTTTCAGTTCGATGGTTTCGGGTAAGCTCTTTATTAATCATTAGGTATACAATAAATAGGGAACATAATTAACGCAAGACCTCATACCTACACCCCAATTAGAGTATTGAGTTAAAAGCATAACACAATGACCAATACACTTTTTTAAGGGGACTACATGAGCTAAACGCAAGTTTTGTAATGCCTAAAAGTGTACTATGTGTGTGTGTAAGTATCCACTGCAGTAAACAAAATAAAAAAAATATATGATATTCTTCAGGATTTAAAATACACACATCAAAAGTGTCTAGGGATCAACATATATTTTTGCAATAACTTTTCTCCTGATTGATATTAATTAAAATTTTCTTTAAGGATTCATAAAATAAAGTGTTTTCGTTTGTCACAGTAACGATAAACCAAGTCACCTTTGCATTAATAAAGAAATTTGCCATTTTCCTAATAAAGGGATTTTTGACATTTGAACCACTAACACAAAAGTTCGAAAAAAAGACTGAAATAACAGTTTTCTTTAAAATTTTATTGGGTAACTTAAACAATTAATAATCCGTGTTTCTACCGCGAACACTAACAACACAAGAACATCGGTTTGGCATACTCAAAATGAGTTCATCCAAATCACGCTGTGGAATGGCCGCCCATGTTCGTTGCAACAACAAAAAAAGGTCTTCTTGCGACTGGATACCCTCCATATTCGGCAGAGCTCTTCTCTGTAGCATATCCCATGCATGCTCAATCGGGTTCAAGTCTGGCGACTGAGCAGGCCAGGGCAGGACATTGATGTTAGCTGCGGCGAGAGTCTGTCTTACAACTCTTGCGGTGTGCGGTCGTGCATTATCATGCATTAACTGAAATAAGGGACCGATTTGCACTTGTAGAGGAACGATGACGTCTGATACAATCGTCTCAGCATAAATTTGAGCGTTGAGGTTGCCTCTGATCCAAATCAACTCAGTTCTTCCGCCGATCCAAATACCCGCCCATACCATGATGGTTCCACCACTATAAGGATGGACTTCCTGGCAGGATTTTAATCGCTGTTGGCGTCCAGGGGTTCTCCAGTGTCGTATACGTCTTGTATCCGGTCTCATACCAAAACGAGACTCATCAGAAAAGCACACGAAACGCCATTGTTCTTCTGCCCAATTTCTGTGTTCAAGAGCCCATTGATATCGAATCCTACGATTGTGCATTGCTATAGGTGGTACCCGTAGCGGTCTTCGGGAATGAAGGTTCACTTCATGCAAGCGGTTTCTGACTGTTTGGTCGCTAATTAAGTTCCCTGAAGAGGGATGAAGCCTCACGGCTAACATCATGGCGGTTATTGTTGGAGCTCTTCGAGTTAAGATTTGAATGTATCGGTCTTGTCTCCGTGTGGTGCAGCGATACCGTTCTCCATGGCGCTCAGCCACGGTACCAGTGCTTCGGTAACGTGTCCAAAGTCGACTGATAACACTCTGACTTGTATTCAGAGCTAAAGCCACAGTACGTTGCCGGGAACCAGCTTCTATCATTCCCACGGCTCTGAGCATTTCTTCCCTGCTTAAATGACGTCGCCGCTCCATAATAACGTTGGTTTTAATCAGTAGTAGGGAAACAGTAGCACTAATAATGTCTTCAATGCGTTGTATGTTTTTATAGGGAAAATATTGACAGCTGATTTTCATCTTTTACTCGAATTTGATTCACAGTTCCTGATTCAAATTATGAAATGCACCAAAAAGGATCCATATAAATTTATAAAATCATAAATTTATTACAAAGCCACATCTTAATCTCAAGAAATCCGCATAAAAATGCTTGATCCCTAGACACTTTTGATGTGTGTAGTTACTTAGATATGTGTTGAAAACATACCTACCTAATACAACTAATTTGGTACGATAGAAAAAAGTCACGAAGATACCTCTAAACATTTATTTTAGTGATTAAAAACCATACTTTTAAACATGCAATCATTCTGTTTTATTTTCAAATTGTTCTTCAACCAACATAATTAACGTGATAGTCTTTTCATTTTTAGTCCAATCAATAGATTTTGTTGTAGTTAAATAGAGAATTGCTTCATATTTTGCAATAAATTACCAGCTTTTTGTCATCATGCTTCTCTTTCTTTTCTATGTAGTCCGACAGTGACCGCGCTTTAGCTGTGGTCAGCCCCTTAAATTTAGTGTAAATCGCAAAGCTTAAAGATTAAATAATGTCCTGCATTATAGTGGGATGTAAATCACATTCATCCCGCAAAGAAAATGATGCGGAAATCATAAGCTTCCATCGGTAAGTAATCAAATAATATGGTCATTTTAATCGGTTTTGTATTCTCACTGTAGGTTATTTAGGCATTTTTTCAAAATATTTGAGCTTAGTGTACACGGTAGTGTTTTGAAAGCAATATTTTATGCAATTAAATAATACAATTCTAGGGAAAATATAAATTTTAAATCGGCATATAATTTTTTTCAATAGTGCTTGCAAAAATAAACTATAGATAGAATATCGATAGAACTAGCGTCATCTAAATTATTACATTGTTTTTCTTTACACGTAGTTTTGGGAAGGATTAAATATTTAAGAGTGAAATAAATACCTAAATACCTACGGTCTTGCCAGCAAATCGTACGTATGAGTAATGAAATGACAGTGGTCAAAAATCCGTGTGGCTCATGGTATAATAATTTAAACTCACGTGTGGCTATGATTTTTTTTGTCATTTTCAGATTTCCCTCCGATATTGATGAGGCAAAAATGGATTAACGCTATTGCACGTAACTACTGGGAATGGAAAAAACAACATCGTATTTGTTCCAAACATTTCAGCGATGACTGCTCTATTAAAATATTGCTACCAACGTAAATTTTTCATGATTTACTCGAACATTCATTCGATAATGATGTATTGGATGATCATAGAAATTTGTCGGTTAAATTGATAAGCTAAGAGTATTTAACAATTAAAATTCATTATATCGCAAAATAATTATCTTCTCCTGTAGAAAAAGTAAGGACATTTCTAACAAAAACTGTAATTTTTAAAGGACAATGATTTAAATTTTTTGTTACTTATTCCGGGGCCAATCGCTCTTTAAAAATTATTTAAACGTTTTCTTGGTAATTTCAATTCGTTAATAATTTATCCTGTGTTTATAAATAAATAAGTTGATCAGACAGAAGTGAGTTCTTTATTTCACCTTAGCATATTTTAGATTTAATGCCAAGAAGCGATACCATAAACTAAGAAGTCGATATCGGTATTTATTTTATGCATAGTAACATTACGAGCTAATACTCTTTTGTCTATGACAGCGTACACTTCAAATGTCCTAAAGCGCCTTCTATGCTTTAGTTATTGTTCTGAGTATTATTATTATATCGTTGTCATTTGCAGACCCCGTTATCGCCCATGCTCGAACAATATTGTTTTGTAGTGATTGAACATTTCATTATATCGACTATATTGGTATCGATATTAACAAGCACCTAACGTAGGTATTAATCACTTAGCCTCTTCAGATCGTTAGAGATACATTTTACCTCATTTTTATAAACATATAAAAGATTTATTTAGTATTTTTAAAAGTAGGTACACGTATCACGATCAGATGATACACTTTAGACCGGAAGTAAGGAAAATTGTTCACCTCTCCATACTAAAGTGTATCAGCTGATCGGCAAGTTTGTATGGAAACGTAAAAGTTTTTTCGTGTGTTATTCAGTTTGAGTGCAACGTACCTAGCCGAAACACGTGTACATAAAAACTACGTTAGGTGCTCGTTATTATCGATACCAATATACTTAGTCGATATAATGAAATGTTCAATCACTACAAAACAATTGTTCGAGCATCCGCGATAACGGGGTCTGGTCATTTGTTCTGATTCCGGGTCTAGGTGTAACTGTAAGAAAGAAAAAAAAAACAACGAACATTAAATCAAATTTGATGTAATATGAATTACTATTAATACTTAATTTCTTTATCCGATTACATATTTTATTTATACCTATGCATAATTATGTACCGCCTAAGGTTGCTATTGCATTATAATAGATTAATAGATTACAAAAAAAAAATAGATTTATAAACATAGGTAAGTAAGCAATATCTATACTAATAAAATCGTGATCTGCCTATTATTTGTTACATAATTTTACTATTAACCGATTTGATAAAAATTTAAATATCAAGATTATAATAGCTGATTATTGGAAGAGTAATACAAAAAAAAAGTGTAAGTATAAGTAAATAGGCTTATGTTATATTGGGATAAGGGTCGACTTTTTTAAATTAAGTACTGTTTCAATAACAGTTACTTACAAATGTTGGTGGGCACTTAACATACTCTTTTAGTGTAGCCATATTAAAATTAGACAAATGTTGCCAAGCATCTGTATTGTCAAAGGCTTGGTTTTTAAGCGTGACAATTGCTCGGCGCCACCTGCTCATTGGCGGAATTTCCTCTATTTCATCGCACCGGTATATTTTCAAATCAATACAGTGCATTCCCGGCTTCTTTTCGTGTGTTTGGCGCGAATGGCCGTTTGCAAGGCGTCGTGTCGTGTTATATATGAAGCTAACGGTGTTTTACCAGTAACTGCTGGGACCTCTTTCTCGTCGTCCTCGCTATCGGTTCCTAACAGGACGCATACAGCGCTCTTCCTCGTAGGGATGGGTTTGATATACGGCTTCTTTGAAGCTGATGGACGGGACGGCGGTGGCGCCGACGACGACACGGCACGGCAGGCATCGCAGAAGTGGACGGCCCTGGCATCGGACTTGCTATCGATGGTGACGACCACGATCCTCGTGCCGGCTCCGTCGTGCGAGTTGATGTGTGCTTACTTTTTCGCCCGTCGTGCTTCTTTTTTGGAAGCTGAGGTTCCTCGTCGACTTCGGAGGAAAAAAGGGTCTCGGCATTTTCGTGCGACCTGAAATGGAGTGAAACAAATAAATAAATATGTAATGCACGCGTGACCCTAAAATCTTGACTCAGGACTTCTTCATGGGACAAAAGCTTTGCAATCATAACTAAATCTACAAATTTCAACCGTAAATTATGTAATCTAAAGTGTACATTAATATTTGACTAGCTATAGTACCTACCTACAGTCCGAGTCTCACATACTAGTTAAATACCGCGACTTCGTTTATAGAATATTTATTTTATTACAACATTACATTATTATTAATTTATTCTATACTATTAAAACACAGTAAGAGAATTACACGACTTTGTCAAGCACGGCACGGTTGGAGCAGTGGTTAAGCGATTGACTGCTGCGTTGCGTGTCGCGGGTTCAATTCCCGCACGGATCAAATATTTGTATGACCTACAAATAGTTGTTCCGGGAATTACGAAGGCTGCGGCCGGGATACTTAAAAAAAACCAATTTAGATTTTAAAACTGATTTTAATTAAGCAAAAGAAATTACAATAAAAGATAACTATATCTAGCTAAATCTAAAGTTATGTCTTCCTTCGAAGCCGGAATAGAAGTGACCGACCTCATGTTGCGGTGGCGCGATGGTGCCGCGGTATTTGGTGCATTCAGCACATTTGCCTCGTGTCGCTTAGTGCGCATTTTACTTGTTTGTTATAATTCATTGAGGTCGTCCTTAGTCAGCGCTTTCGGTATACTACGCTTGCGTAACATCTCCGCCTGTAGTTCAGCAACTATTTTAAAACGCGCAGTGAAAATGTTGCTGGTAGGTTTTCTCGTTGCGTATGCTTTTCAGATGTTACAGGAACTGTGTCTTCATGATTTCCTGGTCCTGTGGGTGCGGCATCGTTTTGGCTCGGTTTTCTGGAAAAGTTTCTCCCGGGGAAATATCTTCTGGTTATCATCGCAATTGTAATTATGGCTGCGATACACAGTATAACATAAAACGGTATAGTAGTATGATATAGCGTTTCAGTTGTTTCAAACGATGAAATCGGCGACTGAACAGTTATTCTGTCCTGAATAGTGTGTAGTCTATCCAAGTTAATAGATGTTAAGTTTGCATGTAGTGAGCTTATCTCCTGTGTTTCAGTAGTGTAGGGAATGTTCAATACTTTTACAGGTTGGCCTTTTATCTCGTCCTTAGTGTTTATTAAGGTAATTTCGTTTGTGTGTATCGAGCAGTGCAATGGAATGGTGGCAAGGAAGCTTCCCCTCAATGCGTCATAATCGTCGCTTCCACATTTCATCTGAACTCTGGTAGATTGAGGAAATGATATAACGTAGTGTCTACTGTCTAATTCTTCTACAGCCGGTTTTGATAGATGTACGGTCGTCAATTTACAGGATTTTTGTAATGTCTTGCTTGAAATGAGGGTTTGCACGCAGTCAGCTTGAGTTTGGATATAATGATTTGTTTTTTGTTCGCAGAGGTACCGATTATTATTTAACTTCGGGCATTCTGCCTCCATGTACATGAACGTATTCCCATTGGTTGCTATGAAAGGATAAGGAGGTATGAGGACTTGGTTGTTCTTGTTTGGGACTATGCAGAGTTTGTAGACTGTATAGGTATCTTCTGAGACTATGGGAAACCTAAATGCTATTACTATTTTCTTGTCATCGTAATAATACCCAGCTTTAATGATGTCATAGTACTGTCGTAATTCTAACTCTATTACGTGGTTCTTGCCATAAATTTCTTTAAGCCTGTCTACTACGTTACCTAAGATGTCTATTCCTAACATGCTATGATGAGTAGTCATCACGCGGGTGAACGATAAAATATTCTCTATCCTATATAATTCCGATAATACGTCCTCTATGTTTTCGCTGACGATAGTCAACAGCTGATTGAACTTAGCGACTTGGATCAAATTTATGCTACTTTCTGCTTGTTTTATTAATAGACTTAGTGTGGTGTTGATTTTACTCTGGTTTTCGACAATTTTGTTTATGATATTAGTATGAGATAGCATCCACTCTTTACTGATGCTGATATGCTCGTTAAATTCATCTACAGTCTTTTTTTGGTTATTTCTCAACGTCTCTATGGCATTATTATATCGAACAGCATCCGAGTAATCGAGGTTACCTGTAACGCTTTTTATGACAGATCCTAGGCCGTCTATAAGACCTCTTTTTGAACGTCTAGGCTCCAGGGTACGTAGTTGATTAGTGACTTTACTTAACTTATCCGAAAGGTAATCTATTTGATACTCGTAGAGTGAATATGTGTTATTTGTCATGTGTAATTTAATGTAATGGAATTGAGTTTGAAGGGTGGAAAGAGCGTTTTCAATGTCATCCAGGTTGACATATTGGAGGAAAGTATGATAATGGGTTACTAGTCTGAGCGGTCCAAGTTTAAAGGGTAGTAATCCAATTCCAGAGTCTAAGCTTTCAAGTTTTATCTCCTGGCTCCGTATTGCATATATTGTCAGTATCAGCGTCATCCTGCAACAATTTAGCAGTCTTAGGTACGCGTTTAAGGCGTGATTTTGCTACGGGGCCGCGTTTCTTTGACGTGTAGATGTGGATGGGTAAGTCTGCTAAGACTACATCCTGTGTGTATCTAGGGGCTAACTTTTGTCGCGGGGCTGATGGGTTTTTTATGAAGACCTGTTGCTTAGGTTGATATTCGTACTCCTGCTCGCGGGTCTTATTTCGGTTTTCGATTAAAGAGGTGCGATTGCTAAGAGAGGTTTCATTTATGATTTGGTATACTGTTTTCATTTGATCTCTATGGTTTAATATGTACTGTTGCACTAGGTGGCTACTAAGATCAATGTCCCACGGGTCTCGGCTATCAAAGTGCCCAGTTATTATGTCAAATGGCCTGCACTTAGTGAAACTATGGATTGAGCTGTTATATCCGAGTAAGGCATATGGTATTAGATTATTCGCGGGTTCTTTTTTATGTTGAATACGTAGGATTCTTATGTGTTCAAGTAACGTGGAGTGGAATCTTTCTATGTTGCCGTTATCGTTAGGACTGTGAGCTAGCGTTTTATGGTGATTAATTTTGTGGAGTCTAGTGAATTCGGCGAACAGCTGATTAGCATACTCGGTACCGTTGTCCGTTATTATAGTTATAGGGAAACCATGGTGAGTGCAAAACTGTAATAGGCCCTGCAAGATACTAATTGCGGTACCGTCTCTCATAAGATACGCTTGTCCGTATTTAGAAAATACATCAATGAATGTTAGGTATTTCTCATTTTCGACCGTGAAAAGGTCCATATGAATTATTTCGAACGGTTTGGTGGCCGGTGGCACTATGTTAAACTTTTGTTTGATGGGACTTCGGTCATATTTGGCCTGACCACAAACAGTGCATTCATTAATATATTTTGTAATCTGGTCTCTCATTTTCGGCCAGTAATATTTATGCGAGAGTGCTAGGTGACATTCGTTTATGCCGCGATGATTAGTCTTTCCATCATGATAGTGCCTAATTATTTCTTGTTGCCTAAGGTAGTCTTTTACATTTTCGAGTTCGGATTTACATAACACGAGGTTCATTGCAGAGCTTTTAAAGTTGTCTTGTATTATAGGAATGACATCATACATACTCAAAGTTGGGTTAATAAGAATACCAGTCCTTACTTTCGGGTTTACGTACTCTTTTATAGCGGCTACGACGTCATCTATTAGGTTAGATTGTGAAACGTGTATGGAGGTGCGAGTATGTGTGTCGAACGGTTTGGTCGCGGTCGGCTTCTTTTTAATGTCTCCTACTACTGTCATGATTATTTGTCGGTAAAATTTATTTATAGGTTCGTCGGTGATTGGTACCTCGAGTATGGGGTTTTCGTTGCTTGTGTGGGCTGTTTTAGTACTAGAGTCTGCTATTGACGGGGGTTTTTCGGAAGGGTTCGCTATTATCGAGCTTATCTCGTCATTTGTATTTCTATTCGCGAGAGGGCATCAGCATTGGTGTTGTTTTTGCCCTTTTTGTACACTACAGTGAAGTCGTACTCACTGAGTTTCAATCTCCATCTGGTTAGACGCGAGTTAGGTTCTTTCAGGCTCATGATCCATTGTAGTGGCTTATGATCCGTAACTATCCTAAACTTGCGTCCAAAGAGGTAAGGTCGAAAGTACTTAGTGGCCCATACGATAGCGAGGAGCTCTTTTTCAATGGTGCTGTAGTTTATCTCGCTCTCGTTTAATGTTCGTGATGCATATGAAATCGGTCTGTCTGACCCTATTGGCCCTTGTGATAATATGGCTCCTATTGCGAAGTTAGAGGCGTCTGTTGTCAGTATGAATTCCTTGTTAAAGTCGGGGTACTGTAAGATCGGGTCGTTTGTTAAGAGGTTTTTACATCGTTCGTAGCAGTCAACGTAGTCTTTAGTAAGTGTGACGGTCCTACCTTTCTTTAAGCACTGAGTAAAGGGTTTCGTGATTCTAGCGAAATCGGGTATACATTTTCTGTAGTATCCTATAAGTCCGAGAAATTGTTTTATCTGTTTTGGGGTTTTGGGTATGGGGTATTTCTGTATAGCTGTAATTTTGTCTGGGTTTGGTTTAATTCCTTCCTTGCTTATTATGTGACCTAGGAAAGCGGTTTCTAGCTTCAAGAATTCGGACTTGTCCATCTGAATCTTAAAGTTAGATTCTCGGAGTCGTTGGAATACTTTCTCTAGGTTATTTAGGTGCTCCTGGAGCGAGGTACTATATATAGACTATGATGTCATCCATGTAGACCAGGCAGATCACGTTTTGTAGGCCTCTCAGCACATTGTCCATTACCCGTTGGAATGTTGACGGGGAGTTCTTCAAACCCATGGGCATTCTTAAAAACTCGAAATGCCCATGTTCCACATTGAATGCTGTCTTATGGATGTCGTCAGGGTCTGTCTCAACTTGGTAAAATCCACTGGCAAGGTCAAGGGTACTAAAGTACTGGCACTTCCCTAATTTGTCCAGGACGTCTGTTATGTTCGGTATGGGGTATTTATCGTCTATGGTTTTTTCGTTTAGTTTTCGGAAGTCTACTACGATCCTCCATTTTTGTTTCCCGGATGCGTCTGATTTTTTAGGGACAACCCAAATCTATCCGAAACCCGAAACAAAGTTTATCCGAACGAAAATCTAGTCCGATAAGTCCATCAAAAAATTTGTGAAAGTCATATATGAATAATTTAATTTCACTAGGGTCATTGAGTTCATGGAAAGCTGGTATAGTTATTGAATAATCATTTCTAGTTGTAGCGTGTACGTTAGTTACCTCAAAGGGGTCATAGTTAAGGGGGTATTCCGAGTAATATCGTTGTACAGCTGTAGGACTAATAAATGACTGGTTCGCTCCGGTGTCGATGAGTAGGTTTAGTGGGGGGTCAGATATTTTTATGTAGGGCAACTGTCGTTGGGTTTGCAAGTTAACTTCTATTTTGAGGGTTTTAATGGGGGTTTCATCTGAAAATCCTGGTTTGCATTACCAGTCGAAGGTTGGGGGTCCTCACATTTTGTAGAGGGTTGGATCTGGTTTTGCTCGGGCGTCATAGCTGGTCCGAAGTCCTGTACGTAATAGTAGTTACCGTCGTCATAATAAACGTTAAAGTCAGCGTGGTCGTAGTCATAAGAGTAGGGTTCCTCCACGAGGTAATAATCGTAGTTATCTTCGTTACAATCGTTGAAATTCATCTCACGGGTTTTAAAATAATTTGTTGGGGCCGGGTTGCCAAACTTGCCCCAGTCGTGAGGTCTACTTGGCATGGGCTTAGCAACAAAATGGCTGACCCCGCTCATTGGCTGAGGTCCCGGGGCTAGGGCACGTGGCTGAATTCTAAATGCGTTACTCTGAGCGTTATAGTTAGGCGGCGCCGCGCGGAACATTTGCTGAGTACGTGTTTGGTTATTAGGTGCGTTGGGCGCACGTGGCGCGCCGTGTGGTTGGAACATAGGTTGTCTCCAACTGTTTTGCGGAGCCGGTGGCCGTTGCCAGTTTGAAAAGGGTTGGTGACCAAAGGGTCTCGGCATCGGCATGGGTAGAAAACCTGTGGGCTGTGTTAGTAATTTGGGCATGGGAGCGATTGGAAGTGGCCTTTTTACATTCGCGGTATCATTACGGTTTTGCAAGTACATCACATTTAGTTCCTCTTGAACGAACTCCAGCGCCCTCTCTATGCTTTCAGGACGCATACAACGTATTCGGGAACCTAGAGGTTCCTTTAGGCCACGTACAAACGCTTGCATTGTTAATTTCTTGTATAGTGTACGTTTCGCTTCTATAGTGGTAGTCACTGTTTCATGCAACGATATATAAGTCATAATGGTACTGAATAATGATTGACACTGGTCGTAGTACTCTTGCGGAGTACTATTACCCTGAGCTGATACTAGGAGGTCATTATAGAGGGCCGTTTCGTCCCTCTGGTCGGCAAAGCTATTAATTAGGGTATTTCGTATCCCTGCCCAACTATCTGGGATGCCATTCGAATTAATTCTAGTCGCCGCAATACCTGTTATTTTATTTAATATCCCGTTCAAAAGGCATAGGTTACCTAACTCACTACCCGGTACATTACTTAGATAGGTACTGACTATCTGGTCACATAATTTGATAAATCGCGTAAGTACATTAGGATTCCCGTCGAACTCGGGGACTGGGCGCAGGGCCTTATAAATCGTATCCGGATCGCACGACATTTCGCGGTCCTCTAATAGGCTATTTAAACCTAAATCTATGTCCCTACTCGAATCTAACACTAGTTGCCTACTATTCGGTCTACCTGATGTAGACTCACGAGGTCCTAAATTACGTGGGTGGAAAATTTTGAAGGATTAAGTGACTTGGGTACACAGGAAGCAACACAGGGAATAATTCAAGTGTACTCACATAACCTTCATATCCGCTCGGTCGCAGAGCGCGGGAAAAATAATCGAGCCAGATGAATGCCAGATGCGTCACCGGCGCGAGCGGCGCGGCGGGGCGCCGCTCGGCCGCCCGATAATGTAAATAAAGCATTTTTACGACTTGGGTTTGTTTGAATGGTGCTAACACTTGTGTTTTTTGTTATGGTAAGGAACGGGGCTTTAAGATAGCGGAGTTTCGTTTGAAATAGGATAGTATTTACGTAAACACTACGTACGATACGTACGTACGATAGTATTTACGTAACTTTGTTTTCAAATAAATGGTTATAGTTCGAAAAAACGAGCGTTGACCTATATTGTTTAAGGTTTTAAATACATTATGTGTATATACTTAACGCAAAACACTAATAAAACCACATAGCATTAGTACAATATGTACTATTTACGAGCGTGCAAAGTTGAAAAAATTTGCCGACGGCAAAAAAATAACAATGGCCGCCAAGACAATGGAAACAAAATGTTGTTTTATAAATATAAATCTGATACGTAGAATAAAAATATTGGTACCTGTGGAAAGCTTATTTAATGCTTCAACTTTGTTATAAAAGTAGTGGTATTAGAATAACACACTGTACTAAAATAAGGATCTGAAAACACATACACGTAATAACAATAAACATGAATCGGTCAGCGCCGGTTGTGGAATAAAACCGAAATTACGTAATATTTTTTCACTCACCGACCTTGAAATCCTGCAGTAATTCACTTCACTATAATATTTATCACACACTTAACAGGCCATAGCACTTCAAACACTTGAAAACCCACTTAAAACACAAATTATTTATCATGTAAACAAAACACGCGCGAGTCCGTACGTCACTGACAAGACGCCATATTTTTTTAATTATTTGATTTTTTTGGTTGAACGCTTGTAGTGTTGTCATACATCTGAATACGCGGCTTTTAAGCACGAAATCGACTAAGCAATCGGATACAGTGTGCCACAGATCTTTTAAAAATGAAAAATTGAATAAAGTTTATCGGATTTCGATTAATTAAAAGGTTACGCGAGTGGACGCTAGCGTGCGGCGCCACTTTCTATGCGGCGACTTTGGTCACCTCATCCACTCCAGCGGATATCGGTCTCTGGGGTCGATGTCTGGATCCCGTTCTCTCCCGGCAGCAATCCTTGAGTTCTGATACTCGATGAAGCTTGACAGCAGGTTAGCCGCGATCGCTCACGCGCGGTAGCGATAATATCGATATAAGATAGACCTAGCTAACCTCGAGTATCCTACCGACTGCGCCAATTACGAAGGCTGCGGCCGGGATACTTAAAAAAAACCAATTTAGATTTTAAAACTGATTTTAATTAAGCAAAAGAAATTACAATAAAAGATAACTATATCTAGCTAAATCTAAAGTTATGTCTTCCTTCGAAGCCGGAATAGAAGTGACCGACCTCATGTTGCGGTGGCGCGATGGTGCCGCGGTATTTGGTGCATTCAGCACATTTGCCTCGTGTCGCTTAGTGCGCATTTTACTTGTTTGTTATAATTCATTGAGGTCGTCCTTAGTCAGCGCTTTCGGTATACTACGCTTGCGTAACACGGGTCTGGCTGTTTGTGTATGTGGGTTTAAATGTTTGTAAACGCACCCACAATACAGGAGAAATTCCTAGTGTGGGGCAACATTAAAAAAAAAAAAAAAACAATAAAGACATTACCGGTGAACATAATAATACCTTTCTTTTGGTGATTTAAAAATTATAAGTTTGAAGAATAGGATAATAATAGCAGACACAACTAGGCGTAACAATAGTATATCAATATTGCAATTTTGTTTTGATCAATCTCCTTAAATGAAATTAGAACTTACATTGCAAATTGAGACATACTACTTACATACGATGGTTTCGCATGCAATCTTCTCAATAAAGTGTATGAAAAAATTAAAGTGAACAAACGTACAGTAGTGTTTATTTTATCAATACACTTAAATCTACAGTAAACAATTAATGTTTGGCACCGTGACGTCTTGAGGTTTCAATTTTACCATACCATTTTTGTCCGGGATATCAACATGTGACAAAAATTTACGACTTTGAACTCTTTCAGTCTTATTACAAAACACGATCTAACTTTAGCCCGAGCCTAAACCTTCGAGCCAGTTTTTGTATTTCGAACATTATGCCGGCTTTAATAAAGTTCTTCATACAAAATTGACAACCTTAGACCGGACTAAGGTGTCAGTTTTGTAAAAGGAACTTTATTTCGATTTCGGTAAAGTTCTTGTTTCAAAAACAGGCTCGATGGTTTAATCCATATATAAAGAAAAACCTTGTTTTGTAATAATACCGTATAAGTAGATTAAAATTAAGTAAGTATATTGAAACAATATATTAAAATCGATCATTAAATTTCTGCTCCTGCTGCGGTATCATTGCGCTAGGTCGGTAAGTGTTAATATTTTCTTTAACAGTATGTTAACTAGCAATTAAAATATTACATTATTTTTACCTTCTATTAAGAATCCTTCTCTTCTCACTTCGGAGATTCCTAAGTTATCCCATTTTATAAGTGATTGCATTGCATATCCCAGCTCAATATTTTTTGACTATCTCGCTAATGATCTAACGTTGTAGCTGCTATGCTACATTATGTAGTGCTTTGAGGTTTCTGTAGGTTGGTAGTATATTATGTTCCGAGGTTCCTTTGGGAGGTTTTGGTTTTCTGATAGACTAGTGCTTATTTGTAAATAATTCAGCTGGAGGGATATAGTCTACTTACCCAACGATGACCGGCCAGATTGGGAGAGGGTCTATACAATTGTTATTTAAATTATAAGTGGTAAGTGCAGAGGGGGGCCCCGGGCATTCATGCTTCTTCGGTTCTTGTAACGTAAGATATCGTCATGTTCTTGTTTGATTTGTTTTTCCTTTGTTGGGGTTGTTGAGAAGACACGTGCGGTGGTGTTATAGAAAGTTGCCTTTTATTGGTGCTCGTTCATTTGTTGTTTTGTTTTATGCCAAGTGTGTTATATATTAAGAAGGCAATGTTGCCTTTTGGCTATTCCAGACGCTGTTGCTCTTTAACACACACGGTTGGCGCAGTGGTTAAGCGATTGACCGCTGCGCTGCGTGTTGCGGGTTCGATTCCCGCACGGAACAAATATTTGTAAGACCTACAAGTAGTTGTGTAATTTGTGTGTATTTACATTAATGTAGTAAATGCTACTGATGTGGGCGTTGGTAGGCTCCCGTTTTTTACCGATTTTTCTCACTGACTATTTCAAATTACTGACTTTTTTCTATTGTTTGTATGTTTATGACTTCCAAAATTATGTTTTATAAAAATCAAAGTACGACTTTTCGGTCTCATTTTCTTCTACTCTGTAAAATATTACATTTCTTTGAACGCTGTTCTTTTTACTGTGTAAAGTAATTTTTCCTGATCTTTTCATTTTAATTTTAAGACCTAAAAAATCTTGTAACCCGGTTGTTTGTTAGTTGATGGTTTCAATATAGTATTATACTACTTACCACCGTACTAAAGTAAATTTATAGGGTATAAGCTGTACGGGAAAGATTCAATTAAACGAGTACCTTATTACACAATACAGAATTTATTGTAATACACAGAAATTTAAGGTAGTTATAAAAAAATCAAAAAAACCAAACCCTTCCCAACACTTAGGTGTTCACTCCGACAAAACTAGGTCTCCTTTCCTAGTTGTATCGGGGTTAACATCTGCAATGAGACTAAAACACTTTAGTAAGTCCGTGAGATAAACTGCTTTATAACTTCTAGCTCAATCGAATAAGTGTCGACCTATTATGGTTGTGCTCATACAGGGAATGATTAGGCAAAGCAACCCGAGACACAATCAATTATAACAACTGGTCTACAAATAATTTCATATTTCTCTCATAGTAAATTATGACAATTCAGTAGAAACTCGGTGTTCTCTCAGTATATTCCTTTCAAAGGACGGAACTAAGACCCTTGGCGTCAAACACAGGTTAATGCCTGCCACGCATAAACGCGGCCTACGGGTATAGACGGTGACGCTATTCTTACCTGGAGCGGCGAGCTTCCCTCGTTTACCATTTAACGGTTCAGTAAGGCCTTCTTCATCAACAGATGGCCACACCTCAAGGGTTAACCTCATAATTGCCCGCACCGGGATCAATTCCTAGTCATCCGACCACGGGGCCACACCAAGGCATCACGTCTTGATCTCGCATTAGAGCTATTATAAAAGAGCTAGCATAATCAGGCAGACCTGAAACAACATCCTCGTGTCAAAACTCACAATTGAGGCCTAGGTTATAAAACGTGAGCCAAGAAAATGGTTGAATACTCACAAGGATCAGGTTTGATTGGACTTATAGAAAACCCATCGGGTTATTTGGACACAGTCTGGGTCATCCCAGAACTGAACCCAAAACGTGTTCCTCGTTGCCACGCCATGGGGGGAAAACCTTTCACCTATTTTGACAGGACCCTCAATCGATGTCCTTGGAAAATCCTCTTCCACCGACTAAATAGAATTCTCATATATTAGTCATTTCGAATTAATAGACATTGTTCATCAATAGAGTGTGGGAAATTATGTCTATATGTTTATTTATTTCAAATAACTAATAAACATGTAATTAATTCGCACGACACAGTCACAATCTTGATTTATTTCCCCAAACATAGTATTTAGAATGTAGATATGCTGTTATTCTAGTAGTAATTTTATCTTCTAGCTGCGCAACATTTGAGTCGTATAGAGGCAAATCCCTGAAAACTCACTTTTCATGTCCAAAATTAGCTTTTCCAAATTCTCCATAGTGGGTAAGTTTATCTAATTTATCTTACAAGTAGCGTCCTCTGTGGGTGATCAATATTGTCGCAAATGCTCCTATGAAGTTACGGCTGCTCAACACAGATGGTGCCTGTGGCTACGCGATAATGATTTGCAGTTTTTTTTTTTTTGTGAGGCTAGGTTATAATGTTTTATTTAAATTCACTGTTTATGTGTTATTCAACACTAACAGTATTGTTTGTTTTTGTTGAATGCACTGTGGACTTTAAATCGTCTAATTTGCGGTATTGTTCCATTTACACGACTGATTGTTGGAATTGACTTATGGTTAAGGTAGTTCACTTCACGGGGATTAATTATTTTATTTCGGTTTTATATAGTTCGTCCTGTTGGCACTTCGGACTCCGTATCCGTTCGCACTTCGTATTGGTATGTCTAATGCTTTTTATCTTATATTTTAAATTTCACTTTCATTACAGAACCGATGTAAACTGGCACTATGGCGCCCAATAGGACATACAGAAAGGTCAGGTGAGTAGCACTCTCGACCGTATTGCGTGTATGTCCAGATACGAATGCAAACGAAGCAAGTGGAATACGCGAGGGACATAGCAGGTGACATTCTGTAGTTTCTGCCTACCCGCGAAAAACGCGAGTTTATATGTATTTGTGTCTAACTAATTTTATACACAAATAAAATACATTTTAACAATTCGTCAAAGGGGTCTAAACGATTAATGGCTACTCGACGCCTCCATGAAAACTCTGTTAGCCAGTCAGCAAAATTTTCTTTATTATTTTCCTTGTGGAAGGCCCTCTTTATAACTAGCCAGGGACTCTCTATGCGTTTTGAGTGTGGAACGCCTGATGTCACTAATCTATTTTCTTTTTTATGTATAAACCCATTTTCGGAAAGGCAGTCATAAGCTCTCCAAAAGTCCGTTTGTATAATAGAGCCCTCCCGAACATGTTTTTTTATAAGTGCCAATACATCAGCTGATCCGTCATTATCAGGACACAATTCCACACGCAGATCATCACAGCCGTCTTCTACCATTCCTAACACCCAATGGCCTTCCACTTGACATCCTCTGTTAAATTTTCTTTTCCCAAATTTGGATTCGTCAATATGTACAATTCTTCCAGGCCCTCCAATTAGTGGCCTTTCACTTTGGTTTTCTAGTTCGTTAAGTACTACTGTTTCACGACAATAGTTGTACCACTCAGCTATTGTTTTGTGGGACAAAACTGTTAGTCTTATATCATCCTTTGTGTCTCTTTGCACTGTTTCGTATGAGTTATTGTGGCTATATGCATACATCAATTCAAAAACAATTGGTAATGGTAAATGAACATTTTCAAACCACGTTCCGATAGCTCTGCTTTGGCTTTTTGTTCTGCATTTGCTCTTGTGACAGCGGAATATCCCCAGTTGGCTAGAAACGGGTCTAGTAAGTCTCATGGGCCGATGGTGATAAGTACATATCTTCATTGTAGGTATCATACCTCTTTGCTCGGCAAACTCTATGCAAGATTCATGGGTGCCTAATTTAGAATATAACCTCTTGTGGTTCCATAGAGCACGAATCTCTTCGGTATTCATCCGCCTGTTCGAGGATGCAGAAGGTTCGGCCAGTGGATCCCGTTCCCAGATGTCCACAGCACTAGAACATCCGGGAATGGTAAACAGAGAGCACATGGGCACAAGCGGCTCATCAGAGTCCAACACTTGTACGGCAGTTAACATATCAGGAGATGAAGCAGCGGCGGAACACGAAGGGACGCACGAAGCCGGGGGCTCCGATAAAGTGCACACAAG
Organism: Brachylomia viminalis; assembly: GCA_937001585.2. Classification (NCBI taxonomy): domain Eukaryota; kingdom Metazoa; phylum Arthropoda; class Insecta; order Lepidoptera; family Noctuidae; genus Brachylomia; species Brachylomia viminalis. The sequence goes on from OW443299.2 coordinate 16,454,001, forward strand.
CGGCTCATGAGAGTCTATCACTTGCACACCACTCAGAGACGCCATGGTGTACATAAATGATACACTATAAATTAGTAATGGTGTCAATCAACGCGTTTTTTTTCTTTTTCTTCTTTGGCCATTGAGACGATTTTGACTATCCTGCCAGCGTCATGGGATGACGTCAACGCAGCAAGGGGAGCCGTCGAACTTTGCACTTCTTGGTAGTGCTAGTTGTATGTTATTAGCTGAAAGGACGAGACAATGATTGTAAGTAAGCGTTTTGTTTTTGTATTCTTTTGAAACTTCACAAATCTACATAAATATATATTTACGACGTTATTATTACAACACACTAAACTACATTTTGTTTTAATTTATATTTAAAATTTTTGATAAGATTTGGATAAGTTAAGCAGAAAAGTTAGTCAAGATGGAATGGAAGTTAGTAGTAAGAGGAATTTTAATTTTGGAAAGCTCATGATACAGGTCAAAGGATTGGGAATTTAATGGACAAGAGAAGAAGATATGGTCCAGAGTACCACCAGCAAGACCGCATTCGCACAGGGAACTGTCACGAACACGCAAAGTCCAAATCAATTGGAACAAAAGGCCAATTTTAGAGTTTTGATAGTACGTAGACGATCATTTGGATGCATCTGTAAGAAAACAAATTTCAACCTTCCCAGTATCTCTTGATGGCCCGATCGATGTCGTCATGGGATGTTTTAGAGATACCAAGTTCTAAAACGATCTTTAGCCCGAACTGGACCACCTCATAAGCGGAAAAGACCGGAAGCGAAGGATATTGACAAACAGGTGAGGAGAGAAGTTTAAGCTCTCTGTACCTATCATCAATAGAATAGATGTATTATTCCAAAAGGAAGACACGTAAAGAGAGAGGTAGATTTGTTCCAAAATGGGAGTAAAGGATGGGACAAAAGGGAGAAAACTTTTGACAAGAAACGATCTGCTAAGTATTGTCTTCGAAAGTTAAGAGGAGGTTCGGCACATGTTCTGCACATTCAACCCGGAGAGCATTTATGGGGGAGTATTTCATGGCACCAATTACGATCCTAAGACATTTGGCCTGGACAGAATCTAGTCTAGTCTACGCAGAGCTTCCTTGTTACACGGCTCAATTAGGTAACTGCAATAATCCAACATGCTTCTGACCAGCGCATTGTATATCAGCTTTAAGGTATGGGTGAGCTCCCTACCAGACACTTGCCAAAGCCTTGAGGACCGATACCAAGCGCTCACATTTTTTGACAGCTTTATCAATGTGATACATTCCCGACAATTTGTAATCTAGGGTAACTCCAAGAAACCTGGACTTCTCCTTAATGGGTATGGCCTGACCGTCACTATTAATGTCATCCTGCGGGATATGGCGTCTACGAGTAAAGACAACTGCAGCACTAAGAGCCATTGGTTTAATAAGGCTAACAAGATATTGATGGTCTGAGCGGCATCTTCGATGGAACCGCCACAGACCAATAATGCAATATCGTCAGCATACTGAAGTACTTTACAAATTAAAGGAGATTGTTCTGCATCCATACATCTTTCGCCCCAGAACCAACAGCGAAGGAAAATTACTTTGCATGTTCTAAATTATAAATGATAAATGATTTTATTTCTGTAAGTAGGTTTGAACAAACACTTTTACACGTCAATCATATTTTTTGTAATTTGTTTTTTGTAGTTTTCATTAAGTATATGCCCATTAAGACAAAGTTTAATGACGGACAAGTTGCAGAAAGCATTTATTTGAAAAGAAAACAAAGATTTTGAGGTTATATTTAGTAAGAAATAATCCTTTCAATACTTAGAAATACATGCTAGTAAATGCCTGCCACTAATGTTATTTTTATTGCCTGTATGTGGCTAGTTAAGCTAAGAGTTTCAGTAAAACATTTAAGTACATATGTATTTACCTATCATGTTTGGTGTTAAATAAAGCAAATTGAAATCTCTACACAATGTAACCACGAAGAAATGCGAGCGTGTGCAATAACTTGACAGTTAAGTTGATTGACATGGCATGACCAGGATTAGGGATGCCCATACATTAGATCATGCTTAATAAAGGGCGTTTTGTGCACTCACTCGTATTTATTTATTTAACACTTTAAGCACACACATGTACAGAGGCGAACTTAATGCCATAGGCATTTTCTACCAGTCAACCTTTGGGTGATGCAGAGACAAACAGTGGTAGGTGCAATTTATAATGATAATTTAGGAATAAATATGTTTAAATATAAAGACACGCATAAACTTATTAATACCATACATATAATACACATACCCAATTATATATAAATATAAACACAAATAAATGCACATAAATACACGAATATACTAAAAACAAATTGGACAAACAATAAGAAAACATTACCGCTGTGACGATACTGCCAGCTTCTTGCGAATGTGCTCGCGAACTTTAGTTTTAAAGGATAATCGGTTAGTTGCCATCCTGATTTCCTGGGGAAGCGCATTCCACAGAGAGATAGATTGAACGAAGAAGGAAGAGTGAATGAAGTCTGTGCGGTGAGTGGGACATTGAAGAAGACGATTGTGTGATGACCGTAGATTTCTATTGTGGTTGGCGCAAATGTACGGAAAGTGGGGGCTAGATAACCAGGGGAAGAGGGAGAATCAAGAAACGAAAACCAGGTAGTCAGCGCCCTTTGCTCTCTGCGCTGGCGTATGGGCAACCACTTTAGAAGCGACCGATGCGCAGAGACGTGATCATATTTACGCAGATTGAAAAAAATATGAGCTCCCGGAAACTGCGGAACTCTTCGGCTATCTTTGCCACTGTGTCCTTGGCAGGACCAGCGCACTGAATTTGTGCTTCAAGCTCACCCGTCTTCCTCAAAAAGTTATCCTCAACGGTATTCTGTGCAACAAGGACTTCGGCCAATTGAGACATTATGTGATGTGTAGTGCTAACAAATTTTGTATGATAGTGCGGACGATGAGCTGGCAGGTGGTGTTTATAATGTGTGTATGTCACATGTATGTGCCACAAACGTGAGTACTTGATATACTACTATTGCAGACCAATAACTCACATAAACTGAATCAGTATTTTAATTTAATTATATTTTTAATAAAATTCCGAAATGTAAAAGCGTCTATACTTTTTTAACACCTAACCCCGAGAAAAAAGTATTAATCGTTATCGTCGTCGTTATTCGTTTGAATATGAGTGAGCGCGAAATGCTGCACACATTATGAACGCGATCTCTGCCTACGAAATGTTTTTAGTGAATACTCGAATCTCGGATCGGTGCACGTGGACTCTCGTATTCGATTCGTATTCGTGTTTTTAAAACAGATGATGAAAAATTCCCCAAAACGAATCGGAAATACGAATCGACTACGAGTGAGTGCACAGTGCCCATTCGTGCATTTCTGATCCGTTTTTATGCTATTCGTAAAAAACACGAATATGAATCGAATAGGAGGTAGTGGACAAACGCCCTTATGTGTAGTAATTGTATAGAGAAAGATATAAATAATTAATTATTTAGGATGCATGGATTAGGATATGAAAATCGGTTTTGTTGTTGAATTCTTTTTGGATCTAAGGTGTATGGCACCAATAAAAAGGTAGTACAAGTCACTACAGAAGCGTCATACCCTAGCTAGAGCGAAAAAGGTTGAAAAGGAAAGTACATAGGTACGAATGCGTATGATATCCGTCAGCAGGTGGTAGACTCAAGTAATCTTGCTCTCGATGTGTGAAATGAAAGATTGATGGGCATCACTAATCGTCAAATCTAATTGTCAAAGATGGCAGCATTTTTGATGTGATGTCGTAAATCGTTACAGCTCTTTCAATTATTAATTAAGGAACGCAGAAGGTCCGTTTCATACAGATATTCACAACTAGTATGATGCAATATATATATATATATATAATTATTATGTACGTCAGATGTTTGTTGGTCCTAGGGCCATTTTCGATGATGTCTTATAAACAGGCAGAAAGATGAGAGGTATAAATATTGTTTAAAGGGGGACTAAGTACAGATCCCTGAGATAGACCTCTCCAAACCGACATCGGTTCTGAGCTTTTTCCGGGAATCCTGAGTTGAAAACTGCGATCTGAAAAGATACTGCAAATGATTTGACAAATCCTAGCCAGGATTCTCAGCTCTTGCATTTTCTGCCTAAGAACTGGCAGGAGGACAGAATCATAGGCAGCAGCGATGTCTAAGAAAACGGCTACCAGACTCATTCCTGCCACCTACATACCAGGGCCAGCCCGATCTCTGATATGACGATACCCACACTATCAGCTGTACCCAGACCTTTCCTTAAGCCGAATTGAGTCGTTGGGAGCAGTTTCCTGTTATCTACAAACCATTCTAGTCGGATTTTAATCAGATGTTCTGGAAGTTTGATAAGTATGGAAGAAAGAGCAATTGGCCTGTTAGAACAATGATCACTAGGATCTTTACCAGCTCTAATATGGTGATTACGACTTGAACCTTCCAATGAGGAGGAATATAACCGGAAGTAAGACAATCATTGACTAAGTCCAGATACTATTGGTGAGTCTTATCACCAGCTTTAGTAATGAAAAAGGGAATCCATCCACTTCAGCAGATTTTTTTGCATTGGCGAGGACTGATTTAAGTTCCTCCAGATCCAGAGTAAATGGCATGTCCAGAGGGTCATCTGATATCAGCCGAGAGTCCGAAGCGACCCACTCATCCATACCAGGAACATAGGGACTGGAGCGAGCTTAGAACTAACTGGTTACCCAGTTCCGCAGACAGTATGTTACCGGAGGGCGGTCTTACACCACTTCTGAAGGATTTCAGTTTATGCCACACCGCTGACGCGGGAGTGGATGGATTCAGTGAGCCACAATACTTCCGCCAACCTTCTCTCTTCTTGTTTTTGAGTAATTTCTTAGACTTGAACAAAATATGTTGAAAAGCAAGGATGCTATCCAGGATAAATATATTCATGTCGGAGTTTAAATTCATTCCGGCTTCATCCTGATCACGCCAGAGCAGTCCCTAGCCCACCATGACGGGGATGGAATTTTGCCCATCGGCGGCTTGTTTTGGAGGGAAGCAATCATCTGCTGTAGACGATATTGTGTTGGAAAATGACGAAAAGCATTCTTGACTCAGGATTCATGGATGGAAGGGAAGAGACTCGTAGGTCTCAGATTTTTGAGTATAGGTCCCAATCCACTGAGTTCAGCTGGTATTTCAACAATGGAGGGGAAATTTTGTCAGGAATAGTCTTGGAAGCGACTTCAACCATGATGGGATAGTGATGTGACATGAGTCACATTCAAGCAACTTCAATTAGAAAGGCTGGCTATACTAGAAGAACAGAATGTTAAATCCACACAGCTGCTGTTCTGCCCTGGCGCAGACCCACGTGTGGAACAGCCATAATTAATTACACAATGGTTAGGTTCATCTAATATATCCACTAGGCCTATACCAAAGTGGTCACAGGTTTCAGACCCCCATCTATAATGATGGCTATTAAAATCACCCATAATTAGTAATGGACCTTGTACATTACTCAGCAAACTTTTAGTTAAAATAAGTTCTTCAATTTGTGGATGTGCAATATAAAAACTAAATTCATATCTTCAGCCTTAACAACAACAACATTGATGTTGAACACCAACATAAAGTAGAGGAATCGGGGAGAATGGTACTTTGTTATTAATGAACAAACAAAGCACATCCCCGATATCCATCTGATCTGTCATGCGAACACCACTGAAACATGGAATCCTGAAATTACTTTCAGTATGAAGCCATGTCGTCTCAGTGGTGCCGCAGATCAATGGTTTGAACTTATTAAGAGTAGGTCAGGTTTCCTGGGAGAAACACTCCTCACATTACATTGAAGGAATGTCAGGGGGTGGTATATTGTGAATGTAATTAACTATAGATGTCAATTTGTCGGCGACATGGTCAGGTAGGGATTGTTTTGGATTTGCTAATACAGTAATTAGCATACTGGATATAATATTCAAAATATATTCTGAGCTGTCAGGGTTGGTTGCACCTTACCTAGGGTAAGTGCAACCGTTTTGAGAAGGAGAGAAGGAGTAGTTCTTTGTTCGCTTATCATAGCTAAGTGAAAGTGGGGTTTTGGTTTAACGGAAGACCTTTTTATGGTAAGATTTTGGATTTTGGGAGAGTAGACTGGGGGGATGAGATGGAATTGCTTCTAGTTTAAGTCTTTTGAGATAATCTCAACAATTCAGCATTTGACCTTAAAACTGGAGGAAAAATCTGACTTGCTTCCGGATATGAGACTGCCATAAGAACTTTTATGCCCTTCTGTCAACCCAATTCAGGACAAGTCTTATCATTAGCATAATGATTGCCAGGTCAAGAAATACAATAGGCACACTCAAATGACACTTGGCATCAATCTCCTGGGTGGTTGTGACCACATTTAAAGTTTGTGTGTGAACATACTGACAACAATTATTGAAGCATTGGATAATTGGGTACATGTATCTCTCAACAGAAAGTGCAGAGTAAAAACAAAAAACATGCTTAAGTAAAATTTGCCCGTCAAAGGTTAGAACTACCATTTGAGTTTTGTTTCCATTCGGTTACACCCAGAGAAGTCATCTTACGGCTCTTCTCCTAGCCTTAATAACAGGGCACATCCAATGGATTCCTTGATGTTCTCTTTAACTTCTTCCTCAGTTCATTCAATGGGAATGTCTCTGACAGGACCTAAGTGAGTGATGTTAAATTGGGGGATTGAGGCAACAAAATTATTTTTATGTAAAATGGGACTGATTAGAAAACTGTTAGCATCCTGGTGAGACTTGAATTTGACTGAAACCCGGTTTCTTCCTAAATGTTTGACACTGCCTAGGAGTATATTGCTGAAATTATTTTGTGTCAAGAACATACCAAATGTGTCAGGGTGCAGAGTAGTATCTGGGGTCTGACCATCTTTTGAAGATGCGTCTAATATATTTGGGGGTAATCTCTCGTCATATAAATCTGTATTCTAATTGTATTTTTAGCTAGCTTAGGAGAGTTGATTAAAGTAGGCGGGGTTGATTAAAGTACACAAGAGTGTAATCAAAGGGATCAGGAGGCTCAGGGAGTTTTTTGGTATCTATAGTGGATGCCAGGTAAAATCTTTAAAAATAAACTAAATTAATGTTTACAAACCTTACGCTTAAAACACAAACACAAAGAAGTAATAAAAACCACTAAAATCCAAAAAAATCGCAACACAAACACAGCACGTGTTAAGGCCTTCACGACTACCCGAAGTTCTCCTCAAAGATCAACACGTTGGTGCAAAGAGTACGATGTACGCTCTCGACTGTGAACACGAATTTACACTTACTTGAGTTACTTGACTTACTGAAATACTGACCAGTTACACTACACCTGTTACCACTGACCGGACTGACGTATAAATATTATTTATACGTCAGTGGTGACAGAGAATTACTGACAACTGTCAAACGTGTTAGCGTCCAACGATTACGTTTTGTTCAAGTTTTGTTACCCACAAGTTTTATTATTTTTAATTTCACTAAATTTTACATTATTTGCTTTAAAATTGAGCTCAGACCAAATAGTGCTTATTTGAGTTATTTGCGGTAGCAGATATTTGAAAATGAATTAATGTTAGCTGAAGTCAAAAAGGAACTACCCGAAATGTATAGTTTTTGGCAAAGACATTAAATTATGTTTTTGGCAATGTTACAGGTACCTACCCTCAAAACAATAACTAAAGCATACCTACCCTTCCAAATTATTAAACAAGCACAATGTTTTGAAATCTGTAGTAGGATGCCAACAAGGTGACCCTCTCGGACCAGTCATGTTCAGCTGTTATTTAGATGATGGAACGCTAGGAGGTGATTTAGACACCGTTCTAAAAGACCTACAACTTCTCAAACAGCAATATAAATCTATCGATTTGGCGTTAACCCCTCAAAATATTAATTTTACTATTCTGACATTACAACACCAGCCTATACCTGTAGTTTATTAGCCACACTAAAACTTTTGAAAAATAAATACTGAATCTCTAGTTTCCCCAATTTTAATAGACAGCTTTCTCCTTTCATCGTCGAAAAAATCAAAAACTGTAACGAAATTTCGAACAGACTTTCCAAAATTAATTTACATTCGGCATTCACCCTGATTAGATAATGTTGTTTTGGGCCAAATTTTATATATTTTCTACGTTCTTCCTTAGGGAAGCAGCCACATTTCATCTGCCTAGCCTTTTCCCAACTAGGTATGTTGGGGTCGGCTTCCAGTCTAACCGGATGCAGCTGAATACCAGTATTTTACATGGAGCGACTGCCTATCTGACCTCCACAACCCAGATACTGGGTAATACAATACCCCTTGGTAAGACTGGTTGTCAGACTTTCGGGCTTCTGACGACCCGTAACGACTGTCAAAGATCCACGAATGACAGCCGGGACCAACGGCTTAACGTGCTTTCCGAGGCACGGAGCAGTGGTGATGAAATAATTTACACAAAGTAAAGCGCCTGTCGGGGTTCGAACCTACGGCCTACAACTCGTAAGTCGCGGCCGTTACCACTGGGCCACCACTGCTCAGGGAAGCAGCCACATTTGTTGGACAAAATTTACCAAATTATTCGCAGCACACGAACATCCATTTTAAATTGTGGCCTTGGATGACCGAGCGTGGCTTCAAGCCACAATACCCATCCATTACGATAGTCTCGCCGCCGTCCGCAAAATTACCAGTATTAGCTTACCGGTTCCTGTCTTCTGTTCACAGCACCGAAAAGTTGACCGGGAAAAATTTTGCCTCGACCCTGGTTGACACTGAAGTGCAGTGCTTGACTGATGCAGTGAACGCCTGGACAGCGGCTTGCCTGGATACAGATCAGCCCGTGAACCCAACTTCCCAGAGATAGTAGGATTAGCCGCACCACAGGTTGGTACGGATTAATCTTATCTATAAGTCCTCTAATACTGCTAAGCGTACCGGCCTGCTGTCTGTGGGAGAACAGGAGTCGGGCTTCTGGCTTCAGGCACTACCGTCACTCAACTTATGCACTATGCTGGGTGACACTACTTTCCGGTTCGCTACTTGTCTGCGTCTGGGCGCTCCTTGCGGGGCTCCGCATCGCTGTCAGTTCGGTGAAACTGTTGACTGCCTCAGACACCATGGCCTATCTTGCAGTAAGAGCGGCACGACACGCCAGCATTAATGACATCATCTCTTGTCACCGCTGGGGTGCCAGCTGTTTTAGAACCCAACGGCTTGGCACGCAACGATGGGAAGAGGCCAGATGGAATGACCATAATACCCTGAAAGTTAGGCAGGCCTTTGGTGTGGGATGTAACATGTGTGGACAACCATGCGCCATCCCATCTTCGTAGCACGGCGAGCTGTGTTGGGGCGGCTGCTGCAGGTGCGGAAAGCCTCAAAAGTTATATGTTCGAGCCGTTTGGGGTTAAAACACTAGGGCCATGGGGTCCGAGTGCCCCCTTGGTTTTTCGAGACTCACCAGACGGTTGGTTAACTCTTTATGTGACCAGATGGCTGGCCCATTTTTTGGTCAAAGAATCAGCATTGCCATACTAACACGTGGAAATGCTGCCAGCCTTTTAAACACTTTCCCTGTTGACAGCTATGTGGAAGAATTTGTTGATGCCCTATGATTCTTTTCCTTCTTTTATTATTTATGTATACATGTACAGTCGCCAGCACATCAAGTTATACGAAATTGTCAAATTTCTCTAAAAGATTTAGGTTATGTCGTAGACAGAGAAACTAAGGTTATGTCCAAAATCGAATGAGAAAATTTGACAGATTGTGGTAGCTTGCTTGACCCGCTGCTGTGTGTACATTTATTATTATATGTCTGTTAGCTTATATATATTCTATGTACATAATATTATTGTCAAGTTGAAAAGTACGAATTTCAAGCGAGAGCGTATTTTTTTCTAATTACTTATGATAAAGAAAAGTTATATTCCGTTAGTGTCACTAAAAGTATTTTCTAACTCAAAAAGATTTCTTGACTTTATAATATAACTTTTGTCCTGTACATTTTATTGATGCGCATAGAATATTTCAGGTAGTGAAATAATAAAAACTCAAATGAACGGTTCGGTTTTTTAACCTAGCTAGCCGAAACTGTGAAACGAAACGTTTTGGTCAGCACAGTCAAGGTTACAAATTACAAAAAGCGGGAAACAAAATTTGCCTGTGATGAAAATGATTGTTTACTAAGAGTTTATTTATCAAATCAAATATCACACCATAGACCGTTATTTATATTTTTATATGTGACGTTAAGCGACAAAAGTTTAAACTCACTTGACGGTTACACACTTACGTCACTCTTGAATTAGCTACAACCAAAATAAGATTGGTGCATTCCATTTACTTACTGGCAAAAGATTTAATCTCACTGCATGTGTTGTTGCCTATGCAACAACACATGCAGTGAGATTAAATCTTTATATCTATATAGTGAGATTATATCTATATATAGGTACGTAATTTATGGCCCAAAGGAAGACTGACGAAAATCTTCATTCTTCGTCATTTCGACAAGAACCTCCTCATAACTTTGTGGAGGCATAGACAAATTTTATTGTGGGACAATATTGTGGTCCAAAGAACAATGTGCGGATGTTTTAAATTCAAGCGTAACTAGGACACTAAAGATTGGTCGAAGTCTCATCCCAATAATTTTTTTATTGGTTTGAGGTCGACGTAAGTGTGTAATGTAAGTTTTCAAGATATTATTATCTATTGTTTAAAATAAATGCACATTTTCATTTGGTAAAATTTTTACTTTGCAGAATATTATGAAGAATAATGTCATTTAAGCATTTGGTCATTAATCAAATGATTTATTACAGCAAACCATCAGCAAACAATCTTTAAACAAAAATTTGATGTCATTTGCGTACTTCTTTGTAAGTTTATGTGCTTGAATTTGTCTGAAACAAGTCAAATTTATGGTTACGTATGGAACTAGTTATATTAGGTTAATTATTTAAAAAAAATGGTTAGGATAGGTAAGGTTAAAACTGTGACCTCCTACGCACGAGCCGAGCGAGTGAAGCACAGAACATATTATTATATACCTACCCTAAACACTGAAATCGCGAAAAAAAAATCTGTTGTTCCCTACATTTATGTTTGCATAACCCTTCAAAATGTAGGGAACAGCTGATATTTTTTTGTGATTTCTGGTTTGGTCCCATAGTGAAAGTTGTTCATAATGATGAGTACAATGACCCTTTAAAATAATGCCCATGAATTCAATTTCACCCTGTATAAATGATGTGCTTGAAACCTTACACATGCATCCATTTACACAACTTTCCACTACCCATCATTCATGCGAAGGTAAATAATACTATCCAAGGCTGCCTTGCAGAAATCCCTGACCACACATTGTGTTATATCCTTAGGTAGGTATACAAAATCCTATTAAATGTGAAGGTTTGTATGTTTGGATTTGTGTTACTCAATCACGCAAAAACGGCTGAACGGATTTGGGTGAAGATAGTTTATAACCTGGTTTATAACACATGGGATATTTTTTTTTTATCCTGGTAAATAGTATGGCTTAACGTCTGTTATCAATTTATGTTAAAACTGTTTGTATTTTTCATTTCTCTCCAGACCCAATTCTGCAGTCCACGCAGACGAAGTCGCGAGCAGAAGCTATGTAGTACCCAATATTTGTCTCGTTATACATTTCTGTCTATGACTACTTATTTAAAACTGGTACATTCGTCTTGTGGTCGCAAGCGCGACTGCTCAGCATAAGGTTATGGGTTTATTTCCTTGGTCAGTCTTAAGGGGGTCAGGACTTTCTCAGTAGTAGCCTTTTTTTTTTTTGAGGGTGGAAATCAGCAAATAACTTCTCCCGCTCTGGGCAGAGCGGGAGGGCGTGTCAGACTCTTACTGACTAAAACCCACCCGTGTTCCTTCAGTTGCCTGTGCCAGGGGCCACGGTATCCCTCTCGGACTTTCCCGCAACCCTGGCAGCTCAGTAGTAGCCTGGACTCGGAATTTGTGACCGGTTCATGCCAATGACCTGCGGAGAATTGTGTATGTACTTAACACCAATGCCCAGCCCTACGGGGGATACAAGCGTTATGCTATGGCATGTTCTATTCTATGTATCTATCAATGTTCACCAAATGTTGAACAAGCCCCCCTAGCCGGCAAGTGAAAACCGTTTGAGTGGCGACAATTTGTTGCCTCGCCTTATTCGTCGCAGATAAGTGGCTTGCCATACTCAGAGGGACTCTCACCGGTGCGTTCAGGTTTGAGTGTTCACTCGATATCACACTAGTTTTCGTTTGTTTGCTTTTATAATCGCGTGATTTCACTGATGTACCTACTTATTGATTGATTTGTGGTTTGAGTGGAAAGTCTGCTCAAAAACACGGGGGGGGGGGATGAGAAGGGACCTGGTAGTCTGATTCTTGACTATTTTAGGCTGTTAGTGCAAGGATTGGCCACTTCGAAGACATTGTATTTTAGAATTGGTGGTTATCGCTAAAGATATTCCACTACCCTCACCTACTGACGATATCCACATAATTTTTTACTAACTACTGGCTGAGTATATTATCCTCCCGATCGAATTTCAGTGTAAGCGGCCAATCTCAACGGAGATTAGCCAAGTATGTAGGAGATATTATAGTGCACAAGTGTGTGCGCAAACACAGACGCACTCTCTGTTCCTGTAGGTACCTACTCTCATAGTCCAATTGATATTATTATTCTACCTCCAAATATCCAATATAACACAAGGTTATTTTTGTACTGATTGAATTAGCGTCATCACAAAACACATCGTATAACAGTGACATAAGTACCTATTCATTAATGACTACGATCCAGTGATATGTGATAATAAGGTCACAGAAACGGCGAATAGTGTGAAAGATAATGTTAATAATTACGGCTTATGAATGGCTAATTATGTTTTATGAGTAATTACTATTATAGTAAGGTCAGGCCTCCGTCACTCCATGTACTTGCGCGCTATAATTACCTACCGCTCGAGCGAGCGCTCTCGGACCGTTTGCGGTCCAAATTACGTGCTGTAGGATCGCGCGGTGCGAAGCAATCACAACTGTACGCTTGAGCATTTAGGCACATTTTAGCATGCAGTGGTTGCTGAGGCGACGGAGTAGGCTATTATCTCAATAGGTATTGGAAATTTTCTACTGAGTGAAGTATCTGTTACGTAGTAACTATTTAGTAATCTGTGGTAAGGTGTTACTGTGTTACTTCTGTGTGTGAAAGGTTGAAGAGTTGATCGAATTCTTCTTTCAAAGTTCTACTAGATTCAGGGCTTTAGAATGTGAATGGCATAGTCCATTGATACTTTGATAGTCTCTCGTTGTCTACTGCGGACCTTATGGCACTCTCTTCAATACGTTTGCCTAAAATCTCATAATATTCATCATTTAGGTGGATGCGGATGGTTCGGTGCAATTATTTGTTATGAATCCTGACTGGCCAACTCTCAACTTGAGTCACTTGGGCCCTAGCAACTGGTAGATGGCAACGTATATATATATGTCTTAATAGAACTGCAGTTCAGTTCAGTTCGTCTTCTTTATGGACTTCGGGCCGAATCTGTCTGTGTGCACTAGGCATTCCACAAGCATGCATGTTTGAAAGGGTTGCATGTGCTCGGGTTTCAAAGGAATATTCTTTACAGTGTTTTTGGGCACAGATGATACAGACATACCTACATAGTTCTACTACTCAATGTCCATTCAATTGGACCGGAGCGAAATATAATAAATGAAATACGTGTGCGCTTCCAAATGATGTCAGTGTCAAACAGATGTTCTTCACAATAATTTAGAATATGAAGTGGTCATTATAGAGTATGAAGTAATATGAGTAATAGTGGTCATTTATCACAAGCCATACAAAAGGTACTTACTGGAATCCCTTGACTGTTTGGAATTAATTTCTAACTAGCTTTTGCCCTCGGCTTCACCCGCGTGTAGGTCGAAAATAATCCTACAGGAACGTACTACCTGGATAAAAAGTCTCCTATGTCCTAACCTAAGTCATGGTTTACTTGTGTGCAAGATTTCATCCAAATACGTTCAGCATTTAGGTCGTGAAAAGGTAACAGACAGACAGAGTTACTTTATAACATACACGGTGACATTTGAATCACAGTTTTGCTAGAACAAACGTTGTTTAGACCATGGTCTATTAAAACATGGTTATTAAAACAATCTAATCTAGGAGTTCTCAAATTAGTCTTATGTTGCTCAAACGTGTAATAATGTTTGAAACATTAACCGTAACTTCAAAGTACTCATCACGGTAGCGATATTGCATTCAAGACGCGAGCGCAGCGCGTCGCAGCCGCAATGTCTGTGTTGTAGGGCGTAACGATAATCCCGATAGTTTTAACATTGCTTATTTTCTGTTTTTTTAGAAAACCAATGACGTTTTTTTTTCTATTGGATGCTATAGAATGGTTGTAGACCATGGTCTGAACAACGTTTGTTCTAGCAAAACTGTGATTCAAATGTCACCGTGTATATAAAATAATATAAATCAATAAATACATAGTATTTATGTACTACCTATTGGTGTACAGTGCCCTCCAAAAGTAAGTTGAACTTAATCCTTTCAGCTATAAAGTCTGAGTCATTATGATTTAAAATTCTAGTTTACTAACCTACGAGTAAGAAAAGTTGCAATAATCTGGACAGCACCGCCTTTTTTCCTCAAGCACGCTTTCATCCTATTGGGATAATGATGCTTAATGATAATGAAACAGCAATGTTTTTAATTAATTCGTCTCTGTTGTAAGAATCATGTTTTATTTGATGCGCACCCATACTTATTCTGCTACTGGTGCCGATTCCCTTGTTCACAAACTAAACTAAATTTAAGAATGCATCCTTTTCTTTCTATTTCATTATGAAAAGGACAGAAGATAAAATATTAGTTTAGTCCTGTCAAATTAGTCAGCACCTGACGTAATTTGATATAATTTTAGTAGTCAACTTTTTAATCACGTCTAAACTTGTATGGAGTAGTGTCAGGCGCTGATTAATTTGACAGGACTAAACTAAAATTTATCTTCTGTCCTTTTCATAATGAAATAGAAAGAAAAAAATGCATTCAACTTAAATTTAGTTTAGTTTGTGAACAAGGGAATCGGCATCATTGTTTATGTAACTAAAAATATAGCAACCTTGGTATTGAACCGTCTATCGAACCGTATCGAGTGACACAATAATATTACCAGCACGTCTATACCTACATGTTATAAATTGAAGTCGCTTTTCGTGGTCTGTCTGTGTGACGGCGTTGTTCTTCTAAACTACGCAACGGATTTTGATGCGGTTATCACCATCACATTTTGATGCGGTTATCACCATCACATTTTGATGCAGTTATCACCATCATATTATTATAGATAATTTATTCTGAAAGCTTTAGGTATGTGTATGTACGTTTAATATTGATGTATTATCAATAATAACGTAGGTGAAAGGTGTACGATAATTCTGATCCGTTGAGGTGAGATGATCCATTTTTATTGCAACGAAACATCTAGTTGTCTACATTATAATAAAGAAACCTCGATGTTTTGTCAAGTCGTAAAAACCGTGCGAAGCAGGGTCGGGTCGCTAGTTACTTTACAGGGTCAAATTAAATTAGCTAGCGAAACTCTGCAGATATAATGGGTATCGATATCTAAAAACGATAAAATAAAAATATGATGAGATATGGAGGATTTTTTGGGGGTAAGCGACCGCTGGTATTGTTGTTAGGTACTTGAACTAACGAGTTGAGAAAATTATTTTCTCTTTTGATTTATCGTGTTTAGATAGGTATCGATATTCATCACGTCTGCAGAGTTTTGCTAGCTAATTTAATTTGACCCTGTATAAGTATTAAGTAGGTAGATAGGTAAACTTGTGCCATTTCACACAATTTAATGCTTGCAGTTTAGTAATGGCTAACATAAACTGCTTTGTAGGAGCAATTATGATTAGTTGCGGCTTTTTAGAGTGTATTTACTGCGTGTAACCGTTAATTACTGCTGTCAGTCTTTAGTTGTTTCTAAGTAATTATAATGTGTTTAACACAGATTATTGTGAGATTATTGCTGATGTTCTTGCATTCTTTTGAGTGGTCATTTATGAATAAAAATACGATGAGTTCATTGATTAGGTAGGTACCCGGTATTATCTGCTTCGTGTAACACTACACGATTATACTAAAAAGTAGATCATAGGCACGAGTCCTACGTAGATTGCAGTAGAATACGAAAAAGTCGCTATAGGTATTTACCTACGCACACAATGATGCTGGACGCGTAGCATAACCATCATAGAAACGAGTTTTGTCGACGGAAGAATAGATACAATGACGATTGTAGAAAGATTTCTAAAGAAATCTGTCATTTTGTCTATTCTATCTGTCATTTTGTCTATTCTATCTGTCATTTTGTCTATTTTATCTGTCATTTTGTCTATTCTTCCGTCGACAAAACCCGTTTCTATAGTAGTCATCACAGAGTACTTTTTTTGTAGTCATGCTACGCGTGCTGATAAGCTCTTCTGTACACGCTATGACCGTATTTTCAAGACCAAATTTGGTTTTGCCAGTCATCAAAATACCTACTCACGAAAGGAAAGAAAATTTGTCTGGGGCCACGCTGTCGCCGGATACGGTGAAAAGGACTACAAAGATTGCAGTATTAAACACTATTGTATTGATTTTCAGCGATATAATATCATACTTGCTTTTACTCTACCTATTATGCATTCATATTTCATGTTATTTGATCATACAAATATTCCTACATTATTCTTTCTCTACAAATAAGTAGTTACGTTTTTAGGTACCTAAGTGATAAATCCTAAAGTGATGCAACGTTTCACAAAACCCTACACTTAAGAGTTAACGTGATTGGTAACAGAATGAGACTAAATAAATACTGATCTACCTACTTTTAGCGTGCCGAAATCAGGACCGCATTATTGTACCGCAACTGTTTGTGGATGGTATACAGGGTTATTGGTAAAACACCATCAATCTCTTAAGAGGTCATTGTACTCATCATTATGAACAACTTTTACTATGGGACCAAATATGACATCGCGAGAAAAAAATCAGCTGTTCCCTACATTTATACGTTTGCAGAACTCGTCAAAATGTCGGGACCAGCTGATTTTTTTTCGCTATTTTGTATTTGGTCCCATAGTTAAAGTTGTTCATAATGATGAGTACAATGACCCCTTAAGAGGTTGATGGTGTTTGACCAATAACCCTGTATATCTAAATGGAAACCCAACTAGCTTGTGGTAGTCTGATCGGCTACCACAACTGTTAACTGTTACCGACCTGTCCAATTCTTGTCTCCTTAATGCAATTCACTTGTTTCAAACATTCTAATTCCAGAATATGGTAACATCTGCTCTGTAGAGAAACATTATTAAAAAAGGTTCCCAAATTAGAATCCTTTTAAGGATTTAAAAGCCACTTATCGTTTTGGCAACGTAATCCTTTATGCTAATTAGATATTTCACCTGCTTCAAATAGTAATTAGTATTAATTTGGGCAGGTGGGAGAAGTTAACTCAAAGTATACTTACAGGTGCTAAACCGGATTTTAAGTTGACGTTAAGTCGCATTACAAATTGCGAGTTAGAAAAATGTAAGTAGTAGGTACAGAATCTATTTGCTTTTTAACTAATCCAGCGTTGAAATTATTCGTATTTATTAAGCTGAAGGGTCATTGTCCTTATGAAGATAAACTAAGTAGTAAGTAATAACTACATAGCTTCTATAACAAAGGAACCACGGAACAGAAAAAAACAGATAGGAACCATTTGTGAAGCCTCAGCAATGATATTTGTGGAAGGAGATTCGGGATCGCCGCAGATTGTTACGCAACCGCCTTGGTGATTAATTTAGAATGGCAAATAATGGTGCCGATTCTGTTGTACACCGAACTAAACTAACTAAACTATCACTAAAATTCCTTACTTTTGGCTATGAGAATCTTAAAGCTATTCTGCAAAATAAAATCTCTTTTAAAAATAATTTTGACACACCTAAAATCAAAGGCAATTGCGGCTCCACGTGATTTTTTTTTAGAGCCGGATGCGTGCTTTCGTGCAGCCTCGAGTCCTCGACATTGTTTTATATGGAATTTTTCACTTTTTGTATGGAAAATATGAAAAATTATTACCAATACGTAGAGTTTTAGAGGTTTATACGGGTTTTATGAAGGGGGTCGAAATTTTCATTATTTTTGCGATAGGACACCGTTTTCGAGATATAAGCAAAAGAAAATAAAAAAAGGTACAGTACTGTTTTTGCATCTGAAGTCGTGTTGGTGTAAATTTTAGTTCATGACAACGAATTTTATTCTTCACCTTTTTAATCGCGATTAAAAATAGGCAAATTTAGTTAGACAATCAAAATTTTTGGTGAAAAACGTAAAATTCAGAATAGCAAAATTGCCATTTACACTAAATTATAATCTCAGTGCCATCTTAGTGCTGTCAAACTAAAATTTAGTTAAGTTGTGTCACTTTAGTCAATTTCAGAATGGGAAATCGTCGTTTGACAGGAATAAACAAAATTTTGGTGATTTTTAGTCTATTTTAGAGAATTTTGTGACAAGAGAATCGGCACCATTGTGTATCAAACCTAGTGTGTATCAAACTCTTCAAATGGCACAAAATAGGGACTTCTGAACAAGTGCTCTTAAAACTAGAAAAAAAATAAAAAGAAAAAAAGGAAAATTCTAACGACGAGCACACCCCAACCTTTCAAAAAATCGAAACTACTCATAAGTAAGCTTACATAATTCTACTTTATTCAACGTCGTATACACCCCTATTTTGGATGCTAACCCTCATTTTGTTCCCCGGATCGATATGGCACGGGGTGCACGAAGGAAGTGCAACCGGGGCAGTTTGCACTTAGAGTTACGAAATTATTTGGAATATTGTTTGACCTGTGTCGGGGTGTAAATGTATATACCTAAGTATGCATATCAGTCATCAAGTTAAAGTAGTACAGGTTCTACCTAGTTCGGGACCAGCCGAGCTATTCTGTAAAGATCTCACCGTGATAACTTAGGTGAAGTGAGCTTGAAGTGAGTTGTCGATAGTTTCAATCCCTGCAATGATATAATATATAAACTATATGATGGCAATGATTTATAATACGTCATTGCCTTCAGGTGGAATGATAGCTCACATCACCTAAGTTATCACGGTGAGTTTGTTACAGAATCGACCCGCTGAAGACCTTGTGTGGAAGTTGTTTCATATTTATTTATTTATTTGCGATGCTACGCTTAAAGCAAAGAATGATCGAAAAATGTATGGATATTATTTTCTTCTAAGTGAGATAATCAGATAGTGGGGCCAAGTGATGTCTTTGATGTAATTTCATGATATTTTTATGCATGTATTAGAAATATTTGCACGACGGCGGCGGCGGGGTTTTTTTGGAGTCGAATATATAATATATACTAAAATTAATTTACCGTTTTATTATGTATATGTAGTACCTCTACCTATATTCTGGCAAATAAATACCTAAATTTAAATTCCAAGTGGAAAATGAGAGTGCCTATCATCCTAGGACTTAAATATAACAGGCGAAATGTGGATCGATTATATTATAATCAAGCATAAGATTGTAATTTTTGGAGATAAATAAACATATTTTTTTTCCTATTTTTATAGGTAGGTCTGCCTTACATTTCGCGGAAAACAGGCGGGTATATAATAAAACATAACATAATTATGTTATGTTTTTCCTAGGATATGCATGTACTCAGCAAAATGGGCTAAAAGTGACAAGAGCGGACCTGTGGGAGCGAAAGTATATAGTAAAACCTTTCCATTTTGCAGTCATTTCTTAGTTCTGATGTTTGAAAATAGTTTTCTGACCACAATAATTTTTATTTTGAGACTGCACTGAATGCCAATCCGCTGAATACAATCAGACAATACAAATGGAATGTCATCTTACTTTACTTCAAACAAACAAAATGCTTTGTAGCTATATTTAAGGTACAAAAAGAAAATGCATCTGCATACTACATCTAGGTAGGTACATACACAACAACAATACAACTCTAGTGAAACAATATTAATTATATTTTTCGTACCACTTGCTCAAAAAAGTGACATTCTATGCCACAAAAAGCGAACATAACAATAGTCATTTTTAATCTGTTAAAAACAGGGAAAGAAAATTGTACTGAATTTCATTCATCCTCTAGGGGGAGAATGTGATTTAAATTTGGAATACTTACCGAAATTTATACTGAACTACATCTGTGTTTACACCATTGAGTTTGTATATAAAGCATTATACATCTTTTTGAAAAAGGAATACGCATTTATTATGCAGTTAAATTACGAAAACCGACGAGGCCGTATGAGCTTGATGCCTTTACTTTTCCGACAAAAAAATATTAGTCTAGGAATTTGCCGCGTTTTTGTTTTCTTCAAAATACATAAACGTTATGTTTATTTTAATTGGTTTTATAAATAAGTTAATGTTCTAAAAATACGTTTAATTGTCATTATTTTTAATAAATGCTTATCTCATACTATTATTGTGTTAATTTTTTCGCAAATGGTACGAAAAGTAGAGTAAGTATTTTCCTCGGTGATAAAGCTGTCTTAGTCTTGGGTGAACTTAAATCCCTCGCTACACTCAGGACTCGTCTTAAATCCCTCGCTTCACTCGTGATTTAAGTTTTTAACACCCTCGCTACGCTCGGGAGTAAACCTCGAGTCCTTCATTACGCTCGCGATTTAAATCGTCACCCGCGACAGAAGACACTGCTTTATCCCCTTGGTTAATAATCTACTATTTTCTCTAATTAAGTGTTAATTTGAGATTTTTAATATATTATAGGAAGGGTAGTAGGTACTGATCACTTCATGCCTTTGTAAGTTTGAGGTTGGTGAGATACCACGACCGCGACGTAGCAAGCCTGATAGAAAAATGAGGAAAAAGGAGAGAACACAGAGTCAGACATACATATCATAAAAATAAAAAAAAACTACCCCCCTTTTGGATTCCGCCGCAGTCTGGTAATAAAATAGAAGAATTTTTTAAACGATTCTGCTTTTATGCCACCTTGTATATTTTCTAGCTGCAAGCATGTCTAGGGGCGCGTCCTACCCCTCTGATCTCGCCCCTCAACGCGTCCGGCCTGCAACTAATGCCGATTTTCTATATCAAAATAAAAGCAAAAGCTTCTAAACCCATTCGTGAGGAGTTTTTGTTCAACAAACATAAAGTTTACTTTTATGAAGGATGGTGTCTCCGATCTCAGGATTTATACCTTTTGGCGGCAAAGTATGTTAGCTATTTTCGTTCTGATAGTGATGGGTTAAACAGCTTACCTCCTAGTAAACTACTTATACCAAGAACAAATCGAGTCCTTCCTGAGACTGACTGTCAAAGTGTCCTAACAACACTTAAGTACCTATGTCTGTACACGGTCGTGTACCAGTGGCCGGCTATTGCATTATAAACTAATAATAACAAGCCAATGACATTAGCACTTTCGCCGGCCGGTTCTAGGCCATGATCTAATTAGCTGATTATTTTTAAACTAGAATGCGTGCGAAATAAAAATGTATGCTAATTTTATCGGTGATTAATTTGTATTCGGTGGAGAATGGATTAATTCGGAACAGAATATTTTTAAATTCCATTTCGTAGCTAAGCAGAAGGATACCTATAACTGTAAAAGAATTGATAGGTGCTTAGAAACTCATAGTGATTTACGCTCTCATGTAAAATTATTGGTACCTATATAGGTACTTGAAATATATCGAACTAGATTTTGCCCGCGTGGAGGTCGAAACCAATCCTGTAAATCCTTCTTCATTAAAATACATAATGTACTGTATAGACTGTGACTGTGTATACCTATGTGCCAAACTTCATGGTATTGGGTCCAACAGTGTTGGAGTTCAATCTAGACTCACAAAATGTATTAATTATACATATTTAAAAAAAAATACTCTTAGCACACAACACACGCTTACTAAGTAAAATTTCTGATAGGTAATATTATTCAATCATGATTTGAAAGACACGTAGCGCCATCTGGCGTCCTAAAGTATTTGTGACCGTCGAAAGTTATTGTTTTTTTCCTTGAGAACAGTACTTTTTTCTGGATGAAAGGTACCCTATGTCCTTTTCTGTACCTCTGACAACTGTATATGCAAAATTTCATCATGATCGATTCAGTGGCTTAGCCGTGGAAAGGTAACAAACAAACAAACTTACTTTGGCATTTATAATATTAGTTAGGATTAGGATATTGATTCTAAAAACACTGATCACTGAATTTTAATACGATTTCTAACAGGTACTGTCCATACAGTAGGTATCGAAGTGTTAAGTAATTTATGTAAAGAAATACCTACGTTTGACTTTCAAATAAAAACAGTCGAGCTTACAAAACACCCACGTTGTCAGAATTTATTGTTGACATAGAAATACTGTAATTCTAAGTAAATCCGAGGTTGTTTACAAACAACTTCTAGAGTTCGTTTAGTCAAGTTCACGAAATTCTAGTTCAATGCTCGCTAAAAGCGGGGGAGGCGAAACTATTCGTATAGCTATGGGTTTTGCTCGAGACAAGAGGGTTCGCGTGTCTGCCAACCAAGGTACCCAAGCACAATAGACCCCGTGGTTCATAGCTATGGCTATTATACTGAATGCGGCGCGCCATCGCCATTCGCGAGTCGCTTGCGAGCTTCGGACTTGGTCGGCCGTTTGCATTTGAATTTTAAATGCGGTTTACTAGTTCTTTTTTTAAGAGTTACAATAAATCGAATTTTAAATTTGGCGCGCGTTTTTAGCTTTTGGCTTATAGTTGGTTGTTGACAAAAGAGTTTTCGGACAGTTTTTGTGAGGAGGCAGTGAGTGAACATCTTTACAATTGCTGAATGGACACAATGGGACTTCTCCACAAGTAATTTTCGTCACGGGAAAATGTAAGCGTAAGCATTGTGTTCTGTTGTTGTTTTCGGACGAAGCGGAGTCCGGTTCTTACTGTACCAATTTTTTTGGTCATTAGCTTGGCGGCCGGCGTAATATGGTGTTTTAATATAACCCAGATGGTGGTGTAATTGCATAATTATTCCCACTTACGTGCATTCATTCATGTTTTAATTTTGATTGATCTACGGTAGTTTCAAATATTTTATGGACCGCATACCTACCGCACAGGAAATGCTTTTCGAAATAGGAACACTTTTTTAAGTATGTTGTTTTTTTTATTAAACAAGCAGATAATACATTTTCCTTTTGCTCTTCTCTGAAGTGTATTTGTGAGCACGCAGTTGCAGTTGCCTTACCTACTTGTCTTGTTCTTCGGTCAGTTACATTATTGAATGAAGTCGTTCAAGGCTCATATTGCGCGGTCAGTGAGTGCATAAGCCCTGCTCTATTTACCGCAAAACTTGTAAATGTAAGCCAACAGTCAACTGCAATATTGTACGTACAAAATATTCAACACGTTTGTAACACATTACAATTCGGTTTATTCACGACACAACACATTGTTATTAATTGACATAATCCGTCCATAAGACGAGACGACCCATTGACCAATAATTTGTAATAAAGGCAATTTATTTAACGTTTTGGGACAACCATCAACCAACCAGATACCTACCTATGTAGTTTGTGGGTACCTGAATACATTCAAGTATGTATATACCTACCTACATTAGTAAACAAAACATGTAAAAAACTTTTATTGCTCGCAATGTAGCGATAATTATATTTAATTGGAATTAATTTTGGACGTAATTGGAGGTAATTTATGAATTGCACACTTGCATAATATACCTACCTTCCGTGAACTCGTGTTTTAAGTAATAAATACACTTACTTAAATTCTTTTCTTATTATTAAAATCAATTAGCCTTAACCACATTACTTATAGGTGTTCTATGCAGTATGAATTTTCTATTTTTTAGTTTGTAGGAGTTTCTCATGTCTCATCGTTCATTAAAGGCTCCTTCAAACTAGCGCGAATCGCACGCGACACAAAGGCACCGCTCGCCGCGCGACAGGGCGGGCGGTGCCTTTGTGTCGCGTCGCGTGTCGCGCCTGTTTAAAGAAGCCTTAAATCATTATCCGTTTCGCTTTGCCAACAATAGGTACCTAACTAAGTATAATAAACTTGTGTTAAGTAAAAAATTAAACAATTAAATTGTTACAATGGATTAATTTCATAACAATTAGCAGACCGTGTAATTTGTTCATAAAACGCGTATATTTTGTCCAATTTGCCTGCACTCGTTATTGCCTACATAGGTACTTTTCTGAGCTGTTGAGCGGAAACTAAAAGAGTAACAGTTTTTTAATTATTTACTTGACGTTTGTAATGGAAAAAAATCTGCCAGCTTATAAGTATCTACTGGGTTTTCAACATTTTTCTTTTCTATACTAGGTATTTAACACACTAATTATTATAATGAGGTTAAATTTGTGGGGTCCTAGGGGTAATCTTCGGAACTAGGTACTGATCTGATGCCGAAAATTCTTTCACTACCTATTGGAAAGCCACAATATTACCGAGTGCCTTATTTATGATGTATATACTCGTATTTGTAAAACAAGAGATTTAACGCGGACGTGTTCGCGGGCACAAGCTTCAACGATGGAGCAGCCTGACCTAGACAAGGCTGAAGGCCTGCTCTCTTAGCACGAAATCCGTAGTTTCGGCCAAAGTTACGCGCATTTCCTGCTCCTTAAAGCTCCTGCAGACAGGTGCGACGTGAGTCTTTTACGAGTAGATCAATTTCCATGAAGATTTCATAGAATTTTTTCTACTAGAGTCGCGTCGCGCTGTCGCATGTCGTGTCGCGCCTGTTTGTGGGTGCCTTTTTCGTATAAGTTCGAGACCAGGCCCTGCAGTCTCGACATAGTTAGCAATCGTTTTCGGTTGCTAAGTCCTAACAATCCAGATGTAACGATATTTGGTAGTCTCCACACTCAAATTTATCGGTTGTTACCGGTATTTTAGGTAGGTACTGGTAGGTAACAACCGATAAATTTGAATGTCGAGACCACAAAATATCGTTACATCTGGATCTGGATGAAGTCCTAACAGACGTAGCAACCGAAAACGATAGCTAACTATGTCGAGACTGCAGGGCCTGAACTAAAAATTAATGATAACACGATTAGACAGATAACCTTAATCCCGATGTGATTTTGCCCGATCGAAAAAGTTAATTAATCGGGAGTAGGGTTCACTTTTAAGTATCGTACTACCTTCGGAGGGGCCCGTATCTTCGGTGACGGACTTAGAGAGTAGGCCTCCTGATGTGGATGCGGCCGACGATCTGACAAGACGTCGATTGCAATAAATTGAGATGCATAAATGAGCTTATTTTATTAGTTAATTAATCAATAATTTTGCAGTAATTTATAGATTGTTTTGTATTGTATTTTATTAACGAATAAAGACTTGATATGTGTTGAAGACCGCTAGTCTAAGATATGAACGTAATCTTGATACGTTTTTGACGCCTAACATAATTTATTATTTGACTACAAACACTCCTGTTTTAATTTTCTATACACATTGACGCCTAACATAATTTATGATTTGACTACAAACACTCCTGTTTTCATTTTCTATACATATTGACGCCTAACATAATTTGTTATTTGACTACAAACACTCCTGTTTTAATTTTCTATACATATTGACGCCTAACATAATTTATGATTTGACTACAAACACTCCTGTTTTCGTTTTCTATACATATTGACGCCTAACATAATTTGTTATTTGACTACAAACACTCCTGTTCTCAATTTCTATACATAAGTAGGTAGGTAATTTAAATTTCCCACATTTTTCCCTATATCACAAACATTTCCTTTTGTCTCATAAAGGTACCTACTTACTTACCCATTTGTTTAGTACACAGTAGCACTATTACACAACGGTCAATTCTTATTTAGCCGTAATGGCCGCTCCATCAATATTGTCGGTTTGCCCGGGTCTCGTAATGACGGACGAGACACATCGCTTCTCGTTACACATGTTTATAAAGCGTATGAAAGATTGCCCCGTATGTTACATCGTCGGATTTAACACGGTAAGTACCCGGAGTCTTTTACCGGTAATATTAATAGGTACCGGTAGCGATTCCAGTAGGCCAATTCTCGTACTTAAAAAACGTTCAAATTCAAGTCGCAATCTCATCTCAGCGACAATCAATGTCAAAAACCTGTCAAAAATGTATGGAAATTGATTGTAATTTTGACAGATTGAGACTGAGATTAGAATGCGAACGGTCTTAAAAATACGGGAATTGCCCCTCAGATATCTGTGTAGAATTGATCACCTAGTCGCGAGAGAGTGATCAATCGTCAAAAAGTAAGTTGAAATAAGATAAAAAGTAGTTATTTGTTATAAAGTCAATACTTTAACCAGTTTTATTTTACATACCTACTTGGCTTTTTATTTTTTTTATAAATTGAGGTAGAAATATGGCCGATAAACCGAAGCGTGCAAATAAATTGTCGTCTGCGAATAAATTGTCTACAGTTTCTCCTTATACCAATAGGTGGGTACGTATTGCAATCTCTTAGTATATACATATATATATATATATATATATTTATGTATAAATAAAATTATAAAAGCCCCTTTAATTTTTTTTTTCAAAATGACACGACGCGAAATAAATACAGTTGCGTTCCGACCAAAATTACTTGTCGTAACGAGATTCACTCCCAGACATGCCATATACTTACGTAAAATACGTCCCAAAATGGTGCATTGTGCTTATGAATGCGCCCGCGTCTGTCGATCACGGCGGTCACCATTCAAGGCCTGCCCGATTCACACAGGAGCAATAAAACAGCAATTTAACTTCGTATTGTGTACCGAAAATGACAATATGTAAACTTATTGAAGCACGTAATAAGTTGTTATAGAGGCATTTAAGTTTTTGATCGTTTCTTGGTATGAAATGAAGTGTTTATGAGAATACTAATTTTCCGTTTATGTGGTGGTTTGAAGATCATGACGTGTCTGTGTCTACTGTCCACAGGGGAACCAAAGAAAATCAGTTTTTACTGCGCAGCTTTTATCTAAGGGTTAGTTATAGAGTTGTAGGTAGGTACCTACTACGCAGTGAATCTAGGACGGATCCAATTAAGCCGAATCATTTACTGTATAGGACTTCCTTTCATAATTTATTAGACTCAATAAGGTGCAATATTGAAATTAATATCTCTAAACTTCTAGCCATAAAACCTAGTTGCCTTTCGTTCGGCATAAAAACTGATACCGGTGGCCACTAAACCGATCGACAGTCCATTTTGTATCACACAAACATTTTGCATGCTTTATTCTGATAGAAGCTATGTCATGCATCGTCATGATATCTAAATCTGATCTTGAAATGGACAGACAAAAACTGTACAGTAGCGCTGTACATAATGTGAAATGGGCGCAGTAATATAAAACACAGCAGTTTATACTTTAAAGAGGCAAAATAAAGTTGATTTTTCGGTATCATCCACAGCCTTTCATATACTGTTAGTGGCCTGTACAATGATTGTTAATGCCGATGATTGTCAACATGAATGTTCCCACAATTAACAATGTAGGTAGGATTTAATACCGTTAATTATACCGGCTTCTCGGTAAACGAGATTTCGTACCGCGGGAGATTGAGGCTTTGTTTAATATTTATTAAGCTGTTCGCAGCATCAATACCTATACCTACTTATCGTACATAGACGATGTCGTTTTGATACGTAAAAGTAAAGTATAACTTTGACAATTTCAGTAACTGTAAACAGACTAACCAATTATAAAGAAACTTGCTAGTATTTAGTTGCGATGTGAAAGCGGTTTGCATCTTGAGTCAGAAAATTGGTGAATAAAGTTTATTGGACGGAAACAAAAATAAAACTTACTTATTTTCGTTTGTTGCATTTGAGAAAATAATTGCAAGCTTTCAAAAGATAAACTTGGCACAAAGTAATCGTACAAACGATGAACAACAAAGCAGAATGGTTCAGCATTAAATTCAAAGGTGTCAACAATTTTGCAAAGCGAGATCTTGTTTCATGAGTTTACCTTTAACTCAAGGCTTGGTTCAAGGCTCGGCTAGGTAGATGACATAATGGTTGTCGTAGACGTTTCGACGTTGTCATTAACGTTACGTATCTTTAATGACATCGCGGTCAATGCAATGTCTTGACTATATCAACTTAATTCATTCATGAATGGATTTTGCTCTGCAAATCTGTGTGATAACAAGACTCGCTAAGTACTTCGTGTTTTCTTCTATTTTATGTCTTCGATTAGTTCTTACTTTTGGCAAATATTTGTACAAGTGTACCTACTATTATAGAAGTTAAGAGTGTAGACGTTAGTTAAGAAGTTCCTTATTTTTAGAGTAAACATTTATTATCTATGTCTTAATTTAGGCACAATAAAGTTTAACCTCAGAACCATAATCAAGTTTGAAAACAATCACCAGAAAGCGTGAAATGAAAACATAAACAAGACAAAATCAAATTCTTATTTTCTTGTTCTCACATACCATTGTCTACATTTCTTTTTCATTTCTCCTTTCGCAGGTCTGCTGGAAGAAATTTCATAAGAAATAAGCAGTACGTTTGTCCTCAATACTAATATGTATATATATGTGTATGTATCTATTTTACTGTATGTACATAAATAAATAAAATAAAACCCACTCTTCCCTATAAAGTCCTAATTAATCACAAAAAAGTACCTTCAAACGAAGTACTCATATACCTACATCCTTATAAATAGCTGTAAAGTTCCCTTCCCATGCACACAAGTGCGGGCGCGCAGCATGACGATCGCCTATCTCTAATTAATCTGGCTTATCGGACGTTTGTACCGAGGGTGAACCATGGTGTGTGGCTCGTTCACTGGAGAATCGTGGCTGAGGGCGTTTTTTTTTGAAGATGATTTATTTCAATGACGAGATTTGTTTCTTCAAACATTTGTTGGGAATTAGAAATTGTGATTTAGGTTCTTTGTATGACGTAGGTTTGAAAAATGAAAGTGGAATTGGTTGTGATTGGATGCCACTTGAATTAGTGAAATTATTATTGTCGTACCCAAAAATGTGTAGTGCATTGCCCTTTTACTTCGAAAAGTAGTATTTTCCAGGAGGGTAGTTATGAATTAACACAAGTCCGCATGGGCGCTTTACGGGTGAGCTAAGGAATACAAAGTACAACAAACACAGACAAAGATTTTATACAATTTCAGTATTTTTTTAGCAATCGTAGGTGAATTGCGTCTACTATGCTCAACGAATTTTCTGATAGACAATACTACACCAGACACTAAAATAGAAATAAATTGATTATAAGCAATAAACTGACATTATTCAATCTGCGGATCTGCGTCGTCTGCCGCCTGCGTCGTCGTCGTGTTCGGCTACGATTTAAATGCAATTTCGAACCGGAGTCCCGTTACATTCCGGATCAAATTGTGCCGTAACCGGAGCTAAAGGCGTCATCACGTAGTCCTGGCTTTAATGTCGAATATTGAAATAGGATGTCCTTGGATGGAGGTCATGTATAACCCACAAATGACTATGTCAGTATTAACAACTCTATAACTTCTTCTTATTGTTCTCAGTAAACAAGTATTACTATTCTCTAAATAATAATAAGAGAAACACAATGATCTTCATTAAAATTTGTTTCGTACAAGGTTTCAGGAGAAACACCGACTTTCGCAGAAGTCAAACAATAGTGCTATAAAGTAAGAGAAGCCTTGTGTTTGAACATCGAGGAGTTTTATGGTCTACGAGGAGGTTTTTATCTTCGGATGGGCCAAGGTTATCTACTTGCAGTGTTCGTCTGTCATCTTGAACCTCTCTTGATCTCTTGATGTTCATACAACAGAGACAGCTCTGTGAGTTGTTACTTTGTTTGTGTCAACAGATCATTTAAATTATTGTTTGGAAGTGTTGGAGTATTGAAGAAAAGGTTATCGTTTATGGATGGAATGTAGTTTCGATAACACGCCGTTTGTTGGATATTAATGATAATAATTATGGTTTGGATATGAAAAATTAAAGGTGTTTAATGCAACGAGGACTCTTCCTTGGCAAGTCTTACCCATAGTTGGTTTGACCATACAGTCAATTAAATTGGATATTACCTATAATAATTCCTTGGGTAAGTACCTACCTACCTAGCAAATTCTTGGTTATTATAAAGAGGTTCAGTTTAAAAGTACCCATCCAGGAACAGTTTATCTTCATTCCACCGTTCCAACAGAAGCTTTTTTGGCAATCAAAACCATTGTTCATTCACCCCCACCAGACCTCGCCATCACTCAAACAATACAAGTAGCAATAATGACGATATCGATCGCAATAAGCCAGTGGTGGCTACAGGTGGTGTGGTGGTGTTCTTTGTTTTGGTGCGGTCATCGACCCCGGCTCCCGGGGGGCGGCAGGCTGTCTGTCGCACCCTCAGTGCATGCGCCGTGATGGCGACGTGCACGCATATTAAATGGGGTGGTCGCATCGTTCGTACGATAGTAGCTCTAGCTATAATGTCTTTTGTTGTCACTCCATTTTGTTTGATAGTGAGAATGTCTTAGGAGATTTGAATTTGAAGGTTTTTAATATTATGTACTTGGATCTTATTAGTATCTTAACAAAAAACTAATTTAAAAGCTAATACGAACCTAACTTTACACCATAGCCTAAAATTCCGATGGTCACTGGTCACGATATCTGACGCCAAAAACGTTTATGTCCTGCAACGGCTACAACGCTTGGAAACTTATTACATACATTACAATACGCTGGTCCCGGGTTCGATCCCCGGACAAGTCAAACATTTGTGTACATGAACATGTCTGTTTGACCTGTGTCTGGGTGTGTATATGTATATAAGTATGTATATCAGTCATCAGGTTACCGTAGTACAGGCTCTGCCTAGTTCGGGACCTGAAGACCTTGTGTTGTGTTGATGTTGTGTCATATTATTATTAAAAACGTATTAGGTAAAAATATCTATACCTTACATTAGCGGTATCATGGTACAAAATAGCAAAATATAATTAAAATATCAACTTACAAAGTAACCTTGCATAATTACGTCCACACGAAAGCGTCAAATGACAAAGGAATATTAAATCTCCCTCATAATCGATTAGTCCACGAGACCGCTCAGTCGTGGGTGTAGTACACACTGGCTGGCAATATCCGGGCTCTGAGCTGCATTAATGTTGCATAATGAGCCTTGAGTCTGTCCGTAATGGGATGCTTTCGTTTTTTAATGTAATATTATGTCGTGGTAGTAGGAAGCTGAACAAAACAGTTTGTTGGATAATTTTACAATGAATCTTGTCAAGTTATCCAACAAACTAAATGTCTTATTTGTTGACTTTTACTCATTTTTTTTTTAATACAAACTACATTAATGTTGCCTTGAGTACATGCCCTTAGTGCACGTGGGACTTTTGTTTTTAAGCAATGGTATGTTGAGATGGCAAGAGTAAACAAAGAGACATTTTGTTTGTTGGATAACTTTTGCAAGATTCAATGTAAAGTTATCCAACCAAGGGCATTTATGTCTTTTTTTTTTTTTTTTTTTTTTTTTTTTTTACGGGGGGAAATCCTCATGGACTACCTCCGCCTGGGGAAAAGGCGGAGGGGCGTGCCGGACTCTTACCGGCTAAAACCACCCCGGTGTCTCCTCGCACGTGCGCGCGGGGCCGCGGGAATCGAAATTCTTCCGCAGCCCCACACTAGTGCTGGCCCGGTCTGTCCGGGCCTCGTCTCCTGCACGGGGTAGTGAGGTGTTTAACTACCCCGTGCATCGCCTCAGAGGCGCACGCCGACACCCGCACGCGCCTTCGCCTCGGGTCCATCAAATAGGGGGCGAGGACTTCCCCAAGTCCCACGCCCCAGGACCCATTCATGGGGGTCGGAAAAGGGCGTTGTCCGCCCTTCTCCTGCGCCCGGTGCGCCTTCTGCGGCCGGGGAAGGGAGTCGAGATCTCCCTCTCCCGTTCCGCAGTTTCCTTCTGCGACATCACGTCCTCGCAGAAGGACACCACCGCGTCCCACGACTCTGCGCTACCGACCATCCTCCGCACTACGGCCGGCAGCGACAGATCGCCTCCTACTTCATTTGTGAGGACACAGCGCTGCTCCTCCCAAGCTACACACTCGGCGAGCGTGTGTTGCGCCGTGTCCTCCCCGCAATGGACGCAATGGTGGCACCGAGCGTCCGGCTCCCTGCCTATGCGACACAGGTACTTGCCGAAGCAACCGTGCCCAGACAGCACCTGCGTCACCCTAAACGACAGGGAGCCGTGCCTTCTCCCGAGCCAGTCGTCGAGTACTGGCCGGATCGCCTCGACGGTAGCGAGGCCGGCGGTAGGGCGCAGAAGCCTTAGCCGCCATTCCGCCACCAAGACCTGATGGAGCTCCTCTCGGCGCAGCGCGATCTGCCGCTGCACCGGCCTCGAGCCCCGTGCCCGCTCTTCCTCGCGCCATCGATATAATGACGCGAGTACTTTCGCCTCTAGGTCCCAGGGCGGGGATCCGGCCAGGACGCAAGCCGCCTCGTAGGAAATCGTGCGGTACCCGCGGACGACTCTGACGGCCATCGCCCTCTGCGGTTTACGCAGAATGGCGAGAGTGCCGGCCGTCATGTCCATCGCCCACACACGGGCCCCGTACAGGGCCATGGACCGCACGATTCCCACGTACAACCGCCTACAGGCGGCGCTCGGGCCCCCCAAGTTAGGAAGCAACGTTGAAAGCGCGCCCGCTGCACCCATCAGCTTGGGCGCCAGCCGCCGGAAGTGGGGCCCGAATCCCCATCGGCTGTCGAGCACCAATCCCAGATACTTCATGGTGGACTCGACAGCTATCCGGGCCCCGCTGACCACGATGTGTGATCCCGGCGCCGGCGCACGTCGGGGGCCATGAAACACCATGGCCTCCGACTTGTTTAGGGCCACCTCCAGGCCCAGGCGCCGGATGCGGTTCACCACCTGTGACACCGCAGCCGTGGCTATCAACGTCGCTAGCCTGTGCGAGCTCCCCCGGGCAGCGACAAGCGTGTCGTCCGCATAACACGTCAAGTCGGCGCCCGACGGGAGCTCGCCTCTCAGCACCCAGTCATAGCCGATGTTCCACAGGAGCGGTCCCAAGACCGATCCCTGTGGAACACCGCACGACATGAGGTGCCGACCGGCACCGTCACGTCCCCGATAAGTGACGCATCTATCCTCCAGATAAGCCCCTACCGTACGGCGGAGGTAGGGAGGCACGCGATGGTATTTCAGTGCCTCCCGAATACAACTCCAGGGTAGGGTGTTGAATGCGTTGGAGATGTCTAAAGACACCGCCAGCACCACCCCACCCTGGGACACCGTCTCCTCCGCCAGGGTCCTCACGCGCATGATGGCGTCTATGGTGGAGCGCCCCCGACGAAAACCGAATTGGTTGTCGTCCAGGTCCGGCCCCTCCCTGCACAAGTGGCTGACGAGGCGATCTGCGATAATGCGCTCAAAAAGTTTGCCCGCCTCGTCGAGCAGCACTATGGGCCGATACGCGGACGGCGAGTCCGCTGGGCGCCCCTCCTTCCTGAGCAGGACCAGCCTCCCCTCCTTCCACACACTGGGAAACTGACCCTGCTCGAGACATGCCGTGAAGAGCCCCCTCAGCTGGGGCTCTAGCTCCTTCAGAGCCAGGACGAGAGCTCGACCAGGAACTCCGTCGGGTCCGGGCGCTGTGTTCTTAGCCCGGAGTCGCGACACGGCCGCTCTCGTCTCTGCTTGCGTCACCTCGGGGACATCGGTGCTCTCCTCTTCTGAAGAGTCTGTGGCTGAGGGCGAAGCCATCGCCGGGGGAACGTGTCCCGCTCGCTCAGGGAAGAGGGCCGATACTACCGCCTCTAGCAACTGGGGTTGCATGCTTTGCACCAGTGGAGGCGCCCAGGGACGCAACTTACCCCGTACCCAACGGTAGGGGCGCCCCCACGGATCCCGATCTAGGGACCCCAGCAGCTCTTCCCTGGCACGCGACTTAGAGTCGCCGATGGCCAGCCACAGAGTCTCCTTGGACGCGCGGTACAAAGGGAATTTATGTCTATGTCAACTAAAAGTCTATAAAATAATCATTAATATTGCATAATGAGCCTTTAATCTGCCCTTAGTGTACGTGGGACTTGGGATGCTGTTATTTTTACTGTTATATTATGGTAGTAGGAAGAGTAAACAAATAGACTTTTAATTTGTTCTAAACTTTTACAGTTTATGTTGTAAAATTAACCAACCAACTAAATGTATAATTATGTGTATGACAACTAATCGTCTGATAAGTATGAAACCCCATAAATGTTGCTTAGTAACGAGTCTTGAGTCTGCCCTTAGTGCACGTGGGACTTGGGATGCTTATGTTTATAATCAATTCTATTTTAACGTAAATGTTGACATTCAAAAGTGCCCTATACTTGCCTATTTGAAATAAATGCTTTGGCTTTGTTTTTTTGGTTAGATATGTCTTGTTAGTAGTAGGAAGAGTAAACAAATGGACATTTTCGTTGAAGGATCACTTTACAAGATTCAAATATCTATGTCTTTGTCAATTCAAATTCTATAAAATAATGAAATTAAGTAATGCTGTCAAAAGTTACTGAAGTGTAATTGGTACTTTAATCACTACAGCCGATCTATTCAGTACAAGTCTCACCGTGAAAACTTAGGTGAAGTGAGCTGTTATTCCACCAGCAGTGCGATTCTGTAACCATCTCACCGTGAAAACGTAGGTGAAGTGAGCGTGGAGTGAGCTGTCAGTGTCGTCCCACTGATGCTAGGGATTGACCAAGCATTACATTATTTTACAATCATATTCGAGATTTAAAAAATATTTTATTCATATTATTATTCTATTGATAATTTTATATTATTTCAAAGTTAGTTTAACAGTGTCTAAAAAAAAAACAACATTGAGTTTCTAACTGAATTTCTGTTTTGCTATTTTATTTTAAAACCCCGAAAATAGTAATGTTTAGCCACTTAACTACATACTAGCTTTGAAATAATATAAAATGATCAATAGAATTTGGATAAAAAAAAATTATAAAACCTCGATTATGATTGTAAATGTAACGTTGGTCAATCCCTAGCATCAGTGGGATGACACTGACAGCTCACTCCACGCAAGTCTTCACGGTGAGATTTTTACAGAATCGACCGGCTGATGCTAGGGGTCATTAGGGATTGACACTATTGGTAGCTCACTTGAAGCTCACTTCACCTAAGTTTTCACGGTGACTTTTCTATAGAATAGATCGGCAGTTATATCAGTCAGTCTAGCTAGAGTCGTTCCTTCGAGGAATACAGACGTGTTGTTATGTTAGGTATGTATGATGTTCGGTTATATTATCTGTTCTACTTTAATATGGTGAAACTTTAGTTTTTTTAAGCTTTTACAACTTATCTCTCTGCAAATATTCTTTGACTGAACAATGTTCAGTTTTTGAAAATGAAAACATTAGCGAAAAACTTCACACCTTCGCTATAACACACGTTCAAAGTTAGAAATTTAGGTACAGTCAGGAAAATGTATTGTTAAGCAAAGGAGATGTTCCTGAAATGTATGGAGCCTGGGCCAGCACTATGTACACTATATGTAAATATCGCTATGTATTACAGTAACCGTTTTTTATTGTTAATTTTCTTTAATTTCACTTCGTTTCAAAGTATACTCAAATTAACTTGGCCAAGGAGAGCAACACAACATAAAATAAAACATGGTGGATCAGATTAGTAGCATGCGAAAAATGACATTTTGACATTGACATTTGATTGACGTGTATTAGCTGCCATAAAACAAAACAATACGAATTTCGAAAATCTTGGGTTGGGTTTCGGTTTCGATAAAATAAGACTACAGGGTATTCTACTCGACTGCGGCAGCACATCTTCAATCACCTATTCGAGCAGTGATTGGTTATATCGGTGTCAAGAGGAGCAAGAAACGTAACGAAGGCTTGAACGTTTTGTTTATACTGCTTCATTCTTTAGTGCCTATCAATATACCCTGGACTTCGATAATTCATAGGAGAGGAGTGAGCTGTGCTTTAAACTGTCAAACGTCATGTCAAACACAACTGTCATGGCTGCCCTAAAACTAGGGTTATCTTAATACTTGTTTACCGGCACGTTGTTGTGCCGCTGATGCTCTAGAGGTAAACCTTTTAAATTATCATTTTTGAACCACTGTACCCTACTTCAAATTATTTTTTTAGTATTTTTATGAAATTCCCCTATTTTTTTCCTATTTATCTATGTAGTGTACATAGTGGTGGCCCAGAATCAAACATCTCCTTTACACCTTTCGTCAATTTGCCGTGTTACAGCCATTTGATGCACCTCCATTCCTTTCATTTACCTCGATACACACAATTTATGTTAGTAGTCCTAACCTACCACATTTTCTACTAGATAAGTCCCTAATGTACTCATTACTTATTGCAAAGCTTTTTCTAGTTGCCAAGATCAAGTAGCACTCTCCATCATGTCCCTTCGGTGTCGTTAACTCATAAGAGGCGACTAATCATACTGTGACCGTTAATGTGCCCTCTGGCTTCAACCATTATAGCTATGTCCCCTGGGACTGTTAATTGTAGAGGTTCACCTCATGAGCGATACCTGCGTTTATAAGAGGTAGTTTTTGGCTGATATGGTTGTGTTGTGTAATAAATATTAGTGCTACTTAGTTTTTTTTTTGTAAATAATAAAGTGTCTGTCTTTATTTCGTAACAATATTCTTTGGTGGTCAGTTGGTTATACCTGCAAGTTAATTAAGCAATACAATTTTAAGTACCTAGTAAGTAAGTAGGTATTGATTTAGAAACTGATTGCTTACATTGGCAAAGTTAGTAAAAATATTATCATTAATACCAAGTCAAAATATTTTCTACTTGGAGAGTATTAAAACAACAAACGTTCCGCTCTATTCATAATTGTGTTACATTAACGCTCTTCGCAGGATATTTAATTAAGGAAAACTCCATTATTCATGTATAAAATTATCAGGAGCGCACTGTATGTATGTAGGTACGCCTTGCATAGTGATTACATAAAACGGACAATGAACCCCTTTTCCGACCGGATCTAAAGTTCTCCGTACGTGGTTATTTAAGAAGCTAACTACTAAAATAAACGAAGATTTAGTCTGCGATTACGTATTCAGTGCACGATTTTGTTAATATTTATACGTGTTATAAATATGAAATAACAATAATTGGATTCTTATTGTATTGTTGAGTAATGGCTAACAAACAACATAATCAAATCAAATCAAAGCAAAAGTCATTTATTCAATCTAGGCTGAGATAAAGCACTTTTTGAAAGTCGACATGCTTGTAAAGCCTTAAAGGTGGGTTAAATATTTAATTTTTTATTTTATTTTTAAGTGGACAATCTATAACGATGTCTGCCAAATTCAAAATTATTGTGCGCTTTGTAAATTTTTTATGTGACCATATTATCGTGGACGTCCTTGACAATAAAATGTATGACAATACGTACACGTTATAATAACGTTATCGTGGGCGGGAAAAAAGTATTTTTTATTTATTTTATGATTTATGTACACACAGTAAAATAGATACAGATACGACATATTAGTATTGAGTACATAGGTACTGCTTATTTCTTAAGAAATTTCTTCCAGGAGGCCTGCGGAAGGAGAAATGAACCATTTTGCTTCCCTTTGTTATCGTGATACCATGGACGTACACGATAATAATAATATCGTCACATTAGAAATTTTAAAAGCACACATTCGGTCATTCAATTCAACGTACATTGCAACGTATTTTTTTCTCATAAGTAATAAATATCGAATATCAATCTATATCTATAAAAATCAATGCCACTTTTCGTTGTAATTTTATAACTCAAGAACGGATGGACCGATTTTGCTAATTCTTTTTTTAGAATATTCCTTGCAGTACGAGGATGGATCATACGGAGAGAGAAAAGAAAAAAAAAATGTTAGGCGGTACGAAGTTCGCGGGGTCAGCTAGTAATATATAATTTCAGATATCAGTGGACTAGCTAATTTAAATTAATATCTTATTATCAGAAGAAATTACACCTAGATAGGTACCATTAACGATTAAATGCGTATGCAGCTATCCCATAACAGAAAATGACTGGACAATTTATTTAAATTAATAAACGGCTTATAGAACTAAAGGCCGGATAAACCTCGTAAATCGACTAAGTAATTGGAATAATAATGTTATAAAAGACTGTGCATGTCACATCCCTACGAGTTCCAGTTTTCAAGTGCAGTTGAATGACATTTTTATTCTTGTTTACAGGAAATGACGTATGGCGGTACTTAAGTAAATGTATGCATGTGTAAGAAACCCGTTATTCTTTATCATTTGGAAGTAGGTCACGAACTCACGACAGCGGAGGCGCTTTGGTTGTGTTTTTTTAATTGAGCGGAACGGTTTTTGGAAGTGATTATGGGTTTGGAAGAAAAGGAAAGCATTACATGTTAAGGAATGCTAACCAGTTGTTTATCCCAAAGTTTTAACTTTTTAGTTTGTTATTTATTTAAATAATTATGAAGCTGATATATTACGTCTCTACCTTGTGACCAGAAATATAAATTGCTGCATTAATTAGCTAAAGTCTGTCAAATTGGTTTTTTTAGGAGCGTTTTCGTAACAGTGCCAAGCTTTGTCTTTTCCTCCTTTGAACCTGGAAAAGTATACTTAGATAAAATAAAAGATAGCAATAACACCTATGTACAGACGTCAGCACATCAAGCTACTACAATCTGTCAAATTTCTTTAATAGATTTTCAACTTTATCGCTAAAGCATTAAGGTTCAAGGTTGATTGGGAAAATTTGACAGTTTCGGGTAGCTTGACCTGCTGGCGTCTGTACCTATTATTTTCATTAAACTAAGTGTCAAAGATTTTAACATCTCGTTATGCACAGACAGATTATACATGACATAAATAATATCTATAAACGATCATAAAGTTTTATTAGCAACTCCCGACGACTTCGTCCGCGTGAAAATTATTGTACCCCCCATACCACCCTGTCGCATAGGATCGCCCGCCCGCGCTACTCGTATTATTCGTTTTCGCTTAGCGTTCTTTCTGACTATTTTTCTTTCTGCTCGGCTCCTAAGAGTCGCAGCGTGATGTTAAATAGTCTATAGCCTCCCTCAAGAATTGGGCTATCAAACGGAAAAAAAATGTTTTTTTAAATCCGACCGACAGTTCCAAAGATAATCCCCTAAAAACAAACAATCAAATTTTACCTCTTTATAATATTAGTATAGATAATATCACTTATCGCCGGGCAACTTGACCTCAAGGCAGAGTGTCTATTCAGCCATGACTGTTCAATACTGCCTGTTGACATTTAATCAGCACTCATTTAATATGCGAGACTTGAGTTTATTTGTTTATAGGCCTGCCAGGTTCGTGGCTGTAAACTTTAAGGTTTGCAGTCTATGCAAATATTGTATGTGTCTGGTCAATTAGCAAATACGTCTTACCGGTACCGGAATCGGTTGTGGTGAGGTTAGGATGACCAAAGGCGGCAACGGGCAAACAAATAGTTTTAGGAGTCGTCAAATTCTGCAGTGTTAGACTGTCAGGTTCATGGTTTACAATCACTGTAAATAATGTCTAGGCATGTGTAACTTTGTGAATATGCTCGCCTCTTGTTATACCTACTAAACACTAGGTACCTACCTATATAGTGTTTAGTATCCCCATCATTTTATGATAATAAGAGGCGGTTTCACGAATGGTTTTTATTACCAATAGTAGGTATTAATAGGAGGCTCGTAAACTTTTTGCAAAATAAAAAGTTACTTGAAGTTAAAGATGCCCAGTTTGGTTTTAGACCGGGAAAATCGACAGACGATGCGGTGCACAACTTTACCGACTTCATCGCAACGAAATTGGATGACAAAAAGAGATGCCTGACAATTTTTCCAGATCTGGCAAAGGCCTATGACACAGTTTCTACTGTTAAACTCTTGGCCAAACTTGAAAATATGGGTATAAGGGGATCGGAACTGCTCCTTTTTAAAGACAACCTGAAGAATCGCACTCAATGGGTAAGGATAGGCGATACTGTAAGCGGGACGAGCTCAGTGAGCTTTGGAGTCCCTCAAGGCAGTATTTTAGGCCCTTCTATCTTCCTGTGCTATATCAATGACCTCTGCATGACCTCTGCAAACTGAATCTCCAAAATTGCAAAATTATCACATACGCAGATGACACAACCCTTACCTTCTATGGAGACACCTGGTACGAAGTCTTTCATTTTGCCCAAGAAGGCTTCCACACGGTCTGCCACTGGCTTGCCTCAAACCTCCTAACTCTAAATGTCACGAAAAATTATTTTCTAACTTCTTCATTACGAAACACTCCCATCCCATCTCAAAAATTAATCGCACATTCTTGTCCTCAACAAATAGCCTCAACTTGTGGAAGTCCACATATTAGTCAATCTAAATCCGTTAAATACCTGGGTGTAACAATAGATGAACACTTAAACTTCAAAGAACATATTAGTAATGTTTCCAAGAGGATCCATAAGTCTTTAGAAATCTTCTGTTTATCTGGCGCTCTGTCAATCTGTCCTTGCCTATTGCATCTCCTCGTGGGGAGGAATCTCCTCATCGCATCAATGTTTAATGTAGGCTGTGTTAGGTAACTATAATACCTTTTAGTTA
Organism: Brachylomia viminalis; assembly: GCA_937001585.2. NCBI lineage: Eukaryota > Metazoa > Arthropoda > Insecta > Lepidoptera > Noctuidae > Brachylomia > Brachylomia viminalis. The sequence continues at coordinate 16,494,842 of OW443299.2, forward strand.
AGTAAAATGAAAACAATCCTCTCTGTGGCGGATCTATCTTTGTGATGGTTATGGCTAAAAGCTCTTAAACAAAATTCCATAAATTAAAGAGCTAGGCAAGTAAACACCCGTAGGCGCGGGTTTGCGGACGGCGAGCTGCCCATTGCTCGCCGTTAAGGACCAGGCCCGGGTTGTCGGCGCGTTGTGTTCCACGCGCGCCTCAAAGAGATGTCAGCACCAATGACGGGGTTTGCTAGGACCGATGCCTGCTAGGGTTGCGGAAAAGTCCGAGAGGGATACCGTGGCCCCTGGCACAGGTAACTGAAGGAACACGGGTGGGTTTTAGTCAGTAAGAGAGATAGACACGCCCTCCTGCTCTGCCCAGAGCGGGAGGAGTTATTTGATGATTTCCAACCCTCAAAAAAAAAAAAAGACAGCTGTACGTACTCGCTACTATACTGAGGCAACATGCCTCTATGAACTTCAGTAGTTTTAATGCAGTCCTACAGAGACGGCGTTTTCATCAAGTCTGTCAAGCTAGACCCTCCAGGAAGAGTTTCAGTCGATTCTTCTTCTTTTTCCAAGGGCCACGTCTGTATAACAGTGCAAATAAGCTTCTGACAATTTATCCACTAACGCGGATTGAATGCGGACGTAAGGTCTCAAAATGGCTCCTAACACTCACATATGGCGATACGGAGAAACTGTTATTCAGTTACAGAGAAGTACAACTCACATGAATTACACACACACACACTTAAAACACCACAAGCACAACTTCCTTTCACACGCACAAAACCACTACACACACACTACCAACCAACGAATTCACAAACCTACCAAAACACCACTTAGGTACGTACTATGATTTTTCTTACTTCTTATTCGTTATTATATTGTTCGTTAGCGGTAAGCGCTCCCTGCTACTGCTTTATTATGTCCTTAGCATAGCTCTCATAATGTATTCGAGATTAGGAGACCAGGAGACCCTTAGCACAGGTTTTACTTAGTACGGGCTCCTGTCTCCCATCTTAAAACTTTTTGAAATGCATACTCCCTCTACTCTGTGTACTCTATTATTTGTGTGAGAGAAAAAAAAAAACAAAAAAACAGTAGCAATGCTTAGCAGGCAGTGTAGGAGTCCTTAAAATTCTGAAGTATGTAGGTACGATCTTTTTTTTTCTCTAAAAGCTTTTAAAATATTATGTTAGGTTATTTATATATATATTTATATCCATTATGTTAGGCTATGTAAACTACACTTCAATATTGGCTGTACGATAGCATGAACCATTGACGGTCGAATTGGACATAAATGGCTTCATTAAACTACAGACACTGAACAAATGAAAGTGAACCTTATTACATTTTCCAATAAAGTTGGATTCAGATAAAACCCATGTATGCAAAAGTGAAACTATGATTAACTTCAATCATCATCATCTGCCTAGCCTTTTCCCAACTAGGTATGTTGGGGTCGGCTTCCAGTCTAACCGGATGCAGCTGAATACCAGTATTTTACATGGAGCGACTGCCTATCTGACCTCCACAACCCAGTTACTGGGTAATACGATACCCCTTGGTAAGACTGGTTGTCAGACTTTCGGGCTTCTGACGACCCGTAACGACTGTCAAAGATCCACGAATGACAGCCGGGACCAACGGCTTAACGTGCTTTCCGAGGCACGGAGCAGTGGTGATGAAATAATTTACACAAAGTAAAGCGCCTGTCGGGGTTCGAACCTACGGCCTACAACTCGTAAGTCGCGGCCGTTACCACTGGGCCACCACTGCTCAAATATAACACTATTTTATTGTAGATTCAAAGCGATTCGTTTTAGATCGACGTAAGTGAATCGAATCAAGTTCTGATGAATCGTCTAAGTAATTTCACTTAAATTATTTCTAAATGGCTAGACTAAACTATAGATTTATTGAAGCTGCAATTTAGGTAGGTATAAATCTGATCACCTGCACTAAAGCCATAAACCGCACAGGCTTAAATCGGTTTATTGTCTAACCTAGAAATTGTTTGATAGCACCAATAGAGTTAACACGAAACTTGAGAAAAAAAGACCTAAGTAAGTACCTGTTTCATGTAGGTATCCAACTATAAATATCATTTTGAAAAGTATTCATTGGCGGATATCAGAGCCATGGCTTGTCACAAGTTCACATCGGACATTCTTGCGCTGCCTCACTTCCTGTGACTTCCCATACCTTCACCAGATTTTCGATCCGTCTTGTAGGGACTTCCAGTTACAAATACCTACCTACTTCCTAAAACGTCTCTTTTGAATGACGTGTAGGGCTAGAATAAACAGCCCTTTATTTTATAAAAATGTAACTTACTTACAAATGTTTACAAAATCAAGAGATGAAATCTGTTACCATGTAACACGGCTACCGTATGATGTTATGACAGCTGGTGGTCACGTAAACAGTTAAACAGCTCAAACGTGCGCACGCGCGCTTGATAACGTCTGTTTGTGCTCACCGCCTGCCGGTCAATGGTACTGCGACTGCGATTATGATCAAAGTATGAATTAGGTAGAAGCAGGTGTCGTTGGTTGACAGAGAAAAGAGAAAATAGTGTGCTGAGCCAGGCGGATCACTCACTACAACGCGCCACGCGACGGATAACGTGATTTGTTACACACAATTTCAATAAAAACGCGAATTTGGCTCCGTTTCCCGCGCTTAGTCGCGTTAGATAATATGACCGTGGTCGCGCGGTGCGTACCCGCCTAAATACGAGCAGAACCGTCCTGCGGGGCGAGCACGGCCTTCTGTGATAGGATGTTATCACAGTTTGGGAGCAAAAACCGTGATTAAATGCGTGACTCAACCCCATCACAGAGGCCGTGCTCGCCCCGCTGATTTCGAAGAAAGTGCATTCTGGCAATGGCTAATTATTATTAGGTATTAATTACAAGTTCCATTTCATACGATAATTATGATTAAAATGCATAATTATGCTGATCCTGATTTATCGGTTGTATGGTTTATTCATGAGGGCTCAACGTAAAACAACCTCGTCGCGTTATGTTTTCAGGATGTGGGGAGCCTTTTCAGTACAAAACTAATGTTGGTAAACTATTCATAAAATAAGTTTTTATTAATAAAAAAAAAACTGGTGCGTTATTTAAACCCTAAGCGAATTGTGAACTGTTTCCTCCACTGCATTCTGGTTCGTCTACAAGTCGGTTTTCCAAGCAATCTACTTTTCTAGTAGGAACTAATCTCAGATCTCAATTCAAGATTCTTGAGGCGAGCAAGTGCAATCTGCTGAGTGCAGCAATTTGTTCAGAGGAGCACTATGTTACAAAAATATCCGGGAAGTTTTCTTTAGCTAAAGAAATAATCGAAAAGCTTTACTTTTGAAAGTTTTTTTTATTATTATTAAGTATTGTACCTATTTGACCTTTCATATAAATGTCTAGGGACAAGTCTCAGATCCTTAGGACTAAAACCTGTCTTATCCTTGACTGATACCTTACCATTATGATCTTTCTATAGGATCTAAGTTTATAGGTATTTACCTATTTCATAAAAGGATTTTGTTCTCATTTATGTTGAACTTATAAAAAGTTTCCTTTCTCATGGAAGGACTTCCAAAATTGGCTGTCCTTAGTACCTACCTTAGTCTCGATCTCAAAAATATAAAAGTGTGGCTAATTTTTTCGTCAGTAAAACACTATCGGTTCATAGGAACGGGCCATAAAAGTTATCTTTCATGTTCTCAAATGGACCGATAAAAATGGACTGTTAAAAAACGTAGTTACAACATTTCGACGATAGTATAATTATGTTGTATTATGCAATAGAATATATGGTATTTTTTCCGAAATCAGTTCCCCACAAAATCCTCATCATCATCATCATCTTCCTCTAGGTTTATTTATCAATTAACTCTATATTTCTAAATGAAAACAATATTTTTTTCAAACCAGGCTAATGTTATGATGGCAATCAAATGAAGACGAAATAATTAGGAAACATGTGTTTTATAATGTGAGTCTTCCGGGACATAGTAACATCATGATCATAGGCATCTTAAATTCAAAACAAACTGTCACACAAAACCCGTTACTTAGAAGATTTGTGGCTGTGAAGATAAGTTCCTGTTACTTTATCTCAGGCAGTCTGAATGTCATTCAAATTCTCTTCCATTTTTAAATTTGAACTTCAGAACATTGTAAAAACATTCATCTCATCGACATTCTTTAAGTACCAGGTATTCCGAATATAAAAAGCTCGTCGATTATATGCTCGTCTTCTTATAAATCAGAACTTTTATAAGTTTCGTAATTCATTGGGTTCGGAATTCTTGACATGGTTCCGGATCCGGACATGTGCGGTCCACTTTATACAAGAATGAGGTAGAAAGGGTCAGTATACAATGATTGATGTGATCGATATAAATGGTCGTTTATTAGTGCTGCTTACATAGCAAGGCAAACATCAATAACTAATGTAGCTAGTCCATTTGCTAAGGAAATAGTTAAAGTGAGTGAAAGAAGAGCAGAAGATTATCGGCTTATCGTTGTCTTTATTTTATATAGTTGTGTCAACTTGTGTCCATAGTCATGAACAATTTAAATTATTATAATTTTCTGAACGATGACGAAGTGTCTTCTTATCTATTTTAAGTGTTGGTTTATTAAGGGACGCTTACGTGAACCATTTTTCTCATCAAGACAATTTTAGCTGTAATGTGTAACGAAGAACGTATCTATTCATAGTTTTTTTTTTTTTTAAATAAGGGACTCTAACTACGTAAGCATCTTTGTCATCAAGATAATTTTAGCTGTGTGATTCTCGCTTCTTTCAATCTTACTGCTCATTCCGTAGAATTGACATCATGAATGAACCTATTTCTATTCGAATGGTGTAAGTAAAATGCGGTGCGGTGTGGGACAATACGATTCCCGCATCACCCACCCCCATATGCTACCCATAGACTATAGAAGTCCACCATAAAACGTCTCACGGACCGGATGTAAGAATTATGTGGACCTTACAAATAGATCCATGCACAGTAGGTTTTTAAATCGATGACCACATGTCAATTTAAGGTGATGTCATTCTTTTTTTTTTCAGTACAAATTGGTAGCCATTAATGCAATTGGATGCCATTGTTTTTATTTTTTGTTTGCAGCGGAATATTACGGATATATGCAGTCGTTTTGTGACAATGGAGTAACTGTTATTTTAAGATAACACTGCTGTGTGTGCTGTGCATTTGTGATTTCTGGGTGAGCAGTTGTGTATAATTTTTAATATTATTTTTAAAACCTTTTAAAACGTGGTGTTTATAAATGTCGTTGACTGGTTTTAAACGTTTTCATAAGCCCTTTGTAAGTAAACAAATGGCCGCTGGTTACGAAAAACCAACGCATCCCCCTGTTAAAAGTCACTAGGGTAGCAGTTAATAGGAACGTACGTGTCTATAGGTATTACCCAGTGGGGTGGGTGGTTTGAAATATGGCGTAATGGGGATTAATACAACCCTCTGTTTGGAAAATTTGATAGGTTATATAATATATATTATGTATATATATAGGATAGGATATTATAGATAGGTTAAATTATATCTTACCGAAATGTGTCTTTTTTTAAATGTTATTAATAGATATTAATAATCTTTAGTATAATTGTTTCGGAGAAAACCGCTCCTAAAATTATTGTTAATTTTTATTTATTTAATACTTTAAGCATACAAATGTACAGAGACGTTCTTAATGCTATAGGCATTTTCTATCAGTCAACTTATCTACTAACAAATTACAAGCTGTCATTTGCTTCATGAAAAGTTTTTCTGCTTTTTTTTTTTAATTAGCTAGCTGCCTATGTTTAAATTTTCAGTCAAATGCATTTTTGAATAAACCCACGTTATATTTTTGGATGTGTGTAATATCTAAAAAAATCTGGTGACTTGGTCATTAATATCAAAGAATTGAAGATAATAGAGCCAGACGGGTTGTTCAATCTCAAGACTTGGTTATGCACGTGCCTCTGCATAACCAAGAGCTAACACCCTGTATTATCATACAAAATACCCTCACATAAAAGAACACCATCAAAATACAAAAGAAACGTGCATATCTATACTATGCTGCCGCCCGAAGTCAACAGGCGAACGCGACAGACGGACGGAAAAAGCCGACATTGGCCGAATGTCTATGGTGCTTTTTCTGCTCCGTCTCGCTCTTTCACTACAACAAAAACACCGTAGTTCAAAGCTCAAAGCTGGAATATCTTGCTTACTAGTTCGCCGCGTACAACGAACGTGCTCGCAATATCCCATGTTTATGTTTTAAAATGTTATTGAATCTTAACAACACTGTTGTGTTATACTAATAAGTATAACAAACCAGTGTTTATAGAATAAATTATTTAGTTTCTCCAGTGGGCTGCGGTTATTAATAATTGTGTGAAAATAACTTTGTAACGGGACTACGGGAGTTTGTTAAAATGTGAGTACCTGTGATAAATCAGAGTAATTTAATAATGTTTATGATGTTTAATAAGATGGAATTAGGCGCCACGCGTCGTTTTGTAGAGTTTCTCGTGGATTGCTAGGCGTACCTACAATTTAATTACGTATTCAGCACAGATGTTTTAGTTATTCGGAACTACTTCCTGTTCCTTTTTAAAGAACCTACACTACCTACCTATGTAAAAGCGCCTCTTATTATTCGGTTTTATTGCACACTGATTATAATTGGTGGTAATAATGAACTCGATTGTATTTTATTTTGAGTTTACAATGCGTTTATGTTAAAAAAATCAAAACTCGATAATATTTCCAAAGTTCAAGGTTTTGTTATAAACGGGAATTACTGGTTACTGCATATTACTATTAAAACTTAATCGTCTGATTCAATTAACTAGAGCAGTCACCCACTTTTAAATTGAAACTTAACACTAATCGCAAAACTTAATTAAAGACTTTTTCATTTAGACTTGATGATATTAAATGTACGAGTAGTAATTATAGTACGAAATCAAAACTAATACTGATTCAGGTTTTAATAATAAAGTCGAATTGTTCATTGTTAAATTGGCAATCTATGCTCTATGTTATGGGTTATGGGTTTGGTTTCCGCACTTAGTCCTTCAGTGGACCATTGTGCGTGAGCCATGTCGGCCGTCGGTGGTTATTCCAACCAGCCCACCTCCCTCCAGAAGCTGATTAGGTCTCCTGGTCTATTAAGAACATCTGTGTAAGATTTGGGTGTCCCGAGGGTTTTTGACCTAATTTGGGCGACGCCTGTGCACTCGAAGAGCACATGCGCGACAGTTTCGTCAGTCTCCATGCAAGCCCTGCATAGAGGACTGTCCGTTATGCCTATTGTGTGAAAGTGTTTGTTTAGCGAGCAGTGTCCCGTGATGGTCCCCGTCACCAGGCGCATGCCTTTCCTGTCCAGGCGTAGCAACCGCCTGGTTAGCTTGCCGTCTAGTGATGGCTAAATTGGCAATATTCAATTACTTAGTGCGGGAACCTAGCGATGAAAGAGTGTGGCGACCTGTGTCGGTTTTAAATGGGAACAGGTCATAATTATTAATGCAGTGTTGGTGTTGTGCCTAGAGTATAGCTAAGAATAAGACTCTGAAATAATAATTAGAAGTAAGTATGTATGTATAGGTCGGCACTCGGCGGTGTACTTACCTACTCGACTCGACTGCCTCGTTTGTGTAGCGCTCGCTAGCACGACTATTAGCTTGGAATCTTGGGTAAGATCCCCGGGTTGGTCAATGTGGGTATTTCTCATAGGCATTTCTTAGTAGGTAGGAACGTATTATCTTTCTTCTTTCTAGGTAGCAGCTTGAAGTCTGGACTTGTACCCGGATTATTTGCTCGCTTCCTATTAGGTACATTATGGGACTTCACTCTCACAATGCTCTCAAAACGGTAAAGGAAAACATCGTGAGGAAACCGGCACATGCCACATGTCTTCGAATTTAGGGCTCTAAGACATCTTAGAGCCCTAAATTCGAAGACATGTGGCATCTACTACCAACCCGCACTGGGCGAGCGTTGGTAGATCACCACTCTCCCACTCTCTCTTGAAGAGAGGTGGCCTGTGTCCTAGCAGTGGGAATATTATAGGCTGAATATAATATATGTTGGAACTTAAACATTACTGGAAAAATATGCAGTGTGCTCTATAGTAGTGTAGTTCACCTATGCCTAACCCATTTGCATTGTTGCATTCACGTGTTATGACTTTAAACTGGTGTTCATCAACGAATATAGCCTTTACTTCACCCCATTACACCTAAAAGGTTTGGCAGAGCTCCAAACTGTTAACAGTGCTATATAAAAAGAGGTAGAAGTTTGATGTTGTTTTGTTTCGAAGTGGTTATGTAAGTGACAGTGAACTTAATAACTCATTTTATCTTGACTGACTTTTATGAGTCGCCGCTAGAGCATTGCGGCGACCGGGTGACAGGCAGCTGGTACAATGTTGATGTTTCATTAACATGAAGACATCATAGACATTGACATTCCTTTTTCTGTTAATGTTAGTACCTAATATTAATTGAATGACTATGGTTGAAGTCTTAAACATTTTCGGGGCAGAAGTATTTTCATGATGGAATTTTTGAGAATTCGCTTTAGGATATGTTTCATTAGGGTTAGCCGGAAAGTTGCCGGTTGCCGGCAAATGTGTGTTTACTTGGCCTTTTTTTTCTTCTTTTTTTTTGAGGGTGGGAAATCATCAAATAACTTCTCCCGCTCTGGGCGGAGCGGGAGGGAGTGTCAGGCTCTTACTGACTAAAACCCACCCGTGTTCCTTCAGTTGCCTGTGCCAGGGGCCACGGTAACCCTTTCGGACTTTCCCGCCCACCCGTGTTCCTTCAGTTGCCTGTGCCAGGGGCCACGGTAACCCTTTCGGACTTTCCCGCAACCCTGGCAGGCATCGGCCCTAGCGGACCCCCTCATTGGTGCTGACATCTCTTTGAGGCGAGCGTGGAACACAACGCGCCGTCGACCCGGGCCTGGTCCTTATCGGACGGCGAGCTGCCCATTGCTCGCCATCCGCAAACCCATGCCTACGGGTATTTACTTGCCTAGCTCATTGATTTGTGGAATTTTGTTTAATCGCTTTTAGCCATAACCATCACAAAGATAGTCTATCCGCCACAGAGAGGATTGTTTTCATTTTACTTAACTAAAAATGTATTATAGTTACCTAACACATAGGTACACATCCTATCCTACATTAAACATTGATGCGCGTATAGGATGATAAATGTATAGATGATATAGCTCGATATCTATTTTCAATTGGATTATTTTCTCAATCAACAGATGCCTCAGAAAGCGGTCGTTTTCTAACGAAGAATTTCTTTTCATGATTGATGTAGATTTAAGATTGCATACGGCATTCCTCATAGAAACCGGTCAAACGTGTGTTTATGTATTAATCTCGACTCGGATAAACAATAAAGAATTTTTGACACTAATAGCGTTTTCATAGCCTATTAACTTGATGATACTCGTTTATTACAGTCCCATAAACTTTTGGTTTGTAGACAGGTTTTAATCATTCCGTTCAAAAGTGAATACATTTGAACATTTTTCAATTAAGTAGCTGTCACTATTGAATCAATAAATGAACTAAAATTATAAGAGTAATGGTCTAATATGCCCGTGGCAGTCTATTGGCTATTCTATGCAGGGCCATCATGATCTGTCATGATGGCCCTGGATACAACATTCATAATTAGTATCTATACCTACAAAATATGAAATATCTGTTTCTTCTAGAGGCTGGTGCTTTTTTCTCCTACTAGACTAGGTAGGGACCTAGTATTTTATTTCCTAATTTTTCGCATATTTATTTTTGGTTTACCAAAACAAATAGGTTACTACATCCAAATGCAACCAATGTACCTAAATAAACGAAAATATTACGCGATATACCACAAATATGAAGCAATAAATCCTGATAAAGATTGATAAATTCACAGCCATTAACTGTGGCACCGTATTGAATCTTATTTCGTGCGTATCATACCAAAAGAAAACGAAATCAATTTGGTTCGCTCTTCCGTCACACAATAAATTGTATTTTGTGTTCCAGTTTCAGCAAATATTGTTACAATTACTAGTAATAAGGTCGACGCTGTGGCCCTGTGGGTCGATGTCATAGTAATGTTGACACTGTGTAAATATTTTTATAGTGTGTTTACTTGACTATGATTAACCGAGTTTTTGCAATTAGATAGGGACTTGATACGCGCAAAATATTATCATTCTCTCCCCTCTGCCAGGTCATTTTGTTTTCTTTTTCATAAATTGCGTAAAAACTTATGACAAAAAATGAAAAGATTAGAATGAATTTGAATTTTGCATTGCATGAGGAACATGATGAAAATATAATCATATTACGGAAGAGCGAAAAACCATTAACATTTCTCCACTGTCCACGTATTGAATATAACATTCTAGTTTTAAGTATTGGGTAACATGCTTTGTAGGTAGTATTTTCTGAATGATCTCACAAAGACAAACAACTGAGTCATTTGCCCTGGGCACTCCAAGAACATTAAATTTTATCTTCCATGCTCTATATGTCTTACCCAATGGGCTGCATAACTGTGTGAAAGTCATACAAAGAACGCTTCAGTAGTCTTACTATGACCGTTTTTAATAACCGACACTTCAGCAGTATGTCGACAGCTGAACATTAAAGAAATTGCTAGAATCGCTCGCTCTCCGCCTATATTGGTTTCATGTTTGTGAAAGTCATCACGTACGTAGTACGTACGTAGTCAAGTCGTACTAAGATTATGGCAGGTTATAATACCCTATCTTTCTTTCAGTGCGTTATCCAGTGATGAACATAGGAGTCCGTATGGCCCTCGCCCCCATATTCAATTGAATTCATCTTTATTGTGGATCATAGGAAAGTGTACATAATACAGCTGGTATTCATTTAGTGTTTTGCGAACAGCTATGTCCTGCCCTTAGGGCGTACAATAAAATGTAGGTAAGTACATAGAGTTAGTTAAAAACATGCATGTCAATGATAATATTACAACAATACTTTACAAATTTTATACTACTATGTATTTGTTGGAATAACAATTATCAATAAACGAACAGTTCGTAAATGAAAGGACTCGCATCATGTATCTATACAAAACGCATCATGACCTAGCCAGATTGTATTCTAACAGTGATTTGTCGGCTAAGAAGTCTTTCACAGAGGTGTATATTACATGGGGTTAAACCATAACTGGCGAAATGTGGGTTTACTAAAGGTCTACCCTTGCTAAACCTCCGGGAAAAACAACCGTGAAATTAATAAGTGCTCGCATTATTGAGACCATTTCCAATAAACTATTTTACAGCAAGTTGAAACAGAAGAGAAATTGCCTTACTCTGTAGCAGGCTTAATCAAATAGCGTTAGATCTCCGATTGCGAGCAGACGAGAATACCCGTTAATTCTGAAACCCTAGGGTTGATCCTGCAGTAATCCAAATCTTTCAATGCCCTATTGCGTGAAGATTACACTGTCTAATGCTTCGAGTATTTGCACTCGATACAGATTGAGGGATTATTGAAGGTGAATCTTGATTAATACGAAGTGCCTGTTATGGAAGAAAAACTTATTCAAACTCAGAATCTGTTTTAAATAAAATTTAAGACTTTGCCATAAGTATTATTTTTTATAAATAAACTATTTACATATTATTATAATTATACATATATATTATACGAGATGGCTGGCCATAGCAATTAGCATCCCCATTCAAGTGTTGAAGGTAGGCCTCATGATTTAATTACGTAGGTCGTACTGGTGTAACATATTAAAAGTATGGACATAATGTGCCGATTATACCAACCTACGTGCATACTTTTAATTAGATTTAAAATCTGTATCACTGAACGTGTCTCAAAGTTCTAAACATACATACTTCATAATAATTAATACTTCACAATCTCATACCATGTCGTGAATCATAACTTCATAACAATTTCACCCCTCATTTTGTCCTCGACTCAAACGTCCAAAACAAATGAAAATCATTTCGCTCCTACTAACAATTTGGTTGACAGCCAATCACGTATACATTAGCCATAAGTTCGACACAGTTTGGCGGCACACCAAATCCAATTATTGTATGCTTGTACCGTTTCATACATTTATTTTACATACATATAGGCTATACAGTTCGTTTCCTGAAAGTTCTCAAATTGTTATTACATACTGCAATTTCACGATAGCCATTTTAACAAGGTTAATAATAATTCATCCGTTCTCAAATAAATGCGGTGGTTTTACTACCGGGAAACTTAATAATATGTTACAGAATTCATGTACGATTTAAATCTACTGATACTTACATAGAATGATCAGACGTAAATGCTTACAGAGCAGTGGTGGCACAGTGTAAACGTCCGCGAATTACGAGTTGTAGGTTCTTAATAGGGCTTCCAATACCGATGTACCGGTATTGGCAAATACCGGGATCCCGGATTTTTTTTGGCATTATTTAATACCGTTATTGTATTTGTCCAATTCCGGGATCACGGTATTGCTGTTTTTTTTAATAGGTACATTGACACAATTTCGTTCTATTGCACATTATATATGCAACCAATTTATTAGCTGGGTAAGTTTTAGAAAATGCATAATTATTAAAATTGTCTCATTTACATACAGGCAGTTAGTTACATTTCATTACTGCTTGCGCAGGTATAGAAATGCTTGGAATTAAAAATGGTGTTCTTTGTATTTACCTCTCGGTCACACATACGGTATTGTGTTAGCGAGAGGTACGTAGAACAATCGAAATGTTATCCTGAGATTCCTCAAGTCAAGTCTCAACTTCTCAAGTCATCAAGGCAACCGTCACTGCACTTTGTCGCCATGATGCCAAACTTTTGACGGCTGAAGCTTGACCTAAATTCATGCTGCGATGACTAGATCAAGCAGAGAACGTTATTAACCGAAACCTTGCCTCAGCTCTTAGAATGCGCATAAAGCAGAGACGGCACTCCTTTATGGATGATAGTGACAGTGAGGGAGGGGATTCCTATGTCACGCCTGCATTCAAATGTTTAGTTAACCATTGACAAACAACTGGAGGCAGAAATAGAAGCTAAAGCTCAAAGGGAAGTTAAGTCCTAAGCTTCTTCCAGCACTTATAAAGGGTCGATTGTAAGAGTTGAGAAGGGAATGAAGGGCATTTATGGAGGCGGCCGAAAGACGTATATTGACATGGCGTTTAATTATTTACTAAGCATTCCATCTACGAACGTAGATGCAGAGAGAACATTTTCCTCGGTTGCATGTTTTTGCAACCGTTTAAGTAGCTCGCTTTCGGATACAAGTTTAGATGCCCTTTCCTTACAAACTCATTTACAGAAGAAAAAAAAAGCTGAAAAAATTGTGAATTTGTGACTGATTTATGTAATTCTATTTAAAAAGATATTATATTATTGTTGATTTTAAAAGGATTATCTATATTATATTACTTTATAGCTAAAGAAAGTATGTCGCAGTCAGTAGTAAGTGAGCTACGATGGTAAGTCAGGAAGAAAGAGCCTTAAAGCAGCATAAACAATTTTGACTGATATTTGTGGGATTTATTTTATAAATTTAATTTATTTTTTAACCTATAGAAAATAGGTCGCTAAATTGTAATTACTTAGACACGGATCGTTCAAATTCAAACGTTTTATTTTATCTACTTTTTAACAACGGTGTTTTATTGTTTTGTAGTGAAACTTATTACTTAGTTATTTAATTAAAAAAAAACTATATTTAGTAAAAAAAGTTGAGTCTAATACCGGAATCCCGGTATTGGAAATTGTCTATGCGGTATTAATACCGGTATTGAAAAAATCCGGTATTCGAAACCCCTAGTTCGAACCCGGGCAGGTACTTTACTTTGTGTAAAATAATTTTGTCACTACTGCTCTCAAAACGGCGAAGGAAAACTTCGTGAGGAAACCATCATGTCCTCGACATGTCATCGAATTCTTGGTTCAACTAAGAATTCGACGAATTTCGAACCCGCACTGGGCCCGCGCGGTGGATTACAGACCACTCCACAGTCTCACAGAGAGGAGGCCTGTATACCAGCAGTGGGAACATTATAGGCTGATACTTAGGTACTTACAATTCCATTTAAACCGTTGTTCAACGGGAAAGGAATGATGCAAAGTAGGACAAGACTCCTTGGTAAAGTTGTTCTGTAAACTTGATGAAATTTTTGTTTTGTTCCTTTTGAACCTTGGAGTTGTTCATGTTTTATTCACTACTTATAACATTTTATAAGAACCAGCTAGAAAATTCATGACGAGGCTGAAACCTGAAAGCGCTTGAATAATGTAAAGGCATTGTAAAGGTCTTCTTCCCGTTAGTTTTTTCAGGACAACTTAAAACGAGTATTTCAAGTCTAGGCATCAATTATGACACTGTGTCAATACGTTGTCAGCACGATGTGTGTCATGTAAGTAAACCCATTAGCGTGCATCGGGGCCATGCATCGACCACTACTGGGAACGCGATTGTTTGTACCACAGAGTTACCGGCCGTTGTTCGTGACGATTCGTTGCTTACGTGTTGAATGTTTACAAAACGATTGTCACTTTTACCTACCCCATTCTTGAAATATCTTCTACCTCCTTAGTTCCGTTCGGTCACGTCATTCGGAACTTCATTGCGAGGCTTTTGAGAGACGTGTGTCGTCTCTGGACGCCAAAATAAATGAGAAACCCGATTCCCACGTTATGTAAATGAATGAAAAAGTCGAGTTGGTGTAAAAAATTTTTCATTGTCGTGTCTGGAATTAGCAGCAAGTGCCAACTTAACATTTGTAATGAGACTTAAAGTGTCGTAAAGATAAATAATGATATTTAAAATGGTACCATATAATTAAATCCAATCGTTACAACCCTCGTAAAAAAAAAGTTTTTTTTCAATTCTCTGATCATCATTAACCAAGCTTTAAATCTTTTTTTTTAAAAAACTACCAACAATAACTTATAGTAACTGTTAAGTTTGAGTACAAATAAAAATTAATAAGCTTCTAGTATTCGCTCGTAAGAGAGCCCGTCATCTGCCTAAAGTTGTAGGCAAATGACGCCGTTGGCGGCAGAAAAATCCTCGCTCGACTGCACTATACAACAAAACAATCCCACTCTTAAGTCATAGTTAAAATTGGATTGGGCAACAAGCGAGGCTAAACAGATTTTTTTTGGTGGCGCAAGTGAAGCGAAGTTGTCCGCGGAGCGCGTACAGTCCGCGCGGCGCGGTTGAAAGGCGCCCATCTCGGTTGAATAGCGGCCCAGCCCTCGTTCGCTATTTGCAGAACAATGCAGGCTTGATGTGCGCACGCCGCTACTGGGAAAGCGCGGAGGGAAAACGCGCGAAGTCGCCAGTCTCGGCCCGCAAGTGCGACCGGCCGCGCGCCGAAGCACGCACGACGCAAGCGCCCTGGCGCTCGACGCCACGCGCCGCGCTCGCCGCGGGGTTACGTTTTCCGAATCGACCGAAGACGACAACACTGCCACCGTGACAGAATTTCAGTGTCAAAAGGTTGGTGACCCCACTCTAGTGCAACCAAAATACCACCCAAACCCAAGGGTGCACAGCCTCGTTTCCTTCTACCCGCCCGCCTGACATCTGCTACTATGTGCAGTAGTAATTTCCTCGTGCGCCGCAAATGTCAAACGCTCTCGATTGAGTAGGAAATGCTGTTAAGAGGGAGTGATTTATTTCCCTATTACTGTGGTTTCAAAACGACCGATTGCCTATTTCAGGATTGATTGATTTGACAACTGATCTGTATAATAATTATGTAGAATTATAATTATAACTCTTTATTACTCATAATTCAATTAAATAGAGATAGGTAATATACTATTTGAAACAGGTTCTATTTTTTTATAGAATCACTTTAACTTTTATTTTGTAAAAACATAGATAATTCTGCGAACACTGCTACCTAAAAGGATATGCGCACAATCAGGTGGACCTATGTCCTTGACATACTTAGGAAGGGAAGTTGGTAATGTTACAGTAACATTTTGTAAAGCATGTTTTCATTTCGAGAACGGTTCCTTTTTACACGATTTTTAAGCATTGAGTAAACAAATCGACGTTATGACCGCCCAACGACCTCTTGCTAATAGCCAAATCTGTGAACCATCGATGACAGCCGTGACGCATCAGTTTATTTAACAAACTCTCACCCTACTTAACGAAGCTCATGACTCCGCTACTTCGGAAACTTTTACCAACATCTTAACGGTGTAAAGGGCTCACTGCGATCCAATTTTAACCATAATCGATAAAAACATCACCGATAGCATCGGAGAACATCGAGAATCGATGGTACATTGAAATATTTCAGCACCAGTGTTTCTCAAGCTCGTAAAAAGAAATGGAGTACTGCGATCTGCGACCTATATATCGAGTCTTAAAACTGAAATTAGATTGCGTTAATGCGTTCAGTAGGAATATAAACTGCGTACCAAAACACGCCAAGGGATATGTCATGCCCCAGAAATAATAGATCGACTGCTCGAGCTATGCCACGTACCAAACTTCGGATCGATGAGATCATCGCATGCAATGACATAAGACATCATATTTAAATGCACATTATTGTGGAATATGAAGTAACACGCAATTTGCGTGAGAATTAAACCGATGTTTGGCTTTGTAGGTGCCATTGAGGCGTGATTATTAAGCCCAAGGGTACAACAAAGTATGGCTGATTGTCTGTATATTGCTGTCAATTATGTTACACAAAGATGTCCCTTAAATAGGGATGATCACAGAATAATTTAAACTAAGAATGGAAAGGACCAACGATGTTGCAGAATGTGATGTTCAAAGTATTGAGAGGGTAAAACAAAGCCTTAATTTAAATCTTAACTGGATTAGGAATGGACATTTTTTATGTATGAATGTCTGTCACTTCTTTCTGGTTATAAATATAAAAATTTAATAGAATTTTCCCCAGTGTCTAACAGCAATGTTTGATTAGTTTTTCGTTTGTTGATATATTTTGGCAAAATATTACCTTCCATGTTTATTGTATTGAACAAGTTTGCGAAGTAGGCTTCCATACAAAGTTTATTAATAGCACGTCATAGTGTGGTGTGCCAAATCCTTTCAATCAGCTTCTAATCAAATTAATAATTCAGGTTGTCAATTAGTAAATTAGTAATACTGTGCGTTATCAAATTAATAACACCCTCTTAATAGCTGTATGAGAACAGGATTAATTGGTTGATGAAGTTATTTATATAATTTACACGATCCGAGAAATTAAAACATAACTTTTATTTTTTTGTCATGTTTTCCTTCCTGAATATACCTAATTTTGAATCAGAGTTCTACACTCCAATTGCGTAACTCACTTAAATAATAGGTACTTAATTAGCAGCCCGTTATTGTCCCACTGGCAGTACAAAGACCTCATCTCATACGGAGAAGGCACGAGAGATCAATGTAACACTAGGCTTGCTCAAGACTTAATCTTTGAAGAAAATTCATAATTCATTGCTCTCTAATGGAAGTTATTATGAAGATTAGAATGACGTTGTTTCGAAGAACTTTGCGAGTGGTATGGTACGCCAGTTCGAAAACACATTGAGTCGAAAACCGCTATACGAGTATTGACTAGCGTTGTCGCGAACACGAGGTTAGGTTAGGTTAGTGTTCGCGACAACGTCATTCGATATAGTGGTTTTCGACTCAATGTGTTTTGGAACTGGCGTACCACTCGTAAAGTTTTTCAAAATAGCGTGCATTGTAATACCGTCAGTCGAATCTTCATATCACTCCCCTCTATATTATGTTTGAAAAAGGCCCTACTCGACAACGTTAATAACGCAATGAATATTGTTGAGTTACCAAAATAAAAGGCATTGCCATCGTTTGTGTTGTACTGTCATATTGCCATCATTTCTTCGTTCCTGACTAGGACTTGGGTTTTAATCTGAAGGTTATCTTAATCATGTTTTCATTTTTTCACTGTTGAGCCACGTTGGAAAAACTACGTTCGCACTTCAAGAAAATTTTCAGGACAACAACGTGGATTTTTCCTGTAAAAATTGCATATCACCTGAGCATTTACTTATGTAAAATCCTTGAAGTTATTTGAAGGGGAATTAAAAACTACTTTTCACAGTTTTTCCCACATTGCGTGACCAAAAGGAATAGAAAGACGCTGGTTGTGTAGATATGGGTCAAATGTTCGAATAAAAAGTCGAGTTCCAATTTCGTAATGTAAATACACAATTAATGTATTTATTGCTGCCACCGTACACGCGATGTGTTAACACCATATAACTTGAAACATTATTATTTTCACATGACAATGTATGTATAATAGAACATGACAGGAATGCTGTGTTAATTTTCTTTTTATTTACGGGTCATCTACAGGAAGCTTTAAACAAACTTTAAGACAGAAATGGAGCGAGGCTATTGTTTCGGTTGACGTTTTGAAAGATTATCGAATGGCAATCAAAATTAATGAACCTGCAACTTTATCTTCCAACCAAACATAACTTCATCTCAGGCACACATCTTGTCTGACATTCCCACAGATATTATCTCAATACCTGATTCCAATCATAGTTTTTATGATACTATAAGTTTATATCTTTCATCTCATCTCATTCCGAGAGACCCTCTCATATGAATACATTTCAAAATACATAAAAAAACAGTTCGCGTAGGATTCACACAGCGCTTTCCGACGAAATTTTTGTAAATAAGGCCTATTCAAGTTCCATTATTAAAGCGTGGGCTGCCCAGTGATTATAACAGTTCTGCCATACAATTATGAACCTTGGAACTCTTCCATACAGTTCGTTATTCCTTCCAGATTTAAACTAAAGGGATGATCAACAGGCAGGTGAATAAACGCTTTGAAAATCCTGGCTCCGCTTTTCAACGCGTTGCAAGTTTTATAAAGGACGGGATTAAAAAAATATAGGCACAGTCCGTGTCTGTTATTGCAATTATTTTGTTACTATGCATCGTACGCCTGGGAGTTTAAAGCGAAGAATTCATTTTAACTTTTGCTTGCATTTTATGCTCGGATGGATGAGATATTGTTATATCGTATATAGGCATCTTTTAGAAATATTTTTAGTTTAATGACTTTGTTAGCTACAAATTCAATTAAAGTTCTATATTAGGTATATATTAGCTATTTATATTATATTATTATATTATAGCTGTACTTTGGTTTGTTGAACGGTTCAGTTGAAATATAACGTGTGTTTGTACTATAACTACTCGTATCTTGTCTACATATGGATTTTATTTGTAGTAGCATGGGCCTTGCCTTGCCTTCAAATTCCGTTGTCTATTAACAATCTGTACCTTTTCAATCAATATGTATTTTAAGAACCACAATATTTATAACAACAGAAAAATCCATCTCAACCTCCGTTATATTTCTGTCATGTCTACTTTCCCGGGACCGTCACCCGTCCCTTACATACGTGGGTAGCTTTAGGGGTGCCCAGACTTATTTATGTCCTACAACACAGCCCTTTGAAGTACCACAGTACCCAGACAGACGACACTTTCCCATAGCAACAGTATACCACTTTTATGCCTTTTATTTTTAATTTCTCGGTGCCATAAAATATGCCTTTGATACTCATTCATTAAAAACTTTAGATTAAAGGAATGTTTGACAAGAAGTTTATGTCATGTAAATGAAGATAACATGTTTGTTGTGGAAATAGACGCAAATTTCATGTTTATAATTATACTAACTTCTGCCCGCGACTTCTCCAGCGTGAATTTTTTTTTTTTTTTAGGGTGGGAAATCATCAAATAACTTCTCTCGCTCTGGGCGGAGCGGGATGACGTGTCAGACTCTTACTGACTAAAACCCACTCGTGTTCCTTCAGTTGCCTGTGCCAGGGGCCACGGTATCCCTCTCGGACTTTCCCGCAACCCTGGCAGGCATCGGCCCTAGCGGACCCCATCATTAATGCTGACATCTCTTTGAAGCGTCGCATCACCTGCCCGCGCTATCACTTCGTTTTCGCTTAGCGTTCTTTCTGATTTTTTTTTGTGCTCGTCTCCTGAGGGTCATAGCGTGATGTTAAATATCCTAAAGCCTTCCTCAAGAATCGGGCTATCCAATGCAAAAATATTTTTTCCAATCGCACTGCTAGTTCCAGAGATTACCTACATACCCTACATATAAAGTAACAAACAAATATTACCTAAGTATTTATAATATTAAGTATACATAAATGCGGTAGTGAACTTAAGAACAGAAGATCATAGTTCTATTTCCGTAGAGCTTTGATGATTAGTGACACGACTATGAACAGCATACTTAGTTTGGTTAGAAATTATATATAATTTAATATGTGCCAGAGCATGACGTTATTCCTGTAAATAGCTGTATTATGAAAACTAAAACTAAATTAAGATTAGTGCAATTTGATGTAGGATGTGATGGTATATTTCCCCAGGGAATAGTATTGGAGACGTTTCAATATGACTCGGTGGGATGAGCAAGTAAATTAGTTGACTAGAGTATAAGCCATCACGGATAGATGAATTCAAATCAAAGTAAACACTAGAGTCTAGGCCCTTTTAAAGCATAATGTATTGAAAGACAATATTGAACATATAAGTTTCAACAACTAAGGACCAACAATTTCAGTTCGCAAAGAAAATAAAGCAGAAAATGTTGACGAGGAAAACAAAACTTAAAATCAAACAAGCTAATGAACGAGCATAAAATCAAAATTAGAAGAATATCAACATTTTATGAAAAGACCAAGAAAATATATAGGTAAAAGCAACCCTTTTAAAGCTTCATATGAAATTAAACGAGATTATTATCTTAACCTGCTTATGGGTGAAACTTCTTTTTTCATCACAAATATATACTACCCCTCCCTTCTAAAGAAAATCTTGCCATAAAATCAAAACATTCGCTAAGACTGGAAAAGGTAAGCCGTAAGGCATGAATTTCAATAAATTATTTATAGTCCAGTAACGACGTATACCATTAGGTGTTAATACTATTAATAGTCAGGAAGTTTAGAATGGGTTTGATCATAAACAAACACTATCTGATGGACGTGAACCACAGGGCTGGCAAACATTTGCCTTTCTTAGAAATTCAGTTCAATAATAATAAGATCAACCTACCCATGTTGTTAAGACTTCCGACATTTGGCATATCTGGGTTATTAAACATCCATTCAAAGACGAAATGAAAGAAAAATATAGTCTGTTATTCGGTTACCTTCCTACGCAGTTTAGTTAATGGAAATAGGTTGCCATGGTGTGTAGGCGATAGGTGGGCAACCTGTCTATGCATATTCTGTTGCGATATTGAAGCGCAACACGTTTGAGACAACTAATCAATTTTAAGACTTATTGAAGCTAACACTTTAAAAAGAATGGGGCCAAAGTTTTGACACTAATGTTGATTCTAATGGTAATAATGGAAACAATAAATACAATTCTATTATGTATTCAAGATATAAAATGTGATACTTACAGATGACAAAGAAAAAAAGCCGCTCTAGAGTCAGCTTGCAGAGTCTGGTACAGTTGTGCAAACTATTAAAATATTGTAGGCAAACTAATAAAACTGCACTGATTTAGCGTAGTAGATGATACAGTTTGACATTCGACCTATTTTGAAGCGAGTTGCTCTGTTATTTATTATGTCAACATTTATTCAGATTTTATGAAATTTAACAGAAATAAACGTTTCATGTGTTATATCAAAAAATAAAATCTGACTGTTCCTGATTGTATCTTTACTGTTCAAATATTTCACGGCTTGTCCAAATATGAACACTAGCTTTTGCCCGCGGCTTCGCTCGCGTGGAGGTCGGAAATTATCCCACGGGAACGTACAACTAAATAAAAAGTATACAATGTGCTAATCTAGGTTATAAACTATGTGTGTGCCAAATTTCATCCCAATCCGTTCAGCCGTTTTTGCGTGATTGAGTAACAAACATTCACATTTATAATATATACATATATATATATATATTAAATATAAGTAGGATGTATCTATTGATTTGTTGACTTTAAACTTTTTTAAGATTTAGTATCACTACCATATAGTACCACCTACATATAGTACAATGGTCCAAGCTGTATCATATACTTTTCCTCGCTTTATTATTTTGCTCTACGTTTCCTAATTAAATCTACAGCAACTAGCTATAATAGATCATTCAATTACTTGTTTTTTCTCCAGTTTTTCACTACACTGCAATATCAATAAATCTACGATGTTTTTCTGTTTTTATTAGCTTCAATGTTAGTTATTTCTACCACCCTTTGACTTCGTATTTCAATATTCGGTATGCGAAATATGAAGAGATGTTTTGCATTTCACTCTGCAATACTTACATTTGTTCACTTTTTAGTTTGTTCACGTTTCTCTTTTATTGCATCCGTATATTGATTTTCACGTGCAATCTGGCTGAATGTTTTGATGAAAAATTTTCAGGCTTCGTTTTATTTGCATACTTGAATACATACCTGCTCTAGATCACGTGGCGCGGCGGTTTTTTACATTTAATTGATTTAATGCACGCGCGAAATTACGCCATCGCCGCTCTAGTGTAAACAATGGGTTTTTCTAAGTATTCAATTGTTTTAATTAAAGCTGATAACAGACCGGGCACCCAGGGTACCCAGGGGGCATTGACGGTAGTTTGATTTTGGGAATGAGAGCTTCCCGCGGGTCATTAGCGGATACTGGAATTTCATGGAATTGCCATAATACTCGCTGTAAATGCTTCGTTCAAACTGCTAATGAACTTAAATGGAATCAGTAAAATAGTAGCAAAATGGTAGTACCAAGTAGTATTTCAAGCTTCTGTTTCCTATAATCACTAACCAATTCACTCTAAATTATTCCCTTCTTGTTATACAAATTCAAAACTCAAACGTAGAAAACCATTCAAATTAGAATGCGGGCATTACCTTCGTGAAGGAGCACACAAATTATAGCATCTTCGATCTGGTTGTTATGCAAATGCCCCAGGCTATTCAGCAAACACAGTAAATTACATTATCGGTGACTGGTGGCAGTGCCAACACAGGCTCGACGGTCTGTTGCCAAGCTGTATAGTTATCGGTTCTGACTTGAATTGTTTACAAGCTGGAGGGTATTTTGTGTAGTAACATTAGAGTGATACATCTAATGTTGATCCATTTATACACCATAAATGAATCAATAATTCAAAGTAAATTTGCGGGTGTTATATTTATTTAACTTAAGCTTTACCACTAATTTGGTATGTAGGTGTAGATTAACAGCTATTTGTACTGCAATTTTATTTTTATGAAAATCATTATTGCTCCCAAAAATATAATAAAAAAGAGTTAAAAAAAAATTGCCAAACAAAAGAACTCGTTTTCCTTTTCATACAAAAACTCCACGCGAAAGCCCTTTCGCTTA
This sequence comes from Brachylomia viminalis, assembly GCA_937001585.2. NCBI lineage: Eukaryota > Metazoa > Arthropoda > Insecta > Lepidoptera > Noctuidae > Brachylomia > Brachylomia viminalis. The sequence goes on from OW443299.2 coordinate 16,518,288, forward strand.
CCTTTGGTCTTATCACACATCAGTGTCCAGGCATTTTGCTGGCCACCGCGATCGTTATCAGTGGCAGCTGTTGACGCAGCCCTTTAGCCTGTCCTTTGTTGATAGTGAGCCAAAAAGCCAAGCATTCTCGTAATACTACAGCCCACCTGGCCTCAACTAAGTTCTGTTTCGCTGATTCTTTTATTTTTGTTGGAACAGTCGGCACAATACATTTTTTAATTGAGTTACAGCTCGTAGTAAACTGGAGCTTTGTTAGTTACATCATGATTTTTGCGTGACGTCTTGTTAAAGAAATCATTCGAATTATCCAGCAGACGAATCATATTTAATTATTATCGCACTACATTAAAAACTACTTATTTTACATTTGCTCTAATTTTCGCTTCCAAGAAAGCCTCTGCCCTTTCATCTACCAAAGATTTTTTTCTTAACAACAAAAGATACTGGATCCCATCTCAGTTGTCTGTTGCCAACCTCGCGTGTAATCCGAACACTGCACTAATTAGAGCAACATGATTAACAGAATTTGGAGCAGTTCCTTCGTTTCTGGAGCACGTGTAAAGAACATTAATTTCCTTGTTTCAGTGACGTGCCATACAGTGGAAACCAACCTAGTTCTGTTTCCGGTTTACTGGTTGTCTATTTGTGCACGGTTATAGGATAAGACCTATTTGTTTTGTGTGAAACTGTTGGTGTGTTACTGGTTCAAAAGGTAATCTCCGCTTTGTGATAGACTTTACTTCGTTGGTAGTTGTAACGTGCTGTAGACAGATTTTCAATTTTGTTTGCGCTTTAGTTTTATTAGGAGTTTGTGCCAAATTATTAATTTATTTAAAGACTTAACCAAGTCCAATTTGAAGTATCGGTAACGGATCCAAATAAGCAAATATTACCTACAATCTTGAAACCTGTTACTTACAAAGTTTACAGCCCACATACTCACTACAACGTCGTGTCCTTGAAACAACTGAAGGCCGTGCAAATATTTGCCTCTCGTTCCCGCAATACGGAGTTGGGAGTGCTTCCAGTAAAGTTGCCAGTGATTTATGTGCATGACGTTGGTCAGCCTAATGCCATTGCCTTTTACCACTATTTTCTTTGTCAATAAACTCTCTTCTTTTATATGCTACTACTGTATAGTTAGACCCGCTTCCTTAGTGATAGCCTCTCATATAGCAGTTTGATGGTGTGGTTTTATATCTCTTCAAATGCAGATTTCGATCATAAACGTTGTTTTATTATGTTGTATAATGTTGTGTGTTGTGTTTACACTTTCTATTTTGGGAGCTTCTCTTTGCATTGTTCTACCAGACGCCACGTTCTGAGAAAGACTGGGGGAACCACTCAAAATTGTAATAACAGGTGGCAGTATGATATTTCCTCTTATTCTTTTTAGCACATAGCTATCATAATTATCATGTAAGGTTATCTCACTCTGCCACACGAACTCATTGCTTTTAGGCACTTTCGCTAAGTAATTGATGTTACCTGTTGATGTGTTCTATTAGTGGATCACGCGTGCTTTCATTATCAAAATTTTTATTACGTTCCCTTCAGAAAAATATTATGTCTTTTCTTTATCTTAACAAACATGATCAACTTGTTGCGTAGGTGCCCTTAGCTCTTGATCTTTTTATATCGCCTCCAGCAGTTGAGTATAATAATTCATATTACTCGGCAAATTGCTGATGGCTGAACAACAGGCTGTTCTAAACTTATCCTAAATATTTATACTGTGGTTAGTGTACCGTAATATTGTTCCTTCACGTATGACCCAGTTTTTAACCCAAGTATATCGCCTATTTTAGAGAGGTACGGGCGTCGTAAAATTTAAAATTGTTTTACTACACGTTCATGGCTACGTTGGACCATTAAATTGAAATTCAGTGCATGAATCACTACTTAGACTTGTTTTGTCGGAACTACTGTATGTTTGGAGGTAATTAGGAATACGACTTCAGTTCAACCTGAACGTTATTAGTTTTTCAAAACTTTGAATTTGTATTTTTGACCGCATGTAAACGTTACTTATAATAATAATATGAGACAACATCCACACAAGGTCTTCAGGTCCCGAACTAGGCAGAGCCTGTACTACGGTAACCTGATGACTGATATACATACTTATATACATATACACACCCAGACACAGGTCAAACAGACATGTTCATGTACACAAATGTTGACTTTACTTAGCTGGTGCTTGCTCGTGTGTTGACACCGCCTCCGCTGCCATCATTTTCACGACAGCCGTCACTGCGGTCGTTATGTGGCGGCCACCGCTCTTCTACGAAACCATAGCTTTCGACATGTTCCCGTCTTTATATTACTCTTGAAGTTTGGCAGTTGTGCGCCAGAGACAGGAATAACGCTCAGCTTGAAGTACGTGCTTAGTAACGTTTATAGATTTGTGTTATTATTTCATAAACATACGTAAATATACTTTTGAGACATTAATGTTATAGTATGTTAGACAAAACGCCAACGAAAGGAAAGCGAGACGATACAAAGAGGAATGCTAACGCTCTTTAACAACCATCGCTTTATACAAAAATGCCAAATACACAGCCAGAACGCTTACATAAAGGAAATCAATTAGCAACAGAACACAACCATTTAGAAAGCAAGCATACAAGTTAATAGTGACTATTCAGACATTTCTGACTATTTTCTCACAACTGTAGAATGTAGAAATACAAATAAAACGAACCGCGAATTGTTCCAACGTTCGCACACTTAAAACTGAAGAAAAGATCTGTAACAAAGAGGTTCCGTCTTAAGTACTGTGCTGCAAGTGTGGAACGTAAGAGTATGAATGCTGTTTACATAGCGCTAAGTAGGTAGGTACTCGGGGTAGTTCGTAGCAGCTGGATGAGAGCTGCCGAAAATCGAGTTGAATGGCGTGCAATACGAGAAGCCTATGTACAGCACAGGACAGCTGTAGACTGATGATGACGATGTTGATGAAGTAGTCGTATCTTATGCAAAACAGAACAAGATTCTACGACCCTAAAGCGCCCTAATTTACGCAAATAGGGGGCTTTAGGTACACACATTCAATTATAACCTGAATAATTTTGAAGGAGCTAATCCATAGGGCGCGCCACGATAGCGGCGGTAAGACCCCTCTTTGAGGAGTGGCTAGAGAGGCGTCACGGCGTCCTCACCTACCGCCTGACGCAGGTCCTCACCGGACACGGAAGCTTCGGGAGGTTCCTGCACATCATCAGGCGGGAGGAAACGCCCGGGTGTCACCACTGCGATGATCGCCCCGAGGACACGGTGGAGCATACGGTGGGGGCCTGCCCTGCATGGGCGGAGCACCGCCGTGTCCTCGTAGAGGCGATCGGCAGCGGCGGCGACTTCTCACGCCCGGCCTTGGTTCAAGCCATGGTCCGGGGCGAGGGGGAGTGGGAGGCAGTCGCCTCCTTCTGCGAAGCAGTCATGCTAGCGAAGGAGGTGGCGGGACGGGAGAGGGAGAGAGTCTCCCGTCCAAGCCGCCGCGGTGGACGCTCCGGGCGTCGGGAGCCGCGTGACGACTCCCGGCCACCGTAGGCGCGGGCCTGCGGGCGGTGAGTAATGGGTAGCTCACCGTCCGATCAGGATCAGGCCCGTGCCGGACGGCGCGTACGTGTTCCACGCGCGCCTCAAAGAGATGTCAGCATCGAAGAGGGGGCCCACTAGGGCCCAAGCCTGCCGGGAAAGCGGGATCATCCATAAGGGGTACCGCTGACCCGGAACATAAAGGGCCAAGGAAGGAACACGGGTGGGTTTTAGTCAGTAAGAGTCTGACACTCCCTTCCGCTCCACCCAGAGCGGGAGGGGTCATTTGATGATTTCCCATCCTCAAAAAAAAAAAAAAAAAAAAGGAGCTAATCCATTGCTTCATATGTTCGAAAAGTTGCTGAACAACGAAAATTGTAGAACGCAATGAATGTTGTTGAACTATCAGAATGAAAGACATTGCTACTGTTAGTGTGTAACGCAATTACTCCGCATGTTTTGATGACTGACGAAGAATCAATAATGTAATGTGCAGTCAATAAAGATCATATTATACTCGTAGTTTTTCTAGCTGTCCCACCTTTCACAACTCTTTGACGGCTAAATTGGCTCCTCCGGCGTTTTACTTCCTACATGAAATACATAGTTGATTGCTAGATTTCGCAAATAGGATTTTTCTTTGTAATTGCAGAACGATACAATAAAAATAGTAGTGTAGGGCAACGATTAGGTAAACACATGGACGTACAAAAAAAGTCCGACAGATTCTCGCTAACAAATAACTGTGTCACTCGGAGTCAGCCAGCTCGCTGTACGTACAGGCACAGGCAGACGCGCACATTTACACATTAGTCAGCCATTACGCGCACAAACATCAACACAGACGACACGTCCACTCGGCGAAAAACTGTAAAAATACAGCAATTATTTTGTGTGGTGAAATGGTGTAAAAACCGGTGTTCGAAAGAAAAAAAAAACAGGATTCAAGTTTCTTAGGTAAATGAATAATTAAATAACTTCGTTCCCGATTTTATACATTAAAATCAATTTCTATTCACCAGAACAAAAGAATTATTACAAGATCAGTGTTGCCAATATTCACGTGTGCTAATTACCCAAAATATGGGAAATTTATAGTTTTTTATTAAATTCAAATTATTTAGGTTATTCATTACCTACTAGGTATTTTATATTATTTTTACTAGATTATCTAAAGAAAATAAGAAATTGTAACGGTGAAAACGATTGTATTCCTAACAAAAATACAGTGTCATTATTGAAGTTTACATTTTGAAGCTAATGACTTATATACCTACAACTAAAGGAGGACTCCGTCGTGTTGTTACACAAGCAGTACCTCGAAAGGTAAAAATATAAACAATCTAAGTTAACATGGCATATATTGTGAAACTTCGAAACTTCTTATGCTTATTGAAACTTTTTGTAAACTTTTTGTAAACTTTTTGTAAACTTTTCCTCGTACTTTTTCCCAAATCTACATACTTAGACCTAATTAGTGTCGTTACACTCGGTTAACTATTCGAAAACAGAACAAAATCGGTTGATTGTCTGTCTTGTTTACGCGCGTACCTTTATTCCGGCAATGGTCGTCAAGTCGTTCAAGACCACGAAGACATTCTCGATAAAGCACATATTAAAGCCCGCGTGGCCGTCCATTGTATATTTTGTAGTGTTCAATTTTTGTTTGTTATGTATTTTGTGGTGTACATATAGAAAATATAAATAAATAAGGCTTGTCAGTGCGCCGAACATCATTGTGGAATGGTGGCAAAAAAGGCGTCATACAAGACTGATTGTGCCGAGAGGGGAAATCAGGAAACAGGAAAAAAGGACAACATAATGATCCAGACAACATTGAAAACACATCAAATAGCAAAAATAACTGTGGAAACACAGATATTATTATGCAAAAACGGTGCTTTCACAGAAGCCGAAGCTATGGCACCGTTTGCAAAGTCAAATAAAGGGATCAACCTTATTTACACCAAACAATATGCTGAAAAAATCCGGACATACATCCATGTCGCCAGTTTTCGGAATCGATAAAACAAAGATTCGAAAGAGCGAAATCAAAATAGGAGAAAGAAAATATAATGGGCGACGAGAACGAACGAGAAAAGAAAATCAAATTCAAAGAAATATTAACATTTAACAAAATCAACCCGAAACAATTATTCACGGAAACATATCGACACTACGAAACAAAGTGAAAAAATGTATAACATGAAGTATGTTATAATTTTTTCGGACCCCCCCGTCAACAGGAAAACCGATGATAATGAACAGTTTCGTGGAATGTCATTTTAATTATTGCAGATTGACGGGACTTATGTCACATTTTTTTAGTTTAAATTTTAGTGGTTTATTTATTACATACAAACGCGTGTTAATTGCTGGATGTAAATTAACAGATAATCAATTCGAGCAATTGAAACTGTTAACGTCAGGATTGCCAATGTCGACGGATGTGAAATATAAAGATAGGTGTGATGTCAAAGATGCAATATTGTATACTTTTAGTAGGCTATATGGTCGTTGACTTGTAGTAATTATCCTATAGAAATGTATTGTAACGTTCCGATGGCGCAGCAGGCTCGTGGCTGTGAGGTCGAGAAGATATCCTTTGAGCTGAAAATGCGCTTGTCTTAGAATAAGCCCACATATATGGGAACAGTGCTGGTCAGAATATGATAACTTATACAACAAATCTGGGTATCGGTTTCAAACAGTTTAATCGATTATATGCAAACCACGTTAAACTATTAATAAAAATTCCTGAGCACATCTTTTATTGTATTGTTAGCTGTTTTTTTTGTAACTCAAAGCATTTATTTCTCTTTTGAACTGTCAAGGAGTCGGTGAGTCTGAAAGATGAAGCTAGTTACCCATTCCAATGTGTAGTAGGTTCCTACGAAGAAGAACGGGCATGAAACTCCATGGAAACTCATTTAATAAATAATAAAAAATGTCACAAAAAGCATTTACTTCTGCCTGCTCTAATGCTCTAAAGCTTGTCTCATTTCTACTTCTTTGTCTTATTCTAGTGTTTAAGTTCACGAGTTCTGCTAAGGACTTAGCTCGGCTTTTACTGTGCAAAAGAGATACCAAAAAGAAGGTTTGCCTTAAAATGTAAATTGGCACAATTAAGTGCTTCTTCATTTACATAAATAGGCAATTTCTATGTAACTAGTATGTTAAGACTGAACCTAGGTGTTTTAGAGTATTATTTTGTGACTCGCATCGCATGGCTCTAATGAAGATAGCAGTAGGTGGGTACTTGTCACAATCATTACCTTTTTGAGAGAGTTATCGTTGTATTTTTTTTTTCACAAAAACAAAAATATTCAATTATTCATTAATATTTCTCTTTCTCTATTCTGTCTATTAAGTTTCCTTTGAAATATTTTCCTAGAATTTTCTTTCAGGTTAATTGAAGTCCTATGCATAAAAGTATTTTTTTAATAACATGGCAGTACCTACTTGATTACTTGCGTTCACGGGGCTGTTTTCAAGGCGAATTGGAAATGAACCATCTTATACTCATTAAGTAGGTTACAGATTTTTCAGAGAGGGTAATAACATCTGCTATGCATTTTTTTAGAAAGTATCAAGCATTGGATTTAACTACCTAATACCGTGCCTTTTAATTTTCTTAAGAATACTTTGTGACAGGGAGTTATTAGTGCGGAACCTAAAGATAACGACCAGCCGATCTTATTCTGTAAAAATCAAATTGAGCTTGAAGTGACCAGCAGTGCTATTCTGTATCCATCTCACCGTGAAAGCTTAGGTAAAGTGAGCGTGGAGTGAACTGTCAACAGTGTCAACCCCTAGTATCACTTGGAATGAAAGCTCACTTCAAACTCACTTCACCTAAATTTCCTGTCATTCGTCCCAACCGGTATGCCAATTCAGTAAAAATATTACCGTGAAAACTTAGGTGAAGTGAGCGTGGAGTGCGCTGTCAGTGTCATCCGACTGATGCTAGGGATTGACCATGCATTACATTTACAATCATAATCGAGATTTTGACTTTACTGTCGGCTTTAGCACCCTCGTAACTCATGAAAACGACACCCATGACGAATAATTTGAAAATTTTCGCAGCCGCCATTTTGGATTTTAACTTAAAGGTGGTAAACAAAAAAACTGCATAAAGAATAAAAGTTCCTAATCCTTTGAAGTTCAAAAATTTGTTTGGCACGCGTTTAAATAGTTTCTCACTGAATTTATGTTTTGCTATTTTTTTTAAAACTCTAAATAGTAATGTTAAGACACTTAACTACTATTGAAATAAGAAATGATATAAAATGATGAATAGAATTAGCATAAAAAAATATTATTAAAATTTCGATTATGATTGTAAGTGTAATGCTTGGTCAGTCATCAATGGGATGGCACTGACAGCTCACTTCACTTAAGTTTTCACGGTGAGATTTTCACAGCGTCGTTTAAAATACCCGTCGGTAGAGAAAATGTCTCTTAGTTTTACGCAAATATAGGTAGAAACTATTAAGCAGAAGAATGCAATGCAATCAGAACATGACATCTACTGATAATTGCAAGAATTTAATGGTAATGCCATTAATCAGAAACTTATCTTGACGGCAACTGGCAAGTGCAGGCATGCAAGACACCGATTAAGATAAGAACCAACCTAATTCTCCGATTTAAGCGTGAATAGGTGCTTAATTAGACAAACAATATTACTGATACTATACAAATACGTAGCGTACGTACATCACGCGTGTATTCCTGAAAGGGTAAAGCAGGGAGGGGTGCGTGCAGCTATAGTACTTATCTATACATATTAAAAATTGCAGTCGCTTTTACGAATCTGTCTCTCTGTGCGCTTATCAGCGGACATCTCATACGCTTAAGCTAAACTTTCACACGAGAAAACTCCTCCTTCTTAGTAATCATTGCGAGAAATAGTCCAAAATTATTACCATTATTGTCGAATTTGCCATTATCATATCGGCAAGACGTGATTTATCCTTATCACGGTCGAAAATTGGATGTTTAACATCACTGCAATTATCGCCACAGAATGATAAACAAAGGCACACACTGAACGGAACTTCGGCGGCAAATTACACATTATTTAGAAATTAAAATTAAAAGGATTTATTAAATTAATTAAAAGATAATTTTGATAATATAACTCAGCATGCGATGATGTACACACGGCTACACGCTGAAATTTATCTAATTTACGCTGACCTCTCTTTGTAAGGAAATCCTATACAATGCGAGATCAGCTTATACTGGAAATGTATAGCTTGATCTGTAGCCGTGCGTACCTACATAGATCACATCGTGATGGTCAACCAAACGAACTAGCAAGCTACACTGTACATCTTTACTACGCATCGGATTTTGATGCAGTTTTCCCCATCATTTAAAAAATGTATGTAATCACTTGATATTACATTTAGGTAACTACATACATACCTATAATAAAGGAAACGCGATGCTTTGTCAAGTCATAATCGGAGCTATATTTTAAAAATCTGTTTAATTAACTTTTTAGAATTATGTGAAAACTGTGTAAAAGGTAAGAAATCGTTGCGTTTACAGTTCTATTTATATGCAAATAATACATTGGAAACTTGCAGGGCGTTATTTTCATTGTAAAATAACTGTAAGCATTACGGTTACTTACTTTTTAAACACTTTCACGTAATTCTAAAAAGTTAATTAAACAGATTTTTAAAATATAGCTCCGATTAAATGATAAAAATTGAAAACCACGAAATATGACAATAAATTGCGACGTTGACACTCCTAAGGTATAAACGCTCTTAAAATATCTCACCGGATTCACGAATCAAAATATGGCAAACAACTTGTATCATAGCACCTACTATTATTATTCATAACGAATCGTATCCAGTTACATTACTTTATGCTGGGTTCCTATATTCAACGAATAGTTATCGTTAACAGCTACCACCCGTTTCCAAGTTACTAATAACGAGGCGTAACTTGGTGTTCCACAAAGTTTTTAACTAGCCTACCAGCTACGAACAGTCGTCGGTTACTTGGTTACCGATGGTCCTCAATGATCCTCTCTGCGTTTCGGTATTACAAAAATTATGTAATGCGTAGTTCAGAATCTACGACCTGATTTCAAATATTATGAGATGTTTTAATACCAAATAATGTTAGCTTTCTACAGAATGCGGTTTTAGAGTTAACATTTTTTTTTGGTCCTATATAACTTTCATTTTAAACATAATTGCTATTGTTGCTAAAGTGTGAACAAAACGCTAAGACTACTACGGTTTTGTGGTCGGCAAGCCCCAAGCAACAAACCAAATTCGTTTCGTGTGATTTTGGTTTTGTGGTAAAATATTTTGTATCTTTCTACCTATTATATATTAGAATATTTGAATAAAAACTCATATATCATAAAATATGGATACTACACCAGTAAGTAATCTTGTTTATTGATTGTTACTTTGTTATGTTTGTAAAGGACTGGAATTTTTTTGATTGTGTAATCTGTTTTTCCTGTTTACAGAAGAACAAAAAGCCTATGACGAGAGATGAGGTGTTTCACTTTGTGGAGTTAATCCAAAGCTATGGCATTTTATTGAGAAAGGAAACAAACGCCAGCTCCAACAAGCTAAAAGAACAAGCGCGGGTCTCTTTGGCGGCTGCCTTCAACGCAAAGTGTGGAGGCTATCCCAAACAAAAAGACCAACTTAAACTAAAATCGGACAATGAAAAAGGCAGCCAGGAAAAGAACGCAACAAATTCGCATGAATACGTTTAAGGTACCTACTTACCTAATATAATATAGGTACTGTAACTACATTATTCAGTTCCTTGTACCTAGTTACTATTTTTTTAGCAATTGTCAGTAGCTTAAATAGTATTTATATAGTAGTAGGTTCCTACTCTAAGCAAATGAATAAATATTTATCCTATCCCTACTGTAGGTACCTAATGTAATAAATAGTAATTTTGCATTATTATATTTACAATGCAAATTGTATTTTGTTGCAGACTGGTGGTGGAAAAGGAGATTCATTACCACTGATGAAATCCTCGATAAAGTGGCAAGTCTAATGGGGTCTACCTTCACAGGCTTAATATTATTATGTCTAAATAAATCAACTCTCTAATTTTATCATCCATCCTTCCAAAATTTAAGTGCTAGGTAAGGCACATGTTGGTGGAGCAATGATGCTAAGTTTTTTAATTCTTTAATCTACATAATTTAAGCAGTTAGTAGAACTAATTTGTCTGAGTATTTGTTATAATGGTAGTCTGCTGATAGGGCTGGATGTGGTTGGATCAATAAGGCTCAATCAATCATTACTTAACTCTGTTATAATTAAGATTCTTACAAACCCTGCTCATACACAATGTGTTAAGAGGAAGTAAGTGGTGTAGCGGAGCTTAAATAGTCATTGTTAGTACATAGTTTAATTTATTTCCCTTTTATTTTCAGTAAAAAAGAGAAAAATTAATATTTTGAACCCAGAAGGGGTTGTTCAGGGCAATGCAGGAGCAAATTTTTTATATGGCATGCCTACAATGTCAAAATCTCTGTAAAACAAGGGTAATTTTTATGAAATATTTTCTCTTATACTTTGTGTTTCTCTAATGTTTAACAGCAAGTACAGCTATTATTGTAGGTATAATGTATAAACACAGATTATATTTTTATTACAGGAAAAAAGAAAAGAAGTGACAATGGACGCCTGGAAAAAAATGTAGCAATAGCAAATTATTATAATAAGAAGGCAGAAAAGTTACATTTAGAGATAAGACTGTTAAAGCTAGCTAATAAGGAAAATATTAATGATATTTAGTTTATAATTAAGTAATTTGATACGGGTAAATAAAGTTGTATTCATATTTCATATTCATTTATTAATTTGAATTCTAGGTTTTAATCAACACTTATTTTAATTACTTATACAAAATATTTTAGAATATAAAAATCTGAACATTTACTTTTATTTAATATAAAACACTGTTTTGGCTTCTTGTTTTTATTTTCATGATCTTGTCACGAAAATATAAAGATGTAATATTTCTTACTCCAAACTGAAAATAATAATAATAATTATCTTTTAGTACACATCACTTTTTAGGTGTCTTCCACCCAGTAATTTAATTTATTAGCTACACAGATACTGCCCACATCCTTGTAGATTAATCTTTGACAAAAGTTTTACCACCTAGTGTGTCTCGTGATTGGCACTATTAAATTTTAGGGACTATTATTCAGAAATTAGATCAAGGTTTCCTGTATACTTATGTGGCAACGCCTGAACTGAACAAATGTATATCACTTAAGTATGAAAAATAGAGATACTTAATTAAAGTACATATACATGCATAACTTACTTATTAAAATATTCTGTTATCAAAGTTTCTCTTAATGTTTGATTATTATTTGCCTCAATATTATTAGATGTGGGCACTGCATCCACATCTGGAATCTCAACCTCTGGTGGGATATCATCCAGCCGTTTTAATATACAAATGTTATGAAGTACTGCTGTAGAGATAATAACTGCAATGGCTCTTAAAAGACTCAAACATAAAGTTAAAGCCACTACTGGAAACCTTCGTTTCCAACCTCCAAAACACCTATAACAAAATAGGTAATACATTAATTTGAATACTTAAGTGGATTCTAGACAATCACAAATCTGTAAGGACTTAACATCTACATACCTTTCAATGGTGTTTCTAGTTCGGATGTGGGCTTCATTATAAAGTTGTTCTCCTCGTGTGTCTGGATTTAACAAAGGAGTTAACAGGTATGGCTTCAAAGGATATGCACTATCCCCAAGCAGCCACTTATTCCCAAATTGTCCATTCTCACATTGTGCTGAAAAATTTAATTATAGTTTAGTAACACAGAATTAAATTAAGTAAGTACCCATTTACTTTGTTTTCAAATAATGAAATATATCAACATCAATATTTACCTCTCAGTTCTGAACTGTTAAATATTGTGGCATCATGAGCAGACCCTGGCCAGCGAGCCACTACATTCATAAACAGCAAATTGGCATTGCATACTGCTTGAACATTTATCTAAAAGTACCCTTTACGGTTTCTAAATTCTTCTCCAATCTGAGAACCTGAAATTAAAATTATGCATTAAAAACAAGATTAAAATACTAACGTAACATCATGCCTGTATACCTTGAAGGGCTAGGCAGCGTGTAAACAGTGCAGGTGCACCTATAGTAGGTACACCCACATTTTGCTAGTTATGTTTAGTTATTGGCGAGCCTATTGCCATCAATCGGTCATCAATCCAGATTCCGAGCCGTTACTGAGAAATTCCTGATAGAAAACCCAGTAACACTGCCCAGGCCAGGAATCGAACCAATCAGACCAATGAGGCCATTGAAGTTTAAAGTTAGTTGGTACAAGTGTAATGCACTTACATGGTGATTGTATCCTGATGTGTGTTCCATCTAGTGCATCAAGTACTAGTGGAAATCGAGATACTGAATAAAAATCCTGCTCAGTATTGGTATGCATGTATACATATCTGCTGTACAGCTGTGCTATAGCATTACTGACATCAGCAACAATACGACATGCAGATGCCTTCGACACTCCTATAAAATCTGCCACTGATATTAGCATTGTTCCCAATGCATAGAACCTTAAAGTTAATAAGAGTTGGTGTATCGGAGATATTCCATGATTCCTTAAAAAGGCCAAGTAAAACATTAGTTAATTTCGTTAAACGTGTCTTGAGTTCAAGGTAACACTGGTGAAATACAATGTATTGCCAATAATTTTTCTTATCAAATAGGTAAGTACATAAACACGGGTAGGTTTACTAACCTGGCTCCCGTTATTCTTAGATAGGGATATATTTCTAGCAGTAACTCTTGAACAGACGGTTTATCAAGCCGAAATCTCAGCTAGAACTCAAAATCATCCAACGTCTCTTTGTTTGTAAACTCTAATACGGCGATTATTTTCTTCTGAATCAGAGTCGCTGGAGTCCGTTAGTAAACGTATCATTTCAAAATCACTCACTTCACTTTCTGAACTCGACATTATTCCACAAAACTATCCGCCGAAATCGGCCGGTAGGCAAACGACCTACGAACAGTAGATTTGACAGATCGACCGACGCTCGAAATTTTTATAGGAACACCACAGATCAACATTTCCATACTTTACGAATACGGATCGTTATTGGTAACCCTCCCGTCCGTAGGTAGCAAGCCAACGGTAACGTCGCTTACGAAACGTTTTTTATAGGAACACTTTTGGGTTACGCCTCGTAGACAATTCTACCATCCGTAAGCAAAACGAATCGTTTCTCGGATATAGGAACCGGGCATAAAACAACTGTTAATGAATGTTTAGATTTTAGCATTGAGACACATTAGGCCAAGTCTTAAGAGCAATATGATTGGAACAAATTCCCTCAGCCTTGACGGATGCCAGTTCATTTTGGATCAAAAACTGTCAGTGCGAACGATGCGGTGTCAAGTTTCATGTAGACACACTTGGGCCTTGCTCCGGTTCCTCTTTAGGATCAAGAATTTATTAGGTACGTAGCTGATTGATTATTACTGTTACCAACACACCGACTCTCGGTTTGGTTTCTACTTAAAAGGCTATAAGTACTTACAGTAGCTATGACAGGTAAAAGAAAGGACATATTTTAAGGGACTGTGCTACATGAATAACAAAAAAATAGGTAAGTATAATTATTATGAACAACTGAATGAACATCTGTTACTATGGGACCAATTCGGAAATATAAAAAATTTAATCAGCGTCTTAAAATTTTTAATCGTGTTAGTATTGCACTTGTATGGAACAGCAGATTTTTACTGAGTAGGTACTACTCCTTTAAAGTATATGTCCCTTCTCTTATCTGCCGTACCCACTACAGTAGACATTTAATTTAGAATGAATGCCTTACCGACTATCTAAGTTGCTCGTTGAAATGACATCATTTTTCATATTGTTTTTGGTTTCCATTTTTAAAATGGAACTCGACCCTCATTCATTCGCCGGCAGGATTACCTATGCTTCAGAAAAAGCTTATATCTTTCAAAAATCATAAATCAAGTTGGTATAACACCCGTAACAGCTATTCATAGAAGGCTGACCACAGATTGAACACAACGGTAGACTAAACAGACAGACATTAACTTAATGTTACTCCATGTGAATAGTTCGCGAAGTCCATTGACCTGGTGGCCCCATTTTATAATATCGATTGTACCTACACGTCGTCCTTACGCAGTGCAATAGGTCATAATGCCCGCTCATAACTGCGATTTTTTATTAGGTACACAGGGTGGCAGAGACCACCAAATGACGGGGTCCGTTAGGGCCGATGCCTGCCAGGGTTGCGGGCGTATATATATTGTAGTCTTTGGTTGCGGGAAAGTCCGAAAGGGTTACCGGGGCCCCTGGCACAGGCAACTGAAGGAACACGGGTGGGTTTTAGTCAGTAAGAGTAATTTGAACAACTCCCAACGTCAGAAAAAAAAATTTTGGCAGGGCCATCGACGCGCAAAGTGTAACCATGAATTCAGCACATGATTCTAGACCCTAACGTAAAAATATATCTCCAAAATAATCTACTGTTTCATGAAAATGTGCAATACCTATGCGGTCAAAATAAATGGAAAAGCATTTTTTTTTTATAACTGTCACAAAAATTCAACGCAGGGGTGTTCAGAATCATGTACTGAATCAACGATAACAGGTTGCGCCTCGATGTCCCTGCCACGCTGTAAGTATATTATGATGTAGGTGTAAAGATTACATCTCTGAACCCAATATCAAAATTATTGACATCTATTTCTCTAAGTACTTTCTCGTATTTGGTAATGTATAAAGTTCTATAATATGAAATTTGAAAACAGAATGTGATGTAATTCAAAATGATGCAGATATGTGAAACTGCACTATTGTAAACTTTAAAACCAACCATCTTCAACAATTTCCTTTCCACACACACAACTTTCAACATGACAACTACGCTAACAAATCAACTTCAAACTTATTCTGTTACCTACATCAAACTGTATCTATTACTTTTTCCCTCGATACATTTGTCACATAGACACAATTCAGCCAGACATGGTCAGACGGCCTCCACCACTCTATGCCACACATATAGCTGCCAGTATTTTCCCCTCATAATGGTGGTTTCACTCGGCAAAAAACGTTCTGCATTCAACCAGCTTTCCGAGCCGCGAGGCCAGAATTAATTCCCATAATGTGGCATAGTTAGAAATGCACCGTTTGTTACTTTTTAATTTGTTACTCTGTGGATTTTTAATTGACTTCCTTGGCGAAACGTAGATGTTAATTGGACACTTTCTTTGTGGCTAGGCTGTGGTTTCGAAGCTCGAGCTCTACTTTTAAATAAGGAAAGGTTTTTATTCGAAAAAAAGTATAGTCTGATTTGTTTTGTTTATTTAAACCAAATTAAACCTCATTGGTTATTAAAATATTTACATGTAACGGACGGATATTAACAGAAAATTAATATTTAATTTATCCCTCATAAATATGAATTATTTTGCATTTCAGTATCACATTTCCATTACGTATGCATTGTTGATGACGGGTAGATTTATCGTTTATTTATTCTTGGTTCAACAAAAAGTTGATTTATGATGGTTGTTTAGTGACGTCTGTCAGTCGTACCTACTGACTGAGCAGTCAACCCTCCCGCGCTACGTTGACACATTTCGCGTGACTGTTGACAAAGCGTCCTCTTGTCAGAGACATCTCATTGTTCCTGATAAGAGCAGTCACTCCTCCCTCACTCATTGACATACGTCTTGTGGTTGGCACAGAGCGGAATGGTTTGCCGAAAACTTCGTACAAAGTAAGAAAGTTACTCAATCTACCTATCTACCTTTTCCCAGATAGGTAGGGAAAAAGTTACTAAATTACTTTAATGAAATGATCAAACCGCAGAAAGGTACGCAAAACAACAGTGATGGCCAAAAGGAAGGTCAGATAGAAAACGCCGACCTCATCTAGTTTTTAAAATATGATTGACGTGTAAGAGTGTTTGTACAAACCTATTAACTTACAGAAATAAAATAATTTATCAAAATCGAATAATAATAATACCTGCAGCCTAATATTGTCCCAATGCAGGACAAAGGCCTCATACAAAGAAGGCACGAGCACGGCACCACGCTTGCTCAAGACGTGTCAGCGATTTCAGACAGGGTTATAAAATCGCGAAAAAAAAACAGCTGTTCCCTACATTTATGTTTGCAGAACTCGTCAAAATGTAGGGAACAGATATTTTTTTTTTCGCGATTTCGTATTTTGTCCCATAGTAAAAGTTGTTCATAATGATGAGTACAATGACCCCTTAAGAGGTTGATGGTATTTTACCAATAACCCTGTATAAACTATAAGTCTAGGTTTCCTCACGATGTTTTTCATTCAACGCTGTCAGTAATGTCCAAGATGAACTCGGAATGTAACCTACATATTATGAACTGCAAATGTGACATTTTCAATATTTAATAATAATGTCAATTTTGAACTTAACACGTTGGCGGACAGTAAACGCCCCTAGACGTAATAACAATAAAACTTCTATTGTGTCTCGTTCAGTGTCCTTCAAGGGGTTAATACCTGATTAACAAAAACAACCAACACGGCATCCGGTTTTAAAAGTTTAAAACTGGATAATAGAAACAAGTTCCTACGCTAACGCCTACAAGTCATAGTAACCCACTTTCAACAAAGCGATTGGAACAGCACATAAATCCAAGCCGGTGGCCCTCTTTGTCAATATTCCTTCATACTGTCGACTGTGCCCAGACAGGTGTGATTTTCACACTTTACTGGCAAATAAGCACCTGCGATGCAATGACGACTCCAGTAGGTAGGTACTGTATGTAGAGCCTTAAGCCAGCTTGGTTTTGCCATGCAACCTTTATGAATACTTATTTTTTATACGTTGATGGCATAATATTGTGAGACGAACACTACTTCGAATTTAGAAGATTAGAAATTAATAGAGTCTCAGCTTGAAAAGCAGTCAGTGCGCGTCATCATGTAAGATGATAAAAAAAATATTTTATTTGAATAATTACGCGTTAAAACTAAATAAGCCTTTTATTTAATTGAACGACCCCGCCACATTACATAGGTACATACTTAGGTATAATAATGTGTGTGTTGATATTGATCCTGAAGTAACAGTGATTATTATAATAATTATACGATGTTAATATTAAATAGTGGTGTCAATGTCGATGATTATCACAACTGATTATCATACTTGTATTGTTATCACTGTATTCTTGTATGAGGTAGAATTGAATAAAACTATAATTATATTATCATAATTTTTATATTATATATCGAATATTAATTATATACGTATATTTTTTTATATTTTAAATATCTATCAGCTTAAGAAGTGTCAGAAAACCAAGATAAAATGCAAGATCGTATGATAGCTTTTTAAAATGAATAATTAGGACTGCTCTTCACCTCGATAATGCCTGAAATAATAAATAAGGGTGCAAATAAGGGAAGAGAGACGTAAACGGCAGAAGGCTTAATACATATAATGTTTGAAAGGGCCTGTGAATGGATGATCTTACAATTATATCAGGTCATAACAAAAAAACTTTTTTACAAAAAAAACAGCCGACTTCCAAAATAAATAAGTATTAAAGTTATTTTTCACTTTGTAGTTTTTTTTTTTGAAGTCGGCTGTTTTTATTTGTAAAAAAGTTTTTTATATTTCTTTTGTTAGTTATGGTAAGTACTTACCTCACACCAATTCGAAAACGATTGTCTTACACGTCCACGTCCGTTTGAAGGCGGTTTTTTTTAATATTTAAAAATAATGAATTGTTGATTTTTTTAAAACCTCTTGACCGATTTCGATAAAATTTAAATTAGACCACCTGGGAAAAATACCCTTTAAAACAAAAAAAAATAATGTTCCAAATCGGTTCCCGCGTTTTCGAGTAATCGGTGAACATACTTACCTACATAAAAAAAAAAGATTCCGTCAAATTGAGAACCTCCTTCCTTTATTGAAGTCAGTTAAAAAATAAAATAATATTAAGTAAGTATTCGAAAGAGAAATGTTAGAGACATATTCGGGAGTGTGTCGAAAATATACCATGAAAATCGCAAATCATGTCAATAATAATGTCATCGATACGACCTTTGCGGCGTGACCGCCAAAGACTCCTCCAAACTTTTGTATAAAAAGTTGAATAAATCCTCCATTGAGCTGTTCTGTGGACGTAAGATAACAAGCCACCATTAATCACAACTTGAAGTGTCCATGTAGGTCGGACACCTGTTGGAAATAAATCTATTGACTTCACTTCTTCACACGTTAACAATTGGCTTTTTTTTCTAATTACTTTTGTCTACTTGAAGTATGTTAGGCTATTATTCTTTTACTTAAATTTTCATACATTTTGCAATTAGACAGTTTAGAAGTAGGTTACACCGTTAACGGGTGTAAATATAATTTACTGTGCATTGGAGGTGCTGTGAGAAGCTCGGTAGGCAAGTGTTATTAAATATTTTTTAAGACCTTTCAAAATTTTACGAATGATAAAGTCATAAAAGAATGAAGTAACGATAGTTTCTCACACACTCACACACATCTACCAACCCGCACTGGGCCCGCGTGGTGGATAACGGCCCACTCCCTCTCACCGAGAAGAGGCCTGTGTCCCAGCAGTGGGAACATTATAGGCTGATGGTGATGATGATGAGTTTCACTATTATGAACAAAATCCAATAACCTATCTCTAAAAGGCCCAGGAATGACAGCCATATCCCAAATGTAGGTAAGCACGATCCATCAATTTTCTTACGTCAGTCACCAAAGAGAGGACTACCATAGGTCACTTAGAACCCATTTCGTATTCAACGCACGTCTTCACTCCATATACAGGGTGTAATTCATAAAGCGTAGGCATTAGCACTAGGATATATGGGAGGCGTATTCATTCCCATGGCGGCGAGGCTATGAACTTTGTATCCCGTATAGAGCATCAAATTAGCCTTGAATTGTTGGATTTGGGAATGTAACTTGCTAAGGACTATGATTTGCGGTTAAGACCTAGACAGGGAAGATGATGAACTAATGGCGGCAGTACGTGAGTAGAATGAAGCTGTCAATGATGTTGATTTGCGTGTTAGAATTACTTAGTGAAATACAAACAATATAACTGAAGTAATTAGATAATGAGAAACAAGAAACTCAAACAAACATGACGAGAATCAAACTAAATCAACAAACAAAAACTAAAACCTAATAAGACCTCCATCCTTACTTATTCAAGCCTAATTACACCGGACTTAAACATGGTTGTGTCTGTTCCGGACGAAGTTGCTGTAAGCCACAAATTGCATTAAAACAAGTAAATTGGAGCCTAATTTGAGTAAGACTTGGCGGGGCCGAGCTAATAGAGCACTGCATAAAATATAAGAAACTGAACTAGCTTTTAATGAAACTACTTTGATATTAAATTGGAAAAAAATGCAACACTACGCCTTTTGCTTCGTTTACGTTCATACATCTGGTCGTACTTGCACTCTGGTTGCGAGTAGGTACTACGCACCTGGCCTTTTTGAAGAACATCACCAATAAGGTCACTATATCCTTCTAGGGCCAACCCCTTCCGGCGTTTCCACTCCCATCTGCTTTGTAAATAAGTACCTTCTGTTAGTCACCTTTCATACATCATCGCAACATGACCAAACCATTTAAGCATACTCTTATAAATTTTCGTTACTAAATCTTCTTTTAAACCGGTTCGTTACCTTATGACATCATTTCCCAGCCTATCATTCGTTACACCACATGCTGCTTTGCAAATATGAAGAGCACATGCATAAAGCTAATACCACTTGCGGGATGATTAATCGAATCACTTAGTCGGAAGACGGTGCCTGTATCACTTGAAGCTTGCAGGGATATCACATTACTCGTTATGTTCTACGCATTCTTTATTATTTAATATATCGCCATAGCATCCCAATATGACACGGGATTTTAATTAATTTTAGTAAACACTGCAACGATTTTTTGTCATGGAGATCAAAATCAAAAGTCATTCAAAATCAAATTCAAACTGGGCTGAGAATCAGCACTGTTTGAACGTCAACATCACATAAGATAGTCCCCCCAAAACGCCCGCCCTTCACCACTTCCTAGTGCTTTAACTGGGAAGAAGAAGTGGCGGAACAAACTCCCCAGCAGCACTGCTGTCTGTTCAGTTAGAAGTACTGGATTCATCATAGATCAAAATATTGATGACGTAAATAGGTGATCTCCTGAAAGCCTTCTTCAATGTTGGGCCTCGTTATAATTGCACGTATTTTCCGAGACAGTGAGAAAACCTCAATTTAGGGAACAGTGCCAATTTTGATTGTTCTGTTTGTTTCCGTTCTTAAATTGAAAACCGAATAATTTTCTTTTTCAATAAATAATAGGTAGGAAAATTGTTTGCCTGATTTAAAATTGACACACTACGCCGATTTTCTGCGTTATTGCCATTTCATGCAACTGTCAAAGAGTGACAATGGTGATTTAAATTTACGGAAAATTTAAGTTGACAGTCAATTTGGTAAACAATTAATTTCTCTGACTTTATTGCCTACTTGTCGAGTATGTAATACTAGCGTTGACAAACTTTGTAAACGAAATATATCTTAGAATAGTTCTTGTACATACTTAATTTAGTTTTCGGTTTTTCCTATCGACGATGTTATTATTTATTTTCTTATTGTTGTATACACGGCTACACATCAAGCTATGCATATCCAGTATAAGCTGATCTCACATTGTATAGGATATCCGTACGATGCGAGACCAGCGTAAACTGGTTTATTATCTATATAGTATACACAGCAGCAGGTCAAGTTACCACACACTGTCAAATTTTCCCATTCGATTTTGAACTAAACTTTCAACATTTTAAGGTTTAAAATTAGTTGGAGAAATTTGACAGTTTCGTATAACCTGATGTGCTGGCGACTGTTCTATGTTGTAGAGATACTTGTTTTACAACAATAAACAATATTCTATTATATTCTAAACCTCAATGTTTATCTATCTTTCCAGGTTCGCGTACGCGAGTTTTACATCGCGATGCAGCGTTGCCCCTACATCCACGAGATGAAGGAGCGGCTGCTGGGCGCCCCTGTTGACGTGGAGAACAAAGACCAGCAGCGTGTGCCACTGGAGCGCGCGCTTGACCCTCAAGACAACCAGGTCGGCACCATCGTCAAAGTGAGCTCATGTCCATTTTCATCTTCATACTAATTGCAATGAATATTCTAACGTCAGATAAAGCTCTGATTGAGGCCATGCTGGTTGATAAGGTGTTCGTCAATATCAGCTGTCTAGCCTTTTCTCAACTATACCTACTAGGGTCAGCTTCCAGGTGTTAGAATTGGGACGAAACTTAAGAAAATTCTGGTTCCACATTCCCGATTCATGGTATCTAAAAGTGAAATTAGGACGAACCGTGGGGTTTTAGTAGGTCGGAACTAAGTCCATACTTGCGCATCAGTTTTCAAGATGCACATTATCACAGAGCACTGGTATACAGCGAAAGCAAAGACACTCCCATGGATGCTAATAGTTTGCATCACAACAAAACTATTTTTTTTTGGCTTAATTCTAACGCAATAAAATAAACCAAACGGAAGAATCAGGGTGTAGCGGTATCAACATAGCCACATGTGAGCTGCGCGTCATACTGACGTCACGAAAATCCTGCATCGCGCAAGCAGAGTTTACCGCGCAACTAGCCCCCTTGTCTGTCAATCGAACTGATTAAGTTCGGTAACAATAGAAAAGTAATTGTGTCTCATTAAAAGTATTAGTGACGGCTGAGCTCTACAACTTCTCGACATCAATCCTCGTGCCTCTATAAGGCAAATGACAATTTTTATTCTAAATGATGTGCTAGTTTGGAATGGGAAGTACGTTTTTGGAACAGGATCCTTTGAAGTATTTGTTCCACTAAGTAAAGGTTTCGTTTCCGGGTAGTGGAATAACTTCTTAGGAGTTTAATCTAGTCACAGTTACGATTGACTGAACTTGGAATTCGGTTCGATTGGCAATGCTATTCGGACTGACATCAGCTGTGCTGCCAGAAATGGTTCTAACATTTCCAGATTTGTAAGTAGAGAGGCGATGTGCGTACCAACTAATCTACTAAACATATTTAAACGTCTAGCTAAACTCATGCTCAAACCCATACCTAATTTGGCCGGTAAGTCCGCCTTTGTACAGTATTATTTTTTACTTGTGCATAAAGTTTTAATAAATAAATAAATAATAAATTTGGGGTACAAATACAGAATATTCATTGCAGTTTCCATATTTATGTATGATTTATAATTCTATATTATTTACCTGTTGACACAAAATGTGTTTTCTTATTCTCACTGTTGTCAAAATCAAAGCAATAAGATTTATTTGCGTATTCTAAAAATGTACCAATTGCTTTTAAACTAATAGCTGATCATATGAAAAGCGAGCTTATAGGCTGACGCTTCCTCTAAATGTAATTTGATTCATGTCACTTAAAATTTAGTGTCCAAATGTTATTAAAATTACAATTACATCTTTCAGAGGTACGCTTGATGTTAAGATGTATACATTTCAGTTCTATAATTAAATACCAAATACTTGTACCTACGTTCTTCTTAGGATTGCTTTTCTTCTTTCGATATCTTTTTAGTCTTTCATGACCCATGCGTAGATGCATTTTATTATTTCCAAATATTTTAGTCATCAATCACCAAAAAGCACAAACAATAGTAGAATTGCACAAACAATCAAAACGTCGTGAATATGGCATCTGTTTTTAATAAACCATGAATTTTATTGATTTATCGATGCTATCTAAATACGGATGCCGATCTTGGGAAACATCCATATTCTTTTAGAAAACGTGCGTGATCAAACTTACTTAGATATACATAGACTCAGAGTAGATGTAACATAGACACTCATAGACACAGACTAGATGTAACTTAGACATACGTAGACACAAACTTGATGCAACTTAGACATACATAGACATAGACTAGATTATGGAGGGTAGAGACAAGGAGAACTATCTCATATGGGTAGAAAGTTGAAAAAGTGTCCAACTGAAACAGTAAATAATAGTTCCACGATTTGTTTGCGACGTGGCGAGCGCGGGGAGGTGAGCGGTGTTGCGGGGGGAGAATGTCATTTCTCCCCTCTCCAGCGAGGTGCACAGTTAACTCGACCGAATAGTAGCAGTTGTTATCGGACTGAAGTATGCCCAGTTAGAAAATTAACGGATTGAAGTATGCAGTCAGAAAATTTAATATTTTTAGTGACTGGAGTAGTTAGTGATTATCCAATATACCATACTTCAACAATTAACGTAGTCCAACATTATTTTTACCCTTTAGCTTAGCTTTTAAAATTTACCCGGTGGCTACTGTAGCGCCACCCTTATGTAGCACATTTTGACGGACACTTTTCATACACAGAGATAGTACCTTGTCTCTACCCTCCATAGACGAGATACAAATAAGGACAGATCTACAATCAGTCTAGCTGAAAACGGCAACAAGAAAATTAGTAATGCACTAGGCATAGAGTTCTTTGTAGCACAAAAATTATGTGACATGTTCTAAAGTTCCTCTGTTTGTGCATTGTAGATACGCATCGTTTTATTCGTCCGTAACATCACCTTTACAGTTGTAAATAGGGTATGAACTATAACAATGGACTCCAACATGTAAAGTTTCTGTTGCATTTCATACAAACGCATAAAAGCAAGTTTAAATTGCTTAAGTTACTTACAATTTGCTCCATGTGGTGAGGTAAAGTAAGACTTACTACAGCTGTTCATCTCGCTGCATTTTAAGTATTGTAAGTACCTTTTTCCGAATAATGGCTGGTTCACACAACAATTCCCTCCGTTGATGCAGTTACAATGAAATGTAGTGCCTAAAATACCGCGTGAACATATATTTGGAACTGTCAATTTAGGTATATCAAAATGTCGTAAATAGTGACTAGTAACGCCATCTATACTACGTTATGTAAAATTCCCTTTTGAATAAAGTTTAGTCTGTTGCGAACATTTCACGTGTTTTAATAGTAATCTTAGGGCAGTTTTACACATACTGCATATCACGATTTGCGGTATCATGCGGTGGCGCTTGGAAAAATAATAGTTCTTTTACTTTCTTTTAGTTACCTCATATTCTTTGACAGTGTCGTGTGAACGTAGTATTATCCATTTACGTTTCTGCAAAGGAATGAGTGCTACTTTTATTTATGAATGAAAACAAATGACGGTACACACGGCTACACATAATTTCCAGTATAAGCTGATCTCACATTGTATAGGATTTCCGTACGATGCGAGACCAGCGTAAACTGGTTTTGTATAGCTTGATAGGTAGCCGTGTGTACCTAAACTCATATCATATCCGATTGTTTATGTCTAAACAGAAAACAATCGTGTGTTCAGTAGCAACTGAGTTGCCGACTCGACGACAGTCTACAATGAAAAAGAGTTAAATTTAAAAAAGTTTAATTTGTAATACAACAATAAAACATTTAAACATACGGAACAGCGGGGTAATTGCGTAACACACTGACAGTAGGAATGGCTTTCATTTTGACAGTTCAACAACATTCATTGCGTTACTTACGTTGTTGAGCGGACACATTTTTTGAACATATGAAGCTATGGATTAGCAATATCCTTCAAAATTATTCAGATTGTGATAAATAGTGTGTTACGCAATTAAGGTGCAGTGCGGTTAAAACTAGACCTAAGTAATATTATTAGTGATTGTAAACAAAAAAACTATAATAGTGTATCTTAACTTCTAAGACATAAGAAAAAACGCACCGTCTCATAACTATTAAACTAATAATTTTTTCAATTAAATTTCTAAGACGAAGTAAGAGGTTCCAGTCTGGAAACTTAATAGTACCCAGTGTTGAGTTAATGGTATACCTATGTTTCGTTTTCTATCCAATATGGAAAATGTGTTGGTCCGGAGGAAAAGCGATCCGCTTCTTGGGATCGAAGTTGTGGGTTTGGACCTGGCAAGTATCAATGGAAACTTTTTTAATTTAATCACAAAGTTTAGTCAAACATCGTGAGGAAACTAGGACGGTCTTAATAAGTAGTCCAGGTTTTCGCATGAAGTTTTTCAGTTTGTCATTCTGCCAGTCCAGTTCGCAGACTATGATCAGATAACGCAAACCTGAATTAAGCCAACGTGGTGGTGACTTCTCCGTTTAAGAAAAGTGTTTTGTCCTGCGTTGGAACTGAATCAATGGCAGACCACACTATGAGGCTGGACTCTCACATCGAGGTGAGTCCCGCGCGGGATGCGGGACGTATCATACAATATTTTCTATGAACATTGTTCGTGCTGTCCCTCATCCGGTGCAGGATTCGTCTTGGTCAGACGTTCGTTGAAGCTCAAAGCCTGATTTAAACGGAGCGATTTGATTGCCTGGGGCAATACACACGTTGGAGCAACAATGAAAATAAGACCGTCTGCAATTCATTTGTTTCTTCAATTTTATTGTATGCCACTGGCAATAAACTGGCATCGTGCAGGTAAATTGGACTTTAAATGCAGTAAAAACAAAAGCACACAGACCGTACCACGCCTCAAGAAACGACAACCAGCGTGAGGATCTCCTTGTCCTTTTTTCCTATACAATGTAATATTAGAGTATCTGACCATTCCAGCTGAATTCCGACGGGTACGGGTCGCACACGTCGCCGGCGCGGGCGCCGCTCGTGACGGACGAGTGCGACGCGCCCCCGGACGAGACCGAAGCCCTAACGCCTACTGAGGTGGTGCTTCGGTACCGGGCCTGCTGCCAACCCGATGCCGCGCCTAAAAATGCAAAGTGAGTGAAGATTTTCATACCCTTATCTTTAAAAGAGTCGATTCATGTTCAGTCAAATAATTTGGTCCTTGGAGCGCAAAGCGAAAATTTAAAGTGAAATGCAAAATATGCCATGCAAATATGTGCATAATTTTACTGCTTAAGAACACACTTAATGATTAAACACGAATAGACCAATAAAATAATTTCATCTTCTCAATAGAATTTTATTCTTGTGGAAAAACTGTACACGGTAAACAATTTGTATCGCCAATATGCTAGTCACATAGGAATCACATTCAAATCAAACATAAAAATACTCGGCAAACCGGCTAGCTGTTTTAAAATAAAACCAAACCAATGCACATACCTAACTGTCTAGCCATATACCTACTACGAGGCTTTGCAAGTATGTATTTATAGCCTCCTACCCATGAATACATGTAATACGCACCCAAGCTAGTTAATCTATGTCTGAGATCCGTCAATGAATTATTTATGAACTGATCCTGCAATCAATCGCGGCAAGGTAGCGAAAACAATAGAATTTTATATTACCACCTACATTGATTAAGTGTAACTAATTTGGCGCCTGTATCGGCAACCTTTTGCGTAGTTTCAATACCCGGTAGGTATCTACAATTTATCAATATCTTTCATTACTATATTACAAACGTTATTTCCTAACAATTTATGAAGGATTTTTGGAAAAAGACATCTCAGCATTATCGAAATATGGTTACTTTTAAATTATACCAATAATTTTCCTACTTTTGGGCTACTACAAGTCCTGTCTGTTAGAGGGAATGGGCTGTAATCCACCACGCGGGCCCAGTGCGAGTTGTAATGATTTAAATGCATTCTGCGGTTACTATCTGCTTTAGCTGCTTGCTAATACCAGCTGCAACATTGATATTTTTTCTCTTATGTGCAAGTATGAGCTAGCAAGGATTAGTTCATTGCGCATTAATTTCTAGAGACAGCTACTTGCTTTATTTGCCTAATACTCCCTTGATCACAAGAGTTTTAATTTTGAAACTTCCGTTGATGTACGCGTCGATGTCGGGAAGGCGGATTTTCTAAATCTAAACATAGTACATTGGATGTTATTGGATTCCAAAAATGAAAGCTATTACGATCTACTATTGACTAAGTCTACCTCAGATCATAAAAACACATGATCTGAGATGTCTACCTACATAATAAGGGCGCCTATGCCTCCATTTTTATAACCATGTCAAATCTATTACAGCGCTACAAAGATCTTTTTGCATTTGAATGACATTGACTGTTGGTGATAAACATTTGAGAATTTTTTTTGAAAAACAAAATGGTGGCTCTTGTTTCGATTTTGACCACACGTCAAAAGATCCTTGTACTACTATTAGTTGTACCTACCCAGGATTTATATTGTGGCTAATTCCAAAAGCTCTAGTTGTTATTGCTAATAACTGTGTTATTTCTAATCATAATAATCAACTTATCAGTACATTGATTGGTGGTCTTGTAGCAAATAACATATGTAACAAATAAATACAATTAAACAGTGCTTTATCTTAGTTAAGAAAGCTTATGATTTTCAAAGATATATATATTATTATCAAGTGACTTGTTTTGTTTGTGTGGTAAGAGCTAAGGCTTCAGGCTAAGTATAAGCTTTGTTCTAATTGTTTGCCATTTCGTTAAGTATAATCAGCAAAATCACAGAAAGTTATATTTTAAGAGCAGTTAAATATTGCCAACGAGTTTTTCATAATTATTTTATTTTGAAAGGTTGAAGGATCAATACCACAAGACGCTCTTCGTAAAACTGGGAACTTGCTTCATCATGAAGAAGACATTAATTATTATCATTCTGCAATCGCTAACGGTAGAATCTATGCCAGTACACGCAGCTTTTCAGGATTCTGCAAGAACATTTATCTTGAGGAATGTTGGGTGTCTGGTATAGGGGCACGAGGAACAGGGTGTAAAGTTGACCCATACCTCCATAGAAAAGGGAGGATCCTCCGACCAGACGCGTGTCGTGTCTGGTGGGCAACTGACCGCCGATTGATGTCGGGAAATTGTATATATACTTATTGTTGTATATAATTTTTTGCTCAATAACATAGTGTCAAAAATAAAAGGAAGACCATGAATTTTAACATTTTTAATACAAAATTATGATAAACATCCTCATGATGAAGCCTTTCGATCGGTATGATAAAGCTACAGGGTGATTATTTTTCTCGTGTAACGGGATCGCTTTCCGGTTCAACCATGTAATTATTTAAATATCTATGAATGCAGTTTAAATTGTTTTTTAAATTCAAATAATGTCTTCTTTGAGTAAAATGTTCCATCTACAATATTAAAGGTACTTTCCCTCCATGTGGCATATCCGTGGGACGCCCTGTATATGCTAGTCGCGCGGTAAGCTGTGCTTGCGCGATGCAGGATTTGCGTGACGTCAATATGACGCGCAGCTGGCATGTGGCGATGTAGATACCGATACACTGGAATCACCATAAACTCAGTGGGCAATAGTTATGTACAATGCCGTTGGTATATCATTCGAATCACAGCGACGATCATTGACAGAAATCCTCTAACAAGCTATTTGTGACACCAAATAGAGCGCTCTCAGCGACATAAATTACGGTCTATTCAACCAATACAGGACAAAGTGGCCAGGACAAAAACTCGATTAACAATTTAAAAATAAATACATGGGAGGAAGCTGTAATCAAAGCACTTCCATGCCGCTTGGGTGGACAATCGATTAAATGGTTCCGTACATCCACATGAAGCTAGAAAAGGACACGTGTGAGCATAAACCATCGCTTGAAAACCAACCTTATTTGAATATTCAATACAGTAACATTTTGTGTGACAAAGGAGATCAGGTGAGGCGTTTGAGGTATGCAAAGAGGCATCTATTGCACGGGCCGACGATATCCGCACGGGATTAAACTGTTATAAGTAAATGACCTGAGTAAATATCAATATAATATGACGCGTTGATATTATTATGGGGGAAAAGGTCGGAGTTATTGTGAGGGATTTCTTTTGCGATTAGGCTTAGTAGGTCAACGATAAGTTTGCCAAAGACCCATGTATTATGATAAAGGATTTCACTCTTTTTTTTTTTTTGAGGGTGTGAAATCGTCAAATAACTTCTCCCGCTCTGGGCAGAGCAGGAGGGCGTGTCAGACTCTTACTGACTAAAACCCACCCATGTTCCTTCAGTTGCCTGTGCCAGGGGCCCCGGTAACCCTTTCGGACTTTCCTGCAACCCTGGCAGGCATCGGCCCTAACGGACCCCGTCATTTGGTGGTCTCTGCCACCAAATGACGTAAAAAATCGCAGCTATGAGCGGGCATTATGACCTATTGCACTGCGTAAGGACGACGTTTAACGCGTTTTACGTATTAACACAGTTTCTATCACAATCCGAGAGTTTTGAAGAATATTTGTAATCCATTGCTTCATCGTTAACACATTCGTCTGCTCAACAACGCAAATAACGCAATGGACGTGGCTGAACTGTAAAAATGAAAGAAATTGCGATCAATTAGCCTTTTATTACGCAATACGCAACTACCCCGCTGTTCTTTTTTACCATAAATATAATAATTTAAATGATAAAAGAATTATTTCTGTAAGTAGGTTCGTACAAACACTTTTACACGTCAATCATATTTTAAAAGCTGGTTGAAATCGGCGTTTCCTAACTACTCTGAGAAGAAAGGCCGAAACAAACTCAGAGGTCACAGTCTCTTTTAAAGTCCAGACATAATCTTGGTCAGATCATGTGAAGACCATTATAACAATAGGTTCCTTACACTTGAATTCCCCGAAGACATAGGCGGAGGTGTATTATTAAGTATACTTCCTCCAAATTTTCTCAGTCCCATTTAATAACGGTTGAGACTTTAAACATTTCATCACCTGTCTAGCCTGTCTAGAGAAACTCATCATAATTATAATTATGAAGGAAGCTGATGGGATTTTAAGTCCTGAAGAAACCCTGAATGCGATTTCAAGGAGAGTTAAGGATATCAACAATATGTCAAGATGTTTGTTAGCTGGGTATTTGTAAAGGGAGTGATAGTTGACACTATTTAGAGCATTTTGAGGCCATGTATTATATGTCTTAGACGAAGTACGT
Source organism: Brachylomia viminalis (assembly GCA_937001585.2). Taxonomy (NCBI): domain Eukaryota; kingdom Metazoa; phylum Arthropoda; class Insecta; order Lepidoptera; family Noctuidae; genus Brachylomia; species Brachylomia viminalis. The sequence goes on from OW443299.2 coordinate 16,548,872, forward strand.
TTTTATTATTATTTTTGACTGACAAGTTGGTGCAGTTAGTAGCGACCCTGCCTTCTGAGCCGCTGGTCCCGGGTTCGATCCCCGGACAAGTCAAACATTTGTGTGTATGAACATGTCTGTTTGACCTGTGTCTGGGTGTGTATATGTATATAAGTATGTATATCAGTCATCAGGTTACCGTAGTAGGTTCTACCTAGTTCGGGACCTGAAGACCTTGTGTGGATGTTGTCTCATATTATTATATTATTATTATAACTGTTGTTTTGTTTATGTTATTTTTTTTCGTAATCGTTCATAACCTAAAAAATCTCCAAATGGGGTGAAGTGTCACAACCTTAAGAGCATTTATACCTTATGAATGGCAACGTCGCAATTTAGTGTCATATTTCGTGGTTTTAAATTTTTATCATTTAATCGGAGCTATATTTTAAAAATCTGTTTAATTAACTTTTTAGAATTATGTGAAAACTGTGTTAAAGGTAAGAAATCGTTGCGTTTACAGTTCTATTTATATGCAAATAATACATTGGAAACTTGCAGGGCGTTATTTTCATTGTAAAATAACTGTAAGCATTACGGTTACTTACTTTTTAAACACTTTCACGTAATTCTAAAAAGTTAATTAAACAGATTTTTAAAATATAGCTCCGATTAAATGATAAAAATTGAAAACCACGAAATATGACACTAAATTGCGACGTTGCCACTCATAAGGTATAAACGCTCTTAAGCTCTGCACGCAGCTTACAAACAACCTGTATATTTACACCATATTAATATTACAATCTTTACAATGATATAATCGGCGATCATTTGGCAGACATACGGCTGCCTTCGTTATTTATTCACCCATAAAATGATGTTCCTAGTAGGTACTTCATTCATTGTATGTTGCAAGGCCGATAGCAATAGAGATTATGTCATAAATAGTTTTAAATGCAAGTAATAGCTTTGTCGCGTCATACAATGTGGTGTTTATTGATCGTACGTTGTACATCATAATTAATTAGTAGTATTTTTTTTTGTGTTATAATTGATTTTATTTACGTGCTTTTTTTATAAGTGCCCATGCATTATACACTCGGCGTCAAAAAAATCGCACCTCCGCGAAAATTATTTTCAAGCGTTTATAACCCTTAACACACGCATTTACCCCCACCAATATTGGTATCATTTGAAAGCCCATTAAATAAACTTAAAAAAACAATTCAATTAATTTTTATTTTTTATTGGATAAGTGCAAAAAACAATAAAGTTTACAAAACAATAAAAATCCTTAACTAAGCCTTAATTAAAAACAGATTAATAAACATAAAAAAAAATACAAAAAGTTTCTTAAAACTAACCTAAAACCTAGTGTTACCCCCCCTTGCCCGGATGACGGCTTCCATACGCTCCCTCATGGATCTTACCAATTTTAGGAGCTCTTCTTGAGGGATACTGGCCCATTCCCCAATAACAGCCTCTTCGAGCTCCTGGAGAGTCGTGGGAGTGGGATCACGAGACCGAACCTTGCGTTTCAAATGGTCCCAAAGGTGCTCTATCGGGTTCAGGTCTGGACTTCTCGCTGGCCACTGCATGACAGAGATCCCAACCTCTTGAAGGTAGTCGCGCACAATTAATGCAGTGTGAGCGCGAGCGTTATCGTGCATTAATGTGAACCCCTCGCCAACAAAACCGGCATAGGGGACCACATGCTCTTCCAGGATCTCTGTGACGTACCGGTGAGCAGTCAGCGACCCTTGCCCGCGAGCACCTCCAGTCCGGGAGACGCTTACAAGGTCGGTTTTGCCGTCGGCCGACATGCCGCCCCAAAACATACAGGAACCGCCCCCGTATTCCACCGTCTCCTGGATGCAGGGTTGGGCGAAACGTTCCCCCTGTCTTCTGTACACTCTTCTGCGTCTATCGTTGCAAAACAGACACACTCTCGTCTCGTCTGAGAAGAGAACAGCTCTCCATTGGTCAAGGGTCCAATTGACGTGGTCGCGAGCAAACTGCAAGCGGGCTCGCCGATGCTCTGCGGTCAATTTTGGACCCGTAGCAGCTCTGTGTGCCGCTATCTTCTTCTCCCTCAATCTTCGTCTAACCGTAGAAATACTCACGGTTGTTCTGCGAGCGGCCTGGAGCTGCTGTTGCAACTCAACAGCATTAGAGAACCGATTTCTTAGGGATGTCGATACGATGAATCGGTCGTCTCTCTCCGAGGTGCAGCGACGTCTACCAGACCCATGCCTCCGGACAAGGCCACCGGTCTCCAGGAACCGCTGGTATACTCTTCGAACCGAAAAACGGCTCAAGTTCAGTTGCCGAGCGACATCACACTGACGCATCCCTGATTGCAGTAGTGCAATCACTTGAGCGGCTTCATCAGCAGTGGTATCCATCTTCAAGGTGGTTTTTTTTGTGAAAGTTCTTCTCGTGTGTCCTCTTCAACGGTTGGATAGCGAATGACCTCCATTGAACCTGTATTAACCCTTTTATGCCCACTAAAGGTAGCGCAAGTTGTGCCCCTTGTGAGGAGCAAAATTGCCATTTTTTTTAAAGTCACATTTGTGGTATCAAGCTTTTTTTTTTAATGAAATGAAATGTTTTTTTTTTAAAGTTTATTTAATGGGCTTTCAAATGCCATCAATATTGGTGGGGGTACATGCGCGTGTTAAGGGTTAATAACGCTTAAAAGTTATTTTCGCGGAGGTGCGATTTTTTTGACGCCGAGTGTATGTAAGTTCACTTAGATTTATTCAGCCTACCTAAAGGTATTAGAATCTTCATCTTCTTTTCATAAGCCTGGGTATCGAGAGAACGACTTTATTTTCACTTAATTGTTCAATGCACTCTTAACTTTCCATTGTATTCTTATTATACATATTAAGTACTACATCATCATCATCATCTGCCTAGCCTTTTCCCAACTAGGTATGTTGGGGTCGGCTTCCAGTCTAACCGGATGCAGCTGAATACCAGTATTTTACATGGAGCGACTGCCTATCTGACCTCCACAACCCAGTTACTGGGTAATACGATACCCCTTGGTAAGACTGGTTGTCAGACTTTCGGGCTTCTGACGACCCGTAACGACTGTCAAAGATCCACGAATGACAGAAATTAAGTACTACATAATAATCTTATTATATTATAACTATCCAGTATTTCCCAAAGATATAAATACCAGAGTTAACAAAAGAGTACCTATATGTGAAGATGAGCTATTAGCCATTACAGCCAGCACAATTTCAATCTCAAGCAATTGAGATTGTTTCTTCAGGCATTGTTTAATAAATCGTTATGAAGCAATTGAAATCGCCATTAAAGCTCGAGTATTCAACATTTTCTATGCTAATAATCATATTTTACAGTCTAAAGCGTGTCTTGGCACTAGTTATAAAAGTCAAGTACAGGAAATGAGAGTATTTCGTAGCTCACGCATGCAGAATATATTTTCTGAATATTAATGGGTATAATAATAATAAGCAGAGCACTGGTGGCCTAGTGGTAACGGCCGCGACTTACGAGTTGTAGGTCGTAGGTTCGAACCCAGACAGGCACTTTACTTTGAGTAAATTATTTCATCACCATTGCCCTCAAAACGGTGAAGGAAAACATTGTGAGGAAACCGGCATGTGCTAGAACCAAAAATTCGAAGACATGTGACATCTACCAACCCGCACAGGGCCCGCGTGGTGGATAACGGCCCACTCCCTCTCACCGAGAGGAGGCCTGTGTCCCAGCAGTGGAAACATTATATACTGATTATGTAATGGGTATAATAATAGCCTTTTTGCCCGATGGTCTAGTGGTCACAAACGCTACTGCTGAGCACGAGGTTCTGGGTTCGATTCCCAGGTCAGGCAAGTGTTATCGGGTTTTTCAATCAGATGGGTGTACTATAGGTACATCTCCGCTCAACTTTACGGGGATTACAGCCGTGATGTTATGTTATGCACCTACTATTTGATGATTCACTTTGTTTTATTGACTTCTCTTAACACTGTGCGTCTTTTGCCCACGGTTCCGCCCGTGTGCTGGTCGAAAATTATCCCTCGGGTATGTACTACCTAGCTAATAAGCATCCTACGTCCACGTAACTCTAACTCTGATCATGGTCTATCCGTGTGCCAAATTTCATCCAAATCAGTTCCGCCGTTTAGGCGTGAAAATGTAACAGAGAAACAAATATTAACAAATAGGTTACCTGTGCTATTCAAATGCCATCGGACATGAGACATCGGAAGGTGTGATGCGGGTGACGGTACAATTACAGTACCGTCACCCGCATCACACCTTCCGATGTCTCATGGCGTAGCAGTAAACGTAGTTTTCGTTGTTCAAGTGTTACTACCTCTGACGGGCTGTTTATTTTACATTTATTAGAAGCAAACAAATATGTTCAATCACTAAGTATTCGCAATAATCCAATCAGTCAACTCATCATATTTTATTTTCGTAAAACAAAAGAAAAATGGACAACTACAGCATCAGCTGTTTATAATTCCATGCAAGTTCAGGAAAGTCGACGTAGAAAGGTTTACTACGATACTTAAACCAATGACCTGGCAGCATGCCACTAAGAGTCGCCTCATACTGCAATTTTACTAGCTTTAAACCCGCTACCGCATTAGCCAGTCAAATTGCATTTTATGTCGTTATTTTTCAGCTACTTTGCGGTCGGTTTCCAGTCGAAACTTATAGTAAGATACGGAGATTGTTGCACTAAAAGTGACTGCCATATGACCTGTACAACACTATTTTACATTCACTGAGAAATATAAAAACGGGGTTGGGCTACTATTTTATTAGGTAAGACAATGGTGCCGATTCCCTTGTTCACAAACTCAACTAAATTTAAGTTGAATGCATCTTTTTCTTTCTATTTCATTATGAAAAGGACAGAAGATAAAATATTAGTTTAATCCTGTCAAATTAGTCAGCACCTGACGTAATTTGATGTAATTTTAGTTGTCAACTTTTAAATCACGTCTAAACTTGTATGGCGTAGTGTCAGGCGCTGATTAATTTGACAGGACTAAACTAAAATTTATCTTCTGTCCTTTTCATAATGAAATAGAAGGAAAAAGATGCATTCAACTTAAATTTAGTTTAGTTTGTGAACAAGGGTATCGGCACCAATACCTAGTTTAATTAATTCCATGTACAATATACAGGGTCAAATTAAATTTGCTCTAAATTAGCTAGAAAAACTCTGCAGACGTGATGAGTAGGTATCGAAATCTAAACACGATAACACGATTGTAGATAGACCAATGAATAAATAAATAAATAAAATAAAAAAGATTTGATGTTTTTTTTAGAGGTCAAAGACCGCTGGTAAGTATGTTGTTTCTTGAAGTATGAGTTGCCAAAATATGTTTTATCGTGTTTAGATATCGATACTAATAACGTCGTATATAAAAAAAAAAAACAGATTTTCGGCAGAAACTGATGTTTCAAGCGAATACATTAAAAGAAGTAGACGATCCCAAAAAAAAAAATCATCAAATTAATTTCTTTTTTGTTTCATCACGTTTCGATATCGATCCATCACGTCTGCGGAGTTTCACTAGCTAATTTAATTTCAGCCTGTAATAACACAACTAACAAACAGGGGTATCGTATTAGACCCGGGTCGACGGCGCGTTGTGTTCCACGCGCGCCTCAAAGAGATGTCAGCACCAATGACGGGGTTTGCTAGGACCGATGCCTGCTAGGGTTGCGGAAAAGTCCGAGAGGGTTACCGTGGCCCCTGGCACAGGCAACTGAAGGAACACGGGTGGGTTATAGTCAGTAAGAGTCTGACACGCCCTCCTGCTCTGCTCAGAGCGGGAGAAGTTATTTGATGATTTCCCACCCACAAAAAAAAAAGGGGTATCGTATTACCCAGTAACTGGGTTGTGGAGGTCAGATAGGCAGTCGCTTCATGTAAAATACTGGTATTCAGCTGCATCCGGTTAGACTGGAAGCCATCAATCAATCAAAATATTGATTTGCTAGAATATGGTACATAAGGTGTTACAGTAAGTTTGTTTCAGCATATCCTGCCATAACATGAAGTACAAATGTATTCACAATCAGCGATGTTAATCATTATTCTAACTTACAAATTACAGATTCTATTAACTTGTCTTCTAAATAGTCCATAATGGTATAATATCTTTTAAATACCAATACTTTGAAAAGTGTTTTTTAAACAATGTCAGCGGTAGGTCTTGAAGAATATTTGGTAAATGATTGTAAATAATAATAGACATGCAGTATACATTTTTCTTAAATAATTTTAGTTTTATTGGTGGCAGCCGAAGCCTGTCTTTATGACGTGTTCGGATATTTGGCCTGTCAGTGTTAGTATCAAATAGATTATAGTTTCTCTTCACAAAAATACATATTTCAAAAATATATAAGCACGGCAAAGGTAGAATATTAAGTTTTTGAAATAGTGGCTTACAGCTGTCTAAAAAGTGAGCTCCACAAATTGCTCGGATACATTTTTTTTGAGCTGCAAAACCCTGTCAAAATCTACTGAGTTACCCCATATTACAATGCCGTATCTAAGTACGGATGCTACATAACCATGGTAAGCCCATTCTTGGGAAAAGGTTAGGCAGATGATGATTATAACACAACTAACCATTTACACTAGATACCAAACGAAAAGCCCAAATAACTATACAAATGATTACAACATTTATTAGGTTCGTTTCACTTAGTGCTTAATGTCATTTAACTTCACCCCTACAGTGGCTAATCAAGCAACACATCTCATCAATCAGGTAACTTCACGAAAGTCTCACATGGAACATTAAACACATTTTTTCTAACATAGGTATCTGCAATCTATTGTCATCTGAATAAATAAAAAAGAAAGCACCTATGGCCCTCGAAACTTGTAAAATATTCAACACCCAATGTATTGCGCATTGTTCCGTAGATACGAGCACAGAGGGCAGAGAGAGATAAAGTGACATTGGGTCTTTTGTCGCTTTAGCTCTCTCTACTTTGTAAACAGAAGCCCAATAATATGATTCCCGCGGAACCCTAATAAAATAGCATTATTACACAACCGCCTCATAAAATGGGTCACGGCATTTGAATAAAAACACTAAGAGTTTTTACAATGAGAGCCGAAACAAACAGCGAGATTCTCATAATAATATTGAACTGCGCGTTGCTAAGCGTGATTGCTGGCGTGAACGTTTGATAGAAAACCTAATTTCCTAACCTAATTTCTTTAGTAGATTTTCTCATACAATTTCATTTATTTTGTCTATAAGGTGATAGCCGTAGCTATTAGCAGCATTACGTATCTATAGATTGGCGATAATTAGTGGTGTTGAAACCAACGAGAATACATGTCTCTTCGCTTTCAAAACAGGCTAATTAACTAGGGTAGAAGAGGGTAAGTAACCCTCTTCTTAAAAAACGGCGATGCATATTTTCTTCTCTCCAAAAGCTTTTTTCCACAAATGCTTTAAAACCTACAATCTTTTTGCATTTTGAAAAAGCCAGTACCTATACTCGTTTAGCATACATCCCGTCTCAATAAATCACGGACGTAACAAGTTTTATGTGACAAGCTCCAAAAGGGTTCAACGTTTTCATAAGATGATCGTATCTAAACATTTCGCTTCTCTACGAAAACAAAAAAGTAAGAGACAAACAACTAAGAAAATTATGACCATCATTCTAGAGCCGTCTAATCCTGGATCAGAAGGAGGTTAAAATTGCGCTAAGACTGGACTATTGCGTCAGACGTCCACCGTTAGCAATGCATGTGGCGATTTTAGCGTCTGTCTGTGGGTCACCACTAATTATAGTGTCTTAACTAAATTCAGAACTCGGTATATGGCAGTCGTGGTTTTGCAATTACCGCGTGGTTACGGTTCGCAACGTCTGGATTAGATTTGCTTTTGAGTGACTCATTAACATTCATAGAAGCGTTTGATAAGTTTAAGTACCATTAAATATGCTTATAAAAATAAAGGAGCATGTAATATCTTGGTTCTCTTTTAATTTGCGATTTCAAAGTTGATTACGCAGCATGAAACCACGAATTACATATGTTGTCATCTTCTTCCTGTCCTTGCCCCATCATCATCAATATCCACAGCCTGACTTCACCCACTGCGGGGCATAGGTCTCTCTTTTCTTGTGTCAATCGCCACGCTCCTATGCCAGCCTCATCCAGGTTCTACCCGCGATGACAACAAAAGCATCGCCATCGTCTTCCAGTCCTTGGACGCTAATCCGTCACTGCCTTACTCCATCTGTCATCACTGCGCCTTATCAGGTGTCCTGCTCAACTCCATTTTTTTTTTTTTTTTTGACGATGGGAAATCATCAAATGACTCCTCCCGCTCTGGGTGGAGCGGAAGGGAGTGTCAGACTCTTACTGACTAAAACCCACCCGTGTTCCTTCCTTGGCCCTTTATGTTCCGGGTCAGCGGTACCCCTTTCGGATGATCCCGCTTTCCCGGCAGGCTTGGGCCCTAGTGGGCCCCCTCTTCGATGCTGACATCTCTTTGAGGCGCGCGTGGAACACGTACGCGCCGTCCAGCACGGGCCTGGTCCTGATCGGACGGTGAGCTACCCATTACTCACCGCCCGCAGGCCCGCGCCTACGGTGGCCGGGAGTCGTCACGCGGCTCCCGACGCCCGGAGCGTCCACCGCGGCGGCTTGGACGGGAGACTCTCTCCCTCTCCCGTCCCGCCACCTCCTTCGCTAGCATGACTGCTTCGCAGAAGGAGGCGACTGCCTCCCACTCCTGCTCAACTCCATTTGAGTTCCATATTTCGATTTCCGATATCGAAAACCTTCGTACGTCTTCTGATCCCGACGTTTCGAACTCGGTCTAATAAGCCTTATGCCAAGCATGGAACCCTCAATGGCTCTCTGTGCAACTCTTACCCTGTACACAGCCTCCTGCGTGAGCGTCCACGTCTCAGCACCGTACGTCATGGTGTGCAGAACACACTGGTTATAGAGGCGGGACTTCAGACATTGTGGAATTTTGACTGATACGGTGAAGCAAGGTGTCCTTATCAGTGCTCCTCGGTCTTGATAGATGCTTTCTCATTGATAGTAGCACCCCAAAAGGTAAACCGACTACATAATGAAGGTCACGGGAATGCGGTGAATTTGGGTAGCTCAGGAACAGTCGTTGTGGTGATCTTAGACTTATGACCAGCAATGGACGTATTTCGGCTGAGTTGAGGATGTTGGAGTTAGCAGATGTTATTAGCAAAAATGAGGGTGGTAGGTACAGTCACCTGCTGCCTTGTGCCCGACCACATGACTGATGTTGCCTTTGAACGTCAATTACTGATTCACATGACCCACAAGTGACAACCTACAAATGACTGTTAATGCGGTAATATAATTATTTATTCGGTGTTGTAATAATAAAACATGATAACATTATACCACAAAACCATTACATCACAATCGTCTAACTCTACTACTATCTACGTCTACCCATAACAATACCATAAAAATAACAAATAGTAAACTTGGCACTACTTGAAATGGTTCAATGAACTCATAAGCTTCGGAGCATCGGATCGCGCATGCGCGCACTGCTTTCATCCGGCTATTATAAACAAAACTTCTTCTAATGGTCCTCTTTATATCATCTAATAAATTATAATAATATTGTATAGTATCAATAGCCAGCAAATTTAAAGAATCCTTAAAAAAAGTCCTGTAGAATTTTTCTTGAAGCGTAAAGTTTGTTCTTGAAATGTAAAAAGTCTTATCAGAGTCAGCTCAGTCATTCTCAAGGTTAGCCCCGACATACAAACACACAAATCGGACCACAAAGCTGTTTCCTTTGTCCTTCCGCATTTCATTCCTTTGTTTATGGGATTATACTCGTAGGTATGTTATAATGTTGATATTACACGTGCATGTGCAGTTAGGGTTGCCAATAGTATTCGTGGGGTGTGTTCGGAGGTTGGGGTACGGCCGGGTCAGTGGGTCGCGCGCGCAGCCTCCCGGAGCTTTCCGGGAGAGACGTGCCTCTATCGATCGAGTGCCGCCACCTTAGGGCTGCCCGAAATCGTTTTTGGATAGTGTTCTTGTATTTTAGACAGGATATTTTTGGGCAAATATGAAGATGACCTGGTCATTTAATTAATGTTAGGAAATGTTATAGAGGGTGTAGAAGATTGTAGTAAGAAAGAGTTTGTAAAAATATAATTGAAAAAAAAAAGTTAATTTTTGCTTGTGAAATGTAATTCTGCTCTCCTATCAACATACGATGCGTTACTGCTAATATGTTTTGTTTAAACTATGTAAGCACTGCAAGTAAAGTTTTATGTCTCAAAAACTAAAATAAAATCATCATTCGACCCGAGATTACATTTCGACACTCCTTCCATAAGCGGTACAAAGACCCTCTCGCTATTAAAGAGTGCAATTTATACAAAATGGGGTACGCACGGAGGGTCGGTGACGCCCCTGTTTTGGGAGGACAAGCCGCGCAGCATCCACTACTGCGCAACTCTCGGCACACTCGGGCCAGAGGCACGGTTCGTCGCCGCACCTCGATACTTCCGGAGGTCTTTTATCGCGTTCCTCGGTCCTTTACCTGTCCTTAACCCTCAGCACTCCATTATGGGCCCTCTGTAACTCCTCTTACCGCCCTAAGTGTTAAAAAGTGATGGGGAAAGACAAGCACCAGCCTACCGAGGCTGAGGTGAAGGTGGCTACCGTGGAACTTGAGTCCGTGGATAACATGGCTACGTTGCCGGTCGGGCAGCATAGGCAGCAGGGTAGTGACATGGCGATCGCTGAGAAGCACAACAACGCTAACAAAGAAATGGAGCTTAAATGCGTGCAGCCCAAGCCATCTAAAAAGTATGTCATATAAATAGGATAGTGTTTATATGGGTAGTGATATATTACTTATTTTGTTTTACATATATTAGATTTAAAAGCAGCAATTTTTAAACGTTAATTTAAGACTTTAATTTTTTAATGATCATTTGCTAGAACCGTTCGTGAATTGTCAAACTTCAATGGTGGCCGGCTTATCGCAAAATTTTAACATTCTAGGTCTGTATTAGAAGCAAATGTAGGCATTACTTAATTAAATAGTGTTAGTTAAAAAGTAATTTTATACTTGGTACAGGACAAAATTGAACTCCGAAAGTATTCTACGGATAATTATTCTAGGAACATGCGATTTTAATATAATAATATAATCAATCAGATAATTCCTAAAACATTTTCTTAAGAAGAGTCTGATAATCGTATTAGACGATTAAAGGTAAAAAAATATGTGCACATTATGTACTACGGTATTAATTTTTAATAACTTAAATTCTAAATTACATCGGTTCACGGTTGGTCGGTTTGCAGAGTTTTTCCACTTCCACTGTTAACAGCAAGTTAACTTCATTACGTATTCATCTAACATCGTCGGGCCTTACATTTTCTTTTGTTTATTCCACAGAACTTCGCTCTTCATCATCTCGAGTTTCATCTACGCCAAGCTCCTAGTGGTTGTGTGCATAGCCTACGTCATCAGTGATGTCATCACACACAACCTCCCCCTCTATTATTATGAGGGGTTCTTCACCTACCTGTATGGCATGAGCATTCTGTTTTTGTTGTACGTCTTCTGCTTCCTGCTCCAAGGTATGCTATTTTTTAATAATTCCACACACCTACAGGTAAACTGTCCTAATTAATTATAAAATTACATGAGTGTCTTTGTCCAGAGAGTGCATGCTGCAGCGGAAGCCCTCCAAAACCGAAGCCCCCGCCAAAAGAGAAGAAGCATAAGAAAGAAAAGGCAAAGAAAACCAAAGATAAGGAAGCAAAAGAAGGCAAAGATGGAAAGGAAGGCAAAGACAAAAAAGATGGAAAGAAGGAAGGCAAGTCTAAAGACAAAGGAAAGGACAAGGAGGAAAAAGAAAAGGCTTCCAAAGAGGCCAAGAAACAAAGTCAATTCCAGGTGAGTGGTACACTTCTCATCACACTATCATACACAGCACATCCATTATTTTTGTATTTAACATTATTCCACATTCTCTTGTCGCTTTCGCGTGTCGTCCTGTGTTAGTTAACCACATATTTGTTTTATTAATTTAAATTACGTGATTTGTTTATTTAACTTTTTGTGACACGCACTCGTACTCGTTCGCAATTTTTATTATTTGACCGTTCACTATTATCATGGTCAACGCTTCTTCCAAACACATCAGGCCGCATGAACCCCTTTTTGTTTACGCTGCCTACTTTTTTGTTTTTTCCATATCATTTGGGCAGGAGGTGTATCCCCGTAAGATGCGTGATAAAGTTCGTCAACAGCAATTGCAATTGCAAATGGCGCAATTGTATGCGTCTGATCAGGTGAGGTATCTTGACGCATCCTGCTTGAGTGTATCATATCATACAGAGTGCTTTGGATGTGTTGTCGTAGTTCGTCTGTTCATATACTGCTTTGTGTTTTCGCTACTGGGTCACCTTGCTTTCATGTAGGCTTCGTACACACTTGGAAGTCATGTGACGACTTTAAGATTGTAGAATTGCATCGACATTTCCCGAGTTCAAACTTGAAAATAACAAACGAACCCTAATTTCATTTAGTTTTACTAATTGTATTTGAGCTAGTTGCGATTGCCACCTTGTTTTCAGAAAAAAAGATGTCAATGTCCACAAAAACTACAAATAACTTGAAAACATACTGCATTTCAAGGCGTCTGGTTGGTCCTTGAGTTTTTGTACTTTCTGATTTGCATTTTGTTAACTTTCTTACTAACAATAATTTCAGCAGCATCAACAGCAGGACATTGTGGAGCTGGAAGCTGGTCCTGTTGCGAGACCCGCTCGTAGGCGCAAGACATCCCAGAACGACCACAGCCATGGCAGCTTCTTCCTTAGGATTGGCGCTATTGGTATGAAGAATATCTTTAAATTTAAGTAATGCTAAGCCCTTCAGTAATTTTGCTCTTTACTTTATTATTAGGTTTTAGGGTTCCGTACCCAAAGGGTGCCACAGGAACAATTTTACTAAAGCTCCGCTGTCCGTCCTTTCGTCCTTCCGTCTGTCTGACTGTCAGCGGGCTGTATCTCATGACCTGTAATAGGTAGACAGTTGAAATTTTCAGTGTGTATTTTTTATTGCCGCTATAACATAAAGCAAAATAAAGTAAAAAATTAAAGGGGGTCCCCTTAAGAGAACATTCGTAAAAAAATGTGTTAAAATATTTTACGGTGGTACCGAACTCTTCGTGTGCGAGCCCGACTCGCACTTGGCCGGTTTTTTCTATGTATTTCTTTTATCTTTCAGCCTTTGGTCTCGGTACCATGATTTACAATGGATTGGAGTTTGGTACATTCTTCGAATTGCCCTTGGAGTCGCCTTGCTACTTAATTTTGAAGGGAGTCAACCCTGTCTTGCAAATGGTGTTCACCTTCATGCAAATGTATTTCATTTTCATGAACTCCCGGGTAAAGATCAAATCCAATATTTTTTCGAAATTCTTAAGAAGTTTTACAATTAGGTACTTACACTTTTGTTTTGTTATTTTAGCTAAATATCCATCGATTCAAAGTGATTGCCCGATTTGGTCTGATGCACGTAGTTGCTACAAACATTTGTGTTTGGATTCGTACCTTAGTACTGGAGTCATTGAAGGAAATCACCGATTACCACGTTAAGAATCCTCATGGTTATTCCGGCGAAGGCGTGTTAGGAAGTGAGTATCAAATTTAAATATGTTTGATTTAAGTTATTTTCCAATATTAAGATCTAAGAGCATTTTGCATTTCAGTCCTTTGCAACTAATCTGCTTCTACTTTTTATATATCATAAATCACTTTTGTACATAATTTAATGGCTCCTTCGTCTCCAGAAGTCATCCGTAAGCACACTCTGAGGCATTCCGGCAAAGTGTTCGGTGCTGCTTCCACCGCTGCTACCTCTATCGCAGCTACCGTTTTAACCACCGCTAAGACCACTGGAGAGCAACTCATGAACGTTGTTACCTCCACTGCTGTTCCCATCACCACTCCCACCACAAGTTAGTATTCACGCCCATCAATGTTCTGTATCCCTGTTTCGCTAACATGTGCATGTATGTCAATTAAAATGTGTTTCGACTAATTTTTCAGCAACTACTATCTCATCATATAATATCGTGGGTGGTGGGTTACTTCCTAAGTCAAAACTGATCGACACTATAAAGAGTACGGTAGGTTATGACAACGGGATGGGATATGGTCGCGAGTTCAGAGAATGGCCTAATGATAATCCGTTCACTACGACATCTTTTGCACCACTAACCACGGAGTCCGATAAAGTGACTCAGACACAGACGGCCATGTTAGAAGTCTTCCAGTGGCTTCGCACTTCGACTCTGAAACCGATTCTTAACGCTATATCGACCATGATGCCAAGCACGACTTCCGGACAGATAGTAACTGATAGAGATGAGTGGGGCAATAGTGTCGAAACTTATCGCGTAGATGAACCGCCACATTCGCCAGGTTGGTCGTTGGAGTGTCGCATTGAATTATTTCAAAAGTAAAACGCCGTTGCACTTTTTATTTGCGGTTTGTCAGATATTGTTTGTGTTCATTACGTATCCCACGTACGAGTCCGTTGCACATGAGTTTCCTCATATTTTACTCTTTAAGTTAAGGTTTATTTGCGTCTTTTGCATGTAAATACTTATAGTTTATGCAGTCACCATTTGCTATGTTCAGATTTGCAATACCTTTATACTTTGTCGAGTTGTTTGCACAAATTCCTTGAATTTAAAGTACCTTATACTTAAATCTAAAATAGCAAAGGATGGCAAATAGTTTTAATGTGTAGATTAGTTGTTTTGACCATCTTGTCCAAATTACGATCAAAATATTTGACTGCGAACATTTTCTTTCAGTTCCCAACTCTTCAGAGATCTTCGAGTCATTCGACGGCCTCAATCCGGCTGCGCTGATCGCCAATATCGATAACACTACGGTGTGCGGCCGAAACCCAATTATGGGCACTATCGTAACCGACTCGGCGCCTTATCTGTATCCGTTCATCATTGAGTACTCCCTCATCGGCGCCGCCGTCATTTACGTTATGTGGAAGCACATTGGCCGCTACCCCAGGTAAATATAACCGTTTTCTATTATGCAAATTCAGTAACCCAATAACTGTAAATGTAGTATAATTAATCACAGTTTAGATACCATTCAGCACCTCCATTAACATGGCAAATACCGTACATAAACGTAACATTTCGTAACCACTTGTAAATAGTTTCCCCTAACGTTAGAGTCACGCTCCTCACCTAACACTAGAGCACGCATAGACTAGAAGAGAATAAAAGAATAGCAACGCGTCCGTGACTTTGCACGCGTTTGGTTACAGCGTGGCCAACGACGAAGATCTGGAAAGACGTCTGGAGGCTGTTCTCTCCCGCAGGGCGGCGGCGCTAGCAGCGGCTCAGCGAGGAAACCGCGTGGATTGCGCCGGAGCCTCTAAGGGCCTCTTCTGTGGACTACTGCTGCTCGTCGCCTCTCTTATCTGCTTGATACTCTTCTTCGTCCTGATCAGACACCAAGAGTTGAAGCGCCTGTCAATCTATTTGGCCGATGTGTCCCACTGTGCTTTGATGGTTCTCTCTATACTGGCGATTCTAATTGGATTTATACGGTAAGAAAATAGATTTATTATTTAAAAGCACATTTAGTCACCAATAATTCTGTCAGTTTTTTTTAGATTTTAGTTTTTTGTGATAATTTATTATTCTGTTTTTATTTCCTCCCATTCCGTTCATCCCCGTTATCCATTTCCTGTTTGTATATCCTTTATTCCATCAATGGCTCCAATTTATTTTTATGTTTGCACATCGACCGTGCTAACCCACATTATCACCGTTCACACTTCTGAAATACTTTCCATGATTTTTCCTGTTCTCACCACAAACCTGTTTTCTTTGTGTTGTCTTTTTGTTTACCATTTGTTGGTTTTGCTCGTTCATTAATAATAGTGGTCGTGTAATGAAATGGAGCAATACTCCTCCCTCCTGTACCGAGCCTCTCCGCAGGGTGCAATCTTTGAAGTTCCGCTCCGAAGAACAGTCTGACCTGAACGACATCCTGCTGCGTGTATCTGCGTTTGGCCTGTTCGTGTATGCCGTGTTCAGCGTCATCGCTGGTGGAATGGGAGCCTTCACTCATGAGCCGAACCTTCTCGTCATGATCACTGGCTGCTTGAGCGTGCTTCAGGTAAACTACTCTTTCTTTACAATAACGTATTATTTCTTCATTATTTATATTTGTTTGTGATTCAGTCCGGCTTTCACAATACTAAGTCTATTTGTTTTATTTGTAAAACCAGGTGGTTCTTCAACTACTGTTCATCGCTGATGTTTCCCGCCGTCGCGTCCACCTGCCCGAACAAGAACGCAGCAAGCCCGCCCGTCAGGCCGTCACCTTCCTCCTTATCTGCAACGTTACCATGTGGCTCATCTACACCTTCGAAGCACAAAAAGTCCTGGCTAACCCTGTAAGTATTGCTCGCTACTTAGCATTGTTCGAAGCCTACTATCTTAAACTTGGTACTTATACTATCTTTACTCTTTTCAGGTGCAACTTGATTTCTACGGTTTCGTGGCTTGGTCTCTCGTGCAGCGCTTCACTTTACCACTTTGCATTTTCCACCGCTTCCATTCAGCTGTCACCCTAGCCGAAATTTGGAAGACCAGCTACAAAGCACGCCTGGAGTGAGCGCTTTAAGCTGACTAAGTTGGAGACCTAAGTCCAATTTACAACATCCTAATTAAACTAGGATGAAAACTACGGATTACGTCCTCATCCGGGACAGCAAAATTTTGTAGGTAGAACGGATAAAATTACTGCTAGTTTTCAAAATCATCTCGCTATTTCAAGTGTTATTATAGGTGTGACGAATTTAGGATGGTAAACATTGCATTTTACAATGTAGACGTGACTAAGTAATTGCTCTCCCGGACAGTATTGTAGTTGACACGACATAATCACCTGGAATACCTGGATCTACCTACCCTATGGATCATCGTTATGTTGGTTATTATTTGCTACGGTTCTTTCATACTTCGTTTATCTTTCACATTCCATTCTATTTTAACAGGTTCAATAAAAATTAGGTTTCTTGAAAGACTGACTGTGGAGACTTTAAGGCGACCAAGCATACATATTTTCAGCTCATTTTCTTTATTAGATACGTAAACAGAATTGCTCAGATTTCGGAATTCTATACTTACAATTTTTTTAAACTTTGAATGAGAGCGTTTTAATATGATCTGATCGAAACACGATAATAAAATAAATCCCAGTTGTGAAAAGTTCCCTCCTTTGTTAGAAATAATTTGTGTGCCATGGTTATAGGGTTAAGGCTTGATTAAAATTTGACAATATTTTACATTTCTGGAAACATTTCAATCTTAAAACAAAATCTATCTTCTCTGCAACTGGTATTCTTTGTTGTTATTAATTAATTGAATTCGAAACACATTGTCGATGAATTTAACATTTCAACACAAAATGGGAGCCGTTTTGTGCGTTTAAAACCGTATCTATATTATAAGGTATAAAATTAATTAATGTAAAATTAATTACTATATTAAAGTTTCAGAAGATTTATTAGCCAACATAAATTTGAGATAAAGAAGTAGGATTACTATAAAAGTTTAATATTATGTCGAATCTTAAGACATTCTATGAGGGTAGCTGATGTGTCGAAAAAACTATATCCGATTAAAAGTACTTAACTATAAAGAAAGAATAGAAGATACCTGCTGCTTGAGCTGCAGAGTGCCGCTTTATACGGATCATTTGGGTATTTGAGTTTAGGAGACATTTTTATTGCAAAGGGGCCATAAAAATGTAAATTTTTTATCACTATGTAACAAGCACATTTTTATAGCGCTGACGTTAGCATGTTCAGAGATGTGGTAACACTAGATTTAGAATTAAGTAACAATTACTGGCAACATTATTAGATGTTGCCAGAGCGTAATTTCTACCTATTAGTGATTATTAAAATCGATTACAATTTGCGAAGTTTAAACATGGGACTAAGTTCACAGCGTCAAAATTATAAACGCTAAGGTACGTTAAAAATTTTCTCTGCAAATATTTTCATAATGATTTTTGTGCAATCTATTTTTATAGGCTGACTAATTTACATACCTGTCTATTCGTGTAATGCAATGATCAACCGTGATTTACACGTGATATCATTTCTATGTTATGGATTTTGTATAATATAGTTCATACTCAATTATTTATATTTATTAATTTTGTAAATTAACTTTTAATTAAGGTAAAATCGTAACTTATTGCTCTAGAGTATGAGAGTAACGTGTGCTTACAACTTGAGATTTCGAGTGAATGTAGTTAGTTTTCGATTGATTTAAAATATTTTAATGTTTACGATTAGTAAATTATTATTATAACAGTGGATGTAAAAACATAAGAAAAAAGAGCTCAATCGTATTGATTTTTGAGAAATTTAATGGCTTAACAATAATAGGTCTTGGCATGTTTATTGTTAATAACAGCAACCAGCGTGTTTTGCTTGTTTTATCACTGCCGATATTTTTAACAATAGATAATTGTTAGTAAGTCCTTTGATAAACCTATACTATTTCTAACTTGTTCAATTTTGTAGGTGATATTTAATGTGTACCTTGATGTTTGGAACAAAATGTACCGATGTTTATAACTCTAGGTTTTAACATTATTATCATACCTATGTGGATACTCAATCAGTGTTAAATAGATACCAAAAATTTGGAAATTCTACTTTAAAATATATAATTAATATACTATGTAAATGTCTATTTGAATAAATTAAATAATACTTATACGTGATTGTTCGTTTTATTTAGTAACTACTTCTATTACATTAGGTGACAAAGCCAAACTATCGGAAGAACCTATGAGAAGAACCCTTAGATACATATTCAATTAAGGAGGCGTTCCTGAGTCATTGAATAAATTCTGTTTTGTCTCTATCAGTGGTGCCGGTTTTGATGATTACTGGCTTTATTATTTTTATAAATGGCATCTCGCAGGTCAACCTAGAAGGTTGTTGACTGCTTAACCGGGCTGGCCTGTGGTTGGTGGTTTTAATAAATAGATGGGTGATAGACAATTTTAATACTAGAAATAAAGATAAAATAGATCAACCATTTTTCAGATAAGCTAAAGTACATACATCTTTTATGGGGTACTGTGTTATATGCTACAACAAAATACCTTGTCATTTAATGCAATCAAATGAAAGAAAATTTAAAACTCATATAAAAAGTTCACTGTGTAAACCAGCATATTACAAATTAAAGGACGTTCAAAAGTGCCTTTTATGTGCCTATTTGAAATAAATGCTTTGACTTTGACTTAATAAATTAAGGCCAGCTAGGGCTTAAAAAACTTATAAACTGGACGACTACACGCTAAGGGCACCCCCTGTGGGGCACGGACCTCAGCTTAAGGCGTCGCTGGGGGAGGACAGCAAGGGACAGGCTGGAGCGGACTGGCTGAAATTACAGTGGTCTTTACACTATCTCACCGTGCAAGTGGAAGGACTCAGAGGAATCATTCATAGTTATACGACTGATAGATCCAAATATTTGGTACGCCAGCTAAATAGCAGGCCTGTTTATTATGTATCATAGCGTTTAGTTCTGTGACACTTAATATTCACGTTAAACGTTAATAAATAAACGGAATACAATACAAACTTCTTATTTCAACCACATAAACTTGATTTAATTTTTTGGAACATTTTTTATATTTATTTTATAATCGACTAAAACTACAACACCAGCATATTTTTAAAGTTGCAACTTCCACGCTTCTGTCTTTTGTCAATTTGAATTTTGACATTTACGACTCTTTGACATAACTGACAGTATGTTAATGTTACAACAATCAACCTGATGCGTTGCGATTGTTGCGAATATATCGGAAACTATCCACAAGTTTAAATTATAATTATGAGGGAGTGATTCACCTCAATTATTAAAACAGTGGTATCAGTTTATTGTGGAGGAACACAGAAAGAATCTAACATGCTCATACATTGTGGTCTGTTGTTGTTGTGTTTGAACTGTGTGAGGACGACTGAGTATTTTGGTAGTGATGTGGGTCGTGTTGCCGAGTTCAACAGAAGGTTTTCACTATGGCCTTCTGTCCACAATGCCGCGAGGTTGTTGAGAGTGCGGAGGGAAGCGGCGGGCGGTGCTGTTCTCCAAAGCGAAGGTGGACCGGATGTGATTTCTCCTGTCGGTAAAACTCCTCCGTCAGGAGCTGTGAACCCTGCTCCTCTGGTTGAAGTTAAGAACGTCACGAAAGAGGGTAAGGTCGACCCCGCGCTGCCGCCGCCGCCGCCACCCGTTCTTGGTAAAATTACACAATCAATTCCCGTTATTACACAATTTAGTCCAAAGTTTTCCTGTAGCTACGAGTTCTTATCGATGCGTACGAAATGTTACAGTTTGCTTGTAGATTATTAATTGGTTACTTAGTTTTGCCTGCCTTATATGTTGTATTGGTTAAATGTACTCAAATCTGGCTCCATAATCTCAAACCTACCATATGTCAAATTCAGTCCTTTGGATAATGTAAAGTAACTAACAAAATATTTTCTCTTCAATTTATAAGTAATAAAGATTATTTTACCACAAGTATGAATTTAGGGTATTACTCAGTAAAAACAACTAATTTAATATCAAAAGTCATTTATTTTAAATAAATGACTTTGCTGAGGGCGAGAATCAGTACTTTAAGAAATGAATTGGATTTTTGGGTAATTCTAATCTAAATTCTTACACTTCTTAATCAAACTCTGCTTGCGCCATGCAGGACTTCCGTGACATCAGTGTGATGCGTAGTTTGCATGTGTCAATGTTGATACCGCTACAATTCATCTCATAATCTATTGCCTTGATTATTTAAGCTAATGTCTTGTGATTACAAACAATGAAATAATAATCTCTTTTATTGATATACACATTAGTACCTACCTACAAATTGTGGTTAGCATAATCGGTCTGTACTGTTCCTTAAATTAAATCACCTAAAATGGGTAGTTGATATGAAATGTTACCATTTCTGAGGCTCTGAATCACAAGATGCTATGCAAATTGACACCTTATTTGTCATAGTAACAATGATTTCTTTATTTTCAATGTTAGCACATTATTAAGACTTTATGTACTAAAGTAGTATAGACCATTACATAAATTTGCATCACACTTCATTGTTTAATCAAAGATAATATTATTGGTTATGCCATATAATATGCAATGAATGGATAAATGTGACCGGCAGAAAATGTTTTGATGCAACATGAAAGAAATGGCTTATTTGAATTAAATATGCCGTCAAAACTCTTTGTAAGTTTAAAATAATAAAAAGGTAAATAAACCTATGATACTATTATATTATACCTTGTTATGTTTAACGCTCCATAGCCATACAATTACAATCTCATTACTTAAAAATGATTATTATGATTCTATGCGACTATTGTGTAAAGTCTGTTTTTTGTTATAATGAATCGTATTTTTTGCTGTGGTATTTCAAGCAGAAAACATTTATCGACCTATGTATTAATGTTCAAATGCTTTGAACCTCAACTAGTCGATAGCCAGTTACTTTAAATTTCTTAATACAATTTCAATTATTCATTTATAAAAATCTGTGATTTCAGGCAACGAAACAGCCATTAACAGTACCATAATATCTACTGCTGTAGTCAACGAAACCAAGGCCAACACAACAATAGCGGAGAAGCCGGTCAAACAGATTGATCTAAACAATCCTGGAGTACTGAAGAGAGGGTTCATCGTTTTTGGAGGTTTTGCACTGCTGGCAGTTGCATATTTCATATTTTACAGGTAATATTTCTATATCTATTTCTATTTCTTTTATTTTTTTTAAATGTTTCTAGAACCCTTATTAGCATCATAATTAGTCTATAAAGTTCCCACTGCTGGGACACAGGCCTCCTCTCTGTAAGATGGACTGGGCCATAATCCCCCTTCCGTGTTGAGTATTTTTAATAGGTAAACCCATATAAAAAGTACCCTAAAATAAAAAAAATATTTTTTTTTTGGTTTCCCTGGTCTCATTTTTATTCCAGCATGTAATACTTTTGTAAGTACTGTTAATACGATTTTGCAGATGCTTTGCTTACCTCTTGTGAGTTTATCTTATAAATGGAAGATTAATCATGGACATTGTACACATGGCTACACATCAAGCTTTACATTTATATTATTTTTATTTAAGTGCAACGTTCGTAAGTACGCTGTACTGGTACAGCGTCCTAACTATTGTTTGCCTCACCGGACGACCGCGACGTCACTACGTCAGCGCCGGCTGTCGCTGAAAACCAGCGCTGGGGCTCTGTCTTGCATAGGGTCGCGGCATAATGCTGAGCGATAGCCGTTTTGCGTGGATGTGACGCATGTTTCCCCCAACCTTTTCATATTTTCTGTGTTTGTGTTATTTTTTTTGCGTCATGTTTACCGCAAATAAACGCATTTTCTTTCTTTCTTTACATTTCCAGTTTCCTTTCCTGACCTCTCATTGTAACGAAAATCTATACAATGCGAGATCAGCTTATACTGGAAATGTATAGCTTGATCTGTAGCCGTGCGTACATACAATACCACTGTGTTTACAGTTTCGCACCAGCTCACTTTCGTCTGGTGCATGATGTAGAAAAACAAGCATGGCATTCATCATTTCCTTGAAGCAACTAATAGCACTTTAAATCTCCTTGTATCAGTTGTATCTTTGTAGATTATTAGGTTTTGTAACATTATATCTGTTCATTTAACTGCTATCAATTTTTTTTTTTTAAATTGATGGCTATCTTATGAACAAGATTAATGAAAAGTGTTTACTGATTATAGTATGATGACTAAAACTTGGTATCACCATGCTTATTATTATTAGTTGAGTGAAGTCTATTAAATCAAAAGTAGTTTATTCAAAACTAGGCTGAGAATCACTTTTGGAATGCCAAAATTACATTAGACGGTCCCCCAAAACCACTCACACGCACCAGTTCCCAGTGCCTTAGCTGGGGAGAAGTGGCGCAACAAACACCCCAGTCACCCCAATCTCTTTGAAAACCAGTATCAGCAATCAGTCCTTGTTATTATAGCAAACATTAATGATATTATTGCATATAAATCATGAATGATGTAATTTTCTTCAGTATTTGTTGAGACAGTAAATAATTTTTTACGACCGTTTGCCTCCTGCGTCATGGGAATTTTAATTTTTCGTGCTAAGGTGTGTTATTCACAATGACATGCTCGATTTCCTGATAGGGGTAGACAAAAGTGGTGAAAGGTAGTTACTCAAATACGGTATTTATTTTTGGTACATACATACAGTACATTCATTTTTGTCCAGAGATTGACTGTTCAAATACAGAACGAGGTGGGAGCATCGGTTCATAATAATAGTGATGATTAATAGTTATTTATGCAACTGTTGTATTATAAGGGGTATTAAAACACGAACACGTGAGTGTTTTAATGCCTAATTATGTATAGTTGCATACAAGGATTTATCTACACCCATGATATGAATCCTCTTTAAAAGATTCTGAAACCATAGGGGGTTGTACACTGTTGTAAGAACCCTATGTAAATTCATGGTAAGTTTAATTGCTGAGTATCTTTTACAAACAAACTAAGAAATATCTGGTGGTGTGTTACACAATGTATGTGTGTACAAAAATTTGTGATACTTACAAGCTTTGATAGCTTGTAAGTATCACTCATTTTTGTAAATAACAAAGTAATAATTTTTCGCAATACCTACTAATATTGAACAAAAATGGCGAGATACGCCGTGAATTCGAACAATCTATAGGTACTTAAGTTAAAAAAAAATATTAGCTGTTGTAGTGAAACGCGCGTGCATGAAAATGTTCTTTTTTTGAAATTCGAGTTGCATAATGAAATTTAGTACAACAATAACACTTGTTTGGATGATATTATGGTTACTATGACACTGGTTGTTTTAATGTTGGCAATAAGCTAACTGTTTCAGAAGCTTTTATACAGGATTTATAGCATGGGTGTAGATAAATTTAAAGAATCCTAGTTTTTTTTTTTTTTTTTTAAAAACGTTGCCCCACACTAGGAATTTCTCCTGTATCGTGGGTGCGTTTACAAACATTTAAACTCACATACACAAACAGCCAGACCCGGAACAACTACTTGCAGGTCATACAAATATTTGTTCCGTGCGGGGATCGAACCCGCGACACGTAACGCAGCAGTCAATCGCTTAACCACTGCGCCAACCGTGTCGTCACGTCAGTTTAAATTAATAATAATAAGAATGCGATTATATTTGTATTGAGCATCATCAACAACATCAACACAGCCTATCGCAGTCCACTGCTGGACATAGGCCTCTCCCAGATTGCGCCACAACACCTTGTCCACCGCCTTCCGCATCCAGCTAGATGGACCGACGACCTCAAGAAAGTGGCTGGGACATACTGGATTCGGAAGGCAGGCAGACAGGGTGTTATATTGAGCATGATCAATAAAATTTACAGATGTAATTTGTGACCTGCAGTAATACAATGTTAGGAATCTTAAAATAATATTGTGTGAAGAAGAAGGGTTACTCCCCATTTAATATAGGTACATATGATAAACCGAAGCATATAGAACGCTAAGAAGATTGAAGAACAGAGCTGAGTTTGTTTCGACATTATTTCTCAGTTCTCAGGAATCAGTCAGCTAGGAAATCCCGTATTTATTGTTCAAAAAATTGACGTGAAGACCTACCTATATAAACATCATTTCATAATTTAAATATAATTGAATTTTTGTTTACTCGTGAGTTCAATCCTGTGACTCCTTTGACCACTCTGTTTATTGTTTCAGTGTCATTTACCTATGTTTAAAGTTAATACTTTGAACTTTGGTCTATGCATTGATTAATTCAGAGTTATCAGTCAGGTTAATTGTCTTTAATTGCTTGAGAGAATTTATAAACAGTGGCAGGCTCTTCTGTAAACATTCACTGATCAATGAGTACCGTGGCCACTAATTTAAAGCATAGTATATGACTATTTCATGCAACACTGCACGAAAACAACCCCTTTTTGATACCGAGTAGAAAAAAGAAGTTACGTAATGCAACATAGGTACAAATACATATGAAAATTGGTAGGTATTAAACTAACATCCACCATTTCGAAAATTTCAGGAGTAAAAGCAAGAAAAATGACCCCGGCGGCTCTCACGCTACAATTGACGCAAACCAGTTCCGCTACGGCGTCCTCCAATCAGAAGACAGGAGAGACAACATGGAACTGTCCCGAGTACCTCTCACCATGGAATCTGATGAGGACGAAGACGAAGACTTGGAGATCTTCGACCTGGAACAAAAGAAGAAGTCACTGTCCTATGTAAACTTACAAACAAATGATGAAGACATAGTTTTTTCTCCAAAAAAAAGCACAGATAATGATAGAGATAATTTACTCTTAGATATTGAAGATGGAAATTCTGATACATTGATTAATTGGAGCAGTAACAGCAGTAAGTCTATATTATAATTCCTGTCCTCTGTTTGTTAATTGTATAATACAAAAAGTTGAAAATGCGTGACGTATTTATACATTATATGCCATAATCTGAATTGATGTTGGTAAAATGATTACGTTTGTTTCTCATAAAACCGCTGTTAGGTCGTCGAATAAACAAAATCATAGTTTTTTTGTGCTTTAGTATTATTTTAATTTGATATTTCTTTACTGTAAAGTAAAGATATCATAAATGTTCGATAACCTAATGTTGGCATTATGATGTCATTTTAATAGCTTTTAATTTTATAGCAGTCATGACTGCGGTATTACTGAAATGTACTTATTTTAGTAAGCCTTAGTTTGTGTATTCAAATATTAAGCAGACCAGTGCAAAATTAACGTAGAACGCTAACAATACGCACGGAGAACAAATTAGAATGTTTACGATGTTGATAACAAAACATTTTCGCCAAATGACTGCATTACTAATTCTATTGTGGGAGATGAGTGTTTCATAAGGCCTTTTAAACACGCAATGTAGACGTAGCATTTCATTATGACCTTTAGAAGTTATGCAATACGGTCTACGGTCTAGTGACCTTCACAAGCATTAACGTAATGTTATCTGGTACATGTGTGAGGACACGATCTTAGAGTTCAAACGAATCTTACTACGCATTATTTTTGTTTTACTGCATTTATTGATTTAGCTTATTCTTATGAAGACGAAAATGTGTCTTATGTTTATTCAGTTAAGGCTATGAATCGCTTACTGGTTAATTGGAGATAGACTATTGCGTGCAGCCTTGAATAGATCGATGAACGACTGTTGAGAGGTGGTGTCGAAATGCTTTAATGTTTCTGCTAACTTCTGGTGTAAGAGATGCCGTTATAATTTCACAGTCTATGCATTTCCTATAGCAATTCTAATCCGTTGACCTCACACTTTCAAAGCAATGTTATTGAAATTGTGAGATGAATGGATGTTCCATAACAAAACTGGTAATTCTATCTGTCTTCCTTCATGTAATTTCGTATTAAGTAGATATGATACGAATCTCGTGGAGTTATTAATATAATATAGAAGTATGCTTAAAGTGTATTCTTGGAAATATCTGCTTTAAAATAAATGTAAGATACTTAAGGCAATTTGTAACATACTTCAGTTTGCTTTTAATATTCGTAGTGTATTCCGACAATTGCAATTTTATTTTTAGTTCTTCGTAAATAAGGGCTTGATGTCTCGTTATAATTTATCTGAAACAATATAAGTATACATGTAGGTATATTATATATAATATTGCATATTATTATTTATTTTATAGTTCTATGAAAAAAAAATGTTAAAAATTATTTCAAATCTCGTGTATTTTGTTAATTATTTACTTACATAGTTATTTGATTTTGGTCTTTAATTATTCATCTTGATTCACATAAGAAAGGTACCTACAATGATTCATTATTTTGGAATTTATGTCAGATTCCTACAAATTAAAATAATTTTTATAAAAAAAATTGTTATTTTCAAAAAGTGCCATGGATATTTTTATACTTTATACTTTTTTACTATCAAATTGAACATAGTACTTACATCAATAAGTGTTATTACTGCTTATTTTTCTATGAAGGAATGTTATTATTATTTGTTTTACAAAATTATAATTATTTTAGTAATACTTACTTCGAGAGATTCGCTCAATAATAATGCTTACAATGCTTTTAACGGAGTAAATCGACGTGCATTGTTTGCTAAATTCGTCGCAATATGTGCTGTTAGTCGAATTGGGCTGCACCCTATAAATAACCGACTGGTAATGTACATAAAGTGCAACAAAAATTGATTATTTATTACAATTTGTTATTTAAAGTAGGTTGCATACAACATACGACACTTAAAAGTACAGTAAGTAATTCTCTGTAAACTGTTACTGATAGTAATGTTTTTGGTGCATTAGGGATGTCCATAGAAATATTATGATGGTGTCGATTTAGTCGATTTTTAAAAAATTATTTAAATGCTTAAATTGATATTTATATAGTTACTAATGTATATTTCCACATTAACATATCAATAGAGTTAACTGGTTCATGTACTTTATTTCCATAAAACTGTAGATCTAATTGCATTTTAATAGTTACTGGCGTTAAGTACAAATAGTGGTGATTTGATTTGTTTGTATGTTGCACATTATTTGAAACTGTCTCGTTGGTCTACAGGCCCTGCAGTCTCGACATAGTTAGCAATAGTTTTCGGTTGCTAAGTCCTAACAATCCAGATGTAAATGTTGATGTAAATGTTTGGTAGTCTCGACACTCAAATTTATCGGTTGTTACCTACCGGTACCTACCTAAAATACCAGTAACAAATGATAAATTTGAGTGTGGAGACCACCAAATATCATTTCATCTGGATTGTTAGGACTTAGCAACCGAAAACGATTGCTAACTATGTCGAGACTGCAGGCCCTGGTCATTACTACAAGCACTATTGCTGAGCTAGGTCCTGGGTTCGTTTCCCAGGTCCGGCAAAGTGATTTTGGGTCTTTCCATCAGGATTTTTTCAGTAGCAGCCTGGAGTCTAGATTCGTGGCCAGTTGATTGGCTTGCCCCCCATTTCATTGGACTTAAACATAGCTAGGAAAATGTGGGTGTACACCCCCACCACCCACATGTCTCTGCCTTACTCTTCGAGAAATACAGGCTTAATGTTATATTATGTATTTGAAAATTGACACATTATTCTTACCTTTGTTTAACGTTTGATGAATCTTCTATTGTCAGCATGATACCTTCACATAATTTCAATTGTTTTATTTTTTAAATTGCATTGCATTGAGTATTATCACATAATTTTTTTTTAAATAAAATATATTGAATAGTAGACTGTTCAAGTTTATTAGAATTCAATTAAATATGTTTTGAGAACAACATTTTAAATTTGTTGTTTTTTTATAACAGTACTTTTTTACCTGGGTACGATTTCATTCATACGAATCTTATGCTGATTTCTGTATTCTTTTGTTAAAAATGCATAGGAAAGCTTATTTAAAATTTAAATATGCGTAGAACTCTTTAGGTATTATATTGGTATTTTTTTATTAATGTTATAATCTTAAGTAAATTAAATTATTTTAATGATTTTCTTGGCTTACATTTTGCATCAGGTTTAATTTAATACAAATTGCTGTTTTTTAAATATCACCGTTGAAGCTATGGACTGTGATAATAGAAGTGAAAGTAGAAATATAAAATGATATATTTTTCGGAGGATAATATATAAGTACCTACGTATGTATAGTTTGCCATCGCTCTCTGTCGCTCTTCTGTAATTATGGATGGCTGTAGTTGATTCTTATGTCGAAAGAAAGAGATAGATAGTGCGCGAATGGTATAAGGCCTGCGTGTGTTAAAGAGGGACCGATAGATTAAATAAGGAACGTGGGCTTTCGTCGAATTTAGGTCGGCGTACATCTGCATGCATTTTCACTGCCAAACAAATATCTATCTTGCGATTGTTGAAATAAAGTTGAAAATAAATTAGCTCCCATTCGTCCGAGAAAGCACCAAACCGGACAGAGTTATTTTCGACTTTATTTTAAGAAAAGCAATGTTTCTATGTGTTTGGCAGTGAAACTCGCTTTGCGCTGCGCTTCGTCAGGTCTCCGCCGGCCCTGTGGGCTATATTATTTAGTTATGGCACTAAAAGCGAGAACCTCAAACTGTTAGTCCCATGACTAAAATAATGTACCTTTTGCTACTAAAAACTTTTCCTTTTTGCTAAGCATTCTCTCAAATGTAGGCATTTGTAAGTAGGTATTTTGGAGTCTTTGTGAAATTCCTAATTTTGCGAAGTTGAAGTAGGTAAGTCAGTAATGTAATTAGTGTAGAAATTAATTGTAATGTAAGATTGTTTTTAATTTAATAAAGATATATAATATTTTATTATCCGTTTTTATTTATTTAACCATATAAAATGTAAGTACACATAAATAAACAGACAAGAAGAAAAGAACGGAAAAATTGATACAAACGTAATGCTTGTATCTAAATAAATGTCTTCCAGCATACATGCGATAGGAAAGTAGATAAATAGATGTAGACAGCGTGTGTCAGAGTAAAAGAGAAAACAAAATACATAAAATCAAAAACAATACATTTTACATCCATCCGTTCAACATACAACATAGGTAGTTCTGAAATAAATATCACTAGAGTATTTATACTTGTAATTCAAATAATAAATACGCATCTATGACGAAGTAAAAGTTATTGTTCTTTCACTCTTAAAAACTCTGTAACCCATTTTCATAGAGCTTATTAAATTAATGTTCCACGTACTATTTTTGTACGTATAATTGATAGTAGATTGTCAACAGGAATTTTCAAGACCGTTTTTTATAGTGTTTTGGAAATGCAAAAAGAGAATGGAGGCGCCGGGTATCGATCCCGGTACCTCTCGCATGCTAAGCGAGCGCTCTACCATCTGAGCTACGCCCCCCATGTATAATTAGTTGAAATACCCATGCATACTCCGTTGTACCTATTTATTTGAATGGATTTTATTTAACACCAGCATGGTCCCAGAAATATCAATATTTTAATTTTATTAAGAAAAGGCAGGTCTATTTTATGGGGTCCGACTTCCCACTAAGTTTTTCGAGACACCGCCAAGCGGTTGGTCGACTCTTCACGTTCTTTTGGGCCAAAGAATCAGCATTGCCATACAATGTGGCAATTCTGCCAGCATTTTGGGTACTTTTACTGTTGACAGCGATGCGGACAATTTTTTTGGTACATAATAATAAAAACGTTTATTTATAAAAAGGGATACATTTACCATGAATACCTTAGGTAACCTATGCTTTAGGCTAGAAAGTGCTGAAATACTTAATGTAATAAATACACAACAACATACAACATAGAATTCTTTCTCCTATTTTATATAAGTACATATTTATTATTATTTTAAATTATGTAAATATCATGTTGGAAATTAAATTAAACATATATACATAAGTACTTAAAATAAAATCGTAGCGAAGTCAAAACTGTACATTGTTTTTTTTTAAAGTAATTTTTGCGAGGTCTGGGAACGAACTTAATACCGACAATATATTTTTTAGAAATTATGTCTGTTTGTCTGAATGTACTTATCACACGTACACAAATGTGTCGCAGCATCACGCAAAAACGACCGGTTAGAATTTGTTCAAATTTTGCATAAATATTCCCTATAAGTTAAGTCAGTCTATATACTATATATTATCACACTATTTAATATGGGGGATGAGCAATATTGCAATTTATTCGGTAGTTACAGATTTAACATTTTGAATGATTATAATCACGCTACACCTTTATGGAGCTTATACAGGGTGGATTTTTGAGATGGGGCAGGTACCTTAACCATTGTCGCTACAAGTAAACGGTCTTAGGAGACTGTTCTTAACTTTATAAAACATTTTGACCTGCATTCACAGATTTTGAAAAAAAAAAAACAGTCAGTTAGAAAATGGTATAGCTATGGCTAGGTATTGCAACAACGAAACTATAAGCTAACTAAACTAACTTCACTAAACTATAGACCTATTTCTCTAGCGTCTACAGTCGCTTTGGTGCTTGATGGCCCACCTAAACTAGCGTCTCGTGCTGCACGACAAACAGTTCGGGTTTCGGCCAGGACTTTCTGCAGAAAGTGCAGTTCTGTGTCTCAAGCAGGCCGTCAGGTACTACTTACCTACACAAAAAGAAGAACACATGTTTTCGCTTGCTTCCTCGATCTGTCTAGGGCTTAAGATCTGTTTTCCTACGATATATTATGGAAGAAACTTGAAGCTATAAGCTTGCCTATCGAGCTTATAAGTATCTTCAAGCATTGGAATGGAAACCAGGTCAACTATGTTCGCTGGGCAGGTGTGCTGTCGGAACCATATAGATTGGAGTGTGGAGTGAGACAGAGTTGACCTCTTTAATTTGTATGTCGGTTGTCTTATGACGGTGTCTGTGTCAATAATTTAAGTTACGCGGACGACATGGTGCTGCGAAGTATCGTAGGTATTTCAGTCGGCGGTATTAAGACACTATTTTCCACATGTGAACGTGCAACTGAACATGGGCTATTGTATAACGTTGAGATAAGTCAGTACATTGTTTTTGAGGCGCGGACCAAATACCATCTTGATGTGCCTCGGCATACGGCTAAGCGGTGTTCCTCGGTGTTGAACAACTGGAACAAAGGTTTATTTGAGTTGTGATCATTAGCAGTATTGATGAAGAATGTATTAAATGTTGATGCTATTTTGAGTAGGTTCTTAAATAAGTTTCCCGTTATGTTGTAGTGATGTGATGACGTTTCAATAAAGCAAATTCAAAGTTCGACGACTATGCAACAACTATTAATATTTCTTATGCATCCTTTTTTACATTTTGATAAATTATTTTATTACAGTTCGTAGAACGTAGGTACTTACACAGGAAAACATTAAGCTTAGGACTCTTCTGTCATCTTTGATTATATTAAAAATAAATATCTATAATTAGGTGACTGTTAATGAGAAATCCCGTGTGTTTACAATCTACTGCTAAAATATTATTTAACTGATAGCTGTTTGTCAGGAATAATCTGTAAGAAAGCAGCAGTCAGTGTATCAGTGTTGTGCCATTAGGTGCCTACCTAGTATACGCAGGCGTTCATTAATTTACTAAAAACGAAAAACTTCGCAAGCAATGGGAAATCACTATACCTACTGAAGATTACGGGTACCGACCTTAGGACAAGCTGCTTCTCACACGGACGACTGTACATGGCTTGCTCCCGCGTCACAAGTCCTGACTCTCTTCATATTTTGACCGCTGAGACGTTTTATACAAATGTGGCTGTTGTTTTAGTTTATTGTGGTGTCTTACGACTGCCACGCGAACGAAGTCATGGGCGGAAGCTAGTTCATATAAAAACTATAATTATATAAAACACGATCAAATCTTGACAAAAATTACCAAAAATTTTCTTGCGGCGGGTTAGGTACTTTAGTGCTGACCTTTCTGACCGTCCACTCAATTTTCTTATTTCGATTCAAAAGTTGCAAACAGCCTAATCCTTGACCTTGAACAAAATTTGTTGTCTGTAAAGTCGGTTTACGGACGATAGTTTTACGTGATAACGTCATAAAGACACATTCGGAATACTAGCTCTGATGCTACGCGAGAAGAGAGATAAATGTGACACAAGCTAACGCTAACGAAAGGGAAAGGGAAAGGGAAAGGGCTGATCGTGCCTCTCTATCGCTTATTCCGCGCTCTCGCTTGCACGCTCATGCTCAGACGGAACGTTACACTTTTTCGTGCATGCAGCCGGTGCCGCGGTGTTCATAGATTTGTAAGACGTTATCACGTCAATTTTTTTTTTGACAAAGAATAAAAGCTCTGGTACGCACGGCTACAGATCAAGCTATACATTTCCAGTATAAGATGATCTCGCACACACACACACACTGACCTCACATTGTAAGGAAATCCTATAGGATTTCCTTACAATGAGAGGTCAGTGTAAACTGGAAATGTATAGCTTGATGTGTAGCCGTGTGTACCAGAGCTTTTATTCTTTGTCAAAAAAAAAAAAATTACGTCATAACGTCTTACAAATCGATGAACACCGGCTGCATGCACGAAAAAGTGTAACGTTCCGTCTGAGCATGAGCGTGCAAGCGAGAGCGCGGAATAAGCGATAGAGAGGCACGATCAGCCCTTTCCCTTTCCCTTTCGTTAGCGTTACCTACGTATTTTTAAATTAAATATTTTAATAATAAGTTCATACAAGTGGATAGAGGTGTAACTTTTACGGTTCGGTACATCCGAATGAAGAAAGGAACCCTTTTTAGGTCACTCGTTTGCCTGTCTGTCCGTCTGTTACAGCCATTTGCTCCGAATCTGCTGGATCCATTATAATTATATACATTATAATTTGGTACACATATACATTTCTGTAAATAGTATAAAAAGCTTCATTACCACTACTTATTTAAGTTGAACAATGGATGAATTTGTCAAGTAATTAAATGTTTCACTGTCCCTGTGGTGGAGTTTGGAAGTTCGAAGTCCTTAATTTTCATGCTTTTAGTGTTCATCACCACTGTCATCAAAATGGTGATAATCGCATTTACGGACCTGGATTTTATAGGTAAAAGTAAATTCATAAACTTGCGCGATATATATGAAAGATTTAATGCCGTTAACACATGGAGTTTTTTAACCAACTCTCTTAATTAACGCACATTCATAAGATTTGATGGGTAACGTAATAAACATTTACTTAGTCAATTAAGGGTGTCGACATTCGCCATTCTCGGGTGCGATGGGACCCGTTACCGAGCGGAGGTTCGTGTGTTCGGGTCCAATCGGGGGCGCTTCCGAACTATACGGATACAGGCTCCCGCAAACAGGCGCCACGCGACAGTGCGACGCGACTCTAGTAGAACAACGTCTATGAAATTTTCATGAAAATTGTTCTACAAGAGTCGCGTTGTGCTGCCGCGTCGCGTAGGTACTCGTGTCTGTCTTAGAGCGTAATCCTTCTTCACCATGATAACGCACGCTCCGCCAGGCGGGCATTCGATTTATTGAGTACCTACTGTAGGTGCACAGATAATGAGCCTCGACCAAGCGCCTTGATTGATATTTATTCTCAAAAATCAAAGCGAAGTTTGATGTTTTAGACAATTTGATTACATCGAAAGGCTTGTAAAAGTATTAGGTACCCAATGGAATAGCAATTAAGGCCATTCAATTTGAGAGTTTAGGGACAAGTGATATTTAGTGACGAATTCTGTTTTTATTTTCAATACTGGATATCATGAATTTTAGCCTAGGCTTTATGGGGTGCTAAGTTGTTGCAAACGGTTCACACTGTCACGTTCTGGAAGGAATACGTCAAATTACAAGTTACCCTGTATTACTATGGACAGCTACCGTCGTGACTGTATCTACTGTACCTACCTAAGTATTATTGCTGTCTACCATGATATTCTCTAAAATTCAAACAAAATACCGAAACAGTGTTCTCCTAAAAAAAAAACTATTTCGTTCAACTTGTAGACCGTACATTTAAATTTCGCTAGTACGCTTCGTTACAAAAGTGTTTTATTTCAGTCTCGTACGGATCTGGCAGGCACGTTCGCTTGTCCGTCTACGATATTGAGATAAACGAACCGGCACATTGGCTGCGAATGTACCTACAAGCTAGATGTTAGTACGCGATTTATTTTTATTCTATTTCTTATTGGAGCCACTTGTGTAGCTGTTGATTTTCTTATTTTTACCTACGTACTATGGGAACACCTCTTCCTAGCCCTTTGGGGTAACAAAGCGTGATGTTGTGAGTAGTGAATACTTAAATTCAACTTATTCGAAGGTTTAGCATCGACATAATTTAATTTCAGCTTATTATAGTTCACTGCTAGATTAGCTTGCAATTTACGCGTGCCATCATTACCCCGGCGGGCGCGGCGGTTTTCTGGATGTCGGTTCATTCATCAGTCTTTTCTCACATACCTACTTAGATAACTACGTTGATTCGCGGTCAAAAGGACATGTACGACCGATAGCTTTTGAAGCATCAACAGCTATCTGTCCTTACCTTAATTACCATGCTTGCTTGACGATTCTGTTAATCTGTCACCTTCCTACATCAATAATTTTAACAGTGCCCGTAAATATTCATTTTGCTAGTTAATTTTCTTACGTTTCTTGTTCCAAAAGGTACATTAAAAAAAAAAAGGTAAAGCATATTTTTTTCACCACTGACACCATTCGTTCTAAAACCACGAGAAAGGAAACGCCATTCTTTTTTTAAATATTTCATCTTCCCCACGATAAAGGGAACGTTTAAAAAAAGAACAGCTCACATACCTACCCATAATGTCTGAAATAAACAAGTAAAAGGCTCACTGATGAGAACAACGGTGTTTGCAATTTTACACCCGTGCTTGTGATTATACCCCGCTTCCACCCAACTGGTATATTTTATAGGCTTGTGTTACTGGGAGAGTGGGGGGCGTTGTAACTATAGATATACGTATGAAAATGTTAAAGTTAAAGTGACTTCTCAGTTATCAAGGGGAGAATTTACGGCTGGGATGTGAATAGACGTAAATTACGAACAGTTTGTTAAATTGTTTGGATAAAAATATTTCGTAGAATTAGTTTCGTTTTTCTAATCGACGAACATGTAATGAGGTATCTAGGTAAAATTTATTTACACTAGGGACTAAATTTCTGGTCACGTGAAATGTCAACCAGTCGGCGAGAAATTTCCTTAAAAGGGAGACACACTCGGGCCCCATGACCCGTTTCAGCCCCAAACGGCTCAAAACTATAGTTACCCATAAGGTCACAGTATTTGCGCCGCTTGAGGTCTCAGCGGCCGCAGCAGTGGCGCCAGCACAGCCCACCGTGCTAGGAACATGAGATGGCGCAAGGATCGACACAGCCACACCAGGAGCTGACACCAGGTGTTGCGTGCCACATCAGGAGCCTACCCATCTTACGCCGGCGGTGTCAAGGGCTCGACGAATAATATCGTTGATGCTCGCGTGCCGTGCTATACGACCTGCGCTCCCGCAGCAGGACAGGCCATGGTGCCCGAGGCCGTCTACAGTTTCACCACAGTGACACCGATGCGGAGCATGACACAAGGTGTGCCCAAGCGGAGACACGCTGCGAGCCGAAACGATGAGTCATCAAAGTGCTTATGGTGGATGACGGGAGCGCCTGAAGCCACAAGGCTGACTCCCTCTCTCCCACAGCCAGCAGACCGGCACGCTCAACAGTATTAGGGGACGTGTTCAGTAGGGTATTCTGTATAATACTGCAGAGCGGCACGTCCCATCGTCTCTTAGAGGACGGGTTGTCGGGCAAATCCATATTGGGACAAGCCATTTT
This sequence comes from Brachylomia viminalis, assembly GCA_937001585.2. Lineage (NCBI taxonomy): Eukaryota > Metazoa > Arthropoda > Insecta > Lepidoptera > Noctuidae > Brachylomia > Brachylomia viminalis. Next base: position 16,585,369 of record OW443299.2, read on the forward strand.
CCAAGCGTTCAACGCATCGGTCAAACACGGTAGGTACTAGCTAGCTTAGCCAGGCCTCCGTCACTCCATGTACTTGCGCGCTATAATTACCTACCGCTCGAGCGAGCGCTCTCGGACCGTTTGCGGTCCAAATTCAGTGCGGTTTTCACAAGCGAAGCGCACGCACGTTGCTTGTACGATCGCGCGGTGCGAAGCAATCACAACTGTACGCTTGAGTATTTAGGCACATTTTAGCATGCAGTGATTGCTGAGGCGACGGAGTAGGCTATTATCTCAATAGGTATTGGAAATTTTCTACTGAGTGAAGTATCTGTTACGTAGTAACTATTTAGTAATCTGTGGCTTAGCTTCGTTTGTGACTGATTTTCTTGGAATAAATATTTTTATTTATTAAAGTGAAGACTTCTTTAGGCGCACTTTACGCTCTTTCTGAACAGTGAACGAAATTGAATCGTTACGCTCGGGTCGGTGTCGCTGCTGAATCGGGTATACTCGGCTTCGGTAGGTCGGTGACGTTGAATCGGGTATACTCGGCTTCGGTAGGTCGGTGACGTTGAATCGGGTATACTCGGCTTCGGTAGGTCGGTGACGTTGAATTGCGTATACTCTGCGCTGAAATTGCGTATACTCGAGTCGTAAATTTTCACTTCTATCATCTGGTCATAAACACACAATGTATATAATATATATATAATATACACATCAATGTAGGTGAAGGGCGGGCGTTTTGGGGGGACTGTCAAATGTGATTTTGACGTTCAAAAAGTGCTGATTCTCAGCCCAGTTTGAATAAATGACTTTTGATTTTGAATGTTTATGTCGATGAGGGTATTCTCTCTACTTCCGAGATTTTAGCTAGAGCTTTTGTTCTTATATTGTTTTTGTTTTTTTTCATTTATTTTTGTAACGTGAATACTGTGTTTTTTTTTCTTCTAATTTGTTGTGAATGCTGTGCACGTCTGTAATTGACGTAAACACTAGTCCATGTCTCTGTTCTCTTTTATTTGTAAATGTTTGTGTTTGTGTTGTTGATGTGCCTTAATAAGAATAAATAATAAATAAAACACACCCTTTTCAACATAGACTAGTTTTATATTTACATTTTCTCTATGAGGTTTGATAATATTGAGATAAATCTTGTTACATTCGAATGAAACACTAAATATAGTTTTAGGGTTACTTTCAATTTCAACAGTAATTAGTAAACCACGGACTACCTTAGGGTTTGTTAAAATATTATTGTTTTAGTCCGTTCCGCACTAACATAGCTTTATAGAGCCATAGAGTTATGTTTTGTGTGGTACAAGGGATATAAACGGAGCGATGAATGGAACGGCGGGTGATAATCTTCCAAAGAACATTGCTCAAAACGTCCTATGAATCAACACTGTTAGTTGCTGTTGGCTTATAGGATGACAATGAATGGCAGCAGAGCAATGACTTTTGTTACTTTCGTTTAAATCGCCTAGTTAAAATACCTAATATACAGGGTTATTGGCAAAACAACATCAACCTCTTATAGGGTCATTGTACTCATCATTATGAACAAATTTTAATATGGGACCAAACATGAAATCGCGAAAAAAAGAAATCAGCTGGTCCCTACATTTTGACGAATTCTGCAAACATAAATGTAGGGAACAGCTGCTTTTTATTCGCGATTTCATGTTTGGTCCCATAGTAAAAGTTGTTTATAATGATGATTACAATTAAGAGGTTGATGGTGTTTTACCAATAACCCTGTATTCAAATCATCATCTGCCTATCCTTTTACCAACTATACTGCAGTGCGATTCTGTAACCATCTCACCGTGAAAATTTAGGTGAAGTGAGCGTAAAGTGAGCTGTCAGTGTCATCCCACTGATGCTAGGGATTGACCAAGCATTACATTTACAATCATAATCGAGATTTGAATAATATTTTCTATGCCGATTCTATTGATAGTTTAATATTATTTCAAAGCAAGTGTCTAAAAAAAAACAACTATGTCTTTCAAACTGAATTTCTGTTTTGCTATTTTATTTTAAAACCCCGAAAATAGTAATGTTTAGCTACTTAACTACATATTAGCTTTGAAATAATATAAAATGATCAATAGAATTTAAATAAAAAATATTATTAAAATCTCGATTATGATTGTAAATGTAACGTTAGTCAATCCCTAGCATCAGTATAATGACACTGGCTCACTCTACTCAAGTCTTCACGGTGAGATTTTGTACAGAATCGACCGGCTGCGGTCGGCATCCAGTCTAACCGGATGCAGCTGAATACCAGTATTTTACATGGAGCGACTGCCTATCTGACCTCCACAACCTAGGTACAGGGTAACACGATACCCCTGGGTAAGACTGGTTGTCAGTCTTTCGGGGTTCTGACTAACCGTAACAACTGTGAAAGACGTAAAAATAACTATACGTATTAAAATAAGTAAGTAGGCGTTTCAAATATTTGTAATTAATTAGGAAAGTAAAGTTTTGCTGTGACCACATTTCCCTGTTTCAAACGAAAACGACTAGCGAAGCAAATGTGTGTGTAGTTAACACACACATTTGCTTTTTTTTTTTCATTTATTCAAATTAGGCTGAGAATCAGCACTTTTTGAACGTCAAAATCACATAAGACAGTCCCCCCAAAACGCCCACCCTTCACCACTTCCTAGTGCTTTAGCTGGGAAGAAGAAGTGGCGGAACAAAATCCCCAGCAGCACTGCTGTCTGTACAGTTAGAAGAACTGGATTCTATACATATAGTAAAAATTCTTCGCTAGTCGTCTTCGTTTTATTCTCTAAGATTGCCGTAAAACATGGCCCGGTTGACTACTGCCGCCTATCCCGTCATAACTTTACCAAAAATGGTCAGATCAATCTAAATATCAAACATTTGCTCTTGGCCGTCAAAGACGATCGTTCTGAAGGCAAAACAGTATAGATTTCGTTCAGATCAGACGGATTTGAAGGTAGAACTGCTGGGCTGCCGCTGATTGCGTTACTTACAATGGAAATGGCTTCCATTTTGACTATTCAACAACAATCACTGCGTTATTAAGGTAGGCACGTTTTTGAGCAGAAAAAAACGTAATTCGTTTGCTGACCATGTATGCCTACAAGCAGTACCCCGCTTACTGTTCATACCTTACCTCCATATAATACAGGGCCGCGCGGGACCGTACCCCGAGCCTCGAGGGCCGAGCCGGTCGGGGCGGAAATGAAAAATAAACACGTCCGGACGTCGCATGGCGCCGGCCGCGCAAAATGAAGGGCTGTCGCGCGTCACGCGTCGTGTAGACTACGTGTTAGATGTGGAGTGGAGTATGTGGGTGTGAGGCTGTTCGGCTAATCAAAGATATTGTGGGGAGGCAGTTTTTCAATGATTTTTAGTATATGGTGTGGGTGGCGGTTTTGATTTAAATGATTGTACGACTATAGTCAGAAAAATTATAAAAATGGTTTTCGAATCCTTTTTAAAGAGCTATTCGCTATTGAAGATTTTTTATTGATTGCACATGATTTCTCTATGGACTTTTCCCACAGCACGCCTGCTGTTGTAGGCAATACATATATTTCCGGTGAAACCTTTACGAGGATTCATTTCGCGGATTTGCTTTTATTTTAATCGATCTTATTTTCCTAGGCTATAAGTAGGTACTGTACCTAATTGGAAAATATACCTACCTTGATTTTGGTAGATATACATACAAGTTTTTCGTCATGTCCTTACTATATGGGAATAAGGGTCATAAGACCTAAAATATTTAAAAGTCATGCACGACTGTAGGACAATCGTAATATTTTTTTCGTGGAGTAGGTAAACATCCATTGCTGAAAAGACCTATTTAGTTTTTTTGCTTCAGCAAATCTTTGCGATGGATTGCAAATGTTAATAAAAAAGTCACTTTTCAAACAAAACAAAAGTAATATATATTACGGTTCAGTCGTTTGGGAGGTACGATGCCTCATACAGACACATAGATACACATCCACACATTAAACTTATAACAACCACTTTTTTCCGTCGGGGGATAAAAATAATACAGGTACGAGTACAAATAACTATTTGAAAGTTTATTAATCAAACAGTAACAAATCAATTCAGCCAAATTCTTTGAGCCATAATATAGAAGCGACACATGCCAAGCGAGCGCGCGCGAATATTATATGGCTAAATTTAATTGTATTAGACTCGTAAATAAAAGAATGTGTAATGTATTTAGGTACCCTCTTGATATTCGCAAACGAAGGCAGTTCTAAATTAACACCGATAGACACCTAAGAAAAAAATGCGAAGAGCGAGGCCGCTATACACTATACCTACTAATAATATCTATTCTAGTCAAAGTTGTCGAAGTCTGTCAGTTTCTCAGAATACGAACGCCAAAGTTGGCCATTTAACGCAAAAATCACGGTCGAAATGTTCCTAATAGGCGTATTATTTAAGAAAAAAAATATACATCGATACTTAGGCCAATTATATAGAAGTATTATTTAATTTATTTGATTTTGTTTCGGTGCAAATTTTTATACGCTGTTGAATAGAAGCATTTATTATTTTGATGTTAATTTTGTACGCTGAAAGTCGTAATTAAAAAAATCCATGTCATCTTTAATTGAATGTACTCTTGAAGTATGCATAGGTCAGTAGAATCGGGAATAATCGTAATTTAAAACTATCGATCCATTAACGATCCTGCCTATTCAATCAAATTAGTCCAGCGATATCGCAGCCCATTCATCACAGAGAAACTAGTCAAATACAAGATAATACCTGGCAGGTATTCCAATCACTTGATCGTACATTTGTGTCAAACTAAATTAATCACTACTATTATTAGATTGATTAGCGCCACGGCATGTTACTGATATTGAATTAATTACGTCTTTATGTGAACGTTAGAGCTGTATCTGTATCTATTATAATCGTGTATCATGGCTGGGATAAGCCTGTAGAGTAGCCACTTTTTTTGGAGTGTGGGAAATCATCAAATGTCTTCTGCCGCTCTGGGTGGAGCGGGAGGGCGTGTCAGACTCTTACTGACTAAAACCCACCCGTGTTCTTTCAGTTGCCTGTGCCAGGGGCCACGGTAACCATTTCGGAGTTTCCCGCAACCCTGGCAGGCATCGGCCCTAGCGGACCCCGTCATTGGTGCTGACATCCCTTTGAGGTGCGTGTGGAATACAACGTGCTGTCAACCTGGGCCTGATCTTTATCGGACGGCGAGCTGCCCGTTGCTCGCCGTCCGCAAGCATGCGCCTGCGGTGGCCGGGAATAGGCTTGTGATTCCCGACGCCCAGGGCGTCTCCTACGGTGGCTAGGGGTGAATTTTGCCTCTTCCTCACGCGCTCCGCCTCCTCCTTCGCGAGCATTACTGCTTCGCAGAAGGAGGTGACGGCTTCCCAAGCCCTCTGGCTCCGTACCATGGCCTAGGCCAGGGCCGGACGCGAGAGATAGCCACAGCCAATCGCCTCCACGAGGATACGGCGGTGCTCCGCCTAAGCAGGGCAGACCTCCACCGTATGCTCTACCGTGTCCTCCGGGAGATCCACACAATAATGACACCCGGGCATTTACTTCCGCCTTATCCGAAACAGGAACCTCCCGAAACAACCGTGTCCGGTGAGGACCTGCGTCAGGCGGAAGGTGAGGACGCCGTGGCGCCTCTCTAGCTACTCTTCAAAGAGGGGACTTATCGCCGCAATTGTGGCGTGCCCAGCGCTGCGTTGCGACAATCGCATTCTCCATGCCGCCCTGAGATCCCGCCGGAGCTCTGTCCGCTGTGCCGTGATTTCTCGCGGCAGTGAAGTTACGCCCGGCGTTTTGCCTCCTCGCGCCACTCCCATATGTGCGCGTGGACTTTTGCCTTCAGATCCCATGACGGTAAACCGGTAAGGAGGCTCGCCGCCTCACCGGAGACCGTACGGTATCCCCGGACCAGCCGGGTGGCCATAACCCTTTGGGGCGCGTTGAACCGGCGGCGGGCTGGCCGCCGCCTCAAGGAACGCGAATAGCGAATATGTAGAGTAGCCTGTAATGAATTTCTTATTTGAACCACCTGCAGATAAGTTCTGGTTAACTTAATCAGCAGACAATGTCACGAAAACTCTGTTTGTTAATATGTAAATTTGACGGCACGTTTGGCGCAGTGGTTAAGCGATTGACTGCTGCGCTGCGTGTCGCGGGTTCGATTCCCACACGGAACAAATATTTGTATGACCTGCAAGTAGTTGTTCCGGGTCTGGCTGTTTGTGTATGTGAGTTTAAATGTTTGTAAACGCACCCACGATACAAGAGAAATTCCTAGTGTGGAGCAACGTTAAAAAAAAAAATAGTTTGTATCAGCCTGATGGTGCATGCCTGTTAAGTTTTAATTTTCCGGACTGAAAACTACCATGTGTAACTCCAGGCAGAAATTTATCTTGGAACAAAAAATATTAGACTTAGTTCGGTAGTTCAGTTTTGAAAATAAAGCAATCACACAGACAGCCGAACTCACCTGCACATTGTAGGTAGGTAATATAACTTTGAATAGAGCGTGCAGTAGTGACTGCTGCTAATAACAGGGAAATATTGTTTCAGGTTTAGGCATGGAAAATGAATGACACAACTTATTTTCCTCTTAGTTGAATATAAAACGAATTTAAAGTAAACGTCTGGAATCCGTAACTCGTAGTGAATATATAATATGCATAAATACAAAAAATAAAGAAAGATCTAACTAACGGCACAGGATAGCCTTTACCAGAAGTGGTCATCGTATTAGGCGTTCAACAGCTTCAATATCATTAGGATTGTGCCGGAATATAGGATTTCGGCGTGGACGTGGTACCTACATATAAAAAAAGTACTCTGTGGTACCACGGAGCAAATATGCTCCGTGCGTGGTACAGTACGACTCATTGACTTATAATAGTATGGACTGGAAATATCAACAAAAAAAAGGTGCCTACCTACCACTCATAATGTCTCATAAAATGGCTGCCATTGCTAGGGTTGTGGCAATCAAGGAATATTGGTGTTACTATAACGAGTATCGATACGAGTCTTACTTGATATCACGTTTGGTTCATAATTATATACTTACTTAAAATCTGCTGTAACAGAAAAAGATGAGTAGTTTACTTACCGTCTGTTATCTGAGGATAAAACTCATAATTATCAAGTGTTTTTTTCTGTACAGAATTAAAAACTTTTGTATACAACAAGTCTGTGTAACATACCTAACTATTTATTAAAGAGTGAGTTGTGGAGTAAAAATAAAAATAATTATTTTTAAAATATGTTTATTTGTGTGATAATAATTATAAATGATAAATGATTTTATTTCTGTAAGTAGGTTTGTACAAACACTTTTACACGTCAATCGTATTTTATAAACTAAATTAGGTCGGCGGCGGCGCTTCCTATCTGACTACTCTGAGAAGAAAGGCCGAAAGAAACTCCGTGGTCACAGTATCTTTTAGAGTCCAGACAAAATCTTGGTCAGATCACGTGAAGGCTATATAGGTAGATCGCTGTCTGAAATGGTCTTTTGAGGAAAGAACCACACAAATTGTGTGTACGTGTTCAGTCAGTTTCTTCAGAGTATTTATTTGGTGCGGGTAAACCTTTGGACTTATTAATTTGTCTTTTTAAGAAGTTTATTGAGTCTGTTCCATGTTGATACAATTTTTTCTTAGAAGGTCTTCTATAATATCTTTCAAAATGGCAATTTTTTTTGTTTTTCTTTCGAATCTTTTAGATAAGGCGTTTAGCTTTTTGTTGTTGATTGACATATTTTTCTTTTAAAACCTTAATTTTTTCAATTTGTACAACCTGAAAAAATAAATGAAAATTACTTCAATCATCAACTTGCGTCGAAAATGCTGCTTTGTAATATTTGTTTCATGCTAAGTCTATAGATCCTAAAAAATCCAATTGTATATTTATACTTTAGCACGAAGATCAGAAAACGTGCTTATAAATCACTGACAGGTGGACCTGTAGTACAGCTACGGAACAGAGAGAATACGTCATTGGTACCGTAACCACACCTTAAACTCAACTGAGAACTCAGCTCATTTCATCGCCACATTTCATTTTTGATAATTTATCCCCTGTGGGTAGATTTGTTCCAAAAATACTTTATTTTTCTACTTTGTAAAAATGTCTCATTTGGATTTCAATGTTTTCTCATTATTATCGTAATGTTATAAAATTATAATTTTCGTAAGAACCTCCTGTAATTTTCTAGCATCAAAAACATTTGAGTAGATACACACCACTTTGTGCACTGTTTCGTCTGTTTCCACAATTCGGTGGGGAACTGTAATGGAGGCATTACAGTAGATGATACGTGGAGAAACGTCCGTGTTTTGAATGTTTCTCGTTTAACATAATACAGATTACTCGTGACGTTGTTTTTTGCCAGGTGCCTGAAAAAAATAGATACTAATTAGCAATAAGCAATTTACACTATGATTTATTTATGTAATTAATACATCTATTTATTTATTTCAGGCCAAAGGGCCGGGCTATTATTAATCAATTATTATTTGCACTTACCGAAAATACTGTGAGAACAGAGTAATTATGTAATCTCATTGCATCAAGTGTTCTATTGAAACTGCTTTCTTCAAAGTGAAGTGAACAGAGGAACCATTCTTTATGTCGCGGATTAATATTTTCTTCACCAATAGCCTCTAACCACTTTTTCTTTTATCCTTCATTTTTAGGAAACCTATGAAAAAGGTAAGTCTTTTGATCAATAAATCATTTTGGTTAGAGTTGCTGCTAATAGGTATCTAACTAAAATAAATAACTAAATGTCGATGTCTTATTTTATCATCATATAAAACTGTCTCCCGGTGCTGTGACCAAGCAAAGTCACTCGGACCGATTAGGACACGCAGAATGATTTATGTTAACATCGCTGATTGTACCGATATCGTTTCAGCGGAGGAACTAATTTCGGAAACTATTACAGCAACGGTACAACACTATTCCACTATGACATATTATTGTAAACAAACGAATGAAATAATAAATAGGCCTGTTATACGAAAATGACCCCAAATATACCTTACCAAATATACTAAAGCCTTAAAATCACGATTGAGTAACAATTTGTTCATCGAACGTGTATGAATTTATGTAATAATGCATGAAAACCGGCTACTAACCTATGCAAAGACAATTGAGGTTGATTTCCATTCTTTCTTGCTCCACACTTCACAATAAAACACATAGGCATGTTGGTTTGCTGTTTTCCAACATTTACATTCATTTTTAAAGGTAAACTTCTCGTAATATTCTCGCAAATCTCAATAACACAAAAAATAAACAACCATTTGACAGCACAACTACCACGAAACTCGTCGCCACAGACTAAATAGATGTCGCATAAGATGGCTGATAGGGCACTTACCTACAACTGTCCCTACGTCACGACAAAATGTTACCATAATGAGCAACAACTTAACTATTGTTGTCTCTTTTATCACATATGATTATTTCATTAGAAAGAATGAGACAAAACAATATTTCACAATCTGTATCGTATTTCACTCATATTTGTATGCAAAGTGTATGTCAAATATAACGCGGCGCCTCCATGTTTTTCCTATCTCAGTGGTACGACTAGACAGCGGCTCCTCTGACATCTCTGTCATCAGAAGACAGCCGCCATGCAACCATCGATGCGACCTCAGACCTCAGACTAAGGAAAAGAAGAATAGACATGACATACCTACGAAAAAATGTGCCTACATATACTGTGAGTCTGGCACAAAGATGGTGGCTTGCGGTAGAGCTGCGCGCATTATAATATCAAAATTTTCTTCAAAACCGTAGACAGAGAATGCTATAGACAAATTGATGTGTTTTGTCGCATTCACACAAGAAAAAGAGCAAGTTACGCCGATATCGTGTAAAGAAATGAGACAGAACGATGAGATTTTTAGTTTCACAGCGCGTGCCACGATTTTGACGGTTTTAGCATAGTACTTTGCTAAACAAAGTTTGACAGATAGTTATCGTCTTCTTGTAAAATTCAGTTTTATGTGCTTTAAGTTTAGTAATTTATGTTATTTTATGTTGTGAACAATTTAGCCTTAATATTTCAACCATTAAATAAAAAAAACATGGTGCGGTGTAGCGATCTAAGGTGTAAAAGTGATAGGTGAAACGCAAATGTCCTTTCATTCGTAAGTATAGCACTTTTTATCAGTAACTAGGCTATCAATAACATTTTACTGTGTTCATACATTGTGAATAATGTACCCTAGACGTAAATTCATCGATAAAAAGCACATAATCAACATTATTAAATTCTAACCTAAGGATTTTGGTGTTGCCAATTTTCCATAAATTATTGCCCACTTTTATGGGAAATATGTATTCTGTAGTGTGTATCCTAATCCTAACTAATATTATATGTAAATACGAAATTGAGTTTATTTGTTGGTTTGTTTGTTACGCTTTCCCGCTAAAACGGTTTATCAGATTTGGATGAAATTTGGCACATCGGTAAATTACTTGGGTTAGGACATAGGATACTTTTTATCGCAATATTCTCACGGAACCGAGACACATGCGGGTAAAAGCGCGGGGCGCAGCTAGTTAATTGTATATCTGAAAGATTAATGGCTTGTTGCAGTTTTCCTGAATATGATAATTTACGTCGGAATTGGATCGTAGCTACAGGACGAACAGATTGGACACCAAAACCGTCATCAAAAATTTGCAGCAGACATTTTAATAAAAAAAATTTAAATAAAAACAAGAAACTAACACTGCTATTACCGAATACAGTACCTATTCTGCTAAATATTCAGTTAATAACATAATTATTAAGTTTGGATACAGGTTTTATATGTTTTTTTATATATGTTCAGTGTTTTTAAAACTGTTATATACAATTATCTGTTGCGAACTATTATTTTGTACATTTTATGTGCAATAAATGACTGAGACAGGCTTATCTTAAACTCTGAACGCGATTCAAAATATCGATCAAGAATTTAAAATATCTTTTTCCGTAAACAACATCTTCTTACATCTATTTTGTATTAACGTCTTAAAGATAATATTTTTTTTTAGGAATTAAAGGCCTGTATTCCATCATCTTCCTCCATCAGTTTACATGAAGAAACGAATATGGAAATTGAAAATAATTTAAGCATTCTTGTAAGTACAGTATATTATAATAATTTCTAAGTACAAGTATTTGTACTTACAAATTACTATAATATACTTATTGAAATACGTTATTGACGGACAATTTAGGACAATAACGTGTAAAATCAATAAAAGCTAATTAAAAATAAACTTGTTGTATTATTTACTCACAAAGCCAGATACTACTATCATCTAAGAAAATGTAGGTATTTAGAATCACATCATCATCATCCATCGTCACTCTCTCCTGCTTTTAAGGGGTTGAGGGAGCATGCGTAGTTCATGCAAACGTAATAAGTACCAAAATAATTTGTAAATCAAACATTCCTATATCTAGGAATCTGTAGCTAGGGTGTATTTATTCCGATTGTATTACAGAATATCTAGGTTCCCAAATATGTATTTTGAACGGACACTGATTTAAAGACGACTTATGAGAAAAATTAATTTTCTATAGACATTTTAAATTGTGGGGTAATTTTTTCCTTACACGGTAACCCTAAATGTGTGACGTATTTTTGTTTTGTCTCTTTCTGCGACACGCTTTGCAGGCGTCTATAGCATTCTCTGTCTACGTTCAAAACACTGAAAGAAACAAGTTGCTATGACAACTGATGTACTTGTTGGCTGTGACAAAACATGGCGACCGGCCGCAGTGAGATATGCTGTATACTGTTCGTTATGCCAAGTCCTTTCTTTTCCTTAGTCTGAGCCTCAGACCAATAACTTTAATGTTCTGAGGATGCGACGCTCCGCTAGAGTGACAGTAATCAGCCAGTGTCCCTCTTATCCGACCTCTTCGGTGATTCCTAGTAACTTTGTAAGAAAGCTAGACGGCGCCACTTACTACGCCGACAGATAATTCACTTTTGGCATGTTATAGGGATCCCTTATCACAGAGAGGAGGCCTGGGTGACCTGTGTCCCAGCAGTGAGAACATTATAGGCTGATTATGTTATTATGCTTAGGTATGCATGAGAGCAGTGGAAGCCCAGTGGTTACGACCTCGACTTATGAGTTGTAGGTTGTAGGTTCGAACCCAGACAGGCGCTTGACTTTGTGTAAATTATGTCATCACCACTGCTCTCAAAACGCTGAAGGAAAACCTGAGGAAATAATTCTAATCCTGAGGAAACCGGCATGTCCTAGAACCAAAAAATCGAAGACATGTGACATCTCCCAACCCGCCCTAGGCGCGCGTGGCCCACTCCCTCTCACCGACAGGAGGCCTGTGTCCCAGCAGTGGGAACATTATAGGCTGATTATCATGAGGCTGATGTCATGCTTATGTATATGCAAAAACTAACATGGTCTAAGTGCTGAAACTTAAAACTCTGCATTTTTTTCTCACCATTCACAAAAACACATGAACACCAAATAAGTATGTTTTGCATTAAAAATAAGCATACATTTTCTCTCATGAATTCTCTCAGAAAATGTGAAAACAGAAGCGGCGCACCTTATCTGATTGGGAGCTGGCTGGCAGTGTTTGTCGAAGGTGTACGCTATACTCCGCAACTCCTCTAGTTTGTGTTTCAAACAACTTTGATTGAAATTCACTTTATTCTCGCAAATTGGTAAAACTTCCACAATTGCTTTTCTTTTTCGAGTTAAGTTTTTCAACTCGTATCAAACTTACCGTTTAAAAGTAGGTAAGTATAATGTTTTCTTAATTTTCACTTTATAGTTCTTATCTACCTACTCCTGTGATGTACTCTGTAGAGACTTATTTTTCAAGACTTTCATTTCCGAATTCATAACCAGTGTGAAGAGCGTCATTTTCCTCATTTCCTTCAGATTTGGCTGACCGGTTGGTGCAGTTGGTAGCGACCCTGCCTTCTGAGCCGCTGGTCCCGGGTTCGATCCCCGGACAAGTCAAACATTTGTGTGCATGAACATGTCTGTTTGACCTGTGTCCGGGTGTGTATATGTATATAAGTATGTATATCAGTCATCAGGTTACCGTAGTACAGGCTCTACCTAGTTTGGGACCTTATTACTGCCAAGAATATGGATAAAACATTCAGGCAATAACTGGGTATCAGAAATGGACATTGATAATAATTTAAATTAGAAATTAAGAATTGCAAAAAATTATCAAATAAAAATTTAAAATCAGTAAATAGTAACAACGTGGTGCATCAAAATATTCAACGATTTATGAACAAAGATTTAGAAGTAGAATTATTTATGAATTTTTATTAACAGTATTGATATTCTTTGTATAACAGAGCATTACTGCATTGGCTTAAAAACCACCAGTTCTTGTTCAATTTTAATAATCACCAGGTCGGTAGTTCGTTCAGCAGAGTAAATGCTATACATAATTTTTAGTAAGTAACCAGCTTAAATTTAAGGACCATAATGATAGTGTGAGCCTATCTGTTGAGCGGACGGTTGAAATCGGCTGTATAGAATTGGAGCAATTTATTGTATTAAGTGTGTACAGACCACCTTCAGGATTAGTTATTATTTATTAGATTAAGGAGAAGATAATCGATAATTTCCCACCCTCAAAAAAAAAAAAAGGTGTGACAAAGAAATCCCCTCACTGTCACTATCACTATCATCAATAAAAAAGTGGTGCCGTCTCTGCTTTATGCGCATTCTGAGAGCTGAATCTGCTCTGATCATTTCTTCTCGGCTTTTGAACGTTCGAATGTTCTTTTGTATTGATTCCGCTTAGAAGTATGGCCGAAATTTTACTGATTTGGCCTCAAACCCGTTACAGGATTATACAGGAATACGACTTGATAGAAGATTTTAATTTTTTGACCGAAATTCAAAAACTATTAGTTTTCAAATGACGAAATTTACTAAAAGTAACAGGAGTTACAAAAATTATAATTAAAAAACCTGTTTTTTAGTAACAAGAAAAAACTGTGTTTATATGATCTGAGCTAGATACCTATGTGTGTATTATTGGCGTGTAAAGTGTTTGTACAAACCTACTCACAGAAACAAAATCATTTATCTTTTACCGTCTGAAGTATCGTGCAATAACAACAATTCAAGTATTCGTCATGTAATCATTAGAAACTCAAACTCAAAGCATTTATTTCAATTAAACCATTTACAGGCACTTTTGAATTGTCAAGTGGTCGGTCAGTCAGAAATATGAAGCTAGTTGCCCATTCCAAAGCGTAGTAGGTACCTATGGAGAAGAAAGGGCAAGAAACTCCATGGACACTCTTTTAAATTATATTGTTACATAAATAGCTAAAAACTTAAGTAGCTACAGTAAATACTTTATAAACAAAGGCTCCAAATTAAAACGTTCCTTAACACAATCCAAGAACAGTGTATTCTACCCTTTTTTGTTGTTTATAAGACTTTAATTTCATCAAGATCTAGTTTAGAAATAAAAGTACGACCTGAATGTAATATCAACTTCAGTATAAATAATCTCTAGGCTCCAATAAACTGGGTATCGCTAGTATTTTAATTATACGCTGACGTACGAGATGCAGCGAGTAAAAACGGCTCGCAATGAGAAAATAATAGCGGCAGGGGATTAGCATTGCGTTCTTACGAGACTAGATAGTATGGAGAGAGTACTGGCATGTTTGTTTAAATTTTTAGTTTAATTTAAGTAGCAGCTTAAAAGTGCTGAATGGGGATTTAGATGAAGTAAGAGACAAAAGCAGCTAACGATAGAGATCTATAAGTAAGAAAATAGCTGGATGAATGATTCTGAAAAAAAGGCAGCGGGAAAAATGGCTTCCAGTCAAAGCAAGGTGGTGTCTGTGATCGCGAAAGAAAATTAGATTGACCAGGTATTCTCTTTTCCCTTTGGCTATAGTAACGATAAGATATATTAACGATAAAGAATACGAAAATAATAAAGAATAAAACGAACGAAGGCTATTATAGTAACGATAAAGCATAGATTTGCACTAATTAGTTTGACAGTCACATTTTCTGATCAAGATACTTATTTCGATACCCGAGCCCGCCAATAAAACATTCCCTCTTCAAACCTCAGCCTCCCCAGCAATATTTGTCGTCAAAAACAGCAAAAGTTTCCTCCCCTAATTATTAATTGGCCCTCAATACATTACCGATTGTAACTTCAAGCCTGGGGCAAACTTGCCCGCATTTTGTTCCAACTTCGGTAAAGTTCAGTTCCATATTACTCCGCCTTGCTTGAAGATCAAGGCAATCCTTTTAGAGGCATCGACCATCCAGATAACGAGATAGGGCTGCATTAAAATTAACTTTGCATTCTGCTGGCCTGTTAAGCCTCCTGTCTTTGAATGGGGTCCTGGTATAAGTACGGTGGCATTGTGGTTGCAAGCTAGATTTTCTACGCCGTTCGATTTTTTTCGAGGTCTAGTTAAGACTGGCTGGTTGGGGATTTATAGAGGTCTTAAAGTTTTCTGGTCGGCTATTTAGAAGGCTCTGTTTTGGTTTATTCTATTTTCGTGATAACTACGTAACTTTTAGCAAGGTTCTAAGTTGGTTAGTTTAGAATTAGGTTTCTTGTTCAATTATATTAACAAAGCAAAGGGGAATGCCAAGGTTACCTACAAGACTCGGCCAGAACCGACAAAGATGAACTATATTTCATAAAAAAGGAAAATAATTACAGAATTTGATAGTATAATTAGTTTTCTATTAGAAGTACACCAAAAAAAGTTATAGTTCTTTAAAGTTGACCACTTAATACTTCTCATTTTAACGATAACATGACATAAACTATTAAATAATTAATTAAATTAATGGCTTTTGGCACATTATCCTCACATATAGATACGTTTTTATAGTAAAAATATAACATACCTACATTATTTTCGAATGTATGAAAAAAAAACCACATGTACTTATACATTTTAACAATTTTGTAGGCCGGTTCAGATGGTCGGTTGGGCGAGCCGGGTCAGCAAGTAATACAGGTTCAGTACGTCAGCGTCGTAAATGGTAGAAAAATCGGAGTCCGGAACACGGCAATAAACAACACAAAAGTAAAAAAAAACACGGGAACACTTCGTCGCTCGTGACGATAACGCGGGAGAAGTAAAATATATTTTTTAACAATAACAAGTACAATTACTTACACATCAAGTGTTGACAGCACTATAATAACATTAATAAGAATAAACTATTCTAAACGAAATCGACAATCAAATTAAATTACTTTTAACTATTACATAAATATATGTCTATTCAAAAATATAACTAATCGCGATTAAAATTATAAGAAGTACGAGTTACGACTTAAGTTAGTAATACATTCACTTAGGTTCATATTGATATTATTGTAATCGATTTGCAAGTGCAACTTTGTATCGATATTATTTTATTTTGTTGTTGGCACCATTTCTAATTGAAATGGTAGCTATGAAGAGTATTGATCTGTTGAATAACTCCATAACATTACTTTTCAACGGTGTACTTCAACAGATATTATTTATATTGTATAATTCTTACTGTTCTAATTATCATTATTGTAGAAAGTCTGTCGGACGCTTCACGATTCGAGCCGATTCCTGGCATTGTCTTTTCCTTTGCTTGTAGTTTCATCTTGAACTAACCAGTAAAAAAGCAGCGCAATAAGTTATAGAGTAAAACTCAAACATCTCATTCTTATCTCGCCTTTCCTAACATCTTAAACAATGCTCAAACTCGAGAAACACCTAAAAATACAGCTCCATTTTAAAAGTACCAGCAAAAATGAATGCAGGTGTCGACTAGACATAACTACTTGAAATAAATAAGTGCAATCTTCCTTCGCTTGGTTAGAGCAAGTTTTCTTTTATCCGGTAAAGTCGCGACCAAGAAAAATAGTTGGTTTTACTCAGAAAACCTTGTGGTGCCACTAAACCGATGGAAATCCTGACAAAACGCCGTCTGCGAACTTTGGCGAAGAAATTAAAAATCTTTCGACGAACATTTTTTGTTTGTATTGTTATTAGTCGAAAGTTCGGAAAGTAGGTTTTGCGGCATAGAATTTGTTTTTAGTACTAGTTTAGGACTTTTGCTTCTGAGTTGTAGATGATATTTTTGTTCCATACCCATATGTTAAAAATAACAGCAATACAAATCGATTGTTCAAATCCACCTGCAAGGCATATTATCAATCACACGGAAAATACTTTATAACAATAATATTGTCGGTAGTGTACAAGCTACATAACAGTACATTTGTAGCGGTATCTACATCGCCACTTGCGAGCTGCGCGTCATACTGACGTCACGAAAATCCTGCATCGCGCAAGCAGAGTTTACCGCGTGACTAGCATATATACAACTTCCCGACATCAATCGTTGGGCAGTTGACCACCAGACACGACACCCGTCTGGTCGGAGGGAGGAAATTTACACCCTGTTCCTCGTGCCTCTATACATTCATTACACGCAGCATTCATAAACATTAACACAAAATTAATGAAACACGTACCACAACGAATATTCCCAAAACTATTAATTTACAGTTTTCCCAGGTATAATGGACAAAAGATTCATCCGACACGGGATTGCTGTGCTAATGAGAAAATGATTTCTTAGATATTACATCCTTTGGATCAGGTGCACGATAAGGATTTTGATTATTGGACAATTAGCTGTTGGTAATCAGGCGTATTCCTTACATTTGTTATTGTGATTCGGGAGTGAAAGAAGAGATTGTGTTATGTATGTTGTTGTATTCAGTAAGTTGACTTCTGGAGAAGGCTACAATTAAATAAAATTGCAATTTCCTTGAACAGGTAGCAGACAGCTGTGGTCTCTTGTGTCGTACTCGGTATTGAGTTCATTGTTATGAGCTGACAGAAAAGAACGCAGTTGTCTGTCTTCTTGACATGCATTGGTAGGTTAAATCCCCTTAGCGTCATAGTAATATTCTCTGCTGGGCACTTTTCCTGTTGACAGCGATGCGGACGATTTTTTTATGCCCTTTGATTATTTCCCCTCCTTTGTACATAATTATTATTATTATTATTTTAGGACTGTTAGCTTTTTAAATTATGTAAATATAAAGAAAGAAAAAAAAACACATAGTAATACAGTTAACTTCAAAAATAAAATAATTCTGAAAGTGATATTGCAAGTATCAATTTATTTAGCTCACCTACCTAATTGATACGAATTTACTTATCTTGCAAGACAACGAAATATTAGCGTGGCTAATTAATATCAACCGCATGGGTCGATCGAAAGTTAAGCTACGCTTGTGGCGGGCAGTTCGTGGATGGGTGACCATCCATTACGCATCGAGACCCCTCTGTGCCTCGGAGAGCACGTTAAGGCGTTGGTACCGGTTGTCATTAACAAATCTTTGTAGTCAGAAGCCTGAAAGTGACAGTCAGTCTTACCAGGCGTATTGTGTTACCTAGCAACTGGGCTGTGGAGTTCAGATAGGCAGTCACTCCATGTAAAATTTTGGTATTTAGCTGCATCTGGTTGGACTGGAAGTCGACCCCAACATATTTGGGAATAGGAACGAAATATTTACGTTACAATTCAACTGAAATTTCGTACCCCTTTTAAAAAGCCTTTCTGACTTCACTCCTAACCAATCCCTTTGTATTCATGGCGCAACAACAAATATCCTGCCCCGTTAGTTGTCACGGAGAAACGATTATTTATTGTGCAAATCGAGTGACATGGGTCTAAGGATACAACATTATAAATCAAACACTTGGCGTCAGCTTGGACGTGACGTTATATTTAGACGCGTCAAATGTTGCCAACAAAAATATGGCGGGAGAAATTCTGCAAAGGTTTTAGTCCCGCGGGTGTCGTGTAAGGGATTATGGAAGGTTTGGCGCACCTGGGCAATGATGACGTCATTGTTTCTTTGTCTTGGAAGGCTATGTTTTTTTGATGTATAAGTGTTCGGTAAACGTTTTGAGTAATATTTTTGCTGAAAGTAACGTTAGTTGCGCTAGTAGAGAAGTAAAATTAGCAAAGGAGAAATAGTAGAAGGAAATTACTTTATTTTGTATCACTCAAACGAAATTAGTAAATAGCTTCTTTTTTAATAGTTTACTAACGAGGACTAGCTACAACACGACAACAAAAAGAATCCGGTCAATTTTCTAAATAATGTTTATTACCTACTTTATTTCATATTATTTCTGTGTTATATCTAAATTAATTGTGTAAATAAATTAAAAATGAATACCCAAGACAAAAATTCGACAAGGCAAAGTGAAACCTCATCAAATACCATGCAGTGTCCTCATTGTCCTAGAACCTTTAAACTAAATGGAATACAACGGCATATGCGGCGCCGCCCATAGGGAGAATCCACCTCCAGCAATTACCCAGACTATACACCCAACATGCCTAGAAGATGATTTTATAACCCCGTTTTTTAATGGGCTAGGATCGAAGATAGACATATGGCAAAAACTATGGGAAAATGTGTGCACTCTTCGTGGGAAACTCTTGTCCTTTCCTCCAACACTGTATGTAGAAGATTTATTCTCAAAATAGGCGAAGAACTAGAACATCTTGTTAAATCAGACTATCCTTCTGAACGCCTTTTGATTTACATTGCCGTCATGCTATAAAGAGAAAGGAATATTAAACAAGCAAAAGATATTATACGATTACTGACCGACGCCACAATTAATGAAAAAAAAAAATTCGATATACTAATAACCAAAGCTATCAAAGCAGACCACTCTCTCCGTAACTCCTACAACAGAATAAAATATAATGACTATGTCACAAAAAATTTCACGCGTCTCATACAGCGAGGAAAAACACGCGATGCCCTAAATTGGTTATTGACAAAAGGTACAAGTAAAATCCTTAAATCTGAAGACGAAATTTACGTAACGGGAAAAACGGTCATGGGTGTGAAAAGCACCTTCTGGATTAATCCTGATCAAGTCTATTTACACAACCTGACAGGCTCCCCGAATTGACTCCACTACTAGAAGTAGACATAACTAGTGAACATGGGGAATTCGTTGCGAGGAAATTATACGGCGGTGGAGGTATGGTATGGTTACTTTCCTCAAAACAAAAATTAAACCTAATCATATCCGAGAACGACAAACAAACAGTTCACCAGATTTTCAAGGGGATTAACGTAACCATCATAACTGGATCCGCTTCCTTGGTAGTTATATTGGCGAAGGAAAAGTAAACTTTGTAAACAAGAAAATAAAAACTGGCAATCTACAATAGAACAATTTCACTTATCTGTAAAGACTCACCTCAAGCTGCCTACACTGCCCTCACTAAAGCAGCTCAATTAAAATGGTCATTCCTATTAAGAGTCTTAGATAACGTACACCTTACCTTACCTCACCTCCACCTCACCTTGCCTTACCTCATAAAGGATAATCATGATATAGTGTTGTTTGCGGACGATACTTCACTTTTGTTTAAACTTAAACGTCAGCAGCTGGTTACTGACGATGTAAATAGCGCGATCTCAAAAGTAGTTCACTGGTTCAATGTTAATAATTTACTACTTAATGAAAAAAAAACCAAATGCATTAAGTTTACGCTGCCTCACGTTAGACAGGTGTTAACTAATGTATTGATAAAGGGCAGAGAATTGAATCCTGAAGATAGCACAGTATTCTTGGGCTTAACTTTGGATGCTAAGCTTCAGTGGGGCCCACACATAGATAAATGCATTAAGTATCATCATAAATCATAATAAATTATCAAAAAAGCTTAGCTCCGCAGCATACGCTGTTAGAAAAATTCGTAATTTAACTGACATAGAGACAGCCCGTTTAGTGTACTTTAGCTATTTTCATAGTGTAATGTCGTATGGTATTCTGTTGTGGGGAAATGCCGCCGACATTCAGACTATCTTTGTTTTGCAGAAAAGAGCTGTTCGATCAATTTATAAGTTAAGCCCGAGACACACTCTCAGAGAGAAATTTAAGGAAATTAATGTAATGACTGTGCCTTCACAGTATATTTTTGAAAATCTTTTATATGCCCATAAAAATATAAACTTGTTTAAAAAATACAGTGATATCCATAATATAAATACTAGGAACAAACACAGCTTCGTTGTACCTACAACAAGGCTCAAGAAAATAGGTGGCTCGTTCAGATGTCAATGTATACGCTTTTATAATAAACTTCCAAGCCACGTTCAAGATCTAAGCCTTAATAGTAGGGTAATATTGGGCATTCTATGCCACTGTCGGCAAGTAGCTCGGCTAGTGCGCCTCGCTACACGACAGTGGCATAGTATGCCCAATATTGAACAATCGACTCGACTGTAGACTGTCGGCAAGTAGCTCGGCTAGTGCGCCTCGCTACACGACAGTGGCATAGTATGCCCAATATTGAACAATCGACTCGACTGTAGGTTAAATTACTGTACTCACCTAGAGATCTTGCGCATTATACCACTGGCCGCCAATAGCAGGGCGAGTTCGCCTCGCTGCGGATGACGGTATGGGCATTCTATGCCACTGTCGGCAAGTAGCTCGGCTAGTGCGCCTCGCTACACGACAGTGGCATAGTATACGACTGGTATTACTGTACTTGTACAAAGATCATGCAAGTTATACGACTGGCTGCCAGTAGCTAGGCGAGTTTGATTCGCTTTGGACAGTGGTGACAACTATTGACACGATCAATGATAAAGATTTCACTTAGTCATTTTGACATGCGTTTCGTGGTTAGAAACGACTTGATGATTTTAACGCTTCAACGGTGGAAACGATTTGTTGTTTTTGTAATGCGTTTCGTGGGACGAAACGACTTGTTGTTTTTGTAATGCGCTTCGTGGGACGAAACGACTTGGTGTTTTGACCTGCGGTTCAATATTAGAAACGACTTGTTAACTCACTGCTTTGAAGTGGATTTGCAAAAAAAACAATGTAAGTAGGTACATATTAGGTAGGTTTATTTTTCGTAAAACATTGGTTTTTCTGGAAATAACGTATCTACCGATTGCACGAACTCTTGTAGTTTTCGCCACTGAGGCGAATTCGCGTCGGTCTGGAACTTGAGTCGCACAAGCGCCTTCTTCCACAGCTCTAGGGAGTCGGTGCGGCGCGCGTCGTCAGCCTTGTACACCTTGCAGTCGATGTAGTACTCTCCGTTGATGCTCGCTGCTCGCCGTTCGCAGCCGTTGGCGACTCGGTTAACGAAGAATGATGTTAGACATGTACTCGATGAATCGTCTTTGAGCACGGTGTCAGACCCGTAGTTCTTACTGATAGCGAATACATCATTATCGGTTTTTGTACTGAAACAACAAAAAGCTTCTATTAGTTCATCATGCACTTACAGGATACATTTACAATTTAGATACACACAGGAAAAAATACACACTCAGTCAAAATAGGTACCTGCAGAGTATGAGAGACGTACGAATAAATAGATATCCAGACACTTATAAAGTGATACCTCATAGTAAGCAGACTTGTAACAATAAACGAATAACTGATTATTTTTAACTGGTGTGGTGAACTTAATTATTGAATAGTTTTTTTTACCTCGTACGAATTAAATTCGTTGATGGTGGGTGCGACTTGCGTTTCCTATTGTTGTCCGCAGACGGTTTGCGGCTGCGTTTCGTTTTCTGATCGATGATCGGAACTTCTTGTTGAAAGTACTCGCACTCAGACTCAGACCTGAAATAAAGATACAACAAAATTAGTCAAACATAATTATTACAATAAGTACATCGGTCAGATCTCTGAACTATGAACCTAGTGGAATGTTTTATACTTACATTTTCCAATTATGTCCAATCGATATGGCAGGCTGATGAAAGCTGGCGTAGTGACTGACGGCAGCAGGCAGCGGTTAGCAATCAACACTGATATTGACAGGATAATGCAGCAGGATCGCAGAGCACTTCTTGAAGATTACTTCCACACTTGTAGACTTCGGTTAGTTTGTACCGAGTACTTCGAAAACATGTAGCTTATAAATCAGAAAACGAAAGAGAATTCACTATATTAAAAATTACTGCAACCGTTCATATAATGTTGTGTAAAACAACTTTTTTTCTTAGACGCATTATACTTGTTCAAAAAGTGTAGACTAAGGATGTTTCAGGTAGCATCGAATGACGACACAGCGAAACGACTCAGGGTTGGCAAAACGTTAACCAGTAGATAACTTATCTACTGGTTAATGTTTTGGAGGGAATATTCTTGCACGTAATTTAATTATTTGACAATCTAGAGAAAATCATAAGATTGGTATTTATCATGTGATACATCCTAGTTTTACTTGTGATACTTTTACGCTCGAGTGAAGTAGGTACCTACAGGAAATAAGTTCACTTGTAACAGTAACAAATTTTAAATGAACTTAATTTTAAATTCTCTTCATAAGGTTAGAAACCTTTAGACTACATTTTATTTATTTAGTGATAGTGTACCTAGTTTCTGATACTTATCCATACCTTAATATGTGTGACAACCTTGACTAAAAAAACTTACTGTTGTGAATTAGCTGACGAGAAAAAAAGAAATAAGGTTACACGTGTAATGTTTTACGCAATAACAATTATTTCAATCAAATATTTTATTGATTTATCGGAAATTGGTCGTATGACTAGGTAGTCAATAACGAATACTCCGTTAGTTAGTACCTAACGTTTAAAAGTCAAAAACTAAAAATTAATTTGACATTATCTCAAAGCCACGACGCTCGGAGTGTAAATCCTATAATCATTTAAAAAATAATTATATGGATTGACAGTGAATGTCGATCTGACATACATTTGGACTACATAAAATTGGAACATTTATGTACAACATTAAGTATCTAATTTGCAAGCAGGTAATTATTGAATATGTTTCATATTTTCGTTTGAAATGTTGATTTTCACTAAAAATAGGTAAGTACTAACCGATCTTTCTTTTTTTCAGAAATACATTGAAACCTAATCAGATTTAAGGAATAAGTAATCATCAAACTAGAAGACGTATGCAGACCTGGTCCAGATTCAACAATATACATTTGGACTACATAAAATTGGAACATTTATGTACAACATTAAGTACCTAATTTGCAAGCAGGTAATTATTGAATATGTTTCATATTTTCGTTTGAAATGTTGATTTTCACTAAAAATAGGTAAGTACTAACCGATCTTTCTTTTTTTCAGAAATACATTGAAACCTAATCAGATTTAGGGAATAAGTAATCATCAAACTAGAAGACGTATGCAGACCCGGTCCAGATTCAACAATATACATTTGGACTACATAAAATTGGAACATTTGTGTACAACATTAAGTACCTAATTTGCAAGCAGGTAATTATTGAATATGTTTCTTATTTTCGTTTGAAATGTTGATTTTCACTGAAAATAGGTAAGTACTAACCGATCTTTCTTTTTTCAGAAATACATTGACACCTAATCAGATTTAGGGAATAAGTAATCATCAAACTAGAAGACGTATGCAGACTTAGTCCAGATTCAACAATTCGATAACTCTAACATTCCGTCAGTGTTCTGCCTATGTGTGTATTAGTCGATATACGAGGGTAAGATCGTTTCATTTCGAGTTTAGCGTCTATATTGGGTGATAATTAATTTCAATTAGTAAAATAATGCCCCACTGTTCGGTTTGCAAAGTATTTGTAGATAATCGACGATGGACGGGTCATTTACGTAGCAATGTTCATAAAAACAAAAGCGCGTCCCCTATTTATGATAACGTTGTAATGATTAATTCTTCGTTTAAAGCTCGAATCGTAAGTTACAAGATCATTGCAACTAGCGAACAAATAAAAAAAATCCCTGAGGTGTTCCTCCATAATATAAGTGAACAAGTTAAAAATCTAATAGATCGATCACTACAAAAACATACTGCTGTTAAAATTAACTTTGAACTTTTTTCTTTTTTTCTTATGTTTAAAAATGATCAACAGGAACTGAAATCATTCGCTACGAAAAACATTATCATTAATTTTAATTACGATTTTGATTTAACTTACAAATTAACAGTTGATTTACTGTTAAACAAAATTGAAGAGTTTCAGGAGAGAGATAGTGGTTGGACATTTTTGTGCAATTCTCATTTAGAAATAAATATTAATAAATATCAACCTCTCGGCGGATCAAATTTTATAACTTTGCCTAAATGTATAAAAAATAAAAGAGCTTGTTTAAACATTCGAAACAAAGATGAGTATTGCTTTTTATGGTGTGTTGTAGCGGCCTTGTACCCTGCAACCCGACATCCCGACAGAGTTTCGTCTTATCCTTACTTCCAGGATGTTTTGAATATTGATGATTTGACATTTCCAATCACATTTTCGGACATAGCTGTCTTTGAGAAAAATAATCCCTTTCTGAATATATTCGTGTATGGTTTAAAAAATGATAAGACAATCATTGGACCTTTGTATACATCAACGAATAATAAATCTAAGAGTATCCATCTGTTGCTTTTAGAAAATAACACTAATTCTCATTACTGTCTTATCAAAGATTTGCCTCGTCTAGTCAGAAATCAGATGACCAAACATCATGGTAAACTATACTTCTGTGAAACATGCTTATTGTTTTTTCCAACGCACAGCCAAATTGAATCACACCTGTGTGGGGGAATTGTCACCGTTTTACCAGAACAGGGATCATTTTTAAAATTTAAAAATTACGAAAGGAAACAAAACATTCCTTTCGTCATTTATGCTGATTTCGAAACATTACTCGATCCGATTTCCGGCGATGATTTCAATACCGCCAACACGTCATACTCACAACGCCACGTGCCGTCCGCGTTCGCCTATAATGTAGTATCATCATTTAATGATAGGGTTGACGGATATAGAAGTTATCGCGGAAAAGATTGTGTTTCAAAATTTGTACATTTTCTGACTGAAGATGTTAAAGAAATACATAGAATTCTGTCCAAAACCGAGCCTATGATATTCACAGAGGAAGATGCTCTCGATTTTAAACGCTCTGTTAAGTGCTACATTTGTGAAAATTTACTTTTGACCGATAGAGTAAGAGATCACTGTCATATTACAGGTCGATACCGAGGCGCAGCTCATCGACACTGTAATCTGCAACATAAAGTACCGAAATTCGTTCCAATATTTTTTCATAACTTATCTGGCTACGATTGTCATTTATTTATAAAAAAGTTAGGCGAAATTCCAGGACAAATAAAAATAATACCCAAGAACAAGGAAAAATATACAGCATTTACAAAGTATATTCCTACTGCTGATAACGAGTATATACAAATAAGGTTTTTAGATTCTTTCAACTTTTTAGGAACAAGTTTAGACAAACTTGCTAAAACATTGCAATTAGAAAATTTTGTTAATCTTCGATCTCACTTTTCTAATGAGAGACAATTTAATTTGCTGACTCGTAAAGGTATATATCCGTATGATTATATGACCGATTGGAAATGTTACGAACAAAAATCATTACCATCTAAGTATTGTTTTCATAATTCCTTGACCAACGAAGATATTAGCGATGAAGATTATAATCACGCTCAGACTGTTTGGTCTGAATTCAATATTAATGACCTAGGCGAGTATACGGATCTATACTTAAAAACAGATGTGCTTTTGTTGACAGACATATTTCAAAATTTTCGAAAAACCTGTAAACAATATTACAAACTCGATCCGGCGTTTTACATAACTGCACCTAGTTTATCTTTCGATGCAATGTTGCTAAAAACAGGTGTTCAATTAGAACTCGTGTCGGACTTGGCTATCGTCAGAATGATTCAAAGCGGTATAAGAGGGGGTTTGTGCATGTGTTCCCATCGGTATGCAAAAGCGAATCATAAATACATGCCAGAATATAATGCATCACAGCCTCCGTGTTTTATAGTATATCTAGATTGTAATAATCTCTATGGCTTTAGCATGTGTCAGTATTTACCGTATTCTAGTTTTAGATTTCTCAGTGAAAATGAATTAACTAATTTTCGTGTTGAAAATGTTGAGGATAACGCTGAATGGGGCTTCATATTAGAAGTTGATCTTTTGTATCCTGATCATTTACACACTCATCATAATGACTTACCATTTTGTCCTGAGAAATGTGTACCCCCGGGAGGTAAAACAAAGAAATTAATTGCAAATTTGTATAATAAGTACAAATATGTCATACATTACGTTCATTTAAAAAAGTGTTTAGAACACGGTTTAATATTACGTAAAGTTCACAGAGCTATTACTTTCAGACAGAGTCCATATTTGAAACAGTACATAGAATTAAACACTCAATTAAGACAAAAAGCAGAAAGTTCCTTCGAACAAGACTTTTTTAAGTTGTTGAATAACAGTGTTTTTGGCAAGACTTTAGAAAATACTGAAAATCGTGTAACCGTTCATTTAGTCAATCAATGGTACGACCAATCTAATCGAACCAAGAAATTAATATCTGCCGAGAGACTTGTAGCCAACCCCTATTTCCATAGTGCTTCTATTCTATCTGAAAATTTAGTTGCAATACAAATGAAACCCGATCAAATTATTTTAGATAAACCTATTTATATTGGATTCACTGTATTAGAACTTTCTAAGTCACATATGTATGATTTTCATTATAATATTGTAAAGCCTTTTTATAAAGACCGAGTGCAGTTGTGTTATACAGATACCGATTCATTTGTCTATAAAATATTCACTAATGATTTTTATCATGACTTGAAGTATAATTTTTTGCAATATTTTGACACGAGTAACTATGACGTTGAAAATAATTTTAAGATACCATTACTGAACAAAAAAGTACCAGGTCTGTTCAAAGATGAAATGGAGGGAAAATATATATCTGATTTTGTTGGTTTGAGATCAAAACTTTACTCTATAAAAACTCCCAATAAAATCATTAAAAAAGCAAAGGGAGTAAAATCGTGCGTAGTCAGGGACTTGAACATAACAGATTATCAAAATATTTTATTTAATGGTGGAGTTATGCGTAGAAAAAATGTTATGTTTAAATCAATAAAGCATGAAATATTTACTCGGAGCGTCAACAAAATTGTCTTATCTAGCAATGACGACAAACGATCGATATCTGTAGATCGAATATCAACGCGAGCATGGGGTCACTCTTCGATTTTAAAGAATGAAGATGTGGTTTTTTAGACTCAGAATGTTTCATAATAAATATTATAGTTTTATATAATTTTTTTTATAATTAATCACATTTACTTGTATAATTATGTAATAACCTTACCCTAGTTTTAGAAAATAGTCTTATATCTAATTAATGTATGATAAATATAATTCAGGTTTAGTTTTAATAATTTTACTGTTTTGTAAAAACATAAATAAAATTTAAATGATTACAACTCACTTGTTTAATTTACGAGGTATTTATTTTAAGGAATCCTCCTTTTTAAAGTCGGTTAAATAAAATGAAATCAAACCGAGGCTCAAGTTTCATCATGCACCTATATTACTGTCAACAACGTAAATTGCAATATGTACGCATTACACTAAGGTTGATTTTCAAAGAGTTAACGTTCAAGTAAGTAATACGATCATAACGCTGTTCGTCAGAACACAACACCCGACAGTTCAATACCCTCGGCTTGGAGACACAAATGCTTAGTTAACATTTTTATGGTTATCGCGTTCTAAATTCTTTAATGACGTACTCGTAACAGTATAAATAATTAATTGTTTGCTCATTAACGAAATATTACTCGCCTGAAGTACTAGTACCTACTATTTTAGAGTGCATCGTAATCATGTCGGTAAGTGAAATATTTTTAACTCGTTTTTATTTTTTTATATTGTTTCGTAACTAAAGATTGTGTTCCCAGCATTCTTAATAATCATAAACATAACATTACGTTTGGTAGAGGTGTAATAGTGCTAGTTATATTTCTTTAGGGCCTATTGTCACGAATCTGAACCAAATCCAGACTCCAGGCTGTCTTTGAAAAATTCCTCGATGGAAACTCTTGGAATGAATGAATGGAAGCGCTTTCGAGCGCTATACTAACTGGTTAGTGTTTTATATTGTGTCTATATTTTGTTCCAGATTTCTGAATCCGAGACTATGTTCAGCCAGTATGCTCAGGACCCTTACGAGGGATTCTCTGAGATGCTTCGTAGCGAACCCGAACACAGCAAACAAGCCACGAAAGAAAAAAAATCAAAACAACGATGCAGGGAAAAGTCTAAGAAGCAAAAACCAACCAAATCCTTCGTTATGAGTCGACTACAGCGACGAGGTATTAAATTAATAAAAATTTCAGTCGTAGATCTCTGTAATAACAATCCTCAAACCATAGACAGTGATAGTGACAGTGAGAACGTTATTATAAATGCTCAATATATTGTGAAAGATGCTATCGACAGTGTCATGGACGAAACTGAGTCTTTAGTTAAGAAAATATCAAAATCATTAATAGATACTGATTTTTAATAACCGTTTGTGTAACTAGTTGGGGAGGTATAGTGTACTTAGTTTATATTTTTTTTCTTTATTAAGATGTTTTAATTTAATTTCGTATTTATGTTGTAATTGTAATTGTGTAATAATATGTATGTTCATTGTGTATGCGTAATTGTGTTATTTGGAGAAGTGTGGGGGTATATAACAAAATAAAATCATATTTACATTATGAGAGATTTTTATTTAAAAACCTATAAACCGAATAACCAAAGTAGGTAAGTATACATTTTATGCCCATTCTAAATACTTCCTTAAACAAAGCACATTTTTAAGCGCACAATGCTTTAGATGTTTATTACAATTAAAATTAGATTTTCCTTCACAGTACTTTTTATGCAAAGCAGAGAAATTAGGACATTGTTCTTCATCAAGGTCTGATACTTTACAATTCACACAAAGATCCTTTATCCACTTCACCTTCTCCAAACCTTTTACAATTATTTCCTTATTTTCTAGATATGGAACGATTATTCGTTGAAATTCTCTATAGTCAATATATCCCTCATTCCAATAAATACCTCTATTTCTTTCCAACCATTTAACCTGTCTCTTTTCATCACTTGTTAAGTATTTAAACAAGTATGGTGGTTTTATTAAAAATGTTTGCGTATAATCACGACCAGCAAAAGCTAATTCTTTTATTATAAAATTATTGCACAGGTCTTTAAACCCTTGAACATCTAATATGATAGTATTAGGATTCATGATATTTTTCTCACAGTATTACTCAGCGGCTTATACTCAATTATACAGTCGTTCAATATAAGACAGTATGCAGAAGTTTGATCCGGTATGTCCGAATCACTCTCAATTTCCACTCTTACGTCCACAACAGGACCTGCCTTTACATTATCAGCTTGTCTAGAGCAATCAATGACAAATAGCGGCGCCAAATCCTTAAATTGTTTCTCACTTAATAAGGGCTCCGGGCGACGTCCGTAATAAGACTGTTGAAATCTGATGTATTGCTCGTATAATAAAGCGATTCTATTGTTCGCGAAACTTATATTTAGGTTTTCATACGGGAAGTAAGTTGAATTTAGGTATACTCTTACATCACGAACATGGCAGTGATCGAACTGGGACATGTCAGAACTTGATTTGTTTTTTCTATTTGTTTGCAGGCCCATAATTATGTATCTTGGTTTCTCTATTTGTGAGGAAGTTTTGATAGACCAGGTATGTTTTGTAGTTTTAGGTAAAGCTGGATATTCATACAGATCCCAATTTCTGAATATCATCTGAAGTGGTCGATCTTTTTCTAACAGTTTCAGCAAACTTATTTTCTCTTTGTCGGACACTTTAACATGCGGTACACGCCAGATGATTTTATTTATCTGAACGTCGTCTACAATTTCACCGGTGTTAAGTTTGACAGCATTCAGGTTAGTGTTACTTCGTAGCAATATCAGTTCGTGCCTACTATTTATCACAACTTTCTTGAAATCTTCCGCGAAACCCATGATGTT
Source organism: Brachylomia viminalis (assembly GCA_937001585.2). Lineage (NCBI taxonomy): Eukaryota > Metazoa > Arthropoda > Insecta > Lepidoptera > Noctuidae > Brachylomia > Brachylomia viminalis. Next base: position 16,616,335 of record OW443299.2, read on the forward strand.
ACAGAGGGGTATAGAAGCGGAAAAACTACCCCCATTAATATTTTTTATACCATCGATATTCCAGCCCCATGCATTGGATATCTTTGATTCACTTTCATTCATTGATATTAACGATTTCATGGTGCTAGTTATGCCGGCATTTTTAATTCTATCAATTTCCACTCCATTCAACTCGTATCTTATATCTTGGAACAAGTAGAGTAGAGCATTATTAGTAAAATGAACACTAGTGGCTTTCTCTTTCATATCCTTTTTGCTAACGATAACAGTTCCTTCCAAATACAGGGTACTAGCTGATGGAAGTATATACAAGTCCTGTTGGTTAATAGGTATGCGGATTTCATCGTTTCTATTAAAACTCGTTACGTAGGGCTTGTAAGAATGAAATTCGATTCCTTCAACAGTATTGTCGTAAGATGGAGCGGATAAAACGTCTAAGATATTCATTTTAGCAAACCGATCGCTTTGAGGAATGTCTTGTTGTCTTTAGTTAATTTTATTTTCTTCTTAGGGCGAGCTCTTATTTGGCTGGAAGCTTGAGTGGAACTGATATTTTTGATTTGTTGATGCACGTATTTATTGTAGTCAATCATTTTTTCTTCTCAGATGCAAATACAGCTGCACTTCTTCACCGCGCAAATTTATTAAGCGGTTATTTATATCTAACAGTCTGATATGTATACAACTAATGTTGTTTTGGTTGATTGGAAAGTATATTGCGTTTTTCGGGATTTCTATAATCCTATATCCGGGTGGTACGTTGAGTGCAAATTCATGGATAATGTGACTCGGTTCTCCGTTTGTGTACGAGCCACTTACAATATCACATTCGATCCTGATCACTGTTGTAGGTAAAATGTTGACTGGAACCTGTGACACATGCCATTTATTTGCTTTCAAGATTTGTTTATTAAACCCTAACAAGTTCCTGAAAGTGTCTTCTTTATTAAAATTTATGTCTTTTGTACAATATACAGTAGTTTTTAAAGTATTGTTATTGCACTGTAGTTTGATTGTTGCATCTTTCATTTCAGATTTTAAATAATCATTAATATCTTGCAATTCATAGGTACCATCTGGTATTTCAATAACATCGTTGAAACCATAATAGAACTTATTATTCGTTTTGTCAATGTTTGGAATAGAATTAAATGTTGAGAAATGCAATAACGCACACTCATATTGTCCATATAGTTGCAATGTATTAGGATAGTAAGTAGATAAAGTTGACGAGTTTCCAGTTATCGATAGTGTGAGTGACATCTTGCAAATGATTCAAATAAAAGAAAAGCATAAAGTTTATACGTTTTTATTCCAAAAAGCCCGCAGATATTCTAAACATAAGTGTCCACAATTTTCTGTGTTGAATTTCTGATATCTTGTATAATTATAAAAAACATTACAATTCTTGAAATAGCGCATTAATTCTATTGGAGGTTTCAAATCTCCAAAGCTATCAAAATATTCACAATAATTGCATACTTTTACATAAGCTACCCAATGCGTTCCTTCGTTCTTATAATCGTCCAAGTTAACGATAGCACATTCAATCCGTTTTGACTTCCTTGGTAACTGATCCTTCATGTAGACGCCACGAAAGTGAGGGATGTCGCGTGCATGCCTTTGGATGTCTACATTAGTTAGAGGACGATTAGGTAGCTTATTTTTCAGTTTTTTGAAGATTTTACGAATAAACCTTTACCATTTTTATGTGACTTAATGTATAATCCCTGGCCTAACTTTAAAGACTCCATAGCCTTATTATGTCGTTGTGTTTCTCGCAAATTTTGCTGACCTGCTTTGTAATCATTTACAGTTTTTGCAATACCAGCCGCACCACCAGCTAAAGTTCCTAAAGCTGATAAGCCCGCAAAAATAGGAATTAAAGGTAGAATACCTCCAGTCTTTGGTAAGGGTATCACTCGCGGTACTCGAATTTTCTGAATACTTGGAAATATTTTTTTTGCTGCTGAGTAAGCAGCGTTAATTAAAGTTTTACCGTCCTTTGGCTTCAGTTTCTTTATTGTTGCTTTTATTTTTGACACAAAATGTTTAAAAGTTTTAACGCCGGAACCAGATTTCAGTTTGGCTTTCATAACTTTGCTCACTAACCATGAACTAAGTTTTTCACCTTTCCCAGCATCGTTCGATTTAAGTCTTTGTTTAGCCATATTTAGTAGTTGTAAATCAGCTTTGTGACGATTGGGTAAGTCTGTATGGTTTGCATATGCAATGTCGTGATGCATACAAGCTTCGTCTAGCTTATTAACACCTCGGTCACCTCGTAGTAAACGTTTCTGGAGTTTTGTTCCCGGACCGCAATAATTGTAACCTGGTAAATGAAGTTCGAACGGTAGATTATTAATTAACGTATTAACAAGTTCACCTCCTTGCATTGTCCAAAATGTAATGAAAGAAAGAATGCAGAAGTAATTGTTATATAATTATTTTAACCCACTATTGCAGTTTTATCGATCCAACTGTTTTCTTCGTTGTTTAGACCCAACCATTTTACAAACATTTTTGTTCCTTTTCTTTTTAAAACCCTTTCTATCAAATAAATACCAGGATAGTAAGATTTTTGAAGTTCTTGCTCGTAAAAGGTTCCCATTATGGCTTGCTTTCGCTGATCTTCTATGTGATATGTTACTGGTATGGTATGATTTATCTTTTTTATATTAAATATTTCAGTTGACCAATTAGGTGTATAACCTTTCTCAAAATTATGTTTGTATTTACTAATACGAACAAAGTCACCTACTTTGAACTTAGGTTTTCTACGAACAGTTACATGATTTAAGGCTTTTTTAATATTTTCTTTTATAACTGACTCACTAGATTTATTTACTTCGATTGGTTTAAATTTAATATTACGATGTTTTGTGTTATTATAAATCTTCAACGTAACTTCTAACGGTATACCTAACCACTTATAGTTTCCATTCAGACTAAAATATTTATATAATTTATTTTTAAGAGTTTTAATCAGTCGCTCTACGATTGAAGCTTTTTTGGTAGAAAACGATGAGTAATGGTTGATATTGTACGTCTTCATAAGCGTTTGAAATGAGTTGTTATAAAATTCTGTTCCCATATCAGTTTGTAAATTTACAGGTTTGCGATTGCTGACAATCAGTATTCTTTTAAATGCATTAGTAACATCAAGTTTATTTTTTGATTTTAACGGCTCTGTCCAAGCATACTTTGAGAAGCAGTCAATTACCACTAAAATGTAATTGTGACCCTTATTATATTTTCTCAGGTTTTGCATGTCCATCAGATCAGCTTGCCACAAGTCATCGACCCCCTTCAGAATGACCGGACGTCTAAGGAAATTTTTTCTTGCTGCTTTGTGTATTTCGTTAACAATTTGCTGTTTTGCCATTACGGAGTTTTGTGAAGTAATTTATTATCTACCTCTGCTTTAGTATAAAACTTATCTTGCAAATGAGTTGAATCCTTAGGTATCTTTGCTTTTAAAGCAGCCTGAACTGTAGCCTTTGCGTCTTTTATGATTTGAGAACGCAATGAACCAATCATATTATTAACTTCTTTTAACATATTAGCATTCAATCGATCTACATAATCTTTGTTCACAGCATCGTCTGCTTCTACTGGAGATCTAATTCCTCTCAGTCTTGATGTTTTTAAATCAAAATCTCCGTTTTCTGATTTTAACAATGCATTCTCATTAAACTCAAATAACTCTGATAAACGCATTCTTTTGTGAATGTAGTGTCCAAATTTGTCTACGTTCATGTTTAAGGTGTATTGTATCGGGAGGCTGATAGTAAAATAAACACATTTTAAAATATTTATTTATTTATAACTTTACTTTCATGCAATTCTTCAATGATAGATATTATTTCACTATCTAATCCGGTGTTACCAGCATCTCGAGATGCAATTAATAATTTTAACCTATCCACCAGTTCATTTGGATCGTCCCAATATACAAAATCTACGTTTTTCTTCCACATTTTTGTTAACGGTAGTCCTTTTCCCTTCGATTGATATTCCTGAATTGTACTTTGTAGTTTGAATAGAGGTTTAATAATTTGTAAATATTTTTGTCCTTTATTACTTTTTATTGGTTTACCAGGCTCATAGTCTCGTCGATGTGCGTTTGTATCAAGTAGCATCGACTTATAATGTTTCATATCACTCTCTGTAACCAAGCTTAAATCTACGTTCTTTTTCAGCAGCAACTGTTTTAAACCAGGGGTATTTCGGTATTTGCGTCCAGCCACGATGACATACTCATCGCTGATCGTTATACGAGCAGATCCTAACATCAATTTCCCGCCCTCTACTCTGACACCGAACGGAATATCTGTCAGTGCTTCTGAGGATACTGACCAGGATGACATATCACAACCTTGGTTTTTTTCATCTAATGATTTATATGAAGAGTTACTTTCGATATCAGATTCATATTCGTCTGCATTGTCGTTGATAACATTGCTTTCTTTACTAGTAGGAACATCTTTTTGCAAAGTTTTATCGATAAGCGGAACTTCAGTTTCTTCGTCTTCTGTATTACGCAGTAGAGAAGTCTGCTTACTGACATTAGCAATTAGGTTGAGTGGTTCTGTTACGGGCTTGAAAACTGATTCCAGTACTTGTTGATGGTTAATCTCAACATCTCTCATCTTTCGCACTTTCTTCTTAACAGCTTCTGCAGCATCAACTATTTGTCTTTTCAGTGATTTTTCCATAGTAAAAAATAAACAGTTGGTGATTGATTAAGCGTTGTTTGAAGAATAATAATATCGCGAGGGTAACGGTCTTAAATATCAGTAGTGTTTAATCAAAGACAACAAAAGTATCAAATTTATTTCTGTAACATCCTTTATTTTTGGAGCAATCCTTATTAATTACTACATAATTGAAAGGTTCACTCCATATTTTCGAACACATTTCACGAAATTCAACCCATGTCATATCAGTGTTGACATGTTCTTCATAAATATGTCGTAAATTAATTTCATCTTGTTTAAAGAGTATGATTAAGTTCGCATTGTCTCTTACTAACTGCTTAGGGATTTTACTATATGTTTGGTTTAGATAAAAACAATCAATGCATTTGTGTCTTCCCATTGCAAAATAATCACGCATGTTACATTGATTTTCACAAGCAACATCATCAAAAACAATCACGGAGTTGGGTTTTGCGTCCTGAACGCTTAGTACTTCCTCATTTCCATGAAATTTCTGGAGGGAAATACCAGGCACCAGTTGCAAAACTCTTTCTAAAAAGATGTACTTGGGTTGTTGCAGAGTTTTTGAATAAACATAAACATTTTCAAATCTTAATCCATTTTCGTGTATAAGAAGACCAATCAATAAATTGGTTTTTCCACAATTGGACGGACCGCAAATGATACATCGTACTGAGTCAGGTAATAATTCCCCATGACGAAAACTAGTCTTACACAAATCGTCGCAGACTGTATTAACATGCAGCGATTGCGGTTGTTTTACAAATTTCATGATTACTGTCGGTAATGACCCGATTGAATGAGTGAATGTATATAGTACGCTAACATTTATAAATTTACCGTAACCTCTTTACTGATCGCGTTACTGGTCATTGATCGAGTCGATTGTTCATTATTGAGCATTTTGTACACACGGCTACACATCAAGCTATACAAAACCAGTTTACGCTGGTCTCGCATCGTACGGAAATCCTATACAATGTGAGATCAGCTTATACTGGAAATGTACCTTCAGAGCGTTAGCGAACTCGCATGATCATTGGTCGAGTACAATAATACCCTAGAGAGTCAAGTCGTTCGTTCACTATTGGGCATTCTATGCCACTGTCCGTAGCGAAGGCGAACTCGTCGAGCTACTGGAGGACAGTGGTATAATTCGCAAGATCTCTAGGTGAGTACAGTAATTTAACCTACAGTCGAGTCGATTGTTTAATATTGGGCATACTATGCCACTGTCGTGTAGCGAGGCGCACTAGCCGAGCTACTTGCCGACAGTGGCATAGAATGCCCAATATTACCCTACTCTTAATAAATTCAAATCATTCATTAAACGTAAGTTGTGCCAGAAAGGCTTCTATACCGTTAAGGATTATATTGAGGACAAAAAGGCTTGGGATTGAGTTGTTCCAATTTTCTGCATACTGAATGTTTTCTTTTATTTCTGTTACATACGACTTGAATACTTACCTTGAGAAGTACAATTTATTGTTTTAATAATATTGTGAATTTGAGGACTATGTGGGTCATTGTTTCAGTTTTAATCATGATCTGGCAGTTTAAGTAGTTCATGCGGCCTACCCAAATGTCCTTTCTTTGGTATTGTTCGTCGAATCGTTGAGCTCCTAAAGTTCTGAGTTGAGCTGCACGGTTACTGACAAATGCGTGCACTGACTGGACAGGTCCTCTTAATCTGCGTGGTTCTTTCCTCAGAAGACCATTTCAGATACTAATCTACATGGTCCTCAAAGATTATGTTCGAATATTTATATACACATTGACATTCATGAATTTTATACATACAATGACATGAGTAATTACTTTGTAAAGTATTATATTATTTAAATTATTGTGAATGTGAAGATTATGTGGATTATTACTTTTTTTTATTTTATTTCTTAGTTAGTTTCACGATCTGGCAGCTTGAGTAATTTATGCGGCCTACCCAAATGTCCTTTCTTTGGTATTGTTCGTCGAATCGTTGTGCTCCTTAAGTTCTCAGTTGAGCGGCAAGATTACTGACAAATGCGTGCACTGACTGGACAGGTCCGCTCAATCTGTATGGTTTTTCCTCAAAAGACCGTTTCAGACACAAATCTACATGGTCTTCACATGATCTGACCAAGATTATGTCTGGACTTTAAAAGAGACTGTGACCTCTGAGTTTGTTTCGGCCTTTCTTCTCAGAGTAGTCAGTTATGAAACGCCGACCTCATCTAGTTTTAAAAATATGATTGACGTGTAAAAGTGTTTGTAACAAACCTACTTACAGAAATAAAATCATTTATCATTTATCATTTACCAATTCTTCGAACCACTAACAAACACACTGCGTATCAATTTTTGACCCACTCTACTAGAAGGCGATATCTCAACCTTGGAGGATGACTTATTCTCTCTACCCGTTAACAAAGGTGTATGAATCTGCGCTGTATACAAAATTACAAATATAAACTATGTTTGTTCAAAAAAAAGGTTGTGCAATCCTCTCAAGTGCTTTGATATAGAAAATACATATATGGACCTCTCTCAACAACATAAATCCATTAAAGATTAACAGAAAGAAAGCCGCAATGAGAAAGACACTCTCGATGACGAACTCTTGGATACCGTCTTGGTCTAACTCTCACCTATCAAGAGAAGAGCGATTGAACGAGCAATTTCGACAAAAATTAAAACAAAATCCTCCAACTGGCTATCTATCCACTCAATCTGTGTGGTTCTTTCCTCAAAAGACCATTTCAGACACAAATCAACATGGTCTTCAAAGATTATTATAATATTATTCTAATTATTGTGAATGTGAGAACTACGAGTATGTCGGTCATTGCTTTTTTTTTTGTATTTTTCTCAGTTTGTTTAATCATTATCTGGCAGTTTGAGTAATTTGTGCAGCCTAGTCAAATGTCCTGTATTTGTATTGTTCGTCGAATCGTTGAGCTCCTTAAGTCTAAGTTCAGCTGCACGATTGCTGACAATTGCGTGCACTGACTCGACAGATCCACTCAATCTGTGTGGTTCTTTCCCCAAAAGACTATTTCAGACACCGATCTACATAGCCTTCACATGATCTGACCAAGATTTTGTCTAGACTTTAAAAGACACTGTGACCTCTGAGTTTATTTCGGCCTTTCTTCTCATAGTAGTCAGATAGGAAATGCCGACCTCATCTAGTTTTTAAAATACGATTGACATGTAAAAGTGTTTGTTCAAACCTACTTACAGAAATAAAATCATTTATCATTCATTTATCATACCGACTAAGAAAGACCAGCTCGATCTATCCCCATTATGGTTAAGAGACGCCCTTGCATTACGTAACCATAGATTACTAGCCAAAATCATTTGATGACAGTGACTGCGATGAATTTAACGTTGATCATGCTCTCTATGTTTTATTATAGTTGGTTAATAACACGTCGTTATAATTACGTAAGAGATTTATTCTGTGATTTAAGTCAACATCCATGGGGAAACATCGTTAAAAAAACCCATCATCTTCGAAGGAGACTGCGGCCTACGTGGAGATTTTTCTTGCTGGGGCGTTTGGGATGCTCAGAGGGAGGCAATTATTTGATATCTGTGTCGTAGACACTGACGCTCCTTCTTATATTTCACGTCCTATTGCCTCTGTCATCCACCGAAGAAAAAAAAAGAAAATATTGAAACACGTGTGAACACATACTAAATTCATAAAATTATTTTTGTTACATCCGTTGACGAAGTATTCGCTTCACAAATGTCTACCTTCGTAAAACATCTTGGAGCTGCAATCGCTGACTGCTGGAGTAGGTCCTTTAGCGAAGTGATGGGTTGGCTAAGATCAAGAATCATCATCTCAATTATCCGTGCCACTAGCATGTGCATTCGTGGCAGAAGGCACCAAGTTATTCGGCTTCGACGATGGAGCAGCCCTAACTAGACAAGAATGTGGATGCGGCCGACGAACTGAGAAGATGTCGATTGCAATAAATAGCGATAGATAAATGAGCTTGTTTTATTTGTTAATTATTCAATACTTTGACAGTGCTAAAGTTACAGATTATTTTTTATTGTATTTTATTAATTAATATAGCAGATAGTTAAAGGAGAATTGTGATTATTTGTGTGTTTTATGTATTAGTAAATGTTGCACGACTAAATAATAGCTATTTACTCGTGCAACATTTGCTACCGAAATAAAAAGAAAGGAAAGGATGTGTATTTCTATAGGTAGTTCTTTTAAGACACTTTTATACGTACTTATTTTGGTCTAGCCTTCGATCAACAATGGTACTAGATTTCTGAAGAGCGCATCAAAACGGCCAGAAAAATAAGAAAACAAATAATGTTGTGGTCTTTTTTTTACAGCAAAGTTTTTTCAACCTTAGTGCTTAGAAATTATGTTTTATTTTCCATAAATATTACTATACTTATTTTAAAAATACGTTTTGCTTTCTATCGAAGCAATAAATATATTGCAAACGATAGTAAACTTTATGTTAGTGTGTTAAGGTTTATAATCAAGTTATATGCAATCGCGACCACTTGAGCGATGTGTTTTTGATCATATTCCTTAATCTAGTGCTTTTGATGATCGAAGGGTCTAGCTGACTGATTCCTGAGAAGAAATGCCGAAACAAACTCAGAGATCATGGTCTCTTATAAAGTCCAGACATTCTATTATTAAGATTATATGTAAGTCCTTTTGAAGACAGAACTATTGCAGCTTTATCTTACACTGAAAGGGTAATCAGCACCATAATTGCGTCAATTACAGTCTGAATCTTTTTGAAGGATATTGCTCATCCGTTGCTTCACATGTTCGAAAAAATTGTCTGCTCAACAACGTAAATAACGCAATGAATGTTGTTGAGCTGTCAAAATGAAAGCTATTCCCACTGTTAGTGTATTACGCAATTACGCTGCCGCTCAATAGGTAGGTAATTGTTGCTATCCCAAGCATTGATTTCAATTGAAATTCTACAAGGTACAAAAATGATTATATTTTACTGATGTTATGAAACCATTCTTTTAGAAGAGCTTTGTTTCTATAGCCGTGTTCCTAAGTAACAATAAAATGTATGTTCCTTAGCATCAATTCCAAACTTTATTTCGTGAACTAAAGAAAAGAACGATATAAATATCAATATAGCATTCAACCGAAATGGAATCGTTCCGGAATCGTCTCTAATATCGATATCGGGTAGCCGTCTTTATGAGGACAATGTCCACTTTTTACGGCAGTCCAATACGTTAGCAGTGCAATAGTACGGAAGCTCCATATCTGCTGACTTTTGTTGGGTTCAATGCTCATGGCTCTCAGTTTGTTGTGGATATTATTGGATTTTGAGAGGTTGCTGATCGAAGTGTGTTGTGTTTATATGAAGATGCTTTTTGTTATTAACTGTATCTGCAGTGTATTGTTTAGAAGATGACATCGGAATTTGGTGGTTTTACGATACAACGGGTCTACTCTCTGTGCACGAAATCTGTAGTTTCGGCCGAAATTACGGGCGTTTCCTACTCCGTATCACATAAGGACATAACATTATTTCGGAGCCCGAACTAAGAATGAATGACTACACGATTTAATAGCTGTCCTAACTCCCGATGTGTTTTACCCGTCCGAAAATGTTAATTAATCTGGAGTAGGGAGGGTTCTTATAAAAGTATCGAATAACTTTCGGACGGGCCCGTATCTTCGTTGACGGGTTTTGAGAGTAGGCCCCTAGACTTCAGCCGAACCATTCTGTAAAAATCTCTCGGTGAAAACTAAGGTGAAGTGAGCTCTCAAGGTGACACTATTGACAGACTTTGACAGACCACTTCACCTAAGTTGTTACTGTGAGATTTTAACAGAATAGACCGGCTAATTCCATCGGTTTGGTACCTATTTTTAGGAAAATGGTTGATTTTAATGAGAGCCATAAAAATGTCGTCAGACCTCTTATCCAAACAAATAAAAGAAAAAAACAGTCTTTAAAAAAAAATTAGAAGACCATCATTGAGCCAAACGAGTTTAAAATAAGAAAGAGTTGTTAAACTAACTCCCAATTCTACGGCAATTTCCATTCAAATTACTCTCATTGAAAACTCAAAAACAAAGGAAAAAAAAGTAGCAAAAAAAAAATGTCAATCGTCCAATCCAAACACGTAAACTTTAACAACACTTTTATGCTACAATAAAAGAAAAAACGTAACAAAGACAATCACTAAGAAAACAGCAGATCGCCTGAACATAGGCTATTATGACGGGCCAAAATAGTTGGCGGAAGTTGGGCAAAGTTGGCAACCAACTCTGGTCGTTATTGCCTTAGTTAGGCAATATTTTCGCAAGGACAAAGATGGCCGGTTATTATAGCAAACTATTGTATTGCCAACACATTACTTGTGTGTGGTTTACTCGTTTCTTTGGTTTAGTTTGAGGGTGTTGTAATTGGTGTTAAAGTAATATTGGGGCATTTTGTTTATTGATTTGTAGCGGTATCGACCATCAAATCAAATGGTTTGATTGATATTGTGTATTTTTTAATTTTTTTTCTAGTGAATCTGATATAGATTCACTAGAAAAAAAAAATATAAAAATATATTTAAATATTTTTCTTTAATTTTAGTAGCTTAGTTTTTTACCTTGCAATGTTTTATTGTAAACTAGCTGTTACCAGCGGCTTCGCCCACATACTGCCGGGATAAAAAGTTATAAACTATGTGTATGTAAATTTCATCGAAATCCGTTCAGCCGTTTATGTGTGATCGAGTAATAAATATCCAAACATCCAAACTTTCACATTTATGATATACCATTTTTTTTTGTATTTCCAGGGGCTGTTGCCGTTGATGAGGTGAGTCATTGCATGAACTAATCATTAATTGTTCTTTATATTCATATCTTTATCTTATTATATATCTTATCTTCTTCTATTCTATATTAGATGATATATCTATCTTATCTTTATCTATATCTCTGTGAAGATAGGAAGTTGTAGGAAGTGGTAGTGTGTAGATTGTGGTTTTCCTCAAAAGACCGTTTCAGACACCAATCTACATGGTCTTCACATGATCTGACCAAGATATGTCTGGACTTTAAAAGAGACTGTCACCTCTGAGTTTGTTTCGGCCTTTCTTCTCAGAGTAGTCAGATAGGAAACGCCGACCTCATCTAGTTTTTAAAAATATGATTGCCGTGTAAAAGTGTTTGTACAAACCTACTTAGAGAAATAAATCATTTATCATTTATACTTCATCTGGGATCCTAGCTGTTAAAACAGCTGTTCGACCTGAGTGTAATGATCAATTTCTCGGTAATTTAATATTCAAATCTCCTCTTACGTTAGTCAGTATTTGACGTCCAAAGCCACCCAAAAAATAAGCCAAAAATAACCCTCGCCCTGAGCACCCTAATAAAAAGTAATCAAAAAGTAAAGGTTAAATCAGAATGTCACATTAATTCCTGGTCCATAATAGCCCCCGATATATATGTATGTAATGAAGTCCATATCTACGCCACAAAGGCTGTCAGGGACAGGGGTCTCATCGTTCGAACAGGTAGGCAAATTAATCCGATGCAATTTTATCTAGTCGCTTCGGGGCTGTGTTACAGTGGACACTGTTTTTATTACTTATAAAAAAAGAGAAATATAGGTAAATACTGGACACTGGTTAGGATGGGCATGTAGCGGTATCTACATCGCCACATGTGAGCTGCGCGTCATACTGACGTCACACAAATCCTGCATCGCGCAAGCAGAGTTTACAGCGCGACTAGCATATATACAACTTCCCGACATCAATCGACGGGCAGTTGCCCACCAGATACGACACCCGTCTGGTCGGAGGATCCTCCCTTTTCTATGGAGGTATGAGTGAACTCTACGCCCTGTTCCTCGTACAACTATAGGCAATTAAGCATTTTGAGATGTTCGAAATTGTAGTACACCTACATTCATCCACATAAGTTGTACATGCTTTTAGAAATAGTTATTTTAATATTTAACGTTATGATTTGCTGCGATTTAATCTACAAGTCAACCTTTAGTGAAGAAAACGGTCAGACCACTCTGCCTGTCAGCCTGTACATCTCACGCTGGGAGTAGGCAAGACGCTTGTTCAACATTACACCCGTGACCAGTAACTTCTTTTTAAGATAACATCAGTATATCTTCAAAAGAAGTTACTGCGAGCTGTTCGCTTAGTGTTAGTGAAAATTAGCATTTCATTAGGAATGTAACCAATCGGATATTCGTAGTACCTATATAGGTACTTATAAAGAAACGGTAAGAAGATACCGGAGAACGGATAGATGGCAACAGTTTTTAGGTAAACTCACGCATTCCATTTATAAAATAATCATATTTCTTATTTAGGTACTTAGGTATATAAAATAAATAAAAAATAAAATAAATTAGTTTATTTTGGAACAAGAACAGATACAATCATAAAAATTGTTAAACGATGATAACTGCAAAAGTTAATAACTGTGGCGCAGCTATCAACGCCCGGCTCCTAGTGAGAGGGTAGTTCGTTCCAGATAAGAAAAATATATACATGAATATAATTAAGGGACCACTGTAGAACCGTAGTTCTATATTTAATTGGCCGACCATAGAATAACGGTAGTCCGCGTTGTCCTTTTGTAATATGTCGTGACCCCGCAAAAGGGGTTGTTCTCCAACTAATTGAAATTCACAATATTTTGTGCTCTATTTGATTGGGGTGAGTGAGATAGGCCAGCTATACAGGCTTTTGGTTTAAATACGTCTATTATACCTAGTTAATAGCACACACGGATTTAATATCAGCTACCTACTCGTTTGTAGTTGAGGGGCTCGTGGCTAAATAATAACAGCCGCACGGGTTGATCGAAGGTTAAGCAACGCTTGCCGCGGTCGGTTCATGGATGGGTGACCATTCATTACATATCGAGACCCCTCCTTGCCTCAGTCCCAGCTGTCATTCGTAGATCTTTGACAGCCGTTACGGGTGGTCAATAGCCCAAATGTCTGACAACCAGTCTTACCAAGGGGTATCGTGTTCCCCGGTAACTGGGTTGTGGAGGTCACATAGGCAGTCGTTCCATGTAAAATACTGGTAGTCAGCTGCATCCGGTTAGACTGGAAGCAAAACCCAAAATAGTTGGGCAAATACTAGGCAGATTTATTTTGACCTACTCGTTTGTGAGTGAGACGAAATAGTAAATAAAGAACTGACATAAAAAATAATTATTTACGTGTAGTTTGATTGGAAACGTTCACTAAGTATAAATACTTTTAATCAGCTTAGATTGCGAAGTAAACAGACCAGTTTGCGTACAGCAGATAGTTTTTAGCGGTACTTTCACAACAGCACCTGCTCTCAACTCTCACAGTCCATCCACGTCGCCTAAAAGCCTCCCCTAGGAAGTCCAAACTCCGTACATAGATAGGTGAAACATTTTCGAGGTTTTCTCACTGTTCCATATTAATACTGTGACTTGTGTCACATAGCCAAGAACCCAAGCGTGGACACAGTTGAAAGTGAGTTGTTTTTATTGAAAACAAGGGTTGACTCTGTCTCATTGGCTTCCAGATCACGAACACACTTTGTTAACAAAACAGAGATCCCTTTGACGTATCGACTAGACATTTTTTAATGCATAACTTGAACGGAATTATTGATAACTACACCGGATCCGGCCGACGGATTTTGCCTTTGATATTTTCTTTCAAAGATGTGTGTTTTTAATGTTTAATTTTTTTTTTTGAACATTTGGTTTGAGCTTGTTATCGGGTTTTCCTTGTATCGGCTAATGTTTTTGTTGGCGCACTGTGTTTGTTTTTGGAGGAATATTTATCGACGGTTTTGATTGGAATATTATTTAAATAGACAAAGTATTGATATAGGGAATTCGGGGAGATAGTCTTGGTGAACGTTAATTTTCTTAAAACATAGTCAGATCTCTAAATAGATTTGTGTGGGCTATACATCTATATTCCCTATTTAAGTAATTCGGTAGGCTGAAGTAATTTACATCTCAAGACACTTCCCCAATTGCCAATCAGTGCCTATAAATTATTCTAAAATAATAATATACCTGAAAAAGTTTCCTTTCAATTGCTCTAAGTAAAAAAAAGGAACACCGATTTCCGAATTCAAATAAGGGATGTCATATCAGAATTAGGGGTATCGTCTACAAGAAAATTACAAGACGACTCTCGAAAACTCGCCGTCGAAATTGAATAAAAACTTAAGTCATTTTTCAGTGTAGCAACAGAGAAAGAAGAGAGAGTTTCGATATCCGAATTTCTTATGCTACATTCATTAGCAAGTTCAATCAAGGGTCCGAGGACTGTGGTTATTTATTGCCTTGCATCGGCCCTCACAATTACCGCTGAAGGAAAAACTTTCGCCATTACGGGCCCCTGAGGCTTTCATACAAAAAATAAATTGTACACGCCAACGTGTAGTGCGTAATGGATTCCGGTTTTCGATTTCGTTCGGCCATTGTATCGAAAGGTATCGGGAATACGGCCGCACGCGTGCGTCTGTATATATGTATATTTGTGTCTAAAATGTTTATTTGATTTTAGCGTAAGTACATCGATGTTGGTGGGATTGTGAGGAAGGGAAATTCGTTTAGCATTTTAGTATCTAAAAATAAAATCACATTTAAATGATAATAAATTATTTGAAAGATGTTTGTATATTACAATTTAACTAGTGGCCCGTCCATGCTTCGCGCAGGTGCAATCTACTGATTCGGCGACATGTAATATCTTGGGAATTTCTACGACATCTAAGTTAAATTTGATTGTGTTATTCACATAAACTTTCTGGAATAAATGCTCAAAATGTTGGTGGACCGCATCAAAATCCATTCCGCAGTTTAGAAGATCTAAGCGGTCACACAGACAGATTATTATGTTATATATTATGTTTTCGTACCACTTGCTCAAAAAAGTGACATTCTATGCCACAAAAAGCGAACATAACAATAGTCATTTTTAATCTGTTAAAAACAGGGAAAGAAAATTGTACTGAATTTCATTCATCCTCTAGGGGGAGAATGTGATTTAAATTTGGAATACTTACCGAAATTTATACTGAACTACGTCTGTGTTTACACCATTGAGTTTGTATATAAAGCATTATACATCTTTATGAACAAGGAATACGCATTTATTATGCAGTTATGATTATTAAATAAAATTACGAAAACCGACTAGGCCGTATGAGCTTGATGCCTTTAATTTCCGACAAAAAAATATTAGTCTAGGAATTTGCCGCGTTTTTGTTTTCTTCAAATACATAAACGTTAAGTTTATTTTAATTTATTTTTATAAATAAGTTAATGTTCTTAAAATACGTTTAATTGTCATTATTTTTAATAAATGCTTATCTCATATTATTATTGTGTTAATTTTTTCGCAAATGGTACGAAAAGTAGAGTATTTTCCTCGGTGATAAAGCTGTCTTAGTCTTGGGTGAACTTAAATCCCTCGCTACACCCAGGACTCGTTTTTAACACCCTCGCTACGCTCGGGAGTAAACCTCGAGTCCTTCATTACGCTCGCTATTTAAATCATCACCCGCGACAGAAGACACTGCTTTATCCTCTTGGTTAATAATCTACTATTCCCTTGTAACATTAATTTTAGGAGTAACATTTGTACTTTAGTAATAAGGAAATTTGTAAGAACTTATGCTGGTTAATAAACGATTTATTATTATTTATAACACAGACAGATGCGCAACATAACAATAGGATGTGTGGGAGCTGAGTAAAGCTGAAGCAAGACGTAGATATATCGAGTACAAGCAGGAACTACGCTGATTGATTATGAATTAGTTGCAATAGGCAAGCTTGATTAGAACACGGGAATGTGTTGTATTAATTACTTTGAGATACGTAATTATGCAGGTTGATTACGCGTTATAAACGTTTAATGCTTACCTTTGTTCTGTAAAAGGGAAATATCATACTCACTGAACATTCTCTCATTATCATTCTCATTATCTACTTTCCAATCGCATGTATGCTCGAAGAGATTTCTTTAGAAATAAGCGTAAGTACACCTTTGTACCTATTTTCTTTTCTGTTTATATATTATTATGTGTGTGCAGAAATGGTTAAATAAAGTAAATAGACATTATTAATTTTGAATCACCTACTTAAAAATTATGGAAATATCAATTCACTTTCATTTCACGAGGTTGTAATTTAACTCGAGGTGTCACAGTTGCAGATATGTATAAACTTTTAAGAAACAAGTTTATTGAAGATTCATTTTTGTTTTTATAATTTATAAAATAAACATCCATTCACTTCTTATGAGGTGCTGTATTTTCGTTTGAGTTTCTGGACTAATATAGTTTTAATTAACTTACCTTTGTTCTTATTTTTGAAGTGAAAACTTCTCCCAGCGCACTCTGCGCTCTTTCTGAACAGTGAGCGAAATGGAACCGTCACACTCGGCTCAGTGACGCTGAATCAGATATATTCGGTTCCAGTCAGTCGGTGACGCTGAACCGAGCGGCGCTGAATTACGTTTAATCAGCACTGAATCGCGTATACTCTGCTCCAGTCGCAACTTTTTAATACTTCCAAAACGTTATGACATAACTCAAATATTTATTTTTATAATTTTAAGAAAGCTTACAGACTAATACACAATTGCTAATTACAAGCTTCCACATTTATATTAAAATATTATGAAAAAACAAAAAAAAAACAAGAAAAAAAAGCATTTACCCGTTAAAGTATTCTTTACTCAAGATTTTCCTAATTCTTAACGAACTCGTGCAAAAAAAATCAATTTCTAAATACGATGGCAGATTGTTAAATAATATCGCACTGCGACACAAAAAGCGTTACGCCTATAATTCGGTTTTGTAAACGGTACTTGTAAGAATGGTCGTAATCTTAGGTTATTTTGATTATTGCGAAGATACATTTTACTCAGTAAATTGGAACAATCGATCGATCCATTTGCAATGTTGATAAGAAAGCAGATGTCATTAATATTACGCCTTAATTCTAATGGTATAAAGTGATAATCCTTACACCATTGTGCATTTATCTCCACTAATATTCTTTTCTACGACGACAATAGATTTCGCGCGTCTTCTCTGACACATCGTAAATTGTGAGCGCCCGAATAAGGGAAGTTTTATTAAATTTCAATGTGTAGACTTGTCTTCGGATTGTCGGCACACCTGCGAACTGAATTACGGTTTACGTGTTCAGCAATCGGTATAACCGTATAACCGTTAAAGCTGAAGATTTGTACAGGAACGTTTCGGACGAAAATTGACGTACGAGTAAATTGCTCTTGAGTAGTTTGTTTCTGCATGAGTTTCGATGTAGTGAATTATTGGGTTGTTGAAGTAACATAAAATTAAAGAAAGAAAGAAAATGCGTTTATTTGCGGTAAACATGACGCAAAAAAAAAACAAAAATATGAAAAGGTTGGGGAAAACATGCGTCACCTCCACGCAAAACGGCTACCGCTCAGCATTATGCCACGACCCTATGCAAGACAGAGCCCCAGCGCTGGTTTTCAGCGACAGCCGGCATCACGCTAGTTATTATTGAAGGAGTAGGCAGATGTGTAACGCAAAATTGTCAATAAAAATAAAATAATAATACCACCCTGTTATTGTTGTACTGCAGGGTAAAGGCCTCTTCTCATACAAAGAAGGCACAAGCATTGATCACCGCGTTCGCTCAAGACTGGTTGGCGATTTCACACTTATATTGGTTACTGGGTACATACATACTCGTAACTAGGCTGTCGACTGTCGATTGAGAATTTTCTAATGAAAACTTTAAAGTAATGAATAATAATATCTTCAGGAACACGCTCTATTTAAAAGGATAAAATAGACTTTCACAGAATTATAATATAAGACAATTAGACTATACATTAATTATCTTTTTCGTAGAACAAAAGCGTTTTTATTAAAATTTGGCGTTCTCTTTTTCATGACAGGACCGAGCAATTTATTTTAATTTCGGCAATTAATTACGGCATAATTTACCACGATTTATATGACCCATATAAGAAGTTCCATCTTTCACGCTGAACGTGAATTACAGTCAGAAAAATTTCCATGAAGTTTTCATAGAAATTGTTGTACTAGAGTCGCGTCGCGCCTGTCTGCGGGAGTCTTAAATGTTTTGCCTCCGTTACTTAGTGTCCTTTAAAACAGTGGCTAAGTGAGGATCTCAAAGGCATGGCAAGAATGAAGTATTTAATTTTCTGTCCGTTAAAGTACTTAATAAAATGGGACTTAGGCCAATATTCTAAGTCCGTTTGAAGGAATTTCTTCGACTCAGGTTGCCATGACAACGGCGCAGAAACACCCCCTCAATGGTATTCTTAGTCCGAGCATGGGTTTAGATAACACGGGTTTTGGTAAATCGGTAGTTACTCAAATCGAATCAAATGTAGAAGAAGTACTTGTCGTTAATTATGGAGACTGCTTTTCTGATTGGCCACAATTTTACTGAATTAAAATTTGATGTAAAATTTTGGTCAGGTTGTAAAGCAGTCTGCATAAACAGAGGGGCAATTCCCGTATTTTTAAGAACGTTCGCATTCTAATCTCAGTGTCAATCTGTCAAAAATTGTATAGCGTTTTATTTACTTACATTTTTGATATTAGACTGTCGCTGAGATGAGATTGCGACTTGAATTTGAACGTTTTTAATTACGGGAATTGGCCTTCTGATCATTAACAAAAAGTACTTCTACATTTCAATTGATGAAACCGAATTTTAAAGTTGACAACAGTACTATTATTACACTTAGGTAGTTTTGAGCGTTTTTGAGCGGTTAAGGTTATTTGCGTCGGATTCACGCATAAGATCACAGCCAAAATCCCCAATGAAAACTTGACGGTTTACTTCGACTTGTTTGAAAACCTTTTTATTGCTATCACAGTATGTAGAAATACCCAGTTACTAAAACCCTTGATTATTGGTAGTTTGGAGACAGTTTTTGAGGGGTTAAGACTATCTATATACCCAATGAAAACTTAATGGTTTACTTCGACTTGTTTAAAAACCGATTTATTAATACAAAATCAAAAGTCATTTATTCAAATTAGGCTGAGAATCAGCACTTTTTGAACGTCAAAATCACATCAGACAGTCCCCCCAAAACGCCCACCATTCACCACTTCCTAGTGCTTTAGCTGGGAAGAAGAAGTGGCGGAACAAACTCCCCAGCAGCACTGCTGTCTGTTCAGTTAGAAGAACTGGATTTTATATATAATAAATAATTAACATTACGAAACACAAAAATATTAAATTATTTGCCATATGTCAGCTAGCACACGCCAATATTTAAAACTATACTCAAGCAGAAATAAATAATAAAAACAAAAACGCAAACAGAACTTAATACAAATAATAATAAGCCTCCTGGCATAAAGAGCGTGCCCGCTTACATATGCAAAGCTGCATTATGGTTATATGTATTGCTGCGAGTATCACTGTATACTAGTACATGTATGATTTGAAGCGCTGCCCATAATGTCTACGGTAAAGCGTAGCACACTTGCTACGACGTAGCAACACGGCTACGCTGGCTACGTTCGTAGCTAATAAAAAAAAGAATTCGCTACGCGTTCTCTAGAATGTTTTGCAAAGAGTAAGTGACTTAAATTAGAAGCAATCCTATTCCAACACCAACTAATTTGCTGCTCCCCTAAAGTGGAACATGCAGACACAAAACTTATATAAACAGGCATGCTGACCCATAAAGTTTTAAGATTACACAGGCCGTCGCCGCGAGATAGTAAATTGGAATATTCACAGCGAGCAGGCCGAAAAGGGGCCACCTGTGCGGAAAATGTTATTATCTCATTAGGGAAGCCCTTTCCGTTTCCTCAATTTGCTACAAACAAACGGAATTTTAATATTATCTTAGTAATAGGTCCCATTGTTAATAATCCTCGGGCGCTTTGTCGTTCTGTTAAATAAACTGGTAAGAGAGAAACATACTTTGCCGTTAGTGTTTTGTTTATACTGGTTAATTGGAGTAGATACTCCTTTTACTGGATAGTAATTATGTTTGTGGTTTTGCCTAGAGGGTACGTAAAACTATTATGTGAAGTTCTTTAAAGGAGTGATGTGTATTCAGTTTTGGAATTGTGTTAATGCTGTCGTTTACTTTTAGATTCAAAAGTTAAAATTGTTAAAAGGTTTTTTACTATGCGGCCGAAAACATGAATATATCAGTATGGAAAATACAGCATCGCGGCTACTATTAAAGGCATTTAGTTTTTTTTTAACCTAGCTTTTAGATTTTCAACGCATTCTTCGGGCTACAGAAAACATAATATATGTTTATTTTTTATATAGCTTATAGGGTATTTGTAGTTCGTACATATTAGAGTTAAATAACTAAGTAAGTAAGCGTAGTACTTAAACTAACAAATATTTGTACGGGGTGAACTACTGTTCTCCTAGATAGGTAGCTGAGCAACCTGTATTAAGGGGAAATATATTGTTACGTAAACATTTTCAGAGCTTCATTGAAATGTACCCGAAATTAAAACTAATATTCTCATTCTCCCGAAAGAACAAGATAAAACTGCCATACCAAATAAATTGACAAAAAAAAAAAACGCAATTCGCAAATGATACGAAAACGTTAGATAATTAAAACAGGACAGGCCCGCGGCTTGCGTGCTTATATAAGAGCATTGCGTGCTTATGTAAGCATATCATGATACCAGTCATTCTACCAGGAACATCATAGGAGCTCTATATTGAGAAAGCGTGGTTCTGGGACAGAGTACCTTACACGAATAGTTCTAAATCTTGCATTATAAACGAAAAACCTTGTAATATTTTCTCAGAGTTATCTTTGTATCAGTTTTTTTTTTTATCGGACCTATATCAGTCTTTCTACTTAAGAATTCTAAGCTCCATATTGGTTCTTATTCCAATCACTATAAGGCATCTGCAATCTAACTTCTGAACTAATTAAAAAAATATTCTAATGTGAGTACACACATTGTATAACCAGAAAAGTCAATTGAGGACATAATCGTAAGCATTTCGATTACCGAGATATAAACATGAATAAAATTTTGCGTTACAACATTTATATTCATAAAATAATATACTTTAATTACTTATTCAATGAGCACTTTATATTCTTCTAAATATCGCAGCAATCCACATAGAAGCGTACACATGGCAACCCTATATGCCACATTCCTTCTTATTTACATTTCATTTGCGGAAATGCGACTCGAGATACGAGACGAAGCGAGTACCGTTATAAAAAACCTAAATATGCAAATTAATAGGACACACATTCAAATCAAATTAGAAATGAAACAGCTTACATGTTCTGCTTTGGTCTTTGATTAGGAGTTCAGGAAGATATGTAATGCAAAATTATCAGTTTTCATAACAACAGTTTGACGTCGAAGGTGACTTAGAAAGAAGTGGTTAAATCATCCCGCAAATTATATTGACAGGTGGGCGTTGTTGCTAAATATTTGTGAACTAGTTTTGTTAAATTGTATTGAAAAACACCGGCCAAGAGCATGTACGACCACGCACAATGAAGGGTTTCGTAGATGGGATGAATTTATCCCAAGAACAAACTTAACTTTGTAATTCTCCAACTGCAAATGTAAGTTTTTAATCGCAAAAAAAAAAACGATTTTAGACTACAAATTAACGTTTTTGGAACTTTTTCCTTTACTTGTGCTGTAAGACCGTGATTCTTGCCAAATTACATGATTCCGGAGCTCAAGAGAGTTGATTTTTTTGCGAGTATCAAAATATGTCGTATTATGTCGTAGGCCTTATTTTTTTTACTGCGTTGTCTTAGAGGCTTGGGTTTTTAGAGCTCTAAGGAACCGTTGACTTTTGTATTTGATATTAATTTCAACTTGATACCAGTACGCGTTCCTGAGAAAAAGACCGACAGACGGACGGACGGACAACGAAGTAATCACATAAGATAAGGGTTCCGTTTTTCCTTTTGAGGTACGTAACCCTAAAAATCAAGATTAGCGGCATTACTTCTGATTTTCCCCTTCTAGTCTGGTACGTATTGTTGTCACAGTCTAATGTTTACGCCTTTATCAGTTCAAGCAGATCGAATTAATCAATTTCTCGATAGCTGTTTAATAAAACAGCTATCGAGAAATTGATTAATAAGACTGTCGTACTCAATACCACAATGATAATTAAATTAAAATCGTACATCACCACCTTCACTTACACGACATACGCTTAATTGAATTAACCAAAATTAATTCTTGTGGTAACTGGCTCCATAAGCCATTACAATAAGATTTGGTCAAAGTGCAGGCTGGATCAATTCAGTTGGCACAATGCGTGCATTGAAGCGAATACAGGCTAATGTCTAGGGTATTGATCGCGTGAGCTACTGAAGGGAATCCAGTTCCTAAACCAGCCTGGATTATTATTGTTCTGTTACGGCTCGTAAGCTATGGTCACTAAATTTTGACTGAAAATATAGTAGGAAGTAGGTGCTTGGACTGTGATATTTTTGTTATGTGATTGATTTATAGTTTAATTAGATGGCTTAAGGAATGTTTAACTAATTGAAAAAAGTTACGCTGACCCCGAGTAATATAGACAAGAAGAAGAACAAAGTTGGACTTTTTTATGAACATTATTTCAATATACATAATTTAATTGATATCGGTGCTCTAACATAGAAATGAATAGATGCTCTTACGAGAAATAAATGCAACTAAAATGTTAGACATTTATGTTAGAGACATTCGCTTGAAACCTTTTTAGAAATTAACTTTGGAGGTATGAGGTATTGGAGTGGAAAGTTCCTCGTCTACCAATGAAACTGACTTAACTCATGAAAACAATATTATAGGTAGTGTCCGACCGAAGGTGCAATTCTGGCCGAAGCCGAAGCCGAAGCCGATTAATCGGTATTCACCAAAACCTTCGGCCGAAGCCGAAGCCGAAGCCGAAGGTGTCATTGACCTTGAGAAATACGATAGTTACTTTGATCTCAGAATATACTAGATACATATTGTGAGAGCTTTAGAGATTTAGCCCAATAACGAGCCGAGTGACCAACATATACAAGTAGGTAATAAAATATTGTCTAAAATAAAAGTTTCAAATATACAATGTTAAACAATGTAAAACAAATATGAAATATTTAAAAACAAAACACTTATTAGAATTTTAAGACGCGCTCTCAAACTTGTTTTGACTCGTTTAGTTTACTAACTGCGATTCGTTTGGTCCGGTGCGGCGGCGGCGCGGCGAAACTCTGCTGCTCTGCACACTCTCCGTCTCGCTCTAGCATCGTTCAGTAAATTTCAAATTTTAACAACTAGCAAACCTTCGGCTTCGGCCAAACCTTCGGCAAATTTTTGGCCGAAGCCGAAGATTTGGCCGAAGGTGCTTTTTTGGCCGAAGGTGGCCGAAGCCGAAGCCGAAGCCGAAGCTTCGGTCGGACACTAATTATAGGTTTGCATAGCCAAACATCCTAAAACTATACACAGATAAACTCACACTACCTTTAACACAACACATTTCGATACCCGCTATTACGAACTGATTCTTTTCACCCGGTCTCGATGTTCAGTGTAAATTGCATTGTTATCTAGGACCCACCGTCCACTTCAGCTGCCTTATCTCGATGCAAGTAAATCTCAATGGTAGCTAGGAGATTGTGAAATATTGCCTCGGAAATTGCTTCGGATTTGAATAGAATGCGGCAGGTTCCCTTTGAAAGGATAGTTTAATCGTGAAGGATTGGTGCCTTTCGTTTGCTTTTGTAGGGATTGTTGCTGGTTTTTTTAATGTTTTTTTTTTTCGAAGTATATTAGCATAGGGCTATAGGTACTTTGTAATAGAACTGGATTCACATTGATACCTAATTTATCATTATAAATGGCGAGGCTCAACTTCATGAATCTCGATAGTCCAACTTTTTTCATCGGTGCATTGTGCTTATATAGTTTAAAATTATCCTTGATACTTGCTTCACTGACCGCCAGAAACCAACATAAGCTTTGTCTTCAAATGCGCCTTGTTTCTACACTACTGGCACGAGATAATATGTGACCCCTTCAGTACCACAAAAGAAAAATAAAACACTGTCATTTCGAAAAAAGAATTGTCTCCATGTTTTTCTCTCACAACTATTTCCACAGAATAAATCAATCAGGCACGTAAAACGAACGACTCTTGACATATTCCGCGGAAAAAAAAGAAGAAAATAATCCTAGCAAGTCTTCCACAATTTCTGGTAACATTGTCAGTTGACTTGATTTTCTGGTAACGCGAGAGGGACGTTTCCCGCTTACGTGGAAACGTAAATGTTGCCGGCGTCATGTTTCGCATGCCAAGCATATGCCAAGCGGACAAATTGAGTACGTAGCGTGGACATTGTACAGGCGAATTGCAGAAGCGAAAAATGGAATACAAAAGTTGCGTTATGGCACAAGCAGGGGTAATGAAATGAAATGTTTATTTCTGTAAGTAGATCTTTTAAGACACTTATATACGTCAATATTTTTAAACTAGATGGTGCCGGCATTTCCTAGCTGAATGATCCCTTAGAAAAAATGCCGAAATAAACTCAGTGGCCATGGTCTCTTTTAAAGTCCAAACATTGTATTATTAGGATGTTATGTGAGTCTAAAAATGCAGGGCCATGTCTGGAAGGGCCTTTTGAAGAAAGAGCCATTGCAGCTTTGAGTTGACCGGTCCTAACAGACGGCATGCATGCATCAGTTATCGTGTAGCTTAACCCTATTTTAGGGAGCTCAACGACCTGTCACACGATGCTGCCAGATCTGCAGGACATTTGCGTAGGCCGTATATAAAATACTCAAAACCGCCAGACAGCTATAAGGTCATGTTGTATTCTATCTAGCCGGCATGGTACTGACATTCACAGTCTGTTTTCTCTTTAAATATCATCAAAAATATTTTATGGTATGTCACGTAAATCAATAATAATGAAGTTATTAATTTAGTACAAAATGGTTTGGTGCTTGGGGGTACATTGGAGTAGCTCAATTAATCCTAAGCCTTTTTATCAGCGAAGTAATCTGACTGGGTAACCAGTGATTTTGGTCAGACTGGTTGTCAGACTTTTTGAGCTTCTGACTATCCGTAACGAATTTCAAAGATCTACGAATTACAGCTGTTCACGTTCAGCTGTTGCCGAGGCACGGCGGGGCCTCGATATATAATGGATGGTCACCCATTCACGAACCCACCGCGGTAAGCGTAGCTTTCCTTCGATCGCCCCGTGCTGCTGTTGTCATTTAGCCACGAGCCCATAGCCCACATGGCAGTAAAAGTTTATAATAAATTACGGAAACAAATAAAACAATAAACCAAATTCAATAAATTTTATAGAAAATTAAAAGAATATCTAACACAAACATGCTTCTGCTCGGTCGCAGAATACCTAGAACAAAATATAGCTAGATAAATAATTACATATTATATTATAGGCATGAAAACACATACCCTTACTATTATGTTATTATTATTATATTATAATTATTATTATGTTGCTGTGCCCTAACCGGGCTTCATGTTGGAACTGACCTAATATTGTAACAACTAACTATGCATGTGAATGCAATAAACAGTTTTGAGTTTTTGAGTGTTGAGCTCTTCTTTTTTTGAAGTTGACAAAAACATTGTATAATAAAGAATTTAGTAGCTTAATTCAGTACCGTGTCCTCTGAAAACATAAATCAATATTGAAAACATCATTACATAATATCTTAACCATTCTTAACTTCTGTTTATGATCTACAGCATGGCCTCGTGAGAATTTCGCTCGTGAGATATTGAACTACACCAGTTTGCGATGTGACTATTTTCCAGCTGAGAATTTTATGTTTCAGTCCACGCGGACATCTGCGGCCGGCTCGGCACGTTCTCGATTGGACGCATTTAGTGGTTTACATTCTTGTATCGAAGATATACTTATAGCACGCTAACTATCGAGGTACTATACTGAGTTTCATATATTTCTTGACAAAGAGCCTATTCTGCAATGTCAAAAAAAAAACGTAATAGAATGTGTGTTTGATAAGTTAACTGGCTCCAATATGAACTGGTAATTTATGCAAAAGAGGCTAACCAATAAGGGTGCTGAAAGCTTATAAAACAATACCAGCTTGTAATTGTCCCATTGAAGGGCAGAAAGGCATATTTCCATATAGAGAAGAATCGAGCAATGATCACCACCCACACTGCGTGTTGGAGATATCAAAATCAAAAGTCATTTATTCAAACTAGGCTGAGAATCAGCACTTTTTGAACGTCAAAATCACATAAGACAGTCCCCCCAAAACGCCCGCCCTTCACCACTTCCTAATGCTTTAGCTGGGAAGAAGAAGTGGCGCAACCAACTCCCCAGCAGCACAGCTGTCTGTTCTGTTAGAAGAACTGGATTCTATACAGTAATAAGTAATTAACATTACGAAACACAAACACATTAAAATTATTTGCCATAATATGATCAGATCAGATCTATAAGCGTTGATTAAAATTTCATCTCGCCGGTATCTTTCCTTCATGTACTTTAACCACTAACTGCGTTACAATAACGTTATAAAGACATTACGATCGACCAACATCTTACCTCTCCGCCCCAAACACTTCAGCACTTTACCTGTTCACTTCCTAATTACATTTTTCAGTTCCGCAACCGATACTGCCTTACATTAAACTGGTAACACGGGCGGTTGTGTGAAACCCAAGTAGGGCCCATGTCCGCAGCACATTTGACGTTTATGAGGGTAAACACTGTGGTAGGTAATTCGATCTGTCTATAAAACAGACCCTCTAAATTTACTAGCGGATGTGCTGTTTATATGGTCTTAACGTTTAATTTGGGTTTTATTGAAGTTTCATTAGGAAGCGATTGATTGTAAATTGTGAGTTCTGTGGGATCGATTGTCGATTAATGTAAGAAGTGGAGTTGATGTATTGAAGCTTGCAACTATAGTGCCATTCTGTAAACATCTCGCCGTGAAAACTTAGCTGAAGTGAGCAGTCAATCCCTGGCGATCTGATGGCGATGAGTATGTATGTATTTTGGGGAAACTGTACAGAAAAAGAGCAAATATTCATAGCACAAAAAAGTGCATAAGGGCAATATGTGCTTGATCAAATGGATAGCTGTAGACCATACTTCAGAAAGGTAAAAATATTAACAGTACCGTGTCTTTACATGTATGAGTTGGTTTTATTTGTAAGTTCAGACATAACAATGTATGAAAACTATAAAAATAAGCGCCACAATTTGAAAATTAACTGTCTTCAGCACAAAAGTGCATTGATGGCAAATAGTGTACTCTGTATGGCGCCAAGGGTATATATAATCACCTACCCAAGCTGTTATTAAAAGCATGCGCATCAGTGTATTTAAACTTAGTAAAACAACATATCGTGGAAAAATGTCTATTACAGTGTAAAGGAATTTGTAAGTGACATGCAATCTAATAATGAGAGATGACATATTGTGCTGTTGTATATCATTTACTTGACTTATTTTAATGTTTAATTGTTGTTTGACTATTTAATTATGCATTACTTCGACTTGAACCACGATAACAAATCCTCACATTGTATTATTTTGTTGTATGTAATTAATTAACTTTATATAATTAGTAGTAGAAACAAGTACCTACATATAAAATTGCATGCCTTTACGCAGATTATGGAGAGAACAATGAACATTATTATGTTATCTTAATTATGTGCCCATTTTTGCAATAAATGAACTTGAATTTGAACATGTTTTTTACAGAATAGATGAGCCGATAAACAACTGTGCTTTAACTAAAGTTAGTTATGATTGCGTCTGACGGCGCGCGGCGCGCATTGACGCATAGATCTAATGCAAGCTAAAACCACATGAAACGCCTGCACGCATGTAAATTACGGATTGAAACATTACTGACATTTCTAGTCTAGTTTTATTTACCTACTCTATGTATGCTTCAGATCCTTGCGTGCTTTATTGAAACGAACATGAATTACTTTTAATTACTAGAAAGGGTAAGTGTAGTCGTTTTCACCTACGCAGGAGTTCCACCCAGCTCAGAAAAAAAGCTGATTTTATGTTTGAAATACATATAGGTAGCGTAGATTCGTAAAATATCATAAACAACAGTGACACGGTAGCAAAAGTCATTCTGCAGTGCGTGCGTACAATATGGACGTGGCGTATATTTTTATCCGACACCGAAAAAAAACTTTTGGATTCAATTCACATTCGATTTCGACACGCGCAGCCATTTTGATTTAATTTTTTAAACAGATGCCAAAAATAATGTATGATATTTTTTTTTGTAAATGTTGGTGGTTACTGAATACAATATCAAAACAAATTCTCCTTTCACGAAGACATTCAATCCTTTTCCTCAACCACATGAAAATGGAACATAGCTATACTTAAACCATAACAATGTTCCCGGTAAAATGCCTAGTTATACCCATTCCAGAAGCGGGAACGTAATAAAAGCAAGAGTTGTCAGCCTCCAGCGCTGAGTGAGTATCCATGTACACTTTGTACTCTGTGTACTCTCACGTACTACGCGCTTTTAAACGTGTCTACTATCTATTTTAATGCGTGTTGTGTTTCATTGTACACGCGTATTGCCTAAAGCGTTAACAGGTACATTTAGTTGCGAAAGTGTTACCTGAATAATGAAATGACTAAATAAAAAAAGCAACACTCTCTGCTCGACGCCCGCTGTGAACGGTAGTGCCGCTCGCTGCACTTCTGGCTCACTGCACTAGCCGTTCGGTCTCGTTACGCCTGCCGTAACGATTTCGTAGTCGTCCTAACTACACCCGATCTTCGATTGATTAGTTAGTTAATTATTTAATCAATCGTGCTATTGATCATCCTAAAAAGTGCCTTTTTCAAGGCAGTCTACTATTTCTGTGACGCGGGCTTGTGTGAGCAACTTCAATAGGCCCCTTCTGGGCTAAAACCACAGTTTTCTGGTCCTCGGTGAAAACCTTACGGTGTCAACAAAGCCGAGTGGGGTGTTATCCTAATCACACCCGCCGAACCTCTTCTGGGGGAGGCAGTCAATTGGACGAGTCCCAGAGCTAAAAAGCCTTGGGGGATCGCCTAGTCGGCTTTGGTGACAGTTTTCCTTCCATAGCTACTACCTAGTGTCGTTAGGGTGTGTCTACACCCTTCGCGCTATACTGGTCAGGGCCCCGTTCGCACAATGAGACTGGCGACGGGTTACGAGTTTAGGGCTCACAAATAGGCACTCAATTCCCTATCTGCTCCCGACAGGGAGGGTCACACATCCCCGGGCCCACCCACCTGGGGAGATAGTTGTTAGGTTAATAGCACCCATGAGACTTAGTCTCCTTTAAATTAATTACGATGTCATAGCGTTCGTTAGGAATGTCCTGCCAAAGGACGCGGAGTTCATCGCCAAATATGGCATGGAACTTGCAGAATGCCAGAATGGCCCTACCCCTACCCCGACCCATGGCTCTGTCATTGCCTTCAGCGACGCTCTAGAGATCCCTCTCCCTGCCTTTCGCCGAAAGAGGAATTCCCGCCGCGACCATTGTCCCGGCCAACATTGTCTCTAAAACAATGGACCCCTACACAGCTACGTCCCGCAGCTGCAAACCCGTCCAATCGGAAACAATGGACCAGAACCAGAACCTGGTCCAGTCCAGTACTGGTCCTGGTCTTTTCCAGTCTCGGAACCTGAATGCAATAGTGACCTCTCAGCCCCAAACTCCTCATTTGAAGATGACTACCAAGTCGTCGGAAAGAAGAAGCGTAAAGGGCGTACCCCCTCCCAGGCCACTAAGGTCCTAAACTCGACTGCGGGCGTCCCTACCCACACCCCCTCGCCCACCCCCGCTATTGCCTCTCCGCAGGTAAGCCGCCCTTTCAGCCCTAGGGCTAGTCCTCCAGCTTCGGACAAAAATAAGCTAAGACCCCCTACCCCTCTGTTCACTCAGGAGAAATATAAGTGGACAGAGATCTCAAAAGTGGATGTAGATCGCAAGATCGCTTTAACGGCATTAAAGCACACACACACACACATAGTTCACAGTCACAAATCTCTCGTGTTTTGCGTGAAAGGAAGTACTCCTTTCACACTTACTCCCTCCCGGAGGAAACTCCCACCTGCGTTATCATTAGGCGCGTTCCTAAAGAAATCTCTACCGAGGAAATGAAATCCGACCAAGGTATCCCGATATCCGCCGTCCATCGCTTGCACAAAGTGAGACCGGGCCTTGTCTACGACATGGTCCTCGTCGTCTGCGACTCCACCGAAGGACATCACCCGATCTTCAAGAGAAAATCCGTCTGCTCCCTTTCGGACATCTTTATCGAGAAGCCCCCTAAGTCGAACCTACTTGGTCAGTGTCATCGCTGCCAGTTATATGGTCACGCCCAGACGAACTGCTTTGCGACCCCTAGATACGTCAAGTGTCTAGGCGAGCATGGAACCACATATTGTTCTCGTCCCAAAGATCGCTCCCAAAGTACAGAGCCACCAAGCTGTGTACTTTGCGGGCAATCTGGCCACCCGGTCAAATACCGGGGCAGCCCCAAACCTCGAAGTCTGCCTCTCCCAAACTGGCCAAGCGAGAGCACCCGTAGTGAAGGTACCCTCTGCGATAATGCCCAAACAGTCCCCAAAGATCCTCCCCCTTCGCAAATCTGAACCACCAGAAAGTTCCCGCAGCTTCGATGCGTTCCACACCCTCTGTTATCCCATGGCTGATGGATATCACTTTCCCAGCGTATGCAGTAGCCCCCGCGGCTGCTACAGTCTCTCCGGTAGTCCATCACGGCTCCCGTAGGCCCTAGAGCCCTCGGCCTGGACAAAGTCAAAATAATTATAGGTGCCTACGTGGCGATTTTCACCCCCGCTGCGGACGCAATGGTCGACGAAATCATTGCCTGTAATGGCAATGCTCGTCGCTTAATCAAGATCCTTTATGCGTACCCCGAGGATGTGATGAGTTCTTAAAACTCTTAAATTTTAACTATTTTTAAATGATAACGTAAGGCTTAATTGCACTAAACCCCGATCCTTGAAATTAGGTATTAGATCGGCTTGGCATGACTGGTTACCAACCGATTACCATCATTTCCGCTATTATTCCACCTAATTACCAGGGACCTCACTGCCCTCTTCGGTATGAGTAACTCCGTCATCTTGGCAGGGGATCTTAATGCCAAACATCCCGCTCGGAATAGCAACACGACTTCTACCAGAGGTAGAATCGTGTTCAACATAAGCGCCTCCCTTAATTTTGATGTCATCGCTCCGATGAACCCAATCCACTTCCCTGGCGATCCCAACCAGCAGCCCGATGTTCTTGATGTAGCGCTGCTTAAGAATGTAAACCTCCGTTTGCAATCTATAGAGACGCCACATAAGCTCAACTCTGACCACCGCCCAGTTGTCATGCATCTTGCCCCTTACTCGGGCCCCTCGACCCCAACCAGCCTCCCCCCAGACCCATATGATAACCGACTGGAGGAAAGTAAGCGAACGGCTGAAATCCTCCACGTCGCCTCACTTGGACACCATGCCCGATCACATAGTGACAATCGCCGACACGACGGGCGCGCTCGATTCGTTTATAGAGCACGTTCAATTCGTATTGACGGATTATTCACTGGAAGTTCCGGTGATGGAATACCATCGCTGGAAACTACCGACTGACATACGTGATTTTATAACCGGGAAGAACGCGGCCATTCGCGCCTACGACTCCATTCCCTGTGACGCGAAGAAAGCCCACATGCGTCAATTACAGCGTGCTGTCAGTCGCATAATGGAGATTCGTTCCGAATGCTGGAACAAGATGCTGCAGTGAACTGGAACCCACTCACCAAGCCTTCTGGCATCTTCAGAAGAAATTACATGCCGCTGAAAAAGTTTCCACGCCTCCTCTCATCCACCCCGACAAAAGCGCCGCTAATGATAGTTCTGCAAAGGCCGATTGTCTTGCCGACAGCCTAGAGTCCCAATGTCCTCCGAGCTCTCAACCAGTAGACCAAGCGCACCTGGACAAGGTTGACGCTAAACCTGAGCGTAAAGCTTCTCTCCCACCCGTTGAAGACCCCGATGATCCTCTGCCTCCCGTCACCCCTGACGAACTGTATGACATCATAAAAGCATGGAGTATGGAGTCCTGCTCGAAAAGCCCACGGTTCGGACGGTATCACCAATAAGGTGTACAAACTCCTCTCCACCCCTCTCATAATACTTATGACCGCCATCTTCAATGGCGCCATGAGCAAGAACATCTTTCCACAAGCGTGGAAAAAGGCCACCGTCATCGGTATCCCCAAGCTAGGCAAACCCAAGTCCGATCCCATCAGTTACCGCCCCATTAGTCTGCTCAATGTTCTCGGCAAAATCTACGAGAGGCTTATTCATAAGCGTCTCAAAGACTATGCCGAAGCAAAGAGCCTCATCCGCAAAGAGCAGTTTGGTTTCTAAACCCAACACTCGTGCATCCAACAGGTCTACCGTATCGTAGAGCACTTAAGTGTGGGTCTCCAGCGAAACGCGACGACTGGCATGCTATTCTTCTACATAGCGAAAGCATTCAACAAAGTCTGGTCTTATTATATAAGCTTTACCAATTCGGAGTGCCAGACCGTCTCGTACTCATTTTGTCGAATCGCACCTTTCGCTATAGCATCGAGAACTTGGAGATAAAAACTCACTGTAAAAACTTTTTGGCTTTTGATATTTAGGTTACCGGCGCATAGTCTTACCCAAAATTAAAAAAGAAAAACCACGTAAGAAATGGATTTTCATACACTTTTCTCTCCCGCTCAGATGCGTTTTCTCCCCGCATATTTGTTCGATGTGCAATGACGTACTTTCTACCGTAAATTTGATAAAGTATCAAGGTACTTTCCAAGCAGGTGTAGTATAAAATTGTTTTTATAGTTTACAAGAATTTCTGCAACATAAAGAAAAAAAAATATTTTAAGTTTCCTATAGTTTTGTGGCGTGTGTTTATTCAGTTTAACTACTATAGAATTTATGTTATCTAAAGACGACATGTTATTTTAAGTTTTGTTGTGTGTTTATTTATTATCGTAACTTTGATTTAAAAATTATATTAGAACATAGGTGTATATTTTGTGAATCATATATTATTCATATAAAATTAATTTGCATGACCTAAACAGGCAAAGTATGGACTGTATATTAAACCACCAACTTTTACAACTGGTAACACCTATATTTTCTGCATATAAATTATTCTTCTTCTTATAAGATGATCGATCACTACGAAATGTAGGTATGGGAAAAGAATAATGCGATTTCTGGCTTTTCTAGTACTCTAACCTCAGTTGGTCAAAAGTGTCTTTGAATCCTTTTACGAAACTGCATCGATTGGCAAAATGAAAATAAAAATAAATGTAAGAATTAACGTTTTTCTAGCTGACTGTAGCATTTATCTAAAATCTGTGCATGCAGTTAGGAATTACTCAAGAAGTTAAGGAACGCTTTCTGCAGCTACAACGGTCAATGTTGCTTCCCTTACTGCCTCGTCTCAACTTCCACCCTGCATTACTCAGATCGGACAAGGAATCAAGACAAGGACCATTGGAATTCTTATACTAAATGTTTAATATAAGTGTTGTCGGCACGGTTGGCGCAGTGGTTAAGCAATTGACTGCTGCGTTACGTGTCGCGGGTTCGATCCCCGCACGGAACAAATATTTGTATGACCTGCAAGTAGTTGTTCCAGGTCTGGCTGTTTGTGTATGTGAGTTTTAAATGTTTGTAAACGCACCCACGATACAGGATAAATTCATAGTGTGGGGCAAAGTTTGTTAAAAAATATATATATATATATATATCTATCTAATAATATATCATTTATTCCTATTGGAGTTGGTACCAGCTCGTGGCATCATCCTTTTGTGACAACACTGCAGGTTTATCATATTATTTTATACAATAGTGTGTTTTTACAAAGGTAATAGGTTGCCGCCCGCAGGTTTTTCCACTGCTGCCGTATTTTACAGTGCACATGAAAATTGATAAGCCACTGTAAAGGTTTGCGACACGTACATTCAGCCTCAAAAAATGTACCTATACAATATCAAGAATTCATTTGATTGTCTACAATTTGTATTTCATAATACAATTAAGTACACAATAAATTCATAAAATATTATGGAACAAAGACTAGAACATTAAATTAATTCTTGTATATGTATAGTTTTAATGAGGCTGACTGTACCTATAAAAAATCAATAACAGTAATGGATCATGATCGTTGTCAAATGTTTTTTTTTTCTGCTTTAATTAATCATAACAAATAAATTGAATGACGATTTCTATAATAGTCCATTCCATTGTTGAAGTAATTAAAGGAATGTTTGTTAACCTAATGAACAAATTAAAAATAATCCGACAGATAATTTTTCTTAACTTGAAATGATACAAATATTATACATTGACGAAAAACTCTCAAACATGCTAAAAGTCCCATAAACCTGTTTTTTGAAGCAAAAATGAGTAACAACGACCGCCAAAGCCTTTCAGTGGATCTCAGCGAAGTGTCTATTGTGAGGGTACACAATGACTTTTGACAGGGCTGTGTCACAACATAGATAGATACAGAAGGTTAACTTCATACAACGAGAGGAAACGTACGCACACATAAAGTATAAATTACTTTATTTCTGTAAGTACGTTTATACAAACGCTTCTACACGTCAATCTTATTTTTTTAACTAGATGAGGTCGGCATTTCCTATCTGACTACTCTGAGAAGAAAGGCCGAATGAAACTTAGAGATCACAGTATCTTTTAAAGTACAGTCAAAATCTTGGTCAGATCATATGAAGACTATGTAGATCGGTGTCTGAAATGGTCTTTTGAGGAAAGAACCACACAGATTCAGTGGATCTGTACAGTCAGTGCACGCATTTGTCAGTAACCGTGCAGCTCAACTCAGAACTTAAGGAGCTCAACGATTCAACGAACAATACCAAAGAAAGGACATTTGGGTAAGCCGCCTAAACTACTCAAACTGCCAGACCATGATTAAAACTGAAACTATGCCCCACATAGTCCTCACATTAACAATAATTTAAATAATAAGTATTTGCTTCGGGAACCATCATCTTTATTTGGAAATACAAACGCGCAATGATAAGTGCACTACTACAAAGCGTGGCAGTACAAAACATAGAAGCTTTGCCTCTAAAGCGGGTTACTCTGTGGCGCAACGTTCGTGATGATTCGGAAACACGAAGATTTCCGAAACTCATACCTTTTCTGGTTCACCTTTACGTTCGCGTCTGACAGCCAGACTTATGTATAGTTACATAAATGTTAAGCTTATTATAAACAAACATTAGTTTGAGTCACTTTTGTATTGTGAACTCATTCTCAATAAAGATTCGTAGAGTATCGTAATTAATTATATACCCCTTCTGTCACGATGTGTGCGTGCGTCAGTTTTCACTCGATGTATGGTTCGACCTTCTGTATCTATTTGTTATGTAGCGGTATCCTTCAACAATCCACTGTTACAATTTATTACGTAATTTTTTTCATCATCTGTCGTGTCAAATCCTTTGTCCGGTGATTTTCAGGTTAATCGAGAATAATGCGAGTGTATTAATGAGTCGAATATTGGACTCATTCATTTTGCTTGTTACTCTCTGGGTTTCGGGGAAATAATTATCTTAATGTTGATTGCTATTAATATTAAAGGATGGTGTAATAATGATTTCGTGGAATATATTAATAACGCTTCTGTGAAGTTGTATGTAAATTGTTTTTCATATTGACAAATTGTTGTGAATGGTATTTAGCAAACCGTGTCTGAGTAATCTTTTTTCTGGAATAGTAAAATATTGGGCATATAATCTCAAAAACAGACCATACTTACCTGCATTACTTAATGTTTTAATTGATTAGGTATATATTTTTTTTACATCGTAGGTATCTAAACTTTATCACAGTAAATTCAATTTAGCGAGTCGCGAAATTTTCATGCACCGTGCGCTTACGGTCCCCTAAAACACGCAGTATTAATACGACACGGCCCTTTTCATCTGAAGAGCGCATAGACAATCGTCAACTCTATGATAATGTGTCAGATTTGCATTTCCCTCGTTATTTTAACGTTTCATATGCCTCTGACGTTCCCCTGTCCTGTGTTTTGTAATCATCGAGCTTATGGAAGGGAAACCACAGGAGAAAAAAAAAATTAAGGACATTTTAAGGATTAAAAAGAAGCTTTCAAAATAACAAGGTTTAATCCTTATCTATAAAAATCAATGCCACTTTTCGTTCTAATTTTATAACTCAAGAACGGATGGACCGATTCTGCTAATTCTTTTTTTAGAATATTCCTAGAAGTACGAGGATGGCGCATACGAAGAGAAAAAAAAATGTTAGGCGGTACGAAGTTAGCTCGCCGTTCGATAAGGACCAGGCCCGGGTCGACGGCGCGTTGTGTTCCACGCGCGCCTCAAAGAGATGTCAGCACCAACGACGGGGTTTGCTAGGACCGATGCCTGCTAGGGTTGCGGAAAAGTCCAAGAGGGTTACCGTGGCCCCTGGCACAGGCAACTGAAGGAACACGGGTGGGTTTTAGTCAGTAAGAGTCTGACACGCCCTACTGCTCTGCCCAGAGCGGGAGAAGTTATTTGATGATTTCCCACCCACAAAAAAAAAAAAAAAGGCGGTACGAAGTTCGCGTGGTCAGCTAATACATTAATAAAATAGAAAATTTTGCCCATATAGCCGACGCATGAATAAATAACCTTCGAATGTGGTTTCAGAGCGAAAAGTCCTTATTTTCTTCCTAATCTGTTTTGAAATAACAATGCTCACGCATTAAAAACCCCAAACAATCAAATGAACTTATTTTGCTGTAGGATAGCTACAATCATGGCCATTATCAAAAAAGATAAGTAATTAAAATAAAAATGAAAAAAAAAACGGAAGCCCATAAAAAAAAACAACAGCATTAACAATAAAAAATCTTCGTCATCAAAACAAAACCAATCTGAACACTGCACACATTGCAGTTATGACTTTCCAACTATTTCATAGTACATAATTACAACGTCAGTATACCTCTACTCAAATGGACTGTTTCTGGAGAA
The DNA here is from genome assembly GCA_937001585.2 of Brachylomia viminalis. Lineage (NCBI taxonomy): Eukaryota > Metazoa > Arthropoda > Insecta > Lepidoptera > Noctuidae > Brachylomia > Brachylomia viminalis. The sequence goes on from OW443299.2 coordinate 16,654,187, forward strand.
ATCCGTACACATGGCTATCCTAGTCAAAACGTATGACAGACGGGGGAATCCCTGTAACTAAATTATTCGTGGTCACGTATTCTGCGAGGTTTCAGCTTTGTACTGAAATTTTAATTATACATCAGACCAACGTTGCCAGATGAACTTATGTGGAAATAATTAGTTTTAGCAGATTTTTACTTTTAGTTACGTGTGTGGTTGAGGGCTGTATGACGTTGAAGCTTGTCATACAGTCAGTATCCTATTTAACAGTTACTCAAAACTAATTACAATTAAACTCGTACCTAATTGAAAAGTTATGTGTGCTTATAACATGTTGAAAGTTTTATCACATTTTGGAAACTTCAAGATACTGTATTGGTTGAATTACTTTCTGAATTTTAATTTTTATGTGTGCATAAGACTCGATTGCATAAAGAGCATATAAAGTAAACTTATTAACAACTATGGTGGTTTCATGGTGTCTATAAATTGTTCATGGGGACAGCGGTATCTACAATGCCACATGCGAAATACGCATCACACTGACGTCACGCAAAATCCTGCATCGCGCAAGCAGAGTTTGCCGCGCAACTAGCATACACAGGGTGAAATTGAATTCATGGGCAATATTTTAAAGGGTCATTGTACTCATCATTATGAACAACTTTTACTAAAAGACCAAAACTGCAATCACAAAAAAAAAAATCTGCTGTTCCCTACATTTATGTTTGCATAATCCTTCAAAATGTAGGGAACAGCTGTTTTTTTTTTTGGATTTCAGGTTTGGTCCCATAGTAAAAGTTGTTCATAATGCAAATATGAAAATAAAGATCTGATTCTGAATGATGAGTACAATGGCCCTTTAAAGTAATGCCCATGAATTCAATTTCACCCTGTCTATACAACGTCCCGACATCAATCGTCGGGCAGTTGCCCACCAGATACGACACCCGTCTGGTCGGAGGATCCTCCCTTTACTATGGAGCTATGAGCGAACTTTTGCACCCTGTTCTTCATACCTTCTATATGACGATTCAAATACAAATAATTACGCCATTCCGAACTCCCATTAAAGACAACATAATACTAACTGATATACCATTCAATAAATTGTAAAACTTTTTCTAATAAACGATATTTAGGGCTAACACGACTCGGTACCATGTTGTTCGAGCAGTTGGCACGACGGGCTTGTGGTCGCCACAACTCAATAACTTTGCTAACCAAGTGACGTTCCTAACGTCTCGTGGTAGGGGGACGAAGAGGGGGGAAAGCGGGTGTGTTGACTATAGAAAGTTAGTCCCCATTACGTCTGTGGACGTATCTGTTCTACGTCTTTGTTTGGTTGTTCGGGAATTGAGTTTGTATTCATAGTTTAGAGTACTAAGCAATACTGAGCAAAGGCGTACCTGCTGCTCGACTAATCGGACTACACATTCGGCATTAACCAGCGGATTTGATTGGGTGCAACCAGATATATAGGAAAAATGAAAGTGAAAATGAAAAATGAAAAATGTTTTATTTGTTATACAAGTAAATTTAACAACTAGTGATTGGAGTCTCCTTTTAAGCAAAAAAGCCTGTGTTAGGAGACTCTGCTCTTCCAAAACTTAAAATATTAACATAAAATTACTTGTTTTAAGTGTTATAAAAACAGGCGATTTAAAATAAAAAGAGAAAATTAAAACTAGACAAGAAGCATGCAAATGTGTGAGTGAGAGTAGGGGTGTGTGAATGTGACTATGACTATGAAGGTGTGTAAATGTGAAAATGGGGGTGTGTGAGTGTGAATACTAAGGAGTGTTACTGTGAGTATAAAGGTGTGTAAATGTAAATTTGAATGTTGAATGTGAGCATCTGTGTGTATGAAAGTTAAGTGATAGTGTGAGGGTTTGTTAAATTTAATGAAAAATACAGAGTGAGTGTAAGTAGCAATGAATGAATCAGACTGTATGTATGTGTATGAGGAAACGAATGATTTCATCACTAAAGCCAAGTAGAACAGTGACTAGATACACTATTGTAATACGCCGGTGACGTGCTTGATACCTCAAAACGTAAAATGTCTTACGAAAGGTGCTTTTAAATAAAGCGGAAAAGTTTCCAACACACATTTTTTAAATACGCATGAAAATGCTGAAAATAAATGCCTCGAAAAAAGACATTTTGACAAATGAACGAGTTCCGAAACTTTTAAGGAAAATGTCGGACATTTTTTCTGTTACAATGTTGTCAATCAGTCACAGGCCTCATAGGCCGAACGGTTTTTCTTTGCCGGTTTCCCTGCTTGCGTTGATTTGATTGAAACTTCCTTTCACACACCTGAGACGGGGTACAAGCTATAGGTATTAAGCAAATTCGATGGATGCGGTAATCTCCGTGCTTATTCGTAATTGGAAAATTTTACGAAGAATTTTCCAGAAAGTATAAAAAAATATGTGTGAGCATTTCTTTTTTTGAGCGCTGGTAAAATGGAAACCGTTTTATGAACTACTTTTTATGTGAAAGCTGAACGTTTTAAAATAATACGGATGCAGAGATTAAAATATTTTTACGCTTTGTTTGATACTGGGTTCCGTCGACCTAAAAACGCATCTGGGCGAAACTTGTAAAGCACTTGTGTACTGTGACTGTACAGCGCTTTTTGTTTTTATTTGTGCTGCATTTTACACCAATACTGGTTTAAAAACAACATTTAAGAAGATGATCGTTTTTAAGACATTTTGGTACCTACTTATTCGCAGTTGTGTATTAAAAAAACCGGCCAAGTGCGTTTTGGACCACGCACAATGAAGGATTCCGTAGTTGCGATAGTTTATCCCAAAACAAACTTAGCATTGTAGTAGAAAAACACGTTCTCCCATACATCGATATACATCACGGCCAATTCCCCAATTGCAAATGTAAGTTTGTAATAGCATTTTTTTTTAATGCGATTAAGCTATATGTTTACTATTATCGGACTTCTTCCTTAGGCTTTGCTTTATTTGCGAGTATCAAAAAAAATCGCATAAATGGCCGTATTTTTTATTATTACTAATACTACTATATACTATAATACTACTACTTTTAGCACACAAGTGTACAGAGGCGGACTTAATGCCATAAGCATTTTCTACCAGTCAACCTTTGGGTGATGCAGAGACAAACAGTGGTAGGTGCAATTTATAATGCTTTATTTATTTTTTAATTAATAATTTATATTTTAGAGCTCCAAGGGATTGTAGACCTACGTATTTGATATTTCAACTTGATACCTCCACGTGTTCCTGAGAAATAGGGTCTTGATAGATCAGTCTGTCAATACCCCCACAGATCAGTCTATCGATCACTTCATTGTCTGTCCGCCTGTCAGCAGGCGGACAGACAATAAAGTGATCCTATCAGGATTCCGTTTTTTCCTTTTGAGGCACGGAACCCTAAAAACAATAATTGTATTAGTATACCTATTTGCATTATAGTTACCATTTCCATTGTATGCCATTACCAATATCTTGATGAATGAAGTAAACAAGGAACAAAGGAAGAGGTGTAACTCGTTTTGGGGATACGATCCAATCGATAAATGATGAATGATTTTGAAACCGTTTTGTTTTACCTTCATATAGCTAAGTATAAGTAGCAGTATACAAAAGATCTATACAATATCTGACAATTGCGTACACTGACTGGACAGGTCCACTCAATCTGTGTGGTTCTTTCCTCAAAAGACCATTTCAGACACCGATCTACATAGCCTTCACATGATCTGACCAAGATTCGGTCTGGACTTTAAAATACACTGTGACCTCTGAGTTTGTTTCGGTCTTTCTTCTCAGAGTAGTCAGATAGGAAACGCCGACCTCATCTAGTTTAAAAAAAATATGATTGACGTGTATTTGTACAAACCTATTTACAGAAATAAAATCCTTTATCATTTATATCTGAAAGCAAATATGGAACAACTAGCACCTTCTGAGGAAATCCAGTTCTGCGTTCGGGTGTACCGTAACACCTGTGCACACCACACACATCCTGCCTAGTTTGGTTAGCCTTCAGTCACGATACTGGCATGTAAATAATTATTATCGTTATCAAGTCAACTAGAACACGACCATTACTACACCTCCCCACGACCATTAAGTAAAGGAAATAGCAAGAACACTTCCCTGTAATTGGATAAATTGCTGTAACCACCTCGATTACTATAGTTACTGCGGCATATTTTACCGGTGTTTGATGTTGTTAAGTTCCTTGTATGACAATTATTATGATTTACATGATTATTTCATATGATAATGGAAAACATTATTTTTATTGATAAAGCAAGCCAAACCAACAAAATTATTTACAAGGATAGTAAAAATAGGTAATCAGAGGAGTTTGTGGCTAAGTCATAACAGCCGCACGGGACGATAAATCAAGTTAAGCTACGCTTGCCGCGGTTAGTCCGTGGATGGGTGACCAACTTTACATACCAAGACCCCTCCGTGCCTCGGAAAGCATGTTAAGTCATTGGTTCCGGCTGTCTTTAGTCGATCTTTGATAGTCGTTACGGGTCATCAGAAGCCCGAAAGGCTGACAACCAGTCTTACCTAAGGGGTATCGTGTTTAGCTCACCGTCCGATCAGGACCAGGCCCGTGCTGGACGGCACGTACGTGTTCCACGGCCGCCTCAAAGAGATGTCAGCATCGAAGAGGGGGCCCACTAGGGCCCAAGCCTGCCGGGAAAGCGGGATTATCCGAAAGGGGTACCGCTGACCCGGAACATAAAGGGCCAAGGAAGGAACACGGGTGGGTTTTAGTCAGTAAGAGTCTGACACTCCCTTCCGCTCCACCCAGAGCGGGAGGGGTCATTTGATGATTTCCCATCCTCAAAAAAAAAAAGAGGTATCGTGTTACCCAGTAACTGGGTTGTGGAGGTCAGATAGGCAGTCGCTCCATGTAAAATACTGGTATTCAGCTGCATCCGGTTAGACTGGAAGCCGACCCTAACATATTTGGGATAAGGTTAGGCAGATGATGAGTAACAATAGGTAATCACAGCGGCAACATCAGAAGGGCAATTTCCGTATTTTTAAGAACGTTCACATACTAATCTCAGTCTCATGCTGTCAAAAAGGCCTTAATTTTTACCTTAATTTTTGACAAGTTTTTGATATTGACTGTTGCTGCGATGAGATCGCGATTTTGTATAGAAAGTGGCTATGGACCAATAGCGATATGGTTTTGATATTTGTGTAGGGACCTCATCTATATTCTTGTGCAAAGGCGTATCAAAATGTGTCCCAGCAATTTCGAGAAAAGTAAACTTTGGAATTTACAGGATTTTCAAGGGCAGGTACCCTAACCGTTGTAGCTACAAGAAAACGTTCTAAGGAAACTGTCTTTACTACACGTCCGAATATTCACCCTGTATATTATAAAAGTGTATTTTTAATCAAAATTGCCCGATATTTTGATGCCACTTTGCAGACGGGTAAAGATGAGATATCTCCTTTAATAACGGTTTATATACCTATAAACCAAAGGTGATTGAAAATTATATTATACGTAAACGAAGGCACAGAGATTTAATGGGGTGTGACAAAAAGACTTCACAAGACAAACCTGTGAACAAAAACTCATTGATAACAAGCCAAATTAAAACAAACAGAAGCTCATTAAAACTGGGTTTAACGACCGAAAATTTTACCTCGAGCCCTGAAAGTTAAGCATGGGTTAAAATTGTTCGTTTAAATTCGTTTATTTCGTCCCCACTTTGGGTAACAAACGTTACGATTGCCCCCCAGAGTATGGGGTTCACGTTAACCCGGGTTCAGAACGACTGCTGCCGAAATTAGGGCAAGTGTATGATATTGTGATTTTCTTGCAAAATTAGAGGTGGGAAAATTTTAATTTTGGAAATTGGTTTTGGGATTTGTATAAAGTGTTATAGCAAGATGTATTGGTATATGAGCGTGCATTTATTTATTTATTGCAGACATAATTCTAGTCCATAGTTCTACACTCATACATTTGAATTTTAAACAGATAAAAACCAAAAATAAAATAGTGATTAATTGGCGCAGTGGTTAAGCGATTGACTGCTGCGTTACGTGTCGCGGGTTCGATCCCCGCACGGAACAAATATTTGTATGACCTGCAAGTAGTTGTTCCGGGTCTGGCCGTTTGTGTATGTGAGTTTAAATGTCTGTAAACGCACCCACGATACAGGAGAAATTCCTAGTGTGGGGCAAAGTTAAAAAAAAAAAGTAAATTATTATTTTAATTTCAATAGGAAAAGAGATCAAAACATATAAATTTTGTTAGACCGTTAGCGTAAGCTACTTCATATTAGGCACCGTTTGTCAGGGAAAGTAATTAATTGCTACAAATGCATAATTATGTGGTTTACACTTTAGCATGTTAACAGATAGATCCCTCTTCATCCTATAAACAAAAAGAACTGTTAACTCATTTCTCGTAGTTTCTAAAATTAGACTGTTAATTTAGTTCATAAACTTTTTTTCTAAACAGCGACATTAAGAACCATCTCCCAAGAGTTAAGACGGGATGCAGGATATATCACACTATTGTGATATTCATGGAAGACTCAAACCTCTTGCAAGTATTATGATCTCATTTACGATTCCCGAGACGTCGGTCGTCGCTCACTTTGTAAACTTTTATAGTTTCCCGTTTAAACTTTCATGAATTTAATCAATGCAGGACATTTTGTAATAATTTTTATGAACTAACTTTTGGTAGAATGGTATGAATATTTACGTGATCGCTGTCTCCACTCTTGGGGAAGAGGTTTATGGAGGTTTTAGAGTTTTCCAAGTTTATTAATGAACCTTATTGTATTATGAAGATGAGGCTGTAAAATGTTTGGGCATTGTGTATATTTAAACTTGAAAGTGTTTACCGAGATACAAAAACTATTACGGGAAACGAACGAACGCTTATTTAATACCTACTCTAATTAACGGTGTTCCAACAAAAATTCAATCGGAAATAACAAATAATAATTATAAAAATAAATACAAAAAATTCTTTGATTGTCTTTGAAAATGCATCACCTGTGTAAAGTTCATTCAATTAGTAATTAGCATCGACGAGCTGTCTGACCCGCGCCGTCGTCGTTTTTGTACTTGTTTTGGTGTTTATTTATGAACTACCCACAATGTTTTTCTATATTGTTTTTACCTTCTATATTGATACTTCATTAGTTTTTAAGATTCCTAAAAAGTGTTTCAACATCCGGGCAAACCTATTGTTGTTTTTGTGATGTTTCTATTTATATTTTGTTTTGTTCCTTTAATAAACAATAAAAAAAAATAGTAAATGGTTTATTATTTCTGTCAGTAACAGCTTGGAGTCGTATCAGCCGGGCACAAATCTAGATTCGTGCCCGGCTGATGGCAATGACCTCGCTCCATAATTACATGGGACTGAAATATATCTTAGCGAAATGTGGGTGTTACTATAGCCACCTCTGCCTAGTCATTTGGGGTTAGCCGGCGTGATGTCTTGTTATGTTATTTTGATAACTCCCTTTTGATTTGATTTTGTTATTATGTAACATTAATGTATTGTTGAGAATATCAAAAATGTAGCCGGTAAACTGTAGCACTCTACACATGCTACGCAGTCGTAGCAAATAAGCTACGCTTTCGTAGCAGGTGCCGGATTTGCTACGAAGTCGTAGCAAACAAACGATTGCTACGTAGGTCACCATCCTTCACTCTCTATAAATACGCGGACTTTGTCGAATATCAAACCGCCAACAGATATCTGGGTTACTATATGAATCGATTAAAATGTATAATGTATTTCTTTCAAGAAATCTGAGTTAGTAGTATCGAATATTTTGCCTGCTTACACTTTACACCTACTCAATAAGAACTGCCAAGAATAAAATCGAGTGCCAAGAATTCATCACTGAGATCGTAATTCGATAAAGTCCAATCGCTTGTACGTTATTTAGATATATTACACGACGACAATGACTTTCATTTTAAAAGACTAAACGATTTTAAATAGAATGAAGTTTCATATTTATTTACACAGCTGTTGATATAAACTTGCTGTTTCAAAAAAATAATGTTATTCAATCCACATAATTCTGACCTGATCTTTAAATAAAACAATAGCTCAAAATTACTATCGAAGTTCGTATTATTTTATTTTGTTTAGTTTGATCTCACGCGCTGATGGCAATATATATTTTAAGAAAAGTTTTAGGTTGATTGATTTTAGTTTAGTTTGAGGGTCATCGCCCAATCTGTTTTTGCACTATCTGATTATCTATACATATAAGGCCTATAGGCAGCTTGAGTAATTTATGCGGCCTACCCAAATGTCCTTTCTTTGGTATTGTTCGTCGAATCGTTGTGCTCCTTAAGTTATGAGTTGAGCTGCACGATTACTGACAAATGCGTGCACTGACTGGACAGGTCCGCTCAATCTGTATGGTTTTTCGTCAAAAGACCGTTTTAGACCAATCTACACGACCTTCACATGATCTGACCAAGATTTTGTCTGGACTTTAAAAGAGACTGTGACCTCTGAGTTTGTTTTGGCCTTTCTTCTCAGAGTAGTCAGATAGGAAACGCCGACCCCATCTGCTTTTTAAAATATGATTGTCGTGTAAAAGTGTTTGTACAAACCTACTTATAGAAATAAAATCATTTATCATTTATAATTAAATCTTAGCAAAACCAAAAAACAAAAAGTGTGCAATTTTCACCAAAACTTTTTTTATACCAATCAGTCCTGTGTCTTATAAGAATCTAAAAACTCTAGCGAACCAACTTAGGTACTAGAAATGATAGAAATTGCAAAAAACTTTTCCCATACAGTTCGTAGGAATGAGACTGAGATGAGAGAGAACACGATATACTAGTGTATAAGACAACAGTCGAATTATTCGGTTACTTCCCTGGACTGAATCTGTAACTATCTGCTATATTCGTTCCCTACGAATATAGCAGATAGTTACAGATTTACCCTTGTATATGATTACCATCTCGCTATACCTTTATGGAGCTAAGCAAAGTTTGTAGAACGTACACAGTCAAACATTAAGTTTAGGCCTCTTCTGTCATCTTTGTTTATAATAAAAATAAATATATATGGTTAGGTTAGGCGTGAATTATACAGAAACGGCGCAAGGTGAAGGCGCGGCGCAGGCGCTGAGCAGGCATGATGCCATTTCAAAACGTTTTCATACAAAATGTACGTAGGCGACCATACAAGGCGCTCATTAGTTTACCAAAAAAAAAGCATAGAAAATTTCTACTGAAGGCTGCGGGTGTCAAGTTCAGGACGAGCTGCTTCTCACACGGACAGCTGTACGACGCTTGCTCCCGCGTCACCCGTCCTGCCTTCATATTTTGGCTGCTGAGACCATAAATGCAAAAGAATTTTTTTTATAAAAAATGTGGCTGTTTTTATATAAAAAAAAAAATATAATTGAAATAAAAATGAATTTTAGTTTAATGTGGTGTCTTACGACTTCGACGCGAATGAATTCGTGGGCGGAAGCTGGTTAGTAAAGAAGTTCAAAAGAGTTCCCTAGGAACTTATTCTAAAATTAAAAATGGCAACCCGTTCTACTTTTTAAACCGTAAACCGTACCCTAGTCGTATCGTCAGTACAAATACTCGTTACTTAAATTGTGTTTGTATTATTTGTCCGTCTTTTAAATATTGGGGGATTCTCACCTCTTTAGGTTCCGTACAAGTACAATTACTGTACTTTTTACATAGTTTACACCCTGTATAAGGAAGTGCGCCATTTTACTTTTATTTTTAAAGTCAATAAAATGAATGGGGTCTTAAATAGGGTAGGTGTTAAGTACTTTTGTATTAACGATTAAAATAGGGCGGGTCCTGAAGGGACTGAAAAGTAATTCAAAGAGAATGTCGTTTACTTCGTGTGAACCAAAAATGTACGGTCTACTGGATTACCTATCCAGTAGACCGTACATTTTTGGTTCTGAAATTTGAATTTATTTAAACATAAAAATTAAAAATATATTTTGGTAAACAAAATATTAACCCCCAAATAACATTGAAATATATAAAAGTAATTCAACAGCAAGCTCAAATATTATAAAATATTCATTTCGTTTATAGTTTACAATAGCTTTATAGTTTACATAATTCTATGAAGCTACATAAAGAAATATAGTAAAATGCACGTTCAAATTCAACTGAAGAATTGAAACCGACTTTCAAAGCCGAACTTCGCTACTTTCACCCAAAAACTTTAAAACGACTATTAAACTTTACGACGGGTGTTATCACGGGGCAAACTTTCGAATAAATTTGGTCGTCCATATCCTGACGTTGGGTACAGACGAACAAACAGTTTCGTATGCAGGTACACCTATTCATGTTTCCAATATTCTTTTTACGCAGAAGACACAAATAAAAGAGAGATGTAAAAGACTCGACAGCTCAGCACAGTCACAATATTGTATAAAAGTAGTGCCTCCATACCTGTCTCTTTGTTCGACTGTACATCAGTTTCGGGGCCATTTCTCCATCTATCAGAGTGACACGCAATCAAACAATACAATAAAACTTCTCGTCCGAAAAATACTTGAAAATAATTTCCTCGTTTAAATTCAGAAGGGGAGGTTGCCAGTTCGCACAAAGGTTTGCAGGGTAGGTAGGTAGGTAGGTAATAGCAGAGGTGCTTGGTACATTGTATGATGAAAAAACGGTAACGAGACAGGAGTGCAGCGTGTTTTGAAGGAACAATGTTGGTTTCAGAGAGCCCTATCGTATGGTTCTGTCATGTTCTTACACTTATTTATTTATTTCCACTTACAGCTTAGTATAAAATTTTTGGACATTTGAAATTGTTCAGCTCCGTAAAAATTATACGAGAAAACAATGACACATGCAATTGAGCTATTTAAACATGATAATAAACTTTAAAAAAATAACTAAGTCGGATAATAATAGACGAATGATATACAATCACTTATAATTTACCTTAAGTTCACCACGATAACATCGCTGTGTCACCTATAAACGTTCCCCACTGATTTGAAACCCGTCTACCTGACGATAATATTCACAGATCGAGTGATATAACCACAGCGACCACAAGGCTGACTGTTGACCGCAATTTGACGTCATTAGGTCCAACCTACATGTATGCAGCAGGCCATCCTCTAGATATAATCCCTTAATCGCTTCTAACTGGCTGAAAGTGGTGGGGTGTGGTGTGCATTATTCATAGTTGAGACTGCATGGCGCCTCTTATTGCTGTTATGTGAATATGAAATAAAAATAAAGATAGAACATTTTTTACTTGTGATTTGTGATTTAAATGATGCAGTAAATCACCTACATTAAGTAACTAGGGCCTGTTTTTTGATCCGTAGGTAACTCAACCATTAGTTAAAAATAAAAATAAAATTGGCAAAATGTGTTGATTTGAGCAACACATTTTGCCAAAATTTTACCACTAACTCATGGTTGAGTTGACGACACGGTTGGCGTAGTGGTGAAGCGATTGACTGCTGCGTTACGTGTTGCGGGTACGATCCCCGTACGGAACAAATATTTGTATGACCTGCAAGTAGTTGTTCCGGGTCTGGCTGTTTGTGTATGTGAGCTTATTAAATGTTTGTACACGCACCCACGATACAAGAGAAATTCCTAGTGTGGGACAACGTTTAAAAAAAAATAAAAACAAAAGTAAATAGTAAAAATCGGCCCTTAAGTACATTTCAATAAGCAAAACTGAGTAATTAGGAAATTGTGCAAACTGTTATCGGTCAGCATAGTGCATAGTAGCGAAATAGATTTTCAGCAAATTATAACCAAAAAACTATTTCAGGAAGTTAGTAAAAGTTCAACAATTTAAAACCTAACTTCATGAAGCGTAGTTTTGTTCAAAAATCACACGTAAATTCCTTTGAACGGCAAAATTCTCTCAGCAAAATTCCGTCTAACGTTTGTTTGAATAAAGTCTGAATATCCAGACGAGAGATCAAGGTAATCGAGTTTTTAGTCTAGATCGTAATATCGGCTGAATCTGTGCACAGATGTGGCCTATCATTACAGCTATAACGGTTATAGAACTCATCATCGCAGACATTATAGTAATCGTTTTGGAGGTGAATTTCACTGTGCCCTGCGAGATTGTGGGTCATAAAAATATTTTTGTACGGGAAGAATAAAATTTAACACGAGAATATTATTGACCGAATGAAGCGTTAAGGTGAGGTTCATGGGTTGAATCTGTAGTAAAACAATATAGGTGTGAAATTGTAGAAATCAAAAAAATTGGTAGTATTGATGAATGAAATAATAAAATCAAAATCAATCCTTTCCTTTCCTTTCAATTAAAGCACCTGCCATCTAATCTCTTCACCACCCTTAGTTGACTGGTAGAGAATGCCTAAGGCATTAAGTCCGCCTTTGTACCTTTTGTGCGAAAAGTTTAAATAAATAAATATAGTCCATTAAGTTTAATCTCAAAATGGTAAAAGAAAACATCGTGAGGAAACCGGCATGTCCTAGAGCCTAAAATTCGAAGTCATGTGACATCTACCAACCCGTGCTGGGCCCGCGTGATGGATTTCGGCCCTCACCCTCTCACAGAGAGGAGGCCTGTGTCCCAGCAGTGGGAACATTTTATGCAAATTAAGCTTATTGGTTATTAGTTTTTATCTTTAAATACCGCAGAACTAATTAGGAACTCGTTTGATGCCGATTGTGATCGACCTTTATTTAAGAAAGAAAGAATGAAAATTGCGTTTATTGGCATTGCAGCAAAATAAACCTTAAAACTAACACCTTCAAACTGTAAAACAGAAAACAACAATTTATTATAATGCCAAACGAGCCTCAGCTCAGCATAAAGTGAGATGACAACACAAAGTGTACCACCTGACGTTGATTTTCAGCTGCAGGCCACGAGTGCCATACGCTGGATTAGCAAACACAGGGAATTTAAGTGTGTCCGGTATAATAAATTAAGAAAATTAATTGAATGTGATGATAATATAGAAAAGCTCGTACAACAACATTAAGGTACATATTACTTAACTCATAAACCACACTCGCGAAAAAGAAGCATAGCACCTAAACTTGTATTGACATTGCGAAATGAGCATATCTACGTTGGTAATACGATACATTTACTAAAATACTCAATTCTTGCTAAGCTCCTTTTGTAGTTATAACTGTCAAACAACGCAAACTAGTACGTTCCAACTATTAGCACCTAGTTACCTCTTAGTTAACATGGTTAGACACTAGTGGATCAAGGCGGAACAAATCCCCGGAGATGCGTATCAACACTGGTATATTACAGCGATGAAGGCGATAATCGCTGTATGTAGATTAGCTAGGATTATTCTGCACATAGGTGCATAGGAGTAGGTATGTACTTGTATGTTGTAAAAAGATTTTTACGTATACTTGATTGAAAAGTGAACTTTAAACGTGCAAATAATTCATTTGAATTGTATCATGGCCTTTTTTAGAAATTTTGACGTCTAGTAAAACAACTTTACACCTTGAGGAGACTCCGATCAGTGTCGTGACGTGTTTATAAAGAGTGGACGGAACGTAGACGTTAAAAAAATATATTTAAGTCCCTCGTATCGTGGGTTATCAGAATCACCCCCATGTATGTTTCGCGACTTTTCATAGTTTTCCAGTTATGAATGCTGAGAGTCTGGCGCGTTTTTAAGGCTTACTTAAGAACTGTTTAGAATTTTAATTTAAAGTCGAAAATTTATGTCGTAATTCACCGAACGTAAATTTTTCAATTTACACCAACATTTTCATAACTTTGATAAAGTTACGAAGCTGATTTTTTACGCATAAAAGTAAAACTAACGAGAATTCTGTTGCAATAAAAAAATCTTGTAAAAGTGTTCTAGTTTTTTTTTGTCTGTCAGGTCGTAAATTCTCAAAAAATCTGAAAAAAATCATAACTAGAAAACTATGAAAAGTCGCGAAACATACGGTGATTCGGATACGCCACGATAAGCGGTATCAAATTTTTTTTTTTGGACATCAGTGTTCCGGCTACCCTGTATATGCTAGTTGCGCGGTAAATTCTGCTTGCGCGATGCTGGCTGGCTATGTGACACGCCGCTCGAAAGCTTCAAGGAAGTGGTGATGATGACGTCACGCTGAAGTAGTTGCACGAAGACTGCGCTAACGATCACGGCGGGGTCACCAGTACCTATAGAGGTATGAGGAACAGGGTGTAAAGTTCGCTCACATGGAAAGGAAAAGGGAGGATCATCCGATTAGAGGGGTGTCTTGTCTGGTGGGCCACTGCCCGACGCTTGATGACGCGCGATAAACTCTGCTAGCGCGATGCAGGATTTTGCATGACGTCAGTGTGATGCGTAGTAAGCAAGAGGCGTTGTAGATGCCGCCACATACATACCAGCCTATCGGTGGCCTTAGACCTAAGCTTATTTTAGCTGCACTAAAATATTTTTTGCTATCTACCGGTATGTCCTGCCACTACTTTTGTGAGATGCCAATAATTCTTTTTTACACGAATCCCTAAAAAAAGGACTCATAAGTTTTCTGGGTTCATGTATGTGTGTGAGTTTCTTTTTTATTGAACCAAAAGATCCTTATCACAAAACATATTCAATTTATAGGTCGCAATTGAATATGTGAATTGTTGTTTGTATTTATATACAAACCAATCAAAAATGTTCACTTAGAGGCAAACTGAAACAAAAGCTCTTATCAACTACGGGCGGTAAACAACCGCGTGTAGTTTATTATAAATTTATTAAAGCAACTTCGCCATTACTGTGTTTGAGGCAGACTTCCGAGACTTTGAAGTCTAGACATTGTCTTGAAGCCTTAAGTTTTTATAAGACAGCTTCCTGACTTGTGATGTTAGTGAAATAAAGTTAGGTGTAAGTTGAAGTCGTCCCTGTTGTGAAAAAGAATATTGTTTCTTGGTACCATTATTTTATTCGTGATATTTTTTTAACACTTGAAATGTTACATCTGGTAACTTCATGACGTGGCTTAAAATTTTGTATATTTTAGTGGCAGTAAAAAATATTGTAGATTCAATATGTAGTACAGATTTTCAAGATTCTAAATCTTTCGTAGCAGTAAATGCCGTGGTTTCCTAGAAGCTCTCTATTTAGAAGTCTAAAGCTAGAAGCAATGCTCAAATCAGTCAAGTACAAGTGAAGGTCAAGGTCAAGTCAGGTACATTTGCTTGACACATGCTGAGCTGGACTCACATTTAGTGCAACCTAGAGACGCACACCGCACTTTGTATATTCGCTATTTTGATTTGTAGTGTCATAGCATGTACTATTTATTCTGTGGTCATAGTGTCAATTATTTTTGTTATTTTTTGTATGGTGGCATTTGTTATAATTTAATTGTGTTTTTGTGCGTTGTGCTACGTCTTTTGTGTGCACTGAATAAATGGTATATCTATCTATCTATCTAAATATAAAAAACCAGTGGTATGAAAACCAAAGCTTTCTTCTTCACTGTCGGTTTTGGAGAGAGAGCACTCTCATGGGAGTTATCGTTTCATATTCGTTTAACAAAGTTTGATTATATTGCTTGGAGGTTTGGTATTAATTAGCGGCCTCCTTGAATTAGAGGTCATATAGATCGAAGGTTCAAGTTTGCATGTCCTCACACGTAAAATTTGTTGTGAAGAATTCAAAGATACAACTTCACAGAAACCCTACCACGTCTAGACACATTACCTAGAAACTTAGTAAGTCGTTACCAAGTAAAATGTCTTCATAGTCACCTAACTCTTCAAATTTAATTGTATAAAGGTTTAAAATACCTGTTATATTTTAACATAACAGCCCATCGATGTCTTCGGTTCAATATTGTTCTTCGAACTTGGCCATTACATAGAACGATTTTAAGGTCGATAGTCCCTTAATCACGGTGTCTGGCAGGCTGATTGGTGATTGCAGTAAAATTTTATCAGTCTTTTTATGAATTTTCTTGATAATTTGTCTGTTAGTTTCTTTTAGAGCGTTATAAGGTGATATTTTTTTCGCGTTTTTTTTGCTATTGACACGCTTGGAAGATTAGGTGATGATAGTAATAGGCTATTTGACTGTATCTTTTTATTTGATTTTTCGAACCTAGTAAGATATTTTTTTTATTTAAGATGGGTTTGCTCTCGACTCTAGTCTAGGTCAGTGGTGACAGAGACAGAATCGACGATGGAGTGCGCTTATATTAAGCCAAAGTAAAAAATATGTAAAAATATCTCAAAAAATGGCACAGTCCTATGCGTTTTAAAGTCGATGCTAGACAGAGACAGCACTATAAGCATCTGAAGTTACAATACAGGAACGCTATAGTAACTTCGCGCAATTAAGTACAATGATCGTATTGCGTGACAAGGATAGAAGAATAATCTTAAAAGTAGGTAATTTTTCCATATTTCCACCGAGGTTGTTTTTTTTTGCAAATCGACTTTTTTGTAAAATCTTTAAAATACTTATTTTAAAGATGTTACAAAAAAAGTCGATTTTATTTTTGATAGTTGTCAAATACTGTATTAAATTATAAAAATTCGTACTCGCTACTATCCTGCTGAATGGCAAATATTTCTACCATGGCATGAGGCATTCTGAAATACTTTGTGACGATACAAGAGAAGAAGAAGAAGTACAGACCTACCAGATACGATCAAAATAAGATCACATTCCGAAAGAATTTTAATTTTTTCCTAATCCATTGCTTCATATGTTTGGAACATTCATCTGCTCGACAACGTAAATAACGCAATGAATATTGTTGAGTGGTCAAAATTAAAGACCATTGTGTGTTACGCAATTAGGCTGCAGAATTAGGACTGGGATTAACTTACTATCGATGTGTCATCGCATTCTTAACATTACGATACAACTGCAATAAGTTTAGCAGCTAAATCAAAATAATTCCCAAAATATATAATATATATATAATCATATTTGATTTTTACACATATTGTTAAATATTTTTATTTAAAAAAACATTCAAAAATAGTAGCCCATTGGCATCAGGAACCGGGACCAAGCTGCCGGTTGAGAGAGGAACCTCCTTACTATACGTGCCGTGTCCAGCCGGTCGATTCTGTAACAACCTCACCGTGATAACTTTGGTGAAGTGAGCTATCATTCCACCGGGGTTGACAACTCACTTCACCTAAGTTATCACGGCGAGATTGTTACAGAATAGCTCAGCAAGAGAACTGCTTTCTGAATCAAGCCCTTACCCAGCCACGCAATGAGAGCCTCCTGAGGTGTTAGTCGAGGCTTTCCGCTATTAGTCCATTAGCTGTAACGATTATCGGTACAATTATTGCTGGGTAATTCTCACATGTCGACAACCTCGTGGGCTAAGTCATGATACTTGTTTTTTTTTTATCTTTCTCATCTCTCTCGTCATGAGGGACAGCGATATCAACAATCATTTGACGGCGCTCTCGTTGATCTATCTCCACCATATTATAATTCTTATTAGTGTCGCGTAGGAACTAGGTACTCGTATACTCAATTCCTGTAATATAACGTAACTACGTATATGTATTAAATTCAATTATACTTAATGCTCTGCCATAACAATCTTCGCATTTGCTGGCTCCATGTTTGCATTCAATTTGCGTGAGATGAGCCTAATATTGGCGGGAAATTTGGTTTTAATCTAAATGTTGCCACTGAAAATATTACAATGTTGTGGTTTTCGCGGTTCTCATCAATGATAAAATTGGACTGTTGTTTGCGTGTCATTACAGAAAAAAATGTTTGGTTTTCTGTTAAAGATTTTTATAATTCTTTAAAAACCATAATTCAAATAGTTAATTCTACCATCATGTGCACTTTTATGTATGTAACTACGTCTGGTCTTTCTTCGGTTTACCTCAACTCTCAAAATATTACACTTCGTAACTTCTCAAAGAAAAATGCACATACAATTTAATTTCAATGCTCCTTGTTATTTTAAAAGACAAAATCCGACAAGCAACCTACTGTAATAATATATCTAAAATTAGATCCCCAGGTACACGAGCGTTGCAGTCTCTAGAGGCCAGAGTACAATTAGACGAAGTACGTACTAGAAATGGAATAGAAAAGCCGATTACGATGTACGGAATCGATGACAAATAATAGTTCGGTACAGAAGGTCGTCTTCACACAATCAATCTGCCTAGCAGTTTTCCATCTATGTTGGGGTCGGCTTCCAGTCTAACCAGATGTAGCTGAATACCAGTATTGTTCATGGAGTGACTGCCTATCTGACCTCCACAAGCCAGTTATCGGGTTCACTTGGTAAAACTGGTTGTCAGACTTTTGAGCTTCTGATTAGCTGTAACGACTGTCAAAGATCAACGAATGACAGTGCGGACCATCGGATTAAAGAGCTTTCCGAGGCTCGGCACACTGAGCGAAAATAGGTGCCGCACGCAACAGACGCGTAAGTACGACAATCTCAAACATATGACAGTCGTGAGTGCGCTTGCACTCGCTGTACGTGAAGCGTGTCTATGTGTGCGTGCATTTTCGCTCGTTGTTTGGACCCGATCTTCTGCATCAATCTATTTTGTGACGATGGCTTGTTCCCCTATACCGTCGAACTTGTCATAAGGTGCTCAGAAATTAATAATGAATAGAACTATTTGTTTCAATTGCTTGTAAGAAGAATAAGCTGATGGGTTTCTGATGATTGCTGTCCGAGGGTCGAAAGAGGATTAATTTTGTACTTTAAAATAAGTGTGTAGGGGCTCAATTTCTTTTGACTGAATTATCTGTATTACATATTCATATTACATACTCTCTCTATTATATAATTCAAGTTAAATAGAGTTTGTTTCTCAAAAAAGTCTACATTTCACTTAAATGAGAACAATATTTAAATACTGAAGTAAACTAACGATTAAAAACTATACTAATATACATACAATCATTCTGTATTTTTTTTTCAGATTGTTTTTCAAGCAACATATTAACGTGATTGCGTTTTCATTTTTTATTCCAATCAATAGATTTTTTGTAAATAGAGAATTTACCAGCTTTGTGTCGTCGCGCTTCTCTCTCTTTTCTATGCAGTCTGACAGTGACCGCGATTTAGCTGTTGTCAGCCACTTAACATCATCAGCCCATTAAGCGGGACCCACTGAACTACGCCATTCCAACTTATTAAAAAAAAGCACTTTTCATGACCGCGTTGTTCTTCTAAACTAATGGATTTTGATGCGGGTTTCAACATCATTTAGATAACTTATTCCGGAAGGTTTATGTGTCATCATCATATACAGCCTATAATGTTTCCACTGCTGGGGCACACGCCTCCTCTCGGTGAATGGGAGTGGGGGCCGTAATCCCCAACGCGGGCCCAGTGCAGGTTTGTAGATGTCGCATGTTTTCGAATTATTGGGTCTAGGACATGCCGGTTTCCTTCACCGTTGAGAGCAGTGGTGATGAAATAATGTGCCTGTCTGGGTACGAATCTACGACCTACTACAACGTAAGTGGCAGCCGTTACCACTGGGCCACCACTGCCCAGTGCAGCATCGGTTTATGTGTATAATACATTAATGGTAAACAATAATATTTATTATAATAAAGAAATATCGATGTTTTGTCAAGTCGTTAAAACCGTGCAAAGCAGCGCGGCAGCGGGGCGAGCACGGCCTCTGTAATAGGCCTGAGTCACGCATTTATCACGGTTTTTGCTCCCAAATTGTGATATTATTGTGTGAAGCCTATCACAGTAGGCCGTACTCGCCCCGCAGGAGTGGGTCACTAATAGGTAGAGTATAAATGAATTTACCATGCTTCTATTTATTAAATTGTACCTGAAGATATGGATAAAATCTACCAAAGATTTAAAACATACTTCAGTTTGAAAGTCATAATTAAGGAATTTTAATTTGCTTATAATGGAATGAAAATAAATAAATTAAATAGGTACTTCAAAAGACCCGTTTTGATAGAAAATCGTTAAAATGTTCACTCACCACTGCGAAGTTATCTAAAAAGAAGAAGAAAAGACGTGGTAGAAATTGTGACAATAATAGCCTGTGTTGGTGTAGGTAAGTCATTCATGCACTTTGTCCAAAATGAGTTTCCATTAAAAGTGCAGTCCAGTTTCACTGCACTTATTGTTGAAAAAAAATTAAAAAGTTGGAACAGTTTTCACAATGGATTCAAGCTCTTTACAAAATGGACTTGTCCTAGTTAAAGCTTTCAAGTCTCATTTTAATAAAAACGGCTCTCGGCACCGTTTTCTTGTAATGTTTTTCATTTATATTGTATGTGTATTAAGATAATGAATGTGAATTGTTTTTGTTTTTTGAGAATAATATTTAAGACGATAGTTATAGAGGTACGAGGAACAGGGTGTAAAGTTCACTCATACCTCCATAGAAAAGGGAGGATCCTCCGACCAGACGGGTGTCGTGTCTGGTGGGTAACTGCCCCGGCGATTGATGTCGGGAAGTTGTATAATATATGCTAGTCGCGCGGTAAACTCTGCTTGCGCGATGCAGGATTTGCGTGACGTCAGTATGACGCGCAGCTCGCATGTGGCGATGTAGATACCGCTACATAGTAATAAAGGCCCTTGCAGGTAAGTTGAGGTTATTGGCGTCATTGGAGGTAGAGTCTTTACGCCTGTAATCTATAGAGTGGCGACTTTGAGCCCCATAATCCTTCTATCATTCGAGTGTCCATAGTTGAAATAAGGTTTAAGGTTTAAGAACAACTTTATTTCTCATAAAGAATTTGATACATAATTCACTTACTGAGAAACAATACTAAAACTAAGATTAATAATCAGAGCGCACAGAGGTGCGTGTATATAAAATAACAAAACAAAATAGTTAAGAAAAAAAAAGAAAATAACTAAATGTGGGTAAACAGATAACATTAACTCGATCGTAAGTTAGAATAACCAAGCACAACATGGATGTATGAATTTGATTTTTACTAGATGTGGCATTGATGGCTCAGTCTGTTATTAGAAATTTATTTGTAATGTTATGGTTTTATTATTGTAAGGCTATTCTTTGTTTTTTTTTTTCATAATTCTATTTATATTTTAGGTACATAGGTAAATGGTTTATAAAACATGTTGAGTTTTGGATTGTAATTGTTTTGTTTTTTTTTTTTCTTCTTTTTGCTTTGTTTATGTTTACTTTAAGTAATTATTAACGTATATTTTTAATTGAGAGGTTTATACTTAATCTATATATGTATATTGTGTGCGTTTTAATTATGTGTTATATAATATACTATGTGTATATATATTTCTATTTATGTATATTGTGTGTATTTTAATTATGTATTATATATGTCATATGTATATCTATATAATTATATTGATTAATATACATATTTAGCAAGTTTTTGTTGTTATGGCACTTTTTTATAATATTATTATAAATATTATTATTACTTATGTCTATATTTTTTAATTTATTTATTCACTTATTTGTATGTATTAATTGTATGAGTTTTTAGTAGTCTTTTGAACCGGGCATAACTTTGTTCTTTTTTTATTACTGATGGTAACTTATTATAAATTGTAACACCCTCAAACTCTAAATTTCTTCTTCCATAGTTAGTTCTAGGAGGGCGGGTCACTAAGTAACTAGCACGTCTTAAGTTAATCTTTCGTGTTTGTTGTTTTGTTACAAATTTTATATTGGAATGGATTTCCTTATTTAATATTTTACGTATTAGAATACATGTGTAGTATATGTACGTTTGTTTTATGTTCATAATTTTTGTTTCCTCGTATATCTTTTCAGTAGGTGTTCGAAATTTATAGTTAAATAAAATTTTAATTAATCTATTCTGAACTCGTTGAATTGGATCTATATTAGTCTTCGATAATGACGATATTATCGTGGACGTCCACATCCCACGTCATGGCATAACGACAACACTGAAAAGTAAAATGTATGGATATACAGGGTGTCCCGTAAATAATGGATCAAACGTAACGGGTAGGTAGCTTACCTCATTTCCAACAATTTCCAACAATTTTTTTTTTCGATTTGAAAAAAAAAATCAATTGAACATTTTTTTTCTAAGGCAAATAAAATTATATTTGAAAAAGAAAATATTAACAATAAGCTATTCAGAAGTTTTTGACAAAAATCATACCTAAAAATGTTATTAGTTGCAGCGACAGCATTAAAAACACTGAATGCTGTTAGAGAAAATGGTAAAATTCGAAAAAAAAAATATCTTGGTTACCTTACCGATTTTTTTTAACTGTTCAAATTAGTTGTTTGAAATGAGGTAAGCTACCTACCCATTACGTTTGATCCATTATTTACGGGACACCCTGTATATGAAGACGCTTGATAATTTCCGTTCACGATAATATCGTCACGTTAAAAATTATAAAAGCGCACAATGGACTGCAATAGTTTGTTGTCTTCAGCCGAAGAATAGGTAAGGGGAGAAACATATTTTTTTATTTTCCCGTGTTCCAAAAAACATTTTACGTAAATTGAATTACAAGGCGCTTGTCTTATTCAGAGCAATATAACACTAAAAATAAAACGCAGAAAATATTTTCACCCTCAAAAATATATTCAAACCACATCCGACACAGCGCTGAAACAGGCGCTGAAAGTGGATGCGCGCCATATTTCATGGTCTCTCATCTCTAGTGCATATTGAATCTGAAATAAACCGCGGCGGAGGGGACGCTACCACAATGGCGCGAATGACAGCCTCAGAAGGCTTTCACTACCTTAGAGCACGTTTACACGAAGACAGAGCAATGAAAAGGTAGGAGAATCCGGTTTTAAAGATCCGTTTTTGTAAGTTTTGTAAGTGGTCGTAAAAAGGATATACAGGGTATTTTGGGATTTGAGGGTCAGGCTTCTTCAATGAAAATGTCCTTTTATTTGTAAGGGTTTTAGGCGTTTATTATATAATTTAAATTGGTTGGTTATGACAATAATATTTTTGATGGCGGACCGACTACCATCTTTTTTCTTGTGTGTCGAACTGTTGACCCGTGGAACGAAGAAATCTAACGTTCTCGAAAGTTCTCTGCGACGACCAATCAGCGCTCCCCGTGTGCCGCTCTCGCTCCCTCCTCTTCCGCAGAGTCTCCGTTTCCTCGATGCTAGAAGGTGCCAGGGGTTGTCGACTTTGCATCAATAAATGGCGTTAACACAGGGTTATTGGTAAAATACCATCAGATTTTGAGGACCTGAGATTGTAGTTGATTGTATTTTGACACCAGAGATTGTAGGGACCAGCAGATTTTTTTTTCGCGATTTCATATTTGGTCCCATAGTAAAAGTTGTTCATAATGATGAGAACAATGAGCCCTTAAGAGGTTGATGGTGTTTTACCAATAACCCTGTATAATGTCCTTATTAGTGACGTTCTTCAAAATGGCCAGGTGCGTAGTACTCGCTCCCGCGTGCCTGTATGAACGTAAATGAAGCAAAAGAATGTCAGGATCGTAGCAGGTGGCGTTCTGTAGTTTCTGCCTACCTCGATGAGAAGAAGGCGTGATTTAATGAAAAGGTTAAAACCGGTTAAAAAATCCAGCTTGAAAGTCAAAGTCAAAGTCTTGAACATCTTGGATAGGAAGATTGCACACAGAATCAGTTTTGCTGGTGATAAATGGCGATACGTCCCCTGATTTTTGCCAATAGCAAACGGATGCTGAAGCAATCCTCCGTGGTTTTATAGCAAGAGGTATGATCTCGATCACCCTATCGGACGGTTTGACAGGACTAATAAAAATCTACATTTATATCTATAATTTATACGGTGTACATAATAAAAAGTATTTATTCTATTCTCTTCAAAAATGTTCCTTGTTATGAATTTGGAGGGAATAAATAAGCCTACGTTCGCACGGACGTAAACATATTATTGCGGCGGGATTTTATCGCACACTGGATTCTCAACACTCGGCTCTACACCGACAATTGATAATCCAGTGCGCGATTATATCCCGCTACGATATTTTTATGTCCGTGAGAACGTGGACTTATCAATTTCTTTTCCGTTCTTTTTTGACGCAACTTTCTGTCAGTTTCTGTTTATGGTTTGAGCATCGACCCCCTTCTCCCGTACCTGGTAGAAAAGTCGGTCCGGCAAGACGGATCATGTAAACGCACTCTTACGCACCTCTGCGTACTTTTGCGTACCTTTTTATTATTTACATCGCATTTTCAACGAGTGTTTGCTTTGAGTCTTACTTTGATTTGGAAAGTGGCGTGGGTGATGTGATCTGAATACAGGGGTGGTTCTAGTACTGTGGGATAGTTGTGGACTTAGTTCGTGTAGACATTGTCGGTTTTGATGGAAGATGGGGTGCCTTCGTTGTTTTTTAGAAGTATTATCTTAGTACAGAAGACCTTTGATTGCCATAGGCTTCTATAAACAAAGAGAAATTATGTTTAAAATCTAGTCACAAACCTTGTCTAGTTGTATTTTTCTGCATGATAAGTAGGTACTTACCTTAAATACCACAAAAATTTACAGGTTGTAAGTACTATAAGATAGAATAGAACAGAATGTTATTTTGCAAATATGGGTGATACACAATAGTTGTTATGACATATCAAAGCTCAGCCATATTTTACCATTCGGCATGCAAACATTTACATTATTTATGAAACATGCGCTTATATTTCGATTATATTAATATAATTACAAGTATCATTCAATAGATCAGTTTATAAATTATTAACATTTTCATTACAATTATCATTCAATTAATAAATTATCATTTTCATTACAATTTATCAACAAATTTATAATTTATCAAGAAATATATTTTTATCTGTTAGAAACTCATTTATGCTATAGTACACTTGATTTGTCAAAAAGTTATGTAGTCTACTCTCCTAAACATCACCGTATTTAATTATTTTCAGCCACTTGGCAATTTATTGAAAATAATAGGGGCCATGCAATACATACTTTTGCGCATCAAAGTGGTTTGACATGATACTTGACAAAGTTTGCTATTGTCACGCCTATTCCTTGAGAATACATGAGCAAGGCGTTGAAAACGACTTGGATTTTGCTGTATAAACACAGCAACTTCGAAAATATAAATGCAAGGAAGGGCCAAGATATTTTATTGCTTAAATAAAATAGGGCTTGCAACTGTCTGTAATTTTAAGTTTAAACAATGATCGAAGACATCTTTTTTGGGCCTTAAATGGGTCTTAGTTGTCCCTATCAGTTTAGTTTCCCCAGAAAATGATGCCGTAGCGCAAGTGAGATTCAACTATGTAAATTAAATATACTATTTAAATAGTCCATTCGGAATTTTGGTACCTTCGGGTACTAAATCCCTGGAACTAATACTTCTAAAGACCTCAGTCGCTCCGTACAGATTCAAGTTATTCCCATACACCCAAAATGAACAATCGGTCGAAGATTCACTGAACACATATCGAATTAAATCGTGTTAGAGCGGGCGCGTAAAATCACGCTTTTATTTGTAACAGTTATAACTTCTGTTCCAAATGAACAGTTCCACGTAAGAGAGCATTTACTCAACTCCGCATAAAGTACGGAACCCACCCCAGAGCGCGCAATTATTGTCAAAGATTCATTGGTATTTTTTTAAATGGCTTATTATTATGCCTACGGACATTGCAAAAACCTCCAACCATTTAACACGTAGATACAAAACTGCATTGGGTAGGTATTAATTTTACACTAGGTAAAAGGTTTCTGACAAAAAACCAGTAAAATGTGAGTCGGACTTGCACACTAGGTTTCCGTACCCCAAGGCAAATAGCTGCATAACGCACTCTGTGAAAATTTCAACTGTCTAGCTATTACGGTTCATGAGGTACAGCCTTATGACAGACAGATGGACGGACAGGGTTTCGTTGGCATCCTTTGGATACGCCACCCTAAAAAGGAACGTAATATTCAAACTAAAGTTAAAAATGTCATCCAATCAGGAACCCGCGTAACATGAAAAGCTACTACGTTTTTCCGCCATTCATTTGTCTCTGAAAAAACAGAGTTACAAAACAACTAGCGACACAGAGTAACATTTTTGTGCGATTGATGTGCGACTGAAATTAGTTTACAGAACTTTGTTGAAATGAAAAACCTGTAGAATATAAATGGATTTGGTAAACTCGACCATTTGTATTTATGAATATGGTATTTTGTCCATCACTAACAAAAGTTTTTGATATAAAATAATCACGTCAAGAGAGGTATCTACTCCAACAAAGAATAATTTATTATAATTATATAACATTTTATGCACACACACACATTACACATGGTTATTAAAATCTGAAAGCAAGAAAAAAAAACAACTATTTTTCTTCAAAATCGTATTACCAATAATAAATGACATGCCACCATTGTACCTTTAGGCTGTTGAATTTGCCAAAGGTACAATATAATCATCAACAATCATATCTGGACGTTAGTTCGGGCTCAGGACCCCTCCTCCAATTAAACCAATAATTTGTCTATCCCACAAAAATGGATCAGGTTGAACATATTTTTGGGTTTCCATTTTGTTTCGTTTTGAGTCATAATTTAGAACTGTGACTCAAATGCTCTTGCATTTGTTTCCTAACAGGAAAAATAATGTATAGTAAAAAGTTCCTTGTCAATGTTGAACTTCCTTTACTCTGACGCGAAGTTGGCCTGGCTGTGGAGCCAGGCCAACTTCGCGTCAGAGTAAAGGAAGTTGATCTTCTTTCCTGGCTCTGGTTTGGCATTTTCGGGCTTTTCCTCTCCTTTTTTCTCATCTTGTGCGGATTCCCTATTGCATTCAATAAAATGGAGCACATTTTGCTTGTTACTTTTAACATGACAAAAATAAGTCGCAGCTAAGACCTGTCGCATCTTTATTTTACTGGTCTACGTGTGAAAATCAACTCGGCCGGCTCTCAGCGCTGTTCATTTGTCACTGGAATCACAAAAAGATTGTGGTCACCGCCACCGAGTGCTGTCGCCTACATAATGACTTTAATTTCGTCAACTCTAAGCGTTATTCATTTTAATGTTTCGAAACAATTAATTAATTTTGTAAAAGTCTCTAGGGTTTTGGAGTTTTGTTGCATTAATATTAGAAACGTTTTCTTTGGTTGGCATAAAAATCATTAACAGAAATTATAAAACTTTTTTGAATTTTTGTTAGATAATGGTTCTATTCATAAGAATGCTGATCCCTTGACTAGTTTTTAACTCACCCGTAGTCTCAATGCCTGAGCTAATAACAAAGTTACTACATACTCCTGAATTCGTGACTGAAAACACGAATGTTAGACACATTAAAAAGTTATATTATAAATATGAAATACAAGATATTAAACAGGGTATCAACGCGCAAACCGTTATCTTGAATAGAGAATATGTATGTTATATAAATTTGGTTCAAATATTTTTATTTGAATCTTTATTGGCCGGATATTTGAACTTAATCATTATTCTAGTCATTAATGTATTTTAATTACTTCTAATTAATAAATAAAAGTGCAAATTAAGCGAGGGAATTTCAAATTTGTTAAACGCAACACCATTGGTTAAAACGAAACGTGACGTCAAATACTATGTCAACAAGTTCGTATTGCTTACATTTGCACGGCATTGCAGGCTTTTGATTAGAAAACATTGTAATAACGTGTGTGTTATGAATAAATTTATTGTTTAAGTGTAATTTTAGCATATGAGATTAGAAATCATTTAAGACAATGATTGAAGTGGTTTGGTAAAAGCTCAATCTGCCGAGAATAGATCCATACATGATGTCGTCTTATTTTTATTCAAATCCAAATTTTACGTCCGCTGAAGTAAAAAGGAGTGAAAGCTGCAAGGTAATTATTCCATAATAACACATTATGTACGTTATTTTAGCCATAAACATGATCCCAAATATGATGAGGAATAAACATAACCTATAATTTTTGATTCACAACAATGTAAACAAGTTATTGCGAAACTTCATCTCTTTTGATAACCTTACCACAGAATAAATAGTACAAGTAACGTTACACAATTTCTTACCTTATTTTTGCGCCTATCGGGACTGGAAATAATACTTTATTAGGTGCACTTCTGATAGTGTTTCTGCATTCAGGCACAATGCAGTACTTATAAACTGGCTTTTGAGCTTTATTTATGGTGAATTAAGCGAAGAACGAGAACACTTGTAGCAAACAATGGACTGGACTGTCACTGGACATAGTATTTGACGTCATTAACAGAGAGCGAGAAAATGGCTGCATTTAAACAGCTCGAAAGTATTCTCTATTTTAAATATTTTTTTAAACTATTTACAGCATTTTAGAGCCACGAGCGATGTAATTTTTCGTCGGTTAATTAAATAAGAATCAGCTGTTCCATACATTTAGACCTTGTATGAAACAGCCGATATTTTTTTTATAAATGGAGAGTTTCTACACTACAGCTAACTAACTTTGTAGTCTATAATCATGTGCTGTCTGCAAGTTAACAGTTTACGCATCGGTGTTCCTTACACCGTGTATATACGTAGGTACACACTAGGCTAGGCTAGGCTAGGTAGGCTACTTTATAGACTATATGCAAATTTTGGTTTAATGATAGAACCACCTAATTCTATTATTAAACCAAAATTTGCATAAATAGGACACTTGCCTTAGTAAATCTAGTAACCATGGCACGAAAGTTAGTTCCTAAAATCGAGTTCTAGCTTCGTACTTATAAACAGCTTAACCCATAAGTTAGTTGGAGATTAAGGATCTTGAACCTGTCTCAAGAACAGTGCTGTTTTAGTGTTGAACTAAGGAAGTTGCTAAGTAACAAAGGCAATCTGGTGATCTTTATCTAAGTGCTAGGAGGACGGGGATGGTATTAGTTTGCTAGCGTCTGTTTTGATATCTGATTAAACTATACTCCATATTTATTTTATGTTAAGTACTTACCTACTTACTACTGTATAGAATCCAGTTCTTCTAACTGAACAGACTGCTGAGGAGTTTGTTGCGTCACTTCTTCTTCCCAGCGAAAGCACTAGGAAGTGGTGAAGGGCGGGCGTTTTGGGGGACTGTCTTATGTAATTTTGACGTTCAAAAAGTGCTGATTCTCAGCTCAGCTAGTTTGAATAAACTACTTTTGATTTTGATTATACTATGTATATACATTTGAAAAATAACTGTTATCACCCTTTTAACAATATTACACAATAACTGTAGTTATTTAGCTGTTATATTTTCTAATGTTATAATAAAAAGAGTTTAGTAGTCACCCACGGACAGTACCTACAAACCATCGATTGCACTAGAAATCTCACGTGTCTTCAACTTTCATCAATACTCGTTATGGCAGAATAACGAGAATTGATTATACACGCGTCGGTGAAAATACCAAACTGGAATAAGGAATGGGCTTCTTGAATATTACCAATCTTATATCTAAGTCAAACATTCTATTTATATTTTTTAAGTACCTACCTTAGCTCATAAATAGAAATTACACATCGTCAAATATGTACATATACAGCCGTATTAGTTACCAAGCTAATAAATAAGTCCCCTACTTATCATAATTACCAATATTATCCGATTTCCTCCATGGCGAATTAAACGAGGACGAGAATCATTGAGCCCACGAGATTCTTCCCCTTCGAATTATCTGTTTCCGATTAGAAATAGGAATAAATTTTATTGCAAGCACATCTAAGACAAAAGGGCAGAGTCGGGAAACTTTTGAAGATTAATTCTCTCGATAAAATTTCACGCTTGAAATCTTGTAACTAGATAACTCGGAGGGCAGCCCGTGGACCAATATCGGTTGGTGGCTGTAGAGTTAGGAGGAAATAGTAGGGAGTTTGTTTGAAAAGCCGGAGAGACGATTTTAGAATCGTCTTTAGTTTTGTAGACCCTGTTAGGATCTTTAGAGCTTGTCTAAACAGAAGCAATCCGGAACTTTATTTATTATTTCAATTGTACTCTCGGCACATACAGTTTTGTAGGTACTAATATAATCTCCATAGAAAAAGGTACTTTTTGTCGCAAAACTGATTTCAAACTGAATTTAAAAGTAGGTAGCTTATTTTAAAATTCATCAAAATAGAAAATGTTAAAACAAATATTCTTCTTCCAAAGTAATTCTTACCTACATCCGAAAGCGACACGACGTCCTACGACTGTCAACTCTATACTCTCTCTCTCTCTATAATCCGGCTCGAAGGACCGCCTCAACTCTGTCCCCAAGGACTCGCGGGTTCCTGCCATTTTATGGCATCTTCCCAGTCCGACACTGCTTTAATGTACGCTAAGGAACATTTTATCTTTTTAGTTTGTCTCTGAAGGAAAAGGGTTCATTTAGACTGTGACACACTCTCGATGGTTGGATAAGATAAACCCGTTTCAGTTTTATTAAGTATTTTCCGCTTCACCGGATTAGGGGTCAGAGGACCACAAGTTATTAACTATATCTACTTTAGATTTGGTATTGAAGGATTTTGTTCAGTATTTTTTAGATGTTATTTATATGGATGAATTGATATGATTCTATATTTAGTTGGAAAAGGGTATATACATGGTATACGAGTATACCCGTATTTTATCGATAAAACAGTTCGGGATCACAATATATTTAATTTGGTTTTATAGCTACATATTAACTGCTAGCCTTCCATTCAAGTACTTCTAATAACACATCTTTTATCCTTTCATTCCCAGGATCGCCCATTCTGTCAAGTTCATTATCCTCAAACAACGGTAAAACAAAACTAAACGAATATTTTACCCTCTCCGAAGTAACGACTCAACAAACAAAATAAAAACAGCCATCCAACAACTGGGCTCGCTATGATTGTCCTTTATAGCTCGAAGGGATGACCAGAGCAATAGGGGTCTGGCGCCTGCACAGCTTGATATGACATTATGTTGTATTGATACCAGTTATTCGTAATAAAGTCCCGTATTGTAGGAAAATCTGTCTCATTTCTATGGAAATTATGTCTTGCTGTGTATACTGATGGGAACAGAAGTGGAATGGAAACAGTTATTTTATTGTTGTATTAATACTTTTGATCGGAGCGTATCAAATATTTGTTAATAAATGTTTGTAAGTGAAGTAGAAATTTGTGTTTCTTACAACTTAACTCGTATTCAGAGCCATATTGGTCTGTCTACTTTTTACTAAATGTTTTTAGCTTACGTAATCGAAACAAGTAAAATATAAATTATATTTAAACTATTTTTATTTAAATTACCTAAATAAGTCGCAACTAATTCACGATTCCCATTGCTTTCAATTTCCGATTCCAGTAATCTGCGTGAACGAATGTACCGGCATTCATAGGTATTATTTACTTTTAACATCAAATCAATGACTCCAAATTGCCCCATTTATTTACCCATTCATCAATCAATTACATATTCATAAAACAGTTATGTACCCACCAACTCGCAAACTAATTCAGAATTCTCACCAAGTACTTAGAAAATAACAAGAACAGTCCTAAACAAATATAACAAATAGTATACCCGGGCAGATTGCTAGCGTACTTTGGAATTATAGTTTTCAGTATTGACATAATTATATTAGGGAACTATAGTTGTGGTGGACGTTCGCAGTTTTGGAGTATCCTGCCGGGTAAGGTTAATAGATCTACATGCCGGTTATTTGGCTATGCTAAAAGTGTTTAGGTCAGGGCTAGTTATATGAGTTTGCTGTTATGATAGTTTGAGTTAAATACTTAGAAGTATTTCCGTCTGCGTCAATTGCGTCAGCTCAGTTTGAATAAATGACTTTTGATTTTGATTTTAACAAATCCTTGAAAATTTGGTCACCATAATTAAATACAAATTATTATTATTTAATTAATTAAATGCCTCAGGCATTAAGTCCGCCTTTGTACAGTATTTTTTTTTACTTGTGCATAAAGTTTTAATAAATAAATATAAATATCTTTTAACGAGTTCTAACGAAAATATAACAAATGTTATACAGAAAACATTTGTTAAAGACCCAATTCGATTTTAAAATTATACACTACTCTATCTAAATTCATGCAATTTAATCAAAACTGAATAAATTTTTCAATAATTTTGGACCATATCTAGAAAATAATTGTTTTTATTGTTGTAATTATTTTTGTATAACCCATTGAATGAATATACATTATTTGTGAAATAATAATCCACAGAAATATCTCTATTAAGTGGCGTATTTTAATGATTTTGTTCACGGACAACAAATTAAACCTATGAAGTGACAACTCTTTCGGCCAGCTGTAATTTAATAGAAAAAAGTTATAATTTAGGTAAAAGTTCTCATACGAATTTTCTAAATGAAGTTCCAAATTCAAATCACACTATGCAGCGGGTCATGATGATATTGATATTCAATACAATATACAGGGTGTTTTTGACAGCCCTCCACAAAAACACAGGATTGATTCAGCTCCTTATTCTGAATCATATCCCAATGGAAATTTTCTCAGGAAAAAAAAATTATGCCGTAACGTAACGTAATAAAAGACGCGGCCCAGGTGCGCCGGGGAGCGCGCAGGGGGCGGGGGCAGCCTCGCTCAAGCTCGCTGCGCTGCCGTCCGCTACGTGCGTTTTGGCTCGGTAACGATACATTGCGTGTGAGGTAAGTGATCACGATGTCCCCCCATAAAACAAATCTGGTTTTTTGGATTCCCTTAATGTTCCTGAAAGAATTTCATGTACCGGTCATCTTAATATGATGTACTGAAGCCACCCTATCAGTTTGCGGAGGGCTGTCAAAAACACCCTGTATATCATTATAGCCCGGGCTAGGGCTTTAATGACTTGCTTTAGGTAAGGTTTGCATGATATAAAAAAAAAATTGATACCTTGTTGTGGTGGTGTTGACGGTACCAACCTGGCAGTTTATGAGTTCGGCTTGGTAAGGTTATTTGGTCTATATTCTGCGTGTTTAGCTATGCTAAATCTGTTTAGGTAAGGGCTAATATGAGTTTGCTGTTACAATAGCTTGAAGTAAATTGACGACACGGTTGGCGCAGTGGTTAAGCGATTGACTGCTGCGTTACGTGTCGCGGGTTCGATCCCCGCACGAAACAAATATTTGTATGACCTGCAAGTAGTTGTTCCGGGTCTGGCTGTTTGTGTATGTGAGTTTATTAAATGTTTGTAAACGCACCCACGATACAGGAGAAATTACTAGTGCGGGGCAAGGTTTAAAAAAAAAAAAAATTTTAAGTGTTTTCGTCTACGTCAATTGCTTTAAAATCACTGATACGTATTCCACATGTTTTTACGTCTTAGAGCGTGTAGTATATATTATTTTCAGCGTAATATATGAAAGTGTAAACAACTTCGACTCCTATCAGTGACGGTAGACAGTCACTGTCTACCGTCACTGATAGGAGTCGAAGTTGTACAGGCACCTACACTGTGTAGGTGCCTGAACGTGTTAATTAACTTTAGATGCCAAATTAGAGAGAGACCTATCAAGTTATTAGTGCGCGGACCAGATGTATGAACGTAAACGAAACAAAAGGTTGACTGGTAGAAAATGGCTCAGGCATTAAGTCCGCCTTTGTACAGTATTATTTTTTACTTGTGCATAAAGTTTTAATAAATAAATAAATAAAGCATGTAAGGATCGTAGCAGGACGCGTTTTGTAGTTTCTTCCTAGCCCCATGGGAAGAAGGCGTGTTTATGTATGTGTATGCACGAAGTTATCATTCATTACGTATCGAACTATGCAAGTCATCATCATCATCAGCCTATAATGTTCCCATTGCTGGGACACAGGCCTGCTCTCGGTGAGAGGGAGTGCGCCGTAATCCACCACGCGATGCGCCCGCGTGGTGGATTACAGCGCACTCCCTGTTACCGACAGGAGGCCTGTGTCCCAGCAGTGGGAACAGTATAGACTGATTATGCATGGTGTGTAGTAGGATGAGTGACCCGAATTGGTGTTAATGGAGCCCTCGCGCTTATTTGGCTCAGTCAGCTGGTTTTTTCAGTATTCCATAGTTCAGTATCATAGTAATACCACTCCCTTGTTGAATGAAAGTACAAACTTACCAAATCATGGCCAGTAGGTATCATAATTATTTTCGTGTTATACTTGTAAGGCCAAAGATTTACACAATGAAATACATGCATAACTAATTCGGTGAGAGGGAGTGCGCCGTAATCCACCACGCGGGCCCAGTGCGGGTTGGTAGATGTCACACGTCTTTCGAATTTTTGGTTCTAGGACATGCCGGTTTCCTATCGATGTTTTCCTTCACCGTTTTGAGAGCAGTGGTGATGAAATAATTTACACAAAGTAAAACTAAGCAAGTGTTTCGATTAAATTATTTTACTTAAATTCAGTTTCTAAATACAGCAAAAAAAAAAAAATCAGCATCGCTGAACTCAAAGCAATAACTAAGACAACATAAATTCTTTTTTATAGAACTTCCTACAAACTTAATTACGCGGAATAACAAAAATAAAATTCGTCTGGCATCTAGTCTGCAATTGTTTCATTCTTTTTTCAATGTATTTCTGTTTGAAACAAAGGGCAGACAGCAAAGACCAGTAATGAGAAAATGACAATTGGATTTGCTTTGTCAGCCTGACTGGAACTTGGAACTATGCAAAAGGGATGAAGATGTAAAAGGATGAACGCGAATGGTTATACGTAATTATTGGTTTTAATTAGTTCCGACTAAATACGCGGTTTGGGTAGTCTTTGGTATCGTTAAACGGAATTGGTTTTTTAACCGAGGCAGCCAATTTGAATTATTTGGACACCGTAAAAAGAAGAGACCTTGGTGATGCTGCATGGTAACAGCCTATAAAACATATGAACTTAAACTTATATTATACAGCCACAGGTAAAATTGGATGTTGGTTTGTAAGAGGTTATCTGAAAGAAAATAAAGAAAGAAAATGCGTTTATTTGCGGTAAACATGACGCAAAAAATAATCTCTGAACAAAAAATAATGAATAATTATCTCTGGGAGAACTTGTCCGATTACATCGGACAGAAAGCGTCGCTATTGCTAAGTGCCATAGAATAAGTTTTACAGTAAAGTTGATTTCCACGCGGACGAAATCACGGGCGGTATCTAGAACTTGATATTTTCTGTACACAAAGTTTTTTCTTGTATTCCTATCGCATCTTGTTAAGTTTTTAAAGAAAAAAGTTTTCTAATGGCTTCGGTTTTTTTCCAATTGAAACTTAATTGTTATATGTACAATTTTCATGAATGTAAATTGCACATACCTACTATGTGCAATTTACATTCATGAAAGTTTTATTTAAAAGTGTTTGTGATGTTCATTTTTATGGACGAAGTTTAATCTAATGTTTGCTTCTTTCTACGTGTTCTGAAAGTGCAGAAGGTAATAATTTGGAAAATACATACATTTCTACGTAATTTCAGAATTTTTACATATCAATTATGTAAAGCACAAACATACAGTAACACGATCCCCTACTATTGTTTTTGGTTGCAATTGAATAATTTAATTATTTTCGACAGGTTGATCTCGTTGCTGAAACGAATCGCCATTAAACCTAATTATCATATCGAATACATTAACTTTTTGTGAAAAGGCCATCTGAATACACAAGATTGGATATTTTTATGAATTTAATTAGTAATAACGGTGGGGTGGATATTTGTGTTTGGTCCTTTTTTCATTATTTTTTATGCCTTTTTTCGTGGGTGAATGTTGTAGGCAGATATTATCATTCATATATACATTGTTTTAACTAGTGGGCGAATGTTATGATTTCCATTTTTTTATTTTATTATCTTTATCGACTTATTTAACAACTGAAATAATCTCACTGCTGGACAAAAGCTCATAATTCCGAGATTCTCCTTCCAGATATAAATTATGTTGTCAACACACAACATGATGGATACTGCTAGTTTAAATTATGACACAAAAACCACAAAACCTAATTACTTAAAACATTACTGCATTGTAATTTGGGCACAGAAAAATGAATCCTAATTAATAAAGCCTTTTATCAAAACTCTGTCATGGGGAGGGCTTCATTGTCATCAGCTCGCCATTTTGCAGAATAGCCGGTAATGGAAGCAATTAAAATGTATGGAGGCTTAACTGCAGTGCCCTGTGCCGAAATTAATTTATAGTCGGTCAAAATAACCCCAGGGTAGCTACCCCCGTAGATTGTAAACGGTGCGTTTAGGATTTCATGCGCGCGTTCAAGGCCATTCAATTATGATGGGTCTTTTTTTGTGAACGTAGGTACACATTACACATAGGTATGTGTAATGTGTATTTCTGAGTGAATGAATGAGCGGTCAGTGATGTGTGAGTGAATGTGTTATTTGAAGGTTTTCGTTTGTTGTTCTGAAATGATTTCGTTTTAAATATTGTTAAAAGGGTTTCGTTATCGCTAGCAGCGGTATTTTGATAAAAGATTATGTGTACGGGAAATTGCGTTTATTTTCTATAGATTTAAAATATCATTTTTTGCAAAAAATACAATAAAACGATTACAAATTATTTCATTTAAGTCACGTAACTTAAGCTTCCTGTACGTCTCTATCGTATTGTAAGATTTTCTCTATTGTGATTGCCAATTGCCAAACAATGCAGGTACAAACAGTGATGGATAAAATCTCCATTCCGTTGTTTCCCCAGAGCCTTTCTAGCGTTCGATTGGTTAAAAAAAGGAGCTGTGCGTTCATTAGCAGTGGGGTGACCAGCCCTGAAACATTTCTGTTTAATTTGTGGAAGTCTTGGTTCTTTCTAGAGCTAGATGGAAATCTTCGTGTTTTTTCGTAGTTTTCGATAATCATTGTTATTTTTATTTTCGTTTTCTGACTAATTCGTCACGCTATAAGCTCATGCATTGGGCCTGGTTTCTTTTCAATACTTATTCGAAAAACGAAATATCATGAGCAAGTTTAAGTACGTACCATTCAGTGTAGGTAGAAAATTTTCATCGCAGTTTATTCAACAGAAAATTGGTAAGCCAGGGTGACGATTTCAGGGGCGACAACAGCAGTAAATAATTCATCCATCATAACCAATAATTAAATTCCTTGCCCCTACGATTTCGAATAAACACTTAAACACCAGTTCTGCGTGTGGCGCAGCCTACACCAACAATTGTTAAGAAAACATAACCACGTAGGGTGAACGTACCCATTCTCGGCACTTGCCACCATCGGGCATCAGTAATTAAAGCAATTGTGAAATACGTTCGGGGTTGTATGGTAATTTCCCTCGACCGGTATCAATTTATTGTCACCCTAAAACAGCAATTTGTCCCTTCACCTCCCTGTCCTCACCCAATTAGTGGGTGCGTCAACGCTAAATGTCTCAATCGAGTGTTAGGGCCTAGACGACTTTATAGGACCATTGATAACGGGCATCAAATATAATTAGCCATAGAGGTTTATTATTTCAGGCACGCTTTGAAGTAGGAGTAGGTATCTAACTATCTATCTCTTGGATTGCCGCCTTAGGGCCTAGACGACTTTATAGGACCACTGATAACGGGCAACAAACATAAAATAGTTCAAGAATGGAACTGCGTCTGTGTTTCCGAACGCATTCAACCCTAATCTCTTCAAAGTGAGAGTGAACAGGCTTCTTCTGTGTAAGCTCACTCTACCGTCGACTCTGTCTCTGTCACCACTGACCTAGACTAGAGTCAAGAGCCAACTCATCTTAAATAAAAAAAAAGATAAGATAAAATAAGATTTCTTTATTTGTTTAAACATTGTATAGGTACATACAAGAGCATTTGAGTATCAGTGATATTTAAATAAGACCGAATATTACGTATCACTGCCGTATAAAATTAGTGTTTAATATACTGTATGTCGGTATTTATTAGTGATAAGTGGTTATTGAATGTTTAAATTGCTAATACTGTTAATTTTTATTTTTATTTAAAAAAATACTTTTTATTGTGTTTAAAAACCGATAATATACCGATACAGTAAGTTCGTTCACTTCACGAATGCTTGCTACTAATGTATGTAATATTTAGCCGAGTCATGGATGTATATTTATAATATGTACGTATTTACGAAAAAAAAAAATGTATTTAAGTAGTGTATCAACCATGTGGTATCCATAACACAAGCCTTAATTAAGTGCTTAACTTGGAACTAGATGGTGCTGTGTGCAATGTCAGACGATATTTATTTATTTATTATAGTAATCTCAAATCTTTTGAGTGAATCCGATCCGTGCTGAGTGAAATGAATCCCAGATCATGTGAATATTAAATATTAGCCTATTATAATATGACAATTATATTCGTAACTTTTCACAGAATAAAAAGAGAGATACAGACAGAAATACCCCATCAATAATGCCTCACAATTTATTTCAAAATAGACAGCAGTACGCTTTACGTGATTTAACGTGGACTACTAATCCTGTCCCACTTAGCGGCCATAATGAATTATAACTGGCTGCAAATCTGTTGAATGCGATGCGCGTTGATTAAAGCCTCGATTGAAGCCGTAACTAGTGCCAGGGTTGATGAATGACCGCTTTTCAGCATTATTATGCCTATTTCTGATATAGATGAGAGTATTCATGGGAATATTCCCGATTTCGTAATTGATTTTCATTAATGATTGCGTTATTGAATGTGCGTGTGTACGTGTGTTCGTGGGGATTTTAATATGTGCCGCTGGTTATTCGGTTACATAATTTGTGAGGAAAATGAAATGCTAGTAGGTAGGTACCTACATTTCGTCAAAAGGAAACCTAAAAGCAAGCAATTTTCGTAATACCTATATTTTTTGTAAAATTTCGGTGTAAAACCACGACATCATTTAGTAAACACATATTTTATTTGATTTATAGGTTTAACTGTCTTTAGAGTTAATTTAGCTACAAGACGCTTCCATACCTTATCAAACTTAAAAGCTTCTAATACCTTCCTACAGACTGTTTTAAATAAAAATAGCTTCGTAATTGGTTTCACAGAATTCCATTGCAATTTAATGAAAGTCTAACAAGATGTGCACTTTTCAAAGAAATATCCACAAAAAGCCACAAAAAGTCGAAGATAAATATTTTCATAGCGGGCCAATTAAGGGGAAGGTTGTATTGAGAAACAGATAGGGGATCGTGTTCTACAGTAATTCTATTAAACGATTAAATAATTCAGACAAGTTCAAAGGCGATGTGCTTTGAAAAGCAAAATGGAGAAAATCACATCGTAAATAGGAGGGGGTGAAAAAATGCGGACGCATCCGTTAAATGTGGTTGCGGATAGAGATCACTTGTGTCGATAAGATTTATATAGGTATTTAAAATAGAAAATTAAGACCGCTATTCGATAGTCTTCTTCTGCTGAGCGTGTTGGAAACAATCTAATGGACTTTGCCCAGAATTCAGCTACGTGTTTGGTGCCGTCACCAGCGTCCATCAGTTCCTGGGGGCCATTTTTTATTTTTTTATTTTGATGGTGGGATTTCATCAAATAACTTCTCCCGCTCCGCGGAGTGGGAGGGCGTGTCAGATTCTTACTGACTAAAACCCACCCGTGTTCCTTCAGTTACCTGTGTCAAGAACCACGGTACCCCTTTCGGAATTTCCCGCAACCCTGGCAGGCATCGGCCCTAGCGGACTCCATCATTGGTGCAGGCATCTCATTGAGGAGCGCGTGGAACACAACGTGCCGTCGACCTGGGCCTGATCCTTAACCCATTGCTCGCCGTCCGCAAGCTCGCGCCTACAGTAGCCGGGAATCGGCTTGGGGTTCCCGACGCCCAGGGCGTCTCCTGCGGCGACTAGTGACGTGAGGCCGCGAATTTTGCCTATCCGTCACGCGTTCCCTCACCTCCTTCGCGAGCATCACTGCTTCCCAGAAGGAGGTGACGGCTTTCCATGCCCTCTCGCTCCGTACCATGGCCTGGACCAGGGCCGGAGGCGAGATATCGCCACTGCCGATCGCTTCCACGAGGACACGGCGGTACTTCACCCAAGCCGGGCAGACCTTCACCGTATGCTTCACCGGGCGATCCACACAATGGTGACACCCGGGCGTTTCCTCCCTCCCGCCTTATCTGGAACAGAAACCTCCCGAAGCATCCGTGTCCGGTGAGGACCTGGAGGAATACTTTCTAAGTCCGTCAACGAAGAAACGGGCCCGTCCGAAAGTAGTTTGATACTAAACTTGTGAATGAACCCTACACCCCGTTAATTAAATTTTTCGGACGGGCAGTACCACATAGGGAGTAAGAATAACAGTCAAGTGGTGTTGTCATTAATTTTTAGTTCGGGTCTTGAAGTAATCTTGTGTCCGTAGATGATACGGAGTAGCGAGCTCCCGTAACTTCGGCCGAAACTACGGATTTCGTGTTTACAGAGTCGACCCTCTGTAACGTGCAGATGACAGTATGTGGAACAGTATTATTCATTTTTATTCGATTTAAATTAAACATGTACCTGTGCTTTCTGAATTGAAAGGCAAGAACAGTTAGGTACATGAGGTATATTAGGTACCTATGTATTTTAGTTGTGTTTTCGACTGCTATATCAAGAAAGTAGTTTGATCCTTATTATTTTATAATTACAAGTAGAAAGGTCTTATTAGTGTGTTAATTAATCATGACCTGACGTAGAAACGAACAACTTAATTAATATCTGAATACAGAAACATCCTAACATTAGCATAAAAAATGCTCTTTGACCTTCCCATTGGCCTAAAAAGGAAAGGTCAGGCGCGTTTTATCTCAAAACATTATGTAATTCCACTGGGATAGCTTCTGGTTCTAAGCCGCCACGAAAATATAAAGGTTGTTCAATATATTTTTGCACTCTCTGCGGAGTTTTGTAAATAAATATTTAAATTTTTGGTAAATACCTGTTACTTTTTAGGAGTAACTAAGAAAATGGTTCTTTATTAGGACTGCCTAAGAAAATGGTTCTGTATTAGGACTAACTGAGTAAATAGTTCTTTATTACGACTAACTAAGAACATGGTTCTTTATTAGGACTAACTAAGAAAATGGTTCTTTATTACGACTAACTAAGAAAATGGTTCTTTATTACGACTAACTAAGAAAATGGTTCTTTATTAGGACTGCCTAAGAAAATGGTTCTTTATTAGGACTAACTAAGAAAATGGTTCTTTATTAGGACTGCCTAAGAAAATGGTTCTTTATTAGGACTGCCTAAGAAAATGGTTCTTTATTAGGACTAACTAAGAAAATGGTTCTTTATTACGACTAACTAAGAAAATGGTTCTTTATTAGGACTGCCTAAGAAAATGGTTCTTTATTAGGACTAACTGAGTAAATGGTTCTTTATTACGACTAACTAAGAAAATTGTTCTTTATTAGCACTGGCCAAGGAAATGGTTCTTTATTAAGACTAACTAAGAAATGGTTCTTTATTAGGACTAACTGAGTAAATGGTTCTTTATTACGACTAACTAAGAAAATGGTTCTTTATTAGCACTGGCCAAGGAAATGGTTCTTTATTAAGACTAACTAAGAGAATGGTTCTTTATTAGGACTAACTGAGTAAATGGTTCTTTATTACGACTAACTAAGAAAATGGTTCTTTATTAGGACTGGCCAAGAAAATGGTTCTTTATTAGGACTGGCCAAGAAAATGGTTCTTTATTAGGACTGCCTAAGAGAATGGTTCTTTATTAGGACTGCCTAAGAGAATGGTTCTTTATTAGGACTGCCTAAGATAATGGTTCTTTATTAGAACTAACTAAGAAAATGGTTCTTTATTAGGACTGGCCAAGAAAATGGTTCTTTATTAGGACTGCCTAAGAGAATGGTTCTTTATTAGGACTGCCTAAGAGAATGGTTCTTTATTAGGACTGCCTAAGAGAATGGTTCTTTATTAGGACTGCCTAAGATAATGGTTCTTTATTAGAACTAACTAAGAAAATGGTTCTTTATTAGATCATTATTCTAACACATAACACGTTTTTTGTGGTGTACAATAAAGAATATATAAATATAAATAAATAACATAACATCACGCCTACGCAGGCGTTACTATAGGTACACCCCCACCTACCCCCCCCCCCCCCCCTCTCATCGGGGAGCATTCCCCGATGAGGTAGGTGGGGGTGTACCTATAGTGCGGTGGTGGCCTAGAGGTAACGACAGTGACTCACAAGTTGTAGGTCGTAGGTTTGAACCCAGATAGGCGCTTTACTTTGTGTAATTTATTTCATTACCACTGCTCTCAAAACGGTGAAGGAAAACATCATGAGGAAACCGGCATGCCCGAGATACAAAAACTCGAAGACATTTGACATCTATCAACCCGCGTGGGCCCGCGTGGTGTTCCTGGCCCACTCCCTCTCATAGAGAGGAGGCCTGTGTCCCAGCAGTGGGGACATTGTTATGTGTATGTTATGTTGTACCTATAGTACACCCACATTTCGCAAGTTATATTTAAATTGTTATGTTTTAGTTGTGCTTGTTATAATTACTATAGTGTGCAGCAAAACAACCTATTGAAAAGTGAAACCGTTCGTGTACCTACCTATATTTTTCTTTTTACCACGTGACATTAAATATCCAAACAAAAGAAATACTATCAGTTCGTTCTAAACTATCGACATTTCTCATAATTTCATCGACAAACACCGTCCACCACTAGAATAAATCCCGACGCAGTGGCTTTGAAAAGGGGCTGCAATAAGGTGCACGGCGCAAATTAGAGCAATTTAACTTTAGAACGTGTCTCCCACGTCATACATGATGGCTGCTTTGGATGATACGTTTAATTGAAATCATAGTGAGGGAAAATTTAATGGGACTATGCCAACTTTACGGGTTGTTAACCTTTTAGGGACACTACTTTAGCTTTAAGAGGGTTTGGAGGTAAAGTATTTAAGATTGTAGACGTAGTTATTGCAAGATTATTTTTACTGATAGATGAACGAATCTTAATGAGCCTGAGGAGATTTTAGATGATGTCTGAGTAAAACCAACTTGAAAAAGTGAGAAGCTAGATGTTAGATAAGTACCTACTCGAAATCACCTCAAACAAAATAATTAGTTATTAATTGGTTTGCAAAAGGAATACTGAATAGCTAAAATGTAGGACAGAAACAACGCTCAACGACCTAAATCAATTACTACTTTTTAATAGCGCAAACAATTTTCTTTTCTCAAAAGAAAACCGTCGCCTGCAACACCGATACAAACTCTTAAAACAGCTAAAATTGTATCTGAGTGGCCAATGCCCAGCAGTGGACTACGATAGGCTGAGTTTTTTGGTTTGACATATTAGGGTCTGTTATCAAGGTGAC
Source organism: Brachylomia viminalis (assembly GCA_937001585.2). NCBI lineage: Eukaryota > Metazoa > Arthropoda > Insecta > Lepidoptera > Noctuidae > Brachylomia > Brachylomia viminalis. Next base: position 16,697,378 of record OW443299.2, read on the forward strand.
GACCTAGTGGAAGATCGCGGGATTGCTGGATGTGGGAGGCACAGACCCGGTCGTTGTGGCAATCCTTGGGTGAGGCCTATATCCAACAGCGGACGTCTTGTGATATTTGGGAGTATTTAAGGGATAAAAATGGGTATTTTGTATATACTAACTCAAACAAGGCTCAAAACATGATTAATACAAAATAAACTCCCTAAATTAAACCTATGATTATATCCCAATAATTCCATCCAACCCGCATGCTTCGACAGAGTCGTCATTCCAACACCAATGGCGACTGAACGTGTGGGCAGGTATAATTGGACATGTCGTCGTAGGACCAGTTTTCTTGCCGCAAAGCTTGAACGGCCAAAATTATTTAAATTTCCTACGGAATCAATTAGACGATGTCCTCACAGTGCTACCAGTGTCAAGTTATGTGAATCTTGTGTTGGGGAATAATTTAGTTTATCAACAAGACGGTGCACCGGCACACTATGCTCGAGACGTGCGCAATTATTTAGATTCGCGCTTTCCGCAGTGGATCGGGCGTGGTAGTAGAAGCGTGGCTTGGCCTCCGCGGTCCCCAGACCTTACCCCGTTAGACTTTTTTTTGTGGGGGTACGTTAAAAACGTAGTGTACGCAGTGCCGTTTGATACAGTGGACGAAATGAAAGTGCGTATTGAGGCCGCTTTCAGGACAGTAACCCCAGAAATGCTACGCAATGTTCAGGTGTCCATGAACAAGCGAGCGGCCTTGTGCATACAATATCAAGGTCACCACATCGAACCCCATCTTTAAAAATGTAAGTTAATTTACTAAATTGAGCAAAGCTTTAAGATTGTACTGTTTACTCGGTAAATAATAGGATGAAAAGCTAGCTAACCTGCCTATTTGTTTCGATTTTTTATTACGTAACTTTTGTTATCTAAGTTTTTACGTGAAATTTCTGCCTTGATATTAACGAGTAAACTGTAAATAAGTAAATCAATAATTACGCATTTTTATTTTATTACATCACGGTAAAGTAGGTAGCCCGCGCATACGCTTTAGCGGCGCCGCGCGCGGCGTATTGTTTGATTTCGTCAGTTCGCGCCGACAAAGAACACCGCCAGCTAGGCTACCTAGACGGTACCAGGCGCGCAGAATTACGGAAGAGATTATATCCATTTCTTTATTAGAGTGAGAGAGAGTGATATTGGCATGTAACGTGGAAAGTCATTGACCCACGTAGTGCGGTGACACGTTTGTTATGATTTGAATTTAAGAAACCTATGAAACCGAAAATTTGGTATCAATTTTTTGAGTATTTTATTTTGAGCTGAAACTTTGTATAGTGATTCTATACCAGCAGCAATCTTTAGAGGTTAGTAATACCCTTTCCGTTATACGTTGTATAAATTAACCTATGATTAAAATCCCAGTCAATTTTACCGCCTCTTAAGAAAACCGTCTCCTGCAATCCGATACAAACTGTAACATAAATCACCTCCAATCTATTAAGCCTTATCAGAACGCTTAATCACCCAGAAGCCAGGGGTGCTAATTATCATTCAATCTGGGCCGCGACTGAATAGGACCCGTATCTCAGGCTGATTAAATCGAACCTAGCTTCTTTGAACCTTTGGTCTCTGTAAGGTATGGTCTTAAGGTACGCAGTCAATGGTAGGGTGCTAAGAAGATTATATTTTATCAAAGGGTTAATGATGTCTGATTTTGAGGAGGAGGTTCAGTTTTGCAGGTCGGGAAATTGTAGGTATACAGGGTGGATCTATCAATACGACAATTAATTAAGCAGTTTACAAACCAGTCTAACTAGTAACTATTCTGCAAACACAATTAAATCAAATACATCTACCTATTCAATTAGTTAGCTAATTGTTAAAACCTATTATAAATAAATAAATTATCGGCCGACGGCCCACTATGCACTATGCGGCGGTCTACTACTTAGATTGTTTGAAAAAAACGTTTTTTTTACTTTGTTTGGATTTAGGTACCTATTTGATAGTTTCAGTAACTCTCTCCCTGCGTCTGTTTCCGAAAGCATACAACCCTAATCTCTTCAAAGTGAGAGTGAACAGGCTTCTTATGGGTAAGCTCACTCCATCGTCCACTCTGTCTCTGTCACCACTGACCTAGACTACAGTCAAGAGCAAACCCATAAAAACAAAACATTATTAGATATTGCCAGTATTTTCATTTATTGTTATACTGTCATCCCCAAATGGTGTATGGATCAATATTAATAAAAGCGAGATATTACAAATTTGATCATTATCCTGGTTGGAGAAGATTTTCAACCAATGCGCCTAAGTCATAATAAAAAAAACGCTTCTTACGTTTATAAACGTTGAAGATCATTTAATTTTCAAGGAACAAATCTCGTTTAGTAATTTCTCATCGCCGCCGCCGCTGTACGGTAGGTACATTTTTCCTCACCAAACATTTAGGCATAATTAAAAATTGTTGTTCTAAATCGCGTTTAATTTTTAAATCATCCGCAAATCTTTAATATTCTTCAGAAAATTATTTACATCATTCCCTTTTAGAGTCGGTTCACCGAAACGCCTGAAGCTGGATGCTGCGGTAATTAGGTGAAATTTTTCTTTGAGATCACGGCACAAACATCCCATTGAGGCCAGATAAAAGATTTTTATCTTCCGCTCTCCGATCGTTGATGTAAATAACGAACTCATTTCTCTTTGGTTTTATTAAAGAAAAGGGGATCCTTGTTATAATTTTCTTGTAATAATTTGGACAAACGACCGAATGTTGTTGTTTGTAATATGATATTTGGGTATTCATTTAGTTCATGTCTTCTTCTTTGTTCGTTTTTTCTTTGGTGGTGCTTTCCAGCCGAGCTGTTCTGTAACAATCTCACCGTGATAACATAGGTGAAGTGAGTTTGAAGTGAGTTGTCGATAGTGTCAATCCCTAGCATCAGGTGGGATGTCATCGCTTCACCTAAGTTATCACGGTGAGATTGTTACAGAATCGACCGGCTGTTTAATGTAGGATGTAGGTAGGTACCTGGTTTGCGTCTTCATTTTTACTTTGTTCGTTTACTTAGAACATTCTCGTAGACTCTCTGAGTAAACAAAAAAAAAATGTGTGGGTTCCTTAGGTAAACTAAAACAAAAACATTTTTAATTGTCAATTAAATGATTTGCTACTTCAATAGCTAAATTAAAACATTTTTCAAATGCAGCCGTAAAAATACACAAAGTCCCATAAAATAGTGTTCTATCAGTATTTGTGAATATTATACCTTTTTTATGTATTTTATTTTAATTTTATTGTTTATTAAATAAGCAACAGAACGAAATATAAACAGAAACATCACAAAAATCTAAATAGGTTTGTACGGATGCAACCTAATTCTTGTCTATTGACTGCACACATACCTACATACATAAACTCATGCCTTTTCTCATGGGGCAGGCAGAAACTACAAAACGCCACCTACTACGATCCAGTCCCTGTTTCTCTATTAACATCCTATTAAAATTCTTTAAATCTAAATCGGTCTATTGTAGCTAAGTATAGCTACAATAGACCGATTTAGATTTAAAGAATTTTATTCTCATAAAAACTTAAATAACAGTTCACTTAAAATGAGATACAGAGTGCTTATATCTAAATAGTATAATATTTTCCTCTAGGGTGTTGGCGACGTTACAGGGTACATACAAGTTCCTTGAGCTTTTTTTTTAAACATGTTTAAACTATAACACTCCTTTAAATTCTCCGGTAAATTATTGAACAGTTGCGCTCCCTCATTCAATATTGTTTTCTTGCCGTAATTAGTCCGTGCACTTGTAGTATTTAGTTGAAACTTGTTTTTACTTCTTGTGTTGTATGTAGGTGTTTTTTTATGTAGTTGTAGGTTTGATTGTACGGAATTCGTGATGAATCATTTTAATGAGAATGCAGGTGTATTATGTATGTAGCTATAGAGTATTTAAATCGTACGTTCCGACTCCTACGTTACAGAGTTCAATCTCAGAGGTTCAAATGTTAATGTTATCATTGGAAACTTGAACGGGACCAAGCAGCAAGTTTAACTTAGGTACACAATGGCAATTTTAAAGTTTAGCGTTAAGCAATTCAAATTCAAAGTGGATTTCTGAATTAATTCGATTTTTGTTCAACTTCACAGACAGCTTTGGTTTTTAAAGATTTAACTTTGAACTCCTACTTTGGCGCGTTTTGTCTTTATTTGAGACTGGTCGGTAATTAATTCGTTTTAATATTCTTTTCTTGATTGGGAAGTGGTCATTGAGACTTCTCGCACTGTGAGTTCATTGTGTTATTCAAGTTTTGCGACTAGGGTAATTTACCAATTTGATTAGTGGTAGGTTATACAAAATTCTAAGTAATGACTGTGTTCAATAGGTTTAAGAAAATCGCTAAGAGAATCTTATTTAGTTCATGTTGGTTTAGTTTAGTTAGTTCAGTAGTGTGTACGCATTGTAATTTGCGTACATTACCTACTTCGTGATTCATCGTATTCTAAGCCATTCCATTATCTGTTGAATGTTGACCTTCTTTGTGCAGTCACTGTTTGATTCTTAATTCTCTATTCTATGCTACTGTCGTAGGTTTTTGAATTGAGATTGACTTTTTTGTATTCGCCAATGTGATCGCCTGACGGCTGCGCTCATGTATTTTCTATGTGATTTTATTTTAATATATCTGGTGTACAAATTCTTCTAGTCCTTTGATTGCATCCACGAAAAATCTCTCTACGAGAAGTTAACATTATCTTTACTACCTCAGTCCACAAAACACAAAATATCACCAAAACCTCATCACTCACTCACACACAAATTAAGTCAGTGCCAGTTCCTCCTGTCTGAAGAAACCAAAAGGGTTGGCTACGGCTAGGTAAGCGGTACGCAAGAACATCAGCCGCCGGGAAGGCTATAAATTGTCGAGTATTTAATGAGTTTCCTCCGTCGTTAAGCGGCGTCCCCTGGCAATAATGCAACGCCATCATCGCTCGACATTATCTGGAGACGAAACATATGTGGGTTCAGCTGATGTATTTTTTGGGGTGACGGTAATATGAAGTGGTGGCGCGAATTTGTAATCGGTGGCGGAAAAAATGGAGTTGTTCGGCTTTATGAAGCAGTAAGGATAAAGAATGCACGATTAATAGCCCAGGACTAGAAAGATGTATCCTACAGTTATCTTATTTTTTTGGTATAAACTAAGTAAAGCGTAGCTGGGTTTTTTCACTCAATAGGAAATCGAATAAAAATAGAAAGAAAAAAGAAAAGAAACAAATTTTATTTGGGACACGCACAGGCAATACTAACAGTAAAAAAATAAAAGAGCATTTAAAACTATCAAAATTAACATTAAAAATGACAATAAAAGAAAATATAAAAAGGCTCATTTATATTGTTTATGGGTATCATTTAAGCTATTACCAATTTAATTAGTTTTGTGTTTCTTAAATAATAGGGTTTGTCCTCCAAATAGTAGATCTGTCACCAAAATGTAGTCACCAAACAATGCAAAATCAGTTCCACAATAAATCACCTCAAATCCTGAGATATAAGGTCTAGTACCAAATAAATGTTTTTGTATGTATTATAATAGGTGTGTCCTAATAAGTATTTAAGCAAACTAATTTAAAGAGATCACCAATAGTAGTAGTTTTCTTATTCACCACGGATCGATTGATATACATAATATGTCGACGGTAGGGCTTGGTCGACGGAGCCCCGCTTCGCGGGGCTCCTACTTCTGGGTGGTTTATAAAATAATAACCACGAAGGGGATGGCGGGGTCTCTCGACCCCGCCATCCCCTTCTGACCTAACCTGTCCGAGTCGGGGTGCCCTAAAGTCCAGATTGCATCCAGTTTCTCCTGGTAATTTGTCTCGGGTATCATTTAAGCTATTACCAATTTAATTAGTTTTGTGTTTCTTAAATAATAGGGTTTGTCCTCCAAATAGTAGATCTGTCACCAAAATGTAGTCACCAAACAATGCAAAATCAGTTCCACAATAAATCACCTAAAATCCTGAGATATCAACCTGAGAACAATTTTTGTTTATCTGAGAACGAAAATATTTCGTGGCGATAGATCTATTTATTAGGTGATACAACTTGATGACAAATATAAATTTTGGTGATAGAAAATATAGTTCCCATTGTTTATTAAGGCGGTGTGTTTTTTGTCTTTGTGCTCACACCATAAATTATTATTATATCTCTATACGTGAGGATTGTAATTGGCTTGCTGGTGACTATGGTGCCCCTTTTTTGTCTGTTTTTATTAGCTGTAAGTCCTACATGTACTAAAATAAATAAATTTCACACACTTATGCAAAATTCAAAGGCGATATTCTCGTGAAATAACGATTGCGACTTTGAGGAAAGGCCTGTTTCATAATAGTATGGTTTCGAAAAGAATATGTACGTAACATCATCATTCATTCAATCATTCATTTCGTATCATCATTTCTATGTATACTTTTGGCGAAAATCGCTTTTGAATCTTGCATAATTTTACGGTATTTATGCTCGTGACTGTACCTAAAGGCAAGACAATATTTTTTTATAGTAGGTATTACTTTTCTTAGAAGATTTTCATCGAGTTACCATTTTGCAAATATAGAGTTAATAAAAAAAACGATAGCGCCTAACTCGGAAACGGTGCGTCGTGTGGCCATGCGTCTCAGGATCTAATTGGTTTCTATAGTCAAGGTCAAACCGATACTGCAATCAATTGGAAAAATTCCAAAAGCAATATACAGGGTGTTTGGAAGGGAGCTGTACATACGCCTAGGGTAGAAACTAGGGATAGTCTGCTACCTACCCCCGCCCATTATATTGACCTTGGCCTCAAGGTTTTTTTTACCTTACTACCTTACCTTAAAATTATTTCTTTACCTTACTACGGTACTTCAGGCCCCATAACTTTTCTTCTCCACAATTTTCTGGTGTAAAATATTTTTTTGCAGGACCCTAAGACTCTAACGATTAAAACAAGACCATTAGCCGACCGGTCCCATGGATAGATTTTGAGCTACAGGTAGTTTTAGTCAAAAAATCACAAAAAAGTCAAATAAAAAATAAAAATAAATTAAAAAAAAACCTTGAGGCCAAGGTCAATATAATGGGCGGGGGTAGGTAGCAGACTATCCCTAGTTTCTACCCTAGGCGTATGTACAGCTCCCTTCCAAACACCCTGTATACTAAAAAAATAAGTCCTCGCTCCATAGTTCCCCTAAGGCTACACTCCAACCAAATCACACACAATAACAATAACCCGTGATGCAATAAGTACCGCCAATCGATCACAAATATTTTAATTATTCAAGCTTATTGCAGCCGAGAAAGCCAGGCAAGTTGACAACTAATGACAGCTAATAAAGAGTCGTCAAGCCGACGAGGTTTATTGGATTAACTACTGAAATATTACCGCTGAAAACATGCTTGAGTAATTTGCGTGTCAACGGGCTGGTACCTACTCGTATTGTAGGGAGTGTTGGACACAGAGAAGAATGGAAAGGTTTTTTTGTTGTTACCTTTATATGGTACCTATTGTAAAGGAAAGTTTAAAGATCAGTAACATATATTGATGAATCGTTAAGATTTTGATTAGATGTAGACAGTATGGGACAGCTCAATATTTTCATGCACATGCAATTTTTGGACTGTTAATGCAAGCAATAAAATATAATAAAAAAAATATATATATATAATTAGGAAAATTAAAATGACTTCCAGTGCTACGCAAATGAACTTTTATGACAGGCATAAAATGATAAATGATTGTATTTCTGTAAGTAGGTTTTTACAAACACTTTTACACGTCAAACGAAAACGGACGGTCATACCGCTTCTTTCACAGTACCCAATTTACTAAAGCAAATACCTGTAGACATTAGAATGCAATGAATAGTAGAAACTTAAAGCGTAAGCTGGAGGAACATTACATCAACTCGATTATAACGTAACTGTTAATAGCGCGTTTACCAAATCTCAGGCCATGGCATGCTAAGACAAACCCCAGAGGTCTAATTGAGTGCTTTGTTTTTATTTATTTTTTAAATAAATAAACGGGAAACAGACGAGAGCTAATGTATGTTTGTGTATGTAGGTATGTCAATTAGTAAGTTATTAAGAGTTATTATCAACATCATTCTACGAACCAGTAGTTTGTAATCGTAAGCTTAGATGGCGCTATCCATAATTGTAACGCTTGTGTAACGTTACGCTTCGCGATCACCACGCATCAGCCACTCAACCCATGCCATGCCATGTCTGCCTATGCCGACGCGCGTCTATGTTTCACATCAAAAATATATTCAAAAATCTCCAACCTGTCAAGTCTTGAAATGAAATACAATAAATTATTATTGTTACGTTACTCCCGGGAGGCACACGTGCAGCGATTACAGATTATGACAAAGATTGTATTCAATGAAACAAAAGCTATTTTCAAAATGTGTAGAATCAACCAATACATAATTCTCTGTATATTATTATTTCCTTTTCTACTCGACGCTGAATTAAGTACAAAAACGTATATTTCCTCTATTCAACTTATCAAGAAGACTTAAGAAGTCTGTCAGGTTGCTCAAAAGAGAGGTGCCTCGCCTTCATAGCTCCGCGTTTATTAATTCGAGGGGCTCATAAGCCAGATTAAAAGTTTCCCTATCAAGGGAATGTATGAACTTATTACAGATAATTATTTCGGGCTGCTTGTTATGAATATTGAAGAATTTCTTAATAACATGTTTTGGTAAATTATTTAATAATTGTAGGAGCGCAGTCGGCTTGAAACAGTTAAATTTAATGTAGAGGTTTATGTGGAAGTATTTTTCCTTAAATATACTTCTATTAAAATTTAAATACCCAGTAGGTATTGAAATTTTAATGTTTCCCGTTTAACGTTACCTTTGTGGGTCAAAAATGGTGGAAAGGATATTTATTATTTCAATTTGACACCACTTTGATTAATACATGTAAATTAGAAAATGGCTACGTATTATTTTGCAATATTCTACGTCTCTTTTGCAAAAAACTTTACCCATTATTTCCAAAAATATTTTTACTCATATTATTTCCGAATATTTCCAATGAAAGCGGTTATTAAAAGCGCTGATTTATCTTTTTTAATAACGGTACAAAAACTTTTTAACCCATTAGCCGCTAAAGCGCTTTGTCGTAAACATTCGGTTGGTGGTTGCTGAATAAAATTAAAATTGACATTTTGTGCTGCTATCGTGCAGCGGAGTGGAACGATTTATTTTATTAAAGAGCATACAAACGATTTTGTTTTTTATGTAAAATGCATGGTCTCAAATCATGGTCAAAAATCTACATGGTCCTCAATGATTATGTCCAGATTTTTATATACACATTGATATTAATGATTTTTTTATTTATATACAATGGCACGAGTACTTACTTTGTAAAGTTTTATAATATTTTTTAATTATTGTTAATGTGAGGACTATGTCGGTCATTGTTTTTTTTGTTTTTTTCTCAGTTAGTTTAATCATGACCTGGCAGTTTGAGTAGTTTATGCGGCCTACTTAAATGTCCTTTCTTTGGTATTGTTCGTCGAATCGTTGAGCTCCTTAAGTTCTGAGTTGAGCTACACGATTACTGACAATTGCGTGCACTGACTGGACAGGTCTACTCAATCTGTGTGGTTTTTTCCTCAAAAGACCATTTCAGACACCGATCTGACCATTTCACACACCTTCACCATATAGTCTTCACATGATCTGACCAAGATTTTGCTTGGACTTCAAAAGAGACTGTGACCTCTGAGTTTTTTTTTGGCTTTTCTTCTCACAGTAGTCACATAGGAAACGCCGGCCTCATCTAGTTTAAAAAATATGATTGACGTGTAAAAGTGTTTGTACAAACCTACTTACAGAAATAAAATCATTTATCATGTTTTTAGTATGCTTACAAACTGTGATGGAAATGGCTGCTCTTCGTGTATTTCTAGAAGAAACTGCATGTTTTTTTTTGTTTTAACTTTGACGTGTAGCAATCTTGCTTAAAGTCCTCGTTTTTCCAAGTTACCTACACGATGTAGGTAACTTTGAAAAACGAGCTTAATAATGTAGACAATTTTCGGAACTTGATTTCTAAAAGGATTGCGAAGCGAATGAATGTAGACAGTTGTAGATGTAAGCCTAATGAGTGCCTTCCGAATATCTTTAAGCAATGGAAATTCTGGCAACGGGCCCAGAATACTTACAGACTACCATGAATGTTAAGGAACCCATCAATTTGATCACAGAGTAACAAAACATAACGGCTTGTTTCATCGAAAGGACAGGCAGAGGTGTACCTACAGTCCACCCACATTTCACCAGCTATGTTTTAAGTCCCATGTAATAGGGGTCGAGCCTATTGCCATCAACCGGGCACAAATCCAGGCACCCATGCAGGCAGGAAAACCCATTAACACTTCGCCCGACCTGGGAATCAATCCCAGGGTTTCATGCTCAGCAGTAGCGTTTGCGACCACTAGACTAACGAGGCAGTAAAAAAGTTTGTGCAAGTAAAAATTTTGTGCAAGTAATAAAGTTTGTGCAAGTAAAAAAGTTTGTGCAAGTAAAAAGTTTGTGCAAGTAAAAAAGGTTGTGCAAGTAAACAAATTTTCATTGAATTGTAATATGAATGTCAATGTTTATTAAATAAAAATGCGTTAATAATACCACAGTGGGACTGCATTGCGCATCAATTAGCCAATTAAGTATTTAATGAGCGAGAATAATAAATAACTTGCCGTTTATTTATTACTGGCAACATAGTTGGCACAACGATGTAGCTGTGTTCATGATGCTTGCATAAGTGATTTATTATTTTTTAAGTACGTTCATGTTTTATAAGGCCATAATACAGTTCGTGCTTGTTTTATATTAATCATACACAAAATCTGGTCGATTCAGCTAATTTATGTTTTTTTTTTCTAATTTTAATGTCAGAAAAAGCATAATTTTGTTTTTGGTACAAATATAACTTTTCTCTGTTAGTTGTTCCTTTAATTTAAATAAACACAATTTTTGAAATTTAAATAAATCTTATGACGTTATGGGTTTACCGGAAACTGTTTCAGTTGACTGCATGAGGTCTAGATATTTAATAAACCATTTTAGGTATTTTCTTTTACACATAGGAAAGTAATTTTCAGGAAAACAATGCAAAAAAAATACCCAAGCCTTTACGAATTCCAACGATTCCCTTGCTACTCACAGTAAAACACCAAAATATGATTAAACACAGTTTCGTTAGTTAAACGTTTATTTGAGCTAAGCTTCTGCCGCAGAGTACATTTAATTACCAGTGGTCCAACGAGCCGTATGATTGTCTAGTCAGAGCGTAGGCTGTGTCACAAGCAGGGCTCATAACCTTGGTTATACCAGCCATCTCAACGTTTAATACAATTAAGTTGTAAAAAAAACATTTTGGGATTTCATTTTTGAATTTACCTAATTCCCTTCTCGTTGCTGCATGAATAAGGCTGCAAATCTGTAAATAGTTGTGAATAATATTTTGATGGTTTTTCTTGTTTGATAACAAAAACTACAGCAATAAACTGCAAATAACACCTTGCCTTAGTACTTCTGTAAGCTACCATACAAAAGTTTTAACAAGTAAATATTTTCATGATTTTTGTGTAAGCCCATTTTAGTTCCACGCTTCCAAAATATATACAACAAATAATAGACTGTCCACAACACGCAACAAAAAATCAACACAAATATCGAGTTAATCAGAAATTCACGAACAAATGTAGTCATTTTTGGTAACAGTTAATTGTCCTGTCAGAGCTAGGGCTGCAGCCTGCGTAATTACAAAACCGGCTTGTTTCGACTATGCAATAAATTGTTCAATGCAATTAAGCCTGGGATATGTGGTTTGTGAAAGATTGCCACCAACAGTACCTTTACACTACCTTTAATATGTCATCGTATAAATTTTAGCGTAGCCAAGTGTCCTGGAACGAGCATTTAATCGTTGCTTCCGGCGAAAATTACTAGATGGCGCTGGTCGTTAAGGAGCGCCGGTGGCCGGGAAGACGTAGTAGTTTTCGCAGTTTCGGTTTCTAGAATTGTGGAAAATCGAGAGAGAAATCTGTGATATTTCATATTAGTTACGATCTTCCTTTTCTCGTTTGGAGTTCGAGATCAATGTTATTTCGGAACATATGCTACGATACGGGAAGGAGTCCAATTTTTGGATCGCTCGTATAAAAGTCATCACTTGCAAACGACAGGATTTTGCTGAGAACGTTACTGCAGGAGACGAGTGGTATTCGGACAAGGTGAATTTTACACGCTCGTATCTAAATGGCTCTGCAGTATAAAATCAGGATGTAACTCCCAATTTTCTAGAATAGGTACCTCCCCTTGCCAAAAACACCTTCTATTAGCAATCCAACCTCGTTCATTTCATTACAGGGCACGCAAAGATCAATGGCTAACTTTATTAAGGCTTAATGTTGGCGAGCAACTATCAAATTAGCGAATTACACGAACAACTTGTTTCGTTCATTCGTTCACTCGTACATTCGGAGTTACCGCGTAATGTTTGTATTCTGTTCGCACATAGTAGGTTTTATCTCGTTCGGAAAGTTGTATGGTTAATTAAGTAGAAAAGCCCTCGGGTTTCTCACCACGTTACGCCGCGGGCACCTTGTTACAGCCTGTTAGAGGTTTCTTGTTAAAAATACCGTGACCTGGAATTAGAAGTTTTGTATGTTTATGTATTCTTTAAACAGTTAAGAAAGTTATAAAGGTAATGTGGGGGGTTTCGCTTACATAAGTTTAATTTTTATTTTTTAACCGCAAGAACGGTCACGCTCTGGGGAGTTTGTTGCACCACTTCTACCCAGCTAAAGCACTAGGAAGAAGTGAATGGCGGGCGTTTTGGGGGACTGTCTTATGTAATTTTGACGTTCAAAAAGTGCTGATCAATAAATTACTTTTCATTTTGATAGAATTCATGACGTGGTGAGAATACCTGTAGGTGTAATTTAGTGCAGCATAGGAAGCTAAGCTAGTTGCTTAAAGCTGGTTGTAATACACTCAATACTAAGATTTCACTTTAGGAGGAAACTAAAATGTTTTTTACTTTTTTATGAAGGTCCTTACCTTTTCGAATCCAATTTTGGTAAAAGCATATTAAGTTCAGGGTATGGGTATAATAGAAAATAGGATGTACTATAAAGTTTTAGTTCGTGTTTTGTGTTCATGACGTTTAGCAATATCATTTAGGTTTTACATAATGTTCTAGAACTACATTTTCTTCAAATCCTTCCGCCGTTAATGGTCTATTTGCAGACTAGGCACCTATATGCTTTTATTTTACCTCATCGATGGGCATCATTCATATCTAATAGTTAGTTTCTAGTTTATCACTATGAATCGCTTTGGCATTTAAAATTATTTGTCGGCTATGTTACGTAACTACGAAGAAAAGTTTTTTTTCAATTTTATAAAACTGTACTTACAGCAGCTTACTTACCAGCAAAAACAAGACACCTCAAAAAAACCGCCGTTAAATGACACAAAAAAAAATCATACGCGTATCCGATCATCAACATTCCCCCCTTTTATCTCTCAAAACACTTTTTACAAAATGTCGTCGATATGACAACGCTGCAAGATAACCACTCGGAAACACTGCAAGGTGTTACACATTTTTCAGTTACGCTTCAGTGCAGCTCGTTTCTGCTGCCAGTATTTCGATGTATGACGGCAATATTTTTTTGCTGACTGTTCCGATGGGGATGTGAGCCTAATTTAGACGGGTTTTTGTGGTGGGGTTAGGTTATTGCAGGTATTTGAATTTTTACCGCGTGCCATTTGCTTAATTTAAAAGACAAAACCGAATGAATTTGTTCGTGCGTTAAGAATGCAATATCTATAGCCAAGTAAAGAATTAAGTTACAAATTCTCTATTCAACTAAGAAAGTCTCTCTCTTATTCATCTGAGATATCATTATAGACAGAAAACGCAAATTCTTTGCAATCAATTGTTCGTTTCCATTGTAAATAAAGGATAGCCATTGGTAGTGCAAGTAAGCAAACCGCATGCAAACTAAAAACTTCCTTCACCCCAGTAACCATCTCAAACTCAAACAGATTCGAACAAAATGCCACAAAAAGAATAACATTAAACCTCAACAAACCTGTTTTTCAAACAGTAAAGAAGAAGAAAGAAAAATAACAATGAAAGAATCCAATTAAACAAATTGATAGATCGTTGTCCGAGCTGAGATCGGTTCCATTCTCCATGTCTTTGTGATCGCGGTATCTTCGGCCATCAATCCGGAGTACAAAGGGTTTCTGCCAAGCTCTCTGATTGTATCAGAGACTTCGATTGTGTACGTAACACAATTTTTGCTTTTTTAGATTCTGTTCGCGTGATTCTGCGATGTTAATGAGTTTTGATCGGGTTGGGGATGTTGTACCGGTTGTTTTTTCTGGGGACTTTTAAATATGTATGGTATACCTACCTACTAAGTATCAATAAGGTAATGAGGCTTGTTAGTTCGCACTACATAAGATTTTTACACCGTTCATCAATACATATTATAAATTATGTAAAGTTGATTTTTGTGTCTGTCTAACCGGGTTGTTCCTCTAAGCTACGTAACGAATTTTGATGCGGTTTTCACCATCATTTAGAAAATTTATTTCGAAAGGTTTGTGTATATATTACATTAATATTGAAGTTACACTTATTACAGAAATCTCGATGATTTGTTAAATCGTATAACCGTGCGATGCAGGGGCGGGGCGGGGTAGATATATGTAGTTGCTATTTAAAAAAGAACATAATTAATGGTAGTTGGCTTCACCGAAAATTTTATGTACAAGTCGTTTATGGAAAAATAAAGTATGTATGGCTTGTATATAGTTTGCTTCAATAAAGTTACCTCTGCAAATATTTTTAGTTACGACCGTGGCATAATAAGATAAAACTCAACCTCCTTTTTTCAGCCACGAAACATTCGGTGCCAATATCGCTACGCTATTTCTATATCTCATTTCGGCCACGCAGGTCATTTATAAAGAGGCGAGGCATAAATCGCCCGAGGCGGGGTGAGATTGAAAAATACTCGCGAAAACATCTGTCGCCTAATATTATCGAATTACCCCCGTGCTGTTCTACGTGAGGAGCTGGAGATGAAACAAGTTGCTGTGTTGGTAAATTGGAACGCTTTCAGATCGTGTTTTGTTTATTTATCGGGAATTTTCTTGGTTGTCTGATAATCTTGACGAAAATATGTGACTTGTTATGATTTTAGTTACGAGTAGTGTAAACGGGGAAAAAGTAGAAAATTGTTATTTTTTTAAAGCGGCTACGTGCGCGTCGGACTCGTACACTTCCGTACCACGATAAAATGTTTAACAACTAAATATTTTCGTTTTTTATAGTGGACCCCCTTAAATTTTTAACGTTATTTTATTTTTATTGATAAATGATTTTATTTCTGTAAGTTGGTTTGTACCGACACTTTTACAAGTCATTTCATCATTCATTACAAGTGTATCGTTAATTAATATTTTTTGTTATAGCGGCCATATTAGTACACTCTCTGTGAAAATTTCAAGTATATACCTATTACGGTTCAAAAGATATCAGACAGACAGACAGCAGAACCTTAGTAATAGTGTCCCGTTGACACCCATTAGGTACGGAGTGCTAAAAAGTAGATATTTATTTATATTTGTTTTTAAAGCGTTTGAAGCACCCGAGATTTTCCGACTGGACGCGAAAAAGTTTGGACAGCGAAAATTTCCGGAAGTTGAGCTTTGTCAAAAAAAAATCGTAAAATATTTATAAAAGAAAGCATACTTACCTTAATATCTATTGCCGTAAAACCCACTAAGTCCAAGTTTTCATTCGTTTTTTTTTGCGAAAGGTAATTTTTTCTACAAACATCAATCTTACTTGAAGGGAAAAGTTTTTGAAATGAGGTCACGGTTCCCCGCGAAATGCTGATGCCGACATTTTAAGCATTCTTTCCAACAAAACGCGAGGAATTTTTGAAAAACTTCAAAAAGTGGCTAAGCTTTTAGCTGTTTGCCGAGCAGCGTGACGGCTGTTTTATCTGTTTACCTACACTTATTTTGTTACTAGCAAAGAATTCTGGCTCTAACATTTAATTTTTTGGCAGCTATCGTTGCGAAAAAAGAAAATATTGTTTAAAAAAAGGTTTTCTTTTAGATAATATTATTCTATTCACAATAATAATAACATTGTATATTTTGTAGTGTTCGATTTATTTTTTGTTATGTATTTTGTGGTGTACAATAAAGAATAAATAAATGGGTACTAAGCTAGGTTCTGTTTTTTTATTAAAAAATAACAAATAAATATTACAATGGCTTGTGATAAAAATTTAAATAATTTCAGTATAAAAATAACCACAGTCGGCACTCTACACCGAATCGCCCGATTTCATTCCAATTTGTGCATAAAATAAGAAAGGTTTTTATAATATTTCAGAAGTCCCCCCTACCTTTGAGAGAAACCAACAGTAACTGTTTTATTTCACCGCGATTACAATTTTATG
Organism: Brachylomia viminalis; assembly: GCA_937001585.2. Lineage (NCBI taxonomy): Eukaryota > Metazoa > Arthropoda > Insecta > Lepidoptera > Noctuidae > Brachylomia > Brachylomia viminalis. Next base: position 16,713,936 of record OW443299.2, read on the forward strand.
ATTTATGAATGATTCATCCATCGAAAAAAACCCAGAGGTGTGATTATATTTTATTATAGCAAACGCTTTTCTTTTATCTTTGTAACAATGGAAGATAACAGCGAAGTAAGGAAAAAGTGCGAAAAGTTATTGTTTGGCAAAATTAGCTGTCCGAGCGATTGATGTATGACGCTCCTGAAATAATAAAGGTGAAGACTAAGTAGGTTTTAATTGTATACGATTTATTTCATTCTTATTAGCTGAGATTCGTATAGATTTAGGTTTAGGCAGATTAAGTTGAAGCGGATTAAATATTTTATAGGTAACACAAACCTCCCTGAATTTCATCACTAACAAGACAAATATTTAAATTAATATATTTTATACCATTCCCCCTCTAAAAAGCTTATTTTATTCACTAAAAACAGTGACTAAAAAGCACTTTTACTCACTGTTATATCGCTACACAAGTTAACCATCCTAATAATAATAACAAGAAAATTACTCTTAATTTTAGTAATTGTTCCAATTTTAATGTGCATTTTAATTAATTTAAGCTTCCTTTTTCTTTATTAAATGTTTATTTTCGCTTAAATCTTTCTTTTTCTCGTAGTCATGGTATAAAATATAGTATGCAACTCTTGAATAAAACGGATTTATATCGAGGGCCATGAATCACTCGCGTCGCTCAGGATTCTAATACGTGAATCACTCGCTACGCTCGTGATTCAATCATCATGAATCACTCCCTGCGGTCGTGATTCAGTCGTTAGAATAAATAAATAAATAAATAAATAAATAAATAAATAAATATCGTCTGACATTGCACACAGCACCATCTAGTTCCAAGTTAAGCACTTAACACTTAAGGCTTGTGTTATGGATACCAGATGGTTGATACACTACTTAAATACATTTTTTTTTGGAAATACATACATATTATAAATATACATCCATGACTCGGGTACAGATGTCCATATTCATCATACAAACATTTGCCCCTACCGGGATTCGAACCCAGGACCATTTGGTTTCGCTGACTACACTATAGCCACTGTAGCCACTACACCAAACGTGTCGTCAAGAATCCTTCACTAGCTCGTGATTCATCTATGGCCCTCGCTTTAAATCCGTCCTTTATTCACTAATTGCATAATATACTATTCATTTTCACAATCCGCCGTTAATTAAAAACAAAACAAAAGAGAGAAGAAGAATTTAAAAATAGAACAACAAATCTTGGCCACGAATAGAATCACTTCATACAGCCGTCACAAAAAGCATCCATTAATTGTTGTTACCGTAATGTAGGCCCATTAGGGTTCCCACTTTGTCATGTCATTATACTGTCATAAAACGTTCGATGACAACCCTGGCAGGTAATAGACGATTGATTGATCGGGAAATGGTTTAGAATTTCAATTGCGATTCCAATTTAAAATTTTTGATTGAATTAAAATATCGATTCCATTTTTCATGAATGGTTTTTGTGACGGCTAACGTAGTGTTTGGGGATTTGATTAATTGCCTAGGACTACTGTTTATAGATAACTTTTACAGGAAGTTATATTAAATTGTGTCGATATCGAACAACCTTGCATTATAAAATACTTATAGTTAGTAAGTTTTTCTGTAGGTTTTTTTGTAAGTTATATTTTAATAATAGATTTTTTTAAATACAATACCTACCAGCGAAATTTTGCTGCTAACAATGGGTCTTGCTAAAACAAACAAACTTACACAGATAATATAAGCGCAGTGTCACGGTTGTTTTGTTCTCATTACAGAAAGAGAGAAAAGTTGTTTATTGTGCACAAACAAGACGCACATTATAAAAAGAAATTACAGAATACAAGCAACATAGCAAGGTGGATGGTAGAACCATGCCACCAGTCCTCTTCAATGGTACGATCGTTCCTTTCAGCACTGACGTGAAGAACCTAGGCTTGCACATTGGTAGTACCCTGAACTGGCGTACTCAATTCGCTAGGGTAAGCCAGAAGGTTACCGGAACGCTGCGGGCTCTGTACCGAATTAAAAATGTATTACCATCGAGTACGAAGACAACGCTTGTGCAGTCCTTAATTTTCCCTATCATCGATTATGGTGATGTGTGCTACTATGACTTAGATGCAGATCTCCTCGACAAAATTGACCGTCTTCTCAATAACTGCATTCGATTTGTTTTCAATCTGCGCAAATATGATCACGTCTCTGCGCATCGGTCGCTTCTAAAGTGGTTGCCCATACGCCAGCGCAGACAGCAAAGGGCGCCGACTAGCTTGTTTTAATTTCTTGATTCACCCTCTTCCCCTGGTTATTTAGCCCCCCACTTTCAGAACATTTGCCACAACCACAATAGAAATCTACGTTCATCACACAATCGTCTTCTTCAATGTCCCACTCACCGCACAGACTTCATTCACTCTTCCTTCTTCGTTCAGTCTATCTCTCTGTGGAATGCGCTCCCACAGGAAATCAGGATAGCAACCAACCGATTATCCTTTAAAGCTAAAGTTTGGGAGCACATTCGCAAGAAGCTGGCAGTATCATCACAACGGTAATGTTTTCTTATTGTTTGTCCTATTTGTTTTTAGTATATTCATGTATTTATGTACATTTATTTGTGCTTACATATATATATATATATATATGTAATTATCCTTATCTATAAAAATCAATGCCACTTTTCGTTGTAATTTTATAACTCAAGAACAGATGGACCGATTTTGCTAATTCTTTTTTTAGAATATTCCTTGAAGTACGAGGATGGTTCATACCGAGAGAAAAATTTAAAAAAAAATGTTAGGTGGTACGAAGTTCGCGGGGTCAGCTAGTGTATATATATATACTATATATATAGTCCTAATAGGTTTATGCGTGTCTTTATATTTAAAAATATTTATTCTTAGATTATCATTATAAATTGCATCTACCACTATTTGTCTCTGCATCATCCAAAGGTTGACTGGTAGAAAATCCCTATGGCATTAAGTCCGCCTCTGTATATTTGTGTGCTTAAAGTGTTAAATAAATAAATACACACGATAGTACAAAGTAGTATTCAAAGCCTTAAAAGTTTGACAATGTTGTCCATTGCTTGATGTCAGGGCAGGTCACAACTTAACGGTCTACAGAAAAATATGTTTCGTGTTTTAAAAACAGCGAGAAGTCTGTATTACACCCCAGAGGCTTAAAAGAACTAAACTTAAAACATTACAGTGATAAAGCAAAAAAGTATTCAGAACTTTTTAATGTTCCTCCGAAACTCCGAGGTTTGTTTGTGTCAGCTAACACGGTTTTTTTATTTCGAATGCTATACTAGTATTTTTACCGGGACATGTCTGTTGAGTGGTAATAATAATTTAAAGGAAACGTCTCTCTCTCTTGCCAAATAATAATAATAAAAAAACTGTAAATGCAACCCATCATTGCACTGTGCAGAAGTTAATAGTACCTTTTTTTATTTAGGGGGAAACCTTCAATAGACTCCCCGACCTCTGGGGAAAGAGGTCGGGGAGTCAGGCTTACTAAAACCACCCCTGTGGCTACCTGGAGGGGGTCCCAGTTCCTCTTAAAAGACTTACTCCAGAACCCCCCCTGTGCAACGCCTGTCAGCACATCCCTGGGGACAGACTGTAAAGGGGTCTCCCCTGAGCCTCGCAGTGCACAGTAGGTACCGTCTTCCCTGGGGTCACTCGGTGAGCAGACGGAGTCTCCACTCTGGGCGCCTGCTACCCCAAAGGCCCGTCTGCCTTGAGTAGCAAGCGGGGTTTAGACGTGCTAGGCGCCGAGGCAGTTGCCTCCCAGAAGAAGTTAATAGTACCTACCTTACATTTTGCCTTTTGAGCTTTGAGCCTTTTCTAGTTTACAATAGGAGGATACTCTAAGTTCGCCCCTAGATTTACAAAATAACATACAGCCACACTCTAGCCTATCTCAAAACAAAAATAAACAAATAAAAACGCTCGTTATTAGGATGCTCGTCTGCAAACTGGCGAAAGGTCTAATGACCGAACTTACCCGTGGCTAATGTTTCTTTAAACACTCGCTTCGGACCCATCACGACGACTATGTAAATGTCCCTGTTAAAGTATGGAAGCTGAGTTTTTTTGGCATATTATCTAGTTTAAAAGATAAAAGGTAAGTGATTGTAAGTAATTATATTTGATTACTAGTTCACTTATTTATTTATAAGTATAAAAAATATGTATTATTTATTAGGTACCTACTTACTTATGTCGAAACTGTTTGTACTCCCCGTTACTTGTCCCTAAAGGTTCATTAGAAAACCAGCGTCAGGCAGCATTTGTCTGGCATTAATGCTGAAATGAACCTTTTTGGCACACACTATTGTTATTAAAACATTATTTTCACTTTTTATTTTGTTATTTGTACTTTGTGTTTCACGATCTGTGTCCAAATAAACGTTATTCTTTTTTTTTTTTTTTTCTTTCTTTTAAACTTGATGTTTAATTAAACGTAACACATCATCACGGCTGGAATCCCCGAAGGGTTAGGCAGAGGTATACCAGTTATGTTTCAGTATTTCGCCAGTTATATTTAAGTCCCATGTAATAGGGGTCGAGTCTATTGCCTTCAAACGGGCACAAATCTTGTCTCCCGGCTGCTACTGAGATATTCCAGATGGAAAAACCTAAAATTAGTTATTTTGTTGACTTAAGTACTTTTAATTTTGATCATAGATTAATTGAAGTGCTAGGTCCAATATCATTTTTAATGGTACTGTTATAACCCTTATTACAAGGCAATAAAGCCTAAGTTAGCTTTTACTTACAAACACTGTACTTTTCCTTTATTAAAGTACTGATGTTGCATTTTTACCCTGTGCATAGAAATAATAACCCACACCCACCTCCACACTACATCCCGTCTTGACCCACATTTTTAATTTCTCCTTGTTTTCTTGTACTGTCCCTGAGGCATGGAAACAAGCTCATATCATCCCCTTACCCAAAATTCCTAAGCCGGTCTCACCCACCGATTTCCGCCCCATTTCTATTCTCCCATATCTCTCTAAAGTTCTTGAACATATCGTTCATCAACAACTTTCTGCCTTTCTATCTACAAATGACCTACTGAGTCCTCTTCAATCTGGTTTTCGACCTGGTCATAGCACAATAACGGCTCTTTTGAAAGTTACTGATGACATCCGCTGGGCTATGGATCACAAATCTCTTACTTTACTTGTACTTCTCGACTTTAGCAGTGCCTTTAACTCTGTTGATTTTGACATCCTTCTAGGGATCCTTAAATCTTTAAATTTCTCCTCTTCCACCATTAGTTGGTTTGACTCCTATCTTAAGGGCCGCTCGCAGCGGGTTCGTCTCGGCGAGGCATCTTCTGATTGGTGCTCTCTTTCCGCAGGTGTGCCTCAGGGCGGCGTTCTCTCTCCTCTTCTCTTTTCTATTTTCATTAACTCTATCACCAGTGTCATCTCTTCCTGCTTCCATCTCTATGCCGACGATCTGCAGCTCTACAATCATTTTTTAAGGGAAGATGCAGAAGCAGCCGTGTCTGCCATGAACAGCGACCTGGATTTGATTAGCGAGTGGTCGCGGTCTTTTGGACTGCAAATCAACCCTAAGAAATCCCAGGCCTTGATTATCGGCGGCAGGTATATGCGGAATAGGCTCGATGTTGCGTCGCTGTCTCCACTCTGTCTGAATGGTGTTCAGATTGAATACGCACATACGGTCAAAAATCTGGGGGTGACCATGGATTCCTATTTATCATGGACTGCCCATGTTGCTCAAGTCAGTCGCAAAGTGCATTACACGTTCCATTCGTTGAAATGTCTCCAGAGCGTCTTGCCCTTGAACACCAAAATCTCTCTTGCTCAAACTCTCATTCAGCCCATCATAGATTATGCCGATGCCTGTTATTTGGATGCCACCGAGGAGCTTTTAAATAAACTTGAGCGTTTGCAGAATATACGTATTCGTTTTGTTTTCAACCTTAAAAAGTATGATCACGTTTCCAACTTTCGCAAGATACTCAAGTGGCTCCCCATTCGACTTCGCAGGAACTCTCGGATATTGTGTCTGCTATTCAACCTCCTTCACAATCCTAAAACGCCATCCTATCTGCGGGAGCGTTTTTCCTACGCCCGACCTTCAGATGCGCCGTGCAGGTCGCATCTTAGAAACCTCCTTAAGTCCCCTCCCCACTCCACCGACTTTTACTCCTACTCCTTCACTGTGCACGCGGTGCGGTTGTGGAATTCACTCCCGCCTGACATTAGGGACTGCCAAACTGTTGCAGTTTTTAAAAGAAGAGTGAAAGAACACTATCTTTCCACTTCGTCATAGTTGCGTATATATTAATATTCTAGTGTTATTTATTTTAGAAGTATGTATGTATGTTTGTATGTATGTATATTCTCATATTATTTGTTTTATTTTATTAAGTGAATTGTTTTTGATTTTATGTATTTTATTTTCTCTTTTACTCTTACACACGCTGTCTACATCTCTAAATCTACTATCCTATCGCAGGTATGCTGGAAGAGATTTCATTAGAAATAAGCATCACCTTTGTACCTATTTTTCTGTTATTTTCTTCTTGTCTGTTTATATAAGTGTGTACATAAATGGTTAAATAAATAAATAATGTGTAATTTAGTTAGTTAGATTCTGGACGCCGTCGCGTAATCTAGTGTGCCCAAATTAAGGGAGCAATTAAGAGGGACATTGCCAAAATATATGTAACTAAGAAGTTGTGTATCTGTATTTTTGTACTGTGGTTCATTAAAGTGGTTCCAGTAGAATTATTGCTTTTTTTTTAAAAAGACAAACGGGGTCGGCTTAGTAACAGTACCCATTCAATTTGTAGTTTTTTTTTATTTGAAATTAGCTGTGGAATTAATTGTGGAGGCTTGTAAATGGCTTGTCGTAAATTACTTCACTATTACTTTTGTATTGTTAGCAGTAAGCTACCCAAACACAAAAATAAAAGAAATAAGTAAATGTAAAATTTTGGGTAAATATCAAAAGACCCTTAGAATTCAAAGTATTGAATTTTGACCATACATAGGGTGGCGGGGAGATCAATTTGTTGCATTTTGGCCCACCTATCAGTTCCTGACGGATATACGTCGAATAACAAGTAATCCTGTATACAAACCGCATTTATAGGAAAGGTCCGCTCATAATTAAAGGTGTGGTACAAACCGTACAGCCCATTAAACTGAACTACTTTCTTCATGGGACCAAAATATATCAAATGTCCCATACAAAACTTGAATACCAACTTCACCCAAAATGCTTAGGACGACTGATATTTTTTCCGCGATTATGCTGTATAGTATACCTACATGACCACCTACCTACGAACTTTATATATATATATTTCTAAGAACTTCAGCAAGTTACAAATCAGACATGAATAGTAGGTACACAGATATACACCGCATGTTGTTTCCCACGTTTACCTATGAGAAAACTAAGAATGGATATAGATTAAGAAAGTTTGCGAGAGAATCGTTGTCTGTAATGAGGTTTGTGTTTAAATTAAACGCAGACATCGAAATGTACGGTACGCTTCTAATGAAATGTCGGATTAAGTAAATAATATTGTTACGTTTTGTCTAATTTATTTTGTTTTATGAGTTTTAAAATACATCGTCTGTGTGACCGACGGAAGATCATCATCATCAGCCTACAGCAGTCCACTGCTGGACATAGGCCTCTCCAATTGCACTCCATTTAGCTCAATTCTCGGCAACTCTCATCCAGCTGCTACCAGTCACCCTGCGAAGATCGTCGCTCCACCTAGTCTGAGGGCATCCTATCTTACGTATGGCCGATTCACGGTCTCCACTCAAGAACACGTTGAACCCAACGGTCATCGGTTCAACGGCTAATATGGCCGGTCCATTGCCGCTTCAGCTTGCTTATTCTGTGAGCTATGTCTACAACATTGGTTCTCAGCCGGATCACCTCATTCCGGATTCCGACGGATAGCAGTGCCCAATCATATTTATAGAATAAATCAGTACTCAATTCTGAATTGGCTGTTCCTTAAAATAATTAGGTATACAATATTGTACTTCCTTAACGTTTATCTAACAGCATATCTTACCGATTCAACCTCCTAAAATATCAAAAAAAGAATATTAAAAAATATCTGGAAATACACACAAAAAACATACACAGCAAGAGAGTGCCTGCAAACAAATACCTACTGCGAATTCTATTTACTTTCATATCTGTACAAAAAACAGCAACAGCGCATCCCGAACTATTTGCTTTAGTTTCCACAGTAAATATTTCTGGTCGATCGTAAACTTGGCCATTCAATTACAGGCACAAAAAACAGCCCACTGTAAAATAAACCTTTTGATGTGCTCTGCCGAGTAAAATGTATTGACATGTTCTGCGCTTCAGGCAGTTTCAGGCATACAATAAATAAATGACAAAAGCTCAACATTTTTTTGAAGTGAAATTTATTTTTGCGCCCTTTGCACTCTTTCCGAACAGAGAACGAAACTGAACCGTCACGCTAAGGTCGGTAACGCTGAATCGGGTATACTCGGCTCCAGTCGGACGGTGACGCTGAATCGTGTATACTCGGCGCTGAATCCCGTATATTCGGCACCAGTCGTAAGTTTTCACTTCTATATTATGGTTATAAATACACACCCTCTTTTTTTTAATTACTGATAAGACACCAGACCGAATGGCACGAAACCTATGTCGTGTTATTTACTTAGAAAACATATACATGCGGAATTTCCGTCACCTAATTTTGGATAAATATGTCGATACGGTTCAAAACGTTAAAACTGAAATAAATTAATAAAGTCATCGACCATAAGCAGCCATTGCGAGGTGTAGGCTGTTCCATACTTAACAGAAGTGGTTTTGTTTTGGCTCGTTAACTAAACATGGATGCATTAGTTGCATACTTTAAGTCTGCAAAGTACGTTGTGTCTTTGTTAAATACATATTTTGCGATGTTAATGAAATATTTTACTTTTCATCTCACTTTCACGAGTTGCAGGTATAGAGAAGAGAGTGGTTGGATATTCAAATTATTTCGATAAAGATAAATAGTTTTTAGATTTTTTCACATCTCTAATTATACCTATCATCCTAAATCTATTAAAATGGCTTCTCTAAAAAAATATAACCCTGCCGACGTATTCTGCAAAAGTCTCACGCTTTCGGTGAACTTAAAGTGCGCTGTCATTCCACCTGATGATAGGAATTGACACTATTGACAGCTTACTTCACCTAAGTGTTCACGGTGAAATTGTTACAGCATAGCCTGGCTGAGACTTCCTAAGTGTCAGTTTCTTGTTCCTAGGAGGTATTGAAACTGGACTTTTTGGAGTTGGTTTTCTGTTTAACTTTATCGGTTTTCAACCCGTCCAACTCTCCTCTGTTAAGGTTAATTTCATCATCGAAAAAGGTTCCAGTTTTGTTTAAATTAAGCATGTTTGCTCAGTTATTTTTTTATTTTCATTCTGTTTTAATGGCTCGGGTGATTAAAAATGATAATGTGCGACAATTAGAGATAGCGTCATTTTCATCGTTGTAAAGATTTCCTGAAATGAAATTTCCTAGAATGGAAATATTTTAGTTTCTCATTAATGTTGCTTCCAATATGGATGTCTCAGAAAACATAATAAACGGTAAACCTTTAACAATTCAACTGACTACTAAAGCGTTTATTAGGCCAACGGTATGTAAACACATAATGAAGCGAAACTACTTTAACAAAACCTCCACCTCTCTTCCTCAAGTAAGCCTATAACCCTCAAACTAAAAATAGTTGTATTTTCCTTCTAGGAACACAAACCATTACATAGAAAATACCTCTTAAATCCTGCCACTAAAACAGCGCTGGCGTTAACATTAACATTCGCTTGTTTCGTTAATTTCGCTCAAAGCGGAACATTAGAGTTCGTTTTCAACAGAATTTGGCCGCAGGCTAACGGACTCGAAGCGACCGCAACACTACGGCTTGTTTAGACTGAAACAGCTAAAACTACAAATGGATATTTTGATGTAGAAACACGTTTAGTAGGACATTCTAGAAATTCGGAATTAAATGAGAATAGCATGTTTGAATTTTGAAAGAGGAATTGTTTCAATTCCAAGGAGGAATTTATGTGAATTAAGAAATTGTGATACACTAAGTTTATAGAATTAAAATGTTTACTTCATTGGTTGTAAGCAGTACAATTGTGCTAGACGGATTAATTAATGTAAAATTAATTTTGATCATATCATATACGTTACATTAAAACAAATGGACATTTTGCTGAAAATACCTGTATAAAAGGTCATTATAGAAATGCAATGTTAAATTAATTGAACGCCATTTTGGTATTTTGATATGATTTAATTATTTTGAATGTTTCGATTTTTTTTGTTTTATTGTTCCAAGAATGCACTACACTGAACCAGTATCCATTACAGAATGAATTTGTATATTGGTGGTATTGATAAATTATTATATTATTATTATATACACGATTACACGATACAGGAGAAATTCCTAGAGTGGGGCAACGTTTAAAAAAAAAAAAAGAAAAAAAAAAAAGAATATTATCAAAATGTATATGTTTTATTTTGTTTGTTGCGTTTGGAACAACAGAAAGTCTACACTTTACTTATTAGGTTATTGTGATCGTATCTATGACGTTACAAAGAAGCGCGTTAATTTTGTGATACTTACCTATGTCGCCGCCAACTAGCTTATTTAGCCTTTCAGTAAACAGCCTAGCCTTTTTACTAAATAGCGTCGTTCAACTGGTGGTCTGAATAATATTCAGCTGATGCGTCTAGTGTGGCAGGCTGATTTTTGGGCCATTTATGCAATAGGATCACCATGTGACGTAAGTACGAAAAAAAAATTGTCTGACGTCCGTAATTGTTTATGGCACTAACTTAAAGCGGCAGCTGTACCTATATGTTAGTTTTGGTAAATTAAAAATTACAAATGATAAATGATTTTATTCCTGTAAGTAGGTTTGCACAAACACTTTTACATGTCAATCATATTTTAAAAACTAGATGAGGTCGGCGTTTCCTATCTGACTACTCTGAGAAGAAAGGCCGAAATAAACTCAGAGGTCACAGTCTCTTTTAAAGTCCAGACATAATCTTGGTCAGATCATGTGAAGACCATGTAGACTGATGTCTGAAACGGTCTTTTGAGGAAAAACCATACAGATTGAGCGGACCTGTCCAGTGCACGCATTTGTCAGTAATCGTGCAGCTCAACTCAGAACTTAAGAAGCTCAACGAATCGACGAACAATACCAAAGAAACGACATTTAGTTAGTACTTAAGCTGCCAGATCATGATTAAAACTGCAAAATGCATGTTTGTTAATAAGTTCAACATTAAACATTGAGCAGTAAACTAAATAAAAATTAGTAATAGCAAATATTTAAAAGGGCAATTAAATAAATATCTAAACAGTAAATGGCTTAACGGGCAGTTACGTGTGGGCAGTTAACAAATCGGAATTAGCCGGTAAGAAATCTAATTTGGAAGTAGCGCTCGCCGGTAGCTGCCGCAGTTGGTCTCAGTGCCAACCTAACTTATGAACCGCCGAACTATTTACGTAATTGTTTTTAAAACACGGACATCTATTATTGTGACACTCATTTACAGCAGGCTTACGACTAAATATTTGGAATCCCTGGCCACCGAAAGGCAAATTACTTGCCCCAGCCTCTCTCAGAGAAATTGGAGTTTCAGAAATTTCTATAGTACAAGGCCGTCCGTCCTTCCGGAACTAAATTTAAATGTCTGGGCTAGGCAAGTATTTAAACGTTCAATCATCAAAATCGATCCAAGTCATTTGCCTAGCTGTTTGATTGAATGGCTCAATATCAAAAAGGCTAGGCTGTAATGTTAACTGAAAGGCTAATTAAGCTAGTTGGCTGCAAATCCTTCATCACATGTTTCTCGTCGGTAATTTTCTCGATTCAAACGAGAATTATGTCGTTTTGCGCATGTTAGCTCTCCTGGGAACTGACATCACCACGACACACATACATAACCAAGTCTCAGCTGTTATAACAATAGTTTACCGAACAGTTTCAGTTCAAAATAAACTCCAAGTTGTGGTTGAATTGAGTTTCACATTGTTTATTCTATGTCTGCAGGCGTCGAACTCTTTACCTTTGTTCAAAACTTTGGCACTACCTTCTTTCCAGACAATTTCAGTGGAATAATACCGAAAGTTAGAAAAATAGAGATATTTTTGAAAGTGTAGTTATGTTTTCAATGTGATTTTGGAACGATTGTTCTACCAAAAACACGGTGTAAGTTACATCAACACACGCACTGTTATAATAAATTCAGCACATGATTGAAGAACTCCAGCATAGATTTTTTTTGGTGTTAATTAAAAAACATGCGGGGCAGTCTTTGGGGACTGCCGATATAAGTGAAAACTAAGTAACTTGTGAACATTTATATTGAAAGCAAAATAAGAATATAACAGTCTGTATAAAAACACGTGCTTGTACTTTGTGAACTAAGTATATACTGTAGAAAAAGTACATACATACATGAGTATAGAACTAGTAAGAGACAGATACCAGTAGCCAGTACACTACTCGTATTAGTATACATTTTATACATATATATATATATGTATATGAGTCATGCCGCACCGTGTGCTATATATGTGTATGATGATGATGATGATGATGGGGACTCCCTTTTCCGCACTTAGACTCTCATTTGGTCCGTTGTGCGTGGGGATACTGGCTAACACAGCCAGCCTAGCTCCGCCCAAAAGCACAGAAGCCTCCTGGGGGCTTCACAGGCTTCGCGGAGCGACCTCACTGTTCCGAGGATTTCTTCCCGTTGAGAAGCCACAGCCTCGCACTCCAGGATAACGTGGGCGGCTGATTCCTCGGCGTCAAGGCAGCCCCTGCAAAGGGGGCTATCTGTGGCGCCTATGTTAAAAAGATGTTTGTTAAGGGGGTTATGGCCCGTAATTGTTCCTATAATTATTCTGAAGTTATTTCTACTCAGGTTGAGAAGTTTTTTGGTTAACCGCGGGTCTACAATTGGTAAAGTCAATTTGGACTGTCTACAGTCTGTTGCCCGTGACCATCTGTTGTTATGGAGTTCGGTCGATCTTTGGCGAATCCACGCACGAAATTGTGAGAAAGGCAGAGGGAGAAGTGGGTACGGGCCTAGCACTTCCATATCAGAGCCTCTCTTCGCAAGTTCGTCAGCGGCATCATTGCCTAAGGATCCACTATGCCCTTTGATCCATTGGAGGGTAATGCGATTAAACGTCGATAACCTCTCCAGATACTATATGTGTATATATGTATGCTCTTTGTATATATATGATGTATACTAATAACCCACGGAGGTATATATATGTACATAGATACACAGTATACATATAGCTCATGGAAAACGTTCGGTGACGATAACGCGAGTTCCATGATTTTTGTTCGCCCAAAAAGTGCTCAATAAAGAAATTTTCACTTCAAAAACAACTGTATCATCATCATAATCAGCCTATAATGTTCCCACTGCTGGGACACAGACCTCCTCTCACAGAGAGGACTATTTCATACAAAAGTGCAATACCAGCGATCAAAATGTATGGAACAGCAGATTATTTTGAATAACCCAAAACAAAACGAAAAATTTCATCTCTGGCGGGGTTAGAATCATGTACTGAATTCATGGTAACGGTTTACGTCCTATAATCTGCTTACAAGAGCATTGTTATTTTTACTTAAGTACTAAGAAAGAAAGAAAGAAACATATTTTATTTCTTTCTTTCTTTACTAAACAAGTACTTAACAAGAAAATGACAGGCACATTTGACTTTTAACACTTTATCATTGACGCGTTGGGTATGTTGTAGCCACATGGAAGTGAGAACACTTTTTCTGAGCAACATTGCGTTCTTAGTCAATATATTTGTATAATTTCTAGGTAAAATGATTGGTTTTATTAGGGCAGTAGGATCTACCCTCCCTGTGGATGATATTGATGAAGACTGATAGGATTCTGGTTACTTTCGGACCCATGAACATTTTATAAACTTTGCTGTACCATGTAAGGATTACTTCGTTGAAAACTCCTGGGTATCTGTCCTTCTCGGAAGCGACTGTATTCAAAGGAAATACACTTACAGAAGAGTAGGATGTAGGTACGTGTAGGTAGCTCGAAAGGAATATTCTAGGAAACCAATAAAACAGCTGTCAAAAGGTACCTGAGTCCCATCCCACATTACTAGAATTCATAAAAATGTGTAACTTGATACATGTTTTCCATTAAGAGCGTTTATACCTTATGAGTGGCAACGTCGCAATTTAGTGTCATATTTCGTGGTTTTCAATTTTTATCATTTAATCGGAGCTATATTTTAAAAATCTGTTTAAAGAACTTTTTAGAATTAAGGGAAAACTGTGTAAAAGGTAAGAAATCGTTGCGTTTACAGTTCTATTTATATGCAAATAATACATTGGCAACTTGCAGGGCGTTATTTTCATTGTAAAATAACTGTAAGCATTACGGTTACTTACTTTTTAAACACTTTCACGTAATTCTAAAAAGTGTTTTAAACAGATTTTTTAAATATAGCTCCGATTAAATGATAAAAATTTAAAACCACGAAATATGACACTAAATTGCGACGTTGCCACTCATTATAAGGTATAAACGCTCTTGAGGCGATAAATATAGGAAGTTTTTATACAACCTTTCTATAAAAGCTCGAGGTAGTATAAAACATTGGTGGAATGTGGCAGACGTTTCAATACAAGTTTCAGAAGTAGAAGACAGTGACGGAAAGGTTACTCTTTAATTACGAAGAAATAAAGTCTCTGGATGTTGTTTATTCTTTGTGACATTTTTAATCAAAACATTTTATTGTTTTGTGGACAGATTATGTTAAATGGTTTTAGAAACTTTGCTAGGAATAATTTGTACAGTACAACACAGTATTGAATTTTCTATGTCTGGATATTAGTTTAATCACAACCTTTTTGAAGACTGTTCTTGGAGATAAATTCTTGAGTAAACAAGAAAATCTTCAATGGAAAATTAAATATCGATTTAAAATTCCTTCAAAACTTGACGTTTCCAGCCGCCATGTTTCTCCAATCTGCGATGAAGGAAGGGTCAAGCCTGCATATGATATATTAATAGATGTGCCCTTTCTTTGTCCGGGTTAGATAACCGCCGAGGATTCGTATTGTCGCTTAGCACATTAATCATTAAAATAGCTCTGACGCTACCCCGCAAAGTTTGGGGACGTTTCAAATGGATTGCCTACTTCCTAATACGGACTTGTGATGTTGACATCATTTTGGCGATTTATACAGACGTTTTGTGTAATATTAAATGTTGAAGTCGAAGGTTGTTCAAGAAGCAATATCTTACTTTTATTTCAAGGAAATTTGTATTTGCCCGCGGTTGGCTGTCAGGGTTAAATTAAATTATCTAGCAAAACTCCGCACACGCGATGGGTATCGATATCTAAACTAGGATGAAACAAAAAAAAAAAAAGTTTTTTATTTGAGTGTACGACTAAACGCCGACAGACTGAAAACCGACAAGATTCTACCACGACGGGACTCTTCGCCGACAGCTCTGTGGTCTTGTGTTTGATTTACTGGTGATTTTGTATATCTGAAAACATTTCTCTGAGCAACTTGGAAGTAGCGCTCGCCGGCCACTGCCGCGGCACCGCTCGCTTCGCTCGCTCGGCTCGCGCGCGGTTTGTCTAACCTAACCTAACCTATTTCGCGTAATCAATTTTCAAAGTTAGTATCTGATTACGTATACATGTATATTATATTATCCCCTGTCGGCGAAGTGACCTGTAGGCGAAGAGTACCGTCGAAGTAAAGTGTTGTCGGTGTTCAGTCTGTCGGGGTAGTATCTGTCGGCGTTTAGTCTTCATGTAAAATATTAGTTGAAAAATTCTATATTTTTTTTTGTCTACTTCACAGACGTGATGGGTTTCGATATCCAAACACAATAAAACAAAAGAAAACAGATTTTCTCAACACAAAGTTCAAGTAACAAAGTTACCAGCGGTCGTTGACCCCCCAAAAACATTTTTTTTGCTTTTATCGTGTTTAGATATCGATACTCTCTTCTCTCTCTCTCTTCTATCGATTCTCTCTTGGTAAGGCTGGTTGTCAGACTTTCGGGCTTCTGACGACCCGTCACGACTGTCAAAGATCCACAAATGACAGCCGCCGGGACCAAAGGCTTAACGTGCTGTCCGAGGCACGGAGGAGTCTTGGTATGTAAAGATGGTCACCCATCCACGGACCAAGCGTAGCTTAGCCTGATCGACCAACCCGTGCGACTATTATTACTAAGTTGAATTATTATTTGTAAACTGGGAACGCCATTGGTTAGATGTAAAAAAAAATATTTACTGCCGTATTGACCTGCCCACCCTGTATTATCACGAAAAGTTAAATAATATAACATCACGCCTGTGTTGCCTGAAGGTTTAGGGAGAAATGCTCCTGTGTATATTAAGTACGCCCACATTTCGCCAGCTATGTATAAGTACCATGTAATAGGGGGCGAGCCTATTGCCATCAACCGGGTACAAATCCTGACTCCGTTCTGCTACTGAGAAATTCCGGATGGAAAGCTCAATAGTAGCTTTCCCGACCCGGGAATAAAACCGAGGACCTCATGCTTAGCAGTAGCGCTTGCGCCCAGTAGACCTCTTCTTTTGCTTCGTAGTACTCTTGTCAGAGCGATCGTGGTCCTCACGTAGTTTATTGTCTAGGAGCTGGTGTCATTCACCTTACGATTTCTCGCCATCTACTCCGTTTTTTGGTATTTTTAGTGCACTTATACAAGGGATCGCCCACTGCGGAATTAATTTGGTCGGTGCATCTTATAAGTGAGCGCGCGCGTGGTCTAGTGCCCTTCACTCTATCTTGCACGACAAGGCGCTCTATAAGAATAAGAATAATTTATTTGCAGAAAATATAGGTGTTACCAGTTGTAAAAGTTGGTGGTTAATGTACAGTCCATATTTTGCCGGTTTAGGGCATGCAAATTAGTGTTACATGAATAGCTACATAGGTAGGGTACTTATTTTAGTAAGATATACAAAATTTACACCTATGTTCTAATATAATTTCTAAATCAAGATAAATTTAAGTTACAATAATATATAAAAACACAACAAAACTTAAAACCTATTAAAAATAACATGTTGTCTTTAGATAACATAAATTATTTATTAGAATAAACACATGCCACAAAACTATAGGAAACTTAGAATATTTTTTTTTTCTTTATGTTGCAGAAATTCTTGTAAACTATAAAAACAATTTTCTATCAACCGTCTACGCAGTTTAATTTTAAATATTTAAATGGCAGTTCCCTTATGGTCTTTGGTAATTTGTTAAATATTGTAATAAATAAATTAATTAATTTATGATAAACATTTTTTTTACTTAAAGTTGTATTACAAAAAGGAACTAAAATCTTTGTTGCATCTCTTGGTCTCTGTTTGGTGTAATTGTCACCTTTGAATCTAAAGAATTCATTATGTTTCCTCACAAACACCGATACCTCAAACAAATACATACAAATACCGGTCAAGGTCAATAGTTTCAGTTTTTTGAATAAAGGCCTACAAGATTCAAGTGGACCGACACCGCATATAGCTCTTACACATTTCTTTTGTACAATAAAAGTCTTATCATTGTCTGTTGAATTGCCCCATATTATTAGTCCGTATCTTAATAGTGATTCAACATACCCACTATATGCTATGCGGGCGGTTTTTTTGTCTGATACAATACGAAGTTTCCTTAATGCATACACAAATCTATTTAGTTTACTGCATACGTTGTTAATGTGGAGTTTCCAATTATAAAATTTATCTAGACTTATACCTAAGAATTTAATACTTTCTGTTTCTTCTATGTTTTTGTCATTTATTTTAATGTTAATACTGTCGGAGAGTTTGCTTTTGTATGTATGAAATTTAATGAATTTTGTTTTAGATATATTTACACATAGGTTATTAGATTCAAGCCATTTTATTACGGATTGTATAGCTTCGTGTATTTTATTTTCATGGGTTGAATTGTTAGTGTTATTAGGCACTATAACGGAAATATCATCAGCGAATAGGACACTATCATAATTTATTGAATCTGGTAAGTCATTTATATACAGTAAGAATAGCAAGGGGCCTAACACGCTCCCTTGTGGTACGCCATATTTGTTTAGTCTAGAGGAGGATCTGTAAACAGTGGATTCAAGATCTACATTTAAATTAGTGACTTCAACATATTGCTGTCGGCCTCTTACAAAACTTTTTATCCAATCTAGAGCGACACCACGGATACCATACGTTTCACATTTGTTTAGTAAGATGGTATGATCCACAAAATCAAATGCCTTACTCATATCAAAAAACACTACAGCAACCGGAATTTTATCGTCTAGATATTCTGTGATCTTTTTAATTAGGGTAAATGCTGCTAAAGATGTCGATTTATTATGCTGAAAACCGTTTTGTTCCTGTTTTAGAATGCTATGCTTATCTAAGAAACTTATTAGTCGGTTGTAGAATATCTTTTCAAAGATTTTGGATAACACAGGAACAAGTGTAATAGGGCGATAGTTATTTGGCTCTTTTCGATCACCTTTTTTGAATAAAGGCTTAACTATAGAATACTTCAAATTCTCTGGAAATATTCCTTGTGACAATGAATTTTCTATAATATGGTTAAGAACAGGAGCTATGACATGAGCACATACCTTAATAATCCGTGTGGAGATGGAATCATAACCTACAGCGTTGGTGTCATTTAATGATTTTATTGTATTAATGATTTCTTGCACTGTGGCCGGTCTGAGAAAAATCGAATTATCATTTACCTGATTTTGAGTCTTTCGTTGTTTAATTGGATCAGTTTAACTGCCCCGTGACGTGTTTAAGGATGCGCTTTTAGACCAGAACAGATAGACGCTTTTTGATGTTAAGTGCTTGGCGTATAAAGGTGTTGGTGTGAAACTCGATCCTCGAACTCGAGAAGAATGCTTGAGGTATCCCTCAAGCATTCTTCTCCAGCACCACATTTCCATAACGTTTATCTTCTTTTTCTCGATGTCACGCAGCATCCATGTCTCAGCTGCGTATAGGAACATAGAGAAAACCAGTGTTTGAACAACTGGACCTGGGTGGCTTTTGTAAGATCTCTGTTCCTGCAGACTTTTTTCAGTTTGTCCACGATTATTTAGTTATCACCATACGTCTATTAATTTCACCTATGCATCCATCCCCGTTTGACATTAACGCTGTAAGATAAACGTAGAACTGGACCACGTCGTAGTTCGCAACTTTAGAGACTTCGGGCGAGTTGCGGTCACCACGGTCCACGATCATCAATCAGTTTTTATGCGGTTAATCTGTAGTCGGAATTCGAGACTTACACTCTCCATCTTCCTAAGTAATTCCTCTAGATGACTTGAACTAGTAGCAGATAGCGTGGTGTCATCAGCGTATCGCAGATTTGCAATGCCTTGTAGCCACCGATTGAGACACCGTCTGTCCAATCTTTCAGAGTAATGCGCATGATGAGTTCTTACACCGAACTCATCATGCGCGTTACTGAGGTTTGAAAAGGAGTGGTGATATTATGCAACCTTGACGAACACCTGCACTAGGATGGAAATTGTTTGACAAGATTTCATCGATTCGAATTGCTGAAGCTGTGCCTGTCTCGTATAACTTTCTCAATAGATGCACTGGGTGTTTCGGCGTGCCCATTCTCAGTAAAGTATTCCACAAAATTGGGCACTTGTGTGAGTCGAACGCCTTGGAGAAGTCTACTAAGCAGATATAGATATAAGTCGGATTGTTAAATTCTCGGGCTTTCTCAATATCCTGACTAACAATTAATGATTGTTCCCGGATGCCTTTTGCTTTCATAAACCCAGCTTGTCCCCGTGCAATCTCTTTGGACAAGTAGGTCTTTAGACGCTCGCTAAAAATATTGAGCAGTATTTTGCTGGCGTGTGATATGAGCGCAATAAGGCGGTAATTGCTACATATCTTAGTGGAGGCCGTTTTACGCAACGGAGTAAACTGTATGGGTCCGATCAGTAGGCCAGATTCCAGTGCTGCATAATTGTTACTTATATCGAAGAAGATATCAATTGCCTGCTCTCCTAAGGCTTTTATAGTCTCAATGGGGATTGCGTCATTGCCTGTAGCTTTGCCGGTCTTCAGGTGTTTCATGGCAGCTCTAACTTCTGAGTTCAGTATGTCTGATTCCAGTTCATTAAACGCGGTTGTAGGTTAATTTTGTGATCGGGGGTCGTGGAATAAAGACGGACAGTAATTCTTCCAGGTCTCATAAATTTGGTCAAGATCTGTCACGATGACACCAATGTTGTCTTCAATTGCCCAAGTTTTAGAATTCAATGGAGCGGACCTTCTCTCTTCTATTTATACATATTCTCTGAAAGTGGGCGTTTTGGTCTCGATGGCATACAGTCTGATTCTGGGCAGACCAACAATTTATAGCCCTGATGTCTGCTCCTTTCAAAATCAAAAGTCATTTATTCAAACTAGGCTAAGAATCAGCACTTTTTGAACGTTAAAATTACATAAAACAGTCCCCCAAAACGCCTGCCCTTCACCACTTCCTAGTGTTATAGCTAGGAAGAAGAAGTGGCGCAACCAACTCCCCAGCAGCACAGCTGTCTGTTCTGTCTGTTCTGGCTGTCTGTTAATTAATATTACGAAACACTTGGTTCGTAGCCCATCACACAATTTCTTAGTTCTTTGGGTAAAAGAAATGCGACTCCATTTCGAGTGCTGTCATTGCCTAAGTAGTAAATTATGTGTATTTCGGTGAGTGAATGGCCGTTGTTCCTCCAGTGTGTATCACTGAGACCACAGATGTTCTGGGCACATGTAGAAATTTCTCTTTCCAGGATGCCGAGTTTTCCCGAGTGAAGCAAGCCTCGCACATTCCATGTGGCAATCGTCTGGGTTTCTTGACGCGAGCTTGACGGAGATTCCAGTAGCAAAGATTCAATGGCAAGTCGGGTATCCTACTCCTCCATGGCCGGTAGTCCATTTCTCACCTCGTGTCCCGGACACGGCGTGGCGCCAGTTGCTAAGCGGATTGCATGGCGATCATGCTCTGTTACATTGTACTTCCATGTCGACTGTCTTAGAAAAATAGTTGCAGTGGTTTCCCCTTGCCGTCTACACCAATTCTTTTAGGGGTTTATTCCAAGGGGTGATCTGGATTTGAGGCGCCGAATACTTGCCTTTTACCCTTCTCCTATCCGCTACTGAGCCTACGAGAATTTGGTAAGTTTGTGACACTCGTGGGGTGTAAACGCAGCGTTGCCCAGGGAGCATGACCGTAAACACAGGCAAATTGAACTGGCTAGTGGTGCTCTTTTGAAGCCTTGTCGCATAGGCACAGCACAAGGCATTCTCAGCGTTTCGAGAAAGCAGAATATCCCGTATATAGCCAGCCAGCTACGCTGAGGCCAACACCAACTTTGACTGTACAGTGTTATTTTTGTACAGTGTCAGGTAAAGAAAGAAATAAAGAAAGGAAAAGAATACGTTTATTTGCGGTAAACATGACGCAAAAAATAACATAAACACAAAAAATAAGTAAAGGTTGGCGGAAACATGTGCCACATCCACGCAAAACGGCTATCGCTCAGCATTATGCTGCGACCCTATGCAAGACAGACCCCCAGCGCTGGTTTTCAGCGACAGCCTGCGCTGACGTAATGACGTCGTCGTCGGTAAAACTTAAGCCCCATTAGACCTACGAGGCATCTATTTAATCTAGCCTCATAACTCACCCCTTTCAATATTCCCCATTTATTTATATTTCGATACGAAAGTGTTAATGAGGATATATCACACGGTATCGTATGTTCCGATTGACTGAAGATTTTTCTTGAGGGGATCAGTTGTTTACGGTTCATAAAGCAGTCGATTTGTTTCTCTCGAGATAAATAATGCCGAGAGCGCTCATACGTTTCTTTATTGCTGTGAAATATTGTTTTAATCTTAATTGATATGTAGCAAGAAGTATGTATGGTAAGGACAGTTTTTTTTGATAGGGGGCCAAAATATGGGTATGTATTTCTTCCAACATGAGCGAAACAAGAAGACATGTCAATATTTAGACGTGCATTGCTTTAATCTTTAGTCACATAGATTCTGAATAATATATTATTATACCACTAGCTTCTGCAAGGAACTTCGTCCGCGTGTTTATTTTTTCGCTTTCACGCGGTTCTTAAAATCATCCTAAGGCACTGGGAAATTATAGTGTAGCTTTCTATCAGTGAAATAATTTTTGTGATCGGATCATAACTTCCAGAAATTACCTTCTACAAAACCCAAAAAAAATTTTTTTTGAAGTTTTTAAATATTAGTTTAGATCAGGGTATTAGTGGGATTAAACCATCGAGAGTTACAATCAGAAGGGGTTTTGCTGTCAAATCCTTTACAAAATAATCATGTTATTCTTATCTAAATACCCACCGAGTATTACTTCGGCATAAATAAATATGGTTTCTTTTCTACATTTAGACGGCAAACCCACATTAGATATGTAAAGTCAGGGAAATTAATTCCTTTTCAAATTGACATCATACGTCAATTACATTTACAGTATTAAATAGCCATTTCACACGACTGTTAAAGAATAGTAGTTGTGATTTGAATATACGGACAGATTAAGTTGGCAGTCAATTTGCTAAACAGTTAATTTCCCTTAGCCTGCAGCTGTTATCATTGCTTACACTCCTAGTTTAAAACTTCCTAGACTGCCTACATCGTAAGTGAGAAGTTTAATGAAAATTTAAAGCGCGGATTTTCACAAGGGAGTGTTTTACCTTCGTGTTATGCTTATTTTCGGCTTAATAACTCATCAACAGGTGAATCCGTGAAGTTTTGATGAGTGCTTTTAATTAAAATGTTTTAATATTTTCTGTATAGGTGTATAATGGCTTGTTTTGTAGTCATATTTTAAACATAATTATATAGAATGTAATGTTACAGTGCTGTTTAAAGTTCAATTTGGCAACTGAAATTAATTTAATTTTATGTTAAGTAATTAACCTTGGAGTATTGTTAATGAGCAGGTAGCACTGTCATCTGGGCAATCTTCCTCATTTAGAATTTGCTTTCAAAATGTAGAACTGAGAATTAGAATCAGATTTATATCAAAAGCTGTCTATTATCCTAATATAACGCAGTACGGTGTTCATATTTTAGTCGATTTACTACAAAAAGCCAGTTCCTTCATAACATCTTTGTAAAAACCCCATAAAATGTACTTTATTGCGTGCAAAAACATCGCAATATAAAGATAAAAAGTAAACAGCGAAATAGGGACATCATTCAAAAAATTACCCGTCGTCAACCTTGTGAAGAAGCCTTGCAATGATGCCAGAAGTTTTGGTACAAGTTAGGACATTGCGGAGATTATATAAGAATCCCGATTCATCACATCTCGTGGATCAATATGTAGATGTTAGCACTGAAACCTGAACCTGAGCATAATAAATGTCCACATTGCGACGTCGTGCATTGCTACGTTGAAGCTACGGCGTAGCGCTACGGCGTAGGCCCCATTCTAACTTCACACGCGCTTACTTTTTTCGCGTTCTTTGTGTAATTATTTTCTTCCTGGCTGTTCTTCAAGACTAAGTATACAAGGTGTAAGAAAATAAACGCAAGTCCTGAAAGTAGTTAGTTCATAATTGACTACTTAATCGATTTCAGTAACTATTAATATTGGTGTTTTTTTTTTAAATTTTATGTATTTTGCAATACTGACCGCAAATCGAGCCAAAGAAAATTAAATCTTATTACAAGGCAACAAGACTCCATTTTAAATGCATAAAGTAATGCTAGGGTCAACACGATTTTCTTAGTAAAAATAGTTAGCTTTAAAAAAAAATTGTTTTGGTCATTGTATTAAGCTTTTCACTCAATACTCTAATTGGGGTGTATGAGGTCTTGTGTTGATTATGTTTCACGTTGTAAAGTTGCTATAATCTTCTTGTCTCACATTATCCTTGGTTGAACCAAAGATCCGCTCATCCCTTGAACCCCAACTAAAGCATTTTGGGTTATCCGGTATTCGGGTCACGAGTTCCGGCTATGGGCCGTGTCCGATGGATGGCTGCTCATCCCAGATCAATCGCCAAACGGAGGTGTTCTTAATGGAGATTTTACACGTGATTTCCGGAGACGTTGTCGTTTCTGCCAATGGGTCTATGGCGGCCATTAAATTGAGAAAATTGGCCTTTTTTCGTGGTACTAAGTCGGTTTTGTTTGTGTATAGTCATCGAGGTTTGTGAGGGAGTGTGTCAGCAGGTATAGTCTTCAAATTATTGCTGGTTGAACAAACACAACAGAATATATTACCTGTGTTTAATACGATGCGACTATAATCTATATATATTATAAATTAAAGTTGCTTTTCGTTTCCGTCTGTGTGACCACATTGTTTTTCTAGTCTACGCGACGGATTTTGATGCGGTTTTCACCATCATTTCGATAATTTATTTCAAAAGGTTATAATGATAATACATTAATATGTAACTTACTGTAAGAAACCTTGATGGTTTGTCAAATCGTAAAAACCGGGCGAAGTAGGGGCGGGTCGCTGGTTATGTATAATTCACCCCAAGCAATTAACACTTCAGGACTCGCTCATGGGTCCAACGGACCCAGTCCTTCATAATTTGCTTAATAAATATTAAAATTCGACGAATGCGACGTTACTGCTCTTAGTACCTTTTAACGATAGTGTAGCACAGCAAATGACGACGTCGGTAGTCAGATCGTGCGCTGCAAGTGTGTGCTACGGACGTAAAAGGTGTGTGTGGGCCCGCAGGACCCGGTAGTGACTAAATACGTAAGTGATTTTTGCATATTTTTATTACTATTTATTTACCTATTTTCTTTATTTTATTTCATAGAAAATGCAACCAATAGGGTTTTAAAGGCTGAAGAGATAAATGAATATCATAATGAAGAAATATAAAATGAAGACTGCTCTGAAACTGAAGATTGCTTAGAAGCGCGTTGCGGCCTATGTAATTGGAGAAAAGATAGAAAAACCAAAGTTTTTTGCACAAACTGCAGTGTACCAATTTGTGGAGAATATGAAGCATATTTGTACAAATTGTTATATCTAAATTTTATGTACAAAGTGTCTGAAGAATGTTGACAAGTGTAATTTTACTTCAAAAACGATATTATATTTTTGTATTTTTTTTTATTCTTCTTCGATGATTGATCTGTCTTTGCTAATTTGTATAAGTAATTACATTATAGTTGTGTAAGTAAATACAGAAGATTTTGTTTAAACTGAGTAATTATTATAAATTACAATGATTAGCCTAAATATTATCACAAAACAATAAATATTAATATTTGATTCAATAATATATTTTATTATATATATAGAATCCTTATAAGAAAGTAAACATTTACGTCTATCATGCAGTTTTGGAAAAAAACTTATGATATTATATTGGGTCCAGCGGACCCGGTAGCGAGTACTTGTGCTACAAATTAGGACGCGACTACCCTAAGTGTTAACCAGCAAGGCAATTCATTTATTTAGTCAAACCTTTGTAAAGACATGAGCTTTTTATTTATTTATTTAAATATTCTTTATTGTACACCACATAATACATAACAAAAAATAAATTGAACACTACAAAATATTTTTATTTTTTTATTATTTATAGCTTGAAGTCAAAACCATCACATCACCATACTGAAACATTAAAAAACCACAATATTAAAAATCAAAAATGATAAACGACGATCCCTAGAACAAAATACCTTCTTTCTCATAACGTAAGCGAAATAAGTTGAGTCACGGTTGCTTGAATGACGTTTTGTTGAAGCTGTGTGCGGTTAACGCAGATTTCTGAGCTTTATTTTTTCAGGTGATGGATTGCCCGTGTTTTCTTGTGTAATTTCCGGGCACTAATTGCTATGGGCATCCGTCACGGTTGCGGGCAAATGAGGAAAAACGGAAAAAAAACCCGCTAATGCCGCCACGGCTGATAGTAAATAATTGTCCATGTTGTGGTACAGGTAGCCGCTTGTCGGTTTGAGCTTCTGAGATAAATTAGTTCGTGGAAATATAGGGAAAGGTGAGAAAAGTAGGTACAGTAAGCTTCAAAAAGAAGCGACAATAATTAATTTAATTGTCTACAATCTTTGTTTTATAAAATTGTATCAAATACTCGTATGCATCCGCATCGAGTACAATCACGTATGTATTACAATGAATTGTAAGCTACATTGATACAATATTATGAGATTTTAAAGAAAAGTACCACCACACTCCTATTCCATGCGTATGGCGTTTTACCTTCGAGTATGATGGTATCCAACAGCTTCTGGAAGGCCATAAAAACGGGTTTTCCACCGGTCCTCAGGAGTTCAGTCGTAATTCCTTCATCACGCGGCGCCTTGTTGTTTTCAAGCTGCTTCAGAGCCATCCTAATCTCGTACCAGCTGACGTCCGGGATGTCATTGGTATAGTGTCGGTTCAATTTAGGTCTTGGGTAGTTTGCCAGATTCGTAACAGGGTTACGGGTTGGTGTGTATAGCTCTCCATAGACCCTCTTGATCTCTCTCATCAGCTCGGGTTTGGCGGATACGATTCTGCCATCATCGGTTATCAGTTTCGCAAGCTGGCTCTGCCCAATGGACAGATCTCTTGCAAAGACCTTCAAGGTAGAAGGACGAAAATGCACAACTTAAAAATTACAGGCTCATCTTACTTCTGAGCCATGTCTACAAGTTGAGCATAATAAAAGGTTTATGATGTTGATGGGGTTTACGCGCTTCTGCAGCGCTTCGCAGATATTTGCGCAGTGTTGTCGATTTTCATGCCATAATGAGAAAGTGGGTGGCGTCAATAGTGGGCGGGTTGCGTGGAAGGCCCAGCGGCATCCTAAAAACATTGGTTGACAGCCCCTTTATTAGGCACTGGGTACAGAGGTCTGGGATAGGCTGCACTGGCTAGGCTGGGTGCACTGGGTCATGTGCCAACGTGTGTTGAGCCCACATTAGTTGTTTTTAGGTTAGTTTGTAAGTTTTACTAAAATAGTTTTTATGTCGTTGTTACTAATACTCTATGGATTGTGTGTACTTTTTATGAGTTATGCAATAAATGTAATATATATACATATATATATATATATATTTAGCACCGTAGACCATATTAATGCGCTGCGGCAGGTTCTACAAAAGACCGAAGCCTCTCTCCTGTTTAGCGTTTGTGGACTAAGAAACTCGAGACTTGGGCTGTACTGCTGTCTCTCCAACGGTACCATATTGACAATCGGTACATCGAGATGCTGGTGTTTGTATGAAAACGCTGAACTCCTGGGCCGAACTCGAAACCTATTGTTCTGCAGCGAGGAGTGAGACAGGGAGAAGATATCTCTCCGGAACTGTTTCTGAACTGGAGATGGGTTGGCATCAATATCAATGGCGAGTACATCACTTATCTTCGGTTTGCTGACGATATGGTAGTCATGGTTGAGACTACGGAGGAGCTCAGTACAATGCTCGATGACCTCAGTTGAGCTTCTGAAAGAGTGGGTCTTAAAATGAACATGGACAAGACAAAGATCATGTCAAATGCTCATGTTGTGGACGAGTATGTTTACCCAGGACAAATTGTCCAGTTAGGTAGGTCCAACTTCAAGAAAGAGCTCAATCGTCTAATTCGACTCGGCTGGGCAGCATTCAGGAAGCTACGCTATATCTTAAACCAGGGTATCCTGTATCTATCTCTTAAGATACAGGATACCCTAGTTTAAGTGACAGAGTACTTAAAGTACAAATTATTATCTGTATTTTTGGGAAATAAAGATTTTTATTATTATTTATTATTATCTTCTCGTCCCACATACTGCAGTGTCTCAAGACGAAAGTCTTTTCCCAGTGCGTGTTGCGAGTGATGACCTATGGCACGTGGTCGCTCACAATGGGCATCATTAGAAGACTGAAAGTCACCCAAAGGGCAATGGAAAGGGCTATGCTTGGAGATTCCCTATATGATCGCGAAATGAAGAGATCCGTAGGAGAACCAAGGTAACCTACATGGCCAGAAGAATTGCCAAGATTAAGTGGCAGTGAGCCATGTGCCCTGGCACATTACTCGCAGAACAGAAGGCCGATGGGTTCGAAAGGCTCTGGAGTGGCGAACGCGTACCGGAAGACGCAGCGTTGGAAGGCCTCCCACAAGGTGGACCGATGACCTGGCGAAGGTCGCAGGAATCCACTGGATGCGAGAAGCACAGATCTGGTGTACCAAGACCAGTGTTGGGTGAGGCCTATGCCCAGCACTGGACGTCAGAAATAATGAATGGTGGTGATGATACACATTTTTGAAGCAGACTGTACCTAAGCACCTACGGAGCACACGTAATACTAGGTATTACGTAGGTACCTAGTTATAATAATGATTTAGACCGATGTTATTACAGAAGTTACACATCAAAAGTGTCTAGGGATCAAGGTATTTTTTTTTCAATATTTTGTTGCCCTATTAAAGAAAAATGTCTATTTAGATTAATTAAATAAAATGTTTTCGTATGTGTAGTGTAGATCGACGAAGTACTCTCTGCTTTTGCATTAATACAGACTTTTCGCATTTTTGCTTATGCTGGATTGTTTTACTTTGGTTTAATCCTGAAGTTAAAATGGGATAAAAAGATGAAAATAAAAGTTTTTCAAGGATCCTAATACCCGTCATGATTGTTCCACCACCTTATACATGGACTTCCTGGCATGATTTTGAACGTTATTGTTCTCCAGTACCATGTACGTCTAGTATCTGGCTTCATAATTAAGCGAAATGGGCCAGAAAAACACACAAAACGCCACTCTTCTTCTGCTAATTTCTGTGTTCACGAACCCATTGTAAACGGGATCTGCGATGGCGGGGCTCAATAGGTGGTACACGTAGCGGCCTTCGGGAATGGAGGTTGACTTCATGCAAGTGATTTCTTATGGTTTGATCGCTTATTAACATTCCTGAAGAGCTATGAAGCCTCGTTACCAACATCATCGCGGTCATTGCACGATTTCGTCGAGCAGTAATTTGTATGTAATGATCTTGTCTGCGTTTGGTGATGCAAGCTCGTCCTCCATGTCGCTCTGTCACGCTTTCAGTGATGCGGTAACGTGTCCAAAGTCGACTTATAACACTCTGCGTAGTGCCCAGAGCGATTGCCACAGCACGTTGCCGAGAACCAGCTTCCTAAATTCCCACGGCTCTGATCATTTCTTCTCGGCTCAAATGACGTCTTCACTCTATAATAACGTTCTTTTTAATTTATTCCACCCAGAAGTATCACACAAATTTTACTGATTTGGCCTCAAGCCCGTTGCAAGATTATATAGGATACGACTTGACAGAAGATTTTCATCTTTTGACCGAACGTTTTTAACTTTTTTTAAACCCTTTTCAAATGACGAAATTTACTCAAAAGTATTGTAGCGGTATCTATAACGCCACATGCGAACTACGTCACACTGACGTCACGCAAAATCTTGCATCGCGCAAGCAGAATTTACCGCGCAACTAGCATATTTATAACGCCCCGACATCAATAGTCGGGCAGTTGCCCATCAGACACGACACCCGTCTGATCGGAGGATCCTCCCATTTCTATGGAGGTATGAGTGAACTTTACACCCTATTCGTCATACCTTCTATAGTATCCATAGTAGTTACGAAAAATAAAATATAAGAACCAGATTTTTGTAACTAGCAAAAACGTGCTTTATCCATAGAAACTACTTTTGATGTGTGTACATGGAAGCAAATTGGTATCATTCTTAGAATACGATGCTCTAGATTTCCCAGGAGTTTACCACTATATTGATGAATTATGTCAAAATCAAATAATAATAATACCGTATTCGTCGGTATAGGCGGCGAGTAGAGCGATACACTCAGAATCGCACCTTCCAGAGCGATGAAAGGTGGGTTTATAGGGGTTGGGAGCGACCGGACCATGGTGTGACTGAGACGTGCCTACCGGATGATGATGCCATGTGTTCCTTCTGGCGCAGCATCTGGTCGGTACCTGTCAGTCACACCGAAGGTGATTGGACTCGGGAAGTCGAGCGAGCCTGCGATCCGATACCAGAAATGGGGGCTATTACCATCTGCCCCCAAGATGTAGCTCGTGCAGTCCGTCCACTACCCAACTGGAAGTCTCCAGGGCCGGATGGACTGCACAACTTTTGGATTAAATGGTTCACAAGATCGCACGCTCGCTTGGCATCTCAGTTTCAGACTACTTTGGAATCTGGTTCGCTACCCCAATTCCTAACGACAGGAATTACCCACCTGCTCCATAAATCAGGTAGCACCGCGGAACCCAAGAATTATAGGCCGATCACGTGTTTACCCACAGTCTATAAAGTTCTTACATCCATTTTGAGAACTAAAATTAACAAACATATAGACACCAACTCCATCATGTCTGCCTCTCAAAATGGATGTAGGAATAGGTCACGCGGTACTAAGGAGCTACTCCTCATTGATATGACCATTAGCCAACAGGTTCGTCGTTCCCGAAAGGATCTGTCGACATGTTGGATAGATTATAAGAAGGCCTATGACTCGGTGCCGCATACATGGCTCGTGAGGGTGTTAGAGTTGTATAAAGTAGATACAACTCTTCGCACCTTCCTAATGTCATGTATGCGGCAATGGAGGACGGTCCTTCACTATCCAGGATGTCGAAATATTCATGGGAATAGCGAACCGATAAGGATCGAGCGAGGCATATTTCAGGGCGATAGTTTGAGTCCGCTTTGGTTCTGCATAGCCTTGAATCCTCTAAGCACACTGCTGGAGGATTCAGGTCTAGGCTATCGGTTGAGGAGAGGTGGTCAGGTTATATCGCACCTCCTCTACATGGATGACCTAAAACTCTTTGCCCCCAACAATTTGCAGCTGATGGAGCTACTGAAAGTAACTCAAACTTTCAGTAGCGCCATCAGGATGGAGTGTGGTGTGGACAAATGTGCGGTCATGCATGTAAAGCGAGGGGAGATTGTTGAATCCGTGGGAACCCAACTCTCGGATTCCACAAACCTTAGAGCCCTCTCCGCAACCTATTAGTATTTGGGTGTGTCGGAAACGTTAGGCATCAATGTTACTGACATGAAGCAATCGTTGAAGGAACGCTTCTTTGGCCGCCTGAAAAAAGTACTTAATAGTCTTCTATCAGGCGGAAACAAGGTGCGCGCCTTCAACGGTTGGGTCACGCCGGTTTTGATGTACTCTTTCGGCATACTCAAATGGACTCAGACCGAACTCGACGGCCCTGGATAGGAGGGTCCGTACGCTGCTGACTGCAAATCGAATGCATCACCCACGATCATCGGTAATGAGGCTGTATATCCCGCGAAAGTGTGGAGGTCAAAGCTTTTTAAACGCTAAGACCCTCTACAATCGCGAGATATGCAGTCTCAGGGAATATTTCCTAGAAACCGACGTGGGTATGCATCGAGATGTAGTCACGGTGGACAAGGGCCTCACCCCGCTCTCCTTGGCTAAAGAGAACTGGCGCAAACCTGTAGTGCTTGACACTTATGATCGCATGGAGGTATGGCAGAGTAAAGAGCTCCACGGACGCTTTTTCCGGGCCCTACATGGACCGGATGTAGATCTACTAGCGTCCGTTGCCTGGCTGCGTTTCGGTGACCTCTTTGGAGAAACCGAAGGTTTTGTCTGTGCAATTATGGACGAGGTTATGATGACGAACTATTACCGGAGATTTATTGTGAAAGACGGCACGGTTGACATCTGTCGGGCATGCCACCGGCCGGGAGAATCAATCAGGCATATCATCTCCGGGTGTTCTCGTCTAGCTAACGGAGAGTACTTGCATAGACACAACCTTGTAGCCAGGATAATCCATCAGCAACTTGCTCTGAAATACAACCTTGTGGAATCGGAGGTACCGTACTACAGGTATGTGCCCGACCCAGTTCTCGAAAGTGGTAATATCACATTGTACTGGGATCGATCCATCATCACTGACAGGACTATTGTTGCCAATAAGCCTGATATAGTGGTGGTGGATCGATTGGAGCGACGCGCAATGATTGTTGACATAACCATCCCGCATGATGAGAACCTCGTGAAAGCCGAGAAAGATAAACAAATCAAGTATCTTGACTTGGCTCACGAGGTTGTCGACATTTGGGATGTGGACTCAGCGGTCATTGTGCCGATAGTCGTGACAGCCAATGGACTAATACCCAAGAGCCTCGACCAACACCTAAGGAGGCTCTCGTTAGGCAGCTGGATCAAGGGCTTGATTCAGAAAGCGGTACTTCTGGACACGGCCCGCATTGTTAGGAAGTTTCTCTCTCTGGAGCCCTGACCACCGGTAGCTTGGACCCTGTTCCCGATACCGGTGGGCTACTATTTTTTATATTTTTAAATGTTTTTGCTATCTTTTTGTTTATAAAAATATTTAAAAATGTAATTGATATGTATGTAAATGAAATAAAGGAAATAATAATAATAATAATTTTTATTGACACCAAAAATATTAACATTTTAAAATCATGTTGCGTAAAAATAAATTTGTAGGCTATAATGATAATAATGCAACATAATAGCATAATATCAGTTTATTATAATAGTGATTTGTGTTTATACAGGGTTGCTTGTAATTCGACGTATATCCGTCAGGAGCTGATAAGGCGGCCAAAATGAAACAAATTGAACCCCATAAGTATGGTCGAAATTCAATAGTTTTCGAGTTTTAAGGGTATTTCGATATTTACGCAAAATTTGACTTGAATTCCAAATATAAAAAAATAATAATTAATGGGTACCATTAAAAAATGATATTGTAGCTGGCACTTCAATTAAGCTATGAACATAATTAAAAGTACTTCAACAAAATAATTAAAACAATGAAAAAAAAATTGTTTTAGTTATTTGTACGATTAATGTCATAGTATTTTTTTAACGAGACCACATTTTTGAAGCATAAAATGAAAATATTGTTAAGATATACAAAATAATTAAAATGATGAGCGATTTAAGAATAATTTCTTAAATCGCTCATCATTTTAATTATTTTGTTGATTTAAGTACTTACTTATAAAAATTTATGTTCATAGCTTAATTGAATTACCAGCTACAATATATTTTTTTAATGGTTAACAAAACACATAAAATAACTCTTTGTTACCCCGAAGGGATGGGCAGAAGTGTATTTACATTTCGCCAGTCATGTTTAGGTCTCATTTAATAGAGGGCGAGCCTGTTGCCATCAACCAAGCACAAATCTAGACTGTGGGCTGCTACTGGGAAACTCCATATAGAAAAACCCAATGATACTTTGCCCGACCCGGGGACCGAACCCAGGAACTCATGCTCACCAGTACAACGAACAAAGAATATGTACCTTGTTTTAATTTCTATATGATAACAAATCACGTGACAAATCCCGACAGTACTCAGAATAATCTACCCTAGAGTAGGTAGGTACAGCAATAAAACAGCCAAGTCGTTCAAGGTCCGACCAGACGTATTATTAAAAGATAACATCTCGGACGGTTATAAAAATATTAGATTGGTATTACGATGTGAGAACGAGACAGTTCTTGTTTTGATTGTAGTCTGGGATTTATCTTGATGCTCCTTCCCTCTTTTAGGGATAGGTGGACTGAGGATTTTAGTAGAGTGTTTGGTTCAATGGAAAACTTTTTCTATTCGTCCCAGTAAGGTTTCGTTAAAAATATTTTCGTTTGCAGTCTGTGACTCAGCTCAGTGAGCTCAGGATTCTCAGTAGAAGTCATATTAATACTAGATAATAACACTTTTTGCGTAATTATCTTGGATATGTAGTATTACTTGTATACTTGTGTATTACGTCTGCTCCGTAGGTATTTCGGTACAGACAGCCTCAAAAATATGTATACATCGATCTGGTTGTCTACAATTATTAATAATAATATATTAAGGTTTCAGTAGCAAAATTTATTTAAAAAAAACAATGATCTTACACACATTCAATAATTTTAATAAAAACGAAAAGTTTCCTACAAATCTGATTTAACTTGCATTTAACACAATTAATTACAAAAAAAATAAGACACCAAATCACTTGATAACGAAAATTGTACGTACTTACAGAGCTTAATTACACCGTTAACGACTTGAATTGAAATAACAGACAATAACAAATCACGTCGACAACTACCGCACACGAAGAAGGCCAGCGAGCAAATGACCGACACAGCCGCGCTCGCCGCCTTTTATAGACATATTTTTACAATAGAAACCTATTCCCTAAATCGGCCTATCCTGCTGTAGCGTCGTCCTCGGCGCGGTCCTCGTGATGCTCGTCCCGTACCGGGGCCAAGTCTGCAGATGTGGGTTCACTGTTGCTCCCCTGGTCGCCTGGTCTGCCGGTCACCTCTGCGCTAGGTGGTATGGATGCTGATGATGGCCCTGCACCGGGATCACATACTTCGTCATCTGAAATATTACCACGATTAAAAACTGGCCCTAAGTTTATCACACACACAACACACACACATACAACATGCAATCAATAAAATAAGCATTTGACGTTGTGAGAGCTTTCTTTGTTTTATCACTCAGTCTTCATATCGGCCCATGACGCGTTATCTGCTGTGTGGAACTGCATCTGTGAACAAATCAGACAGAAGGCGTCCCCGCTGTCTGAGGTTGACGGAGGCATCGCTGAATCGCACGTCAACACTTTCATCATAGACCAATACCTCTCACTATAGGCATGACTATTAATTAGGACGGAGGCATCACTGAATCGCACGTCCTGTCACATATTTCTCATAGGTCAATAACACATAAGCTCATTAATTTGGGGCGGACGGAGGCATCTCTGAATCGCTCGTCCTTCACACAGTATCATTGATCACGTAACGATGCGGACGGAGGCATCACTGAATCGCACGTCCAACCCAAACACAATTGGGGTGCATGTACGGGTCAGTAAGCCGATCTGCCAACATTTAACTATTCATATTTGAACATCTAGATAGGCTAAATTAAGAAACTGAAACTGAATGTAGCTAAAAGTGATTAAAAATGAACAAGCTAAACTTATGGCAAAGCAACTCACCAAGTCCGCGCAAATGTAGGGCCATTGTAACTCACCCTCGAAAAAGGCTGCACATGACTCTGGACACCACTCTCCGTTCCAGGGTACCATATACTCAGCGGCTGCCTGGGTGGTCTTGCCGTATGAACCACTGACTAGTTTCAGCTGGTAACGACCGCTGGGTAGTACCTTCATCACTCGATATGGTCCACGCATTCCAGGATCTAGTTTTCCTGTAGACTGGGAGTATTTGATTACAAAAACCAGATCATTGACATTAAAAGTACGTGGGGCTCGCCGCTGTCGGTTGACATAATCGTCTTGTTTGGCTTGGTTTCGGGTCAGCAGTTGGTGAGCTCTTGTTCTGTCCAGCTCTCGCCGGCCTTCACGGTTCTGAGACATTTCGACAGCGACATCACGAATTAGTGTCCGAACCACAGGTATGGTAGCTTCCGTGCCAATCAGGAGCTTCAGAGCTGAAGTTTGTGTTGTCTTGTGCTTGGTAATGTTTATGACAAGTTGGAGCTTCCACAGTTGTTCCGACCATTTTGAGTGCCTATGATTTGTTTCAACCCGAATCATATTTAGAACGGTTCTGACGTATCTTTCTACCTGTCCATTAGCATTGTGCATTTCCGGCGTAATGAAATGAATATTACAGCCAAGTTCAGATAAAAGCTTAGAAAATCCCGAGGACTCAAACATTCGCCCGCGGTCAGCCACTAGAAGCTTAGGGGCACCAAAGAGTGATATTACGTTGCTAAACGTTCGTTTAAGCTCACTCACATCTTGTTTATAAATGGGATATAACAAACAATATTTCGTAAAAGAGTCAACTATTAATAAGACAAACTTATAACCTTCAGATTCGGGTAATGGACCAAGTACGTCCGTATGTAATGTTTCAAAAGGGGTACTAGGCTTTTCCCAGGATGTAATTGGTTGGTGAGGGGCTCTAGGGACCCGTTTATTTGATATGCAGACGAGACAATGTTTAATGTATTTTGCTACAAATTGCCGAAGCCCGGGGAACCAAAAGTATTTGAGAATTAAGTCGACAGTTTTCTCTGCGCAAATGTGCTCATGCTCGTCATGGAAAATTCTAAGTAAGCTTAGCCGGTGCCCTTTGGGGATGAAACAAAGGAGTCTAGCTTCCTCACCCACTGGTGTGTAACGATAATAAAGGAGGTCGTTTTGTTCGCAGTACCGTTGAGAGTCTAACTCTCCATCCTGTAATTTCTGCAGAAGACTTTGCGTCTCATCGTCTGCAGACTGAGCGATTTGTGCCCAATTGCGTGGCCTAGATATATGATGCACATTGGCATCTGGGACTGGGTTTCGGCTAAGGTAGTCTGCATGTGTCATCATGGTACCTTTTCTGTAATCGATACTAAAATGGAAATCTTGTAAGTAGATCCACCACCTGGCGACGCGCGGAAGCAGGTCCTTCTTCTTTTCGGTGGCTTTAAGGGCGTTGCAGTCTGTGATGACTTTAAAGTTTATGCCAACAAGATAATGGCGAAAATTCTGCAATGCCCTTACTACAGCTAAAGTTTCCAGCTCGTAAGAGTGGTACCTGCTTTCGGCGCCCTGCGTGGCTTTACTATAGTAAGCGACTACATGCTTCGTACCATCGGCCTTCTTCTGCATTAATATTGCACCATAACCAACACTGCTGGCGTCAGTATATACCTCAGTAGGAAGGGACTGATCGAAGATGGACAGTATTGGTGATTTAGTCAAGCAATCTACCATCTCTCGCCTAACCCCTTCCTGCTCTGGACCCCAGCAAAAGGTAACGTCTTTTTTCATTAAACGTGCTATGCAAGCGGTTTTAGTCGCGTAATTCTTAATATATCGTCTGAAATACCCGGCCAGACCCAGAAACTGTCGGATTTGTTTAACGTTACGCGGTGTCGGCGCATCTACAAGTGCTTGAATTTTTCGGGGGCTCGGCCTAACCTGACCCTGACTTATTACGCGCCCCAAGTACTCAACTTCAGTGGACAGGAAATAGCACTTTTCTAGGTTTATCGAAAACCCTGATCTTGTTAGTGTTTCCAAAACCTTTTTCAATAAACAGATCCCCTCATTGACAGAGTTACTCATACAGAGTACATCGTCGACGTATACCAACACGTTGCCAGCCTCGATATGGTCACGAAGGGTGTCGTTGATAATTCTTTGATATACTATTGGAGAGTTCGTCAAACCGTAAGGCATTCGAAGATACTCATAATGTCCTTCCGGTGTGACGAACGCAGTCTTGCGAATTGAGTCATATTCAATAGCAATTTGATGAAATCCTGTAGCCATATCGAGGCTGCTGAAGTATTTAAAATTGCCCAGCCTATCTATGTGGTCGTCAATCAGTGGTAATGGATACCGGTCTCTAACAGTTAGTCGATTAAGCGCCCTATAATCGACGCACATCCTGTCGCTACCGTCCTTCTTCTTTACTAATATTATGGGGCTGGCATACTCAGAGGTAGAATCGCGAATGATACCCTTATCCTTCAAATCGCGCACAATTTCGCGGACTTTAAGTTTTTCCGAGTGTGACAGCTTGTAAGGTCGGTAAGCAACGGGTGTGTCGTCCGTAAGCTTTATTGACATTTTACCGGTTGTGACAGTAGTCGAAGCAGTGCCAGTTATCAGATATTTTGAGAATAGTTTTATTAAGTCTTTGAGACACTCAAGCTGGTCACCCTGTAGGGGTGTATTAATCTGTAACTCATCATTGAACACTGCATGAACAACTGTCCCAACGGCTCGAGTTAGGCGCTGTGTATCCCTAGTACGCACGTATGTGATACCGTCACGGTTAAGAATATCAGTTCCTATCACAACGGGGGTAGTCATACAAGACCCTGGCACTACCACAAAGTCGGCCTCGATGGAGATTTCATCAAACTCAATCGTTAATGTAACGTAGGAGTCGGAGTGGATAGCGGCGTCGCTGATTCCTTTCAAAACACAGTGCCTAGGTTTCCGTTCACAAGTTAAGTGTTTCAATGCATCAGACGAGACTAATGAGACATTTAAGGCTCCACTATCGATAAGAACATCCACAGGGATACCCTGGATAATTGCAGTCTTAAGGTCACTATTTTGCGAGGAACCAGCTAAGGGGGTAGTACATAAATTAATGTTTCGCTTATTACGCGAGCCTGATCTTTCCTTAGCAAAACATACGTCTTCATTATGTCCCGGTTTTTTACAGAAATTACAGGTTAGTTTGTTGGCATCACTCTTAGTAGTATTAGACGCCTGATCAACTTTGGGCTTCTTGGGGCAATGGTGAGATTTATGTCCTGGTTGTCCGCAGACAAAACATTTTAAGTTTGATGAACGACTATTGTTTGATGGCTTGGAAGGATGGTTCCGATTTTCAAATTTGGTGCGGGTAGGTTTGGCGTAAATAGATAAAAATGATACTAGATCGTGTAACTGTAGATTAGCGTTGGCAGCCGCAGCCCTAACCTGAGCGTCTGTTATACCGCGAATGACTATCAAAGTTCTCAACTCATCGCTTAATCCCTTAACTATTTTGAGGCGTAGTAACGTCCTTCTAGCATACTCAGCGTACGTGTTATACTTATCAGAAGTCGTGTGCATCGTATCATAAAGAATATTTGCGTAATCAAGTTTTCGTGGACACAACGGCTTAAATTCTGTAACGAAATTGGTCCACGTTCGGTCGCTGGTCACCCACTCATTTAGCCAGGTGCGTGCGTCACCTTTAAGGCATATCGATACGCGCGATAGACACTCAGAGTCTCCCCAGTTATTAGAAACTCTAGCTCGTTCAACTTCCTCACACCAAACGTCTATGTCATTGATAGTAGGATCGAAGTTAGATACAAAATATTTTTGAGTTTTGTCCGACTTTATTGACCTTATTGCTTCAGCTAAAATCCGCGCCGAATCCGTCACAGATTGTTCACTGCGGAGGTGTGTGTCGACACTCGGTCCCTCAGTCGCAATGCTCTCGGCGGTAGGTATATTTAACGTGGCCGTAGAACAAGGTAACAAGGTTTTAGATATGGGGTTTCTGACCTGAAGGGTGTGACCGTTCTGTAATTCCCTAATCGGGGGAGTGTGAGACCTGGACGCGTTATTCTGAACTAGCTGACTATGGCATTCGGTCGCGTTACGTAAAGTAGAACGTTCTGATTCTAACGTATTTAAACGAGATAGAATCGGCTGTAACATTTGTTGCATTATTACGTTTTGATCACCTAAATTCAATCGCGAGCGCGCCCTACTTCTCGATCGAGATCTACTCGTGTGATAAATTCCACTCCTGGAGCGAGAACGGTCTCGTGAACGAGATCTATCCCGAGATCTACGGTACCTATTATGTCGACGTGACTTGTCACGAGGTTTATACTGCCTATCGGCCATAATTTACTCACAAAACAAGCACTAACGTTTTGAAATAAAACGGTTGTTTGGTGTCTTATTTTTATAACAGACGGTACGAAATCAAAAGCGGGATTTAGTGGGCGTTTTAGGAAAACTATCCCACTTCTGAATTAAGGTTTCAGTAGCAAAATTTATTTAAAAAAAACAATGATCTTACACACATTCAATAATTTTAATAAAAACGAAAAGTTTCCTACAAATCTGATTTAACTTGCATTTAACACAATTAATTACAAAAAAAATAAGACACCAAATCACTTGATAACGAAAATTGTACGTACTTACAGAGCTTAATTACACCGTTAACGACTTGAATTGAAATAACAGACAATAACAAATCACGTCGACAACTACCGCACACGAAGAAGGCCAGCGAGCAAATGACCGACACAGCCGCGCTCGCCGCCTTTTATAGACATATTTTTACAATAGAAACCTATTCCCTAAATATATAATAATAACTTTATTTCAGACCAGGGTCCATAGAAAATAAGAATTACAAATATAATTAATAAAATTAAAATTAAATTAAAATTAAAACAAAATTAAATCAAAATTAAATCAAAATTAAATCAAAATTAAAACAAAATTACATCAAAATTAAATCAAAATTAAATAAAAATTGACTCAAAATTAAATTAAAACATTCCAAATTAAAATCAATTAAAATAATTCAAACAATCAATCTACGTAACTGGATGACGCACGATGTGTCGTCATCCAGTGCCACATTATTGGGCTGTCCATCCTGCCGGCTATCGTGGACACTAGGCTGTTGGAGCTATCGCGTACTCGCCGCATCATGGATGCTATGCGCGAACGGATAACTGCATAGAAATCTGGCACACCAGCTTCCGCGAACATCCCCGACGCACTGCAAAATCGCGGTAGCCCCAACATAACCCTGAACGCGTTATTATATTGGATACGCAGAGCACTGAACGAGCTTTTTGTGTACCTGACCCATAGGGCACACGTGTACAGAGACTGGCAAAACGCCCTAAAAAGTGTAACTTTTACCTCCTTGGTACAACGTGCAAACCTACGGGCCAGCATGTTACATCTAACCGCCAATGCTCTGCGTTCCCTCTCCAAGTCTACATCATCAGACAGACTATCGGTGACCCAATGTCCCAAGTACTTAAACTTCGTCACTCTGGTAAGCGGAGCGTCCCCTAAGATAACAGGTGGGACCGAGTCATAACATTTGTTCCCCGCTTTAAAAACTAGGAGCTCACTCTTGGTAGCATTGTACCTGAGACCGTGGGCCACCGCATACTCCTCACAAATACTAAGAAGCCTCCTAAGTCCACCGATTGATGGGCTCAGCAACACCATATCATCAGCGTAGCTGATGTTGTTAGCACAATGCCCATCAATGAAGCAACCGACATTGGTATTGCTAAGCTCACAGATCAGCTGGTTAACATACAGGTTGAAAAGCTTGGGTGAGCTGAGTCCCCCCTGCCTCACCCCGCATTCCACCCTGTATGCATCCGACAGGATACCCGCCCACTTAACATGGTTGTATTGGTTGTTATACCAATACTTAAGCACCTCCATGAGATCCCTAGGCAGGCTTGTGGCAGACAGCTTCTTCCACAGACAGCCATAATATTTATACATTATTGGTGTTCCATGATATTGCATAAATGTGTAGCTACAATAAAGCACCCAAAGTGTAATACATTTATGTTCAGTTACATATAACGGATACACATTGATACAATATTATAGAACATACCTAGATTGTAGACAGTTAAGAGCGTTTATACCTTATGAGTGGCAATGTCGCAATTTATTGTCATATTTCGTGGTTTTCAATTTTTATCATTTAATCGGAGCTTTAGTTTAAAAATCTGTTTTTTAGAATTGTGCAAGTCTGCACTAAACTCCTTTTGATATGTTTTTCTTTTTATATCTTTGTCTATGTTTTTGATACCTTTTTGGTTTTTACTTATTGTCAAAATATATCTTTTGTTTCTACCACGAACCAGCGCATTTTTCTTATGGTAGTTAATTTGCAGCACCGATAACAGAGGCTTCAGGGATAGGGTGAACGTCGTAGCTGAAAATAATCATCATAATCGTAGCATTTCAACAAAAACATTATCAACTACAAATATCATGTGTCCGTTGTGTCAACAAAGTCATGATTTAAAGTCTTGTGATAGATTTGTCAAAATGACAATAAATGATCGTTGGCAATTTATTAAGAAAAATAAAATATGTCATAGATGTTTAAAGAAAGGCTGGCACAAAAACAAAACTTCTTGTATTAAAAGAGTTTGTATTGTAGAAGGTTGTGCTATGCGTCACCACGCTTTGTTGCACGGGTTGAAAGAGCGTGCAGTCACCGCGCATGTCGAAGTGGAAGACGACGCTGAACCCGAGCCATCGACGCCGTGCGGCGCGCCCACGGCCTGCGACGAGACCGGCGAGCCATCGTCTGACGATTCGGATCACGAAGTCTTGGCTCATGCATCCTCCTTGTCAGCCGCGGAACCTTCTGTTCGGCCGTTGTTGAAAATAGTTGGCGTGACCGTGTCGGGACCTTCTAGTAGTGTTAATACGTACGCTTTATTGGACGGTTCCACAGGCACATTTATAGATTCTAAGTTGGCGGCTCAAATAGGTTGCAAGGGCCAAGAGAAACGTATTCATTTGGATTGTGTAGGTGGTCTAGGAATGGACGTCAATATTCAGTACGTCGATTTCAATATAAAAGGCCGTCATTCAAACGAAATTCACTGCGTTAAGCGAGCCAGGTCGATGAGCGGCTTGGGCGCTGCGCGACAGTCTGCGCATCTTGAGAGCGTGCGCAAGTATCCATACCTGGCAGACATTGCTAATGAGTTTTGCTATGAAGACGTTAAGCCCATGCTCATCATAGGCATCGACAACTGGCACTTATCTCTCGCTAAAGCTACGCGCAAAGGAACCAAGACACAACCCGTAGCTATTTTAACTGCTTTAGGCTGGGTTTTGTATGGTTTCGGTTGCAGCAAAACAAAACTGGTCGACGTTGTCAACCACGCCGCTGTTAGCGAACCTGATTTAGCGAACGATCGGTCGATTCTGGAAGGTCTAATTAGGGAGCAGTTTAAAATTGATTCAATCGGCATCTCTAAACAGGAAGCTCGTAGTGCCGACGACGACCGCGCCATGCAAGTTCTCGAGCGCACCGCGCGCCGTCTGTCCGGTGGTCGCTTTGAAGTTGGCTTGTTGTGGAAGGCTGATAAACTGGACATTCCCGACAGTTACAAGTTAGCTTTGTCTAGGTTCCTTAGTTTAGAAAGAAAAATGGTGAAAGACCCTGTCTATGCTCAGCGCTACCGTCGAAATATCCATGATATGCTTTCAAAGGGATATGCTGAACCGTGTTCAGCTTCTCCTACCTCAGGATCTCCGTTGTGGTACCTCCCTCACTTTGGCGTAATTAACGTAAATAAACCTAACAAGTTGCGAACGGTACACGACGCAGCCGCCAAGTCCCACGGTGTGTCATTAAACTCGATGTTATTAACTGGTCCAGACCTTTTGCAACCCCTGCTAGGTATTTTGATGCGCTTCCGTGAGGGTAAAGTCGCTCTGATAGCTGACATTCGTGAAATGTTCCCTCAAATTAAAATAATTGAAAAAGATAGGGATGCCCAACGATTTCTGTGGCGCGACAATCCGAACGAGCCTATACGTACTTTCCACATGTCATCCATGATTTTTGGCGCTGCGTCCAGTCCCTTTACTGCAATCCATATAAAAAACAAAAACGCATTAGAGTGGCAGGATACATACCCCGATGCAGCTCGAGTAATTATACAGGATCACTACATGGATGACTGCATCACTAGTTTAGACAACGTTCATGAAGCGGCCAAATTGGCTGCAGACATTTTTTCCGTACATTCTCATGCCGGCTTTGAAATGCGAGGCTGGACGTCAAACGATCTCATGGCGCTTTCTTTACTACCGAAAGAATCTTTGCTAGAGACGCCCGTTGTGAAAGATGTAGATTTAGGTCACCTAGCTACGCATG
Source organism: Brachylomia viminalis (assembly GCA_937001585.2). Lineage (NCBI taxonomy): Eukaryota > Metazoa > Arthropoda > Insecta > Lepidoptera > Noctuidae > Brachylomia > Brachylomia viminalis. The sequence continues at coordinate 16,757,568 of OW443299.2, forward strand.
TCCGCACGCTTGGCCTTATCTGGCAACCCGCCCATGACGTAATTGGTTTTAACACGGGAGTCCATAAGGGTGTGTTGCCACAGAAGCTTACTAAGCGAGAGGTGTTAGCTCACGTGATGCGAATCTATGATCCTCTTGGAATCATTGCGCCAATCGTTGTTAAAGGCCGCATCATGTTTCAAAATGCTTGGCGAAAGGGTTTGGAATGGGATGAGGAGCTCTCTCAAGGTGATAGCGCCGCGTGGAAGTCATGGTTTCAGGATTTATCCTCAGTTTCTTGTTTACGAATTCCACGTCGTTATAACTTGAATGACCTCACTTTAGCAGGCTGCGAACTACATGTGTTTTCGGATGCCAGTGAGTCTGCCTTTGCCGCTGTCGCGTATTGGCGGTTTCTGTACGCTAACGGTGACGTCAGACTCTCCCTCATCTCCAGCAAAGCTCGCGTGTCACCCCTTAAGCCTGTTTCTATTCCCCGTTTAGAGCTCCAAGGGGCTCTGATGGCTGCACGTCTTGCTACGTCTATTTGCGAAGCCCACCGACTCAAACCGACGAGACGCGTTTTCTGGTGTGACTCAATGACGACCTTGGGTTGGCTTCGCACCGACGCTCGCACTCTTAAGCCATTCGTGTCCCATAGAGTAGGTGAGATTCTGGAGCTCACGGACGTCGGTGAGTGGCGTTGGATCCCGAGTGATTTAAACGTGGCAGATGATGCGACTCGGGTCAAACGTATTGAGTTAACTTCAGAATCTCGCTGGATCTCAGGTCCTACCTTCTTGCTCGCCTCGGACTGGCCCACTGAACCCGTGATCGATGTCAGTGGACTAGGCCGCGAAGAATTCAAACATCATGTTCATCTCATTACAGATACTGACCTGCCCGCACCAATCTCCGCGGATCCGCTGCGTTTCAGCTCATGGTTGAGAATGGTGCGAGCAACAGCAAAAGCGCATCAATTCATTTCATTATTGCGTATGCGTAGTCTGCAAAGACGAGGTGTTTACGCCAATTTAACTCGTCTTGAAGGAAGTTTATGTACATTTATTCCCTCTTGCACATCCTCTCCTAATGTCCCCAATAACCTCCACATATCAGCGAGATTAACAGCAAACGATTTACGCCTGGCCGAAACCCACATCTTACGGCAGTCTCAGCTCGATTCTTTCAAAGAAGATTTTTTGCGGATTAAGAACCAACAGCCGTTGCCTCGTAGTAGCCGCCTGTTCAAGCTGTCGCCATTTATAGACGATGATAATCAGCTGCGAATGTCAAGCCGCATTGTTGCTGCCTCGGCCGTTACAGATGACGTTAAGCGTCCGCTCATTTTGCACGGAAAACACCCAGCAGTTCGTCTTTTGATCCACAAATATCATCGGAAGGCCGCGCATTCACACCTAGATTTGGTGATGAACGAGCTTCACCAACGTTATTGGATTATTGGACTCAGAAATGCTGTTCGATTCGTGGCCCGTACCTGTCAGCTGTGCAATTTGCGCCGTGCCAGACCGTTCCAACCACCGATGGGAAATCTGCCAGAAGCTCGCCTAGCTCATCATCAAAGGCCCTTCACATTCACCGGTCTCGATTATTATGGACCCGTTCACGTCACGGTTGGGAGAAGAAAGGAGAAGCGCTACGTGGCCCTATTCACGTGCTTGGTCGTCCGCGCCGTACATTTGGATGTGGTGCACAGCTTATCCACTGACTCGGCGATCATGTGCCTACGTCGCTTCGTGTCGCTCCGAGGAACCCCATTAGAGATTTGGTCCGACAACGGCACTGCTTTTGTTGGGGCTAGCCGAGAACTGCGAGAGTTATACGGTGATACGGTGGAAGATTACGCTGCCAGAGAGTTTATAAACTGGCGTTTCATACCCCCTTCGGCTCCTTTTATGGGTGGAGCTTGGGAGCGCCTTATCCGAAGTGTCAAGGGAGCGCTGAAAGTGTCACTCCATGAGCGGACTTCCTCTGATGAGGTACTCAGAACCCTGCTGGCTGAAGCTGAAGCCTTGGTAAATTCGCGGCCACTGACGATCATCTCACTCGATCCTAATGCTGAAGAAGCACTAACGCCAGCTCACTTTCTCCTTAACGGATCACCGGGACGTCCCATCCCAGCCACGCTTCAAGAATCGGACTTCTCAAGCAGGAGTCATTGGCGGAGGGCAGTCAGACTAGCCGATCATTTCTGGCAGCGATGGGTTAGAGAATACCTGCCTTCGTTGTCACCCAGAAGAGGTGGAGGCACCGTGCCCTCAATTGCAGAAGGAGATGTGGTCGTAATATGCGATTCCAATTTACCGCATGGTTCTTGGCCCAAAGGTCGGGTCGCGAGGTTGTTCCCTGGCACAGATGGAATAGTGCGGGTGGCCGATGTTGCCACTGTGGCTGGAACATTCAGGAGGCCCCTCAAAAAGCTGATTAAGCTGCCCATTTCATAAAAAAGGGGAGAATGTGCAAGTCTGCACTAAACTCCTTTTGATATGTTTTTCTTTTTATATCTTTGTCTATGTTTTTGATACCTTTTTGGTTTTTACTTATTGTCAAAATATATCTTTTGTTTCTACCACGAACCAGCGCATTTTTCTTATGGTAGTTAATAAGAATTATGTGAAAACTGTGTAAAAGGTAAGAAATCGTTGCGTTTACAGTTCTATTTATATGCAAATAATACATTGGAAACTTGCAGGGCGTTATTTTCATTGTAAAATAACTGTAAGCATTACGGTTACTTATTTTTAAAACACTTTCACGTAATTCTAAAAAGTTAATTAAACAGATTTTTAAAATATAGCTCCGATTAAATGATAAAAATTTAAAACCACGAAATATGACACTAAATTGCGACGTTGCCACTCATAAGGTATAAACGCTCTTAAATGAATTCTTGTCGGTGTTTATATCTTTTTGAGGCTGACTGGTTAGGAAAATATTAGATTGGGTTTACGTTGTGAGAACGAAGCTGTTCTTGTTTTGACTGTCTTCTGGGATTTATCTTGATGCTTCTTCCCACTTTTAGGGATAGATGGACTGAGGCTTTTAATAATGTGTTTGGTTCAATGGAATTTTTTTTCTATCTTACGTCTCAGTAAGGTTTCGTAAAAAATGTTTTCGTTTCCAGTTTGTGACTCAACTCAGTGAGCTCAGGAATCTCAGTAGAAATTCTACGTAAAAGTTGAATTATATTGGATTGCAGGAAGCGGTTACAATAAGTGAGAAAATTTATTAAATAATATTTTAGTTCTCATCTCATTTGCTCTATTCTTGACTATATCTGCTGCCAGCGAATTGCGGCTGCTTGTATTTTGTATTTCATAGTTTTTATACTAAATATCCAGGATGATATCCAGGTGCATGTCCTTTTCCAGGTCCCAGGCATTTGTCTTTCATTGCGATCGGTTCAGTGATCCTATTATTAAAGAATTATTAAAGAAATCATTAGGAAATTGTAGGAGACCATCTCTGAATCCGTTAAGAATGTTAGTCTGGTATCAAATATTCTAGATATTTAGCAGCAACTTCATTATCGTCTCGCAAAACGGCTGATAAAAAGCTTGTCTCCTAAAACCATTACAATCAAATAAAAACCAGAGAACGTTAATAATGTTTTAATAATTTAACAGCTACGCCATTCGAACAACGTTTAATCTCTTGAAGGGATAAGAAAAAGAGCGTTGTAAGCGGAAAAAAAATCTTAAAATAAGGGAAAAGTATTTTCATTTAAATTTCCAGTAAACTTTGAATTGAGTTTCGTTGAAGCAAGTAATCTTATTCTTGAATAATTCATGTAATAACGATTACTTTATAACTTTTGTCGTTTGAAAAATTACGTTTTGATTGGTAAATTGGAAAGAGTGTTGAAATGGTCGCGTTTCGATTGTGGATACAGCCGGTATATTCTGTACAATTTCTCAACGTGAACACTTATGTGAAGTGTGCTTAAAGGGAGTTGTCGTTCCACCTGTATGTCGATTCTGTAAAAATGTGACCGCGAAGTGAACACTTAGGTGAAGTGAGCGTGGAGTGAGCTGTCAGTGTCATCCCACTGATGCTAGGGATTGACCAAGCATTACATTTACAATCATAAACGAGATTTTAAATAATTAAAATCTAAATTTTTATGCTAATTCTGTTGATCATTTTTATTATTTCAAGGCTAATTAAGTGGCTAAAAATTACTATTTACGGTTTTTTTTAATAAAACAACAAAACAGAAATTCAAAACTCAAATAAGTTCTTTTATTTTGATTTCCTAAACTAGTTTCTGACTGAATTTCTGTGTTGCTATTTTATAAAAAAAAGAAACTCTAAATAATAATATTTAGACACTTCTATAGCTTTGAAATAATATAAAATGATCAACAGAACTAACATTAAAAATCATAATTAAAATCTTGATTATGATTGTAAATGTAATGCTTGGTCAATCCCTAGCATCAGTGGGACTACACTGACAGCTCACTCCACGCTCACTTCACCTAATCTTTCAGGGTGAGATGGTTACAGAATCGCAATGCTGATTCTACCGATTGACACTATTGACACTTCAAGCTCACTTCACCAAATTTTTCACGGTAATATTTTTACGTAATATATCGGCAGGTATGAGAGTCCGTTGTCTAGAGTGATTTATTATTTTAGGCTGTTGCTTATTAATGAAATTGGAAAACTTAAAATATAAGATGCGAACTTATTCTGCGGTCATAATAGACCGTCACATAAAAGTGTTCAAATGGTATAGTAGAATATACCATTTGAACACTTTTATGTGTGTGTGTCTTTTATGTGTGTTTTACATAGATGTAACGATCAACACAAAATATTGAGCATAACATTTATTTCTGTAAAAAATCGAATTATGTTTAATTTTTACCCGTCTGCAGCGAAACCCAAAAAGGGATACTATTTTTACATTTTCTCTTTGGTTGCCGTAGAATGCGCTTATTTTTAAATAAAAATATAACGTTCAATTTCAGTTGGAAAATACTTCAATACTTTTTCTACCTTCCAAAAACCTCGTGCACAAAAACACTTCATGTATTTTCATCGCAATACACAAGCCGCCCGCCCTTCCTCTGTTAAATGCAAATAAAAGTGTTCTTTGAATCAATACCGCATCGTTCTGCTTAAAATTCAGCTCTCAATACTTCAAAGACATCATTACGGAAATCGTTGCCATACAGATATGGTCGGCTTTGTGTCCTTGCTTAAAAATGTAAAACTCTTCATGTTAATATCGAAATTGGTGAGAATTTCATCATAATTATTTTTGTAGGGTTGAATATTTCTCACAGAATTACGATTATTATGTTATTTTTTATGTATTTGTTAGATAACATGATCCATTATGGTAAGTAACAAAAGGAGCTTATAAAATATGTTAGTAGACAAAAGATTTAAATATAAATAACAAATAAAACATTTTATTTTACCGTCCCAACCACGATGCTTACCCAGAGCGAGTGTATCGGACACTGAATTTTACTCGGAACTATCCTCAGAACGCTGTCTCTACTGCCGCGTACTCTGCCCAAAAGCAACGCCATACGCTTGCGTCTTAATATTGCGTAAAAGTCATCCGTACGCGCTTCGGCAAACATAGCGGACGACGGACGTCATGTATTGATACATTAAATTTTTATGTCACAATATTAATCCCGTCATTGATATTTTTATTATTGGTTATTTTTATTTATAATACTCACTGTTTATTTTCTTGAAGTAATTAAATGATTCGCCATTTAAATATACAGTAGTAATCAAGATCTGTTTGCTGATCGGATCAATGTATATTAAGTTTTGGTAGGTTTTAAAGAACTTTATCCACGTACTCTCATATCTTTAATACCTACATGCATATCTGCAAGAAAGCATATGCATAATTATGTAAACCTCCACAGCAAAATAAGCGATCCAATCACAGCGTCACAGTTCCACCAAGGCTGCATAAAATCGAGTATGTATCAACTCAAAGTTTCAAGCAAACAGCCCGGAGTTGGTCAGGTTTAAAATATGAATATAAATTGAGAAACTTTAGGGTTGCTCAAATCCAGTACCAACTTTAAAATTATTAACACGACAACCTTACAGATTTACGTGCTATAAATCTGTTTTGCTCTCCACAGAATAATGTTGGCTGAATGTAATGTGATACGCTGTATTCGAGAATGTTCCGTTGTTAGAACTTTGAATAGTTTTCGGGTTAGTGTGATTCTTGCATGAAAAATTGTTGACTTGAATGTAAATAAAATACAGATTTTCATTCAAAAGCAGGCATAGGTATGCAGGTTGCTAAGTTACGACATCGACAGTAAGTATACACGGTGATTTGTAATTCAACGAATTTCTTCCGGGACATGATAGTGTCTCCCTTTTGCGGTGGTGAAATTGTGTCAAAATTCACGGACATAGATGATTTTGAAAATCGTTAATTAACTTGTTGTATCTTTTAACTGTTTGTTTTTTAGAGCACTTGGTTACGTCAAAAGCTTTGTTAACGTATTTACTAAACATAAAATAACAATGGTGACGATTCAATTTGAGATTTTACAAAAAAAATCTGTTTAATGGCGATCTTTGGGAAATTTTCAGAATATCAAAAAATTTGGATTGTCTCGATCCCCATGGATTTTTGCTTAGGCTATTTGGGGTGCTCAAATCTTGCAAAGGGATCACACTATCATGTCCTGAAAGAAATAAGTGGAATTATAAGTCAGCCTGTATAATCGTGTTAGGTCTAAGTTTCAGAATTAATTTGATAAAATAGAATACTATAACTATGAGCAGCTTTTGGCATTGGCAAAAGACGAAATCTCTTTGTTTTGCAACGCCACGAATTCGTAACTTTCATGCCACCACTAGAGTACCAAACCAAACTCACTTCAAGTTCCTAGACGCTACTAAATATTTGTCGCACATTTCAAATAAAAGTTTAGTCGAAATAGTTCATTCGGATCACGTGTGCTGTGCGCGGGTGAACGAGAGTGTACGGAACCCACCGACGAATCGGTGAAGACGGGAATTTATTTGTGTCTCCAATCAGCCCTCAGACATTTGAAGACAAAGCGCTTTCTAGAATGCACGGAACTACCTAGAAGTTTTGTTTTTGTTTTAAATAAATAATGTTCTTATTTTTTGAACGGCAAAGTATTAAAATTTTTACTACAAGTATTTTAAAAATACAGTGTGTTATAATAGATAAAAATTGTTTATCAAAATTATTTACCTACAAATATACCTAATCTAATAATACAGATGCCAAACTCTAGATTGCTTCCCAATAAGGCAATAATAATAGGTCGGGGAGAAAGTTTTTCGTATTTTGGCTGTTCTGTTTGTATTTGGCTAGTTTTGATACAATTAAATAGATGGCATTTAAAAAAATTAAAAGTAAAAACGATTTACCGCCATTTTTTTATTGTTTTTCTGTCCGCCAAAATGAGTGAATCTAACGAAAAAAAAAAGCGATACATTTTGAAGTTTTATTACAAAATAGGGTAAAATGCGACACAAGCCGCGAAAAATATATGTGAAGTTTATAACGCAGTCTCAATAAGAGTAGCATAAAGTTGAATCAAGTGTTTTCCGTACAGGAATTTTGATGCCCACCAATTGTTACGGATAAAGTCGATGTTATTTTTGAAAAAGTGGAGCAATCGTAGTTGTTACGACATACCTGAAGAATTAGGGATTGACCACAAAACAGTTTGACCCATTTGGAAAAGTCTGGGTTTACAAAAAATCTCGATATTTGGGTGCCACACGAGCTATTAGTCTTGAATTTGTATATAAAATGCGAAAGAACTTTTTCCCGACCTAATGTACTCGTAATAGACAGGCCAGGTTATTAAAACCAAAAAAAAACAATAGTCATTTATCAAAAGTATCATAACTGGGTCAAATACCGCGCAAAATATATTTTTTGCAACCGTTCATACATCATTTCTCTGACGTCCAATTTTCTCTTCCTAATTTCATTTTGTACGTTCGACTCGTAGTTTACCTTAATTTATATTGTAATGCAATACATGTTTTATTATGATAAGGTATTCGAACAGCTATAGATATTTTTTTGGATTATTTCCTCCATTTTGTATTAGTAGGTACTAGGATGCCTCATATCTTATTCAATACGATTTTGTGATTTATATATATCGATGCCGGAAATTTGAATCGGCGTAAAGGACATTTTGCCGAAAATGAGTTATAAATATATTTGAAAACAGCGTCGCGAGCTATATCGATTGCTATATTTAAAATAATTAATTCTATCTTTAAAAAAAGGTTCATTAGGACCTGGATTTTCAACAGCTAGTTCTAGCTCGAATTTATTTACTACTATCGTAAAAAATATTGGCTTTACTGAAAAGTCGTGTTTTGTCCTTTGCGACAGTTGAAAATTTCCGGTATCGATATAATATATATATTTTTTTACTTTTTTGCGTTAGTTATCCAGTTAGCTAAGCCAAGGTCTCTAATGCGTAGAAATATGTATTTTATTTCCTTTATTTTATCTGACTGTACAGGCGGCTCAAAAGGAGGACCGTGACCTTAGTGTTAAATACTTAAAGCCTGAATGGTACCTAATCAACATTTCCAACAATAAAAACCAGTTGTATAATTAGGGCTCATGATTCAGCTTGAATTAAACTTAAAGTAATTTGCATTTAGTAGTAAGCGAGCTAAAGTTACGGGCCCCTGCTTCCGCTTTAGGCTGTGGTCCGGTCGTATTATATGGTCGACGAACATTCCCTGTAATACATGCTAGTTACTCTTGTACTTGACTGACTATTAAATCCTGCAGGTTGGCCTAAAAACATTTAGTTCAGAACTCAGCCTAGATTTGTAGCTTTTATATCGTGACAAAACCTTCGTCCCGAAAAGTGTCGTCCCGATCCACCCCTACATCCCTATTCATCCCGTTTTACCGGTACCTGATTTTTGGACCTCCTATGCAACTAATAATGATTTATAAGTAGCGAAAAAAAGTACTCCAAAACCAAATCAAAAAAACAAATAACTGACGGCATTACCTTGAACTCTAATAAAGAGGATCTATACAGTACGACATGGTGTTACTGGTATGACCGCAGTGTACTAGCTTAATTGTTAGAACCGCTTAGTTTTCTGCTGACCTTGTTCAGACACGAGCTTGGCGTTATTTCCCCGATTTTACTATATACTTACCAGTTTAATCGAATACAATGTTGACAATCCTTCGTGAAGCTTACGTAGCGATGTGCCATGCGGGTCATGCTAATAAAATTAAGGTTTTGTTTGAGTGGCAACATCGTTAAGGAAGCAATATTGCCCGATAGCGTGCGCTTTTAATGAGGCCGCTTCGGTTGGCGATACTGTCACGATGTTGTTCGTACTTTGGGTTAGTAGGTGTTTTAGCAAATTGCAATATAGGTTTATTATGAACTAGCGATCCGCCTCTGCTTAAAACTGTTTTTACGACTTGATAAAAAAATCGTTATTTCTTTATTAAGGGTACGTTTAATATTAATATATTATACACATAAATGTTACGGAACACATTTCCTAAATTATGGTGAAATCCACTTCAAAATCAGTTGCGTACTTTAGAAGAACAACGCGGGCACACAGCCAGACACAAAAAGCGACTTTAATCTATAATATGAATAGGTTTAGAGAGGTAGGAGGAACAGGGTCTAAAGTTCACTCATACCTCCATAGAAAAGGGAGGATCCTCCGACCAGATCAGACCAGATAGGAAACGCTGACCTCATCTAGTTTAAAAAAAAATATGATTGACGTGTAAAAGTGTTTGTTCAAACCTACTTACAGAAATAAATTCATTTATCATTTACCAGACGGGTGTTGTGTCTAGTGGGCAACTGCCCGACGATTGATGTCGGGACGCTGTGCGTTGCGCAGTAAACTCTGCTTGCGCGATGCAGGATTTTACGTGACGTCAGTGTGATGAGTAGTTAGCATGTGGCGATGTAGATCTACAGATATAGAAGATAATACTTCAATTTTCTATTGACAAACAGCGTTAGAACGTATATTTGTTACTACACTTGTTTACTGTATCTTGGCATAATACTCATAAGTTCAATGGAGTTTGTTGCTTTCCAAGAATACCCAACTTAGAAACTACCTACAAAGAAATTTAGGAACGCCAATTTGGTGCTTGCCAGGTTTCGAACCTTGTCCTCCGGGGTCACCGTTAGCTGGAACTTAGTGCTTATTGTTTTGAATAATGATGGTCTTCCTATCTTATTGGTTTTTATCTGTAATTCTTTTTTATTATCTAGTGGACCTAATAAAAAGTATTCTGTTATATTCTATTCTTACGCAGCGTGAGGATAGAAAATAGAAAAGGTTATACTTTATCGCGAGTCAAATTTTAATTGGATTTTTTATTTATAATGGTTGGAATTGGCAATAGTCTATCCCTCCGACAGTGCTCCATCGTTCAATTCGAAAGAAAGTTAGTTAAGGCTCTACGTGTGACGTCACCTTAGACAGTCCTTCCCACTAACAACCTATCAGACTAAGGCACCTGTCGACGAGGAAGAGACTAGCTATCATCGACTTTTTCGCTCAAGAAACGTACAAAAGGTTGTAGGTCCCGGATTTAAGTAAAAGAGATACATGTTTTGATAGTTGATTGGTGACTGTTCACACCGCCGGCGAGTACTCGTTTGTCACAGCGACGAGAGCTCGCGAGTACTCGCTCAGCGACGCTCGCTTGGCAAGTAGAACACTCGCTGCGAGATTCACGCTTGGTACATACGCATAACTTTTTTTTTTTGACTGTTCGTAATCATCATATAACTTCTCTGGCTCTGGGCGGAGAGGGAGGGCGTGTCAGACTCTTGCTGACTAAAACCCACCCGTGTTTCTTCAGTTGCCTGTGCCGGGGGCCACGGTAACCCTTTCGGACTTTCCCGCAACCCTGGCAGGCATCGGCCCTAGCGGACCCCGTCATTGGTGCTGACATCTCTTTGAGGCGCGCGTGGAACTCAACTCGCCGTCGTTCATATCGGACGGCAAGCTACCAATTGCTTGCCGTCCGCAAGCCCGCGCCTACGGTGGCCGGGAATCGGCTTGGAATTCCCGACGCCCAGTGCGTCTCCTGCGGCGACTAGGGGCATGAGGGCGCGAATTTTGCCCCTTCCTCACGCGTTCTGCCTCATTACCGCGCGCAGAAGGAGGTGACGGCTTCCCATGCCCTCTCACTCCGTATATGGCCTGGACCAGGGCCGGACGCAATCGCCTCCACGAGGACACGGCGGTGCTCCGCCCACGCTGAACAGACGTCTACCGTATGCTCCACTGTGTCCAACAGGCGATTCACACAGTGGTGACACCCGGGCGTATCCTCCCGTCTTATCCGGAATAGGAGCCTTTCGAAGCAACCGTGTCCGGTGAGGACCTGCATCAGGCGGAAGGTGAGGACGCCGTGGCACCTCTCTAGCCACTCCTCAAAGAGGGGACTTATTGGCGCAATTGTGGCGTGCTCAACATAGGCATACCTGCGAGTATTCGGTCGTCGCCGTCGCCGTCGCGCACTCGCTGCTCGTTACTCTTAGTTGTTAGTTCTACTTGCTTCTCGATAATCGCCGGTGGTGGAACAGGTGCCTCACTGTCGTCTTCTCACCACGACGTAAAATATTTGCTTGGCTAGTGACGTCATACAACAAGTAATTGTAATATAGAAGTTTCCCTGCGTAAATAATTTTCAAACGCAGTAAGACATGAAGGTTTGTTTCCGATTAAAGTGACATTTGAAATATGTACCTACCAGCCAATGCAAACATCAGTTATTTATACTCCCGCCTATAGCGAATTGCGAGAATCGTATGTAGGGCACAGTCTAGTGTATAATGAATGCTTTGTTTACCAATTGGCCAGTAGGCTGCCAACTTGTCATTACTTGTGGGTGTGACCATACACGCATGCGGCTTTGATTGCTGCCAAAGCAGTAGTAATTTAGATTATGACCTTACATGACGTGTGTTTTAATATTAAAGTTTTGATTACACTTTAGCCAAGTTGTCTTTCACGATATCTATATGATCAGAGGGGTAATTCCCGTAATTTTAAGCACGTTCACAGTCTGATCTCAGTCTCAGTCTGTCAAAAATACAATCAATTTCCATACATTTTTGACAATTTTTTGACATTGATTGTCGCTGAGATGAGATTGCGACTTGAATTTGAACGTTTTTTAAGTACGAGAATTGCCCCTCTGTTCGAGTATCTCATAGCAATACGTTTCATCACATAAATCTCATGGTAATGTTCATAACAATTTCCAAATAACAGCTTATTCCCTAATCCAATTTCACAGCTTTCATATTCCAGAAACTTACACCAAAATCGCATTAAATGCTCGCTTCATAAACAAGGCACAATATTAAACTGGTGTTATTTACCACAGCAAGTTCAAACTAGTACCTTAAATGCGAATTCTGTACACGGGATCCCATTCCAGACTCCACATAATCACGTTCAAAACCGTATAGCGAACATTTACATTGAAGTAAGCCACAAATATGCTTAAGTTTTGGTCGTTATACCTACATGGATATCGGGGACGCATTACCTCGAACGCTAATAGCCAATATCTGCCGCCAAAATTGCCTTCCTAACGATATTTCTGCTGCATGTAATAAAATCTGTAATCCTATTACGGAGTGGAATCGTTTTTGCCCACGTGGACATAATATCAGTCATAATATGAAAAAAAATGCATTTAACTGTCGATGTGTAGGACGTTTTATGAATAATTTATTTTGAGTCCAATTTGCGTTTTTACGGTAGGCCGAAGTTTGATAGTTTTTTGTTTGCTTGCCGGTCGTCAATTGTTATGGTTGACGTTTTAACTATGCAATTTGTTCGAGCAAGCTTTTTATTGAGGTATTTCTCAATAGTTACTTCCCAAAGTACGCAAAAAACAATTTATGAAGGTATAAAATCTTTGCTAAGCGCGGTGTTACTAACGAACAATAAGGTACCACTACCTCAAAAAGGGTTAAAATCGTGGTAAAAATTCAAAGTAAGAATTTTAATTATTCAATCCACAGCTTCTTAAACCTCAACCTAAATTTTTGCATAAACTAGTGACTGGTTAAGAGATTGATGAAACTAATTCAATTTGAACCCAACTCTAACGAGGTAAGCGCTCTTAAGGAAAAATGTTGACTAAGAAAACGCTTCGGTTTCGTACGGGGAATAAAATTGACAGAATGACATTCTATTTTTGAACTTATTTATAGAATATAATTAATGCAATTTAAGCTGAGAAAGTCACCGATAACAAAACAGAAAGTGAAAAAAAAATTGTTTTAATCTAAACATCCTACATGAAATTGTACTAGCATGTTGTAGGCGTTGTTGACGCCTGCATGAGGACTACGTCATTGCTACGCAGGGCTACGGCGTAGCTCGCTTCAGTGCTACGATCTCTTGTAACCGACATGCCCTGAAGTTATCATATCCATACCTTTTCTGTAATATTTTCGACTGTTTAACATTCTAACGTAACGTGACATCACGCCTGTGTTCCCCAAAGGATTAGGCAGATGTGTACCCAAGTACACCCACATTCCACCACTTATGTGTTTAAGTCCCCTGTAATAGGGAGCGAGCCTGTTGCCATCCACCGGGCACAAAGCCAGACTGCGAGCTGTTACTGAGATACTCCAGATTGAAACATTCTGTAACACTTTGCACGACCTGGGAATCGAATCCAGAACCTCATGCTCTGCAGTAGCGCTTGCGTCTACTAGACCAACGGGGCAGTCAGTCTGTAAAATTCTAATTGATTATAATACGAACCTTGACTCAAAACTCTACTTGGACTTGCCATCGAACAAATTTTAAACAAAGCGTATAAGATGTACGGATTCATAATGAGATCCACTCATGACTTTAAGCGGACCTCTTCGTACCTCTGCCTGTATAAAATCCTAGTCCGTGCCCAGCTCGAATATGCCGTATCCACCTGGAACCCGTACTATGGCAAATACATTGACATGATAGAAAACGTCTAACGTAGATTTCTTCGTGCAATTCACTACAGGTCTCACAAAACATATCTACCGTATAACCAGTTGCTCAGCGAATACAGGCTTTTGGCGCTCAGCTCTAGACGTAAACAATTAGAGGCAATGACATTTTATAACATTGTTAATAGCAAATTTGGTTATATTGATCTAAATAATGTATTGTGCTATGCAGTCCCCAGAACTGTCCATAGACGGCGGGTGCGTGCTGGCAAACTCTTTGCAGTAAGTACCTGCCGATCTAACACTGGTCTACGTTCGCCAGTTCGGCGAATGGCAGCAACCTACAATGAAACTTTCGAACACATAGATATATTTACATGCTCTTTGAAAAGGTTTCGTAGCCTTTTGTATGCGACACTTGAGCTTTTAGACTAATTGTTTGTTGTCGAATATAGTGAGACTAAAATTATGTTACCGTGTTATTATGTATGTACCTATATTCTGGCAAATATTGTTTTAAAAGTTGTTATCTTTATTGTTTTTATCGAGTGTAACTGTCTAGCACGAACAGTGACTGACCGGTTGGCGCAGTTGGTAGCGACCCAGCCTTCTGAGCCGCTGGTCCCGGGTTCGATCCCCGGACAAGTCAAACATTTGTGTGCATGAACATGTCTGTTTGACCTGTGGCTGGGTGTGTATATGTATATAAGTATGTATATCAGTCATCAAGTTACCGTAGTACAGGCTCTGCCTAGTTCGGGACCTGAAGACCTTGTGTGGATGTTGTCTCACATTATTTAAAAAAAAAAAAGTTCACCCCCTAGTGACTTTAAAGTTTTAAATTGTAATCTGTGAACAGCGCTGTGGGCTACATTATTATTTAAGTTACTTATGTTTTTTTTTGTTTGTAATATTGCATAATGTAGCTGTTTGTTGTTCCTATTTAATCAAATAAAATAAAACCCATTTATAATAATTAGCTTTAGCATAATTAAAAATTAGCCACAGTACCTGATTACGACAGCCATATTATCACTAATTGCAATTTAATGGACAAACAAACATCCCGACCAAAGCCTCGTTAGTACCGAGTGATCTAGTGTATAATCGATCACAGCAAAGGTCAGGTTCTCATTAACTTCTTAATTAAGGGCCAAGAACGTGATCCGAACGGTAATTTTTAACTTTAACAGGCGGGAAGCGGCTTTGATATAATTTGGAAACTTTTATTATTTCGTGTAAGTACTTAAAATTCTTATTGAGTACGAAATTAAACGTGTAATGAAAATTTTGTTAAAGGTTTCCGAATTTGTAATCTGATTGGAAATGGGAATCAAATAATGATGTTAGTTGATTACAATACTGGTTTGGGCCTTAGGGAACCTGAAAAATAAAAAGGGATCCTGAATTTGGGAGATGAACGTTTACTTTTGAAAGTGTAGGTACTGTGTGTAAAGCTAAGGTGTCCTATAAGAGCGGTGGCCGCCACATACGGCCACAGTGATGGCTGTCATGAACACAATGGCAGAGGGGTTTGACTTTACGGTTCAAAAAACGCTCTCTAAGAAAACACACAAAGTTACTTCTTTCATAAATAACGTTTCAGTGACGTCATTCGCCGGTAAATTGCAGAGGATATGTGTGGCCACCGCACTTCTAGGAAATCGTAGCTTTGGGAAAGCAGAATTTAGGAGATGAACATTTACTTTTAAAAGTGTAGATATGTGTGTCTACTTTATCATTGAAATTGAACACGAAAATTTTCGACAATTCAAAAGTATGAAATTAAGATAATTTGTGAAAGGCCGCGCAATTAATAGGTAGGTAATTTTCACGTTTGTAAATCATCAGCTTCTAAGTAACTAGTCTTTGTAATGCAGCTTAGAATTTACTTTCAATATATTTTTCACCAGAATCAGTCCAAATCAAATCAAAATATTTTAATTCACTACCTACATGGGCACTTATGAAACGTCAGAAGAGAGGTGCACGGTTCCAATTGCTCGTTTCTTATGGAAAAAAGCCGGCAAGAAACTCCGCGGTTACTCTTTTAAAAATAACTGGCTTTTACAATGTTTTCAAATTACAGTGTGATTTGAACACATTTGGACTGTGTTTGGATTTATTAAAAATTACACTATTGTCGCACAGTATGGGAGGACAGTGATAAATAAATGATAAATGATTTTTCGTACCACTTGCTCAAAAAAGTGACATTCTATGCCACAAAAAGCGAACATAACAATAGTCATTTTTAATCTGTTAAAAACAGGGAAAGAAAATTGTCTGAATTTCATTCATCCTGGGGGAGAATGTGATAAATTTGGAATACTTACCGAAATTTATACTGAACTACATCTGTGTTTACACCATTGAGTTTGTATATAAAGCATTATACATCTTTTTGATAAAGGAATACGCATTTATTATGCAGTTAATATTATGATTATTAAATAAAATTACGAAAACCGACGAGGCCGTATGAGCTTGATGCCTTTGCTCTTCCGACAAAAAAATATTAGTCTCGGAATTTGCCGCGTTTTTGTTTTCTTCAAATACATAAACGTTAAGTTTATTTTAATTTATTTTTATAAATAAGTTAATGTTCTAAAAATACGTTAAATTGTCATTATTTTTAATAAATGCTTATCTCATATTATTATTGTGTTAATTTTTTCGCAAATGGTACGAAAAGTAGAGTATTTTCCTCGGTTATAAAGCTATCTTAGTCTTGGGAGAATTTAAATCCCTCGCTACACTCAGGACTCGTCTTAAATCCCTCGCTTCGCTCGTGATTTAAGTTTTTACCACCCTCGCTACGCTCGGGAGTAAACCTCGAGTCCTTCATTACGCTCGCGATTTAAATCGTCACCCGCGACAGAAGACACTGCTTTATCCCCTTGGTTAATAATCTACTATTATTTCTGTAAGTAGGTTTGAACAAACACTTTTACACGTCATTCGTATTTTAAAAAATAGATGAGGTCGGAATTTCCTATCTGACTACTCTGATAAGAGCCGAAACAAACTCAGAGGTCACAGTCTCTTTTAAAGTCCAGAAAATCCACTTGGTCAGATCATGTGAAGGCTATGTAGATCGGTCTGAAATGGTCTTTTGAGGAAAGAACCACACAGATTGAGTGGACCTGTCCAGTCAGTGCACGCAATTGTCAGTAACCGTGCAACACTGTAATTTGGCCTGTCAACAGGTACTTAACAAGATAGAAAATGGTCTATAAATCTTAAATTTACAAGTTCAGCCTACAACGTTCTCACATTCACAAAATACACAGAATCTTTAAATAATATAAATAAAATAATAAAAAATAAAAGACTATTTAAACCAAATGACATGATTGCCTTTACAGCTATAACAAATCTGGATAATGTCAGAGAAGTACGTAAATAAAATTAAAATAAACATCGTCATTTGGGAGCAGTTAATAGACATTTACATAGTGTTGCCGTTAATGAGGTACCAGGGAAGCCACACGTGCAGAAGGAATACATACGATTGACGTGAATATAAAAATTTAAAAGTAATCGTTTATTAATTACTTCATTGAAGTTCTGTAGTTTATTAGGAACTAGGTTCTGCCCGCATCTTCGTCCGCATGACATTTATTTTTTCCCCAACTCACCGCGTCGCATCGCATCGCCCGCTTGCGGCTATTACTTCGTTTTCGCTTGCAGTTATTTCTAACTTTTTTTCTTTTAGCTCGGCTCCTAACATAGCATGATGTTAACCCTATAGCTAGCGTTTAACCTTCCTCAATAATTGGGCTATCAAATCCAAAAAAAATATATTATGCGGGGTGGTTGTTCCATAGATTAGCACGTAAAAACAAACTCATCCTGTCTTATTACAAAACACGATCTAACTTTAGCCCCAACCTACACATTCGATTTAGTTTTTGTATTTGGAACTTTATGCCGACTTTAGTAAAGTTCTTAATACAAAATTGACAATCTAAGACCGGACTAAGTTGACAGTTTTGTAAAAGGAACTGTATTTCGATTTCAGTTATTTTCTTATTTCAAAAACAGGCTCGATGGTTTAAACCATGTCAAAAGAAAAACCTTGTTTTGTAATAAGGCCGATCAAGTTTTCCATAGCTATAGTTTTATCAAAACCCATGCCGCATTCATTTTATAGGTACAAATAACTCACAAAATCAATACAAATCCAAATATCAGGGGAAAAAGCAATTCCAAATAGTCAATCGAGTGGTCACGACTGAGCTGGCCAATTAGCGAGGTGTGTCGAAATCTGTTGGATACCGTGGCTAGCACACACCTAGCTTTATGGTTAATACTAACTTTTCCACCGGTTCCGTTCGCGAGCACTAATGTTGCTGTTCGTACTTGGTCTGAGAATCGAAAGAAAAATTCTATCTGACCAAGATTATGGCTGAACTTAAAAAGAGACTGTGGCCTCTGAGTTTGTTTCGGCCTTTCTTCTCAGAGTAGTCAGAGAGGAAACGCCGGCCTAATATAGTTTGTAAAATATGATTGATGCGTAAAAGTGTTTGTACAAACCTACTTACAGAAATAAAATCATTTATCTTATGTAAGTAAATTGGATAAGTGGTCTGGTGCACTTAAGGACACACACATTGATGTTGTTGAGTACTCCATTATTAATTATAATTATAATCTATTTATGCTATAAATAATACATAATTAAAATAATTGTTTATATTCTCTATTGTATTGTTTAATTTTAATACAAAATGATGGTATGTCCTAACAGGGTCTAATTCGTTCCTAGCCTTAATTGTAATTACCTTAATTGTAGAACGCAAATGAATGAATAGAAATATGAATACTTATGCCTGCCATTTGACTTTCCAATTTCACATAAATGATCTTTGCTCCTTTTTGTCACATCTAAATAAAATACAGCATAAATTATGGTCATCCTAAAAGTCTAGATTATGTACATTTTCCGCATTTTTTTGCTGTTGGTAATGCCTCTATTTTCACAGATTACTGTCGACAAACAAACAAACTCGCGGACAAATACATACATATGCAAACATAGGTCTTTTAATTTGCCCACCCGTCCGTTTTATACTAAAGTTTTGGTCCCAGTACGATAATTATACGGTAGACTACTGCGTTTTTGTAATTGCCGCACGAATTTTCTGGACAGCACTAGTCAATCAGTTATGCTAATGATGCGAACGATGCTATTAAATAAATAAAATAAAATAAAATAAAATATCTTTATTTCAGACCTAAGCAGTCCATACGTAGTTAGTGGTTAGTAACAAACTGTGCTTACATGCTATGTTATTGTTGTTAGTACTTAATTCTATTTAACATAAACCTATACCTAATTCTACCCAGTGCCTTTGGATGGGGCAGTCCACTCTGCTAACAATCATTTTATTGATTGGTCAATCAGTGTGTATAATATTGGTTTGAGGTTATGGAGAGAGAATTGGAGTGCCTTACATCACGCCTTGTTTTCCCTGAAAGGTTGGGCAGAGATGTGCCTTTAGTACATCCAAAGGAGGATGGCGAAGTTGCATTTACAATGGGACCCACTGTTAGGAGTATCGTACAGTATGGACACTTATAACTAGTTGTAGAACTATATAAAACTAGCAAAAAAGCAAATGGGCAGTAAGTCGTAGAGGCTGGGAGAAAAAAGATATGCAAGGTAAAAGATTACAACCTTAAACGAATCTAATAGTGCAACTATATATATCTATTCAGCCAACTCCTATTGACAGCTTATCATTCAATTCTACGTTATTATCACTAATAATCGTAATAATCATAATATTGTAAATTTTTGTATAAAAAATGTGAATGCATTTTTAATACTTATTAACTTTTGCATGTTTTTTTTTTAATATTTTACAAGTTTTGTTTATTAAAAAAAAAAATACAAGCGTAAACGTCTATAAGTGTAAGAACGTAATTCGTGTAATGAGTAAGTAGGTCGGAATGTAATACAAAACACGGTGTGTTTAATAACTGCATGATGACTTATTTTTAAGTAAATAAAAATCTTTTCTAACTTTTAATTCCCATCACCTAGTGAATCAATATTTTTTATATAACCCTCTTACAAATTCTTAATTATAGTAAATATGAACTTGCAAGTGAACGACACTTCGTTAATTTATAAATAATGTGGGTCCAAACTCGCCATCCTCCTTTATAATACATTGCTAGACGAGAACAACTCCCGACAAACTGTTATGCAGTTTGGCAGACTTTATGTTTGTCATTGTTAATACAGATTTTGATTAAATAAATAAAAAACAAATTGCTGCCTTTTTTAGAATCAATCATTTAAATCGATTGTATTTTATTTTATTCTATTCGGGAAACTTGCAGGTAACTTAAGCAGTGTTCTTAAACAATATGAAACTGAAGGCGATTTACAAGTTTCCACAGATAAACACCAAATTGTTTGTATTTATAGTTAAACAATGCATTGAATATTATGTGTATGTTGTGCAAGTGCACAGCAACTAGATGATAAAGGTCTGTTTTTGGCTTGAAAATGATTATAAACTCAAGAGTACAAACTTTAATTTATGTGGGCTTTGATTTTCTAACCCAAAACTTCTTCCAAACACACTAAAAACAGCTACATTTCCCAAACATTCACGAAATTTAAACGTTACGGAACAAAACGTACGTCACATCAGCAACCAACCCCAAGGGCGCTCCCGAATAACATCACTAAAGTTATCACACGATTCGTTGCGTCCGTGCTAATGAAATTAACCCCCATTTCGGATGGAATGGAACACATGAGTAGTGATTCAACAGAGACTAAACATTATACAGTCGTGCTGCAATAAGTACACTGAAGTAAGTATAAGTGATATCAATGAAGAAGGTGCTAACTCGCTGTGTACCCGAATCTCGCATTGTCTTTCTATATTATCAACACGAATTGATTATCATTTATTATTGTCAAGGTGAACTGCATTACAAGTAATCGTGTAGTCTTGGATTGGGGCTAATTATTAGTCTACTTGTGGTTACGCGTCGCTGTCAACAGTTGATGAATCGGCTAAAAATGTTGTTACCATTCTAATATTGAACTCTTTTACACGTTCTAAAACCGGTCTATTTTGTTGTTGTAGAAATAATTTAACGTGACGCAACTGATTGACTCAGCAGACCTTAGATATTTGACAAACTTTAACAGTCTACCTATCGCCGCGATGGCACAGAGTTCGGACTCTGTTGCATATCTACTCTTGTGACGGGACGCTGTAAGTCTGGTAACGAGTACGAAATACTGGTAATGAGATGTTCGTTACAACATACGTGTTGGACTGACTGTTGTTATTAACGGAATGGAAGCACATAAACGTTGGCTTTGTTGCGTAGTAATGTCTTTATAAGGTAGCTAGTTTTCTTTTGTTTGTTAACAAACTATGTGTTTGGTACTATTAGGACGAATGTAAATTGTCTGTTTGAGCCCTAGGGCCCTTGCGGACCACGTTTTCTTTTAAGGTCAAAGTACGGCTTCGGTAAATTGGATGTACAGTCAGGGAAATTATTGTTAAGCAAATTAACATCCTACATCAATTTATAGGCATTTTAAACAACTGTTAAAGAATGACATTTGTGATTTTAATTTACGGACAATTTAGGTTCAAAGTAAAAGGCTTGACAATTAATTTCTTTGGCTTTATTTGAACATGTATCATAGAAACACGCTGAATTTTTTTTCGTGTAAATTTTTTTCTTTCATCGACTTCAACATTTCAACATTTTCCTTACAAAAAAGTAAACAAATTTTTACCTTAACATTTTTCATCTAAACCTACGAGTACTTTGGTCATAATTTCAATAGATACTTACCTGCCTAACCTGTATTCTGATGCGCGTTCCACGAGCTCGAGTCCAGTTTGGTACTCGTAATTCCACTATTTTCCACATTTTTCAGTCGGTTCTCAGAGAATTTACCTAAATTAAATTACTTTGGCAAGAACCAATTCAGAATCCCAAAGAAAACACATAATAACGTGACATAAAAACCTAAAGACCTTAATAAAACCTGAAATACCTCATCAACAATAACAAAATAATATTATACGTCATTCCTTTTCAAAAATACTCAGCCGCCATTACTGGGTATTAACGTCATACTTAATTGTGAGCTGTTATTCTAAATTAAGTCAAGTTAAGATGTTGATGAGTAACTTAAATATGAATAAAAGAGAATTAATTAGTAAGTTGGATGCCGTAAGGAAAACAAATATTCAACGTTTGAATAACAGATTAGCTGGAGCCAACAGCGTGTGGAGGTAAGGCGGCATGCACACTGGTTGTAGTAATATTTGCAACAAACATTTCTAAGGAAGTTAATCGAAACATATATTTTTAGAGATTGCCCTCGAGTTTTGATTAAGGTGTGATTCAGTGTAGCTACATAGAGAATAACTTAATATTTTATTAGAGAATAAGAAGAAGGGTTTGAGAGTTTAAATACTAGGAATCTAATCTAATAGTATCTCTTAATGTTTTGTTTTCTTTTATGTCCTATTTTTTTTCTTCAAATTTAACTATTTTTGATATTTGAACCAACTTTTGATATTTGAACTTTGTCAGCTTAGGCCCAATTTTACCGCCAATCACTAAACATGCTTAGCGCTACACGAGTTTTAAACATCATTCTGTCTCTGTCATCTTCAAACATTTGACAGAAACAGAATTATGTTTTAAACTCGTGTAGCGCTAAGCATGTGTGGCTCGTGTGGCTTTAGTTGTTAACATTACTGTGCATGCTGTGGTCTCCTATAAGTGAAGGAGTACACCTACTTAATACCGGATATTACCCTCTATTTATGAGTAATGTATTGTGCATATCTTTTGTTGGAGATCAAAAAATATAAAAAAAAAACTGTGTTCTAAAAGCTAAAATAGGCACATCCCCTTACCCCTTGCATTATTATTCTATACTTATCATAAACAGGCAGCAGTGCAGCAGGGCAGTGCAGTGCAGTGTGCAACAGTGGTGGCCCAGTGGTAACGGCCGCGACTTATGAGATGTAGGTCATAGGTACGAACCCTGATAGTCGCTTTACTTTGTGTAAATTATTTCGGCACCACTGCTCTCAAAAAGGTGAGGAAAAATTCGAACATGTGACATGACATCTACCAACCCACACTGGCCTCGCCTGGTCGATTACGGCCCATTCCCTCTCACCGAGACGAGGCCTTTATCCCAGCAGTGGGAACATGATAGGCTGATTATGTGATGTGATGTGTTATGTGTATGCACTGAACATCTCATTGCCTATCCTTTTGAAATGATAATCATTCAACCGCTTCTCTAGTTGACAAACAAACAAACACATAAACATAACAAAGCATATTATCAAAGTAACATTGCGTTGCAAATAAACAACAATAGCGACTTGTGTGTAATCCGCCTAAACAGATTTTTTTCGGATTAATTAAGCTCGACCTTGTATGGACACGAACATAATTCATGATCGTCCCAAAGGAACAAAATTTGTCTAACTAGGTATATTTATTTTTTTGTTTGTATACTTCATTTTATTTTCTGTAAGCCGAAATATGTTTCGCTTTGATTAGTAGCTAAATTTATGAAAGCTAACACTAAACTAGTAATGAAACGGATCTACTGACGTTTCTGAGTTGGTGGGAAAGATCGGGCTTCGTGTACCGGGCGCATTTGTTCGGAGACCATGTCTTCTCCATATTGTGCCTCAAGTCAGAGCTATCTACAGACAGAAATCGTACGTGATAAGAGTTTGTCGTACTTTTAATATGGTGTGTCAGGATGTCGAGATTGATTTAGATTTATTTACTAGTAGCGTTAAGAAAGTGAAAGAAAAGTTTGAACTATTGTTTTTTCTTGTATGTATAACCTCTTTTTTTTCTCTCAAGATTATTGTATGTTAAGCATGAGATAATTCATTTGCGTATCTGTTTACGCAAATGTCGCTGTTTTCGCGTATTTGTTAATGTTACTCACATCCATCGTTAGTGGAAGCTTGTAATTGGCCATCGTTTACACATTGTATTAGCTGTAAGTTTTCCTAAAATTAATACAATAAAATAAATGTTTGACGGAAAAGTATCGTAAATGTACATGAAAACCTTCCTAATTACAATTAATTTATGTTGAAGAGAATTTCTTCCAGACATTCTTTCAAAGGACATTCAGTTTGATACTCAAGAATTGCCCCATTTCCTCAATTTCAGTCCGTTTTCAAAACTTCGCAAAATGCAGTCCATTGTTAGCGTCTTAATTCAAAAGTTGGGGTGCCAAATTAATTATGAATTTCCCTATTTTGATCCCGAAAAAAGTTTTTCTAATCTCTTTGAAAAAAACTGATCCATTAGTTCCCTTTCAATTTCGTTTGACGCCTTCATCGCTTAGATGAATTGTGTCCACTGGGGGGAATAATGTAATGGATTTCTACAGAAAAATCCATTATTTTATTGGTATTGTGTCTTTGATATCGTTGGATATTAAAATGTGAAAGTGACTTTAATTTTGTCCTCACAGTTTTTTTTTTCTTTGGTTGGTGATAGATTTTCAATTAGTTAAGTGATAGATTATGATCTGACGCTGCATCTGACGCTGCAAATTGGCTTGGAGAGGTGAATATCTACTGTCGCTAATTAAATCTAATTCAGGCATCCAACGAAACTATTTTGTTTAATATCGGAGATCAACCGCTCAGTAATTTGTTGGTATGCTGATTAAATCATTCACATACTTGACGACTTAAAAAAAAAAACCTAACTTAGGGCTCTGCATTAATTTGACGATATCACAAAAACTTAAAACTAGATCTATGATTGATTAAACTGATCGGTTGGTGCAGTTGGTAGCGACCCTGCCTTCTGAGCCGCTGGTCCCGGGTTCGATCCCCGGACAAGTCAAACATTTGTGTTCATGAACATGTCTGTTTGACCTATGTCTGGGTGTGTATATGTATATAAGTATGTATATCAGCCTTCAGGTTACCGTAGTACAGGCTCTACTTTGTTCGGGACCTGAAGACCTTGTGTGGATGTTGTTTCATATTAATTTATTTATTATTAAACTAAAAAATTAACGGACACATCTCCTCTATAAGTTCCAAGAACAACAAGTTCCTTCAATCGCCTCTCCCAACGACATTTTCCCAAGAGCTAATAGTCTGTAAGTATTTAGAGGATAGTTTTAGACAACTTTTCGACGTCATTCTGCCTCAGCAGTCGAAGACAAAGACCCAGAGTTCCCTAAGTCTTCGTAGAGAGTATTAAAGTCAAACCATCGAGCTGAAAGCTAAAATGCTAATAGTAACTTATAATGGCTGCTGTAGTACAAGCTATGTTATTCTTTCGATTGTAGGTAGTTCAGATATTTTTGTTCGATAAACTTTGTAGACATAACAATATCAATCGGGTTTGCATTTCGCAGTATTTTAAACGTTGTTTTTGTGTTCGTCTGGGGAAGTTGTACTTTTCTTTGTTTTGGAACTTGAATATTGTGTTTTAATTTCCATTTTTATGCCTGGACCATTTCAGAAGGTCAATTTTCATACTTAAAAATCGTTTAAATTCAAGACGCAGTCAGTCCCAAATAAAATATTTTTCTTCCTTTCTTTCAGTCTCATCTCGGCGACAATCAATGTCAAAAACATGTAAAAAAAATAAGTAAATTATTATTATTAAGTAAATAAGAGTATTTATTAAAGATTGAGTCATATTCGCACCGCACTGGTTTAAAATAAATCCGATCACTTACACTGTGTGAATTGTGTTCAAATTAAAACACAGGTTACTGATAATATCAACGGATTAATGAGTTTGTCCATCTGCCACATCACTTTAACCGCAAAGGAAATTTAAATATTGTATACATGCCTACAGCTGTACTGATCCATCTCAGCACCGTTTGAACGGCAACCGTGAGTGCGTAGAAAGGGCCTCAAGGCTTCTACAACAAACGCCTTCATTCGTAACTTATTTCACCTTGTACCACTGTGCCATAGTTCACCTTTTTAACGCCATAATACGTTAGTTTACCCTGTTGCTCTGCTTTAGTTTCACCTTTGAACCATCATAATGCTCTGGCCAAACTAATGCGAGCGCGCGAGTAGGATGCAGGACAAGATTCGCTCGCGCCGATTGTATCTAGGTACTAACTTACATATATTTGGATACTTCGTATTATTGTATGTTAATTTTATAGTACGCATCTTATTTGTGCAGAATATTACATTATTCTTTCTTCATTCTTGTGGAGGTGTTTAAATGCCGTAATTCGGTATTTACTAGGATCTCACGTGACACCCTAGTCGTTCAAAAATCGACACGCGCTGTTGCGTCCTCGTTTCAATTTGGCCTGAGCTTTACTATACCTGTATTCAACCCTTATTCACCTGCAAATCAGTCATACGCAGTACCTACCTTCCTCAAGACTTAGCTGATCAAAGGGTGCGTAAAAGAAACATTTGTTAAGACCAGCGAGACGGAAGTGAGGCCCTTTGAGAGTAGATAATAACGTTTCAGACACAGACGTCCACGGGACCGTGGACAGGATTTGGTGGAGGTAGTATTATGGAAACTGTGCGATAAGGTGACGAGGGGCTTATGGTCAAGTATGTCGCACGTTCTGATTTTGTGGTGAAAGAGATAAATTATTTGATTTTATTACACACGCCGTATTCATCAAAAATCTCCTGGCCAACTAATTGCATTTACTCTTACTGTAACTGTGAGACTGGATTTGTATCCAGTTGATGGTAATTGGTTTGATGTGTTTAAAAATCCACAGCCTTAGGTTTTTTCACATTATATTGTATTGTTATAAAATAAATGATGATGTTATTTATTTTAGAAGTATGTATGTATGTTTGTATGTACCTATGTATATTCTCATATTATTTGTTTTATTTCATTAAGTGAATTGTTTTTGATTTTATGTATTTTATTTTCTCTTTTACTCTTACACACGCTGTCTACATCTCTAAATCTACTATCCTATCGCAGGTATGCTGGAAGAGATTTCATTAGAAATAAGCATCACCTTTGTACCTATTTTTCTGTTATTTTCTTCTTGTCTGTTTGTATAAGTGTGTACATAAATGGTTAAATAAATAAATAATAAATAAATAAATGATATTGAAATAAATAAAAAAAAAAACACAACATTCTTTACCTAGTCTTAAAACAAAGCGCAACAAATATTTTTCAACACACCATGTCGCGTACGCAACTCAAACTTCAAGAATAACCACAAAGGGCTGAAATCGCGCCACTGCCCCAGGACAGACGTCTTTGTTCTTGTGGATTAACTGTGCCTTATCTACCCCGGACTTATCGCGTACCTCTGACCGTGATCACTTTAGTTTTAACTGGAAGTTATAGTAACTGATTAGTTAGTGGCTTTGAATAATATTGTGCTACGTTTGTGATTAATGAATTGAATTTGTAATAGGAAGTAAAAAGTTTGCAATGCATGTTTGATAATTATTTATTTTATTTTATAATTTTCGGAAAACTAACAGTACAATAGTGCATGATGGTATAAACGGGAACATTTCGTGAATAAAGTTTTGAGTTTATGTGTGGATGGCTATAAGATGGGGAAGGCCAACGAAATGATGGGAGGATTGTGTGAAAGATCCTAGGGCTAAAAAGAGGATGAATACTGAGATTTATTTATTTATTTTCTTTTACTACTTACAATTGTTTTTACAATTGTATTATTAAACTCAAAGACCTCACCCAAAAACCAATTACACACCAGCTCCAACAAAACTAAGAGATGACTATTAAATTAGTATGCAAAAGATGGCATGCTGCACATACCCTAAATAAATTGGAGTAAGGGCAGGAAAATGATGAGTTGTAGAAAAACCGAATGACTTAATAACTAATAAAATCCGAATGACTTAATAACTAAGAAAAACCGAATGACTAAAAAAACTGTCAATGACTTAATAAGTTTTTACTTTTATTTTTTTAAACGTTGCCCCAAACTAGGAATTTCTCCTGTATCGTGGGTGCGTTTACAAACTAAGTCATTCGGTTTTTCTACAACTCACTAGTTTTACTAGAGAACTTAACTTATATAATTTAAAAAAAATAAGCTAACTTTATTATGAATATGATTGTGGTCGTAAATGCTGTTTAAATTTTATATTTAGCGTACAACTTCAATTTAACTAGAACCACGAAGTCGTGTTTTAGCACAAATTAAGCGTGTGAATTGGTTCGAATAAACACAAACAAAGTTGGCTATTTCAAAGCCAATGACGCGAAATGTTTATTTGACTTAGTTATTTATATTTATACAGACCATTTGGTATACAAGTATTTGGAGAGGCCTGCACAAAATTATGAGGATGGGATATTCAATATTTCCATTGCTAACATTAGCTTTCATAGTAAAATATTCTGCGTGCTCGCTTTTATATATTGTACTAGCTGTGTCCTGCGACTTCATTTGCGTTTATTTTGTATTTAATTTTTTTTATACAAATATCCTGAATGAAAAGATGCCCATGTTTTTTCCAGGTTCCAGGCTACCTACCGCCGCCGCAGGAGACGCCCTGGGCGTCGGGAATCGAATCGCAGGCCGATTCCCAGTCAAGCAACTGACAGGCAACTGAAGGAGCACGGGTGGGTTTTAGTCAGTAAGAGTCTGACACACCCTCCTGCTCTAACCAGAGCGGGAGAAGTTATTTGATAATTACCCAGCCTCAAAAAAAAAAAAAAGTCTACCTACCTGTCAAATTATTCATAGCAGTTTTTTTTTGTTAAACGACGAAAAATTTACCTAGTATTAATTTCATTATTGTTAGGGACTCCGGCCATAACATGCCCTTTACAAAACATGGAAAACGAAGTTCGTTTCCCATGTTTTGTTTGACTGTTTTTTTTCTTCGTAATAACTAATATTTTTTAGGCACTAAATAAAAACTGAAAATGTTTGACGTTTGTCATGAGAGTTACGAACTTACGACCATTGACAGCCAGCCATGACATGTCACAATTCTGGATTATGTAAATGTCATCTCTCAAGAGATGACATTTACATAATCCAGAATTGTGACAACTCTGTTATTGTTTTCGTTGTTTTATGTTTATTTTATTATGACATTAGACCCACCAAGACACGGTCAAATCTTTCGAACCATTTCTGTGTTTCAGCTCATCTTGATTAAGGGTTATAAAAGTGTTAACCTTCTTAGAATGGGTTTTGTCTTATTTTACAATAAACATAAGCTTTTTTGCTTTCGTCCAGAAGTAGCTAAAAATATACAATCCACAAAAGTAGTGTTTCTTTTTAAATTACGAATCACATTTTTTTATAAATAAAAAAATATGTGTAATATAAATATATATATATATATAAATATGTGTATAATATGTGTATCTTATCATAATATCACATACAAACATGGCTTTCATATATAAATAAATAACGTCTACGTGATATTATTATGTTTTAATGTAACATGATTTCTGGACGAAAGCAGTATGCAAGTAAGACGACGCCAAGATCAATAGAAATGGCAATAATTTGAAAAACTTTTATTTTTTGTGCCGAAGTAAGCAGGGGAATATTCAGTTAAGAATAATATATGTTTCCTCAATTCGTGGATTTTTTTTTCTCTTTTTTCAGTACCTTACACTTTATGGCCGAATATAAAACAGCACCTTTATATTGTTAATAATGTTTTATCTTGAATCGTGTACTGCATTCATGGTTACAGTTTGCGTGACGATGTTCCTGCCACCCTGTATATTATGTACATAACTATTTGGATGATGAAATAAACATGGCGCAAAGTAACTAACACTGAGTATTAAATATTGAACCTGAACTGTCCTCCAGAGCCAGAAAAAATAGTAGATTGTTATACAAGGAGCTAAAATTACCCATTATATACGAGGTAGTTTTACTCCCGAGCTTTAGCGAGGGAGTAAATAGAAACCGAGTTTTAATGGGTTTTTAGCGCCGTGTGTT
Organism: Brachylomia viminalis; assembly: GCA_937001585.2. Lineage (NCBI taxonomy): Eukaryota > Metazoa > Arthropoda > Insecta > Lepidoptera > Noctuidae > Brachylomia > Brachylomia viminalis. The sequence goes on from OW443299.2 coordinate 16,787,541, forward strand.
ACACTCTACTTTTCACTACGATTGCGAGAAAATAAAACAATCCAATACAATATGAAATATGTAGTAAAAAATAAATGTACAATTTGTACAATTCTGGATATTTAACGAGATGTTTTTTCCCGGTAACTTAATTTCAGTCCTCTGTGAAGATGAATGTTGAGTGATTTTTGCAAATTAGGGTCTCCATTCTCACTAGATGATGACATTTTCACTATTGTAAAATTAATTACGGTCACTACCAATACAATTTGCAATTAGAGAAAAATTATATTATGTCTTTTTTTTGTTTTTCTTCTGCAGCCGCAACGCATTGCATGCATTCTACCAAAGAGATCGCCGATTTTAGTTCCATTTTCAAAAATAAAATGAAGTTCTTTTTTTATGAAACAGTAATAAGTCGAGTCTATATTCATGATTATTCTACTTATGACTAAAGACTTTTTCGTTTTTGTAGGCTCATTGTCATTTGACACACAAAAATAAAAATAAAAAAACTTTTTCCCCTAGAGGAAGAATTGCTATTTTTTCTTCGCTCTGGTATGCCACAATGACGGTCTTTTTGAGCAAGAGGAGTGAAAATTCAATTTTGGCTAATTCATCTGTCAGCGATGACGAGTGCGTCACGGGTGTCCAAAGTTCACAAGGCTATTCCTTGACATTTTGACGCATTGGCTAGACAAAAATGCATTAGCATCCAAACAATAATTATGTCTACATGAAATACGACCAGGGATGCATTTCCCACATTTTTTTAAAATTGCTCTTGGCTCTAGTCTAGGTCAGTGGTGACAGAGACAGAGTCAACGATGGAGTGAGCTTACCTAGAAGAAGCCTGTTCACTTTCACTTTGAAGACATTAGGGTTGTATGCGTTCGGAAACACAGACGCAGGTAGAGAGTTCCACTCTTTTGCTGTGCGGATTACAAACGACTTTTGGAAACGCTTAGTGCAAATTGGTGGAATAGCAACAAGGTAACGATGGTAGCTTGCAGTACATCTAGATGACCAATGGTAGAAGGGGGCCGGTGGAATAAGGTTACATGCGGTGTTTATGGCAACTTTTCTTTTGACCATTACTAAGTCATTTATTAAAACTAGACTGAGAATCAGCATTTTCTGAACGTCAAAATTACATTTACATCATTATTATCATCATTTACATTTCAGTAAAACTCTTAGTTGGTATAAAAATATAATGTAATGAATTGGGAGAAGGCGCTGAAATCTGACATACAGGTTTATACCTAGTTTGGGTTTCAGAGGCTTCATTGTTTCAGTAACTCTAATTTATTTCAATTAAGATTTTATTATTACTATTTATTATTATAAGTCTCCTAAAACGCCCGTCCTGCTCCAGAGAACAAGAAGTGGTGCAACAAACTCCTCAAGAACACTCTGTTGCATTAGTTAATTCGAAGGCTCTTGTTCTGCAGTAGGCTTTTACGACTTGACTTAACATGTGAGGTGACGCACCTACCCTAAAGATGCCATTGCAATTAACAAAACAGACACCTCGAACTTGATTACTTCCGAACTTAAGCACATAACCTCTTACGACCAAAAGTTTCGAGGGTTACAGCTAAACATAATATTATGCAATACAGCTCTAACCTCAAATCCCTAAGGTGGCCGTGTACGCTCAATTACATACATATGTACAGACAGTCAGATTGTAACGTATTCGCATGCGGCTTATAAATCATGTGAGTGCGGTTTGCCTACCAGTTTCAATTTAACTTTTGGCCCAACTGTTGTACTGTAACGTGACGTCATAAAATTGGAAGTTTGATACTAAATTCGTTGTACGTCAATTGTTAGAGGCGGTTTGGGTTTGAATACGCAAACGTTGTTTGTGTTCAGAGAAGTGACTGGCGTTGGTTTGAAATATAACTATGAATACGACTCTGTAAGTGAAATATATTTAACAGTGCAACGTTATAGCTCTATAGCTCACCATAATCAGCCTATAATGTTCCCACTGCTGGGACACAGGGCTCGCTCTCGGAGAGAAGGAATGTCCCACAATCCACCACGCGGGAAAAGTGCGGATTGGTAGATGTCACATGTCTTCGAATTTTTGGTTCTAGGACATTCCGGTTTCCTCACCGTTTTGAGAGCAGTGGTGATGAAATAATTTACACAAAGTAAAATACGAACCTGTCCGGGGTCGAACCTACGACCTACAACTCTTAAGTCGTAGCCGTTACCACTGGGCTAAATATTTATTATCAGTAGACATTGTTCCATTATTTATAATTATAAAGATACTAATGACTGAGGTGATATGCAACGTAGTCAACCTCCTTGAGTATTTATGGTAACAGCGACTTTACGTGACGTTTGTCACAGCGCTATCATCTTTGTCATAATTATTTTATCTACCTATTCAATGTCTAGTTAGTGTAATTCTTTTAGTTAAATAAAGCCACATTTCTTGATTGGTTTTACGTCTATTATGCTACAATTTATTTAACTAAAAATGCCTGACGAAAAACTAGACAAATCATCACTGTCAAGGTATCTCCGACCCGACAAGTTTGACGTCGAACCTGATGTCGCGGATGCCGACGCAAAATGGCTGCATTGGAAATCGACCTTCGAAAGCTTTCTCGCTGAAGAGATTACTGAAGATATATCGGATTCTCTCAAGTGTAAGCTGTTAGTCAACCATTTATCCGCTTCGATCTACAAACATATCAAGTCTTGCACGACTTATAAAGCATCTATGAAAGTTCTAGAAGACATCTATGTCAAACCAAAAAACACGATACTAGCTCGACATGTTCTATTCAATCGAAAGCAAAGAGCGGACGAGACTATTTCCGAATATGCTAGAGCTCTTCGACTGATTGCTAAAGATTGCAAATTTGAATCTGTCACCGCGACAGAACATGAAGAACAGGCAATTCGTGGTGCACTTATTTCCGGCCTCCTCTCACAAAAAATCCGTGAACGACTTCTAGAGAACTCTACGCTCGCTCTTACAGATGCTCTTGATAAAGCCATTACCTTGGAAACTGCTGAGAAAGATGCACAGACGATGAGTACTAACTCTCCGCATCTAAATGCTGTACCTGAAATCTCCCGAGACAAGGAATCGGACAATCTGGCTGTAGCTTCATCATCTCGAATGCCTCTGACTGCTTCGGTCGCACCATCCTCCACAACACAACAATCAGCCAAGCGCTGTTTCTTCTGCGGCGGAAATGTCCATCCTAGAATAAGGTGCCCAGCTAGCAAAGCTACTTGTAAAAAGTGTTCGAAGAAAGGTCATTTTGCTAGCGTTTGCAGATCCGGGCATAACATAAACTCTGTGTGGACTGAAGAACTTGCCAACTCGAGCAATGACCACTTTTACAGCGGGGCTATTTCTGCTGCTTCTCCTTCAAGTCTTAGGAGTGCGACAATCCCTATCACAATAAACGAATACAAAGCTGACGCTCTCGTCGACACTGGTAGTTCAGTCAGTTTTATAAACAGTAAAGTGGCTCGCATCATGAAATTGCCCAAGAAACCGTGCAAACAAACTGTAAATCTCGCCTCTCTTAACCAAGTCTCGTTCGTTGAAGGGGTATGTTTCGCAACTATTAAAATGAATCAACATACCTACAAGCAAACGCCGCTTTTAGTAGTTGACAACCTCTGCGCAGACGTTATCGTGGGTCACGACTTACTCAAGCAACATTCAAGCATCCACTTCAATCTGGGAGGTCCCGGCGAGCCCTTACAAATCTGTAATGTTCTGCAAGCCTCAGTTCCGCCGGCCTCTGTATTCACCAATCTTTCGCCAAACATCCAACCAATTGCTGTCAGAAGCAGGCGTTACACTAAAGCAGACGTTGACTTCATACAAGAAGAAGTATCCAAGTTGTTCGAAGATGGGGTAATTGAAAAGAGCATTTCCCCTTGGAGGGCCAAGTCCTCGTAGCGGGAGGAGGGACCCATCGTAAACGGCTCGTGATCGATTATTCAATGACTATCAATAAATTTACTGACCTAGATGCCTTCCCCTTGCCAAATATCGAAACGGTTGTGATCAACGTATCAAAATTTAAAGTCTTTAGTCAGATAGACTTGAAATCTGCATATCATCAGGTTCCAATCCTGGAAAATGAGAAGATATACACAGCGTTTGAAGCGATCGGCAAACTTTATCAATTCACACGCATCCCGTTTGGAGTGACTAATGGCGTAGCTGCCTTCCAGCGGACTCTGGACTTTATAATATCAGAAGAAAAATTTGATGGAACGTACGCATACTTAGATGACGTAACCGTTTGCGGCAAGGATGCTAAGGATCACGAGCGCAATCTAAAACGATTCATGGACGCCGCTAAGAAGTTTAATTTAACTCTCAATGAACAAAGAAGCGTTTTCAATAAAACTAAAATCAATCTGCTTGGCTTTACCGTGGAAAATCATACTATCCGACCTGATTCTGAAAGGCCTGAAAGGCCTCTGCTAGACCTCCCCGCATCAACTAAAGCAAGTGAACTGAAACGAGTCCTAGGAATGTTCGCGCACTATGCAAAATGAATAGGGCGTTTCTCAGAAAAGATAAAACCCCTCACCTGCGTCACTAGCTTCCCGTTATCACACGAGGCTCTCAAATGTTTCGAACAACTCAAACAGGACATCAAGGCGGCGGCTCTAGTAGCGATTAATGACGACGATATTTTCACAGTTGAGACTGACGCTTCAGAATTCGCTCTAGCGGCTACACTTACTCAACGAGGACGACCAGTAGCATTCTTTTCGCGAACTTTGTCAAACTCTGAATGCAAACAATCCTCAATCGAAAAAGAAGCTTGCGCCATAGTGGAAAGCTTAAAGAAATGGAGACACTACCTAATTGGCAAACATTTTCTTTTAATTACGGATCAACAATCGGTAGCCTTTATGTTTAATCAAAATCATAACAGTAAAATCAAGAACGAGAAAATCTTACGTTGGCGATTAGAGTTGTCTTGTTTCAAATATGATATTATTTATAGACCAGGCTCCGAAAATGCAGCGGCGGACGCTCTATCCCGCGTGTGTGCCTATATGAATATCAGCAAGCTGAAAGAGCTCCATAACGCACTCTGTCATCCGGGCGTGACAAGAATGTATCACTGGGTGAGATCCAAAAACTTGCCCTATTCAGCAAACGACGTTAAGGAGATAACTGCCTCGTGCCCGACCTGCGCCGAAATAAAACCAAGTTTCCTCAAAGTAAAAGGTCACTTGATCAAAGCTACGGCCCCTCTCGAACGTATCAACATAGACTTCAAGGGGCCACTGCCGTCTAACACCGCCAACAAGTACATATTGACGATAATTGACGAGTACAGCAGATTTCCATTTGCATATCCATGTAAAGATATGACATCTGCGACTGTCATCAACTGCTTGAAAGATCTCTTCCTTACTTTTGGCCAGCCTCTCTATGTCCATAGTGATAGAGGCTCATCGTTTATGTCCGAAGAATTCAAGTCATTCCTAAGAAAAGCAAACATAGCCTCATCTAGAACGACACCTTATAACCCTCAGGGTAATGGACAAGTGGAACGTCTAAACGGGACTCTCTGGCGAACTATCCAACTCAGCCTCCGGTCAAAGGGACTGTCTGTGGAAAACTGGGAAGTGGTACTGAAGGATGCATTGCACTGTGTACGTTCTCTTTTATGTACAGCTACTAACGCCACCCCACATGAAAAACTTTTTACATACCCTAGAAGATCCCCGAATGGAGACTTACTGCCGTCCTGGCTGACACCAGGCCCGATATTGGTAAAGAAGAATGTCCGACAATCTAAAACAGACCCTCTAGTCGAAGAAGCTGAACTCCTTGAAACTAATCCTCACTATTCTCTTATTCGACGTGCCAATAGGGAAACATCAACAGTATCGAACCGTCAATTGGCACCGTTCCCAAATACTGTTGACTACAGTGGAGATGATAGCTTTGAATCAGCTTCTGAAGAGATGGAAGATAGCACTACAGCTCCACCCGTAACTGTCACCCCATCGCTATCATCGCCGCGACATTCACAGGATCTACGTAGCTCGTCGTCTTCTCCAATACTCCAGACCGAAGCTCTCCCTCGAAGATCAAACAGGACCAGAAAGCTGCCCTCTTACCTGAGCGACTTTGTGGTACATCGAGAAGGGAGTGAAAACTCAACCGGGGAAGAATGAGGTGATATGCAACGTCGTCAACCTCCTTGAGTATTTATGGTAACAGCGACTTTACGTGACGTTTGTCACAGCGCTATCATCTTTGTCATAATTATTTTATCTACCTATTCAATGTCTAGTTAGTGTAATTCTTTTAGTTAAATAAAGCCACATTTCTTTATTGGTTTTACGTCTATTATGCTACAATGACCAGTTAAAAACACTTTAATTTTAGTATATTTATAAAGCTGCATAGTTATAAATCTTATAAAAGCATCAACATCAACACTTTAAGCACATGTAGGTAGAAACATTGGCAGGGGACGGCCTAGGAGGACAATCATGACCTTATTGGTGATGTTCAAATCAAATCAAATCAATTTATTTGCTGTAAGTGTTGTTACAGTTTCGTTCTTAACATAAATAATTATACGGATCCATAACACTTAGTCATAATAATGTGACATGCAAACATTTGGGTTATAATTTAATAAAGTTATAATTCTATTAAAATTAAAACTGAGTAGTAAAAAAATACTATTAATGTCAGAAGTGTCAGACGTGTTATTAGTGTTAGAAGTTAATGTTAGAATATGATTGTTATTCATTATTTTCTAACTTCTTATTAAATATGTCACTTACTGATTAGACATTTATTTATTTATTTAACATTTTAAGCACACAAATGTACAGAGGAGGACTTAATGCCATAGGCATTTTCTACCAGTCAACCTTTGGGTGATGCAGAGACAAACAGTGGCAGGCAGGTGCAATTTATAATGATATTTTAGGATTAAGTAATTTTTAATATATAGACACGTATAAACTTATTTAGTCTATAAATACATATAATACATATACCTATTTATATATAAATATAAGCACAAATAAATATACATAAATACACGAGTATGTTAAAAACAAATAGGACAAACAATGAGAAAACATTATCGCTGTGATGATACTGCCAGCTTCTTACGAATGTGCTCGCGAACTTTAGTTTTAAAGGATAATCGGTTGGTTGACATCCTGATTTCCTGGGGGAGTGCATTCCACAGAGAGATAGATTGAACAAAGAAGGAAGAGTGATTGAAGTCTGTGCGGTGAGTGGGACATTGAAGAAGACGATTGTGTGAAGAACGTAGATTTCTATTGTGGTTGGCGCAAATGTACTGTTCTTTTCCCTACCATACTTTAAGACACTTTGTAAATGTATTAGCGGGTAAGATGTTCTTCAAAAAGCTTACATGCGTAGTACTCACGACCAGCTTGCGTGTACGACCAGCAGTGCTGTTCTGTAAACATTTCACCGTGAAAACTTAGGTGAAGTGAGCGTGGAGTGAGCAGTCATTGTCATCCCACTGATGCTAGGGATTGACCAAGCATTACATTTACAATCATACTCGAGATTTTTAATAATATTTTTATGAAAATTCTATTGATAATTTTATATTATTTCAAAGCTAGTATCTAAGTGTCTAAAAAAAAACAACATTGAGTTTCTGTTTTGCTATTTTATTTTAAAACCCCGAAGAAAATAGTAATGTTTAGCCACTTAACTACATACTAGCTTTAAAATAATATAAAATGATCAATAGAATTTGGATGAAAAATAAATATTAAAATCTCGATTATGATTGGTAAACGTTGTAACGTTGGTAAATCCCTAGCATCAGTGGGTCACACTGACAGCTCACTCCACGCAATTCTTCACGGTGAGATCTTTACAGAATCGACCGGCTGATGTATGTACGTAAACGAAACAAAAGGAGTATGTTATGATAATAGCATGTGGCGTTGTGTGGTTTCTGCCAACCTCCATGGGAAGAAAGCATGAGTTTATGTACTCGTATGTATACAAAAATAATATGAAATATATAATATGATATGTAAAATATGAAATAGCGACATTTTTGATGGGGACTTTGCGTAACCGGCAAAAATGGGATGCCCCAAATGACATTTGACCATTTTCATCACTTTCAGCAGGCAACCCAGAGAGAAAAAGGGTTAAGAGAGGGGGGGGTATCAACCCTTGAACAATACAATTTCGATTTGCCATTTCAATTTAAACGTACACAGATTGTCACGTAACTCTAAAATAAGTAGTATAATAATAATAAAAACTTTATTGCATAAAAGGTGTTGCAGTAAACACAATAAAAACAGTTGCACTTTACAAATGACTGGTATACAATAAAAATGGTTGGGGTACTGTCCTCTTAGATAGGCTACATAATAGCCTGTAGTAAAGAGAAACAGTGCCGTATCCCTCAATAATGGAGAAATCAATTGCTTAGTGTTTAAAATTGAAAATTTAATGATATTAGTTATAATAACTTATAACAATCAAATAATATGGAATATGCATGAAAATATTAAATGTCTACTCGAATATCAGATATGATTCTGTGTACTGTGTCGGTGTGTTTGTGTATGTGTGTGAAGCAAAGCTTCAGTGTGGAAGAAAATATTTAGTTTCGTCATACGTTTTGTCTAGTAAGAAGGAGCGGACTGCTGATTTACATTCTTGAACGGATAAACAGTATACTGAAATATTTGCATTCATTGTGTTGTACAAGAAAGGGCCACGATAATTGATTTTTTTTTTCATTAAGGAGTAGCGTATATAACATGACGCGCCACATAAAAAGTAGTTAATATAGGGCCTGCCAAACTGGATATATAAAACCACATTTTCATACGTGTTGTGTCTATGTACCTAAAAAAGTGGCAGTTCTTTTTCGGTCGCTATCACAAATACTTTTTATTTTTTTCCAAACATCGAACCCTAAAACAATACGGGCGTTCGTACAGTCGTTCACAAAATGTTTGGCTATATACAACATTATGTAAGGTTTTTTGACTATTTGTGATACGTTTTATTTGCTTAGGAATCATGCTAATATTAAAAAAATAGTCCTTTGTGTGAGACAAAATACTGTAGTAATCAATCATATTATATTCAACAATAATATAAACATACCTATAATAAAATAGTATCGAAGTCAAAACTGTACATTGAATATTTTTGAATAAAGTAATTACTACGAGGTGACGAAAACCTAGTTTTTAGATTTTTTGTCCGTTTGTCTGTTTGCCTGGATGTATTTTCCGGATTCGCGCAGAAACGGATTTGGATGAAATTTGGCACACAGATAGTTTATAACCTGGATTAAAACATAGACTACTTTCAATCCTGGTGGTACGTTCCTGTTGGATATTTTCCGACATCCACGCAGGCGAAGCCGCGGGCTAAAGCTAGTAATTTATTAAATTCGGTAAATTAATAAATGTAACATACCCTATAACATAATACTCAATACTCAATCATTTATTGCATTCCACAATGTATATGCTTAGGTGGTAAGTAAACATTTGTTGTAACAATCGTGGACCCTGTCGGGCACAGCAAAAGAACAATTTGAAGGAAGACTTATTTTTACACACGGCTACACATCAAGCTATACATTTCCAGTTTACACTGACCTCTCATTGTAAGAAAATCCTATACAATACGAGATCAGCTTATACTGGAAATGTATAGCTTGATCTGTAGCAATGTGTACATGCAATCTAAGTCAAATTTAAGGTAACGTTTAATAAATAATAAATGTAACAGACCCTTTAGCGTAATAAAATTGACTAAACTGTAACTGAAAACACCCTTGCGCCTTCCCATCTTCCTAGTACGGCGGGCTGTGCGGGGGCGGCTGCTGCAGGTGCGGAAACCCTCAAACGGCGCAAATACTCACATCTTTTTGGGACTTATGTGTTTGAGCCGCTTGGGGTTGAAACACTAGGGCCATGGAGTCCAAGTGCCCACTTAGTTTTTCGAGACATCGCCAAGCGCGACTTTTCCCGTGACCAGAGGGCTGGCCAAAGAATCAGCATTGCCATACATCGTGGCAATGCTGCCAGCCTTTTGGGCATTTTTCCTGTTGACAGAGACGCGGACGAATTTTTTTATGCCCTTTGTTTTTTTTATTTTTTTATATACTTGTATAATATTATTATTTTTAAGACTTAGCTTTTTAACTTTTGTAAATAATAGTTCTGGTTGGCTAAACTGTTGACATAACGACATTAATTTTGATAAAGCGTCAATTATCGCAAGCTTTTAGTGCACTACATATTCAATATTCATTTTTCTCTGTACACCCCGAACCGAAGTACCGACCAAAAAACAACCGCGTTGCGTACAGCCGCGCACAAAAACGTTACCTATACAAATTCAGATTTATGTTTGCTTCGGTGTATCGTGCGCAGGTAAACAATGCCTAAAAGCCGAAAGCCGCATCAGAATTAAGCCCATTACGGCGGGACCGCAACAATCGGACAATGTTTCCGGTGTAATGCACCGGCCGGCCGCACCGATGCCGCACCGCAGCCGCACCGCACAGCCACCGCGCGCCGTGCCGCTGCAGCGATGGTGATTTTGCGACTTCTGCTAACCGATATTTGGATTAGATTGGTATACAGTGCTACGTGTAGTTGTACTGAATTAGTAAGTTTATTTTTTATTGTTTATTAATAAAAACAAATTTGGTGCCACTGCATATTAATTATTAGATAATGTACAATTAGGTAGGTACATGTTTTTTTTTAAACGCTTTATTATTTATTAGATAATGAACAATTAGCTAGGTACATTTTTTTTTATTGTTCTTGGTACTTTTTCCATACAAATGATGCTAATCACCTGTTGTTGTTGTGGCGGTATCATTGGGTAACAACCATCACTTTAAATTATAGCCTAATATAATAAAGAGTAAGTATAGTTCTAAATAATAATTTTTCTTTTTTATGTCATGCATTTGCAATTTGTTAGGCAATTTGATTAAGAATCAACTTAATTACTTTACTTTCGAAGTCCATAACGAAAACAATTGTTATATAATAAAAACTCTTTCTAATAATTAAACCTCACCAAGTCGTACAAGCGTAGCGCTACGGCGTAGCACAGCTATGACATCGCTACGCCGCCGCTACGCCCCGGCTGGCCATGACAAATTGGGCGCGTCTCTTGTGTGTCGCCTCGTTAATTACATGCTGTAAATAGCTAACTACAATTATTGTTAAGCTGTACCCTGGCGTGCGCTTTACCGGGCTATTTTGCTAGGCTGTGCAGTTTATAAATTAATTTTATGTATACTGGTGTTTGAACGTTTTACGTCTAGAATGAAAGTTACCTAAGTTCTATAATAAACAGGGAATGAAATGTTGTTATTTTTTTTAAATACATTTTTATCTTAAAATGTTTCTCTCGATTATCTATAAGATTGCTTTTATTGTGTAGCACTTTTGATACCTTGTATAGAAGTGGCAATTAGGCACTGTTCTATTTTTTTTAATCCTTAAAAATGGAAATAAGCATCGCTTTTGTACGTATTCTTCTCTTCCTTTCTTGTCTGTTTATATGTGTGTACATAAACTGTTAAATAAATAAAAGATAATTTCATGTAACGAGGCAAAACCGTATGGAAAAATCTGAAAGATTTGCCAACAAAATTAAATAAAATCTCTTGCGCCCAAGCCATCCCAAAAATCGTAAAACAATAGACATTGTTGCATATAACTTAACGTCCATCTATTGATCCGATGGGTGTGGACTAAATATAAAGTTCAATAAAAGTCCCCCATGCCATGGCAAGTCCCGGATTTATCGGCTAACCCCATGTAAATAAATAAAGTGGAAGAGCATGCATTTCTTATGAGCACAGCGGGTTAGAAAAACTATCGATTTGTAGCTCGAAAAGTTTGTTGTTATGATTGACAGCTAGTTTTATGACTCATAACCGTGAAGATATTTATTGAGCCAATTTTTATTTGTTTATTTGATGAAATTTTTTTTTCTTCTCAATTTTTATTGATCGGGAAAATAAAGATGAAATTAAATGAAATGTTTATTTCTGTAAGTTAGGTCTTTTAAGACACGTTTACACTTCAATATTTCAAAACTAGATGGTGCGCCGGCATTTCCTAGCTGACTGATCCCTGAGAAGAACTGCTGAAACAAACTCAGAGGTCATGGAATATTTTAAAGTCCAAACATTATATTATTAGGATTGTATGTGAGTCAAACAATGCAGAGCCATGTCTGGAAGGACCTTTTGAAGAAAGATCCATTGCAGCTTTGAGTTGACCTGTCCCAACAGACGGCATGCATGCATCAGTCATCGTGTAGCTCAACCCTATTTTAGGGAGCTCAACGACCCGTCATACGACGCTACCAGATCTGCAGGACATTTGCGTAGGCTATAAATGGTGGATGGTAGTACGTCTAACTTCTAGATGGAATTAAGGACAAGATCACAGCAGGCTGTTTAGTTATGAGGACGGCAGAAATACGTAAAAGACGCACAATCTGATTTTGTGTCTGAATTAATGAAGCCTTCAGAAACTGTAGCCTGTTTATGTGGCAAAACAACGGTACTTTATAATACATCATAGGCTACAGAAATTGGTGTTAACTTAAGCTCCGACCCTTGGGATTTAAATGTAAACCAGGCATTTGCGAATACTTCAAATCAATCTCACGCACATTTCAAAGCAAGAATAACATCAAAAGCGCCCAAAAGTAAAATTTTTCATTAGGAAAACTCGATACATCACACAATACAAGCTGCTTTTTACAACTTCCGACATTTTAAAACCAATGTCGTATACTTCCAGCGATTTATCTAAGTCGCAAGTTCAATCAGATTAAAGTACATTTAACTGTAGGTAAAAGTTCAATTTGGGGAAAACCGGAAAAGAAATATGGCGCCGGTAGAGGGGATTCAATTCAATCAGTTCCCTTGGTACCACCTCCCACCTTAGAGATGTGATTTGATGGGATTGTTGAAAACGAAACAGCGAAGTGAGGAGTATTTACGTAAGTAGGGTAGGACGATTTTTGGATGCAGGTGACGGAATTGCATCAGTTCATCAAGTGTGGATACTTTTGGGTCTCATGATTTTAGATTGTTGGAGTTAGTAAGGGTTCTTGTAGTCAAGTATTTTATGGTTATTTTATCTATGTTTGAAAAAAGAAAGAGGATTCAGTAATAAGTGTTTAGTCATTCGATGTTCTACAAAGAAATTTGAAAAACATTTTTTGTTTTGATATTTTTGCTTATCGGTTTATTACGCAAACATTTCAAATATAAAGCTTGTTTACAGGTGATTAACACGATATTTTCCCGTCAATTTATAAAGCAACACATTTCGTAGTCAACATTATTAAAACGTTTAATAATGTTTGGCTAAATAATGAGTTGGTTATTGTACTGTCATCTTTATAAAAGTACACTGTTCCTGTCGTCGAAGTCGTCCACTCTTATAAAACTGAGTTTTTATTTTCCTCTTTCAATCTGAATGACGTTGCACCCTAGATGACGTTGCATAGCAGTGCAGTTTAAGAAAACTTACGTCCCATTGGCTAATGGAAATCCTGTGTTGTCCGGGACTTAGAACCGACCACAATGACACATGTAAGTTAAGTACTTATGCAGATATTAAGCGAGCTACCGCTTTATGACGTAAATGTGGTGATATAAAATATACCCCTTTAATATAATAGACTTATGAGGATTCCACTTAGCGAAAGCAGTAAAGTAGGTACTTAAAGTGAAAACCGGTTCTAAATAGAAAACCGGTTATAAATAGAAAACCGGTTCTAAATAGAAAACCAGTTCCGAATAGAAAATCTGTTCTGACTAGAAAACCGGTTCTGAATAAAAAACCGGTTCTGAATAGAAAACCGGTTCGGAATTGAAAAATTGAAACTGAGAACTTTGCAAACTTTTCTTCTTTTCTTACGTTTTTTTGGAAAGTATATTTGAATTTCGTATAGAGTTTTGACAAGTTCTCAACTTCAAATCCTCAATTCAAAAACGGGGTGATAGTCGCAAAATAAAGTGTCCACGAGATAAATATGTTGACAAAATACTAGCTCCGTGACAAGTTTTAACAACGTCATTGGTCAGATAGGCAAACATTTATTCTAGTTAATTTTAAACAACATTGTGGTTATTGTATGCCTACCTATTGCATACAAAATTCACAGTTCAAAGGTACCTCTAAAAGCAAGTTGGCCAAACCGCTGAATAATTATAATACCTAAACCCGTTCAAAATCATAAATATAGCTACGGACCTAATCTGTAATTTGCTTCATCTTAATTTTCATGATGAGCCGGGAAATCAAACTTTGAGATTACATCATTATTATGTTAACGTAAACAGAGAGTAATTATTATTAAATATTAATTGTTTATACATAATTCATTTCAGGATCGTGCCCCTATTTTCTGTAACATTTTTATTAAATATGAACTTAAACATAATATCTTATAGGTAGGTTCGCGGACGTTATTGAAATAGTAGGTACTTGTAGTAAATATAATCATGAAAATTCACGTTCACCATCATTTGTATAACCATTTTTGCTACAAATGTACAAAAACATTGCACATTCATAAATTTTATTTCAAAGTCAAAAACCAACAATGTGTGTCCCGGTAACGGATGAACTTTTATCGGATTCATAGAAACATCCGAGTTTAACTAGAACTCGAATCGTTTGAGTTTATCGAGAACTAGAATCATCCGAGTGTATCGAGCACTCGCATCGTTCGATAACTGCGACTAAAAGATCGAACATCAAAAAGGCGGAACAGTGTGGCTGGTCGATTTGTCAACATCAATGTGGTTATCCGGATCTCGTCCAAATAAATTGGATGGGGTTTAAAGGTGACTAGGTGTACTGTATAATAAATGAGTGCTGGTTTGTTTTAGGTTCTTTAAGCAGTCATTTTGATTGAGTATGGCAATTTAAATAGGTAAAGTAATAATTATAGTGGCTCACGGTCTCGAATTTGCATAAAATATCGGCATTGTTCTAAGAACTAAAAAGTTAATATTTTATTTTATAATTTATTCATGTGAATTTTATCAATATTTTTATCTTAATTATTTGGAATTAAATTTTTGTTATTATTATTGATACGCATGAATTACCAAAAATTATTTGAATAACTCAAATTGTAAATTTTCTTTTTTGGCTTCGTAATATTATGTAAAACCATAAATGGTGCATGTTGTGTTAGCTTGTAAGTAATTGTTGCACTTATATTTATAAACGTATTTTTAAGTAAATTATTTTGAATGTAATGTGTAAACAATTGTTAGCTAACGTTAATAAAATAATGAAATTGGCAATTACATAGCTGTTTTTTTTTAAGAAATGGCCCCTTTTATAATTTTTGTGATGTGGGTATATGTATTAATAGCATAGCGATTTAAAAAGCACAAATTAATAATGCGAATTAATCTAAACTACGAGTATCTACACTAATTCAAAATCAAACTTAGCTTACAGTCTGAAATGTCGATATCTAAAATCGTTTGATAGTGAATTGTACTGAAATATACCTAAAAGCCTGATTGTGAATTTCTATAGTTTAAGTTCATAGAATAAATAAAAAAAATCTCAATTTCTCGCTTTCAAATAAATTGATGTAAGATATACCTCACCCTTCATCGTCAAACCAAACACATCTTCAAATAAATCAACAAATGTAAAAAACAAAAGCAGTCCGATACAATCCAGTATCGCATTCCAGGCGCATCGCGACCAAAGGGTTCCGTATCCCCAACCGAGGGTTACTACGTGGTCTATATGTTTCAGGCCTGAATTTACATTCCATATAACATGATAGCTGGAGCCCGGTGAATATTTATTCGTCTGCTGGCCGCTAGTATTAGGGTTGTTTCGATAGGCGAAGGAGTTTGTGGATAGGAAATGTGCGACGTAAGTATATTTTAGGAATTGTTTCGAGTTCTACGATGAGCTACGAGCGATGCATTGATGAACTTGTGATACTGATATCAGACGCTTCACTGAAGTGAATCATTCACTCCAGGGATGGTTAATTTTTGTTTCATATCAGATTCAAATGACACCGACAAAATTTGTATAGGAATTAACGTTCATCCGCTCCTTTCAGTTAATTTTTCAGTGAAAGGCCGAGTGCTGAAATCTAACCGTTCGATCGGTTCACTAATGAATAAATTTTTCACTTTTGATTATTTTTGTGTTCAGACGTTTAAAAATATGCAATAAAAGGTAAAAATTAACGAAAACTGAAGCGCCTGATATTAGACTAACTGCGATCGTGTCAATCTGCTTATCGCGTGTAATGATTGTGATACTCATACACAGAGAATTGACGATCATAAAAAATCAAATAAACCAACCAAAAATCTCTCATTACTTCAGTTAATTGCGTCAAACAAATCTAATATTCCAAATGTAGTATACCTTTTACTATCCGTCAATATCAGTCTAATATATGTAGATCCAAAACGTATGCTTAGAAGAGGTTTGAAAATAATATACCTACTAAATAATACAATTACTCATGTAGTAAAGCGAAAGAAATTATGTATGTGGGTGGTTTATTTTGGCAAAACTAAGGTCAGTAATGAGATCACAAGGGCTTTACGCAGTTGTTCATAGTGTTAATTTTGCACTTTCAGTAGTCGCTTGACATTTAAAAAAAACCTTAAACATTACACCGTTAGTCGGCATAATATTGACATTAGCGATTCTCTACGATTTAAATGGACTTAAAATATCAAATCGATTATCCATCTCCAAGATGCAGTAACAAACTTTTCCCTTTAGCAAAATTCGATAAATCTGGGTTCCGCTTTCGTACCAGCTGCTGCAACTTACATACCACGTTTCTTTGTGCATTAAGGCCGCCATACTTCACTTTGTTTCCTTCATTCGCTTCTAATGGTCCAAAACGAAGAACGTCCTTGTATAACTGTGAGGTCCATTTGCCTCACGTAGCGAAGTAGTCCCCGAGGCAGGGAATTGCATTCAATGGCATCAGGTGTCATTTTGAATAGCGTTCGGATTTGTATATTGGGAATAGGTGTGCCGGGGCTGTATCTATGTATTCAGTTTAGAAAAAAAACATTCTTCTGCCTTCCGTAAATTGAAGATTGGTATATTTTTTGCAAGAAAATGAATGAACACCCAAGTACTCGTGTTTCTAGGAACCTAGGTTGTTGAATCTGGATAGTGGTGTAAAGTTAGGCAAATTAATTGTTAAGCAAAGGACAATGGGAAATGAATGTATGGAGTCTGGGCCCACCCTTCAATAGTAACATCTGATATACCGTTGGATAGGGCTTTTTAAGTGGAACATTAGTTACTAATATAACTATGGTCAAATGTTAGTACTTTCGGAGATACGACGTCTTAAAGTCGTCAGTCTAACATATTCTTTATGGATACTTATAAGGTAAAATAGTAATAATAAGTACACTTTAAAACAAAAGAGATTTATTATTCGTCTTGGACATCAAAGACGTTTCTTCCAACTTGGTTTCGATCAATTAATATATAGCAATAGTATATTCTTGCTCTTACGTGGCGTGACTGTATCCTACCACGCAGCAACCACACATTCTCTGCTGGTATATTATATTCTATTAAATCATGTAAATCGTTTTGTCTGTACATTTTTCTATAACGTATAAACCGTCTCGAAGATGTTCACTGCAATATGACTGATCGCCATTTGCAAATGCGCCCGGGCAAGCGGCGGGCGCAGCGGGTAGGGTGGGGGCGCAGGTAAGGAGCAAGCAGATAGGTGCCGTCCGTTTTGAGTCTGGCCATAGTTTATCTTATAACGAAGTAAACTACGGTCACTTTTATGGCAGTATAATAAGTAGTATAACTCCGAAAGTACTGACTTTTGACCTTAGTCGTAATAATAAGTTTTATTCTGCATAAACATACCTATTCATTTATGAGTGTCTTATTCCTATTGAGAGGTGGGCCCATCATTACTCATTCTCCTTTACTACCAACTTAAATTGTCCGTATATTCAACTCACAGCTGTCATTCTTTGATAGTTTTAAGAAATGGCTATCACACGTCAAGTTGACGTAGATTGTCAATTTGCTTAATAATTAGTTTCCCTGACTGTATTTCTCATTGGTTTATTGTATATAAACTAATAATAAATCCACTTTCTGGCATTTTCAAAAGACACACATAAAAATATATTACAAAATAGGTATACCAGATTAAAATAAAATGATTACCTGACCAAACTTAAGATGTACAAAGTGGACAGAATTAAAACGACAAATTCTTTGTAAAACAGCCCAGTATGGAGTAGATATCTCGCCAGTAGGCACCGGGGTGCAATGAAACGAATGCTATTGCCCATTCGTAAAGTTCTCCGCGTAAGGTCGCGAGATATGGTGGTCATAGGGTATGAAATAGACAAGGTATAAACCGTATACAAGGTGGCGCGTACCTTATCACATTAAACTATACCACGTATATACTACATGGTATACTTAGAGGATATATAAAATTTGAATGAAATCAATTAAACCTAAAAAATCTGCTGTTCCATTCATTTTGGTCGAGCTACGTGTAACAAAATGTATGGAACAACAGATTTTTTTTTAGTTGCGCTGGCAGAAATGGTCATCCTATCTGTGATGCCGAAAAACATACGTTTGGGTGGCCGTAAAGCGGCTAAAATATTGCGGGGATGGCATGGCAATCACGCTAGGTACGTGGTGTCTTATTCCACTCTGCATAAAGTACTAAGAAAGGATAGTCAACGGCCTTACAAAAATTACCGCGAACAAGCGCTCGCGGCGGGCGACACAACACGCCGTATGGAGTACTGCAGGTGGCTGCTAAGGCAGGCCCGAGGGTTTGTGAACAATATTGATTTTTACGGACGAAAGCGCCTTCACAAATAATGGCATGTGGACCCGCTGAAATGCACACTATTGGTGCACAGTGAACCCAAATCAACTCCAGGAAACACGCTTGCAGACACGGTGGGCAGACATTGTGGGAAACCAGCTCGTGAGGGACGAGAGGCAATCGATGTTACACCATAATCAGCCTATAATTTTTCCACGGCTGGGACACAGGCCTCCTCTCTATGAGTCAGTGGGGCCCGTAATCCACCACGCGGGCCCATTGCGGGTTGGCGGATGTCACATGTCTTCGAATTTTTGGTTCTAGGGCATTCCGGTTTCCTCACGATGTTTTCCTTCACCATTTTGAGAGCAGTGGTGATGAAATAATTTATACAAAGTAAAGCGCCTGTGTTCCAGTAGTGGGAACATTAGAGGCTGATTATGTAATGATCCTATATTTGGTTCGAACCTACGACCTACAGCTCGTAAGTCGCAGCCGTTACCATTAGGCTACCACTGCTCTCTTACTTACACACACAACTACCTACACAAGCTATCTAAAAACTAGTTTTTAAGAGTTAAAATATAAGAAAATCGTGCATGTCAGTAGGTACTTATGTAGTTGTACATTTATCATGGAAACATTTAATTCGATTCGTTCTACCCGCGAGTACCTGACGAGTACCTACGCGTACCCTTTAGCGCGAAGGGGCGGGGTCACACAACAGCACTGAGTCCGTTTGCCTCGGTTTGCGTTACATTCCGCGCAATTTTTTTTTAATAATATTGTTAAAAATAAAAGTCGTTTCCCAGTAATATTTTTTGCGCAAAGCTACTTCGTTAGATATACAGTATGCGTAGTTGACGGCTTTGTAATGTGTATTTTTATACCCTATTTATATCAATGCAATATTCAAATTTTACCTAACAAATATTATTTTTCCGTTCCTGTTTCGACGCCAGATACCAACGTCTACCACTCGATGCTCTATAGCGTATTCATACTTCGAGGTGGTAGGCAGTAGACACAAAGTTACGATCCATAAGGGACCGGTGATGAAGCTCAGCTTATGGAGGGGCGTCAGTGTCAAACTGCCGCTTTGAGGACCGAAATCTGTAAGAAAAGAGTATTCTTTTGTGGGTCAAAGTTTAGGAGCTTTTGTGTTTTGTTTCACCATATTTAAAGGTTTGAACTGTTAAGAAAGATGTATACCTATACGCTTCGGTTAGAAATATACATAAATGGATCAGATTGAAAGTTAACATAAAAATTGCATTTTTATAGCTTTTTAAAGTCTTTGCAGCATAACACCCAGCATATTTTTTTTAGCTTAGATGAGTGATTATCGAGAAATACGTCGCAGCACACATAAGATTCCGCTAAAGTGAAAAGAGTAGTCTTTTATTTACGAGTAGTTACCTATAATGCTGATATTTGTATCCTTCCCCTGTCTGGACGTAGTGTCAAGCAAATCCGATGCGTATCAGAGCCTCTCCGGCAAGTTAGCCGTTTGGGAAAACTTATATTACGTCCGCCCCTACACCGTTACATTTATGCACTTTTTATTACTGCCTAATATGAATAAGTTATACCTCGTAGACGTCATAAAACCTTGTATTACTTTCATCTTCCGAGACCAGTGTAATTCACTTCCAAAGTATAATTCTGGAAAATGAATTATGTATTAACTTACCATTGTTACCGATAGTTGAATAAAACACATTTCGTGGGTAGTTGTGCAGATAGGTGCATTGTTACAGGAGTTTGTGAAAAGGATATGTGGTTACGATGACTTCCTGTTGAGTATTTATAAGCTAATAATTTTCCTCTGGTGCTGGGATTTATTCCCGTGGGTGTCATAAAAGGCGACTAAGGGGCTCACTAGAGAAAAGGCAGCAGCGTTCTCTATGCATTTTTAAAACCATACTGCGATCGGCGATTATGGCAAAAAATTACTAGCACAAGGTACAAATGACCCTTTTTTGTCCAAAGTACTCGAGGCCTGTGTACATAAACAATTCTCCAACTTCATTTACAAAAACTCTCTCATCAGTCCGCTCCAATCTGGGTTCAGGCCCAGGCACAGTACCGTTTCTGCTCTCCTCAAAGTGAGTGACGATATAAGGCGAGGAATGGAAGACACTAAAGTTACGGTTCTAGTGTTGATCGATTTTTCAAATGCTTTTAATACCGTCAGTCACGAAGTCCTTTTATCCATCCTCTCCTATCGCATGGTCTCTCCCGAGTGTTTGGAATGGTTTTCTGCCTATCTTCGGGGGCGTCAGCAATCAGTTCTTGCTGGTGACTCTAATTCCAGCTGGTGCGATCTGGAAACTGGCGTCCCTCAAGGCGGCATTTTATCTCCACTTTTGTTCTCTATCTTTATAGATCTCATAACTTCCCTGCTTCAGTGTGCGTATCGTCTCTACGCTGATGACTTACAGCTTTACTGTCAGGCAGGTGTTGACAGCTTAGCCCGTGCGGTCGAGGAGCTAAATCGGGATTTACGTGTTGTCAAAAACTGGTCTGATCGTTTTGGGGTGGCGGTTAACCCAAGCAAGTGTCAGGCTATCATTGTGGGGAGCCCCTATAGCTTGAGGAGGCTGCATGGTTTAACGGTGCCACCTGTTACTTTTGATGGCACAGTGATTCCGTTTAGCTCTGACGTCAAGGATCTGGGTTTGCATGTTGACACTTGCCTCGACTGGCGTAAGCAGGTCGCGATTGTGAGCAAGAAGGTCACTGGAACGTTGCGGTCGCTCTATCGGTTAAAAAATATTCTCCCTTCACACATTAAGGCAATGCTTGTACAGACCCTAATCTTCCCCATAATTGACTATGGTGATGTGTGCTACTATGTCCTGAATGCAGATCTCCTCAATAAACTTGACCGACTTCTTAATAGCTGCATTCGATTCGTTTTCAATCTCCGCAAGTACGATCATGTATCCGCACATCGATCGCTTTTAAAGTGGTTACCCATCCGGCAGCGCAGAGCGTTGAGGGCTTTGACAACCCTGTTTGCTATCCTTCACAAACCCACTTCTCCTTCTTATCTGACCTCTCTCTGTCAATATTTATGCTCTGCACATAGCAAGAATCTTCGGTCTGAAAATAATCGTCTTCTTCGTTGTCCTTCTCATCGCTCTGGTTTTATAAAGTCTTCTTTCTTTGTCCAGGCGGTTTTCCTTTGGAATGCGCTCCCTCAGAATATCAGGACGGTAACCAATCAGGTCACATTTAAAGTGAAAGCTCGAGAACACATACGCAAGAAGTTGGCAGATTCGTCTCAGAATTAAGTTGTTGTTGGTTTTCTTGTTAACTCTCATAATGTTTTTATTTTATTTTTTTTGTTGTATGTATGTATATATTTATTTATTCTTATTATTTTTTTTTAGTTATAAATATTTTCTAAGTTATTTTTGCACCTACTATGTATTGTCTCTGCATCACCCTAAGGTAGACTGGTAGAAAATGCCCAAGGCATTAAGTCCACCTTTGTACAGTTTTTACTTGTGCATAAAGTTTTAATAAATAAATAAATAATAAATGACCCCTAGAGCCCGGTGGCTGACCTAACTTTGGCTACGGGAGCAGCCAACGGCTACGGGGTACGGCTTTGGCGAGGCAAGGGCTGCTAATAATCCACGGAAGATATCCGGCTACCACAATCACCGAAAACTGGATCTGGCGATACAACACGCGTACACTCCTGACAGACGAGAAGATCACCGAACTCGAGGAAGATTTGAGCAGGTTACGATGGCGTATAATAGGGTTATTTGAAGTCTGAAGAGGGGGAAGGGCTTTAACACCGTAGACCACATACATACGCTGCGGCAGGTTGTAGAAGAGACCGAAGATAAGATATGTATAAGCTGTGCCTCTGCTTAATGATTGTGGACTACGAGAAAGCCTTCGATTCGATCTAGACATGGGCAGTACTGTGGTTTCTTCAAAGGGTAGTGGGCAGGACACATTGCGCGAAGTACAGATGGCCGATGGGGCCGTACTGGAAGACGTAGCGTTGGAAGGCCTCCCATAAGGTGGACCAATGACCTTGTGAACGCCACAGGAATCCGCTTGATACGGGATGCACAGAACCAGTCGAAGTAGCGGTGCTTGGGAAGGCCTATGGATGATGCTACTGGTTTGTGTTGGGTAAAATGTGCTAGTTAATTCTCTTGTAAGTTGTACAAGATTAACATTCATTAAAAAAAAAAATATGCATTATAAAGTTTTGCCAATATTGCATAATTACATGGGCTTTTGCACGTAGGTGCCTATCTCGTGATGAATATAAAATCATATAGACTCAATTCAATAGTCTTGGACTTTTTTAATGCCTCTGAAATTAAAACTACTATTAAGAGCGTTTATACCTTATGAGTGACAACGTCGCAATTTAGTGTCATATTTCGTGGTTTTAAATTTTTATCATTACATCGGAGCTATATTTTAAAAATCTGTTTAATTAACTTTTTAGAATTATGTGAAAACTGTGTAAAAGGTAAGAAATCGTTGCGTTTACAGTTCTATTTATATGCAAATAATACATTGGAAACTTGCAGGGCGTTATTTTCATTGTAAAATAACTGTAAGCATTACGGTTACTTACTTTTTAAACACTTTCACGTAATTCTAAAAAGTTAATTAAACAGATTTTTAAAATATAGCTCCGATATGATAAAAATTGAAAACCACGAAATATGACACTAAATTGCGACGTTGCCACTCATAAGGTATAAACGCTCTTAACATTAGCAAATAAACTCATCTGATATCGAAGACCAACTTTAACCGGTACAATGACGTATTCCTTTTAAAATCAAGCCATATTAAATTTAACAGGGTTATCCCCCATATAATATCAACTGAGTTATCATAAGTTCGTCCTTCATAAGCCAGTGACATTAGTGGCTTACAAGCGAAAGCTTTCCGTTCCTAAGGCGACCTGTAATCGGCTTTCTGACCCTTCCCCATATATAAATAGTTGTGTGATATCTGTTGCCGTAAAACTTGAAAGTGGTATGTTTGGGTAGATACTACTTAACCACTGTGTTCTTCTGAAATAGACTCTACTCTTAACTGGAGTAAGTAAAGTCGTTTTGTTGTTGACACATCTACTTATCACGTAATTACCTAAAACGAATCAGTGAAATCATTCCCTAAATCTTGTCATAAAACATAGCTTTATTTCAAGTACATAATGATGTTGTAATAAGAAAAAGTCGAAATATCCACTGATTATGTGTACCCCAGCAAAGAATTAAACTATTTTCCAATAATGTTTACTGTATGACAATCCATGTTTATAATACATTACCTAATGATTCTAAGAATCTTAACTTCAAGACCTTTAAAAAAAATATAACTTCCTATTGCATAAGTGCTACTACTCAACAAATGACGTTTTTAAATGAAAAATTTGATTCAAAATTTAAATTAGACGACGACTTGCCTTTATAAACCTAATGATTGAATAGAATTTATAATATGACATTGTATTAAATAATTCTTTACATTGTATTTAATAATTCTTGACACTATATTTAATAATCCTTGACATTGTATTTGATAGTAGTTAAAGTTTTCCTTATCCTTGACATTGTATGGTTTTAACAACAAATTTTAATAAATTGTACGTCATTTAATTTTAATTCCCTGAAATATTTGTACCCTGGAAACTGCAGAATATTATGGACGTCATATTATGTGTAACACCTTTGTAACAACAATATTCTAACAAACACATTTTAAATAAATAATAAATAAATAAATAAATCATTATAAAAGTTAGAGATAGACGTTAAGTACCAACAGTCTTGAAGTCGCATAACTGGTTTAAGCTTAAAACAGCGATGTTACTCAGCAACTACTTAGTGACTGTAGTTTGCAATGAAAGGAAGTGGCTCAATGTCAAATATTTATATTGAATCGCACCTGGTTGGTTTGGAGTTTGGCTCCAACGTATTTGAGAAACGGCAGGTTGTCATTTATAAAGCCTTTTATGAAACATTCTTGCTAAATGTACTTGTATGTGAAAACAATAATATAAATTGATGAATGGTTAAATTAAATCACCTTGTAAAGAATACGCCCGTTTCACGGCGGGAAAGGTACTTAATTATATGACAATTATCGCGGAGAACGCTTGACGTAGTCACGCAAAATTGACGTAATTAGTGCACGAATAACGTGACTGGTGTGTGTAATACTTAATTAGCCATTGTTTTTTTTTGCGAATTATGTCACTTAAAGAGTCATTCCAGTCAATGTTTCGCTGAAAAGATAAATATAGATGTATTTTGACGACACGGTTGGCGCAGTGGTTAAGCGATTGACTGCTGCGTAACGTGTCGCGGGTTCGATCCCCGCACGGAACAAATATTTGTATGACCTGCAATTAGTTGTTCCGGGTCTGCCCGTTTGTGTATGTAAGTTTAAATGTTTGTAAACGCACCCATGATACAGGAGAAATTCCTAGTGTGGGGCAACGTTAAAAAAAAAAAAAAAATTTTTTTGTGTCCCGTTTTTAGTTTAGGTGCTACATATTACTGTCCGCCTGTCTGTCAGCGGGCTGAATATTGGCCGGTTTTTAAAGAAATATGTAGTGTTAGATAATGACTTGCATTTGGCCGGCTTCTTCTATAGATGTTTTTTTTTTTTTTATAAAATTAATAGTCGATTTTTTTTTGTAATAATCATCTACAGTTTTAAACTTAAGTTGAATGAATATGTACTCGTAACTGAATTTATATAATTATAGTTAATCCGACCTCTAAACCTTTTAATAAACTACCTACCTTCTTTTTTGGAACTTTATCAAATTGTTTCATAATTTATAAACCGTTTGCTGTTTTGTTTGTTGTTTTTGCCTTTTACAACATGAAGTTGTCCTAATCTTACAAACCTAGTCATTTTCTAAAACTACAGAAGCAACTTACTGCTGCGACATTTCCCCTTAAAAGATTTCGATGCACTATGCACTTGTGAATAACGGGTTAAGTGCATGCTTCGAATTTTAAATCGGGTTTTATAGTGCGATGAATTTCACATGTAGATATTTTCAGCTTGAGTAAAAATTGATAGTGGTTTTATAGATTAGTTATAGGTACTAAATCGACAACGTATTTTATGCATTGTGTTGCTAAGTATGGATGGTGCGTTTATTTTTATCGCGAAGTTCATTATTTTTTCTTATCAAAACATATTTCATTGAAAGTCAGCACGAGTCAGCAGCTCGCAGTGATTGGTTGAAAACTAGAATGCAATGCGTTGGGTTTATGGTTTATTTGTGTATTCTCAAGTTATGCGAAACTGTCAAACTTCTCCAAATGATTTTAAACCTTAAAATGTTGAAAGTTAAGTTAAAAGTCGAATGAGAAAATTTGACAGCTACTGTGAGTAAGTACAGTCTCAAAAAAGTGATTTATTTATTGGGTAAATTATGCAAAGTAGGTCGGAGACTTATTTTTTACCGGTTGGTATATTTCACAATAAATCCATCTAAGCCGGAATTAAGCTAGATACTAAAACACATTGTTTTCTTTTGCAGTTAAACAGCTAAGTTTGTATCAACAATAACCATGAGAAACACTCACTGTTTGCTTTAAAGTTCCTAGAAAGTAGCACATAAAAAAAATTAAACAACAGCAAAACGTTACCCGACTTCCCAGCTATCACATGACACGACTCCACCAAGTTTCTTAACGTTCACTTTACGTTAGAATCAAAGCGATGCTCCAAGGTAGTTGCCAGAAAATTACTTGTAAATAATAAAGGGAATTCGGGCCTCACATTGAAACCTTTTTCTCGGTAACGTTATCTCTTTCAACGACTTGCGTGCGCTGTTTTTAAAGTCGGTTACCTATTGTGTATTTGTAGGTGATGATTTTATTTAGGTGCGTTTTGAGTTAATTGATAGTGTTTTATAGTAGTCATAATTATCTTCCGTTTGCTAGCATTCGCTTGAATTTTTGTGAGGCCTCACTGAATACTTTGGAGCTGGTGGTCTGCTTTAGAATGAAAAAATTGCATGAAAGGATTTAACCTGTTTAAGAGTTAGCAATGATTCTTTTAAGACATAAAATAACAATATTTGGTTTTGAACCAGTTTACTGCAAATTCTTGATTTACATAACGTTAATTCCGAAGGTCTGGCTAAAACTGTAAGTCGTGTTGTTTGAAGTGATAAACTATATTTTATTCAAAACTCATTTTCTTTCTCTGCGTTTTTCTTATTACATCTTACTTATTCAATCTGCACTTTATCGAAATATTGTTAGCACTTACTGCCGACATGATAACTATAAGTTATTTATGCGGCATACTCAAATGTCCATTCTCTGGTATTGTTCGTCGAATCGTTGAGCTCCTTAAGTCTAAGTTGAGCTGCACGACTGCTGACAATCGCGTACACTGACTGGACAGGTCCACTCAATCTGTGTGGTTCTTTCCTCAAAAGACCATTTCAGACACCGATCTACATAGCGTTCACATGATCTGACCAAGATTTTGTCTGAACTTTAAAAGAGACTGTGACCTCTGAGTTTGTTCCGGCCTTTCTTCTCAGAGTAGTCAGATAGGAAATGCCAACCTCATCTAGTTTTTAAAATACGATTGACGTGTAAAAGTGTTTGTTCAAACCTACTTACAGAAATAAAATCATTTATCATCTATCGAACTTACACCTACCGACATCACTGTGCCGAAATCATGTTTGCGTCCTTCACGGGTGTAATCTTGTAGTACGTGAACTTTCCAGTTTATTTTCTCTTCCAATTTCGCAGGAGTGCCTGCCAAGGTGTTGTCTGACGTCGGCTTACGGCACACAATACACGGGCTGATATTACAGCTGGCAATATGCGACGAGCTATAAACTAAAACTGGTGTTTGTGTATCTGTATTGATATTGTGATCGATGTTGGCGTCAGGTTGTTGTTTATATAGGTACTTCTCAATCGTTTCAATGGAATCTGTTCTTCATAATGAAAACCATGAACCTTATGATGCATGGAGTTGAATGGTGGTGTGTGGAAGAATTACTTGGTCAATACATTGGATCTCGAGACTTGAGCCTCACGACTTAAAACTATTTTCAACCTAGTATCTCTTATCTTATATTCTAGACTTATATCCTATACAATATTAGACTTATCATGAATTCATGAGTGATTAAATCAGAACCATTAAGTACGGTGAGGCATTGTCTGTTCAAAATTATATTACGAGAATCGGCAGAGCAACTTGTTATTATTATTTTTTTTAATTTGCCGGCCTTTTTTATACTAACTATGACATTAAAGTCACTATGATTGTTCATTCCGTTCAATATTTTTGAAAGATTTCGAATTACCGGTAAAACGTGGTTGATCTGGACACAGGGGTTAATCGGGACGAAACTTTTAAATGCATTTTAACATTGAAATAATATCGTTTGCTGCCAAAAAGGACTCATAATGTGTTTACTATATTATAATTGACGATTACGTGACATTATTGGCAACAAACTAAATTATTTCAACGCTAAAATCCATTTTAAAGTTTTGTCCATATTTACCCCGTTTTCCGGTACTACTAACCACGGTCAATCAAAATAAAAAATATCACGATTCTATTGAATCATTTTAGTATTTATAGCTGTTCATCTAGGTAAATTAAAACCCCGTACGTACACTGGCTTAACCAGCTTTTAAGTTTTCTGCAAGTTTCACGCCAGCGAACAACTTTGTTTTTAAAATCTACAAACTTAGCGGCTAGTTCTGTTTACTTTTATTGTAGTCTGAATAATCAAGTTAAATTGAAAATACCTTAATCTTCTTATTAGTTCGTAATGTGAATCTTGCTTTGAAAATGAATATTCACTAATGAATAAATAGGCTCCTAAATCGACCGGCTGCCGGTCGATTCTGTAACAATCTCACCGTGATAACTTAGGTAAAGTGAGCTATCATTCCACCTGCAGTGCGATTCTTTATCCATCTCACCGTGAAAACATAGGTGAAGTGAGCGTGGAGTGAGCTGTTAGTGTCATCCCACTGATGCTAGGGATTAACCAAGCATTTACAATCATAATCGAGATTTTAATATTTTTATGCAAATTCTAATGGTAATTTTATATTATTTCAAAGCTAGTAGATACTGTTGTTTTTTTATTTTAGAAATTTAGATAAATGTCAAAACAAAACAACATTGACTTTCTAACTGAATTGCTATTTTATTTTAAGACCCCGAAAATAGTAATGTTTAGCCACATAATTACATACTAGCTTTGAAATATTATAAAATGATCAAGAGGATTTGGATAAAAAAATATTACTATAATCTCGATTATGATTGTAAATGTAAAGTTGGTCAATCCCTAGCACCAGTGTGATGACACTGACAGCTCACTCCGCGCAAGTCTTCACGGTGAGATTTTTACAGAATCGACCGGCTGATGCTAGTGATTGACACTATCGACAACTGACTTCAAGCTCACTTCACCTAAGTTATCACGGTGAGATTGTTACAAAATAGCTTGGCTGGTGTCACTTTTGTAAGAAAATATTTTGCATTTAAACCCCTGGTTTTTTTAGGAGTAGAAATGTCTTCAAAATAATTATTTCGTGTAAAAGCTGTACGATGCCTGTATTTCTAAAGAACTTGAATAGTATTGTACACTAGCTGTTCCATATACAAGAATCATAGTATAAAACAAATACGTTCTTACCTATATTTCGATAAAGCTAAATAACACAGAACCTATTTGATATTACCGTACCAAAACGAAACTGTTTCATATTAATGAAAGTAAGACAAATATCATATCGTTTCTCGGTCATAAATAAAGAGAACTGTATCTTAATATTATGACGACCTTACTTCATAAATAATGTTATTTCTTCATATGGAAGTCGTAAGTCAATATTATTCATTCGTAGAACTATTATATTATGTTGGTTATGTCTGTGACTGTTATGTGAAAAAGTTATTATGTCAAAAAAGTCGACAATAACAAAACCATAAAATAAGGTTGCAAAAAATTTAAGTATCACTAAGTATCACATTATCGTCTGCTTAGATTAAACCAACAAGAAAATATGTTTTTTTTTCGTAAACGAGAACAAAGTTGACTGCCATGAGACTAGACTGCGATGATATTGCGACGGGAACGTGAACAAACCGAATTTTAAGATTAGCAGAATACCAATTTTTGATCTATTCACAATGTCATCGCATTCCGGTCTCATGTTTTTCACTTTGCTTGTTAATTAGTAGAATTGACCTGTTCCTCGACACACAACATGTTTTAAATTCTACATGAGGCGTCTACTAGTGACGTTAAACGTTTACACTTAAAAAAATTGTAAAACCTAGTTGTTACATTTGTATGTAACAACTAGGTTTTACAATTTTTTGTTAAGTTTTCTGTCAACAAAAAACTGAACAAAATAGCGAGCTATTCGTGTCATGATGCACACCTATTATAGGAGGATCAGCCAGACGATTCTGTAAAAATGTCACCGTGAAGACTTGCGTGGAGTGAGCTGTTAGTGTCATCCCAATGATGCTAGGGATTGACCAACGTTACATTTACAATCAAAATCGAGATTATATTAATATTTTTAATCCAAATTCTATTGATCATTTTATAATTATTTCAAAGCTAGTATGTAGTTAAGTTGTTAAATATTACTATTTTCAGGGTTTTCAAATAAAATAGCAAAACAGAAATTCAGTTAGAAACACAATGTTGTTTTTCTTTAATATAAAATTATCAATAGAATTTGCATAAAAAATATGATTAAAATCTCGATTATGATTGTAAATGTAATGTTTGGTCAATCCCTAGCATCAGTGGGACGACAGTGACAGCTCACTCTACGCTCACTTCACCTAAGTTTTCACGGTGAGATGGTTACAGATTCGCACTGCTGGACTGGTTCCATGATTACTGCAATCGAAATAAGTTGGATTAAAATATTTCAAAGTGTTAAATGTGTACATTTACTAGTAAGCCAAACCCTATATTAGGTATGATTACAAATTATCGAATATCTCAATTATTGCCAGAGTCAACGTCATCAAGGACCTTGGGGTAACTGATAACTGGTGGCCAAGATTTGACTTTGTGTACCGTCTGTGTTTCTTTGGAGAACTCATCTCCTTCATGTACTTATTGTGAAAACTATATAAATGAAAAACACATAATATATTAAGAGCGTGTCAAATGTCCAATATGGTGTGCCGGGATTTTGAGCTTGATTTATTCAAAGAGGTCAGAAATTAAAAAAAGATTTTACGAATCCTTTTCTTTGAAGTGTAACTCTGTTGTGTAATGTATTTTATTTTTGTTTATTCTCTTCAGTTGTTTCTATGTATAACTCTCACGCTGTTTGCACCGTTTTGTAAATTTTATACATAAGTTTATATATGTGGAAACTTGTAATTGGCTTTCTTCTACATATTAATTCTGACTACTTGATATTAGCTGTAAGTTTTATTAAAACTGATAAAATAAAATATCTAAAACACCGTCAATACAATGACACACATGGTGTTTTACACACGTCCTGTTTTTGACAAGTCTTTTTCAACACTTCTTGATATCAAGTATCACTTATAAATAAATGGGTGTAAGATATATGTAAATGCGGCGTTATAGAAATTTCTTTCAGGTGGCTGTTTCAGCCTATTTAATTTTTAAATTAACAATAGATGAAACAGCATTTTTTCATTACACCTTTTTCTCGTGCCTACCTTCTCTTGTCCACAACATCTCAAGAGGTAGGTACTTACATTATTCAACTTTAAAGCCCATCGTTTACGACGCTACTCAAAAGTAGCGTGTTACAAACGCAAATCACTAATGCAATGAGAAGCTAGGATGTCCCTACGCAACAAATCACAAACGAATTAATAACGCGTTAGAAAGGCGTTTCGTGTATGGAAGGTCATTGAAATAGGTATGTACTACTGAAGTGACCTTTTGTCCGCTCATGTGTGAATTGACTTTGAAATACTTTTGAGTAGCATCGTGAGCCATCGGCCTACCTCTAATACTTCAATGTAATCGCTTGTCATAGTAGTATCTCGTGCAGGAAGGTAGATACCTAGGTATATGTCTATATATAGCATCTGAGTCTTCATCCGTAGTTCAGACTGCCTGCTACCACAAAGCAAAGAGACGTCCACACACAGTCCTTAACACTTATCCTACAACATTGTTCATGTTAAATAAAAGCCACAGCCTCCCAAGAGTTGGGTGCGACAGCTTCAGGTCAGTTGCCCGAGGGATGATGAAGGCGAGTAATTTACTGCGTCCCGGTTACACTGTGACAGATGGGCAGTCGTGTCGCATACGGAGAAATGGAGATGGGAAAGGAAGTTCTATTTGGATGCGGTAAGGTGGTGGTCAAGACTGTTATTGAGGCAGATTATAGATTTCGTTTTGATGTTGAACTACTTAATTCAAGGTACGTTAATTAGCACGATATTTTCTGTGTTTTTTTTATGTGTTTGTGTTCGTAGACAACCAATATACGCACGCAACGCACGATTTTTCCAACTATTGTCAACTATTCGTGTTGAAATTGTGTAAAAAAAAATATGCATCATTTCTGCACTTATACCTACCGTAATTTTTGCTTTTTCTGAATATATTGTTTTTGCATGCTGTGTCTATCGCCTAATATTGTGCACTTGGCTTGTACTCGTATGTTTGCTTGTATTAAGTCGATCGAACAGTTTAACGATTGTAGATAGACCAATAAATAAATATAGAAATATATAAATAAATGCGTTTTTGGTAGATACTGTACAGGCTTTAACCAACACGATTTTCGTAACCAACCTCCACGGCCCCGAACGTACCGTTAGGATCTCTTACCATCACATCTTATGCTTTTTTCCTGTGATTTATGTAAAATAAGTTATTATCAACGTTTAATTGTATGTCACATTTGTCGTACTTCTATATGAACCCTGAACTCTAATACAAATCTTTTCTGGAGTAGAATATCCTAACAAACCCAATTTACTCAAAATGCCTTCTCCATTCCAACCGGTGTCCAAACATTTGCAGTAATATTCAGAGCTCCATCACAAACGTAGGCCTCATTTACTAAAATATCCGGGCCATCTGCGACCTCATGACTGTTTAAGGATATTTGTCATTTGTGCCGAGCCGTTTAGGATATTATATTCTTAGATTGCAATTTGTTTGAGTGGATTATATGAATTTAAATATTAGGTGAATTGTTTAGTTCTTTTGTGTGGATTTGTTAGTATTTTGTTACCGGGAAGTTTGTTTTTGTAGGACATTACTGCCTGTGTGCTAGAACCATGCAAAACGGATTGATTTTTCGCTAATCTGCAGGCAGAAACTCTAGATTTTAATAAAATTTATTCACCCTACGTAGTTTTCAATTAGAGGTAAAACGGGACTTAAAACTGACACCTATCTTCACCGTTTAAATAACCGAATACCTACATTGTCAAATAAACTAATCTAACATTCAGTATAAAATTCTGTTTCCAATTCCATAATATCTGGACATGCAAGGAGTCTAGAATCGATTCTATTTTATTGTAAATGTTGACGTTCAAAAGTGCCTTTCATAAATACTTGAAATAAATGCTTTGACTTAGGAAACTGTTGGCTATTGCAGCCTAAGCCCAGAAATGATCCGTATACAGGGTGGCAGGGACATCAATGCGTAAATTATCCGTATACAGGGTGGCAGGGCCATCAATGCGTAAATTATCCGTATACAGGGTGGCAGGGACATCAATGCGTAAATTATCCGTATACAGGGTGGCAGGGACATCGATGCGTAAATTATCCGTATACAGGGTGGCAGGGACATCGATGCGTAAATTATCCGTATACAGGGTGGCAGGGACATCGATGCGTAAATTATCCGTATACAGGGTGGCAGGGACATCGATGCGTAAATTATCCGTATACAGGGTGGCAGGGACATCGATGCGTAAATTTTCCGTATACAGGGTGGCAGGGACATAAAGCGTAAATTATCCGTATACAGGGTGGCAGGGACATCGATGCGTAAATTATCCGTATACAGGGTGGCAGGGACATCGATGCGTAAATTATCCGTATACAGGGTGGCAGGGACATCAATGCGTAAATTATCCGTATACAGGGTGGCAGGGACATCGATGCGTAAATTATCCGTATACAGGGTGGCAGGGACATCGATGCGTAAATTATCCGTATACAGGGTGGCAGGGACATCGATGCGTAAATTTTCCGTATACAGGGTGGCAGGGACATAAAGCGTAAATTATCCGTATACAGGGTGGCAGGGACATCGATGCGTAAATTATCCGTATACAGGGTGGCAGGGACATCGATGCGTAAATTATCCGTATACAGGGTGGCAGGGACATAAAGCGTAAGTTATCCGTATACAGGGGGTGGCAGGGACATTGATGCGTAAATTATCCGTATACAGGGTGGCATGGCAGGGACATCGGTGCGTAAATTATCCGTATACAGGGTGGCAGGGATATAAAGCGTAAATTATCCGTATACAGGGTGGCAGGGACATCGATGCGTAAATTATCCGTATGCAGGGTGGCAGGGACATCGATGCGTAAATTATCCGTATACAGGGTGGCAGGGACATCGATGCGTAAATTATCCGTATACAGGGTGGCAGGGACATCGATGCGTAAATTATCCGTATATAGGTTGGCAGGGACATCGATGCGTAAATTATCCGTATACAGGGTGGCAGGGACATCGATGCGTAAATTATCCGTTTAGAGGTTGGCAGGGACATCGATGCAGAAACTGTTACCTTGGGTTCAGGGGGGCTACTCCCCAACCACGAAGTCCATCGTTTCGACAGAAGTTACGGACGTTTCCTACTCCGTATCACTTACACAAGACAAGATTGGTCCGACGCCTGAACTAAAAATTAATGACAAAAGGTTTAGACAGTTCTCCTTACTCTCGAGGTGTGCCCGTCCAGAAATGTTAATTAATCGGGAGTAGGGTTCACTTTTAAGTATCAAACTACTTTCTGACGGGCCCGTATCCTCGTTGACGGACTTAGAGAGTAGGCCCCACGTATATGATTCTGGACGCCCCTGCATAAAAAATTATCGTCGGTTATTAAAATAAAATTTGCTGTTCCATACAGTTCGACCGCGTAGGTATTGCACTTTTGTATGAAACAGCAGATTTGTTTTTGATAACCAACCATACATTTTTCTAGAATTATGTGCTGAATTTATGGTTGCAGTTTACGCGTCGATAGCCCTGCCACCTTTTATACATGATGTTGAATGATGTTTATTTCTGTAATAACCTTTAAACAAACACTTTTCAAAAATTAGATGATGTCGATGTTTTCTATCCAAATACTGTGAGAAAAAATACCAAAATCAAGGTAAAGATAGTTCATATTAAATATCAGACTAGATTTTCTTCGTCGTAGCTAAACATAAGTGAAGGAAAACGGGTCACTTGCTGCCTACTCGGCTAGACCCAAATTCGTTATTAATATGTGACCCAAGCGGCACCAAAATGTTGCGCCTTCTATATTCTTAGGGCAGTATTATCAGGCCAATGTCTTATGAGCTTTTAATGTAGACCTGCTCTATTGATTCGATTAAGTAACGTTTCAGATACGTTCCAATAACATAACTAATAATATTATAAATGCGAAAGTGAGTTTATAATAATAATAATATGAAACAACATCCACACAAGGTCCCGAACTAGGCAGAGCCTGTACTACGGTAACCTGATGACTGATATACATACATAAAATACATATACACACCCAGACACAGGACAAACAGACATGTTCATGCACACAAATGTTTGACTTGTCCGGGGATCGAACCCGAGACCAGCGACTCAGAAGGCAGGGTCGCTACCAACTGCACCAACCGGTCAGTCAGTTTGTTTGTTTGTTACTACACACTTTCATGCTAAAACGGCTGAATAGATTTAGATGAAATTTGGCACATGGGTAGACCATGACCTGGAAAAGGACATTCGCTACTTTTAATCCTGGATCGAAGACGAAATCGTGGGCATTTGATTTGATGTATGTGAAAGAATTAGTAAGCTTTCTATCAGCAGCAGCAGGCGAATCGCATGTTAACGTTTAACAAAAGAAAAGCCTTTAAAAACTTCGAACTGTCAATACTTGATTCAACCGTTCTCTCATATCGACATAGGCTACATACCTTATGACATAAAAATAGATTAGCCAGTCACCTAGAACGGAAGCGAGACTGAGTATCGAGTGCATGGCATTGTCACACTCACACCTAAAGATCTTGCAAAAACGTACAAATTTGTTTAGACACTCATTTGATTATTTTCATTTTATTTACTTCATACACAATTATATCTATCTATCTACTGCCTCACAAAATAAAATTTTACAAATAAACACACGAAGTCCCAATTCTCTTATTTCCGCCATTCAATAAAGGGGATTTGGATATACAAAATGAAATAATTTCCTGCTTGCAAGGACATTGTAGCGTAAGACTGCTCGTTATTAAAATGCTACTTCGGATGGCTGACGTAATTTCTTGTTCCTCTTCAAAGTATTGCTTTTGTTTCAAAAATAGCTATATTTTAAATAACAATTCTTTATAAATAAAAATTTCTTTTGTTTAAGATATAAAAGGCTGAGATTCTTGATTAACGTCGTCTAAGTCAAAGAATTAAGGTCATTGTTGAACTTGGACTAATAGGTCCTGTTGTTTCTTTACTAAGACGGCTTCAACTAAAGTCTTTTAGGGGTCACGACTTGAATCGTATGGTCGTTTTTCACTTTTTATTTTGTATTTCGTGTTTCAAGAACTGTTGCCAAACAAATGTTATTCTTTATTTCTTTCTTTTTTTCCCAACCGTTGAAATTGTCTGTTTTTTTTTGTGAGCAACCTAGGGTAGTCGTCTAGTGAATCATAAACTTTGGTGCAACAGAGTAGGTATTGAAATTCATTTATTGTTCAGTGTCCACTGTATCCAGTGCATTACATAATAATGTAGATACCTACACAAAGTTGACGGCAATTATTTTACTTTTCTGATTGCTTCCCAGACAGTTAACATATGGGCAATTCCCGTATTTTTCTCATTCTAATCTCAGTATCAATCTGTCAAAATTTGTATAGCGTTTACCTACATTTTGGACATTTGACTGTCGCTGAGATGAGATTGCGACTGGGTTTTGAACGTTTTTAATTACGGGAATAGGCCTTCTGGTCTAGATTTTGAAATATTTAATGACCTTTGTGCAAATAAGTAGTTATTGGAATTCATTTAGGTCCAGTGTTGTAAGTAGGTACCTAATCTACAATTCAAGTCAATTGTGTAATTATTTTGATTATTTCTCGGACAGTTAACGTGTTAAGAGGAGAACTAGACACCAATCACTTTATTTTAGCGTTAACTAGTTTATAAGAACAAAACAATCACCCATCCATCTCTCAACTCTAGAAACCCTGCTTAACTAGCTAGACAGATCGATCTGCCTAGCTTAAGGTTCAAGCCCCTCACGTTACCAACAAAGTGCACATACTATTTATTGGTTGAGCACACTCTGCGTAATTGGCAGGTACGCAGGTAGTGGCAACCAGCCAGCCGCCGACATAAACTAGTGAAAGTTAACCAAAAATACGCGAATATAGTCGTACGTAGATATTTGTTCTTTATTGTTACTGTAGAAAGGTTCAAAGTCAAAGTCAAGTCATTTATTTTAAATAGGCACATAAAAGACGCATTGAATGTCAAAGTTTACAAAAAAAAATGGTTGTATGAAGAAGAATGGGCAAGAAACTTCACTGTTACTTTTATAAAATGTTTTATAAGATTATGTATACATATTTTTAAATAATTAAATGTGAAACCGATGCACCTAGAATAAAAATACTATTCCACAATAGGTAAAAACAATTAAATATAAAGCAATGACAGGTAAATTAATTATGTGATAGAGAGAGCCTGCGCAGAAGACTTGCGCACTATAATATATCTCGCGCAGAAGGCTAGTCTCCGTTGAGATTTGCCGCCATGGCCGAAATACGGTCTGGAGGACTATACTTACTCCCATATTTACAAATATTGTAAAAGTGGAAGATTTTCCTAAAGTTTTAACAAGTAATCATTTAGTGTGTGAGTCAAAGTAATTACAGAATGTAAAATCAATGTCATAAATCCCATAAATTATACAATTAAATTAGCAACCAGTTTGATTTAGTCTAGATTCTAGATTGTCCTATGGAGCTGGACCAGTATGTTTTTAATAATCCTCTAATTTTAATATCTTATTAATTTGTTTTAATATGTTTGTTTACAAAGTGTACTTTTATTATGAATTTTAAATTTTCTTTCTTTTTATCACGAGGTATTTTGTTGTAACATTTGAAACGGAGGTGACCTGAAACCTGAAAAATCGTTGATAGGTTTAAAGACATTTATTTCTCATAAGAACTTAAATTACATAGTTCACTTAAAATGAGATACAAAGTACCTACTTATATATATTGATAAATAATAATATCGTATTTGCCTCTGGGGCGTTGGTGACGTTACAGGGTACATATATGCTTCTTAAGTTTAGCCTTAAATATATTTATACTATCACATCTCTTTAAATCCTCCGGTAAATCATTAAACAGTTGTGTCCCCTCAACCAATATTGTTTTTTTCCCGTAATTAGTCCGTGCACGTGCAGTCATTAGTTGAAATTTGTTTCTTGTGTTGTATGTTATTACTTTTTTATGTAGTTGTATGTTTGATTGTACGGATTTAGTTTTGTGGTATATTTTTTTGTTGGATATAGATAGTGATACTGAAATAATACTTTGATCATTTTGTTTGTATTCGTTGTAGTGAGTTAAGATTAGATTTTGCGGCTGACCCCCACACTTCGATTAGGTAGTCAAGGTTTGATTTTACTAATGAGTTATATACAGGGTTACTGGTAATTCGACGTATATCCGGCAGGGGCTGATAAGGGGGCCAAAATGCAACAAATTGAACCCCCCATGTGTATGGCCGAAATTCAATAGTTTTCGAGATATTAGAATTTTAAGGGTTTTTCGATATTTACCCAAAATTTGACATTTAATTCCAAATAAAATAAAAACTACATATTTGAATGGGTACCATTAAAAATGATGTTGTAGCTGGCACTTCAATTAAGCTATGGACATAATTAAAACTACTTAATTTAACAAAATAATGAAAATAATGAGCGATATAAGAATAATATCTTACCAATATTTTCATTTTACGCTTCAAAAATGTTGTCTCGTCACAAAAATTTCTATGACATTAATCGTACAAATAACTAAAACAACTTGCTTATCCTGTAAGCTTTCCAGAAAGGTATAAAAGTCAATTTTAAATTACATAATTCGTGGCATGGCATGTGTTTGAACCGGCGCGGGGAGAGAAATTATCTGTGTTTTTAGTTTATGATCCTCGCTAAAACAACCGATTTTCATGGCGAAATTCTTCGCGATAGGGCGGGGTGTGCGGGCGGGGGAGTACACGGCGTCTGCTGCGCTCGCGTCGCCTTCCTTAGTAAGTTTTGACTCTCCGCCGCGCAAGCACGTGTGTTGTTATCTTGCTACCAATCTCTCATCCCGTTAATTTGTTATCGATCATTATTGTTAATTCTTGTTTCTCTTGTTATTCTTTTAATTATCATTGTTATTTCGGATAACATGGCTTCGTATCCTAATAACGAATACGCAGACATAATGTTTTGTTATGGTTTTGCCGATAGAAACGCGGCTGCGGCTCGGCGAGAATACCAACGCCGCTTTCCCGATCGTCGACTTCCCCACGTTACTGTTTTCGGGAGCACCTATCGACGATTGTCTGAAACTGGCAGTGTTCAAAGAGCACAATTCAACGCTGGCAGACCTCGACGGTACACGGCTGACGAAGAGGACACCATTCTTCAGTGTTTTATTGATGACCCAAACATCTCAACCAACATTGTTGCAAGACAGCTTGGTATGTCCCAGTGGAAAGTGTGGTCGGTAGTACATCTATCAGGTAGACACCCGTACCATTATCAACCTGTTCAAACATTGCACGAGGGAGATCCTGCCAGGCGACTCGAATTTTCTCGGTTTATGTTAAACGCTGACGCTGACCAGGAACATTTCCTAAGAAATATTTTGTGGACTGACGAGTCAAAGTTTGACCGGGATGGAATAACGAATTACCATAACTTACATTTTTGGGCACCTAAAGCAGGCAGGAATCCAAAAAAACCAAAACGAAACTGCGTCGCAAATGAGATTTTCCCTGAACGTATGGATGGGTGTCGTTGATAATTATTTGGTGGGCCCTCATTTCTTGCCCCAAAATTTGAACGGCGAAAATTACGAGGAGTTTTTGAGAAACAACCTAGACGATTTGTTGGCGGATGTTCCCGAAGAAATAAAAAACAACCTCATGTTTCAACATGATGGTTGCCCAGCACATTACCGGATTACTGTCCGACAGTGGCTAGACGAGAGATATTCAAACCGATGGATTGGGAGGGGAGGGCCAATTCCGTGGCCAGCACGAAGCCCTGACATCACACCACTTGATTTTTACGTTTGGGGTCATATGAAGGCATTAGTTTATGTGACCCCATTAAATTCAGTCGAAGAACTTCGACAGCGAATAATAAACGCGGTGCAACAGATGAGAACAACGTTCACATCAAGAGTGACGAAAACCGAAGTTAGGAAGAGAATTCGAACCTGCATTCGTAATCGAGGGGCTCATTTTGAACAAGATGTGTAAAATTTGTAATAAAATTTGATGTACATTTTTTTATGCATTTTATTTCATACAAATACAAATGACCCTTTCTCTCCCCGCGCCGATTTAAACACATGCCTTGGCACGAATTATGTATTTTAAAATTGACTTTTATAGCTTTCTGGAAAGCTTACAGAATTAGCAAGTTGTTTTAGTTATTTGTACGATTAATGTCATAGAATTTTTTGTGACGAGACAACATTTTTGAAGCGTAAAATGAAAATATTGGTAAGATATTATTCTTATATCGCTCATTATTTTCATTATTTTGTTAAATTAAGTAGTTTTAAATATGTCCATAGCTTAATTGAAGTACCAGCTACAACATCATTTTTAATGGTACCCATTCAAATATGTAGTTTTTTTTTTATTTGGAATGAAATGTCAAATTTTGAGTAAATATCGAAAAACCCTTAAAATTCTAATATCTCGAAAACTATTGAATTTCGGCCATACATATGGGGGGTTCAATTTGTTGCATTTTGGCCCCCTTATCAGCCCCTGACAGATATACGTCGAATTACCAGTAACCCTGTATAATTAGACGAACTTTTTTCGGAATACATATACATATCATCTCTATTTCTAGGTTAGATTAGGATGCTTCTATTTTAGACCAATTACTGATTGGTTAGGTATTCAAAGAAGTCTCTATCTTTGTAAATAACCACGTCCTGGTTATGAAAGTCTTTTCAATAGAAAGTTACGTTTGTCAATCCAATTTTAGCCAACACTGCGCGTCGATGTCGATGCCACCCTGAAAACTGGTATATTATTTGGCAACAAATAACTTTTGATCAGAAGTATGAAAGAAGAAGACACACACACACACGTTGATGATAAGGGTACGAAACAAGATAGAAGGTCTGATCAGGAATTTTAGAAATTGAGGTCTTAAAGTTCATTCGATGGTTCTTACATTAGCTATTACAGTTTGTTGAATACATCCTGGATATATTAAAGATATTTTTCCAAAGCAATATTTTGGAAGGGCTAAAAAAGCTTTTGATTAAATTGAAACAATACACTCTTACCATGAAAATCCATAGTAACAATACACTGCCCTCTACTTCACCATACATTGCTTATTTCATCAACCACACTTCGCAAATTCAACCTCCTGTGCTAACAAAAGCGACAATGGACACCGAAACAAAAATTCGACGGTTGTCTCAAAATTTTCAGGCTACTAACGTCTGATAGTGATGCGTTAAGGAATGCTCAGTGTTGCATTGACAATCCCCTCTATCTCTGTGCCTCACGCCGCTTCAGAAGCGAATTATCCAATAAACATAATGAAAATTTAAGCCTACCGTCGCTGACGATACCGTCGGGACGTCTCTTACAGATAATCCTTACACAGCTTCTGTCAGTGCGGAAATAATGCGCAAATTATACTGAAATGAAACGCAGTTTGTGATAATAATGACATCAATTGTGCGACAGCCGCCGCGATTGTCAATTGTTTTCGAGAACATTTTGCGGTAAATATTTAATGGCGTAGATGTTCTTATGTTTTTTGGTGTTTTGTGTTAAGTCGACTACTTATTCATATTATTTATGATTCGAATTTTGTAAAATATGAGGCTGGACGTTGTCAGGATATTTTAACAGAATATTTTAATATTTCTGTAAATAACATGTACACTTGCGTGCAAAAAAATCGATCCACTCCGTTCACTTCGATTTGAAACAAGATAATTCGACCAGTTTAATTAACAATAACCCAATAGTCTGTGTACAAAAATCTTCCTGAATGTATGTAGATTACGTCTGTGAAAAAATGTGCAAAACAGATTCATTAGTTTTTGAGAAAATCGCGAACTTAAAAACATAGGGTTCGAATAAAAACCTCTTTCATTTTTGAAGTTTGTTCAAAGTTGAAGTTACATGATCAATAATCGATCGGTATTAGACAAAATTAAGTCTTTATCAACTTCACTGACCAATAACTTCACGCAGTTTCTCCAATCAGTGATGAGTGATGAGGAAATCTGAAGAATCAAGTCGATCTGCTCAAGAATATTGTTTTTACCAAAGTATAGGGTATACGTAAATAAACTTTATCTTACCTACCTATACATATTATAAAATAATTAAAATATACATTAACATTTTTTAGATATCGTCTCTCAAATAGAGAGCATGGGGTGGGCCAGTTTTTTTGCACGGAAGTGTATATTAGGTATTCATACCCAAGAGGCCGTGAGCTATATCTACATAATACAAATTTTATATTAATTCATTCACTGTTATACAATACAACGCACACCCTAAGCCGCGTGGCTCTAGAAACATGGAATTTTGCACAAGAGTTCCTTGTATAACAAAAATTAGCAAATAAGGAACGATTTTAGAAAGTTCATCAACTAAAGGAGTGAAATATAAGATGAAATTTGGTATGGAACTGCGTAATATTTATCGATGGGACATTTGGGATGTTCCATAGGGCACATGGAAAGATAGAAAGAAGCAAGGAAAATAGGTTTATTGGTCACAGAAAAACGTGCTTACAAAAAAGGAAGTCTGTAAAAGATCGCTTTTAGAGATAAGACCGCTCATTGTGTCACTGATGGGTTTTTTAGTGTTATAAATATTGCGACTGTGAGAAAATACCTATTTTTTCTGCGGGATTTTCAATTTTATATTTACGTGATGCGTGTACGATTAGGAGCGATTCGTTGTTTTTGGAAATTAAAGGATCTAGGACTGACCTTGATTCGATCTTCAAACCTCGTGACTGACGATTCGTTTTTCTGGATTCCTTCTTCACGAAAACACTGCACTGATTCACAATTAATGATTAGTATGGGGTTATAGAAGTTTTTAGAAGATTACTGCGCTCACGCAAATATTAATGTTTATCGATCGGCTTTCACACACGTTATAGAAGTATAGCGGATGCCAGCGCCACGTCGCGGCTTTTCTTCAGAATCTTGTCGAAAGACCTCGAAGATAATCTTCTTGTCTCTTCATCGGGTTATAGGAGTGAAAAGGATGGAGACAGGAAATAGGAATACGAAACGCTCGCTCCTAATACTGCTAATTTTAAGGATTTTTTTTTATAAAATAATGAGTTTGCGTTTTAGGCCTTTGGACTATATATTAAGTATGTTATATTTTTGGCGAACAGTCACCCTATGTAAAAATGGTACATTTATATCTGTAATTTCTTATGGTGTACATAATAAAGAGTATTCTATTTTATTTTATAATTAGCTTTAATAAAAAAAAATTAAAAAATTAAATAGATGGCTTGCTTTCTTGGCTGGCTAGGCTGACTTTTCTACTGATAGATGACTAATTAGCTATAGTAAATTAACTGCATTTTATAGAACCTACCGAAAAACAAAACTAAATAATAAAACTATCTAATAACAAACCACGACAATAACATAATAAATACAACATAATTGATTGCTTCAAATTAATTGCGAGCCTGTAACACACGACGTGACGTGATTACCCTAATCCGAACTCTCGTTAACGAATAAAACATTTACCAGGGGGCTCCGGACGCACCATGAATATGAATACCTTACTTTCTCTCGTATACCTGAGCTCTGAAAGTTTATTTCATTAGTGAAACTCTTTGGCATGGCCGGTATGCTGTTTCGTGAAGTTTTGCGTTTTATTAATATCAGTTGCGTTCGGGATTTTAGTTTTGAATGACTGGAATTGAACGGTTTAGTTTTGGAGCATTGAAATA
Source organism: Brachylomia viminalis (assembly GCA_937001585.2). Classification (NCBI taxonomy): domain Eukaryota; kingdom Metazoa; phylum Arthropoda; class Insecta; order Lepidoptera; family Noctuidae; genus Brachylomia; species Brachylomia viminalis. Next base: position 16,831,953 of record OW443299.2, read on the forward strand.
TTCAACTTCTGTTATTTTTGAGAGTTCATATAAAAAAAAAAAACTAAAACATGGACCAACATTTTGCAGTGTTGGTTCATGTTTTTAGTTACACTGGGCCGCAAAGGAAGCGGGTGGGTAGCAAAAACCTCGATAACTTCTAAAATATTAGAGCTAGCTTTATGAAATAAAGACTGTATTATAGACAATTTTATAGTGCTTCAATCAATGTCATAAAAAAATCAAGATTATGAAGTTTATTTTGAATTAAAGTAAGATAAGTGAAAATTACTATTTTCACTAGATTTCGACAAATACGTGTCAAATATTTATTTATTTATTTATTAACACTTTATGCACAAGTAAAAAAAAATACTGTACAAAGGCGGACTTAATGCCTGAGGCATTTTCTACCAGTCAACCTTAGGGTGATGCAGAGATATACCATGGCAGGTGCAACATACGGGATAGATAGCACGGAAATGACTTTAAAATCCAAGAATAAATACTAATGGTTGCATATTAGAAAATCAAAACTTTCTCGAACAAATTTCAAAAGAACAATTAACGAAATAACAAAATTTAAAATGACCAAATGTTTTATTTAGAAAAAAATTAAAATCCCAATGTATGTGACATCAAATGAACGACTGAGCAAAAGTTGCTAGATGTAATTTTAAAATATCAAATCATTACCAATCAAATTACATAAACACAAATGACGACTGAATAAATTTGCTAGATGTAAATATAAGTACCTACCAAATCTATATATATCTCAACTTGCTTCCAAACTATACTACATCACTTACGCCTGACAAGATTTGAGATTATACTCGTAGTTTAATAAAATAATATTTATTTCTGGCTCCTCGCTCCGCTCGTCGCCCTCGCGCTCGCTTCGCTCGCATTTGAATTGTCTCTGGTTTTCTGTCAGCCATGTCGCCGCTCGCGCTATCCTAAGCTCGCTCCTTTGTGTCAGCTAGGCTCTTGATACCCTGGGTGGCCCCTCGCTTACACTCGGGCTACATACAAATAGCTCGCAGGTGATGCATCATTATAGGTATTTTGACCATTTTGACCAAAGGCTTTCTGTATCAGACAGGCGCTATTCGCTAATATTAATATTATCTTTACCTTTTTCAGTTAATCCATTTGATAATTAATAATTTATCCAGTAATCTATTTTGACCTTTAAACGATTTGGTCAATAGTGAAATAAATAATTTAAACATTGATATTCCAGACTTTGGTCAGCTGAACTTTTGATCAAATGACCATCGTTATTTTAAACTTTGTTGATTTGTACGTTGTTCTTTTGAAATTTGCTCAGGAAAGTTTTGATTTTCTAATATGCAACCATACTAATACATAAATACATACATATTAACAAAATAAACCTTGTTCAGGAGAAATAACGATAGGAAGAGGAGAAAACGAATCCAACATATCAGCGCTGGGATGTTTCGGCCAACTTCTGACGGATATGTTCACGTGTCATCACTTTAAAAGATAACCGACTGGTTGCTGTCCTGATATTCAGAGGGAGTGCATTCCAAAGAAAAACCGTCTGGACAAAGAAAGAAGAATGAATAAAGCCGGAACGGTGAGAAGGACATCGTAGAAGACGATTGTTGGTGGAACGAAGATTTTTACTATGGGCAGTGCATAAATATTGAATTTGGGACGTCAGGTAAGAAGGAGTAGTGGGTTTGTCCAGAATAGAGAACAACGTAGACAGAGCCCTCAACTCTCTGCGCTGACGAATGGGTAACCATTTCAAAAGCAGTCGGTGCGCAGATACATGGTCATACTTACGAAGATTGAAAACGAATCGAATGCAGTTATTGAGAAGGCGGTCAAGTTTATTGAGGAGATCTGCATTCAGGTCATAGTAACACACATCCCCATAGTCAATTATAGGAAATATAAGGGCCTGCATTGCTTTTATGTGTGATGGGAGAAGATTTTTCAACCGATAGAGTGACCGCAACGTTCCGGTGACTTTCTGACTTACAGTCGTGACCGGCTTTCGCCAGTCTAGACAAGTGTCGACATGCAGACCAAGATTTATAACATCAGAGCTAAACGGGATGACTGAGTTGTCGAAGATTACAGGTGGCACAGTTAAGCCGTTCAGCTTCGTCATGCTGTAGGGGCTCCCCACTATGATAGCCTGACACTCGGCGGGATTAACCACCACCCCAAATCGATCAGACCAGTTTTTTACAACATTTAAATTCCGGTTTAGCTCCTCTATCGCATCGGATATGTTGCCAACACTTGCCCGGCAGTAAAGCTGCAAATCTTCAGCATAAAGATGATACGCAGTCTGAAGTTCGGTGGTAATGAGGTTAATAAAAATGGAGAATAAAAGAGGAGATAATATACCGCCTTGAGGGACGCCAGCTGCAAGATCACACCAATTCGACGAAGAGTCTCCAGCATAAACAGACTGCTGACGTCCCCGAAGATAAGAGGTAAGCCACTTCAGTACCTCCGGAGAGACCATAAGATAGGAAAGGATGGATAAAAGGACTTCGTGACTGACGGTATTAGAAGCATTTGAAAAGTCAATTAACACTAGGACTGTAACTTTAGTGTCTTCCATTCCTCGCCTTATATCGTTGGTCACTTTAAGGAGAGCTGAAACGGTACTGTGCCCGGGCCTGAAACCGGATTGAAATGGACTGATGGGGGAGTTGTGGTGAATAAAGTGGGAGAATTGTTTGTGAACGCTGGCCTCGAGCACTTTAGATAGAAAAGGAAGGATGGAAATTGGGCGAAAGTGACTAGGAAGAGAGGGATTGGATATCTTAGGCAGGGGCCGAACAAGGGCTTTACGCCACAGAGAAGGGAAAACACCGGTGTAAAGGGAAAAGTTAATGATGTGGGAGATTGCAGGGAGTAGTTGATCAAGAGCCGTCAGGATCATATGGCGGCTAATATTATCGCAGCCCACGGCTTTGGATTTAATGGATAGGATACTCTTTTTGATCTCTCCCGGGTCGACTGGGGAGAAGACAATAGAAAATGGAAATATGCAATTCTTACTCATTTTAGTATATTGTATTGCCACCACGAGCTGTTAATACAGCTGTTATACGGTTTGGCATGCTTTCCACCAGATTTCTGAGCCGATGCTGAGGAATATTCTCCCATTCCTCTATCAGTGCTTCTTTCAGTTCACGAAGCGTGATTGGACGGGAACTTCGCTGGCGTACACGTCGTCCCAGTTCGTCCCAGGTATGCTCGATGGGGTTGATGTCCGGGTCATGCTGGCCACTCAATGCGTGTGATAGCAACATCTTCAAGGTAGTCAAACACTATCCGAGCTGTACGGGAACGAGCGTTATCTTGCATAAAGTTGGCGTTCTCTCCCATGGTTACAAAAAATGGGACAACATACACATTTAAGATTTATTTCACGTATCTTTCTACAGTTAAAGTGCATTTTCTATCACCACTAGCACGGAGCCTCCGCCGTATGACACTTTCTTTTCAATGCCAACTTGGTTATAGCACTCTTCTGGTCTTCTGTAGACTCTTTGCCTCCCATCGTGCGTGTATAGTATGTACCTCGACTCGTCTGAAAATATTACTCTTGACCAGTCATTCATGTGTTCTCTAGTATAACCCAGCCTTGAATTTCGATGCTGCCTTTCGAGTTTTGGACCATTTGTAGGTCTAAATGGCTTTAAATTTGCTTCAGCAAGACGCCGTAAATGTGTTTGAATTGCCCCCTCCAGCCCGTAAAAGGCGATTTTAGACTTCAATAGCTCAACTGCTGTTTAAGATCGATTTCCCAACATTATTGACACGATATATCGATCTACACACGCTGTCGTGTACCGTGTTCGGCCTGTACCTAGTCTGCGAATAATGGATCCAGTCTCTTCAAATCGCTTGAACACTTAGCTGTTTAAACGGTTTATAGCACCACACCAACATTGCTCGCTGTATAACGCTGACTGCGCCCGTCTTCAAGCATTGTTAGAATTCTGGTACTCTCTTCAGGGGTTAGTGGCATGTTTTAATTGAATTTGATCAGAAAAAATAATTTCTGCACACGAAAAACCTAATGATAAACAGAAACAAAAGTAAATCAAATGGTATTAAAGTTGTTTCACTTCTAAAAATCGTCTTTATTTTTTGTATGGTTTTTAATATAATCACCAAAAAATAAATAAAAAGGTTTTAAGTACTTCTTCCTAAATTGAAAATTAAATAAACTTTAATTAAGTTTTAATTTCAAAAGGACTGCTCAAATATTTTAAAAGTTATTTTTAGTACCGACCCGCTTTGATTACGGCCCAGTGTGTTTTGTTAACCTTTCTCACGGCGAATTCGACCAAGATCTTTTGACCAATTGGACGTTGTTAAACGAAAAGGATCCAATCCACAACCTGATGAGTTGAATGAATTAGATTTTCTTTTCAGTTCGGCCGCCTATGCCGCCAGGAAAGTAAGTCAATACACTGACGTTGATACAGCTCGGCTAGTCTATTTCAGTTATTTTCATAGCGTCATGTCCTACGGCATTCTGCTGTGGGGCAAAGCCGCTGATATTCAAAATATATTTGTTCTTCAAAAACGAGCTGTACGAGCAATTTACCAGCTAGTTGCTAGAGTTACTCTGAGAGATTTTTTTAAAGAGATTGGTATTCTAACGGTGGCCTCACCATTCATCTTCGCCAACATCTTATACATAGGCAAAATATACACTTATACACAAAAACAGTGATATTGATAATATTAACACTAGAAACAAGGAGAAACTACGTGCTCCCTTTCACCGGCTTCATAAGGTCCATAACTCATTTGTTGGGCTTGGTATAAACTTTTATAACAAGCTTCCCTCTTCTTTGTTAGAATTGCCTTTTAATGCGTTTAAAGCTAAAGTAAAATCCAACCTTTGTTCAAAGGCATACTATTCAATCAACGATTACTTAAACGATAAAAATAGCTGGTCGCTGTGATTAACTCAAGACAATGTTTATGTTCTTTCTCCAAAATTAGGTTACCTACTGACAAGTTATACGAGTTCATATAATTGTTTATTTTATTTGACTATATTAGTAATTTTAGTTTAATTTAATTTTTATCTATTATTGACATAATCTACTCATTTCAATGTTTTTTAATGAGTTGTATTGCAATATATGGTTAGCTAGCGACCTCGACAGGTCATCATATTATTCTTTTGAGCAACCGGCAGCAAGTTCTTCATGCTCCCTTAGATGTCAATGCTTGCGGTAGCGTCGGGGGTCGGGTTGCCTCCTTCCCTCAAATATGGCGAGGGGGGTAATGGCTGATCTTTGCGTTATGCTCGTGAACGGGTGCTGCTTGTGGTGACAGGTCAGCTCGCTGACTATGGTTTTGTTATTGTTATTAGAAATTAATGTTTCTTTATTTTACTTCGAAGGTCCTAGTTTATCATTTGTGGCTACAAGTTACAGCTATATACATATAAACATAATGCAGCATTGCATATGTAAGCGGGCACGCCCTTTATGCCAGGAGGCTTTTTATTATGTATGTCGGCGTCGCATTGTAAACAACACGTGCATCGGGTCACGCGGGAGCGCGCTGCGTCATTCTCCCACCTCCTCGCTACAGGCGCGGAGTTGGGGCGCGCGCGCTACGTCGTTACCCCACCTCCAATACTAGAGTATAAAAGCGTCCGCACAAGCGGCACGGACACATTCTGACTTCAGGCGTTTCCCGATGCACAGGTTGTACTATTTTTAATTATTGTTGCGCTGTATAATTATTACTGTGTATATTGTTGCTCTTTGTCTGGACTAAGGTGTTACTGTGTTACTGGGTGTCACGGCTAATTATTTGATTATTTCATAAGGTGCTTTCGTATAAAATGGCTGATTAAATGTAGTTTCCTGTAAATTAATTAATTAAATAAGTTATAATAAATTCTAATTTCTTACTATTGAAAAACCTATTTTATTTCACAATATGTCTGATCCTGTGCCGTCATCAGAAGTGGGATCAGACCCACTCCCACCTTTATCTGGGGCTACCGGCAACTTAATACAGGAACAAATGTCATTTTTTTCGGCTAGTATGGAATCAATTTTTCAAAAAATAGCAGATAGTATGACACCTCGCCACATGACACCCGGTATACAGTCAATGCTGATTCCTTTCGATCCTGATGCACCTGAATCAGACATTATCAACTGGTGTGCGTTAAGTGAGATCATAATTGAGAATAAGAAGCTAGAAGGTGTAGACCTTATTTTAGCCCTCACTCACTCTCTAAAGGGCCGCGCTGCAATGTGTCTTACAAAAATCAAGCCAGATAATATTTCATGGGTTGCTATTAAGGAAATGTTGATCTCTAAATTTTCCAAGCCCATGACAATGCAGGACCATTTTGATTTAATTATCAAATTTCAAATTGATAATAAAGAAACCCCAGCTGAGGCAGGAATGCGGTTGTGGCAACTTATTGAAAAAGTTCCTGATGCGAATTTACCGGAAAAAGTAGTGACCGGTTTTGCTATATCTATCATGTCACAATGCGATGACAAAATTCGCCGTGAACTCAATTCTGTCGTTATAAACAATAAGAATCAACTCTTCCGCATACTGCGCAGCTTCTCGTTAAAGAGAAGAAATGAAGAGGCGGGCACATCTGAACCAGACACGAAAAAAACTCGTCCTTCAATACCATTTCGGGGAAACTGCCATTTCTGCGGGAAGATTGGTCATCGAGGGCAGGAATGTCGTACCAGACAGCACATGGTTTCAAAAGGTACACCTGTTTCAGCAAAAACTCCGCAGCCGAACCCTGGCGCGATCTGCTTCGTATGTGGCGAGGCTGGCCACGTGGTCACCACTTGCCCTAAACGTTGGAGGAAGAAAGAAGACCTCACACCGAGCAACACTAGCAAACAAGTAAACCTGTGCTCCAGAGCAGCGCGTGGTGTTCTAGAAATAAGTGGTATGCAATTTCCTTTTATATTTGATTCTGGGTCTGAGTGTAGCCTTATAAAGCAAAGTAACTGTGATCTTCTTAAAGGTGTAAAGTTTCATGAACAAGTATTTTTAAAGGGGGTCGGTTCTAATAAAGTTAATTGCTCACTCCAAATAAAATGTCCAACCATGGTACAAAACTGTTTTCTCGATGTTACATATCATGTATTGCCTGATGAATATCTCAATGAAAACATATTATTAGGTCGCGATATTTTACAGCAAGGAATATCCGTTGAGATTAGTAACGATGCCTTAACTTTTTCCAAAAATAAAATTTCAAATCTTAGTTCTAAATTAGAAATGCCTCTTGATATTAATTTGATTGACACAGATCTTACTGGTAAAGAAAAGGAACATTTGATTGAAATACTAACTGAATATTCTTCATATTTCATACAAAATCTTCCCACTACGCGTATTAAGACCGGTGAACTAAAAATCGATCTCATAGATCCAAATAAAACTGTACATAGGCGACCTTACAGGTTATCTCCCACCGAGTTAGGAATTGTTAATGACAAAGTTCATACTTGACGAAAACATGTAAATGTATTATTGTATAGCAGCTGTCCACGCGGACGCGTCGCTCACTCAAGTAGGAGAGAGACAGATGTCGAACGCTGCCGAACGCGGAGGCCGATTGTGCCTCTTTGTCGCTCGTTCCGCGCTCTCGCTTGCACTTCAAGCCTTAAATGGAACGCCTCAGAGCGAGGTAACGCCGCACGTGACGTTGTCACGTCAAAAAGAAAGACTACAAAGTGACAAATAACTTTAATTTTGGAAGTCGATGGCAAAAAACGTAAATGCAAAACCAAAGACACCGACTTCCGAAATATTAAAGTTATTTTTCACTTTGCTGTGTGTTTTTGGAAGTCTATTGTTTTCTAATAACATATCACTTTATCAATTTTATTTAGTTTAAATTTGGCTACACAAGTGCACAGTAACCCACCTACTTATCACAGTATAAGCTCACAAACGAGGTGTAGTTGCAAGCTCGGTATCGTGCCGTTGTTAACACCAAACACGGCTCGGCCTATTTAATTATGCCTTATTAACGTAACGGCTATAGTAGACTAACTTGATAATTTATTAGCACGCGCTTAGGTACTAGGAGTAAAGAAACTTGTGTTGGGTGGAACCGAAGAGGTGTAATGTCGAGATTTGGAATAAGGTATTTGTGTTGTTTTTTTGTGGCATCACAGCGGGCACTATCAGAATACCGGCGCTGCGGTATTTGTTTTTAAATATCGCAGCATTATGCTGAGATAAGAGTCTTTTTGGCCTCGCACAAGCTTTTTTCTTGTTTTCATTTGATTTTGTTAGTCTTAATGTTCTTTTTCTCAAACATGCTTGGAAATTTGAGCATTCTTTTGACAACCTTCTTGAAGATGAATCGAAACTTTTGCCGGCCGCTGCTCGCATGTATTTGTTAAATACATGCGAGCAGCGGCCGGCAAAAGTTGTATAAAAATCCATATCTGTTGTGGTTTAGCGGCCAAATAAATTACATAGTAAACTCATATCTATCATGTAATTTAAAAATGGTACTTCTACTATCTTTTACTCCAAATCATGACTACCAAGGAGGTAACCTATCAAAGGTTTTATTTAAATTTCGAACTGGCTTGAAAATAGAAACTGCTTATTGAAAAAAAAAACAAATGAACACTTTAACGCGGGAAAAAATATTGTTCTTCGTTGTTCGTCATTGATTGATTTTGAAAAGTAATTGTAATTTAATTTCCGCGCATTATTTGAGAAAAGTATTACACAGGCCTTGGCCACAACTAGGCATTGATGGACTTACGTATGTGTGCCTCGGCTTCGCCTGGGCCCACATTTACACGTTCGTCCATCAATGCCTCTTTTGCTGGCTGCTGGAATTAATGTACTATTTATTTCCTGTGCGCGTCCCAAATAAAATATTTTTCTTCTTCATATACCTACTTAATTTAGATGGATATGAATGACAACACAATATTTTGCAAGCTGGGCTAGTTTAAAATGTGCTGTATTCAACTTGTCCAGTTGCACGTACCCGTCAAATGCACTGAGTCCTGAAATTACTCGTGAATGGACCAAGCTTATAATTATTCAGCTCGGGACTTATTTCCCAGCTGACATTAAGATAAGGATATATTTTCTGCCATTGAGTGTAATAAGGGGTTAATAACTGCTCGTTAAAACAACCACGACTGCCTCGATGGTCTAGTGGCCGCAAGGGCTACGGCTGAGCATGGGGTCCTGGGTTCGATTCCCGGGTCAGGTAAAGTGTTATTGAAAATCGAAATCAAAAGTCATTTATTCAAACTAGGCTGAGAATCAGCACTTTTTGAACGTCAAAATTACATAAGACAGTCCCCCAAAATGCCGGCCCTTCACCACTTCCTAGGGCTTTAGCTGAGAAGACGAAGTGGCGCAACAAACTCCCCAGCAGCACCGCTGTCTGTTCAGTTAGAGGAACTGGCTTCTATACAGTAGGTAGTAAGTAATTAACATTACGAAACACAAAACATTAAATTATATTATTTGCCATATTATGTCACATAGCACACGCCAATACACCTACAAAAAAAAAACATCGAAAAATATACTCAAGCAGAAACAAATAATAAAAACGTAAATAGAACTCAATACCTAAATAAAAGCCTCCAGGCATAAAGGGCGTGCCCGCTTACATTTTTCAATGCTGCATTAAGTTTGAACAAGTTAGTTAGTTCAAGCTGTAACTTGAAGTCAAAAACGATGAACTATGTTTGTAGATATTGGGTTTTGTCATCTGGAATTGCTTATTAGCAGCCGGAGTCTGGATTTGTGAATGATAACTGATACAGAAATGAATGATAACCGATACAGAAATGAATGATAACTGATACAGAAATGAAAGATAACTGATACAGAAAGTTAATCGCTTACAGTATCTCCAATGCACAGACAGATGTGATAAATAGCATAGAATTAAGCAAGTACTCTCGAAAGTGTACGAAATATGTACCTAGGTGTCTAGTCAGTTCAAATTACCAAACAGGAATCTTTAACCTACCGCCTGCGCACTACACCTGCAGATCAGGAAACACGGCCATTATTTCACTTGCTATCTACTAGATAAATCTCTTTTGATAAATACGCTTTGGTATACAGTAAGCTTTGCTGGGTGAAACAGAAATTTACCTAGAATATGAGGAACATAGAAATACTAAAGCTTACGGATATATTTTCCTTTAGTCTTGGAATTTCTCTTTGAGTGCGTGGACTGACAATTCTGGGAGCTACGTTCTTGTCGTCAATGGATTTATTCACAAACACGATCCTTAGGATATAAGGGATCTTTGCAGGAGCTGAAATGGCCTTCGAGGAATCGTACTTATAAGAAAACTAGACCACCCTCAATTCCATTAAGATTACAAGCTTTTGCGGTGTCCAGAAAGACGTTTCTTGTTTCAAGAATTTAGGAAATAATTGTATTTCTTACCAAAAGACTGAAAGTGACAGAGGAAGAGGGGGAGAGAAAATGAAATCACTCCAAACTATTGTGGAACAAAAAACCCTAGCATATAAAACATAGGTTTAAACATTCTCGCTCTTGTTTACCTAACTTTATTCTTTAAAGTGCCCGCCATTTTGAAATTATGCACAGTTCCTTGCTCAGCGTGACGTTATCTGAAATTAAAAACAAACTAAGCATCGTGCGAGTCCATTATTGTGCAGATAGTACAGGAGATGGGATTCCTGCATTTAGAGAGCATGAGATAATAAAGCTGCGAGAGTTTCAAATTACATTCATGTTGGTGTTATTCTAAGAAGAGTTTGCGTTAATTTCACGACTGAAATTGAATATGTATCCACTGTAACTGGGTGACTTTTTCTACGTATTTATGGTAATTCTAATATAATATATATTTTTTTTAATATGAGTCTACATCCACACAAGGTCTTCAGGTCCCGAACTAGGTAGAACCTGTACTACGGTAACCTGATGACTGATATACATATAATACTTATATACATACACACACCCAGACACAGGTCAAACAGACATGTTCATGCACACAAATGTTTGACTTGTCCGGGGATCGAACCCGGGACCAGCGGCTCAGAAGGCAGGGTCGCTACCAACTGCACCAACCGGTCAGTCGTAATATCATAATATAAATATCGTCATAATAATATAATATAATCTTTATTTATATAAAATAGATTGCAGTAAGTATATGTAACAGTTTTCACAAAGTGGGTAGCCTTAAACCTCTGGCAATCAAGTGGGTGACGTGCTGTTCTCCTTGCTAGGCTATGAAATAGCCTGTATTAAGGAATAACAGTGCTGATCCCCTATAATTGTGTTACTACAATTTTATTTTTACAAGTGAAAAATTAATAGAAAAAACAATACCTAATAATTAAATACAGATACTAGTGCGCGAGCGCATTTGTTTGCGTGTGTGTGTGAGTGTGCTGTGTGTGCGTGTATGGGTCAGTATGTGTGTATATATAGAATACAAAACTGAAAGACAGATAATTACTTGATTTAAAAAAAAATATTTTGCATTGAAAACTGTCCCGTCCAAAGATTATGACAAAAAACACGTGAGCGGTCGGGGGACCCACGTCAGGAACGAAGTTCCTTACGCAATACTCACACGCACACACGTACTCGTTTATAAAAGGAAGAGACAGTGAGAGAGAGAAAGTCGTACGGCATAAAGCTTCTTCCTTACATGGCGATTTCTACCAGTCAACTCCTACCACAAGCCGCGGTAAAGAACTTCGTTGCAAAAAAAAAATTGAGAAACTTATAGCTTAAGAAATGGCTAATGCCCGGTTCCTATATTTGAAAAACGATCCGTTTTGGTTACGAATGGTAGTTTAATCTACGAGGCATAAGCTAAAACCGTTCCTATAATAAACTTCTCGTTAGGCAACCTACTGACGGCTAGTTACTAACGGATGGGAGGGTTACCGATAGCGGACAGTAAGCGTTTTGTATGGATATGTCAGTTTATAGCGTTCCTATATATATTTTATCCGTCAGTAGACAGTTCAGATTACTATTCGTAATGTCACTTGATTACCCCTCAATTTCCGGCGGTTAAAAGTTTTCGTTTCACTGCTACAGTCATTTTGAATATGTCCAGTTCATCAGAGAGTGATAGAGAAGTGTTTGATATCATATCGAACTCCAGCGAGATTGATGAAGAAGATAATAGGCGTCAAAAAATATTCAGAGAAAGAGTGAATTATTTGGTGACGCTTGATTCGTATGAGTTTCAAGTTAGATTCCGTCTAGATAAAGAATCAATTGAGCAGTTACTCATAGAAATCCATCCACATATAAGAGTAACAGGAGCAAGGTTAGTATCTTGAAGGCTTTGACAACCCCAAACTCGCACTATTAGTGCAACTCACAAAAATTCAAGCTTCAATGAAACAATAGACAGCTATAAATCCATTCCTCGTTATGTAAACACGGCTTCAAATAAAATAACCAGCACAGGTAAACTAACCGCTATCTAAAATTAAAAACAAACTCCACAATATTCATAGCAAGAACAACTTATTGTCTAGATACTGTAGACGGGTACATCCACAATAAGGCTATAAAAACTTGAAATTACGCCGGGCCTATTGTTGTCGACAGAAGTGCTCTTAGGACTCCTCGTCCCAGACAATATGCATATTCACAGTACTCCCGTACTACGAGGTACGCCCTTGTGTGGTGCGTGCCTATACCCCGCGTTGCATCTTGGAGGAATATTTTTTAATAAAACCTCTCTTCTTAGTTTTGATGATGTTGGTGGTCGAGATGCGGTGGGTAATTTATGTGACTTGAGATCTAGGTGGTTTGTTTATGGAAACATGCGTTATATTGCTTCATAAAATATCCTACTGAGTATTAAAACTTAAAGCTTATGCAACGTTTTTATGTGATAGTAAAGTAGCTGTTGCTTATGAATTTGATCGTAAACACTTCTTCAAATTTAATTATCTATAGCTGCGAACCGCGGTTTCACCCGCATAAGTCTCGATCCCGTGGAAAAATCGAGATAAAAAGTATTATTTGTCCTAATCCAGGTCATAGTCTACCCATGTGCCAAATTTCATCTAGATCTGTTAAGCCGTTTAAGCGTGAAAGCGTAACAAACAAACATGCATACATACAAAAAAAAAATTCTCTTCGTGATATTAGTCTAGAAGTTCTGGCACGAGTTCGGTGCGCTTACCGCTCAGGTATATAAAAAAAAACAACAACATGACTTAGGTGTTAAAAAATGCATCCAACCTACTCTCCATGTAGGCGTGACTCAGATTCTCTTTAAATATGTTAAAAGAAAATTAATTAAGTATTATCACTTACCTATGTTGTTACATAACACGTAAGCACATGCGCTAGTTACTGCGTAATTATTGTGGCAAAGCCCGCTGTGACCGGCTCGGGCAATATTTTCTAATAAAAGAGCCTACGGGCTGGGCCAAACGAGGCAATTATGAATTATATATGGTCGATTTTATGTTACGTGCATAGCTATATTTTGTAAATTACTGTAAACTTGTTCGTTAATATTTTGAAGGCTGGAGATAATGCTCATTTTAGAAACTATATTGAATTAGAAATTAGACTTTTCAAGCATTTTAGCGATGAAAGTATGAATAACAAGCATTATCCCAGAACCTAAAAAGTCTATAGATAACAAAACCCCGTTGCACAAATGACTGCTGATGTGCGTAGCAGTACAGATCTTCAAACCATGCCAAAACCCCATTGAATACAAATAGCACTATGCCCTAAAATCTACAACAAAAGGAACAGGCAAATTCTTAATATCGGCCGTATATATTCTAACTTAGTGCCGTTAATACCGTCCCTACACTTTTATTTGTAGCATGGCGTGCCACAACGCACGTAGCAAGGAGCACCAATAACCTTAGGTAACGACATAAGCCCACCACGTTTGGTATCTACTTATAAGGCATTTACATTCATACAGCCATATTTACATAGGATCCCCGGTGTAATGCTGGGAAGTTCCATTTCTAAGGGTTTTTGTGAAATAAACTGGGAGGGTAAACCGATGTCAATAAAGATAAAAATCTGTGAGATTTGTGTGTTTTGCTTTTTTTTGTAAGTACGGAATTGTAGTTTAGATAAGAGGAATAAATAATGTTTTAGTGTATTTGAATTTGGATTCGGAAGTAAATGGTCTGTACTGTCCCTTGGGTGTGCGATAGATACAATACAGTTAAAGTGAGGTATAAATATTCTGATTCTACAATTTGAATGTTGCTTCACAGAAAAAGCAATACGCCATTACTATAATCATTATTAGTATTGTAAAGAACCTACGCCTGATTGAAAATACCAAAAAATCAATCACGTCAACCAAATACCAAGCAGTAAGGGTCTAATTCAATCTCCCCTACACCAGTTTATTGACCAATGATAACATAACTTCCAAACAATGACAAAATTATGATATTATAATAATAAAACTTCACAATAAAAACTGCAAGATATATTTTTAGCAGATAACACAGAAAACTCTTGAGATACCTATCATATCAATCGAGTAGCAATAAAAATCACTGTTTCCAATACGTGCGGTTGAATTATAGATAGTACTAGAGAAAGGTAGAAAATGCTATAAGAATGCAATATTGAATATAAGCACTTGAAATATTTTACTCGAGAATTTTATAACCAAGATACAGCGACGATATGGAGACAGTATTTTTGAAGCAGTGCAACATACTTTATTGGTTACAGTTTATCTGAAGAAAAATAAAGTAATATAGAACACACACATACACACACACACATATATAATAGTGTATCTACATACATAATAACCTAAAATAACTTACTTTCAAATATCAACGGTATTAACGGATTTGGGAAAAAAATTACCTAACAGTAGTGGAATCTACTGTTTATATTTTTTTATTATTTAGAACGATCGATAAGATGAAAAATGTTAGATATAAAAAGTAGAGATATTTATTTCATAATCACCTGAAACGGTGAAAAAATCTTCATTCAAGTCCTTTGATATACTTCTTGGGAAAGAGCTTCGAAAAAACTAGACTTTAACAAATAAATGTACCTGAATACAAACGACAAAGTCTGTAAAACTTTTTAACCAGATAAAAATATAAGGCGACATGTGCGGGACAAATTGATTTGTCAAAAAGCGGATCCAATTCACTGTAGTTGTACCATTAGTGAAACGAGAAGTCGTCTGGGTGCCATGAACGTGCGCTAAAAATAACTGAACGAGAAAACGTACAGTGTGACATGTTCCAAGAATTCAGTAGGAAAGTCACCTTTAAGTGAAGTGAAGTTTTTCTTTGTCATGAGTCATCAGTAAAATAAACCATTAACCTCAATGATAATATTTGTTTGTTTTAAAAGACCCAATAATACAATAGAAAAACCTCTGTCAGCAACTTATCTTTATCAAATTTTATTTAGAACAGCATTGAGACGCAAGGAATCCAATAAATATATAGGAAATAAATAAAGTTTCCACCAATCACTCTAACTTACTACTTTGTTACCAAGCTAATTACTAAATAAAAATTCACATTAAAATACATTATCTAGGAAGGTATCATAAATTGCTATCGGCTGCAAAAATGCAGAATACCACTTTTAATTAAATACGGAACAAAAGCAAACGGGATCACGTATAGGAAAACGGATAACAAAAAGCTATTAGAATCCTTAATAAAAACACAAGAAAATGTTGTAGTTTGAAAGAAAAAGAGAAAGCAACGTATGTAATAGAAGCCGAAGCTGATAATAACATTACAGAATTAGTTAGGGAAACAACGTTAGAAAGCAATTTTGGCATCGAATATTGGCTATCATCAAGTACTGATGCTTTGTTTGTTTATTACTTTCGATGGCAAACTGAATGGATAGGGGTTTGATTGGATAGCGTGTATAAAAATATAGATAGAAACATGAAATATGCGTCATAAAATTGTCAATAAGATGTTTTGTTGGTGTTTAAAAGTGTTTAGGTAGTCATTGCTAAGTAGATGATTTATTTATTTAAAATCCAATAATTCAGACAGTAGAAAATGTATTGAATGTTTTCATAGTAAGAACATTGAATTATTGTTTTGTGAAAGTTTTTGTTTACTTTATCAAATTTTTCATAACAGAGTTACTGTAGTCATAACAATCCGTTAACATATAATTTATTGCCACCAATACATTTTTCGTTCCAAAAAACAAGACGTTATGTGACACAAAGTAATATCAAGCATACGTTTAGAGTGGAGTGAGTGTTAAATTATGACGCAATAAACGTGCCACATCGTTGAATAGGCCGCGTTCGCAGTAAATAATGGCCCGGAGATATAAGATTCTGAACAATACCTTACGAAGTGCTATCTGCGAACTGCTCCAACTCAATTCCCTTACAAAAATATGGCAACTTAGCAAATCGTCAGCACACCTGCGCTTGAATAACGCTTTCCCATTTTCCTGTAATATCCTTAATAAATCTGAGTAAAGTTGAGAATATATTCATACTTATTTTATGGTTATCAATCGCGAAAAAGTTTGAGCTTTTAAATAATACATCCTGTGTCACACTCGGTTATGTTCGAACAAATTTTGTGTTCCGAACATTTTGTGCCGGATAACTTTGTTGCCATTCAAACAGGAGTTGATTCTCAGTGAATAATTAAAATAGTTGTTTTAAACGAATGCATGGATGTTGACCGCATATTTTAAACACATACCGCTTGATTAAAAACCACAGACGGAATTAATTTAAAAATACACCATCATTTTGTTGGACTTTGTACACCTTTGTGTGTTCACGTAAGTATATAAAAACAAATAGATATTCGATAATAATGAAGTATGTGTTTTTAAATGGCGAAATCGAATTGTGTGTGACATGCAAATGCAATATTTGTATTTGTCACGGCGTACTTCGGTCAGTACTTTTGTACTGACCGAAGGAACAGTACTTGCGAGGGAGGGAGGCGAAGCACAGTACAGAAACTACAGTTTTGATCAGTACTTGAGCACTTTTTGTCAAGAGATTTTTTCCATAAGTATTTCACTTATGGAAAAATTCTCAATCTCTTGACAAAAAGTAGTGATGGATGAATGGACACTAACACCTCCACAGTAAAAGGTTTCGCATGTTAGCTTTTTTAGTCGGCTTTACACGCAAAAGAATAAATAGGTCCACCAAAAATCGACTAATCAATAACGTGTGTACGATATATTAATCAAAAGATATCCCGTTTTTTGCAACCAAAGGGTGAGTTTGAATGGCACCCCTTCCAAATATTGGTTTTTGTCGGCAATACCCGTCGTCCAGTAAGAGCAAAGCCATGTTTTTCCATTTACTGCGATTCGCACGTTCGCGATATCTTACGCATTGGATAAAGGCTTTCACTATGTTTTATAGTGCTACGTCATTAAGCTGTGAATATAAAGTGGGGGTATGACAAAACATGAATTAATTTGAGATATGTCGCACGGTACGATGCACACCCTAATATGTGATACATACGGACTTGAATTATTTTGGCAACAATTAGGTCAAATGATTAAATCATGATGGACTCCATTGTTACGAAGTAAGCTCGTACCGAAATATATAAAGAGTTCGTACAACTTTATAAAGTTGATAAAGGAACGCGTCGCCATTATATAACTATAATATAACTGAACAACTAGGTAATCAAGCCTTTTCAGGGTTCGAAGCCGTCCCCTACTTGGTTGCAATAAGTCTAGACACATGATGATGACACACTGAAAAGCCTAAAAGAAGATTAACAGTGGTGCTTTTTTTAACAAAAAAAAAGTGTAATTTATTATAAATTCATGTATAATAAATTTCATTGTTTTAGTTAAAATTAACGTAATGCGTTTGCCAAACTCCAAACCAGTATGTCACTTTTGTTGGTATGCACGATAACACCTCCCTACGAGGGAAAGTGAGGAAATTCGCTCAATTATATCACCCCGCTACAGCTTTTTAGCTTATTTATCAATCAATCTCCGATCTAGGGTTGATAAACAACACCTCAATGTCAACAGTAAGTTTCGTCGATTCACTAGAACTAATGGCTTTTCATTATAATATTATTGTAATGCCTAATGTATTATAGGTGCAGCCCTATTAGATTGGAATAAAAGAAGTACATATTTTCTTATTTGCATGTCAATGTTTAATCATAATTGCGTTTTAGGTGACTGTCTAATGTAATATTAAAGTTTAAAAGTGCTGATTCTCAGCCTAGTTTGAATAAATGACTTTGATTTGATTTCAGCGTTAAGGAATTTTGTAACATTTATTTTCTTCATGCCCTTGATAAACGTTGAATGGGTATCAATATATGCGTCTCTCCGCGGACTTGAAACCTTAAAAAAATCATCAACTAGGTTTTTGATACACATGCTATTGAAGTGTGCACCCTACGCTTCGATAGCCTGTGTATCAAAACCCTTTACTCTGCGATCGTCAAAATAACAAAATCCGTCGTGCCAATTTGCTGAGCACTCTAGACACGCTATTAAACATTAGAGGTTATGTCGGCGCGTGCAAGACACGTGTCCCGACGAGAACACGTCATTAGCTTCACGACTCGTCTCTAGGGAGGGACTACGACAGTTTTTTGTTCATAACTAGTGATGGTGCAATGTAGGAGTAAAAAGCGGTATGACGGTACCGATTGAAGGATGAAAAGGAGGAAGATGGTAGAATCCTCCGACCGGACGGGTGTCATGTCTGGTGGGCAACTGCCCAATGATTAATGGTGGGAAGTTGTATATATGCTAGTCGCGCGGTAAACTCTGCTTGCGCGATGCAGGATTTGCATGACGTCAGTATGACGCGCAGCTCGCATGTGGCGATGTAGATACCGCTACAGTGGCAAAAGGAAGTGACGATTCAAATTGGTTAACAATAAGGCCAAAAAACTGAAGGACGACAGATGGCTGAATGAAGCAGAAAAGTGCAGAAGAAGGCGCAAAGCACAGCGTGTGTAGACCCGTCACAAGGTGGACCTATGACTTGTTCTAGTATCGGTATGAATTAAATAAGTGAAGCTCATGCCGTGGTAGAAATATTAGCCAGTAGGCAGGGTGGTAGCGTGGCTGGTTGAGTTATATCAAATGTATACAATATACTAGCTTCTGCCGCGACTTCGTTTGCGACACCACAATATGCTAGAATAACAGCCACATTTTTATAAAACTTTGTAGTACTTTGCAGTTTGTACTTTTGGTTTCAGCAGCCAAAATATGGAGATATTCAGGACTGACTGGTGATGCGGGAGCAAGCGATGTACAGTTGTCCGTGTGAGAAGCAGCTCGTCCTGAGGTCGACACCCGCAGCCTTCAGTAAAAATTTCCCATTGCTTGCGAAGTTTTTAATTTTTAGTTAATTAATGAACGCCTGCGTTTCAGCGTATGGTACCTAATTTCATAACACTGATACACTGACTGATGCATTCTTACAGATTATTCCTGACGAACAGCGATCACTAAAATAATATTATAGCTGTAGATTGTAAACACACGGGATTTCTCATTAACCAAAAATGACAGAACAGGCCTAAACTTATGCGTCTTATTACAAAACACGATCTAACTTTAGCCCGAGCCTAAACGTTCGTTCCAGTTTTTGTATTTCGAACTTTATGCCGACATCAGTTAAGTTCTTAACACAAAATTGGCAACTTAAGACCGGACTAAGTTGTCAGTTTTGTGAAAGGAACCGTATTTCGATTTCTGTTGGGTCCTTATTTCAAAAACAGGCTCGATGATTTAAACCATGTCTAAAGAAAAACCTTGTTTTGTAATAAGACCGTAAGTTTTTCTCTGTACGTTCTACGAACTATCATAGAAACATATAACAAAATTTAAAAAAGGAAGCATTTATCATACCAATAGTTGGGAATCGAATGATTGGTAGGTAGGTAGTGGTATTTAAGGTAGGTATTTGGTTTGTTGAAAGTTGACTAAAATAGTCGTTCTTATTATTATGTAATGATTGACCGCTTAGCTTCATAAAGGTATAGAAAGAAATAAAGAAAGAAAATGCGTTTATTTGCGGTAAATATGACGCAAAAAAGTTCATACACAAAAATTAGAAATGGTTAGGGGAATCATGCGCCCAATCCACGCAAAACGGCTATCGCTCAGCATTATGCTGCGACCTTAAGCAAGACCTCTGTCTTGCATAGGGTCGAAGCATAATGCTCCCCAGCGCTGGTTTTCAGTGACAGCCGGCGCTGACTGACACTGTACCAATGTACCAATACAGCGTACTTACGAACGTCGTACTTAAATAAAAATAATTTAATTTTTAAGGGACTTATTATACTAAACAGGAATATAAAAAGAAAAAAGGAAATAGACATACATGCTACGAGAATATCATCCTCTATAAACGTTTCACGCTTTATGTAGTGGCAACATTTCGAAACGTCTTATTTGACGTACACCCAACCAGAGAAACTAGCGGGATGATAATCATTTAAAACGTTAAATCTGTAACTATAGCTAATATTTCTAGCTTTTTTATCCTTATTAGAAACATAATGGATTGGCATCAAGGCAAACATGTTTTAGGGAAAACTATAAATTTTCTTGCTGACTGTTTTTTTTTCGAAATCTTACTGATTTTGCAGATCAAAATGTTTCTTAAGGTTAAGAACAGTATTTAAAGACCGTTTTGTTGTAGCGACAACGGTTAAGGTACCTGCCCTTATTCCATAAAGCTGCTTAGCTCCATAAAGGTATAGCGTGATGATAATCATTTAAAAGGTTAAATATGTACCTATCTGCTCGAACCTTTTGGCTCGTATTTTTAATTTGCGGTAAACTATACAAAAATAAGAGTAAATTGCAATATTGCTCATCCCTACAGCAAATGGCGTGATAATTTATAACCTACAGACTGACCTAACTTATATAAAGGGAAAATCTATACAAGATTTTAACAAGATCTATCCGGTAGTTTCCGCGTGAAGCTGGAACATACATTCAGAAAAACAGACAAAATAAAAAAAAATAGTGTCGTTCCCAGAAGTAGAACCTCGCAATGATTGCTTAAAAAAAAAAACAAAGTACCTACAGTTTTGACTTCGCTACGGTTTTATTTTATGTAGCTTTTAATTGAACTTATAGCTGACTAGCTGCACCCCGCGGCTTCACCACAAGTCTCGATTCCGTGAGAATATCAAGTTAAAAGTGTTCTATGTCCTAATCCAGGTCATGGTCTACCCATGTGTCAAATTTTATCTAAATCCGTTCAGCCTTTTTAGCGTAAAAGTGTAACAAAGAAACATAAAAAATCAAATCATTGTATCTATTAATTGATATCTTTATAATATTAGTTTACTTACGTTTTGGGACAGATTTTAGCAATATGCGAGCAAAGCCAGGATCCCGTGTAACCTTATATACGCCGTTATTTTTTACCCCCTCTTTCTCTTGTAACTTGAACCTTCACAAAAGTTAGGAGTAATAGGGACTTCCAGCTTTTTAAATTTCCACTGCGGCGATAGTTGGAGTGCTCTCATTACTTTGTAATTTAGTAATTAACACTAGCTGAAATGAGTTTCTAGGTATATTTTATTTACAACAGGGACCTGTTAATTGGCCGGTTTTACTATGTTTTTAGCTTTCAGTTAGAGGTACTTAATACAGCATTTTCTATTAAGAAGCTTTATTTTTCATAGAATCTTGGCGTTTACTTTCCGAATTGTAAAATTGGTGTTTAGTTTTTACCCCTGCTTACGAAATACGTCCTACAATCAATTAAATGTGATTCTTGTTTATCCTTTTCCAGCAGCAGGATGTCGACGTTCTTGTTGCCTCCTTTATTTATCACTTTCAGTGCATAGTGCCAAATGCATACCTATCTGAATAGTTTAAAATAAAGACGCTTTTCGTGTGTATCTGTGTAATCGCTAAGTTTTCTAAGCTACACAGTGGATTTGGATGCAATTTCACCATAACTCAGAGAATCGATTCTAGAAGGCTTACGCGAACGAAACATGTGAGTTAAATTATAGTTTTGATATTTTGACGAGTCACAAGAACCCTGCAAAGCAGGGGCGGGTCGCTAGTCTAAACTAATTATAAAGAGAAAAGATTTGAGTTTTTGTACGATTGTTTGTAACGCTTTCACTCTAAAACGGCTAAACGGATTTGGATGAAATTCGGCACATGGGTAGACCATAGCCTGTACTTTTCATCCCAATATTTCCACGGAATCGAGACGTATGTGGGTAAAACTACGGGGCACAGCTAGTTAGTAATAAAATAGTTTTCTTTCACATCACTTATAGCTCTGCCCACAATCATTAACAAAGCAAGATAAATAACTCATTACAAGCCACTTACATCCTATCAATATCCTAATAATTCATTACACCTTATCGCCAACTACCGGGATATCGCCAAAAATAATAAGAGCCATAGAGTGATGACGGAAGAACTCCTTTCCTGAATAATGGGCGTCGACTTCCGGCGATATATTTCCGCTATCTCGCCGCCAACATGGCGTCCGCACTTCCGGTTGACCGTTATGGAGTGTTAATCGAGCATTATGTCTGAACAGATGAAAAACTATCTTCAGAGGCGCTCGGCTGGATGATTTTCGTTGATAGGTGGGATGTGTGGCTTTTAAGTTGTGGCACCTTTTCTTTGTGAAACTTTTTATTAATACGTGGTCTTTAGTCAAACTCGCAGTGAGGGTTGTGTACACTGTGGCAAATTTTGGAAACGCTTCACTGAGGTCGTCAGTTGCTTTTTCATTTCCATGTATTCAATGTACACACGACTACACATCAAGCTATACATTTCCAACTTACACTGACCTCTCATTGTAAGGAAATCCTATACAATGCGAGATCAGTTTATACTGGAAATGTATAGCTTGATCTGTAGCCGTGCATAAATATTTTTGAATCGTTTGTTTAGACATACCTACCTCATAAGCAACATATAACGTTCCCACTGCTGGGACACAGGCCTCCTCTCGGTGAGAGGGAGTGGGCTGTAATCCACCACGCGGGCCCAGTGCGGGTTGGTAGATGTCACATGTCTTGGAATAAAGGTTCTAGGACATGCCGGTTTCCTCACGATGTTTTCCGTTTTGAGAGCAGCAGTGGTGATGAAATAATTTAGACAAAGTAAAGCGCCTGTGTCCCAGCAGTGGGAATATTAGAGGCTGATTATGTAATGCGCCTGTGTGGGGGTTCGAACCTACGACCTACAACTCACAAGTCGCGGTCGTTACTACTGGGCTACCACTGCTCACATACCTACCGTAATAAAATAACTAATACTCGACTTACTATAGCTTCCAATATTTGGAATACAGTTTCCTCAAAAACAATATTTATAAAAAAGATAGCTTAAAGTCACAAGCTCCACATCATATCCATAAATTTATTAGGCATTCGTTAAGCTTTTCATATTCCTATCGATTCTGAATGACGTGAATGGCGAACACCACCGAGCTATGGTTTCATAGCAGACTTCATTGTTTGCTCCCCTGCCAAGGCTTTTGTTACTCAGCCTTCCCTTCAAACAAAAGAACTTTCTAGATGAACAAAAACGTAATTACAGGGAAGGGCTGAAAAGGAAAAAATCTTAAGATTATTATCTAATTTTTCACCGCTATCCTTAACATAAATGTTTCTTTTGTAAAAGTATTTGATAAAGGATGGATCAAAAGGTGATTTCTTTACTTCAAATGTCTTTGTTTGATTTGTTTTTTGGTTCTTTTGTGAGTACATAACGCAAGCAGCTTATAGTTAAATTTAATCGTTTCTATGTAAGACAAATGGGCGTACAGTTTCATAAATGGGTCGAAACTTTAAAGCAAATATCTAGCTCTATCAAAACTACGACTAGTTAACAAAACGATTCGTTTGTTCCATTCCATAGTGATACTTTTTGCAGCAATAAAAATCAATTGTAGATGCAGTAACAGAGGTGATCAACCTTTGACATCGTGGGTATGCTTTAGTCCAGCGCGGGTTGTTCAACAATTTTTCCAATTACGCCATCGTTCATACTCTATAATTTCGCAATTTTTATACTAAGGACGGTTTCCTTTGAGCGATTACTTACACTTTAATAATACGTATCCTGCTTGTTAGCTGCTTCCCGTAATTTAACGGTACGACAATGAACAGTAACAGTTCCTACTTTATTGCTGGTGAAACGAAAATTAGCATGTTGGTTACGCCATCGCCAGTCTTTTATCGTACTCGCTTTTTTGTGTTCTATTTTTAAACTTTAAATTGTGATAGATAAGCCAACAGGCTTAACATAATATTACTATTATGAACATGTATATAAAAAAGTAGGAAAAGAATCAAAGGACATCAAAAAGTTCGTCCGCATCGCTGTCAACAGGAAAGGTGTCCAAAAGGCTGGCAGCATTGCCACGTTGTATGGCCATGGCGATGCTAATTCTTTGGCCAAAAATAGGCCAGCCCTCTGGCCTGGACGTAAAGAGTCGACTAACCGCTTGGCGATGTCTCGAAAAACCAAGTGGGCACTCGAACCCTTTGGCCCTAGTGTTTCTACCCCAAACGGCTCGAACATATAACTCCCAATAACATTGGAATACTTTCGCCGTTTGAGGTTTTCTGCAGCAGCCGCCCCAGCACAGCCTACCGTACTAGGAAGATGAGATGGCGCAAGGGTGTCGACACATGTTGATCCCACACCAAAGGACTGCCTAACTCCCAGGGCATTGTGGTCATTACGTCTGGTCTCTTCCTATCGTCGCGTGTCAAGCCGTTGAGTTCTAAAACAGCTGGCACCCACGGTGACAAGAGCATGCCGGATGATGTCATTAATGCTGGCGTGCCATTCTATCCGGCCTGCGCTCTTACTGCAAGATAGGCCATGGTGTCCGAGGCAGTCGACAGCTATACCGCACTGGCAGCGATGCAGAGCCCCGCAAGGTGCGCCCAGACGCAGACATGTAGCGAACCGGAAAGTGGCGTCACCCAGCATAGTGCCTATGTTGGGTAGCGGTAGTGCCTAAAGCCAGAGGCTCGACTCCCATTCTCCCACAGCCAGCAGGCGGGCACGCTCAGCAGTATTGGAGGACGTATTGACAAGATTATTCCGGACCAACCTGCAGAGCGGCTCATCCCACTGTCTCTGGTAAGATGGGTTTACTGGTCGATCTGTATCCGAGCAAGCTGCTATCCAGGCGTTCACCGCATCGGTCAACATTTTCGGTCGGTCAGCAAAAATTTTCCCGGTCAACTTTTTAGACAGAGGACAGGAACGCCAGTACGCTAATACTGGTAATTATACAGTAATTTTTAAATAAAACTTTATTTACTTAATACGAGCTTCGGCCCGCGACTTCGTTTGCGCGGAAATCGTAAGACATCACAATTTACTAAAATAACAGCCACATTCTTATAAAACTTACTACTTTGTAGTTTTGGTCTCAGCAGCCAAAATAAGAAGAAAGTTAGGACTGGTTACGCGGGAGCAAGCGACGTACAATTGTCCGTATGAGAAGCAGCTCGTCCTGAGGTCGACACCCGCAGCTTTCAGTAGTAATTTCCCATTGCTTGCGAAGTTTTTAGTTTTTAGTGAATAATATCAACCCATTAACCGCCAAACATAAAGTAAATATGTTTTATTTACGAAATGCTTATTGTGTTGCTCATAAACTAACCAAATAATTTTAAAAGAAAGAAAGAAAAAAAAAGGGGGGGGGGGTAATAATTCTGCCCTCTTGTATATTGTGTACTCATTTGAGAATCGGCCGATTACAGTAGCAAATTTTGGTAACACTGGTTTTCGACACATTGTGTTTTTGACAATTCAATTTTGTGACATGTAATGTATAGCAACTACTTCTTCAGCTTTTGAGGATAATATTCTACACGTTTTGAGGCCAGCCTTGGGCCAAAGAAGACGATGGTCGAGCCTAATGTTGTGTTTTTATTGTCGTATTTATTACCACGCAATGCTACGTTAGCGTTATAGCTGATCCCTTGGACTTATAACGTGAAAATGCCAGGCATTTACAATAGCCATAATATCTCGCTCAATGCAGCCTATCACAGTCCATTGCTTTATAGAGGCTTTTCACAAGATTTACCAAAACCAGTCAGTCTCGGCTACCTGTGTAAGCTTATTTATCTGTCATCACTGAGGAGCATGCCGCGCGACGCTTACCGCTCCGGGGTTTGGAGACTAACAAACCGTCAGCTTTAATGGTCATCGGTCCTAGCCGTACCTATCTTGGGGATAAATACCACTGATTCCGTGAATTACACCACGCTGCACTATACTGTTGATGAACTCTCTTCGCAGCCAATGGTGCATCATGACGGCTATCGGTTCTAAGTTAGAATGTCGTTGAATTGTCGCTGCTTCTGAATATGATTGTCTGTATTATCAGGTTGATCCTACGGTGAAGAAGCAGTACCCATGCATGTCCTTGTCGGCACCTTATTCATCTGTCTTGACACTGGGTTCTGGTGGTATGATAGCAACTCATAATGAGAGTCACTGTCAATAAGTACCTTCTAAGATGGGAAACCGCTTCCGTTAGGTCTTTCTAGCTGTGAGATACGTTGAAATGTTTCAGACTTATTTTAGAACCCTAAAAATACAATTGACATTTACTACATGAATTCGGCCATTGTACTCAACTAGTAGTATTTCAATCTGAATTACTTTTTAAGGTATTGATAATAAAACATGCTATTATCATTTGAACTAAACGAAGGGAACCACAATAAACACGTTTTTTTTTTGTGGAATATAGTTTATAATAAAAATAGTATGCTACCAGTAGAAACTTTGTTACAGCTAAGTTAGAATGCTCTTATTTCTATCAATTTTGAATGTATACAATTATACTGTTCCTGTTTTGATAAACAACGGAAAATTTTAATCATAGCTTTTAAAACTTATTGTATCGCCGTACTTAACTGAGTTTATGAACGCGTGCGTTCCTGTATATACCACCTAATGTCACAACACTAATACACTAACTGATGCATTCTTACAGATTATTCCTGACGAACAGCTATCACTAAAATAATACAGCGTGGCAGGAACATCAACGTGCAACCTCTTAAACACACTGTTGTAAATGATTCTGAGCCCCATGCGTTGAAATTTTGCGTAATATATTGCTGCTCCATATATTTTGACCGCACAGGTATATTCCACTTTTCAATGAAACAGCAGATTTTTTTTAATAACCGTTGAAAAGATTCTACTCTTGAGGACTAGAATCATGTGCTGAATTTATGGTTACAGTTTGCGCTTCGAGGTGCCTGCCACCCTGTATAAGTATATTTTATGGTCACACATTGAGTGTCCTCCGACGCAACTCCAGTTTTATCTTGTTCTCCCAAAGATACTTAATTAAGCCTGAAATAAAAAAAATGCGTGGTGAAGTTCGAAGGTGAGCTAGTAGCGAGCTGAAATGTTTTTATTTCAATTTCTATCGGCGGCAGCGGCCAGTCCCAGCCCGAGGCGGAATCCTGTTAGATACGTTATACGGAAAATTGAATGATATAAAAATTCCATACTGTTTCCGTTCTCGATGCTGCACATACTCAAAAGTTTATGTCTGGCTTACTGCTATGATACACGTTTTATTTAAACCCAGATGGATATCATAGAGAGTACCTACTAATTATTATCTGAGAGATAGGAATCGGCCCGTCTTTGCTGCGCCACGTTTTTTTTTCTATCTTTATTGTTTTAATCGGGGTTTTAATCCACATGGATACGTCAACCCTATCATGCCTTATCCAAACTACCAAAAACGTTTACTTAGATCCTAAAAAGAAATGGAAATCTTAGTAATTGAAGTCACTAACTAGCTGACATATTCTTTTAGCAACACCCGAAGTCGGTCGTGCAAAAATGCTTTGAACTAGCCCTACCTCTAATATGTTTAAATGGAACTCATTGATTAAAATATGCCATTCATTCTGGTTCCTAACACAACCCCAGCAAAGGCACTGCTCCACTTAAAAAGTCGGAAATACAAACTTTGTGTTCATTGAAGCCAGAACATATTATTGTAGGTACTAATGAAAACGCATTTACTATGATGGCAATGAAGCTACGTTGCAACATGAGACATAACGCAACGTAGGTTTCTAGTGTTAAGTTAAATCGCCTGTTGACTAACGTGACATGTAACGTACATACATAATATACACCACACGCCAAAATATCACTTACAAGTCCACCCGTCATCAACAAACCAACCAACCACATTCGGACATCACTAAGTCCAACTCGGAAAATGCGACCAAAATCTATGTAAATGCGACCTACTTTCAACTCTTAACATTGCGAACCATACATTACCGTATTAATATTGTATTAAACACTCAGAAGGTCCGTTGTTGGATGATTTATAATTCCGTTTGACCCCAGCCTGCATGTCAGAGCCCAGAGATACGTAGGAGATTATCCTTGTGCTGTCCGGATGGATTGCCTCGTGAAAGTACGCACGAATGTAGTTCATGATATATTTATAGAACGGTCGCTGGTTTAGGTTTTTGAGAGGCGGACATGTTTGTGGGAATTCGCATAATTATGTACATTATGGTCGCAGGTTAAGTAATGGTGATCTGTTGTTATTCTGTAGAAGTTGGCAATGTGTCATAAGCCAGTAAATAAGCTGGTCGCAAGCTTGTTGATCCTTGTATGGTTGATGACTTGTTGACAGGCCTACACTGTCCTCCACAGTAATTTGAAAACAATGAGTAACCATGGAGATTCTTGCTGCACCTAGCTTCGGACCGTTTTATAAGTGCCCATGTAGGTTTATGTGAAAAAAAATATTTTATTCTGATTTGGATCATTGCTCGATCCTTTACTGCATTTAGAGGTTTTTGCGAACTTTCTTGGTTAAGTCAGTTTTATGGCAATCAATTCTGTCTCGACGTGCATTATGCACAACGTCTTGTCTGTGTGTTTTGGTGTAGGTACAATAAAGCCAGTTCTATGTTCTCTAATATCTCTAATAGGTATGCATATATGAGTACAAGACGCGTCGATGGGAGCAACGTGGATTGTAGAGGCTATTTAACTGAATAGCCTCCTAGAATTATGCTCCTTGGAAATTTAAAGGAGTCAGTTATCCACAATCCACTTAAACATACGCAGGACATATTGTTATAACATTAAACTAATCCATACACACGACTTACCCGCCTAACAACAGAACCCAACTAAGATCTTAGACTTACCTAACAAATCCCACTTGTTGGCCTTAACTTAGAAGGAAGGCATTACACAAGTCCCCTTGTTCCTTTAACAGCAAGAATTCTTTGTATGCGTTCGTTTGAAAAGTGTAATTAGAAGCCTCATGTTTAATTAGGCTAACGATGCCAGCACAATGCGCTCAGAAGTTGTTAGACAGTTAAGGGGAAGTAATTAAAATATTACCGTACAAGTCAGATGCTTTCGTCCGCTCATTACAAAGATTCAACAAGTTGGACTTAATTCTGTGAAGGTGGCTCGTTTGGTTTGTGAAGGATTTTTTTGTGGGGGTTTTTGTTTGAGGTGTGTTGAAGTGGTTACGTTGTTAACACAATGACGTAAGACAGTATGATTAGAAGGAAGACATGCTATGATCTTCTTTTTTCTCGGATTCTTGTTTTGATTGGGTACCTACCTACTTTGCTGTTCCTAAATAATGTCAAGTCTTTATAATAGGTCTTTACCTATGAAATTATCGTTTTACAATACTGGCCATTTGAAATGTATATCTATGTATGGCTGGCAATAAATTCTAAATTCAAATGAATTTAAGTAATTTGTTTATAGATTAGTGCTTTGTTTTCACTACATTTGTATCTTTTTCATCAATATGGACACGATAAAATACGAGAAAATAGGGAATATGAGTTCCGTCGCGGTAGCAATGCCGCACAAACGGCTCGCAACATTAATTACGTGTACATAGTGAACACTACAAACACACGACACGTTAAAAATGAATGCACGACTCGTTATTGGTTTAAACGCTTCCGATATGGAAATTTTGATCTTAAAAATAAACCCCGTGGTCACCCGAAAACTAAAGTCAACAAAGGCGATAGTGGAAGCTGACGATACTCAATCTACGGCTGAGTTAGCAACAGCTTTCAACGTTAGCATCATCAAATCAAATAATATTGGTCCAATTGCGCTAAATTGCCAAGGTAAAAAAACTTGATAAGTGGGTACCGCATGAACTTAGCGATTGCCAGCGCGACGAACGTGCTGAGGTATGACTTGCGTTGCTTAACAGACACAGAAACGAAGGAATTTTGAACCGCATTGTTACATGCGAAAACAATTTTTTTTTTGATAATCGTAAGCGGTCATCATGTTGGTTAGACCCCAGTTCAGCGCCTAAGCAATGCCCCAAACGAAAACATACCCCTAAAAAGTCATGGTCACTGTTTGGTGGTCTAGTGCCGGTATAATTCATCACAGCTTCTCCGGTCCGCCAGTGGCCCGTGTTGCTCTATGATACTAGCCTACACACAACTAAACCTACTATTTGCCTACTCTTGTGGCTAAGTAATAACAGCCACGCTAGTCAAGCGATTAGGTTAAGCTACGCTTACCGCGGTTAGTACGTGGATGCGTGATCTTTACATATCAAAACCCCTCCGTGCCTCGGAAGGCAAGTTAAGCCGTTGGTCCCGGCTGTCAATCGTGGATCTTTGACAGTCGTTCCGAAGCCCGAAAGTCTGACAATCAGTCTTACCAAGGGGTATCGTACTACCCAGTAACTGGTTTGGGAGGTCAGATAGGCAGTTGCTCCATGTAAAATACTAGTATCTAGCTACATCTAGTTAGACTGGAAGCAGATGCCAACATAGTTGGGACAGGGCAGGTGGGCGAAGGGAGTCAAACACCTCACTCCCCCCTCAGACCCGAAGAGGCCCGCAGAGGCGGGCAGTCGGGGGTTGCGGAAGGATCATACGTTCCTGCAACCCCCGGCGTAGGTGTGAGATGGAACACCAGGGTGGTTTTAGTCAGTAAGAGTCAGACAGACCCCGCCACCCGCCCCAGGGCGGCGGACATCCATGAGATTTTCCACCCCAGAAAAAAAAAAAAGACTAGACAGGTGATGATAACCTACTGTTTGCCTACTAGGAGTTTCCTGCGCAGCTCACATTATTGTTCAGTTTTAATGTTCGAATAATTTTCAAGCATTCCCTAATAAAAACAACGGCGAACTAAAGATTGTTTTCATATACCGTGTCACGATGTTTTTTATTCATAGCCCGTCCCGCAAAGCGCTAACCTATTTCGTCTGGTTAACCCACTAAGAATTTCTCTTTCATATCTAAAACAAAACATGGTAACATCAACAAGCCGTATTTTTGCAATTCTGTATTTTTGTAACGTCACAATATTTTCCGGTGGTCGGGCCGGTACAGCCGCGCACGGTTGTCTCTGTTTGCCCACGTGTATGGTCCCACGGGCGCCAATGTTAGCATTATGCTAATTCTGTACATACACCCAGTATTATTGTTACAGACTTTTGTTCGTGCCGTTACTTTTTGCGCGCTTCAACTTTGTTATTTTGAGGCCTTTATGAACATGTTGGTTAATTGTTTTAGAGGTAACGGTCATTACATTGTATATGATCAAAGGTTATAATGTTTATAATGAAGGTGTTTTTTTATACCTCGCAATTAAAACCAAGTGTGAATGGACCTTTATTTCGTATTTTATTCAGTGTATATTGAACTCGAATTCGGTCAATTCAACCTATCACGTTATTGGAATCATGCCCAATGGATCAAATTGGTTGAATGTGGCACACGTTCAAATGATTCCAATATTGGTTTTACATCGATCACAATGGCTACTCCGATTTCGGTCATTATTGTGGCCATATTAACTCTTAACGATTTTATCTAGTGGTGTGAATGGGAAACAAAATGGGTTCTACAAAGCATGGCTAATGGCGACGTGACTTGAACGGTTCAACTTATTTCGTAATAAGGGTTACCTATGTCTAGTTTATTATGCTGTCTGTGTGAGCACGATGTTCTTTTCAACTACACAACTGAAATGAACACACCTTTTCCAGTCTAAACATTTCTGTATTTCAATTCTTGCACACATACAAACCTGGTATATAGCAATATTGTACTCAACATAGTATCAATATAGACTTCTTGAAGACAACCTTTTGATTTCGAAGCTCGAAGAGAACTAACCTAGAAAACTAGGCGACATTCCAAACATCATATTTCCATTCTGTTTAGTTATAAAACCAGTACTTTTTCGGTAAATGTCAAATGAGATACTTTTAAACTTCATGACTACCCTGATGCAAAAATCATTTGAGGCTCATACATACTTTCAATTTTATATTTAGCATTTAAAATCACTACAAATCTTATTAATATTTGGAAATCATTGGAAAATTATCCGTCTTATGCATGTAATCCTCCCGTAGATACATCAAACATAGAACTGATATCATCCAACATACTTGACAATAAACAATAAAGAGAGCAACCAGCCGTTTCCCGCAACAATCACTACACTATTTGTGCTTCTACACATTCTAACGCTTCTCACTGTCGAATTAAACGTGTAAAGGAACCAAGTTCCCGTATAAACGTCAACCCACAATACAACTTCCTCAGCAACTTTTATGACACGGAGTAGGAACGAATGGAGTAAAAATCAAATAAGACATAGTTACTTATAATGGCTACGGACACTCACTATTAAAATCATGTAGTCTCAGTGATAGTTCGCGGTGCGAGACACAAAATACAAAAAAAGCACTAGTTAGTAGGACAGTCACTAGTAATGTCTTGTGCCGTAATATGCATCGGCGATGCCTGGAGTATCGTTACACGCTTCTATAACTCTTGCATAGATACAAGTCTTACTTCCAGACGGGGATTTTTGAGACACATTATTTCTAATAATCAGCACCCTGTGGTTTCATCATGTGGTCGTTCTACTCATGTTAGGACATGGGAAAGTGGGACTATACACGGTAATTTTTAATTCACTGTTAACCTTTCAGGACGTGAAAGTACTCATGATTATGCGCAACTTTTACTACTATGAAATATCGAAAAAAATATTTGCTGTTTCATACAAAAATGCAATATTTACCCGATGAAAATGTATGCAACAGATGCATTTTTTTTTTGCTATTTCGTAGTTGGTCTCATAGTGAGATTTGTTTATAATCATGAGTTATTTCACCTCCTGCAAGGTTAACAGTAAATTAAAAATCTCCGTGTATAGTTACTGCTAACACCAATATTGCTAGTCACGCATGATATGATCAGTTTGTCGATGTTATGTTTAAAAGATTGACCTTACGCTTGCCCGATCTTTCCACGGCCACGCGAGTAAGCTAAACGAGACAAATCCAGAGCTCTCCATGTAGTGTTCACTCCGTGTCACACGACGACAAACTTTCTCGTATATAAACAATCGATGTCTTTGTATGTGAAGGGATAGAAGTCGATGGGGAAATTGGCGTTCGTGTTCAGGTTTAAGCAGAGTTTTGATTAATGTGTGCTGACTTGAACTGTACTTAGTTGCATGCCTTTAATAATCGGCGTGAATTTTTCATTTAGAATTAGATGATAAATTAGAGTGTTATCTATACATGCAAATAAATAAAATTGAAGTGTCTGTTTGTAATGTCAAAATAACAGCTTTTTACTAAATGCATATGATAGTATTTACGGTACCTATAACAAAGATTTTTTTTTGTCTGTCTCTATGTTTGTTCCGGCTAATCCATGAAACGGCTGGACCGATTTTGACGGGACCATCACTGGCAGATAGCTGATATTACAAGGAGTAACATAGCCACTTTTTGTTGCGGTAGCATGTTCCCGTGGGATAATTTCCGACATCCACTCAGGCGAAACCGCGGGCAGCAGTAGTAAGTATTGTATTATACTTAATACGTTAGTGTTTTGTTTATTTTTCTTCGTTATGTGGTACTAAAGAATATCTACTCAGTAAAAATCAAATGAACGATATATGCATTCACCGACACACGACGCACAGTCTAAACCACTGGTGGAAGCATGAAATTTTGCGCAAGAGTTCCGTATACAGGGTTATTAGTGATACGTCGGCAATAATAATATAATAATAATAAATATGGTCTGACATTGCACACAGCACCATCTAGTTCCAAGTTAAGCACTTAATTAAGGCTTGTGTTATGGATACCAGATGGTTGATACACTACTTAAATACATTTTTTTTTTATCAATCCATTATCATCGGCATCATGCTGAGTGGAAGCCTTCTGTCACAGTCATGACGTGCAGCTGTCGACTATTTCTGTTTTGTTTTCGTGATTAGAGATCTCTTTTTTGTTTTTAAATTATTATTATTTTTTCTTAATTATTAGAGCTAATTATCTTTTTTGTATGCACGTGTTTCTGTGACAAATTAACCTATTTTTCTTTCTTTTTTTCCTTTTTTTTCGTTAAGGGGATGTAGGGGAGGTCATTTGTAAGCAAATTACCTCTTATGACCCCGCAAATCTCAAGCAGTTGAATTTGACATTTTAGATTTTTTTGGCGGTATACAACTTTGAAAATGTATTAAAAAAAACAATGCGTGATTCTTTTAAAATTATTATTTTCTGCATCTACTTCAATACATAATAATTAACCATAGAATGACTGAATTTATCTTTGAATGAAATTATCTTTAATATTTTTTAAATTACTTCATTCATAATTTTGAGCAGGTTATTTGACTAAAATTGTTGATTTCTGCAATAAACATGGATATACTTTAACGACAGAACATTCCAAAAATATGTACAACTTCTCAGCTAACTAACGAGATACAATAAGATAGCAGTTAACGTCAAAAGAATATAAAATGTCAAGTTACTTGAAAATGGTTGACATTTGCATAGAGGTCATTTGGTTGCAAATGACCTCCCCTACATCCCCTTATTGGATTGCCGACGTATTACAAATAACCCTGTATAACAAAAGTGAACACAAAGAAAGGATTTTTGGAAGTTCATCTCTTAAGAAGGTAAAATTGAGGATGACAGGTAGTATGGAAGTTTATAATGTTTGCCGATAGATATTGCCATGAGGCGCATAGCTTGTAATGTAATATGGTTCTTTCTGAGGACGTGAGGGAGAACCCTTCACGTCCTCAGAAAGAACCATATATGTATACATACAACCTGATAAGCATAAAAAGTACAAAATACACTGTGGCGTTGCTAAATTAAATGTTCTATATATATATATAGCTTTATAAACATTATGATGATATGTTTTTTTTGAGTAGCTCTATAAGCGTTTTTGTTAATAAAATTTCTTTTTAAAGCGATACACATTGCGTGTATTAATATTTTATCCTAAATCACAAAAATGGGTGGCTCAAGTACCTACCTAACATTTTTATAAGAGGTAAAACCAGTGACAGTTGACAGATGGGGTGTATAAAATCTGTTAAAACGTGACGCGACTACGTTTTGAAGTTAGCCTTTCACGATCACTAGCATTAGTGCTTAGATCCTGGCTTAAATAGAAGTATTCAGGTGCTCCTTGCTCAAGAATAATATATAGGAACTTTAGATAAAGCACGGGAGTTTTCGCTTTGTTATTTATGTTTAGTTAAACTAGGAATGACGAAAATGTCCTTAGGAAAGTTTTGAGTATGAATGTGGATGGCTTTATGATTAGGGGAGAACCAAAAAAACGATAGATGAACTGTGTGAAAGATGATATGGGTAGAAATAGGGTGAGTACTGAAACGACGAATAATGGAGCAGAGCGGAAGAAGACCTGCTGCGTCGCCCCTAAATAGATTATGATAAGGACAAGATAATGATCCTAGTATCAGTAGTTAGTAAAACTACATAACCCGTGCATATACAAAGTCAAAGTCAAAATACTTTAACCACAAGCTGTCGTAAAAATGTTCACCAGCAAGGAGGTGGCAGCGGGCAGGGCATTTTGCTCGCAGAACAGATGGCCGATGGGGCCGAAAAGTTCTGAAGTGGCGACCGCGTACCGAAAAACGTGGTGTTGGAAGGCCTCCTATAAGGTGGACCGATGACTTTGTGGAGGCCACAGTAATCCCCTGGATGCGGGGAGCACAAAACCGGTTGAATTGACGTTGCTTGGGGAGGCCGATGTGGTAGCCAGTGTCTGTCTAGGGTGCAGAAAGATGAAGACCTCTCGGTCTTCTTCTTTTTCCTAGCTATTATTCTGATTTATTTGGCGTCAGTCCTCCTAGCACTTTTGCGACACACCCTACGGTTGTGAGTTGTCTCTTTTGTTGTGTTGCTCGCTATCATGTCATTTTTTTTGTTTGTAGCCAACTTATTGGAGGTCGTCCACGGCCTCCTTTTCCATCTTCTATATTCATAACTCTTTTAGTCATATGGTCATCATCTCGCCTCATCACATGTCCGTAGGGTGCGCAGGATAGGTATGTTTTATAAACTATGGTTTTGTTATTGTTATTAGTAATTAACTGTTTCTATATTTTACTTCGAAGGTCCTAGTTTATCATTTGTGACTTCAAGTTACAGCTATATAAACATAATGCAGCATTCCAAATGTAAGCGGGCACGCC
Organism: Brachylomia viminalis; assembly: GCA_937001585.2. NCBI lineage: Eukaryota > Metazoa > Arthropoda > Insecta > Lepidoptera > Noctuidae > Brachylomia > Brachylomia viminalis. Next base: position 16,868,557 of record OW443299.2, read on the forward strand.
CTTTATGCCCGGAGGCTTTTATTTAGGTATTAAGTTTACGTTTTTATTATTTATTTCTGCTTTAGTATAGTTTTCAATGTTTTTTGTTGGTAGGTTTATTGGCGTGTGCTAGTTGACATAAGGCAAACAATTTAATTTTATGTTTTGTGTTTCGTAATGTTAATTACTTACTGCTGTATAGAATGCAGTTCTTTTAACTGAGCAGACATCTGTGCTGCTGGGGAGTTTGCTGCGTCACTTCTTCTTCCCAGCTAAAGCACTAGGAAGTGGTGAAGGGCGGGCGTGCTGGGGGACTGTCTTATGTTATTTTGACATTCATAAAGTGCTGATGCCGACATTTATAAACGTTACTAAGCTCGTGTTTTGCCTTAGAAATGTTCCCGTCTCTATCTTACACTTGTAGTTTGACAGTTGTGCGACCGTGACAGGAAAAAAGCGTATGTAAAGTGCGCGCTAAGTAACGTTTACAGATTTCGGCCGAGTGAAAGATAATAAAAAAAAATGATCTATCATTTATTTCAGAGTGCCAAGAATATCGAAAGAGCAGTAACACCAATTGGAAACTTTAATTTGGGTATCACATTGTTTATTGAGGGAATATAAAATACAACGTTTTTCCCCCAAATAAATTCAAACGCTGACAAAGTAACTTGTGCAATATTGCGTAGCGTTGAATCTCGCATAAGGACCGATGGACTATTATTTGGATAGGTGAAAATTTACCCTCTTAGAAATGTTTTGGCCCAATACATGGGCGGTCAGCGATACGAAGTTTAAGTAGTTTTGTAAAATATGGTATTTAAAGCGTGGGCACAAACATGAAACATTTTGGCAATGCCCTATTACTTTACTACCTATTACACATATACACGACCTATTAAATTGTGTATATGCCAGTTGCGCGGTAAACTGTGCTTGCGCGATGCAGGATTTTGCGTGACGTCAGTATGACGCGTAGTTCGTATGTGGCGTTGTAGATGCACAACGCGAGAGCATTCCAGGTTGCTACATATGCACTTGTCGGACAAAATATGAGTCATCGACACTACAAGAAGCAGTAGAAGAATAGCACAACATGTAGAAAGCACCGAATCGCTCCGTTATTTGCAAATAATCATACTTACCTACACTTGTATCACAAATTTGACTAAATCGATGCAGCTTCTTCACTAGCTCTGAAATAATAAAAATAAAGTAATTTTACGAATTCACTATGTTCTCACAACTAGACCACTTCTAAAACTTACCGTTGTAGTAAGCGCGTTATCAACTGTGTCGTCGGGATATAAATTATTTCCCTATGTCTATCTCGCTACCACTTACGGGCCTTATGAAGCCGCTTAGTGAAGGGCGTAACAGTAAAATAAATATATCGATAAGTAACGTTTATTATCGTATCTTGTCCATACAAGCGTAGAGATAATTATTGACTCATCGCAGAGCAGGCGTTTACCGATAACGGTCCCGGCGCGTTGCACATTCCTATCTTTATTGACATATGGCCTCATGACTCAGTTAATAACGCGCTGACTATAGTGCAGGGGCGCATCAAGCCGTCGTATTTACCCCAGACAGCGATTAGGCGGCCCAATGGAATGACCTAACCGGTAACCAGAGAGTACCAAAAAAAAACATATGATTTGCAAACAGCCCAGGTAGATACCTACATCAAAATGAATCCATACTAAGAGTAAGACTAACAACGGCATAGCTTGTAAAACTAGGAATTATCTGAATCGCTAGGACATGTGCGAAATGTTACAAACAGACCAAAGTGTTAATAGCTTTCTAAATGCTTACTGTTTTTTTTATTTGATTAAAAAAAAACTCAAAGCATTTATTTCAAATAAACCAATTACAGGCACTTTTGAATTGTCAAGGGGTCGGTCAGTCAGAAAGATGAAGCTAGTTGCCCATTCCAAAGCGTAGTAGGTACCTCTCAGCCGCCAGGGCACATTCAAGTCAATGAAAGACGAACCCAGTAAGCTTTATAGTGGGTACATAGTGCTCACACATGTGCTATGCAATTATACAACCATAGTTATAGTAGATTATAGTACCAATCATTGAACCTGACTTGTTTTCCGTACGTCCTTTTCGGGTAACCACTGAAAATCAGGGCTGTGCTGTGGGTCCCCCATAGCACAGCATCAAGCTGAGTGGAAGCCTTCTTGCCACAGTCATGACGTGCAGCTGTCGACTATTTCTGTTTAGTGCTCGTGATTAAAGATCTTTTTTTTAGTTTTTATTTTTTCTATATTTTTAGAGCTAATTATCTTCTTTGTATGCACTTGTTTCTGTGACAACGAACCTATTTTTCGTTCTTTCCATGAAAACCCGCTTTAGTCTTACAACTAGACCACTTCTAAAACTTACCGTTAGTGCAGGGGCGCATCAAGCAGTCTCATTTGCCACAGACAGCGAATAGGCGGCCCTATCCGACAGCAGCGCACCGACTGTTCACTTATTTACGATAATTGACGACTAGCTCATACGGTAAGCGGTATCGGGAATGGTGAATAATGAAGTGCTATCAAAATTCGTATTGTTGCAGGCAAAGGTATTGAGCTGTGATTGTTTCTACTTTTGCATCAGGAAAACTATAATGTTTGTGCACTTTTAAATTATGTAAAAAATATAGCATAAAATTAAATAGTCTATAATGTTTCACTGCACGGTGGTACCGCCTTAGGTCATTAATGCAAAAATGTCATCATCAATTACCCCCAATTTAATTACCTATAATGATTTACCGATAACCAAGCTACCCAAAAGTATAAATATGTCACCCACTTTACCTAATTATCACTTATTTTTCGACCTCCGAAGTGAACATATCATTACGTTGCGCTCGCCTTATAGTAAACTCATTAGCACTATTGTTTGTTTAACGGTGAATTCTCAGAATTGCATTGTTTTTGAGTGGTGTTTGTGACATGAATTTCCAAGATCAAGGTATGTGATTACTAATTAGTTATATTATTAAATTTTATTTGACTTACTATGATGTGGTTTTACGAGCTACGCCACACAGTATTTCTACCAAATATTTATCTTATAGTTGACTTCACATAGACTTACAACTAATTTCAACCGTAGTCAAATACTCTCATATATCTTAAATTAAAGATTGAACTGTCTATTTTGAAAATATAAAAGGTTTTTTTGAGTCCTTTTGTGACTTTAGTAGTTATATAGCCTCTACGACAGCGTAGGCTCATGCGTAGTACGATCTACGAAACATACGTATATATATATTTTTTTTTTCAGGTGCTTTGATTAAATGTACTTTCTCAAGGACGCATTTCTTTGAGATTTGGTCTGCCGTGACTGGAAGTGTTCCTCAGAAACATCAACACGTGTTAAAAACTATTCTAGCTTCACTGGATGAGCTCGAAAATCTAGACATTAGGAACTTAGATAGTAAGATACTCAGTTTATGTAAAAGTCTTGATAGATTTTGGAAAATTATCTCTAGAAATAAATCAAAATTTTTGCATAAGTACTCGGATTGGTTAAATGAAATTGCAAGTGTCGAATTCGTAAGGAGTAATGAGAAGTGCATTCAAGAAAACGCGAACCAGTCCGGTCCTTCTTGCGAACGCGGATGCCCCAGGAAAGATTTTTCAGAATTGTCTAAGCGCTCGAAACGTAGAAGATTGGCAGTAGTATCTCAAGTAGATGACTCTGCTGTGAATGCACTACTCAATACTTTTGAAACGTCTAATACTAGCTTAAGACTGAATATAAATGCGGACGAGGTCTTATCGCTTTTTGTTGAGGCTAAGTTGACGAAGCATCAATATTTATAAATTAAGAACTTTATATTAACAATAAAACTGCATGTGACATTTTACCATCTTACCAAAGTGCACTGGCTGATAAAAAGAAATGACTCATGTTTTTTTTCTTTGTTTATGGCATCTCGCAGTTGGCCTTGAGAGGCCGTGACTGCTTAACCAGTCAATCCTGTGGTGCCTTCGAGCTAACTCAAAGCCTCCAGCCAGGAGAAATGACTCATGCTCAGTTCGGACTGTTATATAACCAGTCTTCGAAAACTTTCCCAAAAGAAAAAGAGCTTATATACAATTGAGGTGCTAGACCTATTACAGGTGTAGATAAGTGTATTGTAATATAAGCATTAATTATGTATAAGATTTCGATATCAGTCATTTTGTGACTTGTGTTTTTAGTCTTAAGTTATTTTGTTGATTAAATATAGGTAGTTTACTAATATTTTTTATTTATTTTATAATAGGTTTATGATAAAACTATTTAGCCATAATTAAAACCACATCAATGTTTATCTAAAAATTGGCTCAAAAATTTATGAATACAAAACAGACATATTTCCCTTGCTTTGATATTTCAATGTCACATTGATATGTCAATGTGACAAATATTATAATTTTCTGAGTAAATTTACTAAAGTTAAGTAGATATTGTCTTTTCATACTATTTTAAACCTAAAATGCACAAAAAACTAGCGTCATTGAAGGTTTAAGTATTTATGACCGTCTTTGTTCGTGCGCTGAACCACTGTGCACTGCGAGAACTTCCTCTCGGTGAGAGGGAGTGGGCCGTAATCCACCACGCGGGCCCAATGCGGGTTTGTAGTTGACACATGTCTTCGAATTTTTTGGTTCTAGGACATGCCGGTTTTCTCACGATGTTTTCCATCACCGTTTTGAGAGCAGTGGTGATGAAATAATTTACACAAAGTAAAGCGCCAGTTTAGGTTCGAACCTGCGACCTGTAACTCATAAGTCACGGCCGTTACCATTGGGCCACCAATGCCCAAAAGAAATATTATTATCTAAAATATCACCATATCAACATTTCACTTGAAAATAACGTTTTTATCATTCACCAGTCCGCTTTTTCAGTTGACTTTGTTCTACTCTATTGATAAATGCTAAAATAGCTAGAAAAAACAAGTTGAATAAAATACACGAACAGTCATTGAATATTCCTCTATTAGGTATTCTGGATCCATCCATCCAATCAGCTATTGATACTCCATAGCCAATACTCTAAAGATTATCGTAATTATCATAATCGTTACAGGCGCTATACACATACACTACAAAACCCACTAAATCATTGCCAAACGAACATTTCCTGAAACTAGTTCGCCTCAAAGACACACACACACAGACAACACGTGTTGCAAAACGTGTCCAAAGTAACAGTCGCAGATTACGTATATTATTTATTATCAGTACACGCGACCCCAGCAATTTCGTCCTGAACTTTCCCTTCCGTCCTTTTATAGCAATTTCGCGATGTTAGAAAAAATATGACGATATTATTGGACGATTCGAGTTATGACGACCCGCGGTCAAGCAGAAGGGCTTTTATTCAAATTCGTGACGAATTTTTTAGACCGCGCGAGGAATGTATGGTTATATTAATCTTATATTGGTCAGTTGGGTTCGGGTTTATAGGTTTTGGTCGGTCATGATAGTGAAAACCTGATTAGATTACGTAATATTGATAACTTCTGTTGGCATTTGATAGGGAAATTTATCTTGGCGCTGTGTCCTTCCGTTCAACGCAAGTAGATTAAAATTTAGACTGGAACAGAAAAGAGTATTAAACTAATGTAGGTACTCGTAAGTAAGCATGTCTAAAAACTTCGATTATCAAATGCTTTAATGTGCGTTACCAACGTAATAGACTCGCCCTCTATTACACGGGACATAACATAAATGGCGAAATGTGGTTGTACCATAGGTACCATAACCATAATCAGCCCATAATGTTCCCACTGCTGGGACACAGGCCTCCTCTCTGTGAGAGGGAGTGGGCCGTAATCCACCACGCGGGCCCAGTGCGGGTTGGTGGATGTCACATGTCTTCGAATTTTTGGTTCTAGGACATCCTCACGAGAATTTCCTTCACAGTTTTGAGAGCAGTGGTGATGACAATAACTTGCACAAAGTAAAGCGCCTGTCTGGGTTCGAACCTACGACCTACAGGTCGTAAGTCGCAGCCGTTACCACTGGGGCCACCTCGGCTCCCATAGGTACACCTCTGACTAACTCTTCGAGGGTTACAGGCGTGATGTTTATTAATTTATATATCATGTATGTCCTATCAAAAAAATCACTCAATCTCATTAAAAAAATATTATATTTCAGCTCAAAACTACGCTAATGTTAGGTTATTAAAACCCGAAAACAAAGAATTATTAGAACGAAATCTTTGTATAGCCACAATTCAGTGACCCTAACTCTAAACAAAAAACTCCACCTTTTCCCCTTCAGACCTCGTCGCGTCTCCTCTTTTATTAAAGGCATCTTACTAACCCTGCTCCCTTTGGCCGGTATCCAAATTATGTTTTAATATGTTTCAAGGCAGACTCGACGCTGTTATTTTAAAATTAAACTACCCACTTATTTAATACCAGTAGCGATTCAAGAGTAAATTAAATTCCAAGACGTCCTTTCTCATACCATAAACAATGGTATTTGTAAAATAACGAAATATAAAATTTTAAATATTCTTAGCTTCAGTTACGAGGTATGGAAATAATTTAATAAATAAAGCCAAATCGACATTTTGCTGAGACAGACGGAATTCCTTTTTGGCCTTTTATTGTGTCTTGGATATTTTTAACGTGAATGAATCTGATGCACTTACTTTGAGGGACAAACTTGGCGCATAGTTTTCAGATTACATTCAATTTTTAAATCAATTAAGTACTTTGACGGATTTGTGACTTTGATATGCTTGAGCTTGAGACATTGATTCAACGAAGTATAATATGGAAATACTCGTAGGCATCTTTATTTTATTTTTTTATCTGTGAAGATTGTGGGGATCACATATATCATGCCTAGCGGGAAGGTTCAGTTCGGCCGCCTATGCCGTCAGGAAAGTAAGACAATACACTGACGTTGATACAGCTCGGCTAGTCTATTTCAGTTATTTTCATAGCGTCATGTCCTACGGCATTCTGCTGTGGGGCAAAGCCGCTGATATTCAAAATATATTTGTTCTTCAAAAACGAGCTGTACGAGCAATTTACCAGCTAGGTGCTAGAGTTACTCTGAGAGATTTTTTTAAAGAGATTGGTATTCTCACGGTGGCCTCACAATTCATCTTCGCCAACATCTTATATATTAGGCAAAATATACACTTATACACAAAAAACAGTGATATTCATAATATTAACACTAGAAACAAGGAGAAACTACGTGCTCCCTTTCACCGGCTTCATAAGGTCCATAACTCATTTGTTGGGCTTGGTATAAACTTTTATAACAAGCTTCCCTCTTCTTTGTTAGAATTGCCTTTTAATGCGTTTAAAGCTAAAGTAAAATCCAACCTTTGTTCAAAGGCATACTATTCAATCAACGATTACTTAAACGATAAAAATAGTTGGTCGCTGTGATTAACTCAAGACAATGTTTATGTTCTTTCTCCAAAATTAGCTTACCTACTGACAAGTTATACAAGTTCATATAATTGTTTATTTTATTTGACTATATTTATTAGTCACCTTAGTTTAATTTAATTTTTATTTATTATTGACATAATCTACTCATTTCAATCTTTTTTAATGAGTTGTATTGCAATATATGGTTAGCTAGCGACCTCGACAGTTCATCATATTATTCTTTTGAGCAACCGGCAGCATGTTCGTCATGCTCCCTTAGATGTCAATGCTTGTGGTAGCGTCGGGGGTCGGGTTGCCTCCTTCCCTCAAATATGGCGAGGGGGGTAATGGCTGATCTTTGCGTTATGCTCGTGAACGGGTGCTGCTTGTGGTGACAGGTCAGCTTGCTGACTATGGTTTTGTTATTGTTATTAGAAATTAATGTTTCTTTATTTTACTTCGAAGGACCTAGTTTATCATTTGTGGCTACTAGTTACAGCTATATACATATAAACATAATGCAGCATTGCATATGTAAGCGGGCACGCCCTTTATGCCAGGAGGCTTTTTATTATGTATTAAGTTCTGTTTGCGTTTTTGTTTTTATTATTTATTTATGCTTGAGTATAGTTTTAAATATTGGCGTGTGCTAGCTGACATATGGCAAATAATTTTAATATTTTTGTGTTTCGTAATGTTAATTTATTTATTACTATATGTATAGAATCCAGTTCTTCTAACTGAACAGACAGCAGTGCTGCTGGGGAGTTTGTTCCGCCACTTCTTCTTCCCAGCTAAAGCACTAGGAAGTGGTGAAGGGTGGGCGTTTTGGGGGGACTGTCTTATGTGATTTTGACGTTCAAAAAGTGCTGATTCTCAGCCTAATTTGAATAAATGACTTGATTTTGTTTAAAAATGGAAAAACTGTACCTACTTACAAGTAGGTATAGTTTTTCATTCTTCATGTCTGTTTGCCTGTTTGTTAATAAACGACCAAATTGTATAATTTTTATTCCAACCTGAACTAACATTTACATAAATAAGCTAATAATAATAAATAGTTTTTCGAGACATCACCAAGCGGTTGGTCGACTCTTCACGTGACAAGAGGGCTGGCCAACTTTTTGGCGAAAGAATCAGCATTGCCATGCAACGTGGCAATGCTGCCAGCCTTTTGGGCACTTTTTCTGTTATCAGCGATGCGGACGAATTTATTGATGCTCTTTGTTTTTTTTTTTTTTTTTCTTAAACGAGCTAAAAAGACAAAGAAAAAACAAAAAAAAAATCTCAGAATGATAAAGTCATTGACAATTGAAAAATAAATCAACTCCCAAACACTTACGACCTCCAACTAACTTACCGCCATTTTCAATCACAATTTCCACTTAATCAACCACAGATATAAACCGACTCTAAATTCAAGTTGACCTGTTTACGAAAGGGAAGCCAGTATACTTTGCATAGCTCGCGGAGCGCACCATTACATATTTATGAACCTCCTAACCGAGATCGCAGGGAGAAAGTCAAACATTAATGAACGCTAAAATATTCCGTTCATGTATATAAAGAAATGAATTTTTACATCATAATAGGACAACGGAGGTATTGGAATGTAAATTGAGTGTAGTGCTGGTCTATTCTGATTCGGCTTTGTTTTGTTTTTTGGCATGTGGGGCAGTTTTATCAATATTAGAATAGTTTACAGATTATGGTGTAAACTTGCTGTGGTTTGAGAGTTCAATTTGAACAATATTCTTTCAACGTCTGACTCCTAAGTCACAGGTTTCCCTAGTTTAGGAGTCAGGGTTTCAGCTTTTGTACGCCTTAACTATTGTGTACTTTGCTAGATATTAAGCATTAATATTGTAAGGTTTTTGTATCAATAAAGTATTATTAAAGTCAAAGCATTTATTTCAAATAGGCACATACAAGGCACTTTTGAACGTCAATATTTACATTAAAATAGAATTGATTCTTGTCGCCCCTTCCAAAAGGTAGTTTCGTATGGAGAAGAATGGGCAAGAAACTAAACCGTTACTCTTTTAAAATGTGTTACATTTTATATACATTAATTATATAATTGTATGGGAAGACGATGCACCTATAATAAAATTACCCTACCACAATATATAAAAAGAATTAAAAAATGTAGCAATGACAAATAAGTTAATATGTGATAGATGCATGGTGCTCACATATTTACAAACATTGTAAAAGTATACGATTTTCCAAACTATTTAAACAAGTAATATGTCACTGTGTCAGTTAAATTAATTATAGAATGTAAATCAATGTCATAAAAATAATAAACTATACAATTGAAGTAGCAACAAGTCTTTGCTGAGTCATATTTATTTAGATTCCATTTTATTGATGCACGGTAGTATGGTTCTCGTTGAAACGTTATTTCTCATCTATAAGATACAAAGTATGAGTATACTATCATAAATATATGTCTTCAGTCCGATCTATGAGTCTCATGGGAAGTTAGTAGAATTGAGTGCAATTGTTATTGAAGAACGCATTGTTTTCACAATATCCACATAGTTATAGTCTGCTTAGAGTTCATCTGTTGTATTCCCTATATGAATACGTATCCAGAGATCTGTAATACTTTTCCTTATTGAATACTAGCTTGTGCCCACGACTTCGTGCGCGTGGAAGTCGTAAAATACCACAATAAAGTAAAATAACACCCACATTTTTATAAAATTGCTAAAATCTGTGACATCAAAAATTGTAGAAGCAACCAAGCAAAAAAAAAATTAAACAGTGGCTGTTAGATCTGTCCTACTCGGAAACCGAAGCCTTCGTAAGAGTAATGTCATAATCACATTTATAACAAACACTTTATCTCACTCACTTCCTCAATCATATCACTCTCACACTACCTCCCTAACCCCACATACTTGCACATTCTTACTTTATCATTCTCTTGGTCACATACTTACTAAAGCTCAATTAATGATGATACCATGGCTACATGCTCTGTGTAAATACCTACATTTACAACACAGCACCATATTTCAAACGTTTTATTTTTTTAATTTTTAAGTACATACTTATTTTTGACTTTGTTTTACGTAAAATTTTTAAGAAGTATATTATGTAATTGTTAAATACATTAACAATACAGTGTCGACCCAGAATTTTCAAATTGTTCCAATCTCTCAAGGACTCCACGAGACAGGCTCGACCTAGTGTGGAGTCCACTAGTCAAAGTATTAAAATTATGTTTCTCTTATAAATATCATTAATTTAAGGAGTAGTTCATTTGTATTTTAGTTATAAGGAAATGTAAGAACTTAAGCTGGTTAATAAACGATTTATTATTAAAACTTTCCTGTATTGTATAATTGCATAGCACACGTGTGAGCACTATGCTCCTACTATAAAGCTTACTGGGTTCGTCTTTCATTGACTTGTATGAGCTCTGGCGGCTTAGAGTATGTCATGCTCACTCAAATGTGTCGCTGGTGGTGGCTTGTGTATTGGATCATTGAGTTCCCTTCAAAATGGTTGAGCTGAATGGTGCTGATCCATACGTCATGTTCGTGAACGGGCGCCGTCAGTAGGCACCGGTCATTTCTTAGCTGCCACGACTTATTTTAATTCCATAATTGTTTTTATCGTTTTATTACGGACACCTTTTTTAACGTGCACGTCTTTCTACATCGTTCTCACATGTTTTTACAACATGAATGATGTAACCAATTTTTTTGTAACAATATTTTGATTAAAAAGAGTGTCCATGGAGTTTCTTGCCCGTTCTTCTCCATAGGTACCTACTACGCTTTGGAATGGGCAACTAGCTTCATCTTTCTGACTGACCGACCCCTTGACAATTTAGAAGTGCCTGTAATTGGTTTATTTGAAATAAATGCTTTGAGTTTGAGTTTGTATAATATGTTTGTAGTTATCTCAGCAGCCAAAATATGAAGACAGTCAGGACTGGTGACGCAGGAGCAAACGACGTCCAGCAGTCCGTGTGAGAAGCAGCTCGTCCTCAGGTCAACACCCGCAGCCTTCAGTAGTAATTTCCCATTGCTTGCGAAGTTTTGCGGTTTTTGTAAATTAATGAACGCCTGCGTTCTTGCATTTACTACCTAATGTCACAACACTGATACACGAACTGATGCATTCTTGCAGGTTATTCCTGACGAACAGCTATCACTAAAATAATACTATAACCTCAGATCATATAAACACAGATTATAATATTATTTTAGTGTGTTTATATGATCTGAGATTATAACAGTAGATTGTAAACACACGGGATTTCTCATTAACCTTATCTAATTTTTATTATAACTCAAGATGACAGAAGAGGCATCAACTTAATGTTTTTCTGTATACGTTCTACAAACTATCACATTAAATTAATATTCCATAATGTAAAAAAGAAGCATTAAAAATATCAATTGTTGGGAATCGAACGTTTGCAAAGCAGTCGTCGAACTGTTAAGCTAGGTATTTGCTTTGTTGAAAGTTGACTAAAATAGTCGATCTTATATTTTGGTAGAGGGAGGTACTGCTCGAATTTTCGACCAATTTTATACCGCATTCATTTAATTTCAAGTGGTTGTTTATCATGAACGTGAGAGTCAGTCACCGCACCTAAGGGGGAATCCAAAGTTTCAGCAAGTCAAATTTGTAAAAATAACTTATAAAACCTTATTTATGGGAGGATTTTAGGATCATCTGCAACCCAAAAAAAAAAGTCAGCAGCTTGGAAGTGGGGGGAATACATGTCAGTCTCGAAAACTAATATGATTGTTGCGATGGCACATCAGGCTAAATTGGAAACAATGGTAATAAGGCAAAGTTGTCAAAGGAACCTTGATCTCAATTTTGAAGGAAAATAAAACTGCATTTTTGTGTTTTTATAAAGCTTCTGCATTTTTTTTTTTGTTTCCGACGTGGAAAATCTTCATGAATGTCCGCCACCCTAGGGCGGGTGGCGGTGTCTGTCAGACTCTTACTGACTAAAAACCACCCCGGTGTTCCATCTCACACCTACGCCGGGGGTGCGGGAACGTACGATCCTTCCGCAACAAAGCTTCTGCCTGAGCCAACCATCGAACCCGTTTTTTTTTTACAAAAACAGCACTATGTTTTATCGCAATGATCGATGGTGTAGGTGGTATGGACCGAATACCGTGAGGACAGTGTTTTTGATAAGAGGAATGGGGTACGATTCCCGTTATCACATAGCTCGTGACTGCTTAGCTCTTTAAAGGCATAGCGGAATGACAATCATTTAAAAGGTCTAATCTGTAACTATCTGCTATATTCGTTCCCTAGTCAGCCCAGTGAAGTGATGGAAAAGTTTGGAAAATCCAAAAGTGCACGCCTCTTAACGCTCATTTATTTTAATAAAATAGTAAATCGTATAATTGATTTGTAAAATAAAAAATAAATAAAAATTCATGTATGGCAGAAAAGTTCTCATATTTTTGTACGCGTGTATCATACTGAATTTTAATATAATTCGTTTAAAAAAACTACTACGTAAACTTGGTTACTGATTTGAAATACGGCAGCAATTCACCGAATTCTGGAACTAATAAAAAAAGCCCGTCCACGTAAAAAAAAATCGAGACGTGTTTTGTTTCAAAGTAGAAACACAAAATTATTTTTAGAAAGTATAAGAGGGTTTAATTTAAGTTTTTCCTCGAAGTACATCTACTCATTATTATTGTATAAGTGCAATATAGTCTGTTATGATAGAGGCATTAGAAGATCACAAAATTGCTTGACCTTGACGAGTCGGGAGTAAAGCGCTACCTCAACCGCTTCTCGTTATGAAGCTAATTCGATTGTTGTCATACACTGGTATATTGTGTTCTCGCTCATCACAGTCTCATTTCCAACGAAATTGCGATTTCTGACTTTTCTAGTACTGAAACTGCAGTGGTCCGATATAGTTTAGAGTTGATCCTTATAAGAAAAAGGATCGATTAGCACCAAAAATGTATTTCTGAAAATTGCCCACTTTCTTACTGACTGTAATATTTTTCAAAAGCTTTCAATGCAGATGAAAATGTTTCAAAAAGGTAAGAACAGTGTCGTAAAACCGTTTTCTTGTAGCGATGACGGATAAGGTACCTGCACTTATTGCCCCATCTGAAAAATCCACCTTGACTGCTTAGCTCCATAAAGGTATAGCGTGATGATAATCATTTAAAATATTAAACCTATAACTATCTGCAATATTCTAACCTCGTCTTTTTACAATTTGCGGTTAACTATAGAGGTATATGAATAAATTGCAATATTGCTCATCCCCCATAGTAAACAGCGAGATAATTTAAAGCTTACAGACTAACCAGACTAAAGGAATATTTATGCAAAACTTGAACAAAACCTATTCAGTAGTATTTTGGTGATGCTGGAAGATAGATTCAGACCAACAGACAAACAGACAAAAATTCTAAAATTTATATTTTCGCCTTTAGAATCGTTCCAAGACCTCGCAAAAATTATTTATAAAAAATACAATAAACAGTTTTGACTTCACTGCGATTTTATTATATGTATAGATAACGTGCTGCGCCCCCCGGTTTCACCCGCACACGTCTTGATTCCGTGAGAATATCAAGTTAAAAAGTATTCTATGTCCTAATCCAGGTCTACCCATGTGCCGAATGTCATCCAAATCCGATCAGTCGTTTTAGCGTGACAGCGTAAGAAAAATACATACAAAAAATCAAATCCTTTCTCTTTATAATATTATTTTAGATAATCTTATTTCACCTCACTGTATGGCAAACGTTAACTTCACTGTTTCATTCATAAATAACCAAAAATATCGAACTCATAATAAATAAACCCGATAATTTCCTCTCTCCTCTAAAGCCCACATCGAGCTAATAGCGCTCAAAGTACTAAGCCTTATTACCTCTTATGAATACACAAATTACTCTGCACTCCTTTGACGAAACACCAAAACAAGCTCATTAACAGCAGTTATCACCAAAAACATAAATAAACACGGTAATTTCCTCTGTACCTACTCTAACGTCCACAGCGGGCTAAAAAGCTTACAAGACATTAGAGCACTCACTGATTAGCTATGATTCATTGAGTGGTCAACTGTCCGTGGCGATCGGGCACACACAACCGGAAATACATTCGCCGGATGTGGTCCGCCATAACTCAAAGAGAGAACGTCCGGGTTGCATCTGATAGCGCATCCTAGTTCGACCTGAGAACGTCCTTTTGTGGTTTTAAATTTAAACGCTTTGTAGGGCTTTGATTTTGTGTTATCAATGGCTGGTTGATCAATATTTATTTTTTCGCAAAAGTATGGTTTTGAATTTTGTTTGTAAAGCTTGTTTTGAGTTATAAATGTCAAGAATGTAAACGTCTGTTATTTTTCTTGTTTTGTTATATTAAGTTTTTTTTTTTCTACTAAACGAATAAGTAAAAAAAGGACAAAATAGAACAGTCATTTACTTTAACAAAGACAACCTATTTTAAACGTTATCTAGACCATTTTTATATAGCACGAACAAAAAAACAGTCTTAAAAAAAGAAACATAAAATACTCTAAAGATAAGAAGAAAATTGTAAAGAGTACTCCAAACATATTAACGCCGTACCTAATTTAACTTAATCTTTAAGGAAAATCGCTTATTTTCTGCACGTTTTTAGCTCACAAAAAACAAAAATGTTTTTTCTACAGGGACTTTTAAATAATTACCTACGTGCAGTTTGACCCCTCGTTGTGATCTGGAGAACGAATGGCTTGCAGGTGTTGCCAAGTTTTTGTGTCTTCCCTGATTTAAAGGCCGTGTTTAAAGGTCAAATAGATAGGAAAAGGGATGAAAAGAGATAAGAGACTTTTTAATTTACAAATTATTATATAAATAAATGTTAAGAAAAATAAACTCTTTTTCTTTTAAAAGACACTATTTAATAGTCATCCTTAACGGTCAGTGTTTCATTCTCAAATGTAGGCTTCCAATCTAAATAGATGTAAATGTTCATTCACATCTACCACGTTGAGTTATATGAAAAATAAATCATGATAAATAAGTCAAACGCCATATTCCCACTTCTGCACTGGCAACCCCGTAAAGCACCGGTCGTGCGTAACAGCTTGCTGTAACAGTTATTTATGAACGGACCCCGAGATTTGGGCAGTTAAAAAAAACTTTTTCCATTACCAAACTTAACCGAAATACGGTGCAAGATACCAAGATACCGAAACATGAATAATAATTAAGTACAACTTCGTTTTAAAAGTCAAGTTACAGCTGCAAGTTTGTTTATGCTAGCAAAAACATTTTTTAAAACGAAATATTAATGTAATAATATTTTTAGAGTTTTTTGTTAGGAATCAAATCTCCTATTCTTAAAAAAAAAACAACATAAACAACGCCTGACAATATTTTAATAGCAAAATTGTCAACCAGTGTTATTTATCCAACATCTATACATCGAAAGGCGTTATTAACATGAGTATCCATCCGTAACCACCTTATTTGAAGGCTTCTTCGGAATGGTAGTGCCTTGAACAAAACCAGATGTGCCTTACGATGAACAGGCCTCACCCTAGCACATAAATTATGGCACGGCGGGCCCCTGTTCCTACTTGAAAGATGTCGACAATATTCGATGTAGGTAATAACAATCTACTGAATTACAGTGATGAGATAACGATAATAACGTGAAATTAAGACAAAATTCATAAATATTATTATCCCTAAGCACATTTTTATTTCACCCTTTATTACGGGTCATGTTTTTTAAAGACCCTTTCCTTGAGTAATTGAGATTTTGTTGGAAGAAGTTTAATTTTAGAAAATTCGGGTCATGATTTAGAAATATGTAACTGAACTGTCATTGTTTTAAATATTAATAAACTACAATAATTTCCTTTATGCTTGCATATTTATGTTCTATAACCTACGTATTTTTTTGTGGTAAAACAAGAGATTGTGAATGTAACTAGTTACTAACGAAAACAGTAACCGGAAACAGCTGTTGCCTTCCCCGATGTTCTGCGCGATTGCTTTCGCAAAAACACTCTGAAAGTTAGCTCATGTTAGCTCTCTAACGCACAAGACTGTGCAAAAACTCTATTAACATCTAACTTCTGAATCCTTACACAAAAATGGAAACCTTTTCCCAGAAAAACTGTATTAGTTTGTCTGCCAAAAAGCGTAACATTAACAAGTTTGAGCTAACTAAGTAGCGGGCGTGTTGTCTGGCTAATTGTGTAAAATAACATGGCGGGTTGGCTCATAGCCTCCGGTGGCGGGAGTAGAGTAGGAAGTTTCTTAGAACTTGCTCTAAGATAAGTTGGAAATGGAAAAGACTTGTGTGTTGGTTGGTACTTGGTGGGGAAGTAAGTCTATTGGCTTTGATAGATGTTTATTATTCTCTTGTTTACAAGTGCTGGCAAGTCTGGTTGCCAGCTAATTTCCCTGATTGTTCATTAATAAAATAAAATCTTTTTATAAACAAACAACAAGTACCTACAATTTATTATTTTTATTATTGTGAATGTGAGGACTATGTGGGTCATTGTTTCAGTTTTAATCATGATCTGGCAGTTTAAGTAGTTTATGCGGCCTACCCAAATGTCCTTTCTTTGGTATTGTTCGTCGAATCGTTGAGCTTTTGAAGTTCTGAGTTGAGCTGCACGGTTACTGACAAATGCGTGCACTGACTGGACAGGTCCTCTTGATCTGCGTGGTTCTTTCCTCAGAAGACCATTTCAGACACCAACCTACATGGTCTTCACATGATCAGACCAAGATTATGTCTGGACTTTAAAAGAGACTGTGACCTCTGAGTTTGTTTCGGCCTTTCTTCTCAGAGTAGTCAGATAGGAAACGCCGACCTCATCTAGTTTTTAAAATATGATTGACGTGTAATAGTGTTTGTACAATTTTACTTACAGAAATAAAATCATATATCATTTATAACCGACTTCCAAAAAAAAGATCGGACGTCGGTGTCGGTTTTGTATTTTCGGTTTTGGTCACCGATTCCCGAAATTAAAGTTCCTTTACACTTTTGTAGTGTTTATTTAGAAGTCAGTCGTTTTTTTTTTATAAAAACATATTTTATTTTTCACATTTTAGTTGCTTGCTATGTAAATAACAGTGACAGGAAGTTATTAGAACATCATCAATATACAATATGTAGAAAAAATACTTATTATTGAAGCTAACTGAAAAACTACCCAAGTACAGTTAATAAAACTTGTATCCCTTGAGGCATATCCAATGCATTACATTTTTTTTTATCGATCCTTAATTGCCGGATTTATTGCGTAAAAAACATAAAAAACCATCCTCGTTTTTGAAGACGGTTCCGTTATTGTTGATTTTTTTTAAACCGCTCGATCGGTTTTGTTAACTTTAAATGGGACCAAAGAATTTTCCAAATTGGTTCAGGCGTCTTCGAGTAATTGGTGAACATAATATACCTATATATAAAAATAAAATAAAGAGATTCCGACGAATTGAGAAACCTCTGCCTTTTTTGAAGTCGGTTAAAAATGTCAATAACCATTGTTGTGTAAATAAGTATCAATGACATCTACTACTTGATTAGCAAGCACCCTGATATTAAGTGTATCGTGGATAGTCAGCCATACTACCAACCTTACTGCCTAGTTTTTTTTTTACGACATCAGCAATTCTCACTAGGTCACTTTGCCGAGCGTACCTACGTTATTGTACTCCGTATTGCTCAATTGAAACTCTCATATTATACAATTTATCTTATCTGTCTGACTCTTTCAAGCCCTGACATGAGCTCTTTAATATGAGCAGTTCTTGAATCATCCTCCTGCCCCGATCATGAGCGTTTTCTTTGAAATCGAATTTGTGTCACTCAAAATCAAATCAAAAGTCATTTATTCAAACTAGGCTGAGAATCAGCACTTTTCGAACGTCAAAATTACATAAGACAGTCCCCTCAAAACGCCCGCCCTTCACCACTTCCTAGTGCTTTAGCTGGGAAGAAGAAGTGGCGCAACAAACTTCCCTGCATCACTGCTGTCTGTTCAGTTAGAAGAACTGGATTATATACGTATACACCTTATATATATTACGAAACACGATAAGTACATCAAATAAAATTATTTGCCATATGTCAGCTAGCACACGCCAATATTGCCGCATTTATCGAGAACTAAACGAAACAACGTAACATACCAATAAAACATTCTCACAAACTCATAACAGTTTCAAGCAGGAGCAACAACAAAACAGTAGTTTTCAATTTGTGGCTCCATTAAGCTCTTAATTCGATTGTTTATCTACACTGAGCATAACAGAAGTTGTCTAAACGACTTAGAATTACCGATGCACAGTTTAATTCTCTTTCCTTACCGTTAATGGGTGTTTTGTGGGTCCAATTTAGTATCAATTTGCTGCTTCGAGGTCAGTCTTTGTTTGTGTAATGGATATTTTAAGTTGAGGCTCAATAGAACGGTTTAAGTCTTTTTTTATGACTACTGTAACTCCTTGCTTGAGCTTTTTAAGAGAGGGTAGAGTAACACTAGGCGGCTCATGGTTTATCTCACTATACATCGGCTGAGTGAAAATATTAATTTCACCAGAAAACCAAACCTCACCATAATAACGGCGGGTATCTTGAAGGGTGCTTCTTTAATAAAACGAAATATTGGTACTATTACTAGACTTGGTGTATTCCTTGCTTTACAAAATGTACTCTAAATAAATGTATATGTAATTATAATTCTTATGACGTGCGCACTCCGCGGCGGTCTAGAGGGTCTCTGGTCATCAAGCGAGTCGTTGGCGCGGCGCTTGCTGCCCTGCTCCCACGGCGTTCATTTTGTAGCGGCGCGCGGCGGCAACAAAAGGTAGAAGTAAGCAAAGAGGTTCAGATGTTGACAGGACAATAAAACACAAAAAGGGCGTAATACAAAGCAGACGAAAAAAAAAACTCAATCTTCCTCAAGTGAGGTAACTTCCTAAAAATAATTTTTCCCTTCTAAACGTAATAGACGTACATTTATGTAAACAGCTTTTGCAAATGATCTAGAAAATAATAAGACGCCAGCTTAGCTCTAAGCGAAGGCAGAACGTAGTAAGGTTACGAAGGCCTTCTATCTCTGGGGACTCGTAGCGCCAGCTACGACCCGTAGCACAGACGTAGCGCTACGGCTACGAAAATAGACTAAGCGAAATGGTAGAAATGGAATAAGAAAACGCTTATTTTTACGTTCAGTTAAAGATATCTACAATTCAATCTGAGAATTTAGGTTTGGAAAAATATTTAGATAAGAAGAATATTGTGAATAATAACTAAGCTTGAGAATTGTCAATTAGGACAGATGTGTTATTTGGCTTTTAGGGCCCGATCACACATCACAACCACACCACATCGCAGCGATAAAATGTGGGCAAGCAGTGGTTACGTGTGAATAGTTTCACTGTAGCTTCTTGCTGTTGCGTTGTGGTCGCTGCTTAATTTTGATGTGGTTGCATTTCCGCTTGTAGCTGCGATGTGGTTACGTTGTGGCTAGTGTTTGCAGACAGACAGTTCGAATCCGGCTGTGACAGTGTCGTCGCGACGACGCAACGTTGTATTTGCGATGTGGCCGGCCGCTACTCCGCGTTCCCGCTGGTTGCGTTGTTACTGCGACATGGCCTAGATGTGGTCGGTATCGCCCACACGGTTCATTTTTACGGCCAAATGTGGTCCATGTGCTAAACTATACATTTTGATATAAATTAGCGCCCGTCCACGTGTTGTCGTTGTGATGTGGTTGTGGTACGTGTGATCGGGCGGATACGGGACCTTGTGCTGCACATAAGAAAATATTCACCAATTTTTTTTTTTTTTTATGTTGTCATAATTAACCAGATAAATCTATAATTATTGTTATTATGTCACATGTGTTTAGATATTTAGCCACAACGTGATAAAAAAAACATACAAAAATAAACCTTTCCCAGCCTTTTCCATTTGTTTTAAAGAAACAGTCAACTCTAACCCAGTCATAAGTCTTCGCCGAGACGAACGTAATCAGTATCGTTCATCGCCCCACGCAACCGGTAGTTGGATTTCTTGAACCGTGAAATTTTATCAAGAGAATTAATCTCGGGAAACTTTCCCCTTGGACATCCAGTCTTTTTATTTTTTAATTCAAACGAAATTGATTTCTGTATTTTAGAAATTGACCTTATAATTTAGGATGCAGAGGTCAGTCTTTGAAGTTTGAGGAAGATTAAAGTATTAGGACGGGTTTTCGGGATTAATTTTAGCCTGTTTTATGAGTGGCTGATAAAAAATATTAATCCCGAATTTTCAGCGAGAATTTTTTTTTTTGTTTGTTGGCTTCTCTCTGGCCACGGGCGGCTGTATCTGCGCAAACTGTGAAATATTGATATTCATCAGAATCTTATAGGATTAAAAGGATACCTCAATTTCTTTGCAACGTATCAAAGACTTTGATTCTTTTGAATCAGTTTTTTATCGTTATTTGATGTAGAAGACAAGTAAAGTTCATTGCCTACTTGCACACATGATATCGTGTTTGCCTTGGTTCATGCACGCACATGAATTTATAACAACCGTGGGACAACAGCCAGCTGACATACACTTTTTTCTTTCTTCAATTCTTAAAGATTTTCTTCATACAATCGTATTGCAAAATGAAAAAAAGAACATTAGCGTTCTGTCTTAGTCTGTACATACAGACAAAGACAGAACGCTAATGTTCTGTAAACAATTTTTAGTTAGTACACCATTATGTACTAACTAAAAATTGTTTAACTTTCCTTGAGTTGATTTCCTTTTTTCTATAGCACTTTTATTTTGAGATTTTCTCCAACTCGAAAGTTTATTCATACAATTGAACTGCAAAAAGTAAGTACGTTGGATAGTACGATTCTGTTTTGTCTATAACTGTGTAGTTAATTAGTTAAAAAATACTTTTTCTGGATCCATTCCTTATTTTAATTCAGTTTTATTCATTTTTTCATTCAGTTCATATTTCTTCGCATTTTTTCCAACAGTACCGTAAGTTCTTAATATTTGTACTATTTCTGACGAATATAATTCAGAAATACTCCTATCTAAAACACAAATTTTCACCCATAAATTGCATAAAGATTTTACCTAGGTTTCTCTACATTCGTCACGGAACCACAAAGAGCTAAATAAAATATATATCGCGAATAAAACAGTCGCATTTGATACGACTACCTACTAGTTAACTAGTGGACGTGTTCGTAATTATTATTTGCGACATGCAATGGCGTTGCTGTTTCCTTGGCATAATGCAGTTAAAAGTTTCGTGTATACTACGTGTTTAAATTATAATTGATTAACTTCACGGTTAAATGTTTATGATGGAAGTAGGTGCTGCGTGTTTCTTTGGTGAAATAATATTACGAAATACCACTAGGTACAATTTGTTCCACTAACCGTCAAAGCAACTCCTAAATACATAACATAAATCTCACAATGCAAATACACAAACTCAGAATACATTTCTTTAATTAGCTTTGTTGAAACCAAATCAGTATACCTCTACGTGATCTACAGTTTCCTAGAAGTGTGGTTCCATCATTTAATAACGGCCGTCATCTGTCATTTTCACAAGTATTTGGCAGAATATTCTGTATTTGGACACATCGTTATTGTGTAACCGTTCACCGCTTCAATAAAGCTATAGTAAATCTATGATTTGCCCAATCTATTTGATAAACATATGTACATAGCTTGTGATATCGTAACAGCTCTTTAGTTTTTCTGAAAATGGAAAAAGTTAATCGTTTTATGAAGTTTCACGCTAGTGTGTCGGGACCTTAAGGGTGAGGGCGTGAATAAATCGCCCCGTGTGAAAACGCATCAAACATGTAATTAACTGTCAGCCCTGCTCTTCAATCATATGTCTTTATTGTGCGTTTTAAACTTCAGTTGCTTATAAAAGTTGTAGCAAGGGTGGGATTTTTCATTTGAATTTTAGTGGAGGTAATTCAAGCCTTACTGTTGTAGGGATTTTAATTGGAACTGTCAAATTAAACTTAGACGATACAAATCTTCCTCAAGTTCTGTGAAAAGACTTGAACTCGTGGTCATTTTTCAATTATTTTTAAAATACACACATCAAAAGTGTCTAGGGATCAACATATATTTTTGCAATAACTTTTCTCCTGATTGATATTAATTAAAATTTTCTTTAAGGATTCATAAAATAAAGTGTTTTCGTTTGTCACAGTAACGATAAACCAAGTCACCTTTGCATTAATAAAGAAATTTGCCATTTTCCTAATAAAGGGATTTTTGACATTTGAACCACTAACACAAAAGTTCGAAAAAAAGACTGAAATAACAGTTTTCTTTAAAATTTTATTGGGTAACTTAAACAATTAATAATCCGTGTTTCTACCGCGAACACTAACAACACAAGAACATCGGTTTGGCATACTCAAAATGAGTTCATCCAAATCACGCTGTGGAATGGCCGCCCATGTTCGTTGCAACAACAAAAAAAGGTCTTCTTGCGACTGGATACCCTCCATATTCGGCAGAGCTCTTCTCTGTAGCATATCCCATGCATGCTCAATCGGGTTCAAGTCTGGCGACTGAGCAGGCCAGGGCAGGACATTGATGTTAGCTGCGGCGAGAGTCTGTCTTACAACTCTTGCGGTGTGCGGTCGTGCATTATCATGCATTAACTGAAATAAGGGACCGATTTGCACTTGTAGAGGAACGATGACGTCTGATACAATCGTCTCAGCATAAATTTGAGCGTTGAGGTTGCCTCTGATCCAAATCAACTCAGTTCTTCCGCCGATCCAAATACCCGCCCATACCATGATGGTTCCACCACTATAAGGATGGACTTCCTGGCAGGATTTTAATCGCTGTTGGCGTCCAGGGGTTCTCCAGTGTCGTATACGTCTTGTATCCGGTCTCATACCAAAACGAGACTCATCAGAAAAGCACACGAAACGCCATTGTTCTTCTGCCCAATTTCTGTGTTCAAGAGCCCATTGATATCGAATCCTACGATTGTGCATTGCTATAGGTGGTACCCGTAGCGGTCTTCGGGAATGAAGGTTCACTTCATGCAAGCGGTTTCTGACTGTTTGGTCGCTAATTAAGTTCCCTGAAGAGTGATGAAGCCTCACGGCTAACATCATGGCGGTTATTGTTGGAGCTCTTCGAGTTAAGATTTGAATGTATCGGTCTTGTCTCCGTGTGGTGCAGCGATACCGTCCTCCATGGCGCTCAGCCACGGTACCAGTGCTTCGGTAACGTGTCCAAAGTCGACTGATAACACTCTGACTTGTATTCAGAGCTAAAGCCACAGTACGTTGCCGGGAACCAGCTTCTATCATTCCCACGGCTCTGAGCATTTCTGCCCTGCTTAAATGACGTCGCCGCTCCATAATAACGTTGGTTTTAATCAGTAGTAGGGAAACAGTAGCACTAATAATGTCTTCAATGCGTTGTATGTTTTTATAGGGAAAATATTGACAGCTGATTTTCATCTTTTACTCGAATTTGATTCACAGTTCCTGATTCAAATTATGAAATGCACCAAAAAGGATCCATATAAATTTATAAAATCATAAATTTATTACAAAGCCACATCTTAATCTCAAGAAATCCGCATAAAAATGCTTGATCCCTAGACACTTTTGATGTGTGTATTTTGTAATATACGGTCAAGATAGTGGGTAATCTTCCCCTTCTGGATGGCTCATCATTTTTCATTTCTTAATCAGTATAGTTCATTTAGAAAGTCTCATTGCTTATTAGACCGACCAAGCAAAGCGTGTAGAAGGCCAACGTATTAAGTTTATTTTCCGGAAATTCCTACTTAAATCAAAATGACTGACACAAAAATAACAAGCAAAAGAAAACACACAATCAAAACATTTATATTTACTCAAGATTATTCGGTAACTTGTTTTTATTTTCACATTAACAAACCGTAGGAGACTAACATAAAGCTTTTGTTCCAACATGAAGGGCTCATAAATAACCCTAAAGACGTTGAATATTTTATAAATCTCCGGCATTATCGGATAGGGTAAGGATGTCCGGGTTCGCTTCGATTCGAGAAATCTGCCGTACGTACTACGTGTGCTTAGATGGTTTCGTGTGTTTATGCTGAATGTTAGGACTGTAACTTCTGGTTCAAAGGACTGTTGCCAGATTTATAAGGACTTTTTATATAAATGTGCGGCTTTTATTCAAAATTCTTAATTACAGTTAAGTCTGAGAAGTCGTTTTTTCGAGGTTTGCAAAACATACCACGTTGCCATTAGCAATTGCATACTAGATAATAATCATGTCAGGCTTAAGAGACCACTCTTAAGCCTGATATGATAATTATCTGGTGATGACAAAACAAGATTGATGCTGCTTTAAATTACCTGAGTAGTCTGTGAAACCGTGTTACCTAGCTCGATAAAAAGTAAAGAATTAAAGAAGAAATTTTAAAAAAAAGAACAAAACTAAACGTCAATGAAAAACCAAGTCCCCAAAAAAATCAACCCTCAAACGGCACGTTATAATAATATCTCCCGTATCCCGTGTCCTTGGCGATAGAGGTGTGATCGACCCGGGTATCACCGAGCGACTTATAAAACATTCATGACCTCTAGCGTTACTCATTCATGATACCCTAGCCGTCGAATCCCGATCACAAAGCGTCCAGGATAACGTAACGGTTATCCCAGCTGTATTTAAAGTTCGGGACTTTTGTACAATTTTTGGACGCGAATTTTGATGGGTTAGGTTTGTGATCGTTCGGAAGTTATTAGGACAAATAAGTAATGAGGTTGGCTAGACTTGAAATAGGACTGAGGTTTCACTGTGATTACTTCGAAAGGCCGGGCAGCCAAATGGCTTAAAAAAAATCACGTACGCTGAACCGTACACGTGATAGAAGCGAAAATAAAGAATAAGAGAGATTTTGCGTGAGAGACAAAGATAGTTATTTCTTTCTTCTCTCTCATGTTACGAAATGTGCTTGAAACGTGACGCGTAAATTTGAAATTTTACTCTGAATTCTCGTCCAATTGTCAAATCGCCGCTTAAGAAGTTTCACTTTAAAAACCCATCGCTCGATTAAGCACACAATATGCGACCTACGCATACAGATGAACTCTTTATCGGTTATTTGAAGAAAATAAGGCACTTGCTAAAACATCAAACGGTCCTGCGTCGAGGCGTACTTACTAAATAGAATTATTTTATTTGCCAGTGTCTTAGCGGCAACATTGCTTAAAGTTTCCTGTCTCCAAAGGCAATTTATTGTGAGGTAACTGGAGGGTAATATTCGCCTAATTTATTGAATAAGGCGTTTCTTTGCGGAAATGCATCGTCACAATAATGGTTTGGGGGAAACATTTCACCCTCGGAATTCCCCACTTTAGCGATTAACAAATCATATCAAATAAGTCGCCAAATCTGGGATGCGGGACAGTTTGTAAGCTTCAATTAGTAAATGAATAGTTTATTTCGAAAGGGTTTGAATTGAATCAGTCTCAAGAAAGATTTGATTGACATTTTTCTAAAACTATAATTTAATTTATAATGCTTTACATACTCGTAATTAGGCATAAACACACGTACGAATAGAAGCACTCGTATATATTTATATGTATACCTACATATATACATAAGTATTGTGTGCTCTTTCTTTTTCCTATACTATCATGCTTTTAATTCGTAACAAAATTCTTGACGCAATTTGTTTCAGTTTTTCAGGATTCCAACCAATTCAAAGATGTCTCTATCAGGCAACGTTCAAAGGATGGCAAGCAAATATTAGCAATCACAAATCTATAATTTCGGCCATAGCAATCCCTACATGGGTTAACCAAGCATAATGTAACCTGGCTGCGTGTAGCCGGTTACTTTACAATGCTCTTGGGTTAATACATTATTAAGTACAGCTGACAGACTAACGGACAGCATTGCGATTCTGTAACCATCTCACCGTGAAAAGTTACACATCACATTTTTACAGAATCGACATACTGTTTGCAGTTTGCCAGATTTTTTGATACAGGATTTGTTATCCCTTTCTTAGTAGATATATAGTTCACCCCATGGTACCTGAGAGTACCTATGGCGAAGATGCCAGTCAGCAGAAATCGAGGACGAAAAAAAAAATATGATAATAATCTTGAATGATCATGCAATTGCCTGGCAAACATTACTCAATGATCTCCCAAAGATCACTTTTGAAAACTGTGTTTAAATAGTTGGAGGTTTGACTATAAACACTCTTCTTTTGTCTATCAACATACATACTCAGTTATGAAAAGTGTCTCTTATATTCACCTGGATTGTCTATTTTTTGCCTTTTTTACAAAATCTCCCAAAATTAAGTCAAGAAATAAAATAAATAATCTTAAATCTCAACAAAGCCAAAACATCTCAGATTAATCAGTCACAATTTTCCAATCCTTCCGTCATTCAAAGGAATCGGATTCCCCAAACAAGAGTAAAATCCACGGCGAGACGTCTCGAATTTTCATTACCAATACCGAACGGATCTGAACGGGGTAGTGCGGGGGAGCGGGGCAGCGGGGATTATAAATGCAAGACCCGCTTTATTGCCGACTTATTACCAAACAGTATGAATTGGAGTGTCTGGCGCATCTGTCTGTCTATTGTCTTTGGTTTTGCTTGGTGGGCTGAAGTCGAAATTAACACTTATGTTGAATAATGAAATTGTGAATGCATTGAACATGGATTTTCATGAAGGTATTGAAGGGGAGGGAACAATTAATAAGTTAAAATTACATGTTGACGAAGAACTTATGTGTACTCATATATCTCGTAACGTGAGAACGTTGTTTCTATGCATGTGCTGTACCTTTGTTTCTAACTTGAAGATAATTAAATAGGTTGATAGTTTATTGTCAGTCATTATCCTCCTGCCCCTAATCCAATTATATAGAAAATAGCCAGAATAGTGGATTATTAGCAACTTTAATAAATATTTACTGACCGGTTGGTGCAGTTGGTAGCGACCCTGCCTTCTGAGCCGCTGGTCCCGGGTTCGATCCCTGGACTAGTCAAACATTTGTGTGCATGAACATGTCTGTTTGACCTGTGTCTGGGTGTGTATAAGTATATCAGTCATCAGGTTACCGTAGTACAGGCTCTATCTATATCTTGTGTGGATGTTATCTCATAATTTATTATTTTTAAATATAATCTTCCGATCAAAAATCACATATTTCCATGAAACATGGTTGAGCGCAAAGCCAAGCTTGTTCGCTAGTCGCAAATATTTAAGGCACTTTAGAATGTTCAATTATATCGGCATGTGGAGCTAATAGAAGCTGTTGTGAAGAATGCTGCCTTCCAGCGAGATTGGCGTCTTCTATCCTAATAATGCATAACGGAATCTTAAATGAATAAGTAAATATTTCCTTTTGGATCTTGGAATGAAGCTTTATTTGTTTTCATTGTATTCGGGCAGCGGAAGCTACATTACTTTTGCATTCTTGGAAACGGATTTAAACAAAACTGTTTCAGAATGACAACTTTGTAAGGTCAAACATACACTGTACACTCGTAGGTATAAGAATGATTACTTTATTAAATAAAATTACTTGAAGTCAAAAGTACGTTTGGATGACAGTAAAGTAGAAAAAAGAAAACGACTAGTAAAGCAAAATCTGAGTACACGAATTTTGAGTAAAAACTCTATGGAAGAAACCAGAAACCTCTCAACAAAATAAGCATCAAAATTCATAAAAGATGTCACTGTCTTTTTACAGAAATTTATAAGAAGCTACTTACTTAAAAGCCCTCAGACGCCAATGAAAAGGAAACCAGCAAAACTAAATTAAAACAAAAATAAAAAGGAACTCAAAAGAAAAAAAATGGTAATATTTTTGCCACTACCAAAGTAGCCAAAGTGTAGGAAATTTTTAATTAATTAGCCACACTTTAACAGTGAGGAGGAGTCTTTGAGGCGCACTGACTATTTATTTGCACCTTAAAAAGGCAACTCCATTAGCAGAATGAACTGGGATGAATGGGTCATTCAGGAGATGTCGTCAGTCGCGCAGACGGGAGGAAGGGCGTGTGTAGGGAAGTATACTTTTAGCTGTGTACTGAATCGGTTTGATGTCTCCCTGGTTTTTGTATGGGGTTGGAGAAATGTATTGGTAGGTGGGTTACTAAGAAATAAGTAATTATGGAAGGTAATTGACTTCATGTTTTGGTGCTATTTGGAAAGGGAAAAGTGTTTTGATGAGGATACAAAAATAAATTGATTAAAAGATTTTTTTTTATTTGTCAGCATCCTTAAAACTTCTTTTTAATATGTATAGTTTTCACGCTGATATTCTATCACCAAAAATTTATAAAATTCGCATCAGCTATTTTTATTCCCAAATAAACCTTGAATTTCCCCGTCCAGCCTCATTCCACGTCCATTTTTTGACCCAAAAATAATGGCACCCATCATGATGGGACATCACAGTAGATTGGAGTCGCGATCGCCAATAAATCAATTTGTGTCAGACATTTATTTACCGAGAGCGACTGACATTTGTTACTCATTGGACATACAATGGACTGGAGGTATTGTTAGTAGTGGGACATAACGTAGACATGACTGCGGTCAGCTGTTTATGTTGGGTTATTTATTTAAATTTAGTAGCCTTGTTTTTGTAAATAAAGGAGTCTGAGTAGTATTGTACTGTAGAGTATTACAGACTCCTTTAATTTACAATTTGTAAATTAACTAAAAGTATTTTGCTCTCTCGTAAAATCTGTATCGTATCGGATGCTAATAAACAATTGAGTGTTTTATTTATATACCGTTATTGAAATTTTATATCTTGAATTAATTTAAATGTGCAATAAAACATGCATTTGGGAAAAAAAAATCAATGGGACATGGAAATACTAGACTTTTTAATTACATCGTTATAGTTCTGTATCACGATAAATTTACCCACCGCCAACTTTTATTTCTACCCCACTTCAACACAGCATCTTAATATTCTCCCCTTCTTTTCCGTCGTATCTCCCCTAAAACAATGCTAGAATGCAAGTAGGCAGTCCGGATACGGATATGCGATAACGAATGCAATTTTCCAACTCCGTGAACAGAGTTTAGGCGGGCCCATTCTGATCCGGCCTCTTACGGGTTTGCTACCTTAATGTACAGAATGCAATGGCTGCTGTGTCGTTGTTTCAATGGGACGTTTTGTTTATACCGAATTGATTTAGTTCGATTTTTGGGGCTTATAATTTACGTAAGTACGTAAACGATATACTTTTATGGAAGCGCTTACAGAATAACCGTTTCTTCTTTGGCTGAGTTAAATTATCACCTTAGAGGTCGATTTCTGCCGTATTTATAATATAACGAAGTATAAATGACTAAACCCAAACAAATACGTGACTGATGTTGTCAAATAATTTTGGAAAAAGAATAATGATATGTGATTGTGATCGGTGTCCATTTTTTTTTTCAAATACAATTATCTTTACCATGTACCCAACCAAACAACCAAACCAAACGTCTCAAAAGAACTCCTTAATTCCAACTGCCCATTCATTTAATTTTCATAGTTCAATAAATCTATCGAACGTGTGGGGACATACTCCAGCATTATAACAATATACTTAATGCCCGCGGGATTACTGTTCCGTATAGATAATCCCCTTTTACAGAAAAATGAATAGCCGATACTTTCATGTAAATTAAATGAAGGGATCGCATGTGCCTAATGTTCTAGATAAGTGAGGGACATCGATTATTTCCTATAGAATTCGTTTTAAGCTCACTAATACCGACCAACTGGGCTGTTTGATTGATTTAATTCGTTTTCGTTATGGCGTAAGCTTTAGAGGAATTATTCGAGTGTGTTGAGTGCAGTTATATTTAATATTTTTGTTTAATTATTTTATTTTGTAGATAAGCACACTATTTTGACAATGTTAAAATCAAGTCTTTCTTTGAAAGGAATACCTGCATAATCAGTGCAAATAGCTAGAGACAACGGGTAGTGATTTATAGTCTACTGCAAGGCTAGCACGGCCTCTGTGATAGACTTGCGTCACGCATTTTATCACGGTTTTTGCTCGCAAACCGTGTTAAAAATGTGTGACTCAAGCCTGTCACAGTAGGCCGTGCTCGGCCCACTGGAATGTCTTCGACTGTCTTCCTATGGTATGATTGATCATTTAAAAGATAATCTATTCATATATATTTTCTATTCTGTTTTACGGTGTGACTTTATTATAATAACAGCATTATCATCGTAGTCTTGACTTTTTATTTATAAATAAACTCAAGCAAATATTAATTAAAAAAGCTTACTAAACGATAAACGAATACATACATGACAAAAAAAATCTATTGAACACAGACTCCACACACAGTTAGTAGTATAGACATAGACATTCATACATACATAGATAAATATTATTATAAGATAGATATATGTTTAATTGACCTTACCAAATAATTATATGTACCTAAAACTATAACAGACTGATCTCAATAAAATAAAATGTTACATTTACTTATTTAATGTTGATAACATAAATATTAGTTTAAAAATTGCCTAATGTTAATTTGTGTTTTGAATTTAATTTTTATTTTAAAAATTACTTATACTTTTTGCTGTGCCCTACAGGGTCCATAATTGTACCTTAGCTTTAAGCCATTGTAACATCTCTTAAACATTATGGAATGCAAATAAATATGAATATGAATATGACTTCAAAGCGTTCTTTGTATCAAACCACAATGAAAGAATACCAGAAAAGAACCGTCACGAAGAAACAATAACAAACACCAGTACACTACCCAATATATCAGTCTCTTCAAAACTATCACCACGAAACTCGGTATTATTCTCGCGGCACGCATACTTCCCCTTAAGCCTGAAAATCGATGTCGACGGTGTGGCCCGAAGAAACTTTCTAACGACATAACCGCGTGCTATTGATATGCCCCAAGAGTAGGGCCCATTGTAAAGAAAGGAAAATCCCGATCCGAAAATCTTTCGAGAGTTAGGTGCATCAGTATTCTAAGGTCGTACTACACCCCGGTGTCGGTTGCTCCCCCTTCTACCCTGTATGCGGTAAACTCCTTCAGTAATTTGACTTTGTTGTTGTAACTCAGTTTTAGTTGTTTGTCGTCGTTGGCAGATTTATTGCCTCAGTGAAATCCGCTAAACAGTGACAAGTATTGTTTGGCTTGGATGTGTTTTGTAATTGTTTTAATGTGAGCGCTGGTTTTGAATGAAATTGTTGGCGGACGTTAATGAGTTATATTCTTCAATTATTAAGATTTTAAATCAGCGTTTAAACTGAATTCAACTACATCAAAGACCGTCGTGAGGGGAAGAGTGCAATAAAATGTTTAAATCGATAAAAAGCGCACTCAAGGGATTACTTGGCAGATGCTGCTTAAAATATAGTATGTATGTGGATCGATAACGTGTTTGGCATCAACTATGTATTTTGATGAACCGCACCAAATTATATCACGCAAAATAGATGCCTTTATAACCAAATTCATTATATTAGTTATGGTAACATCGTCACCCACCTTCGTGTAAGAATGTCTATCAACCCAAATTTCGCCTTTGATCATATCTTAAATTCCCCAAATATTAACTCAATTACTGTACGACAAATACGTCGGAAACAAGGCTATGCCATGTAAACCGGTATTTCGGTGCGGTTCTATTAAATCACAGTATTGTCGTGGGCAATCCTATTCAGTTTGAATAGCGTACACCGCGTTGGCTTCATCAAATTGCATTGAATGGACGCTAGAGTACTCATCGAACATGCCTGCTGCTCTGAGGGTAAAAATTTGAATGGAATATACGTACAGGGTGGCATGAAAGGCACTGGTGACGCCCACCTCGGCTCATCGTGCTTACTTCCGACTACTCGGACGTATTTCACAATAGATCGGCACGGACTCGATCTGATATTGAAATTGGAACTGAACTAAGGTCGATTTTCTTTTATGCGTCCCATGGTTTGTACGGAATCCAATCAGTGGATATGTAATAGATTTAAAAAAAGAATTTAACTAAGGGCTTGGGTTAGCGTTTTTTTTTCTTCTACAGTCTTCCATTTTACTTCTGTAGCGAAATTAAAAAGTTACACATTTCCAACCAAGTGCTAAGTAAGTACCAAAAGCATATTTACCACCACCAAACTTTAATAAACCAATCCAAACACCTTTTTGACACTTCCAAAATTGCCTGACTGAAATCTTATAAGCAAACCATTTTGAATGACGCTCAATGCATTCAAAGTCACGGAGGGTCCCCGATCAAGTCCCTATCATTAATGATGCCATCCCTCATGGTAAGCAGTAATGTAGGTTACTGTGTAAACAGTCCGGGGTGGTTGCCCTTTGGATAGGGTTTAAGACGGGCGGCTTGCGCGGATAAAGTTTATTGTCTATTTTAATTATGGGCTTACGAAGTTTGTATCGGGATTTAGTTTAGTGACGAGCAGTGGTGTAGGTACTGTATCAGGTAGGTATATGTTTTATTTTAGGAAAATATTTGCCGTCGAAAATTAATTCGCGAAAGTAATGTAGAAAAGGACTGTTTGGGTTGACCATCGACTTGAAAGCAAGTAGGTACACACAATTTATTATTCTTTTATCCCACAAATAATATGACGGCACGGTTGGCGCAGTGGTTAAGCGATTGACTGCTGCGTTACGTGTCGCGGGTTCGATCCCCGCACGGAACAAATATTTGTATGACCTGCAAGTAGTTGTTCCGGGTCTGGCTGTTTGTGTATGTGAGTTTAAATGTTTGTAAACGCACCCACGATACAGGAGAAATTCCTAGTGTGGGGCAACGTTTTTGACAAAAAAAAAACAATTAATTGATTAATTCCTTCTTTTTTTTTCTTAATTTCAGTGAGGACGTGAAATTACAAAAATAGTTGCTTTAGTGGATAACGGAAATGAAAAATCAAGTATATTGGAGTCAGAAAGTAATTAATAGCAATGTAAATAATACTATTTTTTTTTGTTAATATTTACGTTTCCGGCACGAGCCGAAAAGTTACTCAAACTGTCAGAGGAAATATGATACACAACAGTTGAACTGGGTCGAAGAAAAAACATGAGAGAATCATAATATTATTACGTATGCAAGATAAATATTTATCCAACGTAATATATTACAGAAAACAAGGAAAACGAAGGGTTAGTTTACTCATACGATCCCTGAACGCGATATCTTGTGTTGTGGCGAAATTTATAGCTGCAGAAAATAAAAGCAGACTTAATTGAACATAAAATATTTAAGATAATGTTGACAATGGATAATCTCACGGTCTTGCTATGACCATAAATTAAATGCACTCGTGTTTTGAACTTCTGAACGAATGCAGAAACCATTAGACGCCCCACGCAATAGATGCGTGCACAAGTAAGTTACCCTAGTCGGGAGCGCATTTTTTTTGCATACAATGCAGCTGTCACTGCAAAATCAACCATAAACTTTGCTGTCAAACTTGAGTTTTGATTGACGTTGCATTGGAAAATTAGGATAGTTGGAAACAGAACTTTAAGTAAAGATGATAGGGTGATTTTTTGAGTGTTATCAGAAAATCATAGATAATAGCATAGTGACCTACATCTCTGGAGAGACTACATAGCATTAGTAGTGTCTACTGGGAATAATATTTATTGGGTGCATAATGCACATGACAGTTTTATGTTTTCGGCATTGCGTTTGATAGAAAACCATTGTTGCAAGATTCCTTTTCATTTGTGCAACTTCGTTTGCAGATTGTATCATTAATCATTTTCTTTTATGTGTATTCTAGAGTTTATAGATTATTGACTAACGAAAATTGAAATGTTGCTTTTGTTAACGTTGTTTATTGAGTTCCTATTTAGTTTTATCTGCTTAAAAGATAATGCTGCTTATGAGATAATATCTAGAACCTATTGAAAATTGGCAAAATATATATTATTAAGTTTGGCCAATTTACAATAAGGTTTCTTTACAAAAGTTATTAATAGACGGTTTGAAATCAGTTTACAGGTTAAGAATTCAATATTATGTACGACTTAATTAAACAAAGACCGTCTGCCTTTGTGTGTCTACAATTTCCTTAAAATTAACTGGAATTCCGGCTTAATCTAAGAATCCTCGAGAGCATTTTCACGAATCAGGTGTTCTAAGACGAAAACAATTGAATCTTTTGACAGTAGTTCTTGACGAAAGCAAGAAATTATTGTTTAATTCTTGTCCCCAAACTCAGAAGGGACGACGCAGCTGGTACCCAATTGTCTCCCAAATTGCTGTTTGGATTTCACTACAATGTTATTTGCACATGCAAATCAGCATTTTGTTTTCATCTTGAAGCGAAATGATGTCAGAGAGGGATGGGAGATTTACACAGGGGCCGTTTGACACAGATTTGCATAAACTATTAAGAATTAGCAGCTGAGCTTAACTAATATATTCTCGTATGTTTAGGAGACAAAATGTTAGTCCAATTTGAGTGAACCGAGCATGCGCGGACCGAAATAGCTCCGTTTTCTCATACGCAATATTTTACTGAATTAATTAAGTAAAGCAGAGTTTCAAAGGAAACAGTTAAGCGTAGGTGATAAACATGCCTAATGAGGGTAAAGAAAACCAAGAAATTAATTAGTAATTGCCAATTTAGGTGACGTATTAAAGTAACCAAGTTTTGGAGCTATTTATCAGTTGGTAACAGTGTTTACCTATTCAAATATCCATTAAATAAGTTGCACACATGCGTGGTCGTAATTAAGAGCAACTTTGCTATCAAACTCATTACGGTCCGTAATCCGTCAGGTGGTAACTTACCTACAGATACAGGAGATTAAACGTTTGATAGGATTATCGTATTTCGATATCACAATAATTGGGATAATTCTGTGTCTATTTGACCACACGATTATCGTGTGTGGTTAATTTATGGGATAATAATATGTATTGTTCATAAGGATACGTGTGCTATTATATGGTTATCTGGTAACTACCATCATTAACTCGATCTATTTCAAAGCATGACTGGAAAAAGCTCAAGAATACATAGACTGATGTCGAAGCGATCAAGTTAAATGGAGAAATCGCGTAATCCAGAACAACAAAGCAACGACACAATGAGGCATATTCTATTTATCTAATTTGGCATTATTATACAGTAAATAGTTGTTTATTTAATTTGGAAGTAGCCATTTAGGCACCAAAAACCACAACTTATATACAGAGTTGATATGACAGAGTGGCTTTAAATTACACTACGTATACAATACGTGTTTAGTATATACTCGATACAGTATAAAAATAAAAAGCACCAAAAATGAGTTTTTTTTAAACAAATTAAATAGCTTACAAATCAGAGTAAAACGCAACCATCCTTTGTAATTAAAGTGCAAGTGTGTTTGTATTTATTGCTTCCTTGTTTGCATTGCCATCTTTGTAGCGAACACATTTGGTTGTACTTGTGACTTGCGTCAAACATAATCAGCTGTTAGGAAAGATACATCGTGTGCAAACGGGACAAAATCTTAAAAAAAATCATTTGCGACTAAACTACTGCCTATTTAATTTATTTTTGGTACAGAGCTTGAAAATGGTACCTAGTATAGGCAGTTTAAAGGAAAGCCCCACTGTCGTATCAACTCTGTATAAAGGTACTTCACAAAAGCTACATTGAATTGTGAGTTGTCTACTGCACAATACTGATTTATTTTTCCAAAACAGTACACAGGGGAAGTTGTTGCAAAAATACATGAAAAATCAATAGAATATTGCGTCCCCCTAATGCAATGATGGATAGCACGCCACTTATCTATACGCGACATCACTGTCCGACGCTAAGCCACCGTCCCATGTGGAAGGCAATGCGACAAAGCTACGTGATGCTATTAAAATAAAAGTAACTTCGACTGAAGACCTGTATTTTTTTCCTAGAGTTTTTATATTACACGTCACACTACAACATCAACCTAAGGTCTACGTATCCAATGCATCATCCACCACGAAAACATCTCAAAACTATTTAGCTGCTACGGGTTAGCTTCCAGGTTTCAAAGATAGAGATAAGTCTTTATTTGCTTTAAACATGATATAAAGTGGGTAAAGTCTGGTTTGATATAATGCCCACATGTTTAGCTATACAGAATATTATATCAATTGCATGCAAAATTATTAATAAACGAGTTAAAGGTGAATTAGACATTGTTGCAGATTAATTGGTAATACAATAATATACATTCTGATCATACATCACAATCATTTTCATTAATACCTGTACATACCTTTTATGTATTTTCGAGTTAAAAAATAATTCATGTCATAAAAAATATCATTTATTTTTACATAAGTTAGCATTATTTCCGAGATCGGTGGGATTCCCCTTTGCTGCGCCACTGGATGAGGATCCACACCAGTTAAGCGATTTCCTATTTTTATTACTAACACTAGTTTTTAAGTAATTTTGTTATACTAACCCTATGGACTCCTGTCTGAAATAAATGATTTGAATTTGAATTTAACCATTATGGTTCTTTTGGTATCAAAGAAACAGAACTTATCAACTGGACCTACTTAATTTAGACGACCGACTGTTAAAATATAAATATCAGAACGATAACCATACCGATTAAGTACTATTTACTATCCAAAGATTTAAATCGCTAGATTTGCCTTCACCGTACTTCGTCCAGCGAAAAGTGTCCTTATTTAGAAGAGTGAGCTGACACATTATTAATAGCGTTTCTATGACAATTAATACCAGCCAATACCAAAGAGTATTCGACGGACTTCTAATATGCAGACTAACCGAAAAGAGGGTGTTCTAAGAGCCCATTTATTATACTCTTTTCGGTAACTCTGTAGTCCAACCCGGCCGACAATGTTTTTTATAGGGTAAATATTTGAATGTCGCACATTAAAATACCTACGGGTAAAATGTCAACGTTCAAAACATCGAAAAGGACATTGTACAAAATGACCTATGAATTCAGAAGATATTTAGGAAATTCGATGCTCTTTACTTCGATATTTAGGTCATTCTAAATACTCTGTACTTCGATATTTAAGCCTTTCGATGTCACGTTTGTCGATAATTAGATTTTAGATATATTGGACGTAGGTTATCTAACCATTCGACAGTATAAACTTACGTTATATTAATTTTCGGTTTTATGGTCGTTCGATATTTAAATTTTCGATGTTTTGAACATTAACATAACATTAGATATTTTAATTTTCGAAATTCAAATATGTACTCTTTTTATATCGTATCGCATCGCTTTAGTGGCCATATCCACATAGGGCGACAGGTTAAGTCGTCGTCCTTTTGTTGTGGCCAGCTCATGTTTAGGTTCTGTTAATCAATCAGGTGAAGGGGTTTCATTTAGTCGTCTATCAAAGACGATAAAATAAAACGAGTTCGTTATACCGTATGGTACAGAAAAGGGGTGAAAAGTTGAGAGGGAATTTGTACACCGGGGTTGATATAGTGACATCAGCTGGTCAGGAATTATATGAGTCGATTATGGAGCGTCTAGTTCAGTTATTTTTTGTTGGAGTTTCCATTATACTTCAGTTTTGTGCTTTTTATAGGTACACGTAGCATGCATACCAATATTCCGTGTAGAATATATATAATAATAATAAATAATAAAAATGTTTATTTGCACCTTCACAATTAACAAACAGATACAGGTTTACAGTAAAATAGGCTGAAAGGTAGTTACATCGTTTTACATGTTAGAGTTGCAAATAATACCTAAACTAAGATAACTTAATATCTTGTAATATAGGTATCAGCGCCCACCCTCAGAAATCAGAATCAGATTCAGAAATATTTTATTTGTGATACATAGGTAGGTACAGTGGTTGGACATGTTTTAGGTTAATGTGCGCTATGATCAGCCCATTATAGGCATACAAAAAGAATTAATTACAATTTTCACATGCAAATAAAGAGTTTACTCGTACTAAACTACAAATCAACTACATAAATGACTGTATTATTTGATTAATAAAGGAACAAAAGTCAAAATAATTTGTTAGGTAAATGTCAAAATAATTTTTTAGGTAAACATCAAAACAATTAGATATGTAAATGTCAAAATAATTAGTTAGGTGAATGTCAAAAATAATTCAGATTTAAATAATTAATTATGATTTGTGATTACAATATAGTCAAAGAAGCAAATTACATTAACATGTCAAAATTTATCTGACAAAAAATCCGATACACTATAATAACATTTTTGACATAGCAAACTTCTCAGTTTCAGTTTAAATGAGTTAATATGTAGATTTTTTAGCTCTTTTGGCAATTTATTAAATAGAACTGTTGCATTTGCATTTGCATTTACATAATATTAATTATACATTAGAGCCAAAAAGCTTAATAAAGTATTATCCTAAAAAAAAATTATAAATATCCTTTTTACAATTTAACAAGGTTTTTATAAGCATTTTATGTACAAAATAAACTAGATAAGTAAAAAATTTTTTTT
This sequence comes from Brachylomia viminalis, assembly GCA_937001585.2. Taxonomy (NCBI): domain Eukaryota; kingdom Metazoa; phylum Arthropoda; class Insecta; order Lepidoptera; family Noctuidae; genus Brachylomia; species Brachylomia viminalis. The sequence continues at coordinate 16,907,454 of OW443299.2, forward strand.
TTTTGTAATTTTAAAGCTTATAAAGTTACCATGCAAAAGGAAAATATTAAATTGAGGTAGGTAAATAACACTAATAAGGAATTGCTTAAACAACAAGTAAGTATTTAAGTATGATTGTGATTGTGTGTTGTGATTATGTGTCAGTGGGGGTGTATGGGTGTGTGTGTGTGTGTGTGCGTGGTGTATGTAATGTATTTATTTATTTATTTGGGACAAAAAACAGTTACACATTATATCTGCGCAAATAATATAAACAAATATATTATATAAATGTGAAACTCACACCGTTATCCACAGCATATAATATAATATAAGTAATATGTAGGTACAGCCTTGTCATCCAATCAGAGGTTTTAGCAACAAAACTACGTACGTACATAATTAATACGCAAATCTTACTGTGTTTTTAATAAAACCATAATCACGAACAAACAAAAAGTAATAAAAACATAAAAAACAATTGCAACTCGCTAAAATCCATCTGGCAGACACCGCGCACAGAGCTAAAACGAATTAAACACAACTCGTTATACAAAATGAGGAGTTCCACCGCCATTCTAAGTTTCGTACAATGAATAATTACAGTCGGCTACAAATGTATGCCATACTAGCTTGTGCCCGCGACAACGTACGCGTGAAATTTCTTAAAATATATACTAAAACTAGCAAACCCGGCGAACTCCGTTTCGCCACCAGATGGCTTTTTTTTTTTTTTTTCACTATAAACCTCACGGAGCCCGAGACCTTTCCAACGAATGCAAATCCGTGGAAATCGGTTCGTGCGTTCTGGAGTTATATCGTCAGGAAGGAAAACCCTACTTATTTTTATATAGTAGATAAGTACTTATATATATCCTATGACAGTCGGTAATAATGTAGCTTCCCATTTCGAGTTAGATCATTCGGAATCGGATCAGTAGCTCTGAAGATTATCCCCTGCATACAATCTCATATTTTGGTCCTCTTTATAATATTAACAAGCGTCAAGCCCCTGCGCTTCGCACGATTTTTACGACTTGACAAATCATTGAGATTGCTTTATTGTATACTAGCTGATCCCGCGAACTTCGTACCGCCTAACATATTTATTTTTTATTATTTTTTTTCTCTCCGTATGAACCATCCTCGTACTTCAAAGAATATTTAAAAAAAAGAATTAGCATAATCGGTCCATCCGTTCTTGAGTTATAAAATTACAACGAATAGTGGCATTGATTTTTATAGATAAAGGATGTAAGTTTAATATAAATGTATAGTGAATAAATTGCAGGAAAAAATCTCTAAAAATGATGGTGAAAACCGCATCAAAATCCGTTGCGGAGTTTAGAAAAACAACGTGGCCGCACAGACAGACACAAAAAGTGACTTTAATTTATATATAAATTTTCGTGTCTAGACGTAGTGAAACGAACGACAAAGTTGTGTCGACTAAGAATATTGTTCTATTTATTGGTGACGTTCACGCAATATTTTTCGTACGATGACACAATAGTTGTGCGTCGATTGTCTTTTGTGCTTTGATGGCTTCTGTTTACGCTGACTGTACTATAAAGGAGGGCAATGGGGAAGAATAGCGTTGATTTATGCAATATTATTTTGATTATTTTTCATATCCTTATTTGTGTGATATTATTGGCACCATGGTATAACTTGGCACGAGAAGTGCATATGGAGTTATGATGGTCCCATTTCTTCGTCATACGAAATTACCTTTTGGAAGAGGCAACTGAAAATTGACTTATAAACGGACTTGTAAAAATTGACGTTAAAAAGTGCCTTTTAATGGCTTACTTGAAATGCATGATTTGACTTCCTGTGAGTGTACAAATGACCTGTACAAGGACTTTTGGCTACATCTTGCACTAATTATTTCACGATTTTTCCTATTTTCCTTCACTGACGCAAAATGTTTACATGAAAAGGCATAATTTTAGGTCACGACTGTCTTTCAAGGACGCAACGAAGTCAACATGGCGCCGAATTCACCAGAATGACCCAACAAAAAAACTGTTAAACACAAAATGATACAACATTTCTCGTTGCCACCAAATAACTAATGTAACAAAATCTACTTGCCACTTAAATACTTCGATCAGATAGCAAGTTAAATTTCAGCGGGCCATGCCGTGCTCATATTTTGGAGCAGCCGTCGGAAAACTTTAACACGATCAAGTTTGGCAGTAATAGAAGCTTGTTTTGTAAACATTTTAGGTTTAATCTGGAGCTCGGACAAAATCTGACATTATTGTGATGTACTTAGTTGTTAACTTGCAAATTGTGGCAATTTGTCTGTTATTTTACTGTGCATATGATCGTAGCAAGGCACAAGAAAAAAAAATGATAAAGTACACACACACAGACACACACACACACACACAGACACACACACACACAGACACATATTTTTTTTCATGTTTTAAACCTCTGCCAAACTGCAAAGAGGTTTGTTGGCAGACGTAGCTCCGTTTTTTAGTACATTTAACATATTTATTTTTACTTTATATAATAATACTATTACACTAAAAGGTAATTATAGACTATTCCTTCATTTCTTAAATTTGAAAAACAAACATACCATATTTTTTTTAGATATACTCTGTAGTGAGGCTTTGACAAAAAATATTAAAGAGGTAACGAATACACGGAGGAAACAAAGTGTTAGTCTTTTAGTCCTGAAAATGTATAGGTAACTCACAGGTTTACTTTTGTGAGTCAAGGTGATTAATTATTTGGCAAATTGAGTACCTACTTAAATTGTTCGTATATTAAAATCACAACTGTCATTATTTTACAATTATATAAAATTACGATAACACAGCAAAGCGACGAAGTGTTAATTCGATAAACTTGATACCTACTGTTTAAATAAATGAAAGCGTCACTGAGGAAGTGACTGAAAAAATGAGCTTACAAAGCACACGAATATTACACAATGCAAAATTGAAAACAATGGAGTGCAGACAACAATGTGAAGGTGGAAGCATTTTAGGAAACCAGATTCACTGCAGGGGATGAAAGGGGTTTAAAAGGGAAAATTGAATATTACAATGAATGGAATTTGTCTGCCTAATGTTGTTTAATAAATTATGTTGTCTTACTATATTCTTTTATGAAAGTTAAGCATCCTATTTTTAAAGGGTAATATATTTTTCGCCTTCAGTTAAGCATGATCTTCTTAGTTACCTTAACTGTAAACTGCACTTGACATAATCTTTTCAATTATATTGTAGACTAGCTGTAGCCCACGACTTTGTCTGCGATCTAGGATTAAAATTAGCCTATGTCCTTTACCGGGGCAAGATCTACCCATGTGCCAAATTTCATCCAAATCCATACAGCCGTTTTAGCGCGAAAGCATAACAAAAAAACATAAAAAAATCAATTTTTTTCATTTTTATTTACAATATTATTTTAGATAGGTAGTTCTTTTAAGTTCGTTATTTTCTCTTCTCATCATTCTTGACATGTTTTGATGTTTCACTATACCAACTGGTATTCGAGGATTCATTGTTCTTGCATACCAATTACCACGCATTTGGAACATTCAACGTAATTAATTAAGAAGCTTTTACATTTCACATTTCATGTTCTTTTAGCCACAACAACGGCACACAGTCAATACATAACGACACGCGAACGCCAGCCATTAACACCACTTTTAATACGAAATAACACATAGATTTCATTGATAATCCCCAATCCAACCCTCCGATATTAACCCGTCCGAGCTAACGACTCCACTATCGCTCATGGGCACACACATGCGTTTGACAGAACTGTTATTACGTCATTAATAAAATTACAAAAGTATGGGCACAGGGCCCATGTGCGGGGGACTATCACGATGTCACTATTAACTTTAGAGTCCATTGTGTCCCATCGCATCGGAAGGGTTGGCATGCAGTGACGTAATTAAATTTGGACGATTGTCGCAGTGCGTTTTGTAAGGACGTTAGTTGACAGTGACCCTAAAGTGAGAATTAAGTGAATTAAGTTGAGACACGTTCGTCTCGGGATTTTATTGTCTGATGCAGGCGTGACTCGCGCTTATGTAGTGCGTGTTGACTTAATTGTCAAGTGAGTCGTCGGTTTGTTTTAATTGAGGCAGTTTTAATAACAGAACAGAAGAAAAATTTAGGTACACTCAGCAACAAAATTCGATTGACAATACTTCGATTTTCTATATTTAAAAAAAAATGCAAAATATTTAATTAAAATTGGAACACAAGTAAAATTTTAAGCATATTCAAATTCTAATTAAAAATAATTATTTGCCAGAATATACATTGTTCAACAAGTAAAGATCTTAAAGCCCAAAAGTTGTTGTATTCGGCCAGCAAGCATGCAAATTAAATTACATAAAAAACCATTATTATTTAATGTTAACTATCATTATATACAACTATCCGTCCAATTACTCATAAACAGTAACTAATTCATCAGTTAACTACTACATATATGTCTATGTTCTATAAATTCTATGGCTATAGAAGCAATTATTTTGTAGCCACACTATCAATTTGATTTTAAAAACATTACCCTGCAATATTTTTTTTTTTTTTTTTTGTGTGAGAAATGATATGAGTGAAAAGGGAGTAGATGATGCCTTGACGTCTAACAGGGGAGAATGGAAGAAGAAAACGTGTTGCGCCGACCCCAAGTAAAATGGGATAAGGGCAGGAAGATGATGAATTTGCTATGTATAAATCAATATACACATACATATTTACGGCATTGTTGGCGCAGTGGTTAAGCGATTGACTGTTGCGCTGCGTGTCGCGGGTTCGATTCCCGCACGGAACAAATATTTGTATGACCTGCAAGTAGTTGTTTCAGGTCTGGCTGTTTGTGTATGTGAGTTTGAACGTTTGTAAACGCACCCACAATACAGGAGAAATCCCTAGTGTGGGACGATGTTTAAAAAAAAAATATATATATATACACGGTGATTTTTAATTCACTGTTAACCTTTCAGGGCGTGAAAGTACTCATGACTATTCGCAACTTTTACTATGGGGCCAACTCTGAAATGTCGAAAAAAATATCAGCTGTTTCATACAAAATGCAATATTTACCCAATGAAAATGTATGTAACAGATGTATTTTTTTTTGCTATTTCGTAGTTGGTCTCATAATGAGAGTTGTTTATAATCATGAGTTATTTCACCTCCTGCAAGGTTAACAGTGAATTAAAAATCACCGTGTATATAATTATATTATACACATTTTTCTTGTAAATATCTTTATGATCAGATGAATGATATAATAAGTTGCGAAACTTAGCCCTTTTGTGGTCTTGTCACAACTCGGCTATGTTGTCTAAAATAATGCATGTGTTTCTTTGTAAAGATGTAGATGTCTCGTATGCACATACAGGACAGTCGAAGAATTTTACTCCTTTTAAAGAGAGGTTTACAGCTATCTAAAAACCATACCTTGTTTATGACCCAGATGAAACGTTTCTGGAGCTTGATAACTCTGTCGGTATCGGTTGAATTACCCCACATGATAATTCCAAAGCTTAGGACAGTTGGCACATAGCCATAGTAAGCTGAAAGAGGAAAATATATAAAAACATTTTGTTGTAGCCTTTTTAATACAAACACAAACCTATCAAGTGGTGACCCACGTGGCTTTTCCTATTGAGATTTTTGTCTATATTAATACGTAAAAGAATTATTTCAGCCATGCACTGGTTAATAACATAATTGTTAAGTACAGTTACATTTTATTAATTTGGACTTGCTAACATTTATATTTTATTTAAGTTTATTTGCCATCCAACTAGTTATAGCTGACAGGGTCTCTTCGGTAACTAATTTGTAATTTATTTTATCCTGACACTTTATAATAACTGTCGTTTCATCTGCAAAAAGAATACATTTCTGCAGAGTGGCCTCGGGAAGATCATTTTTGTAAAGTAAGAAAAGCAAAGGGCCGATAATGCTACCCTGAGACACACCACACTTATTTATTATTGCTACTGATTCAAATCTCTCTTAAAAATAATTTTATCTTAAAAATATAGTTTCTACGGCTTAAGGGGTAAGGCCTATAAATGGATATCTAGATCCATTTATAGGCTTTACCACTTAACCCGTAGAAATCTAACTGGTATAATAGCTTAGAATGATTCATAAAATCAAAAGCCTTACCTACTCATATCTAGAAATAATGACACCGCTGGATAACCATTGTTAATATTTTCGGTTACAAGTTTAATAAAGATGAAGATCGAAAGAGCAGTTTTTTTTTTTTTTTTTTTTTGTTTTATATGGACAACATCCACACAAGGTCTTCAGGTCCCGAACTAGGCAGAGCCTGTACTACGGTAACCTGATGACTGATATACTTAATTATATACATATACACACCCAGACACAGGTCAAACAGACATGTTCATGCACACAAATGTTTGACTTGTCCGGGGATCGAACCCGGAACCAGCGGCTCAGAAGGCAGGGTCGCTACCAACTACGCCAACCGGTCAGTCAAAAGTTGAACAACCTTTGCGAAAACCAAACAGCTCTTTGCATAATATGTCATGTGTACTGAGAAAATTATTTTAACCTAATATGCTACTACTACTATTGTGTAATGTACTATTGTGAAAGGCTGATAGTTATTTGGGTCTGACTTATTTCCGTTTTTAAATAGTGGTTTTATGATAGACAATTTGAGCTGATCAGGAAATACACCTCCCAAAAAAGATAGATTTATGACATGTGCTAGTGGATGACATATAACTAGCAGAATCCTTCAAAACTTGTGTCGTGACGCCGACATACTACAGTGGGGTGGAACTGTCGCAATAAGACTGGTGGTGAAAACCATACCGCTACACGGTAATCAACACGCATACAGCTCGGGTAAGTCGACCGAATCTGCCCTTCATCTAGTAGTCAGCCAGATAGAGGAAGCGATTTATCAGAAAGGCACCTGCCTGGGCACTTTCATAGACATCGAAGGTGCCTTCGACAAAACAAACTTCTTCAGCATCAGCGGCGCCCTCTACAGGCATGGCGTAGAACAGGTACTAGCGAACTGGATTACAAACATGCTAAACAAACGAGTAGTTCGCCTTGAGGATGAGTAGCAGCTGGCCATGATACCCAGAGGTTGGCCCCAGGGTGGGGTGATGTCCCCTCTTCTGTGGAATCTGGTGATTAATGATCACATCACCAAAATCAACGCCAATCGTTATTACACAATAGGTTTCGAAGATGACCTCGCAATCCTTGTGTCGGGAAAGGTGACGGGAACGATCTGCAACCTCACTCAGCAAGCGCTACGAATCGTAGAGAGATGGTGCAGGGAATTTGACCTTTCAGTAAACCCCGCTAAAACTGAACAGGTTATGTTTACCCAGAAACGAGCCTTAGGTACGTTCCGCCTACTAAAACTTTTCAATACAGAATTTCAGTTGGCCAACGAAGTCAAGTATCTCGGGGTCATTCTAGATAGTAAGTTAAACTGGAGTTGTCATTTGGACAACAAACTAAACAGGACCTGCATAACCTTCTGGCAGTGCAGGAGAATGATAGGTATGAAGTGGGGCCTATCCCCTAAAATTATACTATGGCTGTACACCACAGTGATACGCCCCATGATCACCTACGGGGCTGTGGTCTGGTGGCCCCGTACCGAGCTGGTTATAGCTTCTAGCAAACTACAACATTTGCAAAGACTAGCCTGCATGGCTACTACAGGCTGCATGAGGACTACTCCGACTGCAGCAATCAAAGCCATGCTGGGACTACCACCGCTCCACCTGCTCATACAGCAGTAAGCGACGATGGTGGCGGTTAGTCTAAATACACTAGATCTCTGGGGTAAGAGAGTCTTACCACACACAGTGCTGCTTGAGGGACTCAACACGGAATTCCCCATTACGAAAGCCATAAATGACCGGGTACCCAAACAATTGGCTGTTTGTGTATGTGAGTTTAAATGTTTGTACCCACGATACAGGCGAAATTCCTAGTGTGGGGGCAACGTTTAAAAAAAAAATATCTTCGATAAAAAATGCAAAATCCAACTTCACGAGGATCGCCAATGCGAGGGCTTGCGCCCTGCAAAGCTGCGCATCTTCACGGATGGATCCAAAACAGGTAGTGGCACAGGTGCTGGAATCTTGTCAGAGAACTTCAACATCAACACACCACGGGGTGTCTATAACACAGTGTTCCAGACCGAATGAATGGGTATTTCTCTTGCCGCCTCAGCCATCATGGTCAGAGAAGTTGAAGAACACTCGATCGGCCTACTCTCAGACAGCATGGTCGTTCTGCAAGCGCTGAATAGTCACACAGCGCCTCAAACAGGTGGGCAATCTCAATAACATAACCATTCAATGGATCAAAGGACACAGCGGTTCGCTAGGCAACGATGCAGCCGACGAACTTGCCAGAAGGGGGTCGAACGTTGCACCAGTGGGTCCTGAACCCATCGTGCCACTCCCCTTCGGTTACTTACGCACTCTGGTAAGGAAACGCACCAGGGACCAACGTCACAAACTATGGGTGGGCCTAGGTGAGTGCAGGCAGGCTAGAAAGCACTCCCTACTAACCAAGCAACAGCTGCGTACAGTCACAGCAGCCGTAACTGGCCACGGGTCATGTAATAAACACCTCTTTGTCTTAGGAGTCACAGACAGTCCGCTGTGCAGGGCCTGCATGGAGGACAGCAGCTCATGTGCTTCTAAGCTGCCCGGTGGTCGCCACATACAGGGCAAAGTACTTCGCTAACCCAGGTACCCTACGTGAGATTGTCAGCAACACCAAGGCGTTGCTGGCCTTCCTCGAGGAGCTAGGGTGAATCGAATAACCGATTTTCGTACCCGTACGCAAAATACGCGCATTGACGTGGAGTTGCGGACACCAGCCCGTATTACCTTACCTTAACATTTTTGTTATTTTGATTAAGCTCAATATTATTAGAATTAACCTTACACCTGACCAACCCTAATATTCTATTAGATAGTCTAAAAAGCTTGCTACAAAAATGCTTCACTGCCAGTACTCTTTTTACGAGAATCCCCCTTTACTTGCATACATAATCGCAACAATATAAGCACCTTTAAGAAATATAGGAACTACTGCAACAGCATCATTAAAAAACCAAAAGTAAGACACGACAAAAACCCTAAAAAACTCAGCTAACAATAAACAATATTTCTCAACGAGAACTACCTAAATAAAACACAAAATACAGTATTGCTGGAATCAGCCGCTAAGCCGCTCGAGGCACTAAACAAAGTTAAGAAATACTTTTCCACTACAGGGAAGTGTCTTGCTGACGACATAATAAATAACCCTCAGAAGAAATATAACACCGTCCCTAGCTTACCGCAGTACGTTGCGGCTTCACCGGTCTCGCCCTTTGTTCTTCTCAATCTGGACACTGTTGAAGTAGCAACCGTAATCATGAGCCTAAAAACCAACAGTGCAACTGGCTGGGACCAAATCCCTATAAATTTCTTAAAAGCTGCCAAATCCATTATTTCGCCAATTATTTCACACCTTATTAACCTCTGCTTTGAACAAGGACCTTTTCCTTCCGCCCTGAAACAAGCTGTAATAATACCTGTGTAAAGAGTAGTAACACAGCTCACCCGTCTAAATACAGGCCGATATCTCTACTTCCGTCCTTGTCTAAAATTGTTGAAAGATTAATAAATCATCGCTTGATATTTAACAAAAAAATATTTAATCTTCCCCTCAAATTTTGGCTTCAGACAGGGAAAGTCTACAGAAGGCACAGTTCTGGCACTTACATCTATAGTCACTGAAAAAGTGGACAGTCGTGATAAGTGTCCGGCAGTATTTTCAGACCTAAAAAAAGCCTTCGACACAGTTAGTGTCCCTACACTTCTAGAAGGCATTGACGTTAGAGGAATACCACTTAAACTCTTTAAAGAATACCTTAGCGAACGCAGATATGTGCTAAAAATAGGATCAATTACTAGTTCCGAAGAAATAGTCACACACGGAGTAGGAGAAGGTAGTGTGCTCGGTTCGACGCTGTTTCTCATTTATATAAACAGCCGATGCAACATTAGAATCGACGGAGCTCACATATTCTCCTATGCTGACGATACCGCAATTGTTTTCTCGGGAGGAACATGGAACAGCGTCGGTCACACCGCTGAACGTGTCTTGTCTACAATAGCTACCTGGCTCGAATGCTTTTAACTTAAAATATTTCAAAGACTAACATTCGTTTCTCCATTGACAATGACAATCAGCCATCTCAAGATCTCCAGATAAATATACATACTGCTATGACTTCCCTGACACCAACTGCTCTTGTTTAAAAATCACCAAAATATGTAGCACTAAACACCTTGGTGTTATGCTCGTCCAAATGCTATCGTGGCACTTGCATCTAGAACTGATAATAAACAGAGTCAGGAAATTTATTTGGACCTTTAACTCTTCGCCACGCAGCTACTAAAGATTTTGTCCAACAAATTTACGAGTCAATTTTGACGGACTGTTTACCGATTTGGGAGTGGAGCATCAAAAATAAAGTTTTTAGAACTAGAAAGGGTGCAGAGAGCTTTACTAAAAGTCATGTACTTTAAACCACTAATATTCCCCACCGAAACCTTATACTTAACTTCTAACCTCTTGTCAGTTAGAAAGCTCTATGTCCTGCTGATTACTCTGAAGAAGCATAAATCCCCCCCCTTCGTCACTCCCAGGACACAAACTAGGAGGAAGAACCAAGTAGCTCCAGAAACCCCAATCAAAACAACATTTGCTTCAAGATAATACTCATAGCAATCTTTCCGCGTATACAATTCTCTTAGCAAAATTCTAACCATATACCCTATGACATATCGCGACTGCAAAAAGACACTCACTGAATGATTGAAGAGCAGAGGCTATGCTCCATACAATCACTTATTTCCCAAAATGCATATAATAATATAATATAATATGAGACAACATCCACACAAGGTCTTCAGGTCCCGAACTAGGCAGAGCCTGTACTACGGTAACCTGATGACTGATATACATACTTATATACATATACACACCCAGACACAGGTCAAACAGACATGTTCATGCACACAAATGTTTGACTTGTCCGGGGATCGAACCCGGGACCAGCGGCTCAGAAGGCAGGATCGCTACCAACTACGCCAACCGGTCAGTCGAATATTAATCTATAGATACAACTTAAAACATTCTAAAACAAAAAGTACACAACTCACATCATCCACCCCTACATCACACATACTCCTCTCCACACACACACACATAACACTATGCGCATTCCTTATTTACATACTTTTGTATGTTATTGTATTCTTAAAACCATTGGTATTTCAAAATTGTCTATTGTTTATTCTCTCACACATAGGTATATATAGTTAATGTAAACTGGAAGAGCGGAACAAAACCAAAAACAAAACAAGCAAATCTTTGCTAAAAGGTGACTCCAAACTAAACAATGTAATTTACATAAGTTAATGAAATAAACATTTTTATTTAACTCATCAACAGAAACTCAATTACACTCCCAACTCCCATCTTCCCACAGCCGACATAAAGCCGCATCCACAAACAACACATCCACGCAAGTATTTACAAAAGAACACTTGATTTAACTGCAAACGCCATTAAAAACGGCAACAGTTAAGAGATCCGATAAGCACACGTCTAGGGGTGCGATATTAAAAGGCTTAGGAGTGTTGCCCTGAAAAGCCGCTGAACATTTTCTGAAGCTTGCCCACTTAAGTACAGTATTAAGGGCACTTTTGGCTTTAGGGCCACCGTATATTATGGCTGCTTTTTCCTATATGTGGCAGGGATTTTTTTTATATAAATGCATATGATTTTTCTCTTTAATGTGAAAGAGGATGTCACGCAAAAGAAGCTAAATGCAAATGTGATATGCAAAATGGTTTTGTGTTGTGTTTAATATAGTTCTTTACAAAAGAGTTCGTTCGATGATGTACTGGTATACTGGTTCGAGCAGCAATGTTATGTTCCAGTTTGAAAGACGTCTATGACATTGCAGTACATAAAATTCGTTATTATTTTGTGTTAGTCTTTACAGAGACAGAGCAGTGATGGCCCAGTGGTAACGGCCGCAACATATGGGTTGTAGGTCGTAGGTTCGAATCCAGACAGGCGCTCTATTTTCTGTAAATAATTTCATCACCACTGCTTTCAAAACGATAAAGGAAAACATCGTGAGGAAACCAGCATGTCCTAGAACGAAAATATTTTTTTTTTAAACATGTGACATCTACCAACCTGCACTGGGCCCGCGTGGTGGATTACGGCCCACTCCCTCTCACCGAGAGGAAGTCTGTGTCCTGAGACTTTCCCGCAACCCTGGCAGGTATTAGCCCTAACGAACCCGGTCATTAGTGCTGACATCTCTTTGAGGCGCGCTTGGAACACAACGCGCCGTCGACCCAGGCCTGGTCCTTATCAGACGGCGAGCTACCCATTGCTCACCGTCTCCAAGCCCGCGCCTACGATGGCCAGGAATCGGCTTGGGATTCCCGACGCCCAGGGCTTCTTCTGCGGCGGCTGGGGACGTTAGGGCGCGAATTTTGCCTCTCCCTCGCGCGTTCCGCCTCCTCCTTCGCGAAAATTACTGTTTCGCAGAAGGAGGTGACGGCTTCCCGTGTCCTCTCGCACCGTACCATGGCCTGGCCCAGGGCCGAACGCGAGAGATCGCCACCGCCAATCGCCTGCACGAGGACACAGCGGTGATCCACCTAAGCAGGGCAGACCTCCACCGTATGCTCCACCGTGTCCTCCGGGCGTTCCACACAATGGTGACACCCGGGCGTTTCCTCCTGCCTTATCTGGAACAGGAACCTCCGGAAACAACCGTGTCCGATGAGGACCTGCGTCAGGCGGAAGGTGTGGGCGCCTCTCTAGCCACTCCTCAAAGAAAGGACTTATCGCCGCAATTGTGGCGTGCCCAGCGCTGGGTGGTGACAGTCGCACTCTCCATGTCACCCTGAGATCCCGCCGGAGCTCTGTTCGCTGTGCCGTGATTTCTCGCGGCAGCCGAGTTTCGCCTCCTCGCGCCACTCCCATATGTGCGCGAGGACTTTTGCCTCAAGATCGCATGGCGGTAATCTGGCAAGTGGGCTCACTGCCTCACCAGAGACCGTACGATATTCCTGGACCAGCTGGGTGGCCAAGACCCTTTGGGGCGCATTCAACCGGTGGGCTGGCCGCCGCCTCAAGGAACGCACCCACACCGGTGCCCCGTAAAGGGCCATGGACCGCACGAACTCCGCGTAGAGGCATTTGGACCCCCTAGATTGGGCAGGAGCCGCTTAAAGGCAGCCCCGGCCCTTTCCAGTCTGGCCTCCTGACCACCTGAACCTAGCCTTTAAAGAAACTGGACCCAACAATAGGCTCTAAAACGCTTGGATGAAGAATTTTAGATTACTAAAAGAGGTGATAGACATAATTATAGTACCAGAAATAGGGACCTATTAGTTCAACCAGGTTTCAGACTGGCTAAAGTAGACTCTTTCATGGGGTACTGTTTAAAATGTTACAATAAAATACCTCCCCACGTACTTCAACTGAATGAGACGAAATTCAAAGTTTGTATAAAACGCACACTATGCAGCCAGGCATATTATAAGTTGGGGGATTATATCGCTGATAAAAATGCCTGGCTCAATGCTGGTCCTGCTCCACAACCACAACTAATTGATTAACATTTGAAAATACTGTTGGAGCTGCTGAAGATTGTAAGACTACCTTTGCTTTGTATAAACTCAATCTCCTTTGTATTATATAATTGCATAGGACAAGTTTGAGTACTATGTACTATCGAGCTACCATTTACCGGGTAATGTCTTTCATTGACTTGAATGTGCCCTGGCGGCTGATAGATGTCATGCTCACTCAAATGTCTCGCTGACGGTGGCGCGTGTGTTGGATCATTTAGCTCCCTTCAAAATGGTTGAGCTGAATGGTGCTGATCCATGCGTCATGTTCGTGAACGGGCGCTGTCAGTTGGGACTGATCATCTCTTAGCCACCACGGCTTATTTTAATTATTTTATTATGGATTGTTTTGTTTGAATTTATATTAGCTGTACACTGGACACTCAATGTGTACGTCTTATTTACATCGTTCTCACATATAATTATACCTATATACAAGATTATTGACGTAACTAATATTTATGTAACAATATAATTTAAAAGAGTGTCCATGGAGTTTCTTGCCCGTTATTCTCCATAGGTACCTACTACGCTTTGGAATGGGCAACTAGCTTCATATTTCTTACTGACCGACTGACCACTTGACAATTCAAAAGTGCCTGTAAATGGTTTAATTGAAATAAATGCTTTGAGTTTGAGTTTGAATTGCATTTCCCGTTCTACATTACACTAAAAATAATACTACACCACTGTATTAGTAGTCCATTGTTCTAAAGGTGAATTTGATATGATGCTTTAAGCAGTGCTTAACCTTTAAAGCACGAAAAGCAAATAATGGAGCTAACTCAATAAAAACACATCCAAAATTGGCAAAGCATAGAATTTTCCACTATAAAGTTTCTCTGTGCTTAAGAACGACGTGTTAATGTCGTGTGTAAACCTACCAAAGTAAAATCAATCTGCCTAGCCTTTTCCCAAGTATATTGGGGTCAGCTTCAAGTCTTACTGGATGCAGCTGAATACTAGTATTTTTTATTTATGAAGCGACTGCCTATTCGACCTCTACGACCCAGTTACTGGGTAACACGATACCCCTTGGTTAGACTGGTTGTCAGTCTTTTTGGGCTTCTGACTATCCGTAACGACTGTCAAAGAGATCTTTGACCCGGCTGTCATTCGTAGATGCGAATGACAACCGGGACCAACGGCTTAATGTGCTTTCCGAGGCTCGGAGGAGTCCCGACATGTAATGTATGGTCAACCATCTACGACCCGACTGCGGCAACCTTCGATCGACCCGAACGATACCATTAACCGGGGTTACTTTGAATTGCGGGATGACTTTGATCAAAACTTCAATTTCGTATAAAATCGCGAATTGCGTTAAACGAAACGCTATTTGGTAATTTTTTTTTCGATGTTACCAACACTGAAGAACTGTCATATCCTTTTCTGAGGACACGCGGAGACTTCGTCAACGATTTTAATTAAAAAAGGTAAATATATCTCTATTAATAGCTTTACTAGATCAAAGTTACCCCATACGACAAAAACGTCAATATTTATTATTCCCGTTGGCAGATTTTGGTTTTTTAAATTGAATTGGCATTGTTATTGGAGTTACTTTTTAATCATCATCATCATTAATCACGCAATAAAATCGGGGGTATCAAAGTAACCCCATCCTACGTTTAACTTTGATCAGCCAATTTTTTTTTTTTTTTCTCAAATTCAAGCCATATTTTTTCACTTATCATTACAGGAATCGAGAATGATAAAAAAACCGATTATTAGACATTTTTTGTATTTTTTTATACCCACTAATTTAAAAGATATCGACTTTCAAAGTTCAATATTGATCAAAGTAGCCCCGGGTTATGGTAGTTATTATTAAGCCACGCCTACCTACCAACGTAAAATAACGCACAAAAATCAACCAAAATTTAAATCCACACGCTTACCACTAATTGATTGGCAACAATTCATCAGATCACTTTTACAAGCGTCCACTTGTTCCCAAATTGGGTGGCGACTACCAGTTCCCAGTTTTCCATTACCTTAATTGGCGCCCGGCACACGCCTTTCTGACAAAATCATATATCAGGCAAAAGGACAAAGTGCGATGACACTTAATTTAGCAATTAACCCCTAATTTGATTACATACGTCATTGGTTCTGACGTGAGTGGACGATTTGAGGTCTGCCGATGTGACTGGATGAGTTGCAGTTGATTTATTTTTCGGGATTGTGTAATTGATTGCTTGTGGGCTCGGTTTTGTGTGATTTTATTGAAGTTTACTACGGTTCATTAAGACAAACTTTATTATTTCGTTCTCGTCACCGAAATGTTAATAAATGTCATTCTATCGTATTTTATTTAGGTGGGTGGGTTATTTTTCAAAATTATTTGCACAAAAGCCAATGCACTACGTGTAGGTTACGTAACATCAGCTTCAGTATAGAAATTCCAATCTCCTATACAAAGCTCAGGTTCCGCCACAAAATACAGCAGCAACGATCCCACAAATCATTTCAGCTGACACAGTCTAGATTCCACAAAAATATGGAGCAGTTACACAATAGAAAAGTGCGCAGTAGTGCGATACTTACTCCACAGTCATATATTCTCGAGCATTCTCGAGCCCCGCCATGATCAGTTAACTTTTAAAGCTCATTAAAATAGATGGTTCATTCGTTTCGTGTAAATTTTCAGGCTGGCGGAAAATTAAAATGGCACCCGGGGCGTAGCACACACCGGCGGGATACCTATTGTACTGTGGGTATGAAAGTGGGACGAAAGAGAAAAACTTCGCGTGTTTTCATACGTTTACTATACTGTAAAAAGTTTATCGGTACGAGTTGGACGGATTTCGCCTCGTTGTTTGAATGTTTGCGAACTGCACTATGTTGGGTAGTACTGTACCTAGTACGTCTTATGAGAAATGGTGATATGTTTTGTATAGTTTTGCGTTGGGTGAAAGATAAACAATTCATCACTCAATGCTGAATACCTACTTGTATCCGAAACTTGATGATCCAAAATTCAAATGTTAAAATTTATATCTATCGTAATTATTATAAACATTAACTCTCAGACATATTCCAAATATTATAATATACGTAGATTGGATCTGTTCAAATAAAAAAAAAACTTAGGTATTTTTGCAGGTATCACAGAGCACAGATATGATGACATGGAATCCAATAGTCATTTGAAGTTATAAGTAGCATACAGTGAAGCCAGTTACCATCCAGCCGAACTAAATACCTTGGAATTCTAGCGTGTAATAGCTACCAAATGCCAACAGGGAACAGTAACAGTTCCTAAATTGGAACGGTAGATATCGATTAACCTGCCAAGTTTGTTGCTTGATCCTCAATATATCACATCGATTGACGATACTTTTCTATTTGTCATATTAATTTGCGCTGCTTACCTACTAACTCGATGCAGATGCGTACAATTAATTAAAAATATCACCAAAAACAGACGTTTCCGATACAAATCCACACACACAACTTCCCAGTACAACCCAGCCCCACACTACAAGACAAAACGGAATCCAATCGGTATGTGTATAAATGTATGTTAGCTATCTACCGTTTACAGACGAGCCGGCTGCCCGCAAGCCTGCTAAATACCAATAATGTACTTACGAAGACTGTACGACAGAGATTTGCAGCCATAAATTGAATGAGCCGTCAAACAAAGCGTGCTCATGTTTGGCCCGATTTAAATTTTCATTCATACGTAATGCTTTTGTTGGTGGCTACCATTGAATTTAATTAATGGGAGTTAGATAAGGATGGCAATGATGGCTTTTGACCGCGGATTTGCTGGCACAGAAGTGATATTTTTAATCGTGTTTGAGTGTCATGTGGACTCATGTGGAAGAGACGCGAGGCGGTTTTGTAAAAAAAGACTAATGTGTTTTTAAGTTTCATTTATGAAATTTATCAAATATTATGCAATTAAAAGAAAGAAAATTTAAAACTCATATAAGAAGTTCACTTTGTAACCAAGCATATAACAAATTAGAGGATTATATCCAAGATAAGTATGCTTGGAAACATGCTGATCCAGCTCCGTAGGACAATCTAGAGTCTAGACAAAATCAAACTTGTTGCTACTTTAATTGTATAATTTATTATTTTTATGACATTGATTTACATTCTGTGATTTCACATTTTATTTATTCTGTAACTCTTAAAATAAAATAAATTAGATTAAATTCTGTGATTACTTTAACTCACATACTGACGGTTTACTTGTTTAAAAAAAATTGGAAAATCGTATACTTCTACAATTTTTGTAAATACGTGAGCACCATGTATCTAATACTTACATAAAAAACTTATTTGTCATTCGCTACATTTTAAATTATTTTTACCTATTGTGGTATGGTAGTTTTATTATTGGTGCATCATATTCACATAATTATATAATTAATCTATACAAAATATTGTAACACATTTTAAAAGAGTAACGGTGGAGCTTTTTGCCCATTCCTTGTCATACGAGACTACCTTTTGGAAGGGGCGAAGAGAAACAATTCTTTAGACGTTAATGCAAAAG
Organism: Brachylomia viminalis; assembly: GCA_937001585.2. Taxonomy (NCBI): domain Eukaryota; kingdom Metazoa; phylum Arthropoda; class Insecta; order Lepidoptera; family Noctuidae; genus Brachylomia; species Brachylomia viminalis. Next base: position 16,925,690 of record OW443299.2, read on the forward strand.
CCCCTTACATTTTTCCTACATTTTCTTTTTAAACGTCTTACTTGAAAAAAAAAAAGTTAAATCTGCCAAACTATGAAGTTCTATGGTAAGCTGATTCGATTTGTTTAATACTGTTGAATCGATATTTAAAAATGTTTTGAAACACAATCGACTCGATTTAATTGGCGTTTTGTCTGCGAATGACAGTTCGGCTATTACCGCAACCGAATAGTTTTGTCCGACAACTGCGTTGGCCACCAACGGCCTAAAATATCATAGAATTTCACCCCAGCGGTCAAACCTCATGCTGTTTTAAATATAAAGGACTGATTCGACTGGTTCGTTTTGATTGAACAGCTATTACGAGTAGTTCTACGGAAAATGTTATCTTTGCGGGGATAGAAGTCGATACTACAGCGTATTGATACCGCTTTATGTTGGGTCGTTTTTTGATACAGTTATAGTATATAATGATCATGTGAATAACCCACGTCGTGTTATTATGTTTACAACCGACTTCATAGATTATTGAATAGCTAAACTATTACTATGCAGTAGGGCCTGTCTCCCTCAATTCAATTTTATTCATATAACAAATACGGTGATTGATCCACGTGGTTTCTCAGAACGAATGAGAACATACCTTTGCACAGTAGATGCATAGTCATACACCCGGTTTCTGAATTGATTTGAAGTTGAGAACTTGTCAAACTCTACTTTGGCATTACTTATGGTGATTCCCGCGGGTGATGCAGTCCGCGATATTCTTTTCTTTTGCAGAAAACGTAACAAAAAAGAATTTGCTTGGGCTACATAGAAGGAATCTCCTTAAGTAATGCTTAAGTAGAATTTGCCAAATTCTCAAATTCAGAAACTTAGTGATAGACTGATAAAAAAAACAGTTTTGAGTATGGCCATTCAATGAGGGTTTCATGAAAATTCACGCCACCAGTTGGCGCCACTTGGGCAAGAGGTCTTCCATGCCGACAATGAATATAAAATATAAGATGATGTTCATTCATTCGTTCATCATTCAGTCATGACTAAAGAAAATATAGGCATTTTGACACTCTAGTCCAGTGCAATTAGGTTTATACCTCGGAACCCAGCTGTAATTAATGGATTTTGATTTTTCTCGATTTTTTTAAATTCTTATAATAAAAAGTATAAAGTTTACCTTATTGTAAGTTTAGTTTATTGAAATCTTCCGCTAATGTTTTTTTTTTCATGACCTGCCCCATGAAAATGATGTTACTTCTGGTATAGTACATACGGCTACACATCAAGCTATATATTTCCAGTTTACACCGACCTCTGATTGTAAGAAAATCCTATACAATGCAAGATCAGCTTATACTGGAAAATTATAGATAGATAGATAAACCATTTATTCAGTGCACACAAAAAACGTAGTACAACACACAAAAGCACAATTAAATTATAACAAATGACATGAATATCAAAACAAGGTGCCAACATACAAAAAATAAAAAAATTATAACATAATTATAGAAATTAATTGACACTATGGCATACTACAAATCAATATAGCGAATATACACAGTGCGGTGTGCGTCTCAAGGTTGCACCAAATGGGAGTCCAGCTCAGCATGTGTCAGGCAAATGTACCTGACGCTGATATTCTGCTGGATCCCTGCAGTGACATACGGACGTCGAGCGGACGAGATAGATTGGTGTTGTGACAAAGTGCAGAGTGAAATTAGGGTAAGTATACCCACAACTTAAATTATGTATATTACAGCAAAGTTTTGCATTGGGTAACGTTCTTGTTCGTTGCTGTGTTGATTGTGTTTTGATTACTTGATTATTTATAAAGATATAATCTAATCTAATCTAATCTTTAAATGAATAATCTTATTATAATTATGGTGGCGTCGGTGCGAATTAAAAAAACGGTTTGGCTAGACTAACATATTATGTTTACGATAAATAAATAGAGGCTAATTACATGTGTAATCAACACAACAAATTACGTGTGTAATAACAAAACAAATCAAAACAAAATAAACAATCAATACAATAATACAAATATACAAATAATAATAATAAATAATACAAATCACTTAACTACTAACTACCTAAAGTCTTTGTTCGCAGGTTTGAGACAACTAGTTACGCTAACTAGACATATTAACTCGGGAAGAACACGACACGTCCGTTATACAGGGTGGCCCGTAAATAATGGATCAAACGTAACGGGTAGGTAGCTTACCTCATTTCCAACAACTAATTTGAAAAGTTTAAAAAAAACTGGTAATTTTTTTTTCGATTTGAAAAAAAAAATCAATTGAACATTTTTTTTCTAAGGACAATAAAATTATATTTGAAAAAGAAAATATTAACAATAAGCTATTCAGAAGTTTTTGACAAAAATCATACCTAAAAATGTTATTAGTTGCAGCGACAGCATTAAAAACACTGAATGCTGTTAGAGAAAATGGTAAAATTCGAAAAAAATAAATATCTTGGTTACCTTACCGATTTTTTTTAACTGTTTAAATTTGTTGTTTGAAATGAGGTAAGCTACCTACCCATTACGTTTGATCCATTATTTACGGGACACCCTGTATAATGGACGTGTTCGAAACAGTCGTACCCAGTATTTTCTGCGAGGCGATAAGAAACTGGCGCGGTCGAACTCTGAAGGTACCAAGACATTTAACATTCCTTATCGGCGGGGGAATATTGTTCCAGCATTTGGATGCGGCTTACCTAAAACTTCTCCTGAAAGCAGCTGTCTTGTGAGATTGAGTGGAGAGTTGCTGCGAGCACTGTCTACTTGCACATTCCCTTCTACTGGCGATCCAGCTCAGTTTATTGTACAGGTAGGTCGGCTGCTTGTACTTTATATAGCTTGATCTGTAGCCGTGTGTACCTACATTCCTTTTACAGCTATATATATTTTTCTCTCGAGATTAAGTTTATATATAAAATATACGAATGGACAGCAAACGTCCTTGAAAATTAAAAGTGCAGAAGAGAAGGTATAGAAAAGGGAGTAGGGAGTGATAGAGGGGATAGTGGAGAGCACGAGTGACAGATGTTATTCTACTCTGAAAACAGTTTAGTATGATGCCAGTGCGTTAGTGAAACGTTATTTAGAATATGTTGTGCAGTGTTTGTTGAAATTTTTAGTTATATTTGCCAATAGAAACATATTCATCGTGTTTCTTTACAGCGGCAGCGACAATATTTTTTGTTATATCTTTTTCATTTTCGACTTTCCGTTTACCAATTTTTCTAACATACTCACAACTGTACTCACAGATAATTATTAAGTATGAGTAGTCTCAGTGGGAATGTTGATTCAGCAGATATTGAAGAAAATTTTTGTTTTCTTTGCGAAAATCTTGGATCTCAGAGCAGTAATAATCTAGGTTCCATTGTTGAAATTAAAAGAGGATTGGGAACTATAAAACCAGCTTCTGAGGGGAGAAATGATGTTTTATTAAAATTTACAATACATAAATACGTGTGAAGTTGTATATGCTCATACATCATGTCGGCAGAAATATTATATGAATAAAAAATACATTGAAGCTTATAAAAACCAATAAAAAAGTTGAAAAAAAAAAATTGCGGTCATATTTAATGGGTAATAAAAAGTTTACCCACGATATAAGAAATCCAAAAAAAAAACATTCTAATCCATTAATTATAATTGGGTTCCGTAATTTTTCACACTGGACTACTTTTGACGCGTGCCCTTACTTTCCGTCTCAGTGCTGCCACCAGGTGGACGTCATTTCAGAAAAGACTTGCAAGCCCAATGAATAGGTCTCATTTGCCAATCAGAATTACAGAAATAACACTAATAATAAAGAAACTATGAAACTTCGAGATATTTAAATGGTGAATCTACCATAGATACCCGAGGATCTACTTTTTTTATTTAAGATGGGTTTGCTCTTGACTCTAGTCTAGGTCAGTGGTGATAGAGACACAGTCGACGATGGAGTGAGCTTACCTAGAAGACGCCTTCACTCTCACTTTGAAGAGATTAGGGTTGTATGCGTTCGGAACCACAGACGCAGGTAGAGAGTTCCACTCTTTTGCTGTGCGCATAACAAAAGACATTTGGAAACGCTTAGTGCAAATTGGTGGAATTGAACTAGGTAAGGACGGTAACTTGCAGAGCGTCTAGATAACCGATGGAAGAAGGGGGCCGGTGCAATGAGGTAGTTGAGTTCTTGGGCACACTCACCGAAGTACAAGCTGTAGAAGACCAACAAGCAGGCGACCTTGCGGCAATGAAAAAGCCAAGATGAGAGAGTATTAGCTTAGGTAAAGGGTTAAATAAAATGCAATATTATTAGTATTTAAATTATTTTATTAAAAAATAGGTATCCAAAGACTAATACAAAAATTAAAATCCATCAAGTTTATAATTATTGTGTTGTCTATTTCAATTTATGGTCGTGGAATATTATCGCACATAAAAATAGGCCTTTTGGCTTGTTACAATGTCTCATGATAATTTAGTACAATTTTTATAAATAGACACCTTGCTATTTTATTCCAAGTGTTTTTGTTGATTTGATAACCGCATTAAGGATCAATCTACACATAGTTATCGTTTGTAGAATACGTAAATTTAATTTTATGGACTGAGTTTAATGAATTGTGATGGGAATTATTTTTATGCAGTCTGTATTTTAGCAATATTTTTTTTACAATTACTTTGGTATTTTAATACTTCTTAAAATGCATTTCGCAAATGAACTAATTCCAGTCTGTATCGAATCTAATGTTGAATTCAAACGAAAATGTGGAGAAAGACCCTTATAACGTAACATTACTTAAGACTTTATGATCTGGAACACTATAATAATTCAAGATTTTTTGATCCATAAACAAAGTCGTTCAATTACAAGTCATTTGCAATAAACAAAATACCGTTAGTAAACACGTATCGAGCTTCATTATAATTCATAAATAAAAGTCATAATAATAAACAATCTTTAAATTTAGTATTATTATTATGTGAAATGCCTATTGCCTTTATTATTTTTGAACATAGTGCGAAAACAGGAACTACGAAGAATTCTGTTTAAGAACCTGCAGTCTAAACTCTACTTTATATGAATTTGCTGTACATAGCAAAGCAAGGTATCTAAATAAGGGCAGGGATACAAGAACACGAGTGGTGAATTTAGACCAGCCGGTCAGTAATAACATCAATTTAAATGACAACGTGAAGTTTCTTGACAAACGTGCTTTGAAGAATTCTGTGGGCGTTCTTCATTTAGATTAATGTCTTCACCGTTTGGTCCTGTCACCACAACTCGCGATCTTGTGATCTCGGCCTCAAATAGTTTGTTTAACGGTCGACAGAATTAAAAAAAAGAGTTGATACATTCAGTTTGAAGTACAAAAGGCGAGTCGACTTCATTTTACATTATTTACAAAATGAAGGACGAATAGGTACACGTTATAATAATTTTGTTTCTCAGTTAAGGAAGCGTCCTAATTAATAACTTTTTTAACTATTACATGACTAATACATTTGATATGCAATACAAGTCGTGCTATTTAATATTATAACAAGTGGCTATATAAACTCATATCACATGATCTTACGTAGATTATAATTTTAGTTTTGTAAAAGCTTCATTTGAATTTTATCTCACAACTCCAATGTTACTTTATTATTATTTAGCTATGAGTCTACTTATGGCACGTGAAATAAACTAAATAATAATACTAATTAAATACAGTCAATAATAATAATAACTAATAATATATTTTATTTCAATAAATTATTGTTTTCTAAATGCAGTCCAAAAAAACACTATTATTCAGTTTCAAGTCTATTATTATTATTATTTACAATGCTATGAATAATTTTAATAAGGTAATGTTATTTCAAATTATTGCCAAGCGTTAATTTGTTCTTTCTATTTTTATTTGTTACTCTTACACTAATGATATAGGATTACAAATTCGTTTATTGATATTCAGACGGACATATCAATTGAATTCCCAATTCCAATAATAACATTGTAAACATTTATCAGAATTGATATTAACTTCACCAAGTTTAGTTACTTCAAGAACGTTATTCGTATTCGTTAAATTAATAATAGTTATTTACATAATTTACAATAATCTATAATTACAAAGACTAGGAATACTTCAAAATATAAACTATAAGAAATATCAGATAAATCACTGTCAGTTATTGTGCGTTGTAACATAACAGGCCAGTCACTTATAAATCACAATTTTAGACCTTTGTTGTCCGCAGAAATTTGAACTAAAATCACCCACTGTCACCTTTATCTTCAAAAATAAACCAATCACGATCCTTTACACGAGTATACTGCAACTGTACAACGTGAGGAAGAACTGCGATCTTTGTGACGTCACTACACTACTAGGAAAGATATCGGTCTATACGTCCGTTTGGCACAGGTCGCCGAAAACCGGCAAGGCGTGATACTACCGAGTTACAGAGTCAACACGGGGGTGAGGCGCGGGGGGTGGGTGCGAGGGGGCGAGTGAAGGTTTGGCACCACCAGTCAGCCCCTGCCCTTGTCTAAATGATGTCAGCCGGGCCAGCGTTCGCGTTGCATCGTTGTCAAAATTAGGCCTTTCGTACTGATGCTGTGGTCTCTGCCGCTGAGGTTGCATCGCTTGCAACTCATCGTAACCACCATCTTCTGGATAATTCTCCTCATCCGTCTCCTCTTCGCCAAACGCTCTGTACGTCGTTTCCGTTTCGGAATTTTTCCTAGATCTAATTCCATAAGTGCGACCTATAAGCGATTGTGTTGCATCAGTCTTTGAGTTTTTATCGCCTTTTCTGTCGTCTAAACTTTGATTGTATCGTATCTGAGCCTTCTGAGATTTGTCTAAAGAAGGCAAGTCGTAAAACTTCAGGACATTGGGATGACCTTGGAAGTATTTTTCACTGTACACATTTCTGTTATAGTAGCCTCCGTTGCTGGCTGGATACATTTCCTCTTCAGGGGCATACCGATTATCGAAGGATTCAACGTTCTTACCTGTTGGAGGAAACCAGCCCTGTGGAAAGCACAAACAATGATGAATACTTACTTCAGATTAATATAATTGCTTGCTATAGATAAGTTTGGCAATCTACAGGCATCAATTACATCCCAAACAAGTGGCACTTCACAAACTTGAAGCTTCGACAGTTGAGTGAATAAATTGAATGGTACAAACTCCAAGTTGGCAGAGCTTCAAATTTTCGAAATCGAGAACATTATATAATTGGACACTTACCAATGAACTCACACATTGCCTGGTATTGGCAACTAAAGTAACCGAGGCATACGCCGCCGGCGAAGTTGCAGTTTTACTTGTGTTCCATTCATTTGCATTTGCTCGTGAAGACGTTACTTCAGCATATTCAGGTAATTGGTGAGCAACTTTGTCGTATTCAGAGTTAGTTTTATCTTTACTCTGATTGGTTTGAGTGCCGGACATACATAATCCCGGCTGATTCTCCATCCATAATAATGACTCAGTTTTTGTCACAGTGTTCTTATTGTAACAACTACTAAGAGGATGTGACAAAGACACTGCGGCCTTTATGTTCATTTGAGTCACTAAGCTTGTTCCGTTGGAATCTAAAACAACATCACCAATTAGGCATACCAGGGATTTCCTTCATTACAATACCGTTTGATAACCATTTCATAAGCCGAATGCAAATGATCTCGTTTACTGAATACTTAAAATATGTAAAACGCAATATAAAACAAACAAAGCGAGGGAAATTGGCTTAAAGGTAACTGGGTGAGTCAACAAATGAATCGCCCGGAGAAAACAAAATAGAAAACATTTACATTTACTGGGTCTTTATTTCTCGGATTTGTATCATTCCTTTGTGCCCCGAACGTGAATGCAAAGTGAAAGAGATCCACTGCGCTCACGAGAGGGCTCGCGCTACCTTTCAACTCGAAAGTAATCTAGCTCCCCTCCCTTACCGTCGTATGGCAAAGCCTCCATCAAACAAACGCTCGGCGCCCTGCACCACCCCACGACACCCGAGGAATGTTTTTAATTTTGAAATTCTGATGGTGATTCCTCGGAAAAAATAGCGTTTCGAGATAAGCTGAATAACTGTTTATTTTCGAGTTAGCCTCGCCGGTTGTTTTATGTGAACGTGATCCGCCCCGAACAATCAGAAATATACGCGGAGCATTTATTAGGTTTGTTGTGCATGGTGGCGCACTCGACAGTATTAACACTTACCATAAATGTTAGGGAGCGCAGACTTTTTGGCGAAAATGTTGTGCTTCCGCACATAAATAATGCCGCCAATCACAATTATTTTGAACAGAACAATCGCTCCAATCAAAAAGTAAAACCATGTTTCCATAACAAAGTCCCCAGCCACTATAGATACCTCCCCGTTTATCGGGTATCTGAAATAAAATAAATATGTCAGAACGTCCGTCCGATGCTACATGTAGTGACATTTCATTTGCGATTATATTCTGTGGAGTTTATTTGGGAAATGAAATTACCTGGATAAAGGGTCGAGTCCAACGGAGCGAGAGTCGATATTCAAATACACTTTTTGGCTGAATGGGCCGAACCCGACGATAGTTTCGGCAGCAATTTGGACCGAATAACTGACACCAGACGTCAAATTAGTCATAATTAGACTGGTCGCTTGATGAACGGTCGTGTTGATAGCCACCATGGATTTGTTCGCAGGTATGTCCAACCAATTAACCAGCACGTTGTAACCAGTAATAATTCCGTTTTGTAAATGGGCCTCTGGAGGGGACCATTTCAAATGAACTGTCGTGGTATTTAAAATGAACATTTCTATGTTAATTGGAGGACCGTCAGGAACTGTAAAAAATAATAAAATGTAAGCAAAAATGTGAAAGGTACAGTAAAGATATAAAATGTAAATATTTTCTAGGTATTTACCATCATCCAAAGTTTGAGCCACTCTGGAATTTGACGGCTTCCCCTCGAATTTCTTATAAAATGGTATGAGGAAAAACTCGTATTTTGTATATTTTCTCAAAGACGTTATTTCATATCCGGAGACATCGTTGGAATGCAAAATAGTTTTCATTTCATACTCCGTCGTTATATTGTCTAGGGGTCTGAAATATATGAATAAGCCCTCCAAGTAGTAAAAGTTCAGTATTTCCCACATGAGCTTTATGGTTTTTGAGTCTATCGGTGTTGCTTCAATCAGTTCTACAATATTGTCGGTTAGAATGTTGTTTCTGAATTCCGTATTATTAGAAAATACTCCGGTTTCCCATAAAGAGTTTGCATCGTCACCAATAGTAACCGCATCGGAGACCGGACTTGGACCAGACAGCCCATGGGAGTTTTCCGTCCGAACTATAAACATGTAAGTGACCCCAGATACTAAAGATTTTGCTACGAATTGTGTATGATGGACCCGCCTCGCCAATACTACCCAACCTCTCGAATTCCGTGGAGTGCTATTCCCTGATAAAGTTTCCCTAGAAAATACTTCTACTTGATATCCGAGTATAGACGACGATCCTATTTTATTATTCTGATTCCATGTTATTGTAACGCTTGTTTCTGTTATGTTGTATATCAGAGGTTTCGTTGGCGGCCCGGGTAGTGACGATACATCGGCAGCTCGAAAAAAATGAATGTTCGGATTGATCGGACTATCCACAAGCAACACGCCGCTCCACACATATTTTCCATGATGCGAGGAAGCGACACATGTATAAGCGCCGCTGTCTATTTTGTCCAGATCCTTTAATATGAGAGTACCGTCATTAGTAACATTCCGTCTATGATTTTGTATTAATGCTTCCCCTTCAAAATACCAGGCGATGATTGGTTCAGGTGCGCCGACGGCTGTACAGGGGAAAACTGCCATCGATTTTATAGGTAGCGTTTGGTTAGAGGGCCCGTTTGTTATGATTGGCGGTGGGCGGTCATCGTCTGACGTCACGGTTAGTTTCCCTCTGACAAACGAACTGCCAGCAAAGTTTACCGCCGAACAAACTATCGTGTTTCCACTATCGTTTTTATTTGTGTCGTTGATTGTTAGTACAGTCACCCCATCTAGTACTGTCGTTGCGTGGTATTTGCCTCTGGATGTACCGGGGAATATAATTGTTCTATTGCCTTCTATACTCCAAAACATGGTCGGTTCTGGTCTACCAGTGGCAGAACATGTAAATGTAGCCATTGTTCCGGTTTCAACGTTCACAGAATTTGGTCTTAGTGTAATTGAAGGCGGATCTGCGAATAAACAAAAAATATTAATTCCTACATTAAAAAACGTACTTCATAACTACACAAAACACAAATTGTGTTATTAAAATAAACGTATCGATCTTAAAACCTACCATATACAGTCAAGTATCCACTAGCGCTCACAGCGCCAACAGTATTGTCAGCTTCACAAGCGTACTCTCCCTCGTCCCCTAGAATAACGTTGTCGAGTCGCAGGCTCCTGTCGTCAAGAACTTTGACGCGGCCGAGTGGCATATTTCCACCTCCAGCGCTCCTTCGCCACAGCACGTCCGGGAGGGGATCCCCTCCCACCCGGCATTGGAATGTGACGCTGCCTCCAGTCTGCGCCACAACGTCCTCCGGGCCCGTGATTAAGTACGGCTTAACTGTGCAGTGAGAAATGTCTCTCTGAATTACACGACAAAAGAGGTGTTCGCGAGAAACGGCTCACAAACGTCGAGTCACAAACAGAAATTACAGAGTTATGAATTGAATTCAACAAATCTTTGCTGGTTGCAAATTCGAGGTACGAAATGAATTGTTACTCACTGTGTATTCTGAGCATGGCAACGGCCGATTCCCTTGTTCCCGCCGCGTTCCTCGCGATACATTGATATCTTCCGGCGTCGGTTTGCCTGGCGTCTTGTATTACGAGGTTGCCACCGTCGACTAAATGCATCCTGGGGTTATAAAGCATCACAGTTTAGCATTGAGAGTAAACAATTGTTCCAATATTAATAATGAAGCTTTTTATTCCTTCGAACAAAGTGCATAGTAACAAAGTCATTCAAATGTGGGGCGGAATATTTCAATGGGAAATTAACATTTAATAAAGGGTCCGGTGAGTCAGAACTATTGAGATTTTTACTTGATTGCTTGTCGAGCTCTTCAAATATCCCCCTCTTTTATAACTTTGATGTACCTCCCTCTCTGCGTACGGCTGTTAATTATTTTTATGCTCCGCCATACGTAACTGTGCGCCCTCAAGATGTGAAGCTCATAAAAATTCATAGAGAGCTAAGTGAAAATTGGCAATATAACTTTTGAGCGAGATTCAATTCACCGCGTTAAGATTTATCTCATTTTTAATCGACTTCAAAAACGGAGGAGGTTTCTCAATTTGACCATATATATTTTATTTTTTATGTGTGTTTGCGGATAACTTCGTCGTTTGAACCGATTTTGATGATTCTTTTTTTGTTAGAAAGGAAATATCCCATGGGTGGTACCATGATAAGAAAACCAGGATCTGATGATGACATCCCAAAGAAATCGAGGGGAACTAAGTATTTTAAAGCACTACTATTTAATGAAGGTCTGGATTCGATCTGATGATGGAGCCGAAAGACAGTCGAGGGAACTCCTCAACGATTTACAGCAATTACCTGGTGTTTGGACTTGATTAATTTGTATTGTTGAGAACTTTACACCTAGGTGGGTTGTGATGTCATTAGGGGTCGGATGATGAAGACGAAGGACAGTCAAGGGAACTCCTCAACGTTTTACAGTGCCACCTACAGTGCTACCTTGTGTTTGGACTTAATTAATTTCAATTGATGAGAACTTTGCACCTATATGGATTATAAGTGCCAATACAGGTCTGATGATGGAGACCATAGACAGTCGAGGGAATTGCTCAACGATTAGAGCAGTTACCTTTTGTTGGGCTTACTTCATCCCGTTCAATATGCCAAAATGTTCAGTTCGTACAAAAATAGTACTTAATTAAGATTGAAGTTTAACATAGGAATACCAGTACCTACTAGGCATGCTGATGCGTCAATTTGACACTGAATTTAAGTTGCGTAATCGCGTCATCTCTCGCATTGCTTTTTCGTCGTGTGGCCTACTCTATAATTTGTTTGAATCTAAGAATCCGAGTCAGACAACGCTATTCCTTCCAAGGCTTTAACACGACTCTGAGCAACATACGCCTGTCCTTTAGCAAAGTTTTTCTTGCCTAGATCTATAACAGGTTTTCTAGTGTAGTTCCCTGTAACTTGTGAACCGTAACTGCCCAACTTAAAATCAAAGGTAACATTCGGCGCTCGACATCTCCGTATCCTTTTGTTGCCTGAAATGTTGCAACAGTAGGAGTAATCGATACCCAGCCATTTTTATCTTTAATTCTACTTCCAACTGTATCCTTATCGGAACCGATTACTCGAAGACGCCTGAACCGACTTGGAAAATTCTTTTTTGTTTCAAAGGGTATATTTCCCAGGTGGTCCCATTACAATTTTATCGAAATTGGTCGAACGGTTTTTAAAAGTTCAAGAATATATTATTTTTAAATAAAATAAAACCGTCTTCAAACGGACGTGAACGTGCAAGACGATCGTTTTCGAATTGGTGTGGGGTAGGTACTGTAACGAAAAAGTGAAAAATAAAAACTTTTTTACAAAAAAAAAAAACAACCGACTTCCAAAAAAAAATTAATTTTGGAAGTCGGTGGCAAAAACTAAAATACTGATAAAGACACTGACTTCCGAAATTAAAGTATGCCCCACAATCAAAGTTTCAACCCTATTAACAAAATGAAAGCAAAATCATTGTCTCTAATCAGGTTTGCAAAGGCTCTATAAATATTCTCAGACATTTAATTGCGACCATTACACAGTCGCGCTCGTAAAAGAATGTACGCTCCCGCAGCTAAGATCCGCATAACTTAGTACCTAGTTTGATTGCCCGTAAACACTGATAAGTAATAACAATGGAGTGCTAATAGGTACTGATTGATAGTCTTCCTCCAAAAATCAATCAATCAATCAGGTGATTTACAAAGAAGGCGAACGTTTTAATAAAAAAAACGGAGGCGTTGTCAGTTTTACATGTTCGTTAGTTTATTATTGCTTATCAACGGAATCGTTCATTTAATTTATTTTTATTTCCGCGTCAAATTGTGAATTGATGAGCAATGAGAACTCATCAACGTAGAAGTATGAATTGAACACAAGCGTTACGGAGAATTTCGCATTAGTTATTCATCTCAAAAACTTCAACATTTGCACTCCATTTGTTCTTACTCCATGCCTGAACTGTGTGGTAGAATGTATGGAGATATCCGATATCAAACGACTGTTCGAGTAGCTATTCAAGGCTATCATGTTTCCAGCATCCCACTTTGCTACTATGAGCTGAGCACTTACTACCCTCGAATTTGCCTCAAACTACCCTTTATCACTGACGCCGTAACTTTGGATAACTTCATGTTCTTTTAAGTTGTACGTTTGAAATTTGCATGTAATGTTAGATTTGTTGAAATTATGCGGTTTGAGGTTTGCTTGAATTTTAATTTGATTAGGGATTCAGTATTTTAAGATAAGAAATTTTATTTGCTCAGACATTTGTTTTTATACAGAATTAAAATAATACATGTATGAACGATCTTAAATAAGAGTGGCTCACCACATGTCTGCTTTATCTCATGGCGTGCAAATGTCTTAGGTACTTACAATTATAATTATTTGAATCAATGATTTTTAAATTTTACATTTATAAGTAGGTAAATACATGAAATATCAGTCACGTTAGACAAATTTCTTATATTCAATCATTTATATTATCCAATTATTTATTATTATTTTCCTTGTTCAATATTACAGATTACCATTATCAAAATGAAGATTTTCATCACTTCAATAGGCATTCAATTATACGCATATTTAAGTAGGCGTTTCTTAGTTGTAAATCACTCGATTATGAAGTAATCAAAAGGGTAAGGTTTTTGGCACGTGAAGGCTCCCACAAACAGGCGCGACGCGACAGCGCGATGCGACTCTAGTAGAACAACTTCTTTAAAAACTTCATGGCAATTGTTCTATAAGAGTCACGTCGCGCTGTCCCGTCGTGCCTGTCTGCGGGAACCTTGATTCACTCAATCGCGATCAAGCAAAGCTAGCAAACTTTTCTTCGTCTTTAACAACTTTTAGCATTGTTTTATGTGTTCCCAAGTTTCTTTTTCAAAATTTAGACACATTTTAATTTTCGTAGTTATAGATAATAACAAATTATAATCACTGACCTGGAGTCACCATCAAAATGCAGCATCTGTCCGTTCTTCTTCCAATAGACGGTAGGTTCTGGTGACCCTCGCGGTGGAGAACACTCCAGTATCACAGTCTCGCCCTGCGCCGACTGCGTCGACACTGGTTCCAGCCTAAACTCTTCACGGAGGACTAGGGAAAATAATTTATTTTTAGTCTATATATTTTTTCTCCTTGAAGGGGCTGTAGTTACACACCATGGCAGAGATCTTCAGAGTAAAGTTAATACCTGCCTGAATTAAAGATAAAAAATACGAAATACGGTTTTCAGTCGAATTGGTTTCGATAACCTAAGGTATCCATGACGGGTTACTCCACGACAAAAAAAGGTCTACGACAGCCCACGACTGTGCAATCATGTGAGTGGGTACACTAATCACACGAACATCTGACCATCCACACCGAGGTTAAAAGTCCATGCTCCTACATTTTTAAACCGTTTGCCCTACTTACAAATCAAGATTAACTATGGTCCGTGCAAAAAGAAAGCAGGAACCTACACAGCTACAAAATTACTGAATAATTAAAACTGACCTGCAACATGCAACGTTGCATTTCGACTCCTTGCTGTTCCATATGGGTTGGTGGCTTCACACCAGTAGACGCCAGCGTCTGAATGTGCCCTTCCATGGGTGGTTCTTAGGAAGAACAATCCTCCAGCTGGGAGAAGGCTTCGGTGTGTGTCGGAGACGACGAGTACCCCCCCCTTGTACCATCGGATGTTGGGAGGGGGGGATCCTCCGGCTCGGCAGTTGAGGGTCGCCGGCTGGTGGCGTGCTACTGTCACGTCGATTGGCTGTTCTATGATGTAGGGTGCTTCTCCGGTGCTGACGTAGTCATCGCTCATGCCACCGTTTACTGGACCTGTTAAAAAGAAAGGTAAGTCGAGTCCAGGTTAGTAGGTAAGTGCCGAATGAAAATTGAAATTAGTCAGACATTTTTTTTTGTTTTTTCAAAATATACACTGTCATGCCTGTTGGTAGGTAATGCAAAAAAATACCGGATTCTTTGTCTTGCTGTCGAACATTAGCACAGCTACTTCTCGTCACATCGACCCTAACAATATAAATTACTCTGTAAACACTTATACTCAAGTATTTATGCAGTGGCGTGTTGGGCAAGGCTCGTGAAAGGCGACGTTCGATCCCACCCACTGCAATTTCTCACCAACACACGAGCTTTATTTTAAAATTTTCCCTAACAAAAGCCCTTTCTAACCTACGGTTTATTTTAATAATAGGTTGAGTATGTCATTTGCAGTTACTCTAAAGCGTCGCACAATAATAATGAGCTATAAACACAGGCTTGCCTGCGAGTCTGAGGGTCCCCTTCGGATGGTGGGGTACCCAAGACCCCACTATTTTACTCTGTTTACAACGAACGCGCAGATGTTAGTTTTTGACACTCGAATTGATGTATGTCTATTGTTACAGCGCGCTATTGTAGCGCAGAAAAAATCGACCAAAAAAAATATCGATTCGGTGTCCGATTTAGCAAAAATGAACCTACATAATCGATATGTGAGTCAATTTCATAGGCGAACTTGCATTTTGCGAACGAAATCAATAGGGATTACTCTGTTGTGTGGTAATTGTGTTTATTTATTCACGTGTCCCAGAGTTGTGAATGCGGTACGTTACAAGGGCTAATCTATAATTGAATCTCCATTCGATTTGCTATCTCTCGATTTTTGTGCTCACAGCCCTATTTTTACAACGTATTTTTGGAAAGTATTGGGTGACCTAATTGCGTAAAAATAATAATACTTATTGGAAAAGAATACAACGAGAATGGAAGAGGATAATCAACTAGGAGTCCTTTGTTATATTTTATTATTGTACGTACATACAATATAAAATAAGGATAAAATAATTCGTTGCGTTGTATGCCTCTCTCTTTAATATAGTTGGACGTGTTTAGTATTTATAAAATACGACATGAGACCCTTCAAAAACTCTTTAAAAGTTGAAAAAAACTGTCGTCGGGAATGGCGACGGTGACAAAAAATTATGGCTGTTTCGCGTGTTTGCATTCTTATAAGAAGTTACTTTTATTTTCCATAGTTACAATAGACGATTTTCTATAACTCAAAAATAAATAATGACTATGTTTGGAGTCGAACCATTATTTAGTTACTCGTACGATAACTTAATGGGTAATGCCCCAATCAAAGAAAATAACTTTCCGTTATAATGAATAAAAGAGAAGTAGCATGGCGTTGTTTTTATAAAATAAAAATAAATCTGATTTTAAGCTTTTCAATTACAGCAACACCGAGACAAAAATAAACACTCTCTTAAAAACATCCTTGTTCGATGAGTAGAAACACTCAACTTTATTAATGACTATTGCAATACGGAAGCAGGTAAAGCACTATCTTTCTTTTCTCCAAAACAGCGAACAAAAAAGTCTTTCATAACTCTGCTTGTAATAAAAAAAAATATAACCCATGATAGCACCAAGTCGCCATATGAATGGATATAGAGCAAAAAATATTGACCATAGACCGGCAGTGTGACAGCTATAAATTAAGTGTTGCCGTCGTAAAGAACACACAGATATGATACGGCTCACTACATAGATGGTGGTATGAGGCCGTGGAATCAGCGGAGATGTATTGTGTGAGCGGTTTTTAGAAAATAACAATAGGTACATAAAATTTATTGTTTCATCTTGGAGATGGTAGTTGATATAGAAGCAGAAGTTACTGTCCAAGGACTAAGATAGGTATAGAAAACAAATGACAGTTGCTTTTCGTAAAACAATACTCAACAGCATTAACTTCAATTTAAGCTTGGTGAAGCCAAATATGGGCTGCAATTGACTGACATTGGTGACATTTCTTAAGCATGAAGGCAATTGACAAAAAGTTTATTCAATAAAAACTAGTTTTCAATTATTTTTGTAAGTAATTAAGTCATTATTTATAAATCTAGCTACATTTATATGCCTAGATTTTTTAATGAATTGTTTGATGAAGTTACACAGGAATTGTAAAATACCAAAATAATATAGCAATATTCATGATTGTCATGAAATAAGCAGCAGGTACTGCACCGCTGTTATCAAAGCCACACATTCCTAGACGTGCACAGATAAAAATAAGATTTAGCAGATTGCGACTAACATAACATATTGTTTATGGTACGTTACTTTATCGCACATAAAACTAACTTTATCGCATAGTTGTGCGTTAGAACTCTATAGATATGTAGGTATATCGATTATTAGATATTTACTCGATATATCCTTCCTCGGGTTTATGTGTAGGACATAAAGTTTTATTATATGAGGTATATAAATATTTATGTAGTTAAAAAAAATGTGTGACCCATTTTGAAGATTTATATCAGTTTTGGTTGTTACTTTATAGAACACTAGGACTATGCAATACGGAAAGTTTGAAACTGGAACTGATTGATGATGAAAAGTTTTTTTTTTAAAACGTTGCCGCACACTAGGAATTTCTCCTGTATCGTGGGTGCGTTTACAAACATGTAAACTCACATACACAAACAACCAGACCCGATACAACTACTTGTAGGTCATACAAATATTTGTTCCGTGCGAGAATCGAAGCCGAGACACGCAGCGCAGCAGTCAATCGCTTAACCACTGCGCCAACCGTGTCGTCAATTGTCGTCGATTGGTTGGACGACTGATTGGCTGTCGTTTGTCTAGTGGTCACAAGTGCTACTGCCGAGCATGAGGTCTTGGGTTCGATTCCCGGGTCGGGCAAAGGGTGAAGGGCGGGACTTTTGAGGGACTGTCTTATCGAAGCCAGAGTGTAAGCCTCGTAAGTGTAAAGTAACTTTTCAAGAGGAAGCAAAACCGCATACTGTAAAATTTATGTACGGCGTCTACAACAGTTCGATACTAGTATAATTGCGAGTGCGTTGCGAGGGTTTCTTCCTAGAAACGCAATAAAATAAATTTAAGCAAAATGCATTCCCGAGGTCACTCTATGGCGACGTTATGTAATTTCGACGTCCATAAAATGCTCACTTTCAGACTAGTAATAAATGACTTTTGATTTTGATTTTTTTATTCGGTTTTTCCATCTGGAATTTCTCAGTATCAGCTCGGAGCCTGGATTTGTGCCCGGTTCTTGGCAAAAGGCTCGCCCCCTATTATATGGGACTTTAACATAATTGGCGAAATGTGGGTTACCTGGGTAACCTAACCCTTTGAGGAATACTGGCATGATGTTATAGTATGTGCAATCTTAGAATCAGTATTAATAATAATAATAATTCATTTTTATTTCGGACACAAAAGGATCCATAGAGTGTTAGTAACATTTGAAATAGCTTATTATCTAGTGTTAGTACCAATTGACCTCTGCACAAGAAAAATTACGATTGGAGAGCTATAGCTCTCCGCTACAGTTCTCAGGATGCTGTTGCGACTGTCTCTCACTGTCCTGAGTAGCGAGGCACTTTTTTTACGAATGATCGCGTGATATCCGTATTGCCTGGTAATCAGACTTTGTAAGCCTTGTAGCACGAACATAGAGCGGCACCAAAAGCGTGCCTCATTTTGCAGAAAGCTTTAGACACTGATATATACAGGGTTATTGGTAATACGTCGGCAATCCATTAATAGGGTATAGGGGAGGCCATTAGCAACCAAATGACTCCTACCACCCATAAGCAAATGTCAACCATTTCCGAGTAATTTGGAATTTTATATTTTTTGGCGGTACTTATACAAGTTTGAAATTTTCTTTAATAATCAAAGCATGATTTTTTTAAATTATTTTAATGACTGCTTCTATCTCGATACATATTAATTAATCAATGATAAAATTACAATTGTCTTTAATATTTTTTTTAAATGAGAGCACACGATTTTCATCATTATGAGTTATTTATTATGGTTATTTGGCTTAAGTGGTTGATTTCTGCAAAAAAACATGGATAATTATACTTTATCGACAGAACATTCTAAAAATATGTACAACTTCTCAGCTATCCAACGAGATACAATAAGATACCAGATATCTTCAAAAAATATAAAATTTCATATTACTGGAATTGAAATGAAATTCATATTAATGAAATTTGCATAGGGGTCATAAGGGGTCATTTGATTGCAAATGACCTCCCCTACATCCCCTTTATGGATTGCCGTCGTATTACAAATAACCCTGTATAACTACAAAAATCGCTACAGCTCGTAACGTATATGTTGCTACTCAAAAATATGATATTTATGTCCTACCCACGGAACACGCCAACGCCGCCGGGAGTGACTTTACAGCTCACACGCTAGTAGTTACGGCTATTGTTCAAAAATCTTTGTTAAAAAAAGTTCGCGAGGGTGATTCGTGTCCCCTACTAATTTATTACAGGCACATGTCGACACGCGTTGCAAGAGAAAAGTAAATAAAAAAAATCGGCTATAGTGACATGGATTTCGCATTTAAGACGAGCGACACGCGGCTAACCAACTGCAAACTGTTGCAAGTCCGTTTGAACTGATCCCTTAACATTTTTTGTCGGTTTGAAATTGATAGCTCTCGTAAACACGTGAACTAATAAAGATAGAACATACGATTGCACTCAGTTCAATCGATTTGGGTTTATAGCAATTTAAACTAACGCAACTTTCGATTTTAGTACATTGATATTGTAATAAAGCTGTCAGTAGACTCGTAACACCATCAAAGTTATAAAATCCCTTTGATCGTTCGTAATAAAAACTTATTTACGCAGAAAAAATCACATTGCTCCATGTAATTACGTAATTACAGACTGAGTGCACATTTTCAGATGCCCTTATCTGCCAGAACTGTCACCCCAAGTAACTCGATAGCCGTTTGAATTTCGAATATCTAATTCTAATAGCAGTGATTGGCTCCCTTAGGAGGTAATCATGATTTTTCGAACGAACACGTGTTCAATTTTGGAACCCTTTGCAATATGATGCGTTTGAAGTTATTAGTTGGCAGTGCGTTCGTGACGTTTCTACTTACTGCACGTAGGTAATTAGTGCGAAATTAAAACATATTTTTCGAACTTGTTTTCGCTTTTGTTCTATCCCCCCTGAGGCAACGCTGTATGAAGTTATTGTTGCAAATGTTGTCATGCGTCTAATTAATGTATGTTCAGTTTTTTTTTTAACTATAGCGAGGTAGGTAGAAATTAAATATTTTTATGACAAAATACACAATGAGTAACTACGTCTAAATTCTGAATTTATCGGCTATGGGTTTGCATCATAAGCCATCAAAACCCCATCTCCTAGATAATCTGGCTAATAAATCCCGTACGAAGCGCCCAAAATAAAAACGATAACAATAAAATCCATTATCCAACTTTAGGGTTTTATTAGAAGCGTTTTCACACATCAGACGTAGCATGAACACGTGAAACTGACGCCATGTCGGCTCGTACTAAATGAACAACGAACGACACGCTTAATGAAATAACACTTATATTTTACGGTGCAAAAAACACGCAACATGTGCTAAGAATTAGCCAGACGCTACGGATGGACGGATTACTGAAATGTGTTTTTCGTGAGTTTACCGTGTTTGTCTTTTATGGCGTTCTTCTAATGTACGAAGGGACAAATTGTTGACACAGTGTCATCTTTCTTGGGGACCGATACCTGGTTTGAACTGGGGCAGCTATCCGTGCAATAAATGACACCGAAATTGATGTCAAAATTCAGCTGTTCGAGTTTCAACTTTAAGAAAATGTGTCAGAGTTGAGATTTGTTTAGAAGTTTTCGGTCTGTTGTAAAGTTTATTTTGTTTCGCGAGTTGTAGTCATTTGACAGCGGTGTTTACGGAAATGCGTCGGCGACAGTCGCGCTGCGTCTAAAGGACGGTTTGTTGTTGTATCAGATCGGCGCGTGGGCAGATGGAATAACAGATTTTGATACTATACAAAAAGTTGTTAGACTTTATATACGGCTAGTGTAATGTCGAATCTTTCATGTCGTATTGTGTTAGACTCCCACAGGTATTGTATTTTTAGAGTTTTAATGTGCCATAAAAATTTTAGATTTTAGGAGATTGTTTTCCAAAACGAGACAAAACAAGAAAGTGTAAAACATAAAATCGATTCTTAAGCAATGCTTATAGGCAGCGGAAAAAAGCGCGTTCAAAAGAAATAATTTTCGACCCTGTTACAAAATCTGGGAAGTACAACGTCTAAAAATCCAGCATCCAAACCGGCCCAAATAGAAGCTAAAAAACTAAACACAAAATCGGAAGCTATTATTTAGAACCAGGTACTTCATCCAAAAAATACAAAAACGTAGTTTGCAAACTCAAAGTTATCTGATCTTCTAAACAAAAAAGTTCTTGAAAGGCGCTCCTTGCTTACTGATTAGTTAGCGACGACTATATTTAGAAGCGAGATAAGAATCTGCTGCGAATTTTGCAAAACACTTTTAGTTCTTTTTTTTGGTTTTATATATAGTTAATTACTGACTCAAGAGAGGTTCTAGAAGGACTAAGGGCCGGTGTTTTGATCCGTAGTTAACTCAACCAATAGTTACAAATAGTAACTATGGTTAAATTTTGGCAAAATGTGTTGATCAATTCAATATATTTTGCCAAAATTGAACAATTAGTTACTATTTTCTTGTCCACTGCTGGACCAAGGCATCCAGGGCATTCAAGGACAGGACAGTGGAGACTAAGTAAAAAAATAATAATTAATCAGTCTGAAATACCCAACACGTATCGAGGAAATGTAGTGATCAATGTCCAAAAGAGGAGGCTTTTGTCCTGCAGTGAGACAATAAAAGGCGAGACTTTTAGTATTGCCTATAGGTTGATGATGTGATCTATTAAACATGAACGGTACACAAGGGCTCAATAAAATATTTGTGTTACTATGAAATAGATACAGTTTGTTTTACAATAAACGTCCCATTTAGTAAACAGACATGGTGGTGACTAAGGCACTGTAGACAATGGATAGTGTTGTTATATACATAACAACAGCTAGGTTTAATATAATTTTGGGTTATTGGTAGAATAAAGATCTTAATAAGTACGTTAATAGGTTTTCTGGCAGCTTAAAAATCTAATTGGTGCCCATTTCAACCAAGGAACAGTGGTTCGTTGTTGAAAAATGGCGGCTCAAATTCGAAACATGAATACAGTCCATTTCGGTCATTACTTCACGAACAAAGCAGACTGATTTACATCATGCCTATAACGAACGGAATTTAAAACTAGAGTTTTATTTTTCTAGCTATGAAAAAAAAATGTTTTATTAGGGGTCACACACATGTCAATGTTCATAAATGTCATAGCTCTGTTTAGACCATCTCGTTTGAGATACGAACCGTTTTTCAAATATCGAACAATGACGTTCACTAAACGAATAAGCCCTTTGTACCCATGGCAACTGTTTTTTTTTTTTGTGTACTCTGTAGCCAGAATCAGCCCTCAAGTGTAGGACTAATAGTTGAGATTTTATGCTCAAATTATAGAATTCTAGATTTCTGTTAAAATCTGACAAATTTGTTCTAAATCTGCCTGGTTCGACGAGAGATCAGTGGCGTATTGTTCTAGAAATGGGTTGTTTTTAGATTATGTGTTTGTATTAGGTTGTTTTTGTTTACAAGTTTTATGTTACTCAATTTTTTATTTGTTTTTTTTTTAGTCTGAGAAGTCTTAACTAAATTTTAATGTAATTCTGTACAATTAGCATAGATATAAGTGATTTGGTGTAAACTGTTAGCTTATATTTGATGAACAAATTAATATGAATACATATTTAAAAACAAATGAATAATTAATTGATTGTTACCTTTGCTTCTACACAGGTATGTACGTACGGGTCGGTAATCTTATTGACGACAAACTTTTATCATGGCTTCGGCAGTGTATCGATGGATACAAAACGTATGAAACAAAGTTATATCACAGATCCCTTTGTATCCGGATAAAGCTCCAACGTGTATACTTCATAATGTAATTTTGCCGTTAACCCAATCGGTGGAAGCTATCGAAAAGAGGAAAGTCCATTAAGACTCCACCAATCCATTTTAGGCGATGCATAAACAACAAATGGAATTTAATAAAGTTACCAGGGGCAAAGATTATTTTGTAAAGGTAACAAAGGACAGCAAACAGAATATGAAAAAATAGTCTGCATATGCGAGAACTTACTGTAAAAATGTTTGATAATTTCACACTTGTCTCTTACCTATATTAATAATTAATTAGTAATTTAAATAAGTCTAGTGGCATAAGCATGCCAATTGGAGTTTCAACGCTCGCTCGGATCAGGGGCCTACCTACTCCCTAAGTACGTCAACGATGATACAGGCCCGTCCGAAAGTAGTTCGATACTAAAAAGTGATCCCTACTCCCGATTAATTAACTTTTCCGAATGGGCAAAAACACATCGGGAGTAAGGACAACTGTTTAAGCGTTTTGTCATTAATTTTTAGTTCGGCGCCGGACTAATCCTATGTCCGAAAGCGATACGGAGTAGGAAACGTCCGTTACTTCGGTCGAAACGACGGACTTTGTGCTTAGGGAGGAGGCCCGAGAGTTGAAAATCCAACAGTTCGCTTTTAATAAGCATAGCTTTTAGGTGTCGCGCAATGTTAGTGAAAACGGGTATTAGGCCACTTTTGGACATAGCCTCTCCAATCACAAGCCACAGATCTCGATCTTAGAGCTTTTGCATCAAACTGCTACCAGCGACCTTGTGTAGATCGAGGTTTTACTAAGCTACACAATATTTGCTGACTCGCTGTATTCACTCCAGCTTAAGTCTATCCCAATGGTTTTTCGGTAATGGTTAATATGGCCAGGCTATTGGCACTCCACTTTGAGTGTAGTCTCTATACCAGAGGTCTCCAAATGCTTCAAAGTTTGGTGACCCCTGATACAAGTCTATGCCGACGGTCTTCGATTTTATGGGTAATTCGTTAATCTACAGCTTGCTCGTCTACTCTCAAAATAATAATAATTTTGCCCTATAACTATCGCAAAAAGCTCAGTGGTGCATCATTTTGTTACGCTTCCATTGAATGTTATAACTTTTTGACAGTGTATCGGAGTATAAAGCATTCGTTACAAAAGATGGGCGTCGTTTGACATTAGCTTAACTTCGTTACGCTTTGATGGGTTACACGGGCGAGTCCTATTTGGGGTTCTAAGGGAGATAGTGGAACCCTGTTGTGATTCATCTTATAATTGGTTTAATTCATAAAATGAAATATTGGCAAAGTGAAAAAATATGTATGTTTAAAGGCGATGACAAAAATTAAAGTCGTGATATTTTATTACAGCGTTGGCGGAATTGTTTATTTTAAATATTTGCACGAATAAAATTTGCAGAAGCTCTAAACGCATGAACTTTCCCTTCATAAAATGCCTTGTTTTTTTTATAGCTTCATCAACCTCTTTTTAACTTAATCACCGTCCACAGTCTAAATAACCACAAAGCGGCCGAATTCATCTTTAAAAGTTCGACAATGACCAGATACGGTATTTATGTACGCTGTTGATTGTAAAATATGCAATAGACAGATGCGGGATACACATGTGTTTTGTTAACCTTATGAGATTTGTCAATGAGTTACGCTTCCCGCTTTGCATTAGTCCCCGGAGTATCATTTACTGTGTTTATTTGTAAAACACGATTTTTAACGCTTAGAAACCGTGGTCGTGTTTTTTATTGAGTGTAAAGCGTTCTTTAGTTTGTTTCGTTATTAGGTATAATTTAATGGAGTCAAACTTTGGGGTTGTCAGTTGAAGGAAAAGACACTTCTCATTAGTTATTTATGCAACTGTTGTTTAATATGGGGTATTAACACTTTAATACCTAATTATGTACAGTTGCATACAAGACTTTATCTACACGCATGATATTAATCCTCTATAAAACACCTACTAATATCGAACAAAAATGGCGGGATACTCCGTGAATTCGAATAATCTATAAGTTTTTTATTTTTTATTAGTAGCTGTAGTAGTGAAACCGCGCGTGCATGAATAATGTTCTTTTTTTGAAATTCATAAATATACGTAAATATACCACGAATTGAAAGAGTAAGGGATCGAGTTCGAGTTGCATAATGTTTAGTACAACATTATAACATTCGTTTGGATGACATTATGGTTAAAATGACACTGGTTGTTTTAATGTTGGCAATAGCTATCTGTTTCAGAAACTTTTATAGAGGATTTATAGCATGGATGTAGATAAAGGTAGGTATATATACCCAAAGAGCTTTCGTTTCGATATGGCCTAGATGTAGTGAGTTTTTAGGTACCTAACCAAATAATTATGGTTTTATAAACCAAACTAGCTTTTGAAGGCGATATAATCATAGTTTTTCAGATCTTACACAAATAATCTTTAGGTAACAAAATATATGGTTTTATAAACCAAACTAGCATTTGAAGGCGATATAATTATAGTTTTTCAGATCTTACACAAATAATCTTTAAGTAACCAAATATATGGTTTTATGAACCAAACTAGCTTTTGAAGGCGATATAATCATAGTTTTTCAGATCTTACACCAATAATCTTTAAGTAACCAAATAAATTGTTTTATGAACCAAACTAGCTTTTGAAGGCGATATAATCATTGTTTTTCAGATCTTACACAAATAATCTCTATGTAACCAAATAATTATATTGTTTTATAAACCAAACTAGCTTTTGCCCGAGGTTTCGCCGGCGCGGAGGTTGTCACACAGGAACGTACTGCCAGGATAAAAAGTAACTAGATCATGGTCTACCTGTGTGCCAAATTTCATCGAAATTAGTGTAGCCTTAAGGCTTGTAAGGATAACAGGTAGACAGACAGACATACAGAGTTACATGACAGGTCTTCTTTTTTTTTTTATTGGTGGGTAATTATTTTGTCAAATAACTTCTCCCGCTCTGGGAAAAGCGGGAGGGCGTGTCAGACTCTTACTGACTAAAACCCGCCCGTGTTCCTTCAGTTGCCTGTGCTAGGGGCCACGGCGAACCTTTCGGACTTTCGGACAGGTCTAAGCTGTAATAACATAATCTAGAGCGAACTTTATCGTCCCTTCAAATCACAGGCCGCATTGTTTATATTCTGATTCTAACATAAGATAAAACTTTATCCGCGTCGTAGCCCTCGAAACCCCAACCAAAAATAGACCAATTATGCTAACATACAGCCAAATTATCCAAAAGAATAAGTAATGTCAAGGTTCACCACTATTAGCCTTGGTCCCATGGGGTTGCCATCCCCTATAAATATAGTGCCTTGCCGTACCATCTTAGATTTGTGGCAACGCAGCCCCAAAAATAACCATGTCACTCTCTATTGCTTATATTTATCACTGTGCCGAAATAGGGCTGTTTTTAAACGAATTTGAATATGGAAATAGTTTGAATAGATATTAATTATAAGCGCACTCTTATCGCCGCTTTGGTTTTCTTTGCTAAATGGGTAGTCTATCATGAAGAGAGATGTTCGTCATGTCATAATTAGGTAGAAACAGTCAGGGAAATTAATTGTTTATCAAATTGGCACAAAACATTAATTTGCCGTATTTTAGCCATTTCATGCAACTGTCAAGGAATGACAGGAGTGATTAGAATATTTGAAGAATTTTGACGGCACGGTTTGCGCAGTGGTTAAGCAATTGACTGCTGCGCTACGTGTCGCAGGTTCGAGTCCCGCACGGAACAATTATTTGTATGACCTACAAGTAGTTGTTCCGGGTCTAGCTGTTTGTGTATGTGAGTTTATAAATGTTTGTAAACGCACCCAAAATACAGGAGAAGTTCCTATAGTGGAGAAAAGTTAAAAAAAATAATAATATATGCAATTTATTTAATTTGGTACTTAATTTGCATACAATTAATTTTCCTGAACTTACAACTTAATGTAACCGAAAATCGTTATGATTTTCTAATAGTTACGGGGGAAGCGCCAGGGTAGCCCGCGAAAATAAAATTTTCTAACGATTTTTAGCAATTTGCAGGTCAGTGTCAAGTTGTATGTTGAACAAAATATGATTCGCGACCGCAACAACTATGTATTTATAGAATTATAATCATTAAAATCATCAATACAACCCTCTAAGTTCATATATAATCCCATTGACTGACTATTTAGTACTCATTACGGTCGCTAATCATATTTTGTTCAACACACAACCTGACCTGCAAATTGCAAAAAAACTTAAGAAATTTGAATTTCGTGGGCAACCTAGCGCTTCTCCTTTAAACATGTGTCTATTTGGCAACAGTGTGTGGTTACCAGGGTCTAGGACTGGTAAACGGTTACGTACTGGTTAATTCTATAGGAGACATGTCAGTGGACCAGTGGTTAAAACTGTTGCGATAAAGGGAAAAGGCAGCTTTTGCGTAAGGTCTTATAACTACTGTGGAAGTAAATAGTGTAGCTCTGCCTACGTATGAGTATATATGTTAAGCTTTGCAAAGTGTCAAAGTGACAAATGGCTTCCATAGATAATCCCTTTTGCTTTCGATATTACATAGCGTTTGATTGAACAAGCACGTGTAACAAAAACAAACCCCACGAGTTGCGATGCTTAAGTGTACAGTAGGCCGTCTCTGGCAACAAACCCAGTATAACCTGGTCTCTTAGTCCATTGAAAATCCGTATTTTGCTAGACCAGCTCAAGTTCAAAGTGTTACTTTATTGACAGGCCCATATTTTGGCCACGCCATCAGCTATCTCATATGGTTGTATAGTTTATACCTTCACGAGAGAAGAAAGATCAAGTAAAGCCTCACCTGAGCAGCAGCATATTAGTCCAAGTAAAGATGTCACCAGGGTCAAGGTATCCATCGTGGTGGTCACTACCACATCTTCAGCTCGACGAGTGATGTTCCTTGATAGTGGCTCTCTTCAACATTTTCTTGCTTTTCAATCATCTGGAACAAGAGAGAGTTACATGAGTACCGGATGTTGTATTTTCTTGTAGTAAAATTTGACATGGTTCTGACACTTAGAAAAGAATATGATATATAAGCATTTATATTCGCTAAAGAGTAAGGATACAGATTTTTTACATAAGTGGCTAATTAAAATTCAATAAATAAGTACTCTATTTTCTTGTAACTCCTTTTGATATCAAATTGTCTTTTACGGCTACGCAGCTCATAAAATTTACGCGAATAAGATTCATTAAAGCCAAAATTAACTGTGCCTTCACCTAAATTTAACTACCCCTTACAAATAACTCCATTTTTCGGCCCAAAACAAACACCTTGAAAATTTTATTCAAATATCCGCTCTAATTTTATTAAGTTCATCAGTTTAGGGCCTTTTCGTAATTGACTTTAGGTACACGTTGGATTTCGTAAAACCCCTTACCCCTTTATTGAATAATGTAACGAGATAACAGGACCCATGGGCTTGTCCCTTGTAAATTTGAGGAGGAGTGGTTCCGCCTATCTATCTATTATAAGCTTTTTGGTTGAGACTATTATTCATGTATTTTTATTTTTTTATTATCAGCTATTCCAACTGTTTGGCAAAGGCCTCTTTAATCTCTTTCCACTTCTTTCTTTCCAGAGCTGCTAAAGACCAATCTTTATTAAAGGAGTCAGAGCTCAACCCGTCATCTCCGTCTGGGCCTGCCACGATCTCGATTGCCATTAAGCGGGACCGACTAGGTCGTAAGTTTGGACCATTGATCGTCTGACATGCGGCAGATGTGTCCGGCACGCGTAGCATGACCACCATTGAAACGGGTTTTGTCGACGGAAGAATAGACAATATCACAGATTGTAGAAAAAATATTTATAAATCTGTCAACAATCTGTCATTTTGTCCATTCTTCCATTGACAAAACCCGTTTCAATGGTGGTCATGCTACCAGTGCTGACCAGTACCATTTAAGCGTGGCAGCTTTCCGAGTGACATCAGTTATTTTAGTGCTGGAACGGATTGTTGTATTCTAGGATTTATTATTTCTCTTTATCTGCGTAATACAAATCTTAAGTTTACTAACAGAAAACGCTTAGCCTAAACCACTGGGTGTAGAACCGTGAGCACTAAGGAAGGAGGATTTTTGTAAATTCACCCCCTAAACGAAAAAAAACGGGTATTGCTGGAAAATGATTTTTGGATTTTTTTCCCCGAATCTGGTTAAATAGGGGATACAATTTTCGATGAAAGTTCGTAATTTTTGCCTATGGAAAATTCCATCAAGCACACCGCTTCTCTTCTCAGAAATCAGTTAATCGCTTCTTATCTTACAGTACAGGGATGTTAGCACATGAACATACTGGCGTGTTGCCAGCTTTACACTCGTAAAATGTATGCAACAAAAACCCTTTGCGACAGACGGTCTAAGTGGTGGTGAATGCAGTATCAAAAGCCACTTCGTTTTGTAGATTAGTCTGGATATGCAGATAGTCTCGAGTAGTTGTTTTGCTGTATATTTCTTTACTGTGTTACATAATTAAGTCTGAAGCTACTGTTTTAATTCTGATTCCGGAATAAAAAACAACGAATTGGTGGAAGGTAAGAATATCATTGTTGCCAGCGGGAGTAAACTTGGATGAGGTTGGCACAGGAGCGTGGGGTTTAGCACAGGCAAAGCGAGACCAGCAGCGGGGAAGTGGGGCTGTTCAAATCAAATAATTTATTTGCCATGTTAAAAAGGTGTTACAGGTATAAAATGTACATTGTATTATAACCTAATGAGGTGTGCAAATTAATATATTAGGTAGGTACTAATCGCGACATTAAATATACAGAATAAATTTTTAATTGAGTTACATTAAAAATAGAAATGCCGAAATAGAAAAACTACTCAAGTCAAATAAAAATTTCAATAATCATTATATGTGTGGTGCCATTTCAGATAAGGTCTGTGATACTTTACTTTACTGTGATGTTGATGATGATGATGTATAAACGCATTGACCATGACCCATGACCCATGTTTCAATCACAATACCAAGAGTTTTGAAGGATATTTCTAATCCATTTCTTCATAGGTTTAATAAACTAAATAATAAGTTTATGTACAAAGATAAACACTTAGATAAAGTTAGTCATACACTAAACATGATTGTACAAGTGCTGGTCAAAAGCAGCTTGAACAGTTGATTCCAGAATTAAGAAAAAAAATACTGTATCTCAGGAGCCAAATTCGTCTGCTAGCAACGCAATGAATGCAATGGACGTAGCTGAAGTGTCAAAATGAAAGAAAATGCGATCAATTGTCATTTTATGTGTGTACCCCGCAGGTTTCATTATAACCTGTATTTTCTTAGTTGATTTTAGTCTGTGGTGTGGTAAATATCGGAGAACCAGCATCAAATTAAACAAAAACTAACAATTGTCAGTCCAAAGTTCAGTTAAATATCAAAATCCCATTCAATAATTCAACTTAAGAGGGACCGTAGCCACATCTGTGCCAAGTACCACTGGGCCTCCATAATCAAATTATACAAACAAAATAACGAACAAACCAGCGACACTTCTCTCTACATAAATGTAAACAACTTCATAATATTTATTTGGATTATCAATAACAGTAAACAGCTGTCAAGAAAGATTTGAAACTCTTGAATCTGTCTCAAATGACTCGTTGAAAGTATTTTGTAAGTCAAATATAAACTGAAATATGGGATTCTGTCAGAGTATTTCGTGTTTTGTGAGCTTGGAATTAGCATATTAAGACTTTGCAGACCGCGGGTGTTATTGCTTCATCGGGAATTAATACCTATTTGTATACTTACAGATATAAGTTTTGTCGGTATAATAAGTTTGTCCGTAAGTATATTACCCTTTTCCCTTTCACTTTTGTGTTTTCAAAGTTGTCAAAGGAAGGTATTAAGTTCGTGCATGTGCCGCTCATGATTAGTTCTGAAATTCTACTGTAATAGACATCAAAACCACAAATATCAAGAAACTTGTCAATATACTTGTAGTCATTACAAGTTTATTTCATCTAAAACTTTTATTAATAACATGTTTATAAACATTGAATCGCGATCATCGGCCATGTTACAACATGTAGTTTATTCAATAAATGTCTTAAATATCAGAAGACGTTTCAGAAAATGTGTGATGTTTACGAAATTTACGAAAAGGGGCACGTGTCGGAAGACATTAAAAACGATGATTATTAATTTTGTTTTACGGAGTTTCACCTACTTTTGAAATGCATTGGGCAACATTTAGCACAATTTATTTTAAATGGTTGTGTATTATAAATATCGGGGAATATGTTAGATGTTTTATCTGATGTGACAAATTCGAATAACATCGAGACGAAAAATGCCTTGATGTCACTACTTTCATTTGCAAGCAAATTAATGGTTGTAGGTCGAATGTATCACAATAAACTTTCGATCATCTCTATCCCGATACTGCACTCATTTTCCTCATGATTTTAGAAGAGCTTATAGCTAGACACAAGACGAGTAGACATCGTTAGATCCCTGTGTCACGAAAATATGTTTTTATGTAATATTGGTAAGACAGACAGACTTCTGACACGGGTTACTTAGTTGTCACCCACGTCTTCCGGTAAGCTGTGTTCGATGCGGGAAAAGTAGAAGAAGTGGCAAATAGGTACACTTTTATTAAGCCAGATTAGATCATGACCCGAAATAAATTTAACTCGCGTAGTGCCATATTAACTGGAATTGTATCAAACTCTCTTCTCCCGGCTTTTTCACGTTGTTTTATTCATTTCAGCGCATAAAATAGATCTCATAAATCTCTTTCCTAAACCTTGGCCTAGATAAAATCAGAAATGAAATTATCCGGAAAAGAAACGGTGTTACCCACATAGCTTGCAGAGTAAGCAAGCTGAAGTGGCAGTCGGCTGGCCATGTTTGTCGAAGGACCGATGGCCGGTGGAGCAGACGAGTACAGGGCCCCAAGTCTGCTATTTTTTATAAAGTCGTCATTCCAACACGATCCCATTGTCATTTTGCTAAAAGTTCGTAATCTGCAAAATTCATAATGGTCGATCATTGGTCGGTCAGTGGTCTCGTAATAGAATCGTGGTAGAATGTCATTGTCGTATTGCCGTTATTATAAAACCCGTTGGTAGAAATGATTATCGAAAAACTACTACTTAAATGAACATTTAGTAATTTTTTTTCATTACTGCATACGTCAGTCATTCATTTGTCATTATGTACGAGATTACCATCCTATGCTATTTCTTTCAATGGAGTGTCAGCGGTTGACCATTGGAAAGTCATAATGACGCCATTCTATTAGTAGATTACCAAACTTGTCAAAATCAACAACTATGAAATCAATGATAGACCATTCTGACACTATTGTAATAGCAGACTTGAGGCCCTGGAGTGAAGACCACGTAATGGCGTAGTGTGAGACGCCCCTTAACTAGATGGTTCAACGACCTTAAAAAGGCAGCAGGTACAGACTGGATGCAGAAGGCAGAGGACAGGGTGTTGTGGCACAGCCTGAGATAGGCTTATGTCCAACAGTGGACTGCGATAGGTTAAGTTGATTGATGACACCTTAATCGTTAATCCCTAAAAAAATGCTTTAAAATATTTTACCCAGGCAGAGCTTCTGGGACTTTTAGTTAATGAACAACTTAATCAACCTTCCCACATAATCATCTTAGTAGGTATAACCATCATAACTGAAGCGCGCAAACACTCCGATCCACTCCAAAATTTCGTCGAACTTCAAAAGCAATCTGATGACTGACAAGGATGTTTCAATTAAAACCGACAGTCTCTCCATTGATCCAATAATATTGATATGTCTGATTGGTAACAAATATTCAATACTCGTGTTAAAGTGAAAAGCGTTGGGTTTATCCTCTGTGCGGACGCAAAGGATTTTAGCCTTTATGGTTTAGAGAATAAGGTCGGAGAAAGAAAGTGTTAAGTAATATTCTGCGGGTCCCAACCTAATGAGTTACCCATGAAAGGATTTGCCGAGTTTACTTGATGGACAGAAAGGAAGCTATAGTTAAAACTCAAGTGAAATAGGTATTTTTTTAAATTTTGGTTTCGTAAAGTAAGTACTGAAAATATGACGGCTGAATAACAGACTTATAAATGATCCATTCTTCTGGACATGCCTTTTTTTTGAGATTGGGAAGTCATCAAATAACTTTTCCCGCTCTGGGCGGAGCGGGAGGGCGTGTCAGACTCTTATTGACTAAAACCCACCCGTGTTCCTTCAGTTGCCTGTGCCAGGGGCCACGGTAACTTCAGCACATGCTTACACTGATGTTTGAACTTTATCATGATTGGTAGCCTTTCTACTTAGCATTAAACAATGGCTCCTTTCTTAGGCTAGTTGTCCTGTGTCTATGAATTAACAAGGTCTAAGAATTACATCAATATTTGAAAAAACACCTTTATTGCTTTAGCTGCTTGACTAGAGGTCGAGCTGTATAAAAAACAGTTTTTCCGTATTTCCACAAAACAAAATATCACCTAAACTACTCCACACTACGAAACTATCGAACGCATGACCCTGATTTCACTTTTGACTGGTTCAAATTAGTTTATCTGAACTCAAGTGCTCTTGACAACTTCCGTGGCGGGTAACAACCGTTTATTGGCTACATGATTCGATATAATATCATATTAAATTATGAGTATATTGTTTGATGATTCAGATTGAATATGGGTGTAATATTTTATGTCAAGATTCACGTTCTCACTTTATATGAAGCTTAGACGTACGAGTTGTGCAGTTGTGCTTGTCCCGGAATATTGCTCGTAACTTTTTCTGGTTTAATGGATAAGTTTTCAGTATTTCCGAGAAACTAAAACATCAGTAGTTACCTGTACACGTGCGTTGTTTCACCTAATACGTAAAAGCTGACATTTTAATCTTTTTTTTTTTTTTTTTTTTTTTTTTTGTGGGTGGGAAATCATCAAATAACTTCTCCCGCTCTGGGCAGAGCAGGAGGGCGTGTCAGACTCTTACTGACTAAAACCCACCCGTGTTCCTTCAGTTGCCTGTGCCAGGGGCCACGGTAACCCTCTTGGACTTTTCCGCAACCCTAGCAGGCATCGGTCCTAGCAAACCCCGTCATTGGTGCTGACATCTCTTTGAGGCGCGCGTGGAACACAACGCGCCGTCGACCCGGGCCTGGTCCTTATCGAACGGCGAGCTGCCCATTGCTCGCCGCTCGCAGGCCCGCGCCTACGGTGGCCGGGAATCGGCCTGCGATTCCCGACGCCCAGGGCGTCTCCTGCGGCGGCTAGGGGCGTGAGGGCGCAAACTTTGCCTCTCCCTCACGCGTTCCGCCTCCTCCTTCGCGAACATTACTGCTTCGCAGAAGGAGGTGACGGCTTCCCAAGCCCTCTCGCTCCGTACCATGGCCTGGACCAAGGCCGGACGCGAGAGATCGCCACCGCCAATCGCCTCCACGAGGACACGGCGTTGCTCCGCCCAAGCCGGGCAGACCTCCACCGTATGCTCCACCGTGTCCTCCGGGCGATCCACACAATGGTGACACCCGGGCGTTTCCTCCCGCCTTATCCGGAACAGGAACCTCCCGAAACAACCGTGTCCGGTGAGGACCTGCGTCAGGCGGAAGGTGAGGACGCCGTGGCGCCTCTCTAGCCACTCCTCAAAGAGGGGACTTATCGCCGCAATTGTGGCGTGCCCAGCGCTGGGTTGCGACAATCGCACTCTCCATGCCGCCCTGAGATCCCGCCGGAGCTCTGTCCGCTGTACCGTGATTTCTCGCGGCAGCGGAGCTACGCCCCGGCGTTTCGCCTCCTCGCGCCACTCCCAAACGTGCGCGAGGACTTTTGCCTCCAGATCCCATGGCGGTAATCCGGCAAGGAGGCTCGCCGCCTCACCGGAGACCGTACGGTATCCCCGGACCAGCCGGATGGCCATGACCCTTTGGGGCGCATTCAACCAGCGGGCTGGCCGCCGCCTCAAGGAACGCGCCCACACCGGTGCCCCGTAAAGGGCCATGGACCGCACGACCCCCGCGTAGAGCCTCCGGCAGGAGGCATTTGGCCCCCCTAGATTGGGCAGGAGCCGCTTTAAGGCAGCCCCGGCCCTTTCCAGTCTGGGAGCCAAACGTCGGAAATGCTCCACGAAGTTCCACCGGCTGTCGAGGACGAGTCCCAGGTACTTCATCGTCGACTCGACGCCGATGTGAACCCCTCCTACCGTTATTTGGGAACCCGACGGTGGCGTGTTCCGAGGACCATGAAAACACATGGCCTCGGACTTGTGCAGGGCCACCTCGAGTCCCAATTGCCGGATCCTCTCGACGATTGTCGCAACCCCGCGTGTCGCTAGTTCGGCCGCCGCCTGGTGCGACCTCCCCTGCGCTAGGACTAGCGTGTCGTCAGCGTAACAAACCACGCTGACGCCGCTGGGGAGGTCGGCGCGCAGCACCCAGTCGTAGCCGATATCCCACAGATGCGGCCCCAGGACCGATCCCTGTGGGACACCGCACGACATCTCTTGCCGGTTCCACACTCCCTGGTGACCGGGGTAGATGACGGCCCTGTCCGTCAAATAGGCCTCGACCACACGACAGAGGTAGGTCGGCATCCGGTGATACCGGAGTGCCTCCCTGATGCAACTCCAGGGCAGGGTATTGAAGGCATTGGCGATGTCTAGAGACACCGCCAAGACGACCCCACCCCGGGCCACAGCATCCCCCGTCGTGAGGGCCGGCACGCGCATGATGGCGTCCACCGTAGAGCGCCCCCTGCGGAAGCCAAACTGGCTCTCCGCCAAATCCGGCCCCACCCGCACCAGCCGCCCGACGAGGCGGTTTGCAATGACTCTCTCAAAGAGCTTGCCCACCTCGTCGAGCAGCACGATGGGCCGGTAAGCGGACGGAG
Organism: Brachylomia viminalis; assembly: GCA_937001585.2. Lineage (NCBI taxonomy): Eukaryota > Metazoa > Arthropoda > Insecta > Lepidoptera > Noctuidae > Brachylomia > Brachylomia viminalis. The sequence continues at coordinate 16,961,751 of OW443299.2, forward strand.
AGTCCGCTGGGCGCCCCGGCTTCTTGATGAGGACCAGTTTCCCCGTCTTCCAACGAAGTGGGAACTGGCCCCTCTCCATGCATGCGCTTAGGAGCCCCCTTAGTCGAGGCCCGAGAGCCTCCGAGGCCAGGACCCAGGCTTTCCCAGGTAAGCCGTCGGGTCCTGGGGCGGTATTTTTAGCACTCAGCCTACGTACCGCCACTCGCAGCTCTACCTCGGTCACCTCCGGAGCATCGTCGTCGTCGTCGGCGGTGTGGTCCGCATTCAGCACCGCAGTAGGCGGAGCCATGGGCGGGGAGATATGGTCCCCTCTAGAAGGGAACAGAGTGCTCACCACGTCCTCCACGAGCTGGGGCCGGAGACTCTGCGTCAGCGGGGGAGCCCATGGGCGGAGCTTCTCACGCACCAATTTGTAGGGGCGTCCCCACGGGTCCCTGTTCAGAGTCTCCAGCGACTCCTCGCGGGCCAGTCCCTTGGCCCGCAGGATCTCCGCTTGGAGGGCGGTCTTCGCCGCTCTGTACCCCTCGTACAGCTCCGCCTGAATGGCTTCCGTATCCGGAGGGCGAATACGGAGCCTGCGGTGCCTGGTGTACCGGCGTCGCGCAGCGACGCACGCACTGCGTAAAGTCGTCAACTCTGGCGACCACCAGCACACCTGGCGCTGAGCGCGTCCGGGCTGGGCCCGGGGCATTGCCACGTCACATATTTCGGACATGGCCTCCCGGAACCACTCCGCCTCGACGTTGATGTCAGCAGGCCTGTCCGGTGATGACACCCAGGCCTGCACGATCGAGGCTTCCAGGAGGAGCTCCCGGTCCAGCTGCTTCAGCGCCCACCGCGGACCACTCGGGGCCTGTCGGACCAGCGCGCTCGAGGTCTGGGCGGAGACGTCAAACCGGATGTACCGGTGGTCGGAATAGGTCTCCACCCCCTCTATGACGCGCCAGTCAAGGACACGCGGTGACAGAGCGGGGCTGGCGAACGAGATGTCCACCACCGATTCACCCCGCATCCGCACACACGTGGGGACAGAACCCCGATTTAGGACGACCAGGCCTGTCTCCAGAGCCCAGTCCTCCACCATCCTGCCCCGTGTGTCCGTATACCGGGAACCCCAAGCCACATTCTTGGCATTGAAATCCCCGAGGACGAGCACGGGGAGGGAACGGAACCCGACGACGACGACTTTTAACTCCGCAAGGGAGTTGTGGAACTCGGCAAGAGTTCGGTTCGGGGAGAAGTATACCCCTACCACTACAATCTCCCCGAACCGTGCTGCCACGCAACCCCGTCCCCTCGTGACTGCCTCGAGGGACGGAGTACCGGCGGCGGCCGACGAAATTAGGGTCACTGAGCCGCTCAGGTCCTCCACCCAGTCATCCCTGGGCGGGACAAAGTACGGCTCAGCGACCACGGCGATGTTAATCGACCACTGCGCCATGCTCTGGAGCAACAGATCCTGAGCAGAGGCGCAGTGGTTGATGTTCGCCTGGAGGAGGCGTAATGGGGCCGTTATTGGCACTCCATGTCAGCCTCCTCCCGAGCCCTCTGTGAGGGCCCCGCCGCAGTGGTGACGGCGGCGACGACGACGGTCGAGGCGGCAGCGGCAACGGCAGTGGCGGCGGCTGCGGCAGTGACGGCGGTGGCGGAGGGCTTGCCCCTGCCCCTGGCTCTGGCGGGTGGAGCGCAGGCCTTGCTCCCCATCCGGTGATCGGCTGGCTTGCCAGCTGCCGCACATACGGTGCAGTGCGGCGCGGCATTACAAGACCCGGCCTTGTGACCGGGCTGACCACAGCGGAAGCAGTGGTGGCTGCGGTCCACCTCCGAGGTGCATTTAGCTCCCACGTGGTTGCCCACCTGGCAGCGGAAGCACCTCAGAGGTCTGGGTTCCAGCAGTTTCACCTGCGCGGAAACCCAGCCCACCAGTAGCCTACGGCCCTCGGCTATTTTTTTGGCCGCCGACACGGGGCAGCTCACCGTAACGGCTCGCATCCCCTTGAAGTCAGGACCGATGGTGCCTGTCCTCACCTGCTCGGCAGAGCACCCTCCAGTCCTAACGACGGCGGCCACCACCTCTCCCTCCGTCACCGAGTCGTCCAGGCCCAGGATGCGCATGTCAGCGCACTTGGTGGGCCTGGACACTCGGGCCTCGTCCGCATTTAAGGACGCCCTAAGCCTTTCGGCCAGAGCGTCAGCGGCCGGGCCGCTGGCCGCACCGGGGATCTCGAGCATCCGGGCCCCAGTCGCCGTGAGCCTCACCCGGATGCCTTCGGTGGCGCCGATCTCCTCGAGGCTCACCGCCTTCCCCACCTTGGCTAGCACGTCGCGGTAGGACACGCCCTTCTTTTCCGCTTCCGGCTGTAGCGTAATCACTACAGCTGCGGATTTCGGGGCGCGGAGCCTAGCCGCAACGCTTCGCGCTTTTTGCCGCTGCCGCCTCTCCTTCCTTTTGGCCGCCCTTGCCACCTTACCGGCCTTCCTTTTCTCCCCGGCTACGTGCCATTCGGCGCCAGCCGGAGGAGATATAGGAGGTGGGGGTGGCCGTCCTGCACCCAGGGCCGGCACCCTCGCCGTCTGTGTAGCCGCCCCGCCCTCTCTGATCATGGGCGGCCCCGCGGGTTTCGGCACGGAGAGGGCCTTCCTCTGCCCCGAGGAGCCAGGTTTGGCCACGCCAGCTGCGACGGCGGCAAAAGAGACCGCCTTCTGCCGTCCCGCGGCCGGCTGGCTCGCCGCTAGTGGGGGGCGCAAGACAATGGCCTCCAGGGCGGAAAACCGACTCTGGAAGGCAGCCAGCTCCTGCCGCACCAGGGTCAGAACCCGGTCTTCCGCAGGCACGGGCCGTCCCTGCCCATGCTGCTGCGCCCCCTTCTGCGGCACCTCCCTGGGGCCGGCTGCTCGCAGCCCGGCCAGGTCTGCTCGGAGCTCCTCATTCTCCTTCCGGAGAAGCTCCAAGGCGGCTGTCAAGCGGGCGACCTCCGCCCGCATTTCGGACATTACGTCCGACGGAGGCCCAGGTTGAATGGCCTCCGCTGCCGATATAATGGAGGCCGTGGCTGCGGATATGGCCTTGTCTTTAGAGGACTTAATCCTCTTCACGGCCACATCCTTTATCGCGGCTGCCACGACCTCCGCAAACCTGGCCGCTCGCTCCGAGTTGGAGCCGCCAGCGGCGACCGGCTCACCACCTGAGGACTCTGACATGGCCGCCCTGCGGCCGGTCACGCCTGGGTGGTTCTCCTCCATGGCGGCTCGCTGGGCCGGCTCGGCAGGGCTGGCTCGGCTTAACTTCTTGGCCTCCTCCTGGGTGGCGAGCCCTCTGCCCAAACCTTTTTCCCGGGCCCCACCCCGCCGGCTGGAGTGGATTTTTTTGCGGCCCGAGGTCCACTCTTCGGAGGACGACCCCTGGCCCTCCCCCGATTTGGGGCGCTTCAGGAAGAACTTTCGGTTCCTCCCAGCAGCCCCCTCCACTTCGCGCTCCGAGCTCTGGCTTGAGCCCTTTGCGCCAGATGCGGCGTCGGACTCCGACCCCGTATCACTCCCCTCCTCTACGTCCTTTTTATTTTTATTTAATTTATTTTTTTCCATAGTAAATCCCACGAGTAAATATAGGTAAATATGTCCACCGGGTAGAGCCTAGATGCCCGGTAAGCCTACATACTGCAGAGTGCGGCAGGTGCTCTGCAGGGGAAGCGCTAACGACTGGACTCCCTCCAGCCATTCATCCTCTCACCGCGCTTCGAAGCTTAGGATTGGGTGGTTTTTTATCTTAGAGGTAGCCTTCCTCTGGGCCAGGCAATTAAGCCAAGCCCCCGGCGGCGGCATTAGACATGCCTCCGTTCGCTGTCCGGCCAACCCGACTCAGCGAACCCGCCGAAAGTTCACTCCTCGAGGACTACTCCTCAAGGAGAGAAACAAACACGCGCCGCTTTGGTGCGCCTGCACCGCAGCGGCGGCCCTTCTCCGTCTACGCCCACTCAACTTCCTCTGAAAGCAGAGGAGGAGTGGACGTGTTGACCCTCTGTAGCCCGGTTCCCTTCACCGACCATCAAGCATGATCGGTGATTGGAACCATGACCTTTCCTCGTTTGTTAAAGATTAGCCGCCAGCCCCCATGGCCCACCAAAACCTGGTGGGCAATGGGAGCCGACGTTGCCCAGGGTGCGCCACGAGGAGGCTCTTCAACATGCACCCCTGACATTTTAATCTAAGCTGATGGCTACGTCTCTCTTTTTAACCGACTTCAAAAAAGGAGGAGGTTCTCAATTCGACTGTGTTTTTTTAATATGTTTGTTACGTGATCATTCCGCCAATTACGAATTGATTTTGATAATTCTATTTTTGTTAGGTAAGTCATCTTTCAGAGGTGGTCCCATATAAATTTTATCGAAAACGGTCGAGCGGTTTTTAAAATATCAACAATAAATTATTTTTAAATAAAAAAACGGCCTTCAAACGGACGTGGACGTGTAAGACGATCGTTTTCGAATTGGGGTGGAACCATAACTAAAAGGTGAAAAATAAAAAACTTTTTTTACAAAAAAAAACGACCAACTTCCAAAAAAAAAATAAGTGTTATAAAGTGAAAGTCGTTTGTTTTCTTTTTGTGAAAATGTTTTTTATTCTAGAGCTCTTAACTACTCTAATATTATTAATGCGTTTCCTTTATGAAAAAACCAAATCGTATGTTATTAATTACATACAATGATGCGAAATCTTCTTTGTTTACAGTGTTCATAAAGGCTAATGAGTATATAATGTTTCTGCTATGCAATTTACTTGTAACTTGCATCTTGTGTGCAAGCTACATAATATAAACTTGGCTTAAGACAGTGGAAGTTAGCGTCATTTCAGATTTGAATAAGAGCGCGTTTTGCAATTATAATTTCTCGGAACTTGGTGTAATTAATGTCGAGCATTTTTGTTTTTCCCTTTGGTAATGGCTGTTGCTTGATGAAAATGAGCTTTTGTGCTAGCATTAATAATTTTGGAAAAGGGGAGTTTAAATGCTCGTAATGGTAGTTGTCATCTCTTATTGTACATCTATTAACCTTGTAAAAAAGAAGTAAATAATATATCTAGGCAACACACGAGGCATAATTATATTATACGCCCAAAGTTAGGCGTAAAAAGTGAGATTTTGAACGCATTCGGAGCGAGAATTTCAAAAGTGAGTTGTTTCGCTTCTGTATGTACTTAAAGTGTTTTTCAATGATCTATCCTAAATATATCTTCTATATAAATAAAAATTAAATGCTATTCGTTGGTAAGCTCATCAATTATTGAGAACGGCTGGACAGATTTGGCTATGTCTTGTTTTAAAATATTCGTTTTAGTTCGAATAAGGTTTTCATAGCAAGAAAAAATTTAAAAATTGCTCGGATATGCTATAGATTGAAATTCTGTCAGGACCACATCGTAGTAATTAGTAAATAAATGTAATAATAAAAAATAAAAATAATAAACACATCGTGTACCTAACTGTAACAACATTCTTGTTATAAATAACGAAATCAAACGTTTTATAGCAATGTTCCATTTTTTGTGTAACTTTAAAAGTGGAGCAGATGATTGGGGCCATAACTTATTTTTTCGAAAATATTTTGTTATGATATTAAAATCTCCTGTAATAAGATGTTGCGGCTCAGATTAGAGATACCGACGACGGGTTGTAAATAAAAGGATTAGGGGATTATTTTTATAATATATTGGCTTGTTATGTAACTTCCGCACACAAATAACCTAATTAACAATACATTAGCATATGTAAGTTTTAAAATTTCCACTCGAGCCACCAATGTTTCTAGAATGTTTTGTTTCTTTGTTTTATTTTTTAGGTTGTCAGTGTACAAGAACATGACAAAGTAAAATGTATCATTTTGTAAAAGGGCGGAGACCTGGTGTCCTGAAATACAGGCCTAGAGCTTAGTTTAGGCACCAGTCTCCCACAATATTAAAATGTTATCCGACTTTGATACCATGAAATAATTGTATTTTTGCAATATTGTGGTGAGAAATAAATCTTATTATTATTATATAATTAGCTACTGCATACATACTAGAAGGTAGGTACATAAAGAGATGAAAGAGTAAAACTTATTGTTAAATTAAGAGATTTAAACACCTTAAACCTAGCTATTTTACGATAACAATATCAGCACCCCAAAAACTACTGAAAACTACCATTTTCTACTGTATTTTTTCCTGTCCTGTAATGTTGTAATTTTTAACATCACAGTTTAGAAAACAATAGAATAGTATAAAATATTAGGAAATACATAAATAACCGTAGAAATGACTGTTGTTTAGGTACTTACATACTAATTTTATGGATTAGGTAAACAATAATTAATATAGGTATATAAAAATGTCGCCGAGCTTGGAGGTAATCCCCATAAAGCCAACAACACACTGTAACGGACGCGATTCAGTTTAACGAGACATTACACGGCAATGGGAAACTGGTAATCATCCAATAAACCTGATTGTATCAAAATAGATGCAGCACTATGCCCATATTTCCAGTAATCACGGATATTAGTTCATTATCATGATGGATAATCCGACTGTTTGGAATCCAATCTAAAATCAGTTACAGTGTACTATCGCTTGACTGGTCATTATTTAGAAGGCATTATTCTGTGTTTCAATAGATTTTTATTTAAATTATATGAGAGAATAATAGAGAGAGAAGCTTGTGGCTAAATAATAACAGCCGCCCGCGTCGATTGTAGGTTAAGCTACGCTTGCCGCGGTCGGTTCGTGGATGGGTGACCACCAATTGCATATCGAGACCCGTTAAGCCATTTGGTCCCGGCTGTCATTCCTTGTCGTAGATCTTTGACAGTCTTTACGGATATTCAGAAGCCTAAAAGTCTGACAACCGGTCTTACCAGTAACTTTGTTGTGGACGTCAGATAAGTAGGTCACTTCATGTAAAATACTGGTATTCACCTACATCAGGTTAGGCTGGAAGCCGATCCCAAGAAAGCTGGGAAAAGGCTAGACTGATTGATTTAGTATGAGAGCAATGTATCAATTGTCAGACAGGTTTTACAAAACGAGGTTTTGTCGGATGTTTTCAATAATCCTTTTAGTACGCAAAATACGCGCATTGACGTGGAGTTGCGGACACCAGCCCGTATTATCTATCTATGGGGACTACGTGACCTAAACGCAAGTTTTATAATGCCTAAAAGTATATGATCCACTGCAGTAAATAAAATCAGATAAATATATGATTTTCTTCAGGATATATGCTAATTAGATAGTGTGTTGACATAATACAACTAATTTGGTACGTGAGAAAAAAATCACGAAGATTCCTCTAACAATTTCTTTTAACGATTAAAAACCATATTAATATACATGCAATAATTCGTGATAGTTTATTTTTATTTTTAGTACAATCAATAGTTTTTTTTTTGTAAATAGAGAATTGCTTCATATTTTGCAATAAATTACCAGTTTTGTGTCATCGCGCTTCTCTTTAATTTCTATGCAGTCCGACAGTGACCGCACTTTAGCTGTTGTCAGGCCCTTAAATCTACGTATACACTGATATGCATGTACCATTTTGATAAGGGAAAATGATAAAATATTGTGAGCACATTTTTAGCTCTAATATTTGTAGAAGTTAGTGTTGAGATCGTGTTACTAAGTGGAACTTAGAATTGTAGTTGCGGTGTTGTTTGTTGTGTTTTGTTGTTTACTTTTTAGAACTTGCAGGAAGAGTACGTAGTAAAAAAAATTCTCCGTGATTGATTCCCGAACTCACATTAAAGTTACACATTGGGTTCCAAAACCAATCAAATATCCGAAAATACATAAAAATAACCTCTCTATAAAATTCTCACGAGGCACATATGCTCCTGCGCATATGCGGGGTTGAGTCGTCTAGACGCTGAACGAAAACAAACGTACCCAAGGTTAAGTTTATAATTTATAGCCACTTTAGCGATGACAGGCCACTGCTTGAAAATAATTATCCGATAAATAAACAATGGGCTCTTTGGTGGTTACCATTGAGAAAGTGTACCACAAAAGTAATTAAGATATTTATTTTACGATATTTATTTATTGTGTTGAACTTTCATACTGTTTTTCTAATACAAAGGCCTCTTTATGTCAACGAAACTATAAATAATTAATAATGTGAAGTATTTTTGTTCCGCTGAGATAAGAGACAACACTTTCGTAGCGATAATTTCCCAAAATACCTACCTTTTTCTCTACAAGCCAGATAAGGTTTTTAAGATGTTTATTTTTCGAGGTTTGAAAGATGTGTGTGGGGTTCGATAACGCAATCTTGAAAATTACTAAGAAAAACATTCTATCAAATACTCATAATATTTTCGTTTCACATAGATGTGACAACTAGCATAGTTAGTTCGGGCGACACTTACAGACATAATGACACTGTTGACATTTCTACTTTCCAGGTGCGACCCAGATAGCTTTAGCAAACGAACTAAATGGTTGGACTTCAGACACTCTGTTTACTCTTCACATAGTTACTTCGAAAGCATTGTATGTGGAACCCGTTTATGAAGCTCACAACGAAATCAAATCCCTAAAATATCACCAGAATTTGCCCATGTTTTGGAAATGTTGAAGTGTAATATTTACTGAACGCGGCCCTATAAGTCATGTCGTAACAACATAACATATGAAAATATTTAGACTGCAACCTTTGCGTTTATAGGTAAGTCTCACGGAACCTGCGCGCTCGCACGATCACACGCGGTTGCCTTAAACGTGGGTGTTATTATAAAAATAAATGAAAACCATACTGAATAATGTTTGTTTTGAAGGGCTCAACGGCGGAGGCGGGGACCCACACAAAGAGGGATTGATCGCTCCAAGCTCTTGTAAAATATTAACCGCTCTACTTTTGGAATTGATTAATTGTCAGTTGTGCGTACAAAGTGCGAGTGCCTGTTCCAATTTAAGAACAGTCCCAAATGTCTATTTGTCGACGGCGCAGCTAGTTTTTTAATTGCTGGTACCATCAATCGCTCAGCTGACGTTGATTTACAAGCTAACGATCTGTCTTAATGGACTATTGGAATTCAAAATAGACGTTTCGTGTGAAAAGTGTTTGACAAGGGACGATTACTTTTTTGGGCGGTTGCGACACGATAAGGAGGGTATTGTCATTGCGTCGGTGCGTACAGTCGAAATTGCACAAGTTTTTACGAAAGTTTTGTACAATGCGCGTCTCGTCGTTCACAATGGTATATTTTTGTTCGTGTGGTCTGTACTGACAGTTCGTGTGATGTATTGGGCTCGGGCAGAGGATTATTTTTACCCATTTCACGAAGTTTGCATGCATCTATTGTGAACGGCGGAAGCGGCTCCACAAAGCGCCCGAAAGATTATTGTTAAGAGGAAATTTTGGATGCTCGTGAATGATTGGGGATTTGAAATATAATATTTTGCAACGGATAATCAGCTTTGGTCGTTTGTTTTGGTAAATTGCCTTATTTAGGTCCGTATTTAATAAAATAAAATCCTGCTTTATTGAAGTTTGGAATGAACTAACCGCCCAATTCTGTCAAAAACTTAGCTTAAATAGAGCAGGAAAACTTTTAAGGCACGTATATTCTATACGAGAAAAATATATTTATTCACCTTCTGCTAAATAATACGGGTTGAAATGTGAAAAAATATCACAAATAACCATGTAGAAGTAAGTTTTATAATGAAATGTTACAATTCTCGGCACAACACCAGGAGTAAATACCGCTGATCCTCGAATTACAGGCAACAACCCTCCCAAAAAAACCCTAAAGCATCCCGTCAAACCTAGTAAGTAAATAAAAAGAGATTATTAGCAGGGGCATCAAATAAAACTTGCAAAGTAACAAAAAATCAACAATAGAAAGGACAAAGTTAACACCCCCTGCTTAACTTAGGGCTAAAGTTTTATAATGTTGGTATAGAAATAACGCCGATGTCGCACCTGGGACAATGTTATCTTCTTTATTCTCTGGGAGTTAGGGCTTTTTTCTGTAGTTTTTGTTAAAAGTATATGTTCATGAAAATGTCGTGACTGTTGTGTCGTACATGACTTTTTGCATGGTCTGGTTATGTGTATAATGTTCTTTAAAGGGAATATACAGGGTGTTTGGCGCATGGACCGACACAATTTTTCCAGGGATTTGGGAGGTCATTAGCTACACATTAGCAAACACCCTTTGTCCCAAATGTCACAGTTGGTTACATATGCTTTTTTATGATAAAAATACCCAAAATGCTTCCTTTAATTCGAAATAAGTTTTTTGTTTGTGGGTGTAGTGGCAGTGATACAACTGTTTTTAAGAAAATTCTTTGCAAGCTTCCAAAGTTTATTTTTTTATTTAATGTATGACATTTTACAACTTCTAAATTCGTTAAAAAAAATTGGGACAAAGAGTGTATGGGTAGAACCTAGCTAATGACCTCCCAAATCCCTGGAAAAATTGTGTCGGTCCATGCGCCAAACACCCTGTATATATTCTTTGTGTATTTATGCTTCTATTTGAATTGTTGGACATCATAACAGTTGCTTAAATCAATATTTTTGATATACAGTTCCACTTCAAAGATACGTTTTCATCGCCCTGATTTTTCATTAATTTTACAAAATGAAAATTGAAACTAATCACATTGCCAATGACCAAACATAAAATTTTATCGCCCAATAAAATAAACAGCTTCGCATATTAAAACATGAAAGACACACATACTATCACAAATCGAAGCGCCATCTTGTCTCGAGACATAAATATTATAAAATAACGTTTGCCAACTTTGAAGTCGCCCTGACTTGTCAAAACGTCCAAAGGAGCAAAAGTTTATGTTATAATGTTGGTACATCTAGCGATCAAAGTTCTGGATTCTTTTGCGGTAGCTTGTGAAACTGCGCTGCGTCGTGATAAAAATAATATACTAAAATTCTTTATATTATGAAGAATTTTACGATATATTTTTGTTTTATTAGGTTGCGACACCTTGATTGACGACTGAGCGGCTGTAAAATATATAATTTGTGTTTTATTATCGTACGGCTTTTCTCGGTGTGGCGTGAAAGCGTTATTTGTGATTTATACCTTACTTTTAATCTTAGAAATACCTGCAGCATTTATCTTCATACTAAGTACTCAATTAGCTATATAAGCTTCAATTAGTTTTAGATTTAAATTCATTGATTGCAACACTCGAGGCACAAAACTTAGGTAAACGTAGACAGATGACGTAATGCGTCATGTTAATTCCTCAACTCGTGTTATCTGGATACCAGGTTAAAAATAATAAGTAGCAAAAATAAACAAACATGGGTACATGCAACATACTTTACTATCAGCCGTTTTCCAATTAGCATCATTTAATTAGCACAGTATGTACTCAAATGAATACATTACATTATTAATACGTTTATTGATTTCACAAAACGGCTCTCAATGAGTCGTTTCACGGCTCAACAGACGCTTGCTGTTACAAAATGTACCATATTATTCATACAGATAAACCTTGATAATTAATAACTAATGATAACCTACGTAATCAGACAGGATTATCTACTGGTATCGGAAAATAATTCTTGATCCGTTTTGTCACAAATTGTTGTCTACGTAGATTAGTTATAACTAATAAATAACGGCTTTGTTAACCTATATATACTGAATGTTAAAGCCACCCTCTACCTTATATACAATGTATTTAATATTTTCTCGATAATGTTGTATAGAAAGCATGGGTAGCATGCTTAGTTACGCTGAAGTGCACTACTTCAGTGTACCTATGCTGCCATGCATGTTTTGTTTTAATAGTAAGTTATTGGTATAATAAAACTTAGCAGTCAAGAAGCCAATAATAAGGTAAAAATGTAACTACTGCAATTAGATTACGAAGACACTGAAAATCTAATCACCCTTCATGTATAACCCTATCTTCCACACAAATACATATACTTACCTCACTTATACTTCACCACTACATCATTCACCCACATTCCTCTATTTCACCACTCTTATGAACACACAAACCTCACATCATACCTCTTATCTTCAAACTCACCAACAAACCCTAGCGTTATCTAATGGTACTTACTAAGACGAATTGTATATTGTAGTGACCACAGTAGTGACACACAAAAATGTCCTAATATATATACATATATATATATATATATATTAGGAAATAAATAAATAAATATATATTTTAAACGTTGCCCCATACTAGGAATTTCTCCTGTATCGTGGGTGCGTTTACAAACATTTAAACTCACATACACAAACGGCCAGACCCGGAACAGCTACTTCCAGGTCATACAAATATTTGTTCCGTGCGGGGATCGAACCCGCGACACGTAACGCAGCAGTCAATCGCTTAACCACTGTGCCAACCGTGCCGTGTCGTATATTACTATTAGAGTGTCAATAGCTGAACACTATCCCTGAGTCTCAGGGCCTGAGATACAGGTTCCCGCCTAGTTCATGGGCTAGGGTCAATACTCTGTGCACCTTATTATGATCACCACCAAAATGTTGCAAATACTTGACATATACTATGTCTTTTGTCTACTGTCTATTTTTATACTTGTAACTGTTAATGGTGAGAATAAACAATTTTTTATTTATTTATTTATGTTTTAGTGCACTCTACACGACGACATATTACCACGCTATACAATTCTAGTTTTAGCTGACCTCGATTGGTTTTTCGTACAATTCGAGAAGTCAGCTTAAACTGGAAATATATAACTTGATATAATATCGTCGTGCGTACACTCTTAACTGTTCGTTGTAGAGAACCGAAAAAAGCTCATGTTTATAACAGACATTAAATTCATAACAAGATACCTCAATACGTACCTTGAGACGTATGTATCCAAAAGATAAGAGTGCAAGCTGCTCTCTCATTCTTTATGTACAGGACCTTTTTAATCGTTAAAAAAATCACCAAACTGCGTCCAGCACCTGCTATTGTTTTAAATTCCCATGGGAACTTTCATGTTTCCCTTTCCCGGATGTTTAGAATTATTTTCATCTGGAAGTAATGTATTGGGTCCGATGAAAGTATACTCAAGGTTCTATCAGACTTTGGTGGAAGGGTAGGTAGATAAACATTTAAGACAGTTTTATAAAGACAAAAATGCGAATGAAATAAAGTATTTGCAATGTTCATGTGTGTTGCCCACTTCTTCTTCCCAGCTAAAGCACTAGGAAGTGGTGAAGGGCGGGCGTTTCGGGGAACTGTCTTATGTAATGTTGACGTTCAAAAAGTGCTGATTCTCAGCCTAGTTTGAATAAATGACTTTTGATTTTGATTTTAGAAAATCATTTTTTAAAGGCCAATTACTTATTGAATAATTTAATCAATCTGCATTACCATTATTTTATATCTGATTCTAATCTTACTGTGTCGAATGTACGACTTCTTCTTTAATTGAAGTAAGTAGGTACCTAATTAAAACATTATCACTACCTACACTGCAAATATTGTGAAATGTGGCTGTACACTGCACTATATTATGTATATAGGCACACCTCTGCCGCAACCTTCGGGGATTACTAGCGTGCTGTTATTTGCAAAACTTTCGTGATTACATTGACATTGACATAGACATACAAGAGCAAATAAGAGGTAATAGAGGAGGAGGAATATTAGAGGTATATTAGGGGCAGGGGGGGGGGTTTATTAGGGTTATTGGAGGTATATTTATGTAAGTATATAGTATAGTAAATAGTATGTATGTGTATAGGACTTATTTATATATTTGTGTACGTTATTTTGATAGTTAATTTTATTTTATCATTGTTAAACATCGCTCAAATCAATGCTTTCCTTTCCTTTCAATTAAAGCACCTGCCATCTAATCTCTTCACCACCCTTGGTTGACTAGTAGAGAATGCCTAAGGCATTAAGTCCGCCTTTGTACCTTTTGTGCGAAAAGTTATAAATAAATAAATAAATAAATAATAATAAAAGAAAGAAAATAAATTTAAATTAAATTAAATTCCAAATCAAGTTGTGAGAACAGCTTTTGCTGAGTTGGTTCTTGTTGTTTTACTTTTTCTGTTTTTGTAAGTAATTCAATTTGTTTACTAATTTATTTATTTATTTATAAGTATGAAAATTATGTATTAGGTACATAGCTGTATGCCGAAACTGTCTGTACTCCCCGTCACTTGTCCCTAAAGGTTCATTAGAAAACCAGCGTCAGACAGCATCTGTCTGGCATGAATGCTGAAATGATCCTTTTTGGTGCAGCCGTGAGGCACACACTATTGTTGTTAAAGACTATTTTCACTTTTTTATTTTGTTATTTGTGTTTTGTGTTTCACGAACCGTGTCCCAATAAACGTTATTCTTTCATTCTTTAAATTAAAACATAAACGTTTACTCATTCAACGTTTTCATTTGACATCGTAAAATAAGTCCAGCTGAAATAAAAACTGTTATTTAGGGTATCTCTGTGAGTTCAGCCAAGTGAGACGGTCAATAAATAAATGAAAATATTTCTGTTTTTTTTTTTATATTTAAAACGGGTTTGCTCTTGACTCTAGTCTAGGTACTGAGTGGTGACAGAGACAGAGTCAACGATGGAGTGAGCTAGTTTCAGACTAAACCGTGCAGAAGTTAAGACCGTGTGAAAAATGTTATTTTTCTGTGGTCTACCTACTTATTGATCTCACGTAAGTATGTCCTAGAACCTCATGTTTGGACCGAGTATGAAATGTTAATCAATTTGATCAGAAATTGAAACTTCAATTTCATACTCTTCAGGTAAGATCGACGGCGGTGCTCTGAAAGTCTTAAGTGATATACAGTATTATAGGCTTAAACACTACTTGATATAACTGTATAATATTATCTCCATTTGTTTGTTTATTTCTATTCTGTTGCAAATATTAATTTACAGGTTTTAACTGTCTTTATTGAAGTACCTATGCGGTTTTCTTGGTTACTCTGAGATCTACCACTGACTGCGGTGGTATGGTTAACCACAGCGCGGTGTAACATAAAAAATAACTACAAACAAGCCTTGAAAGTAAAGCAAACAAAAAATTAGGTTACCTAAATAAACTGCACACTTCGCGTGCACCATTTACGGCTTTTTAATTTTAATGACCAAGTAAAATTATATCGGAGCTATTCACACAATCTACATGAGAACATGTAATATGCAAAATACTGATTTTGATGTGCCATGCTTCACCGAGGCTATGCATGCCTGGAGACTCGCTTGTCCGAATTCAGATCAACCCGATAATCTATCTTCCCAGAGAAAGTGGGATGAGCCGCTTTGCAGAGTAGTACAGAACAATTTACTTAACACGTCTGCTACTACTGCGGAGCGTGCGCGCCTGCTTGCTGTGGGTAAGTGGGAGTCGGGTCTTTGGCTTCATGCACTACCGTCGTCGAACATAGGCACTTTGTTAGACGACACTACTTTCCGCCTCGCTGCTTGCCTACGACTAGGAGCTCCTTCTTGTTCTCCCCTTCGCTGTCACTGTGGCGAAGTTGTCAACAGCCTTGGACACCATGGCCTGTCTTGCAGCCGAAGTGCGGGCCGCTTAGCTCGGCACGCGAACATAAATGACATCATCCGACGAGCTCTTGTCACCGTCGGCGTTCCAGCTGTATTAGAACCTAATGGCTTGGCACGCGACGATGGCAAGAGACCGGACGGCATGTCTTTATTTCCTTGGAAGGTGGGTAGGCCTTTAGTGTGGGATGCAACTTGTGTCGATACTCTTGCACCATCCCATCTTCCTGACTCGGCGTGCTGTGCAGGCGCTGCTGCTGCGGCTGCGGAAAACCTCAAACGGCGAAAGTATAATAACCTTATCGGCAATTATATTTTCGAGCCGTTTGGGGTTGAAACCCTCGGGCCGTGGGGTCCGAGTGCTCACGGTTTGTTCAACGAAATCTCCAAACGGCTTGTTGACACTTCCCGGGATCCAAGGGCTGGCCTTTACCTTGGCCAGAGGCTTAGCATTGCCATACAACGTGGCAATGCCGCCAGTCTCTTGGGTACTTTACCAGTCGACAGCGATGCAGAGGAATTTTTCGACGCCATATTTTAATTTGTTAATAGTTTTAGTTAGTTTAGGTTATTATATTTTATATTTTTGTTTGGTTAGTTTATATAGTTATTTGAAAACAAAATACTTGATATAAAATGTAAGGCGATGTGTTCACCGGAGTTGCCACGAGGCAAGCGGGCAAGGCACCGAGGCAGCTGTGTGTGTAAATCACCCGGGCCGTCAATAAAATGTTGAATAATTTGACTCTCGCCAACCGCCCTCGGCCAAGTGTCAAATTTTCCACGTCATTAAATCGTGCATTTTAACTTTAAAATTAGAGTTTTAAAAATGTAGGTACAAGCGTTTTTGATTCGCGCCCCGGTCTTGTTGACACTCTAATCGTGTTACCATGGTTTGCGAAATTGGATGTTTATTATTAATTGCTGATTCAATTTTGATGGGAGAAGATTATTAGGTAAATGGATACGTATAAATAGATGGCATACCATGCTTTTAATGTACCTACTTAAACCCATAATTATTTTACAAGAACATCGTGTAAAATTTTCTTAATTTCTAGCATAATTATTTACAGCCGGTAATTATGAACAGAGCATTGGTGGCCCGGTGGTAACGGCCGCGACTTACGAGTTGTAGGTCGTACGTTCAAACCCAGACCGGCGCTTTACTTTGTGTAAATTATTTCATCACCACTGCTCTCAAAACGGTGAAGGAAAACATCGAGAGGAAACCGGCTTGTCCTAGAACCAAAAATTCGAAGACATGTGACATTTACCAACCCGCACTGGGCCCACTCCCCTCTCACGGAGAGGAGGCATGTGTCCCAGCAGTGGAAACATTATAGGGTGGTGATGAGTTATGAACTTCGTACAAAATCTCTCCAATCAGAATATCTGACATTCCGGGCGATAAGGTACAAAATAAAAAATCGAGTTCCGCGAAACTCCTGCCTTTGATGTACAGGAATTTCTCGAGTTAGCGGTTGATTCATCGCAGTGGATATTTCTGGCGCCTGAACCCCCATGACTTTACGTACGCGCGTGGCGAAAGCGCGGTTACATTTGTTTTGCCGAGACGAGCAGTTATACACGCCGCAGCGATTAAACACCCATGCAGTGTTGCTCAATGTTTGACCACATGTTTCTACCATCATTGCACCACGCGCGCTATCAAAATATTGACCCTCTTATCCGCAGCGCGCTCTGTGCGTACTTTATACAAGTGTGTCCACCTCTTTATTTGCTTACCCTATTAGCGGGCACTTAATGGCCAGGTATGCGGCATTAAACATTTAAGTGGCGTCTATACGGCAATAATGAAAGAATTCTATCTTATCACACACGAATTATAAGCAATTACGGCTACCTACTAGTTTTTTTGTTCTGTCGAAGCTCCAAATCGGCTCGTTAGGGTCATTTATTTAGGATGATTTTTTGTCGAAAAGGGACGTGCTTAACTCTAAAGGGTGGCCTGTAACAATTAAGGAGCCGTTAGAGTTAAAAAATGTCACCCCTTCAAAGGCTCTTCGCGTGTGCAGTGGCCAAAAAAGTGGACACTTTTTTATCACCTGGGTTGGAAGTCACAAAATGTTTATCGCCACTCGACGGCATGTTGATTTATGTTTCCACCCTAAACGAGGAGCCGACCGAAATGAATTAGATTGTTTAATTGGTCATTTATTTTCGATGATAACGCGGTCGCAGCGTTGAGTGATTTGAGGTCACTGGAGTGGTGCTCCAACGACCAAATATGATTTAATTTTTTTTTTACGTACCGTACATTTCAAGTGTAAAAACTTCAACGAATAAAGAAAATATAATAAATTTAGGCATCAGCTGTTGATCTAACATGAGATTTATTACACATAATTGCTATGAGGAGCACGGTATCTCATGTATTATGGATTATGTCGGAGAAATATGGTGTGCAAGACAAAAGGTAAAAACGCTTACATAAAAACCGGCTAATGACCGCCCTACACTTTCTTTAGGCCACCCGTGACGTAGAAATTAAAGGGTTATCTTAAAATTATGCTTAATTGAAGGGTCTAAAAATACGGATTGAATTTCGAACGGTTTGATTGATAGCTTTTACCTTTACGTAGGTACATAGTGTATCCCATAATGGTGCATATGTACATTCCGGAATTTATTAGCTTAAATTATCATAAGATACGTTACAGTGCACGGTCTATGGGCTAATAAAAGTGTTGATATCGACACTGAAGGTGTTTTAAATTAAAGAAATAATAAAATTGAAAACAGTTTCTTATGTGGGAAAGTACAATAATTTTATGCAGCTTAAAGCCAAGCGCACATCACAGCCGCAAGGGACCGCGCAGCGCAAAGTATTTTCATACAAAAAAGAGCGGTGCCGCACGCCTCTAGTGTGCGTTGGTTCATAGAAAATGTACAGAAGTGATGACGGATGATTTTTGTAATGCTTTGCGTTACAGCACGACAAGCCCCGGTACCTATGCGTTAGTTTATAAATCTCGTACTGGATTGATTCGATACAAATCAATTCAAACATTCTCAACAGGATACCTACCTACATATTTGCAATCTGAACACATTGAATGGAATTATAACTAAACGCTTGCTATCGATGATATTGAAAAAACAAAAACCTCATTAATATTTAATAAATTCATATGCGTCGTTATAATTATATTATTCTAACCGGATGGAAATTTTAATATAAATGAAAACTTTCAATCAAAGTGCATGCGGGATTTCACCAACGCAACAATTCACACAGTAGCAATTTAACAGTGAGCAAACTTCGTACAACCTGACACTCACCCATAATCACGAATGTAATAGTCAATTCACACTCACTACAATACACACTCACCCATATCGCAAAATGATTGTGAAAAGCGCGCTCTCTGACAAATATCATATTCATGTAACAATATGCAGCATCTGCGAAACGCTGACGGAACTCAACCCGAAACACCACATCACAAGGAAGCAAATCCCACTTAAGTACAACTTTAGACTATTTTGTGAAAATACTCAGACACACCACTTACTTTAAGAAATACTACACACGTTTTGGTAAATGAAGTTGAGTATTTTCACTTTGAGTTAAAGCTTTGCTCTACACGAGAATAGTATTTGTGCAAGAAATAATAATTTAACTCAAATGATTTTTGTGCTTTGCTTTTGTATGGGTTGTAGGTAATATCTTTTTAGCACGAGGCTTGATAGCACCTTTAAAAATCAGTACTTTTAGCATCTAGGTTGTAAACTTTAGTTAGGTAGTTGGCTGTTTAAAATTCATCTATCTATCTATATCCACAAAAAGATTCTCCTCTTCCTTTTCATAAAATCGGTTAAAAGTAGGAGAATGCTCATTCACTTCCCCACAAGACATCAATCAAATTATAACGGCTCAAACAAGCTGAGTATAACCATAAAAAGTCATTTTTGCATGGTTAATTTGGAGGTTGGACACTAGATACAAAACAAAAATCATTTCAATGCTCGCGGTAATGTTGCACGATGATACATTGAAACAATCAACCAATAATGTTTATTTATTTTACTGATTGATTTGACTGTTGATTTATTTTAATGTTTCTTTATTTTACTTCGAAGGTCCTAGTTTATCATTTGTGGCTACAAGTTACAGCTATATATAATCATAATGCAGCATTGCATATGTAAGCGGGCACGCCCTTTATGCCAGGAGGCTTTTTATTATGTATTAAGTTCTGTTTGCGTTTTTGTTTTTATTATTTATTTCTGCTTGAGTATAGTTTTAAATATTGGCGTGTGCTAGCGGACATATCGATGGCCTAGAAGACAAATGTGCTAACTACAAAATTTTGATAAAATTACATTTTAATGCCAAATGTATTAAATGAGCATGCTCTACCGATCGCACTTATCCAAATGACATAATTCCGTCTCTTTCTGTCTAAACTGTATTTGTACATTCATAGTAAGTGATGTCATTTTATAGTATCTAGAAGTTATGAATCATTAAAAACAGTCCTCCTGAAAAATTGGTAGGTTGTAATTAGCATGTTTGTCTTCTAGACCATCGATATGGCAAATAATTTTAATATTTTTGTGTTTTGTAATGTTAATTACTTATTACTATATAGAATCCAGTTCTTCTAACTGAACAGACAGCAGTGCTGCTGGGGAGTTTGTTCCGCCACTTCTTCTTCCCAGCTAAAGCACTAGGAAGTGGTGAAGGGTGGGCGTTTTGGGGGGACTGTCTTATGTGATATTGACGTTCAAAAAGTGCTGATTCTCAGCCTAATTTGAATAAATGACTTTTGATTTTGATTTAAGGGCACCCAACTCTCCGAACATAGATTGTATGGTAGGTACCAGAGATGTTACGGAAGTCGTTTTACCGGAACCGGAATCGGAATCGGAGGTTTGAAATTTCATTGATCGGAATCGGAACCGTTATCGGAACCGAAACCGAAACCGGGGCGGAAATAGAAGAAAGATGTGTTAAGGGAAGGCTTAATGAAACAATAGAAATATAATTCTCTCTATAATTGTCTATTTAATTAGTCTCTATAATCTCTATAATCAGTACCTTTAATAATTCAAATATTAGCGATAATATAATGTATAAACTTAATTTAAATCAAATTCAGTGATTCTAAAACTGGTTAATTATACTTAATAAACAGTAATTTTGCAGCTTTATCTCCATCCAATCTATTTCGTAACGGATCATAAATAAGGCCAGCGCCACTAAAAAGTTGTTCACTTTCCACTGAGCCTGGTGCTAAACTTAATTTAACGAACTTACTAACGTCTAACGTCCACAAACAAAACAATAAACAGACTTCGCATTACCCTGGCGAGAAGTTAAAACCTGTTTGTAACGCTCAGGCAGTGGTCTCGAACGTCATAGAGCAAGATCGGTAGAGTTGCCAGCTAAAATCGGTATATTTGTACCCAAAATCGGTATTTGACAAAAAACAAACAGTATTCAATCAAATTCGTTTATTTATTGAAAACCACTTGAAAACAAAAACTTACAGACTAATTTATATACAATCACTTACAGACTAATTTATATAATCATTTTTTATACCAATATTCTTTGGCCATAGCCGCGGTCATCTTCGAGTTGATTTCAAAGTCATAACAGTTAGCTGTATTAAAGAGTCGTTTTGCGTGTAATAGACCAGTGATTGATTCAGTAGACAGCCTATTTCGCTGTTTTGTTTTCAAAAGATTAATATGTGAAAATATGCGTTCAACGTTAGCGGATGAATGGGGAAGTGATAAAATATTAAAGATGAAATTAGATAACAAAGGAAACATTTGAGTTTCATCGCCACGCTTTAGTAAACTTACTTCATCCCAAAATAGTTCTACATCATCAGGAAGTGTTTTGATTTGTTCACAATTTCTTAAAATGCGCCACTCTGTATCAATTTCCTGGAAATCATTGCTCTGAACAATATTGGGAAAAAGCCTACTCATAGGAACTATCGAAGAGGTATTGCCAATTTTAACATTTTTTGGGTCAATTATGTCTAAACCCTTTATTGGATTATTTTTCAATGGAAACCGCGTGGTTATTTGCTTACAAGCTTCGATATAAAAATCTAGGCATCTGCATTTGAACAAATTTACTTGATCTGCGTTTAGATTTTCTGAACTACTTAGTAGTGTATTAGACGCAGCAGCACCATAGTATACGGCGTCAATATCCATAAAATTTCTAGGATATTGACGCCGGTACGCCGGACTAGGTATTCCCCAAAATATATGGAACATTCTGCACTCCCGTCCGTAACATTAAATTAAACATAAATGAAAAGGGTTGCCAACTGAAAAGTGTAAAATCAGTAGAGAAATCGGGAGAATTTCCATGTATATCCAGAAATCGTAGAAAATTCGTTATATTTCGGTATTTCGGTAGCACAGAGCCCATATCGGTATAAATACCGATAAATCGGTAGGTTCGAGAACACTGCGCTCAGGTCACGTGTATCGCTGCGTTTCGAATTTCGGTATAACTCCGATTCAAAATTATCGGAACCGAAATCGGAATCGGAGGTGTAAAATCAATCGGAAGTTCCGACTTTTCGGAATCGGAACCAAAGCTCCGTAACATCCCTGGTAGGTACCAAATTATTTAATGTGAACAAAAAAACATGCCACGCAAAATGTTTCCTTCTAACCCTACTATAAACAGCATCTATATGCGTGAACTAAAAAGAAAAAGTCTACATTTTTTTCTACGCCGAAAAGGTTTCCAGAGTCGTAATCAAATCCTGTTAATATTCAGGGCTCCGGTTTCAAGCAATGCTTTATGAATTCGGTTTAGAGATTCCATTATGTTATTTATGGGTCGAATCGACCGGTATTTATGGCACAACTAATTACGAACATTTGCATTTTGGTGTTTGTTTTCCCACACTACGTTTATTTCCCGTTTTAGTGTGTGTGTGTGTCTGTTTTTTCCCTCGTGGATTAAGCGTTAGTAATGGCGATAATCTGATTTAGGTTTTGTTTGGTTAGGTGTGAAATGGATATGTAAATACATTTTGTTGTAATAAATCAGAGGTCATTAATCTATCGTTAATACATATGTGTGGGCTAGACTATTTTCAATTTCGGATACTGAGAGCGAAGTTTTGTTATTCGCTTTGTCAATTAAGTATTTTACGAAAATTCAAAACCAACGCTACCAAAACACTACATAAAGAGCTCTGAACAAACTGAAAATAACAATACCACGTGAAATAAACCCCAAATGCAACAGTTTATTAACACAAAACCTCCACATTTAAGTCGAGAACAATAGAATATTGTTCCCAACAGTACGCTCACTATTCTCCCTCCTAATTCCTTAAATCTTCTAAATGAGGGCCGCTTGAGTGATCCGTGAATTTCAATACACACAAGTAACTATCGTTTTAATTGGTTCAACAAAAACTGGCACTCAAGCATAAAGGTGTTTTACAACAACAGATGTTGGAACAAAGAGCGGCGTTTACGATGTTTTTGCTACTGGACGTTTAAGAAAACGCATGTGTTTTTCTTGAAAGGTTTTTTGTGAAATTCCGTTAGCAAAATGGTCTTGTTGAGTTTGAAGTAGCCTACTTTAGTCTGGTACTTTTAGCAAGCTCTCGTTTTGTTTTTAGTGGCGCATTTGTTTTTATACGGAGCTTGCTACAATGATATTACATGTTACGTTTCTAGATGGCAAAAATTCAGTCGCGTTCTTGAGGAAAATATAGGTGTAATTCTATGTTAAGTTGTCTATAATGAGAATAAGAGAAATTACGCGAATAAAAGTGATAGTGGATATGACAAAAAACGCGAGTGATTAAAATTGAATTAGTGTGTCTTTTCAGCACGTAAGTGGAAATATGAACGTAATTTTCGTTCAAATATCGTTGGCGCTTAACACAACACACGTTTGAAGCAACAACAAAACTAATGTGGCCATTATATAGTTCAGTTTCATTCACAGAAGCACACTTCATAAAGGTTTAGTCATTATCACAGTTCAGGATCAGCAAGCGAGACAAATTCAATAGAGCCCATAATTCTCGCGAAAACTCTGGCCAACATCAATGGGGCGAATGGACAAAATGGAGATGGCCATCGGATGTGGGTGGGAATGAGACAGTTAATTCTAATTATGACCGTATTGTGCGGCGAAATTTTATTGCTATCTCATTCGCGCTCATTACGACCATTGGACGGTAATTGTGTCTATTGTACTGTTCGGCAGACGACAGTTTTTCTATGAACCGTGTGAATCTAGGACAGGGGTCGTAATTTGCGTGGAGGATCGCTGACTCTGGATTTAATGGTTTTATGTTGAAGTAGATGTGATTTCAGTTTGTATTGATTTTTGTAGTCATGTAGTTTAAGAATAAGTTAGGGATATATGTACTGTATATATGTGCTGCTGTTTATGTAGAGCAGTGGTGGCCAAGTGGTAGCGGCCGTGACTTACAAGTACCCAGACCGGCGCTTTAGTTTGTGTAAATTATTTTACTCTCAAAAACGGTGAAGGAAAACATCGTGAGGAAACCGGCATGTCCTAGAAGCAAACATTCGAAGACATGTGACATTTACCAACCCGCACTGCGCCCGCGTGGTTGATTACAGCCCACTCCCTCTCACCGAGAGGAGGCCTGTGTCCCAGCAGTGGGCACATTATAAGTACTGCGTTAGCAAAATACCACTTAAGTAAGTCATCAAAAACTAATAAACATAACATAACTATAACATCACGCCTGTAATCCTTGAAGGGTTGGTAGAGTTGTATCTATAGTACACACACATTGCGCTAGCTATGTTTAAGTCCCATGTTATAGGGAGCGAGCCTATTGCCATCAACCGGGTACAAATCGAGACACCGAGCTGCTACTTAGAAATTGCAGATGGAAATCCTCAATAACACTGTCCGACCCGGGAATCGAAACCTGAGGGGCAATTCTCGTATTTTTAAGACGAACGACGAGAGTTTTTTTTTTTTTTTTTTTTTTGAACGTTTTTTAAGTACGAGAATTGGCCTACAGGGCGACATACTCAGTGATAGCGCTCGCAAAGACTAACGAGGCAGTCCAAGTCAAAAAGTTATCATTAGTAGTTTATTCATTTATTTATAAGTATGTAAAGAAAATATATTTTCTTTAATAGAATAAGGCCGTGCTACCGCCATTACAGTGGCAGACCGCAATGTCGTCAGCCTATATTTAATCTGTGGTCGAATGTGAGCTATCGTGAAAAATAAAGTTTGGTACTTGTTTGTTAGGAGAAATTGATATTGTAATTAATAGCATTAAATGTCGTTTCTTTTATTACTGGTAAGGTTTTTACAGTTAATTGTGTAATAAATAATTAGTGTTTAACAAACATGTAAATAACAAACATAAAACTTTTATTGCAGAGAAACTCAATTGTGTTTGATTGACGGTGTCACCTCACCTAACTACTGAACAAATACCCTTTTATGTATATATTTTGTAATTAGTGTTAAACAAACATGTAAATAACAAACATAAAACTTTTATTACAGAGAAACTCAATTGTGTTTGATTGACGGTGTCACCTCACGTATCTAATGAACAATACCCTTAAGTATAAAAAGTATGTGTTAGGTATGTTGAAACTTTCCACCATGTCACTTGTCCCTAAAGGTTCATTAGAAAACCAGCGTCAGACAGCATCTCTCTGGCATTCATGCTGAAATGAACCTTTTTGGTGCAGCCGTGAGGCACACACTGTTGTTGTTAAAACATCCATCATAATCTGTCTAGCCTTTTCCCGACTAGGGCGGGGTCGGCTTCCAGTCTAACTGTATGCAGCTGAATACCAGTATTTTATATAGAGCAACTTCCTATCTGACCTCCACAACCCAGTTACTGGGTAATACGATACTCCTTGGTAAGACTGGTTGTCAGACTTTCGGGCTTCTGACGACCCGTTACGACTGTCAAAGACCCACGAATGACATTGTTGTTGAAACATTACTTTCACTTATTTATTTTGTTTTTTTGTATTTTGTGTTTGACGAAATATGTCCAAATAAACTTCATTATTTCTATCTCGAACCGAAAGTGTAGGTAGTCAACTCCTATCCACGATGATTTCATTGCATTCATAACAAGAATAAAACGGTTCGATTTTCAAAGCCCATACCGAAAAAAGCTACAAACTTTTAAATTACTACACCTAATAATCCGATTAATCGATTTAACAACATCGAATTCATAAATCGGCGTCCCTTCAAAATCCTTAAGCAAACATCGCATTCTGTACTTACGTTAAAAGTAACGACCTCTTGGCTTTCGCTAAAAGGATAACAATATAAATAACTGCGTTTATTGTGTATCTATTTCTGAACATGTTGGCCTTTTAGAAGACCACTGATGGATTCTAAAGTTTCATCGCGGCCTGTCGGAGCGATTAGCGCCCTGACAGCTAATTTATATACTCAACTTACTGTTCTATTCCCGGAGGGAAGGTTGTAGACCTCGTTACGCGTAGACACGGCAAATAAATTTAGGCGAGCGCGATTTTGTAGAACTTGTATTGCTATAAATAAGTGTATATTGGCAAAACTATGTTGGTATGTTAGATTATTTTGCGGAGCAGCAGCTGTGCAGAAATGAAAGTGAGGAATTCGTATGAAAGGACCAACACGAAGTGCTGTTAGTTTTGTTGTTCAACGAATTGTATTAAAAGGTTATCATATTTTTGTTTTATTTTTTTTAATACATTTACAGGGTTATTGGTAAAACTTGTACTCATCATTATGAACAACTTTTACTAAGGGACCAAACATGAAATCGCGAAAAAAAAATCAGCTGGTCCCTACATTCTGACGAGTTCTGCAAACATAAATGTAGGGAACAGCTGATATTTTTTTTGCGATTACATATTTGGTCCCATAGTAAAAGTTGTTCATAAAGGTAAGTACAATGTAAACCCCTTAAGAGGTAGATGGTGTTTTTTTTTACCAATAACCCTGTATAATGAATGCTTTTTAACTAACGGGGAGCCTAACATCATAATTCCCGATAAGCTAAGCCTAATGGCTGAAACAAAATGAAATTTCACTATGCCCCTCACCACCGCAACCACTAACGGCCAGCTTCATAAATATACATAAGTATAATGACCATATTAATTTCCACGACAGCCAATTGCTATCAGTATCGTAAATTCGGCTAAAACCAGCACGTTATATTATGCAACAAACGATCATTATCGAGCACAATACTGGCAGATGCGCGAAGCTCACACCTCATTGCTTTTTCCGTGACATTGCGCGATGCCATAAAAGATATGGAGTTTTGTAATAATATTAAAGTAACTTGTTGATTTATGATAGTTTTGAGAGGTTAGCTGCTGCGTCTTTGGAACCCTCATATACTAAAATACCCTGTATATCTATTGATTCTAAATTTGAAACATCAAAATTTCAATATTTTGGAGGAAGGACCAAAGATATTATGTTGGTCATTATTTTTGCCTTTTTGTCTGAAGGACTTAGTGAATCGATTGGAATTTCCTTCCGGTGGTCTTCACGACAAGGTTATCATTAATTAATTACGATAACAATAATTACTGACATCAATGTTTACTTTATTTATACTAATTATTCATCGTTATCTGTTTTATTTATAACTTCGTCTGTTATTCAGCTCCTTTATGAAGCATGATATTTATAAAAATTTGTTCAACTGGAGATTCAACTTTCACAGCTATTTCAAATCGTAGATTCGATTCGATTTAGATTTTCACGTAACCATTCTACGAGAGTAGTCTTGCTTTGGTAGGAGATATTGTCACAAATTCGAACATCGGTTAGTACTTCGGTACGCGCATTTGAACCCCTTCAGCTCTAAATCTGGAACAATTTTCGGAATGGACCGCCTCGACAAATAATTTGAGGACAAATTGGTCCAACAGTTCAACTATTAAATAGGTTTGTTTATGTAGTTAAATATTTCACGCGTCACATATGGAGACATAGAGCTTTCACTTTTATTCTCCTTTTATGTTCATGGTATGTTAGAGCGTAGAACATGTTAAATACATTAGCAATATGCTGAGATTTAAATATAGATATTGGACTTTCTTGCATCTAACACACACGCAAGAAAAACTTTATATTTATAAGAACTATTATTCGTATTGACAACATGGGTCTTATCTCCCTGTTTTAACAAAAAGGCATCTGTCTGATGTTATAAAGTCATGAGTTTATTTGTATTCCTTTACCAATAACAAAATCTTGATTCAATTAAAGACAGTACAAAAACGTCAACATCTTTGTGTCATCTTTGGTAATAAATATCCGTTTGTCTATTATGATAGGACAGAAAAACGTTAAAAAGTTCAAAGCCAAACCGCTTAAAAAAAACAAAACTTAATTCAATTATGCGTTCAGTAATAAAATAACTACAGACATATTAGTTTATCGCCGCAAGCATAACCGCCTACCTTCTTACTAAACACCATAATTTAATTTAATATTTAGATCACTATCAAAATGTTTCCGACAATTTATAAAAGGGCCAAACAGTTAATTTCGTACCGTACATATTTCAAACTGTATACTCCGCGACGCGTATGTGGATACCAGAGTGCCATCACTTATCATCTTTACAGAGACATAAATTCACGAAAAATCGTTATTCCAGGCCATCACCCTAAAAGCAGGGCTGGTTGTGTGCATTGCATGCTCGTAAATTACCCTACGACGACGCACTAAAATAGCGTAACACCCCAATGCCATGGGAACGAAGGACCCACCCTACGACCTCACGCTAAATGTCTACAAATCTGTCGTATGAGCAAGAATCAAAAAGACATCGAGATAGACGTAGCGACGCGATTAGAAACGCCCGTTCAATAAACAATTTATAGGGGATCCAGAAATTTCTCAAACACGAATGATAAATGCATCAGTCACGCGATGAAAGAGCTGCGTAAATTGGAATGAGGCGGAAAGCTGAACAATGAAGGAGCAGGGACGCAGCCGGAAGCATCGCGGATTTTTCCCTGTTATCCCAACAACAATGGAAGTCAGTTTCAATACTCACCTAGCGCATACCATCTTTTGTTTAATTAATTATCCAACGGACGGAATAATTAAGCTCAAATTCGAGGCCGTGATTAAAGCGTGATTCTAAAATATTAATAATATCAGGTGCACATTCTTTGGTTGTTAAATGGCGGTAATTATCTGCGTACTTCGTGTAAATTTATTGCACAACATTTTATCAAAGACCACCCTAGAGGAGAATAATTCGAACGTATTTGTTTGATAAAATACATTTTTTCATGTTTATTCAGTGCTAATGCGAGCTGTATATCAATTAGGGTTGGTGTCGATAGGTATGAATGGAGTAGTAGCGGAATCGGTGATCGGTCACTCAGTGACAGTGGTCTCGATAGACTAGCGTCCAATGGAGCGGGAAGCATCTATGTTTTCATGGCACCAACCGCCATCAATCAGAACGTTCGCAATACGGCCGATAATGTATCGCCAACAACCCAATGTTTAATTGTTGATGGATCGCTACGAATCCCCGACAGGCGAATTACACGGACGAATATTATAATTTCGTGCGAAGAATTTTCTCATTCGCTCCAGCCGTGCATATTCGATACGGATTTATTATTTTCATCTTTACATCTTACCCTCTTTTGGGCTCGGAAGCGATACGTGAAATGACGGAAGATATGAAGGGCGGTAATGGAGGAAAATTGTGCTTTATTCGATTTTGATAGACTTGGATGGTGTATTTAGGTCCCGATGTCACTGAAGGGTTTCGATGAGCTGCGATACGTTTTTTATAAGACGTAATTTTTCGTAAGCAACAGACTGAGGGTTACTAGGGACAGAAATGGTGAATAAATTCCAAAATTATTTTACTTTCAGCCAATTAAAAGTTAGGATTTAAAATTTGTTAAGACTAGCTGCTCCTCGTGGTTTCACTCGCATAAGTCTCGATTCCGTGGGAATATCGGGTCAAAAAGTATTCTATGTACTAATCTAGGTCATGGTCTACCCAGGTACCAAATTTCATCCAAATCCGTTCAGCCGTTTTAGCGTGAAAGCGTAACAAACAAACATACAAAAAATCAAATACATTCTCTTTATAATATTAGTTTAGATAATACAACTAACTCATATCTTTGAACTTCATCTCCACATTGCACGTTGGGTGTCCTCCGCCATAAAAGTATATTTTTTTAGACAACACTATCTTACTTCAACAAAGACAACTTCTGAAGTAGCATTTTGATATATTTGTCCTTTAAAAAGATAAGCTACGGGCTCGAATGCCACAGCCCACATCTTGAAAGTGTGTAAATACTCCTTTGAATAACGTTTTTTTATATGAAACAGGTCATAACACTATAATTATCTCGACTGTCTCGTGGTCCTTGCGTTCAAAAGCATAGCTGTTAAACGTATCACTGTCCTCCTATGTTTGACTCCTAGGACCAAAAGGGTTGTTATGTTATTGTTTATCAAGACTAAAACTAAGTCTTCTCCAAGTTTGACGTCATCGCCCGGATCTTCGTCTTTTAAACCCTCGCTTTGCGTCTCTTCATCTTTTTAAGTTCGTCGGTTTCAGTGCCAAAACGAATTTAGAATTTAGCTCCATCAATAAAGTTAGGTATAAATTCATATCTTAAGGGGCTAACAACAGCTAAAGCGCGGTCACTGTCGGACTGCATAGAAAAGAAAGAGAAGTGCGATGACACAAAGAATTTATTGCAAAATATGAAGCAATTCTCCGTTTACAAAAAATCTATTGATTGGACTAAAAAATGAAAACTCTATCACGTTAATATGTTGCTTAAAGAATAAAGTGCAAAAAAAACCAGAATGATTGTATGTATATTAGCATGGTTTTTAATCGTTAAAAGATTTTTTTAGAGGTATCTTCGTGACTTTCTTCTATAGTACCAAATTAGTTGTATTATTTATTAAACTTACACACACTATCTTTACAGGATGACCCCAATACAATAGTGGTTTCACAAATAACACCAAATAAAATTAAAAATCAACTTACGGTTAAAAATATAAGCTTTAAAAATACGAAGCAACACTAAACTCTATTAATAGCATACCTACGTAATAATTATCAAACTATTTTTTTAAATATATTTACATAGTCAGACTTAACACAGAATATTAATATTTAAATATAACTAACAAAATTCAACAAAACTCTTGCGAATTCACTCAGCTTGCACGAAAATATGTCAATTCTCTCTCTCATGTTTTGTTCTCTCTTATGTTTTCAATACACTATCTTACTAGCATATTATATCTTGAAGAATATCATATATTTTTCTGATTTTGTTTACTGCAGTGGATCATATACTTTTAGGCATTAGAAAATTTGCGTTTAGGTCATGTCGTCCCCTTAACTCACTTAATATCATCTCTTCTTTATTTCAGGAGAACACTGACCCCCATATTCTAGCTTAGGTAGAATATGGGTCCTATATTAAGCTTCTCTGACAAGTGCAATGTTATCAATCGTACTATTGACAATGTCAAGTTCGTCATCTTACAAAGCAGGGAACGAATTTAATAGAAATTATGTTAATTTAATTTGTAGAGTTGATCTTTGACGTAATAAAAGCTAATTTTGTTTAAACGACAATTCTGATAAGAGTAGACAACACTTGGTACACATTTACTTAGGCTTTGTGTTTGGATTTCTAAGAACAAGGAAAATAGACATCAGTTCCTCAGAAAAACCTTATAACGTTCTACAAAAAAAGTGGAAATTACAAAGTAGTATCTTTGATAATTTAATATGTTGTACGAAAAATCAATCTGCGATTCCTGGTGGATTGAGAAAGAAACAAATAAAATAAATTCACCCCCCCCACAAGGTCACATAAAATGGATGGAAGGGACAGATTTGTATCATTTTGTCCAAACCGTGATCGAGTTTAGATAGTATAATTTAATTTATACTCCCATATCGATAACCCATGCGTTATGCGAGCGGTCGCCCGCACTCCCAATTACCTATACGATAAGCGTCTTATTTACGAGCCGACAGCCGCTCAAGGAATTAAAATTCATTGTTTCTTATCCTGAAAATACATACCTAAAGATACACAAAGGTCAGAAGATATCTCCGCTTTATCTGTAACAAGAATAGGCTTTTAAAACGAGAGGCGCTTGATACCAAGTGGAATAATTACGTGACCTCTTGAAATTGGAAGTTTTCGAGCGGACAGGACTCCCAGTCTTCCATTTGTTTCAAAGTTAAGGTGATATCGGATTTCGTGAATGGATTCAAAGTTTTCGATTATCGGGTGTTAGATAACAATAGAAGATAAGGGTCGCTTTTATAGCACCGAAATTCTCGTAAAGTGACGATAAAAGTTTCATTTCAGAGAGTGAAATGGTTATCGCGGCTGATTATTTGTATGGCTTTTTTATTTTTGTGATAGCGTTAATTATATTGTTTGGCCACTCCGAAATTTTTACTCGGGTGTTCCATAATCCCGTAACCGCTTAATTCATTAGTGACAGAGTGAACGGCCAAAGGTATATTCGAACACTATATTTCGGAGCGCAGCAGAGCGCTCTAAGCGCTTTGCAGGGTACAATTGCCCGCAAAAACGCGTGCTGTGTAGTACCAGGGCTACGATTTTTTGTTTCTGTAACGATGCAAATAAAAGTTCGACAATCTGCCAATTGAGCGAATTCTTGTGACTTTCTGCGTACCTGCGACATAGGTTTACTTTATTGCGTATAACAAACACTGGCAAAGTTCGTCTATTTTAGTTATCAGTTAAATACTAAATGGAGATTTAAAATGTGTTTCACATTAGCATAACTAATAGAAAACAAAGATGAATACTAATAAGAAATGGTACGTGCATGAAAACGTGCCCAAAATATTTTTCTTAATTTTCCCCTTCATTTTGCAAACAACACGCAGTTTTAAGCAGTAAAGTGGGCGATGCTGCTAAATATGCGCATGTTTCAGTATTGTATGTTAAGTGATATGCGCTGTTTTGATGACCTCAGAGGATGGGCCACGGGTGCACTGGGGGATGGATTGGAGCCATTAGTAGTCCAATATAGCTGTCTCGAGATGGAATAATTCATTGATGCTTTGAGACCGTGCACGTTGCTGTTCGAATAGTCGTTTGTTTTTATTTGAAAAAAGAACTCAAGGTTTATAAAACAAATTGCAATCATGATCGTTATTCTTAATTCAATTTTAGTTTAGTTCCTAACAATTTAATAACAGTGTGTTTATTTCAGTAAGTAAAGCGGTTTCGCTGACATAATGCTCGAGTGCCAAATCCTAGAAAGTTACAACCCATTTACTGTTAAAAAATTTTTTTTTTGGGTGTAATATATTCAAAATCAGCTGCTCGGTTGAAATGAAAGAAATGTTTTGACAACTGTTGACAAGGGACAGATAAAATAATGTAACTTTCTATTATTGTAACAGGTAACACTATATTTTGAACATTAAGGATGTGCGCAAACATGCGGGATCTTTTAGGCACATACCACAGGTAGAGCTTACAGATATTTTTAAAACCCAAGAGTCGAAAAACCTGCAATCTACATTATTTATGAGATAACCTATCCAATCAATGAATAAATATTTTGCTACAACCAACGTCGGTTGGTTGGGTCTAAGGACGAAAATATAAAACCTTGTTGCCGTAGTTAGATAAAGGACTAAAAAAACGCCAGTGTCAACAAGACGGTTACAAAAAGATTTACATAATTTATTTTTTATTTCCGTCGCAGTAAGTGAACACAAAATGAATGTATCAGATGTTACGGTTACAAGAACTAATGCACGAGTATCTATTTGTAACTTGTGTTTCCGGCTTTTTAATATCTCGGCAATTAGGAACCTACAAGATTCTTGATCGTATGCAAAGCTCTTTGTGATGTAGGTACCTGTTTGTTTAAATAAAATCAGTTTAATAAAAATAGGTGTAAAAGTTGTTGACATATTTGTGTAGACGAGTTGTCAAAAATAGGAACTCAACTATGAAATTTAACAATCTTAGTTGGGTTCAGATAGTTTACTTATGTAATAGCCAGTAAGACCCAAAATTACTTCAGTGTCATAAAACAGCGTCTCAAAGGATAAAAATATTTATAATTTTACCAAGCCACCAAATTCTTATTATTTTTAAATAAACCTTATTCCAGACATCCACTTCCCCCACTACACACTTTCAGTACATTTTCGCAAATTCATCGCGTCTCTTCGGCGTCGATAAGTGGTCGACGGCTCGGCCGGAACTCGGTTTTTTCATCCCGCAAACTCTAAAGAGCCCCGCAAAATATCTTCGAAATGACTTTTTCTCCGTTTAAGTACATTTCAACTTTTTTTTACAATGGCAGCACTTAAGGACGGTAGTGTTAGGACCAATGTTAGTAGAACTCATTGGCAATGAGGAACATTTTATCTGGTTGCGGCTTTAAGCGTCTTTGGTTTGGAATTAGTGGGTCCTAGAAGGATAAGTACTGTTTGGATTTGTATTTAGAGTGTGTATTGCTGCGTGTTGAGGGGGTCTTTTTCTCAAATGTAAATTAGGTACATAATTGAGAATGGATAGGTTAGTGTATACATAATTTTAATTAGACAGACAGCAACTTAACATTATTTTATTACAAAGGTATTAAGTGAATCTTCATATCATTAATAAAATAAAATAACCAAGACGAAAAAAGAAAACAATACATAAAAAAATGTAAATAAGTAGGTACTCACATTGAAAACAACAGAACCATCAAATTGCAAATAAAATCAAAACAATGCTTACTTACATTAATAATAAATCCATTTCAAGAACAACAGTCTACAGTCAATCACTAAAACACTCAACGATCCACTAGAATTACAAATTCAAAAAAGTCACGTAGAAACGCACTGACGTTCAAAATTCGCGCCAAACGCACGGAGAACGCGACACCCTTCCCGCACGGACGATGGGAACGAACTGAATCGGTCTCGGGCGGTAGTCTAGACAAGGGCGCCAGGGGTACGGGCGGCGAGGGAGGGAGGGATAGGGCGAATCAACCCCGGCCAACATTTGCCCAGAAAACGGCCAAGCTCAAACATCAATAAGGAAGTATCTTATTAAGTATTAATAACGTCGACTTTGTACTTCAATTAGATAAAATCATTTGACGTGATAGGTATCCCAAACAGAGATTTGCTGCAGGCGATTCCGAAGCAAGATAATTAAGGCGCTTCTCGCATTGGAAACTTTTTGCCTGTAAGCAAAGTTTGAAGTTGTAACTTTATTTATTCTTCGGTAAGGGCGGTTTGTGTTCTTTATTTTTCGGTTTTCAGGTACATTTTGCTACAATCGAGACTGGGCATTGTTCAAAAGTTAAGAAAATGCTTAATTTGGGGTTAGGTCGTTTTCTTGGGATACGAAATAAATCGTTGTTGATTATCAGGTCCTACTAAGATACATACTTACAAATTAGTGTTTTTAATATTTCAGCCCTCTTAAAATACCTACAAACTCGTAAGTTTCACTCAGCACTTACTAGTTCGCAGATCATAGGACCTAATTTACCTTAAACTTATCACTAATCTTATTCATGTAATTTTTATCATTTAATTGTGGCGTTGTGTGTTGTGATATTTCTTTGTGTGCACTAAATTATCGTTTTATCTATATAATATGTATCTTAAAATACTATTTTCACCGAAAATATAATTATCCTCTTACATTAATTAGTTAGTTAGAACCATAATATTAGAGAACAAGCTTATTTTATGCTTTCCTCTAATAACTGACGATACCGACTTCTTTTAGAGGTCTGTAAAATATACTAGATTCTGCTTAATAAACTGAAAAATGCGAACTTGAATGACTAAACAAAACACGTAGGTATTGTAAATTAAATCTAAATCTTGAGTACTTGAAATAGACTTTCTGTATAATCATCTAAAAGTCGATGACTCGAAACAATAACACGTGCAAAAAAATGTTCTGTATGTTATTCTTTGCTACTTTATACGTAAACAAATTAAACAAAAACATTTGTTTCAAATCAGACTAGGCGAAAATAAAATTGAACAAGTATTATTGTAGGTGTAATGATTTCTGGTTCTCCATCTATTGCTAATTAAAATAAATAAATTAAACAAAATATATAAGTTGGTATATTATTTTAATTAGAATGTAATTTACGTTTGGTAATTTGGTGGTGAGTCTGAATATTGCACCCGGAACCCGATGCAATATATCGATCTTCAGAATGGATTTTTGTATGGCCATTGTATGTCATGTACCTATCTATCTATAAAAAGTACAACTAATTTTACCAAAGCTGATGTCTTCATAGGTGTGGTACTTCATCCTTACCTAAGTCACAAAACAAACTCATTTGGTTCACGTAGGTAATGTGCGCAATTAAATGGCAAAAATAGCTGTTGCTGTAGTGCACATAAGCGCCACTATTTAAAGCATTTAGGAGCTACCTATTATTCGATTCTAAGAAACACTAACTATTAGTACTACATAGAATTTCAATGTTCTGACTAATTCCTATTTCATAAATTGGTCACGAAAGCTTTCAGAGGTATGCGTATGCATATTACATGTATTACACTTTCAGACGAAGATTTTCATAAACACTATAGTATGACTCTGGCCTTTTTTTTTTTTGTTTTGAACGTTGGAAATCATCAAATATCTTCTCCCGCTCTGACCAAAGCGGCAGGGCGTGTCAGACTCTTACTGACTAAACCCCACCCGTGTTCCTTCAGTTGCCTGTGCCAGGGGCCACGGTATCCCTCTCAGACTTTCCCGCAACCCAGGCAGGCATCGGCCTTGCTGACATCTCTTTGAGGCGCGCGTGGAACACAACGCGCCGTCGACCTGGGCCTGGTCCTTATCGAACGGCGAGCTATACTGACTCTGGCCTGGGTTTGTTTCGGTGTTTCGTCTCAGAGAAGTTAGATAAGAAACACCGAACACATTTAGTTAAAAAAATATTTTTGTCATGTAAAAGTGTTGGTACAAATCTAGTTATAGAAATATATATAACAATTTATCATAGAAACATAAATAAGCCTGGCCCACTGAAAACATAAATGTGGAGTACAGCTAACGATATAAAATTGTGGGAGATTCTTAACGGAGACCTATCAGTGCATGAATATGAAAACATAAGTAAAAAGATGTGGTCAATTAAATAGTAGATAACTACCACGTTCCTTTGGTCTTAACACACACATCTCTATCAGATAAAAACCACTTTAGCTAATCCGAAAAATTCAACAGAAATTCATAATACTATCATAAAATTAAAAACTCTTTAAAGACATCTCTAAAGTAGATACAAAAAATTCACTCCTCAAAAAGCAAAGAGAAAACTCAAACCAATTTTATTAAACCCCTAGTCCACGATCTCATCAGTTAGAAATAGCTAATAGATAGATATTCTATTAATAAAATGTCTGCCTCGCCATTGCACTGTGAGAATAATCCGTATTGATCTCGTTTAAATTTAGTTCAGTACTCGAAAAGGAAATGCTCTGAGCGCAGATTCACATAGAACCCGATGTGAAAATCGTTGGGAGTCTGTAATGTTTTAGTTAATTGCTTATTGGACTTATCTGGTGTGTCCTGCGTCCTTAAATAGAACCTTGCTAAAGTAAAAGGACGGATAAAGAGGTGCTTTGTAGTTAAATTTGTATTTTCGCAAATAATAAAAGTTAATTGACTTAAAATGGCTAAAGTTTTGTGTTGTTTATTTTCTCTGCATTCGGATGTAATCTCGTTGAAATTTATAAAAAGGGTTTTAACATAATATAAACACGATTTCTTTACTTTTAAGGGTATAAGAAAAGGCCATCTTCTTCTATTGACAAAACATCACACTATCAGCAATCCTTTAGGCATGGTGATCATTATAGAAAAAAAAACTCTCTTTTAGGGTGTGACCATGTTAAAACGAATCCAGCCTTATGATGATGACAGTAGTGTTTTCACAACCCTACAACTCAAAACTTAAAACCTCATTTTAAAAACAAAACGCACAAAATTAAGACCAAATCCCACTTGATCCATCTCAAACAGGAGATGCGGGTGTAATGACAAATTGATGCACTTATGACGCGTCGTTTTAATACAACGTATGTACTGGCACTGAATAATAGAGTCGTGATGATGGGGCAGAATTTTGTGTATGTAACCAATGCGGTGTTCAACGTTCTTCGATGTTTAAAAAGAAAAGAGGCGATACCAAAAAGTACTGATTGTGTTTTGTTTAGAAGTCAGATTTAGAAGTGATGTTGTGTCGTAATAATCAAACAAAAACAAGAGATAAAATTAAATATACTGTACATAAAAATACACATACATAAATATAATGTACTTAGTACCTACTTGCCGTGATAATTTACAATAAAAATAAATTATTTCACATAAACCTACATGGGCACTTATGAAACGTCAGAAGCTAGTTGCACGGTTTCAATTGGTCGTTTCCCACGGAGAGGAGCCGCCAAGAAACTCCACGGTTTTATTTTACAAACAAATAAACATTCAACAATAACACCAATAATTATAATCTTCAGTGTTATGTAGACTGCTGACTGCACAGACGTCTTGTTTTCATACGAATGTCCAACCATGACTGTACACGTTCAAATAAATGTTTGTGTATCGAGCTCCAAACAATCCATAACAAGAAAGGACAAACATACTAAACAGCTCTGTTAGAACCGTCCTTACCACCATTCAGAAAGAAAGAAAATACACAAAACATATTCCGTTCAGTACACTTAGCCTGGATATAATGGATTTAGGTATTTCAGGTTCTACTATCGTGTTTCTGGCTGGGCATTTTCAAACGTTAGTCTACATGTCTATGTTCTGGTTTAGTTGCAAAAACATTGGCTAAATACGAGTAGTCCTATAAATGATGACGCTTGATAAGACTAGATGCGGAAAAAGGGTTTTGGGTAGTAAGTTCAGACAGCCTTAAGTCCAGCAATATTTTTTTAACGAATCATAAAATAGGCCAGGTTAATTAGTATCTAACAAATACGTTTAGAAAAACTTTAGTTGCCTCGATGGTGACACGATAACGGCACGCAAACAATTTTGTTTGATGTTTATGTACACGTCTGATCAACAAAATAAACCTAAAACAAGCACAAACATACCACTTCTTTAAGAAAACCGTCGATACGACAGTCCTTAACAAAAACGTGTCTATTCTTAGAAAACGACACGAAATGTTTACGTAAAACTGTAGTGACGGGTGATAGACGGGTTAATTCGAAGTTTGCTCAAAGTACTGCAGTACTAGTTAATCAGTTAATCCTCACGTCGAGGTAAGCTCACAGAATCTAAAGATAAAGCTGTACCCGGCCTAACCGGCGCCTGCCTGAACACGGCATTATCTTTTGTAACCATTATTGTCGGATCGAAACGGTTTTTTTTTCGGCCGATAACGCAAGCTATATTCGAACTGATTTGCATTTTTGGCCAAAAACCGGAAACGAAAATACAGTTGTTTTGTTAGTTAGGTTTTTATGTATAATATTAATCATATTTAACCGTCAAATTTTACGACACGAAGCTTTATACTTTTCTCAAACAATCAGATGGTTTATGCGACAAGAAGCATTTTTTCTGTATTTCCATAATAGTACTTTTAGTTGTAGTAACTATACATTTTCTCTCGGTAGAATAAATGAATTGAAAGTTTTGATTTAGCAGCTCTTAACTTTTTATCAGCCACAGCCAAAAAATATTGTTTTTCGACCGAAAACTAAAATGACCGAAAACCAAAAAACTAAAACGAATATTGGTCGAACTACATCACTATTTAGGTACTTAGGTTATGTTTAACAGTAGAGTATTAATTAGTGAACTTATTAATATGTAATTAAATCCACTGGTTTGTGCAATAGAATTGTTTATGATTTTAATTAATAATGCATGGGTATGTAAATGTTTGCGTACAGATTATTTTATTATTAATTTTAGTTTAAAATAGCGGATTAGCGTACGTTCATTAATCAGTACCTAGGTAGTGTAAACCACTTAGTAAATATTTAGCACAACAATTATTACACGTAAAACTGTTTCAATAATTTTTCAACATCATAATCGGCACGGTTGGCGTAGTGGTTAAGCGATTGACTGCTGCGCTACGTGTTGCGGGTTCGATTCCCGCACGGATCCTATATTTGTATGACCTACAAGTAGTTGTTCCGGGTCCGGCTGTTTGTGTATGTGAGTTTAAATGTTTGTAAACGCACCCACAATACAGGAGAAATTCCTAGTGTGGGGCAACGTTTTTTAAAAAAGAGAAAGAGAGAAGAGCCTATATCATTCCCACTGCTGTTACAAAGGCCTCCTCTCTGTGCGAGGGAGTGGGCTGTAATCCACCACGCGGCCCAGCGTGAGTTTGGTAGATGTCTTTGAATTTTTGGTTTTAGGACTTGCCGGTTTATTAACGATGTTTCCTTCACCGTTTCGAGATCACTGGTGATGAAATAAATTACACAAAATAAAGCGCCTGCTTGTGCTTGCTTTTTCAAAACCGTTTAGCTACATCTAAAGTAGTTAAACGGAAAACAATATTTTTCCTACCCAAAAAAAGACGCCCGCTGTGTCTACTGCTTTTTCACGTCGCATCAACAATTCTTTCTAATATTTCTCTCTGTGCTTCATCTTCAAGCGTAATACACCTGTCTATTAATACCCGTCACTGGTTCAAAAGAAACATTTTACGTCAATGTCACTTAAGTGGCAGTCAGCAGTCGGTGGCTATGACAATAAAACAATGGACCGAGACGCGGTCGGAAACACTTCCTTCCTAAATCCATTAATTTAACAGCTGTAGACAGATTTAGGATTTATAATAAACTGATATGAAATCAACCTTTCACTTTAATCTTTTTGATTTCTTTAGAAGTGATTCGAATATCTATATCGAAGATAGACACTGCTGACAGCTCTATAATATATAATACTGAAGATATTTTAACATTTCATTAGGAATCTAAAATATGCATTCATAATCAGCGTATAATGTTCCCACTGCTGGGACACAGGCCTCCTCTCAATGAGAGGGAGTGGGCTGCAAGCTGCAATGCACTACGCGGGCCCAGTGCGGGTTGGTAGATGTCACATGTCTTCGAATTTTGGGTACTAGGACATGCCGGTTTCCTCACGATGTTTTCCTTCACCGTTTTGAAAGCAGTGACGAAGAAATAATTTACACAAAGTAAAGCGCCTGTCTGGGTTCGAACCTACGACCTGCAACTTGTAAATCACGGCCGCTACCATTGGGTCACCACTGCTCTTTTCTATAAAATAAAAAAATATTATCTATTAATATGTATATCATATTATAATAATATCTCTAAAATACTGTCGAATGAAAAATAATCTACCTACTCCTAACTTAACCATTTACTAAGTAAATGAGCTGGCCTCTATATAGCGCAGAAATAGTGTTGCAAACTGCCTCGTTAGTATAGTGGATACAAGTAGCTGAGCATGGGGTGCTGAGTTCGATCGGGGTTTTTCCATAAGGAATTTCTCAATAGATGCCCAGAGTCTGGATTTGTGACCGATTGATAGCCTGGCGGGGTGTACCTTCTAATCCTATGTCTAACCCATCAAGGATCACAGGGGCGATGGTATTCGAAGAGGGGGTCCACTAGGGTCCAAGCCTGCCGGGAAAGCGGGATCATCCAAAAGGGGTACCGCTGACCCGGAACATAAAGGGCCAAGGAAGGAACACGGGTGGGTTTTAGTCAGTAAGAGTCTGACACTCCCTTCCGCTCCACCCAGAGCGGGAGGAGTCATTTGATGATTTCACATAGGTACTCAAAAAAAAAAAAAAAAGGGGCGATGGTATACAGGTAACTGGTAACTCGACGTATTCCTTGCACGACGTCATAGTAGGGTTAAAATGCAACAAATTAAGCTACCAAATGTTCTACCGAAGTTCAGTAGTTTTTGAGTTAGTTACTTTTTCAGTATTTTTATGAAAAATCCCAGATTAACTCATTTGGAGCCAATTTAAAAATGATTTACAGCGCGACTGTACTGAAATTTAACTTAATATCATAGTTGATGCCGTAGCAGATCTTTGTTCATAATAAATTAAAAGTTCAAAAATGCCAGAAACCTTGGCAAATATCACTAAACAAACATTAACTTTTTGCGATTTTTGCTGTTACTTCATACAAATGTTGTCTAGTGAAAAAAAATAATATAAAAAAATAAATAAAAAAAATGGCTTAATTTGTTGCATTTTAACCCAACTATGACGTCCTGCAAGGAATACGTCGAGTTACCAGTAACCCTGTATGTTAAATATATATGGTATGCTATAGTATGGTATGGGGTGATGGAATATGGTATATTGCAAAAATCACAATGCATCCAAAGATCCACAATTTCAATTACAGCAGTTAACATATTTCAAAACAAAGGATTGTCCAATGTCCCACGGAATTAACTAAACCTTTTTCAGTCAGACATCAGACAGGTAAATTTTCTGTAAAATTAAACAGTTTCTAAAGTATAGCTTGGATAATTTAATTAATGCTCCCTGAAGAGTTAATTAAAACTTAATTCGACAAAAGTTTCTAATCTGAAAGCGGTAACGATTTATTTTAGGAGATAAGCAACAATCTTTACTTTCATGTCTTCATGAATACTTTATTTTTAAACAAAAAAAAAAGCCATTGAGGAAGTAGGCAAGTGATATATTATGAATATGATACACAGATAAGTGTATATTGAAGTATTTTTTACCATAATTAATTTATGATCAGGCTAAGTAATCGTATAAAATTATCAAACCTAGCCTAGTTATGAATAGAATAAATGTAGGTTTGATAATTCGGCGTAGGATGAATTCCATTGAAAATAAAAATTCATTAGGTTTTCTTTCCCGTCTCGACCCTAATTTAGCGTACATCTCGTAAACTGACTATAATTTTCCAACTGCTGGGACACAGGCCTCATCTCGGTGAGAGGGAGTGGGCCGTAATCCATGCACCCCGCGGGCCCAGTGCGGTAGATAGATGTCTTTGAATTCTTGGTTCTAGGACATGCCGGTTCCCTCACGATGTTTTCCTTCACCGTTTTGAGAGCAGTGGTGATGAAATAATTTACACAAAGTAAAGAACATGTCTGGGTTCGAACCTCCGACCTACAACTCGGTAAGTCACGGCCGTTACCACTGGGCCACAACTGCTCTGTACATACATTATTCAATTATTTATATTATAAAGAGACTAATGACCAGTTAAAAGCACTTTAATTTTAGTTAATTACTTATCAAGCTAATTATTTAATGCAATTTCACGCTCCGATACTGAAAACTAAGCGGCTTGTTCCCGTAGCGACTCAATAAGCGAACGTGCAACTTGTTAATGCTCAACTATGCTCAAAGTCGAGTCGTCGAGCATCGAATACTTCGCGACTCAACTCGACGCGTGCGAAATTCCCACCTTGGGTAGTTAATTTTATAAGTAAGACGAATTTTATGAAAATTAATTTCGTTGAAAGTGTTACATTTTCGTTTGATTTATATTTATGTTGGTCTTTTATACGGCGTAATATCTTGTTCATACGTATTTGTGTTATTATAAATGAGACAAAGAATATTAAATTGCGATTTACTAGATACAGCTTTAAGTGTATTTCTATTTGACTCTAATTATAAAAGTAACATACTTGCATCGGGTAGTGAATTAGGTTCTGATTTTTATGGAACATATTAGCTTTTAAGTCTTGTCTTTTGCAGTGTTTTTAATACCCAGTTGAATTATTCTTTGATGAACACACACTGAATTGCGCGCGCATTCACTCAACATCTTGATATTTATTAATCAAAGTACTGTGTTCAGCAAAAGATTTGATTTGAAACAGCATCTAGCATTGTCTACATGTAATGGTTTTAAATATTGAAAACCAAACAAAGACGATGCAGTACCAATTATGACAGTGCAGTTTTCAATTCAGTCAACTGAACAAATCCTGACTAGAGAAAGTACTTTAAGAAATTGTCTCCGTGTCTACACAAACATGTTTTTGCATATCACTCAGAAATAAACAGAGAAAATATTCAGCATAGGTATATTATTATACGTAAATCACCAGTAAATAAGTCGAAAAAAATATTCAGAAAGTAACGCCACCTCACATTTTGATGAAACTGTCTCTAAAATGCATACAAGTTATATGTACCTACTGTAAAAGGAGTTCGGAGAGACATCTTATTATGTGACGTAAATGTAAAGTGATATTTTACGATCTCAGACATTTTACTCGGATTTACGTAAAGGTTTTCTTGTTACTCTAATGTATCTAAATAATAGATGGTGGCTAAATATTAAGTGCGAGTCAGTAATTAAATAATAAATTGGTTGTGTGACATGCGAAAAGCAGAGACACAATCTAGAATTTATATTTCGTTATAGTGGATATTGTGTTTCCTTATGAATTAATAATTGAGTAGATCTATACTTAATATAAATTTAAGACACTTTTCGTGTATGGCTGTGTGACAACGATGTTCGTCTAAACTACGCAACGGACTTGGTTTGCACCATCATTTAGAT
Source organism: Brachylomia viminalis (assembly GCA_937001585.2). Taxonomy (NCBI): domain Eukaryota; kingdom Metazoa; phylum Arthropoda; class Insecta; order Lepidoptera; family Noctuidae; genus Brachylomia; species Brachylomia viminalis. The sequence continues at coordinate 17,005,902 of OW443299.2, forward strand.
GTATATGTAATGTAGTCTAGAAGATTTTTGTGTAAAATGCAGGACTATTATACTTGCATAGTATAATAAAGAAATCTAGGTGTTTTGTTACGTCATAAAAACGGGAATCAGGGGCGGGTCACCCCTACGATGGACGGCGAGCAATGGGTAGCTCGCCGTCCGATAAGGACCAGGCCTGGGTCGACGGCGCGTTGCGCGCGCCCCATAGAGACGTCAGCATTAACGACGGGGCCCGCTAGGGCCGATGCCTACTAGGGTTGCGGGTAAGTCCGAAAGGGTTACCGTGGCCCCTCACACAGGCGGCAACTGAAGGAACACAGGTGGGTTTTAGTCAGTTTCAGTCAGTAAGAGTCTGACTCGCCCTCCCGCTCCACCCAGAGCGGGAGACGTTATTATGATGATTACCAAAACAAAAAAAAAAGTCCGGGTCGCTAGATTGCTATACGGTAACACTTTGGTTTTCTTACTTTATAAAGAGCAGCCGCCAGTTCTAGAAGCCTATGATCTGCAAATCCATAATATCTGTTGCGAGAGTCCTAGGAGACCAAAATCAATAATATAGGTACCTTTATAAGCAGAAAAAGAAACATCAGCGTCCCTTCAAAATCTTTACGTATTAATGTTGAGGAGTTTACACGTAAGAATAGCGCAGTAAAGTCCTCCACAACCGACACACCTACAGCGTACCGTACCAGGGTAATAATACTTGATGCATTTCAAAGGCAACATTTCATAATTACAATAATAACTGGTGCTCTGCCAACGTTGGTAGTAAACACATTTTTCCTCGCAGCGGTCAAGTTTTACTGTTTACAAGACAGCCTGGAACCCTTCCAAAGTTTCACTACCAACTCATTACGGGACTAGTGTTAACTGCGAATGCCCGTGAAATCTTTTAGTGGGCACTTCAGTTGCCTGTTTTAATTCTGTCTCTACATTCACTTTGCCCGTTTCAATTCTGTCTCTACATTGCGTGCTTCGTTAAACTCGAGAGGCTATTTGGCTCATGTTTTTGAGATAGAGGGCTGGTCATTATTTTTCGTCGTATGAGCAAATTATGTGAAGTTATAGCGAGTGCTTAAATTTTGAGAGTTGACGGCAGACGGAACTCGCTACGTCTCGTCGACAACCGAAAATTTACAGCTTTTAATATTAATGGGAGTGAGCAGTGCCAGATTTGGAATGTTTTATGTAGTCTTTATAGATAAAGGTGCCTTTGTACAGATCTATCTTTGCTACATAATGTACGAGGAAACCTATTTTTATGCACACCATAAAACAAGACATAAAGAAAAATTCGACATCTCAAAAAGCTCTTAAATATAACCAACATCAATTTTAGTTTTATTATCCCCGTTCAATAGACTTTATCAAAGCACATACCTCATTTCGGTCCGATAGACATCCTCTATAAAAACACAGCTGCCATCGACAAAGAGTCTATTCTCGATGGTCAGTTATTGTTCAACACCGACCACGGACAATAGAGGACATCACAGATCACCCGTCCTCGGGCAACAATGCGACTTCGGTTTTGTAATAAGCTTTAGGATCGATCACAACTAAATATTTCTTACAATAACGTATTTTTTTCCACGTATCACTCTTTTGGACGCAGAGTAAAGTAGTTCCTCATATACATACTGGTATACTGGTGATTTATTTTGGCCATGTATGAGGTTTTTTTTATGTGTGATGTCCCCACGTTACGCGTAGGTCGATGTCGTTTTATTTTGACAAACGGACGTGAATTCTCTTTGTTGTCTTACGTGCGATATATCAACGTTGACATATAATTCTGTACGAAAATAAAAAAAGAGAATGGAGCCTTTTTGAACATGAATCGATAAAGTTTAAAGTGTTCGATTATTGAATGGAACTATTTCAATTTTTATCGATGTGAAATGTGTCTTTTGGTTCGTTGCCTGCATTCATAATTCAATTTCTAAAGCGCTTTAAAATCATAAAGCGTACGGTACCGCTTAGGAGCAGAGTGATAAGAAATGGTTCGATTAACATAAAAATGTCACCTGTTGTAAGTAATAGAAATAATTAAACCAATCGTTTCCAATAACAGTTGATTTATCATCACGCCAATAGAATTTCAATGGACACGACCACCCGCCGTAGTCCCTAACGATGTCGTTTTGGAGACAATAGTGTTGGTACAATGCAAGAATAACGACCTTCCGAGACACTCTGCCATTGATACTGATGCTAGCTAAACATCCAAAAACAAAAGACGAATATAAATCACAAGGGTCCCGTACACGCGTTTGAATGCAAATACATCTGTCTACCATCAATCAACATTACACTCTAAGCCGACACAATACGGTGTCTTATCCTCTAATCAAGTTAGCGGGTACACAAAATTTTAAATCATGATGGCTGGCTGTAACCGCTTCTGTGTAAACAATGGCCGTTTACAAGATGCATTATTACGCTGGTAACATAATTATTGACCCATTGTTGGGCCATACGATTCCCAAAAATGCTTCATGGGTGTTAAATGGGTTTACAATGGTATGCTAGAGGACTAAAGTGGACAAAATATTTTTACCACGACTCGGAACGAATTAATTGTAAGAAGACCCGATTGTTCGTTTTTGCAAAGGTTTTTGAAGCAGTAAAGAGGCTTTGGAATACATTGACCGTGATTTATGCACATTACTATTACTAAGGAGACAATGGATTTTAATAAAGACTTTTTAGACAATCATTGATGGATTTATGACCGATTTTATTAGACTTTAGTACTAATATAACGTCTCTCGGAAAACCATTTTTTTCTCTTTTACTTCCAATGGATACTTCCTAAGCTAATGGTTGACATCTTCGATCAACAGTTGCTATTGTTGATCGAAGGTTGGCATAAAAAAAAACATCTTCTATGTGAAAATCCACCAACCGTCCAACCCGCACTGGGCCTGCGTGATGGATTATGGCCCAGTCTCTCCCACATAGACTAGGATTGTGCCCCAAAAGTGGGAACGTTGTAGGCTGATTATGCTTTAAGCTTAGGTGAAAAATTCAAAATTACGACGATATTAACCTTACAACGTCAAAGCGTAACTCCTTAAAGTAATTAAAAGCAATTAAGGATAATTTACGTAAATATTTTCAGTAATAGAGGCGAGCGACTGAGTAAACTCGTAAACCTGACCACAGCCCTAGTCTAATTACCCTAGCTTCGTCCCTCTCAATGTCTGGGGAAAAGACTGGGACAGACAATTCGATAGACACCCCTTCTCAACAATTTACGGGCGTCGAGCGTTCTGGCTAATCTAATTGACGCTTTCACGTTTAGTTTGGCGCTGCCTTGACCTTTTGTAAATGCATTTTGTATGTTTTATGTTGTTGGCTTTTGACAATTAAGCTATTTTACGGCAGGGAATTTTACGGGTTAAATGTTTGATTCTATACATTGATTTGTTGGGTAAGGGGTTAACTGCTTGGATTAATTAGAATGGGGTTCCATATCAAGAACTAGGTATAAAAGACTGTACGATTTAAAAGTTTCCTTTTTGAACAAAATGCGATGGATTGGCATAGCGAAACTGTCCGGTTCCATTATTACAATTTTGTGATGGAACCCTAAAAAAAATATTATAAAAAATATTCCGACCAAAGGAACCCATAAAACTGCTGAAAAATATAAAAATTTTACGATCCAAATCCACGATTAGGTAAGTAATTAAACCAACCCTCACACACAAAAAAAGAACACGCCATGAAACAGACTTCCCAAAAGAAATACATCCAAAAGTGATTAGAAGACCACTTTTTTTCCTCTTACACGCAAAACGTAATTGCGTGCGTACCTTTTGTGAGGAATGACGTACCTCTGTGAAGCCTGACGACCCTCACAATCGGGACATTGTTGTTACTCATCGCATGACAGGCCAAATTAACACATCGTCCAATCTATGCCCCCTCCGAGTCCTCGTGTGTACACAAGAAAAGTTTTGTGGTAGTAACGATTTGATAGTACGGTCCAATTAGAATAGTACCTACCTGGCCGTTTTGGTAAATGTTGGGGATAAGTAATAAAAGGTTCTGTAATTTCGTATATTTGTATTTCGGATAATGTTTGCCTTTACAGGAAGGGTGAGTAGCTTTGATTTAAAAAGTTTCAGTGGTCAGACTAAGAAAAACCACTCATTGCCATGCACCCCGTATTTAATGTTTCATGCATTTTCTTCTGACACCGTCATGCCCAAAATTCTTTAGCATCTTCTAAGCTACCACTGAGATTGCCTAACTCTCTATGTGAACAGTACTGGTTTTACTGTAAAAGTGCCTCATACATTTTCTGAACTTCTATCAGCTTGGGATGAGAAAACTATTATCAAAACTAACAACACAAAACATCCACTTCGCTGAACTCTAACAAAACTTTCCTAGCAAGGAGATGACCAACCAATTAATTACGAAACTTAGTTCTAAGTTCTAACAAATGACGATCAAGACCATAATTCAGCCACGTCATGATACATACCACCGTGAGAAAACTTGCTACGTAATGTGGGTAGTAGAAAATTTTGGAATCGCGTGCGGCGAGCGCGAGCGCAACGACTAGGGGTGCCGCACGCGATACCGTTTTCTTTCGTAAAGAAACCGGTGCTTATGATTTAGTGGCACGCTTGGAAATGGATGTTTTACTTATCTATGAAAGGATTTCGAAGATGGATTTTGCGTGAGGTATTAATTTGTTTTGTGTTCTCTGGGATATTTATTATTTTGCCTGTGATAAAAGGATATTTCTTACCAAAGAGAATCTTACCTTAAGATGAATGCCTGGTATTTGATAATGACATTTTGGCTTAGAGGGTTACGAACCCGAGTCCGTGTTCAAAATAAGGCACGTGGCAAATGTGATGAAACAGAACATAAGTCCTGTATGCCTTGTAGGTAGGCAGAAGTGCCATTATCTGGCTTATAGTTAAGAAAAATACTGTGTACTTATCATGTTCGATTTCTTCTTTAATTAGAAAATATACATTGAATCAGTTCTACAATATGAACTAATCTTGTGTAGTGCGCGCAATAGTTTCCTTATCGTATGTAATTAGTATTTCGACAATAACTTTGAAATGACAATCCCACCAAAAATTTAGTTTTTGTTCAGTGTATGAAATAATGATTTCTTGCCGATTGTGTTTCTTAACTCAAAATAATTATAAAGACAAGATTATGTGACGAGCTGCATGTACAACTGAAATATGAAAAAAATGGAAAATGTACTACTGTGTTGGAAAAAAAAGATACAAAAACATTTTCACCAGTCCTTCAAGATATTCTAATTGCTAATCTTATGACAGTTATGACACGGTCTGAATTTATTCAAGGTGGTACCAAGACAAATAACACACACGATCAGAGAAAATAAAAAAATAGAACTAATATAAGGAAAGGACTCCTTTTTCCTAAAAGTTAATTTAAGACAACAAAACGTTTACCTTTCAGCGTAGGCACCACTTACGCAAAAGAAAGGCCAAAAGCCTTACAGGTTACGTAAATGTCTCCAAAAGATGTTTTTATACAAATATCCGCTACCTAAGTCAATGTTTTGTTAAACTTATATTTGGCTCCAACTTCTTCGTAAAAGGTAAAACAATCCGAAGTTTGACCTTCTTCCGCAACGTAAATTCATTGCATATTTTAACACTATATTTAAAAGGTCGAATATATAAACTTTCGCCCATTCTTCTCCTAATGCATAAGAGCCGTTTTCTAATATTCAACCTTCAGTCAATTTATTAAAAAGACCCGCTTTCATCAAAGTATCCGTACATTATGTTTTCCTATTACTTTCATAATATTTATTTTACATGGTCCAACTACCTTTAACTGAAACTGGACTTTATTTTTAATGGCATAAAGTTCCTTTTTGGTGAAATATAAAGGTATATTCAGTACTGTTGCAAGTTGAGCGAGCCCATTTCTTTCGCCGCCCATAATAATGTTTGGCGATTTATCAAATCGCAATTTCGTAATAGATACCCGCTTGATGTGAAAGATGATAAAAAGTTATATATTGTCCCTTCGTTTGCGCTAAATTGAAACGGTCATTTGGTCAAATAAGTGTTTAATACTCCTTAGGGGATAACATTTTGGGTAATGCTTAATTTATTTTGTTGTTTCGTAACAATGTACCCTTATTTTACAAAATATTTGTTCAGTAATTATAATATTGTCACGATATTATACAGGGTTATTGGTAAAACACCATCAACCTCTTAAGGGGTCATTATATTCATCAAAAAATAATCAGCTGTTACCTACATTTATGTTTGCAGAACTCGTCAAAATGTAGGAACCAGCTGATTTTTTTTTTCGCTATTTCAAATTTGGTCCCATAGTAAAAGTTGTTCATAATGATGAGTACAATGACCCCTTAAAAGGTTGATGGTGTTTTACCAATAACCCTGTATATTTTACACAAAGTGGATTTTCCATTTTTTCACAAATATATTAAAATACAGTGATTATAAAGGTCTCATGGCAATCTCAAGTATTAAGGAATACGTTTTCATTTATCAGGAAATATCTGAATACTTATTTCGTAGGTTTAATTGGTAACGGAAAATCAGGAACAGGACTATAAAAAAACAATGAATGCGTTATTGTAGGTACCTACATTGCACAATGTATTAGACACAAACGTAGGCCGCTATATTTATACGCAATACTATCTTTTGTTATAGCCTTTTGTGCCCCGCTATCTGTTTTATCGCTACCTCTTTGTGCCAGAACAACTATCATGACGCGTCAATTTTTTTTACCCTCTATCCCAAAGGTCAGAGTGATAAGGTTGTTTTTTGAACAACAAGAGTTTTTTAAGCTACATTTCCTTGTTGTTTTCTTCAGCGATACACCAAAGATGACAATAGATTTAAATGACTTTATTCCTGATGGTTTGTGTCCGGTACTGTCACGTTCGAAGGCGTCCCAGTAATTTATGTAACTCTTTTTAAAATTCGTGTTAGACGTTGTTGGTACAAGTGAAACAGATAGGGATAAGAATAATATTTGAATAATCGTGAGTCGGATCTCGGGAGTATTTTTGTTTGGCGATGACCTTAGCTTTTGTGCTCACAAAAAGAGGTAAATGTAGGGTTATGCTGCGTGAGGTACAGTTTTGTACCTTTTTCTTTATACTTTAAGTTTATTTTTATTTGATCTAAATTAAAAAAAAAACACATTTCAATGTAACTCGTGTGAGGTCACTCCTATGTTATTACAACAAAATGATTTTAGTTGATAGGTTCCTAAAAAAAATGTTTGATGATTTATAAAAATGTTTATTTTTCTTTTACGAACACGCGATCAAATACATTCGTTTTAATTATACAGTTGCACCCTTTTGAATTAAGTTCAGTGAATCGTCTGTAAATTCTGTTTGCACAGACAAATTTAATGAAAACATTTTGGATTATAGCGACTTTTTATCTTTAACTTTTAAAAGTTAGCATTTTTAAGGAAGCCAAAATAAACACAAAAAAAAACACAAATTTAGAAAAATGTAAAGGATCATCATAAAGGGCGCCAAAATTATTACTTAAGTGTTTATACTGCTAGAGCAATTAAAATAAGAAAAACACATGTTCAGGAAATCATAGTAACAATTATAGTAGTGGCCCATAAATTATATTTAACTATCCATTCTCAAATAATATCACGTTACCCATAACTCCTTTATTCGTCGTAACCACGCGAAACTTTATAATTATTGTTTGTACAAGCAATAAAATGCAGTTTGTTTTATTTGTACTGTTTAATGAGTTCGTTAATGGGACAGAGTAATTACTTTTCGACATGGTGTACATTCTTGTTTGTTATTTTTCTAGTTAGAATTTAGAATTTCATATGTTCTTAATTGAAATCCCGTTAGATGTAAGGATAGGCACGCGAGTTTCATCACCTTTAAAAACATAATTTTTATATTAGCTATAAATCCTCATAATAAATACGAGAATGTAAAAAATCTGGTTTATTTTTCAATCAAAAGTCCATTAAACGAAAAATAATTTTCCCAAAAAAAATATTAAAAAAAATACAATAACAATCCAAAAAGAAAAAAAAATACTTACACCTATCCAATAGATCCATGTAAAACACAACAAGTCCAACCACAAAGTCGTCCCACAACACAACACAAGTAGAAAAAATTACCAGCGTTACGAATTTTCCGTGGGCGGTTTTTCCGCCCAAACGCGTGCACCCTCCTCTACAGTCGAAACGGTACTGAGGGGAGGGATACCTTCGGGACAGCTCGGTACTTCGAAAGCCTACAGACGCGCGCATCTGTACCTTAAGCTGTGTACATGTTAAGGGAGCCTTCATATGTTAGGCATCAGGTCGCCAGGATCCGAAAATGGCACAGCTGTTTCTTAAGATTATTGCGGTTGAGAAGTGTTTTAGCTTGAAACAGGTTGAGGATTAAGTGGTATTTAGGACTTCATTACAGATATGCATTTGCTTCGTAGAAAGATTCGCTTTTCTGTGCATTTTAATCGTGAACTTTCAGTTCAATGTTCGAATTGGAAACGCTTGCTTTTGGTCATCAAGTTAATGAAACAGAACAAACAGTACCTAACTAAAGAAATATCTATTACACAAAACTACGACTACTAACGTCTATGAACAGTTTACGTACCGAACAAACTATTACAACAAAACAAATAAAACTAACGAGCCTTATTGCCCACTAAAAGAAAAACATGTAAACTAACAAAAGCGAAACTAAGTTCAAGTACTACGGCTTAAGCACTTAATTAATCGCCCGGAGAAAATCAACGGACCATCATCTTTATTGCTCTCACAAAGATAAATGTGTACATTGTGTCACATGTCGACGGTGCGAGCAATATATTACCCGGGCAGGGAAAAATTACGCACAATAAAAACTGGAGTTCCCGAGAAATTAACGATGTTACCAGTTGACAGCGACTCAGCTTATCTGCGGCTTTTAATGGCTGGGGAAAGTAACCGAATAAGTGTAGGTGTAGGTTACGTCACGGGCAGTGTTGCTGGTATGATATTCCATTTTTTTTATTTGTTATTATAATATCTTTCATAGCAGGAATTGCTTTTGTTGCATAGGTCTGAAACTCTAATCACTCGTGCATAAACGACAATCACACTCGTCACACTAGAAACTGGTTTTTCGCTGTTGACTTTTTTGTGTCTTGCAGACAGACATATTCATTATTGTGTAGCACTTTCGATTCAATTTCGGAAAAATAATTTTCAGTTAAAAGAATAACAAAACATTTCCTCTACAGATTTTCGCCGAGTTATAGTGATGTAACCTAAATCTGTTTCAGGTTTATATCTCAACGTTTTCACATCACACCATTAACTGTTTTTCTTTTTTCCTAATGAAATGTTTTCCACCATTTTAATTCTTTTATTTTTCCCGTTTTGTTTTGTTTAGGCCATTAGTCTTACACATTTTTAGTGACCGCAATAAGCGGATTGTGCCCTTACAAATTTACGATTTTTCCTTGGAATCTTTTTATCGAAACGGCAAAGTATATTCTGAAAATAACTAATTTAATTTTTACTATAAATCCAAGATTGGAATGCTTGGAAACATGCTGGTCCAGCTCCATAAGACAATCTAGAGTCTAGACAAAATCAATATTGTGGCTACTTTAATATGTTGTTTGTATAATTTATTATTTTTATTAATGTAACTCACACACACACTGACATATTACTTGTTTTAATAATTTGGAAAATCGTATACTTTTATAATGTTTGTAAATATGTGAACACCATGTTTCTATCACATAATTAACTTATTTGTCATTGCTACATCTTTTTATTATTTTTACCTATTGTGGTAGGGTCAGTTTATTATAGGTGCATCCGTCTTCACTTATAATTATATAATTGATGTATACAAAATATTGTAACACATTTTAAAAGAGTAACGGTGGAGTTTCTAGCCCTTTCTTCTCCATACTATATATATACTACCTTTTGGAAGGGGCGACTAGAATCAATTCTATTTTAATGTAAATGTTGACGCTCAAAAGTGCCTTTTATGTGCCTACTTGAAATAAGTAAATGCTTTGACTTTGACTTTGAATAGCAATATAATAATAAAATAATACTTAATATTATAATTTAAAAAACGTGTCTTGGTCGTTCTTCTCCATAGGTAGGTACCTACCATGCTTTGGAATGGGCTACTAGCTTCATATACTTACGTTGATATTTTTTTTCATGGAGTCAGTCAGTCAGAAATTTCTGACTGACTGACTCCATGACCATTCAAAAGTGCCTATAAATGGTTTAATTTAAATAAATGATTTGGATTGAGTTGAGTTGAGCAGCAAGTTTTCTGCAAAAAAAATATCGACGTAAGTCATTAAATCGCCGATTGGCTTTAGTTTCGTAATGTTCGTATCACTTTCGGAAGTATGTCTGTTATGTTATGGCTTGATGTTTATCATCACCAACTCCAACAAACAACTCAATTTAAAATGGAAACCTATTTACTTAAGTATAAAATAACTTAACCATACCCAATTTATGCAAACAGTTGCAAAAAAAGAACTTCAACACACCTAGGAACTTCAATAAATATAAACCACACACCACGCTATCTACCAAAAAGCCTTTAATACTAATAATGTGGCAATGACACAAGCGATTTCCTTTAGAGCTCTCTTACCGAACTGAACGCACTTTTGAAAACACCTCGGCGACCAACCAAACCAGACCGGTGATCATAGTTCATTTTTCCCCCGTTCTGTAGAAAATTTGAATACGAAAGAAGGGAGAGGGAGGTCTTTTTAAACTGGTCGTGAAATAAAAAGTGAGATACGTGTGCCTCTTTGGACTATTAATCAATGTCCCCTAAAAGCCTCTGTGCTACACAAAAAATTAACGCAGTACAATTGTATGAGAGAGAACATTCTCATGTGGTCGTACCATTGTTGTACATGCTTTTATCATTCTATAGTTATGTATATTAGCCGTTTTGCTGCCCCCTAATGGTCAGTCGTGGAGTGAAATGGACAAGAGGCTCACTTGCTTTATGTTATCCGTTTTTCTGAACTGCTTTCAGGATTTTGAAATTAGATTTATAGGTAGTCATTTGTTTTTGGCCTGGTTATGTCTAGCTTTCTTGTACTGATATTAATGCGGCGCTTTATGTTTTCTGTGGGTAGATTTAACTATTAGTCATTCATGTTTTGCAACCACCAGAATGATTGAGAACAAGTCATTTTGTGGCTTTCTTACAAGATGTCCCACCATGTAGTGGTTTTGTTAATTTTGTTAAAGGGAATCTAAGTAAACAATAGCATTTGCCTGTTGCTAGATACAGCATTTTGAGTTGATAAATTTATATAGCAAACGTAGGTGTGACGTCCATAGATCCGAAGCGTCAGCACGTCTTCGTGCAATAGTGGTATGGTTTTTTTTTCTTTGACTGTTTGCCATATATTATTCTTTATACAAAAGCTGTCAAACCGAAATATTTATTCCTCAGATAAAAGTTATCTGACTATTCAAAAATCAGCCCTAAGAATGCTAAGACATGTGATAATATAAGTACAACATTCATCTATGTTAAATCGTGTAAATAGCTTAAACAAAGAGTACTTTTTTCGAATGAAAAGCTTACATCTTTAGTAGTTACTAAAGAAATAGGTAACCTTTCCAATGATGTTAAAACGGTGCGGGTGGATCACGTTTCAACATCACAAAGACATTTAATCCATTTATCTAGTCCCGACCGTTCTAGACTGTGCACTGCAGAAATTTTGCTTAGTAGGTTGGTACCGAAACTAGATAGATAGGTATTTTAGGTTACCCGTTTTAAGTAAGGAGTTAGTGCTACCTTTTAAATCTTTGCGATCAACCGGGCCAGGTATTTTTGGTAAAGCTTTACGTTTAAATATATGTTGGCACTAGAAGCGTAAGTGGAATGATTAGGTATAAAACTTGCTTTAACGATAGTCCAACACAAAAATTATTCTATGAGAAAATTAGGTAGGTATTTTAAAAAAGGACAGTATCGTTTAAGCTTGATTTTAACTATAAACCTCATTGGTTTGATTTTAGCATTCGACATAAATCAGTTATAATAAAGTAAGTTATCTAAAACTACGCTTTTTGTAATTGCTAAGTCTCGTCATTTCATGAATTGTATCCTCAAAATAGTAATAGATACTGAACTGAAAATACCTAACTCATTAAAATTATAACCCTCCAAAACTCAAGTTAAAATGCACAACCCAAGTAGTATGTAAACGGGTGTTTCATTTTAGATATAAAGTGAGGTGGAGTGAGCCCCACTCAGCGGTCGCAAGCCTATCTTCATTACGATGTCTGGCGGGACAACGCTGCCAGAAAACCGCCGGTTTAGACAACAGACTCTATATGTAAACGAACATATTTAAGAAAAAGTATTTAGAAAATTGAAATTGTTTGGTATTTTCTTGTCTATTTTTCAGTAAGCAGTTTATTTTTAAACAACTGCAAAATAAAAGAAGGAGGATGTTGTAAGAACCCTATTAGTACAGTTAGGGACATTAATTGGTTATCAAATTGACACAATAAGTCAAGTGTTATAGCCATTTTAAACAACGGTGATAGAATATCAGTTCCGATTGGAATGTACAGGGTTAGGTACTTGTAATTCGATGTATATCTGTCAGAAGCTGATAGGGGAGCCAAAATGCGACAAATTAAACCCCCCAAATTATGTATGACTGAAATTCAATAGTTTTCGAGATATCTGAATTTTAAGTGTTTTTCGATATTTACCCAAAATTTGACATGAAATTCCAAATAATAAAAAAACTGCATATTGAATGGGTACACTGGCACTTCATATAAGCTATTAACATAATTAAAAGTGCCTACCTAATTCAACAAACTAATGTAAAACGTACAAGTAAACCGGAATAGACAAATTAAGTTGGTAGTCCATTTGCTTACCAAATTAACTTCCCTAACTTCGCCTTTAGGTATTTAGATAGTTTTCATTGTCCACACGTCTCTGTCAAAAATTATATAAATGGTTACTGAATGATAATGTTCAGCAGCAGAAAATAAACGAAATCGCAATCCGAAAACGTTGTCGAAGCTAAACATTAACGCAAACGTGCACGTTAATGTAAAATATTGAATAAAAATGGTAATGGAAAACGTTCCTACAGATAACAAAAGATTTATGATAACCAAACAGGCAAAATAAGAATGGGTTGAGTTTGGATACAGACTTGTAGGATGTAATTTTGGTCGTTTGCGTAATCTGATGGGCGGTGGCTAAAACACGGCCTACCATTTTGTGTATAATGTCTTTATTTGGTATCATTTTTCATTGGGTTTGATTAAACTAGTAAAAAATCTGCAGGTGTTTATGGCTCGCGTAGAGGTCGAAAAAAAATCTGTAAGAAGAGAAGTAGAAGAAAAAGAAGAGAGAAGTATTCTCCATTAAAAATACATAATATAACTACTACTATATGCTAACTTTTATAGTGTTCGGTCAAAAGGTGTTGGTGTTTACTATACCAGAATCACAACAAAAAAATAACTCTTAACACACTATAAAAGTTTCCATTCTGGACCCAAGGCACCCCTGGAGGTTACCCCTGGGGGTGCCACGGGAACTGAAATTCAGACCCGTGGCACGAGGCTGTCCAGCGTGCCAAATACACGGCCCGCGAGGAGTTGGTGGAGACTCTGAACGGAGATCCATGGGGGCGCCCTTACAAAATGGTGCGGAATAAACTCCGCACCTGGGCCCCCCCGCTGACGCAGAGTCTCCACCCCCAGCTGGTGGAGGAGGTGGTGAGCGCTCTGTTCCCTTCACGGGGGGAGCATATTCCCCCGCCCATGGCTCCGCCGCTCGCGGTGCCTGAAGCGGACCACGCGGACGACGACGACACCCCTGAAGTGACCGGGGTAAATCTGAGAGTGGCGGTAGGTAGGCTGAAGGCCAAAAATACCGCACCAGGACCCGACGGCCTGCCAGGGAAAGCCTGGGTCCTGGCCTCGACGGCTCTTGGGCCTCGACTGGAGGCGCTCTTAAGCGCATGTATGGAGAGAGGCCAGTTCCCACTCCGTTGGAAGACGGGGAAGTTGGTCCTCACTCGGAAGCCAGGGCGCCCTGCGGACTCTCCGTCCGCATACCGGCCCATTGTGCTGCTCGACGAGGTCGGCAAGCTCTTTGAGAGAGTAATTGCAGGCCGCCTCGTCGGGCACCTGGTGAGGACGGGGCCGGATCTTGCGGATAGTCAGTTCGGCTTCCGCAAGGGGCGCTCGACGGTGGACGCCATCATGCGCGTTAGAGCCCTCACGACGGGGGACGCGGTGTCTCGGGGCGGGGTTGTCGTGGCGGTGTCACTCGACATCGCCAACGCATTTAACACCCTGCCCTGGAGTTGCATTGGGGAGGCACTCCGGTATCACCGGGTGCCAACCTACCTCCGTCGAATAGTCGAGGCATATCTGACGGACAGAGCCGTCATCTACCCCGGTCGCGATGGGGAGTGGAACCGGCGAGAGATGTCGTGCGGTGTCCCACAGGGATCGGTTATAGGGCCGCTCCTGTGGGACATCGGTTACGACTGGGTGCTGCGGGCCGACCTCCCTGATGGCGTCAGCATGGTGTGCTACGCTGACGACACGCTGGTCCTGGCGCAGGGGAGGTCGCATCAGGCGGCGGCCGACGCGATGACCCGCGGGGTTGCGATAGTCGTGGAGAGGATCCGGCAGTTGGGTCTCCAGGTGGCTTTGCACAAGTCCGAGGCCATGTCTTTCCATGGGCCCCGGAACAGGCCACCATCGGGATCCCAACTAACGGTAGGAGGGGTTCACATCGGCGTCGAGTCCACGATGAAGTACTTAGGACTCGTGCTCGATAGCCGGTGGAACTTCGTGGAGCACTTCCGACGTTTGGCCCCCAAACTGGAACGGACTGGGGCCGCCCTCAAGCGGCTTCTGCCCAACCTGAGGGGTCCAAACGCCTCCTGCCGGAGGCTTTACGCGGGGGTCGTGCGGTCCATGGCTACATATGGGGGGGCCCCATGGGGGGTGTGGGCGCGCGGAGGCACTACGCCGGGGGGAAACCCCGCTTCCGCGGCAAATCGCGGCGGAGCGGACGGACCTCCGGCGCGATCTCATGGCGGCATGGAAAGAGCGACTGTCGCAACCCAGCGCAGGGCACGTCACGATAGCGGCGGTAAGACCCCTCCTTGAGGAGTGGCTAGAGAGGCGTCACGGCGTCTTCACCTACCGCCTGACGCAGGTCCTCACCGGACACGGAAGTTTCGGGAGGTTCCTGCACATCATCAGGCGGGAGGAAACGCCCGGGTGTCACCACTGCGATGATCGCCCCGAGGACACGGTGGAGCATACGGTGGGGGCCTGCCCTGCATGGGCGGAGCACCGCCGTGTCCTCGTAGAGGCGATCGGCAGCGGCGGCGACCTCTCACGCCCGGCCTTGGTTCAAGCCATGGTCCGGGGCGAGGGGGAGTGGGAGGCAGTCGCCTCCTTCTGCGAAGCAGTCATGCTAGCGAAGGAGGTGGCGGGGCGGGAGAGAGAGAGAGAGTCTCCCGTCCAAGCCGCCGCGGTGGACGCTCCGGGCGTCGGGAGCCGCGTGACGACTCCCGGCCACCGTAGGCGCGGGCCTGCGGGTGGTGAGTAATGGGTAGCTCACCGTCCGATCAGGATCAGGCCCGTGCCGGACGGCGCGTACGTGTTCCACGCGCGCCTCAAAGAGATGTCAGCATCGAAGAGGGGGCCCACTAGGGCCCAAGCCTGCCGGGAAAGCGGGATCATCTATAAGGGGTACCGCTGACCCGAAACATAAAGGGCCAAGGAAGGAACACGGGTGGGTTTTAGTCAGTAAGAGTCTGACACTCCCTTCCGCTCCACCCAGAGCGGGAGGGGTCATTTGATGATTTCCCATCCTCAGAAAAAAAAAAAAAAAAAAAAAAAAGACCCGTGGCACCCCGAGGTCCTCAAATCCATACAACGATGTATTAGTGGTATCACGGGTCCTATTTCCCAGTACCCATGAATCCACCAATCGAATAGTGCTGCGATAGATGGACAACAGTAACAAAATAATTTCAATCAATTTCCATTTGGGTCAAATAATTTACAGGCAAGTACCTACCTACTAAAGTTCTTTAACCTACTAAAGTAATTTTTTTCTATAAAATCTAGTCGTTTCTGACGCGGCTCCGCTCGTTTCGCTCGCTCGGCTCGTGCGTAGGGGGTCACAGTTTTAACATAACGTAACCTAACAAAATTTTTTTAACTTCTTTTGATAAATAAGCAAGCACTGCACTAATTGACCTGGGGATGCCACGTGTCCGAATCCAAGTTCCCGTGGCACCCCCAGGGGTATCCTCTAAGGGTGTATATATACAGGGCGTCCCATGGATATGCCACATGGAGGGAAAGTACCTTGAATATTGTAGATGGGACATTTTACTGAAAGAAGACATTATTTGAATTTAAAAAAAGCAATTTAAACTGCATTCATAGATATTTAAATAATTTCTTGGTTGAACCGGAAATCGAACCCGTTACACGAGAAAAATAATCACCCTGTAGCTTCATACCGATCGAAAGGCTTCATCATAAGGATTATTTTTTGCTAAATGTCAAATTACTCGAAAATGGTCGACATTTGCATAGGGGTCATACGGGGTCATTTGGTTGCAAATGACCTTCCCTACATCCCTTTAATGGATTGCCGACATATTAACAATAACCCTTTAAAGGTAGATATGATGGGTAAATTAAAATGTTAATCAGTCCCCACACAGTCATAGTCTAGACATAGGCTCTCTGGTTTAAAGATTTAATTTAGCCGGTAGGTACTGCGATGCAAACCAGAAAAAAATCTCGGTAGTTGCTCAAAACGGTCAGTTTACCTGCATGAAAAACATGGAATGCTAATTGACAAGATCCTGATTTTGGGTCGCTCGTAATTTGCTGTATTGCTCTTCCATTGGCCAGCTTAGTACAAGATTAAAGCCAAATCTTTTGTTTGTGTGTTGTTGTTGTGTCATTACTAAGGCTCTACTGTCCATCCATCCGTCCGTCTGTCACAGGACTGTATCTTTTGAACCGTAATAGGTAGACACTTGAATTTTTCACAGAGTGTATGCTATGGCCGCTTTAACAACAAAAAATTAAATAATGTTAAAATACAAGAAACGTGTTTTTTTACGGTTGTGCG
This sequence comes from Brachylomia viminalis, assembly GCA_937001585.2. Classification (NCBI taxonomy): domain Eukaryota; kingdom Metazoa; phylum Arthropoda; class Insecta; order Lepidoptera; family Noctuidae; genus Brachylomia; species Brachylomia viminalis. The sequence continues at coordinate 17,023,129 of OW443299.2, forward strand.
GTAGTACGGAACCCTTCGTGTGCGGGTCTGACCCGCACTTGGCGGCATTTTACAAACCAAGGCAGACACAATTTGAAAATTGAAGTCTTAGCCCTCAGCATACTTATCCCTTTAAAATTTACTCTCCACCAAATAACAAAAGCACATCGGACGCCCCCTAAAACATTCATCACGAAACGAAGGGTTTAACTAATTAATAAGGTATACACTTAAAAACAGAAATCCGTCTAAAAGGACCAAAGTTTGCAACACTCGCCTTTAATCCACAGGCCGTCGCGTCGAAGCTCGAAAAAGTGTTGCCAACCGTTGAAAATTGGGATTACAGCTGTAAGCTGGGAATAATGCTGGCGAATATACTGCGCTCTGTCAATGTATCGACGCGAGGATTTCCATTGTTAAAACGCTTTTAAATGATGTATGAGATACGATAAACGAAGTTTGTATGAAATATTCTTCATTTTTTTATCTGGATTGGTTGTATTTTTTGGCCACGAAACTTTTAATGCACAAGGCGTACGTTTCTTGTACTTCTTCTGTCGGTCATTACTTCTTGAAGTGGTTATAACTAACTAGGTACTGCAATTGATGTCCTACTAAAACGGCCCATGTATTCTGAAAAATCTCACAGTGAAAACGAAAGTAAAGTGATCTTAAAGTGTCAGGCAATTGTGTGTCGTAAGTCAAACCCTAGCATCAGGTGGAATGACAGATCACGTCAAGCTCACTTCACCTAAATTTTCACGCTGAGATGTCTATCTGAATTCTGAAAAGTGCTATCATACTTTACGGATACTTCATTTGCTGAACATAGATCAGTCAATGAATAAAAAATCTTACCAATGCATTCAAGTGTGCTCAGATTACTAGCAAAACTGCAATAGTCAATAAAAATAATTATATTTTACCAATAAGCACAAGTATTTTAATCAGCATTAAATTCAAATTTCCACACAACCATTAAAACAAAGCCTAAAGCATTCCAAAGGAACAATTTTACAACTCACTTTACGCTAAAATATTTCATATTAAAAAATTAATACATTTAGGTATAACTGTACCTAAAATATATATTATTACCTATACCTCGCTCATCTCACGTCTGCAATTAAATTTGAATCCCCCTGTTTATAAGTTTGAAGTACCACCTACACGCTGGAAGGTGAAAACTCGATACAAATTGCGTTAAAACGTAATAGAACTCGTTTCCCGTAAAAGTTTCCATCAGATTACGACGCAAATTCAATATTTAAGATTGATTTGGGCAGATGGCTGAAGGGCATCGTCTTTCGAAAAGGGCAAATGCGTTTATGTGTGTGTTATAGCACGTATCTGTTTTCGGTTTCTGTGAATTTGGTTTTTGGTCCTAATATCCGGAACTTTTAAGAATAAGGACAGCAAATTGTACTTTTTCTTAATATGTTAAAATGTTACTTGTTTCATCGCAGATCTTTTCTACCTCAGTCAGGCTTTACGAGTTAGCTGAACTATTCATTTTACTTTGTAGGAGAGACATTTGTTAGTTTGTTGCCAAAGATTTTCTATTTACGTTGAAAAATAGTACCTGTAAAAGCTCAAGCAAAAAAAGAACGTCTTTCATACGACCTCCATAAAGATAACAGCTTAGACATAATACAGTATCAGCCTCATATTCTATTACAGGCTGTTTGAAGCCATTAGGGTACTCATTTTAAAAGTATAATGTACCAAAATTCTCAGTCAATTAAGCATTCTGCTTGGAAAATAGTCGAGCCTTTGTTAACATTGTAAGCGAGACGAATGTAAAAGCATTTTTACGACATGACCCAAAACCCTAAGAAAATGAAAGGAAAAAATAAAACGAATTTCATACTTAAACTTAGTGAAGTGAATCGTATAAATACGGGTTTCGGGATCGAGCCAACTCGAATGCTAATTTCAAATCAAGACTTGGAAATCTGGCCAGCTTATATAACGAATGGCTAAGTTCACGAACCTAGACTAGAATCCGTATATTGTTCTGTATCTGATTTAAAAAAGGTTTAATCGGATTTCAAAGAAACTTATTGTCATTGATATTTTTCCAGACAGTCTTCAATACAACAAATCCAAATCATCATTCCACTTCTTTGTATTTCTCGATTAATTACTTTCAAGAAACGATTGTATCGAGTCAACTCGATTCTTCCTCTTCTTCGCTTCCCTACTTGAACTCGTGGAAATTTGCATGATATTACAGCTCATCTGCCTCGCAAGCCTTGTGTACAGCGGTAAACGATCCACAACAGAAATTTGAATTTTTCCTTTGAATTACTGAAGAATTGATAATCAGATCGACGGTATTTTTGTACAGAATCTTTTTTAAACTGATTTGGACTTAATGGTATCTCGTTCGATGTTTCGTATTTCAAAAAATATTCTGTGCGGCTTTGTTTTGTTGAATAATTATGAAACGTATCTTCAATGTTTCTTTTGTTTCTGGAACTTAGGACTAGCTTCTGAGTATTGTCACCTCTCTGTCTAACCTATCCTGTAAACTTATATTCCTAAAAACCAAGAAGTTTTGAAAAGGGAAAGATCCAATCCTTTCACTTTAACCCCTGCACGCACACAGCCATAACTGCAGTGCGATTCTGTAACCATCTCACCGTGAAAACTTAGGTGAAGTGAGCGTTGAGTGAGCTGTCAGTGTCGCCCCACTGATGCTAGGGATGGACCAAGCATTTCATTTGCAGTCAAAATCGAGGTTTTAAAATAAGATTTTTTATGCAAATTCTATGGATAATTTTATATTATTTCAAAGCTAGTATATTTCTTTTGTCTGAAAGAAAACAATATTGAGTTTCTAACTGAATTTCCGTTTTGCTATTTTATTGTAAAACCCCGAAAATAATAGCTTTGAAATAATATAAAATGATCAATAGATTTTGGATAAAAAATATTAGTAAAATCTCGATAACGATTGTCAATCTAACGTTGGTCAATCCCTAGCATCAGTGGGATGACACTGACAGCTCACTCCACACCAGTCTTCACGGTGAGATTTTTACAGAATCGACCGGCTGTTTTAATATTGTATAGTTTCTGGCCACAAGCTTGCCAACTCCCTCGACAAATGAAGCGTGTCATCTCCGTTTGTACATCCCGCCACCCACACACATATACACACGTTCTAATTCCCCATTCTTTTTGTGTGTAAACGCCCCGAAGCGTCCAATTTACAGAAAAAGAATCCCACAAACACAGTGTTTCCCGCTTCAGATCACACCATGCACTATTTGAATTTTCTCCCAAGGGAGGGTGGAATCAATTTAAATTTTAACTCACACTTAATACACCCTTGTTTGGTGTCTAAGTGGTGTGTTTGAGGCACCCTCTGTTTGGAACGAATAATAAGTTGGGAAGACAACGCTGGTGAAATAGTCCAAAGGAAAATTCTTTGCGATGCTGTTGATATTTGTTTTGTTGGGTACCTACATGGCTGTATTAATATATACGTGCGGTGTGTGACTACATTGCCAAACGATTCAGTTACCTATGTAGAGAAGTACAGTTTAGATTGCAGTATCACTGAGGATTCATGTGGAATTAATTCAAAATAGAAATAATTTTATGCTAAATACGTTAAACACAGTCGACATAAAATCACTCAAAAAAACATATAGTTGCCAAACAGAAGGTGCATACATTCTGAACCTAACTATAATTCTCTATCAGTTGATACAAGTTACATTATCCATTCTATTCCACACACGACCGTACACGCCTATTCATTAGACAGATATCCGCCATTTTGAATGCATACAAACATCAACTCATTTTCCCGTTAAAACTTTCGCTGGAATAGCAACGGACTAAATGTATTCACTTAACTGTTATGTTACTTTAGCATGCATTGCAATCAACGAACGAATGAGCATAGTCCAAATAGAAGTAGTGAATTTCGCAAGCTTTCTGCCAACTCGGCTTGCAAGTCTCATTCTCTCAGATGACCTCTATATAAATCTAGGGTGGGTAATGAAAATTTCGGGTTTACAGTCTTGGTGCGTTTTGGACTGACCCTGGACTGAATTAAGGCGACATTAACTGCCCGCGCCCTTGAGCGAGTGGGAGGAGTATGCGTCGCGCCCCGCGACAAAAGTCAGACAAAGTCAGCGATACACTGCCGCCCGTCGCCCGCCAGAGCCCCGCTTCAACGCGCACCAAGATTTTTCGAAAAAACAACCCACCTTGATTTATCAAACACAATACAAATAAAAGCCGTATACTATATACTCGTTTTTTTGTCCACGTTAGACAATACTTTACAAATTAATTACACTATGTTATTAAAATATAATTTCACATTTTCACATATCAAATTATGAATAAAATTGTCTAGTATAACATATATTTTTTTTCAAAGAAATAAGACTAGAAGTTTAGACGTGATGTTCAATATAAAATCATTAAAAGTCGTTTATCTGCGCCTTAAACGTTTCTGCATGTTCTGGTGAGATACAGTTGTGTTCTCTGAGAGATTGGTAGCAATGCTGTTTTTAAGGGGTAATAGCTAGAGCTATTATCCCTTAAAAATATAATATATTATAACCAGATCAGAAGTAGTACCTAGATACTACAACTGATCTGGATTTCTAGCCAAGCACTGAGCTTTTAGCTCAAATTTATGCATTTAATGATTTTATTAAAACTTTAAAATCTTTACAACTTCCAACTTTTATCTCTATGGGGCACGTAGCTACAATTCGTTATAATTCATAATTCCTTTTTAACTAACCTGCATATTTTTGCAAGAAAAAACTAGCAGACCTAAATACAGTGTTCAAAAAAGAAGTAATTATCTAATAGCATTCACTTGATTCAAATGGTCCATCACCAAAGAGCTTTCTTTCTTCAGTAGTCTCTCTAACAGAAAGCTCAAGTAATAAAAGTGGTTCTAAGACCAAGAATACACCTTATCTTAATTATTTTACGCCCATTAATTAACTTCCCACTTAGACGTTTAATTACTCGCTAATTGAGCCGATATAAAAACTTCACTCAACGCCACGCATTCTGATAAATACAATTAGTTTATGGCAGTTAAATTAATGTGGTTTCTTCGTACGACGTTAATTAGGCAAAGAAGAGAAAAAAAAATATGTGACAGTTATTTGAAATGTCTCTGTTTGATAGATTGAAGTCAACGTGTTTGAGATGGCTGGCGCTAATTTTTAGTGCGCACAAAGTGGTCGTCATAAAAAAATGCGTCACTGTTAATTAAATAATCATAACGACAATTAATATCGGCGCATAATAGCTTGAGCTCCTTAAGTTCTGAGTTGAGCTACACGGGTACTGACAAATGCGTGCACTGACTGGACAGGTCCATTCAATCTGTGTGGTTCTTTCCTCAAAAGACCATTTCAGACACAAATCTACATGGTCCTCAAAGATTATTATAATATTATTCTAATTATTGTGAATGTGAGAACTATGTCGGTCATTGATTTATTTTTGTATTTTTCTCAACGTAATCATGATCTGGCAGTTTGAGTAATTTATGCGGCCTACTCAAATGTCCTTTCTTTGGTATTGTTCGTCGAATCGTTGAGCTCCTTGAGTCTAAGTTGAGCTGCACGATTACTGACAATTGCGTGCACTGACTGGACAGGTCCACTCAATCTGTGTGGTTCTTTCCTCAAAAGACCATTGCAGACACCGATCTACATAGCTTTCACATGACCTGACCAAGATTTTGTCTGGACTTTAAAAGAGACTGTGACCTCTGAGTTTGTTTCGGCCTTTCTTCTCAGAGTAGTCAGATAGGAAACGCCGACCCCATCTAGTTTAAAAAAAAATATGATTGACGTGTAAAAGTGTTTGTTCAAACCTACTTACAGAAATAAAATCATTTATCATTTAATAATAAGTGATTTTTTTAACAAAAGGTTCTCAAAAATAAGTTACTGAATAAAAAAAAAGTAAAAATCGATTAAATTTTCTTAGGAGCTTACAAACATTGTTTTCTTAGATTTTTTTTAAACTTTATTAAGACGGAAAATAAAATGTACCAAGTTATTTTCCTCAATATCCTACATCTCCATTTCTTCCGTATCAACTTGATACATTCATCAAACTTCCTTGGAACGACGGGTGGGCACATAATTCGCTCGTTCAATTTACCATGGTAATTCGCCATTGAAGTGAGAATGGGCCCATGAATGCAGGCGGAGGCGCTCTGCAATTGCCCCGAGTTGTTTAGCATAATACGGTCATACTGTTATATACAAAAGACCCGGATCGAAAGGCGACTTAAATTACTACTGGAGAAAAACTTTGGGAGTAAAATTCAAGAACATTTTCAGGATAAAGATAGCTTAAAATTAGAACGTTTGTGCGAGATTTTTGCTAAAGAATAGCACTCTTTCTTTCTTCTCGTAGAAAGTGTCAAGGATAAAAGATTAATTAAATTGTAAACGAGACTTTTTCATCCTATATTGGTCTTCTTCTTCTTCGCTTCGCTCTTGACCGAGAAGTCGTGATCACGACGAACTGTGCCCAATCGCAGATTTAGTCATAGCCCGCCTCACGAATCCCCCCCTATCTGGTTCTGTTAGATGACAGTCCTCCGCATTTATTAACAGGACCTCCAACCGCAGATTTTATTTGATCAGTCCACCTCATCGTTGACCTCCTGCGTTACCTTCCATATTGGTCTTAAGCACACCCAATTTCTTTAAACCGTAGCCCCAGTCGATAGAATTTTTATAAGATTGTATTTTTAAAACATCATTGACCATGAATGGTTTCGCTAAAAGCAGTTCTAGATTGGTATTTATCTACCATCCGGCTCCAAAGTTTCTTAACCTAAGTACCTCATTATTAAATTCTAGCATGACCTTCCCAAGTTAAGTCCCAAATAAATGAACGCAGAAAAAAGCCGAAATTTCTCCCACAAGCCATAAGAATACAATTATAATAACAATGATAGCATTTTGAGAAGCTAATGGCCACTTAAATGCCGTGTGCAGGTGCTCGACTATTTATTTATTCAGAATTTAACCCGTTAGACTGTGTGTGCAGTCGCGAGTAATGTCGTGGGAGGAGCCTTGTTTTCATTATAGTCAAGTTCTGGTGTTTTCTTTTGCGTCATTATTAAAATTTACGCCCTCGCTTTTTATGGTGGAGACGATTTTGACGTTTAGTGTGAGTGTTGTAAGGCTTGGTTCAGATGATACCTATGATTTACGACTGTGTCTCTCTTTTTATTAGTAACCTATCGAAATATTTTTATTATTTACAACCTCCGGGTGCAATTTCTTGTTTTAACATAAAATGTGTGTTATATGACACTCTGCAATGCTGTAGTTTCCCTTTAGTGAAAGAATTTTAGGAATTGGATCAGTAGTTTCGAAGATTATCGTCTATATAAAAAGTATAGATGCACATAATTGCCAGTAATTACTAGTGTTCGATGTGATGACTATAACGATTCTTTTGTGCAGACTTCGAATATTGCTGTGGTGCTTTTTAAGGGAAAGGAAATACGGTTTTGTGTAACATTTCCACAGTTTGGAAGAATTTAAACCAAATGGTTTCTTTTTGACAGCACCGGCAACGTTAGATAACAATTTATGGTTTAAAAGATGCTGCAAGTGCTAAATCAAGTTGTACGCTTTTTATCTTTAAATAAAATGTTTTCTCACAAAAAAATCTCCTATATTCCGATAAGTATTGGAATTCCAGCATTCAAACAGAAACAACGATTCTATCGTAGAAATCTTTTGTACAATTCGAAACAGTGAACCGTTTCAAAGAGTAACAGAAGAAAAAAAACAGATATTCAAACGAATTTACGAGCTACGCTAGAAGTTAGCTGGGAGCGATTCTGCCTCGTTCACACTTGTTTCCTGATCATTCCATTTATCAGATAGATCCGGTACACGGAACACTACTTCGCAGGTAAGTGTGTGAAGTGCCTTAGAACACATTGGAGTCCTGCTTTGTATAGACGGGTGGGAAAAACCGATGCGATTTTGTTTTCGAATTCTCTGAGGACGTTTTCGAAAGTGGGTAAGTAACTGTCAAATTCGGATGTTATTTGCATTTGTGATTGGTAGAGACAGGCGAGTTGAAAATGTAGCAGTTTTAAGGGAATGCTTATTTGGTTCATTGGATATTGCCGATAGGGTGAAGAAACAGATCAGCAGTAAGCAGACAGTACCGACAGATACTTTGCACACGAATTTGCAATAGGGAAATATCGTGCAGCTTTTCGATACTTTGTTATTTGGCGATTAGCGATTTGTTCTAGAATAATAATGAAATTATGACGTCTTCTAATCTTGTATCTTGCTTATTTTAATTTACTTCAATATTGAGTGCAAATTAACATTACTGATATACTTTGTATCAAAATATGAACTTGTCGCCCGTCTACATCTTTATCGCAACTTTATTTCTATAAGAGAAGCGTTCATTGAACGCTGTTAGGCGATAAAAGATCACTAAAAAGATAAGTTTAAATTGCCTGATAAGTAGTATAAAAGAGATAAGATACGAAACAGTACAACTTAGTAATAAGATTCTTTCCGTGTTGGGAATTGAGTTATTATTTCCACGGTTTGAATAACTTATTAAAAACACTTGAATTTTCTTTAAACCGTTTGTTGGGTAGGCATTTTAGTCTGAAACTAATTCAAGTGATTTCTATTTACTACTGATCGTGTGGTCCAGGGACCCAGGGTTTGATTCGGCATAATTGTTATTGAGTTCTTTATAACGACATGCTATGTCGTGTATTATTTATGTCATGCTCACTCAAATGTCTCGCTGACGGTGGCGTGTGTATTGGATCATTAAGTTCCCTTCAAAATGGTTGAGCTGAATGGTGCTGATCCATACGTCATGTTTGTGAACGGGCGCCGTCAGTAGGCACTGGTTGGTCATCTCTTAGCTGCCACAGCTTATTTTAATTCCTGAATTGTTATTTTATCTTTTTTTATTACGGACGCTTTTATCGTGCACGTCTTTCTACATCGTTCTCACATGTATAATTTCAACATGAATGATGTAACCACTTTTTTGTAACAATATTTTAATTTAAAATAGTGTCCATGGAGTTTTTTGCCCGTTCTTGTCCATAGGTACCTACTACGCTTTGGAATGGGCAACTAGTTTCATCTTTCTGACTGACCGACCCTTTGACAATTCAAAAGTGCCTGTAAATTGGTTTATTTGAAATAAATGCTTTGAGTTTGAGTTCGCCACCTCAGTAGCAGCTCAGAGACTAGATTTCTGCCCGAAAAATGACAATAGACTCGTACCTGTGACATGGTTAATAAGACCAAGAAATATGGATGTGCCACATACCTACTACTTCTAGGTAACCCTTCAGAATAAGAGCTGTTGATGATGATGTCATCTAGCCGATTTCGGCCTCAGTGACTGCATTTGATGACTTCACAGGTAGTTGAGAGCTTAGACTTGCTGCTCTTTCATGTGCAGTGAAGTGACTAGCATTATGGCTGAGAAACTCCATGCACAAAGCTGAGTAGCTGTTAATGAGCTCAGAAATACTCTCTACATCATATTATCGATCTTCCCAAAAAACCCTTCTCACATAGTGAGGTCAAGGTCGTACATAATGTAGGCTGTCGTCTACATATCGTGTCTCCAGGGACTCCGTAAGTGTCTAGGATTACATGATTACTGAAGTAAGTAGATATTTTGCGGATCATTTATTATGTTGCTTATAAGTTTGTGTGAAGAAATATTTTGTGGGAGACTTATTTTATTTTATTAATTTTATGAAGGCTTACAGACTGATTACAAATAAATAGGTAACAACAACATATCATCAAGTTGCTAATGACAAGCCTCCACAGATATATAGCATATCGATTACATAAAGCCGAACAATTAAAGTACATAAGTAAGTAGGTTAGCTAAGTTATATTTATTTGATTACGTTGCTAATATGAGTTTAAGAACCACTAGCCGGTGTATCATTCACAAAAAATTATTTGGCTAAGAGCGTCCTTGCTGTGCTTATCTTAGTGTAAAATAAGTCAACATCATGCTCAGAAGATACACCATTGAAGCTCCGAGCGCCTCTTATAAGAAAAGCATTACGTCTATAATTAGTAGTGGCAGAAGGCACACCTAGAAGCGGCCTTTTACGTAATCCAATAGTGTTGGTTCGAAATGCTAACTTTGCTAATAGTTCAGGGCAGTCAATCGAGCTATTCGCTATTTTAATCAAATAACACACATCATTAATGAGTCGCCTACGATCCAATGGCAGAAAATGGTACCTCTTGCAACGGTGACTGTAATCTATGGATACTTGGTGTGCCTTATAATCGAGATATCTCAGAAACTTTTTCTGGATACCCTCAATGCGTGAATTGTAGATCCCATATTGAGGGTTCCAGACCTGTGACGCGTACGCCAAGTGGCTGCGCACGAACGAACAGTACAAAACCTTGATGGGCTTCAGAGAACGAAAACAGGCTGAGGCTCTGATCACAAATCCCAGTGTTTTCGAGGCCCTGCCTAAGATACTGTCAATGTGTTGATCAAATAGTAATTTGCTATCTTACTTGTTATTGTTATAATGAAACAGAGTTATTCGGCAAAGGGATTATGTTGCATATTTTACAGTAACTTAGGATCACTAGAATCTAAAAATAATCATGATTTGTTTAAGACTTCACGTTAAAGTGCAAGATCTTGACCTTACTGTTTCTCCTTCATAGCAGTGCTACTACCCGCTAATGCCTTTACCGTTTGACGATTTACACTTATATTTGTGGTAAAGATAAGCTGAGAGTAGGTATTTTGTCTGTGAAGAGAGTAAGAAAAATTGCAGAAAATAAACATGTGCGCAATGCACTAATCATCAACTTCCTTCAACTACTTACTGGAAGAGATTTTCTCCTGTACTTTGAATCAAATTAAATTTTCCAAAAGTTAATAAAAATGGGACTATGTAGTGAGCCTTGCCAGTTTGTCTGGTTGCCAGAATTTTTTAGTTCAACAACAATCTTGTTCAAATACCTACTTATTGTTTTCTTTATCCCTTTACTAAAAAATAACTAAGTTATCCTACTCAACTTCTTTGTCTACATCTAATGCACGTGTCGTATTGAATAGGTATACGAGAACCTAATATTATTTAAGTGGTATAAAGAAAAATTATATATACCTATATAGTTATAATTATAACACTTTAGAAACATATAATTTGAAATTTCTCTTAAACGGAGATTAATACATTCATCAGTAACTGAAGGCTCTCGGCTTACGTCGGAAAGTCGATTCATTATTCTGACGAAGACGTATGGCTTTTGAATAATCCGAATTATTAGATGCCAAAATATATTTAGAAAAGCTTTCGACGAGACACGATGGACATTAAAGCCACTGACGAGTTGCAATTTTCTGTTTAACACTGATGAAATCTTATTGCTTAGTAAATACCTATACGAAAAATAACGATATCAAACAAGTGAATATTCTGTAAAGCAGTAAAATCAACCAATACCAACGGGCACCTTGTAACAATAAAATAAATAACAAGAAGGTTAGTGGCAAGCTTAAGTGAGTGATGGCTCACTTTGCAATTGCATGCAAGGTCTCTATAGCTGTTTATGTTCCATATTTTTTTAGCATTCAACATTTTTTGTGCTCATAAACTCACAGTTTGAAAGATCAGAAACACATTCTCACTTTACACCTCTTATTTTATAACCCAGAAAAACCAAACTGTTTCATAACATCGAACAACAAAAAACAAACCGATAAATCCGTACCACATCTTTGTTTTCACCACCAAAATATGATGCATTATTAAAAATAAACCAAGTTTTCACGTAAAAATTCAGATAGATGTAAAACAACAAAAATAAAATGTATACCGAAGCATTTCTTTTATCATAAGCCATTCAGTATTACGAGTAAAATAAACCGCAGTACGATCTATGGAAGACAAAGAGCCTCTTTCATTAGTACCCGAGAGAAATCTGCTTTTTTATTCGAAACGACAAAAGTTTTCAGCCCTTACAGTTTGCGTCTATAAATCACTTTAATTTATAGAGACGAAAGCGAGGAACACTCTAAGTTTCGGAATTACGGCGTTGCTATTAAGGTTGACAAATGTTACTTTGGAACGACATACGGAACCCTGGAAGTTGTTATATTAATTGGTTACTTTTAAATTTGACGCGGATTTGTTGAGCGACAAACTTTTGGCATCACTTCTGGTTATAAATAGGTGCTGCCATAATTATAAGCGTTTTTGTAATTGGAGTTTTGTACTTTTGTGGGAACGGGAATGACAGCATTTATTTTCTACACGAAGCAGAAGAGTATACCTATATAACGTCTGCAACATAAAATATCGATTAATTGTTTGTGTTTATCACTCATCAAATTCGCATTGCACTTTGTTGGCTATGAGAACTTGCAGTCTTACATGATCCGTACTCTGAAGTACTCGTTTACCACATGAGCAGTAGACATTTACCCTACTCTCTTCAAAGTGAGAGTGAACAGGCTGCTTCTGGGTAAGCTCACTCCACCGTCGATTCTGTCTCTGTCACCACTGACCTAGACTAGAGTCAAGAGCAAACCCATCTTAAATAAAAAATAAAGAATCGCTGTGGCTGGGCGTTAACATGCATAAACAATGCATTGTCGCCCATATTGATCAAATACGAACAATAATAATAAAACAGTAATAAATGTTCATTCAGAATCTCGTTTACGCACCTCACAGCGGTCAGAGTGCCATTTTGTATCGGCACTAGCGTTGTGCGACCATCTGATGAAATACCGCCCACACGTGTACCTTCCCGTATGGGGCTTTTTCTTCGAAACATGCTTGTGTAAGACGTTCTCCTGGCCGTCTGTATACTCGACATCTCTCGTCATGATTATACAACACGACTCTCGTTTCATTAGAGAACATTACTCTGCCAAATTTGTCCTCACCACATTCGATGTTAATCTAACAATTTTAAGATGCCCTTCGAGTTTTAGGCCATTTGCTGGAAAGAAAGGCTTAAAATTGGCTTCTGTAAAATGTCTCCTAACTGCCTACTCACTGATTGGGTTTCTTCGGTTCTGCATAAGTTGTTGCTGGATCGCAACTCCCATCTGATGTCAATTTCATAACATCGTCGACACAATGAATCGATCTTCTTGGGCCGTTGTGCACTTTGGCTTGCCATTGCTTGGTCTTCTTAAGTTAAGTCCAGTCTCCTTTAATTCGGGCGATGATAACTTTATTTACAAGTCAACGTCTGCCGTAAGCACTTATGTTAAATAATCGATACGCAAAGGTAAAAACAATAATTAAATCTACGTAAAAATAAGAGTATTCAAATGTAATCCAAAATTATGAAATGACAATTTTATTTTTACATTTACCTTTCCTGGCTACGAAGGTTTTAAAGTGGCATTTAATACGGTTTCAAAAAAAAAATACTTTAGGAAACTTGGTTTAGGCAATATTTAGATTTCTTTGGGCACTTTGCAAGTCGCTTTTTTATATTGCTCGTCAGTGTAGTTTTTAGAACTTTCGTCCGTTTATCTGGATGAATGTTCGGGATAGGTGCAAAAATGGCTGCACGGATTTGGATGAAATTTGGCACACAGATGGTTAACACATAATGATACTTTTTATCCCGGTAGTACATTCCTGTGGTATAATTTCCGACCTCCACGCAGGCGCGAGCAGTATCTAGTTTAGTATAAACGCTGTTCGGCAGGTCTTCGTCCAGCAGTGGATGGTGGTAGCTATTATTGATTAGTACTAATGGAATACCAGAAAGCCTTGAACAACTCAAAGTAATTACAAAAATCCTTCAATCCAAAAAAAAATCATTTACTCTCGGTTAATCGAAAAGTTGCAAGTTACTTTTTTCCTCTCGAAAATGTCGTGAAACACAAACAAATCAAGCAAAGCACTTAGAACAAGCTTTGGCTTTTTACTCCGAAGACGTCAAACTTTAATTGTTCTCCGGTTTTGTTACGTTAACCTGATTCCAAGTTTCTTTTGCAAGAGCTCCGGGATGTGTAATTTAAAAGTAACAGCGTATTTGTGTTTCTTTTTCCAGTGCTTTTTAACTTAAATAATTACTAACGTAACCAACCGTCATTCTAATAGGAGTTAGCTTAGATTGTATTACTTGCACAAATCGTTTCAGAAGGACCTCTAATAACATAATGTCGGTTACTTTTGGCAGCCATACATCGTATGGCATAAGCTCTTGAGGCCCGGTAGACATCGCAATTACCGAATCATATTCCAGTTTTGGCATTTTTGGAGAGTATTCATTGCAAAGTACGGTTTGTACAGTGATACTAAAATATTTTAGATTTCTAAGCTTTTTTTTAAAGTGTGGGTTCGAGGGAATGTCAAGAACGAAGTTCCGAAAAATTTTAAAATTTTCGCAGTCGCCATCTTGGATTTTCGTCTCACTTTCGGTTTTAGCGCCCTCGAAAACCACGAAAGCGACACCCAAAATCAAAATCTGAAAACTTTTGTAGCTGCAATCTTGGATTTTGATTCTAACCTTAATATTGGCTTCAGCGCCCTCGAAACCCATAATAACTATATCTTTCTCTCTATCTCTTTCTATTATTATATAATAAAAAGTCACATGGAGCATAACGCTTCTTCGTAACGTGACAATTTCTACTTTTTTTTACAAGTTTACGTCCACCGCAAGCTGCATTAAAAATTTGCTTTTGTTTTCGAACAATACCTGCCGATCTATTCTGTAGTGAACTGTCATTCCACCTTTTTTGTGGTTGGGAAGGCATCAAATAACTTCTACCGCTCTGGACGGAGCGGGAGGACGTGTCAGACTCTTACTGACTAAAACGCACCCGTGTTCCTTCAGTTGCCTGTGCCAGGGGCCTCGGTAACATTTTCGGACTTTCCCGCAACCCTGGCAGGCATCGGCCCTAGCGGACCCCGTCATTGGTGCTGACATCTCTTTGAGCGCGCGTGGAACACAACGCGCCGTCGCCCAGTCCTGGTCCTTATCGGACAGCGAGCGGACGTTTCTTCCCGCCTTATCCGGAACAAGAACCTCCCGAAGCAACCGTGTCCGGTGAAGACCTGCGTCAGGCGGAAGGTGAGGACGCCGTAGCGCCTCTCTAGCCCCTCTTTAAAAAGGGGACTTATCGCCGCAGTTGTGGCGTGCCCAACTGTCATTCCACCTTATGCTAAGGATTGACTCTATTGACAGTTTACTCAAGCTAAATTCATCTAAGTTTTCACGGTAAGATTTTTACGACATATATCGGTAGGTTCTTTTGTTGACTGCCTCTTTGGTTGACCACCACTGCTGATCATGGGGTCCTGCGGTTTGATTCCCGGGTCGGGCAAAGTGTCATTGGGTTTTTCCATCTGGAATTTCTCAGTATCAGCCTGGAGTCTGGATTCGTGTCCGGTTGATGGCAATAGGCTCGGCTCCTTTTACATGAGACTTAAACCTAGCTAGCGAAATGAGCGTGTACTATAGGTGCTCCTCTGCCTAACCTCGGAAACTACAGGTTTGATATTATGTATGTTCTTTTGTTTTATTCTACGGGCTATTTAGATGATACTGATTGTAAAGTCTGAGTAATCCAGTTTCGATCCTTCAATCCTTACTTCTCTAAAACAATACGGACGGCCGCGTTAGCAGGAGCAGACCGTGGGATGTTTCAATTTAACTTTTTGCCTCGCCTCGAACCTCGTTGTATGGCTTGCGGGTTTTTACTCTCTAGTTTTGTTAGAGAATCGTCACACGCGAACGGACTCGACTAGTTCGAGCCGGAAAAGTTGTGAGAGAGGTTACATTCCCAATTTTGTGTTAATCCTTTTGAAGTAGGTAAAACCATTTATTTCAACATTTTAGATGCAAAACTGTAAAGAAGTTATAGTGTAGTAGATGGTAGATCGTCATCTACCAAAGCTGAGGTGTGAGAAGAAGTACAAACAACGAATGGAAAAAGAAATAAATAAAATTTTCATACATTTCCTCTCTCAGAATGGATTACCTCATTCTCATAGTCACTGTCTACTATAAAGTGTAATCTTAGGCTCATCTAGTCTATATCATTAATGAGGTGCAATTTTAATATTTGAAAGCCTCAGTGAGACGAAAAGACTCGTACATAAAATTTTCAACTATATTCCCCAAGTCGCATACCCGTACTTAACCATACCACGGGTGCCGTCGTTACGAAGCGACCAAATGTAACTAGTCCCTAAACCTTTAACGAGACGTTGGTACACTTTTTGTTCGTGCCCGTGTTATGAGTTTTGCAAAGGCAAATATAATAGAAAGTCACGTCACGCGTTGACACTTTTTTGCGACATATTCGCAGCTTTGTGCCTTAATTTTTTGCCTCCTCTGTGACCCTATTGTCGTTGTAAATAATGTAAACCAGGCTAAAGTTGGTTGTTTGTTTACATAATGTATAGAACAACATTGTTGGAAGGATCTTATACATGCATCTATGTTTATTTACATTGTACGTAGGGTCTTGTCGAAACAGAGATATAGTGTGTACGCGTAACGTAAGCAAGGGTGTGTCAAACGGTATGATTATTCATAAGTTGCAGTACAACACTCAGTAATTCAGTTAGGCATGATGTTGTGACATAACCCAACCAAATATGGTACCACAAGGAAAAACAAGACAATGAGTGTTGTTCTTGTCAATCTCGAATGAAAAATAGAATGTTCGATTGTCTTTTGTTTTTTGACAGTAAACGGCTAGTTGTTATGAAACTGATATAGAAAATAAATTATGCTTTACGTAGACCCGTTTTTGTTGAAAACCCGCAATAGATATCTACTCAAAGAATCTCAGCAAAACTCAAGTAAGAAAAATTACAGAAAACTCCCCTTTCCTTTAGAGAAATAGCACCATTAGAAGAATATCGCCCGTTAGTTTTAATTGAGGACCGGAGTTAATTAGGTTCGTTTGATTCCGAGCTATAAGATGTAATTAGTATCGTTATCAGCTACGGATGAAATTTGTTGCAGAGGTTTACGGTTGGTAACGGTTCACGGTGGCGTAGACGTCGCGACGTCGTAGACAATAGATTAAGGTCATTGTATTAAAATCTATATATATATTATAAATTCAAACTCAAACCCAAAACATTTATTTCAATGAAACCATTTACAGGCACTCTTGAATTGTCAAGGAGTCAGTCAGTCAGAAATATTAAACTAGTTGCCCATTCCAAAGCGTAGAAGGTAAGAAGAACGGGCAAGAAACTCCATGGACACGCTTTTGAATTATATTGTTACAATAATATTAGTTACATCATTAATGTTGAATTTATAAGTATACCGATGATGATGATGAGAACGATGTAAAAAAACGTACACGCCAATTCATTTCAATTAATAAAAAAAATCAGACCAAGGGATCCTAGTGTTAGTATGAACTATGTTAGTAAAGTCAATAACTTAAATATACAATAATTATACATTAATTGGCTACATGAACATGTCTGCCAGCCCAGAGCCTGATAAATGTTCCATCAACCTTGTCCGCCAGTGTAGCTAAAATATTGTTAGGGCTACCCCTGAATCGTCGCAGCATCGATGCACACCGTTTGCTCATGATGGCAAAAACGTCATATATTCGCGCTTTCGCAAACATGCCCGATAAGTGTATCGGGCATTTTCGTGGCATTTTATCGGCATTGCAGTGGCAAAACTGAGGCAGCCCCGACAATATCCTCAGCGTATTATTATACTGTGTATTAAAATAAGCCGTGGCAATAAGATATGACCTGTCCCAACCAACGGCGCCCGTTCACGAACATGCCGCATGGATCAGCACCATTCGGCTCAAACATTTTGAAGGGAACTAAATGATCCAATCCGACACACAATTAAAATCGCTTTCCGTGTCTGTCTGTGTGACCGCAATGTTGTTCTAAATTACGCAACGGATTTTAATGAAATATTCACCATAATTTAGAGAATTTATTCCAAAAGGGTTACGTCCATAATAAATAAGTATTGAACTTGCACTAAAGGAATCTTGATGTTTTGTCAAGTTGTAAAAACCGTGCGTTATAAACAATTGATACTTTTCAATAGTGACTGTTTCGATGACTCATTACGTGTTCAGAATTTTACTTACCTACTTCCGGATCGATCAAGATTACTATCACTTGGCACTTTGAGTTTCGTAAGAAAACAAACAGGAAATTATTTAAAATCAGACCTTATATAAAATAATTTTCCACGTCTCTCCCATCACAAGCAGATTTTAGGTGTGCATCGACGCACCTGAGGTTTTAATCCCTAGGATTCCACGCAGCCTATTATGAAAATAGATGCGCGTAAGTAAATAAGTTACAAGTCATGTGGCAATCCAGCCTTATTACATTTTTTGCCAATCTGAATAAGCGGAGTTGAGGCGTACCTACTTGTTCAGAGTGGATTGCATAAGTGATTGCATGGAGAGAGAAATATTTTGTTTTATTTCTTTGTTATTTTGAGATTTTAATTGCTTAAGTATATGTTTCATCTGGGCTGTAAAGGTACCAGTGGAAATCTAAGAACGATTCGCTTAAAGTTAATGCTATGAAACAAATATACAGTTTTTCGGAGCTACGTAATATCCGTCCCTCGATCCTTTTTTTTTATTGTGCAACCAAAAATAAGGCTTTCCAAAAATAAAGTAAAAAGGAATTGTTATGAAAACAATTTGGCAGTACTACAAGGAGCGTGTATGATTCCCTTAGAAATAAGGCTAAAATTCGCATATTTTTCAATGCTCCGCTCTTATATATAATTTGCCTGATCCCCCACATAGAACTTACGCAAGACGCATCCCCCTAATGAAATGAAGACGTACCATGTTTACATGGCGTTTGCAACACAACGCTGCTGGTTACCCGGCTAATTTGAGTGATGCTGACATTACTTCACATAGTGGGGTATAAAGCTGCTTATTATTTTGCTGGATTATAATTTCTTTTGAAGTTAAAGGGCTTAAATATGGCAGTGTTTTGTAGGGAGAGAAAAGGTTTTTTTTTACTTATTTTTGAATTTACTTAATTCATTCAACGCAAGGTGTGACATTTTATTATTTACAGCTTATTTTTACCTAGCAAATGCCTCACTGTAGAACGAGTAGCCTGCAGGCGGTAACTACATATTTTATCAAAAGTAAGACTTTGATTTCGTTTTGACATCTCACCACGACATGGTGACACATTACTTATGTAAGATTTAAATTATGAATCCCTGCAGTTAAAACAATAGCTTAGTAAAATGGTTAGTCAAAAAACTATAAACGCAATTTCATCCCTCGTTTTCCCACGTTTTATAAAGGTTGTTCTTGCAAGGAACACCGGCTGATTTCCTTGGCATAATTTTTCTCCCGGTTGCATATTGTCGAGGGCAGGTAATTCTATTTGCCAGCGAAAATCTTTAGTAAATATCTTTTAGGTTGGAGAAATTGTGAACCTTGTCGTCGTTTATTATTAAAACATCTTTCCGACAATTTCCGTGGTGGTAATATGGTTTTTGAATTTTTTTTAAGCGGGTTTTTAGGTAATTGATTTGACTTTGTGACACCTTATTTTTTTGTAAAGTAGTAAGACTTTAGTTTAAATTTTCAAATTTTACTTGGATAGGATATCCGGCTCGAAGGACCACAAAAAATAGTTAAAAAATGAACAGTCCAGTCTAGTTTACTAAATCGGTGATAAGTTGAAAGAGTACTAAATCAGGCCGTATTAGTACAATCACCTCCATTCCATTCCTCCTCCACCATTAGAATACCTATGTTTTATTTGTTGTAACTATGCCGTAATCCCCAAGGCTTAGGAAGATTATTAATCATGTTTGACATGTTGACTCATGTTTGACAAATGCGGTCTACCTATACGAAACTATAGATAATATCATTATCATGTTTTAATACTTGTCAGCACCGTACAAACTACGTACCAGTTGAAAAACAGATTCAAAATACTTTTCTCCTAATTAACTGATAGCGTAAACTGACTTGTGTCAAGACATTCAAAAACTTATTTTTAAACCGACATTCCCCTACATTAAAAAATATCTTCTAATTAACACATCTCAACCAATCTGCTCACGTCATAATCTCCATAATAAATCACATTCGATTATAAGCCTTTGTAAATTTCCCCAACCATTGGAACTCTATCGAAAATCACGTGCACCGTCGTAATACAGTTAGGCAGGGAAATTGTCCTCGGGAATTAGGAAATAATGTCATTAAAACATTGCTTACTACAGACTTGATTGATGCGAGTTCGTTTGTTCTTCGTTACCGGTTTGAGACGATGATAATGATGTTTCTGGGGAGTTCGATTTGGATTATTACAGTGAGAAAATCAAAAAGGATAGGCTTACAGTTTTTGATAGATGTTTTTGAGTGTAGCGGTAAAATAAAGGTTTTTACAAAAAAAATTGTGATTGCCTTGTCGTTTCGTCGTCGTCACAACAGAGTTCGACCAAATATTACGGCAATACCTTTTATTTTTTCATTTATTAAACTTACACAGTTCACAAACATACAAGTAACATGTCATAAAATTATAACCAACAGAAAATTTTGACAGATATAATAGCGGGACTAGGCACAGTCTGTATCTTGGTAACCCAAACACTACACAAAGTTAATAATTTAATGTTAGCGCTCTTGCGCTCAATCTTTTGTTGTTGATAAGTAAAAAAAAAAAAAAAAAAATTCATAATAAAATTTATAATGACAAAATTAACTTAATTCCCGAAAGGATCGGTCGAGATGTTAGATACAATTATAAGAAGACCTATGACTCGGTACCACATACCTACATGGCTCATAAGGGTGCTGGAGTTGTATAAGGTAGATGCAACTCTGCGCTTCTTTCTGACGTCATGTATGGGCAATGGAGGACGGTCCTTCGCTATCCAGGGTGTCGAAATATCCAGACGAATAGCGAGCCGACAAGAATCAAGCGAGGCATATTTCAGGGCGATAGTTTGAGTCTGCTTTGGTTCTGCTTAGCCTTGAATCTTCTAAGCACACTGCTGGAGGATTCGAGTCTAGGCTATCGGCTAAGGAGAGGTGGTCAGGTTATATCTCACCTAGGCGGAAACAAGGTTTTCAACCACAAGCCTTCATCGGTTCTGATCAATTATGACGTCTAGATATATTTTTTTTCCACTCTGTCTATGGCATTACCTTTTAATCGATAGTGGAAACAAATGCTGCCGTTGAAAAATATTACATTTTGTAGTGTATATTTAAGATATCGATGTTGGTCTGCTAGATCGAGAGACGTGAAATGTGTAGAAATTTGTTTTTTAGGTTTAGTGTTTAAAGATTTTGTTCTAGCCATGTTGTTATGATACTCATCCTTTTTTCAGCTGCATCCAGATCATCTTTCCAAGTAGATCCATGAAAAATTACAGCTGTATCATCAGCGTAGCAGATTACTTCCGACTGTTCAATATGAAGCCTCAGAATGTCATCCATGTTCATGATGAAGAGGGTGTGTGCTAAAATACTTCTCTGCGGCACCCCGAAAGCAACCTGAAGACCAACTACTTTAATTATAAACTACTATAGGACTTAAAATTTAATTAACAAACAATAAAACACTTAACCAAGGACCAAATCTGCACTATAGCTGTTAAAAAAATTGAAGTTCGTGTCACTTCTAATATACATATCAATAATCAAAATGCCATAAGCCCAGACTGAATGACTACTCTTTTTCTCATTTTATCAATAAGATACAAAAACAGGAAAGTCGATTCTCCCAAAGAGCTATTACATTATGTAAAGAAAACACATCAGTCACCGTGGTACCTACACTTTCTTACCCTTTCAGCAATATTAAATTGAAGAGAAAGAAACTTGCAACTCAAATGTATTAGTTCCCTTTTATGAAAGAAGTTTGGACCCGGTTTGTTGTCTTTTTTCTTATTTTTTTTTCTATTTAGCATTTTCTTTCTTATTTTTGTCTTTATTGTGGTTTGTATATAAAGGGATATCGGGAAGTCGGTCTGTTGCATCTGATTGCTGATTCGTGACCTCGTCAGCACGGGAATCCATAGTGGGCGTTAAACTTCAGGAAACGTTGAAATAAATACACTGTAACGTTGACTCTTCGCTATTTTAATTACGCAGAGACTAGAGATTAGACTTAGAGATTAGACTAGAGACAGAGAGAGATTATTTTAATACCCAAACAATAATTGAGGATTGCAGTAATAATTAGCGATTTCGAACCAATGGGTTTGCGAGAGATCACCGCGTGCAACGGCTGTCAACAACTGAATGAATTGACACGACGTTCGCCCGCCATGACAGACGCAACTCCATTCGGTGTTACCCGCTCTTATTAATAATTACCATTTAGTCGAATTCAAATCGATTAATCGTTAAAAATAACAGAATCATCATCATCTTCCTGCCCTTATCCCATTTTACTTGGGGTCGGCGCAACACGTTTTCTTCTTCCATTCTCCTTTGTTAGACGTCAAAGCATCATCTACTCCCTTTTCACTAAAAATAACAGAATGATTACCAATTATTAAAAAAAAATATCAAAATATATTACAACTCTCAAAATTAACTGATTTTCATTATTGTATAATGTCACGCGCCGGTATATAAATATATTTTTATGCAACTACGGCAAAGTTAAAACTTTCCTGTTTATGAATTTCAGAGTTCAGAACGCCCGCCTATCTTCTGCCCGCGACTTCGCCTGCATTGTAGTCACCTATACTTTAACACACTCTGGTACTGGCAATAGTGTAGCATTCTGCCAATGAAAGATTTTCAAAAACGGATCAGTACTTAAAGCGATTACCTTCTACAGTCATCCAAACTTTACCTCTTTATAATATGATAATAAGTGTAGATGTAGATAAGTACCTAGATACCTATGTGATACAAATTCTTAGAATGAACAAAGCCTTCTTCTTGGTACTATATAGTTCTTGCTAACACCGAACAGGTAAGGTATGTTTTCCTACAGAAAATTCTTGGGACACGATGAAAATTAGTTTTCATTTATAACTTTATTTATTATTAGAGTACTCGTCTTGTTAGCTGGCGCTAAGGTTGTGCTTCTCTACTTTAAGAAACGAAAGGTGCAAGGACCGGACTTTTGTAACAAAATACCATACGAGTGCGTACCTTATTACCTGGCTCCTGAGATACAAGTATCTTTTTACTTAGTTCAGGAGCTAGCTGTTTTGTACAAATCGTGTTTAGTATATATAACTAATAAATAAATAAATAAATATCGTCTGACATTGCACACAGCACCATCTAGTTCCAAGTTAAGCACTTAATAAGGCTTGTGTTATGGATACCAGATTGTTGATACACTACTTAAATATATTTGTTTTTGTAAATACATACATATTATAAATATACATCCATGACTCGGGTACAAATGTCCATATTTATCATACAAACATTTGCCCCTACCGGGATTCGAACCCAGGACCATTTGGTTTCGCTGACTACACTTATGTGTTTCTCTTTGTACAATAAAGTTATTATTTATTTTATTTATTTATTTACCTGTTAGTCCAGTTGACTGGTTGGTCAACCAAATGCTGATTGTTTGGAATTGTGATTGCGTTGTTTCGATGTTGACCGTTTCTTTTATCATAACATAACATTACGCCGGTATTTATTTTTTAATATTGCAACATTATACTGAGATAGGAGCCTTTTAGGCCTCGCACAGGCCTTTCATTTTATTTTTTCTTGTTTATTTTTTGTTTTTAATGTTAATTTTGTTAGTTTAAATGCTCATTTATTTATTGTACACAGTTTTAACACATGCTGATGCCTGTAGGTATCCCAAAAAGACGACGGTGCAACGGAGGAAATACCGCCAACGAAGCAGTAAGAACCGCTGCGGCCAGGCTCCTCTGGAGCCCAGCGTTAAACTGCGTGCAGCAAAACCGAACACTCCGGTGTATATCTCGCGCCTCCACTACACCACTGAGGCAGATGACATTGTTGAGTACGTGCGCCGAAAGCTGAACTACACGGCGTGCTACCTCAACCTGGTGTTGGAAGAAAGCTTTTGGCCGCAGGACGTGGTGTTCCGTCGCTTCCACGGACCTATTCCACACGACAGCACAAAGACGTAGTGCGGTGCTAGCGAAGTGTTACTAACATAGGTTTTTTTTTTTACTAACACTTATTGTTGATAATAATAATATTATTATCAACAATAAGACTAGAATTTTCAACAATATATTATATATATATAACAAATATTATATATACAACAATACAGGGTGACTTGTAATTAGAGCACAACCTTGTAAGGGGATATAGTACAGGTCATTTGCAACAACTTTTGTAGGAACACTCATATGCAAAAGTGCACCAACATTGAGTTATAATTTTTTTCGTGTTATTTTGAAAAACTCTTATGGGGTAACCTTAAAAAATTAATAAATAAAAAACTTGACATAATTTTGTTAATTTTCTTTTTATTATTTAGTCTATAACGTTCCAGTTACATGTCAGCATCATCAAATGTACATTATTGACATTATTCTAGACACAGTGCTCCAAAATCCAAAAACCTTCAACAAATTTTACTGGCATTATTACACAAAACAGCCTGTTTAAAAAAAACTCACTATGGCACCTGCTCTGCGTATTATTAAAAAAACATCTACATTTCATAAGCTTTCAAATGAGGTGTAAAAGTCTGACATAGCTAGTTTAACATTAAAGATATTAGCCAAAGAATAGAACAGGCTGGAATATCGAAAGTTTCGCAAATTAATGGCCATAATGTTTAAAACACAATAAATACAAATTTAAGTAGAATGTGATCCACGCACTTAGTGGTGACAATTTTACAACACATTTTAACTTGATTTTAATTTTAAAATTTTTAGGGTAGCTGGTCCTTACTTCAAACTTCTCTTATTAAAAGAGACAAAAAGATCTAAAATTAGGAAATTTTAAAAGTGTGTTGTAGAATTGACGTTCTCTAGTCATCCTCAGTCATTCACTTAAATCTCATTTTCGAAATGACTCCCACCGTTACGCACGCAAATTCGCATCCTTTTCCTCAATTCGCTTTTCACCACCGCAGTGCTGAGATTTGCTCGAATTTGGTCAGCTCCCAAAATGATTCGCCGTCTTAACTCGTCAATATCTAGGACAGGCTGATTATCGACATAAACCAACGTTTTCATATGTCCCCAGACGTAATAGTCCATTGGCGTCAGATCTGGGCTTCTTGCTGGCCAAGGTATGGGCCCTCCTCTACCGATCCAATTATTGGTATAATTTTCGTCTAGCCAGTCTCTGATTTGTCGTCTGTAGTGAGCTGGACACCCGTCGTGTTGAAACCTGATAGCACGCAAGGTGGCTAAAGGTATGTCCTCCAGTAATTCAGGTAAAACATTTCTTAAAAAGTGTTCATAATATTCACCGTTTAAGTTGTCTGGCAGAAAAAAGGGCCCAATCAAATTATTGTTAATAATTCCCATCCACACATTTAGTGAAAATCTTCGTTGCGATCCTTTCGGTCGTTTTTTTTTTGGATTTCCCACCGCCTTTTCTTCCCAGAAATGAGTGTTATGGTAATTTGTGATTCCATCTTTGTCAAATTTTGATTCGTCGGTCCACAAAATTTGTTTTAAATAATTTGGGTCCTCTATGTCGCAGTTTAGCAGATATCTGCAAAATTGGACCCTTGCAACAGGATCACGGCCTTCCAGGACTTGCACTGGAGTGTAGTGATATGGATGACGCCCAGATTCATGGACCACTTTCCACACTTTATACTGTGATATTCCAAGTAAATTGGCCACTTGTCTTGTAGAGATGTTAGGTTCCCGTTGAAAATGACGTAGGATTTCTTCTTCATCATCAGCACGGTATATTCGAGGTCTGCCCGCATCGCCTGATAAAAAAAACTAATTTAAATAATCAATTGCGGTAAACAATAGGGGTAATAAACCAAAGCCTATTCAGTTTTAAAGGAGCCATTTCGGCCAAGAAGCCATTTTGACTGAAATACAATGACAAAATTTATTTATTTAATTGTTCTAAAATAATAAATAAAAATACGTGGTTTTATAATTATTTTGTACAAATTAATAATTATTAAAAATGAAGGAAGATAACATAGGGAAAGTATCTGTACGTACCGCACCTGCTTTGCAAGTGTTTACAAAGAATTCACCCGCCACAATTTAATACTATTGTTATTGGTAATGAAATGACGGTCTAAGTGGAAACACGCAGCTAATACTGAATGCACTTACAATTTTTTAAAAATGATAACCCAAGTCAGGCCTTTGTTTGCTTACGAAGTTAAATTGCAATAACAAAAACATTTCGCAGAAAACTATCTTTTTTTTTCCGGTACTACGTAAGTAGGTACAGCCAGAAGCAAATCACGATTGACAGTTGAGCTGTGTTTAACTCTCTAAGAAGGTACAAAATCTAAAGTGCTTAAGCAGCTGTTGGCTGTAAACTTGCAATTTAATCGCAATTATTTATTAAATTACATTTTTTATTACATACCTTGACGTCTTTGAAAGCGTCCAGTCTCCCGAGCTCGTCGATAAACTCGAGAAAACACGCCTACATCAGGTAAACGGCGATTGGGGTATCTCTGTTGATATTCGCGCTGGGCAGCTAAAGCATTGCCTCTAGCTACGCCGTAAGTGTACAGAATATCGGCATATTCTTCATTCGTAAAATTTGCCCGTTGTCTTTGAGCCATAGTCCTTGATACGCGCCAAAACCACAGATGAGCATAACACACGGAAACCAGTTGAAAAGCCAAGTCGTCAGGAGAGCAATCAATCACAAAAACAGTCACAAGCCGGGTCGTCAGAGATAAAACAAAACTGCAGAGCACACACAAAAGCATCCGATCGCAACGAATCACAAGGACGGACTAACCTAAACAACCCAAAAGAGATTAAACAATGACCGGCTGTTTTTACCTGCTTAGTAGAGCAGGTAGAAACAGACCTTTTTTTGGCCGTGCGCCTTTGTTATGCGAATATCTTCCCTATTGGACTAGCTATGTTAGGGTTTTATATCTCATTTGATAGCTTATGAAATGTAGATGTTTTTTTAATAATACGCAGAGTAAGTGTCATAGTGATTTTTTTTTAAACAGGCTGTTTTGTGTAATAATGCCAGTAAAATTTGTTTAAGTTTTTTGGATTTTGGAGCACTGTGTCTAGAATAATGTCAATAATGTACATTTGATGATGCTGACATGTAACTGGAACGTTATAGACTAAATAATAAAAAGAAAATTAACAAAATTATGTCAAGTTTTCTATTTATTAATTTTTTAAGGTTACCCCATAAGAGTTTTTCAAAATAACACGAAAAAAATTATAACTCAATGTTGGTGCACTTTTGCATATGAGTGTTCCTACAAAAGTTGTTGCAAATGACCTGTACTATATCCCCTTACAAGGTTGTGCTCTAATTACAAGTCACCCTGTATATATACAAATATTATCAACAATAAGACTATCAAGAATAATAATAATATTATTATACACAAAAACAGAGAATCGAAGCATAAGCCGTTATTCACGTCCTAAAATTTCAGTTCGATGGCAGATCAATCGTTTTTCGATATAGCTAACTTTAAATGAAAAGTCTCTTCATACATTTTGCTTACGACTACTTACACTATGCAATGTCGTTTCAACCAATTTGCCGTCAGCCAAATTCATTAAGACATGTCGGTTCAACCCTTTTCACTGCAACTGTTTTGCAATCTGTTTGGAGCTTCAAACATTATTTGTGTTGTGATTTTGATTAAACTTACGATCTCATTAAGACTGATTGTTAATTAAGTAAAATATAAGTAATAAAAAAAATCTAATTAACACAACTTTTTTTTTCATTCCTGATAATTATAGTAATTATTCACCCATTTCAATACTACAACCTCTTAACTTACTATAAATCTGTCATTATTATCTTGTATCAACAACCAAGTTATATAAACTCATTTCAAAACCTTAGACATCAAACAACTCATTATGTTCATCGTTGCTTAAGCCAACTTGCCTGTATCGTTAATAAAACCCAATTGGTAGTTAAACAAAATAGCCTATTCCTATATTATTGAGTAACGTCGATTCAATAATTTTGCTTTCTCCTGCATAAGTACTGTAAAGTCACTTAAACCATTTTGCCTGCTGCTGATTAGTGACAATGTTGGAAGTTGAATCATTTTTCCTTACTCTAAAAATAAGGCGATACAGATCATTTTGTATTAAGCGACATTTATCTTGGAACTCATAACTGTTTTTTTATTGAAAATTATACAAAAACATTTAGGGATTTTTTGCAATGAAGTTTTGCGATCCCCATTAAAGTAAGAGCAGTAGTTTTTTCATAACGATTTTTTTTCCAAATTTTGAATCTTTAAATGGCTCTCCTGTAAAGTTCGTAAAATGTCGCTTCAAACAAATAGCCTTTCACCCCTCGATATGTATACTTAGGTTAAGGTATTTATCTATGGGTCTATGCAACCCGAAATAAATAATTTGATTGGTTTAAACATGTTTAAAAAATAGTAGTATAATCACATAATCGAATAATTTATTAATCACATCTATATTTTTTCAGTATCTCGAGTTGATTTGCTATTTTTACATTGACCTTCACAGCGCTCTCGTTTTCGCATCAAATTAGGCAGCCCGAGTTGACACTTATTTCACATTTATATATTTACAGGCAAACTTAGTGGTTTGAGCGACGTAATTAGAAAACTTTTTTACATCATAATTACGAACGGTTGCGTCAGGAATTTTGATGAAATTCGCTAATAACTTTAGAGGGGAAGTTTCTGATTTCAAATTGCAACATTTACCGGACTGTTGGTCATTTGTAAGTTGTTTTGCATTTGGGGCAGTCGCTCTACTTGAAGTTTTGCGTGTAATTGATTCGATACTTTGGCGAGCTTCTGCTGTCAAAGTTGTAAAGCTAGGTTCATTATTTTCTTTGAATATCAAACTCAAACTCAAAGCATTTATTTCAAATAAACCAATTACAGGCACTTTTAAATGGTCAAGGGGTCGGTCAGTCAGCCCATTCCAAAGCGTAGTAGGTACCTATGGAGAAGAACGGGCAAGACACTCCATGGACACTCTTTTAAATCAAAATATTGTTACAAAAAAGTGCTTGCATCATTCATGTTGTAATTATAGATGTGAGAACGACGTAGAAAGAAGTGCACGTTACAAGCGTCCGTAATAAAAAGATAAAACCAATTATGGAATTAAAATAAGCCGTGGCAGCTAAGAAATGACCAGTGCCTACTGACGGCGCGTCAGGCGTCGACTGGCGGCCCGTTCATGAACATGACGTATGGATCAGCACCATTCAGCTCAACCATTTTGAAGAGAACTCAATGATCCCATACACACGCCACCACCAGCACATTTGAGTGAGCATGACATACTCTCAGCCGCCAGGGCACATTCAAGTCAATGAAAGACGAACCCAGTAACTGTATAGTGGGTAAATAGTGCTCACACATGTGCTATGCAATTATACAAAACTAAGAGATTGAATTTATACAATGCAAAGATAAGTTGTACGATCTTCATCAGCTCCAACATTATTTTCGAATGCTAATTAATTAGTTTACGCGCCCTTGTGGAGCAGGACCAGCCCTGAGCCAAGCATTTTTGTCAGCGATATAATCCCCCAACTTATAATATGCTTGGCTGTATAGTGTGCGTTTTATACAAGATTTAAATTTCGCTTCATTCAGTTGGAGTATGTGGGGAGGTATTTTATTGTAAGATTTTAAACAGTACCCCATAAGGATGAGTCTACTTTAGCCAGTCTGAAACCGGGTTGAACTAATTCGACAGAATATTGACGAGTTACAATTTATTAATTGATTCCAAAATGTAATGCCATTAATACTTTTACATTGTTGACTCAAACAAAAAGAACAATATCAAGATAGAACCAAGACCAAACAACAATGTCAAACAATTTTACAAAGTAAACAAAATTAATATCAATTTGGCCTAAAAAATCCCAATTCATATTTACAATTTGGTAAATTGCACAGCGAGCTATTAATATCAACCGGGGCCTTCGGTGCAAGAAGTAAATGGTAATATGATAAATCTCTCCCCTCGTCTTACATTATGCATACTCGAAAAAAATTGCCCATAGATATCGAATTAATTTTAGCCAAACAATTGAAGGCATCAATATTAATGAGCAGAGCTTTTTGCTCATTTATTTGTATGACGTATGTGGTATTAAATAACATTGGGATTTTATCAGTGATTGAGTTTTTGATGGATAAAAATGTCTATGTATTTTTTTCGTATTTTGGCAAATCAACATAAAATTTCACTAAAAGTACTATCGACATTTTCATTTGTAGTATCGATTTTAAGTTAATATGCAGCAAACGGGTTATTCGCAATTGTATAAAAGGCTTCGCCGAAAGTTTTCACCGAAGCGAAATTTCACACATAAATATATAGGTACTACATATACGAGTAAATCCTGGTAATTAAACGACATAATCCCACGTATCAACAATTTCAAATCTGCAACATTAGAATCAGGCTCACAGACTCCCTCACAACAACGTTTAGTATTACATCTCTTATCTCCCGTGGACACGTGCCATAGACGTCGATACAAGCTTAATCCATCACCCCCAAACTCTTTGATGGTATAACACAATGGGGGATATTTTTAGTTTCCCCAACAAGATAAAAGTTTGCGTCCCGCCGACACAGACGGATAGAGATTGGCAGTGTTGTACAAACAATGATGGCGGTTGAAAAATATGTTGTTGAACGTTACATTCATCCTAACTACAATAAAAAAGCGACTCAGGGCCTGTTTTGGATAGAGCTGCATCTGATAAGTTTAAAAATGTATTTACTGCATAAGTCAACCAAATCTTATCTGGGACATATTTTTTTTACAACGCAAGATGGCTCAATGAGTTTACGTATATTTAATTGAAATAAGAAAAATGCATGTGATAGTTCTGTAAAAAAAAGGGCTAGGGCGACATTTCCTCACACTTTACAATAAATTAATCTACAATTGCGTTGATTTTGCTTTTGCTCGTTACAAATAACGAAACCAGCCGTGATAATATTTAGAACCCCTAGTTGCTCAACCCCCCCCCCCACGTTCATATTCAAATTTGATAATTTTAGAAGCATCGAAAAGTCATTTTAATACTGCCTACGGCCATATTCTCCCTTATAATATACTATACTATAAAAACCTTTAACAATAAAGATAACAAGAGCATAAAAAATCTACAATTTATCGGATGCCTGATAATTAAGATCAAAATTCAAAACGAATGTAACAAAAAAAATTGTACAGATGGGGAAAATAAAAACGGGATATTTAAAATGGGGATACTAAATATGGGGACACTAAAAATGACCCACGATACAAGACACGATACAAGTAGAATAAGAATGTAATGCTTTATTACTCATTTCTTGCTCCCCATTGAGTTAAATGTTATAGATACCGCAGATAACTGTCGCAAAGCAATGTTTTTATTCGACTCAATAGGGGTGGAAGCAGAGGGTGTCCTGTGTCACATTGACCGTCTCATGTCCGTCTATTAGGGCACATAAACGCCAATATATATCGTAATTGGTGGTTTGAAAGACGTGCATATGAATATTTTAGGGTTATTTATTTATGTTTGTTTCTCTGATTGTATTATCAGGGTGTAATCTGATGGAATCCTACTCCAGAAATAAGATCTTTACTCATAAGTGACAATATTTTTTGTTCGAATCCTATAGGTTGGCTAGAAGATAATGTCTTATATATCCCCAATGTGCATCAGATATTGAATATCCGATATGAAGAAAATTTGAAGTCGCTTTTCGTGTCTGCCTGTGTGTGTGTGTTTATTTCTGAAGATTTAATGTGTCATCTGATCAACATTCTCTTGCCCTTATGTCAATTTATTTATGGTAATATACATTTATATTTAACATAAATAATATAATAACAGGAAAAATTTAACATGATCTCATTAGACCCGTGTGAAGCAGGGGCGGGTTGCTAGTATTTGTGTAAAGGAACTTAAGTACCTACTTTATATTCAGTAAGTTTGTGTGAAACATGTTTCTGCATATACAAAAAGTCTGATTTAAGACCAGTGTACAATCTTTCGCAAAATATTGTCTTGTCACCTGATAAGGTTTGCTCGAGGCGATTGTCCCAAACAAAATAGATATTTGGGCCAAACTGACAGCTCAGTTTGTTCTCGACTACCAATGTCGCTCTCGAGACGTCTCAGACGTTTATATCTGCGATGGCTGACTACGTAACGAAGGGGTTAAGGAACGACGCGCAGTGGCCGGGTTGGGAATTCAAAATTTTGCATTTACTTAAAACATGGATAAAATAACCAAACAAAAATATAGTAAGCCTGTCCATTTCGGTAACAAAGCCTTAAAGTTAAAAATAAATGTAGCTTTTGACTGAACTAGAGCTATTTTAATACTGCCTGAGATTGTCGTGGGTCGACTGCTTGTTCCACTTGAAGAAAATTATCTGTTGGTTTGCTTGACTTTTAGGTAGGTAAGTAGATAGGTACTTGAACGGTCTACAAAATATATAGAAAATTATAATAACGATCAATAACATTGGATTTCAGCGGATATTTATATTTTATCCGGCGAAACCGAAACATTTATCCACAAATATACCTGCCTACATCGATTCCATATAAACACTTATGTCCAAATTCATCCGGAACTGCGCATATATTTTCGAGCCTAAAATGCCCAGTATCCGGGGCACTTAAGAGAGCGTATCAAACCGCGGCCCGGGCCCGGCGTGTATAACTGAACGGGGCCACGTGACCAGCCTCCCAACACCCGGAGAAATGGCTGGAACTAGTTCCGACTCCCGCCATCATTCTATTGCCGTGCGCAAGTTTTTGTACAAACCTGGTGGAGTTATTCGGTTTGTGTTGATAATAGTGTGAATTTCTTGTGATACGGTTAATGCGAGTGGAATAATATTTGGTGGAAATATAGGTACTGTTAACTGCTTCAAAACCATTGTTTGGGAAAATAAAAAAAACTTATTATAATTTGAGGGACCGGCTTAGATAGTTAGGGAATGGTCCTGTCACACGGAGATATGATTGTGTCTTAGATTATTTAAATCTGTACAGAAGGACCAGTTTATAAGATAAAAATTACTAATTGATTTATTTGAAGGATATTCGTTACAAACGTGCGGAAAACGTCAGGAATGCAAACGGTAATTATTACATGATTACGTCTAGAAGAGCTTGAGTCGTTTTAAAGAAAGCTTTATCGCCTCTAAACACTATCAATCGTTCTAATCCAAACTCGATAATCACCAAACTTCTGCAACCTTTTTAAACAACAAACCAGCTACCTGTACCAATATTTTTTAACTAAACTTGGCACGGGCGGCCATAATCCTAAGTAAGATTAACGGGCGGGGCGGCGAGGGCAGTAATTATAGACATTATTGGCAATCGATGGGATCCGCAGATTTAGTACGCCGACTTACGACCACGAGATTTGGCGAAATACTTGATTGTGAGATTGTGTTTTGTATTGGCAGGAAATATTTATTAAATTACACTATCCTTGTTAAAGAATATCATTGGTATTCAATTGATGGGCTAAAGTTTAGCCCATCAATTAAATACCAATGAGATAAACCGACGGGTATTATGTAATTTCAAGAGTTTTGTCTTTTTTTAACTCTATTTCTTTTTTTTTTCTTCTTTTTTTCATGAACAAAGGTCACTTCAAAAGGTATTGTAAATATAGAGCAATTCTACAACTCAGGCCTGCCTGTCATCGTCTTAGGAAATTCTCTTCCCCAGCACACAGTCAGGTGCTTTGTGGTTGGGCACGCCACAATTGCGGCGATAAGGCGATAAGGCAAAATTCGCGCCCTCACGCCGCTAGTCGCCGCAGGAGAAGCCCTGGGCAACCGGAATCCCAGGCGGATTCCTGGCCACCGTAGGCGTGGGAACCACCGTAGCTGAAGGGAAACGGGTGGGTTTCAGTCAGTAAGAGTCTGACACGCGCCCAGAGAGGAAGAAGTCATTTAATGATGCCACAACCAAAAAAAAAGGTTCTTTGTGGTGCTGCGTTTTATATAAATAAATGGATAGGGTGGAGTGACGTGTAACAGTTGGTTTATGAAGCTCCTTAGACCTCATCCACCGTACTTTGAACACCAAACTGCTTGTATTTCCATCCATACAAAAACAGATTTTCTCCACCTCACAAACTCACGACACAAAAACATTTGGTCCATTGAGGCTACTATACTAGCGAAAACATACAATTTCCTGCAAAACCGCCATAATACGAATGCAGATCCATAAATCATTGCGCCGTCACACTATTCTTGACCAGTATTCGTGACCACGATTGGTACGACACTTTATCTTGCCACAAAAGCGGGCAGGAATTATTCTACCCGCATCCCCCGGCTGACGACAACCTTCACGGGCAAGTGGACAGAGACTGGAACTGCCAAGTCTCGTGTGAGGAAATCTGGGATTTAGGCGGTTTTGGGTGGAAAAGGCGATAAAATTTAGGTAAGTCATTTTAATACGGACAGAGCTGGAAAAGGTTTATAAGCTGTGTTATGATGACGTGCTGAATATATACTAAATAGAGTTTTACACTCGGTTCTTGTTAATAATTTTAG
This sequence comes from Brachylomia viminalis, assembly GCA_937001585.2. Taxonomy (NCBI): domain Eukaryota; kingdom Metazoa; phylum Arthropoda; class Insecta; order Lepidoptera; family Noctuidae; genus Brachylomia; species Brachylomia viminalis. The sequence goes on from OW443299.2 coordinate 17,057,866, forward strand.
CATAATACAATAGTTTTAATAAGAGTTACTTGCTATTAAGATTGTTAAAGCATAATCATAATAGGCTAATATGATTTATTTGCTTTGTATAACTCCGAGGTATAATCAGCCCATAATGTTCCCACTGCTGGGACACAGGTCTCTTCTCGGTAAGAGGGAATGGGCCAAAATCCACCACGCAAGTTCAATGGGGTGGGTGGTGGTTGGTAGATGCTCACATGTCTTAGATTTTTTGATTCTAGGACATGCCGGTTTCCTCACGATATTTTCCTTAACCGTTTTGAGAGCAGTGGTGATGAAATAATTTACACAAAGAAAAGCGCCTGTCAGGGTTTGAACCTACGACTTACAACTCGTAAGTTGCGGCCGTTACCACTGGGCTACCACTGCTCTCTAAGGGTCACAACTCCAAGGGTCTTCTCCTAAAATACCAATTTATGATTCATTCACAGGTTTAAAGATAATAAGAAATCCAAATGAAAAGTTAACACTATATTCTGTCTATCTACGTGATTGATAGAGTCAGTCGAGGAAATATCACCTACGGTTGGCTGAGAGCTCTTATCTTTGAAGACAAATAACTTGGGCCTTTGGATGGACGTTATCCTTTGACAAATTATCACAGCTAACTCTATACACGTTCTATACCTTGAAGCTTTACTTGTTATTAGTTCAATAAGAAGCACCTCTAAAGTAGAAAGCTCTTTAAGAAAAACATTGAATTAAGTAAGTAGTTCAGGTTAAATAAAAAGCAGGTAACTGAAACAAAAAAGCTTCACGAGCGGCAGGTGTTGCTAAATAGAGCTCAGTAAAAAAAGAAAAACTCACTTCTTCGCGTGCACCGAAGACAAATATTTCTTTTATGGTATGGTATAGTATTTTTGTTTTAAATGGTCGCTTGTTGTCGACAAAACAGTGCTTTAGAATAAATACAATAAATAATAAAACTTGTATGTCACAAGGAAAAATTCAGGAAGTACTCAATCATAAATCGACTCCACAAAGTATTGAAGTTGTGCGTCGCAACATGTCAAAAAATATTCACCATGATAAGAGTTGAGCGAAAAATGCAGGAAGGCATATTTTAGCATAGGAAGGCTATTTAACGACTTTTCCACCCCATTGGTACACCCCACGCGAAGACACGATGATGCGTGAAGAATGGTACCCCTCAACTCACAGGTATTAGCTTAGATATGAGAATTGAAAGCTTGTAACCTTCATACATGTCAAGCGGTGAAAAGTTTTGAAAGTATGGGATTGGTCCTTCAGTACAAACTGATAACGGAATCGGATGTTTAAATATTACTGAAAATGCTACCACTAGTTGTTATAAAAATAAATCATGATACAAAAGCTTTTATTGTTATAAAACTGTCTACGGTACCGGACAAACGTAATCTGTATGACAACCGTTAAATAAAGTTTCCAAGCATTTTTAATGGACTACCATCTTTATGTTCTCTTGTAACATTGCGTAGAAATATTCCTTTTTTGTATACGAAGTCGTTTATCATATTTTATGAAAAAGCTTTTTTTGTATCTGAGTCTTTAAGTAGGACCTGGGTTTATCACGCTATTACCGAAATTACGTATCCTAAGTAAATTCCATTTCTATTTTTTACGAAGCGTTTTAGCGAGAATTACTTTGCTTGTCCATTAGCTGCTTTACTCTCCGAAACTAAGAATTTCTATTGTGTTCATTTTTAAGCAAGTCAAAGCATTTATTTCAAATAGGCACATAAAAGGCACTTTTGAACGTCAACATTTACATTTAAATAGAATTGATTCTAGTCGCCCCTTCCAAAAGGTAGTTTCGTATGGAGAAGAATGGGCAAGAAACTCCACCGTTACTCTTTTAAAATGTGTTACAATATGATGATTTTATTTCTGTAAGTAGGTTTGAACAAACACTTTTACACGTCAATCATATTTTTTTTTAACTAGATGGGGTCGGCGTTTCCTATCTGACTACTCTGAGAAGAAAGGCCGAAACAAACTCAGAGGTCACAGTCTCTTTTAAAGTCCAGACAAAATCTTGGTCAGATCATGTGAAAGCTATGTAGATCGGTGTCTGCAATGGTCTTTTGAGGAAAGAACCACACAGATTGAGTGGACCTGTCCAGTCAGTGCACGCAATTGTCAGTAATCGTGCAGCTCAACTTAGACTCAAGGAGCTCAACGATTCGACGAACAATACCAAAGAAAGGACATTTGAGTAGGCCGCATAAATTACTCAAACTGCCAGATCATGATTACGCTGAGAAAAATACAAAAATAAATATAAAAAAATCAATGACCGACATAGTTCTCACATTCACAATAATTAGAATAATATTATAATAATCTTTGAGGACCATGTAGATTTGTGTCTGAAATGGTCTTTTGAGGAAAGAACCACACAGATTGAGTGGACCTGTCCAGTCAGTGCACGCATTTGTCAGTACCCGTGTAGCTCAACTCAGAACTTAAGGAGCTCAACGATTCGACGAACAATACCAAAGAAAGGACATTTGGGTAGGCCGCATCAGCTACTCAAACTGCCAGAACATGATTAAAACTGCAACAAAAACACACATAGTCCTCACATCCACAATAATTTAAAATAATATAATACTTTATACAGTAAATATTAGTGCCATTGTATATGTAAATAAGTATAGATACTTATAGCAAAGATTAAAAGTAAAAATAGTTAGCGAAATAAAATAAATTAACATTGCCTGTGCTTTATTGGAGCAAAGTATACAGGAGCATTGTATACAATAATTATATAATTTATGTGAAGACGATGCACCTATAATAAAAAATTACCCTACCACAATAGGTAAAAATAATTTAATAAACGTAGCAATGATAAATAAGTTAATTAAGTGATAGATACATGGTGTTCACATATTTACAAACATTGTAAAAGTATACGATTTCCCAAATTATGTAAACAAGTAATATTTTATTATTAAGCAAGCGAATAATTTATTATTTTGTAACAATCCTTAAAAAGCCCAACAATAAGAGAATTTGGGACTAAATAAGATCTGTAAAGGTGAAGGACCAAAGAACATTCACAAAAGTGAATGCCTTAAAAAATTGGTCCTTCTAGACGATAAGACCTAAACCAATTTATCCTTTTCTCTGTAACTTCGTGAATAATACTAAGAAATTGTTCTAAAAGAGCTTCAAATACTTAGCATAAATCACGGCTGTAATCACAGAATCCCATTAGTTGCATGTCCGAATGTCCTTTCTAGCTTGCAGCTCGAACAAGAGGTTTTTCCTATCTAAAGCGTTGCTGGCAGACAGCCAGATATCGAGCTCCGAACCCTTATTTATTGCCAGTTAATAATTTGTTTCAATTTTTATATTCAGAGAGCGATTTAATACTCGTAAGTCTCGTTTGCTTCTGATACAACTGTTTCTTGGGCTTATAATTATTTTTGCTGAGCTGATATTGCTTATATCTTTAAACAGATTTTTTTTAAGGTTATGATATCATCAAATAACTTCTCCCGCTCTGGGTGGAGCGGGAGGTCGTGTCAGACTCTTACTGACTAAAACCCACCCGTGTTCCTTCAGTTGCCTGTGCCAGGGGCCACTGTAACCCTTTCAGACTTTCCCGCAACCCGAAAAGCGGATGCCATCATTGTTGCGGACATTTCTTTCAGGCGCTAGGTCCTATCTGACAAGTTTACGAAAAGGCTGTCAGGAATAATTAACCGTCACGATTAATAAAGCTTCTAGAACTTAAACTAGCTAAATCCCGCAGTCATTATGAACACAGCACACACTACACAGCGATCGCATTCAAATAACTCCTGTAGAACGTTCGTTACGTGCCCAGTGTTTCAGAATTCGTCCGATAAATCAAATTCTTGTAATGAAACGTCCAAATTTAACCGATTCGGAGCTTACTAACGTGGTTTAACAAGTTTCGGTTTATTTTATTCAGGTACTGTGAGCTAGAAATTAGAATAGTTGGATTGGGTGGTTGATTTGTGTTATGCGAATGCATTTTAGTTGGGAAATGAAGGAATTAAACGTAAGTTCAATATTCTCTTATATCCATTCCATTCATTCTGTTTTTGGGTAGGAATAACTACGTCACTTGGACTATATACTAACACAAGGAATTGAGGTACAATATATTCGCTCTCCAATGATTTATTATGTGTTTATCTCATCAAATAGGTCATAAGAATCAAATATTTTAAAACAGCATCGTTAGTCATAAGAAAACACGATGAAATCTTTGCACTGGCGTCCTAGAGACCATCAAAAGCATTTCTTTAATAAAACAAATAAACAAAAGAACTTATAAAAATATTTACAGAAACAATAATTAACCCATGCATGAAAAATATTTGTTAAAGTCCCATAAAAAATCATGTTGTACTAAAATACTTTTCCAATTACTTCGTACAGCGACATACGGGGTCATAAAACGCGAGTATATATAATAATTTTAAAGTCTACGAATGGTGCGCCTGAAGCGAATTAACGTCTGCATGTACCCGGATTGTGTAGCGTTAATGGCAAACAGTTGTGAACCAATCAATGTACCTGTTTTGTACAGATTACAGCGACGTACTGTATATGTATTAGAGGTATATTTTCGTGAGATGCTTGAAGGATTAGTTAATTTATATGTAACAAACTATGTAACATTGAACTAAATACACACTTAATAATAATCATTATACCAGCCCATTATTGTTCCACTGCAGGGTAGAGGCCTCTTCTTATACAGAGAAGGTACGAGCATTGATCACCACACTTGCTCAAGGCGGGTCGGCGAGTTCAGACTTATATTAACTAGGAGTCCAGGTTCACGATGTTTTTCCTTCACTGACATCCAGTATCGTCTAAGATAATCTCAAAAAGTACATATGCATTGAAAAAGTCACATTGTTACTTGCCCAGATTTGAACCTACAACCTCGTGCATGATATACACACTTACTCAGGAAAAAATAGATTTTATTACAAGCGAACCTCATATATGGCACCTTAAATGACGTTATTAATTTATTTGGTTCACCAACAGTTGATAACACTAACATCTTGACAAAAACTAACATGTATTTAAAAACTTTAAAAACAGTTTTACGATTACATATTATAGGTAAACACCAGATGAAGTAAATTATATTATGTTAATTGTAAGCTTAGGCACGCCACAATTGCAGCAATAAGTACCCTCTTTGAGGAGTGGCTAGACAGGCGCCACGGCGTCCTCACCTTCCGCCTGACGCAGGTCCTCACCGGACACGGTTGTTTCGGGAGGTTTCTGTTCCGGATAACGCCCGGAGGACACGGTGGAGCATACGGTGGAGGTGTGCCCGGCTTGGGCGGAGCACCTCCGTGTCTTCGTGCAGGCGATTGGCTGTGGCGATCTCTCGCGTCCGGCCCTGGTACGGAGCGAGAGGGCTTGGGAAGCCGTCACCTCCTTCTGCGAAGCAGTAATGTTCACGAAGGAGGAGGCGGAACGCGTGAGGGAGAGGCAAAATTCAAGCCCTCACGCCCCTAGCCGCCGCAGGAGACGCCCTGGGTGCAGGTTGATTCCCGGCCACCGTAGGCGCGGGCTAGTGAACGGCGAGCAATAGGCAGCTCGCCGATCGAAATCGACGAATCGACGGCGCGTTGTGTTCCACGCGCGCCTCAAAGAGATGTCAGCATCAATGACGGGTACGCTAGGGCCGATGCCTGCTAGGGTTGCGGGAAAGTACGAGAGGGATACCGTGGCCCCTGGCACCGGCAACTGAAGGAACAGGGGTGGGTTTAGTCAGTAAGAGTCTGACACGCCCTCCCGCTCCGCCCAGAGTGGGAGAAGTTATTTGATGATTTCCCACCCTCAAAAAAAAAAGTACGTGTACAATTTACAGCCAACTTATATACTCGTAGATCTAATGATGCTGATTGTCAAATCTCGATTTCAACATGAATGTAGTTTGAATGAAAACTGTCCAATTTCAGTTCTAACGGTGGTATGATCAGCTTTTCTAGTCATATTTCTCCATTTCGCCCTAATTTATGCATCTGCTTCAAAACCTTCGCAATCTATGAGGATTGTCCTGATCATGCACATCCATCCTCTCGGTCTTATTCTGGATTCCCCCGCAGAAATGGGTAGTCGTTACTTAAAACAAGAAAAAAAAAACAAATGAAAAAAGAGATTTAAACTACGTTCCATTGTCGCTACCAAAGTTCCAATAATCTCAATGAAATTGGCTTCATAATTCAAATATTCAACCCCACAAAAATCAGCCAAAATAAAGCATTAAGGAAATGAAGCCCTTCGTCTAGTAATGGGCTCGTATCAATTAGGTTCATGTACTGGGCGGACTAGGGTGTGCCTGTGTCTAAATAGTTAATTAGTTGTCTAGGCACGGTGCATGGGCACTTTGATACATGTGTTCCTTTATTCAATCTGTTTCATATGTGCTAGATTGGGTACTCACATATACTTATGGGAGCTGATAAAAATAGTTCTTAAGAACTACCTCTTTGACGGAACCAATTTTAGCAGCCGCTGACGGAATTTTGAATAGGTACTAACTATCCTGCCTTTGTTGTCACGCTAAGAAAACAAATGTTTGATAGAAACTCTTAATAGACCACATAAAACAAGTGTGCTGTTAAATGGCCATCCAACATCTATGAAACCGCGGCAAACCTCCTTTTGTGATACCCATAAGAAAAGTGGAAGTAACCGTTTATTTGACTTGTCGAACCCAGAAGGATGACACCACTGTTATTTGCCTTCATAGCACCTACAAGAAGAGACAAGATAGTCATTTCCGTTAGAACTTCTGCAAAAGCAATTCCAACTACTTCCAATATCATCACAAAACCACTCAACTCTGAACATTAGGGGTGTTATTCTCAAACAAAATCCAACTTTTTCTTTACGACATTGTACACGTTTCTTATTATGTTGCTACTATAGTCTGTCTCACGGAAGTTGGCCGTTGTTTTATTGGCCACTCGACAGGCGTTCATCCATGCAACTTGGAAGAATAACTCTGATACCGACGTAAGTACGTAAAACAGGTGAAGCGAATGTTTTTTTAGAAGGATTTTTAAGGAAAATTATGTTTCAGGAAGATGATAAAAATAACTGCGGTTTTTCTGTGGTACACAACCTTAGAAAACTATTTCTGTAAATAGGCTACGCAGCATTGTTTGAGACTATAGATTATAAGTTTGTGTTGGTGTTTCACTCAAAGTAAGTAGTCGGTTAGGAAACACTGACCTCATCATTCTAGTTTTATAATATTATTAATTATTAAAAAAAAACTGCTCGCCTACCTTTTCAAATCTTTTGGAAGAAGCCTTGACGAGACATACCTTGTCGAGAAAATACCTATAAACATAGTGTCAATAATGTAACAAGGACCTCAAAAACAGCTGACCAAAATCAATATGACCTCATTAATACGAACTCGGCTTACCTACATAAAAGCCAGCAATCCGGCCCCACCTGCATCTATTTACTACCCCTTTCAACCCCTGAGCTTGCACGTTCAACGACTACAATTTATAAAGCAATTTTAAACATCGTCGATCCTCTATAAATCAATGTTTTACCAAACTAGCCGTAAATTTATTATGGTTAAAGGATGAAATACGCCAATACATTTACGTAACCAGTTTATTTAGAACCCTCAAATTGTACAGAGATGCTCGTGTCTCGAGGGGCTCGTGGCCCGTCGTGGCTAAATGATAACCGCCACACGGGTAAAGCTACGCTTGCCGAGGTCGGTCCGTGGACGAGTGGTCACCCATCCACACGCGTAGCTTAACCTTCGATCGACCCGTGTGACCCATTAGATATCAAGGCTCCTCCGTGCCTCGGAAAGCACGATAAGCCGTTGGTCTCGGCTCTCATTTGTAGATCTTTGCCAGTCGTACCTGGTATTCAGCTGCATCCAGTTATACTGGAAGCCGACTCCAACATAGTTGAGAAAAGGCTGGGCAAGTTGAAATTCTTAAGTTGAATAAATTAAGTGAATGCGAAAGTAGGACGCCTAACTAAGTGGTTATATCGAGAATTGTCTACGCTTTCCTATCAATGCTGAGTATGAACTGTTCAGAAAGTAGGAGGCCTAACTAAGTGGTTATATCGAGAATTGTCTACGCTTTCCTATCAATGCTGAGTATGAACTGTTTAGAAAGTAGGAGGCCTAACTAAGTGGTTATATCGAGAATTGTCTACGCTTTCCTATCAATGCTGAGTATGAACTGTTTAGAAAGTAGGAGGCCTAACTAAGTGGTTATATCGAGAATTGTCTACGCTTTCCTATCAATGCTGAGTATGAACTGTTTAGAAAGTAGGAGGCCTAACTAAGTGGTTATATCGAGAATTGTCTACGCTTTCCTATCGATGCTGAGTATAAACTGTTTCGAAAGTAGGAGGCCTAACTAAGTGGTTATATCGCGAATTGTGTACGCTTTACTATCGATGTTGAGCACAAACTGTTTCGAAAGTGGGAGGCCTAACTAAGTGGTTATATCGATAATTGCCTACGCTTTCCTATCGATGCTGAGTATAAACTGTTTCGAAAGTAGGAGGCCTAACTAAGTGGTCTTAGTTAGGCCTCCTACTTTCGAAACTAAGTACAGAGATAAACTGCGAAAGACATAAGCAAATTTTTTGAATTATTTTCTTTAAACAAGACGATAAAAATATATCACTAAACCCAGAGAACAGCAGTTTTAAATAGGTAGTTACTCACCTCTCTACTTGAAAATTATTTCTTTGTTCACACAGGCTTGTGAGTTTGAGTTTAGGTCCTTACAGTCAGCAATAAAAGTCAATTATCACTGCAGTATTTTAATTCATATAAATTGAGCAAAATATTCATAAAATTTTAAATGGTATTTTTTTTTGTTGCAAAAGGTACCTACCTACTACTAGTTTACAATTAAAAACCCAGAGCCCATGATAGTAAGAATACAGCATTTAATAAAATGTCCGTAGGTATTAGAGGTTTCAACGCTACTTCCTAATCTTTACGAAATATTATCAATAAGGGCGGCTTGCGCAACATTTGGTCTAAACAGAATTTAGTTAAATGCGTTTATCTTGCTAAATATGTTTAGCCTAAATACAATTAAAAAGGTCTTGCTCACGTCCGTTTGGATGGTAATTTAACTAATCGTAGTTAGAGAGTCGGTTAAGCAGTTTCTTGCGTTCCTTTTTACGTTTTCGTGCGTTGTACACTTGACTTAGAGCAAAATGGTTGCATTTCTTAAAAAAAAAAATGCGTGATATGGACCGACGAGCTTTTAACTGTCACATCAAGTCAACCGAGCTGTCAAGTCACACAAATTGTGTTGTTGTGATTTGTGAAGTGTTCTCGTGCTATTTCTCGTGGTAATTTTTTGGTGGTTAGATTACAAAAACTGTCACTGGAAATGGAAATAGAACATAAACAAAAAATATATGAAATAGAGTTGGATAATTTAATGAAAAAAAAGGAATTTAATGAACAAATGTACAAAAAAGAACTTTTACTAAAAACATAAGGTTTGCAGCAGCTACACATTGGGTGTTTATTGAAAAATATCCTTTCCTATTTCTATATATTTCAGCGTTATCACCACCTGGAGATAATATTCTCACATGAGTGCAATCTAACGCACCAATAATACTCTAGGGAACTTTGCAATTCTATAAAAATCATTCGCTGTTTTATTTTGCTCTTCTGTTGTGCTTGGAAATTTTATATACCTAAGTACATCTTATACAATAATGCAATGGCATGAGTAACACGATGCACTATTCTACAAGCTGTGCTTTCATGTACACCAATCATGTCACCACAAGTTATTAGCTGACTTCCTGTCGCATAAAATCTCAGCGTACATAAAAGTTGGTTCTGAATAGGAGTGACTGATTTGATCCTGCAAAACAAACAAAAATAGCTAATTAGCTACCTATCTATTTATTGAATATTCATTAATAATGAGTACATTTCCTTACTTGTTGCTGGTTTTTAAATGTGGGGCTATAGCGGATGTGGACGTTTAGGTACAGTGAAACGACAGATTTACGAAAGGGTGAAGGGTTGGGAGACTCAAATGACAAATACGTCCGTGCGCGGTCATAGGTAAAGATCACTGCCGGTCAGTGCCGGTGTTTTTGCTATCGTAGCCATTCGTAGCGGATCGCCCGCCGCTAAGCGCGCGCGCCCCCCCAGTCCCTTGCGTCTCCCGCGCCTTCTATGAGCCCTGGATTTATTAAGTAAACAATAGAAACCTAGGTAGTTATACAATGACACAATTAGACAAATTAAAAAACATCAATAGGATCACGCGTCGCCTACATCCCCCCCCCTAGTGCTGCTACAGCACTCATCACCCATAGAGATAGGCGCGACGCGTGTAGCATTCCGCTGCAGAAGGCCGGATTTTGTTTTGACATCGACCACTCGAATGCGGCCATCTTTGCCAGCTATTACGGCCTGTATTAATCCCTTCGGCCATACATTTCTGGGGGAGTTAGGGTCCACAATCAGAACCAGATCTCCCACTTGCAAGGGTCTTTGTTCAACGTGCCACTTCTTTCTTGGGCGCATATCAGGCAGGACTTCGCGTACCCAGCGCCTCCAAAACATATCAGCTAGTTTTTGTGACAACCGCCATTGCTTTCTGAGGTAGGTATCAGATTCATCAAAAACACCCAAAGTAGGTAGGTTGGACGATGTCCCCAACAGAAAATGGTTGGGGGTTAAAGTCTCATGACTGTTTGGTTCCACTGCGACATGGGTGAGGGGACGGCTGTTTATCATCTGTTCTACTTCGGCTAATAATGTTTGAAGTGTCTCATCACGTGGCGCTCGTTCTTTCAGTATAACCTTCAGTGCGCCTTTTATACTTCTGATCAGCCGCTCCCAAGCCCCTCCCCAGTGAGGACTAGCAGGTGGAATGAAAACCCAAGTTGTCGCCGTACTGTAGGTCGTTGCTCCTTCTTTGAGTTTCTCCGTGTCCAACTCTAGAACACATTTCTTCAGTTCCGTATCAGATCCTCTCAAGTTCGTACCATTGTCTGAGTACAAGTACCGTGGCCAGCCTCTTCTAGCAGCCATTCGTCTGAGAGCCATTATTAGTGCGTCTGTGGTCAGCTGGTTCACTATCTCAATGTGAATGGCTCTTACGGTGAGGCACGTGAAGATAACACCGTACCTCTTCTCTCGACGTCGGCCAACAGTTACTTCTAGAGGTCCAAATAGGTCAACTCCGGTGAACGTGAAGGGGCGATGGTGATGCGCGAGCCGCGCTTCAGGTAAGTCACCCATTCTGGGTGGATGCGGACGAGCCCTCTTAATTCGGCATAACATGCATTTTGAGCTGATATACTTCACAGTAGGTCGAAGCCGTATAATCCAGTAACGTTGTTTCAGTTCGTTAACGACCATTTCCTGGTTTCCGTGGCACGCTTTTACGTGGTAGTACTTCACGATGAGGTGAGTGACATGACAGCGGCCGTGCAGTATCACTGGACGTTTTACGTTGGTAGATATCTCGGGTGCGGCATCAATGCGGCCAGACAGTCTCAGCAAGCCATCATCGTCAATAATCGGCGTCAAGGTAAGTAATTTACTTTTCTTATCTAATCTTTTGTTTTGTTTCAGGTTGTTCAGGTCATCTGGGAAAGCTTTCATCTGGGAGTACTTCAACAATATGTTCTCAGCGCGTTCCATCATCACGCCATCTGAACCAACACTATAATCTTTCTTGCATTTGTTTATAAAAGATAAAACCACACACATGGATCTCACCAGTCGAAGCCATGAAGAAAATCTTTCTGGTTCAGGAACAGCAGGTAAACACGCAGGTGCAACGTGAATAATATTTATGCATTCTAGGTCCACATCGCATACATCAGGTAGCTGTATCTTTGATTCTCCAGGCCACGACTGTTCTTCTTCATATAGAAATGATGGCCCATACAACCACTCATCTTTCAATGTTTCTATTTCACAGGTTTCTCGTGTGGCAATATCGGCGATATTCAACTTCGTAGGTATGTATCTCCATTCTTCAATGTTCGTCAGTTCGTCCAGTTCGCCAAGGCGGTGAGCTATGTAGGCTTTATAACTCCGCGCATTATTGCGTATCCAGTGTAAAACCGTAGATGAGTCACACCAGAATATTTTTCTGTCAGCCTTTATTCTATGCTCGTTTATTATATTGTCGGCCAATCTTCCCGCCAAAACGGCTGCTTGTAGCTCTAAGCGTGGCATAGATACATACTTTACAGGCGCAACTCTGCATTTACTGGACACAAAGGCAACTTGAATATTTTGTTTACAATCGATCCAACGCCAGTACGCGACAGCGCACATCGCTTGAGTTGACGCGTCACAGAACACATGTAGCTGTAGGTTCGTATAGCGCTCGGTAATCTGCGCCGGCGACACGCTATTCGGTGCGTCTGCACTGAGGTCGTGCGTCTCGTTCTCGCACATAGGTGATGAGTGGCGAGTATTTCTAGTTGCTGACTCGTAATGACGAGGTAGGCGAATCTTATCAATGTTTGTCATTACGCTTAGCCACTCGATCCATTTTATAAATATTTGGTCTGTTATTTCGTCGTCCCAACTTATTCCGGACCTCCAGGTATCTTGTAATAAGATCTTGCCTTTGATCGTAATAGGCGATAGGAATCCATAAACATCAAAGATGGACATTAGCACACGTAGCATTTCTTGTTTGGTGGGCTTCTTTTGTCCACGCAGTATTGTCGTGGGAATTCTTTTGAATGATACGTCAAATCCAAGGTTATCATTAGTCGGAAACCAAATTAGGCCGAGTGTACGTTCTCCATCATGCAGCTGACCATTTTTGAAAATTACAGACGTCGATTTCAGGTTTTGTTTAGGCAAATCTTTCAGTACAGATTGCATGTTAGACGTCCAATTTCTCATCTCGAACCCACCCTGACTGTGGACGAATGTGACGTCATTCACAAGTTGATTAGCCGTTTGCTGATCAGGTAAGGAGTCTATGTAGTCGTCGGCGTAGTGTTGTGTAAGTACAGCTTGCACAGCGGCCGGCATTGTGGTCCGGAATCTTTCGGCGTTTTTGTTTTTTATAAACTGGGCAATGAATGGGGAACAGTTCGCGCCAAATATTAGGCTAGTCATTACCCAAGTTTTTACGGGTTTATCTGGTGATTCACGCCATAAAAATCGCAAGGCATCTCGATCTTGATCTCGTATTTTGATCCTTAAAAACATGTCTTTTATATCACCCGTGACCGCCACCTTGTTTTCTCTAAATCTTAGCATTATCCCGTACAGAGAGGTAAGTAGGTCGGGACCTTGCAGTAGGTAGTCATTTAAACACATGCCTTTGTTCCTAGCGGCGGCATCAAATACCAGTCGTAGTTTTTGTTTATTAGGATTGTCGACTCCAAAATGCGGCAAGTACCATATTCTATTCGGACTTTTAGTTTCAGCGAGTTGTGATGCGAAATCGTTACTGAACAGGTGGTCGATTCTTTCTTTGTATCGCTCTGCGAAGCTTGAATTCGCTTTCATTTTCTTTTCAACACCTTTCAGTCTTGTGAGTGCGTTATCGTATGAGTTGGGCATCTCACCAAACGTACCTTTCCACGGGAGGCCCACGTACCACCTGCCATCTTTCAAAGTGGCCGTTTGTTGCAGGCGTTCCGTAGCCTTTACATCTAGTAGGTTTTGGCGGGGCTTACTAGTAACTCCGACAGACTCCATTTCAAATGACTGGCGCATCTCGTTTTGCATTTCTCGTAGGATATATTCACTGTTTTCTCCTTCTGACAGGAACAGAGTAGACTGCAGCTTCACATCACGATCGATATCAGGCTTGGTGCGCATGCACCCGTGCATGCACCACCCTAACGGAGTGCGGGTGAAGTAGGGATTCGTAGGTTTACCCTTAATTATTTCCAATGGTAAAATTAAATCATAATTGTCCTGCCCTATCAAAAGTTCAGGTCTGTATTGACCATCACAACTCACGTTTTTGAGTTCCGGTTTCATTAGCTCATAATCACTCAAGTCCACTGCAGTAACATTTTGCACTGGTAAGTTCATATTAGTTACACTGCGCGCACGAATTGCAAACTTAGTTCCTTCACAGTTAGAAAGTTCAAGGTCAAGTACCTCACTATGGCATACCACTTCGCTATTGTCCCATGCACCGCACACACGCATTGATTGTTTATTACCGCGCAATCCTACCTTCGATGCGAGCGCAGCGCTTATCAACGTCACAGTTGAACCGTCATCGAGGAGCGCGACACTACGAAAAGTACCGTTAGGTCCGTGTAGGTAAATAGGCACAGTCTTTAGCAAAACTTTACGGCAGTTCACCTGAAGATGATTGACAGTTTCCACTCGCGATTCAGCCTCAGTCTCAGTCTCTGTTACATCGGTTATATTCACACTATTACGCGACACTGATTTTTTGTTTACGATATAATGCAACAAACGATGGTGAGATAGTCCGCAGTTGTCTACGTCACAAGCCGGTGCGGTACAAGTATCTTGTTTATGTTTTGCAGTGAGACACTTGTAGCAAATACCATGTCGTTTTACGAATGCCCAGCGGTCTTTGCGCAATGATTTTTTTGAACTTTTTACAGTCTTTTAGTAAGTGCTCGGAAACGTGACAGTACCGGCACTCCTTATCACTTTTTTGTTCATTGTTCACTTGTTCACTGTTCACCACTAGAGTACGATGTTTAGAGTGTTCGTTGTTTTGTTTACCATAGTACTGTATGCTTGATACATTCACAGAAGTTTTTGTAATTTTCACAGCTTCTTCATTTAGAAACTCGGACAAAATAACGAGTTTTGGTTTTTCTGTGTTACTGATAAGAGGATAACAGTAATCAGCCCACTTTGACACCAGTATCATCGGTAGTTTCGAGAGGATGACTGATACAATGTTCATTCCTTTTAGGTATTCTTCGCGTCCAATGGCAGTCACAGCAGCGACACAGTTTCTTACTTTCACGGAAAAAGGAATAATATCTTTCTGATACTCTTGTGCCATGGGGCGTAATTTACTTATGTCCTGCAGGATCCTGGCAATTATCACATCAGGATTTCCAAACTGAAGTTCCAGGGTGTTTATTACATCTACTGCGGAGGTAGCACCAATGAGTAAGGCCGTCACTGCTTCTTTTGCTGGCCCTTGTAGGCTCCTCCTCAGACGCCACAGGTTTTCTTTGTCACTAAAATTGCACACTTGAGAGGATTCTTCAAATGCTTGCTTGTACTGAAGCCATTCAAGAGGGTCACCAGAGTAATTAGGTAAGTCCCTCGGTGTACACAAGCGATTCAACATTCTGTCGTTAGATCTGCTGGCACCAGTGGCAGAGGCAGCGGCAAGGTCCTTCAGGGCATTCGCCAGGGCTCGCACGGTTTCATCTGTGCCACCAACAGCTGGTGGTGGCGGGCGTGCTTCGAGCGCGAGTTCCGAAGCAGAGGGTTGCGGGCCGACGGGTTCCACATGGTGCAGGTACAATCCCTGCGGTGCCGGACGCCGCACGTCATCGCGAATGCTACGATTGGTGACACCTTGAGTATTCATCTCCTGCTGACTACTTTCCAGCCACTTTTCCACTACACGGTCATTGATACATTTTTCTGAGGGTAGACTGTAGCTGCTGTAGTCATCTTCCATTTCTGCTATGTCTGCATCTAGTTGTTTTTCTATCAATTCCATTCTAATTTGAGCTTTTGCTTGAGCGGCTTCCAGTTCCAGCCTTTTCTTTCTCGCCGTAATAGATGACTTCGGTGTTTTTGTATTGCGGGTTGACTTTCGAACACTTTGGGCTGTAGAAGGTCCAGGTTGACTTTCTTCCATCTTGTTCCTGGGTTCATTAGTTCCTACAGCTTCTTTCGAAATGTCTATGTGTTCGTCTTTGCATTGTTCTCGAACTTCCAATTGTTGAGCATCTTTTTGTTGCGCTTCATTTTTCTCCTCTTTCTTTTTTCTAGCACCCCTAGTAGTCATCACACTTCGCGGTGGTGTTTTAAACATTCCAGAGATCAGGCTCGAAGACCAACTAATATAGCGGATGTGGACGTTTAGGTACAGTGAAACGACAGATTTACGAAAGGGTGAAGGGTTGGGAGACTCAAATGACAAATACGTCCGTGCGCGGTCATAGGTAAAGATCACTGCCGGTCAGTGCCGGTGTTTTTGCTATCGTAGCCATTCGTAGCGGATCGCCCGCCGCTAAGCGCGCGCGCCCCCCCAGTCCCTTGCGTCTCCCGCGCCTTCTATGAGCCCTGGATTTATTAAGTAAACAATAGAAACCTAGGTAGTTATACAATGACACAATTAGACAAATTAAAAAACATCAATAGGATCACGCGTCGCCTACAGGGGCTATTTGCTGTAAGAAAATTATAGTGGTTTCTTTCGTTAGACGAAACCTTCTGAAGAATTTGCCGTCCGAATACATTCCAAATAAGTCTGCTCTCTCAAACAATTCCATTCATCATTTCATCGTCGTCAGAATACAATTCCCACAAATCCATCTTACAAACTTCCTACAGAACTCTTTACAATCTTTTATAAAACAATAGTAAAATTTCTATAACCTCAAAATGATGACGCGCGATTGCTGATAAACGTATTTAGCGACGCTAAATAGCCATCTTTGGGTATTTAACTTTGACAGTTCGTTAAACGTGATTAGTGCCTAAATGTTTGTTGTGCAAGACGCTAATTATAATTAGCAGACTAAATGCGTTTACGTCGCTCTTAAACTGTATTTAACGACGATGCGCAAGCCGCCCTTAGTCTATGTTATTATTGCGAATAGGTGTACACGTGACACCAATATTCCTTATCACATCGCTTCAAGCTGTGATTTCCTCGCAACGAAAGAAAAACAAAGAAAAACAACATTGTAAAGAAACACTCGGATTGAATAATAAATTCTAAGCGAGTGCGATAGCGGAAAACGACAGTGGCGCCATCTGTTATGTCAAGCGTCAACTAGTTTGTACAAAGAATATAGTTCTAATTTATTGTTTTGTTTATCTTTTAAATATATTCTTTTTTATGTTGTGATTGTGAGAACATTGTAGATCTTGTAGACTGTAGATTTGTAGACCATTTTCTATTTTATTAAGTACCTGGTACTAGTTGACTGCCCTACACTGTCCGGTTACTCTTTTAAAAATAATTGGCTTTTACAATGTTTTCAAATTAGTGTTAGCCTACTAACACTAATTTGAAATATAAAATAAAATATTTTTTTTTGATTTTTTGAGTTTCTTGCCGGTTCTTCTCTGAAGGAAACGACCAATTGGAACCGTGCACCTAGCTTCTGACGTTTCATGAGTGCCCATGTAGGTTTATGTGAAATAAAATATTTGATTTTGAATCATACACTGAATTTATACAGTCTGCTAAGTTGCGTATTGCGTAAAATAAATCATAACTTACCTATAGTTTGATTGGAAACAAAAATCGAACTTTTCTCCTATTGTTCGCGTAAAAATAAAGGCAGTATTGGACCATGGAGCCATAATGATGGTCATTGAGGGGTAATTCGGATGATCTATGCGACTAATTCGGGATAAGACTTAGATTCATCGGTGTTAGGCAAAGGAGGCCTATACCTACTCCGATGGAAATTGATGCGAATGAATGATTATGTCACCCAAGTATTATTAGTATTCTAGCTCATAAGTAAGAGTTTAAGAATCTCTCCATCACTCTATAATGCAGCTAGTAATTAAAAACACGTTTCAAAAAGTATTGCGTACCTTTAAAACCACAAGAGAAAATCTAAAAGTCACAAGTTTACTTTATTCACTAAAGTTGTTCATGTAACTTTTAACTTTACTACAATATTTTGATAATGCAGCTCCTAAAAGTTTAGTTATTGTAGCAAGCAAGTCTTGAACCTGTTTAATATGCATATTTTATATGGCAAGGTAACTTCGTAATGTTGTCTTACTATGCATATTAATGACGCAGAACTTACTCCAAAAGCATTTCGAAAACAAACATATCCTAAAATGCATTCGACGGGGAAAGGTAGAATCAACTACTCTTTTCCCAAATGTTAACGTTATCTGTATTAGGATAGACTCTGAAATTGATGCTAAAAAGATTGACAGTGACTGGATACTCGTCAACCCATTTGCCAGCCCATTAGCCCAATCTATTTCCTGCAAGGCTAAAATGACAAGCGCGAGAACGCTCTTTTTCTCGATGTGTCAAAATTTGTCTACGATTCTGACGTCATTCCAATGCCTAACATGACCGCTAGGCACGAGTAAGCTCAAGAAAGGCACTTTGACACTTCTTATCTCGCATGGAGAGACTGAAGTGGCAAGTTTTAAAAAACAAATAATTTTTACCATAGCAACATCGGCTTGAGGTTCCGTACTGTGATTAGGTACTTACACAAAACAGAATTTAAAACTGAAAAAAAGAATGCCCGGCTACGTTTATCGTGCCCAAAAACCACATTTCTCCATCATGTCAACACATGCCCCTAAATCTTAATCCCAGACAAGCAACACAGCTTTTAACGCCTTCACCTACGCTACGAACCTCCGTCAGTAAATTCCATCATCGTGGGTATAGATCGATAGCTACTAGACGGGACGCCTCGTTACAGCTACGTGATCGCCATCGGTATTGCCTATTTATACACATTGTCGGCTTCAACGGCACTCCCGACTTCCACGGACATAACCAATATACCTAGACCCCTCATAACTCCTACCTTACCTTAAACTATTTGAATTTCGAAGAGCGCGGGAGGTCCTACAAAATTGGGTGGTTTGAAAAAAAAATTGCGAAATGAAGCAGTTTTCGTGAATTCGATCGGCCCTCGCAAAAAGTGTAGAATGAAACTTAGTTGAACGTTAACTCCGCTATGAATGGGAACTTTTCATACGGACAGTGATTACTCTTCAGTTCTTTATTTTCACATTGAATGGAATCGGATATGCACTGGCGAGTGCGGATATTAAATATAGGGAATTTTCATCCACTTTGACTCTGTTTTAATTTCAAGAGTAACGAGTCTGGTACCTACGAATAAAGATGGTTCTTAAATTTTAATTGGTTGTTAGATAATGCTAATTATTCACCTAACTAAATCAAAAACTAGATTGAGGCTCACTTGCACCACAAATCACTAAACACGTTTAACGCTAAACTAATTTAAAATATCGAAAGAAATAAAACAATGTTCAAAATTCGTTTAGCGCTAAACGCATTTAGTGATTTGTGGTTAAAGCAGGCTTTAAAGCATCGGGGCGCCCTGCCGACTCGCCCTCCGCGTACCGGCCCATAGTGCTGCTAGACGAGGTGGGCAAGCTGTTTGAGCGTATTATCGCAGCCCGCCTCGTCGGCCACTTGTGCAGAGAGGGGCCGGACCTGGACGACAACCAGTTTGGATTTCGGCATGGGCGCTCCACCATCCACGCTGTGTCGCGGGTGAGAGTCCTGGCGGAGGAAGCGGTGTCCCGGGGCGGGGTGATGTTGGCGGTGTCCTTGGACATCTCCAACGCCTTCAACACCCTGCCCTGGAGTTGTATTCGGGAGGCACTGCGCTATCATCGGGTGCCTCCCTACCTCCGCCACATCGTTGGGGCTTATCTGTCGGAGAGGTGTGTCACCTACGTGGGACGTGATGGCGGAAACCAGCGCCGCATGTCGTGCGGTGTTCCGCAGGGTTCGGTCCTAGGGCCGCTCCTGTGGAACATCGGGTACGACTGGGTGCTGAGGGGCGAGCTCCAACCGGGCGTAGACCTGACGTGTTATGCAGATGACACGCTGGTCACTGCCCGGGGGAGCTCGCACAGGGAGGTAGCGTTGCTGGCCACGGCCGCGGTCTCACATGTGGTGGGCCGCATACGTCGCCTAGGCTTGGAGGTGGCCCTCAGCAAGTCGGAGGCCATGGTGTTTCATGGCCCCCGGCGGGCGCCGCCGCCCGGCTCACACATCGTGGTCGGGGGGGCTCGGATCGCTGTCGAGTCCACCATGAAGTATTTAGGATTGGTGCTCGACAGCCGGTGGAACTTCGAGCCTCACTTCCGACGGCTGGCGCCCAAGTTGCTGGGCGCGGCTGGCGCGCTCGCAACGCTGCTTCCCAATCTGGGGGGCCCGAGCGCCGTCTGTAGGCGGCTCTACGTGGGGGTCGTGCGATCCATGGCCCTGTATGGGGCCCCGGTGTGGGCCTCTGACCTGACGGCCGGCAGCATCGCTGTTTTGCGAAAGCCGCAGAGGGCGATGGCCGTCAGAGTCATCAGGGGGTATCGCACGATCTCCTACGAGGCGGCTTGCGTACTGGCCGGATCCCCGCCCTGGGACCTCGAGGCGAAAGTACTCGCGTCGTTGTATCGGTGGCGCGAGGAAGCGAGGGCGCGGGGCGAGGGACCGATGCAGCGACACATAGAGCTGCGTCGGTCTCAGCTTCGCGAGGTCCTGGTGGCGGAATGGCGGGACAGGCTTTCACGCCCTACCGCCGGCCTCGTCACCATCGAGGCGGTCCGGCCGGTGCTCGAGCGCTGGCTCGGGAGGAGGCACGGCTCCCTGTCGTTTCGGGTGACGCAGGTGCTCTCGGGGCATGGTTGCTTCGGGAAGTACCTGTGTCGCATAAACAGGGAGCCGGACGCCCGGTGTCACCACTGCGTCGACTGCCGGGAGGACACGGCGCGGCATACGCTGGCAGAGTGTGCCGCTTGGGAGGAGCCGCGCCGTGCCCTCATCTCAGAAGTAGGCAGTGACTTGTCGCTGCCGGCCGTAGTCGAGTCGATGGTCGGCAGCGACGAGTCCTGGGACGCGGTGGTTTCCTTCTGTGAGACAGTCGTCTCGCAGAAGGAGGCTGCGGAAAGGGAGAGGGAGATCTCGTCCTCTCACCCGGCCCGCAGAAGGCGCACCGGGCGTCGGCGGAGGGCGGACAACGCCCTCTTCCAGCCCCCCTAAATGGGTCCAGGGGCGACGGACTCGGGGACGTCCGTCGCCCCCCACACACCAGGACCCGAGGTGGCGGCGCGTAGTGTTCCACGCGCGCCCCTCTTAGACGTCGCGGGGGGAGTCAAACACCTCACTCCCCCCCCAGACCCGAAGAGGCCCGCAGTGGCGGGCCGGCAACAGTCGGGGGTTGTGGAAGGATCGTATGTTCCCGCGACCCCCGGCGTAGGTGTGAGATGGAACACCGGGGTGGTTTTTAGTCAGTAAGAGTCTGACAGACCCCGTCGCCCGCCCCAGGGCGGCGGACATCCATGAGGATTTTCCACCCCGGAAACAAAAAAAAAAAAAAAAAAAAAAAAAGGCTTTAAAGCATTAGTGCGTCAAGTCCATACATTTATAACCTAAAGCTACCAACTAATGCATTTTTTTTTTTTTTTTTTTTTTTGAGGATGGGAAATCATCAAATGACTCCTCCCGCTCTGGGTGGAGCGGAAGGGAGTGTCAGACTCTTACTGACTAAAACCCACCCGTGTTCCTTCCTTGGCCCTTTATGTTCCGGGTCAGCGGTACCCCTTTTGGATGATCCCGCTTTCCCGGCAGGCTTGGGCCCTAGTGGACCCCCTCTATGATGCTGACATCTCTTTGAGGCGCGCGTGGAACACGTACGCGCCGTCCAGCACGGGCCTGGTCCTGATCGGACGGTGTGCTACCCATTACTCACCGCCCGCAGGCCCGCGCCTACGGTGGCCGGGAGTCGTCACGCGGCTCCCGACGCCCGGAGCGTCCACCGCGGCGGCTTGGACGGGAGACTCTCTCCCTCTCCCGTCCCGCCACCTCCTTCGCTAGCATGACTGCTTCGCAGAAGGAGGCGACTGCCTCCCACTCCCCCTCGCCCCGGACCATGGCTTGAACCAAGGCCGGGCGTGAGAGATCGCCGCCGCTGCCGATCGCCTCTACGAGGACACGGCGGTGCTCCGCCCATGCAGGGCAGGCCCCCACCGTATGCTCCACCGTGTCCTCGGGGCGATCATCGCAGTGGTAACACCCGGGCGTTTCCTCCCGCCTGATGATGTGCAGGAACCTCCCGAAACTTCCGTGTCCGGTGAGGACCTGCGTCAGGCGGTAGGTGAGGACGCCGTGACGCCTCTCTAGCCACTCCTCAAAGAGGGGTCTTACCGCCGCTATCGTGGCGTGCCCTGCGCTGGGTTGCGACAGTCGCTCTTTCCATGCCGCCATGAGATCGCGCCGGAGGTCCGTCCGCTCCGCCGCGATTTGCCGCGGAAGCGGGGTTTCCCCCCGGCGTAGTGCCTCCGCGCGCCACTCATACAGGCGCGCGAGGACTATCGCCTCCAGATCCCACGGCGGCAGTCCGGCAAGGAGGCTTGCCGCCTCGCCCGAGATCGTGCGGTAGCCCCGGATCAGCCTTACGGCTACCACCTTTTGGGGCGCGTTCAGATAGTGGGCGGCTCTCCGCCGCAGTGAACGCGCCCACACCGGGGCCCCATATGTAGCCAACCAACTAATGCATAACTTTGTAATTAAATAAAAATCTACCCATTTAGCCCTTAATCAATTCCAAGCTAATTCAACCAAAATACCTCCACAACCCAGCATTACGTCATTCAACTAATTACTTAATTAAAAACATACGCATTGAAAACCGTCCAATCAGAACGCTGCATTCAAATGAGAGTCCACCAGAGCGTTTTCGGACGACACAAAACGCACGTAGGATTAATATAATCGGGCTTTCGGACCCGGCAGACAGAGGTGCACGCAAAATGACCTGACTTGAATACTAAATCGGAAAATACGTATGTTCGGTAATACATTCGGAATATGTAGTATTGGAAGGATTAAAAGAGATTAGCGTTCATAAAGGCGGTTGGAAAATATGTAAAATGGCGGACGGAAATCGGGGCGGTTATGATATGAAAAGAGATAAAGGGTGACGTTTTATTGTGTCTCAAATTAATGTAATAAGTCACGGAATCATTATTTCCAAAATGAAATTGAGTACTTATAGCGATTTTATGATAAAAAGGATTTTCACACAAATTACAATAGTTGAATGTAGGGTATTTCTTGGCGTGAAGACGTCTATTTGAAACCGACTTATATTTGTGGCATTCGTTGAGAAGGTATTTTCATTGTTTAATAAACTGACGTACTTATAGAAAATTGTTACAAAAACTGCCAGAAGCTCTGCGACAACAACCCATAAAAATGTCCAGTAGTAAAGTGAGCCTACCCATGGGACCGACCGCCCCAAAGGATTGTACGCAGCGGATAATACCGTAAGCACAACGCTTAGCAGGCAGACTGGTAGGTAAACATAGACGAATGCAGGCAATCGAACTTTTATGACCGGTTGTTTAAGTATAAAATCAGATCGGTTTTGATACCAATTGTAACTTGTCCACGCCGCGACATACCAACGCGTTAGTAACTATTTTCTGATTAGTTTTCTGTTAGTGATCGTATGAACCATCATTTAAATACTGACGCTGTGGCAGTCTAGATATTCATTGGTGATTTGAGTTTGTAACTGGATACTTTTGCGACGATACGCTTTAGAAAATACGTAATTTGGCTTAACCAAAACCTTTTTTAAACCATCAAGCTTAAATCGTTAGTTAGAAACCACTAACCTAACAGTGCTACAGCTGAAATAGAACACTTCCGATTCAATCTCATACACAATAACAATTAAACTTCCTTCAAATCGCAATTCCCACCTGAAATACCATCACGTGCTCATATACAGAATTCTAGAACACAAGCACCAAATATTCCAGAGCTGCAGTGCTCAGCATTATTGAAAAAGTGGAATATTACAACGTGCCAAGTGCGAGCGTTGTGTTCGATGCACTGGCCCATTGTTCGCATGTCTTCGAAGCATTATGCCGAGACGAACCTCTTGGGAGCTGACCTACTTCGGGCCATATCCCTAAGTGCTTACGCATCTAGGTTATTATGCTATAACAGATCTGCTCCTTTTGCATTTGTTGGATATGTCCGTCGGGAGGTATTATGAAATATTGTTGATACAGGCCGGGAAATTATTGTGGTTTTGTTGAATAATTCATAAAAAATATCGTTTTCTCAAACATGCTTGGAAATTTGAGCATTATTTTGACAACCTTCTTCGAGATAAATCGAAATTGCTGTACTGGTCAAATACATGCGAGCAGCGGCCGGCAAAAGTTG
This sequence comes from Brachylomia viminalis, assembly GCA_937001585.2. Lineage (NCBI taxonomy): Eukaryota > Metazoa > Arthropoda > Insecta > Lepidoptera > Noctuidae > Brachylomia > Brachylomia viminalis. Next base: position 17,082,024 of record OW443299.2, read on the forward strand.
TATGAAAATCCATATCTGTCGTGGTTTAGCGGCCAAATAAATTACATAGTAGGTAAACTCATAACCATCGTGTAATTTAAAAATGGAACGATCTTTTACTCCGGAACATGGCAGCCAAGGAGGTAACTTATCAAAGGTTTTATTTACATTTCGAACTGGCTTGCAAATAGAAAACTGTATAAGTATTGAAAAAAAAAACAAACTAACACTTTAACGCGGGAAAAATTATTGTTGTTCGTTGTTCGTCATTGATTTTGAAAAGTAATTGTATTTTAATTTCCACGCATTATTTGAGAAAAGTACTAACAGGCCTTGGCCACAATCAGGCATTGATGGACTTACGTATGTGTGCCTCGGCTTCGCCTCGGCCCACATTTACACGTTCGTCCATCAATGCCTTTTTTGCTGGCCGCTGCAGTAATGTACTATTACAGGTCTGGTATTTCGTAGTAATAATTTTTTTTCGCTTTTTAAGTTGCATTGCGTACCGTGAATGAAATCTGAAACGTATTTATATTGAGTAAACTTTTTTTAAACGTGCCTGCCTATAGGTATCTGTGTTTCACTGTAGTGTGATAAACAGAAATAAGTAATTAAATTAAAAAAATAGGACTTCTTATTAATCACTTTAATCAGGGGAACGTCTCAAGAGGACGACATAGAACAAATCCCTGTAACAGTATTGAAATCGATAGGAGGTTGACAATAATGTACTGTATCGAGTATCGCTCGCTTTTATCGTAGATTGCGTAAATGGAAATCTGGCATTCGAGCAGAAACAACAATGTGGCCTTGCCAAATTGAAGCGGTTTTGCCGTGAAATGTAAAAAAAGAGATACGTTTTTCGCGATATTTTACACATTTTTTTACCTTTGGGCATTTTGTGCATTCGTAAGTCGTGTTTTGTTGAAATAAAATTAAATGAAGTTATTCCGTCAACAGGTTATTGGTAAGAGTATTACACGTCATGTTCAAAAAATATATTTAAATAAGCTAGATGGAGTCGACATTTCCTATCTGACTGACTCAGGTTGCGTTTCCGATTCACCAAAATATATAAGCTAAAACGTTTTCTAATAACAAACAGACGGATAAATACAAAAAAAGATACCAATCTCTAGCTAAAGTTTAAAACAAAACCCAGAAAAAAAGATGCTTAGTTATACTCGTTGAAAACTAGTAAAACTTTTTAAACAACGATTTTCGGTTCAAAGACTTTGACCAAACTAATTGCGTACCTACTTCCCGCCTTGAATGCAGAATAAGCCTTATTCACATAAGGGGGTGACTTGCAACTTGTACCCAAACAAAATCACAGGCAGATTACAAAAACCCGATACCCCGCCACTTAGCAAACAGCCTTATCTTTGCTTTTAAACGCTTACTAGTAAGAGATACGCTATTACACGGCAAATCCCATGATAGCTGAGAGTAGTTGCATTGTCAACTATCGTTATAAACAAGGAAAATTCTGCACCTAACCAAATAACTGCCACAGGATTTCCAACCTCATATGTGTGACGATAAGGTAATATGCGATTTTTCGAACAGCAAAGTAAAGTCGGCAATACAAAGCAGACTAATGCTGCCACGTGGCGCAGACGCAGCCCTGTTTAATCTTCATCCCTTGCCTTTGATGTGAACGGTCCCCATGTTTGTCTAAACACAGGTTTAATTACAAGCTCATTAATTTTGTACTATTTACCGCTGAAAGAAGTGCGCTTGGACGTTTTGCTTGTGATGTGGTGGCGTTAAATTACGACGCGGTACGATTTACTTAGGTGGTACTTGGACTTTGGCACTAGCTTTCGTGTTGTCTGACAAACAGAACGTGTTTGTTACCTAAAATACACAGTTATGTCAGTGATTCGATCTATTTGAGTTGCGGTTTATGTAAAGTAGCATTTTCTAGTCATGCAAATTTAGAATGAACAATACCTAACTGTTGTATCTTGAGATCAAACGAAACTATGTTTCACCAAAAGTAAAAACAAGATCAATACAAACAACAAACTCCAAGAATACAATTAAATGTGCTTACACTAACTAACTTCACACTACAATTAAATTTTCAGTGAGTGGTAGGTATACCCTCAATCAGACAAAATGTACAGCGACTACATTTAAAAATATGCCTACATTTTGGCAACTTCAGACGTAGTCCACGACAAAACGTAAACACTTAAGCACGTAGATAACAGCAGGCTCTTACTTGAAAATTGCTTGGATGACAACTTCATTTATAGCTTAATAAAGAAGAGTGGTCAAGTTTGGCAGCACTCCAAACATGAAAATTGCCATACTATGAATGCATGTGCACTCGTGTGTGAGATAATGCTTGTAGTGTCTGGGTCTGGATAGACTTCTCAATACCCTCTTATTATATGGAATCTGTATTTGCACCCACTGTACGAATCATCAGATTAAAAAAAAAAATTGTAAACGCACCCACGTTACATGAGAAATTCCAAGTGCGCGGCCAATTAAAAAAAAAAGAAATAAAAAAATTACTTTGGTAGCTGATAATGCTCTGCGTATAAAAAGGGGCCAATTAAAAAAAAGAAACAAAAAAAAAACTTTGGTAGCTGATAATGCTCTACCTGAGAACTAGATTCTAGACTGTGTTCATCTTTGTAGACAAATAATTTGCCGATCTTTTGGTGTAAAATTATGGTACTTACCCATTGTGTTTTTTTAGCCTTGCTCATAATCAGTTTTTAATGTTCCCACTGCTCAGTGAGAGGGGAGTAGGCCGTAATCCACCACGCAGGCCCTGTGCGGGTTGGTAGATGTCACATGTCTTCGAATTTTTGGTTTTAGAACATGCTGGTTTCTCCACGATGTTTTCTTTCACCGTTTTGAGAGCAGTGGTGGTGAAATAATTTACACAAGGTAAAGCGCCTGTCAGGGTTCGAACCCACGGCCTACAACTCGTAAGTCGCGGCCGTTACCACTGGGTCACCACTGCTCTGCTTGCCATGCCCGTCGAAAGTAATTCCCCTATACAATGGGAAATATTAATTACTTACTAAAGACCACATACATTCTTATTCTGATTCGGAATTGAACCCGTAGCGCAGAGTAGCCAATCACGCTGTTACTGCCAAAATCGACCCGTTGGGTTTATGTTTCAAAACAAAAAAAAAAATAAAACGATTGCTTTCATTCACTTATTCATTCTTACCTTCTATCCCCACTTCCACGATTTTATTAATTCACGAAATGCAAGACACCAGCCAACCTTAGCTGCGCAGCGAGGCGTGTCAAATCACTATAATTATAACAAATTTCGTTTGTCGCTGTGTATATAAACAATGCTAATTTGGGAACATCTGCCTGTTCTGCATGCAAGGCAAGAGGGCAATTACAGGGATTATTGCGTCGGGAGTCGTCTGCCCATTAAATAAACGTTACAAGTTTACCGTTTTTGTTCGAGGGTGAGTACGGGTGACGCTGCATCCAAGATGGCTGTGTTTCTGTATGCAAATTGATTGTTTCACTTTCTTTGTGCTTTAAGGAGGTTTTAATTGTTTGTTTTGGGAATGGAGGTGCTGTTCAAAATATAAGGTTTTGCTGAAGATTTCGCCGGGGACGGTCAACGGGCGATCTTCTTGTGTATGTCACGCACTGCTGGGCGAGGCCATTGAGAAACAAGGTGAAGCACTTGCTGTATCGCTTGATATCTCGAAGGCCTTCGACAGGGTCGGGCACGAGTCCGACGTTCGTACATTGAGAGAGGCCATGGTAGAGCGTACTGATTTGACCTTAAGCCTTGTCTCCCAGTGGGGTGATGACAAACTAGTCTCTTTTAACGCCACCAAAATACAGTCGGGTCTTTTTACCGCTAAAAGGAGTCGATGCGACCAAACTCTTTCTTTTCGGGGTACATCTGTTCCTGTAACTGATCGGCTTGAGCTCCTAGGCATAGTTGACATCAGGTCTTAACTTCGGCACCACCATCGAGTACAAAGCTCAAACAGTGGCCAAGAAACTGGGCATCCTAAATAGAGTGAAGCGATACTTTACGCCTGGGCAGCTTCTGACCCTTTACAAAGCGCAAGTCCGATCCTGCCTGGAGTATTGCAGCCACCTTTGGGATGGCTCAGCAAAGTACAAACTTGCCGCTCTTTACTCGGTGGAACGCGGAGCTAAGAGGCTCATTGGCGACGTAAAACTGGTGGATGCCAAGCTTAACAGCTTGGCTCAGCGCCGTAATGTTGCCTGCTTGTGGGTCTTCTACAGATTGTACTTCGGTGAGAGTGCCCAAGAACTCCACGACCTTATTCCACCCTTTTTTTCCCTTCTTCCATCGGTCATCTAGACGCACTGCAAGTTACCATCCTTACCTAGTTGCTATTCCACCAATTCGCACTAAGCGTTTCCAAATGTCTTTTGTAATGCGCACAGAAAAGAATGGAACTCTCTACGTGCGTCTGTGTTTCCGAACGCATACAACCATAATCTCTTCAAAGTGAGAGTGAACAGGCTTCTTCTGGGTAAGCTCTGTCCACCGTCGACTTTGTCTCTGTCACCACTGACCTAGACTAGAGTCAAGATCAAACACACTTTAAATAAAAAAAATAAGATTGGATTGAAACAAAAATGAGAGTGAAACTCTTTTCAGATTAAAATCAGATTGGATGGATGACGACAAAAAACATGCAATTTTTTCCTGTTAAAACCAGTCCTCATCCATTTCAGTCGGTCTATTTAGATGACATATAACTTGCCAGCAACTTACTCCGTCTACAAAGTTTGGCACAAAGACTTAAGCATCATAATCTCCGGCGCTTAATATTCGCCCCCATTACGTAATAAATTACAAGTAATCCTATAAATCACACTTTAACCCGTGCAAGTTCAGTGTCATTACAAAGTCTTATTAATCAAAATAAATCAAAATGTCGAGTGAATTACGAAGGCTAGAGACTCTCGCATTGCGCGTGTTATCTCACAAAACCAGGTGAAATATGTAGGGTTAACAATTTAGAATCGATTAAATAATCGATATTTAAAATAATCGACATACGCTAAGTACTCAAAGCGATTATTTTAAAAATAGTTTCTTTAATTGAAAGAAAGAAGAAAGAATTTCGATTCATTATTCATTAGCAGTCCTCGAATGTAGCAGGTTACTTGTGGAAAAGTATACGTGCTGTTCATGTAATTTACAAAATCCTTCAGTATTTGATTTTGATTATTAAGACGTTTTAAAAGGCAGAATCACTTAAAAATCAATCAAAAATCGTATACGAAGTTGCAATTAGATAATGTTGGTTCCTAAAAAAACATCGTTAGGTACTTATAACAAATATCTCGCATAATGCTTCTGTTTAAAAATATATAATTCCAAATCGATTATAGTTCAATCGATGCCTCTCAACCCGATTTAAAAACGAAACAACTGGAACAACCCTAAAAGAGAGCGAGAAAATAAAGTCTGTGGCAGTAGAGTTGGACATCTCGCGACATTATTCATGTTTATCGCTTCAATGCCCAGCCGTGCGACGCCGCAATTAGAGGATTTTCTTCTACCCACGTTTGGTACACACCGCATTTTAAACCTTTTGTTGTTGTTGTTTTTAAATACGGACGGAAATGACTGGTATGAGAAATGTATTTTGAGGGATGTGCTGGAAAAAATATGGAACTTTGGATGTTCCTGGTCGCAATCATTTTCTTTAACTACAATTTAGCATCTGATGCAAAAATACCTGTGCCAGTTACAGATAGTTTATAGATGAACTGAATGAACAGACGTAGCGTTGAAAGGCCACACATAAGGTGGACCGATGACCTGGTGAAGGCCGCAGGAATCTGCTGGATGCGAGAACCACAGAGCCAGTGGCGATGCTTGGGGCAGCCTGTATCCAACAATGGACGTCTTTCAACTGAAATGATGAAGATGATGAACAAAACAATCATGTTATCTTTTCAAAATGATCCAAGTCACTGGCAGAAGCTATGTTATTAGGTATTTAGTCAAAAATACTTCCAACAAATAATTCAGCTTTGTCACTGAATTTTCCAATTTCGTTTCATGTCAATCTTGTCCCCTATGTGTGTATATCGTGTACTACATACCTATGACAACATCCTAATCTAAAGTTATTTCGAAAACTCACTTTTATTTGTTGGTACACAATTTAATTAGAAGCCACCACCTTCCACTTAATGGCTTACACCTTACGTACATGGACAAGCTTACTAATTAAAACAAAAACAAAATGGTCACTGAAAACAAAACACGTTCGACAAAGTTAGAATATTAATGTACCCTATCTCGAGTGTTTTGGTCCCCGACTAGTGTTGTTTGTGTCGTGAATTTCCGGGATGTTTGCTATCCCGGTTAGTGGATAAGCTGGAGTAGGTACTGTATTAACAGCTGTAATATAGCTTTTCTCACTATAGGAAATCGAATACATTTCGGAATGTTGTTAAAAATAGAAAAGGTACACAGGTCAAACACCAATGAAAATTTCCTAAGTGGCTTCAAATATTACCTACAGCTAGGTCAAATTAGTGTTAGTTGCCAGTGAGCCCCAAACTAGACAGTGAGTCTGACTTAGTTTGTAGGTTGATTTCCAGAGTATCCCTACTCTAGAGGTGATTAAGAGTGTTTTGGTGCGGAATTGTATGTGAGTGTCGTGTGTGGCTGTGTGTCTATAATGTATGTAACTTTACGTGTATGTTCCCATTATGCTTAATTTGATCCGGATATAACGATCATTCATTGTTCCTAGTCATCTTATCGTATATTTTGTAACATATAATAATTGCAAAATCTTGCATTGTTAAATAAACACATTTTCGCTAGCTTTGCTTTTAATTTTCATCGTAATCAAAAGTGTTTTTTGTCGTAGAATGAGTTTGTTCAAATCGAAATTATTAATAAATTTGTGGACATCTGTAGACATTAGAAAATGGGTGAGACAACCTGTAAATTCATTCCTTTTGCAAGTCTAAATAAGCTCACGGTTCCAACATCTTATTCTCGTTTTCAGGGACTTGTAACTCTAGCACATCACTAGTCACCCGCGGTCCTCACTAATACCGATGATCACTCTATTCGAGGTAGCGCCGACCGGATAAATCCTCGGACAAAAGTACCGGAACATCTAATAGGATTATACCAACTTTGTTTTAGTTCCTGCATTAATTATGGGTGATAGGAATGTTTTTGGTATTTTTTTTTTCAGATTATCGTCGTTAAATTAGGTAACAGGATTCAGGTGAAAATATAAAGTGCAACTGAATTGATTAATGCGCTGAGAGTACTGAAATTCTAAATTTATTTAAAAACCTAAGTACAGTCACGAGCATATAATACATAGGTACGTTACAAGTACGCAAGTTTCAAAAACAGTTCTCTTCTGATCGTAATTTCACTAGAAAAAATCGGTTTTGAATTTTCCATAATTGTGAAGTATTTATGCTCGTGCCTGTACGTCAAGCGTAGCATAATCAGCCTATAGCGTTCCCACTACTGGGACATAGACCTCCTTTCGGTGAGATGGAATGGGCCGTAATCCACCGCACAAATAATAACATAAGAAGAATAATTACAAAATAGGTAATCTGTACCGTAAAAAACTCTAATGTGATTTAGTAAAAATAAATGAATACATCCTTTAAAAAAATGCATCTTTTCCCAGTTTTCCATCAGTAGCGTACTTTAATTTTAAAGCTACATTAAATACAAACACCAACATACATCAAAGACTCCCTAGCAATTCTCCTAAGGCTCTATCCTTAAGTAAAATGAACAGGCGACACCACCGCATTCCCCTTATTTTCATAGATTAACAGTCACCTTAGGGTAGGTTAATATAATTACGGCCAATCGATGCCTCCCTGAGTACCGCACAGAGGGCTGCCGGCACCATGCTGGGGTATTTATAGGCACATTTTAAAAACATAGCAATGAAAGTCATGTTCAAAGATTTTTTAGGTACGTTTTTCTGCAATCATAATTTTTCACAAAACTTCCTTTGGTAATTATTATCAATGGACTTTTTTCTGCAAATAGGCTCTATTAGGTAAAGTCGACCTTGTATTTACGTTATCACCCTTAGGTTGAATGTCACCTTACGTCAAAAAACCACAAGGTCACACAAAGGGTTTGTGACATTTGATGGTTTCAAACTCAAACTCAAAACTCAAACTCAAAGCATTTATTTCAAATAAACCGATTACAGGCACTTTATAACTGTCAAGGTGTCGGTCGGTCAGAAAGATGAAGCTAGTTGCCCATTCCAAAGCGTAGTAGTTACCTATGGAGAAGAACGGGCAAGAAACTCCACGGACACTCTTTTAAATCAAAATATTGTTACAAAAAAGTGGTTACATCATTCATGTTGAAATTATACATGTGAGAACGATGTAGAAAGACGTGCACGTTAAAAGCGTCCGTAATAAAAAGATAAAAACAATTATGGAATTAAAATAAGCCGTGGCAGCTAAGAAATGACCAGTGCCTACTGGCGGCGCCCGTTCGTGAACATGACGTATGGATCAGCACCATTCAGCTCAACCATTTTGAAGGGAACTCAATGATCCAATACACACGCAACCACCAGCGACACATTTGAGTGAGCATGACATGATTTCAACCTTCGTTAAGTTTCAATTTGCGGGGAATTGTTGTAAAGTGGTAAAGCAATTATGAGGCCGTTGTTATCTAACCTCTTTTTAGGAGTAGTTCGAACTTCGGATAACGCTGTTTCAGTAAAAAACAATGCCTTCAGCGAAAACCTAGACTCGTGCTTCCCTTACCTTCAAAGACGTTCATTGCTGGATGTAGGCCTCCCCTAAGCGTCGCCACACGGCCTTACCTTTACGCTAAGATAATTACAATTATAGCGAATCGATAACCCCCTAAGAAAAGAGGGCTGGAGACATCATGCTGGGATATTTATAGGCACATTTAAAAAATACAGCAATAAAAGTCAACTGCAAGGTTCTCTCAATTACAAATGTATTTTTTCTCGAGATTCGGTGTTTTATTAATTTTAGGGGGTGAAGTAAGCTGTGTGTTGAGTGGTTAACACAATTGTTTGGATTATCTTACCATAATTAATGGAAAAACTTAATTTCATTCTATGGTTTTGAAAACTTTTTATTAGTGTTACGGTGGGAGCCATACTTTTGTAGGCATGAAAATAGATTTCAATCATTTTTGCTTCTAAATCTGAACCAGTTAAAAATGATTTCCGTTAAAAAAAAATTTCTGCTATATTAAACTTATTTTAGTAGATAAGTATTGCAATTGATGAAAGATATAAAGTATTGCTACACTACCCATTCATAACACCTAAAACATTCACAACCTCCAACTCCACGCCCCATTCTTCAAACTCAAGAAAAACGTTATTTATTCCAAGATATTCCTCAAAAGATCACGATTCTAAGTACGAATGAAAAGAACAACATCATTCATCATACAAGACGGCTCAAGGGATTCCCGGTCTATTCCATTCAGGAGTGAACCAAATCTTTTGCATGGTTCCCTTCGACATTGTACCGCGATGACGAATGTGGGGACGTGAATGGGTGTCACTCTTGGCAATGTAATAGGCTTTCCGAATGCCTCTTAACTTATTCATATGATGTAAGTTGGTAGTTTGCGCTGGAGGCAAGTTTTGGGAGGTGTGTGATTTTTGTTGTTTTCAGGTAGGAAAAATATAGTTGATCATAATGACACACACACAGGATTATAATAGCAAGCATGCTTTGTTTGTTATTTCAGCCATAAGCCATAACTACTACCGATAAAGAAATTCTGAAGAGGTATGTTTAATGTCTACTCTATTTCCTCTTAATATGCATTTAGAAAATTCCGTCAATTATTTCATTTCAATGATTGATTTATTTGAGGGGCTTGTGGCTAAGCAATAACAGCCGCGCGGGTCAATCGATCAGGCGCCGCGGCCGCGGTTGGTCCGTGAATGGGTGACCGCCTTTACAAACCAAGAACCCTCCGTGCCTCGGAAAGCACGTTTTGCTGTTGGTCCCAGCTGTCATTCGTGGATCTTTGACAGTCGTTACGGGTCGTCAGAAGCCCGAAAGTCTGACAACCAGTCTTAGCAAGAGGTTATCGTAATACCTAGTAACTAGGTTGTGGGGTCAGATAGGCAGTCGCTCTATGTAAAGTACTGGTGTTCAGCTGCATCAGGTTAGACTACAAGCCGACCTCAATATAGTTGGGAAAACTTCTAGGCAGATGACAGATGGATTTGATTACAATGATTAACATTCACGTAACCTCTGCCTTCGTTTTTTTTTTAATGTATTTGATTTCTCTCTGCTTTAGAATACATTTTGATTTAAATTATCATCTAAAAGAAAACCAATCGCTGTCGTTGGTGTTATGATGCGTCTTTGTAACCAGGTCATTCTTCGTCCTACGTCTGCAAAAACATAAATCGCAATATCAAAACAAATTAAAACCAGGAAACTCGCAGAACTAGCTAAAAATAAAACAGCAATCTCTAGCAGTTTTAAATGAATTTAAAACGGAAAATATCCTCGTTTATCTGTAGTGGCGTGCAGTGAGCAAAACATTGTGTTCTGTGCAGGTGTCACGTTGGATTAATATGTCGCCCTTATAATATATTTATTACAGGCTATTATCATGAAACTCAGCAATGTTCTTTTTATTGATATTTTATAGGTTATTATAATGTTGTCTTTGTTGAGAGTGATGATTTTGTTAAGGCGTAAAGCGTGTCGTAAAATGCCCTGTACGGAAAACAATTATATTTTTTATTTATCTGATCTATTAAAGATGAAAACACTGATTCGTTTATCAAATCTGTTACACAACTAAAAACACTGCGACGCTTTACGTGACCAGAGGGCTGGGTTGTTCTTTGACCACAGAATTAGCATTGCCATTAAACGTGGCAATGCTGCCAGTCTTCTGGGCACGATAGCGATGCGGACGAGTACTTGGACGCATAAGCGTCCTTTTTTTGTATTTATTTGTATACTTAGTTAGTTACTCGTTTAATTTAGTACCTAGTGTAGATAGTTAGTTGTGTTACAGAAATAAAGTATTCAATATTAGTGTTATATTAATGTTGAAAACTTTAAAAGCCAGGTAAGTAGGATCATTCCGCATCTGTTAAAAGGAATTCCGATGTTCCACCATTTTAAGAGGGTCATATTATGAGGATTAAAAGTTCCATGCGAATGTAATCGCCAGCTCACCTCCTATAAAGTCCATTATCCCTTCCATTGCACCTACATAACTACAAAAATATAAAAACTCCTGTCTCAGTTATGTGCTGTCTTATAAACGTTAATAAATCGACAGAAGAGAACAACAAAAGTTAGGAACTTCCTCATCATTACCCGTCACGACCCTCCGAGGTCACCGACCTTGACATTCGACAGCAAACAAATTTTAAAGTATTCAAACCTTTCCAAACACAGCCAGTTTAATCGCCCATATTGTGCGTTAATGCAAAAATATCTGACGTGAACAAATAAAAGGGTTGCGAGGGTGAAAATCTAAATACGCGGGCATTTAGAGTTCGCGTTTAATCCTTTATTTACGGCCTTCGTCAGTCTAAGTAATTTTCGCGGGCCGGACATGCCGCAGGATTAATTCGAGCACGGAATCAAAATGGCGGGCAGGTAGAGTTAAAACTTCACTGCAAGTTGTAGCGGGCAGCTGGATTATGAAGTGTTGAATTATATAATGAGCGGTGCATCTTTAAAGGGTAGGCAGGCCGATTTAATAAATTATGATCCTTTATTATGTACATTGTGGTAAAGGTTTTTGGATTATATGGATTTTGTGGTTTATTGTATTTGGTTATGGTATTTAATGCACCCTTATTAGCTTTAGGTAAACAGTGTAAATATTGCGGTTCAAAGTTGTTGACTAGCTGTTATAATATTTAATTCAAAAGCTTTGCAATCATTATTATTATAATGACCAAAATAGCGTTTCGATATTTTGGCATAAACTAGAGTGGGAAGGTTTTATTTTACTTTAGTGTTGTTTTTGGAAAAAGAGAAAGAGAGAGTTAAGTTAGAAGTTACGTAAGTTTGCATTTAGTTGCTCTAATGAGTTCTACATAAACTCTTGGTCTACTGAGTTTGACATAGTTACATTTAGACTTTGTAACTCGTAAGTTACAAACACAGTACAACACTATCCAAAAGTTAAATTAATGATATGTGATTTAAATTCTGTAAGTAGGTTTGTACAAACACTTTTACACGTCAATCATATTTTTTTAAACTAGATGAGGTCGGCGTTTCCTATCTGACTACTCTGAGAAGAAAGGCCGAAACAAACTCAGAGGTCACAGTCTCTTTTAAAGTCCAGACAGAATCTTGGTCAGATCATGTGAAGGCTATGTAGATCGGTGTCTGAAATGGTCTTTTGAGGAATGAACCACACAGATTGAGTGGACCTGTCCAGTCAGTACACGCAATTGTCAGCAATCGTGCAGCTCAACTCAGAACTTAAGGAGCTCAACCATTCGACGAACAATACCAAAGAAAGGACATTTGAGTAGGCCGCATAAGTTACTCAAACTGCCAGATCATGATTACACTAAGAGAGAAAAATACAAAAAAAAAGGAATGACCAACATAGTTCTCACATTCACAATAGTTAAAATAATATTATAATACTTTGCAAAGTAAATACTCATGTCATAGTATATATAAAATTCATCAATGTCAAAAAAATATAAAAATTGTTACATGTAGTTTATTATTCAAATAATTAGTCAAAGAAACAGGTGATATCCTCTCCATTTTTCAAGAACAGACTTGTCGTCGGTTCTGTTAGCTGTAATATTCAAAAATACAATTATAAATAGTAGGCACCTACCTATCTATGCTTTGATCATCATACGACCAAAAGAAAAAGAAACTGTTTCGAAATTCAAAAACGTCATTTTCATGTAAACAGTACATTTCTAAAAGCAAATCACAGTGCAAGCAACACAAATAAAATATTCAAGCGAAAATCTTGGCCATCAAACGGCAAGCGTCACGTTCGGGCAAGACACTATGGGGGCGAATGAGACGGGCCTGAGCGGGCACGGCTTGATTTATTCGACGTACGCTTCGTACGGTGAAGGTAGCGTGTCGCAATTCGAACGAGAGCGTAAATCTTGTTAATCGGAGAGGTAAGGTAAGCTAGATAGGGCGCGTGTTCGTAGCCCTGAAAGTGTAACGTGCATTCGTTGATCAGACACAGCTACGCTTACTATCGAGCTAAGTAGTGGTCAATCGACATTGTATTAAGAAAAAGAATATCTGTAAATTGAGGATTGATAATTATAAAATCTCTGCAAGCAACTAGACTCATGTAGGTGTCGTATTTAGGTAATACCTACACAATCTGCACGCTTCAGAGTCAGTGCATGGTTAGACGATTGACACTCGTAAAACTAAATCTAGCATACGATATGATCAAGAATAACTTTTATTTAACGGGCAAGGCCGGTCTCCCAGCTGCTGTGATATACAGAATACCCGTATAACAGATCTCACCACACTCTCTGAAACATTCAGTACCTATTCATTTTAGAAAACATTTTAAAAACAATACGTAGTTTGTTTTATAATTAGAACCGAAAGAGTCCAAACTGAAGCAAAATAAACGTTAATGCTTGGAATTATGATTAGTTTAAGTTATATTTACAAACAAAGCAGAAAGTGGAACTACAAACGTTTATAATGTGAAATGACCTACTTCATCGAGGCTTAGGTAGATTCAAGTACCCTCTTAAAATTAATTTTCATAGTACAGAAATGAATTAGGGACGGGCAAACTCAAATATTTGCGTAAGCATTGTTTATTACGAAATTAAAATTAACTTCAGGGATTATATTGTGCCTGCTATTTACCCAACGTTTATTTCTATGAGACTACTCGGTGTTAATAAAGATTGTGGTACATGGAAAGCAGGTTGATAGCGGTATTTGTCTGCCGCATCATGGTGGCTGAAATGTACCTATCAGCTATTATGAGCGAAGTCACTCAGAGATCTTGGAGGCTCGACCGTAACCGTTTATGTTGTGACATAAAACGGGTGATAACTAAAATATTATAGTTTTATATGGATGGTGGGATAAGCTATGAGGTGCGGGTGTGCCGGCGGGTACCATCTCCCTACTCAGATACTGGTACTCAAACCAGAAAACAGTTGAGATGGGTCGGTGCGTTGTCGGACGAATACAGGTCGGAATGTGGCGTCAGACAAGGTGGGTTGAGATCACCTCTTCTGTTTAGATTGTACGTCAACCAGCTACTTGAGAGACTCAGCAGCACTCGTGTTATTCGACGGTACCTGTGTCAACAATATTAGTTATGCAGATGACATGGTGCTGCTGGGTCCCTCGATAAACGTATGTATATGGTGGTATGACTGAACTTTACACCCTGGAGGAACAGGGTGTAAAGTTCACTCCTACCTTCATAGATAAGAGAGGATCCTTCGACCAGACGGGTGTCGTGTCTGGTGGGCAACTGCCCGACGATTGTTGTCGGGAGATTGTAAATGCTAGTTGCGCGGTAAACTCTCCTTGCGCGATGCAGGATTTTTGTGTGCCGTCAGTGTCACGTAGTTCCCATGTGGCGATGTAGATACCGCTACAAACGCACTGAGAAAACTACTTTATATCTTCGAGCAATATGCAGAAGCACATGGACTAAAATATAATTCCAAAAAGAGCGAGGCTGATCTACAAAGCAGGCAAACATCGACCTACCCATGTGCCTGCAGTATACCTCAATGGCGTTGCACTAAAGCTGGTTGACAAATTTAAATATCTGGGGCATACTGTGACGGATGACCTCAAGGATGACGAGGATATAGAGCAGGAAAGCAGGGCGTTGGCGGTGAGAAGCAATATGCTTGCTCGCAGGTTCGCTCGATGTACAACTCAAGTAAAGATAATGCTCTTTAAAGCGTATTGTCAATTTTTTTACTCGAGTGGCCTGTTGGTGAGCTATACGCGACAATCTTATGACACCATGCGGGTTCAATATAACAATGCTTTCAGAATGTTGTTAAGGCTACTGTGACGCTGCAGTGCCTCCGGGATGATTGCAGAAGCTCACATGGACGGCTTCAAGGCCATAATTCACAAAAATTCGGCTTCTTTGCTTCAGCGTCTGCGTTGTGCTAAAAATGGCATTCTGAAAGTCATTGCTGCTCGATTTGACTGCCCCATTCAGAAACATTGGGTGAGGGTAGTGAATGGTTTTATATAGTAGTCTACTTAAAGATAATACTAACATAATTGTAACATATTATTATTATTGTTGCTAATATATACTAACAAGATATGGATTTTAATCATCTGAAATAAATTTTTCTATTCTATTCTATGTTTTGCTATGGTATGTTATGTTATGGTTGAGCTGAATGGTGCTGATCCATACGTCATGTTCGTGAACGGGCACCGTCAGTAGGTACCAGTTATTATGGACGCTTTTAACGTGCACGTCTTTCTAAATCGTTCTCATATGTATGATGTAACCACTTTTTTGTAACAATATTTTGATTTAAAAGAGTGTCCATGGAGTTTCTTGCCCGTTTTTCTCTATAGGTACCTACTACGCTTTGGAATGGGCAACTAGCTTCATCTTTCTGACTGACCGACCCCTTGACAATTCAAAAGTGCCTGTAATTGGTTTATTTGAAATAAATGCTTTGAGTTTGAGTTTGGAAGCGTTTCAGATTTTAAGGCTTTTAGACCATTTGTGCTGAAAATATGTGCCGTTATTAAAATATATGGCCACGGCACGCACGTATCACAGAATGTGTAAGCGACCTGTGCAGACAATGCTTTTCTAAGTGTGATGTTGAGTTCACTCAAGGACGGAATATTCATGCTTTCGCTGTGCATTGCGATCGCCTCGCTTCTTACTCTCTTTCCGAGAGACGCAGGCTTGTTTTGATACCGCCTCACATAAACTAATTTAAATTTAATATTGCCGTTTGCTTTATTCTAAAATTATCTTTGTAGTGAGAGCTTTTGTAGGTATTTCGTTAATTGTTGATTGGATGATATTGAAATATCTAAGCTTTAACATCTGTAAGACTGAACAAAAGTTTAAATGCGTTCCTACAAATTTTAATTTATTTATTTGTTTTTTTTTTATATTTTTTTTAAATTAAACTTTCTCTTTATTTTATTTATTATTTACGTACAAATAAAATAAATTAATAAAATATAAAGAGCGGTTTTACTAAATTCTTCCAGCAATTAAATTCGATTGATAATTTTGTCCTTTTTATCTCGTAACGGCACGAAATGTAAATGGGTAGCTCATGTTGTGATGAAAAAACTCGCCAGTCAGCTAAGTACCTCTAAAATACTTAGCATAAAACAACATCACGCCGGCAATCGCCGAAGGACTAAGCATAGGTATACCCAAAGTACACCCACATTTCGCCAGCTATGTTTGAGACTCATGTAATGGGGGGCGAGCCTATTGCCATCAACCGGGCACAAATCTAGACTCCGGGATACTACTTAGAAATATCTGACAGAAATACCCACTTAAAAATAAATGAAAGAAAAATGCGTTTATTGGTAAAATAAATACACCTTTTAACTAAAAAACAGAGAACAAGAATTATAATGCCAAAAAGGCCTCAGCTCAGCATAATGTCAGATGACAACACAAGGTGTACCACCTGACGCTGATTTTCAGCTGCAACCCACGAGTGCAATGCGCTGGAATAACAAACACATAGGGGCGTGTGTGTCCGGTATAATAAATTAAGAGAATTCATTAAGGGCTGATTTTTCAATAGTCAGATAACTTTTATTTGAAGAATAAATGTGACAGTTTGACATATTTTCCATACAAAAGCTGTCAAACCACAATATTTATTCCTCAGATAAAAGATATCTGACTATTGAGAAATCGGCCCTAAATGTAATAATATACAGCGTGGCGCTTTAATGGCGACATTAATTTAACACACGTATACGGTTTCGCTTTTTCGTTTTAAGAACATATTTTAATTTCAATAAGGATTAATTTACTGATATAATTCAATTTTCAAAAATAGCATTTTTGAGCAGCCTGTACTTAAAGAACTCTAGCGCAGAGGTCGTTTGCCGGGCTAAGCGACCATAACATCGCATGATTTAAATTAAAACGAATAACGTACAAAGAGTAGGCGAATTGAAGGAAAGAGAGAGCCCTATGTCCGGCGACTGGTGCAGGCAATTTACGAATTATATTATTTTAATATATTTTTTATGTTTACTGGCCACTAGCCCTACCCGTGTGTTAAATTAATGTCGCCATTGTAGCGGCACGTAAGTTGTAGAAAAGCTCATACAAAATCAAATAAAATGTTGAGAAATGTTGTGATAACACTTTGCCTGACCTGGGAATTGAACCCAGGACCAACAACCTATCTTAATCTTCCTAAAAGTTTTCATATTTTATAGCGCGAATGAATATCTGCTTGCTTGCAACAGTCACAATCGTCAAAAAACCTAAGTACGGCTGGATTATCCCAAACACAATGTTGTACAATCTAGAACGTATATTTCTATGTTCTTCCCCGTCTAACCACTGACGGTGGATATTTGTAGGAAACGACAATACTCTGTGATAAACTGTTTGCCCCGCAGACACTTACGCCTCGTTAATAGGACCCCTTACTATTTGATAATTGTGTACTAAATTAATAGCTTATGACATAAGTTTGCGTTGAGGATGAGTAAGTCGGGCTTAATGGAGTGGTACGAATATAAGTAAGATAGATTGACCTAAATAATTTTATTCAGAAATATTTCTATACTCAGGTTATTTCGTAACATATCTAGGAGAACAGCCGATCTATTCTGTAACAATCTCACCGTGATAACTTAGGTGAAGTGAGCTTGAAGTGAGTTGTCGATAGTGTCAATCCCTAGTATCAGGGGGAATGATAGCTCACTTCACCTAAGTTATCACGGTGAGATTGTTACAGAATCAACCGGCTGTACGGCTCCCACTAACTAGATTTAGAACCTGTGCTTAATACATTAAATTGCCATGTAATCTGGTACTATTCTGTACCATTAATAGTTACTTTACTTTTTAAACTTTGAACGAAATATAAATCAATTTGAAAATAGGTTCTTTAACGGAATTTAAAAAAGTTTGGAAAATTCAAAAGTGCACGTCTCATAACGCTCATTTATTTTATTAAAATAATAAATCGTTTAAATAAATGAAATGTAAAAAAAAAAATATGCAAGAAAAGTTCTTATCAAATTCTTAAAGGTGTACGGTTGTCCGTGTGTATCACACTATATTTTAATAAAAAAACATCTTAAAAAAATATGTGAACTAGGCTACTGATATGAAATACGGCACCAGTTTACCGAATTCTGGAACTAATACACTAATGCCCGGTTTCTGAAGTTCCCAGATAAACTCTCATTAGCTATTGGTTCAATAAAGTTAAGCTTAAGAGAAACGTCGGTTAACTGTCACTGCGTTTCTGGATACGCAACCAACCATTCAATAACTATGAAACCGATAACTAGTTTTTTAGTTGCCGCTAGATGGATCTGTATAACAGTTTTATTAATAATTATATTTTTCGAGGGTAAGTGGCTTAAATTACTATTAGAAAGACGCTGACTTGCTATTATTTTTATAATAAATAAATAGTGCCTGTTTGTTCTGCAATCAGCAAAAACAATGAATGCCAGTGTTTTTTTTTTAATATTGTTTTTTTTCCTAAACTTTTTTTATGAAAAGTTTTACAGGAGTTAATTAATTTACTTTTGAAGTAAGTTTACTTAAATAAATGCAATAAGACTTATGACAAACAAGACGTCAATCATCATATCGACCCTCAAAATAAAAATCAAACATTAACAGTGTTATTACAAAAAGCGGTTTAACTGAAAACCCCGGTTTAAAGCTCTATAAACTACGGTTTAAACCAAAATGATATTACAAAACGTGGTTTTTCGAAAAACCGTGGACCATATCATGGTCTAACGCTAAACCTCGGCGGCCCCTAGTTTAAACGATCAAACTATGGTCTAAATCGTATCAGTCAAAGTTTCTCTTGTATTTTATAGCATCTTTTTCATTGTGTTGTGTTGTTTTTACCCGAAAATGGATCTTAACATGGTCGATTTAATTGATATTGAGGATATTGAAGCCGCTGAGTTGTTGGGAACGCCACGCCGACACAACATAAATCGTGTTCGAATCAATCAAATAAATTCAAATTAAATTTGAATCAATTAAACACTGATTTCAAGTTAGGTAATCGAAGTAATTTATGTTTATTTGCTTTTTCCTCGGTACTCCAATTCTCAGATCGTTTTTTCTTTTGTTGGTCCATCACAATATGATATTAAAATTACCTACTATAGAAGGTAATCAATCAAATCAATCAATCAATCAAATTTATTTTCTCACCACAATACATAGTACAAGTTGTTTTACATTGGTCAGATTCGACAATGATACATAGTTCAGGTAAGTATACATAAATATTGTGGGAGACTGGTGCCTAAGCTAGGCTCGTGGCCTGTGTTGCAGGACACCAGGATCCCACCCCTTTACATTTTCATTTTTATAACTTATGTACTAAGCGCGCTGACAGAATGTAATAAGGTACCTATTATACTACATTTGATAGTTTTATTTATTTTGACTAATATCTAGGTTAAGTATGCGAGACGAATGTTAGTAGATGTGTAGTGTGGGTGATTGTGTGGGTGTGTGAGTGTGTGGGTGTGTGAGAGTGTATGATTGTGCGTTTAGGACTTTATAAGGATGTTTTCAGTATCATTATAGTTTAATTTTAGTAGCCATTCAGTTAGCCTCTTTTTGCATTTATTCTTTGTGAGACTAAATATATGTAACACCTTATTATGAGTTTTATTGTATAAGTAGCCACCTAAATAGCAAAAGAAACGCCTTGCAAAAATAGTTTTATAACGTAGATGATGGCGTTCCACTGGGTCATATCGTCTTTTACCAATGGACAGCGTTGGATTATAAACCAAGAGAGTATGCTGTTTCAACAGAATGTGCAATATAAATAGTTGACGCACTGTCAGAACTTTATTTTCTTTGTATAACTGTTCAGTGGGGTAACGATACGGTCGAAAAGACGACACTTTCAGTATAGCTCTTTGGGCTCTTTCAATTTCTATTAGGGTAGTTTTTGGAGCACCACCCCAAGAGGTGATGCAGTAGCATATTATAGATTGTGCAAGGGTATAGTACACTGTTTTCATAATATTTTTATCGACTACATGTCTCAGCGTTTTGAACACATATATTAGTTTCCGTAATCTGTTACTAAGGGTGGTTATATGGTCTTGAAATTTTAGGTTGTTGTCGATTGTTATTCCCAGGTATTTTACATTCACAGCCTTGGTGAGTGGTTCGCAGTTACAACTGCGGTTGAGTGGGTTTGCGCAAGAATGAGCTACAATAGTATTAGGTAATGTTTGGGAGGATCCATTGTTTTTCATGGAGAAAGCTATGTAATTGGTTTTTGTTGTATTCAGGGTTAACAGATTGTCGCGTAACCAGCTGGATACCGTATTAAAGCCCAATTGTGCACACTCAAAGACATCCTCCCACGAGCTCGCGCTGAACAAGAGGGCAGTGTCATCAGCAAAGCTAATGATTTTGCCATTAGGAATAGTGAGCGTACCCAGGTCGTTGATATAAATGAGGAAGAGTGAAGGTCCGAGGACACTACCTTGGGGCGTGCCGTAGTTAATTATTTGTTCCTCACTGATGAATTCATCTATCTTTACTTTCTGGGTACGCTCACTCAGATAGTCTTTAAAGAGGTCCAGTGGAAGTCCTCTGATTCCCAAGCTTTCCATCTTACGTACAAGAATTGGGACAGAAACCGTGTCGAATGCCTTAGCAAGATCTAGAAATATGGCCATAACCTTATCCCCACTATCCATGTTTGTGACCACATAGTCTGTTAACTCATGGACCGCGTCAGAGGTGGATTTGCCTGAGCGAAAACCAAATTGCGCTGGTGCGACAAGATTATTGCTTTCCAAGTAGTTCACAAGTCTGCTGTTCATTACTCGTTCCAATATTTTGGAAAAAGCAGTTAGCACAGATATAGGTCTGTAGTTATCAACACGGCTCCTGTCCCCACTCTTGTAGATCGGATGAATTATGGCTTTTTTGAACACGTTAGGAAATTTACCTGTGGAAAGAGCAAGGTTACATATGTACGTTAAAGGAGGCACAATTACTGCCGCATGCTTTTTCAAAAGGTCGCCGGATATCCCATCCCATCCCGTGGCACAGTTATTGCGGAGCGACATTAATATTCCTGTTACCTCTTTCTCATCTGTTGGGAGCATTACCATGGATTGCGTTCTATTAGTTAAGTTTCCCTTTGTAGCGTTTGTTTGTGTACTCTTTATCTTTTTAGCTAGTTTTTCACCTATTTTGGCAAAAAAGTCATTGACATTATTTATAGAATTTTGTGGTGTACTTGAGGAGGCTAATAATTGTGATGATGTGTTGGCTTTCCTTGTCGACCGGCTTGAGATATTATTTATAGCCGACCATAACTGTTTAGTATTTTTTCCAGCTTTTCTGATCTCATTTGTTTCAAATTCGGTTTTTAATTTCCTTAATAATTTATTACAATAATTTCTGTACCTAGTAAAAGTAATTTTTAAAATGTCATTATTAGGCGCCTGTTTAAATTTTCTATGCAATGTATCTCGATGTCGCATACAGCGAAGTAAACCAGGTGTAATCCACGGCTTTAATATTTGTTTACGGTTCGGAGTCTTACTAGTTCTGGAGTTTGAGTCTATCACGTGTTTTATTAATCTAGTTATTGTTTCCCCGGCCACATGAGGATCTTGGGTCTTGTAAATTTCACTGAAGTCTAGTTGTTTCAGGTCTGTATCTATCTTAGCATAATTAAAACGAATGCAATTTTTTGTAATTATTTTAGGCATCCGTTTTGACAAGAATAACATTACTGTTTCATGATCAGTTAAAGCAGAGTGTGCGACTGAAGTAGAAGCAGGTAGTCGAGTTTTCAGTATTACGTGGTCAAGACAAGCTTGTTGTCGCGTAGGTATTGTATGAGCAGGTAAAAGGCCATGGGTAGCCAGTAAGTTTAGGTAGGAATGTTTAGCTGAATCCTTTGAGTGCTCATGTATATTTATATTTATGTCTCCCGTAATAATTATAGTATTGTATTTGGATAGCCTACTTAGGGTAATATTTAGGGAGTTTAGAAAATTATCTAAGTCTTTGTAACCTGGCGGGCGGTATATTGCTAAGAGAACAGTATTTCTATCGATTTTTACTTCGAGACAGTTAGCATCTAAGAATGACGGCTCTTCTACAACTAGCTGCAGTTTTTTATGGACATACAGGACTACACCTTCATTTTGTGTATGATTATTGTTGGTAAGGTAATAGTTATAGTTCGTCAACTCGGGAATATTGTGGGTATTAGGGAGCCAACACTCGGTCAATGCGATTATGTCCCAGTCTAGTTTTGTCCGAGCAAGTGTAGTCATAAAGCCTGTTATGTTTTTTTTAATACTTCTTATGTTCTGTGTAATGATTTTAAGTGTTTGGTTAGGTATAAAATTTGGTGGAGTACAGTTTTCCAGGTCACAAGTCGAAGCATCCGACACCGAGACAGCATCCAGGTTGTTTAGGTTGTTTTGTGTGTTATCGAATGTTAATATTAAAATATTCCATTTTGACATTTATGTTTTGAGTGCTGCATAATAGCATAACAATAAAGTTTAGTATACTGGTACAGAGCTGGTACGATAGTACATATAGTTGCCTTTTCATTATAAAGTATGTCGGCCGGTTAGGTTTGTGTGCGTTTTTGATGTGGAGTACAAGTAACGTGATTGAGTATTTATTGTGTATATTGTATTGTGTATGTATAGTTAATGTTAGTAACAAGCTTATTCGTATTGAACAGTGTATGTACAATTGATTAATTTTAGTGTAAGTGTTAATTATTAATGGAATAGTATAAGTTTGAACTAGGGTTAACAAGACTGTGATAAAAAATATAGCATGTAGTGGTAGGTACAGTACTAGTCATTTTTTCTTACGGAGTTTCTCGAGGTCTTCGTCAGTTTTTATGAGGCGGCTTGACATTCCGTCTTTTTCACGAATATAAACCTTTCCGTTTGCAACCCAACATTGATGGTAACCGAATTCCTTCGTAAGTTCTCGGGCGTGATAATGTAGGCGTCTGGTCATAGCCGTGAGATCCTCATTCACGTATAAGGGGTGTCTAGGTCCGTTTTCTACAAGATGGGCTGTGTTCAGACGATTTTCCTTGTTGTGCTATACAAAGAGGCAATTGTTCTATTAGAAACTTCGATAACTTAAAAATTCCAAAGCTAAATGAACTTTGTTCAACTTGCGATGGTTTCATATAATGCGCGAAAATTTTACGTTTCGTTACACGTACCTAGATGTATTATTAGTACTTAATACGACATTAAGTCATGTGCTTAAACCTAAACAAAACTGCAATCGACGAAATAACTAATATTCCATGCAAATTAACACTCAATATTTTTAACACTCCTAAACATCATAATAATCATTAGCGTATTAACAAAAAGTTTTCATTTCTGAGCATACGGAACGTTGCAATAGAATTATAACATGGTGAACGAATAATATTTCTATAACTCTGTGGTTGTTACAAAGACAATGGTTCAAATGACGGCACTAAGAAGACCACGGATTTTTGAAGTTTTGTAATACGGACAAATTTAGACCATGGTTCTGCAGACAAGCCTGGACTTCATAGCACAGGTTTAAATCAAGGTTTATTTAGTTTTTTGTAATAAGACTGGATATGTTTGATTTTTTCCCATTATAATAATGGGATTTTAATAAATAAAATTAATATAACCCATTGTTTCACAGCTAAGTTGTTGAACACAAAACAATCAAACCGATAAACGGCAAACATTGGTCAGTTAAATTAACTTTAGTTTAAACGGAGCTTGTCCTACATTGCGGTGTTCGGAAACGCATTTTCGCAAGTTATCGAACCAATAGCACTATTGGATAGATAAACCACCGTTAAAAGTGCCTCAGAAACCGGGCCTAAGTCCGGTCTCGTTATATCATTTTTTTCGTGAGTTATCGTTGGTACATACAAAATCAGCGTACAGAGATCAGGACGTCCACGTTTTTTTTTTTCAAAGTTGCTACATAAAATTATTTTTATAAAGTATAAGATGGTTTAATTCAAGTGTTTTCTCGATGTACATCTACTCATATTATTGTATAAGTGCAATATAGTTATGATAGAGGCATTTGAAGATCACAAAATTGCTTGACCTTAACGAGTCGGGAGTAAAGCACTACCTCAACCGCTTCGCGTTCTGAGGCGTGCAAAAGTAAAACTCTACTAACTCACGTACTTACTCTAGGAACTCATAAAAAATTTGCATATTAAAAAAAAACATAAAATATAACTAAGATAATCTAAGTACTAAGCACATTTTAAATGTTGAGTAGATTTCACGTAACTACGAATGTAATTTTATTATCATAATTATTATCAGCCTACAGCAATCCACTGCTGGACCTTCAATTGCACGTCAGTTAACTCGATTCTCGGCAACTCTCATCCAGCTGCTACCAGCCACCCTGCGAAGATCGTCGCTCCACCTAACCTGAGGGCGTCCTACCTTACGTTTGCCGATCCGCGGTCTCCACTCAAGAACACGTCTACCCCAACGTCATCGGTTCTACGGCTACTATGGTCGGTCCATTGCCTCTTCAGCTAGCTTATTCTGTTCTGTTTCTGTTCTTATTCTGTTTTGTTATTTTATTATACTGGTTATTTATAAATAACCCTTTTTTTATTCAAGACGCAATATAACTTCAACTCTATAATTTAGAAGATGCTAGATAGAAATCATAATTATAATATTGCGATAGTTCACCTACCCACTAAGTTCTATATTTATTTTTATTTCATTATACTCCGAGACTTTTCATTTGAAACTTTCACAACTACGCACGTTTTGGCGAAGCCTTCTAATGTCGTGATTACACAATAAACTCGCCTGGTGCTACGGCGTAGCGAGTTGCTACGAGCGCTTATAACTTTCGATTTCATTTTATTTTTGTTTAGAACGTGTTGGCACACTTTGTATGATAACAATTTATTATATTTAATGTATAAAGGGTACTAATACTTTTAGCCTTTATTGTTAAATATTTTTTTTATCTCTTTAATCTTAGAAAACAGTAATAAACACTTACAATCAAGCTTTAACCTAAGTAGGTATCTGTAATTATGATACGCTAATTTTTAATACTTTGTTGTAGTTATGCTCTTCGTTTTTTATTAATAATAGATGTGTGGATTATTCATCAACCAGAAGCTTTACACCTATTCGACACTCGGATCCTAGTAAGGAAAAAGGCACAAAAATAAACTTGTCATAAAACAAAACACTACCCGAAAGCCAGCAGGAGCCATAGTCATATTACATCATTTATACAGTAGCTGCGATACTCGAAACAAGGATATAACACTCGGCAAGTCTTAAACGGTGTTTACGTCTAAATCGACAAAAAATCCCCCGTCTCCCCTCATGTGGGGGGAGGGGGGAGAATGGGGTGTTGGAGTACCCCAACTTTCCCCGGGCGACACCTGCGTTGCAAGATGCTCCCTGATGTACTAAGGCGTTTAACATTCTCTGCATCTGTGTGCTGAAGTTATTTTTGTTGTGAATGTGAAGCAAGAAATTTAGAATAAGCTCGACTTTTGAGTTTTGATGAATAGATTGAATCGAAAACTTAAAGTTTGAACTGATGATAAATGAGCATGTTAGTGCGTCCAAACCTAACTAAAGCGGTATGTTTTGTACTTTCCTGATTGCTTCGTAGGGTTTCATTACCAGTAAAAGAGATGATTAAGTGAATTATACTACAAAGATCGAGTCAGTGCTATCTTCTAAAATGCTGCTATTTTATGTACGAAAACAGGTTTTAAAAGGAATATTTAATCCATATATACAATTTTGGAGGAGCAGTGGTGGCCCAATGGTAACGGCCGCGACTTACAAGCTGGAGTTCTGTGGTTCGAACACAGACAGGCGCTTTACTTTGTGTAAATTATTTCATCACCACTGCTCTCTGAGAACGGTTGGGCCCGCGTGGTGGATTACGGCCCACTCCCCCTCACCGAGAGGAGGCCTGTGTCCCAGCAGTGGGAACATTACAGGCTGATGATGATATTCATTTTTGGGTTCAAATCCAGCCAAGCACATGTGCCCGGAGGACACGGTGTAGCATACGGTGGCGGTCTGCCCGGCTTGGGCGGAGCACCGCCGTGTCCTCGTGGAGGCGATTGGCGGTGGCGATCTCTCGCGTCCGGCCTTGGTCCAGGCCATAGTACGGAGCGAGAGGGCTTGGGAAGCCGTCACCTCCTTCTGCGAAGCAGTAATGTTCGCGAAGGAGGAGGCGGAACGCGTGAGGGAGAGGCAAAATTTGCGCCCTCACGCCCCTAGCCGCCGCAGGAGACGCCCTGGGCGTCGGGAATCGCAGGCCGATTCCCGGCCACCGTAGGCGCGGGCTTGCGAACGGCGAGCAATGGGCAGCTCGCCGTTCGATAAGGACCAGGCCCTGGTCGACGGCGCGTTGTGTTCCACGCGCGCCTCAAAGAGATGTCAGCACCAATGACGGGGTTTGCTAGGACCGATGCCTGCTAGGGTTGCGGACAAGTCCAAGAGGGTTACCGTGGCCCCTGGCACAGGCAACTGAAGGAACACGGGTGGATTTTAGTCAGTAAGAGTCTGACATGCCCTCCTGCTCTGCCCAGAGCGGGAGAAGTTATTTGATGATTTCGCACCCACAAAAAAAATTAATAAAAAGCCAAGCACATGTGCCTTTTTCAATTCATATGTTTTTTCTAAATATGTCTTCGACATTACTGATCGGTGAAGGAAAATATCGTGAGGAAACCTGTACTGAAAATGTATATAAGTCTGAAATCGCCGAACTGTCTGGAGCAAGCGTGGTGATCGATGCTCGTGGTTTCTCTGTATGATAAGAGGCCTTTGCCCTGCCGTGGGACATAGTATACTGGTATTACTATTATTCTAAACAAACAAACCACGACGTTGATTAAATAAACACCACCCGTAAAACTCGAACACCACAATTACTTCAAAATATCCCAGTTTGGAGCCAACAAAGTTAGAGTACTTAAACTTGTGATCCTAACCTAATTGTTTTATATTGTTTTATTACAGTTTTGGGTCAAACAATTTAAATAAATATACAGAATACGAGTTTCAGTAAGGCTTGTGATCCCGAAAGTTCGACTTTGTTAGTAATTGCGTCAAAGCACTTTTTAAAACTTTATTGTCCTAGTTTTTAATGGTGGACGTTTTTCATTTTCTCAAAACTTTCAAGGTAACTACATTTTTTTTTGTATGTTGTATCTTACGACATGCAACATGCTACACTTAACTAAAAAAAGAGGGTGTGTGCTTATGATGACCACACGATAGTAGAGAAAACTTACTACTGAAGCCGTGTATACCCGATTCAGCGTCACCGACCGACTGAAGCCGAGTATACCCGATTCAGCGTCACCGACCGACTGAAGCCGAGTATACCCGATTCAGCGTCACCGACCGACTGAAGCCGAGTATACCCGATTCAGCGTCACCGACCGACTGAAGCCGAGTATACCCGATTCAGCGTCACCGACCGACTGAAGCCGAGTATACCCAATTCAGCGTCACCGACCGACTGAAGCCGAGTGTATCCCGCTTCAGCGTCACCAACCGACTGAAGCCGACTATACTCGATTCAGCGTCACTGACTGACTGAAGCCGAGTATACCCAATTCAGCGTCACCGACCGACTGAAGCCGAGTATACCCGATTCAGCGTCACTGACCCGAGCGTGAAGGTTCAGGTTAGTTCCACGGAGCAGTTGTTTCTGCTCCGTGGTTAGTTCACTGTTCTGAAAGAGAGCAAAGTGCGTCTAAAGAAGTTTTCACTACAAAAATGTAGTTAGTTACCTATAATGTTTTAAGAAGATTACTTAAGTGAGGTTCCAGCAGTCCAATTTATAACCTAGTTTTTGTTTCAGAATATTGTCAGTAGTAGTGAAAAAATATGGCTTACCGTCTGTACTAGGTATTTATTGTTTGAAGAGTCTACACAAAAATAAATTTGGAAAATCCAAAAGTGCACGCCTCATGACGCTCATTTATTTTCTTAAAATAATAAATCGTATAACTATGCTAGAAAAGTTCTTATATTTTTGTACGTGTGTATCATACTCTTAATAAAAATTCATTTAAAAGAAAACTACGTAATCTAGGCTACCGACGAAATACGGCACCGAAATTCCGGTTCACCGAGCTCTGGTCTAATAAAAAAAGCCTGGTCTCGATATATCAATCTTTTCGGGAGTTATCGTTGGAAGGTACATACAAAATCAGCGTACAGACATCAGGATGTCCACGTAAAAAAAATTGATACGTTTTTTTTTTCAATGTTGCAACATAAAATGTTTTTTAGAAAGAATAAGATGGTTTCATTTAATTTCGATGTACCTACATCTACTCATATTATTGTATAAGTGCAATATAGTTATGATAGAGGCATTTGAAGATCAATAAATTGCTTGACCTTGACGAGTCGGGAGAAAAGCACTACCTCAACCGCTTCGCGATATGAGGCGTGGAATTATGAAGTTCATCAATAAGATATTAGCGAACTTACGTATTTTACACAAATACAGCTAAGTAAACTGTAAAACGCAAAATATAATACAAAAAAGAAACATACACAGAGCAAAAAATACAATTTGAAAACTTTTTTCGTACGTTCATGTAGGTACAGTAGGTACGTTAACATACGTGACGCGGGGGCAGTCGGCAATTTTCTACCCTCTTCCCGTGATGATGTGGCAAGCTGTGATATTTCCTATTTGAAAAATGACTTTGAATATTAAATTATTGTTATAGTGATATTTGTATTGTGTATACAATTTTTGTATTCTAAGAAAATATTTATTGGAATATAATTATTATTATATTCCAATCTTATTGGGAGTTATACGTTCGAGTCGTTTGGGGTTGAAACACTAGGACTATGGGGTCCGAGTGCCCACTTGGTTTCTCGAGACACGCGCCAAGCGGTTGGTCGACTCTTAACGTGACCAGAGGGCTGGGCAATTTTTGGCCAAATTCAGCATGGCCATACAACGTGGTAATGCTGCCAGCATTTTGGGCACTTTTCCTATTGACAGCCATTCGGATGAATCTTTGGATGCCCTATGATTCTTTCCTTCTTTTTTATATAGGTACATGTACCTATATATTATAAACATTATTTCAAGTCTATTAGCTTATATAATAAAGAAATTGATACTGTTAATTTAAATTATTTGTTAGAAAAGGCTGTAACCTAATGCTGTTTAGCAGTTATCGAAAAAAAAAATAACAGCAGAAAATATCGTTTGATTCAAAGAAATTGCATTAAGAAAGTAAATAGATAATTGTATACCTACTAGAACAGTATGTAGGTACCGTGAAACTGCAAAGTACCGCAGGGTGAATAGTGAAAACTCCTTAGATTATATACATCGCATTACGCATTCTGCACATTGCAGTGGTAAGTAGAATGTAAATGGGCCACAGTTATAATTACATCATACTACTTTGTACACCTACATTTTGGCAAATAAAGTATCTTATCTTATCTGATTAAAGAAAGGGAAAAGATCTTTAGACTATAATAGCTAATATTGATTATACTTTCACCTATACAAAATTCTTGTTGATATTTACCGCCACCTCGTAGTTATGCCTGTCACAACAGTTCTAATTTATATTTACAGCGACAAACTACTAAAATGATTATGAAATTTCTATCTATAATAATAATCTTTATACCTACGTCCTACGTACCAATTTATCGCTCACAAGTAAATCACTACACGCCAAGCACCTGTTACATTGGACCATTGTAATTAGGACTCTCCGTTTTCGCTAATTTACTCCCTGTGCTTGCAAAATTGTTTGATAGAAGGGAGGTGTAGGAGGTCTAGTTAAAATGGTGGCTCGATACCGATATTAATAAAATTAATTAATACAAGATAACGCCTTCGTACGCAATACTCGGGTCTTGCGTCAGGATAGTTAGATAATAGTTGGTTAGTGCTAAAATATTTAGCGTTAGTTTACACTTCCATTTAGGCTTTTAGTCCGTAACAATAGTTTGATTGATGGTTGAAAGCTAGTCTGAATGTTATGGAAGTTACGCCATTCATCATAATTATAAAACGGGAACGAAAAGTACCAAAGGTTTGATGTTTGTTAACGAATTTTAATAGGTACAGTGAAAGTGGTTGGTAATATTGTTTTAATTTTTTAAACCTACCTACTTACTTACTTACTTCGTACCTACTTTGTACCTACTTAATTACTTACTTCGAATCGGAAATGTGAAGGGGTATCTTACAGTCGCCCATTGTTTCATTTCATACTATGTAAAATTTCTACATTTACCTCTAACTGAAATTTTTATGGTGTGAATATAAAGAGTATTCCATTTACCCATCTTCTATTTTCTTAGACTTTTGTAATCAATATTTCCTGGTTTTCTCTATAGGAATTTGAAAATTTCCGACTAACTCAAAGTGCATATTGTTAAAGTTCTATTGAATATTTGATTTAAAGCATTCCTTATTGAACCCTACTCACATTGTAAAATCTTTATCATAATTGAAGTATTTCTGTGGAATTGCTTAGTGAATGTTTGTGAAACCTTTCACTTCCAAATCTCACCGCGCAGCAGTGAATTTAACGTTTCTATTTCCGATGCAACGTTACGGTACACAGTGGGATAACAGGATAAAGTTTAGACAAAAATATGAGAAAACATTTTACATCGAAATTTTTTTTTGAGATTTTTTTTATCTCGATTGAAGTTTCCACGAAGTGGCGGTGCTTGGCCTGTGTCCACAGTGGACGTCTTTCGACTGAAATGATGACGCGGGTGAAGTTTCCATGGTTAAGATCATATAAACGTATATAAATAATATCTTACCATTGGCTCCGCACGAAGCAATACTAAATTAAATTGTGATGTGCAGTTTTTAATGCCTGCAAAAATAGCAAAGGCACTCTCAATATTATCAGAGAAATGATCATAATATTAAACCCATGCTTGTTTAATTTTAATAAAAACATTACAACAAATTACATTTAATTCTCTCAAAGCAACATCAAGCCCACTGTGCATCGATTGCGCTGTCAATCACTACTTCGCGGGAAGCCGTAGAGACTATCACAGTTCGTCATCAACACTGGTTGGCTGTTTCCGTCTCTGTCTCTCCCAGGTAGTTAGATAGAGACAGAGAGACACGGGTTCAGTTGGCGGCCGGATATTTATTCCGGATCTTATTTACTGCTTCAACAGCTTGCGTGTAGGGATCGAACCGAAGGTATCGATATTTTTTATTTATTAATCGTACGTAAAAGCATAAAAATATTTTGCATGATAATAGAATCTTAACAAAGAAACAACTGATTCCTATAATTAATGTCATAGCATCGACATAAAATTATCGATACCATTATCTCATTAAGTCCACCTGTGCTTCAAGAATAAATAAAGTTTTAACAGATCGACATAACATAATCAGCCTATAATGTTCCTTTTGCTGGGACACAGGCCTCCTCTCTGTGAGAGGGATTGGGCCGTGATCTACCGCGTGGGCCCAGCGCGGGTTGGTAGATGTCACATGGCTTCGAATGTATGGTTCTAAGACATGCCGGTTTCCTCACAATGTTTTCCCTCACCGTTTTGAGAGCAGTGGTGATGAAATAATTTACTCAAAGTAAAGCGCCTGTCAGGGATCGAACTTACGACCTACAACTCCTAAGTCGCGGCCGTTACCACTGTGCCATTGCTGCACCAGATCGACATAGCTATCGATTATTTACGTGTAATTTAAACATAAGTTCCTGTCGGAATGTGGGTGTACTATGAGGTATTTAAGTACCTACACGTCTGCCTAATACTTTCGGGAACACAGTTAATAAGTACTTAAGTACTAAAATATAATATATATAAGGTGTATCTATTCATACACGAAATATCTGAAGGGGTCATTGTACTCATCATTATGAACAACTTTTACTATGATACCAAACACGAAATCGCGAAAAAAAAATCAGCTGTTCCCTACATTCTGATTTCAGTAGGGAACAGCAAATTTTTTTTTCGCAATTTCAGGTTTGGTCCAAAAATTGTTCCTAATGATGAGTACAAATGACCCCTTCAGATATTTCGTGTATGAATAGATATAATATCTTATATATATAAAATATACTAAAATCGTACCAGAACTATCGATACCACTCAAATATCGATACTTTTCGCAGGTCCCTACTTGTGAGAACAGATTTTGATTTTCTTATGCATATCGATGCATGCTCTGCACACGTGTTAAAGTCCTTACAACGTTGGCGCTCAATGGATTCAATCTACAAGTTATATGAATTAATTTAATGTGAAATGAAGGTATAATGACTTGTTGATCGAATTTTGTGGAAAAAGCAAAAAATGGGGGGCCATTTTGATTGATTGAGGAAAATATTTTTGAGAAATTAATTTTAATTAATAAATTAATTAATTGGTTGGTTTTTTCAAACCCAAAAGAACCAACCAGTCTTACCGAGGGGTATCGTGTTAACTGGGTTGTGAATGTCAGATAGGTAGTCGCTCCATATAAAATGCTGGTATTCAACTGCATCCGGTTAGACTGAAAGCCGACCCCAACATAGTTGGAAAGAAGCTAGGTAGATTGATTTAACGTAAACACATTGTTCCTAGATGTTTACAATAATATGGTAATTAGTCGCTATCTTCAGTATTATTTATTTAAATTTATATATTTATTTACAAAGCAAACCAAATTCACTACTTCAAAATTTAAGAATCCTTCGATTTCTTTCGTTGTCAGGGAAATTAGTTGTTAAGCAAATTGACTGGCCACTTATTAATTTCCCGTATACTTAATTCATATCACATCTGTCACTATTTCTCCTTCTGCGAAGCAGTAATGTTCGCGAAGGAGGAGGCGGAACGCGTGAGGGTTAGGCAAAATTCGCGCCCTCACGCTCCTAGCCGCCGCAGGAGACGCCCTGGGCGTCGGGAATCGCAGGCCGATTCTCGGCCACCGTAGGCGCGGGCTTGCGAACGGCTAGCAATGGGCAGCTCGCCGTTCGATAAGGACCAGGCCCGGATCGACGGCGCGTTGTGTTCCACGCACGCCTCAAAGAGATGTTAGCACCAATGACGGGGTCCGCTAGGGCCGATGCCTGCTAGGGTTGCGGGAAAGTCCGAGAGGGATACCGTGGCCCTTAGCACAGGCAACTGAAGGAACACGGGTGGGTTTTAGTCAGTAAGAGTCTGACACGCCCTCCCGCTCTGCCCAGAGCGGGAGAAGTTATTTGATGATTTCCAACCCTCAAAAAAAAAAAAAAGCTGTCACTATTTGACACTTGTATAAAATTACTATTATATGTCAAATTGGAGAAGGGTGTCCATTTGATTAACAATTAATATCCCTGAATGTTATCAATTCTTGTGTTTGCATAAATGTCTTCAGTGAATTCATTACTTAACATAGCATTACGCCTGGTTTCCCTGAAGGGCAAGGCAGAGGTGTACCCATAGTACACTAACATTTTGCTAGGTATGATTAAGGTAAGATAACACTAAACTTCTCCCGCTCCGGTCAGAGCGGCAGAAGTTATTTGATGATCCACCATCCTCAAAAAAAAATATGATGCAGTCCCATGAAACAGGGGGCGAATCTATTGCCTTCCATCGGGCATAAATTATTATTATTATTAATTATTCGGCTCCGGGTTCAGTAAATTCATTACAATATGAAAATAATAATAATCAAAGGGAATTATCGCAGCCAAGCTAGTAAAACCGACTAATAAGTAGCACTATATAGTCTTCCAGACCGAATTTCGTCCATGGCGGCCCATCTCAACGGAGACTAGCCTTCGGCTCGGTAGATATGTTGATGCACAAAAGTGTGCGCAGTCACAGGTGAACCTCTCTTCCCTCGCTTTCATAGTCCGATGGGACGGCAATCCGACACGACCAAAGAGAGATCAGGCGCAGGACCAACGGCTTAACGCGCTTTATTTTTTTTTTGTTTTTTGTTTATAAAATGGGTTTGCTCTTGACTCTAGTCTAGGTCAGTGGTGACAGAGACAGAGTCGACGATGGAGTGAGCTTACCCAGAAGATGCCTGTTCACTCTCACTTTGAATAGGCACGGGGGTAACACACCGCTAACTTCCAAACTCCGGGCTATTAATAAGAAATTCTTATTTGAAAACTCCAATAACACTTTGCCCGACCTGGAAATCGAACCCAGGACCAGCAGTCGCACTTGCAACCAATTACGAGACCAATGGGTTAGTAGCAGTAACAAGTCTGCTAAACGATTGGAGCGCAGTTAACCAATGTAATTTTTGTTCTATGCGAGTTTACAATGTTTATAATATTGTAATTGCCACTATCTTTAGTATTACAAAGTAAACCAAATTCATGACTTCACAGCGGGCCCTATCTGAATACCAGCGTTGCGGCATTTAATTATTTTTTTAAATGTCGCAGCATCATGCTGAGGTAGGAGCCTTTTGGCCTCGTATAGGAATTTCTGTTTCCTTTTTCTTTTGTTACTTTTTGTTTTTATATAGTTTGGTTTTTTATTTTATAATTTAGTTTGTGCACTTCCTGTACGAGTCGCAATAAACACTTTTTCTTTCTTCTTTCTTTCTTGTTACATCAAGATTCCCTCGATTTCTTAAATATTATGTAAAGACACGGAAATACATAAACACTTTAAAATCGTCCGTATATTCATAACACAACTGTCATTCTTTAATAGTTGCATGAAATGCAAATTGACGTGGGTTGTTATATTGCAAATTGATGTAGTCTGTCAATTTGCTTAACAATTAATTTCCCCGACTCTACATCAATTCCTGTGTTTGCATACATGTTTTAAGTAATAAAAATAAATAAATAAATAATAATTTATTGCATAAACAAGGATCACACTGCACTGCAT
Organism: Brachylomia viminalis; assembly: GCA_937001585.2. Taxonomy (NCBI): domain Eukaryota; kingdom Metazoa; phylum Arthropoda; class Insecta; order Lepidoptera; family Noctuidae; genus Brachylomia; species Brachylomia viminalis. The sequence goes on from OW443299.2 coordinate 17,117,184, forward strand.
ACATTTAGTTGACATAATTAATTAAAGCGTTAACACAATCAGTTTAAACTCTATCCCTTAAACTAGGTCTGGCCTGTATCTTAGGAGATAGGGTTCAGCCATTGAGTTAGACTAATTTAATATAATTATTAAAAGGCAACCACAAGTGAAACAAGTGACGAAGCGGTACCTAAAAACGTACATAAATAATATTAACAATAAAAACTAAAACTATGAAGGTATGCACCGATTGCATAATTATATTATATGGGTGGGTGTGTGTTTGTGGTGTTGAGTGTGATGTATGTGTTTAGTATGGTGTGAACATGTGTTGTTAGGGGAGATGTTAAGTTTGTATGAGTTTAATAGATGTAAGTCAGTAGATTTTCTGTTGTGATGTAATCCTGCTGAAGTAGCCACATTTTGTGTTTTAACGCGTATCTGTTAGAAACAAGTAAGATAAGTTTTCGGTGTAGTTGCTTGTATAAGTGTGTACCTATAACGTAGTATATTACAATAAGTAGTAAGTAAGTAATAACTAAGTAGTACATTACAAAATATGAAAAATCAATGAAAATATCGCAACCAAACAAGTAAAAACAACTAGTAACTAGCACTAACAAGTCTGCTGAATGACTCAAGCGCAGTTCTAGCGTAGCGTAGTTTCTAGGCGAGTTCTTCTTTCAAACTTCACAGTTACCGTCCGTTGCTCGTTGCTCGTATACCAGCGGTGTTTAATGTCAACTAATGCAATGCAAGTTTATAAGATAAATTGTGGTCTTTGAGTGTTCTTTGTTTGAGTTGCAAGTGACTTTTATTTGTAGAAATGTTTGAAATATACAAGAATATAAAAAATATGCACTGATTAATGTGAAAATATGAGAAAATTTAAAACTAAATTATAATCCATGGATGCAGGTAAACAGATAACATAATATTATGCTTTGTTTCGCCGAAGGATTGGGCAGAGGTGTACCTATAGTACACCAACATTTCGTCGCTAATACTTAATGATATATTTTAATTTTATTTTTATTTTTATTGAGAGGAACAGCAAACAGTTACATCGTGAAAACTTAAAACTAGTATAACAATATTTCATTTTGTTAATAATGTAACCCACAACACTGTCCACGGGTTATCATAATAATATTTAAAAAAAAAAACAATAAACAAAAATCGCTAGGGGTGAAGGAAAAAAAATAAAAAAAGTATAAAATTAAAATATAAGAAAAATGATGACAAATAAAAAGTATACAATCAGGACGGATTTGAAACAATAATTTTGATAACATCTTTATAATGTACTATGCATTAATTCTCAAGAGTTTTGAAGATAAGGTTTTTGAATATTCCTAATGGGCTATTGAAGATGTCAATATCTACAAAAGTTTTGTTGTATATATACTTAATTTTACTACTAATTATATAATACTTAATTTAAGTCCCATGTAATCAGGGGAAGAGCCTACTGCCATCATCTGGACATAAATTCAGAAATAAAATATATTAATTAAGTAAGTACCTAAATTCATATCACAGTTCGACAAATAATTTAAGTTTAGTTTAATTTTATAATAGTAATAATAACGTTGACGTCGTCATGGTGAGGCTTGCGCGATCCTGAACTCTATGTCTGTACCAGTAGTGTTTACTTTGTTGAAGCAGGTCTAAGGTTAGGAGCCAGACAAAGAGAGATACAAGAAACCGCAGGGCAGCATGTGGCGAGCTGTTGGGCAGTAGCAACCCCACGGACCCTACCTCCCGGGAGAAGTCTTGTTTCTCACCTACGGCTTGCCTGTATTGGCCGGCTGCAGTGAACACTGACGGGGAACAGAGCTCCCATCTCTTTCTCGCCTTTATTGGCCGGCCTGAGTGGAAATTCACAAGAGCAAACGTGCTCGGAGGAAGGAAGTTTTTCGGTAAGATGCTGGTATTCCTCTTCACTCCTCATAAGCACCACAAGACGTGTTGTCCCTTTCTCGCTAAGACACTATGTGCTAGCGACCGTTTTCGTGGGCCCATTATTGAGTGTGCAAGTCACCCCCTGCCATTTTATCAGTGTCTTATACAACATGTAACATAATTAACGCAAGGCCTCATACACCCCAATTAGAGTATTGGGTTAAAAGCGTAATACAATGACCATAATTATTTTTTAATGCTAACTATCTTTATTAAGAAAATCGTGTTGATCTTAGCATTACTGTATGCATTTCAAATTGAGTCTTGTGGCCTTGAAATAAGATTGAATTATCTTTGGCTCGGATTGCGGTCAGTATTGCAAAATACATAAAGTTTGTAAAATATATCTTTATTATTAACTACTGAAATCGATTCAATAGTCAATTTTGACGACACGGTTGGCGCAGTGGTTAAGCGATTGACTGCTGTGTTACTTGTCGCGGGTTCGATCCCCGCACGGAACAAATATTTGTATGACCTGCAAGTAGTTGTTCCGGGTCTGGCTGTTTGTGTATGTGAGTTTAAATTTTTGTAAACGCACCCACGATACAGGAGAAATTCCTAGTCCACACTAGGAGTTTCTCCTGTATCGTGGGTGCGTTTAAAAAAAAAATATTATGAACTAACTACTTTCAGGATTTGCATTTATTCTGTACACGTTGTAAGTATATAAAACATTGGTCAGACAGGGGCCATAATCTGTCCATAGTCCAATATCTTGGTTTCCATATCTTGAAATAGATCTACACCAACCGGGGGTTGTCCTTGAGTCCACTTGCCTATTCCAAACAGGGATAATCGTCGGTTGGTGCCTCGTTTCATTAAAAGCGTCTAACGGGCCTCTGCGAGTTGGCTTCGGCCCTTGTACGCCTTTCAAAGGTCCGGGACCCCAGGGTCCCGAGATATGTCAGACACTTTAAATATTATCGGTTAATATTAACCCGTTGCCTAGTTACAGTACCTACTCGTCTTCACATATAATTATATAATTAATGCATACAAAATATTGTAACACATTTTATAAGAGTAACGGTGGAGTTGCTTGCCCATTCTTCTCCATACGAAACTACCTTTTGGAAGGGGCGACTAGTGTACATTTTGACGTTCAAAACTGCCTTATAAGCGCCTACTTGAAATAAATGCTTTGACTTTTTATGAATGCCTTGTAACCTTGTGGTCCATTGGTAAAACCTAAAAAAATTACATATTAACCCAGTATTGGACCTTAACATCCCCGTGGCATCAAACACAGACTTGTACTTATTTTGATTTGTTCTGTTTGCGGGGTCATAAAAACTGATGGGAACAAAGGATGTAAAATTCTGCAAAATAACTTTCACAGAAAGAATGCGATATTCAACAAAAACTATCATAACCACGACCCCTAAAAGATTCTATCATAACGGTATACAATATCTTTTTGAATCGGAATTCGCTAAACAAATATTTTGTTGCCCTCTTTAGAATACCAGTCACCAAAACATACTTGCCTTGCTTTTAGGGTTGAACAAAAAGGAAAAAGAATGCTAAAGTACCAACTATGGACTACCTACAGTAAAAAAAAAATCTCTTTGAAAAAGTATTTGATGAAAAAACCTACAAGAATCAAAAATAATATTATCTTACCTAAATTGGACATCCAGATTATTTTGAATTTTGGTTTGTGTAAGCTGATAAAGCGACATATTTTTCGCGTTGTCCGTCCATAGAAATGTAGCCAAAGCTTTTAGGGTAGTACAAAAAGGAAAATTACAAAACATCCGACCCCGGGGCAGTACAACCATAGACTGCATTCGGTAATGAATGCGACTTTACTGAGCGTTTGACAGATTCTAATTTGTACGGAAACAAACGAAGCTTGAATTTGGAATATGCCCTTTTGACAAATGGATTTGGCTGGCCGAATGTTATGATTTCGTGATTAAAAATTTAAAGTGTAATTCCACATTTGAAATTGCTTTTGTACCTACCTACTATTTCGGATGTATTGCTTTCAGAGAGTATAAAACGAATAAAATGTAACTCTGTTTAAAACCTTCCTAATTATCAATTTGACACTTACTCTAAAAAAAGTTTTAGGTTAAGTTTTCACAATTTTTATCCAGATTTCACCTTCTGTTTTTTCACCATGTGTTATATTTCTCAAACTCCCGAAGTTAATAAAGTAGTAAAACTTCTCCATAACATTACACACCAAGTGGGATTTTACAAAACAGCAATGTTTTTTTGCCCGCTTTTTTTCTTAGGAACACCACCTAATACATTATTTTGCTCGCTTAGTTTAAAACTGACCGAAATCAAAATCAGTCTTAGATGAGTTAGATACACTGTCATCTTTAATTCAACGCCGCTTGTGACATACTCGTACTCTAAGTAACAGCATCTAACATTTTGTAACATCTATGTCCAAATAAACAGCCGAATTCCTAAATTGCAAAACGTATTTTGCGACATGCCAAAAAACTAGTTTTTTAATTCGGTTACTTTAATACTAAGCGTCCGATTTGTGACTTCCTCGCTTTTCTACATTATGCCCACAAGTTCTAAAGTTTTCTATTCACCATTAAACAGAAAAGGTCCTATCATCCCATGACGTCACTCTTGACCTTCCTTTAGATTCCCTTAACCCATACGGCACGTATTGTTTAATTTTGCATAGAAACGTGTGTACATTTTTAATAGCCATTACGCCAAACGCTCACACAAAGGAGGTTATTCAAAATGAAAACTGTTTTATAGAATTTACTCTAACATAAGCTGAATTAAGTCAAAAATAGATTAGAATAATACATTTTCGGTTATGCAGCTAAAGCTCATATGATTTTGATGTACGGTCGCCAGCACATTAGGTTATACGAAACTGTCAAATTTCTCCAAATGATTTTAAACCTAAAACTTATGATAGTTAAGTTCAAAATCGAATGAGAAAATTTGACAGTTTGAGGTAACTTGACCGGCTGCTGTCTGTACTTAAATAATTTTACATGTACACGTAACCTCCCCAATCCAAATTATTATAATATTATCGTTAGTACGGCAGCCTTTTTTTTTTTTTTTGTGGTTGTGAAATCATCAAATAACTTCGCCCGCTCTGGGCAGAGCAGGAGGGCGTGTCAGACTCTTACTGACTAAAACCCACCCGTGTTCCTTCAGTTGCCTGTGCCAGGGGCCACGGTAACCCTCTTGGACTTTTCCGCAACCCTAGCAGGCATCGGTCCTAGCAAACCCCGTCATTGGTGCTGACATCTCTATGAGGCGCGCGTGGAACACAACGCGCCGTCGACCCGGGCCTGGTCCTTATCGAACGGAGAGCTGCCCATTGCTCGCCGTTCGCAAGCCCGCGCCTACGGTGGCCGGGAATCGGCCTGCGATTCCCGACGCCCAGGGCGTCTCCTGCGGCGGCTAGGGGCGTGAGGGCGCAAACTTTGCCTCTCCCTCACGCGTTCCGCCTCCTCCTTCGCGAACATTCCTGCTTCGCAGAAGGAGGTGACGGCTTCCCAAGCCCTCTCGCTCCGTACCATGGCCTGGACCAAGGCCGGACGCGAGAGATCGCCACCGCCAATCGCCTCCACGAGGACACGGCGGTGCTCCGCCCAAGCCGGGCAGACCTCCACCGTATGCTCCACCGTGTCCTCCGGGCGATCCACACAATGGTGACTCCCGGGCGTTTCCTCCCGCCTTATCCGGAACAGGAACCTCCCGAAACAACCGTGTCCGGTGAGGACCTGCGTCAGGCGGAAGGTGAGGACGCCGTGGCGCCTCTCTAGCCACTCCTCAAAGAGGGGACTTATCGCCGCAATTGTGGCGTGCCCAGCGCTGGGTTGCGATAATCGCACTCTCCATGCCGCCCTGAGATCCCGCCGGAGCTCTGTCCGCTGTACCGTGATTTCTCGCGGCAGCGGAGCTACGCCCCGGCGTTTCGCCTCCTCGCGCCACTCCCAAACGTGCGCGAGGACTTTTGCCTCCAGATCCCATGGCGGTAATCCGGCAAGGAGGCTCGCCGCCTCACCGGAGACCGTACGGTATCCCCGGACCAGCCGGATGGCCATGACCCTTTGGGGCGCGTTCAACCAGCGGGCTGGCCGCCGCCTCAAGGAACGCGCCCATACCGGTGCCCCGTAAAGGGCCATGGACCGCACGACCCCCGCGTAGAGCCTCCGGCAGGAGGCGTTTGGCCCACCTAGATTGGGCAGGAGCCGCTTTAAGGCAGCCCCGGCCCTTTCCAGTCTGGGAGCCAAACGTTCCGAAGTTCCACCGGCTGTCGAGGACGAGTCCCAGGTACTTCATCGTCGACTCGACGCCGATGTGAACCCCTCCTACCGTTATTTGGGAACCCGACGGTGGCGTGTTCCGAGGACCATGAAAACACATGGCCTCGGACTTGTGCAGGGCCACCTCGAGTCCCAATTGCCGGATCCTCTCGACGATTATCGCAACCCCGCGTGTCGCTAGTTCGGCCGCCGCCTGGTGCGACCTCCCCTGCGCCAGGACTAGCGTGTCGTCAGCGTAACAAACCACGCTGACGCCGCTGGGGAGGTCGGCGCGCAGCACCCAGTCGTAGCCGATATCCCACAGATGCGGCCCCAGGGCCGATCCCTGTGGGACACCGCACGACATCTCTTGCCGGTTCCATACTCCCTGGTGACCGTGGTAGATGACGGCCCTGTCCGTCAAATAGGCCTCGACCACACGACAGAGGTAGGTCGGCATCCGGTGATACCGGAGTGCCTCCCTGATGCAACTCCAGGGCAGGGTATTGAAGGCATTGGCGATGTCTAGAGACACCGCCAAGACGACCCCACCCCGGGCCACAGCATCCCCCGTCGTGAGGGCCCGCACGCGCATGATGGCGTCCACCGTAGAGCGCCCCCTGCGGAAGCCAAACTGGCTCTCCGCCAAATCCGGCCCCACCCGCACCAGCCGCCCGATAGTACGGCAGCCTGCGTGGATCTTTTGATTAATTGTTTTAAAACGGTCTGGAGTATGTACCTTTGCTATTGTTATGTCAAAGTCAAATAATTTATTTAAAATTAACAAATAAAAGGCACTTGAACGTCAAAATGTACAACAAAAAATAGAATTGATTCTAGTTGCCCCTTCCAAAAGGTAGTTTCGTATGGAGAAGAATGGACTAGAAACTCCACTCCACCGTAAGTTACTCTTTTAAAATGTGGCCATGGACGACCAAGCTTGGACACAAAAGCTACTCTTCTCATTCGAATGGGAGGCCTCTCGGCGTCCGCAAAATTTTTAGTCCTAGTTTACCGGCTTTCATATCCTTGTTCTACGGAACTGAGAAATTAATTAGGAAAATCCTAGCCTCCACACTGATTAATTTTGATGTGCCATGCTTCAGTGAGGCTATACTGTTATTGGTAAAAAACCATCAACCTCTTAAGGGGTCGTTGTACTCATCATTATGAACAACTTTTACTAAGGGACCAATTAAGAAGTCGCGAAAAAAAAATCTGCTGGTCCCTACATTTATTTATTTATCCTCCTACTGGAACGCCATTACAGCAATTACACTAACAGAGCAAAACATTACTTCATGTGCTGCTTTTTATCCATCCTGTGCGCGGTGGATATCGAACGGGTGGCAATGGATCCCGCACGCTCACGCAGCGTCAAGACACTTCTCCATAGTTCTATAACTCCAACCATATTGCGCACATTCTTTGCGATTTATTTGAGAAATAATTAATTTTCTAAATAAATACACAAAATTGATAAAAACTGAAAATTTTGATGTGCTATATTCTATTCTATTCTATTCTTTATGCGGCCTACCCAAATGCCTTTCTTTGATATTGTTCGTCGAATCGTCGAGCTCTTGACTGGAGCTGCTACAGACCATTTCAGACACCGATCTACCCGATCTGACCATTATTATGTCTGGACTTTAAAAGAGACTGTGAGCTCTGAGTTTGTTTCGGCTTTTCATCTCAGAGTAGTCAGACAGGAAACGCCGACCTCATCTAGTTTAAAAAATATGATTGACGTGTAAAACTGTTTGTACAAACTTACTTACAGAAATAAAATCATTTATAATAATATATATGGATGCCTGGAGACTCGCTAGCGCGAATTCAGATCCACCCAGCAATCCATCTTCCCAGAGACAGAAGGTGGGATGAGCCGCTCTGCAGATAAGTACAGAACAATTAACTTGACATGTCTCCTACTATTGCGGAGCCTGCGCGCCTGCTGGCTTCATGCACTACCGTCAACGAACATAGGCACTTTGTTCGACTACACTACTTTCCGCCTCACTGCTTCCCTGCGACTAGGAGCTCTTTGTTGTTTTCCTTATCGCTGTCACTGTGGCGAAGTTGTCAACAGTCCACGGCCTGTCTGGCAGCCGAAGGGCGGGCCGCTTAGCGCGGCACGCGAACTTTATTGACATCATCCGAGGAGCTCTTGTCACCGTCGGCGTTAAAAACGCCTGGTTGACACTTCTCGTGACCCAAGGGCTGGCCTTTACCTTCTCCAGAGGCTAAGCATTGCTATACAACTTGGTAATGGCGCCAGTGTCTTGGGTACATTACCAGTTGACAGCGATGCGGAGGAATTTTTCGACGCTATATTTTAGTTGGTTAATTAATAGTTTTAATTAGGTTAGGTTATTATATTAGCTTAGCTTGTTAGTTAATTTAGTATAAGAAGTTTATCCAGTGTATTTAACATTGATATGAATACATAATTTCCCGAAGTTTAAAAAGAATAAAATTTTAAGCAATGACAAGTAAATTAATTATGTGATAGATACACGGTGCTCACATTTTTACAAAAAGGTATTGTAAAAGTAGGTGATTTTTCTAAAATTTGAACAAGAGAGCTAAATTAATTACAGAATGTAAAATCAATGTCATAAAAATTATAAATTATACAATTAAATTAGCAACCAGTTTGATTTTGTCTAGACTCTAGATTGTCCTATGGAGCAGGACCAGCATGTTTCCAAGCATTGTTATCTTGGGTGTAATCCTCAAATTTGCTTTAACACAGTACTCCAAAAAACATGTATGTACTTTAGATAATCTGAAAAATGGTTGATCCTTTTTATCTTTATTTCTAGTATTAAAATTATATCTATCACGTAAGTATGCGAATAAAAAGATGTAGATTTTTTCTTACATAGATAATATTTTCATAAATTAATTGGCAAGCTACCGTCATAATATTAATATTTTTAAATAGTTTGTTAAAAGATGCGCGGTGACGTAAGATTGTAAATGACTACAAACAAGTAAAAAAAAAGCGTAGAAATAAAATGAAACTTTGATTTTAATCTCCATGAACGCTTATACCGAAGGATATAAATACTAATACATAGATATTTACTCTTTTCTGTTAGCTTTACTTTCCTAAATAAATACCATAAAACATAACACCCCTAGGAAAGGGTGGCCAAAAATTTGATTTAAAACGTAAAGTGCGACCTCGTAAATACGATCATTTATGACCGTTACCATAGACTATGATATAAAATAAATGTCAAAAAAACATTGTGAAAACGTATCTATGTTTCAGGTTGTTAAAATTCACGACTGTGTTTGGTAGAGCGTTATTTAAGGGGATGTGTTTTTGGTATATTTCATACAAAATGTTTATCAATCTTTGTCAGAATTACAGACTTTTTTTTTAAATTAGCGCCGTTTCATTTTCTTCGACACACAGTACAGTTACCGCAAAAATCAGAGGTTTACAAAAATTTACAATTGGTATTCAGCTCTCATCAAATATTTTAAAACAAAACCCGTTTGACCCACAATCTTTGTTCTGATGGACAACCGAAGCTGTGTCATAAGTTTCAAATAATTATATAAATAAACTGGGTACCTAAAAAAAAATATGTAATAGAAATTGAACCTGCTTATTCCATAAAATAAATTCGTATGGAAAGTAACCGAAACACTTCAGCCAAAAGCGTAGGCTTTTTCGCTGAAATTATGACGGATGGGACCCGGAGATTTCGCGGTTTCGGCTTTGCGTGCCGGAGCCAAGGGGATCCCTTGAGGCTTCCCCGTAAGACGCCACTTCCCCTAACCCTCGGACCAGAAGTTTCCCTTTCTTTCAAACCCGGGAATTGTTTAAACTTGTTTTGGTCTCGAAGGCCGGATTCGAAAGTTTTGATTCCAGCTTTCTGTCAGTTTTTGTTTGTAAAGGATGGGATAAGAATAAGGGGTCAGAAAAGTACTTTAAATTGTCTGACTGTTAATTGATAGTTCGTAAAATTGGACTGTTGGTAAGTGGATGAAAAATATAAACATTTTGGTAGACTATTACTTAACTTTCATTTAGGCTTCGCCGCAGTAAAGTAAAACAAGGAAAACCAAAAAATATTGACGGATTGTATGAAAGATGATTATGTAGTAGGGAAGCGAAATTTACAATATTTTTTTAAAGTGATTAAACATCATAACCCACGAGTACACCACAGAAATTGTAGGTTCCTACATAAATACATAAACCTTACAATACATACAAACAAAATATTTTATGCAAATACTGATACGCTTGGAATTGCTCTCGCTCCGCTAGAATAGTCTTAAAGAAAAATAATGAGTGCATTCACACTTTCAATAACTCTAAAGTCAACCATATCGAAACAATTTAAACGAGGTGCGCAGTTTTAAAAATGAATCCCTGCAAACGCGAGACTTTCCGAGAAAAATAAAAAAAGAGCAAAGCAACATCATTATATTGTATGAATTGACACTTATTTCCCATACAATAAATGAGACGAGACATCTTTCCAGACTGATCACGATTAAAAGAACTTCCATATAAGATCACGTTCACAAAATCAGCAATAGTTAATCTCACGTGAAACAAGTGAACAGCGATAACAATATCAGCAAAACACGAAAGACAAACAGCGGCACGCCGAAATGAAATAATGCTAAATAAGCGATATGTAAAGTGTTGGAGAAGAAGTGCAGAATCAATAGGATAAGCGGTTCAAGTGATGAGCTTAGCGCGTTTAGGTGCGATTCGAATATGACCAAAAGCGTGTTGCTACAAAAAAGCCGTAGGCGCTGGCAGTCAATAGCCGGAATGGTCATTTTTCATAATGATTATAATTGTGTAGCATAAGCATAATCAGCCTGTAATATTCCCACTGCTGGGACATAGGCCTCCTCTCGGTGAGAGGGAGTAATAAGGCCATAGTAAGTGTAAAGCTCTAATATTGCTAACGAAAACAATAGATTAAAAATTCGTGTATCATTTATATAAGTAAGTACTAAGATTTATAAAGTATGAAAAACTAAATAAACGAAAATATCTTACTAAAATGAATTTCAAGTTGCCAAAATATCTCTTCTTAATGTTTGTTTTCAGAAACCATTAATTATCAATCTGTTTTATACCTTTCACTAAACTCATAAAACAATCCCCTCGTACCCAAGCAAGCCTAATGGATAAGTTTCAGGAAACTAGTTTCATCATAAGTTTAAGACAACACGTTCAACCACTAAAATGTTCAAGTGGGTTATAAAATATTTTCGAACTGCAGTTTGCTAGGACATAAAAGATTCACAACAGAAATGGGGTGAACCTGCACAATACCGACCAACATCCCCGAATATATTTTTTTATGATTCCGCAGTTCCGCTATTCTGTCATCGCTTGGATAGAGATCCTAAAGGTTAGGTTAAGGGTAAAGGAGCAAACAGCTTCAGGGTAAATAAATACGCTGACGAAGACACGGGTACACCGCGCCACCAAATCCGACGTTTTTATCTGTCACCGGCAGCCGTGGGCAGAGTTGTAGTGAGTCCTTTGATAGCGTTGACATAACCAAGTTTCCCTATCGCTAGTTTACTTTACCATTCATACCATACCTTTATTTCGTAACGCCTACATGAACCGCATGAATCACTAAACCGTGCGGGAAGGATTGTTTGCTATTCGCAAAGTTGTAGGCGGTTTTGCAGAGTTGAATATGTTTTATGAATTTTTAATCATGTCGGCATAATCGCGGGTAGTGTGTTACGTGCATGGCTTCTATCCATGTTTTAATGGCTAAATACGGGGTGTAATCGAGTGGGAGAAATGTGTTAGTTATAGCCGGATGATTTTGATACCTTGAAAAGACAGAAGTTACCGTGTTTGCTTTATGGCGGTCATGCATTCCTTTTTCTACAATAAACATAGTAATGCCCGAAAAGTGTTGTGCTCTCAAAGTACTTACATCATGTAGCTGTAGCTACCAAATTACGAAAACAAGGGCACCCATTGCCTCGATCATAGCTCATGCAGTCGACTGAACTCATGGCCCATACAAAACACTCGAGCACGCTATAAGGGTCCGTCAGTGGTACAAGCCTGTATGCCGCGTCAGCGAAGGCCGATTGAGAGGGCGTCGTGAGCCCCTTGGCGTTTAACGACCAATCGGGTGAGGGTTACTTACGTCTGCTTGTCAATTTGAGGTTAGAAATATTAGTTTGGGATACTAGTTGCGAGAAATAGGTCTCCTGCTGGCGGATTTCCTAGTACAGTAGTTTAATAAAAAAGGGCTATTCGCGAAGGGACTATACAGGTTTGATCAAACTGAGGTGAACCCTGCGCGGGGTGCGGGATGAATTTCATCGAGGTGCTCAAACTGAAGCGAATAGTCTCGTTACTTCCTAATAATTTAAATGATCGACACGCGCAGTCATGTATATCCATCCCACGTGGGATTCACCTCAGATTGAACAGTCCTTGGCTGCCACCAAGCAACATTGCTTAGGAATAAAAAAAACGATTTGAAATACCAGGCACTTGAGACATTTTCGTCTCGAGTATGCAAAGCATCAGTAAGGTCCTTAGCGATGCAAGGAATACGTCGAGTTACCAGTAACCCTGTATACATGGACATTATATTTTGTTCATGGAGGCACGCACAGATGGTTTCGCGATGATCTTCCGTAAGAGAGCGGCGTCACTGTTGCACTTAGTGCGCGTGAGTAGCAACAGTATCCTGACTGTGATAGCGGACAGGTATGACTGTCCGTTTTTCAAAAAATGTATGCGTTTATGTGTGAATTAACTTAGTTTTTAAGCTTTTTTTTACTAACACAATGGATCTTGTTGTCTGAAATGTAAATAAATAATAATATAAGACTACTCCTATGTCCCCGAGGGGTGAGGCAGAGACCTACATTACCTACCTACCAGTACACCCACATTTTGCCAGTTGTGTTTAATAGTAACAATGTCTACTTGATTTCCCACCTCGCGTACCGCAAGGCAAAGGAGGGACATGCTTGATTGCACGTTCAATTTCAAACACGCATTTCTGCCGTAAGCAATGTTACACTAAGCATTTTAAAAATGTACCGAATTATGCAGTTTCTTGCCAATTTTTCTACATACGAAACTACCTTTTGGAAGTGGCAACTAGGATCGATTCAATTTTCTTGTCATTTCGACAGTCAAAATTTCCTTTTGAGAGCGTTATTGACATAAATTATTAGTTTTTTTTTCCTTTTTGACGGGACTACCAGCTGAAAATATACAATATATTTAAAACCACATTCAACTATTTCAGGGCCTCATTTTGCAGAAGTTCATCAAATATTTCACACTCCGTACACCGTGAACGAAAGTTTGTTAAACAGTGACAACGATTTAACAGAAACTGTCCGGTTTAAAACTGGTGTGTTCCGGTGTCCGAAAGAATTTTCATTAGCGTGTGTTAGGGTGACCACGGGGTACCCACGTCCGCCCGTGTCACTAAAAGTACCGGAAATCGTGAGTCTATGTCCGGATTCGTTATTGTCATTTCTAAATGACATTCTGGTATTTGAAGACTTTCAAGTCTCCATCCAGCTTAATTAAATATACATTATTATGGTTTTAAAACTCTGAGTGATTGAATGTACTCGTAACCATTCATAAATTTTGTTTGTATTATACAATACAGTAAATCCACCTGGTCTATTCTGTAAAAATATCACCGTGAAATTTTAAGGGAAGAGAGCTTGAAGTGTCATTCCATCTGATTCTAACCTAACCCCAATGAATCACCTACCTGTTTATATTTAAACGCCGTTAAGGCACACCATGACTGTGCTATAAATAGATGTAAGCTCTTGCTTGCATGTGTTTTGGACAAATAAATGAACTATTCTATTCTATTCTGATATGAATTGACACTATTGACAGCTCACTTCAAACTCTCTTCACATAGATTTCATTTACAGAAGAGAACGGCAGTTGTTGCATTTTGCATGTTCCAGTTTTAAACATCGTAGGTACTTCTGAGTCATTATGCTCATGTTGCAGCCTGAAATCGATCGAAGTTTAAATAATTTTTATTTTTTAATATGAAACAATGCACAATGTTTTGTATAAGGTAACATTTTTTGTAAGAGGATTTTGTTAGTAATATGACTTCATTACATTAATATGTTTTATTTTATTTTATTTATTACCTACACTAAGTTCAACGAAGTAAATTAAGTAACTCAAACGCTACCTGGACTTTTGACTTACCTAACCTATCAAATCTTAGAAACATCCAAAGTACCTACTTACATCTATTTTATTATTTAGGCACGTCCACTCAAAGACAAGTGTGTCGTAATTCTTCCAACGTCAACAAGGAGGGGTGACCGCTGTCATTTCAATAGTCTTTATGCGCTGCGCCTAATTCCGGAGGAGATGGCCGGTTTTATGAACACATCTTGTGGTGACGGTTAGCTCCTGTTTTATTGGCGTGATACATTGGTTGTGTTTGATATACACCAACTTACTTTATTGGCCATTTTCTAGCATAATCAGCCTATAATGTTCTCTCTGCTGGGACACAAGCCTCTTCTCTGTAAAAGGGAGTGCGCCATAATCCACCACGTGGGCCCAGTGTGGGTTGGTGGATCTCATATGTCTTCGAATTTTATGGTTCTAGGACATGTCGGTTTTCTCACGATCGATGTACCATTTTCTAGAATTTTTCTGAAGTAAAGTTGTTGCGGCAAAGATATTTGATATTAGAGCTAAAATTTTCGTTGTAAGTAAATACTTTTGTATGCGTTAGCAACTTCTTGTCGTTTGAATTATTATTATACAAAATGAAGCAAATGAATGGATTCGTCATAATCTCTTCAAAATCGAAATAAGTAGTTTTTCCACAGTACAAACAACAATCTTAGGTAAAAAAATAACAACTTAACAAATAATTGATTGTGACATTTTGGCAAGCAGTGTATTGGTGTACTTTCATCAACAAAGCACAATACTCGAGCTAACAATACCAAACACATGGCCAATACTAGTTGTAGCCACATTCAACTGTTCCATAGGTTTGCTTACAGCAATGCAGACAAAGAGTTATTAATTAATAATCAGAATCTTGAAACTAGCTTTGAAGGCATTCCGCACCAATTAAAAGTCAACAAACACTTCGAAAATTAATAAATCTAAGTAAATCAATACGCGACAAAAATAAGTGAGGCGAAAATTTTATAACATATTATTACTTACAAAAAGTTTTCATCATCCACGTGAAAATTAATTTAAAATTAATGAAACATTCTCATAAATATAAACAAGATGGTTATTAATAAGAATGGAGTTTTAATTAATTTTCCAATCATAAGTTACATGGTTTTGGAGCAAGTACAAGCCCGTTGTTTAGGTAGCTAACAACAATATTTGTTGATGGCGGCACAAGTTATTCTAAGTTATTCTATCGCAGCGCTACGTGCGACTCTTGTTTGAGCTACGAACGGCTACGCGGGCTACGGTCTTGCTACGACATCAAATAATTTAGTACTTAAATTAAAATGTTTAAGGGTGATGCGCTAATACAGCCCGCAGAGCTTAAATTTTCTTTCGCTTTATGCAATTTGTAGGTCAATGTCATGACATAATTATGTTGATCAAAATATGCTTTGTGAAGGTATTATATTCATTAAAATCATCAATACCTACTCTGCAAGTTCAAATTGCCCTATTAAATAATTATATAATATAGATGAGTATAAACACATCAATACAAACCTCTAAGTAAAATTTAATTACAACTTTGTAACTACTGTAGATATTTGTTACAATCGCACGGCTTACCTCAGCGTACCAAATACTAACAAATTATTTTCGATTACTTTTATTTATTTTGAAAAGAAGAGTAGTATTTGACTAAGCAATATAAACTAAGTCATGAATCGATCTACTATAACTGTTAGCCTGCATCATCCCACTGGTGGCCCTAAGCCTCTCCCGATGACTTCCAGCTCTTTCGATCCAGGACTTATTTGGACCACTGCACTGGTCGTTTGTTTTGTCCAGTTCGTCCTGTCGCACTCGCTCGGTCGCTTCTGGTCTGGTCTGCCGCGAAGCCTTCTGGCTGTGTCAGGGCTTCACTTAGTAGTTATTTTCGCCCACAGCTAATTGATCAAACGACAGACGTGGCCCAGCCCAGTCTCACTTCAGACTAGCGGCTTTTGGAGCAACGTCAGTAATCTGTATTTTGGAGTGTAGTGAGGTGTTGCGAATATGGTCTGTGATTTTGACGCAATTGATCAATCAATCATAATTTTATTATCTCTTGCCACTCTTTATTCTAAGATTTTGACAGACTTGACAGATTGCTATTAGCAATTAATTTACCATTTTATCTAATAAATATAACTTAAATAATCATTAAAGTCCAATCAAGAATCACACAAACACCAACACATTAACAAAATTGCTCTGTTATGCCAAAAATATCCACATTCTTTATGCTCCCTAAGAATAAATGAACTAAATGCGGCCGGAATTAAGATAACATAAAACAGCCAGAGATAAGGATCTTCATATGTTGTTGAAACATTCCCCTTTGATAGTCTAGGGAAGGGAAATATTAGGAACGTTAAATGTGACGTATGTATGTTGTCAATTTATGTCTGGCGCTGGCGCATAGATTACTGTAATCTATGGTCTGGCGCCGTTTAGTCACGCATTTATGTTATCGTCTATTTAAAGACGCGGCTTATCATCATCTTTAATATTTTCGGAAGTATATATTTTTGAGGATCGTATTTGTCGCTCGATATGCTGTGCTCTGCCGTTAAATAAGATTTAAATTTCGATGTCAATTGTCGGTTGCTGACACATTTACCTACTCAATCTTGTTTGAACTAATGTGTCAATCGTCAAACATAGAGCAAATCTGTGAACACCCTTAGGTACTTTTTCAAACTTTTTTTTAATTTTTTTAGGGTGGGAAATCATCAAATAACTTCTCTCGCTCTAGGCAGAGCGGGAGGGCGTGTCAGACTCTTACTGACTAAAACCCACCCATGTTCCTTCAGTTGCCTGTGCCAGGGGCCACGGTATCCCTCTCGGACTTTCCCGCAACCCCAGCAGACATCGGCCCTAGCGGACCCCGTCATTGGTGCTGACTTCTCTTTAAGGCGCGCGTGGTACACAACGCGCCGTCGACCCGGGCCTGGTCCTCATCGAACGGCGAGCTGAGGTACTTTTTCAGCCTTGAGGGAGCGATTTATAAAAAGAAGGAATCATTTAACCATTAACTTGCTATCGTAAATTATAAAACTTAATTTATAAGTATAGGAGGCATTCCTTTTCTTATGACACTTTTTCTGATGAAACGGACTTTAAGCACTAGTAACGATACCAAGCCTTGATCAATATCAGTGCGTCCTTAAGCTGACACCCCAATTACCAACTTTGCTGACTACCTACAGGCGACAGTGACAGGCGACAATCCGACAAGTTATAGTTACTTTCATTTTCTGCTTTATTTAAACAATACCTGTCGTAAAAATGTGTAAATTTTGAAATTTTTGGACATACTCGTATATATGTCGCATTGTCAGATATATCTTTTACAAGGAAAATGTAATTATTGGAAATTTATTGTTAATTCATCGTAACATTATCGACTTGAATTCCGAGTAATTGCTTTACGATATGCGATAACAATTCTCAATGTATTTCCTTTTATTATCATCCCGATATAATTATGTTGACTATATTAACAACCATATTCAGCTAGTTAATACTTTGTTGTCGGATGCATTATTTTGTGCGGTTTTTGAGGTCAACTATAATTTATTGCTACATTTATTAATTAAATTATAGAACCCAGATTTGTCCACAAAAGCCTTGAAGGATCCTGTTGATTCTGTTTTCTTGCATTAATTTAAGTATTCCAGTAGTATATCCGTTCAGTATATCCAGTTTATTAGTATGTTCTGAAATATTTGCTTGGAAGACTGCTGCAAAAAAATGGTTTCTCATTTTCACAACGGCAGCGATACAAAAAATCTCCAAAAAAAACAGACAATTCCCTTGGCGTTGAGCTCCGCTAATCCAACATGTCTTATCTTTTATCACGACATGAACTTTTTATTACGTACCTGATACCAACATCACAGTAGATTCGCGCACAGAAAAAAAGTCTGCCTATGTACCTACAAATTTAAATTAAACAACAAAATAACAACCCACAAATCAATGTAACGAACAATTTAATTAAATCAAACAATTAAATTAAAATTAGAATGGTAGTTGGACCTCAGACGTCGGTCATTAGTGATCTATAATGATCCGAACGTGCTTAATGCGTATCGGAGCTAACCTAATTGGATTTGCAAACCAATTAATGTTGAACATTCCCTAATTATACATGTGTACGTGTACGCATTGTATTGTAAAGTCAATACGGTGTTGAGCTGATTACTAATTGATTAGTTTCCGGTACAATGGTCAGGTTCCTAATTATTTAGATTTTTTGTTAGCTTAGTTTAAATTTTGATATTAATTGGGATTATAATTATAATATTGATCCACATTTTAATTTTTAATTTTATACAACATTTAAATTTTATTTCCGTTTGTGGATATTTGATAACTGAACCAAAATATTTTATATGTTATTTTAAATTTATGATTTTTGACAGGTTTATGATATATATCTAGTTTCTGCCTGCAACTTCGTCCGCGTAAAATTTCTTGTTCCCCCAACCCATCCCGTCGCATCGCATCACCTGCCTGAGCTATGACTTTTTTTTTTTTTCTTGAGGATGGGAAATCATCAAATGACCCCTCCCGCTCTGGGTGGAGCGGAAGGGAGTGTCAGACTCTTACTGACTAAAACCCACCCGTGTTCCTTCCTTGGCCCTTTATGTTCCGGGTCAGCGGTACCCCTTATGGATGATCCCGCTTTCCCGGCAGGCTTGGGCCCTAGTGGGCCCCCTCTTCGATGCTGACATCTCTTTGAGGCGCGCGTGGAACACGTACGCGCCGTCCGGCTCGGGCCTGGTCCTGATCGGACGGTGAGCTACCCATTACTCACCGCCCGCAGGCCCGCGCCTACGGTGGCCGGGAGTCGTCACCCGGCTCCCGACGCCCGGAGCGGCTTGGACGGGAGACTCTCTCCCTCTCCCGTCCCGCCACGTCCTTCGCTAGCATGACTGCTTCGCAGAAGGAGGCGACTGCCTCCCACCCCCCCTCGCCCCGGACCATGGCTTGAACCAAGGCCGGGCGTGAGAGGTCGCCGCCGCTGCCGATCGTCTCTACGAGGACACGGCGGTGCTCCGCCCATGCAGGGCAGGCCCCCACCGTATGCTCCACCGTGCTGAGCTATGACTTTGTTTTCGCTTAGCGTTCTTTCTGACTTTTTTTCTTGTTACTCGGCTCCTAAGCGTCATAGCGTGATATTAAATAGCCTATAGCCGTCCTCAAAAATTTGGCTATAAATTGCAATAAAAAAAATTTCATATCCGACCGGTAGTTCCAGAGCTTACCCCCTACATACAAACTTACAAACAAAGAAACAAATTTTTCCTCTTTATAATATTAAGTTTAGATATGTCATTGGATGGAGAGGGAGAGGAAAGCCAACGAAAAGATGAATGGATTCTGTGAGGAATGATTTGAAAGTAAAGGGAGTGAATGATAGTGTAACGGTTGACACAGAATGGAAGAATAAAACATGTTGCACCGACCTTGGACAAGAGCAGGAAGATAATGATGGTATGCGAAGGAATGAGGACAGTTATGAGAACGAATGAGGCTGAATATAAGAGTACAGGAAGACAAAAACGATAGATGGATTGAGTGAAAGATGATGGCTATGTTCTATGTTAGGGGGTTTTGGTATCTGCACTCAGTCCTTCAGGTGGACCATTGTACGTGAGCCATGGCGGCCGATGGTGGTTATTCCAACCAGCCCACCTCCCTCCAGAAGTTGGCTAGGTCACCTAGTCTGTTGAGAACATCTGTGTAAGTTCTGGGTGCCCCGAGGGTTTCTGTCTTAATTCGGGTAACGCCTGTGCACTCAAAGAGCACATGCGCAACGGTTTCCTCAGCCTCCATACAAGCCCTGCATAGAGGACTGTCCACTATGCCTATTGTGTGGAAGTGTCCAGTGTTGTGTATCGATTATGGTGGTGTGTGCTACTATGACCTGAATGCAGATCTCCTCGACAAACTTGACCGTCTTCTGAATAACTGCATTCGATTCGTTTTTAATCTGCGTAAATATGATCACGTCTCTGCGCATCGGTCGCTTCTAAAGTGGTTGCCCATACGCCAGCGCAGAGAGCAAAGGGCGCTGACTACCTTGTTTTCATTTCTTGATTCTCCCTCTTCCCCTGGTTATCTAGCCCCCCACTTTCAGTACATTTGCGCCAACCACAATAGAAATCTACGTTCTTCACACAATCGTCTTCTTCAATGTCCCACTCACCGCACAGACTTCATTCACTCTTCCTTCTTTGTTCAATCTATCTCTCTGTGGAATGCACTCCCCCAGGAAATCAGGATGGCAACCAACTGATTATCCTTTAAAACTAAAGTTCGCGAGCACATTCGTAAGAAGCTAGCAGTGTCATCACAGCGGTAATGTTTTCTCATTGTTTGTCCTATTTATTTTTAACATACTCGTGTATTTATGTACATTTATTTGTGCTTATATTTATATATAATTAGTTATATGTATTATAATGTATTTATAGACTAAATAAGTTTATAGGTGTCTTTATTTAAAATTATTTAATCCTAAAATATCATTATAATTTGCATCTGCCACTGTTTGTCTCTGCATCACCCAAAGGTTGACTGGTAGAAAATGCCTATGGCATTAAGTCCGCCTCTGTACATTTGTGTGCTTAAAATGTTAAATAAATAAGTGTCTGTTTATTGAACAATGTCCTGTGATGGTCCCCGTCACCAGGTGCAGGCCGTTCCTATCCAGTCGTAACAAACGTCTGGTTAGCCTGCCATCCTAGAATGGCATAGCTTCCCTGGACTGCCCGCAGCCTGGTCTCGAGGTCCACCAGCTCTCCGCTTGTATATGGATGGACTCTTTTAGCCACCTGCGAATCTGGTTGAAGGGGATGGGCACGGGCACAAGGCACAAGATGATGGCTAGAAATTGTTTGATTATTGAGATGATAACTAAAAGGGAACATCCCTTAAAAGTAAAATATGCTGCTCCGACGCCAAATAAATTTGGATAGGCGCAGGAGACTATGATGACCGATTTATAATATGAAATTATGAATAAGAATATAACTCTTGTTGTTCTTATCATGCTGATGGCGCACACAATAATGTAAGTAAATTAAAGACACTTTGAAAGATTTTGCCAATTCTCCTTCTGCTTATTCTCGTTGCAGGTTCTAAAGCAAGCAGATCTCGCCGAAGTGTCTCGGCGTGTTTTCTAGTTAGTGGCCATGGTAGTTTTTAGGGCTGAAGAGGTTAAATTTGAATGAATGAGATGTACCCCTAGCCCTCTGTTATTCAACTGTGAAACAAAACCAAATTACTGTGCCCTTTCATAACGCTAGCAAGTTACGTATAATTGCATTTTTGAAAGATAAAATAATAATAAGAAATAAACATGTATTTTTCTTTCACAAAGGCGCCTTAAAAATATGAAGACAGTAACATTTCACAAACCCTTTGTGGGAGACTGGTATCTGCACTAAACCTGTCACACAGATTACCAGCCCCCCCCCCCCCCCTCAAACAGTGTTTGAGTAAGTAATCTTAAATTATTGATAACAATTATTTTACCTTTGACAGGAGAAAATTTAGGGGAAAAAAATATATAATTTCAAAATTACAATTATTATTGACAATGTGGGTACTAGTGAAGTATGTTAAGGTGTGGTGTGGTGCGGTGCGGTGTGGTGCGGTATGGTTTGGAATGATGTGGTATGGTGAGGTGTGGTGTGGTGTGGTGTGGTGACCTGTAATGTGTACTTTGACTTTCGGCTTTCGTTTTTGGGGATTGCATTATAATAATTTTATAGGTTTGTCGCGTTATACCACAAATTACGAAGTTGGGCTTATCTTTACCAATCAGCTAAGTAGGTTTTCTTACATTATTTATTTCTTAGTTTTTCCTTCGAATATCCATAACACTCGTCACTATTACTCATTGACACGAAAGTCTGACAATCGGTCTATTCTTATACGATAACTAATCGATACTTCTATTTGGATTGCGTGAGACAGTTGAATAGTGTTTACTGGTAAAATCAATAATTCCTGATACCTATTGGAAGTGTTGACCTTAAGGATGGACAGTTTTAAGTGACCCGGTAGTAATAAATTAAATGTGGGCAGTTTTTATACACTGAGCTGAGAGTACTCAAATATTAAGAAACAATCGAAAGACAAAGTCAAATTATTTCAGCGATAACGATGCTGGACGTGCGAAAAATGTATTGGATTGACTTATGCTACCGAAAAGCTTATGTCAATTCTGTTGAAAATCGTTAAAGAAATCGCTTTGATAGCGATTGCCACTTGTCTAGGCCCTCGGGATCTTTCTCCTTCTTTTCAGAGTTGTCGAAGCGCAGAGGTTAATGAACCCGCTTCCATTCCACCATTACGGGGACACAAACTGGGATTAGGTCATTAGATACCAATAAGTTGTGAACTCATTACATCAACTAAGTAACGCCAACCCACTATAGGAAAACACGATGTTTTCTTAAATAATAGGGGTTAAAGTCTGAAATTGCCGTTTTATTGTATTAGGTACTTCGAATTGACATAGAACCTTCATGGTTTGAGATTTTGAGTGAAACTTTTTTCACATGGTACCTATGAAGTTCTTCTTTTAAAAAATGTGCAACATTCGATTATGGACTTTCAGTTGTTTTTTTTATTCAGCTTAGACAAGAAAGATGGATACTTCGAAAATTCGAGTTATTTTAGAATACGAGTTCCGACGCGGAACTAACGCGGCAGAAACAGCTCGCAATATCAATGTTGCATTTGGAGAGGAGACTGCAGCTAATGAACGCACCGTGCGATTTTGGTTGAAACGCTTTCGTGATGGAAACTTTGATTTGAAGAACGAACCACGTGGTAGACCGCCTACACAGGTGAATAACAATGAATTGAAAGAGATGGTGGAAGCCGATCCGAGCCAAACTACCCAGTAATTAGCGGCATACCTACCAACAATATTGACTCATTTGCGTCAAATCAATAAAATAAAAAAAATATGAGAAATGGGTGCCTCATGATTTGACTGATCTGCAGAAAGAAACGCGTGTTGAAACTTGTGTTGCCTTGTTGAATCGATACAGAAATAAAGGAACATTGGATCGAATTGTGACATGTGATGAAATGTGGATTTTTTACGATAACCGTAAGCGAAAAATGCAATGGCTGACCCCAGGTCAAACGCCGCAACAGTGTCCTAAAGCAAAGCTTGCCAATAAAAAGGTAATGGTAACTGTTTGGAGTGTTTGGTTGTCTCAGCATGGTGTTATTCACTATAGCTTTCTCCGATCTGGTCAAGCAATAACGGCAGATGTCTACTGTGCTGAACTCCGAACAATGATAGCAAAACTAGCAGTGAAACAGCCCCGAATCATGAATCGATCTTCACCATTATTTCTCCATGATAAAGCGAGACCTCATACAGCACGAGAAACCATTTTTACTCTACAGGAACTGCAATTGGAAACCATTGCTCCAACGGACTACCATTTTTTTCGTGATTTGGACAATTTTCTACGTGATAAAAAAGATCCTTCTCAGGAGGCAGTACAAAATGCTTTCACACAGTTTGTCGAATCTATATCACGAGAGTTCATCGCAAAGGCATAAATGACCTTCCTATTAGATGGCAGCAATGTATAGATAATAATGGTAATTATTTTGATTAAATAAAATATGTTAAATTAAAAAAAAAACTAATTTAAATTTTCCAGTACAAATCGGCAATTTCATACTTTAACCCCTAATAATATAATATCGATACCTTTGGGTAGAAAGGTCGTATAAACCAAAACCCGACTTTTCAGGAGACCAGAAAAACAGTTTTTTTTTTACATAAAAATTCATAACTTTTTTGTTTTTGAAGTTATAAAAAAAATATAATTATCTATAGATAAATTTTGAGTGCTGTGTATGGAGGACAGGAATGCAGGGAGAGCTACACCGGAAATGGAACGGACGCCTAGACCCCCCAATCTCACAGGGAGTGAAGCCTGTAACCACGCCCGTTCTTCGAAATTTATATTCAAAATAGTTGCCAAAGTAGTTTTTATGATGTTGTCTAAGTTTTGAACAATCTCTATGTGCTTCCAAAGTTGACAACAACGAATGATATATGTAAATTTTGGAACAAAAAGACAAAACCGAACTATAGTAAAAGCCATGTGAGTATTAATTTTAAATAAACGGTCCGAGTATTGCAAAAAATTTTGAATTTTTTCTTCAAAAAAGAGGGGGAAAGATTCATCGGAATAGGAGAGCCCAGTAAACGAAGGGAACACTTATTAATGACTTTGATATTAGGGGCCAAATTGTTAAATTTTTTAATAATCAAATCTTTTGCGGTATATGTGTCTGAAACGTATAGTTCACACTTGGAAAAATTTAGATCGAGGCCGATGGAATGAAACTCGTCTATCAAATTACAAAGATCATCATATACGGTATTAGCATCGCCACCCAAAGTCCCGTCATCCAAATACCAAACGTTAAGCTTGGACTGCAGACGTTGGATGATGGGATGGATGGCGAGACTACAAAGACTACAGCACTCAAAATTTATCTAAAAAAGTTCTTGCGGCATCTTTGGACAGTTTTGAAATAACCTATTTTAACGAGGCCAGGAATGCTTGGTTGTTAGCCTGCCCAAACACCGAGTTCCCAAAAACGCTTACATCACAGAGGCTGTGGGACGGGCCGCTCTGCGAACAAGTACGGAAGCAACTCCTATACACGTGCTTGAACTCCGCAGATCGTGCCCGCCTCTTAGCCGTTGCCCAATGGGAATCGGGTTTGTGGCTCCAGGCTCTCCCGTCACCGAATACCGGCACCTTAATGGACACGTCGGCCTTCCGTCTCGCAGCATCTCTTCGCTTGGGCGCTTCGTGTTGTGCTCCTCACCGCTGCCAGTGTGGCACTGCTGTCGACCGCCTCGGTCACCACGGCTTGTCTTGTACAAGCAGTGCTGGACGAATTCCCCGCCACGCTAGCCTTAATGATATCATCCGTCGGGCTTTTACCACCGCGAACTATGTGGCTATTTTACCACGTGGTCTCTCGCGTGACGATGGTAAAAGACCTGACGGAATGACCCTTATTCCGTGGAAGATGGGGCGGCCTTTAGTGTGGGACGCTACTTGTGTGGACACTCTTGCGCCGTCACATCTTCCTGGAACACAAAATAGGACTGGTGCGGCGGCCGAATCAGCGGAGAACCTCAAAAGGCACAAATATAGTTCCCTTGATAGTGGATACATATTTGAGCCATTTGGGGTTGAGACGCTGGGTCCGTGGGGACCGGGAGCACATAAAATTTTCAAAGATCTTTCGGCACGTCTGATCGAAGCTACACGTGACCAAAATGCTGGCCTGTATTTTGCACAAAGATTAAGCATTGCCATCCAGCGTGGCAATGCTGCCAGCATTTTGGGTACGTTGCCAACTGGTAGCGGTATCTTAGATTAAGGTAAGTAATAAATAAGTTTAGTTTCTGTTATTTGATATTTAGTATACATAAACTGTAACAACTATGTAACAATATTCTGACAAATAAATTCCTGCATTATCTATGAGAAAGGTTCTTACAATTTGCAAATGAAAAAGGTTAAATCATCAAACCTATCTATCTTCTTTAGTTTTAAAGTTAGCTTGGATTTACCTCTAAGAAAAAATCAATTCTTGGTTAATACACCCCATGAAAATGTAGTTTAAAAAAACTGTATAGGTCGTATATCCGTTTTTGGTAAGCTTATGGTCACATTTACTGTCGTAAAACCCATATATGTAGTTTTTTTTGTATTAAAAACCATTTATAATCATAGGTCAATTGAATTCTGACTAATAAACAATCCTTATACTCTCAGAATTAGTAGGAACTCAATTATTATTATTCTAATACCCAATAATGGTCGATTCAAATAAAATAAAACTACCTGAAATACGAAATCAACATTTATTAAGTACAGTACAGTACCTTCTAATCAACATTTACTATTATTTCAATAATGGTACAACATAAGAGATTAAATCTGTTTCTTGTTTTTTAAATTTCTTAATTTTTTTAGGCTTAGAAGTGTCTTCATCACTTGATTCACTTGTATTTTCTTGAGTCCAGTCGTCTGAACTCCCTGCAGAATAGTCACCAGTATCGTCATCAAACAAGAAATCTAAAATATTTTTATGCATGGCACGTACTGGACGCTTTTTAGCTTTTTTTGTAGACAAATATGGACTTGCAGCGTTAGCGTTCTTTATCGAAGAATACAGTATACAGCTTAGTTTGTATATTATTATTATCTGCAGAAGGTAAAGCAGGGTCTGCAGCGGCATTGTAACCTGAAGTACTTGCAACGTTAAGGACGTTATGTGCATCAAGAGCGGGTAAAACGGGATCTGTTTTGTTCATCACACTTAGGTCAGTATTAATGTCAACTGTAGGACAACATTGTCAACATTGTACAAAGAAGTTTCCAAGTGAGTATCTAGATAATCTGGAGTAGACAAATCTGGGTCTGCAGCATCAACATAGTATGTCAAAGGTGTCGCAACATTATGGTCAGATACAATTACTGGATCTAGTGTATTTGGTTCTGTGTCGCTGACAACGTACATCGAAGGTATAACGGCATTAAGGTCAGTATCGACATCCACTGGGGCATTGTTTTCATTCTTATTGCTCGTGGATAAGGTGACATTTTTATCCGGGGAATTATTTACAATAGTTATAGAAGATGAAGATAATACATTTTCTTTGTTACATTTTGTACTTGACTTTTTAATAATTATGTTTGAAATTATGTTATTTTTTTTATTTGTGTCAGCTTTTACAGGACTATTAATCGGTATAGCATCGTTGTCAGAATAAGGATGGGATAGTGAAGACGTATTCATAGACGTGCTAAAAGTATTGTCACTATTACTGGTGGTTGAATCCATGATTATTGTTTCTGGTTTCTTGGCACGTTTTGCAGGTCGTTCAGAGTCACTGTCTTCTACAACGTCACTATCCGATAAATTACTCTGTTGTGAATGTTGTGATATATTGTGTGGCATATTAATTGCAGGCTCTACTTGTTGGGTTGAACTGAAAATAAGAAAAAAGTCACAGACAATAGGTATAGGAAAATAGCTTAGATAAAAGTTACGGTTACTATAAAGGTTTAAATCATAAGTTTTTCGTGTCGAGTCCTTAAAATCTTTATTGTATTATTTTAAATTAAGCTTAAGTAAAATTAAAACACTATCTATCTGGCTACGTTTTAAAATTCTTTTCGTTATCATCACCGCAGAACCAAAATTTTATGCCATACAATATTGAACCTTATTTGCGCGTTGTTTTACTATGTGCTCGGGCCACGATTTTATTTTGCGATTAAAGGGTTTTTAAGCCATCCCCTAAAAAAACGTGAGTTGTAAATGCAGGTCTAATATTAGTAGCATGTCGTTTGAGGGAATAAAAGAAAATATTTTAAGCGAAGAAGGTCGTAAAAACCATTTCCTGCAAGATGACGAAGATTGTTTATAATTTTTGTTACTTCGTACTTGCTAGTCTATTATAAAGTATCATAGCTTGAAGGGTGTATAAACCATTTCCTATAAAATTGTTGAGTCGTTAATGCGGATCCAGCAAACGTTACATGTCAAATTGAAAGAATGAAAGAAAATATTTTAAAAGCAAGGAAGTGTAAACAAACTATGTTTAGGTAATGCATTTAACACGTTAGGGCGGATAAACCATTTACATTTAACGACTATTTTTACGCCCTGAGTTAATATAAATTATGGTCATTACATCATAACAAAACTACAAAAAAAAAATCGGCTTTTACATTGAAAATTTACCTTTTTTAAGAGGCTATAGCCGAAAATTTCTGGGTCGTATTAACCATTTTTGTGCGAATTTCTGCATTTCGTATAGACAGATCGATAGAGAAAAAAATTCTGAGAAAAATTGTATATGTAACTCAATTTGGCCAAAATGGTTTATACGACCTTTCTAACCAAAGGTATCGATATATTATATGATCTTCATTGCTGTAAGTAGGTTCATACAACACTTTTACACGTCAATAATATTTAAAAAAAAAAACTAGATGAGGTGGGGTTTTCCTGTACGATCACTCTAAGAAGAAACACCGAAACAATATGTTTACCATGCATAAACGTATGTTAGATAATATGCATTACATTTCTGAAGCCCACACTGGGACCATTCTATACTCAACCTTGGTCCAATCACTTCCCTCCATAATCCGAGCAGAATTCAATAAACCGTTTCAATCTGCGGCATATTAATAGTAGATCGATGCACAAATGCGTTTGCTTTGTCCGATACGCACTCGTGTCAAATGGCGAGTAATCAAGTCTGAATAGTGCCTTACACTAATGACTTAGGCTGAAAGCCGTGATGCCCCAGCTTTGGCGTGGCTATAGTTATCGTGTGATCTTATAGTTATGCAGATGTCCCTCGTGTGCTTGAATGGACGGTTTAAGTGCAATTTGCGTGGAAGGATGCGAATTGTCGCTGGTCAGAAAAGTGTTGTAATAGGTAGTTTTTTAGTTCCACGTTAATGAATGTAAGAAAAAATCTTGGTTTAATGTTATTGATTTTGAACCTAGTTACTCTGTCACTGTCTTTAAATGAAAATGTGTCATAAAGTAGAATGTAAGTATTAGATAAGAGGCACCGTTAATCAATTATTTAACTTCGTATGTGGATAAAATTTGGAGGAAAAACCAGTCAACGTTTTGTAAAAGTGTAAGTTTAGGCCGTCACAAAAAAGAGCCGAAACATTACCCTCCTTTTGGTCACCGCTGCAGTTGGGTAAAAAGGAAGAGCTAAAACTTTTTATAGATTTTTAGGAAATTGTGTTAGTTCGTTTTTGAAATGATGATGTTGTGTTTTGTTTAATGTTATATTCCACTATGTAATAAGATCACTCTATATTATCTAGGTATATAATGTATTGTTTTTAATGTTGATGGAATTAAAATTTGCAATGACTTAATTAACAATAGGTATGTACATTGAATTGTATTAATAACGTATATTATGTAATTATGATTTAATAAGTAATCTATTAATATAATTTTGACAAAATATAGTCGCGGTTTGTGCACCATCTCTTCTTACCTATTTGTACGCCGCAATACGCGGCTTATCATGATAGAACATTTCTCTATTTAATATGTTGCATGCATTAAATGCACAACATGTTTATACAAATAAATAAACTTACTTACTTGCTGATTTTGACATAAGGGACAAATTCACGAGCACAGCTAGATTCAAACTTTACCTGTGTCATGTTTGTTAATCTGTAACACACAAAATAACAGTACCTACCAGTAATTCGACAATTCGTCATTCAAACTAATCTCAGCGCTAAATCAAAGTAATATATTAATACCTTGAATGCAGAGCAAACTCGCATGTTTGTTCGATTCAAGCGCTTGTTTACTCTCTGTATTTGATTACAGAAAGCGCCCTTGTGATTTTCATGCTTGTCTAGCGAATGTATTAATGAACAACGGGATTATATTACACGGTGTATGAGAAGTGTACCTACGTAGGTACATATGTACCTATGTATATGTCTGATAAATTAAAAATGTTCGAAAGGTTTCGAACTTGAAAATCAACAAAAGAATATTATTCGACGGGTAGCACGCGTTTGTCCGCTTTTTGCCACGACACCTTGTCGTACCAACGCGGGTGAACGGGCGCCTCTCCATAGACTAGCTAAAATTTATAATGAACATTTTATGTATTTGGATCATTGAGATAGGATGATTTGGATATATTCGCTTTGGATCGCCTAAAATTTAAGAAATATTTAGTGAATTGTCTACATTTGCGTAACGTTTAGTGTATCTTCTTTTAGTTTGTTTTCGTAATTTGTTTTAGTATTAAAATAAGTACAGCCTCTTATTTCTCTTCCTGTCTTCTTCTTTGTGCTTGTGTAACTTGAATAATGTGTCTTCACTGTACCATTATCATAGGTAATCTGTGAAACGTCGTGGATTGTACATTAACCCACTTCCAATGTAATCTTAGATGTAATATATAATGTACAATTGTTTGTTTTCCCTAACAAAATAAATAAAATAAAATAAAAGAAGTTAAATCTTTGGTGTTTGCTTGTTCCATCTTAGATCTCAGTCATCGCTTTCCGCCAGGCGAGGTCAAGAGCAAGTCTGTAAGCTAACAAGCCTCTACAAGTAACATTGTGCAATACTTACCTACCACCCTAGCTAACCGGCAAATCAACATACTATGAAATATACTATAAAATAATAATTTAAGTAAGATACCAGAGAAGTTAGATGGAATGGCTTTCTCCTGTCGGCTCATAATAGCATCAATATGTCTCGCCAACTAACATCCCCATTGATTCTTCATAGTTACCCAGTAACTGATAAATGATTTTATTTCTGTAAGTAGGTTCGTACAAGCACGTTTATACGTCAATCATATTTTAAAATAAACATTGCAAATATATAAATACACGAACACGCGTCAAATGTTCTCGTTGCACTATAATAATGAGTGGTAGTGTTTTTCTACGCAACAGAGGTCAGATAGGCAGCAGCTCCATGTAAAATACTAGTAATAGATAATATCTATTATAAATAAATTTATTTCTCAATAACAAATTACAAAGATTTCACTTATTTATTTCACTTATTTCATTTCACTTCACTTACTTGAGAACATTTTTAAAATTAGTACCTATTTATAAAAACTTTGCGGTACAAACTAAGCAGCTATTGTTTTTCCTTTCTTTATAAAAAATCATTTACGTAATAACATTTAATTTCCTACGCAAATAACTTTAAAGAACACAAAACTTAAAACTTTGCGATCCACCCGCAAAAGATATACTTGTGATATTTATTATATATTTTTTTCTTTTGCGCTAATAGCGGTGATCGCAAATGTTCATAATAGGTACATAGATAAGGAATACGAACCCAGTGCCACAATAAAGCAACGCAGCAGAAGAGCAAGTCTGTTTATGAAGTAGTGTTTGATAATTTAGAATGTGTTTTTTTTTTATTTGGTTTTGAAAGTAGGTACCAAACGAGTTCGCATTCTTTACCTCTTTAGGTAGCTTATTACACTCCTGCAAAAATAATTAATTGTTCTCTCGCCGTTGACTGTTCGCACTCGCGCCGCGGTAGCAGAATGTGATCCTTTCTACGGCTGCTACGATTGTGTACTTGATGTATTTTTGTGAAGTGTATTTGTATGTAAATGGACTTGATCAGAATTTTTCTTGTAAGTGTGCTTGGTACAATATTTGACTGACCGGTTGGTGCAGTTGGTAGTGACCTTGCCTTCTGAGCCGCTGGTCCCGGGTTCGATCCCCGGACAAGTCAAACATTTGTATGCATGAACATGTCGTCGAATCGTTGTGCTCCTTAAGTTCTGAGTTGAGCGGCACGATTACTGACAAATGCGTGCACTGACTGGATAGGTCCGCTCAATCTGTATGGTTTTTCCTCAAAAGACCGTTTCAGACACCAATCTACATGGTCTTCACATGATCTGACCAAGATTATGTCTGGACTTTAAAAGAGACTGTGACCTCTGAGTTTGTTTCGGCCTTTCTTCTCAGAGTAGTCAGATAGGAAACGCCGACCTCAACTAGTTTTTAAAATATATTATGATTGACGTGTAAAAGTGTTTGTTCAAACCTACTTACAGAAATAAAATCATTTATCATGTCTGCTTGACCGGTTTCTGGGTGTGTATATGTATATAAGTATGTATGCCAGTCATCAGGTTACCGTAGTACAGGCTCTACCTAGTTCGGGACCTGAAGACCTTGTGTGGATGTTGTCTCAAATTATATTATTATATAAAAATATTAATAATAATAATAAGTTTATTGTACAAAGAGAAACACATAGGTACTTAAAGTTAGTTATACACATAGGAGGAAAGTAATATATCGGGTAGTCATACACTAAGCATGATTGAAATGCATGGAGTTGATTAATATTCATGAGTTTCGTTTCCCTGTAAATTTGAATTGTAGGTCTAATCATAGTGGAATAGTACTTTAATCATTTTATTTTGAGCGATTTGTAGGTTATGTTAGTTTGTTAGTTTTTGACGTGTTGCCTCATATTTCAATTTGGTGTACATCTGATGTGGCTTCACTAACGAGTTGTAAATGGTCTGGCACACTTGATGAGGAAGGCAATGAACAAACATTGCGCAATGAGCCCAATAGTAAGGAAAGCTTGGATCTGATGTGAGTTTAACTGATAATCTACTCTTAGTCCAAGATTTTTTAAACGCTGTTTTTGCTGTATTATTTGATTATCAATGAACAATGGGGTTTTTTTTTAGGGTTGGGAGTCATCAAATAACTTCTCCCACTCTGGGCGGAGCGGGAGGGCGTATCAGACTCTAACTGACTAAAACCCATCCGTGTTCCTTCAGTTGCCTGTGCCAGGTGCCACGGTATCCCTCTCGGACTTTCCCGCAACTCTGGCAGGCATCGGCCCTAGCGGACCCCATCATTGATGCTGACATCTCTTTGGGGTGCGCGTGGAACACAACGAGCCGTCGACCCGGGCCTGGTCCTCGAATGGTGAGCTGCCCATTGCTCGCCGTTCCCAAGCCCGCGCCTACGGTGGCCGAGAATCAGCCTGCGATTCCCGACGCCCAGGGCGTCTCCTGCAGCGGCTAGGGGCGTGAAGGCGCGAATTTTGCTTCTTCCTCACGCGTTCCGCCTCCCCCATCGCGAGCATTACTGCTTCGCAGAAGGAGGCGATGGCTTGTCAAGCCCTCTCGCTCCGTACCATGGCCTGGACTAGGGCCGGACGCGAGAGATCGCCACCGCCAATCGCCTCCACGAGGACACGGCGGTGCTCCGCCTAAGCCGGGCAGACCTCCACCGTATGCTCCACCGTGTCCTCCGGGCGATCCACACAATGGTGACACCCGGGCGTTTTCTTCCGCCTTATCCGGAACAGGAAGCTCCCGAAACAACCATGCCTGGTGAGGACCTGCATCAGGCGGATGGTAAGGACGCCATGGCACCTCACCACAAAGAGGGGACTTATCGCCGCAATTGTGGCCGACCTGACCGTTCTTGCTGATCCTCGATGTGATGCGAAGATCCGGCTCGTAAGGACCAATGTTATATTCGATGCTCGGGTCAGGATGAGGGAAGCTGTCTCCTCTTCCCGTTCGTGTTTTGGATTCAGTGTTTGGTTGTACTTGCCATGCTTGACACTGGTTGGTCGATATTATAAACGATCATGCAGTCAGCGGCAACTTCAAGTCACCTTCTTCCTTCTTCATGCTGGTAGATGGCTTAGGCGGTAACAAGTTGTGTATGTTGTTACTTAGGTATTCATCAATTTACATTGTGTTGAACATCACATATAAAATAAAATTATCACATGCAGAAACAATACCTGAAAAAGCCTAATTAAAATTGATGTGAAATGTTTAATTCAAGAGTCAATTCTTATATGATATAATTATGTCAACAAATAAATACAATGTCAAAATAATGGTAAGTAAAATGTCAAAATCAATGCCAAAAGTATTAGGAGTACAACTTCATCAAGGTCCACGTGAAAAGCATAGTCTTAAAGTCAAAAGATAATTTTAATTTAAGGCTTGTTTACTACTATTATTAAAAGTGACTAATACATGTGACTATTTTTATCATTTGTCATAAATTCTGATACAGAGTATAAACATTTTTCCAACAATAAGGCTTTCAATTTAGTTTTAAAATCAAAGTCAAAGCATTTATTTCAAATAGGCACATAAAAGGCACTTTTGAACGTCAACATTTACATTTAAATAGAATTGATTCTAGTCGCCCCTTCCAAAAGGTAGTTTCGTATGGAGAAGAAAGGGCAAGAAACTCCACCGTTACTCTTTTAAAATGTGTTACAATATTTTGTATACATTAATTGTATGTGAAGACCTATGTACCTATAACAAAATTACCCTACCACAATAGGTAAAAAGAATTTTAAAAATGCAGCATTGACAAATAAGTTAATTTTCTGATAGATACATGGTGCTCACATATTTACAAACATTATAAAAGTATACGATTTTCCAAATTATTTAAACAAGTAATAACTGATATAAAAAATAGATAAGTGAGAGCTATAAATTAGTAATTTTAAATCAATCGGTAACCTATTAAATAACTCCTTTGCTTGGTATCTGGAACAATGCTTCATTAACACATAACATAGCATGACGCTTGTATACCTCGAAGGGTAAGGCAGAGGTGCACCTAATAGTACACACCACAATTTGCCAGTTATATGTAACTGTCATGTAATAGGGGGCGAGCCTGTTGCCATTAACTAGGGAGTTTGTTGCGCCATATCTTCTTCCCAGCTAAAGCACTAGGAGGTGGTGAAGGGCGGGCGTTTTGGGGGATTTTCTTATGTAATTTGGACGTTCAAAAAGTACTGATTCTCAATCTAATTTTATTTTGATTTTGAACCGGACACAAATCTACACTCTGGGCTGCTACTGAGAGATTAGTAATTGAAGTACCCAATTACACTTTGCCTGACCTGGGAATCGAACCTAGGATCTCATGCTAAGCAGTCGCGCTTGTGAACACTAGACCAACGAGGCAATCACACCACCACGTACCACACATGTAAGGTTTTTTTAAATATAGGTTTTACTGCCTCCACGAAGTAGTTCTTTCAGTATACGAGTAAAATCGCGGGTAGCAGCTAGAAATAAGTACATTTCTATGAAACTATTGTTTTCCATTTTTCAAGTTTGTACCTACATCAAAGGAAATTAGATACGTTATCAACGAAGTATCTAATTAGTTTACATTTACGCTCGATGACTAATACAGTAGGTACTCACTTTAATGATTTATAGTGAAGTGACTATTGATGATTTGAAATGGTTGGTGTTATTTGTTTATGTATAACATTTTCATCACAAAATACTTGTGTGTCAATGATTCATGCGACACAATAATGAAAATTTGGAGTGAAAAAAGCTGTGACGTCACGGTCGCAGTTTCAGCTAGGGTATTCCACTATCACTTTCACACACCATAACATACATCACGTCTAGTTTTTCTGAAGTTTGGGCAGAGATGAATACAGGGTGGCCGGAAAATTTACGTCCAAAACAAAAATTAAGGTCCCTCGTATCGTGGAGTATCGGAATCACCCCCATGTATGTTCCGCGAGTTTTCATAGTTTTCGAGGTATGAGTTTTTTTTCTGTTTTTTTGAGAATTTTCAACCTAACAAACTAAAAAAAAAATTAAAATAATAGTAGATTTTTTCGAGTTTTTTTTTGCAACTGAATCTCCACGAGTTTACTTTTATCAGTAAAATAATCAGCTTCGTAGCTTTGATAAAAGGTAATAATTAAAAACATTAAAAATCTAAACAGATGACTTGATGGTTCTTAAGTAGGCCTCAAAAATCCGCCAGACTCTCAGCTTAAATACAAAGTAAAAAAAATTGAGTCGTAATTCACCGACCGTAAATTTTACTCTAGACTAAATTTTTTTATAACTTTCATCAATGTTACGAAGCTGATTATTTTACGCATAAAAGGGAAACTCATGAAAAATGAGTTGCAAAAAGTAATCTCAAAAAACTCTACTGTTTTTTTTAAGTTTGTCAGGTCGAACATTCTCAAAAAATCGGAAAAAAAAGAATAACTCGAAAACTATGACAAGTTGCGGAACATACGTGGGGCTAATTCAGATATCCCACGATGAGAAAGCCCAAAATTTTTTTTTGGACTTAAACTTTCCGGCCTTCCTATAAAGTACACACGGCTACACATCAAGCTATACATTTCCAGTATACACTGAACTCTCATTGTAAGGAAATCCTATACAATGCGAGATCAGCTTATCGTGGAAATGTATAGCTGGATCTGTAGCCGTGCGTACACCTACATTTATTTACACACACAATTTTTTTTTATCGTTATTTATCAAAAAAATAAGATAGGTTACATTTGATTTAACAAAAAAACACACCGAAACAAACTGTAACTTTTTCTATACAGGGTGTTTGGCGCATGAACCGACACAATTGTTCCAGGGATTTGGGAGGCCTTTAGCTAGGTTCTACCCATACACCCTTTGTCCCAATTTTTTTTAAGGAATTTAGAAGTTGTATAATGTCATACATTAAATAAAAAATTAAAATTTAGATGCTATAAGGAATTTTCTTGAAACCAGTTGTATCACTGCCACTACACTCACAAACAAAAAACTTATTTCGAATTAAAGGAAACATTTTGAGTATTTGTTTCATTAAAAAAAAAATCATATGTAACCAACCGTGAAATTTGGGACAAAGGGTGTATGGGTAGAACCTAGTTAATGACCTCCCAAATCCCTGGAAAAATTGTGTCGGTCCATGCGCCAAAAACCCTGTATAACTTAATTTATTAGAAACAGTCGATGATAGCTAGGCGACCCTTTGCTGCCGTAAATAGTGAAAGGTGAAGTTGCTCCGAATTTGTTATAACAGCTGTTGATAGTCACGGCTTGTGGCCAAGTATTAAGAGCCGCACAGGTCGATTGAGCAGGTTAAGCTAAGGTTGTCGCGGTTGGTCCGTGGATGGGTGACCATCTTTACACACCAAGACTCCTCCGTGCCTCGGAAAGCACGTAAAGCCGTTGGTCCTGGTTGTCATTCGTGGATCTTTGACAATCGTTACGGGTCGTCAGAAGCCCAAAAGTCTAACCAGTCTTACCAGGGGATATCTTATTACCCAGAAACTACTGGTATTCAGTTGCATCCGGTTAGACTGGAAGCCGACCCCAAAATAGTTGGGAAAAGGCTAGGCAGAAGATGATGAGCTGTTAATAGTCACAGCATAATCACCCTTCTGTCTATGCTATGCTGGTCATGTTTCGTTGACAGGGATTATTCGAAGATGACCCCGCAGATAGTGTTGCACACAATATCAATCATTTCCAACTTCACATTCGTTTGTGGCTGAAAGGTTCTGGAGTGGTGACCGTGTACCAGAAGGCGTAGCGTTGAAAGGATTAAGGTAGACAGATGACCTTATGAAGGCCTCAGGAATCTGCTGGAAGCGAGAAGCACAGGACCGGTAGATGTGGCGACGAGAGGCCTATGTCAGCAGAGGACTTCTTACGGCGTAAATGATGATAGTAATTTCCGTTTATGGAAACAATTCAAGTTGGAATATTGTTCTTCGATCTAAACTGGCTAAGCTTGCAACCACGAACCAAATGGTTCTGGTCAAAACATCGGGCGAATAAATGCTTATTGAATAGTTCGCGTAAATTCCATTAAATTTTTTGCTCTATGATAACGTCACATTGGTTTTGCATAGTTTTTTCTCTAAGAGATTGTTGAAGGTTAGCCGACAATTTTAACCATCGCTTTGGCGTCTGCTATTATAACTATCGCTTATCTGTGCCATGATTACGATATAGTTACCTAAGAATGTCTGCAAATTAGTGATTTCTTTGGGATGAATATAATTTTTAAGAGATGAAATGTCTCGGTTTATTGCGGTTGGTATAAACAATACTATCAAAGAGTGTGTTCGCTCTATGTAATAATATCCACTTGAATATCAGTAAAAATATTCATATAAGTTTATATACGTACCTACACATACATAAACTTACGCCTTCTTCCCATGGGGGTAGGTAGAAACTACAGAACGCCACCTGCTACGATCTTTGAATTTCTTTTTTTATTTTAATGTTTTTTTTTTCTTTTCTTTTTGCTCAGTTTTTATTGTTTTATGTCATTATGTTTTATCCAAAATGTGCCCTAAATCCTTATTTGTATTTGTATTAACTATAGTTAATAATTTTAATTTCCGGTTAATTTGTATGTGACATTGTCCTTGGTTTGATTTCCTCGACATTGTAGTTCTGATCTGTTGACATTGTATTTATTATTATTATATTAAAATTTTTATGTTAAATTGTGATTTGTATTTTAACTCGTGTATCGTAAATGTGTAATTTTAATATGGGAAAATAGGAACTTATTGTTTGTTTTAGGTTGGAAGTTTACTGTAAGCTCGTTCATATTTAATTTCAAACATCAGTCTACTACCGATAATTACCTAAGCATACTACACTTCATCGAGATCACAATAGCACGCATTAATTTTCGGCATTTTCTGTCATTCATAACACCAACATTCCAAAATGCAGCGCCGAAGCGCTTAATTTGCCAAATGCCTCAAAAATACCGCTTGAAACTGTCGCTACCCATAATGCTCAAACAGTTCACATCGTTCGAAATTCAAATGCAAATGACCGTGCCATACACGCGTGTTATGTTTTGTTTTGACATTTAGCTTTTCTTTTCATTTATGTTTAAGAAAGCATATTGGGCGTAATGGATGAACTTCGGGACACTATGTTGATACAAGTTTAAAACTGTATTTGTGTCTACTCTATCTTGTAAAACTTCGGAAGAAAGAGTCGTTAGATCCAGTGTAGAATAGAAGATTTTGCCGTCTAAATGTTTGGCGTTTCAAATTCGATCTGTATGCTACAAATCGAGTTAGAAACGCCACCGCGCGCTCAATAACTCCAGTAGCGGATGTTGGAGAAAAAACAATGCAGGCTGAAGTGGGAGTAGGCCTGACATGTCTTACGAATGCACCCGGAGAGATGGGCAAATATCGTCATTCACCGGACTCCTGAGGGAAACGTCGCCGTCGAGGTAGACCACGGCGAAGGTAGTGTGACGATCTGATAACGTTTTCAGGGCCAACAAGGTCAATGATCGCATAAGACAGGGATGTTTGGAACGTTTTATTAAACTCAATTCAAACTAGAGTAAAAAATACTACAGGTTATTTGTGGCGACTGTATTGCCTAATGTTGTCGATGTGGCGAACATTTGTACAGCGAAATCTAAAACTGTTTCTATTCTAAAGATAGACACGGATAGCATGTGATCGGGTAGTATCAAGCCGCGGAAGACCGGCGACAATGCAAATAGTTTGACTCGCGATACACACGACAATTCGTTGTCAAACGGCTGAACTGATAAAAGAAATGTTGCTTTATACAAAACGTTGCATTGTCTTGCGATATGTGACTACTGCCTTTAATCACGGCACGGTGTTATTCAGATTAGGTAAGAAATAGGATGGAAGCACGTTGTTCCCAATCCATCCTTTGGGTGTACAGCATTAGGAAGCTACAAAATTCTAATATGATATCACAGTCGTTGAAGCCTGATAGATAACCATAACTGCTTAACCAACCTGTTTATTTTGGATAAAACTAAAAAGGTCTACAGGTCTTTAAGAAGCAGTAGGTATAATAAGAATACGCTTCTGGATGATGAAGTCCTCTATCCTAATTACTTCGTTCAAACGCTGAAAGGTGGTTTACCTAATAAAGTTATCAATCATTAGACATTAGTGGAGATATCATTTATTTGTGAATTACAGTCCAAGATTCGGAAGAGACAAATATGTAGAGCTAGTACCTAGCTACTTAAAATACAAAAGATCTAATGTAAAATGATTCAAGTTTTTGAAATGACGGTATTTATTCATTATTATTCAGCACTGACGGCAGTGCATTATCTGCTCAGTATCCGGAAGCCTGCAAAATACGATAATGAATCCCAAAAGGATGGGACTGTGTAGGTACTATTGAAAACAGTAGCCATGTGTATTTCTTTTTACTCAGGAAGTCCAGCAACATGTAAAGCATATAAAAACAAATGACTTACTGCTAGTTTAGTACGAAGTAAATAAAACAAATTGGGTATTTCCTCGCCTATAGAGTTTTAATCAAACTAAACGATGAATTTGTGTGAGTGAGACTCCTCATCAGCCTGTGGCATCATTGTATGTAGGTATTAATTTCAATGATTAATCATACATCCGCGCAGTTTTAAGATGGCCGAATATTCAGAGGAGCAGACTTACATCATGAGTATGCCAACCAATTTGTTTATTTCTGCATTTAAGTTATTGCACTTTCGCGGTTAAATTTGAGCATTAAAATATTTGTGTTAATTTCAAATTCAAATTCAAATCATTTATTTGCATAATACATGTTTATAAGGTGTTAAAAAGTATAGTAGGTACACTGTATTATAACCTATTTAGGTGTGCAAATTTATCTATTGGGTAGGTTTAGTCATTTTATCAATAAAGTTTTAAATGCAGTTACAAATAAAGAAAATGCCATGTTTGAAAAATGTCAAAGTAATAAAATAGTAAAATGTATAATAATAATAATAAATGTGTATAATAATAATAAAATGTCAGTTCAAAATGATACATTACAGTCAGATTTAAAACTAATACAAATCTAATTCAAAATAATTTATTGATAATTCATGAAACTAGTACTGGTTTATCCCTAATATAATAAATCGGATGTAGCAGGGCTCTAACATCTTTCATTTAAATAGTCATTAATATGATAGTAGCATTTCGCAACTAAAAATTCGCGTAGTTTTTTTTTTAAATTGATCCATATTTTTTATTTCAATTATGTGTTCAGGTATCTTATTATAGATTTTGGGTGCCATACCAAGAAAATTATTATTAAAAATAGCTTTTTTATGTGGTATTGTGCATATTTTATTTTTGTGGCGTAGACTCTTTGGGTGATTGTATAGGTGTATATTTATCTTAACATAGCTTGCTACTTCGTATATGTAGAGACAGGGAAGTGTAAGTAGGTAGCTGAAGCTGTTGGAAGTGTGGCTTACAACTGTCTGTGCTTTGAATGCCACATATTGCCCTTATGCATTTCTTCTGCGCTTTGAACGCCATTTCTCTATCGGGCGAGTTCCCCCAAAATATAAGTCCGTATCGTAGTGTAGATGAGACATATCCGTGGTACGCCATTAATAGTGTTGACCGATTAGTAACTTTCCTTAAGTTATAAAGGGCATATGAACACTGGCTAAGCTTTTTGCATAGATTTTCAATATGTATTTTCCAGTTCATCTTTTTATCGATCCAGATACCTAAGAATTTAGTATTATCAGTCTCCTGAATATATTTGTCACCATATCGAACATCTAGTTTTTTATTGTTTATTCTTTGTTCAAACGAAATGTAAGTTGTTTTTTCTAAATTTATTTTGAGATTATTTTCAGTGAGCCAGGATATTATGTTATTTAAGTTGTTATTTATTTCATTTGCTAAAGTCTGATCATTTTCGCTTCTAAATAGTATTGTGCTATCGTCTGCGAATAAGATCATCGGATTAGAGATGGTTTTTGGCATATCGTTAATATAAACGATGAAAAATAATGGTGCTAGGACTCCGCCCTGCGGTACCCCAAATAAAGGATTTGCGATATTCAGACGTATATATAATTTCTGTTTTTGTATATGGGATTTTCTTTACGCGTGTACATTGTTGCCGATTCATTAGGTACGATTTAATAAGTTGAAGGGCATTGCCTCTGATGCCACATTTTTCCAGTTTATTAAGGAGTATTTTGTGGCTAACGTGGTCAAAGGCCTTAGTCATGTCCATAAATAATGCGACAACAGGAGTTCTATTGTCAATATTACTAAGTACGTGTTTAACAAGCGCATATACAGCGTGGCGCTGCAATGGTGACCTTAATTTAACACACATATACGTTTTCACATTTTCGTTTCATGACAATTTTTTATTTCCATTAAACGTTATTATTTACAGATTTATTAAAGAATTTAGGAAATAGCATCTTAGAGCAACCTGTACTTAAAGAACTGTCGCGCAGCGGTCATTTCCCTCGGTCACGGATCATAACTTCGCATCAATGAAATTAAAACGAATAAGCAATACTATTAGGATGAAACAAATGCATAGAGTAGGCGAATTTAAGGAAATTTCCTTTGTTGGCGAGCAGCGCAGGCGA
Organism: Brachylomia viminalis; assembly: GCA_937001585.2. Lineage (NCBI taxonomy): Eukaryota > Metazoa > Arthropoda > Insecta > Lepidoptera > Noctuidae > Brachylomia > Brachylomia viminalis. The sequence goes on from OW443299.2 coordinate 17,159,477, forward strand.
CGCGCGCTCTCCCTTCCACCCACCCGCCGCACCGAACACGAATTCTTTTTTTGCTTTTCTAGTGCTAGTCGAACCCGTGTCCTTGACGCACTTATTTACACTAGTGCGCATAATTACGTCGCGAAAAAGACTCTTAGCTATTGTTTTATTTATTTCTTTTTGTGTAATTAGGATAGTAATTAGATCATGGTACTGCGATAAAGACACTTTGATTGGTTTTCGTTTTCTTATCTAGTAGGTACGTTTACACCTCTTGCGATACGGACGCATTTATTTGTGCTATTAGTGCTTGTGTAAACTTATGATCGTGATGGCAGTGATTAGTGATGACAGTTATTACTAATAGTAACAAGAGAGGGTGATGTGATAAGTGTTTGTACCACTTGCGCCGCTCGGTTTCTTTGATAATATGCCGTCAAAGAATCGGACCGATCACGAGTAGGTACAAGACGCGATGCGCGGTTGCCAGCCCGCGAACCGACACATTGCCGCTCCGAGTTAACGTAAGCGAGCTAGGTAAGTAATTTCATGAATGAATTTTTGCAAGGGTGATCCCAATTTTAATGACTTTTTTATTATTTAGTTTGTTTGAAAAATTTTTTTTTTCAGTTTACGTATTATTTTAACCTATCAATATTTATATGGTTAATGGGCACTAGCCCTACCCGTGTATTAAATTAAAGTCACCATAGTAGCGCCACGTTGTATAGCAGAATTAATGCTTTTACTTTGCCTAAAACCATATTGTTCGTTGATTAAGATTTTATTGGTTTCTAAGAAAGAATATATACTTTTTTTTTTTTTTTTTTTTTTTTTTATTAAATAGGAACAACAAACAGCTACATTATGCAATATTATAAACAGAAAAAATATAAATTACATTAGTAATAATGTAACCCACAGCGCTGTTCACAGATTACCATTAATAAATAGAACCTTAGTCACTAGGAGGTGAACTGTTCATGCATGACAGTTACGCTATTATAAAAACAATAAAATGAGAAAAAAAAACAAAACAAAACAGTATTTTTAAAACAACTAAGTACAACAAACAATTAGTCTAAGAGCTCAAGTGTCTCATGCAAAAGGCTACGAAACCTTTTCAAAGAGCATGTAAATATATCTATGTGTTCGAATACTTCATTGTAGGTTGCTGCCATTCGCCGAACTGGCGAACGTAGACCAGTGTTAGATCGGCAGGTACTTACTGCAAAGAGTTTGCCAGCACGCACCCGCCGTCTATGGACAGTTCTGGGGACTGCATAGCACAATACATTGTTTAAATCAATACAGTCAAAATTGCCATTAACAATGTTATACAATGTCATTGCTTCTAATTGTTTACGCCTAGAGCTGAGCGCCAAAAGCTTGTACTTACTGAGTAACTGGTGATACTGCAGATAAGTTTTATGACACCTGTAGTGCATTGCACGAAGAAATCTACGCTGGACATTTTCTATCATGTCAATGTATTTGCCATAGTACGGGTTCCAAATGGATACGGCATATTCGAGCTGGGAACGGACTAGGGTTTTATACAGACAGAGGTACGAAGAGGTCCGCTTGAAGTCATGAGTGGATCTCATTATAAATCCGTACATCTTATATGCTTTATTTACAATTTGATCGATATGCAAATCCAAGCAGAGTTTAGAGTCAAGCAATATACCAAGATCACGAACCGAGTTTACATTATTCAATAAAACATTACACAATGAGTATGGAAACCTTATGATGTTTTTGTTTTTGGTGTAATTTAGGTAGTTACATTTGGGAATGCTGAGATGGAGCTTACTAGTGTAACAATAGTCCGTGAGTCGATCCAAGTCCTCTTGGAGAAGGTAGCAATCCTGAATGCTATGAATAGGTCTGTATACTTTGAGGTCATCAGCATATAACAAAAATTTGGAATGATGAAAACAGCTACCAATATTATTAATAAAAATAATGAATAAAAGAGGACCTAGAATAGAGCCCTGCGGGACACCAGATGTAACCCGAGTAGCATGAGAGTGGTATCCATTGATAACAACCCTTTGACAACGATTAGTGATGTAAGAAATGAACCATCGCAACAAGTTACCACGAATACCATTGAAAGCTATTCGGTTCAGCAACAATTCATGATCCACCTTGTCAAAAGCCTTCTGAAAGTCCGTGTACACCGCATCAACTTGTATACGATTGTCGATGTTATCAAATAGGTCACTAGAAAATATCAACAAATTAGTTGTCGTGGATCGCTTTTTCACAAAACCGTGCTGTTGTTGTATAATAGTGTTATGCAGGATAGGGTACACTTCGTTATGTACCAATCTTTCAAAAAGCTTCGACAAGGTAGATAAAATAGAAATAGGTCGGTACTGCTCAACACTACGCTTAGAACCGCTCTTGTGTACAGGTGTGATATTAGCCTGCTTCCACACCGTTGGCATAACACCTTCCGAGATACATTTATTGTAGATTATAGCTAGGGGTTTACAGATAGAGGAAGCAGTATTTTTAAGAAAAAACGCCGACAGTCCATCAGGACCTGGACCCTTAGATGGATCAAGGGATTTGAGTTCGGCCAAAACCGATTCTTCCTTAAAGTGTAGGTTAGAAACAACAATATCGTTAGACACTGTTTCAGAAGGTAACTCCCATTGAGAGAGTGCAGATGGAGCAGGTTCATACACGGAAGAACAGAAATCAGAGAACATGTTGCAAATCGATTGTGGGTCGTTGGATACATTATTTTTATATTGAACTTTTGCCGGTATACCAGGTTTATCTTTGCGGTTGGAAATGTATGTCCAGAAATCCTTAATGTTTTTATGTATACTATCCTCAATAGATTGAATATATTTAGAGAAGCATTTATCACAATTTTTCTTAAAGAAGGTTCTGTGCTGCGAGAATTTTTCGTAGTCTGCAATGTTGCCGTATTTCTTCCATTTAACCCATGCCTTTTGTTTTTTATTGAGCGTGTTAATTAATGATTTAGAAAACCAGACCGGATAACCAGCGGTCCTAGATGCCGATAGTGGTGTGTGCTGTTTAATTATATCGTCAATCTTATTGTAAAATGTGCTTAGTGCCTCCTCAGATCCCAAAGGAGCAAGAAGGTCCGTCCAGTCAATTTCCTGAATTTTGCTGTTAATGTGCTCGTAATCAGATTTGTAAAAGTTGTATTTTTGTAGCGGTCGCTTTCTCATAGGTTGAGTATCCACATTTAGGCCTATGTCACAGATAAAAGGTGGGTGATATGAGTCGATTGGAAGCAGAGGAAACAACGCAGCCGATACCATACATGGGTGATTGGATATAAGTAGGTCAAGAATGTTGCCATTAGTATTTGCTACTACATTATATTGCGAAGCATCAAGTAATGACATTAAGTTATTTAACTGGCTACAAATTACGGAAGTACCTGTACCCAGCCCAGCGCCGTTAAGAGATAAAGCTGAGCCCGCTCTGATCCAAGTTATTTCTGGGAGATTATAGTCGCCTATTATGTAGAAACAGTCAACACCACGGTCACCCAGTACCTGCTGTAAGACTTCAAAGTGTTGCTCATATACAGAGGCAGCCATTCTGGGAGGTATATAAGCGGCACTGATGATATGACGCCTGTATGGTAGTGCACTTGGCACTTCTATGAGGATGTGTTCAATAAGATTGCGATATTGTGAATTAGCGAGAATGACAGAAATATCAAGTTCAGACGATTTAAGTGTTCGCAGAAAAGCCACCAGCACCCCGCCGCCATCCAGTTTTTTTGTGGCAATACGATCACGATCACACCTGTACACAACATAGCGCTGATCAATAAACTCATTGTTGCTAATTTCCGGAACCAACCAAGTTTCCGTGAGTACGATGACATCGTGGTTACCATTCAGAATATTCATGTAAAGGGTGTGCAATTTTGTACGGATGCCTCTACAGTTTTGATAGTATATGGATAGATGCTTATTACTCATCACTAGTTAATGGGTGTACTAACATATGAATTACCAGCGATACAAGTTCAGGCCGCAGGCACGTGCAATGCTCAATATAGAATATAATAGTTATAACAGTTAAGCAAAAATAATGTTTCTCAATAATAAAAATGACACCAGGTAAACAGCAACACTGAGCCCCGACGATACAGCAATAGACGCATTTCAGATATAATTCAATAAAAATGACACCAGGTAAACAGCAACACTGAGCCCCGACGATACAGCAATAGACGCATTTAAGATATAATTCAATAAAAATGACACCAGATAAACAGCAACACTGAGCCCCGACGATACAGCAATAGACGCATTTAAGATATAATTCAATAAAAATGACACCAGGTAAACAGCAACACTGAGCCCCGACGATACAGCAATAGACGCATTTAAGATATAATTCAATAAAAAGATTACTAAGAGGTATAATAGGTAGCATTACATTCGCGAGTTTCGGCAGAAATAGTATAAAAAGCAAGCAAGCAAGCATAATATCACCCATATTAAGGCGATGTGATAACAAGTACAAAGCACACATAAAATCAAGTATAATAAAGAACATGAAAACATAACAGACCAAAAAATGATGTATGGAAAGGCCAATATATAGGTATAGAAAGTTATTGTAATTATAGTTTGTTGGGGCTGGAACCACTATCAATGTTGGTATTTGGCGGACTGCTTTTAATCTTACGAATATCGTCGGCTGTATGTATTGCAAAAGCAGTTTCGCCATCCCGTTCGCGCACGAGAATAGTGGCGTTTCGAATCCAGACATACTTAAACTGGTGCAATGTAGCGACGTCTTTAACCTTCCGAAATAAATGTTTCTTCTTGAGTGTCAGATGCTCATTCATGTAAATAGTCGCTGGTGCACATGTGAAACCCAATTGGTCAGACTTTAAGTTTTTGACCTTGCGAAAAGCAGCGAGTAAGTTGTCCCGCAGGATACGCGACGATAATTTTACAATTACGTTTTTCGGCCTATTTGCTTGCTGGTGAGCATGTGGAACTCTGTGAATCGATATGATATCTCTTTGAGTAACAGGCAAGTTAATAGCAATACCAATCGACTCCATTATATGAATCAGGTTTTCACTGCGCGTTTCAGGCATGTTTATGATTTCCACATTGCACTGTCTTGCCTGCTGTTCGAGATTATCAAGTTTGGTCTCGAGGAGACTAATAGATAGGTTAGATTGCTCAGAACTTTGTCGACTTATTTCATCCATACGTTTCTTGAGTTCAACCTGTTCCCCCGAATGGAATTCCACAGAAGTTTGCAGTTGTGTTACTTCAAGGGATAAGTCAGATACATTATGTTTCAAAGTATGGTGTTCAGTACGAAGATTGCTTATCTCTTCTCTTATGTCACCCAGGGCAGATCTGAATTCGCTATTCAATTTATTAAAACTTGTGTCCATTTCATCACGCCAGCCGTTCAATGTACTCTTTATATCGTCCTTGAAACTTGCAAGCGTATTATTTATGTCGCTTCTCCATCCCTGCAACGTAATGTGTAGCTCATTTGTAAATGCTTGGACAGTATCAGCTGTATCTGGAACGACGGATTCATTAGCTAGGATCGTCGAGGTACTGGAGTTGCACGGTGAGATAGGACAATGTTCTATGATATCGCACGACATGTTCATGCTATCTTCGTGTGTAGGAAATAGAGCGGCCTGTACAGGTGTAAGCAAGTTGGACCTGGTACGGCGCGTAACATTATTGCATGAAGGGCATTTCCAGTCGGCCCTAAATTCATTTGCTTACTTTTATACATTATTTTTTCAAATATTTTAGAGAAGACTGGTATAAGGGCAATGGGCCGGTAGTTACTAGGATCTTGCCTGTCACCTTTTTTAAACACTGGTTTTATTATAGAAATTTTTAGTTTATCTGGGAATATGCCTTTTTCAATGCAATCATTGATAATGTGGCTAAGTATGGGTGCAATAATGAAAGATGTAGCTTTAATCACTTTGGTTGTGATATCGTCATATCCAGCGCTGTTTGTATTTTTCAGTGAATTTATTATTTTTATAATGTCAGCTGGTACCGTTGGTATCATAAATATTGAACTAGAAATTGTGTCATATGTCAGCATATTATTATTATTATTATAGTTAGTGTCACTCTGAGATTGAATTTGATTGATAAAATATTCATTAAATGATTCCGCTATTTGTTCCGGACTGTTAATAACTTTACCGTCAATAATTATCTGGTCTATTCCTTCTTTTGGATAATTTATTTTCTGTTGATTAATTATACTCCATGTAGCTTTGCTCTTGTTTTCAGAATTGCGTATAGTATGAGAATTTTGAGCTTTTTGTGTTTGTTTAACTATGTGTTTCAATCGATTAGTGTAGGTTTTAAGCTTGTTTTTGTTTTCGAGGTTAGGTGACTTTCGATATTCCCATAACATGTCCCTTTTACGTTTGGAACATTTTTTTAGTCCCGTTGATATCCATTTAGGTTTTTTAATTACCGAAACTTTTATTTTATTAACTGGAAAGCATAAGTCATAGAATAGTTTATATATGTCATGGAACTCGTTAAATGCGTCATTGGGATCGGAGCACATATATACATCATGAAAAGTTAAATTTTGATGACATTCTCTAAACTTTTTGATATTTTCATTGCTATAGTCATGTTTCTGAATAAACCAATGAGATAACGTGCACGTTTTCTTGACACGACATTTTAGTAGTAGTGCCGTATGATCAGATAATGCTAATTCTTTAATCTCACATCTGCTGCCTCTGGTGTTATGAATTATGTTGTCTATGCAGGTACCACTGCATAGACGTGTTGGTGATCGAGTACCCAAAACTAGGTTATGGCTGCGTAATATGTTTTGAAAAGTGAGAGAGGCTTTGCTATTCTTGCAGATATCTATATTAAAATCTCCACATACTATGATCTTATTACTTGGTTTCAGACAAGTTTCTTTTAAGATCGCATCCAAATGATCAAAAAACATAGATATTTTATCTTTTTTGTTTTTTGGCGGTCTATAAATACAAATAATTATGATAGGGTGAGACAAAAGCTTAATCGCACAGCATTCTATTACATTGGGTATGGCCCACTTCCTTACATTAATAGCCTCAAATTTATGTGTGTTTTTGATTAAAATGCATGACCCCCCATTTCTATCATCTCTAGTGTAGGATGTTGCTAGTGAGCAATTAGCAATATTTGTGTTTGTCTTTTTTTTTTTTTTTTTAAACGTTGCCCCACACTAGGAATTTCTCCTGTATCGTGGGTGCGTTTACAAACATTTAAACTCACATACACAAACAGCCAGACCCGGAACAACTACTTGCATGCCATACAAATATTTGTTCCGTGCGGGGATCGAACTCGCGACACCTAACGCAGCAGTCAATCGCTTAACCACTGCGCCAACCGTGCCGCCGTGTTGTTTTTATGGTGTACACAAAACAAACAAACAATAACAGTAAAGAGTATTCTATTCTATTCTGTACTAATCGAACATGCAATAACAAAAATACATTATCGATTGATGATCTTACCGCATCCTGAGCGTTACTTAGTTAGGTATAATGGTATAACGCTAAACGCCATGGTACGGAGCGAGAGGGCATGACAAGCCATCGCCTCCTTCTGCGAAGCAGTAATGTTCGCGAAGGAGGAGGCGGAACGCGTGAGGAAGAGGCAAAATACGCGCCCTCACGCCCCTAGCCGCTGCAGAAGACGCCCTGGGCGTCGGGAATCGCAGGCCGATTCCCGGCCACCGTAGGCGCGGGCTTGCGAACGGCGAGCAATGGGCAACTCGCCGTTCGATAAGGACCAGGCCCGGGTCGACGGCGCGTTGTGTTCCACGCGCGCATCAAAGAGATGTCAGCATCAATGACGGGATCCCCTAGGGCCGATGCCTGCTAGGGTTGCGGGAAAGTCCGAGAGGGAAACCGTGGCCCCTGGCACAGGCAACTGAAGGAACACGGGTGGGTTTTAGTCGGTAAGAGTCTGACACGCCCTCCCGCTCTGCCCAGAGCGGGAGAAGTTATTTGAAGTTTTGTCAACCTCAAAAAAAAAAAAAAAGGTATAATGGTATGACTGAGAATCATAATTATTTAAGACAGGTTTAATTACAAAGGAAAAATCAGTCATTACAATAGGCACAAACAACATGTTTTACTTTTCCAAAGATATCTGCCACCAAAGCAGCCAAAACCAAAATAGTAATGCCAAGGAAGTCCCTAATACCGTGCACCTAACTAACGTCATTGAAGGCAAAGACATCCAGAGATGCTCAACTTGCTAAAATCATTTCCATAGCCAGCACATCGGCCGTTGTACACTCGCCTTTGAACCAGCAATAATTAAATTGCATGGTCTCCTTGCAAGCGAGTTGCGGCTTCGCTTCAATGGACAAACTTTATCGCTAACCGACTTAAGATCTGTGTAAGATGCACTACATGGTGTTCCTGGAATGTATTGAAACTGTTTCTAAGCTGGTAGAAGTTTCAGGCTGTGGTGGAGTGAAGATCAGCAGTAAATAAAGCTAAAATAACATTGGTTGTGGTATACATTGTAGAACGGTACATACCTATTTAGTTAGTTTAAAAAAAAACTGATCACAACATAACATCACGCATGTTTAACCCGAGGGTTTAGCCAGAGATACCTACAGTACACCCACATTTCGCCAGTTTTGAGCACGGTCACTGTCGGACGGCATAGATAAAAAAAAAGAAAAAAAAGAAAGAGAAGCGCGATGACACAAAGCTGGTAATTTGTTGCAAAATATGAAGCAATTCTTTATTAACAAAAAATCTATTGATTGGAATAAAAAATTAAAACACTATCGCGTTAATATGTTGCTTGAAGAACAATCTGAAAAAAAAAACTGAATTATTGCAATAAAATTAGTATGGCTTTTAATCGTTAAAAGAAATTTTTAGAGGTATTTTTGTGACTTTTTTCTATCGTACCAAATTAGTTTTATTATATTTTCAACACTATCTAACTAGCAAATATCCTGAAGAATATCACATATTTTTCTGATTTTGTTTACTGCAGTGGATCATATACTTTTAGGCATTATAAAACTTGCGTTTAGGGCATAAATAGTCCCCTTAAGTCCCATGCATTAGTGGCAAGAACTGATCATCAGTCCTTCACAAACTAGAGCGAATCGCTGTAAAGTTTAAAACTGAAAATTACTGCCCCGAAGTTTTAAGCATTGAATCGATTAATATATCCGTGATTTTGAGCACTCACTCTATTACATCTGAATAATAAACACGACAAAAATCTATCTTTTGCCAACTGTGTCTCGTTTAGTTACTACCGGCTAGATAGTACTAACCTAACCACATGCCAGTGCTCTATCTTTAGAATAGAAACGGTCTCTATGCAAGGGCTGTCGCGTTTCACGAAAAATTGAATAGAAATTAAAACACGTTGTTGTAATTAAAGTAGGTAATGGTGCCGATTTTCTTGTACTCCAAACTAAACTAACTAAACTGTCACTAAAATTCCTTACTTTTGGCAAAATGAGAATATTAAAGCTATTCTGCAAAAAAAAACTCTAAATTTAAAAGTAATTTGGCACCACTAAATTCGAATTTGACAATCGCAAATCGACGTGGTACTTGTTAGCCCTACCCCGTGATTTTTTTTAGAGCCGGAGGCGCGTGTGGTTGCCGCCTCGACGTGTTTTTTCATATATAAGTTGCCTCAGTAATATCTCGGGTGAGGGGAAGCAGCAACAGCATTCTGAAGGTGTTTGCGGAGAGGCTGGATGGGCCTACAATGGGGAGGTTTACCAAGCTACATGTTGGCAACAAGGCTTGTTAAACCTTCCCATGATTGTGATTGTAACCTTTTAAATGTTCCTGCATGTTACTAACATAGTTTTTAAGTGAAATGTAGTACTAACACTCTATGGGCCTTGATGCCTGATAATAAAATATTTTTATTTTTTTATATGGAATTGTTCACTTTTTGTATGGAAAATATGAAAAACCTACAACCTACATGTTGAGTTTTAGGGGTTTGTGGGACTTATTAAAGGGGGACGAAATTTTCATCATTTTTGCGTAAAAATAGTCAGCTTTATGTTACCTACGTCTTACCTACGTAAGACAATCACCGTCTTATTACAAAACACGATCTAACTTTAGCCCGAGCCTAAACCTTCGAGCCAGTTTTTGTATTTCGAACTTTAAGCCGACTTTAGTAAAGTTCTAGAGTCTGACAGACCCAGCCGGCCGCCCCAGGGCGGCGGACATCCATTAGGATTTTCCAACCCGAAAAAAAATACAACAGGGCCGATACCTGCCAGGGTTGCGGGAAAGCCCGAAAGGGTTACCGTGGCCCCTGGCATAGACAACTGAAGGAACACGGGTGGGTTTTAATCAGTAAGAGTCTGACACGCCCTCCCGCTCCGTCCAAAGCGAGAGAAGTCATTTGGTGATCCCAAAAACTCAAAAACAAAGCCACCTACACATATACTTAGGCATGATGTGAAGAACGATAAGAAGTTAGAAAAAAATTCGTACAACTTTGTGTGTCGCTGCATTGTAGAGCATTTTACTCAAATTTGCAGACATGGGCTCCTGTTGTGTTTGCATAACAGTTAGAAAATCATTGACGTACTCAGTATCGGAAATTTCCTAATAACCACCTACACTGGTAACCCTACACACCTCGATCGTTTACATAAACCTCGCTGTTCCGCGGCGCCACTAGCGCCACGCCGCGGACGGACGGTGAGGCGCGTGACAGATATTTTTATGTGCGGAAGCACTCGGCTCAGTTTATTGCGGAACTACCCTCAATGCTGCCGTCTTCGTGACGTCACGTTCAAAGAAAAACTTGGTTATCTACGCACGAACGATTTTTGCGTTAAATGAGGTGCTTTATATTTCTTTTTAAAATTGTTTCGTAGTTTTTTGTACAGTTTTTCTTTATTGTCACTTTCATATCGTTTTTCCTGCTTTTGCATACAATAGTATCTAATACAACCTACCTATCACACCTATTGTACCTAGTACAATAGTGTCTAATAGCCGGCTACCATGCAACATTTCAATAATGTCAACAAAATAACAATAAAAATGCTCACAATCATGAAATTCAAATAAAATACGAAAATGATCAGGTTCACAAATTTTTTATTAAAAAAAGTACAAAGTCGATTACAATTTTATTAAATATCTGCTTTAAAACCACTTTCTCTAGCGATCTAACAGGTCTTAATTTCCGATAATTTGCATTGCTAGGTTGTGCTAATTGACGATTAATAGTATCATAGCATTGTAGACTTTATTCCTCTGAAATAAAGATCATAATACTTGGGTAGCAACCGTTGCTAGAATGTGGTTGAACAGGACACAGTTTCGAAGCGAGATAATAATGTAGGTAAGGACGTACAATATCTTCTGCATAACCTTAAGTAATTCATGTAATCTCAAATAACCTTCTCATATAAGAAGGTATAACTATTTATTACTTATAGGTAATAACCTAATATCTTCTTTTAAAAATTTTAATAATTTAAATAAATCAGTTTAATAACGAGTTTCTAAACCTACTCAATGTTTTTTTTTTACTCTTGTTTCTGATAACTAGAGGTCGGAATTAGGTAGAGTTATTTATGTACTTACACTGATTTCATATAGCGAAAGAGTAAAGTGGATATGCCTCAAATCCCGAGATTAATTTTAAGGAGCAGAAAAATCCCATGATTAATTAAGTAAATAAAAAAGCTATTTACTTTTTACACAATTTATTTAAACCACTGCACGCGCGACGTTGCTAAATATACATCAACGACATCGGTTGTCCGAAGTTGCTAAATTCCAATACGCAAAAAATGAATATTAATTATCTTTGTTTTATTTGTCTATCTCTGAGGTTTTTATTATTATTTATTTGTAATATTGTTGGCCACACGGGATTGTCCATTAGAAATCCCGGGAAGATACAACAAGCGAACTGAGCGATAACCGTTTTGCGTAGATGTGACGCATGTTTCCCCCAACCTTTTCATATTTTCTGTGTTGTGTTATTTTTTGCGTCATGTTTACCGCATATAAACGCATTTTCTTTCTTCTTTCGTTCTTTCATACATACCTATTAATATCAACATTTCGATGCAAGTACATAAATAATTCTACCTAATTCCGACCTCTGCTGGTTTGTGCGCGATGGAAGAAACAGTGCCAGCAAACTCTTGGAGTTTTAAAAGGTGAATGATTCTGTATACGCACTGGGTAAGAACTAGGAAAAGTGTTACAGGTCTAAAAGACAAACATTGTAAGATCAAGATGTTAAAGAAGTAATCGTGCTTTATTTACCCCAACGGAAATAGGTACCATTCTCATTAACTATATGTCATCATCTGCCTAGCTGTGCCTTACTATGTTGAGGACAGCTTCCAGTCTAACCGGATGCAGCTGAATACCAGTATTTTACATGGAGCGACTGCCTATCTGACCTCCACAACCCAGTTACTGGGTAATACGACCCCATGGTAAGACTGGCTGTCAGACTTTCGGGCTTCAGACGACCCGTAACGACTATCAAAGATCTACGAAAGACAGCCGGGACCAATGGCTTAAAGTGTTTTCCGAGGCACGGGGGGTTCATGATATGTAAAGATGGTCACCCATCCACGGACCAACCGCGGCAAGCGTAGCTTAACCTGATCGATTGACCCATAACTGCTATTACTTAGCCACAAGCCCATCATTAATTATATAATTATAGGGTACCCAATTCTGTAAAATTAGCATGTTTGTGTTCTGTCATTGATATTCTAATACCTAATTATAAAATAGTTACAAAATTGTGCATTACACGAAAATTTTCAACATTTTGCAGGCACGCGACTTATTTATAACTACACAGGGATAGGAAAAAATACAGAAATATTGCATTTTCCGTTTTGACATTAAATTGTAATTTTCGGTTTCCCCCGTTTTACTCACACTGGATATAAATTCGACTTCACAATATAAAGGGAAAATGCGTCAGAACAGAACACTGTAAAATAATTTTATAAGTAAATATTTGCTTATAAGATATTATAAAACATAAAAAATAGAAGATCTTCCTTGAACTATCGCTGGTAGGTACCTAAGTAGGAGTTGCAGTTGGGGCAGTAATGGTCGGCGTTCTGGCATGAGTTCGTGCAGTAAGGAACGCAGACGCATGGCCAGCAACTGTAACAAAGAAATACAATAGTTTAAGGTACTTTCTGGAAATTGATAAAACTATACAGGGTTCTTGGTAATATGTCGGCAATCCATTAAGGGGATGTAGCGGAGGTCATTTACACAACCATCATGACCCCTATGCAAATGTCGACCATTTCCGTTTTTTTTTTGCTGTACGCAATTTGGAAAATTTATAAAAAATACCCAGTAAGTATATTATGTTCTTTTTTAAGTTATCATTATCTGTGTCTACTTTAATACTTAATAAACAACCATAAAATGACAATTATCTTTATTATTTTTTTAATCAGAGCACACAATTTTCATCATATTGAGCAGGTAATTTGACTAAAATGGGTGGATTTCTGCAAAAAAACATGGATATACTTTATCGACAGTACCTTCCAAAAATGTGTACAACTTCTCAGCTATCCAACGAAATACAATAAGATACCAGATAACTTCAAAAAATATAAAGTATCAAATTATTGGAAAATGGTTGACATTTGCATAGGGGTCATAGGGGGTCATTTGGTTCAAGTGACATTTTTATTTTATTTTATTTGGGAAAAAAACGATATTACATTAAATATATCAGTAAGGTACTTATATAAAACCAAATCAATGTAATAACCACAACATTTTCCACATATTAACAAAGAAGTATACTAAGATTACTTATCGGTAAGCCACTTAGTTGCTATTCACATTCTACGAAACATGTTAATCGTTACAAACCAATAAACAAGTATTAACCACTGGATATATCTAAGTTGTTCAGTACATTGATAACTTCACTTCGAAAACAATTTGTAATAAGCATAAATATATCCCCAACATGCCCTTAATGGATTGCCGTCGTATTACAAATAACCCTGTATATTTCCCCGAATACTGGAAGACCGTGTGATTGTTATAATTCTCATTTTTAGGTTGATTAGTAAAACCATTTAAAGTAAATAAAAAAGTCGAGAGGTGTCGTGGGATACCCAGTTAGAACGAAGTTTCTTTCGCTCTGTACAGGGTGGCAGGACACAAAATGTGTTAACAATTAACCGACGTCGGTTAAAGGCTCTTTCGAACAGGCGCCACACACGACGCGAATCAAAGGCACTGCTCGTCGCGCGACAGGTACTTAATGCCTTTCTGTCGCGTACGATTCGCGTCGCGTGTCGCGCCTGTTTGTAGGAGCCTTAATACGTCTAGCGGATCGTGGGGTCTATTTAGTAGGTATAACGGACAATGCTATTATATTTGTGAAAAAAATACTTATTATGAACTATTCTGCTATACCTTGATTGCTAAAGTTATACTCAATACTCAATTCTTTATTGCATACTTATGTAGGTATTACATAGATTGTATAACAAAGTAAAAGGTCAATATGGAGGATTAAAGACTAAAGAGGTTCTGTATTTTATAATCTATCAGGAAAAAACAAACGTTTATTTGTCTCGACGAATACCTGTTACGTTGATGAATTCACATTCGAGGTTAGTTAAAACTCGTAATAGTAGATAATATGAACCAAATTGATCTACAAACACCAATATTGTTTTAAAATCTTTGTCGTGTCAACAATCTGATATGGTAATGTGCATTGTCACTTGTCAGTCTAAGTATAGACCAAGGACAAATGGGAACTACTGACAACATACACGTGTCCTCATTACAGTCATAAAAATTACTATGATGTTAATCTTACAAATGACTAAAACAACTCTTTTTTATAATTTTAATTATTTTTCTGAATTATGTACTTTTAATACTTTAATAAATATAATATAATTTTTGTACAATGTTACTTAGTTTGATGTACGGAATACCTAGTTGACGGACGTACCTATTTGATGGTATTTTTACACCCTGTATGTCTCCCAAAAAGTGTCCGTCATGAGCAGAGCAGACGCAGCTGCCCAAAAAATGGACATCCCAGAGTCTTTATTTTTTTCTATGCTAATTAGCTATCGGTATTTTGTGTCTTTATTTATTTTGGTTAACAATGCAGCTGAAGCCAATCAAAAAACAGAACGAATCTGTGACAACACTGTACCATAAACTATTTACTGCCCGAAGATACTGATAATATCCTAAAATACCTACGTTCAGTCAGGAGCATTTGAGACAAGAGAAAAGCTTTTGTATTTTGGGTAACTGTAAGGTATTTACCATACAGTTAACCAAAATACAAAAGGTTTTCTCGTGAAATAAAAATTGCAATTTTGAGATAATATCTATTTTAGAATAGTGTGGTTTCAATAATACCGTGTTCGTAAGTAACAACATTGATTAATTTATTGGAAACCGGTGTTTTTTTTTTGTGATTTATATTTTATTTTTTACTTTTTATTTGTGGTACCTACTTCAAACAAAGTCGTATACCACAACTTGCAATGTAAATAACAGTAACAGGAAGTTTTTAAAACATCATCAGCATACACTAAGTGGAAAAAATAAATATTATTAGGGTAAACTTGCCTAATTCGTACTTACGCCAAATTCGTACTCCACTTAAAACTCGGCTTTGGTAACAACTATCAGCGCCTCTAGTGTCAAAAAATAGAAATAACAGTCGGCCATTTCACCATCTGAGAGATAACACCTGTGACGCTGCTCTCGACAAAAATATTGCAAAAGTAAGTTTTTTTCAACTATTGTTGTAATATTTTTACACATTTCGTAAGAGTTTTATTCAAATAAGGTCGTGTATAACCTATTTTACGATTTGACACGTATTCATGTGTACGAGTATCTTCGCGATTTCATCTGACGTGTAACGTGACTCGTAACTGTTGTCAATTTATTTGGCGGTAAATTTAAAATTTGTTTGGCTCTTCCTCCTATTTCGTACTCGAGTTAAATTCTTAAAACGTACCACGAACACGTACAACGAACCAGTAAAAAAACCAAAGAATATAACTGCGATGATTGCCGAGAATTGGCGAAGACCATCCGTCGAATTTGTTAAGAATTACTACTTGTTTTAATAACACATTGTTGATTATGATGCTGATTCTCAATACTGTATACCAATGAATAGATCTCAAAGTACGAATTAAGGATATAGCAGTACAATTTGGGATGATTGGTCTTAAATCGTACTTTTTTAGTTTTTTTTTAAATTGTTAATTTTTTAGAAGTTTATAAGGTTTATGTTAAATTTGATTATAGAAACAATAAAGCATTTAGCAAACAAAAATTACTTTTAATTAAAACTAATTTATCTATCCTAATTTTCAAAATATGATGGTTTTTTCTTAAGGGGTACGAATTAGGCAAGTTTACCCTAAAGCTGACTCAAAAACCACTCATCAGAAGTTGACCAAATGTATATAGGACCAATCTGGAAGTATATCCTTTCAAGCAAAAGAAGAATTTTTCAAATCGGTTTATAAATGAGGGATTTCTAAGGTAACAAACATAAAAAAAACTGCCTAATTGAGAACCTCCTCCTTTTTTGAGGTCAGTTAAAAATAGCTTCTGAATCCTGCGTAAGTGAAAGCTCATGACTGTATTTATACATTGTAATATGAATATCTCAAATTGGCATAACAGCCAACAGTACCTACAACTACATCACTGGTATTACAAGGATTTTATTAGTTTAATCCGCACATGTTTGTAACCGTTGAATTGGCGTCACGGTAAATATTCTTATCAAATTAATGTTTGTACTGCGATAAAATGTACTAAGCGTTTGCAAAACATTCGAATGAAAAATGAAGGAGACTCTGCTGTTATCTTGATTATTCTAGAACTTATAGCGCATTTGGTAAATAAGGTGTGACAATGTCATCTGTTGCTTCCAACATGTTGAACTGACTTTGGAGTTGGTGACTATACTCATCATTATCATCATCATTAGCCTATAGTGTTCCCACTGCTGGGACACAGGCCTCCTCTCGGTGAGAGGGAGTGGGCCGTAATCCACCACGTGGGCGGGTTGATAGATGTCGCATGTCTTTGAAATTTTTGGTTCTAGGACATGCAGGTTTATAAATGAGGGATTTCTAAGGTTACAAAATCGCAGGAAAACAGGAATAAAAACAGGAATCGCAGGCCGATTCCCGGCCACCGTAGGCGCGGACTTGCGAACGGCGAGCAATGGGCAGCTCGCCGTTCGATAAGGACCAGGCCGGGGTCGACGGCGCGTTGTGTTCCACGCGCGCCTCAAAGAGATGTCAGCACCAATGACGGGGTTTGCTAGGACCGATGCCTGCTAGGGTTGCGGAAAAGTCCAAGAGGGTTACCGTGGCCCCTGGCACAGGCAACTGAAGGAACACGGGTGGGTTTTAGTCAGTAAGAGTCTGACACGCCCTCCTGCTCTGCCCAGAGCGGGAGAAGTTATTTGATGATTCCCCATCCACAAAAAAAAAAGAAAAAAAAAAGGACATGCAGGTTTCCTCTCGATGTTCTCCTTCACCGTTTTGAGAGCAGTGGTGACAAAATAATTTACACAAAGTAAAGCGCGCCTGTCTAGGTTCGAACCTACGACCTACAACTCGTAAGTCACAGCCGTTACCACTGGGTCACCACTGCTCTGCAAGTGTATACATAATAAGCTTTACTTTTACTTTTTGGCTTATACATATAGGTCCATAAACTCACGCCTCTCCCATGGGGGTAGACAGAAACCATAGAACGCCACCTATACATACTCCTTTTGCTTCGTTAACGTTCATACCATAGACCAAATAAAAAATCAAGAAATAGCGCTGTCGACAGTGACGTGAGGCCGCCCGCGCCCGGCCGGTTTCGTAAGCATGTGTGCACTTAGTGAGGTGTAGTTTGGTTTTAAGCGTGTGTGTGCGAGCGTGTGTGCACAGAGCAAGGTGTAGTTTTGCATGCTTTGATTTTTATTCGGTCTCAAGTTCATACATTCAATAGTTATTAATTTTTGGATAAACGTATCGAGAGAATTATCGCGCAATACTTACACTTGACCTAAGATATTGATGACCACTGTAACAACGTGCTGCCCATCCTCATGACATTTTTAAGTATTTAGGTACACCACCGATAAAACATTTTTAGTACCAGAAAAACGGGGTTAATAAGGATGCAGAGGTGAAACGGGACGAAACTTTAAAAGGGATGTTAACAATGAAATAATATCGTTTGCTGCCAAAAAGGACTCTAATGTGTTTACTGTATTATAATTAATGATTATGTGACCTTGTTGGCAATAAACTATATTATTTCAACGTTAAAATCCATTTTAAAGTTTCGTCCCGATTCACCCCTGCATCCCTATTAACCCCTAACTAACAATCAATTCTTAGCACCTAAGAAAACAATGGTCTAACTGTGATATTTTCAGCGTGTAACTTTACTTTTGTAGGTAATAACCACACCGCCACAGGATAATCTGTTGAGGTTTTAAAAGACAAAAGTATACTTACCAGAACAAAAATAGGAGAAATGCGATCACATGGGTCTTTGAGGTGGCCTTCCTGTTGACCCTCGTGACGATGGTGGCTCGACACGATGGGCACGTGATCTGGGAGGGGTCGGGACCAACTGGTACGATGTTCATGATGAATATCTGTAAATAAAATGTATTGTAAGTACAATAATTGGCAGCCAGTTAGGTACGCACGATAGTTGAAACTGGGTATCTATAATCTGTGCGTTGATATAAAGTCAACTTAAATTATCCGTATATTCAAATCACAACTGTCATTTTTCGACAGTTGTATGAAATGGTAATAACACGGCAAATTGGCGTAGGTACGGTGGCAATTTGATAAACTGTTCATTTTCCTAGGTAGCTGTTTTTGTATCTGTTATCGTGCAACGCATTATCATAATTCACAATTCAGAATAACTATGCGCTTACATCAGTGTTTAGTTATAAAAATGAAGTGTTTGCAATAAAAAATAAGCTTGGATCAACAAGATAAGGATATCTTGTTGTTGTTGTTGATAAAGATAAGGATATCACTCAATCTGTGTGGTTCTTTCCTCAAAAGACCATTGCAGACACCGATCTACATAGCCTTCACATGATCTGACCAAGATTTTGTCTGGACTTTAAAAGAGACTGTGACCTCTGAGTTTTTTTCGGCCTTTCTTCTCAGAGTAGTCAGATAGGAAACGCCGACCTCATCTAGTTTAAAAAAAATGTATATGATTGACGTGTAAAAGTGTTTGTTCAAACCTACTTACAGAAATAAAATCATTTATCATTTATTTATTTATTTATCATTTATCAATGTTTGTATGATTATGGTGTCTCACACCTTTATAACAATAATATTTAATACACCATTCATCATAATCATTTGCCCAGCCTTTTCGCAACTATTTTGGGATCGGCTTCCAGTCTAACCGTATGCAGCTGAATACCAGTATTTTACATGGAGCGACTGCCTATCTGAACTCCACAACGCAGTTACTGGGTAATACGATACCCCTTGGTAAGACTGGTTGGTCAGACTTTCGGGCTTCTGACGACCCGTAACGACTGTCAAAGATCCACGACTGACAGCCGGGACCAACGGCTTAACGAGCCAGCTTTCCGAGGCACGGAGGGGTCTTAGTAAAGATGGTCTCCCATCTATGGACCGACAGCAGCAAGCGTAGCTTAACCTGATCGATCGACCCGTGCGGCTACTATAACTTAGCCACGAGTCCCTTAACCATTCGGCTATTTTTATTTAGCCTCGAGCCCCTCATTTATCTACCAATCTATACTGGGTCTAATAAATTAGTTAGCGAAACTCCGCAGACGTTCCTAATGGGTATTGAAATCTAAACATGATAAAACAATGAGTTAGTTTGAGGCAAGAATTAGCAAATCAACAGACACTAACACAATGTGATACTAAGTAAAACCTCACTGTTAGATTTCCAACGCTCGGCTCGGCGCCGAGAGCTGAAAATTCAACAGCAGTAGAGGATATATTTGTATACTTACTTAATATTTATAAAATTCAAGCACAGTAGAACATTTTCTATGTTTGAGTGAGATCTTTGGCAGATTTATTTCTGTTACCTTAAGACTAATTTATACTTGTATATAAAAATTATAAAGAGATAGCCGTTTTGCGTGTATGTGGCGCGTGTTTCCCCCAATCCTTTTCTTAATTTTTGGTGTTTATGTTCTTTTTTGCGTCATGTTTACCAAATAAACGCATTATCATTATTTCTTTCTTCTTCATAGAATAAATAGTATTTATTTTATCTCCACAAATTACATTCATATACTAGTTATATTAAGTTGACAGGTATTTTATCAAAATGTTGTAATTTGTTGGGGATCGTGTCTAAACTAAGCCAAGGCCTGTACTTTAGAGCTCCATAAAATGTTCCATAAAGCGGATATTTTAATTCATCGTCATTATCATTGTCCTGTTGTGACGAAAGAGCGGAATTGACCGGATGCTCAATATCACCATTATCATTATTTTTATGAATATAAAACTTTGTAATAACTTTGTAATTTTGTGCCGAGTGACTCGTATCTAACTCTACGGTTATTATAACAATACACGTTCTGGCCTTGACCTCTAGATATGTTGTGCATTAAATTCCTCTTATAATTGACTAGCTTCTGCTAGCAACTACATCCGCGTGAAATTTCTGGTTCCCCGATCCACCACCCCGTCGCATCGCATCGCCTGCCCGCGATATTACTTCGGTTTCGCGTTGCATTCTTTCTTGTTTTTTTCTTTTCGCTCGGCTTCTAAGGGTCCTAGCATGATGTTAAAAGGCCTTACTTTTATTTTCTTTTTTTATTGCCTTACTCAAGAATTGGGCTAAAAAATACAAAAGAATTTTTGAAGGAACCTAAAAGCTATTAACTACTAACTAGAAGGTTAAGGTTGGTGAGCAAACTCAAACTCAAATAATTTATTTCAAATAAACCAATTACAGGCACTTTTGAATTGTCAAGGGGTCAGTCAGTGAGGAAGATGAAGCTAGTTGCCCATTCCAAAGCGTAGTAGGTACCTATGGAGAAGATCGGGCAAGAAACTCCATGGATACTCTTTTAAATCAAAATATTGTTACAAAAATAGTGGTTACATCATTCATGTTGAAATTATACATGTGAGAACGATGTAGACGGTGTATATGATGTCGCTTCGCTCGCATTTGAATTGTCTCTCGTTTTCTGTCAGCCATGTCGCCGCTCGCGCTATCCTGCGCTCGCTCCTTTGTGTCAGCTAGGTTCTTGATCCCCTGGGCGGCCCCTCGCTTACGCTCGGGGTTCATACAAATAGCTCGCAGGTGATGCATCATTTTAGGTATTTTGACCATTTTGACCAAAGGCTTTCTGTATCAGACAGGCGCTATTCGCTAATATTAATATTATTTTTACCTTTTTCAGTTAATCCATTTGATAATTAATAATTTATCCAGTAATCCATTATGACCTTTAAACGATTTGGTCAATAGTGTAATACATAATTTAAACATTGATATTCCAGACTTTGGTCAGCTGAACTTTTGATCAAATGACCATCGTTATTTTAAACTTTGTTGATTTGTACGTTGATCTTTTAAAATTTGCTCAGGAAAGTTTTGATTTTCTAATATGCAACCTTTTAAACAGTACCCCATCAAGGATGAGTCTGCTTTAGCCGATCTGAAACCTGATTTACCTAATAGGTCCCTATTTGTAGTCCTATAGTTGTGTCTTTCACCTCTTTTACTGAAAAGATTTAAATTTTTCCGTACATACATGATGTTTTCGTAAATGTATTTTTTTTTTCTTTGTTTTTTAAAAACGTTGCCCCACAAGGTACCGTCATAATATTAATGTCTTTAAACAGTTCCCTTAGAGAATCACAGCTGCGGAGGCTGTATATTGCTCTGATGGCTCTATTCTGCAGAATACAAATAGACTTAATATCGGCAGCCCGTCCCCATAATAAAATACCGTAAGTCATGATACTGTGAAAATAACTGAAATAGACTAGCCTCGCGGTATCTACATTAGTAAATTGACGGATTTTTCTTACAGCATATGCTGCTGAACTTAGCCCTCCTGCAAAAGATGTTAAATGAGGACCCCATTGCAGCCTTGAGTCTAGCGTTATCCCCAGGAAAACAGTTTCATCGACAAATTCTAGTTTCTATTTATTCACTACTATGTCACAATCACTACTTTTAACATTCGGTAAAGCAAATCTTATGCATTTAGTTTTTTCCCATTTAATACTAAATTATTAGCAGTGAACCAATTGTGTACCTGCAGTAGGGCATTATTTACGTCATCAAGATTTGATGCACGTCTATTTATCTTAAAGATTAAAGAAGTATCGTCAGCAAAAAACACCATTTGTGGTAGGTTTACTAATAAATGGGGTAGATCATTAAGATATACTAAAAAGAGGAAGGGACCTAATATCGAGCCTTGTGGAACACCCATTTTTACTTTGAAATAAATGGTGAAACAAAAAGTCCAAATAAATGGTGTCAATTTACTTGGAATTGACACCATTTATTTGGACTTTTGGTTGTCTATCATTTAAATAAGATTTTACTAAACTAAGCGCAAGTTTACCTAGTCCGTAGTGGTCAAGTTTTAAGAGCAAGGTTTCGTGATCAACGCAGTCAAATGCCTTGGAGAGGCCACAAAAGATCCCTATGGCATCTTGGGCCTCCTCCCACGCTGTAAATATGTGTTTCAATAAAGTGACACCGGCGTCAGTCGTACAACGTCCTTTGGTGAAACCATGTTGCTGACCGTGTAAGATTTTGTTGGTGTTAAAATGATTAAGCAATTGTTTGAGCATTACCTTTTCGAACACCTTGCCGAATACCGGCAACACGGATACTGGTCCATAGTTGTTGGTGTCTTTGCTGTCCCCAGATTTAAAAATTGGTATAACCTTACTGTATTTCATTAAATTCGGAAAGACCCCATGATCTACACACGCATTAAATATTAAAGCTAAGTATGGTGCTATAGTCTTGATTATTGATGTAAAAATTTTGATAGACATTCCCCATAGATCTTCGGTCAATTTAATTTTTATTTGCCGAAAAGCTTTATAACTATCATAGGGTTTATATGTTTACATTGAAATTCAACCGAGCAGCCTAAAATGTTCGCTCTTAATAAATCAATTGAGACATCGGGTGAGAAATTTAAAGCTTTCGTCGTTTTAGATGGCATATTAGTAAAGAAATTTACAAATTCTTGAGCGACTTCTAAGTTAGAGCTTATGGCACGACGTGAAGTCTCCAATGTATAATCAGTGCTTCGTATTTTTTGTTTTCTTTTCCAAAGTTTTATTGAATTCATCGTGCACTACTGAAAAGAAATCCTCTTACAATTTATTTGCATCGTCCATGTTATGGCTCAGAAAATTTAAGTTATTGTTTAAGGTACTATTGAATCTATTTAATTTGCCAGTCGTTATTGGTCTAAATTGTATTTGCACTTTTTGCAAAGGTGTTTTAAACTTTAAAGTTACCGTTTGTCCACTATGATCAGATGTGAGATATTTCACGATAGCTTTCACCAAATAATCACAATCAAAGAAGACATTATCAATACAAGTAGCAGGACTTAGAGTTCCTCTAGTTGGTTCGGTAAAAATATTCAATAAATGAACGATTTAAAAAGGCTTAATAATCTACTGTTATTTGAATTAATTTCCAAAATGTTCATATTAAAATCACCACAAATAATTGCAGCTTTGTTACTGTATGCAAGTTTCGCTAGGACATCTTCCATTATTGATTCAAATAAAGAAAAGTTCTGATAATTAGGGGGTCTGTAAACGCACACTACAACGTGCTTATCTAGCTCTACACAGGACAGTTCAACGCAATGCTCA
Source organism: Brachylomia viminalis (assembly GCA_937001585.2). Classification (NCBI taxonomy): domain Eukaryota; kingdom Metazoa; phylum Arthropoda; class Insecta; order Lepidoptera; family Noctuidae; genus Brachylomia; species Brachylomia viminalis. The sequence goes on from OW443299.2 coordinate 17,183,456, forward strand.
ACTGATAAACCAAATATATCATTCCGTTGCTTAGATTTTAAACAATTTTTAATTAAGATTAGAGAACCTCCACGCAACATAGATTTACGTTTAAAACAACTGCCTACACTGTAGTTCTCATAATTAATTAGCATTTGGTAATCCTTTAACCAATGTTCAGTAAAACAAACAATGTCAAACTTTGTTTTTTTCTAAAAACATTTCTATTTCCAATAATTTGGAAGAATTAACTTGAATATTTTGATGAAATAATTTTAAGGCATTTTGGTGATCTCCTTTTCGATAATTACTTAATTTAAATTAAGCAAGAAGATACCTTGTTGTTGTTACGTATAGGAATATTCTTACTGGTACCTTCTGTTGTCTTACAAACTAGGTACTTAGTTTAAATGATTATCCGGAGTTAACCCCAATACTCCAATGTCATCACCAGGCAGTGAGCTCCTAGTGAGTGAGGGACATGGAACCTCCTTCGTACAATTTGTAAAAATACTAATGACATTTGAGCTACATTTTTTCAAGCTTACCACCTTATTATTAGTATTATTACTAACTATTGTGGTGTTAATAACGCAAGACTTCGACATACTACTTATGTCTGAGTTTATATAAAAAGCTAAAAAAGCTAATAGCCTTGCTATTATGTGTCTAAAACTAACAGGCAGATACACAGTATCTCTAGTCGATTCAAAGTATCCACAAAACTGTTGGTGTCAAAATACACAAGCTTGTCCCTGTAATGAGTAACTAAAAAGTGCATATGGTTATTGAGCATATGAATATAATTGTTTTGTATGTTTGTCAATTTTTCAAAATATGGGAAAGCACACAATATTATTTTGCTACAATTTAACTTTATCAACTCAGTTACACATTCAGTGATTTCCTCCTTTTTGATCTTATCATTATTACCTACAAATACAGTAATAGTGGTTTTATGATTAAATACATTTCCTGATACTGGTGTCATTATTCGTTTGTAGGTTGACCCTGGCATACTATAATTGTGGGTAGAATAACTCTGGTTGTTAATTCATTTACCTAAATCTCTTCCTACTGAATTATAACAACCATGACTTCTGAAAGCTGGACAACTACCAATCTCAGGCTGTAGCACTTGGGATAGATGTTGAACTAGATCTGGTATATCTTGGTTGAGAGTACAGTCTTGAGACATACTCTCAGTCTGGGACGGGTCCTCCGTTACCTCAGGCTGGACAGCATCAGGGTTTGAAACCTTCTGACAAGTGCACTGACACATAACTAACTCATTAGCAGCAAGAATATGTTCTTTAATTTGGTTCTGAGAACCCACATATTTAATATAAAGTAATCCTTATCATCCTTACGGTGGGGGCCTGCCCTGCATGGGCGGAGCACCGCCGTGTCCTCGTAGAGGCGATCGGCAGCGGCGGCGACCTCTCACGCCCGGCCTTGGTTCAAGCCATGGTCCGGGGCGAGGGGGAGTGGGAGGCGGTCGCCTCCTTCTGCGAAGCAGTCATGCTAGCGAAGGAGGTGGCGGGACGGGAGAGGGAGAGAGTCTCCCATCCAAGCCGCCGCGGTGGACGCTCCGGACGTCGGGAGCCGCGTGACGACTCCCGGCTACCGTAGGCGCGGGCCTGCGGGCAGTGAGTAATGGGTAGCTCACCGTCCGATCAGGATCAGGCCCGTGCCGGACGGCGCGTACGTGTTCCACGCGCGCCTCAAAGAGATGTCAGCATCGAAGAGGGGGCCCACTAGGGCCCAAGCCTGCCGGGAAAGCGGGATCATCCATAAGGGGTACCGCTGACCCGGAACATAAAGGGCCAAGGAAGGAACACGGGTGGGTTTTAGTCAGTAAGAGTCTGACACTCCCTTCCGCTCCAACCAGAGCGGGAGGGGTCATTTGATGATTTCCCATCCTAAAAAAAAAAAAAAAATTATCCTTATCATATCGAGACCGCTCCGTGCCTCGGAAATCACGTTAAACCGGTGGTCAGGGCTGTTATTCGTACATCTTTGGCAGTTGTGTCGGGTATTCAGAAGCACAAAAGTGTGATAACCAGTTTTACCAGGGGGTATCGTGTTACCCAGTAACTGGGTTGTGAAGGTCAGATAAGCAGTCACTCCATGTACTCAGCTGCATCCGGTTAGACTGGAAGCCGACCACAACATGTTGGGTAAGGGCTAGCCAGATTGATTGAATTGTTCCGTCAATATTTGCATGTATCGTATCGTATCTATGTATTTGAATCGCGACCGTTCCAGTTCTCTATTTTTCGGGCAAACCCGAAACACGTTGGTAGGAAACAATCATAATTATAATCACTGACGTCATTTCAACTGTCTTCGCATAGCTCTGTTTTATTAGTCATCATCACTCATCACATCACTTTATGTGTGAATTCCATTTGGGAGACATCACCGTCATAGGCTACAATTTTATTTTAGGTCAGCTTGAACTTCGGACATTCGGCTGTTTCATGATCTTCACATTACACAGCTCTATAAAAAAAATACTTTTTTATTGTTTGCCCTGGTTATCATCGCAATTTTTTACGTTTTCAAGTGCCCAGATTACGAATATATTCATGAAAGTTTTCAATGTGCTCGTATTTTCATGATTTTTACATATCTTATATTTTGAACATATATTACTGCTGGTCTTTGAAAAGAGATTGTCCCCTGATTTTTTTTAAAAAGTAAAGCTCCTAAAAAGAGTTTTATGGAAATATAAAATATATCTTCGACATTTTCCTCTTTATTTACTTCGATGTATCCTAATTTCTCAAAACATAACTGAGGGGCAATTCCCGTATTTTTAAGACCGTTCGCATTCTAATCTCAGTCTCAATCTGTCAAAATTACAATCAATTTACATACATTTTTGACAGGTTTTAGTCGCTGAGATGAGATTGCGACTTGAATTTGAACGTTTTTTAAGTACGAGAATTGGCCTACTGACATTTTAAATATATCTGTTATTTTGTTTCTCGTTTTTTGATTTTTGTAATGTAAAATGAAAACAAAGATTTTAAAAAAAATCTGAGCAAATCTTACAAAATCATTGATAGTTTCATGAACTGTGTGCTTAAATAGGCCCAAAATCATTGTCATATCTATTATTATTGATGTTCGTTGTAAAAATAATGTGGTCTTCAAATTGGATGTTAATTTTATTGCACAGTATAACAACATAGATATATACATACATAAACTCACGCCTTGTTCCCATAGGGGGTAGGCAGAAAATACAGAACGCCACACCTGGTACGACCCTTAGATACTCCTTTTGCCTCGTTTACGTTCATACACAACAACACAATAACAAATAAATTAGTTACCTAATCTATATTTTATAGAATTTATACAATATTTAAAAAAAAAATCCTCGTTTAAAAATAAAAATAAAGTATATTATATACCGACGATACTGGGAGTTTTTTTTTGTTTACCATTGAGTCCCACTGTTGGGCAAAGATCTCTCTCACAGCCTTGCACATTGTTATTATCTGTTGCCTTTTATGGGAGGCTATGCGAGTTTAAACCTAGCTTCACAGACATTTATAAGTAGTAAAGTCAGGGATATTAGTTGTTTAGAAAAATTACTATCAACTTGAATTGTGACTGTCCCTAACTGCACATACAATATATTAAAAAAAAAAAATAACTATCGATACAACTAAACAATCGGGCTTGGTCATTCACATCGCCTTGAACGCAATTGTTATCGATTTTTTATTGATCCATCAACGTGATCTGATAAAAATGCCATAAAAAACGTCCTCTCAGCAAAATATTGACTAAATGCTACATTGTTCGTTTTTTATTTATTTACCGCTGCCCCAAGTCAGGATTTGTGCCAGTGACATGCCAATATGCTGGAACTAATAACTAACAAAGTGGGTGAACCTTTGCTATCCCCTTTGGACTAAAGTAGGCGTGAAGTTATGATATGTAAATCTCCGCGATAAGACGTAGATTTATCAACAACCCTTCAAAACTCAAAGTAGTTTAAATTAGACGACTACTTTTCAACCAGCCCCATTAAAATTCCATTCATGAGCCATGCCCATTTATCAAGATACAAATACATAGAACATTGTTTTATTATTCACTCATTTAGCCTCACCTAGTTCACCTAGTTTCAAAAAAAATATGTTTGACGTGTAAAAGTGTTTATACCATTCCCCCTCTAAAAAGCTTATTTTATTCACTGAAAACAGTGAATAAAAAGCACTTTTACTCACTGTTATATCGCTACACAAGTTGATCATCCTAATAATAATAACAAGAAAATTACTCTTAATTTTAGCAATTGTTCCAATTTTAATGGGCATTTTAATTAATTTAAGCTTCCGTTTTCTTTATTAAATGTTTATTTTCGCTTAAATCTTTCTTTTTCTCGTAGCCATGGTATAAAGTATAGTATGCAACTCTTGAATAAAACGGATTTATATCGAGGGCCATGAATCACTCGCGTCGCTCAGGATTCTAATCGTCATGAATCACTCCCTACGGTCGTGATTCAGTCGTTAGAATCCTTCACTAGCTCGTGATTCATCAATGGCCCTCGCTTTAAATCCGTCCTTTATTCACTAATTGCATAATATACTATTGTACAAACTAACTTAAAGATATAAAATCATTTATCATTTCACTAACCACTCTAACGAATGCCTTATTATGTATAAATAAATAAATTACAGTCGCCAGTACGTCAGGTTATATGAAACAGTTAGATTTCTCCAAATGATTTTCAACCTGAAAATGTTGATGGTTAAGTTCAAAATCGAATGAGAAAATTTAACAGTTTATGGTAACTTGACCCGTTGCTGTGTGTACACACACAAACTTATTTGATGGCGAAATCTGGGTGTACTATGAGGTCTTTGTTTATCTGCGTGGTAGCCGATAAAATGAATATAGCTAATCCGATTAATTAATTAATTTATTAATACTTTATGCACAAGTATTTTTACTTGTGCATAAAGTATTAATAAATACTGTACAAAGGCGGACTTAATGCATAAGACATTTTCTACCAGTCAATCTTAAAAAAAAAAAAGGTTGGTGCAGTCATAAACCATGGCAGGTGCAACATTATCATTATATTTTGTGTAACCATCGGAAAATACAGGGTGGCAGCGACATCGACCGAAACCACGAAACCACGAGTTGAAACCACGAATTCAACACAAGATTCTAAGACCCCCCTGCGTGGAAGCGCTAGAGATCTCAGAGAGCGATAACGCCGCCCATTTTATATTAAGTAGTGTTAATATTTTTTTTGTTATGTGTTTTTGGTGTAAACTAAATAATATATAAATAAATAAACTGTTCGTCAGTTATCAAAAAAAAATCTGTTGTTTCATAGAAAAGGAGGTCAAAATGTATGGAACATGTACCTAACAGCATTTTTTTTTAAATAACCGTAGAAAAATGTAATGGTTGAAACGATTTTCCAATTGAATAACTTTGTAATATTTGTTGTTATTCAGCATGGTATTTTAATAGTAGGTTGTAATTTATGTGTAAATTTTGCATGCCCAAGTGACGGCTGAGCATGGAGAACTTTATCAAAACATGTATAACATCAATAGGTATCCCTACCCATGTTGGCGAAAAATAAATGATTTGATTTGAAATTGTAGATAAGTAAAATTTCTGCGCTGGTTCAGAAACATGCTCTGAATCCATGGTTACTGGTTGCGAGTCGTCGTCCCTGTCACCCTGTATATGAGGCCAAGAATATTATTGAGGACCAAGATTTTTTTTTATTACACAGCAGCAGGTCAAGTTACCACAAACTGTCAAAATTTCTCATTCGATTTTGAACTTAATATTCAACTAACTAAGGTTTAAAATCATTTGGAGAAATTTGACAGTTTCGTATAACTCGATGTGCTGGCGACTGTACCTAAACAGTCTAGTTACTGCGGAGGCACAGATTGTCAAAGTTTAACGAAGTTTTTTTATGTTGCATAGCATGGACGAGGTACAAAAAGCAAAAGAGGCAACAGGCGCTAGACAAGCAGTACACTTTTGTATAACCTCTACCTTACCCTTTGAAAATACAATCGTGATTTTATGTGCGTAAAAAGTACCAAACAATAGTTAGACAGGCTATAATTCCGAAAACATCAACATAATCTGCCTGGCCTTTTCCCAACTAAGTTGGGGTTGGCTTCCAGTCTAACCAGATGCAGGTGAATACCAGTATTTTACATGGAGCGACTGCCTATCTGACCTCCACAACCCAGTTACTACGTAATACGTAATAATTATCATCTTAACATTGGTTTCCTTGCTCTGGTTTCATGTTTATTATTGTATTTATATTTTATAATTTTTATAAATTTTATCAACTTTACCAATTTTATCGATCTCGTAATTAAGGGGAACAATGCAGTCACACAATTTTGTCCTATGGGTATTTTCTATTTATTTTTTATATAGGTAATACCTACGCACATATTGGTTATTTATTTTACTTTTTTTTCACTCACTTTATTTAATCACAATACAACACACACACATGTATGTCACAACATTTTATTTGTTTTTGTATGAGCTTTTCTATACGTACTATCACATTTAATTCATTCTATTAATGTATTAAAACGGACACAAGCTTCCCTATGTTTTGTTATTCTAGCGTATGGCACTCGTGGGTTGCAGCTGAAAATCAGCGTCAGGTGGTACACCTTGTGTTGTCATCTGACATTATGCTGAGCTGAGGCCCGTTTGGCATTATAATTTTTGTATTCTGTTTTTATAGTATTAAGGTGTATTTATTTTGCTGTAATGCCAATAAACGCGTTTTCTTTCTTTCTTTCATTTAGATAAGTATCTGTTTTATGTATATATGTATTTATTGTATACTATCTGACCCCGCGAACTTCGTACCACCTAACATTTTTTTTTCTCCGTATGAAGTATAACCTTATAACTTAGGCACAAGCCCCGAAAACATTTCATTTCACTTCATTCTTCATTTTTTTCATTTCATTTTTTCTTTTCTTCTTTATATAGGTACTTAGGTACCTAAATAGTAATTTTTCAAAAAATGATAGAATCGTGACTGAGAACTTTTCCATAAACGACTTAGCCGACACGGGGATTACCAAAAAAAAAAATCAATTTGTACAACTATATAGGAAAAATATCTAATTCGCAATGCTCAAGCAAGCATAAATACAAAATATATATAATATTTTTTTAATTATGTAAGTGTAACGTTGTTTAACAAAAAACAGGTTCTTGGAAACAGGCTTGTATGCTTGCTTGCTTGTATAGGTAGTAATAACCAAGCGATGTCTATGTCAATAGATGACTATTGACATAGACATCGCTTGTCATCGCTATAGACATGAGTCTATAGTCAAAATAGGCTTATTTTATAATATGAGAGCAGTGGCGGCCGCGGCTCACTGAGAATGGCCCCGATTTTCGAGTTGTCTTCGAACCATGCAGGCAGTTTACTTTGAGCAAATTATTTTATCAAGACTGTTCTCAAAATTGTTAACGAAAACATCATGGGGAAACTGGCATTTTCTAAAACTAAAATTCATGACAAAAATAAAAGACATGTGACATCTACCAAGGCTAGTCTCGGAGAGGAAGCTTGTGTCGTAGCAGTGAGAATATTATACGCTGATTACGCTACATATACTTAAGTACCTACGTACATATATGTACAACTGGAATGCTACATTACAGGCCTGTATATACAGACACAGAGGTCTTATCACAACAGACCAACCGTCAATACGACGCATTGTACAAAACGACAATAAAATTGTTTTGCGAACAGACATCTTTTTCAAAACACTCACACATTTAAGTAGGTAGGTACAAGCGTCATGTTCCAACCAATTTATCAACCATGAAATTAACAATTTGTCAATGAACACCTGTTTTGAAATTGATGGTTACACCAAAACAAAGGCATTTTAAATATATCAGTTGTAAAATGTAGATGTCAGAAAAATTAAGGTATATAATTACATTATATAGCGATTATTCTTATAGGTTACATCTTATTACAATTGGGGTTGACGTATCCGTGTGGATAAAAACCCCTTATAAATAAAAAAATAAAAAAAAAAAATCTTATTACAAAACATGATCTGACTTTAGCCCGAGCCTACACCTTCGAGCCAGTTTTTGTATTTCGAACTTGCAGACTTTAGTAAAGTTCTTAATAGATACAAAATGACATGACAACCCACTGTTTTCAGGTTTGTAAAAGGAACTGTAGGTATTTCGCTTTCTGTTAGGTTCTAATTTCAAAAACAGGCTCGATGGTTTAAACCATGTCTAGAGAAAACCCTTGTTTTGTAATAAGATCGTATAGTCTAGATACTCGGAAATATTATAAAGAGTCAAGTTATTCTAATAGGTATTTCCAGTTCCACTTTATGTCTCTCGTTACAGCACTGTATGACAGGTAGTCACACCTGAGTAGGTTAGAATTTCTATCTGATAGTCCAGGACATGATCTATTATTATGCCAAGTTCCATCTATATCCGTCCTGCCGTTTACGTATGGCTGAGAAACAAACATTCGAACATAGAATTAAATTACTCTAAGCATCCGAACATGTTCACCTTTATAAGATTAGTATAAATATAAAAAGTAGATTAGTGGGATTAGTTTCGGAATATTGTTGAACTGACGACCTTGTGTTGGTATAGACATAGTATGAAGCCGAGGCATGCACCTTAATTTCTTTAATCACTTAGTAACGCCACTCCCGTCAAATGAGTTACAAGCTCTGACTTAATACTAGGAGGGAAAACTACACATATACGTAGTGTCAACACCCTGTTGGCCTGTTGTTTCTCACTTTCACCACGAACCAGATACAAAACACATCACACAAGACAACCTACAGTCCTAGATACAAAAACTTAAACGTGGATCTAAGATACAATAACCTCGTCTACTTCCGCGTGCGTCGAAATTTTATTATTAGAACAAAATAAATTACATAATATCGTGAAACATGAATTGAAACTTCTCGCACAGACTTGAAGGAACATACTATAGGTAACATAAACACGGCACTTACCTAGAAACGAAACACGTTAACACTACAGAATATGTACAATTGTTTAATAACAAAATGCCGCGGGTAACCTCTAGCAACATCAACGCGCAACTGAGAGCTCAACAAACACTATAGTCGGCTGAGCACGATTCAATTCATTAGTACCTACTTACAACTACGAGTAAAGTGAGTCATCGGTTACGGTCGGCATACACTACGCGAAGATCGTCTACGATCGCATTTTTTTTGGTCAGAATTATTATTTTTCATAATAAATCATTTGGGCTCGACAATTAAAAATTAAAGGTAATTTAAAGTATTTTGGAACAACAACAAATTGGCATAAGCAATTACAATAGAAACGAATGATAGCTACCAAAAATAGCTGTGTCGCAACTATCAACGCCTCTGACGGGTTTATGGCTCAGTATTTAATAACACCGGCACAGGTCGATCGATTGGGTTAAGCTACGCTTGCCGCAGTTGGTCCGTGGATGGGTGTCCGTCTTTACACACCAAGACCCCTCCGTGTCCTCGGAAAGCACGTTAAGCCGTTAGTCCCTGCTGTCATTCGTGGATCTTTGGCACCAGTCTTTCATACATAAAAAAGAGAGGCGTTCTGGTATAGTATTAGGGATCAAAGGAACATTACGGAAGACGGTTACAGCCGGATTATGATTGCATTTAGGAAAATTAGCAAAATCATTGTGTATTCTTAAAGTTTGTTCTTGTTCTTTCTTTTTTTTTCTTCTTTCTGTCTTGTTTCTTTCTTTTCTTATCAACGAATTTATTCTCGGTCCCGTATTTCCAAAATGGCTCATGATGACAGAAACTAAAACTTTTATACAAAAAAAAAAAACAACCCACTTCCATAAAAAAACAAAGTTTTTAAAGTGAAAAAAAACTTTAATTTCGGAATTCGGTGTCTTTGGATCTGAATTTTAGTTTTTGCCACTGACTTCCGAAATTAAAGTTATTTATCACTTTAAGTTGTATTTTTTTGGAAGTCGGTTGTTTTTTTTTTATAATTAAAAATAATTTAATGTTGATTTTTTTAAAACCGCTCGACCGATTTCGATAAAATTTTAATAGGACCACCTGGGAGGTAAAACCCTTTGAAACAAAAAAGAAATTTCCAAATCGGTTTAGGCGTCTTCGAGTAATCGCGTCCGATGAGGATACGATTGGAAGTAGAATTAAAGATGAAAATGGCTGGGTACCGATTATTCCTGCTGTTGCAACATTTCGGGCAACAAAAGGATACGGAGATGTCGAGCGCCGAATGTTACCTTTGATTTTAAGTTATGGTTCACAAGTTACAGGTAACACTGGAAAGAAAAAATTCTCTAAAGGATAGCTGTATGTTGCTCTGAGACGTGTTAAAACCTTGGAAGGAATAGCGTTCTCTGACTTTGATTCTGAGTTGATTTAGATTCGGCACGGTTGGCGCAGTGGTTAAGCAATTGACTGCTGCGCTGCGTGTCGCCGGTTCCATTCCCGCATGGAACAAATATTTGTATGACCTGCAAAAAGTTGTTCCGGGTCTGACTGTTTGTGTATGTGAGTTTAAATGTTTGTAAACGCACACACAATAACTTGACTGACCGGTTGGCGCAGTTGGTAGCGACCCTGCCTTCTGAGCCGCTGGTCCCGGGTTCGATCCCCGGACAAGTCAAACATTTGTGTGCATGAACATGTATGTTTGACCTGTGTCTGTCTGGGTGTGTATATATATATATAAGTATGTATATCAGTCATCAGGTTACCGTAGTACAGGCTCTGCCAAGTTCGGGACTTGAAGACCTTGTGTGGATGTTGTCTCATATAAAAAATAAAAATAAATACAGGGGAAATCCTAGTGTGAAGAAACGTTTTTAAAAAAAACCCAAAAAAAAAATTAAAATAAATGACAAACACACTAGTCGCCACTACGATTTCGAAGGTTCCCCTCGATTTCTCTGGGATGCCATCATCAGATCCTGGTTTCCATTGAAGTACCATCCTTGGGATATCTCCTTTCCAACAAAAAAGAATCATCAAAATCGGTTCATAAATGACGAAGTTATCCGCGAACACACATAAAAAATATATACGGTCGAATTGAGAAACCTCCTCCTTTTTTGAAGTCGGTTAAAAATACGAGTTCGTAGAAATCTAAGTGAAATTCTAAGTAAATAAATCAAAAGTTTATTAACCTTTTCTTTGTAATTTCTTTAGTTAAATACCTTCTGCTAGTTGTTAGAAGTTGATTAAATCTCAACGATAACCCATTTCAGTTTAAATTAAATTTTCCTTGTATTAAAATCTTATGAACGGTTTCATTTTGTTCTAGTGCTATTTTCTTTAACTCTTTGTTTTAGTTTATGTATAAAACTGTAGTACTCTACTTTTACGGTTTTGTTACGCGACCTCCTTTACAAACAGTAGTTGTTTTTATTTATATTCATTTTTAAAACAATTACTACATTATAAATAAATGGCACGTCAACACGCATCGTGAAAACCGGCCTTGTCCCACTAATGTATAATTCCACAGATTAAAAAAAATGTACTTAGAAAGAATGAATGTGTACCGACGTCGTCCTGGCAGCAGACTATCTGATGACGTAATTCCAAGTTCCCTTGCCAGTATTGCCCAGAAACAACAGTATTTATAGCTCCTAATCTGACAGGCTGAACAGACAGCAGTGCTGCTGGGAGTTTGTTCCGCCACATCTTCTTCCTAGCTAAAGCACTAGGAAGTGGTGAAGGGCGGGCGTTTTGGGGGGACTGTCTTATGTGATTTTGACGTTCAAAAAATGCCGATTCTCAGCCTAGTTTGAATAAATGACTTTTGATTTTGAGTTAATACATAACGGCTGGGTAGATCTTCCGATTTAGTTATTTTTCACTTATACTGTAAAATTAAAAAACGTGGATGAGAAGAGAAATCTCAGCTAAGGATCATCAGAGCTATATATAAAGATATTTGTTTCGCGCGGGAATCCAACCCACACCTGCGGCCTGTGGTGGTGTGGTTAGCTTTCTAAACCGATAAGCCAGCGTCTATTGAACCATGCCTGTGGTGATATCACCAAAGCATAAAATATTCCCTAAAAACTATTTAACAAAAAAAAAGGTGAATACATGACATATCATTTTTCTTGTTATCCTAACTGTCAAAAGTAATTGGTGACTATAGCTACCGATAAGTTCAACCTTCGATTTCATTGTTGTCATGGGTCGACCCCATGAAAACAAATCATTATCCCAGTACATCAAGGCAAAGAATGACGCACGAGACCAGCTTAATTGGGGACTATTGGTCTTCGTTGACGTCACTGTTAGTCTTCCGCGCCTCTGCGTCCCGAGGCGAGGTCAAGGTCGAAGACACCAAACAAGGAAGTTTATAGTGTTGCAGTTTTTGTTTCACTCAATCTCTTTACTAAATATCCGCGTTGAAGAAAATCACGATGAACTGTAAAAAAATTTTACATTGTTAGATACCTACCTATGTCTGAGTTTCCTTAAAAACAAACCCCATGTTTATTTTTTGTAAGTGGGTGCAGTCGTGGCGGTCGAGACTTCGAGAGCAGTGGTGGCTGACGGCCCCAATTTACGAGTTGTAGGTCGTGGGTTCGAGCCCAGGCTGCTTTCGCAATAGAGGCTAACAGTTTGAGCAGAATACATAAAATAAATATTAAATAATTGTTAAAAACACATTTTTTTTATTTCTAGTTAGCAGCCCCCCCCCCCCCACCCCCCACCCCTCCCCCTCAAGAGAGATACGAGACAGATTTTACCTTATAAGAGTGATCATGTAAGCAAAAACATTGTTTTTAATCATAATTTGGAATTTAGTATTTTGTGACTCGATTCACAAAGTTGTAAAAAATATTTTTATGGCATGTGGCACATCACTAGCAAGAGGATAGACTAGATAATTTTTGAGTGAGTTGGAAGATCCCGGTCGCTTTTGTTTTTTTTTTTAGCCATGGAAATAGCTGTAACATGGACAGCTTTAATTGAAGTTCGAAACTTTGCGAGTAAATTAAAAAAAAACCTAGCTGGCTAATGTCACTAATTTTTAATTTAAACGTACTGTAATGCAATACAAATCTAAGTATAATTAAAATTCAGATTGTACGACTTTTACTTCTTTTTATTTGTATTTATATGTAAAATTTGGGTATTTTTTAAATAAAACATTGAAAAGTCGATGAAAAAAAAACCACAAGGCATGAGAAGTGTTTAGGGGTCTGAAAGGATACCAGATGACCTCCCAGTCGACCATTTCAATTTGGCACACGATGCCCCAAACACCCTGTATGTACATAGATAAGTCTATGTCTTATGTATTTATTGTATATGTAATTGGTACACCACTGACTACCTGCAGTATTGTCTCTCCTTCTTCCTTCAATCCATCCAAAGGTTGTCTGTAAAAGATCGTTTTAGCGATAAGACCGCCCATTATGTCACCTTATGTAAAATTTCTACATTTCTATCTGTAATTTTGTTGGTGTACGTAATAAAGAGTATTCTATTTTAATTAAACCATTTACAAATAGGCACTTTTGAACTATCATAGGAGCGATATGCCTCGTATTCCTGGTAGCCGAATTCATAGGTAACACATCAACACAGTTAAATTTTGCTTACATTCATGATGTGCAAACAATTTACCTACTGCATTGGTTAGACCGGCAGGCTTATTACACATCTTGCAGAAGCCTAGCGATAGCAAAATTTGCGCAATCAAATATGTATCAAAATCAAAATGTATCAGAGATAGCCACACCAAGCAAGCTAGAGATAGTGCTGTCTCTAGGGAACAATCAGTTGACTAAAATGTGCAGTGATCGCATGGTGATCGCGATTATTTCGTATTGCGCATGGTTTTTGACTGCAGAGCGACAGCCATCTGCGAGCAAATTTGGCTGTCAAATTGCGATAACCTTTTTTTCCCCTGTCGTTGATCGCTTACTTATCGCTCGCTGTAATATTACTTAATATTACATTTATCGCTAAGTACAAATTAGTCATAAAATTAGAACATTTTTAGCTGAAATTGTGTTTATTTAACTCCGTCGTGTGTCGTGTGTTCATAAACTGTGTGTACTGTAAAATAATATTCATTCAGTCTATTCTAGGCATATAAAAAAATTGTTTGCGTCTCTATTGAGGTAAGCATAGCTAGAAACTCTAACCGTCTTATTACAAAACACGATCTAACTTTAGCCCGAGCCTAAATCTTCGATTTAGTTTTTGTATTTGGAACTTTGTGCCGACTTTAGTAAAGTTCTTAATACAAAATAGACAATCTAAGACCAGACCAAGTTGTCAGTTTTGTAATAAGAACTGTATTTCGATTTCTGTTAGGTTCTTATTTCAAAAACAGGTTCGATGGTTTAAACCATGTCAAAAGAAAAACCTTGTTTTGTAATAAGACCAAACAAGTTCATCTAGTTGGTCATCGGACACTCTATTTGCCATACTGAAACTGGAGTAGGTACTGTTAATTTTAAAGTTCTATTACACTTACGTCTGTTTCACATATTTTTAATTAATATAAACTTACTTGTTGATAGAACAGCCGAATATCGTTTGGAGTTCAAGAAAACACTGATTTCACCGACTTATGCATGTTGTAGCCGACGCGCGACGCCAAGCAACTTTGGTTTTCAAGTAGATTTTAATAGATATTTAAGTATGTTTTCCATGACAAAACTTTTGCTACACTTGTTTGAAAGTTGAATTTCTTATTAGGGTAGTTCCAAAGATCGGTACTTATTTTTTTTGGCGCTAGTGTCGTAGCATAGCAATAGCGAACGAATTTTAGTTAGTAAGTACCGATTTTTATAACGTTAAGCGATTGATCGCGCGATGACAGTGCGATGATTGCTGATTGCTATTTTATACGTAACAAGCCTGCTCTCAATATTTCTAAAAGTTTATCGCCGCTGAGTTCCATAGTTGCTTGGCTTTACTAGATGTGATTGCTAAACTAAATCTGGTAAGCGTTAATCTGTTTACACACTTTTATTAATTTGATTAAGGCTATTATAAATAAGCATTTCACAAATTTTGAAGATTTTTGCGAAAATTATTGTGTCCGTTAATTATTGAACAGCAAAAATAACAAAAAATACCAGCAATAAACTAATTCTCAGTAAAAAAAAACAGTCACTTTAATACTCGATTGGCAAACTACCAATTGCACATTTTGCTCCTATTTCTTAACTGCCAATAAAATCGTAGTGTTATGTCAAAATCTAACCCTTATTAGATGCATAACATAGGTACCCCACCGAAATAGTAACATCGCACCTATTAATGTTTTAAAATAGTTAAAATGATCATCTTCTACCCAGCTTTTTCCCAACTGTGTTGAGGTCAGCTACCACTGCACCACCAAATGCAGCGGAATACCAGTTTTATACACGGAGCGACTGCCTATCGGACCTCCACAAACTAATTACTCGGTAACACAATAAGTACCTTATCATGTATGATTGCTTGTTAAACCTCTAGGCTTCTGACCTCCCGTAACGACTGTCAAAGATCTACGAATGACAGCCAGGACTAACGGCATAGCATGCTTTCCAAAGCACGGTGAGTTCTCGGTAAGTAATGGATGGTCACTTATCCACAGACCAACCTCGGCAAGCTCGGCTTCGGCTTATCATTCTTTAGCTCTTTATTATATCACCACCAGCGTCTCTCAAATACTGGACATACTTAGATTAATGATCACATTATGCTCGGCTCCTTTTTAAAAACATTGTGGTATAAATGATCCTGTCCCTATACAGTATTCTATAATCTTCGTTGTTTCTGAGACAGCTCTCAGAAAAAACTAACTGATTTAATTTATGTAATTCGGTACACAATTATCAGAATAACAATAGGTAAGTCATTTATATTGGTTTAAACATAATTAATGATAACAATCCCTCTGTTATCAGTTTTGTTATGTGTCTTTATCAACATACGCCAAGTGTTTGGTACTTTAGATGCTTTATTATACATGATTGATTATATTCATGTAGCTATAACTATAAGTAGTGTGCTATCTTTCGAGATTGAGAAGCATCTACCACCAGACCATCAGTCTGCTTCCATCTACAACGAATTAAATTAACTTTTAAATACCTATCCATCCCATGACGTATCGAGAATGTAAAAAATAATTAATAGACTGGCTAAAATGCAAGATCACGATATTGAAACTCTTTTACAAACCATCATGCGATAATTTGACAATAAGCGACACCCACTCACACATGCACACACACACACACACACATACTTCACACACCTACACTCACGCTCACTCCTTCCTAGATATAAGTTGAATTTCTTTTGATGTACCTACACTCCCACATAACTATTGTTTCTAGTTTTAGTAGAGCGGGGTCTCCTAACACAGGTATTTTTTATACATAAAAGGAGGCCTCTATGTAAGATTAAATATTGTAGAAGTTTGTAAAGTTTACTGAAATAAATGATTTATTTATTTATTAAAATGGACGTCACTATCCACAGAGCACGGAGAACTTCACAGCGTCTGCTGCTGGAGGCAGCATTGTTAACACTTTCCGTACAAAACAACCGTGTCATCTGCACTCCGACACTTTTTAAGTATAGAAACTGCCGCTTTTGAGGGAGGTTTGTGACAGGAGATGTGCGCTCAACGTACTTTCAGGCGCCACGAATGTTATAAGTAGGCCCGTCCATGGTCACCGGCTAGTTTATTTTCAGGGGATGCAACTTCAGCTCCACGAATCGAGCTCGATCATTTTTGAACTTCACCTCAGTTATTTCATTCATACAAGGATACAGCAGAGCTTAACAGTTAAGAGAGTGTAGGACGCAAGAGCGAGCAAAGCGAGCTTGAAAATGTTTGCACCTCGCCTCGAATGGGATAGGCTTTATTGTGTCAACGCATACAGAAAGAGGTCTCAAGCAGTGCGGTGTGTGGTATGTATCTCTTACCCCAGAGATCTAGTGCATTTAGACGAGTCGCCGCCATCGTCGCTTCCTGCTGTATGAACAGGTGGAGCTGTGGTAGTCTCAGCATGGCTTCGACTGCTGCAGTCGGAGTAGTCCTCATGTAGCCTGTAGTCGCCATGCAGGCTAGTCTTTGCATGCGTTGTAGTTTGCTAGAAGCTGTACCCAGCTTGGTTTGGAGCCACCAGACCACAGCCCCGTAGGTGATCATGGGGCATATCACTGTGGTGTACAGCCATAGTATAATTATCCCTTTTTCTCACTTCTTATCTATCATTTTCCTGCACTGCCAGAAGGTTATGCAGGTCCTATTTAGTTTGTTGTCCAACTTACTGTCCAGAATGACCCCGAGGTACTTGACTTTTTTGGCCAACTGAAGTTTTGTATTGAAAAGGTTTGGTAGGCGGAAAGGGCCTAATGCTCGTTTTTGGGTAAACATAACTAGTTCAGTTTTAGTGCGGTTCACTGATAGGTCAAAATTCCTGCACCATCTCTCTACGATACGTAGCGCTTGCTGAGTGAGGTTGCAGATCGTACCCGCCACCTTCCCCGAGACAAGAATATTTTATGTAACTTTAATAGTATTGCATTTTAAACATACACCTTCCGGAATCAATTCTCTGAATGATGGTGAAAACCACATCAAAATCTGTTGCGTAGTTAAGAAGAACATCGCGGTCACAGACACAGACAAGAAAGGAGACTTAAAGGAGACACGTTCACGCGCGTAATCCTAGATGCAACAAGGTGGGCACCTAGTTGCGCTAGTAAAATGCGAGCAAGCGAATGTAGACAGAATATATTGGCTCCTAATATCGGTTATCCGCGCGTAAATCGCTTTATCTGGACAAGGTCCAGTCTCAAGGTCAAGATTTTTTATTTTGTTATTTGTATTTTGAGTTTCACGAACTGTGCCCAAATAAACGTTATTCTTTCTTTCTTTCAAGGTCAATAGTTGTGGGGATCTTTTTTGAACATTTGCTTCGAAAGACATTAATACAGATGCCATAATTTTGTTTTATTTTATTTGGGAAAACAAAGAATCGTACATTGTATATTATATATAAATACGCCGTATGCTATAAGTAAATGTACAATCCACTACGTTTCCACATGTTACTAGAATAGATAAGATACAGTTTTGGTAAAATAATATGTAGCCTTTGGCATAAAGTTGACAAGTTATAAGGGGTGACCAGTCAGTTCACCAAACATTCATTCAAAATTTTTTACTTGACAAGCAACGATTGCCAAAAACATTATTTGTCATTTCATCATTCTACAACAACAAGTTTACCAAATATTTCACAAAGCAAAATAATTATCCGTTAAACTTTTATTTAATAACATATTGTTTGACAAACAATTCATTATTTTTTCATTCTATTTCATAAACAACGTTTGGAATAAAGACATTACACAAATTGCCTTAATATAATGTAATTAAAAAAAAAACTCACATTAGTATAATTGCAAGTGTAGTTGTGTAGGTTCCTTTAAACCCTGCAGACATAAATAGGGGCCCCGCGCAGCGGTTCTTTGTCGACCTGCCGACGGAAACACTAACCCTAGACGGTTGACTTCAGGGGCACCCCGTGGTTTGGTTGGTTAAGTTCCTTTAAACCCTGCAGACAGAAATAGGAGCCCCACGCAGCGGGTCTCCGTCGACCTGCCGACGGAAACTATGTTTTATTTTATAAACACTCGTTTTACAAACATATAATTGGCAAACAATTCTTTTAACAAATGCATCAGATGATATTTAATCATTTATACATTTTTCATTTCTCGTTTAGATTTATTAGGATAAATCACGGTTCTAATAAATATCATTTCCTCATTGGTTTAAAGAAACCTAACCGAACCTAACTCCCCGTGACGTCGACCGTCTAGGGTTAGCGTGTCCGTCAGCAGGTCGACGGAGCCTCGCTGCGGGGGCTCCTATTTCTGTCTGCAGGGTTTAAAGGAACCTACCCAACCGAACCTCAGGGTGCCTCTGACCTCGACCGTCTAGGGAAATGGCAAACTAAAGCAACTTGTTCTCTAATTGGGAATCGAACGAGCTTACCTGTTAAGCGAATTCTTGATTCTAATTTTATAAGCGGGTGTCTGAAATATGTATAATTATTATGTAGGACACATGTGTGAAGGAAGGGATTTAATATTGTGTTGAATAATTCTATTTCAGAAAGCCGAGAAATAAAATTCTATCTTTTACGTTCCAGGCTTTAAAAAATGACGGAATATCCACAGCATACCACGCCCAAAGAAGCCCCATTACCCCTTAGTCCTATGCCCCAAGTAGCTCAAATACCGCTGAGTCGTAAGCCCGAAATACCCCTAGGTCCGTGCACGGTGACCTGTCCGTCTGGCGTCGCGTCCATCCTCGCCACCTGTTACGATGCATCCTACCACGCACACCCATCTAATGGCATTGCTCTTATGTCTGTGAGTAGACATTTTAGATTTATAATGTTTATCTGAAAATATGTCAATATTCAGAAAAACTGATATTATATTTTGAGAAATTGTAAATTGAAGTTATTATATTATTAATGGGTGATAGAAAGATTGAAATGCTAATATTTTCACTACGGTATAAAAATGTTTTGATGGGAAAAAATCTAGTAAAGTTCGATATAGTTCAGACTCATTTAAACCATGTCTAAAGAAAAACCTTATTTTGTAATAACACCGTTTCGGTGTTATTACAAAATAAGGTTTTTCTTTAGACATGGTTTAAATCATCGAGGCTGTTTTTGAAATAAGAAATACAGTTCCTTTTACAAAACTGACAACTTAGTCCAGTCTCAGGTTGTCAATTTTGTACTAAGAGCTTTACTAAAATCAGCATAAAGTTCGAAATACAAAAACTGGCTCGAAGTTTTAGGCCCGGGCTATAGTTAGATCGTGTTTTGTAATAATACCGAAACCGTCTTATTACAAAACACGATCTAACTTTAGCCCGAGCCTAAATCTTCGATTTAGTTTTTGTATTTGGAACTTTGTGCCGACTTTAGTAAAGTTCTTAATACAAAATAGACAATCTAAGACCAGACCAAGTTGTCAGTTTTGTAATAAGAAGTGTATTTCGATTTCAGTTAGGTTCTTATTTCAAAAACAGGTTCGATGGTTTAAACCATGTCAAAAGAAAAACCTTGTTTTATAATAAGACCAAAAGCATTTATTTCAATTAAACCATTTACAGGCACTTTTGAATTGTCAAGTGTTCGGTCAGTCAGAAATATGAAGCTAGTTGCCCATTCCAAAGCGTAGTAGGTACCTATGGAGAAGAACGGGCAAGAAACTCCATGGACACTCTTTTAAATTATATTGTCACATATATATTAGTTACATCATTAATGTTGAATAAAGGTATAATTATATGTGAGAACGATGTAAATAAGACGTACACGTTGAGTGTCCAGAGTACAGCAAATAGAAATTTAAACAAAACAATTCATAAATAAAATAATAAAAATAAGCCGTGGCGGCTAAGAGATGACCAGTCCCAACTAACAGTGCCCGTTCACGAACATGACGATGTTTGAAACTACCTTAAGGAAGGGCCGACTAGAATCAATTCTATTTTAATGTAAATGTTGACGTTCAAAAGTGTCTTTTATGTGCCTATTTGAAATAAATGCTTGCTTACCCTAGGCTTTGCCTTGCTTTACTTTGACTTTGATATGTTTAAAATTGCTTACCGCGAAAACAGTGAGTTAGTGTCAACTTTACAAAAATCGTACCACTGTCTGTAGTGCAACTGCACCGTCTGCATACGTTCATGCACTTTATTTAAATAAATAAAAATGTGCAATAACACTGTCTTTTTTTGTATTTAATTTATGTTTAAATGAAAGAGGCTTAGAATAATTTTAATAATATGTACATATGTATATAAAAAATAAGGAATTCGTCCGCATCGCTGTCAACAGGAAAAGTGCCCAAAAGGCTGGCAGCATTACCATGGTGTATGGCGATACTGATTCTTTGGCCAAAAAATAGGCCAGCGCTCTGGTCACGTGAAGAGCCGACTAACCGCTTGGTGATAAAAACAAAGTGGGCACTCGACCCCTATGGCCCTAGTGTTTCTACCCCAAACGGCTCGAACATATAACTCCCAATAACATTGGAATACTTTCGCCGTTTGAGGTTTTCTGCACCTGCAGCAGCCGCCCCAGCACAGCCCGCCGTACTAGGAAGATGGGATGGCGCAAGGGTGTCGACACATGTTGATCCCACACCAAAGGACTGCCTAACTTCCAGGGCATTGTGGTCATTACGTCTGGTCTCTACCCATCGTCGCGTGTCAAGCCGTTGGGTTCTAAAACAGCTGGCACCCAGGGTGACAAGAGCACGGCGGATGATGTCATTAATGCTGGCGTGCCATGCTATCCGGCCTGCGCTCTTACTGCAAGATAGGCCATGGTGTCCGAGGTACTCGACAGCTATACCGCACGGAGCCCCGCAAGGAGCGCCCAGACGCAGACAAGTAGCGAGCCGGAAAGCGGTATCACCCAGCATAGTGCCTATGTTGGGTTGCGGTAGCGCCTAATGCCAGAGGCCCGACTCCCACTCTCCCACAGCCAGCAGGCGGGTACACTCAGCAGTATTGGAGGACGTATTGATAAGATTATTCCGTACCAACCTACAGAGCGGCTCATCTCGCTGTCTCTGGGAAGATGGGTTCATGGGCCGATCTGTATCCGGGCAAGCTGCTGTCCAGGCATTCACCGCATCGGTCAAACACGGCACTTGAGAGTCAACCAGGGAGGGGCTACAATTTTTCCGGTCAACGTTTTAGTGCTATGGATAGAGGACAGGAACGCCGCTAAACTAATACTGGTAATTTTGCGGTTTCCGAGGCCACCAAAACGGATGGGTAGTGTTGCTTGAAGCCAGGTTCGGTCGTCCTAGGCCACATTTAAAATGGATGTTAGTGTGCTGATAAGCATATAAGCATACTTGATGTATTCTCTTGTAGCTCTCTCAAAAAACTCAGGAAATTCTCGATGATTGTGCATGTGTGTGCATGTACGCGGCCCTCGAGTGTTAGCTTGCGGTAGCAGACAGCTAGGCGTTACATGGTAGGTCACACGCAAAGTTTAGGAAACTCGCGTGTAACATGAATTTTCACAAAAATTACTTTGTATTTAATAAACTGCAAAAAAAAAAATAAACAATTATATGTGTAGTTTTAATTATGTATCCATTTCAATGATGCACCTGTTTTTTTTCTAGCTGCAGTAGACTTCATAGAAGTCCTCGATCTTAATAATAAAATACTATCCTAAGGATATTTAGGAACAGTTACATGCGTAAATCGCCTGCGAAACTAAGAAGTCGAGAAGAAGAAGAAGAGTTTAATTTGACCCAGTAAGGGGTTTGGATGGGAAAGGTAATCACATGAATAAATTCTTCGACAGCTTGGTTCTTAATTTGTGGCTTCACCACACAACATCGGTATTCACTTATTGCATATGTTTGAGAGAGTTTTGATGGGACCGCCTAGTCGACGTGGCCACTAGCGGTAGATCGGTTGCGGAGAGGAGTTTGAGTGAAGGTGAATGTAGACGTAAATGGTGATGTAGAAGACATAGGAACAAGGAAGGAATGGCCTTCGAACGAGTGATTTATGTTGAGTGTGGCAATGTATAAAATGGGTGCATTGTTTTAAAAGAAAATGCGTTATTAATTAAATAGAAGAAATAGCGCAGACAGGATTACTGGGTATTTTTTTTTTATTTTTTTCCCGGCTGCACTCTAACGCAGTTCCTTGAGAGGCGTCACTGTCTCTGGATGGTCTGTTCAGGTGACAGATTCCTCAAGTCGGTCACTCGCAGGCTACAGCCTATGTCAGCCGGGGTTTGTGGAACGCCCTGCGGCACTCTGTGCGTCTGCTGCGGATTGGAAGAGAAATTGTAGCCACCGGATACCTTCCCGCCACCTGCTTTGCGACAATCGCTTCCTTGCAAAAGAAGGCGACGGCATCCCACGCGCTCTCGCCCCCAACCATCGACTGAACCATGAGCAGAAGCGAGAGATAGCTCTCTCTAAAGGTTCGCATAACTGCACCAAAGTGATCCATGACTCAATTACTATTATCATAGTGAAAAATGAGTCATGGAATTCTTATCTTTACTATTTAGTTGGATAATTCCAGCTAAACAATAATGATAATAATTCCGTTAGGTTCTCCTGTTATTGCAACCATTGTCGGTGGCCCAATGATTTCGTTCGAGTTTTGTCAGTGGATTAGTTAGCGTACTGTTATACCTTTCCAATGATAGCGGAATGGCTGACCGCCATCCGGGCTTGCCTAGTCAGCATTTCATGACTTAGAAGCTTAGAAGCTCTTATTCAGTTTTGCTGTGCAGTTAGTTGAGCTTGAAACACGGTACGGGTCGGAGGTCCTAAATCCTACTATTTCCTATTTTATTATATTCTAATTCTAAGTTCAAGTTCTCTAATCCAATAAACTATTTTCAGTTAATCAATAATTGTTTTTTTTAAAAACAAGACTTCGAAATCTCGTATAATATTTGGTGGCAGCGGTGGGATACGAAAATCCCCTACCCGAATACGTCTCTGAAATAAATACCAAAACCTGAAAAGTGTCAGTGAAACTTAACCGTTATACAGTGCGAAAAAATTAAGTGACGTGTTTACTAAATCACAATTGTGCTGTGTACAAAGACATTAAATTACACGTTGTGTCTATTTCTTAGATCACTCACAGGAACGCCGTCATCATGAGGATACTCAGGATCATCGTGACCGCTCCTCCAGCGGTAACCAGCAGAACAGCAGTAGTAGCAGACCTCTGCACCACCAGAGGATGAAATCCGGTCTCGGTTACAAGGCACACAAGACAGGGTGTCGATCAGGCACTTTGATATACTCGTACAGCTACTATATCCTAGGGCGAATACCAGAATTAACTCAGAGCCAACCTTTTACGTATTTCACTTCTAATGTACTCATTCCTATTGTTCATTATTTCTAGTTCTAATACATTGTAACTGATAAGGACCTTACTGTATGGCTAGTGTACATTTTGTTTAGACTACGCGTTTCGATTACGCATCCATATCACTGAGTCACTTGTACCAAGTAGCTTAAGGTGCAGACGATTTCTTATAATTAATTAGGTTATAATTAAACATTTTAATTTGTAAAATAGAATCATGACTTCCAAATCCGACACAAAGGAGGAAAGTTCCAGTAGCTCTAAGAGTACAAAGGTGGAAATAGAGGAAAAAATAGAACTTGGCATTTTATTCAAATTCATTAAGCCATTCGATGGCTCAAGGGAAAAACTAAATCCCTTCATCGCAAATTGCCAGAGCGCTTTTAATACAGCTACGAAAACTCAGAAACCTATTTTATTTAAATTCATTTTAAGCCAATTAGCAGATAAAGCTGAAACTACATGCAGTGTTAAAGAGTTCGAATCCTTTGAGCAATTTATCGAGTTCTTAAAGCAACAATTTGGGGAAAGGAAGCATTACGCACACCTGCTCACTGAACTTCAAGACTGTAAGCAGAGCTCCGCTGAAACAGTTAACCAGTTTGCACTAAAAATAGAAACATGCTTAGCGAAACTACTTACGGAAATAAATATTTCCATCCCGACGAAGAAGAAAACGGAATTAGCAGGACGTGTAGCTGCGATGCAAGATCTTGCACTTCATACTTTTATAATAGGACTCTTGCCACGGATATCACAAGTCGTTAGATGTCGCAATCCAGACTCGTTAAACTCTGCTATAAGCTTCGCAGTCGAAGAAGAGAAAATTATCTCCAGTATTTATAAAAGATCCAATACTTACTCCAACAACGATAAGTCCAAAGTCATGAACTCTCGCCGTGACTTCCAACCGTCACGTTTTCCAATTCCGCGTAATCAGCAACCCGATCATTTAAAAGCAGTAAATACCAACGACATGATATGCCGCTACTGCAAAAACATAGGTCACACTATTGAAAATTGTCGCAAAAGACAATACAACAATAGCAGGAATCAATCTGCTGCTTCTACTTCAGATGGTCGTCAATCCAACACTACACAAGCTCCAAGCTTTAAGCCAACTCGCAAGGTGTTTATTTTAAGTCAGGACAAGGAAGATAAAACCGACGAAGTCGACCAAAGCTATTTAAACGAGTAAAATTTCCCGATCGGTGTCGCGCGGGAAATTCGTCCTACTATATCAAAGCCGATGCCTCTATTCTCACTGTATCCCCTGAATCGCGTACTAAATCCACTGATTCCTCTGAATCACGCACTAAATCTGCTGTTTCTACGAAACTAATTACTAATTCCTCTGAATCACGTACTAAGCCCACTGTTTCCTCTGAATCACGTACTAAGCCCACTGAATCCTCTGTTCCTCGTACTAAATCCACTGTTTCCTCTGAATCAGGTACTAAATCTGCTGTTTCTATGAAACCAATTACTAAATCCACTGAATCACTTACTAAATCAACTGAATCCGCTGTTTCTGCAAAATCTCCTAAATCCTGTAAATTACTAAATTCTAAAACAGAATCCACTGACTCAATTTTCATTGCAAATCCCCATAATCCATCTTCGGATAACTTGCCAAACCTGAAACAAAACACAAATGTGAAAATCTATAAAATAAATAAAAATACAGAAAAAAGATACTTACCTCACGTATTAATCCATACTTCCGTCGCCGACAGGCCTTTGTCCTTCCTAATTGACACAGGTTCCTGCATAAGCCTACTGAAATTACATTCCATGTCGAAAGTCCCAAAGTTAAGTGATAATATAATAATCCTCAAAGGAATTGATCCTGGAAGTGAAACAACCCCAACTTTAGGCAGCTTCCAAATGCAAATATTCAAAAAGGATGACAAACCTTATGCCCACGAATTTCACGTTGTTGAAGATATTAGCCTATGTTTCGATGGCATCATAGGCAACGACCTCTTGAAAAACCTAGGTTGTCAAATCGACTATTGTCAGGAAACCTTACAGATAGACGAAGACTACATGAAATTAAAATTCGCTGAACCATTATAATTATAACATTCCACCTCGCTCGGAAACTGTAATCGAATGCACAGTAAGTAATCCAAATGTAAGAGAAGGCACGATAATAGACCAACACATCTCTGATTCACTATTAGTTGCCAATTGCATCGTTAACGTGAAAGAAAATAATCGTATCAACATTACAGTTGTCAATGTCTCTGAAGAGTCCGTCATACTCCAATCCAACCTTAATCTAACACTAGAACCTCTAGACACTCAAGCTTGCTTAAATCCTCACGCACTATTGCCTCTTACTAATACATCTACAAGAACTAGCGAAGTTCTCAAGCTGCTTAGGATTTCTCACCTAAATGAAGAAGAATCCGATGCCCTATTACAGGTCTGCACTGACTTTTCCGACATCTTCCATCTTCCAGATGATCAGCTCACATATACTACAACTACCAAACATAATATCAGAACAAGTACAGATACTCCTATTCAAACTAAATCCTATAGATTCCCTGAATGTCACAAAAAGGAAGTCGAAAACCAAATTAACAAAATGCTAGAACAAAACATAATAACACCTTCAAATTCACCATGGTCCTCACCCATTTAGGTTGTGCCCAAAAAGCTGGATGCTTCGGGACAACGGAAATGGAGAGTCGTCATTGACTATAGAAAACTCAATGATGTTACTATTGGAGAAACATATCCTATTCCACAAATAACAGAAATTCTAGACCAATTAGGGAAAAGCCAATATTTCACAACTTTAGATTTGGCTTCAGGCTTCCATCAAATTCCGATCTCCGAGCAAGACGCTCCTAAAACCGCCTTTTCTATACCTCAGGGTCATTTTCAATTTACGAGAATGCCGTTTGGTTTAAAAAATGCCCCTTCAACCTTCCAAAAACGAATGAACACATGTTTATGTAGACTTCAAGGCTCACGTTGCTTTGTTTATTTAGATGACATTGTAGTGTACTCCCCTGACTTATCAAGCCACATTAAAAACCTATCCGCTGTTTTCAATAGGCTCAGGAATTATAACCTAAAACTCCAACCAGATAAATGCGAGTTTCTATGTAAAGAAGTCGCTTAACTTGGTCACCTCATCAACAAAAATGGTGTACAACCAAATCCTAGAAAAGTCAAATGTATCACTGAATTTCCAATACCAAAATGTCCAAAAGATGTGAAATCTTTTCTTGGACTCGTATCTTTCTACAGACGTTTCATACCTGACTTTTCCAAACTCGCAAAACCACTAACATCCCTTCTGAAAAAAGATACACCATTCAATTGGAACAATGAACAGCAACTAGCTTTTGAAAACTTAAAAAATAAGTTAGTAACGTCACCAGTGCTAGCATATCCTGATTTTACTAAACCCTTCATTCTTACCTGCGACGCTTCTAATTTCGCTGTTTCCGCTATACTATCGCAAGGTCCGATAGGAAAGGACCGCCCAATTGCTTACGCGTCTAGAACACTCAACAAGGCTGAATGTAACTATAGCGTTACTGAAAAAGAATGCTTAGCAATTATCTTTGGAACTAAAGCCTTTCGCCCCTATCTTTACGGAAATCGATTCACTATAGTCACAGATCACAAACCCTTGCAATGGTTATTTAACTGTAAGGATCCTGGTTCCAGATTAGTACGCTGGCGACTCAAATTAGAGGAATTTGACTACGATATTATATACAAGAAAGGAAAAATTAATACTAACGCAGACGCATTGTCTCGATTTCCAGTAAACCCTATTCAGGGTAAACCTCCGATAACCTCTGACCCTCTACTACTAGATCTTGACACTGAATTCGATGACCTCTTGGAGGACCCTCTTATAATTCTACCATCTCCCATTCCTTTCTCCTTCGAAGATAATGACCTATTAAACCAAGAAACAAACACTGACTCTAATATATTACAAAATCCTATACCACAAGCTGAACCAACACTATCTCCAGATCTCATAGATCTAGGGCCGAACTTACCTTATCTTGATACTAGCCCTAACAGTGCCGACCTCAACCTTGACTTTGACTCATTACAAATCCCTTCGCCAAACGAACAATTAAATTCAAACGACGATAATTATTCTCAATTTCTAAAATCAATTCAAAATAAAGAAAAGATCTGCAACACGATTCTAAGAGAACACAACGAAAATCTCCTAAAAACAACCTGCAAAATAATATTAATTCCTACATCGATAGACTTAGACGAGTCAAATCCCTATATCTCCGAAATCCTCCTAAATTCTGCCAACCGAGACGAAATCCTTAATTCCGAAAAAGAATTACACCACTTTCTAAAAACTGAGTATGACAACAAGACTATCTACTTCATCTTCACAAAAGTTCACCACTTTGACGAATCATCATATCCCGCTATCTATGACACCCTGAAACAAGTAAGAAACGAAATCCTGAATTCTGAACAAACAACAGATATTGCTATCTCCGATTTCAAAAGCCCATTTGACCATCACTCATATACAAAAATTTACAATATCCTAACTCACATTTTTAACAATACAAAAATTCAAATCCATGTTTACCTAAATAAAACAATCTACCCTACTCCGAGCGAGAGACCTAAAATCAGGCGTGAAAACCATGACATTCCTACAGCCGGGCACTTAGGGTCAACACGAATGTACAACAGAATCCGAGAACAATTCTATTGGAAAGGCATGCGAAGTGATATAGAAGACTATGTCAAGAAATGTAAATTATGTCAGGAAAATAAGGCACTGAGAAAATTAAATAAAGCTCCAATGGAAATCACTACTACATCCACAGCTCCGTTTCAGAGGGTGGCATTAGATATAGTAGGACCCTTACCGGAATCCGGCTCCGCCAAACTAAAGTATATCCTCACCTTACAAGATGATCTAACTAAATATTCTATTGCTTATCCTATACGTAGTACAACCGCCGAAGAATCTAGCGACTGTCTTATCCATTTTATATCTCTCTTTGGAATTCCCAAATCTATTCTAACTGATCAAGGTACTAACTTCACGTCTGAACTTTTTAAAACTACTTGCCAATTTCTTAAAATCAAACAATTATGGTCATCACCTTATCATCCTCAGACACAAGGAGCCTTAGAACGCAGTCATTCAACTCTCAAAGAATATTTAAAATCCTTTGTAAACGAAAACCAAGATAATTGGCCTACTTATGTGTATACAGCTATGCTAACCTACAATACAACAGAACATTCGACTACAAAATTTACTCCTTATGAGTTAATATTCGGTCACAAACCTTTTATTCCTAATTCTATTTATGAAAATGAACTAAGTACAACATATTCAGATTATATTAAAATGTTACAACATAAATTTAAATATACCAGAGAAAAAGCTCTGGAAAATATACTAAAATCCAAAGAATCTTCTAAATCCTATTATGACTCACACACCAAACCACCACCACATGACAAGGCTGGTGACTACGTCTATCTTAAGGCCCACCTGAGGCTCAAAAAGGCACTATCGCCTATCTGGAAAGGACCATACAAAATCATTAAGGTCCACGATAATAACACAGCTACACTCCTTATCAACAGACGTCATGTGACTCATCATTTCGATCAAATGAAACCTGCGGTAGCTAAAGACACTCTATTACTGTCTAACAGTAATAGAGTGTCTATTATAGCCGATTAAAGTAAAATATTGTTAATTATTAGCATGTAAGTACTAGTTGGTAACTATAATAAGTGTTTAGCGTAGTTTAACTGATTACATTCATTCTATTTCAGCGCCTCGGTCAATGCAAATCAAGACCTTATCAAGCCACTTCCTTCTAGTTCCGGCATATACTTCGATAGCCTAGGAAAACTTAAAGCAATCAAAGGAAAGTTAAATATTATTAGTCATGTAAACATTTCCCTTATAAATCCTCATCTTACTAACCTCAACGATATCTTAAGCATAGTTAGGAAAACATGTCAAAAATCAAGAAACCTTCAATGCGAAAACATACGTTCTCCACTCACAGTTCGATACAACGACATTAAACGCGAATTCGACTCTGTCTCACATTTAATGTCAAAACGTAGTAAACGCTCAGCTTGGTTCGGTGGAATAGGCGCCGTTTTCAAACACGTTTTTGGCACTCTAGACGAAGATGACGCATTAAAATATGATTCTGCAATTGAATCCATCCAAAACCACGAGAAAAAGCTCGCGGAACTAATGAAAGAAAACATCTTAATTACTACTTCTACTCTGGAATCTTATAAACAAACAATTAATAAATTAAAATATAATGAAAATTCACTTAAAAGTACCTTAAGTCAACTTACATTAAAATTAAATAATATCACTGGATCTTCTGAAATTCTAATATCTGAAACAAAAATCTATTCCATTATTGCTAACCTTGAAAGCTCCCTACTAGCATTGTCGTTTCAGCTTGAAGACATAACAAATGCTATCGTGTTAAGCAGTCAAAACATCCTGCATCCAAACATAATAAGTCCGGCGCAACTATACATATAACGAACTCGTTGTTAACGACCGGTACCTGCCTAGAGATACTGGAATTCCTATAACGTTAAGTTTAGATAATATTCATTTAATATTAAGCATATCTGAAGTTGCATGTTACTATTATAAGAACAAACTTGTATTTGTCTTACAAATTCCTTTAGTTACTAATGATGAATTTAACTTGTATCATAATTTAGCATTACCGACCCCTCACGGGTCAGATAATCCAAATACTTTTAGTTTAATTTTACCTTCTAGTTCATATATTGCTATTTCTAAAGATAAGATAAACTTTTGTAATCTAGATAACCTAGATAAATGTAAAACAATAAGCTCTGAGTTCTTTCTGTGTGATATACCTACGGTGCTGTTGACAAGCAGCAATCCTACGTGTGAAAGTGAACTGTTAACAAAAATGATTAGTGCTATCCCCACGCAATGTGAAACTAAAACTATTGTTGGCGAATTGGACATTTGGAAATCACTCATGAACAATCAGTGGATTTTCGTGCAATCTCGTTCAAGTAAAGTGTCAATGGACTGTGATAACTCCGAATTACGTGAAATCGTAGTGTCCGGAACCGGTATATTACGAATCCCGAACCAGTGTACATTATACACAAAAAGTGCGAGACTTATATCGTCTAAGAACGAAATTAATATAGACATTCCTATTCCTAGTTTAGACTTTAGCATTATAAATTATTCTTGTTGTAAGATAGGTACTAAGACTTCTAGTTTAAATAATAATATATCCCCTATTTTACTACAAAACATTAACTTAGATGATCTAACTATAGATAAACAAAATAAAAAGATATTTTCGGATTTAAACCATAGAATCGATGAAAAACCTATTCTAGTAAAATTCGGGACACATTATTCTGTATTAACCTTGTGCATTTTAATTATAGTCATATCTTTTATAGCATTTAAGTTATATACGATCATTTCTAAGCATAGATCTAAGTTCTATATCTCCTGTATCAAACCGACGACCCATACCGATGACGATGACCACGATATAAATACTGACCCCGAAAACTGCAATTCCATTACCTAGATTACGAGAAATTGTATAAATTCCTGAATTTCGGCTTTTCTGCCCGAATTTCAGTCTTTTGGGGGGGGGGGCTGTTATACCTTTCCAATGATAGAGGAATGGCTGACCGCCATCCGGGCTGGCCTAGTCAGCATTTCATGACTTAGAAGCTTAGAAGCTCTTATTCAGTTTTGCAGTTAGTTGAGCTTGAAACACGGTACGGGTCGGAGGTCCTAAATCCTACTATTTCCTATTTTATTATATTCTAATTCTAATTTCAAGTTCAAGTTCTCTAATCCAATAAACTATTTTCAGTTAATAAATAATTGTTTTTTTTTAAAACAAGACTTCGAAATCTCGTATAATAGTACGCTCTATTTGGTAAATTTCCAACTCACTATTACCCACTGCCGTCTACATGCGAGAGGAAAAACCGGGAAAAACATGTATTTATAGTTTAGACTAGTGTGACTTGGTGTGACCCGAGTACCTACCCGACTGTAACTGATGAAAATCATTTACTTAATTGCTAAATCAATTTAGCATTCTAAGTAGCTGTAAGTCCAACTATGTAACCGATAGGATTCGTTTTGATCATTGATAAATGATAAATGATTTTATTTCTGTAAGTAGGTTTGTACAACCACTTTTACACGTCAATCGTATTTTTGTTAAACTAGATGGTGCCGGCGTTTCATAGCTGACTACTCTGAGAAGAAAGGCCGAAACAAACTCAGAGGTCACAAGTCTGTTTTAAAGTGCTGACAAAATCTTGGTCAGATCATGTGAAGGCTATGAAGGTCGGTGTCTGAAAGGGTCTTTTGAGGAAAAAACCACACAGATTGAGTGGACCCATCCAGTCAGTGCATGCATTTGTCAGTAACCGTGCAGCTGAACTCAGAACCTAAGGAGCTCAACGATTCGACGAACAATACCAAAGAAAGAAAATTTGAGCAAGCCGCATAAATTACTCAAACTGCCAGATCATGATTAAACTAACTGAGCAAAATACAAAAAAAGCAATGACCGACATAGTTCTCACATTCACAATAAGTAGAATAATATTATAATAACCTTTGAGGAACATGTAGATTGGTGTCTGAAAAGGTATTTTGAGGAAAAAGCAACACAGATTGAGTGGACCTATCCAGTCAGTGCATGCATTTGTCAGGAACCGTGCAGCTCAACTCAAAACCTAAGGAGCTCAACGAAGACATTCTGGCTTAGTTTCCTCTTTATAAAAGATTTGAATGTATTAAGGCTTAGTTCTTGAATGTCATTACATTAGAGCATACGCCTCTGCTCACACGTATTCCTATCCTTTTATAAGCTCCCAAAAACTTGACTGGCGCAGCCAGTAGGATCGCCGAATAGAGCTGCGCTGTCCTTCGCGTTCTTTCCGGAATAAAATGTTTTCGTGTTACGCGTTCGGGTGGCCCTGAAAGCAGCTGTGGTGATTCTATGAACCAAACAAATTGTCATAGTGGAGCTGAACATGAGAAAGGCGAGCTGGTGAGTCCAAATGTTTACCTTCCTTTCCTATTTCCTTTTTTGTTTTTTGCGATTAGAAGTCTCGCGTTATAACGTTATCTAGTGTTGCATAAAATCTGTAAGGCCAGTTTAGTTATAAAAAAATATATTTTAATTTATATTACAAAAAAAAATGTACCCTAAATTAATTTAAAAATATTTTATTCAATAAAATTGTTTAAAGTTTTATTTGATTAATATTACTATTAGATGTTCTTCTAATAGTAATCATTAATTTTTAAATATTATTTTGTGTTAAAAGTGTATTAAGGAACTGTATACTTTTTATTTTGTACTTTATATTTTTATTGTGTGTTAATAAGCTAATTAAAAGTGTTAAAAATGAAATATCACGTAAAAAATGTCAAGATTCCAAATGAAATGATTAAAATTATTCCGGTTTTTGACGGCGATAAGCGCCATTTAAATCTTTTTATACGTTGGAGTGAATATATTATAAATAAATACAGGGGAAGTGACGAGCAAAACTTGTACGTGATGCATGCTATAACGAGAAGATTACCGGGGAATGCAGCCGCGCCTACCAGTGAGCGCGATGATATTGTTATATGGGAAGAGTTCAAGGTGTAATGTATCGATGATGATGTGTTGACCCATCTGGAGCCACTATGAGAAGAACCGTTGACGAAGTTCCATTCTAATGCTAGTGCATGCGAGCAGCATACAGTTGACATTGATGATTTGAAAGTTCAACGAATTGGCCGAGGAAGTTGGATTCTATAAACAAAGAATAATATTATAGCAATGAGAAAATGCCATGAATACGTCATGAGCCACGAGTCCCTACAAGGAACATACATAGTTACCATGGACGATGCTTTTAAATTGATAATTTTCCCTTACACGTCTGAATTATCGAATAACTCCAGTTATTGCCCTATATTATATAAAATAAAAATAATATCATCAGCATTAGCCTATAATGTTCCCACTGCTGGGACACAGGCCTCCTCTCTGTAAGAGGGAGTGGGCCCGTAATACACCACGCGGGCCCCGTGCGGGTTGGTAGATATTACATGTCTTAAAATGTTTGCTTCTAGGACATGCCGGTTTCCTCACGATGTTTTACTTCACCGTTTTGAGAGCAGTGATGATGAAATAATTTACAGAAAGTAAAGCGCCTGTCTGGGTTCGAACCTACGACCTACAACTCGTAAGTCGCGGCCGATACCACTGGGCCACCACTGCTCGCCGCAATAACATAAACTAATCTAAAGGGAATATAAAAAATATAGAAAGATAGAAATCGATAACTTTGCCGGAATTAATCGTAATCGACAGTATCGCTTTCGTCATCAGAACTCGCGTCAGTCAGGTTGTTCTCTTCATCTTTTTCGTGTTCCTGATCTCGATCCTCTTCTTCATCATCTGTAAATGAACATGTTAATCAATAAAATTAGGATACCAGAATATACACGTTCAAAGAAAGTGTCACTAACAAAAATTCCATACCAGCAATAATTTTGCTGCTATCTGTTATACTGCCGACTGATGGGGTACTTGATCTCCCTCGAACCATTTAAAAACATATTTGTCTTCCTTTTTTTCCATCCCCAGTCAATGGGAGATAATTGAGAAGGCTCTTGAAGGTGCGCGATGTACGATGTTCACAGTAAATGCTGGCGTAGCTCGACGGAGCTATAGCTATATATATAGCTCCGTCGCTACGGTTTTTCTACTTCAGCATATCGTTTTCGGCATTGATTTCGTAGTTTATAATAAACGTGGCAACTCGTGTAGCGTTGACATCGCTCGCATCGGGATATTTGTAATATTATCCAATGCTTGCATATATGCCTGAGATTGCAACAATTGTAGAGCCTTATTTTTCCCTTTCCTGTAAAATGCAGGATTGAAATCGCAGCCTGTGAGGGCATGAAACCATGGCAATTCAGAGCACAAATGGTAATTTTCAAATCGTTTTGTATAGCACTCATATTGCCGAGCAATATGATACAAATATCCGTATCTATCATCATACACATAACGTAACGTGAGTAACGTGAGCATTGAAATCTACCTTACCAACATGGAACAGTTTTTATATCAGCTTCTTCGTGAGCTGGACGAGATAAATTATGATCGACGGTTCTTAGAGAGAGATCTGCGATTTTAGGGGGAGAGGCTTAGGTAGCCCGGAGGCCTCGGGAACCACCCACACCACACCCGCTCCCACCGTTACTTGGACAACTGTCGGTTGATTCACTTACTGGTCGTATAAGATCAAGCATCGATGACAATATCAGCCGGCTTACTATGACTTTTTTATTTGCAATGCTAAACTGCGGCGCTTCTTTTAGCTACAAGCAATAATTCATTAGTTTTATTAATACTGCACAATATAGTCTAAGTTATTAAAAATGCACGAAAGGCTCGTAATTTACCCAAGGACTTAAGGTCGCTTCCTACAGTACGTGTTTTTTACGGACAAGTAGGTGCTTGATCGTTAACACCAAATAGCAGACGACTGTCTCCAAAATTAAAACGTGCGCGGACATGTGGGAAATTAACACAGATTAGAATATTAATTTAATATAAGCACATACTTGTTATCAAAATACACAAAGAATTACATCTCAAATCATAGTCAGGACATTTAATAATTAATACACCTTTAATTGACATACTTAGCTGCCACCATTAATATATATATATAATATAAAACGTTTATTTTCTCTACACAAGTTATGTACACACGGCTACACATATCAAGCTATACATTTCCAGTTTACACTGACCTCTCATTGTAACGAAAACCTATACAATGCGAGATCAGCTTATACTAGAAATGTATAGCTTGATCTGTAGCCGTGAGTACATACAGTTATAGCAATAGTGCACAAGCAAATTGTGGCAGCTAAGAATGTTAATTACTTACACTTAAATAATATTTAGGAATTACAAAATAGTTAGGACCTGTACACACGTTGATACATAATACCCTTTGTCACCTTCTGTACGAGAATACTTGTAGACAGTCAGCCGGGAGCCGTCAGGTGGCGGACGTAACGTCATGAAGTCTCATCCAATTAAATAAAACGCGTCGTTAACAGACATTAGATTTTGACAGTTGTCTTTGTTATGTATTTTGTGGTGTACAATAAAGAATATATAAATAAATAAATGAGTATGTAAAATAAACATCTTTTGCCAAAAGATTTTTTTTGTGTTATTATCCATTTCTGTGGGTCTGGGCGGCGCCGACTGTTTACGGCCACCAAAAGTATGGAGATGAGGACACTTGCCCCGCTGTCGTTACCTATGCATGCGGCTGACGTAAACTGCCTAAGTAAATTGAAGGTCAGAAAAAAAATGAGTTACTTACTTTGTTAGATCCCTATTGAGTTAATGGGCAATTAAACCGGCCACCCATCTGATGCGAAATGGCCACCACCGCCTATGTACATCTGAAATACCACCGGCATCTTAGGTGCATTGTCATAGCCGCACATGTCGATCTTCAAGGTTAAGCAACGCTTGCCGCGCTCGGTCCATGTATGGGTGACCATCCATAACATACCGAGATCCCTCCGTGCCTCGGAAAACACGTTAAGCCGTTGGTCCAGGCTGTCATTCGTAGGTCTTTGACAGTCGATACGGGTCGTCAGAAGCCCGAAAGTCTGACAACCAAGTCTTGCCAAGAGGTATCGTGTAACCCAGTCACTGGGTTGTAAAGGTCAGATAGGCAGTCGCTCCATGTAAAATACTGGTATTAAGCTGCATCCGGTTAGACTGGAAGCTGACCCCAAAATAGTTGTAAAAAGGCAAGGCAGATTGTTTTTCATTTTGTCAGCCATACCTTTCAAACCGAGATAGAAAAGCTGCTTGGCACAGAACTTAGAACAGGCATGGTGGTATTGAGGCGGGCAAACTTTTTGAGCGCATTATCGCAGATCGCCTCGTCAGCCACTTGTGCAGGGAGGGGCCGGACCTGGACGACAACCAATTCGGTTTTCGTCGGGGGCGCTCCACCATAGACGCCATCATGCATCATGCGCGTGAGGGCCCTGGCGGAGGAGACGGTGTCTCAGGGTGGGCTGGTGCTGGCGGTGTCTTTAGACATCTCCAACGCATTCAACACCCTACCCTGGAGTTGTATTCGGGAGGCTCTGAAATACCATCACGTGCCTTCCTACCTCCGCCGTACGGTAGGGGCTTATCTGGAGGATAGATGCGTCACCTATCGGGGACGTGACGGTGCTGGTCGGCACCTCATGTCGTGCAGTGTTCCACAGGGATCGGTCTTGGGACC
The DNA here is from genome assembly GCA_937001585.2 of Brachylomia viminalis. NCBI lineage: Eukaryota > Metazoa > Arthropoda > Insecta > Lepidoptera > Noctuidae > Brachylomia > Brachylomia viminalis. Next base: position 17,220,851 of record OW443299.2, read on the forward strand.
GCTCCTGCGGAACATCGGCTATGACTGGGTGCTGAGAGGCGAGCTCCCGTCGGGCGCCGACTTGACGTGTTATGCGGACGACACGCTTGTCGCTGCCCGGGGGAGCTCGCACACGCAAGCGACGTTGATAGCCACGGCTGCGGTGTCACAGGTGGTGAACCGCATCTGGCGCCTGGGCCTGGAGGTGGCCCTAAACAAGTCGGAGGCCATGGTGTTTCATGGCCCCCAACGTGCGCCGGCGCCGGGATCACACATCGTGGTCAGCGGGGCCCGGATAGCTGTCGAGTCCACCATGAAGTATCTGGGATTGGTGCTCGACAGCCGATGGGAATTCGGGCCCCACTTCCGGCGGCTGGCGCCCAAGCTGATGGGTGCAGCGGGCGCGCTTTCAACGTTGCTTCCTAACTAGGGGGGCCCGAGCGCCGCCTGTAGGCGGTTGTACGTGGGAATCGTGCGGTCCATGGCCCTGTATGGGGCCCCTATGTGGGCGATGGACATGACGGCCGGCACTCTCGCCATTCTGCGCAAACCGCAGAGGGCGATGGCCGTCAGAGTCGTCCGCGGGTACCGCACGATGTTCTACGAGGCGGCTTGCGTCCTGGCCGGATCTCCGCCCTGGGACCTAGAGGCGAAAGTACTCGCGTCATTATATCGATGGCGCGAGGAAGAGCGGGCACGGGGCTCGAGGCCGGTGCAGCGGCAGATCGTGCTGCGCTGAGAGGAGCTCCGTCAGGTCTTGGTGGCGGAATGGCGGCAAAGGCTTCTGCGCCCTACCGCCGGCCTCGCTACCGTCGTGGCGATCCGGCCAGTACTCGACGACTGGCTCGGGAGAAGGCACGGCTCCCTGTCGTTTAGGGTGATGCAGGTGCTGTCGGGGCACGGCTGCTTCGGCAAGTACCTGTGCCGCATAGGCAGGGAGCCGGACGCTCGGTGCCACCATTGCGTCCATTGCGGGGAGGACACGGCGCAACACACGCTCGCCGAGTGTGTAGCTTGGGAGGAGCAGCGCCGTGTCCTCACAAATGAAGTAGGAGGCGATCTGTCGCTGCTGACCGTAGTGCGGAGGATGGTCGGTAGCGCAGAGTCGTGGGACGCGGTGGTGTCCTTCTGCAAGGACGTGATGTCGCAGAAGGAAACTGCGGAACGGGAGAGGGAGATCTCGACTCCCTTCCCCGGCCGCAGAAGGCGCACCGGGCGCAGGAGAAGGGCGGACAACGCCCTTTTCCGGCCCCCATGAATGGGTCCAGGGGCGTGGGACTTGGGGAAGTCCCCGCCCCCTATTTGTTGGACCCGAGGCGGAGGCGCGCGCGGGTGTCGACGCGCGCCTCTGAGGCGATGCACGGGGTAGTTACAACACCTCACTACCCCGTGCAGGAGACGAGGCCCGGACAGACCGGGCCAGCACTAGTGTGGGGCCACGGAAGAATTTGGATTCCCGCGGCCCCGCGCGCACGTGCGAGGAGACACCGGGGTGGTTTTAGCTGGTAAGAGTCCGGCACGCCCCTCCGCCTTTTCCCCAGGCGGAGGTAGTCCATGAGGATTTCCCCCCGTAAAAAAAAAAAAAAAAACAAGGCATGGTGGTAATGTTGCTGAAGGATCGTACGTTCCCGCGACCCCCGGCGTAGGTACACCGGGGTGGTTTTTAGTCAGTAAGAGTCTGACAGACCCCGGCGCCCGCCCCAGGGCTGTGGACATCCATGAGGATTTTCCACCGCGGAAACAAAAAAAAAACAAAACAAAAAAAAGGCACGGTGGTAATAATTTTCCGATCGAGCTCCTTCACTATGAGCACTACGGATACTCTACCTGGCAAACGTGATAAGCAGTAGTCGAACCACTTCATTATGTATTTAAGGACGAGTGTTTTTAATCATAATAGCCTTTTCAGTTGCTTGTGAACATCCATAAACGGTAGCCAGGTCAGTAATCGAACTCGTTGCGTACTTTTTTTAAAGGTAAGTTTTGTTATTTACTTCTTTCTGTAGCCAAATACCCTTAGGGCGCATACACACGAACGGGAATAATGTTAATGCCATTTCAATCTGTGACAGTCCTAATAAGTATCCCCCTACCAAATTGCATCAAAATCGGTCCAGCCGTTTCGGAGATTAGTTGGAACAAACAGGCAGACAGATAGACACTTTTTTTTTCTTGTAAGTACAGCGGGTACGAGGCAATAAGCTAGGTTATACCAGTGCTGGCAAAAAAAAAACATGTTACTTGGTTAAGTGATAATTAGGATTCCTTTTTAAAATGTTGAAAATCATCACCCAGATCACATATTTAGGTACTGTGATCACAAATTTCCCAATTTCGCAGTATTTTTTTAAAAATGTATTAATAAATAACTATGCTATTGATCGCAGTCACAAATCCAATAGTGAATATTGTCAGTTTAGTAAAAAAAGTAAGTTAGTAATATAAGTTTTATCGAGTCATGGCTTAAAAATGTTTTGTCAGCTAACATTGACACTTAATCTTTAAAAAAATGTACCTACTATACCCTATATACTATACTATATACATATATGTACCTTAGGCAAGTTATTAAAAAAATTGCCCATTTAATCAAGATTTAAAAATGGTACAACACTATAGGTATCTTTTCAAAAAAATATTATGAATATTTTCCACCATTTAGAGCATTAAAAACACGGACAAAAAATACCAAATAATGATATCATGCTCTATTGCTGTATTATTGCAAAAGTTAATCATAATACGAAGGCGAAACTTGAGGTGGTCCGGCGGCAATACGATTTCTTTAGTTCGAGACTGTACAATAGGGTAAACAGTGTACTTTATATTCATTCTCGTTCTTATAGGGATTGTTAAAAACTCACTGACGACTGGCTTCAAACCCTCACCTATGAAGACCTGGAGAGCTTGGTCAAACCCTGATTTGTTTCTAATATCGACCTCTTCCTTCCGAAATAGACTCATTACACTTAAATTAAGACACGCACACACACACACATACTCACACACCTATGCAAACACGATACATTCGCTCGTACCTACACATATTCACATTATTTTTTTGTAACCTATTATTCTAGTTTGTAAACTATCTCATGTGTTTAGTATAAATTCTAGAACGCTGTTGTCCTTTTCCTGAGGTGGGCGTTAATTGTTATTAAATACCTAATATGTTATATAACATAAATGTTATTGTCATACTATGTTTTTTGTTCAATAAAGAAAAGAATTAGGTATTATTATAATGAAACAAGAATTATTGTAATACATTTATTTTTTCATTAAAACTAAATTATATACTGGCCTTCAAAACTTAATATGTGCCACACTTTCAAAATTGCAATAACTTTTAAAGTACAGAAAATTTATTTTAGAATTTTATAAGATAACAAAAAAAATACATATATATATTTATATAAAAAAAACCTTAATAGTCGATAACCTTCTTTTAAGGAATGGCTGAAAATAATATTTTTTAAACAAAAACATTCCTTTTCACATTGCTGTCTTACTTTTGAATTATTTGTTTCTGTTTTTGTTTGCACGTCTATTTCTTGATCGATGAATTTTGATTCAAAGCCACAGGTTTTGCGAGTTTATACTTGCACATAGACTATTATAGTATGACCCATGGGCGGGTTATTCCTCAAAACCATTTTATTTTAAGAAAAGGAGTGTTAAAAGAAAAAACAATGTCATGTCTTATAATACCTATCGCAACTTAAAATCTACATTTTGCGATTACACGTAAGGGCCGGTGGTACTCATACTCCTAGCCGCACTAGGAACGTGTTGACTATTCAACGACCATTTTCAAGTGATCAATAAAGTTGTAAACACTTTAATTTCTATCTAATCTATCTCTAAATCACTACTCACATTGAAATTCATAACCCTGTAACAACGTATTTATGTGGTACATAGTATATAGTATACAGTCATCCAGACCGTATTTCGGCCATGACGGCCAATCTCAACGGAGACTAGGCTTCGGCGTGGGAGATATTATAGTGCACAAGTGTGTGCGCAGACTCAGGTGCCTGGTGCAGTCTCTCTTCCGTCACTTTCATAGTCCGATGGGACGGCAATCCGACACGACCGGAGAGAGATCAAGCGCAGGACCAACGGATTAACGTGCTTTCCGAAACACGGAGGTATCACACTCCGCCAACTTCCAAACTTCAAATAACACTTTGCTTTACCTGGAAATCGAACCCAGGACCAGACCAGACTCCGGGGATACCGTACGGTCTTCGGTGAGCCGGCGAGCCTCCTTGCTGGATTACGGAGAGGGTTTGGGAAGCCGTCACCTCCTTCTGCGAAGCAGTGATGTTCGGTAAGGACCAGGCCCGGGTCAACGGCACGTTGCGTTCCACGCGCGCCTCAAATAGATGTCAGCATCAATGACGGGGTCCGCTAGGGCCGATACCTGCCAGGGTTGCGGGAAAGTCCGAGAGGGATACCGTGGCTCCTGGCACAGGCAACTGAAGGAACACGAGTGGGTTTTAGTCAGTAAGAGGCGGACACGCCCGTAGCCACCAGAAGGTTTTGATGATTTGATTTGATGATTTGCCACAATAAAACAAAAAAAAAGACCCGTCCAGACCAACGGTGCAGTTAAACATCAACAGCAGTACTTACATATAAAGAAACACTTAAGGGACCGGTTTGTGACGTCAAGTTTAACTGTCAACGACTCTCACTCCCTGCCTATGACCCCACCATGACCACGCTCGCAAAAAGTCTACTTAACTTTTTATTGCCTCAACCCACTTTAAGTAAATTATTTTGGGTTCTTGATTATAAAGAACAAAGGTACTATAAAATATAAACAGTATTCGTATTACGAGAGTTGTGTTTTGTAAACAAAAGACGTCATTCATAATAATGACGACTTTGACTAACGATTTGTTCACGTAAGTTTTTTTTTGCCCAAAAACATCATAAATAATCGTTTATTTATCATGTTTTTTCGTGAAAATAATGACCTACAACAATGTATTTATAAATGAATATTCATCCATTCACCGTCGATTAGACACAAAAACACTTAATTTCACAAAGAAACTTGGAAGCACTCACTCACGGACCATCCACGACCAGAAGGCACGTCGGTTTCTAATTTTTTTTGCATTATTTCTATGCAAAGTTTTTGATTTTGAATGATTTATTCGACGAGAATATCCTTCGGCCCACAGAGTGAACCGCCACAGACGATATTAGACCTTATTTACATTCAGTAATAGAGATTTAAACCGCGTGAATCGGTGGACCCTGTATATATGGTCATCGGGGTTTTAGCGGAAGAGAATAATAATAAAATAAAAGTAAGTGCAGCTTTAATAGGTATACACAGCTTTCACCATAAATACAACAACGTAAACACAATTATTGTGAAAATATAAAATACGTATTCCTTAGAAGCCTATATGGACACAGTTTTTTGTATAGCACAAGCTCAGATTACAGGAGCACAGCCTTAAGTGCTCATTTATGGGGGTCACCATTGCTCATACTAAAAGTAAGAGTAGTGTCCTAACTAGCGAGAAATAAAACACGAATAACACCGATGATATGTTATGTAAAAATAGTATACAGTAGATAAGTTATACGCGCTCCGCAAGTGGCACGTTAAAACTTGGGTTCGTTCGCGTTAAGAATGCAGTGAGTCATCAGTGCAAGATAAAGGTGTATTCACAGTGGTGTTAAATTCAAACAAATTATATTTTAAATGATTAAGTTTAATGAAGCAATTCCTTCAACTGTTATTGTGAACTTGACTTTGTAATTTGAAAAGATTTGATTGGTTAGGGGGCGGGGCTAGGCCGACGGACAATGATGACTTACTGCATTCTTAACGCGAATGAACCAAACCAGGAAAGCGCTTGAGCGCCGGTGTCACCAGAAGCAACATAAATTATGCTTGTCTCTTTTTCGCTTCCGATAATTACTATGCCGCTCTACTTCCACGTGTCACCTAGAATATAGTGTGACATTACAATATTACGTTATTTTGTGTGTGCCGTTTTTGAAGAGCAAATTCTGCGTAGGTAACACACCTACCTCTTTTTACTGCTAATATCATTGTATATGTCAATGCGACTAAAATACCTCCGTTTGCTTATACTTTTACCTAATTATTTTGTAGATATTATACATTCTTCGAATATTATTCCTCTTTTGTTTCAGGAACGAAAATGAATCCAGATCCTGTTCCCAGTCCAGTTTCCGGCCCCATTCCTGTGGGTCCCAGCCCCTGCCCAGTCATATGCCCGTCTTGCAAAGCATCCATCGTTACAAGAGTCAGCAGAGAAACCACAATGAAGACTCACTTTATGTCACTGCTCATATGCACCCTGGCGTAAGTATCTGAAGTCGATCGTTTAGAACTCCGATCCCCGCTTTTGTGGATGTCGGAAAATATACCACGGGAATGTACTATCGCGATTAAAAGTATTCTATATGTTCATTCAGATTATAAACTATCTGTGTGCCAAATTACATTTACATCTCTTGCAGGGCGGCTAAGTTCAGCAGCATATGCTGTAAGAAAAATCCGTCAATTTACTAATGTAGATACCGCGAGGCTAGTCTTTTTCAGGTATTTTCATAGTATCATGTCTTACGGTATTTTATTATGGGGACGGGCTGCCGATATTGAGTCTATTTTTATTCTGCAGAAAAGAGCCATCAGAGCAATATACAGCCTCCGCAGGCGCGATTCTCTAAGGGAACTGTTTAAAGACATTAACATCATGACGGTACCTTGTCAATAAATTAAAATGAAAAATATAAATATTTTCAGTAAAAGAGGTGAAAGACACAACTATAGGACTAGATATAGGGACCAGTTAGTTCAACCAGGTTTCAGACTGGCTAAAGTAGACTCACCCTTCATGGGGTACTGTTTAAAATGTTACAATAAAATACCTCCCCATATACTCGCAACTGAATGAAACGAAATTTAAATCTTGTATAAAACGTACACTATACAGCCAAGCATATTATAAGTTGGGGGATTACATCGCTGACAAAAATGCTTGGCTCAGGGCGGGTCTTACTCCACAAGGGCGCGTAAAATAATTAATTAGCATTCGAAGATATTGTTGGAGCTGATGAAGGTTGTACTTACAATCTATCTTTGCATTGTATAAATTCAATCAAATGTGAGCACTATGTACCTACCTACTATAAAGGTTACTGGGTTCATTTTTCATTGACTTGAGTGTGCCTTGGCGGCTGAGAGTATGTCATGCTCACTCAAATGTGTCGCTGGTGGTGGCGTGTGTATTGGATCATTGAGTTCCCTTCAAAATGGTTGAGCTGAGTGGTGCTGATGCATACGTCATGTTCGTGAACGGGCGCCGTCAGTAGGCACTGGTCATGTCTCAGCTGCCACGGCTTATTTTGATTCCTGAATTGTTTTTATCTTTTTATTTCGGACGCTTTTAACGTGCACGTCTTTCTACATCGTTCTAAATGTATAATTTCAACATTAATGATGTGGATGTAACTAATATTTATGTGACAATATAATTTAAAAGAGTGTCCATGGAGTTTCTTGCCCGTTCTTCTCCATAGGTACCTACTACGCTTTGGAATGGGCAACTAGCTTCATCTTTCTGACTGACCGACCCCTTGACAATTCAAAAGTGCCTGTAATTGGTTTATTTGAAATAAATGCTTGGGATTTGAGTTTTTCATCCAAATCCTTTCAGCCCTTTTTGCGCCAATCCAGTACCATCCATCCAGACAAACGGACCAAAATACTAAAAACTGTATTTTCGGCATCTCACTCGTTCTCTAAACTCACAGCATTTCCTTTGTTTTATTATTAACTGTATAGTTTTGACTTCGTTACTATTTTATGATAAGTAAGTATAGAAAATTATTATAAAATACTACTACTAGGTACTGATAGTACCTACCCACGTACCTACTGTTAGTCACTACTGAGCATGAGGTTGTGGGTTCGATTCCCGTGACAGGCAAAGTGTTATTGGGTTTTTCCATCAGAAATTTCTCAGTAGTAGCCTTTTTTTTTTTTTTTTTTTTTTGTGTGTGGGTAATCATCAAATAACTTCTCCCGCTCTGGGCAGAGCAGGAAGGCGTGTCAGACTCTAACTGACTAAAACCCACCCGTGTTCCTTCAGTTGCCTGTGCCAGGGGCCACGGTAACCCTCTTGGACTTTTCCGCAACCCTAGCAGGCATCGGTCCTAGCAACCCCGTCATTGGTGCTGACATCTCTTTGAGGCGCGCGTGGAACACAACGGGTATCATTTAAGCTATTACCAATTTAATTAGTTTTGTGTTTCTTAAATAATAGGGTTTGTCCTCCAAATAGTAGATCTGTCACCAAAATGTAGTCACCAAACAATGCAAAATCAGTTCCACAATAAATCACCTAAAATCCTGAGATATAAGGTCTAGTACCAAATAAATGTTTTTGTATGTATTATAATAGGTGTGTCCTAATAAGTATTTAAGCAAACTAATTTAAAGAGATCACCAATAGTAGTAGTTTTCTTATTCACCACGGATCGATTGATATACATAATATGTCGACGGTAGGGCTTGGTCGACGGAGCCCCGCTTCGCGGGGCTCCTACTTCTGGGTGGTTTATAAAAAAATAACCACAAAGGGGATGGCGGGGTCTCTCAACCCCGCCATCCCCTTCTAACCTAACCTGTCCGAGTCGGGGTGCCCTAAAGTCCAGATTGCATCCAGTTTCTCCTGGTAATTTGTCTCGGGTATCATTTAAGCTATTACCAATTTAATTAGTTTTGTGTTTCTTAAATAATAGGGTTTGTCCTCCAAATAGTAGATCTGTCACCAAAATGTAGTCACCAAACAATGCAAAATCAGTTCCACAATAAATCACCTAAAATCCTGAGATATCAACCTGGGAACAATTTTTGTTTATCTGAGAACGAAAATATTCCGTGGCGATAGATCTATTTATTAGGTGATACAACTTGATGACAAATATAAATTTTGGTGATAGAAAATATAGTTCCCGAACACAACGCGCCGTCGACCCGGGCCTGGTAGCCTGGAGTGTGGATATGTGGCCGGTTGATGGCAATAGACTCGTCACCTATTACATTGGACTTAAGAGGGCTATCACCATTTTTTCTTGTATTTGAGTGTTTGACGACACACACTCAAATACAAGAAAAAAAATGATATTTATTTAGAGCACTCCCGAGAGTAATAATCAAACTTTCTCGGGCATATTTTTTTTTAATTTTGTGGCCATATCTAAACCATATTCACGAATCAAAACTTGAGTGTGTGACTCTCCAAACACTCAAATACAAGAAAAATTGTGATAGCCCTCTTAAGGCGCTGCCCAAACGTAGGACACCGCAAAACGCTCAGTTTTTTGTTGCACAGTATTGGTACATATTACAAGCCAGAATTTTTTTTTGTGTTTTGTTAAATTCTTGAAAGAGAAGACTTATTCAAAAATATTTAATGAAGATAAAATAGTAGCATGATAAAACAATCGAAAACATAGCTTAAAACGTCGCATATTTTATCAAAATGTTGAGTGTCATATTTTTTTATGAAATGATTATAAAGGGAATTCATTGAAATAAACAAATACCAAATAAAAATATTCACTGAGCGTGCAATAATTTTCTAATTTAATTAAAACTGTTAAATGAATTACTATCTACTTCAACTAACATCAAACGCTGTTTTGAACCTTATTTGTTGCCGCGATGCCCTATTGTCAATTAGGTACCTATTTGTTTAAACATAACTGGCAGGTATGACTATACCTACACCTACACTTTGCACATCCAGCACATCAAATTTCTCCAAATGATTTGAAGCCTTAAAATGTTGAAAAATAAGTTCTAAATAGAATGAGAAAAAAAAAAAATATTGACAGTGTGTGGTAACTTGACCTGCTGTGTGTATAGGTAGGTAAACCGCTGCCTAATCCTTTGAGGAATACAGGTGTAATGGTATATTATAACAATCGAGCCTACATCGATTAGTGGAATATAGTTTACAGTATTTTGAATTTAGCTGCTCTCATTCGTGGTGGAACAACGATCTTCTCAGGGTGCTTGTTGAGACTCAAACTCAAAGCATTTATTTCTAATATACCAAAGGTTCCAGGCACTTTTGAATTGTCAAGGTAACAGTCAGCCACAAAGATGTAAACAACTAACTCTAATTGAACTAACTAAATAAATTCAACTACTAAACTAAATTCTAACTGAACAGACAGCTGTGCTGCTGGGGAGTTTGTTGCGCCACCTCTTCTTCCCAGCTGGAGCACTAGGAAGTAATGAAGGGCGGGTATTTTGGGGGACTGTCTTATGTAATTTTGACGATTAAAAAAGTGCTGATTCTCAGCGTACTTTGAATAAATGACTTTTGTTTTTTTTTTGAAGCTAGTTGCCCATCCCAAAGCGTAGTTGATACCTATGGAAAAGAACGGGCAAGAATTTCCACGGACACTATTTTAAATCAAAATATTTTTACAAAAAAACATTTACATCATCCATGTTGAAATAATACATGTGACAATGGTGTAGAAAGACGTGCACGTTAAAAGCGTCCGTAATAAAAATATACAAACAGAAAATACAATTCAGAAATTAAAATAAGCCGTGGCAGCTAAGAGATGAACAGTCCCCACTGACGAGTTTAATGGTGTACGACTGGAGTGCCCAGATGTACTTAAGCCCAGCAGTAGAATGTTATAGGCGGATGATGACGATGGTAAAGACATATTTCTTGTTGCAGTTGCGGTCTACTGTGCACATGGATCCCATATTGCATGAACTCCTGCAGGAATTCAGATCACTACTGTCCCAACTGCGGCGCTTATTTGGGAACATACAAGCGATAGTTTAGCTGTACTTATATACTAATATGTTTTTGGAATATACATTTTACGAAGTTAAAATTAATTTGTAATGCTACAATACATGGCACTTATTTGTTTGGTCCTATCACTCCGATCCCAAAATATTTATCTATGTCACATACAACCGACAGCATACCTACCTCCTACTAGGTGGTAGGTATGCGTCGCGTACATGAAAATCCTTGAATCGACTACGAACCCAAGTAGGTCGCTGCAAACTCAACCTGATGTAATGGGGTATCAATTTGACCCATATTCAGTGTGTTACACTGAGGTGATCCTGATCAAACAATGGCTCATTTACTCCAATGTCCATTGTGCCCGTATACCTCTAGCAGGCGTAGTTGGGCGTAGTATGAGCACCGTGTTGTCGACGGAAGAGTAGACAAAAATGACGTTCCGTGTAGACAGTACGACGGCAGCAAAGTAAAAAGAGTCAACTGCACTTTTTACGAAATTCACTCTTTTACATAATTCGACTCAGAATTCTTTGTTTTGTCATAGGATTATTTTTCTGTTTGATTCGCAATTTTTACTAATAAAGTCACGTCAACTACAATAATTTTTCTAAAAGTGTCGAAGTACCGTATTTTATACAATACGATACAATTTTACAGTAATATTGGCCTTAACTATTTCCTTGGTACATAAGCCCTATTAACTAAATGATGTAAAATAGGAGAAGATAGCTTTGTTCTTCTATTAGTTATTACAGTATTGCGTTAAAAACGCTCCTTTGTAAAATCATGATTTTGTAGATAACCGATTATACTTTGTGGCCGTCGAGTGGAAAGTTTTCTACTGGCGATTCCAAAATCAAATTATCGTCACTACCATAAACAAATGTCAGTTTTCAGTCAGTATGATTTTGACAGTAAGGATAGAAATCTTTCTTCCGAAATAGTCTACATATCAAAAGAACTAGACAATGATCGTTACAAATGAAAGACAAAATGACAGATTGTAGAAGGATTTCTACGGTGCGATGATTAGAATAATAACTTAGTTATTATTCTAAGGTGCGATGTCAAAAATGAAGAAACGAAATGTCACTTTGTATAGAAAAAGCTATGTATATTCTTCCTACGCCTGCAGTACAGAGAACCTCAAACAACAAGCCACCGACAACGCAACAGGCGTGGTCACTTAGTGACCTAAACTTAATTAAGATTATGATAATATGCACTAATTACACGATAAGATCAGATCTTGATGGTTGGCATATAGAATCTGCTGTCGTTCGTGTAGTCCCCAGTGCCCCCTACACAAACATCATATAATGTTATCCTTTAATTAGTTTTTTAATGTCGTTCGAAATTTTTGTAATGTTATTCTACTATTATCGACTGCCTATATGACCTGACCTTAACAACGGTCATTGGGTAATACGATATACCCTTTGGCATGACTGGTTGTCAGTCTTTTAGGCTTTACCTACCCGTAGTACCCGAAAAGACTGTCTAAAATCTACAAATGACAACCGGGACCAACAACTAGTAGGGGCATTCTATACCGGTCCTCCAGTAGCTCGGTGAGCTCACCTCGCTCCGGACAGTGGTATAGAATGCCCAATAACAAACGATCGATTTGACTCTAGTATATTATTGTAGGTACTCGACCACTGGTCATGCGAGTTCGTGTTCACTCTGGTCAGTAGTGCTGACTACAATAATGTCTAATAATTAGCGATCGACCCGATAGCGGTAAAACATTGCGTTTCAACGATAATTAAATCAACGTAAAGCCTTGGTGATTTTGACGGTATACCGCTGTTTACCCGAATTTTATTTGCCCTAATATCATTTGCCATAATAGTCAACAGCCATAATATCATACGACATAATACTCATTTGCCCTACTCTCATTTGCCATATTAGTCACGTGCCAGAATCATTGTTTCCCATAAAGTCACTTACCATAACATCATTTGTCATAATCATTGTAAGCCCTAATTATCACATGCCATAATTATGATATGCCATAACATAATTTGCCATCGACATCGGGTGTGTAACGGTTGTTTATATCAAGAGAAATAGGATGCAATTGGGACTTTCGGGCACCCCGACTCGGACAGGTTAGGTTAGAAGGGGATGGCGGGGTCGTGTGAGCGAGCGAAGCGAGCGAATAGACCCCGCCATCCCCTTCGTGGTTATTTTTTTATAAACCACACAGAAGTAGGAGCCCCGCGAAGCGGGGCTCCGTCGACCTAGCCTACCATCAACCATGCACAGAAAAAAAAACCAATCTAGTCAGTCTAATACTTGTTATGCCATTTAAATATTATGTCTAATAATTATTATGGCACATAAAAATAAGGCAAACAATACTTATGGCATTCGTATCTTATGGTATCTAAAATTCGGGCAATCAAAAGTATGTCATATGTCTTTTAGGGCAAATGAAACATTCGGGCAAATGAAATTCGGGTAATTGAAATTCGGGAAAATGATGATTATGGCATATAATCTTCGGGCAAACAATAGACAACCGATTTTGATAAGCGTTTCGGCAACAATGAGGGTGGTCGCACATCTCACAGAGTATGCGTCTGGCGTAACTTTGTTAACTTCCAGTTAGTGAGCTCGACGCACTAATGCGTCAACGGTTGAGTGTTTAATGTTAAATGTTTTATTATCTAGGTACTTATGCGTTCTGGCGAACGCTACCGATGATACGTGACGCATCTTCCGTCAGATGTGCAACCACTCTAAATCATACACGTGTTTCCAAAACTTGTTTGGATTATTTGTTATAAAACATTTGTCTTTTTGGGAACAACATATCTACCGAACGCTCTTGTAGGTTTCGCCACTGAGGAGACTTCGCGTCGGTCTGAAACTTGAGTTGAATGAGCGCCTTTTTCTATAGCTTCTGGGAGTCGGTGAGGTGCGCGTTGTCGGCCTTATACACTTTCTGCAGTTGGTCACTCCGTTCATGAATAATGATGTTAGACGTGTTATGCCCGATAAACAGTCTCTGAGCTCAGTGTCAGTTCCGCTGTTGTTATTGATACCGAATATAATTATAGTTAGTTCATCAGACACTTACACGATTGTAAATAAAACTAATAAAAAAAGAAAGTGAATTAATCGTTTATGTAAGCAGAGGTAAAAAATGGGTACAGGTATCCCTACACAAATACTATCCAGTCCATTTTTGCCCAGTCTCCTTTTGTTAAACACATTTGTTGCACTATAACGGGTCAGAACTCTGAAACATAAATACTAACCAACATATAGTTTTCAATTTTAACGAGGAAATCATGGATCTACGCGCATTTTTGTAATGCTCCGCGCCGATATTATATTAAGATCAAGGACTTCCATGAAGCCTACTGCAGCTAGAAAAAAAAAGTGGTGTATTAAGGGGGCCATCCATAAATTACGTCACCCAGAGGGAGTCAAGAAAGTTTGACATTAAGCAAATCTAATGTAATAAAACTCCAACGATAAACATTAAAAAGTTACCAAGTGTATTAATATTAACGTAATTGCAAAATATGTGATAACACACCTATAAAGGGGGTGCTCCGAAAATCATGAAATTCGGGTGACGTAATTTATGGGCGATTGAAATGGGTAGGCACATTATAACTCCATTAATAATTGTTTAAAAAAATATTATGTTTGAGGTTAAATTATTTTATAGTAATGTTTGTGAAAGCCAATGTAACACACGCGTTTCCTACACTCTGTGCGTGACTAACGCTAAAGAGTCTTGTAACTTGAATTAATAAATGATATTAAGCCGCTTTGTTGTCTTCAACACCAAGCAAACGCTCACGAATCGCGCAACTCACTTTATTATTATTATTATATTAATTAATTTAATTTCGATTTTCAAATATGTTCATCCATATACTTAGTTGTTAGTTAACACAGAAATTCTTATAAGAAACTAGTGTTAGTAATGACATGACCAGACACTTTAAAAACTAAACACAAACATAACACTATCGAAAACTCCGATACCCGTGCGCGTGTTTACTTGACTGCGTGCAGTCGTATCCAGCGTTCGACATCGGAGAATCCCACCTGTCAGACAATATACACAGGATGCTGCTGGTACTAGCACGCATACGCGACAGGACGGAGGCGCAACGCTTGAGCATGACTGCAGCAAAGTTGTCTATGTGGGACACAGCAAACGTGCCAGAAGCACTGCAATACCGTGGCAGCCCCATCAGCAACCTGAATGCATTGTTGTAGTGCACTCGCAGGTCACTGTATCTGCAAATAGTCAACCCACAGGCTCCACGTGTAAAAGGACTGACAGTATGCTTTAAACAACGTTACCTTAACTTTTTTTGTACACCGTGCAAACCGACGAGCTAACATATTACATCGTACAGACAATGACCTGGGTTCTCTGTCAATGTCAGTACTGTCCTTTAAGTCATCGGTGATCCAGTGTACCAAATATTTAAATTTTGTAACTCTTTTTAAAGTGGTACCACCCAAAATAACTTTAGATGCGTTTTCGTAACATTTACTCCCTGCCTTAAAGACCATGTTTTTTTTTAAACGTAGCCTCACACTAGGAATTTCTCCTGTATCGTGGGTGCGTTTACAAACATTTAAACTCACATACACAAACAGCCAGACCCGGAACAACTACTTGCAGGTCATACAAATATTTGTTCCGTGCGGGGATCAACCGACTTGTATTTGAGGCCGTGGGCCTCCGCATATGATTCACAGAAATTGAAAAGCGTTCTCAATGCACAGACCGAAGGGCTCAGCATCACCATATCATCAGCGTAGCTTATATTATTAATACAAACACCATCTATATGACAACCGATCTTAGAGCTACGGAGCTCCTCGCTCAGCTCATTAATATAGAAATTAAAGAGCTGAGGGGAGGAAAGATCACTTGCCTCACCCCGCAATCAAACTTGTACTCCTCCGAGAGTATGCCTACCCCTCTTATATGATTCTTCTGCTTATCATACCAACGCATCAGTACAGACACCATTTCCCTGGGTACACTGGTATCCTGAAGCTTTACCCATACCTTATTACCAGACACTCGGTCAAAGGCTTTCGGTAAGTCTAAAAAACATGCATAAACTGGAGTATTCCTAGCTGTATAGTACTGGACCGTCTCGTCTGTTTGAGCGACAGAATAGCACTTTCTGTTGAGAGGCCAGGTCTAAACCCAAACTGTGCATTGCTCAGTTTCAAGTGTGCCTCTAAGTGTAGTAAGTGCCAGTACCTTGGCTAAAATTGTAGCCAGAGTGATCGGCCTATAGTTTGTAATCTCTGAAGGGTCATCCGTTTTAATTTTAATAACTGGGATTACTATGATTTGCGTCAATTTGACAGGTACATATGAGTGACTTAAGCACACGTTAAAAGCAACGATAGCACAAGAGTGAGTTTTAAAGATAAAGGAATGTTTCCTTTGAGCGAAATTTGCTGTCTTCTATAATTAGAGTCATTTTCCTCCAGGTACGCTTCGAAAATTCCATCCTGTATACATACAAATAAATCAATTAACAACGCATTTTACAATTTCCTCAAAACGGTACTAAAGGGCATGGATAGTAAAAAATATGCTTCGGCACTTTATATGGATATGACGAAGGCCTTCGACAACGTCAATCATGAAATAATATTTAATAAATTAGAAGCATACGGAATACGGGGAAAAGAGATCTCATTAAATCATATTTAAGTAACAGAGAACAACAAACTGAAATATCTAGTATTTCATATAACACAATAGTCGAAAATAAGCACTTTTCAACACCAATAAAAGCCAGCAAAGGTGTGCCACAAGGGAGTATTTTAGGTCCTCTGCTCTTTATTATTTATATTAACGACCTCCTAAAATCCATAAAATCCTCCATGGTTCTGTATGCTGACGATAGTACTGCGATAGTTGTATCTAAAGACCTTACGACACATGAACATGAAATTAACGATACGTTATCGTCTATAGCTATTTCATTTATTGGCTAAATTTCAATGAACTTAAAACAAACTTAACTAAAACATTTGTAATGACTTTCAAAAATTAAAATTGCAAATTAAGTAAATTCAATATAAATTTTGAACAAATAAACATAGAAAGAATAAACACAACAAAATTTAATGGACTACGTATAGACTCGGACATGACATGGAGGACACATATTGAGCAGTATGTACAAAATTAAATCGGTATTCGTATGCCATCTATATGCTTCGTAAAGTGGTAAATCAAATTGCACTTCTATCTGCTTACCACGCTTACGTTGGTTCGACACTAAGATATGGTGTAATATTTTGGGGAATGCCACTGAGAGAGAAACAGTCTTCAAAGCCCAAAAGAAATGTATCCGGGCAATATGTGCATTAAAACCTACAGATACTTTGTAAACCACATTTTATAAATTTAAAAATATTGACATTCCCATCACTGTATATCTATCAACTAGCTTTAGACATTAGAAATAATATAAATAAATATGAAACTTTAAAAAGAACCTGGCTTGCCAGTACACTTCAAGCAATACGCCATAGAACTGTTATGTTTGACAAAAGTGCATTTTGTATGGGCCCTAGAATATATAATAAATTACCTAATAATATAAAGAAAGAGACTAATTTTATATCATTTAAAAATAGATTAAAGATTTTTTTTGATCACTATAGCATATTACAAAGTTAACGATTATTTAAATAATAAATGTAATAATTTTGTAAAATTAAAACAAGGGTAGTAAAATTATACAAAATTAATAAATGTCAATAAATAATATAATTATGTTATAGATAATGTTTAATGTGATGTGTGTATTGAAATTATGGATCAATGTAATATTTCTCGCAACCGTGCATGTACTAATTGTGAGGACGTAGACGAGGCTAAAGTAATGTGTAAGGATCGTAGCAGGTGGCATTCTGTAGTTTTCTGCCTAGCCAGGCCTAACGCCATGGGAAGAAGGCGTGAGTATAAGTATGTGTATATTTTATTCTATGTTTATTAGATATGTGCACACCTATTAAAGTAGGATATGGTTTAAAGAACTGTTGTAATTATGTATCACCTCATGTATGTACCTACCCATATTCAAGCAAATAAATGATTTGATTTGATTTTGAGTCTCATTATACTTATAAAATAAAAATAATATACAGTTATTGCGAAAACGAAAAATTATGATATTGAACTGATGAACTATTTTTTGTGTGTTCCCAGGTAAGCGTCGCAGTTGGGGCAGTGATGTTCCGCATTCTGGCAGGAGTCCACGAAGTATGGGATGCATGCGCAGCACACACATACTCTGTAAGAAAGAACATACAATTGTACATTTTTTTTTATAATAAACTTTATGCAAACCTAATCTTCAATAGACCTATGCACCTACTAATCTTGTAAAACACATGTTATAAGCAATAAAGAATTGAATTTTGTTGTCAGTGAACTTGTACTGTAATAGTGTTTTTTTTTTTTTGGGGGTGGGAAATCATCAAATAACTTCTCACGCTCTGGACAGAGCGAGAGGGCGTGTCAGACTATTGCTGACTAAAACCCACCCGCTTTCCTTCAATTGCCTGTGCCAGGGGCCACGGTATCCCTCTCGGACTTTCCCGCAACCCTGGCAGGCATCGGCCCTAGCGGACACCGTCATTGATGCTGACATCTCTTTGAGGCGCGCGTGGAACACAACGCGCCGTCGTTGGTGGTTGTGATGCAGTTTTTGGACAGTTACCATAACCGCATCAAAACATCTTCACAGTTCGCAGTTTTGAAAAATATTGCAGTTTACTAGATAACTTTTACATGACAACATTATTCATACCATACTGAATTGATTCAATTAATTTTAGAGTATTTCAGAGGAACGTCATCCATATATACGTAACCAACTTCAATGTATAATTTCTCAAAATAAAATGTCTTAGTTCTGAATATTTATTTTCAGACAAACATTCTAAACCTATGGTCTGTCTCATTACAAAACTAATTATAACTGTGGTGCATGCTTAAGTCTATCAGACAGTTTTTGTATTTCGACTGAATTAAAGTTACAAAATCAGGACTCTTGCTTAAAATCTGTTTTTGTATTTAGAATGTAGCGGTATCTACATCGCCACATGCGAACTGCGCGTTATACTGACGTCACGCAAATCCTGCATCGCGCAAGCAGAGTTTACCGCGCGACTAGCATATATACAACTTCCCGACATCAATCATCGGGCAGCTGCCCACAAGACACGACACCCGTCTGTTCGGAGAATCCTCCCTTTTTTACGGAGGTCTGAGTGAACTTTACACCCTGTTCCTTGTGCGTATAGACGCACGAGGTACTTTGAAAATTTGAGAAAAGATAAAATTGGGAAATTCCGACAGCTTTAAAATTCTTATAGAAGAACTTTAACGCTGTCGGAATTTCCAAATTCAAAAATGGCTGGATGGTATTGAACTTGGATCTAAAGGTAAATCTTGTTTTTTTTTATGTTGTAATAAGGGCAAAATGTCTACTCTACTCACAAACACAATAGCAACGCCATTAGATGTGTGTGTGTGCCAGCTTGCATCGTAACAGTGGAGCGAATGGAAGCGCCGCAAGACGGACAGGTCACCATGCACGGCTCAGAACCCAGGGGTACTTGGGGCATAGAACTAAGGGGTACAGCTTGGGCTACTTGGGGCATTGGCATAGGACTCAAGGGTACCGGGACTTCTTTGGGCATGGAGTACACGGGATAGTCCGTCATTTTTTAAGATCTGGAACATAAAGGACAGAATTTTATTTCGCTGCTATCTGAAATGTAATTATTAAACAGAGTAGTAAACGAAGCATAATGGGAACAAACACGCAAACTTACATACCTACATTACAGACACACACACACACTCACACCCATACAATTCCGCACCATCACCCTCTTAATCACCTCTCAAGTCCCTACACTGGAAATCAAAGCCCGATACCCAAGATACAGATTACGTGGGTCACACTGAAGTTTTTAGAAAATAAAAAACAGACTGATGTAGAAGCAAGTTAATATTTGTATTGCTTATCGAAGTAGTCTCCTTTCCTTTCTAAGTACCCTCACATGCGATGGAACCATTTACTGAAGCAGTGGGCCACTCGTCTATAGGGATTTCTTCCACAACTTTTTCAAACGCAGCCACGGCATCTTCATGGGCCATAAAACGAATTTCTCTAAATTAATATTTTATTTTTGGTAATAAATAAAACGTGACGATGTCATATACAGCATTCGAGTCACCTCCGTCATACTGTTCAAGCATTGACCGACACCAATCCAAACGACGGCGTTTTTGATCTTCCGTCAAATTATGAGGTATCCATCTAGTACAAAGCTTTCTGACGCCTAAATGTTAATGTAATACTTTTTGAACTTGACTCATGCCAATGCATAAAGCAGCCCGAATCTGTTGATATGTCACCCTTCTAACAGCTTCTATCATTAGTCGCACAGCACTCACGTTATCTTTAGTAGTCGCCGTAGAAGTACGTCCTTCTCGCGAATCATCTGTGAGTTTGCTTCGACCACGTTTAATCTCGTTAAACGTATGCAGTGGCACGGGATGGGGCTTCGTCATGCAATGCTAATCGAAGTCTATCGTAACATTGTTGTTTAGTAGGACCGCAACGAAAGTCGTAGTAAATCATTAAACGAAAATTTTCTCTAGTCAAATCCATTTCGACGCACGACAGACACTTTTTAAATTGCCACCAATTTGTAAAAACAAATGACCTATGAATTTATTACACATCTACAGATTCCCAAAGAGTTCCTAATTCGAAATTAAAAAACATTTTTCATCGGCTGTTTTTCTTACTCGCCTATACTAAAAACTTTCAGTGTGGCCCACGAATGGCCGTTGGGTCCCCGTAAGCCATACTAAAAGCAACAGTTTGCAACAGCAATAGTTTGGGGTTCACTGGCAATTAACACTAATGTAACCTGGCTGTAGGTAAAATGTAAGCCATTTACTACTTCTGCTATCTGCCAAGCCTTATTTATTTTATTCATTTGGTAAGAGATTCAAGTAAATGCACAGTAAAATTTCAACTAAAACAGACATATTTACAATAAGGAAGAAATTACAAACAACAATCAAATAGTATTGGCACAGATAATAAAAAACTCATCTTTCGTCCATCATCTCACAGAATCTCAAACATGCACGACAGACGTCTATCTAACTCGCGGCAAACATCTAATCTATGAAATCTACTTCAATTATGAAGGAACCATTGGGCTTCGAGAACGAAACCTAGGCAGGAAGGCCGTGACAGCTACACTTTTGCATAGTTACGTATAGGTTATGCATGTTATTATAAACAAACATAAGGATGAGTTACTTTTGTATCGTGATCGTAGTCTCATTACTAGCATAAATAAGTGCGATTATGGGCCTTGTTGCGTCTAGCATGACGCGCGTACTACGTGCGAATTGAACAATTGCAAAATTGTTGTGAATGAATGAAAACACATCTACATTTGCATTGTATAAACTAAATCTCCTTTTATTATATAATTGCATAGGACAAGTGTGAGTACTATGTATAGAGATATACCATTTACCGGGTAATGTCTTTCATTGACCTGAATATGCCCTGGCGGCTGATAGATGTCATGCTCACTCAAATGTCTCACTGACGGTGGCGCGTGTGTTGGATCAGTTAGCTCCCTTCAAAATGGTTGAGCTGAATGGTACTGATCCATGCGTCATGTTAGTGAACGGGCACCGTCAATTGGGACTGGTCCTCTTTTAGCCGCCACGGCTTATTTTAATTATTTTATGTATGAATTGTTTTGTTTAAATTCTATTTACTGTACTCTGGACACTCAACGTATACGTCTTATTTACATTGTTCTCACATATAATTATATATTCAACATTATTGATGTGACTAATATGTATGTAACGATGTAATTTAAAAGAGTGTCCATGGAGTTTCTTGCCCGTTTTTCTCCATTAGGTACCTACTACGCTTTGGAATGGGCCACTAGCTTCTTATATCACTGACCGACTACTTGACAATTCAAAAGCGGCTGTAAATGGTTTAATTGAAATAAATGCTTTTGAGTTTGAGTTTGATGTATATATTTTAAATTGTTTGGCTTTGTATATTGAATTTTGACGACACGTTTGGTGTAGTGGCTACAGTGGCTAAGTGTAGTCATCGAAACCAAATGGTCCTGGGTTCGAATCCCGGTAGGGGCAAATGTTTGTATGATATGGACATTTGTACCCGAGTCATGGATGTATATTTATAATATGTATGTATTTACGAAAAAAAAATGTATTTAAGTAGTGTATCAACCATCTGGTATCCATAACACAAGCCTTAATTAAGTTCTTATCTTGGAACTAGATGGTGCTGTGTGCAATGTCAGACGATATTTATATTTATATTTATATTGAGGAAGTTACAATGTTTATTCAACTCAATTAAACTTTAATAAACATAACAGTGTAAACGCACCCATAATACAGGAAAATACCTAGTGTGGGGCAACGTTTAAAAAAAATGTGGTGTAATAACTATTAATAGACATACCTATTATTAAATGATAGTGTTTCAGGAAAATAATAAAGAAAAGTATCCTCGTTGGCTAAATATTGCTGAAGATAACGTTCTGAATTCAAATAACCCAATTTAAATACAGAATCGACATTTAGACTAAAATTCATTTTAAAGTACCTACACAGCACGTTCGAGGACAATGATGCTTTATGCTGTCCCATGTAATAAGAGTATTATTATTATTTCCTATTGCCAACTGTGTTGGCCCAGTGGTTATAGATTATATATTCTGTGATAACTTTAACTCACACACTGACATATTACTTGTTTAAATAATTTGGAAAATCGCATAGATACTTTTACAATGTTTGTAAATAAGCACCATGTAAATATCTATCACAAAATTTACTTCTTGTCATTGCTACATTTTTTTAATTCTTTTTACCTATTCTGGTAGGCTAATTTTGTTATAGGTGCATAGGTCTTCACATATAATTAATGTATACAAAATATTGAAACACATTTTAAAAGAGTAACGGTGGAGTTTCTTGCCCTTTCTTCTCCATACGAAACTACCTTTTGGAAGGGGCGACTAGAATCAATTCTAGTTTAATGTAAATGTTGACGTTCAAAAGTGCCTTTTATGTGCCTATTTGAAATACCTTAATGCTTTGACTTTGACTTAGTCCCGATCTCTTATGCACGAGGTTGTGTTCAAATCCGGACAAGTACCTACCAATGTAACTTATATGTACTTCTGAGTAATCTTGGACATCATTACTGACATCGGTAAAGAAAAATCTTAACGAAACCTGTGTTACCTTTGAACCAGTTTGGTGATCAATGCTCGTGTCTTCTCTATATGAGAAGATGCCTTGCCCTGCCGGCCGAGGGACAATATTATCCTGGTATTTATTATTATTGCCAATTATCAGGCACAATTCCAGACTCCAGAGATCACATCTGCCTAGCCGGTTCCCGTTCCCGGTTCCCGTTATGTTGGGGTCGGCTTCCAGTCTAACCGGATGCAGCTTTAAGGTCTCTCTCTGCACACAGCGGGCGCGGCGCGGCGGGACGGGACGGCGACGCGACACTGAGCAGTTGTAATGTACTAGATATTACGGACGACGCCACACAGAGAGACGGTTACCGGGACGGCTCTGTGTGGCGTCGTCCGTAATATCTAGTACATTACAACTGCTCAGTGTTGCGTCGCCGTCCCGTCCCGCCGCGCCGCGCCCGCTGTGTGCAGAGACCTTAATACCTGTATTATACATGGAGCGACTGCCTATTTGACCTCCACAACCCAGTTACTAGGTAATACAATACCCGTTGGTAAGACTGGTTGTCAGACTTTCGGGCTTCTGACGACCCGTAACGACTGTCAAAGATCCACGAATGACAGCTGGGACCAACGGCTTAGCATGCTTTCCGAGGCACGGAGGGTTCTTGGTATGTAAAGATGGTCACCTATCCACGCACCAACCGGACCAAGCGTAGCTTAACCTGATCGATCGACCCATGCGGCTCATGCGGCTGTTATTACTTAGCCACAAGTCTTAGCCTCTAGCAGACCCCGGTGATATTCCATGGAAACCTTATTAACACTCTGCCGGACCTAGGCATCGAATTTTATGTATGCATGTAGCTATATACCTACTCAACGTTCACTGTATACATTCATAATTAGGTAGGTACCTAAATAATTAAACAAACAAAATAGCATTTATCTCACACAAACTTTCCTTATCGATTAAGGGTATTTTGTTTATGTTTCTATTCAATGCCTACTCTTTCCAAGGCATGATATTTCAACCAGGGTGCTAAAACTAATAATGGTATAAAAGAAATTACCTGACTATGATTCACTCACTACTGTTAGCTACCACAGTTTTGCGACTACTGCTTGACTTCGCATAAATAAAAACTAAAAATAAACACCTATGCATAAAATACAGACAGACAGCAGATAATTATCTTATTCTCAGTGAACCCTGATTCTGCAGTCCACTCGTTATCAGCATTGTTTTCATTTCAACAGTGCAAAAATAAATATTGCGTTGCTTTAGTTGTTGAACAAAGCTATGATTAAAATATATTTTTTTAAATAATATAATCGCCCAGTGTATAAGGCCCCACTTCTCATGCATGAGGTTGTGGGTTCAAATCCGGGCAAGTACCATTGTCACTTTTTCAATTTATATGTAGATACTATCTCAGTTTATCTTGGTCATTACTGACATCGGTGAAGGAAAACATCGTGAGGAAACCTGAACTTATAGTTAATATAGTATGTGTAGCAGCAGCGGTGAGGTTTGTGAAAACTCAGGTGTAATATTTGATTGTGTTGAGGATTATTTGTAATAAAAACGATGTGTTAGGTTTAACGAGCAAATTCTGTATTCGCCATATTTTTTACAATACTCAAGGAGAGGGGTGAGGGAACAATATTTTACTTAGAAACCAATCACGATCGAGAAAATTAGGATGACGTAGCGTATAGTGTCGTTCTTTGCCTCGAGAAGTCGCTGTCAGTCGCTATGTGTATAAAGTTAGTATCTACGAGTACACAACAGTCTGAACTCGCCAACCCGTCTTGAGCAATCGTGGTGATCAATGCTCGTACTTTCTCTGTATGAGAAACTCCGGGTTTTTACTGAGAAATTCCTAATGGAATAACCTAAAAAAACTTTGCTCTACCTGGGAAACAAACCCAGGACCCCACGCTCAGCAGTCGTGCTTCGACCACGCAAGACTTCGGCAGACGCAGCGGGGGGTGGGGCCGGGCGAAGGGAAATACGTAGTACATATACTTCTTCTACGTACTTACGTCGTACATATACTACCTAGTACTTATATTTACCTACTACCCGGTAATTTATGGAAGACTGAAAAAAAAACCGTAGACTAGTCTATTTATCACTATGTGTCGAAATTACAATTCGTATAACGTAAAAACGTGTTTAGCTAGAGCAGTGATTCTGGTGTCGTTGACAATAATTGACAAAGCACCATTAGGATCTAAAGAAAAACAATAAAAACATTGCCAAAATTATAAGTTCCAATAAGTTTGGGATATTTAGGTACGCCGTTGGAGGTTTTCCGCACCTGCAGCAGCCGCCCCTGCACAGATCGCCGTGCTAGGAAGATGGGATGGCGCAAGGTTGTTGACACATGTTTCATCCCACACCAAAGGCGGACCTTAGGCAACCCCAGTTTTAGAACTGCATGGGGACTCCACGCTGCATTCGAACGCATTTCTTAAGACTTTTTCAGATATGTATTCCATTTTACGTATGCAACATCCTACGAATAATCAAAATATGATAAATTAAACTTTTTTTTCTACTCACCAAGATAAGAGCAATGCCGCTAGATGGGTATGCGTGGTAGGTTGCATCTTTATAGTGGTGAGAATGGAAGCGCCGCAAGAAAGACAGGTCACCGTGCACGGGTTGGGACCAAGGGCTGCTGGGGCTCACTCAAATGTCTCGCTGACGGTGGCGCGTGTGTTGGATCATTTAGCTCCCTTCAAAATGGTTGAGCTGAATGGTGCTGATCCATGCGTCATGTTCGTGAACGGGCGCTGTCAGTTGGGACTGGTCATCTCTTAGCCACCACGGCTTATTTTTATTATTTTATTATGGATTGTTTTGTTTGAATTTATATTAGCTGTACACTGGACACTCAATGTGTACGTCTTATTTACATCGTTCTCACATATAATTATACCTATATACAAGATTAATGATGTAACTAATATTTATGTAACAATATAATTTAAAAGAGTGTCCATGGAGTTTCTTGCCCGTTCTTCTCCATAGGTAACTAGCTTCATATTTCTGACTGACCGACCACTTGACAATTCAAAAGTGCCTGTAAATGGTTTAATTGAAATAAATGCTTTGAGTTTGAGTTTGAGTTTGCATTTGATTCAGGGGTTCTTAGAACATGTGGGTATATTCATCGATTTAAAAAAAGCGTTCGATACCGTACGTCATCAAAAACTGCTACAGAAGCTAGATAACATAGCTGTTACAGGTACAGCACAAAAGATGATCAAGTCGTCGTTCAAGTTGTTCAAATAGGAAATACTCACACTAGCTTGGCACAAAATATTTCATACGGCAGCCTCAAGGTTCGATTATCAGTCCGTTACTTTTCTAATTTATATAAACAATATTAATAAAATAGGGTTAACAGGACACCTAACACTATATGCAGATGACACCTGTCTCTTTTACTTTCACAAATCCATTCATAACATTATAAAGGACGCTCAACATGACCTTGATCTATTAAATGAATGGTTAAAGTACAACCTTCTTACAATTAATACGTCGAAAGCCTCATTCATGATTTTTACCACTAAAAATAAGCGTATACCGGACTTCTCATCTCTTATTATAAATAACGATATAATAAAACGATCAACCAACAAAAAATATCTTGGATTAAGGGTAGATGAAAAACTAACTTGGAAATTACACATCGACCATCTCAGAAGTAAATTAACATCGTTATTAGGAGCATTACGGAAAGTGGCAAACTGTATTCCAAATAAAGTGCGCACTTTGATTTAGAGCTCTCTAGTCAAATCACATTTATAATATTTGATTGAGATATGGGAGTCCGCAGCAGTAACTAATTTAAATTCACTTCAAAGAGTTCAAAATAAAATAATTAAAACTCTGTTCCATTATCATTAAATGATAAATGATTTTATTTCTGTAAGTAGGTTTGTACAAACACTTTTACATGTCAATCATATTTTAAAAACTAGATGAGGTCGGCTCATCTCGGCGGTCGGATTATCTCACTCCAACAAAGACCATATACGATAAAAGTAAACTATAAAATATTAGACAGCTGTAAATTTACTACACTTGCATCCTTATTAAAAACACAACTACAAACTCAATACAAACTAACATACAACTAAAGAAAAAAACAATGTCTTATAACCTGAGAAATAGATATAAAAACAAACTGGAAGTCATCAGCGTACGGTAGAAAGACCATACTATTTGAAGGAGCACAGCTGTTCCATGGATTGCCGGACGATATAAAAGAGTGCGATAACGTGAATACATTTAAAAATAAGCTTAAGAAACATGTATGTACATTATAACTTCTAATACTCTGGACGAAATTGTATTGTACGATAATATCATACTTAATACTTTGTATCTCATTATAAGCGGACTGTAAGTTCTTATGAGAAATAAATTTGTTTAAACCGAAAATTACTAATACCATACACTAGTTGTTGCTCGCGGCTTCGCCCGCGTGGAGGAGGTCGGTATCATTTACGCGGATATGTAACAAATTATTGAAATTAGGACCAACAAATCAATTTGAGGGAGACATTCTAAATTTCAGGCAGATTAATTAAAACAACATTTGAATTTAAATAATTTATTTTTCATGTTCAAAATGTCTGCCGTGATTCCTAATAATAACAAGCACGGCTCCGTTTTTTCACTTATGTTGTTGTTATTTTCAACATCATCTCTAGCTTCATTGTTTCAAACGCTGAAATAATTTTCTCTATCAATTCTTCTCTCGTGTTTATTTCAACATTCGTATACACCAGTTCCTTGGCCCGGCCCCGCACGAAAATGTCCAGCGGGGACAGATCTGGTGAGCGAATGAGCCAAGGGATGAGTCCATGTCTGCCGATCCAGCTGTCAGGAAAGCAATTATTTAAGTGTACCCTAATATTCAACGTCCAATGCGCTGGACAGCCGTCTTGCTGAAAGATGACAGTTCGGTCTCTTTCGAATATCGGGACACCGGTTTCCTCTATCAGCACTGGTAAATCGACTTGTAGAAAATGCAATTAATTTTCACAATTCAAAGTATCCGGTAGGAAGTGGGGACCAATCAACGTCCTGCCAATTACTCCAGCCCATACATTGACAGAGAATTTCCACTGAAACGACACTTGTTGCAACCAAACAAAGCAACCGGAGAGATAGCAAAGAAATCGTCACTCACTGGATGCCTGAGGGACGACATCGCCGTCCAGGTAGAAAACGGCTAAGATGACGGTGGCGGTGTGACAATCTGATAACGTTTGCAGGGCCAACATGGCCAGAGATCGCACAAGACAGAGAAGTTTGGAAGGAAAAAGGGGAGGCGTTTGCAGCAGTGGGACACAATACAAGCTTACAGAAAGAAAAAAATTGTGTATGATAACATAATAGGTACTTACGTACAGCGACTGATTTAATTCATTTAGGGCCGATCTCTCAATCGTCATCATTGTCGTCTTTCTATCTTTTAAGATACAGGCAGTACAGGCTAGCTCTTGTTTAAAAGTTATAGTCTACTATTGTATCATAATGTAAATATTATTTTCAAACAATATATTATACATATACAGTGCAAAGTGCTATGTTTTTGTGATATAAATACTTTTTATTATTATTATTTATTTATAGAATGCATTATAATACGAAATGAACATGAAGCAGTGGTGGCCCAGTGGTAGCGGCCATGACTTACGAGTTGCAGGTCGTAGGTTCAAACCCAGACAGGCGCTTTACTTTGTGTAAATTATTTCATCACCACTGCTCTCAAAACGGCGAAGGAAAACATCTTGAGGAAACCGGATGTCTGAGAACCAAACAATTCGAAGAAATGTGAATGTGACATCTCCTAGTCCCAACCCGCACTGGGCCCGCGTGGTGGATTACGGCCCAATCCCTCTCACAGAGAGAAGACCTGTATCTTAGTGGGAACAATACAGGCTAATTAAGCTTATGTTAGGTTATTCAATTATGTTCTCAAATAAACCTTATCTAACTATTGAAAAATCAGAACAGAACCATCGCTAATGCGTTCATTTTAACAATTCAAGATTATCCATTGTGTATTTGTGTTGGTCTAGTACAGATATATTTATTTTTCAATCAAACAAAAACTCTGCAATGGATGGATGCATGGACGTAATGACTAATTTAAAACCTCTACACACTTATCATGATAGAGTCCGTTAGGATTAGGAGCTGACAAGTAGGAAATACAAATAAATAACACCACTATCTTTCTATCTTTCCACTTCGTCATAGTTGTGTAGGTATATATATATTCTAGTGTTATTTATTTTAGAAGTAATAAATGTATGTATGTTTGTATGTATGTATGTATATTCTCATACTATTCGTTTTAGTTTGTTAAGTGAATTGTTTTTGATTTTATGTATTTTATTTTCTATTTTAGTCTTACACACGCTGTCTACACCTCTAAATCTACTATCCTATCGCAGGTATGCTGGAAGAGATTTCATTAGAAATAAGCATCACCTTTGTACCTATTTTTCTGTTTTTTTTCTTCTTGTCTATTTATATAAGTGTGTACATAAATGGTTAAATAAATAAATAAACATGAGCCTTATTTATGAACTTTAATTTCTTTTAAACATTTCCAATCGAGTTGGTGAACTTCTGGAGACAGCCTTTGCTTAGTAGGTATCTACAAATTACATAACATTATAGAAATAGGTAAGTACAAAACATAAAATTAATACTAGTTATGATGAAAACTATCGCTTGTAGGTCCCCAAATAAGCGCCGCAGTTGGGGCAGTAGTGATCCGCATTCCTGCAAGAGTCCATGCAATATGGGACGCATGTGCATAGCAAACCGCAACTGTAACAACAAACATTCAACTAGAAATAACTTAATTAAGGAAAAGGCACAGTTCAGTTATTTATTGATCCAATCCGCCGCCACGAAATGCTGGTGATAGATTAACCAATTAATTTTAATAAGAGTACGCACTTTGAAAACAATAAACCGCTGAATAGACGCTAAATAAACCCACAAGTTGTTTGAATTGCCGAGCATGACTTATAGTAAACAACAGGTTATTATTAAACAATGTTTTCTTAATAGTTCGTTGTTACATTTAAATAAATAACTAAAAAGCATTATAAGATATAGTAACGTAATATCATAACTTTGTATAGCGCTCTGCTAAAATTGTAATATTCCTACAACGCTTTTTTATTAAAAAATGTGAAAGGGGCTCTATATTTTAAAAACAAATTGCACTTTTATTCGTCTATTTTAAATACTTGTAGCTCTACCTGCTACAAAAACCATTGCTACTCATTCATAAATAGAATCGAATTCAGATCAATTTATTAACTTTCTTATAACAACATTCTGTCTACCAAAGTGTTTTTGTAAGAGTTATTACTACGATATTTAGTTATCGATATGTCGGTCGTGTAATCATGTTTTATTTTTGATTTTAAAACAGATAAGTTTATTATGTAAACTTAGGTATATTTCATATTTATATTACTTAAAACATGGTTTAAAGTAAAGACGATAATATAAGCGTTTGGCCTCCTGTTTCAGTTTATATTACAAGAAACACATGTTTTAACCTTTTGACTGGGCAAAAAATATTTGATACTACCTTCCTTAATCACTATTGGTTGGTCAAATTGGTTATGGCGGGGGTTGGGTCCATTGACTTCTAATGGGTCTAGTCGCTGTAAAGAAATATAAGCCTTAAGGTGGTCATGCGTCAACTTTGTTGATAGTACGAGGAGTGTTCCACAGAATGATGTTCGAGGAGTGATCCACAGAAGGATGTTCGAGGAGTGATCCACAGAATGATGTTCGAGGAGTGATCCTCAGAATTATGTACAAGGAGTCTTCCACAGAATTATGTACGAGGAGTGATCCACAGAATGATGTTTGAGGAGTGATCCACAGAATGATGTACAAGGAGTGTTCCACAGAATGATGTTCGAGGAGTGATCCACAGAATGATGTTCGAGGAGTGATCCACAGAATGATGTACAAGGAGTGTTCCACAGACTGATGTTCGAGGAGTGATCCACAGAATGATGTTTGAGGAGTGATCCACAGAATGATGGTCGAGGAGTGATCCACAGAATGATGTACAAGGAGTGTTCCACAGAATGATGTTCGAGGAGTGATCCACAGAATGATGTACCTACGAGGAGTGTTCCACAGAACGATGTTCGAGTTCTAGTCTGTCGAATTCTATTCACAAACATTCACGGAATAAGGATACAGAAATATACTCACAGACAACTACATAAGAGCGCTGCCATGAGATGGGTCTTTATGGTGGTTTTCCTCTCAACGGTCGTGACGATGGACGCTTTGCAAGACGGGCACGTGACCGGGCACGGCTTCGGGCCAACGGGTACAGCATTCATCTTTTATACCTGAAACAGAAAAAGACGTTATCAGAGAATTAGTAGCTACTTGTCCAACCTTGCAGTACTAACGGCCATTTTCTCTAACACTAGGCGACGCTTAAATGAATGCCTAAATTCACTTAGCGGCAGTAAATGTAGCCAAACTAAACCTAGCCTATGGGATTTTTTCATAAGAATAGGTGTCACGTAGCTTCTCTAGTTGGTTTAAGTAATAATTTCACATTATATTATTTTTAAATTGACTTGTTTAAAAAAATTATGCTAAAACC
This sequence comes from Brachylomia viminalis, assembly GCA_937001585.2. Lineage (NCBI taxonomy): Eukaryota > Metazoa > Arthropoda > Insecta > Lepidoptera > Noctuidae > Brachylomia > Brachylomia viminalis. Next base: position 17,252,709 of record OW443299.2, read on the forward strand.
TCGCCTCAGCTAGTTTAAAAAAAATATATTTATGACGTTAAAAAGTGTTTGTACAAACCTACATATAGAAATAAAATCATTTATCATCTAAAGCTGTTTTAGAAGTTTCCAGGAGTTAGAAGTTTATTTTACTTTCAAGCTGTTAAACTTACCTTTTAGAGAATGTTTGTTAGTGTATAGGTTATACCCATGGGCCTCAAAAAAAACCCACATTGTGCTACAAAGGCCGCTCAGGCCTTCTCGATAATCGTCGAAGGACGAACTCAGTGTCAGGAGGCTGTAATTCTCAATGTACCACGTAGATCGCGATTATGATGTTGCTCCAAAGGAGAAATTTGTTCATGTATATGGTCGTCTTTCATGATACATGCAGTATAGGGTGTTAAGGGACAACGACGACGTGCAGACTGTCACCTTGAATTCAATACAGAATTATAGACCCACTGTTGAAATTTTACGTACTTATGTTATTAAAAAAGGAATCTTGAAATATGTGCTGAGTTCACACTATAATAGTTTGCGTGTTGATGTTCTTTGCATCGAGTATTATATTAACATAATAATAATTATACCACTACAGTTTGCATTCAAAAAAACAGCCTGAAATAACCAAGTACAATAAAACACTTACCGATACTGATTCGCACTTGCACGAACTAAAGTTATCCTTAGGTAACGTAACTTTACTACAGTTATTGCATTCACTAAATTGTAAGTACTTAGTTTATTCTTAAACCTTTACGAAAATACGACCGTCTTCTAAAGGGCTCGAACACCAATCTGATAAACAACGAAATATTTCTACAGACTCCAGACGCTTCTTAACCTTTTTGGAATATAGCAAAAACAAATCGATCCTACTTCAATACTATCGTCTTTCTCATTCTAACTCATGAGTACACTGGGCCGCAAAGAAAGCGGTAACTTTTAAAATATTTGAGCAATCCTTTTAAAATAAAAATAAAACCAAAATTAAAGTTTATTTCATTACAAATATAGAAAGAAGTAAAACATTTTTATTTCTTTTTGGATGTTGTATTAGAAACCATACAAAATAGAGAAGAGTTTTTTTTTTAAATTTGAACTACTTTGTAACCATGTGTTTTACTTTTGTTTCTGTTTGTAAATATGGCATTTCTTGTGCAGACATTGATTATTCTGATCAAATTCGATTAAAAACCTGCCACTAACCCCTGAAGAGTGTACCAGAATTCTGGCAATGCTTGAAGACGGGCGCAGTCAGCGTTATACAACGAAAACTGTTGGTGTCTCGCTATCAACCGTTCAAAGAGTGCTCAATATTTCAATTTGATTTCAATATTCGCAGACCCGGAAGAGGTCTGAAAAGGTGCACGACAGCGCGGTAGGATCGACATATGGTGTCAACAATGTTGAGAAATCAATTTCAAACGGCTTTTGAAGTCATAAAATAATGATCTTCTTCGTGCTGGGGGGAGAAATCTGAGCACGCATACAGTAAGGCGGCGGCGTCTTGCTGAAGCAAACTTGAAGCCATTTAGACCTGCAAATGGTCAATAACTCGAAAGGCAGCATCGAAATTCAAGGCTGATTTACGCTAGAGAACACATGAATTTGACTCTGGATGACTGGTCAAGAGTATTTTTTTCAGACGAGTTGAGGTTCATGCTTTACACGCACGATGGGAGGCAAAGAGTCTACAGCTATAACCAAGCTTGCATTGAAGAGAAAGTGCCATACATGGTATATTTTTATTTATATTTTAAACGTTGCCCCACACTAAGAATTTATCCTGTATCGTGGGTGCGTTTTACAAACATTTAAACTCACATACACAAACAGCCAGACCCGGAACAACTACTTGCAGGTCATACAAATATTTGTGCCGTGCGGGAATCGAACCCGCGATACGTAACGCAGCAGTCAATCGCTTAACCACTGCGCCAACCGTGCCAGTGCTTGGCACTATATAATATATATATACAAGGTGTTGTTTTGCATCCACTTTATGACACGTGTGGGCTGGAATTTCTTCCGAAAGCCGCACCGTACTAGTGGTGATAGGAAACGGAAGAGAAAGATATGTGAATAAAAGCTTCAATGAGTATGTAGGCCTATTTTTAATAAACGGGTGATATATATCTTTATGCAAGATAGCACTCGTCCCCATACGGCTCGGATAGTGTTTGAATACCTTGAAGATATCGCTATCACATGCAGTGGCCAGCACGCAGCCCAGATTTGAACCCCGTCGAGCAGGCCTAGGATAAACTGGGAAGACGTATACGCCAGTGAAATTCCCGTCCAATCACGCTTCGTGAACTGAAATAAGCACTGATAGAGGAATGGGAGAATATTGCTCATCATCGGCACAGAAATCTGGTGGAAAACATGCCAAACCGTACAACAACTGTATTAACAGGTCGTAGTGGCAATACAAAATGTGTAAAAATTGCTTTGATACGTGTTTGATACGTACGTAGCACATTTTTCCGAAATCTAGTGAAAATTGTAATTTTTACTTAATATACTTTTATTCGAAATAAACTTCATAATCTTGAGATTTTATGACATTAATTTAAGAACTATAAAACTGTCTATTATACAGTCTTCATTTCATAAAGCTAGCTCCAATATTTTGGAAGTTATTGAGGTTTTTGTTACCAACCCGCTTTCTTTGCGGCCCAGTATAAAATTGTTCACTATCCGAGCCCGCCCTTACCTCTTCACTGAAATCCTTAGGCAGCCCGTACACAGTCAATCTCGATCGCGGTCGTATCTATTGATCGCGATCGTACCTGTCGATCACGGATTATGGGATCGCGCTACAACATTACACATTCAATCTTGATTTCTTCAGTCCGTGTATTGTATCATAACTGCCGTGTTAACACCTTTTTGCCGTGGATTTACATGAAATTAAAGGTGCAGTTTCCCTTGTGTTGGCCCTAACTTTGAAGAAAAGGATTCGAAAAAGGCGCTGGCTTAAACAGTGGATACTGAAGAGAGAACTTTACACTTAGGTATTTAAATCTTTATCGACGATGAAGCTCCTACAGACAGAAGTGCTGTGGGACTTAAAAACAATAATACATCGAATAACTAAAAAAAGCTAAGAATACGATAGTAGAATTTTTGTCAGACTCATTACTTGGCCTGACTACAGAACAAGACACCGCAAAACAAATTTTTCACGAAGTTTGATTCTATCTTTGAAAGGGAAAGCGTATCGACACAGCTGCCTCTTAGAAAAATGTTACTGAACTTTAAATTGGATAGTAACACTAAATGAATTAAACATTTTCAAATATTTGATGAGATTATCACCGAACTTATGGCTGCAGGTGCAAAATTAGAGGAATCCGATAAACTGACCCACATTTTCATGACTCTACCGAACAGATATAGCAGTATAATCACCGCAATCGAGACATTGACTGAAGACAATATAACATTAGCTTTTGTGAAAACGAGATCACGAACACTAACATCACGAAATCAAACTAACAAGTGAAGGACATGATCTAAGCCTAAAAGTACACATCACAAGTGTCTAAGGATCAAGGTATTAAAAAAAAGTTATAGGCTAATTGAAATTAAATAAAAATTTCTATTTATCGACACGTTTGGTGTAGTGGCTACAGTGGCTAAGTGTAGTCAGCGAAACCAAATGGTCCTGGGTTCGAATCCCGGTGGGGGCAAATGTTTGTATGATGAATATGGACATTTGTACCCGAGTCATGGATGTATATATTTATAATAAGGTATGTATTTACGAAAAAAAAAATGTATTTAAGTAGTGTATCAACCACCTGGCATCCATAACACAAGCCTTAATAAGTGCTTAACTTGGAACTAGATGGTGCTGTGTGCAATGGCAGACGATATTTATTTATTTTTATTTTATATTGATTAAATAAAATGTTTTCCTGTGTGTAGATCGACGAAGTAGGTACTCTCTGTTTTTGCATTGATAAAGACTTCGCGATTTTTGCTATTGCTGGATTTTTCACCTTAGTTAATCCTAATATTAAAATGTGATAAAAATAAAAAAATTAAAAGGTTTTTATTTGCCAAAATAAACAATTAGCAGTCTGTATTTTCGCCGTTAACGCGTATAACACAATCTCAGCGATTCGGCATACTCAAATAAGAGTTCATCCAAATCACGTTACGGAATGGCCGCCCACGTCCGTTAGAACAGGCGAAAAAGATTTTCTGGTGTATGTACGGCATCCATATTTGGCAGAGTTCTGCTTTGAAGCATATCCCATGTTGCTCAGTGGAATTCAAGTCTGGCGATTGAGCAGGCCACGGTAGAAACGTTGATATTAGCTACGGCAAATGTGTTTGCAACGACTCTGGCAGTGTGTGGATGACTGGACGTGCATTATCAAGCATAAGCATAAATGAAGCACCAAATTGGGTCCGCAAAAGAATGACATCTGATACAATTGTCTCAGCGTAAATCTGTGAATTGAGGTTGCCTCTAATCCAAATCAGTACGGTTCTTCCGCCGCCGCCGATCCAAATACCCGCCCATGTCATGATTGTTCCACCACTGTATGCACGGACTTCCTGGCATGATTTTAAATGTTCTTGGCGTCCAAGGGTCCTCCAGTACCGTGTACATCTAGTACCTGGCCTCATATCAAAACTAGATTTAGCTAGTTGCCAATTCCAAAGCAATAATTCAGTCCTATGGAGAAGAACGTTGCGTCTTTAACGCATTCTCGTATGCATTCCAAAGCTTTTGATTATGCAATTAAACTAGCGGAATATAACATAGCATAACACACTTACAATTTCAGTGTATTTCATTTTGACAATTCAATAACATTCATTTCGTGATTTACGTTTTCGAGCAGACAAATTTTTAAACAAATTTTTATATATATTATGATTCTTCTGTGCGTGTGTATGTGACTGAACTCCTCCTAAACGACTGGACCGATTTTGGTGAATGTTTTTCTGTGTGTTCAAATGGATTCAAGAATGGTTTAGATTCACAGTTGGACCCGGTAGGTGGCGCTGCGTTCAGGCAGGACAACGTCTGTCGAGACAGCTATTAAATATTATCCTATATAATTTATGAAGCAATAGATTAGTAATTTCCTTCAAAATTCTTCGGATTGTGATAGAAAGTGTGGTACGCAATTGGGGTGCTGGGCCTTGATTCCACTCGTTTACAAACGTTTCAGTGGTTGCTCAATTGTGTGTTTTGAATGATTTGACATATAAAGTTTTTCTAAAACACAATATATGTCATGTACATATACGGATAATAGTCGACTGTCTGCGGGCAGCCTAATACAGATTTGTTTATAAAAACTGATATCTTAACTGACGGGTCCCACTTACATTATGCTTATGAACTAAGCATTGATATGTGTAAGGGCCCATTGTATTACGGGTTCAAACTATATATTAGGTAAATAATATTTTGATGAATGGACAGTTGGTCACAAGGTTACATTTAGTCTTATGAGAAAAACTACTCTATTCGTTAAGATTTTAGAGTTTATTTTAATATGTATGCGCAAAAAGTTGGTGATCAAAATTCCTTGTGAAAGAGTTTATGCGGGGAAGTACCCGCCACTGTTTTATTACTGTTAAGTTCGAAAAAGAATGCCCGTTGGATTTTCGACGCTTCGGCCGGCGCGACGCCCGCGCGCTGCGCCGCACGGTGGGCTGCAAAACGATTTTCATAGACATAGGGATTTCAATTTATAAGTGTCGTTTTTTCTTGGATATGGATTTATTTACCATAACTATGCTCAAATATTCACACAAGGTTAATTTACTATACATATAAACGATTAACTTTTAATTTTTAAGAAAAAAATTGTATGAAGCTCGTGTGAAAAATCTGCTTATCATTGGAACCACAAGTTAAACTTAAATCCTTAAAGGAGATGTTAGAATTATTTATTGACATGCCACGCACCTATAACTTTTTCTACTGCAGAAGATAAAAAAGCCCAAACTGAATAAGCAACATAGATGTCAATATACAAAGAAGAATCAGGCCTTCTCTCTGTGAGATGGATTGCAATACACACACTCATGTCACAGGTCTTCGAGTGACTTATGTAGAGAAAATAAACAACAAATATGTATAACATAAACTTTATTTTATATTTACACCTTATATTATATTTATTTACAACATCTTTCCACTCACAAAACACCTGTATAAGAAAAAATTAATGGATGGTTTATGACTCAACCGAAAATCTACTATCTATCCCAAAATCGTCACCGCATTCGGTCTATATTTATCTACCTCAAGCACATACTACATGGCATGGCATTCAGCTAACAGTTTAACACGCTCCAACTTATTCATCACTCACACACACACACCCACACACTCCACACGAAAACTCCTTCCTATAACATGTCACATTGTCTAGTTTTAGTCTAAGGGAAACCATAATAAAATGATGTACTTGGGGCTGAGACCAGAGGGGCAATTCCCGTATTTTTAAGAACGTTCGCATTCTAATCTCAGTGTCAATCTGTCAAAAACTGTATAGCGTTTACCTACATTTTTGACATTAGACTGTCGCTGAGATGAGATTGCGACTTGAATTTGAACGTTTTTAATTACGGGAATTGGACTTCTGGTGGCTTGAAACAGGCTTCGGCTTAGCTTAAGCACCAGTCTCCCACAATATTCCCCTTTGAGCCTATGACTGGACAATATTGTTTTTGTTATTATTTTATAAGGAAATTGTGGTGAGAAAATAAATACTTATTATTATTATTATACCATAATAACGATGTTTATTTTATTTAGATCATTTTATACAATTAGACCACCTTCGCACGGACGTAAAAATATCGTGGCGGAATTTGTTTGCGTACTGCATTTTCAACTCTCGGTGTTGAACCGAGCATTGAGAATCCAACGGAGTGCATTGCGTCACGTCAACAGCGAGTCGAAAAAACACACTGCTGGATTTTCAACTCTCGGCGCTAAGCAGTGCGTTGAAGGTCCAGTGCACGAAAAATACCGCCGCCATATTTTTAGGCTCGTGCGAACGTGGACTTAAGAGCAGAGCCCGAGGAGAGGAGCCTTAAATTCTGAACAACTATTTTACATAGCAATTTTATCCAAGAAATGAAAATACAAATACTAACTGTTTGTTTCTGACAATCGTCCAATTGTCATAGAATATAATGGAATAGAATACTCTTTATTATGTACCTACACCAAAAAATTACATTACATAAATTATTATATAAATGTAGAAATATTACATAGTGTGACAAAATGGGCGGTCGAAAAATGGTGATCAATGCTTATAAACCTATAGGTACCTATGCACTTTTTTTTATTACACTGGCGCTACACAGCGGGCCGTACTATGACGTGTTAACACCATCATGATTCCGTTGCGAAAAAGAGATAGTGCTCTCGATCATGTATAGCTCCGTCTCTCTTTCACGCTGGAACAATGATGGACTTAACACGTCAAAGTACGGCCCGTACTTTGAATTGTTTATCACCTTTAAACATAGAGCACTCCGGTCCGCCGGTGGCCCGTGTTGCTCTATGCCTTTAAATACTTTAGATAAATAATTTTCTTTACAGATTAGCTAATAAAATTCAGGCAATTGCTGAACTATAGAATAAAAATCATTATTGAATAAATAATAACCTTTACTCAAGTAATCAATTTTACTTGTTTATAAATACGGGAGTAAGACACGGGTTTAAAATTAGTTTTTGTAGTTAGAACCTTAACTTTATCGGAATAAAGTTCGAAATTCAAAAATGGCTCGATGGCTTAAAGTATGTGCTATAGTAATCTATAGCACATACTTTAAGACATCGAGCCATTTTTAAGAAGAAACAGAAGCAACTATCAGACTTATTACAACACAAGATTAATATCTTGTGTTGTAATAAGTCTGATAGTTACTTCTGTAAAAAAGGGCATTGGTGAGGATTGCGCAGACACCTTGAATTCGGTCCCAGTATTGCACAGATAAAAAACCTCGCACACAGAAAGGGCATGCTGATCTATTCTGTTAAAATCTCAGCGTGAAAACATAAGTGAAGTGCTTCGATCAAGAATAATACTAGATTTCCGATGAGCGCATCAAAAACGGCCGGAAAAATAAGACCACTAATAAAGTTGTGGCCTTATTTTGCAACACAGTATTTTCAACCTTATTGCTTAGAATTTATGTTCTATTTTTCCATACATACAATTGTCCGTATTTTAAAAATACGTTTACTTTCAATCGAAGTAGTAATTAAATTGCAAACGATACTAAACTTTATGTTTGAGTGTTATGGTTTATAATCAAGTTATATGCAATCGCGACCACTTGAGCGCTCTGTTTTTGTTCCTGATCCATAATCTAGTGTTATTATTGATCGAAGGTGAAGTGAGCTTGAAGTGAGCTGTCATTCAAACCGATGCTAGCGATTGACACTAATGACAGTTCACTTCACCTAAGTGTTCACGGTGAGATTTTTACAGAATAGACTGGCTGAGTTACAGCGCTAATTGGCTTTCCAATCAATAAAAGACAGCAAAGGTCGAAAACTAATCTCCTTAAATAAATGAACTACCTACTTCTAATTATGGTATTTCCCGACGAAGGCGTTGCAGTTGGGGCAATAGTGGTCTACGTTCATGCAGGCAGGTGTACAGTAGGGTATGCACATACAAGGCCAGCACCTGAAATATATAAAAGGAAGGTGAACATTCGTAGTTTTAGAATTTAGATTTCTGACCACATATTGACATGCTCTGTGATGGTTGGTAATAACATATAATGAACAACGACGGCACGGTTGGCGCAGTGGTTAAGCGATTGACTGCTGCACTGCGTGTCGCGGGTTCGTTCCCGCACGGAACAAATATTTCTATGACCTACAAGTTCATGGGTCTGGCTCGGTTCGGTATTCCAGGTCTGGCTATCTGTGTATATGAGTTTAGATGTTTGTAAACGCACCCGGTCCACAATACAGGACAAATTCCTAGTGTGGGGCAAAGATTTTATAAAAATGAAAAAAAAAAAATTAAGAATGTACAAAAATGTGCTTGAATAGAGGGAGATTGTATTTGCAACTTGCTCGAATTAAGACTATGGTAGTGCTTCTGCTATCGCCTTAAGGTTCTCTTTCAATTTCTTACTAGGTAACTCTAGGCCATACACTTGATACTTAAGATTCGGTATTAGCCAATCTACTCTGTAAATCTCATCGAGAAAACTTCGGTGAAGCTTCAAGTTTCAAGATTGATATACAACTCTCAGACAAAATGGATGGACAGGACTCGAATCCGGTACATAGGTACAGCACCCACTGCGCCATCATTCCGCCAACTTATAACACCGTCATGTATTTAAAAAAAACAAATGAAAAACTCACCCTATGATAAGGAGGCAGACTGCCCAAAGATGCGTCCTCACTGATGGATGTACTTCAATTTTCGTTACAATCTGATGGCGACAGGACTGGCAGACGATTAGCGCAGGCGCTGAACCCACTGGCTGCCCAATCAACACTGGAGTTGTGACGTAATGTGCTGGTGTTGGCTGAACGTGGATCACTGTGATACCTGGTTCTGGACCCGAATAGGGAGGCGGGTTTGCGGGATGACTCATGTTTTCTGAAAAAAAAGTCTAAATTGAAAACTATTAAACTCTGGAGTGTAGCATAATCTACCCGTGCATGGTGAAAGATTTTTTTTTTTAAGTCAGGTTTGATGCCGACACAATGGCCATTATTTTGGTGTCGTAATTGTTCCGAATTTAAATTCACGACCAGTTAAGAGGGCACAATTTCACAATTTTTGACAAAAAAAATGATATTTATTTAGAGCGCTCCCGAGAGAAATAATCAAACTTTCTCGGGCATGTAGTTTAGATGTGTGATTATGGTTTAGATATGGCCACAAAATTCAAAAAAAAAAATATGCCTGAGTAAATTTGATTATTTCTCTCGGGAATGCTCTAAATATTTTTTTTTTTCTTGTATTTCAGTGTGAGACTCTTCAAACACTCAAATACAAGAAAAATTGTGATAGCGCTCTTAAAAATGTATAGAAAAAGTGCAGGGCATACTTATACAGAAATAAGTCCGATAGAGTAAGAGAAGGAACTACTTCTTGGTAAAGCCCAACATAATAGCTAGCAACTTGTGTCTTAGATATTTGGGACGGATAGATCTTTCGTAACATCTGGAATGTTCGATAATCATGAAAACCACTTCTACTATATTTTGGAATGTCTACAAGAATGCCACACTACCACAAGAAATGTCAGACACGTAAGCTATAACACTAGTTTTAAACTGGACAGAAAAATAAATGAAGATCAAAACAAACGCTCAAGGCTCAAAGTTGCAAGATTATTCGTACGTACCAACACACTATTTTAAGATCCAAATATGGTATTGTACTAAATCGCATACATATTTTGTTTTTTATTTTAGTGTGTTTGGGTGGTTTACAGCTAACAATACAAAAGTAATAGTGAAGTAATTCACGACAAGCCATTTACAAGCCTCCACGGATAGCAATAGAGTATTGTTGTACAAGTTTGGAAAGTGTTTATCTATCAAATTAAGCATAAAGCTAACTAAGTATAGTATTAAACTATTACATTAAGTACCTGCATAGGCAGAAATGGAAGCACAACCGCTATTTAGGTTGCATCAGAAATAATACAGTTTTTAGATAAAATAGTAGGTAGGTACTGATGGACGCCAAGCAGCTTACAAACAAATCGATTGAGGGGTGTTCGTTCTGGACAATTTTGTTAAATGCTTTGACTGAGCGAATCATATAGAATTACTACGATAAATTGACGATTTTACACCTTTAGCTTGAAAAGATAAAACAATCAATTCTTGTTCAAGAAGATAGTGGCAAATCTGGTCGTTGGGATCCAACGTCGGACATATTCTAGAAACTTCCTTTTCTAATAAAAACAATGCTTCTTCTTTTCGAGTTGATTGTACTTTTTAGATTAATTGGGCTCGGTAGGTAACACAAGCACTCGGTAACGCAGAGTCTAGGTAACTTATCCTTTCATGTTTATAGGCAGGTACTTACAATTTTCTTATAAAAAACTACACATGAACAATTTAATTCCAAGTCTTCACTAAACGCGCACTTAATTCATTGTCTATCACACGTCAATTTTTGTAACGTCATAACTATCCACGACAAACCATAACACTGAAAAAATATCAAATCAATATACACCAAAAATTTGTGTATCTATCTGTACGATACTACTGACGTTAATGACGTTCGAATAAAAGGATTTGTTGAGTTATCAGTTAATGTGACGAGATAAAAAGATAACGACTGTTATAAAATAAAAGCAATTTTTTTATTAATGGAAGCCTGTGCGTGTATTTGGGCATTGCACTATCAGTCTCGAGTCACGACCATCCAGCTTACAATAGATATATATATCTATCAGACTCTAAAATCGGAAATGATCCACGTACAGGTGGATGTTTACAAACCACTAGGATACACGTGATTCGATTCTGCCAATGGAATCAAACGTCTAGAAATTCATTCGTTGTCATCATATAAGACAATAGCAGTGTTTGCAGGATAAAAGAAATTCCAGCATTGAGGTTCTTATATGTATATGAAATAAAGTCGCTTGTCGGGTCTGTCTGTGTGACCGCGTTAATGTTCTAATTTACGCAACGGATTTTAATGCGGCTCTTACCATCATTTAGAAAAATTACGGAAGGTATGTTTAATAATACTTATTAAACATAAATAATTATTATAATAAGGAAATCTCGGTGTTTTGTCAAGTCGTAAAAAGCATGCGAAGCAGAGGCTGGTCGCTAGTTCTCGATAAAGTACTCATCTGACAATAATTATTTACATACCTAAGTAACGAGAAGAAAATAAAAAGAAAATCCCTGGCTGTTTATCGTAAACAATTCATTGTCTGTTGGACTTCCTAAAACTAAACTTATCTTAGAAAATGTGTTCTTTATAAATTTATTTTTTTGCTTGTATGTAAAGATAGAGGTTCGTAAACTCATCAAACCAGTCTGTCAAATCTTGATGTTATGCGTAGACAGTTTCTCTGTCTACGATGCATTAGTCATTGCTACGATGTTATGTTTCCTCAAAGAGACGTTACGTTATTCCTGGGACTCATAGATTAAAACTCCTTACAGTTCACCGTTTTCTGGATTAAAACACAACGTTATTTTGACTGCAGAAAAGTCACTCTCCAGGAGTGGTGAGTAGGTATCTAAAACAGGAGTTACGTCTGCCAACAAACTCAAACAACAACAACTTAACTCAACTCTGTCTTTTAATATCTGTGAATAAAAACTTTTTTATTTATTTAATGTGCTTAAGTCCCTTACTCTCTATGAAGCCAGCCTCACCACCTAACTGCTGACTGGCTAACATATTTATCACAGCAAGAGCTACTCTCCCATATTTCAAGTCTCTTCGAATGAAGAAACAGAAAAGCAAGAACTAATATTCACGGGCAGAGTCACGAGCACAGCTTGTATGAAAAAATAGCTAGATGAGCACAAGCAGTAGCGTGATACCGTCAATACTTATTAATTGTCGTCAGTTCTTGGCTCTTATCTTAGAATTATCAAATCAATCTGAGTAGATAAGCATGTTTTGTCCCGAATTGTGACCAAACATGATTGATGTGATAAGCATGTCTTGTGGCTACGTTTATTATTACAAGTATGGCTACATTTATTTGACTTTATAAAATGGTTGAAAAACCCAGACTAGGTACGGCTTTTCGGATTTTTTATTAGGTGTAATGAATAAAACCTAAGGTCCAAATCACCCCTTCTCCCGTGCTTTTTGTAAAATACATAGATTTAAACAGTTTTAGTTTGTTTCTTAATATATTGTTCCTTAATTGCCTGCTGGTTATTCCACTCGATTCCACTTAATTGGCCTTTGTTCCCACTGCTGGGACACAGGCCTCCAGGCGGGAGAAGGAGTGGGCCGAAATCCACCACGCGGGCCCAGTGCGGGTTGGTAGATGTCACATACATGAGTTAGAGTTTTTAGTTCCAGGACATGCCGGCTGCGAGTGGCGGTACGTAGGCTGAGTGCTAAAAATACCGCCCCAGGACCCGACGGCTTACCTGGGAAAGCCTGGGTCCTGGCTTCGGAGGCTCTCGGGCCTCGACTAAGGGGGCTCCTAAACGCATGCATGGAGAGGGGCCAGTTCCCACTTCGTTGGAAGACGGGGAAACTGGTCCTCATCAAGAAGCCGGGGCGCCCAGCGGACTCTCCGTCCGCTTACCGGCCCATCGTGCTGCTCGACGAGGTGGGCAAGCTCTTTGAGAGAGTCATTGCAGACCGCCTCGTCGGGCGGCTGGTGCGGGTGGGGCCGGATTTGGCGGAGAGCCAGTTTAGCTTCCGCAGGGGGCGCTCTACGGTGGACGCCATCATGCGCGTGCGGGCCCTCACGACGGGGGATGCTGTGGCCCGGGGGTGGGGTCGTCTTGGCGGTGTCTCTGGACATCGCCAATGCCTTCAATATCCTGCCCTGGAGTTGCATCAGGGAGGCACTCCGGTATCACCGGATGCCGACCTACCTCTGTCGTGTGGTCGAGGCCTATTTGACGTACAGGGCCGTCATCTACCCCGGTCAACAGGGAGTATGGAACCGGCAAGAGATGTCGTGCGGTGTCCCACAGGGATCGGTCCTGGGGCCGCATCTGTGGGATATCGGCTACGACTGGGTGCTGCGCGCCGACCTCCCCAGTGGCGTCAGCGTGGTTTGTTACGCTGACGACACGCTGGTCCTGGCGCAGGGGAGGTCACACCATGCGGCGGCCGAACTAGCGACACGCGGGGTTGCGACAATCGTCGAGAGGATCCGGCAATTGGGACTCGAGGTGGCCCTGCACAAGTCCGAGGCCATGTGTTTTCATGGTCCTCGGAACATGCCACCGTCGGGTTCCCAAATAACGGTAGGAAGGGTTCACATCGGCGTCGAGTCGACGATGAAGTACCTGGGACTCGTCCTCGACAGCCGGTGGAACTTCGTGGGGCATTTCCGACGTTTGGCTCCCAGACTGGAAAGGGCCGGGGCTGCCTTGAAGCGGCTCCTGCCCAATCTAGGGGGGCCAAACGCCTCCTGCCGGAGGCTCTACGCGGGGGTCGTGCGGTCCATGGCCCTTTACGGGGCACCGGTGTGGGCGCGTTCCTTGAGGCGGCGGCCAGCCCGCTGGTTGAACGCGCCCCAAAGGGTCATGGCCACCCGGCTGGTCCGGGGATACCGTACGGTCTCCGGTGAGGCGGCGAGCATCCTTGCCGGATTACCGCCATGGGATCTGGAGGCAAAAGTCCTCGCGCACGTTTGGGAGTGGCGCGAGGAGGCGAAACGCCGGGGCGTAGCTCCACTGCCGCGAGAAATCACAGTACAGCGGACAGAGCTCCGGCGGGATCTCAGGGCGGCATGGAGAGTGCGATTGTCGCAACCCAGCGCTGGGCACGCCACAATTGCGGCGATAAGTCCCCTCTTTGAGGAGTGGCTTGAGAGACGCCACGGCGTCTTCACCTTCCGCCTGACGCAGGTCCTCACCGGACACGGTTGTTTCGGGAGGTTCCTGTTCCGGATAAGGCGGGAGGAAACGCCCGGGTGTCACCATTGTGTGGAGCGCCCGGAGGACACGGTGGAGCATACGGTGGAGGTCTGCCCGGCTTGGGCGGAGCACCGCCGTGTCCTCGTGGAGGCGATTGGCGGTGGCGATCTCTCGCGTCCGGCCTTGGTCCAGGCCATGGTACGGAGCGAGAGGGCTTGGGAAGCCGTCACCTCCTTCTGCGAAGCAGTAATGTTCGCGAAGGAGGAGGCGGAACGCGTGAGGGAGAGGCAAAATTTGCGCCCTCACGCCCCTAGCCGCCGCAGGAGACGCCCTGGGCGTCGGGAATCGCAGGCCGATTCCCGGCCACCGTAGGCGCGGGCTTGCGAACGGCGAGCAATGGGCAGCTCGCCGTTCGATAAGGACCAGGCCCGGGTCGACGGCGCGTTGTGTTCCATGCGCGCCTCAAAGAGATGTCAGCACCAATGACGGGGTTTGCTAGGACCGATGCGATGCCTGCTAGGGTTGCGGAAAAGTCCAAGAGGGTTACCGTGGCCCCTGGCACAGGCAACTGAAGGAACACGGGTGGGTTTTAGTCAGTAAGAGTCTGACACGCCCTCCTGCTCTGCCCAGAGCGGGAGAAGTTATTTGATGATTTCCGACCCACAAAAAAAAAAAAAAAGGACATGCCGGTTTCCTCACGATGTTTTCCTTCGCCGTACTGAGAGCAGTGGCGATGAAATAACTTAGATAAAGTGAAGTGCCTGTTTGTGATCGAACTCACGCCCTACAAATCGTAAGTCACGGCTTTTACCACTGGGCCACTTACTGGGTCCTATATCATATACCTACATTAAAATGATTTTATACAATATTTAACACAACTAACTATTTACACTAGGTACTAAATATATTGGTCGCGATTGTGAGCAAGAAGGTCACTGGGACGTTGCGGTCGCTCTATCGGTTAAAAAATATTCTCCCATCACACATTAAGGCAATGCTTGTACAGTCCCTAATCTTCCCCATAATTGACTATGGTGATGTGTGCTACTATGACCTGAATGCAGATCTCCTCAATAAACTTGACCGACTTCTTAATAGCTGCATTCGATTCGTTTTCAATCTCCGCAAGTACGATCATGTATCCGCACATCGATCGCTTTTAAAATGGTTACCCATCCGGCAGCGCAGAGCGTTGAGGGCTTTGACAACCCTGTTTGCTATCCTTCACAAACCCACTTCTCCTTCTTATCTGACCTCTCTCTGTCAATATTTATGCTCTGCACATAGCAAGAATCTTCGGTCTGAAAACAATCGTCTTCTTCGTTGTCCTTCTCATCGCTCTGGTTTTATAAAGTCTTCTTTCTTTGTCCAGGCGGTTTTCCTTTGGAATGCGCTCCCTCAGAATATCAGGACGGTAACCAATCAGTTCACATTTAAAGTGAAAGTTCGAGAACACATACGCAAGAAGTTGGCAGATTCGTCTCAGAATTAAGTTGTTGTTGGTTTTCTTGTTAACTCGCATAATGTTTTTAATTTTATTTTTTTGTTGTATGTATGTAAATATGTATTTATTCTTATTATAATTTTTTTTAGTTATAAATATTTTCTAAGTTATTTTTGCACCTACTAAGTATTGTCTCTGCATCACCCTAAGGTAGACTGGTAGAAAATGCCCACGGCATTAAGTCCGCCTTTGTACAGTTTTTACTTGTGCATAAAGTTTTAATAAATAATAATAAATATAATTACTAACTGCCGTGATGTGCAACCTTGGCCCTTGCAGCAGGACTGGCCATGGTGCCCGACATAGTTTCACCGCAGTGACATCGATGCGGAGCAACACAAGATGCGCCCAAGCGGAGACACGTAGCTAGCCGAAACGATAAATCATCCATCACAGTGCCTATGGTGGATGACGGCTACGCCTGAAACCACAAGCCTGACTCCTATTCTCCCATAGCCAGCAGGCGCGCACGGTCAACAGTACCTATAAGGTGGTCACCAGGGTATTCCGTATAAAACTGTAGAGCGACACGTCCCACTGTCTTTGGGAGGACGGGTTGTCGGGCAAATCCGTATTGGGACAAGCCATTTTCCATGCGTTCAACGCATCGGTCAAACACCACGGTATCTCAAAATCGACAAGAGAGGACGTCATAATGTTGAAGATAAATAACATATCGCTTAATAATATAGACTAATAAAAAAATGTATATATACATATATATATATATATATATGTCTCAAACGTGTGATGAAATAGGTGCTAGGTGATAGGTAGAATTGAAATTAAATAAAACAAAAATATATAACTTGCCAATTTTCATTATTTAGTTGTACACACGGCTACACATCAAGTTATACATTTCCAGTATAAGCTGATCTCACATTGTATAGGATTTCCGTACGATGCGAGACCAGCCTAAACTGGTTTTGTATAGCTTGATGTGTAGCCGTGTGTACATACTTATATTCATTATTTATTTAAACATTTCAACAAAATAAATATGAAAACACATTTAAAATACAAATCCACCGGCTTGAGGCACAGAGTTCAAGTCAACGGGTTCAGGTTCCAAAGACATGAACCTCCTCACAATGCTTACCAGACACCTAACGATAGCACCTCATGAAGAAAACTAAGAAAACTGGCAGTTCCGACCTTCCGACATTCGGCACAATGATTGTCGAAATCTCCACATGTTGCCAGCCCTGTTCTCTTCTTAGTTCAAAGTCGAGATTTATTTACATTTCTTTCTCGGCTTTCATAGAATTGTCGTCTTGCCTCGTGGTGAAATTAACAACCATAGTCGTCATTATCATCAACAGCCTATAATGTTGGGAACAATAAAGGCTGCTTGCTGGGACACAGGTCTCCTCTCGGTGAGAGGGAGTGGGCCGTAATCCACCACGCGGGCCCAGGTTGGTAGATGTCACATGTCTTCAAATTTTTGGTTCTAGGACATACCGGTTTCCTCACGATGTTTTCCTTCGCCGTTTTGAGAGCAGTGTTGATGAAATAATTTATACAAAGAAAAGCGCCGGTTTGGGTTCGAACCTATGACCTACTACTCGTAAGTCGCGGCTGTTACCACTGGGCCACCACTGCTCAATATCATCTATCTAATCATACTGCGGCACGCTAATTGATCTATCACCACTATTATATATCAGGTTTATCGATTCAATAGTCCTGGCAGTGATGATAGATCGGTCTCTATACAATGACATACAGCCCTCAGTCACAGTTATTCTACCTCTGACAGCAGCAACCCAACAACCACCTTATTGTAACGAGAATAAAGATCATTAAGATTTTAACAGACTTGTCAGTGGCTGCAACCTAAAAGCAACCTTATTACAAGGATTATAAAGACCACTGCGATATTGCCATTGACGCATAAATGTAGTCATTTTCGAGAACTGGGTCGGCCACATTCCTGATAAACGTAGAATCATCATGCCTCAGAAACTTAATTATTATTTATTCTTATATGTTTAATTATGTATTTTTATTTGTATAATTATGTTTAACTATACCTACTTATAATTATAATTGTGTTGTAAATGTTACTGTGAATAAACACACCGTTTATTCACATTAACATCACGAAATGTATATGTACCAACAATCAGAACATTCCATCCAATCATTTGACTCTGCCATTGACAGATTGTCCATTATTGGACAATTTGTCTTCTTAGGTAGGAAAATATGTAGGTATTTATTTAGGTACTACCTATATTTTTAATAAACTAATACTAAACGGATTCCGTAAGTGTTTGCATTAGCAATTTGGCATTTGGGTTGTACTGATCTAGTTCATATTTTCCTTTGACGTTGATTTCAAGCTTAATATTGTCTAAAACTAGATACTACATTTGGTGACAATTATTACATTTTACAAACGACGAAGTCAGATTTTTGTCGTAATTAAGTAGTGCTTTTCGTGCATACTTAATAATTTTTTCACAAAGGAATTTTTTTTTGTAACTATTATAAGTATTCTTTTATAAATAAATACTAGTTATGTAGTCGTTGAGTCGAAGAAATACCTAATACTTTAGAATCCGTTTGTTGATACGATCTTAATCGAACATTTTAGCGACAAGACCAAAATGTTTCAGCGAATTTGCTTAAACTGTAGTCACGTTATCCAAAATGCTCATACATTGTTGATAACACAATCTTATACAGGCACTTATCTTTTATTTTCAGCGTAATGCAAATAAAGAAATCTGTTATCATTATTGATAACGTTTAGCTAGATTTAGTTGATGTAGCTGCCAATGTAAGCGTTGCAGTTTGGGCAGTAGTGGTCCGCGTTGTGACAACTGTCCAAACAGTAGGGTAGGCACACACAGGGCCAAAACCTGGAAAAAGAAAAATAACAATTAGAATTGAGTTAGAATAATCATGAATCAAAAATGCACCCTTAAAGCAACACTGATTTACGGTGGAGGCAAAGTTGGGGAAATCTGAATAATAGTGATTTTGACATCGAGATATAAGTACTAAGTACTTATATCTCGATGGATTTTGACTCCTATCTATTTGACCAAATCCTTAGGTATTCCTGCAGTGATATTGTGCAGGACAGCCGATCCCATTATAGTATGGTAGATAGGCACGTGTTATTTTTATCTTTGGGAAATAAACAGTGTAACATTTAAATAATAACCATTTTAGAAAGTTAGCCAGAAATCCTACGGCACTCGGGAATTTTGGGGCACGTATTATATTTGCTTATTGCCCACCGTCGCGCGTCGTAGTAATATTCATTGTTTAAATGTTTTGTTTTGGTAATGTAAAAGAAGGTTATTGTCTGGGCCCATTGATAACAATATGCAATTATTTAGAATAAGTACTTTGCAATAGTTTGCAGTAACAGTTTTGTGCGGCCATTGTTATCCGCACCAAATGTGTTTCTATAGACAATAGCGTAGCGAGTACTGTTGCTAAGACCCAAAAAGTTTGGGAAATAGTAGGATGAACTGACGGTGAACTGAGGGGTCGAAGAAGACGTCAGTTTGACAGTCAGCTCCAACTCCTCCTAGGTGGAAACCAGCAGGCAACGGGTGCGGGGGCGCCCTTGCCTGTATTGCACGGGCCTCCACCAGTGTCGGACGGGAGTGGCCGGTTGTTCCCGGCCATTCCCGTAGCCCCCCTGGTAAATGGGGGGCATGCGGGGCCCGCCAGCTAGGCGGGCATGCACCGGGAGGGTTGTGGAGGTAAAGGCTGAGCCGGTTTCCCTTGGCCCTCCCATCACGGCGATGTGGGAACTCCGCTGAGTTTTAGTGGGTATATTGTCGGTGGCGGATTCCGACAGGAGTCCCACATACCCCGTCTCGTTCCCCGCGAGCGGGAATGCGTAATGCATTTCTCAGCGACAGAAAAAAACGGCATGACCCGTACCGAACTCCATACACAAGCGCATAAACCCACGCGTTGAATGAGCGGCGCGGGCTCGCAATTCAATCGCTGACATGAGCGATGTAACACAAAACAACCTCTCATACACACATAACGGCCCTTTAGTCTGGAGCGTGGCTGGCTCGACCTGGAAGCGTCTGCAGACGAGGGTCTATATCCTCAGCAGGGAGCGCTAAGTCGTTACCTCTGTCACTGGTCGTCTCCCGCTGGGCCTCCTCCGGGGATCCGGAGGTCTCACCTGGCGGAGACAGACCGCCGCCACTGGGTGGCGTGAAGAATGCGGTACTGTGGAACAGTGCCGGGCGCTTCTGCTGAATATCAATGTATCCACTCACATAGGCAAGTTGCCCTACGGCTGCCCCAGGCCAGGCCCATATGGCCATCCAACGAACGGGTACGTTCGTTGGATGGCCACCGTATTATACCGCGTGGGGACTTTAAAGGCCATGCCCGTAACCCGCCTGCCGCGCCCCCTATCGGGGACGTAGCGACTACCCACGGGAACAAAGGCAGTTCCGATTAAAATTCCGATTCTGATCTGGTCCAAGACAGTTGGCTGAGCAGGCTTCAGTACTCGCTACCTTTGACAATGGAATATAGTATTTTTATTTAAGTAGGTACTACCGCCATGGTGCACCGTCCATCTTCACAGGGACTGGTGTCCAGTCAAAATTTCACCAATCCAGCACGCTGTGGACCCATCGCGCAAAGATATCAATATTTTAAAATTATGATACTTACACTAAACAAAGCAAGAGAGCGAACAAATGGGTTTTCGTAGAAGATTTGTATTCAACCCTTGTGACTATCTGCTGGTTGCATGATCGGCAGGTTACCGACGATGCTTTGGGGCCCATCTGAGGACTGACCATCACGGGGATGACGGTCGGGCCCACATTTGCTTGGTAGACTACTCCATGAACCGGTGGTGGATGGGTCGGTTGTGCTGGGTACGAGTGTGGCGCGTGTGCGGTGACCGTTACGGGCGGGGCTGGAACATCTGTGTATGGCGGCGGCATGCCCTGGCCTTTGGCTGAAATTAAGGAAAACAAAATATATTTATTTAGTGTTTAAATCCGTAGTTTATTTTTGGTCAGAGATTGTGATTTAGTAAGTTCCTATTGGTTTGATAAACAACATGATTATATCTGATTTCATGTAATCATAAATGATTATTTTCCTAGAAAAAAGAGTATTTCGTGTAATTGTATTTCTAAAGAAAACTATCTTATCTCTTACCTACGTACATTGGAGACTTTAGGAAATGTAACTACGAAGTAAATACATCACGAGTGGAAAAGTAGTTTTATGTTTCAGTTTCAATATTTTTTACCTTCTAACTTTGATGTGTTCCCCTTTTGGATTGTTCATTAATCACGTCGATGACGTCACAAATAATTTCCTACTTCGGACGTAATCGGACCTATAAATTGTTGTGACTAATAACCAGAGGTCGGAATTAGGTAGAGTTATTTATGTATTTGCATCGAAATGTATGGATCTTCCCGGGATTTCTAGTGGACAATCCCGTATTACAAATAAATATTAATAAATACCTCAAAGATAGACTGACAAATAAAACAAAGATAATTAACATACAATTTTTATTAGTATTTACATTAATTCACAATAAAAATTATTAATAGTCTTAAGCAAATTCTCATACTTATACCTCGCCTTTTTTATATAAGAAAATACTTTTGCTTTACGTTTGCTTATTCAAACGGCCAATCAGAATCATTTTTCTTATCCGATTCATGCAAAGTACCACTAAGATTTGAAGTATTCGCTTCCGACATTACTGTATAACTATTTTATTTAATAAATCACGGGATTTTCTGCTCTTTAAAATTAATCTCGGGATTTCAGGCATATCCACTTTATTCTTTTGCTGTATGAAATCAGTGTAAGTACTAAATACTAAATAACTCTACCTAATTTCGACCTCTGCTAATAACAATACCAGCAGGATATGGCATCGATAGAGTACAGTTGTACGGAGACATATTGTGTAACATTCACAAAAAGATTTATGGTTTGATTTTTTAGTTTCCATAAGAATTTCTAATTTTAAATATCTCATTAGAACCTTAGCATTTTATTGAGTTGAGCAGGATGATATCAATTGAAATTAATGATAGGTATTTGTATATCTATGTTAAATACTGACGAGTTGAAACTCCGTTAAATGTATTTACAACACAGTTAAAATGGATAAAAGATAAAAAATTAAAATACTTACGATCATTAAAATCTCCATTGTTCTGATTCATTTCACTAAATTGGTAAATTATCTCTTTCTATCACAAAAATCACCTTTTACTGGTTTTCCTACGAGGTAAGTGATTATACTGAACAAAATTTCGATTTATAGATAGAAAAATGTCGAGTGCAGATAACGAACGATACAATTGATAAACAGTTTTATCAGATCTTTTTGCTATTGTATGAAGTCACCTTTCAGGCACGTTGTTTTATATTTAGGGACTTTTATCAGACATGTACATTTACTTATCATTACATTGCTCCGGTGACTAATATCAGAATAAATTAATCAGTATCTACTTAGTTCTTTGGAAAAACCTAATGATAAGAATTTGTAAAAGCGAACTTAAAATTTATATTTATCTATTTGTTTACAGCATATTTTTATCTAATATACTAATAAAATTATATCCTTAAAATCTTTTACGTATTGTTTGTTCCAGAGGTCTGCTCTTTAAGCAAAAATGACAGGTAACCAAGTATTCCAATTTAACATCTTACTTTTTATTAGTTTATCTTGGACACCACTGACATTTGGGGAAGTCAATATTATTATGTAATTTCGTTAAATCTTGATTTATACACGCAACAAACAAGCAACTTGTTTGCTATTAAACAGGGTCTAATTAAACTAGCTTGCGAAACTTCCGACGTGATGGTTGTAGTTATTTTTTTTTTGTTTTATATTTTATAACCCGTCACATCTCTGAAGTTTCGTCAACTAATTTAATTTGGCATGTATTTATTTAATTGAACCTCTAATAATTCCCATATTGCGCTCTGAAAATATTATTGATTACTCTAATAATAATAATCATTGCGCAGGTATTTGTGAACCTCAAATAATTCCTATTTGGAGTCCTAAAATCACTAAATAGTCAAGTAAGTCAAGGATTTCATCGAAACATCCTTGGTGTATGGCCTTCCAAACGGTGTGTAATTTGGTTAATTAAAAAAAAAACTTAAGAGTTATTGACCAGCTTTAGTTCAAAAAGTGGGTTTTGATGCAATTCTATTTTTGTGAAATGTAAAATGTTTTGCAAAATTCAACATTTAATCGTAATAAAAATAAAAAATCAATAGTGTATTGGGTAAGTACCTGATTACAGCACACACAGCGATCACATCGATATTTTGCGTTCCGTTTTAGATATCTTGATTATGACAGTTTAGAACTGTCATCAATTAGTAAAATACCATGTTCATATTTATTTATTTATTGTTTGTCACAGGTGAAAAGACAGTTCTTACAGTTCGTATTATTGTATCACTTTATAACATTCCCATGGGGTTTACAATAATTTCTATGTAAGTATGTCAAGATTATTGGCTATGTTAAAAATAATTAATAAAACTACAATTACACTCTTAATTTTATTGTTACCAAGAATTACAAATAACATAGATGTTACAATAATTAAACATAATGCGCATGAGTTTAAAACTCATTTCACGTATTCTGTTACGTCTTGGATTTTACAGCGTAATTTCGAAAATGCCGCATTAGATCTATCATTACTTGAGAATTCGTTTATGAATCTTGTGTAAGTGTAAGGTATCTATGCTTGGTGCAGTGCCTAGAGAATTTTTGAAGTATTTTATTTATTTTCGCATTTGTGTAGGTACATATTATTTGTTTGTCACAAATATTGCTACATGGATATTTTTAAATAAATCTCCTATCGATTTTAATTCAACATTTATTGTTTACGTACATAAGATAGGAAGATAGTAATTAAGTCTTAGAGGATAAAAAATGTAACGATTGTCTGTAAACTTTGCATACTTATACTAAATTTATTTTAACGCTACCTGCATTGTGATCACTTCTGTTCGTAGACAAGTAATGTAAAATGCTCTGATACCTACCTGTTTACATTGGAACGTAATTTCCTGTATAGTTATTATACTCTTTGGTAATATCATAGATACTAAATTATTATACTGTAAAATAATAGTGGAATACTATTTGTATTTAGAACTGGTTATAAGAGGAAGACTGTCCTACCGTGATACAGTTTCGACTAGTAGGGAGGATAGTGTGAATCGAATGCTACAACCTAAATAACAATATCAGTGTAAGTAATTGTTTCTGAGTGATTAGTGCTTAAATACGTCCTGAATGATTATCATGTAACGTAAGTACTTAACAACATCTTTAACACGTTAGAAAGGTGAGAAATATAATATCACATTATTGTGTTCATCACATCATTAAGTGCAGGAACCTATTTGACTGCGTGTGTAGTGTCTACCTACCAAATGTTAAAATGCATAATTATAATGGTTGTACTTTTATGATGTAAATAAAAAAATATTATTATTATTTAAAAACATAACAGTTCACTTAGATGATTAGTGAATCCAAAATTAGAACGGAACCGGCCAATACCTTGGAATACTTTTCGTTTATATACCGTGAGGAATCAGACTTGCCGTTCTTAAATTGATTTTGTGGCCTGTGGGCACGCCAAGTATGGCTTTGTCACTGTATTTCTACATAATATCACTCATTGAGTACTTTCCTAATTGTAGCTACACATTGATACAGTAGTATGAAACACAAATTGTAGACCTTCAAATGAATTATTGTCGATGTTTTTGAGGCTTGAACTTAATCATCATCATTTTAAGGTTTAAAATCATTTGGAGAAAGACAGTTTCGTATAACCTGATGTGCTGGCGACTGTACCTATGTATGATTTTTTTAAATTCAGTGTAAATTAATAAATTACTTGGTTGTAGATATGTTAAATAACTTTAGGTTCGATTAGTGTTTAAAGGAGTTTCGCAGCTGTGTCAAGTAAGAGCATGGGACCAAGTACACTGCCCTGAGGAACGCCAACGCTTAGACTCCTCCTGGTCACGAATATATCAATTCACTTTTGTAAGTGTTGCAACGTTTTAAGGAATCACAAAAATAACTTTTAAAGATTACTGAGGCGACATTTCTTATTCCAGCTGTTTTGTGATTAACCAGCAAGTTATGGATAGATACAATATCGAAAGGCTTGAATAAAATTATATTTTTTTCAATCCTCTAGCCTTTGTTTTGCACAATGAAGTCTTTTCAGCCCATAAGCCGTTATGGCTTAAAATACTTCATTGTGCAAGACATAAAACATAAAGTTCCACTTATCTCAATCACTCGTATCAATGAGCTGTGTAAGTTATCTCTCTCGTACACAAAAAAAAACATATGCGGATGATACAGCTCTAATAACACATATGGCAAAAACTGGTCTGAGACTCGTGAGAGGGAAGAATTGGCAATAACTTTCTTTGGGTAGTCTGAAACAATGTCTTTGTACTCGTATATATTTTTGAGTTGGGCGCTGATAGTTGCGCCACAGTATTTTACTTTTGGGGCTTATTCAGTATTTTATCTTCGTGTTCCTTTGTAAATTGTAAACTTAAGTTGTTCCAAATAAACTTTATTTCTTATTTTACTTTTTACTGGATGCCAATCCTTATATGGAACTTTTACTTATACTATACCTACATATTCTTGATTTTTATTTTTTTGTTCTTAATTAATAAAATCATCAAATAAATAAAAATAAATCTCAATAGTGTATAAGCTATCAACTAAGGGAAAGAGCGAGACAACCCCAACACAAGTATTATAAGTTACTTACTGGGGCTGTCTCAACTGTAACTGTTTGAGACCCAATAAACAATTTAATTTAATTTATCAAATAAAACAAAACACCTCATTTACAGAAATATCTATAATTTAATTAATCTTAATTAAATATTTTATTTAGAAAAACATCACGTAATCTAAAAAACAAAAAAAAACATATGCGGATGATACAGCTCTAATAACACATATGGCAAAGACTGGTCTGAGACTCGTGAGAGGGAAGAATTGGCAATAACTTTCTTTGGGTAGTCTGAAACAATGTCATTGTACTCGTATATATTTTTGAGTTGGGCGCTGATAGTTGCGCCACAGTATTTTACTTTTGGGGCTTATTCAGTATTTTATCTTCGTGTTTTTTTCTTCTTTTTTCCCATCCTCAAAAAAAAAAAAAAATAAATAAAAAAAAAAAAAAAAAAAAAAAACTATAAAATGTAATCAATCATATTAAGCTGCCTTGTAATCCACTGCAGGAGATAAGTCATGTTTTTGTACCTAACCTTTATTATAATACATACTATATGTATTATTATAATACAGAACGAAATATATAATAAGAAAGAAAGGTATTGTTTTTCTATTTGATGATCCTAATGCAGATTTATTCACTTATAATGAATGGGATGTGACATGGCTGCCTTCAACTTAACACAATATTAAGTTGACTCAAATAATGAGAGCGCTAATTGAGTGAAAAAACATACTCAAGTTATGTAGGACTACCTCAGATCTTTCTGAACGTATTAATGTGGATGATTTCACTCTAAAGAAGTAAGGCCAATCAAGGGCCCATAATTATGCCAGCACATTAGCGATATTACCACCCAATTAATCATATATCGTTAAAGTTTTAGTGGACGTAGCTGCCGATGTAAGCGTTGCAGTTTGGACAGTAGTGGTCTGCGTTGTGGCAACTGTTTAAACAGTAAGGTAGGAACACACACGGGATAAATCTGAAAGTAGAAACATAATAGTCAGGACAAATTCTTGTAAGTACCACATTTTTTTTAAACGGAATATACTTTTTAGTATTTATACCTATATATACAGGGTGGCAGTGACATCGACGCGCAAACTATAAATTACATGATTCTGAGCCCGCCATTGATGAAATTTTTCGTAGGATATATGAAAAAATAATTACCGTTCCGTCCATTTTGACCGCATTTTTATTGCACTCCTCTATGAGACAGCAGTTTTTTTTTTGATAGCCGTTGAATGTTTCTACTCTAAGGAGTCTAGAATAGGGTTGCCAACTTTTTTATATCAAATATAGTATTTTTGAAGCCATTGCCTGTAATAATATAGTAGAAGGTGGAAAAATAAAAAAATATGCCTAGCAGTTACGTCAAAAAAAAATGCATATGTTTTGCTTCTTTGAGTCTTTACTAAAAGGCTTAAATTTTTTTTTACGAGTCATAACTAATATTACACCCTAAGTTAATGTTACGAAATACCATTAATTCATCTTTTAAGAGATTAATACTGGCCCTATTGCGTTTATTTCGCCATTTTGTATTAAAATGTAAATATAGTAATTTCGCCTACTATATTATAGTATAGTATATTATACATTAAATAGTATATAGGTATTTCATATAGTAGGCTACTATATTATACAGGGTTTTTGGTAAAACACCATCAACACTCATCATTATGAACAACTTTTACTATGGGACCAAATACGAAATCGCGAAAAAAAAATCAGCTGGTCCCGACATTTTGACGAGTTCCGCAAACATAAATGGAACAGCTGATTTTTTTTTCGCGATTTAATATTTGGTCCCACAGTAAAAGTTGTTCATAATGATGAGTACAATGACCCCTTAAGAGGTTGATGGTGTTTTACCAATAACCCTGTATATATTGAATAGTATATCAATAGTAATAGTATTATAGGTATTTCATATAGTAGGCTACTATATTATATAGTAGGGTTAGCAACCCTAGTCTACAATCATGTAGGTACTGAATTCATGGTTACAGTTTGCGCGTCGTTGTCCCTGCATTCTGTATAGTTCTGTGTAAATTGTCATGTCTTATTAGATTAAAGTAGAAAATAAAGCGTTGAACTAAACACATGCCTTATTTATAATGGAAAACCGGTAGCCACATGGGCAGTTAAGCGATCAATTGGTAAATTAAGTCTTCTACCTGTAGACTCCAAAGTTTACATTTAAGACATACCGTGTATTTAAATTGTTGAAGTAGGATTGATTTACTAAACATGTCACTTCATTAGTTTACAGTTTGTTATTTAAAGTAATGACTATCTACAATTTTGTATCTAGTATTCGATTGTTAGGTCCTACGTAAATTAATTTAACATCTTATTTGTTTTAAAAGTACTTTAAGATCTTTTGCGAAGGATTACACTTACATATATCTATAGCTATGTGTAAATGGGTTAACCTCAACCATATCATATTAGATTAAGTAGTACAAAATAAAGCGTTAAACTAAACACACGGCTGAATTACTCAAATTTGTGTGCCAACCGAAAGTGAACATTAATACGCTAAACAAGCATGTAGAACATGTCTAATACGCTGTACACTAGGATCAACAAAAACAGAAAGATGAACTGGAGATTTTAAGAATGTCAACAGAAAATAAATTGAATACAAGACTTACACTAAACAAAGCAAGATAGCAAACAAATGGGTTTTCATTGAAGACTTCAGTTCAACTCTTGTAACTATCTGTTGGCGGCAGGATGGGCAGACTATTACAGAAGATTGGGCGCCCATCTGGGTGCCGATGACCATGGGGACTACATTTCCTTGGTACACAACTCCAGGTTGTACGGTCACGACGGGAGGTGGCCCGTATGCTGGAGGCATATCTTGCGCTACAATTAAGAATAAAGAAATAAATAGGATTATCGGACACAAGTCGTACAGTTAAGTATGGCTAGCTTTGAAATTATTTGACATGGGTCTTATGTTTATAGATAAAATACCTATATTGTAATTACCTATGCAAAAATTGGAGTTCTAGTTTCTACAGTTTACGCCTAAAACTAATTATATTATTTAAAAGCGTTTATACCTTATGAGTGACAACGTCGCAATTTAGTGTCATATTTCGTGGTTTTCAATTTTTATCATTTAATCGGAGCTATATTTTAAAAATCTGTTTAATTAACTTTTTAGAATTATGTGAAAACTGTGTAAAAGGTAAGAAATCGTTGCGTTTACAGTTCTATATAAATGCAAATAATACATTGGAAACTTGCACGGCGTTATTTTCTTTGTAAAATAAGTGTAAGCATTACGGTTACTTACTTTTTAAACACTTTCACCTATTTCTAAAAAGTTAATTAAACAGATTTTTAAAATATAGCTCCGATTAAATGATAGAAATTGAAAACCACGAAATAAGTAGTAGTAGTATTAAGTAGTGTTCAGTTTAATTTTTGTTGTTATGTTTTTTGTGGTGTACAATAAAGAATATATAAATAAATATGACACTAAATTGCGACGTTGCCACTCATAAGGTATAAACGCTCTTAAATGTTTTCACTGACACTAGGCGACACCTAAATGAATGCGTATAGATTTTCAACTTTGAAATCTTTTGAAAATCTACCAATAATCATATTTATTATAAAATAATATCCGACTGAAAATAATACACTCCCCGTGTAACATTCACAAAAAAATTTTCATCTCGATACAAAAGTATTTTATTCACATTGTTTTTTTTTTACTTTTACCTACTCCTTTTAATTGTCTTTTTATTGATGTAGGTACATATGTTGTAAACAAACATCATACATGAAAGAAACTTCAGCATGGTAAAAAAACTTGAACCACATTCGAAAAATATTTAAAACTCTATTATTTATTTATTATTAAGTATTTACAATCACGATAGACTACACGATTTAAAATCATTAGGTGTAAAATAAAAAAAACTTACTGTAATTCTGAGCCATTTCACTGAATTATTTAGTTTATTTTTAACACCAAAATCACTATTCACTGGTTTCCGTACGAGGAAAATAATTGTACTGACCTTTGTCCAACAAGTTATCCATTTATAGATTAAAAAACCTCAATCCATAGATAACGATAGTAGATTAGCATTTTTATCAGACTTTTATGCGGATCTTTTGGTAATGTATAGATTCGTCATTGCACAGAAACTCTGATTTATCCTTATAACATTGTAACAAATCGCGGTCGCATTATCTACCACTATGAATATACCCCCAATCAACTGGGTAATAGCATAATTTTAATATGAAGCAATCATTTAGGAATTTCTTTCAAAATCCTTCGGATTGTGATGCAATTAGGGTGCTGTTTGTTTGAGATAGTGTCATGGATAGACTAGCAGAGTCCTTTGGGGCTGCATTCGCATGATGCGGGTATTCCGTTCTGATCATCCACCAATCTACTTTGGGGATAACAGCAGCACACGTTACACGACAGGAGCCCCGGGTACTTTCTTCACATGTAATAGCTTTAGCACGTAAGAGTCTGGTATAGGCTGCACCTTTTTCTACTAGTATCTCTCTACGAAAAAGTCATGGTGACAAACTGCCCCCTTACCCCTGATAGCCCTGACGGCCATCGCCATCTGCGGTCTTCGCAGCATTGCGACGCTGCCGGCCATCAGGTCAGAGGCCCACACTGGAGCCCCGTACAGGGCCATGGATCGCACGACCCCTAGGTACAACATCCTACAGGCGGTGCTTGGGCCCCCCAGATTGGGAAACAGCGTTGCGAGCGCGCCCGCCGCACCCATCCGCCGGTGCCAGCTGCTGAAAGTGGGAGGCGAAGTCCCACCGGCTGTCGAGCACCAGTCCTAGGTAGTTCTTGGTAGACTCGACAGCAATTCGGGCCCCCCGACCACGATGTCTGATCCCGGCGTCGGCGCCCACCGGAGGCCGTGAAACACCACAGCCTCCGACTTATTTAGGGTCACTTCCAGGCCCAGGTGCCGTATGCGACCCACCACTTGTGACACCACAACTGTCGCCAGCAACGCTGCCTCCCTGTGCGAGCTCCGCTGGGCCGTGACCAGCGTGTCGTCCATGTAACACGTCAGGTCTACCCCCGGTTGGAGCTCGCCTCTCAGCACCCAGTCGTTTCCGATGTTCCACAGGAGCAGGCCCAGGACTGAGCCCTGTGGAACACCACATGAAATGTCGAGCCGGCCCCTACCGTCACGTCTCCCGTAGGTGACACACCTTTCAGCTAAATAAGCCCCAACGATGTGGTGGAGGTACGGGGGCACCCTATGGTAGCACAGTGCCTCCCCAATACAGTTCCAAGGCAGGGTGTTGAATGCGTTGGAGATGTCCAAGAACATCGCCAGTATCACCCTGCCTCGGGACACCGCTTCCTCCGCCAGGACTCTAACCCGCATTATGCCGTTCACAGTATGGCGAAAGCCGAACTGACTGTCGTCCAGATCCGCCCCTTCTCTGTACAAGTGGCCGACGAGGCGGGCTGCAATTGTCTGCTCGAAAAGCTTACCCACCTCGTCTAGCTGCACTATGGGCCGGTATGCTGACGGCGAGCTTGCTGGGCGCCGCGCCGTCCAGAGCAGGAAAAGACGACCCGTTTTCCACTGGGTAGGGAACCGGCCCCGATGACCCAGTTCTGTCCTAACCTAACCCATTTGGTCGGGGTACCCTAGCTTAGTTACTGTGACCAACTTTGAAAAAGGTTAGAAGAAAAAGCGTACATCATTAAAAGATCAATAAGTTTTTAGAGGATCAATTATATATTTCCCATATATAAATAGCTAAATAAAACAAAAAACAAAGTTTTATATATTTTTAATTAAAATTAAGTAATAGGTTATTTATAAAAACATTAGCAAACATCAGTCTTATTATTCACAATTACATCCGTTCTTTAGATCCGTCATGCAGTCACTGCTGGAGCTGCTGGACATAAGCCGTGGGTACTGAATACGATTAAAAGTCGAAGACTAAACAACAACTTATAAATCGACACTAAACAGATTTCGTAGTATGCGATACTTGGGAAACAAATTAATTGCGTATCGCACTAATGATTACAATAGCTTTGACGGTCATATACATATAAATGTTTCAAAAATCTACCATCAAAGCCTCATTCTGTTGTTGAGAAAAAAGCGGCGACAATTTCAAAGGGTGTTACGCAATTAAAAATATTTTTAACATGCTTTTATTAGCTTCTCTTGTAACTAGTACTTCTAATTGCCGTGTCGTATCGAAATTAAAGTTTGTATGTAGGTATATGTAGTTCGGATGACAATACTATTATTTAGGTAGGTAAGTTTTTTATGTAGGTCGCTGGCTGTCCACTGTAACATGCTGGCCCACAGGTTTGCGCGATTTACGAGGGCAGCTAAAGTAACGGTCTTCAAAGCTTGCAGCCTGTGGGTCAACTTCACTCAGTGGGCATACAGCGACCTACCGCGTTCAATACAATAATTCACTGAGAGTACTGCTGCGGCTGCCCTGGCGTTGTAGTGCATCTGGGATGTTTGCAGATAATAATATTAATGGTTTTGCCGCAATTATTAGGAATAGATGCGCATCCCTGATGACGCGTGTTCGCGGCAGCACCAACAGTATTCTCAGTGTGTTCGCAGATCGGTGAGATTGCCCGATGTTGAGGAGAATTACATACACATACAGCTCCACGCTGAATTTTAATTGTATTGAATTTTATTGATTTGGTATGATGATGGAGTCAGGAGATGAATAGTGGAAATCTTCAGTAGCTACTAGTACTCCGGTGAAGTCATTACTTCGTTGACTTTAGGCTTACGAGTATTATCTAAATGAAGAATATACTAGACTAAAAAGTATTTGATCTTTTCGGTACATTATTTGGTGCAATCGGAGTTCAAACATGATAATTGATAGGCTAGGTGAAGAACATAATATATATAGGTAAGCATCGTATTATATGGGTATACAGGCCGTAAGCAAAACACGCGCTTGGACGTAGATTTGCGGAAACCAGCCCGTCTTACTACTACATGGAGATACAAGATACCCGGTAATCAATCATATCCATTTAGATGTTGTGGCTGCCGATGTAAGCGTTGCAGTTTGGACAGTAATGATCTACATTTTGGCAGATGGGGCAACAGTAGGGTAGACACACACAGGGCCAAAACCTACAAAAAAAAAATAGAAGCGCGCTGCGCGCATTAACAAACAAGTGACCGCCCCGGCCGCGTTAAACTCATGGATCACCGCCCGGCTCGCTCTAATTTACTGGTTTTTATCAATTATATGACCTTCACAAACTAATTTAAGACTGTAATTTACAATAGGAATACATCTTCTTCCCAGCTAAAGCACTAGGAAGTGGTGAAGGGATTCTCAGCCTAATTTGAATAAATGACTTTTGATTTTGATTTGATTTTGATTTTGAATAGAGTTTGAAACAGCAGGATAGAGACCGGAATGTAAAGCATAAGTCTAATTAAGCATGGCGATCAATGCATGTGGCTTCTCTGCATACGAAAAGATCCTGTAGTGAGAAAATGACGGGCCCATATTATGGAAATGATTATAAGAATGTGAAAAAAAAATTGATTACTTACACTAAACATATCAATACAGCAAACAAATGGGTTTTCATCGAAGGCTTAAATTCAACCCTTGTGACTATCTGCTGATTGCATGATCGGCAGATTGTTGTAAATGGCTGTGGGCCTAACTGAGTCTCACTGACCACGTTGACCACATTCTGTCCGGGCTGTGTGGTATTGATGGTAGGTAGTACCCCGCCGGTGTTTGCTGTATGCGTCCCTGAGTTTACTGGATACGGATAGCCTGCGTTTGCTGGTTGTGGATAGGATGTGTTTGCCGGTTGCGGATAGGCTGTGTTTGCTGGATGCGGATAGCCTGTGTTTGCATCCGGCTTACCGTCGTTTTTTGGAGGCATGCCTTCGTTCTTAACTGAAATTAAAAATAGAAATAATGTTCTAGAACTATTAAGTAATAAAATGTACCAATTTTTTCGACCACCACACGCATGTCGAGTTATGCGTGGGTCATGTATATGTACAGTGTACAAAGTCGACGCATGATCACTTTTAAATTTTTTCGTTTGCACGAAGTGACCATGCGCTCAGTCCCGCTTATTAAAAGAAACACATGTTTTAACTTTTTGCCTGGACAAAAAATATTAGGTACTTTCTTCTTTGATTGGTTGGTCAAATTGGTTATGGCGGGGGTTGGGTCTAGACGCTGTAAAGAAATATAAGCCTTAAGGTGGTCATACGTCAACTTTGTTGACTGTACATAGGTATGTTGCTAAACATATTGACGCCGATACTTACATAGTCTTATGCTTTATGTATTAACTAACACAAGGTTGTATTTTACTTTATATATGACTATATACTGTTAGTTTGTAAGATATATAACTATGGGTCATTGTAGCCGGGTACACTATGTAGGTACCTACGACAAGAGCGTGTCCGCCAAAATTAACTTCAAAAATTAACCTTTAAGTTATGATTTATAGTAACGTTTCTGAAAATTGTTACAAGTGCAAATTGTTACAAAACTGTATTAGTGAACAAATCTTTGGGGCTTTTGGTTTTATAATGCTTTTTTATCAATACTATTTTTAAGGTATTTTTCCGCTACTTTTTGGTGACGTCGCGCGGCGCGGTTATGACGTCCATATTCACTTTATATTATGTTTAAGTCGGGTATGTGAAGGTATTATTTTACACACATCATAAGCTTCACCAAGGTAACACTTTTAATCAGGATAGCATCGGGCGACTGTGAGGGTCAGTCTAAGACCTCCATGATTTCCCGGACAATTTTTTTTTTTAAAAATTCTCGTATTTTTTCTCGGTTTATTTATTCACAAGGCAATTTTTTTTATTTTAAAAAATTACCTATACTTTTTGCTGTGCCCTACAGGGTCCATAACTGTACCTTAGCTTTAAGCCATTGTAACATCTCCTAAACATTATGGAATGCAAATAAATTTGAATATGAATAATAACAGGTAACAATCACAGCATATCACTAGGTTCACATTATAGGTTTCGACCTGATTTTCACCCAAAGCGTAATCGCAACATGACTAGCAACAACATTACTAATGATGGCAACTACAGTAAAAAGCTTAGTTCACAAAATTACAGCCACAAAGTTTCTTGATGATGCTTCTACATTATATTTGAGATCGACTTCTACTAACAGGCTCCTGATAACATCTTGAGGTATATGATGATGAGTTATATATATTATTAGAGCCTTTTTCTTCAAATTGTTCCTTTCCATGAAGAATAGATAACCGTGGTTTCATTTTTTAAAGTTGTATTGTTCGGTGGGACACATTTTACTCAATTTATCGCGGTCTACTCGGTTTTTAGTTGTTATATTTCGTTTTATCTACTTCATCATGGATCATGGATCTTTTACTTCTTTAAATAATTTACAGCTTGAACACGCGATTTTTAGGTCCTTTCGGATGCCAGCACAGGAACACTGTCCGTGGCGTGCCACGCCTACCCTACGCGGCCCTCATCTCATGCCGGGAGAAGTGTTTTTTCTGAAACCTATTGTATGTATGGACTCTGTAGTCACGAAGCATGCCAGGACAAGAGTCCCTATAATTGTTATAGTATTTTAATTTCTAATATAATAGCCGAAAATTTAAATTTGCCGTTCACAATCTCGTCGTAGGTACCTACCTACTCACTTTATATAATCTGAACCACTTTATAGCTTTATTTCGTTCGAGTCAATACGTCAACAAAACATAAAAATATAAACATTCAACAATTATATTTTTCGCTGAAGGCATAGACATATATTGAAGGCATTTTGGATGACAACGTCAGCTAGAAAGAATATAAAACCTCAGAACAATAACTAAAGCAAACCAACGATACAACCACACTGCTAGAAGCGGCTACAGTCCTTTCACAGTTATTTTACCTCTGACAGAAGCAACCATATTGTAACGAGAATAAAGATCACAATGATATTGACAGACTTGTCTGTGGCAGCAACACAACAGCAACCTTATAAGAATGAGCATAAAGATCACTGTGATTTGGACAGTGATCCACAATCAGAGGTAAAATAACTGTGAAAGTACTTTAAACATTAGTCGTTGACATAGAAACTGTCAACGTATATAGTAAATACCAATTCCATGACATTAGTGCAATTTTATTGTTTCATCATCTCACCATCATCATCATCGGCCTAGCCATAGCGGCCTTTTCCCAACTATGTCGGGGTCGGCTTCCAGTCTAACCGGATGCAGCTGAATACCAATATTTTACATGGAGCGACTGTCTATCTGCCCTCAAAAACCCAGTTACTGGATATTACGATACCTCTTGGTTAGACTGGTTGTCAGAATTGTCAGACTTTCGTGCTTCTGACGATCCGTATGGTCGTCAGTAGCCCGAAAGTCTGACAAAGATCCACGAATGACAGCCGGGACCAACGGTTTAACGTGCTTTCCGAGGCACGGAGGGTTCTCGGTATGTAAAGATGGTCAGCCATCCACAGACCAAACGCGACAAGCATAGCTTAACCTGTCGATCGACCCGGTCGGCTGTTATAAGTTAGCCACGAGCCCCTCGACAACATAATGTTGATATATTTATTTAATAAATGGTTTCGCAAGACTAGTGCAATAATGCAAAAAATTGCAAAAAAAATAATAATGTGAGCCTATGCCATTGACTTATAATGGCCTATGCGAGCTGTGCGTGACCGTACTTTATGGTGAAACCAAAAAAGGTTCATTTACACATTTAGGATGTAGGTGGTCTCATTTATTATTCTCGAGATGTTTATGAGATACGGATCTTTTGTTAGCTAAATGCATGGAATTAGTATGTACTACATAGTATAACCTAAAATGTCCACTTGGGCGCACCATGTGTTGCTCCGCATCGGCGTCACTGCGGTGAAGCTGTCGACAGTCTCGGGCACCATGACCGGTCCTGCTGCAGGAGTGCAGGTTGCATAGCACGGCACACCAGCATCAACGACACCATTCGTCGAGCCCTTGGCAACGCCTCCGTACCATCAGTATTAAAACCATACGGCTTCTAACTCCTTGAAACAGGCGCGACACGTGACGCGAATCGCACGCGACACAGAGGCACCGCCTGTCGCGCGACAGGCGGTGCCATTGTGTCGCGTGCGATTCACGTCAAGGAGTCTTTAGCACGTGCCAATGGGAAGAAACCAGACGGCATAACGTTGTTTCCTTGAAAGGTGGGTAGGCCTCTGGTGTGGGACGCAACCTGTGTCGACACCCTTGCACCATCTCATATTCCAAGCATGGCCTGCTGTGCTGGCACCGCTGCTGCGGCTGCTGAAACCCTCAAGCGGTGCAAATACTATAACTGTATGAGTAACTACAGTTTTAAGCCGTTTGTGGTTGAAACCCCCGGGTCATGGGGCCCGAGTGCGTGTCTCCGTTTTAAGGAAATCGACACTTTACGACCAGAGAGCTGGCTCGTTCTTTGGCCAAGGAATTAGCAAGCGGAAACACACATAAAACTTTAGTACTACCAAGTAATGAAAAAAATAATAGTATTTTGCCTTACCTACGATGTTCGAAATCCAATATCCCTAAATAATGTAGGTACTTATTATTTGTATTGCTTTGGAAAGCTGAGGGCCCGAGGAAGTGTAAAAAAAAAACAAAATCAAAAGGCATTTATTAAAACTTTCGAACTTCAAAACTACATAAGACAGTCCCCCAAAAACGCCCGCCCTTCATCACTTCATAGTGCTTTAGCCGGGAAGTAGAAGTGGCGCAACAAACTCCCCAGCAGCACAAAACTACTTTGGGGTCATTGCCACCCTTCTTTTTTTTTAAAAGACTGAGAATCTTGAACGAATCGTGTCCAGCAAAAAAAAATAATTTGAACTAAGTTTTTTAGTCACTTTGGGTGGGGAATGTTTAGACACATAGTATTTTTTATCGATCGTAGACCTTAAATGATAAATGACTTTATTTCTGTAAGTAGGTTTTTACAAACACTTTTACACGTCAATCATATTTCTTTTTTTAAACTAGATGAGGTCGGCGTTTCCTATCTGACTACTCTGAGAAGAAAGGCCGAAACAAACTCAGAGGTCACAGTCTCTTTTAAAGTCCAGACAGAATCATGGTCAGATCATGTGAAGGCTATGTAGATCGGTGTCTGAAATGGTCTTTTGAGGAAAGAACCACACAGATTGAGTGGACCTGTCCAGTCAGTGCACGCAATTGTCAGCAATCGTGCAGCTCAACTCAGAACTTAAGGAGCTCAACGATTCGACGAACAATACCAAAGAAAGGACATTTGAGTAGGCCGCACAAGTTACTCAAACTGCCAGATCATGATTACACTAAGAGTAAAAATACAAAAAAAAAGCAATGACCAACATAGTTCTCACATTCACAATAGTTAAAATAATAGCATAATACTTTACAAAGTAAATACTCTTGTCATAGTATATGTATATAAAATTCATTAATGTCAATGTGTATATAAAATCCGGACATAATCATTGAGGACCATGCAGATTGGTGTCTGAAATGGACTTTTGAGAAAAGAACCACACAGATTGAGTGGACCTGTCCAGACAGTGCACCTTATTATAAGACATGTAATTAAAAAAATTTTTTACTAAAATGCTACACAGAAAGAGAAAAATAAGAACGTCTGAAGTCAGTGAGAATTTCCATAAACTATAAAAAACCGTCTAGCTCCTAAACTACAAATAATCACTGACATGGGGGTGTTTCGGTTTACCACCCTTGGAGAGAGGCTTCTAAAATTTTGCTTTGGACCTCGTTTCACGGGCCAGCCTGTATAAGCATTACAGCCAAACGAATGGAATTAGTATGTACTACTTCCTAAATTACATTGACAGGGGGGCGTTGTTAAAAAGCCCGGGTCGACAGCAGCGCGTCTTGTTTCACGCGCGCCTCTAAGAGATGTCAGCACCAAATGACGGGTCCGCTAGGGCCGATGCCTGCCAGGGTCGCAGGAAAGTCCGAAAGGGTTACCGTGGCCCGTGGCACAGGCAACTGAAGCAACACGGGTGGGTTTTCATGGCTGAAGCTCGGCCAGCAAGATGGGTTACAGCAGTATATTGACACAGTAATAATAGAACCGTTGCAGTTCTCGAGAATGGTCATGCCACATTGTACTGGGATCGACTTATCATCACTGACAGGACTATTGCAGTTAGTAAGCCTGATATGGTGGTGATATCTCGACGAGAGCGCCGTGCAATGATTATTGATATCGCTGTCATGATGAGATCTCATGAAAGCTGAAAAAGATAAAAACAATTCCAGATACTGTATTATTTACCATCTCAACTTTCCTTTAGCACACGAGGTTGTCGAAATGTGGGACGTGGACTTTGTAATCTTTGTATCTATAGTCGTTACGGTTAATGACTTAATAGGGGAGAACCTCGACCAATACCTCAGGAGGCTCGCAATGCGCGGCTCAATAAAGAGGCTTGCTACAGAAAGCAGTATTGCTGGATACGGCACGAACAGTGGGGAGGTTCTTCTCGTAAGCGCCTTGGCACCGGCAGTCCTGACCCGATTCCTGACTTTAATTTTTTTTTAAAAATGAATGACTTTTTATGAGCTATAACATTTTTTTCATGTTTTTTGTATGTAATAAAAAAAGAATTTAAAGTGTATTTGTATATCGATCAACATTTATATAACTTTATGAAATCACGGATTCTATTATTACGGATATATTATATTACTGACAAATGCGTGCACTGACTGGACAGATCCGCTCAATCTATATGGATTTTCCTCAAAAGATCGTTTCAGACACCAATCTACATGGTCATCACATGATCTGACCAAGATTATGTCTGGACTTTAAAAGAGACTGTGACCTCTGAGTTTGTTTCGGCCTTTCTTCTCAGAGTAGTCAGATAGGAAACGCTGACCTCATCTAGTTTTTAAAATATGATTGACGTGTAAAAGTGTTTGTACAAACCTACTCACAGAAATAAAATCATTTATCATTATAAACATAAACCAAAACCCGTTATATTCTGCGAAGTTACTTATTCTCGTATATTTTGTGTCTTTGCTAACTGAATAATGAAATAGATACAAAAAACCTTTACAATTTTTTTTAATAAGGTTTTTAAATTTTATAGAAATTAAATAATACTGTGGCTAGTAAACTATGTGTGTACAGAGTTTTAATAATATAAAATAATTATGTGACCCAAATGAGTTCTTCGCCGAGGTCTTTCCACTATTAAACACCCAATATAATTACACGTTTCCACTAAAAACTAAAAGTATTTAAACAAATTTCTTACTTAGTGATTGGGTGACTCCAGGTATTCGTAAAAGCAGGGGAAAACTTTTTGTACTTTTATGGCTTATAGCAACACATGAATAATACAAGCTTTGAACATTATGTTGCAAAATATTCAAAAACTTCTAAAAGTGTGTGCAAAATACTAAAGCTCTTTATATTAGCAATAAAATAAAATCAAATGATGATAAAATAAAAACTACCTGGCAAAGGGATTAAAGTTGGTATGGGAAACGCAGCATTTGTTATGTTAAGCATATGACAATTTAAATGTATGCTTTTGTTAAGAAATAAGGAATTACGTCTTACAGCGTTTTTGTAAAATCAGCCCCCAAGGGGGTAAAATAGGGGATGCTTTTAAAATTCACATGTTATACCTAAATTTAAGGGTTTGGAAATATAGCTCTAGAAGGTATCTTAAGATAACATTTAGTCTTTATTTTATTCAAATCGGTCTACTGGATCATAAGTAATTCCACTTTAGTATCTATCTACCTGTCTTGTTATGATTGTGTTAACATTTTGGATGATAGGCCATGATTTGGGTTTAGGACATAGGATTCTTTCATCCCGGTAGGTAGTACGTTGCCATGGGATTATATCCGACATCCAAGCGGGCGAAACCCAAGTCAAAAGCTAGTAGTCAATAAATGCACAAAACACTATTTATTATGAGATTTGCAAAAACATTTGTCAGACAGCCTGATTGTAGCGAAGCTGGTGCTGGTCATTCGCCTAAAGTGCACCGTAACCTTGCATTGCAATTTGATCCTACTAGCTGAGAATGGCGTTGATTATTACTTTCAAAACTTTAAATTATGTCAAGTTAGTGCAATTTTTTCACAACCGCAGCCCTGTACCTGGTTCAGCTTACACATACGGGTATGCATCACAATATAAAATGATAGACAGGTTGTGGCTTATTTTTTGGTTATCTCCAGCTCGACTCGGCATTTGTACGTGCTTCCGGCCAATAATTTTCTTTGTAAAAAAAAAGCAGTTTCATCATCGGTGCATGTTATTATTGGGCAGCTAGAGTTCTTACAGTTTACAAAAATAGTAAAAAAAAAATCCACAAAGAGCAACGGACCAAATACATTGCCCTGGGGAACTCCCGCTCAAAGTTTCTTCTAGTCGCCGACATGTAAAATCAATGGTAACACATTGATGAAATGAATGGTGAAACAAAACACGATTCAGTTTCAAAATTCAAAATTCATTCGTGGAAAGTAGATAACTCGTATAGACTGTTTCCAGCTGTTTCCAGCTTGCCCAGCAAGATAGACGTACTTACCTAGTGTCAAAGGTTTTGAATAAGTCAAATATAATACCATCCTATTGCTGTCCCGTATAGAGAAGCCGTGAACATTAATCACCATGCTTGCTGTAGACGGAATAAATCCAAAATTACTCAAATGAAACAAAATAAATAATTTACTTGTAAATTTTATTATTGTATAAAAAATCACCAAGGTAAACTTTAAAGTTTAAATCTACCACGCAGTCTACTGCTTGACATTACCCTCTATCAATCTCAATATTGCAGCGTTGGTCGTGGGATGTGTCGTGGTACACAATGATTCATAAATATACAAGTTATAAATATAAAATAATATAGCCATTATCGTAACATCTTCAATTCTGTCAATTCAACGTTATCCATTGCTACATTTGTTTGTAAAATCTGTCTTCTTGAAATTTTTGAAGAAACAGTGTTGATCTGATGATCTCTGTAATGGACTTGACTGCATTTAAAAATGTACGCATAAAAATAGGCTCTAGGAGTAGCAATAATGAATCCTGTGACCACCTTGCATACTGGCTAATATGTTTAGCACTGTATGCGGCTTGATTCGACCTATTCTAATAAAGTTCGTACGAAAAAGTAAGAAGATGACCAAATTAAAAGTGATTTTGATTTAGATTATGCCTTTGTTTAAATAAAAAATACTTTACAACTAGTGGATGGATAGGGTCTTTATTATCTAGTTTCGTTTTGTGTTTTATTACCAAAATGTTTCAGCGACGAGAAATCGACTTAAGTTAAAAAAAAAACGAACCTTTTAAGTAACGTTTTCCTCAAACACATTCCATTTGGTAAGATAATCTTGTGCCGGGGTTTATCGTATTGTTTTTATTGTAGATCTGATAAAGAAATTCACTATCAATCCTCAGGTTAGCCTATTTTTTGTTTTTTTTAGGTTTAGCTAGTGTTGATAGCTGTCAATGTAAGCGGTGCAGTTTGGGCAGTAGTGGTCTGCGTTTCGGCAACTGGGGATACAGTAGGGTAAGCACACACAGGGACAAAATCTGAAAATAGAATAATAACAGTAAGACCAAAACAATAAAAAACAAAAACGAGTTTGAGCAATAAACATCTTGGGACACGAAATGACACGATTGATTTACGGTAAAGACAAATAAGTCGAGGAAACCTGGACTGCCAAGTTGCATAGTTGGTACTAGTGTAATTTATGGCACATGCCTTATGATATTTCAGCATTATCTCTAGGATAGCAACGCACTATCGCAACTGGCGAAATGTGGTTTGTGTGCACTATAGGGACGACTCTGCGTAACCCGACGAAAATATAGGCGTAATGTTATGTTATTTATTTATTTGTTGTGTTATGCACGCAGCCGACGGTGCATAGCA
Source organism: Brachylomia viminalis (assembly GCA_937001585.2). Lineage (NCBI taxonomy): Eukaryota > Metazoa > Arthropoda > Insecta > Lepidoptera > Noctuidae > Brachylomia > Brachylomia viminalis. Next base: position 17,295,595 of record OW443299.2, read on the forward strand.
GCATAATCAGCCTATCATGTCCCCACTGCTGAGACACAGGCCTCGTCTCTTCGAGAGGGAGTGGGCTGCAATCTACCACGCGGGCCCAGTGCGGTTTGGTCACATGTCTTCGAATTTTTGGTTTTAGGACAAGCCTGTTTCCTCACGATGTTTTCCTTCACCGTTGTGAGAGCAGTGGTGATGAAATTATTTACACAAAGTAACGCGCCTGTCTGGGTTCGATCCCACGACCTACAACTCGCAAGTCAGGGCCGTTACCACTAGGCCACCACTGCTCCCGACGACGATGACTTACCATCAAAGAGACGCCAGTTCGTTACCCAACAATTTCGACAAAAGAATACTTACACTAAACAAAGCAAAAGAGCAAACAGATGGGTTTTCATAGTAGCTTTGTGTTTGACTCTTGTGAGTATCTCTTGGTTGCAGGATGGGCAGGTTATAGCCGCAGGTTTGGGGCTCATAGTGTTAGCGACAAGCACGGAGATAACGGTTGGAGCGGGACCCGCTTGGTGTACAACCCCCGATGTGACCGTGACCTCGCCATCCGTGTATTGTGGAGGTCTGCCCTTGACTGAAATGAAGAAAAGGAGATTAAAATGTGCTCTTCTTGCTCTTATCCCTATTTATTTTGTAGTCGGCGCAGCATGGCTTTATTTTCCATATATCTCCAATAACTGAGTAGGAATTTGGAATGTCGCTTTTAGTAAAAACAAAAGCGGCGCAGGAGCTTCCGTGTACGTTCCAAAAGGATAGCGTCGGCGCACTGAGGCACCACTTACCGATCGCAAGGATCTAGGATGCAATAGCAACACACTGACCTATGTCTATTTCTTTTATGCGCGGGATGTTTTGCTATGATTGTCACCCTCGTAATGAAAGTGCAAGTGTGTGTGTATTTATTGCTTCCTTGTTTGCATTGCCATCTTTTTAGCGAAAATATTTGGTTGTACTTGTGACTTGCGTCCTAGCGGCAACAACGCATCGTAGGTTACACTCAGATTTATCTTTTTAAGCTGAATGACCTATGCGTATAGACATAATCAGCTGTTAGGAAAGATACATCGTGTTCAAACGGGGCAAATTTTTTTAAAATCTTTTGCGTAAAACTACTGCTCCTATTTAATTGATTATTCGTACAGACCTTCAAAATTGTACCTAGTATAGGCAGTTTAAAGGAAAGCCCCTCTGTCGTATCAACTCTGTATATTGATGTGAAAGTTGGTACCTACGTTTGGATGTCCTAGATATTTGGATGTTTGTTACTCAATCACGCAAAAATGGCTGAACGGATTTGGATGTAATTTGGCACATGGCAGATAGTTTATAACCTGGATGAACACATAGGATTCTTTTTATTCCAGTATTACGTTCCCGTGGGATAATTTCCAGCCTCCACGAGGTCGAAGCGCGGGCAAAAGCTAGTACGTAATTATTATTCGGCGACTTCTATACAGATACAGCGTGTATCAGAAATGTGTAGTAATTTTTAAGGGTACCATCAAACTTTGTATGGGACCATCAAACTGAACCACTTTCTTTCATGTTTGACATTATAATTAATACTGTTTGACATTACATTTAAAACTATTTTTATATAATATATATATATATATGGTGTATATATATTGACGGCATGGTTGGCGCAGTGGTTAAGCAATTGACTGCTACGTTACGTGTCGCGGGTTCGATCCCCGCACGGAACAAATATTTGTATGACCTGCAAGTAGTTGTTCCGGGTCTGGCTGTTTGTGTATGTGAGTTTAAATGTTTGTAAACGCACCCACGATACAGGAGAAATTCCTAGTGTGGGGCAACGTTTAAAAAAAAAAAAAAAAAATATGTATATAAGTATGTATATCAGTCATCAGGTTACCGTAGTACAGGCTCTACCTAGTTCGGGACCTGAAGACCTTGTGTGGATGTTGTCTCATAACATTAAATAAAAATAATTGTATTCATAGTAAGTACGTGTCATAAATCACCTAAATCACCTATTTGACATTATATTAAAAAAAACTGTACCTATAACACTATACTTGAATTTCACTTGGAACGATAATTAATAATTCATAGTTCTCTGTATTTGTAAGTAAATTGCATGTGTACTTTATTCAACACAATGTTAATTGTTTTATGAATAAATTAAATTAAATTAAATGAGTGATGGTCTGTACTCTATACCACACCCTTAAATATGACCACATGATTTTGATACATGCAGTATGTTATTTTGTTTTGAAGTTCCCACAGAAAATTTGTACCATTCATTAGTCACGGAAAAAGATACCTTCTTATCAATAGGTATAAATTGACTGTAGAGTCAGCATCAAAAGATGTATACATCGACAAGCATTCATTTGATTGTCTACAATTAGTGTTCCATAGTAGGTACTGTATCAATGTGTAGCTACAACTAAGTACCTACTTAGTGTGTAAAATGTTCTATAGCTACACATACATAAAAATACTATTGAGCAGCAATTGTAGACAATCAAATGAATGTATTCACCGTATAATTATGAACATCCTTAGTTTCTAACCTATCTCGCAGGATTATAAAGTATCGAAAAATATTGAACTACAACAAAGTGCATTAGATTTTCGATAGTTATATGGCATGGCAAACCGACATATTGTGAACTAGTATCAAACTTGCATGCGACGGATCGCACCTTGCGCTAATACTAAATAGCCAAGTAACTGCGACCAACTTGGAAGTAGCGGTTGGTCACAGATCTAACCTAACCGATTTGGTCAGGGAGTCCTGGCTTAGTTACTGCAACCAACGACATGACTACATACAATGACATGAGTAATTACTTTGTAAAGTATTATATTATTTAAATTATTGTGAATGTGAAGATTATGTGGATTATTACTTTTTTTATTTTATTTCTTAGTTAGTTTCACGATCTGGCAGCTTGAGTAATTTATGCGGCCTACCCAAATGTCCTTTCTTTGGTATTGTTCGTCGAATCGTTGTGCTCCTTAAGTTCTCAGTTGAGCGGCAAGATTACTGACAAATGCGTGCACTGACTGGACAGGTCCGCTCAATCTGTATGGTTTTTCCTCAAAAGACCTTTTCAGACACCAATCTACATGGTCTTCACATGATCTGACCAAGATTATGTCTGGACTTTAAAAGAGACTGTGACCTCTGAGTTTGTTTCGGCCTTTCTTCTCAGAGTAGTCAGTTATGAAACGCCGACCTCATCTAGTTTTAAAAATATGATTGACGTGTAAAAGTGTTTGTAACAAACCTACTTACAGAAATAAAATCATTTATCATTTATCATTTATCATAACCAATTCGGCTACCGCCATGACCGACAAATCAGGGACGGTTCGCAATTTTACGGATGATAAAATCGAACAGATTGTGAACCCTATCGGTAAGTGAAGGTTCGTTCACAATTTGATTAAAAAGTATCGAAAATTAATACGTTCGCAATTTATCGACAGTTTACAATCTCGCGAGATAGGTTATAAACTAATGGTGTTTTCAATCATACGGTGACATATACATCTTTTTGAGGCTAACTGTACCTATTATGAAAAATGTATCGTTTTATGACTGCGCAATGTATGATGTGTGTGTAAATTACTACTTTGCCGCGCCGTTTTACATGATATAATAACAAATAATGCTTAATTACGAATACCAACCAACCAATATTAATTATGAAAAATCCAAAATAATTTCGAAAGAAATTCTTCTTTTAAGTTCAAACCCGATACTATAATTTAATAGGTATGTAAGGTACGAGTATCTACTTTCCTCTACTTGCCGCCCTTGTCACACACTGTAGACTAATTTACACCTAATTGTGTAAGCGGTAAACCCTTTTTTACGGGTAGCATGCACGTGAATCACATCTCTTTACGTTACAATGATTTTGGCATAAAATGAATAATACTACTAAGATAAGGCATCGATAGAGTTGACTACATTCTCTTTTAACTTCGTTATAGGTATATACTACTGCCGTGATTGTGTGAGAAATGATATGAGTGAAAAGGGAGTAGATGATGCCTTGACGTCTAACAGGGGAGAATGGAAGAAGAAAACGTGTTGCGCCGACCCCAAGTAAAATGGGATAAGGGCAGGAAGATGATGACTTAGCCAAAAACAAACATTTAGCGCACCCCCCCCCCCCCCCCCCCCCCCACCACCAGCTAAATGGTTGTTTTGACACTTGTCTAACAAACATGAGCATCTTAAAGCTTATTAATTCACCAACTGAAAAATTGTTTTCACAATACGCAATATTTTTTTAAACCTATCCAACGCCCCACACAAAAAAACCTTCCCACTTTAAGTATGGCGGAGGTGATTTTTTTCATGATTTTATTTTATTACTTTATCGGCGTGACTAATATGTATATCCATGCCAAAATACAGATTTCTAGTACTAAGAGACTCTGAGCTAAGCTGCCGATAGACGGACGGACGGACATAGTGAAACTATAGCGGTTCCTTGCTGACTACGGAACCCTAAAAAAGCTTTAGGTGGTCATCTCGCATACACTGAACAAGATGTTTAATATAAATAATAAATAAATATCGTCTGACATTGCACACAGCACCATCTAGTTCCAAGTTAAGCACTTAACACTTAAGGCTTGTGTTATGGATACCAGATGGTTGATACACTACTTAAATACATTTTTTTTTGTAAATACATACATATTATAAATATACATCCATGACTCGGGTACAAATGTCCATATTCATCATACAAACATTTGCCCCTACCGGGATTCGAACCCAGGACCATTTGGTTTCGCTGACTACACTTAGCCACTGTAGCCACTACACCAAACGTGTCGTCAAAATAGTAATGGTATTAGTTAAAACTCTATGTTAACTTCAACTTTATAGTAGCGTTTTAAGCTCTTACTTATCATGACATACTTTTTATCTAAATTGGAAAAGCCCACCTGCCAAATGAAATACGCGAAATGTGGCCGTACTTTAGACACACCTCTGCCAAATCCTTCGGGTAAACAAAGCGTAATGTTATATTATGCAGAAAAACCCAATAACAAATAAATAAATAACACTAACGATGCATTTCTTCACTGCTCATTTTCACTTAATTATATAATATTCTCTTTTATCACCAAAAAAACTACTTTAACTGGTATTGCGTACGAGGTAAGATATTGTACTGAACTCTTCCCAGCGAACTGTCGATTTAAAGATAAAAAAATGACGAATATTGATAATGGGACCAGATAAACATTTTTATCAGACTTTTAAGCAGAAATTTTCGATATTGTATAGGATTGCTCAGGTGTAGTCACGTAAGACAACGATGGTTATTGAGAAGAAGAATTAGAACCGTCCTTAAAACCCACCCTGATAAAACAAGCTACTATACCCACATACACCTACCCACACAAATTCACACTCACATACATACACTCGATGATGATGATGATGATGGGGACTCCCTTTTCCGCACTTAGACTCTCATTTGGTCCGTTGTGCGTGGGGATACTGGCTAACACAGCCAGCCTAGCTCCGCCCAAAAGCACAGAAGCCTCCTGGGGGCTTCACAGGCTTCGCGGAGCGACCTCACTGTTCCGAGGATTTCTTCCCGTTGAGAAGCCACAGCCTCGCACTCCAGGATAACGTGGGCGGCTGATTCCTCGGCGTCAAGGCAGCCCCTGCAAAGGGGGCTATCTGTGGCGCCTATGTTAAAAAGATGCTTGTTAAGGGGGTTATGGCCCGTAATTGTTCCTATAATTATTCTGAGGTTATTTCTACTCAGGTTGAGAAGTTTTTTGGTTAACCGCGGGTCTACAATTGGTAAAGTCAATTTGGACTGTCTACAGTCTGTTGCCCGTGACCATCTGTTGTTATGGAGTTCGGTCGATCTTTGGCGAATCCACGCACGAAATTGTGAGAAAGGCAGAGGGAGAAGTGGGTACGGGCCTAGCACTTCCATATCAGAGCCTCTCTTCGCAAGTTCATCAGCGGCATCATTGCCTAAGGATCCACTATGCCCTTTGATCCATTGGAGGGTAATGCGATTAAACGTCGATATCCTCTCCAGAGCTAAATGGCACTCAAAAATTAGTTTATTGTTAGTTTGTTTGTTTTCTAAAGCTTTGAGCACAGATAGGCTATCGGATAGGAATTTAATGCCGTAGTTCCGGATGCCTAAGCGCTTTACTGCTGTTGCGGCTAGTGTTAAGGCAACACATTCACATTGAAATATCGAACTGTGTGTGCCTAGTGGTATGTGAAGGTTAATGTTGAGGTCAAGGGAGTGTACGCCAGCACCTGAACCGTTTTGTGTTTTTGAGCCCTCTGTGTAGATGCGCACTTCATGGGCTCCTGACTGATCCCTTTCCTCCTGAACTGTTTGTATAATATAGTTTTTGTTGAACATGGGTTTGTTTGGTGTTCTATCACACGGGGCAGCGATGAGCGGTTGGTACTCAATCGCCCGGTCCAGGATGTTAGCGTGTGGGCTGGTATGGTTTTTGCCCCATATGCCCAGATGCATCAGCCTGATGGCAGCTAGCGCCGCCTCCTGCTGTATGTACAGGTCAAGGGGAGTTAGTGTAAGGGCTATCTCCATGGCTGCAGTTGGGGTGGTTCTCATGCAGCCAGTGGTAGCCGTACAGGCCAGTCGTTGGAAGCGTTGTAGTCTGGTAATGGTGGTCGAGAGTTCAGTCCTCGTCCACCAAACCAGAGCGCCATAAGCCAACATTGGCCTGATTACCGCTTTGTATAACCACAGAGTTATCTTCGGAGAAAGCCCCCATGTTTTCCCTAACATTCTTTTGCATTGGTAGAGTGCAATTGTGCTTTTATTAAGTTTGTAGTCAAGGTGCTTGTTCCAGAGAAGTTTGCTATCAAGGATCACCCCCAAGTACTTGACTTCGTCTTTAAGTGTTAGTTCAGTGTTGAAGAGTTTTGGAAGCCTATGGGGTCCAAAAGTTCTCTTGTTGGTAAACATTATTAGTTCTGTCTTCGAGGGGTTAACCGATAGTTCGTGCCTCGTGCACCAGCTCTCGATTATTTTGAAAGCCCTTCTCATGAGATCACATGAGATGCCTTCAAATTTCCCCGAGATCAGAATTGCTATATCGTCCGCGTATCCCACCGAGTACAGACTGCTGGCGTTGAGCTCTGCAATGAGCTCATTTACGACTAGATTCCACAGCAGTGGTGACAGCACCCCACCCTGTGGGCAGCCTCTACTCACGATACCTCGCGTGGTGGTGTTCACGGTAAACTGAATGGCACGGTATTTTAACATGTTATTGATCCATTCTATGAGTGTTCGCGCAACACCGTGCCTGGCAAGTGCCTGCTCGATGCTGACGAAGTTTGTCTTGTCGAAAGCACCTTCTATATCAATGAAGGCGCCTAGGGTTGGGTTTTTGGCTTTAAGAGCATTTCCAATGCGTGAGACTACGCTGTGGAGTGCTGATTCAGTTGATTTGCCTGCACAGTAGGCGTGTTGATTCGGATGTAGAGGTCTCTGTACCGAAATTTGGGTTCTGATCCTCCTATCCCCCAGCCTCTCCAGTGTCTTCAAGAAGAACGAGGAGAGGCTTATAGGTCTAAAGGATTTGGGCTGGGTGTAGTCGCCCCTACCTGGTTTCGGTATAAAGATTATTTTTACTTCCCGCCATTTCAAGGGGATATAGCGGTGGGCCAGGCTGGCACGAAAAACCTTAACCAGGTAGTCAGCCAGTACATCTTGGCTCCACCTGAGCAGAGCCGGGAAAATACCGTCCAGTCCTGCTGCCTTGAAAGGTAGGAAGGTGTTGATTGCCCACGTTATTTTGTCTTTGTCGATTACTTCCAACGCCATTTCCCAATCTAGGCTGCTCGTGGCCCTCTCCGTATGTGGTTCCCAGCTTTGCTGGGTGGCAATCTGGCATCCTGGGAAGTGGGTGGTTAGGAGTAATTCGCTTGTCTCAGCGTCGTTTGTTGTGTAGGTGTTATCCGTTTTTTTCAGGCATCCTATTGAGTGGTCTGTCTCTTGAGCTAGACAAGTTTTGACCCTCGTTGCCTGATTGTTACTTTCGATGTTAGTGCAGAAACGCCTCCAGCTATTCTTTCCTCTGAGGCGTATCAGTTTTTTATAGGTTTTACGAGCTGTTGTATAGCGGTCCCAATCTACTGGCGACCGTGTGTTCCTAGCTCTGTTGAACAGTCTTCTCAACCTGTGTCGGTGTCTTTCCAGTTCTGGACTCCACCAGGAATGGCGAGCTCCCTGTCTGGGTACCGTGAGGGGACACGACTTTTCATAGCTAGATAGAAGGATGGATGTGATGTGGTTTACATGTTCGTCTATGTTGGTTATTGGTATCTCAGCCGGAAGGGCGTGTAATCTGCTTAGTTCAGCCCTAACCAGTTTAGTAAACTTGGCTCGGTCTGTGTTGCGCGGAACCCTTCTTGGCTTTGGTTTAGTTAGGTTGAAGTTAATGGTATAGCGGATCCATCTGTGGTCTGAGCATGATATCTCAGTAGACACATGCCAGTCCTGTATGGAGTTGGATATACCTATGGTTGCTACAGTTAAGTCTATTATTGTTTGCGATCTCGCGTTTATGAAGGTAGGCTCGGAGCCCTTATTTAGTAAAACAAGGTTATTACTAAGAATAAAATCAAGCATTACCTCACCTCGGTTGTTGGTTTTGACATTACCCCAGAGCGTGTGATGCGCATTGGAGTCTGTCGCGATGATTAGTTCCAGTTTCTCCTTTTCACAGTACTCAACCAGTGAGGCGAGCTCTGGCAGAGGCACCTCCTCGTCGCCTGGCAGGTATGCCGAGGCTAGTACAATGTCCGGGAGTTCCTGTTCGGTTCTGAAAAGCCTGACTGCTGTCAAGTCCCTCGAACAGAATTCGTTGATTAAAAGGTTAGGTACATGTTTTGGGACAAAAATGCAGGTACGCGGGTTACTTGCGGAGGTGTCTAGTAGCAACTTGCCCCCGATGTTGCCAAGACCGCATATTCTGCCACCCCTGATCCACGGCTCTTGGATGAGGGCGATGGTTCTCTCTTGTTGGTTCTCCAGCTCTCTGCGCAAGGTAGCCGACGCAGATTGGCTGTGCTGGAGGTTAGTCTGTAGGATCCTAGTCCCGCAGAGGAGAGGAGCAGAGGCTGCTGTCCTCGCCCTCACTACTCTCCCCCGGCGGAAAGCAATCCTCATCCGAAGTCAGACCGGACGAGGGTGGATCCCTTGTTGACCCTGCTGTTGAAACAACCTCCATTGCTGCCATAGAAGTCGCCAGATCCACCGCCTCCCCAACAGTCCCCACCGCGGGAGGCGACGGGGAGCGTTCAGGAAGCGGCGGAACAGACTCCCCCTGGGGCGCAACCGAGGCTGTACGTGATGTTGGCGCGGCAGCATCCTCCCTGGCACCGCCCTCGTCCAGGAAGCGGATGTATATACTACCCATGAGGTAGTATACTCGCCGTTGCTGATCCTTAATGGTTTTGACCATGGGCTCCGGCACACGAAAGAAGAGACAGGTACCCGGGGGCTCCTGTCTAGCCCTTTCATGTGTCAGAGTCCAGGTGTTAATTTTTAGGTTCTGGTTCTGCCTCGCCAGCATCCTGAGCAGCTCCGTTGTGTTCTCGCTGTTCTCGGGAACAAACAACATACACATTGCCTTCTTCGGTATGTCGGCTTGAGGTCGAACGGTTAGCTCGGTCCCCGGTAACGGGGACGATAAGTTGTGTATGACCCTTTTCAGCCAGGCCAGTGTGAAGTCGTCCTCACACCATGTCTTAAGGACTCCTTCAGCGAAGTGGGCCCGACCTCTAAAATGGATCGCGGTGCTGTCGTTGGTATCAGTTGTGTCGGTTGGTTCAGGAGCCTTTAGTAGAGCCCGGAGCTGGTTCTCGATCGTCTGACGGATCCCCTCCGCTTGCTCCTGCGTCATTTCCAAGAAAGGCTCGGTCATGACGGCAACGCATAGCTCATTGCTCCTGAAAGACGCGGCCGCTTCGGCGTAGCTCACCAAAGTTCCGTCCACCATACGGGAGCGAGCAGGCTTGCTCTTCTTGCCTACCCCAGTTGGTGTGACGGTATCTTCGGGACGCGAACGCTTCTGCGCCCTGGCCGGTGGTTCTGTGTTTGGTTTTGTTGGGTTTTTGCGTCCTCTTGGCCTCGCGCTGCGCTTGCGCTTAGCGCCGGCGGCAGCCTCGTCTTTTGGCATCTCTGCCGTTGTCGACACCGCTTTGAGGGACGTGTTTTTCTTGGACATTGTGTGCCCTTTTTTGGCGTTCGATGCTCCTGCCAGTGGGGCTTTAGCCAGACTCGTCAGGTCCCTCTCAGAGTCCGCAGCCGTTGACGCAGCCCGTGTTTTGGGCGCATCCACATTTGCAGTACTCCTCGAGTCGCCATGAGCGAGTGCTGTCCTTGGCCTTTCGGTCAGGTTCGTGTTAGAAGGCGCATCCATGGACGCAGACGAGGTTGGGGTCGCTCGGGACGCAGCCTGTTGTGGCGCATCCCTTACGGGTGCCTTCCTCGTCGCATCCTTGGACGCAGCCGGGCGTTTTTTTGTTTTGTAGGGTGCATCTGTAGATGCACTCTTGGGCAGTTGCTGCTTAGGTGCATCTTGAGACGCAACCCTTGTTTTGGATGTGGAAGGCGCATCTGAAGACGCGGCCCTTGGTGCGTTTGTTTGTGTAAGCGCATCCGACGAGCGGGACGCAGCTTGTGGTTCGTTTGTTTCGTGATTTGTCTCTTTATCCATAGGTTTGGACGTTTATGCTTCACCGTTGGAGCTCTCCACCCGCCACGGAGCCCTCAGTCGGGGACGTCGCCCGTTCAACGAGCGTACGCCAGAGCTACTCCTTCGGTATAGGATCAACCTAGTAGGAAGTTGACGAGCCCGCACGCGACGGAAGATCACGGAACTGTATACGACACGAGACTATGCCGCAACTCATCCCGAGACCCCACGCCACGCCGGCTGCCCCCCCCCCCACTAAGCCGACCCTCGCTTGACATCCCGCTTATGGGATGTCTCAGCCGATTGGTCGTGGGTAGCTACCCCACGATCTCCCGTGTAAGAGGAAATCCGAGCCAAAGTGATGTGTTGTGTGCAACCTGCTCCACTCAACCACCAGGATTCCTTCATCCCTCCGTACGGGTCCCCGCGCACGGCACAAACACGCGGGAGGTCATTGCTGTCCATCATCTGCTCTTGTTCGATGGTGGACACCCAGGGGCATGACCTCGCCACCCCTGAGATAAATCGTCCAGTGATTTCTGTTACGTCTAATTCATATGGAATTAGACCAATAACAGGGCGGCAACCTCGAGAAGGAACATCACCAGACTTGCCTTGAGGATCTACACGACTTTTGCGCTCTCCCTCAAGACCACGCCACCCTGTCCCCTCTGAAGGAGGAGGCAAGGTAGGTTTGCGTCTACAAAACCAAGCCAAGCAATCAAGCAAGCGAAGCGTGTTGTTGGAAGCCAAAACATAAATTTGCAAACGACAAACCCTCCCCCATACATACACTCACTCACTTACATTTACTCACATACACTCACTTGCATGCACACGTAAAACTCATTATCATATCCATTATAATAGTCAGTATTTTTGTTAACTTCATATATATAATAAGCATTGTGAGCTCCATCACACATCTAGTTCATACTTGATCTAAACATAAAGTCTAACTGTATTAAACGTGGGCCTGGTGACCCGTAACACAGGTTTTCAATACCTTCTTCGGGCTCCAGTCTCTCACAATTTTTTTTTTAATATATTCTATTTTTATACTAGATATAAGCACTTTCTGTACCTACCTGCAACATTTGTGATGAGAAAATAAATAAAATGTATTATTATTAAAATGATTTTATTTCTGTAAGTAGGTTTGTACAAACACTTTTACACGTCAATCATATTTTAAAAACTAGATGAGTTCGGCGTTTCCTATCTGACTACTCGTCTATTATTCTTATTCCTTCTCTGTTCATGCTGTAAGATTGTGGAACTCACTTCCGCCTAGCATTCGAGATTTAAAATGTATTTCTCAATAATTCAAGTATCGATTAAAAGTGACCTTTCCTCATAACAGTGAGAATTTATATATTTTTATTTATCATATATTTATTTATTTTAGCAATTTATGTATTTATTTAAGTATATGTTATTTTTTTTGCATTATATGGAGATGTATTTAATATTCTAGTTTGAGATGTCACAAAACCAAATTCTTCTCTTCTTGTTCTCACACGCTATAGTCTACATTTATTTTTCCTATCTCTTTTCGCGGGTCTGCTGGAAGAAGTTTCTAAAGAAATAAGCAGTACCTTTGCACTCAATACTAATATGTCATATCTGTATCTGTATTACTGTGTGTACATATTTAATAAAATAAATAAAATAAAAATAAGAATTGATATATAATAATAATAATAATAATAACTTTATTTCAGACCAGGGTCCATAGAAAATAAGAATTACAAATATAATTAATAAAATTAAAATTAAAACAAAATTAAAACAAAACTAAATCAAAATTAAATCAAAATTAAATCAAAATTAAAACAAAATTAAATCAAAATTAAATCAAAATTAAATAAAAATTGAATCAAAATTAAATTAAAACATTCCAAATTAAAATCAATTAAAATAATTCAAACAATCAATCTACGTAACGATGTGTCGTCATCCAGTGCCACAATATTGGGCTGTCCATCCTGCCGGCTATCGTGGACACTAGGCTGTTGGAGCTATCGCGTACTCGCCGCATCATGGATGCTATGCGCGAACGGATAACTGCATAGAAATCTGGCACACCAGCTTCCGCGAACATCCCCGACGCACTGCAAAATCGCGGTAGCCCCAACATAACCCTGAACGCGTTATTATATTGGATACGCAGAGCACTGAACGAGCTTTTTGTGTACCTGACCCATAGGGCACACGTGTACAGAGACTGGCAAAACGCCCTAAAAAGTGTAACTTTTACCTCCTTGGTACAACGTGCAAACCTACGGGCCAGCATGTTACATCTAACCGCCAATGCTCTGCGTTCCCTCTCCAAGTCTACATCATCAGACAGACTATCGGTGACCCAATGTTCCAAGTACTTAAACTTCGTCACTCTGGTAAGCGGAGCGTCCCCTAAGATAACAGGTGGGACCGAGTCATAACATTTGTTCCCCGCTTTAAAAACTAGGAGCTCACTCTTGGTAGCATTGTACCTGAGACCGTGGGCCACCGCATACTCCTCACAAATACTAAGAAGCCTCCTAAGTCCACCGATTGATGGGCTCAGCAACACCATATCATCAGCGTAGCTGATGTTGTTAGCACAATGCCCATCAATGAAGCAACCGACATTGGTATTGCTAAGCTCACAGATCAGCAGGTTAACATACAGGTTGAAAAGCTTGGGTGAGCTGAGTCCCCCCTGCCTCACCCCGCATTCCACCCTGTATGCATCCGACAGGATACCCGCCCACTTAACATGGTTGTATTGGTTGTTATACCAATACTTAAGCACCTCCATGAGATCCCTAGGCAGGCTTGTGGCAGACAGCTTCTTCCACAGACAGCCATAAGACACCAGGTCGAAAGCCTTGGAGAGGTCCAGGAAACACGCATACACAGGGGTCTTCCTATTAGCATAGTATTGAACAGTTTGCTTGAGACAGAGAATAGCTGTTTCTATTTCGTTATACCGATTTGATATACCTATATATCTTTTGACGAGATTTTTCACCGTAACGCGTAGGACCCCAACAGCAGGTTCCACTAAAAACCTAACATCTTGTAGATCTCCCTTTACTTTTAATTCCTCGTTGTACTGACCGCCAAACGTAATAAAAATATTTGTAAACGATTCTTAGAACCATTTTCTGTCGGTCCGCGGAACACCCTACAAGGAGGGTGATTATTGAATAGTTTTTAATCTGGGGAATGGATTACCGTACATTTTTATCGAAGATCAAAATATCCTTCAAAATGATTCAAATTATGATTGATATTGTGTTGCGCAATTAGGGTGCAGCATATACTGGTTTTTTTACCACTGGCAAAAGTGTTATCATTGGGTTTCCCCTCTGGAATGTCTCAGTTGCAGCCCGGAGTCTGGACATGTGCTCGGTTGATAGCAATAGCCTCGCCCCCTATTACTGCCGGCCGCAACTTACGAGTTGTAGGTCGTAGGCTCGAACCCAGACAGGCGCTTTACTTTGTGTAAATTATTTCATCACCACTGCTCTCAAAACGGTGAAGGAAAACATCGTGAGAAAAACCAGCTTGTGACAGGCATGTGACATCTACCAACCCGCACTGGGCTCGCGTGGTGGATAGAGGCCCACTCCCTCTCACCGAGATGAGGCCTGTGTCCCAGCAGTGGGAACATTAGGTATAGGCTGGTGATGAAGCATAACTGGCGAAATTTGGGTGTACTATAGATACATCTCTGCCTAACTCTTCGGGTAATACAGGCATGATGTTCTATATGTTACTTCATAGACACTTACTTGTTATGTCAGATATACAAGTAAATGCTGAATAACATTTATTAGATCGTGGACGACGATGTTATAGGACTTAACAACGATGTCAACGAGGTAGTTTAGTAAAACTAAACGGATTAGTACCTAGGTTATTTTATTTGTTTTTTTTCAGCCGGTCACAAATACTTTTAGATATTAATAAGTTATTTAGACACCATAGTCAACTTGATAGAAACATACAGATCCGTGATAAACTGATAAATAACTGACTCATGTTATACAAAGTCCTCAAATGAGTCATTCGCAAAAATAATGACGTGTTGAAAATAATCACACAAAGATACATTTAGTGGTCAAGATCAAGATCACTCTGTAAAAGTATCTAATGTATACGTAAACAAAGTTTGTCCAGGTTAAATTCTCACGTAATCACTCACTAACGGACATTATTAACATATTCAACTGTATTTTGAAGGCTTCAACGTTATATCTCAACACTTTTTGCAACAATTATTGGATGAACCACATAATTATATTTGAAAAAAAATGGAATTGAAAAACCACTGACGAAAATTGAGGCTATGAAATTGAAATGAACTGTCAAATGAAGAACATCTTTAGGGTGACTAAAAATTACAATTTCGGGTTTAAGTACCTATTCAATAGTACATTGTTCACCGAGAGGAGAAAGTGACCGATTACCGTCGAGGGTGTCGTTTGAAGCCCGAGCCGTAGGCGAGCGCTTTAAAACACCCGAGATCGGGAATCGCACTTTCTCTCGAGTGATACATAGTGCTTTATACTACACCTACGAGGAAAATAAAAAACTAAATCTTTACTAATTGAAATTTATATTGAAATTGTTGCAGTTAGTGAAGCTTAATGTAACACTTTTCCATTAATGTTTGTTTGAGATGTTTGCGACAATGTAGGAGGAATAACTGGGTCTGCAATTTTCACATGTTCTTTTTTCAAATTGTTTATCCTGCCGCCGCAGGGTCGCACTGCCAGCCCGACACCATCAAACACACAGCTAGTGGCCAGTGTCATTTTGCGAACTTGGAGATAAAAACTCACTGTAAAAACTTTTTGGCTTTTGATATTTAGGTTACCGGCGCATAGTCTTACCCAAAATTAAAAAAGAAAAACCACGTAAGAAATGGATTTTCATACACTTTTCTCTCCCGCTCAGATGCGTTTTCTCCCCGCATATTTGTTCGATATGCAATGACGTACTTTCTACCGTAAATTTGATAAAGTATCAAGGTACTTTCCAAGCAGGTGTAGTATAAAAAATCTAAACTATCTGTAAGTGGCACTACAATTTGGCATCCAAAGGAACGTTTTTTGATCCATTTGCTTTCATTTTCATCAGATACTTTTGGAACAGATTATAGTTATCATATTTTGTATGTGATTGTAATGATAAAATACAACGAGCTGTAATTGAACTATATCAGAACTTGTAAAAAAATCAACTGTTCCAATCCTTTATGTTTGCATTAGGTACTCGACAAAATGTAGGGAGCAGCAGATTTTTTTTTGTTGTTTCCATAATAAAAGTTGTTAGTAAAAATAAAAACAACCGGATTGACAACCTGCTCCTTTTTAACCGACTTCAAAAAAGGAGGAGGTTCTCAATTGGACTGTATGTTTTTTTTATGTTTGTTACGCGATCATTCCGACAATTATGAATTGATTTTGATGATTATTTTTTGTTTGGTAGGCCATACCTCAGAGGTCGTCCCATAAAAAAAATTATCGAAATCGGTCAAGCGACAATAAATTATTTTTAGATAAAAAAACCGCCTTCAAACGGACGTGGACTTGTAAGACGATCGTTTTCGAATTGGAGTGGGGTAGGTACCATAACTAAAAAGTTAATAATCAGATTTAGTTTATTTACAAAAATATCTCGTAATCCTTATAACTCAATCAATCATTTAAATCTGTACTCGTGTACACTACAACTCATACCATACCTGCCATTGGAGATATCGTCAATACGTTCCATCTGCATCGGTCAATACCTAATGAAATGCTAGATAAACCTCTATTTTAATGTTAATTTGTCACAGCTTCGAGTCACGTCGTCAAAATTCACATACTACTTATAAAGGCACTTAACCTTTTAATAATAATAATAATATGAGACAACATCCACACAAAGTCTTCAGGTCCCAAACTAGGTAGAACCTGTACTACGGTAACCTGATGACTGATATACATACTTATATACATATACGCACCCAGACACAGGTCAAACAGACATGTTCATGCACACAAATGTTTGACTTGTCCGGGGATCGAACCCGGGACCAGCGGCTCAGAAGGCAGGGTCGCTACCAACTGCACCAACCGGTCAGTCTTTTGTTTCCAACGTATTTCAAATAAAAACACCCTTTATCAGACATGACTTCATGAGATTTCAGCGGACGTAGCTGCCGATGTAAGCGCTGAAGTTAGGATAGTAGTCGTCCGTGTTGCGACAACAGTCCACGCTGTAGTTGAGGAGCAAACAAGGCCAAAGGATGAGAATAGAAAAGAAAATGTTACAACAAATCCTTGTAAGCCCCTATTCTAAGGCTAGGCATTGTGGGAACCAATCAGTGAATTAGAATTGATGAGCGGTGTTGATGAAATTATGTACACAAAGTGTTGTGCACAAAGAGCCTGTATAGTTTTGTATAGTTCGGTTAAACGGGTTGCTTTTTATTTATAATATATAATAATAATAATATATATGAGACAACATCCACACAAGTGGATGTGTTCGAACCCACGACATAAAACTTGTAAGTCGGGGCCGATACCACTGGGCCACCACTTGACTGCTCCAAGCAAGCTTTTAAAAAGGATTTTTCGCCATACAACCATTATAAGATGGACAGTTTTATGTTTATTTTCGTTTTATATGACTTTACGATTTTTGGGTATTCAGTATTGCTAACGCACTATTCTATGCTCCTAGCACGAACATTTAAGAACGTAATTATGAACTTAAAGAAAGCAACATAATACCTAGTAACGAGTTCTTGCTGGCCATTACCATGTCATTTGTATACTCATCAGTATTTTATTCAATTTAAATCATTGGACGCAGGATTTAAATTTTAAAATATCATAATTTCTCAAAAAGTATGAAGTTTCTCCTCGATCATATTCGTAGCATATACATAGGTAGTATCAAGCCTGATAAGATATAGGTATCATGTCCTTTAAATAACCCTATACTCTGACGGGTTAATTTATAAACATTGCTTAAAGTTAAGAGATTTTTAAACGTCAAAATGTGTGGTTAAACCGTCGCTAATCATTACCTATCTTTAAGCAACGTCAAATTAAGGGAAATATGAACATAATTATGTAGTTATCGTTATTTTCTTTATTCAAATTCTACTTCACACCATTCAATTGAATAACATCACATTTAAACATGTCAAAGGTTTTAAACCAATTGAAAGACCTTGTAACATGTATGCACCCATAAACATATTTGATTTGATTGATTTTTAGATTGGTTTGTTATTGAAAACATTTAAATCAAGGGGTAACTATGTAGGGTTACTGGCAAAAACACCATCAACCTCTTAAGGGGTCATTGTACTCATCCTTATGAACAACTTTTACTATGGGACCAAACACGAAATCGCGAAAAAAAAATCAGCGTTCCCTACATTTATGTTTGCAGAACTCGTTAAAATGTAGGGGCCAGCAGATTTTTTTTTCGCGATTTCATATCGTATTCATTTGGTCAATGACCCCATAAGAGGTTGATGTTGTTTTACCAATAACCCTGTATAGTACAACACACTCTTATAGCTAGTCAATATTAATCGAAATGTAAAGTGTCGTGCACGGTGTCGTTTATTTTTTTATCTAGTGCTAACCAACTGTTATCTGCCTCATCACCTTCCCTGCAAGTGATTATGGTAGACCGCCACGGCGGCTAAATATGAGGACCCATTTCAAGCAGGTCCAAACCAAAACTGGTTTTTGGGCCTTCTGAAAATGGCCATTGCGATTTTTCTTCGAATTAGGTTATTACCATAAGTTAGTCAAATGAAACACAGCACCAATTTAATTTTCAAATCTCGCGGCAGAGATTTCGACAAAAATAAAAGCTGGAATTCTTACAAAACATTAAATATTCAATAAAAAAAAAACACCTTTAATCATAACAATTCAAACAATCAGTATAATCTGCCTCATGTACACGATTGCTCAGTGAACAATCGAAACATATTGGCGATATCATCACTATGCTTTATCAGTAACTTCTTCTGCTTCTTCTTTTAGAAATCGAAACTTCTCGAATTACTAAAGGTTGCCATCAATTCCTTCGCTTTGTCTTTTGCGAGGTGGAACAGCTCAGCAGCACTCCAGTAGTAACTTAGGTCAACCCGAATAGTCTTAAACCAGACGGCCTAAATAGACAAGTCGATAACGACTTTCAACAGGATTGGCATAAACTTTTCTGTAGGTTAATTCAATCCAATACATTGCTTTTCCATCATAGTTATCGCGGATAGAAAGTCGAGGTTTTAATACAAATTTACCAGGACCGCAAGCCGATGTAGACCGTCAAACAAATGAACGTTGACAGGCATAATTTTCTGCACGAGAGGTAAGACCTACTGCAACTGGTCGATCAATAATCTATACATAAATGTATGGTACTGTTCGTTAGTTAAAGCTTCGAATCACCCATAGAGCAACACGGACCACCGGCGGTCCGTGTTGCTCTATGGAATCACGTTGTCAAAATACCTACACACATATAAATTTGTAACAAAATCATAGAATGGCACTTATAATTTTGTTTTCAACGTATTTTAGATTTAAAAAGAACCCCATTGTCATGTCGTAAGGATTTAGTGAACGTAGCTGCCGATGTAAGCGCTGCAGTTTGGACAATAGTGGTCCGCGTTGCGACAACTGTCCACACAGTAGGGGATGAAAACACATGGCAGACTACTGAAAATATAAAAGGAATTGTTCTGAGTTACATGCGATACAATTGGTGAATATAGGTTGGCTTCAAACAAAAAACGAATGAGAGATAAAATAAGATAACACGGTTGACTCACAATCTAGATAACTAACAAAAAAAAATTATACTGACCACATAAAACAAAGCATGGCAGCAAATATATGAGTCTTGGTGGTTGCCTTGGCTTCAACTCTTGTGACTATAACTTCTTTGCAGAATTGGCAGGTTATGGGTTATGGCTTTGCACCCATCTGATTACCGACGACCATGGGGACGACGACCGGGGCATGCGCATGGTACACCCCTCTGGGTTGCATCATTGTTCCATATTGTATAGGAATGGGTTGTCCCATTGCGCCATGCATCAGCTGTCCCATTGGTACAAACATTGGTTGTCCCGTTTGCATTGACATATTATTTGTGGGGTGGATGACTTGAGGTGGATCGTGACTGTGTGTGTATGGCGGAGGCTGGCCCTGGCCTTTGGCTGAAATTAAGAAGAGAAATAAATAAATCATCTTACTCGCTTGGAGTCTTCGTATTATAGTAATCTTTCACTTTAGTGACTTTATAATGTTAAAAGAAGGCTTCGTAACACATGCTTCCGGAAATTTTGGGACGAGCATGTCGGTAGTTTTCGTTAGTCTGGCAAGGTAGGTAGAGCATAGATTGAGTAATGTTTATACTGAGCATACATTTTCCACCTAAAACTCGCTTTAAAATAATTACCTAATTCGTCAGGTACTGATGTTTAATGCCCAATTTTGTTTATGCAAATTCGAAATCTAAGCTCTTTGAACTTTAGTACTTTCGAACAAATAATAAGTTTAAAAGAAAAACTTACGATCATGTAGTTCTTCATTGTACTGATTCATTTCACTGAATTATGAATTACTTTGTATCGCTAAAATCAGGTTTGCTTTGTTTTCAACGAGACTAGTGACTGTACTGTAGTCAGAACAAACGAACTGACGATATATTGATAAAATATCGTCCACTGTAGATATGGTTATTAAAAGTTATATTTTTTTTTATAGATAAACAAGCCGTGTGCCCGATAGGATTTCCGATCGGCAAAAATAACGAACTTCCAGACAAACTGACATAATTATGTCCCTATTTCTCTCTCTCTATAGGGGATGAATTTTCAACAATCCTTCGTTATTGCTCACTTGGTTGTAGAATGCATCAGGACGGATATGCTATCGTCGTCATGCAGTGGGGACCAGAAAACGGGCGTCGCCGCCGAGGTTGGCCGAGGACACACTGTGCTCGGGAGAAGGCACGGCTCCCTGTCGTTTAGGGTGACGCAGGTGCTGTCGGGGCACGGCTGCTTCGGCAGGTACCTGTGTCGCATAGGCAGGGAGCCGGACGCGGTGGTGTCCTTCTGCGAGGACGTGATGTCGCAGAAGGAAACTGCGGAACGGGAGAGGGAGATCTCGACTCCCTTCCCCGACCGCAGAAGGCGCACCGGGCGCAGGAGAAGGGCGGACAACGCCCTTTTCCGGCCCCCATGAATGGGTCCAGGGGCGTGGGACTTGGGGAAGTCCTCGCCCCCTATTTGATGGACCCGAGGCGAAGGCGCGCGCGGGTGTCGGCGTGCGCCTCTGAGGCGATGCACGGGGTAGTTAAACACCTCACTACCCCGTGCAGGAGACGAGGCCCGGACAGACCGGGCCAGCACTAGTGTGGGGCTGCGGAAGAATTTCGATTCCCGCGGCCCCGCGCGCACGTGCGAGGAGACACCGGGGTGGTTTTAGCCGGTAAGAGTCCGGCACGCCCCTGAGCCTTTTCCCCAGGCGGAGGTAGTCCATGAGGATTTCCCCCCGTAAAAAAAAAAAAGGAGACACTGTGCACTGGCGATGGCGTGACTTTTATGGGAGGTTGGCCCACGTACAATGGTCCACCTGAAGGACTAAGTGCGGAAACCAAAACCCGCCTAACATATTCGTATATGGGAGATTGGCCGGAGAAGGGACAAGTGAAAAGTGACAAACGACATACAGGGAAAAGTGGAAAGCTTTGCCCAGCAATGGGACTATACAGTTAGAAAGAAAAAAATTGTTCTATTTTTGGAGCTCTTGTGCAAAATTTCATGATTCCAGACCCAGCGGCGGCTGTGCGTTGTCTGTCAGTTAATTAATTAGATAGAAAGCATGTTTTTAGAGCCGTTATTTCTTCACTGGATTTAAGTGATCCTACCTATGTTTGTGCTTGATACTGTGTGTCAATAAGTTGCTCAGTTACTAGATATTATTATGCTAGTACTTACCTACCGACTAAATGAATACGTGCAGTAAAAGCCTGATATTTTACTTTTCTTTGCACACATGTATATAATTATATTGTACAACTAACTACATCATTATAATATTTACAGGCGTTATCACGTTCAAGTTTCAAATTAATCAATCAACGAATTGGACATTATTGAATTGATTAATTTTAATAAATTGTGTAATATAATTCCGAACACAATAAAGATACTTCCATTTTTAAAATTTAAGCGTAAATGAACAAAACTACTGATTGTTCAATGTTTTTATAGTGTACTTGAGTTTTTAGATTATAAGTTGTGAATTTTGTAGTTTGTAGTTTGTTGTAATTTATGAATTAATTGTTAATTATGTAGGAACCTACCAAATTTGAATAAATTTAATATAATTTACTAATCGCATGCATTATTGAAGTAATTAATTGTTACAATATGTAATATCTAAACATTTAAAATTTGCACGCCGAAATTAATGGCATAATAAGAGAACGATAGATTATCATAAGAACCTTCTGAAGCTTATTTATGCAAATAAATAAATTTGGATTTGATTCATTTTGACGTTGTTCTCTAATTTAATAATCACACTTCCGAAAAGCCCCTCTATTCAATTAAAAAGATGAACACCTTTGTGTTAAAAAGATTAAATATGCACCAATATTTAAATAATGAGCTTATTTCTTGCGTAATATTATCGTAAAATAGCCACACGTCTTCTCTTTCTCTATAAAGTTAAAATAATAAGAGCTTTCGTTCTTAGGTTGTTTGGTTTGTTTTATCAGATACTGCTAGCAGAGCTACTAGCCGTTGTAAAACCAATGCTGGGTCGCGCTCTACACTTCATCGCTTGGTTGAGTCTTACAACAGTGAGTTTAATGTAATCGATATACTTTTTCTGAGTAAAAATATATTTAGGCAGCGAATTCGGGCAATACTTAAGGATCGGCAGTCGAACATGTAATGTATGTATATCTGTTCATATGTACTGTGGCCCGTTTTATGTATATTGTATATGAGTTTTTGTATTTATTGTGTGTGAGTTTTGTATGTTATGCAACAAAATTATAATTGACTGTAATTTTTAGTTTACATCATATATATGTATATGTATGATATACTATATGTCTCTCTAGTTATAAAGTAAGTACTTAAAGTAATCTGTGGAAAACGTAGTGGGTAGCATATTTATCACAGTTTAGTATGTAAGCCTTTTTATAACACTGTAATATGTTACTGTTTGTTTTTCCTTAATAAATAAATAAAATAAATACTGGCTGCCCCCCGCGGTTTCACCTGCATAGGTCTCGATCCCGTGAAAAGATCGAGATAAAAAGTATTGTATGTCCTAATCCAGGTCATGGTCTACCCATATGCCAAATTTTATCCAAATCCGTTCAAATGTTTCATACAACTTGATTTTTTTTTGTATTATAATTATTATTAATTATTTTCATAAAATATTAGTATTATTAATTTGTAGCGGTATCTACACCGCCACATGCGAGCTGCGCGTCATACTGACGTCACGCAAATCCTGCATCGCGCAAGCAGAGTTTACCGCGCGACTAGCATATAAACAACTTTCCGACATCAATCGTCGGGCAGTTGCCCACCTGACACGACACCCGTCTCATCGGAGCATCCTCCCTTTTCTATAGAGGTATGAGTGAACTGTACACCCTGTTCCTCGTGCCTCTCTATAGTTTCAATCCCAATGTATGAAAGTAGATAAAGTGTATGAAACTGTACATATATATGTATTTAAACACTCGTGTGATACTGTGAAAAACACACACTCGAATTTTAACTCTTTATGCAACTATTTCATAAATTACTATTATCAGCATAATATTGAATCCCGAACGTACTCGTAGATTGCCGATGAAGCTCAAAAAGCTGCAAGACTGTAGATACCGCTACAAACCTACTACATACAAGATCAAAATTTCCCACGAAATTCAGTACAACAAAACGTATTAACGGCGCCAAAACCTAGCACATGCGCTAAAGCGGGCGCTGCTACAGACAAGTTAAAATTGGAATAAAAACTTTTTTGTAACTATAAAAATGGCGCGGCCCGCACATGCGTTCCATTAGAAAAAAATAAATGATGGAAACTCCTTGGTGATATTAACTTCTTGGATTTGCCCTGTATCGTACTGTTAAAAAAAAATTACGGGTAGTATTATAGACAGAGATAGTTTTCTCTGTCTATGGGTAGTAGAACTTATAATCAATGAAAACTGGTTTTGAAGATTATAATTCGAATTTTACGATACGAGAGTAGAGTAGTGTTTTTCTTGTTGTTACGCGCTAAGTTAAAAGAACACACATACATAACTCACGCCTTCTTCCCAAGGGGGAAGCCAGAAACAACAGAACGTGGCGTTCTTTTGTCTGTGTCTACGATCCTTACATACCCCTTTTGCTTCGTTTACGTTCATAAATCTGATTATACATTACAAGTTAAAATAAATAACTTTTTATTACAAAAATGTTTAATGAATAAAAATTTGGCCGTTAATGATTAGTTCTTGGGCACAAAGCTGTTTTCAACAAAGAAAAGAATCTCTCGTCTAATTACGAGATACCTACTGATAGATTATGTAAATTTAAAAAATCTCTAAAAACGACAGAGCAGTTTTTCATCTTATTTTTGTTTATGTTTTTACTGAGTTAATTCGACCAAGTCACCTTTCAATAAAACAAAATCGGTTCAGCCGTTTGGGAGTTATGATGCCGCAGACAAATATACAAATACACTCGTAATCACACGTTAAACTTATAACTATTTCAAATGGATAGTAATTACAAAAGGTTAAGTAGATAATATTTTATTTGCTTGTTGTTAATGTTAATGCAGTTTAAATTGTTTTTTTAAATTCAAATAATGTCTTCTTTCAGTAAAATGTTCCATCTACAATATTCAAGGTACTTTCCCTCCATGTGGCATATCCGTGGGACGCCCTGTATATAAATTTTGATAATTTAGACTTTAGATTTTCAATAATATGTTTTTTCCATATTAGATTATTGTCCAATATTAACCCAAGAAGCGAAAGAAGAAGAAGAAGCCCGAAAGCCTGACAACCAGTCTTGCCAAGGGGTAGGTATCGTATTACCCAGTAACTGGGTTGTGAAGGTCAGATAGGCAGTCGCTTCATGTAAAATACTGGTATTCAGCTGCATCCGGTTAGACTGGAAGCTGACCCCAACATAGTTGGGAAAAGGCCAGGCAGACGACAATTAATGGCTCCCGCAGACAGGCACGCCGCGACTCTAGTAGAACAATTATATGAAAAAATTGCTCCCGCAGACAGGCACGCCGCGACTCTAGTAGCACAATTATATGAAAAAATTGCTCCCGCAGACAGGCACGCCGCGACTCTAGTAGCACAATTATATGAAAAAATGGCTCCCGCAGACAGGCACGCCGCGACTCTAGTAGAACAATTATATAATTCCATGAAAATTTCCATGAAGTTTTCATATGAAAACTTCATGGAAATTTTCAAGAAGTGTTAGGCCGTCTCTTTCCGGAATATTCAATTTATTAATTAGGTAATTAATGTTTAGCGACTTTCGTTGGTGTGCCCTAAATTGTAGTAACCTTTTGTTAGCATTCATTTGTAGATTGTGTTTCTCTAGCAACGATTTAACTATTTTCTATGTTGGCCAAAGTTTCGGTGTTCTCAGTTCTTCGGCTTTGAATTTTATGTAATTATAACAAAGGGAATTCAATCAACTAAAGAAATATCTAAAAATCATTCCACTGAGCCATGCGTTTATTTTTTAATTTATTTAAAACTGCAGTATTACTTTTATTTTGGTGGTAATTCGATTCAACTAACATCAAATGCATCGCTATTTTGAACCTTATTCGTTGCCGCGATGCGCTACTGTCAATTACCTAATAGTAGATTATGCACCTAGGGGCTAAAGTTGTGTCTTATGTCACGGGCGTCATATTGAATCTCGAGCGCAATGAAGGATCATTGCGCTCGAGATTCAAGCTAGCCCAAGGCAAAGACACCTTTAGCCCAGAGGAGGATACTCTACTAAAATAATAGCCATAGTACGAAAAACAAAGTATTTATTAAATGTGATAAATCGACTGTAGTATAGATAGGTTTTATTATTTATTTATTTATTCACAAAATCCACAGCAATCTTAGCGCAGTTTACTTAAAATAAATTAACTAATGTTACAGCCAATTACTATTACGGTATTACGGCGCGGTACGGTATTTGTTATTATTAATGTCAGTTTTAATGTTATTCCATTCCTTTTAAAAAATGGTTCGTATTTATCTAATTATTCTTACAATATTATGTCTTCGAAAACATGGCAACGATATGAAGAAGCAGTCGTTATGATTTTGTAGGAAATCGAGAATATCATCCACGCGTAGTAAGGGTTTCGAGAATAGCTTTCCTCTTTCTCGCACCAAAGGGCGTTTGTTAGTACTATACTGCCAATTTAGCTGAGCATGTGAGATTCCAAATTCAAATCACATTACTGACCAGCGGGTCATAATGAAATCCAGTACAACATTATTGACTGGCTGTGCCCCCGGCCACAAATGACTCACTTTGGCTTAAGGTTGCTTGACATATAATTTGACATTTTCGAGCAGGTGGTGTGAAAACATTTATTTCTTACCGCGCCATAACGTGCAAGTGCCCATGAATGTGCAAGAGGGCCTAAAGCATTCAAATCAGTCAACCTGAATAAAATATACAAAAAATTATAAATAACGAAATACGTCAATTCCCAACTTCTCAAACCCGAAACGGAGGGTAGTCCACAAACAGATAAGTTAATCTTGATGGAAAACCTATTTGACTTATGTCGTAGGTACCTACTCGCCAGCGAAGTCGGCCCGCAAAAATCCATCACTTATAAAGAAAGTTAACAACTACTTACTACACTACTACTAAAAAAGCACATAAGCGCCCCTATGTGCCTACTTTATAGTGAAGTCGAGTATTATGAGGGCGTTCATTGTTTTAAGTGTTCTCTGTTAAGTAGTGGTAAAACTTTTAAAAGCTCACTTATCTACGTAATTTCTGCTAAAAAGCTCTGCATAACCAAATATAAGTAACTAGCTGCGCCCTGCGGATTCACCCGCATAAGTCTCATTCTCGTGGGAATATCGGAATAAGAAGTATTCTTTGTCCTAATCCAGGTGATGCTCTACCCATGTGCCAAATTTCATCTAAATCCGTTTAGCCGTTTTAGCGTGGTGACAAACATACACAAACAATCTAATCTGAATGAATGAATGAACGGCACGGTTGGCGCAGTGGTTAAGCGATTTACTGCTGCGCTGCGTGTCGCGGGTTCGATTCCCGCACGGAACAAATATTTGTATGACCTACAAGTAGTTGTTCCGGGTCTGGCTGTTTGTGTATGTGAGTTTAAATGTATGTAAATGCACACACAATAATTATAAGAGATATTCCTAGTGTTAAATAAAAATAACAAAAATAAAATCTTTTCTCATTACAATATTAGTTTAGAAATAGCTACACTATTCGTTTGTTTTAGGTATAGGTACATTATACTTGCTAAATTAAATTACTCCTGAAAATCAACAACTTTTATTAAAGGATCAACAATTTTTTTTATTTTATATTTTGCCTTTCCATACATTTTGATCGTGTTATTAATTCTTCTTCTTAGCGTGTCGTCGGCAATCATCAACATGAGAGGCAATAAAGATATTAGATTTATGGCTAGTTTATAAAGTGCTGTGGGAAAGGAACAAATTATCGTTTCACCATTTTAACTAATTGACAAAACTTCACCCAGTTATCTTTATGAGAGTTATGTATACATTAAATTGTACCACGTATACTACATGGTATACTTAGACGATATACAAAATACAACAAAAAAAATCCGCTGTTCCATACATTTTGTCGAGCTACGTGTAACAAATTGTATGGAACAGTAGATTCTTTTAGTGAATGGATTTCATTCAAATTTTGTGTATCGTCTATGTATACTATGTAGTTTACGTGCTATAATTTAATGTGATAAGGTACTCGCCACCCTGTATACATGTTTACTTTAAATCTAGTATTGGTGAATTTGACAAAGTGAGTATAAACAGTCAGCCCAGAATTTGGCTACGAGCTTATGATAAATGATAAATGATTTTATTTCTGTAAGTAGGTTTTTACAAACACTTTTACACGTCAATCATATTTTTTTTTAACTAGATGAGGTCGGCGTTTCCTTCCTCCTACGAGCTTGACACCTTCAGTAGCGTTTATCAACTCCTGTAGCGTGCAGACAGGATATTAATTACCCCATTGTTTATGGGACAGCTCCACATTTAGTCTCCAGGGCGGAGTCATCTATGAATCTCCACCTGAGCAGGATTTCTTAGCTCTGGCCTACCTACTCGTAAGTCCGAAGTATCAAACTCAAACTCAAAGCATGTACATATTTCAATTAAACCATTTACAGGCACTTTTGAATTGTCAAGTCTACAAGTAGTATTGCACTTTTGTATTGAATAGTATTTTTTCTAAGATACAAGGTCACACTACAGGCTACAGGATACAGGTCAAACTAAATTAGCTAGCGAAACTCTACAGACGTGATGGGTGTGGATTTCTAAGCACGATAAAATAAAAACGATTTGATGTTTTTTTAGGGGGTTCAACGACTGCTAGCAGTGTTGTTTCTGAAGTATGTGTTAAGAAGATCTGTTTTCTTTTGTTTTATATAGATACACACCTGTGAAGTTGATCAAGAAAAAAATATGTTTTTAATGATATTTCAAATAGCAACACGTAGGTGCTGCAGTCGTTGACCCCTAAAGAAAAATCACCAAATCACTTTTTTATTGTTTTTATCTTATTTAGATATCTATACTCATCACATCTGCGGAGTTTCGCCAGCTAATTTAATATGACACCCTATATTTGATGCTGGTCCCTTACTCAAAGTTGATCATTTTCATGAGTAGCGTTTACTGCACTACATTCCCTTAAATGATGTCTCTCGATTAACCTAACATGCTGTATAATATTTTGGCGGCCCATCAGGACAGTATTCATGTTGGAACAAAAACACAAAACTTTGCGACTGGCTAAACCTTCACCAATAAGATCCATCCATAACAGGGTGTGAAATGTTAAATTATCCAGCTAGACCACGCCGGCCCAAAAATCTCGATTTAGGGGAATTTGTATTTAACTTTAATTTTAGAACTGCTTCATCATATAATTACCCATTTCCTGTATTTTAACAATATTCGTGAATGCCAAATATAGTTACACAAAACATAACGTATTTACCTTCCTGGTAGTATTTTCTTTTAAAGTATTGAAAAGAACTTTATGTTGTTACGATCGTAGTATTATCGAAACCGTATACCTAATAAGTATTATGAAAAAGGTATTTTCTCAAAATTGTAATCGTTATTCCACAAGAAAATCACTACAGAATTTTGCTTAGGTACCACATTGTTAGGTCTTTATGCTTATGACTGTAGTACTGTACCTAACAAACATACATAATTATTACCATTCGTTTTCCCTTCCTCAACTTCCTTTGTCATTTTATTAACTTAGATCTGCAGTACGATTTTGTAACCATTTCACCGTGAAAACTTAAGTGAAGTGAGCGTGGAGGCGTGGAGTGAGCTGTCAGTATAGTCCCACTGACGCTAGGGATTGAACAAGCATAACATTTACAATCATAATCGAGATTTTAATGTGAAGTGCGAGTGAAGGGCGGGCGTTTTGGGGGGAATGTCTTATGTGATTTTGACGTTCAAAAAGTGCTGATCGTCAGCCTACTTTGAATAAATTACTTTTGATTTTAATTGATTTTGATTTTAATAATATTTTTTATGCAAATTCTATTGATAATTTTATATTATTTCAAATGTAGTGTATAAGTTTTAAACAAAATAAAAACAACATTGAGTTTCTAACTGAATTTCTGTTTTGCTATTTTATTTTAGAACCCCGAAAATAGTAATGTTTAGCCTTGAAATAATAGCTTTGAAATAATCTAAAATGATCAATAGAACTTGGATAAAAAATATTATTAAAATCTCGATTATGATTGTAAATGTAACGTTGGTCAACCCCTAGCATCATTGGGATGACACTGACAGCTCACTCCACACAAGTCTTCACGATGAGATTTTTACAGAATCGTCCGGCTGAACTGTATCTTGCACATAACCTTCTTCAAAAAGATACCACAGCCTAACAAATCCCTCATACATGTACATAGTCAAATGCGAAATAATAAAATACAAGCATTTCTCCATACGTGACAATAATACTTCATACAGCACCACGTTCGTGTATTCCTATAAACATGTGGAACGTTTTTTCTGGCTCACATACGTCAGTTGTATCCAAAATGTAATATTCTTGATCGTAAAGCGTCGAACTATTCAGAGCATCTGTGCTCGCGGGAAAAAACCGTTAGAGGTGCCTTTGTTTAGGTGTAGTACTTGATCAAGTATACTTGCCTATAATTTTACAGAAATTTACGGGAGCCTGCACGTTATTTGTAACGAAACCAGTATAGGTTGGCCTTTTTTATGTTTTGTGCTCGTGATTAGAGATTTATTTTTTGTTTTTATTTTTTTCTTAATTATTAGAGCTAATTACCTTTTTTGTATGCTCGTGTTTCTGTGACAAATAAACCTATTTTTCTTTCTTTCTCTTTTTTTATGGAACTCCGCGTTACGGTCAACGTGTTACCACTGAAGTCCGGCTTTATGTACGATAAGACTCTGTCTTCCACCTACCACGCTTAGTTTTGCCTGCAGGTTTCTTCGGTTCGTCGCTGTCGGTTAGTCGGGCATGGAGAGTCCCTGCATTTATAGTCTTCGATCTTGAAGGTCGCATGATATAAAAATTTAATTCTGTGTAGAGATCGTCTAATGCAAAAATACACGCTTTTCCACTTAAAATTCTATACAAACATTTGAAATGTGTATGCAACAAGCAGTGTAGGGGCGTGCAACTTTAAATAAAGCGATTTCTACCTGAGTAAAAAATTAGGGCACTAACTAACTATTTTGATCCACAAGTATCTTCAACGTAGTCACATCGTTTAGTCCTTTGTTTTTATTATAGGTACTAACCAACTTGTACCAGCAACTCGACTATCCTATGCCATCGTTCAAACGCACTTACCGCAGTGCGTAAGAAGGGTTCGCCTTTACGTACAAAGGTTCTAAACGATCACCTTTGTGAACAGAGAATATCATATATTCTGAATGCCTAATGCGTGCAGACTTTGAAATTCATGGATTTTAAAGCTCACCGATTTTCTTCAGGTCTCGTTTCCAAACGTTTACAGGAGAAAAGATCAAACTGTGCTATTTAATGTGATCGGTTGTATCATGTTCTTCTTTGTATTGTAAGTTGTCACCATCTCTACTTCCATTTTTAGTATTATAAATGCAAAATAATATAAGTGAAAAAAAATACTGTACAAAGGCGGACTTAATGCCTGAGGCATTTTCTACCAGTCAACCTTGGGGTGATGCAGAGATAAAACATGGCAGGTGCAACATACGGGATAGATAGCTCGGAAATTACTATAAAATACAAGAATAAATACTAATACATACATACATATAAACAAAATAAACCTTGTCCGGAGAAATACCTAACGACCGGTAGAGGAGAAAGCGAATCCAGCAACTCAGCGCTGGGAACTTTCAGCCAACTTCTGACGGATATGTTCACGTGCCTTCACTTTAAAAGATAACTGACTGGTTGCCGTCCTGATGTTCAGTTAGATCGGTTTTATTTTCAATTACCTTTTCACGCCTTAACGGAGCATCGGATTTGAATGAAATTCGGCACACAGACACATAGACCTAGTACATAGGATACTTTGTATCCCGGTAGTACGTTCCCGTGGTATAGTTTCCGTCATCCACTAGAGCGACGCCGCGGGCTAAAGCTAGTACCTACATTATATTTTGCAATCACAATTATCATCAGTCTATAACAGTCCACTGCCGTCCAAAGTTTTCTATTTAATTGCATGCCACTTTATTCAATCATCGACTACTACTCCTGCACTAAATGTCACTTTCAATACTTATATAAAAAAACAGCTAATATCTATTTCCGTCCATCAAAAATCTCACGACATCTCATCAACGCAGACCCGGACCATGCAGAAGACTCAGCGATGTAAGCAGTTTTCTCAACGTTGTTTTAGTCAAATTCAAATGAAATTTTCAAACTATTATTACTTCTGATTGTATTTTGAACAAAACGCGGCAGAGGATCTTCGTGGGCTCGGAGATTACCTGGATAGCTACGAACTGGTGCCCTTGACAATGCGATGCTGTTAGAAGGCATATAAGGAAAATTCTTTGGTTTCCAGGATTAGCTAATGGTGTCGCACGTGGGGAGGAGTGGCTGTCTATCTGATATTCCGGACTTATTTACTGCTGGTTTAAGTTTTACAACATGTCGTTGCTAGACGGAGAAAACTAATGAGGCCTTCTCGTGGCAATACAAGGATAATGATAAATGATTTTATTTCTGTAAGTAGGCTTGTACAAACACTTTTACACGTCAATCATATTTTAAAAACTAAATGAGGTCGGCGCAATAGAATTTTACTTTCTTTTCACTGCATTCTTTCTTTTGTCTGTAGCTTTCACTGCCTACTTGGTACATAGTTTAGTTTAATGTTTATCCATAATAGATTATTATTTTTAATGTCTTGTTAATGTACACCCAACGTGTATATTGCAGAGACACTTTTCTTAATTTTAACCAGCTTTATTTTTACCTGTGGTAAGAATTAATATTATTCTATCCTTTTCATTCCTAAAAATTCGCTACAAACCTCAAACTAACCTTCTCTGCTCATCTACTCAATGCTCAGACTCATCCTCGACTCGACGAGCACCCGTCGCTCGGCTCACAAAGGCAGCTATTTGTCCCGCAACGCTCAGAGCAAGCAATCGCCTAATTGAGATGACGCGTCGTCCACAATAGGCTCCAGATCTATGTCAACGGATTTCAATGTCTGCTTTACATTTTCACTTTTATCTTAGCTTTAAAAACTGGCGTTTTAATAGATTGGACGTGTTGAAACTTACAATTCATATGAATATATATATTAACATCACGCATCATAATCCCCAGAGGATTAGGCAGAGGTGTACAAGTACCCCTCCCCATTTTTCTCCAGTCATATTTATGTAATGGGAGACTAGTCTATTGCCATCATCCGGGCACAAATCTTGACTCCAGACTGCTACTGAGAAAAAAAGAAAAAAAACTATGATAGGTGAGATGTGTTTTTTTAAAGATTACTAGCATTGTAGACGTTTTGGTCAACCCGTCTTAGTAAGCATTGGTGGCCCAATTGGTGTCCTAACCTTTTTTTTTTTTTTGAGGGTGGGAAATCATCAAATAACTTCTCCCGCTCTGGGCAGAGCGGGAGGGCGTGTCAGACTCTTACTGACTAAAACCCACCCGTGTTCCTTCAGTTGCCTGTGCCAGGGGCCACGGTATCCCTCTCGGACTTTCCCGCAACCCTGGCAGGCATCGGCCCTAGCGGACCCCGTCATTGATGGTTTTTTTATTTTTTTTGAGGATGGGCAATCATCAAATGACCCCTCCCGCTCTGGGTGGAGCGGAAGGGAGTGTCAGACTCTTACTGACTAGAACCCATCCGTGTTCCTTCCTTGGCCCTTTATGTTCCGGGTCAGCGGTACCCCTTATGGATGATCCCGCTTTCCCGGCAGGCTTGGGCCCTAGTGGGCCCCCTCTTCGATGCTGACATCTCTTTGAGGCGCGCGTGGAACACAACGCGCCATTGACCCGGGCCTGTTCCTTATCGAACGGCGAGCTGCTCATTGCTCGCCGTTCGCAAGCCCGCGCCTACGGTGGCCGGGAATCAGCTTGCGACTCCCGACGACCAGGGCGTCTCCTGCGGCGGCTAGGGGCGTGAGGGCGCGAATATTGCCTCTCTCTCACGCGTTTCGCGTCCTCCTTCGCGAGCATTACTGCTTTGCAGAAGGAGGTGACGGCTTCCCAACCCCTCTCACTCCGTACCATGGCCTGGACCAGGGCCGGACGCGAGAGATCGCCACCGCCAATCGCCTGCACGAGGACACGGCGGTGCTCCGCCCAAGCCGGGCAGACCTCCAACGTATGCTCCACCGTGTTGGTGCCCTAACCTACGTGTTGTCGGTTGTGGGTTCCATTCCAACATATTATACACAAAATTAGATTCATAAAAGAATCAAGAGGAATAGTAGTCCGTGGATGATTGACCATCTATTACAGTCTAAGTTGAGCTGCACGATTACTGACAATTGCGTGCACTGACTGGACAGGTCCACTCAATCTGTGTGGTTCTTTCCTCAAAAGACCATTGCAGACACCGATCTACATAGCCTTCTCATGATCTGACCAAGATTTTGTCTGGACTTTAAAAGAGACTGTGACCTCTTGAGTTTGTTTCGGCCTTCAGAGTAGTCAGATAGGAAACGCCGACCTCATCTAGTTTAAAAAAAATATGATTGATGTGTAAAAGTGTTTGTTCAACCTACTTACAGAAATAAAATCATTTATCATTTACATTCCGAGACACCCCTCGATCAGTCAGAAGCTGGAATGTCTTACTGGGTAGTGGTGGTCAGATAGGCAGTCGCTCCATGTGAAATACTCGTATTCAGCTGCATCCGGTTCGACTGGATGCCGACCCCGAGATAGTTGGAAAATTACTAGGCAGATGGAATAAGAACAGTAGTGTCTATAAATGGAAATAGTCAGTACAATGTAAAATACATATTCATTTCATGGAGCGCGTTTTTTCATGTTAATTTTTTATTTTAACAGAAACCAAATAAAAGTATAACAATTTTTAAACATTTTGAATGTATAGTCAAACCATTTTCTCCAAAAACTTTAGAGATGACCTGAATATAACAAGATGACACCATAACTTCGGCTCAGCAACGTTGTTGAAGCTAATTAGAGAATAAGCATGTTGAGTGGTGACCGAGCTGTTTCTTATTGCTAATTTTAGGTATTAACTGAGGACAAATAGGTCATTACGATGCTCTCACCATACTGATTGAAATTGACACCATTTATGGTTACCACGAGTTATCAATTATTGGGTAATCGACGGATTTAGTTGGTGAATAATTTTCTTGTAGTCTGTTTCCTTTTTAAACTCAAACTCAAAACATTTATTTCAAATAAACCAATAACAGGCACTTTTGAATTGTCAAGGGGTCGGTCAGTCAGAAAGATGAAGCTAGTTGCCCATCCCAAAGCGTAGTAGGTACCTATGGAGAAGAACGGGCAAGAAACTCCATGGACACTCTTTTAAATCGAAATATTGTTACAAAAAAGTGGTTACATCATTCATGTTGAAATTATACATGTGAGAACGATGTAGAAAGACGTGCACGTTAAAAGCGTCCGTAATACAAAAAGATAAAAAACAATTCAATAATTAAAATAAGCCGTGGCAGCTAAGAGATGACCAGTGCTTACTGACGGCGCCCGTTCACGAACATGACGTATGGATCAGTACCATTCAGTTCAACCATTTTGAAGGGAACTTAGTGTTCCAATACACACGCCACCACCAGCAGCGACACATTTGAATGAGCATGACAGACTCTCAGCCGTCAGGGCACATTCAAGTTAATGAAAGACGAACCCAGTAAGCTTTATATAAGGTACATAGTGCTTACACGCGTGTGTGCTATGCAATTATACAATACTTTTTTTTTTTTGTGGGTGGGAAATCATCAAATAACTTCTCCCGCTCTGGGCAGAGCAGGAGGGCGTGTCAGACTCTTACTGACTAAAACCCACCCGTGTTCCTTCAGTTGCCTCTGCCAGGGGCCACGGTAACCCTCTTGGACTTTTCCGCAACCCCAGCAGGCATCGGTCCTAGCAAACCCCGTCATTGGTGCTGACATCTCTTTGAGGCGCGCGTGGAACACAACGCGCCGTCGACCCGGGCCTGGTCCTTATCGAACGGCGAGCTGCCCATTGCTCGCCGTTCGCAAGCCCGCGCCTACGGTGGCCGGGAATCGGCCTGCGATTCCCGACGCCCAGGGCGTCTCCTGCGGCGGCTAGGGCTATACAATACTAAGATATTGAATTTATACAATGCAAAGATAGTTTTTACAATCTTCATCAGCTCCAACAAAAATTTCGAATGCTAATCCATTAGTTTATGCGCCCTTGTGGAGCAGGACCAGCGCTGTGCCAAGCATTTTGTCAGTGATGTAAGCCCCCGACTTATAATATGCTTGGCTGCACAGAACAGATAAAAGAGCTTGGCTGTATAGTGTGCGTTTTATGCAAGAATTAAATTTCATTTCATTCAGTTGGAGTATATAGGAAGCTATTTTTTTTAAAGAAAGAAAGAAAAAGAAAAATAGGTTTAGTTGTCACAGAAACACGTGCATACAAAAAAGATAATTAGCTCTAACAAATAGAAAAACAAAAGTAAAAATAACGAAGAGATCACGAGCACAAAACAGAAATAGTTGACAGCTGCACGTCATGACTGTGACAAGAACGCTTCCTCTCAGCATGATGTTGTGCTATGGGGGACCCACAGCACAGCCCTGATTTTCAGTGGTTACCCGAAAAGGACGTACGGAAACCAAGTCCGGTTCAATGATTGGCACTACTTACCTATAACAAAATAAAATAAAACAAACAGTAAGCACTTAGAACACAAAGCGACTATTTAGACAACCAATTATTTGAACAAATATTATTAGATAACATCTAAATTTATCTTTTTTTATTCATGACAATACACAAAACCATATTGGAATCAGGAAAATGACGTGAGGAAAGATTTGAGGAAGATGTAGAGGAAGACCGAACAACGATGGCAGTTATATATTCGTTATTATTATGTCATTGATTGTTTTTATTTTTTGTTATTTATTGTTATGTCGATTGTTATGTATGTTAATAATATCGACGCTAGAAAGGCAACTTGTATTAACGACCATTACACATTGTTGAAAAAATTTATTTGAAATTTTACTTAACCCAAAAAAAAATCATAGTGAATTAACTACTTGAGTATTCTTGTTGAAATTCAGAATAATTATTGTTTAATATTTTTATTAATTACTTAATTACTAAGTCAAAAAAAAAATGTTTATGACGTTTTTGATCCATTGTTAGGACATAATGGATCTTATTACAAAACAAGAATTTATTTAGACAGGTTTAAGCCATCGAGCCTGTTTTTGGAATAAGAACCTAACTGAAATCGAAATACAGTTCCTTTTACCAAACCGACAACTTAGTCCGGTCTTAGGTTGTCAATTTTGAATTAAGAACTTTACTAAAGTCGGCATAAAGTTCGAAATACAAAAACTGGCTCGAAGGTTTAGGCTCTGGCTAAAGTTAGATCGTGTTTTGTAATAAGACGGAATAGGTACAAGGTTGTGATAATGTTGGTTAGGTAAAAATGACTTAAGTCACAATTCCAACATTAGTGGTCCAGTAAAAAATGTTTTAACGATCGAATAGCTGCATACAACCTGCAACTAAAATATCTTACGTTTTATTTGGTAAACATTCCAATTTTTTTTTTAACAAACCGAGTTAATCAACCGAGGAAAGCAAAAATCGAATCTTACTCATTAAATTTAGTTACTAAAAGGTATTAATTATATCCCAATATTAGTATATTTTTAGCGACAGGTTAAAGTAAAAATCAAAATAAAGAAATATAAAAATTGTAATTACACAACAGCACACTTCACAAACTTATACAGTTGTTATATAGATAATAGATAATACGGGCTGGTGTCCGCAACTCCACGTCAATGCGCGTATTTTGCGTACGGTGTTATATAATATATAGTTGTTATATAACAACAAACACATAAAACAACTTGTTTGTAATAAAAAAAAATCCGAAATCAACTTTGAAATTAATCAGTCACATGATAATTCAATCCACAACTATTACATTTATAATTAAACAACAAAACTGCTGAATTTTGACATCAATCAGTCGTGTGAAAATTATTAGGTAGGTATAGATACAGGTGTTATACAAAAATTAAACATGAATAAATAGTCTATAACTATAACTCAATAGAGCTGGTACTATGTGCTTAGTAGACTCTTATAGGTACTGGGAAGTGTAATAGAAAGTAAAACCATTTAAAAATACTCGAATTAAGAAACAAAACACACTGTTCAATTGGGAAACGGGTAGGGAATTTTAGTTTAAAATTAATCAAATAAGTAACAATTTTGGTGAAATATCTAACTTATAAAGTTTTATAATGTCATGATCATTCACTTGGAAGTATTTAGGTATTTAAAACGATAATAAACATGGTAAATGCCTACCCGTTTTAAAATTTTCTATGCTATTGTTGGCGACAGCGGTTTAAATGTAGAATATTCCTTAAAGTAATTATCGTGGCCAGTATCCTGAAATAAACCAAGCAAACAGTGCACGAAAGACAAATTAATAAAAAAATCGAACCAAAAATCTACGAGGAAACTACGTTCTACCTCCGCGTCGAACTCAGAGAGGTGAGCTTAGTGAGCATTGGGCCTCGAGGTTGTCGGCTAGGCATTCAGCCTTGTCGACATCGTCGAAAGCGATGGTCTTGTCTGGGCGGATCAGGAGGAGTATGGAGACTACTTCTCGGGATTTGAATTTCCTCTGAAGGTTCCAGAAGGCCAAGCGGGTAGGCTTTAGCTCGCTCAGCACCTTGTCTCACCCGGCGGTACGCTGCTCCGCTATGCGAGTCCTCACAAACCGCTGTAAGTAACGCATATGGGCTTTAATCGCGTCGCAGGGAAAGTTCCGTCCGTTCGAAGTTTCGTCCGGCAATTTCCAGCGGTCATCCATCGCTGGAACTTATTACTTACTTTCCTCCAATCCGTTACCATTACAGGTGCGCGCGCATAAAATGCTCTCCCGGTTTACAGCTTATCCACCAGTTTTTCTCCAATTTTTTTTTTAAGTAGACTTAACTTACTAACTCATAAAACTTTGCTTAAATTAAAGTAGCTAAAAAAAGCAAAATTAAATATTGCCAATTTTCTAACCTTATTTACGATTTATGAAACTAATGACGAAAATGATTGGATTTAAAACTAAATTCAATACGAAAATGACTTAAATCACCGTTGTATTAACGACCACAAAAGTGCCCGGATTTAACTGGAACCTAGACCATTCGAAAGAGAAAAGTCTGCCGACTGCAACGATGTAAACAACTCAATTTTAACCAAACTGCTCGTTCATACAATATCTTTCTAGCGTCGATATGGTTTGAAATAAATAAAAGTAAAATAATAAAAATATTTTATTTCAGACTTAAGTCCATTTGGATGGACACACATCTTAGAAACTAGTGTCAGTATTAAAAAAGAATGGGGAGAAATGGTGTGACTACTAAGATGACTACAGTGGTAAGTAAAAAAAAAATGTTTATCATTTATGTGCATTACAATTACAATATTTAACAAATTACCAAACTCCTCAAGGGAACTGCCATTTAATAATTATTTTATTATTAAACTGCGTATATGGTTGATAGAAAATCGTTTTTTTTTCGTTTACAAGAATTTATGCAACATAAAGAAAAGAAAAAAAAAAATCTATGTTTCCTATAGTTTTGTGGCATGTGTTTATTCAGTTTAACTAATAAAGAATTTATGTTATCTAAAGACAACATGTTATTTTGAGGTTTTAAGTTTTGTTGTGTTTTTATATATTATTGTAACTTAAATTTTTAAAATTATATTAGAACATAGGTGTATATTTTGTATATCTTATTAAGTAAGTAACCTACCTATGTACCTAATGTAATAACATATCATGTAAAACTAATTTGCATGCCCTAAACAGGCAAAATGTGGACTGTACATTAACCACCAACTTTTACAACGGGTAACACCTATATTTTCTGCAAATAAATTATTCTTATTCTATACTAATAGCGAAGTATGAAAGAAGCAGGCATGATGCGCCAACTCCTAATAAATTGGAATAAGAACGAGACAATGATGATGAAGACGCTTTAATAAGGTCAAGCGAGCATCATTTTAGCACGTGTGACTGCATATGACACATGCATAAAATAAAACTTTCATTTCAGTCGTATGTTTCATTGATACACACTACAGAAGGCCAATTCCCGTAATTAAAAACGTTCAAATTCAAGTCGCAATCTCATCTCAGCGACAGTCTAATGTCAAAAATGTAATAATAAAAAATAATAATAATATGTGTATGTATGTATGTAATATGTTGGTAAGCGCTATACAATTTTTGACAGATTGACACTGAGATTAGAATGCGAACATTCTTAAAAATACGGGAATTGCCCCTCTGTTATATTACTAAAACTTTACAAAACAATCTAATAAGCCAATTCTCAGATAATAAAGATAGGTAGGTAAGGATATTTATCAATTTTCTATTTCATTGTTCGAACTTAACCCCAGCTAGCACTCACGTTGACATTACGCGTTATGCGCCGTACATACCTACGGACTACGAATCGTTTCGACGCAATAACAAAGTTAGGAAACATTCGAGTTCACTTTAGGGTCAGTTCGAGTGTGTCGCAAAAGTTTTCGGACGCCAGTCGCGTCGACTCGCCACTGTTTATTTTCTGTTTCACTTTTCCCCCTGAAATATTGGGAAAGATTAATTCATGTATCAAGTGGAATGTTGGGAAGAGTTCAAGTTTATATTTTGTGTTTGCAATGAGCGTCCCAGCAAAAAAAAAGTTCCTCGGTAAAGGGCCCAATCCACTGATTGCGGACCCTTTTTTGCTGCACATTTATTTAAGGTGAATCTTCAGTTGTAGCCCGCCAAATTCAAATTTTCTTTGGTTTTAGCATATTGCAGCTCTGTTTTACGTCTTATGTTGATCAAAATGCGATTCGCGACTGTAGGAATTACATATTTACTGAATAATAATCATCAATTTATTCCACCTAAGAATTATCATAATTATGATATATGAAAATTCTCATATGAAAAACGAGAATTTTCTAATATGAAAACTTAGAAACAAACAACAAACAAATGAAGAAATTCCCAAAGTTTGACGATTGATATAAAATTGATGATTAAAACAGAGCTGCAATACGCAAAAAACCAAAGCAAATTCGAATATGGTGGGCTACAACTGAGGATCCACATTAATCAAAAGTATGAAGTCCATAGCTACAAATCTGGGTAATCGGGCGATACCTGCAGACTACCTCTCCGACAACTTCTTTGATGTAGCTTCCCATTGCAATGTTTGACTACACAGAGTGACTTTCCAAAATATTTAAACGGGTCTTCTTGCAATTTTATTCAAACTAGAAAAATAATTTGAATCTTCATATTTAACCCTTACACCACAGAAACCCACAGCAATATAACTTTATAACGGCACAATATAACAATATTCTGGTAAACTACACTGTACATTCGGGAGTAAGTGAACCCACAATCGCATATGCAAATGTCGCCGACACCCGGGGGCTAAGCCATGTACAGAATACGACCCTAAGGAGTTAATGTTTTCATCCATTAACTCAAGCGAGCACTTATGAAATTCGTGGCCGCGATCCGAACGAGATTACATGGGCTAGCTGACATGTTTCTGCTTCTAAGGATGGCAGGTGGACGGAATAGAAAATTTAAGGGATGTAGAACCAACTAAAATTGCTTAGGCTTAGGCTTTTCTCACGCGGACAGCATTTAGCTATGATTTTGTACGTGACCCGTTATCAAGTCGATAGTTGATCGAAGGTTACATAGAAAAGTGCATTACCTACGCGGTCAAATTTAGCGCAGAGCTATTTTTTTTTTAATATAATCTGCCATTCATTTCAATGCAGGGTGGTTCAGAATCATGTTCTGAATCTATGGTAACAGGGCGTGTGTCAATGTCCCTGGCACACTGTATAAAAAAAACTCATGTGGAACCGCGTGCAAAGCTAGCTAAAAACTCATGTGAAACCTCATGCAAAGCTAGCTAAAAACTCATGTGGAACCGCGTGCAAAGCTAGCTAAAAACTCATGTGGAACCTCATGCAAAGCTAGCTAAAAACTCATGTGGAACCGCATGCAAAGCTAGCTAAAAACTCATGTGGAACCGCATGCAAAGCTAGCTAAAAACTCATGTGGAACCGCATGCAAAGCTAGCTAGAAACTCATGTGGAACCTCATGCAAAGCTAGCTAAAAACTCATGTGGAACCGCGTGCAAAGCTAGCTAAAAACTCATGTGGAACCGCATGCAAAGCTAGCTAAAAACTCATGTGGAACCGCGTGCAAAGCTAGCTAAAAACTCATGTGGAACCTCATGCAAAGCTAGCTAAAAACTCATGTGGAACCGCATGCAAAGCTAGCTAAAAACTCATGTGGAACCGCGTGCAAAGCTAGCTAAAAACTCATGTGAAACCTCATGCAAAGCTAGCTAAAAACTCATGTGGAACCGCATGCAAAGCTAGCTAAAAACTCATGTGGAACCGCATGCAAAGCTAGCTAAAAACTCATGTGGAACCACATGCAAAGCTAGCTAAAAACTCATGTGGAACCGCATGCAAAGCTAGCTAAAAGCTCATGTGGAACCGCATGCAAAGCTAGCTAAAAACTCATGTGGAACCGCATGCAAACCTAGCTAAAAACTCATGTGGAACCGCATGCAAAGCTAGCTAAAAATACCTACTACAAATACCGTATTACAACATTCTCACCAGCAGCCCTGCCTCACTCGTTACCTGTTTGATGGCACCTCAGGCGTTTGTTGCGTCTTACGACACGGCCAGCAACATAAGAGCTCTGATTAAACACGACCAACCCATAACACACCCAATTACATAACCAACAAGAGGGGGAGGGAGGGCCTAAGTAACCTGGTCCATGTAAGGCGGGTTAAACCGTATTTGCTAATGGAATACAGATGTGTAGATGAACAACATTTTGCGGGCTGCCATAACTACGTAGATCTTGTCGTGCCAATATAGGTATCTTAATATTATATATGTTGCTTGATATTATCAAATTACTGAAGGAAACCTCCAATGGTCTGAAGTTAAATCAATGTTATATTATATCCCTGGGATTACTTTGGTACTAATCCGTGGCACCATTAAATAGTAAGGTAATCTTGGGGATAAAGTTTGTGCCAATAAGCTAGCCTTCGACTAACTAGACTATCCACTGTGTAATACCTAGATTAGATTGTTCCATTTCAATGCTTAGTCCACGCTTGTACGGACGTATAAATATAGCGGCGGGATTTTATCGCACACTGGATTTTCAATGCTCTGCTTAGCGCCGAGAGTTGAAAATACAATACTTAGTGTGTTTTTTCGACGCGCTGGGTCGCGCTCTGTTACATTCTCAACGCTCGGCTCTACACCGAGAGTTGATTTATACGTCCGTGCAAACGTGGGCTCAGAGTGACCTAACAGTTATAGGAAGTTTAATAAACTGTGATATTATGCGGTATAAATATAACAATAAAATAAATAACATCTGTACGTAGTTCCACCAAATAATAACTACGATATGACTTCATACATAACTCTTAATTTTTCTGTGGTTTTTCGTGTAGCCGTATTTAACTCTCATATCATATCATATATCATCTCAGATCGAAAAACCCCATAGGTAAGTACTTATTTTAGAACAGCTTATAACTAAACCGCAAATACATCACCAGGTTTTATTCAACATTTTCAGTTTTTTTTTTCTATTCAATCAGTCAAGCGATCCAGAAATACACAAAAGTTACCGTTATTCAATTTGCCATATCGATCAAGCTATACTAAAACAGATATAAAGGCAGTAGTGACTAGAATCATACAACGTACTTATATAACACAATATGACCTCACCAGAAATATATCCACGTCATTATATCTATCTAACTTGACCTTACACATTGCTCGCTTCCACAATTCCTTCATGAAAATACGAAAACGTATTTGTTAAGCTTTAATTTGAACTGACAGACTAAAGACTTAAGAGTTACCTTTCTAACAGGTTGTGGCCGCCCCTTTTAGGTGCAGCGATGCGAAAACACAAGCCAACAGAAGGGATCCCGTGTTTGACTCCTCATTTGGGCACAACAAGATAATTTGCTTGTCAGTGACATACGTGCTGGAAGTGTAGTGAGCTACATGTTTGATTTCTATGTATTTTGCATTTGGTAGCTAAATGCTTAGATTAAAT
Source organism: Brachylomia viminalis (assembly GCA_937001585.2). NCBI lineage: Eukaryota > Metazoa > Arthropoda > Insecta > Lepidoptera > Noctuidae > Brachylomia > Brachylomia viminalis. The sequence goes on from OW443299.2 coordinate 17,339,578, forward strand.
TAAAGTAGATACCTACTTACAGCTTCATCAATTAGGTACCCCGGTATTTATGGCGACGTTGGGCGATGCGTTGGTTCTAATCCACGACAAGCCGTTCTTTTTTTTAAACTATTCCTTAGGATAGTCGTAACCAGTTAAATGTTAAAGCCGCATAATATTTTTAAACTTGAGGAGTCTCCACATAGTGACGCTGACTCTAGGCAATATTATGCCTTAATGATTTATGAAAGGGAGAAATCCACACTTGTGAATATTGAAACCAAGTTCCACAAACACTTATGAGTAAACTCTTAAAACATTAACATTAGATAACGTCTCTTAAGTACATACATAAATCATTTATCACCTAAATCCACACTCTTCTTCTAAAAAATAGGTAGGAAAAAAAGCAGGTCTGAGAATCTCAACGGTAGGTACCCTTGATATTCTCAGACCTACGTTTTTATATCCATCTCAGTTCCGTATCACACTTTCTATCACAATCCGAAGGTTTTTGAAAGGAATTCCTAACCCATTGCTTTATATGTTCGAAAAATTTGTCTGCTCGACAACTAATTACTTATCTAGTAGAGAATCTTCAAAAAACATAAAATCACGCCTGTCATCACCGAAGACTTAAGCTGAAGTGTACCTAGAGTACACCCACATTTCGCTAGTTATGTTTTAAGTCTCATGAAATAGGGGACGAACCTATTAATATAGTCATTAACTGTTTCTTTATTTTACTTCGAAGGTCCTAGTTTATCATTTGTGACTTCGAGTTACAGCTACATACAGAGTTGATACGACAGAGGGGCTTTACTTTAAACTGCCTATACTAGGTACCATTTTCAAGCTCTGTACCAAAAATCAATTAAATAGGAACAGTAGTTTAGTCGCAAATGATTTTTAAATTTTTTGTCCCGTTCGAACACGATGTTACAGCTGATTATGTTTATACGCCTATGCGTATAAACATAATCAGCTGTTAGGAAAGATGCATGGCCTATGCCATGCACCTAAAACGATAAATCTGAGTATAACCTACGATGCGTTGTTGCCGCCCTGTCGCAAGTCAATATTTTCGCTAAAAAGATGGCAATAAATACACACACACTTGCACTTTCATTACAAAGGGTGTTTGCTTTTTGCGTTTTACTCTGATTTGTAAGCTATTTAGGTGGTTAAAATTTTTTTTTTCTCATTTTTGGTGCTTTTTATTTTTATACCGTATTGAATTAATACTAAACACGTATAGTATACGTAGTGTAAGTTAATGCCCCTTTGTCATATCAACTCTGTATATAAACATAATGCAGCATTGCATATGTAAGCGGGCACACCCTTTATGCCTGGAGGCTTTTATTATGTATTGAGTTCTGTTTACGTTTTATTTTTTATTATTTATTTCTACTTGTGTATAGTTTTCAATATTGGCCTGTGCTAGCTGACAATTAATAAATATTATTAATTAATATTATAGCAAATAATTTTATTTAATGTTTTGTGTTTCGTAATTTTAACTACTTACTACTGTACAAAATCCAGTTCTTGTAACTGAACAGACAGCTGTGCTGCTAAGGAGTTTGTGGCGCCACTTCTTCGGGCGGGCGTTTTGGGGGACTGTCTTATGTAATTTTGACGTTCAAAAAGTGCTGTTTTCAGCCTAGTTTGAATAAATGACTTATGATTTTGAACCAGGCACATATCTGAACTCCGGGATGCTACTGAAAAATTCCTGATGGAAAAGCCAATAACGCTTTGCCCGGCCTGGGAATCCTACCCAGGACCTGAAACACAGAAGTAGCGTATGCGTCCACTAGACGCGGCAGTCTATTAAAGAATCTTCAAATAAAGACATAAAAAATTATCTTACGTCCTTCAAGTTTGTATGTCCCTCACCAAACTTCAAGACATATGGCTGCGAGCCAGGAACCGTTTAATTAGACAGTTATTCGAAATCGAGAACAGGAATTAATATATCCCAAGAGGCTAGCGTTGATTCAAGATAACCAATTGAATTATGTGAAGATGTTGATAATGAAGACTTGAATTAACCACATTACAGGACGCTAGGCAGGCTATCAATGGCGATGTTAAAAAATATAACTTGGAGTAGCCGGTCGTCAAAGGTTTGTAAAAAAGAAAATGGATACCCTTGTATGGGACTTTCCCGTGTCATCGCCATTTATGAATGGAAAGGTATCTTTAAGAAGACTGTTCATACTATCCGTGCATACTTACTAATACATATTATGAATGCTTAGGTAACTCTGTCTGTCACAGTATGTTATCTTTTCACGCCTAAGCCGCTGAACCGAACGTTTTTTTTTTTTTTAGGAAAAACTTTGCCTCTCACTAGGAATTTCTCCTGTATTGTGGGTGCGTTTACAAACATAAACTCACATACACAATCAGCCAGACCCGGAACAACTACTTGCAGGTCATACAAATATTTGTTCCGTGCGGGAATCGAACCCGCGACACGCAGCGCAGCAGACAATCGCTTAACCACTGCGCCAACCGTGTCATCAACTCATTTGACAGATTCATCATTTGACAGACAGGTAGCGTGGGCCTTGAAAAAAAACTTAGGCTGCTCTTTATCCCGGATATATTTTATATTAAAAACGGGTGAAATTCAAAATACACACAGCATAAGCCGCGTGCAACAGCTAGTTTTCTTAAAAGAGCGACTTTTCTCGATTATTAGTCTGTTCGGAGTTTGTGTTCCAAATCAATCTGCCTAGCCGTTTCCTGTGTTGGGGTCAGCTTCCAGTCTAACTGGATGTTGTTTAATACCAGCTTATGCGTCCCCTGACGGGGTTTGCTAGGACCGATGCCTGCTAGGGTTGTGGAAAAGTCCAAGAGGGTTACCGTGGCCCCTGGCACAGGCAACTGAAGGAACACGGGTGGGTTTTAGTCAGTAAGAGTCTGACACGCCCTCCTGCTCTGCCCAGAGCGGGAGAAGTCATTTGATGATTTCCCACCCAAAAAAAAAAAAAAAAATGCGTCCCAAATCCCTAATTACGTTACATCAGACAAATTATTTAGTTCGACTTATGCCCGGTTTCTGAGGCACTTTTAACGGTGGTTTATCTATCCAATAGCGGCTATTGGTTCGTTAACTTGCGAAAATGCGTTTCCGAACACCGCAATGTAGGACAAGGTCCGTTTAAACTTAAGTTAACTTAACTGACCAACGTTTGCCGTTTATCGGTTCGATAACTATACTGGTCATCATAAAAGTCGACCCACCCATTGTTTCACAGCTAAGCTGTTGAACACATGTTTGATTTTTATTTTGAGGGTCGCTAAGATGATTGACGTCTTGTTTGTCATAAGTGTTATTGCTTTTATTTGTAAAATTAGTTCAAAAGTAAATTAATTAAGTCCTGTAAAACTTTTCATTTAGTTTAATTAGTAATTTAAGCCACTTAATTACCTTCGAAAAATATAATTATTAATAAAACTGTTTTACAGATCCATCTAGCGGCAACTAAAAAACTAGTTATCGGTTTCATAGTTATTGAATGGTTGGTAGCGTATCCAGAGACGCAGTGACAGTTAACCGACGTTTATCTTAAGCTTAACTTTATTGAACCAATAGCTAATGAGAGTTTATCTGGGAACTTCAGAAACCGGGCATTAAACATACTAAATAAAACAAATGACCTAATGACAATGAGACAATTTCGAACTGTATTATTTGATAACAATATAACGAGATTTGTTTTCATGCAAAGATGAGATAAATATAATATGTAGTACCTATTGATATACCTACGCCATAAATATGTCTAATGTTTAGTACAAGGAAAATTATTCTTATATTGTAATTTTTTTGTAAATTAAACTCAATTTACACTGCTTTTGTTCATCTAAACTTTGTATTTAATATATAATATTATAAACAGAAAATATTTGATTTTTTGTATATTTGTTTGTTTGTTACGCTTTCACGCTAAAACGGCTGAACGTATTTGGATGAAATTTGTCATATGGGTAGACCATGACCTGGATTAAGATATAAGATACTTTTTATCTCAATATTCTTACGGGATCGAGACTTATGCGGGTGAAACCGCGGGACACAGCTACTCATTGGGAACTTACACCCATTAGCTGCAGTAAAATAATGCGGTTAAATATGTTGTCAAGTTTTGTTTCTTAGTCCCAGACACTCGCTAAATACATTTTTGATGATGAGGTACGTACACAAAATAAATTTTTAATTCTGTGAACAACTTGGATAGTAGTTCACAGAATTAAAAATTTATTTTGTGTATAAAAGACCAATTTTTTTAAGCTTCTTCGGCTATTTACGTACTATATAAAACTGTTATTTTATGGCTGCCCGTTCATGTTTATTTAAACCGTTTCTAATAATACCAAACAAAAATAAAATTGTTCCAACCCTAAAACAACTCGAAACAACAAAATCGATGAACCCAAATCAGAATTATTCAATAACAATATGAAAAAAGGTTAATTTATTACAAAGGATCTAAAAAGAACCATTAAAACAACAACAATATTTTCTGTTCCCGAGAATCCACGCGTAAAATTTTTCTACGGAGGGAAACGCCAATAGAAACATGCATTTTCAAAAATCGAAGCCCCCTTTCAACGAAGCGCAAGGGCGCCGAACGGGATAGTCCGGGCGGAAGTGACGTTGCAGGTAGATAATAACCGTGGTCGGGCGCGTCGCCCTCGCATTGTGCAGCTTCCGGTCCGACCGGGGGCTCTGACAACGATAATCTTCGACGTACGTAATTTTGGAATTGGATAGGGAAATCCTTTGAGTATTGCTCAGTGACATTATTTGTTTTTGAAATATTATCTAAGTTACAGTTATCATTACGCTAATCTGTGTGATTCGCTTATTGCAACGTATGACTTTCAGGCCATAAATTTACAAAAGCTAAATTTAGTTTCAACGCCATAATCTGCATTTATCGCATATCATAATAATATCAATAAAAGCCATATTATCACCTTTGCTTGTGCTTAACACAAACATTTTGATACCAATATCACAAATCTTACCAATACACTAAGCGTATATTTATACGGTTACCATTACATTCCAACATCATACGATAAAACCAACAAAAATACGTAAAACCGTTTTATTTGCTCTCACAAATAATGCACTTGTCATGTTATCTCTCCACCACCCTCTCCGTCCCTCTCCAGCTGACTATATTGAGCCTGCAGGAAAGCTCCCAGCGGGCCACCACCTGCCATGGGTACCAGGAAATCTCTTCACCGACTATGAAGCCATGTGGGTCGCCACAGCGCGACTGTGAAACCTCATCACAAACGATGCCTTACCTGTTGTCGTGCAAGCTGTGAAGTGGCCGAATTCTGGTCGAAGCTTATTTAGTTTATATAAATGGAATTATTATCGATACCACGAAGTAGACCCTTGGTTGACTGGTAGAGAATGACTTTTGTGGCTTTATTGTGTACAATAAATAAAACAAAATTATCTCCACGTCTTTCCTTATTCTTCACACCCTTCGCAATTCGGTGTAGTGACCCCGGGCGTCGACTAGTAAATAGTCGCGGACGCACCTGGGCTCAACACTTACAGCTTCTTAAGTGTATACTCAACAAAACAAGCTAATGAAACATAAACACGGGCTGGTTTACGACACACAGAGTTTAAGGTTTACCGGTTTACATTGCCCTCTTTTTGTAACTACCGGTAAATCAGGATCTATTTGGGCACCAATCTTTGGAGTAGAGGTTTATCCTGGTTCTGGGGCTCTTGTAATAAATAGTCCATGATTAGGTCGGTAGAAATCAAATCTATATTACTGAACACAGTACATGTAACGACGTCACGACATAAACGGAGATACGTCTATCGTTTTTTACACCTACCCGCGAAAAAAAAAGTTAATGTTATTGATTGTTTCTTTAGTAATTATCGGACGTATTTCACGAACACATTAAGCATATTGATAAAATTATCAGCTCTTTTTATCTGGCCTAATAATTCGGTATAATCTGCAAATGTTTCGCCTCAATTGTGAAACAGATTCGTAAATAACTTATTTATAAAAAATTAATTGCCACAAAGCCCCAAAGTCTAAACCAATAAAGTCTAGACTGAGTGTCGAAAACGCTCGCGCGCGTGCTTTAGTTGACACTGCAAACACTATCGACGGCCAGCAGCGTCCCGTTTCCAAAAATACGAGATCTAAGCTCCAATAAATAAAAATTCCAAAACATACATTCCAAAGTTAAAAAATTTCCTTTAAAAAAAAAACTTTTTCGGCCTATACGCGTATAAATCCGTATATTGGCCTCGATATTTATGGCGTGTTATGTTCTCGCCATATCTCTGCCTTTCCACACACTTCCACAACATTGAACGGCCATAAACTAAACACAAAAAGGGACACTATAGCCCTTTTTACACAAAACATCGTTCGGACCCTTGGTTATTGCAGTTTAAAAATAAACCGCGACGGTATCTTTGTGAGTAATGTCCAGCTTGAAATGCTTCTAAATAAAAACAATGATTTGAGTTGAAACAAAAGTGTTTTCGTTTCATCCGTATGTAGATTAAAATGAAAAATGTTCAGTTTCAAATCTAATTCGGAAATAAATAGACGGAGGAAATGCAACATTAATCTTAAATAAAATTAAGTGTAATACAGCGCCAGTCTCGATGGAAGATGAGCTCATAAATCAAACAGTTCGAGGACTGGCATTCATCTTTTAGGCATCAAGGCGTTGACGGGAAGATCGCGAATAATTTCACGAAGGTACCGTCTTTATTATAAAATAAATAAAATAAAGCGATTTGCAATAGCTCAACAAGTTAATTAGTGTTTTTATTTTATTTATCACTCATTCGTTGAGCAAAAGCAGCTAAATTTCAAAGGTTTAACGTGGACTTGCAAGAATAATAAGTTTAGTAAAAAAAAGTAAAGTAAAATTCAGAAAAGGTTTTAAATCGAGTTACTAGATATTGTGTGAGCCGGAGGGATACACAAGGATAATGAAGTAGGAGGTCAATAATACTTAGTTTACAATAAAAAATCCTGAACACTTTAAGGGGGAAGCGTCAAGCCAGCCCGCGAATTTCAAATTTTCTTTAGTTTTTTTCCAATTTGCAGGTCAGTATTGGGTTGTATGTTGGTCAAAATAAAAAATATGATCCGCGGCCGTAACAAGTATGTATTAACAGAATTATAATCATTAAAATAAGCACTACAATCCTCTAAGATCTTAATGCCCTATAATATGACTATTTCATGAAATCATAACTTTTGAGGTAAATTTTAACTTAGAGGGTTGTATTGATGATTCTTATGATTATAATTCTGTTAATACATACTCGTTACTGCAGCGAATCATATTTTGACCAACATACAACCCAATACTGACCTGCAAATTGGAAAAACGAACGAACATTTGAATTTCTCGGGTTGCTCTGGCGCTTCCGCCTTAACAGTAACCTACGTAATGAAATCAGATGTAAACTTCATTTACTCTGATTAAAAGTACACACGTTCAGATAGTGTTTTATTACACCTCATTATTTTATTATTATAGTTAATACACTCCTTTATTCCCTGAACACACGTCACAATTAGGTACTCATCCGTACTCATACACAATACACAGTTTAAACCACGGGTTTAAACTATAGGAGCCATACAACTCTGTCGCCCGTACTATCCCGTTGAGAGCAAACCAAATTGTTCTAACACGGTAACTAAACAAGCTTGCACCGGAATCCCGGAGTCCGGGATTTGATAATTGATCTTATATGTATACGGACACTTCCAATTGTTGCGGTATGCTTCGTAGTGATCCTGGGTATTCCGTGTATTGTGAGTGAGAGTTTGATCAGCGACCCCTGTTACGAAAATTAAATGATTTATTTTAATGCATAATTATAAATGTTCTTCAATTAAAAATTTTTTTACAAAAACTATCAACCGACTTCCAAAAAAACACTACAAAGTGACAAATAACTTCAATTTTGGAAGTCGGTAACAAAAAACGAAAATACAAAACCAAAGACACTGACTGTTCACTTTTTAGCTGTGGTACCAATTTTTTTGAGGGTGGGAAAACATCAAATAACGTCTCCCGCTCTGGGCGGAGCGGGAGGGCGTGACAGACTCTTACTGACTAAACTGACTACTTACTGACTTATTTTATTTTATTTTGTAGTGAGACCTGTAAAATTTACCTATGGATATTTTTATATGAAACAAATGATTTGATTTGATTTGAATTCCTTCAGTTGCCTGTGCCAGGGGCCACGGTAACCCGTTCGGACTTTCCCGCAACCCGGCAGATGGGACCACCCCTGAGACATACCCTATCCATCAAAAGAAGAATTTTCGAAATCCATCCACAATTGCCAGAGATATCGCGTAAAATACTAGGCATAAAATGTTTTTTTTTTTTTTAATTCGGTTAAAGATGTCTTCCCGTCTTTTAGCGGTTCAAATTCTTCCGACACGGACGATGATGACTCGTTCATCGATTTAAATGCAATTCTTCATTTACAAATTTTCCATCCTTTGACTCTCTTTCCTTCATTTTCGGAACAGCCTACATATCAATCTTATATAAATCAACTAAGTACACAGATTATACCGCCATCATTTTTACCACCCGACATCATATTAACTTTTTATGAATCACATAAAGTTATTAACTAAACTATCGCATGCATTTTTTTTTCATCCCAATACCAGCTGTAATTATTGGCCTTAGTAAAGGCACCTGCTGGGTAATTCCATAACACACTAACACTAAAAATGGCTTTCCTTTTGACAGTTCAACAACATTCATTGCGTTATTTACGTTGTTGAGCAGACAAAGTTTTCGAACATATGAAGCAATGGATTAGCAATATCCTTCAAAATGATTCGGAGTACAGACCCAATCAGCTGCTATCGTAACTGTATATTATATATATTAATATTATAAGTGGGAAGAGTTTGTTTTGTTTGTTTGATACGTTTTTACGCTCTAACTGCTAAACGAATTTGGATGAAATTTGGCACACAGATTGACCATGACCTGAGTAAGGACATAGGTTACTTTACATCCTGGATCGCATATGAAGTCGCGGGCAACAGAAAGTTTTTTTTTTTTTTTTAATATATGGTTTTCAGTCAGACTATAATCCCTTTCCTTTCAGAGCCCTACACAGTCTACAAATCACATTTCGGCAAAATATTTCCAAGCTTACACGTCAGTACAAGATATAAATTATTAGCTATTTCACTTCTTTTCGAAATTTACCTCCCTAAATAACAACCTTTTATGGATCACATGAAGTTATTAGCCAATCTATCGCACACAATTTTTAGCCACCCCAATACCGGTCACCAATTGGCCCCAGTAATGGCACCGGTGGCCAGCACGTCCCAACACCTGTACAGACCTAATCAGTTGCTATTATTTATTCGAAGCACGTCCCGCGGTCTGCTCAGCTCTCAGCTAGAACACGGAATTACTGACTTTCACGCTTTCGGCCACATCTGATTGAGCTAATCTGTGCTTTTATTAACGTTGTTGGTTGCTGGCGATTTCGGGCTTTTCTTGTAAGTTTATTTTTTCTTTTTAAACGTTTTTGAAACAAATCGTTATTTTCACTTTTTATGTTGTTATTTGTATTCTGTGTTTGATGAACTGTGTCCAAATAAACATTATTCTTTCTTTTCTTTCTTTCTTTCTTTCTTTTTTGCATGCATTGACTTTAAAAAGTAATATGGGTCATTGTTAAAAAAAGTACTTATCTGAATTCTGTAGCTTTATTGTGCTTAATTTAATCAAAATATTTGCAGTATTAACTGTTACGTAGACTACATGCTTAGCCGTCTGTAAACCAGCTGGCATCGTATATTTACCGAATACGGTCGGTACGAACAAACGGACCCTTGAAATTCCGACAGCCAGTCTAACCTAAGATTTCAGTATGCCATATTTTCTGGTTTTAATGGTAAGAAGGACCTCTTTGTACTGAAATTCAGCCGCAGTTATGTTTAAGTAAAATGTTTATGCCAACTAAAACATTAGTCATTCAGATGCCTAATATGCACGTAGTACGCAAACAAACCTATAATCAAATTATTCCAAGATAAATTTTTGGCGAAACCGAATGAAATATAGATTAAAATTTATTTTAAATCTAAGTCTAAAAGTCGTATATCTTTTTTAACCAATCAGAAAGTTTCTATATTCCCCATTCCCTCACTCTACCTGCCACATAGACATGAACACGCACGTACAATTTTATTACTAGTCGGGGACACAACGGACTACCCGACATAGCGACGTCGGGCGTTTGATAGTCCAGTTGATACCACCTCCCCTCATTATGGGATTTCGTTTATTTATACAGAATTCCTTCGGGTTTTGGCCGTAAAACTTAGTTTTATTAAGGTTTTATAATGTTTTACGATTTTAGTTTTACACTAGCAGCAATAATTTTAAATGGGAAACGTGCTAAGCTGATGTACGCCCTGTGTTAGGTAGCTAAGCCACCTATCTTCTCCTTACTTTGCGTGTTTCAAAAGCGACGGATTGAATAAATTCGGACGTTAAACACCTACCTACAATATTCTAACCATCACCAACTAGTTCAAGTAATGTTCGAACGTTTAAAATAATCTCCTTCTAAGCGTATCGATGGCAACGTCGAAACGTCGTCGTGGTCGAATTTTGGGCCGACTCCATTTATTCGTCCCAAAATTCGACCACGAGCTTGGCACCATCAGAAGCAACCATCAGTTCCTGTTACGTGCAGATGACAGGACACGCAGGGCATGATATTAAGTGTCCCATCGTTTGTACAACAGCACCATATTTGTCCTCCATGGCGGAATCTTCTATTTATAGTACACACGGCTACAGATCAAGCTATACATTTCCAGTTTACACTGACCTCTCATTGTAATGAAATGTTATACAATGTGTGATCAGCTTATACTGGAAATGTATAGCTTGATCTATAACCGTGCGTACATTACTGCAGCGGCCAGCAAAAGAGGCATTGATGGGCGAACGTGTAAGTGTGGTCCGAGGCAAAGCCGAGGCACACATACGTAAGTCCATCAATGCCTAGTTGTGGCCAAGGCTTGTGTAGTACTTTTCTCAAATAATGCGCGGAAATTAAAATACAATTACTTTTCAAAAATTCAAAATCAATGACGAACAACAAGAATTTTGCCCGCGTTTTTTTTTTTTTTTTTTTTTTTTTTCTGTTATGGCTTCGCACGGTTTGTGCATTTAGCCAATGTCACGTTTACGAGAGCAAAGGTAGGGAAACGAAAGAAAAAAGTATAGAATATTTATGAGCAATTAACGGGATTTAGGATTGGACGATTTATAGGATCAGTGTATTTTATAAAGGTGAATACTAATAGTGAATAATGAGCAAATTACAATGACGACAATTTACAACTTAATATTATTTAATGTGATGAATGAGACTATACATTTATAGACAGGGAAGCTTTTTGTACAAAGTAAAGAAACTATTGAGGTAGGAAAAGGAATACGGAGAGACAAGAGGTTACAAAGAAAAGAAGAACGGTCATATAAGGGACAGGAAAAAAAAATGTGATTTATGTCACCTACGTCTGTGCCACAGAAGCAAATGGGGTCGTTGATGATATGTAGTTTAGCAAGATGGGCTGGAGAACAAACATGACCCAGTCTCATTCGAATTAGAACTGAGGTCTCCATCTTGCCAAATTTAGCCCTGCCAAACCACGGTTTTTCCGGAACGTCGGGTTGTATACTTGAAAAGTAACGGCCCTTCAATTTACTTCCGATATCCCAAGCTACCTTCCAGGTGTCCCGAAGAAAAGTCTTTGGTAATGTCATAAGGTCAATACTAAAGTTCGTGTAAGGAACTAAGTCCCCACACTGCACCGCATCACCGGCAAGTGTATCAGCCACTTCATTGCCATGGATTCCAGCGTGGGCCGGAATCCACGCAAATTGCAGTGTATTACCCTCAGAGATGGTTCTGGACGCAAATTCTCTTATTAAATAAATGATAGGTAACTGCGATTTGTGTTCGAAAGGGGATTTATTGATGGCTAGAAGAGCACTTTGAGAATCAGTAAAAATTATGGTTTTTTTGAGCTTTGTAACACGAGTATATTCTATTGCTTTTAATATGCCGAAACATTCCCCCGTAAAAACTGAAGTCTCCGGAGGCAGTTTGATCTTTTGTACAATGTTGTATTGAGAATGGTAAGTACCTATCCCAACACAACCCGTCGGAGAACGCTTGGCAGCATCCGTAAATATATGGTGGTACTCTAAATGTTCAGCCAAAAAATGATTATAACTTGAATGGCAATCGGGATCAGATTTACTTGCACAGTATTTAATGATGGGGCTGAATTGTAAACTTTCATAACTACTGTTAAATAGGGGAAGTTTATTGGAACGGTGAATAGGAGAAGAGAGTGAAAGAAATTTTTTATAGCTTACAACTAAACAAGGAGCACGTTTATGGGACCAGTAATCTGAAGATTCAATCTGCAACACAAAAGAGTCGAGTTTAGGAATGAGGGGATGAGTTGAGAACTGAAGAATCCGGAACAAATATTTGTCAGATAAGAATTGTCTTCTAAGATATAAAGGAGCTTCCCCGCATTCAACTTGGAGTGCATTAATGGGACTAGACTTCATGGCACCCGAAATAATTCGTAATGCTTTAGACTGTATGCGATCCAATTTTTTAAAAGCCATAACACTACCAGGTTCTAGAACGAACAATCCATAATCCAGAACGCTTCTGATGATTGCGTTGTAAATAAGTTTCAATGAAAATGGATGTGCACCCCACCACACACCAGAGAGGCATCTAAGCATGTTTAGGTGATTTTCACATTTGTTAACAATATAATCACAATGAGGAACACTACTTAATTTACAGTCAAGTATTATACCTAGATATCTGAATTTATCTTTAACTGGAATAGGTATTCCCTTAAAAGAGACGTTTACTAATGGAATATTTCTCTTCCGGGTGAATAAAACAGCCGCACTTTTAGACGTGGATAAATCCATGCCGTTTAGATGTAGCCATGACTCCAAAGTAGATAAAGCAGAATTGATAGCATAGCTAGCCTGTTCAACAGATTGGCTTGAAGAATATAATAATAAATCGTCGGCATATTGAAGAACCTTAACATGGTTAGTTAAGGATGAGTCTAAATCAAAAGTGTAAATATTGTATAGAAGGGGACTGAGGACAGAACCCTGTGGAAGACCTCTCCACACAAGATGAGATACCTCATGATCTCCTATTACCATGTTAACAGACCGTTCAGTCAGGATATTAATAATGAAATTCGACAAATTCAATGGAACCTGTAAGGCTTTTAATTTATTTTGTAAAACTGATAATACAACGTTATCATAAGCTGCATTAATATCAAGGAAAACTGCAATGGTGGAATGGTTATTAGAGAAGGACAACCGAATATCGGCTGTTAAAATACTTAAACAGTCAGTGGTACTTTTACCTTTTCTAAAGCCATATTGTGATTCTGCCAAAAAACCTTTACTTTCAACATACCATTCTAGGCGATTTTTAATTAAATGTTCCGCTAATTTCATCAGAATTGAAGATAAAACTATGGGACGGTATGAGGAAGCATCAGATGGGATTTTATTTGGTTTAAGGAATGGCAGCACCGTTTGACGTTTCCATTCAACAGGGATGTTTCCTGTAATCATGATAGAATTAATAAGCTCTAAATAGTAACCGAGGACGTCATCATTTACATTAGCAAAAAAGGAATACGGGATGCCATCAATGCCTGGTGCAGAGTCCTTAGTATTATGAATTACACCCTTTAATTCAGTGAGAGTGAATGGAAGATCTAGCGTCGTATGAGTGTTTTGGTTATTGAATACGAGTGACAGGTTAAGGTTAATAGCCTCGGGCACCCAAGGTGGAGCTAATTTATCTAAAAATTCACTGGCTAAAGAATCAGGAATAGGAGAAGGGTTGTTATAAATGGACCTAAATCTACGAATATTGCGCCAGACAATCGTAGGGTGAGTATTCGGTGTAATTGATGAGCAAAAGTTACGCCAAGATTCAAATTTTTTCTTCTTAAAAAGTTTACAAGTATCATTAATTAAGTTCGTTACGATTTCAAAATTAACATCAGACATATCACGGTTATAATTATATTCAGCCTCTTTACGTTTGTTAATAAATTCTGTGCACTCAGAGTCCCACCATGGAGGCGAGGGAATTTTACTAATATTGTTATTTTTTACAGGAAAAACTTCATCTGCCGCTGCGATTAATATGAGTGCTAAAGCTTCAGCACAACTATTTTCATTGCCATCAGAAATGACAGGCAAGGAGCAAAGCTTACTGTCAACAATGTTTCTAAATTTGTCCCAGTCATTATTATTTCTATTTGGTAGTTTATGTTTTAAGCTTGATCTCCTTAATGGTGCATTTGGTTTGGAAAGAGGATAAGAAATCACTATTGGAAAATGGTCACTACCATAAGTAGAGGTTAGAGTATGCCAAGTTAATGAAGAGGCTAAGTTTGGGGAACAGATGGAAAGGTCGATTGCGCTTTGGTTTTGGGTGGGATTTGAACGACGTGTGGCAACTCCTGAGTTCAATATGCATAAGTTATGTGAGTCTATTATATCTAGTAATTCATCACCATAACAATTAGAAGTTGAACAACCCCATGATTGGTGATGGCAATTAAAGTCCCCCAATATTAAGAATGACTTTGGAAGAAAAGAAAAGAGATTGTTCATCCCTTGAAGAACAGAAGAGGAAGGGTGAGGAATGTAAATAGAAACAAGACAAGTGTGATGCACTTTAATAGCTACAATTGAAATTTCCTCACTATGAGGAGGTAATGTAATGATAGAAAAAGGGATAGAATTCTTTATAAGTATAGCTACTCCACCATACCCATCAGATCTATCCCCTCTAATGGTTAAATAACCATTAATTTTAAAAATATGATTAGGTTTGAGCCAAGTCTCTGCTAAGGCAAAGGCAAATGGCTCATATTTGTTTAAAAGATAAATAACATCACTCTTTTTGTTTACTAGACTGCGGCAGTTCCATTGGATTATTTTGGATGTGTGGTCCATTATGAATGGATTGAGATACATTGAAAGATGGGGCAGCGTTGGACGGTGAAATGTTGAACTGAGAGAGAAGATTGTGTAATGCAGAAAGAAAATCGTTTATGGAAAAATTTGTGTCATTTTTATCATTATTAGGATTATTAGAAAAAGCACAACCATTTGGTGGTTGGGGAATGTCGAAATCTTTAATAATGGCATTGTGAGCCTCTTTATTATATCCTTGTACAGATTTGGGATGGGAGCGTGGTTTGAGGAAGACAGTCTTTTTATAGCTACTTGAAGCAGGCATTCTATTAGGTGAAGAGATTGATGGAGTATGTGAAAAGTTTTTGGAAGGAGAAGATAAAAGTGTATCTGCATACGATTTAGTTACTGGGGGATATACTTTTGACGCTTCAGCATAAGATACTGAACTTTGTGCCATGTATGTTTTAATTAATTTTTGCCTAGAAAATTCTGGGCAAGACTTATTAGTAGCATAGTGAAAACCAGAGCAAAGGCAACAAGATGCACTTTCTTGTTCTCTTTCACAATTGTCCCCAGTGTGGCCTTGGCCACATTTATAACAACGAGGTTTGGACCTGCACTGAATTTTAGTGTGACCAAAACGACAACAATTAAAACACTGTACGGTAGGGAAAATATATAAATCTACAGGTAATGCATTATAGCACATAAAAATTCTTTTCGGTAGAATCTGCCCATCAAATGTAACAACTATGGATTGGGATGGTTTCCAAATGGATGTACCATCAACAATGGTTTTAAAATTGAGGCGTCTGACTTTTAAAATTTGCCCGCAACCAATTGGTACAGTTATATTATCAATAACTTCCTCCGGAGACCATTCCGCAGGAACACCACGCACTAAACCCATTCTGGTAACATTAAAAGTAGGTATAAAAGCTTTGTAATTATATGACTCTAGACTATTATGCGTAATAAAGGAATTTGCGTCCAGGAACTTGGAAAAAGATAAAGATATTTTATTGCGCCCGATTTTTTTGACGCTACCGTTGATAATATTTTGGAAGGCGTTGTGTTTTAAAAACTTTCCAAAAGTAATTGGATGCAATGTCGTACCATCATCTGGTGAAATCATTTTTTTTTGTACGTGAACGACATACGGTGCGTTGTCTGTTTTGTCGTATGTTTTTCGACCTATCGGAATGGGAACAACGGATGGAGCAGAAATTTTATCTGTAATATCGTTAGAAACGATAATTTCGGAGCAGTTAGGCACTGGTGTATTATTTACTAATGTAGCTGTTGAGTCCGTGCAGTCACAACCCGAAGACACGGAACCATGGTTTTTGCGAGTACGGCGACGCTTATTGCAGTGCTTGCAAACATGCATACGGCTTCTTTTTAGTTGACGAGCCGAAGACGACCCATCAGTATCCATGCCGGATTCGTTCGATAATGTTACAAAATTGCCTGCCGGGGGAACGAAGTCCCCCGGGTCAGGCGGGTCGTTCATTTTTGGCACTATATAAGCAAAGAGAACTTACCTCTACCGAAGAAAATATACAAAACTAAACTAAAATTACATATAAAAGAAAATAGAACACTAAAAACTATACTACTGATCTTATATTACAGGTTTTTTAAATTTAAAATTTTATTTCAAAAAGGACGCGTCCGCCAAGTTTAGAGTTTCCCGCGCTTTTTTCTTTGCCCGCGTTAAAGTGTTCATTAATTGTTTTTTTTTTTAAATAAACAGCTTTCTATTTGCAAGCCAGTTCGAAATTTAAATAAAATCTTTGATAAGTTACCTCTTTGGCTGCCATGTTTCGGAGTAAAAGATCGTTCCATTTTTAAATTACACGATAGATCATAATGAGTTTACTATGTAATTTTTTTGGCCGCTAAACCACGACAGATATGGATTTTCATACAACTTTTGCCGGCCGCTGCTCGCATGTATTTGGCCAGTACAGCAATTCCAATTTATCTTAAAGACGGTTGTCAAAATAATGCTCAAATTTCCAAGCATGTTTGAGAAAAAATAATTTAAAAAAATAAACAGTGGTTTTACATCGCTTATGCACTTCGACTTTTTTCCACCTAATTTAATTCGATTCTTGAAATATTAACAAAACATTATTGTATAACAGGTTCCCCTTTTTCGAGTAACCTCCTTTTTGGGAACTACATGAAACCTTAACCAGACATAAAATCCTACAAACCAACCAAGTTGTTGCTTTAAAATTTATTCCATACAAAACAAACTAGATCATGTAGCCTCGGATTCCCGACGTTTCCATTTCCCGAATGTTGCGGGATTGCGGGATTTTAAAAGTGTCTAAGCAAGTAATTGCTCTGCCAGTTACGGCACTGGGTTTGTAAACTCAGTGGCTGATCTGGTCGGTGGCTTTGGTACTTTATATTTTTGTATGGTGTACCTAATGTTTTAGAAAGTTCTTCATTCGAACGTGTGCTCTTTTGTTGTAAGAGGTTGAAGCAACAAGCGATATCAGGACTTACCGACGATCTTAGCAGCCCGGTATCTACTTTTGAACATTGGTTTCTGAATAATCAGCCTATAATGTTCCCACTGCTGGGACACAGGCCTCCTCTCAGTTAGTCCTCTCGCAGGTCGTAATCCGCCACGCGGGCCCAGTGCGGGTTAGTAGATGTCACATGCCTTCGAATTTGTTGGTTCTAGAACATGCTGGTTTCCTCACGATGTTTTTCTTCGCCGTTTTGAGAGCAGTAGAGCAGTTTTGGCCTAGTGGTAACGACCGCGACATACGAGTTGCGGGTCGTAGGTTTGAACCCAGACAGGCGTTTTACTTTGTGTAAATTATTTCATCACCACTGCTCTCAAAACGGTTGGTACGAACTACTGCAGATTGTATCGTTCTATTGTGTAAAAAAAAATTGTACTGGACTAAGACTGATTATTCTACATCGATGATTAGCGTTTTCATTGAACACAAATCATTTCATGAATGACAATAAATGTAGTGAAAAAACCTTATTAATCAATGAAAACACATATAAAATAATTAGGAAAACACCCAGTGTAAACGCAAGGCATAAACTAAAAACAGCACCTCGTTATTTCAATTAAAAAAGTTTCAGTCCAGTAGCCAAATTTAATTTTAAATTAAACACAAATCCCACTGACGGTCAGACGTAGTAGTTACTGTCATTAATAAAAGCATTTGGAACAAATATTAAACATTCCTCGTTCCAAAGCCTCGTACAAGCGTTTAGTAATCCCACTCATAAAATATAAGGTTATGGCTTTTAAAACAGCGGTTATTCGTTATTTTGGAACCGAAAATGAACGTAATGCATTTTCGAATCAAAATTTTACCACTTCGAGCGGCGCAACGTTAGAATACGTAAAACAATACGTACAATTTGAAAAACGCTATTTGACACAACGTTTAATAACGTCAGCAAAAAATATGTCTTTCTTGAAAGAATGTGTATAACCTGGCTGCGGCTTATACCAATTCCTTCAAGCTACGTCATCTCGCCGTATCACTTTAAATTATCGGATTTCTAGCGTCACTCCACGTTGGTTTTTTTGTACCTACACTTTATAAGGCTACTCACACACATACATTCTAATTACGCATAAAGTGCGCCGCACAACAAACATTTCAATACCCAGATGCTCAGCTGAAAGTGTGGGCATGTCATGCCCAATTCTTTATACATAAGACAGCCGACATACTCGTAGATATTCTACAAACTACAAACAAAATTGCTACAAAATAAGGTCACATTATCTTTTTATTTTAGTTACTCCGCTGTTAAGGCGCAGATATAAGACTGCTAATGTTTTTAAATTAAGCATCACGTCAGAACGGCTAATCTTATTTCTTTGAAAAAAATACAGGTTGGCAGGGAAATCTACGCACAACCAGATACCGACAAAAAGTTTCAACGCAGGGGGTCCAGAATTTCCGCCTGACGCAGGTCCTCACCGGACACGGTTGTTTCGGGAGGTTCCTGTTCCGGATAAGGCGGGAGGAAACGCCCGGGTGTCACCATTGTGCGGATCGCCCGGAGGACACGGTGGAGCATACGGTGGAGGTCTGCCCGGCTTGGGCGGAGCACCGCCGTGTCCTCGTGGAGGCGATTAGTGGTGGCGATCTCTCGCGTCCGGCCCTGGTCCAGGCACGGAGCAAAAGGGCTTGGGAAGCCGTCCCCTCCTTCTGCGAAGCAGTAATGTTCGCGAAGGAGGTGGCGGAACGCGTGAGGGAGAGGCAAAATTCGCGCCCTCACGCCCCTAGCCGCCGCAGGAGACGCCCTGGGCGTCGGGAATCGCAGGCCGATTCCCGTCCACCGTAGGCGTGGGCTTGCGAACGGCGAGCAATGGGCAGCTCGCCGTTCGATAAGGACCAGGCCCGGGTCGACGGCGCGTTGTGTTCCACGCGCGCCTCAAAGAGATGTCAGCACCAATGACGGGGTCCGCTAGGGCCGATGCCTGCTAGGGTTGCGGGAAAGTCCGAGAGGGATACCGTGGCCCCTGGCACAGGCAACTGAAGGAACACGGGTGGGGTTTAGTCAGTAAGAGTCTGACACGCCCTCCCACTCTGCCCAGAGCGGGAGAAGTTATTTGATGATTTCCCACCCTCAAAAAAAAAAGAAAAAAAAGGGGGTCCAGAATCATGTGCTGAATTCATGGCTTCAATATTTTGTTTATTATGACATGTACGTAAGAGCGAGAGGGCTCGGGGATCTCAAATGACAACGATCATACATCTTGTAAACATTTAATATCACTCACAACCAACAATATTCACATAACTTAATTTTACAACGAGATGCACACAGTTCAAAATACAATTTAATACGTAGCGCTCTGTGACTAGAGTGAGCCTATTTATACGTTTAAACAATTATCAACGTCACACACCAACGACTTCCACCTTTCTTTTATAATAAAATTTAGGATTTAATTTAATAAAAATAATGTAATTGCGCACAATATTTGATATGTAACTAATAACACTTTATAAATACTTTTATTTGTAAATTTAGTTAGGTAACAATAATTTTATTTACATAACAGTAACAGTGCTCCAATCTCCTTTTTAGAGTTTTAAATGAATACTTTAAGTTAAATAAAAACAGACCTTAAAATTAACAATACTTAATCTAATACGATGTTATAATGTAATGCAAAATCAAAGAGATTAAATTGATTATATGTAGGTACTTATAATTTAATGTCTTTGTGCAAAATCAGTTATTTATTTGTTGCACTAATTCGTGTTTCCGTTACGTCATCAGCCATTATGACGTTTGTTTTAGTCTGTGGTACCGTTTTTATTTGACAACGCTATCATGTATCATAATAAAAAAATAAAAACTACGTAAAACTAGTTCATGTCCGACCCGCTGAATTTGGAGCCTCACTCAGTTAAGTAACGGACTTATCTTCGATGACACGTGACCACGCCCCCTGCCGGCCGTTTGATGTAAGCCTCTGTCCACCCAATGTTGTCTCAAAGCTCTATTTAATTGCTACCTCGTTATTTCTGGATTATTTACACAGTGAAAAGCGTTTTTAATCACAACGTTTTTGAATGAATCTGATGATCAAACGATTCTGCTCGTGTGTTACAGTTATTTAATTGCCGTTAAATCGATTCTCGTATGCAATTTGAACGTTTCAAAGGGGTTTTTTTGTGCAAATATTGGTTAAAAATATGTTTGCTGTTAGGGTTGTTTTAACGTGGGGAGATACATGTTATTATCATTAAAATTTCGCTTGTGGAACATTGAATCACAAGCATAACATACGCAATTATATTTAATTATTTTATTAATTATAGCTCTGCTCGTCACTGAACTTCATGGCACGTAAGAAAGAGACTTGAATATTCATATTTTATATATTTATGAATATTATACAGCGTTATTGGTAAAACACCATCAACCTCTTAAGGGGTAATTGTACTCATCATTATGAACAACTTCTAGTATGGGACCAAATATGAATCCGAAAAAAAAAATCTGCTGGTCCCTACATTTTGACGAGTTCTGCAAACATAAATGTAGGGAACAGCTGATTTTTTTTTCGCGATTTCATAATTGATCCCATAGTAAAAGTTGTTCATAATGATGAGTGCAATGACCCCTTAAGAGGTTGATGGTGTTTTACCAATAACCCTGTATATACATAATACTATTTACGTCTTTCGAAAAACATGAGAGTTCACACTTGACTTAATTTACACGTCATAAAATTTTCAACGAATAAAATTGTTAATTGTTACGTAACAAATATTATTCCTACATAAATAAAATTGGAATTAAACGCGACCCTTTCCCATGTTTATTTTGAAAGCGACTGTATCCGTATTATACCTTTATTCCAACACATCTCTTTATTCCACTTAAACGTTAAAACCAATTTATTTTTCATAAATTATAACGAACGATCCTTTTTTAAAGGGTTTATCCTCCTGATCCCAACATTCAGGTAATATTTACCCCCACAGCCCAAATTAAATACATATTTATTTATGTCAATAATTCTAATCTTATAACCCTTTATGTCGCAGTCCAGTCAATAGAATATTTTTACAACTATTTTTAGTTAGAGAGCATTCTGTAAATATTACCTTTTGTAATAAGTCATACCTTTTATATTTTTTTCCCAGAAAATCTTGTTTTGCTAAAAGCAGGCTTTTCCTCGAAATCTATATTGGTTCTGGTAAAGATAGGAGCAAGAGTTATTGAATCGAACAGGTGAATACAATTAATTTGTGTTCCGACGATGACGGATTGAAAAAAAAATAAAGGTTATTTACACATTATACCACTTACATATTGAACTTGACGACTTGTAACAGATTTCCAGATTTCTCGCTAGTACTCCAAGTTATCACTTCTTCACGTAGCAATTACTTTAGTAATTGCTACTTGGCGTCGTAGCCGTCGTAGCCGTCGTAGGCGCGTCGTAGCCGTCGTAGGCGCGTCGTAGCCGTTGTAGGTGCGTCGTAGCCGTCGTAGACGCGTCGTAGCCGTCGTAGGCTCGTCGTAGCCATCTTTGGCGCATCGTAGCCGTCGTAGACTCGTCGTAGCCGTCGTAGGCGCGTCGTAGTTTAGACGCCGACGTAGCAATATAAACTGCCATCGTAGTCTACGCGAACGATTGTTTACTTTTAAAATGAATTAAAAGAAATTGTTAAAGAACGTATACATATAATACGGTTTTGCGGGGCATAGTTCTTAAGTTAAGTGTTTTTATGAACTTGATAAAGATTAAAAAAAAAAACTTAATGTACATAGGATGGAATCATACTTTTAAATACATTCATTGTTGAACCAGGAATATACGATATTTTTATTCCCATTAGACACAATAAAAGTTTATTTCATAACTAGCCTTGGTTTCTAAAAACGACTTTAATCCAACGCACGTGTAGTAGTGACATCGAATGTCCTCCATTCACATTCGCTGTTAATTCGATCTCATTGTCTGGCATTTTTCGTTCTCCTAATCTTGTTATACAAATCCGAGGGAGGCTGTGACACGGGTCCAGGGATTTTGTTCACACATACTGTTTTTCTAGTGTAACCTTACATATGTGTCTGTTTACAGTGTAAATTAGAACGATCCATTATGGCTTACAACCTTCGTTTGATAGTCCAATAGGTAGGTTTATTCTGAAAATCCACAGGAAAAAAATATATTTGTAGGTTTCCTTTATTCCAATCTACTTTAGGAAGACAGACATTATTATATTTTAGGGGCTCGTGAATCGTGGGGCTAGTTAAGCTACGCTTGCCGCGGTCGGTTCGAGGACGGGTGACCATCTTTACATACTGAGAACCCTCCGTGCCTCGGAAAGCAAGTTAAGCCGTTAGTCCCGGCTGTCATTTGTGGATCTTTGACAGTCGTTACGTGTAGTCAGCATTGACTTATAGCTCAATGGTAGTCAGAAGCCAGAAAGTCTGACAACCAGTCTTACCAAGGGGTATCGTGTTACCCAGTTACTGGGTTGTGGTGGTGAGAATGATAGGCAGTCGCTCCATGTAAAATACTGGTATTCAGATGCATCCGGTTAGACTGGAAGCCGACCGCAACATAGTTGGAAAAAGGTTAGGCATATGATTTGTAATTATTGTATCTTAATATTTTTGTCGTTTTTTTTAAATACTTTTATCTTTCTATCAATAATATAATTAATTGACTTTTGACACTGTGTTTTTTATGGCTTATCTCCAAATAATCATCATTAGCCTGTTGGGAAATTAAATAATAGAAATTAGACATTATTTAATTTCCCCACAGGTCTAAGTTTTAATTGAATATTTTTTCTACTTGACTTGTAAGTACTTAATTATAATAAAAATGTACAATCTTACTGCACAAAGTTGTAGTATAAATCATTACATTTACGATTAAAATGTGGTTATAAACTGCTGCGAGCAATTTTAGCGCAACCCTTCATTTATTACATATTACATACCCCTGTGTCTGGGTGTGTATATGTATATAAGTATGTATATCAGTCATCAGGTTACCGTAGTACAGGCTCTACCTAGTTCGGGACCTGAAGACCTTGTGTGGATGTTGTCCCATATTATTTATTTATTTATTTATTGCGTGGAAATTTTCTTATCAAATGAAAACTGTGTAAAAACATATACTTAAACAGGTCATCAAAAAAAATCGACTCACCCACTTTTTGTTTAATATAAATCGATTGTTTCCCAGATAAGCTGTTTCACGTGTTTGATTTTATTTTGAGGGTCGTTATGATGAGTGACGTCTTGTTTGTTAAAAATCTTATTGCACTTGAATGTAATTAACAATATGTTTAATATGCAGAAATACTGTTGAGTACTGATTTGACGGTTATACATCAGAACAAATCGACCCGTTCTTCAAGTCAGAAACAGGCTTTTCCAAGGATTTCACGTTAATATCGTTAAGTTTAATTGCTGAGGCTGTAGTTTTGATTAATTCTGTCTATAAGTAATGGACACGACTGAAGCTGAGGCGGCCCAAATTGTGGCTTTGCTGCAACAAGGCTTAAGTCAACATGTCGTGGCCAGGAGGTTAAATCTCAGCCGTTCAGCAGTTCGGCGAGTACACCAAAGGTTTTTGCAGACTGGGCAGTATCGAAGAAGTACCGGTAAAACGGGGTTAATCGGGATGCAGGGGTGAATCGGGACGAAACGTTAAAAGGCATCCCTTTTAACATTAACATTTAAATAATATCGTTTGCTGCCGTTTGTTTATTTAAGACACCTGTGAGATTTCCAAGGGTATATTTCTTTAGCTGTCATCATTCACCACTATTTAGCAGTATAGCAATTATAAGCCGATAGTAGTAATTAATCGTTCTTCAACAAAAATTATCTCCCACACAAAAATATATAATATCCTACAAAAACAACAATTAGAAACATATCTGTCTATTTACTATATAATATACGTATAATCCGTCGAGGGCTGCAATACACGGGCCGGGATAACTAAGCCGATTACAATATTCGAGTGACTGTCACCCCTAGCTCTTGGGCGACTTGTTAGCGACTAGAAGCAAGTTTGTCTTGTTATAACTCGACTCGACTTCGGTGTATGACTGTACATGTCTACACATCCGGATTTTAAACCATATTGTACTTTAGAGATGCTTCAGCACTCCAGTATAATTGGGAGCTCAGATCTGTTAGGATCGTAGGCGGCAGGATAAATTCCTCTATTTGTATAGAAAAAAAAAATGAAAAGATGTGAAGAAGCAGTCGCATTTTTTGTGAGAGAACATGTCTTTAAAAGTAGGTACTTATCTTTTGCCACCGTGACATATAGATCGCTCAGCGAGCTATGGAATGAGCTATGCGTGGAGTCACTCCGAGGGAAAGAATCCGGAATGAGGTGATCGGGCAGCGAGAGAACCTAATTTGTCGACATAGCTCACAGAATCAGCAAGCTGTAGTGGCAATGGGCCGGCCATATTAGCCGTAGAACCGATGACCGTTGGGGTAAATGTGTTCTTGAGTGGAGACCGCGAATCGGCAAACGTAAGGTAGGACGCCCTCAGGCTAGGTGGTGCGACGATCTTCGCAGGGTGGCTGGTAGCAGCTGGATGAGAGTTGCCGAGAATCGAGCTAAATGGCGTGCAATTGGAGATGCCTAGATCCAACAGTGGACTTCTGTAGGCTGATGATGATCGTGTATCTATTACAATCGGAAAGTAGCATCAATCCATCAACTCGACCTGACGTAGTTCACTGCTGGGCAAGGGCCCTTTCCAGGCTGCACCACAACCCACTGCCTTCCGCATCCAATCCGCCCCAGCCAAAAGAAGTGTGCTTTGTTCTATTTTAAAAGTATAAACGTGCTAACTACCACGAGTTTTTTTTTGCAGCTGTCCATAGCCTGTGGAAACCACTACGAACGATTTAGTATATGCAGCTTATAACGGCTAATAAGTATTTTTTCACCATAATTAACATTAGTTGAGAATAAAAAATAAACTAAAAAATAACGTAGAGACTACATTTCTGTTCGTTAAACATGCTTTTTAATAGAAACTTTTTAGAAAATATACCCACTAACCTAGCCCTATCTTTTCCTAGCCTACTTTCTCTTGCTCTTTTATAGCCGTAGCCTTCGGGGGCGGCTAGAAAATGTACTTCGCTTACGTGGACAGGCAGTTGAAATATAGCCCATTAAGTTTTCAGTGCATTTAGAATGTTTTTACGTGATATATAAGTAGTAAGCTTACACTTAGTTACTCTTACAGACGGTTATATTTCCGTTATTATTAACCTGTGAATATAGTAAGATTTTAGATAAGGCAAAAAGTATAAACCGAAACAAATTTTAACTAAAATGAAATCCTGAAAACATGCCTTTTTGTTATCCTCAGCTGAACACATAAACCAATTTGGAGGCACCATAAAACAATATTTTACAAAGCCTGCAATAACCTCACGACAAAGTTATAAAAAACTGTAACGACACTTCTTTTAATTTAAGACAGGAGCCATCAACATTTTACAGCAAATGTTCCGATACTTTATTTTGTATTGAGTCGTAAATCGTTACCTTCAAGGCTACAATCAAAACAAGGTTATAAAAGCAACAACCTGGCGTCGAATCGATGAGGAGGGCTTGTCGGGACTCTCACTAAATTCTTAATACCTCACGTAACAGTTAAGGAGGGTTCGCACCTAGTGTTGCTACGCGACAAGCCCCGGGATTGAGAAGTGCGGGACGGGAATAATGTAGACAGAGCTTATGGTACTATGAAAGTTTTGGGAGTTTATTTAACTTTAGGTACAAACGCACATGATTAGAATTATTTTTGACTCTTATAAGATTTATTAACAAGAATGTAGTACCCTCTACCAATATTTACACATTTATTAGAATTGAAACAAATGAAAGCTATCCATTATTTAAATTCACAATCTCAACCTAAATTTTATTTTAATTTAGATAACATTTTTACAATTCTAAAGACAACTCTTCAAATCCCGGAAACCTTTCCCGTGAATACCGATTTTTTGGCAGCACTATGCAGCAGCTACTTATCTTTTATTGTGCAGCCTCCAGACAATGTTGCTATGTTGGTGACGATCGATGATAATGCACTGAAGCTCAGAGATCAACGTTCTATGAATATAAGCGAAGGTTTTAAACTTTAGAGAAACTTGGAAGCGTGTTCGTTAGGGGTTTGTTATGCCTGTATTTGATGTACATACATTGTACATAGACATAAATTAATTTAAACATTTTATTGATGAATTATTCGTACAGTTTGCCAACGACATCCGCCGTTTACAGAGACAACTTTATTGAGAATAAATCATAAAGTTTTCAAAGATTTCCCGGGAATGTTCGGACTTTTGCCAACACTATAACTACTTTTACTGCGAGAATTTGAAACAATGTTGTAGCTGTGAAATTTCAATGAAGTTATTAAGTTTTGACAACTTTATTACACCTTGTCTATGCACATAATTTGAGAAAACTGGCCCTTAATATTTTGAATTTATCTTAATAATAGCAAAACAAATTTTAATTAAAAAAAGCAACCCATCAAAACTACAATCTTCATTAATTCGCGTCAAGTATGTACGCTGTTTTAAAAGGGAATGCAAAGTAAACGCCAAATTACATACATAAACATGGCTTCCCTAACAAAGGTTACAATTTATCGAGGGGGAGCTGACGCATTAAAAAGAGGAAAAGTACGATACGTTAGGTAACTGCATCCGTACAATCGGTAAAGTGAATGATCAATGGAAGTACAGACGTGTTCACTGTTTGCAGATTGGCTGGCTTTTTTAATCGTATGTTTTAAAAATAGTAGACGCGGTAATTTAATCTGACTGATTATAAAGGCTTTCTGTGGCATGTGTGTTTGTTTGTGCTTTTATAATAGACTAGCTTTTCCCCGCGGCTTGCCCCGCGTGGATATCGGAAATCCCCACGGGAATGTCCTACCGGAATGAAAAGTACTCTATGTGTTAATCTAGGTTATAAACTATATGTGTGCCAAATTTCATCCAAGTCTGTTCAGCCGTTTTTGCGTCCATCCGCAATATTCATCCAGAGAAACAGACAAACATTTTATAAACTATATTTTCGGCATCTGCCTCGTTCCCACCACGTAGGAATACCTTTTTTTTAATATTAAAAGTACTGTTTTGACTTCTTTACTACTTTATCATATATATCGTTTTTATGGCGATTTGACTTCATTAAGCTCAATCTTACTTTTAAATACTTTTAGACTTTTGAAACATAAGAACGTCGAATTCGAATAGCACTTTCGAAAGTATTTTTTAAGTTATTTTAAGTGTTCCTTCTGAACAAGCAGGTTGACGACTCCTATGACCCTGGCTGAACAGGCAGGTTGACGAGCCCTATGACCCTGGCTGAACAAGCAGGTTGACGACCTCTCTGTTAATCTTTTTTTGTACTGGTGTATCAGTTACTGCAGTTAATTAGACTGGCAAGCTGGAGAGTTATCACGCCATTTGTTAGTCTGTTGAACCCCATTGGTTGGTGGCATCATAGGATACACCACGGGTAGACTAGATTGTAATTTTTCGGAATTTATTTTACTCCCATGTGATGCTTGATTTAACTTTTAGTTGGCCCAAAAGGCCAGTTTAGTTTTTATTTGAATGCATTAATGATACTATGATCATTGATCGTTCCTTTCCCAGAAAATTAAAATGAATCCGCTGGCCTAGTTCATATGATAACTATCCAAACACATAACTTCAACGTCCCAAAATTCAAACACTATTTATTGACGGAGTTCTGTGTCCTGCCCTCAGAACAATATTTAGTTATTGTCTTGAGGTCCTGCCACTGTCAAAATGTATCAAAGCTTGTCATAAAATCAAAAAGGTCCATCAAAAACATTGAAAACATTGGCCATACACACTGAAAGGTTTATACATCACTGAAACAACTACACCGAAGCAATAAAAACATGCTACACAAACCTGAAGGCTTAACTAGAAGTAGCTGTTCTCCGGATATGTAAAGCGTACATGACGGGCAAATATGTCACCAAGCGTTGATATATGACAGGCTCTAGCTGTTAACTTATGGAGTTGCTTACCTACTAGTGATGTACCGGTGGTAGTAAATATCGATGTTGTTTTTGATTTGTGGAAGGTGCTGTTGGAATGGATCGATAGAGGGGTTTACATCGTAATTGACAATGTGCGAATTGTAAATGGAATCAGTCCTTATGAGTTTACATTGAACAATTTTATGGCAATTCTTCACTTCTGAACCCAGTATTATTGTTTAAAAGTTTTCAGAATATTTGTGGCGAAGAAAATATGTATGGCAATAAAGCTGTACACAGTATTTGTGACAATATTTTGGCAAATCAAATCAATCAAATCTAAATATTTTATTTCACATAAACCTACATTGGCACTTATGAAACGGCAGAAGCTAGGTGCACGGTTCTAATTGGTTGTTTCCTATGGAGAAGAGCCGACAAGAAACTCCACGGTTACTCTTTTAAACATAATTGGCTTTTACAATGTTTTCAATTGGCCTTCCCCCCGGACGTATTCATAAGGGAAGCCCAGCCCACGGGCACACGGGGAAACCTCCCCGTGTGCCCGTGGGCTGAAATTCCCTGCTGGAGTTCCTGTCCTAGCACCCCCTCGCGTCGGCGCTGGTCCAGGCCATGGTACGGAGCGAGAGGGCTTGGGAAGCCATCACCTCCTTCTGCGAAGCAGTAATGCTCGCGAAGGAGGAGGCGGAACGCGTAAGGGAGAGGCAAAATTCGCGCCCTCACGCCCCTAGGCGCCGCAGGAGATGCCATGTGCGTCGGGGATCACAAGCCAATTCGCCACGAGCTTGCGGATGCGAGCAATGGGCAGCTCACCGTCCGATACTGGCCCGGGTCGATGGCCCGTTGTGTTCCACGCGCGCCTCAGAGAAATGTCAGCATCAATGACGCATCGGAAATCGCTTCCTATTTTGAAAAGTCCTAAGTTTATGCGAACATACAAAATACTTTCTTAGATATACAGAACAACCTCACTATGGCACTAAGTTAATCAATACGTCTGCACCAACACCACGCAACCACTTATTTACTTCAAAGTTCGAGCCGTTAACGACTCTCTCAACACCAATCCTTCCACACCCAACTAATCAAACAAATTAATATTCTTATCGACACTTCAAGAAGCTTTCCCCACCCTGCCTATAACCACTTTACATTCAACGCGTTCTCGACGGCGGCAAACGACTAATCTGCTGATATATCGGCGCTCACCTTCCCTTATCTCAGGAGATCTTCGAAAAAGTGCCCCTTTATTATGCCATGGATTACCCCCGTGTACCGGAGAACCCCATAAAGCCTCTGTGATCAGTATATAATGGAGTCAGGAGGGCCGTCTTGTGGCAATTTTAGAAGATATTTTAAATTTTTTAAGGTAATTTGTCTTTTTATCAATGAAACTTCTAGGTGAGTATATTAGGCTTATACAGCAAACTTGTGCATGTACCCGGGGTGTCAGGTGAGTGCAACAGATACATGAATTATATTAATATATATATTGTATTACCAACATTTGTTACTTACTAACATCATAATCAATCAGGATCAAGGTCTGAAATAAAGTATTTTTATGTATATTTTTTTATTTATTGTCACGGGGACAAACGATACTCATATGAAATGTTTCTATAATCTACTTCTCTGTCTCGTGTTGGCCAGCTACTCGAGTACATGACCTGTTGTGTTATAAAAATTTGCTACCATATCAATGGTTGCATATCGACGGTGAAGTATCAATATCTAATAACTAACAGTTTAGCGATTTTCACTTTATTGCATATTCGTAGGTAAAATGTGAAAGAGCTCGTATTTGCAAAGATATAAGGTCTTGAATTGTTCTTATTTATGAGATATTCGCTTAAAGAAATACCTAATAAGTCACCGTGCTTGATTTTTGCTTGCAATACCGAATATCTACGCTTAAAAACGTGTTGACTGTGGCGGTGTCGCATCGCAGTGAAGAGAACGAAAAGTAAATGTCCGAGTGTGAAAGAGAGGTGAACAGGTACTGTCCAGCCAAATAGCCGACTTTGATGGTTGTTTAATTCCATTCACACTGCCAGAGCCTCCGGCAGGAGGCGTTTGGCCCCCCTAGATTGGGCGGGCAGGGGCCGCTTTAAGGCAGCCCCGGCCCTTTCCAGTCTGGGAGCCAAACGTCGGAAATGCTCCACGAAGTTCCACCGGCTGTCGAGGACTAGTCCCAGGTACTTCGTCGTCGACTCGACGCCGATGTGAACCCCTCCTACCGTTATTTGGGAACCCGACGGTGGCGTGTTCCGAGGACCATGAAAACACATGGCCTCGGACTTGTGCAGGGCCACCTCGAGTCCCAATTGCCGGATCCTCTCGACGATTGTCGCAACCCCGCGTGTCGTTAGTTCGGCCGCCGCCTGGTGCGACTTCCCCTGCGCCAGGACCAGCGTGTCGTCAGCGTAACAAACCACGCTGACGCCGCTAGGGAGGTCAGCGCGCAGCACCCAGTCGTATCCGATGTCCCACAGATGCGGCCCCAGGACCGATCCCTGTGGGACACCGCACGACATCTCTTGTCGGTTCCATACTCCCTGGTGACCGGGGTAGATGACGGCCCTGTCCGTCAAATAGGCCTCGACCACACGACAGAGGTAGGTCGGCATCCGGTGATACCGGAGTGCCTCCCTGATGCAACTCCAGGGCAGGGTATTGAAGGCATTGGCGATGTCTAAAGACACCGCCAAGACGACACCACCCCGGGCCACAGCATCCCCCGTCGTGAGGGCCCGCACGCGCATGATAGCGTCCACCGTACCTCAGAGACCTAAGATAGTAAACTCTGAGAATATCAACTATCGCCAGTTGCACTCCAACAGGATACCAATTTCAGCTACAAAGTTTAATCATTTACAACAGCTTAAACAAGTTCTTCCCAGAGATTGTCACGCGTTTTACGATACACTTCCTTTTGCATAGGAAATTTAATGCAAGTGTTATTTTATGATCAATTAGTTGATTTGCTATTATTGATTATTGTGAATGTTGTCCCTTGTTCAAAGATAGAATTTGCTATTTTAAATAATAATTATTAAGCTTAGCTTTATACTAAGAAAGTGAGAGAGTTATATTTTTGCTGTCGTTAATTAATTATGTTAATTTTTTTCATATCTCTTTGTTTTAGGGGAACCTATTGATTATTAATGTGTAACGTTGTACCAAAAAGACTGATTTAGGTATGTCAGATTATTATATTTACGATTTGTCTTGATATCACTTGACTGATGCTGTGATTACGATTTTAGCTGTTCAACATAGCTTTTTTGATCTCATCTCTATACGTTATTTTTAGTTGATTAATAAAGCCATAATTATTTGTCCCAAATTAAGTTATAACCAAAAGAAAGGTTGTCTTTCAAGTATTGTAATTTTCACTAATATTAATCTGTCTTAATTTTGTAATTACTTTTGTCAAACTTGTTACAACAAATATGGCATAAAAAAAGAATTGTGTTACTTTTCTCAAATTTAATAAATACGATGTGTAAATTTAATCCAGACTGTTTTTATTTATAAATACAATACCTTGTATCTACGCGATAAATACCAGGTTTTCAGTTAAATTTGAAACAATAACTTCTATCTACGTTTATATCCCTAACCTGAAATATTATATTGAAATCATTATCACCATCTCAAGCGTTTCCTACATTTTTTTAAATATCAGTTACTTTTTGATTCAAATGTCAAAAACTATAGAAATTAAACGTTTTTTTCGCTTCCTGTAAAATCATGGTTTTGTAGTTATTAGATATTGATACTACCCCGTCGATATTAGAAAATCCAAACTTTCTCGAGCAAATTTCAAAAGAACAATAAACGAAATAACAAAATTTAAATGACTAAATGTTTTATTTAGAAAAAAATTTAAATCCCAATGTATGTGACATCAAATGAACGACTGATCAAAAGTTGCTAGATGTAATTTTAAAATATCAAATCATTACTAATCAAATTAATGCTTCCAAGCTATACTACATCACTTACGCCTGACAAGATTTGAGATTATAGTTTAATAAAATAATATTTATTTCTGGCTCCTCGCTCCGCTCGTCGCGCTCGCATTAGAATTGTCTCTCGTTTTCTGTCAGCCATGTCGCCGCTCGCGTTATCCTGCGCTCGCTCCTTTGTGTCAGCTAGGTTCTTGATACTCTGGGTAGCCCCTCGCTTACGCTCGGGGTTCATACAAATAGCTCGCAGGTGATGCATCATTTTAGGTATTTTGACCATTTTGACCAAAGGCTTTCTTTAACAGACAGGCGCTATTCGCTAATATTAATATTATTTTTACCTTTTTCAGTTAATCCATTTGATAATTAATAATTTATCCAGTAATCCATTTTGGCCTTTAAACGATTTGGTCAATAGTGTAATAAATAATTTAAACATTGATATTCCAGACTTTGGTCAGTTGAACTTTTGATCAAATGACCATCGTTATTTTAAACTTTGTTGATTTGTACGTTGTTCTTTTGAAATTTGCTCAGGAAAGTTTTGATTTTCTAATATGCAACCATATCAATGATGGCTGACCCAGGATGTGGACTATGGTGTACACTCGCGGGGTAATTCCGTAACCCACTAACTGTAGGAATGGCTTTCATTTTGACAGTTCAATAACATTCATTGCGTTATTTACGTTGTTGAGTAGACAAATTTTTCGAACATATGAAGCAATGGATTAGCAATATCCTTGAAAATTATTCAGATTGTGAATGATAGTCTGTTACGTAATTAAGGTGCCAGACGTACTTACGTATAGTCTACCGATATTATTCTAATATAATAATAGAACATTTTTTTTAAACATAGCTATCTGTGACGTATTAATTGTTGAAAGGCACGGTTCTCTGGCGGTTAAGGCCGTATATTATCAACTATTAATGAAAGCGGATTATTTATAATCAATACATCCATACGTCAGTACGCTAATCTGAAAACATGGATGACTCACAGATCATTGTGATGATAAAATTCCGCAAATTGCCCCAAATAAGATTTGATTAAAAGTTTCAGGAAAATGTCTATCTACGCGCCGTTAGACGTAAAGTGGTTTGATAAATTGAAATATAGTGCAGCAACAGCTTTAGTTTTTTTTTTTTTTATTTATTAAAACTTTATGCACAAGTAAAAACTGTACAAAGGCGGACTTAATGCCTTGGGCATTTTCTACCAGTCTACCTTAGGGTGATGCAGAGACAATACTTAGTAGGTGCAAAAATAACTTAGAAAATATTTATAACTAAAAAAAAATAATAATAAGAATAAATACATATATACATACATACAACAAAAAAATAAAATTAAAAACATTATGAGAGTTAACAAGAAAACCAACAACAACTGATTAAACTAATTCTGAGACGAATCTGCCAACTTCTTGCGAATGTGTTCTCGAACTTTCACTTTAAATGTGAACTGATTGGTTACCGTCCTGATATTCTGAGGGAGCGCATTCCAAAGGAAAACCGCCTGGACAAAGAAAGAAGACTTTATAAAACCAGAGCGATGAGAAGGACAACGAAGAAGACGATTATGTTCAGACCGAAGATTCTTGCTATGTGCAGAGCATAAATATTGACAGAGAGAGGTCAGATAAGAAGGAGAAGTGGGTTTGTGAAGGATAGCAAACAGGGTTGTCAAAGCTCTCAACGCTCTGCGCTGCCGGATGGGTAACCACTTTAAAAGCGATCGATGTGCGGATACATGGTCGTACTTGCGGAGATTGAAAACGAATCGAATGCAGCTATTAAGAAGTCGGTCAAGTTTATTGAGGAGATCTGCATTCAGGTCATAGTAGCACACATCACCATAGTCAATTATGGGGAAGATTAGGGTCTGTACAAGCATTGCCTTAATGTGTGATGGGAGAATATTTTTTAACCGATAGAGCGACCGCAACGTTCCAGTGACCTTCTTGCTCACAATCGCGTGTCACTTTTTTATTAGTGAGAATACCTCACAATTCACTGAAAATACACAGCTAGGTATAGAAACTATCACAGGCTAAGTAGAAATATGTATAGCAACGAAAACAATGACAACCCCATTACGCAATCATTGTCCATACCAAATTTGCCTGGAAGAGATCGCAGAAAGCGATAAGACCGCCGTTGTATGTTTTGTAGTGTTAAATGTATTTTTTTGTTATGTACGAGTTTTTTCTGGAGTAGATACAATAAAGTATATACAGGGCTACTTGTAATTCGACGTGTATCCGTCAGGAGCTGATAGGGGGCCCAAAATGCAACAAATTGAACACCCCATATCTATGGCCAAAATTCAATAGTTTTCGAGATATTTGAACTTCAAGGCTTTTTCGATAATTACCAAAAATTTGACATGTTATTCCAAATATAAAAAAACTACATATTGAATGGGTACCGTTAAAAATTATATTGTATATACACTTCAATTAAGCTATGCACATAATCAATTCAACAAATCAATCAAAATTATGAAAAAAAAACGATGTCTGGTTAAAAAAATTACTATGACATAGTAATTTTGAAAGACAACGTTTTTTGAAGCGTAAAATGAAAATATTTGTAAGATATTATTCTTAAATCGCTCATAATTTTAATTATTATCATTATTTAAATTATTTGGTTGACTTAAGTACTTTTAATTATTGATCATAGCTTAATTGAAGTACAAGCTAGAATATTTTTTAAGGTACCCCTTAGATATGTATTTTGCTTTGTGTATGGAATTAAATGTAAAACATTGGGTAAATATCAAAAAACCCCTAAAATTAAAATCTCTCGAAAACTTGTTGCATTTTGTCCTCCTATCAGCTCCTGACGGATATACGTCAAATTACAAGTAAGCCTGTATAAATAAATATCAATTTCAAAATCCGTAACTTGAACTATGGTTGATGGGTCGTCTTTCATTTTGAATACGATTCGCGAAATATCACATTCTTGACCGGAAAAGTAAGTGATTCTGTTCAAGCTGAGATAGGAATCGATCGAATTCAAACACTCGAAACCAGTTCTTATTAACACCTCAACAGAATCCAACATTTTAAAGCACTTTTTCCAACCAACTGAAGCTACAAAAATCATGAAAAGAATCACAACTGACAAGTTAGTTGGAAACAAACGCAAGCCGGTTATCTAGCCGGGTGGCAGGTCGAAGTTTGACAAAGCATTTATTGTTAGTGAAGAAACCGGCTTCGGGCGACGTCGGGAGGCCTCGGCAAACTTCGGACCCGCTTGCACACGATAACGAGTTCCAAACTCAGGCACTGGTACGAATACGTCTGCTGTATGGCTCTAATATGGTTCGTAACTGCTCATGTTTGGTTTATTTGTGAAGATGACATAAGGTTTCCTGCTACAGAAAAGTTTCGTCATGTTATTGCAAGATTTTTCTATAGAGACTTCTAGACATGCAAGCTTTTGACTCCATCATAAATGACGTATGCGTTTTTGAAACGCATTACTATGGCTAAGGTACCTATATCGTTAAAGGAAAAGTTTATATCTCTTTCAGGAAGGCAGGTTACATCATTGGCCATTTTGTAATTCCTTACATCATAGCGTTTCTTTGGTTTGTATGTTGGGTGTACGTCAAATAAGACGCTTTGAAATGTTGCCATAAAGCGTAAAACGTTTATTGAGGATGATATTCTCGTAGCATGTCTATTTCCTTTTACATGTCTGTTTAGTATATTCTATAACATTTAAATTTAATTATATTATTTTTATTTAAGTGCAACGTTCGTATGTACGCTGTACTGGTACAGCGTCCTAACTATTGTTTGCCTCACCGGACGACGTCACTGCGTCAGCGCCGGCTGTCGCTGAAAACCAGCGCTGGGGCTCTGTCTTGCATAATGCTGAGCGATAGCCGTTTTGCGTGGATGTGGCGCATGTTTCCCCCAACCTTTTCATATTTTCAGTGTTTGTGTTATTTTTTGCGTCATGTTTACCGCAAATAAACGCATTTTCTTTCTTTCTTTCTTTCAGATCACTGATGAGCCATTCAATAAATTAATCTACTGCCAAATACATATCATTTGGCTGCAATGTTTGACAGAAATTTTACATCCTATCTAATCAATAACATCATCTGCCTAGCCTTTTCCCAACTAGGTATGTTGGGGTCGGCTTCCAGTCTAACCGGATGCAGCTGAATACCAGTATTTTACATGGAGCGACTGCCTATCTGACCTCCACAACCCAGTTACTGTCCTATCTAATCAATAACAAGAAACTAAAAATTAACTTTCAAAAGCCTTGCTAGCAGTATCCTACTGCAAAACGTCATTCACTCATAGGTGCAGTTTTGTGCGCAGAAATCACTATAGACAGTGTTCTCTAGTACCTACATGAATCTATAAATACTATCGTTAGGTAAATGACATCAAACTTTCCCCTATCCAACATATAAACCCTTGATTCCAGTAGAAAGTCGTGCCATTCATTCACCAAGGTACAGTCACGCGACGTGGATTCATCGGGTGTCAAGCATTCATAATGATCACTCACACTCGATAATTCATTCTCGATCTCTTTGAAAGCCACTGGAGTTGCTGAAAATACACACGTATTTGATACAGAATGGCAAAATACTATTCAGAGCCATTCTATTGACTAACATGAGTTAAAAACAAAATTAACATCCAACCAATTTTGGTAAAAGGTTTTTAGTGAGTGATTGTGGGATTTTCATATTTGAAATAGAGTAGAAACGTGTGCTAAATAGCCGTGAATTCGTGATTCCATCTCTGTGAGTCTCTGTCATCATCAGTTCGTGATATTATAACAGGTGTAAAAATACCCTTAACGAAGCCGAGAATCACTTGTCCTTCTTGTTATTACGTTTTTTTTTTTTTGTGCTGAATCATACCTGGGTACCTTTTGGTTTCGGAGATATTGAAGTCAAAGTCCCAACTTTTATGTTTTTTTTTTACGAAATCATGTTTTAAGTGTTATAACTTACATATTTTTTTCTTTTGTTTTAAGTTACTGTAAACTGTCCCTAGGATTACATTTCACATAATTTAATTTAGTTCATGTGGTGTTTACCTTTAAGTAATTGTAACACTGTTCAAAGCTTTTAAATACATGTTATGTTTTGTCAAGATGTTAGTGTAAACAATTGTTGGTGAAACAAATAAATAAATAACTTAACATCAAATACACCCATGATCCCTGTACCGTTGCATTCACCGTGTGCGTTCCATTGTGCGCGTGATCAGTGAATTTTCACAACAAAAAATAAAAGTCGTTTCCCAGTAATTATTTTTGCACAAAGTTACTTAGTTTGATATACAGCATGCGTAGACCACGGCTTTGTGAAAGGTATTTTTATCTATGAATAGTAAGTTAGTAAAATTATGAGCAATGAAATTATCAGCGCGAAAAATCCAGTGCTTAACATAAATGTTTTACTGACAATTTCGTAACAACGACGTTGCCATAGGTCTTAAGGGTGACGCAGATTTGGACGTGCGCATTGCAAAAATCCTCTTGCATTTGGTATGAACTATCGCACACTATACGCGGGCCGCACCGGGCTTTTTTGTATTGAAATGCGGCCCGATGCGACTGTAATGTGCGCTTGGCTTTATAAAATGTTACCGAAATCACCATGCTTGTCGGAAAGATTTATTATAAGAACACAGAAGGAGGCTATTTCTATACTCTTGGGACAAGTCCCCTTTTAATATACGGTCCTCGGTTATTGTTTAACGGTAAACACGGTAGAGCTGATGTATCTGCGTTAAATATGTAGCACATGAAAGTTATGTTGCTAATGTTAAAAGTTAAAAAAATAAAATCCTGGATACTTTTATCTGTTAAATTGTTAATGGTGGTCAAGTTTTGCTAAGTAGCTTGGTAGATACTTTTTTTTAAATTAAATTTAAAAAAAAAATTGTTATTCAGTAACAATTCACGTTGTGTTCGAATATAATCCAGCATGAAACATAAGCATAACATGATTGTTTTATTATGTTATATTTATTTATCTTCAGAATTCACGTTGCAACATCCCACACTATCATAGGTACCCAACTTAAACGGGAGACCACAAGTTTAAAGTTTTTTTTTTTTTATAGACTGCTTAGGCGCTATTAGTGCTATAATAGAGGATAGTAATGTCGATTCAGTGTTTGTGTTGGGTGATTTTAATGCACATCCTGGTGAGCGCTTTTGCGATGAGCTCCTGAACTTTTCATGCAAGCAAAGTTTGATCTGTGCAGATCTGAAACACCTTAACTCAGATACTTTTACATTTATTAGTAAGGCACATGATTGTGAAAGGTGGTTAGACCATTGTGTTGTTACCCAGGCAGCCGCCATGAGTATTTCAGATATCTATGTAAAACATGATTTATATTGGTCTGATCACTATCCACTAGTCATTAAGTGTAATCTGAATGTGATATTGCATAAATCAGAATTTAAAACCCCACCACGTAATAAAACATGTTGGGGTGATAGAAAAGGATCTCAAGTTAATATATACCATAATTCAAAGTTAAAATGTATTGACTTTCCGATCCACTTTTATTAGCGTATCACGGATTGGTTGCATCTGTTCTGAAGTTTGGAATTATTTTTTGGGGGCAATCTTCTGAAAGAGAATCGGATTTTAAAGCGCAAAAACGATGTATTCGGTCCATGTGTGGCTTAAAAACTACTGAAACTTGTGAACCTCACTTTAAATCACTAAAATTACTGACATTTCCTGCTATGTACATTTACGAAACTGGTTTGTTTTCATCAATCAATTTAGATCTGTTTCAAAAACTCTCTGATGTTTAAAAAGCTCCAATGCGTTCTCAATATACAAACAAACTGTGCGACAAAAAATGCAGAACCGCTTTAATGAAAAAGAGTTTTTTTGTCATAGCTCCGAAAATTTATAATAAAATACCTGATAACATTAAAAATTTGCCCATAATTAAATATAAAAAGATTCTCTACTCACTATTAATGGAAAAATGTCATTATACTGTAGAAGATTTTATGAATGATAATAATGTTTAATATTTGTTAAGCGATAAACATTTATATGTATTCAATGTAATTTTAAAGACTGTTTCGAGATTTTTTAAGACTGTTTCTATAGTAAGTTTTTTTTCATTATAAATTTTATAAAGTTATATATTATAGTTCCTTTTCTCATGTAAGAGTTTGATTTTGCTTTCTTCTTATGTTAGTAGTTTAATTGTTATTTTTATGATTTTGGTTTATATTTCAATATTTGTACGCCTTCGCGGCAAAACATAGCGCACATATAATAACCTAAGATCTTTATGTAAATACCTATGTTTCACAAATAAACACTCTGATTCTGATGGAGTTTCAATATTGTAGTGATAAACGTTGTAATTTAAATAGCCATAAGCAAATAATAGATAAGATGTATTTAAATGTAGTAGATATTTTATGTGAGGTTGCTCGTGCCTCATATGTTTCAAATAAAAGTAGTCGTAAAAATCTGTTAGCAGGATGGAATAAGCATGTATCCGAGGCCTATAGGAATGCTAGGCTTAAGTTCACAATATGGGTATCCAGTGGTAGACCAAGTCATACTGATACATATAGTGAGATGTTACAGGCAAGTAAAGAGTTCAAGAGTAGATAAAAGTGGTGTCAAAATAACCAGGATCAAATCAAAATGGATATAATAACCAAGCACCATGCTAAGTCAGAATTTAAGAAATTTTGGAAGTGTACCAATACCTAATGCCAATACTAAGCCTAGTAGCTATCGAGGGTATCTCTAGTGCAAAATGGATAGCCAACATGTTTAGGGAATATTACTCCATTAAGTCTTCGCTGGGTGTGCCATGTCGGGAGTTTGATGCCTGTCATACAGATATTTCAACGATCATTCTTGCAAAAGATGTCAAAATTGCTTTAAGAAATATGACATTTGGAAAATCTCCCGGCCATGACGGGCTCAGTGTCGAACATCTGAGAAATGTTGGTATCCATCTACCTCGAGTGCTTGCCATGAATTTTAATCTGTGCGTAAGCCACACATACCTTCCTCACGGACTGATGCAGACTCTGGTGGTGCCTATACCTAAGAACAGGACAGGAGATATGGCGGACAAGACCAATTATAAGCCAATTTCCTTGGCGACAATTACTGCTAAGGTACTTGACAGTGTGCTCAACTCACATTTCTCCAAACATATTAATTTGCGCGACGCCCAGTTCGGGTTCCGGCCTGGGTTGTCCACAGAAACTGCAATGTTTCGTTTGAAGCACACTGTCAAGTATTATTCGGATAGGCATACTCCTGTGTATGCCTGTTTCCTGGATCTCAGTAAGGCCTTTGATCTAGTGGCATATAACGTTCTGTGGCAGAAGTTAGCAGGGACCGGGGTGCCATCGGAGTTATCATCACTCCTGAGGTATTGGTATCTCAACCAGGAGAACCGTGTGAAGTGGGCGGGTGAACTTTTGGAAACGAGCAGGTTGGAGTGTGGGGTGCGACAGGGAGGGTAAACGCCCTGATTAAGGAGCTCAGTGGCATGCATCTCGGAGGCTATGTGGACGGTATTTGTTGCAACAATTTCAGTTACGCGGACGACATGGTGTTGCTGGCCCCCTCAATCGGAGCTCTCCGAAAGCTACTCGCAGTTTGTGAGTCTTTTGTAGCTTCACACAGTCTCATGTATAATGCAAAGAAATCTGTTTACATGGTTTTTAAATCAGGTCCCAAGACTCCACCTGTACAACCACTTATTCTGAATGGTGAGTCTTTAAACAGAGACTACAAGTTTAAGTATCTCGGGCACTGGGTTACCGATGATTTAAAAGATGATTTTGATATGGAGAGGGAACGCAGAGCGTTGTCAGTTCGGGCGAATATGATGGCGCGCAGATTCTCCCGGTGTACAGACGCAGTCAAAATTACCTTATTTAATGCGTATTGCACCTCACTGTACACGGGGAGTCTGTGGGCTAACTACACGCAACGAGCGTACAATGCTCTGCAGGTCCAATTTAATAATGCGTTCAGGGCACTGTTGCGGCTTCCACGTTTTTGTAGCGCATCAGCAATGTTTTCTGATGCACACACAGATGGCTTTGCAGCTTTATGGCGCAAAAAGACCGCGTCATTCATAAGCCGGTTGCGTGGAAGTCGCCAAAGCATCTTGAGTGCCTTTGCTGCTAGGCACGATTGTCCCCTGACATGGATGTTAGTGCAGCGGACCAAGTCCCTGCTTACTATTTTGTACTAGTTGTATGTCTCATGTATGGATCAAAGTTATCTGAATAAATAAATGTATTATTATTATTGTTAAAAAAATAAAACCCCTTTGATACTCCTATTTCTGTAAACAGTGGTTGAGTAGGTAGGTAGATACTTGTATTTCTTTTATTCCTACACCACAAGTAAAACAATGAAACAATAATAATAAATCCCGCTTATTAGTAACAAAAGCTCATTATTACTAAGTGAATCTCCAGATACCCTTTAAGAGCAACGATAATCACCAACGTGCTCTTATCCCCACTTCAACTGAACGCAATACACTTGATGCCAAACGTACCTAAGTACAACTTAAGTACTTACATTTGAAAGCTGTGTATGTATGTGTCGCAGCAAGATGGTTGAAGACGTGATATAATTATTTATATCCCTAGGGATATAGGCATTACATTTGGATTTCATACATTATATATTTTGAAATCTAAATCCGTGGGGCTTGTGGCTTAGTAATAACAGCCGCACGGGTCGAACGACCAGGTATAGCTACGTTTGCCGCGGTTGGTCCATGGATGGGTGACCATTTTTACATATAAAGAAACCTCCGTACCTCGGAAAGCACGTTAAGCCGTTGGTCCCGTCTGTCATTCGTGGATCTTTGACAGTCGTTACGGGTCGTCAGAAGCCCGAAAGTCTGACAACAAGTCTTACCAAGGGGTATCGTATTACCCAGTAACTGGGTTGTGGAGGTCAGACAGGCAGTCGCTTCATGTAAGATACTGGTATTCAGCTGCATCCAGTTAGACTGGAAGCCGACCCCAATATAGTTGGGAAAAGGGTGGGCTGATGATGATCACTTTGAAATCCAAATATTTTATACCTACACCGGTGGTTGTCAGTTTCGCCAAACTGTGTGTCACGTGTCAAAACAAGAAAGCGTTTCCAAAGAAAGGTATAATAGTCCGCCCTATAATATCAAACTCATTTAACAACCAAGGGCAAATGGACTTTATAGACCTGCAATCTACTCCAGATGGAGTATATAAATGGATTCTTTTTTACCAAGACCACATAACAAAGTTTTCATTCCTTCGTCGTTTGACCTCCAAGCGTGGGCAGAGGTAGCATTACAATTACTTTCGATGTTTTTAGCCACGAATTTATTGCGTCTGTCATAAAAGGGTTGGTGGCGGAAATACAGATTGTTTTTTTTATGCGAATTATTTTGACTACTCGTATTATTGTTTGTTTTGTTTGTGATAATTTCGTAATAAAAGCTAAAGATTAAAGGAAGATAAAATTAATGTACTGCTTCATTAAATAATTCTTAGTTTAGTTTTTATACACTATAAGTACTTACTTTTGCTGATTCTATGTCTAAATATAAAAGAGTGTGAGACGATTGAGTAATAAAAAAAGGTATTTGATTGGACCGTTTTATTTAAAATGTACCATTTGTGCAAATCAAAGAAAATAGATACTTATAATTATGTTACTAGATTAGTCTATTAAGATAGTTACATTATTAGATCGTATCATAGTTATATTCCTAGTAAGACAGTTATGAACCGCTTTCATAGAACTATATTACGGCATATAGCTATATCCCTAGGGATATAACTATATCACGGCATCAACCATCATAGTTCGACATATGTTTATGTATTGATGTCTGAAGGCTTAGCGATGAATGGTATCGAGATTACTATCTGTGCACTCACGGTGCTAATTATGTCGATAAGGTTGTTTATTGTACACTAAGCAATAATAGAGACAAAATACTCAATAAGGTTGATTGGTTTTGGGTTGATATTATTTTTCACTAAACAAAAGTAAGTAAGCAGAAAAAAGTTTAATTAGTATTGCTTGAAATTCTTGCCTTATTTAAACAACTATCGTCGGTTCCAAAAGTATATGATGAAAGTGTAAACAAACCCTTCTTTTGCAATCGCCCACTAAAGGGAATTCCTAAGACATTTATCGTTATTTAGAGGGTTTCAAATTTATATCTCACCAGTTTTGCTAATAATTATTGTTTAAATAACATTATTAAATTATAATTTAAAAATCATCGAAAAAATTATCATCATCGGAAAATTAAGGCTATAAAATTTATCAAAAAAACTTACTTGTGGATACCAATTTTGAAGTGCCATTTACAAATTGAGTGCTTTGATTTTATTTATTTTTTATTTTTTTAAATCAAAGCTCTCAATTTGTAAATGGCACTTCAAAATTGGTATCCACAAGTAAGTTTTTTTCTGATCTATTTGTTTACATTTTCATCTGATAGTTTTGGAACAGACATTATCTAGAGGTTTTTTAACAGAAGTAATATTCAATCATTATGTACACAATAGTACCTGCTACCTTTTCTAAATCATATGGCCACGGCAGCTGTCAAGCCATAAGTTACCCAATAAAATAACAAACCACGTAAACCCATCCCTTTGCATATCTAATAAATGTCAACCATGGAAAATATATGACCGCCCGCAAACAACCTCGTTACTTTTTTTAATATTACAATAATGACTACATATTTTATGTGTTCTACAGTGATAACATCAATCGGCACGAAT
Organism: Brachylomia viminalis; assembly: GCA_937001585.2. Lineage (NCBI taxonomy): Eukaryota > Metazoa > Arthropoda > Insecta > Lepidoptera > Noctuidae > Brachylomia > Brachylomia viminalis. Next base: position 17,384,045 of record OW443299.2, read on the forward strand.
GTGTAATTTTCGAATAGCTAAGGTTTTATATTATTGGGTGGCCAAGAACAAGGTGATCCACGTGACAGTTAGTGTTCACTATCAACAGCAATAACAGCCTGTCCATTCTGTAAAAATCTCACCGTGAACACTTAGGTGAAGTCATGGAGGGTAGAGGTAAGCAGAACTATCTCATATGGAGAAAGTTGAAAAATTGTCCAGCTTATACAGTAAATAGTAGTTCAAAAACCCTCCAAAATGGCGCTAGCGTAGGCAAATGGTATGGTATGAATGTAGCAGTCATTAACGGACTGAAGTATGACGAGTTAGAAAATTAACGGATTGAAGTATGCCGAATTAGAAAATTTTATATTTTTAATGACCAGAGTAGTTAGTGACAGTCCAGTTTACCATACCTCAACAATTTACGTAGTCCAACATTATTTTGTAAACATAACCTAAAATTATTGCTTTTAAAATTTACCCGGTGGCTACTGTAGCGCCACCCTTATGTAGCATATTTTAACGGACACTTTTTCAAACACAGAGACGGTTCTCCTTACCTCTACTTCCCTTCTCCTTAGGTGAAGTGAGGAGAAAGAGCTGTCAATAGTATCAGTCCCTCTTCAAGCTCCCTACACCTTAGTTTTAGTGAGATTTTTACATAATAGTTCGACGGAGGCATATCAGGTGCGTTGCTATCCTAAAGAGAAAAGTGAAATGTGCAAGGATGCCATAATTAAATAATTACATCGGCGTTCATATCCTACAAACACGATCAAATCAATAATAGCCCGCAGGTTTTCACGTTGTACTACTGGTGTGAAGGTTACGCTTTTTAGAGCGTACTGCACATCCTTATCGCACAGCCTGTGGGTTGACTATACTGAAAGGGCATACAGTGCCCTCCGTGTCCAGTACAACAACACGTTCCGGGCGGCGTTGGGGCTGCCCCGTTTCTGTAGCGCATCAGGGATGTTCACGATGGCGTGGCGTGCACTGATTGTTTCCACGCATGTATGCGTAAGCGGTATGCGTCTCTGGTGCGCCGGGTGCGGTCCAGCCCCAATGCTATCCTGGCAATGATTGCCAACAGGCTGGACTGCCCTTATGTCCGGCATTGCTGTGGCAGGCATGTTGCTGTTCCAATGGCGATTAGAAAATTATTATGTTTATTTTTATTTATTTATAATGACCAATAATGTAAATGTGATTATGAGAGTGAATAAGTTTAAATTAATTTAATTGAATAGCTTGTTTGTTTGTATTGTTATTGTAATTATGTGCCTAATAATTAGTATGAGTCTTGTGTTATTTGATTATGAATAAATAATAATAATAATAAATATCATTTAATCACATCTTGTATCATGTAAATCACTCTATAATGCGTTACGTAACCTTACTTATTCTACATTATTTCTTGATTTAACCACGGACCCAAGTATCTATCCCTTTTTTTTATAAACAGCTCCATCATAGCCACAGACCAATAACAAACAGTTCAATAAATCGTCTTCATCCGTCGAGATGTTATCAAAGCGACAGAATTATGAACTCCGACCATTTTTCCGCTGAAACTACTCTTTGATTAATAGCTGAAGAACCCACTATATATTCAGTTAGATAAGGACCGATGACTGAGTGTATCGCATTAGGTTAAACTACGACCATTTCTTTGAAAACTATTCGGGGACTAGATGCTTTATCTAGTTTCATATTTCATGAAAACTCGCCCTTTCTGTGTTTAGTGATGGACTTTTGTAGTCTGTGACTTGTATCTGAAGGGTGTTTTTATTTCGTTGTTTATTTGGTAGTTGGTAGTATGTTTTATCATTCTTTTACAAAATCTTTGAATGTTTGGTAACCGTATGCACTGCTTCATCGTGTAGGTACTTGTGATATTAAGTTTTGTTCTATATGTGTAAAGTAAATTACGAATCAAATCAAATTAAATAAAATATGTTTATTTGTGCATACAGGTTATAAGGTGTTACAACATTACAAAATAGGTATCTCTGTAGCACAGTTAGTGGCATACAAATATTACAGCATTAGGAACTAAAATAATGAACAAAATAGTATACAGTTAGGTACACTTTTCTCCTGTAGGTTATAATAATTATAACAACTTTATTTATAAATATTAGTATTGCACAACACAGTGCTTTAGTATTTTTTTATAGCATAACGCAGTCGGCTCTTCAACGAAGGCAATAGAGACGTAAAATGAGAGAAGGAAATTAAGAAGTGGGTTAGTTTTTCCTTAAGAGGCTAAGAACCACAACGGTGCCCTGCCACTTAAGCGTAGTTATAAGGGAACTTACGGGTTAAATGCTAGCTATAATGTTTAAGGACTATGTTGATTATTGGTTTGGTTATTTGTAATTAACTTTTACGATATGTAATGAATAGTAAGTAGTGTAGTGTGCCATAATCTCGATTACAGATTTTTTTGTTACATAGCGTACATGCTAAATGCTTACGTTCTAAATTGACTGTTTTCATGGTTCGAAACACAAATTCTTCCGAAACTGGTGGCGTGTAAACTAGCCTTTCTAGTAGCGGCACCGACTGTCATATTAAACGTGAAATAAGGGCGTGCATACATTATCTAGGCGACAAGTGTCTACATTGACTGACGCTCAATTAATGAAACGACAACAGCAACAAGTTGTGGTATACTATGTTGTTTTAAGAACTTGTCAGGCTATATTATTTAAGTAGTTTGTGTGACAGAATAATGAATTCAGAGTCCAATTTTCGAGTATCTGGTCCGTATTTACCTTCAAGCGAAACACGCTGGTCGATGTTACTGGAATGTTTATATTATTATAATAATTATACCAACATTTTAAGCATAAATACTATCAAGTTGCTATCAAGCCTTAATCCACGATATAAATGAAAAAAACTCGACAGATTGCACCTTGTACATTTGACCTATCAGAACAAAATGAGATAGAATTGTGATTGTTATAGGCTTAGAAAGAGCGCGAGATACTGGTTTCAGCTGACTATTAAAGTTAATTTGGTCCGATCTTGAAATTCGACTTATAGCGTCGATATTTAAAACATACAAAATGGAATCATCAATACGACAAAGAAGAAGACTACAATAACAAACACGTAAATATTATAAAAACAAAGATCAAAATAATTCAGTGTATCCAAATTGCAAAAGTCAATAAAATTGCTTCCAATTTGAGATAGCCATAAAAATGTCTACGTAAAACAATAGTTATTGCATGTTTGTCTAGAACTAAACGCTCAAAGTATCCCGCAGAGATTCCCAAATTATCATTAATTTCATTTTATATGAGACATTTATATGTATAGGTTTTTATCAAAATTGCTTGTTGGAAAATGCATGACAAAGTTCAGTACTTGATAGGAATGTTATAGATTAGATCGGTTTTTAAGTTGAACAAAGTTACATTCCTTTTGGTCTGCCCATGTCGTGCATTGTGCCAAGTACAATTTCTCGAAATCATCGTGCAAATCATCTTATGCTACATAATGTTTTTATTTTACGTCCGTCCGACTGACCCATATGACTGACCTTAGCAATGAGCATATTCATTTCTTCATAATTATTATGCAAAAGAAGAAATGAAGTATTAGCAGACTATATTTTATTGAAATGATAATTATGTCATAACCTCATTTTCACAGGCGCCCCTTATCACTTGAGAAAGGTAATAAACATTTAATAAAGCTAAGCCTTTATGTCGTTTCAGTCGCCGTGGCTCATATCAGGCTCCAAGCTTTAGATTCATTTAAAACAAACGCATTATATATACCAATTTACGGCACATAATTCAGTAGAAAATATGCCTTTTGAATAGAAACAAAAGGCGAAATTCGTCTCGCTTAATTTGAAGTGTCATAAGCCACAGTATATTCGTAAAACAATGCAATGTTCGGGTAGAGTTGTCAGGTCGCGGGATCGTGGGATCGAGGGATGAGTCCCGCCATTGTACAGCCTTGCCTCGACGTCTGCCTCAAATCTGCTTTGCGAATCCCTTTTCATGAAAACGACGGCTTAAAACCTCATTTAGCTGGGTCTCGACGCCTCCACCACTTAAACGTTATGGCCCAAGAAAATTGTCGCGTAATTTAAATAACTTTGTCGAGACCTTTCCATTGTCTTCGGTTTGAAGCTCAGAGGACCTCGAGTGTATAAATCTTCCAGTTACAAGGAAGCATCTTCATTTTTGTTGAGGACATTTATGTCGTTCTCTTTAGGAGCTCGTTGGAAGGTCCTCGGTGTTATTAAATGTTAAAGTTGCGTAAATCGTTATCAATTTTGTTATAGGATGTTTTCTTTATTGAAATTACTGTCTTTCAAAGGCATTGTACGTGTATCAGCCGTCGTAGTTCTAAATCATGATGAAGTCGAATGACTGCTTTGATATTCAATATATCAATGTAACATAATAATGCTGGACACTCATTATCTACACACCACTCGATAACAACACTGTCGAATTGTCCAAAAGCAAACAATCAATAAACTCCCCTCAAAACATCAACTAAATTAGCTTACAAAATGAACATTCACAAAAGCAAGTTACACATTACAGTCCGACAAATATGAGAGGACATCAAAGGCAGGTATCATAGGTAACTGCAGACTGTACCTACGTAGTACTACGTTAATTGAAAGCGAGCGCCAACGCAGGAGTATTTACTTAGCGCTCGCCGTGGTCAGACTGTATATCTGTACTCTGTATGCACTGCTCTTGTAGACTTGTGTCAAAGACTGGGACAACCGCTTGTGTACTCCAATGTGTACAAATTGAAAAAACTTGTTTGTCTGACTTCAAGGGTAGGTAAATATACTAATGTCAATATTGAGTTTTATTGGATTAGGGGTGTTTTAATCAGGGTTGTTAGTTGGGATTCTTGATCTTAAAAGAACTTCAATTAAGTATAGGTACGCGTAACCAGCCGATTATGTTCCCACTGCTGGGACACAGGCCTCCTCTCTATTAGAGGGAGTGGGCCGTAATCCACCACGCGGGCCCAGTGCGGGTTGGTAGATGTCACATGTCTTCGAATGTTTGGTTCTAAGACATGCCGGTTTCCTGACGATGTTTTCCTTCGCCGTTTTGAGAGCAGTGATGATGAAATTAAATACACAAAGTAAAGTGCCTGCCTGGGATCGAGCTCACGACCTACAACTCGTAAGTCGGGGCTGATACCACTGGGCCACCACTGCAAGTAAGTATACGAGCTGGCGCAGTATAGGTAAAATAAAAACACGCAATTTTCGAACGAAGAAAATGTTTATCTTTCAAGTAAAGACGGTCTACATTTTACTGCGAAAGTATAACGTGCTGTAAGACTCGCTTAAAGACATGACATTATGTAAATCAGAATCAAAAGTTCAAAGCAACAGTTGACAGACGTCGGCTAATCAACTTGATGGCTGAAACGCTATAAACTTTAAACCATCTGAACTCAAACCAAATTGGTTAATGGAGCTCATTGAAATCTGCCTTCGTCCCGCTAATCAATAAACATAAACGTCGATTCAGAGATTTGAACACGTAAAGCCGTGTACCCATCTTAATGCCCAGAGGGGAAAGTTCAAAGACTTTCCAATTTGGAACCAGGGACGGATTTAGATTAGATTGGCGCCGCGACCGCCCTAAGTAATGGCCATATCATGTCGAAGATAAATCATGTTTTTTTTACGTTTCTGCTAAACCTTGTTCTGGCTTTCTGCCAGTTTGCAGGTGATATCGATTGCAGTGACTATTTTTGTACAAACTTACTCCATAATAATAGGTAGGCTATTCATAAAAAAAGGTTGCGTTCGTCAGCTGATTGGTAAACCAACTCATATGCACATTAAAATAGTTGCATACCTTATATCTTTTGACATCAAAACTATAACAAATTAACCCGGAAAGTTTATCCCAGTGTGACATACTCTAAATCCAGCCCTGCAGCAAACGTAGCGAAACAGCGGCAAAGGTTAAACTGTACCGTTAGACGAAGCACACGTACAGCGCTGTATGAAGCGCTTACAGCGAGCAAGCCTCTTGTAAGGCAGGGTACATATATCTTTAAGAAAGATTGACGATCTTCAGGTAGTGGAGAGTTGGGGTCGGGCTATAATTAAACGCAATAGATGGAGCTTCCCCAAAGATTTAGCGAGAGGGGTGGGCGTCTTGCTGAGTTATGATTTCACACGAGACGATGTGATTGGCATCCTGTAATGAAGACGGTGAATCGACTTTTTGATCGCACACCGGAGCAATCTTTATTAGAAAAGTTTGTTTGAACATTAAGGTGACTTGCTGGTATTGAACTATCATCACTTTCAACATCGATGTTTTAAAATTCAGTAGTGAATATTTCACAGCTGCATTTTTTTAAATTTTGTATTTATTTCACTTTCAATTACATTTGTGGGGCTTATGGCTTAGTAATAACAGCCGCACGGGGCGATCGATCAGGTTAAGCTACGCTTGCCGCGGTTGTTCCGTGGATGGGTGACCATCTTTACATACCAAGACCCCTCCGTACCTCGGAAAGCACGGTAAGCCGTTGGTCCCGGCTGTCATTCGTAGATCTTTGACAGTCGTTACGGGTCATCAGTCACACCAGTCTTACCAAGGGGTATCGTATTACCCAGTAACTGGGTTGTGGAGGTCAGATAGGCAGGCGCTCCATGTTAAATACTGAATAGGCTAGGCAGAAGATGACTTTCAATTATATTCATTTTATAATAATACAATATGATGATTTAAGCTTAATCTAATAAGTTTTACAAGACATATGTGTCTGAACTAGATAATTTAATATCTGTATCGCAGACAACAGCGCTCCTCCCTATAAATATGACATTTAAAAGCTAACGAATACTACAACCTGCAAGTACTAATATTAAACCTGCCGGTCGATTCTGTAGCAATCTCACCGTGACAACTTAGGTGAAGTGAGCTATCATTCCACCTGATGCTAGGGATTGACACTATCGACAACTCACTTCAAGCTCACTTCACCTAAGTTATCACGGTGAGATTGTTACAGAATAGCTCGGCTGTAGTCGAGACTTCGCGAGATATTTTCGTGTATTAGCAAACATTTTCATTGAAACGGTCGAGTTAATTCTACTTATATGTAATGTATCTCGAGAACAATGTTCATACATATTAAAGGTCTCGAAAGGTTACATTTCTTCCTCGCTCCGCGAAGCATGTCCGCGCTGTCACATATTTTACTCGCCCTTACGTACTCGCCCTAAACGATGGGAAGCACTATTAGATCCTTTATGTACTCGTAAGTTTCCACTGTTTGTTGTATTTTCTCAATTTAACTTCTATCTAACTTTCCAGAAAGTTATTTAGTCACGTGCTGTTTCAGTAGTTGTCAAATATTGGGAGCTAGCAAAGTTTTTTCGATCGCAAATAATCACAAAGACAACGGAAAAGTTTTTGTAGTTTTCACAACATTTTTAGGGTTCCGTGCTCAAAGGGTGCCACCAGAACCCTATTACTAAGTCTCCGCTGTCAGTCCATCTGTCTGTCTGTCACAGGACTGTATCTTTTAAACCGTAATAGGTAGACACTCGAACTTGACTTTTCACAGAGTGTGTACTACTATGGCCGCAATACCAACAACTAATAAAAATAAAATAAAGCTAAAAATCAAAGGGTATACAAGCAACGTGTTCAATTCGGCAGTTTTTGAAAATATTGTTAAACATTGTACGGTGGTACAGAACCCTTCATGTGCGAGTCCGTCTCGCACTTGCCCGTTTTTATAATTGCACAGCAGTATACACTGCTATAGTTCACACGTAGTAGATACACGTGCAGAACTATTCTGTAAAAATCTCACCGTGAAACGTAGGTGAAGTGAGCTGTCAATAGTGTCAATCCCTAGCGTCAGCCGACCTATTCTGTAACAATCTCACAGTGAAAACGTAGGTGAAGTGAGCTGTCAATAGTGTCACTAGGCTCACTTCACCTAAGTTATCACGGTGAGATTGTTACAGGATCGACCGGCTGGTGGAATGACTGCTCACTCGAAGCTCACTTCACCCAAGTTTTCACGGTGAGATTGGTACAGAATAGACCAGCTGCTTTAATAACAACGGTCATCGTTTCACTGATCTTTGTACATCCACACAAATATTATAAATACGAAAGTAACTTTATCTGTCTGCCTGTTACCTTTTCACGCCTAAACGGCTGAATGGATTTGGATGAAATTTGGTACACGGTTAGACCATGAGCCGGGTTAGGACATAGGATACTTTTTATCTCGGTAGTAAGATCCACGCAGGCGAAGCCACGAGCAAAAGCTAGTTTAGCTGACATCTTAGCACTGATATGATAATGAAGATAACATTCTCACGGTAATAAGCAAATCAATTCCATAGCTTTCACTCCGGCCCACCAATACAAAGCACTCCTCAAGCCTGCGCAATTGATCCCTGCACACAACAATACTAATATAATCTTGTGACCTGAAAGCCAAACCTCAATTCTGCATCAAACATCAGGGATTGCAAACCATTCGCACGCAACTGTTAATTTTGAGCAAGGTACTTTTCAAATAAAACACATCTTTAATGCATTGCGTCAGTATCATTTTATTCTATATCTATTTTGTTTTAATCCGTTCTTAGTAGGTTTTAATGTGAGTTTGTAACTCTTTCCATGTTTTTAACCTTTTTCCAGTGTCGATGTCAAGTCATCACGGCCAAACCAGTTTTTTTTAAAGATACAAATGTAGGCACATGTAAAAAGGTGCGCCATCCCTGCAACAGATTGATGGCACAGTATTATACACGTGCCAATTAGGATATTGGTTGTCGGTATAACAAATTGTCGCATGGTCTGAAGTGCCCGCACCTACTGCTGGCAATTAGCAAATTGTTTGTATAAGTGTGAGCAGTCGGTCTTTATTGCCATTCGAATATCGCATTTGCGATATTACTGTCATGGCCGCTACACGAAATATGGCTTTTTAACTTTGGAACATACCTTTGTACTTCACACAGTGATAAAAAGAAATGATTAACCAATGTGCAATTAAAAGACACTTACAGTTTAATATTTTGTAACAATTAAATTCTTAAATTGATAAAGATATATCACAGTTTAGTGGCTACAGGTGAGACCATTCAACAGTTAACACTTGCGACACGAGTACGCTTCTTCATTGCTCAATATCAAGTACAGCACTGTGCTCAATTCCATACTATAAAAGCGAGTACACACTGACAGACCGTTTGTACAGTCGCCGGCAGTCACAATAATCCGGCCGGCTTCGAACGGTTCCGGACGCTACCGACATGCGGCACGTCAATTACGATATTGAACGGAGCGCTATAACACACAGAAGCTGTTTGAAATGCAGACGAATGATCAACTGATAGTCTGATAGTAGGCTTAGGGAAAATGGTTTCAGTACTTGGGACGTTCCGTTAATAGATATTTGGTAATTTACTTAATTGGGATACGCTCATGCGTATGGAGTTAGACTCCATGCCCGCTTCAGTTCAAATCCCAGCAAGTATTCATCACTAATCCGCAAAAACCTTAAAAATGTATCGTTAGGTAAGTAAGTAATTAATAATAATTGCCAGAGTTGCGGGAAAGTCCGAGAGGGTTACCGTGGCCCCTGGCACAGGCAACTGAAGGAACACGGGTGGGCTTAGCCAGTAAGAGTCTGACACGCCCTCCCGCTCCACCCAGAGCGGGAGAAGTTATTAAAAGACTTCATAACCTCAAAAAAAAAGTACGTAAGTAATTGGTACTTACTTATCCGTCTTTGACATACTAACCTGCTTAGGGGTAGCCAATGGTCAGAGCCCGTTACACTACTGTCCATATTTTTGCCGAAACCTTTCATTGGTATCACACAGAATCCTCTTGTACTCTGAAATAAGTAAGCTCTGCAATCGTGTATCAGCCGAAAATGTAGGACAACGAGTTGGGCTTCATGGAAATATTACAACCTAGACTGTTACTCCATCAAAATAATACAGCAAGATCGATAACAACCCCAGAGATAGCATAACCAGACATGATAATTATTCTCATTTGGAACTGAAATACGTTTAAACTTTAATGACATCTTGGCATGCTCATCTGAGTGCAGTTTATTTGCTCAACACGGGCACGGCGGTGAGCACGTACGTAAATAGCCGACTAGACTGAGTTTACTATTCGGCTCTAATTTAATTCGCGAAACACTCAGACGGCCTAAAAAAATATACTCATTTGAAATTCCAATGCAATTGCAGACGTGTCCTTTTTATAATCCCATTCGGATGCACTCCGGGAGAGCCTCGATTAGGCAAGCCTCTGTTTACGAAATTACACTGGTCTGTATGAATTCCGTGCTGTAAATTCTCGCAAACGAATTTAATTCAGAGATAAACTCTGGTACGTCCTGCGGGAATTGCGTAGGCACTCGGTTTTATGTTGTGAAGTGAATGAAAATGATTCGCTTTTGAAAATATACCGGCTGTTAGTATCTGTGAGATTTTAATGTTGAAATACTGCCGCGCACAATGAAGTGTTTGTAGCGATGAAAAAGATATTTACCATATTTTAGATTACATACCAAAATAGAGTAGAATAGTATGTTGGAGCTCCATTCCATTCATAGCTTTTATTTCCACGTTTCTTTCAGTTCAAAATTGAGCCAATCACAAACCCAGGTGAATCGCGTCGTAACTTCGTCGGCATCGCATCGTAAGTTAGCCCAGGTCCCAACAACAGTCCTTCTAAATGGATTTTGTTCATAAACTACGCACAATTGCTTCCGTGTTACATTTCATTTGCATGATAGCGAGGCTAAAGTTTCACATTTCTAACTACGAGTATATGCAAAGTACATGCCGTGTATGTAATGAAGATTTCTGAATAAAATATATATCAAGTGTGACATTTAAAGCCAGACCTTACGTACCGCTGGCAGGCAAAGTAAGGAAACTGTGGAGTGACTGCGACACTAGAAATAACTTATTCCGAAAATCCATTTTAATGTATAGTGGGTATAAATTAGACGTCAAACTATGAACATTTAAAAGCCTTTTGAATCGGCAAAGGGAACTTACCGTTTATGATACGATCTCTGTAGGTACAGTCGTCTAGCGGACACGCTTTTATAATATAATTCTTTTCATAAATCACTGGCAGACTATCTGCGAGGTTTAGTCTGCCGCGTTAGGATTATCACATAGTCACGTAGATTATTTCCGTTTTTCTTAGCCAGACACCACGGAATAAACTTACTCTATACCTAATCTCCAAACATGAATTTTTGGGAGAGGACTTTGTATGTAGGTTTACTAAACATTTTGGGAAACCATAAAACTAATGAAGTAGATACCTACAATACCTACTTATTCACAAATGATTGAATGCAACATAATAATAGTGTAAATAGCGCATATTACTCATGCGCATCGTGTTAAAGTCAAAGTCAAAGAATTTATTTCAAGTAGGCACATAAAAGGCACTTTTGAAAATCAACATTTACACGTATACCTATACAGATACAAGGACGTCACACGAACATCATGACTGGTGTGAACACGGGATTAGGGGCGCGCTTACTTCTGGACAACCCCTAACCGAACACATTTGCAAAGAAACATCGAAGTCCGCCTTTCTACATTATTTGTGTCCAAGAAATTTAAATATATAAATACGTAATGCCAAACATAGTACCTACCTAGAGGCAATCCTCTCGTCAACTGTACCAGACTTACTTCTTTCTACACCTTTTAACAAATTACCCAGAATACTGCGGGTCTTTAGGATCTATTTTCTCCCCTTTTACCTATCTAGAACTTGTTACAGTTAACCAGGCTAAACAGTTAAACGTATCACTGCAATCCGAAACCCAAAATAATCATGCACTTACAGTAGCAACCTGCCAACCAAAATGACAAATTCCTGAAGTGCCCCAAAAATATCCGCGTCGCTTCCACAATGATTCCGCACCGGACGGCGATAATGTGCTCTGAATAAGTGATGCGGCTGCAAATAGTGCAGCCGCGACACCGCTTTTGTGTACTCAAGCTTAGTTTTTCATGTAAAGCCCCGTACCCGTGGTCAGTAAAAGTTTCGCAACATTGTTGCTGCAACAGAGTTTTGTGTTACTGGAAATAATTATATTTTACACACATACTGCATGGAATGTTGTTAGTTACATGTTTCAGCAAAATATAAATTAGAGCCTCAAGTCTGCTATTACAATAGTGTCAGAATGGTCTATCATTGATTTCATAATATTGTTGATTTTGACAATTTTGGTAATCTACTAGTAGAATGGCGTCATTATGACTTTCCAATGGTCAACCGCTGACACTCCATTGAAAGAAATAGCAGAATGGTAATCTCGTACATAATGACAAACGAATGACTGACGTATGTGGTAATGAAAAAAAATTACTAAATGTTCATTTAAGTAGTAGTTTTTCGAAAATCATTTCTACTAACGGGTTTTATAATAATGGCAATACGACAATGACATTCTACCACGATTCGACCCATTGAGCTAGGAAAAAATTCGACCATTATGAATTTTGCAGATTACGAACTTTTAGCAGAATGACAATGGGATCGTGTTGGAATGACGAATTTATAAAAAATAGCAGACTTGGGGCCCTGTTGCTACACAAATCTTGTGCATCTTTATTTTACCATGAATACACCTTATAGTGAAAAGTAATGAAATAAAATGATAGTAAATCGATTTGTTTTTCAGTGTTTAGTTTGGTTTTAAATTGAAATCTAATAAAATGGTTAATAATATACACTGAATAAGTGGTGCGGCTGCACTATTTGCAGCCACCTTAAGTGGTATAGGTTAAAAGATCGTTTTTAATTCGTCGACGGTTTTGCTGTATTCAAGTCAACTATTGGCTTTAAATTATCGTCGCTTACTTGGTCGGGTACTTGATAATTTATCCTGAATAATTAAAGACTTGCAAACACTGCAGCTTTTGTAGTTTCGTCTATTTTAAGAGTAGATTTACTAAACTCGGAAATGGTCACTGCTGCTTTTAGATGTTGAGCTGGCTATCTATTAGAGTGGGCGGAAATTTGTGCTAAATAGTAGATGCGGTTGCAAATAGTGGAACAGTGACACTGCTTTTTTGGAAACATTAAAATAGCCTCCACAAGTTGCGGTGCTCCAGTGTAGTCTGGACAGTTGACTCTGGCACCTTGCTGACAGTCTAACCATTACCTTAGCAGCAGCATAAGCTATTCTAATTTACTTAGTTCTAGGACGAAAGTTGCTTATCTTATCGCTTAAACTTAAGAGCCATGAAAATGCTTAAAAAGAAACTTTACTTATCCGTTATGCATAATCACGAGCAGTGGTGGCCCAGTGGTAACGGCCGCGACTTACAAGTTTTAGGTCGTAGGTTCGAACCCGGACAGGCGATTTACTTTGTGTAACTTATTTAATTACCACTGCTCTCAAAACGGTGAAGAAAAACATCGTGAGGAAATCCTAGAACCAAACATTCGAAGACATGTGACATCTACCAACCCGCACTGGGCCCGCGTGGTGGATTACAGCCCACTCCCTCTCACGGAGAGGAGGCCTGTGTCCCAGCAGTGGGAACGTTATAGGCTGATTAAGACAATCACGTGCTTTTTTTTTTAAACCCTCGTAGAATTTCTACGTTGGCGGGATCAGAGTCTTGTACTGGGTCGATGGTAGCACGTTGCGCGTCAATTTTCCTGCCACCCTGTATAACACATTTTACCTGTTTTTTTATTTGTTGTTAGCATATTTAGGTAAACAGTAGATTTGTCGGTCGTCGTCGGTTGTCAGGCATATAATCTATCACAGAGGACGGCAAAGTGCGCTGAATAATTGATGCAGCTGCAAATAATGCACATTGCCGCTTTTGTGCTCAATAGTCTCTCTAGAGGTTTGGTTATAAGGTGTTTTTAGTTAATTCAGCCTCTCCTTTTAGTTTTATGCCATTTTTATTGTTGGAGTGTGTCCTGGGTTGTTAGTCTAATTTGCAGTGGAAAAATGTGTGTTAAATAAGTGATATGTGTGTGCTGTAGCTTTTATTATTAGTCAAATTAAGCGACTTAGCAACGAATGGGCTAAAAGTACTATCTAAAATGAACTAAACGAAACAAATCACCCAGAAGGGGATAACTCGCAAAATCAAACAACATCAAATAAATCATTTAACAAAATCGTGATAATTCTCAAAGAGAAGAATTGGGCTTAAATAATTGATTTATTACGTTCCCCTAAAGTGGCCTTGAGACGCGGTAATAAATGGAATATTAACGTTCATTTCATTGGGGAATCAGCCAAGAAAGGGCAATTTTAAGACTCCCAGCAAAATACCCAATGATTTATACCTCGATGATATTTTATTATGGTTATAAAACATACCCGTATCACGAGAAAACCCTTCCTTTATACCTTAGAACATAATTTCTTTCAGCGTTGACAATATTGCCAGTTGTAAAAAACATATTTTGTAGATTTCTTTTCACGGTAGGTACGTTATTACAGACATTATTCGGTGAATTGCGTCATTTTATATCGGCTTAAATAATAATGCTTTTCTTTTTTTTCTTTTTGGACGTTAGGTACCTATGCTGTTCATATTTTTTACAAAATAAAATGTGTTTGTACAGAAGTGCTTTTGTTCATCGTATACTCGAGTACAAAAGAGTTCTTCGTAATGTATGTCAAGCTAAAAGTACAAAAGAAGGAGTTCCCTTATTCGCGGAACCGTGTACGGTCGGTGCACTAAATATTTTGTTCAAGAAACAATTTGCGTCACTTTACCCGGTCGCCGTCTAACGTTCAAGTCCAAATTCCCTGCTTGAAAATTTTTCAAGCTGCTTTTAAAATAGAGCTATCCATTACAAAGCATATTTTTCTAAGATAAAACCCCCACAATTTTAACTAGAATAAAGGAAGCTGTACAATAAAGCCGTGTGTGGTGCCAAAATATGTATCTTTTTTGCAAGATTCCGTGAAGGAAGTTTAAGCGTCTGGCGCGTCCCCGCCGCGGCGTCGCCGGCGGCATTAAGTTCCTTCTCCAAGGGTGCCTAAAATGTTTGGAAATCAGGCATGGTCAGACGCTCTTTGGGAAAAATGACTACAAAGGAGGTATTTGTAGAGAAACTAAATACTATTTTTTATATTCAGAGTTTTTATCTATTGGTAAATGACAGCATGAAAACCCTTTATAATAGTCATGCACCATATTAATATTTTAAGTTTTGGTATTGTAAGAACGAAATCTATTTTAAATTCTATTTGATAAAAAAGTAATTGGAGTACTTAGGGGCTGAAATTTCTCATTTTCCTGCATCACAAAGTGGGCTGCGTGTGATTTTAGTTCATGCTAAATTTTACTCAATAATACTAACTACTCCTCACATACTCCATTACTACTCATTGTTACAAGTACGAGAGACTCATTTAAAATAGTGTCGAATATTCTGATCATCATATTAACATCCATTTAGTGATCTAGGTATTCATCGACACTGGACAATCATACTTCAGCAGCATTTTAAAACCCCTGCTTTGCCATCGAGTCTGTAATTGCCAAATTTATAGCACCCTACACTAACGTAATTGTGGTCTGCGACGGTGGCATGTATCACTCCAAATTAGATTCAGAGGAAACTGGCAAAATAGCTGTCAGCGAAAGTGGGCACCGCGTTATTTATCGCTGGGTGCGATGCAAATACGTGGCACGTTGACAAGACCATGTTTTATGGAGCGAAGATATGGGCATAATGGGTGGAACATGGGTACATGGCATTTTGGGTAGGGATGGTATAGGATGAACGTAAAATCAACTAAATCAGGAATGAGAAGGACAAGCATCCTTGGAGATGGCATTTGTCCTTCAGTATTTAAAAAATCAAAATCATAAGTCATTTATTCAAGCTAGGCTGAGGATCAGCACTTTTTGAACGTCAAAATCACATAAGACAGTCCCCCCAAAACGCCCGCCCTTCACTACTTCCTAGTGCTTTAGCTGGGAAGAAGAAGTGGCGGAACAAACTTCCCAAAAGAGAAATTGACTGTGAATGTGAGTACCATGCAGGCGTTTAGGCGCGATTGGTCCAATTTATAGTAATCCGATTTTTTTTTATGTATATAATATTGTACTATATTTATTATTTTATTCATAATCATATTACAATTAATCATATGTTGTTTTACTAGCTCATTCCCAAAAGCAAAACATTAAATTCTCTTGTGTCAAAACGGACCCTGGCACTCGCCGGCCGCTGCCGCGGCACCGCTCGCATCGCTCGCTCGGCTCGTGCGTTGTGTGGTCACAGTTCTAACATAACCTAACCTAACCTACCTGCGAATTGTTTTTTTTTTAATATTGGACCAATCGCACCTAAACCCGTGCAGGCTAGATAGAATACATGACTTTATAGCTGTCTGGCGGTTTTGAGTATTTTATATACGGCCTACGCAAATGTCTTGCAGATTTTGTAACGTCGTGTGACGGGACGTTGAGCTCCCTAAAATAGGGTTGAGCTACACGATGACTGATGCATGCATGCTGTCTGTTAGGTCAACTGGAAGCTGCAATGGCCCTTTCTTCAAAAAACCCTTCCAGACCTCCCTGCATTGTTAAACTCACATAAAAATCGTAATAACACAATGTTTGGACTTTAAAGGGAGAGAGTTTGTCTGAGTTTGTTTCGGCATTTCTTCTCAGGGATCAGTCCGCTAGGAAATGCCGGAGCCATCTAGTTTTAAAATATTGACGTGTAAAAGTGTCTTAAAAGGTCTACTTATAGAAATAAACATTTAATTTCAGTGATCAGTGACGGATTTTCAAGTCAAAGGAATACTATCTTATATAATATACGGGTGATATGTATTTACTTAACAACCCACCAAGCATGGACATATATGCTATACTGCTATACTGAATATTTTATAACTACAGTAACTTTAGCAAGAAAACATACTTAAGGTACACGTAAAGCAAATAACTTCAAAGCTCACAACAGTCACAACACAACAGCAAGACATTAAAAAGATTCAGAAACAAAGACCAAACCACCGCTTGCTAGCTTAAAATATCCCAACAGAACATCCCCAGTCTCTCTCATACAAAACTTCATCTGTACTCTCAAAAATAGCTAATTATCACAATGAACGAGATAAGAATGACACGTACATCTCTGAGCAGGTGAAACTTTACAACAAAAGCTCTCTACGGAGAATCTGGAAAACAAATCCTTTGAAAATTTCATCTAAACAGCTCTTTAAACTGTGTTCAACATCTAACTGCCGGCTCGCCAGTTTGTTCGAAACTCTGCCGGCTCGAGGCGTCTTCTTTAATTTATTTTCGAAATTAACGTCAACCCGCGACACGGGCTGAGTTGTGGGAGATAAGTTGTACCTTGTTCTGGGGTTATCAGGAAGAGGATGTTTTTAATGTATATGTTTTATTTAGATTCCGGTTGGAATATTTGAAAAAAAAAAACAGCCACCTGCATGGCAGGCGTGGCGGCCGCTGGGCAATGTCTTCACGTGATTGGTATCTGAAGAAGGAGGGCTCGAGGTGCGAGGTTGGCCCTAAAAGTGATCTGGCAATACCTGAACGCGTACCGAGAAGGCTGAGCTATCACAGGAACTAGTACCCTCGTTTAACTATGTCTAAGGATAGATTTGCGTCCAAGACGCCGCGGTGGACGCTCCGGGCGCGGGCGTCGGGAGCCGCGTGACGACTCCCGGCCACCGTAACTCACCGCCCGCAGGCCCGCGGCCTGCGGGCGGTGAGTTATGGGTAGCTCACAGTCCGATCAGGACCAGGCCCGTGCTGGACGGCGCGTACGTGTTCCACGCGTGCCTCAAAGAGATGTCAGCATCGAAGAGGGGGCCCACTAGGGCCCAAGCCTGCCGGGAAAGCGGGATCATCCAAAAGGGGTACCGCTGACCCGGAACATAAAGGGCCCAGGAAGGAACACGGGTGGGTTTTAGTCAGTAAGAGTCTGACACTCCCTTCCGCTCCACCCAGAGCGGGAGGGGTCATTTGATGATTTCCCATCCTCAAAAAAAAAAAAAAAAAAAGGATAGATTTGTGGTTTGACCTCGTCATCGTGATTCGATTTTGTGCCTTTACCATTTCAAAAAAGGAAATATGAAAATACCGGTCTTTTTGGCCTCATACTTAGTTGTAAACTAACAACAGTTAAGCAACCTTTCCTGCCAGCATTTTTCAGAGTTCCCTATTTATTGATGTGCAACATCTATAGCCGTACGTAAAACCGATTGCGTCGCGTCGCCACGCTATATGTTAGTATTTAAATAAAGAACAATTTATTTCTTAAAAAAAAACTGAATACTTAGTTTTTGATTATGCCACATTTATTTTCTTTTATTAAACCATTATTTCAAACATATTTACTATACAAAATATTTTCGATGTTTCACATCTGCCAGGCGTCCCGCGATGGCTCAATTTTTATAATTATATATTAAGTTGTACTTATAACAGTAATTGTGTATCATGTTTATTGCTTATACACGGTGACATTTGAATCACAGTTTTGTTAGAACAAACGTTGTTCAGACCATGGTCTACAACCATTCTATAGAATCCAATAGAAAAAAAAATGTCATTGGTTTTCTAAAAAAACACAAAAAAGGCAATGTTAAAATGTCGGGATTATCGTTACGCCCTACAACACAGACACTGCGGCTGCGACGCGCAGCGCTCGCGTCTTGAATGCAATATCGTTACCGTGATGAGTACTTTGATGTTACGGTTAATATTTCAAACATTATTACACGTTTGAGCAACATAAGACTAATTTGAGAACTCATAGATTAGATTGTTTTAATAACATATTTGATGCTGTAGAATGGTAGTAGACCATGGTCTAAATTACGTTTGTTCTAGCAAAACTGTGATTCAAATGTCACCGTGTATATTTTTTGCATTTAAATAGGTATATCCGAATCCGATCCGTTTTGTCCAAATAATGATAACTTTCTTAGGAAAAAAAGGAAGACAAATTTCTAGCATTCGAATGTCATCCGGAACAGGGAAAGTTATTGGAGTCGCCTTCTCAATTACATAATCTAGTTTCTGTTCCAGCTAATTTCAAAGATAAGTAAGTATTTCACTCTTCAACCATACCTTACGATTATACTAGGTAGGTACTACTACTTACGATCATACTACTATTATTACTTTGATCTGGCAGTTTGAGTAATTTATGCGGCCGACTCAAATGTCCTTTCTTTGGTATTGTTCTGAGTTGAGCTGCACGATTGCTGACCATTTCGTGCACTGACTGGATAGGTCCACTCAATCTGTGTGGTTCTTTCCTCCAAAGACCTATTCAGACCGATCTACATAGTCTTCACATGATCTGACCATGATTTTGTCTGGACTTTTAAAAAGACTGTGATCTCTGAGTTCGTTTCGGCACTTCTTCTCTTCAGAGTAGTCAGATAGGAAACGCCGGCCTCACTTAGTTAAAAAAAAAATATGATTGACGTGTTAAAAGTTTTTGTACAAACCTACTTACAGAAATAAAATCATTTATCATCTGGACATCGTAAGATGTTTCGTAGAATGACTTTTGTCTCCTCTTTTTCGGTATTTCTTACAATACTTACAATCGAAGCTTCATCATTTTCACCCATAGATCGTAAACCTTGTACATTAGCGTTGTGCACGTGCCCCATTCAATACTCCTGGCCTCATCTAGTTTAAAAAAAATATGATTAACGTGTAAAAATGTTTGTTCAAACCTACTTACTGAAATAAATCATTTACATTGTGCATGTTCTGGCAACACAATGTTGTACGAACAGACAATCCCACGTATTTTATACATTACTCATTGTAAGAACGTTCAAAAATTCTTAACTAGGCACACAAAGAGACTGTGTTCATCTTACATTGTTATTCAATTCTTCGAGAAATGAGCTTACAAGTAACAATCGTTTTCAGATCTCATTTTCGAACTTTACATCTTAAGAAAGACGAAGTCGTTGCGTTGTTTGTCATACATACCTACATTTAAGATCCCTCCATATAATAATGTTTACGGTCGTGGGAGTATATGCTGCCATCAATTTTATTTACTTATTTATTTATTTCTTATTAAGGCACATCAACAACACAAACAAATACAAATAAAAGAGAACAGAGACATGGACTAGTGTTTACGTCAATTACAGACGTGCACAGCATTCACAACAAAATGGAAAAAAAAACACAGTATTTACGTTACAAAAATAAGTAAAAAAAAACAAAAACAATATAAGAACAAAAGCTCTAGCTAAAATCTCGGTAGCAGAGAAAATACCCTTATCGACATAAACGTTGACTATTTTTTTTTATTTTGTTGTCTTCAGTCTTCCCCTCATTTATAATCTTTATATCTAAAACGCTATTGAATGGCCTACCTACCGAAATGTAAAAAAGTTTAAAAAAACATTTCGTTGATTTGTAATTTAAGAACTGAACGTGTGGGTACATATATGTAATAAATGCACCGAGATGATGTGTCTAATATCATCATCATCTGCCTAGCCTTTTCCCAACTAGGTATGATGTGTCTAATATATCACGATTAAACCCGCGATGGTTTGTGTGGTATATTTTTTGTCATTAAACTTATTTATAACATGTTTTGAATAATAAAAAAAATATAAATAAAGTTAATTGTTCTGGTTTCAGTTATTGTAGGTTTCTCACAATACACAGTTTAAAAATATTCTCTTGCATGATTATAAAATAAAACAAAATAATGGCTAAAAAATTACCGATCTTGATGTAAGCATAAAAGGACGAGATGTTTTAATTTTTCAGTTATTTTACATCAGACATCAAAGCTTACTATCAACAGAATCAATCTCGAAAACTAGTTTCTTTATCAAAGAAACCTACCAAACTTTTTATTTCTGAGTCCCGTTCGAAGATTTGCAAGTTTCAAATACGAGTAACAAGATATCAAAGTAACATCGTCAGGTAGCGAGACTAATTTATTACTTTACACATTACACCTGACATAGTTCAAATAACTTATGTACTTAAATAGTTTAATTGGTTATTTAGCTCAAATATGTGGGATGCTTTAGTGAGTTTCAACACTGTGTTTTGGTTATGTTGGGGTTTTGAACAGTACTTGAAAATGTGTTTATGTTTTCAAATCGTTGTCGATGTAATGTTTGTTATTACCAATTAAATATATTTACAGTTTACACCACACATTCACATTCAAGTACCTATATGCGGTAAATTAAACATATAAGTATACCTAATATTCATTTAATATAAGCACATACATCTTATCAAAATATATAAAGGATCACAACCGACCCGTGTTCCTTCAACTGCCTGTGCCAGTGGCCACGGTATCCCTCTCGGTCTTTCCCGCAACTCTGGCAGGCATCGGCCCTAGCGGACCCCGTCACTGATGCTGACATCTCTTAGAGGCGCACGTGGAACACAACGCGCCATCGACCCGGGCCTGGTCCTTATCGAACGGCGAGCTGCCCATTAGTCGCCGTTCGCAATCCCGCGCCCACGGTGGCCGGGAATCGGCCTGTGATTCCCGACGCCTAGGGCGTCTCCTGCGGTGGCTAGGGGCGTGAGGGCGCGAATTTTGCCTCTCCCTCACGCGTTCCGCCTCCTCCTTCGCGAACATTACTGCTTTGCAGTAGGAGGTGACGGCTTCCCAAGCCCTCTCGCTCCGTACCATGGCCTGGACCAGGGCCGGACGCGAGAGATCGCTACCGCCAATCGCCTGCACAAAGACACGGCGATGCTCCGCCCAAGCTGGGCAGACCTCCACCGTATGCTCCACCGTGTCCTCCGGGCGATCCACACAAAGGTGACACCCGGGCGTTTCCTCCCGCCTTATCCGGAACAGGAACTTCCCGAAACAACCGTGTCCGGTGAGGACCTGCGTCAGGCGGAAGGTGAGGACGCCGTAGCGCCTCTCTAGCCACTCCTCAAAGAGGGGACTTATCACCGCAATTGTGGCGTGCCCAGCGCTGGGTTGCGACAATCGCACTCTCCATGCCGCCCTCAGATCCCGTCGGAGCTCTGTCCGCTGTACCGTGATTTCTCGCGGCAGCGGAGCTACGCCCCGGCGTTTCGCCTCCTCGCGCCACTCCCAAATGTGCGCGAGGACTTTTGCCTCCAGATCCCATGGCGGTAAACCGGCGTCGTAAGGGCCCGCACGCGCACGATGGCGTCCACCGTAGAGCTAGAGCGCCCTCTGCGGAAGCCAAAACTGGCTCTCCGCCAAATCCAGCCCCACCCGCACTAGCCGCCCGACGAGGTGGTCTGCAATGACTCTTTCAAAGAGCTTGCCCACCTCGTCGAGCAGCACGATGGGTCGGTAAGCGGACGGAGAGTCCGCTGGGCGGCCCGGCTTCTTGTTGAAGACCAGTTTCCCCGTCTTCCAACGAAGTGGGAACTGGCCCCTCTCCATGCATGCGCTTAAGAGCCTCCTTAATCGAGGCCCGAGAGCCTCCGAGGCCAGGACCCAGGCTTTTCCAGGTAAGCCGTTAATTTACATACTTAGCTGTACAATCAAACTAATTTAATCATTATAAAATAGTTAGGACGTGTGCACACGTTGATACTTTTTTTTTCGTTTTTCACAGATTGTAGGTGAATACTTTTAGGCAAGTGTGGACTCGTTGAAACGCACGCTGACTGAGCCGATCAACCCATGAAACGCCTTTGTTCTAACGCTCGTTTGCTGAGCGGCCCACCGTCAGGTGGAAGTCGTGACGTCATGAAACTTTATTACAGATTTTCCTTAACAAACTTCCTAGAAAATACCACCCTAATTGTTGAAACGACATCATTTGTCAACAAAATTTCGTTCCAAAAAACGAAGGCCTACATCCTCCGCATTGAGCAAGAACAGAATGCAGAACTTTAGAATCACAACAGCATCGTTAGCAACGATACAATCCTCGTATTTGGGCTAAGTTAGTTGCAACAGGGCTCGAGCATAAAGGAGCACGGGAAGATTGGTCCACAGAGTACAATGCAAACCCATTGTGTGCGCAACAAAGGGATGGATCTATTAATTAACCCCGGACAGATCGCTCTTGTGTTACACTATGCAATCATAAATGTACTTCAGAACCTACATACTAGTATGGCATTGTTTTTGTTGGAATCGCATGGCTATGCTTGCATTGAATTATCTCGTGGTTTCGTAGCTGCTACGAAATTTGTAGACTTAGCTACGGGAAATCGTAGCGGTGTCTACGTTATTTTTCTATTCGTTGATTGTAAATTAAATAAAGATTTTCACAATTTAATTGTCTCATTGCATTATAGGTATAGGTAGGTAGGCAATATTTTTTTCATCCCACCATCTCGGAAAGAGTATTTTTAATCTTCAATATCTGAGTGGAAAAGCCGTTTTTATTCTCTAGAGGATAAAGTAAATTGAATTTAGAACATCGTGTGCACTAAGTTTGTGAATTAAAAAAAACATTAAACCTATTTACTGCTACCTCTATGGTGCCGAATATATCATACAACTTTTTTTTAATTTGTTAAAAACTCAGACTCGGAACCTTCTTGGTGTTCTTTTTTCAATTTGCTTTGTACGCGGTTCTTTACGCGGCATTTTTTCACGTCATTGTTAAACCTTATATTAAAAACAAGAAACTTGAAAACAAGTGAAAAAACTAAAATGAGTGATTCTAGCGACGAGGAAGTTTGCTTGACGCCAACAGAATTGACTGAAACTGTTAATAATGCGCAAATGAGCTTTCTCCCTCAACAATCACGCGAGAAGTATTTAAAACAGTACGATATGTTCAACACGTGGCGACTAGCAAAAGGAGCCAAAACTTTCTCAGAAAACGTTTTGCTGGCATATTTTATAGAATTATCCGAGAACAAGAAAGCAAGCACTCTATGGAGTACGTATTCGATGCTAAAAGCAACAATAAAGATGAAAAAAGACAAACATATCGATACCTATCCTAAATTAGTGGCATTTTTAAAAAGAGCCTCATCTGGTCATCAACCAAAAAAATCGAAGGTTTTCACAGTATCTGATATTGAAAAGTTTCTTAACGAAGCACCCGATTCCGTATATTTGGCGGCAAAAGTAAGTCAGTTGCACATTCAGTATCTACTTAAGTATATTAATCTCAATTAAATAGTATACTTAGTAGATGTTGATAGGCATAATTATGCGTTCATATCAATTTTATTCATTTATCTACTACAATACTCTTTACGTTACAGGTTGTTCTTATTATTGGAATAAACGGAGCATGTCGAACTAATGAACTAACACAACTTAATGTCAAAAACATTGAGAAACATTCAGATGACTTACTATTAATTAATTTACCTAATACAAAGACAAAAAGAGACCGCAACTTCGTCATTCGCAAGGAATACGTAACGATTGTTGAGAAATATCAAGCCTTACGCCCGCCTAACACTCCAATCAATCGATTTTTTCTACAGTATCGCAATGGAAAGTGTGTTAGACAGCCTATGGGTACTAATAAAATTGGCAGTATCCCACGAGAAATAGCAACATTTCTTGAACTTCCAGAACCCCTGTTGTACACGGGTCATTGTTTCCGACGAACTTCAGCCACACTTTTGGCTGATTCCGGAGCTGATCTCCTGTCCCTTAAGCGCCACGGAGGCTGGAAGTCCAATGCAGTTGTAGAGGGATACATAGAGGATTCCATCCAAAATAAGTCTAAAATATGTGAAGGCATCGTAGGAGCCATTACACTGAAAGAGCCTCAATCGGATCCTTGGACTGGCCCTTCTACATCAAAAATAAGCCGTTATGAAACACCTAACCATCTCCCTCTCTCTCCAACATTCACGCCAAGGGAATCCGATGAATCGGTACAACTATTAAGTATGACAGATAGTTTACCGAAAAACAGTACACAAGTGACTAACACCAATATTACAGTACCAAACAAAAATATTACACTCAATTTAAATAACTGTAGCAACGTTACTTTAAAATTTTCTTAATTATACCTTAGTATTATTTTGTTATAATTTAAAGATTATTCTGTAATACTTACCTGTCATAATGTAGTAATTAATACCTAAACTGAAATAAAAGTGTACCTATCTTGTGATTGTAAACGTTTTTTTTTTTGCATTTAGTCATTTCCTCACTGAGGTGGAATGAAAAGTTACGTGTTGCACTCGAGTGCAAAGATTTTTCACCTCGTGCTCTTTTGATTCCCTCGCTAACGCTCAGGATTGTAATTTTGAATCACTCGCTGCGCTCGTGATTCAATTTTAGAATCCTTCGCTTGCTCGGTCATCAAAATTGAACACGCGGTTAAAAAGCAACTTTGCACTCTTGTATAACAAATAACTATTTCATCCCACCATCTCGGAAAGAGTATTTTTAATCTTCAATATCTGAGTGGAAAAGCCGTTTTTATTCTCTAGAGGATAAAGTAAATTGAATTTAGAACATCGTGTGCACTAAGTTTGTGAATTAAAAAAAACATTAAACCTATTTACTGCTACCTCTATGGTGCCGAATATATCATACAACTTTTTTTTAATTTGTTAAGAACTCAGACTCGGAACCTTCTTGGTGTTCTTTTTTCAATTTGCTTTGTACGCGGTTCTTTACGCGGCATTTTTTCACGTCATTGTTAAACCTTATATTAAAAACAAGAAACTTGAAAACAAGTGAAAAAACTAAAATGAGTGATTCTAGCGACGAGGAAGTTTGCTTGACGCCAACAGAATTGACTGAAACTGTTAATAATGCGCAAATGAGCTTTCTCCCTCAACAATCACGCGAGAAGTATTTAAAACAACACGTGGCAACTAGCAAAAGGAGCCAAAACTTTCTCAGAAAACGTTTTGCTGGCATATTTTATAGAATTATCCGAGAACAAGAAAGCAAGCACTCTATGGAGTACGTATTCGATGCTAAAAGCAACAATAAAGATGAAAAAAGACAAACATATCGATACCTATCCTAAATTAGTGGCATTTTTAAAAAGAGCCTCATCTGGTCATCAACCAAAAAAATCGAAGGTTTTCACAGTATCTGATATTGAAAAGTTTCTTAACGAAGCACCCGATTCCGTATATTTGGCGGCAAAAGTAAGTCAGTTGCACATTCAGTATCTACTTAAGTATATTAATCTCAATTAAATAGTATACTTAGTAGATGTTGATAGGCATAATTATGCGTTCATATCAATTTTATTCATTTATCTACTACAATACTCTTTACGTTACAGGTTGTTCTTATTATTGGAATAAACGGAGCATGTCGAACTAATGAACTAACACAACTTAATGTCAAAAACATTGAGAAACATTCAGATGACTTACTATTAATTAATTTACCTAATACAAAGACAAAAAGAGACCGCAACTTCGTCATTCGCAAGGAATACGTAACGATTGCTGAGAAATATCAAGCCTTACGCCCGCCTAACACTCCAATCAATCGATTTTTTCTACAGTATCGCAATGGAAAGTGTGTTAGACAGCCTATGGGTACTAATAAAATTGGCAGTATCCCACGAGAAATAGCAACATTTCTTGAACTTCCAGAACCCCTGTTGTACACGGGTCATTGTTTCCGACGAACTTCAGCCACACTTTTGGCTGATTCCGGAGCTGATCTCCTGTCCCTTAAGCGCCACGGAGGCTGGAAGTCCAATGCAGTTGTAGAGGGATACATAGAGGATTCCATCCAAAATAAGTCTAAAATATGTGAAGGCATCGTAGGAGCCATTACACTGAAAGAGCCTCAATCGGATCCTTGGACTGGCCCTTCTACATCAAAAATAAGCCGTTATGAAACACCTAACCATCTCCCTCTCTCTCCAACATTCACGCCAAGGGAATCCGATGAATCGGTACAAATATTAAGTATGACAGATAGTTTACCGAAAAACAGTACACAAGTGACTAACACCAATATTACAGTACCAAACAAAAATATTACACTCAATTTAAATAACTGTAGCAACGTTACTTTAAAATTTTCTTAATTATACCTTAGTATTATTTTGTTATAGTTTAAAGATTATTCTGTAATACTTACCTGTCATAATGTAGTAATTAATACCTAAACTGAAATAAAAGTGTACCTATCTTGTGATTGTAAACGTTTTTTTTTTGCATTTAGTCATTTCCTCGCTGAGGTGGAATGAAAAGTTACGTGTTGCACTCGAGTGCAAAGATTTTTCACCTCGTGCTCTTTTGATTCCCTCGCTAACGCTCAGGATTCTAATTTTGAATCACTCGCTGCGCTCGTGATTCAATTTTAGAATCCTTCGCTTGCTCGGTCATCAAAATTGAACACGCGGTTAAAAAGCAACTTTGCACTCTTGTATAACAAATAACTATTAAACTTCTTTCGCTTCACTGGATTTTGAATTGATAAAAGATAGTTTTACATTTTGTCACAATATTCCACTTTGTTTAGCATGGTACTAAAAATTTTCAATAAATGTACCTATACGTTTAAAATATATGTAACTTCGACATAGCTCCATAGTTATATTTATCTCGAGGGAGATCCCTTCTCTAAACACGTGTTAACCGTTGATAGCTGTCGATTAAACCCTTAGAGCTCATATACGCGAGTCAGGAAGTTGCAGAATTTAAATGACCCTACAGATTGGAACAAGTTTTTAGGGAAAATAATATTGAAATAGTTCGAATTTTCATTTGAAGCCTTTAATAAAAATAATATTGAAGGCTAAAAAGCGACGGATGGTTTAAAAGGCAAGAAAACCTCCGCCTTTTAAGAACAAGGACCGTCAATTACAATAGGTACTAACTGTCTTTAAAACCCTCAAGCATCAGCCAGCTCTAAAAAAGCTCTATTGAATATTCCTAAAAGAAAACAAAACACAACTCCTACCCATACAAAAACACTAAACGATGTTCTACTAACAACTTAATCACTCTACAAAGAAAACTTCAAGAAAACATGAGCTCAAACCACGGACAAAGTTTAGATATTCTACGTGCACCACTAAATCGTTGGCAGTGTTGGTATTTAGAAAAATAAAAGAAAGTGAATAGTTCCCGCTTTGATTATATAGAGTTCCCGGCATGTAGGCCTTAGCAGACATGCTACATCCAAGAACTGCGACTTTGCGACCACAACAATGTTGCATCGTGTTTTGGCGAGTCTGCGTTTGGTCGCAATAACAAAATCGCACATTTCGGCGATTACTTCGATGCTGCATCGCGTTTTCTGTGTTTTGTTATTAGACCGTTCTTATTACAAAATAAGATTTTCTTTAGACATGATATAGAGGTTTTAGACCATCGAGCTAGCTTTTGTAATAAAAACCTAACTGTAATCGAAATATAGAGTTATTTATACAAAACTAACTATTTATTCCGATACTAGTTATCAATTGACCTTTATTAGTAAAGTTTGATATTCAAAAACTGGCTCGAAGGTATAAATCTCTCGCTAAAATAGCTCGAGCTAAAGTAAGGTTTGAGCGCGGTTTCGTGTTCCGCAGAAGTGGAGTGTAGTATTCAGCCGCTGTATGGTGCTACCGAAAAGTGACTAATCGTCACTACTAAAAGTATCGTGTCTGCTACACCCCTAAAGAGTTGCCGGTATGTGAAGAACACTTTATTACGCTCCTTACGGACGTTCAGACTTCCAGACGGATTGCAGATGGTATCTATGTAATAAAGTGCTCGTTTTTTGTGAGGCGCCGAATTTTGGCTACGAGATACGAGCTTAGTTACCAACACTTTGTTGTTCGAGGATTTGGGTTCTCGTTTTTGGAAGGAGGATGTTTGGCGGATGCTGTGGCGTATTTTAAAGTTGAAACTGGCTGTTATATTTTTGAAAATAGTTGGACTGAGCCTTATTAGAGAGAAAATCGATTCAACTTTGAAACCTTACAATACTGGTTTAACGATGACTGTTCGTTTGTTCTATTGAAAAAGATGCAGTTTGCTGAAGTGAGAATTGGTTAATTCAGGCCACCAATTGGCCTTAGTAATAGCACTGGTGGACGGCACCACCCTACACATGCTGGGTTGCAATGTGGTGTGGTGTCCGTGGTAGGAATGGCTTTAATTTTGACAGTTTAACAACGTTCATTGCGTTATTTACGTTGTTGAGTAGACAACTTTTTCGAACATATGAAGCAATGGATTAGCAATTTAATCGAAAAGATTCAAATCGTGATAGATAATGTGTTACGCAATTAGGGTGACGGACACAATGTTTAAAAAAAAAACAAATTCAACGTCAGATGATAAGGCATCAAATACATTGGCAAATCGTTCAAATCTGCCTATATCATCTATTGCGCAGGTTACATACCGCGCCCACCAGCCGACCTCCACTTTTATCCCACATAACAAAGCTGAGCAATTAATTTTATTACAGGTTGATGCCGACGCGTTTGTGCGTGAACCGGTGGTTACGCATCGCGGAGCCGCGAGGGTCCTTCGGGGAGACGTCAAATAAACTTTGCAATCTCTCTCATAAAGCTTAGCTACGGATTAGGTGGGAGACAGAGGCGGCATGGAACGACGGAATTAATTGACAGAACATTTTGACAAGTATTGATAACAAACATCAGGTTTTTTTTTGTTGTGATCGCTATAACCAAACGCAGGACTGGCAGCTATAATTAAGGCCCACAGATACGGTATAAATATTGTTATTTATACACGATGGAAAGGAGATGCAGGATAAATAAATAAAGTAAAATAATCAAACTCGTTCCATACAGACGCCAATTTGAGGAGACACAAGCAGCTATAATCCCAGCACACTGTTATGGCCCCTGCCTCTTCGTGAAAGCTGCAACATGAAGTACACACAGCAGCAGATCATGTTACCACAAACTGTCGAATTTTCTCATTCGATTTTGAACTTAACCTTCAACATTTTAAGGTTTAAAATCAGTTGGAGAAATTTGACAGTTTCGCATAACCTAATGTTCTGGCGACTGTACATAAACAGTTTTGATTAGGACAATTTAAACTGTCACCTCTATTCCAACCCTACTCTATGCCCCGTACACACCATGCACTCGACAACAGGGTAATAATTAAAGGCAAAACGGCTAATCCTTGCTGACGAGCAAACACGACGCGACGTTGTATACACGCACATGTATATCGCTAATAAATATTAAACGGCTGGGAACTGGCGGATCTCCGTTTTTACTGAACATTGTTTTTTATTTTTGTCAATCGCGTTATAGATTTTTTTTTTTGTGGATCTGCAGCAGAAGTTAAAATGCGGACAGCTCGATTTCGAAATTGTTCAGAGCTTTTGTGCAGGTTGGTTTGGATAGCAGATTGTTTTTTGTTTTAAACTCACGCGTAGAATATTCTTTTATTATAAATTGAGTCGATTGTAGATTGAGTTGTTGTTGATGATTGACGAATAAGTTATGGTCTCGAAAAGTTTATCCAATGTATTTGATGATCTATTGAATTATGTGAAACTCGAGTCAAAATATGTTAAAAAGCTAAAAGACCTTTGCAATTTTCAAAGTCAAAGTCAAATTATTTGTATCAAATAGGGACATAGAGGCAATTTTTAACGTCAAAATTAACAATAAAATAGAATTTATTCTACTTGCCCCTTCCAAAAGGTAGTTTCGTATTGAGAAGAATGGACAAGGAACTCCACAGTTTCGTTTGTTTTATTTTGATTCAGATTTATTTATTCTAAAACATATTACAAAAACAAACTAAACCCAGCTCAACTTCCCAGCATAAACTCGTCCAAAGCTCGTTATGGATGATTTCATCTAAAAATCAATTAGAATTTCTATGACAGCGACATCACTTTGTCACGCCAAGTGGACTGATTGATGGGACTTGAAGTGAATTTATTTTTTTCCCCGTAACCCTTCGGTCAGCCATACATTCGCGTCATTCGGAATTGATTGCTTATGAAAAATGCCAAAAGTTACGCGTTTGAATTTATTTCGAAAAACGATATAGAGAGTTGATATGACAGAGGGGCATTAAATTACACTACGTATGCTATACGAGTTTAGTATTAATTCAATACGGTATAAAAATAAAAAGCACCAAAAATTAGTTTTTTTTTTTTCAAACAAACTAAATAGCTTACAAGTCAGAGTAAAACGCAACCACCCCTTGTAATGAAAGTGCAAGTGTGTGTGTATTGGTTGCCATCTTTTTAGCGAAAATATTTGGTTTTACTTGTGACTTGCGTCAGAGCGGCAACAACGCATCGTAGTTTATACTCAGATTTATCGTTTTAAGGTGCATGACCTATGCGTATAGACATAATCAATCAGCTGTTAGGAAAGATACATCGTGTTCAATGGGACAAAAAATTCAAAAATATTTTGCGACTAAACTACTGTTCCTATTTAATTGATTTTTGGTACAGAGCTTGAAAATGGTACCTAGTATAGGCAGTTTAAAGGAAAGCCCCTCTGTCGTATCAACTCTGTATAATGCCAGTGATACCTATAATAAATGTTCGGTTTCAGCTTCAAGTTCTACTTTTAAACCATCATCATCGTCATCATTAGCCTAGCCTTTTCCCAACTATGTTGGGGTCAGCTTCCAGTCTAACCGGATGCAGCTGAATATCAGTATTTTACATGGAGCGACTATCTGACCTCCACAACCCAGTCACCGGGTTACGATACCCTTTAGTAAGACTAGTTGACAGACTTTCAGGCTTCTGACGACCCGTAACGACTACCAAAGATCCACGAATGACAGCCGGGACCAATGGCTTAACGTGCTTTCCGAGGCACCTGGGGTCTTGGTATGTAAAGATGGTCACCCATCCACGGACCAACCGCGGCAAGCGTAGCTTAACCTGAACGATCGACCCGTGCGGCTATTATTACTAAGCGACAAGCCCCACTACTTTTAAACCATGATGTTTAAATAAAATGGCTTTCTTGAGCAACTCATCATTAACTTATAATAAGGTATTATTTTGCAACAGTTAGATGTACCTATGTTTATTCCACAAACACGGAGCGGGTCGTACAAAATATCAATAAACAGACAATTTCGATTCCCTGTAGGTATGGAACCACAGCAAAATTGCAAATGGCCGCCAATAACAGATGGATACGCAAATATAAAGCTAAGCTTCCAAATTACCTCGTTTAAATTCGTTTGTCGTCAATAGAAGGTGAAAAAACAAATTTACTGGGAATCGAATTGTCTTACTTCTATATTTTGAGACACGCAACGAAATCGGAAATAGGCCAGGGTCTAACGAAAGGTTCTAAGGTACAGCATGACGTTTATTTTCAATTACGTTCTCGTTTTTAAGCTTTTCTTTGTCATCCATCATACTTGGCAGAAGTACTTATTTTTGTTGATACAGTAACACACTGATACGCTTTGTAATAGTATAGTCCTACTTGCACATTCAAAAATAAATGAAACGAAAATTGTTTATAGAAAAAGTTGTTTTGGTTCGGAAAACTTAACAAAATAAGACACAGCAATGTGAAGGTTTAATATATTATTAATGATAAAATGTATTCCCCATAAACGCACATTTAGCCACATATTTTTAAATATTCGCACACAGAAAGCGTGCTATTTTGTTTGAAAACCTAATGAAACCTTCACTCAATTTAATAAAAGAACAACCTGTATGAAACCCAATGACGTGTATGGCAAAATATCTTCGTGGAATCAAACCGATTTCGCATGCAACCGTGCGACAGGCGTTTTGTGAAAAAATGTTAGTAGAATGACACGCTAATGTCGACTCGACACGAAACCCTGACCGACCTATATACTGACTTTGTAGAGGACAATCGTATTTGTTATTGAAACAAAGGCCGATTATGATGGTTGATTAATTGATCGGTACCTACCTATTTTTAGATAGGCATTTGTTTAGTTTAGACTTTAGAGACTTTTAAAAATTTTGTATCGGTATCGCCACATGCGAGCCGCGCGTCATGCTGACGTCACGCAAAATCCTGCATCGCGCAAGTAGAGTTTACCGCGCGACTAGCATATATACAATTCCTGACATCGATCATCGGGCAGTTGCCCACCAGACACGACACCCGTCTGGTTGGAGAATCCTCCCTTTTTCATAGAGTATTTGTGAACTTTACACCCTGTTCCTCGAATGTCTATAATTTCATCAGATAATGAGCATCACACAGAGAGTTGTGATAAATGGGTTTAATTCTAACACTTTGACAGTAACTTCTGGGGTTCCGCAGGGCTCCATATTAGGACCTCTTTTATTCGTTATTTTCATAAATGACATTAACACTTGTTTTCAAAATTCAAAAATATTGCTCTATGCCGATGATCTCAAAATTTATAGACCAATTAAAAATTTACAGGACTGCCTCCTGCTGCAGCAAGACTTAGACAGGTTTTCTGAATACTGTTCGCACAATAAGCTCCAGCTAAGTATAACTAAGTGTTGCTGTATAAGTTTTACCAAAAACAAAAATGTTCTGACCCATTCTTACATCTTAAATAATGTGAACCTAACAAGAGTGACATTAGTCCGGGATCTTGGAGTCTTGCTAGATGATAAACTGCAACTTGACGCTCATATTAGTAAAGTGGTGAATAATGCATTTAGGATGTATGGTTTTGTGATGAGGTCATCCACTGAATTTAAACGCCCATATACATATTTGTACCTTTATAAATCATTGATCAGGTCTCAGTTGGAGTACGCTGTTGCGGTGTGGAATCCCTTCTATACTAAGTATTCAGATGCGATTGAAAAGGTACAGCGTAAATTTTTGAAAGCCACGTTTTTCCGTTGTTTTCGTACCCAAGCATCTTACAGTGACCTTCTGGATAGGTATAAGCTACTAAACTTAAAGGCCAGACGAACTTTTTTAGAGACAATGTTTTTATTTGACCTATGCAACCATTCATATGACTGTATTGATATTAGTAATAGGATTTGTTATGTAGTACCTAGAACTACCATGAGCCGTGGAGTGCGTGCGAGACCACTTTTTGCTATAACATCAACTCGTACGAATGCTGGCTTGCGCGCACCCTTACGTCGCATTACTACTCAATTTAATAATATTTTCAACGATTTTGATATCTTCGCTTTACATGCTAATAAATTCCGTAGCCTAATCCGCCAAAAAATTTCAGAAATGTAAACCCAGTTATGTGTTTTTATCAACATAATGATGTTTCTTCGTTGTATTTGCATGCCTATTTAGCTTTAGTCATATATTTAAGCACATTATTTACAATAATATTATATAATTATTAATTGCAATCGCACTACGTAAGTGCATTAAAAATTACTCTTTTTATAATCTGTGGAAAATGTCGTGGGTTATACACTTGCTCACTTTGTATGAATTGTTTGTATATTATTGTAGTGTGTAACTGTTTATTTTCCTAAATAAATAAAATAAAAAATAAAATAAAATAAGATAATGAAAATCTTTGGCAAGAATGCGCAATCTCGTATGTTTCCAGTAATAAAACAAAACATAAGCAATATTATTCTTTGTTTAAAATAAGTCTATTTAAATTCAACCCCCGTACAAGACATTTATAAACTAACCGCAAATCTCAAAGATGCGGCCACAATAAAAATGTTCAGCCATCATAAAATTACCCTAGTCACAATCAAAAACCGCCTAAAGAGGAGTAAACGGGCGATGTTCCTGAGCATGCCTCACACATGCCCGGGCGATTTATAGCGTACCTTTCTAACCGCCATGTTGCGTATATTTAAAAAAAACCCTCCACAAGAAACGGCAGTGAAATATGTTCTGTATCTTTCTAAAATTGTGATTGGGGTTTAGGGAACGATAACTCTCACTTTATGACCCAATCTTTATCGGATAAACAATGGAATTTGAAATTTTATCTCGATCACGCATCGGGGATCGTTATCGACACAAGCTTTTTGAATATTAATTCTGTATGGATGTGTTCTTTCCCCGTAATTATGGATTTCCGATACAAACGCCGCGATTATGGCCCGCACATAAATATCGGAAATGACGGTACGTGTATCAATGACTTTTTGAACTCGAAATTGTTGCCCATTGACTTTATACAACGACCTGTTACGTTACGATAGCATGTGCTCGTCGATTCGTACATAATACACGTTACTTTATAGGTTTACGTCTTTTTTATAAGAATATATTTTAAAACCAAAGTGCCACAAAAGCCGAACAAAAAGGAAAACAAGACAAAACGATCATTACCATTAACACCAGCCAGCACTTAGAATTTTAAAAACAACACTTGAATATTCATTCACATTTATACTGAGACCGCAAAGAATAGTTGATCTTTATTACCGAAGGGTGCATCTCAATGTCCGAACACATCCGAACATTGTCGAACAAACCGTCTGCCCTAAGGAAATGGCACTCTCATGCAAATTTAATGATCTTCGGAACTAATTACTTCAGTCCGCACACAGAAGAGGTAAAGCCTCTATGTTTGTATAGTTTGGAACATTCTAGACTAAAGTTAGAAACATTCTAGCCCAGTATGTTTGAGGTGTAAGTTTCCAGTAATACAGAAGTTTGTTTTAGAGTTTATTATCGAGTGTATGAAATGTTTGAAGTCTGGGCGTCTTTGTCTTTTACGTTTTTAGAGTGGGATGTTTTAATGTTTGCTCTTATAATAGAGAACTGTCGTATAACTTTCTTCTTGCTGTATAAAGCTAACGGAGGATTAAAATAGTCATTCGAAGGATGAAGATAATTTATATATAGAGTAAGAAGTGTGTATTTGTATAAATTATTTATTGTTTCAAAAAAATTAAATGCTTAGTTCTATACAATTATTATGCAACTAACTTTATTTAAACTAGAGTAAGAAGGTCAATGCTAATGGTATAATATCCACTCTAAATAAAAATAAAAAAATACTCGACTCACGGATTTGACTGATAAGCTTTGTGGTAATGATAATGGTTAATAAATTGATCGATCTTTGCCCCAGTCAATGTTTCCTTTGTTAGTGGACACATTTACAAACCCGGGAATATTTATGAAATAAACCAACGCTGTTTATTCTGTTTCTGTTTATTTTTATTCTGGAATTGGTCTCTTGTAAAGGCCTCATTGGTCTAGAAGTGGGTTCGATTCCCAGGTCGAACAAAGTGTTATTAGGTTTTTCCATTAGGAATTTCTCAGGAGCTGCCTGGAGTCCCTGGTGTGCCCGGCTTAATGGTAATAGGCTCGCCTCCTATTACATGAGACTTAAACAGAGCTGGCGAAATGTCGGTTTACTACAGGTACCCCTCTGCCAATCTTTTTGGTGATCACAGGCGTGATATTATATTATGGTCTCTTGTCTCAACTCCAAATGTCTCGAATTCGCGGGTAAACATGTTTTTGATTCCACTGTGGTCTTGAAACAGCATTCCAAGACCTACAGACTACCTGACTTACAAAACGTACACCAGCATTCTGTTGTTTTCATCCATCTATACCTCCTTTGTTTTACACTTTTGCTGCCAGAGTCAAACAGAAGGTTTACCCTGTTTCCCGCGTTTTCAACTTCTATCCAAACATTTCCACATGCCAAAATCCAATCTGCAGCATTTGAGTCAAGCTCAAGATGGTTTAAAAACTTTATTCCATACTAGCTGTTGCCCACAACTTCGCCTGCGATCCAGGATGAATAGTAGCATATTTTATGTCCTTACCCAGGCCATGGTCTATGTGTGAGCAGGGGCCGTACTATGACGTGTTAATTCCATCATTGTTCCAGCGTGGAAGAGAGACGGAGCTATACATGACCGATAGCACTATCTCTTTTTCTCAACGGAATCATGATGGCGTTAACAGCTCATAGTACGGCCCCTGTACTTCATCCGAATCTGTTCAGCCGTTTTGGCGTGAAAGCGTAACAAACAAACTCACTTTCGTCCACTGTTGGACAATAGAATCGATATCTACACCTACTTATATTCTACTAGCTTTTGCCCGCGGCTTCGCTCGCGTTTATTTAGAATTTGACAATCAATTCGGGTTGTACTCTGCTTGTTGTTTGGCCGTTGCAATCGTGGGCTCAGAACGGAATATTATTCTAGAACGCTCCTATACACAATGTTGTATGTCCTTCTATTTGGCGCTAATACGTATACATTCATTCGACACACGCGAACATGCTACATATACCTGACCATGGGAAAAGCATTGCGTTTCCAAATGCACCTCTGCTACCTGCAATGTTTGCCCTTGCGCTTTATTAATTGTAACAGCAAAACTTAGTTTTATTTGACTGTAACAATCACCCTACACATCTACACTCACAGCATTAGTCTACATCTCCGCACACATCACACCACACCTGCACACTACACACACTAAACCACACTACACATACACACTATAACAAATTTTTTATTATTCTATTCTTGTTTTTTTTTTTTTTTGTTTAACTCATTAAATTTATACATGTATGTTTTTTTCCCTTCATAAAATGTCTAGAGTTAAAAATTTACCGTTGTAATGTCAATGTTCATTAGGTTAGTTCGGGGTGAGAGCCTGGTGATCCGTCACACAGGGTATCCTAGTATGGACGCCAGTCTTTCACAAAGGATCATATTTTATGCTTTTGTCTAAACGTTAAACTTGTTTCTATTGTGAACCTTTGTGAAAAAAAAAAGATAAATAAAGATTATTATTATTGGAAACTGGAGTCTTTTTAGAGAATTTTTTTCTGTATCCTTGACAACGTATATATGCAAAATGTCATGATATCGGTTCAGCGGCTTAGGGCGTGAAAAGGTATCAAGCAAACAAACTTACTTTCGCCTTTATAATATTATAGTTAGGAGGATGAAAAACCGGTCTATCGACACTGTAACAGATATTGGTAAAGGTAATGAAAAAAAATACTTTTTCATCCCACCATCTCGGAAAGAGTATTTTTAATCTTCAATATCTGAGTGGAAAAGCCGTTTTTATTCTCTAGAGGATAAAGTAAATTGAATTTAGAACATCGTGTGCACTAAGTTTGTGAATTAAAAAAAACATTAAACCTATTTACTGCTACCTCTATGGTGCCGAATATATCATACAACTTTTTTTTAATTTGTTAAAAACTCAGACTCGGAACCTTCTTGGTGTTCTTTTTTCAATTTGCTTTGTACGCGGTTCTTTACGCGGCATTTTTTCACGTCATTGTTAAACCTTATATTAAAAACAAGAAACTTGAAAACAAGTGAAAAAACTAAAATGAGTGATTCTAGCGACGAGGAAGTTTGCTTGACGCCAACAGAATTGACTGAAACTGTTAATAATGCGCAAATGAGCTTTCTCCCTCAACAATCACGCGAGAAGTATTTAAAACAGTACGATATGTTCAACACGTGGCGACTAGCAAAAGGAGCCAAAACTTTCTCAGAAAACGTTTTGCTGGCATATTTTATAGAATTATCCGAGAACAAGAAAGCAAGCACTCTATGGAGTACGTATTCGATGCTAAAAGCAACAATAAAGATGAAAAAAGACAAACATATCGATACCTATCCTAAATTAGTGGCATTTTTAAAAAGAGCCTCATCTGGTCATCAACCAAAAAAATCGAAGGTTTTCACAGTATCTGATATTGAAAAGTTTCTTAACGAAGCACCCGATTCCGTATATTTGGCGGCAAAAGTAAGTCAGTTGCACATTCAGTATCTACTTAAGTATATTAATCTCAATTAAATAGTATACTTAGTAGATGTTGATAGGCATAATTATGCGTTCATATCAATTTTATTCATTTATCTACTACAATACTCTTTACGTTACAGGTTGTTCTTATTATTGGAATAAACGGAGCATGTCGAACTAATGAACTAACACAACTTAATGTCAAAAACATTGAGAAACATTCAGATGACTTACTATTAATTAATTTACCTAATACAAAGACAAAAAGAGACCGCAACTTCGTCATTCGCAAGGAATACGTAACGATTGTTGAGAAATATCAAGCCTTACGCCCGCCTAACACTCCAATCAATCGATTTTTTCTACAGTATCGCAATGGAAAGTGTGTTAGACAGCCTATGGGTACTAATAAAATTGGCAGTATCCCACGAGAAATAGCAACATTTCTTGAACTTCCAGAACCCCTGTTGTACACGGGTCATTGTTTCCGACGAACTTCAGCCACACTTTTGGCTGATTCCGGAGCTGATCTCCTGTCCCTTAAGCGCCACGGAGGCTGGAAGTCCAATGCAGTTGTAGAGGGATACATAGAGGATTCCATCCAAAATAAGTCTAAAATATGTGAAGGCATCGTAGGAGCCATTACACTGAAAGAGCCTCAATCGGATCCTTGGACTGGCCCTTCTACATCAAAAATAAGCCGTTATGAAACACCTAACCATCTCCCTCTCTCTCCAACATTCACGCCAAGGGAATCCGATGAATCGGTACAACTATTAAGTATGACAGATAGTTTACCGAAAAACAGTACACAAGTGACTAACACCAATATTACAGTACCAAACAAAAATATTACACTCAATTTAAATAACTGTAGCAACGTTACTTTAAAATTTTCTTAATTATACCTTAGTATTATTTTGTTATAATTTAAAGATTATTCTGTAATACTTACCTGTCATAATGTAGTAATTAATACCTAAACTGAAATAAAAGTGTACCTATCTTGTGATTGTAAACGTTTTTTTTTTGCATTTAGTCATTTCCTCGCTGAGGTGGAATGAAAAGTTACGTGTTGCACTCGAGTGCAAAGATTTTTCACCTCGTGCTCTTTTGATTCCCTCGCTAACGCTCAGGATTCTAATTTTGAATCACTCGCTGCGCTCGTGATTCAATTTTAGAATCCTTCGCTTGCTCGGTCATCAAAATTGAACACGCGGTTAAAAAGCAACTTTGCACTCTTGTATAACAAATAACTATTGCCACGGGTGCGCCAAAGTTCACCTAAATTTTCAACTCCGATAATTGGAAATCCGAAAATGTTCTTCCTAACATTTTTCATCCTAACAATCACAATTCCTAACTACTCTGTCTCTAATGTTCATAATTCCGAGGCATTCAACTTCATAATGTCAGTAGCAATAAACATCTATTATACTTTTATTTGTTTCCCTGTATTTTCTCAACATAACCATCTTTTATACTATTATTCAAAGTCATATCTTTTTTGTTTAGATTTCTTTTTATTCATAATAATCAGTATTATATACATTAATCATTGTAAGCCCTAATTGTCACATGCCATAATTATGATATGCCTTAACATAATTTGCCATCGACATCGGGTGTGTAACGGTTGTTTTTATCATGAGAAATTGGATGCAATTGGGACTTTAGGGCACCCCGACTCGGACAGGTTAGGTTAGAAGGGGATGGCGGGGTCGAGTGAGCGAGCGAAGCGAGCGAATAGACCCCGCCATCCCCTTCGTGGTTATTTTTTTATAAACCACACAGAAGTAGGAGCCCCGCGAAGCGAAGCGGGGCTCCGTCGACCTAGCCCACCATCGACCATGCACAGAAAAAAAAACCTAAAACTATAAATATCATCTTCTACCCACATATATTTTTTATAACACTTGGTAAATGTTTCTTTCTGAGTATGAGTGAAAATATTATGGTAATTATGTTTAGGGATAAAAGCGTTATGATAAAAAACAGTAGGAGTTTAAATATATTTACATTAATGATATTATTGATTACAATTTTCGGAAACATGAGTGTTATGAACATCGCCGGTAGCACTACAAATAGTATGAATGAAAACTTTAGGATGAAAAATTTTAGGAAGAGTGATCATTCGGATTACAAATCGTTAGGAAGAACAATTTCGGGTAAAGAACTTTAGTTGAGCCAATATGGACCCTATTGCCACACTACACGTGGCGCCATCTATTATCATAAAAACGTTATTGTTGTGCTCCTCGGGAACAGTACTTTTTTTTCGTGATGAAAGGTAACCTATGTCCGTTTCTGTACACCTGACAACGTATATGCAAAATGTCAGGATGATCAGTATGTCGATTCCAATGTCGATTCTGTAAAAATGTGACCGTGAAGTGAACACTTAGGTGAAGTGAGCTGTCAGTGTCATCCCACTGATGCTAGGGATTTACCAAGCATTACATTTACAATCATAATCGAGATTTTAATTATTTTTTTATACTAATTCGGTTGATCATTTTATATTGTTTCAAGGCTAGTATTTAAGTGGCTAAAAATGACTATTTACGGGTTTTTTAAATAAAACTGTTTGAAACTCAAATTATTTATTTTATTTTGATTTCCTAAACTAGTTTCTGACTGAATTTCTGTGTTGCTGTTTTATAAAAAAAAATACTCTAAATAATGATATTTAGACACTTTTATACTAGATTACACATAATATAAAATCATCAACAGAACTAACATTAAAAAACATAATTAAAATCTCGATTATAATTGTAAATGTAATGCTTGGTCAATCCCTAGCATCAGCAGGACGAAACTGACAGCCACAGAGTACATTATAAATAGGGTACTGACAGCTCACTCCACGCTCACTTCACCTAAGTTTTCACGGTGAGATGGTTACAGAATCGCAATGCAGTTCAGTGGTTTAGGCGTGAAAAGGTAACAAACAAACTTACTTTTGCATTTACTAATATTATTATAGTTACTATAGGTAATTATGATGTGTTCAAATAACTTCGGGCTACATTAACTTAATTAATAATTTCCATATTATAATTAATGTTATATTTAATAAGGCACATCCATGTTCGCTTAACGAAGCTCTTGTTCATCATTATGTAAAAGCTTCAGATATACTCGTAGGCTGGTGAACGAAATGATTTTGGATAATGAATTGTTGTTTACTGATTATGTATGTTTAACGTGCGTGGTTTATTTATTTAGAAGGTACAATATTTTGTTTGGGAGGTACCTAGTCTTACCTCATAGAAACTTAACTTCCTCAAAGGCGCAAAAAGGGGCACTAATCGAAATATTAATTAGAAAAAGTTATTACAAAATCGACGACTTCCTTACTGGTGAATCACTGACTATTAGATATATACCATTTGACATTTTCTTTTTATTGTTTTATATAACTGTAATTGCTGTAGCCATAATTGACATTTGAAGTTATTGCATAATTTTTACTGTAATTGAAACCATTTGACATTTATTTGTATTTTGTATTATTTTATTCTTCTAATTATTTTGTTATTTTAAATTATAAACTCTTGTGTAAATTAAAAATAATATGTGTTTCATGTCCATGTGACGGTAGAGCATGGAGCACTATTATTATAAAATATCTATAAACTAATACCCATTTTTGCAAACCAATAAATGATTTGATTTGATTTTAAGGGCTGTCTTGTGGTAGGAAGTGCGACTGGTTCTGGGTTCAATTCCCGGGTTCTATATTGGGTATGTTCCATTGTCAGTGGCAGCCCGAAGCCGTCAACCTGCGATTAATGGCAATAGGCTCGAAATGTGGGTATACTTACTAACACACCATTGTAATATAGAAAGAATTTTTATTTTTATTTTTCTGCCCAAATAAGACGCCTATGATAAAATAAACATATAAACGTGATGCCATGTCATGTTCTGAAAACTATGCATTGTAAATACTCTCGTTACGCCATTTGCACATCAATTCCACGATAATCCTATCATAAAAATAAACAAAAATGAAACCACACATCGACAAAAAAGGAGCGATATTCAAAACTTTCGCTCAGATGGCTCTCAATATTGCACTGTACTACAAATAGGTCAGGCGTACATTGTCATTGTTGCAACTCCCCAACAATAGCTAAATGGAACTGTTGTCAGCCCCTGGCTTTGTCCGATGTCTACTCGATGCAGATCTATGGTTTCCGTTCAATGTTGCTTTCAAAAGAAAATATTACGACACTATTGCTGGATTGATGTATTTTCTAATATCAGCGTTTGTGGTTTCTGTAAATGCTGCGTCAGTCAGTACATTATTCTGGTTCAGATGTTGCTGGACTAAGATTACCATTATCACTGTCTAAGTCAATTTGTTATGTTGGCCCACTAGTTTTCATTTGTGAACCATAACGGAAGAAACAAAGTCCAAGTCCACTTTTGTCACAAGTGTCATAAAGAGCTAAAGAAGATAAACGTCAGATTTCACCATATTCTAGCAAAAATCTAGTTCCCCAAAGGTTGCATAAGTCAGGTGATACTTGCTCCGTGTTCCAAAAAATCAAATAATCTAATCTCATTTGCTAATAGAACGTCAAAATACGGAGATTACCAACCTAAATTCCATATTACTGTCGTCCAATTCCTATCCTGTAACTAGAGGCTACCACAGATAGCCGAGGTTGCATGTCCCCGGCTACTAACATTAGCGGCAATAGTGGGGTTCAATACAATCGATTGTCGAACGCGATTGATAA
Organism: Brachylomia viminalis; assembly: GCA_937001585.2. NCBI lineage: Eukaryota > Metazoa > Arthropoda > Insecta > Lepidoptera > Noctuidae > Brachylomia > Brachylomia viminalis. The sequence goes on from OW443299.2 coordinate 17,427,427, forward strand.
CGAAATAGTGCAGATATACCAACCCAAAACATATATACATATATATGTATATTATTTAACTATGAGTCAGATTTAATAATATGGAGTTTTATTGAACTGTATAATTGATCATTAACTCCTACGTTGTGGCTAATTACCACTCTAGGTATGGCAATGACGTAATGAATCTTAGTTTATTCAGCATTTAACAAAAAACCGTGTTTGTATAAATAGCTGCACCCAACGCCACATTTTATCAACCATAGCTACAGTTTTATTATCTTCTGCTTAACAGAAAGGATTTATTAGTCCATTCTGTGATACATTCTCAATTTTCTATATCGTCGTGAAGCAAAACATTTTGAAATTAACGCAATATTTGAATATTTTCGATATTAATACCCGTTATCGTCGGTTCACAGACTCGGGAGTGGAATTTAATCTCGGAAATGTACACGTCCACGCCTTTCATATTATATTTGTAATGCAAATAAATTCATAACCCCTTCGGTATTTGAGGATTTTGGATATTGAACAATAATTTTCGATGTGTGGATTGACTGGCTATCGGAAATTAGCTGATTGGAATTCTTATTGACACTGCCTTCTGAATGGTTTGACCAATCTTAATCACGGTTTTTCTGCACTAGCATTAAATATTTTTCTTTGCTTATTTCAGAGACATAAATGATAAATTATTTTATTTCTCTAAGTAGGTTTGTACTAACCGTTTTACATTTTCTCTGTCTACGGTTTTACACGTCAAACACATTTTTTTTTAAACTAAATGAGGCCGTCGTTTCCTATCTAACTACTCTGAGAAGAAAGGCCGAAATAAACTCGGATCACATATTTGGTTATTAATTGACATTTACATACTGCATTAGATTGATTGATGTAAGAGGTGACAAATTATTCAAGTTCACGTTAATTTATTGCGAAAATGGGTACATAATTCAGATAACATAATAACGTGTACATTGGTCGCTCCATAATGATAATCTGCGTGAAGGCATGCAATTTTAATATTAAATCACTCCTAAAGGGAATAATGTCAAAAGAAGACAAATTGTTAAAAATACATACGTCATAAATACACAAGTTAAACCATATAAAAAGTAATACACCAATAAATTTAAATTTTCATCAAATAAATTCAACAAACACAAAAAAAAGTTGGCGACAAAACACAACGGTTTTTATTATTGCCCCGAACGTTACGCAAAAAGTGGGACATACGTAAATTATTACAGAACCACCGTACTGTATGAAACACATTACAAATGGTTATATCATGGCTGGAGATCGTCAATAATTCAACAAAATGGCAGTATCGTCAAACAACAGGCGGAAATAAAAGGAAAGAGCATAAGGGAGTACGGTTTTCGCTAATAAATGAAAATTCATCCGAGCAAACAATGGCGGATCTCATGTTCGTTCGTATGAAAGTAAACATCTTTAAGCGCCCTTAAAATGGCGTCCAATGGTATTAACTGTCATGGAGTTTTGTGCGTTCGATTAGCTAGACAAATTCTCATTATGTCGACGTACAATGAAGAGGGAAAATGCTTTCGAGTTAATTAAAACGGGTTTGATTTACCTACTTATTCCACAATATTTGTAACTAACCATTTGCATTGTTTCACAATAAAATAAGTAGGTACAAGTTACTTTTCTTTTGTTGCAAATCTCGCTCAAATAAAATACAACCAATGATCTTAATCGGTTTCTAATTTTTTATGAACACTCCAAAAGGGACATTTTACGGTTTTTGAGAATTCAATATTTATGCAAAATCACTCTTTCTAAACCTTATCCAGCTATGGCGGCCGAACAAAATGTGGCCACTTAAAAGTTTAAGATTTCCCCTATTATTATTTAACGCTTTAAAGCGTGCGAACAGGCATAATCGCCTTTTGTGCTAAGACTTATTGCCGTAAAAGCTTTCACAGCCTTTTGAAGCGCACTTTTACAATAAAAACCGCAACATTCGAATTATTTATTGTTTCCATTTGAATTTTCCCGCGTTTTAGATATTCAAAGATGGAGATTTTAGAACGTAACAATACGAGCGTTTACGACCGTCGAGGACTTGATCTAGCCGTTTGTTCGGAATCCTTGTTTCAACGGTAGCTTGGAAAAGCATTTTCTTTTTGATTTTCTTGAGTTTCTCTTTCGCGTTTTCACCTGAACTTTGTCGAATGGATTTTAGGTATCGTTCACTGGTTTTCTTTTGTGCGTAAATATAGCTTGAAGCGGTATCTTTCGTTCTTTGAGAATACGAGGAATAGCAATATTTATGTAAGGGATCATAATGTTACGTAAAAGTACCTTACCTTAATAATATTGTTATAGAAAGCTAAAGGGAATCATTTAGATAATGTATTTTGTTTATATTGCTTTAGTAAAGCTTATGAATAAAACAACCAACTATCTACAGTTAAATACTAAAAGTCTGTTAAATCCGTAGACAGAGATAAATCCAAGTCAAAACTTGAAAAACAAAATAGTTTCAAATTATTTCAAAATTCGAACTACCTATCACAACCAACCAGGAAATGAAATAAAATCAAACCATAGACTACAACATAAAATAAGATTGGTAGTTGCAACGCGTCCTTATTTCATCTGAAGGCAATTTAACGCCACGTCGTCGCAAGCCTCCCATGTAATTCGTTTCCAACATGCAAATATGCCTAACGCGACACTGAAAAATTTCAGCCATTACTGTATTGAAACAATGTGTTACGTAATTTACTTATGGAACAATGAAATGGTATAAGGGGAAAAGATTAAAAAAAAACTATTTTAGGATTATATTTTTGTTTCTTGTTTAAGTCCACTGATCAAGAAAACTCTCATCTACCTAGCCTTTTCCCAACTATTTTGGGGTTGGCTAAACTCTATGCTAATTAAAATTTCTTCTGTCCGAAGATACATAATCGTAATGTACCTGATATTTGAAATCTGGTAGGTACTCGAAATAATAATTTTACGGTAATACCTATATAAATCATATTTTCGTAGCACTATTCGTAGCAACTACTACTTTCGTAGCACTATTTGCAGCACATTCGTAGCAACTAGTACTTTCGTAGCACATTTATAGCAACCAGTACTTTCGTAGCACTATTCGGAGCACATTCGTAGCAACTAGTACTTTCGTAGCACATTTATAGCAACCAGTACTTTCGTACTACTATTCGCAGCAGATTCGTAGCAACTAGTACTTTCGTAGCACTATTCGCAGCACATTCGTAGCAACCAGTACTTTCGTAGCACTATTCGCAGCACATTCGTAGCAACTAGTACTTTCGTAGCACATTTATAGCAACCAGTACTTTCGTACTACTATTCGCAGCAGATTCGTAGCAACTAGTACTTTCGTAGCACTATTCGCAGCACATTCGTAGCAACCAGTACTTTCGTAGCACTATTTGCAGCACATTCGTAGCAAGTAGTACTTTCGTAGCACATTTATAGCAACCAGTACTTTCGTAGCACTATTCGCAGCACATTCGTAGCAACTAGTACTTTCGAAGCACATTTATAGCAACCAGTACTTTCGTAGCACTATTCGCAGCACGTTCGTAGCAACTAGTACTTTCGTAGCACATTTATAGCAACCAGTACTTTCGTAGCACTATTCGCAGCACATTCGTAGCAACTAGTACTTTCGTAGCACATTTATAGCAACCAGTACTTTCGTAGCACATTCGTAGCAACTAGTACTTTAGTACTACTATTCGCAGCACATTCGTAGCAACTAGTACTTTCGTAGCACATTTATAGCAACCAGTACTTTCGTAGCACTATTCGCAGCACATTCGTAGCAACTAGTACTTTCGTACTACTATTCGCAGCACATTCGTAGCAACCAGTACTTTCGTAGCCCTTGTGAATATGGTAGTGTTAGTCGTAGTGTTGGTAGTGTTATGGTAGTGTGTATTATGACCTACTTTAAAACGTCTTGTAACGCGCTATTTCAATTGAGGAAGAACATCAAATCCACCAAGCTTACAACTTAACCTTCAATCAAACATTCCCAAACAACAACAGACAAACATATTGCTACGAAATTTCAACCATTACCTCTCAATTAGTTTAGTTAAGTCGAATACCCCACGTTACAGGCATCCGCGCATAAATTAGTCTTGTTAAGTGCAGTACAGGAATTTAATCCTCATATTTCGTCTGCACCCGGTTCGGCATATCTTTTCAGGTCTAAAATGAATTGTACATGAGTTGAATCAGTGAAGCTAATTTGGACTCTATCGCCGATACACGAAACTTCAAATTCGCTTGAGGGGTTGAGTTTTCTATTTCATTTCCAGTCCAATATCTGGAAGTATACCGCCAGAGAAATTGCAACTGTAAATCTTTTTGGATAGAGTTGTTTTTTGGTTGTGTGGTGTAAGTTTTTAATCCCGTTTGGAATTATAAAGCTCTGTTTAATGGTGCTCATTACTTGGTGAATGAAATCGGATTACCAGACGGCAACTAAGCTTGATCTCTGACTAAAACATGAAGGGGGTTTTAATTTTGAATGTGTAATAATCAAACTTTTGGGGATTTCCGGCATCAATACTTTATAAAAGGGAAGAGTTACTGGGTAACAATGTTTCCGTGATAAAATGGAGTTCGGTCTTTTTTTATAATACTTCGAACGTGTGGAATGTAAATAGATATTTTAGCTTAATTTTTACAGGTGCAACAACTTATTAAATTTAAAGCAAGGAAGACGAAGGAATGGATATCAGTTGTCTTCGAAAGATTATCCGCTATCCCATACATTTGGATCGAGTAGGTATTGAAATTTTGTATGGGACAGCTGAATATTTTTTCGCGATTACGACGTTTGACCCGTGGAGATAGTTGTTCAGTTTGATATCTGTACCACGCCCTTAGAAATGACCATACATTTCTATTTCTCACTGTATAATAATTATCATCATTGGCCTAGCCATTTCCCAACTATGTTGAGGTCAGCTTCCAGTCTAACCGGATGCAGCTGAACACCAGTATTTAACATGGAGCGACTGCCTATCTGACCTCCATAACCCAGTTACTAGGTAATACGATTACGATACCTCTTGGTAAGACTGATTGTCAGACTTTCGGGCTTTTGACGGCCCATAACTACTGTCAAAGATCCACGAATGCCAGTCAGGACCAATGGCTTAATGTAAAAATAAAAACGAAAAACGTCGTCTCAAAAAAATCCTGTAATTTACCTCTAATAAATATTTGATTACTAATACGAGGTAACCAGGAAGTAAACGTGAACATTTTTTAATGATGAAACTTCCGAAAAGCGTTCTGTTTTCAATGTTTTATTTCGCCAACCGTTTGCCCATAAATGGGGCGCTAATCTTTATAATCGTCTCACGTCTATCAAATGAAAATCCTCCGCTTTTTATTGTTTACCGCCTTTTATTCGATTGGTACTTTGAAATGTTTTTATGTTGCCTGTGTTTATCAGTATTGTGCACAGAGTACTTTTTTTAGTGTTTAAGTCTATTCTCTTATGGAGCCTCGTGACAATTTTGATTGACATAGACAGTTGACGCCTATACAATAATGCAACTATATTGTAAAAGTAACGGAAAGATGGTTTAGTTTTATTTACTCCTGAATTATCAGTTTAAGGGGGAAGTGCAAGGGTAACAAAGTCATTCAATGGGATAATATGAAATTAGGGGGTTGTATTGATGATTTTAATGATTATAATTCTGTAAATAGATACATGTTACGGTCGCGAATTTGTTTGGTTAAACATACAACCTGAAGGCCAATTCTCGTACTTAAAAAACGTTCAAATTCAAGTCGCAATCTCATCTCAACGACAATCAATGTCAAAAACTTGTCAAAATGTATGAAAATTGATTGTATTTTTGACAGATTGAGACTGAGATTAGAATGCGAACGTTCTTAAAAATACGGGAATTGCCCCTCAGACACTGACCTGCAAATTGCAAAAAACGTAATAAACGCTGCCAGTAATAAGTTGCACTCCCGATTTAGGATATTTTTCCTCGCTTTTTATAACATACGACACGAAGGATCAAACTATGGTATAGTCTGTGGCTCCGACGCTAAAAGGCTTAAAGAAATATTCTACCTCTACCTACATTATCTCGAACTAAAACCTAAACAGATTAGTGATAAGTAAACCATCAGAAACAACCCCCAAACATATAAAAGCTACAATATCCCCAATCCTCAACTCATCAATTAATTTAATTCAAAGTCAATCTCCCCGCGTACCAGAACCCTCTACAAAACTACCAACCACACAAAACTAACCAGATCTACCTACATTACCGCATAATCCCGCGGAAACTTCCGAATAGAAACGTGGATGCTGAAGCCTCTTTGTATTATACCTACTAGTTGTAATTTCCGCGCAGACGAGCCTTGCGACAATCCCGACTTATCCTTGTTCCTTGACAACACTTTCCCTTGGGCCTGTACCCGCTGTCAAATTTTACAATACACTTACAAAAACTCGTAAATTAAAGACATAAGGTCTATTTTCAGCTGGCGTTGGTTTTCGAATATCTTTGCCAAGACATAGCCTGGATTTATAGCGCAACTTCACAACTCTTGTAGTCGCTTTCATTTCACACACTAGTAAGTAGACTGGTTTGTCTTTACTCTTATTGTGTTTCGTTAATATTTCACGACCCTTGACGGGTAATGTCAAGTTACTAATTCTATTTACATTTGAAAAGGATGGTCCTTTGTGCTCTGTTTGGTCTTTGTTCAACATTTTAGGGTTAAAATCGTAGAGTTTGGTCCCTGATTGAGTCGTCATTCGAATCTGATCCTATCAAATTAGTGCAGAGTTCTCCCCCTGGTTACTAATGAATGCGCCAAATTAATAGGTTGTTAGTAACTTATCCTTTTAAAAGTTCGTTAATGGGCGCGCTCAAAAAATCAATAATAGACTTTTGCGCTTACACTTTTTGAATAATAATAATTTATTTATTTTCAGACAAAGTCCATTAGTTACTTACATACAATTAAAACATACAATTTATATAAAAATCACACATGCACAATAAAATAATCTCTAACATTCAAATCAATTAAAATACATACACATGTCATTCAAACCAAAAACAATTAAAATACTTTTATAAAACTAAAAAAATACAAAAATATTACATAATACGAGGCGCTACTATGAAGCTGCATCCACCCCTGCAACAGTGGCAGATCCCACCGCTTGAACAATACCTTCAGGACGCTGTTCGAGCTGTTTTGGGTGACTGCAGAGATCAAGTCCCGGACTAATAGTCATTAATTTTCTGATCTCTGGGCGAAACAATGAATGGAATTAAAATACTTTTATGCGCTATAATTATAAAATTAGAATAAAGCACATTTTATACTATGAACACACTAACAAAAGTCAGCAAAAGTATTTCAAATCACTCTTGCCAGTTTCCTACACTATCGTTCCTAATTCAAAAATTAGAATGGAGTCCACCATTATCTCGTTCGCCGCGTAAAATAGCTCGCTAGTGCGGACTATCGCGGTTGTCCTAATGCCTGTAATGTATGAGTGACTCCCGCTGCGAGAGACATATAAATTGCACGCGACTGTACCGCAGCCCCGCGTTTGAATAGAAATCGTCAGGATGCAGTTGTGAGGGAATTCCTGGTTTCCTTTGCTTCGAGATATGACTGTTTTCGACTTTATGCGCATATATCTGCTATAAACAGACTTCGGGTAGGTATTGTCGGGCTGTTAGCTAGTGCGCTCGAGTTGGTTAGAAGTTTTGAGCTAAAGCTATCTAGTTCCCGTTTTCATCCGATGCAAGATGCAACTGAACATTTATTTGAGAAGTATTATTTTATTTTATTTTCTTCTTTAGTAACTATTATTCACTATAGTGGGGCTTGTGGCTTAGTAATAACAGCCGCACGGGTTGATCGATCAGGTTAAGCTACGCTTGCCGCGGTTGGTCCGAGGATGGGTGACCATCTTGACATACCGAGACCCCTCCGTGCCTCGGAAAGCACGTTAAGCCGTTGGTCCCGGCTATCATTTGTGGATCTTTGACAGTAGTTACGGGTCGTCAGAAGCCCGAAAGTCTGACAACCACTTACCAAGGGGTATCGTATTACCCAGTAACTGGATTGTGGAGGTCAGATAGGCAGTCCCTCCATGTAAAATTCTGGTATTCGGCTGCATCCGATTAGACTGGAAGAACACAGTTGGGAAAAGGCCAGGCAGATGATGAGATGAGTAACTATTAATGTAATCATTTTCTTAAGAGCTACATAGAATAAAAACTTTTTTGGAAGTCGATTGTTTTTTTTAATAAAAAAAAATATTTTTCCCTTTTTAGTTGCGGTACCTACCCCACAAAAATTCGTATACCACTACTTTCTATGTAATTTTGTATAAATCAAGCTTGAATACTATGTGCTACAACTAACTTCCACTCGCGAAAAAATATGCTACTAACTTTGATAGAAAATGCGGGTGTACCCTGATATACTGAATATATCTGCGTAACGTGACGTTATGTTGTGTGGTTGCGTAAACAATGCATATTTATGCGATAGCAGCACTCGCAGTTGACTTGCAGTAATTTTTTGAAGAGTTCCGTTGTGTGTCTCCGAAACTCATCATCAGATCTACTTGGTCGGAATAAACATTTTTCGAACAAAACAAGAATTTTACAATTCCGTCTATATATGACAGAGTTATGCCATAAAAAACCATCCGAATTAATAACCTCATCCTTTTTGAAGTCGATTAATAAAATAAAAAATAACTTCGTTTCGCAACTTTTTCAACCACAACCGAACAGCAACGCTGTTCACAAAGCCCACAAACCGTAATCTTCTAACAAGCCTTGTTTAGTAATTACATTTTAATATAAACATCACATTGTGTAATTTTTTCTTTGAATTATGACTTTAATAAATCAACCGTCTGCTCAGAACGTCTGCCCACTAAAACAAAGACATCACGTGCCAAGAGATGATAAAATAAATTTTGAACATCCCCCCATTACAGAGCTAATGGGCTGTATCTCGAAAGCTAGGGAATAAAAGATCCGTCGATTAGAAACTTTATGTTTGAAATTTTCCGGAGTCCCCCCCAGAGCCTTGCGAACCTTGAAGATGTACGTACGTAGTACGGAAACTTGGGTGTATGCACCATCTGTTCTGAGATAAAATAGTCCTTTATACTACACCTGCTTGGAAAGTACCTTGATACTTTATCAAATTTACGGTAGAAAGTACGTCATTGCATATCGAAGAAATATGCGGGGAGAAAACGCATCTGAGCGGGAGAGAAAAGTGTATGAAAATCCATTTCTTACGTGGTTTTTCTTTTTTAATTTTGCGTAAGACTATGCGCTGGTAACCTAAATATCAAAAGCCAAAAAGTTTTTACAGTGAGTTTTTATCTCCAAGTTCGCAAAATGACACTGGCCACTAGCTGTGTGTTGGATGGTGTCGGGCTGGCAGTGCGACCCTGCGGCGGCAGGATAAACAATTTGAAAAAAGAACATGTGAAAATTGCAGACGCCATTGGCGCCATTTCAATTAGTAAAGATTTAGTTTTTTATTTTCCTCGTAGGTGTAGTAAAAAGCAATATGTATCACTCGAGAGAAAGTGCGATTCCCGATCTCGGGTGTTTTAAAGCCCTCGCCTACGGCTCGGGCTTCAAACGACACCCTCGACGGTAATCGGTCACTTTCTCCTCTCGGTGAACAATGTACTATTAGATATTCTCTTTCTGTTGCCATGTGACGTCTGTCATAAAAAGATTGAAACTAAAATGTAAGAACTAATGTGGAACTGGCAAGAAATTGGGCTGAAATAAAATAATATCAAGATCCAATATTCAAATAAAGAACACAAACAAAACAAAAATATTTTAAATAAGTCGAACACTATTTTCAATTAGAATTTCCTTTATCAACAGAAGATGACGCTAAGTATGAAGCGTTCTGCAAATGGCAGACAAGCGAAACGAACTTAAAGGTACCTTATAATGGCAGTGAAGTCAGAAAATAGACTCAATTACCTACGTATCGATTAAACATTAATCTGATACCACAATCAGAGGTTGATCACAATCAATAAACGTGAAAAACTGGTTTAATCTATTTTTAATCGTTTCAATTCCAAACGGAAGCATATAAGGAAGAAATAATGATGTGTAAGTGAACGTAGCTTAAAATAATTGGGTTCCAAAAAGAAAGCAATTTCGATAAAATAAAAATAAATTAATACAAAATCTGCGGAGTAGTATATGACTATTAATAACAAACGATTTCAATTTTCTCTGCACGCTCGAAAGCTCTTACGAGAAGATATTTTCAGCAATAAAACCTCATTGATCACACCTTTTTGTATCTAATAAAGCAGCATCCCACTTGCTTAACACACTTTCTTTCACAATCTGAAGGATTTCGAAAGGAATTCCTAATACATTGCTCCATATGTTTGAAAAATGCGTATGCTTGACAGCTAAATAACGCAATATTAATGTTGACGAATTGTTAAAATTTCAATAACCATTTTAACTTCATTTCTGCATTAGCCCTAAATTACACCACACTAAAGTGCACAGGTAACGTGAAAGGAATTCCTAATACATTGCTCCATATGTTTGAAAAATGCGTATGCTTGACAGCTAAATAACGCAATGAATGTTGACGAATTGTTAAAATTTCAATAACCATTTTAACTTAATTTCTGCATTAGCCCTAAATTACACCACACTAAAGTGCATAGGTAACGTGATCAGTCTTGTACATACATACATATAATACATATCAATAGATACAGCCTACATTGAGTAGATAGGTACCTACTGGACGGCGTTAGTCAAATCATCCATTACATGGATCAAAGGGGTGTTCCACGTGACTTGGAGTTATTGCTCGATACAGGTAGGTACACACTACGCTGTGAGATAACCATTGTAAGCAATAGCTGGGCTATATGTAGGTACATGTATATAGCTGACATGTACAGTGATCTTAATGGATGATCGAGAGATGGTGCCGTATTAGAGTGAACTTAGAAAGGAATGAAATATCAGGCCGTGGATAAATCTTATTCTATCGAACATGGAATCATTGTAGTTTAAGAAAGATTGTTAGACTTCACAAGCCCTGGATGTCATTGTTGGAAGTTCGCAGACAAATGATCATTATTTTAACTTAGTACTTAGCTTCATTATTTTACCTCATTAAACGCAAAGGTCGTCGGTGCGTATCTCCGTAATTTATTTCCATCACAGACACAATACCGAAAAAACAAACACTTACCGCGAGGCGTTCCCAAAAAAAAGGTACAAACAGACGCAGCACTCCCGGAACAATTATCTTAAAAACACCGTCTATGAATCATTATAAAAATAAATCACAAAAAGTGTTAAGAACCGCTTTTTGGAGGCATCGTACCACTTAAATTAAAAATCGCGAAAATTGACGGGCGCACTGAAAACATATAAATCTGAAGGCTAGCGGAAAATTAAAAAGGTTCCCGAGGCAGTGAAGCGGGCCCAGTGTCGTTTGGCACACCGTCGAACCGGGAATAATCAACCAATCTCTCATTACTTTACACAGCATCAGTCTTTTTGATTTTAAATCCCTGCAGACATCTCTTTGTCAAAGGACCTTTATAAAATTAATTGATGAGCGCGTTGAAAGCGAAGTGCGAATAATTGAAGCTCTGAAATTAATTTGATAGTATTTTTAGTTTTCTCTCGTTTTGTGGGAGTTGAGGCGATTAAAGTCAGTAATATCTACCTGTACCAAGTAAATGGGATACGTGAGTATATTGAGATCACTGATTTGTTAAATAACTTCATTTTTCTAACTGCCCTACTCCTTGACAGTTCATAAGTGCCTGTTAATGGTCTTTTTGAAATATTAGTTTGGGGATAAAGTTATTTTGTATTTGATATACAAATTAAAGACTAAGAGCTCGTGCGGCACCCAAATATCGAGCTTTTTTGTATGCCCAGACTTTGTCAAATGGGTCAAAACTGTTTTGTGGTGAACCCCTGACTCTACAGCTATGTCGTAACTGCTAATATGACCTTGCTCACTTTTTCAAAAATGCCATCTACTTTATCCGTAACAGGGCGACCAGAGAGACCTGCATCTTTGACATCAAGATTCTCGGATTGAAAACGCTTGAAACAACTTTGTGCTACTCTCTTACTGACACTGCGTTAAGTCAATAAATGTTACATATTTTCTTCGCGGCTTGTGTCGCATTTTTCTCTTATTTGTAATAAAACTTCAAAATGTATGGAATTTCTTCGTTAGATTCGCTCATTTCGGCGGACAGAAATACAATAAAAAATTTGCGGGAAATCGTTTTTACTTTTTCTTTTTTAGAATGTCATCTATTTAATGGTATGAAAACCGCCCAGATACAAACAGTATAGACACGAGCACTAATAAGTATACACTGTGCAAAATTTAAACGCGATTTTCTCGTGGAATATTGATTGCAACTTTGAAATAAGACCTATTTCATAAAAGTATAAGTTCCAAAATACTATGTTCGTAACCACATACAATTACCATCAATACAGTAGGAGAAAATCACATTTTGAAGTTGCTGTGTATTATATACATATTAGTGCTCATGACTGTACAGCCAAAGAGATTTTACTAAAACGTTATACCTATAAAATACGAAAAACTTTTCCCCGACATATTAAATGCTTTGAGTTTGAGTTTTGTTGCATACCATCTAAATCATTTTAAAGCCGAGCGAAAGCTAAAAGACGACCTTCCAACTCCATCTCTATACATATAAACGTATAAAATGCACGAAGGCATTCCCAATACCTAGTTAGCAATGGGAACCACACATACTTAGGGTCGTTCCGGTAACGCGCCATTTCTTCAAATTCCCGATGGCCGTACAATCGTTTTGGTTAACGATGCACTAATGCGTTTGCACTGTTCCCATTACCAGGACGCCGCCGACCACTCATTAATACCATTCGATTAATATCTACGTAGGTACGTGTACTGGTAATGTACAATTACGTATAATGGTTTCCCAAATTATGGTCATAGTAGCTGTAGTTTCAGAGGAAAAACTACTTTTTATTCACATGCAATTCCATGCAAATAAAAGGTACAGTTACAGAAATAAAACGGCAATTTTTCAACAAAATAATGAATAGATCATTCGCGGAATACCTGACCACATAAAATCATATTGTGCATGCATGAAATGGAATATGCATTGTAGAGTGCCGCGCATTTTCAACAACAATAAAATAAATCTGACGCAACAGAACCTATAAACATTCAAAAGCAATTTATTTGCCTCAATGCGATCTGAAATAAAGCATGTATCCCTTCATAAAGAATTCTAAACGTGCATTCTCGAATTACGCCATCTTGAGATTTATAGCAACCCGCTGTCCGCCATATTGTTCCAAATTTAAAAATATTTATTTCCCTGCCGTACGTGAATTGTTGCATTGAGTGGACTTCGGAGACTTTGGTTGGGTTTTATATGATCGCCCCGCGTATTGGTACTTCACGTGGCTTTCTACTGGCCGGGTTACGAAATTAGGTTACAATCTGCATCTTTTTTCATATTGCGGAAAACTTTTTGTTTGTGAGGCCATCGTTTTTCTTTAAACTCATAAAGATACCGTGAAACAATTAGATATTTTTTTTAACTATAAACATACTCAATTTAAGCTGGAATAACTATCTGCTCATATTTCAGGCAGTGAATTAGGAGGAATTAAAAATAAAACACTGACCTACACACATAAACACAGAATCACTGTTTGGAATACCTATATAAATTTAAAACGTAGCGGAAAATTAAAACGGCTCCTGCGGAGAGGAGATGCCTGAAAATAATGTTATATACAATAACAACGAAACAAACAATATGAAAAAATACAATATTGCCATGAAAAATGGCACCAAGACGCTTTTAAATTTATCACACACAATATCGGGCTAACGGGGACTGTTATCGTTTTTATTTATTTCCGCAAATAATATCGCGGTGTGATCATTAATCCTGGATGTTTTTGTTTGGTTAGTTGAGTGTTGTATTGGAAAGCTCGTTGCTGATAAACGGACGCTGTGCGATCTGTCCCCCGCATTCTTACCAAAAAGATCGTTTACACGAGTACGCGATCGTCGCGTTCATATGTCACTCAATTTTTCGGCAACCTGGAAAGTGACTTCTGTCGACGCGACCACGCGTTTGGGTTCGCCGAACAAAATGCACGCGACGATCGCGTTGGTTAGGACGCAGCCTGAATAGATAGGTTCAATCAATCAACTCAGCCTATCGCCATCAACTGAACATGGAGCATGGAACTCTCCCAAGTTACGCCTCAACACCGGTCTCCTTCTTTTGCATCATCTTGTCATCGATCCATCTAGCTGGGTTTGCTGGGATACTTCACAGGTTATTCTGATTCGCAATGTTGTCCTGTCTCCATGTCATGGCATGAAGTAGTCTTAACATATCCAGTTTTGTTTCTCGTCGACCACGTAAACGGTCAGTCCCGGTTTTCATACAAATATCTATGACTGTCGCTATAGGTGATCAAAAGCCCAGAAGTCTGACAACTTGACTAGCTACTTTTAGAATATGAATATTGCTTAATTACAAGTTATGATAGCCACATAACGGTCGCTCCGTGCACCATATAGAAATACTGACAGCCAAATGATTAGGTGGAAAATAGCTTAGATAACCGCATGATTACTCTAAAAAGTGACCCACACATAAGTATAGAGAGAATGTTTTATTATTACTAGTTATTTTCTGTTCCACGTCATCCCGACCCGATTTAGCTAATGCGATGTAGTGTATGACGTCAGAGGAAGGCTACTTCTTATAGATCTGACGTTTTGACGTCAGAGCTTTTCACATATTACGTGGATATACCTAAGTAATGTGGCTATCATGATTTATACAAAATTTGTTCTATCTGTTTATTCCGGAATATTAGTATATAGTTTAGTACGTAAATAGCTTTTAAGAAGATTGTAGGGATTTTTTTTGTTTTTATTGGTTTTGTTTGTAAGCCTTTAAGGGCAGGACAGGTATAATAATATATGTTTTCGTTGTTTTGTTAGTTTTAAATGTTCCTTTTCTATTCAAATTTAAAGCATTTATTTCAAATAAAATTACAGGCACTTTTGAATTGTCAAGGTGTCGGTCAGTCAGAAAGATGAAGCTAGTTGCCCATTCCGAAGCGTAGTAGGTACCTATGGAGAAGAACAGGCAAGAAACTCCATGGACACTCTTTGAAATTAAAATATTGTTACAAAAAGTGGTTACATCATTCGTGTTGAAATTAAACATGTGAGAACGATGTAGAAAGACGTGCACGTTAAAAGCGTTCGTAATAAAAAAAAAGATAAAAACAATTCAGCAATTAAAATAAGCCGTGGCAGCTAAGAGATGACCAGAGCCTACTGACGGCGCCCGTTCACGAACATGACGTATGGATCAGCACCATTCAGGTCAACCATTTTGAAGGGAACTTAATGATCCAATACACACGCTACCACCAGCGACACATGTGAGTGAGCATGACATACTCTCAGCCGGCAGGGCACAGGCGGGAGGAAACGCCCGGGTGTCACCACTGCGATGATCGCCCCGAGGACACGGTGGAGCATACGGTGGGGGCCTGCCCTGCATGGGCGGAGCACCGCCGTGTCCTCGTAGAGGTGATCGGCAGCGGCGGCGACCTCTCACGCCCGGCCTTGGTTCAAGCCATGGTCCGGGGCGAGGGGGAGGCAGTCGCCTCCTTCTGCGAAGCAGTCATGCTAGCGAAGGAGGTGGCGGGACGGGAGAGGGAGAGAGTCTCCCGTCCAAGCCGCCGCGGTGGACGCTCCGGGCGTCGGGAGCCGCGTGACGACTCCCGGCCACCGTAGGCGCGGGCCTGCGGGCGGTGAGTAATGGGTAGCTCACCGTCCGATCAGGATCAGGCCCGTGCCGGACGGCGCGTACGTGTTCCACGCGCGCCTCAAAGAGATGTCAGTATCGAAGAGGGGGCCCACTAGGGCCCAAGCCTGCCGGGAAAGCGGGATCATCCATAAGGGGTACCGCTGACCCGGAACATAAATGACACTCCCTTCCGCTCCACCCAGAGCGGGAGGGGTCATTTGATGATTTCCCATCCTCAAAAAAAAAAAAAACGAACCCAGTAAGCTTTATAGTGGTCACACATGTGCTATGCAATTATACAATACTAAGATATTGAATTTATACAATGCAAAGATAGGTTTTACAATCTACAACAGCTCCAACAATATTTTCGAATGCTAATCAATAGGTTTATGCGCCCTTGTGGAGCAGGACTAGTGCTGAGCCAATCATTTTTGTCAGTGATGTAATCCCCAAACTTATAATATGTTTGGCTGTATAGTGTGCGTTTTATACAAGATTTAAATTTCGTTTCATTCAGTTGGAGTATGTGGGACCGGCCAGTACTCGACGACTGGCTCGGGAGAAGGCACGGCTCCCTGTCGTTTAGGATGACGCAGGTGCTGTCGGGGCACGGCTGCTTCGGCAAGTACCTGTGCCGCATAGGCAGGGAGCCGGACGCTCGGTGCCACCATTGCGTCGATTGCGGGGAGGACACGGCGCAACACACGCTCGCCGAGTGTGTAGCTTGGGAGGAGCAGCGCCGTGTCCTCACAAATGAAGTAGGAGGCGATCTGTCGCTGCCGGCCGTAGTGCGGAGAATGGTCGGTAGCGCAGAGTCGTGGGACGCGGTGGTGTCCTTCTGCGAGGACGTGATGTCGCAGAAGGAAACTGCGGAACGGGAGAGGGAGATCTCGACTCCCTTTCCCGGCCGCAGAAGGCGCACCGGGCGCAGGAGAAGGGCGGACAACGCCCTTTTCCGGCCCCCATGAATGGGTCCAGGGGCGTGGGACTTGGGGAAGTCCTCGCCCCCTATTTGATGGACCCGAGGCGAAGGCACGCGTGGGTGTCGGCGCGCGCCTCTGAGGCGATGCACGGGGTAGTTAAACACCTCACTACCCCGTGCAGGAGACGAGGCCCGGACAGACCGGGCTAGCACTAGTGTGGGGCTGCGGAAGAATTTCGACTCCCGCGGCCCCGCGCGCACGTGCGAGGAGACACCGGGGTGGTTTTAGCCGGTAAGAGTCCGGCACGCCCCTCCGCCTTTTCCCCAGGTGGAGGTAGTCCATGAGGATTTCCCCCCGTAAAAAAATAAAAATAAAAAAAAATAAAAATGTGGGAAGGTATTTTATTGTAACATTTTAAACAGTACTTACCCCATGAAGGATGAGTCTACTTTAGCCAGTCTGAAACCTGGTTGAACTAATTGGTCCCTATTTCTAGTCCTATAGTTGTGTCTTTCATCTCTTTTACTGAAAAAAATAAAAAAAATCCGTACGTACATGGTGTTTTCATAGATATATTGACAAGGTACCGTCATGATGTTAATGTCTTCAAACAGTTCCCTTAGAGAACCGCGCCCGCGGAGGCTGTAGGTATATTGCTCTGATGGCTCTTTTCCGCAGAATAAAAATAAACTCAATGTCGGCAACCCGCCCTGCCCGTCCCCATTATAAAATACTGTAAGACATAATACTATGAAAATAACTGAAATAGACTAGCCTCGCGGTATCTACATGGGGCACACCAACAGTGTTATTACAAAACTAGTTTAAACGATCAAACTATGGTCTAAATCGTATCTGTCAAAGTTTCTCTTGTATTTTATAGCATCTTTTTCATTGTGTTGTGTTGTTTTTACCCGAAAATGGATCTTAACATGGTCGATTTAATTGATATTGAGGATATTGAAGCCGCTGAGTTGTTGGGAACGCCACGCCGACACAACATAAATCGAGTTCGAATCAATCAAATAAATTAAAATTAAATTTGAATCAATTAAACACTGATTTCAAGTTAATCGAAGTAATTTATGTTTATTTACTTTTTCCTCGGTACCTACTCCAATTCTCAGATCGTTTTTTCTTTTGTTGGTCCATCACAATAATTATGATATTAAAATTACCTACTATAGAAGGTAATACTATACAAAGAGGCAATTGTTCTATTAGAAACTTCGATAACTTAAAAATTCCAAAGCTAAATGAACTTTGTTCAACTTGCGATGGTTTTGTTTAATGTTATGGTTTCATATAATGCGCGAAAATTTTACGTTTCGTTACACGTACCTAGATGTATTATTAGTACTTAATACGACATTAAGTCATGTGCATAAACCTAAACAAAACTGCAATCGACGAAATAACTAATATTCCATGCAAATTAACACTCTCAATATTTTTAACACTCCTAAACATCATAATAATCATTAGCGTATTAACAAAAAGTTTTCATTTCTGAGCATACGGAACGTTGCAATAGAATGATAACATGGTGAACGAATAATATTTGTATTACTCTGTGGTTGTTACAAAGACAATGGTTCAAATGACGGTACTAAGAAGACCACGGTTTTTTGAAGTTTTGTAATATGGACAAATTTAGACCATGGTTCTGCAGATAAGCCTGGACTTCGTAGCACAGGTTTAAATCAAGGTTTATTTAGTTTTTTGTAATAAGACTGCAAAAGTTTTGCACTTCTATCTAATCGGAACTATTTGAATTTCGAATGTTATATTTTTTTAAACGTTGCAACCTTCTTAGTAATAAAAAAAAACAATTGGCGGGAAATCATTTGTCAATTGTTTTTTATCACACATCAAAGTTCTACGTACGCAACGAAAATGGAATTAAGTCGAAAAGATTTTAGAGCGACGATTTTTTATGATTTTAAGAGTTCTCTCTCTCCGCAAGACTGTGCCGCTCGTCTTCAAAATGCTTTTGGGAGAGAAGCACCTTGTTTGAGCACCATGAGGCGATGGTTTGCTGAATTTGAGAGAAGTCCAGTTTCTTTACATGACGAATTTCGTGAAGGGCGACCTTCAACTGCCGTCAACGAAAATAATATGGCTACTGTTAAGCGGCTAATTGAAGAAAACCCGCGGATTACCTATGAGACAATTCGAGGACTATTGGGGATTGGTATGAGCCAAATTCAGAAAATTGTACACGAAGAATTGAAAGTTCGGAAACTTTGTTGTCGTTGGATCCCTCATGAACTGACAGCGGAGCAGAAGCGGGCTCGCGTGGAATGGTGCTCACAGATGCTACTGAAGTACGACCACGGACATTCTAATGCTGTTTATGACATTGTCACAGGAGACGAAACGTGGGTTTATTGTTTTGAACCCAAAAAAACAGCAATCTTGTGAATGGGTGTTTGAAAATGAGAACAGGCCAACCAAAGTAAGGCAGGCGAGAAACGTTGGTAAAAAAATGATCGCAGTTTTTTTCTCAGCTACGGGTCCCATCTGTACAATTCCACTTGAAGATCAAAAGAGTGTTAATGCCGAGTGGTATTCTACCATTTTTTTACCCAGGGTGTTAAAAAAAGATCGCGAAAGACGACCCAAAAGCCGCGTTCTCCTACATCATGACAACGCTTCTTCACACACGGCCAACAAAACAAAGTCATTTTTAGCTTCCGGAAAAGTACAACGTCACCCATCCTGCGCATAGCCCCGACCTAGCACCCTTTGATTTCTGTATTTTCCCCAAAATCAAAGATTTGATGAGAGGTTTCACTTTTACCAACTCCGAAGAGGCAGTGATAGCGTTCAATCTACACGTAGAAAACATGCCTACAGATATGTGGTCCTCCTGTTTAAAAAAATGGTTTGATCGCATGAAAAAATGTTTAAAATGTAAAGGAGAGTATTTTGAAAAGCAATAAACATATAATTTTGGTTATAACATGTGGTTTTTTTAAGTTACGCAAAACTTATAGTGTGACCTACGTACATTAGTAAATTGACGGGTTTTTCTTACAGCATATGCTGCTGAACTTAGCCGTCCTGCAAGAGATGTTAAATGAGGAGCCCATAGCAGCCTTGAGTCAAGCGTGATCCCCAGGAAAATAGTTTTATTGACGAATTCTAGTTTCTCCTTATTCAATACTATGTCACAATCACTACTTTTAATATTCGGTAAAGCAAATCTTTTGCACTTAGTTTGTTTACTAAATTATTATTAGTGAACCAATTGTGTACTTGTAGTAGGGCATTACTTACGTCGTCAGGATTTGATGCACGTCTATTTATCTTAAAAATTAAGGGAGTATCGTCAGCAAATAACGCTATTTGTGGTTGGCTATTTTAATAAATGGGGTAGATCAATAATATATACTAAAAAGAGGAAAGTACCTAATATCGAGCCTTGTGGAACACCCATTTTTACTTTGAAGTTAAGTTAATTGACACCATTTATTTATATTATTTGGACTTTTTGCTGTCTATCATTTAAATAAGATTTTACTAAACTGAGCGCGAGTTTATCTAGTCCGTAATGCTCAAGTTTTAACAGCAAGGTTTCGTGATCAACGCAGTCAAATGCCTTGGAGAGGTCACAAAAGATTCCTATAGCATCTTGGGCCTCCTCCCACGCTGTAAATATGTGTTTTAATAAAGTGACACAGTAGTAGTTGTTGTTGTCAGTCGTACAACGTCCTTTGGTGAAACCATATTGCTGATCGTGTAAGATTTTGTTGGTGTTAAAATAATTAAGCATTTAATTGAGCATTAATTTTTCGAACTCCTTGCTGACTACCGATTACTAGACTAGATTTAAAAAGTGGTATAACCTTACTGTATAAATTGTTATAGTTATTGTTTGCTTTTCCAGTGCGTGTCCCAAATAATATTTTTATTTATTTATTTCTAAGCACGTTATTCATAAAGCATTACCGTAATTTTATTGTAAGAAAAGTATAACATAACTTGGCAACCAGTTTTCATAAATTAGCATCAAATTCTTCCCTTAGCCTTTTGTCCTACACATAAGAATCTACCCTCGAAAACAATATGTAAATACACATTATTAAGTTTAGTATAAGACCGGTATAATACAATAAAACGAAACAGATAAGGAAATCCCGGGAATTTTAAATTGTTGCGAGAAAATCTAATAATCCCGGCTGGGGATAGACGCGGGTCGGATCAGCCAATTGATCAATGACAGGAATTCTCTGAATTATTGAGAAATTGTTCTCATTCGATTATGGGAGGCGGAACGAGAGGATCAGTTCGAATTGATTTTAATGCTGAAAGTAATAATAATACATATAACCTAATCTCCAAACGAATGCGGTACAACTGTTTTATAATAATTAAGGCCCTTGTTGATCTAGTGACCGCAAGTTCCACTGCTGAGCGTGAGGTCCTGGATTCGATTCCCGGCTCGGCCAAAGTGCTGCTGGGGAGTTTGTTCCGCCACTTCTTCTTCCCAGCTAAAGCACTAGGAAGTGGTGAAGGGTGGGCGTTTTGGGGGGACTGTCTTATGTGATTTTGACGTTCAAAAAGTGCTGATTCTCAGCCTAATTTGAATAAATGACTTTTGATTTTGTTATTTGGTTTTTCCATCTGGAATTTCTTTGCAGCCCGGAGTCTGGACTTGTGCCCGGTTGATGGCAATAGGCTCGCCCCATATTACATGGGACTTCAACATAACTGGCTAAATGTGAAATATGGGTGTTACTAGGTAGGTACATCTCTGCACAACCCTTCAGGAGATTACAGGCGTGATATTATGCTGTCAACCTCTTCAAGAACAACTCAATCAATCAACTCGTCTATCGCAGTCCACTGCTGGACATAGGCCTCTCCCAGGCTGCAACACAACGCCCTGTCCTCCGCCTTCCGCATCCTGCCTGTCCCAGCCACTTTCTTGAGGTCGTCGGTCGATGTAGCTGGGGGACGTCGCACGCTACGCTTGCCGATACGCGGTCTCCACTCCAGGACTTGTCTGCTCCACCGGCCATCGGTCCTTCGACAAACATGGCGCGCCCACTGCCACTTCAGCTTGCTTACTCTGCAAGCTATGTCGGTAACTCCGGTTCTTTTCCGGACAATTTCATTTCTGATTTTATGTATTATAACAATTATTTACTACTTAATATAAATGTGACAAGACATCATATCTGGGGGCCTCTGTCAACAAAGATATGAGCCCGTCCGAAAGTAGTTGATTCCTTTAAACAAGTGACAAATATTTTTTTTCGAACGGGCATAAATACATCGCGAGTATCCCGGGACAGCTGTCAATTCGTGTTGTCATTCATTCTTAGTTCGGGCTCCTAAGTAATCTTATGTCCGTAGGTGATACGGTGTAAGAAACGCCCGTAACTACGGCCGAAACTACGGACTTCGTGCTTAGGGTCCCCCTGTATACAGGCGGAGTTTTGTAAGATAGGTCTGGCAAAATCCGAAACTACAATAAAATATCGCTTAAAAAGTTATGAGCTAGACTTCGTAGAAAACTTAAATTGTTCCTACGAGCAGGCACAGTCACATTAGCATCTATTAATTACGGCAGTAATTAAACGCCTTGAATACCTAATTAAGTTAAGCAAAGTAACAGTACTAAAGGTAAAAAAAAAATACCTAGAAAAGTAACGAATGTACGTAAAATATTACCTTAACCCAGAACGGAATACGTATGAGCTAATTAAAAATATTTTAAGAGCAGCGAATTACATAGCTGCTTTAAATGAATATATCTAAGTATTTTTTTTTACTTTTATTTTGAGGGACATTCTTGTGAAGGTACTGTGCATGTATATATTTTTGCCGACGAATTAGGTAGGTTTTCACTGACGTTTACTTTTGACATCATTGTGTATTAATAAGTAGACCTACGGTCCATTCATACTCGTAGCTGTTGAGTTTGTATCACTGTCAAAATCTCAGTAATCCTTATCGCTGTTAAAATAAGGTTGCTGTTGGGTTGCTGCCATTGACAAGTCTGTCAAATTCACAATTATTATAATATTGTTACAACAAGGTTGCTATTGGTTGCTGCTGTCAGAGGTAAAAATAACTGTGAATGGACGTACAAGGATCTATTGGCGCCTGAATGACATTGACAGGGCGTTGTTCGTAAACATTTGTGAAATTGTATTGACAAAACAAGATGGCGGCGTTAGTTACAATTTCGGCTACGCGCCAAACGATAAATTATACCGCTGCAGTAGAAAATGTAAAGAGAAGCCGGAAAATGATGAAAACCTCGCGGTGGGACACCATACATGCTGAAAATAACTAATAATGATCAATTTACCTCCTGTCATCTCTAAATTAACGTTAATTAAAATCAAAATTTCTATAACGCTACATTTTATAAATTCCCAAGAACAAAACCTGTCTTCGAAAACTTCAGAACAATATACAACATTTTCAACCCTCAAAAGCCGTCAGATCTCATAGATTGGACGTCTAACCTTAAAGCGATAAAGTAAATTAACCGCCCGCGGCTAGCAAACAACTTAATTGAGTTAACCTGTAAACGTCATGTCACAGTCAACCCTTTTCTGCCGACGTTATTGTGTTTCTTCTCTGCAATTTTTAGACTGGCTTTGTTTTATTTCCGTTTCATATCTTTAGGGTTCATATTTTCTACGTAGGTATTCTTTTGGAAGTTTTTTTTTATTGGATTTACATTGTCACGTTAACATTTTATTCATACATCTCTATCTATTAATGTTTCCTAAAATAAAAATAAATATTGCTGGGCAAAGCCAACTCCAAGTTACGATATAAAAACTTATCCACGCCAGCAACTCTACCTTAAACTGCATGGTCTTATTGTCTGAAGTTGTTTCATAATGAACCGTATTCTGTACAATTTAAAAAGAAAATGCTTTTCCAGTCGACCCTTACGTTCCTTAATAGCCATTTAAACTGAAATTAAAACGGATTGCCTGCATCGGAATCCTTTTGTACCATAAAAAAAAAAGACGCTGTACATTTCGGGCTCAGGTAAACATGAGATCGTACATTTCCGCGTAACAAATGAAGAAATATCATTCGTGAGTCCATAATTTCATATTTTGGGAGCGTTTTCCTTCATTACACGTTTTCCGAGACAAGAGTCTAATCTCCAACGGCCTCGGCCCGCCCCGTACTGTCTCGGGGAATTAAATTATGCCTTTCCATGAATATTATACTCGATGTCGCAATCTTTTTGCGTTACTCAACCGAGACTCGACTGAAAAAATCTCAATGAATCATAATATAAAATCCTCCAGAGTTTAGGGACCTGAAGCTTAGCGACCAGGTAATATCGATCATCTTTCTTCTAAGATGATGTGGATTTTAGTTTCAATTTATGCTCGTAACTTGATGTTGAAGACTCAAATTGAATTTAAAATCTGCTTGTATTATGTTCCTGGGTTGCTAACGTACGCTATTTGCAGGGAAGTGGAGTTGGATGTGCATTTTATTTTGTGCTTCTTCAGAAAAGATAATCCTCGCAAGTGTAGTTAAGTGACTTGCATTGCTAACTATCAATATCTATTTAGTTTTTAAGTCTACGTTTTTATAATACTAAGTATATTCCAAGTTTTAATAAATGTTCCCAAATAAGTGAAATTCATAATATGTATTTCTCAATTAGAAATTATATTATAATTTCTTATTGAGAAATAAATTTCTTTAACCCTAGTGCAACTGTTCATACTTACACAATCGTTGGCACCTATAATCAACGCTACAACCAAAACAATAACTCCATGAAACCTCTGTTTATACAAGCCTCTGCACTCACTGGAAACAGCCTTCATTTAAATGTTAAAAAAATAATGATGGCCCGCATCACAGTTCAATCTCGCGGAAAGCAAATAATCACGGCAATGTATCCGTCCATGACAGGTCCCCCTACGGCGCCGTAGTTTTTTATCGTAGAGCCGAGATAAATGTCCGGTTAGCGGGGGTCCAACGTTGATTTATACAGGACGTCCGTCAGGGCAACGAATTACGTAGGCTACGATGTAAATCACCTAACGTTGGAGGCGAATCGATAGCCTTAATGCCATACCGATGTGATTGCTTTCGTAAAGGTGTTTGGTGCTCGCTTGAAAGTTTACGGGCTGACCAGTCATTCGGACCGATTCAAAATATCACGTAGTGACCTACGGTCGTGTTCAAACGATCAATTTCAACCTTACCAGATGAGACATTTTGTTTCAGACAATCAGTTCATGATTATTGGTACGGTGTGAATTTGGAAACGAACTGGTTGTTACGAAACATGCTTAATGAATAAGCTGAATAAAATCCTAGAGATAAATCCCTTACCAGCTCCATCATTAAACTAAAAACTCATACAACTCATTAAACTCGCCTTATATACGTCAAAAAGTTGCCATCATTTCCCGCGCTTGTTCCACATGCACCGCGCCACAGATTAAAAAGGTCAACAGACCCCTAATAGATTAAAACAATAAGTAGCTCAGTAACAAGGCACGGGCACCTTCATTATACGGATGTTTATTAGGTACTGGCTGACTGTAAACTTTTTATAACGAAAAAGTTGACGATCGTAAAACACGTACAGGTGGATTAAAAAGGGCAAAGTTTCGTAAGGGCTGTGTCCCTACGGAGTCGGATTTAGGCAACGAAGTACGTAAACTGCGACAACTTAGAAGTCTTTACTGTGAGTTTTTATTTTGTTTCTGTATTGTAACAGCCTGTTTGGAAGTTAAATGGGACGTGGTGGCTTAATTATGTTAGGTGTCTTTTTTTTGTTGTTGTGAAAACCCGATTTTTTTTTCTTTGAAGTCCGTGTTCATTTGTATAGCTTTGAATTAAGATACAGATAGGGATTCAAAAAACCTTAAGATAATTATCCGAATTCCAAGAGTATAAAACTTCGAGCCAAAATTCCGACCGAACTCTTTCCCTAACTGATAGACAGCTGTAAAGTCTGACAGACAACCTACAGGTATTGCTGAGAACATAATACCCCACAATCCTCGCACTAATTGACATCCAAGTTACCTCTCAAACACGTCAAACACATCACATCAAACAAGGCAGACGCTGAACAAACCAAATGGCTAGATAGTTATCCACCATGAATAACACTATGTCACCAAGTCAGACTCACTGCCTTTCATTACGAAGACACTGCCAGCGTTGTCTCAGATACTATAATTGGAGTAGGATACCCTTCAACATGAAATAAACCTAAACTTCCAACGTTAAGGTTGGATTTGGAATGGGGAACCACACAAACGTTTCACTTTTAAAAACGCCTCGGATGTTGAGTGGAGGCTTGAAGACTTTAAGATCGGAATGGGTGTGAAAAATGGAAAGAATACTCGTTCCTCACTCCGCATAGCATGAATGTAACTAAGGATTGTTGTCTAGTTTTTTCTGAATGGTAGTGTAAGATTCTTTAGTAGTGTTTGAAGAAAGGTAAAGTGCACTTTGGCTAAGTACCACATCTAGAACTACTATACATAGACCTAGTGACGTTTGCTAGTAGAATCGCTAAATCATAACCGTATCATTAGTTTTGAAAAACGTGCATGTAGGTAAGAGCAGTGGTGGCCCTATGGTATCGGCCCCAATTTACGAGTTATGGGTCATGGGTTCGATCCCAGGCAGGCACTTTACTTTATGTATTTAATTTCATCACCACTGCTCTAAAAACGGTGAAGGAAAACATCGTGAGGAAACTGGCATGTCCTAGAACCAAAAATTTGAAGACTTGTGACATGTGACCAACCCGCACTGTGCCCGCTACCTCTCACAGAGAGGAGGCCTGTGTCCCAGCAGTGGGAACATTCTATGCTGATTATGTATGTAGGTACCTACGTTAACTCGTAAGTAGTAATTACCCCCTATGCATTGACTTGCAAATGCAATAGGTATTGTAAAGTGCATCTTTCGTTTCGTGAATTGGATTTTCTCTTCTAGATAAAAAGGTACATGAAACTTTTTCGCACAAACTTTTTATTGAACTGCACTACCAATATTCCAATACACCATTAAAGTTTAAACCCCAATAAAATATAATGTATAACCCCCTGCGAAAAACATCCCCGCGTTCGAAACACCAAAAATAATAATCACACTGAAACAAACTAATCCATAAAAGTCATTCGCACATGACAACTTACGTTTTCAAGCAAAAAGTTTAATTTAGCCCTTGAGTTATAACCGGCAGCTGGTGTTTTTAGGGTCGCCAGATCATAAAAACTAACGAAAAAATAGAAAGTTCTAATTTCAGTTTTCCTACCTCTAATTTACTACGTTTTAATGCCTTTTTTCTTCTAGAAATATAAACAGTGTCGTCGAACTTTAGGCCCATTAAAATATGGATAGTTTAATAAAAAAAACTGTTGTATGACGTCCCTAACGTTGGGTGTTATTGGACGAAAATTGCAATATGCCTGCCGAGAAAAATTACAAGTGGGAAAAGCTGAGCCCAGTAAGCACCCTTCAAACTGCAGTGAGGGGAACGGAGCTTCGAGGCGACGACTGAAAATGCTTTGTGATAATGAAAATGGCGGATTTCAGTGCTCACGTTGCGTGTGAGTAGATAAAAGGATGGAACAATATTATTATCCTTTTGTTTGAAAACATAAGTATTTCGATATAGCTTTTACAGAGAGAAAGGAAGAAAAATAGCAGACAAACAGATGTAATTTCCACGTTCTGGTCTTTAGATCCGTTATTAGTTTTTAGTGATAACTTTATTACATATACTTATATACCTAAAGTAGGTACTTACTTAAAGGAGGTACCTACCTGCAGTATATACCTACCTGCTTCTAGAATTCCAAGAAGTAAGTGCATATATTTTGTTTCTCATTGAAAAAAACAACATAAGAACAGTTATACAATATAAAGCAATAAAATTTCAACGAAATCTCCAAACGGCTGGTTGACACTTCCTGTGACCCAAGGGCTGGCTTTTACCTTGGCCAGAGGCTAAGCATTGCCATACAACGTGGCAATGCCGCCAGTCTCTTGGGTACATTACCAGTCGACAGCGATGCGGAGGAATTTTTCGACGCCATATTCTTATTTGTTAATAGTTTTAGTTAGTTTAGGTTATTATATTTTAATTTTAATAGTTTGATAGTTTATTTATCTTCTTAAATGTATAATCAGATGAAATATATTCCTAAATAAAAAATATACAGTACCAATATCTTCATAACTACACAGATTATGAGGTGTATTACGTAAAACATCCTCATGTAACGTACCTGTAGCAAGTTACTATCTACTATAGCTAGGTACCTCGTTAGTTTTCGCATGTTGGTCCCATGAGTCTCGCGCCGGCCGCGATCAACATCGCACCTAATATGAAAAGCGACGGAGAGGAGAGAAAAAAAGTTTGTACTGACGTTATTATTTTAGGGTAGATGTGCTGTACTTATATTCTTTTTTTTTTCAGCAAGTTTTCGTGTGTTTGTCCAGCTAGAAAAATAATTAAATTATGTGTCAAATGTTTTTGGAAGCCAATCGATCAACGGCCTATGAAGAAAATCGACACGGTATATGTTGCAAAAAATGCTAAGGCCTAGCCTATTATGAAAAATACACAAAAACAAGGAATTTGAAGTCTGCTTTCGATTCATATACAGCTTTATTAAAGTCGATTTTTTTCAGGCCCACAGAAATCTGAATTAAGTAAAAAACTGGCCAATTGCGTGTCGGACCACGCACAATGAAGGGTTCGATTGTTGGGATGAATATCTAAGTATACCAAGAACAAACTTAACATTGTAGTTGAAAAACATGTTTTCCTATACATCGATATCGTCACGGTCAATTGTCAATCTGCAAATGAAAGAATATGTTTAATATACGCAAAAAAAAATTTTGGGTGAAAAAACTACAAATGAACGTTTTTTGGACTTTTCCTTTACTTGTGCTGTGACGTTGCTTCTTTTTAAATTTCATGATTCTAGGTCAACGCGAAGTACCTAGTAGTATTTATTTGCAAGTATCAAAACACATCACTTAAAAATAAATATGGCCGTATTTTTTTATTGCGTTGACTTAGAAGCTTGATTTTTTTTTAACTCTAAGGGACCACAGACTTACGTAATTGATATTAATTTCAACTCGATACCTCCATGCTTTTCTGAGAAAAAGGGTCTTGACAAACTGATAGACAGACCAAACGGACGGACGGACAACGATGTGATCCTATAAGTGATCCGTTTTTTTTCCTTTTGAGGCCTTAGGTACGGAACCCTAAAAAACACACGCGCCTGATAATTTACACTAAGTACCTATATAGGGTAGGGTGGTCTAAGACTGCGCGGACATCATAGCTATATTAGTCTATGATCATAGCTCGGAAACAGAGTGAAGTTCGTAGCTTGTCAGAGTTGTTTTGAACTGATACGACACCTGTTACCGCTCCCGGAATATAAATAAATATTCCGGGAGCGGTAACAGGTGTCGTCTCAAGGCTTATCGAAAAAAACCATGCCTGGCGCATGGTTTTTTTTAAGTTGAAGTTTTAATCACTGCATTTAATCTTATTTTGCTATAATTAGAATGTGTTGAAAATCACTAGATTGAAGTAAATCTTTAGTTACGTTGTGAGATTTAGCAAGCAAACACAGTCCGAAGACAGTGCCGGTGACATTAGTTCAGACCATTCTGCATCGATGGCGACACCAGTATGCACTATTTGAGATGAATGAACGTGTAAGACTCCGTGCGCTCATGCATAATCAGCCTATGATGTTCCCACAGCTGGGACACAGGCGTCCTCTCTTCGAGAGAGGGTGGGCTGCAATCCACCACGCGGGCCAATGCGGGTTGGCAGATGCCACAGGTCTTCAAATTTTTGGTTCTAGAACATTTTCTCACAGAAAGTTTCCTCACTAAGTTTCTTCACCGTTTTGGGAGCCTGGGCCCTTTATTATTTATTTTTTCTCCATCTACTATTTTTTTACAGGCAGGTAATGGCTTCGAAAATACCAAAATTTTATTAAAAAAATAGTTGCCAACCCTAGCCGGAACAAACAAACAAAAAAATATTAAATTATAATAATAATAATATGAGACAACATCCACACAAGGTCTTCAGGTCCCGAACTAGGCAGAGCCCGTACTACGGTAACCTGATGACTGATATACATATACACACCCAGACACAGGTCAAACAGACATGTTCATGCACACAAATGTTTGACTTGTCCGGGGATTAATTGTTTTCTGTTGTAAGTACCGTAGGTATATACTTTCATATGCATTAAGTAAAAAACTGTTATTTTGACATTACAAACAGACACTTCAATTTTAATTATTTGTATAGAAGATTATCAACTGCGCGCTCTTGCAATGCCCGCGCATTCTTATCGAACTCAATGCGCAATCTTAAACGACCGGGAGTGTAAGAGTGCACGTTTCCCTATTTTTTAGTTTGCTTAATTTTTTTGTTAAAACTGTTGATCTCACGTCAAAGAGTCTATAAAATAATGTTACTTAATTACTAAAACATATAAATAAATGAAGTTGATTTTCGTAATGCTATTCGTTTTGATTCTATAACCTCTAATAAGTTAAGTGCGCCGTCTTAGACCACCTTACTTACCCATAAACGATGTCTCATTCACTCACTAACGGTAAATTAAACGTCAAGTCACGCATTAACGTTTTACATGCTCCAATCATGGTAGCTATTCGTTCCCCTATACATTTTCAAAGCAGTCCCCTAAAAACCGTAAGATAGCTGACAAGTAAAACGTAACTATGGAATATGTTTGAACTTACCAGCATGCTTCATTAAAGTTTAATCAGCAATCAGTGAGAGACTGACTAGCGGTACTTACGGAAGGTGGATTAGCGAAGCAACTGAGTTTACTTAAACCCCTTTGCATTCACTTGAACTTGACTACTAGGTAGGCACAACAACCTACAGTGGGTACCTACAGCTATCATTTCAGTACCCAAAAGAAGGCAATAGTAGGTATATCTACCTACAAACAAGTCGATATCGAAACACCTTAGCTCCCATAAAATCAGCTTTTAATAATAACCCTAGCAGAGGCGTAGGTACCGGTGATAACTTTGCCTGGAACAAAAGAAAGAAACACTCCTTCCGCGATTCAGAATGTCAACTAGGTTAATTTTACCTTACTGCCCTAACCTAATTCCAAGGGTACAGTTTTCACCTTTATCCAGTCACTGACGAGAAGCCCTCCCGGTACGGTCAACATCCGTACCGGCCGGACGTCATTTCAGGACCGGAAAATCGCCAATCTCCTCTCCCTAGGGTCTTTTTTTTATTTTACACGCTCGCGTTACTGACATCTGGTGTCGACTGTACTTCATACAGTTTAGTAGTTTGTATATGAATGTAGGTATGTGTCGTGTTCCGATAATCTACCTACCTGTAATATTTTTATTCGATATTTTTTCTTACGTGTGTTCTTTGCCTCGCTAAATCGAACCAGGGAATTGATTGTTGAGAGTTCAGACCAACATCATATTTTTGGCGAAACTTAGGCAAAGCAAGGGCCGGGTCCAACTCCCATTCTTTTACATTTTCAAATCAAACGTTTATTTGCTAGAAATACATTGTTTTGAGATCTTCTAACCTAAGTGTCATTATACGAGTATGTACTATCGAGGAAGTTCATATCTATGCACCTTTAGGACTATTTTTCCCTGTAGCGCTCGGGCGCTAACAGTAACTAACGTAAAACAGATGCGGTCATCGTGTTCACGGGATTTTGTTCTAAAACTGCTTAGATATGAACTTCCTCGATAGTACCTATTCTGCCTGCAAGCAAGCGTGACAATGTTATTCTTATTAGGTACATTACTTTTATTATTATATATTATATACTAGCTTCTGCCCGCTACTTTGACGGCACGGTTGGCGCAGTGGTTAAGCGATTGACTGCTGCGTTATGTGTCGCGGGTTCGATCCCCGCACGGAACAAATATTTGTATGACCTGCAAGTAGTTGTTCCGGGTCTGGCTGTTTGTGTATGTGAGTTTAAATGTTTGTAAACGCACCCACGATACAGGAGAAATTCCTAGTGTGGGGCAAAGTTTAAAAAAAAAAAAAATAACTTTCCTGTATAAGTACCTACTACGTTTTTACGTTTGAAGTTTTGGTCTCACAAACCAAAATATGAAGAGAGTCAGGACTGGTGACTGGTGACTGGTGGTTCAGTAGTAATTTCCCAATACTTGTGAAGTTTTACGTTTTTAGTACAGTTGTAAATTAATGAACGCAGGAGCGTTCTTGCATATACTACCTACCTAATGGTACAACACTGATACTGATGCAGATACAGGTTATTCCTGGCGCACAGCTATCAATTATTAAATAACAGTAGATTGTAAACACACGGGGTTTCTCATTAAAAGTCACCTAAACTAATTTTTATTATTTACTAAAGATGACAGAATAGGCCTAAACTTAATGTTTTTCTGTGTACGTTCGACGAACTATCATATCAAGCATACAAAAAATCAAATGCTTGGAATAGGACATAGTTTTGCAAAGCAGTCGTTGACCTTTTAAGCTATTTGCTTTGTTGATAGTTGACTAAAATAGCCGTTCTTATATTATGGTAGGAGAAATACTTACTGCTCGATTTTTGTGATTGGTCGCATTTTTTTCGGTATAAAACCAACTTTTAACCAACTTCAAAAAAGGAGGAGGTTCCCAATTCCACTGTACCTATGTTTTTTTTTTTTATGTTTGTTCCACGATCATTCCGCCAATTATGAATTGATTTTGATGATAATTATTTGTTTGGTAGGTCATACTTCAGAGGTGATCCCATATAAATTTTATCGAAATTGAATCAGAGCTTTTTGAGAAAATCCACAAAAACAAATCACCGATTACTCGAAGACGCCTGAACCGATTTGGAAAATTCTTTTTATATTTCAATGGGTATACTTCCCAGATGGTCCCATTTAAATTTTATCGAACTTGGTCAAGCAGTTTTTAAAAAATCATCAAAAAAATATTTTTAAATAAAAAAACCGCCTTCTCAAACGGACGTGAATGTGTAAGAAGATCGTACTCGAATTGGTGTGGGGTAGGTACCATAACTGAAAAGTGAAAAATAAAAACTTTATTACAAAAATAAACAACTGACTTCCAAAAAAACCGAAGTTAACGTTATTTTTAACGTTTTTTTTTTAAGTCTTTGTTTTGTTTGTTTTTTATGTAAAAAAGTTTTTGTACCGAATAGTGGTTGACTAAATTGATTGTGAAACGGTTTACCAAATGTCGATTGGTCCATGAACCGTTGGTCAATATTGTCTTTAAACCATTAACTTTTCATCCAAAGAACTTTTCACCCACGAACGTTTCGCCAACATAACTCTACGTCAGTGAATGCTTAACCAACAGAATGTTTTAACCAATGACTTTTCACCCAAAGAACAATTGGCCAACAGACACCACAAATAAAATAGTCAGCTGCATGAAGGTGGGGGCTCCGATGGCTCATCAGGCTAAATTCGAAACTATGGCTAATAAGGCAGTTGTCCGATTTATTTTGCTTCAAAATTTAAGGTACCTTTGACCACTTTGTCCTACTATCCATAGTTTCGAATTTAGCCCTGATGTGCCATCATGACTGACATAATTATATTCCCCCACTTCTATGCAGCTGACCTTTTTTTTGGGTTGAAGATGATCCCAAAAACCGTCCCATAAGGTTTCGGCGCGGTATGAAATGACTATTTTTTTAATTTTTGTACAAGACTGCCCCACTACTCGAGCAGCTGACGCTCAGATATCATTTACACTAAGGAAAAACTATTTTTGGTATGATTTTCAGGCGGTATAAAATTACTTTTTAACTAACGCCACCGCCCGCGCCCGAACTATTATGTCATGGTTGACTGCTTAGCTCCTTAAAGGTATAACGGGATAGGTCAAATCTGTAACTATCTGCAATATTCTAACCTATTGGCTCCTCTTTTTACAATTTGCGGTAAACTATAGAGGAATACGAATAAATTGAAATACTGCTCATCCCCCTAGTAAATAGCGTGATAATTTATAGCCTTCAGACAAAATTAAAATTTTGCATAGATACCATGCATTTATTCACTATAAAATTTTTAATTTATACGGTTAATATTCTTTTAAAGGAATAATTTCTCTCTCCTCTAATTTAATTATTTGTATGTTCCTTATCTATAAAAATAAAGTCAGAAATCAAAATCAACAGTCACTTATTCAAACTAGGCTGAGAATCAGCACTTTTTGAAAGTCACATGAGTCAGAACGACAGTTCCCCAAAACGTCCGCTCTTCACCACTTTAGATTTAGCTGGGAAGAAGAAGCGGGAAGAGCGAAGAAGCGCGAAGAAGAGAGAAGTTTGTTATAAAAGTTTATACCATGCTCAACAAATGAGTTATTAACCTTGTGAAGCCGGTAGCCGGAAAGAGAACACGTAGTTTGTACTTATTTCTAGTGTTAATATTATGAATATCACAGAGTTTTTTGTTTATGGGTATATTTAGCCGAAGATGAATTATTGTGATGCCACCGTGGGCATAGGTACCAATATCTTTTAAACAAACTCTCAGAGTAATTCTAGCACCTAGCTGGTAAGTTGCTCGAACAGCTCGTTTTCGTAACCAGAATTCCGTAGGACGTAACACTATGAAAATAACTAAAATAGACTAGCCGAGCTGTGTCAACGTCAGTGTATTGTCTTACTTTCCTGACGGCGTTAGCGGCCGAACTGAGCCTTCCCACTAGGCTTGATATAATAGGGGTTAAAGTATGAAATTGCCGTTTTATTGTATTAGGTATTTCGAATTGACATAGAACCTTCATGGTTTGAGATTTTTGAGTGAAACTTTTTTCACATGGTAGGTACCCATGAAGTTCTTCTTTTAAAAAATGTGCAACATTCGATTATCGACTTTCAGTTGTACTAGTATATTTGTAAATTCGAGTTATTTTTGAATACGAGTTCCGGCGCGGAACTAACGCGGCAAAAACAGCTCGCAATATCAATGTTGCGTTAGGAGAGGGGACTGCTAATGAACGCACCGTGCGACTTTGGTTTAAACGCTTTCGTGATGGAAACTTTGATTTGAAGAACGAACCACGTGGAAGACCGCCCACACAGGTGAATAACACTGAATTGAAAGAGATGGTGGAAGCCGATCCGAGCCAAACTACCCAGGAATATGAGAAAATATGAGAAATGGGTGCCTCATGATTTTACTGATCTGTAGAAAGAAACGCGTGTTGAAACGTGTGTTGGTTTGTTGAATCGATACAGAAATGAAGGAAAAATGGATCGAATTGTGACATGTGATGAAAAGTGGATTCTTTACGATAACCGTAAGCGAAAAATGCAATGGCTGACCCCAGGTCAAACGCCGCAACAGTGTCCTAAAGCAAAGCTTGCCAATAAAAAGGTAATGGTAACTGTTTGGAGTGTTTGGTGGTCTCAGCATGGTGTTTATCACTATAGCTTTCTCCGATCTGGTCAAGCAATAACGGCAGATGTCTACTGTGCCGAACTCCGAACAATGATAGCAAAACTAGCAGTGAAACAGTCCCGACTCATGAATCGATCTTCACCATTATTGCTCCATGATAACGCGAGACCTCATACAGCACGAGAAACCGTTTTAACTCTACAGGAACTGCAATTAGAAACCATTCGTCACCCTCCGTATTCGCCAGACCTTGCTCCAACGGACTACCATTTTTTTCGTGATTTGGACAATTTTCTACGTGATAAAAACTTTTCTTCTCAGGAGGCAGTACAAAATGCTTTCACACAGTTTGTCGAATCTAGATCACGAGAGTTCTATCGCAAAGGCATAAATGACCTTCGTATTAGATGGCAGCAATATATAGATAATAATGGTAATTATTTTGATTAAATATTTATGTTAAATAAAAAAAAACAGTACAAATCGGCAATTTCATACTTTAATATGTGATCCCCACTGAAGTTTGACATCAACTGTAATGCCTAGATAAAATGCCGAGTCTACAGTTTCAAGCACCTCTTTATCTAAGACGATTTTGGGTCCTAGATTTCTTACATTCGGAAAGGCGAACTTTAAAATTTTCGTTTTCTTGGCATTGAGAACTAGGTTATTTGTGGTAAACCAATCCGTAACCATTGATAGTGCACTGTTTACGTCGTCAAAATATTGTCTATTACTGTCCACTTTAAAGATGTATCATCTTTAAAGAAGTATCATCAGCAAACAATACAACGTCACAGATACCCTTTAAATAGAATGGTTAGTCATTGATACACACCAAGAATAAGAAAGGACCCAGTATTGATTCTTGAGGTACACATAACTGAACTGGTAGCCCGAAAGATTTCACACCATTAACGTCTACACATTGGTGTCTAATATGTAAATATGAATTGATTACGTTTTGAGCTTCGTTTTGAACACCGTAATGAATTAGTTTACGCAAAAGCGTGTCATGGTTAACGCAATCAAAGGCTTTGGAGAGATCACAGAAAACTCCTGTTTCAGCAGAGGAACACCCGCATCTGTAGTCGAACGACCTTTTGTACAGCCATATTCTTCATCATGCAAGAGGCTATTTAAATTAAAATGTCTTAGCAACTGTTTGAGTATTAACTTTTCAAATATTTTACTAAATGCAGGTAAGAATTAGGCCTAACATTGCCAACATTATTTTTATTACCTGATGTAGGTAAATAATGGTATGACTTTACTACTCTTCATGAGGTCAGGAAATGTTCCTAAATCAACACATTTATTAAAAGTAACAGCTAGATAGGGGGCTATGATGTCGATTATATTACTTAAAAGTTTAACAGAGATGCCCCAGTAATCACCAGTGTTTTTAGACCTTTAAAGTGTGTTAAAAATACTAACTTCATCACGAGGTGAATGTAATAACACTTTAGAAGCCATTCTGTTAATGTTGTCTTGTCAAACAGTTAGCACCGTCTAAATCCGGCTCAAAATGTGCGTTAACTGAAGCCAAACCGACAAACCCTGATAGTGTAGGGTAACTTTAAGAAAGATAAGCACCACTGGAAAACTCTGAAATAAAGAAAACTCTAGAAACAAGAGTCGCGTCGCGCTGTCTCGTCAAGCCTGTCTGCCGGAGCCATTATGGATTTACACAAACCGTATGCTGTCTAAAGAAACCATATAAAACTGATACCTACATAACTCAACCTAAATTAGTTAAATTAATTTTTATATAAGTGGAAGCTTGTAATTAGCAATTTTTTTTAACCTACGAACGATTTCTAATCCTGTTATTAGTCTGTAAGCTTTCTGTAAAATAAAAAATAAATAAATAAATTTAAAAAAAAATGGAATATTTGCCTTTAAATCCCTTACACGGTTCCAGTTGGCAATATGCTATGATTTACAGTCGTGAGATATTTATTAGGCCAATAAAATTTGTCCATAGCTCGCCAGAAGGTGTTTCTTCTACTTCATATATCAAGGGGCAAGGTTTCGTGGTGTGGATTGTGATATATATGAGATAATATATAAATAGGTACCTACTCTCTTTTCATACTCAGTGTAGGGTGTAAACAAGCATGTGGATCGCACTAGCCACTGGGTAACTTATATTTTGATTAAAAAGAGTGTCCATGTACTTTCTTGCCCGTTCTTCTCCATAGAAATCTACTACGCTTTGGAATGGACAACATTTTTCCATCTTCATAAGTGACTAGACAATTCAAAAGTGTCTGTAATTGGTTTATTTGAAATAAATGCTTTGAGTTTGAGTATATTTAACACACGCTCTTTTTAATCTTCGACGGAAAAAGAGGGGTGTATCTGTGTGTCTGTCTGCGTCATCATAGCTCCCAAACGGCTGAACCGATTTTGTTTTCTTTTTTTGTTTTGTTTGACAGGGGACTTGATTGAGTGTTCTTCTATTTCGAAGGCACTCTCGCTCTTTTATGCTAGGAAAAACTCATAGGGGAGCTGTTTGATGTATGATCCAGATCAGACAACCAACAACTGCATCATGAGAAATCTATCAAACACAGTTTCTTTTTTTTGTAGTCACTACATACACCAAGCAGTGCCCTCTCTCCAGAGCCGAAAGAACCAGTAACGCAACAAGGAACAAGCATTGAGGCAGCGCCATCTAGACTTGCAATCAATGGCGCTGCATTTTTAATTATTTCCCTGCTGTATTCGACCATCATGCCATGAAAAATAAGAGTTGTAAAATTATCTTTGCAAATGTTTATCAGGTGCCCAAAATTATTTCATAAAAGACTAGTTATTTCAATTTGTTCTATTGTAACGCTAACACACTCTCAATAATGAGTGAGATAAATGATATTTATTTATTTAGGCACTGCTTAGATTTAAAACTAGTTAGACATTATAAAAAAATTTTAATTACAAGTTTGTAATAGAAGGTACGGCCGCGACTTACCGAGTTGTAGGTCGTAGGTTCGAACCCAGACAGGCGGTTTACTTTTTGTGTAAATTATTTCATCACCACTGCTCTCAAAACGGTGAAAGAAAACAGCACCGTGAGGAAACCGGCATGACCTAGAACCAACAATTCGAAGACATGTGACATATACTAACCCGCACTGGGCCCGCATGGTGGATTACGGCCCACTCCCTCTCGCCGAGAAGAGGCCTGTGTCCCAGCAGTGGGAAAGTTATAGGCTGATGATGATGACAATGATGAATAGTAAGTATGATTGTTTAATGATACTGTTATTATTGATAATAGGTGCATAATTTTTCGTTAAACTATTTTATGCCAGTCCATTGCAAGACATAATTATAGATATTACAAACTTATTATTAAGACCAATATTGTACCATGTTTTAATGCAAATAAATATATTCTATTCTATTCACTCTGCATAAAAATTGGTTTAATTCAAATATATTTAAAAAAATAATGCAATATACAATTGACTAAAAATATATTTCCTAATATAACTGAATAACACTACAACACATTCAAACTTCATCAACAAGCTTAAACCTCTGATGCTGAGGTTGAGGTATAATATTGAAGTACTTCTTCAATATGGTCTGTTGTTCCCGTCCTCCATAGATTCTCTGCACCCATGTGTGATCCCACTTGGGGTCAAACTTCTCACAGGTAACTACCACCTTGCCAGCTTCCATTGCAAAAAGGGTTCCGTTGCGGCCAAAACCAACCTGAAAATGTTCAATAAACAACTTTGTAAGCAATACTTATATGGGCTACCTACTTAAATACAATCATAAATTAAGAACTTGGCATAATTATTTTGTATCAAGTATTCAGTAAGTATAACTAAAATGTGAAAATCCTATTAGAATGAAGAAAAATAACCTACCAAGAAAGTAGATACTGTCATTTAATAAGTATTTACTAGTTGACTGTCCGTGCTTTACATGTAGTGCATTTTTGGTCTGACTGTGACGTTCATGCATTACATGTAATGTATTAGCCGAAGGCAACTGAACCGCGTTTCCTGGGCTGGATGTATGAGCTAGAACTTTGATTTTCTTAAGAACATAAAATAAAGCTGTTTTTAAAAACAACCCATTGGACGTACCACGAAATTACCCAAAATTGACGGGACAGTGAACGTGTTATGGGACACTCACATTCAATCCAGGGTGGAACCTGGGAGTCCTTTGAGTAGCTAACATATGACCAGCCTGAACAAAGTGTCCATCTTGCACCTTCCACCCTCTACGCTTCGGCTTTACCGAACAGTTTGTGTTAGATGTACTACCACCGGTTTTTTTACTGGCGTTGCGGACAAATTCTGAAAATTAAAATTTAGGAAGTTTATAATAATCTTGATAAAATTAAATAACATAACCTCAAAATTTTGTTTTAGTAATTCTTACCTTTCATGACTGAATTTGATATGCCAGTGTTTAGTAAGAAATTTAGAGACATTTTGGTTATCGTATATCTACAATTTCAGCTGGAATTAAACAAGTTTTATTTCACAACTTCTAAACAAACCAAAATGACAATGACAGAACAAGACCAGTGAAATCGCACTGACGTAATGAAATCCCATCACAGATAACTAGTCGAATCCCATCTATATTATAATGCTCTTTGGTGAAATCGTGAAAAGTTGAAAACTGTCAACTGTCAGTTCCGTTCTTTTATTTTCTATTAGAAGGCAATGGATCTCGCAGTTGGTTGGCCTTGAGAGGCCGTGCGTGACTGGTCTTCCCTGTGGTGCCTTTGAGTGAACTTCAAGCCTCCAGCCAGGGGCATAATATACAAAAAAATACAAAATACAAAAATATTTATTGCATCTTAAACATTGGTTTCATACATAAATTGAGGCGGCCGCCCCAGTAAGTGACAGAAGTACTTGTGTTGGAGCTGTCTCGCCCATCCTTAACATAGTAGCTGAACAATGAAAAATATAAATTTTAAAACGTGGGAGATTAAAAAGAAAAAAATAAAAATACATAAAACACTATTGATTAGCAGTCTCGATGTGTGAGGTGTGCACTTATGTGTGTAGGGGGGTAATGGGGGTAAGTGTGCCGAGGGTTTGTATGTGGGGGAGGTAGGTTTGTGAAAGTATAAAGTATGATGATCTAGATCTTTCCGAACTAAAATATTTTCTGTTTCTTCGTACGTATGTAGGGGATTTTAACCATTCAGTTATGGTTTTTTTACAATCGTATAACAGCAGGGGATATATGTTTAACTATGGTTTAGTTTATTGTAGATGTATGTTGATTGTGTAACATATTGACGGCCAGCAAAAACTGTTCGAACCCCTGGGGAGTGAGCCACGATATCTTTTCGCCTTCTCTTTTGAGTAGCTAAGTCAAACGGAAGACACTTATGCAGGGTTAAGGACACATTTAGGACATACAATTTCCTAACTGAGAGTAAGTTGCTAACTTTTTAAAGGTCTTTTGTAGGGCACCTAAATGGTTTAAAGTACATCACCTTAATAAGCGAACGCTGAGCTCTTTCCAGATCGAGAACTTTTGTCTTAGGTCTATATTAGGATGCAGTAGGTAATTACGGATTGCGCCAAAGCTATATATATATCTTGTTTATAAGCTGCGCAGACATCGTATGACGCAGATTTTTAAATACCGAAATGGGCTTCCTAACCCTTTTCATGAGGATCTCAATGTGCAGGTGCCATGATAGTCTTTGATCAATAATTATGCCCAAGTATTTCGTAGAGCTAGCTTATTGAATGGTTTGGCAGCATAGACATATATAGAATCATTGTTTGGCAGCCATAGTTACAATTATGGAGGGCATAATTTTGACAGGCATGAATCGTAACTCTAAAGTCAGCTCCAGGCTGTGACCTGTTTGGGGAAAAACAAATAAAATTAGTCTTAGTGCTACTATGGGTCAAAAGATTTGTTTTAAGCCACCCGGCCATTTCAATCAAACCAACTTCAGCGACAGTTTTTACATGCTTCCAAGACGTTCCCGAGAAAACAACGGCAGTGTCGTCTGCATATGAGTAAATGTGCCCTCCGTTGACCTGCATATTGCACACTGTTAATATAAATCAAGAAAAGTGTTGGGCCCAAAACGCTCCCCTGTGCGACCCCGTAATAGACATCCTTTTCGAGACTACATAAATTATTAACTTTAACTATTTGCTTTCTATCTTTAAGATAACTCAAAGAGGTAGAGAGCCGTACCTCTTATACCTATGCTTTCTAGCCTACGTAAAAGGATTGGGACGGAAACGGTGTCAAAAGCTTTTTTAAGATCTAAGAACACTGCTTTGCATTTCAGACCCATTGTATTAACAGCACTGACCTCTATTAAAATACGCTGGACTGGCTATCCCATACAAAATGACAGCTATTTGCTGTGCCGATTCAAAGCGCCCCCAGTGACAGACGTGAGAGTACTGAGAACTAATAAGATTGCAAAATTTGATTTTACGCTAAGTGTCTCTGCGGAATAAAAAGTTTTCTAAAGTGTTTACTGTGATTGTGATATAAATTAAAGTGTTATAATAGTGACAGTGATTATATCATAGCTTGTATTGTTCGTCCAACATGAAATCGTGCGTACATTGTAAAACACGATACGAAAAGGGCAGTGGTGTCAGTTTTCACAAGTAAGTGAATCTAAAACATAAATACTTATTAGAAAACCGCTTAAAACAGTGTATTCTTACAATAACAAACGTAAACTATTCGAGTTTACGGGATTTTACGAACATTTTTATAACCAATAACTTTTGTTAGGGATGTCAAAATTCATATCGATACTTTCGTAATATTATGATGTAAAACAAAAGTCATGCTCATCATTGTTAAAATAATGATACGCACATTATAATGATCTCTAATAATAGCAAAACACTTCAAGGTTTATTATTATTAGAGTCAATAACAAATAATTTAACACTTATGATTCATAAAACCTGATATCCGAAATAAACGATATTATTATTATTATAATTCTCATTAAGTGTTCTATATAATTATAGATATATGTTTATAATTTTTTACCCATACCTACTATAATGTTTCCTTTAATTACAGGTTCCCCTCCGATTACACTCTCAAACTTTGGTTAAAAAATATGAAGGTTGTCAACTGGACTCCGACAATGTATCATTATCTGTGTTCTAAACACTTCACGGAAGCCTGTTTCTTAAAACATCAGTCACGGACTACGTTGAAAAAATGGCTCGACAGTAATTTTTCATTTAATAAATTATGTGATTTGAGAATGCTTTTTTATTTCCCTGTCCCCCTCCCCTGCGGTAATTAAGTTGTTACAAGTTAATTACCGTAATTACAGACCTAATAGAAAGTTATTGTGTCTCTTATCACATGGCAACATGCGGTATCTGACTAGTAATAATATCTTATTGTGCACTCTTTATAGGAAGGGATTATCTTATTAATTACTATTTATATCTTAGTAATTTACTATTTTACAGAATTTTATTATTTATTGATCCTATAGTGAACTGTTATCCGATTAAGGAGAACAAGGAAGGAAGGGGTCAACCGGACATGTGATACTTATTATTACAGTCCATAAACAGTACTAGATAATGCTATTTCAAGTTACCTATGTTTTCTACGTAAAATATCTGCTTATTACGACTATCTATAGTTCATTAGTTTAGTTAGGTACTCAACTAGTGCAGACATGTCTTTTTATCTGTGTTTTAGTAACATTTAACAAAATATATGCCTATATTGTTTTAATTCAATTATCTACAATTTTAGTAAATCTTAACATATGTTATAAAACGTATTTCACATTTTTAAAAACATATTACGTATAAAAGACAACACGAATGTTACATGTTAATAATTACCTAAACCAATTTAATTTATAGGAAATCTGTAACAATAGCGTTGGTAATATTTCTATCATTGTGGTCGATAACAGAAAAGTTTTTATCTATAACAAACCTTTTGTTATACATCACTAGTATTAGTTCCATTCCCCCACACTGCTGCCGTCAGCGCCAAAATGGCGATTTTCAAATAGGCACATGAAATTGATAGCGATAGCCAGTCCAGCGTATTTTAATAGAGGTCAGTGATTAACAGTCTCTGATGTCATAGCCGTAACTGATAAATGATTTTATTTCTGTAAGTAGGTTTGAACAAACACTTTTACACGTCAACCATATTATTTTTTTTAAACTAGATGAGGTCGGCGTTTCCTTTCTGACTACTCTGAGAAGAAAGGCCGAAATAAACTCAGAGGTCACAGTCTCTTTTAAAGTCCAGACAAAATCCTGGTCAGATCATGTGAAGGCTATGTAGATCGGTGTCTGCAATGGTCTTTTGAGGAAAGAACCACACAGATTGAGTGGACCTATCCAGTCAGTGCACGCATTTGTCAGTAACCGTGCAGCTCAACTCAGAACATAAGGAGCTCAACGATTCGACGAACAATACCAAAGAAAGGACATTTGGGTAGGCCGCATCAGCTACTCAAACTGCCAGAACATGATTAAAACTGGAACAAAAACACACATAGTCCTCACATTCACAATAATTTAAAATAATATAATACTTTATACAGTAAATATTTGTGTCATTGTATATGTAAATAAGTATAGATACTTATAGCAAAGATTAAAAGTAAAAATAGTTAGCAAAATAAAATAAATTAACATTGCCTGTGCTTTATTGGAGCAGCTCAATCCCAAGCTTTTTTGTCGTCAATATAATCTTTGACAGTATAATAGCAATGACTAAACTTATTCTTTAGTCATTGTATAATAGGCATTCTGGCATAGTTTCCTTTTTATAAAAGATTTGAATTTATTAAGGCTTAGTGCTTGAATGTGGCTAGGAAGTTTATTATAAAAACGTATACATTGGCATCTAAACGAGCCACCTATTTTCTTGAGCCTGGTAGTAGGAACAACAAATTTGTGTTTGTTGCTAGTATTTAAATTATGGATATCACTGTACTTTTTAAACAGATTATTTTTATGTGCATACAAAACATTTTCATAAATATACTGAGCAGGCACAGTAATTATATTAATCCCTTTAAATTTGTCTCTGAGGGAGTGTCTGGGACTTAATTTATAAATTGAACGAATTGCCCTTTTTTGTAAAACAAAAATCGTCTGAATATCGGCGGCATTTCCCCACAACA
The DNA here is from genome assembly GCA_937001585.2 of Brachylomia viminalis. Lineage (NCBI taxonomy): Eukaryota > Metazoa > Arthropoda > Insecta > Lepidoptera > Noctuidae > Brachylomia > Brachylomia viminalis. Next base: position 17,471,906 of record OW443299.2, read on the forward strand.
GAATACCGTACGACATTACACTATGAAAATAACTAAAGTATACTAAACGGGCTGTCTATAAATCAGTTAAACCACGAATTTTCCTAACGGCGTATGCTGCAGAGCTAAGCTTCTTTGACAATTTATCTATATTGCCCCATTGAAGCTTGGCATCCAAAGTTATGCCTAAGAATACTGTGGTATTTTCGGGTTTCAACTCTTCACCCTTTATGAGAATACTTGTTTCTACTTGTATACCATGAGGTATCGTAAACTTAATACATTTAGTTTTTTTCTCGTTATGAAGAAGGTTATTAACATTAAACCAGTTAACTACTTTTGCTAGGAGTAGGAGTGGCTAGAGAGACCTCGCGGCGTCCTCACCTACGGCCTGACGCAGGTCCTCACCGGACACGGATGTTTCGGGAGGTTCCTGCACATCATCAGGCGGGAGGAAACGCCCGGGTGTCATCACTGCGATGATCGCCCTGAGGACACGGTGGAGCATACGGTGGGGGCCTGCCCTGCATGGGCGGAGCACCGCCGTGTCCTCGTAGAGGCGATCGGCAGCGGCGGCGACCTCTCACGCCCGGCCCTGGTTCAAGCCATGGTCCGGGGCGAGGGGGAGTGGGAGGCAGTCGCCTCCTTCTGCGAAACAGTCATGCTAGCGAAGGAGGTAGCGGGACGAGAGAGGGAGAGAGTCTCCCGTCCAAGCCGCCGCGGTGGACGCTCCGGGTGTCGGGAGCCGCGTGACGACTCCCGGCCACCGTAGGCGCGGGCCTGCGGGCGGTGAGTAATGAGTAGCTCACCGTCCGATCAGGACCAGGCCCGTGCTGGACGGTGCTTACGTGTTCCACGCGCGCCTCAAAGGGATGTTAGGCCACTAGGGCCCAAGCCTGCCGGGAAAGCGGGATTATCCGAAAGGGGTACCGCTGACCCGGAACATAAAGGGCCAAGGAAGGAACACGGGTGGGTTTTATTTCCCATCCTCAAAAAAAAAAAAAAAGGTAAGTCATTTATATAAATAAGAAATAAAAATGGACCTAGAATTGAGCCTTGAGGGACCCCCATTCTTACTACCGATCCGGGAGATCTTTTCCCGTTAACATCAACTCTCTGATAATCATCATCAACTCTCCGTAATAGCGTCCTGTGTAGATCGTCCTTTTCTAAACCCAAATTGTGTATTTGATAAAATGTTGTATTTCTGTAAATAGTTAGTCTTCTGTTAATTATTTTTTCTAAGAATTTTGAAATCGATGATAACAAAGATATGGGGCGATAATGGTTGACATCGTTTACGTCCCCGCCCTTGTGCACAGGGGTAACTACGGATCGCTTTCTTTTTTTTTCTTTATCGTCTTTAGGGAAAATTCCCGTTTTAAGACATAAGTTAGCTAGCCGGCTTATCAGGGGAACCACAAAATCCCTTGACCTTTCAAATATTTTGTAGGTATACCGTCCCAACCACTCAGAGTCAAGACCCATTAGAATAGCGTCCACTTCCTGTGGATCAGTCTCCAACAAAACGAAACGAACCCAAGAGTTACTACAGGAGCTGGTTACAATTTAGATAGGCTCAGATTAGGCGACTCATCGCCATTTAGGCTACTTGGCAGGGTGTCGATGTCGGGGCGGTCGGCGAATGTTCGTAAATAATACCAGAATCTCTGAGGAACGATAAAATGTCTAGTAGGTACTAAAATGCATTTCACGGAACATCACAATTTTTAACGTCAATCAGCGAGGGAAAATGGAGAATTGTTAAAAATAGTACCATTGCATAAAATACACGGAAATGGTAGATTTCGTATAAATTACAATAAAAGTTGCGGTATACTTTGAAAGGGTTTTCTTGTGATTTGAGAGTATGATTGTGGTTGTAGTCCTATGATATCAAAATTTGAAAACACGGAAAATAATAGCAAATAATACGGGGACGAATGGAAAAACGTCCTGGTTTTTAACACAAGTAGATTATGTATGTATGTACATACAAAGTGGTTAATTTATATTTTCAGACATTTGCCCTCCGGTAGGAGTAATAGTGTTCTGTGCCCATTAGAAGTAGTAACTGTATTATGAAATTCTTTTTAATCCGCAAAAAAAAAGTTACAATCAGACTTACAATTTATTCGGCGAATTACTTTGCAGGGGAAAAAAAATTGGCGACTTTAGGCTAGTTGGCCCAAAAAATTTGGCGACTTGGAGCGCAAAACATCTTGCAGCACTGCAGATGACACTAACTAACTTGACAGTTCTCACTTTCTCTGTTCTGTCTCTACGTGTGGTTCTCATAAGATTTTATTGATTGATGTGTGGTGTTTATAAAGATTGCGAAAATATTTGATTTATATTTATTGGAAACTAAAAGTGATAAACTGATACATTTATAATTTAAAACAATGTCATCTGACCCACTAAATATTGCTAGGCGAAAGCTAAATGACGTGCTTAGTGAGAAATCCACAAAATATTTCAGTCACATGAAACAGTGGTTTCGAATGAAGTTAACCAAAGAAGAGTTTGATGCTGAAGCTCGAAAACTGCTTTCTTCCGACCAAGTGCACTACCACAATGAGTTTTTACTGGCTTTGTTGAATAAAGTAGAAGGATTGGCGGAAGCATCCATAACCATCGCTCAAGAAAAGGCTAGTTCACATAACAGGAATAGTAGGAGGCATAAGAGGAGTTCCCGGACCTCCGAGAAGTCTAACTTCGAGCCTGTTGATTTGCTGGAATATTTGCCGCCAAATTCACCACCAGGAGCAGGCAGTGATGGTGTCAAATATGCTGCTCAGGTAACATTAAAAGTCTTTTGTTTTAAGTACATTAGTATGCTATAGCAGTGTCATAGTCAAACCAATTATTAACACAATAAATACCATTTACTCTAAATACATAAGTTTTGTTCATTGCTGCACGGTTACTGACAAATGCGTGCATTGACTGGACAGGTCCTCTTAATCTGCATGGTTATTTCCTCAGAAGACCATTTCAGATACTAATCTACATGGTCCTCAAAGATTATGTTCGAACTTTTATATGCACATTGACATTGGTGAATTTTATACATACAATGACATGAGTATTTACTTTGTAAAGTATTAAATTATTAAAATTATTGTGAATGTGAAGATTATGATGTGGTTTATTACTTTTTTTATTTTATATCTTAGTTAGTTTCACGATCTGGCAGCTTGAGTAATTTATGCGGCCTACCCAAATGTCCTTTCTTTGGTATTGTTCGTCGAATCGTTGTGCTCCTTAAGTTCTCAGTTGAGCGGCAAGATTACTGACAAATGCATGCACTGACTGGACAGGTCCGCTCAATCTGTATGGTTTTTCCTCAAAAGACCATTTCAGACACCAATCTACATGGTCTTCACATGATCTGATCAAGATTATGTCTGGACTTTAAAAGAGACTGTGATCTCTGAGTTTGTTTCGGCCTTTCTTCTCAGAGTAGTCAGATAGGAAACGCCGACCTCATCTAGTTTTTAAAATATGATTGACGTGTAAAAGTGTTTGTAACAAACCTACTTACAGAAATAAAATCATTTATCATTTGCAGGAAATATTCCTACCAGATCATGCGCTAGTTGTGGGCCGCTTCATGCTGGCGGCATGGGAGACAGGACTTGAAGGTGCTGAAGACGATGCTGCTGATGCAATTGTTGTGGCGGTGCAACATTTCCTCAAGAACGTAATCACTGCGGTAGTATCCCAAAGGAAAGGCTACAAGATGCATAACACAACTTTCATGTACGATGTAGGTACAGATGTGCCCAACATGTGGTTGAGGAATACCACAAGGCTGTATGATCCACAAAGAGAAGGGCGAGTTAGTGTGGATGAAGGGATGACTGATTTGCTGGGACCAAGGTGTCCACCTACTATTGATGAGATGGAACACTCTGCAGCTTTCGAAATTGCATGCAGGTGAGCACACCGAGAACATTTATTTTTTGATAACAGACTTCAGAGGCTGAAAATGGCTTCTAAAAAACCCACAATGAATAAAAATATATAAAAGAAGCCACTACACTAGTCTAGATGCTGCTAACCTTTCTGCATATTATTTTTGTTGTGCAAATCCTTACCAATTTTTATTTTATTTCCAGTGCCAACACAGAGCCAAATGATGAAAAACTAACAATAGATGAGTTTTACAACACACTTCTCACACACAAAAATGTTATATCCTGCCATTCTGTATATGCGGTCAACATGGAACGATTAGCTGCTTTGTTAAACCATCCTAGTATGTAAGCAATTAAAAATAGTCATAAATTTCATATTTTATTTTATTTCTTCAGGATAACAAGCAATTGCGCAATAATGCTTAATATTTAGGTACAGATATTATCGACACCGGAAATTTAAATTTTGACGAAAACGAGATAGAAATATATTTGGAAACAGCGTCGCGACCTCTATCGATTGCTACATTTTAATAATCCTAACTTTAAAAAAAAACCCCTTACAACCTGGATTTTCAACAGCTCTAGCTTGATTTTTTAACTATTCGTATGTATCGTAAAAAATTTGGCTCTGGTGAAAATTCGTGTTTTGACCTTTACGACAATTGAAATTTCCGGTATTGTTATACAAAACACTTAAGTAATCGTGCAACCAGCATTGTTATCCACAAATTAATCTAGTGAGAATAGTTTGAGTAAGATCCAAGCAAACTTAGCAAACAATAATTGTCTATCATAGATTAACTAACTAATAATGAGTCTTGTGAAATAATATTGTTAAAGTATTTAAGAAATAGTGCATGTGATTAATAAATGAGATTAATTTTAATGTAATAGTCATAATATATTCAATATAGTAATAACAAAACAATAACAGATTCACTTATTATATTACACTAGCTGACCCCACGAACTTCGTACCGCCTAACATTTTTTTTTTAATTTTCTCTCCGTATGAACCATCCTCGTAATAAAAAATAATTAGCAAAATCGGTCCATCCGTTCTTGAGTTATAAAATAACAACGAAAAGTGGCATTGATTTTTATAGATATAAATAGAAGATTACACATTCAATTCCTCAACTTAACTTTTAACTTTTTTTTGTCTTTTTTTATGGATATTGATGAACTGAAGGAACATTGGGATAATAATGTACAAGAAAACAAGTATTTTTTTTAATAAAATGTCCTCTATTCTATTGACAATTCTTTACTCAAAAGTTTATACTATACGTGCGCGATAAGTTGGGACCTTCTAGGAATGCGACTCTCCGCCCGCTTCCCCTGCACTTCCCCGATGGCGCCCGTATTGTACCGTTCGCATCACTATTTTTTTTAGGGTTTTTAGTCTCGTACTGGCATAAGTGAGGTGAGAGTGACTGGAAAAAAGAAGTCAACCATGTGGACAGGCTTCGACAAAAGTATTGGGATGATGACCTCTTACAAGAGACGAAAGAATCTCGAATCATTGTAAATTTATCGGATACCTCTTCATCAAGAGAAGATTATAGTGAGACTGAGGATGATGAACAACCTCTAGAAGGCATAAATCCACTTAGTAGTGACGAAGATTAGACAGTGTATATATTAGATAAAATAAATGTATAAACATAAACATTGTATTTTTAATCATTACAAAACCTTAAAGTCAACACTTTCGGTGATACATAATTAAATAGTGTCCTATTGTATTCAAATAGTGTAAAAAAAATTAAAGATTAGATAAAAAGCAGCGTCCTCCATGAGTAACATAATAAATTAGGTTAAAAAAACTAGGACGAAGTCGCGGGCGGGCGGCTGCTTGTTGTGTTCGCTTTTTTGCGGGCGGTACAAACATGCCACTGTGACGTCACCGCGCTCAGGTCCCAACTTATCGCGCACGGGTAGTAGTTACAAAAGCCTGGCTTTTGGCGTATGGTGGGAGTCTTATTTAAGCCATTTCTTTATGGCAGTGTTAACAAATAGGTACTTACATCATTTTTTGTCGCCTTTAGAGGCATTATTTACGGCTCAGATTGAGATTGAGGCATTAATGGAGACGCGCTAGGCTCCGAAGGCGACTGAATAATGACTCGAGGTACACTCCTACTGGGTTGAGGACTTCTCTGAGGACTCGGAGTAACTGGTAGCTGTTCCAATTCGTGGGCCTGAGCTTCCTCAATATCAGGCCTCACAGCGCCTAGGAAATGCCGCTTTTTCCACGCGAAGACTCCGAGAACGACTAACAAAGCAACAATTGCGAATGCTCCAAAAGTTATGCCCGTTGCTGATGCTGTCGACATGGCATATAGTCCTGCAAAGAGAGGAAAATATAATAATTTTATTATAGGAGTAGCTTTATTGTGACATTACAGATAACTGAGTGACCTTAGATTTGTTGGAATAAAGATTTGTCCTAAAACGGGCGTGTAACGAACATAAATGAATTTTGAGTATAGGGTCACTTTTGAGAGCAATCAGTAAGTTACAAAAAAAAGTTTTACATACTTTACTGTGTGACATAAAAAATGATAGGGCTTGTTGTGAAGGTCTCTAACATATTTTTTGGTAATTTTAAAATAAATAGTTTGAAAATTATTTAAGAAAATAGATGATAATTTCCCATTCCCCTTATCTCCCTCCATCCCCCTCAACCCCTTATCTTCGAAACTACTCTGCTTAAAATATTGAAAAAAATACAGAAAATAGTTCCTTACTTCAGGAAAACATGTTTGTATTATGTATGGGACAATATGTTTTCCAGCTACAATGTGAAGTTTATTCTTGGGATAAGTTCATCCTAACTGCGGAACCCTTCATTGTGCCGGTTTGTTTATGCTACGGTACAAGTGTAATTATATCTTATACTGGTTACTAACCGAATGAGACTGTCGGAGTTTACCTGAATATAATGACGGGCATACGCGTCTTGATTTATCGCGCAAGTACTTATGTGATATTCATATAAACGAGCGCCACGAGACGATCTCTTTCGGTTTGGCCTTAACGACTTTTTGAACATACTACTACTGATAAAATCCAAGAGTCACTATTATGAACCCACCTTCGACCTCAAATTGAATGAAGTCGATATGCTCCTGGCCATCATCAAGGCCAGCCCCACAGGTCCAAGTCCCGACATCCTCATATTTCACTTTCCGAATGGTGACAGCACAGTCACCGCGGTCTAAACTCTTGTTGCTAGGGAAATAATATCTTCCCAGGATTGGACTGAAACAATAATAGATAATGTTACTCCAGGACGATGCAAAAAACTTTACTATAAAAATTCGTTCCCCCGCCAGCAGCAACAGCAGCGACTGTTTCCATATTTAAAACATTGAGCTAAGGATTTATCCACGTAAGGATCCTACTGGGCTTCTTGCAAATGAATGGATTTTGTCACGATATTGAAAAATACACCTTATCATCAGTGTCATAAAGTGCAAAGCTGTAGCAACATTGACGCAGACGTCAAATGTCTCCTCAGGCTTTTTCTAGTTCCCTTGTTCAAGCTCTTTGCACTTTACTACACTGAAAACAAGGTGTAATTCTGGGGCCGTATTACGAAATGAAATGTTTATTTCTGTAAGTAGATCTTGTAGGACACTTTTACACGTCAATATTTTAAAACTAAGTAGTTGGCCACGGCATGCGGCATTTCCTAGCTACTAATCAATTTAAGAAGTGTCAATGTCATAATTTTTCCAGTGCGAGAGAGAGAGACGAAGCTATACCTACATGACCTATAACAGTATCCCTTTTTCGCATTGGAATTATGATTTATTATTATTCTTACTTCTAAACTTCATTTTACGCGCTCTTTGATTTGAGCCTTACTAGGCATCTACAAAATAAATATTTGTCTTACTTCTTGCTAGTAACATCAGAATTGATGCTAAAGGGCTGTCCATCGGGAGGCTCAAATCTGCAGTAACTCAAGGGCACAAATCCTTTCGTAGTGGCACAGGCTATCGTCATAGGCTTGTTGTGGACCGCACTAATATTTTTTTGGACTGCTGCCACTTCCATCCCCACCCTGACTTGGATAGTCTGCATAATTTCCACGCCGGTGGTCTGCGTTCCGATGTGGCACCGCCATTCTCCAGAGTCGTTTTTAGTGGCTTGAACTTTTATGGCGCAGTGACCAGCGTTTAGGGTGGTCCCTGAAAACCTAATGGGTAAAGAGTTAGGCCGCGTCCCAACCAAAAGCAATCGTCGCGCTCTTTTATATGAATGCGATCAATCAAGTCGCTTATTTACATCATTGTTCAGGTAAACAGCCAAAATGCAAATTACACAAATTTAATTCTGTGTTCAACTTGTTGTTGTTATTTTAATTATTTGCGTATTATTTTAATTATCTTTGTAAAACATTCAGACACAACGTAAATTGTTATTGAATAAATAAATAAAATGAAATGAATCGCTTACTCGCGCGACGATCGCTTTCGGAGGACACAGGGTTAAGTTTTACGTGTAGATAATGGTGCCGATTCTCTTGTCACAAAATGCTCTAAACTAGACTAAAGACCGCCAAAATTTAGTTTATTCCTGTCAAACAACGATTTCCCATTCTGAAATTGACTAAAGTGACACAACTTAACTAAATTTTAGTTTGACAGCACTAAGATGGCACTGAGATTATAATTTAGTGAAAATGGCAATTTTGCTATTCTGAATTTTACGTTTTTCACCAAAAAATTTGATTGTCTAACTAAATCTGCCTATTTTTAATCGCGATTAAAAAGGTGTGGAATAAAATTAGTTGTCATGAACTAAAATTCACACCAACACCTCTACTTCAGATGCAAAAACAGTAGGTACCTACTGTATCTTTTTTTCTTTTCTTTTGCTTATATCTCGAAAACGGTGTGTCCTATCGCAAAAATAATGAAAATTTCGACCCCCTTTAAAAACTCTTAAACCTCTAAAATCTAACGTGTTGGTAATAATTTTTCATATTTTCCATACAAAAAGTGAAAAATTCCATACAAAACATGTCGAAGCAGCAAAAATGCGCGCCACCGGCTCTAAAAAAAAATCACTTGGTACGGCAAACAAGTAGTACCACGTGGAGTCGCAATTGCCAAATTTGATTTTAGGTGTGTCCATAGTTATTTATCCAACATGTGAGGAAAGTTCGTTTTTCCTATGAGTTTTGATTTTGAGTCTTGAGCGAACGAAGGATTGAAAAATAGAATCACGAGCGCAGCGAGTGATTATAAATTTCAATCCTGAGTAAGCGAAAGACTCAACAAAACGAATAGCAAATGAACTTGCTCACATGTTGCATACAAAACTTTTCACCGCTCCCAGCAAGAAAGTATTCAGTCGTCATAGGTAAATAAATTAAATAGCCACAAAGCAAATGATTAAAAATTTATCAATAATATTTTTTTTTTAAATATCTTTAAAACTTAAAAAAAAACAGGCTATAGGTACATCGAGAATAACAATTCTCGATGTATATGTAGAATAGACAAGCTTTTCTTCTCGTACCCATTGTGCAAAAGGCATACTTTCCATTCCCAGCCCACTCGAGAGAATTTGGTTATACTCGTATTATTACTATCTTATATCGAACCCAGGACATCTAGGGGCCTATTTAATAAAACCGACAGATGACAGGCGAATATCGGACAATTTTGTAAGTTTTTGTCGTAGTTTTCTGCTTTATGAAATCAGTCGTCTTGACGCTGGCAGTATAATCGAAATCGGCTGTTGCCAAAGAACATAAAAAAGGATTTTCAGTTAAACCAAAAAGGGCTCTGGCCTCGTGGCCACTTAACCAAGGAGACATGTCCACTGATCTTGATTGATACGTACTATGCACAGACGCATTTGTCTGTTCATTAAATTAAAAATAAAATTAATAAAGTACTTACGAATATCGCTTTCCGGTAGGATGAATAAATCCACAATAAGCCATTGCCATATCTGTCTTACATTCTATATTAATCTGCTCATTTTCAAGCGCCAAAATAGTTTCCACACCCTTCACATAAAATACCCTGAAAGCTGTTCAAAAGTAATATTTAAAAAGCACTTTTTGAGTCACCATTTTAAATTAATTATCCTATAACTCCGTACTATAAATACCTGATGTTTTAAAAGGAAAATACACAGTTATTAACAATATTATTACGAACAACAAATTGTATTTACACATTTTCAACTGGCAGCACAAAGCTTGGTTGACGACTAATATTGCAAAGCGTAGGTACCGACCCATTATAAAATCAACTACCCTCAACACGGTGATAATTGCATGTCAGAGGTCGCCATTTACGTGCACTGGCGATAAATTGAAACAAATAATAATTAATATAATTAATCGAAGCTTTTATTACTCAAGTAAAAGTATTATCAGTCTCTAAGTAATGAATCGCGTGCTCCCTATAGCTTTATTGACCTTCGGCAGCGTACGTATATTAATGATAACAACACCATATTGTCGTTATCTGTGTTATGTTATTTTCGGCATTCTTAGTGGGCTGTGAAATTTTCTATTAAGTAGCTATAGCATTGATCTATTGCTGTGAATAGGCAACGAAAGGGGAAGGCGTTACGAATGGTAATCTAAGTTAATGTGATAAATAATAGACGTCACATTGTTTACATCAAAAGATTCTTGAGGAAACGGCCCTTTTCTGTAAAATTATTGCCCTATTATATTTTAGTACCTTGTTTGTGCGACAAAGTTTTTCTGTAAAAATACATAAGTAACTAGGGAAGGGTAGCAATTAGTTGTGTTGCGGTATTTAAGAAATGCTGTGTCATTGTTATAACATTTCACATGTTTTGTCAAGTGTGTTGCACATGGTATGGTATGTATCAACATTATACATACATACCACATCAGGGTATGTATGTATAATGTCGGTAAGTATTATTTAACAGACTTAAAAACGGAGGTTATCAAACCCGCCTGTTTTTTTTTTATGTTTGTTATCTCAGAATTCACGTCATGTATAAACCGATTTGATTTTTTTTTCTTTTGTTTGAAATGATTGAGTCAGATTGGTCCCGTACACATTTTTGACCAAATTTCTATGGGACCAATCTGGAAGTATATCCTTTGAAAAGATTCTCTCTGGAAGTATTCCCTGATGTGTGGTTTTTAGGTCAGCTTCAATAATACGTATTTTTTCCATTTAGTGTATATTATTGGTAATGTTGTAAAAACTTCTTGTCACTTTTATTTACATTGCCAGAGTGGTATAAGACTTTGCTTGGGGTAGGTACAAATAAAATGTGAAAAAAAAAACTTTTACACAAAAAAAACCACCGACTTTCAAGACAAGCACTACAAAGTGAAAAATAACTTTCATTTCGGAAGTCGGTGGCAAACAACGAAAATACAAAAACCAAAGACAACGATTTCCGAAATTAAAGTTTTTTTTTCACTTAGTAGGTAGTGTATTTTTTTGGTTAAGTATCTGAATGATTATAAATTTATAACTCAAAAGAAAACAGCGTAAAACAACTAATAAACATATACTTTAGTATAATATCAATAAACATACTTAAAACGTTAAAAAAAACAGTATTAACTATCGGGATCATTTTTATTACGAGTACTTTTTTTATAATTTTACTTAACAATATTTACAAAAAATTTAAAGCATCATTTCCTCCTATTTCTGGTAGGTCTACTTATTCTTTCTGGCTTCTTGTCAGTAGCCAATTCTTGCTGAAGTTTCTTTAACATCTGCGGTGTAATCAGGCCCTGTAAATAAAATTAACATGTTCATAGTCGTTGTTGAAACTCATGTTTGAGCGTTTTGGCTACATCATCATCAATATTCTGGTCAATTCGGCCAAATCAAGTCATCATATTCAAGTGACAACGCCGACGACCGCTGTTTCTAGATGATCGACTTGGAAAAAATAGGTAATTGATTAGCTCGCGTTTGGACATTATCTCATCTGATCGTTATATGATCATTTGCCATCTTCCTAAAGCGCCATCTCCACAGGCGAGAGAATCGCGGCGATATTCTCGGCGTGTTATCACATTCTCGCCTCAATACTCTTGCCTTAGGATGGATATCTATTGTAAACTAGCTGACCCGGACAGACGTCCTGCCCAGATTTAATTCATTCATACAAAAATTCCATAGAAAAAAGGACATTCTGTTTTTCCCGAATTTGTTAATTTTTGGGAAACTTAAATTTTTTTACCATAAAAAACCTAATTCGGAGTATCACGAACATTATAAAAAAAAATGCCAAATCGGTCCAGCCGTTCTCAAGCGATGCGCTTACCAACGACCAGCCTTTCATTTTTATTTAGATTAGACTATATGGCGTCCAGAAGTTTTCATAGTTTGTTCTGACCGCTTTGTGTTTTTTTATTTTTCTTTTTCTGTCATGCTTTTTATCTGAGTCTTGCGCCCGGTTTCTGGAACGAAAATTATCCATGCGTCAAAATTAAACGCAAGTCAAGTGATGCGATTGGCTGTTGATGTCAAACAATCACAGCAGTTTACGCGCGCTTGAGAATTTGTTATAGTTTGACCGAAACTACTGTACCGCGCCATAGGAATGCGCGGCGAGGCGGGGGACCGGACGCCATGAGCATTGACGAATGAGCGGCCTGCACTGAAGAATAAGCGGCCTGCACTGACAAATGAGCGGCCTGCACTGAAGAATAAGCGGCCTGCACTGACAAATGAGCGGCCTGCACTGAAGAATAAGCGGCCTGCACTGACAAATGAGCGGCCTGCACTGAAGAATAAGCGGCCTGCACTGACAAATGAGCGGCCTGCACTGCCCCTCCGTCTCGCCGCGCACATTCCAAAGGCGTGGTACTGCGGTTTAGGTCAAACTATAGCTAATTTATGAGTCGACTTTCGTTCCAGAAACCGGGCCTTGTTCTAATGAAATAAAACAATATGTTCTAAAAGAAATCTTATTAAATATTTATCGCATGGAAGTAACACAGGGCTCGGTCATTGGACCCGTGACTGTACACCCTGTTTACTTCCGACTTGTAACAATGTTCCGAGATCACAATTGCCACTTTCCAGATGACAGTGCCTTACTTGCCTCGCACAAATGTCCAACACAAGCATCTCGCAATTTGCAAAACAGTTTAAACGAAAATGAAGAATGGCTAGCCAAATGGAGAATTGCCGCCAGCATATCCAAATCGGTGCATATCACATTTATACTCCGTAAAAATGATTGGGACCCGATCAGTGAAGTATCTGGGGGCATGCATCTTGACCGCAGGCTCACGTGGAGGAAACATGTCGAAACAAAAAGAGAAGAAATGAACCTGAAATACAGAAGTATATTCTGGCTACTAGAAAGAAACTCAAAACTGGCTATAGACAACAAAGTCCTCATATACAAAACTATACTAAAGCCAATCTGGGCGTATGTTGACGAATGAAATTATGACGAATCGTTGTGCTCCTTAAGTTCTGAGTTGAGCGGCACGATTACTGACAATTGCGTGCACTGACTGGACAGGTCCACTCAATCAGTATGGTTTTTCCGCAAAAGACCGTTTCAGACACCAATCTACATGGTCTTCACATGATCTGACCAAGATTATGTCTGGACTTTAAAAGAGACTGTGACCTCTGAGTTTGTTTCGGCCTTTCTTCTCCTAGTAGTCAAATAGGAAACGCCGACCTCATCTAGTTTTTAAAATATGATTGACGTGTAAAAGTGTTTGTACAAACCTACTTACAGAAATAAAATAATTTATCATTTGTCATCCAACTTTGGGGATCAGCCATTGCCTCCAACAAAATAAAAGTGCAAAGGGCACAAAACTATATACTAAAACAAATATCTAACACACCATGGTTTATCACGAAAACAGAAATCCTCAAATCCATGAAATCCTCAATATTCCGATGGTCAACAAAGAGATAAGTACACATGGTGACAACTACAAATCCCCGACTGCTAAAGTATCTGAATTTTGATATCTGATCTGATCTATATTGAGATTATACTTATATCTTGAAAATTTGGTATAGTAAGTTGCCCCGCAAGCTTAAAAAAGCGGCGGAACATTATTGACCAGAACAGTCAGTCTGAAGAATGACTTCGAAAAGATGGGGCAAACTCCACTGGGAGTAGTGCCCTGCCCCACATGACAACAGAACCATGTCATCTGCTCATAGTCTAAAAGACTGAAAGCATGATGAAACGGAAAAAAGAAGCATAATTCCGATAATATCCTTCCGACTTTGCTTACCTTAGCAACGAGCATGTCTGATAGGCGAGACTTAGGGTCATCAACTCTAGCCTTTGTGTGTAAGCCGGAAGGGCCCGCAGAGCCACCGCGGGCCGCTCTCTTCTGGCTTAATGCTTGAATTTGCGGATCGTCACGCAGTACTTGCTCCGAGTTTCTTAGCAACCTGAAGAATTAATTGTTTTGTAACTAATAATTATAAAGGCAAGCAACGCATTACAAAAATAATTTTTCGGCACTTTGTTAATTTTTTATGAATCAACGCACACTACGGGCGGGCCGCAACGCAGTTTTCTGTATAAAATGCGTTGCTCTGCGGCCCGTTGCGGCCGTTAGCGTTGAATTCTGCGCTTGGGTTTATTAACCCAAGCGCAGAAAAAATCTAAGAACAAATCAAAAATCAAAATCTCAAATCTCGAGAGGATTATTATCCTCTCGAGATTTGAGAATGTGAAAAACTTAATATAAATATAACACACATGCACACACACTATAGTCTACTACATTTATTTTTCCTATATCCTTTCGCGGGTCTGCTAGAAGAAATTTCCTAGGAAATAAGCAGTACCTTTGTACTCAATTCTAATATGTCTTATCTGTGTCTGTTTTACTCTATGTACACACATAAATGATAAAATAAATAAGTTAATAGGCGAAGACATAAGAAATTGGATGCTAAACCTATTTTTCTTTCTTTCATATAATAGTTCAATTCTAAGTTTGAAACACACGGTGTAAGGGACATCGACGCGCAAAATATTACCCAAAGCGTGGAAAATTCTCGTCAGTTTTTTAATAACCAACGACAAATTTCTACTAAAATCAGTTGTGTAACACAAAAGTGCAATTCCTACACGGTCAAAATTAATGGAACAGCCGTTTTTTTTTTAATAATCTGCGAAAGAATCGTGAACAGTGCTGAATTCATGGTAAAATGGCCGCCGCACGGTTTACGTGCCGATGTCCCTACCACCCTGTACAGTTTACTTCGAGTCTCCTCTTAAACTTTCTAGCAGTTTTTGAAGAGCAAGCCATATACTCCTAATTTACCTGGTAATTTGGAATATTCCCTGTTGAATGATAGCGTCTAACTCGACTTCCATACTGCGCACCTGTACCACGTCCGGGAACATATCGGGAAATCGGTAACTGTGAACAAAATTAAAGTGGCACATGACCAAATGCTACAACTATCACGTTCTTAGGCCCTTTGTACACGGCACGGTTTCTTTACGGTACGGCGTATAAACCGCGGCGTGTAAAAAAATGGATCTGTAAACAAAGCTTCCATAGCCCCGTTTAGGTTAGGCACGGTTCGTCAGTGTTGTTATATACAACACATGCCTACACATGGCGAATAGACCGTAGTTTTTCACGGCAATAAAAAAGTGTGTGAACAAAGGGCCTTACGAGTATGCACAACGAATGCATGGGTTCTGGGTTTCTAAGATAAACTTTCAATGGTTATTCATGCTAGAAAGTCATTTATTCAAGCAAATTTCACCCTTAAGGCTGCGATAGTAGAAAAGTTATTTTATATACGAAGTTTGTAAGGTGATCACATCACAGAAAGTCATTTATTCAAGCAAATTTCACCCTTAAGGCTGCGATAGTAGAATTTTTATTTTATATACAAAGTTTGTAAGGTGATCACTCTACTATCTGACATCGTACGTCCAAAGTTAAGCATGCCATCGATTTTTCTCGTCGTTATCGCTGCCTGTACGTTAGCAGAATAAATAATACAATAAAAAGTTATTTGAAAATTATAAGCCTCGAAAGATCCGTATTTCAACAGTACTTTAACGAAAATTTGGACGTAAATAAATAAATAAAAACGACTAGCGCAGCCTTAAAAGTTCGACGGCAAGATAAAGCCCCATTATCTTAATCATAGATGTACTCCGGTTAAGAAAATACAGAAAGCAGTGTTTTTATTAAATTTTCTTATTAAAAATCGTGTCTAAATGAAAAGATACAAAAATCAAAAGTCCTTTATTCAAATTAAGTTGAGAATCAGCACTTTTTGTTTAATCGTCAACATTACGTAAGGCAGTCCCCTAAAACGCCAGTCCTTCACCACTTCCTAGTGGTTTAGCTATACAAACTCAAATTAAATTAGCAGCGAAACTGATGAGTATCGATAGGAAAACAGGATAAAACAAAAAAAAAATATGATACCTTTTTTTGGGGTCTTTGACAACTGGAAGTGTAGTTTCGCTAATTAATTAATTTAATGCGACCCTGTACAAGTGTCTTAGCTATACCATAGATCAAAGAATACAAGTACAGATACCCAATCTCATAGAGCAAAAGCGTGCCGTCTTAATGTAGGCCATTTTAATCTCGTAGTTACACCAATAGATGCAGTATCTGATCTACCACGGCTATGACGCTGTCAGCCTACCATTGTTTTAATAATACATTATATTGATATCACCAGATGGCATTGACTTCCCGGGCAACAAATAGACGCGCGACGCTCAGCGCCTTTTTTGTTTTTAATATAAAATTAGTACTTTTGAGACAATATTACGTATCACACAAGAATCTATACAAACCTCAACCACAAATAAAGCTCAAGGACATCGAACACGGCCTCCAGATGCACCAGGTCCATGATAGTCTTGGGATGCGGCACTGGCCACTCCACCGCGTTGCACATCCAGTTCTTAGTGATGGGCTCGTTGCGACTGTACTGTCGCACCATCTGAGGATACGGATATATTTGATCACAACCATAGATATCTGCATGGAGCAACCATTAAGGTAACCCGTAAAATTGGCAGCATGTTTTTTATTTTATTTTATTTAGGTACCTTTAATTGATCACTACAAAATACAAATTAACCAATCTTCTTTGCAAAATAATTATAATATGATCAACATTGCATTTTTATCCTTACAATTTTTGTTCATAAACCAACACTTGCCACGTTGCACATATTGCAAGTTATCCTGCAACAGTACATCATGACTAAATTAAACTTAACACCCAGAATCAATGTATCTAATTTTCGTGTTCAATAAAATAAAGTCTTTTCCTGTGAAGTTGCCGTTTTACAATACTGGCCATCTGAAACGTAATTTATATATGGCTGGCAATAAATTCTAAATTCAAATTAATTTTATTAAAAAAACATGGAATTCTATTTTCACCACTCCCGCACGAAAGAAGTATCTTTCCTCTACGAAAACAGTGAGGAAAGTTGGTTTTTCCTCACAGTTTGAACAGTGAGGAAAGTAATGATCCCGCGTTCAGAAACTAACCATGCCTGATTTTTTTATGTTAAGTTTTAAAGATACATATTTAAAAAAATAAATAATTTTATTGATTAATTTTTAATTATTTGCTTTGTGACTATTTCATTTATTTACCTATGACGACTGAATACTTTCTTGCTGGGAGTGGTAAAAAGTTTTGTATTCAACATGTGAGCAAGTTCATTTGCTATTCGTTTTGTTGAGTCTTTCGCTTACTCAGGATTGAAATTTATAATCACTCGCTGCGCTCGTGATTCTATTTTTCAATCCTTCGTTCGCTCAAGACTCAAAATCAAAACTCATAGGAAAAGCGAACTTTCCTCACATGTTGGATAAATAACTAATTTAAATTCAGTCATTTGTTTATTGATTAGTGTTATGTTTTCAATGAGTACATTTGTATCTTTTTCATCAATATGGACACATAAAAATACGAGTAATTATGGAATACGAGTTTCGTCGCGGTAGCAATGCCGCACAAACGGCTCGCAACATTAATAATTACGGGTTACAATCGAACGCACGACTCGTTATTGGTTTGAACGCTTCCGACATGGAAATTTTGATCTAAAAAATGAACCCCGTGGTCGCCCGAAAACTAACCTTGCGCCGACTGACTTCTACTTTTTTTCAAATTTAGGACAATTTCTTGGCAGGGAAAAAATTCAATACCCGAGAGGCAGTACAAAATGCCTTTGAACAGTTTGTTGGCTCCCGTACACCTGACTTCTTCTATAAGGGCTTTGAAAAATCACCACTCAGCTGGCAGAGATGCATCGATAGCATGGGTGCATATTTTGATTGATAGAAATAAAAAATATTTATATTAAAAATTACTTTAATTTTCTGTATACTAAACGGCAATTTCATAGGTAAAGACCTAATATAACGAAAGTGATCACTAAGGAAGAAATTTTGAAAATGCATCCCCAAAGGGGGGTTAAGTAGGGGATGAAAGTTTTTATATAAGTTCGTCATTATTGCCGATCGGAACCATGATGAGACCCCATCAGGTACACGGCTTGTATTAATATGATTTTAATAATTTCATGTAGGTTTGATTGCTGATTATAATGACAGTAACCCCGGTAAGAGTCGTTAATTAATCAATCATTTACTTTAACTGACCAGTATAAATTGGAACGCTGTCAGTCAAAAGTATGTCAGATTGTAAACGTTTCAATCTTGGTGACATGTGCCAGGATATTTTTTTTTTTAATTTAAGATGGGTTTGCTCTTGACTCTAGTCTAGGTCAGTGGTGACAGAGACAGAGTCGACGACGACATCGATCGTCGTCACTCCATCGAGTGAGCTTACCCAGAAGAAGCCTGTTCCCTCTCACTTTGAAGAGATTAGGGTTGTATGTATGCGTTCGGAAACACAGACGCAGGTAGAGTTCCACTCTTTTGCTGTGCGCATAACAAAAGACACTTGGAAAAGCCTAGTGCGATTGATGGAATAGCAACTAGGTAAGGATGGTAACTATGGTGGATCAAAGTAATGGTTGATTAATTTCATGTGACGTCTCTGATTGCGGCAGTTGGTCAGTTAGTTACGGTTAAAGTTTGCGCGTGGATGTCTCTGCCGCCCTGTATATTGATAATATTGATATATACATTTTGGAAGTCGCTTGAAAGTTGCACAACAATAATAAAAAGATATCCACTTTGCACAGTTGAATGAACTTCGTGATTACATTCAACTGTGCAAAATGGCAAGAGTACTCGCCATTTTGCACAGTTGAATGATTTGAATGTTGAGTTGATTTAAGTATAAATCAAATTTTGTACAAACCCTCAGGAATGTAGCACAAACAAACGGCAGTTTGTTATTGATAGGAGCACAACAGAACACGTAGCGAGCGCGCAGAGGTAAAGGCACATGTTGTATCATCTCCGCTAGGAACTTGAACCCTTCGGTGTTGCACATGAAGTACAGTGACACGTCCACGGTGCACAGGTGAACAAATATATCCTGGAAACAAAATGGTGACGTATGTTTGGATTTAGAGATTTAAAAAAAAAGAAAATATTTTCTCTGTAGGATACATTCGCAAACAGTTTTGGTGCTGAAAGATTTATGAAAATCCTACGAGGGATGTTAATAGGTTGAAAATTGTAAAAGAACACAATTTATATTATTATTTGAGGACATCGGGGGAGCAGAATCAGCAGAAAATAAGAACTGGCACAATAACAAGCCCGTTTGCCCAGTGTGCTAAGGTCAGTTCCAAAAGTATCTGATGAAAAATAAAACAAATCGATCAAAATGTGGTGAGAAGTCACGTATATGGTTCATCATCGTGTCACGTATGTTGTACATCAGCATGTCACGTATTGTTCAGGGTTAAGTTAAGGTAGATATACTTCGTGTTAGCACGTAGTCACGTACTATCTATGTATATTTAAACCACCTATTAACGGAGAGAGGACAGTTGAGAACTGTAGCTGAGTACAGTTGAGTCTCTGTTCACAATTGACTCTCAAAGTAATACACATCATGTGGTTTCATTCACATCACGTCCAGTCACGGGCCATGGGGAGCACGACATCTAAGGAAGAGATGATTATCGCTCAGACGGCAGCGGGTGGTTCGAATGCCGCAGCGGTTACGCAGGAGCAGCTGACAGCTATCAACACGATGCTGTTGTTTATTGCTGTGTGTTTGGCGGTTGTCATCGTTAGTGTGGCAGTCCGGATGTATATAAGATGTCACCAGAATTGGATCGAAGAGAAGATCAATCAGCGGGAGGTTCGTAAAGCTGTGCAGATGGCCTGACCAGATATGGACGAAGTAACGTTCCCTCGTTAAGAAGTAAGTGATTCTATACGTGAGCTTAAGTGTGTGATATGACCGAGCGGTAAATTTAGAGACAATAGTATGCATATAGTGTATTAAGTTTAAATGGAAGTGGAACTAACGTCACTGTTCGTGCAACTAAAATTGTTAAGGGAAAATATTGTAAAATTAGGTCCTAGTAGGCGGAAAGGCGACAATTTCAATAAGAAAATTAGTGATGTGAAAGCCATATACGTTAAATTTAAGAGTATAGTTTCAAGTTCGCACAAATTTTCAGAAGAGTTAACACAGCTGATAGTTAAAATAGAAAATTTGTACGTAGATACTGTATAGGGCTCT
The DNA here is from genome assembly GCA_937001585.2 of Brachylomia viminalis. Taxonomy (NCBI): domain Eukaryota; kingdom Metazoa; phylum Arthropoda; class Insecta; order Lepidoptera; family Noctuidae; genus Brachylomia; species Brachylomia viminalis. The sequence goes on from OW443299.2 coordinate 17,492,469, forward strand.
AAACTCTCAAAGGCTCTGTCATTTCAGGATGAGCTCCTTGGAGCAACGAAGAAGTTGCTCAGACTTAGTTTTCCTTTATAAGACCCTCCACAATTTGGCAAATGTACCGGAGTTGGTTTCGGAGATCGGTCTAAATGTGTCCCGTCCTACCTCATACCGATCCAATTTTAAAACACAAACATTTCAAATGCCTAAAAATAGAACTAATCTTGGTCGTTCAGCTCCTTTATACCGGTTTTTGTCTAACTACAATAAGCTGAGCACACGTACTAACAACTTGGACATATTTTCAAACAGTCTGAATGAATTCAGACGATACATCCTCAGTTCTTGATCGATCTGTTTGTTTATTTCTTTTACAAAATGTTATTTGTGTATTTGTGAGACTCCATCCAATTTATTTAATATTGTACAATTTCATTTAATTTAATTTTCCTATTCTTATTTATAATTAATGTAATAATGATGTCCTAATTTATTTGTTATTTTTGATTTCAATTTATAATTGTTATAATATTCCAATTTAACTAATTTATATGTATTTTTATAGTTCCAATTTATAATCGTTTTACTATTCCAATTTGACTGATGTTATTTTTAATTTTTGAATTATACTGTATTTTAATAATTTAACTACTTGTCATTTTAAATTCAATGTAAACTTTGTAAATTTTATTTTTTTATGATCATATATTTCCATTTTAATTTTTATTATTGATTATACAAGTGCTGTGCACACCTATAAGTGACAAATTCACCGCAAAGCTGTTATATGGAATATTTTTAATGTAATGTTTTAGTGAATAAGTCGTTGGTGTGTCAATAAATAAATATAAAATTTGAAGACATTCGGCAAAATCGAGTTAGAGATGGCGGCGGAAAGATTTTCTTTAAAGACGGCGGTTAGCTTGCTACCGAAAATGAATGGCGATGAGCAGGTGACTCAAGATTTGATTGATGCCATAGGTTTATATAGTTCTATGTTGGTGGAGACAGATAATACTCCTTTAGTAAAATTCGTTCTAACCACACGGCTTACTCAGGGGGCTAGGATTCGGTTGTCTTCCAATTACGCAACAGTGGACAGTCTGTTAGCTGACATGAGAAAACATTTAATAACAGTAGAGTCGGACGTGGCTGTGCAAGCCAAACTTGCTCGCGCTAGGCAAATTTGGTGTCGGAATTTGGTGCCGAGATAGAAAAGTTGATGGTCAATTTAACTATTTCTCAAGCCGGGGAAAGTACGGAAGCTTATAAAATTTTGCAGCCATTGAACGAAAGATATGCGATTAGGAAGTTTGCTGACGGACTTCGTAATCAGCGTCTTACTACGGTTATTGCGGCGCGGAATTTAACTTGTTTAAAAGATGCTATTAGGGTAGCGGAAGACGAGGATTGTGCTTCGTCGTCGCAAGTGTTGACGTACCAGCGCTGGCCCGCAATACGTGTCGTGTTTAGTTGGACCGATGAGTGTGAGAGGTCTTTTCTGTTACTTAAGGAAGCGTTAATGAATCCACCGGTGTTGGATTATCCAGATTTTTCTGATAGCAACACTTTCGTATTGCAAACCGATAGTTCGGGGTATGCTTTAGGGAGTGTGTTGTGTAATGGGAACGGGAAACCCGTTGCATATGCTAGTAGGTCTTTAGGGAAAAGTGAGTTAAATTATCCTATAATAGAGAAGGAGTTATTGGCAATAGTTTGGTCAGTTAAACATTTTAGACCATATTTGTACGGGCGGAGGTTCGTCGTAAAAACGGATCACCGGCCGCTGTTGTATTTGTTTAACATGACAGATCCATCAAGTAGGTTAACTAAGTTTCGTTTGTGTTTAGAAGAGTACGACTTTGAGGTTGAATATATTAAGGGAAAAGAAAAGGTGCTAGCAGATGCGCGTTATAAGATAGTAATTACAAGCGAAGATTTGAAAACCATACGTGAAAAGACTATATCCGTGATGACGAGGGCGCAGTACAAGCGATTGGGCGAGCCAAATGTTTGTGATACGGACTCCATGGTGTCTGGAACTGATCACCGTAGGATCGTGGAAGTTCTTAAAAAGCAAGGAAATGAAGTTGAGATATGTTTGAATGAATGGGAGAAAATGTTACGTAACACTAATTATAAAAAATATATTTTCGAAGTCGCGCAATTTAATGTATGTGCCAGGAAACTCGAGTATTTATGTAAACTATAAATCTTTATCGGCATCATCGCGAGACGAGTTGTCGAAAGACATAGTCGCTTTTTGTATTGAGAAAGGCATAAAAGAAGTTATTATTCTGAAAAATCGTTATAACGTTGAATTTATTACAAGAATGGCAAAATATTTGAAGGGAAATAGTACTTCCATATGTGGAGATTTTAAAATGTGTGTAGTGAAGGATTTACGGAGATTAGAAGGACAAGATGAGAAGAAGTTGTTTTGAATGATTTCCATATTTTACCCACGAGTGGTCATGCAGGTATACGCAGAATGGTGAATAATATAAAGAAGTATTATTATTGGCCGTCTATTGAAAAAGATGTAATGGAATACATTGGTAAACGTGATACGTCTAAGAAGCAAACGTTTTCTAGACATACTAAGGAACCAATGACAATTACTACCACTGCATCTACGTCGTTTGAGAAGATTTATTTAGATATAGTGGGGCCACTTGATAGGGACGAAAAAGGCAATGTTTACATATTGACTCTTCAGTGTGAGCTTACGAAATTTGTGGAGGCATATCCATTAAAGAATAAATCCGCAAATGAGGTAGCGAAAGCGTTGGCAGAAAATTTTGTTTTGAGATATGGAATACCGCGGACAATTGCTACAAATAGGGGTTCTGAGTTCATTTCAAAAGTAATGGTAGAGCTATGTAACATCTTATGCATCAATAAAATCTTGTCGACATCATATCATCATGAGAGTATAGGATCTTTGGAAAATTTTCACAAAACTTTAGGCGCGTATTTAAGGATACAGACGGTAAATAATCCATCGTCATGGAGTTCTTGGATTCCATATTGGTGCTTTTCATATAACACTACAGTTAATACTGTGACCAAATATACACCTTATGAATTAGTTTTCGGTAAAATTTGCAGGTTACCAAGTAGTCTTCAAGGTGAAAGTGTTGAACCATTGTACAATTTTGATGATTATCCTTTAGAATTTAAGTTTAGATTGCAGAGGGCTCAAAATGATGCAAAAGAAAATTTGATAGCAAGTAAGCTAGCGAGCAATAAGTAAGTTAGCGAGGAAAAGTTGTTATGATAAGAACCTTAATTCAATAAATTATAAAGAAGGTGACTAGATATTAATAAAAAACGAAACAGGCAATAAACTAGAATGTATTTATAATGGACCATCTGAAGTTATAAAGGACGAGTCACCAAATGTAATTGTAAAAAAGAATGATAATAAGATAGATGTAATTCATAAGAATAGAACAAAATTATATTGTAGGAGTTAGAATGTAAGTTTAAAATGTTTAAAAAAAAAGGGAAAACAAAAAAACCGTAATTTAGTTTTTTTTTCTCTTTAAGAGGGGTGATGTGGTGAGAAGTCACGTATATGGTTCATCATCGTGTCACGTATGTTGTACATCAGCATGTCACGTATTGTTCAGGGTTAAGTTAAGGTAGATATACTTCGTGTTAGCACGTAGTCACGTACTATCTATGTATATTTAAACCACCTATTAACGGAGAGAGGACAGTTGAGAACTGTAGCTGAGTACAGTTGAGTCTCTGTTCACAATTGACTCTCAAAGTAATACACGTCATGTTGTTTACTTAACCCCTCCTCATCCCCACATCGCAAAAAAACGTAACTTTACTTTTTACTTTACTATTTCAATTTGTAATGTGACTTACAAATGGAGTCCTTTGATTTCATTATTTGCATAATTAAACCCGACATTCTAATTTTAAATCACCTTAAAGATATTTTTCGTTTGACAATCGAGGTTAATTTTATAACCTCGATGATTTGTAACCTGTTTGTTTACACTATCATCGAATACTTATGGAACAGACTATAGTGTCTAATGCAGGGAACAGCTCCATCGCGAAGCCATATTCAGCCGAAATTATCAAAGACCTGTTCTTAACACTTACCATTAAACTACTAAGGGTGGCATGTGGTAGATGATAAGCGTACAGTTCCATTTGTTCAGCGGTCGGGTGCAACCCCGCTTGTGCGACCGGGTCGGGAGAACTAGACATTAATTGTTTTAACGTGGCCAAGTCTTCAGGCTTGTATGTAGTCACGTAACCAGTCTCCCATGCACTGCCGTAGCGGCCTGCACGACCTAATTAAAAATTAAAACATATCTTTAGTACTGTAGCGGTATCTACATCGCCACATGCGAACTTCGCATCACACTGACGTCACGCAAAATCTTGCATCGCGCGAGTTTACCGCGCAACTAGCATTATAATATATTATAGGAAATCGCGAAAAAAAAACAGCTGTTCCCTACATTTATGTTTGCAGAACTCGTAAAAATGTAGGGACCAGCAGATTTTTTTTTTCTCGATTTCGTATTTGGTCCCATAGTAAAGGTTGTTCATAATGAAGAGGACAATGACCCCTTAAGAGATTGATGGTGGTTTACCAATAACCCTGTATATAGGTTGACCAACTCGGAAGTATACAACTTTAAATTAAGATTATTTATACTACAAACGAAAATTACAAGATATTTTACCATAAGTAATTGGCAGGCTTGGCAATTTTATTTACTATATAACACGTGCCCAAACCCCACTTTTTTGATACTTAAAAATGCGATCACTCTCCGTCGTGTTTTTCATCAAACTTTCGCATACTTTATTAAGTATCCCACTAACAGTCACGAATATTCGGCTTTTCGTGTTAAAAATTAACCACGACACGTCCCTTTAGGTAACTCCACAGAAAACAGTTAGGACGTGACAAAATGGTATTCGTTATTCGTAGCACACTGCACAGGTATACGGCGGTAACACTGACAGTTTTTAGAATAGGCCAGTAAGAAAAGCAGCCGATGAAAAATGTAATTAATCTTCGAATTAAGAACTCTTTGGGAATCTGTAGATGTGTAATGAATTCATTATATGTCATTTGTTTTTACAAATTGGCGGCAATTTAAAAAGTGTCTGCCGTGCGTCGAAATGGATTTGACTAGAGAAAATTTTCGTTCAATGATTTATTACGACTTTCGTTGCGGTCTTACTCAACAATAATGTTACGATAGACTTCGATTAGCATTTCATGACTAAGCCCTATCCCGTGCCACTGTTTTCAACTGGTTTAATGATTTAAAACGTGGTCGATGAAAACTCACTGATGATTCGCGAGAAGGACGTCCTTCTACGGCGACTACCGAAGATAACGTGAGTGCTGTGCGGCTAATGATAGAAGCTGATAGAAGGGTGACATATCGACAGATTCAGACAGCTTTAGGCATTGGTATGAGTCAAGTACAAAAGCACATTTAGGCGTCAGAAAGCTTTGTACTAGATGGATAGCTCATAATTTGACGGTCGATCAAAAACGCCGTCGTTTGGATTGGTTTCAATGCTTGAAAACTATGACGGGGGTGACTCGAATGCTGTATATGACATCGTCACAGGTGATGGAAGCTGGATATATTGTTACGAACCCGAAACCAACAGACAATCTGCGCAATGGATATTTCCATTCGAAGATTTGTCGACAAAAGTAAAGAAGGGCAAAAGATTTATTGAGGGATTGAGGGAATCCTCAATCATTGGACGGACGGGTAATTTCGCAACAATAGTCCTAGAAGATAAAAAGACTGCTACTGCAGATCGGTATGTCAGTCATTGTTTACCAGTTGTCTTGGAAAATGTTAGACAGCAGCGCCCAAGAAGCAGGATCCTCCTACACCACGACAACGCTTCAGTTCACTCCGCCAGACGGACTATCGAATATTTGTCTACCGAAAGTGTGGAGTTAGTAAGTCATCCTTCTTACAGTCCTGATCTGGCACCTTGTGACTTAAAGGACAATGGGAAATGAATGTATGGAGTCTGGGCCCACCCTTCAATAGTAACATCTGATATACCGTTGGATAGGGCTTTTTAAGTGGAACATTAGTTACTAATATAACTATGGTCAAATGTTAGTACTTTCGGAGATACGACGTCTTAAAGTCGTCAGTCTAACATATTCTTTATGGATACTTATAAGGTAAAATAGTAATAACACTTAAAAACAAAAGAGATTTATTATTCGTCTTGGACATCAAAGACAATTACATCATTTAAAAAACCCACGGGGGCCACGAATGGTTGATGTCTCCCAACTCCTAGGTACCAAATCAAAGAAATAGTGTGAGCGCAACTTCCTACAGTTCGCCGTCCGGTCAAGCAAGAGCAATAATATTGTGATATCGCGTTTCTTCCAACTTGGTTTCGATCAATTAATATATAGCAATAGTATATTCTTGCTCTTACGTGGCGTGACTGTATCCTACCACGCAGCAACCACACATTCTCTGCTGGTATATTATATTCTATTAAATCATGTAAATCGTTTTGTCTGTACATTTTTCTATAACGTATAAACCGTCTCGAAGATGTTCACTGCAATATGACTGATCGCCATTTGCAAATGCGCCCGGGCAAGCGGCGGGCGCAGCGGGTAGGGTGGGGGCGCAGGTAAGGAGCAAGCAGATAGGTGCCGTCCGTTTTGAGTCTGGCCATAGTTTATCTTATAACGAAGTAAACTACGGTCACTTTTATGGCAGTATAATAAGTAGTATAACTCCGAAAGTACTGACTTTTGACCTTAGTCGTAATAATAAGTTTTATTCTGCATAAACATACCTATTCATTTATGAGTGTCTTATTCCTATTGAGAGGTGGGCCCATCATTACTCATTCTCCTTTATTTCCAAAAATAAAAGATAAACTTAGAAGAATTCGTTTTATGATCCCTGAAGATGCCGTGGCTGCGTTTGAAAAAGGCGTGGAAGAAATCCCTAAAGAAGAGTGGGTCCACTGATTCAGTCAATGGTTCCATCGCATGCGACGGTACTTAGAAAGGAACGGAGACTACTTCGAAAATCAATAAAAATATTAACAGGCTTCTACATCATTCCGTTTTTTATTTTCTAAAAACTATCTGCTATAAACCTTTTTTTATTCATAGTGATTTGTTAGAAAAAATGGGTCGCTTTTTAAACCGTTTAAGAACGTCAGGATAAAACGAAGGCAACGCAGTGATAATGGTCTTACAGACAGTACATAGCAATTTTACCGCATCAAACAGCAACTAAATAATAGGTATCAAACAACTGCAAAATTTGGCACCAAATCATAATGATGGCCAAAAATTTGTATACATCCGAGCTTGTCACCCTGTATGTATGACTGCATCTTTCTCAAGCTCGCTCGATACTACTAACGATTACTATAAAACGAGTTCTAACTTTCGTGCAAGTTATAACTTTCAAGCCAGTTATTGTGTTTTGAACTTTATTCTGACTGACATAAAATTCCTAATACAAAAACACAACTTAATACAACTTAAGACTCGCTTAAAATTACTTTATAAGCGAGTCTTAAGTTGTTAATTTTGTATCAAGAACTTTATACTCATCGGAATAAAGATCAAAATACAATACCTGGCTTTATGGTTTGGGCTTGGACTAAAGTTAAAACTCATTTTGTAATGAGACGGTGTCTTATGAAGCGTTCAATATTCAAAGCGTTCCGTTCAAACTGGTCAAGCATTCATAACTATACAGGGTGGCAGGAAAGCCCCAAAACGCCCACCCTCCACCACTTCCTAGTCCTTTTAGCTGGAAAGAAGAAGTGGCGCAACAAACTCCCCAGCAGCAAAGCTGTCGGTTCCGTTAGAAGAACTGGGTTCTATACAATAGTAAGTAAATAAAATTACGAAACACAAAAAATTACACATAGCAAACAAACCGTACCTTAAAACAAACCGTAACCATGAATTCAGCACATGCATCTGAATGAACACGGGTGGGTTTTAGTCAGTATGAGTCTGACACGCCCTCTCGCTCCGCCCAGAGCGAGAGAAGTTATTAGATGATTTCCCAATCTCAAAAAAAAAAGGGGGGGGCTTCAGAATCCTGTACTGAATCCATGGTAACAGGTTGTGCCATGCGCGTCGATGTCCATACCACCCTGTATATGAAGACCAAAAGATAATCAAACTCTTTGATCCAACAATAGTACCAGATTTCCGATGAGCGCATCAAATATGGCCGGAAAAATAAGACCACAGATAATGTTGTGGTATTATTTTGCAACATAGTTTTTTCAACCTTATTGCTTGGAAATGATCTTTTATTTTCCATTAAAATGCTTGTTCTTATTTTAAAAATACATTTACTTTTCAACCGAAGTAGTAAATATATTGCAAACGATAATAAACTTTATGTTTGAGTGTTAAGGTTTATAACCAAGCTATATGCATTCGCGGCCACTTGAGCTATGTGTTTTTGTTCCTAATCCTTAATCTGGTGCTATTGTTGATCAACGATCAAACTACATTTTGAGAACATCATACACACAATGAAGACCACATTTCACTTACCAGCGATTTGCAAAGCTTGAGATATACTAATTACATCCATTTCTTTATCTCCGTCTTCATTCACTACTGGCTTTATTAACGAGTAGAATATTATTCTTCTTATACTCCTGAAATTAAATAAAAAAAATTATAATAAAATTGAATGACAGTTTTATTGTTGCAAATGGAAACGAAAATAGAATGCCAGGGATTGCCAAATTGACCACATAATAGACTTGCGTGCAAAAGTATCGACCCACCCCGTGCTCTTCGATTTGAAACCAGGGGGGCCTACTCCCTAAGTCCATCAACGAAGATACGGGTCCGTCCGAAAGTAGTTCGATACTTAGAAGTGAACCCTACTCCCGATTAATTAACTTTTCCGGACGGAGAAAAACACATCGGGAGTAAGGACAACTGACAAAACGTTTTGTCATTAATTTTAGGTTCGGGCTCCGGACTAGTCTTAAGGCGTGTACGCACGAACGAACAAAACATGGTGAACACGAACACCGAACACGGAAAATTTTGTTCGTACGTGTGGACGTAAATTAGCAAAACGAACACCATACAAACACTGTTCAACTTGTGTTCGCGCTCAACCGCCCCGATCTCTTTAGTAGGCATGGATTCGCCGTTCACCCCTCGGGCCCTCGAGTTCGGTACGAACAATGTTGCATCAAATTAATTATCCGAACACTGTCCACACCGAACAACGAAATTGGATCGCTACGAACATTTTTGCCGAACACAGTGTTCGTTGTTTGTTAGTGGTACGCACATGCGAACAAAGTGTTCGATGTTCCTGTTCACCATGTTCGAGTCCGACCGTGTCAAAGTCAAAGTCAAAGCATTTAGTTCAAATAGGCACATAAAAGGCAATTTTGAACGTCAACATTTACATTTAAATAGAATTGATTCTAGTCGCCCCTTCCAAAAGGTAGTTTCGTATGGAGAAGAATGGGCAAGAAACTCCACCGTTACTCTTTTAAAATTTGTTACAATATTTTGTATACATTAATTATATAATTTTATGTGAAGACGATGCACCTATAATAAAAAATTACCCTACCACAATAGGTAAAAAGAATTTAATAAACGTAGCAATGATAAATAAGTTAATTAAGTGATAGATACATGGAACACCATGTATCTATCATCGTATACTTTTACAATTTTTGTAAATATGTGAACACACATATTTACAAAAATTGTAAAAGTATACGATTTCCCAAATTATGTAAACAAGTAATATGTCAGTGTGTGAGTTAAAGTAATCACAGAATGTAAATCAATGTCATAAAAATAACTAACTTAACTATATAATTAAAGTTGCAATAAGTTTAATTTTGTCTAGACCCCAGATTGTCCTATGGAGCTGGACCAGCATGTTTCCAAGCATTCTTATCTTGGATATAATCCTCTAATTTGTAATACGCTTGTTTACACAGTGAACTTTTTATATATGTTTTAAATTTTCTTTCATTTAATTGCAATATATGACAAGGTATTTTGTTGTAGCATTTAACACAGTACCCCATAAAAGATGTATGTACTTTAGCTAATCTGAAAAATGGTTGATCTATTTTATCTTTATTTCTTGTATTTTATTTTATTAAAAAGATGTAGATTTTTTCTTACGTACATAATATTTTCATAAATGAATTGGCAAGGTACCGTCATAATATTAATCCTTTTAAATAGTTCCCTGAGAGATTCACGGTGACGTAGATTATAAATACACGTGCGTACACGGCTTTATGTCCGTAAGTGACACGGAGTAGGAAACGTTCGTTACTTCGGCCGAAACGACGGACTTCGTGCTTAGGGAGTAGGGCCCAAGATAACTGATCAAGTTTTATTAATAAAAACCTAATATATTGTGGACTGCGTTGTTGGTCTAATAGTCGCTACCGCTAATGTTGGGTTTTTCCATCAGGAATTTCTCAGAAGCAGCACGGAGTCAGGATTTGTGCCCGTTTGAAGGCAATAGACTCGCCCCGTATTACATGGGACTTAAATATTATAACTGGCGGAATGTGGGTGTACTATAGTTACCCCTCTGCTTAACCCTTCGGGGATTTCAGGCGTGATGTTATGTTATGATACTGTACGCTAAAACCTTCCTGAAAGTATGTAGATTACTTTTGTCTCTTAAATAGAGAGCGGGAAGTGGGTCGATTTTTTTGCACGTAAGTCATCATTTGCCCAGCCTCTTCCTTCCCAACTATGTTGGGGTCAGCTTCCAGTCTAACCGGATGCAGCTGAATACCAGTATTTTACATAGAGCGACTGCCTATCTGACCTCCACAACCCAGTTACTGGGTAATACGATACTCCTTGGTAAGACTGGTTGACAGACTTTCGGGCTTCTGACGACCTGTAACGACTGTCAAGGATCCACGAATGACAGCCGGGAGCAACGGCTTAACGTGCTTTCCGAGGCACGGACGGGTCTAGGTATGTAGAGATGGTCACCCATCCACGGACCAACCATGGCAAGCGTAGCTTAACCTGATCGATCGACCCGTGCAGCTGTTGTTACAAAGCCAAACGCCCGTTTTTGCACGTAATACAATGTGTGAATGGCGTCTTTATATTTCATCTATACTTTAGTTGAAAGGGAACACGATTTGGCTATGATTCAAGGTGACATGAAAAATAACTTACAGATTGATACCAAGTCCTATAGCGTCCGTGGCAACCATGACTTTACATGAGCTGTTGGGGTCATTGAATTTATTGGCTTGAGCTAACTTTGTGCCAGGCGGTAGACTACCATATATCACAGCTACCTCTTGGCCCCTGAAACAATTAGAAGCTATTTAAAAACATAGCACGGTTTTATAATTAAGGGGAACATGCACCAATTACGTTATGACATCACAAAAGTTTTTAGTTTAAAACAATCTAAATTCAAACTAGAAACAAATGCCACATGTTGTGTGTTAATATTTCTCTATTTTTGTAAAGAACGAAGACTTTTGAGACCTGTCGTATGAAACCTTATGGGATGACGAATGAAATAAAAACACTCTATAAATGAATGACTCGGTTTTAAATAACGGTACTACGGAAACTCTAACATCTCCTATGTAATGATACTTGTTGATTGACGGTTGTTCTAAGTTTTCAGAACTCAAAACGACTTACAATCAAGATGTACTACAAACAAATTGACACCCTACATGCAACTTATCAAACAAAATACATCAACTCTATCAAAATCTGTTAAAAACCTAGATAGTATTTTAGACTGAACTGTCACAATATACTTCATACCGCAGGTATCGTGATTTTAAAAGTCTATGTTTGTTTTTAATAAATTTTTCAGCCAATGCAATATAATGTACGTGACGAGAACAAACTCGCTAATATGTACTCCAAGCCGCGCTTCAACTTTTTTAGAGATCTAAGTTAAGAGCGTTTATACCTTATGAGTGGCAACGTCGCAATTTAGTGTCATATTTAGTGGTTTTCAATTTTTATCATTTAATTGGAGCTATATTTTAAAAATGTTTAATTAACTTTTAGAATTATGTGAAAACTGTGTAAAAGGCAAGAAATTGTTGCGTTTACAGTTCTATTTATATGCAAATAATACATTGGAAACTTGCAGGGCGTTATTTTCATTGTAAAATAACTGTAAGCATTACGGTTACTTACTTTTTAAACACTTTCACGTAATTCTAAAAAGTTAATTAAACAGATTTTTACTCATATATTTTACTCATATTTACTCATATGGTATAAACGCTCTTAAGTAACAATGCAAAATTTAACATAGGCTTTTAAAATCACATTCCGTCCTAAAATACTTTAGTAATTGGATACCTGCCTCAACATGGGACTGACCTCTGTTCAATGGCTCGACTTACACTGTAAATGTCGTTTTTATTGAAACACACTATACAGTCGCCTGGTTTCACGTTATCCAGCGATCCGAGCGGTGTATCCTCTACTTTCAATTCCGTTAATCTTTTATAATTGCGTACCTACGGACAAAAAAAAGTAAATTTATCATTCAAGAACATTCAAAACACAAAGCAATTAAGTTGCCATAACAAACACAGATGAAACTGGACTAGGTCCAATATTTTGTTATGAATGTACATCCAACTCGCAAGAATCTTTTCAATTTGGACTTATACCAATTATTAATCAAATCATTGCGATAGTGAATTGGCATGCATATCCAATTTGGACATATTTATTTCAGTCTCACTTTCAGAAGAAAAGTGAGACTGTTGCAGACTAATGCCACAATGCAAAGAAGTAAATAAAACAAAAGTTTCAGTGCACAAAACAGAAAAGCCACAGTGCATAGACATACACATTGCACAGTGTACAAACGCGCGTCTGTGTGTGTGTGTGTGTAGTATGTGTGTGTGTGTATAATATGCGTGTGTGTGTGTGTCGTATGTACGTATGTGTGTGTAGTATGATGTGAGTGTGTGTGTGTGTGTTTGTGTGTGGGTGGGTGTGTGGGTGTGTGTAGTGTGTGTGTACGTGTAGTGTGTGTACACACACACACTATGTGTGTGTAGTATGTGTGTGCGTGTGTGTAGTAGCACATGCAGTACATACTGTGTACTGCAATCTGTTTTTATATAAATAAAGATTATATTATAGAGCATAAAAGCTACACTGCACAGTATCCCAATTTGTTTGTCTAAGCTTGTGCCTAAATAAAAAAGTATACAGACTCTAATGTATAATAACAGTCATTACTTCTAATTCTTCACCAGTGGTGTTACATATTTCTTCGATGAGGTTTTTAACACCTGCTTCTCCGCACAAGTGTATTTCATCGGCTTGTAGTCCTACAAATTAAACAAATAAATTTTATCCTTTATTTCCCCACAGTTAAGGTGTATTTTAGTTTATTCTCACTATGTGTAGTCTATTTTTATTGTTATTACCTAATATCGCCCTTGTCCATGCCCATCCTCTGCCCCTGTCACCAATCATTTGGATTTCATCAATAATTGCTACTTCATCTGTTGTCAACAAAAATTAATGTAAATGGAATAAATTTTTGAAAATAATGACCTTCACATATGATTACAGGGCCACCAAAATTATCATTTTCTGTTCAATTTAACATAATTATCTGTCCAGGGAAATAATGGCAGGGCTACTATAGCAAATTCGAGCAGACCTGCCAAAGTAATTGACAACCTGTAAACTTTCTCTGTGCTACACTTACAATAGTTAAAATTCTCCAAAAAAAAAAAGGACAAAGGACTACAGACAGGTTAAGACTGATTAAGAACATTAGGAGACAAAACACCCATAAAAGGTGTGGAAATACACTCAGGGGCACGGAATCTTAGCCATGCTCATATCTCAGGATAGCAAAAGTTTCTACTGAATGTTTCTTATTCAGGTATGTCAAAAAATGTTTTCCCTTAGTTCAAGAGGGTAATTCATTATTTATGTAGTATTCAGTTTTAGTTGAATCGAGTCATCTGAGCGAAAAAGTTGCAGTTTTAAATTTGTGCAGTTGCAAATAATTGGAAAATTCACAAGTGCCCAAGTTTCCGTGCTGGTGAGTGTGGCTAAAATGATCTACTGGTGTCTCAGATCTACTTCTGTCAAGACGGTCATGTCTTTTCAATTGCATTTAATAATAGCAAGTAGTAGTAACTCACATCTATTATTAAGTGACGTCATTTCAACTGTGCAAGCGACATGATTAGAAGACGCTAGTTCTGTAGCACATAATTCAAAGGTGTTATTTTCATCCGGTGTGTCCGTCTTTATGTCATCTGGATTTGTTACCGACGAGTACAATGATGCGTGCCTCCTTTCTTCTCCTGTTATAAGGTCGCATGGTGTGCCCTGCAAAAATAAAGGATTCTGTGTAGAACATGTTACACAGACACTAACTAAACACAGGTAAACTTTGGGGCTGGTACAGTTTTAACAAAGCGCAGCGCAGTTTTCCCTGCCAAACAAATATCAACATTGCATGTCTTAAAATAAAGTCGAAAACAAAGTACAGTGTACCTCTGTCCGCTTTGATGCTGTCTCAGACTAATTTAAGTTTCTTTATTTTCAACTTTATTTCAAGACATGCAAGGTTGCTTTTTGTTTACCAGTGAAGGCTGCGTTGCGCTTCGCCGATTTTGCGCCGGGCGGCCCTAAGGATTTAAAACTCTAAAAACACTTTGGTTTGTTTCTGATATTGTTTTTCTTATTAGCACATATGTTTAGCTTAAATGGAGCAGTTCTGAAATTCACAAGTAATGAGAATAATCTTTAAAAAGCAAAAGAACAACACAGAATGATAATTATTAAATTACTCACATGTTTATTAGACTTGTGGTAAATTTCAGTAGCTAAAAGTTTCAATGGGCCACAGTAAACGCCAGTTTTTGCACTTAGGAATCTCTCCATTGCATGATAAGTCTTGCCGGAGTTTGTTGGACCCGCATGAAATACAATTTTTCTGTTTATGGCTCTAGCTTCAGGATACCTGTATAACATTTATCCATTTGTATAGGAGGACATTATTATAAACTAGCTGATCCGACAGACTTTGTCCTGTCCGAATTTCAATACAAAAATCACATAGAAAATTTAATTATTCAGTTTTACCCAATTTCGAAAATTTTCCAATTGTTCTTTCCATAAAAACCTGATTCGGACTATCACAAACACAACATATTTTTTTTCATAAAATAATTCCAAATTGGTCCGGCTGTTTTCAATTGATGTGCGTACCAACAAACAGCATTTCGTTTTTATTTATATATAACATCTATGTACCAATTACCCATGTTACCAATTGCAAAATAATAAATTATTTGATTTCTTAAAACAATATTAGACACAAATTCACAGTTACCACTCATTGCTGAAAATGTATTGCTGTCCTTGTTTTGTAGTAAGTACTTTTTATTTTAGTCACTTAAATTATTGGAATGTTCTGTTTTCTTTTTTTATTAACAAAAATAGCCAATGCAGCCAAAAAACCATTTGTATTTCATGTAATATATTTTTGCCAGGCCTTGCTTGTTTACCCAATAAAGTCCTCCATATTCTTGTGTTCATATACCATGTAAATATAAAATCAAGAGTAACTTTGCCACAAAAAACATTGCCTGACCTTGAGAGGGTGAATCTCAAGGTCAGGAATTTTTTTGGTATTGTCATTTTAAAACAATACTATTTTTGTTTAAAACTTCAAGTACATAGAAGATAAATATAATATTCTGATAACACAAGTATTCAATAACAAAACAAGCATTGTCAATACTAACTAATATTATAAATGCGACAGTAAGTTTGTTTATTTGTTAAGCTTTCATGCTAAAACGGCTGAACGGATTTTGATGAAATTTGGCACATGGGTAGACCATGACCTGGAGAAGAACACAGGCTACTTTTCGTCCTGGATTGCAGACGAAGTCACCACAGCTAGTATACTGATAATTGTGATAATAACAACTTTGAGCATTCAAAATAGTAATTTCAAAAGGATGCAGTTTTAAAAAGATTCTGTAAGATAGATGTGAACACAAAACAAATTGGAATGTATCTCCAACACCATTCCATTTCAAGAAGCAGCTCTTAAAGTCTATCCAGATTTAGTAAAAATAAAAACTCTTTTTACTCAATAAAAGTTTTTAGTTTGGATACAAACAATATTGTTTTGTTTTTTCATAGATTAACAGGGCACTGACAATCTGGACATGGCAAGGTAGTTGCCAAAAATACTGGTTGAGAATTTTTTCAGCCAGCACTGGGATACTAAATAGAGAGCAGCTTTTTTAAATTGGATACCGTTTGAGATATAAAGTTTGGGATGTCTATCTATAACATAACTGAATATCTTAGTTATCAAAAAATAACAAAACTTTTTTTTAAATTAAAAAGTAGTAAGTAGTGCCATATAAAGACGAAAAATTTTTTTTTTGACAAACCAGTTTGCAGGTGTTCTTAGGTCCGAGATCTTTTTCAGGTCATCTAAACAGTCTAGATGCGGGAATGCCTGTCTTGCATGTCTCAGGAAGTAAGGAAACAAGTCATCCACATGCCCGGCTCCTAAAAACAACATATAAAATGTTTTTTAGATGCTCTCATGTT
The DNA here is from genome assembly GCA_937001585.2 of Brachylomia viminalis. NCBI lineage: Eukaryota > Metazoa > Arthropoda > Insecta > Lepidoptera > Noctuidae > Brachylomia > Brachylomia viminalis. Next base: position 17,509,111 of record OW443299.2, read on the forward strand.
TGTAGAAATTTATAAAATTATAGATTGTTTTCTTATGGCACAGTATCCGAATGTACGAATGACGATGTACGAAGTACGTTAATGTATATTGTCGTATTAATGTTATATAAATCAATGGGAAAAACTGATGATTCCCACCTTGTATAATATCGCTTATTATTATATGTAAGTCAGGCGGCAAATCGTGTTCCAAGCAATGTCTCCTGAATGACAAAAAAGCCTGATGCAATAGCTGGTCATCTAACCCATTGGTAGAAGCCAATTCTCTGACCTCTGGTTTCTGATAGAATTTGTTAAGAATCTTAAGAAGATCCTGCTTCTTTAGACGTCCTGTGATTTCGGCTCCAATGTTTATGTCATCAGGATTGTGTTTCACTGGTACAGGAACAAATAAGGCCGAAGGAGCACTTTTGTCGTGTTTTTTCGTTCGTAGAAAAATATAACCTATATTATGACCACCTTTTCGCGTACATATCACGTTATTTCTAAAAATAGGAGGAACACATGGTTGTACTTTATCTGCACAATAAAGTGAGAGTATCCGCGTAAACCCTTTGTACATATTGATTAGGAAACAAAAAATAAATTGACTAAAAATTTTAATGCCTCGGCTGTCATTCCCCACAGATAACTATATACTAGTCGGAGACAGATAGGACAGTACTATGGTTGACGATTAGTTCCAAAAATATGCGCCAAGCGCTAGTGTCGTAATGTCACTGAGGGATGACCCACAGCGTACTATAAAAATGACGCTGACCATCCGGCATAGAATATCGATAGCATAGTGATGTGCCATGGAATATTCTTATAGGGTTAATTTTATTATTTGCAATGTTCAATGTTTCTTCCTATATGTTCATTGGATACGAATATAACGAAAGAAATGTAAAAAAAAGACTTCAGATTTTACTTTTTATTTATTTTTTCGTCTTAACCTATGGGCTTTATATTTCTCAAAGGCAATTTGTTGAGGTGCACACATCTGTTTCACAAGTTTTTCTTGTACACCTCCTTTTAAAATTTTATTAATTATGTTGCACCAATTATGAACATGGGTGCGTATCATTAAATTAAGCAACCATTCCTTTACTTCGGTGTTATGACCTGTACACCCCAACCAATTTAAATCAAATTTCTTTATTATTTCTATTTTTAAATGTTTTTTTACACATTTTTTGTATGCATACTTATTCAAGTAATCATGTATAAGGCCCGAGATATTCCTATATAACATTAGAAACTTCTTTGATGGATATGTTAAATTATGATGTTTTAACCTTTTAAAACAATGTATATTCTCGTTGTTCAATCCATTTATGAAATACATCTCTTTTTGTTTGCGTATAAGTATCAGAGCATCTCCTACAATTAAATTTGTTTGTCACTCTCCTGCACATATACCCTGCTGTATATGCAGAAGAGTGCACGCGCCATCTTTCGTTTACTGGATTTAGTGATTGGTTACTGCTAACGTTTTGCGTCATTGTTATGGGTCTACTACACACGGCATTTTCTTTATCTTCATCAAATGTTGATGAGGAACTCTCATCAACATTGGATGAAAATATGAGTTTAAAAAAATCTACAACTGTGTTTCCTGTATCATCCTCACAGTTTGCGTATATTGAATGTGGACCCATAACGTTGGACATTAGCAGTGATTTAAAAGCATTCAAAAAAGTATTTGCATCAGGATTGACATTCCTGTAGTTGATGGCTCTGATCCTACCAAAAAAATTCTCAAGAGGATCCTGATTAACATTTCTAGGATAAAAATATTGTATATCATATTTTTCGAACAACAGTTTAGACAACCTTTCAAAACTTTCTATAGTTGTAACCCATCCATTAAGAGAAGGAACTCGAACCTTATAGATTTTATTATTTTTGAGGGCTTTCTTGCTACTATTATCAATATATTGAATATTATTTAATATTTGTTTGGCTTCTGTCCAAAAATTGAAAATTTGATGGGCGTTTGGCTTTATTGGTCCACGAAGTTTGCCCCGGACAGTACTCCCTCGAGATCCATTCACGCTGTCAAAGAGCTTGTCCATGAATTCCACAGCTTCGCCTGTTGTGGCCATTGTCTCACTGACATTTTAACCCGAGGCTGTAGTTTCTGAAATACATAATTATATATAAGTATAACAAACAAACTGTAGGCTATACATACATATTACACACATACTTATATAAATATTAAACACATACCTACTTACATACTTATTACACACAATATAATCACATGTAACATGTACATACAACAGTAATATGTATAATAACTACTCTTAATTAAATACTCACAATCGTGTGTACACGGCCTGAAACATTCATGAGTCTGTACACCGCCTTACTGCCTACCTACCGCTCGACCGCGCGCCACGGTTAGCGGAGCCCTGCGCCCGCGCTGTGCCGCACGCCGTCGATACCTACGAGCTACGCGTGGAACAAACAAGCCACGATCGGATCGCCGCGCCGCCGCCGCCGCCCGCGCCTCCCGCGCACGGCCGCGTCCCTCGGACGCCCTCGGCAGTCCGCTACAAACCTCTACGGCGAATGCATCCCATTTTTATAATATTCGCGCCGCGCATTATTGTTTTAGTTTATGTTCATAAAAGTATTTCGTGTTAATAAACATTTATATCTAATACTCAAGTAGTGTTTAATTAATAGGTTTTCCTTAACCTACCTAACACACTACAGTGGTGACCCCGAACAGTAAACACGTGCTAGTGCTACCTGGAACTTTAGTGCGGTGCGGAGTGTGTGGACTCAAAAGTGAGCAAAAACTTAACTTTTTACAACAAAATGAGTGACATGGAAACTTTGTCGAAACAAATGATGGAACTTACAAAACAAATGCAATTACTAACTCAAAAAGTGGACTATATTTCCCGCGCAGGCCGATCAACAAGGCGTGACGACCGATCAAAATCCCGCCAGAGTCGATCTCATTCACGAAATAAATATCCAACATGTTGGTACCACTTTAAATTTGGTTCAAAGGCCACCAAATGTATTCAGCCTTGCGATTTTAAGTCGGAAAACTGCAAAAGCAGTCAGTAATGGCGGCTGACGACTGCTCTACCTGTAAAGGCCGCCTATTTATCTCAGATAAACGTACCGGCATACAGTTTCTTGTAGACACAGGTTCAGACGTGTGCGCCTACCCTAAATCGTTATTACGTAATCAGCTGCGCTATCATACTAAATGCAACTACGAACTTGTCGCTGCAAATGGTACTCCGATACCTACATACGGTATATACCAACTTAATCTCAACCTTGGATTACGTCGTGAGTTTACTTGGAAGTTCATTATAGCAGAAGTTTCAAAACCTATAATAGGCGTCGATTTTTTAAGTTTTTATAATTTATTAGTCGACTGCAGACGACAACAGTTAATCGACTCGATTACGAATCTGACCGTCGGCGCACCTTCGTCTCACGAAATAACACACGAACTGCTGTCCTTGAAAACATTTACTGGTAATACAACATATCTCAACCTATTACGATGTTATCCAGAGATAACCAGACCAGCTGGTTCAAATAGTGTACCAATACATAACACAAAGCATCATATTAGGACAACATCCGGTCCTCCAGTAACATCACGACCGCGTCGTTTGGCACCAGATCGCCTACAGATCGCGAAGAAAGAATTTGAGGAAATGTTACAAAATGGCACAGCTCGTCGTTCAGAAAGTCCATGGTCATCTCCACTACACCTGGTACCTAAAAAAGACGACGGCTGGAGGCCATGCGGCGATTATAGATCTTTAAATGCGCGAACAATACCTGACCGGTACCCAGTCAGGCACATCCACGACTTCGCATACCAGCTGTCAGGATCCACCATCTTTTCAAAAATTGACCTCGTAAAAGCATTTAACCAAATACCAGTATTCGAAGACGATATTAAAAAGACAGCAATCACAACACCATTCGGACTTTTTGAATTCACCGCAATGACATTCGGTTTAAGAAATGCTGCGCAGACCTTCCAAAGGTTCCTCGACGAAATTCTGCAAGGATTCGAATTTACGTTTGGGTTCTTAGATGATATCCTCGTGTTCTCAAAAGGGGAGACAGAGCACATTGGACACCTACAAAAACTTTTTGAACAATTAAAAAAGTATGGCGTGGTAATCAACACCAATAAGTGCGTATTAGGTGTTAACGAAATTACATTCTTGGGTTACCATGTATCTGCAGCTGGAATACGACCCCTGCCTGAAAAAGTAAAGGCGATTCAAGAATACCCCATCCCTAAAAATGCTAAGGAGTTACGACGATTTTTAGGGATGATAAATTTCTACAGAAAATTTCTTCCTGGCGCCGCTCAAATACAAGGCCCGCTCAATCAAGCTTTAAGTGGTCCAAAAATTAAAGGAAACACGCCCATCACTATAACACCTGAGATTCAAGAAGCTTTCGACGCATGCAAAAATAACTTGTTAGAAGCCACTCTCATCTCGCATCCTGATACACAAGCTGAGTTAGCAATCTTTACCGACGCTTCAGACGTGGCCATCGGAGCTGTCTTACAACAAAGAAGAACCAATGACAGCTGGCAACCGCTAGGATTCTTTTCCCGCAAGTTATCTCCTGCTCAGTCAAGATATAGCACGTACGACCGTGAATCGCTCGCCATTTACGAAGGAATAAAATACTTTAGGTATATGGTCGAAGCGAGAACATTTCAAGTGTTCACCGATCATAAACCCATCACATTCGCCTTCACTACAAAAAGAGACAATTGCTCACCTCGTCAACACCGCTATCTCGACTACATCTCTCAATTTACAACCAAAATCAATCATATCTCAGGAAATCACAACGTAGTCGCCGATGCATTTTCACGACTGGAAAGTATCGACACTACCATCGACTACAAAGCACTTCAAAATGAACAGGAAAATGACCGTGAGTTACAGAGTTTGCTAAATAGCAACACAGCGTTAAAGTTAGAGAGAATAAAAGCTATGGACGGATACATATACTGTGACCAGTCTACTTCTCGTCCTAGGCCATTCATAACACCAACTTTTCGAAAAGCAATCTTCAACAACCTACACAATCTCAGTCATCCAAGCCCCAATGCAACAGCTAAACTTGTATCAGAACGATTTGTGTGGCCTAAGATTCGTCGAGACTGCAGAAAATGGGCTCAACAATGCACTGATTGCCAACGCAACAAAGTTACCCGCCATACCCAATCTCCTCTTTCATCTTTCCCTGTTCCTTCCAATCGTTTTTCCCACGTCCACCTTGACATAATAGGCCCTATGCCACCTTCTTCTAATTTCAGGTACTGCCTTACAGCTATAGATAGGTATACTCGATGGCCAGAAGCCTACCCTCTAGCAGACATCACAGCAGAGACTTGCGCTAGCACCTTCATTTCTGGCTGGGTCGCGCGCTTCGGGTGTCCGGAGAAGATTACAACTGACAGAGGGAAACAATTCGACTCTCAACTGTTCCAGTGCATCTCGTCAATTATAGGCGCCTACCATTGTCCTACGACAGCTTACCACCCACAATGCAACGGTCTGGTGGAAAGAATGCACAGACAGCTCAAGGCCGCCATAATGTGCCATAACAACACGCAATGGTCAGAGGTACTTCCTCTTGTACTCCTAGGAATGAGGAGCGCCTGGAAGGATGATCTCCAAACTTCTACAGCTGAGTTGGTGTACGGCGAGCCTCTTCGATTACCTGGTGAGTTCTTGAAACCATCAAACACCCATGACATCATAGATGAAGCAGATTTCGCAGCACGATTACGAAGACATATATCGAAACTGTCACCTGCATCAACATCCACCCATGGTGAGAAAATGTTTTACGTACCTAAAGAACTTAGTACAGCCAGCTATGTCTTCCTGCGAAAAGGACCGTTAAAAAAGTCATTGGAATCACCTTACTCTGGTCCGCACAAAGTCGTAGAAAGAGGAGCAAAGACATTTACAATAGACGTCCAAGGAAAACACATAACCGTTACCATTGATAGGCTTAAACCAGCGTACATGGCTAACAACAACGATGGCTCGTCTCCGAAAACACCACCACCTTTACCACAAGCTCCACCACGACCACCATCTTCGCAAGCACCATCATCACCGGAAATAAAAACAAGAAGCGGAAGAACAGTAAGATTTCCGCGTCACTATCGCCCGTGAACCGGTCTCAGCGGGGGAGTGATGTAGGCTATACATACATATTACACACATACTTATATAAATATTAAACACATACCTACTTACATACTTATTACACACAATATAATCACATGTAACATGTACATACAACAGTAATATGTATAATAACTACTCTTAATTAAATACTCACAATCGTGTGTACACGGCCTGAAACATTCATGAGTCTGTACACCGCCTTACTGCCTACCTACCGCTCGACCGCGCGCCACGGTTAGCGGAGCCCTGCGCCCGCGCTGTGCCGCACGCCGTCGATACCTACGAGCTACGCGTGGAACAAACAAGCCACGATCGGATCGCCGCGCCGCCGCCGCCGCCCGCGCCTCCCGCGCACGGCCGCGTCCCTCGGACGCCCTCGGCAGTCCGCTACAAACCTCTACGGCGAATGCATCCCATTTTTATAATATTCGCGCCGCGCATTATTGTTTTAGTTTATGTTCATAAAAGTATTTCGTGTTAATAAACATTTATATCTAATACTCAAGTAGTGTTTAATTAATAGGTTTTCCTTAACCTACCTAACACACTACAAAACAATGTTTCCATTTCCATTCTATCAGACTACAAGAAAGTGCAACTGGTATTATTCTTAGTATATTAGTTTAAATCAAACGTCTTATTAGTCATAATGGCTCAATTGTAAAAATTAAAACCCAATTATTAAAAACCTAATTCTTTTTAACAAAGAGTGAATATGTATAGTGTGAATTCTTGTGTTTCTTTTGTCGGAGACCCTAAATAAATTAAAGTAAAGTGAGTAAGTGAGTGATTGATTGATAACAAAGTAAAAACTTACTGAACAATGCAGTGTATTTAAGCATTCCACTGGTTGTTGCACTCAGAGTTTGGGCAGCTACACTCACTTTAATTTTCTTCATTTTTGCTGCGTGAATATGGTGCTCTGTTAGTTTTTTATGCATTCTAGTATGACCTAGTTGGCAATCAGCATCAAATACCATTTCAATATCCTTCCAAGTGGCAACTTTGCTTTTGAAAAACATGTCTTTTGTAAGGTTGTTCCTTAGCCCCTTAAGTAAGTGTGGGGGATCATACACTACACTTAGGTGTTGTCCTGACATCTCAATAGTTCCATCTGCAAACAAAAAAGCTATTGAGTACAACTTAATTTGATGGATCACAATCCTACTAATTTATAAAATAATGTCAAAGTTTAGATGTTTGTTATGCAATTGTGGTTTAACAGTTCAACATATTTGGATGAAATTTGGTACACAGTTAGACCATGACCTGGACTAACATACAGATGGATATTATGATAATTATAATGATGATGGATACTTTTTATCCTAGATAATTTGCAACTGCTATGCAGATAATGTGAACAAAGGCTATTTGTAGAGAGAGTATCTACTCACCATTATATATAATTATGTCTCAACTCAAGCAATAAAGCGATGATAACGAATAATACACAAACTAACCCAGAGATTCGACACGAACACGAATGACTGAAATTACTGAAAATACAATCTGTCAGTTTGACAGTTATACGCAACACTCAACAGCCAAAATGGCTGCCAACAACATGGCTACCGAAAGTAGCGCCATAACGCATTTTTTGGAACTAAAGCTGTCGCAGGCCTGGTCATTCCCGATGGGCCGTTGATTTGTTTTTTTCTTAATTTCCTCGTGTGCATAGACCAAATAGCCAAATAGCTCGTGTATAGAGTATACTCAATTGGGGAACGCATCTTTTAAGGAGAAAACATTATAACAATATCTTTGCTTCCATAGACTACTGCACTGAAACCAGAATCGTGTTGAGCACATAGGGATTTCTTCTTTTCGAGTTCAAACAAATGTTATGATACAATACCGTAATCATCCTACTTACCCAAACATTCCATCATTTTTTCGAGTTTTTCGTCTTTTTCTTGTAAAACTCTTTCGCAACATTTTATTTTTATTGCCCATATTTCCACTGAGACTGAATTTTCACTTCAATATTAGGCAGTGAGTAGCCTTAGTAGTCCGCCACAGAACTTTAGTTCAATTCACGCACTGTTTTACCAATTTTAGCAAATACCAACTAATATTCAGCCAGCAGCAGCTTCCATTCCCGTGGATGATCCCTCTATCGTCTAAATTTTTCAGAATTCTAGCTTCCGTCCCGGCTCCGCATTTTATTAGAAACATTATGGCATTTGTCACTTTGGAGCTGTGACATTATTGCATTTATTTAGAGTTTATGTGATTTTTAAGTGGTCCGAGGGCCTTTATGTTGGTTTTGTTTTCTATTTTTTTACCGCACCCACTAAGTAGGTACCTATCTAAAACACAAACATTAGTTTGAAATGGCATAACTACCCATTTAATTAACCCTTCCATCCCTGATACTGACTTACACCCGAAAAGCATAATTCCCCTTCTAGAGCAGTCGGGTAAAATTCGGAATGTTTATATTTGACCTGTTTATCATGTACTGTAATAAAAATAAACAGTAGTGATGTTTTTTTTTAAATTGTTATGTGTAATTATTTATTGTATCATATTATGAACCGACACTGTAATTACATCGAATTTTAGAACGCACGTCATAAGTAAGTATATTCAACAGAAAACATCTGATTTCCTTACGTATACTATGCAACTTTCCTTGAGCACACAAACGCCCGTGTTAGCGTTTGCGAGTGTGTGCATAATTACCGTAAAACGCGCAGATGCGGTTGTGTGAGTGCGGTAATAGCGATTAAAATCGTAGTCGGTCCGCGTCATAACGTGCTTTCCGAGGTACGGTCACCCATCCACGAAACGACCGCGGCAAGTGTAGCTTAACCTTCGATCGATCCGTGCGGCCGATATAGACGTTTCTAAACCTATTAGACGAGGATATGCGTTATAACTTGATAGAGAACGTTATAACTCAAGTTACCTACTTGAACTAAGGTCCAATAGCCTGCAAACGACGCGAGCTCTAAAAAGTTGAGCACCCCGAGTCGGAAAAGTTAGATTTCTTTTGACAGTATAAACAGAAATATGAGTTACTTTGTCGAAGAAAAATATGAGGATGCAGGAACGAGCGAAGTGAAATCGAAAAATTTTAGCATCCCCAGTCAGGCAGGCAAGCTACTTGGTCGGGGTAGCTAGCTGAGTGGGGCCCATAGGCTGGCTGGGCCCCTAGGCCGCGGCCTTGCAGGCAGAAATCCGGGGCTGCACCGTACTCTCATTGGGTGTCAGAGTAAAATATCCCATTTTGCCCTGTTGTATTTGCAGTAACGTACTTTGATAGTTTTGGTACGCATCCGATTATGTACTTTCCATATAAGTCAAAGCCACTGCAGTTCATGTCCAAGTGGCAGTTGTTCCTGGGATTTCAAGAAGTCGGATGGAAGTGTGTTAGGTAGGGTTAGGATTAACGGAAAGAGACAAGGGTGGCATTTTCCTACAGTAAATATACAGTAGACACAATGGCCAAGCTCAAGTTCGTTAAACCATACTTTATAAAGGATCCGTTGCATTCGTTCCCAAAGAGTGACTACGGGTGACCCGCTGTCGGCAATGTGATTTTAATAGTAGTCATAATAATATGATGTGAGTGAACAGTTTTCATGAAAACAAGAAAATAATAAAGTATTAGGATTAGTTACTAAAAACCTGATATTTCTGTGATTTTCGTCGGAACGTCTAACAATATTGACCCATGGGTTGCTCCCATAGATAAGTATAAGTACTGACGTAGTTGCTCCTCTATGGGTTGCTCTATGTTTTTCTCGCTTTTCCTTTCCTTTTTCTGTGGTGTGACGTGACGTTAGTGCAGGACACGACGACGACTGGTCGTATTAATTTTCGGCTGCAAGAGCTATCCTGTGCGTTGATCAGTTTCACATGATAGAGTTCACAAAATATACGATAACAGACCACTATATCCCAGGCATTGTGACTTAGTTTATCATACTAACAAAATGGGGAAGGCTAAAAAGGGGAAGAAGAACTCGACAGTGGATGAGGGGTGAGTTTCATCAATGGCATATGTTTTCGCTATTGTTTGCCAATTATCGTCGGGGATATTCACATTGTTTGTTTCATTGCAGCGACAGTGATGTAGAAACTACAAATACCGATAATGTTAAACCGGCGCAAAAGGCAAAGAAGTAAGTGGTTATAGGTTAACCCGTCACTATTTTTGAGTTATAAATTGTTTGAATTCATGTGGTGAATAATGGTTTTTACTGTTGATAATTACCACGCTGACATGCGTGCATACTGTGGTAATTTTTCACCTGATATTTGTCATGGGAAATAAGTTAAATATATTCTTCTGAAATGTTAATATTTTCATCACAAATAATAATTTGATTGCTTTGATATTGCTGTTATCAAAATTATCCATACAGAAATCTCTGTAATTGTTTACTAACAGAATGCATGTACATTTACATAATAGGTACCTAAAGTAATCATAATTGACCATTGAGAATTTGAGACCCACTTAGTGAAGATAAATAACATTTATAATCTTCACAACTAAGTATCTCAACTCAAAAATAAACAATTGTGTTAGCTTCAGGCAAGGAATTAACACAGAATGAGGCTTTATAAACCATAATAGTCAATCAAGACAAGCTGAAGTACCGGTAAAATGTGGTGAATAGGGATGCAGGGATGAATCGGGACGAAACTTTAAAATGGATTTTAACATTGAAATAATATAGTTTGTTGCCAACAAGGGCACTTAATTTTTAATTATAATAAAGTAAACACATTACAAGTCCTTTTTTGCAACAAAATATATTATTTTAATGTTAACATAACATTTAAAGTTTCGTCCCCATTCACTCCTTCAGCTCTATTCACCCTGTTTTATGGAATAAAAGAAATGGTTGAAATGATATTTGTTCCTAAATGGACCAGTTTTGGCTACTCCTACACTGTAAACTAATATTACTAATGAGACAGTGTACTTAATGAGCTGACTCATGCAACAATATCAATAATACTACATATTTCAAATTGTGTTGTAATTGTAATGTAACTCTAAATTTAATTTTGCAGAATATCAGTTGGGTCTGATAGTGAAGAGGAAAAACCTAAAGCTAAGGCTAAACACAAGAAGTCTGTGGATGAGGATGTTAAAGAAGTCACAAAGAATATAAAAAATGTCTCAATTTCAAATAAGTCTCGCAAGAAAAAGGATGCTAGCAGTGATAATGGTAAGTATCTGCTCATATCAGGAAACTCGATAATACTATTTTATTTAGCTTAAAGTTTTAAACTAAGCTTTCCTAAAAGTAAATAAAATTTTATGACTTGCGATCTAGTCACACACAGTAAAATACTTGGATATTTTTTTTTATTAGTGTTAAGTACCATCAGGTAGCACAGGCAGTAGTTAATAAATGGTACTAGGGGCACTTTGGACAGTCATCTCGGATTCGAATTGGATGCAGTGTGCAAACCCATTAACTTCTGAGCACTGGGTCCTTGATTGAAACTCCTGTTTAAGTAATTTAAGATGACAATACACAACTAGAATTACAGCCTGTAAAGCTCTATCAGACTGTGCAGAGTAATATCTGTCTAATTAAACAATTAATCTACAGATGACTCAGAAGAAGAGGAGCAAAAGCCAAAGAAAAATAAAAAGAAAGTAGAAAAGAAGAGTGCCTTCTCTATGTTAGAAATAGAAGATGGCGATGATTCCCCACCAGAAGCACCTCCATCATCAGATGACGAACAACCCGCCCAGAAACCACAGAAGAAACCCACCCAAGAAAAGAAAGAACCAGCGGGCAAGAAAGGCAAAAAAAGCAAACGGAATAAAAATGACAGTGATGATGATATAGAAAAAGCACTAGCTGAATTAGAAATGGAATATGCTGGTGTAAAAAAAGACCCCACTCCCGCTTCTGCTGAACCAGAAAAAGCAGAGGAAGTTATAGAAGAAAAGCCAAAAACAAAAAAGAAAGGCAAAAAGGAGGAACCAGAACCTGAGAAGGAGGATGATAATGAAGGAAGTGACAATGAAAATGATGTTACCATAAAAACTGCTGCACAAAAGAAAAAAGAAAAGAAAGAACGGGAAAAGCAGAAGAAGCTAGAAGCTAAAAAGAAAGAAAAGGACCAGGATGGTAAAAAAGAGCCTACTGAAGACAAAGCTAAGGCTCCTGAACCAGTTCAAAGCAAACCAGAGGAGGAAACTAAAGAAGAAGCCGCTGCCAAGGAGCCATCTGAGGAAAAAGATCTAGATGCTGACGCCCCTATAGAAGGAAAGAAAAAGAAGAAGAAGGGCGAAAAGAAAGAAGAGAAAGATGACAAAGCAAAGAAAGGTCCAACTAAAAAGACCATTGCTGCTATGCAAGAAGCTTTAAAGAAGGTTCAAGAGGAGGAGGAACGCCTTAAAAAAGAAGAAGAAGAAAGGATACAACAAGAAGAGGAACGCGAAAATCAAAGACTGGAAGCTATAAGGTTAGAAAAGGAACGGAAAGAAAGGAAAAAGCAGAAAGAAAAGGAGAGGAAAGAGAGATTAAAGGCTGAAGGGAAATTGTTGACTCCGAAGCAGAAGGCTGAGAAGGCGAGGGCACAAGCTTTGTTGGATTCTCTTAAGGCTCAGGGTATAGAGGTTGGGTCTGCGGAGAAGAAGCCTCTCAGGCCTGGAACTAGGGTGAAGCCAGGGAAGCTAAAGACTCAGATGTCGCAAGAGACACCTGCTACTCCTTCGGTAGAAAAGAAGATTGATTTAAAGGCTGATGATAAAGACAAAAAGGTATGGATGATTTTATCAGTTTACAAAAATTGCTGTCTTTGACGAGAAATTTTTTTTTTTTGGTTACTGACTAACTTTATGCTTGCTTTGCTTTATGCGGATTTAACTCCAATGAGCTTTGTGAGGTCTCCATATGAGTCCGAAATTAGTTAAGTAACTTGCATCAATTTAAACATAATCATTGATAGTATATCACAGCATAATTTGTATTAAGTACAATGATGAAGCATTTTGCTGCTACAAACAATTTATGACCTACTAGATATTATCATAACGTGACTGGCATCGCCAATATTATGCTTAGAGATAAATAGAGCTTTTTTTTTTTTTTTTTGAGGATGAGAAATCATCAATTGACCCCTCCCGCTCTGGGTGGAGCGAAAGGGAGTGTCAGACTCTTACTGACTAAAACCCACCCGTGTTCCTTCCTTGGCCCTTTATGTTCCGGGTCAGCGGTACCCCTTTCGGATGATCCCGCTTTCCCGGCAGGCTTGGGCCCTAGTGGGCCCCCTCTTCGATGCTGACATCTCTTTGAGGCGCGCGTGGAACACGTACGCGCCGTCCGGCACGGGCCTGATCCTGATCGGACGGTGAGCTACCCATTACTCACCGCCCGCAGGCCCGCGCCTACGGTGGCCGAGAGTCGTCACGCGGCTCCCGACGCCCGGAGCGTCCACCGCGGCGGCTTGGACGGGAGACTCTCCCTCTCCCGTCCCGCCACCTCCTTCGCTAGCATGACTGCTTCGCAGAAGGAGGCGACTGCCTCCCAATCCCCCTCGCCCCGGACCATGGCTTGAACCAAGGCCGGGCGTGAGAGGTCGCCGCCGCTGCCGATCGCCTCTACGAGGACACGGCGGTGCTCCGCCCATGCAGGGGCCTGCCCTGCCTGCCCACCGTATGCTCCACCGTGTCCTCGGGGCGATCATCGCAGTGGTGACACCCGGGCGTTTCCTCCCGCCTGATGATGTGCAGGAACCTCCCGAAACTTCCGTGTCCGGTGAGGAACTGCGTCAGGCGGTAGGTGAGGACGCCGTGACGCCTCTCTAGCCAATTATATCAGAGCTTACCTTCTCTTAATGTTTCCAAACATTTTTATTATCTTAGACAATCATAGTCCACTGCCTTGGGTGACCCCAAGTAACTCCCCAACACCAAATTTTCCGCCGCATCAGTCTACCCCCGCCGCTTTATAAGGCCATCGATTATCTAACTGGGCGACATTATCTTCCTAGTTACGCCACCACACTCGGTTTTCCGTTTTGGAAGAGCCTAAGTAACTCCAAAACACCCAACTTTCCGCCGTATCCAGTACCGAGACCGCTTTTTTAAGGCCGTTAATTTATCTAACTGGGGACATAATCTCCCTAGTTGCGCTACCATACTCGGTTTTCGGAGTAAGCGAGAATTCTGATTAGTGATGTTCAATTCCGCTATAAACTATAGACGCGTACTATATAATATATAGCGCGTTGTTTTATGCGCTATCATTATAGCATGTTTTTACAAAAACTGCTCACGGTGAAAGATATCTCGCAACGTAATGTACACGAAAGAATATACCCATCATGAAGTGATATGAATTTAATAACTTATGAACTTTTCGCCATATCCAGGCTTGTAAGTGGCTGTTATAAAATTGATTAGATATGCTTTTAGTCTTGTGAGTTAATATATATTATAGACGTATTTAAATTACGTATTTGCATGTTCAAAATTCAACTATTTAAGTACATGTGTAATGAATTTATGATCTTATGTAAAATTCACTTTTCTCGTTTTGTTAAACATGAGAATAATACATATTATTTATTCATTAATATGTTTTAATTCCTTTTATTATTTTTGCTTTACAGGATGGCAGGCACGTCGAAGCGTAACCTGGTACCATGGTTTCAGTACATGATTTTGGAATTTGGACCCCATTGCGTTAATTTTTATTAACCGACGAAAAATTTCATCACGTGGGGTTCCAGAATACTGTACTGAATCCATGGTTATCAGGTGGCACGTCGATGTCTCTGCCACCCTGGTATTTAAGTACAATACAAGTTAAACAAAAACAAAATTACAAAACGAGATCGCGATTCACGAACGCCGTGTTTACAAACAACGCATACGCGGGCTGACTGCCGCCCGAGTTCGCGCGACGTGCTGACGATTATTTTGTTGAGGCGTTATATTAAAACGCGATGTCAGAGCCAACATAACACGCTATACGCGTTGTACACATATCGTGTTTTGTTTTGGCGTTATGCGTTTTTTTAACCACTTCTTCTCTTCTGATCCGTTCATATTTTACAAATGTAATCATTTGGCAGGAGGGCTCCCCTAAAGTTGAAGAAAAGAAGGAATCTGATACTGAATCAGTGAAAGACGCTTGGGATGCGGAGTCTTCAGAGGAAGAAGTTGAACCACAAAAGCCTGAGCCACCACAAACTCCTGTGAAGGAGGATAAGAGATCTGCATCTGCTCAGGGTAAGAGTAAAGAGGTATGTGTCATGTAGTTAGTTGTTTTGCTATAAATGATATTATTGCTATACATAGTTAAAAAAAAAACTTTATTTTGAATTTGAGGAGGTTGGTATCTCTATCCGATTACTCTGCAAAGGAAGACAGAAACAAACTCACTCAGTACACCATAGTGTTTATATTCTACACATTTTTAAGGTATTCATCGTGCCTTGTATTTGAGAAATCATCAAAATAACTTCTCCCGCTCTGGGCAGAGCGGGTGGGCGTGTCAGACTCTTACTGACTAAAACCCACCCGTGTTCCTTCAGTTCCCTGTGCCAGGGGCCACGGTACACAGTGGGCTGAAAATCGGCTTTCATAGACTTAGGGATTTCTATGTGCAAGTGCCGGATTTTTTGCCGGATATTGCTTCTATTAGTTGTTACCACGGAGCAAATACAAAGAGGAGACGGCCTAAGCAACTGTGCACTGTGATTCTCAACTAGGTCCTGACGTCATCATGTAGGCGTGGCCTTAGTCAGTGTTTTGTTGGCGTTCGTCCTGTGCACAGCTCTGTAAACGTTCCGTTTTTACAGCATATTTGCGCTCGAAGACAAAAAGAATGAAGTGTGGTGTTTTATCTTGTAAAAACTACTCGGATAGACGTTCTGATGCTATGGATGGCATCACATTTCATTTGTCAGTAATTTTATGCGTAATTTATTAAAATAGTTCTTCATTCTGAATGTAGTGACATCTAGTGTGAGATAGTTACATAACTACAAAGTAAAATCA
The DNA here is from genome assembly GCA_937001585.2 of Brachylomia viminalis. Taxonomy (NCBI): domain Eukaryota; kingdom Metazoa; phylum Arthropoda; class Insecta; order Lepidoptera; family Noctuidae; genus Brachylomia; species Brachylomia viminalis. The sequence continues at coordinate 17,525,308 of OW443299.2, forward strand.
ACAGGACGAGCAAATAGTTTTGCTATTGACCAGTAGATGTAAAATAAAGAAGTGGGCGGGATCTGATCACCCCTCACCCCGTAAAGTGTCACCCGTTGTTTCATACAGAAACCTTATTACAACATCTCCTCTTTGTATTTGCTCCGTGGTTGTTACTATATTCAAAAACGAAGGAATTATAATTTTTTTACGAAAAATTTGGTTGAAGCTAGTATGAAAAAGTTAATTATCTCACAAACAGCAAGGAAAACCGTAATATCCTTACAGGTGGTTATAGTACTAATTATTTATGATTTTTTGACAAATGTCATTTAACGGTTATCGCTGCTAATATTTTTTTTTAAATCGTCAAAATATTTTTACTTATTTTTACGTATGAAACGGTTTCTTTTAGTGACTAAATTAAGAACATTGTTAATTATGAAGAATTTTACTCACCCAAAAGACTATATAAAACAAGAAAAATATTTTAAAAATAGAAAAAATTTAATCAAATATTAAACATTTTCCTTATCACTGTCGTTGTCGGACTGCATTTCTGAGTCAGAATCCAGATTGGATATATCTAAAAACTCGAACTCACTTTCCTGAAACTTAATTAAGTCGAGAGTTTCAGCAAAAAAGCTCTGCTTTCTTTTGGCATCTAACTTAGGCCTTTGTGCACTTAGGAAAGGATCCGAAGAAACAATAAGAATATTTAAGATATCTTGATTAGAATCTTGCCTGCTTCTTTTCCGCGAATGATGTCCCGGAACCTCCCAAAATCTTGGTTTCGAGACTGAGGCTTCTTCCGAGAGAGTCCCAATCGGCACAATATCATTTTTCTCGATTATGTCAGCCCCGTGTATTAATAATTTATGTACGGTTGACGACATGTAGTACCAGTCGTACAATTCCACGTACTTTTCTGCTGTTTTGCGGGCAAAATCTTTAAATTTTATTACGTCGATCTTCTCGCCAGATGTTATCGCTTGCAAAATCACAGCAAATCTTTTAATAAGAGCTTCGTTCAACCCGGTAATAGCTGCAGTTTTATTGGAAAAAAAAACTCGAAAACCTGTCTTGCGGTATTCCCGTCATTGGTAGTTCCCGAGCCTTGTTTCACAATATCAATCAACAGATTGAGCTGATCTTTGAATTTATTTTGAATAGATTGTTTTCTGTTCTGCAACATTTCTTTGTCCTCATTACTTCTCGCTGCCCACCGTTTGAAGTCGAGCCTGTACGCAATATGTAACAGACATTCCATACAATTAATACGTGCGTGTAGGGATGACAAGCCAAATTCGTATATGTCAGCACACACAGGCTTTGATGTTACAACATCTAAACGGTTAATTTCCGTAGGTTTTGCTAAGCACAGGTAGCACGATGCATTTGATCTGGCCTCAGAAAGGTACATGCAGACTTTGGCGTCGATCATTGTCATCATTAGTTGATGAGTCACCATGTTATTATTCACAGAACAGATAAAGAGGTTAGAAGGGCCTTGTGGGCGGGGCAGGCACGCCGCACTTATGAGCAAACGCTCAAAAGTCAACCGAAATTTGTTTCACGGGCTAACAGTCGCGCTCATATTGTGACAACGTACGACGCTCCGTGAAAAACAAAGAATTATGCCGTCTTGCGCTATTATAACGTGTCGGAAAAGAAGACAGGTGTGTAGTGTAGCCCGGGAAGGGATTTCTTTTCACCGGTAAGTCCAAAAACCTTAAAATACAAGTGATATTTGTAATTATTACTATAGTATTATGTAGTTTGTAGATAAAAACGATACAATCGCAACAGTAGTTGCAAAATTATACATTGCTTGCAATGCATGGGTAGCATCTTGTACTAGATCAGTGATCGCGCAATGTATTGCGTTCACTGCGAACGTCGCGTACGCCTAGCCAAAGCTGAAATTCGGCGAAATCCATGCTTATCGATAGTGTTGTACCAAGTTGTAAATAATGTCGATATTAAGTATGTGTGTTTGATACAGCTGATTATTATCAGTAATATTATAATTAAAATAACTTTGTTTACTGTCACCAATTATTGTTTATAGTGCGTTTTTAATTTAGTTTCTGAGTAGGTTTTCAATCTCCGGAATATTAACAAACATAATATGTTGACAGCAAAGATTTTGCGCAGCTTCGTCGGAACTGAATTATTTAGCAACATTAGTAATCATCAGGTTGGATTATATCCTACTGCAAACCATGTTACAGACCTAACTAAGGCTATTATTGGAAAATATATTAATTTAAGATTGCACTTTATTTTGAAAAAATCGAATTTAAAAGATAGCAAAGCGCATGTTACTTAATAAATTCGTATTATTTCAGGGACAATAATAAAATCAGCATTTAAATTGAGTTTAAATTATTGTTCAATTTTAAAATATTCTAGTATTTTTTAAGTGAAAACTTCATTAGGCGCGTTGAGCACTTTTTTTGGTGAACAAAATCATGGAACTCGCGTCATCGTCACCGAACGCTTTCCATGAGCTATATGTATACTATGTATATATGTGTACTTTTTGGGTGAACAAAAAGCGTGAAACTCGCGTCATTGTCACCGCACGCTTCCCATGAGCTATATGTATACTGTGTATATATGTACATAGATATATCTCCTTGCGTTATACATTATATATATATATGTATATACATATATAAATAAATTAGCAAAAAACCAAAGAAAATTTGAATTTCGCGGCTATGTTAGATGTTCCCCCTTAATTTGACAGTATTAAGGAAAAATTTAAATCTTCATTAAAAGAGGTGAAAGACACAATTAAATAGGACTAGAAATAGGGACCAATTAGTTCAACCAGGTTTCAGACTGGCTAAAGTATGTAGATTCATCCTTCATGGGGTACTGTTTAAAATGTTACAATAAAATACCTCCCCACATATTCCAACTGAATGAAACGAAATTTAAATCTTGTCTAAAACGCACACTATACAGCCAAGCATATTATAAGTTGGGGGATTATATCGCTGACAAAAATGCTTGGCTCAGCGCTGGTCCTGCTCTACAAGAGCGCCTAAACGAATCGATTAGCATTCGAAAATATTGTGAGCTGATGAAGGTTGTACATTCTATCTTTGCATTGTATAAATTCAATTTCTTAGTATTGTATAATTGCATAGCACGTGTGAGCACTATGTACCTACTATAAAACTTACTGGGTTCGTCTTTCATTGACTTGAATGTGGCACAGGTAATTTCTTAGCTGCCACGGCTTATTTGAATTGCTGAATGGTTTTTATCTTTTTATTACGGACACTTTTAACGTGCACGTCTTTCTACATCGTTCTCACATGTATTATTTCAACATGAATGATGTAACCACTTTTTTGTAACAATATTTCGATTTAAAAGAGTGTCCATGGAGTGTCTTGCCCGTTCTTCTCCATAGGTACCTACTACGCTTTGGAATGGGCAACTAGCTTCATCTTTCTGACTGACCGAACCCTTGACAATTCCAAAGTGCCTGTAGTTGGTTTATTTGAAATAAATGCTTTGAGTTTGAATTATTTATATGTATTTAGGAAGTCCACACTAATTGTCCCCCTCTTCCCGGAAATATAGAGAAAAATTGCTAACTTATAAATTACAGTAATTTTATCGATATAAGTAATCGACCTTTTGGTCGCCGTAACATGCGTGAGAAATAAATTACCTTTTGCGCGTGAGTGAGTGTACGTCAAACGCAGTGTTTGTATTAGTGTGACAACCAATAGCAAACTCACTATCTAAGTGCGTGTGGTTTATTTGTGTGTGTAATACGCGTACGTATTGGTCTCTTGCTTGTAGTGGAGTTAAGGAGTGGGAGACAAGCGGCGACACGCGTTCTAATACAAATCAGGAACTATTTCCTTTCTAACCTGTTTTATCTGTTCTGTGTTATTATTAATGCACTTTGTGGGGTTAAGGGCCTCAATTTCATCATCCATTTGTCTTTTGAAACCAATGACAACTGCTTCGCTCACCTTTACAAAAGTAAACTGAACTGGACGACAATACAAATTTGAGCATGGTTTTGGGTTCGTCCATACAGTATTATCTCCATCTGTCAGTTTTAGTGGCACCAAGGAGGTCATGAAAATGCTTGCATCATCTTGCTCACCCTCCATTTTCTGCTTGTATCGGCTTTGGTTGGAAGCACCATCAAATCCCCACTTGTATATCAGCTTTAGCTGCTTATTTTGCACATCCGCATAGTCAGAAAGACTTTGAAGGATCCTCGTCACCGTGATGTCAAGTAAAGCTTGAAGTGTAATCCTAGCCGAGGAATCCGTAACTGACACTGATTGCTTCGGAGGGTAGCAATCAAGCTTAGTTTGTTGCACTTTATAGTAGGATGGATAAATATCCTTAGCACCTTCCCGAATGGCAGCCTCTCGCAAAGTAATATATTGCCACTTTGACAGTTTTAGTGAAAGAATCAATCCAAGCGCTTTCTCTGGTGTAAATATGACTTTTTTCACTGGTTTCTTAAGCGTTTCTTTAATTTTAACGGCTGCTTCAGGATTTTTCATCATGTATTCGATCACAGATGCGATATCCTCATGCCCTTCTTCTTTTAAACGCGCTGCTGCTGCATATGCCAATTCACTGGAGTCTTCGCCTGTATGATCATCAGATCTTCTCTTTTTCTGTTTACATCCCAAATCTTCGAATGGTTTTCGGGACCTTTTTGTCATTGTTCCAAAGCGAACGGACAATGATGCCGATGACGACGGTTCTTGAGAGTCTGATTGTGCTCTTGGTATCTCATCAACAGTTGGTTCTTGATTATCTAAAGTTTGCACGCAACTTGGCCAATCAATATTTGCTTGCAGCCAATTTCCGTACAGTCTTCTGAAGTGATCAAGGAATCGGTTGGATTTCTGCCATCTCTGTAAAGCAGCTCGCGTGAATTTTCGACAAAATTCTTTGAGAGTTACTCGATCTTCGGTAGAAAGGCAATCGCCTATGCGGGATACAACTGCACCAAACAATACTTCATGAATAAATGAAGTACTCTCACTTTTTAGAAGAACAAACAAGTCTAAATTGGTGATTAAACTTTCCATTTTAAGATTTTATAGTCTCAGGGCAAAAATTTTGTGTTAGCAGTTACACCGTTGTGAACAATCTAAATTATAAAGATAAATTTTAGCCCTTTTATTGCAAAATGTCGATAATTAGTTAACTACCCTCATTAGAGTTTCAAAAGATATGCTAATGTAAATTTATAATCGTCCAAAACATTTCTTAGAACTCTTAGCACCACTAAACAACAAATTAGCTTACTTATCAGAAATCATTAACAATCATTTAATCACCTATTCAGACTTATTAGAAGACTAAACAATTTGTTATTTGGTATTTTGGATGTATGTAAAGTTTTAAAACTCATTCTGTATTGATAAATATCTAATTCAAACATAGTTGTCTAAGTGTGGATGTACTATAAAACCTCTGACTACTCCTTCGGGAATATAAGGGTGATGCTATTTTATGTTACGTGTTGTTAAAAGTCGATGTTCCTCAACCTAAAAATCAAAAGGAACAGTTTCATGTGTAAAAATATGTATAAATATTTTGACGATTTAAAAAAAAATAGCAGCGATAACCGTTATATGACATATGTCAAAAAATCATAAATACTTAGTACTATAACCACCTGTATGGATATTACGTTTTTCCTTGCTGTTTGCGTGATAATTAACTTTTTCATACTAGCTTCATACAAATTTTTCGTAAAATAATTATTAATCCTTCGTTTTTGTGCAGAATTACCTCGGGTGTCATTTATGAATATAGTAACAGCTAATAGAAGCGATACCCGGCAAAAATTCAGGCACTTGCAGATTGAAATCCCTAAGTCTATGAAAGCTAATTTTCAGCCCACGGTATCCCTTTCGGACTTTCCCGCAACCCTGGCAGGCATCGGCCCTAGCGGACCCCGTCATTGGTGCTGATATCTCTTTGAGGCGCGCGTGGAACATAACGTGCCGTCGACCTGGGCCTGGTCCTGGTCCATATACACCCTGTATATACATATATTATTGAATTAACTTTTTTTTTATATAGTACCCCTTGGTAAAACAATAAAAGTTAAGTCAATAATTATATGTATATACAGGGTGTAAAAAGACCCATCACATTGCCGTCAACTACGCTTTCTGTACACCAAACTAAGTAACATTGCAAAAAAAATCATTACGGGGAAACGAGTTTTATTTCTGGTGTGAAAAATAGCTGTTTACGGTAGTGCGCAACGTAACGCACGCAAGACATTGTGATTATAGGTGCATGCAACTATATAGGGGTGGTGGGGGCATACAAAGTTGTGTTATAGACTTATAACATTAATAACTTGTTTGCGTAAAAAAAACTTCGGTAAAAGATGGCATTTTGACCTTCAATATTTCCGTAATCAGATGGTTCCCAGGTATGGTCCAGTACAAAAAAATAGAACAATGACATACGTACGTACGACGGGGGTTCGTTAAGTGTCTTTCACATACCCGTCCCGTAATATTCTGATATTTTTTTTTTACAGAGGGCAGAAGAAGAAAGTTCCGAGGAGGAAGATGATAGCTCAGACGAAGACGATGATAGCTCGGAAGAGGACTCTGATGACGACGAGGGCTTGACCGATGCTCAGAAGAAGAGAGAACTTGTCTTGAAGAGATTAGAGGTAAGCGTTAATCTACGCACTAAGACATGGTGCCGCTGTTGTTGTGCGGCCAACAGCCATGTGTAACTAGCTTAACGCTGCATTAGTTTTGATATGGTTTCTGCGTGATGTCACTTACGCTGGAGCAATGGCGCCATTACATTACATTATTATATGTAGTGGCGCCATAGATCAAAACAGATTTTTTTCAGCGATCTTCGGAAACTTGTAATAATAATAATTTATTTAATTCAGACACAAATATCCATAGTTTGGTTAGTAGACTTAAGCTAAATGTCACAAGTTCATAAATCAAATTATAAAATAAATAAATAAATTAGATCATAATCATCTATAAATGTATTCAAATCCGCATCAACATCCTAAAGGCATTGTTATACTGCACATATAAAAATATTGGCAAAACGATTCGCCGAAATAATGCTATTTTTACTGCTTAAACCACTTCCAAGTATTATTCGAAGTTTTTACGGTTCCATGTTATTTATTGACACTCGCTTAAACACAGACTTGCAACATATAGTTCTGTTCTGCCACAATCTCGCTCTCTATTACAGGGTGATCTTTCTTAGCTAGCGTTATCAATTATGCCATCTTGGTCCACAGAAACGCCGTCAAGACAACGAGGCAAACAAAACCAACAACCCTCTCCGTGCCGCCGTGGTCTGTGTATTAGGCCACGTCGACACAGGCAAGACTAAGATCCTGGACAAGTTGCGTCGAACCAACGTACAGGACGGGGAGGCGGGCGGTATTACTCAGCAGATCGGAGCCACCAATGTTCCTATTGAGAATATTAAGGAGCAGACGAAACATGTGAAAGGGGTGAGTTTCTAAAAGAAATATAGCTAATAGAATTTATTATAACTGTTAGGCAGTAGGGCTCCTTCTTGTTGTCTAATTAAAATGGTAACCTCTAGGCAAGCATGCACCATTGTTGACCACTGTGTCGCCCAGCCTAACATGGATGAAATAATCGTAAAACTAGAGTTAAGCCAGTAAAAATGCATGTCCTACTTAATAAGCTGGTTTTGTGTTTGACTATGTCCACTTTTACGTGCCATTACGCCATCGGCCGACAACGTTTTCATACTTTTAATATTATTATCTAAACCAGAGGTCCCCAAACTTATTTGTCTCGTAGACCACTTGCCATGTTTTTCGGTTATGCTTAGCTAATATTGCATTCCATACTTACTGTACCTGCATACTCATACAAAAACACTCACAAAAAGCATACTTACACACACGAATTTCCTTTAAGCAGACACACCAGTTGCACAATCGTAGCAGTCGTAGACCTAATGGTATTTTGCTTACCCGAGTGCGTACCACCCAAGGTAAAAGAACGCTGACGTACGAGGGAGGAGTCCAACTTTATAATAAATTGCCCGAGGAAATAAAGAGTGCGAATTCGCTCAATATATTTAAAGCTAAATTAAAAAAATACGTACTTGAAACCATCACACAAAATTAATTAATAAATAAGCTTTCACACAAACAGTATGGTACTACTATGATTTATCTATGTTGTGTTGTGGCATCGAGAATCGCACTTTTTACTGAGCGCAGCGTAGATTTGTATGGTTTATGAATCGTAATTTATCAGGGTACCCTCAATTAATTGAGTAAATCGGTTCTACTACATATTTAAGCACATTATTAATAAGTATATTTTATAACCTGTTGTACCTACCAGGATAACTTAAAAACTTGAAATTGTCTATATTTTAATTTTAAGTCTGAATGCCGAATGCATGCTATGTATGTTTAACTTAGAAACTTAATCTGTTCTCAGTTAAGTGAAATGTAAATTTCTTTATGAGTATAAAGTATCTTTAACAGTTTAACCACAATGTCTGATGTCTAACTGTAGTGAGATGTAGAAGAAAAAAAACAACCTACGACCTGGTTACAGGTCGTCGTCGACCCCTGGGGGTCGACATATACCACTTTGGGTATCATCGATCTAAACTAATATTTAAGAGAGAAAAGATTTGATTTTTTGTATGTTTGTTTGTAATGAATTGATACACTCAAAAAATACTATACCGACTTTGAGAATTCTTTCATCTTTAGAAAGCTACATTATCAGCGAGTAACATGGGCTATTTGGTATTGTATTCTTTAAAATAATTGGAGATCCCTACTAAATTGCAGTAATGTTACCCAAGCTAGCAAAAATTCGCCTATAAAAGTCATTATTTTGCGTGCGCTGCGAAAACTATTGATGATACATACAATAATATATTACATGTTTATAGTACTAATCGTTACCCACAGAAAAGTTCGCGAGCCTTAAACAATGTAGATTGTATTTTAAATATGGTTGCAATTTTATCACTTGTAGTTCAGAAGCGTATTAACGCCTGTAGAAGAAACCACCTTCTGCGAGATTGTTTACAAGATTTGCAATAACCTGTTTGGTTGGCATCGGGTAATCAATCCACTCCAAATTAGCTGTGGAGTTATTATTATTTAAAAAATAAGCTTTTAACAAGAAGTCTAAACGTTTTAAGTTATTTGAGGTCATTTTTGTCAGCGAATGTTAGAAACCGCATGCATAAAACTATCAAGATTTTTTTTTCAAAGCGAATAATATAATGACTCGTTTTCGTTCGAAATTCGAAGTTTAATTTTTATTTGTTTATTACCGGCCAGTTTTCGTTGTAGCAGTCAGTGTATCCATCATAAAAAAATAATATGTTTTCTCATTTTCTATGAATTGAAGGGGAAAGTTTTTTGCGATTTCTGACTTTTCAATTGTACTCAAACCCCAGTTGGCCCGATAGATTTTTGATCCTTATAAGAGACAGGATCGATAGACAGGTTTTCTGTAGCTACAGGAAAACCGTCTTTACAGCTCCCGTCTCAAAAATCCACTCCGTATAACATCACGCTACGACCCTTAGGAGCCAAGCAAAAAGAACAAAAGCCAGGAAGGACGCTAAGTAAAAACGAAGGAATAGCACAGGCAGGAAATGTGACTGTTATTTTAGTTTATTGCGGTGTCTTATGACATCCATGCGAACGAAATTAATATTGTGACACTGTAGCACATTAAACTATTTATATTGCTGTGCAGGGTTCATGTATGAAACCTATATACTTCTAACAACTTATAAACTACATGAATTTAATAATGATGATGATGATGTTGATTATACATCAGTGGTCATTGCTAATAATGTTTTCCTTTCCAGGTGAACGAGATAGCATTCAAGCTGCCCGGTCTACTGATTATCGACACACCTGGCCACGAGTCCTTCAGTAACTTGAGGAATAGAGGGTCTTCACTCTGCGATATCGCTATTCTTGTAAGTATATCGTTTTATTTAGATTTATAAATTGCATAATATATCCACCGATTTTTCTTTATAGCTACTTGTAAAAGCATAGATACAAGTAATGAGAGCCAAAAAAAAAATCTCCCAAAGTATTTTTTGCAACTGTATAACGTTAACGAACTATAATCAAAATAAAATGGATGTTTGCAGATACTACCTGTAAAATTATCTCTCGTGAATTTTGCGGTGTCCTATGTTAAAAAATATATATATTATGTGTGATTTCCGACAATCGTATTTCTGTGTGTCTAACCATTTTCTTTAATAATTTACCCATTCAATATGTAATTACAAATATTTTCTAACCCATAGGTAGTGGACATAATGCACGGTCTCGAACCTCAAACAATCGAGTCAATAAACCTCCTTAAACAAAAGAAAACGCCGTTCCTAGTGGCTCTGAACAAGATCGATCGTCTGTACGACTGGCAGAGCGCGCAACGTAAAGACGTCAGGGATATACTGAAACTGCAGCAATCTAACACTCAGCTGGAGTTTGAGAAGAGGTGCAAGGATGTTATGCTGCAGTTTTCTGAACAGGTAAATTGGAATATTAATATATTACGGCCTGAAACTGCGCTAAGCGAGCGCCCGCGACTGGGACCCGTCGCGTGTCTACGCGCGTAGGTTCCGTGGGACGAATACGAGGGCGGCACTGAAAATTTCGGCAATCAAGGAAGTGACACAACATTACTATTTAAAAATGTATTTATTGCTTTTCGAAGTATTCTCCGCGAAATTTGACACATTTTTCCATACGATGGAACCTGGATGGAAATTTTTCATTGGGAAGTTGGGGTCTCCAAAATGGCCGTTTTGTAGGCGTCCACAGCTTCTTCGGGTGATGAAAATCTCTGTCCACGCAATTTTAGGGAAAGTATAGAAGTCATTATGGCTTAGGTCGGGGCTGTACGGCGGATGGTCTAATAATTCTATGTTTTCATGCTCTAAAAACTCTTTCGTTCTGTGCGCGGTGTGAGAACTCGCATTGTCGTGATGGAGGATGATGCGGCGGTTGCAGTTCTCTTTACGGAGTTCAGAAACGACCTGTGGCAAACAAATGCTAGCATACCATTCTGCATTAACCGTTCTTTGTCCCTCAAGAGGAATAGTCGTAACATGGCTGGTTTTGGAGACAAACGTGGCCACCATTTTTTTTGCAACACTCCGTGAATGAACAATTTTTGTTGGCTTTAACTCATTTTCGAACACCCAAACTCGTGACAGGTTTTTTGTTTCGGGTTCGTACGCATACAACGTGGCGCTACAACGGTGACTTTAATTTAACACACATATGCGTTTTCACATTTTCGTTTCATGAAGAAATTATATTTCCATTAAATGTTAATATTTACGGACTTATTTAAAATTTTAGAAAATAGCATTTTAGAGCAACCTGTACATAAAGAACTGTCGCGCAGCGGTCATTTGCCGGGGTCACGGATCATAACATCGCATCAATGAAATTAAAACGAATAAGCAATACTATTAGGATGAAACAAATGCATAGAGTAGGCGAATTTAAGGAAATTTCCTTTGTTGGCGAGCAGCGCAGGCGACGCGCGCTCTCCCTTCCACCCACCCGCCGCACCGAACACGAATTCTTTTTTTGCTTTTCTAGTGCTAGTCGAACCCGTGTCCTTGACGCACTTATTTACTCTAGTGCGCATAATTACGTCGCGAAAAAGACTCTTAGCTATTGTTTTATTTATTTCTTTTTGTGTAATTAGGATAGTAATTAGATCATGGTACTGCGATAAAGACACTTTGATTGGTTTTCGTTTTCTTATCTAGTAGGTACGTTTACACCTCTTGCGATACGGACGCATTTATTTGTGCTATTAGTGCTTGTGTAAACTTATGATCGTGATGGCAGTGATTAGTGATGACAGTTATTACTAATAGTAACAAGAGAGGGTGATGTGATAAGTGTTTGTACCACTTGCGCCGCTCGGTTTCTTTGATAATATGCCGTCAAAGAATCGGACCGATCACGAGTAGGTACAAGACGCGACGCGCGGTTGCCAGCCCGCGAACCGACACATTGCCGCTCCGAGTTAACGTAAGCGAGCTAGGTAAGTAATTTCATGAATGAATTTTTGCAAGGGTGATCCCAATTTTAATGACTTTTTTATTATTTAGTTTGTTTGAAATTTTTTTTTTTTCAGTTTACGTATTATTTTAACCTATCAATATTTATATGGTTAATGGGCACTAGCCCTACCCGTGTATTAAATTAAAGTCACCGTTGTAGCGCCACGTTGTATATCCAGGATTCGTCACCTGATACGATGTTGTATACAGCATTTGAGGATCCTGCGTGGAATCTTTCGAGAGTTCTGACGCACCAAATAGCGCGAGCGGCTTTTTGCTCTTCACAGAGCGAATGCGGTATCCATCGGGAAAACAACTTTTTTACACCTAATTGTTCATGTAAGATTATTTTTATTTGACTCATGCCAATGTCTAAAGTTGCCTGAATTTCGCGGTATGTCACATGTCGATCTTCCCCAATCAGCTTACGCACAGCATCAACGTTTTCTTGGGTGACTGCAGTTTTTGGACGACCTTGACGGGGATCATCACTGAGCTTGACACGCCCACGTTGAAATTCAGCAAACCAGCGATAAATTGTGGTTTTGGATGGGGCTTCATCACCAAATGCGTTTTTGTGTTAAAACCACTTCGAAAGTCATAATAAATCATCGCTCTTGAATTTTCTCGAGTCAATTCCATTTTCTCAACGACTAAACAAGTTTGACAAAACCTTGTGACAAGACCGAGAATCTTTTTCAAAATAAATAAATGGTATTCGATTTTTAAAACCAAGGAGTTTTCAATTAAAAAGATTTTAATATGACAGGAACAGTGGAAATATTCCATTCCCGATACTTTTAGTGCAGCCCTCGTAGGTCGATAAGATGGTGGCGATATTTTTATGATTATTAGGGCCCCGTGCGTGCGCCCGCGACGGATCTCGTCACACGCACGCGAGGCGGGGGCGCGGGGGCGGGGCCGCGTGCGCGCGGTGGAGCACTTCTGTATGGAACCGCGCGGGCATCCCCTTGACGCAGTTTCTGGGCTAAGGCCGCAGGAATCCGTTGGATGCGAGAAGCACAGCACCTGTCGAAGTGGCGATGCTTGGGGGAGACCTATGTCCAGCTGTGGACGTCTTTCCGCTGAAATGATGATTATGGTGAATACATTAAGGCGGGAAATATAGCTACGATGGGTTGATAATGTAGTCTGCTTTTTGAAGGTTGTAAGGAAAAGTCCCGTCAAAAGAGCATCGCGAGCTGAGCGTTCATTTTTATTAATAATAATAACATCTGTACCGTTCACCTATGTTCTACAAATAAAAATATTTGATGTTTAACGCTTTGCACGCGTGGGCTGGTATTGAATCCTACAAGTTTACCTCCACTTTAATCAGAAGGTTAAGAGTGAGTTAGTGTACAAATAATTTTAATGATTTTATCGTGCTACAAATGGCATAATAAATTAATATCAGCACAAACGCCATTAATGTCGCAGTCATGAACCACAAATAGGTACGCCGTTAGTATGGTGAAACACTGCAGATCGTCCAATGACAAGTTTCTTACATAAAAGTTTCTAACAAGGTTCCATACATACATACATAAACTCACGCCTTCCCATGGGGGCTAGGCAGAAACTACAGAACTCGTAGTTTCTTTATCTTGACAAAATCGGTATTTTTGGAAATTAACGCATAAATCGGCGGTTCCGCAACCGCCGATTTATGCGTTAATTTATTTATGCGTAAAAAGAAGTATTTATGCGTATAAATGTATGCGCACTCTTTCTTTCTTTCTCTTTTTTTAAACTCTATTAATTACTTGGCAGCATTAAGTTTCTCATAAATGTAACCCATAAAAAATTCACAAAACTCTCTAACTCTTTTTTATAAGCCTAACAAATTGATCTTTTCCTCCAGGGTCTCAACGCCGCTCTATTCTACGACAACCCAGACCCCCGTACTTACGTGTCCTTAATCCCGACCTCGGCTGTGACCGGCGATGGTATGGGCAATCTGCTCGCTATGATCGTGCAAGCTTGTGAAGGACCGCTGCACAAGAGGCTTGTGTTCTCGCAGCAGTTGCTCGCTACTGTGCTTGAGGTACGTATATTATACATTTATTGCATTTTCCAAAACAAAAACTGCTAAAACGGTAAAGAAAAACATTGTGAGGAAATTGTTCCTAGAACTAAAAATTCGAAGACAGGTGACATCTACCAACCCACACTGGGCCTGCGTGGTAGATTATAGCCCTCCCTCTCACGGAGAGGAGGTCTGTGTTCCAGCAGTGGGAACATTATAGGTTGTTTATGCTATGCATTCCCCAATATGAATAATGACGACGCGGTTGGCGCAGTGGTTAAGCGATTGACTGCTGCGTTACGTGTCGCGGGTTCGATCCCCGCACGGAACAAATATTTGTATGACCTGCAAGTAGTTGTTCCGGGTCTGGCTGTTTGTGTATGTGAGTTTAAATGTTTGTAAACGCACCCACGATACCGGAGAAATTCCTAGTGTGGGGCAACGTTATCAAAATAAAAATATGCACAGCAATTATGTAGGACAGAGAAAGCTTTGTGCCTGGTCCACTATAACTGGTACTTTTAACTAAGGCTCTGCGTAAAACAAAACTGATTGACTCAGGCAGGTTGAGGATAAGTGTTCTCGCGCGAGCACGGTTGCTCTTTGAATTACGGGAATAACGGGAATTATCCCACGGGAACGAACTACTGGGGTAAAAAGTATCCACTGTCCTAACCCAGGCCAATGCCTGTGAGCCAAATTTAATCGAAATCAGTTCAGCCGTTATGGGAGATGCGCTAAGGTGGCCCGCGAAATTAAACTTACCTACTTACGTTTTTGCAGTTTTCAGGTCATTGTCAGGTTGTATTTTGATTAGAATATGATTCGCGACCGTAACAAATATGGCTTACATAATTATAATCAGCAATACAACTCCTTATTACTTACCTTACCTTTACTTCATTATTCTGTATATCTCATAATTCTACTCTATAGGTGAAAGCCATTCCCGGTCTGGGCACGACCATAGACACGATCCTGATCAACGGTACGCTGCACGAAGGTGACACTATGATACTCGCGGGTACCGACGGACCGATCGTCACACAGATACGATCGCTGCTTATGCCGCAGCCTATGAAGGAGCTACGAGTTAAGGTGAGGAAGTTTTTGATGTTCTGTAGTATTTTCTGGTCATTACATCATACATCTATCATATAATGCAAAATTAAAACTAAGTTTAAATCAATCTTCTGGCTTCTTCTAGGTAAGCTCACTCCATCGTCGACTCTGTCTCTGTCACCACTGATCTAGACTAGAGTCAAGAGCAAACCAAATTAAATAAAAATTTAAAAAAAAATATATTTTGATTTCAATAGAAACTATGTAAACCGCTCTGTCACGTCTAGTTTTGTAAGCTTACTTTTAAATACTTGAATCGCAATAAAAACTAGTTTGTATTTTTAGAACGCATACATCGAGCACAAAGAAGTAGTGGGCGCTCAGGGTGTGAAGATTGCAGCTAAAGAATTAGAGAAGGCCATCGCTGGTCTGAATCTACAGATCGCCCAGAAACCAGACGAAGTTGATATACTCACGTAAGTAATTTGCAAACAGGGTTAGAAAATACAGTGTGTTTTATACTTTTGAGAAGGAACGACAACTGGAACTCAACAAATACTTTTTTTTAAATGGATTTTTAGATATGAAATTGACATTTCATAAGTACTGAAAGGCGGGCGTTTTGGAGGACTGTCTTATGTAATTTTGACGTTCAAAAAGTGCTGATTCTCAGCCTAGATTGAATAAATGATTTTTAATTTTGACTAAACACCTCCAAATGAAATGTCAATTCATGAAAAAAGGCAGGTTTCTCTATCCAAATGGTTGTTTTACTGTTTGGAATAGTGTATTTTCTTCTTGTCTTGTATGGACACAAACTATAAAATGTTAGTTTCTGCCGAGATATTAGCCAGGCAGTAAAGTAGCTGGGCGTAAGGAAATGTGGACATTATGTTGTATTCCATACAGTTCAATTTAACAACTTTTGGAAATAGTCATGGCTGTTCGTATCTTCAAAGATCATTCGTACCAGTCTATTATTGTCCCATTATCGTATTTCATTCATCACACGTACACACATATCATTATCGTCATCACATCGTATATCACAGACATATCATTATCGTCTGTATTTTCGAAGGCCGCGACCTAACCAAAAGCGATCGTCGCGCTCTTTTATATGAATACTAGCTTTTGCCCGCGTGGAGGTCGGAAATGATCAAACGGGAACGTACTAACGTGATAAAAAGGATCTTATGACCTACCTACATACGGCATAGTCTACCTACACGTGTGTAAAATTTCATCCAAATCCGTTCAGCCGTTTTAGCGCGAAAGCGCTACAAACAAACAGTCACTTTTTCGCTATATAATATTGTCTAAATAAGTTAGGATGATTTGTCGCGCGATCCATCAAGTCGTCGTCGTCGTAAGTACGTCAAAATTCATACAAACGACGCTAGGATGTCGGGGTACAGGGACACCATGAGCATTAATTACCACGCTTGCTCAAGGCGGCTTGGCGATTGTTTCCTATTATAACAATAAACCTTGTTCTTACAGAGAGGAGGTGGCCCGCGAGCTCAAGTCCGCGCTGTCTTCTATCAAGCTGACGGAGCGCGGCGTGTACGTGCAAGCCTCCACGCTCGGCTCTCTAGAGGCGCTGCTTGAGTTCCTCAGGACTAGTAAAATTCCCGTAAGTCTATCGGGGCTAAAAACATAACCCTGTCTTTGCTGTCACGCAGTCGGGTAAAAAGACCCTTCACGAAGCCGAGAGACTTGCACTCCCCGTCATTGTGATATTTTTGTTGTACCAAACCATACCTGGTTACGGAGATATTGAAGGTCAAAGTACCAACGTTTTTTTTTTTCCTGAAAACACTTTTAAATGTTATAACTTAAACTTTAAATGCCCCAGCAACTCCTTTACCGTTGTATGCACATTGTGTTTATGGAAGCACAAAGTTTTGCGTGCGATGAAACTGAACGCGATCAGCATTTCTGAACCGCGTTCAAGAGCTCTCGGTGTCAATATTTCACAGCAATTTTGACACTGATACCGCTGGAATGCAGTTTAGATGTGCTGGACGCGTTCAATTTCGTTAGTTTAATTCGCCCTTAGTAATATAGAGGCACGAGGAACAGGGTGCAAAGCTCACTCATACCTCCATAGAAAAGGGAGGATCCTCCGACCATACGGGTGTAGTGTCTGGTGGGCAACTGCCCGATGATTGATGTCGGGAAATTGTATATATGCTAGTCGCGCGGTAAACTCTGCTTGCGCGCGATGCAGGCTTTTCGTGACGTCAGTATGACGCGCAGCTGGCATGTGGCGATGTAGATACCGCTACAGTAACATTACTTGCAGTAATTAGTAGTATAATAAAAAGTGTGGTTATAAACTTATATTCCCGTCTAGTAAGTGATAGGATACTTTTTCAACTCATAACGAGAGTAACAGACTTAGGCGATACCAAAATAAATTGGGGGCTTTTTGTAACATTTATTTCACTATTACAGTATATATGGATTACATTTTTGGATAAATGTTTATTGCCTATTCGATTAATACTCCTGACTGAAGGAAAACGCAATTGACATAAATTTCCTCGATAGAATAAAATTCCGAAAAGACCTCTACTTTTTTATTTATTTTTTCTGTAATTCTATTATCCTAAGTAATTTCATCGCAAAATTGCATTAAAAATGTGCGTATTAGGTAATTCAAAACTGGCTGAAAATATTTTTGATACATAGCTTAATTTATATTTAAACAATTTTCATTCGGTTTGGCGCTTACGTTGTTTTATTTTGGTCCCCTCGAGTTATGATTATTTTTTTACGTATCACCATATCTGGACAATAGTCATCTATAATGTTTTAATTTTGTATGTTTGTTTCAGTATTCTGCGATCAGGATAGGGCCGGTTGTGAAGCGTGACGTCATGAAAGCGTCAGCCATGTTGGAGCACGACTCACAATTCGCCACTATATTGGCGTTCGATGTCAAGGTATGTTTTATAAATAATAAAAATGTATAGTGTATAAAGTATGCAGAATTTTCATATCTAAAAAAATGGCTGAAAATAACAAATCTTGTTTTTAGTTTGAAACATGCTCGTCTAATTGTAAACCAAATGTTATATGAAAGTCATACAGCGAATAGGAAATATTGTACAGAATCAGTTACAGTTTTAAATAAGTTTCATAGTAAAATAGCGAGAAATCGGTGTTTAAACGCAAGTAGCCCGAAACGAGGCGTGTCAATGTTAAGGCCGTCGGTAGGCTTGCAAATTTTGACGTTTGACAGCTCACCAATTGAACGGATAATATAAAATAAAAAAACTATATTGCCAAAAATATTACAAGGGTAATGGGTAAACTAGTCAAGCCTGTATTCTAGGGTACCAAAGTTTCACATAATAGTTTTGGATATCCATGTTACCTCGCTGGGCGAGATGTTCATAAAGAAGTAGTGAATAGAGAGACTGTTTCTTGAAAGAACCATCTATTATTTTCCGTCGAACCCTTTTTGATGACAACCGCTAGCGGCTGTTCTGCTGAACAAATAAACTAATGAAATCTTTGATGCAGCAAATTCTGTAAAAACTGGATTTGCTGTGTTACAGATTTATTTAGACTGAAAATAGAGCTTCTAAGGCAGAAGGTTTTCCTCCAACTATTCCATGTCCATAAGGAGCTTAACTATCTTAATTTTCATCACTCCGAGAAAATCAACCGGGAAGTGATTGCGTGTAACGAGTAAAATATAAATATTTAATTTTCTTCAGTTTTATTCAAAATCAAAAGCCATTTATTCTAATTAGACTGAGAATCAGCACTCTTTGAACGTCAAACTTACATAAGACATCCCCTAAAACGCCCGGCCTTCACCACTTCCTAGTGCTTTAGCTGGGAAAAAGTGGCGCCGCAAACTCCCCTGTATTCACCTATAGAGGTATGAGCATTAGGGGGTAAAGTTCACTTATCCTCCACAGAAAAGGGAGGATCCTATGACCAGACGGGTGTCGTGTCTGGCGGGCTACTAGCCGACATTGATGTTGGGATGTTGTATACAGGGTTATTGGTAAAACACCATCAACCTCTTAAGGGGTCATTGTACTCATCATTATGAACAACTTTTACTATGGGACCAAATACGAAATCGCGAAAAAAATATCTGCTGTTCCCTACATTTATGTTTGCACAACTCGTCAAAATGTAGGGACCACCTGATATTATTTTCGCGATTTCATATTTCGCACCTTTAGAATTAAAGAGACCTATCTAGAAAAAACAAGTTTTTGGAAAACGTTGAATAAAGGTTCGTATGTTTAAACATTTTATAGAAAAGGGAGACTATTCGTTTACACTTTCATAAAATTCGTATTATTTCAATGTTATATCATATTTAAGTTATTTATCTAGACGTTCTAAAACAAAAAACTTAAGAATTATAGAGACCTAATTTAAAATCTTACATTTTCTAATTAGGTCTCTATAATTCTAAAGGTGCGATTTGTTCCCATAGTAAAAGTTGTTCATAATGATGAGTACAGTGCCCCCTTAAGAGGTTGATGGTGTTTTACCATTAACCCTGTATATGCTAGTCGCGCGGTAAACATTGCTGGCGCGATGCAATATTTTGCGTGACGTCAATGTGATGTGTGGTTCGCATTTGGCGTGGTAGATGCCGCCACACACTACAAAATGTTTTATCCGATACAGATCGAACGCGACGCTCAAGAGATGGCCGATAACTTAGGCGTGAAGATATTCGCAGCCGACATCATCTATCACTTGTTCGACAAGTTCACTGCCTACCGCGAGGAGCTGAAGGCAAAGAAGCGGGAGGAGTTCAAACATATCGCCGTGTTCCCATGCAAACTTAAGGTATGTTGTCGCTTTTATTTAACACTAGTTTTTGCCTATCTGGAAGTTATCACACGGAAACTTACTGCTGAGATAAAAGTATCCTATTCCTGGCCATTGTCTACATGTGTGCCAAATTTCATCGAAATCCATTCAGCCGTTAACGCGTGAAAATGTAACAGACAGAAAGAAAAGAGTAACTTTCGCATTTATAATATTACTAGCTGTTGCCCGCGACTACGTCTGCGATCCAGGGTGAAAAGAAGCCTATATCCTTTTCCAGGTCATGGTCTACCCATGTGCTAAATTTCATCCAAATCCGTTTAGCTGTTTCAGCGTGAAAGCGTAACAAACAAACAAAGGATATGTTCCAGAAATGTATGGAGCCTGGGCCAGCACTATGTGCACTATATGTAAATATCGCTATGTATTACAGGAACCGTTTTTTATTGTTAATTTTCTTTAATTTCACTTCGTTTCAAAGTATACTCAAATTAACTTGTCCAAGGAGAGCAACACAACATAAAATTAAACATGCTGGATCAGATTAGCAGCATGCGAAAAATGTCATTTTGATTATGACATTTGATTGACGTGTATTAGCTGCCATAAAACGAAACTCTTGGAACTTTCGAAAATCTTGGGTTTCGGTTTCGATAAAATAAGACTACATGGTATTCTACTCGACTGCGGCAGCACATCTTTTATCACCTATTCGAGCAGTTAGAGATTGGTTATATCGGTGTCAAGAGGAGCAAGAAAAGTAACTAAGGCTTGAACGTTTTGTTTATTAACAGTCCTACTGCTTCATTCTTTAGTGGCTATCAATATACCCTGGACTTCGATAATTCATAGGAGAGGAGTGAGCTGTGCTTTAAACTGTCAAACGTCATGTCTAACACAACTGTCATGGCTGCCTTAAAACTAGGGTTATCTTATTAAAAAACTTTTTAAATTATCATTTTTGTACCAGTGTACCCTATTTCAAATGATTTTTTTAGTATTTTTATGTAATTCCCCTATTTATCTATGTAGTGTACATAGTGGTGGCCCAAAATCAAACATCTCCTTTACTTTCGCATTTATACTATTAGTTAGGTTAGATAATATAGTTAGGATAGTATGTATCTGTTAGAAAGAGACAAAATGGCTGCGTGAGGAACTGAACTCTCGAGTGAAAAGGGTCGTAAAATGATTATTTTACTGCTACAATAATCGACATGTATCTGAGAAAGAGGTAAAATATTTAATGCTTGTATTGCATTCCTTTTTTATGATTCTATGTTAATTGATGTAATTGGTGTTTTACCGTTTTAATTAACTTTAAATAAATAAATTAGTATTTTACAGACGTACAGTATTTTTCAAAAATTCAAAACAGCATCGTTTTTGTTTTCGTGTAATGAGACGCAAACAAAAACGATTATGCTGTTTTGAATTTCTGAAGTATTGATATAAATAGTAACATTACGTCACGCCGGTTTTCCCAGAAGGATTAGGCAGAGGAGCACCTATAGTACACTCACATTTCGCCAGTTATGTATAAGTCCCATTTAAAAGTAATATAAATTATTATATTACCACCATTTTCCATTTTTTCACATTTGCATAGGGGTCATAAGGGGTAATTTCGTTGCACATAACCTCCCCTACATCCCCTTAATGGATTGCCGTCGTATTACAAATAACCCTGTATAAAATATAATTATAGGTTTAACTTTTGCCATAGGCTTACATTAGTAACATTGTTTCCTTTGTACACAGGTCTTGCCTCAATTCGTGTTCAACTCTCGTGACCCGATCGTGGCCGGTATCATGGTTGAAGGTGGCATCCTGAAGGAGGGCACACCTATCTGCGTGCCTAGCCAAGATGTGAGTATACCCACGATATATAAAGCTACTAGCTTTTGCCCTCGTTGTTGTCAAAACTATCCACAAAGGGGAAAAAGTATCCTATATCCTAACCCAGCAGGGCTAAAATGACAAGCGCGAAATCGCTCTCTTTCTCGAGTTGTCGAAATTTGTCTACGATTCTGACGTCATCCTAATGCCTAACATAACCGCTATCGAGTAAACCCGAAAAAGGCACTTTGACGCTTACGAGAGACAGACGATGTAGCAAGTTATTATAAGCAAATCATTTTTATCATAGCAACATCGGCTATAGGTTCCGTTTCATTCATTCGATTTTACGCATGGAATTAGTATGGACTATATTGAATTTACGTCCACCTCTTTCAATTTATGTTTAGTTTTTGGTGTAACCAACTTGTTTGATTAAAACTAAATGTTTTTCTTTGGCATGCCGAAATTAAAATGCAACAAGACGTAAATAAAAATTAGTGGCACATAATTACTCACTAGATAATCACCACAAATGACAAATGTAATAATCACAATAAAACCTATGATATTGGCAATTTTTTTATTTAGTTACTATGTAGTTCGTATTTTTTTTTATCGTTTCCCCACTAGGAATTTCTTCTGTATCGTGGGTGCGTTTACAAACATTTAAACTCACATATACAAACAGCCAGACCCGGAACAACCACATGTAGGTCATACAAATATTTGTTCCGTGCGGGAATCGAACCCGCGACACGCAGTGCAGCAGTCAATCGCTTAACCACTACTGGAGTTGATTTCGCTAAAATAACCACGAAATAGTAAACGTTATTAATCACCACCCTTTTTTATTTTATCATAATTTTGTCTACTATTCTCGTCGTCAAACTCGACGACCAAATGAGAGAAAAATCAAAGATTATCTCGTGTTGAATTGTCAAAATGTGTGATAACTTAGGTGCCATGTTAGAGTTTGTCGAGAAAACATCAAGTTTGGCAGAACGAGTCTAGTATTTTGTATCGCAGCGCTGTCAGAAAACGAGAAAGTGAGACGCAAGAGTGAGTGAGTAATGGTCGCGTGTGTCATGTTGGCCCTGCAGGTCAGTCAACACGTAACACAACATCACGCTAGTATTCCCACGAAGGGATAATCAGAGCTGCACCTATAGTAAACCCACATTTCGCCAGTTATGTATAAGTGCCATGTAACAGGCGAGCCTATTGCCTTCAACGGGCACAAATCCAGACTCCAGAGGGGCAATTCCCGTATTTTTAAGATCGTTCGCATTCTAATCTCAGTCTCAATCTGTCAAAATTACAATCAATTTACATACATTTTTGACAGGTTTTTGACATTGATTGTCGCTGAGATGAGATTGCGACTTGAATTTGAACGTTTTTTAAGTACGAGAATTGGCCTACAGGTTGCTACTGAGAAATTCCTAATGGAAAAATCCCAATGTGCCTTTGCCCGACCCGGGAATCGAAACCTCAACCTAGCGTCTGCGACCACAAGACCAACGACTAACGAGGCAGTCAGACAGACCACATCACCATAGTCTAACTGTGTGGCTTTGATCTATCCGTCCAACAGTTTAGGCGGGGAAATTGACAGTCAGACAGGCAGATAAAGTTACTTTCGTATTTTTTATATTAAATATAGTAAGCGCGTTATCAACTGAGTCGTTGGGCCATAAATCATTTCCCTATGTCTATCTCGCTTGCACTGACGGGCTTTATGGAGCCGCTTAGTGAAGGGCGTAACAATAAAAGAAGTTTATTATCGTATCTTGATCATACAAGCGTACAGATCATTAGTGACTCATCGACACCACGTGAGCAGGTAGCCGTTTACTGTTAACGGTCCCGGCGCGCTGCAAATTCCTATCTCTATTGACATTTATGACCTCACGACTCAGTTGATAACACGCTGACTATAGTTCATTCATATTGATACCAGTTATTAGTGAAGCCGTTGCAAGTTACGAGTTCGCGTCAAGTGACTTTTATGAACATTAACGGTTTTATTACAAACCAAGGTTTTTTCTTTAGACATGCTTTAAACCATCAAGTCTGTTTTTTTTATAAGAACCTAACAGAAATCGAAATACAGTTCCTTTTTACAAACTGACACCTTAGTCCGGTCTTAGATTGTCAATTTTGTATTAAGAACTTTACTAAAGTCGGCATAAAGTTCGAAATGCAAAAACTGGCTCGAAGGTTTAGGCTCGGGCTAAAGTTAGATCGTGTTTTGTAATAAGACGGGCAATATGTACATAGATGAAATCAAAGGGTTGTTTCGTTATTTAAGTCATTGCAGTGTTTAAGACCGTGGGTTGGATCTCCGGGTCGGGCAAAGTGGTACCTATTAAGTTTTTCCTTTAGAAAATTTTCAATAGCATATGTATAAGAATGGGGTCATTCTGATACAGAATTCTGGCTGCTATTGAATTTTTTTAGTTCAGGCCTCGAACACATCATTTATTGAAGTGAAATTAAATTATAAATGGGATTTAAACACATGACAGGTATAGTCAGTTTTCAGTCTTATTCTATTTATGTCATTTTTATGAAAGAATCACAACTAAATAAAAAATTGGAAAATCCAAAAGTGCATGCCTCCTATTAACGCTCATTTATTTTAATAAATTATGAAATCGTATATTTGATTTGTAATATAAAAAAATCATGTAAGTATGCTAGAAAAGTTCTTATATTTTTGTATGTGTATATCATAAAAATATATAAAAATAATTAAAAAAAACTACGTAAACTAGGCTACTGATATGAAATACGGCACTGATATCGAAAGAAAGAAAGAAAGAATGTAAGAAAATTTATTTGTCATACATGCGTTTACATAAACTGACCAATCAGACATGCAAGGTATTGAATTCATAATGTTGTGTGCGTCCATGTTTTGCCAATAACGGCGTACAAATTTTGTAAGTATTAAAAAAAAAATACATTTCATTGCATTTCACATAATTATAGTCATTCTAAATTTCATTACAAAATACAAAACAAATAAATAATAAATTAATAATTGATGTCAAGATATTATAGTATAAGTATAATAAAGTCAAAATCGATCTCGATAAATCAATTTCATCCGGAGATATCGTTAGTACATACATAATCAGGACGTCCACGTAATATTTATTTCGAAACGTTTTTTTTTCAAAGTAGCAACATATAATGATTTTTAGAAAATATAAGATGCTTTAATTTAAGTGTTTTCTCGATGTAAATATACTCGTATAATTGTATAAGTGCAATATAGTTGTGTTATAGGCATTTGATGATCACAAAAATGCTTGGCCTTGACGAGTCGGGAGTAAAGCACTACCTCAACCGCTTCGCGTTATGAGGCGTGCAAAAAATAACTGCTGAAATGTGTGTGTGCTCTAGGTACCTACACCTCAGCCTAATCCATCGGCATACAGGCGTGGTGTTAAGGTATTATGAAAAAACTGAATATCACTTCTAATACCCATATTTTTTTCCAACAGTTCGTAGACCTGGGTATAGTGACATCTATCGAGATCAACCACAAACAAGTAGAGACGGCTCGCAAGGGCCAGGAGGTGTGCGTCAAGATCGAGCCCATCCCCGGCGAGTCGCCCAAGATGTTCGGCAGACATTTCTTTGAGACTGATATGCTAGTCAGCAAGGTAAGTCTAGTTTTTTTACCCGAATACAGCGTTGTATATATTAATATAATAAAACCAGTTGGCGCGTGGTCGAAATCGGAACTAATATTGCCATCTTGTTTTGTCAATACAACCTACGCCAATATCTTTGTAGCACTCTATTTGTGTAAATATGAAGAAGAAGTAGAACAGGATATAATGCACTCGTCTTTGTATGTCGTTCGTAGAGTTCGAGTTGCGATAAATGCCACGATATTTGCCAAGCACAGCTTATTTCGAGTTTAGTGTTTCGGGTCGAAATCTAGCTTCAATACAATACTTTGAGAAAAGACCTTCTCTACCATTGAAAGAGAAATAATACTAATTTATGTATAAAAGCGTTACCACCAGTCCGAAAGCGCTCCAAATCGCACTGTTATACTTCAGTTTCGGGTGTATGAAACACCCCGTTTAGCGTATATGCCTATTGTGCTCTCTAATACAACAGTTTACTCATGATTGTGCTCCAAAAACAAAACTACGATTAGCTATCCGTGATAGCATGCGTGATAATAATAATTAAACCATCGCGACGCCCGCGCCTCTTAAATTCCCAGACACCGTATTGAAAAAACTATGAAGTAAATTGGCCGGAAACCCGATGGCAGATGTTTGCAAACACATTCTGATAATGTTTCTTGATTCTCAGTAAATTACTAAATGATTGTCACTACACTACTACAATAAACCATTCAGTACGCAGAAAAAAATACTATTATGATTCATAAGGAAAATATAATTCAAATGTATCAGGATTTTCCAGAAGCCCAGTCAATCAGAATTACAATACAGAGTCAATGAATCAACGCGCGCTTGATAGTTTTATCGTTGCGAAATATTTATTACGACGTTATGTGAACGAGTGTCGGTGATGAATGAAAATTGCGCCAATAGTTTACGTGTTAAATAACAGATGGCAGGGCAGACGTTTCGTGTTTGTTTCCATGCAGAATAAAATTATCATTCAACTGTGGAATGGTACGAAATGTCTTGAGTAGTAAGGATTGGGGAATTGGGCAGTTCAGGACCTTCAACAGAAGGTGTATATGTGTGTCATGTCATATGTTTGTGTCCCGAGTTTTTTGGCGTTCTATGTGGGTGTACCACCTCTGCCTTTTATGGGTTCGTCACTGGAAATTTCTGGTTTAATCTGCACATTTTACAGTACTTTTACCTTACCAATAAGTACTTCAGATAATGCAGACATACTCAAGTCTTCTTCTCCATATATATCAATTCTATTGGAAAGACAAATATATTTTGAATACTGGCGAAGTTCATTTTAAGCTTCTAACTTAGACATACCTAGTTAAATGTTAATTTACTTATCTATCAGATGTAAATGCAAAGATCAGATTTAGAAAGTCTTAATTTAAGTCCTAAATGACAATGGAGTGGCTATTATAACTACAAATTGATGTCGCCAATTGATTAAGCTGTTGTTACTTGGTAGACACCCAACACGCAGTACAGACGGGCCGTTGTAACTGCAGCGGCTTTATTATTGCTCGATGAAAGTATCGCTATGGATAAAATTATGCTTTTGAAGTATTTTTATATCTTGAATAAAATATAGATATTACAAAGAATTACCTGAAGAATTCGTATGAAGCAGATTAAACTCGGCAACAACACTAAATATTTTGAAAGTAGCACGATAACCTAAAACGCATTTCAGATCTAGATTCTAAAACACTTAACAAAAAAGTTTATATCAGCTATTGCAATGAAAATAAACAATACATTTCACATGACGTGTGAAAATTTTATAGATATTTCGAATTATTTTAGCACTCGTACATCAATCGTCGAAACACGCCTACGTTTGAGCGCCGGCTTTGAACGAACCGTCCGTGTGTCGAGCCCGCTATATGTCACGGGTGACGCTTTAATGAATGGGCTGCACATTGCACAAGATATCGGTACCATTTTAGCTCTATAGACAAATGGCACCGATTGATACGGCTATTATTAGAACGCATTGCATTCGACTCTGAGGATTATTTACCTACGTATGTCTTGGTTGACTGGCTACTGTATGGGAAGTCGAAGTTTCAGGTTTCAAACTACTCTATCGGTAAGGTTTTGCAAATCGATATAGCTATAGTGATTTTTCTTATATTAATATGTTTGCGTTTGTATTGGATTAGTAGGTTTTCCTCAAATTCTGAAACCTGTTCATTCATGAGTGAGGATCATTCGCAGAAGTGTTCCTTCAATTTCAGACACTATTATTCTCGATAACACAATTAATCGAATGAAATTCGGCGTTATTTTCCTTGTAAAAATCATCCAGATAAACAGAAACTGCACAAATAAATCATGTATCGTGTTCTCGTGATGGCTCCCCGGCTCGTGTTGTGTGCAAATATTTGTATTCTAGACGAGAACGGAAGCGCCGCGCCGCACAGTGGTCCGGATTTTCAAAAAGGTGGACATATGATCGAAAATGCATATTTTACCTAACAAAAAATGGTTTTGTATAGGAAATTTAACGATGGATAATACTTATTACTACAATTTTCCAAAAAAAATTATGAAAAAAATATGTATGGGAGAAAATCTATTTTTATTTTTTTCTTCCGTTCAGCATCAAAGTATAGCAAGCAAACCTTATATTCTGTTAAGTACTTGTTGTCCTTAATACGACGACATATAAATTGCTTGCGTATCCGTTCAGTCTCTTTTGGACTATTGGCCGGAAGAACTTACTTTTGCATTAGTCAAAAGACTTAGGATAGACAAGAAGAATGACTTAGCTTGTGTATTTTACGTTAAATTTCCTATACAAAACAATTTTTTGTTAAGTAAAATATGCATTTTCGATCCTATGTCCACCTTTTTGAAAATCCGGACCACTGTGCTCCATGTCGACTCGTGATTGTGTACGTTTTGTTGCGTTTCGGCAACATTGTATCAACTATTGATAGTAATGTATAATCAAAAGCTACATCGGCAGTCGGCTACTGCCAATCTGGCATGTTGGCGCTACAGTGATATGAGCAAAAAGCCTGAAAACTAACACCCGACTGTTTACATGTTGCTTTGCGAATAAAAACAAGCAGCATCAGTAGCTTCGTCCCTTGAATATTAAGAAAAACTTAATATGTTTCTCGTATTAGTAGGCGTTCGATAACGTTTCTCTACACGTGTATTTTTCAAAGATATCAGTTTAATGGATGCTCTGTTTACCTCATAATTGCTAAAGATAAACTTGAACGGTTTAGTATCGGAACATCGAATACATTATTACTATTAGTATCTCTAAGCGGTTCCCACTGACTTTGTATTTTAGAATTAATTCTAGTCGTGTTGTGAACTACTCTTACATACATAATTTACTACCGTGTGACACAGTCATTATTCTGCTCCAGTAGAATACCTAAGTCTGCATGCAGATACAAGTTATCAATCCGTAATGTGAAAAAAATTCGTTATCATTTATCAGTGTCCGTTCAGTTAGAAAATACCAGACTACTTTTTCTCGTATCATTATGTTCCTAGCATCGACCTTTCTAACTGATACGATGTATATTCTAAACTCGTTCGTCGTTCTGCACGACGATTTCAACAAAATGCTTCTACGTGCATTTTGTGAGTGTGTGTGCGTATCACATTATATTAGTGTGATAACAACCGCGGCCCGTAGAACTAACGTAAAGAAACTCATTGAAGGACTTTCATTCATACCTACTAAAGCATTGTAGCAATGCAAGTAGAAGGTTAATATCAATGGTGAAGGGGGGCTCGCGGCGCCATTGATCGTCTGCAGCGGGGGGCGGCCGGGGGGTGGTCAGGTCACTAGGTCGAGGGGAACCGAGCCGTCAGGGGAAGCAGGGAATAGCTGTTGCAGTTATATGATATCGGTAATATACGAGCGGTTTGTTGCTAAGCTTCCTCCAACGCCTGATATTCGAAGTTTGTTTATGATTACATTTTTCTCGCTTCTTTACTTTTTTTTACAAGAATTAAATTATACAACGCGTCAGAAAACGGTCTGTGACATGAAACACAGCTTTTGAAAAATGATTGTTCTTTTTTTAAATATTAGACGATCACGGGATTAATATTATAACCTAATTGTATGCCAGTATATTACCTTGTAATGGTTATGCAGCGGTAGAGGAAGAAAATATTTTTCATTAACTAATTTGTTTTAGGAAGTTTCAAATTCTGGTACACATTAGAAACAAAAAAAGTCATTAGTCAGGACTAATTGGAGTCAATCGCTGCATCAATGGGTATTTTAGCAACTCACACTTAGATACTGGTGGTTAGACAAGATGAACTATGAACACGCAATAATCACATGGGACATTTAATTGAAATACACATGTTGTGTTACAAGACATTGCTTCACTCCTATTTCGTGTAGGATTATGTTACTCCTATACATACAAATATTCAGTAAAACGCAATAATATCTTCTTAAGTTTCCTCGAACTGGCGTCAGTTCACTTTGAAACCTCTAAACACTATATAAAAAGCTTCCTGTTTTGTTTTCGATTAGTGGAAAACATCAAATCTTTCCTTTGCACAATATAAAAGCACTCAATGTGAACTCGACGATTTTCCGTCACCCGAGCGAAGGCCGGTGTATTTTTGGATACTTTATGACGTCATACTTTTCCATACGATCTCTTCACCACTTGTATGAATTGAATCACTTTGATTTGCCACTATTATACTGATTATGTGTTTAGAACAGTCTAAATAGAAAATAATTACATTCTGTATATCATTTAGAAAATTTTGTAGTATTTTCATTTTTTTTTTCTGGACTTTTTTGCAGTAATTTGACTATTTCCAATCAATTTCAGACAGCAATCTTGCAAGTTTTCTCTTAGATTTACAAGAGCAAACTTATAGTTGAATTTTCCATCGACATTTTGTCCTCAATTTTCATCCGAGACAAGTTCTTGAATGAAACTCGCATTCTGATTCGTAGACCTTGGAAATAGCTGTAGTGTAACGCAATTTCTTACACAACAATTTTAGCCCTGCTTATACATTCGAGATAAATGCTATCTATTCGCTGGTCGATAAGTTGCTCAACTGATCCCCTATAAGTAGCCTTCCATCTGCGTCTTATTTATAGTTTTCCTTCATGACGTCTTGACAAGGATCACGTAAAACTTTCCAAGTCCAAATAGAAAGAAGTCATCGTGATGCAGGAGTTGTCGTTTTGTAATTACATTGATTTCACTGGACGTGTAATGATGAGTCAAGCTTACGACCGGTGTTGTGTGTCGCAATTCCGGCTCTTCATTTCGTTTACGGCTCAAATGTATTATTAAATTGTTAATTTCTATTTCTATAATTCGCTTTTCTTAAGTCATTCTGGATTCCATTTCGGTTTGTAGATCCGCATATTTTTGTTTGATCAATAAACAATAACGTAGCAACAGGTTTAGTACCTGTTTTTTTTTTTAATATAAAGGAGATGTTCCAGAAATGTATGGAGCCTGGGCCAGCACTATGTACACTATATGTAAATATCGCTATGTATTACAGTAACCGTTTTTTATTGTTAATTTACTTTAATTTAACTTCGTTTCAAAGTATACTCAAATTAACTTGGCCAAGGAGAGCAACACAACATAAAATTAAACATGGTGGATCAGATTAGCAGCTTGCGAAAAATGACATTTTGACATTGACATTTGATTGACGTGTATTAGCTGCCATAAAACAAAACAATACGAATTTCGAAAATGTTGGGTTGGGTTTCGGTTTCCATAAAATAAGACTACAGGGTATTCTACTCGACTGCGGCAGCACATCTTCAATCACCTATTCGAGCAGTGATTGGTTATATCGGTGTCAAGAGGAGCAAGAAACGTAACGAAGGCTTGAACGTTTTGTTTATTAACAGTCTTACTGCTTCATTCTTTAGTGCCTATCAATATACCCTGAACTTCGATAATTCATATGAGAGGAGTGAGCTGTGCTTTAAACTGTCAAACGTCATGTCAAACTCAACTGTCATGGCTGCCCTAAAATTAGGGTTATCTTAATAAAAAACTTTTTAAATTATCATTTTTGATATTTCATTTTGATTCAAAAAAATAATTTGAAGTAGGGTACAGTGGTTACTGTACCCTACTTCAAATTATTTTTTTAGTATTTTTATGAAATTCCCCTATTTTTTTCCTATTTATCTATGTAGTGTACATAGTGGTGGCCCAAAATCAAACATCTCCTTTAAACTTCGTACTATAAGTGAAAATAGACAAGATCATTACAAAAATATTGAATGCGAAACAGCAACCTACAACTCAAATGCCGCAGACATTAAATGATTACAATCGAAATAACAAAACATCGTACAAACTACAAAGTACTTGGTACTTTATAACACTCTTGGTACTTGTACACAATTTAGAAGGGCCGTGCGTTTCTTCGTACTCTTGTACAGTCGTAAGGAGTCACACAAGCGCATCGTGACGGTAGGCCGCACACAGACGTGATGACCGGGTCAGGCCCATTCTAGAAGCCCCATTGATATTTCGCTGTGCGGTTTCATTGATGGGACTGACGTTGTTCATGCGCCGACAGAGACCACTTTAAAAAAGTTAGGAGTGTAAAAAAATACAACATGATTTGAAAAAAAAAATTGGCTAGCACTTGGTTTTTATAATTTTCTAAGTTCACGCATTTAAAGATGTTTAGGGTTTTCTTTGAAATCATCGAATGCGTTTCCGGTTTCTTTTAGTCATTTGTAATTTCAATTTACTATAACTCTAATCACAACAGAAAACTTAAGAGACTAATATAAATCATACAACACAGCTACTTAACATAATCGATTAACATTGCGACAACGTGTTTGGTCAGCAATTTCCCTACAAAATATGAATTTTACAAGCTCCTAATATATAAATTCGCATAACCTTCGGCTCTTCACCTTGCACGTCTTATTTACCGCCCGTCTCTCGCTCTAAAAATACACTCCACAGCCACAATTTCCCATATTTTCCAGCGGCTGATAATATGATTTTCTACCCGGATCCAATGTCGCTAGCGACGAGACCCGGGCAGGCTGCATCGGGGTCACCACTGACATGCTAGAGGGGCGAGGGGTACTTGTGACCCATTTCCTTGCTTCCACAACCTGTTCTATTTTCTCTATGACGTCAAAACCCCCATTCACCCTGGAGTGCTGAATCGATGCGCCCCAAACTGGGTCGACTTGAATGAACAACTTGTACATTCAACATGGACCCGCTATTTTTAGCTCTGAAGGTGTCTCGATCGGGTCTCGTTTCGAACCAGTTTTTTACGGATGTAAATGGTAGGCCGCAATTAAATTCTGCAATTTTTAAATTAATTGTGACGTTCGATGAGTTTTATAATTTGGTTTCAATTAACTTTTCCCCGAGAAATTATTTATGAGACCTATTATTATGCTAAATATGAGTGGGTTTAGCCTTTAATAACGGACATTCTGTTTATCTGTCGCTGGTTTAGTATCTACAATGCATTTATACATCCAAATTAGTGGAAGATCGTTCAAGTTAATCAAGTTGAGCTTTATGTATCTATAGGGATCAGAGTATATTATCTATGCACAGAATTAGAGTGCAACGATATTATAGAGACGTAATATTTTATTATTTATAAATTTTACTGACCGGTTGGTGCAGTTGGTAGTGACGCTGCCTTCTGAGCCGGCTGGTCCCGGGTTCGATCCCCGGACAAGTCAAACATTTGTGTGCATGAACATGTCTGTTTGACCTGTGTCTGGTGTGTATATGTATATAAGTATGTATATCAGTCATCAGGTTACCGTGGTACAGGCTCTGCCTAGTTCGGGACCCGAAGACCTTGTGTGATGGGTGATGTTGTCTCATATTTAAAGCATCCTGGCCAAATCGTGCGTTTAATCTTGGTCTAGGTCTGGGAATGGATTAAATCAGGGATTTTTATCTTCAAGGACAAACACGGGCCTCGTTTTGATGATGGTTATGATGGCCAGTCATTGACGTTTTTTTTTGTAATTGTTCCAGATATCCCGCGCCAGTATCGACGCCTGCAAGGACTACTTCCGGGACGACCTCATCAACACCGACTGGCAGCTGATGGTCGAACTGAAGAAACTCTTCCAGATATTGTAATCCCACCGCCCTGTCCCCCACACGGTGAAGCTCTCCAATTAATATATTACGACGTAGATTTCGTCAAAGCTTTGTCTGTTCCATCTAACCGTAGTTCCCTCTCCGTTGTATCATAGAATCTCACCACTCTACATTTTGTTAACAACTTTTGTATACTAACGTATATTTATCCGAAACTGTTCTAACATGTTGGTGGGAAAATGCGAATGTCAATGTCACGGCTGAGCCTTGTATTGTATTTTATCTTATCTGATGATTTACTCACTGCCACGTCTTGTGACTACCGTATCATGAATAGCAAATTGTCGAATATCTCGTACCCTGAGACGCATTGTAAATAGTATTATACATTTATTTATTTATTAACAACGCCATGTGTTCTTATGATTTGGTTGGAGCGAAAGGATTTTTGCATGCTTAATGTCAAATTTTAGAAAAAATACCAATATGTCTCCGGTTCATTTTAAAGAATACTTCTTGATGAAGAATGTCCCTTTGTAAATAAAATGTTCACATGAGTTATTTACAATAAAATTTTGTAGTTTTATGTATATAAATATAATGAGAAATCTTTCAAGTCTTAATTATAACGTCAAGTAGTGCAATAAACGATCTCGATGTCAATAATGTCTTTTGAGGCAATAGGTATCTTCGTACGGTGAATAAGATGTTATATTCACCGTCTTACTAAATATAAGTAGCTACAATACTGTCCCACTAGGGGCACTATCTACCTATCCGTTAGAAAGGAGGTCGTCTATTGTATGAAAATATTTTTGTTGAAATTTGAATGCGGATTGGAATATTTTCCTCGTATGTAGTACATACAGGGAATGAGTACTGAACTTGGTGGTAATCGGAATAGAAGTCCATGGAGGTTGTATTTTTTACGTAGGTATTTTCCCTTTTTGAAACGCTTTGTATTATATAGATGGAATCGGACATATTCTTATATTGAAGAACTTTTAATAAATTACAAAGTAATAAACCTCGCTTGTATTATTTTTCCCGGTGAAGCTTTCGAAACACTTTTCTAACAACTCCTGAAAAAAATACATAATTTAAAAGTAATTCCAATGAAAAAAATGCATTCAAGATCGAAAGTATAACGTGCATAATATTTTGAATAATGGATAAGTAAGAATTTAGTAGAACACGATAAAATGGACTGAAGGCGGAGCCCAGGGTAAAGGCATCATACTTCACAACCAAGGAAGAAGGGTAAGTTCTTTACATACCCATATTAAATAAGTATTCAAATGAACAAAATTATTTAAGAAAAATTACGTTGGTATGGAATTATCTAAGAACTATTTGGAAAACATAAGGTAAACTCATCATTCTTGAAGAAAATTACGATAGAAATCAATGCAGTTCACTTTTCGTAGTCTAGCCTTACCACAAAGGTTTCGCAACTCAACGGCAGAGCTGCTAATATAATCCTATTGTTATTTATTGGGCACGGTTCCAATCCCCGGTTATAATTGAGAAATTTCTAACAGACTAACAACTCTTCTGTTCTATTCTTGACTAGAGATCGAACCGTGGATATAATTTAATATTATCGAGTCCAATGAAAAACTAAGAATTATGTACTGAAATAATCTAGTTTATACCCAAACGCCATCAAAAACGGCCAAGTAGGTAATGATAGTGTTAATAGTGGCCAGATAATTTTCTTTTACGAAAAGTCATTTATTCAAATTAGGCTATGAACCAGCACTTTTTGGACGTCAAAATTACATAAGAAAGTCCCCCAAAACGACCACTTACTAGAGCTTTAGCTGGGAAGAAGAAGCGGCGCAACAAACTCCCCAGCAGATGCATTTCTGGGCAGGGCTCGCGCAATAACTCCAAAATACTTTGCCAACAAAAAAAATGGCTGTAGGTCGGCAGGAGGCGGTTACAACACCCCGGTCGTCGTCATCGGTCATAGTTTTCACAAAAAGACGAAAATATTGGTAGATTACCCTCAGCTACCTACCCACTTTTGCTAAGGTTAAGCTGATGTTAAGCAACTATGGCACTAACGTAATAGCAACGGGAAATATACTTTTTTTTTTTATAACCGACGAATAACTTCTACGCTAAAGGGGTCTAGAATCATGCACTGAATTCATGGTTACACTATCTAGGTATGCGCGTCGATGTCCCTGCCACAATAATGAAATTGTTATTTAATCGAATGTTCACTCTATCACTCTCTCACGTTGTTCAGACTTAAATGAAAGAGTTGTGTTGTTGAGTTGTCATCGTTGTGTTTTGTTGTTGTGGCTTCTACTAATTACAGTTCTTGCCTTGTGCTTAAGTAAACAGAATCAGATTCAACTTTAGGAAACATTTTTCATCTAATCTACAACAATGCAAGCATTATTTTTTTAAATCAGAAAAAAAAGATTTTTAATATCGAAGCGATGACTATCAGAATTACATTCATAGGTGCTATAACAAATTAATTTCGATGCCGGGATGATTGTGTGTGTTATGCTCACCATTGTCAACAGCGTCCAGTTTAATAAGAAGTGTTCCGCGGACTGCGGTTAATAAGCATAAGCAGGGAGTGAGAGAAATTCATTAGAGGGTCGATCATCGTAGTTTGAGTCATCGATTCAATGAGACATCTGAACAAGTATCTCACTGTTATTATAAAATAAAAGCGGCCAAGTGCGAGGCGGACTCGCCCATGAAAGGTTCCGTAGCAGCAAGTAACATAATATAAAAGTTCTTGTAGTTCGTTGTAACCTTGATCGATGTTTTAATAATAGTGAGTTGCTTGAATGAAAGGTAAATTGCGGTTTACGATTTATAACGTATTAAAAAAAAAATACTCACTAGATCTCGTTCAAACCAAATCTGCTTTCTCAATCGGAGACAATATTAGTTGCTAGTCTAACTTCAGAACAATTAGTAGCACACTTATAATTTGCTCCGTGGGTTACCTAATTCATCAAAAATACAAGCAATTTTACCTACATAATAAAAACCACAAGTAGGTATCGACGGCTATTTTTCATTAGGCACACAGTATTCTGTTTTTATCATTTTCATGAATACCTTCGCATTGAATTAGAGCAAATTACTTTCGGGAAGGTGTTCCAACAGCAATCATGTTAAATGAATATGCAGTACCTATCATAATAATTACGCGGAAGGCATTAAGTACCTACTTTAGTTTCAGGAGATTACTTACATTGGTCTTAGAACTTTAGATAACTGGGATTGCTGTAGAGCACCCCCAGTTACCTTCTTTGATATAAGAAGGTAGTCTTGAAATCCAGGTTCCAAGCCGGTAGGAGTTGTGTAATAAGCTCGTTCAGTAAGTCTCCAACGACTTCGTTACATTACATAATTTCCAGTTTATTTATCTGGCCCTTATCTTCACTAGCAAACAACGTCGTAAGGTCTGCCTGGATCGATAGCAATTATTATTTATATCTGGTTACTACGAAGTACTTGGGTACGGCTTGTCTGTGTAATTTTCCAGGATCTCTTTCTTATAAAGCATTCTACTTACTACCAGCAGACCGCAGCATTGTTAGCTTCAGCTGTGATGAATTAAAAGTCCCAGTTAAAAACTCATAGTCGTGAAAATTCCTGCGCCGCCGGCGAAATTAAGGGTTCTTCTTGGATTCTCGCATCAGGCCGAGTACTGGCGATGTGGCACGCTTAACGAAGTAGGTGCTCAGTTTTCAGCGCCTTGGTGCCACACAGGGATTGAACAACACTCGTTCTTTATACGAGTTAGTATAATCCTTATCTGTAGGTAATATTTTGTAGCTTCTAATTGTTCCTTTTATTTATCCCCTTGTCTGTCGATCGAACTGATTATGTTCGGTAACAATAGAAAAGTAATTGTGTCTCATTAGCGACGGTTGAGCTCTTAACGTCCTTTTAAAATGTCTTGACTTTTTCCAAATTTAACTATTTTCGATATTTGAACTTTGTTAGCTTAGTTGTTAACATTATTGTGCATGCTGTGGCCTCCTATAAGTGAAGGATTACACCTACTTAATACCGGATATTGCCCATTTACGAGTAATGTATTGTGTACCTTTGTTTTGTTGGAGATCCTAAATAAATAATTAAATAAACATTGATCTACAGCAGGTTACATTTCAGACGACATTTTCTTCTTTATATCATTGCTCATCGGGCTAACACACCAAATAATGTTAGGTAGGCTTCGTAGGTGTACCTATATTTTAAAATGCACCTCTTTTCTGTTGACCTTTTGGTATTTAAGTCGGTCCCTTAGCTACAAGTTATATAGGAACGTGTAGTTTGGTCTTTTATTAGCCATGTTAATTTAATAGGCCGCAATGCTATCTAGCTAGGTCGGTCTTGTTTGTCGTCAATAATTCACCAAGAAGGTCATAATTTCTCATACCATTCTAGGAAACACCAATGCGAGGCTAGCAGCGTCGTTGACTGGGTGGAGCCACCAATGTAGGCACCGATCTACTTTCTTCACTGCGCTTCCGTATGACGTATCTATTCTGCATCCACGATATTCCTCGAACAAGGGAACTAGACCGTTAAAAGTATCATAGAAAAAAGTCTAGGATTTTTAATTAGTGTTGTTTTATTGTAGTTTTCAGGGGTATTTCTGCATGAATCTGGGGGTGTTTTTGAGTCCGTATCTATGGAAACATGGTTTGCGTGGGCGAGGGGGTGGTATTTTCAGGGTCTAGGTCACGCCCCGGAGCGCGGGGCGCATGCGCGGGCCGAGCAGCTCCCGTTCAGGAACTGTGCCGTTCAAAGCTCATCGGACTTCCTCATGGTAGGACCATCAGTCTCGCGCGCTGCCGTGACGCCTGCCCTGGAGGTTGACACGTTATACTCATAAGTGAAGTGTGTGAAGTCGTTCAAATAGAAATTTCAGTGAGTTTAAGTGACATCTGTGAAATTAACGTTCATTAGTGCGTAAGTATCGGTGACTTGAGTGTTTGATTTTCTCATGTTTTTTTTTTATTTAATTTGTTTTGTTTGGGTAAACCAAAACAATTTTTATTTAATACGGGATCTGCCACAAATTATAGCAAACGTTTGTTTATGGTATGTAGTCCTAAATTACGCCGTCGCACTATAGGCATTCTTTTAAAAAAAATGTTGGAAATAAATATATTATCACAGGGTATCACAGATATCAAGGAAAATATTATACTCTGTTGCAGTAGGTACAACTAATAGGTACCTTCACGACATGGTATTACATCGTGTTAATGCTTAGAGCATTAAACCAACTGTTAATGGCGCTAAAATATTGAAGCAAATATTTATTTTATAGGTAGGTACCCATCTCAACAATAACACACTAAGTAGTTTAATTCAGCAGTAATTATGTATTCAGAAAATATCCCAGGCATAAACTGATAAGAAATATGTATTTATTTTTAACTTCAAAAGATTATAATTGTGTTATGTAAAAACAATTTTTAATAATCTTCTGTGCATTTAAAATTTGAATCATATGTCAATGTAGGTATAGGTACGCTTTTTTAATAAACTTCTAAGCCACGTTCAAGATCTAAGCCTTAATAAATTCAAATCATTCATTAAACGTAAGTTGTGCCAGAAAGCCTTTTATACCGTTAAATATTATATTGAGGACAAAAAGGCTTGGGATTGAGTTGCTCCAATTTTCTGCAAACTGAATGTTGTTTTTTTTCTGTTGCATGTTCTCTGACAATTTATTGATGATTATTATATAAGTACACAACGACTTGAATACTTACCTTGAGAAGTATAATATTATTATTTTAATTATTGTGAATGTGAGGACTATGTGGGTCATTGTTCCTGTTTAAATCATGTTCTGGCAGTTTGAGTAGTTTATGGGGCCTACCCAAATGTCCTTTCTTTGGTATTGTTCGTCGAATCGTTGAGCTCCTTAAGTTCTGAGTTGAGCTGCACGATTACTGACAAATGCGTGCACTGACTGGACAGGTCCTCTTAATGTGCGTGGTTCTTTCCTCAGAAGACCGTTTCAGACACCAATCTACATGGTCTTCGCAGGACAAGACTTACTTTAAAAGAGACTGACCTCTGAGTTTGTTTCGGCCTTTCTTCTCGGAGTAGTCAGATTGGAAACGCCGACCTCATCTAGTTTTTAAAATATGATTGACGTGTAAAAGTGTTTGTACAAACCTACTTACAGAAACAAAATCATTTATCATTTATAACTTCCTCCTCATCATGATTCATGTCTCAATAAAAGAACATTAAAACTCGGCTAATATAAGTTTTCCCGGCAAATTTTCCGAGTAGGTACTCGTGACTATTACTATAGCGAGTAGGTTGTACACTCAAGTCGCAAGGCCTGTTCAGCAGTTTTCTGCTAGACGACAGGTTCAATATAATTTTTTGGCCACGTGCTAAACGTCGTTCATTCATGCGTGCGAATGAATGGGGAGCATTGAGTGTTGGCGAACTGAAACAGTCGCCCGCGCGCTCCACGCGGCGCTGGCGCCCGCGCAACGCGAGTGACAATCCGCACACGAACAAACTGTGCCACTGCTTACCACCAGCACACACACCGGATCTTCTCTCGGTGCGTCATCTATTTATACCACTCTTTAAAAACACGTCCCGAACACCGACCTTGAACAAATGTGCTGTGGTTTCATTCATTAAAATTATCACTTTCAAACGTATCTCAGACGCAAAATGTTCTCTTAACATGCGATGACGGACGATTCGCTAATTGGAGATAATTTATTAGATATATAATTATTTTTAAGATGATATTAATTGGGTGACGTGCAACCATTTCGTCCATTTAACTGCTGAAGTCATGGTTTTCTAAACAACATGTCCCTCATTTTCATCGCTGGGTACTTAAACATCAAGTCACAGCCTCTTCGTGCATTCAAGTCCGTAGACAGTCGCATATAATGTAAGCGCTATCTAAACTTAGTGTAGTTCTTCTATAAAGATTCAAATAACATTGACAGGATATCATAAGTCGTCAGCAGACGTTAGGTTAGCAATAGCGGTGTCCCGTTGCATGTAGGTTGCTGTAAGTACAGACCGCTAGACAGCGCCGGCGACGTTGTGCCGATACATGTAGGTTGCTGTAAGTACAGACCGCTAGACAGCGCCGGCGACGTTGTGCCGATACATGTAGGTTGCTGTAAGTACAGACCGCTAGACAGCGCCGGCGACGTTGTGCCGATACATGTAGGTTGCTGTAAGTACAGACCGCTAGACAGCGCCGGCGACGTTGTGCCGATACATGTAGGTTGCTGTAAGTACAGACCGCTAGACAGCGCCGGCGACGTTGTGCCGATACATGTAGGTTGCTGTAAGTACAGACCGCTAGACAGCGCCGGCGACGTTGTGCCGATACATGTAGGTTGCTGTAAGTACAGACCGCTAGACAGCGCCGGCGACGTTGTGCCGATACATGTAGGTTGCTGTAAGTACAGACCGCTAGACAGCGCCGGCGACGTTGTGCCGATACATGTAGGTTGCTGTAAGTACAGACCGCTAGACAGCGCCGGCGACGTTGTGCCGATACATGTAGGTTGCTGTAAGTACAGACCGCTAGACAGCGCCGGCGACGTTGTGCCGATACATGTAGGT
Organism: Brachylomia viminalis; assembly: GCA_937001585.2. Taxonomy (NCBI): domain Eukaryota; kingdom Metazoa; phylum Arthropoda; class Insecta; order Lepidoptera; family Noctuidae; genus Brachylomia; species Brachylomia viminalis. The sequence continues at coordinate 17,566,572 of OW443299.2, forward strand.
TGCTGTAAGTACAGACCGCTAGACAGCGCCGGCGACGTTGTGCCGATACATGTAGGTTGCTGTAAGTACAGACCGCTAGACAGCGCCGGCGACGTTGTGCCGATACATGTAGGTTGCTGTAAGTACAGACCGCTAGACAGCGCCGGCGACGTTGTGCCGATACATGTAGGTTGCTGTAAGTACAGACCGCTAGACAGCGCCGGCGACGTTGTGCCGATACATGTAGGTTGCTGTAAGTACAGACCGCTAGACAGCGCCGGCGACGTTGTGCCGATACATGTAGGTTGCTGTAAGTACAGACCGCTAGACAGCGCCGGCGACGTTGTGCCGATACATGTAGGTTGCTGTAAGTACAGACCGCTAGACAGCGCCGGCGACGTTGTGCCGATACATGTAGGTTGCTGTAAGTACAGACCGCTAGACAGCGCCGGCGACGTTGTGCCGATACATGTAGGTTGCTGTAAGTACAGACCGCTAGACAGCGCCGGCGACGTTGTGCCGATACATGTAGGTTGCTGTAAGTACAGACCGCTAGACAGCGCCGGCGACGTTGTGCCGATACATGTAGGTTGCTGTAAGTACAGACCGCTAGACAGCGCCGGCGACGTTGTGCCGATACATGTAGGTTGCTGTAAGAACAGACCGCTAGACAGCGCCGGCGACGTTGTGCCGATACATGTAGGTTGCTGTAAGTACAGACCGCTAGACAGCGCCGGCGACGTTGTGCCGATACATGTAGGTTGCTGTAAGTACAGACCGCTAGACAGCGCCGGCGACGTTGTGCCGATACATGTAGGTTGCTGTAAGTACAGACCGCTAGACAGCGCCGGCGACGTTGTGCCGATACATGTAGGTTGCTGTAAGTACAGACCGCTAGACAGCGCCGGCGACGTTGTGCCGATACATGTAGGTTGCTGTAAGTACAGACCGCTAGACAGCGCCGGCGACGTTGTGCCGATACATGTAGGTTGCTGTAAGTACAGACCGCTAGACAGCGCCGGCGACGTTGTGCCGATACATGTAGGTTGCTGTAAGTACAGACCGCTAGACAGCGCCGGCGACGTTGTGCCGATACATGTAGGTTGCTGTAAGTACAGACCGCTAGACAGCGCCGGCGACGTTGTGCCGATACATGTAGGTTGCTGTAAGTACAGACCGCTAGACAGCGCCGGCGACGTTGTGCCGATACATGTAGGTTGCTGTAAGTACAGACCGCTAGACAGCGCCGGCGACGTTGTGCCGATACATGTAGGTTGCTGTAAGTACAGACCGCTAGACAGCGCCGGCGACGTTGTGCCGATACATGTAGGTTGCTGTAAGTACAGACCGCTAGACAGCGCCGGCGACGTTGTGCCGATACATGTAGGTTGCTGTAAGTACAGACCGCTAGACAGCGCCGGCGACGTTGTGCCGATACATGTAGGTTGCTGTAAGTACAGACCGCTAGACAGCGCCGGCGACGTTGTGCCGATACATGTAGGTTGCTGTAAGTACAGACCGCTAGACAGCGCCGGCGACGTTGTGCCGATACATGTAGGTTGCTGTAAGTACAGACCGCTAGACAGCGCCGGCGACGTTGTGCCGATACATGTAGGTTGCTGTAAGTACAGACCGCTAGACAGCGCCGGCGACGTTGTGCCGATACATGTAGGTTGCTGTAAGTACAGACCGCTAGACAGCGCCGGCGACGTTGTGCCGATACATGTAGGTTGCTGTAAGTACAGACCGCTAGACAGCGCCGGCGACGTTGTGCCGATACATGTAGGTTGCTGTAAGTACAGACCGCTAGACAGCGCCGGCGACGTTGTGCCGATACATGTAGGTTGCTGTAAGTACAGACCGCTAGACAGCGCCGGCGACGTTGTGCCGATACATGTAGGTTGCTGTAAGTACAGACCGCTAGACAGCGCCGGCGACGTTGTGCCGATACATGTAGGTTGCTGTAAGTACAGACCGCTAGACAGCGCCGGCGACGTTGTGCCGATACATGTAGGTTGCTGTAAGTACAGACCGCTAGACAGCGCCGGCGACGTTGTGCCGATACATGTAGGTTGCTGTAAGTACAGACCGCTAGACAGCGCCGGCGACGTTGTGCCGATACATGTAGGTTGCTGTAAGTACAGACCGCTAGACAGCGCCGGCGACGTTGTGCCGATACATGTAGGTTGCTGTAAGTACAGACCGCTAGACAGCGCCGGCGACGTTGTGCCGATACATGTAGGTTGCTGTAAGTACAGACCGCTAGACAGCGCCGGCGACGTTGTGCCGATACATGTAGGTTGCTGTAAGTACAGACCGCTAGACAGCGCCGGCGACGTTGTGCCGATACATGTAGGTTGCTGTAAGTACAGACCGCTAGACAGCGCCGGCGACGTTGTGCCGATACATGTAGGTTGCTGTAAGTACAGACCGCTAGACAGCGCCGGCGACGTTGTGCCGATACATGTAGGTTGCTGTAAGTACAGACCGCTAGACAGCGCCGGCGACGTTGTGCCGATACATGTAGGTTGCTGTAAGTACAGACCGCTAGACAGCGCCGGCGACGTTGTGCCGATACATGTAGGTTGCTGTAAGTACAGACCGCTAGACAGCGCCGGCGACGTTGTGCCGATACATGTAGGTTGCTGTAAGTACAGACCGCTAGACAGCGCCGGCGACGTTGTGCCGATACATGTAGGTTGCTGTAAGTACAGACCGCTAGACAGCGCCGGCGACGTTGTGCCGATACATGTAGGTTGCTGTAAGTACAGACCGCTAGACAGCGCCGGCGACGTTGTGCCGATACATGTAGGTTGCTGTAAGTACAGACCGCTAGACAGCGCCGGCGACGTTGTGCCGATACATGTAGGTTGCTGTAAGTACAGACCGCTAGACAGCGCCGGCGACGTTGTGCCGATACATGTAGGTTGCTGTAAGTACAGACCGCTAGACAGCGCCGGCGACGTTGTGCCGATACATGTAGGTTGCTGTAAGTACAGACCGCTAGACAGCGCCGGCGACGTTGTGCCGATACATGTAGGTTGCTGTAAGTACAGACCGCTAGACAGCGCCGGCGACGTTGTGCCGATACATGTAGGTTGCTGTAAGTACAGACCGCTAGACAGCGCCGGCGACGTTGTGCCGATACATGTAGGTTGCTGTAAGTACAGACCGCTAGACAGCGCCGGCGACGTTGTGCCGATACATGTAGGTTGCTGTAAGTACAGACCGCTAGACAGCGCCGGCGACGTTGTGCCGATACATGTAGGTTGCTGTAAGTACAGACCGCTAGACAGCGCCGGCGACGTTGTGCCGATACATGTAGGTTGCTGTAAGTACAGACCGCTAGACAGCGCCGGCGACGTTGTGCCGATACATGTAGGTTGCTGTAAGTACAGACCGCTAGACAGCGCCGGCGACGTTGTGCCGATACATGTAGGTTGCTGTAAGTACAGACCGCTAGACAGCGCCGGCGACGTTGTGCCGATACATGTAGGTTGCTGTAAGTACAGACCGCTAGACAGCGCCGGCGACGTTGTGCCGATACATGTAGGTTGCTGTAAGTACAGACCGCTAGACAGCGCCGGCGACGTTGTGCCGATACATGTAGGTTGCTGTAAGTACAGACCGCTAGACAGCGCCGGCGACGTTGTGCCGATACATGTAGGTTGCTGTAAGTACAGACCGCTAGACAGCGCCGGCGACGTTGTGCCGATACATGTAGGTTGCTGTAAGTACAGACCGCTAGACAGCGCCGGCGACGTTGTGCCGATACATGTAGGTTGCTGTAAGTACAGACCGCTAGACAGCGCCGGCGACGTTGTGCCGATACATGTAGGTTGCTGTAAGTACAGACCGCTAGACAGCGCCGGCGACGTTGTGCCGATACATGTAGGTTGCTGTAAGTACAGACCGCTAGACAGCGCCGGCGACGTTGTGCCGATACATGTAGGTTGCTGTAAGTACAGACCGCTAGACAGCGCCGGCGACGTTGTGCCGATACATGTAGGTTGCTGTAAGTACAGACCGCTAGACAGCGCCGGCGACGTTGTGCCGATACATGTAGGTTGCTGTAAGTACAGACCGCTAGACAGCGCCGGCGACGTTGTGCCGATACATGTAGGTTGCTGTAAGTACAGACCGCTAGACAGCGCCGGCGACGTTGTGCCGATACATGTAGGTTGCTGTAAGTACAGACCGCTAGACAGCGCCGGCGACGTTGTGCCGATACATGTAGGTTGCTGTAAGTACAGACCGCTAGACAGCGCCGGCGACGTTGTGCCGATACATGTAGGTTGCTGTAAGTACAGACCGCTAGACAGCGCCGGCGACGTTGTGCCGATACATGTAGGTTGCTGTAAGTACAGACCGCTAGACAGCGCCGGCGACGTTGTGCCGATACATGTAGGTTGCTGTAAGTACAGACCGCTAGACAGCGCCGGCGACGTTGTGCCGATACATGTAGGTTGCTGTAAGTACAGACCGCTAGACAGCGCCGGCGACGTTGTGCCGATACATGTAGGTTGCTGTAAGTACAGACCGCTAGACAGCGCCGGCGACGTTGTGCCGATACATGTAGGTTGCTGTAAGTACAGACCGCTAGACAGCGCCGGCGACGTTGTGCCGATACATGTAGGTTGCTGTAAGTACAGACCGCTAGACAGCGCCGGCGACGTTGTGCCGATACATGTAGGTTGCTGTAAGTACAGACCGCTAGACAGCGCCGGCGACGTTGTGCCGATACATGTAGGTTGCTGTAAGTACAGACCGCTAGACAGCGCCGGCGACGTTGTGCCGATACATGTAGGTTGCTGTAAGTACAGACCGCTAGACAGCGCCGGCGACGTTGTGCCGATACATGTAGGTTGCTGTAAGTACAGACCGCTAGACAGCGCCGGCGACGTTGTGCCGATACATGTAGGTTGCTGTAAGTACAGACCGCTAGACAGCGCCGGCGACGTTGTGCCGATACATGTAGGTTGCTGTAAGTACAGACCGCTAGACAGCGCCGGCGACGTTGTGCCGATACATGTAGGTTGCTGTAAGTACAGACCGCTAGACAGCGCCGGCGACGTTGTGCCGATACATGTAGGTTGCTGTAAGTACAGACCGCTAGACAGCGCCGGCGACGTTGTGCCGATACATGTAGGTTGCTGTAAGTACAGACCGCTAGACAGCGCCGGCGACGTTGTGCCGATACATGTAGGTTGCTGTAAGTACAGACCGCTAGACAGCGCCGGCGACGTTGTGCCGATACATGTAGGTTGCTGTAAGTACAGACCGCTAGACAGCGCCGGCGACGTTGTGCCGATACATGTAGGTTGCTGTAAGTACAGACCGCTAGACAGCGCCGGCGACGTTGTGCCGATACATGTAGGTTGCTGTAAGTACAGACCGCTAGACAGCGCCGGCGACGTTGTGCCGATACATGTAGGTTGCTGTAAGTACAGACCGCTAGACAGCGCCGGCGACGTTGTGCCGATACATGTAGGTTGCTGTAAGTACAGACCGCTAGACAGCGCCGGCGACGTTGTGCCGATACATGTAGGTTGCTGTAAGTACAGACCGCTAGACAGCGCCGGCGACGTTGTGCCGATACATGTAGGTTGCTGTAAGTACAGACCGCTAGACAGCGCCGGCGACGTTGTGCCGATACATGTAGGTTGCTGTAAGTACAGACCGCTAGACAGCGCCGGCGACGTTGTGCCGATACATGTAGGTTGCTGTAAGTACAGACCGCTAGACAGCGCCGGCGACGTTGTGCCGATACATGTAGGTTGCTGTAAGTACAGACCGCTAGACAGCGCCGGCGACGTTGTGCCGATACATGTAGGTTGCTGTAAGTACAGACCGCTAGACAGCGCCGGCGACGTTGTGCCGATACATGTAGGTTGCTGTAAGTACAGACCGCTAGACAGCGCCGGCGACGTTGTGCCGATACATGTAGGTTGCTGTAAGTACAGACCGCTAGACAGCGCCGGCGACGTTGTGCCGATACATGTAGGTTGCTGTAAGTACAGACCGCTAGACAGCGCCGGCGACGTTGTGCCGATACATGTAGGTTGCTGTAAGAACAGACCGCTAGACAGCGCCGGCGACGTTGTGCCGATACATGTAGGTTGCTGTAAGTACAGACCGCTAGACAGCGCCGGCGACGTTGTGCCGATACATGTAGGTTGCTGTAAGTACAGACCGCTAGACAGCGCCGGCGACGTTGTGCCGATACATGTAGGTTGCTGTAAGTACAGACCGCTAGACAGCGCCGGCGACGTTGTGCCGATACATGTAGGTTGCTGTAAGTACAGACCGCTAGACAGCGCCGGCGACGTTGTGCCGATACATGTAGGTTGCTGTAAGTACAGACCGCTAGACAGCGCCGGCGACGTTGTGCCGATACATGTAGGTTGCTGTAAGTACAGACCGCTAGACAGCGCCGGCGACGTTGTGCCGATACATGTAGGTTGCTGTAAGTACAGACCGCTAGACAGCGCCGGCGACGTTGTGCCGATACATGTAGGTTGCTGTAAGTACAGACCGCTAGACAGCGCCGGCGACGTTGTGCCGATACATGTAGGTTGCTGTAAGTACAGACCGCTAGACAGCGCCGGCGACGTTGTGCCGATACATGTAGGTTGCTGTAAGTACAGACCGCTAGACAGCGCCGGCGACGTTGTGCCGATACATGTAGGTTGCTGTAAGTACAGACCGCTAGACAGCGCCGGCGACGTTGTGCCGATACATGTAGGTTGCTGTAAGTACAGACCGCTAGACAGCGCCGGCGACGTTGTGCCGATACATGTAGGTTGCTGTAAGTACAGACCGCTAGACAGCGCCGGCGACGTTGTGCCGATACATGTAGGTTGCTGTAAGTACAGACCGCTAGACAGCGCCGGCGACGTTGTGCCGATACATGTAGGTTGCTGTAAGTACAGACCGCTAGACAGCGCCGGCGACGTTGTGCCGATACCCCGCACCTACCTACTCCATGAATACAGGAAGCGGTTCTCCATTTTCGTTTGTAGGTACGAATACTTCACTATCATGTCAAAACGAACGATCTTTACGACACCCAGCTTTCAAACAATACAACAAAACACGTGCCAAATGGGCATAACAAAATCAGCTATCCGGATACAGTTTCAGAGATAAGAATCGTTTTAAGGGCTTCCAACGAGATACCGTTGCTCTAAAAGAATTAACGTTATCTCTCTTAAAAGCCAATACGACGGGCTTTTAAAAAACGTAACTAGTTGGTTATCAATGTGGCGCCAGTCTTGTTTTTTTGCCAAAGATAATGTTGAGTGAATTGTGTAAAAAAAATTAAACCGACTAGACTGGATATTTAAAACGACGATAAAGTAATGATTGTGCAAAAATAAAATATCAGCTACAAAGAAATATTGAGATGCAACTTTATGTTAAGTAAAATGTAGGTAGGTAGGTATGTAGCTATTGGATGTAGCACGAGTCAGCACGACATCGCTCGTCGCTCACCAAATGGGGAGGTCCTTTTCGCGGAAACTGATTTCGCTGAATGACAACAGTGCACTGTTTGTGGTAGCGTCGGGCTTCGGTTTATAAATAATTCCTTTTAGGACAGATTGTTTCTGTTGAAAGACTGCGATCAGATAGTAATTCATTTTCGGAATGGACTGCATCATCCTAAATGTGTCAGCGTAGACGTAGACGTTAAGGAGTTAGTTTTCGCAATTGCGAATGCTACGTGATGTTTTGCGCGAGAGTGCACGCGTGACTAGTGCGTTGTGCGGATCGAGGAGCGGACAACTCGACCTCGTCCAGATAAATCTATCAATGAACATGATAAGGGGGGCGCGTGTCACGCAACCGCAGGAAGTGCCCCAACTCGCCTCCTGCACTCTGAACTGAACTCAACGCACCATATCGTTCGCAATACATCATTCACGACTTTTAAATGCGTCCTGGTAGATGTACCTACTCGCAACGCATATTTGATGCTACCGATTGATATTGAAAACGTTGCAATCTAGAAAACACAACGTTAATATTAGGTACGAGAATTATAATTTTAGCATATTGTTCAGTTAAACATAGCTTAACTCCCAAAAATCAATCTGCCTAGCCTTTTGCTATGTATGTTGGGGTCGGCTTCCAGTCTGACCGGGTGCAGCTGAATACCAGTAGTTTACATGGAGCGACTGCCACAACCTAGTCGCTGGGTAACACGATACCCCTTGTTAAGAAAGACTGGTTGTCAGACTTTTGGGCTTCTGAACACCCGTAATGACTGTCAAAGATCCACGAATGACAGCCGGGACTAACGGCTTTACGTGCTTTCCGAGGCACGGAGGGGACTCGATGTGTAATGATTGGACACCCATCCACAATCTAACCGCGGCAAGCGTAGCCTAACCTTCGATTGACCCGTACTGCTGTTATTATTTAGCCCATTCATAACTTAGCGCGGAATTCATTTAAAATAAAACTAGGCACACAAAAAGAACATGAACGCAGACAGCTCATCATCAAAAAAACAAAAAAAAATGCATTTAAGTATTCATTCTAAAAGGATCCCAATTACCTATAAAGTAAATGCGATATATATAAAGTACCTATATACGATTTACTTTGTAATTGGGTTCCTTCAAATGTGTTGCATCCACCAAATTAAGATCATGCATGTTAGGTCTCCGAAAAATTAAACGATGTCATATATTAATTTAGCTCGAAGCTCCTAGACCCACTATCTGCACTAACAATAAGTAGGTACTCAATTTGTGTGTCTCTCACTTTAGTAGGTAGGTACATCTGCTTACATTACATAACATTTATTTAAGTTGAATTCAAACGTCTAATACGACAACCCATCATTTATAGGACGAGTCAATCTAACCTAAGTATATAATCTTTACTTAGTATAAAACAAAGTCGCTTTTTTGTATGTAAGTATGCTTAGATCTTTTAAACGGCGAAACGGATTTTATTGCGGTTTACATCAATAGACAGAGTGAATTTAAGAGCAAGGTTTTCATATATAATATTATACATGCATAATATAGTAGAGAAAAGCCAAGAATTTCAAAGATTTGTAATGTGATGTCGTAAAAAACATCTTTTTGTGCGCTTACATTACAAACGCGTGCTAAACCTTACGATAAAGATCAAAATAATGTACTGCCGAATTGTATATTTTAATAAGATCTACAAAAAAATCAACATTGGTACAAATATGTCTATCTCTTGGATAACCCACAGGAACTATTTTATTTATACATACTAAAAATAAATAATGGGTTATTTAAGAAGCTATTTAAACAATACAGTATTATTCCCTATCCAATTAAACACGTTAGATACGTTGTGCATTTAATGTAGATCAAAATTACCCTTTACAGCATATCATTAAAATTAAGATTTTAGAAGATATCAATGCGGAAATCGCTGCCAGCCTCTGTCCTCCTTCTGTCCCTTTGTACCGGTTTGTACGCTTAGATCTTTTTAAACGGCGCAACGGATTGATGTGGTTTTCACCATCAGTTAGATATTTGTTCACGGAAGGTTTACAATATCTTTTCATTTTGGCAAGGAGTTAAATGTCCCGGTAGCACTTTCCTGTGGGATAATTTCCGACATTCACGCGGGCGAAGCCGCGGGCAGGAGCTAGTAATATTATAAAGAGGTAATTTGAATGATGGGCGTTTTGGCCGGTATGTCCAATAAAAACCACGTATACATCAAATGAAAGTTTATGTCATAAGCATTAATTTTCATTATGAACAGAAGGCTGTGAAATACTGGGTTTAATAGATATCAGACCTGCAAGTACCATGTAAACGGATTAGTAGATAGAAGACACTAATGTTCACTGCAGTTCTCAATACTATTAGTTACTGACTCATAACATTGAGGGGGCTCATGGCTAAGTAATAACACTAATAACAGCCGCACGTGGTCCCGGCTGTTGGATCTTTGACAGTCGTTACGCGTCGTCAGAAGCCCGAAAGTCTGACAACCTGTCTTACCAAGGGGTATCGTATTACCCAGTAACTGGGTTGTGGAGGTCAGATAGGCAGTCGCACCATGTAAAATACTGGTATTTAAATTTTTTTTTTCGTTCTCGACTGTACTTACAAACCGGGTGGTTTTTTGAGATAAAATATTTTGTTACAGTAATTGTCGGTTATAAGCAATAAGTTGACATACATTAGAACTCTGTTTTCTGTTAGTCATCAGGCCAGGCTCCATACAAAAATGCCCAACATTCTTGTTGTAGTATTTGTTTGTAAGTTTCTATGTAGGAGGTAGGTAATCTCTGGAACTACCGGTCGGTTTTGAAAAATCATTTTTGCATTGGGTAACCCAATGAAGGAAAGGAAGGAAGGGGGTTCTTGAGGAAGGTCTATTTAACATCGAGTGGGTAGGGGGCGCCACTACCCACCCCGTCGCATCGCAACACCTACCCTTGCTATCACTTCGTTTTCGCTTAGCGTTCGTTCTGACTTTTTTTCTATTTGCTCGGCTCCCAAGGGTCATAGCGCGATGTTAAATAGACTATAGCCTTCCTCAAGAATTGGGTTACCCAATGCAAAAATAATTTTTCAAATCCGACCGGTAGTTCCAGAGATTACCTCCTAGGGGCTACAATAAATTTCACGCGGATACAGTCGCGGGGCAGAAACAATAGTTATAAAAAAGGGACAGCCGGCAGATGAATGGTCTGCTCGGACAAAAATCCCAAAAGCAAACACACGATAACTTGCTTAGTAATAATATGTATTAGGTACTTTATGAATAAACACAGCCAGTGTGGGTACCTAATGTAGACAATTTTTGTTTTACAAAAAAGGGCAATTCCGACACTTCCTCAGAGACAAATTTAAAGAGACTAATATAATGACTGTGCCATCTCAGTATATTTATGAAAATCTTTTGTTTGCACATAAACATATTAATCTGTTTAAAAAATACAGTGATATCCATAATATAAATACTAGGAACAAGCACAAATTTGTACTAACAACCAGGCTCAAGAAAGTAGGTGGCTCGTTTAGATGCCAATGTATACGCTTTTATAATAAACTTCCTAGCCACATTCAAGAACTAAGCCTTAATAAATTCAAATCTTTTATAAAGAGGAAATCATGCCAGAAAGCCTATTATACTGTCAAGTACTATATTGATGACAAAAAGGCTTGGGATTGAGCTGCTCCAGTAAATTTACACAGGGAATGTCGATTTATTTTATTTTGCTAACTATTTTATAGTAGGTATCTATACCTTTTTACATAAAATGACATTAATATTTACTGTACTATTATATTATTTTAATTATTGTGAATGTGAGGACTATGTGGGTCTTTGTTCCTGTTTTAATCATGATCTGGCAGTTACAGTAGTTTATGTGGCCTACCCAAATGTCCTTTCTTTGGTATAGTTCGTCGAAACGTTGAGCTCCTTAAGTTCTGAGTTGAGCTGCACGGTTACTGACAAATGCGTGTACTGACTGGATAGGTCCACTCAATCCGTGTGGTTCTTTCCTGAAAAGACCATTTCAGATATCGATCATAGCCTTCACATGATCTGACCAAGATTTTGTCTGGACTTTAAAAGAGACTGTGACCTCTGACTTTGTTTCGGCCTTTCTTCTCAGAGTAGTCAGATAGGAAACGCCGACCTCATCTAGTTTAAAAAAAATATGATTGACGTGTAAAGTGTTTGTACAAACCTACTTACCTACAGAAATAAAATCCTTTATAAAATTATTTATTAAATATTCATACATTAATTAATTAATACCATTTTTCATTAGGTACCTATCGTTTGATATTGGCCGAAGTTACTTAAGTTAAATAGAAACCTTTGTCAAACTGTTTTATATCTACTTAGTTAGGTAATATTCTCTTCTACAATGTAGGTACCTACGGAATAATACGCTTTCTAGACCTGATGAAATGCACAAAAGCATTGATGCAAAAAACAATGAAGTCCTTTGGAAACTTAAACTTAAAGCAATTAATTAACTACGTTTAATGAACTTCACTAATTATTGTCAAATATTTATTGCGACACTTTATTTGCGAAGATGTATTTTAATTAATTCAGTCATGCGTCGACGGTTCATGCCTACTGATAACGAACTCACAAAGGATTTCTGATACGGGTGTAGGTAGCACTGCTGTTTACGGCAATACAGCAAATGAAATAAAATATCAAAGCGTAAACAAATCGTTATTCTCGTTTTTGTGAAATATACTAACTCTTGAAACTGCTAATTGAGTCGGAGGCGTGGGCAACTCGACAACTGAAGGATACCTAGCCTTTTAAACAGTATAGACCTCATTAAAATTAAGTCATAAAGTATAATTCAACTACTTTATGGTTGACTTAAACATGGTCAATAGTTTTCCTATTGTATCCTGATGACGGTAGGTTGGGTTTACTTATGTGGGTGGCATAAACGAAGGCCCTGTAGTCAGTAGTGGGTGAATGTGGGCTGAAATCCAAAGGTAGACTGTTCTAGAACATCTAAACGTTGATCGCATTTGTGGCGTAAGGCGTAGACCGATTGCATCTGGTAACTTAATTACGAGTAAATCAGCTAGCATAGATACTCGCTGACCTGACTTAGGTACTCGTAACTGTCGCTAGGACGACTAATACAATGGGTTAATGCAAACGTGCTAATGAAACTGAACATACCCTTATCTTTGGATATGGAGTGTTAGGCGGACACTCTTTAAGTTATGAGATTAGGTATACCTACGGAGTAAATGCAGCTGCCACTTATTATCTCACTTTTATAGGAAGTTGGAATCAACGTTTGCCGTCGGATTTAGACGATAGAAACACAAAACAAAAGAAATACAGAGAACACAAGGTTTACGGCTTTCCGAGCTGGACTAAATGCCATCGCCTTGTGAAGGACGGTGCCGTCAACTTTCGCATCCAATAAGGTGCATGCCATATTGATGTGTTGCATAACAGTCAAGTATCGGCTCGGTCCACTTTCCACCTGCCCACGGGTTACTCTGTGGGTTAAGAATTTGGTACTAACAGCCAGGCATGGATTGTGTGGCGTTGCGAAACCATACGACCATATTTGAGGTAGAACAGATATACGTAGGCGCGCTGAATAGCATGCTGCCCACGACTGGTTTTAATAATCAAGTCCCCATATTATTATAGCATTAGGTATAGGTGCTTAGGAAACTTTAACACAGATGGCCCTCTTACTAAAACTGGTGGGAAACGGTAATAAAATGGCCGCCATAATATATCATGTTCTCCAATTAAACTATCTTTGATTTATAATAATACTACCTACATCGTTTGTCCGGCACATTATTAATTAGTGCTTAAACAATTTTTTTTTAAATTTGATTATATTACCTACGTTCCTGGAAGTTTGGCAAACGATTCGTCCAGTTTGATGCCGCGCATTCAAATTGTCGTTTCGCTTACTCCGGATATTTTAATCATGATAGCTATTGCAAGTGCTGGCAGTTACGCAGTTACATTACTAACATTATCATGCAGCCTTTAAGATTTCAGAAACGTAAGCGATTCCCGGCTGTTAGGTACTATAAATAAACTTATGGTTATCGTCAGTTGACAACAACCTGACTATTTAAGCATTGATTCAATCCCAGACTAGAATGCAAATAAATAACAGACCATACAAGTTGAATAGCGGTAGCATAATATGCAAAACCACAAATTAATCAATGCATTTAATCATCAGTGCGGTCGGTTCCCTTGTGCGAGAGTTATCATGTGATTACCTGTGAATTGAATATCAATGCTTGTGCAACCATAGTAGGTGGAACCACATTCTCTGAATAGGGATACGTTGGTACAAGTTTAGTGTTGTAGGTGTGGGTAACACTGTGGGTGCGCCTGCGCGACCCACGGATATCATTCCATTTATCATCTATCTACACAATAACACACGCGTACATAATTATTGTTATTGCATCGAAGGCACTAAATATTATGAAGTTACAATATCCATTGATGTTGGTTAACTTCCTACTATTGAAGTAATTAAAACTAAAACTGCCACATAACCCAATACGCAAGAAAAGTCTACTAAATGCATTTTCAGATATGGACATTATGGGAGAAACACCACCACCGACTTGTTGACACTGCATTGTCAGTTCGAATCTTTAAACCAGTTGAATTCTTTTTATGTTAAATACAAAAAACATTTATTTTATTATAATTAATATTATAATTAAATTATATAAGTATAATTATATTGTTGATATTATTGTAACTAAATAAGTAACCACAATATATTATGAACTTCATTACAAAAATACTTTGATACGGATAGACAGGCGCGAGACGCTTGAAAGGTCGACACGGAAATATACGCCAACTCATCGATCTAGTCCAGATCACGGGCACCTAGCTTTATTCTAGACATTTATAGACTAGTATAACCGTTTATAATCAAAACTTATTTCTGGTTTTTTGTGTGCAGTTGAATCGTCTAGTAAAAAGGTGTTGAGTTGGAACGTTATCTAACAAGCCAATTTTTGAAATTATTATGTTTATCTACCCAGATAACAATTTATGGGTTGATTTTGTTTAAAAGAGTGATTTTTTTTTTACTTTTTTTATATCACGTTTTTCGACGGCCATAGTCACAGTTTACGAATGTCGGATTTATCTGATCAACTTTGTTGTTTATATCTTCGGTGACAGGATGATGCAAAGTAAGCGCCGGGAATCTTTTTCAAAATGGTCACGCTCTCCAGGAGGATTTTGAAAAAGATTCCGATCCATCTTTAACTATAAAAATTGCTGCACATCTTGTACCAATAAATTAATACACTCACTTCAAAAACACGCCATTACCATGCACCATTTCCGATAGATATCCTCTATTTTTAAGACTTTAAAGTTTAAAATCACTTGATAGAGTTAGTTTCTGTGGTGTCTACTAAGAATAAAATGTAAGCTCGTGCCGGAAATGTTATAAGTATCATATGAAATCTCTAAGAAATGCCATGCGGTAATCACTAGGCGCCGGAAACAGGAATGTCTTGTGATATAACGGCTTAAATATGCATCTAAGAAATGGGAGTCATACAGGGAAAAGCCGCAGACTAAAGGAATGTTGGTCTGCATGCAATCCTCGTGTCGGTTTGAATCATTTTGACGTAAATTTGTACTAAGAAAAATTTAAGACTATGTTGGATGTAGAATTATTTTTTTAGGAATTTTAAATGAGCAATACCTGGACCTGATTCTGATGAAGAATATTGAAGGATACTATTTTATAGAACTGCAACGTTAAATTGTGTTACGTAGGGCCCTTCACATGCAAGCGGAACTAAGGAGACTATCAGCAATCACAATTCTCAAATCTATTGAGGCACTTAATGAACTACCTAGGTACTTTAAATTAGAAGACAAGGCTAATAAAGAATCAAACACAGAAGCTAGCTAAATAAAACGCATAAAGGTCACCTTTTATCCCATCCAGCGAGCAAATACGCAATGGGTTGGTTAGACACAACAATTAGGCATGAATATTAATCTGTAATTCACACACAGACTCGACGTCTTACGTACAAGGTACAAGTGGCCACGAGAACTATACGTCTGGTAACTAACAGCACAGCTCAATATCTGGTGTAAATTTCCAAGAATTCTTCATACAGTGATGATTTTTTGTGTAAATTTCACGGAATAACCGAGATCGATTAATGTTTTGAACACAAATATGTTTTTTATGTTTACGGTCTTTGTTGGTGCTGCTAGACGATGCTTTGATTGTTAATGATAGGTACCTAATAATATGAAAGCGTTAGTTAGATAAAACGAGTTTATTTTATTTGGTTTCTATTTAAATATCCATGAGGTTGTGGTCTGCTTTGTGGTCAATTCGTAGATAGGTGACCACTGAACATATCCAATCCATCGATAGATGTTCTTTCAGGGATTTCTAAAACTGTCCGACAAACGTTTAGGTTATTGGTATGTTTGTCCAGTAATTGGGTTGCAATAATAGGATGATAGTTTTTCTGTTTTAAGCGTGATTCTGTTCGTGTATTAATCGATGCGTGTACCATACAACAAAACACAATTGTATTGTATTGTATTGTATAGTATGGTGTGTATAATACAGACTGCCGTAAGATCTCAACTCTAATATTATTTTATAATCATGATCTATTATATATTATTATTATTATATATCTATCTACAGCTATCGATATATGATTATAGCAAGTAGTCAATATAATATGTAAATGACATTATTATCATTCTTATTATTTTTCTTATTAATACTATTGAGTGTGGAATTCGAACCCAGGATCTATCGAACAGCAGGCGTGTGTTTGACGAAGTTTGCTTGATACCTTTAAGTAGTTACGTGATGATAACAGTGCAAAAGAAGCGAAGTCCTTATAGCCAAAAGTCAGCAAATACCTATTAAATTGCGAATTATTAGTAAAAAAATGCTATAGATATCTTTATGATGATTATTGATTTTATAGAATAACGTATTCAAATCGATAAATTCAAGTCGTAACTAAGTACTTATTACCTAAACAATATAATTTGCCTAATAACAATAAATAAGATATGTAGTGTAAAGCAGTTATTATAAATAAACAAAATCTAGTTTTAATAGTTACAACACCTCATCAGAGCGCCTCCAGATGGCGCTATGATGATTAGATATTCAATTTATAACGTAGGTAGAATCACTTTAAGTTACAAATACAATCATAATTATCATTTATTTACAAGTATTATTATATCCATTGCTATTAAGTTAGAGAAGACCAGGACAAGTATTTACTTTCTTTTTAAAAGTAGGTATATGAAGATAAGAGGATTGGTTAATATGCATTACAATATTAAGATTGAACAGGAAGTTCCTACGCGTGGTAGCCGAGAGCTTTAATGACCTGTATCATAATCAGAGAAAGGATTGAATCGCAGTATAGTTCCAATATTTCGGTGAGGCAGGGCGCAGGGTCGACGACCGCACTCTTCGGTGCTGGTACCGTGCTATTTCGAGGCGGCGAGCGATGGCGAGCGCACCCGACTTGAGCCGACCGGCGACCGTGCGATGTGCTGCGCACGCGTAAACAAACATGGCCGAACTGTCATTCACTAATTCATTCATAAGCGATCATTGTATTTGACAAACTGGCTCGCACTCATTATCTGTGCCTCAATAAACCATGTACATAGCTTACATTGTAATCTTTTTTACAAGCCTATTATTTCAACATCTAAATCTCTGACGTCGAACCGTGCAAAGAAAATATCGCGGCACGCAATCATGAGTCAAGTCTGTTTTAACAGTCAGCGATGAGTTCAAAATGTAAATTGCGAAGTGTTAATTAATATTTAGTACCTTCTTAGCTAGAATTCATTAGAAATTCTTAAAATTCAAATAATTATCTGCTTTACTTATATATACAGCGTGGCGCTGCTATGGTGACCTTAATTTAACACACATATACGTTTTCACATTTTCGTTTCATGACAATTTTTTATTTCCATTAAACGTTATTATTTACAGATTTATTAAAGAATTTAGGAAATAGCATCTTAGAGCAACCTGTACTTAAAGAACTGTCGCGCAGCGGTCATTTCCCTCGGTCACGGATCATAACTTCGCATCAATGAAATTAAAACGAATAAGCAATACTATTAGGATGAAACAAATGCATAGAGTAGGCGAATTTAAGGAAATTTCCTTTGTTGGCGAGCAGCGCAGGCGACGCGCGCTCTCCCTTCCACCCACCCGCCGCACCGAACACGAATTCTTTTTTTGCTTTTCTAGTGCTAGTCGAACCCGTGTCCTTGACGCACTTATTTACTCTAGTGCGCATAATTACGTCGCGAAAAAGACTCTTAGCTATTGTTTTATTTATTTCTTTTTGTGTAATTAGGATAGTAATTAGATCATGGTACTGCGATAAAGACACTTTGATTGGTTTTCGTTTTCTTATCTAGTAGGTACGTTTACACCTCTTGCGATACGGACGCATTTATTTGTGCTATTAGTGCTTGTGTAAACTTATGATCGTGATGGCAGTGATTAGTGATGACAGTTATTACTAATAGTAACAAGAGAGGGTGATGTGATAAGTGTTTGTACCACTTGCGCCGCTCGGTTTCTTTGATAATATGCCGTCAAAGAATCGGACCGATCACGAGTAGGTACAAGACGCGAAGCGCGGCCGCGCGGTTGCCAGCCCGCGAACCGACACGTTGCCGCTCCGAGTTAACGTAAGCGAGCTAGGTAAGTAATTTCATGAATGAATTTTTGCAAGGGTGATCCCAATTTTAATGACTTTTTTATTATTTAGTTTGTTTGAAAAATTTTTTTTTTCAGTTTACGTATTATTTTAACCTATCAATATTTATATGGTTAATGGGCACTAGCCCTACCCGTGTATTAAATTAAAGTCACCATTGTAGCGCCACATTGTATATGATTTAACTTTTTCGAGCAGAGTACGTAATTATGTATTTTAAATTTAGGTATATGTCAGCTTATTACTATTAATTAGGTACTAAATTAAATGTAGGTATCTAACCTGTAGCAAGTAGAGTTTAGTTATTTTTTATTACCATTTTAAGGCCCTGCTAATCTAGATAGAACCGTTAGTCAGGTCATCGTTATCGTTATCGTCATCGTTAGGTCTTTTAATTATTTAAATAACGCATCTTTTGGCGGTTGAAGTCGGTAGGTGAAGGTATTTATTTGGAAGAACTGACTTGTTTGCAAAATAATAGTTTTTCTTTCGATATTTTTGTTTTGATAAAAAAAATTAGGTAGGTATAAAAAGATTTAAGAAGCATAGGTACTCGTATTATTACTGTCTTTATAACGAGTGTAATGTCGCGCGCTCGATGAAGGCAAACATTGTTCGTGACATGTGGACCACATAGCACATCTGTAGCGCATATTCTGACGCGCCTTTTGTTCCAACCCTGACCATGTGGCCCGCGGACGGAACGCGCTAGTTTTTGTCGCATTTTTTCGGTACACGAAAAAGTTCATGAGAATACCAGATTATACATGAGGCTATTATTGAAATATACCGTCACTAGTACCGGTCAAGACCGGACTCTGTTAATAGTAAAACTGCACTAACTTACCATAGTTAGGTAACATTCGTCAACAATACGGTAGTACCTTCCTATCAGCGATATTTCTACAAACTTTAGACCTAATTTATTGCAGTTAAATTTTTCTCTATTTTGTACCATCTTTATTGCGGCTTGTTTGGATGGACTGATAATTATTTGAATGAAAATAGAGAGGAAATTCAGTTCACCGATAAAAAAAAGTGCATAAAATTCCTCATCAGCGTAATGTTAGTCAAATATTGCGAGTGCGCAACGCGTCGTCGGCGTCGTCAGCGGTACCACGTGGAAGTTGAAGAGTTGCCAGCGCTCGCTTAGTCGACACCGCTTCCTGTTTACCGCGCCGTCTCGCGTCTGTTCGACACTACGTCTCTACGCCTCTACGGAGGCTAGCGGAATTACCAAAAGCTATTTTACGTCACAACTGGGAAGCACGGACGTGTAATAAGTGTTATGAAGAAACGAGAGCACTCGCAATAATGTTATGGTCACCGGAGGTATGATTTAGTTGTGAAGTATTTATTCGTGTTCAGTTAAAAAACCGCGGAATAAGAGACCAGTAGCTGGTATTAATAATTGTGTGGGTTATATTGTCATCTTGATATAGTTTGTATTGGGAATAAAAAGTAAATTTCGTAAAAAGTGAGGCATAAGAAACCTAGCTCGCAGCGGGAAACAACACGAAGCATATTATGTCGTGACTTGCTCGGGGAAGAAACTGACTCAAATTGAAGCCCTTTTTCACTGACTGCAGCCAATGCGCTTTAAGTTTCGACTTGCCCGCGACGCCGATTATCTAACAAGACCAACGTTTTTAAATTCGAGGCTCTGTTAAATGCGCATTAAAACGAATAAAACAATACCTATGCACGAATTTTGGGATTGAGGTTGTTTCCTTAGCGTTAGTAAGAAGGACGAAAGATTTTCATATCGGCCAAATTTACCTTAAGATAACTGTTAGACAGTTAGTAGCAAATACCCTTTAAATGTCCTCACTAACTTATTTGACATTGTCCAACTTGGCGCGTATCAAATATATCAAAAACTTACTGTAGAATTGAGTTCTGCGTAAGGCATGGCCTTGTTAGATTTTGACTAAATATTTTTTCTCGTTCTCGTGTAGCACACAGATAACACATTGTATCACCTTATCAAAGCGACCAATAACGACTGACTTTATGCTTGAGAATTTGGCAAAATTCTTGATAAAAAAATAACGTAGTTTTAACAGCTCTGCGTGTAGATGAATATAAATATTGGCATATTATTCAACAGTGATGTTTAATTTCGATTCAGAAACCGTTGTATCTCTACGACTTCAGAAAGCTTCATTCATTTCTTGGGTTATAAAAACATTAAAAACAACCGAATAAAGATAGATAACAATCTGGATCTCACAATATGTTTCATAAAAGTTTCAAATGGAGCTGAATAATAGTGTCATGTTGAGCGATACATGTGTGCACACTCTCGTCTCTACCACACTCGAGCGCGGGTTAGGCTTAACGGAGGACGCAATTATGATGATTAAATGAAACTGGTTCTTCGGCGACCGCTCCGTTGCCGGGATGTCGATGTGTAGAAGACATTCTACACTTACCTCCACTGAATATCGAATGCCTCGCGACGCGTTCCTAACACTGAAGTCATAAGACATAAAATAGTCTGTGAACATTATTTGTAACAGCAGATACGTATTATTAAAGAGAAACACAACCACACCGAGATGGAGCACATAAGCGACTGTTAAAATGTAAAATAGACGATTATTACTCCTTAACAGTGCAATCTTACAATTAAATTAAGAAGGAACCAGCAATTAAGAAGTTTAGAAAATAAAGGTAGGTAGTTCTACAGTCAGTAACAATATTTTATATAAATACATTATGTTAATATCGATTTCTCAAAGTAGTTTTACTATAAAATCTCATTTAATAACTAAAGATTACTTTTAAAATCGAAACCAGGTGACTAGCACTCAGATCCTGAACTACTTTCGACAACCGCTATCGCAACGTTAATTTCTCAGTATTATAATTTAGCTCATTCCTCTTTTACTACACACTGGATGAATTCTTAAATGATGGCTCAATATAGTGTTTTGTTTCTATGTTATATAAAAAACTGAAATGATGAATTAATTTGAGGTTGAAATTTAATTAATATTGACATTTAATAATTTTTGGCATTTTCAATTATTCTGACATAGTTTTTTTTTTTGACATTGGTAACTAAATAATTCCTCACTTAAATCTGACCTCGTTAAATTTTAAACAATAATTTGAAATTTTAATTATACATGATTTTCAAACATCTTTTTTGTTTATTTAAATTCATAATATTTAGAGTGCACACCATATTTGTACGCCTCCTGGCATAACATAGCGTTCTGTTCACTAAACTCAAGATCTGTATTTCTTTACCTGTGTTAACAAATAAAAGTGATTTGATTTGATTTGAGTACAAGTAAGTTACCTATAAGCTTAGCTTCCTGAAGTTTTCTCTAACGTTACAACAGTAACTCTGAAATCATGTCTGATTTATTACAGCTATACTTACTAGTATTATGTAACCGCTTACGATGCATTGTAGTGCCGCCACCGCAGTAAACACTTAGCCTGTACATGTATATATATGTAATTTCTAGATTGTCAAATTCAAGTCATTCTCAGCTTGTTAATATGATCGCAAAACGTTGAATTGATTTAAAACCTTTTCGTGAACATTAAGAATAGGGTTCGTCTGTTTTCAATATTTGAAACAGAATGGAGTTGCTATAGATTATGTAAACTTTAACAGCTAAAACAGAAGAAGCGGCCGCTTCAAAGGGATATAAATACTCGTCGGCGCCGGTCCGCGACAACGTACGGAACTCTTCATCTTGACAGCCAATCTTTCAGTAAGATAGACGATGTAATAGGTGCAGGCTGAGTTACTATAACTTAGGGAACTTAGGGCCATTATCAGCAAGTCATTTTATGTTCTACAAACGTTTGCACATAGGAAGAGGTGTCACATTGATTGTTTGAGGGACTTAAATACTCAAAATTCTTCCCACAAACGCATTGGAAGTATTGGAACCCTTTATTTTAGGGATATAACTGATTGGACCATTACATCTCTATAAAACACATCAGATGAGGGATATGTCTATGTCTAAACATAACGCATCGATAGAATATCAATTTAGAATTATCTGTAGGTACATACACACGTTATAAGTACTCCTTACAATATTGTAAGTCATTACAAATAGTCAACTTGATTTGTAATTTTATCATGCATCCTTGTAGTTTGTTCTTGTTAATAGTTCATACAATCTATACTTTGTGCGGCCCGTTGCGACCTTCAGGTAAGCTTTGATAGGGAACTGCGCAAGATCAACTCCATTTTAACTGTGATTCCTACGAGAACACTTTTTATCGGTAAAAGATGATTACAATTGTATAAAGGTAGGTTTTCATACTGTGTAGACGTTCCGATGGAAGTCGGCTCTAAAGTAAATTATCTACCTAGAGCGCTCTTACGAGTATAAATTGATCATTTCCAGAGTAACAAACTTGTGCTTTCTAAAACAATTTCCAGTTTTAAATGGAAGCAATCTAATTTTTTACATACAGAGTTCTAACTTAGTTGGACCTACGACTTCCAGCGGACATAATTATGTTCGGATAAGAATTATTTATCTGTAGAGTAATATTCTCGATGGTCCGGGTGGGCGTTAAGAACGTGGATATTTCGGGCCATTATCACGCGCCCACGCTTCGCTATTGGCAGAAAAATGTTACAAAAATACATCGTCGCAATTTACAGTCAGTCTTATACGGGGTCAGCTACTGACATTGATACCATCTTTGAGCGTCTTAGCGACCGCAGAGTTAAGGGATCTCTCATTCCTGTCGATATTATACAGTGACCCTTTTAATTAGGTAGAACGCGTTGTAAGTTTTTTCCCCTCCATTCTTACATAAATGAAACCAAATGTCGTAGATCTTGTTTTAACATTGAGTCTTATCTGTATCCCTTATCATTATTACTGAGAACCGAGAGACAGACGTAATGGAAGATATGTGTTCCAGAGCAGTGCGTTCTCTAGCCCGTTTCCGGTGGTTGTTTACAAAAAATATAATATAAACTCTTGTCCAACGCGGCTATACGAACCGGCCAGCGGCGGCGGCCGGCCGAGATACTTGCTACGATTAAAAATCGTTACAACTTCCGTTCGGGTCCGAGACGCGGAGCGGAGCTCCAGATAAAAAAGATAAAATAAGAAAAATAACTTAAAGATCGATACGGTGGAACGGCGCTACCTGTTTTTTCACTGTGCTTAGCTTGCGGCCATCGTTCTTCTCTTGTGCGTACAGTCCACAACCGTCAACTAACTACCTACAACACAGTATGGGGAATCGTTTCTTAAAATCTTAAAAAAGAGTGCCAACATTTTGGATACGATCATACAGTCTCTTTTCGTATCTAGTATACACAATTAACAGGGTGTTAAATGATGTACTTAATTCTTTTTGTATTCTTCAACCAATTATGAAATGTGAATTGCTAATGAGCTTCGCAAGTCTTTTTGCTTTCTCTATGTAAATACATT
This sequence comes from Brachylomia viminalis, assembly GCA_937001585.2. NCBI lineage: Eukaryota > Metazoa > Arthropoda > Insecta > Lepidoptera > Noctuidae > Brachylomia > Brachylomia viminalis. The sequence continues at coordinate 17,590,261 of OW443299.2, forward strand.
GCTAAAACTTTTTGGAAAATCCTACATCTGTTTATATTCTCGATCTCGCTTTAGAAAATCCTATAATATGTCTAGTATTATCTACTATCTACGTAGTACCTAGGTACATGATATTACAGTTACCGACTTTAGTATTGGATACTTAAGACGAATCATCTTTAAGTGATTGTTAGGGTTCCGTACCCAAAGGGTGTCAACGGAATCCTATTACTAAGTCTGCTCTGTCCGTCCGCGTCCGTCCGTCTGTCTGTCAGCGCGCTGTATCTCGTGAACCGTATTAAGTAGACAGTTTAAATTTTCACAGTGTGAATTTATATTGCCGTTATACCTAACAACAAATAATAAAAATTAAATTAAAGATTATTATTATATGAAACATGTTTTTTTTTAATATGTATTGTTTAATATTGTACGCTGGTACGGAACCCTCCATGTGCGAGTCCGACTCGCACTTTCGCCGGTTTTTCTTCATAATCAAGCTAGACCAAATTAGGAGAAAAATAAAATCTTAGTTTAGAAAGAACCTTAATTAAGTATGTTTGATTCAATATCAAAATTCGTTGAGGAACTCTAATAAAACGGTCGACTCTTTAGAAGATTTATAATACTAAATGATAGCGCCGTCTGAGTGAATTAGCATCACATGATGTCATGTATCCGGCTGCATCCATAAGAGGGGCTATAAATCGAACGGGTTAGATGTTTTACTTCAGTGCAACCGGTAATGGAAGATATCAGATTAATAAAAGATGTCGATGAGACCAGGCAAGATGCACAGCAATTTCACGAGTGCTGCGCCATGATAATTAAGTGTTCGATCAGGTGTGTCGTGGTGTGCGTGGGCTCGGCGCTGAGTCGATACGGCGCGGAGCAGGCATATCAAGTCTGGTAACTATGCGGCGTAACTCCGGTAGCGGCGCAACAGGTCTGTGGCGGGACGCGAGCGCGGGCGCGGGGCGGTAGGAAATCCTTCGCGCACGCACGCACACTCCGACACCGGCGCATGTGTGCACCATCCGGTTTTGTTTGCGTGTGAGCAATGTACACAGACGACGCGCGCCTGTAGTGAGCTGTATCGAGTCGATCGATCAATGAGCTCGACATCGACTCGGACTCTTGCCTGCATGCAACTCATTGATTAACGCTATGAACGTGGAATTGTTTATTCATTCATGATGAATATTTTATATCAAATGGACGTTTTTCTTATCCGTATATAAGTCTTAAATTTTTTCCTCATAACACAAAGTTGCTTGAATCTTGCACCGTTTCTTAGGCAAACACTGTACGCGACTTTAGCCACTCCTCCGTTGCCTTAAAAGCTTCAATAGTGTGAACATTGGACATTAGCTTAGTTGGGACAAAATTATTACTTACAAACTTTTTAAATAAGTAGGTACATAATAAGTATTTGTTTTGACTTGACGATTAGGAGTTGAGAAATGTAGTTATTATGAAAGTGCTTGGTGTTTGTACTACAATCTTTTGCTCTCTCGCTAATGTTATGTTTTCATTTTCACAGACGCTGGTTCCGTGCCGGTGCCACACGTAATATGTAGGTAAGGCAATTAGGCAATATTTAACTACATTATTGAGTTCATTATTAATAATATTATTACAAACCAAACCAAAACAAAAGTTTTGTGGCTGCTGTTATGAGCACAGCCCTGGGATGACACACACAAGACTAACGAAGTAAACGAACCATGCACAAGGACGCGGAAACGCAATTAAAAAGAAACGGACTGTAATAGATTCAAATAAATAACATTCAAACCCACTATCTTACACAATACAATAAAGACCAAAATACATATTATGCCTTGAAGTCTCATTTCGCGAAGCAAAGCAATGCTCAATCAATGTTGCTGCACTTTTGAGATCACAATTGAACAAAGCGAAACTGCGATACATATGGACATAACATCCATTTAGTGAAATTTTCCAGAAATATCGTCCATTATAGGAATACCCGAATACCGGTTCTGCTACAATCAGAAACGGTTGTCGCGAAAGGATGACAGAGAGCAAAGTCGGGTGGCAACCAATATTTTCATATGTCATTCTCATTATGCGAGTACGTCAGCGTCGTCGCGATTGTTAAGGACCAGATCCACTGAAGAGGAAAACCGCACTCTTATTTAGCGACAAAACGCTTCATGAGAAAATGTTTTAATTTCCGATCTTCACCGATATAAATGTGCGTAATCTTTGCATTTGATTTAATACCAAATGTATAAGGAAAAAGATCACTCATCATGATTGAAGCACAAGAGCGAATAAGATTCAGAGTAATTAGGCAACATTTTCAATTTAAAAACAGGGAAACCATGCTAACTTGTTATTAATAAACTGTTGGAAAACCCGGAACACAACACCGGAATCTTCATTAGTCGGTGGTGTAGTGTGGTAGGGCAAAACGAGTTAGCTCTTCTGACAAGAGAAGAATACCGAACAATACTTTAACGAAATAGATCAGTCCCTTCAGCGCGTGAACTATCAACGACACATTGGTGATTCGATGTAAACCTTAATAGCACAGGTGTGGGACGCAGAGTAGTGGTGGGCTCGGAATTTGCGGCGACGCTGCTCGACGCTCGGGCGCGGGAGGTGCGTGGGCAGAGGCTGGCCCGTTCGCCCACGGCGCCGCACCTAGCCGCAACGCCGCCAAGGTGTAAATCACGACACCTCCGTACAGCATCGCTAGTTACCACTACTTACCACTGCCTACCACCAGCCACAAGCAGGAGTCGGATAGAATTCGATCCACCAAATGCTGTAGGTATTTCAATTGGCTACGTACGTTGTGAAGTGTTGAGCTCCTTTCATAGCTTCAATAAAAACGTTACTAAGTTTTGAGGTATAATTTATGATGAAGTCGCAAACGTTTCCGATCGAATACAATATTTACTTGCATTAAAGGTTGCATTAAAAATGCTTTTCAAATCAATGAATCAATATGTAAATGTTAGAGTCAATAAGTACAAGACGAAAAATACGAAAATATTCCAGTTAGATAGAAAATCGAATATCTTTTAACTGTCGAGATAAAGCTTTTGATCTTCGACTGACTGCAACAATATTACCTATATTAAATGATTTACCAAGTAGAAGAAATGCCATTAAAATGAGCTAAACTGATTTAATCGAGGTTGTTGGTAGGTTCAACGTAGTTAATAAATTACCTATTATTGTTTCTTGGAACAGCATCTCGACTGTGGGAACAGAACAAAAAGTATTTTCGCAAAATTATTACTAACGATTCTGGTATGGCCACACTATTATCAGAGAAATTCCTTCAATTATTAACCTGGAGCCTTAAACGCCCTCATTGAGAATGAAATGCTCTAAATTATAGGTGAATCCATGAGAATTTAGAAACGTTTCTTACAGTTCGTTAATAAGATTACCAAACAGAAGAAAATATTGAAGATACTGTTGTATCTTCAATCTTTTCTTTTATAAACGGACGTTTATATGATAACTTCCGTCGTATTTGATTTATTTTATGACACTTAAAAAAAAAGCCTAAACCGGATGTACCTACTAGTACTATACAACCGACATAAATAGAACAAACAAAGGCGACAATATCCTTTACATTTCAAAGTAACCGATGAGCAATGTTAAGCCATTACACGTTACATACTAGTATTTTAATTTTTCAACTTGGACAGATAGGACTGTAGAAATAATGGTACATGTATCCCCCGATTGGAGTAATGGAGCAAAGCTTTTGGGGTTGGAAACGACTTTGTGATCTATTTCGTGAGTCGTAAAGTGTAGTATCAAATGACGCAGCAGAGATAGTTAAGGCATATTCAAGGTGGAAAGTGATGTCATTGGCCCTACTGCGTGCTGTGGACGCTCCACTCGCTCTCTGTCACAGCTACTTTTGCTTTTCGAGTGAACATTGTCCATTCTGGCCGCGCACGTCATTACTTTGGTATTTTCTAATCACGACTTTAATAATGTAGAAAATTGACTTAAAACTGCTCTTGCCCCCCACGACAGTTTGACAGACACAGAAAGTGCTATTCTAAATTCACCGTATATGGAGGATTTTTAAAAGCTACAATTCAGATTTGATTGAGACCGATTGCTGTTTTCAAAGTGCATGGAAATAGTAATTGGTTTCAATCGGTTAAGGAGAATTGGGAATAAAGTAAAGCATTTCTTAATACACTTTTTCGTTAACTAGCTAATCATATAACAAAAACTGATTGTCATTGTGATTGAAGTAAATAGCGGCATGAAGTCAAGCTGGATTACAATCGAACCAAGAATAAAGTAGGTTCTCGAGCAAGTGTTAAAGATCACAAGAAAATGTGACCAGGTTAGCAAACGGTAAAAGTATAGAATTGAAAGATCATGAGGTCGAACGAGCCTTTTATACAAATTCCCTTCTATGGACGGTGATGTAAAAAGGATATGTAATTGAAAATTTGTCAACGTGTCTTCAACTTGGTACGTCACTGTTAGTTTGGCATGCGGGTCGAGTGAAGTGGTGTGGCTTCCTGCGCTCGGTCGCCGGGAGCTGTAATAGTCGTCGCGATGGCAAGCAGCGGAGTGGCACGGAGGGCGGACGACGACGCGGACGGACGGCCTCACGGAAGGTCGACCGCCTCGTCCGCTCCGACCCCCCTCCCCTCCCCCTCCCCACACCTCACTTGCACGCCCTCACCCGACCGCTACGTGGAATTTATATAATTGCCTTCAATTAAAACAAGAATACACCGAATACCATCTTTGATACACAAACATACATGTAGCCATTTTTAATTAGTCATACACCGTTTAGTGAAACACTGAACGAATCGCGAGAATAATGTTCCATCATCTTAATTACACGGCGACGAATATTCACTACTACACATCCACCGGCGCGGTGCTCGTACGCACAATAACATTTTAGTATCCCATCTGTCAAATTGTGCACGCTATTACCGTCCTTACGCAAAGGCAGTAATATAATATAATGTACCTACAGAAGTTTGATACACGATGTAAATGATCGTTCGCCGTCTGTATTAAATAATCGCGTGGTATAGGAACGGCTAAGGTCACCGACGATGAGTGTGTGCCATGAATGGACTGAGTCGTGCGCGATACTCGACCATTCAACGAGATCCTTCATTCTAGCTTTTGTTATTACGTAATAGTCAGATCATAATGGTCAATTAATTAAAAATATTGCTGTTAAAACTTGTGGCCAGACGCAAGTTTATCACTCAGTTGTTATGTAAGCACGTAATTACATACCTACTAAAATAATTGCAATTACATATACTTACTATACGTAGATATTTAATGTATAGGTGGGATGCAATACGTGGGTATACTTCGTATGAGATATACATGTAAATGAAAACAACTCATTAAGACTCACTGCCCGCGTACCTATATGGAGTGGTTTTTACTTCGTAGACTTATTATTCTGAATATTGTCTTATGAAAACAAAAGATTGTTAAGAGGAAGAACATTGGTTTACAAAACACATTAAACATTGAAATAGGTAAATAAAATACAGAATTAATTGATTAAAGACCAAATATGTAGTTCAACAATAATTCAAAATAATCCAGTAAATCGAAGTAAGATCTACTTCGATTTACTGGATTATTTTGAATTATTGACTGAAAAAATATGTTTTTCCTGTCCTGTCTAAGCTACCGAGAACTACACAAGACGTAGTAAGAGGTTGGCATGCCCTTATCTATACCGAATTAAATATTGACGCCGTTTTGTTTTGGATGATCTATACTTTTAATCCGATCGAAATGATTTGGTTAAACGAAATATGCGCGGATCGCACCGACATTAGTCGCACCGCTCTCATTCACGTTTCTTTTATCTGTGACAAACATCCGGTATTATTTTCAATGCGTCCACGGCGTTAGTACTTCGATATTATCAAACGATTCGACCATACAATACGATAATATTTTTAGACAAATAACTACTTAAATAAACCGTTTATCAGCTCTTAAACCCGCCTCAGATAACTGTAGGTACTGTTCAAAACAGTAATAATACGTAACTAGGCACATTATGTCGTAATATAGGTAGGTATGTTGGGATGAAAAAATAATTACTTACATCGAATTAATTTAAATATCTTACACTTATCTGCAAACTATTATCTTTGCAATAAGTAACTGAAGTTTTTGAACATAAAGAAAACGAGATAAAGTCGTTCGACTGTAGCAGGAAGTTTAAAGATGATAAATATATTTGAGAAACAATTGACAGTGGAGACAACAAGTGACATCATCAAAGTGTGGAAAATAAACTGTATAGTAGGTACCCTCTGACAAACTGCACTAGACGTATAACTACTAGATTAGTGCTATCTGTTATGACTACAATATAATGAATATTAATTTTATCTGAAAATAGTCTTTAAATTCTATAGAGGCGCCGAAAGTCTTTATAATGCCTAAAACTTAAATGTAGCTCCATAGTTATAAAACAGATGGGACCAATTTAACTGCATAGGTGCAAGCAATGGCGGATGGAAAGTGCGGGCGGAGGCGAAGGCGGCTTCCGCTTCGAGTCGACTCGCACCGCCTTCAGAATAACAAACGAAACCTGATTTCTATCGACTGGGCCAACGATTACACCGCCTACTCTACCATGAGAACACTTTTATCCATAATGATTCAAGTAACGACTATTATTAGCATGGAATTTTGGAAAGAAAAGGTACGTGCACCATAGACAATCAATATCATACGATAATAAAACAACGTGGCATGATATCTTGAAGAGGTGTTGATACAATGTACTTACAATCTATTGAAATATAACAAAGAGTAACAGGAGTCATGTACGGCGAAAACTGAATTCTTATTAACCCCATTGTCTGGACAAGGTTCCAGAATAGTGGGTGGACTATTACATTCCATGAAGTGCGGCCATACAGCGTTAAGCTTGCAAGGTAATGATATCGTTTTCACTAACAATGTATACCTATTTAGGGCACCCATTGTCATTGTTCTTCCATGCTTGGCATTACTTTTCGTAACTTATGAATCCAAGATGTGCTGCTTAAAATTAATGAATGAATTGAGTGCACAAACAAAATAATTATTAAAACTCCTAAACATTGACCATAGACACAAAAATAGAATAGAATAGAATACTCTTTATTAAGTACACCAAAAAATTACAGATATAAATGTAGAAATTTTACATAGGGTGACTTAGTGGGCGGTCTTATCGCTAAAAGACATCTTTTACAGACGACCTTTGGATGGATTAAAGGGAAAAGGAGAGACAATACTGCAAGTAGTACATATACTTATCTATATATATATACAATAATAAACATGAAACAAGAGCAAGGAAACCATATGTAATGATGATGTTTAAGGAGAGAGGAAGTGTTTTTTAACCAGAATTTTAAAAGTGGACAAATATTGAGCACGCCTTATTGACACGGGCAAGGCATTCCATAATCGTACTGCTTGAACTGTAAAAGACTTATCATAAAAACTGGTGGAATGCATCATCTCTAGTCTTAAGTTTTCCGATGTCCTCAGATATCTATTATGTCAGTGTGTCATGAAGGAACTTGAAACGTTTTTTAAGATAAGAGGGGGTTTTAGGGTTGAACAGAATACTGCAGAGCTGAAACAAGATATGAGAATTCCGGCGAAGACGTATAGGAAGGAAGCAACTTCAGCTTTGTACGAAATTCAGAAATGTGATCATATTTGCGCAGGCCAAATATAAATCTTATGCAAAAGTTTTGAAGTCGCTCAAATTTATCTAGTTCTGCCTCAGTGAGATCGAGATAATTGACATCAGCGAAGTCAAGGATGGGAAGCAAAAGGGATTGTGCAAGCGCAGTTTTAGTGGCAGTTGGAAGAAAGTTCCGCAATCGTCTCAGGGACTTACCAGATGCAAAAAATTTGCGACTTACGTCCTGTAACTGAGGAGCCCAAGAAAGATGTTTGTCGATCCAAACCCCAAGGTTCTTAACCTTGTCATTGACTGGAATAACAGTTTCTTTAAATTGCACTTGGGGAAGCTGCGACCAGTTTATCTTTTTATTTATACCTACATAAAATCGTACGTGAAGATAATGACAAGTGCTACATGCCAAAATAATGATGTAATGCGAATGAAAATTTTGATTAGCTGGCATCTAAGACAGAATATTCATAGCAGAAAATACTAATTTATTAATAAAATAACATATTAAATAATATTTTCTTTTCACGAAAATAATTTGAAAGTATGCAGTTATATTGACATTTAAGCACGTGAGTTGCAGAGGATACATACTAAAAATACAATTAATAGAATAATGTAATAATCATGTTATTGTATGTGATCTATACAGACGAAGTTTCAAAGATCCTATAACTGACGATTTAAGTAGGTACCTACATTCGAAACGTAAATGGTGACTTGAAAGTTAGAAGTGGATTATTTGAGTTATTTAAAATGTAATTAGTATAGTAATAGATATTGCACAAACATAATGAGTATGAACAGTAGCTAGTTCAAGCGAAATTGGATCTGTGCACAAAATTCGACTTTTTAAAAGTGAGAAAAGAAAAAAAAGAAAATGTTTTTGACATTAGTTTAGCTGGTCAGATAAATTCTTTAAATCGAGAGTAGGCCCTTAGCCTGAGGCCCAAGTAACACATGTAACAATAGAATCTGAAGCGAATGTACAGCCTCAGGTAGATATTTTTTGTAAAGGTAATTTTTTTTGTCCCGTCTTTTCAACGTCACAGTTCACGTTCTTTTGTTCTAATTTGGTTATTTAGTAATGCAAGTTTTCACAGAGATGAAAGTTTTTTTTGTTTATTCATAATGTTCATTGATTATAAACACTGCCGGTAAAAAATTGGGGCGAATGAACTTTGCTCGGTATATTACCTCCAGTCGATCATAAAATAAGTGTGTTGCGGGGTGCTGAGTGCTGGGGGATCTAGCCTAGCTCACATAGGTCGTGCAATTGCCAATATTTTACAGAAGATTTTTGTGTAGATAGCTCGTTTCAAACGTACGCTCTTTCGCGAGTTTTTTTGCGCATACAGGAATCGAGGCGAGTAAGCCACTGCACCACAATCGCGCACTGGATTTCCCTGCCCCTTTTTTCACGCACGATTGTTGTTTCACTGGCGATTGAGCGAGTATGTAAAGCTGGCTATTTGATTCATTCTCTTTTCTACATTATAATACAGAAATTTGCAGAAAAGCTTCTAAGAATGGTCGAGATACAACGCCACGAACATATTTCTAGTCTGACCGTGGTTCGTTTTACACAATTGTAAGATTTACAAAATCTAACTGCCTGTTAATGGTGATAGGTTGTAATGTGACATCCGTGGCGGTGTGGCGCTGCGTTATCGCATGTCCTTGACACAGAGACGCGGCGTGCACAACGCGCCTTATTGTCGCTGCAACCTTGCGAAAATTACCGCTCGCGATAACAGATGCCGTCGTCGTCGTCGGCGACGCGTCTCTCGACCACGCGCTTACCAAAATATAGTAGTGAATGGAAGCGTTACGTGCCCATGAATTTCAAAACATCGTTAATCTGAAATAGAATGCTAATGATGTTTGCTTCTGTATGAATAAAAATATTGTTGTGCGGATTCATAAGGCTTTTACGTAGCGTTATACGGCATTTAATGGAATTTACTGTTTTGACTTTTTGATTTTGACTTCGATATTGGAAATGAGGCTCGCAGATTTCTACAACTGAAAGTACGGTGCAGTTGCAAGACGAATGTGGGTGGTATCCCGGTGCTGCGACTCTCGCCGACCGGAAACCCAATTCCCGGATGCGGCTGCGCGGGGGGATCTCGCCGGAAGCTTGGTAAACGAGCACATCCGCTGCCGCCGCCCGCGCCGCAAAATTTGGCACCGCGAGCGCTCGCAGCCCGCTTCCGGCCTCCGCCCCCCGGACCCCTAACGTCGCTCTCGCCCGCGAAAATAGCGGCCAACCGCTCCGTGTACGCGGTTCATTCAGTATGGCCGCCTTCCATTCATAAAAAGGCGAGGCGCGGGCGGCGTGTTGCGCGGTGAAGGGAGGGCGGCCTCTCCCGCCGACCCGCACCCGCGGCCGACGCCAGTGCGGAATGTGCCATCGAACGGAACGGTCGTTTCGTCGGAGCGTAGCCCTAGCGCTCCCGGTTTTCCATTAAAATGTGTATAAGAATAAGTGCAGTGAATCCGCACGAGTTCGGAACGGTTACAAAAAACGCCGTCGTCGAGATTAGGAGTAGAAATCAACGAAGAACTTCAGCGAGGAAGTGAGTAGCGGCCATATTGCAGTGATAACCGCGCGGCGGGCGGACGAGAATCGAGGCCGGTGCGTGGGCCGCCCCCCGCCCGCGCCAGGTGCCGCTCCGGACCGCGCCGGTCTCATGAACCTTCCCGTGGATTTGCGCGGCCGAAATTCGGTGGTTCTGCCGTATTTTTGTGTGTCAGTGAATCTTCCGGCGCGGTTTCGGTGCGGTACGACCACTTGGTCGCTAGGCGACAAGTAGCCTCAGTGTTGTGTGTTGGGCCGCTTGGCCCGAGTGCCCTTGTGTGTGGAGCGATGTGTGTAGGAGACGTGTGACCGTGGAATGTCTGCTTCGTAAGTACATACGGTGTCCTGACGTGGGACTTCTCGCCCACCGATCAAAACCGTCTGTTTTTTCGGACACAAAACGTGCGGCGGATTCGAGTAGCTGCTTTTTGCATGTAGATCACGTAGTCATGCGTAGGTAGTAATTATATGGATAGCGAAGAAATCAAGCTAACATGAATGACGAGAAGCGACGCCTCGCTTCGCCGCCTGGCGACCGGCACACGTGCAACGATCAGCGCTCATAGCGAGAACGTTCTCAACAAACGAGTTAATAATAATGCTTTCATTTATTGTGTGATTCAAATCTATTTATACGGCGTTTGTAATTTATACTGAACAAAAAACCTAATCGTATAGTACTCCAAAACTACATGAATGTAATAAACGTTTAAGATTCTTAGCCATAAAAAAATATCTAAGTAGGTATTTAAAGACAAAAACGCGATTAAGCAAGCACCAATAGTAATTATGAATATTAACCGCATTATTATAGCAACAGAGAGACAAATTTCGACAGAGAGTTGATAACTGTGAACGCAGATAAAAAATAAATTGTAAACAATGGTCACATAAACTGTTAATATCTTGTAACGAACACTGCAGATAAGAAGTATAATTAGACAAAACAAAATAAGAATATTATTTGTAATGTAACGGATAGTTTTACGTAAATCTTGTTAAATTATGGGCACAATTGATTTTAATAGCTAATGAGTAGTTATTAAACTAATATCAATAGCGCCCAAGAGAATTAAATAGAATCAACTTATGAATTTAACAGAAAGGTTAGAACTACTTACACATTATTTGTACCTATTTAAATGTGAGTAGGCAATAGCATTACATTCATCAAGATTACAAGAAGAGAAGAGTACACATGTTCGTTTTTCTAAACGTTAGGACACATCTTTGTATTTGATGTCTTCAATTATTGTACTAACACACGCAAAACTGGCACAACACCTTTCTATTTTTTTACATGAAATGTTAGTCATTCTTTATTCGTTTTTATACAGATGTGATATTTTTTTCACGAACACAAAGTATGCAAGACTTACTAAAAACAATATTTACTGTGTACGACAATAATAATAATTCATTTAACAATTCCGTACCATTCCAATGGAAGTTTATGTTTTCAGAAGTGTTTTGATTGCAATAGTTTTTAGGTACATTTTGGAACAATAAACAACAAAATAGATACCGAATCAACTAATTTACAATCGTTCTGAATCCGGAATAGTCTCTTATTTTGTCTTTTGTAAAACCTGATTAATCTTTTAAACCGCCAAAAGAAGCCATTATAGCAAAATGATAAATATCTAATACCAACATCAATAAAATATCGTCATTCGTCACTATTTATTACGGTTGTCGCTTGCATGTATGCTTAATTTATCAATTATCACATTTGCTCATGAATGATTCGTGGCTATGGGAACTTAGAACAATATACGAAAATTCCAATTTGGTTTACCCCGTGGTGTGCCAATGGTGAAAGAAGGGAATATTTCAGAGAAAAAGAAAAACGATTGCAACAAACACAGACGTAAAACGCGTTATATAACAGTATATTTTATAATAATGGTAGGTACGTACTAGATATTTCCCAACACTCAAAGAGAATTTGAGATAACGTGTCGATTGAGTACTATTTATATAATGAGAATAAAGTTATCAACTAAGTGAAACATGCTTAAGTACATAATTAAAATTACTGCAATAATTAAAAACGTTTCATACATAGATTAAACGCAAAGTGCGCCAACAGCCTGGGAGATCGAAGAAAATATGAAATCAGCTTATTGGGTGTATGTATTGGATGGGTGTATTGAATTAATTTGAGAGCTAAGCAGGTTAAACCAGTAGGTAGTATTTGGTATCTGTCCACTATTTTCTTAAATAAGAGATAAAAGATATTTAAATTCGTATTGACTATTGACCTATGACTGAAGTCGATAAGGTGAGAATAAAATAACGCTAAAATATTGTTGACATAAATTACCGTATACCATTAGTACCTACATTGAAAAGATAAAACTGTACAAGGAAATAATTAATGTAGCGAAACATAACTTTCCAAAGTTAACAGTCTCAATGCACATAATCCTATTGTATGGATGAATAAAATCTCTAAAGAGATAAGTCTGTTAGACAAAAACGGTCTTACACTATAATGACCCCGACTACATGACTGTATGAAAGATATACATGAAAAGTTTCAACCTAACAGTAATTGCATGAAAAAAGATAAACCTGTTAGTTGTTCATTAAGATTCAAAGACCTTATGAAGCCTGTTTCAAGAAGTTTTGATTGTCAGACACTACTACAGGACTTCTAATGTTCGTAAACACTAAAATACTTGCGCTTTTCTTTTTAGTTACCAAACACCAAACTGTCCAAAAGTATGCTTAGAAAGAACAACCTAAAAACGGTTTTGAAACGGCCACCTACACAGTTTTAATTAACCAGAATCCGAATGTTGCTCATGCCGCAATGCATTTTCGCAATCATTTGATTCATGAATATAATGCAATAAAACTTCTGTCATAAGTAAGCAGAATGCTGAATAATTATTTACTGTTTAATTATCATTAAATAGTGATTGAATATAGTGATTACAACGCGGACTTGATGAAATTTATAAAAACGATTACTTTTGCTACTACTTGTATCAAAATGAAGTTAAACAAAATGGGTCTTCATTTTGAATAATCCATAATGTGCAAGGCTCCTGTTTTCACCCAATTCCGTAAAAAGTATTTTGTATGGTACGATACTAAGGAGTCAGACACGAAGCAGGCAGGTGTTGAATATATGTTTCAGTCACTGGACTGCATAGGTTTCACTGGTTTTCAAAGTAATGAATGTGGATGAAAATGAGAACTGTCTGGTGATTGAATTATATAGTTTTATATTCAGTGTCGTGATCTCTTATCTAATGTGAATGTGTGTTCGCTCGGCAGGTGGGGACGATGAGGGAACAGGAAGGCGACGGCCCGGAGAGCCGTTAGCCGTACTCGATGGATGAGTATGGCGGGCCGGCGGCGCCGCCCCGGCCGCCCAAGCCGGCGGCGCGCGTCCACAGGCCGACGGGCGCGCGCCAGCCCACCGTGTCGCTGCTGCGGCCGCGACCAGAGGCCGAGCGCGAGCGGAACGCCTACGTGGAGGCTCCGCGCCGAGCGCACGCCGCGCCCGCGCCTCCCCACACAGCCGCGCATCAGCCGCTCAAGCCGGTGACGACGCAGCCGGCCGCCGCGGCCGACAAGCGGCGCGCCGGCGCCCTCGCGGCCGACTCGATAGTGTGCGACACCTGCGGCCGCTGCCGCTGCGACCAGTGCGCGCGCCCGCGCCCGCTGCCGTCCCGCTGGCTGTGCGGCTCGTGCCTGTGCAGCGCCGAGGCGTGCGTCGACTACGCGTCGTGCATGTGTTGCGTGAAAGCGCTGTTCTACCACTGCGGGAGCGGCGAGGAGGAGGCGGGCGAGCCGTGCGCGTGCGGGCCGCGGCTGGCGTGCGTGGGCGCGCTGGCGCTGCCGCTGCCGTGCCTGTGGCTGTACTGGCCCCTGCGCGGCTGCGCGGCGGCGGGCGCGGCGCTGTACGCGCGCTGCCGCCGCTCCGGCTGCCGCTGCCCCGAGCCCCCTCCGCGGCTCTCCAGTATTATCTAGTCCCGCCGCGCGCCGCCCGCGCCCTCCGAAGCGCCGAGTCGAGCGGCGCGACCGCGTTGTACAAATATTTATTTGCGAGCGGAGAGCTTCGGACTGCGCGGGGGTGGACTCAGTGATTGCTGTGCCTGGTGCGAGTGGTGTGTGGTGGCGCGGGGCCGGCGTCGGACGAGCGCCCCGCGTCCACTGAGTGAATCGTCTACGAGTACCTTGTAAATATAGTCGTATAGTGTGAATGTACGTGAACGTGTCGCCCGAACGTCGAAAGTCTCAAATTTTCTTGAGACCGTAACGTGTCATAAGAAAACGTTAACGTTAGTATTTTGGATTCCACAAAAATCCAGAGAAGATTAAGAAATGAGATATAAAACATACTTATTAAGATGTAGATAATTTACCATTTATTTATTAACTGAATTTGTATTTATTTGTAAATAAAACGACAACATTATATTATAAATACGAATGTTTACTACATTATGTTTGTTTTTTTCTACTCCTTTGATACTCTTATTGAGTCGCAGTTATCTGTACTAATACTGTGCTAAAAAATATATTGTCAATTGGTACTTACATGTTCATAAATGATGCAGTCTCTATTTGACATTCACTGCAGGCAGGAACAAGCGTCAAACACAAAATTGCATTAGCTACACTTACTTCTTTTCACACAATTCATTGGCACCATGTAAACACAATTTACATTTTATTTATTCAGAATTGCACTACACATAACTTACCAACATTTTGTGTTATCAGTTTATCACAGAAATAAACACAAAATCATATTATAATACATAGATACTTTAAAACATAAAAAAATCTAAAAAGCTATTTTATGAAATTGTAAGCCGTAACAAAATTTTATAATAAGAATAAGAATAATTTATTGTATAAGAAATTACATTCGAATGCGTTGAATATATGACTTAACTACCCTACCATATGATAGCTAGTTTTACTCAGGCCGCTCCTATATGTGACCAATGGCACAATATTTTTAGATCCATGGATTTAAGTACAGTACACAATATACTTTCTAGCTATTTATGTGGTAGATTCACAGGAGGTAAATATATAGCAGGAAACTTTTTGGAAGTAATTGTTCTATTGTAAGATAATACTTAATTTTATTAAAATAAATTAAGTTTAGTTTTTTGTATTTATATTGTTCAAATAAGTATTTGTATGTTTTGTTTCTCTTATTTTTCTTATTTTTTTTCTTATTATAATGGTATGCTGATCAGCTTTATGCCTTGCCTTGGTCTTCAAATAGGAACGGCCTAAGTACAAATCATCAGGCGTAAATAAAGCAATTGGAAAGTAAAGCAAGTAGGTAAGTAAGCACACTGTAATTTTGGCAGTATATCTAGCACTCGCAGAATAAATAAAATTTAAAGTAATTTAGTGAATAAATTAGTAGGCAATGCTAGAGGGTAGCTAGCTGTTACCGATTCACTTCAAGCGTTCAAAGGTGGGTACTCGCCTTCGTCTTGCTCTGGCAGTACCTACGGTGTTTCTATTTGAAAAATTGCACAGTACCGACAAACATATTTTAATGAAACATACTCTATAGGAAATCAAAATTTGAAACAAAGAAAACCTTTAACCAAAAATCAAAATGTAAAATGACAACGTCAAGATACTGTCAAAATATCAATAATTCTCTATGGTCGTTTATTTTTTTGTTACTTAAAGCGAGAATCTACACAGGTCTCATGTTTTGTTTGAGATTTTGTCTTTGATTTACACAACAAAACTCAGGAATTTCAACACCCAATAAATAATCAGAACATACGTATTGGCCAAATCACGACAGTTGAGTCAAAAATCGTTCCATCCGTCCGTGTCATAATTTTCTTGTCAGTAAATTGGAAAATGGATGTTTATGATAGTAGTATCATGGGAATGGAATTTCTACATACAAGTTAAGAAGGAGGAGATCGTTTGAAAGGAAGTAGCGGCGCGGCGGCTTGACGCGTCATCGGCGGCGGCGCGATGCACCGCGTCGCGCCTGTTTCCTTTTACCGTCACCATCCGGGATGTTCGGAGCACGCCTCCTGTTACTCGCTTCCTTCTTCCCTCACGTACGCAAGTAATAAAATATTGTCATGCACCTTTTATATCACAGGCATTGATAGATTCTATTTTGTGAGTAATAATTATTTATGGCTTCGATGAAAAAAGGTTTGAATGGGTATAATTTGTGACGTTTGTCTGATCTGTGGAACGTCAAAGCTAAAAGGGGAAAGTCAGGTAAGAGTATAACCTGATGAATGATAATTAAACTAACATTACTTTGAGAATAGCCACGTTATTTTACAATGAGCGAAACCCAACGTGAGACATGACATGGTAACACCGTCTTTCCATTTTGTGATCAAACAAAAACTAATGGCAAGTGACCCTAGGCATTTAACCTATTCATTCACAACAATGAAAGTAGATCGTATAAACCTAACATATTATTAAATAAGATAACATATCTACAAAGCGCATAGTGTTACTATATACTATAGTAGGTAATACTACTTTACTCTACAATATACTAGCTTCCACTACAATAATATTTTCTCCGCATGGCCTGGATTGTTCCTCGCTGCTAATCTAACACGTAAACTAGTGCGTACGGCCACTGTTAGATCGTTTTAAATTGGAACAAAACAACAGATGTTGACAGGCTGTCGACAACGTTGTTTGATGGCCGGATGAGGCCTGGCGATGTAATTAAAGAATATTATTGGTTATTGGGCGTAATTGTAAAAGAACTTACAGATATTTAATTTCTATAAGCTTAAAATAGTCACCCAAAGTAATTATGAGTTATTTTAATTCGAATTACGGGTAATACCACTGAGAATGTCGTGTTGTTCTATTTCTTTTAAACTTTAGCCTACCATATATAATCTGTTTTTTTTTATTCTACAAGTGTATTTCACTTGAATAAAAAATATTAATAAATAAAACATATAATCTACGTTTGTAGGATTAGGTAGGATTTTTGGATTTTGGCGTTTTCTTATTTCTCCTTTTTTTTAAGAAACGTTGCCCCACACTAGGAATTTCTCCTGTATCGTGGGTGCGTTGACAAACATTTAAACTCACATACACAAATAGCCAGACCCGGAACAACTACTTGCAGGTCATACAAGTATTTGTTCCGTGCAGGAATCGAACTCGCGACACGCAACGCAGCAGTCAATCGCTTAACCACTGCGCCAACCGCAACCGCGTTTCTGAGTAGAAATCGTTATCATTTAAACTCGGGAACTCTAATCTCCAAGAATTGTAAGGCCCAAAGATGTGTCGGTCTGTACTTCTTAAATTATTATTAATGTCTTGCCTGCATCATTTTTGTACGGCATTTCAGAACGCTATTTATTCATGTTGTGCTGTAAGCATACGGTATAGGGAATTTTAATGTTCTTTTTTGCACCAAATCGATTTCCTTTGTGATAAATATGTCAACGTTGATGTATTATAATAGACTGACCTGTTTGATCCAGATGAACTGATGTTTTTTTTACTAAAAAAGTATCATGAAATGTGTCGGGTTGCGCCGGAGTCGGTCGGTTGACCTCTGCTACAGAGGAGATGGACCATCCGCGCCATTGTCAGGTTGATTTGTGACCACGGCTGCCATTTGTGGTACATTCTGGTTTGATGTACACTTTGTACAAGACTATCGTTATTTCACTGTCAAATCTCGCCAGTTATCGAGCGCATTCCTTGACCTGTGCCCTGAGATGCATCAGGCACTGCCAGTTTGATTTCTTCGATGTCCGCTTTGTATTGTTAAGGGTCTTATTCATATCTAAAGGTTCAGTAACTTCATTGCCTTTGGAAATTCATATCTAAAGGTTCAGTAACTTCATTGCCTTTGGAAATTATTTATCTTAATCCTTATATTTTTTTATTAAGTACCTATAGATAGGTACACGTTCAACATTCTAGTAGCTTCGAGCTATTTATAAAGCGACTTTATTAAAAATACGACTGGTGTGCCTTCATAAGAATCCCTTATAAAGAATATAATGGGCCGAACCTGACAGCTTTCGATCATTGGCTGAACATTCCGATCCAGTGACACACGCTATTGTGTTTTCTAACGTTAAAATATTCCATATAAACGACAGGTTTAGAAATTAACAATTGAAATGTTTAAACTCGTATGTGTGAGATTATCAAACAATAAAGAGTACGTACTTGTGCCTGTAGCAACATCGATTATAATCAATTGCTTTTTATTTTCATAAATCATCATATTGTGGATCTAAGTATATTTTTCACCATTCAGTTCAGTTCTGTCATAATTTATTTTCTTGGAAATTAGGTAAGTATTTTTTATTTGTGTTGCTACGTACGACGACATGTTAAGTATATTAAGTCATTGTACGAAAAGCCTATATAGCTTTCGTAGTTTCATATGTCCTCGTGGGTACCTAGGTAACTATCCTATCTGGTCATATTTTTAGGCCACACGTGGCCAGAAGTCGGAGAAGGTTTGGAAGGAGAAAGAGGAAGCATTAGCCTAGCAGTGGGACTAAACAACAGATCGTAAAAATATGCTCACATAAGAACCACCTCATAAGATCACCTTTGTACCTATTTTTCTGTTTTTTTTTCTTCTTGTCTGTTTATATAAGTGTGTACATAAATGGTTAAATAAATAAATAAATAACCTTCCTAATTTTTTGCCTTTTCCAAAAAATAACTTCTTGGTACTGAGATTAATCTGATGGTCCATTCTGTACGTTTCAATTCTTAAACTAAAATTAATAAGCAGATAAGTAGGTGCCTAATAAGAAAAGGGGGCAAAATGTTTGGCGATTGTTTGTACGCATAGTTGCAGCGAGTCGGTCGCAAGCGTAGCCGATAAAGTAGCAGGTCATCGCGCAGGAAGTCGCGGCGCTTCAAACAGGCCACATTCTGCCCAAAGAACAGATAACAACTGTTGAGTAATCACTATAACGACCACCGACAGTTGCTAACCTATCTCGTCTTAGAAATTAGACTACAAAAATTAAAAGATAATTGGAGACAGCAGTATAGTGTTATTTTTACGAGCGTCTGTCTCAATGTTATATAAATTATGTCATATACAATTTATTAGACACCCAATCTTATTTTTCCTTGTTTACGAAGTTCGACGACTGCTTGTAAGATAACATTCGTACACTCTGACGAGCTTTACCAGTGCCTATGATTAAGACAATGAGCGTTCGAGACTTCGAGTAGAGAATCGGCCTGTCATTCATAGTGCGCCGCGCCGCGGCGCACAGCTTCGGAGCGAACTATAAAATATTCCCTACTGATGTTATGCATTTGAAGGGACTTTATTCTTTTCCCATTTAAGATTCTTGACGTCAAGCGGGCACATAAACAGTGTCTGCTCAACGAAACCATAAATCGATTCATTCATATACGACGTTTCGCTTCATCAATCAATCGTCTATAAATAAAAGATGGAAACGCGAAGGAAGCGGCTTCCACTTCAAATTCTGACGTCAGTTACAATGGGCGAGATGTTTTTTTTCCGTCACATAAAAATATGATATCTACCTGCCGTAATTTATTTAAAAGAAAACATGAATAGAACCTACCAGTTGCTCTCAGGAGATAGTTGACCAGTTTCTGGATTATCAGTTTGACATACATGACAGCATCATATAGGCAAGGTATTTATAAGAAGCCGTACTGGATTTAATATTTCGGATTTCTTACCGCTGAATAATTGATAGTCTATAAATATTACCGTTAGAATCTCTGAGGATAATTATTCAAGAAAGACGCAACAATTAAAACAAAAGAACTCTGTCTATAAAAAAAATATTAATTAGAAATTGAAAGAACCGCAATTAAAATAGACCACAGAAAGGTCTTTAAGGCGGGGTGTTATCTCAATATTCCCAAAAATTGGTTTCTTAGAACGTCGAGTATGACGTAATGTAATAAAAATAAGTAACGCGAAAAATACAGTGAACAGAGAAGGGTATAAAGAAGAATTTAAACCGAACAGAATAATAAATAATAGTTTGATATTCCCAATAAAAAATTGGGAAGTTGTAGCACAAAAATAAACTTTGACGTCGAAGATCTCTGTATTTCCAGCGATAACAACAGTTTTTTTTTTAAGAATTTAGTAGGTTTTCCATTTTTTTAAAACTTTAACCAAACCATTATTTAATTTTATGTCTATATTTTAAATAATCTAAAGAAAAGCAGTAAAATAAATGCCCATTCGCAGCTTACGTCACATTTCAACACAAATATCATTTTCAATTTTCAATCTTATTGACGCTCCATAGTGGTGACAATAGTTTACGCGGTCATACTTTAGTCGTCGGGCAGCGCTCGACTTGGATGGTTGGCACCGGACGCTCTGTGCATAATTCGATTGTAGTTTTCAAGTAATTTATGACTGAAAACAGTGTGTGAATTGAACTAAAGTTCTGTGGCGGACTACTAAGGCTACTCACTGCCTAATATTGAAGTGAAAATTCAGTCTCAGTGGAAATATGGGCAATAAAATGTTGCGAAAGAGTTTTACAAGAAAAAGACGAAAAACTCGAAAAAATGATGGAATGTTTGGGTAAGTAGGATGATTACGGTATTGTATCATAATAACATTTGAAATTTGTATTTAGTTTAGTATACTTACGAAACTGTATAAATCTATAGAAACGGTATTGACAATTTCTACAAACATTTTGCTAAATCCAAAAACAAATAGGTGCACTCTATTTTGATGTCTATAGAATGCATATTTGAATGCGCCTAGTGCAAACGTCTCTGGTCGAAGCAACCATCGAGGCGATAGCCATATTGCAATAGTAGGTATAAGTAACAAAAACAAACTTGCAGATAAATCAGAGTGCGTTCGTAATTATTATAATAATAAAAATATTGCACTAGTTATATAAAAAGCATTTTGATTCTTTTGTAAGGTTATTTTTATAATATTTATTGAGTCATTAGACCAGTGCCGATAATTTTTGAAAACGAAAAAAGTCACAGTAGGATGAAACCCATTGGAAAAGAAAGAGAATATAACAAAAATGAAAGGAAAAATAATTTACGGGCGATCCGAGGTCGGGAAGTGGGGGTTATCTCGATTTCCGGCAAAACTATAAGTCTTATGGAAAAAAGTGTAATAGCAAAGTTGTAGGTAATAAAAAGATCTACAACTTTTGTATTCACACTTTTTTCAAGTAACCTCAAAATTTATGTGAAAAATTCAAATAACCAAGTTTTTGGTTTTATATTTTTATCTTTTACACATCATTTTTTTTTTCGCGAAATTTGCCGAATACTTACCTTTTTATGTTTCAAGCACACTGTATTTTTATTGATTTAAAATATTTGTTTTTTTCACCTTATTTTGACCTAATATCGAAAGAGCACCCTAATTTTCAATCGAAAATTCTCACGTGAAAATATCTGCTTTTTTAAAAACTCAGTAAAAAAAAATAATTGCTGTGTAAAAGATAAAAATAAAAAACCAAGAACTTGGTTATTTGAATTTTTCACATAAATTTTGAGGTTACTTGAAAAAAGTGTGAATACAAAAGTTGTAGATCTTTTTATTACCTACAACTTTGCTATTACACTTTTTTCCATAAGACTTGTAGTTTTGCCGGAAATCGAGATACACCGCTTTTTACCCTTAAACCCCCACTTCCCGACCTCGGATCGCCCGTAAATTATTTTTCCTTTCATTTTTGTTATATTCTCTTTCTTTTCCAATGGGTTTCAGCCTACTGTGACTTTTTTCGTTTTCAAAAATTATCGGCACTGGTCTAATGACTCAATAAATATTATAAAAATAATCTTACAAAAGAATCAAAATGCTTTATATATAACTAGTGTGCAGTATTTATATTATTATAATAATTACGAACGCACTCTGATTTATCTGCAAGTTTGTTTTTGTTACTTATACCTACTATTGCAATATGGCTATCGCCTCGATGGTTGCTTCGACCAGAGACGTTTGCACTAGGCGCATTCAAATATGCATTCTATAGACATCAAAATAGAGTGCACCTATTTGTTTTTGGATTTAGCAAAATGTTTGTAGAAATTGTCAATGCCGTTTCTATAGATTTATACAGTTTCGTAAGTAAACTAAACTAAATACAAATTTCAAATGTTATGATATAATACCGTAATCATCCTACTTACCCAAACATTCCATCATTTTTTCGAGTTTTTCGTCTTTTTCTTGTAAAACTCTTTCGCAACATTTTATTTTTATTGCCCATATTTCCACTGAGACTGAATTTTTACTTCAATATTAGGCAGTGAGTAGCCTTAGTAGTCCGACACAGAACTTTAGTTCAATTCACGCACTGTTTTACCAATTTTAGCAAATACCAACTAATATTCAGCCAGCAGCAGCTTCCATTCCCGTGGATGATCCCTCTATCGTCTAAATTTTTCAGAATTCTAGCTTCCGTCCCGGCTCCGCATTTTCTTAGAAACATTATGGCATTTGTCACTTTGGAGCTGTGATATTATTGCATTTATTTAGAGTTTATGTGATTTTTAAGTGGTCCGAGGGCCTTTATGTTGGTTTTGTTTTCTATTTTTTTACCGCACCCACTAAGTACCTATCTAAAACACAAACATTAGTTTGAAATGGCATAACTACCCATTTAATTAACCCTTCCATCCCTGATACTGACTTACACCCGAAAAGCATAATTCCCCTTCTAGAGCAGTCGGGTAAAATTCGGAATGTTTATATTTGACCTGTTTATCATGTACTGTAATAAAAATAAACAGTAGTGATGTTTTTTTTTAAATTGTTATGTGTAATTATTTATTGTATCATATTATGAACCGACACTGTAATTACATCGAATTTTAGAACGCACGTCATAAGTAAGTATATTCAACAGAAAACATCTGATTTCCTTACGTATACTATGCAACTTTCCTTGAGCACACAAACGCCCGTGTTAGCGTTTGCGAGTGTGTGCATAATTACCGTAAAACGCGCAGATGCGGTTGTGTGAGTGCGGTAATAGCGATTAAAATCGTAGTCGGTCCGCGCCTTAAGAGCGTTTATACCTTATGAGTGGCAACGTCGCAATTTAGTGTCATATTTCGTGGTTTTCAATTTTTATCATTTATACGGAGCTATATTTTAAAAATCTGTTTAATTAACTTTTTAGAATTACGTGAAAGTGTTTAAAAAATAAGTAACCGTATTGCTTACAGTTATTTTACAATGAAAATAACGCCCTGCAAGTTTCCAATGTATTATTTGCATATAAATAGAACTGTAAACGCAACGATTTCTTACCTTTTACACAGTTTTCACATAATTCTAAAAAGTTAATTAAACAGATTTTTAAAATATAGCTCCGATTAAATGATAAAAATTGAAAACCACGAAATATGACACTAAATTGCGACGTTGCCACTCATAAGGTATAAACGCTCTTAACTTTATTCATGAAAGATAGGAAGCCAAAGTACGGTGAAGTCAAAATATTTCCTCAAATAAGGAAGCAAGTAATTTGCTAGAATTGGGTGAGCCGTTAAATGGTACACACGGCTACACATCAAGCTATAATTTCCAGTTTACACTGACCTCTCATTGTAAGGAAATCCTATACAATGCGAGATCAGCTTATACTGGAAAATTATAGTTTGATCTGTAGCCGTGCGTACAAGACAAGAAGTGTACGAGTAAGTTAAATGAAAATTGCACTTCGCATAAACCCCAGGTACTCATTAGTTTCTACAATTAGATATTATAATATGTATCAAATCAAAAATATTCTTGTTTCTACTAAATGTAGCTAAGCTCAGCATGGGGGTCACCATCATCATAAGCAAGTTTAGTGCAAACACTGGGAGTGCGATATATACCTATATATTATTTTGCCTGTCTACAATCTACCTACATTCATTCATAATAAAATTTTTGCGTTAAATAAGTAATATCATAGAAATGCATGAATCATCAATTTCACTTTCAGAGTTTATTACCTACCTATCACAATCGTTATATATGAGTGTGAGTGGGCAGCAGAGTCGCTTCGACGCCATTCATTTTATCAAGTCTGACATACCTACGTGTCGCTCTATAAACACAAAACAACAAATGATCTTTAATATTCTCGAAATACTTTCATTACGTAGGTACCTAATTAATAATTATTTATGGCACCTGTGATGCTACGCGTGTATAAATTTCGTTTTGACGTGGAACATACTAAAATATAGTGCTCAATTCTAATACATGAGCAACATTATAAATCGGTCAATGAACGAAAACTTCGATAAATCTGTAGTATTTTACAACCAACTATCAATCATGAATTGGTAGTTTACCGATGAAGCGTAATCAAATTTGGAACGCGAGACAAACTCTAAAAATGTGGTCATATAGTTAGTACAATATTGAGTTTTTCGTGTCCCCGTGTAGCCAGTAGCCAGGGGGCAGCGAGTTATCATGTGCAAGAGTCGCACGATATCTCGTACAAATTGGCGACGTTGCAAACTGCGGTCATCGGGTCATGCGTCGGCACAGTGTAGATAAAAAAATCGTCCTCAATGTAGGCGTCGGCATCGTAACTACTGGCACTGTCTATACGAGTCTGTAGTGGAGCTGACTGCTCTCACCCATTCATATCAGTGTAGGTACTTGTTTGTTTAAATGTCGCTAATGCCCTTAATGTTGTTTACGAAATACTTAAACTGTTTTCAGGATAATAATAACAGCAGAATAAATAACAAATGTATGTTATAAAGATCATTTGATACAGTTGTTATTTAATCGCAGAAATCTAAAAGTGGCACCCATGTGGTTTTTGATAAGGCTTTCGACACTGTCGAACTCTGGTCTGATAGACTCTGTTTTGTGGTATAGAGAATACTAATTTAATGTAGGTATCTTAATTTAAAGGTATTGGTAGGGTTGGGTCACACCCACAACGAAAATGCAAAATAATTGACCAGTTCTATACTTTTAAATGAGGGGTGCACCAAGGAGACATCATGTCTCCCTAAATACCCCTATCGAAATTACTGAAATGCACCAAAGTGCTTTTCAAACGAGAAATATGTTGGACTGTAGAAAACATGGATAGTGGGACAATATTATAAACAATTATTTAAAATTATCTTCGTGTTTCCCATAATTTTTCACATCATCATCTTAATTTCAGCCGAAAGAGGTCTGCTGCTGGACATCGGCCTCCCCCAAGCATTGCCACTAAATATATGCCAAACAATTAAAACGGTATTGTTTAAGGAGTATATAAACGAACTAGACTAGTTTTCAAACAACTGTACAATGTATGGTCCCTGAATGCAAATGCTTACAAATGTATATGACAATAATTATGATGTCAATTTTAAAACTTTCATCTCTTTATGACGTCACAAACTCACAAAGGCCTTTTACGTAGGTGGAGCCGCAGACGAAAGCCAAAAACGAACCAATACAAATATAGCGAGTTATAATTTCTTCTCTAAAACCTAGGTATGTTCCTGAAATGGTTTATATAAAATTCACACGAGTCACTATTTCGAGCGA
This sequence comes from Brachylomia viminalis, assembly GCA_937001585.2. Classification (NCBI taxonomy): domain Eukaryota; kingdom Metazoa; phylum Arthropoda; class Insecta; order Lepidoptera; family Noctuidae; genus Brachylomia; species Brachylomia viminalis. The sequence continues at coordinate 17,616,079 of OW443299.2, forward strand.
GCGATCTAAAAACATGTCAACTCTCAAATGATATTCTTATTCGGAACCGATAATCGAAGAAAAGGCGCAAACTCAAAGGGCAAAGAGAACTCGAATGCGCTAGGAACGCAACTGTCACCATTTCAATGGAATCGTCTTGGTGCGAACAAGTTTTTGTGTGGGTTGTCTCGTGGGAGCCGCCACTTTATCCTATTATGCCTTGTGTTATAGACGTAAGTTTGCTATTTAACTTGTGGTAACTAGTTTTAGCTGAGATTTCAGTTAGATACAGCTTTGTGTAGGTACCTAGGTACTTACCTTCCTTCTTTACGTTTCGTCAGTTGAAGGTATGTCAGAGTGGGTTGCAGTTTGCTGTTTGAATTATACCTACGTGAATCAACCAACGTCTGTCTTTAACTTTAATTCTTCAAACTTAACAGTTCAACAACTCAAGTTCTAACAGTCTCAAGTTGGTTTGAATGGTGAATCTTCGGGATCAGAACCATTTTTGAGCTGAGGATTTAATAAAGACCGTACTTAGTTTTGCGTTTCCTGTTAAATGTTAAAGTTGCAACAGCAGCAACGTTCTGACTGAATAGTTTTATTATTTGCTGAAAAACAAAGGTACAATTTAAGACAAATATCTAGTCCACTACCCATACGTACCTACTAAAAAAAATAAAAATCCTGTAGAGTATACTTACCTACCCACTTTGTGGACAACTTATCTTACACTAGTCATACATACGTCATAATTATAGCTAAAACATAAAGATAAGACATAACGGTAGAAACGCAATTTCTCCATGATTCGTACCAAATAACCGGACGCATAACAGTCATAACAACAACGAAATAATTCAAATATGTAATGCTACTAATGATTAATACAATATTATAAATTTCACGGTACGGGCAACTTTCTCGCGGAACATTGTTGTCAGTTCCACTCCTGCGCAATAATGTAGCAACACTGGCAACACCAACGCCATGAAACGTTGAATTAATTATATTGTTGAGTGTAAGTACTATTAGATTCAAGAACATATACAGATCTATGTGGATTTCTCTCTTTAACTCTCCTTAACAATTATGTAGGTACGATCTTGATCTTTGACCGATACAAGATGGTTCCTGAACCGAAATTGAACTCTATGTAGGTATACTTATACTACAATAATTACCAATTCTATCCAATTCAGGTAAGATTACCAGCTGCATAATCATTCGTTCTAAGATGACTCTCTGGAGCTGATGATGAGCGTTATCTTGACTGACGCAGCTATCAAAACCATTAAAATTGGTGATAATATATGGTGAATATTGGATTAGGTAGGTATAGGCTCGCTTTTAGGTGCGGTTAGGTGAGTAATGTCCATAGTACTTTAAGTACTATAGAGATTATAGCCTATTTGGTGCACATACCGTGCGAAGCCAAAAAAAAGGCCTATTTGGTGCTTAAATGCAACTTTTTTAAATACCTACTTTGAAAAGTAGATGGCTGAATAACGAGAGAAACATTAATTTAGAAAAAAATTATAACAGAGAAAAAACAGTTCCTAGTCATCAGATTTTGGCTGACAAGCCAAGCGTAGAATAATTTCTACGAATAATTATTCAACTTAAACGACAAACTGTGTTTCATTTACCCGTCCCGGTACTGTCAGCGTGTGAACCGTTCACAGTACCTAGGTAACCTTCTAAGCATTCCTTTTAAGATCAGCTACAGGCGAAATCTTTCTAGGTAGTTCCTGTAGCCTAAGTACCTATGTACCATTAGAAATATTAACAAAGAAGCTATAGGCTATACGCGCTCGGGGTTATCACTTATCATATGGAGTACCTACTGTTCTAATAAGTATAGTTACAATGCAGTTATAATATCGCGTGTACACAGGAAGAGCTCCGGTTACGACACCGCCACGGTGATAATGATAGCTAATAAGTTATTTAAATAGACACTGCATGCGTTTGAATTTGAACAAAACATGGAAAAATATGTCGAGGAAAAAAAAACTATTGAAGTCAACGCGGTATCGTGTAGGCCGAATATATTTATTGAACCATTTAAGTAAACACATTTAAAGAGACAGGAAGAAAGGAACAAAAAATTATTATTTATTTTTTCTTCTCTGTTTTTTATAAGTGGAGACCTGTAATTGGCTTTCAGACTAATGTACTGTCCTTAATAAGTTTGTTTTAGCTGTAAGTCTCCCATGTTATTTAAATAAATAAATAAAAAAATACGAACAAAGGTGATGCTTATTTCTAAAGAAATCTCTTCCAGCTTACCTGCGAAAAGAGAGTATATAAAAAGAGATGTAGACAATGCGTGTAATATTAGAAGGGAAAACAAAATACATAAAATCAAATACAATTCTCTAATTTAAATATAAAAATACAATATGAGAATACACTTACATAGGTACATGCCTACTTACGTAGGTACTTCTAAAACAAATATTACTAAATTATAATGTACCTAATTTAAATAAGTCTGCAGTTATGACAAAGTGGAAAGTTTGTGTGTGATAGTGTGAATATGCAGATTAAAAAAAGACCTATGGAATGTTTAAATATCTTCTTTAACTTGTTTACAATTTCCAATAGACACATATCGTGTTCGAAATATTATGATTAAATCATCTCCTCATGAAAGGATTGATCTTAAGCGTCATTTTAGGAGCAGACTTCTCTCACTCTAGAAACTATTAACTCGGAACTCCGATCGTAGATCCTGGGATTCTACTGCTCACACCCTTTGCTTACATGGTCCTCCTCATTGATGCATCTGCGTGATAAGGTTACAGGACTCTTGAGCAGGTATTATAAATCGACTAGTTATTGAGTCATCCTCATCAGGTATACATCATTACAAGATTGAACGCGAGCTATCAGAGCAATTTAAAACTTGAGTGCATTCATACCAAAAGAACAATTTGTATCATGTTACGTTTATTATTAACTACGTGAACTGCAGTAGGTCGTGTGTCGCAATGGTGCAAGTTCCATAAATGAGCACAATAGTAAAACATAGTTGGCATGGCCATTTAGGTACGCAAACAGAAATTACTACTAACGTCCCAAATCACTCAATGGAGAAGGAAACCGACAATTTGACCGTCGGCATATGTGTACGAGTGCAAGTGTAATCGACATTGTCATTACATGACAATACGCGAGTGTGAATTCCATCGTAATCGGATGTGGCGGTACAAAGCGGACGCACGTCCGTTGTCGTCCGGCCGGACACCGGCCCGATGCCGAGATACGGACCGCTCCCGCATCCGGCATCCCGTTTGACAATGTGACCTTTGTTTGCGGAATGAACCGACTTCGGAAATATGACGCACGGCCGGCCGTAGCTAAAGGTATGCAGATTTGGAGATGAATCGGTCGGCGACCTGCCTCAACGCATTCTGAGACAGATGTTGCGATTTACACTGAGAATATAAAATCTTAGGCACCTCTTAACTACAGCTGTATTTTGCTAGAAACTATAAAGGGATCTTCACCCTGTGGCTGTGGGCACTTTCAGAAGAATACACGCATTGGTTTTAACACCAAGTCACGTGGCTTTTTTCTTCAACAACGTCATGGTCTCGTTATCAATTCGAAAAATAATCTCTAGTGGTAAGTCCAGGCTTGGTAATGTCCAAATTCCTCTCTCTAAGACTATCAGCTCCAACTCCAAAAGCTATCTATCAAACATGCCACTAGCTATCGATCTCTATCGTGTTGAAAAACACGCAATGTTCGCGTGACGTTCTCCGTTCATTCATACAGCGGCCTACGCTCCACCCTAACCCAACCCCTCCCCTAGCCTTTCAATGATTTGTAGGGGTTACGTAAACTGCTTTAGTTTTGTTAACACAATATGTATAAGGCAAGGTTGCTGCTACACTGAGTCATTCAGTACTATTGTTATACAACCAGTCGTTTTAACTGTGACTGTCTTTAAATGTTGCAGAAACGTTTATTTGTTTCCTTATATGTGTTAAACTAATGATGGAATACTTTTAATGTATTATGCCGGTTGTCAGTATGACCTATTAATTGAAAAATGCTAACTTTGACGAGATTAAAGAGGATTAGGATTAGATAATCGTAGCACGAGAGGACAGTCAATGCGGTATAATTAAAAAGTAGTAAGTAGGTAGTACTACGCTAAAATGAAATTGAATGTTGAATCAATGTCGCCGTCTCTTTATATTTAGCCTTCAAATAATACTATTGATTCTTAGCTACAAATAGAATGCAGTAAATACGAACTTGAATGTTGAGTTAAAGCAAGTTTCTGATTACAAAACTATCCCGAAATCAGTCGTTGAGGGATTTTTAAGTTCGCCTCCTGAATATAATTATGCGAAGAATCCTCGAAATAGGTACAACGTAATCTCTCCCTCTCAATCTGCGTAGTGAATAGAGGAGTAGTGTGAGGGCAGAGGGTGTGGGGAGCCTCCTCTCTGTAATCTTAGTAAAGACCTAGGCCATAGTAATCCGACGCTAGTTTATAATCAGGCCCTGAGTGCAACATATTACCAACTCTGTTTACCCAACCCGTGAGGTAACAGAAAATACATGTTTAATGATCTGTTTGTGCCTACTACATTATACATAACATTCAAATAGCATCGGTGCATTTCAAATTATATTGAATTTGTTGAAAACGTTAGCAATAGTGTGTGACGTAACTGTAGAGTCCATTGATTTATGTTGCTCGCGTATTGATTCATAATCCTAGGTACGTTGTACTAGGTAGGTACTTCTCGTATTGTCCGAATACGTTGTTTTGTTGAAGTTAGTGATTTGTTACACAACCGATTGTGACGATAAAGTTCCGCTAATAATGTTGTGTCATTAGAACACGAGAGGTACGAGAAGCTACGATAATAACAATGATCTACAATCTAATTAATTCTTCGTGTAAGTCTAGAAATAGTTCGTGTTGGCGCAATTGAATCGGCTTGTCGCTAGCCCCTTGTTCAACACAAAAGGATAATCGCAAAGATTAAAAATGACAGAGAAGAGCCGTACCGTAATATCGAAAGCAGTCTAAGAGTATCAGAACGCTTACTTACATCGGCAATTTGCCCTTTTACTTCATCTTCATATTTGAATACATATAAACCATTAAGCATCAGGAGCCTTTAAACGATAATAATAAAAATCTCCAACAATTATTATTATTACAATTATTACAATTACAATCCAACCTGCAGCAGGAGTCAAGTCTGACTTATTATGTAGGTAAGTAAATAGGCAGTTAATTTTTTTGGCTTTTTCCTATCCACATAAAAAAACAAAACCATCGACTCTTGCAACAAGTGAGACGTAATTATATGAATTGAAAGATGAATCTGCAAAAGTATTTCCATTCAACTGTTGAGTTGAGTCGCATTCAAGAACATCATTGATTAATTGATTGACCTTATAAATTAAGTGTTCTGCTCGATTGATTGATCATATTTATAACTCACAAGTACTTTGTTGCCACGCTGAATAACACCATGACCTGCCCAGACTTTGTATGATAGACCAGAGTTTAAAGTATTTTTGATCTGTGTCATTATCAAAAACAGTCTTTCACATTTTACTGTTGAACATAGGCTTCTAAAGCAGAAGGTATAACCGTTCTAACCGCTTATCACACTGAGCTACTGATTGGCTGACTGTCCAGAAAGGCAGAGCCCGTCCACTTGCTTAAAAATTACATTTGGATACTTGTAGACAAGTCTAGGGCTAGCAAAATGACAAAACGTCAAAACCTCTGATCGATTGTAACCCTGCTTGAATGTAACGAGTTTTCAGGATGCCGAACGACGTAGACCACGGGCTCTACAATGTTAACGTTATTTTTTATTTTCAAATTTGGTGCTGAAAAACTGGGGTAGTACACTTTTTTTTTTTTTTTGAGGATGGGAAATCATCAAATAGGGTGTGTCGGACTCTTACTGAGTAAAACCCACCCGTGTTCCTTCCTTGGCCCTTTATGTTCCGGGTCAGCGGTACCCCTTTCGGATGATCCCGCTTTAGGGGGGGGGGGGGGGGGGCAATTTCCTTTAAGAGGGCTATCACAATTTTTCTTGTATTTGAGTGTTTGAAGAGTCACACACACTCAAATACAAGAAAAAAAAAATATTTATTTAGAGCACTCCCGAGAGAAATATTCATTCAAACTTTGTAACGCATTTTTTTTTTTAATTTTGTGGCCATATAACCACATCACACATCAAAACTCCCAGTGGCCCCCTTAAAATCCTTCGGATTGTGATTGAAAGTGTGTTACAAAATTTGGAGGCTGCTCAAACATAATTCTAACATTTGAATAGATCTTCAAAGAAACATAAAATCTCCTATAATGGAGTGTCGTATCTGCACTGAACTTAATCTCGCGGTCACAGTACGAGCCTACGCTACTACGTCCGCCTGAGCTCAAGAGGAGCCGGGGTACGTGGGCGCTGCGTAGGCGGCATGTAGGCGAATCGGCAGCTATATACTTATAATAAAATGTTATTCGCATTTGGGCAATTAATGTGCGACGTGATAGGGCTCTGACGTCATCACACATTTAAATATGGAAGTCCGTTACGGAGAATGTATATGAGTTAAGACTTTTGTTTCGAATTTTTAATTTTTGATCTGTATTTATAGTAATTGAAAACAATTGAAGATCGTTTCTCTCGAAAAGCAGGCTATATGTACCTTTATGGTAGTCTAGAGAGGATAATATAATATTTAATAGATATTAGATACCTGTCGGAAGTTATATGAAAAGTTTCCAAAGATCGACTAGCACGAGGGCGATCAAAGGATAAAACGACCAAACACGTGAGTGGAGAACTACGTTATCGATCAAAAGGTGAATAAATGGGTAAGTAATAGCTTTACTGATAATAAGCAGTCTTGAATGTGATTGACTCATCTCTGACGCTCTGACTTTGAATGTTGGAAGCTAGTGCTTCCAACATTAATTAGAATTGGACCAGCAAAATGTCGCAATTCTCTACGGGTTTAAACACGATTTTATTAAACAACTTCTTAAAAATACGGTAAAAAGGAGGTGTTCATCGATATTTTCATCCACTGTGGCCCGATTTTGAAAATTATGGTTCAATATATTACCTACTTGGGCAGTTTTTAAGTTAGCATCAATATTACGTATTTTTTATGCTTAGGCATGTTATTTAAATTTGTTTCAAATAATTTTATTCCGAATCTTTATTGGTGGTAATTAATATCTTTATAATTACTTAAAATTAATAAACAAAAGTGAAAATTAAGCGAGGAAAATTCAAATTTGTAAAACGCAACACCTTTGTTAAAACGAAACGTTTTTCTTTCAAATCCTAATTTTGCGTCCGCTGAAGTAAAAAGAGTGAAAGCAGCTTTCACTCTTTTTAGGTAATTATTTTATAATAACACATTATGTACGTTATTTTAGCCATAAATACCATCCTAAATATGATGAGCAGTAAACATAACCTATAATGTTTTATTAATAACAATGAAAACAAGTTTTTGCAGATTCTTCATCTCTTTTGATAACCTTACTGGAAAAAACACTTTATCAGGTAACTCAGTGTTTCTGCATTCAGGCACAATGCAATACTTATAAACTGGGTTTTGAGCTTTTTTCATGGTAAAATAAGTTAAGAACGAGAACATAATTATGTAGTAAATAATAGACTGGACTGTCACTCACTGGACATAGTATTTGACGTCATCAATAGAGCGCGCGAAAATGGCGGCGTTTAAACAGGTCAAAATGATTCTTTATTTTAAATATTTTTTTAAACTTAATTACGACTTTTTTTAAAGAGTATTTATATTTTTTACTATGTTATAACGGTGTAAACAATGAATTAAAAATATAAAATAAATACATGCATGTACCCTATTACTTCCTGTTACTGATAATTACATAGCAAGTAGTGGTATACGAATTTATGTGGGGTAGGTAGGTAGGTACTCCAGCTAAAAAGTGAAAAAAAAAAACACTTCGATTTTTAAACAAACGGAAGTTGATGTCTTATGTTTTGTATTTTCGATTTTTGCCACCGACTTCCGAAGTTACAGTTATTTTTCCAGGCTAGCAGGGAGATCCACGCACATTTGACCACGTAGGTATTGCACTTTTCTATGAAACAGCAGATTATTTTTTTGATAACCTCGGATAAATTTCTACTCTAGGGGGTCTAGTCTAAGTCCCCTGTTTGAGGAGTGGCTAGAGAGGCGCCATGGCGTCCTCACCTTCCGCCTGACGCAGGTCCTCACCTGACACAGTTGTTTCGGGAGGTTCCTGTTCCGGATAAGGCGGGAGGAAACGCCTGGGTGTCACCATTGTGTGGATCGCCCGGAGAACACGGTGGATCATACGGTGGAGGTCTGCCCGGCTTGGGCGGAGCACCGCCCGTGCAGGCGATTGGCGGTGGCGATCTCTCGCGTCCGGCGCTGGTCTAGGCCATGGTACGGAGCGAGAGGGCATGGGAAGCCGTCACATCATAGCCACCGCAGGAAACGCCCTGGGCGTCGGGAATCCCAGGCCAATTCCCGGCCACCGTAGGCGCGGGCTTGCGGACGGCGACCGACGGCGAGCAATAGGTAGCTCACCGTCCGATAAGAACCAGGCCCGGGTCGACTTTACGTTGTGTTCCACTCGTGCCTCAAAGAGATGTCAGCACCAATGACGGGGTCCGCTAGGGCCGATGCCTGCCAGGGTTGCGGGAAAGTCCGACCGGGGGACCGGGGGGTACCGTGGCCCCTGGCACAGGTAACTGAAGGAACACGGGTGGGTTTTTGTCAGTAAGAATCTGACACGCCCTCCCGCTCCGCCCAGAGCGGGAGAAGTTATTTGATGATAGCCAAACCTCAAAAAAAAAAACTTGTGTTGAATTCATGGTTACAGTTTTCGCGTCGATGTCCCTGGCATCCTGTACAGGTATATAAAAAATTGGGGGAAAATAAAGTTCAATTCAGCTGTTACTTTATTGCTGTTGTTCGCTTTTAGTAACGAAAGAAAACTAATTTATGTAAAGTCTTAGGCTTACAACGTTAGGCTGGCAGTGACAAAATTTTATATAGAATGATGTGGCATCTATCTACACGTTCCTCTGTTATTCCGTTAGTAGTGTGTCTGTAGCTCCTAACTATAACTGTACTTACAAACACTAATAGAATGTTATGATAATGATAAGGGTAGTATTATTAATTATTATTCTATGTCGCCGATACTCCGATGGTCGATTTCCATGAATTATTTTATAATGTTTGTAAAACTTGTCGAGATTTAAAATCTACTACGCAAAGGCATTTCCATAAATTTCGACAAGTTGAATACCATGCATAGATGATAGGCTGTTCAACGAATCAATGTATGCACTTATTTACATGCGACAGAAGATTTTCCATTTTCTCGACATGTCGCTCAATGAAAAATTTTACAGCTAAAAGTTTTTTTTTTGGTTCGTCGGAGCTTCGGCGGCAATCGGAGTGGGTCGGGCGCGCTCGTGTGAGATCGGCCACGGTCGGGCGCGCTCGGCTGCGCGTGCGTCGCTCTCGGCCCTGCAGGAAACAGGAAGTGGACTAACCGCGGGCTTCCGCTCCCATTCGCGCCGCTCGCCGACCCGCCGGACGCGCACTGTTTCATTCACAACTCTTGTATTTTGTGCCGTTGAAGTAATATTATCTAGTTGCTAGTAAATGTTTTGAGCTTTAAATTACACACCGTGCTATCCGGAAACCTGAGCGTAACACGAGAATGTTTACGAAACTTTTGCCGGCTAGCCTTACCGAATTATATTGTGATTGTAAGTAGTTGTAACTGTATACCTACATATAACGAAAATAATATTATATGTAGGTACTTGTAACGTGAATGAATGTCCATTAATGTTGATGTAATCGCTATTAATGAATGATGGTGGCAGTTTCATTGAATGGTTATTAAAATCGTGCTTTGTAGGTAGGATATCGATGCAATAATAACTAGTCATTTAAGCTGTACAAGTGGCTCCTGATTAGGTGAAAGTACCAGATTGCATATCTCCACTATTCGTAGTGGAGTAAATACTCCACATTATCTAGGTATACCCACTTATTTTCTTACCCTACATGGTAGGGTCTCTACCATGCCTGTTTCTGGTAGCGTCATAGTAGGTACCGGGACGTGAGTTATTTGGGTAGAGGAATTTCGGAAACACTATCTAGCGCCCATTCTACCCGACTGTAGACTAGACTTAACTAGAAGTACGGTAGAAATAAAGATACATAATTCGTTGTCAGATAGTAACCAATAAGGTTGAGAATCGCCACGTTATGAACTTCAAAAGTTACAAAAGGCATCCCTTAAAAACCACATCATTGTTTTAGCTGGGAAGAAGTTAGCATAACGAACAATGGTCGGCCAGTTACAAGAATTGGGTTTACATCCAATTCTTGTTCTGCCAGTAACTTCTTGTATTCCTACCGCCTCTTATGCATTGCGCCATGAAAACAGAGGGTGTATTAATAACGGTACAAAATCCTATGACACTCTCAATTTAGACAAAATGCATTGAACCCTGTTGTAAGCACGTAGCCTAGAACAGTGACGCACTTAGTGACGTCAAACTTTAGGCCCAGACACGATCGATACAGTTGACTGTTTCAGTGTTTCGTCATTAGTGCCATTGCACCAATGACGAAACAGGCAACTGTATGGTGCTGGTGCTAGCCGAAAACGTTACATGACTGCATTGAAATTTTGTTTTCCTAAGAACTTTTGCGTTACTGACTGACTCAGTGTACAGTTAGGGAATTGTTAAGGAAATTGACACCCTTCGTCAATTTTCCCTTTTATAGCCTTTTTATAAAACTGTCAAGGAATGACAGTTGATTAATCGAAAAATGTGATTTGAATATACGGGCAATTTAAGTTGGTGGACTACAATAAAATTATTTTTCCTGATTTAACATCCAACAAAGACATCGTCTAGTGTATGTCTGAACTAAAGTCGTCAGGATTAAAAAGCTTTCGCTAGTTTATTTTGAAAATCGATAACACTGTCTTGGTGAGTAAACTGTTTTTTTTTTGCGAAAGCGCATAATTCCATTGTGAACGTTCAGCAATCTGCAATGATAAATGATTTTATTTCTGTAAGTAGGTTTGAACAAACACTTTTACACGTCAATCATATTTTTAAAACTAGATGAGGTCGGCATTTCCTATCTGACTACTCTCAGAAGAAAGGCCGAAACAAACTCAGAGGTCAGTCTCTTTTAAAGTCAGTCTTGGTCAGATCCTGCGAAGACCATGTAGATTGGTGTCTGAAACGGTCTTTCGAGGAAAAACCATACAGATTGAGCAGACCTGTCCAGTCAGTGCACGCATTTGTCAGTAATCGTGCAGCTCAACTCCTAACCTAAGGAGCACAACGATTCGACGAACAATATCAAAGAAAAGATATTTGGGTAGCCCGCATAAATTACTCAAGCTGCCAGATCGTGATTAAAACTAACTGAGAAATAAAAAAAATAATGAACCACATAATCTTCACATTCACAATAATTGAAATAATATAATACTTTACAAAGTAAATAGTCATGTTATTGTACGTATAAAATTTATCAATGTCAATGTGTATAAAAGTTCGGACATAATCTTTGAGGACCATGTAGATTGGTGTCTGAAATGGTCTTCTGAGGAAAAAATCACGCAAATTAAGAGAGCCTGTCCAGTCAGTGCACGCATTTGTCAGTAACCGTACAGCTGCTCAACTCAGAACTTAAAGAGCTCAACGATTCGACGAACAATACCAAAAAAAAAGGACATTTGGGTAGGCCGCATAAACTACTTAAACTGCCAGATCATGATTAAAACTGAATTCCTCACATTCACAATAATTAAAATAATAAATTATACTTCTCAAGGTAAGTATTCAAGTCGTTGTGTTATAATAATCAACAATTGTCAGTATACGTAATAGAAAAAAAAAAACAAAAAAAACAACATTCAATATGCAGAAAATTGGAGCAACTCAATTCCAAGCCTTTTTGTCCACAATATAGTTTTTAACGGTATAAAAGCCTTTCTGGCACAACTTACGTTCAATGAATGATTTGAATTTATTAAGGCTTAGATTTTGAACGTGGCTTGGAATTTTACTATAAAAGCGTATACATTGACATCTGAACGAGCCACCTATATTCTTGAGCCTTGTTGTAGGTACAACAAAGTTGTGTTTGTTCCTAGTATTTATATTAAGGATATCACTGTATTTTTAAACAAGTTTATATTTTTATGGGCATATAAAAGTTTTTCTAAAATATACTGTGAAGGTACAGTCATTACATTAATCTCCTTAAATTTCTTTTTGAGAGTGTGTCTCGGACTTAGGTAATTTATAAATTGATCGAACAGCTCTTTTCTACCAAACAAAGATAGTCTGAATGTCGGCGGCATTTCCCCACAACAGATTACCGTACGACATTACACTATGAAAATAGCTAAAGTACACTAAACGGGCTGTCTCTATGTCAGTCAAATTACGAATTTTTCTAACAGCGTATGCTACGGAGCTAAACTTTTTTGATAATTTATCTGCGTGTGGGCCCCACTGAAGCTTAGCATCCAAAGTTAAGCCCAAGGATACTGTGCTATCTTCGGGATTCAATTCTCTGCCCTTTATCAATACATTAGTTAACACCTGTCTAACCCGAGGTAGTGTAAACTTAATGCATTTGGTTTTTTTTTTCATTAAGTAGTAAATTATTAACTATAAATATATCATGATTATCCTTTATGAGGTAAGGCAAGTCATTAATATAAATAAGAAACAAAAAAGGACCAAGAATTGAGCCCAGTGGGACTCCCATTGTTACTATAGATCCGGGAGATCCTTTACCATTAACGTCAGCGCTCTGAACCCTATCCAAAGATCCAGAGCGGTGTTCCGGATCCTGTAGTGGCGGAGTTTCCTGATTAACGTTTCATGAAGAACGCAATCGAACGACTTGGACATATCACAAAAACAATAATAGCAATTACAGGTCTCATGATGAAAATTATAAAGCTGCTTCTGAACCTTATGCGAGTGCCAATCCTGGCTCAATGGCCATCTTCAGTACGGATGTTGAAGAGTTAAGGCGAATCGTTTTAGGTCTTAAACTAGATAGTGCTGTGGGTTGGGATGGCATATCTGCTGTTTTATTTAGGGCTGCTAGGCATATCCTTGACCCAATTGTGTGCCATGTTTTTAAACTTGCTCTCATTTCAGGGGTCTTCCCCACTGTTTTCAAAAAGGCTGTTGTACACCCTATACACAAGAGCGGAGACAGAGGCAGTGTCAACAACTATAAACCTATACCCTTTCAAAGGTCCTTGAAAAAGTCCTTAACAAATAGACTCTTAAACTACTCGTATCTTAATTCCCAAAATATTCATGCGCGAATTAATATGGTTTTAGATCAGGAAAAAATACAGAAGACGCTGTTTTGGAACGAACTGGTACTATTGCTAAAAAACTAAAAAAAAGAGTAAAAACGATTGCAATCTTTCTTGATGTTTCTAAGACTTTTGACACTGTTTCTGTCCCCCTCTTGCTCACTAAACTGCAACAAATTGGCATTAGAGGCTTGTCTCTTGATATTTTCAAGAATTACTTGAGTGACCGTTCTCAGGCTGTTAAGATAGGTAACTTTACCAGTAATGAAGAGTTCCTCAGTTATGGTGTCCCTCGGGGTAGTGTCCTTGGACCTACCCTTATTTTAATTTATATAAATGACCTCTGTAAAATGTGTTTAATAAACTCTCAAATTATAATGTACCTACGCAGATGACACTGTAATACTTGTTCATGGCAATGATTGGCTTGAAACTCGTCGCACACGCCGAATCACACACTCGAAACACGCCGAATCTGCCTTGCAGGTGGTTATGAAATGGTTAACTAGCAATCTCCTTACCTTGAACCAGGATAAATCTAAATTTATCACGTTTGCACCAAGGATAGCATCCCAACCGGCTTCACCCTACAGCCTAACTGCACACAATTGCTGTTCGATAACTAACACTTCTTGTAGCTGTAATGTGATTATGCGAACTAACAACATAAAATATCTTGTTGTTATTATCGACAGTACTATGTCGTGCAACGACCAGATCGGGTCACTGGTGACACGGGTCAGGAAATTAATATTAATTGTGTTCAAAAATTTGAGATCTTCTGCAGACTTTCGTACTCTGAAAATAGTTTACTCTGCCTTGGCGCACTCTATCATAACCTATTGTATAGCGGAATGGGGTGGCTCTGGTAAGTATTTACTGCTTAGACTGGAACGGGCACAGAGGGCAGTTCTTAAGGTTATGGCTCACAAACCTATTCGTTTTCCTACCATCGAAATCTATGCTCTCTGTAAAGTGCCTACAGTGAGGCCCGTATTTTTCCTAAGCACTATACTACACAAGCACGCGGAACTTGCCTTTGACCCTAATCACAGTTCAAAAAAACGAAGGGCGGACATAGTGTGCCAGACTGTGCCGGCCAATGTTGTGTTGGTGAAACGTCAGTATCACTTCTTTGGTCCTGTTTTGGACAACAGAGTAAATAAGTTTTTAGATATCTACCCACTTACCTCACGGGAGTGTAGAGCACTCACAGACAAGTGGCTCCAAAGCCTGACTTATGAAGACTTAGAGAATCTGATGACACATACTTTTTTTTTTTTTTTTGAGGGTGGGATATCATCAAATAACTTCTCCCGCTCTGGGCAAAGCAGGAGGGCGTGTCAGACTCTTACTGACTAAAACCCACCCGTGTTCCTTCAGTTGCCTGTGCCAGGGGCACGGTATCCCTCTCGGACTTTCCCGCAACCCTAGCAGGCATCGGCCCTAGCGGACCCCGTCATTGGTGCTGACATCTCTTTGAGGTGCGCGTGGAACACAACGCGCCATCGACCCGGGCCTGGTCCTTATCGAACGGCGAGCTGCCCATTGCTCGCCATTCGCAAGCCCACGCCTACGGTGGCCGGGAATCGGCCTGCGATTCCCGACGCCCAGGGCGTCTCCTGCGGCGGCTAGGGGCGTGAGGGCGCGAATTTTGCCTCTCCCTCACGCGTTCCGCCTCCTCCTTCGCGAACATTACTGCTTCGCAGAAGGAGGTGACGGCTTCCCAAGCCCTCTCGCTCCGTACTATGGCCTGGACCAGGGCCGGACGCGAGAGATCACCACCGCCAATCGCCTCCACGAGGACACGGCGGCGCTCCGCCCAAGCCGGGCAGACCTCCACCGTATGCTCCACCGTGTCCTCCGGGCGATCCACACAATGGTGAAACCCGGGCGTTTCCTCCCACCTTATCCGGAACAGGAACCTCCCGAAACAACCGTGTCCGGTGAAGACCTGCGTCAGGCGGAAGGCGAGGACGCCGTGGCGCCTCTCTAGCCACTCCTCAAAGAGGGGACTTATCGCCGCAATTCGCCCGAGCTCTGTCCGCTGTACCGTGATTTCTCGCGGCAGCGGAGCTACGCCCCGGCGTTTCGCCTACTCGCGCCACTCCCAAATGTGCGCGAGGACTTTTGCCTCCAGATCCCATGGTGGTAATCCGGCAAGGAGGCTCGCCGGCTCACCGGAGACCATACGGTATCCCCGGACCAGCCGGGTGGCCATGACCCTTTGGGGCGCGTTCAACCAGCGGGCTGGCCGCCGCCTCAAGGAACGCGCCCACACCGGTGCCCCGTAAAGGGCCATGGACCGCACGACCCCCGTGTAGAGCCTCCGGCAGGAGTCGTTTGGCCCCCTAGATTGGGCAGGAGCCGCTTCAAAGCAGCCCCGGCCCTTTCCAGTCTGGGAGCCAAACGTCGGAAATGCTCCACGAAGTTCCACCGGCTGTCGAGGACGAGTCCCAGGTACTTCATCGTCGACTCGACGCCTATGTGAAACCCTCCTACCGTTATTTGGGAACCCGACGGTGGCGCGTTCCAAGTACCATGAAAACACATGGCCTCGGACTTGTGCAGGGCCACCTCGAGTCCCAATTGCCGGATCCTCTCAACGATTGTCGCAACCCCGCGTGTCGCTACACACAACTACGAAAAATCGTAGAACATACATGGGGGTGATTCGGATACTCCTCATCATAAAGTATCTAAATTTTACGTTTGAACGTCAACTCCCCGGCCACCCTGTATAATCAAGCATGGACACATACAGATACACCCCGTATACATACATACATATATACATACATCCTAACTTAAATTATTTTGAATGTTTTTAAATAATGTTATTTTTATTTTATTGCTCTAATATTATAAATTAATGTTGGAACGCCGCCGCCGACGACGCCGTCTCGCGTCTCCTCTCTCGGAGTTGGGCGCTAATGGCTGCAACACAGTTTTTAAACTAATGTAGCTGTTAACAAACACAACAATTTTGTAAACCGTTTGTTGTTCCAATAAAATATTTGGTTTGATTTGATTTGATTAAAAAGAAAATTATCCTTTCCACAAACTAAGTACCTAAATAGAAAAATAGGTATGATCTAAAAGAATGCGTATCTACGCAATCTTTCATGGACCAAACTTGAATCCAATCGACGTCAAACAGAGCCCAGAATATTAACAAGTACAAAATGCTATCAGAAAACTAATCTACAAAATGGGATTTTATTTAGTGTGACGAAATTACTCCTGACGTCACTACGGGAGGGATAATTAACGAGATAAGGGGGAGGTTATACAGGGGGCTGCGGGGCTGCGACATGACATCTCAATGAACGGTCGGGTACTCCCGTTACGTCATCATAGAACAAACTAGATCTACCAACACTAGCTTAGCAAACAGTCTCTATTTCAAGGGATCAAGGTTTAACTTCGTCTGAAATTCAGTTTCGCAGCAGCAATGTTATCTTGTTTATTGAATGACGTGCTTAGTTGAGCGACCCTCGAGATTGTTTGGATGGATAAATATTTTGTTTTCTTACACGTTTTTATTAGATTTTGGAATTCAATCAAATTCACTTCAGTTTCAAGGCACTGTGACGTATTGTATTTTTGTTTTATGATGTCAGTAAAAAATCTATTGATTTGTGGGCTCTTTGTAGAGACTGAATAAGCGGGTTATATCTGCACATACCTACATAGCACGGGTGACACTTACTTACCTATATACTTGTTTACGATTGATATTATGAGATTAATACTGGCCCTATTGCGCTTATTTCACCATTTTGTTTTGAAATATAGTATTTAGGCCTATAATATAGTAAAATATTATACTATATAGTAGGGCTGGCAACCCTAAGACACAATAAGAAGAAGATTAACCTACCCTTCAAATGCCTTAATTTAACAATGCCTTGTTTTTCAGCTTCAGCGAGCTCTAACCTTAATTAAACTTATCTAAACAGAGTCCCGCAAACGAGCGACAAATGGTATAGACATAGAGTGGTTGCACTCGTGTAAACCTATTTACAACATAGATAAGTACAGAAGTTCCTATCAATACGCTAGGGCGGAACCTCGTTTCTTCTGCTTGCATCAAAACGAAATATTTGACGGTGTAATGGGTCAGACTCAGACAGATCTGAGGTTCTCCGACTCGCAATTCGGCGCACTGTTAGCGTAATTTAATTAAGTGACACCTATCGGCTACTCTGGAAAATCCTCTCATCAATGAATTTTCATATATACTTAATGTCTTGGTACTCATAAGTATTTAATTTACTTCTTCTAGTACGCCATACTTTCATGAGCTTTTATGGTCAGAGCCTTCTGCACTCCCTTATATTGTGTCCACCCATTGATGGCGGCGGAAACATCAATGAATGAACACCGACTCCATTCTTATTTTACTTCCGCTCTCCGTCCTTGTCTCCAGTTTGACAAAACCTAAAGCCAGACAGAGATAGAGAATAGCTACTTACACAAAGTCCAATGGAAACAATTTTGTTGACTGTGAAAGCGGTGCCGCCATCGTTTTCTGGCTTCCGTGAAAACAAATAATTTAAAGTAGGTACCTACCTACTTACTTACCTAGTAAAATTTGCTTATAGCATTGTGCAGTGCTTCTTTTAGCAGTGTATTTCCTCACTATTGATCAGGAGTTGAATAGCGGAATATCTAGCCCATCTTGACCCAATTCCTGCAGGTCAGGGTTGGGTAGCTACGTCAGCAACCTACGTCATAGCGAGGGGTCCAACATTGCATGAACCAATCGTGTTGCTTGAGCTGCGAGGCCAGGCAGCTGTCCTGTTGTCCTGAAATAAACTAGAACCAAATTATTGGGAAATTACTTGCAAGGATAAGATGACGATAAGTACCATGTGGAAATCTACTTGGATTTAAATTAAACTAGATTTGGCCAACGGCTTCGCCCACGTGGAGGGCCCATGGGAACGGACTATCGGGATAAAAAGTATTTTCTTTGTCCTAACCCACGTTATGATAAAAAGGTAACAAAACAGAGACAGATACTTTCGCATTTGTAATTATTATTATTTATGAAGTATAGATTATGGAAGTATGGATACACTTTCAACTAAGTTCATAGTTCACATACCTACATGTAGTGTACAACACATATACAGGGTCAAATTAAATTAACTAGCGATACTCCTCAGACGGGATGGATATCGATATTTATACATGATAAAACAAAAAAGCTTTTGGCACCAGTCAAAGTGTCATATCAAGATTGTGGTCTCGCTATCGGGACCCTGGCGAGGTGGCTGTGCGGTGCACCGATTTTTACAAATAACGGAGAAAAGACAACCTGCCGCTACAGCTAGGCAATCGGGGTTGAATTTACAGTCGGAGAACCAGGAGCTGAGGAGCGATAAAACTGTTAGGAGGAAACTGCACGAAGTCAACCTCATAAACCACTTCAGATTGTAGCACTACGGACGACGATTACAATGGGTAAACGAACGCTTGGCTTGAAATGATCGCGAACGAGCAACGGGTAATTGAGCTCGTGTGGGATGTGCTCCAACGATGGGCTATACAAATTTTTCCCGAAAATCTGGTGACAGACGGTAAAAGGAGATATCGCTCTATTGAGGATGCGTTCGGGCCACATCCCATCGAATAAGTTTAAATATTTGATGGGTAAAAGTACATCACCAAACTGTGAAACCACGTGTTGATGGAATGTGACCGGAACGTACACGATAGGCAATATACGTTTGGTGTGGTATTTGAAGTGGGGGCATGTAACAGCATCCTAGCGTCCCCTTTGTCGGAGGAGGCTAGGATGTTGTGTCGACTGTTGTTGGTTATTTACCAAAACGAATAGGGACACCACTATTAAGTACCTAGGTCATAATTATAATAATGACTGTTTATTACCCATTGTTTAGTTTTAAGTTGTTGAATGTTTTCTGTTACGGGGGTGACATTATCACTAAGTTATCATACAACCCTTTCAAATAAATAAAGATTTAAAAAATATATATATATATAATATAATCGGTTGTCGGACTTAGACAGAGGCCATGCCAGGCTTGCTCTTATCTCATGTAGCTCTCTTCACCTATGTTTTCACGGTGAGATTCTAACAGAATAGCTTGGCTGTTGTGATTGGTTATCTATCGGAAAAAACCATAGATATCCGTGGGAAAAACCATATAAAATATAACCACCCAATTTGATTTGAGCATCAGAGCAGCTTGATATATTTTTATATCCAAAGTTTTTCGTGATCAAATATGGCGTGATGTGCGCACACGCACAATTCAGTGAATACAGCCTACATCCGTCTGAAAGTAAGCTTTATATTACGGACGAAACTGTTTTGGCAAATTCCAGTTATCGGGCCCACGTGTTTTCTTATTTATGGTCTGGCCTATCATACAGCGTTATATAAGTTTAGAATTCGGTTAAAGAGATTTTTTATCGTCGGCTTCACAATCAATGTGGCATATTGAACATTATATGGCAACATCGGAAAAATAATAAATAACGCACGTTTCACCTTTTTTTTTCAAATCCCTAACGGTCTTGACTCGTCACTTCTCTATTTCAAAGACGTTAAAAATTAAGCTTTAATGAAAGGAAGCATTAAGAAGGAAATAATAATTGATGCGAACAGGGAACATGCGTATCCGGTGACGGCCGGAAGTAGCGCCATACGCCTCGCTCCGGAAGTGACGCGCCCCTTTCTTTCGCTCCTTGAATCATGTGCAAGCGCACTTCATTCATACACCGTGGGAGAATTACGACGGAACTAACCGTAACTTCTAATTCATGAATGAAAATAAAACGACAATTTACAAAGGTATGCGGGTATTTAAATAAAATAAAGTGTATAAAGCTATTTTTCATTTGGTCGGTTAATGCCGTGTGTTCATTGAATGAAGCCGAGGGGAGGGTATTTTTACATACCGACCAACTGTGAGTTTCTTGTACTATTTTTATTGCGGTACTAGCTTCTGGCCGCAACTTCGTTTGCGTGGAAGTCGTAAGACACCACAATTTACTAAAATAATAATATGAGACAACATCCACACAAGGTCTTCAGGTCCCGAACTAGGTAGAGCTAAAATAACAACCGCAATTTAAAAAAAACTTTCCCGTATACTACGTTTGTAGTTTTGGTCTCAGCATCCAAAATATGAAGAGAGTCAGAACTGGTGACGCGGGAGCAAGCGACGTAGGTACAGGTGTCCGTGTGAGGACAGCTCGTCCTGAACTGCTGAGCTCGACACCGTCTTCAGTAGTAATTTCCAATTGCTTGCGAAGTTTTTAGTTTTTAGTGATTTAATGAATGCCTGCGTTCCTGTATTACATGCTACCTAATGTCACAACATTGATACCCTGACTGATGCTTTCTTACAGATTATTCCTAACGAATAGCTATCACTAACTATAAACACACGGAATTTCTCAATAACAGTCACCTAACCATAAATATATATTATTTATTTTTATTATAACCAAAGATAACAGAAGAGGCCTAAACTTTATGTTTTTCTGTGTATATACAGGGTTATTGGTAAAACACCATCAACCTCTTAAGGGGTCATTGTACTCGTAATTATGAACAACTTTTACTATGGGACCAAATATGAAGTCGCAAAAAAAATCATCTGGTCCCTACATTTTGACGAGTTCTGCAAACATAAATGTAGGAAACAACTGATATTTTTTTTGCAATTTTTAGCAATAGCAATATTGCTTACCCCCATAGCAAATAGCGTTATAATTTAAAGCCTTTATTTAGATACAGACTGACCATACTTATAGGGAATTTCTATGCAAAATTTGAACCAAATCTATCCGGTAGTTTTTGCGTGATGCTGGAACATACATTCAGACAGACAAAAATAAAAATATTTTCGGCATTAAAATTAGAACCCAGACTAGACCATGCAAAAGTAACCTAAAAAAACAAAAAAAAAAACAATGTCCGGTTTTGACTTCGCTACGATTTTATCATAATTATGTAGGTATAGATTATCTAAATGCATGTTTCTCGAAGACATTTGGGTTTTCTGACAAATTATCGTTTGATTAAATGCAATAATAAATAGTAAATAATAATATAATATATTTAATACTAATACTTAGTTACATCTACTCTAGCTGTTGCCCGCAGCTTCGTCTGCGTGTATTTTGTAATATTTTTTTTTATACAAAAGTACAATATGGATAGTAGACGTCTAGATGTCCTGCTCCAGGTCCCTGGCTACTTATCTGTCAAATTAAAAACGATCGGTGTACTAAGGTTCAGTGGTTTAGGTGTTACGGTTACGGTAACAGACAGACAGATTTAGTCTGCCCGCGGCTTCGCCCGCGTGGATGTCGGAAATTATCTCACGGGAACGTGCTAACGGGATAAATAGTATCCTATCTTCCGAATCCATTCAGCCATTAAAGCGTGAAAAGGTAAGCGTGGTAAGGACAGACAGATAATAAAAAAATTAAAAAATGCAAATAATCTTTTTTATATTTTTAATACACAGGTTTTAATGATTCTAAATGTTTAACTTATTTTTTTTTACTAATATCTTATTATCACCATTCATTTTAAATACTCTAGCGCCGCCATTGACATGCTTATTACCTACTTATTAGCCAAGTTATTTTATAACTTCAAATTGTAACAAGTAATAGCTGTTAAGCGGATGGATATAGATACTAAAATAAATAATACTTCAAGATACGGGTTTTTAAAATTCTTTAAATCTCTTAAAAAAGGGCACACAAAAATTTCGTTATACATGTGAAATTTAAAATCATCCCCTATTCTAACCCCTCGGGCGATGATTTTACAAAAACGCTGAAACAAATAGTTTTTATTTCTTACCAAAAGCATACATTAATATTTTCATATCTCTAACTTCCCATACAAACTTGCATCCCCTATATCACCCCATTTAGGATCATTTTTGAGACAAAAAGTATCCTATGTCCTTCCCCAGGATGCCATTATCGAAATCCGTTTAGTGGTTAAGGCGTGAAAAGGTAACATACAGACAGACAGAGTTACTTTCGAATTTATAATATTACTAGCTTTTGCCCACAGCTTCGCTCGCGTTAGTTTAGAATTTGTCAATCAATTCGGGTTGTACTCTGCTTGTTGTTTGGCCGTTCCAATCATGGGCTCAGAACAGTACTTTTTTTCTCAACTAAAGGTGGGTATTTTTTTCTGTAGGTATCCCTGACAACTTATAATTGCGAAATGTCATGATGATCAGTTCAGCGGCTTAGGGCGTGAAAAGGTATCATCAAGCAAACAAACTTACTTTCGTATTTATAATAATATTATAGTTGGGATTTATAGTATGGATTATGGATAGAATAGAATACAATAGTTCTTTAAAGAAAGTAGGTACGAGTTACAGATTTTAAGTTTAAAATGATCCTTATGCGAACTACCTTACCTGACTAAGGCAAGAAAACAGTTTAAGCTATAATAATAAAGACTCATTCAATATAAATATTATTATCACATTCAATCAAATCAATACAAGTTTACCATAACAACATGAAATTCAGTAAATATGTAATTTGAAATTGGCAATACAATACATGGATACGAATCAGTATGGGTACATAGATAATGATCATCATCTGCCTAGCCTTTTCCCAACTAGGTATGTTGGGGTCGGCTTCCAGTCTAACCGGGTACATAGATAATGATAATAATCTTAAATTAAATGAACGAGTCTGCCGACAGACCCCACCAGGGTTTTTGAAACAGTTGATTGCGAAGCAAAGCCTAGGTCTCAGAACAATAACAAATATTTTTTTAAATACTTAAGAGAATGTTTCAAATCAATTTCCTGTCATCCGTCAAAAATAGATGGCTAGCATTACAGATAATAAAATATTTTTTCTATTTTTAAATTCGACAAAACCAAAAAGTTAATAATAATAATCAAGGAGGTCAATAAATAAATAGTTTCGTATTGATAGTGACACGTCTCCGTAATTAATGGGTCCGGTAGGCTTATTTGGTATGCGTGGCAATAACATTGTGAGTGGTGTGGTGTAGCTGGACAATCTAGTTTTCCATTACGAGTAATAAATATTATTATAACATAGCACTTAGATGTACGTAGATATAAACTTAGATATACCTATACAGGTACCTACCAGCGGAACTCGTTGAGATCGTGGACGGACTTTAGATGAGGTTCTAGTATCGACTGTCTGTCATGAGCTGTGCTGTGACCCATGTCATGTCCTAAGTAGTTGTAGTTGAAATAGATTTGTTTACTTCAATGCTAAGATAGGTAGTGGCAACTGGCAAGTTTTGTGCATTATGCAAAGCGTTACCGCGAGCTGGTAATACCTATCGTATTGCTCTAGTTGGTATCCAATGACCAATGATTAGCATTAGTTTCCATTGCAGTATCATAATCACTATATTCTTATAGTCTAAGGAAGCTATGGACGTGAACCGTTGTGTATATCAAGCAAGTAGTTATCTTAAATGGAGGTCCATCTGCTATAAAATTGCTTCTAATTGATGATTCAGTTAATTTTCAGTAACGTTTAGTAACCTCTCACCTAACAATCAATGAGTAACTAATTCCTTGTGGTGCCGACGTTCCTTAATCTGTTATGAATCATACTCTCTGGGTCTCCAAGTCATCATCGTCTGCCTAGCCTGTTCCCAACTATGATGGGATCGGAAGAAAGGAGTAGGTACCTATGCAATAAGGATGGTAGCAGGTGACGTTCTGTAGATTCTGCCTACACTCATGAGAACTTGGTGTGGTTTTGTTTGTAATACCAGTACCTACTTTACATGGAGCGACTATTCCTTCACAACCTAGTATCTGGCCAATACAGTAATATTTCCTTTACTTATAGAGTCTAACGGACGTGCGAGTTGGCAGTTGGCTTCGGTACCTTATGTCCTCGTATGCCTGCTGAAGGTCCGGACCTTATGGTTCCGAGATATGCGCAAAGATTAAAATATAATAATAATAATACATATTTATTCAGTATTAAAACTGGTAAAATAAGTCGGAGAAAAACTTTTTCGTATTTCATAGGTAAGTACCTAAGTATAAAGTTGTAGTTAAATCTCTTTGGCTGTACAGTACTGTTTGTATCTGGCTGGTTTTGGTACCTTTTAATAGATGACATTTTTAAAAGTAAAAACGATTTCCCGCACTTTTTCTTTTTGTGTTTTCTGTCCGCCAAAATGAGTAAATCTAACGAATTAATTCGATACATTGTGAAAAAAGGGGTTAATGCGACACAAGTCGCGAAAAAAGTATGTGACGTTTATGGACCTAATGCAGTGACAGTAAGAGTAGCACAAAGTTGGTTCAAGCGTTTTTAGTTCGGAAATTTAGATATCAAGATGCAGGTCTCTCTGGTCGCCCTGTTACGGATAAAGTCGATGGCATTTTTGAAAACCTGGAGCAACATTAGTAGTATCGACACAGCTGAAGAGTTAGGGGTTGACCACATGAACTGTTTTGACACATTTGAAAATGTCTGGGTATACAAAAAAGGTCGATATTTGGGTGCCACACGAGCTCTTAGTCTTAAAGGAGAGGACAAAATTGGTACAATATTCCGAAGATTTTTAAACGCTAATGTGATATACCTTTTTAGAAAGCTTATTTATTAAGCTACTCGATTGTAGTTAAATATGATTTTTTCAGGCGCGCGTTTTTGTGAAAAAGTGAAAAATGTTTCAGTACAAACAAAACGCACATACTTAGCCTTTATTTATTCATTTCTATGCAATATTATTATTTTAAATGCATTTTATTATATAATTTTAGCTGCAGCTCCCAGAAATTGAGACAAAAAATATTGAATACCATGACAACGCAATATCAAAACGTGTCGATAGGAAGTCAAAAATCTGTAAATGTCAGAATGACGTTGATTACGTTGAAATAAAAAAAACACCTCCACTGCACTGGTAAAGTTCGCGGGGCGGAGTGTTTTTATCACAGAGTACTTTTTAGTATACTGAGAGTTTTTATATGTATTTATGTAGAGAAATACATCAAAAAATTTATTAATGTACTTAATCAAATATGTCGGTAAGCCGTCTAACGTTTTGGACCGAGCTGCTCCTAACTGACAAGTGACAATGACATTGACATTGTTGACATTTGCCACAGGGCTGCCAGCCCTAAAATATAAATAATGTTTGTAGTTAGTGATGCCAGGATTTTATTTTTCAACACTTGTTTTAAAAAAACGGGCGACTGTAAAAAAAAAATGGAATGCCCCAAGACATCACAATAATTACCCTCTTTTAGCCTATATAGCTCAGAAGGCTGTTTCAATTTTCAATTATTTTAGTACCAAGCCCCATACATTTATTGAACGTCTCCTTTGTATACAAAATACGAAAGAACTTTTCCCCGACCTCATAATAACATAAAATCTTAGAAATACTTTACAAAGACATACCTAATAATGTTATAGATAGATGCCTGTACTGAAATAAACCTGTATCTGAGGCGGCATGCGCTCATACCTACTTTATAAAAATAACAATAAAGTCTTGAAATTATGCCAAAATTTAATTAATTCAATATTTTATACCTAGTTTGCTTAAGAGCGTTTATACCTTATGAGTGGCAACGTCGCAATTTAGTGTCATATTTCGTGGTTTCCAATTTTTATCATTTAATCGGAGCTATATTTAAAAAATCTGCTTAATTAACTTTTTAGAATTATGTGAAAACTGTGTAAAAGGTAAGAAATCGTTCCGTTTACAGTTAGTTGTATTTATATGCAAATAATACATTGCAAACTTGCAGGGCGTTATTTTCATTGTAAAATACCTGTAAGCATTACGGTTACTTATTTTTTAAACACTTTCACGTAATTCTAAAAAGTTAATTAAACAGATTTTTAAAATATAGCTCCGATTAAATGATAAAAATTGAAAACCACGAAATATGACACTAAATTGAGACGTTGCCACTCATAAGGTATAAACGCTCTTAATGAGATACCCCTTGGTAAGAATGGGTCTCCAAGTATTAAAAGTTCTACTATGGGTAAGCACCCTCAATGCCCATAGCATTGAGACCTGAAGGTCAGTTGAATGGTTCATCGTAATTTAGGTAATTAGGCCTACACCGACAGTTTGTCGATTACAATAGGTAATTGAGATTGACGTTGGCGCTACCTTATCAGGCACATGAATCACTGTTTACGAAAAAACCGGATGCTAATTTAGTATGTTTCCTTCTTGACAGAAAAATACAGTTCCACTTATCTGACCCGTTTGAACCCTGGACCTCCTGATTTAATCGCGCGGGTAACCACGGAACCAGAGGCGGTCAGTACTACGATTAAATACTCTTATCTCTTGTATCAGCAGAGCAGGTATCGATAGCCATAAAAAATATTTTTAGGGTTCCGTAACCAAAGGGTGCCAACAGAACCATATTACTAAGCCTCCACTGTCCGTCAGTCAGTCCGACTACTGTCTGTCAGCGGGCTGCATCTCGTTAATCGTAATAGGTATATAGACAGTTGAAATTTTCACAGTGAATATATTTCTATTACCGCTAATAATAACAACAAATAATAATAATAAAATAAAGTTAACAAAAGGGGTCTCCGTAAAAGAAACATGTTTTTTTTCGGCCTGTTTTCCCTTGTGGTAAACAAACCCTTTCGGCCTTATTACAAAACAAGGTTTTTCTTTTGACATGGTTTAAACCATCGAGCCTGTTTTTGAAATAAGAACATAACTGAAATCGAAATACAGTTCCTTTTACAAAACTGTCAACTTAGTCCGGTCTTAGATTGTCAATTTTGTATTAAGAACTTTACTAAAGTCGGCATAAAGTTCCAAATACAAAAACTAAATCGAATGTGTAGGTTGGGGCTAAAGTTAGATCGTGTTTTGTAATAAGACGGTTTCGGTCTTATTACAAAACAAGGTTTTTCTTTAGACATGGTTTAAACCATCGACCCTGTTTTTGAAATAAGAACCTAACAGAAATCCAAATACAGTTCCTTTTACAAAACTGACAACTTAGTCCGGTCTAAGGTGGTCAATTTTGAATTAAGAACTTTACTGAAGTCGGCTTAAAGTTCGAAATACAAAAACTGGCTTGAAGGTTTAGGCTCGGGCTAAAGTTAGATCGTGTTTTGTAATAAGACAGTTAGTGTGCGTCCGACTCGCATTTGGCCGGTTTTTTTATACTCATGAACCTAACAGGAAAACGCAATCGAATTATGATTGTACAGACGGCTACACATCAAGCTATACATTTCCAGTTTACACTGACCTCTCACCGTAGGTACGGAACTCCTATACAAGGCGAGATCAGCTTATACTGGAAAATTATAGCTTGATCTGTAGTCGTGCGTAGGTAAGTAGAGTTCATTGTAGAAATAAGAGGTATACTTTTCTTAGCTGTTAGCTGGTAGGTGTCTACTGCCTTGTACTTGCCTCAATCAATCAACTCATCCTATTGCCGTCCACTGCAGGGCACAAGCCTCTCCCAGGCTGCGCCACAACACCCTGTCCTCCGCCTTCCGCATCCAGTCTGTCCCAACCACCGCCTGCCTATTATTAGGATAGCTTCAGGTTTAAAGTTTATGTACAAGATATCTCAACGAGTCGGCCCAGACACCGACTTGCTGAATATAGCCCATATTCAGCAAGTTGGTGACTGGGCCGACTCGTTGAGATATCTTGTACATAAACTTTAAACCACCCAGGGTGCGCTAAAAGTTGAAATATTCTTATACGAATTCGTGCCGACACGAAGTTTGGGTCTTCTCGCGTGTAGGAGTTGCAGTAGGTAGTAGTACATATCCATAGATTCCTTTTTGCTGATCCAGCACACTTTTCCTTAATATAAATGAACCACCATTCTTCACAAATTATTTTCTAAGCTGATCAGCCAAAGAGGATACTAACAAAAACGCCGTTAACATATTTGGACTAAAACAAAAGTACCTACTAACACATACCTACCAAAAATTAACAGTTAATTGCTACACCCATATTATTTACCCACTCCAGCAGTTTCTAGAAATTCAATAGAGTATGTACTCGTATATATATTTTATACCTACATACATCAAATATCAGCCAACGCATTTCCACTTTAATACAAAATTATGTGCAAGAATGACTAAGCTAATTCAAAAACTAAATGCATTGATAATTAATCTTATAATCGACTGATATTTGCGAAATACAATGCCTTTTAACGTGCAGTGTGGGCTGAATTGCGAGCGACAGCTGCTGCTTCATTCACTTCATAAAAACCCCATAACAAAAGATCACATAAACATTTATATAGTAAAACAAACGAAGCTCTATATTAAGAATATAAAGTTCAAACTCCTTTGACCGAAGTGTGGATTTGTTGGCTGTGAACAAAAGGAGACGAGGTTTACCAATAATTATGTAAGTTCCGTTACAGGCAGCGAATGCCCCACCTCCGCTCTTTCATTAATAAAGCAAGTAGTGTGTCCAAGTGAATTAGTTTCGTTTCGTCGTAAACAAAAATGATGGTGGCACGCGAAGGTTGACTCCGCACGCAAGTATACCAATACGGCTACATTATTGATGCAACAAGTAGCTGACTAGATACCCAAACGTGGCAAATGGGCCTGCAAGGATAGAAGAAAAAGTCTACCAATCCCTAACGTAAAGCCTAAAACCCTTCCGGATAAATAATGACCCAAAAATATCCTACAGAAAACTATAAAATGTTCTCATATTAAAGATCATGGGTAGACATTTCCAGTCTTTTAATCAGACTATGCAACTAAAGCCTCAAAAAGAACAAAACTTGACCTTAACCTTTAGCCCACACGCCACTTCTTTCATTGGCAAAACTACGCTCAACAAAAATTTAATTAAACTATTAATAAAAAGTCCACAGACAATCGCGTTCTTATTATGCAAGTCTGCAAGCGCAGCCACTCTTCCCTTTTGCGCAAAACGGCCCATTCATCTCTCGTAATTAAAAATGGTAGCGCCAAGAACATTATTTTGCTTTTTACTTTTTACATGGCCAGACAGTTAATGCAAAGCCAAGGTACAGTTGCTAACAGTTTCCTTTGGGAACTTTTTCTTCATACCTTCAATGTTTTTCACGGAATACAGCAGAATCTCACAATACGTGATACTTCACACTGCATGGCATTTATTGCTGTATTGTCGTGGGATCTTATACCGTTCAGTTCGAGCCAATACAGGTTAATAATTGTCTACATACGTATTTCTAAATAAGACGATGATAAAGATTTAAGACGCATTTGAAGTCCTAAATCTCCAGGATCCCTAACTTTTTACGGCAGATTCCCTTTCTTCTTTGTACGATAACACTGCTGATCCATTCAAAGGTGGTGGGATAGCTAGTAAACTTGCAATTCTGAACACCCTATTTGGACACTGGATGAAAGCCTCACCGTTGCAAAACATTTAGATACCTATGACATTGTCGAACGCCTTTGTTCTGTGATTTTATGACGATTGTTTACTCAGTTTCTACATTAATGACATTTAGCCCAGTCAGCTCTTCTTCGTTAACAACAAACTAATACTGATCAATTAAATTCCTGACCTTTCGTTAAGTGCTTAAAATTAAAAGGCATTGTAAAGTAAAAGCTTTGACCTTTCCACTCTCAACAAATGCAGAAGTGCAGGGAGGGCGGAAACAGGGCGTTTGCAGGATGTCTATATTTGTACCGGGTCGATTTAGTCCAAGAATAGATGCCATAGGTCAATAGGTCACCTGCTTTCCTATAGGTGTGGCTGCTGTACCTACGTCACGGGGCGTACGTAACGTCATAGATTGTAATCTAGTTTACGCTTACGTCACAGGTCAGGCTCGGTCCGTTAAAAACTAAAATGTCACGTAATTTTCCTGATGATGGAAAATAGGTACGTAAAGTTTGTACCTGACGAGTGACGCAATTATATTAAACTTTACTTACCAAATTTAATTTACGTGCGTCACTCGTCAGGTACAAACTTTTTAGTGTTATTTTAGGAATCATTGTTTAGTGACGAGAGTGGTTTTTATTATGTGTTCTTTTCTCAGCTGATCCAAACGGACCGACACATCTGAAGACAAGAGAGTCTGAAAAGTCAACTACATACATTCAAACCTAAATTGAATTGTGAAATGTAACAGATAACGCCCCTTTCTACCTATAAATACCTTCATATTGCAGCGTTTGTTTCATCCCCTTTCCTTCCTTGTGTTTGACCCTTGGCCTTCCGCCGTTAAACGCAGATCTATAAAGGCACATTATGTTGCACAGCAACTGACATGGCATCTAGGCACCTTTATTTGACATATTTTTTGCAGTGCTCAGCATCAGGTTCCAAGTGTTCGAGTATAATTTCCTGTTTATGTAATTCATTTACGAGAACGATTGTACGACGAACAGCATCGAGTCTACCCACGCATACGTTTGTTTTTTTTCTCAAATCCACCGATCAGCCATCAATTGACACTTACAGCTTGCGGGATGCCAGCTGATATCCAATTCTCATTATAATACACCCAGCTCGGTACACAAAGATAACATAATGGATTTATTTGCTAACTTATCACTGAAGTTATGAATGAACCAAACTCCGATAAGGCCAGTTATAAATTGTCATTAATTTGTTTTGATTACAGAAACGAATCTTGTTTATCCTGAACGGTTAATACAAAATAATATTATTTGAACAAGATGATACTTAGTTCATTTTGTTCCGGTTCTGATGGAGATAAGCCCTTTAAAAGGTCAATAGGATTAATGTTTATGTTGTACTACAACATTGTTTAAATAAATATTGATTAATCAATAATGGCCTCATTATGACTTCCTGTCCTGATACTAAAATAAACAGTCTTCCAGTCTGGGAAAAATATTTTACGTCTATGATAGATAGGTCGAAGGTACTTCAAACAATCAAAGGAAGCATGCCT
The DNA here is from genome assembly GCA_937001585.2 of Brachylomia viminalis. NCBI lineage: Eukaryota > Metazoa > Arthropoda > Insecta > Lepidoptera > Noctuidae > Brachylomia > Brachylomia viminalis. The sequence continues at coordinate 17,647,429 of OW443299.2, forward strand.
AATCCTACTTGATACACGAAGTGGGATTGTTAAACCTTTTTAAAACCACGTTTGAGTAAGTAGTTAGGTTTAACGGTTTTAAATGAAAACCCCGGACCACCAGTATTGCTGCTTTGTATTAATTCGGGAACATGTACCTTCCCAACAAAAGTCAACGTGTATTAGCTACTTTGTTAGCTTACAATATACTCGCAGTTATTGACAATTTAACTGAGACGAATCAGTATTATCTAGTACTTCTAATAATACTGTACTTAATTGATTCGTTCAACCTTTAGAGTCGACAAAAGAGAAGCATTTAAGAATATTTTACTATATCACCGAAATATAAATCGCTTCTCTGGCAAAATCCTAGAAGTGGAAATGTTAATAGGTACATAGATAAATATCAAGGATATGTCTAGTGTTTTTGTGAAACCTGGTTAAAACCAGATAGGGTGTTGTTAATTTTTCAGTTGCCAGTCAACAACAGGTCCTCAATAGGAGGTGGTATCTTAATATTATGTAATAGTTGTTTTAGATATACATATTAAAATAAAGGATATCACTGCTTGCTCTGTTGATCACTTATGTGAGGTAGCATGTGCAGAGGTTGAACGCCATTACTTTCTTATGTGTTTAATAGACCACCAGTCTCAAACTTGTCATATTTTTTTATCATTATGGAAAAAATACTAAGTACCTAACCTTTAGATAATAAATTAGTTTTTGTTCGTGGTGACCTAAATATTGATCTATTAGTTAATTCACCGGAAAAATTTAAGCTTAGGTATGTCATAATCAAAAACAAATATTAAGCTACTAGGATAACAGTAACCTCAGCTTCATGCATAGACAATCTATTTACTAATTGTAAACTAAAAGACTCGTCCTTAATTAGTGGCGTCTATTCTACTATATAAAAATAAGTCGGGTTTTCCTTCCTGACGCTATAACTCCAGAACGCACGAACCGATTTCCACGGTTTTGCATTCGTTGGAAAGGTCTCGGGCTCCGTGAGGTTTATAGCAAAGAAAATTCAGGAAAAATTTGGCGAAACGGAGTTCGCCGGGTTTGCTAGTTGACGTATAAAATTGTTTGTACAAACCTACTTACAGAAATAAAAATCAGCTTGTATCATTTAACTTAGATAAACATTTACACTTAGATAAAACCATTAAATTAAGTCCTCTGACTAAAAATAAGTTGAATAATAATGTTCTTAGCAATCTTTCAAAAACTTGTTTTGATTCACAAGACCACATTACAAACTACAGTAATTTTTTTTTTCTACAGTATGCGAGAAATTAATTTACAATTTAAATTTACAATAAAGCCTGTCCTGTAAAAAAATTATGTAAAATTAATGGGCCACTGCTGCATTAACTTTAAAATTTATTTATCAACATCTCAATAGAGGTTATGAAATCTCTCCCCTCATTATCTATGTTAGCTGAATCTCTTCTCAAACAAAACTTCACTAAGGACATTCCAAGTTTTGAATTCAAGCCCATTCTATTGCCATAATTAAAAAAGCATCGGGGGATTCCCGTTAATGTTCTTCATAGTAAAGTAGTACCAATTTTCAAATCGGATAGTAAGAGTGATGCCTCTAATTATAGACCTATATCTCTGCTACCAGCATGAGTATGCTGGTACTCAGTAAAATCTATAAAAAAAGTAATGCTATACCATAAATGTTGTCACATTTTAACTCAAATGGGATTCTAGATAATCGCCACTTTTGTTTTACAAAAGGTAGACCTAGGTAGGTAGGGTAGGGAGAACTTTATTATAAAAAACATCTATATATACTATACCCATGTTTGCAAGGAAATAAATGATTTGATTTGATTTGATTTAGGTCGACGACTGACGCGACAGTAAAACTCCCAATAAATAAATACATTTTGGAATCCTGGGAGAAGTACCAGGATGCAATTGGCATTGTCTCTGACCTCTCAAAAGCGTTTGATTGCGTTGATTCAGTTGAGTTGAGTTGATTGAATACACAGATTTGTAAATTACACCAATACGGAATTCGTGGACAAGCTGCTGAGCTTGTTCTTTTCTATCAAACAAACAGGTAGCAAAAAGTAAACATTAACGGGGCGACGCGACGTCTTCGGGATCTCTAGTTAAGATGGGCGTACCTCAAGGCTAGATTCTTGGCCAATTTCTATTTCTAGTTTTTTAATGAAATAATGACCTTCCTTACATGATGGCTAACTTATCGGTTAAAATTTTATTCGCTTATGACTTTTCGCTTATTTTTAAAACAGACAGAAAAGATACGGATGTGTTACATGTCAACCATGGCTGTTCTATCGAAATGGTTTGCAGCTAATAATCTTTTACATAATGCGAATAAAATTAAATGTCATAAGTTCTCATTACCAAATTTACTTCCAGTGGGTCTAGATTTAAAACTTGATGGCAAGAAACTAGATGCTATTGCGAAAACTGTATTTCTAGGAATTAATTTAGATTCAAAATTGCAATGGGGCGCCCACATTTAGATAGATTAAGTTCAACTGCATATTATGCGTAAGAAAAATAAGGCAGCTGACTGATATAGCCACAGCTAGGTTAGTATAATTTGCTTATTTCCACCGTATTATGTCTTATGGCGTTCTGATGTGGGGATCGGCAGCTGACGAAGATTCAATCTTCATTATACAAAAGAGGGCAATCCGAGAGATCTACAATTTGGGTCCTCGCGAGTCTCTTAGAAACAAATTCAAAGAAGTTGATATAGGTACTAACTAGGCCTTCTCTTTATATCTTAGAAAGTATTTTGTATGTTCACAAAACGTAGGACTTTTCAAAATAAGAAAAGTTTTCTATATTATTAATACTCGATGTAAAAATGAAATTGTGATACCCAAATTTAGATTAACTAAGGGCTGATTTTTCAATAGTCATATAACTATTATCTGAAGAATAAATATGACAGTTTGACATATTTTCTATACAAAATCTGTCAAACCACCATAATTATTCCTCAGATAAAAATTATCTGACTATTGAAAAATCAGCCCTAAAACTAGCAAATTAAGTAATTTCTTATATAAACAGTATCCGCCTTTATAAAAAGTCGCCAAAGTCAGTTACAGAACGTAGCGATGGAAAGTTCAATACCCACATCAAACGTGTCCATAACAAAACGTGTCCAAGTATATTATAAGATTAAAGACTACGTTTAACGTAGCCTCTAATCTTATATATAATATACTTTTTGACAAGGAAGTCTGGCAATAATTTCTTCTGCACATGTGGCTTCCCTGGTACCTCATTAACGACATATCTATGTAAATGTCTATTAGCTGATACCAAATTACGATGTATATTTATTTTATTTTTTACGTAGGTACTTATTAGAAATGATCTTCTCATTATTTGACATTATATACCTACAATTCTAGTTTCAAGCCAATTATTTACTAGTGATTGTAATGGCAATCATGTCATTTGGTTTAAATAGGTTTTTATTATTATTTTTTTATAAATTAATTATTTTATGTTTTGTGAATGTGAGAACGTGTAGGCCTTGTAGACTGTATTTTTGTAGACTATTTTCAATCTTATTAAATACTCTACCTTGCCGGCTCTTCTCCAGCACCGTGCTGCGTATAAGTTCTGACGTTTCACACGTGCCCATGTAGGTTTATGTGACAATCATATTTTTATTTTGAAAATCACATAGCTCCACTTGGCGTCTTGCCCGGAAATACACTTTTTCTGTAGCCGTCAAGTATTTTACCAAACTCTTCAAGAATTTCACTTACTGAAAACTTAAAACCCTTCGAAGTGTGCTCAAGGTTCCAATTTATCTACCTATCTAGCCACATGTTGCACGAAATAAAAAATATGTAGTGAATGGGCCGAGAGTGGATCGTCGGCGATTCATAAAATTCAGCTTCGCCCTGAATGGAGCATCTGGTTGGCCAGGTGCATCGACATCTTGCCTCTTGAGCCGTTGAGCGAACAAAGGGTGAACCACTTCTGCGAAATGTTCATGTATAGATATCGATAGTCGATACACTCGATGTAGCTTATACGTCGTTTCTTGCATCATACGAAGAGCTGCGAGGTTAATTTTCCAAGAAGTTTGTCTTATCTTGGAGATTGCAGTTTTTTACTATAATTTACTTTTTCGGCAGGTGCAATTCATGAAGATAATCGCGTATGAGCAGCAGCAACTAAGATAGTCTCAAAATAAAATAACGAACATTTTAATATTGGGACCCATGAAATTTATGTTGCAACCTCAGATCATATGATCTGAGGTTGCAACTCATGTTACTTGGATACAAAAAAAAACTGCTGAGAAAATAAATTAAACCGTAAGCTAGAACCTAGCTCAGCTAATAAACTTGAAATTTAAACATAAATCGGATTCTGAAACCAGGTTCATACATACAGAATAGAGCAACTTTGCGCGCGTAAAGTGGCGGAGCAAGTCAATAAGTAACTACAAGCGAGTAGTTAACCACTCTCCCTGCTGTATCTAGCACGGATCTCTATTTTTACATGCCGCAAACTTAAATTAATTAGTGCCCGTCATTTAATCCGAGGAGCAGTCTTGTAGGTGGGTGCGCGCGTTCCCACGGTGCGCCCGCGCCGCCGGAAACCGTCCCCCCTCGCCCCTCCCGCCCCTCCGGCCCATGACGCCCGCGCACTGGTGCTAAGCCCCGAATCGATCCATCGCTCACGCACTCGCTTCCCATCAAAACTAAAAACCGCCTGATTCACTTATTCAGCTGCGAAACCATGCCGAAGGCACGAATAGCGAAATATCTATTCATAGAGCGACACCCGGCGTCCCTTTTACAGCTCTATTGCGCTTCCTTCCGTTTTGTACTGTCCAAATCATCCCAGTTATGGCAAGTATTCAATCTCGCACGCTATTATTGTATTTACGTGTCCGTAACATAGATTATAATCGCGTACAATTTTGGCATGAAATCTGCAGTCGTGCCGAAACAATCGCACGCACATAGTCATAATTTGAGCAGATTTAAAGTTTTTAATGGTGAAAAAAGCTTTGAGGTTATACAATAGGTCTTTCGCAAAGGTCCGGAAGGAAGTGATTAGTAAAATAATGTCCTTGTTTGTAACTACGGAATTACTTCCGCTGGTTCATTGTATCTCTTCTTGGTTTAAAATGCTTACCTGGTGGAATACAATGGTGGTCATATTCGGCAGAAAAACTGTGCTAATGCTAAGTTCGGCCAACAATGGGTGGAAACGAATACAAGGCCGATATCGCCATTATAGTATTGTGATGATAAGTTTACAGTATAATTGTTGTTTCAATATTAAAGGATAATAGTAAGTGAACAATATTAGGAACAAGGAAGTACACAGATCCGAGATATAAATAATGAGTTATAAAACTTGATTGAAGACTTTTTGGTAACCATCAGAAGCTATATGTATCTGGTCCATCAACGTTGAATGAATGAAAAACGTATACTGAACAATTTCACTGCTTTACATTTAGTAGGTAACTGTCCATTTTAAGACTTGACAGCATAGTGATAACATTACAGATGTTGACATGACCACCAAAATAGACACTTGGTGCTTTTGAAAGAAATATTCAAACCTGTGTTTAAGTTAAAATTATGTTCCTAGAGTTAACCTTATGCATATTTACTTAACGCCTTATGTCCCCACACAAAATATTCTTGATCAACCTTTCATCTTCTTCTATTTTCGCGTTTCGTACTTTATTGATGAGCCAGGTATTTATGGCAATTAGTCCCTGTCCCTGGCCTTTTCATAAGAGTGATCTATGAGAATCGGTGTTTTCATGTTTGCTGCCATATTGTACCCCTCTGATTCCTTCAGTAATAGTATTCCTTCGGCTCGAAAAAAACATTCGCTCAGAACAAACGCAGTTACAACACATGAACAAGTGAGTAAGTACACACCTACCTATTGTAAGCTCATTTCATTTCACTCAAGGACTCAGTCGCAAGTCTTGTATGGGTAAATAAAGGGGCTTGAGGCCGCCCGCTCGACCTTAAAGGTTGCGAGGCGGGCATCGAACCTCGTAACACGTTATGTAACGCGAAACGCAAACTGACGCGTTTATTTACACGGTTAAAAACGACATTGGTACAAACGTTTGGTGGTGATGCTGAGCGTTTTGTGCTTTACGAATTTGTTTCAGGATTTTTGCAAATGATTTGCTAAGGCAAATGGCTATGCTCTTTAATATCTAGATATATAATATTAGTAGCATCACATGGTATAACAAGGGCGGCCAACCTTCAGTGATTGGGAAAGTATATGAAGAAGAAGTAGAAGATGACAAAGGGAAAACCTTTGGGAGTCGGGACGCTAATGACAGTGGAAAGGAGAAAAAAAACGATGAGAGGTAGACTCTATGATATTTTCAAATTGAGCAACAATAACCCAATGAAGGAATATTATCCTGATATTTTAATCTCTACGAGTGGCTTAATGCTATATAAATCAATAAGCAAAGCACACCATGACGAAAACAAATGGCTATACTCCAATTTCAAAATAGTCACGAATGACCCAAAGACCTTCGGTTAAACATAACAATAAAACGAAAAAACATGTACGTCTTAAAAGTAAACATTCAAGATTGACCAGGCTTGCGCAGGAGTGGGTCCTGTAAGGCTGCGCGCGTGCCTGCAAACAAAGCGAGCCCGCCGCCCGCACGTCCCACCCCGCGACACCCCGTCACAAATAATAAGCAAATACACTTTGTTCCCTCACATGCTTTATTTTTTATTTTAACAGTTGCTTATACGAGTATGTACCTAGAAGAACGTTGCTTTGGTCACGGACGAGGAGTTTTGAAGAATAGATTTATGAACGATCTAAAATGATTTTGCAAAGATTTGTAATAGAGACTTTGTTAATATGTGCATCAGAGTTGTTAAACATTGTTGTTGCATTAACTAAGTAGGTAGTCATGTTGAAGTCAGTTGAAAAAGAGTTCTTGACTTGAATTCAAATTTGCAAAATGATTTTTTACGGACTGGAGCAAATACATAGGTTACCAAAGTAGTAAGTAGAATACCTACCTAATAGGTTTTGCCGTGCAATTTGGGCACGTTTATGACCCCAAAATTAAGGAACCCTATTATGATGGCGTGGAAAGTCTTCATAATGATTCAGATAAAAACATAAGTTCCTAAAGACCTAAACATGGTTCCGCCATGAATAAGATTTTGGTACTTTTAAGATCTAAAAAAAAGTCTGCTAAACAATACACATCTACAAAAATATCAGACAGCATAAAATTGAATGGAACAAAAAATATCCACTAACATCAAAATAATTCTGTTTATAATATAGAAACAGTAATGAATGAGGATCCCAAAGTATCAAGAAAAAATGATTCTGAATATCTAATAACGAATCTGAATTCAAACAAAACGGCCATAAGGCTGTAACTGGCACCTAACAATGATTTACTATAAAACAAAAACCGACGCAGGCGCAGGCTGCAGGGTAAACTTGATGAATTAAATGTCCATTGTTGTTGCATGTCCGGGCTGCATCGTGGCGGGAACTCAAATTGGTGGGGTGTATAGTGCCGAAGTTTGGGAGAAGGAATGTGTCGGCAGGTGTGCGGCCCATAGCCAGGTAAGGTTTAACATGGATGTGATTGTAACACTCCTCTTACATCTTTAAATGGGCATGTTTTTCCAATACAGTTTCAACAATGCTAGTTTTAGTAGAGCTAAAACTTTCAATGACACAACTTGATATGATTATTTGGACGATAGAGATCCGTATCTAACTATAACCTTCAATAAGATAAACTGATATTATGACCTAATTAAGGTAGATACTGATACAAATCAAGTTAACTTCAAGATACATCAAGAGAAGCTGAAATATAGCTCAATTTAATATTAAATACTTATTACAAGACACAAGAAGCGTATCCAGACAAAAGACCAAGTAAAAAACAAGAAAACAACGAAAGAGAATTTCAAGTTGATAGGAGGGGCGAAGCACCGTCCTAATTTTGCTATCAAAACATTAGGAATCAAAGGAAATAAATGCTATTCAACAGTGATAACTCGACGAATGTCCACACTATTTCTTACCGAATATAATTCGGGAACCACATGTCATTTCCTTTACGGCCCCCATACGGGGCGGGGATGCACGCAGCGATTTCAATAAAAAACTATGTGATTCGCTTTGAAGGGTTATGTTGCGAATTACATTATGTATAGCAGCAGGTTTGTCTAAGAACTATGTCATTTGCTAGGTTCCTATATTAGAAACGTTTATTTCCTGGCTTAGATTGGGGATGAAGGCAGCAAAAATGATCTCTAAAAAACTAACACTTTGTGAGCCAGCAAGCATCGAGCATTACGTAACGCTTTGAAGGCTACCTACTTTCTTGCCAAAATTTCGTTATATTTCATGTCAGCGTTGCCTCTGGTACATATCTATATCCTATTGCAGATATCTAATGCTTTAGCGAGTTACCGCTTATCATCAGATGGGCTATGTCAGCTTGTTGGGCATCCAGTAACAAAAAAAACTCGTCGCAAATGGCTGAAATCCTTATACCTAATGTATCCTTGCGAGTCTACTCAAAACAAGTGCGATTAGATCAAGATGCCACTTTACATACAAAATAGAGAAGCGGCAAAATCAAGGAACAACTTTTTATCGATTTGACAGAGGACCAACGTGCAGTGCATTCGTATTGTTTAATCCTGCATTCAAAATTCGAATGTCCTATGCTAACTGTCAGTATTCAAATATATGCACACTCTATTAGGCTATGTTTATACAGAATGGTAGAGATGTAGCGCTGTCAGTTGGAAACATCAAAATCAGATATTTGTGTCCACCTGTCAAAAAAGTTTTTTATTCTAGCTAAGCGCAATATGTCTGTGACTAGGGTCGCGTCAATCATGCCAGTATTTCTTCTACATGCAATATTATTGAAACAATATTGAATGTATTTCCAAGTAGATTGTATAGTGTGAACAAAGCGATTGGCACTGAATGAGTGGTATTATCTGTTATTGATGTTGGTGAGTTATGTGTTTGCGACGCCCCGACAGTCGCCTGCGCAGCCGTGCAGTCTCACTTGGTCATCACTCGTGACGAGAATACGCTGTCTATACAACTTGTTAGGCAGAACTTTTAGCCTTGAATAAACTGTAAAATCAAGATTTTTTAAATGATACAATAATTTCCATTATTTTCTAGAGGGGCTCAAATTCTCCCTAAGGTGAAAGTTATATCTGACATCGATCATTGTTCGTATAGCAAATTCATTATTTTAAATTCTTTCTTTTTCTCTAGAACTAGCAAGAAGGTAAATCGCTTTTGGTGTTAGCAAGGTAGGTAGAATTGAAGCTAACTGTCTAGTGAGCGGCAAATTAGTTTTTTTCTTAACCCCAATTTTTTTTTCCAAAAGTTCCAGTATAACTTTGGAAATTATCTGATCTGTAAGATTTTGGTTCAAAACAAAAACTGAGACAAGTCTACACAATAGACTACTCTACTGTAGTTTTTTATTAGATTTTACGCAACCACAAAATTATTACAGCAATACTAGCATCTGATGTCACATGATGTGTCTGATGCACAGGAACGCCATAGCTTGTACTATTTTATTCTGTGGCCATAGTAATTTCGCGCCATTCAGTATACGTGTTTGGCGAGACAAGGATAGAAGAATAATTTCAAAACTGGGTAACTTCTCTATTTTTCCACCGGTTATTTTATTTTGTTTGCAACTTGACTTTTTTTTGTAACATCTTTAAAATAAGTAGTAATTAATGTATATTTTTGATAGTAGTCAAATACTACTTATACGAGTATGATGCCATAAGATAGACATTTATGAAATAATGCCATATTTTCAGACAACATTGCAAGTGGTCTGGCTTTAGGAAGGATGTGGTATGAATTGCCCCTCTATGAGCCAGTAACGGCTTTTATATTCAAAAATTACGTGAACATTTTTGAATTTCATACGCGTATCGCCTAACAGGAAACTGCCAACTGTGAGCACCATTAATAATATTGTACTGGCAACGTGACGGTAGGATCTAGCGTTCAGAGATAACTACTAAGGAGATAATAGCTAGTTAGATACATACATAGTTACTGGACCAAATACAATGATAATATACCAAATAATGTACAGATATTCTGTCAAGAGTCCGCCCTATGCTGATGAAACAGACGTCGAAGTGGAACGCACATGCGGCGAACAGGACACGGCGCATGCGCGAACATTAGCATGCAAGCGCACGCGCACGCCGGAAGCCGCGCGCGGGAACGGCCGCGCACTTACATCCAAGATGGCCGCGCACTTACGATGAATCGATAATTAATCGATAACCGATTTCATATTTAATTTCTATCGCACCTTATTAACAACATGCGATGTAACCTGGACTATTAGCAGGAAGACGATGGCGATGTCACAATCAGAATGCAAACCGCGCCAGATCCTTGAGACGACCAAATCGATCCCACGAAACTGATCAGTCCTGAACTGAATAATTAAACTGTTTTGTTTTATGGGAGGTCGTTTGTTTGATTGTTCGTTCATAAAAGGTATTCGGTATCTGCTCCTTCAACTACGTATACGGATGAGTACCTAACGATTGATAAAGTGTACAGACGGGAAGTTGGATGTCCTGGAGGTGAGATCTTATAAAATGTAGGTTCCGTGCCTCATTCGACCATAATCGCTGAATTTACGCAACTTTTAGATTATCCTGATACGAAGTTAACTACTGATCAGTTCAGGGTAAAATTACAGTAAACTTTTAAAGGAAGTCAGTGAAAAAGCTAGACTTATATCTCATCCGCCAGTTATTAAGTAAGCAGGTAGGTAGCAACTAGGTACAAAGACGTTCGCCTGCCAGTGCCTTGCCTATAGAAGTGGTGGATGCTATATGAGGGATCCAAACCACCTCAGAAAATCCTATAGATATTCTGGGTGCCCCAAAAAGAGAAACACAACAATTTATTTAAGGTTATTAGGAGAATGGGTGTTGCTTTCCAAGTAGCAAAAACCTAAACGTAGATAAACGTGACCCTTGTATGATAATCTATTTGGTTCTAATTAATTAATGTAATTATGCAGCACCATCCGACTGAAAATAAAAGTCCTAAATTTTCTGTCTATCTTAAATTATCTGATCGAAAAAAACTTAAGTACGAATTTAAAAGAATCACGAAATCTTACTACCTAATCTTACAAAAGAATTGTTCGAAAATTTGCTAATGCAATATACAAGGTCACGTTGAATTAGCTAGCGAAACTCCGCAGACGCTGGGTATCGTTTTATAAACATGATCACATAAAGCGTAAATTAATTTGATAAGTTTTTGAAATAATAAGAAATATCAGTTTAAAAAATCAGTTTGCTTTGTGTAAACTTCGCAGGTGTGATGGGATCGATATCTAAACACTATAAAACAAAAAAACAACAAATTTTCTCAACTCATGTCATAGGTACTTCAAGTAACAACACGACCAGCGGTCGTTGACCCTAAACAGAAGAACTTTTTTTTTGTCGTGCTTAGAATATATCGATACCCATCACGTCCGCGGAGTTTCGCTAGCAAATTCAATTTGACCCTGAATTTTGAACAACGAACGTCTCCTTTGACAAACTGCAGTGTCTAATCGTACTGACAACATAACAATTTATATTCAGCAGACTGATGTTTACGACATTACTATATTCGTATGTATATATTGTCTGTTGCGAGATTGCAATGGGTTTAATTGTCACATAGTATGGGTATGTTTTATTTTCATTCCTAGGTACTTACTTGTTTTTACAGGTCCATTGTTCTGAGATGTCTTCCTTAGTGAGGTGTTTACTGGGCGTTTATTGTAACGCACGCGCCAACTTAGCTGAAGATAACAAAAAAATTAACACGGTAAATTGTCGTAACGTGTACTCTAAAGGCTCAAGCAGTTCCTGGCGATGTTCCTAAGAAGTATCTTTACGTGCCCACGTGCAGGTGTTGATCGTTAGGAAATAATTAAAACCAAAATAGTATATTATTAGTACCTACCTACCTACTTACTTAGCCAAAAGCAGCAAAATCTGCAAACTCTCAAATTAAGAGAAACCGCAGTTTTACTTTTTTATATCGGGATTCACCGTAGCCCCGTCCTTTACCATTCAACCCAACGATAGTTTATGTTCCATCATCCCGAGTCCAAATCGTGAGCATTGACATCTTCGAAATTCAAAATAGAAACAGCGTCGAAGGAAAGTGTCTATGGTTCTTTTTGGACAATGTCATAGTCGAGCGCGCATAGTTTTTTACAGCTACCCTCCGCAACGGTTCAGTGCGTCCGCTCCCGTAGTCACGACAACCGCAACGCTGTCATCTCCAAAACATTGATTTTGTACGACTTTTATTGGGACATCAAAAGGTTCTGAAGTTTTTGTTCTTGTGTCTGTTTTTTCATTGTAAAATGTAGGATGAGGGGAAGGCTGACTGGTTGATATACCTTTGGTCTCTTCTAACATACTATCTACAGTTTAACTAAACCAATTCAGCATACCATGGAATTTTTACGCCTAAACCTTAACGCTTTCGCCAGCCACCTTTGTCATACGTTGGCCAATCGTATCCACAGACTTCACAGCTGCGAAAGATACGGCTATATAGTGCTAAACTTCGGTAGGCGGTGCCGATGTTTGTTGAATCTGAAGTAAAAATTGAATCTAATCAATCATAGGGTAGCCTACTATTATCTAAAAAAGCAATTAAATAGTTTGTGTCTAGTTTTGTCCGTCCACAAACCTAGAGCTTGAATTGTAATGTAACCTTCATTTAGATTGGTATGTCTCTTGGATAAGCTACGCAATATTTTGGCCAGAGATGAATTAATATCAATCATATTGATATGTTGTACGACATTTCCAAATGGAAACTTCCCCCCTGTCAACACTTTGATTAAAATCCAATAAACAATTTTGATAAGGATCCTAAGTATTATTACATCCATCAACATACGGTACCTACATTATTCGAGTTCAAAATACACTTATAGGGATGATACTTCACATGTAGGTACTTCATAATAGTAATGATAGTATTGGTCATCAAACTGTCACTATCAGATAAACCTCTGCAAGCGAGTGACGTAGCAGTCGTGACGTAGCGGGAGGCGCGGGGGGGGCGGCGCGAGGACGCTGACCCGCGGCTCTCGCGCAGCCATCGTCGCCGGTATCCTGGCCAAGGCGTTATTTATTCTGCTTCTACTGACAAATTACACCTTTCGCCCTTTTTTACTGATTAACCGCGAAAACCGTACAGCAATTTATACAGTCTGATTGATTTTTATTGTAATTCATTTACTCGGTTCTGAATTATCACTTTGGAACGGCCGTACCCAACGTTTTGTTAAAGATATGAACCATTACCTATATGAAACACTTATGAAAATAACCGAAGTCGGTAGGCAAATTCTTCAAGACTTACGAGCGGAACAGTGGCAGACAGCTATAGGTTATTCAGAGGTAATAACTTTAAATTTTATTCATGACTTGAACTCAGTTTAACTACATTTATGTCAATTAGGTTAGAGCCCAGTTTGTTTTAGATAACACCACTCATAAGTAAGTTGAATGAATTCTAAACATAGATAGGTAAATAACCTTACGTACCTATCGAATGGCGTTAGATATTGATGTTTCTCGCATGTTTATGTCCTCCATTTGCACTATACAGCTTCATCAAGATGTGTTATGACGAGAATAGTTTACGATCCTAGATAATGCACTGAACTATACCTACATCGAATACGTGTGTTAATAGCCAATGTGGCACATCTTTTCTTAATCGAATTGACAACAAACTCTAATTACTGGATAAATGAACTTGAACGATGAACATGCATGGCTCGATCAACCCAAGTTTTACATAGTTGATGCATGACCTAAGTTCCTTATGTACCTACACAATTTGGGTAGCCATTGAACGGACTTGGGCAAAGTTACACGTGTTTGGAAAAGATTTTTCTGTTCGACAAATCTAATAGAAAACACGTGTCTGTCTGACGAAACTACGAACTGACATTACTATTTGAACCACAGATATGAACGAACTTCCACTGTGCACCAGACACGTGGTGTGTTGGGTGAATAAGCTATATTTTCACAGAAATGAATGACCAGTAGTTATGAATCACCTAAAACTATGTTTTCTGTTGGGTAGGTTATAGTCTGAACAAATTTGACCAGCCAGTCAGTCAGAATTAGATTTAATCAAAGAAATTTATCAGTCAAGCGGCTGCCGGCTGGGTCGTATGATACACAAGACGTGTTTAAATGTTAATGGGAAGTTCATAAAATTTCCGGTGCCGCGTCGTAGATGATATCATTACGTTGGAATTGGGAGGGTCCAGCTATGTTGACGAGGAACAAGGACGATTGAAATAGATCTTGAATGAATTGTTCGCGTGTTTTCATGTGGGCCCATGGACCTTTGCCGCGACACGATGTAGCTCAGTTTCCTATAAAGTTTCGGGTCAATGGCAGTCTTTGAAAGTCCCAGCCTATCACGACTTTTTTGCACGTTTGGTACAAACAAAAAGGTTCGGACTTGCCAGTAGTCTATTTCTGGCTAGTCAGGAAATCTAGTCAGGAAAAGGAAGCCCGTTAAGTTTAAATTCATGTTCAACCGCTACTGTGCTGCGCAGGATTGCAAAATGCCAGTGAGATCGAGCTGCAGTATTAATTAATTTTATGAGTGGAGCTACTAATAATACATAACGAGTATGGCAAGTCAGGCACACTTATCATTGCAATCGAATGTGTGAGAAAAAATATTGAATAACCATAAACCGTCAATCGTTACAGCTTTTATCACAAATAACGCTAAAGCGGCGTCTCAAATCAATACATATCAATATTTATATGTCATCACATCACGTTACTACTATTAATTATTCATCACTAATTAGCAGTTTTGTATGAGAGCTAGTCGGCAGATCAGAGCGACTCGTTCATGCCGGAAACAGGAAGAGGGCAATCAACATTCCTAAAAATATCACACATTTGGTGTTCATCCGGCGAGCGCGGCGCTGCGCCGGCGTCGCTACGACTTTAGAACTCAATGTAGACTAATTTAATACTTACCTGTCAGTAACATTACACATAACACACCAAACTAAGTGGTTTACTTTTGCTTCTCAGAAAACCCTTAGGTACACACGTCGACATAAATGAAGCTATTCATTTCCAGTTTTAGCTAACCTCGCATTGTATAGGCTTTTCGTACAATGAGAAGTCAGTTTATACTGGCAATGTATAGCTTGTTATGTCGTCGTGCGTACCTACTGATAGCTAGGTGTAAGGACTAAACGGCAAAAATTGCATTCACCCTTCGACTCCGTTGATTTCAGGACTAGATTTAGACATAATAGTCAGTTCTTCTATAATTTAGCAATACAATTTTATGATCAGGTTAAAGTAGGTACCTACCTACCTGACTTTCCATGGTTGGTATTACCCCATACTTGCTCAAATTTTAAGAATTCTTGTAAATAAATAACAAGGCAGAGGCAGCATATCAACTGCCACCTAAACCTCATGTGTACATACTTAGGTAGCTTATCGTTCCATTACAATGTGTAATAGCTGTAACCGATAACATCGACCTTCCTATCGAAAAAAAAGCGTTCAATATTTATCAGAATGTCATCGTAATAATTTATTATTGTTCGGTGGCCACGAATAATATTACAATTCCCAACCAGTCCGAGTCTAGTACTCGCCGGCACATAATTAGATAATTTCTATTATTTATATGCGAAGTGTTGTGTGTGATACGCATCGAAACGACTCTGCTTCCTCCGGCGTCGGTGTTGTACGAAGAAATTCGTCGAGCGGTTCTAACTAAAGAGGATGTACGCATCGCCAGCAATGATTTCATTTACAAAAAGTTCCTGTCGTGAGCTCGGCTCAATGCTGGCTTTTCCTGCGAGTGACGTGCCACGTAAAGCGCTTTTCATTTCCTCTATGGTAATATTATTAAACGTGTCAGCGTACTAATGAGATACGGGATCGAGTCACGATTTACCAATAGCACAACACGCATTGATTGTTATAACTTGTATGAATGGCATTAGGTATTCAATTATCAAAGAATGTGAGATTCTTGTATGGGAGGTAATTCACGTGTGACAGGGAAACGCCTACTATTGTATACCTAGTCAATTGAAATTATTACAAGAATGATTAACTATGAGATCACATGGGTACAATATTTTTAATCTCAGATCGACCAATGCTATTAAAGAATTAATGTTGTAGGTAGAAGATACCACTACCTACCCAATTTTAATGAATACTTAATAAGATTTAATGTTCTCGTGAATTAAATGCAGTGCTCTACTAGGTATTCTACCATTGAGAGTCATACTAGTAGCCCTAGGTCTCGAATCAAAGGAAGGAATTAAAGCCTGTGGCCACCCGCTACACAAGAAAGGTACCACCTACCTACAGTACCTACTTTATGTAATACATGCTAAAGCATAATGAATAGATGCAACTAAGATGACTTGTATCCTACACGAATACAGAGTAATCTCATAATATGAATATGGAAATTGATAATGTGGGTAGTACCATGAGCTGCGGGAATGACACGCAATGCCATCTATCGGATCGATGAGTTACTAAAATGTTAAGTTCAGAACATAGCTTTTGGTACACCCTCAGAACAATATAGTTATTGTTCTGAGGGTACACCAATATTACTCGCAAAAATTTATGCTAGTGTTACTTAAATATTATTTTGGTAGATAAAAAAAAAACTAATTTTACAACAATAAAATTTGGATTCTCTCAACAAAATAAAATAAATACACTACGACTAACGACATCTACTAGAGCAGTTTTAAACTTTAAAGTGTGGATATTCTTTTGACACGATAGATGGCGTAAGTAACGTTTTTGTAAATAACCCTGTTCTTTTAAAAAAAATATATGTTTTGGGACATTTATTAAACAAATGTGGTATTCCAATGCGACTTAAGGATTTTGGACACTATTTTGGCACGTGTTTATCAATTGAATAAAATGTTGGCACGAATTTGTCACCTGTTATTCTAACTGACATCTGTGTTCTAATGTTAAAAACCAATTAGACATGTGTAGTCTACCCACTAGATGGCGCTCTTAAAAGTACGATATAATTCGTGACACGTTGAGTATGTACCTACTAGTGTAAGCAGCGCGTAAGGTTGGCTGCTTCCGAACCGAAAGCTACCGTCGCGCTCGTTTATAAGAATCCCATCAAAAACATAACATGTACAAAAATGCACGTCTCGCAACGTAGTTCTTCTATAGTATTTTTAACTCACGAAGCGACTCGCACTTGTGGTACCCATGTGTATAAACATGCTGTTAATATGCGCGTAAAGAAGAGTAGCGCATAACGCACACGCACACATACACACACTTCCGACTTCGCCATTCGTGCTGCCGCTGCTGTGCGATTGTCAAGTCATTCTACGTTTTTATGAAACAAATAAAGATGCCTGATATGAATGGACTGGCCTTAGGCATATTCATCAAGACATTGCTTCAATGATGAACGCTGAAGAAGTACCAACTGGATATCTTCAGCACTAGTGGCGTAATTACCTACTAAGGTGCAAAGTGGTGCGGCTAGTTCGTAGTCGGGCCCAGAGCTCTGCTAAGCCAATAATGCCTAGCGCCTCAGTCGACGAGAGAATTTGAGGACAACATTTACCTAGAGCTCAAAATATAGCGCGGTCCGAATGCGTCGCGCCTCTAAAGTCTAAGCAACTTCCCTCAACTCATAAAAAATATTAAGATAATACTTACTAAGAACAGTGCACGCGGTGCGGTTGTGGAATTCACTTCCGCCTGACATTAGGTACTGCCAAACTGTTGCAGTTTTTAAAAGAAGACTGAATGAACAGTATCTTTCCACTTCGTCATAGTTGCGTATAGGTACTTATATTAATATTCTATTGTTATTTATTTTAGAAGTATGTGTGTATGTTTGTAAATGATTTTATTTCTGTAAGTAGGTTTGAACAAACACTTTTACACGTTCACGCATGATGTTGACAAACTGCGTGTTGCTATCACACAACCTTTAGGCGCTATTTTCCTTGGGGTACCCACTACCCACTCAACTGAGGATCAAAATTACCACGGCATCTTCGGACAGCCAATGACAGGTCCTCAAGGAGGTCATTAAAGAAGCACCAATAGGAGCAGTTTACGAAGACTTCCGAGTGCTCCTTCGCGGAACGTTAAACTCACTCGGTTTTTATCTTCAAACTTAACACATTTGAATCGACCTTGCTCTGTATAGCTTCATTCTCAAACTTAGCGTTCTGACAAGTCCCTTGTACCAATCTACTTACTCATAATTGAAATAAATCATTTATATGCTGGAGAAAACAAGAAGTTATCATTTACACTCAACCACAACTTGAAGAGGAAGACGCATTACGCACACGGAGCAGAAACAAAGATTACGCATAACCACACGACAATCGTATTTTAAAAACTAGATGAGGTCTGAGGTTTGTATGTATGTATATTCTCATATTATTTGTTTTATTTTATTAAGTGAATTGTTTTTGATTTTATGTATTTTATTTTCTCTTTTACTCTTACACACGCTGTCTACATCTGCTATCCTATCGCAGGTATGCTGGAAGAGATTTCATTAGAAATAAGCATCACCTTTGTACCTATTTTTCTGTTATTTTCTTCTTGTCAAGTCTGTTTACAAAAGTGTGTACTTATATAGTTAAAAAAATAAATAGGTATGGTCAAAAGAAAATCTATTCCTATCCGTCTAGCCCATGTGACCCTCCCAGAATTAAATCTTGGATCCGCCTCGTCTTGGAGTCACGATAAAATGTAGTAAACTAATTAGGTAACGATTTATGACAATTTTTTTGGATAGATACTGCCAAAGATATGTACGTAAGTACTGAATAAATTAACCGACTTGGTTTTAATTAGATCTCACAACTTTTTGCGGTAGTAGAACTGCGTTGCGAGACTTTGTATTTCTTTTTATAGGTAGATACCCCGTTACTGATACTGAACCTTATGAAGGTTCAGTATCAGTAACTTATGAAGTTTAATAAAACGTGGATTTGTGTGTGTATCTGCGGCATTGTAGGTAGACCCTAAGGGTTAACGCAGTGTCAGTAAGAGCAGGACAAAGTTAGTTCAAATCACATCTTATTATTGTGGGCATAGGTTAATCAATCGTTTTCAGTCGGGAATAATTTTAATGTTAAAGTTGGAGCTCGCTCTGGTCGCCCTGTTACGGATAAAGTCGATGCCATTTTTGAAAATCTGGAGCAAGATATTAGTAGTAACGACACAGCTGAAGAGTTAGGGGTTGACCATAAACTGTTTTGACCCATTTGAAAAAGTCTGGGTATACTAAAAAGCTCGATATTTGGTTGCCACACGAGCTCTAAGTCTGGAATTATTCGTATATAAAATAAGAAAGAACTTTTTCCCCGACCTAATATGTAAGTATTATGCACTCTTCGTCACTGACAAAATTCAGGCTTCTAGCTGTATCCACACCGAAGTTAAAGGGGGTGTGCCTTTCTTCATTTGTTTTTGCTCGACTTGGCCCGCGGCCGTGGTGCCCCCAGATATCATATTATTATACTCGCCTTGCGCGATCGATCAAGTTGCTTTTGTGCACGTTATTATTCCCCTGTGTCCTAATCGAAAGCGACTGTGAACGGCTTTCATTTTGACAGTTCAATAACATTCTTTGCGCTATTTATGTTGTTGAGCAGACAAATGTTTCAAACATAATATGAAGAAATGGATTAGCAATATCCTTCAAAAATATTCAGATTGTGATTGATAGTGTTACGCAATTAGAGTGCTGGTTATCGGGTATTCACGTGACAGCTTTCGGTTAGGACGCAGGGTAAGCCGGCTAAGCGACATTTAAGGCGTTATCGTTGTATGTTTGGAGTCTTGGAATAGTAGGATTTAGGTTATTTAGGATTTTATAGATGGCTGTCATGAAAACCCACCGAAGGAAACACATTTTTAGGCGTACCTACTAATACTGTATTTAAAACTTAAAAACTAGAATACTCATATTACATTACATTTTATTCCTGTAATTTCAATTATCATAATTTGATTATGTTAGTGATAAGCCTAAATAATTAGTGTCGAACTTTATATACGCCTACAAGGTAGAGTCGACAATACGACAATAAATAATTCAACTTCGTATATCTAATGACGTTCTCATTCTGCATACAAAAATTCAATTAAATATATCCAACAGTTTAGTCATTTTATCTAGTCAAAGATTGGCAAAAGCCAAAGGTGTGCCATCACTCTATTTAAATCACAAAATTAACTATTTTGAATTGCTACATTTTTTATTCTTTTTACCTATTGTGGTAGGGTAATTTTATTATAGGTCTTCACATATGAGAGTAAAGGTGGAGTTTCTTGCCCATTCTTCTCCATACGAAACCTTTTGGAAGGGGCGACTAGAATCAATTATTTTAATGTTGACGTTCAAAAGTGCCTTTTGTGTGCCTACTTGAAATAAATTGACTTTAGTTTGTTTGAAAAAATCACGTTATCAATTTCGATTTATTTTAGATTAGAATAAGATTTATTTGATAGTTTCAAAGTAATCCTGTGCATTAGTATTGTCAGTTTTTTCATTTATTTTCACATTGTCTTCTCCGTCTTGTCGTCGTGTGTTCCTACACATAGATAGATAATAATATGTCTTAATCAAAACCTTATTTCTACTCTAGAAGTGCCTTACAACAAAGTGGGGATTTTAGAATCGTATAATTAAGAGTAGTTTAGTGTATTTAAAAAAATCTGTAGAAATAGAACACGGTTTTTAAATATAGTTGCGTACAAAAATAGGAGGAACTACATACTACATAGAACCATAGAAAATGCACCTTATAAAAAATAAATATAAAAGCTATAAGTAAGTAAGTACATAAGTACGAGAATTTCTTCCAATTGACATTTTTTTTTCTCTGCAAGGAGCTTCGATCAACAATATCGACTAGATATCGGGTATTGTTTAGCTCGCTTGAAAGACAGTCAATGTAAACACGACTTTATTACTAAGTGCCATGGTTGTAATTAGGTTGAACTTGAACTTATGTCTTAAAATTTTTTCACGCGGAAAGCATTTAGCTTTGATTTTGTACGAGACCCGATATCTAGTTGGTATTGTTGATCGAAGGCAAGGACTTACATGTACAAGACGGTCGGTGAATCATAGCCGGTCCGAACTTTACGAAGAAGGCTGCGCCATAACATTTTTAGAAATCAATTGGTGACATGAGGCGAGTGTGAGTGAGAGAACATTCGCGAATGTTCGTAAAGTTCGGTTTTTAATCCCAAATAGTAATCTGACATTTCAAGTCTTTTTGTGTTCGCTTTTTAGTATAGTTGTTTGATATTACACCTGTCAAACCACTATCCAGGTTCAAAAAACGAACTTTAGTGCCTATTTTCAGACCGGCCATGATTCGTCAGCCGTACTGTTGTGCAGGTTTTTTAAAGGAATGCATAATTCTTGATATTGAATCAAACTTCGTTCGCTACAATAAAACACGTGTAAGCCTAAGATAGGGGACCGATTTCAAAACCTAATCGTAAGGTCACTTGTGATTTGGAACCAAATGGGACGAAGTGTCAAGTAATAAGATCATAACAAAAAATAATAGGATTGTAGAGGAAATGCATTAAAGTTATGTCTGACTAGTAAATGCTTTGTTTGTAAAGTACATTACACGTAGAACAATCGGACGCGCGATTTGGTTATCAGCATGTCTCCATCGAAGAACTTAGTTTCAATGACGACGTTTCCACTGGAAAAAGAAAATTAAGACAGTTATTTACCCTCAAAACACAAAAATTACCTTGCCTTTAGACAGAATGGAGATCAAGGCTTTCAACATAGAAGATTAAAGAGACATAGTGTTTCAACCCTACAAGATAGATTGTTCAGGAGGGAATCCGTTCCTGAGAAGTGTCTTACCAAGCTAAAAAGCCTAAACAGATACAAGTATCAGAGAGAGAGCAGTGGTCTATTGTTGTGTCCAACAGTTTGCCGCGATGGAGAAAGAGAGAAAAAAACTGTGTTATTGCACATAATATACTTGGCTTATTTTGGTTTTTATTTGCACAATTGTCACGTAGTTGCATGTCACTGGAATTTCGGCAAACATTGGCTTCTGAACTGGACAAGAAGCCTGTGTCTCAGAAGCCAATGTTTGCCGAAATTGTCATTCGAATTGAAGCTGTTTCACTGTTGTACAACTCAATCTTAAGACACTATGCTGTACTGGTCTTTGTGAACTATATAATTATTATAGTATTGGATCGTTGAGTTCCCTTCAAAATGGTTGAGCTGAATGGTGCTGATCCATACGTCATGTTCGTGAACGTGCGCCGTCAGTAGGCACTGGTCATTTCTTAGCTGCCACGGCTTATTTTTTAATTCCATAATTGTTTTTATCTTTTTATTACAGACGCTTTTAACGTGCACGTCTTTCTACATCGTTCTCACATGTATAATTTCAACATGAATGATGTAACCACTTTTTTGTAACAATATTTTTTTATTGAAAAGAGTGTCCATGGAGTTTCTTGCCCGTTCTTCTCCATAGGTACCTGCTACGCTTTGGAATGGGCAACTAGTTTCATCTTTCTGACTGACCGACCCACCCCTTGACAATTCAAAAGTGCCTGTAATTGGTTAATTTGAAATTTGAGTTTGAGTTTGAATTATAATATTGTTATTTATAAAATAAATACACCCATAATAAATAACTGGGAGAAGAATTTTTATATGCTAATTGTACGAACACGCTGCAATCTTTGCAATTTAAACCTTATGTCAATAAAATCCTTGGGATAAGTCACACGATGCGCGCTCGTGGTTTGCATGGACTATACTGTACACTAGCCAAGTGACAGTAGTAGTTATTTTAGTTATCCAATCACGGCAGCTATCAAAAGCTTTCCGAAACTGTTGATAATTCTTGAAAATTATATGCCAGCAGCAATGTGTAGTTTGTCGAAGATTTCATATGTACTCACTTGAGGACGTTAGCAGGCATCATCTGAGATTCAGGAGCAGATTCAATAACGGACTGCCAAGTGTTAGTGGAGTTGGGGATCACATAGCCGAATTCGAAGAACCATTCCTCCAAGCAACGCCCTTTGAACAGCACTTTCTGAAAATCACAAAAGTGGTATGAGGCATAACTAAGTAAGATTACTTACTCCACTCTTTATCATTTCTCGACTTCATTTTGGGAACAAATGTAGATTTTTCCAAAATTATAAATTAACAAGATATTTTTTTTTTAACGCTTTAAGTAATTAGCTTCATTTGAAACTAGCAAACAATGTTGTAAAATTTTAGAAAACAATTTTAACCTACTTATAATTATCATATTGAAATGAAACTTTGTATTTATTATGTAGTTCGGCTGACAAAACTATAATTTGGTATATTGGAGCTGATCAGTAGGCCAATTCTCGTACTTAAAAAACGTTCAAATTCAAGTCGCAATCTCATCTCAGCGACAATCAATGTCAAAAACCTGTCAAAAATGTATGTAAATTGATTGTAATTTTGACAGATTGAGACTGAGATTAGAATGCGAACGGTCTTAAAAATACGGGAATTGCCCCTCTGATGATGGAGCCAGGAGGTGGATAGTGCTTCGAGAGGTTCCTGTTCCGGATAAGGCGAGAGGAAACGCCCGGGTGTCACCATTGTGTGGATCGCCCGGAGGACACAGTGGAGCCTACGTTGGAGATCTGCCCGGCTTAGGTGGAGCACCGCCGTGTCCTTGTGGAGGCGATTGGCGGCCACACGCCCCTAGCCGCCGCAGGAGACGCCCTGGGCGTCGGGAATCCCAAGCCGATTCCCGGTCACTGTAGGCGCGGGCTTGCGGACGGCGAGCAATGGGCAGCTCGCCGTCCGATTAGGACCAGGCCCGGGTCGACGGCACGTTATGTTTCACGCGCGCCTCAAAGAGATGTCAGCATCAATGACGGGCTCCGCTAGGGCCGATGCCTACCAGGGTTGCGGGAAAGTCCGAAAGGGTTACCGTGGCCCCTGACACAGGCAACTGAAGGAACTGGGTTTTAGTCAGTAAGAGTCTGACACGCCCTCCCGCTCCGCCCAGAGCGGGAGAAGATATTTGTTGATTTACCACCTCAAAAAAAAAAAAGGATGTGGATAGTGGAACTCTTCAGTGGCTACTAATAGTCCCTCGAGTTTGGGCTCATATGATTTGTTTCGACGAGTCCAATAGATTGGGCTTGGTAACGAGGTCTGGTGATGGAAACAGGAGATGGATGGTGGAACTCTTTACTGACTACTAACTAGTAAACCGCTCAAGTTTGAGTTTGTTTGACTGGTTTTAGTGCTTGAAATATCCTATTCAAGAGAGAGTGAGAAACGTGGCGAGCATAAAGCGATCCTCGCTTATTGAATTAACCATTATTTAAAAAAAATATATGTTTGCGTTTTCTCAACAATAAAATTGAAATATTGGCAAGGGTAGATAGAATGCATACTTAGGTACATAGATCGTAACTAATACAACTCAATTTAATTATTTTATCATCTTTAGTGCGTGATAAAACCGTGTTTTTTTTAACTACAATTTATTTTTTGCTAAGAGCTGATCCTTACTATAGAAATGTAATAATTTATAGGATTATTCTGCAACCGCCTGAACCATTCTAATTTAAATAGTTCAGCATAGAACCCGATCGAATTTCGTTTTCAGTTTTCGCCAATTTTCATTTTCGGCCGAAAAAATAAAATAGTGCAAATTAAGAGGGCTATCACAATTTTTCTTGTTTTTGAGTGTTTGAAGAGTTACACACTCAAATACAAGAAAAAAAAATTGATATTTATTTACACGCCCGCGAGAAATAATCAAACTTTCAAGAGCATATTTTTTTTTAAATTTTGTGAGAAAAATTGTGATAGCCCTCTTAATCTGCCTAGCCTTTTCCCAACTAGGTATGTTGGGGTCGGCTTCCAGTCTAACCGGATGCAGCTGAATACCAGTATTTTACATGGAGCGACTGCCTATCTGACCTCCACAACCCAGTTACTGGGTAATACAATACCCCTTGGTAAGACTGGTTGTCAGACTTTCGGGCTTCTGACGACCCGTAACGACTGTCAAAGATCCACGAATGACAGCCGGGACCAACGGCTTAACGTGCTTTCCGAGGCACGGAGCAGTGGTGATGAAATAATTTACACAAAGTAAAGCGCCTGTCGGGGTTCGAACCTACGGCCTACAACTCGTAAGTCGCGGCCGTTACCACTGGGCCACCACTGCTCAGATAGTGATAGCCCTCTTAATATTTGAATTAATTTATTCAGAGAATATTCATTCATAGGCACCACAACTAAAAGCAGAATAAGTAAGAAAATGCTGAATACATAGCTTTTTCTTGCATATAGCAAAAAATTACCTGGCAGATGGAATAGCAATCCAGCAGAACATGCGAGCGGTCAAAATTCAGGAACTTGTCAATTAGTGGCCCATATTTTTTTGACTGGTAAACCGACGGGGTTCAGAAATTGAACGGAACATTTTCTGGTTTGCATCGCAGTGCCGGGTTAGTAGTCTTTCAGTTTCAACCAGAGAAGCCTATGTCTAGAGTATGACTGTGTGGCGACTGATACATTTTCATTTATCTACCATATAGGTAAATACGGGGGCTTGTGGCTTAGCAATAACAGCCGCACGGGTTGATCGATCAGGTTAAGCTACGCTTGCCGCGGTTGGTCCGTGGATGGGTGACCATCTTTACATACCAAGACCCCTCCGTGCTTCGGAAAGCACGTTAAGCCGTTGGTCCCGGCTGTCAATAGTGGATCTTTGACAGTCGTGACGGATCGTCAGAAGCCCGAAAGTCTGACAACCTGTCTTACCAAGGGGTATCGTATTACCCAGTAACTGGGTTGTGGAGGTCAGATAAGGCAGTCGCTCCGTGTAAAATACTGGTATTCAGCTGCATCCGGTTAGATTGGAAGACGACCCCAGCGTAATTGGGAAAGGTTAGGCAGATGATCATGATGATAGGTAAATACCTAATATTTGTGGGTTATTCCGTTTATCCACCCTAAATCAGCCACCCTAGGGTGGATACTCTGAAACGGTTCATCGGATAATCGGAATTCACTTCTGATTATTCTAACGACTTTTTACCCCAAGTAGTCCATCATCAACAGTACAACAGTAAATACTCTTGTCGTAATGGGAGATGGCTTAGACTAAGCTTTTAAGTTCTAAGTATTCTAAGAGTTTCCATTGTCAGGGAGGACACTTCTTGTGTAGGCGAAAGTAACACGCACCAGTGAGATGGAAAATAGTAATTTACAGGCTTAAAGTCTTTCCTACATGACTTAACACACTAAATTTTAGTTAAGTAAGTCTAAATGTGAGAAGAGCCGTTCACGGGGCTCAGATAATCGGGAAACACATCCGTGTGAGCTCATAGTTCGTTTAGCGACCGTGTGGTTCACTTGCCAAAAATAGAATGTTCAAAATCCAAACCCTTTGCCTTTGAGCCTAGGGCAGTGTCTCGTGTAAATCGAGAGTTAAGCGTTTTGCAAGGGTAAAAATACGGTGTTTCAAGACAAAACTACGGTGCATCAGCTGTGTACCGTGTAAACTACCCTGTTCTTTTCGTTTTGTCCTTCTATGTTCACTATTCTAAATCAAAATAAGTAAATAATGTTAGAATTTTACGTCGACGCGACGCTCGGGTCGCTCGCGGACCTTGAGCGCAGAGTGGTGGGGTGCATGGGGGCGGAGCTTGCGTGGATATTATTTTAGAGTGCCTGGTCTTAGGCAATATTATTCAATAACTCATGCATGTACACTTTTGAAACATTTTATGATTATTATACGCGTCAAGAAGGACCGAACAGTTTTCAGCGAGCTTTCTCATTTAGGCGCTGCGATATTTTTTCGGCTTTTCAAAAAAGCGTGATTTCTTGAAAATTATAAATATTTTCTTAAATCTAATTCTGTTACTAATAAAGAGCTACTCTTGTATGTTTATTCTACAGGCGCAAATGCAATGGTTTTAGAGATTCACGATTGTGCAAAACGTTACTCCAGCAGGAAATGCAATATCTCAAAAACCTGAAGACGCACAAATTATATTATCGGCGTACATTTTTGCACAAATATAAGCTCTCTGGCCATGCACAATATTTCTCTCTCCGATCATTCGTTTATAATTTTCCTGTTGGAACAACGTTACTCCAGCAGGAATCGTATTTTCCGATTTTTTCCAAAACGACAAAGCGCACCATTTTTTTTTATGTGGCGCTCATCCACAGCAGATTATACGCACTAATTATACGTTCCACTCATAGCACTCTAGGAGCCACTTTCGTGTTGCAGTAACGTACACGATGTAAGACACCACAATTTACTGAAATACCAGCCGCATTTTTATAAAACTTTCCTATAGACTGCGTTTGTAGTTTTTGTCTCAGAAGCCAAAATATGAAGAGTCAGGACTGGTGACGCGGGAGCAAGAGACGACCTGTGGTCCGTGTGAGAAGCTGCTCGTCCTGAGGTCGACACACCCGCAGCCTTTAGTAGTAATTTCCCATTGCTTGCACAGTTTTTCGTTTTTAGTGTAATAATAATCGCTATTTTCCTGTATCTAATGGCACAACACTTATACATTGACCAATGCTGTCTTACAGATTATTCCTGACGAACAACTATCACTAAAATAATTTAACAGTAGATTGTCAACACACGGAATTTCTCATTATCAGTCACCTCTCAGTATCATAGATATTAATTTGTATTACATATATCCAAAGATGACAGAATAGGTGTAGGTACATTTTACAAACTACAGTGGATATTTTCGGCGAATGCTACAAGCTATAAAAGAGGTTTTACATAAAAAGCGTATGTTACTATAGTAGTATAGCAAAATGTAAAAAAAGGGAAACATGAAAGTTGACTAAAATAGTCATTATTATAATTATGTCATGATTAGCTGCTTAGCTCCTTAAAGGTATAGCGGGAAAGAGTATATCTGTAACTATCTGCTTATTATTCGTTCCCTATTCAGCCCAGTGAGGTACTTAATGAAATAATGGGGTTAAAAACTGAAATCTCGTCATAGGTGGCAGCACAGTCCAACAAATCACCATTGTTTTTTTCATGTTTGCTTTTGTGTCGATCACAAATTAAACGAAAACAATATAAATATGTATGAGACTTAAAATATGTATGTACTTAGGTACTTTAGCTAATCTGAAAAATGGTTGACCTATTTTATCTTTATTTCTAGTATTCAAATTATGTCTATCACTTATTATATTAAAAAGATGCAGATTTGTTCTGATATACATAATATTTTCATAAATTAATTGAAATAAAATACTTTCAAAAAAAAAAAAAAAAAAACAAAAAAAAAAATCCTCTTCAAATTTTTTTTCTTTAAATCCTTTTAAATAGTTCCCTGGAGTTTCGCGGTGACGTATATTATAAATAGCTCTGACACACAAATGGCTCTCTCATCTAAGTCTCATTTCCGACAACCTGTATTAAGTACATAAATTACTCTTTGTTTCCTACGAAATTTATGGGAAGTTTTTTTGCGATTTCTATCTTTGCTAGTACTCAAACATCAGTTTGTCCGACAAGTTTTTAGATCCTTATATGAATCAGGATAGATAGGCATATTTTTTTTTGTGAATATTGCCCATTTTCTTCCCGACTGTAAATTTTTTTCAATATGCAGATCAAACAGTCCTAAAACCGATTTCTTGTACGGACAATGATTAAGGTAACCCGCCCTTATTGCCCCATCTCAAAAATTCACCCAATGTCATTGTTAACTGTTTACCTCCATCAAGGTACAGCGTGATGATAATCATTTAAAAGGTAGAATCTGTTAAAAATTGAAAAATTGATTGAAAAATTTTGCGAAAATCTAGAAGAATACGAACAAATTGCAATATTACTCATCCCCTATAGCAAATAGTGTGATCATTTATAGCTTACAAACTGACCAGACTTATAGCGTATATACAGGCTGTGGCGTAAATAATGGATAACCCTGAAACTGTTGATCGGCCAGATTATTATCTATCATTTACCCCACTTATATTGCCATATGCCCATGGATGACCAAATTTTTGTATATTATTGATTGTAATATTTATGACAAACAAATTTAGGGCCTATTCTAATATATTATATTATATCTAGGGCTCATCTTGCTGACTATGGTTTTGTTATTGTTATTAGTAATTAATGTTTCTTTATTTTACTTCGAAGGTCCTAATTTATCATTTGTGGCTACAAGTTACAGCTTTATATAAACATAATGCAGCATTGCATATGTAAGCGGGCACGCCCTTGGCATGGAAAGAGCGACTGTCGCAACCCAGCGCAGGGCACGCCACGATTGCGGCGGTAAGACCCCTCTTTGAGGAGTGGCTAGAGAGGCGTCACGGCGTCCTCACCTACCGCCTGACGCAGGTCCTCACCGGACACGGATGTTTCGGGAGGTTCCTGCACATCATCAGGCGGGAGGAAACGCCCGGGTGTCACCACTGCGATGATCGCCCCGAGGACACGGTGGAGCATACGGTGGGGGCCTGCCCTGCATGGGCGGAGCACCGCCGTGTCCTCGTAGAGGCGATCGGCAGCGGCGGCGACATCTCACGCCCGGCCCTGGTTCAAGCCATGGTCCGGGGCGAGGGGGAGTGGGAGGCAGTCACCTCCTTCTGCGAAGCAGTCATGCTAGCGAAGGAGGTGGCGGGACGGGAGAGGGAGAGAGTCTCCCGTCCAAGCCGCCGCGGTGAGCCGCGTGACGACTCCCGGCCACCGTAGGCGCGGGCCTGCGGGCGGTGAGTAATGGGTAGCTCACCATCCGATCAGGACCAGGCCCGTGCTGGACGGCGCGTACGTGTTCCACGCGCGCCTCAAAGAGATGTCAGCATCGAAGAGGGGGCCCACTAGGGCCCAAGCCTGCCGGGAAAGCGGGATCATCCAAAAGGGGTACCGCTGACCCGGAACATAAAGGGCCAAGGAAGGAACACGGGTGGGTTTTAGTCAGTAAGAGTCTGACACTCCCTTCCGCTCCACCCAGAGCGGGAGGAGTCATTTGATGATTTCCCATCCTAAAAAAAAAAAAAAAAAAAAAGCGGGCACGCCCTTTATGCCAGGAGGCTTTTTATTATGTATTAAGTTCTGTTTGCGTTTTTGTTTTTATTATTTATTTCTGCTTGAGTATAGTTTTAAATATTGGCGTATGCTAGCTGACATTTATGGCAAATAATTTTAATATTTTTGTGTTTCGTAATGTTAATTAGGTACTTATTACTATATAGAAGCCATTTCTTCTAACTGAACAGACAGCAGTGCTGCTGGGGAGTTTGTTCCGCCACTTCCTCTTCCCAGCTAAAGCACTAGGAAGTGGTGAAGGGTGGGCGTTTTGGGGGGACTGTCTTATGTGATTTTGACGTTCAAAAAATGCTGATTCTCAGCCTAGTTTGAATAAATGACTTTTGATTTTGATTGTATTTAGGGATTTTAATTTTATGGCATTCGGACAAAAAATGATTAGGAGAAAAAAAATTATGGCACTTTAGATTATGGATAAAAAAGTTAGGGAAAACAATAGAGAACTCTCCTGAATATTGGTATTATCAGACCAGTATCAAGATTTTTATTATAATCTAAGATAACATTGCAAAATATACTTATTCTTAACTTTTAACATTTTTTCTACGGAATTATGCAATTCAATGGGTAAAATATAATGATAATAAAAATATCTTTAACGTTTACCAAAGAAAAACCTATTCAAAACAAGAAAATCTTTTTTTTTGTTTTCGATTTTCAACCGAAAATGCAAATTTGGTTTGCGTTTTTGTTCGAAAAAAAAAATCGGTCAGACTCTGGTTTAGTGATTTTTAAAACAAAAAAAAAACCTAGTCTTATGTACCTGTTCTAAACGGAATCGTTCTAGA
Source organism: Brachylomia viminalis (assembly GCA_937001585.2). NCBI lineage: Eukaryota > Metazoa > Arthropoda > Insecta > Lepidoptera > Noctuidae > Brachylomia > Brachylomia viminalis. The sequence continues at coordinate 17,678,512 of OW443299.2, forward strand.
ATTTCGACGGAGCTGAAGTTCATCTCCCGTGACACCACCCGACACTTCAGGATGCGCTTGGGGACGCGAGCCTCGTGCTCCACATCAGGGCTGGACATGTCTTCATTGTTCTGCCAGAGGATCTTGCCTGGAAAGTTAATCTTCTATGACTGACGTATCAGCGTATAGCCGGAACTAATGAGACTAGGAACATGAAATTTTGCACAAAGTTTCCTTTTATAATGCACTAAGAAAGGTTTTTTGAAAATCAACCCTGTGAGGGAGTGAAAAAGGGGAATTTTGTTAGTACCTATGTAAAATCCTATTCTTATTTCCTACACTTGAAACTTGGCATGACTACTTGATATGTGAATAATACAGATTGTCATTACAAGTTTTTCAAAAATACCCCTCAACAGGGTTGAGTGTTAAAGTTTGTATGGAAAAATCTTAACGCAAAATCCGATTATCATGAAAAATTTTTTGTCAACAAATAATCAATAACGAGCTTCTGGAGTTTTGAAAATATAGGTACCCCTAACAGCAAAAAAGGGATTATAAAATTTTAAGTTTTATAATCTTGATTAACTTGATTAAGTCTAAAATAAAATTGGTTTAAATAATCATGAAGTCAAGTAATGGAAACGTCACAAAAGATTTTTTTTTAATCAACACGGGTGGGTGTGGTAAGATTGGGCAGGAACAGTTCATATTAAAGATCTTATACCTTTGATCTATGAATTTGAATCTTGGCCCAAATACCTTATCTAACTAAATTATAAAGATCATACTTAAATAAATAATTTTTATAAAATACCTACTTCCATACATGGAATTTTTTAGTGAATAATACAAAATCCATACAAATGAAGTTGCGGGCGAAGTAGCCACAATTACAAATGCGAAGTCTAAACATTTCCTTTGGATCAGTATTAAGATTGGGAATCCATAATTTTTCATTGTTCCTTAGCCTTGCTTCTCGCACTTGTGGCACGGCAAGGGAGCTTTAGGTGGTGTATCATTATTATGTAATTTTACTATAAAATTTCAATGATATTGGTAATTCCTCAATATGTCATAGCTTTGTTTTGTAGCTTTAGATAAACTACAACCAGTGCCTTTGAAATTTCACTTTAATGAACAAAATTATGTTACCATGCAACTCTGAAAACATAATTATGTTCATTTGACTGTTTAAAATCTTTAATATATGAAGTTTACAGGTTCAACTAACCGGAATCGGCATCTCGCAAATTCATCCAGTTACTGTTTGAAGAGCTTGTTAAGGAATATTCAATACTTTGTGATTCAAAAGATAAATAATTGCCAGTAAAGCAAGATCATGTAGAATAGAAAAAAACAAAAACTTCATTGAAATGTGTAAAAAACACAGTTCATTACATTATGATAGTAGTTGGTGTCCATTTGAATGAACAATGGTATTTAGAGCTTAGCATTCCCATATTACTTTCCAGCTTTTATTTTTAAGGGTAATGCTGATAAAACAGCTTGCCAGAATAAAGTTGATTTTCACCAAGGCAAAGTTCTTAAGCGACTTACAAATACTTAAGATGCTGAAACTAAACATATTACGTAAAATGTGGCCATATCACGCGAGATAATAACCCAAAGTTCATAAAAAAGGATACACTTGAAAGCCTTGTAGAATATTGGTCACACGTTTTTGTGGGCCTTCTTCTGCAGCGGGCAAAACGTCCGTCATTTTGTCAGGTGCTTCTAACTACTTGAGTGTATGAGAAAGTTCGTAATTTGAACAACCTTTATTACAATTTTGATTTTTATACAACAAACACAAGTCACAACAATGATGACAAGAAAGACGAAACCGAAAGAACACAGAGCTCCTTAATATAATATTGGTACGAAAGAAGCAACTGAAGCAAGTACTCTGTGAAAGAAGCTAATTGCCAATTGGTCTGTGGACCACAGACTACAATTATCAGGCCCGGTCGATTTTGTATGGGGCACAGAACAATACCTATTGGGGATACTGAGGTGTTGCCAGTATTTGTAAAGTATGATGACAGGTCTATCATCATACTTTACAATTGTATGGCAACACTGGACCGTTACACTTACAAAAACTCGTATCTATGGTCATGAATAAAACATTAAAAAAAAAACACTTACAAAATGGTCGCCATTTGTTGTTTACGACTGACGTTCGACTGTTTGTTTGTAGTTTTGTTGAAAACGAAACGTTTTGCGATTTACCATTTTTCTTTTTACCGCGTTTACGTCAAGCTGAACACGTTTTCGTCTGTAACCGTGTTGAATTAAAAGTGGTGTTGTCGTGGTTATGTCTAAATTAATGTTATAAATGTATCAAATGTTCCCAGATTTGAAACATTTACGTCTCAGGCTCACCTCGTGCAGACCCTCACTTCAAATTGTACTGATTCAGTGATTCCCTAAACCTGTAATTTCAATAATAAAATTTATCTTCACTAATATTTTTTGTATACTCGGTTGGTTTAGGTACTTTAAAAGTAAACAACTTATTAATGTACTATAACGTGTTTCTATTTTTAGTACCTAGTACATTTTACATTCATTATTCGATTTGTAAAATTTGTAGCTCTGTTGTATGTCAAAATGTGATACGCAACAACAATGCTAGGCTCCACTGCAGTTTATACTTGCTGAATAATAAAGGTATAAATCATCATCATCAATACATTCGATTTAACATGTTTATAATAATATTTTTTCAGAAACAATCAACGCAGGCCAGATCATTGGTATGCACAACCTGGATCATCACACCATCGCACAAATCCCATTCCTGGGCCATCGCGAAAATTAATGGATATCACAAATATTCAGCAGGTAATAAATTGTTGTTATTAACCTAAACATTGATAACAAAAAACACACAAAAGACACTGACGGCTACAGTACATCCAACTTTGATGGATTCGGATTTGCAAATCAGACTAGATCAGCAAATCCAAATCCATCAAAATTATGTGTCTGTGTATATTGTGTGTGTATGTCTGTGTATATGTCTGTGTATTGTGTATCTGTGTATATCTCTTAGTTGTTACTGGTGGTGAAGGGTAAAAAACAGTCGACTATTAGAAGACTGCTATAATTGATATTCAGTCTTTATAGTAAGAAAAAAATAACATTTCTTTACTGCCACACAGTCAGGTTTATAGAAAATGAAGGAGTTCTTTTTATTCCTGTATGTAGTGATTCTAGGGTAGTAAAATAATACTTGTTGCAACTACTATGTACATTTCAATATTTTGTTTGTTTTTGTTTTAGTACAAAGCTGTCTCCGTTCCTGAAGATCCTGTGCATAAAATTCCTTTGGACACCTCCAAAGACTATTCAGCAGTATCTCCGCCTGGCCCATCAGAGGTACTCATCAAGAGCATACAAAAATACCATGAAAATATATCGTTATCAATACCGCATGTTCTGAAAGATGGTTTAATCATCAATCCTGCTATTCAAATGTATGAAACTTCAGATGTTTTTGCTGTCAAAAATAAGTTACAATAACAAAACAATCAATATCTGTGCATTAATTTTGTAATTTCAAGCAAAACATTATATTTAAACAAACATTTTGAAGAATTGCAAAGTATTCTAAATTAATATGCGATTTTTTCTAAGTTGTAAAATGGATTTGTAACTATTTGCTAATATAATAAAACTATAAAACATTCAACTACATTCGGGTCATTACAAAAAAGCACTGTTAAGGAAAAGTATTATGACAGTGGGACCTGTCATTTATAATAAAATACCTCAGGTTATAAGGATTATTCTGTAAACATTTTTAAATCTAAGGTAACTGCACTACTTCTAGGCAAATGTTATTACTCAGTGAAAGACTTTCTAAATGATATGAATTACCCAGATTATGATTATTTTAATTGCAAAATTGACCCTGTAAGACTTATCTACCTGACTATAATATTATTAATTGACCTCACTATAATTTTTGTTTTGTTTGGTTGACATTATTTTGTTTGTAGGTATGTATTAATATTTTAAATTATGTAATAATTGGCACGCCGTAAGAGACTGTAGCCGATCTCTTTACTTTATGTACAACATCTTATACCTGTACCTACATTCATAGCAAATAAAGTTCTGATTCTGATACCTTTGCTTATTTTACCCTCCTCAGATCTTGAAGAAATTGGGGACTAGAAACAATTCTATAATTTACAGTTTACTTTGGGAGGGCCTTTATATTTTAAAAATACTCTGTGGCCTTTCTGAAGTAAATTGGAAGTGCCAAAATTGTTTCTTGTCTCTAAATGTATTTTACATCACATGATTTGGTTCAAATTTTCCGCCAGTGATTGTTGCACTGGGGCAGATCAGAGATGGCGGTAGAGTCGAATAACGTTTCATTTTCTTTCTATGAAGTGAACATTCATCCCGTCAGGGTATATATATTCTGTGTACAATATAGTAGTATAGGATATTGTAGTCTGTGCTGTGGACGAAAGACTGAAATGGTGAAGCATAGACAATACAATACAATAGAGAGGTGTACCGAAACGTCTAAAATCACTGTTCCACTGTTCGGGAGTAAAACTGTAAAAAGAACCTCTGGAAGAGAACTGCAAAATACGTTTTTGTATTGATTAATATTTTTTGGTTATCTGTAATCCTAATCGTTACCATAGATTGAGCCATAAGTCAAGTAGAAAATAGAGATTTAACATTCCATTGTAACTTAAGATTTTAATTTTTATCTTTCCTTTGTGTACGTTTAATTCATTCGGCAATTAATGACAAGCGCTACTAAGGAGGTGCTTATCATGTAACTGACATAAGTTAGCTTTTGAATTTCATAATATTTGTGGAAAATTTGAACTAGCAAAGTGTTTTAAAAATATCAACTGTATCATAATTTTGCGTTGAACGTAGTACCAAAATTCAAAATGGTTGATAAAATTGACAGAAAATAGAGAGAATGGAAGAGAATAGAAAGAACAGTTGTTGGTATTTTTGTATACCTGCAGTGTAATTCAAGAAAACAATAAAGAGATAGATAACTGGTGGATGTACAGTTTCAGCCAACTGCATTTATGTAACGTATCGATTAGGAGTTGTTTTGATTCGGAGAGCATTAATTTCTATGAACTCGAAAAGCGAAACTGACGAAGCTTCAAGGTAATTTTATTTGTCTTATTTTTTCAGCGTAAAAATTTTCATTGTCATTTTGTTATCACTAGATTGTCATTATGTAAAATAGTGTATGACTATAATTAACTGGTGCGTAATAACAAAGGTTAGGTTAGGCATTACTTGCTATTTTCGTTCTTTGTTTTGTGCTGAAATTGCGTCGCATCGACAGGAGGAATCGTGTACAATGTTTGTGTATGTATTTGAAGGGGGAGCGAAGCATCATCGTCAAAAAACCCAACCCCGAATAATACTGAGGAAGAACCTACGTCGAGTTTATGCTCTGGTACAGTTACCAACCGCACACAAGACATTATGAAGCGCGCTGCCGCTAGACAGCTGATCGAGAGGTATTTCTACCAGCTTCTGGATGGCTGCGGCAATCCTAACTGCGACAATCAGTACTGTGCATCAAGTGGAGAGGTAAATTATTTTTTCTAATATTTTGTTTTGTTTACCTTATCATATTGTTTGACAGATAATCAATATTTACTGCCAAGCCTTAGAATACCAAGGCTGATGTGAGGGTCAGTGGGTCATCTTAGGGGGGGTGACTGATAAGTAATAGGAAAATATTACAGAAAGACTTAAGTCCAAACCCCAAGTCGCTTAACTGATGTGACAGTAACTGGCTGATTGTTATCAATAAAAATAACAAAATAAATAAAAATGTTTATTTTGACCAACAATGGATAGGCAATGTAGGCACAAAAAAACATACAAAACATATTATAATTGAAATGACTTCACATAAACATATTATAAACACTGAGTGATTGCCCTCAGGATGCCACTGGAGCTAACCTGAACCCTGCGCACTAGGGATGTGCATTGTTTTCGCATAGTAGAATAGAAACAGTCCACTTGTGACTCAGCGAACATCCCTGATGTGCTACAGAATCGGGGCAGCCCTATCAGCACCCTGTATGAATTATTATATTGCACTTGCAAGGTGTTGTACAGGCTGCTTGCGTAGAAAGATGTACAATATGCTCTGAACATTGTTGTTAAAATATGAACACAAGAAAAAATATTTAGTTTTGTCTGTTTGTTTTGGTTTGAAAGTTTTGACAGCAGTAAATTAGAGATAATTCTCTACTTTCATTTCTAATATTCACCCTGGTTTGGATACTTACATATGGCAGAAAGATACTGCTATAATCAGAACAAAATTATTTTATTGCAATGACCTCATTTTAGTACCTACAACATAATTGAATTTTATTCTGTGATAATTTTCAAAGCATGACTGAACTTGTGATTGTTTATTAACTATTCAAATTAATTAAGATATATCCAAAATGATTGAAAGATACAAAAATAATTATTACAAGTCTACTTAGTTTTATTGGCATTTACTGTCAACTTTGAACACAGGGTTCTTTCTGCTGTTTAATACTGCGGAACCCTGTGTTCAAAAAAGAAAAGTAATCATGAATATTCTTGCCAAAATCACCATACTTGGCATATAGATTGGTGAATAAAAGATAATTTTATCAGTTCATACTAGGAAGTTAATGCAAAACACATTCCTTATTACAGCAACATTTGGTATTAACACATTATTAAGGCGAAATCGTCAGGGTAGCCCACAAAATTCAAATTTTCTTACGTTTTTTGTCATTAGCGGGTCAGTATGACGTTGTATGTTCATCTAAATATGATTCGCGCGTGCATAACAAAACATTTATTTATAGAAATAAAATCATAAAAATTTACAATACATCTCTCTTAAGTTCATGTTTCCCTATTGAACAACTATTCCATGAAATCATGACATTTGAAGCCAATTCTAACTAAACAAGTTGTATTGCTGATGCAAATCATTAAAATCCTGTAAAGCCACAATTGTTATGGCCCTGACACTGAATTTGACTTTCGTGGGCTACCTTACTGCATTCCCCTTAACGATATCAGTAACTTGAACTTGAACATATTTATTTTACATAGGTTTTTAGTGTAGACATGATAAACTCATGAGGTAAAAGAACTAGGATTGTGTTTTATAAATATTTGCATCGAACCCTTAAGAGCGTTTATACCTTATGTGTGGCAACGTCGCAAATTACTGTCATATTTCGTGGTTTTCATTTTTTATCATTTAATCGGAGCTATATTTAAAAAATCTGTTTAATTAACTTTTTAGAATTACGTGAAAGTGTTTAAAAAGTAAGTAACCGTAATGCTTACAGTTATTTTACAATGAAAATAACGCCCTGCAAGTTTCCAATGTATTATTTGCATATAAATAGAACTGTAAACGCAACGATTTCTTACCTTTTAGACAGTTTTCACATAATTCTAAAAAGTTAATTAAACAGATTTTTACAAACCACGAAATATAAATTGCGACATTGCCACTCATAAGGTATAAACGCTCTTATCATCTTATAATTGAACTGGTGTAACATTTTTTTGCACTCCCATTTTATTGACAAGAAGATACATATATTCAAAACTGTAAACTTATATAGGCCAGGAATCTGTCACCAAATGAGGCAGCTGCTGAGGCCATAAAACTGTTCTACAAAGAGGCTCGCCTCTGTGATACGCTGCCTAACAAAGTTCCTCGCACTGAGGCAAGCGGCTGTGATTCTAGTGCTAGGTAAGTTACATACATTCTCTACTATATTTTTTACTATCTACATAGAAATAGTAACTGGTAATAGGCTTACTGAGTGTATTAAATCTGAAAATAGATACCTAACCTACACAACATTTATAACTGCATATTATGAAACATGAGCTTTATGTGCATGAGAAATATGCTGATTTAAGAATGACCAAATCTTAAAAAATAAAAAAAATTAACTAGACAATAAACTGTGTTTATTGTACTGGTAAAACAGAGTTAATCGGGATTAACATTGCAATAATATTGTTTCCTGCCAAAAAGGACTGTAATGAGTTTACTGTATTATAATTGACATTTAAGTGCCCTTGTTGTAACAAAAACCCTGTTGTCCCTTTTAGGGACGTATACATTAACCTACAAGAACAACATTGATGAAATTATAATTTTAAAAGCATTGGCCAGTCGAGAGCTCAATAACAAATAACTATTAAAATCGGCACATTCCAAAAATTTTTTAGAGTATCTGATTTTACAAGTACATCTTGTGTTTCGCTAAATAGCCTACGAGTTCGGTGACTTTCTTTGAAGCGATAGAAGATACCGCGGCGCACGGGACCCGTGTCGGTCCACGTGCCTACCTTCCCCCCCCCCCCCCCCCCTTTCCCCGCCACCCGCCGCCCTGAGAATCCCTTCGTAATCTCCCGCGCACCTCAGTTTTGAACGGCTGTTATTGTTGACCTACGTAGTGAGTGACTTGTGATTTGTTTACGTAGTTTATTTATCATGTCCTATTCTAACGTAGAATATTTTAATATGCTGATGTGCACGCAGACTCTACCAAGAACGTTTAGCGAGTCTACCATTACCATCGGCGATTGCATTCTAACGTTTGCACGTACATACAATACCGGAAGTGTGCACGGACGAGACCAACGCATTGACACCGAGGAGCAAGTGTTGGACTTGCAAGATCACCTGATCTGACGCCTTTAGATCTTTCCTCTGGGGCAGTGTAAAGCAACAGCTGTTCAAAAAAACGTGCGATACGGAGTTCGAAATGCGTTCACAGATAGTAGCAGCATTTGATCACATCAAGTGCGATACCTCCGACCTGCGGAGCGTACGTAGGCGTCAAAGACATCATAATCAATTAATGCATTCAAATAAACATAAGGTTTTAAGTGACAGATGCGGTGACTTTGTTTTTTTTAATGTAGTGAAGTGTTAAATGTAGTTTTAACAATTATCAATTGTGCAAAATACCGTGTAAACCAACATTTACAAACATTCATTCGTTAAAGTGAAAAACAACAGCTGACAAGGTCACGAACTTTCGTAGCAAAATAGGTACTTAGGTAAGTGGCGGCGGTGTACCGGCGGCGGCGCAGCGCCTATCAAAGAGGGTGGGCGGGAACATTCAATTTTTTTCTGGTTTCGCGTCTTCGATTCATGCAGAATTGCAGAGGTAAGAAATCAGTAAAACATTACAAATATTAATACATAATTAAATATTTATTTTTTTGAACAGTTTTTTTATAAATGACTTGCTTTATTACGTATGTATACCGATTCTTAAAACGTAGGTAAAAGGAACAACAGGGTTTTTGTTACATATTGTATTATTGCAACATTAAAATCCATTTTAAAGTTTCATGGGTAACCCCTGCATCCCTATTAACCCTGTTTTACAGTACATAAAGTTTTCATCCTACAGCATAGAAGACCTGCATAATTTGAACTCCTTTGTTATATTTCATTCTATAGTAAGAGCAATGCTAATTGCAACACAGAATGCTGGCCAGTGTAGTCAAAGAAAAACCCTTTCTACCTGGCAAGAAAAGCTATATTTATCCCCCATTAAAATAACACCAGCTACTGCCTGAGCTGGTGTTATTTTAATACAGCCTCCCCCCCCCCCAGCCATTAGCCATAATTACATGGGATTTAAACATAACTGGTGAAGTGAGGGTGCCTAACTAACTAACCATAACTTAACATCACGCCTGTAACCCGCGAAGGGTCAGGCAGGGGTGTACCTATAGTACACTCACACTTCGCCACTTATGTTTAAAATCCCATGTAATAGGGGCGAGCCTATTGCCACTCTTATGACCCTTCAGAGAAATGTTTGTTTGGGTGAATGTTTTTCATGAACAAGGTTTTTATAGGTTCTTTTGACGGCCTTAACGCAGGCGAAGCCGCTGTCAAAGGCTAGTATGATGTGTAATACCAGCATATTTTATTCAGCACAACATGTAACACTTCAAGTGCGAAAGACAAGGAGGACAACAAGGACAGAGAGGCGGCCTCCACCACGTTAGTGAGGGAGAGCACCTCTAGGGAGGAGGAACCACAAACTAGTCATAATGTATCTCACCAAGAGGAATCCAAAACTCGTAGTCATAACAGTAAGGCAAAGTTTTTTAAGTGTCTACTTTTTTAATTTTGATTTGGCTTCAATAAAATTAGGACGAGTTTAAATTTTATATTGTTAAAAATAAAATAATAATCGAAATCGGTGGACGTGGTAAAGAATTATCCGACGATAAGATTGAACTAATTGAGAAGCTCCACCTTTTTTGAAGTTGGTTAAATTTAAATTATGAAAACATGATGACACAACTCCAAATGAGTTATTGTTAAGTTATTTGAGTCAGATGAGTAAAGGACACTGAACATTTGAATAGTATGCATGTGTTCATGAGTCTCTTGAGGATCAAATTAAATTTAAAAGAGTGTGATTTTTTTTAAATCTAGAGAAACATAATTCTTTTGAATGTTAATAGCTTGGCCAACCTCAACTTATTGCCCAACTTTGCTAGCATTCAAAACTTTTTCCCGCCGGTGTAATAAGTAACATGGCGCGTTGTCTTGTATCCTTTAGCTGAATTTAACGTTACATAATTACGCACCATTTGCTAATAACCACAGGCATTAAAAGACAAAGCATTAACATAGTTAATTCTTAATAATCTTAATGAGTTACGCCAAAAAGGAGTTTATCTAATACTGTAAATTATATTACACTTTATAAGAACATACATAATTAAGTTAATTACTTTCAACTTAATACAGCCCACTTTCATTTAAAGTATATGTACAGCAATATTAGGTCATTTACTTTTTTGCTATCGTATTGAATACTTGTTCCTAGCAAATCCATTATTTAACTGTGGCATGCTGAATAAATTTATCAAACAGAAGATGGACACAGAAAACTTTATATGGCTTGTGAAAACGCTTGACGATCTGATTATGTCGTTGCTAGATGGTGCCCCATTGACAGAGGAGCGTATGTATGAGTTGTGTGAAGAGTGTCTGCAGACTAAAGTGCGGCAGCCTCTGATCAGGGCGCTGGGGGAAGCGTTCACACAACCGGCCATACTGGCCCGGTGTTTCGCCAGCAAGGGGGATGGAAATAGTAATGAAGACGTGGAAATGAATGAAGGTGAGTTTTATTTAACTGTATGCCTAAGAGTAGTCGACATTCTTTTTGAGCTAACGAGGACGTAAATCGTTTAATGTAATAAACAATTCAGTATTGAACGTAACTTTAACTTGCCAGTCTCTTTCCATCTCTACGACTGTTCATTTCGCACGTCTTTCGTCGATCTCATTCCACCGGCCCCTTCTTCCATCGGTCATCTAGACGTACTGCAAGCTACCATCCTTACCTAGTTGCTATTCCAACAATTAGCACTAAACGTTTCCAAATGTCTTTTGTTATGCGCACAGTAAAAGAGTGGAACTCTCTACCTGCGTCTGTGTTTCCGAAAGCATACAACCCTAATCTCGTCAAAGTGAGAGTGAAGGCTTCTTCTGGGTAAGCTCACTCCATCGTCGACTCTGTCTCTGTCACCGCTAACCTAGACTAGAGTCAAGAGCAAACCTATATAAAAAAAGATATTTTTACGCGTCGTATGCGTGATAGTGTTGTCATTCGTTGTTTGTTTTGTTTTTATATTTATGTCATTTGCTATCATTGAATTGTGCTTTTGTGTGTTGTGCTACGTCTTTTGTTTGTACTGAATAAATGGTTTATCTATCTATCTATCCATTTTCATGAAGGTGTAGGTTGTGCATCTTCTGTTCAACGCGATGTGTGATTGCAAAACTAGTCGATGTTTAGGTTAACCCACTTGTTACTGAATAGACTTTTTGCATCTGATTGCAATGAAATTCAGTTAGATGTATCCTTGTCTAATCAGATCATTAGGAAAAAAAAAAAAAAAAAAGAAACCCTGTTGGGAAACCGGGAAATTGGTGTTCTTTTAAAAGGACATTAGTAATATCTACTACTTGTTCAAGTAAATTAAAAGAAAATACGAAGTGTCTTTAGTATCGTTTGTTTATTACATACAATCATGAACAAAAGTGAAGATATTGAAAAAAAAAATATATAAAGACTTGAAAAATTATTTTATTTTGTATGGTATGTTTCAAAACATTATTTTGGATGTAATGTAACTTCACACGTTTTACACGAGAAATTGGCTTTTTTGTGGCAAATCACACACCTCAACTGCTTTTCGTTATATTTTACAAGATGCTTCTTATTATCATACCGAGAACTTTGGTGATAGTTTTGTGAAGTGCGACCAGATTTTCTGCTTTCTGTTCTACGATAAGTTTCTAGAAGGGAAGTTGCAATATTTCTGCGAAATTGCAAATGATCGCAATCTCCGCCATCGACGTGGTATAGTTGCCAAGCATTTTGAACTGCCATGTCTAGTGCGTGACATATCAATGGGAAATACCATTTTTTTCCTCGTATCGATGTTCGGTATAAACCAATATTTTGGTCTGACCTGTCTACACCTCCCATGTTTTCATTGTACACCTTTATCACGGCTGGCTGGTCGACTTGTACATATCTTTTCTCATGTTGTGAAAAGCGTTTTACTTTGCTCAGTGGTAAAACTTTAGCAGCATTTGAAGCCACTGTTACAACACTATTATCATTCCACTTACACACAATAATTTCTTCAGCTCTTGTTGCTTTGTATTTCAGAGAACCACGATCAGTTTTCTTGAATTCTTTGTTTGCTGGAAGCGGACATTTCGATACGCGATTTTCTCTAATTGTTCCGGTTGCCTTCAACCCCCTTTCACGTAGTTCATCTAGTAATGGAATCGATGTGAAGAAATTATCAAAAAATAGGTGGAAAGGTGCCTGTGCATCGATTGTACGAAGAACATCTGCGAAACGTAAAATAACACTTGCTCCTAGTCCCAACTTTTTATAATCATTGAAGTCGTCTCCCGTTTGCCCTTGATAAGGATCAAACCATAATATGTACCCAAGACGTGTCGATCCTACCCAAAATTTGTAACCCCATCTGATAGGTTTACCTCTTATAAACTGTTTACAAGGGTGACCACCGTAATATGGAATCATCGCTTCATCAATGCTGTAGTTTTCTTCGAATGGGGCATAGTTTAGGAAGTTCTCATTCAACGCGTCAAAGAGTGGTCTCAACTTCGCATATTTTTCATTAGATGGCAAATTTGTATTATCACAGCAATGAATATGAGACATAATAAAAGTAAACCTATCCCTCGACAATGCATTATAAACTATTGGGATCCCACAGTCTGCAGAGTTTTCCCAATACATATATCTTCTGGGTACTACCACATACCCACTGAAGAGAAGTATTCCGATAAAGCATTTCATCTCTTCACACGTTATGTTTCCTATTTTATTTTGTGTCAGCAAAACTGTAATTCTGTCGCCGAAAAGTTGCTCAAAATAATATAATGCATTTTGCTGCCTTGCAACTTGCTGCATTCTGGCCCATGGTCTAAACATTGGGCGTATATCTCTTGTAGTCCAGTTATACTGTTTAGTTTTTGGTATTGTGACGCTTGTGGAAGTTGAGGGTGTCGGTTCGTCGTCAGGTAACTGATTTTCAATCGGAGGATTGGAAATTCTGATGCGCATTCTTTTGGAAACTTGAGCTAGACTTATTTCGTTTTCACTGTCGCTACCGTCTGTCAAATTCATATAATGAACTTGAGCTGGAGTCCTAAGTTGAGTGCCGGGTAAATTTTGAATGTGGACTTGATTTTCGTCCCCAGAATCTTCGTCGGTGTCATCAGCATTACAATTTTCTGGTGGAAAAAAATGTGATGCTGTCAGGAATAGGGGCCTACTCATCAAATTCCAATTCCTCCATGATTTCATGAAGTTGCGACTCCCATCCTCTTCCAAAAACTCTCCTGACAAAACCAAGCATTTTTTTGTATCAAGTAGTAGTAGATATTACTATTGGGCTTTTTATAGAACACCAAATGTTTTGCCAAAAAAAACGAATAAAAAATGACAGTTGGTACTTATATTTCATTCAATTCACTTAGAAGAGATGTGAAAGTTTTATTATCCATTGTCGAAAAAAACTTAATTTTAATAATAATAATATAACTCACCTCATATCACTCATGGTTAATTTTACGTAAAACAAAAGCTTCAAAACTGATTAATAATAATGCGTTATACCACTCACAATACTTACATTGTACTGCCACACCATCCAACTTTCAAATGTCACCAATAATTTTTGTTTAGATTACCTTCATTAATCACAAGATTTTTGTTTGTGCGCCGTCCTTTTAAGAGGACGATAGTAACAAGTGGGTACACCAAAAGAAGCATTTGTAAGAAATATGTGCTGAAAATAATATCTCGAATCTGAAACGACGATAGTGATTGAAAATGTGTATTTGCGGTTTATATTCTATCCATTTACAGCTAACAAAAAAGTGTTATAAGTTTGAAAATATATGTGCTGGAAACAATGTATCGAATCGCAATCACGGTTCACGATTGAAAATTTTACTCTCTGTGGTGTGTTTTAGATAAGGAGTCAAAAGCAATGTGTTTATCAAGTGATCCGGACAAAGACGTGGATAGCGTGGCGGGGCCGGAGTTAGACGTGGCCTCATGTCGCAGAGCCTTTCAGTACCTAGCCAAAGTAAGTGAAACTCATAAAACACTTTTATGTCTTTTGCAGACGACCAGCACACCACGGCATACTTATTTGACTGCACAAAATAGCTGTGTTTATAACTGCCGGCTTATTTTGTAAAAATCTCACCGAGCTTAGGTGAAGCGAGCTTGAAATGAGCTGTCATTCCACCTAAGGATTGACTCTATTGACAGTTCACTTCAAGCTCACTTCACCTTAGCATTCACAGTGAGATTTTAACAGAATAGCACCGCTGAAGCGTACATGCTAAGACAGTCTGTTAATCAGGAGTTCTTTATTTTATTTTACCACTAGACTTGAAATTTATACCCAAAGATTTTGGTTCAAAGATTTTTTTTAAGGTCTTTATTAACAGAATGGTAGTCAAAAATATTTGTTTCTAAATTATCATTTTAAATTGCACCTACCACTGTTTGTCTCTGCATCACCCAAAGGTTGACTAGTAGAAAATGCCTATGGCGTTATGTCCGCCTCTGTACATAATGCTGAAAGCTAAAATGTGCTTAAAGTGTTAAATAAATACATGTTATCTAGGCTTAAATGCCTCGTTTGAACAAACAACATGTATGATTGAAAGTGTTACCTACTACTAGTTGTTTGATTGATACATATATTAAGACTGTTTTGTTATGTAGGGTTTGAAGACTCACATTTTTAAATTAAGTGATTAAAAAAGCATTGATTGAATTTATTCAGAATATATAGAAATGCTCGCGTTCTCTGTCTGCTATTTACGAACTTTACTTTTAAAAAATCATCTTAACTATTATAAAAAAAAACAATATTACCCTAGGTGCCATCAGAATACTATAGTTCAGCGTTAGTGACGTCACTGAAGACGCTCGCAGACAACATGTGTATAGACCTGCGGATAACGAAGAAGATGAGTGTGGAAGACGCGGTGAACTGCTTCGTCATAGCCTTCGAGGTTCCCGACCTTGGATGTAGTGACTATCTGGAGATAGCACTGCCTGCGTTATGCCAAGCTGCGGAGCATTTGTCGCTTAAAGGTAAGGTGATTGAGAATACCAGTGGCTTTTAACGCGATTTTCATTGTAAAGTCTACATGAGCATGCTTTACCATGGTAAAAAACATTTATTAACTATGAGAATCATTGTAATTCGAACCTTAATATCAGCATCAGCATCATATGAGTTGCTAAGCTCCAATTGGCTTTGTGGTCTGTCTGTCTCGAAGAAACTTGAAAAATGAAGGGAACACGCTGTTGTTGCAAATGACCCTGAGCGTGAGCATGCTTGAGAACCCCTAAGTAACCGTTTGATATCTCCATTGACGTTCACGAAATTTCGCACTTTATGTCACTTAAAATAAAGTGTTTTATTCAATGTCGTCACCCTAAGTCAAACTCGTCAGTTTTAGAACCTGACCTATTCCTAAGTTATTGACTATGTTGGCAGGTCAAGCAAGGCTGGCACGTATCTGGGCACAGCATTGTAAGGACAGTCTGCGTCATATACTGGAGACGCTTCAGCAGCTGATAACCCTCAGGGTTATATCCACCAACTATACGAGGCAGTTTCAAGTGCAAGACGACGAGGTCGTCACCATGGCGACCAAGTTTATGAAGGTTAATTGTCTTTTTCAGTGTCCTTATTAACTGTTATCTTAACAATGTTATCTATAATTTTACTGTGCTTCTTTATATTGTAATTGATCTTCAATTTGATAATATTTATCATTATTCTTGTACACTTGTCCAAAAGTTGAACCAATGCCCCCTAGCAAGTTATAAAGCGTTATTTGACATAAGTTGCAGTCGAGTTACTGTGAATGTTTCCATAGTGCATGACATAGTTGAAGACGTCAACTTGCATAAAGAGAACTTGCTATTAGACTTCTGCGTAGTCTTCGATCAGCAATACCGACTAGATATCGGGTCGGCGCAAGAAACACGTCTCGGTAAATAACAGCGCACTTGAGACGTGAGCTCTTATTTTGTTTAGTTCGCTTGAAACACAGCCAATGTAAACACGACTTTATTACTAGGATGCATGGTTGTAATTAGGTGGAACTTATAACTGTTTTAAACTTTTTCACGCGGACAGCATTTAGCTTTGATTTTGTACGCGATCCGTTATCTAGTTGGTATTGTTGATCGAAGTGCGTAATATTTCACTGATGAACAAACCAAGTAACGAATACACAAGTTCACACTTTATTAATTCGTAAAACCATATTTGTTTGAACAATCTTGCTAGCAAACAACTTGTCACCCACAGATAGTTTACTACGCAAACATGCTAGCCGGTCTGATGGAGTCAAACAACCTGCGCGAAGAGCCGATAGTGCTCTCAAACCAACAGGACCCGCTGGAGAACGTGCTCGGTCATCTGTACCCACCGTCTTCGATAAAGGCCTCCAAACACTTGCAGCCAGATGATCCCTTAGGTAAACATGCTCCTGAACATTTACTTTCGGTATATTATTTATGAAGTTTAATTTATGTATTACTTACAGATAAAACATGTTAGTTTTCTTAGAATTTAACACAAGAGCAATTTCCAGACTTCCTGGACTAGTCTAGGCCTGTCCCGCAGGAAGTTTATAAGATTTTTCCTTTAAATTACAACTTAAATTGCGTAACACACTTTGAATCACAATCTGAATCGTTTTGAAGGATTTTGCTAATCCATCGCTTCATAGGTTCGAAAATTTGTCTGCTCAACAACGTAAATAACGCAATGTATGTTGTTGAACTGTCAAAATGAAAGCCGTTGCTACTTTAAGTGTGTTACATTACCGTGCTGAATAGAAGGGATAGTTTTTGAGTAGAGTGCATGCTAAATATCAAAACAGAGAGCAAATCCAATAGAAAGATTATTTGCGGCGTGGAAACAGCTCACTTTGATGTAAATCGACACATGAGCCTTGGCATTACTTAGAATAGAGTAGAATAGAATGTTATTTTGCAAATATGGGTAATACACAATAGTTGTTATGACAAGCTCAGCCTTTTTTTACCATTTGGCATGCAATCATTTACATCATTTATGAAACATGCACTTATATTTCAATTATACTATTATTATTACAATTATCATTCAATAGATCAGTTAATAAATTATTAACATTTTCATTACAATTATCATTCAATTAATAAATGATTATCATTTTCATTACAATTATCATTCAATTAATAAATTATCATTTTCATTACAATTTATCAACAAATTTATAGTTTTACAACAAATATATTGTTCTCTGTTAGAAACTTATTTATGCTTTACATTTTATTTGTCAAAAGTTTTCGTAGTCTACTCCTAAACATCACTGAATTTAAATCTCTCCAGCCACTTGGCAATTTATTGAAAATAATAGGGGCCATGCAATAAATGCTTATGTGCATCAAAGTGGTTTGACATAATAAGAAACGGTAGAGAAGTTAGCGCCTCTAGCAAGTACGATAATAAGCAAACCTGTTATTGTATTACTCAAAAGACAACTTTAATAGCATATAAATAAGGTTGAGTTTAGAATAATCAAAAACTGTATTCCATCAAATTCTCTGTAGCCGAAAGCTTGATTGTGCAAACTTCTGATTTCTATACTTTTACATTCGTCTTTATTAAGCATTTGTGCAAGTTGTGTTTACTTTGCACCATTTCCATTTAATTTGAAATTGTTTTTGCGCTTTTTGACACGAATGTAGTTAAATTATCGCATGCTTTCTCTGCTTGAGAATTTAGAGAAGACGCTGTTGTCCTGCAAATGGCAATATTTTGTTTAATTATTTATTTCCTTATTGCAACACTCGCTATGCTCCTTGCTTATTGCACCCAATATTAATATAAGATTGTTTTGTTTCAGCCATTGAATTAGATATAAATGTTTTAGATGCTAGAAGGCCATACCTGCCATTCGAGGAATTCTACAACGAACCTCTTAGTGATACTATTGAAATGGACATAGACTTCGGTAATTTTAAGACGGAAATAAGTAAAGGTATGTTTTTGTTCTTAATCAACATTACCAAAAAAAACTGAAAGCTCATTTGGAGTAAGTTAACTGTGCCAAAAGGGCGAATTGTGCTATTAAAAAAAATAAAAGAGTTTTGCAGTAGCCGAGTTTAGCGCAAAAGATTATCACAAACATTAACAAAATTCAATCAGGTTGCATAGATGGAGAGAATATCCATTTGTTTTGATACAAGTGTTTCCTTTATATCCTTTTTTATATACTTTAAAACGAATTAGGTCCATCAATCAGATAAAATCTTTCACAAAATTCACGACTTTTAAATTTCAGGTAAAAAATTCGCCTTCTTAAAGTATCCATTCATCCTAACTGTGGCCACGAAATCGCTCGGGCTGTATTACGAGAACCGTATCCGAATGTACTCAGAGCGACGCGTGTCGTTGTTGCACGCGGTCGTCGGGGCCGCACCGCCTATGCCGTTCCTGAGGCTCAAAGTGCGAAGGACTAATATTATTGATGATGCGCTTGTTGGGGTGAGTTAAATGTTTGATGTATTTATGTATTTACCAGCTTTTCTCGCGGCTTCGTAGGCGTGGAAATCGAAAAAATAAAATACATTATTATACTTACCTATGTGCCAACTTTCATGGTGTTCGGTCATACGGTGTTGGAGTTCACTCTAGGTTCATAAAAAGTTTCTAATAATACAATTCAATCATGATTCGAATGACATGTAGCGCCATCTAGCGCCCTAAAGCAATTGTAACAGTCGAAAGTTTTTATTATTTCTCTCAGGAACAGTATTTTTTCTGGATGAAAGGTACCCTATGTCCTTTTCTGTACCCCTGACAACCTATAAGCAAAATGTCATGATGATCGGTTCAGTGGTTTAGGCGTCAAAAGGTAACAAACAAACTTACTTTCGCATTTATAATATTATAGTTATGATTTAAGATCTCCAACAAACCTATGTTTTTCTTTATGATCGTTGCCCCACACTAGGAATTTCTCCTGTGTTGTGGGTGCGTTTACAAACATTTAAGCTCACATACACAAACAGCCTGACCCGGAACAACTACTTGTAGGTCATACAAATATTTGTTTCGTGCGGGAATCGAACCCGCGACACGTAGCGCAGCATTCACTCGCTTAACCACTGCGCCTACCGTGCCGTTAGATAAGGTCCTACCGAGTTATGATAATCTGGTACTTCTGGTACTTATAAAAGCGGTTTCTAGCTAACAAAACTTATGTTAGGTAAGATCCTACTTCTGTAAAATACTCGCTTGGACGTTGCGGACTATACTAGGATCTATAAAAATATACACAATACATGACACATAAAAAATGGGCAACATCAGGTATAAAGTAGATAGAAAGAAAGAAAGAAAAATAGATTTATTTGTCACAGAAACACGTGCATACAAAAAGATAATTAGCTCTCTTTACTCCTTCACTCCAGCGTGCGCAATAAAGTACATTTTTTAGTAAGAAAGAGCAACGCCGGGAAATATAATCATCTTCAATTGACAAATCGTCAGCATCACAAAACAAAACAAGTTTGTGTTTTAGAATTGAATTTAGATATATAGAATTCCTAAGCATCACAAGTCGATTAAGCGTAATTTTGCGTCCGTCCTCCGGCGAATCGGGTAACGCGTTTATATGTTAATAATGAATGAGAGCTTGCCGAGAACATAAACGAGCTCATCCCAAGTTGCCGTATTAGAACTCGGGAGCAGCCATTCATTCCTTACTCATTCAAATCGTAAGTTCTCTATCTCTCTTTTCTCCGTAAAACCTCATTTGGACAAACGACGCATTAACATCAAAACAAAACCAACTGTTAAAAATTGCCCACTCATCTTCCAAACCTCAATTTTCAGTTGGAAATGGTAGCCATGGAGCGTGCCCTAGACCTAAAGAAGCAGCTAGTGGTGGAGTTCGAAGGTGAACAAGGTGTTGACGAAGGAGGTGTGTCTAAGGAGTTCTTCCAGCTGATAGTGGAAGAGATCTTCAATGCTGACTACGGCATGTTCACGCAGCAAAATGACTCGCTCACTGTATGGTATGACGTTTTTTATTTTAGCTAGCTTATGAACTGTATGCTGAATGTAAGATTTTGTCATAAAATCATTGTTATCATTCTTATTGTGAAAAGCCAGTTGGCCGTAATCATCATGCATCCTCCATACCGGCTGTATACGGGAGTGAAAAGTCAGTCAGTTCCTATGCGCGAAAGAGAAGGCGCTTTACAGCAGGTACAGCGCTATCTCTTGTTTCATTATTTGGTTGTATTAAATATAATTGTTCCAGTGCCTTACAAAAAATAATTGCCTCATTATGTGATGGAGGAGCGGATTTTTGTTAACATAACCAGTACTACCATTATGTATTCTCTTTCACCAGTTTAAATTCAGTTCACTTCTACCTTTAAAATATTCTTCCACTCATCTGAAGAAGACATCTAAATCAATCGAAACTTCTTGTATTGCAGGTTCAACATGACATCATTTGAGACGGAGGCACAGTTCACGTTGATCGGCATAGTACTCGGGCTCGCGATATACAACAACGTTATTCTCGCTGTCAACTTCCCTATGGTCGTTTATAGGAAGCTCATGGGAAAGAAGGGCTCGTTTGAAGATTTGGCTGATTGGAATCCTGTAAGTATTCTAACTATAGTTGACATCAATAATTGTAATTTTAACTTTATTTAAATGTTCTTGCGTGCTTGTGAGTTGCAAACGGCTATAGATCAACCGCTTAACTGAGACGTTGCCTGACGTGGCAGCGCGGTGCGGGAGAGGTGAGATTGTTACAAGTTGACGAATCACTGAGCTGTCGCATCACGTCACCACACACCTCCCCCACCGCGCAGCTACCTCAGGCAACGTCTCAGTTAAGCGGTTGGCATATAGTACTTTTAATGAATAACTAATAGTTAACAACTAGAATAGCAATAGAGAGGCATGTTTCGCTTTTGTCTGGTCCATAAGTATTTGCTGAAAGTAAATGAAGCCTGTTCGGGTTAAATTCTTATACAACCACTCACTAAAGGGAAGTAACACATTCTTCTGTATTTGGAAAATAATTGTTTCACCAATTTTCTTACAATAACGATTAAAGATTTCTATGAAATTGTATTTGAAAACAGTTGAGAAAATATGGAATGTGCACGCAGGATATAGAGAAGGAATGGGTTATATGGATAAGGTCTTCTCCCTAAGATGCATAGCCGAAAAACATCCGGCAAAGCACAAGAAAGTCTTCTGTGCTTTCGTTGATCTGGAGGCCTATGACAGTGTGTAGAGGGAAGAACTTTGGTCGACAATATCCTTGTACGATGTTGACTGGCGCTTGGTATGGACACCGAAATCTTTGTACAAGGATTCCAGTGCTTGTGTTAGGATAAACGGGGCATACACGTATCTCGATGGGTGTTTGACAGGGTTGTGTAGCGTCACCGTGGCTGTTCACCTTATACATGAACAGACTGATGAGAGATGGTCTGACAGATTTGAAAGAGGGTGAGTGTTGATTGACTATGAATGAGTTGCCTGTCCTTCCTACGCAGATGGTCAAGTTCTACTTGCGTCGTCAGCAGAACAGTTGTAAGACATGGCGACTGTGAAGAATAAAGCATATAGAGTCAGAGCGGGGGCACACGATGCGTTGCGACGTCGGAGCGGCACCGCTCAGTTGTTTTGCGTCACAAGGAAGGACACACGCTCGCTCGTTTCGATTTTTTTTCTAAGTATTTTTGTTTATTGTGTTTGAGGTTTTAAAAAATGAGTGCCAACCTAGATGTTATTGATATAGACTACCTAATTACATTAGTCCAAGAACGGGAAAACCTTTGGGATAAGTCCAATGAAGACTTTAAAAATAAAACAATGAAAATAAAAGCATGGGAGCAAATTGCCAAAATTTTATTTCCAGACTATGATAATTATGCTCCTGATATAAAGAACCAGATAGGTAAGTAATTATTTAATGTTTTTATGATGATCAAATCTTCTGTAACTGCCATTGTAAAGACCCTCTGTTGCTCATAAAATAGCTTGCAAATTCATCTCTAATGACATTTGCTGCTGTCATCTCTTCATCTTGAGGTTGTAATGAGTGAAATTCATCATCAGTTATTGCCAATTTATCCTTTTGCCGAAAACCATCCCGATCTGCGACAAAATTGTGTAAGACACAACATGCCTTCACAATGTCAGTAGCAAAATTATAGGACACGTCTATCGGTCTGTGAAAAATGCGCCATTTATTCGCCATAATCCCAAAAGCGCATTCGACATATCTTCTGGCTCTGCTGAGACGATAATTGTAAATCTTTTGTTTAACATTGAGATTGTTACCTCCATATGGACGCATAATGTGGTTGCTCAATCCAAAAGCTTCGTCACCCACAAATACATACGGGGTTCGTCTATTGGAACCACCCAGTGGTTGGGGATCAGGCAATGGTAGGTCATTGTTAATGAGTTTCTCATATAGTTTTGAATTTTGAAAAACAGTTGAATCGCATTCTTTACCGTATGCGCCAATGTCGATAAAAATAAATTTGTAGTTAGAGTCCACAACAGCTAAAAGGACTATAGAGAAAAAGGCTTTGTAATTTAAAAAAAGCGAGCCACTATTAGCAGGATTACGCATGCGAATATGCTTCCCATCGAGGGCACCGATGCAGTGAGGAAAATTCGCCCTTAAATCGAAACTAGATGCAATATTTTTGAGTCTTTCTGTTGTTAGTTCGGGAATGTTGTCTTGAAGAAGATTTTTCCATATAGCACGACAAACTCTCCTAATCATATATCTAATCGTAGATTTTCCCCGTTTGAATTTGTACTCCAAATCTTGTATTGAATTTCCACTTCCTAGATACCTGTAACAAAAACGTTTATTTATAAAATCTCATGTAATCTTAATGTTAATATTTTATTTTTAGGTAATGACATAGTGAAGAAATGGAGAAGTGTCAAAGATAACTTCTATAAATATTTAAAAAAGTTAAAAGAAGCTTCTAAATCTGGCTCAGCCGCTAAAAAATTGAAAAAATATCATTTTTACAATCAACTTTTATTTTTAACAAAAGTGGCACAAAATGAGACAGACAGTAGCTTAGACGTAGCTGGAGAAACCAACACCGATTCTACAAGTGATATTGCACCGGAGTCTTCACGTTATGTTCCTATCACCCGCAAAAGAACAATGCAAGCTGATGATTTCGAAAAGGAAGCATTAAAAGCCCTTAAGGAGCCCGAAGATCGCCACTTGTCATTTTTTAAGGGTATTTTGCCATCAATTCAAGATTTCACAGACCTTCAAACTCTCACCTTCCAAAGCAAGGTGTTACAAATTATCACTGAAATGCGGTATGGCTCAATGTCCCAACAATCATCATCATTTAGGTTTGAACAAACGTCTCAACAGCCTTCATCACACGGGTATCATACAAGAAGTTACAGAAGTACATACACTCCAACCGACTTGAGCTCAGATTATAATTTATTGACATCTCCAGGTGAAACATCTCAAGACAGCGTAGAGTACGATTTTGCAAATTTGTAATTAAGATTTCTCAAGATTACTATTAAGAAGATTAATAAGATTGATTATGATTATTAACATTTCCTTTTTTGATCGTTTTGAAAATTAAAAAGTATTATTATTCCGCTCGTGTGCCCACTGAGAGCGGGGGCACACGATGCGTTGCGGCGCCGCACCGCAAAGATTTCACCGTGTCAGTGGGCACACGAGCGGTGCGGCGCCGTAACGTTGTTATGTCGCAGCGGCGCCGTAGCACCGTTGGACAGTCTGTTAATGAAAATGGATCGTAAAAGACGTCTATTGTTGGCCCTACTATTACGCCACCGCCGAAATCGACGTAGAAGCGTACGACGATACTGGAACTGTCCTTTTATTGCACTAAGGAACAGTGATGGACAGTTTTTTCTCCAAGAATATAAAGAGTTGCTGTTAGACGAAAAGAAGTTTTACAATTTCTTTCGAATGAGTGTGTTAAGTTTCGAATGTTTATTGAAATCTTTAGAACCACATATACGGAAACAGTACACTAACATGAGGAATCCAGTGGAGCCAATAGAAATGCTGGGCATCACTTTGAGGTAAGTAATGAAAATTTTTTTTTTTGAATAATAATACTTTTTAATTTTCAAAACGATCAAAAAAGGAAATGTTAATAATCATAATCAATCTTATTAATCTTCTTAATAGTAATCTTGAGAAATCTTAATTACAAATTTGCAAAATCGTACTCTACGCTGTCTTGAGATGTTTCACCTGGAGATGTCAATAAATTATAATCTGAGCTCAAGTCGGTTGGAGTGTATGTACTTCTGTAACTTCTTGTATGATACCCGTGTGATGAAGGCTGTTGAGACGTTTGTTCAAACCTAAATGATGATGATTGTTGGGACATTGAGCCATACCGCATTTCAGTGATAATTTGTAACACCTTGCTTTGGAAGGTGAGAGTTTGAAGGTCTGTGAAATCTTGAATTGATGGCAAAATACCCTTAAAAAATGACAAGTGGCGATCTTCGGGCTCCTTAAGGGCTTTTAATGCTTCCTTTTCGAAATCATCAGCTTGCATTGTTCTTTTGCGGGTGATAGGAACATAACGTGAAGACTCCGGTGCAATATCACTTGTAGAATCGGTGTTGGTTTCTCCAGCTACGTCTAAGCTACTGTCTGTCTCATTTTGTGCCACTTTTGTTAAAAATAAAAGTTGATTGTAAAAATGATATTTTTTCAATTTTTTAGCGGCTGAGCCAGATTTAGAAGCTTCTTTTAACTTTTTTAAATATTTATAGAAGTTATCTTTGACACTTCTCCATTTCTTCACTATGTCATTACCTAAAAATAAAATATTAACATTAAGATTACATGAGATTTTATAAATAAACGTTTTTGTTACAGGTATCTAGGAAGTGGAAATTCAATACAAGATTTGGAGTACAAATTCAAACGGGGAAAATCTACGATTAGATATATGATTAGGAGAGTTTGTCGTGCTATATGGAAAAATCTTCTTCAAGACAACATTCCCGAACTAACAACAGAAAGACTCAAAAATATTGCATCTAGTTTCGATTTAAGGGCGAATTTTCCTCACTGCATCGGTGCCCTCGATGGGAAGCATATTCGCATGCGTAATCCTGCTAATAGTGGCTCGCTTTTTTTAAATTACAAAGCCTTTTTCTCTATAGTCCTTTTAGCTGTTGTGGACTCTAACTACAAATTTATTTTTATCGACATTGGCGCATACGGTAAAGAATGCGATTCAACTGTTTTTCAAAATTCAAAACTATATGAGAAACTCATTAACAATGACCTACCATTGCCTGATCCCCAACCACTGGGTGGTTCCAATAGACGAACCCCGTATGTATTTGTGGGTGACGAAGCTTTTGGATTGAGCAACCACATTATGCGTCCATATGGAGGTAACAATCTCAATGTTAAACAAAAGATTTACAATTATCGTCTCAGCAGAGCCAGAAGATATGTCGAATGCGCTTTTGGGATTATGGCGAATAAATGGCGCATTTTTCACAGACCGATAGATGTGTCCTATAATTTTGCTACTGACATTGTGAAGGCATGTTGTGTCTTACACAATTTTGTCGCAGATCGGGATGGTTTTCGGCAAAAGGATAAATTGGCAATAACTGATGATGAATTTCACTCATTACAACCTCAAGATGAAGAGATGACAGCAGCAAATGTCATTAGAGATGAATTTGCAAGCTATTTTATGAACAACAGAGGGTCTTTACAATGGCAGTTACAGAAGATTTGATCATCATAAAAACATTAAATAATTACTTACCTATCTGGTTCTTTATATCAGGAGCATAATTATCATAGTCTGGAAATAAAATTTTGGCAATTTGCTCCCATGCTTTTATTTTCATTGTTTTATTTTTAAAGTCTTCATTGGACTTATCCCAAAGGTTTTCCCGTTCTTGGACTAATGTAATTAGGTAGTCTATATCAATAACATCTAGGTTGGCACTCATTTTTTAAAACCTCAAACACAATAAACAAAAATACTTAGAAAAAAAATCGAAACGAGCGAGCGTGTGTCCTTCCTTGTGACGCAAAACAACTGAGCGGTGCCGCTCCGACGTCGCAACGCATCCACCCCTCCCCGCCTCGTCTTGGTGGTTGCAAGTCCGGTGCGGCGCCGCAGCGCATCGTGTGACATGCCACAGATATTTCTATGTAAGACGACGCAGCGACACCGCTCCGGCGCCGCGCCGCCGCCGCAACGCATCGTGTGCCCCCGCTCTGAAAGGGATGAATATAAATGTGAATAAGACGAAGGTCATGCTGTTTGAAATAGAAGAGCATGTGGTGGTGTGTGGTGTGAAAAAAAATGATGAAGAGTGTGGAGCAAGTAAGTGAGTCCGTATATTTGGGGAGTCTGTTTACAAGGGATGGAAAGATTGAGGCAGATGTGGAAAGGAGAGTAAATGCTGGAAATAAAGTGAATGTACTTATGCAATTGTGACCAAAATATGTTGATGTCCAAAAAGGCACGACTGGCTGTTCACAGTGGTGTGCTGGTGGCTACGCTTATGTATGGAAGTGGATGTTGGGTGTGGCAAAAGAAGCATTATAGTAGAATACATGCTGTGGACATGCGTTCCTTGCGGAGCATGTGTGGTGTGATTATGACTGATAGGCCGAGGAATGATGTGGGAAGGCAATGGTGCGGTTTAAAAGAAGATGTAGTGACACAAATTGAAAAGAATATGCTTCGATGGTTTGGTCATGTTGAGAGGTTGAATGAAAGGCGACTAACAAAATGTGAGTGGAAACGCCGGGAGGGAACGCCCAAGGAGGACATATAGTGACCTTATTGGTGATGTTCTTCAGAAAGGTCAGGTGCATAGTACTCGAAACCGGCGTGCGTGTATGACCAGATGTATGAACGTAAACGAAGCAAAAGGAGTATGTAAGGATCGTAGCAGGTGGCGTTCTGGAGTTACTGCCTTCCCCCATGGGAAGTATGTATGTATGTGTATTTGAACGAATCATCAACGAAGATTGAGGACATAAAATTAACCTCAATTGTCAAATGAATGTAGATAAACTCCCTCCGGATCAACTGGATAGATTCGCAATTACTGGATAGATTCTCAGCTGGACAGATTAGCATCTGGACAGAGTATAGTCGTGAAAAAATAAGTTTATAAACTATGAAACAGGTATTAAATTTAGAAAGTGTTTATTCAAGGAAAGTACCACAAAATAAGACCTGTCTTACAATATTGTATTGAGAATTTGTTTTAAGAGGTTTTCCATACAACCCGTTTACAGGTTCTATAAAGGGGGTCGAAATTTTCATTATTTTTGCGATAGGACACACCGTTTTCGAGATAATAAGCAAAAGAAAAGAAATAATATACAGTACTGTTTTTGCATCTGAGTCGAGGTGTTGGTGTCAATTTTAGTTCATGACAACTAATTTTATTCCACACCTTTTTAATCGCGATTAAAAATAGTCAGATTTCGTTAAGACAATCAAAATTTTAGGTGAAAAACGTAAAATTCAGAATAGCAAAATTGCCATTTTCGCTAAATTATAATCTCAGTGCCATCAAACTAAAATATAGTTAAGTTGTGTCACTTTAGTCAATTTCAGAATGGGAAATCGTCGTTTCACAGGAATAAACTAAATTTTGGTGTTTTATTAGTCTAGTTTAGAACTTTAGACAACTTTGTGACAAGAGAATCGGCACCAATTGCTCTTTCAAAATTCTAAACATTATACATTTCCTGAAACTTATTTGGTAAAATAATAAACAGTATTGGTAATATCCTGAGGTCCCGATAATACCTATATGTCTGTATTTTTAATTAATTATCTTGCTGCTTGACTGCCAAACACAATTATTTTGTCTGCACAATCATCATTGTATAAAAAGAAGTCTAACTAGACTTTCAGGTCCACCACAGGAACATTTTTTCATTATGTCCATATTCCCAACTCATCCAATTTAATTATGTCATGGACTGTACACGTTCTGTCCAGTTGCTAATCTGTCCAACTGAGAAACTGTCCAGTTGAGAATCTGTCCAGTTGTTCCGGAGGGGAAAAATTTACCACACTGTTCAATTCACTCCAAATAATAAATAATAAATTGTTTTCAGACGCTTTACAATGGGTTAAAAGACATGCTCGATTACACAGGCAGTGATTTACAAGAAGTATACTACCAAACATTCAGGATCTGTTATCAGGATGTATTCGGAAACGCCATCTTCCATGATCTCAAAGAAAATGGAGATGATATATTTGTTACACAGGAAAATAAAAGGGTACTTACATATTATTCTATGGTTCATAGTTACAATTTTCATTGATTAATATATTCATTTGAATGATATTTTTAACCCCCCACCCCCTGATATTTTCAAATACCCTCTTGAAACCTTTCCAATTTTACTAGAAATTTTCTCTAGACTACAATGCAATCTTTAATTCCAGGAATTTATACAAATGTACTCAGATTTCTTGCTAAACGAGTCGGTAGACACCCAGTTCAAGGCGTTCAGGCGCGGGTTCCTGATGGTCACGGATGAGAGCCCACTGGCCGCGCTGTTCCGACCCGAAGAGGTCGAGATGCTTGTGTGTGGTAGCAAGGTAAGTGTTCCTATTCTTAGTTTGTTTGTGGATTTGGGTATTTTTTTTTGTAATACGGCTTGCGGACAGTAGTTTAAACTTTCACAAAGCTGATGCGAACTACTTTAAACTGTGGCTCCAACTTAAAAGAGTGTTATATCCTAAATCATTACGCACATGCGATCGTCATTGCGCGTCACCACTAAATGCTAAGCTGATAAGTACTTGATCCCTAACTTTTATATGGAACATGGATAAGTAAATAATAATTTACATTTTCAATTTACGACCCGCAGCAAAGACCGCGTGCTACTCCATAAGCTATAATAACACGCTATATCTTTACAGAACTTCGACTTCAACGAGCTAGAAAAATCAACAGAATACGACGGTGGCTACACATCAGACTCTCAAACAATAAAAGACTTCTG
Organism: Brachylomia viminalis; assembly: GCA_937001585.2. Classification (NCBI taxonomy): domain Eukaryota; kingdom Metazoa; phylum Arthropoda; class Insecta; order Lepidoptera; family Noctuidae; genus Brachylomia; species Brachylomia viminalis. The sequence continues at coordinate 17,708,264 of OW443299.2, forward strand.
GAGCCTCGTCCACAGTTTATCGCTGGATGACAAACGGAAGCTTCTGCAATTCACGACAGGATCCGACCGCGTCCCCGTAGGAGGCCTAAGTCACCTCAAACTCGTCATCGCAAGGAACGGTCCCGACTGTGACCGTCTGCCCACCGCACATACCTGCTTCAATGTCCTCCTTCTACCCGAATACGAAACAAAGGACAAACTACAAGACAGACTGATGAAAGCAATAAGCTACTCGAAAGGGTTCGGAATGCTTTAACGTAAAGAACGCGCTTAGTAATGACGTTGAACAAACAAGTATTGTTGTAAATGAGCCTTTGCTGGTCTTTGTAACATTTATGAATAAAGTTTGTTTTATTTATACAGTTTTTGTTTTATTGTTAAGGTCGATAACTGTAGCAATTATTTCAATTAAACATTTACAGGCACTTTTGAACTGTCAAGGTTTTGGTCAGACAGAAAGATGAAGTTAGTTGCCCATTCCAAAGCAGAGTAGGATCCTTTGAAGAAAAACAAACAAGAAACTTCAAAGTGAGAACAGTAGTTGAAATATTTAAAAAATCTAAAAGACCGACTTGCCGTCTCTCTTTTTTATTTTACACTTTTTAGTTCTCACTGTATCATGTAACGCTTTAGGTAACGGTCGTTGAAATTATCTATCAAAACCGTAAAATTCTGAGTGGTTGGGTTTGTCACTCGATTTTAAGAATTATATTATAATAATTATTTCTCACGTTAACCTTTTGACCGCCACAGTCGTGTATAGACGACAAACCAAAATGTGCCCAGCACGCCACGGTCGCGACAGCGTGACCGAATTTTATACGTAAATAAATTACATTTTGTTCATTTCCCTTGTTAATTATGTACCTTGACCCTTCGTAATTTATTTGAAGTGAACTGCTTTCGTTAGATTTCATTTTTAGTAACGTAAGATGACAAAAACGAAAACCAGTCATAAAGTTCGAAAAACATAGTGCCCTCGACGACACAGTCACCATAACAGGACACGTAGTGATGCAGGTAGTAGTCAATACAGGATTATCGACCTCGACGGCAACTTACGTTATATTTAATTTACTCTGAATTCTGCACTAGTAAATAAATAAAACATTTCATACTGAACTTTTAAGTTCGAGAAATCAAGAAAATTTTATAATACTGAACTATACACTCTCTATAAGTCGAATGTTAGTTGATTATCGATTAATTGTAATGACTGTAATGCCCATCTCTATCACACTGTTGTATTGTCTGTGCCGGGAACGCCACAGTCGTCTATGCTTGACAGTCCCATGGCGTCATACGCGGATTTTTTTTGAATAGAGTAGTTCGTTTACTGTTATTAAATATTATTAATAATTGATGACTATAATATGAGTAGTGAAGTGAAGTGAATATGAGTGGTGGCCGGATTAACTTCCGCCATTAATTTTTTTTTCAATGTAGCGGCCACGCATACCTAGACCCTAGACCTACCTATATTAATCGATAGCTGGAATCAATACAAACAAGTTGTGTATGAGACAAAAAGTTATAAAGTGTCACGTTTCCGAGATATTATTATGAGCTATCAAAGTAAAAGTAAAGGCTGAGGAATGACTGACCTTGAAAGTCATTCCTCGACCTTTATGAACTTGGAGGGTTTTATTGATGATTTTGATGATTTTAATTCTGTTGCTAGGTACAGACGCCAGCAGGTCAAGCTACCCGAAACTGTCAAATTTTCCCAATCAACCTTGAACCTTAATGCTTTAGCGATAAAGTTGAAAATCTATTAAAGAAATTTGACAGATTGTAGTAGCTTGATGTGCTGGCGTCTGTACATACGTCTTCCAGCCGCGAATAATATTTTGATCAACATACAACCTAGCACTGGCCTGCAAATTGCAAAAAACCTAAGAAAAATTTAATTTCGCGGGCAAGCCTGACGGTTCTACCTTAACCTTCTAGCTCTACTAAAGATCATTATGCGCTTTATTACTTTGAAAAAAAGTCAAAATGGCGGAAGTTAGTCCGGCCAAAAAATTCAAACCCGTTTAATAGATATTTACCTGTTATAAATTATTTTATGATAAAACATACGATTACAAAAAACCGATGGTTAATGTCTCATTTTATTTATTGCATTATCAAATAATAATATTGCAATCAAATTTCTCATATTTACAAAAGTTTTTTCACAATATGAAACAGAATATCAGTGAAACGAAACTAACGAAAAATACGAAACTATTAGAACTAAATAGGTACCTACCTATTATTATTTCGATATTATTAATAAGCATCGGTTGCGCACCTCTAGTGCAGAGGCGAGCAAATTCACCTCTAGTGCAGAGGCGAGCAAATTAAAAAAGCCGTGCCAGCTACGCCACTGTCATCATAAGATGACAAGAAAGTACGTCAAGATTGAACATAGTGCTGTGATGATATTGACTTGGTTTTATCGATTTTTGTTTTGAATTGTGGATTCAACGCCGAAACTGTGACACATATCATTATGATTTCGGTCCTAAAGGACAAAGCGGGATGAAATAAAACTCCTGTATTATATTTTTCCGGTATAGACTTTTTATTAAAAACATACTGTAGGTTAAAAAATAAATATTTAGTGCTTTAACGATATAATTTCGAACTCACTATTTTGTAGGTATTAAAAGGATGAATTCATAGCTTGGCGCCGAGGGCACGCTTTTTCTTTTTTGACGTGGCGGTCAAAAGGTTATAATATTATAAACTATTATGAACTGTATTCACAGCGTTAGTTTTGAAAATTTTTGTAAGAATGGTTGCTAACCAACTTTAAATCGTTATATGTAGATCGTAAATGGTCATTAAAAATTAAAAATGATTTAAACAAACCTGAAGATGATTTTCAAAGATCTATTTCAATGACTTTTTTTTCACGATATGACGTCTGGTTCTCGCCATATTGAATTTTGACTACTGTCACTAAGACTGTCATGTCTTTATTTGCTTCAAACCATAGGTTTAGCACCTGGTGGGAAATGACGCCAATGTGAACGTGGATATAAGCCACCAATAAAACTAGATGCGCATAAAGAGAAATACACTTTAATATCAAAAAGACTATCATCATTATAATCATAAAAAAAATGTTTAACAAAGAACTATTCTTTCCTTGGAATAATATTGTTACGAGCTGGGGTTCGGGATAAATAAATTTATACCAATTTACACGAAAAACACACTATAATTAAAAATCACAAATACAGTAATCAGAAACTTTAAACACAATCACTTGTAGTTCACTATTAGTCCGCTTTTCTGTTGTTAGCTGTTCTTCACTGTTTCGCATTCTAAGCTGAACTGAACTACAACGCTGTCAACCCCTTATTTATATGACGAGTGTAAGTTACTAGAATGTTCTAACATAATTCGAGAACATTCTAGTACTTACGGGAACGGTCCAGTGTAGTTCGGCTATTCGGTAACAGATGGCGTTAGCGTCTAACGTGTAGTTCTTCTATTCGATAACAGATGGCGTTAGCGTCTAACGTGTAGTTCTTCTATTCGATAACAGATGGCGTTAGGATCTACGTGACAATATGAACAAATACAAGTTTTGACTTAAGCCTGAATTGTTGATAACTTATAATCATCATTAACGCTGTCCAAAAGAAACTAAAGAAAGGACTATTTAATAATCACATTATATGATAGACGGAATAATGCTAATTTAATTTGTATCTAGAACATTATGCCAATAAACATTTCTAAATAATTCTTGTGGACAATTACATACTCAGGACAATGACACCTCTATGTAACTTAATTAATAGGATTGAACATTCTAGATACATTACAACTAGAACTGGTTGGCATACAGGGTATCACTTCTCTGCAGTAATAATGGGTGAATGTATTTTGCGATCGCCAATTACCCCTAGACAGAATTTCATCTAAGGGGTAATTGTTAGCCCAGTTCCTAGAGGCTACCGCAGACCTAAGACTGCCAGGCGAAGCACTTACTCCTGCTTCTAACAACAGAGATATAACCCACCCCGCGATGACTGTACGAGAAGCAACCCTTGATTGCCCTCTAAAATTAAGAAACAGATTATTAAGACATCCTAACTGGCGTTTGTCTTTTAGTATAGCAATAGTTCGTTTCACCCAAAGTACAGGGTCTAAATTCTCGTTAGTAGGATTAGGAGATAGTCTCCAACCAGACTGCCTATAATCGGCAGATCTGTTTTGGATCCAAATATTGGCCAAAGGATCAGACAACCATTATTTTCTGACAGGTGTTTTGAGTCAACAGCTAATAGAGTTAGATCATGAACTCTTCTGCCGGAACAAAGGAGTAACAAAGTGGCCGTATGTCTACAGGTAGCAAATACATTATTCGCGTCTACAGAATAGCTTCGCATAAATTCTGCTAGTTTGTCGACGTTCCAAAGTACAGATTTTTGAGCTACTGGGTTTTTTAAAGCAATAGACTTTAGTATATGTGTTTATGGCAACACAAAATGTTTTAATTTTTAGTCTGTGCTATCGATATTGTCTGGCTGTGTGATCCGTCCATTGTACTGTGTGAGATTAAAAGTGTACAAAAAGCAAGTCGTTTCAATTCATTGGAATCAAACCTACACAAAACTACAGTCCACAAGAAAAAACGAAGTTAACATAAATGAGTAATTAAAACGTGGGAACTTAATTTGGCAGATTCGTCAGAGTTGCTTAACGTGCAGACCACAGATTTATGCAATAAAATAGTTTTATAAGCTAACCCCTCTGTAAGACTCAGATCTGCAAGAAAGCGAGCCAAAACTTGACCTGTTGGTTGGAAGGGATTTAATTTATGCTTTTTTTTTTCCATGTGAGCCACCTATTCCATGCTACTTGATAAGTCTTCTTAGTTGATGGCCGCCAGGAGGATTTTAAGAGCTGTAACTGAGCTTCATTCCATTCAGCTAAGGTCTGGGACCACCCCCACATTTCCATACTTCTAACGTCATCTCGCGTACTCTTGGGGATGGGAGGCCTGTCACCGTATCTATCAGTTGTGAATGCAGTTTCCGGATTGTGAATGGAGGCTAACGCGCGGGCTTTTAGGTCTGCTCTCCAAAAGACTCTCTCCCACCTCGGGACTACTATTAGGAAGACCCCCGATGCAGAGTTGAGGTGACCTAGTACCCTGGGCACTAGGTAAGTCTTATCACTGGAACTCCGAACTTTTTGAATATTTTCTCCGTACACTGGGGTAAGAGATGCCACTCCGGAGGCAGACGATGACGAGAAAGTTGGTCTGCGTGGCAGTTGTATTTTCCCGGAATATGCTGAATTTTCAAGTTGATTTGGTGTTGGTCTAGGATTTGACAAATCTCTCTTGTGAGTTTCAGCAATGAAGGAGTCCTGGTCCCCCCTTCGTTCCTTAAAAAGGCTACAACAGTCCTGTTGTCGCACTGAGCTAGAACGGTTGATTTGGATATTATGTTTGGACCTCGCTCTTCTATAGCCTTTAGTATTGCGAGCATCTCTTTTTGATTGCAATGGAGCTGTTGCTCTTGATCGGTCCACGGTCCTGATAGTGCGTATCCATCGAGCTGAGCTCCCCAAGCTACATACGACGCGTCTGTGGTCAGGAAATGTGATGGCGGTGGGTTGTGTATCCGAGAGGCCCGATGACAATTTAGTAGACACCAATTTAGGTCCTCCTTTACTTGTATAGGTAAAACTACACTGACACAGCCTTCTTTTAGTTTCTTGTTTAGAAACATTAGTGTGTCCCGAAAGTGAAGTCTGCCCTTTGGTACCACGAAACTGGCGAGGTTTAGAAGTCCTACCAGGCTTTGTAGCGCTTTCAACGTCGTAATGTGCTTGTGTAACAGATCCCGTACCTTTTCCCCTATTTTTGAGATATTTTCGTGTGGCAATGATCTTTCGTTTAGCCATGGGTTCCATAGAACACCTAGAAATACGAGGCTTTCGCACGGAGTTGTAATAGATTTTTGAAAATTCGTCTGCCACCCTAGGTAGTGCAGGCGATCTAATAATATGCGGACGTGTACTCGCAGTACCTGATGGTCCTGGTGAACCACGAAAAAGTCGTCTAAATATACGAGTAGTCGAATACCCTCCTCTCTTAGTGTCTGTGCTACCCAGTTTGTTAGAGTCGCGAAGACTTTGGGCGCGGTGGTGAGGCCAAAGGGGAGGCAGGTCATTTCTAGTAATCTTCCTCTGTAACTTAGTCGTAGGAATCGTCTGTGTGACTGGTGTATTGGCAAATTGAAGTAGGCCTGAGACAGGTCGACTTTGCACAGCCAGTCGTTTGGTTGGAGGAACTCTGGGTCACGAAACACATTTATGAGCCCGAATGGTTCCGCGTAAACAAAATCGTTCAGATTCTTTAGGTTGAAAATGGGCCGGTTTGTGCCATCGGCTTTTGGGACCAGAAACATTGAGGACAGGAAACTCGGAGTATGTGAAACTTCTTCTAGCACCCTTTGCGTTATCATTTGAGAAATGACAGCTGACATTGCCTCGGATACCTTTGTTTGAAATAGGCTTTGTGAGTTGGGTATCACTAGAGGAGGTTTTTTGGTGAAAGGTATGCGATAACCTTTTATTATGCGAAGGGTTTTTTGGTGCTCCGAGTTTCTTCCATCGATCGGCATAGAACGTTCACTGGCCCGCTCTGAAGTCCTGTCTGTCAGAACCTGCTTTTCTTTCCTCTTGGGGGATATTCGGTGGTTGAAGTCCGCTTTCTGTTATTCCTACTCGTCGCTTGTTTATTAGGCTGCGGGTAATGACTTCCTCGTGAACGAAAGGGCCCATGATAGTTGTGGCTAGGCCCACGTGTTACATTATTATTGTTGCCGGATCCCTGCGTGGGATGGCAATGACCCGACCTCTGTGAGGTATGGTTGTGTCCACAGCCCTGCGAGGGCTGTAAGCATGGCATATTAGATTTAAAGACACTGGTTTTATTCGGAGGTAGGAAGGTCTTCTTAACGCCTCCGTTCTTTTCCAACGTTGATGACAGTAGCTCAGAATTAAAAACCAGCTGATTGGACGGTGGAATTTTGCGCAACGCAGACTTAACGAGAGGATCGAGAACATAATTCGTCTCTACTCATTTGAATTACCTCTGCGCGATGACCGCAGATAAGTTGAATCATATCTGAAGATACTTTATAATATTCACCATCCGAAAATAATTCAGAGATTTTGTTATGCAACTGATCGGGTGTTATACTGCCTTTGACACGTGTCCAGGATAAAAGATCGGTCATGCTTGTTTGCAACACCTCTCACCTTAGAGCATTTAGGTATGGAGATGGTACGCAACCAATTGCAGAATGCATTTTTCTGCCACATTTCGCGGGAGGCGAGGTAAACACGCACGGCACACCACAAAAATCTAGAGTTCAATTACATATGCATTGTTCTTATGTTTACGAACACACACTATGAAAATATTACCTCACAATAAAGAAACGCACACACATCGACAAATTAACGTGTATCTACGCAATCGCCTTATGACAACAAACAAATGTCACTAGTGATGTAACACAAAGAATGATTAAATATTTGATTCGTCGTGAGTGAATGATTGAAATGTTACAATAAAATTTATTTTTATTATTATACTCTGCTCAGAGAGAGTTGATAAAAAACAATGTAGTTACAAACACTTACAAAGTGAGGCCCGCTAATTATCATTAAAATGTTTTATGTCAAATCTAGCGATTTAAATTATACACTCTTGCTGTTTAGCAGACCGATTGACTGAAATAAATACATATATATTTTCAGTATTATTGTGAATATGGCATATGGCTGCCGCCACAAAATGACGGATTTATATATTTAGTTAACGAAACACATTTCTGTAAAATAATTTTGGGAGGCTGCGCTAACAGAACTTCTGTTAGCGCAGCGATAGCGATACTCGTCATACGGTTTGCGATAATTAAGAGATAGTCGCTATTCCGAAGCATAATCATAATTTTTATCAGCTCTCGGCGAACAGACTTTAGCTCTCTGCCCATGACTTCCTCCACGTGGATTTAGGATTTTTATTAGTTGTTTGTATCCCACGGGATCCTTTCACTTTAACGTGATATATTTTATCCTAGATATGAAGAGTAATAAATTTAAAAGCCATGCTCTAAAGGGTAATGTAATAAAGATAGATAAATGATAAATGCACATATCGTTGATATAGAATTCCGTAGATTGGGCATGAGAGTGAATGAGAGCTCCCGCTCTTAACGGGACTATGCTGTGTTAGAAAGAGAAAGAAAGTGACGCTGTCAACAGGGCCAAACACGTATTTGCTAGCGGCCCATAGCGGCCCCGGTAACTGTTTACGTGAGCGTTTCGGCAATTATTTAAGTGAACTAGAGTGATAACCTGTGATTAAATAACCATAATACGATGGTTTCTTGTGCAGTACCAGGATGTGAATCTTCCAAAAAGAAAAATCCCCAGGATTACTCGTTTCACCGGTAAGTTTACAAATTATTTACATTGTTATTTCTGCATAAGCAATGCACTAATAAGCCGGTTTTAAGCAAAATATGATGAGAACATTATTTTACTTACGATTTAGATGAATTAGCATGCCTGAAACCACCGTATCTAAGAAATAACAAATAGAGAAATACGAAGGAGTTATAACCTCACTTTTCAGTGATGCGATAGCCTAATTTTTGACTTGTTGATATCGACATCTAAGATAAAGGTAGCTTCGTACAAATGCATATTCTTAGAAAATTAGATTATATGTCGCTAATTGTTGTAACAAACAAAATAAAATGTAGATATATTACAATCTTATTTAAACTAATACATATTATAAAGCTGATGAGTTTGTTTGACTTTTAATACGCTAAACTATGGAACTAGCAACCTACCTGATGGTTCGAATTGAAAAATTACTTTAGTGTTGGATAGACCATTTATTGAGTAAGATTATAGGCTGTATAATATCGCGCTTCGATCCACGGGAGTGGAGCAGTAACCAAAAAAGATATGGGTGAAACCGTGGGGGACAGATCCAGAAGGGTCGAAGCGCTCTGGGCTCTGGCCTAGGGCCAGCAAAACAAGATAAGATAGGATCCCCTGGTATACCGAGAGTTACCGGGACATACTGCGTTAATTGTGAAGATGTTTTTTTGCCATTGAGTAAGTATATATATTTTTTTATATTTCCAATAGAAATTGCGTGATACTCGGACAAAGAAACATTGTAATCCTAACTAATATTATAAATGTCAGTTTTACCGCTAAATGAGGTTACTGGCTAGTCGCATGCCGATAGTATTTATTGCGTTAGACCCTTAAGACATTTAACAGAATGACTCATTACGTCGCATAAATTATCGATAAAGACCAACAAAGGAATAGACAAGTCACAACACTGTCTATGCACACACTTACATTTTACGCATACTTAGATCAATGGTTTTTGGTCTTTTGATTTCGTTTGATTGTTGACATTACCGATCTACGGAATTCTACATCTATGGCACATATAATCAGTCAGACATTTATTGTGTCAATTACTAGCCTACTTTAAAAATGATCGTCTAGTCGTAAAAGGTCTAATTCACACCTATTGAATTATGTACTTACGTTTAAAGAATAAGTGTGTTACTTTGCACTTCGTTGTTGCTTCTATCATTGATTTTTAAAATGAATAAGTTGATTGTATACATGGAGAATGCATTTTTGTGGATCAACTTTTTTCGTCATGAAGGATAGGCGAATATTAAATATTCGCCTATCCTTCATGACGAAAAAAGTTTTGTTTACTTTTCACAAATTTTGTGTACTTTTCTATTACCACATTTGCAAGTTCTAAAGTATGGTTAACTAATCCGTTATGTGTGATATTCAATAGCAGAAATACGTCATCTGTGAAAATTTCAACTGTCTATCATGGTTCATGACCTGAGTCTGGTTACAGACGGATAGGCAGACATACGGACGGACGGACAGCGGAGTCTTAGTGATAGGGTCCCGTTTTTTACCCTTTGGGTGCGGAACAACAAACAGTAAATAAAGGCAAAATAAATGTTTAGTACTTAAATTTCACTTCAATTTCTATTTTTATAATCTTATTCTACTAATATGCACCGATATTAACATTATCTGGTTAAACAATAAACAATATACTCCGGAGTGAATCATTCACTCACGTTGTCCCAGCACTATTCAAATCATGCCCGTGTACTGTGTTTCAGCTACCAACGTACCAATGTATTTTTCTATCGTAAGTGCCGAGAAATTATTTTAAAATTGTACATAGATAAAACACGTTACTGTATATTTCATACTTACACGTGGTAGGAAACGCCATGGTCTCGAAGATTTGAGTTGCTAGATCGCCTTTTGCAAGAGGAAACCGCACGATTAACCATTTTTTAGGAGCTCTTACTTGCGACACGAAACGACACTAAATGGCGGCGGCAGCGCGTCAACTAGTTTTATATAACGTGCATGGTCATATGGTCAATGTACTTTGGCAGAGGGGTTCGCCCAGCCTTGCCATCTCCATACCTAAATGCTCTAAGCCTCTCACTGTTTCAGTGCACAAAAGGTTAGAGCACCATAGGCTTTGTCAGCCAAAGCTAAATGTCGTAAAGAATCATATGGTTTTATTTCTTCATTGACCTCCAGCTCAGTAAAACCGGGACTGTGATTATATAATTTTTGCACTTCCGAATACCTAACCTCGCACCATTAATTTTTATTAAAATGCTGAATGTCATTTAGATTTAAGATAACTATCAGGAGCCTTAGGAACAGGCGGTTCCTTTAGCTTGACTTTTAAATCAAATTTGAATTGATTTAATTCGTTTGATTTTTCATCTACTACATCATAATCATACAAATACCTATAGTCATTATTATCTAATAAAGAAATTTCGTCATTATTATCGTCTGCCTGCATTTCTGCTGAACGCCGGGGAGAACATGCAGAGTTTCGATTGCTATAAAAAACACGTTCTCGTAATTCGCTTACTTCTTGAGTTAATTGTTCCTTTCTTTTTATTATAGTGACGGCGACGTTTCTTTTTATTGGGCTTCGCTAACGACGTTGTGGAACAGCTAGAGATACTGGACGAGGAGATAGAAGACGAGGAGCTTGTCCGACGTTCTCGACGCAATGTAGACCCCTGGGTTTGTAACCCTGATGGCCCCGGAACTTCCATTGCAACAGGATTACTTGCGCCCTCCATCCTGATTAAAACGAAAATCTTCGATTTGTTTCTGATTCCTATCTCTACGTACCCACGAGTACGTAAGCGATTAAAACCATACACCCGAAATAAATAATCACGAATCTATTGTAATAGTAACGATTTAGGGTCATAACACGCTAACATATCATTAATAATCATTATCAAGTCAATATTTCTTTAAAAAAAATTCTTCATTCTTTAGAGCAATGAGGGTAGTTTTGAGAAAAAAAATATATATTAAATACAATAATTGCATTGCGAATATTATACTCGAATACTAGATATAATGCAATGCTGGCTAAGGGCAAAGCCGAACGGTAACACCGTTTTTTATTTAAATAATATAACTTTGCCCGTATAGATAGTGATCATACTGATCATGCATCACATCACTGAAATAGTTTTATGAAAGCTTATTTCTACTTACAATTTTGTCCGATGGAATGCACTTATAATCACTATTTGAAAAACTAATTAAATGTTGTTTCGACAACCTCTTTTCACGCGGAAAAATACGCCAATGATCGGCGATTCACTGCCACGGCTAAGCCTATATTTGGCAGCGCCACCCGGTGAGGAAACTGGTTGTGCGAAAGAGACGGATAGATACAAACAAAGAAAAGAGCAACAGAGAGGGAAATATAGCGGAAACCAGTAGTGCCACTCTCAATCTAGTAAGCTTCAAATAACGGTCAAGTGTTTAATGTCCACATGTACAAAATAAATAATACTCGAGTTTAAGGTGAGCTATACAATGTCGCAGATTAATTGGTATTAGAATAATAGGCATTCAGATCATAGATAGGTACATCACAAACATTTTCATTAATACCTACCTATTTACCTAGTTTCGACAACCTCTTTTCACGCGGAAAAATACGCCAATGATCGGCGATTCACTGCCACGGCTAAGCCTACATTTGGCAGCGCCACCTGGTGAGGAAACTGGTTGTGCGAAAGAGACGGATAGATACAAACAAAGAAAAGAGCAACAGAGAGGGAAATATAGCGGAAACCAGTAGTGCCACTCTCAATCTAGTAAGCTTCAAATAATGGTCAAGTGTTTAATGTCCACATGTACAAAATAAATAATACTCGAGTTAAAGGTGAGCTATACAATGTCGCAGATTAATTGGTATTAGAATAATAGGCATTCAGATCATAGATAGGTACATCACAAACATTTTCATTAATACCTACCTATTTACCTAGTACATAACTATTTTATATTTTCAAGATAAAGAATTAATTAATTACTCTTGAAATGAAAACGACCGTTCACGTGGATGAGAATAGACTGGTTTATTTTTTAATACCACAGACACAATACATAATTGCACATTACACAGTATGACAATAGGTGGCGCTAAGGAGACGTTTATATGGTTAAAAAACCAATAATTACAATTTTATTGTATAATATGTGGTTCACACTGAAAGTAATAGGGGTTTAAGTATGAAATCGCTGTTTTATTGTATTAGGTACTTGGAATTGACATAGAACAGTGAATCTTTTTTCACATGGTACCTATGAAGTTCTTCTATTATAAATGTGCAACATTCGATTATCGACTTTCAGTTGTTTTTTTTTATTCAGCTTAGACAAGAAAGATGGATACTTCTAAAATTCGAGTTATTTTTGAATACGAGTTCCGACGCGGAACTAACGCGGCAGAAACAGCTCGCAATATCAATGTTGTGTTTGGAGAGGGGACTGCTAATGAACGCACCGTGCGATTTTGGTTTAAACGCTTTCGTGATGGAAACTTTGATTTGAAGAACGAACCACGTGGAAGATCGCCCACACAGGTGAATAACAATGAATTGAAAGAGATGGTGGAAGCCTATCCGAGCCAAACTACCCAGGAATTAGCGGCATGGTTTAACGTTACCTTACATAACCTTACGTTACCTTAAATATAAACTCATTTGCGTCAAATCAATAAAATAAAAAAATATGAGAAATGGGTGCCTCATGATTTGACTGATCTGCAGAAAGAAACGCGTGTTGAAACTTGTGTTGCCTTGTTGAATCGATACAGAAATGAAGGAATATTGGATCGAATTGTGACAATTGTGTCGACTGATGAAAACTGGATTCTTTACGATAACCGTAAGCGAAAAATGCAATGGCTGACCCCAGGTCAAACGCCGCAACAGTGTCCGAAAGCAAAGCTTACCAATAAAAAGGTAATGATAACTGTTTGGTGGTCTCAGCATGGTGTTATTCACTATAGCTTTCCCCGATCTGGTCAAGCAATAACGGCAGATGTCTACTGTGCCGAACTCCGAACAATGATAGCAAAACTAGTAGTGAAACAGCCCCGACTCATGAATCGATCTTCACCATTATTGTTCCATGATAACGCGAGACCTCATACAGCCCGAGAAACCGTTTTAACTCTACAGGAACTGCAATTAGAAACCATTCGTCACCCTCCGTATTCGCCAGAACTTGCTCCAACGGACTACCATTTTTTTCGTGATTTGGACAATTTTCTACGTATAAAGTTTTTTTCTCAGGAGGCAGTACAAAATGCTTTCACACAGTTTGTCGAATCTAGATCACGAGAGTTCTATCGCAAAGGCATAAATGACCTTCCTATTAGATGGCAGCAATGTATAGTTAATAATGGTAATTATTTTGATTAAATAAATAGGTATGTTAAATAAAAAAATAAACAATTTTTCAGTACAAATCGGCAATTTCATACTCTATCCCCTAATATTTAGAAAATAAATCACGGAATGATGTAGAAGCCTGTTAATATTTTTATTGCTTTTCGAAGTAGTCCGTTGACTGAAGCAGTGGGCCCACTCTTCTTTAGGGATTTCTTGCACGCCTTTTTCAAACGCAGCCACGGTATCTTCAGTGTTCATAAAACGAATTCCTCCAACTATACCTTTTATTTTTGGAAATAAATAAAAGTCACAAGATGCCAGGTCATGACTGTAAGGAGGTTACTCTTTATAGACAAATATTCGATAGTCCGTCTGGTGTAGTGAGCTGGAGCATTGTCGTGGCGGAGGAGGATCCTGCTTCTTGGGCGCTGCTGTCTAACATTTTCCATGACAACTGGTAAACAATGACTGACATACCAATCTGCAGTAACAGTGTTTTTATCTTCTAGGACAATTGTGGCGAAATGACCCGTCCGACCAAAGAATGAGGCAATCATCTTTTCCCTTGACTTCTGCCCTTCTATACTTTTGTCGGCAAATCTTCGAATGGAAACATCCATTACGCAGATTATCTTTTGGTTTCGGTTTCGTAACATTAAATGTAACTTTCATCATCTGTGACGATGTCGTATAAAGCATTCGAGTTACCTCCGCATTCTTTTCAAGCATTGAGCGGCACCAATTCAAACGACGGCGTTTTTGATATTCTGTCAAATTGTGAGGTATCCATGTAGTACAAAGCTTTCTGACGCCTAAATGTTAATGTAAGACTTTTTGTACTTGACTCATAACAATGCCTAAAGCTGTCCGAATCTGTTGATATGTCACCCTTCTATCAGCTTTATCATTAACCGCACAGCACTCACGTTATCTTTAGTAGTCGCCGTAGAAGGACGTCCTTCTCGCGAATCATCAGTAAGTTTGCTTCGAGCACGTTTAAACTCATTAAACCAGTTGTAAACAGTGACACGGGATGGGGCTTCGTCATGAAATGCTAATCGAAGCCTACCGTAACATTGTTGTTGAGTAGGACCGCAACGAAAATCGTAATAAATCATTTAACGAAAATTTTCACTAGTCAAATCCATTTCGACGCACGACAGACACTTTTTAAATTGCCGCCAATTTGTAAAAACATAATATGACATAATGAATTCATTACACATGTACAGATTCCCAAAGATTTACTAATTCGAAATTTAAAAAAACAGTCGTCAGATAAATAAAACAGATAGTTGATTATGAAAGTTTATATTGTGGAAAAAAATAGTCTAAAGAGAAAATCATAAAACTGTTCAACAATAGGTAAACCTTGAAAAATATCGAAGCTAAAAGACTAATTCATTTAATTTGTGATTCGGTGCTGATGATGAAGTTATAAGATACCAATAGACGATGAAGTGATATGATACCAATAAACGATTTCAGAATTTTTTGCAATTGTCTAGGTATACAGCGAATCACCATGATAAATCTATTGATGTTATCTCATAAACAGGCACAGAGGAAAATACAAACGGTTTTTTTTCAAAAATTATTTAAAAAGCACCTATCTAATTATACTAATGCTAAAAGCACACAACAATATGTTAACTCTCTCGTGTATTCATGAACATGACAATACGATTACATCGGTGTTGTTCAGTCAGTTTCAAAATAATAGGAGACAAAATTGAAAATTAATATTTATCTCACACGCACTGGGCATATTTATCGCACAAGGGGTGTTTCACAGCTGTCATTCTGACCAAAATTGAGTCAAGAGCTTTTTCATTTTGGACAGTCTGTCCTTATTATTTTGACGTTGACTGTTCATTAGGTAACAGTAATGTGCCTCTAGCCTTTATAACAAAGAGTTTGGCGATAAAAGCCACAACCAGATTCTGCGAGCACGATTTCGAAGTTTACAAACATGCTTGCTATACAAACGATTGACTGCTTTTAGTATAACGAGCATAGTTTGTGCATAGCATAAGTTGTCAAGACTTATCCGAGGGAACAGATCAGCATCATCTGTTTGCGGCTTCACATAGACTAGAATTAGACTAAGTTCAGATGGACTAACAATGCTCGCCGTACTTTTTTTTTGTCGGTGACAGTTTTACGGTTTTTAAACCGATTTGACGGCATTCGTTTATTTCCGAGCAACTGGCTGGTATCATCCGAAGTTAGACTAAATTTATGCAGTGTTATTCTAGTTTAGTACACTTTTAATTCAGGAAGCGAAAATCTTATGGTGATGACAAACGGCTTTGAGTCGTAGCTCGTGAACCACGAGTGGGAACGGTCGGCGGCACGTCGGCTCTGGCAAGCGCAAAGCCATCTCGTCCTCACGCGGGGCTCCAGACACACCACTCGCTGAGGAGCGGCGGTATCTACGGAAAAATTTGAATGCCAAAATTGCAATACCTAGTACTGTTTTCATGGTGATGTTTCGATTTAGGTTTTAAGTTGACACATCAGCCTACCCCAGCCTCACATGTCATCGCATGTCATGTCTGTGTCGCATTTGGGTCTAGCCATGCGATGCCTCAATTTATATTTGAACAGATCGTCAACGTCAAGGGAGTAAATAGTATTCTATCACGTCAGATTGTAAGAAGAAGACAGGATTTTTACTGATTCAATGAGACTGAAAATACTCTCCCGGAAACTATACGCTAAGCGCGAACGTATGAGTTTTCCCAAAAACCAATCAATCGTTTGTAATGGAGCGCTATTCGTTAACGTCTATTACAATAGGAAAGCAAATGAATCATTACTGTTACACTGCTGCAAGGATTTTTTGGCGCTCGAATGATGTGGACAGGGGGCGCTACTGGTAAACATTTGTCACAGACATTTTGTGCAATTGTTTTGTGAAATGTATTGAAAAACAAGATGGCGGCGTTAGTTCCAATTATGGCCACGCGCCAAAAGAACCTTGTAGCGCTTTATATCATAAACCGTTTATGTCGTCGTTGGCGTCCGACACTTTTTAATTTGCGATCTAAAGGTAAGCCTGCACCCTAATTGCGGAACACACTTTTTAATCACATTATGAAAGTCTTTAAAGGGAATCGCTAATCCATTGCTTCTTGCATATGTTTGAAAAAATCGTTTGGTCACCGTCGTAAATAACGCAATGAATGTTGTTGAACTGTCAAAATGAGAAGCATTAACATCGTTTGCCATTGTAAGTGTGTTACGCAATTATCCCGCTGTACTACCTGTGCCTAGCGTTGCAAGTGCAAGCGGCGGCCGTGACGGCGGCGGCGGCGGCCTGCTGGCGCGCGTGTCGCTCGCAGCGCACGGCATCGCAGCGCAGCGGCGTCAGGCAGCCGGGCGCACTGCCGCGCCGAGTGGCGCGCGACATCGACGCGTATGTCGGGGCTGCTACTCGCTCCACCTAAGTAATTATTTGTATAGCAACATCACGTTCAAATAAAACCATTTCCTATTACAAAAAATATATCAATCAATTAACTCAGCCCATCGCAGTCCACTGCTGGACATATGCCTCTCCCAGGCTGCGCCACAACACCCTGTCCTCCGCCTTCCGCATCCAGTCTGTCCCAGCCACTTTCTTAAGGTCGTCGGTCCATCTAGCTGGGGGGCGTCCCACGCTACGTTTGCCGATACGCGGTCTCCACTACAATGTCCACGTTTCGGCACCGTACGTCATAACGGGCAGGACGCACAGGTTGAAAACCTTAGTCTCCAAACATTACGGGATAGGCAACGAGAAGACTCAACGAAGTTTCCCAAACGCTTATCAACCCAATCTGATCTTTCTGTCCGCTTCTTTCTCTAGAGTTGTATCTACCGAGCTGGATGACTTGCCCTAGGTAGACATACTCCTTCTTTCCTTCTCCTCTTTCATTCTACTTCGAGAAGCGATCCTTCGATGTGGATTGGACTCGGCAAGATGTGTGAATTGTACATGACTTTCGTCTTGTCCAAATTCATGCTGTGGCCAACCCGCCGAGAGGCTCCATTCTGGCTGTGCAACATCTTTTTTTTGTTTTTTTCCGGGGTGGAAAATCCGCATGGATGTCCGCCACCTTGGGTCCTGGTGTGTGGGGGGCGACGGACGTCCCCGAGTCCGTCGCCCCTGGACCCATTTAGGGGGGCTGGAAGAGGGCGTTATCCGCCGTCCTCGAACTCCAGGGCAGGGTGTTGAAGGCGTTGGAGATGTCCAAGGACACCGACAACATCACCCCGCCCCGGGACACCGCTTCCTCCGCCAGGACTCTCACCCGCGACACAGCGTGGATGGTAGAGCGCCCATGCCGAAAACCAAACTGGTTGTCGTCCAGGTCCGGCCCCTCTCTGCACAAGTGGCTGACGAGGCGGGCTGCGATAATACGCTCAAACAGCTTACCCACCTCTTCTAGCAGCACTATGGGCCGGTACGCGGACGGCGAGTCGGCAGGGCGCCCCGCCTTCCTGAGCAGGACCAGACGACCAGATTTCCACAAAGCGGGAAACTGGCCCCGCTCAAGACACGCTGTGTAGAGTCCTCTCTGTTGGGGCTCAAGCTCCTTCAGAGCGAGGGCTAACACGCAGCCGTGGATCCCGTCGGGAACCGGGCCACGTTCTTGGCCCGGAGCCGCATCACGGCTGCCCGTCGTTGATAGCCTGCCGTAACCCGCGGATTCTTAGCACCCCCCGTCCCGCCGTTACCGTGAGCGCTAACTTGACCAGGAATAGCAGGCCAACCGGGAACTAGGTGCCGTTGTTTTGGCACTTTTTTCACTGGAAGGTTTAATGCCCGTAGTCACCACGCTGCATGCTCAGCGTGGTGACCGCAGAGGCAGTCCTTTCGCAACGGTGATGCTGCTACCCGTCATTGCTCTGGAGAATTTAGGTTGGTTTGTTGGATGGTTATGCCTATTGGTCGGTCGCTAGCGCCTCGTCCGTCAGTGGCTGGATGGTGCGCTTCGGTAATATTCTTGTTTGCGAATTAGCACGAACGTCGTGCCACACAATGCTTCTAAGTTTTATAGTACCCCGCGCTTTCCAGTATTTGGCACTGTAGTACACCTATCAATCCGCTTTTAAATGAAGTTTTCTCTTTGTTGGGTTACGTACTCCGTTCCAGATCGTCCTTTGTCACTCAAAAGATTTGAAAGTTTTTTGGAATTACATGTTTTTAATCTAACTTGGTACCTAATACAAAATAGGCAAGTAGGTACTTCCATGGATTGCGCGTTCGTACTTCCGAAGTGGTAGAGAGTGAGAGAATTCATAAGAAAATCGTTTTTTTACTAACCTCAAAGCTAGCCTTGCGTCGTCTTCTCCTGGGTGAAAGCTGCGCAGTCTCGACGTGCTTGCGTCGCTGCGGCTGCGCCGCGCCCGCGGCCGGCCCGAACAGCCCGCGATCCTCCGCCACTCGTATCATAAACTTTGCGTCGAGCCGGGTGATCTCCTGCGGTCAACCTACGTTGTGCAAGGTCTAGCTCTCGAAAACCTCATAGGAGATTATTAGCGATCACGTCAATAACAAAAAGTTGTAATTAGAAAATCCACGATTTTTACCAGTTATTTTGTTACGATGTCTTGTTACGTGTGTGTATTGTGCGTTTCACGAAAGAATTCCCTTCGCCGTTATATTGGCACACCTGACTGTCAAGAACGTCAAACGCTAGACGCATCGTAGGCTTTGTTGAGTTTTTCCAAGATTTATAGTTGTTTTACGGTTTTAATCACGCCGAAGACACTTAAAAGTGGCGAAAGAGAGTTGGTGTTGAAAGTCAAAACGTTTTGTGAGAGTGAAAAATGTAACAAAGCGCCAATAATTCCATTAGAATGTGTGAGACTTCGCGTCGCCGCCATAAAATAGGGTTGCCATTGCCAGAACTAGATGCTTCCTAGTCCCCGCTGCTACCCCGTAGGTGCCTACCTACACCTTTTAAAATAATTAAAGACCATAAAGAACCACCTATCTACGAAGTCGATTCATTGTTAAAAGAGCACGGTCATAAAGTTGTAAGACTTCCTCCTTATTATTGTAACCTGAATCCAATCGAACTCATATGGAGTCTTTTGTAAAGGTGGATTGCTGAAAAAAACGTGGGTCAGGAAGCAAAAAATATTGTAAAAATAACTGAAGAAGCAATTTGCAGTAGCACGCCAGAAGAGTGGATAAAAGAATGCAGCCACGTAGAAACCATAGAAGATAAGTACTTCAACAATGGAGTAACTGTTGATAACAAAATAGATCGATTTATAATAGAAGTAGGAGATGACTAGATATACTAGATATACTATAGGAGATACTTCAGACGATAGTGACCCTGGAGAGAGTGCTATATCGGGTGTAGGTCATTTGGAGGAGCACAGTTATTTTAAAAAGTAATTTTGTTGTTAATCATTACAGCTTATTAAGAAGTTTCGCAAATAAATAATTATTATGGTTATATTAAGAGTTTAATTTTATGAATACTTATCTTTACACGTAAGGTATAATTTTCTATAGACCTTTGTTGAAAGGTGACCAAACAAAAAGAACAACCAAAATAAATTTTCGTTTTCAATTTATACTGATTTATTGGGTAATATAATTTTCACAGCCTGGCAGCACTCATTTAAGCGCTACCAACATTACAGCGAAGGGACTTCTTTGATGAAACGCACTATATCTTTTTAGTTGACGTTTTGTCGTAGTTGGATTTTAGTTTTTAAAACTTTCAAAATCAAAATCAATCTTTATTTTTTCTATGTTCAAATGTTGTTTGTTTGTTTTTCTATGTGTTTGTGTATATACGTCGTGTACTAGGGCAGTTCGGCAAAATTAAAATTGATCTCCATATATTAGTAAGATGAATGCTAACCTTCCTCTGAATAAGGC
Source organism: Brachylomia viminalis (assembly GCA_937001585.2). Taxonomy (NCBI): domain Eukaryota; kingdom Metazoa; phylum Arthropoda; class Insecta; order Lepidoptera; family Noctuidae; genus Brachylomia; species Brachylomia viminalis. The sequence continues at coordinate 17,728,997 of OW443299.2, forward strand.
CGAGGTAACACCCGTCTCTGTCCAGAATATAATTGATATCCAAACCATTCCCCAGATTTGGTAGCGTCCTAATTTCAAATAAATCAGAACTTGGCACCTGCAACAACGGAGATATTTCCAAAATTATAATGGAGGGTACAAATGAAATAGGACTCATTTAGTGTTCTAAGAGTGTTCTGTACTTACAACAACATTAGGGCTATCTTTATCAGGGTCTTTCGGAATATCACAGCTGGGCATTTCAGGGATGGGTCTTGCTTTAGATTTTCCCAGCCGTGACTGCGCTTCCATAATCTCTGCTTGTTTCTTCAGAACAGCTTCACTATTCTTGCTCTTAGCTGTACTAGGAGGGGAACCGGAAGGACTCGTATCGACAGGACATTCACTGACGGACGCTTCATCTGGATCTTCTTTATCTAAGTCGGAGCGAGATATCGTGCTTAGCGAAGTCATTGATTCGTTAACTGTGACAGGTTCATTAGTGATCACACTCTCGTTCACAGCAACCGTTTCATTGACAGTTGATTGGGTAACTTGCTTTTGTGGGCTCTGTAAAAAACATTGATTGATATAGGTTTGATTAAATTGGCTTAAGTCCAGAACTAAGTCAATCGATGTGTTGGCAAGCTACGTAAGTATAGGAAGATTCTGGAAGGAAACTTTAAAGTCAGTTAACTTACAGGGTGTCGGTGCTTTCGTTTCAGAAAGGCATGTCGTTCACGTGCCAGTCTGTTCGCTTCCGCCACTGCCCGCGTGATTTGTGCCTGATTCTCTGCTTCCAAAGCCGAATGGGTCTCGTACAATATCAGTTGGATCTAAAATGGACATAAATCGTAAGAGCTGAAGTTAAAAATTACTATATATGGTCAAATAAAGGTTGTTAGGAAATTACCTGAGGTTTCGACATGAGTGATCTTAAAGTTTTCTTCTGTTCCTCCAATATCAATTGCACTCGCTCCTTGCCTTTCACATCTATTTCCGATTCTGTGAGAATCTGGAGCAAAATAAAACATATATTTTTGGATTATCATATTCTGTTCTTTTTCTTTGAACTTGTAAATTGAAAATTTAAGTACCATTCATCATACCTCAAGCATTGCAAGGTCTCCGCCGCGTCCGCAAACAAGATCAATCGGATCCGTAACGGCTGAGTACGAGTTGGGTGGCGTGGCTAGCACAGCCACGACTCCATCCAACGCGTTTACGACTGCAGGAGTGTCACAATGTACGGCCTCACTGATGACGCACACTGGAGCTCCGGATTGTGGAGCCTCGGATGCTTCAATGCCCAGTTCGCGTAGAGCACAGACGTAGCTCTCGACTCTAGAAAGAAGGCCGAAGTTTGGGTTTATGAGAGAACGCAAACAACCGTTAAATACTGGTCTGGACAAAGACGGTGAGAATGGAACCTATAATTTACAGACACAGACATTAAAAAAAAACACTAATGTAGACAAAAAACAAAGCGTCGCGCGTCGGCCCAAAACAAAAGTGAGCGTATTATACGAATATAAACATTATTTGTACATTCCGAGTATGAAACGAATGTTGACATTTGCTTATACGAATATACACTCGGCGTCACAAAAATCGCACCTCTCCGAAAATAACATTCACGCATGTCCAGCCATCAACACATACATTAAACCCAGCTAATATTGGTATCTACTGAAAGTATATTTAATGACCTTTAAATTAACAACAGTTACATTTTCTAAATAACACAATTCTTCAGAGCACGAGTCGTTAATAAAACTGTTGGTAAATACGCATTATGGGAGACACTATTTGACCCTATAAGGGTGGGTATAAAACCGCCGATCCTGGTCAAATATGGGTCTTACGCCGTCCAAACCTTGAAGGGAACACACGTGAACAGATCCAGCAAGAAAAATAACCTGTAAAATGGATACCACTGCAGATGAGCCGCTCAAGTGGTTGCTCTGCTGCAATCAGGGATGCGGCAGTGTGATGTTGCTCGGCCACTGAATTTAAGCCAAGGTTACAAGAGTCTATTGGCTATATCCGAAGACGTGGATCTGGCAGACAACGCTGTAGATCTGAAAGAGACGATCATTTCATTGTGTCGGCGTGTTTACGCAATCGGTTCTTCTATGCTGATGAAGTGCAACAACGGCTCCGGTCAGTAGGCAGAACTTCTGTAAGCGTCTCCACGGTTAGGAGGAGGTTACGGGAGAACAAAATTGCTGCCCACAGAGCTGCTACAGGCCCAAAATTAACTGCACAAAACAGGAGAGACCGGTTGCAACTTTCTCGCGATCATGTTGATTGGGCACTAGAGCAATGGAGGGGTGTGCTCATTCTCAGATGAGACGAGGGTGTGTCTCTTCTGCAACGATAGGCGTACAGGAGGCAGGGGGGAAGTTTTGCTCAAGCCTGTGTGACAGTGGAATAAGGAGGTGGCTCGTGCATGTTCTGGGGCGGCATGTCAAAAGAAGGCAAAACGAACCTTGTTTGCGTTTCCCGGACTGGACGAGCTCGCGGGCATGGGTCCTTAACTGCTCCTCGGTACATAACAGAGATCCTGGAAGAGCATGTGGTCCCTTATGCGGGTTTTGTTGGCAGTGGGTTCATGTTAAGGCATGATAACGGCTGTTGTTACACCGCATTAATTATAAGGGACTACTTGCAAGAGGTTGGGATCCCTGTCATGTACTAACCAGCTCGAAGTCCAGATCTGAACTCTATCGAACACCTTTGTGACTAGTTGAACCGGCAAGTGTGGGCACGAGATCTTGCCCCTACCACTCTTCAAGACCTCCAAGATGCCGTAATTGAGGAATGGGGCAACATTTCTCAAGCTGAAGTAACCGTCATAAAATTAATTAGGCCCGTGAGGGACCCCGTGGAAGCAGTCATCAACACTAGGTTTTAAGTTATTTTTAAGAATTTTATTGTGTTTTATTTCTGCTGTAATTGTTTGATGTCGCAATAAAACCTTCAGCAAGGTTTCGGCCACTCGTCCAAAAAATTGCAACTTAACACCCCGTTGTGTGAAGTGTACTGATCCCCAACAGACTGAAGATTGTCCCAAGAACACCCGGGACCAGCCAGCGAAATGCTGTAACTGTGGTGGAAATCACCCTGCAAACTTCCGTCAATGCAAAGAGCGTGAAAATTATTTAAAGTTTCTGCGGGAACGCCAAGAACAATTCAAAGCCGTCAAGACTACGAATCTGCAACGGAAGACAAACATAGTCAATGAGCGACCCTAGAACTTTGTTGCTGCTGCCAATACACAAAAAGCCACTGGTAAAGAAAATTTACAAGATCAGGCGACAGCTGACATGCTAGCCATATGACGATAAAAACCATCAAAACCAAATTTATAGCATGCACTAGTATGATGGATAAAGTTATTTTAGTTTTAACCCACCTTGGTCAATATGTGTAGAACTCAAAATGTACGCATCCTCTTCTGGAATGCCGACGGCATTCGCTCCAAAATTACAGAACTGTTGGACCTGGTAAGCGAGCTATCTATTGATATTGTAGCATTGTCAGAGACCAAAGTATCCCCCGCATCAAATTACACACCCCTGGGTTCTCCTGTTACCGACACGATAAGAAACGAGATGGACAAGGAGGTCAAGGAGTCGCAATTTTAGTCAAATCGGACATAAAACATACCCTTAAAAATATACCTGTAACTCGAAACCTTACAAATAGCTCTATCAAACCAGGAAATTGCTTTTATCTTAGCCTATCAATCGTCTAACCTATCTTTACTACCTACGGACTTAGACGCAATTATTAATGTACGACCTAAAACTATTATCATGGGTGATCTTAACACCAAACATCCCCACTGGCACTGCTCTCGCTCTAACATCCACGGCGAGATACTTTTCGACCACATGGTTATCAATGAATATGACTTCCATGCACCTTCTAGTCCCACTCTAGTCCACTACCATAGCACGCAAATGCCATCTACTCCAGATAGAATCCTTGCTAACTCTGTCTACCACCTTTCGGAGCCTCAGGTAATCACCAGTCTTTCTTCCCACCACCTGCCTGTCTGCTTTACCGTAGCTGGTAAAATCAACAGACAAGCGCGTATTATCTTCAACTACAGAAAGGCGGACTGGAAAGGTTATAGGTAGATCTCATTTGAATAAGTCTATAACTTTGAACCCATCAACGTTCAACTCACCTGAGACAATTGACCTTGCTGTTGAACACCTTACCCAATCAATTATTAAGGCAAGAGATAAAGCCGTTCCTAAATTACCCAGTGATGGTGGTCACAAACTCCCTCGACGGCTCAGGTCACAAATAAAAATTCAAAATCGTTTTCGTAAACTAGCCTTGGAAGAAGTTAATCCGTATAAACGACGCCAGTTATTCTCCCAAGTCAACAAGGTGCGGAAATGTATCAAGTCTAAGATCCAAGGCCTTAACGACAACGTCTGGAACAATAAGCTAGCTAAAATAACCAACCCAGCTTCGGATTTATGGAGAGTCGTCAAGTCGATAAACCACCAGCCTATCTCAATACCGGAAATGTATCAAGTCTAAGATCCAAGGCCTTAACGACAACGTCTGGAACAATAAGCTAGGCTCTAAAATAACCAACCCAGCTTCGGATTTATGGAGAGTCGTCAAGTCGATAAACCACCAGCCTATCTCAACACCCCCTCTAACGACATCTAATAATACCATCCTAATAATAATATAATAACTACCTCCTCAGAACTTGAACAATGTGAGACCCTAGCCAATACCTTCTTAGAAAATATGAACCTAACCAAACATTGGGTCAGCGATGATTGAACTGGCAGTCAGAGATTTCCTTAAGATGCTAGACTGTTACTAGATGGATGACTACCCATCACTTGTTAGACCAAATGAGATCCGAAAACTCGTAGGAAAAGTAAAATCAACCAAAGCGCCTGGTTTTGATGGCCTGGGAAATGGCTTACTGAAGAATCTCCTTCAAAAAGCTATTGTTTATTTGACAAATGTGTTTAAAGGTTGCTTACGCTTTGCATACTTCCCGAAATCATTAAAACACGCTAAAATCATAGCTATTGAGAAACCTGGGAAAGACCAGTCGGAATAGACTGGTCTTTCCCAGGTTTCTCAATAGCTATGATCGTAGCTATCCGTTTATTACCAAGTATAGGAAAACTACTAGAGTCCATTATCTTATCCCGCGTCTCAAAAACAATTGCGCATATTTTGATCCCCGAACAGTTTGGTTTTCGAAGCTCACACTCGACTACACAACAGTTAGCTAGAGTGGCATAGCCCATGGGCTAAGCCGCGGTCTTTCCACGGGTATGATTTTACTGGACATTGAAATAGCTTTTGATTCTGTGTGGCATGATGGACTATTACACAAGTTAATCAATAATGAAGTACCTCTATGTCTAGTAAAACTCATTCAAAATAACTAACTTGATCGATCTTTCTCTGTTTATGTAGGCAAGGAGCATTCTGCCCCTAAAACCATCCCAGCTGGTGTGCCTCAAGGTTCGCTAGTGGGGCCATACCTCTTTATACTTTACCAGAATGATATACCTTAACAGGGTCACACACAACTTGCCATCTATGCTGATGACACAGCAACATTCACGACCGACAAAGACGTTGACATAGTCACTGGACGGCTACAATTTCTATTGGAACTATTCAGTAAATTTTCAAGACCTGGAAACTAACTACATTCCACAAAAACCGAAAGAATTTTGTTTACTAGAAAACGCAGACTACCAACCAGATTCGCGAATCGGTTAAATATTTTGGCATAATATTAGACAAGACCCTTAACTGGAACAAAAACACTGAATTAACTATAAGGAAAGGTGCAAAAGCCCTCGAAAGTCCACTCTCAGTCCTTCAACAAAATTGCTTATTTATTCTACTTTAGTTAGACCATACTTAACTTACGCAGCACCTGTCTGGTCCAGTCTGGCAGAAACTAAATAATGTAATAAACTCCAAACGATCCAAAATAAAGCATTAAAATTATCGTACAGCACACCATTTCGCACTAACCTTAAAACTTTACACTTGCGTATAAAGTATCCATTTTAGAAAGATTTTATATGAAAAAATCACGTTAATTTTACTTGCATAAAAACCCATCACCATGTAATACTCTAATATCTGCAATTGGCAAAAGGAGAATAAGTACATTTTCTTACGCTTGCATGTACTTACAATCGATACCTGGTCTCCTGCCTCATCACTACTTCCTCCGTGACGAATCATGACGATGGCTCGCTTGCTAGCCGACGCCGCTTGATCGGCCGTTTATGTAAGATTTTTGGCGGACTACCCACTACCTAACTTTTTTTTATTTATTATTTAAAGGACTTTTACACATTGTGCATACCAGTCCCATTGTACCTTAACCACATCTGATTGCCAATAACCTAAACTAAAATTATAAATATAACAATTTACTTCAATGCCATTAAATCAAACAAACACTTTGCTACCTTAGAATTGGGTTGACTAAGAATCACGTTGAATGTGCCAACATCCAGTCTGTTTAAGTCAAAGGCATTTACTAGACATGTTCTCCCAGATTCAAATCGGACACATTCCAGCAATAAATGATATAGATCCTCACAGACGCCACAATCTTCACACAATTCTTCTACCTAACTTATATTATAATGAAGCGTACATTTTGTAACTTAATTCATTAAATATTATGTGGGTACATACTAAGACTTGCACATAACTAGTAGTTAAACGATGCACATTATAAGTTAATCCATTACAACGCACATAAGAAAATAAAAACATGTTTGAATGTTTGTAAAGGCGAAATATAGCGTATGTAACAAAATTAATCACGATTTGTGTACAAATAGAATTTAAGATCATTTGTAAACAAAAACCGTAACAATAACCTTTTTAGTAATAAAGACATTGAAAAATGAAATCAAATCAATCAATAAAACAAATTTTCCTTTATTTATAATTAACCCGTTGTATTTCATGCCTGGGTAAATAAAACAAAAACCCTCTACTTTTTCTGAAAGCTGAATAAATTGCCTTCAAAATGGTGTAAAATAGTCATACTCTTACCATTGTTTAAATATGGCTATAAGTAATTTGAAGTAGATTTTTTTAGAGGTGCGATTTTCGTGACTCCGAATGTACTACATACCCCAAGTAGATCTCTACACGTTGGCCCAACATGCTAGCCCAGCGCCTTGGCCCAATGTGTACAGAAGTCATGTACGTATTATTTGCATTGAAATGAGTTCATATTCGTATACAACACTTGACAAAGTAAAGTCAAAGTGCGGTCTGTAAATCTTGCTCTCAGCATCTATGATAAATTGATGAGAAAACGTTGAACGTACTTGTCACCAGCTCCAAACACGACTAGTTTCCCAAGTTCAGGAGTGGCTGGTGCTGCTGGCGCCTTTGCTTTGAGGACCGCAGCAAGTTCCCGCAGTTGAGCAGCAAGGTATGCCGAACAACGAGGTGAAGACGCGTGCGTTTGAGCCACTACGCCTCGGAGCGAATTGGCGCGAAGAGCGCGGCATAAAGTTGATGCACCCTCGCAGAATTCACGCTCCTAATGCAAGAAAAAAATATAAATGACGGTGGCTTCATCAAAAGAGTTTTGGATGGTTTTGGTTCCAGAAGCCCGCAATCCTCCCCAAAAGGAGAAAAGATTGAAGATGACATGGTTTAAACTAAACATTGCTGGTTGTGATTAGACAAAAGTGATAATAAAACATAGCAATTTTATACCGACTACAAGAAAACTTGTCGTAGGTGATCTGAGCGTTTGATTATTAGCTTTGAGAAATGGCATCAGTGTTAGTAGGTACCTGAAGCACTATTACTCCATCCTTTACAAGCTCCAACTGGCCTATGCTATCGTGTTCTGGAGGACGCAGAGTGATAAATCTGGAAATGAAATCAAATGACCAACTTTCAGAATGAATTATTAAATAAACATGCCGTGTGATGATCCCATCATCCATGATGATGGGATTTACCCATCGGTAAAAATGACGAACTTCCATACAAACTTTGTTATACGGGTGAATTTTAAAACTTCTTCCATAGGGCTCATTTTCGTTATTCTTATGCAAAATTTCATGCCCAGCAGTGTAGGTGTTGTCTATTAATGAATGAATATAAGACTTTTAATAAAAAAAATACCAACCTAGGACAGACACGATCAAATCTGTACTCTCCAGCACAAAGTTGACGAGAGTTACTGTACGTGTATCCCAACTCGTGTAACCTCTTCACTAGCAATGCCACTTTTCTGAAAAATATATCTGACTGAGTCAAAATCAAAATATTTTTTCACAGCACTTACGAAACGTCAGAAGCTATAGGTGCACAGTTCAAAACGGTCGCGTATGGTGAAGAGCCAGCAAGAAACTCCACGGTTACTCTCTGTCAAAAGTAACTGTTCTACTTCGGCTGATTACGACTAAGGTGCCTGATCCACAAAGTGAAAAATTCCGGGGTTCACAGGGGTTGCCTCTTAGATCCGTATTCTAGAAAGACGGCCCTCTGACCAAAGAAGTCCAAGTTCATTTCGTTTTAAAACTGTGACATCTACGACATCTGTCAGTTATTCATGCTGGAATATTGCATAATAAAGCAGAATTAAATTGTCGTGATGACCCAGTGGTTAAGGCCTCGCCTTATGCACGGGGTGGTGTTCAATACCGGGCAAGTACCCATGTGACTATTGCAATTCATATGAGCTTTTATCTTGGACATCACTGGCATCGGTGAAGGAAAACATCGCGAGGAAACCTGGACTTATAGTTAATATAAGTTTAAAATCGCCGACCCGTCTTGAGCAAGTGTGGTGATCAATACTCACGACTTCTCTGTATGAGAATGGGCCTTAGCCCTGCAGTGGGACAGTAACAGGCTGATATCATTATATTATAAAGCTGAACTAACTTGGCTTTGAAAGTGTTGACCCATCCCGTGACGGTATCTTTGTTGACACACGCTGACATACGCTCTTCGCGCAGATGGGCTGGCAATAAATCCGATAGACTGGAGACAATAAAACATTGTAATGACCTTTATACATCAATGTTTGTTATTTTGGCCTTCGTTATTTGCGTAAGCACGGTACACTTTTTATTTGGGGTGCATGACAAAATATTCAAGGCGGGCTTAGTACGCAAGGGCAGAGTGATTCGACATACTGACCTTAATACCGTACGTAAATTTTATGATTCTGGGAATTTTAAGTAAGTACCTATCCTTCCAGCCGGTATATTTTGTAAAAATCTCCCGTGAAAACTTAGGTGATGTGAGCTGTCAATCCACCTGGTGCCATATAATAGTGCCAATCCCTAGATTGGCACTATTATCACCTCACTTCACCCTAGTTTTACCACAGGAGATTTTTACAGAATAGATCGACATTAAAACAAGCAAAACTCTAAATCCTGCTACATGATGGGATACCCCCCAGTTGAAACATTCATAGAACTTACGAGAATGCCCGATTTTTGATGCGGATCCTTGCTATGGCGGCAGCAAGGTGCACCCTTTGCTCCCATATGATACCCTCTACGTTTTTGAAGGGGTATCCGTTTTCTTTTAAGAGTAGCGTGGCTCGATCTATCTCACTTCTCGGCCGTGCTCCCCATCGTCGTCTCGCTAACTCCATCAGGAACAGCCATACTATGTGGCGGTGCGCGTTAAACTGGACATAAGATTAGACAGTTTTGTTGGTGAATATAATATATGACTATAACGCTAAGTATATGTAGTGTAGCACCAGCAGCACCTAGATCGCCAAAAGCTGATTAATGTTTGTTGACCTCACCATGATTATTATAAGTAGATACCTACAAAAACAAGCAGCAAGTTAATTTGTAAGTTTGTAACAGCACTATTAAACTCGGATTCATTCCTCATTTGTTATAACAACACCAATTAAATAACTAGTGTCTCTCTAAAACGTCTAGAACACGCCGTTTCGTGTTTTTATTAATAGAAACCATTTTATGAGTCTCGAAATCTACAAAATTCCGATTTTTTCGTTCGCTTTGAAGAATAAATGGTCATAAATATAGAGCTCATTTTCGTGAGCATTCTCAACATTCGAAAAAGAAATGGTTTCGGTCACGAGAACTCCTTAATGCGAGTTAGATGGGGCATACTTTTTATTGTAACATCTTGTCGAACCTACCCTAACTGGGAGTTATTACTGCTCGGTAATGAGGGCTAAATATACAGCCTTGATAACCGCAACGGGTAAAAAAGACCTTCGTCAATCTTTTTACAAGTTCATGAACGGCATAATAATTGAATTCGGTGAAATTGTTGGCCAACTTTAACGTTTTATATGGTGCTTAGTATTGTTACGCTAATGTGGCCATTATTTGTTGAACTAATACTACTATCCAAAAATTACGCAAGCTGACAGCCGCAGCCATGGCATATAAACCGTAACTGATAACCTACAGTTCCATCTAATTTTGTAGATCCACTATGTACCTATTTGGCAAGCATTGTTGCTGCTTCTCTCGATCATAGAAGCTCCAATTTTTTTTAACCAATTTAATTTGAGATTGTTTGAATCTATAAATTGGTTAGATGATGCGAATACTTTAATACAAAAGAAACGGAGATGACTAGATAGGTATACAGGGTGACAAGAACATCGGCGCGCAAACTGAAACCATGAATTCAGCATACTTATGATTCTAAACCCTCTATCGTAGAAATTTCTCATCTGTTATAAAAAAAAATCTGATGTTTCAAAAAAAAGTGCAATACCTATGGTACAGATTGTTTTTTTACAGAATAGAATTATTCTTTGTTCAAGTATCATTTGACTCAAAAATGATTAGTAAGAACTGACACTTCTCAAAAACAAACAAATAGTAGTGGATCACCGCTGTGGCAACCATGTGAGATTGCACAGCAGCGACCCACGAAAACACAGGCTAGGCGACTTGAAATCATGCTTAGGATACTGTTGGAGCTGCCCCACACACCCTGCGCACCACGGAAGCGCACCTTTTGCGCATGGTCGTAGAAACAATCTACATGCGCATCCGCGAACATCCCCGATGCACTACAGAAGCGGGGCAGCCCCACCAGCATCCTAAACGCGTTAATATACCTTTAAACCTATCCGACGAACATATCCATGGTAAAACAGGTCGCACGACGATTTCCCCGCCACCCACCCTGTACAATATGAGGAACAATATCAAAACCATCACAACTCACCTCGAGATGACGTTGTAAAAATCCTACGTCTTCTAAAGCTTGATCCAATATGGTTTTATCTGAAATCACGAACTCGTTACTTTGAAATATAAATCTTACGAAAGCGAAGTTCAAATAAACCCGCAAAATAAATATGTCGCGTGACCGTAAACTTTTATATGGATAGACATCCAAAGAGCTGAATAATAAAAAGGGCATTCATGGCATTTTTATTTTGGCGAACACACGATATAATATCGGATTTACAGTAGATAAATCTCTCGTTGCTCTAGCTGGCATTGTAGCTGGCAGATACCGAATCGAAATTTTACCTCGGTTAATTAGATTTTACCCATCTCAGTCTTTCGAAATTCTAGATAAGTCTCAGACTAAACTAAAGTTCGGTCTGAGATATTGAAATATTGATATAATGAGGTCGAAGGTAATCCTCCGAACAAGCTTTTCAAAACGCTTGGAAAAATGGTTTGCAATGTGAGACTTGTAGGTAGACCGTAGAAAGATGAACTATCGCTTGGCAGCAGTTTGGCAGTACTTCTGCGATTACAGCGCTTTGTAGTTATTTGCTTGGAATTCTCAAATCTTAAACAGTGACCAACTTATGCTCGTTACCATCAAACCAGACATGTAAGTAGGTACTTTAAGTAGTTCCAAGTTCCCTCTCATAAATGCAGATAGAAAATCCTTTCACGGTTTATATTTCTTGTGACTACTCTACCGGTATATCATAAGAATTTTGAGCGAGTTCCAAAATTGTAAATATTTGGCATAACTTAAGTAAGAAACCTACCACAATAAGTTTTTTAGATCAAGCGAGCAGATATGAACACCAAAATGAAATTACCTGCCATTAAGCAAAGAAACTAGTTTAACTTAGCACGCAATTTATCGCAACTTTATCGTGTAGGCATCAACTTGATAAAGTTGAATAACGCTTTGTAACTGAAATAAAGTTGCTTAGCGTGGCGTTTGTTAATTTACAAGACGTATCTAACCATGAGCCTACTTCGGAACTTCGTGACACTTCACTTTTATTCGACTTTCGCTTTGACTCCTGATGTTAAATAAACGCTTTACGACTGATAGGTATATGCTATTTATCATTTACAGCTGTAGCTTCACGCAAGGGAACTTTTTATTTCGTGTTATATGAGGTTTTTATAGGTTTATTTTATGTTTTAACGACTTCGCCTATGCAGAAAACTTTCACCAGAGATTTGTGGTTAGAGAATTTCAGACATGAGACAAATAAACCGAAAACTTTGTTGTGTCCGCAGTTACTTTCGAGAATGAGACTTAAATACTTGGTAAACTCACATCGAAAAACTTCGTAAATGAGAGAGTACACGCAACGCATCTCTTGTTCGTCGAGGAACTCAACTGGCAGGGGTGGCTTGCAAAGGAGACGCGCAGCCTTTAGCACCTGCAAACAGATGTAAATGTCCTAAGCGCTCAATACTGATACCCGATTCCTGATTTGAGAATTAGAAGTTGAGAACTTGTCAACTCTACCTCAGCATTACCTACTTACGGTGATTCCTGCAATGTAGCCCGCGAAATTCTAAATTGATTATGTATTTGCAAAATAAAATAACAAATTCTCAATGCTAATTTTCCATTAAGAAAACAGGGAGAATATAATATTCTTACTATAATGTTCCCACTGCTGGGACACAGGCCTCCACTCTGTGAGAGGAAGTCAGCCATAATTCACCACGCGCGCCCCGTGCGGGTTTGGTGGATGTCACATGTCTTCGAATTTTTGGTCCTAGGACTCACGATGTTTTCCTTCACCGTTTTGAGAGCAGTGGTGATGTAATAATTTACACAAAAGAAAATGCCCGCTTAGGTTCGAACCCACAACCTATAACCTCCACCACTGATCTACTAAAGACCGCTTTTCCTTTTACGGCAAGAGATTTCCATCGTCATTAGGTCCTTTCTAGCTATTTAAGTATCTTCTAGAGTTCGAGTTTCTTAGCCTGCCCTATGTATGATGAACAAAGTGAATTGGGTAGTTAATTGAACCATAGTTCATGTTCGTTACGTTGAAATATTTTTCAACCTCTAATACCTACAGAGTGTGATGTAAATAGATTCTTTAGACAAAGTAGAGCGTGTTTAGAAGCGATGAATGCGGCAATTTCAACACCTACTATCCATAACTGAAACACCATTATTTCCTCGTAATACAGCCTTACAAGGCCCAGCTAATGTTAGCATAGCTCGAGCCTTGACTGTTACGGACTTGTTTGAAATCTTAATAGGAATCTTTTTAATAGCTTTTGTTACAATGGAGACCTCAGTACTGTGATAAACTTAATGCTTATTGTAGTTTGAATGATTCCCATGGACGAACAAAGATAGTCGGACAGATTCTCGCTAGTAAAAAACTGTGTCACTCAGGTCGGCCAGCTCGCTGTACGTGCAGGCCGCTTTCCGCACACATTCACACATTAGTGGGCCGACCGCGACAGTCGGCCGTTACGCGCGCAAACGGCAACACTTACACAAATATACTCGTATTCACTCATAAACGGAACTCAGTTTAGGCAAAAAAAATGACATTAAGGCAATAGGTCCTTTTTTAGGACATTTGGCTAGAAGTCCATCAAATTCCGGGTTTTAAAGGTTTATCCAGGGTTCTCAACCTGGTCAGTCTTCATAACACTTTCTCATAGCTACCTGTCCAATGTCCCAGGCAGGTCCGGGACTTGTTTTAACGGCGACCGGTGGTGGCGCGTGCGGATTCTTGCTGGCCACCACAAGCGACCATGGAGCCCATTCCTCCACCGGGTCCTCCAATGATGGTTTGGCCACCTTGTTACCATCTTCGTCCCTAGGGAAGGATAGCTAGGGCTTTATTTACAGAAGTTTTTGCTGAAGGTATACTTTAGGTCCATTCTGGTCAGAAATCCTGGTTATACGGGGTTATTTGTAATACGTCCGCAATCCATTAAGGGGATGTAGGGGAGGTCATTTGCAACCAAATGACCCCCTATGACCCCTATGAAAATGTCAACCATTTTCCAGTAATTAAACATTTTATGTTTTTGAAGATATCAGCTGGTAGGTATCTTATTGTATCTCGTTGGATAGCTGAGAAGTTGTAACTACATATTTTTGGAATATTCTGTCGATAAAGTAGGTATATCCATGTTTTTGCAGAAAACAACCATTTTAGTGGAGCGACGTAAAATTGCAGACTGTTTATTCTTATTGAAAATCCTCAATAACAATATTGATAATTCTGAGTTATTGTCAAAATTTTATTTTAATGTACCAATTAAGACACTTCGTTTTAATCCACCCATACGTGTACCTCTTACATCTTCGAATTATAGGCAGAACAGTTACATTGTGCGCGCAAGCAGAAATTTCAATGATTTATGCAAGGAATATAATTTTGATCCATTCACTATTAGTGTGAATTCGGCCAGAAGGTGCTTAAGCCTCAATTTATTCAAGTAGCGGTAGGTTTTATTATTTGTTTTAGTTTTTATTATTTTCTCTATTGTTTCAGTCTTATTATTGTAAACCAAGAATTTATATTGTTTATTAAGGCGATGTGTTTTTTGTTTTTGTGCTCACACCATAAATTATTATTATAACTCTATACGTGAGGATTTGTAATTGGCTAGCTGGTGACTATGGTGCCCCTTTTTTGTCTGTTTTTATTAGCTGTAAGTCCTCCATGTACTAAAATTAAATAAATAAATTAATTAAATTGTCATTGTATGGATGGTTTTTATGTATTGAAGTAAGCAGACAATAAGTAATAATAAAAAAATGCATTGTTTTTTTAATAAATTTTCATATTTGTATACGGCCAAAAATATAAATTGTAAAATTACTCTGAAATGGTTGACATTTGCATATGAGTCTTAAGGGGTCATTTGGTTGCAAATGACCTCCCCTACATCTCTTTAATAGATTGCCGACATATTACCAATAACCCTGTTTTAGTCCTCCAGACCGTATTTCGGCTATGGCGGCCAATCTCAACGGAGACTAGCCTTCGGCGCGGGCGATATTATAGTGCACAACTGTGTGCACAGACACAGGTACAATCTCTCTTCCCTCAATTTCATAGTTCAATGGGACGGCAATCCGACACGACCGGAGAGTGATGTGCTATTCTCTAAGGATACAGCCTTGCGCGCGAGGCATGGGGGTATCACACCGCCAACATCCAAACTCTGGGCTGTTACTAAGAAATTCCTAATGAAAAACCCAATAACCCTAGCCTGTTATCCTGGTTATAACCAGATCACAGAGTGGTATTTTTTTAAATCCCATGAAGGAGCACAGTAATTTAGATTGCAAATTGTAGGAGCCATGTTTTATATTAAACATAGGATTCATAAATGTCAGATGGTCGTCTTACGGCTGTGCTTAGGGTTACCTACTTATCGAAGGAAGTTAAAGACGCAGAATATTAGAAGATCCTTGAATCCAAGACTTGGGCTACTGGTAATCAGTGCCTCAGGGGTATCGTGTAGACCGACTGCGGTGGGGTAAGCCGATTGCGAAACTAGGTGTCGACTTATCTACTCATCGTACTACATCAATAATACACTTACGCCTCTCGAGGACTCTGTTGCTCTTCTAAAATAGGCTCCATTTGTTGTATTGAGCCATTTTCTAAGAAAAATCACACGGCACTACTCTTTCAACTGATTTCATTAAATTACCCCATCACGGCCATCACTTCATTTGTATTTATATGGAAGTTCGTGTTAGTTTATTGGGTTTTTATACGGGCTTATTAAAATGAATTACAACTAAGCAATAAAATATAACGCTAAATAATTTAAATAGAATGCTTTGATTACTTTTTTTGGGACGTGATCTGTTCAATCTGTTTTATTTGTTTGACATAGGAGGATGTCACATAGTGCAACTGTTTTGACGGAATTTGGATTATTTTTTATTGTATTTTATTTATGGCCAGCACGTTGCTTGGTGATACGCAGATAAGGATACCGATCAAGATCAGTAGTAGGTCCTAGAATCTGTTTACTAAAACTACGGGAAGATTCAAGGAACAAGCTTCAATATCCTCTAGGAAGGTTTTGCCTTAGTGTACGTGTATTTCCGCTTGACGGCTTAAGAGCGTTTATACCTTATGAGTGGCAACGTCGCAATTTAGTGTCATATTTCGTGGTTTTCAATTTTTATCATTTAATCGGAGCTATATTTTAAAAATCTGTTTAATTAACTTTTTAGAATTATGTGAAAACTGTGTAAAAGGTAAGAAATCGTTGCGTTTACAGTTCTATTTATATGCAAATAATACATTGGAAACTTGCAGGGCGTTATTTTCATTGTAAAATAACTGTAAGCATTACGGTTACTTACTTTTTAAACACTTTCACGTAATTCTAAAAAGTTAATTAAACAGATTTTTAAAATATAGCTCCGATTAAATGATAAGAATTGAAAACCACGAAATATGACACTAAATTGCGACGTTGCCACTCATAAGGTATAAACGCTCTTAAGCTAACTAACTACTATCAAAAAAGTGGTCCTTGTTCATTTTTTTTTTATATGTTATGGTATTTTTTTTTAACCGATTTTTTATGTTAATTTCTAGCGTGAGCGACACGCATTATCAACCAACAGCACAATTTAGTTCAGTCTATAGGTAAGTAGTTCGATGCATTCGCAGAAGTAATGGTATTGAGTCTGTACATGCAACGAACGTGACTCGCATGAACTCGCATCAAACCGAATAGGTGGTCACGTAACTCAGATAAGGTCAGGCACCAAAAGAAAGATGATATATTTAAAGCAATTTTGACAGGGAAGTGTAGAATAATGTTTTGGGTTTATGATTAATATTCTAGTAGGTAGGTATCTACCTATTTTCTGCGTTATAAGTTGAAATCGGATTAGAAGAGTTTCGTTAGGACAGTTATACAGTACCTAAGTATTATAGGTCAGACTTGATCTCGTCATCCTAGCATACTTAGTTGTGGATGCAAACAAAATATTTAGCAGCAACTTCTTCAGCGGTTCTTTAGGATTCGGATTCTGATTCTATTATGAAGCCTTCATACTTATTCGATAGCATGGTCCCCAATTAACCTGATAATACTAGTTTTTTCGTCGGTGTAAACTAGCTTTTTCAACAGGACCAGAAATCATACAGCAAATGACTCTCACGAATGAACAATAGGTAGGTATTACCTACGTCTATATTTAGAACTGATTAGCAATGGTGTTCCATCCAATTAATGGTATGTCATTCACAAGGTGTCTAGTACCTACCTATATTCAAGCGGTTTACGGTGTTATTATGTGTGTAGGTCATGGCCGTATGGGGCTGGGGGACCACGCAATTACGGTTATAGCAGTTTGTTTTTCGTGAAGCTAATCTATCTAATGGTTAATGAGTTTTGTCTCGGAACAATCGGAACGGAACTTCCTCGTTCTGCGATAAGTGAATAACTGCTTCCGACTGCATGGCTGGTTTCAAAAATTGGTTTGTAATATTGCATTAAAGGAGAAGCAATTTTAATAAGGAAGAAAAAGTACCTAGGTATTATTTGCATGCCTTTTTCAACGTTAAGCACAATGTTTATCCAACCTCTACCAAACCCATATACCTACCTATAGGTAGGTACTTAGTCTCTTTAGTAAATCGAATTAGATATATGTATTATATTTATAGACCTAATAAGTTTATATTTAAAAATATTTATTCCTTAATTATTATCATTATAAATTGCACCTACCACTAGCTGTTTGTCTCTGCATTACCCAAAGGTTGACTGGTAGAAAATGCCTATGGCATTAAGTCCGCCTCTGTGCATTTGTGTAAAGTCATAAAGTGTTATATAACACTTTATGACTTTATAATACATTTTCCAAAAGGGGCTGTCGTATTTCCTTAAATAAGCTGAACTACTTACTCTTCCAATTCTTTCTGTAACTCGACAAGAACAAAGTATTTCTGCAGCCTATAGTCTTTGTCGCTTGGAAGGACCAGTTTCTCCACTTCGCTGGTATCACCATCTTGCCTCGCAGCCTCCTCTTGCAGGAATAGCTGGGCCAGCAGCTTGGGATAAACCTCGAAGATGTTGCCATCACCGTACTTCTGGAAAGCCGCCCACAAAGTGTTCGGGTCATATTTGACCGGCATGATTTCGATATTTCAGCGTTAGAAAATGAAGTAGTAAAAACACTGGCTTTCGGCATCGCAACGAGTTTAAAGACGGTTTTTATTTGTTTATTTTTATTTTTATTGATATCCGCATCGAAAGACCATTTTGAAGACCCAATTTTACAAAAGTAAACTCAAACAGATTATTATGCGAGCGCGTGTATATTTTTTATGGCAGCAAAGCTTTCGCCAAGAGCTTCCCGCTTACTGAACGACAGTCAAGGCAATCGACAACTTCGTAAGTTCGTACCAACTTGTTGCGTTGCCTGGTTTATTTATACCGATCACAACACAATATGTTGGAGCCATCGTTTGTTGTGCCACCCAGATTCGAATTGAGGTTCCTTATTGTTTCATAATACCTAGATAACTCTCCGTCACTAATAAAGTAGGTACAAGAAACAATAATATCGATGTGCAGTACCTACAGTCTTATGTCTTTATCTGTTTATCACACTGACCTCTATTAAAATAGAGGTCAGTGGTTTATCAAAAGAAAAAGGTTGAGCCCGTATAGTAAAAGTCGGTAAAAGTACTCTGTGGGTTGAACACGATTAGTGTCAACGTCACAGAGCATGTAACTTTAATGTCAACGTGACAATGGTTATATAATCAATCCAATAATTTAATTTCAATAAAATCAATAAATAAAACAATAATGCATTCAAAATAATATAAAAAACATTTAATTTTAATATACAAAAAAATCCGTAAACATTCATTAGTAACCCCATAATCTTAACACGGGCAAGTAGGTAGTACTAACAGCACTGACAATGGATATTATGACAAAGGAAGAAAGTTATGCGGACAGAAGACAACTCTTCAAGAATATTTGGGAAACGGCCATGCAAATTGACGAGAAGGACGTTGACACTCTCATGGGCAAACCGAAAGTCATTAAGTAAGTATGTATAGATCGTCTAGTTTAAAATTGCGCGCCCCATTGCTTGTTCCACATTTCAAATGTTAGAAAATTACGATGAGGGGTGCGCTATTTTAAGTTAGACGGTCTAAAACTAGCTAGACCCTCGCAAGCTAAGCTCAGTAGTAGTCAGTAGTAAAACTTGCAGTTCTAAAACTGAAACTTAACCGATATATAATTTCTTTTTTATTGCTATAAATTTGCTACCATGGCTGTGCGGCCGACCTGTCGACTGTAAGTTTCGGAGTAGGTGAGGATCAGCTGTAAGTTAGGTTGGTAGCTTATTATCAGTTAGGTACCTATCCATCTCCTACCTTGCCCTGTGTGCCCCAAAACATACAATCAAAGTAACCTCTGCGCTGCCACCGGCGACGCCGTGGAAGTGGCAAAGTTTTGGGCCAATAAAATTTGAATTACTGTCGTACGAGCGACACGAAGAACTAGAAGAGGATCAGTTGCCCAAGCCAGTGTTCATCAGCTGATGAACACAATTTGAACGGAATATGGAGCATACCAACCTAGTGTGTACATGTACAAGGATATTTTGGCGCGTAAATGACATTGACAAGGGGGCGTTGCACACTGGATCGAAAATCGAGTCTATTTTAGAAGGCTTTGATGCTCTAAGCATCAAAGTTTTAAGTGTGTCTTTTTTGGGCTTGAAGTGGTTACCTACTATGGTCAAATATGAAGTAATTTAGCTTGAAAACTGAGAACTTATTTTTTATTAACGAAAACAATTTATGGAACAGGTATGAAAAACCAGGATATCTCTGGAACCGAAAAAAATCCCGTTCTATCCTTACAGAAGGTTATAGTAGTAATTCTTTAAGATTTTTTGACATACTTATCTACTGTTTCTGAAAATATAGCACTTTCTTTTTCATCGTACATTTTTCTTTTTTCTTATTTTTAACAATAGTTATAATATTAAAGATTTCTTTTTATCCTCGAAAATCATTACATTGTATAAAACAAAGTCTCTTTTTTTTGTATGTATGCTTAGATCTTTTTAACGACGCGGCGACGGTACGGATTTTAATGCGGTTTACATCAATATACAGAGTGATTTAAGACGTAGGTTCGTGTATAATACATGCATATTATAGTAGAGAGAGGCCGAGAATTTCAAAGATTCGTAATGTGATGTCATAAAAAACTAATTTTTGTGCGCTTATATTGCATTCGCCTGCTAAACCATACCTACGAGATAGACCAACATAATGTACAACGGAATTGTATATTTTAAAAAGATCTGAGTACAAAAAAGTCCGCGATGGATTATGTGGATGTGTCTCCTAAGGATAACCCACGGTAACCATTTTTATCTTTTAAGTACCTACATACTTATTACAAAAAAATAATGGTTATTTATGGTCATTAAACAATACAGTATTATTAATCAAGTATTATTTCTTAACCAATCAAATACGTTCAATTCATTTAAATATGATCGAATGTTGATCAAAATTTCCCTTTACAGCATATCATTATATTGAATATTTTAGAAGTTATCAGAGATTTAAGGCGGAGTATTACGCCGTTGACCTTGCTCAAGTGGGCGTTACCGTTGAGAATGCCCCGCGCGCCCCTCGTCATAATTACGCGCGAAGCGGTTTCAAAGTTTGTATTTTGTAGGGCTGGCTGGATAGTGTCATGACGCGCGACGGTCGCATATTATATAGGTAGCCAGTAATCGTTGAGCTCCTTAAGTTCTGAGTTGAGCTGCACGGTTACTGACAAATGCGTGCACGGTGCACTGACTGGATAGGTCCACTCAATCTGTGTGGTTCTTTCCTCAAAAGACCATTTCAGACACTAATCTACATGGTCCTCAAAGATTTTGTCCGGATTTTTATATACACATTGACTTGATGTATTTTATACTATGACATGAGTATTTACCTACTTTGTAAAGTATTATAATATTATTTTAATTATTGTGAATGTGAGAACTATGTCGGACATTGCTTTTTTGTATTTTTCTCAGTTAGTTTAATCATGATCTAGCAGTTTGGGTAATTTATGCGGTCTACTCAAATGTCCTTTCTTTGGGTATTGTTCGTCGAATCGTTGAGCTCCTTAAGTTCTGAATTGAGCTGCACGATTGCTGACAATTGCGTGCACTGACTGGACAGGTCCACTCAAAAAACTGTAAGGTTCTTTCCTCAAACTACTATTTTAGATACCGATCTACATAGCTTTCACATGATCTGACTAAGATTTTGTCTGGACTTTAAAAGAGACTGTGACCTCCGAGTTTGTTTCGGCCTTTCTTCCTTACAGAAATAAAATCATTTATCATTTAGTAGCATATTTCAGTGCAGTGGTGTGTATTTTTATTTTATTTTTATTTATTTTACTAAAAAAACGTTGCCCCACACTAGGAATTTCTCTTGTATTGTGGGTGCGTTTACAAACATTTAAACTCACATACACAAACAACCAGACCCGGAACCAGACCCGGAACAACTACTTGTAGGTCATACAAATATTTGTTCCGTGCGGGAATCGAACCCGAGACACGCAGCGCAGCAGTCAATTGCTTAACCACTGCGCCAGCCGTGCCGTCAAAAATATATTTGTTTACAAACTAAGAACTCGTAATAATAATACAATATTTTGTCAATGTAACTGGGCAGCGGAATGTAGACAGTTATTATTAGCTCTTCCCGCGACTTCGCTCAAAAATAAAAGTGAATAAGTTAGTACCTACTTACTTAAAGTAAGTATGTATTTTAAAAAAACGCAGAATAAATAAAGCAAGTGGAAAAACTGAGCAGAACAAAAGTGTATGTAAACAATCTGTACCGCTTGCACGAAGCTCAAATGCCATAATGGGGTTCATGGGCTCCATGAACCACAACACGCCCCATATCGATACCTCGCGGCTCAAAGGGTGAACAGGAAAACCAAAAAATCGATGATAATGGTGTAACTCTAATTTGCCAAAATGTGCATTACCTACGCCCTTTGAGCCCCGAGGTATCGATATGGGTTGTGGGCCCTATTATGACCCGTGACCCCAGTTTAATTTATTATCTAGAACTCACAAGCGGTCGTGGGCCTGGAACTTTTTAGTTCAATAAGGCCGGCCACATACAGACGGAATTCCGTTTCAAAACATCGATTCGTAATTTTTGTATGGATTTGCTGCCTTCGAAATTCCGAATCGATATTTCGAAACGAAATTTCGAAAAACGGAATGCGGAGGCAGAGTGGGCGTTCGGACCGTACGTCCGTCCCAGGTGGCAGGGGCCGGCTGATTTTTTTTTTATATGGTACCTCGCAGTTGACCTTGAGAGGTTGTCACTGCTTAGCCGAACTATCCTGTGGCTGCCTTAAGCTCTGTACTCCCTCCTGTCCCTTTGTACGCTTAGATTAACAGCGCAACGGACTGATGCTGTTTTCACCATCAGTTAGATATTTTTTCACGGAAGGTTTACGTTATCTTTTTATTTTGGCAAGGAGATAGGTGTCCCGGTAGCACGTCACGTTCCCGTGGGATAATTTCCGACTTCCACGCGGGCGAAGCCGCGGGCAGAAGGTAGTAACTAATAAATGCAAGTAATGATACTGCTTGGTAACAGTTTCGATGACAATCAAGGTTCTAAATCCTTATGCCAATTTTCAGGTTTCAAAGCTTAGCTTTTATGATGAACATGACTGAGTTTTTCTAGGAACTAAACTAAACCAAGAATAAAATCATTAGTGTTTGCGCATACATACTTATAAGCAATACTAATAAGTCGTGAACTCGTGATGCGAACTTTTTATTTAGCTAGTTACTCACTTTTAAAGCAACAGGCCCAGTGCTTTTTCTGACGTCTATTTAACTGAAGAAACAGGTTTTTTATTCATTTTATTGAATTTTGCAGCTGCTTCTGGTTTATTGAGCATATTTTCAGTAGCGGAAGCGAAATCTTCACGATCGTCTTCTATCATAAGTTATCAGTTCAGTTGGGTCTTCGCCTTTTTGTTCGCTAGACCTTCTCTTTTTCTGCTTCGTTCCTAGATCTTTGAAAGGTTTTCGAAATCTTATTGTCATCGTTGCAACTGAGGATGGAGTTAAGGATTTTTTTGTTTGATTTATAACATCTTCAATGGATGACTCTTCTTGGTCTTAAAGGACAGTTTGCACGCAGCTTGGCCAATCCACATTAGCCTCTAGCCAATGTTCGTATACTTTTCTAAATCTATCACTATTCCGTTTTCGGCCACCTCTCTTCAGCAGCACGTGAGAATCTCCAGCCAAATTCTTTGAAAATAACAAAGTGTTCTTCACGAAGCCTTAGATTGAATTAATTGCGATATTGGAAGCTTTGTCCTATATTCTATCAATTAATGGCGATAAATTTGTGATTCTGACAGACTCCAAAAGCTCGCTGCAACACTTGACTCAGCACACTTCTCACATGCGAGGTATTCCGACAGCCTACGTGTAATATTGAAGAAAGCTTCGTCTCCAAATTGTGATGTCTGTGGTGTGGTTGATGATGTAATTCATATTCTGATGGAGTGTGTCTGGGGTGAAAATAGTAGAATTAATGTTTTAGGACGATGTAAAAGGTACGGTATTGGCTTTTGTAATACCATCCTAGCATTTCCAGTGTCCGATTAGGCAAACCAATTATACCAATTAGTTATAAGGTAGGTAGTAATCAACAATTTTGTGTTTTTCTGCACTGGGCGATGTGTTGACTAATCGACAAAGCCCTATAAACAAATAAAATAAATAAAGCCTACACCTAGTCGAGTTAAATATTTGAGAGAGATGAGCACAAAGAAATGTTGAATTCAAGTTTTTTTAAACTAAGGATTATCTTAATTTTTTTGTCGATATAGTTATACAAGAATCGGGAACTACAAACGATGGGAACATGGAAAAAAGACTTCTTGATATTTTGAAATTCAAAGATTTTTCAGAATTTGGTTGGTTCTACATGTCATCGACCAATAATTATAGGTTGCTGATCCGTGAAGCATATATCATCGAACGCAATGCAATTGTACCATTATGGAGCTTATTACAAGAAGCTTCACAAGCTCGCAACAAAGTATTTCGTAGTTTTCGGGAACATCATTCTCAGAAAAAGAGAAGAGAGAAGTTCCGGTAAAAATTCCGAAAGTGACAAATTAAATTAGGCTAGGTTAAGTTTTCATTTTTGCAATTAATAATAACTTTTTAATAATTAACTTTTTGTACTTTATTTCACCGAACATTTTTAGTACCGTACAATTATTTTTTATTATTCAGTATATTTAAAAGATAGACATTTTAATACCTCAGATTATTATTATTTAGTTTTTTTTCAAGATAAATACATAATTTCTCAACAATTATTTTTGTAGCCACATTATGAATTAATATTTATTTTAGGGGATAAAAAATCCGTAAACAGTAACCATTTATTCATAAAAAAAATATTTCTGTTGTCTTATATACTTATTAAAACTATTGCTAACTATAAGAAAAAAAACCAAGATAAAAAAGTGCTATATTTTCGGCAATTTACTACTAATAAATTTAAGTACTATTTATTACCTTCTGTAAGGATAGAACGGGAAATTTTTCAGGTCCGGAGATATCCTGATTTTTCAGACCTGCTCCATACACATTTTTCGGAAATTCATCTAAAAAAAGTACTCTGTAAGAAATTTTTCAGTTTTCAAGCCTAATTACTTCATGCGACTTTTTGGACCATAGACAACTAAATAGAAACCATTTCAAACTCAAAAAAGGACACAAAACTTCGAAGCTTGTATGTCTTCTAGATATGCGATTTTCGATCCAGTGTGCGTTGTTGGTAAACAGTTGTGAATTTGTCACAGAAAATCGATAAGGCAAAATGGCGGTGTTAGTACCGATTTTGGCCAGGCGCCAAAAGAACCATGTTGATAGCGTTCTACACATGCAACTAATAATAAAAAAATGCTTTTCAGAACACTAAGGCTAGACGAAGTGGACAGGTGCGTAATAGGTAAGAAGAAGAAGGAAAGAATAAAGAATTTGCGGTCAGTCTGCGAGAAAATATTGGACTTCTGCGATCGGCAAGATGCGGACGATATGTTTTATGAACAGGTTACTTCCTATTAAAATAGAATGGGCTCTTCACTAAATATAGGCCTGTAGGTTTCCACCGCGTAGCGTAGGACCCCGGGCCCCAGCCAGTTGGACCGACGACCTTAAAAAGGAGGCAGACTGGACGCACCAGGCGCGCAGAGCCGGTGTTGCGGTGCAACTTGGGAGAGATCTATGTTCAGCAGTAGACTGATGTAGCCTAAAGGGATCGATTGATGGATAAAGTGTTTGTTTTGTGAATTATGTTGCAAAGTTATCTCTATGTCAATATTGTACGCACCTAGGTACCTGTATTTAGCGACTTCCCCACACTGTTTATTGTTGAATTATCTGACGAAAATATGTATAACAGTCCAACGCTGCCTTTGAATTTTACATACATACAAGATTGATATTCCTGACTGAACTTTTCTTAGAAAATTTACTTTCGTTACGTCTCTTCCTACAATTAAATAGGTAATTAAAAAAATGTACCTTAAAATAAAATGTGTATTATGTTTCGTAAGACGTCCGAAGTCCATTTATGACAGAGTACATCGTCTTTATCCCACGTTTACTCGCTAGATGATGCTACTTCCGTCATGTATGTCGCCCTCAGCGTCACCCGTGGCCGTATCTGGACCTAGCTAAACAGCGCAGAGCAAGCCACCATTCGTTTGTCATTGTTGCGTCGTTTTTCCTTCTTCAGCAACTTCGGCAGTCCAGTTTGTTGCTGACGCAAAAATATTTGGCGCCGCGGCAGGGTCAAAAGGAATACATGTCATTTGTATCAGCCGACCTTCGTAGCTTATGCGAAGGAAACAGCGGTGTTTTTGTGAAATTCTCAAATGTAGGCTTGGGTTAAGTCGAGCTTGACCATCTAGTCACACGCTTGTAAAAAATTGGGCATTCAGTAACGATGGAAAAGATGAAATCGTTTTGGTTGCAAAAATCGATTTAGCGCCTTCAGATGGAAAATGACCCGATGCTTTCCACTGCTTTTCGTTAAAATGAAAAGTGGGGATATGAAGGATGGACTTAAAGGTGCGGTCTCGAGAATTTGACTTTGAATCATGGCTTGAATTTCCAACACGTAATTTCCATTTTGGAAAAATAAGCGGTGGTGTTCAGACACCACCGCTTATTTTTCCAAAATGGAAATTTAATTAAATTATGTGGCTCGCATTCCATTCATTCAGATGAATGGAATGCGAGCCACATAAATTAATTTGAGAATCATCTTGGATGGCCCGAATTGGGCACACACTTCTCGATAATGCATCAGACAACCGCCCATAAACATCGAATAATTTGCGCCTACTCCTGTTAACTTCACCTTTTCACCCCTCCTTTCTTTTGATCGTCAACATTTCGCTTTTTGGTCTTCGATTTATTTGATTGAAAACGGCATGGCAGTGCTTTTCACGGGAAGTAGAAACGACCGATGACTTTGGACTCACCGGTGCTTTGGAACGTCCGGAAAATTTAGAACCGGGCTGAGGCATCCTGTATCCTTATCTAACTTATCAATCCCGCCTATTTTTTGTATATAAGCCGATAAACTTTGAGATTTGAACATATATTCCGCTGGGGGTGGTATTTTTTCAATATCTTCGCGAATGTATTTTCCTTTCAAACATCTAGCGCCTTACGCCGTAGATCTAAAACTTCTGCACGCTCCCGCAAATAATTTGTAAATATTCGTGAGAAATATTTTTGTACTCCGACTCTCTTTCCAAATAACTCTTTTAGCTTATTGTGAATTGTAGTTGACATAAGCTGTGCATCAGGTTTTGCAGACCAGTCTATTAAATTTCGCAAGGCCACATTCACGGAATCCTTTTTGGCTAAAAAGGCATTTGACAAAGCAACAAAGCTAATTTCCATCTGAAACCAACTAAGCGGAGGGCCGACTTCGAACCTGCTATTTATTTCTCATGACTCGTGTGATCGAGACCGGCGCCGGCGCCAACTTTTTGGAGGCGGTTCATCCTCGCTTGAACTTGATGCTGAAGATCTTAACTCACTAGACGGCACACGTGCGCTATAACTTTTTCGTAACCCAGTGGATTTGCGATCGCTAAAAACGTCCGCGAGATCAGAAAAAAAATTGAGGTTTGCTAAGATATCTGAATTTAAAATCTAACGACATGCGCGCGGTAGGAAAAACGACGCAACAATGACAAACGAACGACGGCGCGCGGCGGCTTGTTCTGTGCTGTTTAATTAGTTCCAGATATGGTCACGGCTGGCGCTGAGGTCGACATACGTGTAGCATCATCTAGCGAGTAAACGTGGGAAAGAGGTTAGCGTCAGAATGACTGGTTGCCTAAGGCAAGCGGCACTGAAGGTATATTCAAGAATTGTTATCCAATCGCTTATATTTGCTACATTTGCTTAAGGCAAGCGGCACTGAAAGTATATTCAAGAATTGCTTATATTTGATACATTTCTTCAATAATATTGCTACACATGATACATTCAGAGAAATATGAATATTTTTTTGACAAGCCATTCTGACGGCAGGATGGATGGTGGCCTACGTGTTCAGCATGAATGACGCAGAAGTTCTAGAAGTTTGTTGTATCAACAATTGCTAACTAATTGCTACTTTCACGAATTTAAGTTTGAGCCTCGTACATACATACATACATACTTACTTCGTCCATACATACTTCGTACATAGTTTTTTAGGAAGAACTGATTTTAACTCATCCTCCTCGGATGAGTTCAAATCAGTTCACCCTAAAAAAAAAAGGTACAAATACGCCTCCACCCAGGCTGCTAAGACCACTAAACCAGACATCGTCTTGACTCCTACTCCCGTGGTATCATCCGCCACTGCCCCCACCCCGACCGCTACATACTCTTCGCAGGATTCCCCCCCCCCCCCCCCCCCCAAAGCCCTGCCAGCCCTGTCCAGCTCGATCTCCAAGAAGTGACCACTAAAAAACTATTCACCAAACATCATTATAATAAGTCGAAGTGAACGCCTGCAAGATTTGAACAAGATGTTGTAGTAAAAAAATCTGTTGCCATTCCAAATTATTAGGCACTTCTTCGTACAAATTTTAATGAAACCTGTATTTTTTTACCTAATGTACTCGTATGTACGAAGCTCAAACTTAAATTCGTGAAAGTAGCATTTCGTTAGTAATTGTTGTTACAATATTTTTTTAGAAATTCTGCGTCCTTCATGCTGAACACGGAGTCCACCATCCATCCTGTCGTTAGAATGGCTGGTCAATAAAATATTCATATTTCTCTGAATGTATCATGTGCAGCAATTATTGAAGAAATGTACCTAGCACGTAAAAGCAATTGGATAGCAATTCTTGAATATACTTTCAGAGCCGCTTACCATAGGCAACCAACCACTCTGACGCTAACGGAAAAAGACGATGTACACTCACATAAATGGACTTCGGACGTCAAACGGAACACTTAGTAATGTTTAGGTTACCAAGATTTTAGTGAAATGTTTACAGAAACCCGAAGATAAAGAAATTGCTGAGGGTGAACCATCCCCCCAACATAAATTGGATTCTAACCTTAAGAAAAGAAAAACATACCATAGGAGGAAGAAAGTTAAGAGGGTTAAAAGTTTATATGTCCCTAAAAAGCCCTCAGGACATCAAGCTACGGCTGAATTAAAGGATGAACCCAAAATGTTGACAAATACATCCAGAAATAATACGCCTATTAAGAGGAGGACTGCATTTAATTATATCCAAAGGGCTTCAGTTACACAAAGGAGGGCATGCAAGGTTAAGTCAAATCCTAATGTGGAAGGAAGCAATGCACCAAATATAGGGAGTGCTACTCGCCGTAAAGTCCTGAGAAAAAAACGTACCAAGCGGAAAAAGCCAGCCGCGCCGAACCTGACTCCACCAGGGCCCTCAGGTATTGACTGGCAAGACCCGTGAAATGAATGTGAATGTACCAAATGGAAGTGGTGTGTTGAAGATATTTAAGCGTTGTGCTTTTTCAGGTGCTTCGAATAATTTACGTTATTTTTCTCCACCAATACCAGGACGTGTGATAATAAACCACATTAGACAATTTCTAACCGACAATAAAATAGCAGTTACGTCACAAGTTTAGTCTACGAACCAGGTGGTTCTAAGTAGTCATCTCTATGTCCTCCATGTTCCTCAAGGAATAAAAAATAATTATCAGAAACAAATTGTTGTTTTTTCATTTTCGACTAAACGAAAGTAGTTAGTTGAATGCAAGACACTCTGTTTTCTCCAAGTGTTTTGTAAGGTGTTGAGGTGTTGCTTTTAAAAATCTAAGATGTCTGTCGGTGAATCCGGTTGTCCAGAACAGAAGGATGGAGTTATGGAGGGGGCAGCCCGCAGGGTAGGCTTACGCCACCACAGAGAACATTTTAAACTGCACTCTATCATAATGTTCACATATCTAAAATATCTTACTGAGGCCAGTTGTGCTGGGTTACCTACCCTCCTGAATTTGAAGCCATATATTTTAATCTGTGGTCTACAATGGTCGAAATAAGTTTCCGAACATGAACATTTCTGAACGGTATCGTAGTGATGGACATCAATAGTAAACTAAATCATAAATAATGCCCCGCTGTTGATATGGCATAGGGAGTTTTTCTTCGTTATTATATTTCTGATCATACAAGTAAAAATGATATCTAAAAGCAATTAAATACAGTATCTGTCTACTGTTATAGGTTAGAGAACGTCGTAAATTATTAAACGAATCATAAAACCATCTTCGTTGCACTTTTCAAATAACTTTACACTTTTTAAACTTTTGTGAAAAAAAGTATTAAAAATAAATAATAAACTTATGGTAAAAAGAGATAAGCTCGGACATACCCAGCAACTTTAGTCACTGGCGACTCGTCGCTGGGCATTTTGAAATCTTATAGCCACATCACAATGTCCACACTCAGATTTTGACAGTCTAATTCACAGACAAAGAGTAAAGTAATTATAGAGAGATTCACAGAACATATATAATATACTCTAGGGAGGTCTATTTGTGGCTGGCGATGTCAAAATCTGTGTAGACGACGCGACGTGAGAGTTTGGAATCGCCATCGCCAGTGACTAAAGTCTCCGCATATTATGTTTGTCAGTTTTATTATATTTTAGTCGATCGATTATGTTTAGAAATAAGTCGATTTATACACGCGTTTGAAAACAGTAACGTCACCATTATTATGCAGCCAAATGTAAAAGTCTCCACTATCGTGTATTGAGTGAACGCTTCTCTTTCTTTTTCTCTCGAATACAAGGGAATTCAACTGTCAAACTTTTTAGAGTATATATTCCTAATTTTGTCGTATTATCTTTCGAATGATGCATACAAATTTAATTGACCCAGTAAAATAATAAAATAAAATCGAGCCCCGGTTCATCCAAAATTGTATTATGTAGTGAAAATTAAGCAAATAGAGCGTTATCGGGAAGATTCCTTTGGTAAGACAAAGGGCGTTAGACAGAGAGCCGCCTACAAGTTTGGATCTAAAGTTTTTGTGTAGTGTTATGTGCTCATCGCTAAACAGTGGTATTATTGTTTTAATTCCCACGCTCGTTATGTGAATGTTGTAGATACATATTGAAGGGAGTCCGATCCGATAATGTCTGACTACGATCTTCAGTTCCAAGCGGATTTGGAGAAGGCCCAGGCTTTGAGTTTAGAAAGTCTGGCTCTGGATCAGTTCCGTAGGCAGAAGCTACTATCTAGCGCAGGTAACTGACGTAACTTTGTTTACTCCGCGAGATTACTGATGATCCAAGGCTTTAGCAAACATTTCACACAACTACCTTTCATGTATTGTGATAATGATAACGTAATTCGGCATTCACGCTTTGGTATTTCTTAACCGCCTACGTGAATGCCTCATATTGATGTTAACATGTTAATAAAACCAGTGCCAAAGTAATGATGATGACAAAACTATTTAGTGTAAAACTTATTTTTATTTGAAATAAATAGTTTCTGTTCATTTAGTGAATGCACTGCACAGCAATTTCATTAATTTTTATGGTTAATTTATTTCTACTAGCTTGTCTAAAGTATAAATAATTATAAGAAATAAATAACAAATTATATGAAAATACTAAAATGTAACTTGAATACTAATTTGATAATTATGCAAACTGCAAAATAATTATAGTTATTCTGACTATAAATAAAATAATAAACCCAGGTTTGTAATAGAATGTAGCTATTCAGTAATATCAAAACATCTGGCATTTGATATCATATTAAAGTTAACTATACTATCATAGACATTTCAAGTCAATGGCATTTTGTAGGTAAATAACCCCATGCTATCACATATTTAATGTTCACCACGCTAGATGATAAAAACTAAGTATTTTATAACTATCATTTTTGTACTGTAGTTATGTCAATCTTTCCTTAATTTATTAGTATTATAACTTTGATAAATAATAATAATATAATGTAAGTTGTTTATTAAAGTAACTATTTTATTTTACTTGACTGCCTCGTCGGTCTAGTGGACACAAGGTCTACTGCTGAGCTTGAAGTCATATATTTTTTTTTTTTTGAGGATGGGATATCATCAAATGTCCGCTCTAGGTAGAGCGGAAGGGAGTGTCAGACTCTTACTGACTAAAACCCACCCGTGTTCCTTCCTTGGCCCTTTATGTTCCGGGTCAGCGGTACCCCTTTCGGACAATCCCGCTTTCCGGGTTTGATTCAGGGGTCGGGCAAAGTATAATCAGGTTATTCCATCTGGAATTTCTCAGTAGCAGTCCGGAGTCTGGTTTGTGTCCGGTTGATGGCAATAAGTTCCCCACCTATTACATGGGACTCAAACATGACTGGCAAAATGTGGGAGTACTATACGTACACCTCTGCCTGACCCTTTAGAGAACACAGGCGTGGTGTTATGTTATGTATTTTATTTATTTATTATTATTAAGGCACATCAACAACACAAACACAAACATTTACAAATAACAGAGACATGGACTAGTGTTTACGTCGATTACAGACGTGCACAGCATTCACAACAAAATAGACTAAAAAAAAACACAGTATTCATGTTACAAAAATAAATAAAAAGAACAAAAACAATATAAGAACAAAAGCTCTAGCTAAAATCTTGGTAGTAGAGAGAATACCCTCATCGACATAAACATTGACAATTTATTTTTATTTTTTTAAGTGTTTTTGTTCATAACAATCACTTTTACAAATAAACAAAGCTACTAAATACAGCAATTGAAGTGACTAACTGACCTTTTATTGGCACAACGAGATCAATTGATGCAGTGTACACAAGAAAAATTATTAAGCATTGTGAGTTCAGCAAAATGTCTGTGAGTACACCAATCAGGAGGGAAGTGAAAGGTCAACGACCTTATAAGTAAATGGGACACTGATTATATTGAATCATGATAACTGTGTATTCTTTGTATGAAAGTATCATAAAAATATACTGTGCGATTTAGAAAATATGAGCAATTCGCAACTTCAAATTAGTTTTATGATTAATAGATATATTTATATATATTACTGAAATTGTGTACTTTTATTTCATAGAATTGTTTATCTCTTTCACTTTCTTATCTGTAACAACAACTATTGATATCTCCAATAATTTATTGGTGATTGGCTTATCACAATGATATTGTCTAGATAATGTGCGCGAGGTGGCCAGTGTTAGTGCTCGAAGGCGGGAGGAGACTGAAGGCCCGCCGCCAGCTTTGCCGCCGCCGCCAAGGAAATCTCCACGAGGACGTTCGTCCATCTCGGACGGTTCCAGGTAAATAAACTACAAAATACTTCTAAAGAATTACGTTTATCTATATTTCTGGATAATAGTGTCATCTGTCTGATGTACTATGATAAGTAACATTGCATCAAGTTGTTTTAATCAAGTAAATGCTTGGATTGTTGTACCTTGATGGCTACATGATTTGATATAAACAATGTTACTTAGTTATACATTCTCCCATTGTTGATCAACCAGATTTTACCAAAAGATCCAGGGCGGCTGTCACCATATACCGTGAAGAGGACTATACTATTATAAAATACAAAAGAACCTTTAAAACCACAAAAAGGCTATAACAATTCATGTATTTTTTGCTTTATTTAACATATTCACTGTTAACAGCTGATAAACTTCAACAAGATTAGATATTAATATTCATCAATGAGAGCTGTTATAATTAAATTAGAATAGATGAAAGTGGCA
The DNA here is from genome assembly GCA_937001585.2 of Brachylomia viminalis. Taxonomy (NCBI): domain Eukaryota; kingdom Metazoa; phylum Arthropoda; class Insecta; order Lepidoptera; family Noctuidae; genus Brachylomia; species Brachylomia viminalis. The sequence continues at coordinate 17,762,592 of OW443299.2, forward strand.
TATCTGTCTCTCTTTCTACAATTTGTTTTGGGTAAAATAAAAGAACCAAACTATCAGTCGGTACTCAAATAATATAATTAAGTATTGTTTATCTTTTGGTATACACTGTATGGCCTTGAATTTATACGAGGTTAACAATGTCAGTCAGATAAAAAATATATAGGTACTTAGTTAATAACATTAAATATTTTCGTAGATAAAGTAAATATTTGTGTCTTTGTGATAGGTGCGAGAAATGTCATTGGTTTTGTTGGAATTTAATACATATATTAGTTGTGCCCCGCGATTTCACCCGCTGCACGGCTCCTAAGGGTCGTAGCGTTATGTTAAATAGCCTGTAACATTTCTCAAGAGTTGGGCTATCAAATGTAAAAATATTTTTTCAAATCCCACTGGTACAGAGATTAACACGTCCAAATAAACAAACAAACTCTTTAGAATAGAATAGAATAGGTCTTTATTTGCTTAGAATGTAGGTAGCTGTAGCTCTATTATATTATAAATAGTATTTATAAGAATAGATTATAGATTTATAAATAGCTATTAGAGTTCTATGAATGCAAGTCTATTACACAATACACCCCTCAACTATTTTGCATTGAATGGCACATTAGCAATATAGTTATTGCAGTGTGAATCATAAAGATAACACCACTTTTAATTCGTCTGGTAATACATTTTAACGAGAGATCTAAAGCGAAAGGAATCTGGTATAAAAGTATACAGCGTGAGCCTCCTCATATACCTTAGTTCTCCGGATCGAAACTGAGTCGCTGTCAAATTGTTGCTGCGCAACGTTTGAGGTCAGGACATATTCCTCTAAACAACGTTGGTTTTCTCATGGAGAAATCGGACTCTCCTAACTGTGAGGTGTGTGGTAAAATAGAGGATGCACATCATAATGTGTTGGTGGAATGTGTCCGATATAGTATACTAACAAAATAAATACACTTCTCAACTCGTTGAAATTGTCGGTAATGGATGTTGGAATGTTCCAAGGTATTTTAGCTAAGCCTACTTCTGAAGCAGCAAAAATATTATAAACTTTTTTAAGTATTAGATAATATAATAAGTTAAGTTTTGTGTGGCTAAGATTCGTTTATTTAGTTTAGGAGTAAGTTGTTATTTGTAAAAGCACGACGGTATTGACATCGTCGCATATGTGTACAAAAATCCTTAAATAAAATATTGTCTGGTATCGGACGGGATTCCGTCTACTAGATCATTAATATTAATTTATATGTCATTTAAAGAAAAAGTGTGGTACTTACAGACTGTTACAATAAATATTAGTTTACAATTTAGGGATAAAGGCTCCTTCAAACCGGCGCGACACGCAACGCGACACAAAGGCATCGCCTGTCGCGCGACGAGCGGTGCCTTTGTGTCGCGTGCATTTGCGTCGCGTGTCGCGCCTTTTTGTAGGAGCCATAAATCGTGAAGACACAACAATTGACAGAATTGAATCTGGCGTCCTAGATAAGTTACATGGTAATCTGTATTAAGGTTCGCCAGCCCAGGTTCCTACAGAAGGGGTACAAAATAATAATATAAAAAATTACTAGTGACTTATTATGACTATAAGTTGCAAAAACTGCAAACGTATGTTAACTTATACTAAGTGTGTGAAGTGTTAGTATGTGTGTGAGTTTTGTGATGTATCTGTGGTGTATTAGTCTTTTGTGATGTAGGTGTGGTGTGTGTGTGTAAACGGAAGGGAAAGAGGTTGAGTTTAGATACGGAGTCTTAGAAAAATCACTACGATTGTGAATGAAGCAGATATTCAGTGTCGTCGTAGTTTAAACTGGTGACTGGTATTAACATTCCATTAAATTGATCCCTACTTAAATAAACATATTAAATTCATTGGTAGACAACGCTCAGCCTCAATCAATGGGTCTAAAAGCATGAAGTTTCGCATAGAGTTCCTTATTGGGTGGCAGAGACATCGACACGCAACTGGTTGCCGCGGATTCAGTACATGAATCTGAAACCACGGGAATTGGCCTGAGACTCCCGACGCCCAGGGCGTCTCCTGCGGCAACTAGGGGTGTGAGGGCGCGAATTTTGCCTCTCCCTCACGAGTTCCGCCTCCTCCCTCGCGAGCTTTACTGCTTCGCAGAAGGAGGTGACGGCTTCCCATGCCCTCTCGCTCCGTGCCATGGCCTGGACCAGGGCCGGACGCGAGAGATCGCTACCGCCAATCGCCTCCACGAGGACACGGCGGTGCTCCGCCCAAGCCGGACATACCTCCACCGAATGCTCCACCGTGTCCTCCGGGCGATCTACACAATGGTGCACACACGGGTGCTTCCTCCCGTTTTATCCGGCACAGGAACCTCCCGAAGCGACTGCGTCCGGTGAGGACCTGCGTCAGGCAGAAGGTGGGGACGCCGTGGCGCCTCTCTAGCCACTCCTTAAAGAGGGATTCTGAACCCACCTGCGTTGAAATAATTCGTTATTTAAAAAAAAAAAAATTGTTCTTGGTATACATTTTGACCGCGAAGGTACTGCACTTTTCTATGAAACAGCAGTTATTTTTTGATAACCGGCGAACAATTGCTGAATTCGTGGTTACAGTTTGCCCGTTGATGTCTGCCACCCTGTATAACGAAAGTGAGCACTACTTGCCGATGGGAAACCCCACCAAGCACACGGCTAAAACCGTTTGTGGTTGTATTTTCAATGCTGGGCGTTCATTAAGAAGTGTTTGCTAGTGTTACTGAAAATGTGCATGAGCCTCGTAGGAGATGTAGCTCAACGAGTAGGTACCTACTTAGCGGAGGCCCTGTGAGTGACGGTTGTCTAAAGTTTTCATAAACCACTATCATGCAAATCAACCAAAACAAAGCAAAACATGATTTCGTATGTTAGTTCAACGAGTAAGCCCTTCGATCAACAATAGTACTTACTAGATTTCCGATGAGCGCATCAAAAACGGCCGGAAAAATAAGACAACAAATAATGTTGTGGCCTTATTTTGCAACATAGTTTTTCAAAGTTATTTCTTAGAAATTATGTTTGTTTTCGATAAATATTTTTGTTCTTATTTCAAAACTGTAGTCAATTTATTGCAAACGATAAATAACCAAGTTATATACAATCGCGGCCATTTGAGCGATGTGTTTTTGTTACTAATTCTTAATCTAGTGGTTGTTGATCGAAGAGTAAGCCATATAAATTAATAATACCACACAGTCATACATTCAGTAAGCAAATAAATTAAAAATAACACTATCTTGGTAGGACATCACTATGTTGAGGTTTGATTGTATGATTAACATTGTCCTACACGCATTTTTATTAATAAATTAAAATAAAAACAAATAAAATCCAACTCTGAAATTGTATCAGTAACATCACAAGCACTATTCAAATTCAAATCTATAATGCATAATACATGTAACTACGACATGTTACTATAAGGGATCGCACTGTTTCTCCCTAACACAGGTTTTTATATCCCAGCTAGAAGATCTGAGGGGTAATCCCCGTATTTTTAGGAACGTTCGCATTCTAATCTCAGTCTCAATCTGTCAAAAATTCAATCCAATCACTGTATAATTATAAATTTTTGACAAGTTTTTGACATTGATTGTTGCTGAGATAAATAAATAAAATAAATAAATATGAGACAACAATGTCTTCAGGTCCCGAACTAGGTAGAGCCTGTACTACGGTAACCTGATGACTGATATACATACTTATATACATATACACACCCAGACACAGGTCAAACAGACATGTTCATGCGCACAAATGTTTAACTTGTCCGGGGATCGAACCCGGGACCAGATGAGATTGCGACTTGAATTTGAACGTTTTTTAAGTACGAGAATTGGCCACACGATTGTAGATAGAACGTTCTTTTTTTAAATTGTATTATTAACGTGTACGCACGGCGACATATAAAGCTATAAATCCAGTATAAGCTGACTTCTGATTGTAGGAAAAGCCTATATAATGCGAGGTCAGCTAAAACTGGAAATGTATAGCTTGATATATCGTCGTGTGTACTACAATCCTTAGTTTGAGTAAATAAATATTATTGTTATTAAATCGTCATACCTGATGCCCGTTGGCTTGCAGGCTAGCCAAGTCACTGGCAACAACAGATGCTCATATATTTTTGTCTCAATTCGTCAGATCAACTGGAACCAGTCCAACGAGGGAGGAGAGCAGCGACTTGATATCGTTTTCGAGCCCTACAAGCAAACATGCGCCGAAGGAACCGCATGTGAAGCTAAAGGAGTATATTGAGCAGATTAATAAGTGAGTATTCAATAAAAAAATATTAGATTAATTTTTTTTGAGACTATTCGGTTTTCGTGCAGCCAATGTGTATAATTGATTTGTAAATTAATAGTGCATGAATAATAGAGATGGAAAATTGCAATTCTTGTGCAACAGTGTAACATTTTATATTGGTATATTTTGTGTAATATTGTGTGCTTTACCCTGGGTCAAATAAATTTATTTTCTTTATTTCTTTCTTTCTATATGTATATATATTTTTGTATATTTATTTTGTCTAACATTAATAAGTAAGATGATCATTTGATACCTGTCTTTGTGGAAGTTTTGTATCCTTAAAGTTTTATCACTTTTGTTGTGCATACAAACGAATCTATTTGCACTTTATCCAGAGTGCACTTACATTCATTTCTTTAGTTTAATATCTTTCGACACGATGCCATCGATAAGTTTCATTGTTTGATAAAGATAGTCTAGCTAGGTATAGGGTAACCTGACTGATTTGATTGATTAATACTATAACATCTAAAAACGTATATAACGTGGAGACGATAATACGACAATAAATGAAAACACTGTCGATAATAATGTATCGGAGAATTTTCAAACTATCAAAAAAATCCTAACATCGAAATTAAAAAAGTGATGTTTTCAAACAAAACTATATAAACAGTAGTGATAGACCGACTATATGTTTTACCAATCGTTGACTAGTTATAGTGACTAAACTATTGGAAATGTTTGATTGAATTTTTGAATGCAGACTGAGTGCATGATTGGACATACGAAGTTAAATTTACTGTCTTATGGTCGTCCCTCACCTTGTATAAGTTGTAATACATAATTAATATAATATGTTTATTAATTCGCATGTTAATGCCGCTAAAAACAAGTAGGTAAGTTTTATTTCCCCAGAAATATTAATAAAAAATGTTTTTAAGGAAAATTGTCATTGACATTTTTCGTAATCGTTAATGGTTTCGTTGTTATCCCAAGCATACATTTAGAGGATAATCACTGCAGCATCAATCACTGCTATGTATGAGATAAGTAATTACTGCCATTGTTCAACATATTACCTAACAATTTATTCCGTTTCCCAGATTAGGCCAGCAGACTGAAGAGCTAGCATTAGTACCGACTGAACCGGCCGCCACAATGAACAATCAGCCTTATAATCAGCGGCCAGGCTATTACGCGCCGACGTACGCGTATAACTACCAGCCGCCGTACAATGCGATTCCTCCGTATCCCATCAGACCTTACGGCATGCCTACGCCAATGCCCACTCCGATGCCCACATCGGCGCCGCCGACTCCGATGCCGGCGCCAATGCCCAACTACGCGTACTACGCGCCCCCCATTGGCGTACCACCAGACATGCCGCCAACGTTCGTGCCTGTAAACCCGCCGATGTATCCCGTACAGTACAGTCAAACGCGGATGGCGTCGCCATCACCGTACGCCTACCCCGCGCCGCCTGCATACAACTATAGCACAACAAACATGATCTCACGAACTCCGAGACCTATGACTCTGTACCCGCAGCTGAATCAATCGCATTCGTACCCGCCTGTACCGCAGAATCCGGTGAATCCTGTGAATAATAGTATGAATAGTAATGTGGTGAAGAACAATATCAGTGTGAACCAGACCGTGGTCAAGACAGAGCCTATCAAGGACAGGGTTGAAAGCAATAGTTCTAGGAAGTTATCGGAAGCTAGTATAGCGGTGAGTGTAATATTTTATTCTTTTGTCGTGTCACTTAGCTGCATAATAGTAACTCGCATTTCGTGGTTAAGGTGGATCCTCAGTTGTAGACCGCCAAATTCAAATTATCTTTGTTATTTTGCAAATTGCAGCTCTGTTTTACGTCGTACGATGATCAAAATGCTTATATTTTTTATTATTATATACTTTAATATTATTATAAGACGGGCAACAGCTGAGGACTTTGACAATTTGTTCCACCTTAGAATTTTCATATGAAATATTCTGAAAAATTCTTTGGTGGAACAAATTTCCAAAGTTTGACCGATTGATATGAAATAAATGATTATTCAGTAAATATATCAATCCTACAGTCGCGAATCGCATTTTGATCAACATACGACGTAGAACAGCTGCAATAAGCAAAACAACCAAAAAAAAATTGAATTTGGGGGGCTACAACAGGATTAAAATCTTGAGCCAGTCAGCTTGTTGGTAGGAGCTGACTGCCCTGGCCGAGGGTACGCTGCACGATCATTCATAACGGGTGTAGAAAGACGCTTAACGAAGCCGGGAACCACTTGTACTGTTCGTCGTTGCGATTAAATTTCTGTACTGGAACGTACCTGGAAACCTTGTGCTTACGGAGATATTTAAGGCAAAAGGAGTATGTAAGGATCGTAGCAGGTGGCGTTCTGTAGTTTCTGCCTATCCCCATGGGAAGAAGTCGTGAGTTTATGTACAGTCACCAGCTCTAATATGTATACACTTAGCAACTTCTAAATGTGATTTTCTCGTCCTGTATTGATTGCAATTTTATGTTGTTATTATGAACATAGTATTTTGGGACCTATATACTGTTATGAAATAGGTCTTATTTCAAAGTTGCAGTTAATATTCCGCAAGAAATTCGCTAAGTGTATTATTTTTAGTGCTCGTGACTGTATGTATGTGAAAGTGATATTTTTCAACTAAACTAGTTCTAAAAATATATCGTCACTTATTCTCTGGGCTCTTAACACACCCCTATAATTTGGTATACTAACAAGTTCAATACGAATTATTTTATATTTCGGATAACTAACTACTAAATTGATAAGACAAGCAATATCAGAAACGGTTACAAATTGTAGCTATTGTTTTGATTGCTTCTAATTTTATCTATACATATCCTGTATGTAAACAATTATGTCGGCTATGCTGATAACGATTTTAAATGTCAATAATTGATTAATTGTTTTTATGACCATGGATTGTGGCATTTTGTGTTTAATGACGTTATGATATTTGACTTTTGGACCTTGAAATTATGATGGAATCAGGTACTCGTCAGAAAATCTTTCAAACACAATTTATTCAGCAGCATTTGAAAGAAACTAAGGTTAATCATCATCCCTTGCCTAAATATAATTGAGCGAGGAGACGAAAAAGAGTTTTAGCAATAATTTTCCTTAGTATTTAAGTCCATCATCCAATGGTTTTCCGGTAGAGCTCGCCAAATCCCTATAAGAACGCCATTTGTCTTTTTTTTTATAGTATCTTTCCAAAATAGGATGAATAGGCGTTTATAAATGCACAAAAAGAGTCGTGTTTTAAACTACGTTGATGTATTTTTCAGTCAAACGAAGCGTCAGACTCAGTAGCTAGCCTGCCCAAATCAATGAACCTCATCGACTTCGGACGCAACTCGTCAGCGCCAGGTAGCGTAAGAGTCAGTGTGCTTGAAGCCTTTGATCCACTACTAACTGAGAAAAATAATATTGGTGAGTGGTTTGTGTTTCATTTCATATGGACTTGGAAGCGAGGTTTGAGAACGAATTTGGGGGTTTTGAAAGTCTTCCATATCTAGTGTAAATTTGTAATACACTTGGGAGCAAATAAATCGAGCGACTACCTTTTTTCACGTTATTATTTCTGGTATTATGGAACCTATCAATTCGAAACATATAATACCGCCTTAAAGTTTATTTATTAACTTTTAAAAATTAGGGTAGTTTGTTGTCTACTTTTCATTTTAAATGAAAGTTTAAAGGGTAAACTAAAATTATCGCATTTAATTTGCTTATAACATATTGATTATACTCCATTAAGAAAATAAGAATTAATCAGGGGTTTTGTTTTTGTTTTATTATTATTTATTTATTTAATATTGTTTTTAATTGTTTTTTTCCGGACTGTTTTAACCATAAAATTTTCTATCAAAATTACCGTTTTTCTTTCAAAGCGAATACTTTATCATTCAATTAGGTTATCATTCCATAATTTACCCTCACTGTAAAGGTTATTAAATAACCTCTGAGGCGATTTATGCTTTGAATTGATATGTTCTATAATACCAAAAATAATAACCATTTACGTGAAAAAAGAAAGTAGCTCGATTTATTTGCTCCTAAGTGTATATCATATTGGTGGTTTTGATTGGTTGGCTAAAACACCAATAACGAATTATGCAGGTGTCACATTAAATTACCTGGCGAAACTTCACAGACGTGAACGGCCTTCTTACAACACTAGGTTAATCTTTAGAACCAGGTTTAAACAATTGAGATTTTTTTAAAATTTAGAACTTTATTCTGACGTTTGGAGTTCTAATTACAAATAATTGCTTCAAAACTTTACCTCAGGTGGATTAAAAGTGCGAAATAAAAACATTGCTAGATTGTTAAAATCTCGGACTAAAGTTAAAACTCATTTTGTAATAAGGCGGGAAGGGTAAAGGGTCTGTAAAGTTTGGCCAGATAACTTAAAGTAAATTTGGGCTTTCAGAAACCGCTTTGAGTATACGTATTACGTATTTTTTACAGTGTAGGTTACAAAAATACAGAAAACAGTGCAATGTGATTACAACATTGCTTCAAGAGATAAGTTGTAGAAAACATAGAAATTTATCATCCTTACTTTGTAAATGTTTATTTACAATATCAATGTAGAAACGTGATGTATTTGAAAATAATAGTGTATTATAAGGAAACGTGATATCCAGTTGAAATGTCCAGTTTGGTTTCTTATTTTTAAAATGTACTTTTTAAGTCCACTACTCCAGATTGTATGTGAGCACTGAGCAGTCATTTGTAAGTATTAAAAATGTTCTCAATTCTAAGTCCATGCTCATTATCCATCTGTAATTTACAAAGATTTATATCGTTAGATTCGCCCGACCGCGTCCAAAGATGGATACTTCTGTTTATTTCACAATGTTCTGTTCATTTGAATAGTATTATAGCGCTCACTCGTACTGAAATTCATATCTCGTTCCATGCGGTATGTGTGAGCACACTCTTCTCAGTGTAAATACTCTTTGGCGCGACCTCAGTACGGGGAAGGCAAATCTAAAGATTTCAATTTGTAATTTACAATCGTTTGCAAAATTCACTATGTTCGACACTCCTGCACGTGTTTTTGCCATCCGGTTCGATTTTTAAATGTCATTTTATTTCTAATTTCAAACATTGCATTTGTGACTGGTTTCTAATATTGTGTGGGAGAATGTTCTAATTTCTAAATCAATACACTGGACTGACTGATAAGAAGATTGCACCTTGAATATCTTATTTCGTGTTTAATGGTCTTTAGAGCATTGTTGATAATATGTCAAAATATTGAAAGAAACTTTTTATTGTGGGGGTTGAATCGTGAAAAGAAGGGAGAGGAGATCAAGGCATATGAACTTGAATAACATGAGGGCTATTTAAAGATGCTACGGTTTCCATGCATACAGCACTGTGGTTGCGAAGACTGTAGACCTTGATGAAGACTCTTGGAAAATAGTTTAGGCCCAATAATGGAGATTATTGGGCCTAAACTATTTTAAGAAACCATCGGTACAATAGGCAGTGGGGTGTGTAACTAATACGGGATTCTTCGTCAAAACTTCCAACGATAACTTTTGGGGAGGGAGGGGACTCTTAAGGGAGTTCTTTGAATTTTGCAATGACAAGTAAATTGGCCTAAAACTAATATAAATATGCCTAAAGAATATTTCCTAAAGATTGCCTATCGAAATAAAGATAAAAAATTTCATCAAAACCTTTCGGGCGTAACTTAACCTTCTTTAAAACAACAGAACATGCAGCAGTTTCAAGCGAGGGTTCAAGCAGTGTGTATGAAGAGTACGACCCACTGGACTTTCTGTACGGAGAGACAGAGATGCGAGATGCGGCCGTGTACGCGACCATTAACAAGAAGGATGCTATGCTGCCCTCGCCGCCACCCAAGTCTATACCTAGTGTGCCGGCTGTTGCACTAAGATCTACCACTGTAAGTAAATTATCTCTTTTACTTGGTGTAAAATAAAGGCTTTGATATATCTAATTTGTTAATGTAACAGGTGAAATGTTTAATTGGATCAATCAACTCAGCTTATCCCAGTCCACTGCTGGACATAGGTCTCTCCCAGGCTGCGCCACAACATCCTGTCCTCTGCCTTCCGCATTCAGTCTGTCCCAGCCACCTTCTTAAGGTCGTCGGTACATCTAGCTGGGGTGCGTTCCACGCTACGCTTGCCGATACGCGGTCTCCGCTTATAAATTAATTATTGAATAATAATGGCGGTTCTATTCAATTTGACCGCGCAGGTATTGCACTTTCCGATAAAACAGCTGTGCTGTTTTTTTTTAATGATGAGAAGTTTTTACGCTTGGGGGTCTAGAATCATGTGCTGAACTCATAATAAGTGATTTTATTTCTGTAAGTAGGGTTCTACAAACACTTTTACACGTCAAGTCACCGTCTCTTTTAAAATCCAGACATAATCTTAGTGCAATGGTCCTTTGAAGAAAAATCACACAGATTTAGTGGACCTCTCCAGTCAGTGCACGCATGTGTCAGTAATCGTGCAGCTCAACTCAGAACTTAAGGAGCTCAACAATTCGACGAACAATACCAAGAAAGGACATTTGGGTAGGCCGCATAAATTACTCAAACTGCCAGATCATGATTAAAACTAACTGAGAACACAACACAACTACAAACAAAAAAGCAATGACCCACATAGTCCTCACATTCCCAATAATTAAAATAATATAATACCTTACAAATTAAATAATCATGTCATTGTATTGTATATTATATAAAAGTTCGGACATAATCTTTGAGGACCACATCTAGATTGCTGTCTGAAATGGTCTTCTGAGAAAAGAACCACACAGATTAATTGGACCTGTCCCGTCAGTGCACGCATTTGTCAGTAACCGTGCAGCTCAACTCAGAACTTAAGGAGCTCATGGTTTCAGTTTGCGCATCGATGACCCTGTATACATATATAGATAATATACTACGAGTAAGTCGTTAGCCCGCATGCGGGTAACTGAACAGAAAATATTAGACACCTGAGACGTTATCTACAAAAGTAGCCTAGAGCTAGACGAATTATAACGAAATTGGAAGATTGTTTAAACCAATGTAGCTTAAAAGTTACCTTTCCCTGTTTCAGAATAAGCTTTACGACTCCATAGTCAAAACGAGAACAAGAAATTATGATAGCGAGCACAATGCTTTTCTCAAAATGGTTCTAGATGTTAGAAGTAAGTGTATACTTTTATTTTTACTTATTGAAATTCAGACACTTGCTTGTAACAATATCTTTATTAAGATGGGCGGGCCATTACGGTGCTTGTTGAAGCCAGATTAATATGATGTGACAGCAAGACTAAGGTTCTCTACACAAAGGGTACACACAGATCCTGTATTTTTTTTATGGTGGGAAAATTTATCTTACTTAGTAATTTTGCGCATGTTTTATCCGCGATTGTCATGTGATTTCTTTTCTTTATTTATGCAGTTAATTTTTTTCCCAGAAAGATTCACCTATCTGGATGAAAAGACGAACCCGGGCCACGTGATAGCGGCGCGGTCGGGCGGCAAGTACCCACCGAACACCAGCATCAAGATTCTAGTCCACCACGCTCACTCCGACGAACCCATCACCTTTACCTCTGATGGTAAGGAAATACATGATATATGTATACCTATATAAATATGATAGGTAACCTACTTACAGATCTCCAAGGAAAAATATGCGCTTTGAGAATCATCGTCTATATTCGGAAATACGAACGCGCGATGATGAGATCTAATATAGAGCTGTTACAATCGTGGAAGTACTTTCATTTTGTATAACCATGATTACAAAATTATAGATTAACAACGCTATGCCATTCCAAAAATCTTTGCAACAATTTTGAGTGAAAAATGCGATCTGCAACTGGAGTAGGTAACCCGACAGAAAGAGAAAACTTCATACAAACGCAATGATAGGTGCTCTACTAAAAAGCGTGGCAATACAACATTTATATACATGTATTGTCTCTGACGGGTTACTTTGTGGCTCGCCGTTCGTGCTAATGCGGAAACACGAAGATTACCGAAGCGCATACTTTTTCTGGTTTGCCTGTACAGCCCGATTCAAGCTTTATGGCGGCGGTGAAGTGCGCAACTTGCTGCGCAGTACCTCACCCCCCCGGACACGTGAATTGGTTACTGCGCAGCGACTCGCCTTATGTTCCGAGCCACCATAAAGTTTAAATCGAGCTGTACATTGCAATTAAGTCCATAGTAATAATATAGTCCATTTTTGTTTTCGGTTCTTGGGGTTCAACTTTCATGCCTTACAGAATTCTAAAGTTACGTTTTTGTTTTCAGTGGAATCGACAGTGGAACATGTGATATTAACTGTAGTGTGTTCTCTTGATGAGGACATTAGAGAAGATATGTCTGAATATATGTTGCGGGTAAGATTTTTTTGAGTCTTGTTTCCTCTGGTTTAATAACCTATAATACATATATTTTCTTTCCGTCTGAAAAACTTTTCTGACGATGAAAAGACAAACCTGACTAACAGATGTCGAATTTACAGATAAACTTCGTCTGAAAAATCACAGAATTGAACACATTTTCTTTCTATTTTCCAGGTATGGGGAGCAAAAGAATACCTAACACCCGGCAGTTGCCTTAGCGAATACGATTATATACGGGCATGCGTGCGTCTAGAGAAAGACGTCACGCTAAGTTTAACCGAAGGCAAAGACAACGTGTTAGCACGAACTGAGCGTGACGATGCAAGAGACGCGCATTTGTCACTTGACGACCTGCTGCCGTGTCACGGCGCCACGCCGCAACTTTCCTTCGACAACCTGTCTATATTGTTAGGTAAGTTAATAATAATAGGGTTTATTTATTAACGTTGCTAAACGTAAAGAGCCGTTGTAACGTCAAAAATGTATGGTTAAACAGTCGTTAATCATTACTTGAATTTAATTTAACGTTTATGAACAAAGGGGTATATTGTTAGTAAAGACAACGTTAACACGTTGTCTTTACTAACAATATACCCCTTTGTTCACGTGCGTGACGTGACGCGTGACGACGCACAGGACGCGTATCTGTCACTCGACGACCTGCTGTCGCGTCACGGCGCCACGCCGCATTTGTCCTTTGATGAACTGTCTAAAATATTAGGTAAATTACTTATATTTGCATGATACACATTCGACTTGTCGCTCTTAACACTTCAAGTCACAGTCTAGTAGCGTTTAGTAGCAGTGTATTAAAAAAAAAACACTAATTACCAAATTGTATAGCAATTTGGTAATTGGTGTTTTTTTTAAATAAAAACCACTTCTAACTATTCTTTCCGAAAACTCCTATTTCCGCCCATTTGTTGAACCCTTAATTCCTGTCTAATGCTGCCCTACCACAAAGCAAAGGTTTCTTCTTAAACTAAGAGTAAACTATAGTCAGCACGTTATCAACTGAGTCGTGAGGCCATAAATGTCAATAGAGATGGAATGTGCAGCGTACCGGGACCGTAATCGGTAAACGGCTACCTGCTCACGTGGTGTCTATGAGTCACTAATGATCTGTACGCTTCTGATTGACCATTACCAAATGCAATTGCAGTGTTTTTTTTGCTATAAATGTACTGCAATTAAATAAATACATTCATGTGTTACCACTCGTTGCGCACTATGGATAGTTTATTTTCTAAATTCAACGCACATAAAACCCGTATAGTTTAATAACAACATTTTGTTAACTCGTTAAAGTTTGTGAACAAGATACGATAATAAACGTTACTTATCGATATATTTATTTTATTGTTACGCCCTTCACTAAGCGGCTCCATAAGGCCCGTAAGTGCAAGCGAGATAGACATAGGGAAATGGTTTAAGGCCCGACGACACAGTTGATAACGCGCTTACTACAGCATTGATCGCTGTGTTTGGCATTTCCAAGCCACAAAGTCCATGTTCGTCACGGCTATTAATAAGAAATCTTGCTCAAAATCTAATATTCTCCATTCCAGAAACGCTAGAAGGCGAGTTATCCCGCGCCATAGGCGTCACAGGCGCGGAAGGCAGCTGTTCTTCAAAGGCAGTGTTTCAAGCGGTCAAGGCTATCTGTGCGCTCGCCGGCGGAGTTGAGACCTTGCATGTCACGCATACTTTGAATGCGTTCGCACAAGCTTGCACGGCACAGGTGGGGAGAACTTTATATTTTAGAAGATTTCATGTTGTTTTAGGATGTTATCAATTACTTCAATGAGTAAAATGTCAAGTTATCTGGTAATCGGCACAATGAAAACGGGTCGAAACTGGAAATATAAAATAGAAGGCGGCGATTTTGAGAAGAAACCGTCACGGATGACCAATTGGTCAAATAGACAATTGAATGATTGCATCTAGCGTACTACACTATTTTTTATATAACCACTTCAATCAAAATCTTAAATCGTTTATTCAAATTAGACAGTATCAGCACTTTTTCTTCGTCAAAGTTACTTAATGACAGCCCTCACTACTTCCCAGTGTTTCAGCTGGAAAGTAGTAGCGCAACAAATCTGTCTGTTTGTTTTCAGGGCAACCACAACGGCATGACTCCCGAAATCGAGGCAGACAACGGTCCTTACTGCTCGGTATCCCTCCGCGGTTCAACACGACGCGAGGTAGTGTCGCAACAATGCGCACGAGTACGCAACGCCGTGCGCGCTCTACTGGCGCTGTACGGACGCACGCGGCTTCTAGACTTCAAACTCACCGACACGCACTTCCTCGCGCCAAACAATACACAAAGTAAGTGACACTGATGGCTATAGCAAACTACAAACGGCGTTTGATGTCACAATTAGTGACGCAGCAGTGCGTACGAGTACGTGACGCAGTTCGTGTTCTACTCGCGCTGTACGGACGTACGCGGCTTCTAGAATTTAAACTCACCGACACGCACTACCTCACACCCAATAATACGCAAAGTAAGTGGTACTGCCGGTCTATTTCGTAAAAATATCATCGTGAAAACATAGGTGAAGTAAGCTATCAATAGTGCTAATCTGGGGGAATGTCGGCTCACTTCACCTTGGTTTTCTCGGTGAGATTCTTACAGAATAGATCGGCTAAAGTCTATAGCTTCACCCGGCTTGTGACATCACAAGTCGCTTCCTACCGGTCCAGTACCATTCCTACCACAGAACAGATAAAGAGGTTAGAAGGGCCTTGTGGGCGGGGCAGGCACGCCGCACTTATGAGCAAACGGTCAAAAATCAACCGAAATTTGTTTCACGGGCTAACAGTCGCGCTCATATTGTGACAACGTACGACGCTCCGTGAAAAACAAAGAATTATGCCGTCTTGCGCTATTATAACGTGTCGGAAAAGAAGACAGGTGTGTAGTGTAGCCCGGGAAGGGATTTCTTTTCACCGGTAAGTCCAAAAACCTTAAAATACAAGTGATATTTGTAATTATTACTATAGTATTATGTAGTTTGTAGATAAAAACGATACAATCGCAACAGTAGTTGCAAAATTATACATTGCTTGCAATGCATGGGTAGCATCTTGTACTAGATCAGTGATCGCGCAATGTATTGCGTTCACTGCGAACGTCGCGTACGCCTAGCCAAAGCTGAAATTCGGCGAAATCCATGCTTATCGATAGTGTTGTACCAAGTTGTAAATAATGTCGATATTAAGTATGTGTGTTTGATACAGCTGATTATTATCAGTAATATTATAATTAAAATAACTTTGTTTACTATCACCAATTATTGTTTATAGTGCGTTTTTAATTTAGTTTCTGAGTAGGTTTTCAATCTCCGGAATATTAACAAACATATTATGTTGACAGCAAAGATTTTGCGCAGCTTCGTCGGAACTGAATTATTTAGCAACATTAGTAATCATCAGGTTGGATTATATCCTACTGCAAACCATGTTACAGACCTAACTAAGGCTATTATTGGAAAATATATTAATTTAAGATTGCACTTTATTTTGAAAAAATCGAATTTAAAAGATAGCAAAGCGCATGTTACTTAATAAATTCGTATTATTTCAGGGATAATAATAAAATCAGCATTTAAATTGAGTTTAAATTATTGTTCAATTTTAAAATATTCTAGTATTTTTTAAGTGAAAACTTCTTTAGGCGCGTTGAGCACTTTTTTTGGTGAACAAAATCATGGAACTCGCGTCATCGTCACCGAACGCTTTCCATGAGATATATGTATACTATGTATATATGTGTACTTTTTGGGTGAACAAAAAGCGTGAAACTCGCGTCATTGTCACCGCACGCTTCCCATGAGCTATATGTATACTGTGTATATATGTACATAGATATATCTCCTTGCGTTATACATTATATATATATATATATATAAATAAATTAGCAAAAAACCAAAGAAAATTTGAATTTCGCGGCTATGTTAGATGTTCCCCCTTAATTTGACAGTATTAAGGAAAAATTTAAATCTTCATTAAAAGAGGTGAAAGACACAATTAAAGGACTAGAAATAGGGACCAATTAGTTCAACCAGGTTTCAGACTGGCTAAAGTATGTAGATTCATCCTTCATGGGGTACTGTTTAAAATGTTACAATAAAATACCTCCCCACATATTCCAACTGAATGAAACGAAATTTAAATCTTGTCTAAAACGCACACTATACAGCCAAGCATATTATAAGTTGGGGGATTATATCGCTGACAAAAATGCTTGGCTCAGCGCTGGTCCTGCTCTACAAGAGCGCCTAAACGAATCGATTAGCATTCGAAAATATTGTGAGCTGATGAAGGTTGTACAATCTATCTTTGCATTGTATAAATTCAATTTCTTAGTATTGTATAATTGCATAGCACGTGTGAGCACTATGTACCTACTATAAAACTTACTGGGTTCGTCTTTCATTGACTTGAATGTGGCACAGGTAATTTCTTAGCTGCCACGGCTTATTTGAATTGCCGAATGGTTTTTATCTTTTTATTACGGACACTTTTAACGTGCACGTCTTTCTACATCGTTCTCACATGTATTATTTCAACATGAATGATGTAACCACTTTTTTGTAACAATATTTCGATTTAAAAGAGTGTCCATGGAGTGTCTTGCCCGTTCTTCTCCATAGGTACCTACTACGCTTTGGAATGGGCAACTAGCTTCATCTTTCTGACTGACCGACCACTTGACAATTCAAAAGTGCCTGTAGTTGGTTTATTTGAAATAAATGCTTTGAGTTTGAATTATTTATATGTATTTAGGAAGTCCACACTAATTGTCCCCCTCTTCCCGGAAATATAGAGAAAAATTGCTAACTTATAAATTACAGTAATTTTATCGATATAAGTAATCGACCTTTTGGTCGCCGTAACATGCGTGAGAAATAAATTACCTTTTGCGCGTGAGTGAGTGTACGTCAAACGCAGTGTTTGTATTAGTGTGACAACCAATAGCAAACTCACTATCTAAGTGCGTGTGGTTTATTTGTGTGTGTAATACGCGTACGTATTGGTCTCTTGCTTGTAGTGGAGTTAAGGAGTGGGAGACAAGCGGCGACACGCGTTGTAATACAAATCAGGAACTATTTCCTTTCTAACCTGTTTTATCTGTTCTGTGATTCCTACAGACCCTTGTATAGTCCCAATAGTCTCCAAGGGAAATGGCTGGGACATATATTACACGGCGTGGAGACGGCGATTTTTCTATCATTCGCATACGCATCGATCCGATCGTGTGAAAAAGTTGATGCAACCTCTTAGATATTTACTACATCTAAACTAAATTGTTTGATTGTTAAAGGTAATCTCTAGAAGCAGTGATCAGATTACAATAATTATTTACTACATCTAAACGAAGTTGTTTGATTATTAGAGGTAATCTCGTAGAAATACTGATCAGGTTACAAAAAAAATATTCGTTTTCGTTTCGTTTTTTTAAAAACGTTGACCCACACTAGGAATTTCTCCTGTATCGTGGGTGCGATTACAAACATTTAAACTCACATACACAAACAGCCAGACCCGGAACAACTACTTGCAGGTCATACAAATATTTGGTACAAATATTTCAGTGTAAAAAAGCTACAATATTGCCGAGTGCCATAGCCTTTGTCCATTTGGTACTAGTTACCACCGTAAATCAATGACATTCAATATCAACATCGTATTTCCAGAAGCGGTCGCAGCTCACACAATATCAGAGACAACGCTTTTCTGCATCGAGGCAGTTCACTGCTTACCTCTGTGTTGGGGTCCTTCCGTCTACGAGGACTATTTGTTCCAAGCACAAGTGTTCTACGGAACCCGGCCGCTGAAATCATTGCACGTCACTCAGGCGTCGAGGATAGAAAGCGGAGGCTTTTATCCTAGGATCATATTTGATACTTGGTGAGTGTTTACGTCCCGGTATTTTTAAGCAGCAGCCAGAAGATTGGGTTTTTTGCCTAGTTGATGGCAGTAGGCTCGCCCCTATTATAATGGACTGTATCATATATGGCGACACGTGAAATATTTTGTTTTTACGACTGGACGTAACCAACCAAATAACTGTAAACTAGGGATGTGAAAAAATAATCGATTATAGAAAAAGCCGATTTTTATTCAATAAAAATCTAATTTTATAATCGATTTACATACTTCAAAAAATCGATTAATAAAAATCGACATTTTTATTCACGGCCGATTTTTTTCGCCTGGAACGGCCGGAACACAGTTTTAGGAGCGCGAACCGCAAAGTGTCAGGTTGTATCTTGATCAAAATTTATGATTCGCGACCATAACAAATATTATATATTTACATAACTAAAACCTTAAGAATCATTAATACATCTCTCTTAGTTAGATTTGTTCTCTTTTGATCCAAGAAAAAATTAATTTCGCATTTCCACTACACTATGTTCACCAAGAAATTTCTTCCTGCGAAAGGAGAAATGTCTTTTTTTTGTGTGAAATTTAAATTAATGTTTAACTTGTTGATTATCGCTCAAGTACCGTCACGTTGACAGATTTAAGATCCGTCAAGTCACAGAATAAGTATGGAACAGGGGCCGTACTATGACGTGTTAACACCATCATGATTCCGTTGCGAAAAAGAGATAGTGCTATCGGTCATGTATAGCTCCGTCTCTCTTTCACACTGGAACAATGATGGAATTAACACGTCATAGTACGGCCCCTGTACGGAAACTACCTACAAACGCTCGAAACTGCACACTCACAAAAACATGTGCATCGACGATACCCCGAAGCGGTTGTAGCGGTGCGGTCAGTAGTGAGTGCCGCGTCAAGACGAGTGGTCACGAATTTTTTTTCTCCGCAATCTTTTTAATGCCACGAGCGTATTGTGTGGTATACGGCAGTTTGAACTCGGCTTCTTCAAAGCCGGAGCTATCGAATTTTAAACTTCCTGCTGACTTTGGAAGGTAAGAATGATTTATTGTTAGACATATAATCGTTAGAATTATAAGTCCGTGTGACCGATCATAATGAATTCGTGAACTTATTTGTAAATACAGAATGGGCGGCGGTTTTGAGAGTATTTAAAGCCGATAGTGCCGTCAAAATGTAAATCCAAGATGGCGGCTGCAATAAATTATCAACATTTTCGTCATGGGTGTCGTTTTCATAGTTTTCGAAGGTGTTGAAGCCAATACTGCTGTCAAAACGTGAATCCAAGATGGCGGCTGCAATAGTTATAAATTTTTTCGTCATGGGTGTCATTTTCATGGTTTTCGAGGGTGTTGAAGCCGATAGTGCTGTCAAAATGTAAATCCAAGATGGCGGCTGCAATAAATTATCAACATTTTCGTCATGGGTGTCGTTTTCATAGTTTTCAAGGGTGTTGAAGCCGATACTGCTGTCAAAACGGGAATCCAAGATGGCGGCTGCAATAGTTTATAGTTATAATTATTTTTTTCGCTCCCTCCAAAACTTGTAAAAGGTTACGCCGCTAATGACAAAGTTAAAGATCTATAAATGATAAATGATTTTATTTCTGTAAGTAAGTAGGTTTGTGCCAGCACTTTTACACGTCAAACGTATAAAAAAAAAAATTGTTCTATAAGTGGTTGTGTGTTAGCATTAAACTGTTTTCCGTGTTTTAAACTATCGTCTTTTGCCGAGATTAACCGACGAAATTGAAAGAACTATACACAGAAAAAGTTTTTATCCACTGCACAAATTTTTACAAATTAAACTTAAACGAGTTTTATTAAAAATATATTTTTTATTTTAATACGTCTTAGTACAATAAAAAAAAATATCGTTAACGAAAGATGTTTACTTGTGTGTGGGTGTACTCCTGTAGCTACCTGCGTAGTTGGTTGAAGGGGATGGGCACGATAGGTTCCGGTCCACAGACCGACGTGCTGGATGCCCTCCTGGCCGGCTGCGTCGTTACCTAGCGATCCACTGTGTCCTTTTATTCATTGTAACGTCACTGTATTGCGGTTTGATACGGTTACCCGTTCAAGCGCATTGTGACATTCTAGTATTAGATTCGAAGTGATGCATTTTTTCCCTAGGGATTGGAGGACTGAGGCGCTGTCAGAGAGTATGCGGATTCGGGTGTCCGCAACTCTTCTGGCTGCTATGGCATAAGCCGCCTGTATTATGCCCACACACTCCGCCTGATAGACCGTGTTGAGCATTCCCAGGGGTCTGGATATTTTTATGTTGAGGTAGTGTGAGAAAACTCCGACTCCAGTTCCGCAGTCGGTTTTTGATCCATCGGTGTAAATTCTCAGTTCCTTTAGGCCTGAATGGTCGTACTGCTCCTCTTCAAGCACTATGTTGTAGTGCTTTTGAAAGCAGTATTGTTTCAGGGCCTTGTCGCAGGGTGATGCCATCATCGGCTGACGCCTGATCGCCTCTTCCCTCAAACGTTTGTGCTTGACCCTGGAGTCGTTGCTCAGGGTTCCTGCTATATGTAGCCTAAAGGTAGCCAGGGTCGCCTCCTCCCTCACAGTGAGGTGTAGGGGCGGTAGCCCAAGCATAGCCTGTAGGGCAGCGGTGGGTGCAATTCTCATGCAGCTGGTGATCGCCGCACACGCGAGCCGCTGCAGCTTTTCGAGGTCTCTTTGGGCTGTGCTCAGTTCTGTTCTGGGCCACCAGACTACAGAGCCATATGTAATGATTGGTCGGATGACTGTGGTGTATAGCCAGTGGGTAACCCGTGGGCTAATCCCCCAACTCTTGCCAAGCAATCGCTTGCACTGCCACAAGGATATACTGGCCTTCGTAGTGATGTAGTTGGTGTGTTTTGCCCAATTCAGCTGTTTGTCCAAAAAGATGCCCAGGTATTTGGTTTCAGTTGATAGGCTTAGGGTGGTACCAAAGAAAAGTGGTAGTTGTAGTGTCGTTAATTTCCTCTTTTTGTGAAGAGAATCAACTCGGTTTTTGTGGGGTTCACTGAGAGTTGGTGTTTGCCGCACCAATTCTCCACTATCTTCAGGGCCATTAGAATGCACAAGGTGTTTTCATGGGCGCCATTTATTATTATGGTTAAGTCGTCGGCGTAGCCTACGGTGAAGTAACCTTTGTCGTTGAGTTCTTTTATTAAGTTGTCTACGACCAGGTTCCATAGGAGCGGTGATAGGACGCCCCCTTGCGGGCAGCCCTTCGCTACAATGGCCCTTGTGGTTTCATTTACGGTTACTTGTACGGCTCTCTGTCTGAGCATATTAGTGATCCAGCCTCTCAAGGACGGGTCTATATTGTGCCTGTCCAGGGCCGTGCTGATGCTTTTGAAAGTGGTTTTGTCAAAGGCGCCTTCGATGTCAATGAAGGCGGCCAGTGCTGAGCATTTGTAGTCCACCGCGCATTCAATTTTGGATACCACACTGTGCAGCGCGGATTCCGTTGATTTGTCTGTGGAGTACGCATGTTGTTGTTTGTGGAGTGGTCTTGCACGAAGAGGTCCGTCTCGGATATGCCGATCGCAGAGTCTCTCTAGGGTCTTTAGTAGAAAGGATGTGAGGCTTATGGGTCTGTACGCCTTGGGTTGTGTGTAGTCAGCTTTGCCAGGTTTAGGTATAAAGATGACTTTAACTTCGCGCCAGGCTAGGGGTATATATCTGAGTGCTATGCATGCCCGATAGATAGCCATCAGGCATAGTGTAATATAGTCAACCCCCCATTGCAGCAGGGCCGGGAAAATGCCATCAAGTCCTGCGGACTTGTATGGTTGGAAGGTGTTGATAAGCCCACTTTATGCGGTCTTCTGTTACTAGACTGTGGGCTCTGGACCAGTCGCGTTCCGTTGGGATCCAGTCTGGCTCAGCTTCCCAGCTCCTGTCGTCGTAAGAGTTTACAGTCTGGGAAGTGGGTCTCAAGAAGGACCTTGCTGGTTTCCTGGTCCGTCAGTGTGTACGAGTTGTCGGGTCTTTTCAGCGCGCCGAGGGTTCGATCCTGGTCAGTTGCCAGTATCTTCCTTACTCTTGCGGCTTCATTGTTGTTTTCGATGGATTCACAGAACTTTCGCCAAGCTGTTCTCCTGGCGGTTCTGATTTGCTTTTTGTATGTGTATTGGGTCTCTTTGTATAGCTCCCAATCTTCCGGTAGTCTGGTATTCTTAGCTCTGTTAAATTGCTTTCTTAGTGTATTCCTGAGTTTACCTAGTTCGGCGTTCCACCAGGGACATCTCTCACTGTTAGTTCGAGGCGCCCTTAGCTTGCAGCATGCATGGTATGCCTGAGTTAGGTATTCTGTTAGCTTTGTTACAGTGTATTCTAGTTGTGTGGTGTCTTTTATGGTTGTTTGTGATAAGTACCTGGTTAGTAAGGCTGCCAGGAGGCGCTTGTATCCGGGTACATCGGTGTGCCGCGGGTTTCGTCTCGGCATGGGTTTTTTAGTGTTGGTAGTTAGTATAAAACGGATCCTTCTGTGGTCTGAGCAAGAAGGTTCTCCCGATACATGCCAGTTTGTGATAAGGTTGGTCGCGTTTTCTGTAGCAAGAGTTAAATCTATGATAGTCTGTCCTCGGGCTGTGACTCAAGTGGGTTCAGAGCCTCGGTTAATAATGTTAAGGTTAGTAGAGAATAAATAAGTGGATAATACCTCTCCTCTGGAGTTCGATGCATCGCTACCCCAGAACGGGTGATGGGCGTTCGAGTCGGTGCAGATAATCAGGTCTAATTTGGTGTGCTCGCAGTGCTGTACCAGGTCGGCCATTTCTTTCGGCGGGCAGTCTGTGTCCTCGCCCGGCATGTATACCGAGGCCAGTGCAACATCTGGAAGATCATCTACGGTCTGGAGTCTGACAGCTGTCAGATCTCTGGAACAGAATTGAGTAAGTAGCGCGGTAGGGATGTTTTTTGGTATGTATGCACATGATCTAGGTTTGTCTGTGCTATGCGTGTTGAGGATTAGCTTACCTCCGATGTTACTGAGGCCGCATATTCTATTGTTCCTGATCCACGGCTCTTGGATCAGTCCGATTGTATGGGGGTTAACCTCCAGTGCCCTGCGTAAGCTAGCCGTGGCAGTTTGGCTGTGTTGGAGGTTTGTCTGGATGATATTGAGTGGTGTTGATGGCGATGGGGAGGGGGAGGTGTTAGTCTGTGGTGGATCCATCGGACAGTTCCTCCGCTACCCCCTCTCTATATTGGTTTTGGTTGTCGTGTGTGTCAACCGGCGACGACGCTAACAGCCGCTCGCTCCAGCCGGGAGATGTAGGTGGTATGGTGGCCTCAACGTCAACCATCGCCGCGCGGGCCATGACCTCCTCGAGCTTGGCAATCTCTGTGTCCTCCGTCAGTGTCGATGTCGGTGCTGTCTTCGTGTCCGTCGTACTGTCCGAGGGCTGGGCCGTGGGCCAGAAGCGCACGTATATCGAACCTAGCAGGTACGATATGCGACGCTCCTGACCCAGGACCTTTTCCGCCTCAGTCGGTGGCAGACCCAGGGTCAAATATGTCCCATAGTTCTCACCACCGACCCTGGTTGCCCTGTACATTGACCAACTGGCTATATCGTACCAGGTGTTCTGACGTATCAGGATGTTGTGGAGCCTCAGCACGTCTCGATAGCGAGGGACGAAAAGCGAGGCTCTAACCCGGGTGGGCACGTCCGACTGTCGGAGTACCGTCAGTGTAATATCTGTGTCAGGCAGTTTTATGAGGGGTACGTTGTGTGACAGCCAGGTTAGGGCGTAGTCGTCCTCACACCACATTTGCACTGTGCCCTCCGCTACCTGTGGGTATCCGCGGAAGGCGGGGAGTGGTGTTGAAGGGAGTGGTGTCGACGGGTCACCGCCCGTGAGTAGGTCTACTAGGCCTTTTTTTTTTTTTTCTCGCTGAGAAATGCTTTATGCATCCCCGCTCGTGGGGGACGAGACGGAGTATGTGGGACTCCTGTCGAAATCCGCAACCGACAGTATACCCACTAAAACTCAGCGGTGTTCCCACAACGCCGTGATGGGTGGGCTATGGGAAATCGGCTCAGCCTCTACTTCCACAGCCCTCCCGGCGCATGCCCGCCTAGTTGGCGGGCCCCGCATGCCCCCCATTTAACTGGGGGGCTACGGGAATGGCCGGGAACACCCGGCCACTCCCGTCCGACACTGGTGGAGGCCCGTGCAATACAGGCAAAGCCCTCCACCCGGGAGGAGCCGGAGGTGACTACCAGACCGGCGTCTTCCTCGACCCCTCCCCTCTCCAGAGCGGCGCCACGCGAGAGAATCATCCTCCCGCGCGCGCGCCACTGCATCCCTCCGGGACACGACCGCCTATTCCGCAGCGGCGGCCGTGCCCAGTCTACGCCCACTCACATCCCTCTGTAAGCAGAAGAGTGGGCGTACCCTCTGTAGCCCGGTTCCCTTCACCGACCATCAAGCATGATCGGTGATTGGAACCGTGACCTTTCCCCGCTTGTTGAAGATTAGCCGCCAGCCCCAATTGTCCACCAAAACCGCACTGGGAGAAATTGGAGCCGACGTTGCCCAGGGTGCGCCACGAGGAGGCTCTTCAACATGCACCCCAGGTCTACTAGGCCTACTTTAACCTGCTCGGCCTCTTCCGTTGTCAAATCTCTGGATGGGGGAGGGAAGCAGATTGCTACGGCGAGCCGCGCAGGAATATCCTTGGTGGCCCGCGCATAAGTCCTCGGCTCCTCCTGGGCGGAGCGGATCCTTACACGCTTTGCATCCCCCTGGAGCGTACCCGGTGACGCCGTGTCGTCAGGGCGATCCCTCTTCGCCGGCTCTGTACCGCTCGGTCCAGACTGCGACTTGGAGGTGCCCGGCCAAGTGGCGGGGTTAGGGTGCAAGGATCCACCTCGTTTTCCTCTGCGGTGTTCCGGTCTGGGATTGTCTCGGGATGTGTCGGTGTTTGTGTAAGGGGGTCGACTGGCGCCCCCGGCAGACTGTCGGGTGCATGGGCTTTTCGCGCTGGGTTGCCCCTTCGCGGACTTGCCCCTGCACGCGTGGTTCCGCGTCCGGCCGTTTTTCGCGCTGGGTTTCCCCTTCGTGGACTTGCGGCCGTTCTCTGTTTTCCGCGTCCGGCCCCTTTTCGCGCCGGGTTTCCCCGTCGCGGACTCGTGGCTGGTCGCGTACTAACTCTTCGGCGTCCGATCGCGCTTCGCGCTGGCTAGTGCCTTCGCGAGGGTAGCGCTTTCGGTCGCCTACTTTCTTCCCCCGGGTCGTTTTTCCGCGCTTCTTCAGCAGTCGTACTCCAGCACCCGGGAAATGGTAAGGTCGCCGGGGTCATTGTCAGGGTTAGTTACGCTGTTCCTCACGATGCTCTGTTGCCAGATGCTCGCGGGAGGCACACGACTCGTAGTGGGTATTGGCGCGTGGGTCGCAGCCGTGGTAGGGTTGGTTGGCGCGTTGGTCGCAGCCGGAGTTGTGTCCATGGGCGCGTGGGTCGCTGCCTGTGTTGTGGGCGCTGAATCAGCAGCCGGCCGTGCTGAATAGCACGGCGAAGACGATGAACGTGTGCAGTTGGTTGCCCCCCCAGAATACGATGAGGGCTGACCGCCGTAGCGGTGTGGGATTCCCCGGCTTGGCCGGGACCCACCTGGGTAGAATTATTCTCCTTCTGCATTTTTCATTTGGCGAGGGGGTTTTAAAATAAAAATACGTCCTGACAACAATGGTGCCGATTCCCTTGTTCACAAACTAAACTAAATTTAAATTGAGTGCATCTTTTTCTTTCTATTTCATTATGAAAAGGACAGAAGATAAAAATTAGTTTAGTCCTGTCAAATTAGTCAGCACCTGACGTAATTTGATGTAATTTTATTTGTCAACTTTTTAATCACGTCTAAACTTGTATGGAGTAGTTTGTAAACAAGGGAATCGGCACCATTGCTGTCAGGACGTATTTTTATTTTAAAATGATGTTTGGCAAACGAAAGTACATCGGCCCATAGAGTGAAATGCCCACAAACAACATTAGCCTTTATTTTACGGTAAAAACAGAGTTGTAAACCGCGCGATTCGGTTGGAACCGATCGGTTCCAACTTGGCTTGACGGTATGGGGAAATTACCGGAACCACTTGGCGCCGATTTGGCTTGACCGGTGTAGATAAATACAACTGAGCTATGAACGCTGTGATAGAGTAATTACCGATATTTCAAGCGTTTTATTTAATCTATCACAAAATAAGAAAAAAAAAAACGATTATTACTAGGCAAAACAATCGATTTTTTATGTACACTGTCACAACCCCACTGTAACGTCGCTTTTTATTGTTTTCTTCAAAAATATTCTCGTCTTAAATCATCGTAGGATAGGAACTAAACAACTAACGTTTAAACGTCGAATTAATTAAAAATCTTGAAATATTGTTATTTTGTTAACATTCATTACTATTCATCGCTCTGTCGCTGTATATCATATTCTCAAAAGACCACACATTCGTAAAACACGATATTCCTATTCATTTGTGTTGGTTGAGTTTAATTTTGGTTTTTATTATAGCTATCGGCACTCTCGTTCGAATCGCTATTGCAAAAATATTAAAATAAAAATTGACTTGGTGTGCAGTAATGATTACACTCGGGGAACTAGTACTATTCGCGGTAACGAAACCATAGCGACTTCTAATTCGACGCCAACGCCATCTAGTTGCAACACAGATACTAAACGCGGTCTGGGCTCGTCGCTGATAATTTTTTTTTTGTTGAAATAAACAATTGGACACAAGATCGACTTGCAAATTGTATTTTTTTTTTATTAGTATTTATTGGTTATTCATTAAACAATCACTCGAAAAGCTGGCTTTGGTACGCTCTAGCTATGGTTGTTTTAGAATTTTTTCTATACTAATGACACCTTTTCTTTACAGCACAACACCACTATTCAAAAGTATTCAATATTTATGATGATACTAAAATATTAAATTAAGTATCAGTTCAGTAATGTAGAATATTGAAATTGTGGCGTAAACACAAGGTATTAGCTGTTTATCCCCCCTTTTCAGTCTACCCTCAGTTCCTCTATATTATTTGTTAGTTTTACTAATTTTGTTTATTATTGTTATTGTAAATATGTCTGTTTTTAAAGAAATGTATCTGTGTAACAAGTTCGACATAAACACGCGCGCGCGCGCGTTTTTTAGGAGGCGGATAACAGGGTGTTGTGGCGCAGCCTGGGAGACCCCATGTTTAGCAGTGGAATGCGATAAGCTGAGTTGTTCATATACCTCACGACATTTTTCTCCAATGATATGTAACAAGATGTTGTGTTGCACAATTTTTTCTTTACGATGTAGTTCACAAGCTTCATAATATATCTTGGACGCCTTTTTCCATTTTTCCCATTCCTTGCTTAAATTCCCCGATGTTACCGAATGAACCGTTCGTTTTTGAAAACGATATAACATAATGATGTTATATCGTTTTCAAAAACGAACGGTTGCGGCGGTTGCAAAATGTACTCCATTGTAGGTATGCTTCGTTTTTAATATCACTTCTGCTTCTTCGAATGATTCGGAATTACTGATATGTATCAGTTACATTTTCCATTTATTTCACTACCCTTCTTATTTCCTTTGGTTTTTAAAGCGGTTTTTAACTAACTAATTTAGCTACCGACTGCGCCATGTTATGTTGGGAGACAGGGAGACAGTATTCAAACTCAGTGGTCGAGCAAAGACTAGCTTAATGTAGGTACTTCGTTCACATATATTTTCTACTGCGTACCTTCACATGCATTATTATAACATTGAACAATCATTAAAACTAATTTACATATACCTACAGATTGAACTAAATGTTTCCATTTGTTTCAGGCTAAATTTAGAAGATCTTCCCGTGAACAGTTTACCTCGAGAATCTCGGCTAGTCATGACTCTGTACGGACGTTCTCTACGTACTGTGGACAGTCAACACCAGAACAATGAGAACAATCAGACAAATATCCAGGAGAATGAGGAGAACGGGGATGTGCAGTATGAGTTAGCGGAATTAGGCTGGGCTGCTATACAGATGTTTGATTTTGATGGGTACGTAGAGTTCATTATAGGTTTGTTTTCATGAATAACCCGATGATTCACATCAAAGGCTCATCAATATCTCCTGTGAAGTGCTGTGAAGGGTAAATAGTACCGTTAAAGGCAGTCGATTTTTCGACAATAGAGCCCTCTTTATGTAAAACTTCCTACTTTTAATATTTAAATTGGTTTCCTGGTATGGCATAGCAATGAGCAATAGGACGCCCCGTATTCCTGAAGTTATATTGATTTATAGGAGAACCAAAAGCTATAACAGACCGATGACAATTGTATATGAGACATAGAGTCAATTACAGGATCTCACAGGTATAAACAGCAAAAGAAAAGTAGTACAAATCTTAGGATCACTAACAAGCACGATAGAAAATAATATATATTTGTGGTACCATAAGCTCAGAATAAATAGTACAAGTACAGAAGCGGCACTTCGCGCAACAATTAATAGAAATAGCGACTTGCTACTAAGCAACAAAGTGCAATTCAGCTCGCATAAGCGCTCAGTGCCTAATGCTATATTCACCTAAACGTTGCCGCTCTCTTCTAACGCGTAACTCTGTCGCTGTCTGGCGCAGAGTGACGCGCTAGCTGTGGCACTAGGGTTGTCGGCTTGCCGCTGCTACTATAATATTCATCGTTTATCTATTTATTTGACCACGTAATCTATCTTATGTTTGATGCGTATGATTACACGGTCAATTAGGTAGATAGACAATGCATACTAAAGTCCGTCATTTGTAATTAACAAATTAAAACAAACTTTTAATCTTTAGGCTACCTAAATACCTCTTTGTTTAACATTCCTCATTAACTTACAATCATAATATTTTAAAATTAATTAAAAAGTTTGTAGAACAAAAACATAAAAAATTCTGGTTGTTATAATTTTCACTATATAATTCTTAATTATCTCCTAAATGTGTCAACCGATTAACATGATTCAAAAGGATCGTTAAAATATCTCAACAAAAAAATAAATACATTTCCAAGTTGCTCTCGTAATTATATGTATAAAAACGCCTATCTGTAACAATTCTTTTAAAAACTATCTTACCAAACATTAAACGTTAAAACTAGGGTTCTATAAGACTGTACCTACTTGTTACCTAATTAACTTGTAGATGGGGTTTCGTTGCGACTTAATGCACAGGAAAACGAAGTTTTATTATAGTTTTTAAATGAATTTGAACTTACCTTTCCTCATCTGCAGGTACCTAATGAAAAAAATTACACTCGTCTCCTTATTTCGACACACATACGTCAAAAGAGCTTTAAACCAGCCATTCTTGTTGTTCACTATTCGAAACTTATTTAAAATAGTAGGCACGCGCGAGCTCTGCGCGCGAGCGGTGACAACCGACTGGCGGAGTGGAGGCGGCGCCACGCGAAAGTGTTGGCATTCATCGCTGTAGGTACGGCCGAGTGAAGGAGGCCTGCCATAAGCACTATTCACTTTTAAAAAGTTAGCGTTTAGCCGAGTGCGTGCAGAATAGGTTTTGGTGGTATACGGGTCAAATTAGAAATCTTTACAAAGAATATTAAAGTCCTTACTCACTCGCACCATGTATGAGTTTTGCATGTAGTTATGAAATTCACTTTTAGAATTTCTTTACAATTAATTTCTCTGGACTGTCTTGTTATATAGGAATTCTAACGACGCAAAAACGCAATAAGAATCTGCTTAATTATTTAATTCTAGCATGCTAGCATCAGGAAACTACGTGCTACCTCTGTGGCCGACATACTGCGATCGTCGCATCGGGCCCGCGCCGCATCCCATGCACTCGCCCACGGGAACATTCCCCGTCGTTAATATTGGTGAGTTTGGATTTAACGAACAGAGTTGAGAAATAATTTACGCCAAATATTCTTGAACCAAGTTCCCTCGTGAAAAATCTGACGTTTCTTAACGCGCGGTACGTTTCAAGGTATACGAGCAACAACACCTAGCATTCAAACGCGCCTTGCCGCGTGCTAATTAGTACGGTTTTATGTTATGCTAATGAAATGTAGAAGACTCCCTAGACTTTTACTTCGGAGTATACGTCTACTTGTTGTCGTTGTCCGTTTGATGTTGCTTAGTAAAACCCCATACCAAGAAGACAATAACATAACCGATTTGAAACATATTTTCAGAAATTCCCTTATACGCGCACACCGGTGTGAAATGGACTAACGGCGAGGAAGGGCGACATAGGCCGTTGACCCAAGACGAGCTGCCCAAGTTCGACAGCTTGGACGGACACACGCAGTCGCAGCTGTTGCAACTTATTGAGCAGGGTGCCTACCAAAGGATGCCGAGCGAATGTCGGGAGGTGAGATACTAATCCTAACTATAATATTATAAATGCGAAAGTAAGTTTGTTTGTTTGTTACCTTATCACGTCTAAAACAGTGAACCGATCATGCAAAATTTTTGCATATACGTTGTCAGGGGTACATAAAAGGGTGCCTTTCATACAGTAAACATCCCGAGGGAAAGAACGACCAAACTTTCGACGGTCACAATTGCTTTAGGATGCGAGATGGCGCTACCTGCTGTTCGAAACATGATTTAGTTATATTATTAGACACTTTAATAATGTGTTAAGAGGTTTTTTTTTTAATTTAAGTAATTCATTTTGTGAGTAAAGTGAATTCCAACACCGTTTGACCGAACACCATGAAAGTGGGCACTTACCTATGTATACTTATGTATACTTATGTGGAGAAGGATTTATAGGATTTGTTTACGACCTCCACGCGGGTGATTCCGCGTGCAAAAGCTAGTATATAATAAAAATAAAATAGTCCTGTAAAAAAAAACTTCGTGAAAATTTATGGGACAAGAACTGACTGGTAATAGTCTCTGGCACCCCGGACCGACAGCCTCCATATACCATCTTGTTGACTGGCTTATATTTTATAACACAGCATGAACTACTGTTTTATAGTTCGGGCCGATACGAGAGAAGTATAATCTCTCTGCAAAATGCATGTAAAGTTCTCCATCTCTGTTTCCTATACATTTCTGTTCTCTCCTGCTAATACGGGACAACTAAGAGCCAGGTTGATGTTTTGAATAGTATGTTATTAAAATTCAATAGTGCCTGTGTGATTTATTTATAAAAAAGTTCTGTTGTCAGAAACAGATAGACCGGGATCCCGTTATAATATTTAAAAGAAAAGTCCGTAGTTTTAAAGACCAAACTCATATTATTATTATTCTTTTCTTAGATAATGTGGGAAAAACGTCAATATCTAGTACAACTGGCCGGAGCGTTGCCTCTAGTACTGATGGCGGCCACCAACTGGTACGGAGAACATCGAGAACAACTGATTGCGCTGCTAAAACTGTGGGCGAAACCGTCGCCTTTGAACGCCATGCATTTGCTTTTACCCTGGTAAGTTTCTTTAGAATCATACTTAATGAATAAAAAACAAGAAATAGTCTGTTTTACACCTCCTGGTTGCAGTACCCGGACCTTAATATGGTACACACAGCAGCAGGTCAAGTTACCACAAACTGTAAAATTTTCTCATTTGATTTTAAACTTAATTCTCAACATTTTAAGGTTTAAATCATTTGGAGAAATTTGACAATTTCGTATAACCTGATGTGCTGGCGACTGTACCACGAGTCTATAGAAAAGTTTAATTTTGTAGGGCCCCCAGTCACTAACTGACTTTCATGAGATTATGCGCGTGCGCATGCTAAGTTAAAGCGCTGTGCTCGATGCCGAACCGACGAACCAAGACACCTAAGCGCACTTAAAAACGTTAGATATTTTTTGTACTCCAAAAAACGTAGTATTCATTTTATGTTGCTATTTTTCAGTTTCCCAGATAATGCGGTCCGTGAGACCGCGACACAGCTGATCAACGAGATGTCGGACGACGATTTATGTCGCGTCATGCCGCAACTCATACAGGCGCTACGACATGAGACGTACGAGGCTAGCCCTGTTGCCGGTTAGTAGTTTAATTCTTCCATATGTTTGATTAAGTTTTTGCCCTACGACACCATCCCCGTTATATCGTCATAATTTTTACAAGTTTTTTAATAACTTGCTACGTTCGTACTGAAGTGAGTAAGCGTGTGCGATGAATGAATGTGATCCTGGCCCACTTACTGTGCGAGCACTAGCAAGCAGGTTGGCAGATAGGTACTTGTCAGGGTGCAGATAAATTTAATACAATGCGAATACTCTTAAAAGGAATTCTATAATACAGTCAATTGAGCAAGCGTACAAACAGGTGAACAAAGCAGAGTGTGTGTCAATACCGTCGGGATACAGTATTTATATTAGCCGGAAAACAAACTACGTCACCGTTAGGTACGGCCTCCACGCGAGCGTCATCATCCTAGACAAAAGGATCGCAGGCGGCGGTCGTCCGTGTGTGCACTTCGCTACGCACACATAGTTAAAATTCTTATCTTAGAGGCGGGGCTTAAAGGTGGCTTGACTTTCGTGCTGCGTTCTAGTGTGCGAGTTTACTTGCCTACTCGCCACAGTACCTATGTGTTTCGGGTTACAATTTAGTAATCCACTTTTCAAGCACGTCCTGGCATCCGATTAGCCTAAAACTTGGCATACCTATGTAACTTCGATGACAATACTATAGTATGGTACTATTGAGCTGGTCTGATGAAGCAGCAGCAAGGTGGCCATAGCAACTCCACAACTAAACAAGAAAGCCCCGTTTGATTTTGTCTTGACAGAAAGTATAGCCAAAGGTGTAGACTTTTTATAGTTAGTTTAAGCTTGTTTAAAAAAAACGATTTTATGCAAATTTAATTTATCGCTGAAAGACGGCGGTTTCTAGCTTAACCCATTGAAACATCTTAGTTTTTTTATTGTTTTATTGAAGGTAAATTATATAATTTTTGTTTTCTTACAGAATTATTACTATCACGCGCTCTCTCCGGGCCAGCGGTCGCACATCGACTGTTCTGGTTGCTAGTCCATTCTTTACCAAACGTACCTCAAGTAAGTATTAAGGGCCATTTTATATTATTACAGGCAGTATGTGTGTAGTGCACAATGCAAGTGACTGAAAGAGCGATGAATATAAATGTAGATATATGGAGGGGGGATAAGAAAGCCAAAGAAATGATGGATGGGTTGTGTCAGGACTAAGAAAATGATGAATGATAGAGTGACGGCTGTGAAGGAAGAAAGGAAGAAATAACGACTTGCGCCGACCCCAAGTAACATGGGATAAGGACAATTAATCATGACGTGTGTGTAGTGCGCACCCTCGCTTAATTTAATATTTATAGATAGAAGATAGATAATAGTCTTTATTATGTACACCATAAAAGTTACAGATATATAAGTAGAAATATTACATAGAGTGACACAATGGGCGGTTTTATTGCTAAAAGCGATCTTTTAAAGACAAACGACGTCAACGTCCCCTTTTGACCCCACAGGACGTAGTTAAAGGTATTGCTAAACTAAAACCTAATAGCTCAATCGGCCCTGACTGCATCCCTGCTTTTATCCTCAAGGGATGCCATGATATCCTGGCAACTACTTTCTGCCATATCTTTAACCTAGACCTTCAGTCCGGTGTATACCCTGTGCAGTGGAAAATCTCGCGCGTCATTCCCATCCCAAAAACCAGTGACAAATCATCTGTAGAGGAACATAGGCCCATTGCGGTCCTGCCAACCCTAGCAAAGGTTTTCGAGCACATACTCCACACGTACATCTACAGACGTATGAACGCATTTCTATCTGATTCCCAGCACGGTTTTCGCCAGGGCCGCTCTGTCAATTCGATTCTGATGGCTCATATTGATTACATTTCTAGGGTTTTGGACAGTGGGGGGCAAGTGGATGTCCTCTATTTTGATTTCCGTAAAGCGTTTGACAGGGTTGACAATGACGTGCTCTTGATGAAATTGTAGGCATCAGGTTTCTCGTCAAAGTTTCTGAATTTCTTCGCGGACTATCTGCGAGGCCGCAGGCAATTTGTAAGGTATGGTTGCTTTGAGTCTGAACCTTATAACACCCGCTCAGGTATGAGTCAGGGATCTGTGCTTGGTCCATTGCTTTTCCTTATCATGATCAATGATCTTATAAATAAGGTTAAGTTTGCAAAATGCTTGCTCTACGCCGATGACCTAAAACTATTAGTTAGAATTGATACGGTCACTGATTGCATACTCCTACAAAGAGACATTGATGCCATATATGAATGGAGCATGGTGAATAAACTCTTTTTTAATTCCAGTAAGAGAGATTAGAGATCACGTCTCCTCTCTTGCCAAGGAATCTTTTAGGCGCTTGGGTTTTGTTTTGAGAAATGCCCGTGATTTTCACAACCCAAATGTAATTAAGCTTCTGTACGCCGCTTTGGTTCGTAGTAAACTTGAGGCTGGTGCCTGTATCTGGCATCCCTACACTGCGACTCAAACGTTAACGTTAGAAAAGGTACTAAAAACATTCCTGAGATTTCTATATAAAAAGACGTATCACTTATTTCTTTTCATGTACCCTACTAACTACCTCCTAGGAGTGTTGGGCTTTAACTCGTTGGAGGTTAGACGTGGCTTTCAACAGCTCACAGTAGCCTGCAAAACTCTCAGAGGACGCATCGATAGTCCCGAACTCCATGATCTTTTCTGTCGGCTATTTGTTCCCGACAAATATATCGGACATCGCCAAAGCCGTCGACACAATCTGTTCGCACCGCCGTCATCTAAAACTGTCGCCAGAGCTGAGTCCCCTGTGTGTCGTACTTTAAGGATGCTTAATGCCCTCCTGACCACCAATCCTGAATGTGATCTGTTTGCCGATGAATGGAGTAGAATTATGCGTGTATGTCTGATGTTTTGTGAGAAGAAGTATGCTAGGATGTCCTCTATTATATGTTAGTAAATGAAATATTTTTGTATACCTACCATATTATATTTTGTATACCTATTTAAATCTATATGTTAATTATTGTAATTGGTGTTACCGCTTTAATTAACAATAAACAATAACGACAAACGAAACAAACGATTTCTATTTATCATCTTTAGAAAAATAAATATGTAATTCTCTAGGACCCAAACCAAGAGTACCTAGGCATCACCCTAGAGGAGGCAGCTGCAGACGGACAGCCGGCCGACGCCGGCACCGCGGCCACGTGGCGCTACCGGCTACTGCTGCGCGCACTGCTGGCCGTCTGCGGTGAGAACCTGCAGACCACTCTCTTGAGGCAGCAGCTACTTGTGAAGGTTTGTGATCACTTACTCTGACCTACTGTTTGTCTCGCTTTCGGATCCAATCCACGTGTTTTACATGTATTTCACGCATTTTAGCCGTCCCAGCTTAACTCGTCATTGTTACGGGTACTGATCGGTGAAACGTAACATGAAATGTAAAACAAGTAAGCCGTCTAAATGTATGTTTTGGGGTGGTTTGGGATCTACCTCCTAGTGGTCCACCCCGGGCAACGGCACCACAGGCTTGCCTGTGGCGCGTTTGAACGATCCCACTTAGCGGTGGTAGGCTCCGCAAGGGGCCGCCTGGCTCGCGACCACCATCCCATCGGAGTCCGGCAAGTCCAAGCAGCTTGCTGTGTTCCGTTGGCGTGTGGGAGTGCCAGGGCCTTTGGGGGAAAAGGAGATTGTCAGTTGCGCTGTTCAGAACCGGTCTTGGTGTCTGCGCTTAACTTGCCGGATAACTCATCTTGGACCGTGCTTCGGCGGTGCCAGCCGTTGGCCGACCGTAGGGCGTAGTAGGGGGCCCAAGTAGCACGCCAGCCACGTGCCAACGGCTGCCTCGCCAACTCGCGAAAAACCCCGGTATGTTCCACCGTGCCAGCTGGCGACTGGATTGGAGGATGGGGGGGGGGGGGGGGTGTTCGGGCGTCCCCGCAGTGTCCAAATGAGGGACCCATACGTTGGGTTAGCTCTAGTGTTCCACTTGGTTCACTGAGCGACGCCTTGACAATTCGACTTTTTCCCCAACAACACTACTCAACCAACTATGATGACTAAAACAAAGAAAAATAGGGTTAAACAACGGCTGCACTTCCTCCCACTAAAAGTGCATCTTACCAACATCAGTTACTCTCTTGAATACAAGTTGAAGCAAGCCGGGGTCTGTGTACGTCCGCGATGACATTTGTTGTCGCCGTCTCCGGTGCTTTGAGAGATCGGGTTTTTCTGCCATATGGCTACTTGTGGATACTGGCGTGGAGAAATCTCTCTACATCGGCGTCTACCGATCGCACAGCGGTAATCTGGAGGCAACAGCGCTCTTTCATTTCATTGTGCAGTCGACTGACGTAGCCCAGCAACGGTACCCAACAGCGAAGCTCATTTTTATGAGGGACTTCATCGCCCATCAGAAGGACTGGTTGTTACCGTACCAGAAAACTGAACATCATCATCATTGTTGAAGGCGCGCAAGTTTGCTTTAACGCTAGATCTAACCCAGAAGGTGCATGTGGCAACGCGGGTACCGGATGTTGACGGCAATACACCCAAATGCTTGGACCTTCTGCTGGCAACTGATCCGGACAGTCATGCAGTTTCGGTCTCAGCCCTGCTGGGAACGTCTGACCACTGTCTGGTGAAATCCATATCGACCTGCTCTCTAGATGAGAGTCCCAGAGGCATGAGACGAGTATGGCGTTACGAGTCAGCAGACTTATTTTAGAAAGCAAAATTTGCATCTCTCTTTGCAAGAAATTCACGTGTGGACGCTGACTCCAAGCAACCACCCACTGTACCTCAGTGGACTCCTCGATGCCGGAGATAGCAGTTCACATTAAAGAGGTCCAAAGAGTATTGTGCAGTCTAGACGTGAACAAGGCCAGCGGGCCTGACGGCATTCCAGTGAGAGTGTTGAGGTTGAGGTTGAGTGTACGCCTGTATTGTCTCCTGTGTTGACACGCTTGTTCCGCCTCTCTCTTGATAGAAGAACGGTGCCAAAATCCTGGAAGCTTACAAATGTACAACCAGAGCCCAAAAAGCGCGACCGTGCAGACCCTGCCCACTACCGTCCAATCGCCATTATCTCCATTCTGTGTAAGGTTATGGAAAGGGTACTGAACAGTAAGTTGCTGACCTACCTTGAAGACAATGATCTCCTCAGTGACCGTCAATATGGCTTTCGCCGGGGACGGTCAACTGGCGATCTTCTTGTGTATGTCACGCACTGCTGGGGCGAGGCCATTGAGAAACACGGCGTAGCAATTGCTGTATCGCTTGATATCTCGAAGGCCTTCGACAGGTTCTGGCACGCTAGTCTTCTCAGCAAGCTTCCTGCTTATGGCATCCCAGCTGATTTTTGTAGCTGGATATCAGACTTCCTTAGTGAACGGTCGATCAGAATAGTCGTTGACGGTTGCTCCTCTGACCTTATGGCTATTGATGCCGGAAATCCTCAGAGGTCTATTCTCTCTGCAACTCTTTTCCTGCTGCACATCAATGACCTACTTCAGTCTGGTATTGTTGGATACGCAGATGGCAGTACTGTTTCAGAGACATACTTGTCCAGCGCAAAAACCAGCAGGGCCGAGATTCGTTCATTGAGAGAGGCCATGGTAGAGCCTACTGATTTGACCTTAAGCCTTGTCTCCCAGTGGGGTGATGACAATCTAGTCTCTTTTAATGCCACCAAAACACAGGCGTGTCTTAAAAACGCGGCGTTTACCGCTAAAAGGAGTCGTTTCGACCAAACTCCTTCTTTTCGGGTTAAATCTGATCCTGTAACTTATCGGCTCGAGCTCCTAGGCATGGAGTTGACATCAGGTCTCAACTTCGGCGCCACCATCGAGTGCAAAGCCCAAACAGCGGCTGGACTGGAGAAACTGGGCATCCTAAATAGAGTGAAGCGATACTCTACGCCTGGACAGCTTCTGACCCTTTACAAAGCGCAAGTCCCATCATGCATGGAGTATTGCAGCCACCTTTGGGATGGCTCAGCAAAGTACCAACTTGCCGCGCTTGACTCGGTGGAACGCAGAGCTAAGAGGCTCATTGGCGACGTAAAACTGGTGGATGGCTCATCGCCGCAAGGTTGCCTGCTTGTCGGTCTTCTACAGATTGTACTTCGGTGAGTGTGCCCAAGAACTACACGACCTTATTCCACCGGTCCCCCTTGTTCCATCGGTCAGATGACCGATGGCGTCTAGATAGACGCACTGCAATTTACCATCCTTACCTAGTTGCTATTCCACCAATACACACTAAGCGTTTCCAACTGTCTTTTCTAATGCGCACAACAAAAGAGTGGAACTCTCTACCTGCGTCTGTGTTTCCGAACGCATACAACCCTAATCTCTTCAAAGTGAGAGTGAACAGGCTTCTTCTGGGTAAGCTCACTCCACCGTCGACTCTGTCTCTGTCAACCCTGACCTAGACGAGAGTCAAGAGCACATCCAGCTAAAAAAAAATGAGATGCAACATAAAATATAACACAAATACCAGTCCTGTTACGTTGCACTAACCTGTACCCGGCTGTATTAAGTCCCAAGCTATTACGCTCCGTAGAAAGTCAGCTTTAATGCCGAACTAAAACAACCTTGTGTGTCTAGTATACTGGGTGGTCCAAATAAGAAAGAAACAAAATACATTCATCTATACATATATATATATACAAGTAAAAAAGTGTAAATTGTGTTGTGAAAAATAAGCAGGAAAGTGTGTCTCGCGGCTGCGCCAAATCACTTTGTCTGGCATTTTTGGTGAATTAGGCCTTAGTTCACCAAAAATGCCAGACAAAGTGCTTGAGGCTGGTTTTCAACTGGTCCTGAAGTTTGATCAAAAATTTTGTATCTTAATGGTAGGAAGATGATTACTTTATGTATGCAAAAAATTTTTATGAAAAAGCCGTGTAAAAATAAAGATAGACTTTTTTGAGAGCGGTCCCCATAGCATTTTCAAGAAATGTAGAAAAATAATTATACCTAACTAACTAAGGTAACTCGAAAACAATCAAGAATCGCGGAGGGTATTAGGAATATTTTTTATGGCGTCACTATTTGGACCAGGCTGTATAATTTAAGCGTGTTTTGTCCTACAGACACTATCTGAAGTCGCACAAGCGGTAAAAGACGCCAAAGACACAGGTCGGCAACGTGCCCTGAGCGCGGGCAGCGACAAGCTCGCCACGTTGTTACGTCAGCAGCCCGCCGCGCTGCCGCTAGCGTTGCACAAATATGTACACGACGTGGATGTCAAGTGAGTACTAGCGTTACGTATCCTATTATAAAACTACTGGAAATCGCACTGTCATAAGTAACACAAACAATGGATAGGAGGAGGAGTCAAGACTCTTCATAAGTTATAATCGGATGCCTGCACGTGTAGCATGAACACTTCTATCTCTCTACTCTACGAAGAATAGACACCGCTTTCTATACAAAGTAACATTTATTTCCTTCATTTTTGACGTCCGCCGTAGAGATCCTTCGGCAATCTGTAATTTTGTCTCGTTTTCTTCGGTGGTCTTGCTACGCGTGCTCTTCAAACTGTGTAGCAAATAAATAAACCCTTTTAACCCCAAAGTGTCTTGTTTCAAACGAACAATTCAATCACATAAGTTTATTGGCTTTGAGTGACCTTGACCCTGTTTACACATTATGTTGTGATGAACTAATACCTTCTATTGAATCTAGGTCATGCATGTACTTCGCCTCGAATACGCTGCCTCTCAAGATAAACTTCATCGGCAGTGATAACGCCATCATTCCAGCTATGTTCAAGGTAAGAAAGTCTTGTTGCATGTTTATATATATATGTAGATAAGTATATGTTTTATGTATTTATTGTATATGGTACATCACCGACTACCTGCAGTATTGTCTCTCCTTCTCCCTTTAATCCATTCAAAGGTTGTCTGTAAAATATTGCTTTTAGCGATAAGACCGCCCAATGTGTCACCCTATGTAAAATTTCTTAATTTATGTCTGAACATTTTATGGTGTACTTAATAAAGAGTATTCTATTCTAAGAAAGTCGAGTCAAATTTCTCACACACTATATACAAGTTTTCAACTTAATTTACAAAGTTCGTTGATTGGTAAACCTAATAAAGTCAACTGCGATCAAAAAAATTATTTTAAAAATAAAGTTATACGATTTCGTAGATATTTTGAGTCATAAAGTAGGTTTTAAAAATATTTACTTTCAAGTCACTTAAAATCGCTACATACAGGGTGTAAAAAGACCCATCACATAGCCGTCAACTACGCATTCTGTACATCAAACTAAGTAACATTGCACAAAAATAATTGCTGAGAAACTTTAACCTAACCTACTTACCTCTGATTATTATGGAAATTAGTATTGTTTCAATTTATAATTTAAATGTTAGTAAGATGCCAATTTTTTTTTAAGAATGCGCAATTGTTCAATTTCTGTCAATATGCTGACAAATGCGTGCACTGACTGGACAGGTCCACTAAACTGTGTGGTTATTTCCTCAAAAGACCATTTTAGATACCGATCTATTATTTTTGGTGTGTAAATTTGCTGTTTGCAGTAGTGCGCGATGTAACACACGCTAAACATTGTGCTTATCAATCAATCAATCAAATTATTTAATTCGGGTTGCATAGACCCATAGATAAATACCTTAACCTAAGTATACATATTATTATCAACAATAAGTGTTAGTAAATAAAACTTAAGCCTATGTGTATGGGTACATGCAACGGTACAGGGGTCATGGGGGTTATTTTAAGTTGTCTTATAACATTAAAAACTAGTTTTCATAAAAAAACATCAGAAAAAGTTGGAGTTTTGACCTTCAATATCTCCGTAACCAGAAGGTTCCCAGGTATGGTCCAGTACAAAACAATAATTAGAATGACGGGGAGTACAAATGACTCTCGGCTTCCTTAGGTGTCTTTTTACACCCGTTATTTATGGATAATAAATACATTATAAAATAAATTCCTTTTTTTCAACAGGTTGGCGATGATTTACGACAGGATGCGTTAGTTTTGCAAGTCATTAAAGTCATGGATAGCTTGTGGTTGAGAGCTGGCTTAGATCTGCGAATAGTCACCTTCCAAGCTCTACCTACAAGCGATAAGAGAGGTAAAACGAATTTATTACCATCAGCAATCCCCAAACTACCTCACGGTTTTAAAAACCTCACAATAATGCAATTTCCTTGCATTAAAAGTAGGTTCATAAAAAAAAAAAAATTGGAGAATTTCACAGTAGCAGCTTGGCCAGTCTGGATTAGTGCCCAGTTGCTGGCAATAGGCTCGCTCCCTATTACATGGGACTAAGTGCTCATTCACGTTGACTCGCGGTCGCGAAATATCAAACATATGGCGTAATATCCAAGTGTTCACATACGAAACGCACGTAGCGGGCAAGCTAGCGACTGGCGCGCGCGCGCCGCTCGCGGCAATATCAAACGCGTGAGATGTTTGTGTGTGTTCACGTCGAACTAGCGGCGGACCGCGCGATTCACTCGCGACGTCAGGTAAGTTTCGTCACACTCGCGCAAACGCCTGGCGGCCAATGTGAACACGAACTCGCCAAGTCACCGCGCCCGCACCCGCCGCCGCGCCCGCACCCGCCGCCGCGCCCGCACCCGCCGCCGCGCCCGCGCGTTCCTATGTGAATGGGGCCTTAGACATAAATGGCGAAATGTGGGTATATACAGGGTTATTGGTAAAACACCATCAACCTCTTAAGAGGTCATAGTACTCATCATTATGAACAACTTTTACTATGGGACCAAATATGAAATCGCGAAAAAAAAATCAGATGTTCCCTACATTTATGTTTGCAGAACTCGTAAAAATGTAGGGACCAGCTGATTATTTTTTCGCGATTTCATATTTGTTCATAATGATGAGTACAATGACCCCTTAAGGGGTTGATGGTGTTTTACCAGTAACCCTGTATATACAAGGTGGAGACGACAATACGACAATAAATTAAACTGCGTATATCTGATGATGTTCCCATCTTACAAACAAAAATTCAAGCAAATATATCCAATAGTTTAGGCACTATAGCTAGTCAAAGATTGGCAAAACCCATAGTCGGCCCATCACTACTATTTAGTTTGTTTGAAAAAATCACTTTTGTTATTTCGGTGTTAGGATTAATTTGATAGTTTCAAAATACTCCTATGCATTAATATTGCCAGTGTTTTCATTTATTGTCGTATTGTTGTCTCCACATTGTATAATGTAGGTGTATAGGTACCCCTCTGCCTAATTCTTTGTACTCCGTATCGTCTAGAACGCTATAAGGTGAAACGAGGATCCAATTTGCTCGCCCGCTTGCGGTCCTGTTTATTTTGGAACCAAACAGATTCTACATACAAAAAATAAAAAATACTTAGCTGCGAGAAGAAACATGTTCCGTAATTAATATTCCACAATACATTTTTAATTTTTAGGTATGATCGAAATAGTTTCCGAAGCGGAAACTCTTCGCGCTATACAAACGGAGTGGGGACTGACAGGGTCCTTCAAGGACAAGCCCATCGCTGAATGGTTGGCGAAACACAACCCCTCTGAACTTGAATACCAACGAGCGAGGGATAATTTTACAGGTGAGTTATGATTTTGTAAATAGATCAGAATCATACTGAACCTTTACAAAAATAATATTGTAAGCGATAATCTTTGTTATTCTAGTACCTATACCTAATAGCGTGCGGGAGTGATGGTCTTCCTAAAAATACTTGTGTATTTTAAGGATAATGTTCCTATACCACCTGGTTAATTTCGTAACATACTTGCCATGGCAATGCCTTTCATGTTGACAATTCAATCATATTCATTGCGTTATTTACGTTGTGACGAATTTTTCAAACATATTTAGCAAAATCCTTCGGGCAGTGATTATAAGCGTGTTACCCAATAGGGTTGCTGATCTCCGAGTTGACTTAAGAGCAGTCTGCAAACTAACCGACAGGCACAGATCAAACTCAAACCAATTTCGGGGTTGGTTGGTTAGAATGATGTAGATAGTTGCCCATTCCAAAGTGTAGTAGGTGCCTATGGAGAAGAACGGGCAAGAAACTCCATGGACACTCTTGTAAATCAAAATATGGATCCAAAATATTGGTTACATCATTCATGTTGAATTTATACATGTGAGAACGATGCAGAACGTTAAAAGCGTCCGCAAAAAATGATAAAAACAATTCAAATATTAAATTAAAATAAATAAGAAGAGAGACCAGTAAGAGATGACCAGTCCCTACTGAAGGCACCCGTTCACCAAACCATTTTGCAGGCAGCTAAATGATCCAACACATGCGCCACCATCAGCGAGTCATTAGAGTGAGCATGACATACTCTCAGCCGCCAGGGCACATTCAATCCACTGGAAGACGTACCCGGTAAATAGGTAGCTTTATAGTATCTACATAGTACTCACACATGTGCTATGCAATTATACAATACTAAAAGATTGAATTTATACAATGCAAAGATAGTTTTTAAAATCTTCAGCAGCTCCAACAGTATTTTCAAATGCTAATCAATTAGTTGATGCGCCCTTGTGGAGCAGGGCTAGCTTTGAGCCAAGCATTTTTATCAGCGATGTAATCCCCCAACTTATAATATGCTTGGCTGCATATTTTAATAGATATAAGTCTATTCTCAGGTTCATATCTCATGTATAGTGAAACTTACTTCTCTCTCGTTTAGCGTCATGTGCCGGCTACAGCGTAGCGACGTATCTACTGGGTATCTGCGACCGTCACAACGACAACATTATGTTGAAGACATCAGGGCATCTGTTCCATATAGATTTCGGGAAATTCCTTGGAGATGCGCAGATGTTTGGAAACTTCAAGAGGTATGAAAAACGATTTTGTGAAAATAGTTTTAGTATCCACGTTCTTTTTGCAATTAAATATCAGGATTCGGCAGGTTTTACTGTGTGTGTTCAAAAGATCTTATTTGTTCGTCGAATCGTTGAGCACCTTAAGTTCTGAGTTGAGCTGCACGATTACTGACACATGCGTGCACCGACTGGACAGGTCCACTCAATATATGATTTTTCCTCATAACCGTGACCTCATGACCATTTCCGACACCAATATTGCTACATGGTATTCACATAATCTGACCAATATTATGTCTGGACTTTGAAAGAGACTGTGAGTTGGTTTCGGCCTTTCTTCTCGGTTTAGTCAGATAGGATACGCCGACATCATCTAGTTTTTAAAATATAATTGTCGTATAAAAGTGTTTGTACAAACCCTCTTGCAGAAA
Source organism: Brachylomia viminalis (assembly GCA_937001585.2). Classification (NCBI taxonomy): domain Eukaryota; kingdom Metazoa; phylum Arthropoda; class Insecta; order Lepidoptera; family Noctuidae; genus Brachylomia; species Brachylomia viminalis. The sequence goes on from OW443299.2 coordinate 17,807,466, forward strand.
TAAAATCATTTATCATTTGCAACTAACTTCTGCTAGCGACTTCGTACGCCACGCCCCCCGACCCACCGCGTCGCATCCTATCGTCCCACCCGCTCTATTCTACTTCATTTTCGCTTAGCGTTCTTTTTGACTTTTTGTCTTTTGCACGACTCTTAAGGGTCATAGCGTGATGTTAAATAGCCTACAACCTTCCTAAAGAGTTGAGCTATCAAATACAAAAATATTTTTTCAAATCAGACAGGCAGTTCTAGAGATTAGCGTGCTCAAACAAACTCTTCAGCCTTAAGTACCATTTACGGATACGTTTGTAAGGACAAAACTGTGTTTGGACTTTTTTACTGTACTGAGTCAGGCCTGTGGAGAAGAAAAAAGTGACTTATTAGTCTTGTTAGTTAGTTGTGTTTTTTTTCTTGTTCGTTTTGGAATGGTTCCATATCCACCATCACGGTTTACCATAAATTATATGAAAACTATTTGGAGACATTTCCCTAGTCTTCTATTGTTCATTTCGAGACCAGTCTCGGCAACGTTTTCTTAGTCTACAGCGGGTACAGATTGGTGAAACGTAACGTGAAATGTAACAGAAATGAGCCGTCCAAAATTAATGCAATGCAACATGAAATGTAACATAACAACTAGGCGAATTTCTTTCAACGTGTGTTTCATTTTATCTTTACATTTCACCAATCTGTACCTAGCATTAGGTAGACTGATATGTAAGGGAATAAAAAGCTTTATAACGCGAAACTATTTCCAACCGCTCCCGCCACAATCTGCGCGCTTCCTGACGGAAACGCCCCTTATTATTAAAACATACGACGCGCACCTTTTGTAGACATTAGCCGTGTGACGTCCGTCAACTGGGCTGCGCACTGATGTAGGGATTCTCAGTTATACAATTTACGAAACTTTATCTTCGCCCCGAACCTTATTGTTTTGATATATATTTATGTTACTGGAAATAAATCACTAACAGTACATATTAAGTGTGTATGTTATAGCTTCATATTTTAAAACAGTCTTCTTTTTTATGACAGAGATCGAGCGCCATTCGTGCTAACCCACGACATGGTGTACGTGATCAACGGCGGCGAGAGACCCACGCAGCGTTTCCAGCACTTCGTAGAGTTGTGTTGTATGGCCTTCAACGTTGTTAGAGCGCATCACGACCATATATTAGACCTGTTTGCTTTGGTAAGTCCAATCTACTGATTTTCAAGAACACAGAAAAAAAGACTGAACATTATTCAGTAACAGCTGTAAGACTATTTCAGCAGTCGTTCATTCGATATACACGGTGACATTTGAATCACAGTTTTGCTAGAACAAATGTTGTTTAGACCATGGTCTACTACCATTCTACAGCATCAAATATGCTAAATGTCTACACAGAACATGATATAAATAAGGCGTTCAATTATCTTCATCAAGAACTCATTCTTTTCTACAAACTGTGTTTTCCGTATTACAAAGTTAAAATGACCTCAAATTTACAATCTCCAAAATGGCTTACTAAAGGACTAAGAAAATCTAGTGCAAATGGAAGACATTTGAGATTTTCGTACTACAAACATAAAACAAAAGAGACACACAAGAAGTATAATAATTATGAAAAAATACTTAAAAAGTGCATTGTATGGTCAAAGAAAAATATTAATAAAAAGTTGATGAACCAAGCGAATAACAAAGGCAAAGCTACTTGGAGCATAATAAAAGATAAAAATGATAGTATTAGGACAATAAATAGTATAACATCACTACAACATAACGGGGAACTTATTCAAGAACCTACTCAAATAGCATCAAAACTTAATAAATTCTTCATCGATATTGCTAATGTTCGCAACTCAACTGATCCAATTAAACAACGAAAGACTCAAAATCAGGTAAATGATAATTCGATTTTTCTCAGACCGACCACAGTGCAAGAAATCATTAGTATAATAAAATCATTAAATGACACTAACGCTGTAGGTTATGATTCCATCTCCACACGGATTATTAAGGTAAGTGCTCATGTCATAGCTCCTGTTCTTAACCATATTATAGAAAATTCATTGTCAAAAGGAATATTTCCAGAGAATTTGAAGTATTCTATAGTTAAGCCTTTATTCAAAAAAGGTGATCGAAAAGAGCCAAATAACTATCGCCCTATTACACTTGTTCCTGTGTTATCCAAAATCTTTGAAAAGATATTCTACAACCGACTAATAAGTTTCTTAGATAAGCATAGCATTCTAAAACAGGAACAAAACGGTTTTCAGCATAATAAATCGACATCTTTTGCGGCATTTACCCTAATTAAAAAGATCACAGAATATCTAGACGATAAAATTCCGGTTGCTGTAGTGTTTTTTGATATGAGTAAGGCATTTGATTTTGTGGATCATACCATCTTACTAAACAAATGTGAAACGTATGGTATTCGTGGTGTCGCTCTAGATTGGATAAAAAGTTTTTTAACAGGCCGACAGCAATGTGTTGAAGTCACTAATTTAAATGTAGATCTTGAATCCACTGTTTACAGATCCTCCTCTAGACTAAACAAATATGGCGTACCACAAGGGAGCGTGTTAGGCCCCTTGCTATTCTTACTGTATATAAATGACTTACCAGATTCAATAAATTATGATAGTGTCCTATTCGCTGATGATATTTCCGTTATATTTATTTATTAAAACTTTATGCACAAGTAAAAAAATAATACTGTACAAAGGCGGACTTAATGCCTGAGGCATTTTCTACCAGTCAACCTTAGGGTGATGCAGAGATATACCATGGCAGGTGCAACATACGGGATAGATAGCTCGGAAATGACTATAAAATACAAGAATAACAACAACACTAACAATTCAACCCATGAAAATAAAATACACGAAGCTATACAATCCGTAAAAAAATGGCTTGAATCTAATAACCTATGTGTAAATATATCTAAAACAAAATTCATTAAATTTCATACGTACAAAAGCAAACTCTCCGACAGTATTAACATTAAAATAAATGACAAAAACATAGAAGAAACAGAAAGTACTAAATTCTTAGGTATAAGTCTAGATAAATTTTGTAATTGGAAACTCCACATTAACAACGTATGCAGTAAACTAAATAGATTTGTGTATGCATTAAGGAAACTTCGTATTGTATCAGACGAAAAAACCGCCCGCATAGCATATAGTGGGTATGTTGAATCACTATTAAGATACGGACTAATAATATGGGGCAATTCAACAGACAATGATAAGACTTTTATTGTACAAAAGAAATGTGTAAGAGCTATATGCGGTGTCGGTCCACTTGAATCTTGTAGGCCTTTATTCAAAAAACTGAAACTATTGACCTTGATGTATTGTATGTATTTGTTTGAGGTATCGGTGTTTGTGAGGAAACATAATGAATTCTTTAGATTCAAAGGTGACAATTACACCAAACAGAGACCAAGAGATTCAACAAAGATTTTAGTTCCTTTTTGTACTTAATACAACTTTAAGTAAAAAAAATGTTTATCATAATATGTACATTACAATATTTAACAAATTACCAAAGACCATAAGGGAACTGCCATTTAAATATTTTAAAATTAAACTGCGTAGATGGTTGATAGAAAATTGTTTTTATAGTTTACAAGAATTTCTGCAACATAAAGAAAAAAAAAATATTCTAAGTTTCCTATAGTTTTGTGGCATGTGTTTATTCTAATAAATAATTTATGTTATCTAAAGACAACATGTTATTTTTAATAGGTTTTAAGTTTTGTTGTGTTTTTATACAGTGTTTGTGTTTTATATATTGTGTTATTATATATATGTAACTTAAATTTATCTAGATTTAGAAATTATATTAGAACATAGGTGTATATTTTGTATATCTTATTAAAATAAGTACCCTACCTATGCACCTATTCATGTAACACTAATTTGCATGGCCTAAACAGGCAAAATATGGACTGTACATTAACCACCAACTTTTACAACTGGTAACACCTATATTTTCTGCAAATAAATTATTCTTATTCTTATTCTAAAAACAATCTAATCTAGGAGTTTTCAAATTAGTCTTCAAATACCTATATAAACCAACCAAACAAAAATATAAAATATAATAACCTAAACTAACTAAAACTATTAACAAATTAAAATATGGCGTCGAAAAATTCCTCTGCATCGCTGTCGACTGGTAAAGTACCCAAGAGACTGGCGGCATTGCCACGTTGTATGGCAATGCTAAGCCTCTGGCCAAGGTAAAGGCCAGCCCTTAGATCCCGGGAAGTGTCAACAAGCCGTTTGGAGATTTCGTTGAACAAACCGTGAGCACTCGGACCCCACGGCCCGAGGGTTTCAACCCCAAACGGCTCGAAAATATAATTGCCGATAAGGTTATTATACTTTCGCCGTTTGAGGTTTTCCGCAGCCGCAGCAGCAGCGCCTGCACAGCACGCCGAGTCAGGAAGATGGGATGGCGCAAGAGTATCGACACAAGTTGCGTCCCACACTAAAGGCCTACCCACCTTCCAAGGAAATAAAGACATGCCGTCCGGTCTCTTGCCATCGTCGCGTGCCAAGCCATTAGGTTCTAATACAGCTGGAACGCCGACGGTGACCAGAGCTCGTCGGATGATGTCATTTATGTTCGCGTGCCGAGCTAAGCGGCCCGCACTTCGGCTGCAAGACAGGCCATGGTGTCCAAGGCTGTTGACAACTTCGCCACAGTGACAGCGATGGGGAGAACAAGAAGGAGCTCCTAGTCGTAGGCAAGCAGCGAGGCGGAAAGTAGTGTCGTCTAACAATTAATTAATTAATTATTTATTAGTCTTATGTTGCTCAAACGTGTAACAATGTTTGAAACATTAACCGTAACTTCAAAGTACTCATCACGGTAGCGATATTGCATTCAAGACGCGAGCGCCGCTCGGCGCAGCCGCAGTGTCTGTGTTGTAGGGCGTAACGATAATCCCGACATTTTTAACACTGCCTTTTTTGTGTTTTTTTAGAAAACCAATGACGTTTTTTTTCTATTGGATGCTATAGAATGGTTGTACACCATGGTCTGAACAACGTTTGTTCTAGCAAAACTGTGATTCAAATGTCACCGTGTATTCTAATCCTGTGAATTGTCTTATGGTTAACAGTACGCCATGTTTGTTTAGCAAATAAACCAAGTGAAGAAAATAGACTGTATACAGTGCCGGAGTCAGGGCCTTCAGAGTTCAGAGTGCGTTAAGGGAGTAAGTCTGAGGACCAAGAAAGCAACTCGATACTCAACCAAGTACTTAAATAGAATAGAAGGAATCCGTTCATCGACCAACATCAGAGCAAGCTTCGGCCGAACATTTGCATACAAAATGAAACTAAGCAATCTTCTGTCCTTGAAGGGACAGTGAGCTCAGATAGCCCGGTAGATCTGGCATATGAACAAAGGGTCTCACTAAGGTTTGAATCTGCCTGTAATCTAGGTACCATATACCAAATATGTACCATTTGAGATAAATAAATTATATATAAATGGATCTTTATTATAATCATTCAAATAATCAACACAACCCTCGTAAGTTCATATAATCCTATTGATTGATATTTTATGAAATTGTCATTCAATATGATCATATGAACTTAAAGGATTGTATGGATGATTATAATTCTGTAAATACATACTTGTTACGGTCGCGAATCATATTTTGTTCAACATACAACCTGACACTGACATGCAAATTGCAAAACACGTAAGAAAATTTGAATTTTGCGAGCAACCTGGAGCTTCCCCTTTTAAGAAAGATTTGAAACTCGCATGTACGTCGCAGGTCCCAAAATCGTCACCACATTCGGTCTATATTTATCTACCACAAGCACATACTACATGGCATTCAGCTAACAGTTTAACACGCTCCAACTTTTTCATCACTCGTACTCACACACCCACACACTCCACACGAAAACTCCTTCCTATAACATGTCACATTGTTTAGTTTACGGGATACCATAATAAAATGGGTTCCCTATCCATTTGCATAAAATTTTAAGACCTAATATAACTTGGCATACTTTTGTTTGTCCTAATAATATTTTCGCATAAATTATTTACGCATAACAGCTTACGCATAATTTTTTTACGCATAATTTCTCATAATAATGATTAAGCATAACATTCTAAAGCATTATTTTTTTAGGCATAACACTCTAAAGCATAACTTTATTAAGCATAACATTCTAAAGCATAATTTTATTAAGCATAACAATAATAATAAGGCGTTCGCGGGGCTCCTATTTCTGTCTGCAGGGTTTAAAGGAACCTAACACGAAGGGGATGACGGGGGCTCATTCGCTCGCTCCGCTCACTCACTTGAGCCCCCGTCATCCCCTTCGAAACTAACCTGTCCGAGTCGGGGTGCCCCAATTCCCGAGCTCGCTTCGCTCGCTCTTGCATCCTAAGTTCTCCTCGCGTTTTTGACCTTTGTGTTAGACCTTGGGGCAAATATAAAAATACATAGTTAAGTTACATAATGCTATGTATAATAAATTATTAACGTGGAAATCCAAAATAAATACGTAAAAATAACTCAAATTTGTTTCCGTTATTTCTATTAATTGTATGCCTAAATATTATTATGCTAATAATCATTAGGCCTAGTAACGTTATGCGAATTAAATTTATGCCAAAACAAATTAGCCTTCAAGATAAATTATGCCAACTTAAACTGTATGCCAAAAAAACATATGGCAAAGTATTATTATGGCAAAACAAATTATGCCAAAATCGTTATGCCAAAGTATATTAGGAAAAAGAATATTATGCGAAAAGAAGGGATCCCAATAAAATGATGTACTTGGGGCGGAGACCTGAGGGGCAATTCCCGTATTTTTAAGACCATTCGCATTCTAATGTCAGTCTCAATCTGTCAAAATTACAATCAATTTACATACATTTTTGACAGGTTTTTGACATTGATTGTCGCTGAGATGAGATTGCGACTTGAATTTGAACGTTTTTTAAGTACGAGAATTGGCCTACTGGTGGCCTGAAATACAGACTTCGGCTTAGCTTAGGCACCAGTCTCCCACAATATTTTTGTTATTATTTTATTTTACTATTATCATCAGATGGCGCTGTCTGGCGTGACGGGAGTGACGAGCGCGGCCGTGAGCTACGTGCGCGCGGCGCTGTTGCCGGCCGCCAGCAACGCGGAGGCGGCCGCGGCCTTCGCCAGGCTCATACACTCCTCGCTCAAGAGCAAGTATGTATTGTTATTCATTCAATTCAACAATATTCATTCATAAACATGATGAGCGTGTTCTTCAGACATAGAGGAAGTGCCAAAAAAGGGATCTTGTGAATTTTATACTCGAAAATAAAAACATCGAGGGCCTATAAAAAAAAAATCCTCAAAAATATAATAAATAAATTGGGTCATTTGACATGTAAGGTAGCGAAAAACTCTTCCCTGATATGAAGAAATAATTGGTTCTTAGACGTAGCTACTGTGTATAGACTAATAATTATTATTTTTTGAACAGATTCACACCCATAAACTTCTTCCTACACAATTTGGCGCAACTGCGTGCGAGTGGTGATCAGAGCAACAATACTTCAGAACTACTGTCCTTTATGCCACGGACGTACACGTAAGTAAAAATAGGGCAATAAACACATTACCCTCCGTTGCGTCGCCCAGCTGGCTAAAACATCCTGTTTTTTTAATTGTTATAATTCAATACAGTAATTTTGCTTGCTGTTTTCTTAGTTAGTACTGATAGTGTAATTGGCCATGCTAAATAGAAGGTGTTCTAGTGGAAAATGTAGTAAACTATATTTTGCTTATTAAATCACCAAGCCGTTGACACAATTAATTTATTGTTACAATAAAACAAACATCATCCTTAAAAAATGATATAATAAAAACATAAAGCCTTTAAAGATGGTCACACTAGATGTATAGTTTTAGTTAATATTTCAATATCAAAGATCCTTATGTTTAGCGCATTGATTATAGCTGCCACCTCTTGAATGCCTCAATTATAGCATAACCAGCCTATAATGTGCCCACTGCTGGGACACAGGCCTCTCCTCTATGAGAGGGAGTGGGCCATAATCCACCACGCGGGCCCAGTGCGGCTTGTTGTATGTCACATGTCTTCGAATTTTTGGTTCTAAGGAATGCCGGTTTCCTCACGATGTTTTCCTTCACAGTTTTGAGAGCAGTGGTGATGAAATTAAATACACTAAGTGAAGTGCCGCAATTAGAGGCACAATCAAATTTCTGTAAAGCTCAGTGACCTGTAGCCCGCCAAATTTCATTTCATATTTAGTAAATATATCATTCCTACAGTCGTGAATCGCATTTTGATCATTATATGACATAAAACAGAGCTGCGATTTGCAAAAAACTAAAGAAAATTTGAATTTGGCGGGCTACAACTGAGCATTCACCATATGGCACGTCTGTTGCGCGTGTTTAACCCTAAGAAAACCGACATTAATATTTACATTCTGCCCACAGCGTGGCACAAGAAGGCCGCCTGGTAAGTGTAGAATGCCTCGGCTTCGAGAAACGCTACGACCCTGAAAAGCACTACGTATACGCTCTACGCATCTTCAGACAAGGACAGACTACGCCCTTCGTGCTGTACCGCTCTTACAAGCACTTCACTGAGCTATACCAGAAGATTTGTCTGCATTTCCCCTTGGCTAAGATTCACAGGTAAGAGAATAATAATTACTTTTCCACTGAATTTTGATTACGCCTGTCTATCTCAACGGAGACTAGCCGAGTGCGCAGGCTGCGCCGGCGCAGCGGGCGCGAGAGGGCGCGCTCTAGGCGCCAGTGGCAAGGGACGCCAAACAGCCAAATGTTAAAAACAATGAACACCAAATACTAATTTTATTATATAGCAGTTAAGCTTTCTTAATGTTAAAGAAGCAAAAGTATACTAATTAGAGCTACTTGATTGAATTTAAATTCAATAAGTGTTGATAGTGACATCTACCAACCCGCACTGGGTCCGCCGCGTGGTGGATTACGGCCCACTTTCTCACACAGAGAGTCTCCCAGCAGTGGGAACGTTTTAGGCTGATTATGCTAAGTGTTGACATTTGCAAAAAAAGTGGATTTTTGAAAATGATTATTTATTTTACATAAAGTCGAAGTATAATTTACGTAAAGTGAAAGCGTCCACCAAAGGGCGCCGAAGGACAACCTCGCTCTACCCTGATCAAGGGCTAGGGCGCTGCATGCATAGAGTACAAGTGTGTGCGCAGACACAGGTGCACTCTCCCTTCCCTCACTCTCATAGTTGGATAGGACGGCAATCCGGCACGACCGGAGAGATTATTGGGACAAAACGGTCCGCTACTGAGATTTTCTCGACAAGCAGACCCAATAGCTTCTTTTTGGTCTGACCTGGGATTTGAATCTGGGATTACACGAACCACAGCTTTATAAGCTAGCTCCTAGTGACTAGATCAATGAGACAGTAAAAATAAGTAAAGTCACGAGAGTATATTACTATAGACAGCTCGGCTTTAGTATCTAATTTCATGATCCATCCATTAATATACGACGGCAAACATATGTGATTTGATGTGGAAGTGATGTCAGGCATTTTCGATCACAACGAAGTATCACATTCTTCTGAATTTAACGGAGTAGGCAGATATTTATGTCCGTTAATATTGCATTGCCACAATGACATATTTTTGAAGCCGATGCAGCATCCTACATTTTGGCGTCGCTTGTCTCGCCAGATAGTTTTGGAGTACCTTCGATGTCACATATTTGTGCTGCCACTTGTATACAGGGTAGTAGCTGGACAGCAGGTAGACATGGACGCGCTAACTGAAACGAATCCAGCACATGTTTCTAGACCCCCTAACCGACGAAAAATTTCAACGCAGGGGGGGCTCAGAATCATGTAGGTACTGAATTCATGGTAACTGGTTGTGCACCGATTTGCCTGCCACCCTGATCATCATCATCATCAGCATCATTAGCCTATAATGTTCCCACTGCTGGGACACAGGCCTCCTCTCTGTGAGAGGGAGTGGGCCGTAATCTACCACGCGGGCCCAGTGCGGGTTGGTAGATGTCACATGTCTTTCGAATTTTTGGTTCTAGGACATGCCGGGTTCCTCTCGATTTTTTCCTTCACCGTTTTGAGAGCAGTGGTGATGAAATAATTTACACAAAGTAAAGCGCCTGTCTGGGTTCGAACCTACGACCTACAACTCGTAAGTCACGGCTGTTACCACTGGGTCACCACTGCTCTCCCTGCCTTCCTGTAGTATACCTTTCCACAAATGATGACATATTTTTTCACTCATCTATTAATAGATGAATCATGAAATCAGATATTAATGCCGAGCTCTCCGTAGTCATATTTATGCTCGTGACGGTACATACACCAGCGTGTTGTCAATAGCTAGCGATAGTAGCCAGTACGCAGACAAGCTCATTAGTTAGGATTAAGATGATATTTAAGCTTGTAATAAATAAATGTTTACACTATCGTCATTTTTATCATATCGATATAATTATTTATTTAATAGTAATTCCGATTACTAATTAGTATATCCTCTACTCACTTTCTTTTGCGTACAAACGATCTCGTGTCGTACTGTAGTTGCTACTTCTAATTAAATTACGGGTATGATGAAAAGTTATGTAAGTGAATTATGGGTTGACTAGATTAAGTAAGAGAAAAAGCGGAGCTATCGTTGCAAAACAGGAGACAGACTAAATACAAAATTATTTATGACACTTAGGTAGAACATCGCGTTCTTCAACATGACAAGTATACCGCCCAACTTAAGAGCCAACTTAAGAGTTATTCCAACAGAATATAAGTAAAGCCAAAATCAAAAGTCATTTATTTAAACTAGGCTGAGAATCAGCACTTTTTGAACGTCAAAATTACATAAGACAGTCCCCACAAAACACCCGTCTTTCACCACTTCCTAGTGCTTTAGCTGGGAGGAAGTGGCGCAACAAACTCCCCAGCAGCACTGCTGTCTGTTCAGTTAGAAGAACTGGTTTCTATACAATAATAAGTAATGAACATTACGAATCACAAAACATTAAATTAAATTATTTGCCATAATTATGTCATAATAAATAATAAAAACGTAAACAGAAATTAATACCTAAATAAAAGCCTCCAGACATAAAGGGCCTGCCCGCTTACATAGAAATTGCCCGCATAGAGACTGCTGTATAAAACGTGTGTCATGAAATGAAATGTTTATTTCTGTTAGTAGATCTTGTAAGACACTTTTACACGTCAATATTTTAAAAACTAGACGGCGCCGGCATTTCCTAGCTGACTGATCCCTGAGAGGAAATGTCTAAACAAAGCCAGAAGTCATGGTCTCTTTTAAAGTCCAAACATTGTATTATTAGGATTTTAAGTGAGTCTAACAATGCAGGGCCATGTCTGGAAGGGCCTTTTGAAGAAAGAGCCAATGCAGCTTTGAGTTGACTTGTCCTAACAGACGACATGCATGCATCAGTCATCGTGTAGCTCAACCCTATTTTAGGGAGCTCAACGACCCGTCACACGACGCTACCAGATCTGCATTGCGATTCTGTAACCATCTCACCGTGAAAACTTAGGTGAAGTGAGCGTGGAGTGAGCTGTCAGTGTCATCCCACTGATGCTAGGGATTGACCAAGCATTACATTTACAATCATAATCGAGATTTTAATTATGTTTTTTAATGTTAGTTCTATTGGTCATTTTATATTATTTCAAAGCTGGTACCTTTATAAGTGTCTAAATATTATTATTTAGAGGTTTTTTTTATAAAACAGCAACACAGAAAATCAGTCAAAAACTAGTTTAGGAAATCAAAATAAAAGAATTTATTTGAGTTTCTAACTGAATTTTTGTTATGCTGTTTTATTTAAAAGAACCCGTAAATAGGAATTTTTAGCCACTTAAATACTAGCCTTGAAATATTATAAAATGATCAACAGAATTAGTATAAAAAAATAATTAAAATCACGATTATGATTGTAAAATTGTAATGCTTAGTTTATCCCTAGCATCAGTGGGATGACATTGACAGCTCACTCCACGCTCACTTCACCCAAGTGTTCACTTCACGGTCACATTTTTACAGAATCGACATACTGCAGGACATTTGCGTAGGCCGTATATAAAATACTCAAAACCGCCAGATAGCTATAAAGTCATGTATTCAATGTAACCTGAATGGTACTCACATTCACAGTCAGTTTTCTCTTTAAATATCGTCATTACTTAGAAGCCTTGGTTGGTAATTTATCGGTTGGTGATAGCGTCGATAATTATACCGATTACTGATCCCAAAGACTTACAATGCGGTGTCACCATTGGGCTAGTTTTAAAACCTCAGTTTATTTTATACAAGCGCATCATTTCATTCATTCGTTAGGCGCCATGTTACCTAATTAATGTTCCTAAAATTTATGTTACATAAATAATGTTAAAGATAAGATTAAAGTTGTTATCATCAGTAAAGACGATTAGATTCAAAACAATTTTAAAACCGCTAGGGTTTTACATGCAATTAATTTTATTGATAAATATGTGATATACAAGGTGTTGTTTTGCATCCTCGTCAAATTCGAGGAGGAACTATGCTAATGATTCTCGACACGAATCAATAATAAAATAAGTAGGTATTTATTTTTATTTTTTGTATTTTTTCGGAAATCGGCATGTGTAGGGCCCGTGTGATACCGCCCTGTAACTGCGCTGTAACTGTAACGCATGCACACAGCGACATAGTCGTACGACACTGCCTACCGCATACGCAACGGGGCGATTTTGTTCTTTGAAAGTGGAGTATTCTGAAATACTGTCAAACTTAAATACCTAAAAAAACAAGTATGTATTAATTATTGAGCAGGATCGTAATTTTATTTGACTATTTATGTCTTTCATAACAGCCTCCTGAAATTTGACGAGGATGCAAAACAACACGTTGTATTTGAAATATCCGGCACTCAGACATAGTTGTTTCAGGGTTTCTAATCTAAAGTTTAAAGATATGCCTTCATAATCAAGACTTGTGTAGTATTGTGGGCGAGTTAAAAACATAATGACACAATTTTACCGCTTTATCATCCTCATAAAGAAACATAATATTTAGAATAGTGACAACACCAAACTATAAAAATATAAGTGTATTCCTTAATCAACATTAAACAAACATAATATATCAACGAGTCATAACAAACTTAGAAATATCATAAACGAAACTTTGCGTCACTACCACATCAAGCTTCACTATTTTCCTTACTGTCTACACCTACTTTGTAGTTCAAATCCATTACCGTTTGTTTAGTCTGTGGCGCAGTGGTCGCAGTCGCTGGCCGGTTTATATTTTTCCTATGTTTGGACACCATGTCCCAACTGCCTGTATCCACAGGCTTGGTATAGGTCACATTGCCACTGCTATCTTTCTCTCCTTCTGGTTTAGAGGAAGAGTACGGCGGAGGACCGCTTGTCTTACTAATAGAACTATCTAGAGTGTTTGTCGAATGTGCCATCTGTTCAGACCCTGAAGCTAAAGGATTTGATGCACTTCCACTTCCTTGTGCTAAAGGATTCGCGAGAGGACGCTGTGGCGCTTGCTTTTTCTTCTTCGCCATTTGAGCCTCTTTCTTCTCCCTATCTTTTCTTAACTTTTCCTGTTTCATCTGTTCTTTCTCCCTCTGTTTCTGTTCTGTTTGTTGTTGCTTTTCTAGTTTCTTTTGTTCTTCTAACCGCCGTTTTTCTAACTTCTTTTGTTCTTCTAGTTTTTGTTTGTCTACTCGTATTTGTGCGTCTAGTTTTCTCTCCGGACGTACGGGGATCTCTTGGGGTCTATTGTTTCGTTCTAGTTCGGCCCCGCGGGGGTCTTGTGACACCACTGGGTTCTCTGGTCTTGAGTTCGGCGGAAGGTTTTTGTTCATAATTAAGTCACTGGTGCTTTTCGCTGGTCGTAAATGTCTTGTTGGTTGCCCTGTGCCTGTGGTTGGCATATTGTCGTCCGCATTTGGTGTTGACTTCCTCTGTGCTTCAGGGTAGTTGTATCCTGAAAAATGTATCAACATTATGATAAATGTGGTGTATGATGAGGCATTGCTTGTTATTTGTAAAATTGGAAAACACAGATTGTTGGACTTAATGGATAAACATCAGAAAAAAAAGGTAGCCCTTGAAATAAAACAGATCTTGCAACCATAAAATTTGACATTTGTAATTAAATTTAACTTGCCTTTCAAACCCGGGCGGGGGTTATAAGTTATTACATTAATTTAAAGTTGAATGTATAAAAATACGTACCAAAGAATTCATCTCTATTAGTTCTATAAGCGCCCGTGATGGACACGATAGAGCCGATATCATCTCTATCCTTCTTCGACTTCCGTCTGGCTCCATTGAAGAAGTTGAGGGAATGTCTGAACCCGAACATTGCACTAACGCACGAAACAAGAGAAGAACGCTGGGGTTGCTATGTAACTCACTGTGTTGTCAACTGAAAGAATTAAAAAAAAATAATAGCGAATGGATAAGGTTGTATTACTATTAGATATGACAATGAATCATAATGGTGTGCCTGGTATAATACGAATGAATTAATCCAATTGTAACATGTATTATAAGGATTTTTTTTATTGTAACAAATTCATACTTACATTTATCACTGTTCCTAAACAGCTCTATAATTTATAACAAACATAAATTCTAAATGCAAATAAACAGAGTAAGTGGTGACAACACTCGTTCAGCCATTACTGTTTAAATCAATACGGTTGTGTTATCTGATAAGATAAGGTGAGAGCCTCGAATAATGACTGTAATCTTATCACACTCAAATTGTTCTATGTAATCAACTGTCCGGATATGGAGGTACAATGGTTGCTGGGAATTCGCGTTACGGTTATTGTCATTTTCTATTTATTTGTTCGTTATTGTTTTAAGCCTATGATCTAGTTGTGGTCTGCGATAGGCGCAGGAATCGATTTAAAATGTATCAATCTTTATTAAAATAAATATTGTTTTTTGTTAATAAAGTGAATCGAACAAGTTATGGCTTGATAGCTGTCGTTATAGGGCACAAATACAATATTTAAATAAAAACCCATAATAATAAATTATAACCAAAAAAGTTTAAACAAATGCTGACACTTGACAGCATTTGTTAGGTTTAGAAGTTACAGTATTTTTGTATCAGTTTGGTTCTGTAAAAGGATGTAGTTGTTAGGTTAAAACTTAAAAATCCGACCATAAGCTGACTTAAAACTGAGCTTAAATTGAAAATATGTATTTGGTTCAATCTAAATACTGTACTATCTAAGTATTTAGGTGACGAATGTCCATTAATTTACGACAGGACTATCAAGGGATGCTTGGGCGGAGCACCGCCGTGTCCTCGTGGAGGCGATTGGCGGTGGCGATCTCTCGCGTCCGGCCTTGGTCCAGGCCATGGTACGGAGCGAGAGGGCTTGGGAAGCCGTCACCTCCTGTGAAGCAGTAATGTTCGCGAAGGAGGAGGCGGAACGCCTGAGGGAGAGCCAAAATTCGCGCCCTCACGCCCCTAGACGCCACAGGAGACGCCCTGGGCGTCGGGAATCGCTGGCCGATTCCCGGCCACCGTAGGCGCGGGTTTGCGAACGGCGAGCAATGGGCAGCTCGCCGTTCGATAAGGACCAGGCCCAGCTCGACGGCGCGTTGTGTTCCACGCGCGCCTCAAAGAGATGTCAGCACCAATGATGGGGTCCGCTAG
The DNA here is from genome assembly GCA_937001585.2 of Brachylomia viminalis. Classification (NCBI taxonomy): domain Eukaryota; kingdom Metazoa; phylum Arthropoda; class Insecta; order Lepidoptera; family Noctuidae; genus Brachylomia; species Brachylomia viminalis. The sequence continues at coordinate 17,823,210 of OW443299.2, forward strand.
GGCCGATACCTGCCAGGGTTGCGGGAAAGTCCGAGAGGGATACCGTGGCCCCTGGCACAGCCAACTGAAGGAACACGGGTGGGTTTTAGTCAGTAAGAGTCTGGGACGCTCTCCGGCTCTGCCCAGAGCGGGAAAAGTTATTTGATGATATCCCACCCTCAAAAAAAAAGGACTCAAGGGATGAATTTTGACTGCACATGATACTAAGATCATCGATATTGTTGACGTGAAACAAAAATATCGTGTTACATATTTGTACTTGGATATACAGGTAAATACATAACAATTCACGTTTTTTATTATTTTCCTGTAAAACATTGCTCATTATGTGATTGGGGTATCTTTTCTATGTTGATATGTTTGACACTTGATAGATTGAGGCTACGAAGTTATCGATATCGAGTTTAAAGGCTTTAGGTAACAAAACTCCAAATACATTACGTTATCAAAAGAGAGGAAATGATTCACTTGAATTTTCAGGCACTAAATCATCTATGTTTATCGTGTCTTTTACAAATATTGCAATCTTACACGTATTTTCCAGATTATAAGAAAGTCTTCACGACCATTTCAGACACTAATCTACATTATCCTCACATGATCTGACCAAGATAATGTCCGGATTTTAAATGAGACCGTGACCTCTGAGTTTGTTCGGTGTTTCTTTTCAGATTGGTCGCATAGACAAATTATTGACTTTTTAAAGTGTTTGTATAAACCTACTTACCGAAATAAACATCCTCTATCATTTGATGTTCTAATAAAACCGATAGCAGAACATCAATAATTGTGAAAACTGTTTTTTTTTTACTTAGATGTAAAAAAAAAAACTGTTTTTTTTTTTCATTGCATATTCTTTTTCGCCGACCCTTCTACAACCTGGGCCCAATAACTATTACTAGCAATTAGCAAACCAATTAACCCTTTTAATAAAATAAAATGTGCGGTCGTGCGACCCGTCAGAAACGAAGTTCCTTACGCCTTTTCTTCAACTCGACAAATTTGTGCAGCCGCCATCTTGGATTATCATTTGGACCTCACTATCGGCTTCAGCACCCTTGAAACCCATGAAAACTATCTGTCTCTGTCTGTTTCTAATATATACAGGGTTATTGGTAAAACACCATCAACCTCTTAAGGGGTCATTGTACTCATAATTATGAACAACTTTTACTATGGGACCAAATATGAAATTTAACTTCTTGAATATTTTACAATGAGTAGTTTAGCAGTTAAGGTATTTCAAATCAACAACAGTATATATAAGAAAATAACGTCGTATCGTTTTAAATTCTACTTCAGTATAATTTGTTATAATCAGTAGTTATGTATTCTACGACAGCCGTATTTTCAGATCCATTTAGAATAGTTCTAATCATCATCACATTGTTTTCGTTTTGATTAACAACGTGGGATTGCTGAGGTTCACCTGGGTTTGTGCCAAATTTTAAATGAGTAGTTTCAGCACGTTAGATACCAGTAGCAGCAGGAGTTTTCTTGGCTTGGGAGGAATTTGGGGAAGTGTATGTTGGTATAGGAGTATACTGGTTTTGAGATTGAGTGTTTAGCGTGTTTGAGTTATTATTGTCGTAGTTACTAATCGGGGAAGCTGGCGAAGGAGTAGGTATGGCATGGTAGGAAAGGGGAGAAGGAGCAGGAGAGTATGAGTGTTGGGGGTAAGAATTAGAAGAAACGCTCCGCATAGGGGAATAGTGCCTACCTGAAGAGCTGTCTCTGCTGTTCCTTTCATCATAATATCCCATATTAGCGTCATATAAGATCATAGAAATTTTATATTCTATTTGGTTACGCACGTAATGGCCATAACTCGGAAGTTTTTTGTTAACGTGCTCTACAAATGCTAACGATTTCCGAGATAGCTTCTTGTTTACTTGACCCATTACTTCACAAGCGTTTTGTTATTGAATATCATCATTATGAGTCTTCTGTTTTTTGCACCCCCTGACTGTGCTGGTGGTGGTAGTTGGGGGCCAGTTCCAATCGCAGACATTTCCTCCTGAAAATGAAAGGCCTTTTCAACATAATCGATGATTAAACGAACTGCGTGCCCGTCTGCTGGCTGTGGGAGAATGCAAGTCAGGCTTGTGGCTTCAGGCGCTCCCGTCATCCACCATAGGCACTATGATGGATGACTCATCGTTTCGGCTCGCTACGTGTCTCCGCTTGGGCGCACATTGTGTTGCTCCGCATCGGTGTCACTGTGGTGAAACTGTCGACAGCCTCGGGCACCGTGACCTGTCCTGCTGCAGGAGCGCAGGTCGCATAGCACGGCACGCCAGCATCAACGATATTATTCGTCGAGCCCTTGTCACTGCCGGCGTACCAGCGGTATTAGAACCAAACGGCTTGGTACGTGACGTTGGTAAGAGACCAGACGGCATGATGTTGACGTTCAAAAGTGCCTTTTATGTGCTTATTTGAAATAAATGCTTTGACTTTGACGTTGTTGCCTTGGAAGGTGGGTAGGCCTCTGGTGTGGGCGTAACCTGTGTCGACACCCTTGCGCCATCACATGTGGCTAGCACGGAGGCCTGTGCTGGCGCCGCTGCTGCGGCTGCTGAGAAACTCAAGCGGCGCAAATACTGTAACCTTATAACTACAGTTTTGAGCCGTTTGGGGTTGAAACGCTCGGATCATGGGGCCCGAGTGCGCGTATCCTTTTTAAGGAAATTTCTCGCAGACTTGTCGACACTTCATGTGACCAGAAGGCTGGGTTGTTCTTTGGCCAAAGAATTAGCATTGCAATTCAACGTGGCAATGCTGCCAGCCTTCTGGGCACGGTTCCGGATGACAGCGACGCGGAGGAGTACTTCGACGCTTAAGTTTCCTTTTGTTTTTGTATTTATTTGTATACTTAGTTAGTCATTTAGTACCTAGTGTAAATAGTTAACTGTAATTGTAAAATAAATAACGAACTTACCTGAAGTGAAGTTCTATCATAATTATACGACATGCCTTTTCTGAGAATATAGACACGTGTAGTTACGTATATTGTGTAACCGCCGACAAAGTTAAATGTGCAACTATGGCTACTGTTTATTTGCATAACTATATACACCACCTGCAACATTTGATATCGAGGATACCGATTCTAACACTGTTATATCTGGAGAGTGGAGTGGAGTGATGAGGATTTAACTATTTTAGAAAGACAGTCAAGAAGTGCATCTACATTAGCCAAATTGAACAGAGATGAGTATATGCTCTATTTTATGTCTGAACGCGGGAGCGTACCGTGGCAATTTAATAAAAAAAATTGTATATACACTTTCCGTTATATCCTGTTATACATCATATAAGAAGCCATTTCAACATTTATTTTACTTACTAAGCACATGTTTAAAATAAAATTGAGTACATATCACCGAGAGCGTTTCAGTTTCAAGCTTCTTCAGAGACTTTTCAACATACTTTTAAAAGCAAACCAATTGCTATGTTTGGAAGCGCCCCTGCCACTTTTTTTGATTCTTCTCCGTTTTTTTTTATTCGTTGTTGTTCCCGAAGTAATTGCCGCATTTTATTGTTGTTGCTCCAGATTGCTCCACTTAATTGATCCAGATTGATTCATTCCAATAGTGATGCCAAGCAATTATTGCAAAAAAAAAATGCCCGTGTATATTGTGAGTGTTGAGTATGTGGCGCAACTTTATAGTTGTTTTTTAACGTGATTGGCTGGTAAGGAAGCAGGTGGCCCTTATGATAGCAAGGGGATGAAACAAATGTCCTCATGGAAGCGATATAGCTCACTCTCACTCCATCGTCGACTCTGTCTCTGTCACCACTGACCTAGACCAGATTCAAGAATAAACCCATTTCAATTTTTTTTTTATGTCCCGGGTCTGTAAATACACTGGAACTGTCGACTGTCAAACCTATTATTAATGACTTCCTTATGATTTCAGTCTACCATCAGGCGTCTACGTGGGCCGTTCGAACATCCGTCAGGTAGCCGAGCGGCGTTTCGGCGACGTGCAAGCGTTCCTTACATCACTGTTTAGTCTGGCTGATGAGATCGCTCACTCAGACCTCGTGTATACGTTCTTCCATCCGCTACTGAGAGACCAGCAGGATGTGGAGCCACAGAGGAGGAGAGGTCAGTCAAATAGTACTGTGTTGTTTTCGTTTTACTAAACGCCAAACCCGTGGTCATAAAAGGTGCGAGCAGGATTGAGAATATTTAGTAAGAGATACTCGGACGTTTGCCTTTAGTTGAGATGTAGGTACATTAAGAACCTTTTCATTCGTCGACTGTAACTTAAATACTTATTTCCCTGCTCGATGATGTTATATTTAATGTCATGCAAACCTAACCTAAAATAAGTCATAATAACCCTGGAGTTAGCCGGGCAATTATATTGTACTCAATTTCATTATAACCAGTGATCGCAGTAGGTAGATTGATTTTTGGTACTTGTATCATAAATGCACACAGAAAGAATAACATGGATAAGCCATTTTCCCGGAAAGTAATTCCGGTATTTCCGGATTCAATTAAATATTGTTAATGTTGGTAGTGATATTATTCCTACTCAATTCAAAATTTAAAGGAAGGTATCAAAACTAAATTAATTCATTATTTACCTGTTGAATAATAAAAACAATCGAATTCCGATTGAAGCTTTAATTTTTATTTTTTTATTTTTTGCCTTTTATGGCTAGAACTTTTATAGATAGACATAAATTGTTGCACTTAAATTTAAATATTTTCATAGTGGTCATGGTAATTTGCATTAAGGCGCGGACTGACTACGATTTTAATCGCTATTACCGCACTCACACAACCGCATCTGCGCGTTTTACGGTAATGCACACACTCGCAAACGCTAACACGGGCGTTTGTGTGCTCAAGGAAAGTTGCATAGTATACGTACGGAAATCAGATGTTTTCTGTTGAATATACTTACTTATGACGTGCGTTCTAAAATTCGATGTAATTACAGTGTCGGTTCATAATATGATACAATAAATAATTACACATAACAATAAAAAAAAAACAAATACTGTTTATTTTTATTACAGTACATGATAAACAGGTCAAATATAAACATTCCGAATTTTACCCGACTGCTCTAGAAGGGGAATTATGCTTTTCGGGTGTAAGTCAGTATCAGGGATGGAAGGGTTAATTAAATGGGTAGTTATGCCATTTCAAACTAATGTTTGTGTTTTAGATAGGTACTTAGTGGGTGCGGTAAAAAAATAGAAAATAAAACCAACATAAAGGCCCTCGGACCACTTAAAAATCACATAAACTCTAAATAAATGCAATAATATCACAGCTCCAAAGTGACAAATGCCATAATGTTTCTAAGAAAATGCGGAGCCGGGACGGAAGCTAGAATTCTGAAAAATTTAGACGATAGAGGGATCATCCACGGGAATGGAAGCTGCTGCTGGCTGAATATTAGTTGGTATTTGCTAAAATTGGTAAAACAGTGCGTGAATTGAACTAAAGTTCTGTGGCGGACTACTAAGGCTACTCACTGCCTAATATTGAAGTGAAAATTCAGTCTCAGTGGAAATATGGGCAATAAAAATAAAATGTTGCGAAAGAGTTTTACAAGAAAAAGACGAAAAACTCGAAAAAATGATGGAATGTTTGGGTAAGTAGGATGATTACGGTATTGTATCATAACATTTGAAATTTGTATTTAGTTTAGTTTACTTACGAAACTGTATAAATCTATAGAAACGGTATTGACAATTTCTACAAACATTTTGCTAAATCCAAAAACAAATAGGTGCACTCTATTTTGATGTCTATAGAATGCATATTTGAATGCGCCTAGTGCAAACGTCTCTGGTCGAAGCAACCATCGAGGCGATAGCCATATTGCAATAGTAGGTATAAGTAACAAAAACAAACTTGCAGATAAATCAGAGTGCGTTCGTAATTATTATAATAATATAAATATTGCACTAGTTATATATAAAGCATTTTGATTCTTTTGTAAGATTATTTTTATAATATTTATTGAGTCATTAGACAATTGCCGATAATTTTTGAAAACAAAAAAAGTCATAGTAGGATGAAACCCATTGGAAAAGAAAGAGAATATAACAAAAATACCTACAACTTTGCCATTACACTTTTTTCCATAAGACTTGTAGTTTTGCCGGAAATCGAGATAAACCGCTTTTTACCCTTAAACCCCCACTTCCCGACCTCGGATCGCCCGTAAATTATTTTTCCTTTCATTTTTGTTATATTCTCTTTCTTTTCCAATGGGTTTCATCCTACTATGACTTTTTTCGTTTTCAAAAATTATCGGCAATGGTCTAATGACTCAATAAATATTATAAAAATAATCTTACAAAAGAATCAAAATGCTTTATATATAACTAGTGCAATATTTATATTATTATAATAATTACGAACGCACTCTGATTTATCTGCAAGTTTGTTTTTGTTACTTATACCTACTATTGCAATATGGCTATCGCCTCGATGGTTGCTTCGACCAGAGACGTTTGCACTAGGCGCATTCAAATATGCATTCTATAGACATCAAAATAGAGTGCACCTATTTGTTTTTGGATTTAGCAAAATGTTTGTAGAAATTGTCAATACCGTTTCTATAGATTTATATAGTTTCGTAAGTAAACTAAACTAAATACAAATTTCAAATGTTATGATACAATACCGTAATCATCCTACTTACCCAAACATTCCATCATTTTTTCGAGTTTTTCGTCTTTTTCTTGTAAAACTCTTTCGCAACATTTTATTTTTATTGCCCATATTTCCACTGAGACTGAATTTTCACTTCAATATTAGGCAGTGAGTAGCCTTAGTAGTCCGCCACAGAACTTTAGTTCAATTCACGCACTGTTTTCAGTCATAAATTACTTGAAAACTACAATCGAATTATGCACAGAGCGTCCGGTGCCAACTATCCAAGTCGAGCGCTGCCCGACGACTAAAGTATGACCGCGTAAACTATTGTCACCACTATGGAGCGTCAATAAGATTGAAAATTGAAAATGATATTTGTGTTGAAATGTGACGTAAGCTGCGAATGGGCATTTATTTTACTGCTTTTCTTTAGATTATTTAAAATATAGACATAAAATTAAATAATGGTTTGGTTAAAGTTTTAAAAAAATGGAAAAACTACTAAATTCTTAAAAAAAAAACTGTTGTTATCGCTGGAAATACAGAGATCTTCGACGTCAAAGTTTATTTTTGTGCTACAACTTCCCAATTTTTTATTGGGAATATCAAACTATTATTTATTATTCTGTTCGGTTTAAATTCTTCTTTATACCCTTCTCTGTTCACTGTATTTTTCGCGTTACTTATTTTTATTACATTACGTCATACTCGACGTTCTAAGAAGCCAATTTTTGGGAATATTGAGATAACACCGCGCCTTAAGGGTAGAATAAATGACGGGGCCCCATAGATGGCCAATGCCTGCTGGGGTCGTGAGACTGTTCTAAGGATGCACCACGACTCTGAAACGTAAAGGGCATACGAAGGAACAGGTTGATTTTAGTCAGATTTTAGGACCAAAAAAAAGGGGTAGAATAAAGAAAAAAGATAAAAATCAACATTGTTTATTGTTAAATATGTACATTTTACATTTATTCACATTTTTAATCTTCATCGATTACAATGTCAAGTAACGTTTTCACAACACAGTAACAAACAAAGATGCGCACTCTACGAACCGAAGTAAACGAGTGAGCTACCTGGCATGTCGTCGGCGGGCGTACGCATTGTTCTGATAACCGGTTATTGTACCACCCATGATCCTTTGTTCTGATTGGTCGTTGGGTTTTGTCAAATCGTGACTGTGTGCCGTTAAAAAAAATATGAAGAATAATAAAGAATAATATTGCTCATTTTATTACAATTCCTACCTTTTTTTTGAGGATGGCAAATCATCAAATGACTCCTTCCACTCTGGCAGAATAAAATTCCTACATAAGTTCCGGTTTTTTTTTAATAATCCACCAATTCCGGAGGAATGTCCATATTAATATATACGTTTCGGATCAATGACCCCATTTCAATCTACCTACTCCGATCATTGATTATAACACGCTGGTGGTTAATAATGTGATTTGAATTTGGAGCTTTAACAAATTCAACTGAAAAAAAAAAAAAAGGAATGCTGTTTTAGTATTACGTTGCAGAAGAAGTAAAAATTATTCTCCTCGGGGATAAAGTTATCTTCGTCTTAGGCGAGCTTGAATCAGTGCTACTAGCAACGTTGAACTAGCGCCCGTGGCATAACACACTGCTTTATCCTTTCCGTGAATAATGTACTATTCTGAACATTTCTCATTTACAGGTGAAACAGCAGAACCAGAGAACAACGGCTCGGGATCACTGAAGCTATCAGTGCAGTACGCGAGCGGAGTATTATCCGTTTTAATACTACACGCCCAGTCACTCGCGTTAACGCCACAGGGACTGCCACCAAACCCTTACGTTAAGGTAAAACAAACACCTTCTTTGTCTATCTTTTTTCTAACTAACATGCGTAGCATGACCACTTCTATCTCTACTCTGCGAAGGGAAGACAACTCACTTTCTTAACAAAAACATTTTTTTCTTGAATTTTGACATCGCGCTGTAGAAATCTTTCTACAATCTGTCTGTTTGTTTTCTGTTTCTTCCGTTTCTATGGTGGTCATGCTGATGCAAAATAATCAGAAACAGCAAAAGTGTACATGGATGGAGCGACTGCCAGCTACTTATAAAATGGAACACTCAACCGCATGTCTGTGATAACTCTTTGACATAGCATAATCAGCTTATAATGTTCCCACTGCGGCGACACAGGTCTCTCTGTGAAAGGGAGTGGGCCGAAGTCTGCCACGCGGGCCCAGCGCGGGTTGGTAGACGTCACATATCTTTGATTTTTTGGTTCTAGGACATGCCGGTTTCCTTACCATGTTTTCCTTCACCGTTTGGAATGGTGATGAAGTAATTTACACAAAGTAAAGCGCCTGTCGGGGTTCGAACCTACGACTTACAACACGTAAGTCGCGGCTGGTACCACTGGGCGTCCACTGCTCTTTGACATTGACAGCGCCCTAATATCGTAGCAGTAAGAGTGGTTTTCGTATATCAAGGTTTTCCCAATCACGTGCGGTTGACCGTACCAATTTATCTTGGAGTTAGAACGGTTGTGACTTTAAGAGCTATTGACTGCACGTCATGACTGTCGTTATCATACCATAATGTGTCAGATGCAGACCTATATAAATGTGCAGTCACTGTATAACAGGGATATCAAATAGCATTTTAATTACTCTATTCTTTCCCCAGGTGTACCTCGTACCTGACCCATCAAAAGAAACAAAAAGAAAAACACGCGTCCTAAAACGAAACTCGCATCCTTCATTCATGGAAATGTTAGAATACCGATTACCAATGGAAGTAGTCACCAACAGGAGTCTTCAAGCAACAGTATGGAACTACGACTCTTTGCAGGAGAACCAGTTTCTAGGCGGCGTTGTCATTCCGCTCAACACGTTGCCGCTCCGACAGGAGACCGTTGCGTGGTACCCACTTGAGTATATACCTCGGTAGCTAGTGCTTTCCCGCTCCGCCCTTTGGAGCACTGGGTTCCCCATATTGTGATAGGTCAATTGAGCCGATTTTATGACGTCATTTAAGGTTGGAACACACTTAATGCAGCTACACACAGTTGCCAACGTGAAATAGCTAGTTGACTACTTCATATCCAACTTCGGTGGCGTATCACCCGTACTGCAGCTGCATTAAGTGTGACTCAGCTATTATAGATGTTCCTAATAACGAGCGCCTGTGTAATGACTCTTATGAACATAGGTGTAAGGTTTAAAATGAAATAAATATAGCTCGCTTGTGATATGGAACAACTATAAAATATTTTCTGTGGAAAACACGCAGTGTCTTCTAGCCTTTAACGACCGATATAATCATGTTCTTTAATAAATTGGAACGGTTGTATCTAAAGACGATGGTAGGGTGTGTTTTCTACAGTCAATATAATATACAGGGGCGGTGAAATAAAATATAAGTATTCCTAATTCAATAAGGATACCTGGATTTCGTCAAAATAAAGGGTGGTTCGTAAACCACATGATTTCATTTATTTTAAAAGCGCATTTAAAACGTTTTTTACTAAAATCAGCAAGCAAAAACAATTTTCTTCGCATTTTTATTAGTTTGTTATTCTGCTTATAAATACATTTTAATATCGGCAACTAAATAGGGAATATATTCGCCATTACCACATAAAAAAAAAACTAGTAGGATCCTCCATAACCATCATTGTATTAAAATATTCACAGCTTTCAGTATTCCGTTTTCAATGTTAAAAGCAAAAAGTAAATATTCAATATTATTCCTCAGTATTTATTAGTTCCCTGTGTCTGGATTATAAATAATTTGTAAATATCTTTTACTAATACGTGTGAGTGCCAAAATGCCTTGTGGAGTGAAGCTTCAAAGGTAGTAGGTAAAGAAATGTCTAGAATTATCGTTGTTCAGTGGCAAAGAAAGAGAGGGAAGTGTGCATTTTTATAGTGCTGTCTCTTTTACGCGTCAGAATAATGATAGCTCTAAATTTTTGAAAGGTTACAGGACAAAATATTATCAAATATATCCATAAAATACCTGTTTCATAGTTTTGATGAGTGCGGGCGATTTTAAGTTTGGTGTTATAAGTACAGTCGCGGAATGACAAGTTTGAGCACGGTCTATAATTGCTCATTACCAAAATAACGGTGTGTAAAAGGTGACATGTACATGTGGATCTTTTCGATCCGCGTGTGTACATCAATTTACACTGACTAATGTATGGTTTTAATGAAATTGTATAAAGTTGGCCTACAGTTGGCAGACAGAGATTAGTCTGTCTAAATATTATAAAGCACATATCATACATATAACCAGTATTTTAGCCGCGTATCAATGTGTATCGCTGTATTGTTCGTCAAAAGCGAGTATCGAGTGATAACTTTGAATAATATAACCTCACTTTAAGTATTATATATCAAATTAATACAATCAGCCACCCCTTTAGGGCTGAAATCAACTTAGATGTATAAACATTTAATGTCTTAACCACGTAATAATCATATTCGAATAAAGTTTTTTGGGACCAGTCCCCTATATTATAGTTAGAAATCCCAATTTGTATATCCCCATTTTGATACCTAATACATATTTTTTTTATATTTTATACAAATAAAAGTAGGAATAAAATGTAAGGTACAGTCGCGGAATGTCAAGGTTAACCACCTTTAGGCGATTATGTACTGCTGAAGTTTTAAATGAAAACGACAGTTCGATAAGGTATCATGTGCGTTGATGTGATATTTGAAAATGGCTTAACGTTTTTATCCCGCGAGTGTACGTATTTAAATTTGCATATTGGCATCTAATATTATAGTCACATTCCAATAAAAACCTATTTTTAGATTACTTTATGAAGCTTTTATAACGAATACGTTGCGTTTGGTGCTTGTGCGTCGCCTTAAATTTATTCACGTCAATTATACCGTACTATGGTAGTACAAACACGACATCTATTTTATTATTTTTTGTATTATGATTTAGAGATCTGAATGAATTGTAACAGTCACTGTCGCTTGGTTTCAATGAAATATAATGCTTTACAATATTCATATATCTGTGTTATTTGATTGTTATTCATAATAGGTTATTTTTATAGATTAACTATTTATTGGAAAATGTAATAATGACCGATGTATTTGAGATATATTTTTTACGAGTATGCTATGATTTTTTTTTATCCATACATGATTTGATTTTGAGTAATGAATTTTACATAAAATCAATCAGTTGCTTGTGAGGTAATATCAATTAATGTAATACACGAATTTCGTAGTAGTCTTTATATCATAATATTAGTGTGAATGGCTTCCAAAGTTGCGTGTGCGCAACGAGTTCAAATGAACTAAAGCAGCGTATTGTACATAATACCTTCGTAGATAGATTTTGTACCGAAGCAGTCTGTCGGCCTATCTAGAACATAATAACTAGTTGTTGTTAATGCGTATTGTGATGAAATCTACAATAAAATTGCTCTTGTATTCGTTTTTGGTTTTAATCGGTACCTTAATTTGAACTTACAACATGATAACACACTGCATATATGCAAAGCATACACACACGCTAATTATACATTATTTTACATACACTCACTTGGAACAGTCAGGTCGAACATTTGATGAATACGTAAAATTACTGATTGGTTATCAAATGTACGAATTCTGTTAAGTGATCAAATAACACACACGTGATTGAATTTGTTTGGGAGTACTTACAAAATAAGCAACCCTATTATAGTATGTTTTTTGTTTAGGTCAATAAAAAATCAATAAAAAATAACAAAAGACAACTAATGAAATGTAGATACCGGTTCATTATTTAGCATAATCAGCCTATAATGTTCCCACTGCTAGGACACAGGCCTCCTCTCGAGAGGGAGTAGGCTGTTATCTACCACGCCGGGTTGGTATATCACATGTCCTCGAATTTTTGGTTTTAGGACATGTCGGTTTCCTCACGATGTTTTCCTTCACCGTTTTGAGAGCAGTGGTGATGAAATCATTTACACAAAGTAAAGCGCCTGTCAGGGTTCGAACCTACGACCTACAAAGTCGGGGCCGCTACCACTGGGCCACCACTGCATCTGCTTCAGCATTTACTACTCTCTAAAAAAGTAACTATTGTTTTTAGTAGCTATAAAAGTATTTCATGTGCCGCAGAGTGGTACGAAACTGGAGATCATTATCATCTATGAGCAAGAATATAGCTTAATTAAATTTTGGCTGTGTAGGTGCTTCACCCGTTATCACCCTAGTCCATAGACAGAGTAAGTCATATTCTACATTTTTTTTGTCGATCTCATTCATATTGTCATATCTTCATCAGGCGCCGGCACCATCAAATAATCGTTAACCCCAAACTTCCGCTTCTTCAATCCATTCAACCCCATGTAATATGGTGCTTTAGCATTGGTCGGTAAGTAATACACCCCCGGTTTACTAAAGTTCGTTTTCGGCCCCAATGCATTTGTCCTTATTGTTCCTTCATAGCAATTGCCGACTCTTGCATCTGCGACCGAGTCGCACTGGACTGCGACGAATTTGTCGGGGTTGTTGTATGAGAGAAGCCAGTAGAACGCTGATCTAACGTGGCTGCATAGTTGGAAACATGGCATTATGAAGTCTCCTTTGATTGCTGGTTGATATTCACCTGAAAAAGGTTAGATAATAATGTTTTTTTTTTATTTAGTTAATAGATATACAGGGTGGAATTTTCGAAGCGTACCTGGATGGAAAGTACTCTAAATCCTGAAGACAGCAAATTTTACTCAAATGAAATATTCCTTTATTTTTAATTTTAGTCGGTTCGATTCCCAATGTGGCAAGCGTATTTTCAAAAACGTAGTTTAGCTTCTTTTTCAAAATAAAGGAATGGTTCCTTTGAGTAAAATTTGCTGTCTTCAGTATTTAGAGTACTTTTCCTCCAGGTTCGCTTCGAAAATTCCACCCTGTATATACAGGGTTATTGGCAAAACACCATCAACCTCTTAATTAAGGGGTAATTTTTGGTCCCATAGTAAAAGTTGTTCATAATGATGAGTACCCGTTAAGAGGTTGATGGTGTTTTACCAATAACCCTGTATAAGTATATAATATATATTTTTTATAACAATGATTTTAAGTGTTGTGTGGTGATGGCCGAAAACATTGCATTAACTGGTCTAGTCTTTGGAAGCTGGAATTTGAGTATATTTATATACTACGTGATACGCAAATTGGTGGAAAGAATGGGACGGGTAGGTATATCTACATACATGTTCCGCAAGGTCTATAAGACCAGACCAGAAGAAATAAAATAGTATATCAAGGACATCTACAATGTCACCAGGCTACCAATGGCAACACCCTTTGCGAAGGCCCTAACATATCAAGCATCATCCCAGTCACACAACAACTTACCCCCGTTAGCATAGAAGTCGACATGTCCCAGTGGGTCCGCTATGCCGAACCCGTCGATATTCGTATGCAACACGTCCACGTAATGCGCCGCGTCGGCATGGAGTCGGGCTGTAGGCGGTACGTTGCGGAAGCAGGGACCGGCTGGATCTAGGCCTAGATAAATATGTGTTTACTGGTTTAGCTTTAGTCTTTACGTTAAATGGTCATTCAGCCTACAGTCTACATAGAATGGGTAAACACTACACAAATAGTGATGCTGTAATTGCACAGTAGCGACACGACACCCTCCCGAAACGCGTAAAATTATTTAATTTTTTATGTCCTGTCCCATTAGAGACAGTTTCTTCCTTATTGGAGACGGGTAAAGTTCATAAAGGATCATGATCGACGATGGCCGTATGGTGGATTTCATAAGTCTTAAGTTAGTTGGTGCCTAAGCGATTTTGTTGCATTTAAAGTGTTGTACCTATCTAATAGCATACCTATTTTCCAGCTTCGCATTTTACTTTTAGGTACCACTGTATTTTTTAGCTTTAGTGTAGCTTTTTCAGTCGTATATAAAATCGTACAAACCAGTAAGCCTTGCGGGTCGTCGGCCGGTCAGCTGTTTATAGGTGTCGGCGGCGTACGATGCGATGTGGGCGCCCAGACTGGCACCCACCAGCTCCATCCTCCGAGGAGATAAGCCTTGGAAGGTCAGCGAGGCCAAGAACCTGCCTAGCAACTCGCCCAGCGGCTTCGTGATGCGGGCGGCTCTGGAATGTTGAGCAAGTCTATTGAAAAATAGTATTCACCAAGAGGATAAAGCAGTGTATTTTACCTCACTGGCACGAGGTACCTATATTGATTCAAGATCGCCCAAAACGAAGAAACCTTCATCCCCGAGAAGATTAATACTCTGCTTTTCACACCTTCTGCGAGGTTGAACCACCATAAAGCAATTCGACTTTTTAACATTGGATTTTTTTGGAAACGTTACAAATTCAAATCACATTATTGACCAGCGGTTTATAATGAAATTCAGGGCTAACATATTTAAGTTAGGTTTGCATGACATAAGAAAAAATTTACATTATCGAGCAGGTGGTGTAGAAACTATTTCTAGAGCGTAGAAAACTGCTAACTCAACTATGCGTGTCATTGCAAGAAACCATTTTGTGCACATTGGTGGCTCCAAAGTCTCCTCCCCTACATACCTATAAAATAAAATGTAGGTATATACAGGTATCTAAGGTTTTCCGCACAACTCTCTCATAACGTGTGAAGCCGTTGTGATTTTTTACCGACCTCCACGAATCACGAAAGGTGCCTGCGACCACATGATACTTACTAAAAACTCTCGTATATGAATGCATATGATCGGCGAGTGCCACTAAATATGCATATACATCTCAATACAAGTTCCAAGAGCCTCGAGACAGCTAATTGCGCGTTTCCTTTGCGTGTGTAAGTGGGAGCAAAAAGTAGCGCGCCAGTAACCGGGAGGTACGCCGCATGTGCGAACGACGCATATATAAGGATTTAGTCACATTGTAAGCGAGTGTAAAGACTGATGACTAACTATTCATTCAAGATTTAGTTAAAAACTATCTCATACGAATAAATAGTTGATTTGGGTTTCGTACGCAAAGGGTGCCAACGGTACCCTATTGCTAAGCCTCCGCAATCCGTCCGTCCCTCTGTCTGTATCTCATGAACCGTAATAGGTAGACTGTTAAATTTTCACAGGGTGTGTTTATATTGCCGCTACAACAAAAAATAAAAAAAGTTAAAATTGAAAGGGTCTCTTCATGAAAGAAACGTCTTTTTTTCGGCATTTTTTTGCCTTGAGGTTCGGAACCCATCGTGTGTCACATGACCGTTTTTTTTTTAATTGATTGGAAATGTTATAAACCTTTTGAAGAGAGGAATCGAAAGGCTGGAAATAGTATATGCTGTAATGACGTGGCGGAATAAATAGGTACTCCACCTTAAAATGCAATTTATGACTCTTGGTGGTAAATGAAAAAAGAAAACACTTTTTTGAAGAAATGTCTTAAGATGTCTAAGTCAATAAGAGCCATCTATTCCTAGCTCAATGGAGCCATCCCATTAAGGCTCCTACAAACAGGCGCGATACGCGACGAGAATCGCACGCGACACAAAGGCACCGCTCGTCGCGCGACAGGCGGTGCCCTTGTGTATGTATAGAATATAACGAGCGGCTCAAGTGAGTAAACCCTTTTTAAATTAGCTTGTCTGTCAAATCGCTTCTCGCCCACAGTAGGACCAGTCGCAAGTTATTACCATATTGAGATCTCATGGGAATGTAAATGTTATTTTTATCATTAGAGACTTGAGTACAGACGACAGGTGCCCTCAGAAGAAGAAACTAATTAAACAGATTTAGGAATGTGTTGCCTCATAATTTTCGTCTTAGGTACGTCAGAAATCTAGGTAAATGCGAAGGCTGAACGGAGAGGTCGTCAGCTAAATTATTGCCTTGGCTATACGGTAAAAGGTTGATTATTAGCATAAATATAGAAGAATACTCCGGGAACTGTACCACCTCCATGACGTTAAAAAGGAGTTTCGGTTTTTTCAAGTTTTATAAAACCGAATCATTTGTTCTGGAAAATATAATAAAGTTTTGTCATGGAGTTTTAGTCTACTTAGTATTCTGAATATAAGTAACATCTCTAGTACCTACCACATGTTATGCAAATAAATGATTTTGGCACAAAAAGGACCACCCTGAAAATCAGCACCTTTACTCTGTTACACCTTTACTTATATACTCAACTGTCGGTAAAGAGACACAATTACTTTTCTATTATTAATTTATTACCGACCTTAATCAGCTCGATCGACAGTCTATGAGGGGCTATGCTCCTCCTGGGATTGATTTCCGTGTTGGGAAAACTGTTATTGGGTTTTTTCCTCTGGAATTTCTTAGTAACAACCCAGGGTTTGGATTTGTGCCCATCATCATCATCAATCTATATTCTTCCACTGCTGGACGTAGGCCTCTCCTAGTGAACGCCACTGAGTCCGATTTTCGGTTCTTCTCATCCTGTCTCTGCCAGCCGCCTTTCGCAAGTCGTCACTCCACCAGGCCGGCGGGCGTCCCACACTACGTTTGCCTACGCGGTCTCCACTCTAAAACTCGTTTTCCCCAACGATTGTCGGTTCTACAAGAGATGTGACCAGCCCATTGCCGACTGGATTGCATACTCCAAGTATAGCTCTCTCCATAGCTCGCTGAGCGACTTTAAACATATGACCAGTCTAACCGTGAGATGGGATTTGTGCCCGGTTGATGGCAATAGGCTCGCCCCCTATTATTTGAGACTAAAACATAACTGGCGAAATATGGGAGTATCTAGTAATAGGTACCGTACACCGTCTGTATCCAGGCGTGTTGTTATGTGTACTTGTATTTATCACTAGGTACCGGTGTTACAAGAAAGTATTAGCTATAACCAGCATAAAAAAAACCTAAACTGGTTTTTAAGATTCAGAAAATCAGCCAGTACCTACTGAACCAGTTTGTAGGTATTGGCTAATGACTTGTACTGCTTCCTTCGCTCGCTCCCTTTATGGAGTGTTCCTTAATGAAACTTGCGAGAAGCTGTTATGTTATACAACAGGCAAGTCTTGTAACACCGTAATACGGCAATATTGTGCTTTTACTTGAAATACCGAGTATTATCAAACTCAAACTCAAAGCATTTATTTCAAATAAACCAATTACCGGCACTTTTGAATTGTCAAGGGGTTGGCCAGTCAGAAAGATGAAGCTAGTTGCCCATTCCAAAGCGTAGTAGGTACCTATGGAGAAGAACGGGCAAGAAACTCCATGGACACTCTTTTAAATCAAAATATTGTTACAAAAAAGTGGTTACATCATTCATGTTGTAATTATATAATGTGAGAACGATGAACGAGAAACACGTGCACGTTAAAAGCGTCCGTAATAAAAAGAAAAAAAAAACAATTATGGAATTAAAATAAGCCGTGGCAGCTAAGAAATGACCAGTGCCTACTGACGGCGCCCGTTCACGAACATGACGCATGGATCAGCACCATTCAGCTCAACCATTTTGAAGGGAACTCAATGATCCAATCAATACACATCTCTCATACTTATTTCATATTCGATGCCTCCGATTCATTCATTCATTCTCATAATTCAAAACGTTCAACATCTAGCCGTATTCTCATGTCAGCGACAATCAATGTCAAATTTGGTAAACGTTATATTGTTTTTGACAGATTGATATTATTATTATTTGTTTTTAGATTGCGAATTCAGAGGGGTAATTCACGTATTTGTATACGTGAATTACCCCTCTGAATTTAACTACAAAACAGAATGATTTGTCATTTTCTTAAATATTTTCTGTAGGCAATACGTATTTAACCGGTCGCGCCCCGTCGGAGCCAATTGGTTATACAGGGTGTCCAAGAACCTGGCGTCCAACTGGATTCCCACGATGCCCCAAGTTCTAACAGTACTCAGAAAAATATTTTAAAAAATCCACCCCATTTACTTACAGAATTATACTGATTTCAAAAAAAAAAGGGGAAATGAGCACCCTGTGACATACTTTTGAATGCTGTGACTGCTAATGCTGATAATTTCGATATTTCTTGGAGGTTTTGTAATCTAGGGTATTGCTGTGTCTAAATAGAATGTAAAAATAATGTACTTATTGTACCATTTTAAAATAAAATATTATTTTAACTAAAGGTGATATGGAAAACTATTGAATTTCGCAACTTTGACCGACTGTAGTGTAAAAAAAATGTACCAAAATAGTATGGCAAGTGACGTCAAATTTTGACGCGTTTATTCCTCTTTTTAAAAAGGTATAATACTTACACATTAATTTGAAAAAAAAAATTTTGATAATATTTTTACTCAACAACCCAATTTTTACGAAGTGCCTACCTACTAACGGTAACTGTCGGACCCTTTCTTATCTTAGAAACTGTTATGTTACTACTATTATTTACTTCGGTTCCAAGAGTGAGCAAGAAGGAAATACACACAGGTAGATGGGTTCCCAGTAGAATAAAAGCAAAGAATGTTAGTTTAAAGATATTTTATTACAATAAATGTTCAAAATGTTGACCACCCGCGGCAATACAAGCTCTCACTCTCCTTAAAAAGGACCGCTTTATGTTTCGCGAGTAACTTTTTTGACGTATCACCTGCACTGCTTGTGTTATCTTCTCACGAAGGTCAGCGATGTCATTAATGGGCTTCGCATAAACGAGCTCCTTCATAGTTCCCCAGAAAAAAAAATCCAGCGGATTTAAGTCAGGTGAGCGGGCTGGCCACGGGATTGTTCCTGATCGCCCAATCCACCTGTTCGGGTATTGCTCGTCCAAAAACTCTCTAACGGATACGCGAAAATGTGCTGGACAGCCGTCGTGTTGGAACCACATATCTGGTGGGGTCTCTTCTAGTAAGTTTGGCAAATCATTTTGAAGAAAATTTAAATATGATTCGCCAGTCAAATTCTCGGGCATCTCAAATGGACCAATAATATTCCCACAGAGAATACCGGTCCACATGTTCACTTTGAACCGGTACTGGGATCTATCTTCTCGCATCAAGTGCGGATTTTCCACATGCCACTCGTGCAAGTTGTGTAGGTTCATGTAGCCATCCTTCTTAAATGTTGATTCATCTGACCACAAAATTTTGTCGATAAAGTTTTCGTCTTCTCGATGTTTTTGCAGGATTGTTTCACAAAACGCGACTCGGCTCGGATAGTCTCGAGGTAAAAGACTTTGCACTCGCTGTACGTGGTACGGATGATATTCTTCTTTTTGGAGAATACTGTGTGCTGTGCTCTTCGGTATCCCCGTATCAGCTTCTATTCCTCGCACAGAGATGCTTGGATTTGCCGACACCGCCTCTAAAACTTCATCGCGTATGAAGTCATTTACGGGTCGTCCTTCACCAGCTACTTGATTGGGGAACCGCCCGTCACATAGTGATCTGTGCACATTAATGAAAACTCGATGGTCGGGATATCGCGTAGCCCTCGGATACCTTTCTCTGTAAAGTCTCGCTGCAGCTCGTCCATTACCTCTACATTCTCCATAAATGTAGTGCATATTTGCGTATTCTTGCGGAGTGTAGGTCGCCATGGTAGCACACACAAAACACAAACTGTCCAAACACAGGCAAAGGTCGTCGTAAAGAGTTCGTTTCAAAGTCCAGAGCACAAAGAGTAATCGAGTCCAATAAACAAAGCTTTAAATCGTAGTACGTGATCAATGGTAACAATAAGAGAGAGGTGCGTAGTAACGGCAGGAGGCAGTGACGCGTACTGACCGTACTGTTATCCTAAATAGCACGATCCCAGATAGCGTCACTATCTATCTCACTCGCACCTCTAACCTTTTTCTCCCTCACTCTTACCTGAATAATGGGGTACCATAAAGAAGAACCAGCAAATCGCAAAGATAGTTTCTGTCTTGCTCCCTCCTGTTGTAATAACGAATCACTATGGTGAGATGCATGCACATACCGTCCCTTACGGTCTAACCTGTTTTTTGAGAGGCCTGTTGTTATTTTTATGAGCATACAATAGTAATTCTTTAGAGGTTAGATTCAATTCGTCGTAAATTTTTCTTTCTAAGAATTCTGTAAGACATCGTAAAAATTGGGTTGTTGAGTAAAAATATTATCAAAAATTTTTTTTTTCAAATTAATGTGTAAGTATTATACCTTTTTAAAAAGAGGAATAAACGCGTCAAAATTTGACGTCACTTGCCATACTATTTTGGTACATTTTTTTTACACTACAGTCGGTCAAAGTTGCGAAATTCAATAGTTTTCCATATCACCTTTAGTTAAAATAATATTTTATTTTAAAATGGTACAATAAGTACATTATTTTTACATTCTATTTAGACACAGCAATACCCTAGATTACAAAACCTCCAAGAAATATCGAAATTATCAGCATTAGCAGTCACAGCATTCAAAAGTATGTCACAGGGTGCTCATTTCCCCTTTTTTTTTTGAAATCAGTATAATTCTGTAAGTACATGGGGTGGATTTTTTAAAATATTTTTCTGAGTACTGTTAGAACTTGGGGCATCGTGGGAATCCAGTTGGACGCCAGGTTCTTGGACACCCTGTATAATAAAAAATTATAATAATCAGTTGACTAAAAAAAATTGTATAATGCACGACTTACATAGGATATGTTCGCACCAGTATAGGGAATATCTCCAAAACGATAACGTTTCGCCCCAAACCAAGGTACAGGGCCATGAAGGATCGCACCATCGGAGAGAAGGAGCCATCCATGTAGCCGCTGATCATCACCTAAGAAGATTCAACATTTAATTAAGTAAGAGGTACAGGGAAGTATAAAATAAAATAAAATTAGTTGGTAAAACTTTACAGCCGTATTCCGTCTCATTACGAAACGAATTCTAACTTTGGTCCAAGCTTAAACCTTTTAACCAGTTTTTGTATTTTGAACCTTATTCCGATCCTTGTAAAATTCTTAATACAAAGTGAAAAATATCGGGTTTAGAATCAGCTTTTTGTATTCAGTATTTTAACATTGTCTATACTTAGTTCAAAATTCAAAACTAGCTCGAATAAGATCGATAGACTTTATTTCGAAAACTTAAACATTTTTGCTAAACGAGTTAAATGTCGACTTTTTGAATAAGCATAAGACGATATAAGCCGAAAATATAGTTTTTATTTATCAAAACTCGTCGTTACGGAATTATACAATCTGACTGAATTAAGTGAAGCCTTGATCGTTAATTAAAGTGAATGAATATTAGCATAATATTACCTAGTTTATCTACCAAATTAGAGTCACGGCCACGAGTTCATGTAGCTATCGGTATCGATTTCATTCCAATTTTGTTTAGAAAAAAAAAACATTAACATCACGCATATTTTTCCCGAAATCAATCAATATACCTGGCCTCTCCCAACTATTATGGGGTCAGCTTCAGGTCTAACCGGATGCAGCTGAATACCAGTATTTTACATGGAGCGACTGCTTATCTCGCCTCCTCAACCCAGTTACTGGGTAACACGATACCCTTTGGTTATACTGGTTGTCAGACTTTTGGGCTTTTCCATCGGAAAACCAGCTGGAAATATTTATTTATTTATTTATTTATTTAAATGCCTTAAAACTATCATTACAGGTCTTACAAACCTAATGCGATAGCTAAGTCACACACACAAAATTAAAAATAAGTCACAACTACATCTCAGGATCATAAAAATCATTGTTTGTAACATAATGTAAACAATAGTACTTTTGCGAATTCACCCCAGTGACATGTAAATATATCCATTTCGACCTGAATATAGTTGATGGTGCGAATTGCTCGAGTTAGAGGGGTTTTGGCCAGCAAGTTGGTATTTAAATATATATAAACCACGATAGGTTCTTAGCGGTATTTCTTATGTAGGTATCTGGTAACGTATACAGTCGTCTACATGACTTATACAGCATACCTACCATTGTGGCTACCATGCAATCGAGTTTTCCATAATGGCGTTATATTCAATTTAATCAATGGTGTATTCTCGATGCAACGACCTCTAAAATATTATCTTTTTCCTTCCAGGCAATGAACTGGCTAGTTCGTGTCAAATCAACTCAGCTTATCGCAGTCCACTGCTGGACATAGGCCGCTCCCAGGCTGCGCCACAACACCCTGTCCTCTACCTTCCACATCCGGTCTGTCCCAGCCACCTTCTTATGGTCGTTGGTCTATCTGACCGGGGGGCGTCCCACACTACGCTTGCCGATATACTTATAGTGCGTTTAGTAAAATTTAATTGTAATAAATATCACCTGCGTTTTCCCCTTCATGAGGTCGAGATGTTTGGCTGCGCAGGCGGCGCCCTCTATGCTCAGCTTACATCTCGTCTCTCTGTAGCCGAAGAGACCAGACGATGGGTACGCTACCACCACTGATAAGGATCGCTTTGTTTCTTCTGAGAGTTTGGTTGTACGGTTCATTCCTGGACCTAGGCAAATATATATGGACAGTATTAATACTAATTTTATTTTATTTATTTATCGAATACAGACACGGTGTTCCATGTTAATATACTTGAAAAACTATGTTAGTAACCTAAATAACTAAATTAAATCACCTACATACAATTAAATTGCACTTAAAATAAATTCTTAAGTTAAATCGCAATCATCTTTAAATCCATATTTTTTTTTAAATCATTTATAGCTTTAAAATAATTATAATAATTAATATCATAGAAACAAATAAAATAATTAAAAATATAAATAAATTATCATTTCATCCGTAGATAGGATCCTTTTCTTAATCTTATTGACTAATGATTGAAGAAATTTTTTGTGGGGTTGTTTGGACTAGAGGTTTTGAATTGTTGATAAGGTAGGTACTATTGTTGCACATAATTGTTATAAAACTATGCCTAACTGATCAGCTGGGTTAACAAAATTCAAAGACCAACTTGATTATCACAAAAAACATTTGCTTGGCTTTAATTTTAAAGAGCAAACTGTTCAGGTAATATAATTTTTAAATACAAGGTTAAATGTTTAAAAAAAAATCTTACAGTCAGCCATCAACCCAGCCGGTTCCCCAGTATCCTCCGCAACCACAAATAACCAACATATCGTCGAAAACACCAACACTTTCATAATCACCAACAAAATAAACACTAAATCAACATGTTGATAACACAAACTTATGTGCGTGTGACCCACTACCAGATGATCATTGAACTAACTCGTCTGAGTATTTAGTTTCCTTTGCTAAGGCCAAAATAATATAGTCGTGCATATAATTGACCTACGAGCTATAAGGAGTTGTGGTAATGAATACACGTGAATAATTATTGCTATAATCTGTTCATTCAATGATGATTGATATGACATTACAAACGAACAACCTTGGTTATAAATTGTAGTTACTCTATATAATCAATAATACAATAACCGTTTTTCGATATCAGTGATGCCAAACAGCGAATAAGTATTTGGCATGTGTCAAATCGAGCATCATAAAATGAACTGACTATAGTGAGTTTTAGATTAAGTACTTACCTACTATAAAATCAAGTGGCTTCGGGGATTGTTGAAGTATTTCAATTTAGAACGGCATTTTAAAAAGTTGAAGCGTCTGTTATGACGGGTGGACCAAAAAGGCGATTAAGGTAAGGGTTATTTTTAAATAATGAATAGCTTACATTAAATAGACAATGAGACGAATGTCAAAAAGGCAAGACAAGTAACAAATCTGACAGTAAATAAAGACGACAGCGAAAGACACAAACAATACCTCAAAAAAAAAAGCTTTTAAATTCTCAGGAAGACGAACCGACTTCTAGGCTTTACTTCCTATCTAACAAATAAGATAGAAAAAAGGAGACCACTGCGATACCAGTGCGACGATCGTTTTCTTGACAGACGAACTAGATCTAATCTAACCAACCAGTTAATTTAATTTCCGAAGGATAACTGGCAATCTGGGTTCTTGATACTAAGCAGTTAATGTATCCTTTCCAGCACAATGGATGATGAGTAACTCCTGGGCATAGCGAACATTTTAACGAAGACTTAATACAATTCAATGATGATATTTAAAATAACAATTTTTGTTTCTTTTAATTCATTGTGTCCTCGTTATGTCATTTTAATGAGAATGTTTTGTATATCATTACCAACTGGTTTATAACTCAAACTTTAGTTGTAAAGAAAAATTCAGTCCAGAAGTATTGGAAATTACCACAATGGCGGTCATATGGAGTAGGCATGACATTTATATTTATATTTTTCAGAAGTTGAAGCTCTTTTAACTCGTAACAGTTAAATGACGTAGCGATAGGGCATAGTGACGTCGTAGCAATGACTTATCGAAGGCGAATGACGTATCTATAAAGACAGTTCCGATCATATTATACAATATATATTAGTCTATGGTCCCGATATCCATGCGATTACCGTACCGTATTTTTCGCGAATATAATTTTAATACCATATTAATGTACAATAATGTAGTATAATATATATAGCAGTATAGTCAAAAGTGTAGACAACAAGATTATTTCCTTATCGTATCGGAATATCTCCTGTTTTCCCAAACGAATTCTCCGCAGTTCCATTGGTATGTCTTGTAGATGGACAAAACAATAGGAGAATACTGAATTGAATGAAATTTCTTAAATCAGTCAGATGAACTATTTTAATTTCCATGTCTCTGTCGTGTAGAAACGGCTGTTCTTTTCCATTATTATTTGATTTCGTTTCGGTAGATCTTCGGTATCTTAAAATGTTATTAGTTTTTAAATTAAACATCTTGGCTAGTCAACATTATTGGTTTTTGTTATATGTATGGGCACCTACTGCGACTTAGGACTGCTGCGTCAGTCCAATATATGAGCTTGTTGTACGTATCGGTTGCGTTATTTATCTCCCCCCCCCTGCCCTTCGGTTATAACAGTTTAATTCGTGTCTCATCGGACAAGAACAATGATCTAATTTTAATTTCGAAGTTAATTTCATCCGTATTTTTGATTCGTTATTTATATTTTCTGAAAAGTCACTCATGCTTTTCATTTTGTGTTATAATAAATTGATCTACAGAATTAATAACTATTGATTTATTAACAATTATACAAACATTGGTAGTCAATTTAAGGTAAATACGTACATCCTGTGCGAGTTATCATTATTAAAATTAATACCTAATTAATGCAAAGTTTGCGTGATATTGATTGGTGGTATTAATAGGTGCCAATAACATTACTGTTTATTATTAAAAACAGCTTTATTAATTACTTTAATAATGTGGAAACATTTACCTGACTGTCTCGATAGTCTTGTGGTCGCGAGTGCGACTGCCAGCTGAGGTCCTGTTCCTGTCTTCTGATGGCTTGATCCCCTGTTTGGGTAGTTTTATTGGGTTTCTCCATTTGAATCTTCTGTAAAGGTGTACCTTTACTTACTCCTTCGGGGATCACAGGCATGATGCCGTAATATATTAGGTATTTTTGAAAGATTGCACTGAATCTGGCTAAGAATTTATAATGCGTACCTTTGAAACATTAAATGGAATATGATGCGTTAATTACTTTGTTAGTACAATTGGTTTACTTGCGTACTTAATTACTTATAGGCTTGTTAGTGTATCCTGTATGAACCTCTGATTCTGTCAGTTTAATGACACAACAATTTTCAGCTTGAAGGACTAAAAACAGTACATCTATCACCATTCTTATTATTCATATTCTTACCTAACTGCTTCGGCGTGAAATTTAAAATCGAGAAATAGTATTTGTTTTTTTATGACCAAGTGCAGCAACGTTTGCTTGTTTCAAAACAAATGCAAATTCTCGGTAACATTTCCTTAGGAAATCTGCTTTTGTTTTTAGTCAATTAATTTTTTTTTTTTTTTGACGGTTGGAAATCATCAAGTAACTTCTCCCCTCTGGGCGGAGCGGGAGAGCGTGTCAGACTCTTACTGGGTAAAACCCACCCGTGTTCCTTCAGTTGCCTGTGCCAGGGGCCACGGTAACCTTTTCGGACTTTCCCGCAACCCTGGCAGAGTCAATTCAAGCCTGATTTGTTTTATTTACCTCATTTTTGAGCCCGTGATTACAAAGTGAGCTACCGACTGCGAGCAAATGGGCAAACGTCCAACGAATAGTAAAAGACACATTGTACTTGAACTATTGAAAGTAGTCATCAGGGTTCAAAACTGTTTACAGCTTATGGCACCTATGTAAAATAACATTTGTCTAATCAAGGCATGATGGATGTACTATAAATAAAATGTTATATCACCAAGTTGACGTAAACAAATCCTATGTTTTTAGGAGTTGACAAGGAAAATTGTGCAAAATTCCACTCAGACTGTCCGGTAGGTAAATGGTTGCAATACATTGAAATTAGTAGGTATAGCAATATCAAATAGGTACTGGTTTTTCTTCTATCTACTAATACTAACTGTACGAGAACTATTAGTAGTTAGACATGCTAGTTCGGACTTGTTGTAGAATGTTGTTCAGTAAGAAGATTCATTTGGGTTGTACCTATAGAGATATTGTTATCTCACTAATTACATAATATGACATCACGCCTGTCTTCCGCGAAGGATAAGGCAGAGGTGTACCTGTAGTACATTCACATTTGGCCACTTATGTTTAAGTCCCGTGTATCAGGGGGCGAGCCTATTGTCACCAACCGGGCACAAATTCAGACTCTGGACTATACAGGGTTATTGGTAAAACACCATCAACCTCTTAAGGGGTCATTGTACTCATCATTGTGAACAACTTTTACTATGGGACCAAATATGAAATCGCGAAAAAAAATCAGCTGGTCCCTACATTTTGACGAGTTCTGTAAACATAAATGTAGGGAACAACTGATTTTTTTTCGCGATTTCATGTTTGGTCCTATAGTAAAAGTTGTTCATAATGATGAGTGCAATGACCCCATAAGAGGTTGATGGTGTTTTACCAATAGCCCTGTGTATTATATTTATAATCAGCCTATAATGTTCTTACTACTGGGACACAGGCGTCCTCTCGGTGAGAGGGAGTGTGCCGTAGCCCGAAACCCACCATGCGGGCCCAGTGCGGGTTGGTAGATGTCACATGTCGACGCTGGACTGCTACTGTGAAATTCCAAACGGAAAACCTAATAACCCTGCCCGACCCGGGAATCGAACCCAGGACCTTATGCTCAGCAGTAGCAGTTGTGACAACTAGACTAACGAGGCACTCACTAATTATTTCCTCATATATTCGGTAGAGTAGTTATTGGAGTCCCAGCTAAAGCACGGTCACTGTCGGACTGCATAGAAAAGAAAGAGAAGCGCGATGACACAAACCTGGTAATTTATTGCAAAATATGAAGCAATTCTCTAAGTACAAAAAATCTATTGATTGGACTAAAAAATTAAAACACTATCACGTTGGTAAGTTGCTTGAAGAACAATCTGAAAACAAAACAGAATGATTGCATGTTTATTAGTATGGTTTTTAATCTTTAAAATATTTTTTTAGAGATATCTCTTCCTGACTTTTTTCTATCGTATCAAATTAGTTGTGTTATGTTTTCAACACACTATCTAACTAGCATATATCCTGAAGAATATCATAAATTTTTCTGATTTTGTTTACTGCAGTGGATCATATATTTTTAGGCATTATAAAACTTGCGTTTAGGTCATGTAGTCCCCTTAAGCTAGCTTCGCGCAGTACTACGCTGTTTTTGGGGGTTTTAATAGAATAAGAGAGCGGGTTAGTTGCGTAACACATTATCAGTAGCAAAGGCTTTCAATATGACAGTTCAACAACATTCATTGCGTAATTTACGTTGTTGAGCAGACAATTTTATCGAACATATGAAGCAATGCATTAGCAATATCCTTCAAAATGATTCAAATTATTATTGATATTGTGTTGCGCAATTAGGGTGCAGCTTATACTGGTTTTGTTACCTCTGGCAAAAGTGTTTTATTGCAAAAAATATTTATGTGCAATAATTATTTAAGGGGACTAAAGGTCATGTAAGTAGTCCCCTTAAATAATTATACAATGACAATTATTATATAATGACATGATATCAAAGCATGATTGCTGAAGCCTCTTGGCTTCGACTAACAAGGCTGTGTCACAAATGGACATTAGTTAATTAGTTTTAAATTTTTGCCGGAATTACAGATTTGTAACGTCGACGGACCGACGTCTTTCGGATCAATGATAATAACGATTCTAATCTAGAAACATAATAAATTATATTTATTCTGTAAATTGGTATAAAAAACACCTTTACGCGTCCCAATATTTTTAATACAAGATGGAGGACGGTGTTTAATTCGACTACTCCGAGAAGAAACATCGTAACAAAGTCATAGGTCATATAAGAAATCGATTGGTTCGCTTAGCATAAATTAATTAAACACGTATCGATAACTTCCTTGAAGCTTGTTCACATGAAAACCTATTCTAGGCATGCGAAAAGGAAGCCTTGAGAAATTAACAGAGGAAGTGAAGGAAATCGTTCAGCTGACCGGCATGCAGGTTTGATACAGTTCCAGGAACCAATAGGTTGCACCTGTTAATGAAATTGTGTCCATTTTGGATGAGGAGCACTGACCTTGGGCTTTACAGAGCATTGGCAGGTCTTGGTGAAATTGTGTCAAACTCAAACTCAACTCAAAGCATTTATTTCAAATAAACCAATTACAGCCACTTTTAAATTGTCAAGGGGTCGGCCAGTCAGAAAAATGAAGCTAGTTGCCCATTCCAAAGCGTAGTAGGTACCTATGGAGAAGAACGGGCAAGAAACTCCATGGACACTCTTTTAAATCAAAATATTGTTACAAAAATAGTGGTTACATCATTCATGTGGAAATTATACATGTGAGAACGATGTAAAAAGACATGCACGGTCAAAGCGTCCGTAATAAAAATAAAAAAAACAATTCAGGAATCAAAATAAGCCGTGGCAGCTAAGACATGACCAGTGCCTACTGACGGCGCCCGTTCACGAACATGACGTATGCATCAGCACCACTCAGCTCAACCATTTTGAAGGGAACTCAATGATCCAATACACACGCCACCACCAGCGACACATTTGAGTGAGCATGACATACTCTCAGCCGCCAGGGCACACTAAAGTCAATGAAAGATGAACCCAGTAACCTTTATAGTAGGTACATAGTGCTCACACATGTGCTATGCAATGTATGAGAGAGAACTTCTTGTGTAAAAAAGAAAGAAATAAATAAAGAAAACACATTTATTTAGCACAGATCTAAAGGCACACAACATATAGGTACTGCAATTGGTTAATTGGTAGAGTCGTCTTCAGTGTATGAATTTAAGTCAATTATGAAGTACAAAATATTGATGATCTTAATCAGCTAATCTTCTCAGTCATCTCTCAAACATGTACCTAATTAAATTTGCTCATTCTCAATGATCAGATTATTAATGCGATTAGTGGATGAAAAAAATAAGTAAACGAGTAGATGAACTCAGGAATCGGGGTGAATATTATTTAACAGATTCAGAACACAAACTTGTTGAGTTAGAGACCCGTAGTACAAGTATGTAAATAAATCAATACCAACAGGTAATTAAAACAAACAAATCGTGGGAAGCTGATGATGCGCAGGTAAACGCACTGCAGCCTGTCGCGCTTTCATCTAATTGTTGTGAAGATTTCCAGATCGTGTTGCAGAAAGCTTATTATTTATGCTCTTGTATGGAGACGCGACGCCGCACCGGTTGGCCGCTCAGTCACACACTAGCCAGACAGGCAGACAGACGCGTACGTGCCGGCTCAAAAAATAAAAAAGATAAAGTTATAAAATGATAGTCGATTTTTGAAAGTGAAGTTTTGACTACTTCGTTCTTTGAAGAAGTCTGAAACGTTTATTGGACTGTACAATGATGAATGATTCAGTGGGGGTATCGAATGACACTTGGCAGTGGTACCGGGAAGTGATCAGATCATGGCTGGAGGATCCAGGGGTGGCAGAGTTCGAGGGGCTCAACATGACGGCCCTGAAGATGGACCAGGCTTACATGGTCGGGGCGTCGGAAATCGATGTTGGAGTTTACAGCGTTTCTGATGATTGCTTTCGAGTGAGTACTTGAATTTTACTTTCAAACACATACATATATAGATAGATAGCATTAAGGGTGATAACTTTTAAGGTGTAGGGTTTACTTCATAACAGCTTTTTCTTAATCTGTTTATAAAGGGTGACTAAACCTGATTTATTATTAAGTTAATGCTGCGGTTGCAAAACGAGTTCCGGTGATGTTTGTTACTGTTTTTTTCTTGATCACACTTATTTTGACTGCAAATTCACTTTAAACAAAAGCTTAATAATGAACAAATGCATTTTAATGATAAATTAACATACCTACAGCTGTTATTGAATATCCTGGAACAATTTTATTGTATAAGTTCGGTGGAACTTTATGTGATGTCTGCGCCATTTCATTTTGCGTGTCACTTACCCTACCGTGTTTCCAAAAAAAGGAACAGCTGGTACGGTAGGCTGCATTAATTGGGTACCCCAGTTGTATTAAAATTAACTTTGGAGGGGGGTACCCACATCGTGACGCTGACTGTAGGTACCTAGTTACCTACCCACCATTTGAACTTTTATGAAAAATACGTGCCTGGCAATTTATTAAAGGTCATTGCTCCCTATCACAACATTGTACTAACAACAAAGTGTTTGCACAATGAAAAACGCTTGTTTCCAAACATCATGCGTTTAGTAAACGATATAAAAAAATATAAACAGTACTTAGTACTATTATTTCTAAGGTTTCTTAAGGCCCAAGATTTCTTTCAGATTCAAACTTTAATGCCCCGTTTGACGTGCGTCTTATAGTTCGGAAAACACCTTGGAAAAACAATCTCTTCTCTTAAAAGTGCACCTCTACATCTTCTTTATTTCATACTCTTCTTCTGTCCTTTGTCTGTTTTTCTGTCACGGAACTGTTCTATATGTAGATACCGAAGTTTAGAAGATAGGTACCTAGATTACCTACATTTAGCGCACTATTTTCACGGCATTTTTTAATTTTTTTTCTTTATTTTATGGACTTTATCGCTGAGTGACAACGTCGCCCTGTAACATCAGCACAAACAACTAAACCTAAAAACAGTTAACGCTTACTTCAAAACAAAAAATGCCAGTTTGTACAACATCCTAGCTTGCTCCGATACAGGACTAGCCAGGACGCACTCTCCAAATATCGTACTTATTTATTGGATCAAAGCTTTATTCCGTACACACTCCATCAAAACATGTTGCACATCTTCGACTACTCTGCATTCTTCACAGTTGGATGACGTAACCTTTTCCACCAGAAAACCAAATTTCTTTGACAGAATATCGCGGCATTTCATCGGTCTCAAATCTCTAGTACAAAGCATATAATAATCGAAATAAACGGAATTAATTGGTATCTAATGATGCCAAGGCTTTCTTTACAAAACAATACGCTATGACGCATCACAAATTGTTTATTGAAGGCTATTTACACCTTTCTATGAAAATCATCATTTAGCTAGCCTTTTCCCCACTGTGCTGGGGTCGGCTTCCAGTCTAACCGGATGCATACCAGTATTTTACATGGAGTGACTGCATTGCCTATCCGACCTTCACAAACAGTTAAATGATAAATGGTTTTATTTCTGTAAGTAGGTTTGAACAAACACTTTTACACGTCAATCATATTTTTTTTAAACTAGATGGGGTCGGCGTTTCCTATCTGACTACTCTGAGAAGAAAGGCCGAAACAAACTCAGAGGTCACAGTCTCTTTTAAAGTCCAGACAAAATCTTGGTTAGGTCATGTGAAAGCTATGTAGATCGGTGTCTGCAATGGTCTTTTGAGGAAAGAACCACACAGATTGAGTGGACCTGTCCAGTCAGTGCACGCAATTGTCAGTAATCGTGCAGCTCAACTTAGACTCAAGGAGCTCAACGATTCGACGAACAATACCAAAGAAAGGACATTTGAGTAGGCCGCATAAATTACTCAAACTGCCAGATCATGATTACGTTGAGAAAAATATTTACAGCGTAATATACGCCTTAGTAAGACTGATTATCAGCATAACGACTGTTTTGACAGTGATCTGCAAATGACAGCCGGGACCAACGGTTTAACGTGCTAGCCGAGGCACGGAGGGGTCACGATATGTAATGAATGGTCACCCATCCACGGACCGACCTCGACCAGCGTAGCTGAACCTGCGATCGACCTGTGTGGCTATTATTATTTAGCAACGAGCCCCTTCTATGAAAATGCGGAAAGAATAGTAAACATTACAGCACGTTCGGGTCACGGACGTTAGATACATAAGACACTTAATAACTAAATTCTAAAGCATTTTTTTTTTCCAATTTCTCGCTACGTTTATCTATAAAGAATCTAGGTTATACAGAAGCACTTGTGCAATAAGTAATTTAGCTGATACTTAAACATGTAATATAATACTAACTTTAATGACAATTTTTGTTTCAACATTTTAATTTTGGTTTAAATCTTAATGCGAGCATTAATTTTATAACGAGTAAATGTGATATATAGAGTGACAATGATAGAGTGACTCTATATTTCACATTTACTGATTTATTAGATCACAATACCTACAAGATAACCATAACAAGATTACAATTGACCTTGGTTTTAAGGACACTGATCTTTGCATGTTCTGGAAAGGGATTAATTTGACTTTTACACCTAAGTATTTTATTCTGAGTTAATTTTGAACACCACTGATGAAACCTGAACTTCAAAAACATGATTCAACATGTACAGGAGAGCAATTGCCTATAGCGCGTTTTAGAAAATAAACCCTAGCTGCTAGCTTAGCCAAATTATTATGAGAACAGTCCTTTGTCCTGCAGTAAAACAATGACAGTTTGTTAATAATATTAAATGTCTCAATACATGTCTCATGCGCGATTGCTGTGTGGGGAACCTGGGTCCAATTCCCAGGTCGGGCAAAGTGACATTGGGTGTTTGCATTAGGCATTTCTCAGTGGAAGGCTGGAGTTTGGAAGTTGTCGGTGTGAAACCCCGTGTTTCGGAGAGCACGCAAAGCCATTGGTCTTGCGCCCGATCTCTCCCCAGTCGTGTCAGTTTGCCGTCTCATCGAGCTATGTGAGTGAGGGAACAAAGAGTGCACCTGTGTTTGTGCACAAACTTGTGCACTAAGGGCCGGCTTTTTGATCCGTAGTTAACTCAACCATTAGTTAAAAATAGTAACTAGTTGTTGGATACGGAAAATAAAAATCGGCCCTTATTATCGGCCGGCTCGAGCCCCGCGCCCCGTCCCGCTGCCAGTGTTTGCAGCCCAGGCGAAGCCCTTACAAAAGGATTTCACTAGCGTCACCGCAAGTGCACCGGGCGCTCCAAGTAAGAAGCCTATGTCAGAAAAGGCGCAGTATAGGCCCGAAGATGAGGGTTTCGTGACGGTGCAAAGGAGGAAGCGCCGATTGCGAGCGAACAAGAACCGCTGCGGCAAAGCTCCAACAACGGTGCCCGAAGTCAGCTTGCGCGCCGCTAAGCCGAACACACCGGTGTACATCTCTCGCCTACACTACTCTACTAAGGCGGAAGACATCGTAGAGTACGTGCGCCAGACGACGAGGTACATGCCGAGGGTGCAGTTACTGGAGTCGCACCGCAACGTCAACTTCAACGCGTTCGTGGTGCGCGTACCGAATTATTATCTGCCCGTCGTCGTCATGGAAGAAGATTTTTGGACACAGGACGTGGTGTTCCGTCGCTTCCGCGGACAAGTACCACAGGATAGCTCAAGGACAAGCTAGTGAAGTGCTACTAACATAGTTTTAAGCTATTATTAACACAAGTTTGGTTTTATTTAAGTACTTTATATTATGTTAGTTTGTAAGGTATATGTCTATGGGCCATTGTAGCCTGAAATAAATGTTTTATTATTTATTATTATTATATCTCCTGCGTACTCCGTTGACATTGTAATCGTGACTGAAATTCGGTCAGGAGGATATTATATAAATGTTATAAACAAATTAAATACCTATTAAAGTGGTATTAACTAGGCACTGCCATACTTGATTAAACAATGATAATAGACAGGATTCACTTGTTCGTTTATCACTGTCAATCATAAATAATATAAAGAGCTATTGAAATTTATGGTAGCGAATGCAACGACTGTAACGTAAACTACAACTTTTTGTTGCGACTTTTTGTCTTGTCGTGCCTACAAGACTTTTAGTCGTTCCCCAGACTATTGTTTACTTCGCGTTACAGCCATTATGATAGTCTTTCACTATTGAAACTGAGATACATAGGTTATTTTTAGTTTCTTGATCTCCTTTAGTAAATAGTGTTAATTTATTCATATATCCACTCGTGAGAGATTAACTGTAGATTCTCAGCAACAAGCGTAATCAGGAGTTCAGTCGAGAATTCATTTAAAATTAATATTAAAATAATCTGGATTAGTGACCATTTTTTTTTCGTTTCAAGTTCCTGCATGACACACATAATAGATATCTGAGGTCATCGTAAAACTTAAGACTAGAGATGCCGATGAATTCCACCAGTTTTTATGACAAGTCTTTTACAGTTCAAGCAGTACCTCCGGTTATGGAATGTCTTGCACGTGTCGATAATATGGCGTGCTCAGTCTTTGTCCGCTTTTAATATTCTGGTTAAAAAACACTTCCTCTCTTCTTAAACATCATCATTACATATAATTTCCTTGCTTGTGTCTTGCTTCATGTTTAGTATTATATATATATATATATGTAGATAAGTATATGTTTTATGTATGTAAGTATGTATTTATTGTATATGTTGATGGTACACCACTGACTACCTGCAGTATTGTCTCTCCTTCTCCCTCTAATCCATCCAAAGGTTGTCTGTAAAAGATAGCTTTAGCGATAAGACCGCCCATTGTGTCACCCTATGTCAAATTTCTACATATAAATCTGTAATTTTCATGGTGTACTTAATAAAGAGTATTCTATTATATTGTGTACTTGCTTATAGTGTTCCTAAATATATAAACACGATAAATAAATAAAGAAGCGCGTGCAACCCCTGCACCGAACCTGCACCCTTTAAAAATAAAGAGTAAGGGAAATTTAGTGTAAGAGACAGAGAGGGAGAGACTTTCTTCTCTTTCATGTAAAAAGCTGTATCAAAACGTGACACGTCCTTGACCTTTCACTCTCAAGCCTCGTCTAATTATCGAATCACCGCCTAATAAATTTCACTTCAAAAAACCGGTTAACAAATAAGTATTTTATTATGATCAGATTCGATACCGATCAGATCAATCCACGTTGCACGGTCAATAACAGCTAGATAATTGATTGAATACATTGATTAGTTAAAGTAGCCATGCCATAACCTTAAGCTTGATTGAACTAAAACTATCTAAGCGTAGAAAACAGTTTCAATAATTGCATGGCACCGTTTTTAGATATCTTCTATTCTATCTTTTCTGTATGGCAATTGATGTCGGTTTCGACAATGCTGCCAATGTCAGATGTGAAAGGGATAGCAAAGTGTGTATAAAATTAAAAAAAACATAACCCTGCCTTTTCGTTTCTCCGTAGTCGGGTAAGAAAAGCAATGAAATGTTAGCGTGCGTGCCTTTGATACAGTAGAAATCAATGTAGATCCTGTTGGGGATAGTGCGCGACTCAAACAAACAACAAAATAAATGCATGAAATACCTAATTATTAAAACTCATATACAGGGCTATTGGTAAAACACCATCAACCTCTTAAGGGGTCATTGTACTTATCATTATGAACAACTTTTACTATGGGACCAAATATGAAATCGCGAAAAAAAAATCAGCTGGTCCCTACATTTTGACGAGCTCTGCAAACATAAATGTAGGAAAGTTTTTTTTCATATTTTCTTATTTGCATAATGATGAGTACAATGATCCCTTAAGAGGTTGATGATGTTTTACCAATAACCCTGTATATGTGTATACCGTCTCCACATGAAAGGATAATAATTTAAGTAAGAACTTATCATTTTATATAATTGTGGCGAGTTTGAAGTTATCGTTTCCTATTCGTCAAACATCAATATATGCCTGCCTATCGATCGCCACCGTGTCACCGGGATTTAC
Organism: Brachylomia viminalis; assembly: GCA_937001585.2. Classification (NCBI taxonomy): domain Eukaryota; kingdom Metazoa; phylum Arthropoda; class Insecta; order Lepidoptera; family Noctuidae; genus Brachylomia; species Brachylomia viminalis. The sequence goes on from OW443299.2 coordinate 17,859,887, forward strand.
CCGCTGTTTAGGGAAGTACCCGCATGTTGGCAGGTAATTGTAGGGTAGAACATAAGTAGGTACTTTGATACCGTATCATGTAGCAGAAGGCCTGCAGGTAGGTATTCTAATTATGTGGGTTTAATTATTCTAATGGCAGGTGGAATCGAGTTGACGATCAACGCTATTTTATTAACATTTTATTCAGTTTAATTCCTTTGCTCTATCAATATTGTACTTTCACCAGGTAATATATTTTTTTAAAGTCACCCTCATTGCCTAACACTCTATGAATCACAATCTGAATCAATTTGAAGGATATTGCTAATCCATTGCTTCATGTGTTCGAAAAATTTGTCTGCTCAACAACGTAAGTACCGCAATGAATGTTGTTGAACTGTCAAAATGACAGCTATTGCTATTGTTAGAGTATTTCGCAACTATCCCACTGTTATTACCCTAATTTGTTTGGGTAAAGCGCAGTATGTCTTTTTCCTCCAAACGAATTTTTTTTGAAAAATTGATTGGTCGCAATTTCGCCATAATTTTGTCTTTAGTGTTTGAATTCAGCTATTGAAAATTCATAAACTATCATTAACTTATATATACTTAGAAGGATGTAAGAACTTTATCCCTTACCGGGTAGTTAGGGATAAAGTTCTAGAAATCAAAAGTATGCAATTGGTATATTCGGTTGCCTACCTGCATTATAAGTACTTACGTGCCATTTACGTAACTAAATCAATATACTTAAATCTCAATTTAGGTAAGTTGGTTGAATTGGGATTTATATTGATTTTCCTCATCGCGCATAGCTTTGCTGCCACATATTGACAAATAATTCATCAAAATGAGTTTGACGCCTATGACTGCTAATAGATAGAATGAATACAATCAATATTTTATATTTTGTAATAGGTATCGTAACAAATAATGTGCAATATATTTCTAACTCGCTTTTGCCCGCGGTTTCCTCCACTTCTGCGTGAATGCCGGAAGTTATCCCGCGGGATATATAGGTACTACCGGGATCTTAACCCAGATCATGGTCTACCTGCGTGCCAAATTTCATCAAAATCCGTTCGGCCGTTAATGCGTGAAAATGTGACAGATTGCCAGTTACTTTTGCATTTATAATACCTATTAGGTATTATTGTTATAATAAAGTATGGGTGGATAAGGTTACTCTACTGTAACAGTTCCTAGTAAAAATTTGAAAGACCTGACATGTCAGGGTCCACCAACGCCGCATTGGGGAATCGAAATCGACTCATTTCCGCAGAGAGACTCAAGTCCCAGCTGTAGGAACATTATAGGCTCAAGGCTGATTATGTATAAACAGTTACAATTGAAGGTCACAAGTCAATCATACGCATATTATGCATCTACCATAATCACATAACAACATGTAAAACCGCAGTAAACATTGAAAATCACTGTGTTATTGCGCTATGTGTGTCAAGTATTCGACGCGTGCGCACCGCGGCCAGTTGGAGAAATTACCGCTTGAAGTGATTTAGTAGCGAAGCGTACGAGCGTTGCGAATACTTCTACTACGACTGAGTTCATTACTCGCTGAGACTGACAACTAAATTGTTGCAAAAGTAAAAAAGTTACTAGATGGAAACTTGATATCACAATATTGAACCGTTAGAAAGAAGCTATAGATAGGTAACTTAGTCTATTATTGAATTAACTTCATTGTAGGTATCAGGGGTCTACTCCCTACGTTTTCTCAGAGGTTATAGGCGATTCCTACTCCGTATCACCTACAGACATAAGATTAATTCGGAGCCGGAACCAAAAATGAATGACAACAATTGACAGTTTTCTCCTTTCAGGACGTGTTTTCGCCCGTTCGAAAAATTTAATTTGGCACTTGTTTTGGCGGATCAACTCCATAGGGACGGGCCCGTATCTTATACATCGTTGACGGACTTGGAGAGTAGACCCCCAGATCCGATGTGGCGTGCCGTAAGCGATAGGACACTTGACGTTTAGCGTGGCATGCACACGTACATGGTCCAGGAACTACATTGTTGACGCCACTGCAGATAATTCTGATAAACTCGTAGTTAACTTCTGGTTTGACACAATTTATATTGCCGTCGACACGCTAAGAAGGCGATACTATTGGTTCGACAAATGCTACGCTAGATCGTTTACAGTTTGTGTTTGTTGTTTGGCTAATCACTCGAACTAAATGCTGAAATGCAACTGGATGCTTGATATTCGTCCTATTACTTAGAACGCCAATCACAATTTGTTTTGATTTTACATAATCCAACTTGTTCTATCATTTTTAAAAGAGTAACCGTGGAGTTTCATGCCGGTTTTTCTCTATACGAAACGACTTAAGTATTAGAACCGTGCTTCTAGCTTTTGACGTTTCATAAGTGCTTGAATGTTTAATATTTTAACAGACACAAAGCTATAATGGTTCTGAAATATTTAATTGCTGCGGTCAGCAGTTCAAACTTTCATTAATTCTCAATAATCAAAGGAATGCAAGACTGTTAATATACAGGCTGTGGCGTAAATAATGGATAACCCTAAAACTGTCCATTGTCTACATTATCATCTGTCATTTACCCCACTTATATCGCCTACATACGCGTACATTTTTTTTTTCGATATAAGGGTCCAAAATTGCATAATTCCGTAGAATATATGTTATAATTTAAGAATAAGTATTTTTTGCAATGTTATCTTAGATTGTAATGTAAAATCTTGATACTGGTCTGATAAAAAAAATATTCAGGAGTGACATAAAAAAAACAAAACGAGAACAAGTCACCAATTGTAGAAATGGCAGCTGATTTTGTAAGAGTAAGTAAGATTTTTATTTAAAATATCAATAATTTGGCCATCCATGGGCATATGGCGATATTAGTGAAATAGAAGTGAGTGAGTGTAGTAGTGAGTGTGATAGATAGTGTGAATGATAGATAATAATCTGACCGATCGACAGTTTCAGGGTTATTCATTATTTACGCCACACCCTGTATATGTTCTCAAAATAATTTGATCTTATGAACTGTCAATTATTGCCAGTCAAAGCTCGGCTATTGTATGGGAACCTACCTACCACATATAAACTTTGTAAAACCGTTGCATAATAAAAAGGGTGAAATTAGTCATCGTGAGCACATGCAGTACAAACCTATGAGTCATTCATTACATTATTATTCTGTTGTTGTAAGAAAGTGAACATATGAGATGTTTTTAATAGTGTGTTAATTATGTTTATTGTTATTATTGATGTATTTAATTGTCTCGGAAACATAAATTAATGTTTCATCTGTTTATGGGTCATGTGTTGTTATTTTGTTATTTACCTAAAGCAATGGAGGATTTATACCTTTAAGTAGTAGCTATTGTCCGCGACTTCGCCTGCGATCCAAGATAAAAAGTAACCTTTGTCCTTCTCCAGGTCCTAGGCTACCTACTTATCTGCCAAATTTCATTCCAATCCGTTTAGCCGTTTAGTGTAACAAACAAACAAATTTACTTTCGCTTAAATTAGTTAGGATATATTATATTATATTCTTAGGAATCTTAGGGCAAGAAGAAAGTGGTCCCATAAAGATTATTACTGTTAAAGATTTTCTTTGCTTGTCATTTTTACGACAATTATTAATTCACAGTGTCATGACATTACAGAAACCGCCATTTCTTACGTGATACCGTTTATATGTCAGATTTACAGTTGTAATCATGTTCTTTTCTTTATGATTATAATAAAAACTTTTGTTGATATAACCACTGACACAGCAAGTGATATGCGTTTTCGGAACTTTAAAAGTAGGCAAATAAATAGGTACCTACCGGTACCTACCTATACTACACTTCTATGGTTACAATAAGTGACGTCTTGACTCGAGCTTTAATCTCGAGTCAAGACGTCAAGAAATGGTCTTTAATAATTTTTGTGTGTGAATGAAATTAATGAAGTCATCAAAAAAGTATTTCATAACTTCATACTTCTAAAATAACCAAGTACCTATTATGTTTTGTTATGCAGACATTTTAATTAAGAAATTCACATATTAATTACGAGTATGTGATAGCTAGGCATGTGGGTGTAATGAAGGTTACAAACTTTAAATATTCATTTCCTGCATTATATAAGAATAATGTGTTGGAAGGTAATTTTAATGGTTAAGTAATGAGAGGTTAATAGGATATTAATTACGGTCAAAACATTAAACCACAGAGCGATTTAACGTCCTAATATAAAACGCTTTGTGCTCGGTGGTTTTAAATGGCTTATAGTCATGTGTTTATAAGTAAACCTGTGGTATTCAAATTATTATTTAGTGTTATATGAATATATAAGATATACAGGGTTACTTATAATTCGAGATATATCCGCCAGGTGCTGATAGGGGGGCCAAAATGAAAGAAATTGAACCCCCCATATGTATGGCCGAAGTTCAATAGTTTTCGAGATATTAAATTTTAAGGGTTTTTTGATATTTACCCAAAGTTTGACATGACATTGCAAATAAAAATAAACTACACATTGAATAAGTACCATTAAAAAATTATACTGTAGCTGGCACTTCAATTAAGCTATGCACACAATTAAAAGTACTTAAGTCAACAAAATAGTTAAAAGCGATTAAGCGATGAGTGATTTAAGAATAACATCTTACCAATATTTTCATTATACGCTTCATGAAAACTATAACATTAATCGTACAAATAACTAAAACACCTTTTTTTTCATCATTTTAATTATTATGTCGAATTACAAGTAACCCTGTATAGATATCTAATTTAAAGTCTAAAAAAGCGTTGGAAAATACACCTGGTGGTCATCCGTACGCAGAAAATTGCATTTTATTCCTAATTAATGTCGACAACCCAACACACACCTATGGTCTCTAGTAGGGTCTGATTTATATATTCAAGTGATGCTATCAGTAAGAATGGCTATGCTACAGCAGCCGTTTTACTCTGACGTTTTAATCTCACCGTGAATACTTAGGTGAAGTGAGCAGTCATTAGACCTAACACTAGTGATTGACACAAATGAGAGTTCACTTCACCTAACTTTTACCGGTGACATTTATACAGAATAAACTGGCAGGTCCCTATAGCTTTGTTAATGAACGAGCTTACGTTCTTAAGTTACTATTGTAACTGACCGACCCATCATTTCTAATTGCACTCTCTCTTTCCAGTGTCCCTTCAAGCTGCAGGAGAACATATCAACTGGTGAGGAGAAGTTCTGGGTGGCGAGTACAACTCGTCGGTCAACATGGAGGGTCTACACCAACGCTACAGAACGATATCAGACCGCTGGAGACACCTCGTAAGTAGCCTTAAATTGTACATACTTTCTAGAGGCACAACATGGTATTTCTTAGGATGCTTCTCAAGGCTATGAAGATTCGACGTGGCGCGAAGTAATGCCTGCTAATCAAAACATATATTTTAAAAACATTACCAATCCTCTCAATCTCAATCAATGAACTCAGTCTATTAGCAGTCCACAGCCGGGCATAGGCCTTTCCAAGTCGTGCCACAACATCCAATTCACCGCCTTTCGCGTCCAGTATGATTTTAGGCTACTTAGATACAGGCGCGACACGAGACGCAAATCGCACGCGACACGTTTGAAGGAGCCATTTAGAACCATCCCAGGATCTACCAAAAGATTTTTTTTGGGTTCTTTCTAACCCATGTCACATCCCCCCGTTTCTTCAACATTTTGAGTAGGTAAATGTTTGTTCATAGGATTATTTTTAAAGTTTATTTCTCTTTTTATTTATTTATTATTATTTCTCCCGCTCCACCCAGAGCGGGAGAAATTACTTAATGATTACCCACCCTCAAAAAAAAAGGCACGTAGAAATAATATTAAATCACGAAGTAAAAGCGAGAGTCCATTACGCAATAATCTGCGAACATTGTCCTGTTTACTTTTCTATTTTATGTAATGGACGCCTGACTAAACACTTATTGAGCCGAATTATTGCCGGACATTATAACTCATTCACAACATACGTTCATAAGAAAGTAAGACACGGTCTTTACTTAGATGTGTTTAAAGTGACAACGAACGAGACAGGAAAACGAAATGTTGCCGTTGACTTAATGTTTACAAGTGCGAATTGTTCTGTAACCCTGTTCAGTAAACAGTTATGGTAATGGCTACCATAATATTTTGGTTATATACTGTTGTTCCAAATAATGACGTCAATAAAAAAAATGGTTTCGTCTTACCTAGGGGTATCCGAAAATACCTCATGTATGTTCCGCGATTTTTGATAGTTTAGGCGATATGATTTTCTTTTTAAATTTTTGGGGAAATTCATCGGCGACATCTTTAAACATTTATAACCTTCTTTCGACAAGCTCTTTTTATGATTTTTAGGTTGCCTTGGGACTATCATGAAATAAGAATTTTAAATTGCTTTAGAAGAACAACGAAAGTTTTGTTGAAGCATTCTCGTGATAAATGAATATGAGAATGTCTTTTGTAGCATTTTGGTTGGTTGTAGTGATAACGACCAGTTTCAGTGGGTAAAACTGTAGATCATCTTTATCTGCCGAACGTAAAACTAAAACATCCTATAAATTTAAACACACAATGGGCCAAATGACCTACAGCTACAATGAATGGTATAAGAGAGATCACCGCAATCAAATCATTACGCTCGATCAATGAAAAAGTGATCGCAGTTGTATAGACACGCTTAGGAAGAGGTAATTTTGCTAATCTGGGATATGAAAGGGTCATACAAAATTGCCATTATTAGGTACATCCGGCACATATTTCCACGCAGCTTGCAAGTCTTAGACAGCTGATAATGCCTATTGCAGTAGTGGACTAACCTAACCTAGGACTAGAAAGGCTTCATCTCAAGTGATATTATATCGCTAATACTCTTAATTTCGCTTTGCCAAACATCAGGTACTGCTGGCCAGTTTGAAATAGCGCATAATGCTGCAAAGTTTCAAACTCTTTAAATGATTAACAAGCTTCTCGTTCGATTCAATCAAAGACATTAAATTTAATTAACGATGAATGAAAACGTGAGAAAACTATGCACTGGATAAAATGTAACGTAACTTGGGAACTCCTTGACCTAAGTGTAGAAGAAAACATACGTAGTGTACTAATAATTGCTTAATTACCTGCATATCGTGGGAGTTGATTGAAGGTACAATTACTACGGCTTTGTGAACGATGGACTTACTTGTCATTCAATAGCGCATAATTAGAAAATTTTAAATACAATGCTTGGTATTGGCAAGATGCTATCAGGTTGCGCATTTTTTTTTTTTAATCTTATTTTTTTTTTAATTATGGGGCTTTTGTCCAATAAGGATATGTCAACCCCATCATACCTTATAACAAAGTAAATTCACTTAGAAATATGAAATATAACACATAAAGAAAAAAAAATATTATAGTAATACTGAAAAGATACCGCTCACTGCTGAACGACTAATACTAAACTACATAACTTTTTAGCTGCCTCCGATTTAGGGTTTGCCAAAATGCTTTGAATCAGATCCACATCCAGCCTAGGTTGCGCATATGAATAATAAGTCAGTAGTCAGTACTCACCTGACTTATCAGTTGTCTTTGTCATCCATCCACATTTCCTTATTTTATTCTTATACTATAGGTATATATTATTCTTATACTATAGGGTGGCAGGAGGACATCGACGCGCATGAAACCATGAATTCAGCACTTGATTTTGGACGATGACAGCATAGAAATTTTTCCTCGGTTACCAAAAAGAATCTGCTGTTTCATAGAAAAGTGCAACCTACGCGGTCAAAATGTATGGAACAAGCATTTTTTTTTAAATATCCGATTAATAATTTCTACGCAAGGAGGCTCAGAATCATGTATTGAATTCATGGTAACTGGTTGCAGGTCGATGTCTCTGCCACCCTGTATACCTACTATTGTTAATTTATTTTATAAATGCGAAAGTAACTCTGTCTGTCTGTTGCCTTTTCATGCCTTAACGGATGAACGGATTTCGATGAAATTTGGCAGACAAGCAGAGCATGACCTGGGTTAGGGCATAGGGTTTTTTCCCGGTAGACACCTACGGGATGCAAGAGATCCTCATGTCGAGGCCGCGTGAGTGCCTACGCCCTACGGTTATATGCACATGCAAATTATCATTCTAAACTTATAGATTGCCATAATGTATGCTTTAAAATGATCTTAGAACGATATTTCCTTGTGAAACATCGGCAGGCACACTGCTAAGTAGAGATAATTCAGTACTGTCTGTAATTTCAGTTTAATTTTGAAAGAGTTCTGGGAATGTTTTGTTTTGCTTTACTACCACGTTATTTAATATATTCGAAAGAACAGTTTAGAGCTTTAGTTCTGTGCGTGCAAAAATGTGTGCAGCCTAATCGTTTCTTGGGTGGGGAGGATATTCATTATTTGTATAGAATTGATATATTGGTATTCTTGCGATGACCATTCCTCAAGTACGGGATCTTGATCAAATTGATTGCTAAAATTACCTAGTAGTTAAATAAACAGGATTCGCGAATAAAACATTGCTGCTTCAAATATTTCTTTCTATTCTCAAAACTTGAAAACAGGATAACGGTGATTAGGTATTTTTTACGCGATTTCAGTATTGGTTACAAGTAGTTTAGAATAATTAGTATATTGATCCTTTTCAGTTATTTCAATTACCTACACCTTGTACCTATATTTCCTTGTTTGTTTTGTAGAGGGTTGCTGTGCCAGCTCAGGCCGGAGATGGGAGAGTTTGGCGTGTACAAGCTGAACGCATCTTCCGAGGGATGTGACATCCGCACCGCCAGGGAACCCGTCGACATCTACTTGCGTAAGAATCATGTTATTCTTACTTTTGTCATGAGCTGAAGCTTAGTTACCATCGGCATCTATAGTAGGTTAGGTAGGATGGTTAACTATTTTTTGCAGTTGAACTTTTGTTACCGTCGACCTGTCTATTCCGTTTTCTAACTAGGAAAAACGACTTGTCAAGTTTAATTTCAACACAGTTTTTTAAAATGAATATAGGTAGTATATTAATAGTTCACAGCTAATTAGAGAAGCGGTTCGGTTAAATGATTATTTTGTTCGTATACGCGTGTTAATTAGAACGAGTGGTGATCGCCTTTTGTTTTCATTAGTAGTCTGATTTATCATTTTGTTTTGTCCCCCTATTACTTGGCTGTAATACTGTGATAAAAACATGCGAATGAGATTTGAGAGCGATGATGAAGTCTTGCAAAAGTCAACATTTGTTATGTTCGTTTTAAATTCCAAAAAGTGTTGAATAATAAAACGTTTAAATCAATAAAACAGAAATGATTTGTATCAGTATAAAACCCTTGACATACAATGTAATCTCATTGGCCTTTCCCTTCGAAAGTTGATGTACTTATCTGCAGGCATCATACATTATCCTTGATCACATCTTGTGATGTTATTGTTTGCCTTCGATTGGGTGTTGTTCTCACTGGAAGTGGTTTTAAACTTGTACCCGCGCCATTTTACGTATATTTTTCAAACGGGATTCATTCGTCTAGATTTTCACCTCCGTGTATTATATTACCGATATTTCACATTAATACACACATCAAAAGTGTCTAGGGATCAACATATATTTTTGCAATAACTTTTCTCCTGATTGATATTAATTAAAATTTTCTTTAAGGATTCATAAAATAAAGTGTTTTCGTTTGTCACAGTAACGATAAACCAAGTCACCTTTGCATTAATAAAGAAATTTGCCATTTTCCTAATAAAGGGATTTTTGACATTTGAACCACTAACACAAAAGTTCGAAAAAAAGACTGAAATAACAGTTTTCTTTAAAATTTTATTGGGTAACTTAAACAATTAATAATCCGTGTTTCTACCGCGAACACTAACAACACAAGAACATCGGTTTGGCATACTCAAAATGAGTTCATCCAAATCACGCTGTGGAATGGCCGCCCATGTTCGTTGCAACAACAAAAAAAGGTCTTCTTGCGACTGGATACCCTCCATATTCGGCAGAGCTCTTCTCTGTAGCATATCCCATGCATGCTCAATCGGGTTCAAGTCTGGCGACTGAGCAGGCCAGGGCAGGACATTGATGTTAGCTGCGACGAGAGTCTGCCTTACAACTCTTGCGGTGTGCGGTCGTGCATTATCATGCATTAACTGAAATAAGGGACCGATTTGCACTTGTAGAGGAACGATGACGTCTGATACAATCGTCTCAGCATAAATTTGAGCGTTGAGGTTGCCTCTGATCCAAATCAACTCAGTTCTTCCGCCGATCCAAATACCCGCCCATACCATGATGGTTCCACCACTATAAGGATGGACTTCCTGGCAGGATTTTAATCGCTGTTGGCGTCCAGGGGTTCTCCAGTGTCGTATACGTCTTGTATCCGGTCTCATACCAAAACGAGACTCATCAGAAAAGCACACGAAACGCCATTGTTCTTCTGCCCAATTTCTGTGTTCAAGAGCCCATTGATATCGAATCCTACGATTGTGCATTGCTATAGGTGGTACCCGTAGCGGTCTTCGGGAATGAAGGTTCACTTCATGCAAGCGGTTTCTGACTGTTTGGTCGCTAATTAAGTTCCCTGAAGAGTGATGAAGCCTCACGGCTAACATCATGGCGGTTATTGTTGGAGCTCTTCGAGTTAAGATTTGAATGTATCGGTCTTGTCTCCGTGTGGTGCAGCGATACCGTCCTCCATGGCGCTCAGCCACGGTACCAGTGCTTCGGTAACGTGTCCAAAGTCGACTGATAACACTCTGACTTGTATTCAGAGCTAAAGCCACAGTACGTTGCCGGGAACCAGCTTCTATCATTCCCACGGCTCTGAGCATTTCTTCCCTGCTTAAATGACGTCGCCGCTCCTTAATAACGTTGGTTTTAATCAGTAGTAGGGAAACAGTAGCACTAATAATGTCTTCAATGCGTTGTATGTTTTTATAGGGAAAATATTGACAGCTGATTTTCATCTTTTACTCGAATTTGATTCACAGTTCCTGATTCAAATTATGAAATGCACCAAAAAGGATCCATATAAATTTATAAAATCATAAATTTATTACAAAGCCACATCTTAATCTCAAGAAATCCGCATAAAAATGCTTGATCCCTAGACACTTTTGATGTGTGTATATACCAAAACTTATCAAATCTTCCGTATGACTTTATGCCTTTCAAGTTTAGAGAAGATGGAGTTCACCTGTGTCCGCGCACACACTTGTGCACTATAATATATCCCTCGCCGAAGGCTAGTCTCCGTTGAGATTGGCCGCCATGGCTGAAATTTTATACGGTCTGGAGGACTATTTAGATATGTGTTTCGCTGTACAAAAATAATAATATTAAGTATGTGACATAATATTACTATACACATACCTATGAAACAACTTTTGTGGAATTTAAATTAAAGTATGTGGTATGCGGAATATTACTCAGTTATGCAACAAAAGTTGGTACCTATTTTGCATTGTCTGTCTGTCCTTTGTCTTTGTAAGGCTGCAATACCGAATGTTCTCAATTTTTCCTCAATATGCTAATATCAAGGTCCACTACCAGTAAACCATTCGAGGTAAATTAGTGCATATGGCTATTTGTCTATACACGGTGACATTTGAATCACAGTTTTGCTAGAACAAACGTTGTTCAGACCATGGTCTACAACCATTCTATAGCATCCAATAGAAAAAAAACGTCATTGGTTTTCGAAAAAAAACACAAAAAAGGCAATGTTAAAAATGTCGGGATTATCGTTACAGTTTACAATTAATCGTTACCTACAACACAGACACTGCGGCTGCGACGCGCGGCGCTCGCGTCTTGAATGCAATATCGTTACCGTGATGAGTACTTTGATGTTACGGTTAATGTTTCAAACATTATTACACGTTTGACTAATTTGAGAACTCCTAGATTAGTTTGTTTTAATAATATATTTGATGCTGTAGAATAGTAGTAGACCATGGTCTGAACAAAGTTTGTTCTAGCAAAACTGTGATTCAAATGTCACCGTGTATATTGAGCCCGTAATATACCACTGCTGGGGAAAGGCCTCCATTTCCATTATCCACACATGTCGGTCCACTGCCATCGCGAGCCAGTTCATAAGTATGCAATGTTAAATTACCCTCATTTTAGAATAACATTATATGTTTTTACTTCGTAAAAAGTAGTTGGCTTTTACTTATGGATCTTTGACAGTCGTTACGGGTCGTCAGAAGCCCGTAAGTCTGACAACCAGTCTTACCAAGGGGTATCGTATTACCCAGTAACTGGGTTGTGGAGGTCAGATAGGCAGTCGCTCCATGTAAAATACTGGTATTCAGCTGCATCCAGTTAGACTGGAAGCCGACCCCGACATAGTTGGTAAAAGGCCAGGCAGTTGGATGGATGGAGAGGCTTTATTAGTTCAGTTCTATTTAGAACAGAACATATGTTTTGGGGAAATGCTAGGCAGATGATGATGACTTTGTAAAAAGTAATTTACAAGAAACCTTCAGTGATGTTCTGAAAACTAACTCGAATATACAGGGTGGAGAATCACGCGCACCTTTTACTTACCATGGATTCAGTGCATGATTCTGAAGCCTTTTCGTTTAAATTCTTGGAACAGCAATTTTCTTCAAAAACGTTACTTTAAAAAAAAAATCTGTTCCATACATTTTGACCGCGTAGGTGAAACCGCACTTTTCTATGAAACAGCAGATTTTTTCGGTCTAGGTGTTAGGTCTAGAATCTTGTTTTCTATTATGTAATGTAATTAATTATTACAGTACTATAATTCATGGTTACAGTTTGTTTCGATGTCCCTGTCACCCTATAGTTTGTAAGATTACAACTTTACAAGTACATAGTCTTCAGTGATGTTCTGAAAACTAACTCGAATATACAGGGTTATTGGTAAAACACCATTAACTCCAACGAACAACAACCAAAAAAAAATCTGCTGGTCCCTACATTTTGATGAGTTCGCAAACATAAATGTAGGGAACAGCAGATTTTTTTTCGCGATTTCATATTTGGTCCTATAGTAAAAGTTGTTCATAATGATGAGTGCAATGGGTTACCCTTTAAAAGGTTGATGGTATTTTACCAATAACCCGTATAGTAGGAAGACGATTGGGTGAGATGTTTCAATGAATCAGAAGCCAATTGAAGAAAATAGTCACTATCAGGGTCTTGTAGTCGTTGCACTAACTATCTGTTACTCTTTGCTTAGCCGAGTTCTACTAAGAATATGTTGACGAAATTCGGGGAATTAGTTTAAAACTTCTTCTTTTTATATCGTTCGATGGCCAAAAGTTCAGCTACTTACATCTTTTCTTCCATAAATCTCAATTAGCCGACATTTTCACTTTTCCTAGCAATATCATTATCTTGTCTTTCACAGAATCTGTCCATCTTTTCTTTACTTTTTATAGACATCCATATTCTTTTCTTGTTACATGATCCTCAGTGAATATTTATTACTTAAGTGTAATTGCCTGTGTAATTACAGTGTTGAAGATTGGACTACCCAACACGATAAAGAGATGTACTAATTCAGTTTCAACATAGATTTAAAAAACGAAAGCAAAACAGCAGGTGGTGATCACCGCAGATTTATGAAGTAGTAATAAATTGATAACTCAAATTGGAACAGTCACGCACTAAAACTTGGAGAAAATTGTGAAAATGGCGTAACTAATATTCTGTATTGGCGACGATGGGCCTACTAGTGAAAGTTAGATTACAAGTGCCGAAGTCATAATGATCTTTGATTAGTTTTATCTTCGCTATAGCGAGGAAAGTGGTAAGGAAACCACATCACGATCTGCAGATAGATATAACGATTCGGATGTAAATATACAATTATAGGGAGTACTAGCGGTTTTTCAATACTTTCTTTGGTATTAGGTGCGTGCACATTATCGGAAGAAAGTGTAAGTTATGATACTCGTAGTTTACGTTAGGGTAGCGTCGTGTCAACTTAACAGTCTAGCACATATACTACTTAATTCTAGTAGCAAAGAATCTATTCGGCTAAACAAAGATACGATAGCAAGGGAAAAGTTGGCAAAGATGAATTACATTATTTTAGAATTCGTAAATGTTCTCTACACTTTGTGCTGTTCACCTCAAATTTTACAAGCTTTTCAAATCAAATATAAATATTTTATTTCACATAAACCTACATGGGCACTTATGAAACGTCAGAAGCTAGGTGCACGGTTCTAATTGGTCGTTTCCAATGGAGAAGAGCCGGAAAGAAATATCACGGTTACTCTTTTAAAAATAATTGTCTTTTACAATGTTTTCTTATTACAGGTACCTGGTAGGTACTTAACAAGGTTCAAAATGGTCTACAAATCTTAAGTTTACAAGTTAGGCCTACAGCGTTCTCACATTCACAAAATATAAGAAAAATAAAATAATAAAAAATAATGTTATTCTGCTAGACCAGTGAAATGCTAGGTGTTACCTTGTTGTGTCAAGGACTTAGGATTAGGTTCATTACGTGAGGAAAAAGAACTTGATAAATAAAACACAGTCGCGTAGTGTTTTTTATTATCTACCAGTTGTATGGAATATATCCTCCGTTCTAATAAAATAAGCAAACAAAATCTTGAACTTCTATAAAACCTGTATCTCAAAATAAAATTGGCAACGGATCCACGTTCATTGGAGCATCCTCAATTTCTGCAAGCTATCATCATATTAGATGTAGTTAATAAAAAAAAACGAATCACGACACGCGATCAAGTGAACCTAAGTGGGTTGTAGTGGGCGGTAGGCGAAGCTGGCCCAAATCCTTTGTGAAGTCGATTTGTCTTGATGAGCATCATCCGTTGGAGACGAGCGACCCAGAAAAGAGCCACTGACTTGCCATAGTACTAGCGAATTAAAAGTATCAAGCAAATACCGCTTTGAATAGAAGTGTTGCTGATTTTGATCTTAACACTTCTTTTTGGCATTTAAATATCAATATCAACAATCATTGCGACATGTTGTAGTTTTATTGAATTGGTCATGCTAACAATTGAAATTAAAGCTTTCATAATTCAATATTTCATTACATTATATACTTTTCGATATGTCAAAACGTATTACTTTTCTACAAATAAGAATCACAGAACATTTAACAGCACTTGGTAAAGACGCATTCTCTGACTAAGGTACTATAGCTCCCATACATTGAGTAGAAGAGGTCCCAGAAAGCCATCCTCTGGTTCTCGACCCTGCTGTCCATCCTGATGTTGGTGTCGATGACCATGGCCGGTCTGGTCGTGGCTGTGACTGGAGTCCACCTCACTGGGACTAAGTCGGACGTTTGTGGTGTTGGGTTTCTGTAATTAGATTTTTTCTAACATTAGCACGTTTTTATTATTCTGTTTGGGAAAGGAATACTTAATACACCAGGTAAAGCTAAAATTTTAGGTATTAACTTTGGCTCTATAGGCACAAAATCTATTGGCATTCTTTTGTCATTTTTAAACAGATTACTTAGTTATGTAGAACGTGACTCAGTAACGTATGTAGAATCTTGATATTTAAAAAAATGTGCGTTTTGAATGACTTTTGGCTAGCTTTTATAAAATTCGTAACTTACCCATATTTAATGAAATTGGTCCATAAAGTTGTAATTCGGTCAGTTATCATTTGATCGTCGTCACTTCTCTTCAAGTTGACACCTTCCATGTCAAACAAGTAATTAAGTTCAGCTGAATGTCCTGCACCTTGAGCACCTGAACTTCCACCATAGCTGAAGATATATTCATAGACTGACCCAACATTTTCTTCAAACAGCCTTGATACTACTCTTTGCGATGGGTGGCCGAATACAAAATCAGATTCAAAATTCTCCAATTCTGTTGCCACATCTTCTGATACAGGGTCATATCCTACATAGAACCGTCTAACAAATGTAGCGGCTTGTTCTAACTGTAGTCCGTTGAGATTGAAATTGTTTCTCAATTTTTCATAAAATGGATCAGAATCAAAGTAATCGTTGCTTAGGGAGTCACGTTCCCTACTAGTGTAACCAATCAGCACAGGCGTGTTTCTCACTTTGATCGTGTTTGTTAACGAGTAAGGATCGTTCTCTACAAAATTTTCAAGACCACTGAACGATCTCTCCTTGCATGGTCTCAGTCGTAAGTTCAAACTGTAAGCAGCAGCTGTTACCAAATCATGAGGGGAGTTTATGAGGAACTTAAGGGCTTCATCAGTGTCAGTCGTGTTTACTCCTAAATGCTGTGCTATCATGATAGCTGCATTTACATCAGCGTTAACAAACATACCCTCACTCTGTGGTGTGCCACTCTCTACAATAGCTTTATGGAACAATTTGGTGTTATCAGCATACAAGTGTAATAGGACTGATGCAGCACCAGCATCTTGACCAGCAATAGTAACATTATAAGGATTACCACCAAAAGACGCAATATTCTTTCTGATCCAGTCCAGCGCAGCATATTGGTCTTTCAGACCCTGGTTACCAGGTACGCTAGGGTTATCTAAGCACATAAACCCGTATGGGCCGAGACGATAGTTGACAGTGACGACTACCACGTCATGTCTGACTAAATTTCTGACTCCATAATCTCCTGCACTTCCTCGGACGAAGTCACCACCATGGATCCAAACTAGAACTGGTAGAGGGCTGTTGGAAGTGGCTTTGAATGGTACGAAGATGTTGAGACGAAGGCAGTCAATGGTCTCGGAGTCACTATTTGAGGTTCCCATTTGTGGGCATTTCTTAGTCCCGTCCTTAGCATCATAGATTATTTCTTGGAATGGTTGTCTGGCGTGAGATGGCTGAAAAGAACAAAATTCTATGTAAGTATTTCATGGCACATTAGTAGGACCTTTGCATGGCATTGTAGGAGTTTCCAAATACTATTGACTTATTTTGTCTTCTCTATGTATTGTGTTCTAAATGGAATAATTTTCATGTTTGTAGGCATCGCGAGGCTTTCGGGTAATTTACTTTTCTCTCTTTAGATTATTTACTCAATTAGGAACTAGATCGTTGACTTCAAACTTATCTGTCCGTTCAATATGAGTGTTCGGAGATATTTCTTAGCTCTAGATATGAGCTGCCTACTATCATTGACTGATAATGAATCGAGTGGAATGACGTCATCATTCAAGGAATGTAAACTAAAGAAAAGTGGACCTTGAAAAATGTATGACTCATCAAAGGATATTTTTCCTTTGACGAATGTATGCTGAGTTGTTATGAATAGCAAATAGTTGTTTCCTTGTTTATCCTTTCCTCGAATGGTTTTAATAGTTCTATGGTCTTTAGGTAGTGGTTTCATATTCATAAAATAAGTCACAATTATTGATTCTTTTATTCTTTATGTAATTTTATTTATATACAAGCAGTTACTTTAAGTATTTCTTGTTTATAACTTGTAAATTATGTACGAGCATAAAATCCAGTATATCACAAAAACAATGTGACAACTACACACAATACTGTAGTCATGTGTGTAGTTTTTAATTAAAAAACAAACACTTTCCAATTCCATTCGGGTCGACGAACTCATCACGCCTATCGATAATGATGTTATTAATAGCTTAAAAATTACTATGACGTAGGTACTGTGTCAGTTATGTCAACACCTTTGGCATGAAGCGGAGGATTATAATCACGTCTTTGGTAATCATTATGGTGGTTTTATAAAACTAAGCTGTTGGTGATTTTGCTATATTTTTAGTCAGAAAAATTGTTGGAATAGGTATAAGCGTCGCATCTATATGTTTTGCTATGATCTTGCCTATATTTCTGGATCTGCCGATATTATCCTTTTTGCTTTTACTTGGCTTCCAGAATAGATTTTCATTAACCTAGCTGCTATGGAAGGAATTCAAACACAAATGAAATGGCTACGTTCTCTATTTCAAATCCTATTTCTATTCTGGGCCTGACATTGAACGGCTGGTAACATCCGTCGGCGAAGCGTCAGTGCCAATTTCTTAGGTTTAAACATTCTACTTACGCCAAAAGGATCTTCTGGGTCCACTTGAGCGTAGGGTACTCCCAGGAACATGGAATAATCACCATCGGTCGCTCTATGACCTCTGACCAACCCTTGACTGCTGATCAGGACCAAAGGATCAACCCTGGGTTCACCAAACACATTTGTCACAAAAAACAATACACACAAGAGAGTCTTCTTCATTTTGATATAATAAAATTCTGCCTATTTCGAGTACCGTACAAATACTGGTGACAAATAAGAGAACTTATCGTTATATAGTTATTTTATCTAGACGTTTTCGATGAGATGAATCCAGATTATATTTATCGGATAGGTAGAGCGGCTATGCTACGTCACGATAAAATGCAGATGCTTCTGATAAATAAATCTACATAGTTGTTTAACTTTTTCTTAGCTGAAAACCAAATGATTGATGACAATCCTTAAGTCTTCTGAAAAGAATACGTGTAGATCTGATGCATGGCTATGAACTTCATCGCACATTGTTGTCACTGTGACGAATAACAAACCCTACAAGTAACACAGTAACAAGAAACCCAAACGGAATGTTAACTTTATCTGCCACAATACTATCAAGATATCATAATCCAACCTTTATCAGTACGGCATTGCATAATGCCTATACAAAGTCAGCCTCATTTGCATGACCACATAGTAACGCGACCTTCATAAATTGAATAATTTCATTGTTATTGCCATCGATCTTGGATATCTGCATATATATGCATGTTGCGGCCTAACTGACCCTGGCACAGAAACCAGTTATGAGCGTTCAGGTAAAGCTATCGGGTACCATATATGGCAATAATCAAAATATACTTAAGGATAAAGGGAATACTGAGGCTGCTATAAATGTCGACCATGTTGACAACACAAACGTTTGAATCAACAATAGTTCAATGGCAAGGGTGTGGACAGTTGCAAGGTTTTTAGGCCGGATTTTGGGTCAACATCATTATTATTGTGGATCAATCAATGAGTTTGCAATAACAATACGTTAAAAGCGTCTGTGGGCAATCATGGTGGAAACCCAAAAAATTGAATTTAAAACTCAAAGGATGTGGTCCAAACATAAAATAAAAAAACGGAACAATCCCTTTGCCTCGTAGTTTTCGTAAAAGCAGACCTTTAAAGGGGTTATGGAAGAATGTCTTGTGGGTGCATTGTAAAACAAATTCGATGATGACGATATCCAACAATCGCATTCAAACTTCACTTAATTTTTATGTCTCGAACCCCCGGATAGTTTTATACTTGTATTTCTACACAGAAATGGGTTTTTTTCGATTTGCCAATCCTCAGTTAAATCGTCGAATAACTCTATCTAGCGTATAAAATTATCTGGCTGTTTATCAGGCGAATAAATATTTTGAATTTTTCAACCGTATAATAACTGAAGAATAGTTATCTGTTGTCTTTGCTAACCAACTTCACACTATCTATGTGCAAGCGAGATATAAGAAGAAGTATTCAACGTGTTAGACAAGAATAAAAACAAAACGTATGCGTACATTTTGACGAGATTTAGATTTTTATACTTCCAAGTAATCTCAATCTTTGCCGAATTTGTCGCTTGTTTTTCGAATACTTGTTCTTTTGTGGCCTAATATTGGATCAAATCAAGCAACGAGAGCGTGCTACAAACTTCAGTAGTTCAGAAGTACGCTTACTGACAGAGTTAGTGACCAAATATCGGTCAGTAATTGAAAAAAAAAACTGACGCTGTGACCAACAGAGAAAAAGACGCTGGTTGGAGTAAAATAAATTGCAAACACTTTCAATGCTGCATTGAGTGAATCTGCAGTACGTACGGCCAAAACATTTAAATTAAAGTACGAGAACCTAAAAAAAGGAACAAAGAAAAAGATGACAGGAGTTGTATAGAACAGGTGGCGGAACTTATACTGCTCCTGATATAAATGATGTGGAAGAGAAAATGCTGGCGATATGCTCAAACATCTGAAATATTGTGTGATCTTTCTCTTACAACTCTTTCTTTTCTGTCAGAATACGAGTAATTCAGCTTTTGGTATTCCACTTCGATGGCTAAATCGTCAATTGAATCAAAATCAATACAAGAGCACGAATACACGCAGAGGCAAATTACAATAAAACTCCAAAAAAAATAAACGTCAAAACATTATTTTACCCCTAGAATAACGTAGGTACCTACTAACTAAGGCTTGAAATGACAGTTAACTTTATTCCTCAGTTACAGGCTTTAATCGTCACATACTGGCTATCTGACTATTGAAAAACCCAGAATCATGCTTTATATGGAATAAACGCTTTTCGATTCTTTAACTGAGGATTGAAAAATCGGCACTTACGGGACAAATGAAATCAAATGAATGTTTAGACTTTACAATGCAGGTGTGAAACAGTCGCAAACAATGATCTGTTGATATGTGGATGAAAACCACAATGTGTATGTACCGAGATTTGCGAGTCGATTAAGTAAAATGGGTTGACAATTCAATAAAGTGTCAAAATCAAAAGTAATTTATTCAAACTAGGCTGAGAATCAGCACTTTTTGAACATCAAAACCACAAAAGACAGTTCCCCCAAAACGCCCGCCCTTCACATCATGTGTGTCATGTGTGAATGTATAGGGTTGTTAGTCGTAGCAAACGTGTCTGTAGATTTCGATCTACAGACGCGTTTGAGAAGAACGGGGCGTAGAATATGTAGACACATATTCCCAAGCTTCGGCTTGGGAATAAGTAGCTCCATTCCTTCGCGAAGTTTATGTCCATGGAGACTTAGAGAATAGATCCGAAGGATGTGTAGCACCATCCTTCTGCCTGAAATTAGAGATCTGCCGGAGGTTACTAATCTTTCAGTTAAGCGTACTAAATATTGGCAATCTCCTCTTTGGGCCTTCCATTGAAACTTCTACATATTAGAAGTCTTATGTTCAGTGATGAACATTCATGAAATAAACGTTAGGCAATAAGAACGCAAAGATCCGATGTTTATAGACCATTTATTCCACCAGCTCTTCTGCTGTTACTGGGCGTGTTGTTGGCGATATGGGTGCTGTACGGCATCGTGAAGCTGATCATGTCACGGGTGAGGAGGACCGGCAAGCTGAGGTATGGGGACAAGGAGCTGGCTATACAACAGAGGTTACGAGCGCTTGATACTTTTAGAGGGTGAGTGAAAACTTGTATATCATTATTTTGACGTTCAAACTATTATTTTTAAAACAGTATTTCAAACCTTTGATAAAATTAAATTCAGATAAAAAAATGGCCTATATTAAGATAATGGGCCCGCGTGGCATTGTTTATGGGAACAATTTCAATAATCTTTGCCATGTTATTAAAACAATTAATGGTTTGCCCGCCATTTACTATAAACTAAACCTAAGAAAAATATAATTAGCAATATTAAAAAGACTTTCATCGGCGCGGGTGCCTACATAACGTCTGTGTTCATTTGGAATCTAGCACGACCAGAAAGACTGCGTGTGAATAGCCCTATTCACACGTTTTTTTGTTTGTGATGTTTTTGTTTTAGGTTACCAACTACATAAACTGATTGTAAATACTGCATTTCAGAAAGTTTTCTATCATCGGTCATGGAATTATGGTTGATGGTTTGCTTTCATCATCATCATCATTCTGATCCTGCCTTTATGCCAAACTATTCTGAGTTGGCGCATCATCTCGCCTTCTTCCGTTATTGTTCTGAGCTTCTTCCATACGTTGTTTTATAGCCGTCATGTCAGTAGTCACGTCACACCTTTCTAATCTTCTACACAATCTATCCAACCCCATATTTCAGTTTACCGAACGAAATAATGTATATTTTCTATGTTGTGTGTATTTAGAATTTGCTTTGATATTCTAAAATGAGATCATTTCTTGCAGGATGGCTATCGTCTTCATGATCTTCGTAAACGATGGGGCCGGCGGCTACTGGTGGATGGAGCATGCGACGTGGAACGGTCTGGTGGCTGGCGACCTGGTGTTCCCTGCCTTCCTCTGGATCATGGGCGTCTGCATTCCACTCTCTGTGAAGAGCGCCTTCGCTAAAGGCGTTCCGAGGTGGAAGATTTTTATGCATATCGTTAGGGTAAGTTTCTTTGTCATCATTTTTACTTTAGCTCAATACTACTAAACTTGCTCTATCTCTACGAGAAGAACCATAGAGAATGCGCTGGTTAGGACTTGCCGAGCAAAACGAATTGTTATTTTGTGGGGCTTTTGATGGCAGTACAGTCTATCTCTGTTATATTTCATGCTTTCTTGGTAGTCTTGGTACATATGGATTTTGAACCGCCTTTTATACGCTAAGTGTTTATTAAAATTATTTTTCTCAAACATGCTTGGAAATTTGAGCATTATTTTGACAACCATGCGAGCAGCGGCCGGAAAAAGTTGTATGAAAATCGACTTCTCCGATCTTTTACTCGGAAACATGGCAACCAAGGAGGTAACTTACTCGTATCAAAGGTTTTATTTAAATTTCGAGCTGGCTTGCAAATATAAAGCTATATATTGAAAAAAATTAAAGTAATTGTATTTTAATTTCCGCGCATTATTTGAGAAAGTACTATATAAGCCTTGGCCACAACTAGGCATAGACGGACTTACGTATGTGTGCCTCGGCTTCGCCTCAGCCCACATTTACACGTTCATCCATCAATGCCTCTTTTGCTGGCCACTGCAGTAATGTACTATATCCCTGGTGCGATCTCCACAAAATAAAACCAAACAATAATATTTGAAAACAAAATCGTTGTCATTGTTTTATTACAGTAGGTCCTATTTAATAATCGTATGGTGTAACACTTGTAACAGAACACTTACGTAAGCAGGCGCGCTAACTGTGAAAGGGGTGCTTAAGGTCAACCTTTAGAACCAGTCTCGTTATGTAAACGTTACGCGGATCGATGCGTATGCGCCTGGGCATTGCTGTCTGGTTCTCTTAGCTTTTAAGGATGATAGTTTATTATATTTATGAAAAATTTATGATTATAAAAAAGTAAACATGGGATTTTAAATCTGTCGGATTAGAATACCGTAGTTAGATAAAGATACCGAAAAAAGGAACTGCGAAAATCAGGAGGATACCGCAGATACGGTGCCATAATGGTATATTACGTTTGTCAGAAGATGTCATAATTCTGGCAGTGCAACGTTTGATCATCGTCTCTCTTAAAAATTAAGATCATCAACAGCTGCACTAGTTTTTATTATTTTTAATAAACTGTGAAGACGTTAGTAATAATCATTTAATCATGGCCATGATGGGTCTTTATGATGGACCTAGTCGGGCAATCCCGAAACCTTGGCGTAAATAAAATCGTAAAAACACATTGCATTGGTGTCAACAAACAAAAGTTGGTTTTTCCCTTGGGGTTTTAGTGGATGATGCATTTTGTATTTTGGTTTTCATTTTATACGAATAGCAGGGTGCTTCCTTGGCTCCACGTGCGTTATGCTAAAACCTGGTAAGAGAACATGATCGTTGATAAAAAAACTAAATCATGTCAAACAGTGCCAGAGGTATTCAAGGAAGTGAAATTGAGGACTAAAGCCAATCTGCAATAGGTTATTCAGGTATGCATGGGATGGTTCATGTACAAGTGATCTCAGGGCATGAGGTCACATTGGTTGCTTGTGAAAGGCACAGTTGGATTGTGTTGTGATACTAGATTAAAGTAGGCGAGTCGAAATCAAGAGGTGCGCTGATTAGATGATCAGTTCCTTAGTAGTGAAAATCCTTTTACATAATATATATATTTCTCGTCTTTGATAATGATAACATAAGAGATAGTTTGTGATATTGTGACAATGAAGATAAGCACTAGGCTGTAAAAATAAGTAACAAAATAATGTTTAAGAAATTTGAAAAGTTTTATATGGATTTTAAATAGCAAACAATTTTCTAATTAATTAAGTTGTTAACGTTGATAAAAGCCATGTTATTCAACAGAGATTTGAAATGGTCGTTAGACAGCGTAATCAGTAGAAGCACCTCGCTTAGCTCGGATTTTCTTAAGCAATAAAGCAGTTAAATAACAAGGAACTAAAAATTATCTCACACTTAATCGCAATAAGTGATTAATGTGCTCTTCAATAGACACACAGATATTTGTAGTCACCGCACGCGATCCGTTCACTTTCGTTGCATCACCCAGACTTCCGCATATTGTCTCATTGTGTATACCTTGACCAGGGGGCCAACTCTCTAAGCCCGTCAACGAAGAAACGGGACCGTCCGAAGGTAGTTCGATACTTAAAAGTGAACCCTACTCCCGATTAATTAACTTTTCCGGACGGGTAAAAACACACCGGGAATAAGGACAACTGTCTAAAAGTTTTGTCATAAATTTTTAGTTCTGGCCCCGGACTAAGCTTATGTCAGTAAGTGATACGGAATAGGAAATGACCGTAACTTCGGCCGAAATAACGGACTTCGTGCTTAGGCAGTAGGCCCCCAGATCTCCAATGCATACGAGTAGCACTTCATTTCACCCACCGCTAAGTCGAGTTTTTGCTACATATTTCATTGGAAATTCTGTTTGCGTGATAACATCCAGATAGCTCTCTCCGTCTCAATCTACAACATCGTTATCCACACCATCCATATCGTCATTTCCTCGTTTATTTTTCTTTACTGAGTGATCATTGCCGTCAATGTATATCACATGCGTGAGAGTAACGGGATCACAACATTTTATACTGTAGGCATCGTTAGTTGTTCGATATAGTGACCCAGTAACGGACATGGCCTGGTTTAGATTGTGGAGGAGGCTGTTATAATTCGTGTAGAACAATCGGCAAGTGTCGGTGACACGTGATTGGTGCATTTAGTTTTAATGTCTGTTATTTGGCAGATGTGGCCACTTAAATTAAGATGTAATTGTCGGAATTTCATCCACGGCTATTCTTGGTTTGTTTATAACTATGTAGTCTACTTTTCTTCATCCGCTTGGGTTAGAACTGTTCGTGTGCACATTTAGTACGGAGATGGCTATTTTTTGTTCCTGATTTGGTGGATGTAGTTTTGTAAACGTTTTACACTTTTACGCAATGTCATTGTTGACATGGAAACATTGCATTGTAATGCAGAATGACTTGGAGATATAGGTATTCAGACGTATTGTGATTAATCAACAATTGGGTATTCCTTGTTCGTTGTTAATCAAAGATTTAGATACTGGAACAAATTGTCCAAAAAAAACCTCTTCCTTTTTAAGAAGCCGGTTAACAATGAAAGATTTGCGAAGAGTAGGTACCCACGTACGGTAAAAAATGTATTCGTTAATAATATCGATAATTTGTGACTTTAATGTTGATTTCATATTAAAGTTTCATCAAAAACAAATTGAAAGTTGTATATTTTTCGGTGCATATTCATACGGTCTGTCATCAAAGTGGTATGTGATAGTGTGTGTAGTGACAGTGTGATCGGTGTTTTTCTTAGTATCGCGTTATTTGATTATCTTCAAGTGGGGCTCCATCTCAAGAGGACTACGCAAATGTTATACAAGCGAAATTGTGAAAAAAACATTGTATTCGATAAAAATAATTAAGTCTTTGTTATCAATCTATTGTTGACTGAATTACATAGGTACCGTTTTCATTGATACAGTTAAATTAAATATATCAATTTGTAAATAATTATCTGGAACGGTTAGAAATATTGCTCTTTTCAACAACATAAATAACAAAGGATTTTAGCACTTTTAAAAGTCTAGATTTCTTAAGTTTCGTGATTGTGAAACTTGCTTTATTTGGCAGTTGTTAAGGTGAACAAGTCTGAAAGAGATTGGATGGTCGCTTACCCAAAAATATTACTTAATAGGACGTGTTGACAGCTAAGCCTGATTTACAACTGTGCGATTTAATTGTCTGTCGCATACTATAAGTAGAAGCATCAATAAAAGTTTTACCGTATAAACGGTGTTTAGATGATGCAAGTAGTTTATTGGAAAAAAAGTATATTTATATTTATTTATATATACTATATACACCACACTTTTTTCACCACAAAATACATAACACAATAGTACATTGTTACCCTTTTTTTTTTTTTTTGTGGGTGGGAAATCATCAAATAACTTCTCCCGCTCTGGGCAGAGCAGGAGGGCGTGTCAGACTCTTACTGACTAAAACCCACCCGTGTTCCTTCAGTTGCCTGTGCCAGGGGCCACGGTAACCCTCTTGGACTTTTCCGCAACCCTAGCAGGCGTCGGTCCTAGCAAACCCCGTCATTGGTGCTGACATCTATTTGAGGCGCGCGTGGAACACAACGCGCCGTCGACCCGGGCCTGGTCCTTATCGAACGGCGAGCTGCCCATTGCTCGCCGCTCGCAGGCCCGCGCCTACGGTGGCCGGGAATCGGCCTGCGATTCCCGACGCCCAGGGCGTCTCCTGCGGCGGCTAGGGGCGTGAGGGCGCAAACTTTGCCTCTCCCTCACGCGTTCCGCCTCCTCCTTCGCGAACATTACTGCTTCGCAAAAGGAGGTGACGGCTTCCCAAGCCCTCTCGCTCCGTACCATGGCCTGGACCAAGGCCGGAGGCGAGAGATCGCCACCGCCAATCGCCTCCACGAGGACACGGCGGTGCTCCGCCCAAGCCGGGCAGACCTCCACCGTATGCTCCACCGTGTCCTCCGGGCGATCCACACAATGGTGACACCCGGGCGTTTCCTCCCGCCTTATCCGGAACAGGAACCTCCCGAAACAACCGTGTCCGGTGAGGACCTGCGTCAGGCGGAAGGTGAGGACGCCGTGGCGCCTCTCTAGCCACTCCTCAAAGAGGGGACTTATCGCCGCAATTGTGGCGTGCCCAGCGCTGGGTTGCGACAATCGCACTCTCCATGCCGCCCTGAGATCCCGCCGGAGCTCTGTCCGCTGTACCGTGATTTCTCGCGGCAGCGGAGCTACGCCCCGGCGTTTCGCCTCCTCGCGCCACTCCCAAACGTGCGCGAGGACTTTTGCCTCCAGATCCCATGGCGGTAATCCGGCAAGGAGGCTCGCCGCCTCACCGGAGACCGTACGGTATCCCCGGACCAGCCGGATGGCCATGACCCTTTGGGGCGCGTTCAACCACTGGGCTGGCCGCCGCCTCAAGGAACGCGCCCACACCGGTGCCCCGTAAAGGGCCATGGACCGCACGACCCCCGCGTAGAGCCTCCGGCAGGAGGCGTTTGGCCCCCCTAGATTGGGCAGGAGCCGCTTTAAGGCAGCCCCGGCCCTTTCCAGTCTGGGAGCCAAACGTCGGAAATGCTCCACGAAGTTCCACCGGCTGTCGAGGACGAGTCCCAGGTACTTCATCGTCGACTCGACGCCGATGTGAACCCCTCCTACCGTTATTTGGGAACCCGACGGTGGCGTGTTCCGAGGACCATGAAAACACATGGCCTCGGACTTGTGCAGGGCCACCTCGAGTCCCAATTGCCGGATCCTCTCGACGATTTTCGCAGCCCCGCGTGTCGCTAGTTCGGCCGCGCCGCCTGGTGCGACCTCCCCTGCGCCAGGACTAGCGTGTCGTCAGCGTAACAAACCACGCTGACGCCGCTGGGGAGGTCGGCGCGCAGCACCCAGTCGTAGCCGATATCCCACAGATGCGGCCCCAGGACCGATCCCTGTGGGACACCGACCCCGGCTTCTTGATGAGGACCAGTTTCCCCGTCTTCCAACGAAGTGGGAACTGGCCCCTCTCCATGCATGCGCTTAGGAGCCCCCTTAGTCGAGGCCCGAGAGCCTCCGAGGCCAGGACCCAGGCTTTCCCAGGTAAGCCGTCGGGTCCTGGGGCGGTATTTTTAGCACTCAGCCTACGTACCGCCACTCGCAGCTCTACCTCGGTCACCTCCGGAGCATCGTCGTCGTCGTCGGCGGTGTGGTCCGCATTCAGCACCGCAGTAGGCGGAGCCATGGGCGGGGAGATATGGTCCCCTCTAGAAGGGAACAGAGTGCTCACCACGTCCTCCACGAGCTGGGGCCGGAGACTCTGCGTCAGCGGGGGAGCCCATGGGCGGAGCTTCTCACGCACCAATTTGTAGGGGCGTCCCCACGGGTCCCTGTTCAGAGTCTCCAGCGACTCCTCGCGGGCCAGTCCCTTGGCCCGCAGGATCTCCGCTAGGAGGGCGGTCTTCGCCGCTCTGTACCCCTCGTACAGCTCCGCCTGAATGGCTTCCGTATCCGGAGGGCGAATACGGAGCCTGCGGTGCCTGGTGTACCGGCGTCGCGCAGCGACGCACGCACTGCGTAAAGTCGTCAACTCTGGCGACCACCAGCACACCTGGCGCTGAGCGCGTCCGGGCTGGGCCCGGGGCATTGCCATGTCACATATTTCGGACATGGCCTCCCGGAACCACTCCGCCTCGACGTTGATGTCAGCAGGCCTGTCCGGTGATGACACCCAGGCCTGCACGATCGAGGCTTCCAGGAGGAGCTCCCGGTCTAGCTGCTTCAGCGCCCACCACGGACCACTCGGGGCCTGTCGGACCAGCGCGCTCGAGGTCTGGGCGGAGACGTCAAACCGGATGTACCGGTGGTCGGAATAGGTCTCCACCCCCTCTATGACGCGCCAGTCAAGGACACGCGGTGACAGAGCGGGGCTGGCGAACGAGATGTCCACCACCGATTCACCCCGCATCCGCACTACATTGTTACCCTAGGGTGAAAGTAACTTATTTAGTCCCTCGAACTATTGGCGCCTTCGCTACGTTCGGGCGCCAAAACTTCGAGGGTCTTTAAGCCGAGGTAAACACTGAGCTTTTCGTTACGTTCAATACAAGGAAAGTAAAAATAAAAACATGAATTAGCTAAAGAAAAAAATTGCCTCTTCTCTTATGAAATCAGGCGTTAAATCCACATCTGAATCGGATGAACTCATTGTGTTAGTACAAATCTCTGCTATAAGGAAGTATATAAACAAAACTCTACAACTCGAAAACACAAATGAAGATCGGATTGCCGCTTTCCCGCCCATTTTTTTTTCTATGGCTGGCTACTTGCAATTCAGCCAATATTTTTCATTTCTATCATTGAACCAATTGTAAATATGTTGCCCAAATATATGTTATTTTAAAGAAATAGTTGAAAGTAAATTATAATAAAGTCATTTAAAAAAATATATTCGTTAATTAATACTTAACTTTATGTTCTTTTCTTTCTTTTTTTAAAAAACGTTGCCCCATACTAGGAATTCCTCCTGTATCGTGGGTGCGTTTACAAACATTTAAACTCATATACACAAACAGCCAGACCCGGAACAACTACTTGCAGGTCATACAAATATTTGTTGCGTGCGGAGATCGGACCCGCGACAGGTAACGCTGCAGTCAATCGCTTAACCACTGCGCCGACCGTGCCGTCAGACCATGTTATTTCAATTTTACATTGCGCTGAAATTGAGTGGCTGTATAGGTAGTTGGAACATGGTTCAATAGAAATGTGAAAATAGATCTAGTTTTATTTAATAATTTGACAGGTGTCAGTTGAAAACGATTCTCCATAGGGCTGAAAAGTATTACTTTCAACCCGCCCCTCAGGCAACTTCAAACCTACTTTCCGAGTATGAGTAGTGAAAATAAATAAATTGAACACTACATAATATATAATGGGCGGCTATCGCTTTCTGCGATCTCTTCCAGGCATCCTTGGAGACAGTGATTTGCCTGGATATAAAATGGGGCTGTCGCTGGTGCAAATAATAAGTAATACAATACATTAAAATAGATACACAGATACATACATATCCTAAATAATAGATACATAAATACGTACAGTCACGAGCACGAATATGTATACACTTATCAACTTCTAAATGTGATTTTCTCCAACTGTATTGATTGTAATTTTATGTTGGTACGTATATAATATTTTGGAACCTATACTGTTATGAAATAAGTCTTATTTCAAAGTTGCAATCAATATTCCACGAGAAAATCGGTTTTATTAGTGCTCGTGACACTATATACTAAATATATAGGCAACTAAAATAAATTAAGACTATACATAATTACAATACCACTATATAAGTATACCACTGGTATGAAACTTGCATCGTGTAAATGGGGCTTTACATTGGTCGCAGCTTCATGGTTGCTTTATTTCATGAGCTCGTCAGTCATTTAATTTTAATCCTTATGAAATTGTCTAAATCTATATTCTTTTGATTTGCAACAAGGCTGAACTTCTATTGTATTATAATGCCAAACAACGCCAGACAACATGTCAAATTTAATCTCTGATCTGATCTCGATCTTTGGCTTCACCAACCATATGTTGCTACACAGGTTGGTTGGTTGGCTGTTTTTGGCACAGGTTTTACAGTTGGCCGCCTGCCTTACACCAACCCTCCTTAGGAGTATTATCGTTGTTGGTTAACCCGTCCAACGTGCTTTATGGTATGCACTGTATCTCAAGCTCCCATAATCACCTCCTAAGTAAGACACCCGCAGTACGAGACGGGGTCCCTGGTCCAGGCCATGGTACGGAGCGAGAGGGCATGGGAAGCCGTCACCTCCTTCTGCGTTAGGGAGAGGCAAAATTCGCGCCCTTACGCCTATAGTCGCCGCAGGAGACGCCCAGGGCGTCGGGAATCCCAGGCCAATTCCCGGCCACCGTAGGCGCGGGCTTGCGGACGGCGAGCAATGGGTAGCTCGCCGTCCGATAAGGACCAGGCCCGGGTCGACCGACGGCGCGTTGTGTTCCACGCGCGCCTCAATGAGATGTCAGCACCAATGACGCGGTCCGCTAGTGCCGATGCCTGCCAGGGTTGCGGGAAAGTCCGAAAAGGTTACCGTGGCCCCTGGCACAGGCAACTGAAGGAACACGGGTGGGTTTTAGTAAGTAAGAGTCTGACACGCTCCGCCCAGAGCGGGAGAAGTTACTTGATGATTTCCGAACTTCAAAAAAAAAAAGACGAGACGGGGTGGTCGCATTCTCACTCCAGGACTGACGGATCTTTGAATCGATATTAGAATATCAATGTTTGTTTCTAAAAATAACATGGACATAATTATTACGAATAACAAAACTTCACCAGTAATTAGTGAGGGTTTGATAAACGATACAGAACGAACAAACGCAGATGCGGGCATGACACATATATTTTTTATTAAAAACATGACTGGTCATCGCCTCACTATCACAATAATTGCGGGTACGTTCATGTTTTTGCTTGGTAGGTTCAAGCGTTTTTAACCCCGTTTCACCGGTACTTACTTAGTCTATTCAGAATGAAACACGTAGGTACGCAGTCGAGGATCGAAATAAATAGTTCACTGCGTCGCTATTTATGTAGATTTCTCTTTTATGATTTATAAACGGTTTTTCTTTATTTTCAGCGCTCTATCACCATGTTCCTGCTAGGGATGTCCCTGAACACGATCTATGGCTCCAACATGCTGTCTGAGCTGCGTATCTTCGGCGTATTGCAGCGCTTGGCAGTGTCGTACCTCATCGCCGCTGGTTTCTACGCCCTCACGGCACCGAAGTATTACACTCCTCCGCGGGTAGGTGTAAGAAAACAATGCTATTTGTTTATGCTTTTGTACAAAGCTGCGGGTTTCTCGACGTATTGTATGAAGTTTCAAATGACGTTATTGCGACGCATGCTATTTCGAAAAACTTTACGAGTAGTACGCCAATTCGTAAACACATGGTGGACAGGTTGACCCCGCCATTCCCTTCGTGGTATTTTTTTTTTGAACCACCTATAAGTAGGAGCGGGTCTCCGTCGACTACGCCTTAGGTATTATTATTGCCTTATTGAGAGCTGATTTCGATACCATGACTTTGTAGTAGCGTAACATTCAAAAAGTTTTTCGCATCAGCATGTTCGCGATAACGTCATTCTGTAAAGCGGTTTTCGATACAACGAGTTTTCGAACCAGCGTACGACACGCTATTTTTTTTTCGAAATAGCGTGCGTCGCAATAACGTCCTTCGAATCTTCATATCACTCCCATTGTATTGTAAATATATAACTGGTGCGTACTGGTAAGATTAAAAGTTTTTGTGGTCTGTATTTCATCGCTGATTTTATAAATTCGATTACAGCTTATATATCTCATTGTGGTTATATTATGTATGTAGGTATTGATAATTGTAAAGACTAATTTAAAGTATCATAAGCCAATAATGTGCCAGCTAGTGCAAAAAGTTCTTTGCAAAGGCGAGAAAAGAAGTATTTAAAATTGTCCACTTCTGTAGGTACCTACTGCTTAGAGGTAGCTGCTTAAAACTAGACTACAAACATTAAAAAATAAGTTCCTCAATAGTTAACGATTCCCGTCGTGTGCAACTTTTTGTAATAGTACTACTATTTATCAAAAAGTCTGGCTTATCATAGGTACCTACGTAGGTACGTGCTACATAATGCTACGATTGATCGAAGTCAAGGTGACGTTCACTTTCAGTTTAATTAGCATTCTCAGGTGTTGACCACTGCACTTGATGTAATTACAAGTAAATACTTAACAGATAAGTAGGTTCTTCTTCTTTTTAATTCGATGGTAAATTATTAAATGAGTTGGGCTCAGTAGGTGGCCACTGGCCACGCCAATCGCGGCATCCGTGGCGTGTTTAGGTCCTCAAATTGTAGTTGTAGTACAAAGTGTAGTTGTATGGACGCTTTGGACATGCCAACGTATGAGGCATGGTTTGGTCAAGTAAAGTCAAGTAGGTAAGTATGAATATCAGTTTTTATTTAAATAGTATCAACCTGGTGCATCAAAATATTCAAGGGTTGTGGAACAGAAATTTTGAAGTAGAATTATTCCTGAATTATAGCAACATAGATATTCTTTGTATGACAGAACACTGGCTAAAAAACCAGTTCATGTTTTTTAGTAATCACCAAGTTTGTAGTTCGTTCAGCAGAGTAAATGCTATATGTGTTGGGTCATTAATTTCTAGTAAATAACCAGCTTAAATTTAAAGACCGCAAGGATATTGTGAGCCTCTCTGTTGAGCGGACAATTGAAATACCCTGTATAGAATTGGAGCAGTTCATTATATTAAGCGTGTACAGTCCTTCAGGATTGTATGATTGTTTTGAAAAGGTTATGGATGAAGTGTTGCAATCTTAATTTTGAACTTTCGAATAAATTCTAAGTAAGTTCTGCAATTCCTAGATAAACCATATTTCTTTAGGGTGTTAGGTTAGACTATGCTAATAAGTTATCACAAGAAAACTGAACCAGAAATGTTCAACAGAACGAGAAAAATATCCAGAACTGATGTTAGGTGAAAATTACGAAAAAAATCATTAAAAAAATTATATCTCGAAAACTGCGAAAAATCGTAGAACATACATGGGGGTAATTCGGATACTCCTCATCATAAAGTATCTAAATTTTACGTTTGAACGTCAACTCCCCGGCCACCCTGTATTTTTCGGACTTTGTTTACTGCAGTGGATCATATACTTTTAGGCATTATAAAACTTGCTTCACTTAAGTTCTGAGTTGAGCTGCATGATTACAGACAAATGCGTGCACAGACTGGACAGGTCCACTCAATTTGTGTGGTTCTTTCTTCAAAAGACGATTTCAGACACCAATTTACATGGTCTTCACATGATCTGACCAAGATTATGTCCGGACTTTAAAAGAGACTGTGACCTTTGAGTTTTTTTCGGCCTTTCTTCTGCGCCGGTCACTCAATTTAGAAAATTCAGAGTAGTCAGATAGGAAACGCTGCCCTCGTAAAAGTGTTTGTACAAACCTACTCGTACTTACAGAAATAAATAAAATCATGTATCATTAATTTAGATAAACTGGAAATACCCGTATGCTAAAAAACTGGAATGTAGGCAAACTAGTCAGTTCCCGATAGAATTAATTACAGATTTCTAAAAAAAAAAAACATTTTGCAGTTTAGGCAAAAAAAAAATTTGAAACACAACTTCTTAATTTTTATCGAAAACCTGAGGTAGGACAATTAGGCTTTAATAATTCTTTAATTGTTTTCGCAGGGTGCATGTGGTCAGGCCTTGAAAGACGTGTTATCCTGTGTTTGGTGCTGGGTGCTAGCAGCCGTCCTTGTCGCGGCACACAGCGTCATCACCTTCGTAGTTCACGATGATAACTGTCCAATGTGAGTATCATGGGAGAGATTTTTTTTTGCAGGCCAACTATAATTATGTAACTGAAGATTTAAAACGAGTTTTTAATGTATTTAAACCGAAACTTGTGAAGGAAACAGCGTTATTTAGTATCCATAACATACATAAAATCACTCCTTCTTCCCATGGGGTAGGCACCAACTACAATGTAATCCATAAATCAATTTAAGTACACTTTGTTGCATTGCGTGGGTAAAGCGAACAGCGTGCTGTAGGAACTTTATGTCGTGCTGTTTTGGTTTTAGTAAGTATATGTGAAATAATTAATTATTAATTTATTAACATTGAATGTGTATTTACTGAGGTACGTATACAGGGTGTCCCGTAAATAATGGATCAAACGTAATGGGTAGGTAGCTTACCTCATTTCAAACAACTAATTTGAACAGTTAAAAAAAATCGGTAAGGTAACCAAGATATTTTTTTTTTTTCGAATTTTACCATTTTCTCTAACAGCATTCAGTGTTTTTAATGCTGTCGCTGCAACTAATAACATTTTTAGGTATGATTTTTGTCAAAAACTTCTGAATAGCTTATTGTTAATATTTTCTTTTTCAAATATAAATTTATTTGCCTTAGAAAAAAAATGTTCAATTGATTTTTTTTTTTCAAATCGAATAAAAAATTCTTGGTTACCTTACCGGTTTTTTTTATACTTTTCAAATTAGTTGTTGGAAATGAGGTAAGCTACCTACCCGTTACGTTTGATCCATTATTTACGGGACACCCTGTAGATGACTTCTATGCTATTATTCGAATTCGTATCGCATCCCTGTTGTGGCGGGTGCGTGCCAGCGCCAACAGTCTCTTGATGACCATATCGGATAGGACTGATGGCCTGATATGGAAGCACTGGACGAGGACGATAGTGTTGCCTTCAAACCGTGCCCAGAAGTAGTGCGTGTAGTGTGAATGAACATGATGAACTATTATTATTTTTTCATCCCACCATCTCGGAAAGAGTATTTTTAATCTTCAATATCTGAGTGGAAAAGCCGTTTTTATTCTCTAGAGGATAAAGTAAATTGAATTTAGAACATCGTGTGCACTAAGTTTGTGAATTAAAAAAAACATTAAACCTATTTACTGCTACCTCTATGGTGCCGAATATATCATACAACTTTTTTTTAATTTGTTAAAAACTCAGACTCGGAACCTTCTTGGTGTTCTTTTTTCAATTTGCTTTGTACGCGGTTCTTTACGCGGCATTTTTTCACGTCATTGTTAAACCTTATATTAAAAACAAGAAACTTGAAAACAAGTGAAAAAACTAAAATGAGTGATTCTAGCGACGAGGAAGTTTGCTTGACGCCAACAGAATTGACTGAAACTGTTAATAATGCGCAAATGAGCTTTCTCCCTCAACAATCACGCGAGAAGTATTTAAAACAGTACGATATGTTCAACACGTGGCGACTAGCAAAAGGAGCCAAAACTTTCTCAGAAAACGTTTTGCTGGCATATTTTATAGAATTATCCGAGAACAAGAAAGCAAGCACTCTATGGAGTACGTATTCGATGCTAAAAGCAACAATAAAGATGAAAAAAGACAAACATATCGATACCTATCCTAAATTAGTGGCATTTTTAAAAAGAGCCTCATCTGGTCATCAACCAAAAAAATTGAAGGTTTTCACAGTATCTGATATTGAAAAGTTTCTTAACGAAGCACCCGATTCCGTATATTTGGCGGCAAAAGTAAGTCAGTTGCACATTCAGTATCTACTTAAGTATATTAATCTCAATTAAATAGTATACTTAGTAGATGTTGATAGGCATAATTATGCGTTCATATCAATTTTATTCATTTATCTACTACAATACTCTTTACGTTACAGGTTGTTCTTATTATTGGAATAAACGGAGCATGTCGGACGAACTAATGAACTAACACAACTTAATGTCAAAAACATTGAGAAACATTCAGATGACTTACTATTAATTAATTTACCTAATACAAAGACAAAAAGAGACCGCAACTTCGTCATTCGCAAGGAATACGTAACGATTGTTGAGAAATATCAAGCCTTACGCCCGCCTAACACTCCAATCAATCGATTTTTTCTACAGTATCGCAATGGAAAGTGTGTTAGACAGCCTATGGGTACTAATAAAATTGGCAGTATCCCACGAGAAATAGCAACATTTCTTGAACTTCCAGAACCCCTGTTGTACACGGGTCATTGTTTCCGACGAACTTCAGCCACACTTTTGGCTGATTCCGGAGCTGATCTCCTGTCCCTTAAGCGCCACGGAGGCTGGAAGTCCAATGCAGTTGTAGAGGGATACATAGAGGATTCCATCCAAAATAAGTCTAAAATATGTGAAGGCATCGTAGGAGCCATTACACTGAAAGAGCCTCAATCGGATCCTTGGACTGGCCCTTCTACATCAAAAATAAGCCGTTATGAAACACCTAACCATCTCCCTCTCTCTCCAACATTCACGCCAAGGGAATCCGATGAATCGGTACAACTATTAAGTATGACAGATAGTTTACCGAAAAACAGTACACAAGTGACTAACACCAATATTACAGTACCAAACAAAAATATTACACTCAATTTAAATAACTGTAGCAACGTTACTTTAAAATTTTCTTAATTATACCTTAGTATTATTTTGTTATAATTTAAAGATTATTCTGTAATACTTACCTGTCATAATGTAGTAATTAATACCTAAACTGAAATAAAAGTGTACCTATCTTGTGATTGTAAACGTTTTTTTTTTGCATTTAGTCATTTCCTCGCTGAGGTGGAATGAAAAGTTACGTGTTGCACTCGAGTGCAAAGATTTTTCACCTCGTGCTCTTTTGATTCCCTCGCTAACGCTCAGGATTCTAATTTTGAATCACTCGCTGCGCTCGTGATTCAATTTTAGAATCCTTCGCTTGCTCGGTCATCAAAATTGAACACGCGGTTAAAAAGCAACTTTGCACTCTTGTATAACAAATAACTATTATCGTTTCTCATAATGTTTTTTGAATTTATTAATTGACAGAGGTCTATGTACTAACACTAGTTTGGAAGTTGTTTGATGTCCTTACTAAAAATATTGGATTGTACTGATCTGACAAATAAATACAATGAATGAATGAATGTATTTACTTTTGAAAGGGAAATGTCAGGTGTTGATGTTCTTCGTTATGTTTTTGTATGCCACTGAAATGAGATAGGTATCCTTTGTTTTTGTAGATATCCTTTGTTTTGCCGGTCACTTTATTTTATGCTTTACTCGCACTGGTCCTTACTTAGACTTTTCCGAGTACCTACTGACTGGCATCATAGTCATACTAAATCAGTGGCGAGCACTCGATTCAAATTATTTATACAGGAGGAATTTATAATCACCATCCAAATACCTACCAATTTTTTTTCAAAAAGCACCTTTTGAAAAATGTTGCACGGTGGCGGTGACAAATAAATTACCCTGTATGTTCAAGGTTGTTTTCACAATCTGGTATATCTTTCCAGGGGCTACTTAGGACCCGGTGGCCTCCACGACAACTTGGCAGCGGAAGGCTGCGCCGGCGGCGCGGCGGGCTATATCGACCGCATGCTGCTGGGGAGGTCACATGTCTTCCAGAGGAGTGACGCTGTTCGTGTCTATGGGGGAGACCCTACTGACCCTGAGGGTCTTCTTGGTAAGTTACATGTATTTACGAATAGCTGCCTCGTTGGGCCTCCAACCGATGCTTTACCAATTAGTACCTACATAAGCAGCAAATTGACCAAATGGTGATAGTAGACCAACCCGCACCTTCGAAACATAGCTGTGTGCTCCTCAACTATGAGAGTTTGAGTTTAATTTACTAAACATAAAATCTATAGGTACCTACTTGATCTGGTTTTGTGACAATTACCGAAAACATTTAGCTAAAGATGACCTTCAAATCGTCTCTAGATACTTCTGATTTGTTATGATCTGTTACATCACCTTCTGATTAATTCGGGAACGTATGATCTGGCTGATAAGTTCATGCAAATTCTATTACAATAAAAAAAATGAAATTGTTAGTGCATATTAATCATAAAGGTATTTCTCCCTAGGATGCCTAACATCAGCAGTACAAGCACTCCTGGGCGTGCAAGCAGGTGCCACGGTCCTGCTACAGCGCTCCCACAAGGCTCGGCTCTCTCGCTGGCTCGCATGGGCTCTGGTCTTCGCACTCGCAGGGGCTCTGCTGGCTGGATTCTCCAGGGAACATGGAGTTGTGCCCATCAATAAGAACCTTTGGTTAGTTGGCTTTAGTTTTTACAGAATTTTTAGAATATATATAAAATATTTAGAATACTGAACCAGCCTAAAGAAACAGTTCTTTCCAGCTTATAGGCGTTAAAGGGGTCTGGGTTGTGGAGGTTGCAGAGGTTGAAAAATTCCACTTATACTGGAAGCTGACTCCAAAATAGTTAGGAAACGGCTTGGCAGATGATGATAGGCGTCAAAAGAATCGTTACTTTCCAGATAGCATATCAATATTTGCAGATTTTTGGTTTAAATCTAACAGACTTCATATTCTAGACTTTCAGGAAATAAAAAAAACTAACTACAATTTCTTTCTTCCAGGTCTATGTCATTCGTCCTCGTAACATCAGCGTGCTGCCTCATCCTGCTCTGTTTCTGCTACACCCTCACAGACGCCTGGAGACTTTGGGGGGGAGGACCTTTCAGGGCGCCAGGGTTGAACGCCATCGCCCTCTACATCGGCCACTCCCTCTGCGCCCACCTGTTCCCGTTCCACTGGAAGATCCCCAACATGAGGACCCATGCTATAAGCCTCGTTGAAGCGGTTTGGGGGACAGCACTATGGGTCATCATCGCACATGTAATGGCCAAGAAGAAAGTATTCATTACGCTTTGAACAGAAGTGTAAATATTTAATTTGGAATTGATTTAATTTAAGCCTCCTTCACAAGTTGTAAAGATGAGAATGACAATAGTTCTAGAGCTTGCCGACTGTTTTTCTGACCAATGCAAGGTTTTAAAATGTTGACTAATGTATCTCGTTTCGCTTTGTATTCATTCGAAAAGTTGTGTTTTATTTTCTGTTGGTAAATAATATGCCATACTCTAATACGTATCTACTTTTTGAAATAATTACATCGGATAAATCTAAATAGCGGTGCATTACACAAAATAAGGGTTTTTTCTTTGCTGTCCACAAAATACTGACGAGATTATATTGATATATTATTAGAATTACAATTTAAATACTTATTTTTAGGAATTAAGTGTAGTTTAAGTGTAGATATTTAAACCAAGACTGAGCGTTAGAAAAACCATAGGTGCTCCGATAGTTCTCAAAATATTGTAATCTTTTGGTTTTAACATTTATTGTACTAATTATATACAAAATCTAGTCTTAATTGCGTATTTGGAGTTTTGTCAACGGATTTGCATGTGAGAGCGACTATAAGTAAGCTTGATAAGAAAAATATATGATTAAAGATAAATGGTCTCTTTCTCATTTCATAGGTACAGGCTGGCCCGTTAAGAGAGTACTTTGCGAAATTGCCTATTTAATTTTTTAAGAAATTGATAAGGCTTCGGTTTAAAATTAAAATAATATAAGTAACTACATGATATTTACAAACTTTTTTGTGGAACACAAACACAAAATATTAAAAAAAAACCAGATGAAAAGCATCACGAAGTAACCTCGAGTGTTGACGTATTTTCGATTTATAATTAATACCTATGCTAAATGACTAATAGTATACAAATGCGATGATAATTTGTATTAATACCAGGCGAAAAAAATTATGCTGGCATTTTTTTAAATACCTTTTATTTTTGGTTTTACTCCTTATACATGATATATACTACTACTACTTATATTATTACGTTATTGGTATAGGTATTATTATTATTTGAGTGTACCAAAGAAATAAATACGAAACTAAACGGAATGGGCAATGATCATATTTCGTTTAAATATTGTTGTAATTGAAAAATCATTTCGAGAAATAGGGTTGCTGATCATTGCGGTCCTAAAAGTCGCTCATTTGCAAAAAGGGTGACATAACTAAAAAAATCTGCAATTTTGAGTTAAGTCTATAAATTTCCAATTCCGGATTGAAGGATAAACTTAACTAAGATTGGAGAGTAGACCGACTTGAATGAGATAGACTTAATGTTACTTCAAGATACAAATTTTCGATTCCGAATTGAAGGAAAAACTTAACTTTGTAGTTAAGGAAATATTCTTCCATACATTGCTTAATGTAGGTACACACAGCAGCAGATCAAGTTACCACACACTGTCAAATTTTCTCATTCGATTTGGAACTTAACCGTCAACATTTTAAGGTTTAAAATTGTTTGGAGAAATTTGACAGTTTCGTAGGTTATAACCTGATGTGCTGTCGACTGTACTACACAGGTAATATAACTACAAATTAAACGATTTTTGGTATCTGTACCTATTTGTGCTGCGAGACCTTGCTGCTTGCCAAATTTCATGATTCTAGGTCAACGGGATGTACCCTATGGGTTTTAATTTATTTGCGAGTATCGAAATATGCGACATGAATTGCAATTTATGCCGCATCAAGCTTCTAAGTTAACGTCTTAGAAGTTCGATTTTTTAACAGCTCCAAGGGACAGTAGATCTAAGTATTTGATATCAATTTCAACTTAAAACCTCCAAGCATTCCTGAAAAGGGTCAGATAGATGGACAACGAAGTGATCCAATAAGGGTTTCGATTTTTTCCTTTTGAGATACGGAACCCTAAAAAGCATAGGTAAGCAATTCTATCAGGGTATATATATACATACTCGTGATACTACATCATGAATAATGATGAAAACAAACTATAAACTTGCTTTTTTGACGATATGAAAGCAAATATAATCGCCTTCTGCGTTTTAACTTTGGGGTATTGAAATCAAGCACTTTTAGAATGATGACGTCATAAAGGTCATATTAAGGATGAACATGATTGAACAAAAATAAAAATAACCTTAGAATATTTCGTACATTTGCGAAAAGCTTGACATACTTAATTAAAAAAGAGCAATTTTTGGGAATGAAGATTTAAAAGAGTAAAAGTAGCAGGAAGAGTGCGACGAAAAAAAAAGTAAATACCAAAAACAAAATGCTGGAGGCCGCGGACCTTGCGCGCGGCGAGTTTATGTGTCTACTGCAGTAGACAAACTCACGTCAGCGATGCGCTTGAGTGAAGCCGCGGGCAGCCGGGCACGACTTTTTAGGGCGGAACCCTCAGGGCGCGAGTTCTACTCGCACTAGCACGGTTTTTCGGCCTATCGGTTTTTATCAATGCCTACTGACACCGGACACCGAGTATAATAACTATACAGGGTTACTGGTAACTCGACGTATTCCTTGCACGACGTCATAGTAGGGTTAAAATGCAACAAATTAAGCCACCAAATGTTCTACCGAAGTTCAGTAGTTTTTGAGTTAGTTACATTTTCAGTATTTTTATGAAAAATCCCAGATTAAATCATTTGGAACCAATTTAAAAATGATTTACAGCGCGACTGTACTGAAATTTAACTTAATATGATAGTTGATGCCGTAGCAGATCTTTTTTTATAAGTAATTAAAAGTTCAAAAATGCCGGAAACCTTGGCAAATATCACTAAAAAAACATTTATTTTTTTGTGATTTTTGCTGTTACTTCATACAAAATGTTGTCTAGTGAACAAAAAAAATTATAAAAAAAATGGCTTAATTTGTTGCATTTTAACCCTACTATGACGTCCTGCAAGGAATATGTCGAGTTACCAGTAACCCTGTATTCAGCTAAATAAAAATGTTTAAGATAGTATTCCACCAGCATCGGTAATATATTCACGGACAGGATAGTTACAGCTATATACATATAAACATAATGCAGCATTGCATATGTAGGCGGGCACGCCCTTTGTGCCAGGAGGCTTTTTATTATGTATTAAGTTCTGTTTGCGTTTTTGTTTTTATTATTTATTTCTGCTTGAGTATAGTTTTAAATATTGGCGTGTGCTAGCTGACATAATTATGGCAAATAATTTTAATATTTATGTGTTTCGTAATGTTAATTACTTATTACTATATGTATAGAATCCAGTTCTTCTAACTGAACAGACAGCAGTGCTGCTGGGGAGTTTGTTCCGCCACTTCTTCTTCCCAGCTAAAGCACTAGGAAGTGGTGAAGGGTGGGCGTTTTGGGGGGACTGTCTTATGTGATTTTGACGTTCAAAAAGTGCTGATTCTCAGCCTAATTTGAATAAATGACTTTTGATTTGATTGATTTGATTTGATTTGGACATACAATAATATTGAATATTATATCTACTTGTACACAGCGATCATACTTAGGTATATTGAAGCCGTTTCATATGATTATTTTGCTAATACTGACTACAGCAGATTCAAATTCAAATATCTATAACACTGACTCCTAGTTCCCCTAGTTTAGGAGGCAGGGTTTTTAATTATTTGTGCAGCCTTTTCCCAAAATCCAATGTACCTATGTGAAATGTATTGGTGTTGTATACAAAGGTATTTTGTGTCAATAAACTTACATTTCTTTTTTAATATGCGCCGGGCGGAAAGTTTCTGGTGGCGTGAAGGCATTGTTTTTTTTCGTCGTGTTTGACAGTCGAGTGCTGGCTTGCTACGCCCTCTTTTAACAGTAGTCAAATAAAGGGCGTGAAAACGACGCATAACTAGATAGTTCTTGGTGGGATAAGATAAAAGAAACAATTGATATTACAATATTTGACGTTTTATTAGAAGGGTGACAGTAAAATCCGCAATGTCATTGAAAAATAATAATAAAACAAACGATTCAACAAATCATGACTCAAGGTAACGTATAGTTTTATAACAAATAAAACTATCAAATAAAATTACTTTATAATGAATAACAAGACGCGATTGGTCCCCAGTCGGGGACTCACGCATGCGCACAGATTACGATCCATCAGAGATCAACAACACGTCGCAGAACAAACTCATACATGCAATCTTAGAACAACCTCGAATGAATCGTAACATTGTCACCCAAACATGTATGGTGCATACTAACATATAAAAGTAAGTATGTTTGGCATTTCGTTTACATTACAAGTTATTATGTCATAATAAAAGCCCGGCGCAAACGCACCTCTCTCATATATTAATTCCATTATAAGTTAAATATATTACTAAGGTCAGTTAATTCATCATATTTCCTATTAAATCACTTTTGCAGACGGTAAATGCCATATTAGGAATTGAATATTTCATATATTTAAATAATTATATTTTCTATCGATGCTTATCCCATTAAATCAATAGCTGGATACGCAGGCACACTTCGCAGTTTCAATAATAAACTTGTATGTATGACCGTAGGTACTAACGATACTTTTAACTAGAGACCTAACTTGTATAGTGATAAAGACATGTAAAACAGTGTTTATAATTTATATATATATCTAAAATTTCCTTAGAAAAAATCTCTTAAAATATATCTCAATTCTTTTAAACGTTTCCCGATGAGACAGGGTTATAATAATGTCGATATATTAATTCAGCGCTATATAAATATAACATTTTCTTATATGACTAAATAGGAAGAACATTTAGAGTGTATAGAAGAACAAATTAATTGCACAAACAGTGAAATATTAATACGAAACAATGATATTACCCATATACAGGCATTCAGGTAAATATAATTTTTAATAAAGGGTATTTACAATTTTGTCGATTTTCAAGTCATTAGGTATGTAGAAAGCGCAACCGCTAATATCGAATGTTTCTACATTATAATTTGATTTAATTTATGATATTTTCGATATTAAAAAAATGTTGACGACACCCGATACAAAGTGACATTAAAAATCGACGTAAAATTTTTGAAAAAACTTAAATTGATTGTATTAGCTAGTCATATAAATTATTCACACGAAAATTTATAACAGCATATTTTATTCTAATACAAAATGTGTTTCTTTTTTAAGTTTGTTATCTAAAGTCGAGGCGCACTGGAAACATTTGTTTTCAGGAACTGTTCCGATTCGTATTATGAAAGCAACGTGGTGATAGGGCTTTGCAAGAGCAGATTGAATAAACAAAACATCACATCCCGCCTGTATCCCCGAAGGGCCAGGCCGAGGTGTACCTATAGTATACCCACGTTTCACCAGTCATGTTTTTAAGCCCCATGTGTAATAGAGCCCATTGCCATCAACCGGGCACAAATCTAGACTCCGGGCGACTACTGAGATATTACAGATGAAAAACGAATAACCTTTGCCCGACCTGAGAACCGAACCACTAGACCAACGAGAGCAGACTGTAGGAGTAGAAAAAAGAACTGATTTTCAATAACTACGAATCGGACAGTCCCCGCAAATAAAAGTTTGAAGTGTGTTTCGGCGCTAAAGTCTACGATTAGTTGTAATAAGTACTCGAGCTCACTTTAAGTCACTCATATTACTAAAGAAATGGAATGTTGAGTTTTAAAAAGAATGTTAGAAAGATCACTAGCAGCTTGTTATGTGGAACTATCACGCTTAGCTTCGGAGAAGCTCCGGCAGACTTGGCAAGACCATGAATACACTAATGCAACGAAAATTTTTCTGGAGATTCTGCTAGAAATTACTGTTTAAATTTGATTATTTATGAAGCTTTTAGGTGCCTTGCTACAAAAAATCGAAGACTGTCTAACAACCT
Organism: Brachylomia viminalis; assembly: GCA_937001585.2. Lineage (NCBI taxonomy): Eukaryota > Metazoa > Arthropoda > Insecta > Lepidoptera > Noctuidae > Brachylomia > Brachylomia viminalis. Next base: position 17,904,653 of record OW443299.2, read on the forward strand.
ATAGAGTTTATATCAAAATTTTCTCTCTCATCTATTGGTTGTCATGACATAGTTTGGTGTCTCCGTTTTTGCTGCAGGCACCCTTTATTATAGCTACAATACTGCATGTAAATAGTTAGCTCATTACAGTTAGTTACGTTATTCTCGTTGAAGGCATGCCATTAATTTGTACTTGTCGATATAGAGCGCAGAACTGAGAATACAGGCAGTGTTTGTATGGAGACCTGCAGCGCGAGGCCCGACGGTTCTACAAGAGACTAGACATAACCGAAACACTTGTCACACAAATCGGTTTTAAATAGGTCCACTATACATACATAACTAACTTTATCTTAAATACAAGGTAAAATCTCTAGGACAATTATACACATTTCGCTATAAATGCAAATTCATGGAATTCAATATTAATCGGTAAGACGGAAGCAGCAGCTGGTACTTTGTTCGTCTTACATTATTATGCTACCTACTAAGATTCCCGATAACACAACGCACCGCGACACGCGATCTCAGTTCCATAGGTATCCTATAATACGCTTTGTCCCCAAACTATAAGTAGTTTAGTAGTCTCTATTGTTTAATCTAGTGTCAAAAATACCATTGACTTCTTTAGGCCGCTTGCAGACCGGCGATCTGTTCACAGCGATGTGTTCAACGACGGAGAGCCCACACGAGTACAATGTATGCTTTGGGTAACAATAAAATCCTTAAACTAATTGCACATAATGAAAACATGCATAAAATAAAACTTACAATCTATTTATCGCCGTAACAGCGCTATAATAATATATTACGAGATTTCAAACAACACGCGTAAATAACTATCGATACTTATCTAAGCCCCAGTACTATAATTCCCTGTTATCAAGTCATCCCTCGCTTCTCGAACGAAAACTGTTTCAGTGTTGTATAAAATAAATATCTAGTGTGGCACTTGACAGTTTGTATACCGACGTAGCGGGTATATCGATCCAGCACCACAGAATACCTATTTACTAACAATTACAGTGAGCAACCATTCAAACGCTGACAGTTCTTCCCCCGGACACTTGTGTACGCAACGTAAATGTAAATACATCCAAAATATACACATTCATTCCGATATGGGACAGCGCCATACTTGGACAGACGATGCACTGTGAGTCGTCTCACAGCCTTGCGGGGTCACGGCGGTCGGGACATAAGCTTTGGAACGTTACAGCTTGTGTCGGACCGCGCGAGCGGAGCGTGCTACCTGTGACGTCAGGTGTGGGTGCGCCCGCGGCGTGACGTCAGGCGTGGTGGCCGAGTGACGTCACTTGCGGGCTCCGCGGGCCACCATGGCCTGCAGGGAGGCCACCTGGCTCAACAGGCTCGAGTTCTTCTGCTCGAGAGTCTCTACCCTTTTCCTGTAATCTGTGTTCTCAGATATAAGGATCTCGACCTTCCTCTCCAGTTGGTCCATGTATTCTTTCTTTTTGCGTCTGCTTTCTTGTGCTGAAATCTGGAAAAAAGTAATTGAAATCAGAATTTTGTAACAGGAGATGCTTGTTATTATGAAAGGGAGAATCATTTTCCATATCTACCTTGTTCTTAATTTTCCTCCTGATCTTCTTGAGTGATTTCTCCTCAGCCTTGGTGAGGGGTAGACGTGTAGGGACGGGATATCCTTCAGCGAGTAATGTGCGTTTCTCTTCCTCCGTCAGTACCAATGTACCAGTGGACCCTTTCTGTAAACGGAGAAAGCGCTTTAATTAAAGTTGTGGAAAACTGAATCAACAACATCCACATTAGCTATTTAGGATAAGAATATTTAACTTAGCTATAAACTAGGTATATATGTAACTATATGCTCTTTGCAGCTCAACTAGGCTCCCCTCTATTGATATTTGTTTGACCAGTCAGAGTTTTACCCTTCATTCTCGAAACTTTTTTCTAAGCTCTCTTGATTGTAAATAACAAATACAGTTAATGAATATTTAATTGCATGCACAGTTTGTTTCCGAAACGTTGCGTTGGTTGCTGTTGTTAGTATGCAGATGTCGTCAATCTTCGGGACACCTTTATTGTTTCCATATATTTACAAGCCAATATTTTTGGTAATGAGTCGGTTCGAGGAACCTAATATTGGGAATAACTTTTCGTACAGTTCAATTGCATTTTATGATAGTGTTTCATTCAAATTGACTATTTAGATTCCAATTGGTACATTGCATTTCTTAGAAGGAAGGCAGGTCAGGCCCTTTGTTGACCGCATGTACACGCCTATTTATTCGGACAAGGAAAATTCGACCAAAGACCTTCTAGTAAGTAATTTCTTTAGTATAATTAAGTTTAGTTCTGGTTGTTACTGTGAAATAATAATAAAAAAACTTCAAGGATAGTTTGTCGAAGACCCAAATGAATGGGATGGTTAAGTGCTCAATTAGGTTACCATACATCGTTTCATGAGCACCGTGACTACCATGAGTTGCTTTGATCCTTGCCAGCTAAATCATGGGGTCCAAAGAGGAACATAGGCTCTTAAACAATTCGTTCACTCACGGCGCTTGCTCCGGTCACATCATAGCCCTAACTCTTGTTACTTTTATGCCCGTTTTCGCTAACGTGATTTCTAAATACGCGCTGTTGGATTTTCAACGCTCGGCTCAGCACCGAAAGGTGAAATCCAATAGCTCGCTTTGAACTTGCTTAAATGAATCCTTACAGGTTGACTGCTAATAAGCGGCGTGTTGATCGGTTGCCTGGTGTGGTGCGACACGTAGAGGTGCGAGCGACGCGCGGGCGCGGCGGGCGGCGCGAGCGGCGCGGCCGACGCCTCGTGCGCCGGCGACAGCGCGCCCTCGCTGTCTGATGACGATAGCGAGGATGGTGGCGTTGGCGGGAGACTGAAACCTGGAACAAGGAAAGAAGTGGTTAGAATTGGTTCTTCAAGGAACGGTATCAAATGGGATGATTGATGATTGCCGATCGCAAGAAAGACCACGAACCAAGGGGTCTAAATCTGTATTTTCGGCCGTAGTTACAGGCATTTCCTACTCCGTATCGCTTACGGACATAAGATTAGTTCGGTGCCCGAACTAAGAATTATAGACAACACGATTTGATAGTTGGCCCTAATCCCGATCCTTTTTTTCCAGTCCGAAGTTTTTTATTGGCCCTTGTTTTGATAGATTAACTACTTTCGGACTTGCTTGGACCTTCGTTGACGGACTCAGAGAGTAGACACCCAGAAACGATTAATCTCCTCCCCTTGCTGAATCTCTTAGCTCGCTGAATCGCTAAGAGATTCACTAGCAAAATCAGAGTCACCTCTGCACATATTTCTCTAGCTAGTCTAATCTTACATATTTTAAGACGTCTTACATACGGATTTAGTTTGGAAGCACAAACCCCTTTATTTTTGTAAGGTTCTGTTGTGTGGTTACAAAGTTTGATGAGAGATGTGGTCAAAAAAGTACATTCAGTTGGGCATCTTTTACTGCGGTATAGACTTCACCAGATTCGTTACCAGCCACAACAAGAATATAAAACCAATATTTACCTGAAGCCCCTGAGCTGGAGGTGACTTTGATGGACAGTTTGTTAGAGTTGAGCGAGGTGGCGAGACGTGGCGCAGCACTGAGCAATAGTTGCGGCATGCCCGCCGCGCCAACTTTCTGTAGCACTGCTTGTGGCATGTGGATTGTGCCAGTCTGGAATGTAATAGAGCTGATTAGACAACTTTGTAAGTTTTGACGATGATGAAAGTGCTGAGCTTTATTAGAGTCTTGTTGGAGTAGATACTAGGATTGAAAGTAAGATGAATCTCTGCATCACTAAACGTTTTATGAAATAACTCCAAAGCAATCAGAAGAACCCTATGATGAGTTGAATACCGATGTAGAAGACTATGATGATGATGAAACAGAAAATGAAGTACAATAAAAACAACAGCATATTTTTACTTGGGCTTGTTGAAAATACGACGCACCGTATACACTCGAAGTGGCCCAAGTAAAGGAATGCAAACTGTTTCGTTGCGACTGCTTACTGTTTTACAATAATCGTTAAAGATTCCACTCCGGCGGTGTTCAACGAAAACCTCCCGAGAGCACGATTAAAGATAATAATTATCCGCGTAATTACTAAAGAGCTCACGCACGCTATGGAAAATATGCTAAGTGCGTGTCTGTGGCGTATAAATGATTTAGTTCCGTATCATTTTCTGGTGCTATGTTCCGAAGTTCTATTCTTTGTTATGACCCTATTTCTCCGGTTTTGTTTTCTATCATATGTAGCTTCGTGGTAAATTATTTGATTGAAGCTATTGATTTTCACAAGCAGTATAAAGGTATTCTCTTTCATTTTAAATGATCATAAGAGTTATTTAAAAAACGCAAAAGCTATGTTCAATGACATTTTAATATAAAAAAGGTATAAATAAAATAAAAATTTATATTGCACTATAAGCTACGGAATCCTAAAAAAACCGGCAATTTTTAAAAAGCCCCGTTTACGTACAGATATGGTACAGGTGAAAGCAGCAAAGTGAAGTGTACGAAATATTTGAACTCTAACGACCTTTACTTTTGTCGAGTTATCAGCTCGTGCCGATAGAAGCGAGATGAAGACGCTACACGGCATTATCTATCGATTGAAGGCGTGCCCGCGTGCCAACCATATTTTAATAATATACTATCTAAATTAAATGTTCGAACTCTATTGCCAATTTTTGATAATAAAGGTCCAATAAAAGAAGAATGATGAAATAATGATGTTGTGAATGTTATAGATACTTTTTGTGCACAAAACGCAACAGAAACTGCATTAGAAAGTGCCGAAATTGTTTAAGAAGTCGTGAATGTAAAACTATCTCCGTTAGTGCAATTTTTAAGAGTCGTTCCGTTTTAAGTGAGTGTTAGATAAGTAAGTGTAAGCATTAGATGTTATTAGATAAGTCTTTATTAAGAGCAAGACAGCGTTTGATTGCAGTAAGTATATTGAAGCACTCTCAGCAGTAATTCAATTCAATTCCTATTTTACCGCCAATTGAAGTAACTAGTCTTTGCACACAGGCATAATGATGACAAAGCTAAGACTAAACATAAACCTAGTTCAAAACAATCCTGATTTAAGGACCAATACTCCAAAGACCTGAATCATTGTAGACCTTAACAAAAGGCACTTACCGTGTGGTCAATAACATAGTCGAGGTGTGTGACGGGTGTACCAGGGGTAGGTGAAGGGGGACAGGAAGATGTGGGGGATTCTGGTTCGGACTTCGGTTCTGCTTTCACCTCCCGAGGGGGGGAGTCACTGGACCGTCGTCGGCTGCTCCACGCACTCGCTGGCATTGCTGGGTAGCATTCATCTTCCATGTCTGAAAGTAATAAATAAGGTGGAACATAAGTAAAGAACTAAGGACCAAAATTTAATTCGGAAGTTTGGGGTCCTAGACGGTTTTCAAACAGGACCTTTCAGGACACATTTCTTTACAGATTAAAATAACGATTGTAGGATTGATCTACATAATAAGGATGCCAAAATTAGCTGCGACTCTAAAATCATTCAAAAGTATATTTTCTTCTGTGTATCTATTTAAACATATTATACCAGTCTTTCTAACCTTTAGTTGACCCCTAATTCATATAAAGATGCTTATTCCGCTACATAAACTCTTATTATTCTTTCAGATCGCGAGAAGTCATGTGAATCATCATGTTTATTAATGAAGTCTTTATAATCGAATTCAAAATTAATTCCATTTTCGACCTTATCCAAATTCAGGACCGACACAACGCCCACAACCTCATTAATATCATCTGCGTAGCCTTTTCCCAACTATTTTGGGATCGGCTTGGTACCACCACCGGATGCAGCTGAATACCAGTAGCTTACAAGTTTCCATGGAGCGACTGTCCATCTGACCTCTGAGGCGTGTAACCGCTTGTACTTCAGATTATCACACAAAGGTAACAGCTACCCACCTTCCTATGCGTTTCGCTTCATCGCCGTTCAGTGATATTGCATCAGTTGTATGCATGTAACGGAATGGAACTTTTCGATGGGTAGTACGTTCGGAGCGTTGCGTGATTCTATCACCTCGGCATTCGTGCGCACGATTGTGGATTGTGGCGTTTCTACATTAATTGATTCATGTGATGCTTCGTCTTTGTAGGATAAGTAAGGTGCTATTTGAGGTTATAGAAATCATATTCGCGAGATGGTTAGAGTTATAGAACCACCCTAGACAACCAGTACTACCAAGGGGCATCGTATTACCCAGTGACTGGGTTTTTGGAGGTCAGATAGGGAGTCGCTCCATGTGAAACAGTGGTATTCAGCTGCATCGTAGACTGAAAGCTGACCCCGACTTAGTTGGTAGAACGCCAGGGATGACGACGATGGTTAGAGTTATAGAACATGATTATGGGATTCAATGAATCCTTGGTCATCATAAATGTTTCCGAAACGGTATAGGTACCGTAATTTAGACTATAGGTAATATTGTAACGTCTTCGTTTACTCGATTACTCATCTATATTATGGATGGATGCTAATCGCCACATACTCCTATTTCAAACCTTATTTCGACTGTTGTCGATGTTATGTTCTAAATGCAAATTTGACGACATAAACTCAGGTTTAAAATTATTTCTTGTATTTAGAACTTTAGCGTCATCTAAATAAAGATTAAAAATTTTAAATGGCGCGATGGTTGAAACCTGGGTCTAAAGATAAATCTTGCTTCGTGATAAGACTACAATAGTTCAATTACTGACTTGAGAATTAGTCTTATTTTACAACAACTTGCAAGATCAGTCTGTTACTTTGCGAGTAGTTTTTATCTTGTGACTTATCTGCATGGTGCATCAGTATGAATTTTGATACGGTAATAAATATCGCCTTACACATGAATAAATACAGCATGATTAACCTAAGACGCAATAAAATGTTCTAACATTGAGATGTCATTCGTTATTATTTAACCAATGAGGAATACATCGCCATGTTGTTACAATTATTATATTTCACCTTAGCAACAGGTGTTTTGACTTTGCATTATATTGTTTAAAATTTGCGGATATAAGGACCGACCATTCTCAAATCTTCAAATTAATACTGTTGTGTAATGTATTTTGGTAAAATGATTAACATACTTTGTTACTGCACAACACAATTTTATTAAAAAATAAGTATTCCTTTAAAACTGAAACTTATACCGATTCATAACAACGTTATCTCTGTATAGTCTCATGTGCAAGTGAAAGCTTACAAAACAGCCTTTTCCTTCCGAAAAGGGCAAAAGTTGTCGCACCGCCCACGTGTTTCGTTAGTTCGCGTGGGATGCACCTAATGCACCACTTTCCTATTGTTCTCAGTTATTCCTGTACTGCGTGGGCCTGTAAATGTTGTTTGAAAACTTGAAAATAACATTTTCCATTTCATCTTATCTGCTCCGAGATCTTTTGTAACACTAGCCAGCACTTCGCTTGTATTAAACATTTGGTGATCGCTATGTATTTGTGTATACAAAGATGTTGCTGCATATCCTTTTTTTAACCGAACCAGTTATTTTTCATTAGATTTGACAAATTCTGACCAGTCACTTATGAGACTGTTCGGAATTTCGTCATTTTTATTTATCTTTATAGAAAGTTGTCCAAGGTTACTCCTTACTCAGGACTACTACCCATATAGCTCAACAAATAGGTACGTTGTATGTAGCCTTACATACATCCAAACGGTTGTTACCCACCGTTTTTACAGTAACATCATTGAATATTGAACATGAACGCTTGATTAACTCATTAATTACAAGTAGTTCCAGTTAATTTCTAGAACGGAATATATCTACGAACGGGAAGTTTTGTAATTCGCTAATTAATTTTAACGTTTAGGTATTCGTTGTTTTCATAAAGATAGTTATGTAATATATGCTATACATATAATTATTAGCTTGTGGATTGGTGCGAAAGCACGCAAGTAAAAGCTGCACTTGAAGACTTGCCAGTTTAGTTAGTTTACCAACTATCTAAAGGGTTACCAATCAACAAAACCAATTATCCGCGAAAGCTTATAATATCAGGACAGTCCAATTATTTTGTCAATCTTATAGTATCTTGTTAGCACAAAAGTAAAATTATTTCCTTTACATATTCTGCAAAGATTATTTATGAGGATTAAGAACTTTTAGTCTAGATAACAAGAACACGGAAACAAAAGAAATCAACGCAACTATAATGTTTAGTTTATAAATAGATTGATTGGTCATAAAAATGATAATAAATAGAATTAATTAGCTGTTAGGTGTTTGTATAAACCAGATATCAATCTTTGTAATCATTTTAAGTGCATGTCCGTTTGTTGATAATAATTTGATGGTATTTGATAGAACTTGTTTACAAGCATTTCTGTCCGTCTGATAAAAAGGTTTCTGATATCATAACTGGTAAATTTCCCAGAGAGGCCCTAGCTGGCTTGGGATATTAGAACAGGCAAAAAGAAATTGTCCTAATTTTAATAGAAATTATAGTAGTTACGAATTGGAACATGAATCATCTACTATTACATCCAACAAAACGACGTTTCAGGGTGCATCTGACGTAATAAATTGTCCTTTCCTCCTATTCTACAAAGTAACAGTAAAGATAACTATCAGCATTGTCTTTCTAAATCATCGTTAGTTCCGTACGAATACGTAATAGGCCTTAATGTCCCTATCAAAATAGCGACAAGTGAGATAGATGACATGATGATGTCGTCCATAATAGATGATGTCATAATGATGTATGAGGGGACAGGACAATCGGCAGATATATCTATAGAAGAAATGTTCATTACACAATAGGTAATGAGGTTTATGTGCAACAACTGCATGACTAGCTTGTTTTGGGGATAATTTATGATCATTGGAACTTGGTGGAAAGCCTCATTTGAATCGATTAGAACGTGGTTAAAGTTTGGCATTTGTCACATCAAAATTATACTGCTATTCCACATCAAGAAAGCGTAATTTGTTCGAGTAGACTCACATGACATGATAAACATTTTTATGATAATGTTAACCAATCAGCACCATGTATATGCAAGGATATCACGTATTAGGGTACTACCAGTTAGTACCCAAGCTAGGTCCAAAATCCTTCACATTAAAAAGTTGGTAGGTATATTTATTAATGAAATGTTACCAGCTAATTTACCTACAAACAACCTCCATTCTTTCAAACAAGGAAATTACCATAAACTTTAAACGTTCCTATCAAGAGGCTTGACCATGACGGAGTAGATTTTATAAAAGACACTTGACATTTCGAGATAAATCATCGGCCCATCGCGGTACGTTAACCTGTGGTTCCTTTCACCAAAATCAGTTGCAAATTGAAGAGTCCAACTGACCATGATTAAATTTAATGATTGGCTCGGCATGTAACGGTTTGTCTGATAGTTATAAAAAGTTGAAAAATAAATAACAAATCTGTGGGCGAGTTTGTGTGAAAACCTTTTTATTTCTAAGTAACGTTTTTGTATCACTATTGTGTTGTTTGGATTATTCTATTTATGGTTGGTAAGATAACATCTTTGTTAATTCATTCGTCCCAATCATGCTCGCTGAAATCATGACTTTATTCATAATTTCAATATTTTGCTTGCGATCGTAGCTGTCTCAATATTGAATCAGTTAGTCCCTGCTTGTCATCACTTTATTAACTTCTTACTAAATAGATTTTCTTGCTCAAGTAGATTATTTATAACAACTTTATGCACAAGTCTAAAAATTGTAAATAAAAAAAATAAAAAAATAATCTAAATAAAAAAATACTGCATAAAGGCGGACTTATATTATTTATAGGTACATAGGTAATTATTTATATCGGTTACACACGCAATTATTCAAAAGTTGCATCGGTGATCTTTTTTATGAAGTGTGATTATCAGCCATATCTGTGACGGCACACTTATCGTTATCATCAATAATATCAAAAATAATATTTTTCCGTAATTTACAATGTGATATTTTTTCAAATCTTATCGATGGTTATTAATTTTGTTTAAGTGTACGATAGCGGATTATTTTATCGATATCGGGAGCACAAAATATTTATTTATTTGATTACTTTGAGTTCCATGCCACGAGAGAGCGTTAGTGGTACGTAGGATAAATCATAAAAAAACAAATGAAAATACGTAGGAATAGTTTTTGCACTTAATAAAAATATTTAATATCAAACAATTTAAAATTATGAAGATTGGCATTTCAAGTAATGCGTGACTATAGGTATAATAAATACATTTTTACTACGTCGGCCTTGAGCCACTTAAACATAACATTTTATTTTATTCAACGTTCAAATATTTTGCTTCTAAATGTCAAAAGTTGACCACTTGATCGTCAACTATTGGTGTTGCCATTACAACAAGAGATGAATTAATTCGTCTAAATAACAGTAAAAATTCAAGGCCCAACTACCAATTTTATTGCAGTGACCACCTGTTGTTCTTTTCGTTTAAATGCTAAAATGTAAAAATCCGTATGAACTTAATAAATGTCACATGACTGTGTAACATGCAGGTTAGGTATAATAAAAGCGGTTCTATAAAAATAAATAGATTATGAGTGGTAGGTATATACAATAAATAACATTTGTCTAATAACAGTACCTACCGACGTTAATATGTAAATGTGCGGAAAATTTTATATCTACACAATATTTTAATGACTTTGCCAAAGAGTTATTAGGTTTATTCGGTAAATACATAGGGATTCACCGATTATTTCTTTAAAGTGAAAAAAAAACAAAAAACTAAATGGTACATACTGGCTATATTTTGTCCTTCAGGACTACAATGACGAATTTGCAAAATGTTGAATTCTCAAAATGCTGAATCCTAAAATGTTGAATTTTTAAAAAGTTGAATTTCCAACCTGACCACAATGTTGTTAGAACTTTTCTAAGGAGTATTTCTAGATGCAATCTTTACTACACTGTATAAATCGAATAAAACACAACATTACTTTATAACATTACGCCTGTAATCCCCATAGGGTCAGGCAGTAGTGGGTGCAGTACCTACCCACATTTCGAAAATTATGTTTAAGTCGCAAGTAATAGGGGGCCTATTGCCATCAACCGGGACACACATGAATCCAGACTCCGACTTGCTACTGAGAAATTCCAGATGGAAAAACCCAATATCACTTTACCCGACCCGGGAATCGGACCCAAGACCTCATTGCTACCAGTAATTATTGCTTGCGACTACTAGACCAACGCGGCAGTCTAAAACCCAACAGGCTTAAGAATAATGTATTATTTGTAGGTATTGGTTTGTTAGTATAACCCTGATCTTACGATTGCTCCCTTCCATAGATAATCTTTATCTGTATATACTAATAATAAGGCTGAAGAGTTTAGATGATTCGAGAGTAAAGATAAAATAGATCAACCATTTTTCTGATTAGCTAAAGTACATACATCTTTTATAAAGTAGGTATACGACTAACCGCCGACAGACACTACGCCAACAGACTGAACACCGAAAAGACTACTTCGACGGGACTCTTCGCCGACAGGACAATATTTCTGTGATCAACCTGGCCTAGCCTAAACTTGACCTAAACCTAAAGTATGTGTGGTACATACTGTATGCTTAGGCTTTTCAAAGACTGCATATGGGATGCATATGGTTCTTTCTATCAAATGCAAAGAAAGTTGAATTAATTATTTCAACACATGAAATAATTGATAAGTATATGGATTACCTTTTGGTTACATACACCGCCTTTAATTAGCAGATAGATAATAGCGTGCATATTTTATCAAAATAAAACTTGACCTCAATTTGTTCGTATAATTGTTTATAATGTTAATGGTACCTACTTGAATGATTTCTACTATTCCCTTTAAATTGACTGTACTTAGATCTCATAGTAAGCACCTCCAGTATGTAATCACCAACATTGTAATCCACTGGGATACTATAAAAGTCAAAGTTTATCTCAAAACACGTGGCCACCCTTGACTTTGTGCCTGTTCATTGGACTTTGAACTCTATCACTATACTTGAGAGCGCATATTAGATTAGATGTCAGGGTTTGAACGTACGCATAAGGCTCTAGGCACATGGTCGTGATTCATAGAGTAAACACTGTTATCTATAGTATGTTAGAGAAATTGATAAGCACTTGTTTGTAACCTCGTGTGTAAAGGCTCCGGTAGACAGGCGCGACGCAACACTTGTAGAACAATTTCCATGAAGTTTTAATATAAATTGTTCTACTAGAGTCGGGTCGCGCCTGTTTGCGGGAGCCTTAATGCGAGGCATTGCGAGGATGTTGATATTGATGATACTGTTCGTTTGTTTTGGAGAAATAAAATGTGTTATAAATAAACAACTCCTGACAGTTAAAGTATTAAACGCATTTAAAGTATTTTTTCATCCCACCATCTCGGAAAGAGTATTTTTAATCTTCAATATCTGAGTGGAAAAGCCGTTTTTATTCTCTAGAGGATAAAGTAAATTGAATTTAGAACATCGTGTGCACTAAGTTTGTGAATTAAAAAAAACATTAAACCTATTTACTGCTACCTCTATGGTGCCGAATATATCATACAACTTTTTTTTAATTTGTTAAAAACTCAGACTCGGAACCTTCTTGGTGTTCTTTTTTCAATTTGCTTTGTACGCGGTTCTTTACGCGGCATTTTTTCACGTCATTATATTAAAAACAAGAAACTTGAAAACAAGTGAAAAAACTAAAATGAGTGATTCTAGCGACGAGGAAGTTTGCTTGACGCCAACAGAATTGACTGAAACTGTTAATAATGCGCAAATGAGCTTTCTCCCTCAACAATCACGCGAGAAGTATTTAAAACAGTACGATATGTTCAACACGTGGCGACTAGCAAAAGGAGCCAAAACTTTCTCAGAAAACGTTTTGCTGGCATATTTTATAGAATTATCCGAGAACAAGAAAGCAAGCACTCTATGGAGTACGTATTCGATGCTAAATGCAACAATAAAGATGAAAAAAGACAAACATATCGATACCTATCCTAAATTAGTGGCATTTTTAAAAAGAGCCTCATCTGGTCATCAACCAAAAAAATCGAAGGTTTTCACAGTATCTGATATTGAAAAGTTTCTTAACGAAGCACCCGATTCCGTATATTTGGCGGCAAAAGTAAGTCAGTTGCACATTCAGTATCTACTTAAGTATATTAATCTCAATTAAATAGTATACTTAGTAGATGTTGATAGGCATAATTATGCGTTCATATCAATTTTATTCATTTATCTACTACAATACTCTTTACGTTACAGGTTGTTCTTATTATTGGAATAAACGGAGCATGTCGAACTAATGAACTAACACAACTTAATGTCAAAAACATTGAGAAACATTCAGATGACTTACTATTAATTAATTTACCTAATACAAAGACAAAAAGAGACCGCAACTTCGTCATTCGCAAGGAATACGTAACGATTGTTGAGAAATATCAAGCCTTACGCCCGCCTAACACTCCAATCAATCGATTTTTTCTACAGTATCGCAATGGAAAGTGTGTTAGACAGCCTATGGGTACTAATAAAATTGGCAGTATCCCACGAGAAATAGCAACATTTCTTGAACTTCCAGAACCCCTGTTGTACACGGGTCATTGTTTCCGACGAACTTCAGCCACACTTTTGGCTGATTCCGGAGCTGATCTCCTGTCCCTTAAGCGCCACGGAGGCTGGAAGTCCAATGCAGTTGTAGAGGGATACATAGAGGATTCCATCCAAAATAAGTCTAAAATATGTGAAGGCATCGTAGGAGCCATTACACTGAAAGAGCCTCAATCGGATCCTTGGACTGGCCCTTCTACATCAAAAATAAGCCGTTATGAAACACCTAACCATCTCCCTCTCTCTCCAACATTCACGCCAAGGGAATCCGATGAATCGGTACAACTATTAAGTATGACAGATAGTTTACCGAAAAACAGTACACAAGTGACTAACACCAATATTACAGTACCAAACAAAAATATTACACTCAATTTAAATAACTGTAGCAACGTTACTTTAAAATTTTCTTAATTATACCTTAGTATTATTTTGTTATAATTTAAAGATTATTCTGTAATACTTACCTGTCATAATGTAGTAATTAATACCTAAACTGAAATAAATGTGTACCTATCTTGTGATTGTAAACGTTTTTTTTTTGCATTTAGTCATTTCCTCGCTGAGGTGGAATGAAAAGTTACGTGTTGCACTCGAGTGCAAAGATTTTTCACCTCGTGCTCTTTTGATTCCCTCGCTAACGCTCAGGATTCTAATTTTGAATCACTCGCTGCGCTCGTGATTCAATTTTAGAATCCTTCGCTTGCTCGGTCATCAAAATTGAACACGCGGTTAAAAAGCAACTTTGCACTCTTGTATAACAAATATAACTATTTTAAGACAGTTTGATAATAGTTTACGCTACACTACACACGCTACGTAACAATCTCACCGTGATAACTTAGATGAAGTGAGCTGTAAGTGAGTTGTCGATAGTGTCAATCCCTAGCATCAGGTGGAATGATAGCTCACTTCACCTACGTTATCACCGTGAGATTGTTACAGAATCGACCGGCTGGTATCTTTTTTGGAAGCCAACTTTATATTCATTGCTGAAAAGGTAATGATTTTTGACTATTTTCTTTGGTAATACGACAGTAACTGTATTGTCATCTTCTTGATGGTTTTACCATGTCAAACTCGTTGTACCAAGAGGATAAAGCGTCCTTTAAAATCAAGTTCTCCATTGGATCAATGGATATATGTAAGTATTCTATTTTTCACCTTTTTCTTTCATCCTTCGCGTGAACAAAACTGGTGGAAGTAATTTTATTTTTATTAATTCCACACATACTTAAAGGTACAACATGTAACACAATTAACGCAAGACCTCATACACCCCAATTAGAGTATAGAGTTAAAAGCATTATACAATGACCAAAACAATATTTTTTTAAAGCTAACTACTCGTATTATTATTAAGAAAATCGTGTTAATCAATATTAATATCTAATTACTTTATGCATTTAAAATTGAGTCTTATTGCCCTGAAATAAGATTTTATTTTCTTTGGCTCAATCGGCGGTCAGTATTGCAAAATACAAAAATAAAAAAAATGAAAAAATACCTATAGTAATAGTTACTGAAATCGATTCAGTAGTCAATAAATTATGAGTAAACTACTTTCAGGACTTGCATTTATTCTGTTACACCTTGTAAAATAAAGTTACGCGTTTTTTCCACGGGAGTAGGCAGAAACTACAGAACGCCACCTACTACGATCCTGTCATACATCATAATAATAATTTCCATAACTGAAATTTCAGTTTAGTTTTCTCCTAGAAGTACCTGCTCTTCTGTACATAGGTACTGTAAATATTTCTCGGTACTTGAAACACCACACGACATACAAAGTGAATATTATTATGGTTCTAAGGCTAACGAAGCTTACCTAAGTTGTACGAACAATGACGTCATATTATATAATATTATTTGTTGTTGCATAATGGCGGGCCAGCTGTTAAAACTATTACTTTACCTATACTTTGGAGCAGAGTGTACTGAATTATCAAAAATATGTTTCATTAAAAGCTATAGGTAGTCATTGTATAAAACACTGACAAATACCACTGAAGATCCAGTGCGCGTTAAAATTTCGCCGCGATATTTTCACGTCCGTGCGAACGTGGTCTTAGTATTGCTACCTACCTTCTTTGTTTCAAGGATAGGTAAATCTAGTCTCGATTTCTTTTAAGTTACTTATGATTAAGTATAAAAGCATATTGGAGGTATTTAGTAGCATTCATAATAATAAAGAAAGTCTACAGACTATCAAGAATAAATTAATCTGTCATTGCCTCATTGGTCTATGTTTTGACGACTCTAATAACCAAGGATAAAACTCTGTTAATTTACAGATTTTTGTCCGTGGTCCTTAGAGTCGACGAGTATTGATCGCTTGATTATTTGTTTTAAATTCATTGACGGAAAAGCGTTGATGAATGTTTTCTCAAGCTTTTGCTAATTTCTAAAAAGAAGTTTTATGTCAAGCCACCACATAAACTAAAGTACTTTTTGACCATAATAAAATATACACGAGCACCAACCCTGCGTGTTGGCGACCAATGTTATGTTGGCTCCAATAAAACTGTTTTTTCCGAGTTGCTAAATTTTCATATATCAGGCTAAATAATTAAATCGAGTGAAGTTGGGAATTTGCATAATCTGCTTAATAGACATTGACATCGATGACGAGATCATGTTGGTATGTACGTTAATATGTGGTATAATTTATAACTTAGGAAATAACGCGCTAATTGCTGATGAACGTGCTTTCCGACATTTTGCTTAGGTATGTACTTAATTTTATTTTAAATGTGCCAAATGTCAGTTCGAATCACAAAATAAATTCAGCATATTTTATTGATGAAGAATTTGTGTCTTTTAAGTGAGGAGTCAACATATTTTTCTTACGCATTTTAATAAAATAAAATCATTTTAAGCAATCTCATCATAATTCACCCCGATTGGTTTTCCAATAACCACACCTAGTACCTACCTACATATGGCCGGCCCGATTCATAAAATTTATATTATATTTAATAGTTGTTGATGACATAGATTTTGTTAAGAAAAATGGCCGTAGGTAATTACTCAAACAATATCAACTAGATATCGGATCGGATACCCTGTTATTTTCTATATTGTCTCTGTTGTTTTATAATCTATATATTCAAAAAAAGAATCATTTTCCTCATAAAATCCGCGATCACAAAGGTGTCACATGTTCTCACGCCCTCACCGCGATTATATCAAAAATCCATAAAGCTATTGAATACACATAAAATAGTATTTTGTACAACAATAGTGAGCTATACGCTTTGGAACTAGCAGCTCAAGGTCACAAGCTGTTGACAATGGTCGAGGTCATACGACATTACATTGTTTTAATGGAAAATATGGAAGCCTTAATTACTGTTGAGTTTGTTTTCGTATTTTGTAGTTTGCATTTGTTTCATCATTCGTTGTGGTGATAACAAGTAAATATAATATAAAGTACTAATACTTTAAGTTACACATATTTATTTACATACATAATATGTACTTATTAGATAATTTAAACTTTCTGTAATAGTCACAGAATCATTAGATTTGGTTTCCCAAAAAATTTGCTGCTTCTTCCCAAAATTAAAAAAAAAAAACAATTGTCACTCGTAATTTTGCTTTTGTTGTAAGTACCTAGGTAGCTGACATCAATCTGTCTCCGATCCGAATCTATCTCAGAGTTAATTTTTTTTTGAACCTTTATAATTTTTCGATATTATACACACCCCGAAAAAATATATATATATCTTTGCAATTTCAATGATATTACGTAAGTTAGGTACCTATGTGGCAATTTCAAGACATGCTATGCATAATGTAAATGACAAACTAACGTTTTAATCTCCAAATTGTATGCACCTCTGACCACGAGGTTATCTTCGGAACAAGGTGGTCCAATATCGTAGGTACAAGTGTACTAACCACACTATGAGTTGATGTTTGTTATGTCCAATTAAACTTACCTACTTTCAGATGTCAATTCAAAGCAAAATAGCCGTAAAAAATCTGCCTGGCCTAGTTACTGGGGTCGGCTCCCAGGCCGACCGAACCTGACCTCCACAACCCAGTTACTGGGTGACATGACACGATACGCCGTGGTAAGAATGGTGGTCAGACTTATTTGGGCTTCTGGCTACCCGTAACGATATGCAATGGATGGTCACCCATCTAAAAACCAACCGCGGCAAGAATAGCTTAACCTTCGAACGCCCCGTGCGGTTGTTATCATTAGCCACAAGATAAATTGCCCTACCTAAATAAAGGGTATTTTTAACTGGTTTTATTAAATTCCGTCAGTTCTTCAAACACCGTATTACACAAATTACGTAATGAAGGTATTGTAATGTAAATCATTCGTATTCAGAACCGTGAAACGAGTTTTTTAAACTGGTCTTTATAAAATGTTCTTTCTGGACTTTTTGATATCTGCCATAAATAATTACGCCATTAATAATTCTCAAATACTTTTATGAGTTTTGTTGAATTGAATGCTGATTGTGTTAGAGGAGTCACAGTTTTGTGTAAGTATCTTTAATGTAATATTTTTGGATTTTATTACAATTCATTTCTTTCAAAATGCGTTTAATGGGCCTTTTAGATTATTCGAATAATGATAGGCGTTACCTACTAATATTTTCTTAGAATTAAGAAGATATATTTACTAAGTGGAATTATAAAATTATAAAAAGTGACTAATAATTGATTAGAATAGGTAATGAGAATAGATTTAGAAAACCATTCTTGGTAAATAAATGCAATTGACCGATGCACGAAATCTCTCTTGACTGCCGACGCTTGCTTTCAATTACTTATTTAAATGCAAACGAATTTGCCGAAGGGGATCTAGAGATGAGAGTAGGTACAGGAAGCGCGCTCTTTGTACTGTAAATTTTCATTTTGGGTTAGGACTTGTAGGTTATCTACTTTAAGAAGATTGTTGTATACAGGGTGAGGATCATCGACACGCAAATTTACACCATAAATTTAATCAGCACATGATTCTAGCCCCCTTTTTTTTTTTTTGTGTGTGGGAAATCATCAAATAACTTCTCCCGCTCTGGGCAGAGCAGGAGGGCGTGTCAGACTCTTACTGACTAAAACCCACCCGTGTTCCTTCAGTTGCCTGTGCCAGGGGCCACGGTAACCCTCTTGGACTTTTCCGCAACCCTAGCAAGCATCGGTCCTAGCAAACCCCGTCATTGGTGCTGACATCTCTTTGAGGCGCACGTGGAACACAACGCGCCGTCGACCCGGGCCTGGTCCTTATCGAACGGCGAGCTGCCCATTGCTCGCCGTTCGCAAGCCCGCGCCTGCGGTGGCCGGGAATCGTCCTGCGATTCCCGGCGCCCAGAGCGTCTCCTGCGGCGGCTAGGGGCGTGAGGGCGCAAAATTTTTGAGTCCGCACCAAAAAAATAATCTGCTTATTCATACCCTGGTCAAAATGTATGGCGATAATAATTTCTACGCAGGTGGGTTCAGATCATGTACTGAATCCATGGGAACAGGGTTCTGCATCGATCTCCCTGCCACCCTGTATACCTCCTCACATTTGGCCAGATGTTTTTAGTTCCAAGTTAAAGAGTTGTTAGTTGTTGTTGCCTACGGATAACCAATATCTAACCCAGGAACCCCCTGCTCAACAGTCGTGCTTGCGGCCACAAAACCAATTAGGTAGTCTGCAGAGTTCTGATAAGTAATGATCTGTGTTCCTTACCGTCAACTTTGGTATGGTGTGGCGAGGAGGGCGCAGATTCAACATCTGAATGTAGACTGTAGGAGTGTTCTGTCTTGATGGGGGCGGCTCCCAGGGCCGCGTCGGTCATCAGCCGGTCGTGCAGCACCACTCCTGACTTCGACTCCCTCTCGATCAGCCAATCGGACATCTCCGAGTCCTCTTCCAATACATCTTGCATCTCCTGGAAATAATAATGGAAATTAATATTTTGGGACTTTTAGCATCATTAGCGAGCAGGATTGTTAGTTGTCAAAATTAAAATGTATTGGACTGAAAATTAAAATGTCTTAAACTTAATCACGTCTACAAGTTACAGACCTATATAGTCTCCGTGTTATCTCCGATGTGCGTATACAACAAAAAAAAAACCTTCATTGACTATAAAATTTTCCTTAATTTTATTTCAGGCGGTTCCAGTAATTTTTTTATAATTTATCCATCTAGCTACAACCGCTCGCTGCCTATTATTAAATCTGTGATGTAAACCAGCACTTTATGTTTTTACTAGGAAAACAGATGCATCATGAACTTAGTATTAATGCTAATTGCTTGCTGTAAGTCACGACAATGCACGGACATTAGGTACCTCAATAGGTTTTTCAGACAAAACTACCAAGGCTTCAATAGTAAATATAAATTCCTAGTACCTACTAACTTAATTTATACCTACTTAAGTCGGTGATATCCTTTACGCTAAATAATTTAGCAATATTAAACAGGTTTTCTTAGACATAAAATAGAAAACACAAAAATATTTTTCCGCCATTTTTAGCGAAAACGCCATAAACTTGATAAAAACCAGTCCTACTTAAATGAATGTCCCATCATCTGACTTTTAACCTTCCACGGCTCCATTTTGTTTACCTTTATATTGCTACATTGATTGGATCATAAGTATGTAGGCAGTGAACCATCGTCGGTCATTAAACTACCAGACGTTACGCCATTTTTAAGATAAAAAAACATAATGTAAAGAACGGTATTTGCAACACCTTAGAGTTCATTATCATTTGTTTTTGTTTTTGCAACACCTTAAAGTCCATTATCATTTGTACCTATTTGTTTTTTTTTTCTAGTTGAGTGAATTTAGTATAAAATATTAATTAGTTTTCTTGAATATTTTGCATTGAATTAATTTAATTAACGGCCAGTACTAGTTACTCATACCAGAGTTTTCCTGAGTACCTACACAAGGAAAGTCTAAGAAATATTGTATTGGATTTTCCGTCTTTTTAAGTTTTTTTTTCTCTTATAGTTTTACAGTAGGCAAATCAAATTGCCGTCTTCGTTTTTTGTAATGTACCTAATTACACGAAAAGGATTATTATTTCGTTTTTGGTGTAAGTAAGTAAATATTCCGTTATCAAGAGTAGATATATTGACTTATTGACCTTCCAATTACGTTAGATTTTTTTTTTAATTAATTCAAATTCAAATTCTTTATTGCGAACTAAGTGTACAGAATTTTGAAGATGTTAACAATCGGTAGGTTCTTAGAACTTAGTTGCCTGTTAAGGCATTGCAATTTAAATGTCTATACATTTATGAAAAGGAAAAAATATGTATACATACTTACTCAATATTACAGTTACGCAGTTTACATTATATTATATTAATTATCATTATTCATACAGTTTATATTATCTCATACTATTCTTATAAATTATATCACACTATAAATTATGTATCACAAGAATTTTAATATAGTAATTATTATTTATCTTCCAGGAATTCTTTTACAGAGTCATATGCCTTTTTAATCAGGAAGTCTGTTAACTTCCTTTTAAAAATACCAATTGAATGTAGGTTCTTAATGTCTATGGGTAACATATTATATTAATTAACTAATTAAACCTCTGTTTAAATTTCTGGCGTTTTCTCTCAGTTGGCAACTAAGCTAGGGTGCCCCGACCGATATCTGTTTTTAACCAATTCCCAATCCATATTATTTTTCGAACAATTTGGGATCGATAATATCACCCTGCCTAACCAAAGAGTTCAATGAATCTGCTCAGGTTCTTAAAATAATAATAATTATCATTTGTGATACAAGTTGTGGCAATGAAATAGCGCTCTGTAGCCACAGGGTCAACGCCTAATAATTCGCAATTCAGCCATTGTAAAGGTATTGGCAGACTAGATTATTCGTTTAGAACGCCGTATGAAAAGTGGTGTTGCGTTTGCTACACTGGTTGACGACATCACGTCAGCGCAGACTGTCGCTGAAAACCAGCGCTGGGCTCTGTCTCACATAGGGTCGTAGCATTATGCTGAGCGATGGCCGTTTTGCGTGGATGTGACGCATATTTTCCCCAACTTGTTCTTTTGCGTCATGTTTACCGCAAATAAACGTATTTTATTTCTTTCTAATAGCCATATCAAGCGCTAAGGTACCTCATATGTTTTGTAATCGTGTGCAGGTTCATACAATCATAACATCACGCCTGTATTCCCGGAAGGGCTGACCCTTCCCTTCCCTGACAGAGGTGTACCTATAGTACACCCACATTTCCCCTGTTATATTTTAGTCCATGTAATAGGGGGCGACCCTATTGCCATCAACCGGGTACAAGACCAAAGTCCGGGTTGGTACTGAGACATTCCTGTTAGCACTTAGCGCGTGCAACCGCTAGACCAACGAGACAGACTGGCCTTCGACATTGTTTTTTTTTTGTCCAGATTCACCCGGCATCTTCTTTGGAGCCATAAGCCGATTGACATTAGAAGAATCCGAACTGTCTCATTCGATGTTGAATGAAACTTTCTCTACTCACACAAAGTTAAACAGCAGACTTAAATATAACATGTCGCATGCACATCGAGGCTATCTAGATGGCCTCAAAAATAAACCTTTTACTAAACCTGAAATACAACTGTCTAGCCAAAAACTAGTTCTATAAACCAGTCTACTTTCAAAGCCATCCCAATATTCTATTACAGCACTCTTTTGTCAGAGCGAAATTGACGCTCAAAATACAAAGTGTTGTTGATACCTGAAAATAGAGTCGAGCACAAATAAACGTAACGCGAAAAGAGATCTTGGTTCTCGGTACGTTCTAATCGACGTGCACCTTAATATCGTGTCCCTCACCTTGGCAGTGAGTGTAAATAGGCACCGTTCAAATAGAGGAGGCGAATGAACGGCCATGGAGCCGAACACGGTCAGCGACCTCTGCCGGACGCCTTCCGACTGCTTGATGAGCTTCCGACATTACGTACCACGAAAAACGCAAAAGAAAGGCAAATTTTAAGTACCTGTATGTACGTACTTTGTATGTGTGTGCCGGTACCAAACGTCTGAATTAATGGAGCGATTTAATAAAAAGAAGCGTGAGTACCTGACCGACGCGTCTGTTGAGTGTTGATTCGTTTTTTTCCACGCATGTGTTTCGAGTTTTCCGAAAATAACGTGTGTTATTTGCATTTACTCTACGCTTTATTACAAACAATCTATAAGTGTTTATGCGATTTTTCATAAAATATCTCTCGAAATCTCAGGGGTATTGAACCTAGTGATATAGTGGTGCTCTTGGGGAAAACCGAATAGTTCTTCGTGATAAACATTTTAATTCGGTACGGAATGTGGGTTCTTTACACCTGATGTGATTGACTCATGCGAATGTATTGGGAATGAAAACTATACGTAGCTTATGGAAGCGTGTCTAAAATAAGATCTTTTACAATGACTAATTCTTCTCTTTTTGCAGGTGCTTTGTAAAAGAATGTTCTTTTTTGAATGAAGTTTTGTAATGATAAAAATTATGAGTTAAAATTACGTATGCATTCAAATAAACGCATATCTTACTGTTGTCTAGCAATTATTTGGAAAGTAACATTCATATTCATGAGTTTGATGTTTAAATTCAATTACTTTCTTTATTCAAATGTCGATAAGTGACATAAGTTTGTTTATTTGTAGAATGCCGAATGCCAATGATTATTTTTTTGATATATAGGCAATTAAAAATTAAATGATGTTCGCTGGTAAACCCATCACTTGAGAACGGTTAGACCGAGTTGGCTATTTTTTGCTTAATAGTCAGAATTAGATTTTTATGGAAACCAAAATGGAAAAGTTTCAAATTCGGGAAAAACTGAACGTCCTTTTTTATATAGGATTTTTGTATGAACTATAATATTGTTTGGACAAGACTGGCCCTGCAGTCTCGACATGGTTAGCAATCGTTTTCGGTTGCTAAGTCCTAACAATCCAGATGTAACGATATTTGGTGGTCTCCACACTCAAATTTATCGGTTGTTACTGGTATTTTAGGTAGGTACCGGTAGGTAACAACCGATAAATTTGAGTGTCGAGACTACCAAACATTTACATCAAAATTTACATCTGGATTGTTAGGACTTAGCAACCGAAAACGATTGCTAACTATGTCGAGACTGCAGGGCCAGGTCTCTCAGGTCAACAAGTTAGCAATAAAAGCAGGTATTGTCAAAAAAAATAATGGTCAGCCCACGTGTTGGGTTTTTCTATCTGGAATTTCGCAGTAGCAGCTCGGAGTTAGGAATTATGCCCGGTAGACGGCAACAGGCTCGCTCCCTAGACATGGGATTTAAATATAACTGGCGACATGGCGCTGTTACTCCTCTGCCTAACTCTTCAGGTATTACAGGAGTGATGTTATGGTGACCTATTGTTTTAACATGCTTCGTAATTAGGACCATACAATTACTTACAAGTTTCGTACTAAAGGACCATTATAATTACTACAAGTATCGTAATAAAGGACTATATAATTTCTTACAAGTTTCGTACTAAAGGATCACATAATTACTTACAAATTTCGTACTTATTACCATATAATTACTTACAAGTTTCGCACTAACAGATCATATATTACTTACAAGTTTCGTACTAAAGGACCATATAATTACTTACAAGTTTCGCACCAAAGGACCATATAATTACTTACAAGTTTCGCACCAAAGGACCATATAATTACTTACAAGTTTCGCATCAAAGGACCATATAATTACTTACAAGTTTCCCACTAACAGACCATAATATATTACTTACAACTTGTAAGTTACAAGTTTCGTACTAAAGGACCATGTAATTACTTACAAGTTTCGCACCAAAGGACCATATAATTACTTACAAGTTTCGTACTAAGGGACCATATAATTACTTACAAGTTTCGTAATAAAGGACCATATAATTACTTACAAGTTTCGTACTAAAGGACCATAAAATTACTTACAAGTTTCGTGATAAAGGACCATATAATTACTTACAAGTTTCGTGATAAAGGACCATATAATTACTTACAAGTTTCGTGATAAAGGACCATATAATTACTTACAAGTTTCGCACTAAAGGACCATATAATTACTTAGAAGCTTTTAACTTAAAACGTACTTTACTGGAATCGGAAAAAGTTTAACTTTCATCGAATCTCGCATTTAATTAAGTAGATATACCGACTTTACGACGCTAGCAAGATGGAAAGTAGTTTCAAAATGTGAAGCAAAGCACATGATTGGTGTGAACTGAAAATGACAAACAGTAAAGGCTCCCACATACAGGCGCGAAGCGACTCTTGTAGATCAATTTCTAATGAAGTTTTCATAGAAATGTATCTACTAGACTTGCGTTGCGCTGTCGTGTCGCGCTTGTTTGCGGGAGCCTTAATACAATACTTGCCTAATTAAGTACTGTAACGAAATTAGCACTTTGTTTACGTAAGGATAAACTGTGGTTTAGCAATTTCATGCTTATAATAAAATTTTTACTTATGAGTTTTCTTTTTAGGTAGGTACCTATTATAATCTAGGGCAGCACACGACTTCCAAATATCTTAGTTATATTTGTGAAAACATGTTTTCTCTAAAAGAAAATTGAAGCCGATTAGATTATCTTGAATAGGATTTTCTTTTCATCATGGTTTGACTTTTAATTTTTTTTTTTTTTTAATCACAAGTGTCTTTTACCGACATAAAAAAAAACATAACTAAAGGATTATGATAAACCTTTTATCTGGACACAACATTTTCTTTTGTTTTACGCGTCTATTTCGAGACAAACTAAGGCACATGTCAGCGGGAGATGACCCCAAGGGAAATAAAAATAAATAAGGACATACCACAAGGCGTTCAAACAGTAACGATTTGGGACTGTTTGTGCCTACCCAAAATAATAACCGGGAACTAACTTTCAAGTGAAACGTTTGAATAAATATAAATTAGTTTTATTAGGTACGAATAATTTAAGAATAATAATAATTTATTTGGTCCATTGTTACAAAATAAATTTCGAAAATAATAATATTGTATGCTTACGTAATTAGAATATTTAACGTAGTTATTTGAACAGTGGACCCCAAACTAGGCAGCGCCTGTATCTTGGAAGCCTTAGTTGTGTTATCTTAAATTTTAATTCGTTACAAGTTTGCATTAACTTAAATTTAATTTCAGGATGTTTGAAAATTGACAGAATACTTAATTAGATAAGGGTAGTGAACTATCAAGATAAAGTAAATATATATTGAACAAATAAAATAATTCAAAATAATTATGTTATAGTGTGTGTGAGTGTGGTGGTGACTTGTAGGTGAGGGTTTGTGTGAAGGAACTGAATGAGTGAGTGAATGACTGGTTTGTAGAATTTGGTATTAACTCACTATTTCCTCAGTGTCGTCGTATGACAGGGAGAGAAGCCAACTTTTTGTCATTCTTTTCAATAAGTGGGTGTTACGCTTGCTTGTTTTATTGTAGATATGAGTGAGTGAGTGAGACGGGCACCGTCTGGCCAGAAGACTGTTTGCATTAGGAAGAGGGACATGTAAGATACGTTTTGAGAGCAGTCTTTGGTAGTCAGATCTGTTTTTGATAGATTTGTAGGTACTTAGTTTATTTCTGAAACTTCAGGATCATTGAAATGTCTTGAAGCACATTGAAGTTTTAGTTTTCGGAAAGCTTATACAAATTGTAAGTTGCATGGCAACAAGTTTTCCGTTACATGTTACTAGATGGCGTTAGTGGGTAGGTAATTAACTCACGCCTTGTTTTGTGCCTCGAATTTTTCCCAGAAAAGGCTTGACATGGTACATCATTATGATGTCATTGACTCTGTGTGACTCAATGAGCGGCGTCAAAAAGGTCGTATGCGAAAAGGATGCCTGGCCTACAGATTTTTTTGTACAATGCAAAATTACTGCGAATAATATGAACTCTATATATGTATGTATATATAAATTATATGTGCTCCGAATCAAAAATGTGAAATCAAGCCAGATATAATTTTGTCATCTTAATAATAGATAACTTTGGCAGTGACTTGATGAATTAACAAATATACGAAATGTGCTAAAAATAAGTAGGTAAGTATGTAACTAGGTCCTTAGCATAATTATATTTTTCTTACTTTTTTCCAACCTACTTTAGGAAAGAAACTTTCATTTGCAGATAGTTTTTTTTAAACACTGCCGACTATCTACAAGTTAATTGTATCGAATATTTCAGTGGTGGATCTCCCACAGTCTAGACGAAACCTTATTAGTTTGGCACTAGTCTGTCTACAATAGCTTAGCCGCTGTCATTTAGAGCTGTTCAGAAAAATATTCACACAGCGCGATACTAGTCGCTCATTGTCTCACGAAAGGTTAAAATAAATAAAAAATGTAATTACACGTTTAGAACCGTGTAGATTCACTATTACTATTGGGTAGGAGCCGTGACTAAGACATTCAACAGTTTGGCAATCTCTAGCCGATTATTGTGTGTTTTTTAGAATTGATAGCTGAACGGATTTCCTAAGTGTGTTATGAACCTCTGAAAATCTTCTGTGGCAAGCACTAGGATTTGGTGAAGGGCAGGCCTTTTGGGGGTCTGTCTTATGTAATTATGACGTTCAAAGTGCTGATTCTCAATCTAGTTTGAATAAACTTTAGATTTTAATTTGATTTTGATTCTGTGGAACATTAAATGCAGAGAAACGACCACTTCTGAATCAGCGGCATCTTCTTGATATTAAACTGAAAACGATTTTTGGTTGCACTATGTAGCGAGAACGTCCTGCAGATCTGGTAGCGTCGTGTGACGGGTCGTTGAGCTCCCTAAAATATGGTTTAGCTACAGGATGACTGATGGCAGGTCAACTCAAAGCTGCAATGGCTCTTTCTTCAAAAAGGCTATTCCACACATGACCCTGCATTGTTAATCACATAAAATCCTAATAATACAATGTTTGGACTTTAAAAGAGACCATGACCTCTGAATTTGTTTCGGCATTTCTTCTCAGGGATCAGTCAGCTAGGAAATGCCGGCGCCATCTAGTTTTAAAATATTGACGTGTAAAAGTGTCTTAAAAGATCTACATAAAGAAATAAACATTTCATTTCATTTCAGAGATGGTTTAGATTCCGAAAGAACCGAATTCGTCTTTTAAGATTGTCGACAATAGAAAAAACTTTCCTTCACTCGAACAAAACGGCACACCGTAAGATGTTGGCCCTTTCATACAAACTGTACCTAAAACATTTCTAGGTTCCGCGATTTTTTTTTTCTATTCTTTCTATACAGTTCTATTTTCATTACAAAGGTCTGGCTCAACTAATATATTAATAAGGTAAAGGTGCACAGCGATAACATAAAAAAAAAATGTTTAAAACCATGACCTTTTGAAACTGAAACTGTTTAAAAAATATATAAATATCCTACATCTTTATAAGTTTTAATAGCAAGGCTATTTAGGTGCGGCTTAGCAATAAATTATTTTGAATTTGTAAATGAAATCATCAATCAAAGTCATCAAGTCCGCACGCAAATTATCAAGTTTTTCAGAAATTTTGAAATTAAATATTTTCTACACTTATCTTTATATTTTTTATCACTTAAAAATACGACAATTTTCCTGTTCGTATTGTCAAAATATTGAACTAAGTAATTTCCAATTACTCATAAAAAGATATCAAAACCTATATCTATTATCAAGTTTAAAAGGATACGGTGTTATCAACGTAAACACAATTCTATTACATCACTTATTATTTATATATGTCTCATATACGTAATTATCTTTCTTTACACAACCATCATTACAACACAACTACTATAAATAAACTTGACTTATTTCTACGTTATTTGACTTACAGACACAAACGGTTTACGCTTGTATTCGAAACACGACTCAAACTGGTCAATCACTCCAGGTTTGAAACTGGTACAGTATTTTTATCTCGCAAAGCGACGCGCGCTTTTCTTCTGGTAACCAAGTGTACTTGTGGATTTGTGCGTGAAAACGAGTAGCGTCAGCACATAACAAACACACACACACACACAATCTTCCGACTTCGCCATTGTCTCGGACGATACCGAGAGCTCCTGGCTTACACACACATTCACAGCGTGTTTGTACACTTGGTAACCACAAATAAAGCGCGCGTCGCTTCGTGAGATAAAACTATAATGTTTCAGTTTAAGATCAATATCCAACATTTTGCGCATGGTTATTTTTGAAATCATGAAATCTTATGTCGAACAACAGTTAGATCCTAATTCCCAACCACCGTCGAGTATGAGGCTGATAACTCTAATGAAGAAATGAATACTGGTACCTAATTTTATTTCAACCAACTTTACAAAGAGATCTTTGAAAAAAACTCTAACAAAGTAGAGCTCCTACCTTACAACGGGACATAAATCAAATAGTTTATGCAAGTCTTTTTACTCACGCGGCATGGCGATATAGAAATGAAGGAATTCACAAGATTGTCGTGCATTCATATTGATTGCGGAATGTATTTACTCACATATAGGTAGGTACATACCTACTTAGTATCTTGTATTCCGTACAGACTAAGTAAAACTGGCAACGGTATCGGGCTCTGAACTTGAACCATGATGCAGTAGGATAACGGAGATAGGATTACTAAGAGCTGTGGCAATGGATTGCTAAATTAACTATAATGAATCTGATGGTGTTATTCTGAAACAAGATCAGTTTGTTGAATTGGGTGAATTCCCATAAACGCAGTCATACATAAGATTGGATATAGTACAGATGAAAACAATGGTGAACGTCTGGGATCCAACTTGAAACAATTTAATGAGCCCACGATCAGTGCTACTTTACATGCCGTCTTCACAACCAATGACAGTTGCGCCATTGACAATTGCGACAACTAAACGTGAGCTTTTTGAGATGATGTCCAAGACAATAAAACTGTGGATGCACTAGTAAACTTCACTAATTAATATTTTATTTCACCAGTGGTAAAATTTAAACGCCTATAAGTTTTGTTGAGTGCTGTACTGCAAATATATTCGCCAATTTCAAACAAAACAATAGCCTCATTTCGACAACTAATCGAAGTTATTAATAGAACGGTTACACACCTTTGCACACACACATACACGCGCTGTCAAATGTGCATAGTGATGCAACTGGACCAGTAAACCGGTTCGCGTACCAATTCTCAAAGTTGGCCAGTTGTGTAATCGTAAAACAACACACAACAACACACAACGCGCGTACAACACGAGCAGCTTCAGAGTCAGCAGAATACAAAATAACCTTTAGATTGATCTAGATTTAGACCCAGTCTATCAGGCACTAATTGAGAATATTGAACGAATAATTAAACGATAAAGAAAATTAGGTGATGTCATACTTGAATTAGCAATTTGATAAACTCGCTTTGGAAGGCGTGGTTGGCTAGATATTCAATGTAGGTATTACATCGCAGAACCGGACCCTAAGACCCAGGACCTGACTTATAAGATAAGAAATCGTTATAGGTTTTCTTATTCCGACAGACACCTAAAGAACCAGATAAAATAATTGAACTTGATTACATTTAACAGAACACAGGACACTTATGAAACATAAATTTTGAGCATGTTCGATTTCACCAGGAAGTAAGTAAGTAGTTTTATAAACGCTGATTCGGAGCAAACGAAAAGTGCAAGAGTTTTCAATAAAATCACCAAGTTTAGTATTAAATTTAAATGGCAAGAAAAGTACAAATTGCTATCAATAAACCACTGCAAAATGCATGTGTACTGTTACTTGAAAGCCGTAACATTATCAAAACAATTTATCATCTTACTCATTGTGAACCGTCGCGTGAGAGCTTCTACGAAAACAATTGGCAGACTATGCCCATCTCTTTCTAACATTTCACTTAATTCCCACGTGTGAATGGAACAAACGTTTATGATAGTAAAACGCTAGCCTCAAATTAAACACATTAATCAATTAGAGTCAGTCCCAACCACATATCTTTTATTGCATTGTTCTTTGAGCAATTAAATTTGATTTTTTTCGCTTGAACCTATGAGAAACTGTGGACGTAAACTGGTACCATAGATTAAACTTATGAAGCTGTTAAGTCAGTATTGTAATTTTGACGAACAAAGTACAACTCAATGACTATACAGTCACGGAAACGATGATACGAGGGGCGTTCATGTATTCTCGGTATCAGCATGAAAAAAAAACGTAAATTCAAATTAAAATATTTGTTTTTCAACGTAATCCCCCACCACCCACCTCACTGCTTTTATTACTTCTGGAAATTAACTTTTCAATACCCTGTAAAAAATAAATTTCCTCTTTCTCTGAAAAATGCGCATTTATTGCCGCCTTGAACTCTTCATCGTTGGAAAATCGTGTCCCACGCAGGTCTGTTTTGAAATTAGGGAAAAAATAATAATTACTTGGGGCTAGGTCCGGGCTATAGGGTTGGTGGTCAGTTTACCACGTCTTTTTTCTTTAATTGCTTCCCGTAAATTTCGTAAAGTGGATGCATAGGATGCTGCGTTTATGGTTTCACCTTTTTTTGTGTACTCAATCAGCAAAATTCCCTTTGAGTCCTGGTCATGATTTTTCCGGCAGACGGAAAAACTTTGAATTTCTTAGGGGGCGCAGTACCCTTCTTGTGCCACTGCATGGACTCCTGCTTACTTTCAGGTTCATACTGACCCACGTTTCATCTCCATTAACAATTCTATCAAAAATACTTGATGGATCTTCACCACACCACTCGATTTGCACTTGTTTTTGAGGCGCCGCCCATCTTGCACTGACTTTTGAAAGGTAAAGAAGGTCATGAAGAAAAGTGTGTACGGTACTTCATTCGGGCATTATACAGTATAAGCTTCTGAACTTTTTTCACGTTTTCTTCCGTAGAGGCAGTAACCGGGCCGCCCGCGCCCGAGCGAGGGTCGTCTTCAATACTGTCTTTGCCCCTTTTAACTTGCCCACTTTTGAACCGTAGATAACGAAGGTGCAGAATCTTGCTAAACAGCCACTATCTCTTCGTGAATAGTTTTTTGACTTTTTCCTTGTTTCGTAAGGAATTTAATAACAGTGCGGAGCTCGATTTTCTTCAACATTGTCACGTTAGCCATTCTAGTTGTCGTTGACTAAGGATAACTAGCAACCTAATGATCACAACTATATGAAATTTTACTTTCATACCCTTAGATAGTGTCATTAATAAAATAATTAGTCAAATTACCCAAATCATTAGGCTATGAATGAATAATTCCTGCCAGGATTTACCGAATAAACCACACTATTACGGTAAGCAAATTCTGATAAATGAAATCATGTCGACTATTATTATTTACGAACAAGATAATGTTACGGACATTTAAGATCCTGTTCTCCAAATTATGCACTAAACCATAAAATTCTGTCTCTCATAGTGCAATGCATAAATAAGACAACTTATAGTATTTGCATGCGAATATTGAAAACGTTTCGACAGCTTCATTATAATAACATTTATGTTTCTTGTATCCAAGCGAACTTTAAGGTCGTCAAGTGTTTTAAATGTCCAGCATAAATTGGGTAAATTATCTCTAGGTATAATTATGAATTTACAGGCAGGAGCCTTTCAAATGGAAAGGAATCCATCTGCAAGGACCACTGGAGCTTTTCTCAATATGGATCTTTTGAATATTTGGTCTTTATTTCCAAAAAGTCTTTGGGCTTTTACATTATTCTACCATTTTTGGTAAGAAATGTTAATTTTTGTATGAAATGATTACAATCTTTTTGTATTTTGGGGAGTGGAATTTTAATCGAGTTGACACAAGACCACACAAAGCTGCTGTAAATAATTCGGCTTTTGTTTATTCTTTTTGTAATGTAAAACAAATAAAGGTTACAAAGGGAGTAAAAATTCAAGTAGTTTGTCAATGGATCTTTTCTCAATACGGATGTTTTGAATATTAGGTCTTTCTTTCCAAGAAGTATTTGGGCTTTTACATTGTTCTACCTTTTTTTGGTAAGGAATGTTAATGTTTGTATGACATTATTACGATCGTTTTGTATTTTGGTTGTAATTTTAAGCGAGTTGTCACAAGACCACACACATCTGGTTTAAATGATTTGGCTTTTTTTATTGTTTTTGTAGTGTAAAACAAATGAAAGCTACAAAAGCAGTAAACGTTGAAATAGTTTATAGTTAAATGCATTCAAACGAGATTTTTGCAGTAGTTACCATTCCTTCTTCCCTAACAAAGGACAAAGAACACGGAACACTTTACCAGTACACTAAACTGCTAAGTATATTTTAGCCGGCATTAAATTCGTTTGTTCAACAGGATGTGGAGCAACTTTATAGGTAAGACAAAATGCGCTAGAATTTGGAGCATGCAGTGTAGTGAGTGGGCCGTAAACCGCCCGTCGTGCATGCCAGTGCATGCTAACCTCACCATCCTGATACTAAAGGAACGCGCAGCTTTCAAACGAGTCACGAGTGAGAAACACTTAAATGTCGCTATTTTCTGAATAAGCAGGGAGCAATGGAGGATGGAATCAAATAATTCATTTGTTTTCCTTTAGATCGTGATCTATTAGCAGCGCTGTAGTACTAATGTTGTCATGTTGTTTTGCTTGTGATGGAACTAACCCCGTATATTAATTTGAGTTATCCTTAACCTATTGACTGATTTAATGTAGATTCCGATTATTTTAATATATAATTATATTTGGAACCAAATGCCCTGAGGGACACCGTCAATGTCTCACCCCTTATTTATGAACGTAGTATGTTCTAATTTACAGTTAAAAAATACCAAACATTCATCTTTCTCCAGTACCAAAAGGAGGTACTGGAGAAAGATTAATGTTTGGTCCTACTTTAAATATAACACGATCACGAGTTCACCCTATCGAATATCAAAACGGAGCGGCACAAGTATATGACGAAATATGTGACTATATAACTTATAGTCCAAATAGCTATGACATCACGACTATATCAGGTTGTAAAATAGAAACTGCACATCAAATAAAAATGGATGCAGTTTTAATATTCAAAATCGAAGCAATACGTAAAAAGTATGGCCAAACTTATCGAGAAACCATAAAACAAGTCCTTTCCCCCACTTCTGATCCAAAAACCAGGTTGGTCCAGATCACGTTGCTCAGAAAACAGGCTACACACGCTATTTGGTATCAAGTGAATGTCTCATGAAATATCAACCGGTGCAAGGAATGGGAGCATTTTTTGTAACATCTACTTTCACCAACCGATAGTGGATTCGCATCCGGTTCACGCTGTACCGTTGTCGGATTGGCCATTATCGCGATCGAGCAGTGCGTTTTGACTTGCTCTTGTTAACTTGGTAATGTGAAGTCGTTTAATGACATCGCTATTTGTCTGTTGTGTATTCAATGAGGTTTTTGTCTGTCCTTTAAAGTCTTCATAGAAATCATTGTTTAACTCTTTACAGGTTGCACAAGAGATAGGTAATGTCATGTTTTTAGAGACTGTAAAAGGTTTGGCCTAAAAACTTTCAATCTGGGTCCATTATGAAGGCAGTTATTAACAGGTAAAAAGTATAAAAATAAATTTACATAAAGCCTTAAAGAATACAAGTTTGACAATGACGGATTGTTTAAAGCTTGCTAAAATGAAATAAATTGTTCAAGTAACAACAATGATTTATGAAATATTCAAAGTATTTCAAACCTGTTTTTGCTATCTCATCGACTAAGATAATTTCAAAGCTTTTACTCCATATCGATTTATATCAGTTTACGTTTTGCATGTTATATTTTGGTCCTTTTTTACGAATGATCTAAAACACAATGTAGTTCTATAGCACCGTAGGTATGTGCAAGAACTAACTAGATTTTTATAGCTCATTCCACAGAGCAATATTCACAGTTCTTGTTAGCTTAAACATCTGTTGTTGCAATCGTGGGACTCTGAGATTGGTGCGAAATAGGTCGAAGTCTGACAGAGTCATCGCATGGGAATTCTGGTCTTTTGGTACAACAATATAACGATGCGGTCTGTAAGCAAGTAATTAAAGTATTAGATTGTGTCCGATTGTGTTTTCGGTTCGATGGGCGGCGTTGTAATAGCGGCTTAGAGTATGTTAACATCCAAATAGTTATTCTGTGTCCAAAATAACTGAAAGTTTAAAAATTCAACGTACCCATTAGAATTTTCCAGAAGTGAAAATGTCTAAGAAGATATGGTTTGTTTAAGAATTTCAGAGCCGGATTGTTTTTGATTCATTGTATCATATTCATATTCGTATTCATTGTATTGTAGGTACCACAACTGATCTTCAATATAATTATTGTTGTCATACTAAACTTATGGTCTACTCGGCTTTTTGTATAGCTACTTCAACACGTGTATAAGACAGTAACGAAACAAATGAAGCCTATCCAAGTATCCACATAGCAACTCGATATAATACATCTATACCTCGTCTAGACAATAGATGGAAGATAATTGCTTTAACACCACACAATTTCATCTCAGCCCCGTCTCCTCGTGTAATTCACACGACCTTATACATCGATCGTACTACATTGCTTTCTTTATCAATACAAGTATTGACATAGATTCAATATTCCCAGCAATGGTTAATGCGTAATAAATTTCCCCAACTTTTCTCAAGTGCGATATTTACGGTGCTGACGCCAATCGATGCTAATGTTTTTGGCGGTGGCCAAAAATGCTTGTAAATAACATGCTTGATCGATATTAGTGATGTTTCATGAATTTTAATGGTGGAAATACCTATTTAGTGAATCTAATGTACCTATGCGGTCGATTATGGTAGGCCCGTTTAAATAATTTAATTTGGTTTGAACTTCAGTAACAAAAAGTATTCAATCAAATGCTACTACATAATTGTCTTTACTAATTTAGTAGCTTTTAAAAAATTGGGAAGATAATTTGGAATGAAAACTTAATTAAAATCATCATTTATAACAAAAATCATATTTTTTTTTTTTTTTTTTTTTTCGTTTTTTTTGTTTTTTTTACATAATAAAATTATGGATGTAGTTAAACTTTATCTATATCAGTCGAACATACACTGATTTTTTTTAATTTAAGTAATGTAAATTAAAGCAAGCTACTTATTACAAACCCACAGTTAATAATCCAGAAGAAAAAGAACATAGTTTCTCATTGATTTCTGTTATAAGATAAGAAAAATGTATAAAAGTTGACTTTAATTACCCAGGTCCAAATTCAAATTCATTTATTTCGTGAACACAGGGTACATACAGAAGGTGTTTATAATACATAAGATCCGAGCTGTGTCCCACCAAAAGGCATACAAAATATCAAAGGTTTTTTTTTTAAATAATGTCACTAATTCATTCATTTACCAACAATCAAAATTAAAAAAAATATTTAGTATGTCACATAACTTAAGAGCGTTTATACCTTACGAGTGGCAACGTCGCAATTTAGTGTTATATTTCGTGATTTTCAATTTTTATCATTTAATCGGAGCTATATTTTAAAAATCTGTTTAATTAACTTTTTAGAATTATGTGAAAACTGTGTAAAAGGTAAGAAATCGTTGCGTTTACAGTTCTATTTATATGCAAATAATACATTGGAAACTTGCAGGGCGTTATTTTCATTGTAAAATAACTGTAAGCATTACGGTTACTCTTTTTAAACACTTTCACGTAATTCTAAAAAGTTAATTAAACAGATTTTTAAAATATAGCTCCGATTAAATGATAAAAATTGAAAACCACGAAATACCATTTGTGTTACCATGAATTACCATTTGTTATTTAACAATTTGAACACATTTCTTTTAAATTCGTTAATGTTAATACTTGACTTGTCCTGGTAACATATTATTAATAACCAGTAGCAAAAGTAGTAAATACATTTTGAACTTATTATTATACCCGTAGGCGTAAAGTTGACACTTCCTACGCTTTACAAATATCTTCTGCCAACATTGGCACCAATCGAACTCAAATCGAATTTTGAGAATCGAACTCAAAGGGATTTACGATAAATTGTAATTTCGTACCTACCCACGGTTGATTGAAGTCCCGAATGAGCTTCCCTTTTAAACGTAGGCGTTGATTACGTCATCAGCTGCGTACAATAAAAATTGTCTAGACAGCCTATGACGTCAGCTCTCCCCAGTGACTGCATTAACAGTTGCTGCTCCATATAACGTGTTATCATTATCAACTACCCACTGTGTGACGTGTGTTGTTCTACATTTTGTATCAGATTGGAAAATAGGACACGCGATACTGTATTTTAGGTTGATTTTAATTGCTTTGAAAGGTTCATATGATAATCTTCGTAGATATATAATGGCTTTTTCAGCCCAAGGACATAATTGTATTAGAGTTGCATTCTCATGAATGCTTGATCCAGTTTATTTTATTACAGAGATAATTGGCTTGGTATAGATGACAGTTCCACTATTATAAGTTTATAACTGATTAACCATTGAAGCAATGCTTTCTCTTATAGGATTCATTTATGCTTTCTCTTTAAGTCCGGGAATTTTTTATTTACCGTTTTTTTTTTTTTTTTTTTCACTATAGTTATTATTAATTTAAATAGTGTTTTATTATGTACAACCTGTATGTTCATATAATACAGTCATAGGTCATAAGTGAGTTGTCCAATGGGGGGTAACCCTGGTGATCTGTAATATATAGTTTTACCTACAACAGACACCAGTCTCTATTAAGTGTTACCTTACATTTCTACTGTGTTTATGATTAGGAGAGAACAAGAACAATCCTCATCAGCCTATAATGTTCCCACTGCTGGTACATAGGCCTCTTCTCTGTGAGAGGGAGTGGGACGTAATCCACCACGCGGGCCCAGTGCGGGTTGGTAGATGTCACATGTCTTCGAATTTTTGGTTCTAGAACATGCCGGTTTCCTTACGATGTTTTCCTTCACCGTTTTGAGAGCAGTGGTGATGAAATAATTAACTCAAAGTAAAGCGCCTGTCTGGGTTCGAACCAACGACCTACAACTCGTAAGTGGCGGCCGTTACCACTGGACCACCACTGCTCTGCAATGCTGGAGAGAACAATGAAGAATATTATTATTATTATTTTATTATATCTGATAAACTATAGAAAATTCAACAGTTTTTCTTAATACTCGGCTCATGATAAGAACACTTACACTCCTATCTCCTAATATAATCAGAGGAATTCAATTTTAGGCTTCCATAATACACGTACGTACGAGAAAGGTTTAAATCAAAGAGATATTAGGACTAGAAAGGCACTCTCGGTTTCAATTCCACGTTTCATTGAAAAATAACTAAGTTTTTGCGTCCCTATCCAATTTTCCAGTTCCGTGGCCACAGTTATCCGATACAGACGACAACGACCACTGTTATGGGATGTATATATAGCTTTGTAAGGTATCTTGTGTGGTGATACGTTAGAATTTTTATTAAATTATTTAGACTTTGTCGACAACAGGTGGTTTATATTTAGTTAAGTACCAGGAATGACTGGATGACATCAAGAATAACTAAGTAAGTATAATTTTAAAGATGGTCAGGCAGAAAGTAGTGAAAATAAATCGTTCGTCAAAAGAGTGTCTATTGGCCTCTTAGGCCCAAACAAGTCCAATAGTTTTAGATCAGGTGGCTCACCAAGCCATATACGCATCTTATGTTTAAAAAATCTGCACTTCCCTTACAATTTTATAATACATACACATAGTTCGTACTTTTTATTCTGACGTCACCTACTATCACAAACTCAAGTCTTTACCTACTTATACATAATAACAGAAAAGCCAGTCGAATTAATTTGGTACCTACGTCGCACATAAATATTACAATACTATAAAAAATGTTGTAGATAGTCAATGAATGATGGCGTGAGATAACCGCTTCCATTTTCAAATAGGTAAGTTAAAAATAATAATTTTTCAAATTGCGAACCTAACGGTATCCTCTAAAAAATTATTCATTGAATGGCCATAAATATTTCACAAGTTATTATTTTTATAATAACAGTGATGTAGCGGCGTCGTCGGGGGCGCGCCGTGACGTCACGGGCTGCGAGCCAGCATGGCCCATGTCGTCACAGATCGGGCCAACCCACGCTCTCCCACGCACTGTCACTGTCGCTCGGTCCATTTTTCTCAATTTCCCGCATATCTTACCCCGCCTGCGCCCACTTAGATAACGTCTTGTAAATTGGATTTTCATACTATTTATAGTCATTTGTTGGTGAAGAAGGCTTTAGAAGATTCTTAAAGAACATTCATCTTTTAAAAAAATGAGATTTATACGACGGGTGCTAAGGAATTATATCGAGTGAACGAACAATGATAAATAATATTACCTACGTAAAACTGAAACTTCAAGCAAGGAATGAAGAAAAAAACATTAATACATTGTTTTTTTAATAAAGGGAATCCTGACAAAAGACAAGGAAAATGTAACAATGAACATTTATTTTCTTCTACAACCCGGAGGGGATCCACTGTTCGAAAAAGAAATGACCTGCCTATAAACTTTTATTTTAAATGCTACTAAATGTTTACCGCTCGAAGATTACTTAAAAATGCAAATTTTTAACACTAATACCGCATACTATAGTAAACTTGCTTTCAGATTCGAAGTCATCGGACGATTAAAAGTCATTTAAAAATTTTGCTTCGCTTTTGCTTCCACCTCTGCTCACGTAGCATTTAAATAATTAATTTAGATCATTATTTATTACATAAGATTGCACTGATTTATTATTTGAACTTTTAATTTTATATTCCATCAACTTTCAAATGTAGGTAATAAAAAAAATATACGTTAGATATTTTAGACTTTAAAAAGTTATGCAACTTTTTAAAGTTTTAAATATCGAACGAAAATTTTCCGTTTTTATAATGAAGTCCACATTCGCAGAAAGAATTTGATTTTCAAAAACAACTACAAGCTTTTAGTTTTTAAAAAGAAAACACAATAAACCTCCATGGTTGACCTTACTCTAGATTTTCGTAACTTAGTTATGATACCATTACAATAACATTGACACAGACATTGATTACAGTGACATTTCAGCTCCACGTTATGTAAAGGCTCACCCAATATGTACATGTTAATCGGATTCCATTGTTAATAACATTAACGAGACTTCGTTACGTGAACGTGCATGTTACTGGAAATGGAATACTTAGAGTATTATGGAATTTGGTTCTTTTCGTTTTTGTTCTAACAGTGTCTTGGCTCTTCAAGAAAAATATCTAGTTTTTATAAGCTGACTTGAGGCAATCAAATCTGTTTAGTCTTGCTTGACTCCTCTTCCTATTATAGATTATATCCCGAAAGCATATAGAACTTTGTTCACACTTTATTTCTTTATGGTTTGATATGTATACGGCGAATGAATGTGTCTTTGACTAGGTAACCCCTCCAGGGAATATAGGTATCACGAAAATAAGCAGATATAATAATAATACCTATGTACCTACTTAACTCTGAAATCACTTAGGTACATAAGTCCAATGACTGTACCTAAACAACATACAGTAGCTTATCAAATTATCACCCTCATGACAGCTATGACTAACATATTTATCATTAACTGTTCGAACAACGACAACTATTAATCTATTCCTAGATATTGCCCTACTTTTGCAATAGGTACAGAAGTAGGGACCCATAGACTATAGTAACAATGTAGAAAAGTGGCTGTAAGTGGCCAACCGCGGAGAAAACAAATTAATGTGACGCATTTGTTTCCTAATACTTAAACGGCCCTGAACTTGTATGCTATTATTAATAATAATAATTCGTAT
The DNA here is from genome assembly GCA_937001585.2 of Brachylomia viminalis. Lineage (NCBI taxonomy): Eukaryota > Metazoa > Arthropoda > Insecta > Lepidoptera > Noctuidae > Brachylomia > Brachylomia viminalis. Next base: position 17,945,045 of record OW443299.2, read on the forward strand.
AGTAATCGTATAGTTGACCTCGTAATTACTTTCCCACTTTTGACAAAGATTCCCAGTCAATTGAAGTTTCACTGGAGGAATCAGCCTATAATGTTTCCACTGCTGGGACACAGGCCTTTTCTCTGTGGGAGGGAGTGTTCCGTAATTAACCACCCCCGTGCGTGTTGGTGGAAGTCACATGCCTTTGAAGTTTTGGTTCTAGGACATGCCGGTTTCCTTCACCGTTTTGAGAGCAGTTGTGATGAAATTAAATACACAAAGTAAAGTGTCTGGGTTCGAACTCACGAACTACAACTCGTAAGTCGGGGCCGTTACCACTGCCCAACTGCTTTTGGCAACGATTCCCAGTCAATTGAAACTTCACTGAGGCTGAAACTATCTTACTGTCACATAAACAAATAGACCTTGCTGTCTATTCTGTAAAAATCTCATCGTTAAAACTTAGGTAAAGTGAGCTCAAAGTCGGCTGTCAAGACTGTCAGCATCAGGTGGAATTACAACTCATTTCAAGCTCACTTCATATAAGCTTTCACGATGTTTTTTTTTTAAATAGACTGTCTTGCCATTTTATGTTGCATTAGTGTTTATTTTACTAAAAACATGAATTAAGATTACAGCAATATACGCTTACACGTCCATCTTTTTTCATTGTCTTTTCCGGGCTGGTTTACATAGACTCACCATATATGTCATATACTGTACCATTCACAATATATGTCATGATTCTACCATAGACAATTAGTTGAAAACTATTGATTACAGATTATAATAGTAATACAAAACATGTTGATTTTCAATGAACAATTAGTGACCTAATATTCAATCTTAGGGTGATAAAGCAATTACGAGTTCGACTTTACAGTGTCACTCATTAATGGCTGAAATAAGCACTAGTATATAGTACAACGAAGATCAAACATACAATATTTATTAAAGTTTGATAATAGTCTTAACACCACGGTAAGCGTCTAATGAAAACAGATAACAGTACTATTATTTAACAACTATATATATACTATATACAAAGAGACAAACGAACACGAATGATATCAGAGGAAGGAAGCTGAATTATCAACGGAAACTTTATTCAAACATTTGAACTAAATTAACATCAAGCTAAGAGTTTTACGATCTGATGTAATGTTAATTGCCTAGTTTATTTTTAGGTAGATCAACATTATGTAAAACTTAAAAAATTATCTTACCTAACTTTCCGTTACATTTAGATACAATTTATGTCTCTCTTCTATGAACTGTGTAAATATTTATTTCAAAATTTTCGTTATAAATTGCACCTATCACTGTTTGTCTCTGCATCACCCAAAGGTTGACTGGTAGAAAATGCCTCTGGCATTAAGTGGGCTATCACATTTTTTCTTGTATTTGAGTTTTTGAAGAGTCTCACACTCAAATACAAGAAAAAATGTGATATTTATTTAGAACACTCCCGAGAGAATTATTCAAACTTTCACGGGCATTTTTTTATTTTTTTATTTTGCCACAAAATATCTATACCATATTCTGACATCTAAACTGGGAGTTTTGATGTGTGAATATGGTTTAGATATGGCCACAAAATTTCAAAAAAATATGCCTGAGAAAGTTTGATTATTTCTCTCGGGAGTGTTCTAAATAAATGTCACATTTTTTTCTTGTATTTGAGTGTAAGACTCTTCAAACACTCAAATACAAGAAAAATTGTGATAGCCCTCTTAAGTCCGCGTCTGTGCATTTGTGTGAGTAAATCAAATCAAATCATTTATTTCCTTGCAAACATGGGTATAGTATACATAGGTGTTTTTTATAATAAAGTTCTCCATATTTTACCGTCCCATGGGCATGCAAAGGTTTCAATTCCAAATTAAAAATTAGCAATAAGTCAGATCATTGGAATTACAATATAAATATTATTAAAAATGTCAACGTGATAATAGATTAAATAAAATAAAATAAAATAGGTCAATGAGAGGATCGCAATAATTATGTCAATCAGAATAACAGTATGGCAATCAGTTAGTGAATCATCATTAAGAAAATCGTCATCGTGTAATAAGTTTTCATAATTAAAAATTCGTTAAGCGCCCTTTTAAATTTTAATGTAGTCATATTTTTTATAATGTTAGGTACTCTATTATATATGAGAGAGATGTAAAGTAATAAATAAATGTTCCATAAAAATGGTAATTCCCTTGAGTTTTCAATTAATGCATGATCATTATCACTTCTGAGACGGAAGGTTGGTCGTTGTGTTGTTGACGGAATGTTTTAAGTCCCGGTTTGCAGTTGACTAGCTTGGTTAATTAGCATATCCTCTTGACACAACCTTTTAGTTACCCTGTACGACATCTACCTACCACGCTACAAGATTCTTTTGGCGCGTGGCCCAAATCGGAACTAACAACACCATCTTGTTTTGTCAATACAATCTCTGTGTCAATTTCACAAAATAATGTTTATCAACAACGCCACCCTGTCAATGTCACTCAGGTGTCAAATGATCCTTGTAGCACTCTACCATTAATTTTATGATACACGACTATCATAAATCCTACCTCCCGCTCGTCATCTGTCACAGCAACTACAAAACTACCTAGGTCTGTAAGTGCAGCTGAGTGCAGAATGTCATCGTCTTCGCACGGTAACTCACCGGCCTTACAACTAATGCGTCCATACCGTTACGGATACGTTACGTAACCGACATTCTTCGTATCGTCCCGCAAACTATAACGAGGGCGCTAATTGGATGCGCATTGGGCACGATCCGAATCACGCACTATGTTATTTATTATTATTGTTAAGAATTTGATAGGCTCTTCGTTTTTGTTTGTAGGATATTTTATTGGAGGAATAAGGAAGCCACTTAAAAAGGAAACAATCGAGCATCTAATATTTTGAATTTCGAACACTTGTTTGCTTTACAAAGTAGGTCAAGAAGAGGTTTTAGTTTCGTGGTTCCTTCAAGATAACTTATTTTGATTGCCGTTCTTGATTCCTATTTCAAAAATACGTTTCAGATGCAGACTCGCGCAAAACCCTTGAGTTAGCTAACAGTTAACCCTAAAAACTCTACTACCTGCCATAATAAAACATAATCAACATTTTAAATTAATCAGAACTGAACACAAAATTATAACCTGATTTTGTGCGAAAATGTTAATAAGCATAAAGTACTTAATTAACAATTTTATAGACATCAATATTGATGTCCATAGTTATGAAATATGATGTGTGCCGAAATATAATATATCGTTTAAAAATATGTAAATTAGATAAACTTAACTATTATCTATGATATAAAGCAAGCAGCGACGTCCGTTTATAAATGTCAGAAATATTAATTCAGTTGTGTACAATTCCACACTAATTTAACTGTAGGAGAAAAACATGGAAAACCTGTCACCTACTTATCATTCCTTGCATGTCGGTTAAGTCGACCAAATGCTTGCCTGCATTCAATGTTCTTTTACTATTGGTTTATTTTCTGGTACAATTCGTTTGCAGCTGAATGCTGGCCTTCCATTGGCTGTTGCAACAAGTATGGGAAGATAAGATAGGTATACAATGGTGTTATGATGTCTTTTATGCGAGTGAAGCTGTGTCTAGTTATAATTTATTATTATAAATATAACAATGTCTAATTTTGGAAGACATTTCAGGAGCTTAAAGAACATACGGAGCAGATGACCTAAGAAAAAATGCTTTGAACAAGATTGATTTGGTATCAATGATAAAATGTAACTTCAATAATAAAAATAAATAGAGCACAAAGCTAACAGTACAGAAGTTAATCTAGGTAATATTTACATATTTACGACAACTACACCGATCAACACATTTTAAATTGTTGGTTAAACAAATTGTCAATCTAATCGATCATCAAACAGCAAAACAGATTAGTTAAACCACCTGTAAAGATTTATTTATTGTAAGTATAAATTAGTTCACTCGGTATCAAAAAATGTGTACGCCAAAATAGTACCTAAGACACGGTAAACTGTGATGAAAACTATTTTGTAAGGAATGTAATTGCTCAATTACCGTCTGTAAACGGTATCTTGTGTCGATAACGCGGAGTACATGAGTACATGCGCAGCCGACATTCGTACTCGATAGCCCAGATTTAAGCTGACATTGCGCTCGATTCTGTACAAAGTACCTACAATGTGCATTTTAGGGTTATTAACGTATTCAATTTGTTGTAATAAGATTTGCAATATTGATGATTTTGCAGTTGATGTGTTGCATTTGAAAAAGGAATCCGAGAAAAATGCGTAGGTAGTCATTTGTTTTAAATATTACTTATTGCTTCAGTTATGTTTTTTTTTTCTGATTTAAGAGCGACAGTATCTAGTCAATCATAGAAATCGTTTCGGAAATAGTTAAATAAACATAACGAGCGAAAAACGAGCATCAACTCGTATAATAATGATAACTTTCTATCGTAATCAAACGCACAATTTCACAACGCCGGAAAATTCTAGAAAAGAAAGTCAATCCCAAAACCGTTTAACACAAAGTATTTGTCACATGAGAACATCATTGCTATGCACCTAATTACAAAGCAATTTGAATGGGCCATACAAATAAGTAAGTACACGAATAGAATAATAGACACTTACAGACACCGAACTAAATATTTTTACAGAGAAATGACGCAACTCAGTAATCCGCTTGTGGTAATGAGTATTCGTGTCACAAAACACACCTTACATGTCTATGCCCTGACCACTTTTCCGCCTTTAACACTTTGATATAAGGTTGAAAGTCCCTTGGCGGGTTAGATAGTAAGTGTTTGGTGGGTTTGTGATGCGTGTCCGAGTATCGGCATAATTTCACATTCACAGCTCGGCAATGTCAGAACGTGCTCGTCTGAATACTGAAGGGCCGTGAGAAAGCCGCGTGCCATCATGTCTTACGTCAAATGCGCGAAAAATGCACTCTTTGTAAACAAAGTGGGGCTTCTAGATAAATCTGATGACAGTTAGGTTTTATTAGTTAGAAGTTTGGTTTGTTCGTATGTAGTACTTATGGTACGTGACGGTTTTCCTCTCGGTACCTACTACGCTTTGGAATGGGCATCTAGCTTCATCTTTCGGACTGACCGACCCCTTGACAATTCAAAAGTGCCTGTAATTGGTTTATTTGAAATAAATGCTTTGAGTTTGAGTTTTGAGTTAGTAAGAAACTCTTATTTTAAGCTGAATTCTATTAACTTGCTTGGTAGTCGCTTGTGTTAAGGGAAGTGCGCGAAGTGCGTAGATCATTGGCGTACCTATGCTAGCTGACGTATGGCAAATAATTTTATTTAATGTACTTATCGTGTTTCGTAATGCTTACTATTGTATAGAATCCAGTTCTTCTAACTGAACAGACAGCAGTGCTGCTGGGGAGTTGGTTGCGCCATTTCTTCTTCCCAGTTATTTATAGCACTAGGAAGTGGTGAAGGGCGGGCGTTTTGAGGGGACTGTCTTATGTACTTAATTTTTACGTTAAAAAAGTGCTGATTCTCAGCCTAGTTTAAATAAATGACTTTTTATTTTGATTTAGTGCCTTGCCTTTCCGTGATCATTTTTATGGACGTCTAAAAACACACAGCATTGCATTGACAGCCACGTTGGTCTAGTGGTCGCAAGTGCGACTGGTGAGGATGAGGTCCTGGTTTTGATTCCCGGGTCGGGCAAAGTGTTATTGGGTTTTTGACCTGGAATTTCTCAGGATCAGCCCGGAGTCTGCATTTGTGCCCGGTTGATGGCAATAAGCGCGCCCCTCTATAACATCGGACTTCCTCCATCGGACCTCCATATCAGCAGGACTGGCGAAATGTGCGTGTACTATAGGAACATCTCGTTTCACCTCAAACGCCCGTTTTTATACTATTAATGAATTATAGGACAAATGGGAACATTGCATGACATGAAAATTAAATTTGACATTTTTATTTTTAGCTATTGACATTTGTAATTTAATTTCTTTGGTTGGTATTTAATTATTTTGTGTAAATTGATTATATTAGAATCATTAATAATGTCACAAAATTTGCATGCCGAATTTATTAGGCGGAATATGAAGAACTATTGCGTGTTAAAATATCTGTAAATTACCATATTTCGTGCAAATAAATGAATCGTATCTATCTATCTGCCTAACCAACAAAAATTAATACCTACAGTCGTAATTTTATGTATGTTTAAGAAATCATTGAAAAGGTAAATTAAAAAGAACATTTAAAAGAAACCCACAAATCACTTTTCAATATACCTCAAAACAGACAGACAGGTTCATTGATTGTTTAATTATCCGCATAATCTTATTGTTATTCGAGTCACAGTATATTTAATTACCCCTCATTACTAACAATAAGGAGGACATGATACTAACAATAACTCATTCATTCGCATTGTGAGTGCGTTTGATTTTAAACGAGGAGAATATAATTATAGGTTGGTTGTTTAAAATAGTCTTCCAGACCATATTTCGGGCATGGCGGCCAATCTCAACGAAGACCAGGCTTCGGCGCGGGAGATATTATAGAGCACAAGTGTGTGCGCAGACACAGGTGCACTCTCCCATCCCTCACTCTCATAGTCCGATGGGACGGCAATTCGACACGACCGGAGAGAGATCAGGCGCAGGACCAACGGATGAGAGCCGGTTTTTTGATCGGTAGTTAACTCAACCATTGGTTAAAAATAAAAAAATGTGCAAAATATGTTGATGAAATCAACAGATTTTGTCAAAATTTTACCACTAACTCGACCATTAGTTAAAAATAGTAAGTATAGTAATATTTTGCCAAAATTGAACCATTAGTTACTATTTTTAAGTAATGGTTGAGTTAACTACGGATCAAAAAACCGGCCCTTAGCGTTCTTTTCGAGACACGGCCAACTTCCAAACTCCGGCCTGTTACTCAGAAATTCCTAATGGAAAAACCCAATAACACTTTGCCCGACCTGAGAATCGAAACCAGGAGCCCTCGCTCAGTAGTCGTGCTTGCAACCACAACACCAACAGGGCAGTTAAAAGTTGTTTAAAGCCGAGTAAGGAAATGGGAAGAAGTGGGGCTCGTGGCTAAGTAATAACAGCCGCACGGGTTGATCGATCAGGTTAAGCTACGCTTGTCGCGGTTGGTCCGTGGACGGGTGACCATCTTTACATACCAAGACCCCTCCGTGCTTCGGAAAGCGCGTTAAGTTCGTGGATCTTTGACAGTTGTTACGGGTCGTCAGAAGCCTGAAAGTCTGTCAACCAGTCTTACCAAGGGGTATCGTATTACCCAGTAACTGGGTTGTGGAGGTCAGATAGGCAGTCGCTCTATGTAAAATACTGGTATTCAGCTGCAAGTTTGTTTGCTTGTTTTTTACGCTTTCACGCTAAAACGGCTGAAAGGATTTGGATGAAATTTGGCACATGGGTACACCGTGACCTGGACACTTTTTATTCCGATATTCTTACGGGATCGAGACTTATGCGGTTGAAATCGCGGGGCACAGTTAGTCTATAATATTTTATTAATGTTTGAATGTTCAAACGAGAATTTCCTATTGTGCACTTTCTAAGTCTACTAGTAGAACCCATATGTACCAGGTGTTTTTTTTTTTTATGTTTACAGAAGGAATAGTCGTGGTTTGGTGGCTAAGAGAAGTTAATATTTGTGGACACAGGACGTAAAAGATCATCACAGGGTGTAAATTTTTCCGATTTATTTGTTGATAGTAAATTGAAAAGTAGATATATATTTTTTTTAATATTTTTCTGATAGCTGTTACGACTGTTGTATATCACCTGTTTCCGGCTTGACGTTGATTTCTGGGACACCATGTATAATTAATGATACGTATCGTAAACGTATTTTTTTGAAAGAAGGTGAACAAGGAAATAAAGTTTTAAAATATGTTTTATCAGAAATCGTTGGTCGTAAATGTCTTCGTATTATCGCGACTATAACTTTATCTTTACATCTAGAGACAGACACAATTTAACACTTCAGTATTGTGAAATGAAGATAATTAATTTTGACATTGCTGGTTTATTGACTTACCTACTTCATGTTTATATAAGTGAATTTGTGCCCGGTTGATGGCAATATGCTCGCCCCCTATTACATGGGCTGGCGGAACGCGGGTGTAGGTACTATAATTACACCTCTGCCTAACCCTTCAGGGATGACAGGCGTCATATTATGTCATTTTTATAAGATTCAAACTTTGTAACCTTGTGAATCCATATTATACAGGGTGTTTGGCGCATGACCCGACACAATTTTTCCAGGGATTTGGGAGGTCATTAGCTAGGTTCTACCCATACCCTTTGTCCAATTTTTTTTTTAACGAATTTAGATTGTGTAATTTTTCATACATCAAATAAAAAATTAAACTTTGGAAGCTTGTTAGGAATTTTCTTGAAACCAGTTGTATCACTGCCACTACACCCACAAACAAAAAACTTATTTCGAATTAAAGGAAACATTTTGGGTATTTTTTTCATAAAAAAAAAACATATGTAACCAACCGTGACATTTGGGACAAAGGGTGTATGGGTAGAACCTAGCTAATGACCTCCCAAATCCCTGGAAAAAATGTGTCGGTCCATGCGCCAAACATCCTGTAGACAGCGTTATTTGTAATACGTAGGCAATCCATTAGGGGATGTAGGGGAAGTCTTTTGCAAACAAATGACCCCTTATGACCTCTTTGCAAATGTCAACCATTTCCATTTTTTTTAGGTTATTATATTTTCATTTTAATAGTTTGTTAGTTTATTTAGTATAAGAAGTTTTAGTGCATAAAAAATTTTTTTTAACAGTTTTTCCTAAATTTTCCAGTAATTTGACCTTTTATATTTTTTTGAAGATGTCTGGTTTCTTATTGTATCTCGTTGGATAGCTGAGAAGTTGAACATATTTTTGGAATGTTCTGTCGATAAAGTATATTCATGTTTTTTCGCAGAAATCAACGTTTTTAGTCAAATAACCTACCTGATCAAAATGATGAAAACTGTGTGCTCTTATTTAAAAAATATTAAAGTAAACTGTCATTTTATGGTTGATTATTATGTATTGAAGTAGAAGATAATAATGAAAAAATAAATCATTCAATGTTTTTTTTATAAATTTTTATAACTAGTTGTATACCGCCAAAAAATGTAAAATGTCAAATTACTCGAAAATGGTTGACATTTGAATAGGTGTCATACGGGGTAATTTGATTGCAAATGACCTCCCCTACAACCCCTTAATGGATTGCCGACAATACCAATAACCCTGTATACCTAGTTACTGATTACGACTCCGGAAATGCTCTTAGTTTTATCCGCAGGTGCTACATAGAACGTAAAAGCCACCCCAAAAACATTTACTTATTTATCTATTTACATGCATTTTGAAATAGGCTTTACAAAAACCAAATCTTCCCTAAAGTACATTATCAAGTTAGATATCCATTATACAGACGTGATTAAGCACCCAAGATACCTCAAAACAAACATGCGCTTTAAAATGGGACGCACTATCTCCGTCCCTTTCGCTCTAACCTAGTGGAAAACATTTGTCTCGCTCTGTGGTAGTTATGGCAACGGGATGCCAGAGCTCATCTTGAGAGTCGCAGTGCCTGTAATTTGATCCGCGACATCGTTCAAGATGGCTTCGACATTTGTTTGGATAAATAAACTAGTTATTGGTGATTTTGAAGGCAAAATGTAGGTTCCAAATGTCATGGACTTGTTGACAATCCAATAAAATTATGAGGCACCACTGTCTTCCATTTCTTTCACTCTGGGCTTTAGGCTGCATAAGCATGTGCCTTTGTCCATAGCAAATAAAAACCAAAACCGTGCAGTCATTTCTAAACTTAGGACAATGTCTAATACTAATACATAAACCTACAAACGCAAAATGGTCCTTCGACGGACTCGAACACCAGTCCAGATTTTAAAACAGATGAACGAAGAAATTATACTTCCCATCTGCCTAATCAAAATCATTCATCACACACTCACGGAAAAAACTGCCGCACTCTTTAGGCCATTAAAGTTATCTTTACAAAAACATTTTCGCCTTTTCTGGTGACAATACGAAGACACATAGACTTCACAAGCAATGAATCTTCGCAACGTGATCTTCAACTTCATGGCTTCAGAACTTGAACAAATCCCGCTTGACAGCCTTAATGCCTTAGTGATTTACGTGAAAGAAGGTTCGAGAAGAAGTTTTATGTCCCGTCTTCATACATTAGTAAACGTTTCAGATTGCTGCAGCAGTGTTGAATACTAATCATTGAGTGCAAAACGGTGGATCTCGTAAAGAGTTTGATAGGGTTTGTACTTTTAAAAGAGGATTTTTTTAGTAGGTAAGATGTAGCTTCGTGGTGGGTGGACGACCTACAGAAAGAAGATCGCGGGGAAGACCTGGATGACACTCGCACGGACCAGGGAAGCATGGCATTAAAGGGCCGTTACTCAGCAGTGAGAGGAACAAGGCTGAAAATGATGATGAAGATAATTAAGGTGTAGATTACCTAAATGGTAAAAAATACTGATATCCAGCTGCATCTGGTTAGACTGGAAGCCAACCCCAACATAGGAGGGAAAAGGCTAGACAGATAATTAAGATGTAAATGCAATGCTCCTAAAGGATGTGTTCGTCCAGCTTAGCTAATATCCTTTTGACTGGATAAATAAAATAATTTGGAAGAAAACGAAACAATGAACCATAAGGCTCTTTCAAACAGGTGCGATTGTCGCGCGACGAGCGGTGCCTTTGTGTCGCGTGCGATTCACGTTGCGTCTCGTGTCTGTTTGAAGGAGCCTTTAATTTCGATTTTCATACCATGAAGGTTAAAGTCGATTTTTAACCGATTAGGTATCATTATCCTAATCCATTCCATAACACAATACCTATTGAATTGATTGCCCCGTGAGTGTTCAGTCCTTCAGGAATAAACAGACCGTAAACGAAGCAAAATGAGTGGGTATGTAAGTTTCGTAGCAGCACGCGTAGCATGACCACCTTAAAAACGGGTTTTGTCGACGGAAGAATAGACAAAATGACAGATTGTAGAAACATTTCTGTAGAAATCTGTCACCAATCTGTCATTTTGTATATTATGTTTATGCTATGGTGTTCATGCTACGCGTGCAGGTGGCGTTCTGTAGTTTCCAGCAGATACCGTTGCATCGAATCAATGAAATTCCTAGAATTATCAACAACAGCCCCAAAAAACCGTTCCATCACCCAAAAAGTTACAGACGAAAAAGTTCTCACCAAGGTCAATAAAAAAGTTCAAAATAAAAACGGGCACGAATCGAGTCTAAGCCGAGTCGTGATGTTAACAGTAAACTATCGATTCGAATAACGGGATCGAATAACTGGCGGTCCATTGTGACAGTCGCGTTACTATTTGAGATAGCAAACGTTTTCGATTACAATAGTTGCCATTTTCGCATATTAATTTCGATTAAATGATTCATGCGAAACCGATGGTTCTAAATTCTAATTGAACGTCTTTATGCTGTTTGTAACTGTTACTTACCTAAATATTGCGATAACATTAGTTGGTAGGTACCTAAGGATCAAATTACTTATATCACAGACTTTTCTTTCTCTCTGAAAATTAATAAGTGTCCCAAAGAAAGATTTACAAAATGAATGTTAGGTATATTTGAGGCTTAGAGCAATGATAGTTTTGTTTCAGAATAACCATAATTCGCTAACAAGCAAATAAAATATTATCGTTAAGACGCGGACCGACTACGATTTTAATCGCTATTACCGCACTCACACAACCGCATCTGCGCGTTTTACGGTAATTATGCACACACTCGCAAACGCTAACACGGGCGTTTGTGTGCTCAAGGAAAGTTGCATAGTATACGTAAGGAAATCAGATGTTTTCTGTTGAATATACTTACTTATGACGTGCGTTCTAAAATTCGATGTAATTACAGTGTCGGTTCATAATATGATACAATAAATAATTACACATAACAATTTAAAAAAAAACATCACTACTGTTTATTTTTATTACAGTACATGATAAACAGGTCAAATATAAACATTCCGAATTTTACCCGACTGCTCTAGAAGGGGAATTATGCTTTTCGGGTGTAAGTCAGTATCAGGGATGGAAGGGTTAATTAAATGGGTAGTTATGCCATTTCAAACTAATGTTTGTGTTTTAGATAGGTACTTAGTGGGTGCGGTAAAAAAATAGAAAACAAAACCAACATAAAGGCCCTCGGACCACTTAAAAATCACATAAACTCTAAATAAATGCAATAATATCACAGCTCCAAAGTGACAAATGCCATAATGTTTCTAATAAAATGCGGAGCCGGGACGGAAGCTAGAATTCTGAAAAATTTTGACGATAGAGGGATCATCCACGGGAATGGAAGCTGCTGCTGGCTGAATATTAGTTGGTATTTGCTAAAATTGGTAAAACAGTGCGTGAATTGAACTAAAGTTCTGTGGCGGACTACTAAGGCTACTCACTGCCTAATATTGAAGTGAAAATTCAGTCTCAGTGGAAATATGGGCAATAAAAATAAAATGTTGCGAAAGAGTTTTACAAGAAAAAGACGAAAAACTCGAAAAAATGATGGAATGTTTGGGTAAGTAGGATGATTACGGTATTGTATCATAACATTTGAAATTTGTATTTAGTTTAGTTTACTTACGAAACTGTATAAATCTATAGAAACGGCATTGACAATTTCTACAAACATTTTGCTAAATCCAAAAACAAATAGGTGCACTCTATTTTGATGTCTATAGAATGCATATTTGAATGCGCCTAGTGCAAACGTCTCTGGTCGAAGTAACCATCGAGGCGATAGCCATATTGCAATAGTAGGTATAAGTAACAAAAACAAACTTGCAGATAAATCAGAGTGCGTTCGTAATTATTATAATAATATAAATACTGCACACTAGTTATATATAAAGCATTTTGATTCTTTTGTAAGATTATTTTTATAATATTTATTGAGTCATTAGACCAGTGCCGATAATTTTTGAAAACGAAAAAAGTCACAGTAGGCTGAAACCCATTGGAAAAGAAAGAGAATATAACAAAAATGAAAGGAAAAATAATTTACGGGCGATCCGAGGTCGGGAAGTGGGGGTTTAAGGGTAAAAAGCGGTTTATCTCGATTTCCGGCAAATTTGAATTTTTCACATAAATTGTTTGTTGTCAAATTTGAATTTTTCACATGAATTGAATTTTTCACATAAATTTTGAGGTTACTTGAAAAAAGTGTGAATACAAAAGTTGTAGATCTTTTTATTACCTACAACTTTGCTATTACACTTTTTTCCATATGACTTGTAGTTTTGCCGGAAATCGAGATAACCCCCACTTCCCGACCTCGGATCGCCCGTAAATTATTTTTCCTTTCATTTTTGTTATATTCTCTTTCTTTTCCAATGGGTTTCAGCCTACTGTGACTTTTTTCGTTTTCAAAAATTATCGGCACTGGTCTAATGACTCAATAAATATTATAAAAATAATCTTACAAAAGAATCAAAATGCTTTTTATATAACTAGTGCAATATTTATATTATTATAATAATAACGAACGCACTCTGATTTATCTGCAAGTTTGTTTTTGTTACTTATACCTACTATTGCAATATGGCTATCGCCTCGATGGTTGCTTCGACCAGAGACGTTTGCACTAGGCGCATTCAAATATGCATTCTATAGACATCAAAATAGAGTGCACCTATTTGTTTTTGGATTTAGCAAAATGTTTGTAGAAATTGTCAATACCGTTTCTATAGATTTATACAGTTTCGTAAGTATACTAAACTAAATACAAATTTCAAATGTTATTATGATACAATACCGTAATCATCCTACTTACCCAAACATTCCATAATTTTTTCGAGTTTTTCGTCTTTTTCTTGTAAAACTCTTTCGCAACATTTTATTTTTATTGCCCATATTTCCACTGAGACTGAATTTTCACTTCAATATTAGGCAGTGAGTACCCTTAGTAGTCCGCCACAGAACTTTAGTTCAATTCACACACTGTTTTCAGTCATAAATTACTTGAAAACTACAATCGAATTATGCACAGAGCGTCCGGTGCCAACCATCCAAGTCGAGCGCTGCCCGACGACTAAAGTATGACCGCGTAAGCTATTGTCACCACTATGGAGCGTCAATAAGATTGCAAATTGAAAATGATATTTGTGTTGAAATGTGACGTAAGCTGCGAATGGGCATTTATTTTACTGCTTTTCTTTAGATTATTTAAAATATAGACATAAAATTAAATAATGGTTTGGTTAAAGTTTTAAAAAAATGGAAAACCTACTAAATTCTTAAAAAAAAACTGTTGTTATCGCTGGAAATACAGAGATCTTCGACGTCAAAGTTTATTTTTGTGCTACAACTTCCCAATTTTTTATTGGGAATATCAAACTATTATTTATTATTCTGTTCGGTTTAAATTCTTCTTTATACCCTTCTCTGTTCACTGTATTTTTCGCGTTACTTATTTTTATTACATTACGTCATACTCGACGTTCTAAGAAACCAATTTTTGGGAATATTGAGATAACACCCCGCCTTAACAGCAAAACTTAATTAAAAGATAGCGAATGTCCACAAAATCGGCGCGTGGCTAATCTTAGTAATATTATAAATGCGAAAGTAAGTTTGTTTGTTTGTTTGTTACGTTTACACGCTAAAATCGCTAAACGGATTTGGAAGAAATTTGGCACATGGGTAGACCATGACCTAAGTTAAGACATAGGATTATTTTTATCCCGATATTCCCGCGGGATCGAGACTTTTTAGCGTGAAAGCGTGACAAACAAACATACAAAAAATCTAATCTTTTCTCTTTATAATATTAGTTTAGACTAAGAGACGGTCACGTTAGGAATTTTGTTTTAGATTCGTCATTGTATGATGTAGAAATTGGAATCTAATAAGAGAGGAACAGACATGGTATGAACAATGCTGTCGCTCGCACTCAGTTACAAAAATTGTTTTTGCAATGGGACCAGGGGCCGTACTAGGACGTGTTAATTCCATCATTGTTCCAGCGTGGAAGAGAGACGGAGCTATACATGACCGATAGCACTATCTCATTTTCTCAACGGAATCATGATGGCGTTAACAGCTCATAGTACGGCCCCAGTGAAAAAACACTGCATGATTTGAAATCTTCTTAACAGGTTCCTCCATTAAAGTGATCATGTCAAGCGAACGGCGGTTATCTTTCATTTTTAATCCGCTATTTGAGCCGAATATTCATAATCGACAGAACCCACATTCGTCCCAACTCTTATTAAAAAATTTTAAAATCTTACTACAGAATGCTGATGTCATGTCGCCGCAATCCATTGACTCATGGTGACTTACCTGCAAAGGGAAAAGAGTTATTTAAAAAACTTGTTGAAATACATGTCCAAATTCGCGTCGGCGGCACTTTGTCAATGTTTCATTATGAACTCGTCAATCAATTCATTCCGTTTATAGAGGTATGAGGAACAGAGTGTAAAGTAAAGGGAGGATCCTCCGACCAGACGGGTATTGACTCTGGTGGTCACCTGCCCGGCGATTGATGTTGGCGCGTTATATATGCTAGCTGCGCGGTAAACTCTGCTTGCGCGATGCAGGATTATACGTGACGTCAGTATGATGGGTAGTTCGCATGTGGCGTTGTAGATACCGCTACACGTTCGCTTGCAAGGTAGACAACGCTGAACATGGTTCTTTAAACTACAAAACAGGTTCGTTGATGTATATGCTGAATACGGGAGGGCAATGACACAACTAAATTAGGAATTCAGCAAGCAGATTGATGATCGCAGTATGATAATCGTCGTTAGTTGGTGTGCGGCATCAAAAAACCAGCCTGTATTCAACTTTGAAATTCGAATGTAAATACAATTGAATTCCAATTTGGAACTCGATAATTTTAAATAAATTAATAGGGTAACGAATTGTGCCACAGATAATATAAATTAGATCAGTTTTAAATATAATTATCTAGATATCATTGATAGTCTAGTTATTAATTAAATAATTTGTCATTAAAGTAGTTATAATAAAGGTGTTGTAACGTGTGTATGTTGATGTGGTGTCTTTGAGTTAAATATGGAGTATGCCAACAACTTAACGTAGTAAGGCAAACTCGAGAAATTGGGCCACTGTAACACTTGTGAACTAAGTTATCACTTTTTGTGTACCGAGTGCAACTATCTTAAAGCAGTCAAGTTTATAAATTTTTGTAAATATGACATGTAATATTGTGACGTTTAGTATAAGTTAAGAGAGCCTGGGGTTATTGACTCGGAAAATCTTTTGGGAAAAAAACAAGCGTTATTGAAAACTTTTGGCTTAAATATTAAACCATTTTGTTTAGACCTTTGCGATCTGTTGCTAGGGCCAAGAACCAAGACGTACATACATTTACAAATTACACATACAGCCTTCTATCCTTCACATTACCAAATGTGTGAACAGTTTCAAGATTTTAAGCAGCCTATAAATAAAATCTTAAAAGTTCAACCTCCTGTATGTTTAAGAGACCTTTTCAATGCAACTTTCACTGCAATAAACTTGCGTTAACCTATTGTTGAAGGACAATGGTAGTTTTCCACTTTCACACGCCCGCGCCCCTGGCGACTGAGCCCATTCATTCATCTGTGATCTATGAATAATACCGGTGACAGAAGTCGTGGAACGAATCAGATCGAATGATTGAATGATGACGAGTTTGTGATCGAGATAAGGACTGTGTCAATGATGTTGGTGGAGGCTTAGGTTCAAACTCTACTGGCCCCTGGCACAGGCAACCGAAGGAACACGGGTGGGCTTTAGTCAGTAAGAGTCTGACACGCTCTCCGGATATTTGATGATTTCAAAACCAACAAAAAAAAAGTTCTAGCTCTATCTCAAACCATTCGTTTCAATTAAACCAATCACAGGCACTTTTGAATTGTCAAGGAATGTTAGGAATAATCCTAAATGACAATTAAGTCTACCAAGTGTATCATCAATATATATACGAATATAGTTTAAATAAAATAAAATTCCATTCTTAGACTTTACAATTCTTGTTCATAGCGATTGTAATCGTAAATCCGCAAATCGTGTTTACAAAAACCATTTCTGCATCCATGTTAAAATTCATGTATTACTAAATGAAATTGAAATACAAAGTGGGGATCGTTTCACATTTCCTTGATCACCTTGCATAAGTAGTGCGATAAAAAAGAATTAATTTTCATACCTTTTTGTATTTCAGTTTATATTTATTAACACTTTCGATATTTTAGCGGACATAACTTTTATGTAACGGCCATTCCCGATATTGACATCCAAGATTGTGTCTACTGAGGTTTTTAAAACTGTGTTGAAAAACCTGGTAAGGTAAGGTCAGCAATGAGAGTCGATTCTGTGAAAGATTTTTTAATCATAATAAATTAAGCACAATATTTTAAAAAAATCGAAACAGATGTAAACTTGAGATGCCTAAATTAAAAAAAAAATCTTTGCTATTACACGAAAAGCTGAAAAACAGTGTATTTAATTATTTTGATCCCAAAAATGACAATTATCATGTCCCTAAAAGTGACAGTGTCAATCGAATTTCGTTGCCGACTGTACCTACCTCATATTTCGCAAGTTATAAAGTTCATAAACGTAAAATGTAACAAAATTGCATGTGCATTACAATATTTTCAATGATATCGAGTGTCAGTACACGCAGGTGTGTCTGTGGTCGGCCTTCGAAGCCACCCCAACGACATTCCAGTCTTTATGGACTCCTTACACTATGGGATCGGCCTTGGTTGTATTGTATCCAAGCCATAAATACTATTTAATCACATGATAACTGATTGTTGAAAGGAGTGACAGTGTTTTTATTTACTGGCAATTTTATTGCGTAAAACAATTAGTCGTCATAAAAGAGGCAATAAGAATGAGAATTCTTGAATAATGGAGATTATTCAAGAAGTAAGTACATGTCTAGTTTTATTTTAAATTGAGCCTTGAGAGTCAAGTCAAATTATAAGCGAGTTTCTTATGTTGGTATGTACCTAAGTATCCAGCCTAAAGGGGTTCCGAGACGGTCAAGCGGCTTGAAGGCAAGCACGTAATTTTGTTTTGCTTGCTCAAGCAGTTTGATGGGCCCGTCAAGTAGCTTGAGCCAGCAAGAGGCATTTTTCTCATTTCGTATCCGATCGTCCGTAATAGGTGGTACAACAAAGTGATTTTTTTCAGATTGTTTGTGAAATGGACATTTGAATTGGAATTTATTTTTGTCATAATAAAATGGTAATGCTACTTTTCCAAGCTCTGGGACGTCTCGGTACAACGATATTAATAACAACAAACCCTTTTTCGGTCCGTTGTTCGTTATTATTTTCACTGTCGTCTGACATAGGTTCGTCCGCCATGTTTGCTATCTGACGCGCGATTGAGCTATGCTTGATCAGGCCGCTTGACCGTCTCAGAAACCCTTAAGGGTCTACATGACCTAAACGTAATTTTTATAATGTCTAAAAGTATATGATCCACTGCAGTAAAAAAAACTCAGAAAAACATATGATATTCTTCAGGATATAATAATATGCTAGTAAGATACTTAGTGTGTTGAAAACATAATACAACTAATTTGGTATGACAGAAAAGTCACGAAGATACCTCTAAAAATTCTTTCAACGATTAAAAACCATACTACTTAATATACATGCAATCGTTCGGTTCTTTTTTTCAGATTGTTCTTCAAGCAACATATTAACGTGATAGTGTTTTCATTTTTGAGTCCAACCAATAGGTTTTTTTGTAAATAGAGAATTGCTTCATAATTTGCAATAAATTACCAGCTTTGTGTCATCGCGCTTCTCTTTCTTTTCTATGCAGTCCGACAGTGACCGCGCTTTACCTGTTGTCAGCCCCTTAATATTATAAATTCGAAAGTAACTCTGTCTGTATGTTGCCTTTTCACGCCTTTAACACTATCCGATTTATTTAACAAATAATATTTAACAAATCCGTTCGATTTCGATAAAAATTGGCAAGGAGATAGATGGCATCCTGGGGAAAGACAAAGGCTACTTTTTGTCCGGGTAGCACGTTCCTGTGGGATAATTTCAGACATCGACGCGGACGAAGCCGCAGGCCAAAGTTAGTTTAATATAAATTAATTAATTTTAGACTCAGCAGATTAGTTTATATTTATTTTTGTATTGTTCGTTTTAGTAAACAATAGTTCAATGTAACATTAATAGTTATAACATTTATAGGATAGTCGTATCTAATCGTAACGCACGAAATGCCCATAAAAATGAAAGCGATTCTTATATAAAATTCAAGATTTTGCCAAATCTGTTTATGTGATTATCAAATTGCATATTTAAATGCATTTTTTTGTAACTAAATTAACATAGAAAAAACAATATTTATTGTTAAGAAATTCATCAGAATAATAAGTACCTACCTACTTATGGTTATTTAACAAAACTAAATACCTATTGTAAATCAATATGAAAAAGAGTTCCCTTCCCAATTCCCGGTTGTCCTTGCTTATCAGAGGATGCAAAGGCCTTTGAGCCACTCGATTTTATCGGTCGACACATCCGATAAATGAAATCGATAAATCAGTTTGCTGCACATTTATCGATGAATAATAGTATAATCGAAGTGGCATTTATTCAGGAATCATTTATAGAGGACTTTGACGACACATTCATTTGTTTCAAACCATTCATAGCTGGAAGGTTCTTTCTACTTTTTCTTCTATTTAATAAATTTATAAAGAAATCACATATTGATCTATCTATACCTACAGCAGATTACGAAAAAGTGAAGATTCAATCATTACGTTCTTGTTTTTATAACCCAGTTTGTTTTGCAAACTCATTATCCACTCAAGCGTTCCAGTGTGACACCTGTCAACACCTTGTCCGTTCGCGCGCGCGATCGGTATTGAACCGCACCGAGCGCCGCATACCATTACTGATTCAAAGTGTATTTTCTAGCAAACTATTGCAGCTATAGCAATGTAAAAAATACCAGTATAAAGCTGAATTATCAAGGAATCAAAATATATACTAATTAAAGTACAACAATTAACCTGAAATTCATAAAAAAAAATTGAATTTAACAATACGGGTTAAATTTAAGTAAAATATTTCTTTTAACAGGTTTTAACGAAATATTTTGTAACTTTTCTCAATATTTTTTACTATTTATTAAACTAGATTAAATAAGCTTTTTTTTGACACCAATATATCATTACTTATAATGAACAGTGTAGCACATTAAACCAAAACAAACAACGCATTCCTGCAGCAAACTGAAATCGCCTCCGATAACGAAATGACGGCAAGATGGCCGCCCGCCTAAGGATTTGTTCACACAGCTTTAGGATTTGTTTTAGAATAAATTATTTTAATTTTAAATGATAGTCAATTATTGTGGGTATGTTTTATATTTCTCAAAAAAGTAATAAAAAAAGTAATAAAAAAAAGCAATAAAAAAATATATATTATAAAAAACATATCAAGGCTTGTGATAAGCCTTGAAACACCCTTCGATGCAAAGGTTCACATCGCATTCCTCGCACTTCCAAATAGTCCTGGTTTTTTTAGGGCACATCCAGCAACAGGTGTTTTTTGACCTAATAGACAGAAATAATATATTATTATTATTAATATTGCATTCTTACGGTTGGCCTGGCGGGGCTTCATTCAGACGTCGGCCACCATCAGGGTTTTGACTATCAGACCTAGAACATAATCTAATTTAAATTCCGCTCTTTGTTTTTATGAGAGCAGACGAAAGATAAGCATTTTGCAAAAAAACACATGCACAGCCACCACAACAATGAAAAGTAATTTTATATTTTATATCGACCAACACCTATAAATGAATGACCAACACGTAAAAATATTTATGTTAAAAAGATGCAATGCCAAATAAAATAATAAAGCAGCAACGAAAACTCATATTAAATACACGCATGATTCCTCGTCAGAACAAACCCTTATTTTGGTTTATACGTAAACGTTACGGGCGGCCATGGTCGCCCATACCTAAATCCTGGGAACAAAAATATAAAAACGTGAAATCCTAATTATTTTCGTCATATTACTTTCCCTGAAGTCTACTTAAATATGAATAAAGACCTGTTTTTCTAATTACAAGAAGTATTTTACTAAAATACGTCTAATATCATACAAAAACTTGACGAAAAACCGGCACGCTAGGGCGAAGTTTTGGTCAGTCGACTTTAACATATGTAAAAACATCTTTTTAGACTGTGGATGCTTAAAATTGGTAGATAATCTGAAAGAATAAACTTTCAGGATTTTTTTAAATATATAACACTAATACATAGGGCTAATAAATAAATTGTTACTTACATTTTAAAATCGGATCTCACAACACTTGGTACCACTTGACACACTGTTTGTAAACAATTTTTTTTTCAATGCTTGCTGTTACCCGACTTTCTGTTTTATCGACCCTTAGACCCGTTATTTAATATAGAGTCATCTAGTGGCACACTCATGAAGCTCTTTGAAAAGTTTCACAGATAAAAACTCGTTTAAAGTGTACAAGTCAGTGAGGCTGCCATAGTCGCCTTACCGCTCAACGCATAAAATTTTTAGGCGGCTATAGTCGCCTAGACGTAGGAGTGGTTATACAAGACAATAAGTGTGACGTGCCTGCACATTTCAAAAACATGCCTGAGTAGAAATCAATGTTCGTAATTGGAACACGGATTTTGAATTAAAATTTGAATTCGACTGGTGTTTATTTTTGAGGTGCCAATAAAATGAGTATTACTTTCGCCTTGAGTCCATTGAAAGAATTCATAAAATATTTGCATTTTTATTTTTTATTTTCACTTGTTGATGATTTAAAGGACCTTAAATCCAACATTGTGAATTTGTACAAGTTCCGATTTCTTGATGTTGTTTTAAAATAAACATGAAACAACATTTAATTGAATTATAATATTATATCCTATCCTATTTAAATTCCTGACGATAATACATAATACTATCACAAAAATGTTTCGATGACGTGAACTGTAAAGTTTACAGCCATTTATTTCATTTCCTGAATTGCTGAATTCGTTTTCATCAAACCGTTCACTTTCTGTCTGTCTCTTAGTCACGGTATTAAACGCTTTCAAATTGTCTGAATGTTTTATATAAAATCGTTATAAATAAAATGGTTTTCTAAAAAGTAGTGGCCGTAAACAATACATCGGATAAAGGATCACGTTCAAACAAATTGATATTGCATTGACATTATTACTGGGGCGACGGAATAGAAATGCTGGGTTGGCAATATTGTTTTATGTCATTATAGAATGTTCTTATTTTATGACTGGCCAGCAATGTTTTCTTTAATATTCTAACCAGCCAGAAATGTAATTCTGCAAAAAAATATAAACCGCTTCTGTTTTCACTGTGAAATAAGTATAGACATTTGATTTTAAAGGATAGACTATGTGTTCAAAAAAAGAAATTGTTAAAAAATTTTGTGTTTAGGTACTTACCTACATGAGATTTTCTCAGTCGAATAAAAAACAAATGAGTTTGAGTCACGTTTTCAAGTCGTAGTCAAGTATCTAAGTATCTATGTTAGCAACAAATTAAAGTAATCTCAAAATGTTATTTATTGTTGCTCAAACCATATTGAGCAGTCAGAATTGCTAAGTAAGTACCTAGTTGTTTTGATATTCGATTCCAGTCTAATATTTTTGCTATTTTTTATTTTATCTTAGTTGAAACGATGCCTGTTATACAAGGCCTTGATCGCCATATTATTATGCAATTAAGTGAATTTTTTCGTTCATAATTGCATAAAATAAAAATAATTATCTACCTACTGCGCTACTCTTCGTTTATTTTTCTTGAGCGTTTGAAGAGCGAAAAGGTTATCAGCTGTTTAAAAATAGTTTGCTGTTTACTTTATTTTCTTTGAAATACAAGTGAACAATTATTTGCTCTTTATCCTCAGTGAAGCATTTTTTTAGATCAGTTTGTTTCTTGATGGTCTACTAGACGATCAAAGGAACCCACTATCTACTGCATTATGCATAATTATATGGAGGAGTCCTACATCATATGGTGTTTTCTAGATGATATAACCTTTTTTGTTGACTATTAGGCCCAAAGTACAAACTCTACTAAGTACCTATATACAAGGTGTAACAGAATAAACGCAAGTCCATAAAGTAGTTTGCTCACAATTGACTACTGAATCGATTTCAGTAACTTTTTCAATTTTATGTATTTTGCAATACTGACCGCCGATCGAGCTAAAGAAAATTAAATCTTATTTCAAGGCAATAAGACTCAATTTTAAATGCATAAAGTAATGCTAGGATCAACCCAATTTTCTTAATTATAATAGTTAGCACAAAAAAAAATGGTCATTGTATAATGCTTGTAA
Organism: Brachylomia viminalis; assembly: GCA_937001585.2. NCBI lineage: Eukaryota > Metazoa > Arthropoda > Insecta > Lepidoptera > Noctuidae > Brachylomia > Brachylomia viminalis. The sequence goes on from OW443299.2 coordinate 17,968,483, forward strand.
CTCAATACTCTAATTGGGGTGTATGAGGTCTTGCGTTAATTATGTTACAAGTTGTATAGTGTGGCAAATGAAATGGTGCTTATTTCTGTAAGTAGATCTTTGAAGACAGTTTTACCCGTCAACTTTTGTATTTTTTTTAAACTAGGTTAAAAATACCTCATAGAAACCAGCAATAAAATCAATGAAAGTCCTTTGGCAAGTATATCTACACATTCCACGTTCAAAATTAGGTACTACTATACCTATGTACGAACGCTATCTTTACGACGACGCAGGCGCATTTCCGTTTCGTTTTATATTTTACTACTCATTACAAACAGCACAATAGTTAAGTTTAATAGTATTAAACCTCACTAAAATTAGATACATGCATTTTTATTCGACAGAATAAAGTGCAAAAGGATCACTTGTATAATCAGCCTATAATGTTCCTACTGCTGGGACACAACCACAGGCCTCCTCTCTATGAGAGGGAGTAGGCCACGATCCACCTCACGGGCCCAGTGGGGGTTAGTGGTTGCCACATGTCTTCGAATTTATTAGGTCCTAGGACATGCCGGTTTTCTCACGATGTTTTCTTTCACCGTTTTGAGAGCAGTGATGTAATTAAGGGGCTGACAACAGCTAAAGCGCGGTCACTGTCGGACTGCAAAGAAAAGAAAGAGAAGCGCGATGACACAAAGCTGGTAATTTATTGCAAAATGTGAAGCAATTATCTATTTACAAAAAAATCTATTGATTGGACTAAAAAGTTAAAACACTATCACTTTAATTATGTTGCTTGAAGAACTATCTGGAAAAAAAAACAGAATGATCGCATGTTTATTAGTATGGTTTTGATTTTTTAGACGTATCTTCGTGACTTTTTTCTATCGTACCAAATTAGTTTTATTATGTTTTCAACACACTATGTCCTAAGTAACTAGCCTATATCCTGAAGAATAACATACCTACATTTTTCTTGATTTTGTTTACACCAGTGGATCATAATTATACTTTTAGGTATTATAAAACTTGCGTTTAGGTCATGTAGTCCCCTTAAATACACAAAGTAAAGTGCCTGCCTAGGTTCGAACTTACAACCTACAACTCGCAAGTCGCGTCCGATATCAATAGGCCACCACTGCTCTCTCACACTGATCACTCGTATTTCAACTAAATAAAGGGATCGCTCAAGCGTTTTCATGCAGCTATTTTCAGCTGTACTCAAGCTTTAGCTACAATTATTGCTTTATTAAAAAAGTCACAGATGAAAAGTTCGAATTATTTTGTCATACCTACCGGCACTCTAATTGTGTAACACTCTATCATTTACAGTTTGAATAATTTTGAAGGATATTGTTAATACATTGCTTCATATGTTCGAAAAAATTGCTGCTCAACAACGTAAATAACGCAATGAATGTTGTTGAACTGTCAAAAAGAACGCCAAGTCTACTGTTAGTGTGTTCTTTTCTCACTTATAAACTTTTTTTTTTGAGAAATAATCAATTTTTTATTTGTGATACATAGGTGCACTGGTCGGTCAAGTTTATAGTTAAAGCGCGCTATGATCAACCAATTAAAGGCATAAGTACAAAAAAAAATTGTACTTTCTCATTCATTTTATTGCCAACATGAAAATATAAAGGACCAATCAGAGTCATGTTTTTACGACTATGGCGATTTTATTTATCCATTTCTACACCTTTCTTTATTATATTTATTACCTTAATTTTATAAATTACTTTTCGTACATAAACTGATAGCTACAAAACTGGTTATGTGTGTACCGCCTTAATTGCATAGGGTTGCCCAGCCCACTTCTGTCAGAATTTCAGAAAATTCTTTAATATTAACGTGTGAATATTTTATGTAGGTTCTCATATCAGATTTATTAATATTTTCTACATTTACTATTAATTAACACAGTAAGAATTTATTACGAGAAGTACTTACCTAAATAGTTTTTAAATACATAGAGACTAGAGACTAAAACTCAAAAATTTCAACGGATTTCAACTGAAATTCATTAAATAAAATTTGAAAAACTAAATACACAACCACAAGAAAAATCTTAATCGCAGATACCGGACACCCTATTCCAAGTCTTCCTAACCCTTTTCTAAAAACAATGTTGTCCCCAAGTTTTCCAATAACAAATTAGAAACATGACTATCGCAATCAGTACCAAGGACTTGATTACGGAAACCCTATAATTTAGTAAACAAGTAGTTGGCCAACCCTGGGCACGTGTAAGACGGTATTAATTTTGGAATTTGCCAAACCAGAGTCGACGATCTGCGCGCAGTCAAGGACGGTTGAGCGAAATCACTGGCTTGTTCTATAAGTACTATGTAAATGTACGTGATGGGAACTGGGGACTAGAGTCCTATGTGAGTAAAACCACAGATTACTAAATAGTTACTACGTAAAACTATGATATAGGATCATTTTATATTTTATGGTTGGCTGGGGATTTCAAATATGGAGAACGGTGCCATATTTCTCACTTTATCACACCTCACAACTTCTATTCCTAAAATTATTTACTAAGTACGGTAGGTAGGCCACACGTCTGTGTTAACAAAACGAATAGACAACGAGTATAAGCTATAGGCTTATTTTATTTAAACTACGTAGTACACTAGGCCAGTTCAAAGTCAATGTGTTATCTCTGGCATGCGGCCGTCTGTACACACGGCGACATAATCTAGCTACAATTATCCAGTTTTAGCTGACCTCGCTTTGTATAGGCTTTTCGAACAATGAGAAGTCAGCTTATACTGGAATGTATAGCTTGATATGTAGTCGTGCGTACCTAATATTTTGATTCAATCTTAAATTAAATAGTAGGTACCCAAAGACCAGCAATACCTGAGTTTTTATCGGGTTTATTAATTAATTTGGAAAAATCAGGGTTGTATAATTTTTTCTAATTAAACTTCCACAAGAACTTTAAAATAATGAAACATGTATTATTTGCGAAACTACTTCCAAAAGTTTCCTGTCGCATCTCATCGCTTTTATCGTTCACCTAGGACAAAGGGTAAGTAAATGTCCACGTGTCGTAGAACGTGGTTAAGATTACATTACTTATGTAGTATTTTAGGTTTTCCAACAAAAGAAAACAACATCATTCACGCCAACACGACCATACACTCTACAGAATAGCTAATTGGCATTTATGTTCAGTATCCATTGATGACTTGCCAAATATTTGTTGTACGTTACTGTATACAAAATGCAGCGATGGTCGTCGAATTATGTTGAACATGACTCATTGTACGGGAGCTATTTAACGATGTAGCCACACCCACCTTCTCATGGTACAGTTATTTGCGAAGCGTGGTAATGGTATCTAATCATATTATTATTATGTTTCTTGCTCTGTTTATGGTCGTAGGACATAGATATTCTTTTGATTAGCTGTTCAATTTGTTGATGTATAAATATTTTATAATGTTCATATTTAGTTTTTGTTGTCTGGCCGATGGCTTACCTATTTACCAAATGATTCGTTTTTCTAAGCCGAAGATTGTTTCTAAGGGAGCCATTAAGTTAGGCTGACAATAAGGATATAATTAACCACATTCAGAAATAGGTCATTGACACGCAAACAAACAATGATAATAACAGGCTTTGATCAAGTTATCTGCCAAAAATCACCTTCTAATTATAATTTATCGGACACAAGATAAATGGCCAGTGTCCGATCCATGGTAGTCTATGTTTTGGGCCAAGAATTAAAGGAGTTACGTAATCATCTGGTGTTAGTTACTGGCAAGTTGTAAACAGATTTGAATAGTTATGAGTCTAGATCTAGACGTACAAGATGGTTTAAATAAAAATATGTTTTTGGTACAGATCCTAGCTATAAAGAAGCTGGAATATTTTAATTAGTTATTTATTGTTTCATTAATTGGGTGCATATTTGGAGAATCCTCTTGCGTAGGTGTGAGCTTCCGTATATTAAGTAGGTATGTAAAATGCAAAAGATTTTCCAAAAGAATTGGCAGGTCATTAAAATGACTGAAGAATATTCAGTTGGTTTCTTGTAGGTATAGAAGTTGGTAAGAATAAAATCAAAGAAAATTCATTATTTTAAATTTGACAGTTTTATCACTAAATTAACAATAACTTTAATGTTTAACACAGAATCTCGATAATCGATATAAGTTTCTCAATGGTGAATCATCAACCACTATTGAACATAACGAAAGGTTAACTTAGATATGAATATGACATCATTCCTCTTTATTTAGATGAATAAAAGTATTTACTTAAAAACTTCTTCAAAAAGGCGCGACACGCGGCGCGTAGCAAAGGCATCACATGTCGCGCGACGAGGTGCCTTTGTGTCGTGTGCGATTCGCGTCGCGTGTCGCACCTGTTTGTAGGAGCCTTAAGACGTCATTTTTCTTTCAGTCATATTGGCGTGGTTGGTTTTCGCAGACCAAAAGACAAGCGGGGTAATTAAGCACACTTACTGTAGGAATGGCTTTCATGTTGACAGTTCAACAACATTCATTGCGTTATTTACGTTGTTGAGCGGACCAGTTTTTCGAACATATGAAGCAATGGATTATTTTATTTTATTTTTATTTTATTTTTATTTTATTTGTTAGGAATAACAAACAGCAGTATATTACACAGTAGGCATACAATATAAAACTTGCAATAAAAGTAACAAATACACTACTCAAGACGTTATCCACAGAATAGCAATATACTTCAAAATGATTCAGGTTGTGATGAAGGAAGGGTGTAATAGTATTATTCTTATAATAAATAATCCTATTGACTAATTTAGCGTAGATAGTTTGAACTGGAAATTCATTTAGAAACAGAAAATAATTTACAGTAAACATCGAAAATTGAGGAGAACAAGATCGAAATAAGAAAACAATAAATCTGCCCAGCCTATTCCCAACCATATTCGGGTATGCTTGCAGTCTAACCAGTTGCAGCTGAATACCAATGTTTTACACGGAGCTACTGCCTATCTGACCTCCACAAACGAGTAACTGGATAACACGATACCCCGTTAGTAAGACTGGTTGACAGACTTCTGGGCTTCTGACCACCCGTAACGACTGTCAAAGATCTACGAATGACAGCCGGGTCTCGATATGCAATGGATGGTCACCCATACACGAACCGACCTTGGCAAGCGTAGCTTTACCTTCGATTGACCCGGACGCCTGTAATCATTTAGCCACGAGCCCCTCTTAAGAAAACATGATGAGTAAGTACCTACTACAATCTTAAATCGATTCTCAGAGCTCTAACTTGTTTAGGACCGCAGATCCTTATTTCACAACACAAAATCAAAAGTCATCATGAAATACCAATATCGCAAGCAGTTATCGAGAGCCATCAAAGTTTTGAAACAGCCAATAATATGAACAAAACAATCGGTTTAGCTTCGATGCGAGATCGATCGGTTCGCATCGAGATATCGCATCGCTCATAATTAGAAGACAATAAATGGGTCAATACTCGGTTGCTTCAGTTAGAAAGTGTGGCAACAATAGACTCGTTAAGGCTCCTGCGGACAGGCGCGATGCGGCTCTAGAAGAACATTTTCTATGAAAACTTTATGGAAATTGTTCTACCAGAAAAGCGTCGCACCGTCGGGTCACGCCTGTCTACGAGCCCTAAAGGTCCATTCAGACTTTGTAGGTGAGCGTTGACTTTCCAATTGTTCTACGCGAAGATGTCCTCGCACATTCCGGTGAGAACATCAATATTAATGAGTGACTAGTGAAAATTAAAACGTTTGAGTGCTTAGTATTAATTGCTGAACGTTTTGCAAAGCCACTTTAATATTGACTTGACTTAACGTTTAGGTCATAATCAGATTTGCCCTTTCGCGTATTAACATTGCCCGGATCATTTTTTTTTGTTGATTTTCTGTCACGTAGGTAGCGATTTTTCGTTCTGGATTAGAAAAAAAATCCTTATTCTTATACTATTTTATTTCATCGAAACTCGCGTCAAGATTTTCTGTACTTACTTAAATAATTTAATGAAAGAGCATATTTTCAAAGAACAGACTACGATAGCACCAGTTGCGTGTGGATCGTCTTACACAATGGAAGGAGCCTGAAATGCTGGAATGGATGGAAGGATGGAGGTTGCCTGGAAGAGATCGCAGAAAGCGGTAACGCCGCCCATTTTGTAGTGTATAATTTATTTTTTGTTATGTATTTTGTGGTGTACAATAAAGAATATATTATAAAAAAATAAATAATAAATGGTCTTAAATGCACAGTTTTATATGACGCAGACAAACAAACACAAATAATTGGCGTGCTTAGTACCTAAGTATTTTGGAGGGCTTCCAACCGATGCAGTAACATTCATTGGTATTCACGCAACCGAGAGCGCGTCCAATATATTCGAAATTCGATTGTTTAAACGATAAACGGACGAAAGAATGTATGTCGTAATGTGTAATCTGAATGGAACGATAACTTTGTCCGCGAAATGACCAAAAATCGAATGCAGTTTTGTTCGGACGTGACTCGATTTTATAGCGGTAACTAGCGACCCGTCTTTGCTTCGCACGGTTTTACGACTTGACGTCACTTGACAAAACATTGGGACTTCCTTATTATTTATGTAAGTTTAATATGTAGGTATGTATTATATTTATTATACACATGAACTTTCCGGAATATTTTTTTAAAATTATGGTGGAAACCGCATCACAATTCGTTCAATTAACGCGGTTACACAGACTTACACTAAAATAGCCTTTAATTTATAATATGTATATATGTCGTAGGATAATTTGATACTTCGAATCTTCGCGGAAATCCTAGGGGTTTTGCGAAAACGCGGATAATTAGAATTTAGGTTAGGTTATGTTAGAACAGTGACCATTAGCGCGCGAAGGCGAGCGAGCGAAGCGAGCGTGCCGCGGCAGCGGCCGCCAAGCGCCAGATACCCTTCTATTGTTGTTGTATCATTTAGGTTAGGTTATGTTAGATCCTGACTTTGTCCAGTAAGATTTGATAATTTTTCGCCTATGTCTAATTATCCGCGTTTTCGCAAAACCCCTAGGATTTTCGCGAAGATTCGAAGTATCAAATTATCCTACGACATATAGATGTGACTGTCTTACAAAAGTTATAAAGCTCGAAAGGATAAACAGGGTTCAAAGTTCCTTTGTGTGAAACCTGAATCCTTAGCCTAGGACTAGAATCTTAATAGCGTGAAACCTGTCTTGCAAGAAAATACTGGCAAAGGGCCGAGAAAACGCCAGAATGAAGACTTAGTAGTTATTTGTGTAATACTAAATGCTAGCCCTACTTGGCAAAGGTTTCAGCAGGTATTTAGATAAGTATCAAATGCGCAATCATTCATAATAAGTACCAAAGCTTTTGATTGCAGGTTAGGTAAATAAAGGTGGGTAAATCGCGATGGCCCTTTGAGCTTAGGAAAATATTTCACTTTTGTTTTCCTTCTCAGATTGGGCAAAGGATGGCGAAATGTTGTTGATTTCAACTTTCTCACGTACGTAATATCTATAAATCAGTTCACTCCAAATACGAGTTTGCACAGCTTTCCTTCCGTTCCATATGGAGATATTATCGTGGTCCATTGTATTACGTCTCAATAAACGCGTGCTATAATAATAACGTCTAATTACAAGAGTCACGCGCGCTGCACATGAGGCATTAACTATCGGCGACTAGCGTTTTTGCGACAGCGTTCTAGCGTAGTATTAAAAATCGTACGTTTTGGCGTCTCAACGCTGCAACGCGTTTCGGCACCAAAACTTTTTTTTGAATAGCACAGTCATATCACAATTATTTAACTTATGCCAGAAATAATCTTAATAACTAAAGGACTATGTACATGACAATTACAGCGTACATAGCATTGATTATAAAATCTTACATGCCTTAAAAATGTAATATACTAACTAAACGTTCTGGTCATTACATCGATTTTATTCTGCATCGCAATTTTACGTACTGTTCTGTATAGGACTACTTTACGGTAGCAGAATTTAATAGTTCTGATCATGCTCATGTTGCCAAACATCGTTACGGAACAAACTTGGTTATTAAAACAATACTTCTGGACACGGCGCATAAGTATTGTTAGGAGGTTTCTCTCTCAGAAAGTCTGACCACCGGGAGCTTGGACCTTGCTCCCAAAACCAGTAGGCTACAAGATTTTTTAATATTTTTAAATGTTTTTGAGAAATATTTAAAATATAATTGACATGTATTTAGAATGAAATTAAAGAAATAATAATAAAAATTTATTGCAGACCACAAAAAATCGATATAGTAGTGATAGTACAGAAAACTCAGCTAGATCTTAGCTTGCTTTGATCTTCAGTTGCCGAACGCTGAAGTATCATCGTCTCGTGTGTGCCAGACCCTAATGCTCACAATTACACGCGAGCCGATCATGACGCGTGCGTTGGCGATTAAACTTTCTAAATTATATCTTGACATTACACTGACATTTTAAATGAACGACACGCCGCCGAGTCTTGCACGCGGTGTAACTTAGGTATAATATAAATAACGTTTTAGCTTTATGGTTGCATAGCTTAAACTTATCAGCCGATGCTGTTGTTCAAGATTCCAGCTACTACGATGTAGAAAGAAGGGTGATCCCTTCGTCATGACGTGGATGTCTCTTTGACCAGGCTTTCAAAACTATGGTTTAGAGCAGTTTATAAAAAAAAAATATAAGTCCTGTTACAGGAGAAAACTTTGCAATAAACAGAAGCAGGGCACATACATCCTGTTACATCTTGTGTCTTGATAGTAATGACTAATTAATTATTATGACGCCTTATTATCTTCATTTTCTTGAAAGATGGGGAATTTGCTAGATCAAAAATGGCCCATTTCCGTTTTAACCACTATCAGTGGACTACAGGTCAGAGGGTTAAAACAATAAGAAAAAATAAGTAGGTACCTATTTATGTAATTAAATTTAGATGCTATTCATAATACTTAATTATTCATTCGTAAATAGTCCGAAGATACGTCCAGCTTTGGGCTGACAATCGCATATTATTTAAAAGTATTACTTTTTAATTTGACGACTTTATACCAAGATATCATCCTTATACAGGCTGTCTCTCTCTCTATTATCTGACAAAAAAGTGCACGGTGAAAAAACATCTTCCGTTACCACCATTTACTATGGTACAATGAATGTTTCAATCCCAACATAACACATAAAACTACATAACACAACACAACAGAAAAAAAGAGCCAATACAGAAAAAATAGAGGTCACGAATAGAAAATTGCAATGTCATTAAAAAGGAAAACAAACAATGTCGCGAATGAATGTCCACCATGCAATGAACGGATGTTGTGGAACGCTCGAGTGAGCAGACGATATCAGATCCACTGATAAGATACCAGCGGTGGGAAAACATATTAATTGTGGTACTGACGTACGTATTCAACCGGTAAACGGGAGGTGTTCTAAAATTAAATCCACAATTACAGGAGCTTCCACATAACACAATTAGCTTTCTAATCAAACCAGACAAATAGTCACCAAGTAATTGTTCTCTTGACAGCTTAATTCAAACTTTTTATCGACTGTTCTACTTATGCTAAAAAGAGTTAATTCGTTTAAAAGTAGTCGATAATCGTCGCATTGTTGTCCCGTGAAATCTCGGTTCTATCGGGAACTGTAAACGGTACTCTTAGATCTAGATAATTGAGATAATTAATTGTAATTTGTGTTTTGTACCGGTATTTGTTTTGTGCTACATCGTTTAATAAGTCATTAAAGTTTATGGAACATTAACATTAGCCAGATTGTGGCAAATTAACCCACGGTAACGTACTACGAGATAAAAATAAGTATTCTATGTCCGAACCCAGATCATGGTCTTACCTGTGAGTCAAATTTCATCGAAATCCGTTCAGCTGTTTAGCCGTGAAAAGCCTCTTCGCCACTTGCGAGCTGCGCTTCATACTGACGTCACGCAAATCCTGCATCGCGCAAGCGGAGTTTACCGCGAGACTAGGATATAATATACAACTTCTCGATATCAGTCGTCGGGCAGTTGCCCACCAGACACGACACCCGTCTGGTCGGAGGATCCTACCTTTTCAATGCAGGTATGACATAAGAATGAACTTTATACCCTGTTCCTCGTACCTCTATAAGACAGACAGTCAGATTGCTGAACAAAGGGCTTTCTGCGGCAAAGGCTTTCTGCTGAAATCATAGGACAGACTCATGTTTCTTTAGGCCCACGCACAAAACTACGACTCCATATTCAGTCAAGCTCCTATTCGTGGTCATAGATTATTTTGGAAGTTTTTCTGCCTTATAAAGAGGGTCTATGGTCTGCAGTAGCAGTACTCTTTCATTAAATTGCAGTAAACATGAAATTGTGAACATTAGGACCATTTTATTCGCATTGTACTGACACATACCAAAAACGGTTTTCTAACTAGGTAGGTATATTGATTGCCATGCTCTGTTTATTTGTAATTCATAATGTTGTTTAGAAACGATACTGCAACGTAGAAACTATAAAAATAAGTGGAAATAATTGTTTATCGTTTGTTACCAACGTGACGATAATATAATTATTATAACTAAAATTATGGCGCATAATTGCAATTACTGCTATTACTGCCGTGACACCGATAAAGATGTTTTTCTAGCATTAAATAATTAGGTTATATACTATCGTGTTTTAAAAACAAAAGTGAAATTACACTTGATTCAATATGAAAATCTTCCTTATTGTTTTCGATATCTGATATATCTCCATGTAGTTCTTATGGATGGTCCCTTTAAAAAGGTTACAAAGGAGACGCTTTTGTTCTTCTATAAGTAGGTACTATTATTATAATAAAGAGGTATAACTTGTGAGTTTGTATGTAGGGGGTAATCTTTGGAACTACTGATCTGATTCCTAAAATTCTTTCTCTAATGGGACGATTCAGTGTTGCAGTGTCCTTAGCTAGAGATGTTGTCGGATATTCGGATGCATATTCACCTAAACTTGAGATGTTAACTAATATGGAATGCGCTTTTGTATCGAAAATTTCCCGCTGTTCCGGGATCCACATGTAGGTTTCTGATTATAAAATCGGATGTATATTTACTTACGTTCAAATGTTGGCCTATATACAATGCACTTTTGTATCGATCGTGAAAATCCCGCGATTCCGGAATCGACAAATATCTGTACATATCATATCTACCTACCTAGTATTGTAAAGTAGGTAGGTAGATACTAAACTTCCTTAGCAAACAACGTCAAGATAATGTAACGGACTACATAATATTTAGAATAATAAAATTCATGTAGGTGCCTATTTAAATACCTAGGTATTTATTATTTTATAAATAATTTTTAGAAGTCGCTTCCATACTATACACCCGACTAGTGCATTCCTAGCCTAGTATCCCTGGCATCCCAGGTTTTTTTTACAAAAAAATTATTTTAAGAAGCCGCTTCATTCAATTATAGCTAAAAATGAACTTTAGGTAAATATGCATCTGAATATCCGATCACTGGTCATAGCATACAATATTTTTTTTTTAAACCAGAGAGTTCGTGCTATTAGTCGCGCATAGGATGCGTCGCATCGTCAGAGCGGTGTCGCTGCGTCGCGCGTCGTCTTATATAGAAATATCTGTGGCATGTCACACGATGCGCTGTGGCGCCGCACCGGCACTTGCAACCGCCGAGACGAGGCGGGGTTGCGATAGCGACGCCCGGCGACGAGCGGCACCGCAGACTGCTCACAAGACTTAGGGATCGGATCGGTACCCACCGATACGACGAGATCTTTGCAGTGCGGCGCCGTAACGCATCGTGTGCTCCGGGCCTTACCTACTGCATAAGGCGCACTTCGTGCACCAATTTCGGCTTAACACGATGTCTTTGTATCGGCGTTATCGCACTAATCTTCGGCGCGTCTGTTATTTTTCAATATCGGCACTTGTATTGGACCATTTAGCTTTACTAGAAACACGATAATAATCGATCACGATAAACAGCACTGCAAGCGCAGGAAACCGACACGATTCTCTATAGTTGATAAAATGTTATTATATAATTTAATTGTTTTATAGGATTTGTTTAGAGACAATGATTATATAAGAGACGTCTACACGTCAAATATGTATGATTGAACAGTCGCTAATCATTACTGAGCAGTGGTGGCCCACTGGTAACGGCCGCGACTTACGAGTTGTAGAACGTAGGTTCAAACCCAGACAGGTGCATTACTTTGTGTAAATTATTTCATCACCACTGCTCTCAAAACGGTGACGAAACTAAAAAAAATCGAAGACATGTGACATCTACCAACCCGCACTGGGCCTGCGTGGGAGATTTCAGCCTACTCCCGTCTCGAAGAGAGGAGGCCTGTGTCCTAGCAGTGGGAACACTATAGGCTGATTATTCAGATATGTATTTATAATTTTGGAACAGTTTTTATGAGGATTAATTTTTAGAAAATTATTTGTTATAGAAGATGGGAAATGGAGCATTTATATAGAATACTAGTTAAATAAACACTCTATAATGTGTGTTAGTGGGCCCTATATCACTCAACTGATAACGATCTTCAAGGAATGATAAGAATATGTCGCTGAGTTTTTATAATGCAACTTTATTGACTTAACGCTCACAATAACTACAACATGTAGTACATCTGGGTAAAGTCATAATTTTTCTAAAGAGTTACTTTATAAATCGCATGTACCTACATAATTATAACAGTTCCCTGTCCAACTAGCTGACAGTTACTGTTTTTTTTTTAATTTCTATGGGCAGAATACCAGCGCTGCGGTATTTATTTTTTAAATATTGCAGCAATATGATGAGATAGGACTGATAGGAGCCTTTTTGGCCTCGCACATGTCTTTTATTTATTTTTTTCTTGTCTATTGTTATTTTGTTAGTTTTAAATGCTCCTTTACTATTTATAATTTTTTAATAAAAAATATAATATTTTCTGTCTTTCAATACATAGCCACTGCAAACAAAAATAAATTGACAAACGGGTGGAAATAGTCCTTCGAGAGACATACCCCACCCAACCTACATAATCCAACTAAAGGGTTTCTTTCTAATTCCACCTCTAAACGGCTCCAAAGAAGACCACATTCCAATGTTACTCACAGTTAAACTATCATCTACTACGTAGTCTCAAATACTCTGTCACTGATACCCTATCTCGGGCTCGTACTCCTGTCAATCACGTCAGTGTCGGAATACGACACGATAATATTACCGTGACGATACTATGTAGCTATTACTACAATAACACTAATACTTTTCATCATATTTCATAATTGATACTGCACAGCGATGAAAACTTAAACTCAAACCATTTATTTCAATTAAACCCAAATTATACCTACACTTTTGAATTGTCAAGTGATCGATCAGTCAGAAATATGAAGCGAGTGGCCCATTCCAAAGCGTAGTAGGTACCTATGGAGAAGAACGAGCAAGAAACTCCATGTTACATAAATATTAGTTACATCATTAATGTTGAATTTATAATTTTATTTATGTGAGAATGATGTAAATAACCCGTACCTACACGTTAAGTGAAGAGTTACAGCAAATAGACATTTATTAAAACAATCCAAAAAATAAAATAATTAAAATAAGCCAGCTAAGAATATATTGATTTCACTAGTAAACAAATTCAATTGTTTGTCAGGCGACCTTATGACAGTGGCATGATCGAAAGAATGGTCCTTTACGTCGCGTCTCTTTTAAAACTGACCCCTGAAGGACCAAACGAATGTCGAGACTTTTGATGCTTCAGTTGTGAACCCATTCAGCGATTATTTAGTGTAATTAATAATAGTATTTAATTATACTGAAATAAGAAAGCTTTTTCACCAATTAAAACAAAATACTTCAGTGTCTTTTTTTACGACACCTAGGTAATCGCATTACTTATCGGTTGTTAAAATGTTAAAACTATAGACAGATGCGAACTGTTTAGTAGAATCCATCACCACACGCAATAATCATGCGCAGGTATCATGTTTGTGTAGTATGTAATGATTTAGCGAGGTGTCAAGCCGATAGAGCGTGTCGGCGCGGCGCCTCAGGGAAATTCTGGGGTTCGATACGCTTTCCTACACCGCTCACGACCGCTAGGGCTGCCCCACTTTTAAGTAATTTAAAAGTCAAAGTATGAACGCGTTGGTTGACTATCGTAGAAGTAATTAAATGAAGTGAATTCACCGTTAAATTATGATATGACGCACTTAGGTTCAGCGAAGTGAGGTGTAATTCAAACATTTTTGTGCAATGATTCGTCAGATAGATAAAAGTTCTTATTGCGGTTTGTTGTTGTCAATTTGACTTCAAGTACTTACAATTTGTCAAATCTAATCTCATGTTCATGAATCGCAGGCACATTAATTTAGTTAATCGTTATGGATAAAGTCCAGTCCAAAACTATGTACATATCTTTAAATCCACCATGTTTCCATGATCAATCAAGTAGGTATAATAATCATGACACTTTAGGTGTCTACTAACTTTTTTGCTCACTAGAGAAAAGCAAGCAGAGGTACTTTGCAGACTGCCTGTCATCGCAGTAATTGCTAAGCATTCTGATATAAGATGGACCACCATGACAGGTAAAATTATAGGTGTAGGTACGTTTAATGAGTTGTGGATAGACAGTTCATGAGTATAATGACTAGTTGTGCTGTACACAAACACAGTGTAAAGGGGTATTCTCATTTTCTTTCTTGCTGGCCTTTGTGGCACTGAAATGCGGTTCTAAAGACAGTCAGCAGGAGCTGTGGCAGACCAACAAAGATGACGGGATAACTTGATTGTCTTTCTTGGCAATTGCAAAACAAAATTGCGATACATAAGAGAAATGGAGGGAAATCCTTGCCCAGCTGTGCAGTACTACAAGCTGATTGATAGCAGTGTAGTTGCGTTGTATTTTTGTAAATTTTGTTCTAATTCTTTTGTTGTTGCAGTTTTGACAACCCTTTGTTTTGATTTCGCATTGCTTGCGGCGCGACCGTCGGAATACGAATGACAATTTTTTTCAATTAAAGGCAGGTAAGTGATGACTTAGGCTAAGCGCGCACTACGATTTTAATCGTTGCGATTTTTAAACTGCGAAATAAAATCGCAAACGAAAATAATTTTTCAAGCGAATTCTCAAGCGATTTTTTAACGCAGTGCGCGGACTCCAGTATATTGGTATTGTTCACAGATTTGCGATTATTATCCGCAACGATTAAAATTCGTAGTGCGCGCTTAGCCTTACTCAATAGAACAAATGTTCAAGATGGAGCTTGCGACAGGCAATGACTCGTCTTTGAGGAAAATCATGCCCAAATATCGAGTAGTCAGGAGAAAGTACACGTTTTGTTGTGTTTTTATATTGAATACTGATGAAGAGAATTGCTTTTTGGCAATATTTTTTGTGGTCCCAAATAGCTATGGATTCCAAAGTTTAGCCACAGTTTTTGCGATCAAAAGTTTTAGATTGTTGTCAGTGTCGTCGTCTTTCACACGATTGACAGCAAAAGAACGATTTCGAACTAAGGGCCGGTTTTTTTATCCGTAGTTCACTACTTACACTACACGATTCTACTACTACGTAGTACAGTTAGTACTCAACCACTAGTTATTGTTTTTTTTTTTTTAAGTTAGCTCGACCATTTCTTAAAAATACTAACTAATGGTTCGATTTTGGCAAAATGTTTGAAATGCAAATGGCAATTTAAAATGGCCAAAATTTAGCCATAGTTCTTACACTTTTTAACGAATGGTTTAGTTAACTATACGGATCAAAAAACCGGCCCTTAGACACATGAAAGATTAGTTAAATATCAACTTTTAAAAACTCGCGTTGTTACTTTAATAGCACACGCTGCGCTCATAATCAATTCAATCAAACAACAATTTTGTGTGGGTACAAACTACAGTTACGCCATAGACCCGCCATACAGTCTGCCCAACAAAATGCCACCTGTTACCACAGCCTAAGTAAGTTGCAGTGTTTCCATCAGCCCGCTCGATGCCACAGTGTAGAAAACATCACGTTTTACAACACGGTCACATTAACTTGACGCATCTCTGGAATGCGAGGCCCCGCCCGCTTCCCCCCGCATTCCCTTAGCTCGCCCGGCAAGGGTCAGTATGGTCAGCATCTTTGTTACCGATACGCGCGTCGATAATTTGGCTAGATTTCTGTTGTTGTTGTATTGTTTTTGGATATTATTGTTACGTTTTCATTATTGTTTCGTTATGTTTAGACTATTTTTGTTACTGTTAATTGTTTGGACTGTTGTTTGAAACCCGTAAAACATGGGGAAAACTATACACAGTGAAGGGAGAAATCTCGTTTTAAAAGTGCTACAGTTTTTCGAGAATGAAAAGAAAAATGGACGTTTTTGCATACCTGTGGATCAGGTTGAAAAACGAACCTGTGCCGCAACCGGGATTTCAAGAAGTACTCTTTTTAAGTACTTTAAGATTAAATATTTTTGACAATCAACATAAAATAGTTTTTTACTACCTACACTTCCTGCAAATAAAGATTTGAAATTATATAGGTAGTATCTACTACCTACATAATTTTTTTTTTCTTAAAAAAAAAACGTTGCCCCACACTAGAAATTTCTCCTGTGTCGTAGGTGCGTTTAGTTGTTGATGCTTTTTTGTCACACCGTACCCGAGTGCCAAAATGACGTCATCAACGCCAAGCGTCAAGTTAATGTGACCGCGTTGTACATAACTATTATAGTCGACCGATTGCTTCCGAGGCCTAGCTAATCAGCCTCACCAACGCTGAACGAACGGCTTGGTAAATACGATAACAGAACATTAATATACAAATTCTTTCCAACTCTTAATGTATTAAAAAGCCCGTTCCGTTAATGGGTGTACATTAATTAATAGGTACCTGTATGGTAAGTTGTTGCGCAGACGCGGACACTTCTTGTTTACCTATAACATTCCCATGCCAGCTACTCGCGTACAAAGAACACCGTAAAACGAAACACAAAATGACAGATTGTAGACACAGATAAATTGTAAAGTTGTTGACAGATTTCTACGGCGCATGTCAAAAAGAAAGAAGCTAGAGCTGGAGGGTCCAAAACAACTTGTCTATTTAAATAACCAAAAGAACTGTAAAAGAATCTATTATCGCTTCACTTGCTTAACGAACAAAACCAAACATTTTCGATTATTTATTTTCTTCATCTACGCGACGCCTTACGAAACCACCAAACAACCAGCTTCTGTTTTTCATTACGAGGTTAACGTACTAAAACTCATTTTATTTTCGCTCCATAACTTTCAAGAGCAGGCGATGCATAATTGTTACAATTAAACATAATCATTGCTATGTTTTGAATTATATCGTCTAGCAACCCGCAATTTATGTCGTTTCCTCTCAATAGAAGACCAAGCTTTATGTTTATGTCGAATGTGAGTGTGCTATTTTTGCAATGTTTTTTTTTTATTTAAGATGGATTTGCTCTTGACTCTAGTCTAGGTCAGTGGTGACAGAGACAGAGTCGACGATGGAGTGAGCTTACCCAGAAGAAGCCTGTTCACTCTCACTTTGAAAAGATTAGGGTTGTATGCGTTCGGAAACACAGACGCAGGTAGAGAGTTCCATTCTTTTGCTGTGCGCATTACAAAAGATTCGAGTGGAAGGATGCTGGTGCAATCACTTCTTACCTAGACCTTACATTCTGTTGACTAGACATGAAGGCTAGAAAGGTCGTGTTCGAAATACTGGGCACAAATTCGAAATATTTTTTTTGGTGTAAATGCTCATCATCATCAGCCTATAATATTCCCACTGCTGGGACACAGGCCTCCTCTCGGTGAGAGGGAGTGGGCCGTAATCCAACACGCGAACCCTGTGCGGGTTGGTAGATGTCACACGTCTTTCGAATTATTGGTTCTAGGACATGTCAGTTTCCTCACGATGTTTTCCTTCACCGTTTTGAGAGCTGTGGTGATGAAAAAATTTACACAAAGTAAATGGTTCTGGCCTGGTTCGAACGTAAGACCTATAACTCGTAAGTCGCGGCCGTTACCACTGGGCCATTACTGCTCTCAAAAGGTTACATTAACTTTTTATTCTGCCTGACTTAAATTAAACTTATACATACATATATGGCTTTTGTGTTGCCATCGCGGGTCAAACCTAGTTGAGCCTGGCACATAAGCGTGAAGCACATAAGCGTAAGCCATGGATGAAATCGGGCTGTTGATGAAGGACAAACTCAAACAAACACTGATAATTGCTCACACTGATCCTACAATCCTACATAAACACAGAAAACTACATCTTTTTGCAATTACACACAAATCTGCAGCCGCGGATCAACACAGCGGAACAAAAACATTCCAGCGAGTATTCAAACTAAAGTGTAGAAACCACAAAGCGTTTACACGTACCTATACATTGTATAGTATATTTGCTTTGTGGTCGAGACCTCTAGATGAAGAATAGACAATTTTATCTGTTCACTTGAAGTTTCAAGGGAGTAAAAGTGGTATCTTATAGAACGTTCCACAGGGCTCGAAAGCTTTTCAAAATACGAGAGAGGCAGTTCGAAAATATTGGTTCAAAATAAAATGAAAAAAGCTAGGCGGATGATAACAAATAATGTTGCCAATATTGGCCACAGGATTACTATTATAAAATGATACCACCCATCTTTATGTTTGTTGACGTTATCTTAAAACTGTTATTTGTTGCTTTCCGGAAGGCATTTTAACCGCCTGAATAATGGTGTTTCCAACGAAGTACCTACCTACATAGGTATGTAGGTAGGTACTTCGTTGGTAGGTACCAACAAACATTCATTCAAAACTCAGAGTTCACATTAACGCCAGTATAAAAGTCCCATTTACCGTTAAATTGAAGAATTATTGATTTGTGCATGTAGCTGCGTTGAGTTGAGTGATTAAAAACTTTCACTAACGCCATCGCTTATTACAGCGGAGCTTATGGGACGTCTAACTGTTGATAAGCATTAACCAGTTCAACCTGACACCTCATAGAGGCGCTGGTAGCAACGCTTATGTCAAAACTTTGTCAAATTCAGTATAATTGGGTACGTTTAGTTGCATTTGCCGTTTCAAGATATAATGGTCACAGTGCAAATGCGATTTTAATTGGTTAGCCAGTATGTCAAAGTTGAAGGTTGGTATGTATGTTATTCAGTTTCTAATACAGCTACAAAAAGTTATGTTATGAATGGATCGATTGCAGTTAGATAGGTAAGTCATTGAAAAAATCGAAATAATGTAAAGGTGTCCCAAAATTAACGCGAGATTAGAATTTGCCGCCATTTGTACAAATTGATGGCAGCCCTGAAAAAAAAACAATTTGACAATTCAATTACTACATGAGACATTTCCGGGTCGTGTACTCTCTCGGTTCGGTGATCAGAATTACCCCCCTAGATCGTGATTTAACACCATTAGATTTCTTTTTATGGGGTTATTTGAAGTCAAAAGTCATGTCAACAAGCCCACAACCACCCGTGCATTACAGGAGAAAATTAAACGCTGCAATAACGAAATTCAGCCAGATTTATGCTGAATGGTCATGGAAAGTTTCGACAAAAGAATGCTTATGTGCCAGCAAAGCCGTGCGGCCATTTGCCCGATGTGTTATTCCATAAATAACCCTATCCTATCCTATGTATTTTATGATTCAATAAAAAAATATGAATCTAAAGACTAAAAACTGTGTTTTCTATTTCATTCAAATCTTGCGTTAACTTTGGGACGACCTTTAGATAGGTACCTACTATGTTAGGTATTTTCGTGTTCAGAAAACAAATATTTTATGTTTATTATCCCTGAAATGATTTACACGTATGAATCGAAAAGAAAATTTAATCTTGAAGAATAGAGCATGAGCGATATAAGATGAGTAGATGACTTGGACATGCCTTAAAATCATTATAACCTTGGCCAACACAGGCTGATTAAAAGAAGGTTGGCACCTATTTTTGATGTGAAACATCTATAGCCGCACGTACAACCGATTGCTGCACGCATGCCCTGGCGAGGCGTCACCACGCTATAATATTTTAAATAAAGAACAATTTATTTCTTTAAAAAAAACTGAATATTTGGTTTTTGATTATGCCATATTAAATTTTTTCTTTTAATAAACCATTCTTTCATACTTATTTATTATACACAATATTTTTGATGTTTCACATCTGCCAGGCGTCCCGCGAAGGCTCAATTTTTTTCTTTTATTAAACTATTCTTTAATATTTATTTACTATAC
Organism: Brachylomia viminalis; assembly: GCA_937001585.2. Taxonomy (NCBI): domain Eukaryota; kingdom Metazoa; phylum Arthropoda; class Insecta; order Lepidoptera; family Noctuidae; genus Brachylomia; species Brachylomia viminalis. Next base: position 17,988,765 of record OW443299.2, read on the forward strand.
TATTTTGTATAGTAACAAAGTATGAAAGAATGGTTTAGTAAAAGAAAAAAAATTAAGCCTTCGCGGGACGCCTGGCAGATGTGAAACATCGAAAACCATTCTTTCATACTTATTTACTATAGAGGTTGATATATTGCCATAACTAAAATCCTATAGTCTGTGGTCACAGTAATCTTAGCAACCAGCACAAATGTGTATAAAAACGATTTCACGTACCTACTCTCGGCACATGATTCGATTATTCCGAATAAAATGTAGTGACGTATGAAATTCTTTCGCAAGAGTGTGTGCAAAATTTATAATTCCATAACGGGGGTGTAGGAATTATTTGCGGATATTAAGTATATTTAATTTTGAGGTTCTTTACTGGAAAGTATCGAAAGACCAATTTTATAGAGATTGGTCCTTTAAAGATGGTATATTGACATTTTCCTTTAAGTACATAATGTTACAGGAATATATCCTGCGAGGATATTTTGTATCAGCACCTAAGCAAAACATTCATCGTTATTGGAACATGTTCTGGGCGTTAAGGCTCCTTCAAACAGGCGCGATACGCGACGCGAATCGCACGCTATACAAAGGCACCGCTCATCGCGCGACAGGCGGTGCCTTTGTGTCGCGTCGCTTGTCGCCCCTGTTTGAAGGAACCTTAACCCTCAGTAGTATGTTGGTTATATCAAAAACTTTAGTACAAAGAATTCAGCTTCTACTCAACTGATAAACGTATTGGAATCAGTAATCATTATGGCACTTGAAAACTTTTCATAAGGCCGATTGTGTTCATAATCATAATCATTCATTTGTCAGAATATGGTACAGACCCCAGCACATCAGGTTATACAAAACTGTAAAACTTCACCAAATTATTTTAAACCTTAAAATGTTAAAGTTACGTTAAAAATCGAATGAGATGTTTTGACAGTTTGTGGTAACTTGACCTGCTGCTGTTTGTATTTTATATATAATTGTGTATATTATTATATTATTTTGGTCTTATGTTTAGCCAATGGCCATCACATTCTGCCACGTGAGGCGTGCAAATGTTGAGTTAGCAACTGTCTCGTCTTTTTTTTTAAAGACTTACCGAACATTCGACTACCGATCAAGGCGCCAAGATAACAATTCATAATATCAATAAAACTTAGGTACTTCTACTTTTTTAAAGTAGGTACTTAAGCTTATCAGATCATGCACGACACAAAATGCATCATTTCTGCATTTATTATCATCATTTATCTTTCAAGGTACGAAGGTACGTACGTATGTAGGTAATTTCAAAACATGGCCATTTCTGGTAGTAGAAAATTTATTTTTAATTTTACCTTACTGTACTAAAGATAGGCTGTGGCTGTCAAAATAAATTGCAGCAATTTTACATTTATCTAGAATTCTAGAAGTGGTATTTTTCTTTGAACTTTTCAAGGTTTTTTCATAATTATTTCTTATCAAAGTGGAAGTAGGTAATTATACGGTTGGGTAGGAAGCATTTCAAACAGAAGGTCTTTGTTTATTTTACAATTTAGCATCAAAAAGATTGGCCTCTAAAATCAAAACAAGACATTTTGCCAAAATTTAACCATTAGTTAAAAATAGTACTTAAGTAATGGTTAATTTTGGCAAAATGTATTGATTTGATCAACAGATTTTGCCGAAATTTGACCGTAGTTACTATTATTAACTAATGCTTGAGTTAATAGTAAAATTTTGGAAAAATGTACCTATTGATTTGATCAACACATTTTGCCTATTTTTTTTATTTTTAACTAATGGTTGAGTTAACTACGGATCAAGAAACCGGCCCTAAGTGTAGGCAGGTAAATAGGTACGGCTTATGCAAGTTAGTTTTAGAAATATCAGATTACAGATATCATATATTTTACAGCATTTTTCGAAGATAAACGGCGAGGTGACACGGCGTTAACAAGAGTCACCGCTTGAAATCAAGCGCAAATAGCCTATTAAATAATAACTAGGAAAACAGTAATCTAGACAATCACATAATGTACCTCAATCTACACAATAATCAACAAAGCACAATTCAAATATTTTCTTCTTCAATGTTTATCGTAATTCCAGCAACCATTTTACTTTGACATTTCACATCGATGCTGCTGTCAAAGCCAAATGTCAAAAGTCAAACGAAACGTCAAAATTATGTCATTTAACTTTAGTTCCCGATTCCACTGCGTGCCAAGTTAAACTGGTCACGTTTATTTATCAACATTTTTTAAACAGGTTGTGCCAAAAGGGGTTGTTCACCTCTCCGTCTATTGAACTTCGGTTTAAAGGCCCGATTCAAGGCTACGGCGTATGTCGGGTGCTAATAACTATGCTAGATTATTCCCCTATAAGGATATATAGGTATAACGATGACCTTTTCGGTTAGCAACAAGTTAAGGACATTATCTCAATGTTCGTGAGTATATTTTTAATTTAGATAGCTATATAATTATACTTATTTACCCTATAAAATATCACACAGTATTTAATAATTCGTTTTAATTTCTTTAATTAAACCTTTAATAGGTTTCATTTATATTTTTATCTCTACTTAAGTAATCAAGTATAAGCATGTACGAGTAACTAAGTACGTACCTTCTTATTACCTCGTTCACATGTGCAAGATAAAACTAAGGAAAGACAGGGTACTTGTACATTATTTTCATCGCTAATGTAAACTTTACACAAGTGGCAAGAGTGATCAATGTGATCAACAATGAACAATTCGATAGCGCAGGCTACTTAATAATTCTGAAAACCCAATTCATTAAATCATTATACAACATTTAACATAATTAACGCAAGACCTCATACACCCTAATTAGAGTATCGAGTTAAAAGCATAATACAATGACCAAAACCATTTTTTTAAAAGCTAACTATTATTATTAAGAAAATTGTGTTGACCCAGCATTACTTTATGCATTTAAAAGTGAGTCTTGAAATAAGATTTAATTTTCTTTGGCTCAATCGGCGGCCAGTATTGCAAAATACATAAAATTTGAAAAAAAATACCTATTATTAAGAGTTACTGAAATCGATTCAGTAGTCAATTATGAACAAACTACTTTCAAAACTTGCGTTTATTCTGTTATACCTTGTATATTGCTTACAATTAGGTAATTGAGTCGCTATTCTAATGTACCCGTCAGTCTAGTATGTAAGTACCTACGAAAAGACTTTATTAATCAACTGGAAAACTTGAATTATTAAAGTTGATAAAACAAATAAATAAAACGTCAAGAAAATTGCAACCTTGAAGTATATCTTATAATAATCCAAGATAATCAACTTAATCTTTACGTGACAAGAAGGTTTGAATTTACTATCAAAAAAAAAAAACAATAACAATGGATAGCCACAGATTGTAAAATAATTTTCGTCCGTGTTTCCCCACGGCCGATCCTTGTGAAGGTTGGCCAGTTAATGCCAATTGCCAGAGATGACGATCTTATGACTCATACGCAAATCCGGGACACGATTTCTATTAAGTAGAGGGTTTTATATTTACGTCAAATTGAAGGTCGAATCCGGCTTTTCTTAATTATAATATAGTTTAAGGCGCAATTACACTTGCTCGTTAGTCCGTATTCGGGTGCTCGAAAGACTTCACTCAAATCCGGGCTCCCGATGCATTAATTACACTTGTCATCGCACTGGAATACGGAGCTGGATTAGATTGTTCGAAGACGGGCGTACTCGACACAATTCATTTACCTACACTTGGTTGTTTGCCCGAATACCATAGGCATAGGCAATCGAATTCTGGAGAACGACCAAGTGTAATTGCGCCCTTAGGCTGGCACAGGATTGCTTCGGCAGGTTCCTGTTCCGGGTAAGGCGGGAGGAAACGCCCCGGTGTCACCATTGTGTGGTTCGCCCGGAGGACACGGTGGAGCATACGGTGGAGGTCTGCCCGCCTTGGGCGGAGCACCGCCGTGTCCTCGTGCAGGCGATTGGCGGTGGCGATCTCTCGCATCCGGCCCTGGTCCAGGCCATGGTACGGAGCGAGAGGGCATGGGAAGCTGTCACCTCCTTCTGCGAAGCAGTAATGCTCGCGAAGGAGGAGGCGGAACGCGTGAGGGAGAGGCAAAATTCGCGCCCTCACTTCCCTAGTCGCCGCAGGAGATTCGATTTACAGTATCTTCGAGCCGGTGTTTGTGGGAAAAGTTTGCATCCCGTTGTATTCCACCAGTAAGCGGAAGTTTTGGAGTAGGTTTCCAGCTAGAGTGAAGAAGCTTGTATGGGAAAGATAAAATAGTGTTATTCTTGCCGCCAAGTATTGTTGTTAACGTTTAAAGGGTGGCAGGGTGTCGATGTGGCCGCAGGAGACGCCCTGGGCGTCGGAAATCCCATGCGGATCCCGGCCACCGTAGGCGTGGGCTTGCGGGCGGCGAGCAATGGGTAGCCCGCCGTAAAAAAAAAAGGTTGGTACAGGATCCCACACACTCCTGTGCCAGCCCAAGCTAGGAGAGACCTATATGCCCAGCAGTTAGTGAAGTCGGTCTGTGATGATGATAATAAATAATAATAAATATAAATAAAAATCTGTTTATTTCATCTCCACAAATTACATCAAGGTATAAAGTTGACAAGATAAATTGTCGAAAAATTAGTAATTTGTGGGAGATCTGGAGTCTAAACTAAGCCGAGGCCTGTACTATAGATCTCCAGGCCCCCCATTTCATAACATTTGTATGTATTGTCAACAAGTGAAAGACGGAAAGAGTGGGAATGATTGAGAAAAACGTGGAATGATGTGCGTGTGTGTGTGTGTGGTATGATGTGTGTGTGTGTGTGCGTGTGTGTGGGGTAATGTGCGTGGGTGAGTCTATGTGTGGGGGTGTGAGTGTGTGTGTGTGGGTATAAATGAAGGTGTGCTTGGGAGCGGTTGTGTGTATGACTGTGTCAAAGGGCGGGTAGTTTTGTTAAAAATTTGTTTTTGCGTGTTTATATACATTTATTTAGTTTTATGGCGCATTGTGTTAAATAACATTTTGGTAAGTGTAGAATAGTGATATATAAATGATTAATGTATATAAAAACGTAAGTAGGTTTGAAGTATATGTAAGGTTTGCTATCATATTATTTTGTTTATTATAATATGTACTGTAATAATAATATAATAATGCAATAAACACTTCAGTTTATATTTGTACCTCTAAGATTTTTTCTGTTTCGGAGTAATTAAGAGTCAGTAACCATTTATAAATTATTTTTTTACTTTCTATTTTCGAATTATTGGAGAATGGAAATGCTAATGATGGAAATAATGGAAATGATAATGCTTACAATGCTGGAAAATATTGAATTGGAAAAGTAGAATTAGTATTTCTTTACAGATTTAGTTATTTATTGGCCATTACACTCATTCAGGGGGCGAAACATTTCGAAATTAAATTAAATTTATTAGAAATGATTATATTACATTACAGATGGTCGGGTTTTTAACAGTTTCTAAAACAATTTGCTGAAACTAGCATGCAAAGTTATTAATTAGGTACCTACATTAGTTAAATAAACGAAGCTAATAAAATTGGTACCTACATAAATCATAGAATTCCAATTATTTGTTGATTAAGTACGATTAAGATTGAGAAGACTATAAATGATAAAAATACGTTAAAACGAATACTACTAGGTACATCGTGTGTTTTACCTTCAACTTGTTCAAACTGTAGTAAACTTGAAGTTCTGTTAACCCTGAACTTGCTTTATACCTAACCTACGAGTACTTCAACATACGGTTAAAAATACACGGTACTTACGAGTCAATAGGCGTACAATTGTTTAAGGATCTTTTGGCGATGGCGTATGGAAAAAATCGGAACTAACATCGCCATCTTGTTTTTTCAATACAAGTTCACAAATGCTTTCCAAAAACGCCCCCCTGTCAACGTGATTCAAGCATTGACTTGTTTTTCCTAGCTCAATGGATTCAAGCGCCAAAACATTGTAGAATATTATGTCTGTTTAACATTAAGTATTTAAATACCATGAAAGTGACAGGAAACATTACAGTGGAGAATACTGAAATCAATATTAATGCAAATGAAACCGATTTAAATAATCAGTTTGTTAGACAAAATGAATTTATAACGACTTGTTGCATTTCTTAACTGGTATTCTATCCATTTATCTTTGTAGCATAACGAAATTTCGTGTGATATATGTTCACAAAAACTGTGCACGAATATCACACGAAATTTCGTTTCGAATCTTTGAAATATGAAACTAAGTATGTAGATAGACGAAATATTGCTTTGAAAATCCGGTTATATTTTTTTTGTCGCCATAGGACAGTTAAAAGTAAATGACTGAATTTTGTTTAAGCACTGAAGGGTCAATAGGTTTATATTCAGTGTCGTCTTTTCTTTTCCATTGTTTACTCTGGGCAAGCGCAAGAGCCAGGGAACCATGGGACCCCTAATTCCTGCTAGGAACGTGCTTAGTTGTCAGAGGAAAACCGGGGTGGTACAGTTTTCGAGGTCGCTTCGTTCGCTTTTCCTTCGTACATTCTCCACGAGGGCCCCATTATCCCGAAGTATCCATGACCCCAATAGTTTAAAGACGGCCCAGTTTATATTTTGGGATAGAAAGCTTTCAAAAAGAGTTTTTCTTTAACTTGTTTTACTCAACAACAACAAGGTATTTAGTTACACAATCCTTAATTATTCGATCGAAGAAAAACCAAGATAAACAACGATTTGCTTTTTAAAATATCTGGACGTAAATGAGGAAAACTTACTTTTTATGGTCAAATTCTTAGAATAATTTTCCGTAGAAGTGCAAAACAGCTGTAGATTAGTACCTACCTACTTGGTACTTATATATGCAATAATGTAATTATTCTGCATACATGTGCTGGCATTGTGCATTGCATTCTCACGTATTTTGAATTAATGAAGCTCTTTCGTACAGATTGTAATCATATTTCAGGACTCACGAAGTCGAAATAAAACTTTTAAATAATTAGTTACTTATTTGTATTAAACAAAACGAGGACATTGTTGCCATTGGGGGTAAAACTTGGATGAAACCTGGCACAGTAGCGTAGGGGGTGGCACAAGCCAAGAGAAGCCTACCCTTAGCAGTGGAGGAAGTCGGGCTGTGGATTATGACGCTGATGATGAAAACGAGCACATACCCGCGCGTGATTATAGATTAATAATACGAGTGCAGTAACCACCGCACGAACACAGTCTCATGGACTGACACATTCACCATCACAAAACCTGAACGTACCATCATCTCAACATAGTCTAAACAATTTCCAGGGGTAGCTTTTGGCTTCGGCCCGTACTACCCCATAGATCCGGCGCAACGCCGAGATACGTAAAAGTATAAAAAAGAATAATAATAATCTTTGAAACACACAAGATTCATGATACACTAGAGCAGATGTACAAAATAACAAGGTAGGTAGGTATATCTACATAAAACAACACAGATCATGTAACCCTGTCTCCTAAACTAAGTAAGTAGTCCTGTATCTTAGGAGACAATGAAAATGATCGCATTTTAAGTTTACACTTATACATGGTGAAATTGAATTCATGGCATCCTTTTAAGGGGTCATTGTACTCATCATTATGAACAACTTCTACTATGGGACCAAACCTGAAATCACGAAAAAACATCTTCTGTTCCCTACATTTTGCCGGGTATAAGAACATAAATGTAGGAAACAGCTGATTTTTTTTCGCAATTTCATGTTTGGTCCCGTAGTAAAAGATGTTCGTAATGATGAGTACAATGACTCGTTTAAAGGATGCCCATGAATTCAATGTCGTCCTGTATATAAACAAAACATGAATTAAAACCGCAACTCTAGTGTAGCCTATTCCTTAGGCTAGGATTAACATACAGGTAAGTTGTTTAATTCGACGTAAGATATGAAATATCCTGTTTCAAATGTTCCGAATTAATTCCTACCTATAAATGTTTCATTTAGTAGAAGTTGATGCTATTAACTTTTAGATGGCTTGTACTTAAATGTTATGAACTAAATCAAGAATAGTTATTTGGAAGGTATTACACAGTTATAATTTGTGGGTAAATATAGACCAGAAGAAGGAAAATACAAAGTTATAATTATTATTATTTCACATAATGCGAACATTGATACACAATATCGTGGTCCCGGCTGTCATTCGTAGATCTTTGACAGTCGTTACGTGTACTCAGAAACGCAAAAGTCTGGCAACAAGTCTTACTAAGGGATATCGTGATTCCCAGTAACTGGGTTGTGCAGGTCAGATCTGCCTATCTGACCTCCACAACCCAGTTTAACTGGGAAACACAACAAACAGCTCCATGTAAAATACTGGTATTCAGCTGCATCCGGTTAGACTGGAAGCTGACCCCAACATACTTGGGAGACGGCTAAGCACACTAATTTATTGATTAACAGTATAAAGGCTTACCTATCCGACTTCAAGGACCAATACTTCTTACATTACCTATTATATTCAAAGCTTATCTTATTTTTCTATTAATGGAATCACCGACACAGTCACAATTACGCCCCAGAACAACCGATAAGGTTATAAAAAACTGTTTAAGTATTTCTTATCTATAATTGCAATGAAAATAGAAATAGAGTTATGAGACCACTAAAAGCGCGAAACTAGAGTGATTTCAGACAAAAAAGCAACAATTTTGATGTCTTATGATTCTTTTCCCAACGTTTTAAATATTTGAACACATTATTATTTTAAGATAGTTTGCTTTTAAATTACGTAAATATTGTCTTGGAAATATTTATAAATAAGACAGTGTTCAGAAAGTTTCCCAACCACAAAATAACTTGACACACAAGGAAAAAATTAGAAAAGCAAAATAGGGAATAAAAAAGGGATATTTTCATTAATTTAAATGAACACAGAAAGTAATTGAACAGCTATTTATATAAAACAATACGGATTGTTACAGCCCGCATCGCAAGTCACCCCCATCATGTAAATGAATCCCACTTACTGAATGCTTCATGACGTGTTTCGCAAAATTGCTATCAAAATCAGGCCACGATGAATTATGTAATACCAAAACCTTCTGTGGATTTCCCACCGGTTCTTCGCGTGGTAAAATCCCTCCTGATTTATTTATGACTATAATTCTCTACTGTGCTGATAATTGTAGTACATAATCGGTGGCGTTTATAAATTATTTAACGGTAGATAGGTGTCCTACTTTTATAATAATTATTTCGGTAAGTAGGTCTAAGTAAGGTAGGTAAGGTTGCGTAAGTAACCGTAATCGCATAGTAACCCCTAAGGGAAAACTGCTGTAGTTTCTAGGGTAACTTAAATTGATCAAAATCGGTTGCTCCCACTGAATCTTTATTTATTATGTTGTCAACCAGCTTTCATAACCTTCGGTGGTTCGATTAAGGAGTCTGGTTACCTAATTCGTACCCTACCTACCGACACTATTGATAACAAAGTATACTTTTTTAGCTTTTGGGTTTTAGAAGAAGACAATAAATATGTTTTGTAATTAGGTAAACACATGCTAGTCCGTCCCAATTACTATACTTAATTAAAACAATAACAGACCAACTAGTTTCAGAGATATCTAGAAAAAATGCAAAATCCCAGTTCCGCGATAGCGTTGGCTGGTACAATAAACAATCATTTCCAGGAACAATGATTAGCCCGCGCGTGAGCATCGATCGTGAACCGCATTATTACTATGAATGGTATTATCTGGGCATTTATCCATATTGCTCTTATAGACAATTTAATGTTTTAGCTATCAGACTTCCAGTTCGTGATCGCTACTTTGTTTTATTTGAAATCTATCTTGATAGAACAAAATTAGAAGTCTAGGTTTTTGTTTTAAAGGTGCAATTGTTTCTTGAAGGCTTGCATTACTTGCCAAGTCTCTAAAGGTCAAGGTCCTTTGAGTCTGACTGACATACATGCCATAAGGATAAACTCAGCCTATAACTGAAATGATTAAGATCTTTTGTTTTACGTGATTGGGTAGGCACACTACTGCTTATTAAAAAATATTAATAAGTTCTTTCAATCGCACCAGAATGTTTGTTTTGTTAACAATGGTGAGTACGGCGTGAATTAATACAGGGTTATTGGTAATATGTCGGCAATCCATTAAAGGGATGTAGGGGAAGCCATTTGCAACCAAATTACCCCTTATGACCCCTATGCAAATGTCGACCATTTTCGAGTAATTTGACATTTCATAGTACACAATATGGACAAATTATAAAAAAGAACCTTGTGCATGATTTTTTTAAAGTTATTATTATCTGCGTCTACTTCGATAATTAATAATAATCATCCATAAAATGACAATTATCTTTAATTTTTTTTTAATCAGAGCTCACAATTTTCATCATTTTGAGCAGGTTATTTGACTAAAATGGTTGATTTCTGCAAAAAACCATAGATAAGTATACTTTATCGACAGAAAATTCCAAAAATATGTACTACTTCTCAGCTATCCAACGAGATACAATAAGATACTTACAAGATATATCTTCAAAAAAATATAAAATGTCAAATTACTGGAAAATGGATGACATTTGCATAGGGGTCTTAGGGGGTAATTTGGTTGCAAATGACCTCCCCTGCATCCCCTTAATGGATAGCCGTCGTATTACAAATAGCCCTGTATATGTACCTATGTAATGGTGAGTAAGTATCTATAATGAACACCAACTTAAGTTTTGTTGTTAAGTATTTAAATCGTGCTATTCATAATTCGTTTTATTTTGCATAAAAAGGTACAGGATCAAGCCCACAGCCCATTATTCCGGCGCCTAATGTCTACCGTATAATAATATATTGTATATAATTTGTTATCATGAAACATTTTTCTCATAACAGACTGCAGTTTATCATCATAGCACGGCATAACGACTGACACACAACAACTCTGTTGCAAATTGCAAGATTGTTTTATTGATGTTTTGATTGATATGATATCTCTTGAAGATAACACGGGTTGACGTTTAGATGCGGAGAGTCTGGTCCTTTAACGATTGATTTGCGTGGAAAAGGACCAAATTCAAATTAGCTGGTTGTTCTTAGAAATGTAGAAAAATAAATATCATCACATCTTAATTTTTTTATTTGGTCTTGTGTTCGATTGCCGTGTCATGTAAGGGCGCGTTCCCACTATGTCGTAACGACTAATTTATCGTTCGACGACTGTCGTCTCTACCTGTTCCCATTATAACGATTGTTTGTCGTCAACATTTTTTATCGTTTAGCGACTGTCGTATCTAGCTGTTCCCATTGGATCGCGACGACATTTTATCGTTTCCCGGCAGTCGCTTTGTCGTTTACACATCATCAGCAAGGGGAGAGAGTGCGAGAGGGAAGGGAAAACACGTGTTCGTCTACATAGAGTTGCCGTCCACGATTTTTTATCGTTTTACGACTGTCGTGCTTGCCGTTCCCACTGTCACGACAAAGTGTCGTCACTGCAAAAATGTCGTAGACGACAGTAAATTGTGTCGTTCTAAATGTGAACACCTCCATTTAAACATATAAGCCACGACACTTAAAACTACACGATTATCTGTCGTCACGACACGGTGGGAACGCGCCCTAAGCGATAATCAAACATTATAAGAATGGGTCCTTGTTATTAGGATCGTTGATCCTTTTTCACTTTTGAAGTAAAAAATTCTAACATAGTCTAAGTAGGTACCTCTATTTATAGATTATCTAATTAATCGTAGCTAATTAATAACAGCCGCGCGGGTCAATCGAAGATCAAGCTACGTTTGCCGCATTTGGTTCGTGGATGGGTGACCATCCATTACATATCGAGACCCCTCCGTGCACGATAAGCCGTCGGTCCCGGCTGTCATCCGTCCATCTTTGACAGTCGTTATGGGTAGAAACTCAACTCTGACAACCAGTCTTACCACTGGGTTACTGGGTTGTGGAGGTCAGATAGGCTGTCGCTCCATGTAAAATATTAATATTCAGCAGCATCAGGTTAGACTGGAAGCCGACCCGAACATAGGTGGGAAAAGCTAGGCGGATTGATAGTTATCTAGTTCTAGATAAACCCCTAACATTGTTGCCATTATGTAACCGGCCAGTGAGTCTCTCCCAGCACGTGTCCAGACAGTGTGCATGATTATTCAATATGTAACATAATTAACGCAAGACCTCATACACCCCAATTAGAGTATTGAGTTACAAGCATTATACAATAACCAAAACAATTTTTTTTAAAGATAACTAATATTATCAAGAAAATTGTGTTGTGTTGTGCATTTACTTTATGCATTTACAATTGAGTCTTATTGCCTTGAAATAAGATTTAATTTTCTTCGGCTCAATCGGTGGTCAGTATTGCAAAATACAAAAAAAAATACTTATATTAATAGTTACTGAAATCGATTCAGTAGTCAATTGTGAGCAAACTACTTTCGGGACTTGCGTTTATTCTGTTACACCTTGTATATTAACTAGCGTTACTATTAACATCAAGATTTCTTTAACATAATATGTAGGTTTTTTATTAATCTATTATAGACATAAAACCTTCCGGAATAAATTCTATAAAATGATGCTGAAAACTACATCAAAATCCGTTGCATAGTTTAACGCGTTCACACAGACATTATACGAAAATCGACTTTCATTTATATTATACTTATAATACAGATTAAGATAATTAGCTCGAAAGGTCGTCATATTATCTGTGTGTGGCCTGTGTGGGCTATAAACTGATACCTACTTTGAAACTGGGCTAATCAAGTGGATTAGTTATCCAATGTGTATTAATTGTGATGTAGATGTGTTTATGTTGCAGGTGCAGTTATGCGGCAAATTGGAATGACAAATGAATGATTTATGAAATTGGAATAAAAAGTTGGATTACTTTGTCTAGCTTCCTCGTCCTATTCTATCAGGGAAAGGACTTGGTTCGTACTTTTTATTAAAATAAGTTTATTTGGGCCTTGCTTAAAACCTCGTATAAAATAACCTGTGAGCAGTAGTGACCCAGTGGTAACAGCCGTGACTTACGAGCTGTAGGTCGTAGGTTCGAACCCAGACAGGCGCTTTACTTTGTGTAAATTATATCATCACTACTGCTCTCAAAACGGCGAAGAAAAACATCGAGAGGAAACCGGCATGTCCTAAAACCAAAAATTCGAAAGACATGTGACATCTACCAACCCGCACTGGGCCCGCGTAGTGGGTTACGGCCCACTCCCTCTCACCGAGAGGAGGCCTGTGTCCCAGCAGTGGGGACATTATAGGCTGATTATGATAAAAAAAACCTTAGCATAGATGCCACAAGAGATCTACATAGGTATGGATTTTTTTTGCCCCACACTAGGAATTTCTCCTGTATCGTGGGTGCGTTTACAAACATTTAAACTCACATACACAAATAGCCAGACCCGGAACAACTACTTGCATATCATACAAATATTTGTTCCGTGCGGGAAACGAACCCGCGACACGCAGCGCAGCAGTCAATCGCTTAACCACTGCGCCAACCGTGTCGTCAAATGGCGTAAATGTAGAGTCTAGGAAGTCTGTCCCTTTTCTGCAAAATTACTTTCACATACATAAACTCACGACTTCTTCCCATGGGGGAAGGCAGAAACTACAGAACGCCACCTGCTACGATCCTTATATACTCCTTTTGCATCGTTTACGTTCATACAGTCTGGTCATACACGCACGCAGGCGCCGGTTGCGAGTAGGTTTATTTATTTATTTATATTTATATATTCTTTATTGTACACCACAAAAACATAACAACAAAAATTAAACTGAACACTACTCACCTACTACGCACCGGACCTTTCTGAAGAACATTACCAATAAGATCATGTTACTTAATATATTGAAAAATTAATGTGAAACTTTTGTTCCGCTTATATGCGGCATCTTTAGCGGCTTTGTTTTGTTGGTACTTTAATATTAATTTTCCTCTTATTTATTGTTTACAACGCTAGGTAAATTTACCATATTGTCTCACTGTGTATCTGTGGAGAACGTGGTTGATTTCACATTTGTATCATTTCTGTATCCTATCTTTCTGTATTTCTTAATGTGTAATTGTTTGTTTTCCCTAATAAATAAAATAATAAATATGTCCTCCTAGGGCGTCCCCTTCCGGCGTTTCCACTCGCATCTGCCTTGTAAATACCTTTTGTTAGTTGCCTTTCATTCATCCTCTCAAAATGACCAAACCATCTAAGCATACTCTTACTTAAATTTTTGTCACCACATCTTCTTTTAAACCGTACAGTTACCTTATCACACCACACATGCTTTGCAAGGAACGTATTTCATCTTCATTTATTCTACTTTCATGCTTCTTTTGCCACACCAAACATTCACTTCCTTAAATAAGTGTAGGCACCAGCACACCATTGTGAACAGTCAGTCGTTTTAATTTTAATACTATATCATCAAGATAGTAATGGAGTTAGAAAATAGACCAAGACAGCGAACTGTTTCGATGTAATCCTGTTAAGGGGCTGACAACAGCTAAAGCGCGGTCACTGTCAGACTTCATAGAAAAGAAAGAGAAGCGCGATGACACTAAGCTGGTAATTTATTGCAAAATATGAAGCAATTCTCTATTTACAAAAAAATCTACTGATTGGACTAAAACTTGTAATCCATCAGTGCATGCAGTTTGGCGTTTGACATTTTATGGTATATTTTAAATTATAATTATTATTGTTGATTAAAGGATAAACTGCTTTTAAAGTCATTTAAGAGGTGTGTTTGAAGATTTATTTGATGCATTCATGTATATTTAATTATGTTTCGAGTTCCATCACTTTATTACAAAATACTTGAAAATATCATGTTTATTTTTTTCTTGATAAATTTATTTACGGATACAGATACACTGCTTTAAAAAAACACCTTTTTGACCTTTTTCAAGAAATCTCCGCCTTAAGTACTCTAACTAACCGAAGTTCCAAGTAAGGACAGTCGATCGAAGTTAAAATACTTGTCCCTTGTGCCATGTGCTACTTGCTCAATGCCGCCCTTGAAAGCAGGAAGGTTAGTGCATAGACTATGGGTACGTAATATACCTCGTTTCTACCATTTTCTTGATTAAATTGCATTTAAACGTGCTTTTTTAACATTTGCAAAGTGTAGGTGGAACTCTTTTGTTTCAATATCCATGTTGTAAGAACTGAACCCGTTATTCTGAGTACTTCGGACTGAGACAAGTGAATAAAGGGCCGAGAAAAATTATTAACTTAAAAATTATTAATTTTGTAAAAAAAAAAATGTTTGTCCTTGGTGGCAATTCACTTGAAGACGAGCGTAAAGACTCCCACAGACAGGCGCGACGCGACTCTTGTAGAACAAACAACTTCCATGAAGTATTAAGGCCCTAAGATGACGATATAACGACGACGATGATGATGATGACGATGACAATGATGTAGTGTAGTGTGGTCTTAATACAATCACAAATGTTACAGATTGTAATCCAAATTAAACTGTCATATTTCCGCAGTTATTTTGGGCAGGTAGCAATGATAACTATGAAAACTTTAAGGTTATTAAATGTTTTAAGTAGGCATGAAAGTTTGGACCGGAAACAATACCTATTAATTGAGTCGTCAAGAAAGGTAAGAGTTGTTGTGATAATTGCGCCAATATTTACTTTTTGTCTTGAAGCAAGTTTTGTTCTCAAAGTTGACATGTTTCCCGGTTGACTTGAGCCCCTGTGTTAAAAGAATGGACATGAAACATTTTTTTTGTGCTTTCTTTAGAAATATATAATACCCCAAAGTTTTACTAAGAACTTGCGTATATTAATAGTAGATAGTCCTAGCAAAGTGAAGAAGTTTTAGACTGATGAGCGAGTGTTAAAACATTCAGAAACTCAAAAAAAAACTGTAAAGTAACCTTTTCGATCACAATACTATAGTAAATCCGTGATGTAGGTAAGGTAACGTATGTCTTGAAAAGAGCTTTTATGTAACGTCACCTATTTATATTATTATATTATGTAAAATTAGGCACATTATTTCTCTTCAAACAAATGAATACATAATAAGTAGGTACTTCTAATTCCTTCAATAAATAATAAGTGTAGATACATCACTATTATCAGTTTCAGATTGTCCTATCGGCAACGTAAATAAATAATACGATAATGTATGTATTTTGTTTCATGCCGCGGGTAATTACCCAATCAATTATTTAATCAGATTTCTAACTCTCTGACCTGTTTTGTTTGACATTTAAAAAAAATATTGATAAAATACTGTGTTTCGGGTTCTGGGTTTAAATGTTGCTTTTCTCATGCTTCATATATATTATTAATATTAAGATTAACAAAGCAAAAAAAAAAGGTGATTGTGAGTAGGTACCTATTTATTTATTATTAAGGCACATCAACAACACAAACATTTACAAATAAGGGCCATCGCACACTAGAGACACGACAGTCGTTAGTCAGACTTGTTGCCGTGCAGTTGTTGTATGCATTGGACAGCTTTGACTATGAGACGTTTTGTTTCAAATGTGCGCGTTTAGTACTTTTTATTATACCATAGTCTGTCTTGAGACTGTCGTGACTATAGTCTGCTCTCAGCCTAACAGAGAACAGAGACATGGACTAGTGTTTACGTCAATTACAGACGTGCACAGCATTCACAACAAAATAGAAGAAAAACACAGTATTCACGTTACAAAAAATAAAAACAACAAAAACAATATAAGAACAAAAGCTCTAGCTAAAATCTCGGTAGTAGAGAGAATACCGTTATCGACTTAAACATTGACTAATTTATCGTAGCAGGTGGCTTTCTGTTGTATCTGCCTAACCTCATGGGAAGAAGGCGTGAGTTTATTTATGCATGATATTCCTGGTTTTATGTTTAATAGTCTAGTGACGTAGGCTTTCGTGATAAGTCTAATTATTACTGTTGAAACACGTTATTAGTACGCGAACACAAGGCCGAAAAGAGGAAATTATGGTATTTACTAAATAATAGGTTATAATATACTAGATTTTATATTAATTCCAAAAAAGAAATCTGCTGAAATTCTAATACTAACATTTCATTCTCCATAGTAAACGAAATCCGACACAATTGGAAATTACTTAACTAGCCAAAACACTACGTTTGCTATTTACTATTGCATGTCAATTCATGTCAAATATCTATGTTGTGCAAGCACAACACTACTGACACGGCAATAATGCCATTAATATATTTTTTGTTGCAAATTAGTCGCGCAAAGGAAACAAACCTCTTTCGAACGCTTCGTTCGTTTTTCAAAAGTTGCTTGTGCACATTCGTTTCGGGGTTCATCGACCTGCCGCGTGACTGCCAAACTATGGCTATTTATTTATGTAATGAAGTGGACATTAGGAATTTGCCGAGTATTTATTACGAATTCACACCTTTGCATTGTTTGTTGGTCTAAAGGGGTTTATTCAATGACTGGAAAATACACGTGTTTTGGTCACTGCCCTTTATGTATTTTTTTGGCTAAGTATTGTATGAATGCATTCATAAGATGTACCTACTTGTGGTAATGTGTGATTAATTCCTTGCAAGTATTAAAGGCTCCCTCCCTCCCGCAATCAGGCGCGACGCGACTCTAGTAGAACCATTTCTATGAAAACTTCATGGAAATAGTTCTAGCAGACAGGCGCGTCGCGCTATGTCGTCGCGCCTGTCTGCGGGAGCCTTTATGTCCTCCCCAGCCAAGTTTTGTATATACCTACATACCACAAATTTTCGTGTTATTACTGAATTTGTAAAGTTAGACAGGTGAGGTCATTGTCCTCTTAGTTATCATGATTTTAGTATGCAAGCAACCTGTATTTTATTCAGGCCATAATATTTTACGGTATCAGCAATCCAGCATAGATAATTAAGCTTTATCACTATTACTTTTAATTCCTTTTTTCTTTAACCTTCTACAGCCGAGGATTTATATTTACGGTACAGAATAGAAAACTATAACATATAGGTATTAGGTATCGATTAAGGGAACTAGTCTTTCTTAGCAGCGTAATAATTTAGTACCTACGCAGTAAGCTTTTCTTTTTTTTTTGGTTATGGCATCTCGCAGTTGGCCTTGAGAGGCCGTGACTGCTTAACCGGTCTATCCTGTGGTGCCTTTGAGCTAACTCAAAGCCTCCAGCCAGAGGACTGCTATAAGCCACGCGTTAGATATTAATAATAACTTAGCAATAAAATGCTTTAATTATTATTAATTTAATTACTGACTTATCCTTAAGGCAGACAGGCGCGACGCGACAGCGCGACGTGATACTCTCCGCGTACAACCATTTCCATGAAGTTTTATAGAAATGGTTCTACTAGAATCGCGTCGCGCGTGTTTGCCGGTGCGGGAGCCTTTAGTCTTGATTTAGGTTCGTATTCATAACATGACATAAATTCAAATTCAAATTTATTTATTTGTACACATAGGTATAATGTAGTGGTACACGATGTTATAAAAAAAGAAAAATATTGAGTCACTATGTGCTGCCTTGCAAGGCGTACAAATATTACTACACAGTTGGTAATAGGTATACAGGTAATAATAGCCTATATAATTGTATATAATGCTAAGTAATCATCTTAAATCTTTAGTAATAAAATTAACATAAACAAAATAATAACAAATTAAGGTAACAAAAATTATTAATTAAACTTAATAACTAAAGTAAGTAGGTAATAAATAAATCTGAGAAACTTATTACAGATTTTATTTTTCATCTAAATATTCATTTATAGTGTAATATGCTTTCTGTATCAGAAATCTATGGAGGGAATTTTTGAAAGTATTTAAGTCTTTTGAAGCTGTTATCGATTTGGGTAGTTTGTTAAATATTTTTGGAGCCATTCCTAGGAAACTTTTTGAGAATAGGGCGGTTTGATGGGTTTTTGTTGCCCGGAGTTTAGGTACCTATAGAACACCCACTATTCGCCAGTTATACTTAGGATCCATGTAATACCTTCAATCGTACACAAATCTAGACTCTGGGCTGCTACTGAGAAATTCCAGATGAAAAACTCAATATCAATAAAATTTGCCCGACCTGGGAAGCGAATCCAGGACTTCAGGCTCGGCAGTAGCGTTTGTGGTCACTAGACCAACGAAATAGTATTTATTTTCATTGAAATAATGCTTAGAGTGGTTATTTTACAATAAAATTAAGACATTGCATTTTTTACAAGTAAAATTATTAGAATTAACTATGTATCTCTTATGTGAATAAATCTTCGTGTTGAGTTGAGATGGTTAATGTTGGCAAATTATCTACTATAAAATTTTAATGAACCAATTAAACCTCCTCTTTCATAAACGGGATCCGACTCGAAGGACCAAATGAAAATTATGAAATAGATGATAATTAGTCATATTTTATCATCGTCTGCCTATCCTTCTCCCAACTATGTTTTGCTCGGCTTCCAATCTAACCGGATTAGTCATATTTTATGAATATTGTAATTAATTACTTTACTTTTTTATTTACTTGACTATTTATGGTAATCTTTAAAGGTAGTCCCTATAAAATATACTGTGATTACTTAATTTTCTTTTGAAAACTGATCAGAATTCTCTTATAAATTAGCTTGTCATAACCACATAAAATAAAAGATATATGTGACAAGGTGACAACGCACAATAAACATCTTATTCTTAATTACAGCACCTTGGACGAACTTCCGACAAGAAATAACTGTTTACGAGCGAAATCCAATTATGGAACCGACCTTTAATTACAACAAAATCACGAGATTTGTTTAGTATAATATGTAAGTTTAATATTAAGGGCACTACATGACCTAAACGCAAGTTTTATAATGCCTAAAGTATATGATCCACTGCAGTAAACAAAATCAGAAAAATATATGATAATCTTCAGGATATATGCTAGTTAGACAGTGTGTTGAAAACATAATACAACTAATTTGGTACGATAGAAAAAAGTCACGAAGATACCTCTAAAAAAATATTTTAACGATTAAAAACCATACTAATATACATGCAATCTTTCTGTTATTTTTTTTTCAGATTGTTCTTCAAGCAACATATCAACGTGATAGTGTTTTAATTTTTTAGTCCAATCCATAGATTTTTTGTAAATAGAGAATTGCTTCATATTTTGCAATAAATTACCAGCTTTGTGTCATCGCGCTTCTCTTTCTTTTCTATCCAGTCCGACAGTGGCCGCGCTTTAGCTGTTGTTAGCCCCTTAATGTATTATACAATAAATGATGGTGAAAACCGCATCAAATCCGCCGTGTAGTTTCGTTTAGAAGAACAACATGGTCACACAGACAGACGCGACTTTAATATTAATAATAGTCGTACGTATCGAAGAAAGATTAATGGTTTGACGTCCAGTAATTTGTAAAGAATGAGATATAATGTAAGTAGGTAGGTATGTCAGTTACTTCCCTTCAATCAATCAGAAGGGCGTTAATCTACTCTCTTCACTTATTTTATTTTATAATAATTTCCCACCTGTTTTTAAATGATACGAGATATGAAAAAGTTTATAATTCTTTTCAAATTAGACTTGGCGATAAAATAAACTAATCACCTGTGTCTTGAAAACTTCTGGTGGCTCTTAGATATTTGTGTTTTACTAATACCAGGCTTGGAACCGGTACCAAAAGTAGGGACTATGGGTACTTAGCAGTTCTTGCCATTTCGGTACCTGGGTACCGGTTCCAGGCGGGTACCAGTACAGGGTACTCCACTAAACAAGTGCCGGTACTAAATAAGTAGGTACCCGGCGCGTACCAGTCATCTCATATTTGTACGACAAACCTCGTACGGATGGCCACCTTGAAGTTATTCTATAATGCCCAATATTGATATCCTTTTTACTTACTTTATCTGTTCTCTCACTCTATCTTACGGAAAAATTTGATTGGTACCGGTACAGTACCAATACTGATTAGAAATACCAATAATACCTATAGGTAGGTACTACGTCTGGTACCGGTACCAATAGTACCTACCTACAGGTACAACTCTGGTACCGGTATCACACCAAGGCCAATGGTACCGGTTCCGAAAAAACCGGTAAGTATTTCAAGCCCTGACTAATGCATTAGCCACCTTATTTATACACGTTGCTTAAAGTTAAGAGACATTCAAACATCAAAAAAGTATGGTTAAGTTGACGTTAATTATTTCTTAACTTTATGCAAGGTTTTTAAATAAGGGGTATCTCTCAAGCAAGACATACCCACTCGTCACATCACATTAGCATCGCCACTTACCTGAAAACAAAAGAAAAAAGGGTCAGAAACGCAGTCAGAATAGTCGAACACAAAAGTAGCAGGGAAATGAAAAGTAACAAAAATTTACATAAAAACTGTTATCGCCGCGATATCGGCGTTTCCGCCACACTTGGGTAAACGCGTCGAATGCTTTGCAAACGAAAACATTCACCTACTCACTCACTTTGTTACAACAATTTTTCTTTTCGATTTACAGTATCTTCGAGCCGGTGTTTGTGGGAAAAGTTTGCATCCCGTTGTATTCCACCAGTAAGCGGAAGTTTTGGAGTAGGTTTCCAGCTAGAGTGAAGAAGCTTGTATGGGAAAGATCAAATAGTGTTATTCTTGCCGCCTAGTATTGTTGTTAACGTTTAAAGGGTGGCAGGGTGTCGATGTGGCCGCAGGAGACGCCCTGGGCATTGGGAATCCCTGGCTGATTCCCGGCCACCGTAGGCGGACGGCGAGCAATGGGTAGCTCGCCGTCCGATAAGGACCAGGCCCCGGTCGACGGCACGTTGTGCTTCACGCGCGCCTCAAAGAGATGTCAGCACAAATGACGGGGTACGCTAGGGCCGATGCCTGCCAGAGTTGCGGGAAAGTCCGAAACTTTCGGTAACGGTAACCCTTTCGGACCGAAAGGGTTACACAGGCAACTGAAGGAACACAGTGGGTTTTAGTCAGTAAGAGTCTGACACGCCCTCCCGCTCCGCCAAGAGCGGGAGAACTTATTTGATAATTTTCCACCCAAAAAAAAGGGTGTCGATGTGGAGCTGTAGCGTAAACTACCTATGTCCTACCTCCAAAAAGTGCCTTGTGACGTATGCGCTGCTAGCGACAATGCCGTGGAAGTGACGAAGTTTTAGGCCTATCAAATCAGATTCACTGTGGTACCATCGACAAGACGAAGAAGTAGAACGTTTAAAGGATCGACACAGGGACATGGAATGAAGCAAAAGAGATTCTTCAGTTGTAAGTAGTACCTAGGTAGAGGTAGGTAGGTACTACTTATATCGTCATTGATTGCTATCGGGAACTTTATCTTTAAAAGGCAAGTTTTTTCTAAGCACGCTTGCGCCAGCCAAATGGGCTAGTGATAAATGCAATTAATTATAAGTAAGCAATTTTGACAGTTCAATTGTCCAAACAAAACTAGTGATCAGAAGCGGTGCTGGAATTATTTATCAACCGCTTGTAAGTTAACACTTCAGCAGTGACGTTGATAAGTAAATAATGTAACCGTTTTACAAAAGAAACGTAAGTACCTAGAAAATTATATTAGCTAAAACTCATCGAGGCGAACCATGTAACAAGCAACCTGTTCAATAAACAAAGATACTTAATCACCTGTCACTCATAATTTAGACATTTACAACATCCTCTTTATCCTAAAAAAACTTGACAAATTACTTGTTCTAACGAATGTAACCCAATCTAACTGATTAGGACCAGGATGCGACATGTGTTGGTCAAAAAGACCCGTTGTCGAGCTATCGGGTCTGTGACATTTCATTTATAGGGTTAAAATGAAAAATGGGCCACATGTTAGTGTATCCGCTTATGACGAATTGACCCGCGGTGTCGTGTTCACTGAACGCATAATGAGCACGAGCAGGGTTAGATACCCAACTACTGATCCTCAAAATGTGTCATGTGTTTTCTGTAGTATCTGTGTATTTTTGGTTTGAGTTTACATCTCTATGAGTGGTGTGGTGAATGAGAAATTAATAAATTTGATAATGCAAAACCATTAAATGTATTTATGTTTCTACTTTTGCCTATAAGGGGGCTTTAAAGCAGCCATATTTTAATCTACCCCTTATCCTCAGAATTTACGTACGATTTCATTCAAAAACAAAAGGCTATCTAAACAGTAACTATAATGATAGCACTTATCGTTAGCAATCTCTATTTGATATTAATTTATTCAGCTGTATTAAAATTTACGTCATGATCGCAGCTGAGTTACGTAATCCTGAATTGTCACCAGACACCTGTTAAGTAATTTATTGTCATAAAATTCATTTCATTCGTGAAAACAATAGGTGAGTATTTTAGAAAAAAAAACATACCTAATCCTTCCTTTATGCCGTAGTCGGGTAAAAAAAACTGTTTATGATTTGGAAAACCTTATATATACCTACAATTATAAAATAACCTGATTTACACAGTGCAATTATTCTGAATTCTTTACTGCTATGAAATTCTGATCCATTTTCCTTTGATGGATCACTGACGTAGGTACTTATATGACATTGAGAACACGGGAACTGTGGTCTAATTCTAATTTGTCAAATTGGTCTACGATCAAAACTCGTAAGCACCCATTTGCCTACCTATCCTTGGCTATAAACCGATATATCTTTTGTTTTAAAACTATCCAAAATATGCCATAATCATCGAGCTTAATTTTTAACATCTTTAATCTTTATATACGCACTTAATCCACTGTTGTTTTTCTCAATGTGCATGTGACAAGAATAGAATACAGTAAATACTCTTTATTATGTACCTACACCAAAAAATTACAGATAAGTATAAATGTAGGTAGAAATTTTACACAAGGTCTTATCGCTAAAAGCGATTTTTTACAGACAACCTTTGGATGGATTAAAGGGAGAAGGAGAGATAATACTGCAAGATAGTGTTTAAAGCCAGTCATACAACTATGCAAGAACGAACCCTTATCCCAGTTCATTGGGGGGCGGCGCAACATATTTCTTAAATACGAGAACTTCTCTATTTGTCATCTCGGCAGGCCTCCGTCACTCCATGAACTTCCGCGCTATAATTACCTACCGCTCGAGCGAACGCACCCGGACCGTTTGCGGTCCAAATTCGGTTCCCTGCGATTGCTGTAGGATCGCGCGGTGCGAAGCAATTACAACTGTACGCTTGAGCATTTAGGCACATTTTGGCATGCAGTGGTTGCTGAGGCGACGGAGTAGGCTATTATCTCAATAGGTATTGGAAATTTTCTACTGAGTGAAGTATCTGTTACGTAGTAACTATTTAGTAATCTGTGATCTCGGTAACTAGTCACCCCCTTTCTAGCCATATCATCTTTCACGCAGTGCGTCCATCGTTTCTTCGGTCTTTCCCTCTTATACCCATCCATATTCATACTCAAACTTTGCTCACGACATTGTCCTCATTCCTCCGCATCACATGACAACCGATATGACACACAACTTTTAAGTCACCGGTGTCACGTTCAGACTGCCTCTCGTGTACTCATTCCTTATTCTATCCATTCGCGTAACACTACACATCCCCCTTAACAAAAACGAATTCGAATAAAAAAAAAACTTTGTTGTTTTAAACGTCTAGAATCTCCAGAGCATTCTCCAACATTCAAATAGTTTGCTTCACTGCGGCCGAACTTTCGAGTCTCAACAAAAAGTGTTTAATTTGCGGTAATCCTGGGGCATGCAGTGACAAAATCGTTTGTTATTGTTCATTTTGTTAAAGCGCAGTCGTCGAACCCGCCATGTCGAAACCACAATTTGAAGTCGCAACGAAGCCACCGTTTTTGCCGCAAAACGTAATTTAACACTCCTGCTGGCTAATCAAACCACCACTAGTAGATCCCTCTTAAAAACAAACTTCTTCAACAGACTGGGTCTTGTGGTCTGGTCGAGCGAAAGTCATTACGTTATGCATTTCCGTAATAGCTGGTAATGCAAAATAATTATTTTATTATCTACTAATGATGTTATACCTAACAGTGTTGATTCAAAATATTCATTATTCATACTTACTTATATCTATATTTGTTACTACCTACTACGGTAAAAACCGCAAGTGACGCATGTGTTAACACAAAAGAGGTGTTTAGAAAAAAACTTACAATATTAATTAGAAACAAGGAAATATTGTAAATACGTGGTTCTCTCAATTAAGACAGAAACGCGGAGCAAATTGACTTGAATTTAGGCACAGAGACCGCAAAGTAAGACATGTATAAACAACCCAGAAATTAAAAATATTCAGGCTCAATATTAAAGTTTCAGTA
Organism: Brachylomia viminalis; assembly: GCA_937001585.2. NCBI lineage: Eukaryota > Metazoa > Arthropoda > Insecta > Lepidoptera > Noctuidae > Brachylomia > Brachylomia viminalis. The sequence continues at coordinate 18,014,027 of OW443299.2, forward strand.
ATATTAACGAATTGACTTGAATTTAGGCACAGAGACCGCAAAGTAAGACATGTATAAACAACCCAGAAATTAAAAATATTCAGGCTCAAAATAAAAGTTTCAGTAATATTAACGAGTTTAAAGACTATAAAATTAGTCCAAAAACTAATTATGCACAGGGTGATTGTTCCCATAAACTTTATACAGCTCATAAACCGTAAACGTATATAAACGCTACACGAGCCGGCTTCCAGTATATTATTACGACACGACTTTATTTAACGACTTCTAGAAAATAATCAATTTTTATTGATTCGCATAGACACGATACCTATTCTTTTGGTGTTAAGCCAATTAATGCAGCTGTTTAGCTGCCAGTAAATTTCCAACGTTGAATGATATTTTGCATCGATCGATGGCTGGTAAGGAATTGGTCCTTTTATCCTTATAACTAATTTAAGATTAAGAATATACAACTTGTATTACTTGGATTTTAAATAACCCGTTTTTTTACATTGTTCTCACATATGTATGTATATGCAACAAGAATAATGTATCCAGGATTTAGTAATATCTTGATTTAAAAGCGTGTCCTTGGAGTTTCTTGCCCGTTGTTCTCCAAGAACTACGTTTTCGAATGGGCAACTAGCTTAAAATTTATGATTAACTGACCGGCTCTTTGACAGCTCAAAAGTGCCTGTAAATGGTTTAATTGAAATAAATGCTTTGAATTTGGTTTACTGAATGCTGCCTAGCCTTACGCATAGCAAAACGCATTTTAAAAACGCTGATGGAATAAAGGTACAATAAAGTACGTATTTTACGTAAGTTATAAAAATGTCGAAAAAGGCACTTGAACCTTTTAATAACATGCAGGCCATGTTTGACACAATGACGTCGATTTCCCGGAATGTTAGCACACAGACTACAGGAAAAACATGAAGGAACTCTATAAATAAGTTGTTAAGAATTATCAACAGGTAAGCGATTAGTCATGCGCCTGCGTCGGGGAAGCCCGATCGCCTTACAATAATATTTGCAGTGTGTAATTAGTTTAAGATTATAATTATTGTAAACAAGCGTCTCTCACCGTGATATGATACTTGACACTCAATTCTCCTCTTGTTTTGACGTTGTTTATGTTACTTAATGTAATTGGTGTTGTTGGATCGTTTTAAGTAACTACAAATAAATAAATAAATGATTTAAAGTCTTTGCAATTTCAATCTGAAGAAAGGAATTGAATATTAAAACTCGCCAAGTAAGACCATTTCCTGCACTTTAAAGATTTGATGTCAATCTAAGTTACACTACAATTGTTTAGCCAAATTCCCATAATTCATTAACAATTTGCCATCAAAGACCACTTTAATTAAACGTTCACTTAAAATTCTAAATACTAATCAAATTTCCTTATTTTATTTTGACTGTAACTGCGTAACACACCATTAATCACAATTTTAATAATTTTGAAGGATATTGCTAATCCATTGCTTCATATGTTCGAAAAATGTGTCTGCTCAACAACATAAATAACGCAATGAATGTTGTTGAACTGTCAAAATAAAACCATTCCTACTGCTATGTGTTACGCGATTACCCCGCAGATTTAACAGGAAATATAGTAGGCATAGGCATATTATAAGCTTAGCCGTGTAATTAAGTTAAGTAATATGTTTTCACTACGACTGGGTTTGAATATAGTTATTCAACGGGATTGGAATGAAACACACGATCTTTCGATCCGCAATCAACGCCTTAGCTTGGCAATATTAATTCATATTTACATACTTGCAACTTGGTTACATTATGGTGAAAGTTGCACATTATAGGTTGATATCAGTTCTAAACATTAAGTAAAATAAATACATTTTATAACCTCCGATCATAATGTTTTAGGTATGCAAATTATTTGAGTTATGGGGACCGGTTTTAAATGCTATTGGTGTAAAACAAAAATAAATTGGTAAAAACGAGATCTAAAATCAGACTCTACAAAAAAAAGAAGATAAATTAACATGATAGATCAAGAATTTCTGGCACACAGTACGTTCTGTAGCTTAAGTGATGAATCAATATATATCCACATTCTAGAAAAAATGCAGGCTGAATAGGTAGTCAACCAAAAAAATGTTCCTCGACCCAACGGGCTCATTTATCTATTCATAACGCACAAAAAGACAGCAAGAAACGGTAATCTCAGGTATTTCCGTCTCTAGTCATCCATTTTTTCGGCGCAACCGCGTCAGTCGGAGCACAGAGCACAAAATAAATAAAAGCGCGGGCCGGGAGCTGGCGCGGGCGCAGCTAACGGGACACAAGAATGCAGACCCGGACAGGTGGACGGTAGATCTAGCTAGTTTCGGATCTGCGACTGTCCGATGAATTATTAATTTTCTAGATCGTTTGGCATAATTGAAGTGTTGATAGATCTGCGTTTATGATGTCCCAGACAGAATTTTACCCATACATAATCTGATCTTTGATGATTTAAGTGAATATTTTAGTCGTTTGTCGTAGTTTTTTAGTGTGCCGGCAATTTATAACATTCTTATGGAATCTTCTTAATTATACGATAAAGATCAAAGGTAAATTACAATGTGCATTTCATGGCACTGCCTGGTTAGATTTTTAAAGAATTGTAGGTACCTGTCAAATGTTTTAAGCAGTCCCAGTTTTGGTAATCAAATTAATATAGGTAGGTAGGTACAGCTTTTGTTGAGCAGTAAAAGGCTTGGTATTAATATTGACATTATGCTTTGGAGGCAAAATAAGTTTTTATTTGCAAAACAAATAAAATGCTTGCACATAAAAAAACTGCTACAGCTACTAATAAGGTACAAACTAACACAAGCAGTAATAATTAAATATTTAGGTAAATGCAAACGTAATCAGATTACGTAGGTACTGTAGTATTACCTTGTTAGCTTAGCAACATTGAAGCCTAGTTAATAAACTGACTACAAGAAAACGATTCGCAAGCACTTGGCGATAAATAAAATTATAAAATTTTACTAAGCAATCGTAATCGTAGGTGAAGAATCAAAAATATATTCTAGTATCACCGTTCAATACACTGCTGTGCAACAAAAAATATGCAAATCTAAACAATTTCCTTGTGGTAGTATGTATGGGGATTTCTTAAGTACACTATCGCAAAAACAGACTAACATTATGACCAAGATTATGTCTGGACTTTAAAAGAGACTGTGACCTCTGAGTTTGTTTCAGCCTTTCTTCTCAGAGTAGTCAGATAGGAAACGCCGACCTCATCTAGTTTTTAAAATATGATTGACGTGTAAAAGTGTTTGTACAAACCTACTTACAGAAATAAAAGCATTTATCATTTAACATTAGGCGAAAAATATTTTATCTTGTCGTCCCCAAATGCGTCAATGTAGGTACACACACCCCAACACAACACCAATACAAGTCATGACTAGAAACTTCTTCACGAGATGCCACAGAAGTTTTGGTCTGATACTGCAAACATGAGCAGTGGTGGCCCAGTTGAATGGGCTCCGATTTACGAGTTGTAGGTCGTGAGTTTACTTTGTGTATTTAATATCATCACCACTGCTCTCAAAACGGTGAAGGAAAACATCGAGAGGAAACCGGCATGTCCTAGAACCAAAAATTCGAAGACATGTGACATCCACCAACCCGCACTGGGCACTCATGGTGGGTTATGGCCCACTCCCTCTAATAGAGAGGAGGCCTGTGTCCCAGCAGTGGGAACGCTATAGGCTGATTATGTATGTATGTACTGCGAATATTTGCAATAGGATCAAATGAATTGGTGTATGCAGTGCCGAAGGACCTATTCCCAGCGAGTACACAGTATATAAAAAGTAGTTGCAATAGAATTAATAACATATTGGCACCCGTAGGTCTCGTGACTAAATGATAACATCCGCAAGGATCGATCTGCCGGGGTCGGTTCGTGGATTGGTGACCGTCCATAACATATCGAGACCCCTCCTTGTCTCGGAACGCATGTTAAACCGTAGATCCCGGCTAGGCGGCTGTCATTCGCAGATCTTTGACGGTCTTTACTGGTAGTCAGAACCCCGATAGTCTGACAACCAGTCCTACCAAGGTGTATGGTGTTATTCAGTAACTGGGGTGTGGAGGTCAGATAGGCAGTGGCTTCATGTTAAGTAAGTACTGGTATTCAGCTGCCGGTTGGACTGGAAGCCGACCATTGGCACCTGTAGTAGGTACGCCATGCTTCCAAAGCAACAAAGGGAATTGACCTTTCACCATACACTTTTGAACTCCTGGTAGCTCCTATGGCTTGAGTTCTCCTGTAAAGTTTTTTTCTTCTCGAAATTGCAAAATAATGACTAAGTGAAGTTTATGACTCCTCTCACTATTTAAGTACCTACCGACTTACTGTTAATAGCTCTATCTAATAGCCTGTTTATTATACAGTCTCAATTACATTCTAATGTTCTGTAAATTGCTGAACGTAAGCAAATTACTTCCGTAGGTAAAGAATGAAAAGGCTCCTCAGGCAGATTCAATAGATTGACAGCTAGCACTCAAGAACTAAACTATCCATAACATGTAGCTGTCCTTGTCATTTTATTACTGATGAAGTGAAAGGGCAACACATTATACTTAACACCTTTTGAACATTTGAGTATAATGAGAAGTTTATGAATAAAATGATTGATGGAGAATGTAAATCCTTAGTTACAAGACGGCCGATAACTACCCACAGTTTAATATACAATACTTCATTTGTACAAAACATACGTTCAAGAGTTTATAAACCTATCAATGAACAGCATTAGCATGGGTATATAGATACGGACGCCATTAAAAAGGAAATCACTTTTATCACTTCACAGATTCATGTTTCGATTAATCGAATCGCCTCGGAATCCTGTTTATTTAAATCGATTCTAATAATTCAAATACAGATTTCAATATTTACAAGCAAATCTTGGCTGTGTCGAGTTTTAAATGCTCGTGTTTATTGAAAATTCTTATGACATCATCACGTGAGACGAGATAGGCTAATAATCATTTGATAAATTCTTGCTATTATCAGCTCGAGATAGTGGAATGTCTCTCCAGTGTGTTTATAGTAAAAGTTCTTCCGAATTAATACTGAATTATTTAGTTCAACTTTAGAGAAGGATTAGTGATAGATGTCTCAGTTAAACTACCAAGAAAAGTTAGATAAATAGTCCAGCTTTACGAATGCTAAGATAGGACCTCCGTTTTATTTTTTACACCCTCGAGATGGCTTGGCAAATCAAGGAAGAAACCAATACAAAAAAAAAATGGCAGTTGGATTGCCGACAGAAGTAAAAACCCCAAAATGTACACAGGCCGCTGCGCGTCGCCAGTCTGGCGCAACATGTCACTATCGCATGTCGGTGATGCGATTCCATAAGTTTTACCCCTAGCAAAACTTGCTCAACGCGGCTAAAGAAGCTTTCACTTAAAAAATACATTTTTACATCGCCCTTCTACATAGAAAAGTCCACAATTAATGTGTTCAGCATGAACCCAGCAGGAGCATGAGTCCAGCTTGACAAGCCCTGACCAAACTCCTTGTTTCTTTTTCTCTACATTTTAAGAATACCTTGCCACTTAGATGGCAATTGGATCCCATGCTCATTTTTTAGCTTGGAGACCAAATTCACCAGGAACGGACCGCTTAGTTGTTAATACTCAGGGCACAAGAAATCGAAGTGCTAACAAGTCGTTTCAAAGAAACATTTACAGCAAAGTACAAGCGGTTTCATGGAACATTTAATTTTAACGGTGACAATTTATGAGAATATCCTGGTAGAGAACTAAGGAAATGCGTAATTGCGATGCATATTACAGCAGTATTTAGTCTTGACTCGAAATAGAATGTCGTAATTTTCCCTGAATTTTGAAAGAAGTGACTAATGTCCGATTTTAGAGACCGATGTTGGACAACACGAAAATTGGCGTTTCTTTGTCAATATTGAAACGCAATATAAGATAAGAATACTGTGGAAAGTCGAAAAGTGCGGTTTTATAACGAAAGAAGACTGATAGTCCTTTCTTATTAGTGATCTTATTACAAAAAAAAAACTGGAAGAGTTCTCACACTTCTCACGACCTTTTCTTAAGTGTATTAACTTTATACTCTACGAGGTTCTAAGGTAAAAAATATGTGGTCCTAAGAATCACAAAAAAAATAGACCGCCATGGAATATCACAGGTGGGCTGGGCTATCAACCTGTCACTACCCATAACATTTCTGACCTTTGACACTACACGTGCGTTTAATGGTGCCAGCTCACTGAAAGTTACCGTTAGTTCTTCTTACGTCAACGTCTCGAAGCAATGTGATACGTTATATTTTTTTGACAAACGTTTGTACAACCATAGGTATTTAAAATTGCATGAAAATGAATCCATAATGTGTTTTTATTTTCTTCAAATGTCTAGGAACAGTTTCAAAGACATTTTTAGTGTGGCAAATAATTATTTTTAATGATAAGTAGAAAAGGCTTTGTACGCCAAAATATTTTAGTCACAGCATTGCTTGGACAAACATTATAGAATTATGTTAAAGCTTCATCAGTCATCCATCATCACAGAACTTAACTCGCCCGGGAACATAGATAAACAAATCTTTATTGTAGTCGTAAACACTAGCATTATCTGCGCCTATCGAGTAAACGTTTACCCTTAAATATCGATAAGGTTGTAATCGATTTATGGCTGACGATATTATTATAATATTTAGTCTCGACTCACTCTAAAATTTAGAGCGTCCGGTCTACCAGACACTCGAAATTTAGTTTGAGCTTAGTTTTTTAACCATCTGTAACTCGAAAAAAGCACTAGGGTTTAGTCGGGAATTAATATTGTACTGAATTGCATTATAACCCGCTGGTACATAATATGATTAGAATTTGGAACGTTAAGAAAAAAAATCGTATAACTGTACAAAAAAAAAAATTGTTTTCTATTAAAGTACAGCTCGACGAAAGAGTTCTCACTTCAGTGGTTTTAGTAGCCGTCGACAAACAAAATTATCGGTTTCTGTGGCATGTATCCCTGCGTTAGAATGCTGGATTTGGGCTGACGTCCTTACCGTGTTTTTGATGAAATTGCACGAGTTTAGACTATAAAAACTAAAACAATCAAAAGCTCAACAAGCAGTAAGTTATTTTAGTTCAATTTCAGATTTGACGCTACCAATTGCATCAGACTGTTTGAAAAGTGAGCTTGTTTCGAATCTTAGTCGGGTATTTTTATTTTGTATTTTTTTAAAGCCTTTTAGTTATACTATTTATTCTGTGCTCTTAGTGTGTTATATTTTTGTAAAGTAAGTGTTTTGCGAAAAGTAGAGTATTCTCCTCGGGGATAAAAGTGTCTTCGTCTTGGGCGAGTATGAACCCCTCGGAGCACTCAGTATTCTAGTCTTAACTCCCTCGCTTCGCTTGAAGGATTTCAGGGCTCCTAAGCGCAAAATAACTGCTTTATCCCCTTAGTGAATAATCTACTATTGTGACTACTGAACATAACATAACGCCTGTCTTCATTTCGCTAGCTATGTTTAAGTCCCAATGTAATAGGGGACGAGGTATTACCAGCAACCTGGTACAACTTCGAACCCAGGACCTCATGCTCAACAGAGCGCTTGCAACCACTAAACCTATGGGCAGTCAGTCGAGGCAGTTTTATGAATATGTTTCGAATTTATCCGCTTTAGGCGTAAAACCATTTGTTTTTTTCTTATGAATGCATCGCCATTTTAATAGGACAAAAAATCAATGGTTCACGCCGTTCACGTATGTACGTTGACCGCATTTTTGCGTTCATTGCTCCGTTAGTATAAAAAAGAGGCCTAGCAAGTCTTTACTAACTCATTAGTGAATGCTAGCGTGAGTAATGTACGCTGATATACTATACTACTGTTGTACTTCTTTCTCACAGGTCAATCACACCATTCAGCAATAGATTCGCAACTGTTTTAATTTTACAAAGCCCTTTCTACTCCATTCTCTGAGGTTACAGTGCCTTTTACCCAGTTTGCTAATTCGGATAGGTAAATATTTTATTTTAATAGGCCTTTTTAGCTAGAAGAGTAGGGGGAGGCCAAAGAAACGATCAATGGACTGTGTGAAAAATGATATGGCTAGAAAGAGAGTGACTACCAATATTACGACTAATAGATAAGTATAGGTACAAGAAAACGACATGTTGTGGCGACCACAAATGATATGAGATAAGGCCAGAAGAATGATGAGGCCTTGTGGGATACACAACCTATACTTGAACTAAACTTTCAGGCTTTTGATAAATTAAAATCATAAAGCGCTTAAGTTTATTTTTCATTATTATTGTTATATGGTACCTGCAGTATTGTCTCTCCTTCTCCCTTTAATCCATCCAAAGGTTGTCTGTAAAATATTGCTTTTTAGGCTCCTTTAAACAGGCGCGACATGCGACGCGAATCGGAGCCGACACAAAGGCACCACTCGTCGCGCGACAGGTGGTTCCTTTGTATCGCGTCGGGTGTCGCACCTATTCGAAGGAGCCTTTTAGCGATAAGACCGCCCATTGTGCCCAAAATTCTACATTTGTATCTGTAATTTTTATGGTGAACATAATAGAAAGTATTATATTGTATTCTATTTCTCGCTAGACTAACGGTCCATCATTATATACATATACATATTATGTTGTCTGGACATGGTCTACAATAATTATAAAAATAACAAGCTATTCATACGGTGGTGGTTTGTCACTAGCCCGTAATTGTCCAATTGAAAGGCGAAGGCTTATTGTCTCTTACGCGGAGTAATTTATTTAAGTTAAAAGGTACCTACTAGGCTACTTGTACCTAGGCACAGTTAACCTCCAAAAGATGTACTTTGACATTGACAAGGATTAATTTAATTGTCTACAAGCTTTCTTCCATAATTATAGTAACAATGTGTAGCCACAAAACATACCCATTACAAATTGGGTAGGTACTTAATCATAGTTACCATTGATACGGTATAAAGGCTCCTACAACTAGGCGAGACACGCGAGGCGATACCTATAGCCCGATTCAAACTTTATGGCGGCTGTGAAGTGCGCTTCTCGTTGCGCAGTACCTCACTCCTCACCCCCGCTGACACGGGAATTGGTTACTGCGCAGCGACTCGCCTAATGTTCCGAGCCGCCATAAAGTTTGCATCGAGCTGTACAAAGGCACCTCTCGTCGCGCGACTGGCGGTGCCTTTGTGTCGCGTCGCGTGTCGCGCCTTTTTGTAGGAGCCTTTATTGAACACAAGCTGTAGAATGAATCTTTTTGTGGCCGACATAACTTAAATTACAGTAGGACAGAATATTACGTAAGGACCATATTAAAATGATTGAAAGGCTACAATTTCTCGTCAACATAGTAGGTGTCCATTTAAAATGTCAGAGTAAGTCCCGTCGATATCAAGTTATGTAAATGAAGCCGTTTCGTAAAATAAGGCGCGACCGACCAATGCTTTACATAATTTTCACAGGTTTACCAACTACATAGGATTGAATATTATGGATTCGTTCGACGAACATTATTATGTAAAATATGTTCTGAGTGTAATTATAGTAAGTAGGACTTGCACTTGCTTAAATATAGTTAAATGCCAAAAAGAACACTTGTTTTGTTTTTATATCATTATTTTTTTTTTAAGTCAAAAGAGGTCATGGATTATCTACGGTGTCTCCTTTATTCGTACCTAATTGCCCTATCCAGAACAAATGGATGCATATTGTGATGGGTGTTGACTAACATAGGGCATAAGGTTTTATTAACACAAGGTACCTACCTTTACATTTAACTACATTTAACTACATCATCATTAAACATAAAAATACATAATTTACGTAACACGTGAAGCGTGTCTGTACTATGGAATCATAATAAACATCGAGCTATGGACAACGAGACGTAATAACAAATACATTTCAGGTAAACTAACGGATTGTCGTTGGTACCGGTTGCCGGTCGAAAAGTGTGGCGTGCTATCTAACGTGGGAGAGCGCTCTGTTTCATACGACGAAAGTACGGACAGAAGGCACGTTTCAAACGGTTTTTGATATCAAGATCAACTTTCAAAGATGGCGCTGAATAAATGTTGAACGTATCAGCAACATCAATATTTTGGAACTAAATATACTACTACAACTTCTCTAGGTACATGTGCTTTCCACAATCTGTGTGAAAGTATATGTATCACCTAATATTACTGTGACGGTGACAGATCAGCTTGCTGACTATGGTTTTGTTATTGTTATTAGAAATTAATGTTTCTTTATTTTACTTCGAAGGTCCTAGTTTATCATTTGTGGCTACTAGTTACAGCTATATACATATAAACATAATGCAGCATCGCATATGTAAGCGGGCACGCCCTTTATGCCAGGAGGCTTTTTATTATGTATTAAGTTCTGTTTGCGTTTTTGTTTTTATTATTTATTTATGCTTGAGTATAGTTTTAAATATTGGCGTGTGCTAGCTGACATATGGCAAATAATTTTAATATTTTTGTGTTTCGTAATGTTAATTTATTTATTACTATATGTATAGAATCCAGTTCTTCTAACTGAACAGACAGCAGTGCTGCTGGGGAGTTTGTTCCGCCACTTCTTCTTCCCAGCTAAAGCACTAGGAAGTGGTGAAGGGTGGGCGTTTTGGGGGGACTGTCTTATGTGATTTTGACGTTCAAAAAGTGCTGATTCTCAGCCTAATTTGAATAAATGACTTTTGATTTTGATTTTGATTTTACTTTGACATAAACTTTCAGTGCAACGGCTAAAAGGAAAAAAATTATGCAAAACACGTACTTAGATATTTTGTAGCGCGCTTTCAATGCGCAGTACGACATGAAAAACATCTCGGGAATTTCAAAGCAGTTTTTTGTTGGCGGTTTCTGTCGTAGCACGAAAGCGTAGTTCCTCGTAGCAATGATACGGCCGAAAATATTTATGCGTATTCAAAAACAGCAGATCACAAGTTCACGGGCATTTTTCTTAATAGAACAGCACCCTAATTGCGTAACACACTATCGAACACGAATTTCACACAAATCTGAATCGATTTGAAGGATTTTGCTAATCCATTGCTTCATAAATGTTCGAAAAAGTCTGCTCAACAACTTGAATAACGCAATGAATGTTGTTGAACTGTCAAAACGAAAGCCATCACTACTGTTATTATGTTACGTTGCTCCGCAGACAGCAACAATTTTTTGCCGTAAATTTTCGGGCGACACATTTTTTCTTCAGCATCTTTCTGCATTTTGTCTTGAGTGGATCTTCTACCGTTCGTTATGTTGTTATAACTGTCCCAGACTTTTACTTACTTGCGCTTAGAAAGCCGAGAATGTTGCGCTTTACGATATATGCTCGTTTACGCCTGTATTTGTGTTTATAGCGTACTCTCAGATGAATGGTTAAGTGCACGTAACATCGCGAGAGTGGTCTGCGGTTCGTAGTAGGAGAAATACCGAGCATGTTTTTATATTTTTATTTTTAAAGGAAAAAAGAACAGCGGCTTCTTTTAAAAGCTTTTTTAAATAAAACCGAACCGAACTGGAGAGCTAGCTAAATTATTTATGTAGCATTTTAGCATAAAAGTGCCATTTTTTAAGACACACTTCAGCAGTCTATGCTTCAAATTCTGCTCAAAGTGGGTACAAATATTAGCAATACATATTTTACTTGAGTACTTACTCATTTTAATGAATAAAATACTACACTGTACCTACACACAAACACAGTACAACATTATTATAATGTAACACCGTTTCGTTACCAATGTACTCGGTAAACGTATTTCCGATTTGAAAATACCGGATAATCATGATTACGGCTTCCGGCGGGACCGCGGTTGTACGCACGGTGCATTGTTTTATCGTAAGCCTGACGTTGATTGGAGGGAAAACGGAAAAATATCGACGTTGATCGATGAAAACGTAATCGAGAAATTGTCGAGTTGTTGTCGAAAATACGGATTTATGAACTGTCGCGTTATTGAGTGGTGAGAATCTGTTTTGGACGTGTGTTAATGGAAATGTTGGACGCCATTTTACAAACTGAAAAAAACAAAATGTCATTTTACATAAGTAGGTAAGGGTATACAGTCGCAGTTGATTTTATACAGCAAAAGTAAAATGTTTTCTGTATTTCACCAAATAAAAGCGCGTGCCATCTAATACCCAAGCAATTGCTTGAAGACTCCCGCAGAAAGACGCGACGCGACTCTTGTACAACAATTTCCATGAAGTTTTCGTAGAAACTGTTCTACTACTAGAGTCGCGTGATCGCGTCGCGCCCGTTTGAGCCTTTAACATTATTTTAACTGAACATAATTAACCCTTTAAGCGCGTGGCTAAATATCAATGGCCGTGCCCCTAGCGCGCGGCTACAAATCGAAAATTTTTTTTTTTTTCGTTTTAGTTGTACCACACAGTTATTAGGACGAAAATAGAACGAAAAAATCATGCATGTTTTCTGTCGCAGAAATACGACACCCGCGATAGGGACACGAAAATATTTGTCGCATATATGCGACACGCGCGGTCAAAGGGTTAATTACTAAAGCAAACCGAAGTTAATTTAAGTATTAATCTCAGATGCAATTTCTAATTCGCTGGTATCGTGTGACCTTGTGTATCGCATAATTTAATACCTGCATAATACATTATGAATATCAATTTTCTCGGTTATAATTTCAGACATTACCATAAGTAGGTACATCAGTTTTGTAAATTAATTAATTGTAAATCTCTAAGCAGAATATCAGACAAGAAAAGGCTATTCTTTTGATTTTCAATGAAATTATCAAGTAGAATCTTCTCGTAAAGTTTTGAGGAAAATTCCAGTATTTAGGCGGTCAGGCCCTGCAGTCTCGACATAGTTAGCAATCGTTTTCGGTTGCTAAGTCCTAACAATCCAGGGCCTGCAGTCTCGACATGACGCAAACTGCTTAGCAATCGTTTTCGGTTGCTAAGTCCTAACAATTCAGATGTAACGATATTTGGTAGTCTCGACACTCAAATTTATCGGTTGTTACCGGTATTTTATCAATCTTGGTCGAAGAAGTGACGATATCCTTAGTGTTTACGATTATAGTTTGCAACCATTTTTGACAGCCCGCTAAGTGATTCGTTGTCAACTTGTCATCGTAAACTATAATATTTTGGTGTTTGCAAGTACTTTCAAACAAAAATTATGCGGAATTATGTGTCGCAATGGTGTGTCTGTGTGTCTGAACCAATGAGGCTTTTAAGTCCACCTATTTATAGGTTCAGGACATACTACTTACGTGTGAACGAACGTCGCCGACAATGACCGCATTAGAAGGAGCCAAAGACATTTTAAATTTTTTTGAAGGGAGCGAATTGTCCGATCTTAGTAGGTATATAAATAAAGAACACAACCGCAAATCATTCAACTACCTATATTAAATCTCCACTATGTATGACTATCCTTTCCTAAGTTCACACATTATAATTCTAGACACTGTTTACAATGTTAATTATACAACTCTGTTTGTAATGTCATGTCATGTCTATGTTGCACACCTATCCGCATGACATTACCAATAAACTCAGCAGTTTAATAAAGTGACAATAATGAAATTTAATTAAAATCCCCAAAAAACCTAAATCATACACTTTTACCCATGGTTAACCGTATAAACTTTAGAAAAAGAGTATAACCATCACAACATTTTTAGGGATCTTAATTGACAGCCAGTTGACGAGGAAGGCACAGGCAGAGGAAATTTGTACAAGAGTAAGCTGCATAACTTATCAAAAAGAAGTTAGTCTGCCGAAAATATTGGTTGCTTACCATGGTTTGGTACATACTTTCTGTTTTAAGGTTTGGTATCTCATAAATTGTAAACCTTCCCATGCCTTTATATCATTGAAGTAGCCAAATTTGTAAAAACTAATAAACATCTACCTACTTTCTACCTCTAATGAAACTATAAAACATGCTACAGATATGAGATCTCAATACATACACCTTCAAAATTACAGACATATATGTAGAAATTTTACATAGGGTGGCACAATGTCCAAGGACTCGTGCACGGGACTCATAACTTCTATACTCAAGAAAAAAATATCTGTATGGCACCTCACCTATAACTTATAATAAAATACCTAGCAATATTAAAGATCTACCATTTCAATAATGTAGAAAACAGCTAACAGCATCATTAGTAGATTTATTTATTAATCTGTACAAGATTACATAACCGGTAAGTTAACTGTATTGAAATTTAGTTTTTGTAATTTATTTACTAAATTAGCCTGCTATATTAGGTAGAATGTACATGGATTCCTCACAACTGTAACAACTGATTTTAGTATGTGTATTCTTTGTAAATAAATATTCTATTGAAAAATAAATAACGCACAACCACAAATCATGTTTTCAACTTTATTAAATTTCCATTACCACAATCATATCCTAAGTTCATGTAAGCTAATAATCTAGACACTGTTTACATGGGGCATGTTGCATACCTATCGAAAAATATTTATTGATTGAAAATGTAAACTTTCACTATGCACTTAGTTCAAATTGTTTTCTTCTTCTTCTACATCATGCTCTCACTACAGGAGATAGCCACCACAAATGATGCATCTCCAAGCTATGTGGCCTTCTGAAGTGTGGACCGCTTGCTTCATGCTGCCTCAGAGACCTCCAACAGCCTTGATATGGTTATGAGACTGCAAATCGCACGAAAGTGAAAATCCGTTGAAATTTTTCATTTCCGTATCTTTACAGAATTTCAGGAGACGTGTTTATCGAGCTCCTAGGTAAACATTAGCCATTTCTTCAAATGCTACAGCATTACAGAGTTGCTGTAGTCCAGTGTCATATTACGCAACTCTATTACTTTAATGAGAAACTCTGAGCAGTGGGGTCGCCGCTTGAGCCAAATTGGGTTAGCCGAGTAATAATGTGCTGTAACATTGTCACATCAATGAACAATTATAAGTAAATACCATTGAATTGAAAATACATTGTTTGCTTGCAATGACAACAAATAAACAATTTACAATTCCATCCATAATGAATTGACATTGACACATGACACTTGACAAGTTTGGCATTAGGTTAATAATGTTGCAAGGACGCAGATTTTAATGTCCTTAGATATTTAACAACTTATTTTAATTCTTTAAAATGGTCATCGCTACTTAATAGTTTTCATGAAAAATAGTGTTTCCAAGATATGGTCTACATAGCCACTATAAAATATTCCAGAAAAATAATTATTTTTATGAAATCATGTTCACTAATTTTGCCTGTATTCAAGGTGAATTTGTTACGGACATTAATTGTCTTCGAAAAAACTGAACTATGAATACGCTTTTCGCTGGCGTACCGACACCGTTTTGTCAAAGTTATGTACGATCTTGCGCGTTATCTCGGGTGTAGAGACTTCCATTTGTCGTAAGCATCGTTACGGCAAACAATTATTTTTGCTATTATTTATCGCTCGGTAGTTTGCGACAGCCGTTTGCGTCATGTCGAGACTGCAGGCCCAGTACCGGTAGGTAACAACCGATAAATTTGAGTGTCGAGACTACCAAACATTTACATCAACATTTACATCTGGATTGTTAGGACTTAGCAACCGAAAACGATTGCTAACTATGTCGAGACTGCAGGCCCTGATGTAACGATATTTGGTAGTCTCCACACTCAAATTTATCAGTTGTTACCTACCAGTACCTACCTAAAATACCGGTAACAACCGATAGACTGTGGAGACTACCAAATATCGTTACATCTGGATTGTTAGGACTTAGCAACCGACAACGATTGCTAACTATATCGAGACTGCAGGGCCAGGGGACTTGCTGACCACTTGGAAACAATATATTCGGACACAGTGTCCGAATTGACACATTTTAATTTCAATATTTTTTTCACTGACATTTCGGACACCATTAAACTATTGAAGCTGTTTAGTAGGTACAGATGCCAGCACATCAAGCTACTACAATCTGTCAAATTTCTTTAATAGATTTTCAACTTTATCGCTAAAGCATTAAGGTTCAAGGTTGATTGGGAAAATTTGACAGTTTCGGGTAGCTTGACCTGCTGGCGTCTGTACATACAGGAAAAAAAAATGGAAAAAAAGCGTAGCTATTTTAGGGTGGCTTTAAGGCATCTTTGAATAATATATATTATGAATTAATTGTACCTATAGTTGTTGGTTGTCTGTCCCCATTATGTATTTATTAATGGCAGCTTGGAGTTTGGATCTGTGCCCGGTCATTGACAAATATTAAATAACTATAGTATAGTTAAAATCTCGCTGCAGACTCGGTCATAAATCATTCGAGTGTTTCACTCTCTTTCCCACTCACGGGCCTTATGGGCAGGCCACGCCCACACGTAGTCATGTGTATTACTGCAGTCGATGAGTGATATCGATAGTTTTATATATTTATAAATGGGTGATAGAAATAAATACAATTTTTTTATTATTTTATAACCAAATTTACTACAAAGTATATTAAATATACAGGGTGTTTGGAAGGGAGCTGTACATACGCCTAGGGTAGAAACTAGGGATAGTCTGCTACCTACCCCCGCCCATTATATTGACCTTGGCCTCAAGGTTTTTTTTTAATTTATTTTTATTTTTTATTTGACTTTTTTGTGATTTTTGACTAAAACTACCTGTAGCTCAAAATCTATCCATGGGACCGGTCGGCTAATGGTCTTGTTTTAATCGTTAGAGTCTTAGGGTCCTGCAAAAAAATATTTTACACCAGAAAATTGTGGAGAAGAAAAGTTATGGGGCCTGAAGTACCGTAGTAAGGTAAAGAAATAATTTTAAGGTAAGGTAGTAAGGTAAAAAAAACCTTGAGGCCAAGGTCAATATAATGGGCGGGGGTAGGTAGCAGACTATCCCTAGTTTCTACCCTAGGCGTATGTACAGCTCCCTTCCAAACACCCTGTATAATATAGTTACTGGAGAAGGCTTGCAGATTGATTCTCGCGGAACGCTTGGCACTCCATTTTTGCACTCTTGCTTAATAGTATCTACCGTTCTTAAACTCACATTACACATTGCTGCAGTAAGGTCACGGGGGCGAGAGAAATTAATAGTCTTCAAAGTTTCAGGATCTTCTTTTATATTTGTTTTTGAAGTAAAACTTCTTTAGGCACGCTTGGCTTGGGGAGTAAGCTGGCGAATGTATGACGAGAGCGTTACAAAAAGTGTGATCGGGCGGGGCGAACGCATATGGAGCTAATGAAGTTTTACTTCAGTTGTGTGGTCTAAAGCACACTCGTTTTTTATCGATAATGGCCTTGAGCGAGCGCAACTAGCGCACGTCCCTACTCCGATTATGATTTATGACCAAGTCTGCAGCGAGATTTTAACTATACTATAGCTACGGCCCGCGACATCGTCCGCGTAAAATTTCTTGTTCCCCCCCCCCCCTCCCCACCCCGTCGCGTCGCATTGCCTGCCCGCGCTAATACTTCGTTTTCGCTTAGCGTTCTCTCTTAATTTCTTTCTTTGCTCAGCTCCTCAGAGTCCTAGCGTGATGTTAAATAGCCTATATCCTTCCGCATTAATTGGGCTATCAAATGCAAAAATATTTTTTCAAATCCGTCTTGTAGTCCCAGAGATTAGCGCGTTCAAACAAAGAAAGTCTTCAGCTTTATTTTTAGTATAGATAGATAGGTACTTATCTATGGGACTTTAAAATTACTGGCAAAACCAGTTTTAATATAGGGATGAAGTTTTCTTTCATATCATATTTCAGAAATATAAATAAGCAAAGCTTCAGTTTAAAAACCATGTTTTTCGTCTTAATAATATCACGATGCGGAAGCTTAATTGACCCATATTAAGATATCGATAAACATCATAAATACCATATAATTTTATTACAATATCGTGATTTATAGCAGTTCCGTCCGGGGATCCGGTTGCGGCCCACATTGCAAGCGAGGCGTTCGATTTGGTGTTTTTAGGGCTCTCCCAAGTCGATTGACAATAGTTACTTGGACCTCAGGTTTTCGTATCGCAGCTTCTTTAAATGTAACTGTCATTAGAATTTTCTTTGATTCATTCAGAGTTTTCGTTACAACTGTTATTGGACAAGCCTATCTGTAATGTATCTTTTCGAATGTTTTGTTCACATATTACACAATGTTTTGTTCACAGGAACAAAATAATTGACTTCATCTTTCTGACTGACCGTCTCCTTGACAATTCAACTAATGCTTTGAGTTTGAGTTGAACATGAAAATCATCAACTAAAGTTCCGAGCACAGAGTTTTTTTAAAAACTGATCATTTTCATCAGCTTTCATTGATGTTTGCATAATTTGGTTAAATAGCTACAGCATGACGTGACGGCCTTCCACAGTCCAGTGCTCGCGATGAACTCGACTAATCTGTCGTTTCACCTAGTATTGGTTGCGCCATTGACTGAGTGACGGGTCTGTGACGACCTGGTTTGTGAAGTGGCAGAGTTGTCATCTCCTACTTCCTTTGGGTCTTTAGAGCCCTCAAAAACTGCTGATCCTAGTATCAAGATTAAAGCATAATGTATTTTATTTTTGAAGATGACCTGGATGTAGATCAACAGTTGTGTTCTTCCTTATGTCAGTTTTAGCAGAAAGTCAATTTGCAGCATGTGAGGGTTTGAACTCTACTCCTATTTTACAGTATTTGAAAAAGAAATGGATGTAGCCTACACTACCCACTATAGATTTGCTTAATGCACTTCTATCATTATTAATGCAATTTCTCGTGAATTTACTCCGTTTCAGCATTTTCCCTCAAAGAATTTCTCCTAAGTATAGAAATTCTATCCGTGATGAACTTCTACTTAAGTGGGGACAGTGTTTGTTTTAGCAGCGTTCATTATGGGGACCAGTAAGTCAATATTTAAAGGTTTCAATCGGAAATATCTGTCCATACAGCAACGATGTAAGACATGAATAGGTATAAGAACTTTAAACGCTGAGATCGTTCATGTTTCGTCAACATGACAGTCAAGTCAACGATAGAACGGGATTCTAGTTTGCTCGTGTCTAGTCCACCAAACAACTTATTCCAAACAAAGACAGCTCTGGTATTAAAAAGGACTAGTGAAAGCAATAGTTGGAAAAACGAATTCTAGTGCTTAATGAGTAAAGGAAACTTTTATTTGTTTTTGGTTAGTTTTAGGAATAATATTCCAAAACTCAAAACGTGCATTTCATTTTCATGCTAATCAAAGTCAGGGCCAATTATTATTTTTTTATTTCCCGAAAATACAGATAATGGTACATTAAGTTTACAATTTTGAAAATACTGTAGAGTACATTACATAAAACATTTGGACGCTACAGAAATCTGTACACAATAGATTAAACTCAGTCTCTTAAACTAGGGGTATCCTGTATCTTAAGAGACAGTGCTTCGCAATGGGTTTCCAATTGAAATGTATGAGTGGACTGTGTCGATTTAACCTAAGTAGGGAAAAAAGTTATAAGTTATGAAAAAGAAAAATATATGTTACTTTAGTTTTTAAATTATGCATGCATAGGTGAGTGCGAAGGTGAGGGTGAGTGAATGTGATAATAGGTGTGTTTATGTTTGTGTGTGAGTGTGTATACGTAGGTGATGTGGTGATTGTGTGTAAGAGAGTGGTATGTGCGAGTGTGTATGGATCCGAGGATAAGAGTGTTTTTGCAAGCAAGGAGATGAGTGTGTGCTTATTAGGTGATGTAGGTAAGTAAAGTCTCCGTTTCGGCATAGTCCAGTGTAAGTAGCCATTCTGTCACTTTTAATTTTAGGTTGTGTTTGTTGAGGTCTAAGATATTCAATTACAAAAATAGGTACCACCTTTCTTTTAATACAAATGAAAATACCTTAGTTGCATTCATTGGACAGCATCTCATGCACAAATGAACATGAGGCACTCTGAGGCATGAGGCATGTATTGCCAGTGTTGCAGGCATGAGGCATGCGACGCACGGCGGCTAATCGAGCAACTACATTTAATTACATATGTTGCTTCACTAGTTTTACTGTCCAATTAGCTTAAAATGTCAGTTAAACTATTCATTTTACGGCTAAGAACAATAGGCTGTTTATTTTAATTCATAATGAGAGTTTTAAGTAATGTGTTATTAAATGTCACTTGTTTTAATAGTTTATTTGGAATGCCTTGAACCACTGCCGTTTGACATAAAGGCTACTGCAAGCAGGCGCGACGTGATAGAGCGACGCGTCTCTAGTGGAACAATTTCTATGAAAACTTGATAGAAAATTTTCTACGAGAGTCGCGTCGCCCCAGTTTCAGGGAAGCCTTAAGAGAAATTTTCGGGTCTAGATCTAGACAGGAGTTTCACTTCTCTGTCAGCAACGGCTAGTTTCGAGGTGATATTTTTTTTTAATGTATTCTTGTTTCGTTAATATAGGCTGCATAAGTGGCGTATACTAGTCCCACTGCTGGGACACAGACCTCCTCTCTGTGAGAGGAGGTGTACCCTGTAGGTGTATCCTCTATGTACATCGCTATGGGTCGAGATATGCTGACTGCAATTGCCTGACGGCAGTTACAGAGGGGTGCTATTGCAGCCAATCCAACTACACAGGAACTGCAGTAGACCTGCAAAATGGCGGTTGCTTTGCAGTTTAGTCTTTAAGTACTTTTTGGTCCTACCACAATAAAGACACATAATGACGACGCTTAATTAACTTATTAAAGCTTTGTCTCAATCTTAGTTACTTTCAGCTATCAGTAGCTAATATAGTCAACTACTAAGTTCTAAGACTTTTTGATACTACAAGAACTTGTAACGTACCTGATCAAATTAAATTAGCTAGCGAAACTCCGCGGACGTAATGGGTATCGATATCTAAACATGATAAAATAAAAAGATAAGATTATTGTTTTTGGGGTCAACGGCCGCTGGTAGTCTTGTTACATGAAGTATTAGAGAAAAAAATATGTTTTATCGTGTTTAGATACCGATACCAATCACGCCTGTGAAGTTTACACAAAAATAACAGATTTTTTTAAATGATATTTCAAGAGAATACACTAACTGCAGTCGAAGACCCCACAAAAAAAAATCATCACATTAATTTCTTTTTTGTTGTACTTATCATGTTTAGATAATCGTCATATCGATACCCATTACGTATGCGGAATTTCACTAGCTAATTTAACTTGACCCTATATAAATTCTAGGCCAATTAACTAAGGTAACCAAACATTGCTTTCAATTTTTATGAATTAAAAATTATAAATTCACATAGCAAAGGAATGCAGGCGCTGATATGTTCTACGACTTTTTTGTCCACGTCCAGAATGGAAACTTGTGAAAGAATGTTGGTAGGTAACACTTTATTGATGTAAGACTAAGACCTTACACAGTAATGCAAAGACAGAAGTTCCAAATCGTTATTTGTTGCTAAATACCCGTCATTGTTTTTACCAAGGGGTATCGTCTTACCCAGTAACTTGGTTGTGGAGGTCAGATAGGCAGTCGCTCCATGTAAAATTCAGCCGCATCCGGTTAGACTGGAAGCCGACCCCAGCTTAGTTGTAAAAAGGCTAGATAGATCGATTGTCCAGTAATTGTTGTTATACAAATTAGTCTATTATACTGTACAGACTAACAACGTGTTAGCCTACATAAACAGTGTCCATTTATCCCAAAATTTAAACAGTAAGAATATGGAATTTCAAAGAACACCTCCTACATTATTTTAACTAATTAAGGAACACACGTTGCTGTCCTACAGAATCTGTGCAAGTAGTACTAGTATAGAGGTACGAGGAACAGGGTGTAAAGTTCGCTCATGCCTTCATAGAAAAGGGAGGATCCTCCGACCAGACGGGTGTCGTGTCTGGTGGGCAACTGCCCAACGATTGATGTCGGGAAGTTGTATATATAATATGCTAGTCGCCCGGTAAAATCTGCTTGCGCGATGCAGAATTTGCGTGACGTCGGTATGACGCGCAGCCTGATCTAGATACCGCTACACGGGTTATTCCCGCTCGGTAACACCCTTTCGTCAACACTGTTGACGATCGGGAAAAAATAGTTTCGTTCGTTCGCAGTGTCCATGAATGCTGGTTTTTATTTTTAAAATACGCATACGCAATATGCGTTTTAAATGTTTTAATTGTTTATGTTAGATCTTTTAAAACACAATTAACTAGAAAATAAAAAAATGGCCTTATCATGTGCATCATAACATCATACAAATCATTGTGAAAAAAGCGATAATAGGACTTTTATAAAGCTAAAGTGAGTTTAGACGTTTACGTAAAATGTAATGGTAATTCACTTACCTTAATTCTCAAAACTCCACTGCACTTTAATTTACGTTGAGAGCAACTCCAAATAACTAAACCACTTTTATGCGCCCTTCTTGTGTAATATTGGCGACCGCCATGTAGTAAAACAGTCCCATGTTTTCTTTTTATACGCACTAACACGGATTTTCCACTAGAACTACCTGCTAAATCTTGTTCCAACATGTCCGAATTTAGAACTAATAATGTACTGTATGTACGATGCATAAATCAGGATTAGCTACCCAAAATTAACGATACTTATTATTGCAGTGCTCTGATTGGCTAATTCAAGGTCATGGTGGATAACGTACTAGAATAGGCCGGTCGGGGGTAGTGTGCGAATCTATTGTTTATTTTATCTACTGTTACCGGCTACCGGCGCGGCATCGCTATACCTGCCTGCTGCAAAGGGAAGTTTGCAATCTACTCTAACTTAAATTCTACAAATGGAACAACATCCAACATTTTTTATCAATTAAACTAGACTTTCGTCGTAATTAAACATTTGAAAATCCATGACATGTTTTATTTTTATTTCCATATTTTAAAAATAAAAACCAGCATTCTTGGACACTGCGAGCGAACGAAACTTTTTTTTCCCGATCGTCAACAGTGTTAACGACAGGAACGAAAGGTGTTACCGAACGGGAATTACCCGAAATAATAAGTAGCGTTCGTCAACACTGTGAACGAACGAAACTTTTTTTTCCCGATCGTCAACAGTGTTGACGAAAGGGTGTTACCGAGCGGGAATAACCCCGCTACACTAGTTTTCTGCATTTTCTTACACTGTGGTTAATATCTAAACCTACGGATGAAGTAAATAACTCGACGCTTGCCCATGCACTTTTTAGGCTTCAGTTTTAGCTCTTAACTGAACAACTTAATAACTGAATAAATTATATCATTCTGTCACATGCCTTATTAAGTTTACTGGGAAATACTTGTACCAATCATTGTACACGCAATTTTTGTCCTAATACGTAAGTTTGGAATCTAACTAAATGTATGGAGCCTTATAGGTGCACGAATACACGTTTTTAGTAAAAATAAATATTGATAAGTGCCTAATTAGACAAATTAAAATTTAATTTGAAATCTCAAACAAAAAAAGCGTCGATTAGATTAACTAACTCTATAAAAGCAAGCCGCATATTAGGTACTACCGGTTTTTCCGGACAGTACGGCATTTTTTACGCCCAAATGATATGAAATGTGAATAACGGTCTACTTTGTATTGAGGCTCCCGCAGACAGTTGCGACGCAACAGCGCGACGCGACTCTTGTAGAACAATTTCTATGAAAACTTTATGGAAATTGTTCTACCAGAATCGCGACGCACCGTCGCGTCGCGCCTGTCTGCGGGAAGACTTTAACCTATCTTCTAATTGACATTCTTTCGTAGCTCTTTTACAGTGAAACAGCACTGTATAAGACTTTGCAAAACCATTGTTCTCTTTTAATACTTTCTGATAATTAGCCCCACACTAACATCCCGCAACCAGCTAAAAGTTAACCTACCAACAAATTTTTTTTTAGCAGCTCAGGTTTATTTAGCGACAACAAAACGTATTTAACCGTCGCGGCCGGCGTCGTCGTCGCGCCGCGTCGGGACTCGTTACGTACGCTCCAATAGGCGTCCTAGTTACCTTATTCGCTATTGTTTGACGACACGTTTGGTGTAGTTGCTACAGTGGCTAAGTGTAGTCAGCGAAACCAAATGGTCCTGGGTTCGAATCCCGGTAGGGGCAAATGTTTGTATGATGAATATGGACATTTGTACCCGAGTCATGGATGTATATTTATAATATGTATGTATTTACAAAAAAAAAAAATGTATTTAAGTAGTGTATCAACCATCTGGTATCCATAACACAAGCCTTAATTAAGTGCTTAACTTGGAACTAGATGGCGCTGTGTGCAATGTCAGACGATATTTATTTATTTATTTTATTTATTTATAGCGTGGGTACAGTTGTGCGAAGTACTAGAGATGCATGTATTTTAAGGAATAACTGTGCAGGTTTAAAGGTCGGGATTGTCGTTACAATTATGTGAATAAAGAAATGCACGGCTAGGGCTGTATAAGCAGGAACCTTAATATTTTGTAGGTTGCCTCTCCACCAAAGATGTGCTAAGCTGCGTTTAGTTACCAACTTAACTTTGGGGGAAAGGGGTTCAATAAATGTATTTTACAGACACGGAATACACATCTTTCCCACTCCACCAAACGCACTCCATCTTTTCCACATAGCTCTGGTGGAAACTGACACATTTGGTATTGGTATGACACATATGGTTTCGTAGCTTAGCTTTACCACTTAGCTACCTCGCAGCCGCACATCTCTGATAGGAAGAGCCCTACGGTAGGTACTAAGTAATTGACTGTCCACTTGAGTTATCAAGGAAGTGTTTTGCAAGTATAAGATCAAATCTTTCATGTCTTTTTGACAGCACATCTAATCTGCGTTCAAGAGTTGTCGAGTGTCAAAATTGTTATGGAATATTGACACTGACAGCTCTAGAACTTGGTTTAAAAGTGCTGATCGCGTTCAGTTTCATTAGTGAAATTCGCCCTTAGTTAGATTTTATTTACACGATGCGTATTCTAATTTGATGCTATTCAAAACACCGTAAATCGCGCATGCTCCAGTGCGGCGAACGAGAGAATGCGCTCTTGACACCTGTCAATTTCATACAAAGGAATACGTGTTTTGCGAATTTGATCTTTATTAGCTACTAGAATTTTATTGTCGCACTGACAGGTGTCAGGAACGCGTTCTCTCGACGGCCGGACTGTAAGTACGAATTTCACCGAGGAAACAGAACGCGATCAGCACTTCTAAACCGCGTTCACGATCTGTCAGTGTCATCATTGTGGAGGAATATTGACACTTGTGGTGATCGCGTTTAGTTTCATTCGTGAAATTACTGCCCACTTTTTGTGCAAAAAAGTTTAAATAGAACCTTTAAATTATGTTTTATTACATTATTATTACCGACATTGGGATGCAAACCAGAATGTTCTGAATTAATTAATGAAAACATTCATTTGTTTTAGTCCCCAAGTCACCTTGAAACTGGGAACAATCAGAACACCTATGGTTTCCCTTTGAGGATATAATATTGTTTAAAGTTTTCTACTTAGGAAACTTTTGAAAGCATTGTAAGGGCTGTCAATACGTCGTGAATTTCAAAGACCAGTATGTTATTGTTGTTTGTGGCCAGTTTAAATAGAAACTCTTAAGAGCTTTTTATAATACCTTCTATTTTTTTCTACGAGACTTCTAAAACTGAGGTAGTTCTCAATTAAAAGAGTAGATATAATAATGTTTATATATCTAAAGTAACACATAGACACAGTAGATATAAGTACATACTCGTAAATGATACATACCTAATAGTTTGTACAAAGTTTAAAGGCTACAAAATCTATACAAACAAAAATATAAAGGGAACTATATTTTCTATCACCAAAATTTATATTTGTCATCAAGTTGTATCACCTAATAAATAGATCTATCGCCACGAAATATTTTCGTTCTCAGATAAACAAAAATTGTTCCCAGGTTGATATCTCAGGATTTTAGGTGATTTATTGTGGAACTGATTTTGCATTGTTTGGTGACTACATTTTGGTGACAGATCTACTATTTGGAGGACAAACCCTATTATTTAAGAAACACAAAACTAATTAAATTGGTAATAGCTTAAATGATACCCAAATATAAACCCCGCCTCTCCTAAGAGGCTCCTAAATATATTGAGTGTATCTTAAGAGACACTCAATATATTTTTAAAAAAGTCCATTTCAAGCCGTTTTTGCGAACGTTTTTATTAACCTGAAAAAGTCATCCATTCCCGATCTTCGTCATAATTATTGTCAGGCATCAATTACCTACTTACTTAAACTTGTCCTACTCTAGCTCAATATCTTCTTACATAACGGGCAAACCTTAGGCTCTAAAGATACTAAAAATAATATATATTTTAAAGTTTTCACCGCTAAAACCCCTATTGCACTACACGATATTTAGGGACCCTTTCCCTTAATCGGAATGGTGTAATAGGAGAAAGGGTCCCATTAAAAAAACACATCACCTGAATATCGGACCTGAAACATCGTGTAGATCGATATGAGTTTAACCGACTTGTGATATGATTCAGTTAGAAACTCTACACACAAATTAGTTGCCACTGCCACTGACGACTGACGCATGAAAAATGTGCGGAATCCGATTACATTGCGAATGACTCGTTAGTCGTTACTAGTAATTTGTTGCTTGTTAAAAATACATTTACTTCACCTTAAATTGCTATGAGAAAGTCGAGAAACAGAAACATAAGGTAATTTTGCTGGTTTTATTGTGGTGTGACAAGCAAGTCGTAAATTTATAATGCACATAAAAGTAAGTAGGTATAGGTGTTAATGTGTCTGTATTGCAAATGATTACCCATATGGGGACGGTTTATTTGTTTGTAATGCATTAACGCAAATAGGGCTCATCATTGATGTTAATTCATTTTACGGTTGAATCGTGTTCTGAATTTAAAGATACATTACTTATAGTCGACAAAAAGTAACTGTAAATAAATCTTTTTGATCGCACTCAACAATCATCAAAGAGGTTTTTAAGCTGCCGAAGTCAACAGCCAGTAACAATAGGCGTATGAAGACGGCGAATCTAAGTCGCGCGTCGTATTCAGTCAGTGTGCGAAGTCTCTTATCTGTTACGTGCGTTGTCTTTGAAGCGGAACATAAGGCATCCTATGCATGGCGCGGGCGCGTTTCTATCAAACGCGAAGGAAGTGTTGACCTGCTCTGTGCTAATGAATGGTCTGCAATCAATGCTGGTATGTAGGTATGAGGAGTGGTGAGTCATGGAGGACTACTTGGTATCCTTTAGTGTGTGATTGGCCTTATAAGGTCTTGGCTGTGTATATTGTTTAGTGGTGTTCCGGAATTTTGCTAGTAGTGGAACCTTAGATGCCCTTTGTAGTGACGATCCTCGAAGGAAGCCCATGTCAACCATTAGACGTTGAGGAGGTTTAAAATTCGAAATCGAACAAAAAAAACAATGTAAGTAATTCGTTGACAAGTCAAACGTAAATAATTACATGATAAGGAGGTTTCCTGAGACATTAGTAAAAATGCTTCCGTAGTGGAGTCATTAGGCAAATTCGACACGTGCCTAGCCTGTTAGAAGCAGACAAACGGTCTAGAACGGTGTTTTATAAATAAACAGCTCAGAGTACTATGACTACATATCACGTCTATTCAAGAAGTGACTGCAAGCGATTAGATGACGATATAAGTACATAAATAGGTACAATACTGACGCCTTTTAAAGGTCAATTTATTCATATTGTTACCTCCTAAGGTCATTCGTGTATATCAAAAAAGCCGTTAAATTATCATAAGTTATAAGGACCATCATTATTTCTCTGCACTTACACGGGCTTATTTATGTCTAATCACATTCTACACCTAATGATTCATCGTAAAGCGAACTAAGAGTATAAAATTATAATTAGTTTATGTTAGGAAATCAATTTTCCTTGGAAGTAGACAGTTTCATTTGCAGAAGATTCGAATGGATCAGGATTCGTAGATTTTTATTTGGAATTCCTATATTTACGTTGATGCCATGGTGGGGCTTGCGCGCTCCTCAACTCTAGGTCAGTGCCGGTAAGAGTTTACTTTGCCGAAAGCCCACAGGGCAGCATGTGGCGAGCTGTTGGGCAGTAGCGACCCCACGGTCCCTATCTCCCGGATGAAATGTTGTTCCTCACCTCTTTCTTGCCTTTATTGTCCGGCTGGAGTGAACAATGACGAGGAACAGAGCTCCCACCTCTTTCTTGCCTTTATTGGCTTTATGAGTGAAGATCCGTAAGAGCAAATGCGCTCGAAGGAAGGTAGTATTCCCAGTAAGATGCTGGTAGGGATCTTGACCGTGTCCTGATAGCCGTGGAATACCTATCGAGTCTTCATAAGCGCCTCAGGGCTTGTTGCCCCCCTTGTCGCTACGACTACAGGGGCATAACCAGTCGGGGGTTGCGGAAGGATCGTACCTACGGTCCCGCAACCCCCGGCGTAGTTGTGAGATGGAACACCGGGGTGGTTTTTAGTCAGTAAGAGTCTGACAGACCCCGCCGCCCACCCCAGGGCAGCGGATATCCATGAGGATTTGCCAGAACGGAAACAAAAAAAAAATGGGTGCTCTTGCATAGTGCGAACAGGGTTAATCGTCGGTTGGTGCCTCATTTAATTGAAAACGTCCCACAGACCCCTGCGAGTTGGTTTTGGCCCCTTGTACGGCTTCTAAAAGCCCGGGAGCCCAGAGTCCCAAGATATATCAAGAGACGTAAAAATAATAATAATTCCAGCCTATTATAGTCCCACGCAGGGCAAAGGCTTCTTCTCATAGAGAGAAGGCACACGCATTGATCACCACGCTTGCTCAAGACGGGTGTCGATGTAGTGCTCAGGCTCTGAATACCTTTAGTGATGAGACGGCATATTATTCTGTAGTTTGCCCTTTGGATTATACATCGGCGTTTCTTTAATCCGAAAGTACTGTCGCAGAGGTGCTTGTTGACCGCTTTATTAACCTCGTGCTATTCTACATTAATCTGTAGAATAGCATGAGGTCTATATCTGGCAGCCACCGCTGGCTGGTGTACCTGCGTACAGTAGGCCGCACGTCAGCGGTAACACTTTGAGGTTGGTCTGGCCTAGCGTAGTGCGGAGTTTTAATAGAATGCGAGGCCTGCTTATATTAGTTTTGTTACCACTGAAGTGCGCTCTATCGTACAATCCAAAGCGATTATGTTTTGCAGCCTCTTTATGAAAGCGAATAGTTTCCTTAGATTTTATGCAACTGCACCTTCTGTGTTCTACCTATTTTATGTCCAACACCGTAGGAACTAATTCTGCACTGCACTGCACGTAAGTTAATTAGGAAGGACCTTACGAGTATTCCCAGTGCTATAACTGTTACTACAGCTAGTGCATTGTGGAGCCAACTGGCTTGCAAAACACTTCCTGCATCAAGAATGTCAGGTACTGCACGTAACTGGTTGAAATGATGTTGTCCAGAGATATAATACGTCGGTATATAAGATATAGAATGACTGTCTGGAAAATTCAATAGGTTAGTAGTATTTAGATAAGTTTTTAACGTTATTGTAGATTGTGTTGAAGTGCTTGGTGATAGATAAGTAGTAAAGGTATTTTGATAACGTGATGAAATGTTGTTGTAAAAGCAGTTTTCGGAGATCTTTTCGTTATATTCATTGTTCATTCCGACCTTAACGAGAACAGTTCAGCTTCCAATTGCCCTACATTAACGTCAAAGCAATTTTCCGTGACTCGACTACGCTCAATCTACTACCAATTTACTGATCTTATATTATCCTGTAAATCTTTACATCTGTGCCCGTGAATAAGCACTGGCGACACCGGATATAAGCAATAAGCGACAATGGACTGCACGTTCACGTTAGGACGACGCGGCGACGTGTAATACCATGTCTTTAGATACCGACTGGGAAATAAATGGCTACAGTTGTGGGTAAACGTTAATTGAGGAATGTACTGGGAAAAAAACGTTTTTTTACGGCGCTGGAATACAATATTCATAATAATATAGGTGCCATCGAATTGGTAGGCAGAGGAATGGTTTAGTAAACTGCATTCCTAGCAGTGCGGTAGGTCTCTTGCAGAAAGGGTATGACCTAATCGCCAATACAATTGTAGACTCCCTGTTGCCATGATACCGGTCCATCTTCTGAAGGTTTTTTAGGAGCGATTTTTATTGATCAGTGTATAACAATAACCGTATATTTTTGATTAGCAGCTAAGCCAATACCGAAGCCAAAAACAGCAATTTCTCGTAGTCAGTGCACATTTTTTTTATATCATCAATGTATCAAACTCCATGCATGCGCTCACATTTATGAAGGACTTAGGTTTTAGTACTTGTTCAGTGTTCTAGACATTGCAAGTCATAGTTCTAGGTTATGTGGCAATGCCTAGATATTATCAGTTACGTTTTTATGCAACTAAGCATGTTTAAAATATTGTGATTGTACTGTTGGTGGTCGAGCGTTTAGAACTAAAATTGATAAGGCTGACAGATAAAATAGTTTTTTAATTGATCAATGGTTTTTGTTCATGCATTCCGATGATGAAACAACATTTGCCGTAGTAACACAAACTGAATTTTAACTGCATTTTGACTGCAATGCAAGCCTGAATGTCTGTCTAACTGAACCAATCAACAAGACATATTTTCACAGTTTCATTGAAGTCCGACGATTCCAAGCAGTTTGTCGAAAATCCTATAATGTTGTTGCAAATTCTTGGAAAGTTAATGATAATTAGTGAAGTTATCAGATGTTCAGTGCAAATTAGGATTAAGAGGTCGCATTAGACTTCCAGTCGTAATTATGTCTATTTAAGACCAAAGTCAACGTGGGTGTTGCTGAAAATTATTGCAGATTTAAGATACGTAGTGGCTGAATAGAAAAGGACTTGGATAATGGTGAGAGAGATGAGACAAGAGTGGGTGTACCGGATTTATTAAAATGATATGCCTTCTTTGTTCTTATCACAATGCAACTTAGAATGACAGCTTTGGATGTTGACTGTACACTCCGTTGAATGAGTACGAGACGAAAATAGTGATGATTTTATCTTACACAACACAATTTCCTATGCCTTGGGTAGCAAAACATTTTTGGACTGTCAGTGAAAATCCAATAACAGGCCCAACAAGTGAAGTTGGTCAATGAAACATAGAATTAATGACAAATTCTAACATAAACTATGTTTGCTTAACAACGCATACGACTATTCTCAAAACATTTAACTATAGGAATTCTTTTAAACCCATATTGTAGAATATGTACGCCATTCCGTAAATTCGCAACGGCTTTTATTATGGAATTTTTATGGCGACGTATCGAAACAATCACATGGCATTGATAAGCAACACGTGGGTCGATAGCTACGCTGTTAATAAAAAATAGTAGAAAATTTTACTAAAACCTTGCGCCTTGTTAGCCACGCTTGTTCTCTGGACGTTCATAATAATATTATTGTATTCAAACATAGGTATTTGTGGATTAGATGAAATTTGTTGCAAAAGGATTGTTTTGTGGCGTAGACAGAGAAGGAGAAGTTGTGGTGGGCTGCAGTGTTGTTCAAAGCTGTTTTATAAGAAAAAAGAGTTGGAGCTGGAACAAAATAACCTGATTATGGTTCCACTGCAAACCATTATTCAGTTGGATAAGGAGAAAATCTAAAACGAAATGTACCTGTTACATCCAATTTGTACCCTATTCTGTTAAATAAATATGTTTAATTCTTCGATAAATAATAGTACTATTATTGATCGATGGTTTAATTAGATTTATAAGATGATATCGAGGAAGTTCATATCTATGCACCTTTAGGACTATTTTTCCCTGTAGCGCTCGGGCGCTAACAGTAACTAACGTAAAACAGATGCGGTCATCGTGTTCACGGGATTTTGTTCTAAAACTGCTTAGATATGAACTTCCTCGATAGTACATACATATACTCACGCCTTTATCCCTCGCTTCTTGCGTTTTTTTGAGGGTAGGCAGAAAGTACAGAATTGTACGTTCTCTACTACGATCCTTCAATACTCTTTTTGCTTCTTTTACGTTGGTACATCTGATCATGCACGCACGCCGGTTGAGAGAACTATGCACCTGACCTTTCTGAAGAACATCCAGCGTTTGCATTCACATCTGCCTTGCAAATACCTTTTGTTAGCCCGGCCTTTTGTCTAATCCCAACATGCTGGTAAAACATTCTGATAAGTTGGATGACGTACAAATTGTGCACGCTCCTAGCCCGAAACGTGTCCGGTTAGCACGAGCCAGTGACGTCAACACCATGCATCCAGCAGTGACGGTGTAAAACTACGCCACTCTGACGTCATAGTTCAGCACCTAGGGATTTGCGTGGGTAGTTGCAATTTTTTTAGCTACCCATATTCGTTCTGATAATCTTGCGTAGTTGACCAGATTTCTTAGTAAGAGTCGTGACGAAAGATGGAAGAAAATTTGCATGCAAAGAATAGATGCACCTCTTTTCTTTGGGTTCAAAGGCTACAAAGGGGGTAATCAATTGGATGAGCAGAGCTGCATTCTTATTTAGAAGAAACTAACTTGTTATTGCATACGGTCTTATCCCCTTAATTATAGCCGCGGAGTAAAATTGCAATCAGTAGATACTTTTAGCCTTCAGATTACATAAATATTTTTCGTGGTTTAGTGTAGGTAGTATAGCTCTACCCCGCGTTTATTTATTTAAGGCATTAAGATTTTATAAGTAGTAAATTTCAATAGTTTAGACTTCGTACTTGTGTAGGTACCCCAACATCTTTCTCGCATACCAACACAAACTAAAGTTGTTGTAAGCTGCAGTAAAAGTAAAACAACGGTTCTACGTGTTTAGTGAATACAATATTATTATCTATGCTGCAAACAAACTGATGTCCCAACGTGTTATTACCGCCACAGGAGGCCCAAAATTAACGGTGCTTCCAATTTTAATGTTTATCTGACTCGTGTGGATACACACACTGACTGTAGTACTTATATCAGAATTGTATGAGGAAAATTGTGATATCAGAATGTGGTAGGTACTTATATTTGGCATAGACATTCAAAATAGCGAGGTAGGTTGGTAGGTAAAATAATTAAGAGCGTTTATACCTTATGAGTGGCAACGTCGCAATTTAGTGTCATATTTCGTGGTTTACAATTTTTATCATTTAATTGGAGCTACTTATATTTAAAAAATCTGTTTAATTAACTTTTTAGAATTATGTGAAAACTGTGTAAAAGGTAAGAAATCGTTGCGTTTACAGTTCTATTTATATGCAAATATGTACTTAATACATTGGAAACTTGCAGGGCGTTATTTTCATTGTAAAATAACTGTAAGCATTACGGTTACTTACTTTTTAAACACTTTCACGTAATTCTAAAAAGTTAATTAAACAGATTTTTTAAATATAGCACCGATTAAATGATAAAAATTGAAAACCACGAAACATGACACTAAATTGCGACGTTGCCACTCATAAGGTATAAACGCTCTTAATTGCTTTAGCAGAGAGCAGCAGTTAAGATAAAGCTCTTACTTTTAGATCAATTCAAGAATCTTAAAAAGTGTGCAGTGCAGCTTAGAAGTTAATATTCCTTATCAAAAATGCTGACATTGGTTTGAACGCAAAATATTATAATGACATTGAAACCGTAATAGAGTGTTGTATTTAGGGGGCATCCATTATTTACGTAAGACTTGAGGGGGGGGGGGGAGTAGGGAGGGGGTCGAGCAAAATCTTACGACATCTCGCCAGGGGGAGAGGGAGGGTCGAAAAATTACCAAAATCACCTCACGTAATGAATGGATGCCCCTTTGATAGCAAAAATTCTAAAATAAAAATAAAGTTATGAAGAGAAAATAATGACATTGTAAAACAGCGTGGGGTTGTGAGCTTAAATAAATGACTGCATGATCAATTTTTCGCCACTACCTCCTCGTACCGGGAGTGGGTAATTTGCGCGCGTGCTGCCTTCCTTGGATGTGGTAGCCGTTTCTCAAGCTCCCTCTCCAGAATCGAACCCTGATTCCCCGTTACCCGTTAAACCATGGTAGGCGCAGAACCTACCATCGACAGTTGATAAGGCAGACATTTGAAAGATTTGTCGTCGGTACTAGACCTGTATTAAAATAAAATCACTTATCCTGGCGATCCTAATCAGGATAATGAGATAAGCTTATCAAAATATTGTAGTGTCGTCGTCGGTCGTTGATAAGTCTACAACGTTTTAAGTATATCTGATCGCTTAAAGTGGGGCAAAATTGAGCCCAAACGAGTCAGTTACATACCTACATACAAAACAACAAACATACAGGCGAAACTAACAAAAGCGTGTTAAAAAAATTAATGTCCATTTTTGGTTCCCTATAATTTATGCTTCTCTCCATGGACAGATTGTTTAGTAATTATGTAGTAGAACGACTCTTTCAGCAGCTGAGTCGCATTTTATAAAAAATACACCTTACCTTCTCAAACCAGGGTCGAACTTTCGAATACCGTTTTTCTTTATCTTCAGATATATTCGTAGCCAAGTGTCGCTATGTGCGATACTGTTGGCAGGCACATTAACAGGCGCAAAAGCAAGCACCTCTACGATAACCTCAAGATCATAACCAGGTTTTGTGAGATAGAACGTCAGATTATCTAAAGGTATAAGGGTACTATTTACTGCGATACAATCTAACTGAGTATTCAGAATATCGTTATGCCTTTAGCCCGATAAGGTGGTAAGCTGGTTATCATGGTTTCCTTAGTATTGGCGATGGCCATCACTGATTCCGAGTAATTGTTAGCTATTAAGTATGTCATGTGGAGCGGTGGTGGCCCAGTGAGCACCAGTCTACGAGTTGGTCGTAGGTTCGAACCCTGACAGGCTCTTTACTTTGTGTAAATTATTTCATCACCACTGCTCTCAAAAACGTTAAATAAAAACGTCGTGAGAAAAGCGGTAGATACCTATGTCCTTAAACCGATAATTCGAAGACATGTGACATTTACTACCCCACACTGGGCCTGCGTGGTAGATTACAGCCCACTGCCTTTCAAAGAGAGGAGGCCTGGTGTCCCAGCAGTGGGAACATTGTAGGCTGATTATGTTGAGTATGTCAACGTTGAAAGGTTTTTTTGCTGTGTGTCATTCATCAAGTTTTGCATCAGCATCAAAAGTACAATACCCGCCTGCAGGACTCGGCGACAAATCGAGATATTGAATTGATGTTTATCAAATTATCAGTCAAGTCAATGTCGAAAAATCTTGTATTAAGTTTCCTTACAATAGTTTAGTAAACAAGCACTGTATTTCAAACAATCTATTGAAGATGAGCGCCCAAGTTTAAAAAAAAAACCGGTTGTATATGCTGCTGAATGGTTCTGATGACGCACCTAATCACTATCAAGGCTTTGCGGATCGCTTGAGGATAAAATAATAATTCTACACATAAACATTGTATTACTTTGCGAGCTTAAACAATGTGGCGACAATAATACGACAGCAAATGAAAACACATACTAATGTTTAAGCGTATTTTGGAAATATCAAATAAATCCTAGCATCGAAATTAAAGAAGTGATTTTTCCTAACATACTAAATAATTGTGATGTTTCGTGATGGTCCGCCTCACGGGTCCGCCTATAGGTTTCGCCAATCTTTGACTAGCTATAGTGACTACACTATTGGATAATTATATTTGATTGAATTTTCGTATGCAGGCTGGAAACGTCATTTGATATAAGTACGCAGTTTAATTTATTGTCGTCTGGCTCCACCTTATTTATATACAGGAAAACTTATATTTTTCCTTGTATAAGACATCACTGCATGTTAATAACTCATGATTGATTAAATTTATATTAGTTTGTAAGTGCGGTGATGTTGACTTATTAAGTAAAGTGTTCTGGGTTGAGGGGCACATTGTATGTCCCTTAATGTACCTAATTGACTAATTGGTTTTCCGAGTAAGTCTTCTGCAATTTGCAACATGAATTGTAATGATCTATAAATTTAAATAGGTCGTTCTTAAGAAACTGCGCATTTCAATATTAAAAAACAACAATAAATTGTAAAACATAAATTTAATTATAAACAAAAC
This sequence comes from Brachylomia viminalis, assembly GCA_937001585.2. NCBI lineage: Eukaryota > Metazoa > Arthropoda > Insecta > Lepidoptera > Noctuidae > Brachylomia > Brachylomia viminalis. The sequence continues at coordinate 18,050,083 of OW443299.2, forward strand.
GATTCGACACGATGGCAGTAAAAATATATTACAAATACCTCATGAATTAATTATTATAAAACAATGAAAAGGCTTTCTTTAGAAAATCGTAAAGGACTAAGAAAATATCGTCCATACTAGCACAACCACCTACATGTAGATATCGTGCGTGTTCAAAATACGCGCGAAAATCGCGTGTATTTCTCCAGATTCTCGCTACGGAGTCACGCGAGCGATTCGTGCGTCTCGGCCATTGTCTTAAAAACATGTTGAATTGAAATTATATTCATGTTAAAACGATTCTTACTCCAAATACTGGAACATTACCGCTTGTGGATGCAAGCGCAACCAACGTAGTCTCACGTCGTCCGCAAAAATTTAAAACGAAATCTATACAAATATTACAGAGAGGTAAAATTTGTGCGTTTGTATGTAGGGGGTAATCTACGGAACTACTGACCCGATTTCGAAAATTCTTTAACTACTGGGAAGCTACAGTAACACAAGAAAAAAACAATTTCACGCGGGCGTATTCGTGAGCTAAAGTTGGAAGAAAAGAAAATGTATACTCTGACGAATTCGATAATCGAAGGTTGGACCAAAGATGACCCAGAGTGACAATCTCCCTAAGGTAACAAATCCTAGAAGATTTGAACTCTCACTAAAATCATATTTGAACATCACATAACTGTTCAAAGTCTGTGGAGTTCACATGACGGGCGGATGAAGGTAGACGGGGTCACCTTCCAGTTACATATTGTAATGAGCAGCGTAGCGAGGCACACCTATTAGTGCTTCAATTTTGTTATATAATTTAATAACTTCTAATTTTAGAACCGTCTTGCCTCTGCGGCACCAAAGGCCACGAACAGGATACCGACAGGAACGTCTTTCACGTATGGGTAACGTGAAAGGTGAATTTCAAGACATGGATCATCGGGATGGAAGACCAGTTATTTGGTGTTGACAAAGTTCCAGGTGTACAAGGCAAAGAGCTAGGGGAAAATACGAAGGAAATTGAATCTATACTAAATTCATCTTCAAGTCTGTTTTGATCCTTCGGCGCCAGTGTTGACAAGACTCTTTAGGCTACCTGAGCAGACGGACGTTGTTTGAAATGAAAATAGAAATCCTGATGATGTTCGTTATAACATCACCACCACAAAGCTGTTTTATTACTAATTTACTGAAAATCTTTTTTTGTTTTCTTAAGATGTCTATGTGGCTTAAGTACCTAAGTAATTGAGTTGTTTTTATCGCCTATTTTATGGTCGCTAAGAGCTAATTGAGAATACAACTATACACATGCAGTTAAAGAATGTGTTGAAGAATTCTTCTATATTATGGCTAACAACTTTGCGATGAATTTTCCTCGTGTGCCAATAGAATTGATTGATTGAGTTGAGAGACGTGTCTATAATATCTATTGAATCATGAGAGTGTAACTGCGTAATAAACTATTAATTTAAAGACTCCAATGGCACCAAGCAAACAGGTAGGTAGGTACTTACCATCTTCTACGATTTATGACGTTTCTTTTCAGTTTATTTTTCATCGTTATTTATTACCTGTTGCTTACGATATTAACACATAATCTGAAAACAGTACCTACGAATTACGATTGCATTCAGTTGATTCAATAAAAAAAAATGTTTTTATCTCGATCCATGTCTTTAGTGAAGTCATAACAACAAGCACTCCACAGGTATTAGTTGCTTTCTATTAATCTTCTATTGATTACGGCATTACGATGCCGATAAATCCTTTCATGATTCCGTTCAGGAAATATAAAAATACTAATAAAGGACAGACCAACGACCTCAACATTTGGAATATGTAACGTGTGACAGAAAATGTAACAGTGCAGGTTTCAAAACTGCAACCGGATTCGATCCAGCCAGTTTCACCGAGTAGTGAAAGCACTTTACGTAACAACACTATCCAATACAAAAAGCGTTCGCTTAGTTAAGTGTTATCAAGCGATAAATTTTATTCGCTCACGGTCGAATAATCGACTTATACCGTAGTGATAACGAATATTATTACATGGCGCGCACCTACCGATAGTCGATTCGTACATTGTTTTGAATTATCGGAATAGTTGCCGATTAAAATTAAAATATTCTCCGCTGCTTTTTTAAATATTCAAATAGAGTGCAATGGAACTCGTTTGAAAACGGAATGGCAAATGTTACTTTTTTAATTCATGTGCTGTTTTTCTAAACAATTAACGCGGTATTTAAAAAGCTCAGGTTTATCCAAATGTTATTAAAGCCTCACCTTATCCAAGATGTACCCAATTAATTAAATCGCCAATCGATTAGAAACATCGTTTCATAAGCATTCAAAAATTTATCAAAAAGTATGTCAACGAAATAGCACTTTCCTGCGCCCGTGCCCGTTATGCTAAAAGTCATGAATAATTCGTTAAATACACCGTGCCAGCCGTTCTACTTGCATGCTTTTTCTTTTTCTTACATGAACTGGAACGCGACGCTTGTTCTACACATAGTAATTAGTGATTTATGAGTTTTTCACACCGCTGCGCTGCATTGCGTAGCCACGACCGGCAACAAGGTTTGATTACTACGTCATAATCATTTCTTCACTGATGTACCTACCTAAGTAGTTACTTTGTAACGTGATATTTGCTTAGTTTTTGTGAATATGCAATAATTTTTCCTGTTTTTTCCTAGTCTGGATTAAGATTTAATTTTTTCCTCAAACGTGCCCCCCTTTTGGGCAAAATAGTTAATAGTCAAATAATGAACTAGCATTGTCCTTGGTTCATCTATCTATATCTATAAAAATCAATGCCACTTTTCGTTGTAATTTTATAACTCAAGAACGGATGGACCGATTTTGATAATAAAATTCTTCTTTTAGAATATTCCTTGAAGTACCTACGAGGATGGTTCATACGGACAGAAAAAATAAAAAAAAATGTTAGGCGGTACGAAGTTCGCGGGGTCAGCTAGTGAACTATGTAATAAAGTAGGTAAGTAATTAATAGAACAAAAGAGGTTGGTATTTACATCAGCTTACAGTTCCCTAACTACTGATCAGTACCAACTGCAAATCCTTTTGGATATTAGGTATTGTCTAAAATAATGCATGACAGGCAGTTGACACCGTTTAATAAAGTAAGTATACCGTCTCTGCGGAAGTTATGAGTCAACTTGTAGAAATGGATCCGCATGTAGCTCGCATGGTAGATAAGATCTGTTATCATAATATTATAAAACAGAATCCTGTCTATAAGATGTTATAAAACAATGTTTGAGTTAACGATGGTCAGTGTTACTTTTGACTGTCAGAATGATCTCCCTGCACCTACAGGAAGTTTTCTCTAGGTTTCTACCCAGAAAAGACTGCGTTGACCGGGGAACGGCGCTTTTCGATGCTGTCCGTCGTTAATCATGAAATGCTGAAAAAGACAATATTCTACTCGAGACCTTGTATGATCAGAGTCGATTTTCGTAGTGTAAGTACATAACATCACACCTAATTTCCTCGTAGGGTTAGGCAGAGGTGAACCTATAGCACACTCATATGTGCTCATATCGCCAGTTTTGTTAAAATCCCATGTTATATGGGCGAGCCTATTGTCATCAACCGGGCACTAAATCGGGCACAAAACACAAATAAAATAAAAATAAATAATTGGAAAAACCCTATAACACTTTGCTTGACCTTTTTTTTCGAGTTTGGGGAATCATCGAATAACTTCTCCCGCTCTGGCCGGAGCGGGAGGGCGTGTCAGACTCTTACTGACTAAAACCCACCAGTGTTCCTTCAGTTGCCTGTGCCAGGAGTCACGGTAACCCTTTCGGACTTTCCCGCAACCCTGGCAGGCATCGGCCCTAGTGGACCCCGTCATTGGTGCTGACATCTCTTTGAGGCGCGCGTGGAACACAACGCGCTGTCGACCCGGACCTGGACACTTTGCGCCGTCGAGGATCATGCTCGGCAGTAGCGTTGGTGACCACTAGACCAAATCCAAGTCTCTCTTAGTAGTTTTAGATACAGGTTATTATCCGACTGTACGTCCTTAATCGACCTGTGAATGAGACTTCGCCAATAAAATAGCCAATCACGAAATGAGAAACGTCAGTTGTTTTTTCAATGTAGGTAGGTAAGTTGAATTAGTGTCCTTATAAAATAAGAGGTCGTTATTCATAGAGGATATTCGTGATATTATGATTAATTATTGTAATAATAGTGAAGTAGTGTTTGTAAACATTGACGTAAAAACTACTAAGTCCAATGCGGGTAGTTAGAAAAACGTAAGTGAACGTATAGGTACTAATGTTTAATGGGTTTTTTAACGCGAATGTTCGAGTTATATATCTTACTATCGGTGTTGTATCTAACATGTTTTAATTGCAGTAATTACCATAAACAATTAATGGTAACATGGGAACTGGAGAATCACATGTTTAACATTAGTAAAGATTCCAAAACGGTCACATGTACAGCAAATGACGGCACGGTTGGCGCAGTGGTTAAGCGATCGACTGCTGCGTTGCGTGTCGCGGGTTCAATTCCCGCACGGAACAAATATTTGTATGACCTACAAGTAATTGTTCCGGGTCTGGCTGTTTGTGAATGTGAGTTTAAATGTTTGTAAATGCACCCACAATACAGGAGAAATTCCTAGTGTGGGGCAACGTTTAAAAAAAAATCGACAGAGTTATTTCAGAACTTTTCAATCGTCCTAAAGCTTTTATGTGAATAATAAATATGGCGGTTTGTCATAATATTTTCCATATCAAAAGGTATCAAACCGCAATATTTATTCCCCACATAAAAGTTATCTGAAGATTAAAATATCGGCCTTAAATTAAATATTAAAAGTTCAAAGAATCGCCGATTTCGACTTTCTGATCGTAGATATTCATGAATGAAAGTATCCTTTTACTTCACAACTTTGTACCACAAACACTTTATAGGCTAAAGTTTTCCGCACACAGCTACTGATGCGGAATGCGCGTCCGATGGCAATCTCATCCGCGTGAACGCACGGTGTCTAGCCTTATCTGCGACGACGGGGAATTTATCCGATCCAGGGATTTTAAGATCGTTGTAGTGTCATAACTTTCGCTGACTGCAAGGGCAAGATACAGAGACGATACATAGCGTAAACTTACGCTTCGATCTGTCAAAATCTGTGCATTGTGGAGTGATTTCGACAGAAAATCTGTGAACATAGGGCGAGATGCAGAAGCGATCTTTGCATCTTACTCTATAGTTTGGTATAGAACTAATGTGGAAGGTGGAGGAGCTAGTATAAGATGCCGCAAGAGGTTAACATTTGCATTGGGGCCATATGGGGTCATTTGGTTGCAAATGACCTCCCCTACATCCCTTTAATGGATTGCCGACATATTACCAATAACCCTGTATATGTATATGTCGATTGTACCTATTACTTAACAGGTATAATACAAGGAAATTATTGTTTTGACGAGGGGAAATCGTAAGATACGATGTTGATTTATTACTTACTATAATTACTTGTAGAAAAATGTTTCTGTCATTAAAAAAGCACGTTAAGTACTGTATCTGTAAAAAGGTACCTATCTAAAAAGTTGTTTTCTCTCATCACCCTCTAAATATCTGGTTTTGTACCTAATGTGCTTTTCCTAAAGTCTTAAGTTTTCTATTGAAGTCCTGAAAGTAGTTACCTAATGCAGCATTCTGTTGCTGACTTGGTATGACTTATAAATAAATAAATACATTCTTTATTGCCATAAAAACCGGTTACAGAATATTTTGAGACCCTGGCTCCAGAGCTAGGTTAGAGTACCTAACTGTATTTCAGGAGGAGGGCTTATATATAGTAGGTACATTACTGCAGCGGCCAGCAAAAGAAGCATTGATGGACGAACGTGTAAGTCATTTGTGGCCAAGGCTTGTACAGTACTTTTCTCGAATAATGCGCGGAAATTAAAATAGCTACAATTACTTTTCAAAATCAATGACGAACAACAATATTTTTTCCTGCGTTGAAGCACGTTAAAGTGTTCATTTGTTTTTTTTTTTTTCAATAAACAGCTTTCTATTTGCAAGCCAGTTAGAAATTTAAATAAAACCTTTGATAAGTTACCTCCTTGGTTGCCATGTTTCGGAGTGAAAGATCGTTCCATTTTTAAATTACACGATAGATATGAGTTTACTATGTAATTTATTTGGCCGCTAAACCACGACAGATATGGATTTTCATACAACTTTTGCCGGCCGCTGCTCGCATGTATTTGGCCAGTACAGCAATTTCGATTTATCTTGAAGAAGGTTGTCAAAATAATGCTCAAATTTCCAAGCAGGTTTGAATAATAATTATTTATCAGTAAATTAAGTATGTCCTAAATGTTTAAGTTACGTAATGTCAATTAATTGTCTCGTACCTACTTAATGTTTCCTTCATAGATAATGATAACAACTAATGCGATTTTTAATTGAAGTATTATCTTTTTAATGCAACGAAATGATGGTATCATTTCCATGGAAAATTTGTATTTTTTGTAATACTTTTAGGTGCATAAATTCACGCCTGTTTTGCCCGACAGGGTTAGGCAGAAGTGTACCTACCTTTAGTACACCCACATTTTGCCAGTTATGTTTTAGTACTTTTAGGTTCGTATCTAAAAGCCTTAGTTTCAAACTGAGGCTTTTAGTATTTTTTTTTTTTATAAAAAGCACTGGAAAAACCAAATGGACTCTTATTTAAACCACTTGTGTAGTGTGTAGTTCTCACTTCTCTACCTTTAGTTTCGATCAGTCATACAGTATAGATCTAGCCGAGTACCTCTAAGGGTCGAAATTCCCATCAAAGGGTAGGTAGGTACCTATGGGTAAGTTTATTGACAAAAGTTAACGGATGAGTACACACGGCTACACATCAAGCTATACCTTTCCAGTATAAGCTGATCTCACATTGTATAGGATTTCCGTACGATGCGAGACCAGCGTAAACTGGTTTTGTATAGCTTGATGTGTAGCCGTGTGTACCTATTCTCAGAATTTACAGTTTATTTAAAACTATAATAAAATATCTTTGTATCTCACATAAATAAATGCCTATCTAGATAGGTACCTACCATAGTACCAGTACCTCCCCGTTCAGTATTGGTTCTTGAAGAAAAGCCAATAGCTCAAGTCATTGAATTAAGTCAATATGAACTTTTACTTACAATCTTTAGAAAGAGGTTTGATGAGACGTTTGCGAGTCTACTGTAGGGAAAGTCTTCTACCTACTTTTTATACCTACTAAGTAGTAAGTAGATAAGTACCCAGGTCTACATTTTCCAACCATTTGTATTAACATCCTTCTTCCAGTTTATACCAATTCATTTGCGCAGTGTATCTTTTTTTTTCAGCCAAGAAGAACAAAAACAAAAGTCCCAATCTCTCCCAGATTGTGGTTATTGGTTTTGTACAACTGATAAATTAGGCAAAAAAATTCATAAGTCGGTAAAAGATTTGTTCGACTCAGATAAACTTTAGTTTGTTTTTCCAATTCTTTATCGAAAATACAACAATGTCAATGTTGTATGTAAGTACCTAACTTACGATGAAGTGATACGTCAAACCAGGAATAACCCGTAGGTATCCCGCCTGCATTAACTTCTGGAAACACCTAATGAATTTTAAAACCATCGGCTAAAAATAACAATTATTTATGACGATTTTTATCCAGGCTGTTGGTTAACAGTCTGGATAAAAATATCAATCGACGTAAATAATAAAAAAAGAAAGCCTTTCATTCATTCCCATTTCAAACCTGCCAATAAAACGAAAGCGAAATTACGTAACGCGAAGGCAATTGCAATTAATTAAAGCGACAAGGTTGTGTCGCGCACAGGTCGGTAAGGTAGCCATTATCAGGCACGCGTTATCTAAGGTCGCAGTCCGCTTGACACAATGCAGTTACGTAATAGAACCGGAGCATTTATGATTTAGGCATTTTACCTAGAATGTTTAATAGTATGTATAAAGGGTGAGTGTTTGTGAAGTTTGTTTGAATATTGGCGCGTTCGATTCTCAAAAGAAAGAGATGCGTCAGGTTGGCATCACTGGAGAAATAGAGTAATGAAAGAGTTGAAAGAAACTGCAACATTATGCTAAATTAAGTGCACTGCACACATGAGTGTGTATTCCCAACAGTCTAGATAAATGATTATTTAAACTGTAGCAGAATGACCTCATTCTTAAACTACAGAATTTAGATCACTATGACCAATTCCCCTTGTGTGCTCCAAACTAAGGGCAATCTCAGTGCACTAAATTAAGCATGATGCACACAGCATACACTCAAGTTACGTACGATGACTTTATAAATGTATTGGCAATTCACTTCAGGTCTCGGTGCAAGTTTTATTAAGTACTGCCATTAATCAGATTACTGTTGAATGCAACCCTAAATAATTCACGTTCAGATACAAACAAGTTATTAATAGCGAGTTTAACCTCTGTCGCAGTAGGTAAGTAGTCGACCTAGGTTTTGTTGAGTGCAATCGTAAAATATTTGTGTATCCGTTAATTATGAACGAGATAACACTGAGAAATTGCATCGTTTACCGGCTTTTAGTAGCTTACTACAGAATTAAAGATTAATTTCATGAATCTATAGTTTGTTTCACTATTTTAGGCTTGCCAGATCTGGGTCCAATATTAATACCTACTCATTTCTGTTTACAAAAGGCCACAACACTTTTTAAATCTAGCAACACTACCTACATAATACTTAAATCTCACGCTGTCAAAACTCAGCGCCATGTTAAAAGTTTGGCGCCAGCTCAGGTACGGTAGGTACCTACTCAATACAGAAAGAATAGTTAAATACTTAGTAGGAAAACCGTCTGAAATTACTCCGCTCGTTTTCAATTTGCTGTAAATTGGTGAAATTCTGCGGTTAGCCGCTGAGTTATTCCTTCTAAGAGTGCGAGGTGTGAGTTGAAATTAGCTTCCTCATTACTAGCCAGACTAATGAGTCTATTCATTAGGATACTTACCTAGCAAATTGGTGCTGAACCTACTTTATTGCTCAATCAACAAACTTTCAGGTGTTTTTTTATTCGAGTTAATATATTTGATTTGTTTACATGCATATTTTTGTCTTCAAAAGTCATTAAAACTGTGTGATGATGATGTGAGTACCTAATGATGCGATCAAAGATATACAAAAGATATAATTGCTTCAATATTTCGTGTATTTTGATGAAATTCTTCATGAGCTTCCAAAAACTGGAGCCTGTTCCATTCATTCTTTATTCAAGCATCCGAAAGAAAATAAATATTCCATGTTCGCGTGTGTTTATACATGGCCAGTGTCAATAACCGTATCGTTAGAGCAAAATGTGCCGCTAGACAGTGCTAATAAGGAATGACAATTGTTTCAGTAGCGGGTGTTGCCATGTGCATAGTTGTTTAGCCGATTTATTGGGGCAGCATTTTTATAAATAAAAACGAATTATTTAATAAGTATAGTTATTTTACCACTTATCTCCTGGTATTTCCAAAAGACAGTTTTTTGGAAATACCAATTATTGGAATACAGGGGAAATAAAACATTTTTGAATTGATTGAAATCCAATTTACTTTAACAAAAAGTGATTTTCACTTAGATCAGTGGGTGTAACGAATAACTCCTACATTAAGGGGTAACCTACCTACTGATTCCCCGAGCATGGCAACACTGTCGCCCGCTTGTCGGTGCATACACTACACATGACGCACTCGCATCGCCTTTCACACGCGAATGGCGTGCAATTCGTGTGCATCTCTATTTGACGATTGTTCCCAATAAAAACTACTTGCATGTATATAACTTGACTGTGAATTAATTAATACAAGAAATAGGATATTAAAATTGCCCGTACTGTGACAGGAAAATAGGGATACATGCGTCAGACTAGGCAAGCCTGCTGCGAATTTTATTCCTGTCTGCTGAACTCGAAATTTTTACTAAGTAAGCAGTACCCACCTATTGTATAATGTAGGCAGTGGGAGGAAGAAATAACACGAAGAATATTTAGCGTAAAATGAGCAAAACCACCTGATCATTTAAGTGAAATCACCCATTGAAAACTTATAAATCCTAAGTAATCCTAACAAGTTCGAATTTATCAGTAAACAGTCTACATAAATTCTCAACAACAAGTTTCTATAACAGAAAACCGAGAAAATACAAGTAGAGGATAACGAGAATCCGTGTTATTGGACTTGAACTATACTTATGTAAGACATGGAGTTCTGAAACAATGTCACACTTGTGTCAATATCTTGTTTTTGAAATGGTACCATTCGATACAGAACAGACCGATCGTGAGTGACGCAACAGTTTGCCACGTATTTACGCAACGTACCCATTGTTCGAGCCACAAACAAGTTAGTGCTTACACTAATATTATCTGAGAGTTAATGTTGGATCGTTTAGTAATCACAGAGATGGTTCTAATTCGTCAGAATTCTGAAGATTTAGCGTCTGAAAAGGCCGGGTGCTCTAAAAATTTAGTGCGGAACGCGTTCTTCTCCCCATTTGGCCGGTTATTATGGAAAATATTTATTCAGCTTTGCTATTATTTATGTGATCATACCAACTCCTCGGTTACAATTAAGTAACTTCACAATGAAACAACAAAAGAAAGACTTAAATAGCAACAGAACTCGGACAAGAAGACACTGGTGTAAATCAAAAACTCTTGACACAAATTATCTATATTTTCGTCCTAATTACAACAGCCCTTGAAGCTATTATTTGCCCAACCCCGCATAAGCCGCCCTTGTACGAGTACATTACAATAGCTACTTCCAAGGTAAATTTGAAACGACAAAAGTTTAACAAAAGGAACGCTTGTTTTTCCGTTGAACCGCATTGTGCTTAGCCGCTAATGCCACTGTACTACCCAGTATAGCCCCTATCCACTTATTGCTCCCGAGGCCGCTTGGAAAATTGCAATGAGTATTACATGTTAGCCTAGATTGACTAACGTAGGTAACATAGAATTCAGGACACGTGGTCGAGTTAGTAGATTATTCATAATTACCATAAGTACCAATATCGGTTAACTTAATCATTTCTTATTGGCAACACTGCATACTGGGCGTATCCGCGTATGTAGGGCTGCCTATCTTTGGAATGCGACAATTTTATGGGAATCTACAAGAATATTAACATTCAAATAATCTAGGCACACGGGTTTACAATGTGCGGTCGCGATAGGAACTCTGCCATTATGATATTTGAATTGTAACAGTGTGTGAGGAGAGCCATGTTCATGTTGTTGATATGAACGTTTACGGCCAGATGACCTTATATGGTCGTTGTAAAATATTTATATTCTTGCAAAATTCGGGAAATTCCGAAAGAATTTCTACTAGCTGCAGCCCTTACGATAATTTAGGCACAGCAGCCATGTAAATCAGACGCGAATGGTCCCAATTAAGTCTGTACCTATCTAAAGTAACAGGATGTAATACATAAACCAAATCAATGTATGTATGAAACGAAGCCAAGGTACCTGTATAACACATTCAAATTAGAAACTTTTCCTAACGTTACCTCCATGAATTCTGGAACGTTCTTGGGCAAAATTCCGTCAGAATTCAGCCGAATGTTTTTTTTAGTCTGGAAGCCCTAGATTGGAACACTTGCAAAAGGTCGGCTACATTCCATTGTTAATCGATACACTCATTGTGTTTACGTTAACTTTGTAGTCTGTGTCTTGATTTTGAGAAACTATACACTAAACTCAGCGTTTAATAAGGAAAACGTTTGAAAAATTTGTTTTGTGAGTTTTTAGCTCCTTACTGCAGTTATTAAACCTGCGTAGAAATAGTCTGTAAGTATCTAACAATGTTACAGGATAAAACATCCACATTTTTGCAACATAGATAAAGTTAGTTTTAAATAGATACGGAAAAGTATACAAAAAACCTACCATACTTTTATTTCAATAGGAACGCTAGTTGCGTTATCAAAGCCCAACCCACTAACATGAGAATTAGGCTATCCACATACAAACCTCTTTTCACTGAAAGACTTGAACACATTTTACGGTGTTTTTGTTCAATTCATTTCCCGAAGGCTTTGAGACTCCTGACGATCTAGTCATTTTCTGGAGATGTTTATGGTTTTTTGGAGTAGACTCCAAAAACCAAATTTGAAGTATTTAACTGAAAATTCTTTTAATGCTCAATCATGACACTTATTTTTAAAGCTATTATTTTTAACATAGTTTACATTGTACTATCGAGGAAGTTCATATCTAAGCAGTTTTAAAACAAAATCCCGTGAACACCATGACCACATTTGTTTTACCCTGCGGTAAAACGCGCAAGAGCGCTGCAAGGAAAAATATTCCATAAGGTGCATAGATATGAAATTCCTCGATAGTACACTCAAGCAAAACCTGGGGCGAAAACCCGATTTAATCGCATGTTCCTAGATTATAATTGTAACATCATTCAAGACTAAGTAGTTTGTGCAACGTCAAATAAATCATTTTTTATTACGTACTTCATCCAATTAATTTTTAATCCGATAAATATTACAGGTCCTTTTTGTTCATGTTTTGTGGACAGAAAGAAAAAATAATTATAATTAAAAGGCTAACTAGTACACGGCTACACATCAAGCTATACATTTCCAGTTTACACTGATCTCTCATTGTAAGGAGGAGTTCATTACAATGAGAGATCAGTGTAAACTGGAAATGTATAGCTCGATCTGTAACCGTGCGTACCAGTCGCCAATTTCAAAGTTTATATGTTACTCCGTTATGTTATTAGCTGCTATTTTTAATTAACACTTATTCTACCGACTCACTGGTACAGCAATGAGGACTTACAACCGGAAAGGAAACTTAATTACCATTATAACACGGTCGCGCGCCCGAGCCACTCATAGACAATACCAACTAGAGTAGGGTTTGTGCGCTAAGTCTTAATTAAATAAGAACGAGGTAAATTATAATTTAACATAGCAATATTTGGTAACATATTTTTTTCTTTTAAAAGTAGAGGCTGAGCTTGTAGTAATGGTGTCTTTAGAAAATTATAAGCACATTCTATGGTAGTGAAGCACAAATAAATAAATGGTTTTGTGTTGCCATAATTTTCTAATTGCTCACTAATAGAACAGTTAGTCTAGCCTGGCACTATAGTGGCCTACTATGATACAAAATAATCATTTTGAGCTAACAAACGAAACGCGTTTGAAGTCACTGTGTACTTAGGTATGAATGTATGTTATATTGATGATAAACATTATGTTACATAGAGCATTTTAGTTCCAGGCTAGCCAGTTTATGAAAAAACGTCAGAGTCTGCTCCTGCAGTTTTTGATTTGCAAATTATTTCCAGACATACACCTAGAGAAGAATATGAAATAAATGTAATAAAAAGCAGTGCGAATTAAATGCACAATTCCACTATTTCCTTCGCAGCACTTTACGACTGTCTTGATTTAGTAGCGACTGTATAACAATAATATGCAATAAAATCTAATAAGATCTTAAACATAACCGTTTCTATTACGTATATTACATAACACCTATGTATTGGAAGTGAGATAACTTTTACCAGGAAGGTCTAAAAAAAAAAATTGCCAATACAAAATTATTACAATTACAACCCTAGCCGAATAATAGACATCTAAAACCACTAAGCGTTGCCAGTATAGTAAAGTTTGCCCTCGCTTACTTTAATTTTACTTTTCTTTTTTAATGATAAATTTATTAATACGAAGCAGCTCTAATAGTTTTGACGTTTTGCACCATAAAAGGAAAATGACCATTTATATTTAAGTAAATTATAATATAATTAGATTTGTCAGGATAGGGTTGATACGGGATCGGTAGAAGAATTAAACATGCGTGTAAATTTTACGAGTACCTAGTGATTAGCGTCCTTATAAAAGTAAAGGTATCTTGCATAGTAACATTAAATGCATATAAGTACTAATTGCTGCCATTTACCTTAAGAGCGTTTATACCTTATGAGTGGCAACGTCGCAATTTAGTGTCATATTTCGTGGTTTTTATCATAATATCGGAGCTATATTTAAAAAATGTGTTTAATTAACTTTTTAGAATTATGTGAAAACTGTGTAAAAGGTAAGAAATCGTTGCGTTTACAGTTCTATTTATATGCAAATAATACATTATAACATACGTTATTTTCATTGTAAAATAACTGTAAGCATTACGGTTACTTACTTTTTAAACACTTTCACGTAATTCTAAAAAGTTAATTAAACAGATTTTTTAAATATAGCTCCGATTAAATGATAAAAATTGAAAACCACGAAATATGACACTAAATTGCGACGTTGCCACTCATAAGGTATAAACGCTCTTAACTGTAAATACTAGCAATTATCTCATTAAAGGCGTCAATATAACGAGCTGTATAAATAATTATTAATTCCTGAAATATATCTGCATTACATATTTTTTGCTAAAGTAATATGAAATCCGTCACACTTTACATAACGGTTACCTTTTCTAAATAAATGATTCATATTTATGAGAATGCCTTAACTACCTTGAAACCTGGTTGGCATTTGACAACCCTATCGAGTGTGAGTAAAAAAATGACGTATTACCGGACACCGGATGTAAGTGGACATTTTTGGAAAAAGGATATAGATACCTACATACGGTATGCAAAAAAAAAGCAGGTACATAATACGTGTAACTGTACTATACATAATTATAATTACATTTATGTTGTACAACGCACTATTTATTCATGAATAATAATATAATTCAATGTGTTCAGCGTTACTAGGTATCAAAAGTATACCTAACTGGTATTTTAAGAAAACTACCTACTTATAAGGTTGAATTTCTAAGAAGTGGATTAGGAAACCGCGAAAATCGTGATACTAGGGATGTTATTGAAATAAAAAAAACACTATTTTTAGTAGGTATCAGGCTCAAATCTACCTCTGTATTTTTACTTCGATTTTATTCATACAGATGTTAAAAATAGAATCTATGAATATTCCTCACAGAATTTTCATTGATGAAGCAGTGAAAAAATGTGGACCTAACTAATTCATATTTAAATTTGTTAAAAACTTGCAGAAAACACTCCGTTTCTAAGATAAAACCTGAAATAGGGTACGCAAGTGGCTGCTTACTTAATTTGCATTTAATTAGAATTTTTCCTTGTGAATATTTTCATATTTAGCTTGAAAGAATTTTCTATATTATATAATATATTAAGTATAGAATTTTCTATAAATTTTATAAAATTCATTTTATAAAGGCGTTTACCATCATCAAAATTAATTGAAGAAAACAATTAACCGAACTTTTATCGTTTAAAATTATGATTAACCAACCAATGATAACTTTAAAAGTCACAATCATTCGTTGACTTTTTTGCGGACTGTACCAACTTGTCCGACTAGTGTTTCAATTCGCCCATAGTTTCGTCTTCAGTAATATCCAAATAACGGCTTTTTAATCGCTATAAGACATAAAGCCGAGCTTCTTAATAACGTTAACTAGGCACCACTGTCCATCATAATGAACGAACAAGTTACTTAATATTAATAAAAAAAAGCACCTGCGGGCGTCGGGCCCCTTGGTTCAACGCACCGGGTCGACGGACGCACCATACGATACCGTACGCCGCGCCATAAGAAATATACGCCCAGCCAACCTGACCAAATCTGGGAGTGTGCACGCACGCAACAAATGAACGCATGCAAATCATCTCCGCATCGCGGCCGGGTTATCAACCATTAAGAGCCAGTGAGTCATGACGTCACTGCATAGCACAAAACAAGTTACAGGTGCTAGTCCGACAACACACGGATATTGAATGACCGCGGTAGAAATTATTGTCAAAATTGTTGGTTTACCAAGGCAAGGTAAGTACATAAGCATCGTTTCTTTTTAATAGTTGGTAGTTTTTTTTATGAAACGACTCGTGGTCGGGTACTTAATTGGTAAGTATGTCAGTTTTATGGTTTCTTAATTTTTTATTAATGTTGCCATATTTGTTTTTTACCCTAACTTACCCATAACTTTAAGTAAACTCTGTAAACAATTCAATTTCAGATTAATTTGGTAAATATCACAACTCCATTGATTTTCTCATTGCTAGATCACCATCATCATTCTCATGCCCGTACCTCGTGCCCGAAACATTAATGTTGCGCCGACTACAAATAAATTAGGGGTATTTGTGGTCGGCGCAACATGACTTTTTCTTGCATGTATACTTCTCTATTAGTCATCTCGGTACTCGGTAGTCACCCCCTTTCTAGCCATATCATTGCTAGATATTAATAGATATTGATGAAAGGATCTATGAATGGAACTAACGCCACTCTAATTTGCACAGAATCAAATCAATTTGCCAGATCGTTAACATACATATTGATCATTCAAATGGACATCAATTTTGTAATATGTATTCAATATTCATATTATTAACTTACTGTCAAGTAATAGAAAGACAAAAACAACTTCTTTTTTTTCGGAATTTTTGATATTTTTCTAAAAGAATCGATATTTATTCGGTTCGGTAGCAAGATTCGCAAAACTAGCATAAGTTATAAGAATCAATTTCTACGAATCATAAAACGAAGTTTCAAGACGACAAAGGCGCTAACAAAAGTCTAATTTACCATCACCGTAATATAACGTAAAAAAGCTCACAAAAAATTGTTTTGATTCTGTAGCAGGCTTTTATTGTATCCCTAGAGGTCAATACACGGACGCTACCTACAGATTAATCCTTTCATTGATTGAACGATTACCCGTTGACGATTACGGACGGTAAATTGTAGTTATTAATAATTCTGTCTAAGTAAAAGGCAGGACCTGGGATGTACGAGTGGAATATCAATCAACTATATGTAGATTAGGTAACAGTGGCATGGTGCTAGTGAACTATGAATGATTTAAATCTTGTGTGAAGAGTAGGCAACACTGGTAGGTTTTGTATAGTGTAAAAAACAGGCAACTAAAAATTAAATTAAAAAGGAGGTTCTAAGCGTTCACAGATTTTTTTTCTTTCCATTGTGTAGCTCTCTAGCTGATACATTCTCTCTAGTTGTTGAATAGCAAAAGATAATGTCTCACTCTTCACTATGATTATGAATAGCTTCCCACAATCCATGTTAATATTATTAATTGGCCATTTCCTGATTTCTGTGCCACAAACATGGGAGTTAATTTTATTTGAATGGACTTCATTGAAGTAACAGTTTAATGATAATTTGTCCGTTTGTACTCCTATTGTTTGAGCGAGGGTTAGATTTTAGGGAGGAATTGTCATCGGTACCGATTCGTTTCACTCCCCTTTAACTGTTATGATTCTTTTTATCGTTTCCCTTACAAGATGGTCACTGATTTGTTTTAAATTGGGGTGTCATTCCTGTACTAAAACTTGTAGATTTCCCTCTTCAGAATGAGTGATTAGTGTTGCCAATACAATTTTCATAACCTCAAGGTATGTGAATTTTCCACTTGATGTATGAGAAATCAATCGGAAAGTAGTAAGAATTTAGATAAATTATTATTATTATTATTATCCAGACCTGAACAGGTACTTACGATACCAATTATGCAGCCATGCATTATCTGTGCTATTCATGAAGATCATTCGTAATGCATAGGTACACTGATAAGATAACGTCCCATATATGCATAGTTGTTACTAATTATATAGGTAAGCATTATGCACCTATTCTTATAAAGTTGTTCAGGAAAATTCAAACAAACACGACGTTAAGGGAAGCCTAAAAATCCAAATTGCTCACTTCTAATTTCGCCAGGATGAGGGTAAGTTGTCTAATCAACTTAATTTATACGTCATTCAGGTCTTTTTACCCGCTTACGGCGAAGTCAAAAGGAGGGTATGTACCTGTGTATATACAGCGTGGCGCTGCAATGGTGACCTTAATTTAACACACATATACGTTTTCACATTTTCGTTTCATGACAATTTTTTATTTCCATTAAACGTTATTATTTACAGATTTATTAAAGAATTTAGGAAATAGCATCTTAGAGCAACCTGTACTTAAAGAACTGTCGCGCAGCGGTCATTTCCCTCGGTCACGGATCATAATTTCGCATCAATGAAATTAAAACGAATAAGCAATACTATTAGGATGAAACAAATGCATAGAGTAGGCGAATTTAAGGAAATTTCCTTTGTTGGCGAGCAGCGCAGGCGACGCGCGCTCTCCCTTCCACCCACCCGCCGCACCGAACACGAATTCTTTTTTTGCTTTTCTAGTGCTAGTCGAACCCGTGTCCTTGACGCACTTATTTACACTAGTGCGCATAATTACGTCGCGAAAAAGACTCTTAGCTATTGTTTTATTTATTTCTTTTTGTGTAATTAGGATAGTAATTAGATCATGGTACTGCGATAAAGACACTTTGATTGGTTTTCGTTTTCTTATCTAGTAGGTACGTTTACACCTCTTGCGATACGGACGCATTTATTTGTGCTATTAGTGCTTGTGTAAACTTATGATCGTGATGGCAGTGATTAGTGATGACAGTTATTACTAATAGTAACAAGAGAGGGTGATGTGATAAGTGTTTGTACCACTTGCGCCGCTCGGTTTCTTTGATAATATGCCGTCAAAGAATCGGACCGATCACGAGTAGGTACAAGACGCGATGCGCGGTTGCCAGCCCGCGAACCGACACATTGCCGCTCCGAGTTAACGTAAGCGAGCTAGGTAAGTAATTTCATGAATGAATTTTTGCAAGGGTGATCCCAATTTTAATGACTTTTTTATTATTTAGTTTGTTTGAAAAATTTTTTTTTTCAGTTTACGTATTATTTTAACCTATCAATATTTATATGGTTAATGGGCACTAGCCCTACCCGTGTATTAAATTAAAGTCACCATTGTAGCGCCACGTTGTATATGCATGTATGTTCAACTGTTCCCTCATAAATTCTAAACTACATATAATAGGTAATTTAACAAATGAGGTATCGTTGAAGGTGTCTTGATCGTCACACTTAGGTAAGCTGTACGATGCATATGCCTTAATTACATGACGTGTGACTCCGGATTTTTAATTAATTTGTTTATGATGGCTTGTTTATACCTTTTTAGTTTTTCTTTTTCTCCTAGTTTGGTTTTAGTTTAAACTAACTTTTATTTTCTAAATATACATGTTATGATATTCTTGAAGCAAAAACATAATAAACAAACCGTGAGTAAATCCTCGTACACACGGCTACACATCAAGCTATACTATCCAGTTTACACTGCCCTCTCATTATAAGGAATTCCTATACAATGCGAGATCAGCTTATACTGGATAAGCCGGCTTCACCGAAACAATTCGAGACTCCTTGTTATTACATCAAAAATATTAATTACTTGCTCAGACTGGTTTGCAAGTACCTAACAAATACTAAATTAGGCTTCCAGGCTTGCAATGCTGAAAGAACACGGGTGGGTTTTAGTCAGTAAGAGTCTGACACGCCCTCCCGCTCCGCCCAGAGCGGTAGAAGTTATTTTGATGATTTCCCAACCTCAAACAAAAAAAAAAAGTTTGGAAAAAACTACATATTAAGCAGGTCTTAATTATATCCATATTAAGGGTTGCCCGCGAAATTTAAATGTTCTTACGTATTTTGCAATTTGCAGGTCAATGTCCTGGTTGTATATGGAACAAAATATGTATGATTCGTGACCGTAACAAGTATGCAATAAACTCATCAATACAACCCTATAAGTTAATTGAGTGACTTTTTCATGAAATAGTCATTATCTCTGTCTAAGAAAATTTGAATTTCGCGGGCTACTCTGGCGCTTCCTCCTCATGCGTGACTGCGCTATCGATTAGAAATCTAATCGGAGCTCTCCAAAGGATTTCTATATATCGTTAATCAAGAATTAGCGAACATTCTAGAGATTACAAATCGATTCAAATAGTGATAATTAAACATTCGTTTGTCTTGGGAGTTACGTCACTGAAGGATGAAATAGTTATGTTGATTTAATTACCACCGTATAGGTACGAATATCAGCGTGCGCCGATTTAAATGTGATTCACAGTTAGTTTATCAACAGCACAAACGAAAGTTTGCGCGCATACCTAGCGATATCCCACTGTATTCTCTCACCAATTTCTAGAATGTGTATCAGGGTTGTCGCTCTTAGAAAGTCGCGAAGCTATGAGAATTATCCAACACAATATTTCCGCGCATGATAAAGGGAAGTCATAACATTCATAGGAAATACCAATTTTGATTACAAACACAAGGTTTAGGTAGGTACCAATAGTTTGTTATCAGCACTACCGTGCTAACTTTCATTCCATTCTCGGGGTGTTTCCGTTTTCATCCCACGTTTTCATCCCAGGAGTTAAAAATAATAATAATTATTCCGCTTTCAACGGTAGAAAACGGAATAAAATATTCGTGGGATGAAAACTTGGGATGAAAACGGAAACACCCCATTCTCGCACTTTTATGACGGTAGGTAGGTACAAACGTATTCAAGCAAATGCAACGAGGTATGCGGTATAATGCATTAGAAAACTTTTTCTTTACTCGAGTATTGTTCAGCAATTGTTTCAACATGAATGGAACTTAGTAGAATTATAACATTCAAACTTGTGTTACAATCAATTTTCAGCGGTACAATAACATCGCACCTCTCTTTCACTGTTGTTTGGCAGATCGCTAATTAAATCAAATCATCACCTTTGAGCGATAACACTATATCAAGCAAGGTCAACTCACCGGGTCAATGTCCGCCTCCCAGACGTCCTTCAAATCGTTAGAGATGTCGAAGTAACCCTCCATCATGTCGGGGCCGGTGTTCACGACGGCCTCCGACTATAAACACAGAGGAATCCTCCAAGAAAAACTCGCACAAAACACAGCAATCTGTCACTCTCTTATTGTCCACCGAGCGGGCGGAACTCGCTAAGAATGTAAACTGCACCAAGACCAACTGTCAAACGAAGCAAACTTCACAGAACACTGTGCATCATCACAAGTTTACGTTTCACTATCGACGCCCATTTGTTTTTGCAACAAAAAAAAATTCTGAAGTTTCACTGCACGCGAGGAATGTTGTGAAAACGCTGAGCGCAAATGATACGCACAGTCGCGGCTACGTACGGCCGGCGAATGCGAGAGCGGCGTCCACTCCCCCCTCCCCCACTCCTCACGCGCCCCCCTGCCCCTCTGATACGAACCTCTCATTCATAACGTGATAGGGGGTAAAAACGTCACGAGCCGTTAGGGGGCTGCCCACACGACAATACGACGGTAATTATGTGGGTACTTATCAGTCAATGAAGTGCAAGTCGGTCGAGAGATGAAGCCGTGGGAATTCACAGAGTAACACCGGAGCAATAACAAACAATAACCGTTCATGTGTTTATTAAATAAATTCGTAGCAGTACTGTACATGCGTATTGTGTATAAATAGCTTATTTCGTTAAAATATAATTATTGTTACATTCAAATCTGGGGTCAATTGATATTTCGACATAAAAATAGATTATTTATAAATATAAATCGTAGATACGTACAATATAGTTAAATAAATCGGTTCTAAGTATAAATGAGGATAAATAGACTAAAATCAGCCGATACTTACCTACATACCACTTATTAAAAAAACAAATACAATAGAAATAATGGAATGCACATTTACGTACTTGCCTTTAAATACAAATAATCATTAACAAAAAATCTACATAAAAATCTCATATTTTGTTTCAAATTTTTTAAATGAACTACTGCATGCTAAAAATAATACATGAGAATATTCTACTTAAAACTAAATTCAGATCATAAAAAAGTCACTACTCACTACATCCATGCTAAAATACTTTCACATCTTCAGTACAAATCAGACTCATAAAAACTTTTGAAAGGTCCAGAGAGGAATAATTAACATAGAGGAGTCTTGAGAGAAGAAAATCACTGCAATATAAACGTCTCTTTCTTCTTTACGAAACATCATGTGAGTTGGAAAGAGTTCCCTATAGTATTTTCCCTCTAGATTACTTTCGGCAGTAACTTTGGTCGCGAAACAAGAGGATGCGATTAAGTTTTCTTATTTTTGGGTGGTCTTATTATAATGATAAGGTAACCAATGCGTCTACATACGCTCAGACGGTCCCCGCGGGGTAATATCGTAACACACTCACAACGGCCTTTCATTTTGACAATTCAACAACATTCATTGCGTCATTTACGTTGCCAAGCATACGAATTTTTCAAACAATGCAATGCATAAGGAATTTCCATCATAATATTTCTGATTGTGATAAAAAGTATACCTTCGCAATTGTGGTGTCTCTGTTAGTTATTACTCTTGGTCCGAACCACAATTTTACGGTTTCTGACGTTTTTTTTTATCGTACGCGGAAAAAGGCTAGTTTGTAAAAATTAACGCTGTGAATTGCCACTGCCAACATGTGTCACACTGCCGCAGTTTCCGGGACAAAATAGTAACAAGAAACCGCAATAGCGGGTTAAAACACCAATAGAGTGCTAATATGCAGACTCTTAGTATGTATACCGATGCGCGATATTTATTTTACCAAACCAAATAACTCAGCCACGGTATCAGAAAGCCTATTTAAGGGCCTGCCAGTCTATTCTGTAAAATATCACAGTGATAATTTAGGTTAAGTGAGCTTGAAGTGAATTGTCATCCCACCTGACGCTAGATTGACAGCTCACCTCAAGCATTAACTTCACCTAAGTTTTCATAGTGTGATTTTATCAGATTATTACTGCTGATTTGTAAATCTGCCATAAAATTTTCAAAGCTGTTTTGATTGCTAAACTAAAATAACAAAAGACACGAGATTAGACAACATTATATCAAATTAAATAAGCTTTCGGAAGCCAAGAGTAATGAAATTAAAACATTTCATCTCAAACGCATCAGCGTTGAGCGAATTTGATTCTAAAGAGAAGTGCGCCACTGTGTTTTCCATTTTGCTTTTATCGAATTTAATTCTAAAAATATTTGCGCCACTGAGCTTTCCATTTATTATCTACTCCGTGTATTTAGTACCATAACTTCTGCCACTACTTGTGTCCGTTCCTTTTCGGCGGTACCGTAAACAGTGAGGGTACATGCGTCAGTAAGGCTGATATTCCTCCGTGAAGTATGCACACTCTTGGCACACTACACTTCACAAGGTAGTCACTGAACTGAAAAGAAAAGAAAAGAAAATAATAATAAAAAAAAGTCGTATTCAAATGGGTTCTACACTTTTGCCTTACAATAATTACATACATAATTTACTAGCTTTCGTTCTTGACTACGCCCGCTTGGATGTCGAGAATTATTCGGGAATGTAATACCGGGATAAAAAGTCTGCCCGTATGCCAAATTTCATTCAAATTCATTCAGCAGTCAAGGCGTGAAAGAAAAGGTAACAAACTGACAGACAGAAATAGTTTCGCATTTATAATACTAGTTTGGATGGATTAAACATTGATAGACTCCCGCACACCGAGAGGAGGCCTGTGTCCCAGCAGTGGGAACATTATAGGCCGATGATGATGATGACACAGCCAAATGAGTTGAAATTTACTCCTTGCCACGTTCAAAATTTCATTAGAGAACATACATAACAACATTACGCCTTGTTGTCCTGAGGAGTTGGTCAGAGGTATACCTATATAGTACACCCACATTTCGCCAGACACGTTTAAGAGGGCTATCACAATTTTTCTTGTATTTGAGTGTTTAAAGAGTCACACACTCAAATACAAGAAAAATTTTGATAGCCCTCTAAAGTTCCATGTAATAGGGGGCGACCATATTGCCATCAACCGGGCACAAATCTAGACTCGGGGCTGCTACTGAAAAATTCCAGATGGAAGAACCCAATAACACTTTGCCCGACCCGGGAATCGAACTCAGGACCCCACGCTCAGCAATAGCGCTTGTGACCTCTAGACCAACGAAGTAGGCATGAGAAAAATGTGTGTGTGTGAAACTCAAACTCAAATAAACCAATTACAGGCACTTTTGAATTGTCTATATAGGAGTCGATCAGTCAGAAAGATGAAGCTAGTTGAAGCACTTCATTTCTTCATACGTACACTGATGAGAGGACTATGAGACTTATTCAATTTATTCTCTGCCCCAATAAAGGACATTAAAATACGCTGAAAATGTTACAGCCGCTGAAACACGTTTTAAATGTTTGCGCTTAACATTGACTTAAGGATATAGGTTAATATAATGCTAATAATATAGTCTGGCTATCAATTTTATTTGGAATTAATTTTCATGTTGAGAATATCGTTTTCATATTATTACTCGTTGATATTGATTTTAGTATGTATAGAATTCAAGCATTGGACTAGAAATGTCTTTATAGGGTGCAGCTCTTATCAAACTATGTTAAATAAAACATAAGGTTTAAATAAATACTTATGTATTTATCAGTAGGCCAATTCTCGTACTTAAAAAACGTTCAAATTCAAGTCGCAATCTCATCTCAGCGACAATCAATGTCAAAAACCTGTCAAAAATGTATGTAAATTGATTGTAATTTTGACAGATTGAGACTGGGATTATAATGCGGAACTGTCTTAAAAATACGGGAATTGCCCCTCTGATCTTTTGAAATATTTGACCATGAATTTTTTTAAACAGATCGTCAGTAAACCTGCCAGAAAATCTTAAAGTTTTACTATTGTGATTGGTCAACTACAAAGAATATTTAAAAGTAACTATGATTTAATACCATCTTAAAAGGTAGGGTCCGGTAGGGACATACAGACACATACTCGAGCTAGGTGGAGCGACGACCTTCACAAGGTGAATGAGAGTAGGCAGTAGTCCAGTTAATTTAATTGGCGTGTGATTGGAGAGGCCTATGTCCAGTGGACGTTTATAGGCTGATAAACCGTACCCCCGTAGGGAATAATGACGAACTGCCATACCAACTTTCATCCCCTATTTAACCCCCTTTAGGGGATGTTTTTTTTTAATCCTACCTTTGTGCTCAACTTCGTTATATGTTATTTCATGCTTATAAACCCAAGCTGTTTTCTTGGCTTTTCATTTATCATCATCAGCCTATAATGTTCCCACTGCTGGGACACAGGCCTCCTCTCGGTGAGAGGCAGCAGGCCGTAATCCACCACGCGGGCCCAGTGCGGGTTGCCAGATTTCACGTCTTTCGAATTTTTGATTCTTGGACATGCCAGTTTCCTCACTATGTTTTCCTTCAACCGTTTTGAGAGCAGTGGTGATGAAATTATTTACACAGAGTAAAGCGCCTGTCTGGGTTCGAACCTACGACCTACAACTCGTAAGTCACGGTCGATACCACTGGGTCACCACTGCTCTCTTTTCATTTATAATTGAAAGAATTGAATATATGATAAAATACTTAAAGCAGGCTTTCAGAAACCGAGGAAAGCCATATTATGAAAGTGATTTTTTTTTTCGTCATAGTTGCGTATATATTAATATTCTAGTGTTATTTATTTTAGAAGTATGTATGTATGTATATTCTCATACTATTCGTTTTATTTTATTAAGTGAATTGTTTTTGATTTTATGTATTTTATTTTCTATTTTAGTCTTACACACGCTGTCTACATCTCTAAATCTGCTATCCTATCGCAGGTATGCTGGAAGAGATTTCATTAGAAATAAGCATCACCTTTGTACCTATTTTTCTGTTTTTTTTCTTCTTGTCTGTTTATATAAGTGTGTACATAAATGGTTAAATAAATAAATAAACAAAACATAATTTCCCTCTTCTTCCTCTCACCATTCACAGCTTGATAAACGTCTTTCCATAGAAACAAAACAAATAATAATAATATAGTTATACCGCGAACACCACTAACTGAGGTTCACCGTTGATCTTAAAAGTAGGCGTCCATTATAAACGGCCCGAACTTAGACGCGCTGACTTTAATGGGGTTATTGACCACTTGACAAGCGAGTTAGTTATACTTCACACTACACCTGTGGGTATGATATCATCACCGGCATGACCGTATTGGTATAGAAGATGAATTCAAATGATTAATTATTTTTATTTCTGTAAATTAGTATAAAAAACACGCTTTTACACATCAAAAATGAATTATGTTTTAAAACTAGATGAGTTCGGCGTTTCTTATCTGACTACTCTGAGATGAAAGGTCGAAACAAACTCAGAGGACACAGAATCTTTTAAAGTCCAGACTTAGTCTTGGTCGGGCCATAAGAGGATCATGCAGATTAAAGGGAAAGTGCCAGGTTGCCCGCGAAATTAATATTTTCTTACGTTTTTTGCAATTTTCATGCAGGTCAGTGTCAGGTTGTATTTTGAACAAAATATTTGAAATAGTCATTCAATGGGATTACTTATATGAACTTACGAGGGTGTATTGATGATTTTAATGATTACACAATCAGCCTATAATGTTCCCACTGCTGGGACACAGGCCTGCTCTCGGTGAGAGGGAGTGGGCCGTAATTCACCACTCGGGCCTGGTGCGGGGAGGTGGATGTCACGTCTTCGATTAAAAATTGAATTTCGCGGGCTACCCTGGCGCTTCCCTCATAATGGTGTATGAGATGAATCCGAAAACAGAACTTATATGATAACCCAATCATTTTGTTTCGTATTGGCTGGTTGGTCTTCTGGACTAAAGTGCCAGAATGAGAAAGGGAGAGTAGAGTTCCGAATTCCGAGTTTGTCAGTTGATTTATTTTTTATTTAATTTTATATGGGTTTGCTCTTGACTCTAGTCTAGGTCAGTGGTGACAGAGACAGAGTCGACGATGGATTGAGCTTACCCAGAAGATATAAGACTTTTTCATCCTTTGGTCAGGTGCTAGTGGTGAAAGGGCGAAGCAAAAGGCTTCGATGGCGAAGCGTTTGTTTGTCAGTAAGGCGTGCTACACGTACACATTTGTTATACTTATTCGTTTTCACCGCTCGGTTGTGCCAAATTATGTCGACCCGAACAAGTGTGTAGCATCCCTAAGGCATAGTTATTCACTTAAATTAGCCTAAGACTTATTCTTTAGTGTAATAAAATAACTTTCACAAGATATTTTTTTTTATTTATTTTTTTCACTTATAATACGTATTTTAAGAGCGTTTATACCATATGAGTGGGTGGCAACGTCGCAATTTAGTGTCATATTTCGTGGTTTTCAATTTTTATCATTTAATCGGAGCTATATTTTAAAAATCTGTTTAATTAACTTTTTAGAATTACGTGAAAGTGTTTAAAAAGTAAGTAACCGTAATGCTTACAGTTATTTTACAATAAAAATAACGCCCTGCAAGTTTCCAATGTATTATTTGCATATAAATAGAACTGTAAACGCAAAGATTTCTTACCTTTTACACAGTTTTCACATAATACTAAAAAGTTAATTAAACAGATTTTAAAATATAGCTCCGATTAAATGATAAAAATTGAAAACCACGAAATATGACACTAAATTGCGACGTTGCCACTCATAAGGTATAAACGCTCTTAACCATGAGTTATAATCAGTGATCGAAATAGGTGGAGCTAATATACCTAAAGTTCAAAGAACGGAGACCAACAAAAGTGGAGACTTTCTTACGACCACGACGACGAGTCAATAAGAGCAAACCCATCTTAAATAAAAAATAAAAAAAATCGGAATGTTTATTCCGAGCTTCAGGACATCACTTAAGTAGGTACATGTAATATTCATGTTATTAATACAGTCAACTAATTGAATTCATTTTCCTTTTTAACCGACTTCAAAAACAAGGTGAACGTTCTCAAAAAACCAGTAGATACGTTTTCTATTGTTATTAATCCAGGTAAAGAAACATGAAAATGAATCATTGTGGGACTATAAAATATGTACCAATTACTTTCCCGAAAAAATATTTTGCCGAAGGCGTCTCCACTTTGTCTGTTATTTTTCGAACTTTAGGTATTTTAGCTCTACCTATTCCGATCACTGGTTATAATCAAACTGCGCAGCAATAGGCGAAGTACGGCTAGTATGAAAATAATTAAACGTGCAGACGCCTACGTATTTTATTTAATGAGGCTAACATACAAACTGTACGAACTCAGCAGACACAGCGACGACATTCTATTGCTGTTCAAATAAGGCGGAGTACTCTGCCATCTATGGACGTTTTCGGTAACTAATTATGAAATTACTTTTACGTGTATGATGTTTTGATGATTCACACTTACGGCTTGATAGCAAATTCTATTTTCTGATGGCTGAGCTCATGTTGAACAAGATCTACAATATTGCTACAACTAACGCCCTCTACTGACCTGTATTATAACCATTTTTTTAAACGTTGCCCCGCACTATGAATTTCTCCTGTATCGTGGGTGCGTTTACAAACATTTAAACTCAC
Organism: Brachylomia viminalis; assembly: GCA_937001585.2. Lineage (NCBI taxonomy): Eukaryota > Metazoa > Arthropoda > Insecta > Lepidoptera > Noctuidae > Brachylomia > Brachylomia viminalis. Next base: position 18,078,432 of record OW443299.2, read on the forward strand.
ATACACAAACAACTACTTGCATTTGTTTGTTTTGCTACTTCTGTGCGGGAATCAAAGTATCCTTATCAAAAAAGCATGTTATAAAATTAAAGACTATGTTGAAGACAAGGAAGTTTGGCAACAGTTCCTTCTGCACATGTGGCTTCTCTGGTACCTCACTAATGACGTCACTATTACAATGTCTATTAACTGCTCCCAAATTACGATGTTTAATTTTTACATGCTTCTTTGTCATAATCCAGATTTGTTATAGTCGTAATGGCAATCATGTCATTTGGTTTAAATAGGCTTTTATTTTTTATTATTCTATTTGTCTTAGATATCTTCGTATTTTGTAAATGTGAGAGCGTTCTAAGCCTAACTTGTAAACTGTAGATTTGTAGACCATTTTCTATCTTGTTAAGTATCGTACCTGTTGACTGGCCTGCACTGTCCTTCCATACGTATAAACACTGTAATTTGAAAACATTGTAAAAGCCAATTAATTTTAAAAGAGAAACCGTGGAGTTTCTTGCCAGCTCTTCTCCATAGGAAACGACCGATTGGAGCCGTGCACCTTTATTTTTATTTAAGATGGGTTTGCTCTTGACTCTAGTCTAGATCAGTGGTGACAGTGACAGTCGACGGTGGAGCGAGCTTACCCAGAAGAAGCCTGTTCACTCTCACTTTGAAGAGATTAGGGTTGTATGCGTTCGGAAACACAGACGCAGGTAGAGAGTTCCACTCTTCTGCTGTACGCATAACAAAAGATATTTGGAAATGCTTAGTGCGAATTGGTGGAACAGCAACTAGGTAAGGATGGTAGCTTGCAGTGCGTCTAGATGACCGATGGAAGAAGAGGGCCTGGTGGAATGAGGTTGTGGAGTTCTTGGGCACTCTCACCGAAGTACAATTTGTAGTAGACCGAGAAGCAGGCAACCTTGCGGCGATGAGCCAAGCTGTGAAGCTTGGCATCCACCAGTTTTAAGTCGCCAATGAGCCTCTTAGCTCTGCGTTCAACCGAGTCAAGCGCGGCAAGTTGGTACTTTGCTGAGCCATCCCAAAGGTGGCTGCAATACTCGAGCTCGAGCTCGGCTCGAGCCGATCAGTTACAAAAAAGACCTGTGTCTTGGTGGCGTTAAAAGAGACCTAGCACCTAGCTTCTTATGACGTTTCATAAGTGTCCATGTAGGTTTATGTGAATTAAAAATTTTGATTTTGAGGGTTTTGTGTTTAGCAGTGTGATAATCTTTATTTTGATGGCAGTTTTATTCCACTTTATTGTTTGATTGCCATGACGGTGTCGGACTAGTTATACCTTTTATTTACGAATTCCCAAACTACCATTTAACTATAAAACTTTTCTTTTTGTCGCTATAATGATCCTTAAATTGATAGAGAATTTAGAGACATAGGCCAAAATAAAATGAGTTTCGTTTCATAATTCCGCCGTTTTGAATACTCATGCCATCTATCGGATCTTGATCTGTACTATACGCGGCCGTAAATAATGGGTCATAGATTTATACAAAAGGGGCTCGTGGCTAAGTAATAACAGTCGCACGAGTCGATCGATCAGGTTAAGCTACGCTTGCCGCGGTCGGTCCGTGGATGGGTGACCATCCTTACATACTGAGACCCCGCCGTGTCTCGGAAAGCACGTTAAGCCTTTGGTCCCGGCTGTCATTCTTGGATCTTTGACAGGCATTACGGGTCAGAAGCTCAAAAGTCTGACAACCAGTTTTACTAAGGGGTATCGTGTTATCCAGTAACGGTTGTGAAGGTCAGATAGGCAGTCGCTCCATGTAAAATACTGGAATTCAGCTGCATCCGGTTAGATTGAAAGCCGACCCCAACATAGTTGGGAAATGTCCAGGGGCCGTACTATGACGTGTTAACACCATCATGATTCCGTTGCGAAAAAGAGATAGTGCTATCGGCCATGTATAGCTCCGTCTCTCTTTCACGCTGGAACAATGATGGAATTAACATGTCATAGTACGGCCCCAGGTAGTTGAAGAAGGCCATTGATTTTTTTGATCTTTACTAAAAGTTCTGCTTTGTAGATCGTGTTCTCTGTCACTCATAACTGTGTGTGACAGTCTCTTTCTAAATCTCGATATGTCTTAATAACGCCCGATTACTGCAACCATGACCGAGATTATGTCTGGACTTTACAAGGGACTGACCTCTGAGTTCGTTTCGGCGTATCTTCAAAGAATAGTAGGATAGGAAATAGCGACCCCATCAAGTATTTAAAATATTATTGACGTGTAAAAGTGTTTGTATAAACCTACATACAGAAATAATAATAATATCATTTATGGTTAACTTACTAATTGAGCAGTCTCTTCTTCAGCGGCGGCAACGACGACATTCTTCTTCAATTTGATGGCCTCTTGTATAACTCTTTGTGGGTGCAACCCTAGCGCTCTGAGTTCATGTTGACCGAGGTGGACCCCGCTGTACGGCACGTTTATACTGCCATCTATGCAGCTTTTCTCGTAACTATAGGGAGAACAATAATTAGGGTTAGACTTTAACAAAAAAAATATGTTTTTTTAAATAAATACAAGCTGGCAGGGACGCGCAAACTGAAATCAGTGAATTCAGAACATGATTCTAGACCCCCCTTCTTTTCTTTTTTTGAGGTTGGGATATCATCAAATAACTTCTCCCGCTCTGGGCGGAGCCTGAGGGCGTGTCAGGTTCTTACTGACTAAAACCCACCCGTGTTCCTTCAGTTGCCTGTGCCAGGGGCCACGGTAACACTTTCGGACTTTCCCGCAACCCTGGCACCCCTGGCCGGTAATCGGCCTCGGATTCCCGGCACCCAGGGGCCATAGGGGCGCGAGGGCGTGAATTTTGCCTCTCCCTCACGCGTTCTGCCTCCTCCTTCGCGAGCATTACTGCTTCGCAGAAGGAGGTGACGGCTTCCCATGCTAGATCCCCCTGCGTAGACGGTTATTAAAAAAAATCGCTGTTCCATACATTTTGACCGCGTAGGTATAGCAGTTTTCTATGAAATAGCATTTTTTTAATAACCGGCGTTAAATTTCTACGCTAGGGGGTCTAAGTGCTGAATTCATGGTTTAAGTTTGCGCGTCGTTTTCCCTGCCACCCTCTATAAATAAAATTAGCAACTTCAGACAATTTTGAAATGTTTTTACAATGGCGTGGCGCTACAATGGTGACATATATATACGTTTTCACATTTTCGAGTCATGAAGAAATTATATTTCCATTAAACGTTATTATTTACGGTATTTAAATTTTATAAAATACCATCTTAGAGCAACCTGTACTTAAAGAACTGTCGCGCAGCTGTCATTTGCCGGGGTCACGGATCATAACATCGCATCAGTGAAATTAAAACGAATAAGCAATACTATTAGGATGAAACAAATGCAAAGAGTAGGCGAATTAAGGAAAGAGACATCCCTTTGTCGGCGAACAGCGCAGGCGACGCGCGCCCTCCCTTTTTTTTTCAATTTACGAATTATTTTAACCTATCATAATTTATATGACTAATGGGCACTAGCCACCCGTGTGTTAAATTAATGTCACCATTGTAGCGTCACGTTGTATAAGTAAAACATAGTTATTAAAAATACATTATGATCATCGGATGAAAAAATCAGACACTGGTTAAATTCAACAACATTGGCAGAACCACTTTTACAGAGATACTTACAGTAAATTGGACCTTATATCAATGACACAGCATTTGTCTTGGCATATCAGCGAGAAGAAATCTGACAAATTAATTCTTGGACTGATTTCAGTAAACAACGTTTCCATTGGTATTTCCACTATATCCTGAAAATGGAACTTATATGAATGAACATTGAACTGAAAGGCCATCGGATCTCCAAAAAAACTTAAAATCGATAAGTTTATCGACATAACTGACTAGGATTATACCAGGAGCCAGCTTTCGTGCATTGATCTACTATCTTGCGAAAATTGTAAGGATTCATCTGATCCTAGGAAACTATCGAAAGATAACCTGGACCAATTTCCAGGGTTAAATTTATTTGTTTATTTATTATGGCACTTCAATGATTAGTTCACAAAAACATTACCAGAGAGAATTTATTATTATAACATAAATACTACAGCGAACTTGTCACAGAAAGGTGTGCACAGCACTTAAATACATAGTTTCCCTATCTAAAATTAAAGTGATAAAAATAATATTAAAATCAAACAAATCAATAAAAATACAGAAACAATCAATGAATCAAATTAAAATAAATAATAATAGTAGGTAAATTAAAGGTATATTAAAGAGTTAAGGTGTAACAATAAAATGCAGAAAAATATATTATGAATGATTAAATTCAACAAAAATCAATTGCCATCAATTAGCAATCTACATGTTGCCGCAAAAGATAATTGCGAAATTGAGCCAGTGTGTTGCGAGATGTCAAAGATATTGGTGCGAGAGTGGTTTTCATTATACACCCTCATGAAACGGGTCAATGGCGCTTAAATTTAATAATAGAAGAAAGTATTAATTGTTTACCATAGGATCCTTTATTTGAGCTTCATTAGTAAACCTTCTATAACTAATACTTCTTGGTGAACTGCGGCACATGCTGATAGATTCCTGTGAAAATATTGTAGTGATAATTATAGGCGAACGACCTTTGTAGTGTGAACGTACTATAAAATTCTAAGCTTATAGCAAGTCTTTGACCTGTCTATTATTGACTTAATAAATGATCACCATTACATGTTTTTGTATTGTGTTTAGTTGGGTGATAAACAAGGCCATTCAAATAATTTATTAGCTTTAATCATACGAACTTGTTGAAGATTTGGCATGCGGAAAATTATTATTTATTATTATTAAGGCTTATCCTACTGAAAGGCCTCCATTCCCTCCTTTTACTTGTCTCTCGCCAATGCCATCAGTTCAGTTCATCCCGTCAGTTCACTGTTCTTGGGACCCACTGGTTTTTGCAATACAGTTCTAACTATTTAATATTATAATGTAGGGTTGAATTCAAAAACTTTGTCTCTAAACTGGTGGGTCTTCTTCAGTGTAGTACTTTTTATTTCAATAGTGATTATTTAAGAGTAATGGTAAGATTAGACGCTACAGTGGTCGTTGAATAATGTATCAAAACAAATTATATAGAGACAGGTATATTCTTAAGGTGATAAATAAATTAAAAATAAATCATAGCTCGAGGGGCGGGCATAAGAAAGTGTACAGAGTCAATTACTTCCACATGAGAAAAAAGAGAGCGCGACTATGCGCAATGGAACCAAAATAAAACAACGTAGGCGCCAAACCGGATAAAAATTGTTTAAAAGTGAATTAAACTATGTATCAAAAATATTTTCATCGAGAGTTTTGAATTACCTAATACGCACATTATGAATGCAATTTTGCAATGAACTTATTTAGGAATTTAGAATTACAGACAAAAATATAAAAAAGCAGAGGTCTTTTCGGAATTTCATTCTATCGAGGAAATTTAAGCCAATTGCCTTTTCCTTCAGTCAGAGTATTAATCAAATAGTCAATAAACATATATCCAAAAATTACATCCTTAGATACATAGTGAAATAAATTGTTACGAAAAAGCCTCCAATTTATTTTGGTACCGCCTTAAGAGCGTTTATACCTTATGAGTGGCAACGTCGCAATTTAGTGTCATATTTCGTGGTTTTCAATTTTTATCATTTAATCGGAGCTATATTTAAAAAATCTGTTTAATTAACTTTTTAGAATTACGTGAAAGTGTTTAAAAAGTAAGTAACCGTAATGCTTACAATTATTTTACAATGAAAATAACGCCCTGCAAGTTTCCAATGTATTATTTGCATATATATAGAACTGTATACGCAACGATTTCTTGCCTTTTACACAGTTTTCACATAATTCTAAAAAGTTAATTAAACAGATGTTTAAAATATAGCTCCGATTAAATGATAAAAATTGAAAACCACGAAATATGACACTAAATTGCGACGTTGCCACTCATAAGGTATAAACGCTCTTAACAGTTTCAAAATTGTGACGGAATTATGACGAAATAACGTCGTAGGTAAATGGTTTTCACAATCATGCCAAGGTATCAAAAACATCTTTAAAGTTAATAACAGAAACTGCATTGTAGATTAGCTATTGTTAAATGCCCTTGACACACTCTCCAATGTCAATGTCAGACTTGAACAAAAAGACATTCATGAACGCAAACTTTAGTCGGAAATGTGACTTTTTGTACCTACACCAATAAAGAAAAATTTTTTGTTACTTCGATAATTCATTTGTCATAACAATTGATCGGATGTTCTTTATTCAGTAAACCAATTAAAACAGTCAGCATATTCTTATTTATAATCTACTTGCGTTTATAATAATGTTGATCGATGATTGATTAATAAAGAATAACAGAAATGTTATAATCTTCATTTTGTGAGCTCAATATTGATCATGACGTATTCACATACATTTTAAAATATTTATTACATAAACAAATGAGATAGTAATCATGACTAACCTTGACACACTCTCCAATGTCAATCTCAGGCAGATCAGAGAACAGTAAGATGCACTCGTTGAAGCCCGACGATAGCAATGTATCGCGCAGTTGTCTCAGTATGCCCACTCCCATGAAGAGGGGTAACGCCGGCCCTTCGACTAGCAACGCGTCCCACAGGTGGACTATCTTGTGGAGGGGGAAGACGTCTGGAAAACATTGACTATTATAGAAAATGTGTGTGATTTCAAGGAGATATCAGTATCAATTTCAGCTTTTGGGGTTTTGAACCCTTCATAACTCCATCATATATGTGCCAAGATGCTGTATTATTGAAACTTTGGAAGGGTCATTACTAGGTTACGCTTTTTAAAGCGTACTGCACTTCCCTGTATACGTGCAGTCTATGGGCTGTACTGAAAGGGCAACAGTGCCCTCCGTGTCCAATACAACAACGTGTTCCGGGCGGTGTTGGGGCTGCCCCGTTTCTATAGCGCATCAGGGGTGTTTGCGATGGCACGTATCGGCTGTTTCCACGCTGCTATGAGCAAGCGGTCCCTGGTACGTCGGGTGTGGGCCAGCCCCAATGGCATCCTGGCAACAGGATCATCGCCAACAGATTGGTCTGCCCTTATGTCCGGCATGAATGCGGCAGGCATGTTGCTGTTCCAATACCGGTTAGAAAACTATAATTATTGGGTTTTGTTTATTTTTTGATGACCAGTAATGTGATTTAATTTTTATTGAAATTGTGGGCGTAATAATGAATCTATTGTTACATTATGATTGAATAAATACTAATACACATAATCAGTATATAATGTTCCCACTGTCAGCTGGGACACAGGCCTCCTCTCGGTGAGAGAGAGTGGGCCGTAATCCACCACGCGGGCCCAGTGCGGGTTGGTAGATGTAACATGTCATCGTTTTTTTGGTTCTAGGACATGCCGGTTTCTTCACGATGTTTTTCTTCACCGTTTTGAGAGCAGTGGTGATGAAATAGTTTACACAAAGTAAAGCGCCTGTCTGGGTTCAAACCTACGACCTACAACTCGCACTGGGCCACCACTGCTCAATAAATACTAATAATAATTACTAATGAGACCATTAAACTAGCAGCTTTGAAGTGCTTTCCCAAAATGACTAATGCTCCTTTATTAAAGAAGCTAGTATGGTCGCCGCGTTTATAGAGTTGAATTTTTAACATATTCGTTTTTCTCGCGTTGTATGCATAAAAACGGTGTGTTCCCTTCTTACGACATGTCCCGGGACGCGTCCTAGGTATTTGCATCGCCAATCGAAATCACCACTAGAGAAAACCTTGAAGTATCCGTGGCAAAGTTTTTTTTAATGTGTAGACCAAAATTAACACCAAAATAAAATACTTTTAAAAACTTACGTGAAAACATAGTAAGGAACCATGGTATAGCGAACAGTTCGGGCACAAAGTTAATTTCATGTAGATGCGTCGCTAGTTCCGGTTCATGGAAGGCCGTCATTTGCCAGAACTTGGCTAAATACTCCTTGATGATCGCGCTATTGTCCTTCAAGAAGAACTTGTGTAGGAACTTCGGTACAAAGGCGGAGAGGCAGGCGAAGGCGCGGGCTGGTGGTGGAAAGGTAATACTATCAATAAAAATAAAAAAGGCCTCTTCTTTTCATGCTATCTATTTCTATAAATAGTATAAAACAACGTTGATTTTCGTGACTGTGTGTGCGCTTAGTTCTTCTAAATTACGCGATTGGTTTTGATGCGACTTTCAACATCATTTAGAGCATTATTCAGGAAGGTTACTTTATAAGTATATTAGTCATTCTGAAATCAACTTTATCCGTACTAAACATCGATCAACAATACCGACTAGATATCGGGTCAACGCAAGAAATACGTCTCGGTAAATAACAGCGCACTTGAGACGTGAGCTCTTATTTTGTTGTTTAGTTCGCTTGAAACACAGCCAATGTAAACACGACTTTATTACTAGGTATCATGGTTGTAATTAGGGTGAACTTATAACTGTTTTAAACTTTTTTCACGCGGACAGCATTTAGCTTTGATTTTGTTCGAGACCCGTTATCTAGTTGGTATTGTTGATCGAAGCTACTAAATTAAAGTCTATAATTGTTTTAGTGGGAAAAAAGATTTTGAATAGACTTCAGATAGATAGTCTATATTGTACACGGCTAGAAAATGTGAAGACACAGCATACAGACAATAATACTAATAATTCACATTATAAAATGTCAGTACAAAAGTCATGCGGTGAAAAGTCTTCCTGGTGAAGTCAGCCGGAGGGATGTCTCTGCTACTCGCGGATCGCGTTTGCGAGGTCGTCTCGTATTTATGATGAATTCAATCAATCTGCAGAGCCTTTTCCCATCTATGTTGGCGCCGGCTTCCAGTCTAACCGGACGCAGCTGAATACCAGTATTTTACATGGAGCGACTGCCTATCTGACCTCCACATCCCAATTACTGGGCATTCGAAATCTTTGGGCTTCTGACTACCAGTAACGACTATCAAAGATCTACGAATGCCAGCCGGGACCAACGGCTTAACGTGCTTTGCGAGTCGCTGAGGTGTCTCGGTATGTAATAGATGGTCACCCATCCACGAACCGACCGCGGTAAGAGTAGCTTAACCTTCGATCGACTCATGCGGCTGTTATTATTAAGCCACGAGCACGAAATAATAAAGTTTATCCCATCATAAACCCGACACCGCACTTCATCAACTCTTTGAGAGGCTTATTGTGCAAGAGTGGTGAAGCGTGGAGGGGATATATTTTGTTTATTTACATACCTTCATTGCAGAAGTTCAAGTATAAGAATGGAGCAGTCAACGAGTCCAATCCTTGCCAGTACACATACTGTGGGTTTGTCAAAAGCCAGGCCTTTAGTAGCCTTTTTAATGTCCGATGGCCCGCCGAGCCGCAGAGAAGCCAGCAGTATTGATGACAACGTGGTATGTCCACGTCTATCTGTTAGGGCAAAACAGACTTTATTCCGTGGTGTTACGGTTGACTATCAATCAGCAATTCAAATCACAAAAAAATTTGGAGATCGCTTTATGTAAGCTATATTCAAGTCAAGATATTGTAAACTATGATAAATTCATATACCTAGATTAAGAATGAATTTACTAGACAAGCAATTTTCCGACTACAAAAACAAAAATCATTTGTAATTATCAAGTTTTCAAACAACAGACTCAATGTCATACATATCAAAGTTCAAATTCCATGGCAACGAATTGTTTTAAGACGTTTTCCTAACAAAAGGTCCCTAAAAATCAACTTACAATACATAACGCTACAGTAAATAGTTGAATAAGTAGCGATGGGATACATACAGAACGTCCCACGGATATGCCACATGGAAAGAAAGTACCTTGAATATTGTAGATGGAACATTTTACTGAAAGAAGACATTATTTGAATTTATAAAACAATTTAAACTGCATTCATTGATATTTAAATAATTACATGGTTGAACCGGAAATGGAACCCGTTACGTGAGAAAAATAATCACCCTGTAGCTTTATCATACCGATCGAAAGGCTTCATCATAAGGATTATTTTTTGCGAAATAACATAGTGTCACAAATAAAAGGAAGACCATGAATTTTAACATTTGATGTGAAATTTTGTTCAGAAAAATGAAAAGCTGACATTGCCGTAAGGACATACAACTGACATTATCATAAGTACCTATTACTAATAAATGTACCCACTTGAGAAGTACGCATCATTTTCCTATTATAATTTTATTTAATTGCATGATAAAATGATAGAGATACGTAATTAGTAGGTACCTGGTTGTATGCAACAAATCGAAATAATCAAAAGAGTGCGACTTTGTATTCAACAGGAAGGGACTCATTTTGAGCATTTTATAAATTGATTAATTTTGTATTAAAAATGTTAAAATTCATGGCCTTCCTTTTATTTTTGACACTATGTTATTTAGCAAAAAATAATCCTTATGATGAAGCCTTTCGATCGGTATGATAAAGCTACAGGGTGATTATTTTTCTCGTGTAACGGGTTCGATTTCCGGTTCAACCATGTAATTATTTATATAAGTATCTATGAATGCAGTTTAAATTATTTTTTAAATTCAAATAATGTTTTCTTTCAGTAAAATGTTCCATCTACAATATTCAAGGTACGTTCCCTCCATGTGGCATATCCGTGGGACGCCCTGTATATTGTCTGCGATGATGAATTGAAGCACTGCCTTAATTTTTCTGAAATTACACTACTCAATTAAGTATAGGGAACAAGGGTATTGTTCATAGTCATTATTTTTATTTTAACACTTTTCATGTAACATATTCTATAACAATAGAAGCGTAATTTAATACAGATTTTAATTATTTGATTAGATAAAAGGGTTGTAAAAATATTACGAAAATCTAAAACGGTACCTACCAAAAAAAAAAAACATTTTGGCAGATAAAAAAAAACGAACTTCCAGATAACATTAAATTTAAAAAAACATTCCTAGAAACTTTAATAATCTGTTGGACCTCCCAAGGCATTAGCGACGGCCCTGCATCGGCGTGGCTAGCTGAGTCCCCTGGAATATCACACCATACTCTGGCAAGGTGTGCAAAAAGCTCTTCTTCCGTCTCAAAATTTTGGGGAAGGTCACTGAACGCTTTTCTCCCGAGCGAATCCCACATATGTTCTGAGATTGAGATCAGCGGACTGAGCAGGCTATTAGCGTGATATTGGTCTCGCAGAGCACTTTCATCACAAGCCTGGCTGTGTGACTGTGTGTGCACGCGCATTTTCTTGCATGAACATGAAATCTTGGCCATACTGCTGTCGGTGAGGGATGAGCATGAAAAAAGTCCGTTCTTCCACCCAGGCGAACACCAGCCCAAACCATAATCGTTCCGCCCTGGCACGGATGAACTTCCTGAGGACTCTAGAGTGAACTCTGGCGACCAGGACCTAGGTCGTAGGTTCGAACCCAGACAGGCGCTTTACTTTGTGTAAATTATTTCATCAGCACTGCTCTCAAAACGGTGAAGGAAAACATCGTGAGGAAACCGGCATGTCCTAGTACCAAAAAATCGAAGACTTGTGACATCTACCAACCCACACTGGGCCCGCGTGGTGGATTATGGCCCATTCCCTCTCACCGAGAGGAGGCCTGTGTCCCAGCAGTGAGAACATTATAGGCTGATGATGATAATGACCACTTGGAGCTGAGACTGGAGTCTTACTACCAGTTGGCGAGCCGTAATCTGAAGCTTCCTCCTTACAGCATTTTCGGTCTTGTCTCTGAATAGTGACCATGTAATTTTCTCGGTGATGTCCAGCGCCCTCTTGTGTAGCCTTGTAACGCGCCCATAGTCGGAAAATTAGGCTTGGTTGCCTGTTGACAGCTTCGGCAGTTTCACAATGACTGCGCCCTGCTTCCAGCATACCCTACCCACAGCCCTTATCATATCATCACCATAACGCTCCAGTCACAAAAGTACCAAAAAAACAGTGAAAATTATTTTCACAAGAAAAAAAAAGATTATGGTCATGACTAAGGTTATTACGTTTTAAAACGCTGTACGCTACGACCAAGTGAAGTTTTCTCTCCTTAAGCAACAGTTTTCTAGAAAAGCGGTGACCGCACATAACGGCTGCAGTGTGACGGCTATCATGAAAATTATGACAGAGACAAATACTTAAACCGTTATATACCTACCGGGTCAAAAAACTCGCGTTTCTGTTTCGTTTTGACACCTCTCGACAGACAATGACACAGTGACTTGACTTGATTGTCACGGAAACGATATCTCTCCAGCTCTGGAAACTTTTTCACGTGACTAAGTACGGTGAGGGCAAATAAAGCGATTTAATCTTTGGGCAGCGGGGTTTGACTTTACGATGTCAAAAACGCTCTCTAGGAAAACAGACCAACTTACTTTCATGAACAACGTTTCAGTGGCGTCATTCACCGGTAAATTGCGGACGCTATGTGGACGGTCACCGCTTTTCAAGGAAACCGTAGCTTTATTCCAAAATGCTTTTGCTTTTAGGTTATAATTTTTTTTAATTTCTCTAAGCAGGTTGAACTATCATTTACATTTTTTGTGGCCAGTACTGCTAAAGAGTTTTCTTAAATAAGTTGATATAAGTAGTTGACTTGTTCTCTAGACTTTGATAAGTAGTAAACTACAAAAAAAAAGACGTGTCAGCTCCGACGCGTGATTGGAGTTTACTCCTGAAAATCGACGCAAAGGAAGTAAATGAACCAATATATTTACTTATATTGATTTAATAAAATATATTACATCAATTATATTACATAATAAAAGTACCTACCTACTCCACAATGAGTGATAGGAACTATCAAAACTCGAATATCAAGTACCTACAAATGGTGCGCCTGTACGCAAAAATTGATCAGTTATTCATTATTCATTCCTTCTTGGATTTACAATTTAACGCCATTATCGGCATTAACACCCTCGAAAACCTTGAAAACGACACCCATGACGAAAACTTTGAAAGCTTTCGCAGGCGCCATCTTATATTTACACTTTGACCTTACTATCGGCATTAGCACCCTCGAAAACCATGAAAACGACGCCCATGACAAAAACTTTGAAATGTTTCGCAGGCGCCATCTTATATTTACAGTTTGACCTTACTATCGGCATTAAGACCCTCGAAAACCATGAAAACGACAACCATGACGAACAATTTTAAATTTTTCGTAGCCGCCATCTTGGATTTACATTATGAGTGACAATCACGCTCTGAGCGTAGGTAATTATTTGAACAAATAGGTCTAGTTTCCATACTGTCCATATTTATACAGTGGCGCTTTATATGTTGCGCAGAGGAAAACTATAACAGCTTCACTTTTTGTTAACGCTTGATTTGACTACCCATATTATATTTTTCTTACCGTGCGCTTTATATGAAACGATTTTTAAGCAGTAAACTCCAATAAACTCCAAAATACTTTTGATAATGAACATTTACCTGTCTATCAGTAGGCGTAGGCGTCTCCTTATCAATCCTTTCGTATTGTTCCTCTATATCCCCCACAACTCCGAGTAAGGCTGCCCACACATCACCGCGAACTAATGGAGGTATATCGACCTCCGCTTCAGCCCTAATGTATGGCGTTGTGTAGGGGTAGCCCTGGGAAGAAAGACAATAGAGATAATGAGATGTAACTGTGCAATAACTTGCATTTATTTCTGTAATATTGTGCAAGTTTTGTCCAAAATAACTAAAAACCAAATAATTTATAGAGATCTTTTAACTCTTAGATTAAAGTTGATTTTTCAACTGCGAAAGCATGGAAGAAGGATTTTAAAAGCCTACTAGATTTTAATAAATTATTTTTAATTTCTCATTTATGTTGGCGAATGCGAATCTCATAACTCACTGTCAGGTAAAAATTTTGGTTTTGTTATTTTGGTGACATTTCATTATCCATGAGATTTAACAACAAATTATCATGAACATATTACAGAGAAACCTCTGAAATATGTTCAAGATTAACATAATTTATTTTCGACTCCACAAACTAAATATATTTGGCAAAAAAACAATAAACAAGCCCATTTTTACAAGCTTTTATTAACTTGCCTTGTTAGTTAGTTAGTTGGTGAAATCTTGCAAGCTGAATTAAAACCACTTCCTCTTATCGTACGGAGTTTAAATTTTACATGTTGATTTTAGTCTTTGACTCTTGACAGTGCCTTGAGATTTTTTTAACAATAAAAGGTTGCCTTTTTACTTTCGTCATTTTTCAAATGATTAACAGTCTGTTAACTCATTACAGAGGTTCCGAGTTTGAAACCCGAAAGTCGACCAATCGATATAGCCTTAAGATATCTCCGTCGATAATTAAAACCAGTGGCAATTTAGATAGCATGGATATTGGAATAACCCGATTGAAACTACCGGAAACCCATAAAACAATCGCGTTTAGGTAGGCTTAAGATATGTTTTTTTTATCGTTAAGGGGACTACATGACCTAAACGCTAGTTTTATGATGCCTAAAACTGTAAAGTTAACAAAATGAGAAAAATATATGATATTCTTCAGGATATATGCTAGTTAGATAGTGTGTTGAAAACGTAATACAACTAATTTGGTACCATAGAAAAAAGTCACGAATATACCTCTAAAAATTTCTTTTAACGATTAAAAACCATACTAATATACATGCAATCATTCTGGTTTTTTTCAGATTGTTCTTCATGCAACATATTAACGTGATAGTGTTCTCATTTTTTAATCCAATCAATAGTTATTGTGTAAATAGAGAATTGCTTCATATTTTGCAATAAATTACCAGCTCTGTGTCATCGCGCTTCTCTTTCTTTTCTATGCAGTCTGACAGTGACCGCGATTTAGGTGTTGTCAGCCCCTTAAGGATAATGAATTAATGAGTCAGACAGGCAATGACTTTGATCAAGGTGGCACACATGAGTAAATTCTCTAATACTGGATCAGGACTTAGTGCATGGACAGATAAGGGGTTTTACGCATGTACTGACATGCGCGTAGCTATAAGGGTCGGTTCACATCTGACGGAAGATGCGTCGGGCGTAACTTCGTCGTTCGTCGTGTACTATCAGTAACACTTCTGCCCAGCCCTTCAGGGAAAACAAGCGTGATGTTATATGTACATTACCTGCTTATATACAGATAATCTTATCTTTATCTGCTTTATTTTAAGATTGGGAATCTCATTCAGTGACGAAAACAATTAAATAATCGATTAGATAATGTAGTACGCGCATCAACGGCTACGGCCCGTATGAACAATGTCGTGTGCATACGCCCTAAGGCCAGTTTACAACATTGCTGAAGCGGGTTAGGCCATACCCTAGATATGGGTCTACTATTTTTTTTTTATAAATTCAATTGCCCAACTGCAACAAAAAGAGTTCAAAACGAGATCAAGCAGACTGATGCTGTTAGTGGCAATTATTTTAGTTAAACCTCAGATTTGATGCTACCAACTGCAAAAGTCATCTTGTACATTACTGCTGCGGCCAGCAAAAGAGGCATTGATGGACGAACGTGAAAACGTACGTGTTACATACATAGTCCATCAATGCCTAGTTGTGGCCAAGACTTGTATAGGTAGTACTTTTCTCAAATAATGCGCGGAAATTAAAATACAATTACTTTTCAAAATCAATGACGAACAACGAACAACAATAACATTTGTTTTGTTTTTTCAATAATCGGCTTTCTATTTGCAAGCCAGTTCGAAATTTAAATAATACCTTTGATGTATGTACCTCCTTGATGGCCATGATTCGAAGTAAAAGATCGTTACATTTGTAAATTACACTATAGATATAGGAAGAAGAAGGAAAAATGTATTAGTTGCAGTCGGGTTTTTTTTTGTATCTTCTAGATTTTCTTTTTTGTCAACCTTTTGTGTTATATTTTAGGAATAGTCTCCTCAAGCCCTTTATTTTGATACCCCACATGGTTATGGTACTTTTTTTTTCAAGACTACTTAGTGGCGTCTATAATCCAACATTTCGATTTTATAAAAAACAAAGCCTATACCCTCCCTATCTTTGCTGTTGCGCAGTCGGGTAAAAAGAAAACCAGTATAATCACATGCAATAGCCTCTGGAACCAAATCAGCCTATAGAATTGATACTCCGTATCTCTCTCTCTAATTATCTTCGGCAGTGTCACAGCATCATAGTCTTTTCTTCGTTCATGCATCAGCGGATAGTAGTCGTGTGGTGGTACGTGACTTAGACGAGACTTTAGTAAGTCTAGGCTGTACTTGGCGAGACGACGATCGAATAAGGCACTAGATTTACCACCTATTGTGCAGCCGTCTAGGAGTATTGCTCTGAAATTAAAATACTTTGTATTAATACATTAAGGCAAAAAAATATTTCCAGTACTAACTTTATAAGGACTTTTAAAAGGTCCTTTTTTGTCTATTTGTCACAGAGGGTATTTTCAGTCTTTTTTAGTCTCCTAAATGTAATCCTGCACAAAATACTGCCCGAAGGCGGGTCGCGATCGCGCAATCTTGGTGCTGTAGAAATACACGTCTGAGGCAGACAAACCGACACACACCAGCTAGAGTGATCGGTTCTGTTCTGTACTTTTAAAATACGGAACTCTAAACACTTACATAGGCATAGACAAAATAGACGGACTGTTTTTAATAAGGTAATTTTTCTTTAATTCGGCTTGAATATCTCCGCCAGCCAGTTGCCACCAATGGTAAAGGTATTGCAGCTTACAGCCCATCAACCCGCGAGGAGTTTTTACTTCAACCAACTGTTTTGAGTCCATCTGTGACAGATCTTCCACTAACTCTGAGAATGTTGCTCTCTCACTGGGATAGATTTTGAGACATTTTTCAATTATGGTTCTCAAGTTTTCTGGAACTTGCTGAGAAAAAGAAAAAGCCATAAAAAATACAATATACTAAAAAATACTAAGCGTGGCTGGCCTAGGTAATGTGGGGGAGGCTGCGGAAAGGGACAGAAATCGAGACCACTCTCCCTACCCACAGCAAGCGAACCGGGCGTCGACGGAGGGCGGACAACGCCCTCTTCCAGCAAGGCCCGAGATGGCGGCGCGTAGTGTTCCACAAGCAACCCTATTGGGCGTCGCGGACCTGACGACCTCACTCCTTGAGGGTAGGCGCACAAGTTCCCATGATCCCCGGTCCAATTGTGGGAAGAGAACACCTGGATGCTTTTTAATCAGTAAGAGTCTGAGAGACCTCTCCGCCCGCCCCAGGGCATAGGACATCCATGAGGACTTCCCATCCAGGAACAAAAGAAAAGGATATGAGGGGATGATGACTTGGGTTGTTCCTAACAGCTAAACCAGAAAAGGCTACAGACAGAAATGTAGAAGTCAATGAGGGGAATCCCTGGCCTAGCAGTATAAGATTCAAAAGAAGTATAGTGTGACATTAGATAATTTATTATGATCAATAAAATGGCAAGAGAAATACGTGTTATTTATAAGTACATTGTTTAATAAAGGCCAGTGACACTTAACATTATAATATCAATATCTTTCAGTTGATTTACACTTGTTGATTAAAATATTTGAACAACTATGATAAGTAGTCAGGTAAATATTGAGGAATTTTTCCTCATTTCTACATTCAATAGTTGTGTAGTTGTGGCTTACTTACTATCATTTTATTAGTAGAAAGATTAATGGATGTTGGCCAAAGCTGAATGTTTAATAGAATCTTAATAGCTGTAATGTAATTAAATAATGCAGCATCAGAAATGGGGTATCATGGTATAACTACTTCTGTAGGTCAAAAGATGGCCACATGTTGGGTTACCATTTCCAGATTTGAAAAGTCTGATATAAAGCCAGACATTTGCAAAAAAGTCTAGTTTCAAATCTTTATTTTTTCAGTACCTAGTCATAAAATATTTTTTTGTTTATAAGTCCAGATAAATGAAAACGTCAGACATGTCTGAACAAATCCAGATGGATGGTTAAAAATACGAGCAAAATAAAATCGTGCAAATTACCTACTTTATAATGTTCAAAGCAGTCGTGTTCTCTGGCTATCCTCTCTGCAGGGTTGTTGGCATGCACCAGGGTGAGTATTCTCCTTAGAATAGGTCCTGGCTTCAGGTTGTTCCACAATTTACCAATGCACAACTCTAGGAGTATGATGCCAAAGCTCCAGACATCTGCAGCCGGGCCTCCACCGTTTAGAATTGTTTCTGGACTTAGGTATCTGGGCAGACTGCAAGGTAAGTGATGACCAATTATTAGTATATGTAGAGTAGGTATACAATGTGTTGCAGTTTTTATTACAAAATACTGAATATATACATAAACACAAAAAAATTAAATGAAAGGCACAGATAATTTATTTATAATTATTTTTTTTATTTTTTTTATTATCCTGAAAGGATAATCCAGTGCATGCTAACTACATTTTTTTTAAAGATACTTACTTTTTATTTGTGACCAGATTTATGAATGTAAACAAGGCAAAAGGATTAAGTAAGGATCATAGCAGGTGGTATTCTGTTAGTCTCTGCATACCCAATGGGGGGAGGTAGGCGTGAATTTATGTATGTATGTATACAAATAATATTTTTTGCATATACAGCTCTTACTCTAAAATATACATTATTTAATACTAACCCCAATGGAAAAGAGACTTCTCTGCCTTTATCAGTCATATAATACAATCCATAGTTGAACAGTTTCACTCTCCCATCATTATCAATCAGTATGTTATCATCAGACAAAGTTCTGTGTATGATGTCCTGATCATGCAAGAACTTCAAGCTAATTGCGAGTTGCTTGGCAATATGAGCAGCTTCTTCATGGGTGAACTTTGATTTGCAGTCTTTTAGGGATTTGCCTATAACTTCGGCTACAACTATGATTCTTTCTGTTGATTATTAAAATAAAATACAGATTAAAAGTTGGATGGTGGTTGGCTTGCGTTTGCAGAGGCTGGATTGACACAAGGATACCAACAGCGACTTGTGCACAGGAACAGGAATTCAATTTGATAGTTGACCGATTGTGAGTAAACACGAACTTACCATGTTTTCCTCGAATTACATCGAGGTATGTGCACAAATTGGGGTGTTCAATCGTCAGGAGCCTCTGGGCCCGCCCCAATATTGTTATGGAACTCGGAGTGAGCGGCAAACCATTGCTTCCACACATTTCACCAGGATGATTCTTCGCAAAATACGTACAGGCAGCGAATTTACAATCATCCTCGTTTTCTTGAAACATTATTCAACAACACCGCGAAATTACAGAGGTAATCTTAAGATGCTGTAGATTAAAAACATCAGTTTGAAATATTTTGTAGCAAAAAGGCAATTTGTTTTGAAATTGGGCTTTTCAATTTTCCATTTGGGGGCGGAGTCTTGCTTTGCTTGTCAAACTCAACTGACAGTGGGGAGTGACAGCCTGACAGCCGTTTTTACAATGACTAAAGATGTATGACTTTGACAAAGGTTTATTTTCCCGAGAAAGAGACTCAGAGAAAACCACGGAGAAAACTATTCTCTGTCTACGGGTCTCTACGGGTACACTCATTGGCTTTTATAATTTTATTAGTAGGTACACTTCATCCACGCTAGTCTATGGTTTTATAAAAGAATATTTAATGCTCTAAGCTTAGAGCATTAACATAATCATAAATCTTTACATAACTCAACATCATATTACAGGCAATGGTGCCGATTCTCTTGTCACAAAATTCTCTAAACTAGACTAAAAATCACCAAAATTTTGTTTATTCCTGTCAAACGACGATTTCCCATTCTGAAATTGACTAAAGTGACACAACTTAACTAAATTTTAGTTTGACAGCACTAAGATGGCACTGAGATTATAATTTAGTGAAAATGGCAATTTTGCTATTCTGAATTTTACGTTTTTCACCAAAAATTTTGATTGTCTTAACTAAATCTGACTATTTTTAATCGCGATTAAAAAGGTGTGGAATAAAATTAGTTGTCATGAACTAAAATTCACACCAACACCTCGACTTCAGATGCAAAAACAGTACTGTATCTTTTTTTCTTTTCTTTTGCTTATATCTCGAAAACGGTGTGTCCTATCGCAAAAATAATGAAAATTTCGACCCCCTTTGCAAACCGTAAACCTATAAAACTCAACATGTTGGTAATATTTTTTTATATTTTCCATACAAAAAGTAAAAAATTCCATACAAAACAAGTCGAGGCCGCACATAATGCGCGCCCGGCTCTAAAAAAAGACCACGTGGAGTCGCAATAATTGTCAAATTTGATTTTAGATGTGTCAAAATTATTTTTAAATTTAGAGATTTTATTTTGCAGAATAGCGTTAAGATTCTCATGGCCAAAAGTAAGGAATTTTAGTGATAGTTTAGTTAGTTTAGTTCGGTGTACAACAGAATCGGCACCACTGTTTAAATGAATGCACAATCTTCTAAAGAGAAAAATGTCTGAGATGGGAGGGTCCTGAGTTATAAATCACCTAGAGAGTGTGTAGTGAATGTGTGTGCGTATGTGTGTAGTGTTCATTAGGTTGGTTTACATACCTAGATAATTTTAGGAAAAATTAAAAATCGCATACTGGCAACAACATTACTTACTGTCAGGTATGTACTTGTGAAGGAAGGATTGGATTGTTTCCATTGACTTATAATTGTTTCTCATAGTTTATTCGAAATCAAGAGTATAATTTTATTATATGTTCTGTCTGTGTTCGAAATCGTTTGCGGAGTCACTGATGATTCTTTCACAGTGTTGCTATAGACTACTATTTTTCAATTACCTTGTAACACCCATTTAAGTGACTTATTGAACAGACTCTACTCAGAAAACTGGGGAAAATTGCAAATTATATTGACTGTTATCTAATTTGACTGTTATAGTGCGTTTCATCAAAGAAGTCCCTTCGCTGTAATGTTGGTAGCACTTAAATGAGTGCTGCCAGGCTGTGAAAATTATATTACCCAATAAATCAGTATAAATTGAAAACGAAAATTCATTTTGGTCGTTCTTTTTGTTTGGTCACCTTTCAACAAAGGTCTATAGAAAATTATACCTTACGTGTAAACATAAGTATTCATAAAATTAAACTCCTAATATAACCATAATAATTTTTTATTTGCGAAACTTCTTAATAAGCTGTAATGATTAACAACAAAATTACTTTTTAAAATAACTGTGCTCCTCCAAAGGACCTACACCCGATATAGCACCATCTCCAGGGTCACTATCGTCTGAAGTATCTCCTATAGTATATCTAGTCATCTCCTACTTCTATTATAAATCGATCTATTTTGTTATCAACAGTTACTCCATTGTTGAAGTACTTATCTTCTATGGTTTCTACGTGGCTGCATTCTTTTATCCACTCTAATGGCGTGCTACTGCAAATTGCCTCTTCAGTTATTTTTACAATATTTTTTGCTTCCTGACCCACGTTTTTTTCAGCAATCCGCCTTTACAAAAGACTCCATATGAGTTCGATTGGATTCAGGTCACAATGATAAGGGGGAAGTCTTACAACTTTATGACCGTGTTCTTTTAACAATGAATTGACTTCGTAGATAGGTGGTTCTTTATGGTCTTTAATTATTTTAAAAGGTGTAGCTAGGCACCTACGGGGTAGCAGCGGGGACTAGGGAGCATCTAGTTCTGGCAATGGCAACCCTATTTTATGGCGGCGACGCGAAGTCTCACACATTCTAATGGAATTATTGGCGCTTTGTAACGTTTTTCACTCTTACAAAACGTTTTGACTTTCAACACCAACTCTCTTTCGCCACTTTTAAGTGTCTTCGGCGTGATTAAAACCGTAAAACAACTATAAATCTTGGAAAAACTCAACAAAGCCTACGATGCGTCTAGCGTTTGACGTTCTTGACAGTCAGGTGTGCCAATATAACGGCGAAGGGAATTCTTTCGTGAAACGCACTATACTTAGTTTATCAGTTTGAAAGCAGTACATAGAGTAAATTTTGGGTAGTTTATTTAATAAATTTACGTACGTACTAACGAACGTAATAAAATAATGTTATGTTTCAATAAAAAAATTAGATATAATTTTGTTATTTTATAAAAACAATGCATCTGTTTTTTTTTATTATTTAAATTAACCACTTGTTATGTATAAATTAATCACTTGTTTATTAAATCGTCTTCATATCAAATTGAACTCTCTAAAACTTTCTGGTTTTTGTTTTGTGGATATCACTTGGGACTACTTCAAACCTGGAGGTAATAGCCAATAAGTTGGACAGCCCACTGGTGTGGAGCCTCACCCAGAGGACTAAGTCTCTTTTAGTTATTAGGTACTAACATAGTTTTTAAGTTCATACTAACAATATAAATGTAATTGTAATGGATCTTTGTAGTTGTCTGAATAAATAAATATATTATTATTATTATTAATACTGTGTAACAAAGCAAGTTTATTCGAAATAAAAAAAAACCTAATATTATGTTATTTTAGAAAAATATTATACCACTGTTTTTCGTTTTATTTTTAATCACTCAGTGCCTATTTTATAGTACCTAGGTACATGGCAATTAAGTTTGTTGCGAAATACCTATTACAATTATTAATTATTATTATTATTTTAGTAACAATATAGTAATGTTGTGCTCGTGCCTACTTATGGATGTGAATGTTGGGTGTGGCAAAAGAGGCATGAAAATGGAATATGTAAATGCTATGGAAATGCGTTCCTTGTGAAGTTTGAGTGGCGTAAGGTGCATGAATGATAGGCTGAGGAATGATGTGATAAGGCAACGTTGCGGTTTAAAAGATGTTTGAAGTAAAGAGTACCTATGCTTAGATGTTTTGATCATGTTGAGAGAATTTGTAGTGACATAGTACCTGTCACACAGTTCAGACAGTACCATCAAGTTCACCGTTTACTTCAGTGAGTTGTTTTATTTTGACGGCGTTAACACTGAGCTCGGTTACACGGTCGATGAGTTTTCTTTGGTGCAAGTCGACTAACAGTTTATGATGTACTAGGAAATCGGCACCCAGTAGGTAATGAAGTCTTCACATTGGCGACGACGAAAGTCCACTTAAAACTTATTCGTAAGCCTAGGTTGAGCTCGAGTGTGCGCTCTCCGTAGGTACGAATTTCTGTTCCGTTGGCCGCGAAAAGATTGTAGCCTGCATTCTCCGCCGGCCTTGAATATTTCTGGTTTCGTGCGGCTAATGCCGATATATCGGCTCCCGTGTCGATAAGGAATTTTTCTATATTGTTGATGTCGATCACACATAGGCGGCGCGGCGGCGGCTGGTTTGGTTTACATCGACACCCGCCACTATCGATGTACGTTCTAGTTTTCCCGCTTTGCTAGAGAACACGGCGATTCACATTTTCGTGCCGCGTTGCCGAATTGGTACCTAGTGGGGATCGCCGGGCTTGCGGGCGTTATCGGTATGCTGTCTTGAATGTGAGCGTGAGCGGCTACGATGTGCGGGGTTTTGGCGGGAACGGCGATACGATGAGTATTGATGGTTGCGGAGTTCGGCGACTTCGAGTGAAAATTTTTCTATTGTTTCGTAAGCATGTTGATTTGTAGGGTTGTAATAGCGTTTAGCTGTACCTCATTGACTGCTGGACATGTTGACGGAGGGTTTGCTGTGGAGACTGCGGCGACTGTAGTGGGTTCAAAATGCTCCATCATTTTGTCTGCCATCGCAGCTAGCACTTCGAGCGATGACTCGGTGTTGACGGAGAGCACGGCGCGAACTTGTACGGGCAGCTGGTTGAGCCACATAACCTTCAGCGCTTCATCCGAAAGTAGTTTGCCGCGTAGTGTGTTAACAAGGTTGAGGAAGACTATCCGCTCATCATACAGATAAAAACTAGTACAAGGGGATAGGGCCATTGAGCTAGGAAAATAGGGTGAATCAGTTCAATCAGTCAAAAGACAACAAAACCATTTTTACAATCTACCGTTTCACTGAACCAACTGTTGACTTGCCTAAATTTTATTTTCAAATTAGCTTGAAATGATTTTTGTCTAGCCTGGGTTTATTATAAAGTTAGTCTTTAAGGTTCTCTCATAATTATTATTCATGAATTGATAAAGAATATTTTAGTAGACTCTCTATCTATTACAAAAATAAAAATCAATGAAACCACTACTTAAAAACCTTTGCTTCAGTCTGAAAAAAAGCTAATAACTGGAATCATAAAAAATATATTCTTTATTCTTTCACCATAGACAGGACAGATAGAGAGAGACTGTTGCTGGCTGCAAAAAAACTACTAAAAAGGCTGAAAAATAATTTTAGTTTTTACTGAAAAGAGCGTGCCATTATGATAAACTAAAAGCTGTAAGTATTGCATTTAAATTCATGATTATCTCTTTACTTCCTTTTTTAGTAACATCAGTATCAAAAGTAAGGACTTTCTTTTCCTCCAGAAGACATTCAAGACAAGTCAAATGAAGATGGCATTAGTTGAGAATATTCCACCGCCTAACGCGGACTCGGAGATGGAAGAAGGAGAAATAGTGGATGACCTGTCTGATATATCATCTGAAGAAGAGTTCCTGTTGCGTCAGAGACTGCAAGTGCTAGAGAATTACAACAATGTCCTTGAGCGTAAGAAAGCTAAAAGTTCTTCTGTCTGGCGAGGTAAGACCAGCATATCTAAAGCTGTGAACTCACAATCCTTTAAAAATGTCACACCTATAATTATTAGGCGCTGTATTGATCTTCATGACCTTGTGATAATGTTAACCTTTGACCCAGTTAAAGGCTAACGTTATATTGTCATAAACATGCAGCCAATTTTGCTTTGCATGCACCTTTTATTGGATTGCAGACATTTCGAATTACTATGCAAATAATTTAAATAATGCTGTGCTTTTTACATCATGTTTACGTAGGATTTAAGTAAATTCAGAACCTTTTATTTATTATTGAAGTCAGAGTTTAGTCCATGGATGAACAAAGAAGTATTTAGTTGTTGATTTCTTTTTCCTGTCATAGTATTAAAATAATGAGCAATTAATGTCAAATCATTAGCTAATTCTTATCAGGTTATGCTGTTAACTTCATAAACTAAATTATC
The DNA here is from genome assembly GCA_937001585.2 of Brachylomia viminalis. Classification (NCBI taxonomy): domain Eukaryota; kingdom Metazoa; phylum Arthropoda; class Insecta; order Lepidoptera; family Noctuidae; genus Brachylomia; species Brachylomia viminalis. Next base: position 18,103,491 of record OW443299.2, read on the forward strand.
AGACAATAATGTAACCTTGAATGTAATTATTATGATTGCTAAGATTAACTTTTTTGCAATAATTTAGTATTTTATTTTTAATTATCTGTATGCAAACACCCTCCACATGGACTTCCATTATGGACATGATCATACTCAAAAACAAATGATAGTGTTTCTGACTGACTGTCTACCAGATAAATAAAAAAAAGCGAGAAGGTAGAATATGTTAACTACAATTTATCTGGAGTCTTCTAGTATAAACCATTATAGATTTATATCATTATGCACAGTTCAGCTAACCTAAATGTATAGTAATAGTGAATTGAATTCATAAATACCTACAAATTGTTAGCAAAACAGCACAACTGACTTACCTGTCACTTAATTTGGAATTATGTAGAATATTACTTCGTAAGTTATTATTGAAACTCCATTATTAGGTATAAATGTGCTTTCAAATGGTCATACTTTTATTAACATTTATGATTTTGGAATGGTTTTGAATGTTTCAATTAATTCTTACTTTGTTCTTAATACACTCAAAAGGAAAAAAACATGGTAAGAAACTATTTGTTGATTAATTATTTAGCATAAGTGAACAATTTTTGTTTGTAGGCACGTAGTGTGCATTCTATAAAATTTTAGGTACAAAACGTAAGACGGAGGATACATTACTGTATGACTTGTCGGAAATTTCGGCGACTGAATTAGATGATTATTATTCCCATACACCACACAAACCGAAAGTTCAAAAACGTCAGAAGATACATCACAGACAAAAAAGAAAAAAGTTGGAGAAAATTATCTATCCTTTAAAAATAAAGAATCTACCTCTAACTAGAGACTACAAGAAAAAACATCCATATACTAAAAAGAAAATACCAGCAAAGGTTATAAGTGAATCAAGCGAGGAATCTGAAGATGAATACAGAAATAGACGACGAAAATTGGCAGATGCAGTTGTACTGAACAAAAATACACATAAAAATGATAAAACATCTTTAAGTGAAAGACTCCAAAAAATGCTTTGTGGAGTCACCCCAGAGCCAACAAAAGTCTTCCTTACTAAAACTAAAATAACAGAAAATGACATTGATGATTTATTAGAACAATCAAGATTGTCACTTATCTCTTCACTGACTGTTGATGATCACAATATATTTAATGCTGAAGCTCAAGTTAGCATTCCAAAAAATGTACAATCATGTGAATTAATAGACTTGTGTACTGATGAAGACAGCAAAACTGTGCCAATGGATCTGCAGCAGGACACTGTTGATTCAGCAAGTAAAGATATTGTTAAGAAAGATGAAGATTTAAAGAATGGTTATGGCAGAGAAAACATTTCTGAAAAAGATTCAGATGAAGATCTAGAACTGCTTAGGCAACATGCTCTCAAAACCAAAACTATCAAAGCAAATTCAGTTCCAAATGATGTCCAAACTGAACACAAAATACTTTCTGAAGATGAAGATAGTGATACTGCAGAGTTGAGATTGATCTGTCTGAAATCTGCTTTACTTAAGAAAGCCATTGAAAGAAAACAGAAACAAAAATTAAAGAAGAGGTTATCCCAATCATCAAACTTCCCAGATGATCTACTAAAGTCAGATAATAATACTGATATAGAATCTGTTGACATGGATATAGGTTCCGATGCTGAAGAGAAGACTAAAGAATACCTAGATGGTAGTGCCAAAACGAATACTATAAATGAGAATATCATGCCAGAATTAACTAAATCTTTAGAAAAAGACATCCCTGCAACAAATCATCCAGATGTGGATGAACTAGAGGATGATGAAGACTTGTTGCGCGCTAAACTGCTTACTTCTCTCAGCAAAAACTTACCTAATTTGGTAAATCCTAAGATAGTGGATTCTATTGAGAGCATAAAACACACAAGACCTATTTCACCAAAGCCATCTCCGGTACCAGCAAAACCAGTTGTACCTGCTGTAGTGCCAGAAGAAAAGAGATTGATCATTGCCGTCGGCGAATCGGATTCTGAAGGGGAACATGAAGCAACTACGAATTTAACTAAAATGCATTTGAAATTATCAGAGCAGATTGATTTTCAGCAGAAATTAGACATATTTTTGAAGAGTACTAGAATGGAAGTTGAAAAGTCAACGCTCCCTGATGTTGTACAGCAGCCTGCCCAACCAAAGAAAAATGAAAAGTTTGTTGCTAAGGTCTGCAGAATTCACTCATATATTTTTCGTTTTTTCCAACATTGTTATTTTTTTCAGACATTTTAAGGTTGATATTTCTTTTAGGCCGTAAAACATTTGCCAAAATCAGAGCAAATTGAGTACAAAAACCTAGTGAAAAGAATGGCAGAATTAGAAAAAATAAAACAAGCTAGACAAACTACATTCAATTTAAGTAACAAAGTATCTGCACCACTCAAAGATACTTTAAAGCCACGAAATGTAACTGTTGATGCTTCAAAACTGTCTGCTATCAATAATTTGGAAGACAAAATAAAAATGTCAAGGTATTTTTTTTTACCCTAATTAAATATATTTTTTTCTTGTTTCCAAGCTCTTGCAACTGTAATTGTTTTACAGAAAAAATATTGCTGAAGAGTCTGCCAAGATGTTAAAGTTGAAAGAAGAAGGGATAAAGTTATCCCAAAAATATAAAATTGTTGCCACAGAGCTTCGTAACATCAAGACTGCCATTGCATTGAATAAGAAACAGACTAGATCTGTCCAAACCTGTTTGACAAAAATAAGGTTGCATCATCAAATGTTACTGAAAAGGTATTTTTATTATTTTCCTTAATTCAACCACAACATGGGTTGTCTTAGTTATTTTCCTTCTTGTGTCTATTTGTTTGATTTTAATATTAGTTACTATAATAGTCATTTCATTGGGAACTGTTAACACCATTTATTTCTTTGTGTAACATAACTGGTTGCTTCTTCTTTTAAAACTTTATTTTTCAGCTCAATGACTTCCGCACATTCCAAAATCAATGGCACATTGCCTTTAAATAAAATGATTCCGAGATTACAAAAAGAAAATAATCCTGTAAATGAAGAGCACAAAACTCCACTTGTATTAAACAGGACCGTTAAAGTCATTATTAAAGAAAACAATTTGGCTAAAGAGGAACCTAAATATATAGCACACAAATTAGTGAAAGAAAATAATTTGAGTAAAGAAGACCCTAAAAATCCTGTAGTACATAAAAGTATAAAAGAGGTCAATCGCGCTAGTGGTCCCGAAATTCCTTTAGCAAATAATCTTGCTAGAGTCGATAGTCAAGAACCTGTAGTGAAACCATCTCCAATATTATCAATATGTCTAGACGTCACTAGAAATATAAAAGTTGTTAAAATGACAGACGATAAAAGCGATAGTCATGATAAAAGTAAATTAAATGTGGAAAACGAAGATAGTAATGAGGATTTGCTAGAAAATATAAGGCTATCTAGCCATCCAACTGTGGAAAAAGGCGGAGGGAAAGAAGAGGCAGCGCTAGATCGTAGAAGACTTGAGAACAATGATTATAGATCACCTCTCGACGCTATTGGGATTTCAACGTGAGTACTATATTATATTGTTCATTTTCGAAAAGCTTGACATAATTCAAAACAAGTAAATTTTGGGTATGATGATTTATAAGAGTAAAAGTACCAGTAAGAGTGCGACGAAGCATATTATAGTCACATCTTTCTAGATCCCTCATTTTTAGGCTTTAGTGTAATGTGGTTTTTATAGCGAATAGCAAAAAGATGGTCACCTGTATACTTAACTCAAAATTGCTGATTTTTTTTTGTTATGTCACCCTTTTTGCAAATGAGCGAATTATAGTATATTATTATACAATTTTATGGGTATGTTGCACCTATTTTCCTTTTTTTTTTTACTAATACAGCTTTGTTAGATGTCATGCTAATAGTGACCTTTGGTTTGTGAATTGATTTCAAATCTTGTAGTTGGCTCTCTTATTTTGTCTATAATCTTAATTTAATTTAGCAACCTTGAAGGAACAGGTTTCCTTCAATCTTGGGAATGCTTTTACTTCACTAGTTACCATTTTAATGCTATATTTGGTTAGCATTTAAGCATAAGTATCAAATAATACATTAAATAAGAGCAAATAGGCAGCTTTAGCCCGCGGCATCGCCCGCGTGGATGTCAGAATATATCCTACAGAAACGTGCTACGGAGATTAAAAGTATCCTATGTGTTAGTACATGTTAAACTATCTGTGTGCCAAATTACATCCAAATCCGTCCAGCCGTTTTTGCGTGATTGAGTAACAAACATTCAAACTTTTACATTCATTATAATATTAGTAGGATTATTTATTAGCAAATATTAATATTATGCCCTTTTGTGTTTATCAATGGTTAAACTATCCAATTCTGCTATTCAAGGTTGCTTTGATAAGTGCTAACAGATGGCAAAAATGTTTAATGATTATATTAGCCTGAATGCCAAAAGTTGATAACTATTATTTAAAGTGGTTTTATAAATTCTTTACTAATATTGTTAGAAGTATTTTATGTCTGACATTTCACCACGGTGTCTTGACTTTTACGACTAATAATATTATGCTAGTTTCTCGTAGTAAATCTACTCCTGATACGAAAACTATCCCAGCCATACCTTCCGCCAATTACTTTGACATTATTACCCGCCTGCACTATAGCAAAGACAGTGTTAACACATGTGCCATTGAATATACCCCTCCATCGATATGCCAGTTGATTGTTTAAAAACCTCATCCTTTTCAGTTGGGAGGGAGACCCGAACGCGATCCTATGCCCCTTCGAAGTGGGCGGCGACTGCAAGGATGCCGACTGCATCTACCTACACACCCAATCCCATTCCACATGACATAACACCCACAATCGCACTTATCCGCCTAAACACAGTTACTCTAAAGATACCTATCCCACCCCTATTATCCAAACGAAGGAAATGGCGTCTACAGCGATGTGTAAAGTATACATCTCTTTTTAGCTAACCTATTTATTTATGGAGCTTTTTTATAAGTTTTGCATTTAGATCTATTACGATTTTTTTTTCATGAGAATGCTTATTTCGAAGTTGTAATTTTTTTAGTATCGCATGTAGTAAGGCTAGTCTTAATTCCAATTAGTGTTACTATTTACTGGTTATTGTGTTTATCAATTCAATTTGCGTTTCAATCAACTAATCTTAACTTATCTCTTATCATTCTGACGAAATTGTTGGTTACGTAAAAGGCTACTTATTTCACTCTTCCATATAGATTAAATGTTATTTGTTTTTCTGGCACTACTTTAGTTTGTTCAATGAGTTTTGGAAGTAACGAAAAAAAAAATTCTTTACTATTATGAATATTGGATAATAAATGATGATGATAAATGATATTTATTTCTGTAAGTTACACGTCATAACGAAAATAATCTAAAAACCCAAATTCGCTGTTTCCTAACTGACTACTCTTGAGCAGAAAGACCGAGACAAATTCAGAGGTAAAATCTCTTTTAAAGTCCAGACATATTCATGGTCAGGCCATATGAGGACCATGCAGGTTAATCTCGGAGATGGTCTTTTGAGGAAATAACCATAAACATTTGAATGGATCTGTCCAGTCAGTGCACGCATTTATCCGTAATCATGTAGCTCAACTCGGAACTAAGCTTCGTGAGGTTGTGGTGGGGACTGTTTTTATTACTTTATTTCCAAAACTCTTGGGGCAAAAATTGCTTGGTAAAGTGAATAACCACAAACCGCTTAAAAACACCTTGTATTTAAAAGATAAATAACTAATTGTATGCTCTGCCATTTGTTAGTAAATAATGTCTAATACTCACTTACGTAATATTTACCAGTAATCAGTTAATTAATAGTTACTGTTTATTATTTTGGTACCTACTACCACCTCTTATTAATTGACGTATCTCTCCGCATGTCTTCCCGCAGTATTGAGGTGATGGCAATGTTAGAATACGATTTGTTACTCCGGCTCACATTTAACATTGTGTAATGCAATTTTAGTTGGCGATTGCCTGCGTTCCTGCGTCTCTTCAGCAATGGTGGTAAGTGTCGAGTAACTTTATAATAGTGCATTATTGTAGTGCTCTGGACTCTCATTTTACGACAACACTACGGGACACCGAAGCTCTGGTAAAGTGTTTTGTGTTACGTTAAATATATCAACTTTATATTACCTTTATTTTCTATTTGATCTATTAAATATTGTACACATGTAAAAAGTTATTATTAATAAATGATACATTTAAAATATTGTACACTCGATTTTTATTTCTACAATCAAACACCATTTAATCTTACAAATAGACATTTTATTCAGACATTGTAAAGAAAATAAAAAGTAATATACCTCTTCACACAAATACATACACTTAGATAAAAATATGTACTTACGTATATTTTTGGAATAAAATTCGATATAATTCATAAAATTCTTGAACAGACCGAGGTCATTCTATTGAATGACTATGTACTAATAAGTATTTTATATAACTAGTTTGTGACAGAATAACTGTGGGCACACGTGTAAGATAGTACAGAAGATAGAAATAGTCATATTCATAAACATCACTTAAGGACAATGATATTAAAATTTATTTTCAAAAATTAACATTCCTTCTATAAAATTCTATAAATTCATAAGATTTTGTTTGGTGTTCCAAAAGCTCAATATAATTTTTCACCTCGAAAATATTTAGGTCTGTTATATTTTTATAAAGTCGACAAGATAAATATTTCTACTATATTTGTTGATATTTTTTATATAATATCAGGTGGAAGTTAGAGCCCACAGTTGAGACTGGACAGTATAGGAAGGCAGGGAGTGTAATACAAGTATAAGTCTTGATAATAAAGGGGATATTACACTTATTTATAACCTTCGCTTTGAGACAGATATAAGTTCGCTCACGAGACGTCTCGCTAGTTTATCAGAGAGCGATAAAGCTTACAGAAGTATTTTTACCAACATTCAGTGCTCCGTGTAGCGAAACTTCATATCAATAACATTTTATATCAATGACTAGTGACATAATATAAGTATACCTATTGCAAGATTCGAAACACGAATTTGTGAAGCTAAAACCTATTGAATATCAGACACATTTTGCTTCTAAACAGTGATAAATATGATAATATTTTGTTCAGTTCCTTTGAGCAAACTTAGGCTCTGCGGCGAAGTATACGTTTAAGTCAATGTAGATTAGGCATGCTGTTACAGTGAAATAACTACTACAGTTGATACAGACAAGTAACACAGAAATGGTTTATCAGTGACGTCATGGGTATGATGATCATCAACCTGAAGATATATACACCACCATAATCATCACCTGAAGAATACTTGACCGTAGGTACAGCTAAACATAACTGTTTCCGTACATCCCGAGACATTATAATGCAACTCGGGACTTGCAGTCTAGGCCGGTATTTTTTTTTTGTAAATTTGAATGAATTTTGTTCGGAAAATAATCTCATCAGTACATCTTTGTGACCTTTGCTTTTGCGGCTTCCCAAGACGTCACTGCATTAACTACACAACAGTAAACAGTATCTACAGAAGTATTAGTATTGAAGTCGGTCCGGGATAAACTAGACGAGTGTACAGTCCGACATAGATCTAAGTGATTGTGGCGGAATAAAGAACTAATATGAAATGTGCATTCCTACAAGGATCCTTTGGTGCTTGAATGGGGGCGTTGTTGGTAAACATGCCTTGTCGTGTATGTATTTAAAAAACAAGATGTCGGCGTAAGTTCCGATTTTAGCCACGCGCCTAGACGACCTTGTAGCGCTATACGTTGACATCGCTCTTGACAATCAGCGCCGCTAACCACGTTCATTTAAATGTATGTAGGACTATATAAGGCGTGTTTACAAGGGGCCAGTCTATCTGAGGGTGTGCCACATGGCCACGGCCTTGCGCGTCTCGTGCGCCATCTGTGCCCAGTGGCGCCCCTCGGCGGCGGGCTCGGCCGCGCCCACGCAGCACCAGCCCACCACCAGGCCGCTGCCGCCGCCGCTCACCACGCACACCTGCGACCATACACATATTCAATTATAGGGAGTGAGTAAATAGGTCATTACAGCTGTTTGATGCACATCGCGATTGTAGGAAGTGAAATGATTATGTTAAAATAAAGTTGGTATGCTTTATTCCAATAAATGTAATACTGGAGTAGGTAATATGATTTGGATTCCAAATTAAAATTAAGCTACTAATAAGCCATTATTAAAAAGGGACCTTTGTCATGCAGTGGAACTTTTCAAATTTAAATATTTTCGTTATTGTTTATCTGATTTCGCCCTCCCGGTCGTATCCTATTGCTAATGAAGCAATAGCTTGAAGACTAACCAAAATATAACCATAAACTAAACTACATATTTTATCATTCCCATAGTATCGTTTATTTTATTTTATTTTTGTGGGACACAACACACAACATGTCTAATACATCAGGATAACAAAACTTTAAATAGTAATGTTGCAGTCAACTGCATTATCCGCAGATAAGACATTTAAAGACCAGTGGTTGCCACTAGACGAGCATTACCAAAACTAAATTGTTATTGGATAAATAAATGAAATGAATGAATAACAAAAATTATGAAATAAATAAATAAGTTATAGAAAAAATTGCTACAAAACCAAATCAGATCACAAACAATTTCATTTACTTAAATTATGCAATAAATAAATAATAACAATAAGATTAGGTACAATTAAGATAAAAAAATTATAATATTAGATTTAAATTTATTTTTCGAGCATGCAAATATATCAATATCAATGAAGTTTGAATTATAGGATTCCAACATTCTATGAATAGGGCAGCGCAAGCCAGAGTTCGTACGACAAGAATTTAGCGCGAACAGAGTACGAGCACGAACCTGACGCACATGAACTGTTCGGGGGACAGAATAACACAGCGCACTCGTTAGATCAATGGCATCAAAGTGAGTGAACAATATCATTAAGCACGTTGGCCTCCCAAGTATTTACGCCGGTTCTCCAAGCTGATGAGCTTGTACTTATCAAGAAGTTGGGAGTATGACAGATAAGTCTTAGTCCCATAACATCTGTAGTACATAGTATGGAGGTACTTGCGTTGGACCCTTTCTATACCAACTACGTACTTTTGATAGAAGGGGTTCCAAATAGGGACCGCATATTCTAACTGAGAGCGAATGAGCGTCTTGTACAGATAGAGATAGGTTGAGGTACGCTTAAATTCTGTTGAAGATCTCATTACAAATCCATACATAATATGCTTATAATTGTCAATAGTGCTTTTAATATTATTAAAAGCACTATTGACAATGGCTTCGATATGCTGGTTCAAGGACAGTTTGCCATCAAAGAGAACACCTAGATCTTTCACTATAGAAATATTATTTAAGGGAATACAGTTAAGGGTGTAATTGAAGTTGAAGATGAAATGATTCTTAGTAAAGTGTATACAGTTACACTTGGGGATACTAAGATGCAGCTTATTGGCAATACAGTAGGCAGTTAGTCTGTCTAGGTCCTCCTGAAATGACTGGCAGTCGTCCATAGTACGTATAGTTTGAAACGCCTTCAAGTCATGAGCGTACATCAAGAATTTGGATTTTTTGAAACATCGTTAATATAGATAATGAATAATAGCGGTCCCAGAATAGAGCCCTGTGGAACTCCGGAAGTAATATTAACAGAGACAGACTGACTGTGAGTTTAGCCGTAAACATACTGAACATGGGTTCACTATTTAGTGGTGTGACTTACAACGCATATAAAATACTTTACCTCAATGGAAGCCTCCTGAAGGTTAGCAGACGGCAGGCTGAATGATAGAGCCTCGTTCCAAACGGGGCTGTTGATCTCTTTTCTGTTCGTCTTCTTCTTTTTCACACGTTTGCCGTTCACCAGCAGATATACTTTTACATACACGTCTGGAAAAGTTAATAAAATATAAGTGCACTTTAAGCTTTCGACTTAGCAGGATCGCTAGTTTTCGGAGCAAAAGTTAGGTATCGTTCGTGGTAGGATATAATTACGCAAAACCAATTTACGTAGCCACAAAGCCCTTACGTTGGAAACTACGAGCCTCTTGTGTAGCAAACTACGAACTTCTTGCGTAGCAAACTACGAATTTGTTGCGTAGCAAACTACAACCCTCTTACGTAGCTAACTAGCTACGCACCGCTTGCGTAGCTACAGTAGGTATAGATTTAATTATTGTGAATTAATAAAAATATAATAATTACCTAAAGCATCCTTCCCCTCCTGTGGCGGCAATAGATTCCTTGCCTTCAACACAACGACAGTGAGTCGTTCAGCCGACGGTAGGTAAGACAGAGACAGCAACAGTTCTTGCAACTCCTCCGGAGGCCGCCGCTCTCGGGACAGTTCGGCCCACACTTCAGCTCCTCCCGCTACTTCCACGCGGGAGAGAGGCACCCTGGCTGAGCCCATGACTTCGTTGCGAGAGAACCTGGAATTAAGCACACGAATTTTGTAATAGATGTAGGTAGGTGTCTGACCGGTATACCTATGTAGGATGTGGGCACAGTATCTATCTGAGTAGGTTTCGGAATGGCAAATCGAGTTTTAGAAAGAGACCGTCCCTCGGATATGAGTGACAGACGACATTCTACTATGTCGAACTATGGAGGATCTCTGTGTATGAAAAATGTCCTTCAAATGTGCTACATAAGGGTGGCGCTATAGTAGCCACCGGGTAAATTTTAATTTAAAAGCAATTAGGTTATGTTTACAAAATACTGTTGGACTACGTTAACTGTTGATGTATGGTATATTGGATTATCGCTCTAGTCACTAAAAATATTAAATTTTCTTACTCGGCATACTTCAGTCCGATAGCAACTGCTACATTCATACCACACAATTTGCCTACGCTAGCGCCTTTTTGGGGGGTTTATGAACTATTATTTACTGTTCAAGTTGGACACTTCAAATTTCTCCCCATAATAGATAGTTCTCCTTGTCTCTACCCAACATATGTCAAACTTTAAAGAACTTGATGTGTTGGTATCACAGATCATATAAATAAATGATCTGTGGTTGTTATCCACAGTAAGAAGCGCATACATTTTCTGAATAGGTACCTATCTATGCGCCAGCGGCGGGCGGCGCGGGCGGCCGGCTGATACCAGTTTACCAGTTGCCTTTCTATGTACCTAAACGTATAAAAGACATTCAGGATCTTTTCTTATTTTCCGGTTTACGATATCTGTTGATTCCGTTGGAAAACTACCGTATAAAACTGTAGTGAAGTCTATAATGCAACAAGGATATTTTGGCGCTCGAATAACATCGGGAAAGTCAGAAAGGGTTACAGTGGCTCCTGGCACAGGCAACTGAAGTGACTGTAAGATTATGACACGCCCTCCCGCTCCGCCCAGAGCGGGAGAAATTATTTGAAGATTTCACACCCTAAAAAAAAATGGGGTGTTGTAAGTAAATATTTGTGAAATTGTCACATAAATTGGATTGTAAAAATAAGACAGTTACAGTAGCAGTGTTAATTGCGATTTTGGCCACGCGCTAAAATATCATTGCAGGTACCGTTGTAGCGTTAAGTTAGAACTTCACCTATCATAATCAAAGACTTGCAGCAGCAACGTCTTGTCGGTCAACTCGTCATGCGACACGGGGAACTTGAAGTGCTGGTCGAAGAACGGGTTGGCTTCGTTCCGATGCACCGGGGTCTGACGGACCCGCGTGTCCACTTCGGGTAGCAACGTGACGCGCACGTAAGGGTCGTTGAAACCCCCGGCTTCGTAGCCCGCTAGATCGTGAGCTGGAATTTGAAGAAAGGATAATTTTAGTATGTCGTTAGTGGTAACGTTAGGTTAGGTAGGAAATTCAATCATCGCCGTTAGCTTGAAACTGAACAACGTTGAGTTTTATAGGTTTAATGGTTTACAAAGGGGGTCGAAATTTTCATTATTTTTGCGATAGGACACACCGTTTTCGAGATATAAGCAAAAGAAAAGAAAAAAAGATACAGTACCTACCTACTGTTTTTGCATCTGAAGTCGAGGTGTTGGTGTGAATTTTAGTTCATGACAACTAATTTTATTCCACACCTTTTTAATCGCGATTAAAAATAGTCAGATTTAGTTAAGACAATCAAAATTTTAGGTGAAAAACGTAAAATTCAGAATAGCAAAATTGCCATTTTCACTAAATTATAATCTCAGTGCCATCTTAGTGCTGTCAAACTAAAATATAGTTAGGCATCGAGATATAAGTACTTATATCTCGATGTAGTTAGGTAAGTTGTGTCACTTTAGTCAATTTCAGAATCGGAAATCGTCGTTTGACAGGAATAAACGAAATTTTGGTGATTTTTAGTCTAGTTTAGAGAATTTTGTGACAAGAGAATCGGCACCATTGTCAGTTGATTCAGTGTGTGATGAATTTAGCTGATCATCAGTTGAAGAATCGTATGTGTTGTCTCTCTGAAAACGAATAATTTTGATTTAAAATAAGTAGCTCGTGTACTTTTTCGTTGCTAGAACATTATAATAATAAGATAATGGTGTTTTTTATATTTTAGTTTCCTACTTCTGAAGAAGAATGGAAAGAAATAGCAAAGTTGTATGAACAACGATGGAATTTTCCTCATTCTCTCGGTGCAACAGATGGAAAGAACATTGCGATTATTCCACCCACCGGCTAATAGTGGATCGTATTTTTATAATTATAAAGGCCGTCATAGCCTGGTTCATAGGGCAATTGGTAATGCAAATTACCATTTTGTGTACATAGATGTTGTCATGAATGAATGGTAGAATATCCGACAGAGGTGGACTACACAATACTGTACGTATTAGTCGAAAATGTTTAAAATAGGGAATTACAAATGCCAAGCAGCGAATGCTTACAGGAACTAATCCAAATTTTCCATATGTATTTATTGCAGACGATGCGTTTCCTTTACGCCCCGACATGATGAAACCGTTTAGGCAGGCAGATATATCATCGCATGAAAGAAAAACCCTGAAGTACAAATTATCCCGCACTAGGCGCACTGTAGAAAACGCTTTTGGCATAGATACTGGCGTCACGATTTCGGATATTTTACACTCATATAAATTGAGAACTAGAATGTATCGAGAAAGTAGTTAAAGCTTCCGATGCATTACATAACATTTTAATTAAACACCCAAAAAAGTCTTCTATGATGTTTCTATCGTGAAGATTCTGAATAAGGGACTATAATTTCTGAAGGATAATTATATGATACACAAACTACTACTATGGAAAACTTCGAGAAGAAACCCAGGAAATACTTTGAACACAGCGAAGATTGTTCGAGAAATATAATGAATTATTTTTATCAGGAGGTAAGAGTACCATGGCAAGATACATATAAATTAAAAAAAACCGGCCAAGTGCGTGTCGGACCACGCAAAATGAAGGGTTCCGTAGTTATCCCAAGAACACACTTAACATTGTAGTTGAAAAACATGTTCTCCCATACATTCTAACTGCAAATGTAAGTTTGTAAGCACAATATTGAGAGATTTGCCATGTTATTTTAAAACCATAGGCTTCTTATAGGTTTTCCTGTAATCTATATTTTACATAATATTTCAACCACGGTCGAGAGTAGACGTGTTCAATGGCAAATTTCCTACAACTTTAAGTACCTAATTATTAAAAGTGTGTTTACCGACGAGGTTCGAATTCGGCTCACTGTGCTGCGGATTTAACACTTTGCCGTCAAACTAACATACCGGTGCAGATTAGAACTTAATAATTACTGCTCGCTACGGGACCATTGGCTCAAGACATGTCATCTAGCAACTCGGCAAAGCTACTTCGCCCCACCCAACGACCTGCCAGCGGTGACCAACCTTGCGGATTGGATGGCACCCACTGTTCAAGTTGTGATCTGACTTTTCATTTCCCTTGTGTTAGCCTCTCTGAGGTCGGCTGAAGAAGATTGGGATCAGAAAGACAGGGAACTTTGATCTGCCCGAGGTGCAAAAACAACCCACAACTAAACTCCCCGAGAACCCAATAAACTGAGGAACAGAAAAGCTAAAGATTGTATTATTGATAATTTTCGAAAAATCGTCAAATCAAAAGGCAAAATAATAATAATAATCATTTATTTCGGAAATAATTAAAAATCCATAATGAGTTAGTAACAGAAAAACTTACAACTATGTTAGTAAATAAATTAAAATAAATTAATGAAAAAAGTTTAATTCATAAACTTCCCCTCTGCACCGGGCCAGCAGGCATGCCTACGGGACCAGTGCGCCAGGAAAGGGCAGTCTGGTCTTTCAGCAATAACGCTTAGGATGCTGTTGGGACTCCCACGTATCCTACGCATCAAGGAGGCCGCCCTTTTGCGCATGATAGCCTCAAAAGTATCTATGCCTGCCTCAGCAAACATGCCCGACGCGCTACAGAACCGTGGAAGGCCCAGCAGCACCCGGAAGGCGTTATTATATTGAATACGAAGAGCGTTGTAGGCCTTCTGCGTATACTTGATCCACAGGCTGCAGGTGTAAAAAGTCTGGCAGTAGGCCTTAAACAGTGTAATTTTCACTTCTTTAGTACACCTAGCAAACCAGCGGGCCAACATATTACATCGAACCGACAACGCTCTTCTCTCTCTCTCCAAATCATCATCATCACTCAGATCCTCATTCAAAACGTGCCCAAGGTATTTAAATTGAGACACTCTCTTAAGTGGTTCCCCATAAAGGAAGACTGGAGGAACCGACTTAGGTTTTCTGGAACCAACACGAAAAACCATGACCTCACTCTTCCTGACATTGTACAGGAGTCCATGGGCCGTGGCGTATTGTTCACACACCCCAAGCAACCGTCTGAGTGCATCAATCGAAGGACTCAGCAGCACAGTGTCATCAGCATAACTTATACTATTAATGACCTTGCCATCAATAGAGCATCCGACTCCAGTGCTGGCGAGCTCCTCAACCAGCTGATTGACGTAAAATGATCTCGGCTTCGAAGGTTATGTTATTGGTATATAAGTGGTACATAATATGAAATTTTTTATACTGCATGTTGACAACATTTATTAATGTACTTATACCTACTAGGCAGGACATAATGGATCTGCAATTTACCTAACATCTGTCCGTATAAACAGCAAAAAGATTTGATTTGAATTCTTTGAAAGTCTTTCATAAATCAATCGTCAGCATCTCACGATAGCTAATAAAATCCTGCTTAATAATTGCCGTAATCAGTAATCACGCAAAGGAACTGCTCAGTCTGTGCGCTGCAATCACCTCGGAAGAGGATTCGGAGAAGTTTCTAATTTCAAAGTAATTTGCATGCCACTAAGAACTAAATTATTATTTAATTTTTTTTTTGTTTTTTCTTTTCCACTTTCCTAATGTTTAACATGATACATTTACAAGCTACTTACACACATTCATCTATCACAAAACACAATCATACCCAGACACAAAACAATTCAAATAAAAAACTGACACTGAGTGGCGTTTCAGTATTCGGCCGTTAGCGACCCTCTCGTTGAGAGCCACTGGCTCGCATAATTTCTCACTACTTGTCGTTGGTCCGTTATAAATCGGGACACATACATTCTGGCAAATTATTTCCTAAATACCCGCGCTCATTAATTTTTTTCTCTTTTCGTCAAACATCTCGCCTCTTTACAAGAACAACGTGATATTTTATAAACCACAACTTTACAGGAGAGCAATTTTAAACATTTAAGCGTTGATAAATTCTAAAATATTGACAATTTTACCGTCGGAAAACAATTAAATTGTTGCGGTAATTAAAGTGCTTTCAGAAAATATGCAAAAAAAAAAACTCAGTTCAATATGAAACAAGTTAAAAACTGATTTAAAAAAACACAGACACACATGTCACGTTTTTAATGAAAATATGACAAAAAATGCTTGTAACATATTGATGTATCACATTGAAGGTGTTAAATTTAGGTGTAACGCTGTGTGATAAGTTGAATAAAACACACTATCAAAATAAAAATCTTGTATTAAAAAAAAATCAAATTTACGAAAACAATGGCTTACTTACACCATAAAATTAGTTTAAGGCACAATAATCAACAAGAGATCAATCAATCACATAGTACTTAGTACTAGCTTTAATTAAAATTATAAGGTAACTAAAAAATTACTTTCATACAAATAAAAATCAAAAAGATAACTGTACTTAAAGTTATCTAATGGTAATTAACGTCTTCTAAGTTCTAACACAATTATGGCACCCAGTTTTATAGTACTTAGAAATTCAAAATAGGAACATTGCTATCACCCTTCATAAACATAGAATCACAAATTCTCTTAATACTAATAAAAACACTATCATTTTGAATGTAGCAATTAAATATTTCTAAAAAATACAATTCAAAAAATCTTTGTACTTAATCAGTCTTATTACAACGATTCGTAAAATGGCTTGTGGTATCTAGGAATGAGGTTTTTATTGACCAAATCCATGAGATCAGCTTTTTTTCGCTCTGCTAGTCCAGGTTTTTGAAGATAGGCCTTTTGCAAATCTAAATTAATGCTTTGACTATTATGATTTCTCTTTTTTTTCACCACTATAGCTTTCTTAAATAATTCGTCAGCGTACGATTCTTTGAAAAATATGGCATCGGGATCAGAGCTTTGAACTTTTATCATCTTCAGTCCAGCCAGTTTCACAGAATTATTGTCTTCATCTTTCATTATTGCAAAGTTCATTTGAGTGCATATACTTTTCCAATCAAAAAAATCATCGAAGCACATTTCATTAACATGAAATGGCTCGCTTTTTTTCCGTGCCGCCTTTATAGCCCCGATAAATGCGTCAGGTGTATACATTGGTCCTGATCTCAATTGCCTTTTAACTTCTCTCTCTATTTGAGAGTGAGCTGAATCGCCCTCGTTCTGCGTATGTCCTTTAACGAGGTATTTGTGTGTAATTGATCTGAGATTTGGCAGAGTTTTGACTGCGTAAGTGTACATTGAGATCATGAACTTATTTTTTTGCTGTCCGGCACAATTGTCTGAATAAAAGACAACATCGAGGTCTTCAGCCGTTGCCGAAATTTTCTCCAGGTATTTGTAAACACAGGTAGCTATTTCGTTGACACCTCTATTGGCGTTAGACTCATCCCATACATAACTCTCAACTAAATTATTTTGTAAGTTATAAATTGTTAAATTAAGTACATTTAGTTTGCACTTGTAGTAAAAAACTGAGATGTCTCCTTTGGGGCATTGGAACACTGCTTGAAGATCATAGACCGCTACTAAAATATTTTTGTTGTTCTTATCTTTTTCTTTTTCAATACGAGACAAATTCTTTTCCTTAAGATGTAATTCATAATCTTGTTTCTTAGATTGTTTCTCTTCATCTGTGATGTTTTTATAGGCTTCGCAAATATCGCATAAATCCTTTTTAGGAGTGAAAAACGAAATGTTAAAATCTTGTGTGAAAATACGATAAAATGTAATGTAGGTTCCATAGGGGACGTTTTGGGATTTGCATTTTTCTACATAATCTCTATGAAGATCTGTGACAGCTTTGCTACCATCAATATAATTTCGTTTTGAGTTAGCCCGGATATAATGTGACTCAATCTTCGGTATAGACTCAATAAACAATTTGATGCCATTTTTAATGCTTTCGTCCACTGCATAATGGTTTGAATGAGTACCTCGGTTATCTTTCATGGAAGAAATATTAGTGTTGCTATTTTTCTTTTTCAAAGCAGTCTCTATGGGTCGATTATTAATCCCCAAAGTATTTTTGAAAAACAATTTACAAACTCTTGTTTTTTCACCAGAAATAGTTAAAAAGAAAGCGTTGTTGTTGTTTCGAATAGTTGCAACATTTCCATCCGAATCAACTTTAACGTAACGTTGTTTTGGGATGACTATGTCTACGCTATTAGCAATAAACGTCCATTGTTTTTCTATTGCACCTAAGCTCCAATAATCATTTAAAATGGTCTGTCTTTGCTCCTCTGTAAATTTAAACCCACATTTAAATTTCATTTAAATGACAAACAACGACAACACGTCACGTCGTCAACGTTTCAATTCACGACTTGGCATGTTTTTTTTTGATTTGGTAGATTGATAAGGCTTCCCACTATTTCTCAGTCGTTTAGCTACATTGACTTTCCAGTTTGCTACATTTAGTCTTCTTTTTTTACCAGTTTTAGTTGGACTAGAATTATACACTATTAGACCTACAGCATTTCCATTACTTACGTTTTCAATCGCAGAAGATTCACTGTTCTCTATGACACCGAGATCGTTGGATACCATAGCATGTTCGTTTGTAGACGAAAGTGGTTCCTCGGAGTTTTCAATGTTTGTTGAAACTATATTAGATGTTACCAAATGTTGATCATCCGAAATGTTTATATAGTTAGTAGTGATATTTTGTTCCACGTCAGTATCAGAAGAATACTCAGCACGTTTTTTTGGTTGGGCTTCATAATCAGGATCCTTTACTGAGTCGTCGCTGTCTGAAACGTTATAAATGCAATCAAAATTCTTGAAGTGTAGTGGTGTGGTATTGATTTGATCAATTACCCTCGAATTTTGTGAGAATAGTGGGATATAAATTAACTTACCTTGATACACAGATGGGCCACTGCTTGAAGAACTGCTAGAACTCGAAGAACTGCTAGAACTAGAGGAACCGCTGCTACTAGTCGAATTACTACGAGGTCGGATGGAATCTAATGCGATGTCTTTGTCTACAAAAAGGAATGAAATAATGAAATTATAGGAACATAACTAGAATAAAAAAATATATCAGTACAAGTAAAAAAATACCTTCTGTTGATGTCTGCAATGTATTGGTCGAGCTTTTGGCATTTTCATTCTCATCTTGTGTTAAAGTATCTATCTGAGAGTTTGAATCACTTTGTTGTACACTTAAATTATTTTTAACACCTGTAGCTAATTGAACTAACATCCTAGATCGTGATGCCATCTGAAAAACAAATTCGTAAAAGTTACTTTATTTTAGCATGTATAATGTAACATTTTAGCATGATATAATCCAAAACTTAAAGGTTTTCAAAAATAGTGATGTAAAATAAAATAACCCACAGTAATTGAAAACGATTCATCAACAACATGGTTACATTCAAAGATATCACAAGGAAAACTTGTAACTTTTTCATCAATAATGTGACAATATTCATAATCTCATTCTCAATACTCATGAGTTTTACAACAAAAACGAGTTAAATAACTAATATCACATTAATCAAGTTAAAGTAAAAAACAACAAGAAACATACCTTTGCACTAAAAACGTGGTATACTCGTGATGCCACGTTTTTTGTGAAAAGCAGGAGCACTTCACTCGTTGCGCGTGCGGGGCAAACTAACGCGTCGCGTTGTCGAAGTCGTGCGCCACACCGAAAGAGACAACGTGATAACGCCATTTGCCACGGTCATGTCGTCTCTTTCACTCATAGCTCCTCGAACATTCACTTTTAAAATACCGCGTTTTTGTAGAAAATAAAATTCGACATCGCGGTTTTGAATATCAAATAAAAAAAAAAAACGTTTTTATGAGATGTCACGTTGCTCTTGTAAAGAGGCGCTAATTATTATTATTATTATTAAACATCATTATTCCGGTTAACTACTTGTCACTTTATTATCAGAATACGCGCGGACTTAGGACTAAACTACCTGTGTATTATTGAATTACATGACTTTGATAATAAACTCATTACGGAAAGTTGGTTGTGCGACGGAATATTGAACACAGAATTAAGTGATGTTCGATATGATGTATTTATATACGATGGCCCTAGCGGTAAGAGGGGTGGCACGGTGTCATGATCTGTATTAAACGAGGTTACTCTGCCACAGCGAGGTCACAAGTTCACATTGGATGCGCGGGATGTATTTGGGTAGGTAACAATTAAAAACAATGTTTTTTCTAAGTCATCACAGAAAGGCGACCAAGACTTAGCCGCAGTTTATATACCCCCCAACAAGCATAATCAGCCTATAATGTTCCCACTGTTGGGACACAGGTCTCCTCTCTGTGAGAGGGAGTGGGCCGTAATCCACCACGCGGGCCCAGTGCGGGTTGGTAGATGTCACATGTCTTCGAATTTTTGGTTCTAGAACTTACAGGTTTCCACACGATGTTTTCCTTCACCGTTTTGAGAGCAAAGGTGAAATAATTTACACAAAGTAAAGCGCCTGTATGGGTTCGAACGTACGGACCTGCAACTGGGAAGTCGCGGCCGTTACCACTGGGTCACCACGACCCCCAACAATAATTGTCCAAAAACGCTAAAAGACTAAGGACTCTTTTCTACATCCTTATAATTTATTAGATTTTAACTTATCCTTCATAAAATCATAACATAGTCTTCAGACGGATACGGTTGGAAAACTACTCGTAACTCGGATTTATTTGAAGTCGCAACTGAATTTGTTATGAATATGTCTCAATACAATTTTAAGCCAAATTACTGTGACCATGTTCTCGACCTTGTTATCTCTAATGTATCCTGAGAGTATACCTTAAGCGAGGTATCGCTGGTGGATATAGACAAGTACCACGTCACACTGGAATAAACTTAAAAACCTATTGGCTCTCAACCTAGAGTTATAAAAAAGTTTATTAAGACAGATTTTGGACAAAAACAATTCGGGGATCGTTAGCGTAGACTAGAATAACCGTTTCGAACAGCGTAATGTGGTAGAGCGTATCGATATTCTTTACGTAACATTACGCTCTCTTCTAAAAAGAAGCACACGTTCTTAAAGTACCTATAAGTATCAAGGCGTCCTGAAATGATACCCTCCACCACTAATAAAAGCTATCAAAGAAAAATTGAATGCATACAAAAGGTTAAAAAAAAATCAAATTCCAAACGGACTACGCCGAATTCACCTTGTTAAAATCTCGGGTAGGGCGAGGATATTTTGTAATGCATTTAATAAAAAAATTCAGTGCGTCTTTAGTTTCCCCTATGTCAAACGTTACCCATTCCATTGTCATCACTCCTGAATCCCTAAAACGGTTTTTAGAAATTTAAACAGTAAGAAAAGAGCCGGTACTGACGGCATTCCAGCAATTTTTATAATAAAATGCGAATTAGTTTAAAATAGTAAAAAAAAATATTGTAAAACAGGAGTACCTATACATCAAATAATATGTGCAAGGTCTTAAAATTACGGGTAGATCTGCAGGTTTTGCCATTTATGGCGTACAAAACCACATATTTTTGGTTTAGAATAAACCATAAAAGATTTGAGTCAACACAACAAACTATGGTTAGGTTTAACCTCACCTCAGTCTCTCGACGAGTGCTTGTTCTCCCACGACATATGGCGCGAGGCTCAAATTGTCCCGATTCATAAAAAAGGTTCCAAGCTGGATGTATCTAATTACCGAGGCGTATCACTACTGAACCACTTTGTGTAGATGCTTGAGAAAATTGTATACGGTCATATTTACGCGCCACTAGAAGCTTTGTATACCCGCTTCCCAATACGGCTTCGTTAAATCACGTTCAGTCAATACCAACCTTCTCGAGCTTACCAACGAGGCTGTTACTGGCATGAACGACGGTGCCCAAGTGGACGTAACATACACAGACTTTGAAAAAGCGTTTGACCGGGTATATTTCTGCATTCTAATCAAAAAACTAAAAGCCGTAGGTATTAAGGGGAACTTGCTAAGGTGGATAGACTCTTACCTGAGAAACCAGCGACTAACTGTAGTTATCGGTAGTTACCGATCTGATTACGTAGACGTTACTTCTGGGGTGCCTCAGGGCTCACTGGTACCCCCCCATACTTTATAATATTTATTTATTTGACATAACATAGTGTTTTCTACACTCTGAGCATTTTCTGTATGCCAACAACAAAAAAATATTTATGAAAATAAACAACCCCAGTAACTTCCAATTGATCCAATCAGACTTAGACAGACTTTACTATTACAATTAAAACAATATACCGACTGTTTTATAAGAAATACATATATTGATAAAATTGAATTAATCCAGCGCAAATTTATTAAGCAGTAAGCACTTAAATTACAAAACTAAAGCTGATATCCCAAATTAACCAGACCCCGGTCGATAACACTAATCTAATACCTATCAAATACCTACTAATCTAATAACTAGTCGATACCACTAATTTAATACTCTGGAAGAGCGACGACAGTTAAATGATATGTTATTGTACACACAGCAGCCGGTCAAGTTACCACAAACTGTCAAAGTTTCAAATTCTATTTTGAACTTAATATTCAACATTTAAAGGTATAAAATCATTTGGAGAAATTTGACAGTTTCGTATAACCTGATGTGCTGGGGACTGTACGACACACTTAACAATAAATAAAACTATTTCCTGTATTTTTTCAAAATTTGAGGCTTAATAGTTTCGGAGGGGGGAGGGGTCAATTTTCATAAAGCGCACACAACAGATAGCGCCACTTTGACACGTAATTAATAATGTGTTTTACTCAACATAATAAAAAATTAGGTCAACGGGTCGTCTTAGGGGCGGAGTTAAAAATTACTTTACTAAAGCCAAATATTTTACTTACCTCTTACCTTCTTGCAAAACATTTTACATTCCACAAAAATCAAATTGCAGCAAAATTCCTGTTTTGAACTAAAATTGGTCATTAACTCTTTACATACCGTTCGAAAGGCCATACACCAAGGATGTTTCGATGAAATCCTAAGTGTTCAATCAGTTTTCGTATTTTTTTTAATGCAATGCAAAGTAAAGCTAATCATGTTTTACCCCTCTTTGTAATGTTTGAAGGCTCATAACTTTTTGTCTAGCTGTTATCTGCACCAAACAATAGTTTTAGAGGAATCTACCGACAGTCGAGACAAAAACAAAAAAAAGTGTTGCCAGTTTCGTCTATCTTACATAAAGTAATCTTACTTCAAACTTTTCAAACTCATGAAAATCGGTTATTAAAAATAAAACAAAATAAAAAATCTATGGGGCCTAGGTCAAATTATTTGGGATGGGTAGATAGCAGACGACCCCACCTATCTGCCATTTTCGTATGTTCAACATTCTGCCGAACACCCTGTATGTACCTACTTATATTTTTATAATTTTTTTTTTGTAATTAACTCAATTTGGTAAATAACTCATTTCAAGATAAAATAGAAGGTGTTATTTAATTATTGTTTAAAAAGTAAGGCCTAAATTAAATATTATGCTTTTAGACGATAGGAAAGTATTTTCATAAGACTTAGTGACACAAATAATAATATGTTTGGAGATGTATTTTAGGACGTAAAATAAAACTGAATAAAGTAAATTCGAAAATGTCCCGCGCACCCCGCTATGACTGAATAAGTACAAAGATGAAAAGCCGTAAAACTATTACGGCTTTTGATTGTAGGATATCGAAATCATGATTAATAAATGTGATAAATGTAAAGGCCTAAAATAAAGTTACGGGTTTTCAAGTAAGTATACAAACTGGTTTTACTAATAAGGAGGGAAACGTGGAAATTATGGCTTTTAATTTTAGAGAGCAATGTTTTCGGGGCTGAGCTGTTATCCTTTTTAACTACTTATTGTAACTCTGGCAAACAAACAAACAAACAAACGAATTACAGCTTTATCACCTACCTAGAAAAGTAGACAATTTCTTGGCAAGTCCGAACCTATATTTAAGTGATTTTTGATAAAAATGTTAGTTATACGGATTTTCACCGTGTGACGGCGAATTATATCGGGCATGTCTACGTTATAAATATCTGCCTAATCAGTTAAAACATCAGAAGAATGTGATAGGAACCGAGTTGTGATAAAAATAGTAGATTGTTATACAAGGAGCTAAAATGACCCATTATATACGAGGTAGTTTTACTCCCGAGCTTTAGCGAGGGAGTAAATAGAAACCGAGTTTTAATGGGTTTTTAGCGCCGCCGTGTGTTACACTGATAAATGATAAATGATAAATGATAAATGATTTTATTTCTGTAAGTAGGTTTGAACAAACACTTTTACACGTCAATCATATTTTTTTTAAACTAGATGGGGTCGGCGTTTCCTATCTGACTACTCTGAGAAGAAAGGCCGAAACAAACTCAGAGGTCACAGTCTCTTTTAAAGTCCAGACAAAATCTTGGTCAGGTCATGTGAAAGCTATGTAGATCGGTGTCTGCAATGGTCTTTTGAGGAAAGAACCACACAGATTGAGTGGACCTGTCCAGTCAGTGCACGCAATTGTCAGTAATCGTGCAGCTCAACTTAGACTCAAGGAGCTCAACGGTTCGACGAACAATACCAAAGAAAGGACATTTGAGTAGGCCGCATAAATTACTCAAACTGCCAGATCATGATTACGTTGAGAAAAATACAAAAATAAATATAAATAAATCAATGACCGACATAGTTCTCACATTCACAATAATTAGAATAATATTATAATAATCTTTGAGGACCATGTAGATTTGTGTCTGAAATGGTCTTTTGAGGAAAGAACCACACAGATTGAGTGGACCTGTCCAGTCAGTGCACGCATTTGTCAGTAACCGTGCAGCTCAACTCAGAACTTAAGGAGCTCAACGATTCGACGAACAATACCAAAGAAAGGACATTTGGGTAGGCCGCATCAGCTACTCAAACTGCCAGAACATGATTAAAACTGCAACAAAAACACACATAGTCCTCACATTCACAATAATTTAAAATAATATAATACTTTAAATAGTAAATATTAGTGTCATTGTATATGTAAATAAGTATAGATACTTATAGCAAAGATTATAAGTAGAAATAGTTAGCGAAATAAAATAAATTAACATTGCCTGTGCTTTATTGGAGCAACTCAATCCCAAGCCTTTTTGTCCTCAATATAGTCTTTGACAGTATAATAGGCATTCTGGCATAATTTCCTTTTTATAAAAGATTTGAATTTATTAAGGCTTAGTGCTTGAATGTGGCTAGGAAGTTTATTATAAAAACGTATACATTGGCATCTAAACGTGCCACCTATTTTCTTGAGCCTGGTAGTAGGAACAACAAATTTGTGCTTGTTCCTAGTATTTAAATTATGGATATCACTGTACTTTTTAAACAGATTAATATTTTTATGTGCATACAAAAGATTTTCATAAATATACTGAGAAGGCACAGTCATTATATTAATCCCTTTAAATTTGTCTCTGAGGGAGTGTCTGGGACTTAATTTATAAATTGAACGAATTGCCCTTTTTTGTAAAACAAAAATCGTCTGAATATCGGCGGCATTTCCCCACAACAGAATACCGTACGACATTACACTATGAAAATAACTAAAGTATACTAAACGGGCTGTCTCTAAATCAGTTAAACCACGAATTTTCCTAACGGCGTATGCTGCAGAGCTAAGCTTCTTTGACAATTTATCTATATGGGGGCCCCATTGAAGCTTGGCATCCAAAGTTATGCCTAAGAATACTGTGGTATTTTCGGGTTTCAACTCTTCACCCTTTATGAGAATACTTGTTTCTACTTGTCTAACATGAGGTATCGTAAACTTAATACATTTCGTTTTTTTCTCGTTAAGAAGAAGGTTATTAACATTAAACCAGTTAACTACTTTTGCGAGGGCACTATTTACATTGTCAGTAACCAGCTGCTGACGTTTGAGTTTAAATAAAAGTGAAGTGTCGTCTGCAAACAGCACTATATCATGTTCATCCTTTATGAGGTAAGGCAAGTCATTTATATAAATAAGAAATAAAAATGGACCTAGAATTGAGCCTTGAGGGACCCCCATTCTTACTACCGATCCGGGAGATCTTTTCCCGTTAACATCAACTCTCTGAATCCTATCACTTAAATAAGAAGTAAGAAGATCCAGAGAGGCGTTCCGGATTCCGTAGTGGTGCAGTTTCCTGATTAATGTTGCATGAAGAACACAATCGAATGCCTTGGACAAATCGCAAAAGATGCCCAACGCATCGCATTTGTCCTCCCATGCATTATATACATGCCCTAGAAGTTCAACTCCGGCATCAGTAGTTGAACGACCCCTTGTAAAACCGAACTGTTTGTTATGCAGTAATTTATGTACATTAAAAAATCTTTGCATTTGATTTAAAATAAGTTTTTCAAAAATTTTACTAAATGTAGGTAGCACTGAAATAGGTCTATAATTAGTAGGGTCTGATGTACTCTACACACTCTACTTTTCACTACGATTGCGAGAAAATAAAACAATCCAATACAATATGAAATATGTAGTTTATTTTATTAAAAATAAATGTACAATTTGTACAATTCTGGATATTTAACGAGATGTTTTTTCCCGGTAACTTAATTTCAGTCCTCTGTGAAGATGAATGTTGAGTGGTTCTTTTCCTTTCTCTTCTATTTGCAAATTAGGGTCTCCATTCTCACTAGATGATGAAATTTTCACTATTGTAAAATTAATTACGGTCACTACCAATTCAATTTGCAATTAGAGAAAAATTATAAAGATTTCGCGCCAATGTCTTTTTTTGTTTTTTCTTCTGCAGCCGCAACGCATTGCATGCATTCTACCAAAGAGATCGCCGATTTTAGTTCCATTTTCAAAAATAAATTGAAGTTCTTTTATTATGAAACAGTAATAAGTCGAGTCTATATTCATGATTATTCTATTTATGACTAAAGATTTTTCGTTTTTGTAGGCTCATTGTAATTTGACACACAAAAATTAAAAAAAAAAAACTGCTTCCCCTCGTAGACAGATTTCTCTGTCTACGCTTCCCCTAGAGGAAGAATTGCTATTTTTTCTTCGCTCTGGTACGCCACAATGACGGTCTTTTTGAGCAAGAGGAGTGAAAAAAATCTTCGACATTAGGTACTAAGTACTTTGGCAGCGTATAAACATGATTCGAGTTTTTTTCTATATCGCAATCAAGTGGTGCTCATATTGCAAAAATATATGACATCCCACTATTTAATATATTTTGGTATACTCGTGACTGTTCACAATCACCTAGTAAAGTAAGTACTTAAGTACCTAATTACGGCAAAGTTAAAAAAAAAATACTTTGACCAAAAATCATCTTGTGCAGGGGCGCTAGAATCAGGATTTGCCCCGGTCGCAATTTTTTATTCGCACGGCTCCGGCCTGTGGAAACAAACCAAATCCCTTATGCTAGAAGGAAACTATACCCAGTACTAACGTAACTATACTACAAGTTCGGTGTAAAAATAACCTCTTTATTTCGGACTCAGATTTGATTTGATTCGATTTAGGTTGGCTGTAGTAATGGATCCGAAAGGGAAATATTGATAAAGTTTATCTTGACCAGAAGTTAAAAATCACGCTATAAAGGGCAAGGTTATTGATGAAGGTCACTAAAAGTACGAGGCCTACTTAACAAACTACACAATGTCCTGTGACTGATTAGTTACGTTCTGTACCGTAGTAGAGTAGTAGAGAGGGATTCCTCCCTACAGAGGGAGAGTTACCCATGTGGTTCCGCTTCCTCTATACAATGCCTCAATTAAGTAACTACAGGTAGTGTTGATGCTGAACATTAATAAACACGCTTTCTCTACTGCTGTGAAAATAATGTTTTGCTGTGAATTTTGCTCTTATGACTTCTCAACTTCACATTTAGATACTTTATTAAATGGGAAGAGTATTGAAAGAGCCTGTCCAGTTATAAACCACCAAAAAACCAGTGCTAATAATTCCAACACCTACCTACGGCATGGGCAATTCCTATGCAGAATACACCTGCACAGTTGGGTACCTACTAAAAAAAAATAAACATAATTATCCATACCTTCAATAAGATGCACTTCCAAATCCGATCGATCGAAATCATACTTCAAGCGCAGATGGATCCTGCCAAGCGAAGGGCCGGCTCCTTCCAGCTCTATGACCAGTGGAGCCTCTCGCTTGGTGTACAGGTCTGGTTGAAGGGCCCCTAAAGAGCAGATGGTAGCGTTGGCCCCAGGACTCAAGGGCCCGACGCCACTGCTGCTTTCTACTAGGGAGTTGCTGCGGTCTATCCGTCTGGAAGCAAGAATTAAATGGTGCTTAAAAGGAACGTGATTCGATCTATCCCTTTGGAAGAAATAAAGAAAAAAAGTTTTTAATAGGAACGTGATTTGTTATCTAACATTGGTCGAAAATCACATTTGTTCAAGAGAATTCTCTATTAGAGTCTAGATAGAGAGGAGGATTGCCGTTTGAGGTGAGGATAGAGGCTAGCCACGATCAGCAGCTTCAATATTACACTTACACTACAGCCGGTCGATTCTGTAACAATCTCACGGTGGTAACTTAGGTGAAGTGAGCATCGACAACTCACTTCAAGCTCACTTCATCTAAGTTACCACGGTGATATTGTTACAGTATAGCTCGGCAGGGTGTGTTTCGTTGTTGTGGTTACCTGATAAATGGCTGTCGAGCTTTTTGCTACAATATAAACTATTTTTAACCGACTTCAAAAAAGGTGGAGGTTCTCAATTCGACTGTATGTTTTTATTTTTTGTATGTTTGTTACGCAATCAATCCGCCAATTATGAATTGATTTTGATGATTCTTTTTTTGTTTGCTAGGTCACATTTCAGAGGTGGTCCCATATAAATTTTATCGAAATCGGTCGAGCGGTTTTTAAAATATCAACAATAAATTATTTTTAAATAAATAAAAACCGCCTTCAAACGGACGTGGACGTATAAGACGATCGTTTTCGAATTGGTAGGTACCATAACTAAAACGTAAAAAATAAAAACCATTTTACAAAAAATAAACAGTCGACTTCCAAAAAAAACACTACAAAGTGAAAAATAACTTTAATTTCGGAAGTCGGTGGAAATAACTAAAATACAGATGCAAAGACACCGACTTCCGAAATTAAAGTTATTTTTCACTTTGTAGTGTTTTTTTTTCCACCCCTGGAGTCCCTGGACAAATACCAAAATGTTGGTACTAAATTTTTGCTACTATTTGATACCTTTTTTTTTGTGGGTGGGAAATCATCAATTAACTTCTCCCGCTCTGGGCAGAGCAGGAGGGCGTGTCAGACTCTTACTGAATAAAACCCACCCGTGTTCCTTCAGTTACCTGTGCCAGGGGCCACGGTATCCCTCTCGGACTTTTCCGCAACCCTAGCAGGCATCGGTCCTAGCAAACCCCGTCATTGGTGCTGACATCTCTTTGAGGCGCGCGTGGAACACAACGCGCCGTCGACCCGGGCCTGGTCCTTATCGAACGGCGAGCTGCCCATTGCTCGCCGTTCGCAAGTACTATTTGATACCTAACTTCAAATGTTTAGTACCTCGACTGACAGCGAAAAAACACGTAAAGAAAGTGGTCAGACATTCTGACATCAGGATGTCT
The DNA here is from genome assembly GCA_937001585.2 of Brachylomia viminalis. Lineage (NCBI taxonomy): Eukaryota > Metazoa > Arthropoda > Insecta > Lepidoptera > Noctuidae > Brachylomia > Brachylomia viminalis. The sequence goes on from OW443299.2 coordinate 18,132,828, forward strand.
GGACCACTTTTTTTTTCATAGTTCGAGACAACACAACTAATTTATCTCGTTGTTAATATTAAATATATACCTTATTAGTACCTCAACATATATTTTTTTCAATTTTTTTTTGCATCACAGAAAAATTTTACGCAAGAAAGATATTTTGTTAGCTATGTATATTCTCCCTCTTAAATTACAGACTAAGCAATAAAGTTATTAATTATTGTAATTGTTTCAATTGTAACGTAGCCGTAATTTCATAGCGTCAAGTTATTAGGAACTATTGGAAGATTTAGAAGCAATATTATTATTTGGGACGGCGGCACCTTTCTCCACTGTATCGAATTGTGCAAACCCTTATCGTAAGCAGCTTTATTTATGGGATAATAAAAACAAGAAAGTGTTAAGTATTTCTCTTTTAATTGAAAAAGTATTTTTGTGTACCAACGTGTTTAGTATTATTGCGCAATTATAAAAGGAGAGCTGAACTGTGGACATTACTCTAAATCAAATCGAAGAATAGATAAAACAATTATAAACTGTCCTTAAAATCAGAACTAAGTACAAGTATTAAAATAACTTAATCATTCCGGAAAACCGCTCTACTCTAACGCACAGAAAATGTAGATATTCTTGTCACTGAGCAGTTAATTTATATCACCATAAGCACAATGTACCACAAAACCAATGCGTATGATGGGCCAGCCGAAAGTATACGCATCGTAATTATACACACAGTTCCTTGAATTACTGAGAAAAAGTGAATGCGCACACGCTCTTCGCACACGAGTAATTGGCGGCAACTGAAGTCACTCAAACAAAGATAACAACGAACCGAACTGAAGGTGCGTTTCACGTAAGAATTCCCTTCGCAATAATGTTGGTACCATTGCTTTTCATTGAAGAATGTTTGCATACACTATTCCGTATGGCAACATAAAATCAAGCAACGACAAGCTCTGGGGATGCCACGCAATGTTTTACTATTCGGGTCAATAGGATAGGTAGATATATTTTATGTATGTGTGTGATAGTTCCGATTGATGAATTGACTGAGATACAATATAGACATCCATTTGCCTCAATTTGATTAATTTAAAAATATTTTATTATCTAAATAATAAAATAAAATTTCACAGAGGTATCAATTATGCTATTTTATTTAAATTCTAAACGAAATCTATAAACGGTAGTTTCTTTTATTTTTTGACAATAAAAATACACTTTCTCGTTAAATAAACCTAGTGGTCTTTACTATACTGCAGTACTAACGTTTGACTGAGAGTTTAAAGGTTTGCAAATTCTCAATATAATAATATGGCTTACACACTGTGTGTACGTACGTGTTTTACAAAACAATAAATTATAAGTAACACTTTTGTGCGAGACTGTTGTACTACAAGGTTGCCACAATGTACTGTGTGGCCGCTTTTATGTAGTCATTTGATTTTGTTCGGTTTTTTTCTTATATCTGATTAATTAGAAGGTTTTTTCAGCTGAAGTTTTAAGGATAAACAATTTCATAATCAATTTAATTAAAATGGATTATCTCTTTATGGAATTGGAATAGAAACATCTTATTTCCCATGATGCATTGAGTTCATAAAAGGTACACACCACCATAATTGGTAAGTTTCGAGTGTTTTTCATTGAAGCGCAAGGATAAAATTTAGGGTTTTTGAAAAAAAAGCCTAATTTTCCAACGGCGTCCGTCACTAATAGAAAAAATTAAGTTGCACAAATTTGCCCCATCGTTGTAAAAAAAACGTAGTTGACCGTCGGGTTCCCAAATAACGGTAGGAGGGGTTCACATCGGCGTCGAGTCGACGATGAAGTACCTGGGACTCGTCCTCGACAGCCGGTGGAACTTCGTGGAGCATTTCCGACGTTTGGCTCCCAGACTGGAAAGAGCCGGGGCTGCCTTAAAGCGGCTCCTGCCCAATCTAGGGGGGCCAAACGCCTCCTGCCGGAGGCTCTACGCGGGGGTCGTGCGGTCCATGGCCCTTTACGGGGCACCGGTGTGGGCGCGTTCCTTGAGGCGGCGGCCAGCCCGCTGGTTGAACGCGCCCCAAAGGGTCATGGCCATCCGGCTGGTCCGGGGATACCGTGCGGTCTCCGGTGAGGCGGCGAGCCTCCTGGCCGGATTACCGCCATGGGATCTGGAGGCAAAAGTCCTCGCGCACGTTTGGGAGTGGCGCGAGGAGGCGAAACGCCGGGGCGTAGCTCCGCTGCCGCGAGAAATCACGGTACAGCGGACAGAGCTCCGGCGGGATCTCAGGGCGGCATGGAGAGTGCGATTGTCGCAACCCAGCGCTGGGCACGCCACAATTGCGGCGATAAGTCCCCTCTTTGAGGAGTGGCTAGAGAGGCGCCACGGCGTCCTCACCTTCCGCCTGACGCAGGTCCTCACCGGACACGGTTGTTTCGGGAGGTTCCTGTTCCGGATAAGGCGGGAGGAAACGCCCGGGTGTCACCATTGTGTGGATCGCCCGGAGGACACGGTGGAGCATACGGTGGAGGTCTGCCCGGCTTGGGCGGAGCACCGCCGTGTCCTCGTGGAGGCGATTGGCGATGGCGATCTCTCGCGTCCAGCCTTGGTCCAGGCCATGGTACGGAGCGAGAGGGCTTGGGAAGCCGTCACCTCCTTCTGCGAAGCAATAATGTTCGCGAAGGAGGAGGCGGAACGCGTGAGGGAGAGGCAAAGTTTGCGCCCTCACGCCCCTAGCTGCCGCAGGAGACACCCTGGGCGTCGGGAATCTCAGGCCGATTCCCGGCCACCGTAGGCGCGGGCTTGCGAACGGCGAGCAATGGGCAGCTCGCCGTTCGATAAGGACCAGGCCCGGGTCGACGGCGCGTTGTGTTCCACGCGCGCCTCAAAGAGATGTCAGCACCAATGACGGGGTTTGCTAGGACCGATGCCTGCTAGGGTTGCGGAAAAGTCCAAGAGGGTTACCGTGGCCCCTGGCACAGGCAACTGAAGGAACACGGGTGGGTTTTAGTCAGTAAGAGTCTGACACGCCCTCCTGCTCTGCCCAGAGCGGGAGAAGTTATTTGATGATTTCCCACCCACAAAAAAAAAAAAAAAAAAATGTCATGCCGTTTAAGAGATTCAGCATTTTGCTAAACGTTACCCCAGCGGCATCGTGAATAACTCTGAAACCTCAAGACGCACAAATTTTATTTTTTTGGGCACATTTATGCACAAATTATCAAAGTAGCTAGTTTGTATTTAGCTATGTCCTCCAGGAAAAAAACATGCCGCTGGGGTAACGTTACTCAAGCCGAATCTGTTTTTCGTGAATATCTTTGGGTCGGCTGGACGCACTAATTATAAATTTCAGGCACAATTACACGACATGAAGTACTAATTATCTGTCAAATCAAAATCCTGAAAAGCGACAACATTCCGCTGTCGTAACGCACACCAAACTTTCATATTCATAATATAAGCAGGAGGCGTCTCACTTCACAGTGTAGGTTTACAGGACAGGTTTAGGAATTTACATTATTTTTAAATATTTTTTTAATAATTAATAACTTTATTGCTTAATCTATAATTTAAGAGGGCGAATATACATAACTAACATAGCTGCGTAACATTTTTCTGGAATGCCATAAAAATTGGAAAAAAATATATGTTGACGTACTTAAAAGTGTAGTAAATATTTACAAAGAGATAAATTCGTTGTGTTGTCTCGAACTATGAAAAAAAGACATCCTGATGTCAGAATGTCTGACCACTTTTTTCGCTGTCACTCGAGGTACTAAATATTTGAAGTTAGGTATCAAATAGGACCATAAAGGTAGCAAATTTTGGTATTTTCCAGGGGTCCTGACGCTTACGAGATTTCTCATCCGATTTACGTGATTCTTTTTTCGTTTGATGTGGAATAGTTGTCATTTGGTCCCATAAAAATTTAATTTAGTTTGGCCGAGTAGTTTTTATCATATCAGCATTTTTGTTTATTCCACTTAATGTATAAATGATGATGTTATAATAACTTCCTGCCACTGTTATTTACATGGGAAGTAGTGGTATACGAATTTGTGTAAGGTTGGTACCACAACTAAAAAGTGAAAATTAAAAACTATTACAAAAAAAAATAACCGACTTAAAAAAAAACATCATAACGAAGTGAAAAATAACTTTAATTTCGGAAGTCGGTGGCACAACACGAAAATACAAAACCAAAGACACCAACATCCGAAATTAAAGTAATTTTTCACTTTGTAGTGGTATTTTTCTGAAGTTGTTTTTATTTGTAAAAAAAGTTTTTATAAAGAAAAACTTCTGCATATTACATCCATCCTTTTCAAATCTAAAAATTCATTACTCCGAACGGCAAACAGCAAAAAAAAACGCATATATTTAGGAAGAAAACGTATTCGTTATAAATCCTATGAATACCTTATCCGTTACCGTTACGTCCATTATAGGCAATGGACGTAGCGAACCAATTGATGTTAAGAACCCTTAAAAGCAACACGTGATTGTTCTGAAGGGATTCTGAACGTAAATCAAATCATAATTTATTTGTTAACATAGGTAATAAAAGTACAGGTCTTATGTTTAATGAAAAGTTTTGTATGCAACATATGAGCAAGTTCATTTGCTATTCGTTTTGTTGAGTCTTTCGCTTACTCAGGATTGAAATTTAAAATCACTCGCTGCGCTCTTAATGAACAGAGCGCTATGCTATGCCAGGAGGCTTACAAATATGGTGTGCAAATCTTTGTGTCGGCGACGAGACCCTATCTGAGCACTATGGCGCAAGTAGTGGCGGGACCGCCGTGCAAAAGTAACGTAGATTATTAAGTTCACTAGTTAGAAAAGTTTAAAAAAGGATTTATTTAATGTTTCTATAATCTAATTAGTTTATTTAACTCACATTTATTATTAGTTTTTGCATTCCAAACAAATAAGACTGTATTGAAAGGATTTCTTACAAGAATAATGTTGTTCACGTATAATTACGTAAGTTGAAAACTCACTTTTTTGTTTATGGACGGATTTTGATAATTTTTGTTTTTAAAGATAGGTTTAGTCACAAAACTAATATATCCGTTTGAATTGTAAGAATCGGGCCATTAGTTTAGAAGATATAAGGGATTTTCTATAGTGAAAATGTGCCAACCTATGTTTTTAACAGTTTTTGTTCTAGAAACTTTTTATTGTTAATAGTTACGTTCCAAATTAATGTTTAATTAGATTAAGGACATAATAAGGTATAATATATACAAAAATTGTAAGGATATATCGATAAAATATAATAAAAAACGGCTTGACAGATTTCGGCTAAAGGGAAAATTGCAAGCAAAAGGGCCTCAAAAATCGCGGTTCTCATTAAGGTAACGTAGGCCGGCCGCTCCGTGTATAAATTCAGGGCCATTTGCCGGCAAAAATCAGTCGCAGCTCAGCCGTCGAAGAGGCAACAACTAACAAGAAGCCGAAATCTGCCAACAAAAATTAAGAAGAAATTCTGCAGTTTCATTCACCGCCTCTTCGCTGCCCATCTCTCCGTGGTTCTCCTAGTGGGTGTACCCCTACTAAATCTACGCATTCAGGGGTGCGTGGTGACGTGTGTCGCCAGCGAGGTAATAGGGAAACATACGTCAAAAACGTGGGAGACTGTCCCAGGCAACCGTAAGGTACTGAACATACCCCGGTAGCCACAACAATTGGTCCTTCGAGCGTCGGATCCCTGCAAGAAGAAGAAGAAGACAGAAGATTGAGAAGCCTGCAAGATGCCAGTAACCAGGTCACAGAAGGATGCCCCCTTACGCCCCCCGTCCCGTCCTACCAATGTGGGCGCGACAGAAGAAGGTTCAGGGTCAGAAGGGGTCACGTCTGCGTCAGCGTCAGCATCATCAGGCACGTACACATCATCGGGCACGTACACTTCTTCGGGTGCAACGACTACGGCGGGGACCACGATAACAGAGACCACGGTGAAACTGTGACCACAGCATCGTCCAAGAAGAAGGAAGATGCAAGAAAGGAGACGACAAAGAAGACCCCAGAAGATGCCCCGGAAGAGGGTGTTCGCAATTCAGGCGGAACCCTAAAACCGATGGGGGTCAGTCGTCGTGCCAGGTCTACGAAGACCACGAGCTCCTCAGCCAGAAGACGCGAGCTGGAAGCCAGAGAAGAATTAGCACGCCTGGAACTGAAACAAGCACATGCTGCGGCGAAGCTAGCCCGTGTCAGACTGGAGATGACACAATATGAAGATGAGGACTCCGTGGATGATGATGAAGACCAGGCAAACAGAACAGCACAGGTGCAGAACTGGATTGAGTCATCAGTATTAGGAGATGGCAACAAGAAACAACCAGAGCAGCGAGGTCAGCACCCTGCAGAAGAGCCACAGAAGGTGAAGCCTGAAGAGAACTCTTCAACGAAAGGAGCTACGATCGAGATTCAAGCGTTGGCGACTGCATTGAAAGAAGCTTTTTCCACAAGAGGAGGACCAGCAGCGCAGCCAAGCTACATCCACGAGCTACCCTTCTTCGATGGCAGCAGCAGCGAGTGGTTGGCCTTCAAGGTTGTTTACGAAGACACAGCACCGATGTTCAACGAAGTCCAGAATATGGCGCGTTTAAGAAGAGCGCTGAAGGGCACTGCAAGAGAAGCTATCAAGAGCCTGTTGTACTCCGAAGCCTCTCCGTCAGAAGTGATGCAAGCCCTAAGAAGAAGATACGGAAGACCTGACGCACTGGTGTTGGCAGAATTGGACAAGGTCAAGGCGTTACCGAAGATTTCAGAAAGCCCAAGAGACATCTGCATCTTCGCGAGCCAGGTCAACAACAGCGTAGCAGCAATTAAGGGTCTGAAGAAACCACAGTATCTGCATTCACCTGAGATGGTGAAGCAAATCTTAGAGAAGATGCCGACGGTGCTCAAGTTCCGATGGTACGACTTCACTGCAGCAACAGAAGAAGGCGACTTCTCCGACCTGACGTTAGTATCCAGTTTCCTGAACACAGAAGCAGACAAATGTGGAGCCTTCGCGACTTCAGAAGAGAGGAGCGGGTTCAAGAAGACCAACCGACAAGCGACACATTCAACGAAGGAAAGGAACTTCAAAGAAAAGGATGCAAAGCAGCAAGAGAAGACTTGCCCTATGTGTGAGGGTGAACATTTTCTCGTCGAATGTCAGAAGTTCCAGAAGACGTCGGTGCAAGATCGGTGGGCAATAGTTAAGAAGAGTCGTGTCTGCTTCAAATGTCTTCAAGGGAAACACAGGAAGGAGAGTTGCAGAAAACCACCTTGCAAAGAATGCAAGAGGTGGCATCATCATCTGCTACACGTCGAATCAGAAGAAAGGACCTCGGAGGAAAAAAGGGAGACACCGCAAGAGGCATCAAGCGTCACAGCATCGGTGAACGCAATCAACAACACAAGGGCATACCTGAAGATAGTTCCAGTAGAAGTCTTCGGGTCAAAAGGATCTAAGAAGATATTGGCTCTTATGGATGAAGGGTCAACCGTGTCACTCCTGGATGAGAAGGTGGCACAAGAAGTCGGCGCTCAAGGAAGCAAGGAAGAACTAGTCATTGAAACAGTGGGAGGCAGGTTGATAAGGAAAAAGGATTCTCAGAAGCTGGACCTCACGGTGAAAGGGCTTCATCAGGGAAGCAAGAAGACCTTGAAGAGAGTCCGCACTATAGACGAGTTGAAGCTTGCACCACAGTTTCTGGACAAGAATAGGATTCAAGATTATCCACACTTGAAGAAGATCGCCGACTCTCTGTATTACGAAGGGGAGTCACCTCAGTTGCTCATAGGTCAAGACAATTGGGAGCTAATTGTGACTCAAGAAGTAAGGAGAGGGAAACCAGGGGAACCAGTTGCTTCAAGAACAGGACTTGGATGGGTGCTCCACGGGTCAGACATCGGAGGTGCAAGACCAGTGCACTTTCTGAACACATGTCTGCATGTCAGCACACCAGAAGAAGAGATGCATCAAGCCATCAAGGATCACTTCGCAATAGAAGCACTTGGTGTGCAACCAAGAAGACCTACTACGGATTCAGAAGGAAGAGCACTCACCATCCTAGAAAAAACCTGCAGAAGACTTGAAGATGGTCGATTCGAAGCTGGACTTCTGTGGAAGAATGAAGAAGAACAGATGCCAGAGAGCTACACGTCTGCCAAGAACCGATTGATCAACATTGAAAAGAAGATGGACAAGGATCCTCAATTGAAGGCGGAATACAGCAAGCAGATCCAGCATCTAATCGACAACAAATATGCAGAAGAAACACCTGAAGCACAAGAAGAATCCAAGAAACTATGGTACCTCCCTCATTTCTCCGTGGTTCATCCACTGAAGAAGAAGATAAGGATCGTCTTCGACGCTGCAGCCAAGTCAAAAGGAAGAAGGCTCAACGACGCTCTACTGCCTGGACCAGATCTACTACAGTCGCTCTTCGGTGTACTACTGAGATTCAGACAAGGACCTTTAGCAGTGGCGGCTGACATCAGGGAAATGTTTCTGCAAGTTCGCATCAGACCAGAAGATAGAGACAGCCTGAGGTTCCTGTGGCGCGGGGATCATCGCGACGTGTCACCGAAGAAGTACAGGATGACGTCAGTTATCTTCGGTGCAACATCATCTCCGAGCACAGCCATCTACGTAAAAAACCGAAACGCAGCGGACTACAAGGAACAGTATCCAGAGGCAACAAGGGCAGTCGAGCTGAACCACTACATGGACGACTACTTACATAGCTTCCATTCAGAAGAAGACTTCAGAAGGGTAACAGCGCAAGTAGACTTCATACATAAGAAGGCGGGCTTCGAACTCAGGGGATGGGCATCAAACAACAAAGCAACCTGAGTTACTGCAAAACGTGAAGACAGAAGCAATCGAAAAGACGGAAGTGGACCTTGGTGAGAAAGAAGAAAAGACACTGGGACTACGCTGGTTCACAGAAAGGGACTCCATCGGCTTCAGGGCAAACCTCCGGAACACTCCAGAAGAAATAGCCAAAGGGTTCAAGGTGCCTACGAAGAGAGAAGTCACCAGCGCAGTTATGTCAACTTTCGATCCACTGGGATTAGCATCACCAGTCCTCATCCAAGGCAAGAAGCTGCTTCAGAACATATGGCGGAGCGGCGTCGGTTGGGATGAAGAAATAGAAGAAAAGGAATATGAAGCATGGAAAACATATCTAAAGAAGATGGAGCTTCTACAAGACCTTCAGATCCCGAGATGTTTGGCGCCACATCGCACCGAGGGGGAGCTGCACACTTTCACAGATGCAAGTGAAACAGCGTATGCAGCTACAGTCTACTGGAGAACAGAAGACACAAATGGAACATACCACGTCAGCTTGGTAGCAGCAAAAGTACGAGTCACTCCATTGAAACCGGTATCGATCCCGAGATTAGAACTGCAAGCGGCCCTCCTTGGAAGCAGACTGGCTCATTCAGTAGAAGAAGAAATGGATCTGAAGATTGTCAAGAAAACGTTCTGGACAGACTCCAGCATCGTGCTCTCCTGGATCAAGACAGACCCGAGAACATTTAAAACGTTTGTGGCTCATCGCTTGGCCGAAATAGAGGATCTTACCAAGCCTCAAGATTGGAGATGGGTACCTACGGCGCAGAACCCTGCAGATGACTCAACGCGTGACGTACCAGAAAACTTCAACTACAATCACCGATGGTACACCGGCCCAGAATTCTTAAGAAATGAAGAAACCTACTGGCCCGCAGCAAGAACATTTAAGAAGGAAACCACCGGTGAAGAGAAGACAACAGACGTCACAGCGGCAGCAAGCACCACTCATCCATCACCAGATCCTGAGAGGTTTTCATCCTGGAAGAGACTTTGGCGAGCCACAGCAAGAGTACTGCAGTTCATACAACTCTGCAGGACAAGAGAAATGGTCAACGTCAGCAAGGAAGATCCCACCTGGAGAAAGACTAAAGGAAAGAAGACAAAGGTAGTCGAGATACGACATCAGTCTTCAAGAAAGATAGCAAGGAATTACATACCGTTGAACGCAGACCTACTAGAGCAAGCTGAAACTCTTCTACTGAAAAGAAGTCAAGAAAAGAGCTTCAGAGAAGACATCAGACGTCTAGATCAAGGGAAGCAGCTAGAAGGCAGCAGCAAATTGAAGAAGCTCGACGTAGTAATGGAAGAAGGTCTCCTGCGTTTAAAGGGAAGAATCGACGCGATACAGGGCGTAACCAGAGACTACAAACGTCCCATTGTGCTCGACAGCAAGGAGAGGACAACACGACTCATCATAGAAGAACTCCACTGCCGCTTCAATCACGGAAACCACGCGACAGTAATAAATGAAGTGAGGCAACGCTTCTGGGTATTAGGACTGAGGTCAGCAATCAAGGCAGTTCAGCATCAATGTCAGTGGTGCAAAACGAAGAAGGCAAGACCACAAGAACTACCGACGGGCAACTTACCCAAAGAGAGGCTGATGCACAGTAACCCTCCCTTTACGTGCACCGGCGTAGATTACTTCGGCCCAATGACGATCACCGTAGCAAGACGTCAAGAAAAGAGATGGGGTGCTCTCTTCACATGCCTAACCACAAGGGCTGTGCACATTGAGCTCACTCCTTCCCTCTCCACCGACAGCATGATCATGGCGCTACGACGATTTGCCGCGAGAAGAGGAATGCCGAAGACCATCTACTCCGACAACGGGACCAACTTCGTCGGCGCAAATAATGAACTTCAACAAGCGCTTGACGACATGAAGAAAGAAGACCTCACCTCAGAAGCGGAGAAGCTCGGCGTGCAGTGGCTATTCATCCCTCCTGGTGCGCCTAACATGGGCGGCGCATGGGAGCGTTTGGTGCGATCAATAAAAACCGCACTAGACGCCACACTCAACGAAAGGCATCCACGAGAGGAGGTACTCCACACCCTCCTATTAGAGGCCGAGCACATAGTCAACTCTCGGCCTCTCACCCACCTCTCCGAGAGCCCTGAGGAGGAAGCACTCACTCCAAACCACTTCCTCCTCGGGCGATCCTGCGGCGCGGCGAGAATCGGCAACTTCCAAGACGACGAGCTGGTGGGCCGGCACACATGGAAGACCACGCAGCGACTTGCCGACCACTTCTGGCAACGTTGGCTGCGCGAATACCTGCCCACACTACTGCCAAGAAAGACAGCGGGAAGAAGCAGCGCCACAGACCTGCGCGTCGGAGACATCGTCCTGATCGTCGACCAGAGCCTACCCCGATGCACCTGGCCACGCGGCAGAATCCAGCAGGTGTATCCAGGACCAGACGGGCGGATCAGAATCGTCGACATCGAGACGCGAGGAGGAGTGCTGCGAAGACCCAGTTCGAGAGTGGTGTTGTTGGTGCCGGGAGTTTCGCCGAGCCTGGAGGACGGTGCTGCGCACGAGGGGGAGAATGTCGGCGACGAGACCCTATCTGAGCACTATGGCGCAAGTAGTGGCGGGACCGCCGTGCAAAAGTAACGTAGATTATTAAGTTCACTAGTTAGAAAAGTTTAAAAAAGGATTTATTTAATGTTTCTATATTCTAATTAGTTTATTTAACTCACATTTATTATTAGTTTTTGCATTCCAAACAAATAAGACTGTATTGAAAGGATTTCTTACAAGAATAATGATGTATAAATGATGATGTTATAATAACTTCCTGCCACTGTTATTTACATGGGAAGTAGTGGTATACGAATTTGTGTAAGGTTGGTACCACAACTAAAAAGTGAAAATTAAAAACTATTACAAAAAAAAATAACCGACTTAAAAAAAAACATCATAACGAAGTGAAAAATAACTTTAATTTCGGAAGTCGGTGGCACAACACGAAAATACAAAACCAAAGACACCAACATCCGAAATTAAAGTAATTTTTCACTTTGTAGTGGTATTTTTCTGAAGTTGTTTTTATTTGTAAAAAAAAGTTTTTATAAAGAAAAACTTCTGCATATTACATCCATCCTTTTCAAATCTAAAAATTCATTACTCCGAACGGCAAACAGCAAAAAAAAACGCATATATTTAGGAAGAAAACGTATTCGTTATAAATCCTATGAGTACCTTCTCCGTTACCGTTACGTCCATTATAGGCAATGGACGTAGCGAACCAATTGATGTTAAGAACCCTTAAAAGCAACACGTGATTGTTCTGAAGGGATTCTGAACGTAAATCAAATCATAATTTATTTGTTAACATAGGTAATAAAAGTACAGGTCTTATGTTTAATGAAAAGTTTTGTATGCGACATATGAGCAAGTTCATTTGCTATTCGTTTTGTTGAGTCTTTCGCTTACTCAGGATTGAAATTTAAAATCACTCGCTGCGCTCTTAATGAACAGAGCGCTATGCTATGCCAGGAGGCTTACAAATATGGTGTGCAAATCTTTGTGTCGGCGACGAGACCCTATCTGAGCACTATGGCGCAAGTAGTGGCGGGACCGCCGTGCAAAAGTAACGTAGATTATTAAGTTCACTAGTTAGAAAAGTTTAAAAAAGGATTTATTTAATGTTTCTATATTCTAATTAGTTTATTTAACTCACATTTATTATTAGTTTTTGCATTCCAAACAAATAAGACTGTATTGAAAGGATTTCTTACAAGAATAATGTTGTTCACGTATAATTACGTAAGTTGAAAACTCACTTTTTTGTTTATGGACGGATTTTGATAATTTTTGTTTTTAAAGATAGGTTTAGTCACAAAACTAATATATCCGTTTGAATTGTAAGAATCGGGCCATTAGTTTAGAAGATATAAGGGATTTTCTATAGTGAAAATGTGCCAACCTATGTTTTTAACAGTTTTTGTTCTAGAAACTTTTTATTGTTAATAGTTACGTTCCAAATTAATGTTTAATTAGATTAAGGACATAATAAGGTATAATATATACAAAAATTGTAAGGATATATCGATAAAATATAATAAAAAACGGCTTGACAGATTTCGGCTAAAGGGAAAATTGCAAGCAAAAGGGCCTCAAAAATCGCGGTTCTCATTAAGGTAACGTAGGCCGGCCGCTCCGTGTATAAATTCAGGGCCATTTGCCGGCAAAAATCAGTCGCAGCTCAGCCGTCGAAGAGGCAACAACTAACAAGAAGCCGAAATCTGCCAACAAAAATTAAGAAGAAATTCTGCAGTTTCATTCACCGCCTCTTCGCTGCCCATCTCTCCGTGGTTCTCCTAGTGGGTGTACCCCTACTAAATCTACGCATTCAGGGGTGCGTGGTGACGTGTGTCGCCAGCGAGGTAATAGGGAAACATACGTCAAAAACGTGGGAGACTGTCCCAGGCAACCGTAAGGTACTGAACATACCCCGGTAGCCACAACACTTTGGGATTATAAATTATTTACTCATTTTTTTTTTAATCATGCATATTAATTTTATAGTATAAAAAAAACAAATTGAACAATTACATAATACTTAATGTCAGACCTAAATGAGGAATTATTAAAATGTCAGAAATCTATGTCAAAATAATTAAAAAGTCAAAATACTTCTATGTAATTAGCTTGTAGGTAGGTAAATAAGTACAGTACCTAAGTAAGTAGGTATGTACATACAAATGCTTCTTTCTTCGGACGAATGGTCATTAGCCAGATTGTGTTTTAATAAAACTTAACTGCACATCCACATGTCGAAACTTCGAGTTTTCTGCGCTAAATTTAATTTCCGGTTTCTGGAATAAATTCTCTAAATGATGGTCCACATCAAAATCCGTTGCGTACTTTAGAAAAATAGCGCGGTCACGCAGACAGACACGAAAATCTATTTTAATTTATGATACTTATGTAAGTATATACAACGTGTAACAGAATAAACGCAAGTCCTGAAAGTAGTTTGCTCATAATTGACTACTGAATCGATTTCAGTAACTATTAATATAGGTTTAAAAAAAAAAAGTAATGTTTAAAATAAAGTTGTTTTGGTCATTGTATTGTGTTTTTAACTCAATACTCTAATTGGGGTGTATATTAATAATGCATATATTATGTATATAATATTTGGTCTTGCGTTAATTACGTTACATGTTGTATATAGATTTGCTTTTGAATGCTTACGATGTGGACACACCTGAAGCACTTTACACACGCTCAAGCCGGGGCGTCGGCGCCATGTACGCGTTGGCGAATTTATGTAAAAGTGGGATAAAATGTCGTACGCGTGGAAGCTTTCATACATACATTTCTCTCCACTGTGTAGCCAAGACAGGGTTGGTGTGTGTGGAAGAGGGTTTATTGTAATTTAGATATATAGGTAGGTACCTACGCAACCTATCCGAAACACAGGTATCTAGGTCGTGTCATTCATCGGAGTTATATAGGAGCGAGTGAACGGGAAAATACATGACATGAACAAATTTACGATATTCACTGAATCGAAATAATGTGAGTCGGTAGATAGAGTTTACGGACATTTAAATCCGCCTAACCCTGTTCCAACTACGTTGGAGGCGGTTTCCCGTCTAACCGGATGCGGAAGCATATCTGTATTATACATGGAGCGACTGCCGTCTGACCTTTGCCCTTTGGCACCTGCACAAGTTTGAGTCCTACAGTTTTTTGATAAAAAATAATGCTTTGTAAAGTCAGTTTCCTAGTGGAATCTTGCGTTCATATGATATTTTAGCAAATGGTGACAGTTTCTTGTGGGTTCAAGAATGTGTACAGACATTCAAAGACATTAGTAATTGCCCTGTCAATATAGGACGGACAAAAGTACCTACTTATCGTGTAAATAGACCCTTCGTCACTGGGAGCCTTTACAGTTTTTATTCTGTTAATATTTCTCTGATATTATTTTCACATAGTATTACGAAATTCGGTAAAACTAAAGCAGTTATTCCCACGAATAATATTACTTCGTCATTATGCCATTTATTTAAATAATTGTGTTGCAGTATGAACTAACCACTAACAATAATTTCTCGCGAACTTTTCACGCTAGATCCGGACAGAAAGTGATTGAACAAATTCAATGTTTTTTACTCCTATACATTTAGCGAGAATAGGGTTTTGCTTTTGGATCTGTAGTGGGTTAAATAGGTCACATGCTGGATAACTGGTTATGTAAATATTCTTCAATGTAAATCGTGGAAGATGGTGGGTGATAGGATATTGTTTATAGTTTCACGTGCATACGTAAGTATGGAACATTGAGCTTATGTCTGATTAATACTTAATTATCCGATTATTTGTAGACTCATTATTTTATAACAGCTGCAACTGCAATAAAGATTGGAGAGTTCTAGTATTTTATTAGCAAATAGGCTGCAATAACTCATCAAGGTCATCGTGCGTCGTGTAGATTTATAATAAGTCTAGAATTAATTTATTACTCTGACAAATTCTGTTTCATTTTTTAAATAATATTTAGTGGATAGCACCTATGTGGAGACTGTGAAACAGGTCTGGACTATACTTACCCAATAGTTCCCTACATCCAGGGCTTGAAATACCGGTATGTTTGGGAACCGGCACCATTGGTCTTGGTGTGATACCGGTAACAAACGTAGTACCGGTACAGTTGGTACCGGTACCAAACAAATATTACCGTAAGTTAGATTGAGAAAACAGATATAGTAAGTGAAAAGGATAGTTAATAGGCATTAGAAAAATAACTTCAAGGTACAAATACGAGATGTGTGGTACGCGGCGGGTACTTGAATTTGGTACCGGTATTTATATTTATTTATATTTATATATTCTTTATTGTACACCACAAAAAACATAACAACAAAAATTAAACTGAACACTACTTAATATACAATGTAATGTGTGTATTTGTTAGGTGGAGTACTGGTACCCGTCTGCAACCGGTTCCCACCTGGAACTGATGCCATTTGAAACCGGTACCCAGGTACTAAAATGGCAAGAACCGCTAAGTACCGGTGCCGAACCTGTACTTTTGGTACCGGTTCCAAGCCCTGCTTACATCACATTGAATAGTTACCTATGTAATGATGTGTGAACAGTGAACGTTATCAAATATCAGTGAATTTGATACTATTTGCTGATCAAACGGCTCAGAAACATGAATCTAACGATGTATCCAGTTGACTAGGATCGCTCAATAAGTTCGCACTCACCCGTCTTTGCTCGTTCTTGTTCACGAGACGCTTCGTAACGTAATTGTGGGAACGAACTCGTACGAGTACTTAAACCAAACTTAAACTTAAGTTTGTCTCATTATTTCAGTCGTTGATTACAGTTTCAGAACGTAAGTTGTATTATTGTGCTAGTGAGATGTCACTAGAACTGTCAATGGACAGGGGGCGCTGCCGGTAAACATTTTTGAAATTGTCACAGGAATTTTATTGAAAAATAACAAACAAGATGACGGCGTAAATTCAGTAGGCCAATTCTCGTAATTAAAAAACGTTCAAATTCAAGTCGCAATCTCATCTCAGCGACAATCAATGTCAAAAACCTGTCAAAAATGTATGTAAATTGATTGTAATTTTGACAGATTGAGACAGATTAGAATGCGAACGGTCTTAAAAATACGGGAATTGCCCCTCTGATTATTACCACGTGCCAGAAGACCCCTTTAAGGTTGTATTGTTTTTTTTTAGTTTTAATTAAGAACTTCTTAGTAGGTATTTAAATATTTTTTTTTGCTGTGAGGCCAATACACGCAATTTTCTTTCTTTCTTTCTTTTTTTTATAGTCCGTTCACAGTTATTTTACCTGAGTTTTCATCATTGTAAAAATCACAGTGATATTTATTACTGCTGCAATAAGGTTGCTGTTGGGTTGCTGCCATTGTAAATTCTGTCAAATCCACAATTATCCTTATTATCGTTACAATAAGGTTGCTATTGGGTTGCTGCTGTCAGAGGTAAAAACACTGTGAACGGACTGTACCTATTTCCTTAAATATGGGTACACTGGGTACATGATGTGATATCCTTATTTATAACAAATGTTCTTTAAACTATTATCCTACCTGAACAGGTGCAAATATCTATTAGAATTAATATATTTCTTACATTAATAACAGCACGAAGTCTTGATTTGTGCTCGGTTACTGGCGTTTCTTCATAAAACATAGGACTTTGAACGCCTAGTGATAACACCTCTGCCCTACCCATTTGAGGAATACACGTTGTATTTCTGAAACAATTCTTTCATGCAGCGCTACAGGTAAGGAAGGTGCCCTGCAATAAAAGGCAATTGGCACGTCCCTTTCGGATGGAATATAATGCCGTTATCGGCAAACGTGAGACTAGGGCAGTACTGTAACGGGTTATAAGTAACCTTGTAGGAGGTATACCTGTACTGTCTTGGTTCATATAGGTACATATAGATGATGTACCTGTATGAAGGTTGCGTGTTCAGTTTACGTCAAGGTGACTAGTATAGAGGTATGAGGAACAGGGTGTAAAGTTCAGTCATACACATACACACATAAGTCAGTAAGAGAGGATCCTCCAACCAGACGGGTGTTGTATCTGGTGGGCAACTGCCCGACGATTGATGTCGGGGCGTTGTATTATATATTATGCTAGTCACGCTGTAAACTCTGCTTGCGCGATGCAGGATTTGCGTGACCTCAGTATGACGCGCAGCTCGCATGTGGCGATGTAGATACTGCTACATTACTCCTCTCCGGAGACTGGAGGTCGATAGTGGGCCTAGTTGTTGTTGTTTGTTGTTGTTATTGAATTTTGATGATTGTTGATATTGTTGTTTTTTTTTTGTTTGTGGTTGTAGTTGTTGTTTGTTGATTGTGTTCATCACGTCGAGGTCACCAATATAAAGGTACGAGGAACAGGGTGTAAAGTTCACTCATACCTCCATAGAAAAGGGAGGATCCTCCGACCATGCGGGAGTTGTGTCTGGTGGGCAACTGAACGGGAAGTTGTATATATGCTACTCACGCGGTAAACTCTGCTTGCGCGATACAGGATTTGCTTGACGTCAGTATGACGCGCAGCTCGCATGTGGCGATGTAGATACTGCTACACACACAAGATATATTTTCGAAATAAAAGGATTACAAAAAGAAATTAGTTTTGTATATAAAAACTTTATAGTCGATAACCTTCTTTTACGGAATGGCTGAAAAAACTTTATAAAAAAAACGCTCCTTTGCTATAAAACGTTTTTAACACGCTTTTACATTAGCTTGGTATGTATCTATGTAACGGAATTTATGAACTCGATTTTCATCCCCGTCAAAACGTTGGATTGATTTGAAACTTCGCACACTTATCAAGGACCGATGACAATGCAATAATTTAAATAGTTTGTACCATTATCCTTGTCAGGATCCACAGGATTAACGATTTTTTCATCCCTGATACCCGGTAGTGTCTTTCTGCCAAGTGCACGTATACGATAAACTATTTCTGACAGTTCAATCTACTGTAAGCTGCGTAAAATAGCTTCGTTACGAAAAAAACAAAAATAAACACGCTTTTAAATATAAAAGCGTATTGAAAATTATTTTCTACTTTTTAGTTCGGTTATCTGCAAAAGCGTGTTTAATTAGTTTTTTTTAACTATTATTTATTTATTTGAAAAACTCTGACTTCTATTGTTTAGGAAAAATTGCAATTTTAAAAGTGTGATACTAAGTTTTGACGGTAATAAGTACGAATTCAGGCTGGCGATTTAGTCATCGGCTCTTACGCGCCGTACTACACAACTTTTCCTACGGAAGGCATATTACAGAAAAACTTTTTTGAAAACTGCAATTGCACACCATGTTGAACATCTATTGTTGTTTATAGATAGACTGTTATTAAATTATGTATTTCACGGAGTGATTATGTGATGACGATGCAATCACTCTCATATTGATTATTGATTAATAAAATCCAGCCGGCCACCCACCTACCTACAATTGAGCCAACTATGAAGGCTGCTTAATAGTTGGCTCAATTGTAGAAGGTCGGTACTGATATTTATTAAATAAAGAAATCATTTCGTTCTTAAAGTTAAAGGGTACGACGATGAGACGAAAATAAATTCAATGGAAAACTACCGGAGCGGGAACAAAATAAATCGGGAAATCACCGTAGTAAAAAGATTTTCAGTATAATGACCCTATTACGTTTTTTGAAGGAATACATTCCAATTTAAGGCAATTACATTTTATATTTTCTTCAGTCAATGTCGAATTAATTGTCCTCTCCAACGAATTGGGTCAAACAATTTGTACCCGCTGTCGTTTCCGTGTTTTCGTTGAGCTTTCTAGAACACACGCAATAATAACACTACGAGTTGCAACTGTTTTTGTCGAAACATGTTTCCTGTCGCAAGTTATAGGTGATAAGGTGACCTATTCCTACCTAGGTGGTAATAATACCTAGGTAGTTAGGTACCTAGGTTACCTACTTGCGTCAGCAAACACGTTTCGATAGATATACACAAAAATAACACACGTACAAACCTATTTACAGGATCCGTTTACATTGTTTAGAAGTGTGTAAGAAGGTAATAAATTACCAGAGGTCGGAATTAGGTAAAGTTATTTATGTAGGTACTTGCATCGAAATGTTAATATTATAATAAAAACCTCAGAGATAGACAGACAAATAAAACAAAGATAATTAACACACATTTTTTTATTAGTATTTACATTAATTCACAATAGAAATTATGAATAGTCTTAAGCAAATTCTCATACTTATACCTCGCCTTTTTTATAAATAAGAAAATACTTTTGCTTCTAGCCTAGACTCGTGAGGCTAGACCCGATTCATTCAAAGTACCACTAAGATTTGAAGTGTTCGCTTCCGACATTACTGTATAACTTTTTTATTTAATAAAACACGGGATTTTTCTGCTCTTTAAAATTAATCTCGGGATTTGAGGCATATCCACTTTATTCTTTCGCTGTATGAAATCAGTGTAAGTACATAAATAACTCTACCTAATTCCGACCTCTGGTAATTACATATTATTATATTAATAATAATATTATATGTACTTACCCTTCTTACTTACTAATCTAAACACTATCCTACCTACCTATAAAAGTGTAATTAAACTAACCCAGTCTAATAATGGCAACAAATTAATTAAGTTTGTTAAAGAATAATAGAAAACGTTATCAAAATGCCATTATTTTAATTAACTACGGGTCATTCAAAAACTTCGCAAAACATTTTTGTCCAACATTTTCCGAGGTTGAGTCCGGGAATTTTCACTAATTAACTTCTACAGAATTCCTATTATTGTGGCACAATATTTAGGGGGGGAGGGGGTTGATTTTGTAGGCGTCCAATCAGGGCGGGTTGAGTGAATAGCGCACTCTCGCAGAGGGTGCTAAAATTGAGTTTGTCACAATTTATGGCGGACGGGACGAGGCATTGATTCACAGTTATGTAACACTTTGTAAGTATGCATTTTAAATAGGTATTTAATGATCAATGAGTTAAAAAAATATTGTTAGCAAGTTTGACATTACCTAAATAATAGTACGCCCCCCACCCCGGATAGTTTTCCTCCTGCATTTCAGGATGCGAAGTCGATTTTACTTCTAAGGTATTTACCTAAATACAAAAACACCTAGAATATCCGCTTTCACACTTGGATTGGTTCAATAATAACCGATAATTGTTCAAACGTTGCCAGGAAAGCAAAGACTTTGCACATCGACTAACTTAATAAGTCGGTACTATTATCCAGTAACGCGCAATAATTAGCACCATCCTTAGTTAGTGCAAGTCTGTGCAAGCAATACGATTTACTCGCCCGATAACCAGAAACTTTGCACTTTAGCAATTTTCTTTTAACCGAGCAACGATACTTGTTTACACTTCAGTGCAATTTAATCTTCCTATTAGAACTTGCAGACTCGTTTACTACAGAGAGCTCACACATTGCAAACGAGGCATGAAGTTTACAAGTACGTACGACACACAGTCATGTAAGTGGCTCTAAAATTATGTTTGTAGTTATGAGCTGAACTTCTGCAGGAGTGAATTGATCCGTATGCAAAATTGATTATTTCGTTGAAAGTTCTGAATCGAACTGGTTTTTAGCCACTGCGTGTCACTGCACAGAAATATAGGTTTTGAGACTTTATTACAGTCAAGGCTAAGGCGTTTCAAGTCCTTTCATGATCTATGCTAAAACCATGACAACATTCATAGGTTATCAGAAACTTTGTATGATCGTGAAAGTATTGTAGCGGTATCTACGAGTACATCACATGCTAGCTGCGCGTCATACTGACGTCACGCAAATCCTGCATCGCGCAAGCAGAGTTTACCGCGCGACTAGCATATATACAATTTCCCGACATCAATTGTTGGGCATTTGCCCACCAGACACGACACCCGTCTGGTCGGAGTATCCTCCCTTTTCTATGGAGGTATGAGTGAACTTTACACCCTGTTCCTCGTACTTCTATAGTATCTTAGACACTGCATATATGAGCCTTCTCCTCCGTGTGAAAAATACTGAATACCAAGTCAAGTTAAATTACTGGAACATTATTATTTTTATGCAGCAACAACATTATTCATTCATAACCAGCATTGCAAATGTAAGCAGGCACGCCCTTTATGCCTGGAGGCTTTTATTTAGCTATTCAGTTCTGTTTACGTTTTTATTATATAATTCTGCTCGAGTATATTTTTCAATGTTTTTGTTGTAGGTATATTGGCGTGTGCTAGCTGACGTATGGCAAATAATTTATTTTAATGTTTCGTGTTTCGTAATGTTAATTACTCACTACTGTATAGAATCCAGTTCTTATAACTGAACAGACAGCAGTTCTGCTGGGGAGTTTGTTGCGCCATTTCTTCTTCCCAGCTAAAGCACTAGGAAGTGGTGAAGGGCGGGCGATTTGGGGGACTGTCTTATGTCATTTTGACGTTCAAAAAGTGCTGATTCTCAGGCTAGTTTGAATAAATGACGTTTGATTTTTGATTTTTTGACAGACACACACACCGTTCACCTCTGGTTAACCCTTCGTGAAAACAGGCATGGTGGTATGTTACTTTGACTACTCTTGTTGGGTGTTGACCAAAAATTCGAAGACATGTGACATCTACCATCCCGCACTGGGCCAGCGTGGTAGATTACAGCCCACCCCCTCTCGAAGAGAGGAGGCCTGTGTCCCAGCAGTAGGATCATTATAGGCAGATTATGGTGTTGGCAAGGCAATATAAAAACAATTACATTGTAAACAAAGTACCGCCGAACATCTGCCGCGTTTATCGTTAAGGCTCCCACAAACAGGCGCGACGCGACTCTTATAGAACAATTTCTATGAAAATTTCATGGAAATTGTTCTATAAGAGTCGTGTCGCGTCACGCCTTTCTGCAGGAAGGAGCCTTTAATCACGAGGGATGGACCCGACGACAGATGTGCCCGCTACTTTATGAAATTGGACTTAAAACAGATACATGCGTACTCCGAATTATACTGTGTCCATTCTTCTAAGCCTACTGCTAAATAACACAATATATCTTGTAAATTGAAGTTACCCCAACCTTTTATAGGGCAAAGTACTTCGGTATAATGTGTTTATCTAACGAAGCGACGTGCGTTTTACGTGTGGTAACCAAGTGTACCAACACACTGTGAATGTGTACATGAAGACAAGTAGCGTACACTTCCAACTTCGCCATTGTCTCGAACGGTACCGACAGCTCCTGTGCTTACATTTCAACATTCACAGCGTGTTTGTGCACTTGTTAACCACAAGTGAAGCGCGCGTCGCTTCTTGAGATAAAATTACTATTTCCCAGGTATGTACCCTCTGTGAGATTATCAGTAACACCAAGGCGATAATGGTCTTCCTCGAGGAGCTGGGGAGGATCGAATTATCGATTTTCCCACCCGTACGCATAGTATGTGCTTTGTCGTGAAGTTGCGGGCACCAGCCCATCATACCAATACTAGGACCTACTTTGAGATCTTCAAAAATGGTATTACTTAGTTATTAACAAAAGGCTCTAGACTGCAATAAGGACTTTTTTGCGATAGTGCAACAAACGCCACTGTCATGAATCGGCGCAGCAAGACGGGACAATGTTAAATGAGCGAAAAAATATTATTTTAAAACAAAACACAAATTTTTCTTTAAATCTTCTGCTAAGCGCACTAGAAGACTGGAACTCGATCGAAATTCATAGAAACACACAATTTATCTGTCATAACTTTTTTACTCCACGAGACAGGCTCGACCTAGTGTGGAGTCCACTACTCAAAATATTAAAATTATGTCTCCCTTATAACATTAATTTTAGGAGTAGTTCATTTGTACTTTAGTTAAGTATAAGGAAATGTAAGAACTTAAGCTGGTTATTAAACACTTTAATATTTTGTATTTATTTTTATTTCTATCTAAGTAATTTGATGATCTGAGCTATATCGCCAGTCCCGTAACGTTTCCA
The DNA here is from genome assembly GCA_937001585.2 of Brachylomia viminalis. Classification (NCBI taxonomy): domain Eukaryota; kingdom Metazoa; phylum Arthropoda; class Insecta; order Lepidoptera; family Noctuidae; genus Brachylomia; species Brachylomia viminalis. Next base: position 18,156,168 of record OW443299.2, read on the forward strand.
AATTCACGACTATTCCCATTTTCAGACTGTTCCGTGCAATTAGCCGGGAATGGCTTGAATTGCATCACCGGAACTCAACGACCAGAATAGACAGCGAACTCTTTGCCCAACTCAAATATACAACAACGGATCTCAGAACAGATCTTCGCTTGTGTAGTTGGACGAACTAAGGATCTAGTTCTGACTATTTTATGCCCCTTTACGTCTTTAAACAGGTTTATTGGTAATTTGTAGGCAATTCATTAGTGGGGTGTAGGGGACGTCATTTGCAACCATTTCCGATTAATTTGACCGTTTATATTTTTATATATTTTGTATGCGTTAGACAACTTTGTAAATTTATTAAAAAAAAACAATTCATTTTTTTTATTATTTACTATTGTCTGCGTCTACTTCAATACATAATAATCAATCATAAAATTAATGACAATTATCTTTAATATTTTTAAAATCAGAGCACACAATTTTCATCATTTTGAGCAGGTTATTTGACTAAAACTGTTGATTTCTGCGAAAAACATGGATAAACTTTGTCGATAGAACTTTCCAAAAATATGTACATCTTCTCAGCTACCCAACGAGATACAATAAGATAACAGATATCTTCAAAAAAATATAAAATGTCAAATTACTCGAAAATGGTTGACATTTGCATAGGGGCCATGAGGGGTCATTTGGTTGCAAATGACCATCCCTTATATCCCCTTAATGGATTGCCGTCGTATTACAAATAACCACGTATATACTAATAACTAGCTTAAATATCGTCTACTGCTTTCAAACAGGCCAGATCGAGTCATGACGGGTCCCATTCATTGAAATAATAATACCAGCTTATTATTGTCCCACACAGGGCAAGGGCCTCTTCTCATAGAGAGAAGGCACGGGCATTGATCACCACGCTTTGTCAAGATGAGTTGGTGATTTCATCCCATTCCGTAATTAAACAAATAAAAAACAAATGTTACTTTCACTCGACATCTTGAACTACAACTAGGTTAGATTATGTTGTTGTTCGTTTTCTTTTGACGATAGGTACCTGCAGAAATAGCAGCCGAAAGGATTAAAGCAAACATTATAAAATCTGCAAGATATCTAATGACTCGGGCTAACGAAGTTTGCGACTTTAGTCATTAGTGCTACGTTCATTAGCACGTTCAGACTAGAAATATTCCGGATAGCTTTGTTCAGTAGTGTAGTGGCTTCGTCTTCCGATTTTGGGTATGGGAGTTCTGCATTCTAATTGTGTAACACACATTTAATAAAAATCCCAAAGATTTTGAAGGATATTGCTAATCCATTGGTTCATAGGCTTGTAGCGGTATCTACATCGCCACATGTGAGCTGCGCGTCATACTGACGTCACGCAAATCCTGCATCGCGCAAGCAGAGTTTACCGCGCGACTAGCATAATATACCACTTCCCGACATCAATCATCGGGCAGTTGTCCACCAGACACGACACCCGTCTGGTCGGAGGATCCTACCTTTTCTATGGAGGTATGAGTGAACTTTACACCCTGTTCCTCGTGCCTCTATAGGCTTGATAAATTCGTCTTCTCAACAATGTAAATAACGTAATTAATGTTGTTGAACCGTCAAAATTAAAGGCATTACCACTGTAAGGGAGTGACACACTTACCGCAAAGGATTCCCCCTGTTACATATACGTATCGATAGCCTAGACAGAATTTAACCAGTGAACACGTAACTCAGTATTCCTCAACCGGTTTGTCGCCAACTTTGACCGCCTCAAACCGTAGGCTCAGTCTTCAGAGAGGAAATAGGAAATAGTTTCCTCTTAAACAGAAATCTTCAAGAACCTACAATGTGAGTGGAATTTCGTTTGGGGTAGGATAAAACGTTTTACATATATTAGGGAAAAGCTCTGTGGGAATTGATAGTGTGCTGCCTCACATAAGGGCATGCCTATAAGAGGACCTTGATAATGGACATTTTAGTTGGAAAATGGAACAGACCTCTTTCTATAAGTTGTGAAAATCTGAGCTGTGCTGTAGGACAAAGAAGTCATGCTTATAAACTAAATACACAGTTTTTCAGACTTGTGTTGTTTTTATTTTGAGTATCTTATGCGAAATCATTTGATTTTTCAAATATCTTTGCTGTGTAGAAGATATTAATAATATGCACTTGAATAGTGTTGATATCATTCCCATTGATAAATAGTTAGGTACTATCATCAACTAAATAATCGACCCTTTCGCCACTAATGAAGAGAGTCGGCTTGACCTATATGGGGACTCACGTGGCCATCTTTTATTCATAAATCGCCTACTATAACTTCCATAGCATTAAAACCTCGTATAGGCACATACATAATATAAAACGCAACGTCTCTTTGTTTTTCCGTCCATTAGTGCGCTTTTAACTCCGATCCGATTTACGATGTTTTTTTATTAATAGATACTAGGCTTTTATATTTTGACTACATAAGCGAAACTGCAGCGAACATGAGCAGTGCTGGCCCTGTGGTAACGGCCTCGACTTACGTGTCGTAGATCGGGTTCGATCCCACGCAGACACTTTACTTTGTGTATTTTATAACATCACCAATGCTCTCAAAAATGGTGAAGGAAAACATGGCGATGGTGAGATGTGAATTCGAAGACATGTGACATCCACCAACCCGCACTGGGTCACATGGTGTATTATGGCCCACTCCCTCTCACAGAGAGGAGGCCAGTCGGTCGATTCTGTAGAAATCTCACCGTGAAGACTTGCGTGGAGTGAGCTGTTAGTGTCATCCCACTGATGCTAGGGATTGACCAACGTTACATTTACAATCATAATCGAGATTTTACTAATATTTTTTATCCAAATTCTATTAATCATTTTATAATATTTCAAAGCTAATATGTAGTTAAGTGGCTAAACATTATTATTTTTGGGGTTTTAAAATAAAATAGCAAAACAGAAATTCAGTTAGACACTTATATACTAGCTTTGAAATAATATAAAATGATCAATAGAATCTGGATAAAAAATATTATTAAAATCTCGATTATGATTGTAAGTGTCAAAGTCAAAGCATTTATTTCAAATAGGCACATAAAAGTTGCATAAAAGGCACTTTTGAACGTCATCGTAATGCTTGGTCAATCCCTAGCATCAGTGGTACGACACTGACAGCGCACTCCACGCTCACTGACCTAAGTTTTCACGGTGAGATTTTTACAGAATCGCATTGCTGTATCCCAGCAGTGTGAACGTTATAGGCTAAATATGAGGACAAAGCTAGCTAGTCACATATATAGCCAAAACAAAACAGAGCGCCACTCAAAATAATTACAATCTAGCAAGGAAAGTCAGTGCCCAATTTGGAAGGTCATTTCAGACCCTATCGTGAGTTGTAACTGCCAAAACGAAGTGGCGAAGCTTTTAGTCTCAAGGCCAAAGGTCAAAGGTGAACTTACACCGAAGCACACAGCCACACATGCTCAAGCGTGATATTTTACTAAATAATTGATGAACGAAGCGCTAACGTGGAATAATTGAGTCTGCACGTATAAACGATGTGCTCTGACGAGATTAGAGCGCTGATTTTACATGTTTGTAAATGAAGGGAAACTCTTTGATTAGAGGTCTTATTTGTACAGCCAATACAACAAGAAGTTAAGTTTGCAGGCATGAGAAATTCAAAAGGTGTCGGGGTGTGAATCTGCGATGGTTTACTTAAAAATTAAGCAAGTTCCGAATTTCGAATTGTAAGGTACTAAGTGCAAAGTTTACACACTTTAGGTATTTACCTACAATCATTGCATAGGTACTTGAATGAACTGGGAACCTGAAAAGGAATGATTGTTCTCATTTCATCATTATAAAGAACTTTTACAATGAGACCAGCCGCAAATCGCAAAGAATATCCACTGTTCCCTTGACTTTTTCGAGTTATGCGAACATAAATGTATGGAGAAGCTGTTTTATTTCGCGATTTTCCCGTAGCCCTGCAATAAAAACTGTTATTAATTTACGAGTACAACGACTGACCCCTTTTAAGGTTTAATTTATTTCAATACTACCTTGTATAGGTCGTGTCATATATTGTCATACAGTTAGGTACTAAAGTTGTATATACACGACGATGTTCACAAGTTCCCAGCATAAGTACCTTACCCTTGTATTACGTATCTACTTCCTAACTTGCCATCTCGCATGCTAAGTTAATTTTCAGGTACACTTATGCTCGTCGTGTACGGTACCAATAAAGTTACGCCAAAGTCATTTTCCATCCTCGAAAGGTGTCACATAGCACGTAGAGTCCTTGTAGGAGTAACAATGGCTAAGATATCGTGTCATGAAGTTTACTGTGCATATTCTAAGGTTGTATGTCTATATTTAGGAACAACCCCTTTGTTGCTGCTTCTCAGTTTTGACTGCGCAATGCATTCAAATTGTCTCTTCGGGAGCAACGGTAGGTACTGTACACGTTGCCTGCAAAACGGAACCTTAAATCATGCAGGCTGGCAAAAACATGATTCTGGTTGCTTGCGATCACTAAAGCGAATTTAAAATCAGTTACAAAATTTTGACTTTGTTTTTGAATAAAATATTATTGTTTAAGGCGCCTAAAAGTAAGCACGTACTATTGAAATAAATAACTGAAATTCAGTATTGCTTCTTGTTTAGCGGCAACACCGTATCTATTCCGGTACAGTGACGTTGCAAACATCAATATATAAAGCAACTAGTAGCAACACCTTTCGTGGGTCTGCTCAAGCTCGTAGGATTATGGTTTTTATGAAATGGTGTCATGCGAACTAAATACATGTTTATTAATTATTTGAATTAATTAAACATAAGGAGATAACTTCCCACCTTCTACTGATATACAATGTCTATGTAAATTCAAAATGACTAAAAGATGAGGATTCTATTTAGTCTATGGATTGAAAAAAGAATTGATAGCTGTCAAAATGGCTGAAAGGTTTTTTCCTCTCATGGCGTGGCTACGAGGAACAGGCTTTGGCATATGGACCAGTTCTGGAATAATCAGACTGTGTCCAAATAACCCGATGGGCTTTAAATAATTCCAATCAAACCTGGTCCATGTGAGTATTGAACCATTTTCTTAGTTTTCGTTTTTATAACCTATGTACTTAGGTCTCAGTTCTGAGTTTTGACACGAGGATGATGTGTTTCAGGTCTGGCTGATTATGCTGGCTTTCTTTCTTAATAATTAAGATCCCTAATACTAGGATAGACGTGATGCCTTGGTGTAGCCCCGTGGTCAGGTGATTTGGAGTTGATCCGGGTGTGGCCAACTTAGAGGTTAACCGTGATGTGGGCCATCGGTTATTGAAGAAGGCCTTACTGAACCGGATAACGGTAAATGAGGGAAGTCCGCCACTCCAGGTAACAATAGCGTCACCGTCTGCCCGCAGGTCACATTTCGTGTAAAGCCTGTGTTTGATGCCAAGGGTCTTGATTCCGTCAATTGAATTGAATTGAAATTGAAAGAAATATTATAGACTGAGAGAATACTGAGCTTAAACTAAATTGTTTTAATTTAACCTAAGAGAGAGTGTTAGGCCTTTTATAAGAACTAGGTAGTAAGACCAGTTGATATAAATTATTGTCTCGGGTAGCTTTACATAAGCGATATTTTCCCTTTAAGAGCGCAACCATAATAGGTCGATACTTATTCGATTGAGCTAGAAGTTACAAAGCAGTTCATCTCACGTACTCACTAAAGCGACTCTGAGTTTTAGTTTTAGTCTAATTGCGGGTGTGTACCCCGATACAACTAGGAACAGAGACCTAGTTTTTTCGGAGTGAACACCTATGTATGTGGGAAGGATTTGGTTAGTGGCTCGCCATAATTTTGATGTTGTTATAGGTACTCATTTTGGTGTATTATAAATTACAATAAATATTGTATTGTGTAAGTAGATTATACTTGTTTAATTGAATCTTTCCCGTACAGCTTATACCCTATAAATTTACTTTATCACGGTGGTAAGTAGTATAATACTATATTGAAATCAGCAACAACTTCACGTTTCAAGGATACAACATACAAACTTCAAAAAACCGGGTTACAGTACCATGGCTCAAACGAGCTCTACAGTACCTACTTGTACGTCCATCGCACTTTAAACTGTCAGCCTCGCTACTAATATTTTTAACACCGTAACATCTTTGAACGTGAACCTAAGAAAGTGTTTTCGTCACGAACTTCTCACTTCAGCTTTGGGGCTGACCGGAAATTTGCAGAGAATTTGTATGTTAGCGCCATGTCCCGAAGTAACTTTAATGAAGTCAGATTTCATTCGTCTTGAAAGAAGAATGCCGCAAATTAATGGAATTCAGAAGTTAGAAGGCTAACGCCAAGTCGTTTGAATAATTAATGGGTTTCAAACTAAATCAATACTTCACTGTCCAAGTATGAAACTTGACATTGTAGGTAAGCTTTCAAGTCTTCACATTATGATCTAGATTTAGACTTAGTTAAGCTTTTGGACTTAGTATTAGACATTGACGAAAGTTTAGGCTTTTCAAGAAAACATTTCTATGGCCTCTTAATTTGTATAACCTAAAATAATTTTATTTAAGAGTCGCAGTTAAAGACGACGTTATAATTTTTTCGTTTATGAATTTTCCTTCAGCTGTTGTCTTACAGCCATACTATTTAGAAAAGAACACCAAGCCTTGTTAAATAATAAATTATTTTATTTCTGGAAGTAGGTTTTACAAACACTTTTACACGTCAATATTATTTTAAAAACCAAATGAGGTCGATATTTCCTATTCGACTACTCGTAAAACTTTGTTTTCGTGATTTTGACTATCAATAAAAACTGCAGAACCGATAATTATTATCGGTTCTGCAGTTTTTATTTCTATAAAATACAATAATGAAATCGACTATTAAAAGTCGGTAAATACCTACCTTGGCGGCATCAAAAGCGGCGACAGACACCGTGGTGGTGCGTGCCTCGGACTTGAAGGTGTCGGAGTATCAGCCAAAGATGCCAGAGAGCCATGCGCAAGCGGCGCGGCGCGTACGTCGAGTGAAGCGGCGCGGAGGGGTGAAGGAGAGCGAGGGACGCCGCAAGCTCCCGCTTCAAGCGTCCGACCATCGGGAGCGAAAGTGCGTATTGCTGGGGAAGATCCGCGGTGGCTCTGAAAGAAATTGCAGCTTATTATTGTTATTTCATTTAATACCTGAATGAGAAATATTTGGTTATAACAAGAATCTGAACATACACACATCAAAAGTGTCTAGGGATCAACATATATTTTTGCAATAACTTTTCTCCTGATTGATATTAATTAAAATTTTCTTTAAGGATTCATAAAATAAAGTGTTTTCGTTTGTCACAGTAACGATAAACCAAGTCACCTTTGCATTAATAAAGAAATTTGCCATTTTCCTAATAAAGGGATTTTTGACATTTGAACCACTAACACAAAAGTTCGAAAAAAAGACTGAAATAACAGTTTTCTTTAAAATTTTATTGGGTAACTTAAACAATTAATAATCCGTGTTTCTACCGCGAACACTAACAACACAAGAACATCGGTTTGGCATACTCAAAATGAGTTCATCCAAATCACGCTGTGGAATGGCCGCCCATGTTCGTTGCAACAACAAAAAAAGGTCTTCTTGCGACTGGATACCCTCCATATTCGGCAGAGCTCTTCTCTGTAGCATATCCCATGCATGCTCAATCGGGTTCAAGTCTGGCGACTGAGCAGGCCAGGCAGGACATTGATGTTAGCTGCGGCGAGAGTCTGTCTTACAACTCTTGCGGTGTGCGGTCGTGCATTATCATGCATTAACTGAAATAAGGGACCGATTTGCACTTGTAGAGGAACGATGACGTCTGATACAATCGTCTCAGCATAAATTTGAGCGTTGAGGTTGCCTCTGATCCAAATCAACTCAGTTCTTCCGCCGATCCAAATACCCGCCCATACCATGATGGTTCCACCACTATAAGGATGGACTTCCTGGCAGGATTTTAATCGCTGTTGGCGTCCAGGGGTTCTCCAGTGTCGTATACGTCTTGTATCCGGTCTCATACCAAAACGAGACTCATCAGAAAAGCACACGAAACGCCATTGTTCTTCTGCCCAATTTCTGTGTTCAAGAGCCCATTGATATCGAATCCTACGATTGTGCATTGCTATAGGTGGTACCCGTAGCGGTCTTCGGGAATGAAGGTTCACTTCATGCAAGCGGTTTCTGACTGTTTGGTCGCTAATTAAGTTCCCTGAAGAGTGATGAAGCCTCACGGCTAACATCATGGCGGTTATTGTTGGAGCTCTTCGAGTTAAGATTTGAATGTATCGGTCTTGTCTCCGTGTGGTGCAGCGATACCGTCCTCCATGGCGCTCAGCCACGGTACCAGTGCTTCGGTAACGTGTCCAAAGTCGACTGATAACACTCTGACTTGTATTCAGAGCTAAAGCCACAGTACGTTGCCGGGAACCAGCTTCTATCATTCCCACGGCTCTGAGCATTTCTTCCCTGCTTAAATGACGTCGCCGCTCCATAATAACGTTGGTTTTAATCAGTAGTAGGGAAACAGTAGCACTAATAATGTCTTCAATGCGTTGTATGTTTTTATAGGGAAAATATTGACAGCTGATTTTCATCTTTTACTCGAATTTGATTCACAGTTCCTGATTCAAATTATGAAATGCACCAAAAAGGATCCATATAAATTTATAAAATCATAAATTTATTACAAAGCCATATCTTAATCTCAAGAAATCCGCATAAAAATGCTTGATCCCTAGACACTTTTGATGTGTGTATAATAAAGCTTGTTATCCTCATTAACCATCCAATCATATTCCCAATTAATGTTTATTTATCTACGCTTTGAAATGTTTTCCTTCACCGGCTAATCAATTTGATAAAAAACACGTATGAGTTCTACTTCTATCGTATCTATCAGTAAGTTGTATAAATCGTACAATGGAATACCCCACTTGTCCCCCATCCCCCTTCTTAATTCTCCCCATGCGTACCCCAAGCGACTCCGTGGCAAGCGTCACCTCTATTATTCATGCGGTTTCACTTCACGTAAAAAGTTGAACACTTTATGTTATCTTTCTCCCATAGTTCTTTCGGGCAGTTCTTTACAAAATTTTGAAATTAATGTTGGAGAACGAAATCAAACTTGGAACTCGGTTTTGTTTTAAAAATTCATTAGTGAGGCCACAGATTACTAAATAGTTACTACGTAACAGATACTTCACTCAGTAGAAAATTTCCAATACCTATTGAGATAATAGCCTACTCCGTCGCCTCAGCAACCACTGCATGCTAAAATGTGCCTAAATGCTCAAGCGTACAGTTGTGATTGCTTCGCACCGCGCGATCCTACAGCAATCACAGGGAACCGAATTTGGACCGCAAACGGTCCGAGAGCGCTCGCTCAAGCGGTAGGTAATTATAGCGCGCAAGTACAGACGCCAGCACATCAAGCTACTACAATCTGTCAAATTTCTTTAATAGATTTTCAACTTTATCAATAAAGCATTAAGGTTCAAGGTTGATTGGGAAAATTTGACAGTTTCGGGTAGCTTGACCTGCTGGCGTCTGTACATAGAGTGACGGAGGCCTGGTGAGGTTTCAGTGTTGTAGAAAAGAGTAAGAATGGTTGTTACTCAGAAAAATATAATATGGTAAGTTAGGTAGTAGGTAAGTTAATTCTAAGTTCTCCAGTTTTGTATTGCTTTGTAAGACCTGCTGACGAGGATCCTATGTATACCCTAGACCACACTAATAATGTTGATATTATTTAGTACAACCTGTTATCATATAAGTAGCCACGTTCCATTTTATCAAAAATAGCCATACTCGCAGAGAAGCTGCGTGGTGGATTACGGCCCACGTTTTCTCACAGAGAGCCAGCAGTCGGAACATTAAGAAGGCTGATTTATACAGGTTTCATAGCCATGACAATTCATATACACCATTGTAATAATTCATGCTCCACGCATAGCTAGTTGATTCCAAATACAGGTTCCTTATTGACCAATTTTTACCATTCATCAATCTTAAAAATACCAAATTTATCCGTTGAATGCTCAAGTTAACCGTCAGATGTCAATCAGTGGCCATCATGCAAATGGCCTGCTACGTAGTATTTCGTAGTTGGCATCACGGGTACCAATTTATAGAAGGATAGTACAATAGGGATAGTACGGTAGGTAGGTATCCACTAACATTTATTTTATCTCCGCACTTGGTGATCAGGCCCGCTAGGCATGGCGGGCTGATACCAGTCGAGGGTGCGGCGAACGGACAAGTATCTCCCGGGCCCCCGACTCATGGTACTATAAGGAACAGTGGAGTTTTAGTCGGTAGAAGTCCGACATAACCCTCCGTTGTTCCTAGGCGGAGGGTATCCATGAGGATTTCCCCACGGAGACAAAAAAAAGGATAGGATTAGTTTTATTTTTTGTGTTTTTTCCAACGTAATATTGCGTATACGCGAAATTACTTACCCTTGGCACCACGATCACACAAAGCTTGTTAGTTATCCTGTTCACTCCTGTACATTCAACAATCGCGTGAACTATATTATTCATGTAGTAATAAATTTATGATTAGCGAAAGGGTTAGTGGGGGATTCCCCGTTACCACTTTCGCCAATGATACAGTTATTACGTAATGTTAGTAGCGCGCCGCACGCACTGTGACATTGACGTTAGGCGTATTTTTGTTCTAGGTCTTCTAGATTAAGAGTTAAACCGTCTTTCCTGCCTTTCCTGGTTTAGACGCGGTTCGCGCCTCGGTCGGCGCCCGAACAGGCGTAAACTACTGAGTGGATAAGGGTAGTTTTTGTTATGCAGCGCGGACGTCGATCGAGTCGTCGTATTTGACGCGGTCGCCGAACCGTGCATCCGTTACGACGACCATTGGATCAAAATGAAGTAGCTGGAGTTCTCTATGAAGAAGACTCGTCAAACGACGGGGATTTCTCTTCAGGGTCAGACGAAATTTACGTCCCGGAGCGTGATGAAAATCAACAGTCTGAATCGGAGGGAAGTAGGTCGTCTACTGTCATATTTGAATCCGACGATGAAGCGCCACCACCGCTGGCATCTGCAATCGAGGCACCGTCATGTGATTTAGAGTTAAACATATTATGTCCGATCTGTATTATCCAGAAAATGGTCTAGGTATCGATGAGTGCCTGGAGGTTGGCCCTCAAAAAGTCGAAGGCCATGTTATTTCATGGCCCCCGGTGGGCGCCGCCGCCCAGCTCGCACATCGTGGTGGGGGGGGGGGGGGGGGGGGGCTCGGATCGCTGTCGAGTCCACCATGATTGGTGCTCGACAGCCGGTGGGACTTCGGGCCCCACTTCCGACGGCTGGCGCCCAAGTGGCTGGGCGCGGCTGGCACGCTCGCAAAGCTGCTTCCCAACCTGGGGGGGCCAAGCGCCGCCTGTTGGCGGCTCTACGTGGGGATCGTGCGATCCATGGCCTTGTATGTGGCCCCGGTGCTGGTGTGGGCCTCTGACTTGACGGCCAGCAGCATCGTAGTTTTGCGAATGCCGCAGAGAGCGATGGCCGTCAGAGTCATCAGGGGGTATCGCACGATCTTCTACGAGGCGTCTTGCGTACTGGCCGGATCCCCGCCCTGGGACCTCGAGGCGAAAGTACTCGCGTCATTGTATCGGTGGCGCGAGGAAGCGAGGGACCGATGCAGTGACACATGGAGCTGCATCGGTCTCAGTTTCGCGAGGTCCTGGTGGCGGAATGGCGGAGCAGGCTCTCGCGGGACAGGCCTCGTCACCATCGAGGCGGTCCGGCTGGTGCTTGAGCGCTGGCTCGGGAGGAGGCACGGCTCCCTGTCGTTTCGGGCGACGCAGGTGCTCTCGGGGCATAGTTGCTTCGGGATGTACCTGTGTCGCGTAAACAGGGAGCCGGACGCCCGGTGTCAGGAGGACACAGCGCGACATACGCTGGCAGAGTGTGCCGCTTGGGAGGAGCCGCGCCGTGCCCTCATCTCTGAAGTAGGCAGTGACTTGTCGCTGCCGGCCGTAGTCGAGTCGATGGTCGGCAGCGACGAGTCCTGGGACGCGGTGGTTTCCTTCTGCGAGACGACTGTTCACGCAGAAGGAGGCTGCGGAAAGGGAGAGGGAGATCGCGTCCACTCACCCGGCCCGCAGAAGGCGCACCGGGCGTCGGCGGAGGGCGGACAACTCCCTCTTCCAGCCCCCCTAAATGGGTCCAGGGGCGACGGACTCGGGGATGTCTGTCGCCCCCCACACATCAGGCGCAGCGGTGCGTAGTGTTCCACGCGCGCCTTTCTTAGACGTCGCAGGGGGAGTCAAACACCTCACTCCCCCCTCAGACCCAAAGAAGCCCGCAGTGGCGGGCCGGCACCAGTCGGGGCTTGGGGAAGGATCGTACGTTCCCGCGACCCCCGGCGTAGGTGTGAGATGAAACACCGGGTTGGTTTTTAGTCAGTAAGAAGTCTGACAGACCCCGCCGCCCGCCCCAGGGCGTCGGACATCCATGAGGATTTTCCAACTCGGAAAAAAAAAGCTATCGATGAGATATCGATCGAGAGGAAGTCAGATTTTTCGACAATATATAAAATAAATAAGAAGCATAAACAATGCCGTATATATGCTTCATATTTTTTTGATACAAAAAAAAATGTGAATCCTCTGGAATAGTTTTAAAAACTCGTGTTGATAGAGGAAAGAGTGAAAAACCTCCGCCTGGAACTCTCTTTTCATAGCACTGAAGTTGTATTAGATCTCATGGAAGAGTATTTAGAAAAAGGTCACGTAATGTACTTACGCTGATAATTTTTACAATTCACCTGATTTGTCTAGACGTCTTAGTCAAAGGAACACATACATATATATGTGGTACACTTCAAAAGAACCGCAAAAAACTCCCTGCGGATGTTACCACAGCCAAGTTGAAGAGTGGAGAATTAGCTGCAAAAGTATGCAATGACATCACTGTCTGTAAATGGAAAGAGAAATGTGACGTATTGGTGATTTCTAACAAACATAACCTTCAGTTGGTGAGAGCAAGGAATAAGAATGGAAAAATCTCATTGAAGCCTAACATCGTTGCCGATTACATTTTGGGCATGTCTGCTGTAGATAGAGGCGACCAGATGGTCTCTTATTATTCAAGCCTCAGAAAAACTCTTAGGTGACACAAGAAGTTACGACTATACATTTTTGAAGTGTATTTACAAAAAGCACATCAAATACTTCGCCTACATGATCGCACATCTAAAATGCGACTGCTACAGTTTCGTGAAGACATCTTTTAGGACTGGGTTGTAATTATAATTTAACTCCTGCAGTGACCTCTGAGTCGTTACAGACACCGACAGTACAGCTACAAGAACCCCAAGCAGACCCATCTCTGACTTTACCATCGCCGTTGATACAAGGACCTTCCGAACCAACTCCATCACCAGTTTCTGTTGTGAGTCGCGCTCATCAGCCAACACAAACACTCGTGTACCTTTAGACAATTTTCACTATTTAGAAAGGCTTCCTCCTACCGCTAATAAACGTTCCAACTAAACCTAGTCGTGTTAGCACTAAAAAAAAAATTTTTTTTTACAAACAAGAAAGTCTTCCAAAAAAACACTACAGAGTGAAAAATTACTTTAATTTCGGAAGTCGGTGTCTGCATCTGTATTTTAGTTTTTTCGTCAGTTGTTTTAACATTTACCATAGTGATCCTCTTTTTGTTTAATGTTTTTAAAACTGATATTAGAAGTACTTGTTTTGTTCTTATTTTGTGGTTGATTTAGTAAAAAAAGTATTAACATTTTCGTTGAAAATTATTAATAGTATATGAAAAGTGCCCTTGAATTATTTTTTTAGTTTAAGATATTTATCAACAACAAATCCACTTATTTTTAAGTCGCGTTTTATTTGAGATGCCAAAGAGTATACAAAAATACATTTGTGGAGCTCAAATAACACAGATTACCATATAATCTATAGGGAAGACCTACGTAATAATACGTAGTCGGCCTATTTACCATTATTACCAGTTATGTAATATTGCGTAGTAGTAGGCATTCAATGGGTTAAAGCAGAAATAACTGGCATAATTTTCACACTTAGGCATCGTCCTAATTGGCCAACGATCGTACGAGGAAACGATGCGATTTCATCGCACGACGCACGAGCTCACGATCAAACGTATAATCTCTTAAGAATGTCCTAATTGAAGCTCGTGATCGTACGCTCATTTGCCAATTAGGACGATACCTTACATCTAATCTAAAATTCGTCCGTCCGAGTCGGACGGGCGATAATCCTTGGTACATTCCCTTCTCTTTATTATTCATACATTTTTAGTCTCACCTCTGCCCTGTTATATCACACTTTGTTACCAGTCGTACCTTTGAAACCTATTCAAATTTCTGCCGGTATTGTAAAATATTATGATATATTTTTTTCTTTGTAATCCAGAGATCTTTTGTGATTTATTTTTGCCATTCAGCTGCAGCTTTAAAAATAAATTATTCTGGTGTTAATGTGACGTTTCTGGTTCAGAGGGTAATGTACACTCGAGAGCAATGAATCCGGGTCACTTAAAGAATGTTAAAAATCTCGGAAACTAAAAATGATAGGTTAATGCAATAAATTGTATTTAATAGACAATGTAATACTCCTTAAATGAAAGTAAAAAAAAATACATTTTCATCCCACCATCTCGGAAAGAGTATTTTTAATCTTCAATATCTGAGTGGAAAAGCCGTTTTTATTCTCTAGAGGATAAAGTAAATTGAATTTAGAACATCGTGTGCACTAAGTTTGTGAATTAAAAAAAACATTAAACCTATTTACTGCTACCTCTATGGTGCCGAATATATCATACAACTTTTTTTTAATTTGTTAAAAACTCAGACTCGGAACCTTCTTGGTGTTCTTTTTTCAATTTGCTTTGTACGCGGTTCTTTACGCGGCATTTTTTCACGTCATTGTTAAACCTTATATTAAAAACAAGAAACTTGAAAACAAGTGAAAAAACTAAAATGAGTGATTCTAGCGACGAGGAAGTTTGCTTGACGCCAACAGAATTGACTGAAACTGTTAATAATGCGCAAATGAGCTTTCTCCCTCAACAATCACGCGAGAAGTATTTAAAACAGTACGATATGTTCAACACGTGGCGACTAGCAAAAGGAGCCAAAACTTTCTCAGAAAACGTTTTGCTGGCATATTTTATAGAATTATCCGAGAACAAGAAAGCAAGCACTCTATGGAGTACGTATTCGATGCTAAAAGCAACAATAAAGATGAAAAAAGACAAACATATCGATACCTATCCTAAATTAGTGGCATTTTTAAAAAGAGCCTCATCTGGTCATCAACCAAAAAAATCGAAGGTTTTCACAGTATCTGATATTGAAAAGTTTCTTAACGAAGCACCCGATTCCGTATATTTGGCGGCAAAAGTAAGTCAGTTGCACATTCAGTATCTACTTAAGTATATTAATCTCAATTAAATAGTATACTTAGTAGATGTTGATAGGCATAATTATGCGTTCATATCAATTTTATTCATTTATCTACTACAATACTCTTTACGTTACAGGTTGTTCTTATTATTGGAATAAACGGAGCATGTCGAACTAATGAACTAACACAACTTAATGTCAAAAACATTGAGAAACATTCAGATGACTTACTATTAATTAATTTACCTAATACAAAGACAAAAAGAGACCGCAACTTCGTCATTCGCAAGGAATACGTAACGATTGTTGAGAAATATCAAGCCTTACGCCCGCCTAACACTCCAATCAATCGATTTTTTCTACAGTATCGCAATGGAAAGTGTGTTAGACAGCCTATGGGTACTAATAAAATTGGCAGTATCCCACGAGAAATAGCAACATTTCTTGAACTTCCAGAACCCCTGTTGTACACGGGTCATTGTTTCCGACGAACTTCAGCCACACTTTTGGCTGATTCCGGAGCTGATCTCCTGTCCCTTAAGCGCCACGGAGGCTGGAAGTCCAATGCAGTTGTAGAGGGATACATAGAGGATTCCATCCAAAATAAGTCTAAAATATGTGAAGGCATCGTAGGAGCCATTACACTGAAAGAGCCTCAATCGGATCCTTGGACTGGCCCTTCTACATCAAAAATAAGCCGTTATGAAACACCTAACCATCTCCCTCTCTCTCCAACATTCACGCCAAGGGAATCCGATGAATCGGTACAACTATTAAGTATGACAGATAGTTTACCGAAAAACAGTACACAAGTGACTAACACCAATATTACAGTACCAAACAAAAATATTACACTCAATTTAAATAACTGTAGCAACGTTACTTTAAAATTTTCTTAATTATACCTTAGTATTATTTTGTTATAATTTAAAGATTATTCTGTAATACTTACCTGTCATAATGTAGTAATTAATACCTAAACTGAAATAAAAGTGTACCTATCTTGTGATTGTAAACGTTTTTTTTTTGCATTTAGTCATTTCCTCGCTGAGGTGGAATGAAAAGTTACGTGTTGCACTCGAGTGCAAAGATTTTTCACCTCGTGCTCTTTTGATTCCCTCGCTAACGCTCAGGATTCTAATTTTGAATCACTCGCTGCGCTCGTGATTCAATTTTAGAATCCTTCGCTTGCTCGGTCATCAAAATTGAACACGCGGTTAAAAAGCAACTTTGCACTCTTGTATAACAAATAACTATTTATTAACACAAAATTACATAAAGAAAAAAACTGCTGATCTCTCCTTAAAACAAAAATAGGAAACATGAAATTTTTGAACTTTATTACGATTTTCTTGAATTTTAATACTTCGTATTGCCTCCTCGTGCTTCCATTACTGCGTTTACGCGGTTTGGCATGCTCAAACTCAAACTCAAACTCAAAGCATTTATTTCAAATAAACCAATTACAGGCACTTTTGAATTGTCAAGGGGTCGGTCAGTCAGAAAGATGAAGCTAGTTGCCCATTCCAAAGCGTAGTAGGTACCTATGGAGAAGAACGGGCAAGAAACTCCATGGACACTCTTTTAAATCAAAATATTGTTACAATAGAGTGGTTACATCATTCATGTTGTAATAATACATGTGAGAACGATGTAGAAAGACGTGCACGTTAAAAGCGTCCGTAATAAAAAGATAAAAACAATTATGGAATTAAAATAAGCCGTGGCAGCTAAGAAATGACCAGTGCCTACTGACGGCGCCCGTTCACGAACATGACGTATGGATCAGCACCATTCAGCTCAACCATTTTGAAGGGAACTCAATGATCCAATACACACGCCACCACCAGCGACACATTTGAGTGAGCATGACATACTCTCAGCCGCCAGGGCACATTCAAGTCAATGAAAGACGAACCCAGTAAGCTTTATAGTGGGTACATAGTGCTCACACATGTGCTATGCAATTATACAATACTATGAGATTGAATTTATACAATGCAAAGATAGGTTGTACAATCTTCATCAGCTCCAACACTATTTTCGAATGCTAATTAATTAGTTTACGCGCCCTTGTGGAGCAGGACCAGCCCTGAGCCAAGCATTTTTGTCAGCGATATAATCCCCCAACTTATAATATGCTTGGCTGTATAGTGTGCGTTTTATACAGGATTTAAATTTCGTTTCATTCAGTTGGAGTATGTGGGGAGGTATTTTATTGTAACATTTTAAACAGTACCCCATGAAGGATGAGTCTACTTTAGCCAGTCTGAAACCTGGTTGAACTAATTGGTCCCTATTTCTAGTCCTATAATTGTGTCTTTCACCTCTTTTACTGAAAAGATTTAGATTTTTCCTTACGTACATGATGTTTTCATAAATATATTGACAAGGTACCGTCATGATGTTAATGTCTTTAAACAGTTCCCTTAGAGAATCGCGCCTGCGGAGGCTGTATATTGCTCTGATAGCTCTTTTCTGTAGAATAAAAATAGACTCAATATCGGCAGCCCGTCCCCATAATAAAATACCATAAGACATGATACTATGAAAATAGCTGAAATAGACTAGCCTCGCGGTATCTACATTAGTAAATTGACGGATTTTTCTTACAGCATATGCTGCTGAACTTAGCCGTCCTGCAAGAGATGTTAAATGAGGACCCCATTGCAGCCTTGAGTCTAGCGTTATTCCCAGGAAAACAGTTTCATCGACAAATTCTAGTTTCTCGTTATTCAATACTATGTCACAATCACTACTTTTAACATTCGGTAAAGCAAATCTTATGCATTTAGTTTTTTTCCCATTTAATACTAAATTATTAGCAGTGAACCAATTATGTACCTGCAGTAGGGCATTATTTACGTCGTCAAGATTTGATGCACGTCTATTTATCTTAAAGATTAAAGAAGTATCGTCAGCAAATAATACCATTTGTGGTTGGTTTTTAAATAAATGGGGTAGATCATTAATATATACTAAAAAGAGGAAGGGACCTAATATCGATCCTTGTGGAACACCCATTTGTACTTTTAAATGAAGTGAATTGATACCATTTATTTGCACTTTTTGTTGTCTATCATTTAAATAAGAATGTACTAAACTAAGCGCGAGTTTACCTAGTCCGTAATGCTCAAGTTTTAAGAGCAAGGTTTCGTGATCAACGCAGTCAAATGCCTTGGAGAGGTCACAAAAGATCCCTATGGCATCTTGGGCCTCCTCCCACGCTGTAAATATGTGTTTTAATAAAGTGACACCGGCGTCAGTCGTACAACGTCCTTTGGTGAAACCATATTGCTGATCGTGTAAGATTTTGTTGGTGTTAAAATGATTAAGCATTTGATTGAGCATTACCTTTTCGAACACCTTGCTGAATACTGGCAACACAGATACTGGTCTATAATTGTTGGTGTCTTTGCTGTCCCCAGATTTAAAAAGTGGTATAACCTTACTGTATTTCATTAAATCCGGGAAGACTCCTTGATCTACACACAAATTAAATATTAAAGCTAAGTATGGTGCTATAGTCTCGATTATTGCTGTACAAACTTTGATAGACATTCCCCATAGATCTTCGGTCAATTTGAGTTTTATTTGCCGAAAAGCTTTTATAACTATCATAGGGTTTATATGTTTAAATTGAAATTCAACCGGGCAGCCTAAAACGTTCGCTCTTAATAAATCAATCGAGACATCAGGTGAGGAATTTAAAGCTTCCGTCGTTTTAACTGGTATATTAGTAAAGAAATTTACAAATTCTTGAGCGACTTCTAAGTTAGAGCTTATGGCACCACGTGAAGTCTCCAATGTATAATCTGTGCTACGTATTTTTTTCCTACTAGTTTCGTTATTTATAACTTTCCAAACCGTTTATATTTTATTTTCTGCTGATTTAATCTTGTTGCTAATGTACTGGGCTTTAGCTATCTTGCAAGTATTCCTAAAAATTTTTGAATATGTAGCAACATACTTGTTGAAAGTTTCAGTGTTAATGTAGGGCTTAAGGCCGTACAGATCGAACAGTCTTTCCCTACTTATCCTAATACCTCTAGTTGCCCAGTCACTAAAAATAAAATTAGGACAAATATTTTTTGTTTTCTTTTCAAAAGTTTTATTGAATTCATTGTGCACTACTGAAAAGAAATTCTCATACAATTTATTTGCATCGTCCATAATATGACTCAGAACATTTAACTTATTGTTTAGGGTACTATTGAATCTACTTAATTTGCCAGTCGTTATTGGTCTAAATTGTATTTGCACTTTTTGCAAAGGTGTTTTAAACTTAAAAGTTACCGTTTGTCCACTATGATCAGATGGCAAATAATTTACGATGGCTTTCACTAAATAATCACAATCGCAGAAGACATTATCAATACAAGTAGCAGAACTTGGAGTTACTCTAGTTGGTTCAGTAAAAACATTCGATAAATTGAACGATTTAAAAAGGCTTAATAATCTACTGCTATTTGAATTAATTTCCAAAATGTTAATATTAAAATCACCACAAATAATTGCAGCTTTATTACTGGATGCAAGTTTCGCTAGGACATCTTCCATTATTGACTCAAATAAAGAAAAGTTCTGATAATTAGGGGGTCTGTAAACGCACACTACAACATGCTTATCTAGCTCAACACAGGACATTTCGATGCAATGTTCAACTGATAAACCAACTATGTCATTCCGTTGCTTAGATTTTAAACAATTTTTAATTAAGATTAGAGAACCTCCACGCAGCATAGATTTACGGTTAAAACAACTGCCTACACTGTAGTTCTCATAATTAATTAGCATTTGATAATCCTTTAACCAATGTTCAGTAAAACAAACAATGTCAAACTTTGTTTTTTCTAAAAACATTTCAATTTCTAATAATTTGGAAGAAATACCTTGAATATTTTGATGAAATAATTTCAAGACATTTTGCTGATGTTTTTGATAATTAATTAATTTAAAGCAAGAAGATACCTTGTAGTTGTTACGTATAGGAATATTCTTACTGGTACCTTCTGTTGTCTTACAAACTACACACATCAAAAGTGTCTAGGGATCAAGCATTTTTATGCGGATTTCTTGAGATTAAGATGTGGCTTTGTAATAAATTTATGATTTTATAAATTTATATGGATCCTTTTTGGTGCATTTCATAATTTGAATCAGGAACTGTGAATCAAATTCGAGTAAAAGATGAAAATCAGCTGTCAATATTTTCCCTATAAAAACATACAACGCATTGAAGACATTATTAGTGCTACTGTTTCCCTACTACTGATTAAAACCAACGTTATTATGGAGCGGCGACGTCATTTAAGCAGGGAAGAAATGCTCAGAGCCGTGGGAATGATAGAAGCTGGTTCCCGGCAACGTACTGTGGCTTTAGCTCTGAATACAAGTCAGAGTGTTATCAGTCGACTTTGGACACGTTACCGAAGCACTGGTACCGTGGCTGAGCGCCATGGAGGACGGTATCGCTGCACCACACGGAGACAAGACCGATACATTAAAATCTTAACTCGAAGAGCTCCAACAATAACCGCCATGATAATAGCCGTGAGGCTTCATCACTCTTCAGGGAACTTAATTAGCAACCAAACAGTCAGAAACCGCTTGCATGAAGTGAACCTTCATTCCCGAAGACCGCTACGGGTACCACCTATAGCAATGCACAATCGTAGGATTCGATATCAATGGGCTCTTGAACACAGAAATTGGGCAGAAGAACAATGGCGTTTCGTGTGCTTTTCTGATGAGTCTCGTTTTGGTATGAGACCGGATACAAGACGTATACGACACTGGAGAACCCCTGGACGCCAACAGCGATTAAAATCCTGCCAGGAAGTCCATCCTTATAGTGGTGGAACCATCATGGTATGGGCGGGTATTTGGATCGGCGGAAGAACTGAGTTGATTTGGATCAGAGGCAACCTCAACGCTCAAATTTATGCTGAGACGATTGTATCAGACGTCATCGTTCCTCTACAAGTGCAAATCGGTCCCTTATTTCAGTTAATGCATGATAATGCACGACCGCACACCGCAAGAGTTGTAAGACAGACTCTCGCCGCAGCTAACAGCAATGTCCTGCCCTGGCCTGCTCAGTCGCCAGACTTGAACCCGATTGAGCATGCATGGGATATGCTACAGAGAAGAGCTCTGCCGAATATGGAGGGTATCCAGTCGCAAGAAGACCTTTTTTTGTTGTTGCAACGAACATGGGCGGCCATTCCACAGCGTGATTTGGATGAACTCATTTTGAGTATGCCAAACCGATGTTCTTGTGTTGTTAGTGTTCGCGGTAGAAACACGGATTATTAATTGTTTAAGTTACCCATTAAAATTTTAAAGAAAACTGTTATTTCAGTCTTTTTTTCGAACTTTTGTGTTAGTGGTTCAAATGTCAAAAATCCCTTTATTAGGAAAATGGCAAATTTCTTTATTAATGCAAAGGTGACTTGGTTTATCGTTACTGTGACAAACGAAAACACTTTATTTTATGAATCCTTAAAGAAAATTTTAATTAATATCAATCAGGAGAAAAGTTATTGCAAAAATATATGTTGATCCCTAGACACTTTTGATGTGTGTAGTTTAAATGATTATCCGGAGTTATCAATGACTAAAGATGGGAGTTATCCCCAATACTTCAATGTCATCACCAGGCAATGAGCTCCTAGTGAGTGAGGGGCATGGAACCTCCTTCGTACAATTTGTAAAAATACTTATAGCATTTGAGCTACCTTTATTCAAGCTCACCACCTTATTATTAGTACTATTACTAACCATTGTGGTGTTAATAACACAAGACTTCGACATACTACTTATGTCTGAGTTTATATAAAAAGCTAATAGCCTTGCTATTATGTGTCTAAAACTAACAGGCAGATACACAGTATCTCTAGTCGATTTTAAAGTTTCCACAAAACTATTGGCGTCAAAATACACAAGCTTGTCACTGTAATGAGTAACTAAAAAGTGCATATGGTTATTAAGCATATGAATATAATTGTTTTGTCTTTTCGTCAAAGTTTCAAAATATGGGAAAGCACACAATATTATTTTACTACAATTTAACTTTAACAACTCAGTTACACATTCAGTGATTTCTTCCTTTTTGACCTTAGCACTATTACCTACAAATACAGTAATAGTGGTTCTAGGATTAAATACCTTTCCTGTTACTGATGCCATTATTCGTTTGTAGGTTGACCCTGGCATACAATAATTGTGGGTAGAATAACTCTGCTTGTTACTAATTAATTTACCTAAACCTCTTCCTGTTGCTGTACACCAAGTTCCTTATACGATTTTGGGGAATATTCTCCCATTCCTCTGTGAGAGCAATTTTGAGCTCACGAAGCGTGATTGGGGGAGGGTTTCGTTGTTTTACGCATCTGCCTAGCTCGTCCCAAGCATGCTCGATCGGGTTGATATCCGGGCTGCGCGCTGGCCACTCCATACGAGTAATGTTCATCTCTTGAAGGTAGTCATTCACAATCCTACCTGTATGAGGTCGGGCATTGTCATGCATAAATATAGCATCCTCACCTAAATTGACCATAAATGGACCAACGTGATCATTGAGGATTTCTTCCACATATCTTACGCTAGTTAAAGAGCCGTTTTCTATGATCACCAGCTCTGTGCGACTTTCAGAAGAAATTCCGGCCCACACAAGTACAGACCCACCACCGTAGGCTACTTTTTCTTCGATGCATGCTTGCTTGAATCTTTCCCCTGGTCTTCGATACACTCTGTGTCTTCCATCGTGCTTGTAGAGCATAAATTTTGATTCGTCGGAGAACATAACTTTTGACCAATCTTCAATACTCCAATTTACGTGGCTCTGGGCATATCTTAGTCTTGAAATACGATGCCCACGCTCCAGTTTAGGGCCGTTTGCAGGTCTAAGGGGTTTTAAGTTAGATTCAGCAAGCCGACGTCTTACTGTCCATGCACTTGGGTTACTTCCTCCGAGGCGTCGAAACTGATTGGTGAGTTCAGTTCCTGTGAGAAAGCGATTTCGAAGCATGGTGTTCACCAAGTATCGGTCTTCTCGTGCTGTGGTACACCTGGTTCTGCCCGTTCCTGGTCTGCGTAGGTTAGAACCAGTTTCTTCGTAACGTCGGAGAACTCTTTGTACTGTTGACAGCGACACACCGACAGTCCTGGCTGTATCGCGCTGACTCCGGCCGGTTTCCAGCATTGTAAGTATTCTGGTGCATTCTTCAGGCGTAAGCGACATAATTTCAGCTTGAATAATGAATATAGAGCACTATCAACATGGTTTATGTACCCACATAAATGACAGATTACAAACAAAAGCAAAACCAAATGCTGTAATTTCGTAGTTCCATCTTCGAAAGTGGCCCTTTTTCAAATTTGATTTTTTTATGATATAACTTTACAATAACTAAGAAGTTTTAATACCTTCATTTAAGGAGTATTACATTGTCTATTAAATACAATTTATTGCATTAACCTAGCATTTTCAGTTTCCGAGATTTTTAGGATTCTTTAAGTGACCCGGATTCATTGCTCTCGAGTGTATTTGAAGTGGTTGATATACGCGCTGATTTTCAATTCATTGGCAATCTTTCAAGGGGTGATAGTACCTACTGATGAATATTAATAGATTTTGCATCCGAAAACTACATTCATTAAGTACCCAATATTGATAAAACCATTTGTATGAAACAGTAGATTTAAATAAATAAATTTGAATTTTTCGATATTTAAGTCTTGGTTCCATAATATCAATTGTCTTATTTATGAGTACCTATAACTTACCTACTTTCACCCCGTGAGAAATTGGTACGTAATTAATTCAAAGTTAGCTTGTAGAAGTTTATTTCTCAACGATGACCGAATTCATGTTATTCGGACTGTAAAATCCTGCCATTGTCGTAGTTACCATCGTCGATCGCAATAGACTCATCGATAGAACACAATACTCTACGTACAAGACTGCTACCTTTAGGTATATGACAATGACGAAGACTCAATACGTCAACGTAAGCCTAGTGTCCATGGCTATTGGCGATCCCCGCACGGAACAAATATTTGTATGACCTGCAAGTATTTGTTCCGGGTCTGGCCGTTTGTATATGTGGGTTTAAATGTTTGTAAACGCACCCACGATACAGGAGAAATTCCTAGTGTGGGGCAACGTTTTTAAAAAAAGAACAATTTACATGCTGCACACCAATTCGATTCTAAATAAAATTTTAAATTCAATCCAACATTGATCTGAAATTTACCTAAATCTGGAATGGATTCATAGACTGGTTATTAACCGATTCTAAAAAAAAGGAAATCACTTCTGTAGTCTTAACAACAGGAATGCTTAAAAACGCCATTTGAAATGATTAAACTCAAACAAGATCACATTCATCAAGGTCGAGAAATTATTAGATGATAGACAATGACAATAATAAGAATGCAAATTGTGTGAGGCGTTATAAAAAATATTGGATAATTTTCAGTAGTAACGGTTGCATATAACAACATAAGTACCTAATTCACTAACTGAAGAGGCATATATCGATCAGATTCGATGAAAATTTATAGCCGCCTCGCAGCTACGTGACCGCACAAAAGTATTGCCTTCACTTAGATTTTATTATTATGCTTGAAGGTGTTCCGAAGTGGTATAAAATGTGGCTTTAAAACCAGCGACTGTACTAATGGAAACTGTTACTTAACAGAAGATATATTTCTGTATAGCAGTTTATTGCAGACAACTTGTGGCTTGAGAAATTGGATACGTAAGGAGAGAAAAGATTGAAGAATTTCAGAATTATTCCAAAATATAACTTCACTTCGTTTTCCTTTCGAATCGATTGTAATTGTAGGTAAATACTTATTATGTTAAATGAGCTGAGGTTAGTTGCTGGCCACGCCAATCGCGGTATCAGTGGCGTTTTTAGGTCCTCGGAAGTGCAGGTATAAAGATACTTTGGACACTCCAACAGACCCCCGTCTGTTGGAGTGTCCAAAGTATCATCATTTGGTCAGGAGCAACGCATTTGCACTGGGTGTCGGCGGGGCCTATAATCCCCATTTCACTAGATTGGTACTGTTTCGCTAATTGGAACTAATCAGCTTCTTCTTCTGCTTAGCGTGTCGATGAAAAAAATAACATTATTTTTTGTAGCCAATGTTCAGTAGCGTGGCTGACTAACGACAAATAAATCTAAACCATTTATCAAATTATAAAGCTTATGCTTAGGAGAGTTTAGTTTAGTAAAACGAATATTCTGTGCGAATATCCTCAGCGAATTTTACCTCGGGCAGAATGTGCAATTGGGTAGGAGCAATTTTGAGAGGGAAGCCGATAGGAGGATTCACCTGAGATGGGCAGCATTTGGTTAACTTTGTCAGGTCTTCTCGTCGTCCATACCACAGTGCCCAAAGACGGAAAGTCTTCAACGCGTGCGTCCTACCAGTTATGACTTACGGAGCCGAAGCGTGGACGCTCACGGTTAGACTGGTCCATAAGTTTGAAGTCGCTCAGCGAGCTATGGAGCGAGTTATGCTTGGAGTTTCTCTGAAGGATAAAATCCGAAACGAAGTGATCCGTCAGAGAATCAAGGTAACCGACATAGCTCAAAGACTAAGCAAGCTAAAGTGGCAATGGGCTGCTCACATCTCTCGCAGAACCGACAATCGTTGGGGAAAACGAGTTTTAGATCGCGTTTAGGCAAACGTAGTGAGAGACGACTTGCTGAAAGTGGCTGGCAGAGACTGGATGAAGAGAGCCGAAGATCGGGCTCAGTGGCGTTCACTAGGAGAGGCCTACGTCCAGCAGTGGGCTAAAATAGGCTGATGATGATCCTCTGCGAATGACGACACTTAAGTCCGTCCGGCTTACTCAGGGCAATTAGTTGCACTGCGCTAAAAACCTTGCCAACTGGAGTATTTTTGCCAAAGCTTTACTAGAGGACCACAAAGTTTTAAGCTCAGTAACGAAATATTATAAACTTTTAGAGTCCAGGGAAATGACGCAAAAGGGCTCATAAATAGGGTCGCTTTAATTATGGATTAGACCACAAGGTCTACCCTATCCCTTATCAAGGGTATCGTAATGGTATCCATTAAAGTGATGGGGTCCAGCATCCGCTTGTGTAGTAATAATAACATCCGTTTGAGATCACTAATACGATTGCCGACCGGGGATAAGGCGATAAGCCCTTAGACCGTTATTCTTAGTAAAACTAGGAACTGTAATGGATGTCATGTTCATGTTTTCAAGTTCAGTGTCAGTTAAAGTTATGCCTAGCGGCGTTTCATTAAAAAGTACTAGTTCGAATATTTGGCTTTAGGTTTTAGTAAACCAATTTCTATATCCTATTCTATATGTTGTTCTTCTGATTGTTATGCTCTATGGTGTAGTAAAGATTATGAAGGAACGCCATAAACATTATCATCTACATTCGTTCGTATTGATGGCACATTATATATGTATCAGTCCATTGTAATTGTGCACGAACAGCGCTTCATCACGTGTTAATCAGTTTTCCCGAGTTTTTCATTTAAAAAAATACACAAGAGACGCCATTATTTATTTTGCCTAAAAACGCGCGCTGCGTTTCCCGGAAAAAGATGGACTAGGATGGAAAGGCAAACGAGTGTCTACTTTGATACTTTGCCTCAACATTCTCTTTTTATTTACGTACGCTTTTGTTCAACAGAGTCAATTTTCATTCACATTTTTCAGAACCTTGTTTGTTACTAAAGGTGAATTTCACAAAAGAAACTAAACACGCTTGCACCGCGTTCAAGAGCGGCCTGTGTTAATATTCCACAACAATGATGACACTGACAGCTTCTGAACAAGTTTTAGATGTGCTGATCGAGTTCAGAGGTCCTAGCACGAACGCGCGACGTAAACGTAACGTTAATTAGAACGATCTTTGAATCGAAAATATAGCTGTTCTATATCATTTTGCGACAAACACAATAAGTGTCACCCAATCACACTTAAATATGAACAAAATCTTAAAATTTATTATATAACGTATATTCAATTAAATTAATTCAATGAGCCATGTAATGTTAGTTAGTTAGGTACAAAAAAAAATAAAAACTACGTTACGTTGTTACAATTGTTGCGGGAATGTCCGAAAGGGTTACCTTGGCCCCTGGCACATGCAACTGACGGAACACGGGTGGGTTTAAGTCAGTAAGAGTCTGACACTGAGTCTGCTCCGCCCAGAGCGGGAGAAGTTATTTGCCAACCTCAAAAAAAAGGGTGTTACAATTTTAACTAAGTACTAGGCTCACAGATGAACCATATATACATATATACACCGGATGAAATGTATCACTCCTGCCAAACCATCACCTGCATCAAGTGATTCATTATCGGCGAGTTAAATTGGTCCAGTAACATCTTCAGAATGCTATTAGGAGTTGACCGCGTTCTCTCCAATAGCGACGTCGTTTTTCTCCTCACCATAGCGTGGAAATAGTGAACACGCGACTGAGCGAACATACCAGAGGCACTACAAAAGAGCGGCAGCCCCAAAAGCATTCTGAAGCTGTATTGTAGTGGACCCTCAGGGTGTCCATTGTTAAACACATTTAATAAAAATATGTATGCTGACATCAGAATGATTACGAAATTATAGATATTTTGTAAAACGTGTCAATCCCATTAATGTACCAATCTTCCAAATCCTCCAAGATACAATATTTTCCTAGTTTGAAGGGCATGGGCACGCCACGATTGCGGCGATAAGTCCCCTCTTTGAGGAGTGGCTAGAGAGGCGTCACGGCGTCCTCACCTTCCGCCTGACGCAGGTCCTCACCGGACACGGTTGTTTCGGGATGTTTCTGTTCCGGATAAGGCGGGAGGAAACGCCCGGGTGTCACCATTGTGTGGATCGCCCGGAGGACGCGATGGAGCATACGTTGGAGGTCGATTGGCGGTGGCGATCTCTCGCGTCCGGCCCTGGTTCAGGCCATGGTACGGAGTGAGAGGGGTTGGGAAGCCGTCACCTCCTTCTGCGAAGCAGTAATGCTCGCGAAGTAGGAGGCGGAACGCATGAGGGAGAGGCAAAATTCGCGCCCTCACGCCCCTAGCCGCCGCAGGAGACGCCCTGGGCGTCGGGAATCGCAAGCTGATTTCCGGCCACCGTAGGCGCGGGCTTGCGAACGGCGAGCAATGGGCAGCTCGCCGTTCGATAAGGACCAGGCCCAGGTCGATGGCGTGTTGTGTTCCACGCGCGCCTCAAAGAGATGTCAGCATCAATAACGGGATCCGCTAGGGCCGATGCCTGCCAGGGTTGCGGGAAAGTCCGAGAGGGATACCGTGGCCCCTGGCACAGGCAACTGAATGAACACGGGTGGGTTTTAGTCAGTAAGAGTCTGACACGCCCTCTCGCTTTGCCCAGAGCGGGAGAAGTTATTTGACGATTTCCGACCCTCAAAAAAAAGGAGTCTTACTCATCCCTAATAGCTGTATCCATATCTTATTGAAACAGCACTGATACCTAGGCTGTTACCTATGCTATGTCTTTTGGTAATTAAATGGAACTATAGGAATAAAAATAGGGATCAATTAGTTTAACCGGGTTTCAGACTGGCTAAAGTAGAACTATGGGGTACTGTTTAAAATTTTAAAATATTATACCTCCCCACAAACTCCAACTGAATGAAACGAAATTTAAACCTTGTATAAAACGCACACTATACAGCCAAGCATATTATTAGTTGGGGGATTACATCGCTGACAGAAATGCTTGGCTCAGGGCTGGTCCTGCAGGCTCCACAAGGGCGCGTAAACTAATTGATTAGCATTCGAACATTGTTGGAGCTGATGAAGGTTGTACAATCTATTTTTGCATTGTATAAATTCAATCTCTTAGTATTGTATAAATGCATAGCACATGTGTGAGCACTATGTATCGACTATAAAACTTACTGGGTTCGTCTTTCATTGACTTGAATGTGCCCTGGCGGCTGAGAGTATGCCATGCTCACTCAAAAATGTCGCTGGTGGTGGCGTGTGTATGTGATCATTGAATTCCCTTCAAAATGATTGAGCTGAATGGTGCTTATCCATACGTCATGTTCATGAACGGGCGACGTCAGTAGGCACTGGTCATTTTTTAGCTGCCACGGCTTATTTTAATTCCATAATTGTTTTATCTTTTTATTACGGACGCTTTTAACGTGCACGTCTTTCTACATCGTTCTCACTTGTATGATTTCAACACGAATGATGTAACCAATTTTTTTGTAACAATATTTTGATTTAAAAGAGTGTCCATGGAGATTCTTGCCCGTTCTTCTCCGTAGGTACCTACTACGCGTTGGAATGGGCAACTAGCTTCATATTTCTGATTGACCGACCACTTGACAATCCAAAAGTGCCTGTAATTAGTTTATTTGAAATAAATGCTTTGAGTTTGAAATGATTACCTACTTACTATTGTTTTCCGCATGTAGCTGGCCCACAGGCTGCTTATGTAGGTCTGACAGTAAGCCTTTAACAACGAAATTTTAACCTCCTTACTACAACACGCAAACCTGCGAACCAGCATATTGCTTCTCACAGCAAGAGTCATTTTTTTTTTCAGGTTGGGAAATCATCGAATAACTTCTCCCGCTTTGGGCAGAGCAGGAGAGCGTGTCAGACTCTTAATGACTAAAACCCACCCGTGTTCCTTCAGTTGGCTGTGCCAGGGGCCACGGTATCCCTGTCGGACTTTCCCGCAACCCTAGTAGGCATCGGCCCTAGCGGACCCCGTCATTGGTGCTGACATCTCTTTGAGTACGGTCTCGGGTCCTTATCGAACGGCGAGCTGCCCATTGCTCGCCGTTCGCAAGCCCGCGCCCTGCGCTCGCGTTCGATATCTTCAAGCCCTACGTAATTCGTTTAAAAACTAAATACCCATATTTTTTTCAGCCCTTGTAAGGGCTGGCCATTGAGGTTGATAATTGGCTCGTATGACTGATTCCTACCAGGGGCCTTAAAGATAATGAAAACGCTGTTCTTACAATTATAAACTAGACCGTGGCAAACGGCGTACCTTTCAAAAGCTCGGCCGATGGACCCAGCAGCAACATTATCATCCGCGTAGCTGAGGATATTGACGAAAACGTTGTCAATCCAACATTCAATCCGTTTACGGGTTCACTTGATTACCATACCAGTAATGAAAAACACGTATAATAATATATATCTTTATTGCCATAAAAGCAGTTTACAGGAATATGTGAGGCCCTGGCTTTGGAGCTGAGTAGAGTATTTCAGGAGCTAGCGACTGCATCAATTTAGGTTACAATTAAGCACTTTATAAGCAGCGAACGGTTATAAAATTATGTTTCTTAAAATTTAGTTTAATATTAAACATTTAATGTAAGGACTAAAAATACAATTAGAAAATAAATTTAGAATTAAAGCAATTGAAAATTAGGATTAAAACAAAATTACATAAAAAATTTCAAACAATATTAAAATCAAGATCAAAATAAAATAAATATAGTGTATATATGTATATGTATAATAATTTCAGCTAGTGCGCATGCTTCCCCGAGATTTTTCCATAATATGTTATGTGAGAGGTCGGAAGCTTTAGAGAGGTCGAGGAAACACGCGTACAGAGGCGTGAATCTGTCAGTATAATATATAATTATATTTTGTGCGAGTATATTCATTTGTAAAATCGTTTGAACTCCGCGCGTTTGCACTAGGCTTACAGTTACACATCATAAAATAACACCCGTAATTCCCGAAGGGTTCGGCAGAGGTGTATAATAACCAGCATGAGTCGTGAGTCGTGACCAAAGACTATATAACCACCACCAGTGGTTATATTCTCTTTGGTCGTGACCACAAACTGACGCCGGACATTATACCTATAGTAGGTACACCCATTTTGCCTGTTATGTTTAAGTCCCATGTAACGGGGAGCCTTTGCCTTTAACGGAACATAACTCCATAGTCCAGGCTACTACTGAGAAAGAACATGGAACAAAACGTACCCACCCATGTAGCAAATTGAAATTGGTACCATTAGAAAGGTCTTTGAAAATATATATATTAATTGTTGTATGGGGGCAACTTTGTAGCTTGCGGGGGAAAAAAGATATTCGACGTTGAAAATGCCGAAAATCCTTAATAAAAGCGACCCATGCACATTCGACGTTTTTGCGATTTTATCCGTTAGGTAGGTACTTCGAACTATTATGCGCTAGCGTCGGTGTGTCGTAAAAATTGGAGAGAAGCCAGAAACTCTAGGTGCCTGTGCTCACACTGTTAGCATAATATGGTACCTACTTAGGTGTTGGCAGGCACCTAGATAACTTCATAGGTCCGGCAAGTGCCTGGGATGATATAATCATTGAGAGTAGGTAACAACACAATTTAAAAATGATGTTTGTGCTGGTCTTGTAATCAAACTGTGCTTTTTAAGATTTATGGTTTTTATTTAATATTTTTTCCATACCAAAAACGAATGGTAGGAAGCTAAGTCGGTCTCTCTTTAGGCAAAAAAAACAACTGGTTAATTATTTGGTCTACAGATCAGAAAAAGGTGCGATTGCTATAACACTTTGCAATTAAAAATGTAATAAAGAAGTTATCACAACTTCGGTCTCCCATTCATTCATTCATTCGTTCATTTATTTTTGAGTTAGTCAATTAAGCCTCTTCTAAATGACACCTAGTCTAAAATGCTACAAAGGTGGGTACGGGTTCCATACAAATACCCATTGTTCTTTCTGATGGAAATCCCAATAACACTTTGACCAAACTGGGAATCAAACCTAGGACCCCACAATAGCGCTTGCGATCACTAGATCAACGAGGCAGTCAAACCCACACATTGGTAAAATTTGCCCTGAAACCCCGAAAACAAGTTAACATCGAAAGCTCGTATACTTCGCGTGCAAGTCATGATTGCTTTTCTTTTAAATATGGAGTTAGACTTTATCTGTTATTACAATCACGAACTCGCCGTGAAGTCTTTGGTAAATTAGGCAGTCATAAAAGTAATTGAACACTTTCCATTTCGGAACAAAAAGGTAAAATAAAAGGGTAAAGTTGGCGCACTGAAGGCGACAGGCGAAAGATTTCATAGTGTTTAGTCAAATTCTTTTCTGTGGTATTGGATTTTGCAGCGACAAAGAATAGCTTAGAAAATATTTGTTTCTGGTCTGAACGTTGGTATGCGTGCTTCGAGACATGGGACATTCGACATTCGAAATGCATTTTTAATGTTCAATATTTATTGAATTTCTACCAAAGAAAAGCTGAAGGCCCCAAACGGCTAAAGTCACTGCTACATGTTACCAATAGTTTCACTTTATCTACATAATATCGTAAAACATTATTCCACGTATGCACCCAACTTCATTTCCTGTTCCAATAATATTGTTTGTAATTATTACAAACCAATAATATTATTAGGAATGTAAGCTAGTTTAGATTTTATTTGTTATTTGTTTTAAGTGTTAATTATTACTCTGTTGCCAAGCAATCAACTAGAATTTATATTTCGCATAGTGTAATTAATTATTATTACATTGACACGCATTATCATATTTTATTTAGCTAATATGCGGATAATGTCAATCCGCAATGTAATGTTAATGATAATGTTGGCTGCAATATTGTTAATATTTTGTATTATCTTTTCTCTGTCTCAACACATATTGTAGCTGTTTATTGTCCCCGAATAAAATAAAACAATGTTTAAGGTTTTTTTCCCAGAAAATTCAGTTAAAACCCAACCTCGTTGTGAGTGCTTTCTAAGAAGCTCAAGTGGCTTGTCTACACTGTAAGGGTTTACCGACTTTGAATTGGAAGTCGGTACGAGTGTGTGTCTACAGCTCATGATAATTACTTAGACAGATCGATAAGTAAACTGATTTGTACAAATACAAGGTACCTAGGTATTATGGTTCCTATTCCTCATTATTATAATTATTACCAGTGACAACGATTGTTAATTTAATTTATTGAGGCAGTAAAGAAGAATGGCAGGACT
The DNA here is from genome assembly GCA_937001585.2 of Brachylomia viminalis. NCBI lineage: Eukaryota > Metazoa > Arthropoda > Insecta > Lepidoptera > Noctuidae > Brachylomia > Brachylomia viminalis. The sequence goes on from OW443299.2 coordinate 18,189,606, forward strand.
CCATGTCATCTGGGTGTCGCATTTAGACGTCACGTGCATTCGTAAAAATACTTTCAAAGGATAGATCTCGGTCAAATTAAGATAAAAGGTAATTATAGAATATTTTTTTAACATTGTATTTCGCCAGAGTCACGTTGTTTAAAGAGCAAGGCTGGCTTCGTTTATACTCAGCCCACAGTTAACAAATTACTATAATATGTTGTACCTACACAGTACGACATAAAAAGATGGTGGAAATTAATAGTTCCAATAATTACTACTAAAGGGAAAATGGCAATAATAGTCGACTTTGTACATTAAGCCCTCTACGCATATCGTGTTCCATGCACTTCTTTGCAAAGCAAACACAATTATGATGTGTTTTTTGATGATTGCAAAAATGATTTTTGTTATTATCATGGTCTTATACGTACACAAAAAATGTAAAGAAAGTTAAATCACGATTTTAGACGAAGAAAGCAAAAATACGACCTCGGGATACGTCCAACAGGTATTATGCACGAAGGTTTATTTATTGCCCAGCAACTGCAAACCAACGCGCTACTGATTTGCATCGTGCATCGTGCACGGCCAGACTGTCTCGGACTGATAGCTTCCCGCACACGTGTCCCTACTCCCTAGAGATGTAGGGATATTTTAGGATTAAATATATAAACTTATTTAGTCTTATATACATATAATACATATACCTAATTATATATAAATATAAGCACAAATAAATGTACATAAATACACGAGTATGTTAAAAACAAATAGGACAAACAATGAGAAAACATTACCGCTGTGATGATACTGCCAGCTTCTTAGGAATGTGCTCGCGAACTTTAGTTTTAAAGGATAATCGGTTTCATAATAAATAATTAGGCTTCAACTGTCCACAAATGCAAGGCAGCACTGTAGACCACGCAGCTGTGTATTTAGGCTCGAAATTGTTTGAGGAAGGACAATCTTACGTGGCACCGAGTCGAGTAAAGTCTTTGGAAGGATTAAGTATTGAGGAGTTACACTACAAAACATTTACAGCAAAGAAACCTTGTAATAATGAGGCAGTAAATCAACTAAATAGAATGAGAAATATTAAGTAACGATGAAAAACTGAAAAACTTGAAAATACAATAGGTAAAAAATGTTTTTAAGTTAACTGAAATGAAAAATAATAATGATGTATTTAATGTATTAAAAGCTATAAATAATTAGGTAGGTCCAAATACCAGTCAGTACACCCTCATCAACCTAGGGTATTGATCAGACTCAAAAATAAAATCGTGTGGCGCGTGAAATTTATATCAATAATCAACCGGTCATATCATTAAACATGCGTTTTTACATATTTTTCAGGTTACACTACGCCCCACGATTTTATTTTTGAGTTTGAGCTACGCTCTGTAGTCACGCTGTGGTTACGCTTCACGTCAATTGACCTGGCATGTGACACGCTACTGACAATGCACCTCGGTTTTCATTAGTATATCTATATCTAGCTTGTGGGGTTAACTTGTTACGTGGGGTCCGAGTGCTCACGGTTTGTTCAACGAAATCTCCAAACGGCTTGTTGACACTTCCCGTGACCCAAGGGCTGTCATTTACCTTGGCCAGAGGCTTAGCATTGCCATACAACGTGGCAATGCCGCCAGTCTCTTGGGTACTTTACCAGTCGACAGCGATGCGGAGGAATTTTTCGACGCCATATTTTAATTTGTTAATAGTTATAGTTAGTTTAGGTTATTATATTTTAATTTTAATAGTTTATGTATAAAAAGTTTTTGTTAATTAATATCTAGTTTTGAATGCAAGTTCACCTGCAATTTGAGATTATGAGTAGGTATTCTGAAAATGAGGTTAGCGTGCAGTCAGTTTTGTCTGCGAATTGTTCAAAGGCATAAATTGGTAACCGAGTCCGTTTGAAGCTTTGTTTTGTTTTTCACAACCGTTTACCGTACTCAATTTCACGGAACTAGTATTTTTGTTATGCGAGGTGAAATTCAGGACTGTTCTCTTGCAGTAAAATATTTGACGAAAGCACACACATTAGCTGAGCTGGTAAGGAAACTGCTGAACGCTGAACGCCAGTTGCTACGATCGATCCTAACATACTTATTTTCCTTCGTTTACGTTCACACACCAGGTCATACATGCACACCGTTTGACGATAATGTGTACGCGATAATGTAGCTTGGTGTTATTATAGACCTCGTGGGGGATGCGAAGCATGTGCGGCTGGATCCTAATTCCTACGCTCCCAAACCTATAATTGCAGGACTACTAACATCGTGAGGTGTCAGTCAGCAGGAGTCTGACGAGACCTGTCTCTGTCGGCAGTAGTGAGGGCTATGCTGGCAGAGACAGAGAATTGGATGGAAGTAGCCTCCTTCTGTGAGAGCGTGATGGTCAAGAAGGAGGCCACCGAGCGGGATCGGTAGATGGCTGATCCTGCTCGGAGAAGGAGGCGCCGAGGAGGCGACCGCCCTGGCGCCTAATATGCCGAAACCCAGTTACCAGTAAAGGTAGGTGGACCTTTGGGGTCGCGGGCGCACAGAGTGGGTACTTTGTCTGCCCACCGAGTGACCCCAGGGAAGACGGTGGCACAGTGGCCACGTGCTGCCCTGCATAGCGAGGCTCAGGGGAGGCCCCTTTACAGTCTCCCCAGGGATGTGCCTTACAGGCGTTGCAGAGTAGGGGTTCCGGAATTGGTCTTTAAAGAGGAACCGGGATCCCCTCTATGTGCTGATGGTGATCACCGGGTAGGTTTTAGTGAGGTAAAAATCCCACAATCCCGACCTCCCTCCCCAGAAGTGCCTTTAGAAGGTTTCCCCGAAAACAAAAAAAAAAGAGTCTGACATAACCCTTCGTTCTCTCCAAAAGCATCGTATCCATAAGGATTACTCATACGAAAATAAACCTTGCCCGGACTCCACCAAAGTGGAGACGAGTCGAGAGGAGAGATGTGTTAGAAACAACCAATAGAATTATTTACATATCTCGTCTCCGCTTAGTTTCAGCGGATACGGTTGAGCAAAGAGGAGAGATGTCTCATATTTGCTTAGCGCGTACAAAGCAGGGATGCGAGCTGTGCCTCGCAAGATGACGACGGCGCGCAGTGGAGACGAGAAGAGATGTGAGCGGCGGGCGGCGAGCGGCACCGCGGCGCATCTCCTCTCTAGCCAGTACACATCTCTGCTCCGATCTAGCCAGTGGCTTCGGTGCAGCTTCGGTGGATACACCTTAGCTGTTAAGCATGTTGGGAATCGAAGCCAACCAATCGGCGCGCTGCGCGCGCTGTCTGCGGGCGCACGAGTGCTACGTCACCGAGTGGCCTACGTGACACGCCACACGAAAGCGCAGCAGGATTCGGCGGCGGGGACGACGCCACGCACCTTCGGGGCACTCGAGCTCTACTCTCCAAGAAGGAACGGTCGATCTCAATATAATGTTTGTTCGGGATTGTTGTAAAATTTAAGGAATTATAATAACTTTATACAGTCCACTAGTTCTCATTTACTGAGCCCGAGGGAACCCAATCAAGCATCTTTTCTCCTCCCCGCTTCGCACATTGTATCTCCGACCAGCGTCTAGCAGTACAAATCACTAAATGCATTTAGCGCTAAACGAATATAAAACAACTACTTCTGTGAATCATTTGAAGATGACAGAAACAGAATGATGTTTTAAATAAGTTTAGCGTTAAATGTATTGAGTGAATTGAGGTGCAAGTGGACCCTACACTCAATTATCCACCTTCTGTGTCACAATAGTACTAAATCTACAAACAAGACGTAGGTTATTCAGTTAGATAGTACCTACATCAACTCTATCACAATATACACCACGTTTTAACGAGGCAATCAAGCTCTGTCGTCGGTGTGGTTAACGCGTTTACTGACGGCAAGTGATACGCTTGATCGTCTACGAGTTTACGCTCTGAATATTATTTTATGTAAGTAAATTTTGGAGATGTTAATAAGTCGTGATATTGATGTATCTTGATCGGAGACCATATATTATAGTAAATCCATTACTTATAGCGACATAGTATTTTTATATGAAAAAAAAAGTATTTATTCACAGACATATTTTTTTACAATCCATAATTACGTCTGGCAAACTGCAAAGCAGCAAGAAGCGCTGCGCGCTTTACTAGTGGTGACCAAGTGTACAAACACACTGTGAATGTGTATACGTGAAGACGAGTAGTTTCAGCCTTTCAGCATATTACACACACACACACTTCCAACTTCGCCATTGTCTCGGACGGTACGGAGAGCTCCTGCGTTTACACATACACTTACAGCGAGTTTGTACACTTGGTAACCACAAGTAAAGTGCGCGTCGCTTCCTGAGATAAAAATACTGTTAAACAATTATATACTTTATTTGCGCGCCCATTACCTGGTATTAGTACCTTTCCCAGCAATCAAAGTAGAGGCGTCGTTGCTGCAACTTGCAAGCGCGACAGCCGAGTAGAGACCAACCTTATATCGGGTTTTTCCATTTGAACTTTTTCAGAATTGACTGGTCGAAATCGTCAAGTAAAGAAAAAAAAACACAGCCGTCGCAGGACGCCTGGTAGATACGAAATATCGAAACTACTCTCTGTGAGCTTTCGTTCGACAACGACATCTGTTAATATTGTAGGGATTTTTCAACATTTATTTATTTATTTACGTACGTACATTCTACGAACCATAGATGGCGCTAACCATAATTGTAACGCTTGTGTAACGTTACGCTTCGCGATCACCACGCATCATCCACTCAAACTCCCCACGCTGACGCGCGTATAGATGTTTCACATCAAAAGCGTTATGCGACTTTCTCTCTCTCTTTCTATTATACATATAAGGTGTATCTTTCATACACGAAATATTTTAAAAGATACATCTATAGTTGATACAGAACATATAGACACGATTTTTTTTTATCTGAGAGTTTTTTATTTTAAGTTATTATAATAATTTTAAAACTGCTTGAGACATTTTGCATAAATCCTTTATTTACTCCCTATTCTATGAATGACCCGCCCGACACGGCGAGAGAGGCGGCACGGGCACGAGGTCCGCGCCGTCGCGTCGCGTCGTGGCGTCGCCGTCGGCGTCGTCTTGTCTGTTCTGTGTCGAGCAGCGTGTTGGTGAGGTTGTGTTCTCATCCATATCTCCGCGCGATCGCGTAAGTATGGTAGTCATTTCGCATCCTAACGGTTACCGCACTCCTCAGTTTGTGTGTGACGAAAACACCTGTGCTCACCTTCTATTACATGGTAGTTGCATGGGAATGCAGGCGTGATGATGTGAAAAATAAACCAACGTAGGTAGACTTCGTAACTCGATCTATTCTTATTGTAATAACTTATCGGTTACAATAATATGTGAATTTAAAATACAACACCACCTAAACCTAAGTAGGTAAATTTCCTTATCTACAGAACACTTAATGTCGTTGCCCAACCGAACCGGATAAATCATACGATCGGCACTTGCGAGGTAGGTACTTAGTGCCTCCCTATGATACTTGTTATTGTAGCACACCACCATGTTCTGGTACTCCTGGATCGTATAGGTACCTATAGTGGCTAAAGTTTGGCATTGCTGAGTTTGCTGCCACGAGCCCGACGCGTGTTTGCAAAGGCGTGTGCGGTGTAACACGTGGATCGTGCGGGAATGAAGACGCGCGGGGAAGAAAGCGCGCGCGGGCGCGCTCGTCCCTTTGACCATACATGAAAAACCGCGTACCGTCTTATACCGCCGCCCGCTTCAATGACAGTAAATACCTAAACTTAAATCACGGCCAAATTGTTTCATATGCTGATGGCACTGCCCTACTTTTTTCGGCTGACTCAGAAAAAAATGTCTATAAGCTTGCGCAACACGGATTCAATGTTGTTAATAAATGGCTTCAACAAAATTTACTAACACTAAATGCAGACAAGACAAATTACATTAAGTTTTCAATGCGCAAGCAAAAATCAACTAAGTATCACTACCTCGACATTAATTGCTCATTATTGCACAATTCCTACAGATAACCAATGTGTTTGTCCTAACATTAAAATGGCAAATACAACAAAATACCTAGGTGTTATTATAGATGTAACACTTTCGTTCAAACAACATATAGACGCTTTAAAAAATAGAATTCGTAAGTTGATATTTGTTTTTAAAAAATTACGTTATATTGCTGACCCAAAAATAGTTAGACAAGTATACTTTGCTCTATGTCAATCGATATTAGCTTACTGTATTACCACATGGGGTGGAGCTGTTAAAACAATGTTACTAACCATCGAGTGAGCTCAGAGGGCGATTCTCAAAGTGTCTACTTTCCGCCCTTTCCTTTTTCCTACTAACCTCCTGTACAAATCTTGTGAAGTATTAACAGTTCGACAGCTATTTATAATGGGCATTGTATTAAAACAACACGCACCTATACCATTCGGCACTGAATATATTAATAAAAGGCGTAAAGATATAGTCTGTTAACAAAATACAACAAATCATGCTTTTATATCCAAATTTTACATGTTCCTCGGTCCTCTCCTCTTTAATAGACTAAACGCGAAAGCAAACATTTATTCCTTGAACTACACAAATTGTAAGAGAATTCTGAAGGATGCTCTATAAAGTGTGTCTTACGAAGATACAAAGAATTTACTAACCGTGTTAAAGTAAATATGTATACAAATTTCACTTTTAAGTTAGTTATTTATAAATTTTAGAAACTAGGACTAGTAAGAGTAGTCTATACTCTGCATAATATAATTATTTGTCTATTGTCAACTTTTGATTATTTATTTATTTAAAATTTTTGTGTGTTCCTTTTGACGTTCGGAAACCAAACATTAAAAAAAAGAACAAATTTCCGACTGCAACTATAAAGTTCAAAACAAGATCACTTTTCAAACATTCTGATGCAGTTGGTGGCAGTTATTTCAGTACAATCTCGGATTTGATGTCAATGTTTAATGTAACATAAATAACATAATTAGACTGGTCTAGTAATGTTAAACTCTGTGGAAGGACTGAACTCCTTTAGGATGGTCGCATATCTGACGGAAGATGCGTCGGGCGTAACTAGGTACGTTAGCACGATCGGCACACTGACGCATCCTCGGTTGAGTGTGTAAGGTTGAATGTTTTATTAACTTTTTTTTATTTATTAACACAAAGGTTCGATCCCCGGACAAGTCAAACATTTGTGTGCATGAAAATGTCTGTTTGACGTGTGTCTGGGTGTGTATATGTATATAAGTAAGTATACCATACCAGTCATCAGGTTACCGTAGTACAGGCTCTACCTAGTTCGGGACCTGAAGACCTTGTGTGGATGTTGTCTCATATTATTATTATAACTACTTGTCCGTTCTGTTCTGCCATTTCGCGACCGATGATACGCGGCATCTTCCATCAGATGTGCGACCATCCTTAATTGAAAACTCGGACCTACTTTTAATGTATATTTTCCGATTACATCTCTCTGCCAGCTTGTTGAATTTAATTTCGAATGTTCCGGAAACTACTGAGTAGATGTTTTAAAAACTAGTTAGAATTAATTCGAGGAAAGTTCAATGTTAGTTCTACGTGAGAGAAGTTGATGGCTGCTAGTTACACATACGTCAGTTTGTGCTCCCCAAAAGGGGTGGCAGTGGTGTAAGTACCTAAAATAGAGACCGACCGAATTTTGTTTGAAGTACCGGAAAATCAATACTTTCTTTATTGATTCCGAGAAAATCAATAGGTACAACAACTAAAAGCACAATAATTGTGAAAAACATGCGTTTTCTCGAATATTTGATAAAAGTATAAAGTTTTGTGTGATTTAAGTTTAACCGGTTAATTATAATGATTAAAGGTTGATACTATTGCAGTGTCAACCTTTTTTCTTTTTAACAAAAAATATCTGTTTCGTTTTTGGCCGGAAATGCAGATCAGGCCGAATTTCATTTTCGTTACCGGCCGAAAAAAATAACAATTTTCGGACGTACTCTAAAGTGCACCCACGTTACGTCAGTAATGTTTACAGTCTCATGGAATAGGAGGTCAGACCGTTTTGCCACTAAATGAGTACAAATCCAGACTATAAAAACCCAAAAACTCTTTATCCTTTTCAGGGATCCGACCCAGATCTGCTGCCCTTGGGTGGTAGTTCTGAATTAATTCATTATATGTTATGTATGTAGATTTCTCTATTAGGATCTATTTCTATCTATCTATTTTGAATTAGGATCGATGCAGCATCAATTAATGTTGACGGCTCATCCATTCTCTGGTCGTACTAACAACAAGATAAGTAGAGGTACTCTATTAATTAGGAATTCCATGTACCTGAATATTAGGCACGAAATAATCAATTATAATCTTAAGAGCGTTTATACCTTATGAGTGGCAACGTCGCAATTTAGTGTCATATTTCGTGGTTTTCAATTTTTATCATTTAATCGGAGCTATATTTTAAAAATCTGTTTATTTAAATTTTTAGAATTATGTGAAAGCTGTGTAAAAGGTAAGAAATTGTTGCGTTTACAGTTCTATTTATATGCAAATAATACATTGGAAACTTGCAGGGCATTATTTTCATTGTAAAATAATTGTAAGCACTACGGTTATTTACTTTTTAAACACTTTCACGTAATTCTAAAAAGTTAATTAAACAGATTTTGAAAATATAGCTGCGATTAAATGATAAAAATTGAAAACCACGAAACATGACACTAAATTGCGACGTTGCCACTCATAAGGTATAAACGCTCTTAACTTTACAAATGAATATCACGATTATAATTATAGTAAATCCGAAGGATGAAGCTAACCCGTATTATTATAATTTCAACCTTATCCAAGGTGATTAAATTGAAGAAAAACATTTGTAAAATCCAAAAGAGCACGCCTCATACATAACGCTCATTTATTTTAATAAAATAATAAATCGTATAATTGATTTGTAATATAAACAAAAAAAAAACATGTTTGCCAGAAACGTTTTTATCGTACGTGCATAACATAGTGAATTTTAATAAAAAGTCATTTAAAAAAATACTAAGTAAACGAGGCTACTGATAATTATGAAATACGGCACCAGTTGATCGAATTCTGGAACTAATAAAAAAAAGCTCAATATATATAATTTTTTTCGGGAGTTGCCGTTGGTACATACAAAATCAGCGTACAGACAACGGGACGTCCACGTAATTTTTTTTTTCGAAACATAAAATTATTTAAAGTACAAAATGGATTCATTTAAGTGTTTACTGGATGTAACTCTACTCATATTATTGTATAAGTGCAATATACTTGTGATAGAGGCATTTGTAGATCACAAAATTGCTTCACCGTGACGAGTCTGGAGTAAAGCACTACCTCAACCGCTTCGCGTTATGAGGCATGCAAAAAACTTCGAGCAGTAGGTACCCACCTGGATTAGGGGAGAACGCCATTCATCCTTTTAAAGCAAACTGATTTGCTTAATTAACTAATTCAACTTTCTGCCGTATTTCCATTTAATGAGAAATCGGGAGTGAAATTAATTGACGGCACGGTTGGCGCAGTGGTTAAGCAATTGACTGCTGCGCTGCGTGTCGCGGGTTCGATACCCGTACGGAACAAATATTTGTATGACCTGCAAGTAGTTGTTCCGCGTCTGGCTGTTTGTGTATGTGAGTTTAAATGTTTGTGAACGCACCCACGATACAGGAGAAATTCCTAAAAAGGAGCAACGTTTTGAAAAAAAATAAAGAAATGAAAAGAATTAATCAAAAAGGGGTGTCGCAAGCTTTATAAAAAAGAAAAGAAAGAATGAAAGAAAAAACGTTTATTTGTGGTTTAACGTTTTATAGATTTGCTCATTAATACTTTACTTTGCACTTTGAATACGAAATCTAATATCAATAAGATAAACATGTCATTTTAGTTGCATTTCGATGATAGATGACTTTGTACTCTATTTTAATGCGTTCGTTATCTAAATTAGATGAAATGACGTAGACTTTCAAGCGAAATAAGCCGCCAAAGTTTCACATTATCAATCAAATTATAGGATAACATAAAAGTGTTGATGTCATTTGCCCTTTGATAGAATGACTTTTAAATTGCGTTGGTGACGTAGTCACGCAATGGCTAGTCGGGAACACGACAGACATTTGAAACAGTACGACACTGACATAAAGTTTAAATTGCAGTGCGCTCGTGAAACATAATAACTTTATTATCAGGAGTGTTAAAGCTCACAGCTTTATACGGAAAATGAAGAAGGAAAGAGTACATACTCACTATTATGTTAAGTCTCGATATCGGAACTCTGTGTGAGCAAATGTTTTGAAAAGATTGTGTGAACTATTCAAGGGCATTTCGATAGTTTGTCAAGTCTAGTTTTTTTGTTGAGACTGTTGGTTTAAGCCAAAGAAGATCTTATCGGCCGAACTGGTAACGAATATCTCATGCCGTGCGAAATATTAGACAGACAGCAAGGCTTTGGCGGATAAAATCTCCCCGCGATATTTTTACGTCCGTGCGAACGTGGTCTAACTGTCCGGTGCGCATTGGAGGCCTGTCTATATCCATAATCAGTTTATAATGTTCCAACTGCTCGGACACAGGCCTCGGTGAGAAGGAGTGGGCCGTAATCCACCACGCGGGCCCAGTGCGGAATGGTAGATGTCACGTCATGTCTTTCGAATTTTTGGTTCTAGGACATGCCGGTTTCCTCTCGATGTTTTCCTTCACCATTTTGATAGCAGTAGTGATGAAATAATTTACACGAAGTAATGCGCCTGTCTGGGTTTGAACCTACGACCTACAACACGTAAGTCGCGTCCGTTACCTCTGGGCCACCACTGCTCTCCCTGCCTGTAAGGTCTGTTCCAAAAGTATGTGATGTAAGTGTAAACAAATAGATCAGAAGGCCAATTTCCGTAATTAAAAACGTTCAAATTCAAGTCGCAATCTCATCTCAGCGACAGTCTAATGTCAAAAATGTAGGTAAACGCTATACAATTTTTGACAGATTGACACTGAGATTAGAATGCGAACGTTCTTAAAAATACGGGAATTGCCCCTCAGAAAACGCACACATGGATGCCAATTTGTAGTGCAATTTACTAATTGAGTTCTTTTTTTGATATTTAAATACTTAACCCGAAGTTCTCATTTTAAATCACCATAATGATGTTTTTAGGGTTCCGTACATACGGGTGAAAAACGTAACTCTTATAGGAACACTCGTGTGTCTGTCTGTCTGTCACAGCCGCAGCCAATTTGCTCCGAATCTAATGGACCGATTAAGTTGAAATTTAGTACACATGAATTTCTGTGACCCAAATACGGACATGTACCGTAAATAAATGGATTTTGAATATTTAGTTGATTTTAGGGAACAAAAAAAAATTGCAAATTGTACCGTATAACACTTGCTTACTAACTGGCTTACTGTGAGGGTCTCAATATTTTTTATGGTCTTAAAATAAATAGTTCCAAAGTCATTTAATAAAATAAATGAAAATTGTCTACCTTATCTCTGAAACTCGTTAACCTAAATTGTTGAAAAAAATACAGAAAATAGTACACACAGATTACAGGAAAACCTATTAAAAGTCTATGGTCTTAAAATAACGTGGTAAAACTCTCAATATTGTGCGTACAAACTTACCATGCAGTTGGGATGTTTTTCAACTAAAATGTTAAGTTTGTTCTTGGGATAAATTTATACCAACTACGGAACCCTTCATTGTGCGTGGTCCGAAATGCACTTGGCCTGTTTTTTATTTGACAATTGAGGTTAATTTTTATTTAATCTGCATTTTCGTCGATGATTTTTTAATTACAATTTAACTTGAGGGTATAAGTATAACACTTAAGACATTTTTGTTTAGAATATTGCACTTAATAAGTGCAATAAAGAAGAAAAGAAAGAAAGAAAAGAACTTTTTACCTAACAGCACAGCCTGGCATTTTTACAGAGCTCCGCGCGCCTCAACAACGATTTACGAAGTGCGTTAGAATCGATTTGAAAGTAGTTTTTATGAACGTACTAGAACATTTTGTTCTTGTACTTTTACTGAGGGGGAAGTGTTCGTAAGGCTTCTCCAGTGTTATATACTCTAAGCAATTTAATAATGTTATTCATACAATAATTGCTGGAAAAACTGATAAATACGGATAAATGATAATGTAAAGTTGAGGCCTTTTAAATACAGATGAATGAGTTACTAATTTCCATTAGTGAGTGATTGCGGAAGAGTATAACCTAAAAATAGTTTTATTAAACTTTCAACACATACTTTTGCAACAGACTATAGGTATCTTACATATAAGTGTCACCCCAAGAGAGAAGAAAAACTAAACCAAAACACTATTATCATAACCTCTCTACGAAAGCACATACCTCTGACGAACGCCATGAGTGTATTCAACAGAATAACTAAAGTGAAAGATTGTTTGGTATAATTTTCAGAGAACAGGCCTCATGATTAATTCCGAATGTGTAGTGTTTGGCTTATTGAAATATGTATACTGTGGCATATTTGAGTGGCCTGTATTAGCATAGCAAATAATTAATTTATTGTATTTAATAAACTGGTTTGTTATGTGGTGAGTGTGATCTGTGTTGTGCCATATCGAGCTTTGGATGTTGGCAGACTGAGTTGATTGATTGAGTCATGCATCATGTAGTCTGTGACATCTCTAGTTAGAGATACGTTACTCAAGGTTGCCTTGAAGATGTCATCGGTTGCGATATGATAGATTATTACTTGATGTTTACAATTAATAGTTAATTGAATCTGTAATACTTAATATGATAGACCGTTCCGTAAAAGTCAACTCTGGGGTAAGATGAGTTTAAGTTTGTGTGAGAAAAATACTATGGCGGGTTAGTGAACTTAAAACTTAGGCCAAAGTTGATAAACATTACTTAGCACGTGATTTGCCTGTTTCAGTGTCAAACGTAGTCATCACCTGCTTAGCCTTTTTTTTTTTTTTGTTTCCGTGGTGGAAAATCCTCATGGATGTCCGCCGCCCTGGGGCGGACGGCGGGGTCTGTCAGACTCTTACTGACTAAAAACCACCCCGGTGTTCCATCACACCTTCGCCGGGGGTCGTGGGAACGTACGATCCTTCCGCAACCCCCGACTGGTGCCGGCCCGCCACTGCGGGCCACTCCGGGTCTGGGGGGGAGTGAGGTGTTTGACTCACCCCGCGACGTCTAAGAGGGGCGCGCGTGGAACACTACGCGCCGCCACCTCGGGTCCTGGTGTGTGGGGGGCGACAGACGTCCCCGAGTCCGTCGCCCCTGGACCCATTTAGGGGGGCTGGAAGAGGGCGTTGTCCGCCCTCCGCCGACGCCCGGTGCGCCTTCTGCGGGCCGGGTGAGTAGACGAGATCTCCCTCTCCCTTTCCGCAGCCTCCTCATCACCTACCTAGCCTTTCCCAACTGTGTTGGTGTCGGCTCTCAATATAATCGGATGGAATATGAGTTTTTGATGTGTAAATGTGTAATATCTTTCTTCACGCTTTCCTGCAATCTATGGGAGTGATTTCGTGCAATGCGACGGAAATGTGTAACAGGAAGCCGGGGAAGCGTGCGCTATTTGATTTGACCAATGAGCGCGCGCGGTGGTACAGTTGGCCGTCAGCTGGTACCAACTCATTTTCCGAGAGGTTGGTACTGTCAACCAACAGTTGCGTGTTTGTGACGAGAAAGGTAATTAAAGAAGGTGAACGCATCAGCTGTGCGCTTAACCTCAAATAATCATTGAAATAAATATTTTTTTAGGGTATAATGTTAATGTTTTGCTTATTACCAAGGTGAGATGTCAGATATTACACATCATCTGCGACTACTGAAAGGCACACTTGTTTTTTTTTGCTTGGAGTGACTGGCTATCTAGCCTCCACAAACACAACAAAGGGTAACGCGATAACCATTAAGGTGTGTCTAAAGTAGTACGGCTAGAAAATTGTACTGAATTCCTCATATTAGTTAACCGGAACTTATTCGTAGTCCACTCATAAAAGTTCTAAAATTGTCAACACGTACCTAGATATTATTATTATACAGTAACATACGGCTATCTCATTTATTAGCGCCTACAGAATGGGGACACCGAGGCAACCACAGCGTAAATTGGTAAGGCATAACGTTTTAGAGCTGATTATGTATGCAGCAGATTTCAGCTTCACATAAACGGCACATATAGGTTTAACGTTTATTCCAATAAGAAATACTCGAAGTGTGTTGATTCTGTTGCATGTAAATATTTTGTGACGGGGTAAAAGTAGGTCTGTACTGGAATAAAAGTTGGGACCGTAACAAGCGACTAAAAATTATAGAGGTATGAGGAACAGGATGTAAAGTTCACTCATGCCCATAGTAAAGGGCGGATCCTCCCACCAGACGGGTATTGAGTCTGGTGGGCTCGACGAACTGCCCGACGATTAATGTCGGGGCGTTGTGTATATGCTAGTTGCGCGGTAAACTCTGCTTGCGCGATGCAGGATTTTGCGTGACGTCAGTGTGATGCGCAGTTCGCATGTGGCGATGTAGATACCGCTACATAATCATAAATGACGTCCTTCCTTTTTGCTATACTACCAACCTAGATGGTGTCGGTTATATTGTGATTAAATACACAAACATAGTATTACTGTCAGACAAGAAAAGAAAAATACTTTGCATAGAAGCGTAAGGGCTCATCATACGCCCCTACATTGCAGAATAACAAATTGCACTGTTTCGAACTCTTTTGGAACGTTTGATGATACGTTCAACCGAACTCTTTCGGAACGTTTAATACGTTCAACCACACAGTATTGTAACGAAAATCTGTAAAACTTGACTGATTGTAAGTATCATACGTCACGAAACTAAATAATACCTGCACGTTTATTAGGAACAATTCAGGTATAACTTAATAAAAGACACGAAGATAGCTGCAAAAGTAAAATACTGTGGCGCGCTATCAACGTCCAACACAAAATACATGGACGACATTTGTTCCAGACTTTCACATATTTAGGGAGTCTTATAAAAATATCGCGTCATGCGTCAAAGGAATTTCAAAAGAGGAATCGCATGTGATTTCTGACATAGGCAACTAAACCATCTTTCTGGTTTTTGTAAAAAGAGGTATGAGTATTGTAATTTGCTCAGGAGCAAATTAACATCCAATGTATAAGGCAACCCGCCCAATAATACTACTAATTTATCAAAATTCCAATTAATGCTACAAATATTAACATGTAAGATTTTAAGTGAACTCTCTGAAACTGAAGGATAATAGCGCTATTTGGAGTGAGAGGTTAGTGTATTTCATTTTCTATGGATAGAACAGTTTGTGCCACAATGATCTTTGGCGCCTAAACGACATTAACAGGGGTGCGTTCTGATTACTAAATATTTGTTAAACCTTCACAGAACTGGTATTGAAAAAACAACGAGTATGTGTTGTTCCAAGTTTGGTCACGCACCTAAAGATCCATGTACCGTTGTTGGTAAGATGAATCAGATGAGTATAGTTCATAGAAAAGGGAGGGTATCATTTTGAAATTTTGATTGGTATATAATTTTATTGTACTCACAGTAGCTCTAGAAGTCCCACTATCAAGGCTGCTCTGCGAGGATATGGAGGGAGTCCTGGCTAGCCGGGCGTGGGGCAGAGAGCTGGCTGCCCTACCCTCAGCGGCCAGCGGCTGCACACGGCATTGTTCCTTGGGTATCAGCATCTCCTGTCGACAATAATAACCCTATAAACACTGAAACAGTAGGAATATGATGTATGTGTTAAGGCATAAAATTAAGTGATTTGCCCTTTACTTTAAAATAGACCTTGACCCTTAAGTTTGTTTCGTCATTTCGTCTCAGGGGGTCTACTCCCAAACACGAAAACTGTCGTAGTTTCGGCCGAATTGGCGGACGTTTTCTACTTCGTATCATTTACGGACATACGATTAGTTCAGGGTCCGGACTAAGAATGAATGACAACACGAAACACAGCTGTCCCTACTACCGTTATGTAATTGCTCGTCCTAAAAACTGGATGTGACATTTGTTTTGACGGGTCAACTACTTCCGGACGTGCCCGCGTCTTCATTGAGGGACGAGAGTACACCGCCTCGAGTGGTTGGAGATAGGAAATGTCGACTCCATCTAGTTTTTTTTGAACATGAGTAAATGTGATTCTGATATCATATTTGCAGAATAAACCACTTTATTTAATTACTTAATAATGTTTAGTCAGTCGAACTGGCATTTGACTCTTATGCGTGATATGCTTTTAACAGAGGTCTGTTAGAGTTCAAATCTAGTCGCCGGCAAACCCGAAAAAAATACGAGAGTAAGTATCTAATAACCGAATAGAAAAGTTTTTGAGTATTGATTTTGGTATGTTTGTAAGAACTGGTTATTTGGATTAGTAGTTATTGCAAGTCGTGAGTGAATTGACTCTTCCTTGCCACGTTATGTGATCACGAGGGCTCCGTTCCAGTTCGTTACTAGTCGGGCAAATCCGAAATATATATGTGACTAGCTTCAGCCTGCGGCTTCGCCCGCGTGGATGTCGGAAATTATCCCACGGGAACGTGCTACCGGGACACAAAGAAGCCCATTTCCTTCCCCAGGATGCCATCTATCTCCTTGCCAAATCTTATAGAAATCCCTTCAGTAATTTAGGCGTGAAAAGGTTACATGCAGACTGAGTCACTTTCTAATTTGTAATATTATAAGTATGGATTAATTTAATACCCGTGTATCATTTAACTTAAAATAAATAAATTAGACAAACTCGGTTTGTTATTATTTATTTATTCAGTAGTACACATACCTACATTTATTTACCATTTCGGTTGATACAATCATAAACGCATTGTAGTTTTACCGTGCACCATAATAATCGACTAGTACATAATTTAGAGATTAAGACAACTTAAGTACCAAAGATACAGGCTTCTTGCCTGTTTCGAAGCTAAACGTTTGACTTTAAACTGTGTGATATAGTTTAAAGTCGAACGTTTGTACAACTTACTTTTAAGACACTGCATTGTAAATTTTGTTTTCGTACCACTTGCTCAAAAAAGTGACATTCTATGCCACAAAAAGCGAACATAACAATAGTCATTTTTAATCTGTTAAAAACAGGGAAAGAAAATTGTACTGAATTTCATTCATCCTCTAGGGGGAGAATGTGATTTAAATTTGGAATACTTACCAAAATTTATACTGAAATACATCTGTGTTTACACCATTGAGTTTGTATATAAAGCATTATCTTCTTAAAAAAGGAATACGCATTTATTATGCAGTTATGATTATTAAATAAAATTACGAAAACCGACGAGGCCGTATGAGCTTGATGCCTTTGCTTTTCCGACAAAAAAATATTAGCCTAGGAATTTGCCGCGTTTTTGTTTTCTTCAAATACATAAACGTTAAGTTTATTTTAATTTATTTTTATACATAAGTTAGTGTTCTAAAAATACGTTTAATTATTGTCATTATTGTTAATAAATGCTTATCTCATATTATTATTGTGTTATTTTTTACGCAAATGGTACGAAAAATAGAGTATTTTCCTCGGTGATAAAGCTGTCTTAGTCTTGGGTGAACTTAAATCCCTCGCTACACTCAGGATTCGTCTTAAATCCCTCGCTTCGCTCGTGATTTAAGTTTTTAACACCCTCGCTACGCTCGGGAGTAAACCTCAAGTCCTTCATTACGCTCGCGATTTAAATCGTCACCCGCGACAGAAGACACTGCCCTATCCCCTTGGTTAATAATCTACTATTTATTGTGTAATAAATATTTTTTTTATTTAAAATCAAACAAAGAAGAAACTACAACGCGCAATAGTTACCTATTAGTGACCCATCTGATCGTCCTTGAAACAAATGTGGTGGAGGAATGTGTTTGTAGTTTCGGAACCTATTGTATCAAGATCAACCACCCTGTCATAAAGATATACTATAAGAAAAATAAATAAATAAATATGAGACAACATTCACACAAGGCCTTCAGGTCCCGAACTAGGTAGAACTTCTACTACGGTAACCTGATGACTGGTATACATACTTATATGTATACATACACACCCAGACACAGGTGTGTATGTACATAATATAAATGTATTTAATATGTGTTTTAGTTTATAATAACTTACCAAACGAATTAAAAATGTTACAGGGTCATGTGTTCATGACTAAATTGACAGAATGGCTTATAAAGTGTTGTTTTAATAGTATTAAGGAATTCATGGAACATAAAAATTTAAAATTTGTATAATAATAAAAATAGTAACAATAGAAATTGAAATATTAAATAGTGACTATTGATTCTTAGTATATTACTATTATTCTTATAAACAATTATTATGTATTTAGACTCAATAAAAATTTGCATGCTTGATCGCAGGCAGAATACAATGACACTTAGGTTATAAGATCTCACCTTTACCAAGCCCAAAACAATGTATTTCTGGCAAATAAACATTTGATTTGATTTGAATTGATACTGGTTCCTCCTAAAAGTAATTACTAATAGTATTAATATACTTCTCATACCCATTAGGAGCTAGGTAAATAATTTTTTGGTATTTTTCAGAACATTAATGAACATAAAAGAAATAATAATATTTACCTATTCATAATTCAGTACCGACCAAATGATTTACTTTAAGACTCTTACCAAGTATTTGATGTAACAATATTAATATTTTCTAAATTGTAAAATTAATATTTAAAAAGTACAAGCACCTATAATTTTCTTCTTTTCATTTGTGTAAAGAAGAAAAATATACTTAACAAGCGCACGCGTTTTTCAAAAGAAAAATAATAATCTTCTTTGTCTGGCAAAATAAAATGTAAGAGGCTTATAAGTACTATAATATTCTTCTGGCAACGCAGTCTAATGTATATAAAATCCCGACCTCCGTTGGAAAATCCTCGGTTTTCCTTTAGCATTTTCTTATACGCAATATCGCACTTTATAACTTTGTGAAATGAGCATCTTTATGTTTAGCGGTCTTCATTTTATATTATTGTGATGCTCATTTTTTACCTACGGGGTATTGGATGGCTTATATCTACGCATAAGTACTGGGTTTGTCTACAATTTTTTTCAGGTCTATTCATGCAGTTCACACGCATACAAATTAAAAACGGTATAGTTAATAAAGCAGTGATGGGCCAGTGGTATCGGCACCGACTTACGAGTTCGCATCCAGAAAGGCACTTACTTTATAAAGGCACGATGAACAGGGTGTAAAGTTCACTCATACCTCCATAGAAAAGGGAGGATCTTCCGACCAGACGGGTCTCGTGTCTGGTGGGCAACTGCCCTATGATTGATGTCGGATGTCGGGAAGTTGTATATAGGCTAGTCGCGCGGAAAACTCTGCTTGCGCGATGCAGGCTTTGCGTGACGTCAGTATGACGCGCAGCTCGCATGTGGCGATGTAGATACCGCTACAACTTAGTGTATTTAATATCATCACCACTGCTCTCAAAACGGTGAAGGAAAACATCTTGAGGAAACCAGCATGTCCTAGAACCAAAAAACCCGAAGACATATGACATCCACCAACCCGCACTGGGCCTGCATGGTAGATTATGGCCCACTCCCTGTGTCCCAGCAGTGGGAACGTTCTAAGCTGATTATGCTAGTTAATAGCAGTTACACTTATGAAAAGTTTAATGAGGCTTTCGTTAGACAGCTGAATCAAGGGCGTGATACAGAAAGCAGTTTATCACGACGAAGCACTTATTTAAGGAGATTCATCTTTCTTCTGCCGTATCGCAATTAATTTTCTTCCATCTCTATTAGTCGTCCTCTCGGTAGTCACTCCCTTTCTAGCCATATCATCTTTCACACAGTCCATCTATCGTTTCTTTGGTCTTCCTCTACTCTTTGTGCCATCCACATTCATACTCATAACTATCCTCACGACATTCAAGGAGAGTAATTGAATAAACTGAGTCCTGTGCCACATAATTTCCATGCTGGATCGCCTTTTTTATGTTTAATGAGTTTTATTTTTATTTAAGTATACAAGGTGTTGTTTTGCATCCTCGTCAAATTCGAGGAGGTAACTATACTAATGATTCTCGACACGAATCAATAATAAAATAAGTAGGTATTTATTTTTATTTTTTGTATTTTTCGGAAATCGGCATGTGTAGGGCCCTGTAACTGCGCTGTAACTGTAACGCATGCACACAGCGACATAGTCGTACGACACTGCCTACCGCATACGCAACGGGGCGATTTTGTTCTTTGAAAGTGGAGTATTCTGAAATACTGTCAAACTTAAATACCTAAAAAAACAAGTATGTATCAATTATTGAGCAGGATCGTAATTTTATTTGATTATTTATGTCTTTCATAACGGCCTCCTGAAATTTGACGGGGATGCAAAACAACACGTTGTATAAAATGTTTAAGTAAAAATAAATGATGATTAGAGATTTATGATTTCGAATACCTATACCTGATAAAGAAAGAAAGAAAATACGTTTGTTTGCGGTAAATATGGCGCAGAGAACGAACACGTACACAAAGAAAGAACAAGTTGGGGGAAAATAGGTATCACATCCACGCAAAACCCAGACCTAAGCCTATTTTTAGCAATAAACACAGGACATGTATGTGATAGCTAGAATGTATTGTTTGTAAGCAAAAGTTTAAACAAAATAGAGGAGCGAAGCAACAGGTATCCTTGTACTCGTGACCTAAAAGGCCTTATAGGTCATATGAAAAACTACGTGTAAAAAGTATGCATTTTATTGATTTATTTACTCTTCAAATATGTTCCGATGGTTGATGTGAACATAGATTTAAATCGATAGATTCGCCCGACCGTGTCAAAAGACGGTCACGTTTCTATTTTGTTGACAATGACATTTTAATAGTATTATCTCGCTCAGTCGTACTGAAAATCGTATCTATTGTTGTATGTGAGCTCACACTTATCAATAAACACTTTATCGAGCAACCTTTGTACGGTGAGGGCAAATCTATCGAAATAAATCTTTGTCAGTGAAATAAAGTTGTTCGATTTTCACGCAATGTTACAAACTTATAGGAAGTTACAGGCGAACCTAGTAAAGGTAAAATAGAACAAAAAAAAAAATCATTATGTTATGAACTAAATGGGGGTGGGTGTGGGAGTGGGGAGGAATGTTGACCTTTCGGGGAATACATGACGTAACAAAAGTACGTGACGTAAGTAAAACTATATCTAAATCATGAAATATTGTCACTTCGAAAACTTTATATTATCAACTCAATACTTAAACTACATAAAATATTACCTTACGTTTATATAGCTCAAACAGGCAGAAGAAAATGTAATGTGGCCACCTGGCCACTGCTCCTCGCTGTAGAACTCTTTTTGTCAGGCGTCAATTTCAAGCCCAGTCTGCCTATCTATATAATAAGCTTCACAATAAATATACAATATACAACCTTCAATTCCATGAATATAAAAAAAACAATCGTTCACGAGCTCGAGCGGCTTGGGTATTGTGACATAGAGAACTTATTATTTAAATACGAACTCTAGACAATATTCGTGGCTTCTTTTTTCTTTCTTTTTTTTTTCTTTTTTTTTTTAGAAAACGTTGCCCCACACTAGGAATTTCTCCTGTATCGTGGGTGCGTTTACAAACATTAAACTCACATACACAAACAGCCAGACCCGGAACAACTACTTGCAGGTCATACAAATATTTAGTGATATAAATATTCTAGTGGTACTTCCCGATTCCAAGATATTACATCGTAGGGCTAGAAGTCTCCTAATTAGGAGTCAAATTCACACAGCCTATATGAGAAATAGTATGTTCTAACTACCATAAAGCCACACACACGCACACACACCCTCTCACACACACGCACACACCCTCACCACACACGTACGCACACACACACATAAAGAGAACTCATACCGGTATCTCTTATCTTTTCATTCATTGCGTACTTGTTTGTAATTACATAAAATAGTTTAGTTATCCAGTTACCTAAAAATATGTTGATCCGAGGGAGGAGCAGAACCACCCAATACAAGCATTACTACATGCTTCCTGGGAGGTTCTAGCCACAGAACAATATTGTACAAGAAAGTTACAGAAATAAACTATTTTAATTTTGTTTAAACAATTTTTTTAATGACGTGATGTTTTGTTATGTGTGAACTAAATAATTGTTACAAAACTGTTAACAAAGCGTTTCAAACTTCATCAGAGATTGCGTAACGACACTGCAAGTAAAAGTAGGCCAACAACGTCAATGAGTTCACTTACAGAAAAATATGACTCCTAAAAACATTTTTCCGGTTCGCAATCAATCAGCCAAGGATGACAGGAAACTGATTGATTCAATATTCACTGCCATACCGACATATTGCCATTTTAACGTTATAATTTATAAATCAATTGGTTAGATCGATCGCTGCCAACTCGATTCTCTCGAATGATCGAAACCTGTTGCAGGATTATTAGGAATACGACTTGACAGAAGATTTTCATCTTTTAACCGAAATTCCAAAACCCTTTTCAAATGCGAAATTTACAAAAAAAAAGTATCCATAGGAGTTACAAACAAGATCTTAAGCAAAAATGTGCTTGATCCCTAGACACTTTTGATGTGTGTATTATTTGAAAATGGAATGAGATCCGTAGGAGAACCAAGGTAACCGACAGAGCCCGAAGAAGTTAAGCGGCAGTGGGCAGGGCACATTGCTCGCAGAAAATAAATATAAATAAACTGATGACCGATGGGGCCAAAAGGTTCTGGATTGGCGACCGCGTACCGAAAGGCGTAGTGTTGGAAGGCCTCCCGCGAGGTGGACCGATGGCCTTGTGAAGGCAGTAGGAATCCGCTAGATGTGAGAAGCACAGAACCAGTCCATGTTGCGATGCTTGGGGAGGACTCCAGTAGTGGACATCTTTCTAAGTCTTTCATCTTTCAACTACGCAACACACTGATGTCGCGCAAAATCCTGCATCGCGCAAGCAGAGTTTACCGCGCAACTAGCATATATACAACGTCCCGATATCAATCGTCGGGCAGTTGTCCACCAGACACGACACTCGTCTGGTCGGAGGATCCTCCCTATCCCATAGAGTATGAGAGAACTTTATACCCTGTTCCTCATACCTCTTTCCACTTCGTCATAGTTGCGTATATATTAATATTCTAGTGTTATTTATTTTAGAAGTATGTATGTATGTATATTCTCATACTATTCGTTTTATTTTATTAAGTGAATTGTTTTTGATTTTATGTATTTTATTTTCTATTTTAGTCTTACACACGCTGTCTACATCTCTAAATCTGCTATCCTATCGCAGGTATGCTGGAAGAGATTTCATTAGAAATAAGCATCACCTTTGTACCTATTTTTCTGTTTTTTTTCTTCTTGTCTGTTTATATAAGTGTGTACATAAATGGTTAAATAAATAAATAATAAATAAATAAATTTTTTTTCATAATGAAAAACGAAATAGGCACTACATTATTTTACCTCATCTGGTAAGACTGGAAGCCGACCCAAGCAAAAAATTAAACTGAAAAGAATAATTACAATATTAAATTAGTCGCTCTTTATCCAAAATGGCGTTGGGTTTTCTCACAAGCTTTTTCAAGGTAATCACTGTTGTTTGCCTTTTTCTAAATGATTCAAGGGAGAATAAGTCAATTAGCTTTTACCTATAAGTCGGTCCATTTATCGTGACAAGTAAAATTAAATGAGAAGGCGAGAATATTATGTCAGGTTCTATTTTAATAAAATTAGTTTAGCAGTTTTTTTAATTTGTTAACAAAAATAATATTGAATAGATGTTGGGTGTTTTTTTTTTTGTTAATTTTTAGCCTACTTCAAAAAGAGGAGGAGGTAAATATAATAAATAGCACCCGTGACTTAAGACACTGCTTTATCCCCTTAGTGAATAATCACCTATTACCCGTCCGACCCTTATTTATTAACCAATTATGCAAAGCAATTTCCCTTGGAACACAAAAATAACGCCATGGGGTTTCACTCCCGCATTCTGTTACAAATGAGGAAAGAAAGAGATATACATACGTACTATCTACTAATGAATTTATACGGAAAAGAACCGGAGTTACCGACATAGCCTGCAAAGTAAACAAGCAGAATTGGCAGTGGGCTGGCCATGTTGGTCGAATAATTGATGGGCGGTGGAGCAGATGGGTCATGGAGAGGAGACCATGTATCGGCGATCGTAGTGTTGGATGCCACCCAGCTTGATGTACAGACGACCTGACAAATGTGTCTGGGACAGACTGGATGCGGAAGGCGGAGGACAGGGTGTTGTGGCGCAGACTGTGGAGAGGCCTATGTCTAGGAGTGGACTGCGATAGGCTGAGTTGATTGATTGATAATATATAATATAATATAAACTAATATCAACTAAGGAGTGTGCCACCATAAATAGTGAACCCATCACACTATAATATAACCACGGAGGACCTCAAACATCTAATCAATACCTACAGTTCAACTCTCGACCTCGTCGTCTGATGAGTTCATTAATAAGGCTCCATTCGAGCCCGAAACAGTTATTTACAGAAAAATTGTTAGGTAGGTATATGTTGTGCTCTAGTTAAATCTATACAGGGTTATTGGTAAAACACCATCAACCTCTTAAGGGGTCATTGTACTCATCATTATGAACAAATTTTACTATGGGACCAAATATGAAATAGCGACAAAAAAATCAGCTGGCGCCTACATTTTGACGAGTTCTGCTAACATAAATGTAGGGAACAGCTGATTTTTTTTTCGCGATTTCATATTTAGTCTCATAGTAAAAGTTGTTCATAATGATGAGTACAATGACCCCTTAAGAGGTTGATGGTGTTTTACCAATAACCCTGTATACGTAGGTGTATTTAGGTACCTTTAACCCAACATTTCAACATTAATTGTGTCTATGTGCCATTTGAATAATAAATATCAAGCCATTATCTATACCCATTTCCTATAATCAGGGGGCCTACTCTCTAAGTTCGTCAACGAGGTTACGGGCCCATCCGAAAGTAGTTCGAAACTTAAAAGTAAACCCTACTCCCGATTAATTAAGTTTTCCGAACGGGCAAAAACACATCGGGAGTAAAGACAACTGTCTAAACGGTTTGTCATTAATTTTTAGTTTGGGCCCCGGACATATCTTATGTCCGTAAGTGATACGGAGTAGGAAACGCCCATAACTTCGGCCGAAACGACGGACTTCTTGTTTAGGGAGTAGGCCCCCAGGACCGGCCTTAGTCACAAACTTTCGAAACAGCTGAATAATTAAAATAGCAATCTTATCCGTTTTTACGCAAATCCCTTACAAACAAAAGTCTCCATCGTAATACCACTATGATAAAATACGGCCTTTATTTACAATCAAGCCCAACCGTATGAATACAAACACAAAGTAAACAATTGCGAGCTGTATTCACGAACAATATTCAATTATAACGACCACTAAACAAAAAATAAAGAAGGTCATCATCTGTCTCGCCGCCCGTTTCCCAAATTTGTTGGGGTTGGCTTCCAGTCTAACCGAATGCAGCTGAGTACCAATACAGCTTAGTATTTTACATGGAGCGACTGCCTATCTGACCTCCACAACCCAGTTACTGGGTAATACGATACCCCTTGGTAAGACTAGTTGTCAGACTTTCGGGCTTCTGGCTACCCGTAACGACTGTGTCGAACGACACGTCCACGAATGACAGCCGGGACCAAAGACACGGTGAGGTCTCGGTTTGTAAAGATGGTCACCCATCCACGGACCACCCGCAGCAAGAGTAGCTTAACCTGAGCGATCGACCCGTGCGGCTCTTATTACTTAGCCAAGGTCTATAAGGAAAAAAGTTTGTTCAGAATTCCACTTCCAATTGGAATGCTCATGACATTGTCAATTGCAGCACTCTTGACACAAACAGTTGGTGTTAAATAGCGTACAAGAACACGCGTGTTACAGGACCTACATCATTTTATTATTGTTTTCTATTAATTCCTTGTATGTATTGCTGTTGGTGTACCAAATAAAATACTATATTCTTTCGGCATAATTCCTGTTCCCAATCGTGCGTGTTTTGCGAATGGGCTTCCGAGATACGACCCCAGATTCTGTACCTTCAATGATTCAACGTATTCTAGCTCTATGTGGTTTTCATTTGCAAAAAATATATATAAAAATTGTTTATTTCAGACTAGGTAATGTCCATATTTTGTTAGTTACAAATTAATTATCTTACGGCTAAGTCAGTAGCAATTTATGTAGGTAAAATAATTTGAGTGAGATGCAATGCCATGGAGTGGTTCTTCTGTTCCTATATTTTTAGTGAAAGGGTCGCCTGCTGCGAGCATCGTTGTAGTAGCCATATTGAAATTTTAGTGCCAACTCGAAATAGTGATTAAACGGAACCACTTGTGCGTTATGGCCACAGTTATTCATTGCTTTTGACCCTTCATCAATTTTTAATTGGCGTTTCGTTTTCGATGATAGGGGTATTGGACAATTTAAATTGACCTTTTTTTTTGCTTTACCTACCATTAAGCCATTCAAAAACATAAACAGGATAGTCCCAGGTGTTTTAGTCCTGAGTTTTTAAGAATATTTTACTTGTCACATTTGTTACAACTTTATCATAATTATAATCAAGGGTACCCCAGAGACCTATTTTATTTTTATTTTCCCTCAAGCACAGTAGCGATTTTTCTGGTATCTTTATCAAATCTGAGTGTCTATGGGTTTCTTGCCCTTTTTCTCCGTAGGGATCTACGATTTGGAACAGGCAACTAGCTTGCTTCAACTTTCTGGATAACTGACCGTCACCTTGAAAATTTAAAAGTTCCTGTAAATGGCTTGATTGAAATGAATGCTGAGTTTCTGTAAAACGCCTAAGTTTCGATCATTGACGAGTCCGATCATATTACTAGATATCATACTTCTTCTTCATTCCTTCTTAGTTGTGGTTCCATTTTCTTTGAATTCTTTTACTTTTTTTTTATGCACAAGTAAAAACTGTACAATGGCGGACTTAATGCCTTGGGCCAGTTTATTCTTACGTTTGTTTAGTTTCTCACAAGCTAAATAAACATAAGTCAAGGTTGTCTTTTATACAAACAAGACACCAACCACCTTAGCTACGCCTTTCTAGGTATAAAGAAATACTCAGAGTCCACCCAAATAAACGACAAATACAATCCACATCACGACAGGCCAGAATTCATTTTTTGTTTCACTGAAAGAGAGTACCTCGTTATTTCGAGCTCTTGAATTGTAAAAATAATAAGCTAGGCGGGCTGGTTTTTCTAACTATAGTCTTGCCCGCGGCTGTGCCCGTCAAAACATGGCCTGTTGACGGGCACTCGGGGAGGTCTGCCCGAGTTTTTGATGTTCGGAATTTCGGATACGTAGGTACTGTTACTCCGTGTTGACTTGTGACGTTTTCGATGACACTTTTGTTAATTGGAACGTGATAGTAAAACGATGAAAATATGCTGTGTAGGTACCTAAATGCTACAGAAGCTGTATAAAAATACTTCTCATGATACACTCAGCCTTTAACAAAGTTTAATTACCATTCATTGTCAGCAGTGGATGTTTAAACTCCAGTGCTGAATGGGCTTCCCAATGATCGTCACAGCGATTTTTCGTAGGAGTTATAGATAAGGTACTTACATAATCAGCCTATAATGTCCCCACTGCTGGGACACGGGTCTCCCCTCTGTGAGAGAGAGTAGGCCATAACCCACCACGCGGGCCCAGTGCGGGTTGGTAGATGTCACGTCTTCGAATTTTTGGTTCAAGGACATGGCGGTTTCCTCACGATGTTTTCTTTCACCGTTTCGAGAGCTGTGGTGATCAAATAAATTACACCGAGTAATATGCCTGCCTGAGTTCGAACCCACTCTACGACACGTAAGTCGGGGCCGTTACCACTGAGCCACCACTGCTCACGATAAGACTGCTTAAATAAGGTAATAGGTAATAAACAAAATTTGTTGGGAACACGAATTGGTGATCACAATGATTTTGTAAAGATAAGAACTTACATTTTCTTTAAAAAAATTGCCTATCTAAAACATTTGTTTGATTGAAAATCAACGAAGTATTCGTCTATCAAAGAACGTTAGGTTTATAAAGGACTTACCTAAATATAACAAAACTTTGGGGCAAACCACATCAGTCATCAATATATTAAGTAGGTAGGTAACATTATTAATCATAACTTAGTTCGAAAAATACTACTTATTCCACAGAATCTTTCATTATAAATGACGACAAAATGAACGCCTCAATAACTACGAATATGTTACATGTATTGATTTCGTATCGTTGAATACCATTGAAGCATATTATGTTCATTGCGTACTCGAGCGCATTTTTATTACATTTTCCATCTTTTATGTACCTACTGAAGGGATAAAATGTAACCTTATTACTTGTTGTTCCTTTATATTTATTTATTTAATAATATGGTTATAAGTGAATTGAATTACATAAGCAAGTATTTCATGTTTTTTTTTGTGTTGTACCCTTCTCTAGTGTGCCTAGCCTTTTTCCAACTGTGTTGGGGTCGGCTTCCAGTCTAACCGGATGCAGCTGAATACTTTACATGGAGCGACTGCCTATCTGAAATCCACAACCCAGTTACTAGGTAATCCGATATCCCTTGTTCTCAGACCTTCGGGCTTCTGACGACCCGTAACGGCTGTCAAAGATCCACGAATGACAGCCGGGACCAACAGCTTAACGTGCTTTCCGAGGCATGGAGGGTTCTTGGTATGTAAAGATGGTCACCCATCCACGGATCAACCTCGGCAAGCGTAGCTTAACCTGATCGATCTACCCGTGCGGCTGTTATTATTATACACAAGCCCCTTGCCTTTTTTGTGGTGTATATGACCATATTATCTCAGCATGGATTGTGGGTCAAAACCTGACATAAAGTGAGACTAATATGGGTTGACAATGTTATATCACATAGGTACTACTTTCCTGTACTTTACTGTGAAGGTAAACATCGTATGGAAACCATCATAGCATGATTGGAATCTAATCTGAAAAATCTTAAATTGCCAGCATGCTGTGAGCAATTGTGGAGATCAATCAATGCTCGCTTTTTTCCGAATAAAAAAGACTTTGCACTCGATTCAGGCAGCTATTGCTATCATATTTCATGACATTTCATAGGAACCATTTGAATGATAATATGGATTCACAGAATGAAAAACTTTGCTCTCACTCGAATAAAAAATGAAATAAATAAATGAACAAACTTTGTAGGTAGTAATCGCTTCCAACTTCGCATTTATGAAAATGTTGTAAAAATGTTGTAATGTTGTTTGTTGTTGTGTTGTTGTCTTTGTATATTTTTATTAGCACTGAATTTTATTTCAAAAATACCCATATAAATATTTACTTTCGCAGAATAGTCAACATATCTGAACTAATATTTACATAATTTAAAAAGCTAAGTCTTAAAATAATAATATGTACAAGTATATAAAAAAATAAATCAAAGGGCATCGACAATTTCATCCGCATCGCTGTCAACAGGAAAAGTGCCCAAAAGGCTGGCAGCATTGGCACGTTGTATGGCGATGCTGATTCTTTGGCCAGCCCTCTGGTCACGTGAAGAGTCGACGACCGACCGCTTGACAATGTCTTGAAAAACTAAGTGGGCACTCGGACCAAGTGTTTCAACCCCAAACGGCTCAAACACATCAGTCCCTAAAAGACGTGAGTATTTGCGCCGTTTGAGGTTTTCCGTTTTTAATTTTTCTTTCTTTGTATAAATTTCGTATATCTGCCCATTTTCCAAATTAAACCAATGCTTAATTTAAAATCTCAACAGTTTCATAATATCGTTAACTTCCTACTGACTTAGGACATAATTTCAGCCGAAAGACGTCCACTGCTGGATATAGGGCTCCCCCAAGACTCACTCACATCACTTCGACCAGTTCTCTGCTTCGCGCGTCCATCGTATTCCTGCGGCACAAGGTCATCGGTCTACCTTGTGGGAGGCCTTCCAACGCTACGTCTTCCAGTACGCGGTCGCCACTCCAGAACCTTTCAGCCGACTAAGGACATTGTTAACTAAATTAATTTTGCTATCAAGGAAACTGCGAAGAGGCATAAAATCATGATAGAATATAATCATGAGTCATAGACTATCATATTTCATTGTTGAAACTCCTTTGAATGGTATGGATTCTGAACTAATAAAACTTTACTCTCAACTGAATAATACACAAAACTTTATCTCAGTTCGATTACAACTTCAGCAAATAAATGTCTAATTGAATAAGCTTGGTAGTTAATTCCGATCCAGCCGGTTCCTTGCTTTTCTCCCCCAGCGACGCCCTAAGCCGAGGTCCGTATTGGATCATTGAGTTCCCTTCAAAATGGTTGAGCTGAATAGTGCTGATCCATACGTCATGTTCGTGGACGGGCGCCGTCAGTAGGCACTGGTCATTTCTTAGCTGCCACGGCTTATTTTAATTCCATAATTGTTTTTTTTTTATCTTTTTATTACGGACGCTTTTAACGTGCACGTTTTTCTACATCGTTCTCACATGTATAATTACAACATGAATGATGTAACCACTTTTTTGTAACAATATTTTGATTTAAAAGAGTGTCCATGGAGTTTCTTGCCCGTTCTTTTCCATAGGTACCTACTAGGACGCTTTGGAATGGACAACTAGCTTCATCTTTCTGACTGACCGACCCCTTGACAGTTCAAAAGTGCCTGTAATTGGTTTATTTGAAATAAATGCTTTGAGTTTGAGTTTCCGTAAACCAAAAGGGGGGCCCCTAGCGCGTAGTCGCTTAGTTTATAAGTTTTTTTAAGCCCTGGCTGGAGGCCTTAATTTATTAAGGCAGCCACAGGCAAGCCCAGTTATGCAGCCGACAACCTCCTAGGTTGACCTGCGAGATGCCATTTATATAAAACAAGCTTGGTAGGTATTAATAATAATAATATAATATGAGACAACATCCACACAAGGTCTTCAGGTCCCGAACTAGGTAGAACCTGTACTACGGTAACCTGATGACTGATATACATACCTACTTATATACATATAAACACCCAGACACAGCTCAAACAAACATGTTCATGCACACAAATGTTTAACTTGTCCGGGGATCGAACCCGGGACCAGCGGCAAAGAAGGCAGGGTCGCTACCAACTGCACCAAGCGGTCAGTCTTTTCTAATCTAATCTTTTCCTACTTTGTAGTTGTTAAATTTTGTGTACCTATTACCTACGTACTTTTGTATAGTTATTGCCCATTTTCCAAAAAATATAATAATAATTATATTTTAGTCATATAGGTATATTTTTTTTTTCTTGTATGCCCCACACTAGGAATTTCTCCTGAATTGTGGGTGCGTTTACAAACATTTAAAGCCACATACACAAATAGCCTGACCCGGAACAATTACTCATGTTACACATACACATACTCACATCAATCTCAATTTTATCTCCACAAAATTCCTTAAACTTCCCAGTTCCCACAACACAAACTAAAAATAATAAGTTTTTCCAGCGAACTTATTGAATAAATAATTATTATCAAGAAAACTATGAAAGTCGTTTTCTTGCAAGATACAAGTTGTAACCTTATACATATTATTTCTCTAGCAGGTTTTCCTTGATACTAGTACCTAACCGCTAATGACCTGCGGGAAGCTCTCGTTCCCAAACTACCGTCAATGCCCTCTGGGTACCCTGGGTGCCCGGCCTGTTATCAGCTTTAATTAAAACAATCAAATACTTAGCGCCACGGGATATCTGAGTAGCTAATTGAAAAGATACAGCACACAATTGCAACACTTAGCAAAAACGTTCAGAGGTGCAATTCCCGTATTTTTAAGAACGTTCGCATTCTAATCTCAGCCTCAATCTGTCAAAATTATACAGCGTGGCGCTGCTATGGTGACCTTAATTTAACACACATATACGTTTTCACATTTTCGTTTCATGACAATTTTTTATTTCCATTAAACGTTATTATTTACAGATTTATTAAAGAATTTAGGAAATAGCATCTTAGAGCAACCTGTACTTAAAGAACTGTCGCGCAGCGGTCATTTCCCTCGGTCACGGATCATAACTTCGCATCAATGAAATTAAAACGAATAAGCAATACTATTAGGATGAAACAAATGCATAGAGTAGGCGAATTTAAGGAAATTTCCTTTGTTGGCGAGCAGCGCAGGCGACGCGCGCTCTCCCTTCCACCCACCCGCCGCACCGAACACGAATTCTTTTTTTGCTTTTCTAGTGCTAGTCGAACCCGTGTCCTTGACGCACTTATTTACTCTAGTGCGCATAATTACGTCGCGAAAAAGACTCTTAGCTATTGTTTTATTTATTTCTTTTTGTGTAATTAGGATAGTAATTAGATCATGGTACTGCGATAAAGACACTTTGATTGGTTTTCGTTTTCTTATCTAGTAGGTACGTTTACACCTCTTGCGATACGGACGCATTTATTTGTGCTATTAGTGCTTGTGTAAACTTATGATCGTGATGGCAGTGATTAGTGATGACAGTTATTACTAATAGTAACAAGAGAGGGTGATGTGATAAGTGTTTGTACCACTTGCGCCGCTCGGTTTCTTTGATAATATGCCGTCAAAGAATGCGCGGTTGCCAGCCCGCGAACCGACACATTGCCGCTCCGAGTTAACGTAAGCGAGCTAGGTAAGTAATTTCATGAATGAATTTTTGCAAGGGTGATCCCAATTTTAATGACTTTTTTATTATTTAGTTTGTTTGAAAAATTTTTTTTTTCAGTTTACGTATTATTTTAACCTATCAATATTTATATGGTTAATGGGCACTAGCCCTACCCGTGTATTAAATTAAAGTCACCATTGTAGCGCCACATTGTATAGCGTTTGCCTAAATTTTTGACATTTGATTGTCGCTGGGATGTGATTGAGACTTGATTTTGAACGTTTTTAATTAGGTTTTATTTTGCCTTCTGATGTTTGTTACTTAATTACGTATAATTTTTTAACATCTATACCTACGTAGTATCAATACGACGTGACAATGTTGCCAGCCTTTTGGGCTCTTTTATCATGTTGACAACGATGCGGACGAATTTTACGATGTCCTATGATTCTTGCCCCTTCTTTTTTATATACTAAATATAATTCTGCCTAGCTTTAACCCAACTATATTGGGGTTGGCTTCCAGTCTTACCGGATGGAGCTAGACCAGTATTTTACATGGAGTGACTGCCTATCTGACTTTCACAACCTAGTTACTGGGTAACACGATATCCTTTGGTAAGACTGGTGGTCAGACTTTCGGGCTTCTGACGACCCGTAACGACTGTCAAAGATCCACGAAGGACAGCCGGGACCAACGGCTTAACGTGCATTTCAAGGCATGGAGGGTTCTTGGTATCTAAAGATCCCATCCACGGATCGACCACGGCAAGCGTTGCTTAAATATTATTATTATTTTAAGACTGTTAGCATAAATATTATGTAAATAGGTGTCTTGTTTGAGAACAAACGATTACGCATATACCTCTGAATGGATTTAGATGAAAGAAACACTGGCAAACTATAAACACCTGTGTACCTGTAAAATAGCTACAAGTATAACATATTCCTTAAGAGAATGTTCTACTAGTATTTTACTTACATTAAGACTGCCATGTGACTTTTCATCGCCGAAGCTGTCAGTGGAGTTATGGCTCTGACCGCTACTGGCACTCGAAGTCCTCTCCCTTGCAGCCCGGGCCCAAGACTCCAGCCTTTTCTGTGCGGCCCAAACGCCGGCTGGGCCTAACCCACTCATTGTTCTTTTTACACTGGTACCATCACTATACACTTATGACTATTAGGCAGTTTACACACTTAGATACTAAGATTTAATACTGTTTATTTCGTTGTTGGTTTATATAGTTTTTTTTTTGTTTGACTAGCTGGGAAATTCAATTATAATTAGGTTATTAGAGATTTATGAGTAAATTGTGGCAACGGGCTCTTCATTCTTCTTTTTCAGTAGTTTATTCGGTATTTTGGTTAGTGGGTCGTCTTAGGGGCGGAGTTGTAGGAGTTGGAGTATACCTACGCGTATTAGGGGCACAATGAGCAGAAATGAAAAGAAAAAAAAAATGGTTTAAAATCAAGCTTTTTTTCATGAATTTTTTGGAAATCTACCAATTTTATCGCAGTATCGGGTTAACCTTGACCATAGAAACCATTTACGTTTTGAGAAACATAGCCCTAAGACGCCGACGCACCGTTTTCGTGTTGGGAGCTCTTAGAAAAATTACAATTTGCTTCCAAGCAATAATAATAAGGCGTAGTCCCACAAAGTAGGTCTCCTACATCTGAATGGTTTAAAAAAAAATAACCGTAAAAGGGATGGCGGGGTCGTTGTTCGCTCGCTTCGCTCGCACACTAGACCCCGTCATCTCCTTCGAACATTACCTGTCCGAGTCGGGGTGCCTAAAGTTCCCGAGCTCACTTCGCTCGCTCATGCTTCCAACGTTCTAACAGGATCCCTTCGACACAATTTTTACGACAGTCGGCTAGTCCGAGACCAAAACACCAAGACGCTTTTAGCCTTATATTTAGGTGTTCTATACGATAGAACCGAGAAACTAACGATTTCCGAAAAAAAAATAAAATTGTTTTATTAAATTGACTGTTTTCCTCAGTAAGTAAAAATAAAATATTCGAAGAGTATTTCATGGAAACGGTGCATCGTAGGACGATGTTTCTCGGAAGGTAAACCTAAGGGTCACCTTTTCTACAAGGTCAACGCGATACTGCAATAAAATTGGTAAATTTCGGGGAAGTAAAAAAAGTCCTCGCGCCATAAGGCTAGACTATAACTGGTATTTTCACAAGGTAAGTAATCCCTATATAATTATAACACAAATAAAATAAAAATTATTTGAAAAATACATAATAGCACATAAAAAACCGCACTTATTTAGTTAATAACCAAATAATTAAGTTTAGTTTTACCGCAATCGATAATTTACTCAAATAAAGAGCCAGTAGCTCCTTTTCCTGGCTAAAAATAATTATGAATGCTCTATAAAATTATTTAACTCTTTGAACCATTTTCACCAAAATGTGACAAAAAGAATCATGTGACTAACATAACTCGAAACAACCCACAAATTAACGCCTGTAAGCCGAGCGAACAAAACGCACTGTAAGAAAGCTTGTTACTTTAATTAATAGCTATGACGGATCGCGTTTTGTTCGCAGTAGCGCACTGTGCAGACCGCAAACTACCCGCCAACCGAGAACCTAGAGATAATTTATTGCAGTTACGAAGTAGCTTTAGATAATAAATGTGAGGTAATAATGAAAGGTACATATTGTACGAAAAACTACGTATATTGAGGTAATTTCTTTTCTACCGTGCTTCGGTCGATAGTTCAGAGGTCAACACGTCTCCAGTTTTCAATAACGATGAGATTCGAGCATGTTGTAAATGCCACTTTATTTATAAATCAGCTAGTTATTTTTACGCTGCAAGTAACTCAAATTTAAAACTATCACTTAACTCTACTCAATTTGACAAAACGCAATGAGTTAATTTTTTTGTTTAAGTGTCTGTAATATAAAATTAAATAGAATTCGGTGCCACAGTCAATACGTGGACGAAAACGAGATTTTATAAACATACTTCGCATGTAATAAACTTTAAACTAATTAACTCAAAAGGATTAAACATAGCAACTGTATCAAAAAACATATAAACATACAATTAAATAGAAACATTGTTATTATGTTTAATTTATGCCGTAGCAGACAGCTTGTCGCCGGCGTTACCGGGGTCACAGACTACCTTTGTCCTGCGTGGGCGCCGGGCACACAGAAATGCGTATAGAAGGCTAACTCTACACGGTGTAAGGTACATCGACGCGCAAACTCTGGATTCAGTAAATGATTCTAGACTTACCAGAGCGGTGAAATAATTCATCCGCTATAAAAAAAAAATCATCTGCGTCCATTTTTACCGTGTGGCTGTCCTATGATACAGCGAATAAAAAAATATATCTTTTATTTATTTAAATTTTTATCCTGGTGAATCTACCATTCATGGTAACCGTTTCCGCGTCGATGTCCCTGACACCCTGTATACTATTACTGGATATGAAACTCATGTAACGCACGTATACGTCGAAACAGTGCGATTTTTTTTTATCGCGCGCGATCAGTTGTCGGTGTTAAAAAAGGTTAAATATGACTTAGGATTGATTTTATCAACGTCAGATATCTTTTAAATTATATTAAATTCGTTTATTTCAGGTAAATAACACAAATTGCCAGACATAAACCAAATAAAATCAGATAAAATACAAAAAAAAAATATATTTATATCCGTAAAATAAAATTGACGACCGTTCCGACCGTTTTTTAATGGAAAAACGGCCTCAATTTTTTTAAGTATTATTTATTTTTTAAGAAGTTTTAAGAGTGAACCTTCTTTCGCCATCTTATTTAATACCTATAGTAAAAGTTACTACGTATCGTAGTAATTCCACGACATTAGAGGTGGGTGTTTGTTTACTCCCCGCTTCTAATCAGTGCGCAGCCCCGAGCGAAAGCATTTCGCCGAAAATCCATATTTCGTTGCAAATTCTACGGCGTATAACCACAGCAGACATTGATATCGAAAGTTAAAAAACAAATCCCAAGTTCTGATGGATTGGATGTGCTGCTAGTAAATTAGAACTGCGAAATAGATTTTGTAACTCGATTTTTTATCTATGTACATAACAAACAGCTCAAGGACAAAGTTTCAGTAATTTAATACGAAAGTACAAAGTGACAGGCCCGCTTCGATACAACTCTTGTTAACTATATTGATTTCACATTGACATTTTGTCAATGTAATACCTCCCCGTCTCGTGTAATTGCTTTTCTTTACTTATTTAGTAAAGGTTTGAAACAAGGACATCGATCAACTTTGGCCCCATGTTGGGCGCCAGAAATAGAATTCATGTGCTAACGAGTTTTACATCCTCATCCTCTTATAATGCGGTAAGCATAATCAAAAGTAATTAAAACCGTCGCTCTCAGCACACGCAACAGGAAGATGTTTCTACGGGGTATAATAAATCCAATTATTCTCTGACAGCATTTTAATTACTTTCAGCAAATGCGAGGTGTTCGTATGTAGACGGTCGAAACGACCAATACTCACATCCTCGTACGTCATAGTGGAATTGCCATTAAAAAAATAACAGTAGAACATTTTTAATTTTAAACAAGAAGGAAGGCGAGTGACTTGTGACAAAGCTTTGTTCATACATGGGCAATGCGAATGGCCGTGATAAAACTCGGGGTAAGATTATGAACTAACTGTTGCGTCTGTACCGCTCCCTTGAGGGGTATAATCGCGGAGATTGCGAATTTATTTAAATTTTAGAGTTGCTGATGCTGAGATTCCGTTTAAAGTATGAATGAATTTGTGGTGGAAGCTTTGAAGGACAAATTTGATGGTTTTTGTTAAAATTTTCTTTCTTTTTGGAGCTGGGAAAATTTAATGAAATACTTAGTAAATTCTTAGCTAGCTTTCTATACGTACAGGTATAAAGTTGATGCGTTTCGTTAAAAATTATATTTATTTTATTTTTACATTTTGCTTAGTTATTTATTATTTTAACTTCTGCTAGGAACGTTTTAAATTATCAAAAGAAAGCCAAACACCGTAGTTCACAGAGCAGCATGCACTAACACTTTGAGTAAATATGTAAATTTCTATAAATATGTAAATATGCGCAGACTCGCGACCGAACACGAAGAAATTTTACAAATTATCTCCAGAATTTACGATGACAAATATGGTTATTAACTCAAAAAACGTTTTAAAGAATCGACTGCAATTTTTTATACGAAATTAAACATTTAACTCAAATCTTTAAAACAAAAAAAAAACTCGCATTGCACTTAGTTTAAAAACCCGGCAAAAATAACAACAAACTATATCCGCTACCTAGAACACGATTTGAGCACTGTGCAATTAAGTTGAAG
This sequence comes from Brachylomia viminalis, assembly GCA_937001585.2. Classification (NCBI taxonomy): domain Eukaryota; kingdom Metazoa; phylum Arthropoda; class Insecta; order Lepidoptera; family Noctuidae; genus Brachylomia; species Brachylomia viminalis. The sequence continues at coordinate 18,227,645 of OW443299.2, forward strand.
AAAACCACAAGTTTTTTTTTAACACGTATATAACTAATTAGAGGTGTGCTATAGAGTCTGTTGTCACTTATGACTAGGGTTGTCGGGGAGCGGTCGGCGCGGCTGACGGCTCGCGCACACTGCCTCCGCCCGGGCTGGTGTTGCCAGCCTTCAAACCTAGAATTACCCGCACCTACATCAGTGACGTCGTATAGTATAGTTTCAAATGTACCCACCCATGTAATGGGGCCTTTCCGGTCAGTGCGGATGTGCAGGATTTAGACTAATTGTTAGTCATTATGTGGACGTAGATGAGAGGAATTATTTAGTAGTGGGGGTACACATGTGGGTTTGTTTTGTACGGCTTAGCCTTAGATGATAGTTGGTACTTTCCTTAGTTGCAAACATATTTAGTTAAAAGAGTTTTCTGGAAGTCAGGCTACTGCTACAGTGGATGTATGTACACAATCACAAGAAGCAGAATACTCACTTATATTAGGAGTGAGTTTAAGACAAGTGATCTCACCAGATCACACCCGTAAAAAAGTGAATACTAGTAATCGTTTTTGAATTGCACTTCGGCAGCGTAACTTTCTTAAACCCGGGCGAAACATAAACTTGTGTCCTTGTGCAGGTCAAAAGGTATGTCACAACCCTGGGTAGGCCACCAGTCTTTTCGCATAGCCTGCAATTCTAACACCTTACGCCAAACGAAATGATAACATCAACAATCACAGGTCGTAGGTTAACAATCATTCACTATTCTTTTATTTCTACACGATACTTATGGACACAGTTTCCATAACCCAAACTCCCAAATAATTTGGGAAATTTCACATTCCTGGTAACACAGGGCGGTGGCGCATTTCAGCCGCGTCACTTTCTCGAGGTTCAAGCAACAGGTAAGGGTGGTAGACTCAGACTTCGGACATCTATTATAGCGGCGATCACAAGTCGTGAAGACGTACCCCTATCTTATACTCTACAATACCTTTATAACTGGCTTAATTTTTTGGAGGGCACTTGAGAGGCAATCAATAGTTGCCATCGATTATGGCAAACTAGTTTAACTTCGTTTTGGGAGTTATATGAAAATGGATTTGTGAGTAATGTAGAGGGTTATTGAATTAAAATTAGGGGTTTTAAGTGGTTAGCACTTAAAACCCCTAATTTTAATTCAACACCCCTCTACATTAATAAAGGAACATATATAGGAATAAAGGTTGTATTTGACGCCTATGAGTGGGAATGTTGGTTCCAATTCGCTCTCTTTAGGTTTGCCAACGTTTCACGAAATGCGTTTGTTTGTACCTATTTAGGTTTAAATATATTTATTCTCAAAAAAGACACAAAGTCACTTACATGAGAGCAATACTTAAAATAAATAATAAATGTAAAGTTCGTCACAGACGTCGCGGTAACAATATGATACACCCATCCAATGCACTCATCTTTTAAGAAGGCTGTTATTTGTGATTACATATTCAGCTAATTGAGTTTTGAATGCATTGAATGAGTGTAACTTCCTTATACATGAGGATATTTGGTTGTATAATTGTGCTCCCTCAAAAGTTAACATCTTTTTGCCAAACTTGGTTCTCATCTTCGGTAAAATCAGAAAACTAGCTCGGCGACTGCTACGTTGCGTTGCTTGTTTTACTTTAGTAAACGATAAATTAGTCTGTATGCTTTTGTTGAGTGCCTTACGAATAAAAATACATGTATTGTAGTATATAACTGTCTAACGTTCATTATTTTGGTTTCTTCATAAATTTTGCATGTTGATGTTAAATAGGGGTAGTTAAAGATCATTTTTATTGTTTTGTTTTGTGCAACTTGGCGACTTGGTAGCTTCGTCTTGGTCGCACTGCCCCAGATTTCAACCAGATATACATATAGTAGGTGTGGTTTTACTAACGCATTATAGATGTTGTGACGCAGTTTATGTGGAATACATCTAACTATATAACTATTTCAATAGACTTATAGTTTTTACTATTAAATCAACGAGGCAAATTACGGGGGGGTTTGTGGCTAAGTAATATGCGCCGCAAGGGTCGATCGAACAGGTTAAGCTACGCTTGCCGCGGTTGGTTCGTGGATGGGTGACTATCTTTACATACCAAGACTCCGCCGTGACTCGGAAAGCACGTTAAGCCGTTGGTCCCGGCTGTCATTCGTGGATCTTTGACAGTCGTTACGGGTTGACAGAAGCCCGAAAATCTGACAACCAGTCTTACCAAGGGGTATCGTATTACCCAGAAACTGGGTTGTGGAGATCAGATAGGCAGTCGCTTCATGTAAAATACTGGTATTCAGCTCCATCTGCCGGTCGATTCTGTAAAAATCTCACCGTGAAGTGAACACTTAGGAGGAGTGAGCGTGGAGTGAGCTGCCAGTGTCATCCCACTGAGGCTAGGGATTGACCAAGCATTACATTTACCATCATAATAATATTTTAATTATATTTTTTTAATGTTAGTTCTGTTGATAATTTTATATTATTTCAAAGCTAGTATATAACTGGCTAAACATTACTGTTTACGGACTTTTTAAATAAAACAGTTATCAGAAATTCAGTAAGAAACTCAAATAAGTTCTTTTTTTCCTAAACTAGCTACTAAATAAAATGCGCATGGACATTGTTTGTTATTAGGGACCTATTGTTTAATATGACTATTGTTGTCGTTTTCATGGTTTTCGAGGTTGCTAAAGCCGAAAGTGAGGTCAAAATGAAAATCAAAGTTGGCTTACCGTCATCTTTGATTTTCATTTTAAAAGAAACAAAATTGACTTTCTGTGTTGCTGTTATAAAAAAATAAAACTCTAAATAATATTTAATATTTAGACACTCAAATACTAGCTTTGAAATTATATAAAATTATCAACAGAAACAACATTAAAAAAGATAATTAAAATCTCGATTATGATTGTAAATGTAATGCTTGGTCAATCCCTAGCATCAGTGGGACTACACTGACAGCTCACTCCACGCTCACTTCACCTAAGTTTTCACGGTGAGATGTTACAGAATCGCAAAGCTGGTTAGACTGAAAGCCGACCCCATCATAGTTGGGAACATGCTAGGCAGAAGATTAATCAAATTAATCATTCATCAGTCATTGCCTCATAAATGTAAGTAGGTATTGTGGATTTTTTGAATGATCATAATTTTCAGAATCCGATTTTATTTTTGTCGTTTTGGTTGTTCGATTCAGTTTTATGAATGATTTAATAAGTTTCGGATGACCTATTTTTATCATACATTTATAAAGGTCACCTTTTTTTAATAAGTCGAGTAAATTCCAACCGAAATAAGAAAGACAGAAAGGTTTATTTGTCACAGAAACACGTGCATACAAAAAAGATAAGTACTTATCTTTAGTAATTAAGAAAAAATGAAAACAAAAAAAAGTAAGTATTTTATAGTTTAGTGTAGGTTTTATATTTAAGTTTTAAGTCCACCTCTAAAAGATCATCGACAAGAATACATTTGATTGTCTTCTTAGTTATGTATATGTTGATTTATGTATTGGATTAATTTTCTATAATATCTACTGTATCGATGTATATCTACAATAGGGATTGTGTTTTTTTTTCATATATAGTTTAAAAAATATTTGTTTGCAAATAGTGCAAACAATATTATAAAAAGTGTACAAGCTTAGCTTAATTACTGAAATAGATAAATAAAGACGGCACTATGACAGAAGTGACGTCACGACTATGTAACTTCACAACAGCGTCAATATATTGTCCGTAACGCGCGACAAGAACGGGAATAATCCCTTCCAAAAACTTTTAAAGCGTGTTGCTTCTCCATATTTCCATCGATTTTTACAGATTTTTTCGATTACCTCATTTTACTTTGCCTTCTTTGAAATTACATTTTTGTTCGAACATTCCTAATATTTGTCATCACCAAAGTCAAAGCATTTATTTCAAATAGGCACATGAGATACATTTGAACGTCAAAATTTACATTAAAATAGAATTGATTCTAGTCGCCCCTTCCAAAAGGTAGTTTCGTATGGAGAAGAATAGGCAAGAAACTCCACCGTCCCTCTTTTAAAATGTGTTACAACATTTTATATACATTAATTATATTTATAATATGTGTTGTAGACTATTAAAGGTATTTATTTATTTATATATTCTTTATATACACCACAACATACATAACCACAAAAAAATTGAACACTACTTAATATACAATGGGCGTGTGAATGTGTGTGTGTGTGCGTGCGTATGTGTATGCGTGTTGTATGTATGTGTGTTGTGTGTATTGTGTGTTCATCTTGATGTAAGTATATACGGTGGCGGGACACGCACAACCTGTTACCATCGATTCAGTACATGATTCTGAACGTGATCTTTTTCGCCGTTTCTTAAGAAATAATTTGCTGTTCTGTACATTTTGACCGAGTAGGTATTGCACTTTTCTATGAAACAGCAGATTTTCTTTTGATAACCGTCGAAAATTTTTTATACCAGAGGGTCTGAAATCATGTGTTTAATTCATGGTTACAGTTTGCGCGTCGTTGTCCTTGCCACACTTTTTTTTTTGTGGCTTGGAAATCATCAAATAAGTTCTCCCGCTCCGCGGCGTGTCAAGCTCTTAATGACTAAAACCCACCCGTGTTCCTTCAGTTACCTGTGCCAGGGGCCACGGTAACCCTTTCGGACTTTCCCGCAACACTGGCAGGCCAGGCATGTACATCTTTCTGACACGCCCTCCTGCTCTGCCCAGAGCGGGAGAAGTTATTTGATGATTTCCCACACACAAAAAAAAAAAAAAAGGCATGTACATCTTTTTAAGGCTGACTGTACTTAATAACTACTATTTTATAAAGATTGACATGATACTAGCTAAATTCTTATAGTAGAGCATAATAACAGAATTCGATATTAGGTTATTCGATTATTGATTATTTTAAACAACAAATTTATGTCGATTTTGGTTTAACGTAAAAAAAGCGTTATGAGATTATTTATACAGGTGTCCTTTTCTATCAGAAAATAAAGAGAGACTTTATTAAAAGCATTCAGTGGCTGAAGAGCTCCCGAGACTTATGTAAATCCTGCAAGTGACACAGAAGTAGGCGAAAAGGGTTAAAGAAGAGTCTGAGTTGGTGGAGTGGTTTCATATAAATAAATCGATATCAGCTTGTGGATTTGAGCAACCTGGTAATGGAAGGCATACTTGATTAATACTGGACCCAATTTCCGCGCGGATTTAACTGCAGTCATCCATAATGTGATGCTGATGAAATATTATCGAAACCTCACATCAAATAAACCATTATCAATTAGCTGGACAGTTTCCGTTTGACGTATATCAGAAGGGCAATTCCCATAATTTTAAGAACGTTCACAGTCGGATCTCCTAAAGGAAAATTCCTCTAATTTCCCTACGATAGTCAATGTCAAAAATATGACAAATATTTTGACTATCGCTGAGATGAGATTGCGATTAGATTTTGAACTTTTTAATTACGGGAATTGGTCTTCTGAAGTATCGACCGCACATTATAATAACCGAAAGGCAAAATCCGATGTTCAGTGACTGCCTAACGAGTATTCGCCGCTTTTTAAACGTTTTATGATATTTTCGACTTTGTGACAAACTTTTAAACAGCCCTCTGCGAACATTTTGGTAACAGTTACCAATTTATACTATTTCTTTTGCAAGTTCCTGAAATCCCTTGAAGTTTAAATATGAGCTCAGCTAGGATTTTGACAAATAATCTTTAGACTGGATAAGAAAGCACAGGAAAGAAAGGAAAAATACTTGTGTCGACAAAAATTATATACTTTAAAAATATTGGGAACGCTGAGCAAAAATCAGTAGGTTATTTATTTAGTTATAGGTTATTCCATTCAAATAAAGATAACCATGCGTTGCACGTAGCTAGACGGAAATTGACAATTTTCAATCGCCAAGTAAGTACTTATATCCGGAAGACATTGAATATTCCTACACCGACGTGAATGGAAATGATCGATTTTGTGCTTCATTGATATTATAAGCTTATTACCCGTAATATAAATACACCTTGTTCTATTACTTGTAACATTTTATTGGAACGAAGTTCTTTAAGGGAAAGCGCCAGGTAGCCCACGAAATTCAAATTTTCATACGTTTTTGCAATTTGCTGGTCAGTGTCAGGCTGTATATTAAACAGAATACGATTCGCGACCGTAACTAGTATGTATTTACCTGCTATCTCATAGTCATTCAAGAGTGTTGTATTGATGATTTTAATGATTATAATTCTGTAAATGATTATAATTCTATAAATGATTATAATTCTATAAATGATTATAAAATTTGAATTTCGCGGGCTGCCCTGGTAGAAATCGTCTCGTAACGAAAAAGTGTTATTTATTTTATTTTATTAAAACTTTATGCACAAGTAAAAAAATAATACCTACTGTACAAAGGCGGACTTAATGCCTGAGGCATTTTCTACCAGTCAACCTTAGGGTGATGCAGAGATATACCATGGCAGGTGCAACATACGGGATAGATAGCTCGGAAATGACTATAAAATACAAGAATAATACTACTATATAGATACATACATATAAACACCTTGGTCAGGAGAAATAACGATCGTTATAGGAGAAAACAAATCCAGCAACTCAGCGCTGGGATGTTTCAGCCAACTTCTGACGGATATGTTCACGTGCCTTCACTTTAAAAGATAACCGACTGGTTGCTGTCCTGATTTTCAGAGGGAGCGCATTCCAAAGAAAAACCGCCTGGACAAAGAAAGAAGAATGAATGAAGCCAGAACGGTGAGAAGGACATCGTAGAAGACGATTGTTGGTGGAACGAAGATTTTTACTATGGGCAGTGCATAAATATTGTATGACTCCTGCGACTTTCTCTCTCTCCCTAGTTAGTAGCTTCATAGTTTCCGAGGGTGCTAAAGCCGATAGTAAGGTCATAATGAAAATCCAAGATGGCGCCCACTTTATGAGAGCTTCTAAAAACTTATACTAGATGGCTCTGTATAAAAACCTGTATGCAATTCAAACTTTCCCTCTCTCTGTCTCTTTCTTTATATACGAGTGTGTGTGCGTACGAGTATCGCGTAAGGAACTTCGTTCCTAACAATTCATAGCTTTTGTCTATACGAGAAAAGCTTATGATCAAGATTAACTTAGCAATGTAGCAAGACTGACTGCCCAATAATACCTTTAATCAAATATTCGTATATAATACAGGGTGGCAGGGCTGTAAGCTGTAACCAAAGATTCAGTACATACCTAACCCGCCGGCTGTCGCTGAAAACCAGCGCTGGGGCTCTGTCTTGCATAGGGTCGCGGCATAATGCTGAGCGATAGCCGTTTTGCGTAGATGTGACGCATGTTTCCCCCAACCTTTTCATATTTTCTGTGTTTGTGTTATTTTTTGCGTCATGTTTACCGCAAATAAACGCATTTTCTTTCTTTCTTTCTTTCTTTTCTTTATAATTATGTGCTGAATTCATGGTTTCAGTTTGGGCCTCGTATCCCCGCCACTCTGTATAGGCACATTTACCAATATCTTTAACCATTTTCGTCTTCACTACACAAGAGACAAGCAGCTGATAAGCAATACAAGAAAATTTCATGCCGCGTTAAGAGATTAGCTACTCAGATAGGTTTGTGGTACGATTTACTGCCAAGGGCACTCCGTAACGTACTTAAGTACCAACTCTCCTGAAGGCAGGAAGGCACGAGGTACCTTTAGAGGAAGTAATTACACGCGACAGCTACATCACGTTGTTGAAATCAATACAAAAACAAATTGGAATTTCCGTTGGCGTTTCATGTCGTTTGAACCGATCCAATTAATCGTAACATAAAAAGAATAACTCTTTGCACGTGTTTTGGGTAAAATTGAACATTTTCAACCGCAAAATTCTCGTATAATAAAGCCGGAAGGCTTATCGGACGTTCCACAAAATGGCCGACTACGAACCAATAACTAGCTTGATGAATTGTAGGTAAATGTATTTGTTTGTTTGTTGGAAACTGAGTTGTCAGAGTTTACTGATTTATTAATTAGTTTGGACGATTACTTTTTTGTTGCTTACTGAACTAAAAAGTAGAGACAGCGGAATTCGAAATTGTTTAATTGTTTTCGTTGAATCTAACAGTCTTACATTCATGCACTGACAGACAACCATCGCCTAAACCGATGGGTCTAGAAGTACCTATGAAATTTTGCGCAAGAGTTCCATATGACTATAGTGACACTAAGGAAGGATTTTTGAAAATGCATCCCCTAAAGGGGGATTTATAAGGGCATCAACGTTTGTATAGAAGTTCGTAATTTTTGCCCTTGGGAAATAACACCGGCACACGGCTTATTTCAAATAAATTCAGTAGTTACAGCACAGAACTTGAGTTTTGAAGGACAAACCAAAATGGGTAGGTATGTAAAGAATGTACTAGGTGGCATTAGGTGGGTGTCTGTAGGCAGTTTCTGCATATCCCCATATGTGACAATAAATAATAATACATCTAAATACTTACTTACTGATAAACTTATAAAAACGTCAACAGACGATGACTTTTATGAAATTATAGGTCATTGTCTTTTTAACATTTTCATAAGTTTTTAGATAAGAGCTTTAAGAGCGTTCTAAAACTATATAAATTATAAAACTTACTATTGTGCACTTGGGCCTCTTCCAACGCATTAACAGCTTACCATTGTGAGTATATTCCAAAGCGAAGAGATCCAATTCACGTTTCTTATAGGGAATGCTTAATTCAACTGTGCCCGGTAAAGAGAATGGTTAATTAAGAAACGTCCTACTTTGGTGATTATGACCGTCTTGATAATATTTAAGTCGTTTTGGCTACTGTATTTTAGCAGGGGTGAGTGTCCATCTTAGGTACAAGATGAAGCATGAGGTTACATCTCATTATGAGGTTGGTAAGTAAGATTCGTTTAAAATAGCATGGAAGTAATTTAATATTTTTTTCAATTCACGAAACATCTATCTAGCCTATTTGCTGATTAGTACATTACTGCCACGGTCTGTAATGACTACGCTGATGGTGGCCGGAAGTGCAACTCCAGGCCAACACAGCGCGGACAGCAAGGGCTGCAATAATGACCAAGCTTGAAGGCCGAGAGCGTAGCTATGCTAAGCTCGAAGCCATCATAACGTAGCCAGCAACGCAGTCATTGCGGGCCAAGACTTGTATAGTGATTAACTCAAACAATGCGAGTAATATATAAAACCAGCTTAGTATAGTAAGAATTTAATTAAGGTATCTAACAATTGTTAAAAGAACAATTAGGTACCAAAATTTAGGACCGCCTTTCCTTATATTACTTAGTTTGTGATAATCCTAGTGCGGTGTTTGATTGTTGGGTCATTTCTTCATCACGGATTGCCATCTCTCCATCGGTTGATGATTCAAAAGGCTCTTGTGCAGATTTGGAAGCTTCATGGTGAGACGTTATTGGTTTCAAGTTCATTATTTTACTTCTATTTTTAACTGATTCTTCTATGTAACTTTCGGCTACTCTGTCAGATTTCTATCCGCCATGCTTTTGAGTGTTATTAGGTTGGCTCCAGTATCAGCAAGCAGAGTGGCTGATGATTGCCGGAAACGATGACCTGTAAAATGTTCTGGATTGGCCAAGTTTAAGTATGTTGCAATCATTTTGGGCGTTTGTGCACTTTGGGCCTTCCCATTACTTGTTTGTGCCTTGGCATTTTCTATAATTGAGAAAAAAGCTGTCTCTTTTTACATCAACGGGACGAAGTGCTTGATATTTTTGTGCCACTGCAAATGAGGAGTCACGGACGACGAAGGTTCGATCTATTTTGGTTTTAGTGTTACGAAGAGTAATCATCATGACACTGTTGTGAGTTTACCATTTATAATTTGCAATTTCGATACATCTACATGCACCGTAAATGACAAAAATAAGAACCACCTGCAACAAAAAACATTACTTATAGGTATTTTTTAGGACCTACTTACTGGCTTTTTAGAGGTGAAGAATGCACTCAAGTATTAGACACTTGCTTTCACCGCCAAGTACTTAGAGTCGGGTGCTTCATTTATAAATCTTCCACATTATGTTCTGTCAAGACTTTGGAGATTTCACACTTATATCCGTATGACTGTCTTGTCAGCATAGGTACCCGTCAGGTGGTGATAGTCTTTTGTGTTCAAGTAAATTTTATTTTTTATTTTTCTTCACCAAAACCGTGTACTTCAGTATAGAGTAAGTATTCCAGAGAGATGAGGGCTTCATTTTCTTTGAATGGCCGTTAAAATAATCTAGAAAAACGTTTTCCGATAAAGACTTTGACTTTCTGTCAATTTTCCATTGCGCAAACTTTTCGTAGCCCAGTTTTTATTTTTCTACATTGACTTGGAGGATTCGTTGCTTGAAGAGTTATTTTTTACAATTTTATTTTAAATATCTCGAAAATTGATGGAAATTCGCCGCACTTTTGTTATTTTTTAAATTAGGCTGTGATGTTTGTACGGCTTGTACATATACAGCCAAATTCTGAATAAAATATTTATGCACCTGACTATTTTTGAAACAAAACTCGACAATCATGGATTTTCAAAGGAAGTTGCTGGTGGCTAAAACTCAGCAGCAATGAAATTCCATACAACTTTACTGACGCCGATTCAAGTAGTGCGGAAAGGTCGACTTTGCTCAATGAAGGTAGTCAAAATAATGATCACATTACAAGCATTTTTTAGTAAAAAGTTATTTAAATAAGTACAACTTAAGTTACTAAGTAACTACATACAAGTGTGGCGGCATCTCCACAACGCCACATGTGAATTACGCATCATCCTGACGTCATGCAAAATCCTGCAACGCGCAAGCCGAGTTTACCACGCATCTAGCATATTATGTACAACGCCCCGACATCAATCGTCGGGCATTTTTTTTTTTTTTTTTGTTTCCGGGGTGGAAAATCCTCATTGATGTCCGCCGCCCTGAGGCGGACGGCGGGGTCTGTCAGACTCTTACTGAATAAAAACCACCCCCGGTGTTCCATCTCACACCTACGCCGGGGGTCGCGGGAACGTACGATCCTTCCGCAACCCCCGACTGGTGGCGGCCCGCCGCTGCGGGCCACTTCGGGTCTGGGGGGGAGTGAGGTGTTTGACTCCCCCCGTGACGTCTAAAAGGGGCGCACGTGGAACACTACGCGCCGCCACCTCGGGTCCTGGTGTGTGGGGGGCGCCGGACGTCCCCGAGTCCGTCGCCCCTGGACCCATTTAGGGGGGCTGGAAGAGGGCGTTGTCCGCCCTCCGCCGACGCCCGGTGCGCCTTCTGCGGGCCGGGTGAGTGGACGAGATCTCCCTCTCCCTTTCCGCAGCCTCCTTCTGCGAGACGACTGTCTCGCAGAAGGAAACCACCGCGTCCCAGGACTCGTCGCTGCCGACCATCGACTCGACTACGGCCGGCAGCGACAAGTCACTGCCTACTTCTGAGATGAGGGCACGGCGCGGCTCCTCCCAAGCGGCACACTCTGCCAGCGTATGCCGCGCCGTGTCCTCCGGGCAGTTGCCCACCAGACACAACACCCGTCTGGTCGGAGGATCCTCCTTATTCTATAGAGAATGAGTGAACTTTACACCCTGTTCCTCATTCCTCTATACAAGCAACGCAGCCTGTAAGTAATTTAATCTAGGTACCAATATTGTTATTTTTTATTTGATTGACCAATTCAAGTGTTAGTTAGTTCTTTTTTATAGAAATAACTTTTAATTTACTTTTAACAGTGAATTTTTATAATACTTAGCTCAATACAAAATAACAACGCTTACATCGCTAAATACGTGTCCTGTGCACTCTACACCACTTATTTGTGATTTATCTATTCATTACGAAGCTAAAGGCTATCTTAAATTACTTACCAACATTTGTAAACAGATAAAGAGATATAGAAAGCCAGTGCGGCAATCTTGGATAGCAATCTATTTCACATAATGGCGCTGGAGCGCTGAAGGATACGAAAAATCTCTAAAGGTGTTGCACATTGCAATGAGGACTGTAGAGTGGAGTGGTTCAGAAGCAATTTCAATATCAGATAAGGTATAATGAATGTACCTACGTCGCTGGACTTCCGTCCATACAACAAAAGGGTACATATTTTCCTTTGATATCGTTCTACATCTACAAGATACATTAAAGCAAATTCATTTACTTAGTTTTCTTTCTAGAGCTAATTCAACTGTGATGTTGCCTGATGATGATGTTGCTTGTAATTTAATAATGTGCACGTAATTTTGTGTTTTTGGTTTTATTTGCTGTCTTTGTTTCTTTTCTTTATCACACATTACTTAAAGCTGCATCGTGTGCGGAAAGATACTTATGTTAGAGCTTCTAGGCGGATCCTAACCAAAGCGATCGTCGCACGAAACTGCGACCGTCGCGTTCATTTTGTTCGGGGCGACCACGCGTTTGGGTTCACTGAACAAAATGACCACGATGGCCGCGTGTTCGCGTGCAGATCGTTTTGGTTATGATGCGGCCTTAAAGTTAAGAGTCGTTTGAGAATGCAGTTCGTTAGTTATCACGATTATATGTTAGTAGAACTATTACATCTATCTACTTAGTGGATATATCCTATTGTTCTCAGCGAGTAAACTCCAATACATGGTCCATTACAGCGTCGAAGAGAATATTAAATCGGCTCCCTTCTAACGGAATACTTGATTCACTATCTACGATTCAGTGGCTATACATCTTGCTGGGTACTATTCAAGTGTCAAACACTGAGGTAGGTTAATTAATAAACGTCAACTTGTATGTCAAATTGAATAGAAGGGTCACTAAAGGGGTTTCAAAGGTGTCAATTTCTGGGCGAAATGAAACGTTGGAAGGTAATATGTCGAGGGATGTCGTCATGCATAGTTGCGAGTCATCGTTTAAGAGCGTTTATACCTTATGAGTGGCAACGTCGCAATTTAGTGTCATATTTCGTGGTTTTCAATTTTTATCATTTAATCGGAACTATATTTTAAAAATGTGTTTAGGTAACTTTTTAGAATTATGTGAAAACTGTGTAAGAGGTAAGAAATCGTTGCGTTTACAGTTCTATTTATATGCAAATAATACATTGGAAACTTGCAGGGCGTTATTTTCACTGTAAAATAACTGTAAGCATTACGGTTACTTACTTTTTAAACACTTTCACGTAATTCTAAAATGTTAATTAAACAGATTTTTAAAATATAGCTCGGATTAAATGATAAAAATTGAAAACCACGAAATATGACACTAAATTGCGACGTTGCCACTCATAAGGTATAAACGCTCTTAAGTTAAGTGGCAATCATGGACCTCATCTCTAGATGTAAGTGATGTTGGTAAATAGCGTTTAGCAAAACTAGCACGATTAATTTGTATACTTTGAACTTTTGAAAACTAAAATCCTGTGCTAGTAATTAATCATACAAAAATAATTGTTACGATCCAGGTGTGCTTTCAGCATTTTCTTCATGAGAAACAGCCACTATATGTTAAGGGTATAACTAAATAAGTTGGGGACTTTTTCCTAACCATTTATTTCACTATACAGTATATATGGATTTAATTTTTGAATATATGTTTATTGAATATATGTGTATTGACTATTTGATTATTACTCTGACTGAAGGAAAACGCAATTGAGTTAAATTTCCTCGATAGAATTAAATTCCGAATAACCTATACGTTTTTTTTTTTTCTGTAATTCAAATATTCTGAGTAATTTCATTGCAAAATTGCATTCAAAATGTGCGTATTAGGTAATTCAAAACTCTGGCTGAAGATATTTTTGATACATAGCTTAATTTATTTTTAAACAATTTTAATTCGGTTTGGCCACTGACCTCTATTAGAGGTCAGTGGGTTTGGCTCTTACGTTTTGTTTTATTTTGGTTCCATTGCGCATTGTTGCGCTCTCTTTTTTCGCATGTGGAAGTAATTGACTCTGTCACTTTCTTATGCCCGCTCCTCGAGCTATGATTTGTTTTTTACGTATTACCTTAAGAATTTTACGACATAATTAAATAACAAAAATATGTTCAAAGGCTGTTTAAATTCATTTTACTGATTAGATGGATGTTGCAAGCTGTAAAACAGCAAAAGCTAGAGTCTGCATACTTAAAACTATGCGACTTATTACCTATGTAGCTGTAGGTAGACGATGCTTCATGCTTCATATGTTTAACGTCCAGGCGAGTGGCGTTATGCCAAACTTTGTAAATTACTCGCCGCTCTGAAACTGTGGCTTCTGTTGTTTATGTACCTAACAAGTGTTTCGAGTAGGTGTTCATGACGTCACGAGCGCGTTTAGAAAACATTGGACGTGTCAACAGGTCAACTGTTTTGTAGGAAGTGAGAAAATAAAGCTAAAATTTCCCGAAAATTAGACTTTTACGAGACTTTTTCAGAAATCAGAAATCAGAAATATTTTATTTGTGATACATAGGTAGGTACAGTGGTTGGACATGTTTTAGGTTAATGTGCGCTATGATCAGCCTATTATAGGCATACAAAAAGAATTAATTACAACTTTCACATGCAAATAAAGAGTTTACTCGTACTAAACTAAAATTAACTATATAAATGACTATTATTTGATTAATAAAGGAACAAAAGTCAAAATAATTTGTTAGGTAAATGTCAAAATAATTTTTTAGGTAAACATCAAAACCATTAGATATGTAAATGTCAAAATAATTAGTTAGGTAAATGTCAAAATAATTAGTTAGGTAAATGTCAAAAATAATTCAGATTTAAATAATTAATTATGATTTGTGATTACAATGTAATCAAAGAAGCAAATTACATTACATTACAAAAATTACATTCATTTGTGATATTTCTTTCAGATTTATAAATACCAATGTGGTATTGATTACTATTGATTAGAAGAACGACCCCTTTCCAGAGTTTCCCTTTGTACATAAGCTGTCCTTATAATGTAATATTAAATAATTAATGTATACAAAATATTGTAACACATTTTATAAGAGTAACGGTGGAGTTTCTTGCCCATTCTTTCTATATGAAACTACCTTTTGGAAGGAGCGACTAAAATCAATTCTATTTTAATGTAAATGTTGACGCTCAAAAGTGCCTTTTATGTGCCTATTTGAAATAAATGCTTTGACTTTGACTTTATAGCACTGTTTTTGTTATTTATGTGTACAATAAAGAATAAGAATCCTATGCTTGAATACCGCGTCCTGTTTATCTCTCATACCTTTGTAATGTGCCATCTACCATAGTTATAAACTGACTACACGTTAACTAACGTGGATCTCACTAGGAGGAATTATATCAACAACATTATTATCGACGTTCTGTAGTGTCTGCCTACCCCCCCATGGGAAGAAGGCATCAGTTTATTTATGTATGTATGTATTATTATCTGATACATACCTTACACAGCAGTGAGCACAGCAGTGAGCAGGGGTGGCCCAGTGATAACGGCCGCGACTTACGAGTTGTAGGTCGTAGGTTTGAACTCAGACAGGCGCTGTAGTTTGCGTAAATCATTTCATCAGCACTGTTCTCAAAACGGTGATGGAAAACATCGTGAGGAAACCGGTATGTCCTAGAACCAAAAATTCGAAGACATGTCACATCCACCAACTCGCACTCGGCCCGCGTGGTGGATTACGGCCCACTACCTCTCACCAAGAGGAGGCCTGTGTCACCGCAGTGTGCAGTGGAACAGTATAGGCTGATTCTGCTATACAAAAAAAAACCTACAATGTTACACTGATTAGGTTTGAATTACATTCTAAGGAGTATTATTTATTTAAGTTGGTACGTTTATCAATCAATCTTCTTCTGATCTTCAAATGAGTTTCACATAAAATACCAGAATACATTGCTTACTAGGTTTTAAAAGAATCTCTTGCTGTCCTAAAAACGCAAAACAATATTTTGTAACAAGCGCGTACAAAATTGGATAACGTTTTGGACGTGGATATCGCTGAAAAGTTCACCATCGACACAATTTTCTGATAGGGCTTATAAATGACATGAATGGATTGACAGACCTTTGTTACACATATCGTGAAACAGCGAATAAGTTTTTAGAGTTAAAAGCCTGTGGAGTATGCAAAACTGTACGTGTTTTTAATTTGTTTTGGCACAACGAAATATGATGGATGACTGCGAAGCGAAGTTACACGTGGCTTACAAATAGAGCCTAGAGTACATTTGGGTACCTAAATGTCAAAGTGGAAACACAAGGCCTTATTTTTTGGACTTTTTGATACTTGGTAACAGCGTTACTTTTTGATACATGTAACAGCTTTAATTTTCTTACAGGCACGTTTATTGATTTCAATGTCATGACTAGCCATAATAATATCACTATGTAGCTGTAATGTAACGCCTCGTGCTGCAATTTATATTTCAACATAAAATTAGTTTAAGACAATGGATCTAGATTAGTCTAGAGAACTAGCTAAACGTTGATAGAATGATAGCTCTAAGGAAGATCACACTGCAACGCGGCACGCGGCGCGGCGCGGGAAACGGAGCAAACGTCGAAGCGCGGAAGCGCATTTTTATTAAGTTCGTATGTAAAAAAATCACTCGCGGCCGCGCGTTATCTGCGCCGCGTCACGTGGCGCGTTGTAGTATGTGATCCGCCTAAGTTATTAAACCGTTTCACGCACACGGGTACATGATGCCCGATTAAATAATAATAGGTGTCAAAAAGTAAGTATCCCCTCCCAAAAACCGGTGGTCATCAAACAGCACCGACTTACTACGCCTCGTAAGTACTACTAGCGCTATGGCCCATAACTCACAAACAAACAAACGTGTGTATGTTAGAATCGAGCCTTTATTGACCGAGCCTCCCCTGAGCAAGCACATTACGAGCCACTGTTTGAATTCTATTCACTTTTGAGAATACGGACTTGAAGTTGAAACTTCCGCGTTTTCGTTTAGTGGTGGGTTTCTAGTAGACTTCTAGTATCTACCTAGTAGATTTGGGGGACCGTGGCTAACCTATTTATTACAGCCACCCGGGTCGATCAAACGTTTAACAACGCTTGTCGAGCTCGGTCCGTGGATGGGTGATCGTCCAATGCATACCTAGACCCCTACGTACCTCGGAAAGCACGTTAAGCCGTTGGTCCCGGCTGTCATTCGGAGATTTTTGGCCGTCATTACCGGTAGTCAGCAGCCCGTAAGTTTGACGACTAGTTAAAGGGTACCCAGTAACTGGGTGAATGGTAAATGTGAAACTTAAAAAGGCATTTAATTAAAATCTGTTTACAGTTTTTAGTTGATCGGTTTTTATGGCCCGTATGCGAAGCGTTGTGGTTTCAATCAATCAATCTTTATTTGTGAACATAGGTAGATATAGATAAAAGGTCTTAAATATACATATTATTGTAGTCGAACTCTATGTTCTACCAATAAAATTGGTGTACAAATAGTAAATTTTTGTGTTATATCATTAAAAAAATTGCAGATTAATCATTAATTAAAAAGTAAGTTATGTTAAATAAATGTCAATTAAATGAAATAAATGTCAATTAAATGAATAAATGTCGATTAAATTAAATTTTACATGCATGTCAAAGAAGGATAATATTACTTATAGGAATTGTGTCATAGTTTGTCATTTAAAAAATCTTCAATAGAGTAATACGTTTTGTCAATTAGAAATAAAAACAAATTACTTTTAAATTTGCGGACATTTTCTTCACTTCTTATACGTTTTGGTAACCCATTATATATCCTTGGAGCCATTGCACAAACACTGTTGTATATTGAATGTTTCATGTTGTATATTGAACGATGAATGAGACTATCCGTGCTGCAGTTCCGTGATGTGATGTACGGTAATAATGTTTGTAGCAATTAGAGCATAAGAGATGTTCTAGTTTATATTTTCCTGTATTCACACGTTTAACTCACGTCGAAAAGAGCGAGTATAAATGTTTACTGTATTAATGCTGCAGAAAAAAAACTCAGTAAATATTTGCTTTGTAATTGAAATTGAGAATATACATCCATGACTTGAAAAACTGAAACCTAAGAACAAAAATTTTCATGTTCTACTTTCCTACTTTCGTAATTATTTACGTTATATTTTAGTCAATAATAAACTTGGAAGCTATACAGGATGGATTTTTGAGACGGGGCAGTAAGGCAGCACCAGCACCAGGGCCATACCTTAATCTTTGTAGCTGCGGTAAAACGGTCTTAGGCCACTATCCATAACTTTTTGAGAAGTTTAGATCGGCATTCACAGATTTTGAAAAAAAAAATACAGTTGGCAAGAAAATGGGCAATTTACACATGAATCTTTTTTTGATGCCATTCGATCGCTTTTCTTATAAGGATCAAAAAACGAGATTTGCGTGCTAGAAAAGTCAGAAATCGCGACAGCTGTTCCCATACATATATTAGGAAATTAGACTCCCAGCTTATTTTTTTCAGCATTAAAAAGTCAATGACAGGAGCTTTTTTAATTAACAGTTCTACTCCAAGATACTATATCATATAATGATGATGATTCTTCTTGTCTTTGTCCCATATTACTTGTGGTCGGCGCAACACGTTTTGTGCTTCCATTCTCCCCTGTCAACAGTCACGCTATCATTCACTCACTTTTTTTTCAAGATACTATTGTGAAACCTTTAAGAATATTGTTTGTAACATTTTTACAAAAGGACAGCGCCATGTCAAGTTGGCAGCCATTATAAATGCCTTATCTTGATGGACAGAACTGTGAGACATTTTACACATAACACAAACTAGGTAGGTATACAGAGCGGCAGGGACATCGTGCAAACTGTAACCATGAATTCAGCACACGATTCTAGACCACGTTATAAAAAAAAAATGCTGTTCCATACATTTTGACCGCGTACGTATTGCACTTTTCTATGAAACAGCAGATTTTTTTTTTGACAGCCGACGAAAAATTTGTACGTCTAGAATCATGTGCCGTTTTGATGGATTCCCTTTGCGCGTTGATGTACCTGACACCCTGTATATTTATATGAGACTTTAATATCATCTCGCACAAGTTACAACGCAACTTTCTACTGAGTGACATTAATGAAGGCTTTTTAAGCTTTGACGAATTGTCTGGCGTTCTTGTATAGGTGTGGGCTTCAAGAGATTAGTTCTTTTTTATTTAAAATACGTTTGCTCTTGACTCTAGTCTAGGTCAGTGGTGACAAACAGAGTCGACGGTGGATTGAGCTTACCCAGAAGAAGCCTGTTCACTCTCAATTTGAAGAGATTAGGGTTGTATGCGTTCAGAAACACAGACGCAGGTAGAGAGTTCTACTCTTTTGCTGTGCGCATAACAAAAGACATTTGGAAACGCTTAGTGCGAATTGGTGGAATAGTAGCTCTTGCAGTAATCAAAATATATAATACTAGCGACCCTCCCCTACTTCGCATGGTTTTCACGGCTTGACAAAACATCGACATTTCTTCGTTATACGTAACTTTAATATTAATATATATTACACATAAACCTTCCAAAATAAATTCTAAATTAAAATGTTGATAAACATCGCATCAAAATCTGGTGCGTAGTTTAGAAGAACAACGTGGGCATACGGACAGACACGAGAAGCGAGTTTAATTTATAATAAGTATAGATGCCGTCAGCAAGGTTGGTAACGGGTGTTTTTATGTAGCGCGGTCACTGTCGGACTGCATAGAAAAGAAAGAGAAGCGCGATGGCACAAAGCTGGTAATTTATTGCAAAATATGAAGCATTCTCTATTTACAAAAAATCTATTGATTGGACAAAAAATTTAAAACACTATCACATTAATATGTTGCTTGAAGAACAATCTGAAAAATAAACAGAATGATTGCATGTATATTAGTATGGTTTTTAACCGTTATAATATTTTTTTAGAGATATATTCGTGACTTTTTTATATCGTACCACATTAGTTGTATTATCTTTCAACACACTATCTAACTAGCATATATCCTGAAGAATATCATATATTTTTCTGATTTTGTTTACTGCAGTGGATCATATACTTTTAGGCATTATAAAACTTGCGTTTAGGTCATGTAGTCCCCTTAAGGAATTATCTTTAACTCCTACTTTTCTTTATCTATCTTCCTTTAAACGTTCAGCGATCATTTTTGTGTCTACCTCTATCGGTTATCGAATTATTTGACGATTGTATTGATGCATTGGTGGAGCTCATTCCTAAGCTATAGCTTCATTCACTAAAGGCACGTTGCTGCTACGTAAACTAAACAAATGATAGAGCTTCACGCTGATTGATATCTTATATGGCATCGGGGATACGCCGTAATTGGAGCGGACAGGCATTCACGCGACGGGTACAGGCATTGTTCCATCGCTGACCTACCTACATTTTGACTACCGAAATCCGGCTCGAAGGACCAATGCAAAGGGCACACTGGAGAACGTGCACTATGCAAATATGTAAGTTCAAAAACAATATTTCAGTATTAATCTTATCTCGTACCTACCCTAATAGAATTAAATTTCAAAATAAAACACGCTAACTCCTAAAATCTAATAAGTCCGATTTGACAGCTATCAAAATACTTTGTGTAGTGATGACTCGAGACCTATCGATTTATTCCACTTGTACACTATAATATCTCCCGCGCCGAAGGCTAGGCTTACTATTATGTTATTATTATTATTATGTTCCTGTGCCCTAACCGGGTTTCATGTTGGAACTTACTTATATTGTAACAACTATATATGTACAGGAATGCAATAAACAGTTTTGAGTTTTACACATAACCTCCGACGTTTGAAAATACTTCGATGTTGATATTCCTAAACAGAGCCATAATTGGCTATTTAACAGCACTATAATGGGTGATTATAGAACTGCTTTCCCAAATATGCACATAACATAACAATATGTACATAACCCCTTTGATAAGAATATAAACGATACAATATCTAATCAAATAATGCGTTTTAATAATAGAACCAATTTTTAATTGGTGCACAGCATTAGCCACGTTGTTTTTGTACACTGAAGAAATCTTTTGTGAATTTCTTCAGTGTACAAAAACAACGTGGCTAATGCTGTGCACCAATTAAAAAGTGGTTCTATTATTAAAACGCATTGAACACAAAAGCATTGAACATTTTTCACTCATCCAAGCCAGGCTATATTATAAAACACTTGCTTACAAAAATCATTGTAAATGGTAGCTACATACTGCGGCGCTTAAAAAATACTGTAAAGAGATATGTATATTTACACTAAAATTACATAAAATGAAATGTTCATTTCTGTAAGTAGATCTTTTAAAACACTTTTACATGTCATTATTTTAAAAATGGATGGCGCCGGCATTTCCTATCTGACTGATCCCTGAGAAGAAATGCCGAAACAAATTCAGAAGTCAAAGTCTCTGTTAAAGTCCAAACATTGTATTATTAGGATTTTATCTGAGTCTAACAATGCAGGGCAAAGTCTGGAAGGGCCTTTTGAAGAAAGAGCCATTGCAGCTTTGAGTTGACCTGTTCTAACAGACGGCATGCATGCATCAGTCGAAATCAAAATCAAATCAAAAGTCATTTATTCAAACTGGGCTGAGAATCAGCACTTTTTGAACGTCAAAGTCATCGTGTAGCTCAACCCTATTTTAGGGAGCTCAACGATCCGTCATACGACGCCACCAGATGCTACCATGCCATACAAATTATAATGATAATTTCACAAATTTTTAAATGTTATTTACATATTATTATCTCCATAAAAGCACAAAAATAATCTCAATGTTGAATATAGACTGAATGTCTGAATTCGAACAATATAAATGTGTTAAAAGAGTTGTAATAGCTGTTAAAAAGGTTTATACAGACGATTAGCTTGTTGTATATTTATTCAGCTAAGTTGCTATTATAATTGTTAATATACAATTGAATTGCTTGAATAACACCTGTGTTAGCGCTTGTCCAAATATTAACCAGTCAACTAGAACAGCTTGAAGTTTCCAGAAACGATTTAATACAATGATTATTCAGCCAATCGTCTATGTTGCTTGGGAAGACTGTGATTAGCGAGAACACAATATACCAGTTTATGACAACAGTCAAATTATTCCATTACTTCACTGGGTTGAATAGGGAACGAACACCGCAGCTGGTTGCAGATTGAAACTTTTAAATTATTATCATCCCGCTATGCCTTTAAGGAGCTAAGCAGTCAGTCATGACATAATAGTACGGGCGGGCGGTGGTAATTTTACACCGCCTGAAAATTATACCAAAAATAGTTTTTCCTTAGTGTAAGAGATATCTGAGCGTCAGCTGCTCAAATAGTGAAGCATTCCAAAGTTACAGAATGTCAAAATTGAAAAAAAAAAACTTAAAAAAAATGTAATTTCATACCGCGCCAAAATCTTATGGGACGGTTTTTTGGGATCATCTTCAACCCTCAAAAATGTTCAGTTGCATGGAAATGGGGGGAATATACACGGTGACATTTGAATCACAGTTTTGCTAGAACAAATGTTGTTCAGACCATGGTCTATAACCATTCTATAGCGGCAGCGGGCAGGAGAGCTTGTGCACAACAAAATGGTTAATATACACGTTAAATAAACCTATTGCGAAATACCGAGCACAATCTGGCGACCGAGAATTACCTAGCAGTAAAACAAACGGTTATTCGTACCCAAAGCTTAATAATTTCGCTTAGCTCCTTTCCAATTTGCAGTGAACAATATAATCAAGCCTCGGTTCGAGGGTTCTTTCTCCTCTCTGGGCATGAAATCCGTAGTTCCGGCCAAAATTACGGGTGTTCCCTACTCCGTATCACCTACGGACATAAGATTATTTCGGGGCCGAACTACGAATGAATGACATCACGATTTGAGTGTTTTTACCTGTCCCAAAAAGATAATTAATCGGGAGTAGGGTTCAATTCGAAGTATCGTACTACTTTCGGACGGGCCAGAATCTTCGTTGACGGGTTTAGAAAGTAGGCCCCCAGAACATTTCCGTTCATAGTAAAGCCGCTAATTAATTTGAGTAGATATTACTTAAGTTATCAAATACTGGCGAACACCTGCGGGGATTTAGATTTATGTTCCTTGCATTACTTTAAAATATGAGTACCTACTTAGGTTGAAATAATTCATTCTCATAAAAGACAAAAAAGCCACTTACATGAGAACAGACAAGAAACATTCAGTAAACTTATTTTAGGTAACCGTCACCAAAGTATATGTATATTATTATAATAAAATTATTCTATACTCCTTCAGCAGTTCAATTCTCAACCAATAAAGCACATTGTAGGACGTTAGTCAAGGCAGTTTTCAATTATGTGTTTGGATAGCCGAGACTTAAAACTGCTGAAAGCAACACTTTACTTCAATGTTAGGTTAAATTAATGTAGTTTGTGGTTGATATTTTGGATTGGAATTTTATACTCAGAGAACATCAAGAGTGCAGTCAAGAAAAATGTGAAGCAAAATTTTTACAGTACCGTACTTGTGAAAATTTATTAGGCGCTGGACCATTTCAATTCGCGGCGAAACATGCCCACGCATTTACGAGTACTAAACTTCAGTGATTCGAGATTATCTTGATTCTTGATCTTACACAATATTAGAGCAACAATTAAAAAAAATATATATTGCGCCCTAATGTTGGTATCTCATACATTTGGTGTGGTTGCCATCGTGCACGTAATTTTGTAATCGTAAATTAGTTTATTGGGTTTTTATTGGACTTTTCACTGTTATTTCTGTGTATTTCTTTGTGTTGATCATGGGAAAACGAAAACGCTACGACGGACGAAAAGGAGAGTACTTAGCTTGGAAAATTTGAAATTTCGAGAAAATGATGTCTCGTGTTCGTCGTAAACAACGAGAACAGAGGTAAGTATCAGAATACTAGTGCGGTTTTCAAACCAAATTAATATTCTGCTAATGATCAGTACCCAGCATCATAGTAGGAGGCTCCGTAAAACGAAGGGCGGTAAAATTTTAAATTTCGAATAATGTAGACCACCCCGCGCGCGCGCCGCCGCCACGAAGCGACGGCCGGACCGCGCGGCCTTGACCTATTTTTTTTCTTATAGAACAGTTTGTTTGAATTATCTAGTGCTATGAGTTTAGTCTGTAAGGCTAATACCAACCTACGTTGTACTTACTTCCGTTCAACCTGTAAAGTTGATCGCTGTATATTACGTAGCTCCAAATTTCTAGAACATATTTCGAGAGATTATGTCATGAATTTGTACCTACATTTCTGTTAATAACTGATGTTCAATTCTAGAGTACAAACCGTGAGTTTGTATCATGAATTTATTAAGAACCGTCGCTCTATTGTTTTCAGGAGCCCAATATGAAGTTAACATTCTATCCGATTCAACTTCACATCCAAAGCCCTCTGATGAACCGATGCGATGTCCGCGCCGACAACACCGCGCCGGAATGCACTTGTACGGCAGAAGCCCGCCGCTTGTACTGAGGCTACTTCCACTCCCACTTCCGCGAATCCATCGCCTCTAGAACATGCGTCTGCGGAAACTATCCAAGAGTTAGAGCCTGATATTTTGTGTTTACTTGGAGAAGTGCAATTGAATTTACACCTAATAAATATTATTGTTATCCCCTTACAGTGCGGAACAAAAGTTTCAAGAGAGCCTTACCCTGGTTGCCAGAGTATTGTCAGGCAAGCATTTCTGATGCAGTGCTCCCCTCCAGATGCTGCGAATCTGTTGTTGGCGTCCTTAGCTGGTAGTACTTTAAAACAATATAACACTTGTCTTTAACGATGGTTTACCTTCTGCCAGGACCAAAACAATTATTTTATTTAAGATGTGTTTACTCTTAACTCTAGTCTAGGCCAGTGGTGACAGAAACCGAGTCGACGATGGAGTGAGCTTACCCAGAAGAAGCCTGTTCACTCTAAATTTGAAGAGATTAGGGTTGTATGCGTTCGGTAACACAGGCGCAGGTAGAGAGTTCCACTCTTTTGCTGTGCGCATAACAAAAGACATAGACAAGACAAAGAATAGCAACTAGGTGACTTACTTACATTTATTTCAAGCATCAGTTGCTAATGAGTTAGATTTCTTAGTTATCCTATTTAACCACGGTCAAAGTATGGCTCAATTAATTGTACTAAAGCAGCACTGTCACTTCTTTGAAACTCAGTAACCATGAACGACCCATAGGTAACGAGGTTTATGAAGGGAGTTTTCAAGTTGCGAACTCCACTCCCAAGATATAATTTTATTTGGGACCCGTCTATTGTTTTAGATAACTTAAGTAATTGATATCCTAATGAAAGTCGACAAGTCGCCGACTTGGTGAAAAAAAAAACAAATGGCGCGCATTTTGTACCATTGTAAAACTTTGATACTTCATATTTAGCAAGAAAAGTAAAAAAAAATGGAAATAGACAGCGACAGCGATATGAATTCAACTCCAGAATAATTATTATTTACAAATAAACCAAACAAATACTAGAATAAATGTTCCAAGTAAAAGTGCAAATTTCACTTTTAATAACTGCACATTTAATAATTGTAAGTTTTAAAAGTTCGAGGAGAAGATGAATTAAACTTTGTATTCATTAACTTGAGTTTGTATTTTGATTAGGTATATTTTATCACGGTAGGTAGATTGGTAGTTGAAAGAAAAGTAGATTACCCACCCTGCTAAAGTGAGTAGGTAATTAATGCACTCGTGTTAATTTGCCCTCGCCCGCGCTCGGGCACCAACATAACACTCGTGCATTAATAACTCACTTTGCGCTCGATGAAACAATCTACTATTGTATGCACGTGTGTCTGTGGCAAATAAAGCTATTTTTCCTTTCTCTCTTTAAGATGGCAGCACATGTCCGTGCTACGTGGCTACGAGTTAATTAGTGTAATCTCTCCCGCGAATCTCATCGCTTAATAGTAAAAGAACGTCACTTAGGTAAGTTCGTTTGACTTTCTAGTTTACTATTGAAATTTTTCTCCAAAATCACAACACAAACAACCTTGTTAATCATGACATATGTTATTATAACAAAATAATGTGCTGATCCAAACACTATCGAAACATTTCCTTCCATATTCCTCAAACAAAACTGAAATCAAGAATCTCAGCTACCAGGATAACAAGAGTGTGAAGAGTTCGCCCGTTGCGAATGTATTTAGGTATTTGGTGCCTGTTGAACGCGGCAACAAGTGCTGCATCGATCAGAGTGACGTAAGCAGCGCCGCGCCCCCCTCGCACCCACGACGCTGTGCCCCGCCCCCTCCCCGTTTGACGAGCCCCAAAACTGATTTACGGGGCGATATCCTATAAATGCGTGTGTGTGTGTGTATTAATAATAATTGCACTTATACGAAAGGCACAGACTTGAAGCTACATGATGCCTGCTTAAAGTTTATGCAGTGAAAATTTTATTTGGCTACGTGCTACGAATCTGCTACGACTGTCGTAGAAGCGTAGCCGTTTGTGCTACGAACGCTACGAAGTTAATGAACTCAAACTCAAAGCATTTATTTCAAATAAACCAATTACAGGCACTTTTGAATAACCAAGGGGTCGGTTACAAGCAAGTTGTCCATTCCAAAGCGTAGTAGGTACCTATGGAAAAGAACGGGCAAGAAACTCCATGGACACTCTTTCAAATCAAAATCTTGTTACAAAAGAGTTCATAATTATGTTGAATCATTCATGTTGAAATTACACATGTGAGAACGACGTAAAAAGACGTGCACATTAATAGCGTCCGTAATAAAAAGATAAAAACAA
Source organism: Brachylomia viminalis (assembly GCA_937001585.2). Classification (NCBI taxonomy): domain Eukaryota; kingdom Metazoa; phylum Arthropoda; class Insecta; order Lepidoptera; family Noctuidae; genus Brachylomia; species Brachylomia viminalis. The sequence continues at coordinate 18,254,394 of OW443299.2, forward strand.
TCCAGGAGTTAAAATAAGCCGTGGCAGCTAAGAGATGACCAGTGCCTACTGACGGCGCCCGTTCACGAATATGACAATGAATAATATTAACACACGAATTATAGTGACGAATTGGTGGCGTGGTAAATTGGTGGTAATTCGTATTGCGCGTAAAGGTAATAGAAAAGAAGGCATTTGAATGAACGCGATAGTATCTTGTTTCAAGTTCACTTTTGTAGGAGTTCATTCAGAACACTCAACTTCCTTAGATTTTTCCAAGTCAAAGTTTCTTAAATTTCTTTGGAATTGAATTCAACGGCTTCAATTTGTAACAACTGTTCACTTTTATACGTGCTGAGAATTCAAAGCCAAATTTGAGAATAAATACAAAATGTGAAAGGTATTTTCATTCAATTTAAAGCATTTAACAACGAAAAATGTTTCAATTCATCATTTCATACAGATCCACCTTCAAATCGTTACTTTTTATCACACTTTCACTATGTCCTGATAGGATAGAATGAAAACTGAGTAATATAATCCGGAAAAGGGTAAAATTACATTTACCTCGCACAGGTATTACCGTGAATACCGGTAAAACCTTTGAGGTGTAAATAAAGTACTAAGTAGGTACATAACAAAAATACATTTCAAATACTTGAGAGTGCTGAGGGTAATTTAATACTGCTAAAGAAAGTTTTGTAAAAATATTTAAGTCGATATATTTATGGAAACGTACTTTAAGATTGCTAATGCGCGATTTTTGCAGGAGTATGTAAAAATAAATCATTTATATCTATACATATTATAAATTAAAGTTGTATTTCGTGTCTGTTTCTGTGATCGTGTTGTTCATCTCAACTCCGCAAAGGATTATGATAGGGAGGCGTATGTGTCTAAAGCAATATTGATGTTTTGACAAGTCGTTAAAACTAATTATAAAATAGTTTTCAAAATAGAATTATTAAAACTTAAAGCATTTTTTACTATAGATACGTAAATCTTGTTTGTGCACGCAGGTAACGGTATGACGTAGCAACCTCGCGTAGAGGACAGCAATTATAGCTACGCGAGCTACGATTAGGAGGAGCTACGGCGTAGACACTGAGTTCATTCTTTGAGTATTTTCTATCGAGTAGAAAGAGCATTATTTTAGTAGTTTCTACAGTGATAACTACGTATTGCACAAATATTACGTTATAAAAGTAGTAATTAGGACTTGTATTTTTATTGCAAGCAGTTTTTTTGTATTGTTTCTAGACTATATTAAGCTGAGAATTAATTGAATTGATGTCCTAAATATAATCACTTCTTTTTAATCGCCCAACTTAATCAAAGAGACTTCCAAAATTGATGACTTTCTTCTTATTTTGATACGAGTTACTGCGTAGATGCCGTTTTGCGTGGATGTGACGCATGTTTCCCCCAACCTTTTCATATTTTCAGTGTTTGTATTATTTTTTGCGTCATGTTTACCGCAAATAAACGCATTTTCTTTCTTTCTTTTCTTTCTTCTTTCTAGATTATCAAGAGTAGGTTGAATTATATCTTTTAAGTCAACTTTTCCTAAAAGTGACCTTTCCGTACCCGAGGGCCACGTCACGTTTTTTTACAAAAAATGCAGTCCACTGCAAATATTGAAATATGCAAAACACTAGTGCGGTTCTTTCATATCGGCAAAGTAATTAAAAATCGCTTGGATAACGCTTTGTAGGTCAAGTGCACAAGTAGGATACATATCTACTACGTAGGTATGTACCTATTGGTGGATACTACACAACTCTAACCAGTAGACAATACATGCGATTATGAGGTTTAACGTTTAAAAGATAAGGTTCAATTTTGATAAAGGTTTGCATTATATAAGTAAATTTTCAGATGTAGTAAGTTATCTTCGTTGGTAGCGGATGCCCATTAAAAGGGCCCGAACATAATTGAGAGAGCTTTCAACGAAAATGGGAGTCGTAATATTATTATTACGATAATTCGTTTTTAGCTCAAAGTATATTGAAATGAGTACCTATCTAGCTGCTGATATTGTTATAGAGAAATAAATGAATGTTTTGATAAGTAGGTCCGTTATCAGGTAATATTCACTTATGGACTAGTGGTAAAATTGCGATTGCTAAGAGTGGGGTCGCAGGTTCGATCGCTGCGTCGGGATTAGTAGAAAAGTATTATTGTGTTCTCCTATTACGAAATTCTCAGTACTGTACATTTATCAGTTAAAAATAGCGATATCTAGGTACGATATTGATCGAAAAAGTAAACAAAACTATAAAAACTAAATAACCAAATATGTCATCATGCATTTGATTAAAGATTTTGTAACTATAAAAAAATATTTGATAATTATTACTAAACTAGCTGTCCTGTGCCCAACGTCATCCGGGTGAATTTCCGAGTTTTCCGGTGGATTTCCCAAAAATATTCTTCAAACCTTGGTTTCAATATATTGGTCAAACCTTGACCTGAATTACGAACACAACCAAAGAAAACTGCCAAATCGGTCGAACCGTTCTCAAGTGAATATGATATTTCATACATGCGGCAATTGATTTTTATTTATATAGATGATAACGTAGAATAGCTACGTATACTGCTATCACGACTACTAACTACCACATACGATACCACTTTTAAAGTATTTTTCGTACTACTAACGCCATCTGTCCAGAGTTGTGAGCAACGTTTTAGAACGCACGTTTTAAGGTGAGACTCGTTTCAGTAGAGGGTAGCGAGATGCTGAAAGTCTCAAATACCATTTTAATTTACCAGGCAAACCGAGAGATGGAGCTTTTACGTATTAAAGGTTTTTTTTAAAGGTTCACGTACTTTACTCAACAGAATCAAAGCAGCCATTCGCACGGCGTTGTACTGTAAGATATTTTTCGGAAAAAATTAGGATCATAGTTCAACAACCCACTGAAACAAATGCAGTATGAAACTGCCATTTGATTGCAAATTTATTCTTTCTGATCAATAACGTGTGAATGTGAGCTAACCCCTTCTCAGCATTGGGTAACGTTATAATGTAGAAAAACTTTCGGAACTTTTCGTCAATGTTCTAACCGACAATGCATGATAGATAGAATACTCTTTATTATGTACAACATAAAATATATGTAGGGTGGCAGGGATAGCGACGCGCAAAGTGTAACCATGAAGTAAGTAGGTACATGAATCACGCACGTTGAAATTTTTCGTCGGTTGTCAAATATAAATCTGCTGTTTCATAGAAAAGTGCAATACCTACGCGGTATGAATGTATGAAACCGCTAATTTATTTTCTCAATTCTCAATTCTTTATTGCGAACTATAATATATCTATCTAATTGGTAGGGTAATTAGTCACGATTATGGACCCTGTCGGGCACAGCATAGATCAAGTAGGAGAGAGGAGGAAGAACACTGGGTGTTTAATGTGATACATTTTATTATTAGTTAAGTAGTTAGTAAGTTGTACTGTTTTATTAATACAGAATTGAATTTAAAATTATAATTATTGTTTTATAAATTATATATTATACATTTATTTATTTAGTAACATCGTAAAAATAATTTATTTTTTAATATCGGACGAAAATTTTTAACGTGAATCCATGGTATAAAAGGTGACAGAACGCGAGAGGGAGAGGCAAAATTCGCGCCTTCACGCTTATAGTTGCCGCAGGAGACACCCTGGGCGTCGGGAATCCGAGGCCGATTCCCGGCCACCTACGGAGCACCGTAGGCGCGGGCTTGCGGAGCACGAGCAATGGGTAGCTCGCCGTTCGATAATGACCAGGACGGCGGGTTGTCTTCCACGCACGCCTCAAAGAGATGTCAGCACAATGACGGGGTCCGCTAGGGCCGATGCCTGCCAGGGTTGCGGGAAAGTCCAAAAGGGTTATCGTGGCCCCTGGCAAAGGCAACTGAAGGAACACGGGTGGGTTTGAGTCAGTCAGAGTCTGACACGCCCTCCCGCTCTGCCCAAAGCGGGAGATTTTTATTTGATGGTTTCCCACCCAGAAAAAAAAAGCTGCAATAGGTATACCCTCAGATCATATGATCTGAGGGTATGTCACTGTAAAAGCTTTCAAGTAAGAAATAACTTCACATGATCTGACCTTTAAAAGAGACTGTGAGATCTGAGTTCGTTTCGGCCTTTCTTCTCAGAGTAGTCAGATGATGATTATATATATAGTACTTAGTATATAAAGTATATGATTGACGTGTAAAAGTGTTTGTACAAATCTACTTACAGAAATAAACTCATTTATCATTTACATTTTACATATAAAACACGAATTCAATTTCAGATAATTTCTTCGTTAGCACGAAACAAACCAATATTTACAGAACAGTTCACATACCTTCACTGATTGTATTATTATTGGATAAAGGATAAACCAAAAAACAAATAAATAAGATCAAAACAAATAAACCGTGAATAATATAATTTAATGAGAAATTAATAATACTGATATCGGAGGGTATAAATAGAATAGCTACTCACGTGTTTTCTTTATTTTATATAGCTGAACGAACCGGATGACCGGGTTGTGGAATTGACAACTGACAGCTTAATTATTAACAGGTAGTGATTTCTACACTGGGCCGCAAAGAAAGCGGGTCGGTTATAAAAAATGCGATAACTTTTAAAATATTTGAGCAATCCTTTTAAAATAAAAATTGAAGCCATTTAGACCTGCAAATGGTCCAAGACTCGAAAGGCAACATCGAAATTCAAGGCTGAGTTACGCTAAGAACACATGAATTGGATTCTGGATGACTTGTCAAGTAGACTTGAACCCTATCCAGCATGCCTGGGACAAACTGGGACGACGTGTACGCCAGCAAAATTCCTCTCCAATCACGCTTCGTGAACTGAAAGAAGCACTGATAGAGGAATGGGAGTCCTCGTGGAGGCGATTGGCGGTGGCGATCTCTCGCGTCCGGCCTTGGTCCAGGCCATGGTACGGAGCGAGAGGGCTTGGGAAGCCGTCACCTCCTTCTGCGAAGCAGTAATGTTCGCGAAGGAGGAGGCGGAACGCGTGAGGGAGAGGCAAAATTTGCGCCCTCACGCCCCTAGCCGCCGCAGGAGACGCCCTGGGCGTCGGGAATCGCAGGCCGATTCCCGGCCACCGTAGGCGCGGGCTTGCGAACGGCGAGCAATGGGCAGCTCGCCGTTCGATAAGGACCAGGCCCGGGTCGACGGCGCGTTGTGTTCCACGCGCGCCTCAAAGAGATGTCAGCACCAATGACGGGGTTTGCTAGGACCGATGCCTGCTAGGGTTGCGGAAAAGTCCAAGAGGGTTACCGTGGCCCCTGGCACAGGCAACTGAAGGAACACGGGTGGGTTTTAGTCAGTAAGAGTCTGACACGCCCTCCTGCTCTGCCCAGAGCGGGAGAAGTTATTTGATGATTTCCCACCCACAAAAAAAAAAAAAAAAAAAAAAAGAGGAATGGGAGAGTATTCCTCATCATCGGCTCAGAAATCTGTTGGAAAGCATGCCAAACAGTATAATAGCTGTATTAACCGCTAGTAGTGGTTTTACAAAAAACTAAAATGAGTATAAATTGCATATTTGAAACCGTAACACATTTTTCGAAATCTAGCGAAAATTTTATTTTTTATTTTACCTACTTTTATTCAAAATAAACTTCATAATCGTGAACTTTTATGACAATGATTTATGCACTATAAAATTGTCTATAATACAGTCTTTATTTCATAAAGCTAGCTCCAATATTTTGGAAGTTATTGAGGTTTTTGTTACCGACCCGCTTTATTTGCGTCCCGGTGTTTTTATTACGTTTTTAAATATCAAGGATAAACAAATCAAATGAACATCATGGCATTTCGCAGTATTAGCATAGACAAATTCTGGTTGATTAGTGCAAGGATTCGAGTAAGCGATATTGATTTTGGCAGTATTAAACACATACTTTACAATGATTACTTAGCATGAACCTAAATATAATAATCTAATCTAAATGAATTACATTTATGCTTAAGCATCGCTTGATAGTATGAGGCTGAATTCATAAAGTTTACAAGTACCAATTACATGTGTTAGAATGTACGATATGACGACTTATTTAATTGAAAATGTTCATAATCGCGATGTACGTAACTTCGAAAGCTTGCATACAGAGTCATGTATTGATGAGCCGCTGTTGCTGTGTTGTTTTAAGTATTATCAGCAACAGCGCGAGCGGCTTATCAATACAGCTCTCTAAGTCCAAGAGGCGGCTACCCAAGAAGTTGTGTGAAGCTCCGTACGATGAGGCTTCTTTCAGTCATGCTACCAGCGTGCAGCGTGGTTCAGTAGTCCACACCACTTTTTATTAAAGTAGGTCCATACTCTCATTTTGTCATCTGCCTAGCCTTCTGCCAACAATTTTTGGGTCGACTTCCAGTCTCACCGGATGTAGCTGTATTCTTTGAAGTTCGTGCATTAAAACTTACACTCAATACTATTTCGTGGAAAGTGCGCGATGATTCTTAGAATCATTGCTATAGTCATAATCTACCTATTAGTCTACACTCTAAAGGTTTAGGTAGTTAAAAATAGGTAAACAAATTGTAAAAAGAGATTTTAATAGTTGACACTTTCTTGTTTAAAAATACGTTATAACAAAATTAAAATTATTTTCTTTCGCAGGATAGTTTCCTCTTGTAATATAGTATCTGAAACTTTATCATATAATCTTAAACTACTTTTCGTAGATGTAACTGCTTGAGCACATTTTGTTAGTCAGATTTATTATAATGATATAATATTTTGTATTCTGTCTATTGTAATAAGCCCAAAAAGACAGGTTTCGCTAACCTTTTAGAAAATACAACGAATTAGATAACGTTGCTAAATTGAAGAGTACGAATGTGACGTGGTTTGGCAACTGAAGTGGCAGGTATTACGTTTAGTCGGTTAACCAGACGCCTTGATGGCGCTCTCGACATTTGCGATTGTATGCGTGCGTTTCAATTTTGTTGGATTGTGATAATATTAGCTTGTTTCTATGTTTTGTTTTTTAGTTATTGTTAGTTTTTGTTATTTATCGTTATTAGTTTTTAAATTCGTATCGTGGAAAAATGAGTGACCCCAGGCTGGTACTAACCAGACCATCTTTGTACACACATTTCCATCACCGAAGAAGAAACGCTACAAATCCGGACCTCTTTCATCATCTGAGAAACAGACTCTGATAAATGTGTTCCAATATGTCGAAGAAACGTGGCCCAAAGAGTGTTATCCGTCAAAAACAGACATCTAATAGTGCAAAAAACTGGTGAAATAATGGTTATGTCTGTACCAACTGTGTACAGGGTTATTAACCAATACAAAACATCGCATCCTCCTCCGGCAACGAAACCAAAAGAAAAATCGACAGTTTCGATGATATGAATTTAGCCGCAGTGAGGAGAAAAGTACTAATGTTTTTTTTATGCAAATGAAATGCCAACTATTGAAAAAATTATGGAAAGTGTCAATAAAAGGTTTAGCATCTATGAGTCACGTGTTTTTTTTTTGTTTACCCTTTTTTAACTACCTAAACCTATGGAGTATAGGCACGTTAAAACCTATGATTCAACTCAAAGCGTCCTCTATTTGACCGCCTCGGTTCAGTTTACTTAGTACAATATTGATTACACCTGTTTATATGACCTCAGATTACACCCTAAATCCTAGGGTCCACTTATAATTAATCAATCAAAATATTTTATTTCACATAAACCTACATGGGCACTTATGAAACGTCAAAAGCTAGGTGCACGGTTCCAATTGGTCGTTTCCTATGGAGAAGAGTCGGCAAGTTTTAAAAATAATTGGCTTTCACAAAGTTTTCAAATTACTGTGTTTAAAGGTATGGGAGGAGTGAAGCCCTGTCAACAGTACCTGGTACATAACAGGATATAAAATGGTCTACAAATCTTAAGTTTACAAGTTAGGGCTACAACGTTCTCACATTCACAAAATACGAATCTATTTATTAATTTAATGTAAATAGAAAAAGGAAAAATAAAGCCCGTCCAAACCAAATTACATGATTGCCATTACAACTTTAACAAATCTGGATAAAGTATGTAAAGAAATAAAATAATAATCATCGTAATTTGGGAGCAGTTAATAGACATTTACATAGTGATGCCGTTCATGAGAACCAGGGAAGCCACATGTGCAGAAGGATTTATTGCTAGACTTCCTTGTCTTCAACGTAGTCTTTAATCTTATATTATGCATTTTTGTTAAGGATACGTTTGATTTGGGTTTTGAACTTTCCATCGCTAAGTTCTGTAATCGACTTTGGCAACTTGATACAAAGGCGGATACTGATTAAAAGAAATTACTTGCTTGTTTTAGTTAATCTAAATTTGGGTATAAAAATTAAATTTTTACTACGTGTGTCCTAAGCTTTTGCGAACATACAAAATCCTTTCTAAGATATAAAGAGAAGGCAGAGTTAGTATATCAGTTTGTTTCTAAGAGACTCGCGAGGCCCCATAATATAGATCGCGCGGATTGCCCTTTTTTGTAAAATGAAAATTGAATCTACGTCAACTGCCAATCCCCATAGCAAAACGCTATAAGACATAATACTGTGGATGTACATTGGAGTGTGTGTGTGTATAATTACTACCAAGAACAAATATACTTTATCAACAACGACACGTTTTCTGTCCGTAGATGTCATAAGTATCAATCCATCTGCCAAGCCTTTTTCCAAGTATGTTAAGGTCGGCTTCCAGTCTAACCGGATGCAGCTGAGTACCAGTATTATACATGGTATAATTGCCTATCTGCCCTTGACAACCCCGTTACTGGGTATTATCATACCCCTTGGTAAGACTGGTTGTCAGACGTTCAGCCTTGTGACTACCCGTAACGACTGTCAAAGATCTAATGAGGGAATATGTATTGGCAATGAATGAGCTGGTAAACTCACAAACGAACAGCTGTGAGCTTTGTCAAACACCATCCAATGTACCTACCATTTGCCTGCCTGCCAAAAAAAATAGGTCCATTAAACAATGTCAACAAATTGTAAATAATGATATTGTATTATTTTGCGATGAAATTGGAAAGGACTTAGGCCACTTGTTGACAGATGAATATCCGGGACACTCAATAATAAATTACTGTATGCCTGGTTGTTCATTAATTGATATTATGAATGAAATTATTAGATATAACTTTAAGCAGAACACAACATTGTTGATTTTTATGGGAAATAGGGGAAATGTGAACAAATGAGAATTGCTCCAATATCATAGAACATTGTGCAACCTTAGTTTAAGGAAAATTGTGTTGTTTACATTCCCTTATAGTAACAGTTTGCCACAGGAAGAAAATAATTTAAGATTTGACATTAACATGACTTTGCACAATTTGACATATAATGATAATTTATTCCATTTAGCTGATACTAACAATTATGTTAGTAATAATTTGTATTTGACAAAAGATAGATACAATATTGTTATGTACTATCGTTCTAACTATCACAAAAGACAGATAGCTGTGTCGCTATCATATTATTTTTCTATTTCAGCCAAAAATTTGGCTAAACAACTTGCTTCTTTTGAGCAATGCAATGACTTTTTTAATTATTCTGCCAATAATTTGGTCAAAATTAATGACAATGGTCATCATTTAAGTTAGAAATCAGGACAAAGGAGTTAGCCTCTTGCAAAAATGTAACTAAGGCAAAGAATAAAGCATATGAAAGTGTAAAAAAATAAATAGTATCAACCTGGTGCCTCAAAACATTCAAGGGTTTTTGAACAAAGATTTAGAAGTAGAGTTATTCCTGAATTGTAGCAATATAGATATTCTTTGTTTAACAGAATATTGGCTTAAAAGCCATCAGTTCATGTTCAATTTTAGTCATCACCAGGTTGGTAGTTCGTTCAACAGAGTTAATGCTGTGCATGGTGGCTCATTAATTCTGGTAAATAACCAGCTTAAATTTAAAGACCGCAAGGATATTGTGAGCCTCTCTGTTGAGCGGACAATTGAAATAGCCTATGTAGAATTGCAGCAGCTCATTATATTAAGTGTGTACAGACCTCCTTCAGGATTGTATGATTGTTTTGAAAAGGTTATGGATGAAGTGTTGCACAAAATCTGTAATTCAAACAAGTCTATCATCACTTGTGATGATTTTAATGTTAATTTGTTAGAAAATTCTGGTTTAAGTATTAAAATTATAAGTCTGTTTCAATCATACAATCTTGCTAACCAATTTCTGGAGTCAACTAGAATAACTCCCACTAGTGCCACATGCCTAGATAACATTTATAGATGTTATACCAACTCACAAAGAAATTATTAATTTAATAGACTCAGATCATTGCTCATTGCGGACAATTAATAACTTTTTCAAATATAAACAAAAAAGTTACTAAAAAAGATATCACTGTTAACCCAAAAACCCTTGTTTTTTTTAATATTTATTTGTAGTTGGTAGCGACCCTGCCTTCTGAGCCGCTGGTTCCGGGTTCGATCCCCGGACAAGTCAAACATTTGTGTGCATGAACATGTCTGTTTGACCTGTGTCTGGGTGTGTATATGTATATAAGTATGTATATCAGTCATCAGGTTACCGTAGTACAGGCTCTGCCTAGTTCGGGACCTGAAGACCTTGTGTGGATGTTGTCGCATATTATTATTTTTTTTTTTTTTTCTCAGCCTAATCATGATCTGGCAGTTTGAGTACTTTATGCGGCCTACTCAAATGTCCTTTCTTTGGTATTGTTCGTCGAATCGTTGAGCTCCTTGAGTCTAAGTTGAGCTGCACGATTACTGACAATTGCGTGCACTGACTGGATAGGTCCACTCAATCTGTGTGGTTCTTTCCTCAAAAGACCATTGCAGACACCGATCTACATAGCCTTCACATGATCTGACCAAGATTTTGTCTGGACTTTAAAAGAGACTGTGACCTCTGAGTTTGTTTTGGCCTTTCTTCTCAGAGTAGTCAGATAGGAAACGCCGACCTCATCTAGTTTAATTAAAGGAGAAATAACAAAGCCATTTTTGGTCTCGGTTATTTTAGTGGCTCTATTTTTAATGAGAAGTAAATACTTGTGCGGACAGGGTGCTTAGTACTTCGGAGTTAATTAACCTTTCTTTACACGGAGTTCTTTCGGGCGTGTGTGTTGTGTAGCCCTTTAACAGGGGGATTTTTCTTGTCAATTATGGAAAAAGTCTTCCTTTAGAGAAACTTATTTAAGTGAACGTGGAGAGCTTACTCTGCTTCGCGTATGCTCATTTTCGAGTGTTGCATGTTTTCGGTTTTTAGTTAGGTACTTAGGTACTTTTATCTCTAAAAACCAATTCTCAAACGCTACTCAATTTAAGTCACCTTTAAGGCCTATGCAGTCGCTGCGAATTGGCGAACATCTTTTTAAAGTTAAACAAGTTTTGATTGAGAATTCGGAGGTAATTCTCATATTATCATATGCATATACAGGGTGATTTTGACAGCCCTCCACAAAACACAGGATTGATTCAGCTCCTTATTCTGAATCATATCCCACTGGAAATTTTCTCAGGAAAAAAAAATTATGCCGTAACGTAACGTAATAAAAGACGCGGCCCAGGTGCGCCGGGGAGCGCGCGGGGGGCGGGGGCAGCCTCGCTCAAGCTCGCTGCGCTGCCGTCCGCTACGTGCGTTTTGCCACGGTAACGATACATTGTGTGTGAGGTAAGTGATCACGATGTCCCCCCATAAAATAAATCTGGTTTTTTGGATTCCCTTAATGTTCCTGAAAGAATTTCATGCACCGGTCATCTTAATATGATGTACTGAAGCCACCCTATCAGTTTGCGGAGGGCTGTCAAAAACACCCTGTATACATATAATTTATTTTATGAACGATAGTGAAACTAAATTGAATGAACGAGCTTCTGCCCGACACATCATCTGGGTGAAACTTGTTCACGACCACCGCGTCGCGTCGCATCGCCTGCCCGCGCTATTACTTCATTCTCGCTTAGCGTTCTTTTTGACTTTTTTTTTTCTCCGGTTCCTAAAGTCACAGTGTGATGTTGACGATAACCAAGGCAAATATACCTATGAAGAAGAAAAATAAGAAACAAAAGCAAGTGAGTAGCGAAGAAGATGACGATTTGGATGATACGTCATGTTTGATATGTTTTGAAACCTGGTCAAGCAGCAAGCCCAATGAAGAATGGGTTCAGTGCACAAATCGCAAAATGTGGGTGCATGTAATATGTGGTGGGAACAAAGATTTATTTTATTGCAGCCCAAATTGTGCCTCCGACGATGACAGTGATGTCAATCGTGATTTGTGACAACTAGGACCTTCATCTGAGACAACCTACCCCATGACGGGGGTAATTTGTCATACTCCACTTAAATTTTTTATTCCCAAATTATTCTTACAAATTAGTTATTTTTTTTAAGATGTAAGTGCAATGAATGAAGGCTGAAATACCAAATTTAAGAATAATAAAGTAAAATTGGTTGTTTTATTTCAATTCTCTCAATTAAAAATGTTTATTTGAATTTTGAGACAACTAGGAACCAGCTCCCCTACTCCATCTACGGCTGAGTTAGCAGCAGCTTTCAAAGTTAGCATCAAAAAAATGTGGGTGCATGTAATATGTGGTGGGAACAAAGATTTATTTTATTGCAGCCCAAATTGTGCCTCCGACGATGACAGTGATGTCAATCGTGATTTGTGACAACTAGGACCTTCATCTGAGACAACCTACCCCATGACGGGGGTAATTTGTCATACTCCACTTAAATTTTTTATTCCCAAATTATTCTTACAAATTAGTTATTTTTTTTAAGATGTAAGTGCAATGAATGAAGGCTGAAATACCAAATTTAAGATTAATAAAGTAAAATTGGTTGTTTTATTTCAATTCTCTCAATTAAAAATGTTTATTTGAATTTTGAGACAACTAGGAACCAGCTCCCCTACTCCATCTACGGCTGAGTTAGCAGCAGCTTTCAACGTTAGCATCAAAACAATATTGGTCCATTTGCGTCAAATTGGCAAAGTAAAAAAAACTTAATAAGTGGGTGCCGCACGAACTGAATGATCGCCAGCGCGACGAACGCGTCGAGGTATGGCTTGCGTTGCTTAACAGACACAGAAACGAAAGGATTTTGAACCGCATTGTCACCTGCGATGAAAAATGGATTCTTTTTGATAATTGTAAGCGGTCATCATGTTAATTAGACCCTTTTTTTTTCAGGGGTGGAAAAGCCTCATGGATGTCCGCCGCCCTGGGGCGGGCGGCAGGGTCTGTCAGACTCTTACTGACTAAAAACCACCCCGGTGTTCCATATCACACCTACGCCAGAGGTCGCGGGAACGTACGATCCTTCCGTAACCCCCGCCACTGCGGGCCTCTTCGGGTCTGGGGGGGAGTGGACGAGATCTCCCTCTCCCTTTCCGCAGCCTTCTTCTGCGAGACGACTGTTTCGCAGAAGGAAACCACCTCGTCCCAGGACTCGTCGCTGCCGACCATCGACTCGACTACGGCCGGCAGCGACAAGTCACTGCCTACTTCTGAGATGAGGGCACGGCGCGACTCCTCCTAAGCGGCACACTCTGCCAGCGTATGCCGCGCCGTGTCCTCCCGGCAGTCGATGCAGTTGTGACACCGGGCGTCCGGATCCCTGTTTATGCGACACAGGTACTTCCCGAAGCAACCATGCCCCGAGAGCACCTGCGTTGCCCGAAACGACAGGGAGCCGTGCCTCCTCCCGACCCAGCGCTCGAGCACCAGCCGGACCGCCTAGATGGTGACGAGGCCGAAGGTAGGCCGTGAAAGCTTGTCCCGCGATTCCGCCACCAGGACCTCGCAAAATGTTGGTTAGACCCTGGTTCAACGCCTAGGCAATGCCCCAAACAAAAACTTACCCGTAAAAAAGTCATGGTCACTATTTGATGGTCTGATGCCGGTATAATTCATCACAGCTTCTTACCAAATGGCGCCAGTATTACTGCGGATGTGTTCTGTGGGGAACTGGACACAATGGTGGAGAAGCTCGCAAATCTCCGGCCAGCTTTGGTTAATCGTCGCCGCTGCTCCTACACAAGAACGCTCGACCTCATACGGCACAACAGACGGTCTCTAAGCTACAAGAGCTAGGGTTGGAAGTTTTGCGTCATCCACCGTATTCACCAGACATTGTGCCGACAGACTTCAACTCTTTCCAAAATTTGGACAACTTCTTGACAGGGAAAAAATTTAATACCCGGGAGCCAGTACAAAGTGCCTTTGAAGAGTTTGTTGGCTCCCGTACACCTGACTTCTTCTAGAAGGGCATTGAAAAATTATCACTGCGCTAGCAGAGATGCATCGATAAGCATGGGTGCATGTTTTGATTAATAGAAATAAAAAATATTTATATAATAATGACTTTAACTTTCGGTATATTACACGGCAATTTCATAGGTAAAGACCTAATATTTCAGTATCTGTACCTCGTATTGTGTCCCAGCAGAAATAGGTGCATTGTATTCAGTCGGGCCGTAATGAAATTGTCTGCTCGACTGCGCATCTAATTTCAATAGGTTTAGAAGGCTAGGTTCATTCTGGTACACCTTGTATAATAGGTCAATTATACAAGGTGTACCAGAATGAACGCAAGCCCTGAGAGTAGTTTGCTCATAATTGACTACTGAATCCATTTCAGTAACTATTAATATAGGTATATTTTTCAAAAATTATGTATTTTACAATACTGACCGCCGATTGAGCCAAAGAAAATTAAATCTTATCCCAAGGCAATAAGACTCAATTTTAAATGCATAAAATAATTATAGGCTCAACACGATTTTCTTAATAACAATAGTTAGCTTTAAAAAAATTGTTTTGGTCATTGTATAATGCTTTTAACTCAATACTCTAATTGGGGTGTATGAGGTCTTGCGTTAATTATGTTACACATTGTATACACGGTGACGTTTGAATCACAGTTTTGCTAGAACAAACGTTGTTTAGACCATGGTCTACTATCTTGTCACCGTGTATATGAGGCTAGGAATTGGATCGACTACTGGGTACCTCTACCTAGCCCACACTTACGTATTTTAAGCAATCGGGTACCTCTACCTAGCCCACACTTACGTATTTTAAGCAATCTGCCATCTTTTTCCCTAATATGTTGAGAGTCTAATCGGATGCAACTGAATCTAGTATTTTACGTCGACTGACTGTGACTACCTGACTGACCTCCACAACCCAGTTACGGGTTAACACGATACCCCTTGGTAATACTTTTACTTTAAGTAACTCTTGTAAATTAGGTTTGGTACTTGAAGTAATTTATTCAAGCTTAGGACACTTTCCACTGAAAATTAATGAACTTCAGTTCCAAGAAATATGTTTTTACACGCAACTCCATTTACGAACGTCCCATTATTATGAACGTATAATTTTTAATGGATACTAAGAATGTTTTCACTGCGGAAACAGCGTCATAATCAGCGAAGGGAGCACCAGGAGCGTGATACAAGTACTGTCGAGCTCACGGAGCAAATACAAAGAGGAGACGGCCTAAGCAACTGTGCACTGTGATTCTCAACTAGGTCCTGACGTCATCATGTAGGCGTGGCCTTAGTCAGTGTATTGTTGGCGTTCGTCCTGTGCACAGCTCTGTAAACGTTCCGTTTTTACAGCATATTTGCGCTAGAAGACAAAAAGAATGAAGTGTGGTGTTTTATCTTGTAAAAACTACTCGGATAGACGTTCTGATGCTATGGATGGCATCACATTTCATTTGTCAGTAATTTTATGCGTAATTTATTAAAATAGTTCTTCATTCTGCATGTAGTGACATCTAGTGTGAGATAGTTACATAACTACAAAGTAAAATCAACAGGACGAGCGAATAGTTTTGCTATTGACCAGTAGATGTAAAATAAAGAAGTGGGCGGGATCTGATCACCCCTCACCCCGTAAAGTGTCACCCGTTGTTTCATACAGAAATCTTATTACAACATCTCCTCTTTGTTTCTGCTCCGTGGTCGAGCTATTCTGTACCAATCTCACCGTGATAACTTATGTGAAGTGAGCGTGGAGTGAGCTGTCACTGTCGTCTCACTGATGCTAGGGATTGACCAAGCATTAATTTTGCAATCTTAATCGAGATTTTAATTGTAATGCTTGGTCAATCCCTAGCATCAGAGGGATGACACTGACAGCTCACTTCATCTAAGTGTTCACGGTGAGATTGTTACAGAATAGCAATGCCGGTGATATGATAGCTCACTTCACCTAAGTTATCACGGTGCAGATAGACTAACTCAAACGACACTTAAGCTTAAAACATTCTTTTAAATGTTTCTGTCTTAACAATACTCGTTTAAGTGAGAAGGATAGCATGTGATTTAACGGCGACTAAGTATTTGGCCGAGAACCTCTTTCGAGCTTCAGAACTGGAATATTAATTTGTCAAAATGGTGACCGTACCTAAATGTCAAGTGTCAAAGACGAGAATCCAATAAAACATAATTTAACAGGAAAAGCGAAATTTACAAAGTTATGATGTAGCTTATGACGTCAAATATCAGGTTAGAGCGGGTAATGGATGAATTATTTTTGTGTTCTCGACCTTGTGAGTTTAAATTAAGGGGGGCTTTGAGAGTTGTTGGGTTTTGTTTTAATCGTTTTCAATTGTTTTTTTTTATTGGTTCAGGTTACAACTTATGGTATTTCGGATAATAATATTTTATAACTGTGCTGGATTTGTGGTTCATTATAAGGTACGTTTTACGACTTAATTGGTAAATGACTACGAAAAGATGAAAGGATAAAAATGTTCAAGGACAGATAAACAAAAGTTTCATAGTTAGGAACTTAAAACACACATTTTAACGTCTAGGGTAAAAAAATCGATCGAAGGAACAGTACTGTTAAAATTTCAAACTACTAGTTTTAATTACTGCCAGAATTGATACAATTAAGCCAAATAGACAACAAAACAACAATATGTGGCGCCATTGCTCCTAACAGTGATAGCTAGTATGTGCGAGTCATAACACCGGGGTGTTTAATCAGGGAAGTGTGCAAGATTGACTGCTTATACCACGTGATATGGGTGCCAAACAAAATGTATTTCGAATTCACTCGTTAATTTGATATCGATTTACCGGTACCTATTTAGATTTCCATAAATAGTCTTCCATATTTTTATGAAAAGGAACTCGTACCTTATACTTTAATATCCTTAACAACGACCCGCCCCCGCTTCGCAAGGATTTTACGACTTGACAGTTCTTTACTACCTAAGTTTATACAATTAGATATTCATGTATTGTACAGTCGCCAGCACATCGGAAGGGCAATTCCCGTATTTTTAAGACCGTTCGCATTCTAATCTCAGTCTCAATCTGTCAAAATTACAATCAATTTACATACATTTTTGACAGGTTTTTGACATTGATTGTCGCTGAGATGAGATTGCTACTTGAATTTGAACGTTTTTTAAGTACGAGAATTGGCCCACTGGTTACTGTCAAATTTCTCCAAATGATTTTAAACCTTCACTTGTTGAAAATTAAGTTCAAAATTGAAACACAAACCTTCCGACATAAATTCTCCTTATTATGGTGAAAACCGCACCAAAATCCGTTGCGTAATTTAGAAGTACAACGCAGTCATAGAGACAAACACGAGAAGCGACCTCAATTTATAATGTTATATACAGATAAACAAAATTGATCGACGAGACGTTTTTTTGCAATGCTGCAAGCCAATATGATACGTCATTACAGCGTAATGTTACACTAGTAACATTTATACGTAAATGTCACTAGATTGAAAATATAACATCATTATCAAGATGCAACAGGCTAGTGAAACCCCGCGGGAGGCCAAGGGATATTGCCATAAACTAACAAGCATGGCGGGGGGATACGCGGCCCCATAAGATGTTATTAGTACGAGGGTAATAATGGCGGTCCTTCTTCCTTATATGTATAATTACAATGGTTACTTTTTGCGTATGAAGACGACGGTCGTCAGTTTACTTTTATTACTTATCCTGTAATACCTTAAAACCGTGTTTAATGGTTGTTTGAGCTGGGCTTAAAAACGGTTTAGGGAATATAATTGAAAAGTGTCCAACTTTCGTAACAAGGCCTTTTTGCTAACTTCATTGCGGATTGCCAGACGGCTGTTCCTTTGTACAAAATAGTTATAATCTCAAACGCATTAAATTCGAACGGAAAGCTACTTTAGGAAAACTTTGGAAATTGCTTATTTTGGTGTGACCCACTTTTATTAAGAAACAGCCGGCGTATTCTGGAAAAATCTCAACGTGAAAATTAATTGAAGTGAGCAGTCGATAGTGTCAAGTGTCAATCCTTAACATCAAGTGGAATGGCAGCTTACTTCACTTAAGTTTTCACGCACAGATTTTTACAGAATATACATACCATTTTAAACCAAGACACACAACTCAATAATAGAATTCGGGACACATGAAAGATTTGCAATGGAAAGAAAATAAACAAGAAAGAATAAGGTATATTTGGACACAGTTCGTGAAACACAAAATACAAAGAACAAAATAAAAGAGTGAAAATAATGTTTTAACAACAATAGTGTGTGCCTCACGGCTGCACCATTTCAGCATTAATGCCAGACAGATGCTGTCTGACGCTGGTTTTCTAATGAACCTTTAGGGACAAACGACGGGGAGTACAAACAGTTTCGACATAGGTACTAATACATAATGTTTATAAATAAATAAACTAGTAATCAAATATAATTACTTACTGTTCTTAGCGATTAGATAGATTGATCCGTCCACGGTGCACTCACAAAACGCTACAGGCGACAATTACTTAGTTTTGCGACAAGAAAAAAATACTGTGAAATGGCTTCATATTGACGATAATGCTTTCAAAAATGCAAAAGTCAAAACAAAATAAAGTAGGTACAGCGAACTTGGTCCTTCGAGACGTCTTCGTAAAGTTATTATAGAGAAGCTAAACGGTGCAGCGACACGTACCGTCCATTTGTTGACAGGCGAACTCTTTGTAGAACAAAACACGTAGCAGAGTAAATTGGATCAGATTAGGTATAAAGTAATGAAGGTTTGTTTGGACTACAGATGTTTATACGACTCATTCGTATTAGATTATGCTATAAGTGCAAAAGATGTCGAATAATCTAAATAATTCAACGGATAAAAGAATTCAGGTGTTTTTAAAATCAACCGTTTATGGGGTTGATTTTACTATTACTGGAATGTTTATTGTCGGCACAGTTTCTTAATTATCTGAAAATGCCACGTGGAAACTGTGGAGTCTCACTACAAGCAATTCCTCTCCAAACGTCGCAATGAAACGCATATACGTTAATTGTTTTTTTAATCTCATTTGAAGTTGGCAGGGGGTTTCTTAAAGATGCGTAGAACCGAACCGTTCTAAAACGTATGCACACGAATTCGCAGCTAACACTTTTCGCCCAATTACCTTGCCATAATGGTTTACGGATCATAAAACAGTTATCCTAACAAGTGAGGTTGTAGGTTTATAAAAAGAAGATTAGCTTTGTACAACATCAAACATGTGCCCAATGAACCATTCATATTGCAGAGACATAAGCTCACCCCACTCGTCCCCGTGTTTCCTATTAGTGACAGAAATGTTTTACTTAATAATATCGAAACATTTTTATATCCCTATAAAAGTCTTTGAAGACTTGCAAAGGTATTTTTATACAACTCTTAGAAAATATTTTTAGGGACCGGATAATTATTTTTAGAACAGCTCTGAGATGAATTTATAAAGGGATTTGATCATAACAGAATTTTGTTAGTCGTCAAAAGTTCATGACTTGTGGTTTCAGTTGATATTGGCATTTCAGTTCCGCTGCTAACATGGAGTTTGACAACGAGTTAATAATCAATAGCTTGATGAGGATTAGGACTGGATTTAACTATTTATTATGCTCAGTAGGTATCATTATCATCTCTCTGATTGGAAGCAGTTCCAAGAAGATATCGATTTCTCAGTTGTTTGTTTAAACAAGCAACGTCTGCAGTCTAGTATCTAGTTACTAACAATCTGGTGATTCTTATTCTTTCTTATTGCACAAATGGAAGCGAGGATATCTTTGAATCCACTCTGAAATGGAATTTACGATCAATGTTTTATGCAGTATTGCTAAGGCGAAGCTTCCAGGTACCTTTATTTATTGCATAGAATGTGATTTTCTTTCAAGACTATTAAATAACAGAACCTTGAAAGATAAATGGCCTTTTTGGCAAAAATATGTACCTACCTATGCACGTAAATAATTATGAGCTTAGAGGCGAACCTTGCAACCAACTTCTATGAGTTTTTGGTAATTTTATACGATTATAACTGCGACTTTGCAGCCTGAATTAATGTCAATTACAATTGATATTCATACTTGTATTGTGGGTTAAAATCAAAGACATTAAATTATACTAGATTTAATCTCTTTGGTTAAAATGGAAATGCTTTTTTTATTCTTTGGTAAAAACCATGGTTTTTGGTATTTAAATCGTTTTATCGTTTTTACCTACCACAAATATAAAGTAAAAAAAAAAAAAAACTCACACTATGTGCAACATCCATCGGCGCCAACAGAGGCAGCTCCTGTCTCCTCGGCTTTCTCCACATGAGGATCACAGCAGCAATCAACAGCACAGTCCCAGCACCAATGACAGCTCCCACAGCGGCACTCCACACGTTCCCATGCACCTCCCATGACGTCACTCCGACCCTCGCTTCAGACATCGCCTCTATAACCTTCGTAGTTGATTCCTTCTCCACATTTTTATACACGTAATCCAATGGTGTCTCATACTCCCGCCTCTCAGCCCACTGCTTATCTGTAGATAACGAAATTAGCTACGTACAATAGTGTTACATCGATCCATTGTGTATGCCGTGCATGGAATATACACGATATGAAAGCTACGTAATACTGTTTTCCAACTGGAGACTTAAAATTTGCATAAAGAAAAACGCGGGACGTAAGGACCAGAATTTCTTTTTTTAGACTGTTCCAATTTATTACTACATAAATGGTAAAACACTTTTAGTCATATAATGATAAGATATGTTATGTGACCAGATATATTGTTACACATAATTTATTAAAAGCTAGCAAACAATGTGGACGTGTCAATTGCCACGCGTCTTCTCTCCCTCTTAATATATTCAGATTTATTTGCTTAGCGTAAGTAAAGGCAACGCAAATCACAGTTCGGAACATAATGGCCCAGCCGTCTAATACAATAAAGGTAATAGGGATTATAACTTGTGGATAGAAACTTATAGAGATTCTAATGTCAAACGTGAGTTATTATTGCCCAAAATCTACTTGAAATCATAGACATTTTGAAGTAGAAAATGCATAAAAAACAAAAAAAAATGTAGATAAAAAGGTCAAAATTATTCGTAAAAGCAAACATAGGTATGTCGGGGCACATTTACAAAGTGAAATGATCCCATTACATTATGGAGATAGCGAACAGCACGCGTCACTCATAAATCCATTCACACATAAAACACAACAAAAATTGTTCTCAAATCCAAAAAACATACACTTAATACTTTTATGAAAACGAATGAAAAGCACTGAAGAAAAAATGTAATAAATCAAAATTCGAAAACAAAAAAGTAACTAATTCAAAATTCGACACGTTCCATAACTCGCGCTTAATAAAAAATAAAAGTTCGAATTTGTCTTTTTTTAAATAGTTGACTCACCCATAAGGTTGAATTGAAACTATTTGTTGTTATCTGTTGCAACTTTATACACGTGCGTAGGGCGGGCGGGCGCGCGCGACTGGTTGGCGGCGTCGGTCTCTTCTTATCATTAAACCGACTTGTTTACCCCGACGGCACGCCGTGATCTGTGTCGCGATGTTGACTTTATTGCGTCGAAGTAATCGTACTATGTTCAACTGCTAATAAATTTCCATACTGATGGGAAAATTAAGAAAAAAACGAAGATGAAATTCGAACGCTGAATTTCGAAGGGCAGGCCTTTCGAAATTTTACCGAATTGGAATCCATTTTACACTCATTCGAAATTCAAATTGAGTTTTTTTTTATTGTATTTTTTGTCCTATATAATCCCTGTATTTACATAAAGTTACAAAAATTATGATACTAAATAGGTTTTACTTTTCCACGCACGCATTCATAAAATAACTTGACTAGAGAAACTAAGTTACTGTAAATAACGTGTCACAACTTATCATGATGTAATAAACGTAAAAGAATTTAGGACGCGTTTTAGGTTTGATCCAATTTTGACGTCATGTTGTTGTCGTAGCCAATCATTTACGTAATATTATTTTGTTGTGCTCTTTTTCCTATTGGATTAATATTTTTTTTGACATCATAGTAAGAAAGGGTTAGTTGGATGTGGAACCTAGGACAGAGTTAACTTCATTCCTAAAATTTAATGACGATTCAATAGGAGGTAAGCACCTACTAAGTACAGGGTACATACTTACTCTTTATTACACCCGAGTAATAAAGAGGAAAGAAACAATAAGTATCAATCAATACATGGGGTGGTAGATACTACTTATGATTTAAATGGAACAATTTAATTGATGTTTGCTTAAACAATTTGAAACAGTAACAAAGTTGAACCATCAAAAGTTTTTGAAACACTGTTTGTTTAATTACTTAAATTAATATAACAGGCTAACCGAAAACCTATTTGTAGAATGTCAGTAGGCCATCCCGCCACACAAATACTTTAGGTTACGTTTCGATAATCGAACCCAGGGCCTGTAAAAGAAAGCTCATCCGTCAACAACTGCGCTATTCGAATTTTCTTATAACAAAACAAGGTTTACACCATGGAGCCATTTTTGAATTTCGAATTACCTCAGTTTTGGATAAAGAATTGTATTTCAATCACAGTTACGTTCTAATTACAAAAACTGGCTGGATAGTTTAAACGTAATTATGCTTGCCTGTAGATTTATTTGTTCGTTGCACGTGTGAAATGAAAGTTACGCTTATTAAAGCATATTTTCAGACATTCTATAAGTGTTGCCTCTGGACAAGCTGTATGCAGATAGCCATCAATGTTCTTCGAGTCAATTACAAACGACCATCCTCTTAATGGATTGCCGTCGTATTACAAATAACCCTTTATATAAATACATTTGTATATTTTTAATGCATCTACAAAAGCCCCCTTCTTCCATCGGTCATCTAGACGCACTGCAAATTACCATCCTTACCTAGTTGCTATTCCACCAATTTGCACTAAGCGTTTCCAAGTTATGCGCACAGCAAAAGAG
The DNA here is from genome assembly GCA_937001585.2 of Brachylomia viminalis. Lineage (NCBI taxonomy): Eukaryota > Metazoa > Arthropoda > Insecta > Lepidoptera > Noctuidae > Brachylomia > Brachylomia viminalis. The sequence goes on from OW443299.2 coordinate 18,277,665, forward strand.
TGGAACTTTCTACCTGCGTCTGTGTTTCCGAACGCATACAACCCTAATCTCTTTAAAGTGAGAGTGAACAGGCTTCTTCTGGGTAAGCTCACTCCATCGTCGACTCTGTCTCTGTCACCACTGACCTAGACTGGAGTCAAGAGCAAACCCATCTTGAATAAAAAAAAGTTAGTTTTATCTGAGACACCCTGTTTAATAAGACCGACTGTGTACGTGTGAAGTAATCGCCTAACGTCAGGTTCCGTGCATTTAATATGAACTAGCCTGCCAAAGTGCACTTAACGTCAACGCTTCAGGTGGGTCATTAATAATTATTACCTACAGCGTTGAGTTACGGGCTTGATAAACTCAGGTGATTATTGGACTTTGCCGCGGAGGTAAGTATTGTGAGCACTTCAGACGGTTTGTATAAAAGAATTGCAGTTTTGCGCAGTTCGTTCTTCGAAGACTACTTAGAATAGAGAAGGATATAACTATTTAGGTATGTACTGAAAACCATCACAAAAACTGAGAGAACAGAAATGTATAGATACATATTATAATGTTAAAAATGCCTAACAATTAAATAAATTCAGAATAATTTAGTTTCGACATCTACACATTTACATAGAGAACAAAGTACTTACTTATCAAAATTTCTAATACAACATTATTACACAGAAACAATAAACATTTTATTTTTCTTTTCTTTTAGAACAATATTTTGTTTTCGTTTAAGTAGGTCCGTTCTTAAACAAAAAATATTAATTCTTTCCGCGGTCTTCAAAAATAATAAATTAAAAAACCCGACTGCGTATTAAGTGGACTTAAAAAAAATGTAATCCAAAATGACCCATTTCCGTCTCCAATTCCGTAAGTACACCCGCCGTACAATCTCATGCACTCGGAGGCATTGTCTTAAATTTAACAAAAAAGCCCTATTGAAATTAACCTGCTTAATTTAAATTACCTGACCTATAAATTTTTTTTTACACTTTTTATTTATTGTTTTTTTTTATTCTTAATTAGTTTATTTTTCGCTCACTGTATTAAGTAATGCTATAGGTAACAGTCGTTAAAATTATATTTAAAAGGAGTAAAATTCGGCGTTTGTCAATCGATTTTAAGAATAGTATTATAATAATTATTTTTTACATTAATAAGACCCTTTCTATGATTATATGAGAACTTTACCACAACTTTATTATAGGTACATTTTGAAAAATTTTGTGAGAATGATTGCTAACCAACTTAAAACCTTTGTAGATCCTAAATGGTCATTCAAAATGAAAACAGATTAGAGATACCTACATATTATTTTCAAAGACCTATTCAATGATATCCCACTTGACATAGTTCGTAGACTTTAATTTTATTATTTTTCACAATATGGTGTCTGGTAGTCGCCATATTGAATTTTGATTACTGTCATGTCTTTAATGGCACCTCAGAACAATAACAGTTATTGTTCTGAGAGTGGCACTAACAAGATTAAGCCAAATCGATTGACGTAAGAATAATCATAATCGGACCACGTGTTTGGTCTCTAGAGCGCCACAAAGGAACATACATACATTACCCTCTTTTGCGTCGCGCAGTCGGGTAAAAAGGGACGGCTAACCACAAACGCACCCACGATACAGGAGAAATTCCTAGTGTGGGGCAACGTTTAAAAAAAAAAAAATGCTAGTAGGAGTAACGGCTATTTTATCCTTAGTGTGTATCATGTATCTATAGAAAATATCAAGTGCTACGCTGAATGAAATATTCTGCTTAACAGTAAACGGTGTTAATAATATTAGGCCGTATAAACTGTATCGCCTTGGTTCCATTGCACTTTATTATATATTTGAAGATAAGTAGGTCACCTAAATAGCTACTCAACGTGAAGATGAAAACGGAATGGAATATTATGAGAGTAAGGAGGCAATGGTTAGCTTATAAAAATAAAATAAATATTAATGTTTTGACGAGTAAGGGTACTATGAGGTGAATATTAGATTGTTGATTTCTTGGGAGGATTTTAATTACTGAAAAGTCACACCGGAGGATATTGGAAACAAAGGGATTTATTTTTGTAACATTCCCTAATTTACAACTGTTCCAATATTCATGAATACTTTAACGTGAATTCCCATAAGAATATTATTAATATTTATTCATAAAAAACTTACAACAGTCTTAAACACAAGCAAGATCCCACAAAACCACACGACAAAAAGTGTGTGGATATACCCTAATAATATTATTATGTTTCCTTCAAAACATATTAATTATTTATTTATTCAGACTACAATGCGGTCTACACTGTTAGTAACAAAACAACTTAGCCTATGTTAGTGCTTAATAACTAAAACAGAGCGGGTCCTATTCGTGAGCGCCCACAACAGCGGTTTGTCTGCCCGGGCGGCTATCGATTGCAGGAAACTGTTAGGACTGCCACGCAGCCTGCGGGGTAGCGAGGCAGATTTCTTACGCCACAGTGCATCAAAGCCATGAGTACGTGTGTTGGGAAATATTGCCGAGGCACTACACAAGCGTGGCAATTGAAACAATACCCTGAATGCGTTATTGTATTGGATACGCAGAGTATTGTAGAAATTTGCAGAGTAGCAGTATGCTTTAATTTTTTTTTATTGCGTCGATACATCGATTGAATCTGCCGGCCAACATATTCGCCCTTACTGACTCCTGCGCTCCCTCGCTATCTTTCAGGTCATCAGTAACCAGATGGTATTTAATGATGAATGATAAATGATTTTATTTCTGTAAGTAGGTTTGTACAAACACTTTTACACGTCAATCATATTTTAAAAACTAGATGAGGTCGACGTTTCCTATATGACTACTTTGAGAAGAAAGCCCGAAACAAACTCAGAGGTCACAGCCTCTTTTAAAGTCCAGACATAATCTTGGTCAGATCATGTGAAAACCATGTATATTGGTGTCTGAAACGGTATTTTGAGGAAAAAATTTACAGATTGAGCGGACCTGTCCAGTCTGTGCACGCATTTGTCAGTGATCGTGCAGCTCAACTCAGAACTTAAGGAGCACAATGATTCGACGAACAATACCAAAGAAAGGACATTTGGGTGGGCCGCATAAATTACTCAAACAGTCAGAAAATCATTAAAACTAACCGAGAAAACAAAAAAGGTAATGACCCACATAATCTTCACGTTCACAATAATTAAAATAATATAATATTTTACAAAGTAAATACTCATGTCATTGTATTTATAAAATTCATCAATGTCAATGTTTTTATAAAAGTTCGGACATAATCTAGTCTTCTGATAGGCATAGTCTTCTGAGGAAAGAACCACCCAGATTAAGAGGACCTGTCCAGTCAGTGCATTTTAATATAAATACCCTGTTTATCGGGTGACCTTTCTTTAGGAGAGGAGGAACAGTACTAGATCACCTGGTGCCTGGACCTGAAGACTACCTAGAGCCTTCAGGGACCTATTCTTTCACCAGCAGATAACAAACAGGTCTTCAACCAATGCTAAGTGTTTTGATGGAAAAATAATAGAGCTGTTTTGCATTAAAACAAAACAGTTATTATGTTATGAAAAACACACAGCATTGGTGCAATTTGCTTGCTATTGAGATTTGGAGACTTGACACTTGTCACTTGACAAGTGACAGATCCAGCTTGCTTTAGTTATTATTCTAAGCAGCTCGCTGTAACCATAGATATTTTTTTTTTCTGATAATTTCGAGTTCTACCATAGTGAAAGACGACATGTAATGAAGGGGGAATAAAAGGTATCTTAATATTTATGGTAAATCTAAGAATTCTTCAAACAATGCTGAGTGTTTTTCATTACCTAATAACTGTTTTGTTTTAATGCAAAACTGCTCTATAATATTTCTGTATATTTCCGAGAGCAATTCTTCACTAGTTGTAGCACACACGTACTGCTTTTGTTTTACTAATAAAATTACATACCTACACAAATACACAATATCTACACGATTTTCTTGAAGAGGTGATATAAATGTACTGGAGTGCGGCCACCTGTTCTTATGGTGTTAATTTCCAAACAATTTGGCGTAGAGTTTCATTGTACCGGGCACAGTACTTTAATCTTAGGTTGAGTGAAATTATCTATGTGAAAAAAAACGAAGGTAAGCATGCAGGTATCTACTCAGGGCCGGAAAGAAAGCGCGTGTCGGTTATAAAAATTCGATAACTTTTAAAATATTTGATAAATCCTTTTAAAATAAAAACCAAATTAAAGTTAATTTCATTACAAATATAGGAAGAAGTAAAAATATTTTATTTTTTTGGTGATTGTATTAAAATCCATAAATCAAAAATAAAGACGATTTTTTAAATTTGAACTACTTTGTAACCATTTGTTCTACTTTTGTTTCTGTTTTAATTCTGATCAAATTCAATCAAAAACATGCCACTAACCCCTGATGATTATACCAGAATTCTGACAATGCTTGAAGACGGGCGCAGTCTGTGTTATACAGCGAGAACTGTTGGTGTGTCGCCGTTCAAAGAGTACTCCAGCGATTTGAAGAGACTAGATCCAATATGCGCAGACCAGGAACAGGCCGAAAAGATATTATGGTATCAAAAATGTTGAGAAATCGATTTCAAACGGCTGTTGAAGTCAAAAATCACCTTCTATGTGCTGGAGGGAACAATTTGAGCACGTGTACAGTGAGTTTTACTGAAGGAAACTTGAGGCCATTTAGACCTGCAAATGGTCCAAAACTCGAAACGCGGCATCGAAATTCAAGGCACACAATAGAGAACACATGAATTGGACTCTCTCAGCCCAGACTTGAACCCCATCGAGCATGCCTGGGTCGAACTGGGACGACGTCTACGCCAGCGAAATTCACCTCTAATCACGCTTCGTGAACTGAAAGTAGCACTGATAGAGGAATGGGAGAATATTTCTCAGTATGGGCTCAGAAATCTGGTGGAAAGCATGCCAAACCGTATAACAGCTGTATTAACAGCTCGTGGTGGTATTACAAAATACTAAAATGTGTAAAAATTGCATAATTGAAACCTTAGCACATTTTTCGAAATCTAGTGAAAATTGACATTTTTACTTAACTTACTTTCATTCAAAATAAATTTCATAATCTTGAACTTTTATGACTTTGATTTGAGCACTATACAATTGTCTACAATACAGTCTATATTTCATAAAGCTAGCTCCAATATTTTAGAAGTTATTGAGGTTTTTTACCGACCCGCTTTCTTTGCGGCCCAGTGTATTTACAAAACAAAAAACAACCGACTTCCAAAAAAGGCATGAATTTAATCGAACCGTTAATAATTCCCATTTTGTGCTCCTAAAAATACTAAATACTTTAGTAACTGCGACCATCTTGGAAGTAGGAGTTCTAACCTAATACGTGACAATAGTAGCCTATGTATCCCTAGTGCTAGAACAACTCTGATGCGCAAGGGCATCTGCTGCATGGCACCGGTGATATATAACAAAATACCAAGTTATTGTAGCATTGATGGAGTCTGTGTAAACAACATAAGCTACGCAGACGACATGGTATTGCTGAGTCCATCGATTGGAGGTTTGCGGAAGTTGGTACGGGTTTGTGAGTCTTATGCGGAGGCCCATGGGCTCAGATACAATGCTAAGAAAAGCGAGCTGTTAGTTTTTAAGGGGCGTGGCAAAAACTACGTGACCGTACCCTCAGTCGCCTTAGCAGGAACTGCCTTGAACAGAGTCGCACAGTTCAAGTATCTGGGCCACTGGGTCTCCGAAGACCTTAAAGACAACACAGATGTGGAAAGGGCACGTAGGGCGTTGGCTGTCCGGTGTAATATGATGGCCCGCAGGTTCGCACGTAGCAGTAATGAAGTGAAAGTTACACTTTTTAAGTCTTACTGCCAAACACTTTACACGTGCAGCCTGTGGGTTAACTACACACTGGGAGCATACAGCGCCCTGCGTGTTCAATACAACAACGCGTTCAGGGTGTTGCTGGGGCTACCACGATTCTGCAGTGCATCGACGATGTTCGCGGAGGCGCACACTGATGGCTTTCATGCCCTAATAAGGAAGCAATGTGCGTCGCTGCTGAGTCGTGTTAGGTCCAGCAGCAACAGCTTATTAAGCGTGTTCGCGGACAGGTGGACTCTCCACTGCTGCGCCACTGGATGCGCTTGCACACTGCCTTGTGAGCAGTGGGCATTTCCTCCTCGTCAAATTCAATGTGTTGCTTCTTCTGTGTTGTCACTGCTATTTTATTGTTTGTATCTTTTTGTGTGTTGTGTATTTTTGAGATTTGTGTTTCGTTCATTTTTGTAAGTGTACCTATGGACAGAAAGTCTGAAATAAATGTTTATTATTATTGTTTTTATAGAAAGTTTTTTCTTCTCAGCTCTATGGCTGGTTATTGCAACATTTACGGACCGAAGCCAAGTAAATGCAGCGTGTTGTGTGTTATGTTAAAGATGTGTTGTGATGAGGACCTATTTCGTTTTCATCTATTTGCATGAACTTTCTGACAATGCGACAAGTATTTAAAATTGCAGCTTTTTGTAGGGTGATAGAGGTTTTCTTTTAGGTTTAGTAATTTAAGGCTATGGAAAAGATGATTTGGGATGACGCCTGTTGTGGAGAGGACCACGTATATTATTATTATTATTATTAGAAGGACTAAAATTTAACATTATTCAAAAAAAGACTTAGGAACTTTTTAGTAGACAAAGTTTATTATTGGGTTGAAGATTTTTTATTGGAAAAAGAAATTGTTTGACTATTTTATAATTGTATTTAAATAACTACATATTAGAAATTGTGACATTAATTTTATTATTGACTTTTATTATTGATGAATCAGAATTATCTTATGTAGGTATTAAATGAATTGAATAGTTGAACATTGATAATTATTAGTGAATGATGAACTAGAATTGTATTATGTAAAATGGAATAGTAAATTATGTATTTTAATTGTAATCTCTATACTTTTGCATGTTTGTGATTTGCAAAATATGGCTGTTTCTGTGTGTGTGTGTTTGTGTGATATTATCTACCACCATGACTTCTACCTGTATTTGCAAAATAAAATATCTTTATCTTTAACGCATTTGGTCGGGGGTAGCTCAGTTACTGCGACCAACTGTGAGAAGAAGCTAGAAAGTTAAAAAGAAGCTCAATTATTAAAAAAAAAGTGTGTATCATTAGTAGTGCAAAAAGATTTTAGGGGTTTAGTTAAACATTTCTCCCCAAAAAACAACTACACACATCAAAAGTGTCTAGGGATCAACATATATTTTTGCAATAACTTTTCTCCTGATTGATATTAATTAAAATTTTCTTTAAGGATTCATAAAATAAAGTGTTTTCGTTTGTCACAGTAACGATAAACCAAGTCACCTTTGCATTAATAAAGAAATTTGCCATTTTCCTAATAAAGGGATTTTTGACATTTGAACCACTAACACAAAAGTTCGAAAAAAAGACTGAAATAACAGTTTTCTTTAAAATTTTATTGGGTAACTTAAACAATTAATAATCCGTGTTTCTACCGCGAACACTAACAACACAAGAACATCGGTTTGGCATACTCAAAATGAGTTCATCCAAATCACGCTGTGGAATGGCCGCCCATGTTCGTTGCAACAACAAAAAAGGTCTTCTTGCGACTGGATACCCTCCATATTCGGCAGAGCTCTTCTCTGTAGCATATCCCATGCATGCTCAATCGGGTTCAAGTCTGGCGACTGAGCAGGCCAGGGCAGGACATTGATGTTAGCTGCGGCGAGAGTCTGTCTTACAACTCTTGCGGTGTGCGGTCGTGCATTAACATGCATTAACTGAAATAAGGGACCGATTTGCACTTGTAGAGGAACGATGACGTCTGATACAATCGTCTCAGCATAAATTTGAGCGTTGAGGTTGCCTCTGATCCAAATCAACTCAGTTCTTCCGCCGATCCAAATACCCGCCCATACCATGATGGTTCCACCACTATAAGGATGGACTTCCTGGCAGGATTTTAATCGCTGTTGGCGTCCAGGGGTTCTCCAGTGTCGTATACGTCTTGTAACCGGTCTCATACCAAAACGAGACTCATCAGAAAAGCACACGAAACGCCATTGTTCTTCTGCCCAATTTCTGTGTTCAAGAGCCCATTGATATCGAATCCTACGATTGTGCATTGCTATAGGTGGTACCCGTAGCGGTCTTCGGGAATGAAGGTTCACTTCATGCAAGCGGTTTCTGACTGTTTGGTCGCTAATTAAGTTCCCTGAAGAGTGATGAAGCCTCACGGCTAACATCATGGCGGTTATTGTTGGAGCTCTTCGAGTTAAGACTTGAATGTATCGGTCTTGTCTCCGTGTGGTGCAGCGATACCGTCCTCCATGGCGCTCAGCCACGGTACCAGTGCTTCGGTAACGTGTCCAAAGTCGACTGATAACACTCTGACTTGTATTCAGAGCTAAAGCCACAGTACGTTGCCGGGAACCAGCTTCTATCATTCCCACGGCTCTGAGCATTTCTTCCCTGCTTAAATGACGTCGCCGCTCCATAATAACGTTGGTTTTAATCAGTAGTAGGGAAACAGTAGCACTAATAATGTCTTCAATGCGTTGTATGTTTTTTGGTTTTTATAGGGAAAATATTGACAGCTGATTTTCATCTTTTACTCGAATTTGATTCACAGTTCCTGATTCAAATTATGAAATGCACCAAAAAGGATCCATATAAATTTATAAAATCATAAATTTATTACAAAGCCACATCTTAATCTCAAGAAATCCGCATAAAAATGCTTGATCCCTAGACACTTTTGATGTGTGTACTTGCAAAGAGAAAAATAATTTTAATTTTGTTTTCTTTTTTGAGTTACGTTTTGTTTTTCCGTTTTTTTAAATCGGGAAAAACTTGGACTAAATTGTTACAAATCGCCAAGACGTTTGTTTGTAGCACCGTAGGCACTAGGCAGCTATCGTGATGAATTGATGATCAATGCTCGTGACTTTTCTGTACCAAAATACCCTTTTGCACTGCTGTTTGTGGAACTTACTTTTAAATTTTGAGGGTGGGACAGTTACCTACAGGCTGGCATTAATATTTAACAAGGAGGCTTTCGCTTCTGCGTTAGCATAAATACTTAAATTCCCCGCTTCTCTACAAATCCTACCTAAATATTTATTTATATCTTTGAATGTCATGTTTCCATTTTCAGTGGTTTTGGCAGCGCGTTGGCTAGTCATGGATCTGTTTCATATTTATGTAAGTACAGTTAACGGCATCAGGGGTTACACTTGCACTACGAAAATCGCCCTAACTACTATGACTTAAAGGTGCTCTCAATGTCAAATCGTTACCATTTATGTGCGGTTGACTGCACATAATATTATTGTTCCTCATCGAAAAAACTTTTAAACAAAATATTAAGCCGACGAAAAAAACTGAAAAACTAACAAATTAAAATAAACTTTAGTGTCACTAAACTCCTAAATTAATGTAAATTACTAATTTGAGTCGGTGCCAAATACTACGTTCAACACTCCATAATTCACATTCCCCACATATTCGTCCTAACTATTTCCACATACCCCTAAAAATAAAGGCGTAAAGAATAATCACGAATCATCAAGAATACTCATTATGTAATGCCCAGTCTCGCTGAATAGCCTGAGCGCCCATTCATGACATGAAAGCTGTGGTAACGTGATTTCTCTTATTTAATCCCGGAATGGAACCCCAATGAGTTAACATTACTTTTTGTGGTACGATTTGTGTATGGTAGGTATGTTGTGGAAAGGATTTAGAAAGATATAAAAATAATGCTATAGGAAAGGAAAGAGAGACTATAAAATTATCATTGTTAGACTAGGACCTGAGGCTTGGCTGCCAGAGTTGCGTCTAAATATTTTTAAACAATATCCAAAAAATCTTAAATACTATTGCAATGTGATTGCAATTATGCAAAACGGAACGTAATTTTATGCGTATACAGTTTTTCAAATGTAATTTTTAGGTTTTATGTGAAAAACGTGAAACGAAACGCAACCCGTCATTCTTTTGCATGTGTTCTTCCGTATCGATTTGTGTTTTTTCTACGACTTTTTATGTATGAAACCAATGTTTAAGATGCAATAAATAATTTCCCTTCATTGATTCAGACAACTTAATACGCGTAGGTGGACGTCTTAATAACTCCAAACTATAGTTACAATGTCAAGCATCCTATCGTTTTATGTAGCAAACATCACTTGACGAAAATTATCTTCGAAAGAGAGCACAAAACACTATTTCACGCAGGGCCACAATTACTTTTAGCACACATTAGACTCACCTACTGGCCTTTAGCAGGCAGCAACCTGGCTAAGCACGTAGTGCGTAACTGCGTTCGCTGCTCTCGCTTTAAAGGCCAGTGCTGATAGCCGACCGTAAAGGTAGAGGATGTAAGCTACTGAAATCATACATTCGTGTTTTTGTGTGCTTTGCAGTCAGAGCTGTTCATCTGGAGTTGGTTTCTGACCTCACAAAGGAGGCTTTCCTTGCGACCTTCAGCCGATTTATTAGTCGTCGGGGCAAGCCCAACGCGTGTACTCCGACAACGGCACTACATTTGTGGGAGCTTTCAATGAGCTTTCACGCTTCTTAAAAATTTCATCTGATAGTATAGTAGAATCAGATCTTGCAACCAAAGATATTGGATTTCAATTTATACCTGCCTACAGCCCACATTTTGGTGGGATTTGGGAAAATGCAGTGCAGCATGAAGAGATCTCAACCTATCTGAATCAGATAGAGGCTATTTTAAATTCTAGACCTTTAACACCTCTATCCACTGATCCATCAGATCTTTCTTATATCTTTCTCCTTTGTACTTCCTCATCGGACCATCATTCACGTTAGTCCTTCGTCCTCAGGTCACCGACGTCAATATCCAGCGGCCACAGCGCTTCGATCGCATTGAAAAACTACGACATCATTTTTGGCAGCGCTTCTCTAATGAGTATGTGTCTCTCATGCAGCAGAAAACCAAATGGCAGACCGCTGGGCAAGAGCTGAAAACAGGCACCATGGTCTTAGTGAGAAACACTAATGTCCCTCCTCTTCTTGGTTGCTGGGCAGAGTGGTTGCAGTGAAGGCCGATTCTGACGGACATTGTCGAGTCGCCAACATCCTGATGAAGAAGGGAATCATAACACGTGCTTACAACAACGTATGCCCTCTTCCGGTCTCTTCAACATCATCCTGAACTCTTGAAGACTTCTCTTCAACGCGGGGAACAAGTTCCTGACGTCACATCGGGCCACATACCACACCGCGATCGCAGGCTTCCCCCCCGCCTCTAACACTCGTTCACCGACACCTTGAGCAGCACATCTGGAGCTTGACACTCAACATAAATGAAACTGTTTGCCTTACTTGGGAAGTGGCTGCTGGACCCCTCAAAACAGGGAATCCTAGTCTGGGGTCCAGGGCATTTGTACAAAACTAACACCTAAGGCTCAGTTACTGGGTTTTTTCAATACTGTATTATATTTTTTTCTGAATAAAGTTTTTATTTATTTATTTATATATCTGTTGGGCCAAAATTGCTGCTAAATAGTATCAGCAATTGGTGGTGAACTACCTATGATGAATTCTATTGCATTAGGTATATGCGATAGAATTCATCATCTGGGCACAGTTCTGGTGAACTCGTGTAGGTAATATAAAACAAAGCAACGCTCCTGGCACGAAACTGTTTGATCACAAGATTGCATTAGCCTACCAGGGTTGCGGGAATGTCCGAAAGGTTTACCGTGGCCCCTGGCACAGGCAACTGGAGCAACACGCGTGGGTTTTAGTCAGTAAGAGTCTGACACGCCCTCCCGCTCCGCCCAGAACGGGAGAAGTTATTTGATGATTTCACACGCTCAAAAAAAAAAAAAGATTGCATTGTATTTCGCAGGCGGTCTGTAAGTCTATGGAAATATATGCGAATCATTTATTATTCTTAGAGTCCAGCTGAATTTCGTTTTCGGTTCTCGGCAATTTTCGGCAGAAATTACCATTTTCGGCCGGACTCTAATTATTTAATATGACACCTAAGTGCCAACAGGTAAGTGTATTTGTCTTGTGATGAAAGATAAGATAAGGAATCAAGCGTTACTTTGCGGAAATACGTGGGTCACACTGAAAGTTTTTAGAAAATAAAAACTGAATAAGCCTGTTAATATTTTTATTGCTTTTCGAAATAGTCTCCGTTCCTTTCTAAGCACCGTCGCATGCGATGGAACCTTTGACTGAAGATTGTGGGCCCACTCTTCTTTAGGGATCTCTTCCACGCCTCTTTCTTCAGGGTTCATTAAACAAATTCCTCTAAGTTTATCTTTTATTTTTGGAAATAAATTAAAGTCACAAGGCAATGACTGACATACTAATCTGCAGTAACAGTATTTTTATCTTCTAGGACAATTGTTGCGAAATGACCCGTCCGTCCAAAGAATGAGGCAATCATCTTACTACCTTGACTTCTGCCCTTTACTTTTGTCGACAAATCTTCGAATGGAAGCATCCATAGCGCAGATTGTCTGTTGGTTTCGGATTCGTAACAATATATCCAGCTTTTATCATCCTTGACGATGTCATATACAGAATTCGAGTCACCTCCGTCATACTTTTCAAGCATTAAGCGGTACCCATCCAAACGACGGCGTTTTCGATCTTCCGTCAAATTATGAGCTATCCATCTAGTACAAAGCTTTCCGACGACTAAATGTTCATGTAAGACTTTTTGTACTTGACTCATACCAATGCCTAAAGCTGCCCGAATCTGTTGGTATATCACCCTTCTATCAGCTTCTATCATTAGCCGCACAGCACTCACGTTATCGTCAGTTGTCGCCGTAGAAGGCTGTCCTTCTCGCGAATCATCAGCGAGTTTGCTTCGACCACGTCTATACTCATTAAACCAGCTGTAAACAGTGGCACGGGATGAGGCTTCGTCATTAAATGCTAATCGAAATCCATCGCAACATTTTTCTTGAGTAAGACCGCAACGAAAGTCGTTTAATAAATCGTTGAATGATTCTCTAGTCAAATCCATTTCGAACATAAAACATTTGACATATGAATTCATTACACACCCACAGATTCCCAAAGAGTTCCTAATTCGAAATTTAAATACATTTTATACTACACCTGCTTGGAAAGTACCTTGATACTTTATCAAATTTACGGTAGAAAGTACGTCATTGCATATCGAACAAATATGCGGGGAGAAAACGCATCTGAGCGGGAGAGAAAAGTGTATGAAAATCCATTTCTTACGTGGTTTTTCTTTTTTAATTTTGGGTAAGACTATGCGCCGGTAACCTAAATATCAAAAGCCAAAAAGTTTTTACAGTGAGTTTTTATCTCCAAGTTCGCAAAATGACACTGACCACTAGCTGTGTGTTGGATGGTGTCGGGCTGGCAGTGCGACCCTGCGGCGGCAGGATAAACAATTTGAAAAACGAACATGTGAAAATTGCAGACGCCATTCACTAACTGCAACAATTTCAATATAAATTTCAATTAGCAATGATCGGAGTAGGTAGATTGAAATGGGGTCATTGATCCGAAACGTATATATTAATATGGACATTCCTCCGGAATTGGTGGGTTATTAAAAAAAAACCGGAACTTATGTAGGAATTTTATTCTGCCAGAGTGGAAGGAGTCATTTGATGATTTGCCATCCTCAAACAAAAGGTAGGAATTGTAATAAAATGAGCAATATTATTCTTTATTATTCTTCATATTTTTTTTAACGGCACACAGTCACGATCTGACAAAACCCATACGACCAATCAGAACAAAGGATCATGGGTGGTACAATAACCGGTTATCAGAACAATGCGTACGCCCGCCGACGACATGCCAGGTAGCTCACTCGTTTACTTCGGTTCGTAGAGTGCGCATCTTTGTTTGTTACTGTGTTGTGAAAACGTTACTTGACATTGTAATCGATGAAGATTAAAAATGTGAATAAATGTAAAATGTACATATTTAACAATAAACAATGTTGATTTTTATCTTTTTTCTTTATTCTACCCCTTTTTATTGGTCCTAAAATCTGACTAAAATCAACCTGTTCCTTCGTATGCCCTTTACGTTTCAGAGTCGTGGTGCATCCTTAGAACAGTCTCATGACCCCAGCAGGCATTGGCCCTCTATGGGGCCCCGTCATTTATTCTACCCTTAATGCAAATTACCATGACCACTATGAAAATATTTAAATTTAAGTGCAACAATTTATGTCTATCTATAAAAGTTCTAGCCATAAAAGGCTAAAAATAAAAAAATAAAAATTAAAGCTTCGATCGGAATTCGATTGTTTTTATTATTCAACAGATAAATAATGAATTAATTTAGTTTTGATACCTTCCTTTAAATTTTGAATTGAGTAGGAATAATATCACTACCAACATTAACAATATTTAATTGAATCCGGAAATACCGGAATTACTTTCCGGGAAAATGGCTTATCCATGTTATTCTTTCTGTGTGCATTTATGATACAAGTACCAAAAATCAATCTACCTACTCCGATCACTGCAATTAGTAAAGATTTAGTTTATTTATTTTCCTCGTAGGTGTAGTATAAAGCACTATGTATCACTCGAGAGAAAGTGCGATTCCCGATCTCGGGTGTTTTAAAGCCCTCGCCTACGGCTCGGGCTTCAAACGACACCCTCGACGGTAATCGGTCACTTTCTCCTCTCGGTGAACAATGTACTATTTCATCGGCTGCTTTTCTTACTGGCCTATTCTAAAAACTTTCAGTGTAACCCCCATAAGTAAGATAGTAGGTACCACGGCGGCAGGCGGCATCCTCAACACTTTCCATACAAACCAAGAGTGTCACAGTTTACTCGCACTAAGACTCAAATGACGTATAGAAACTGACGGCTTTGAAGGTGGTTTGTGACAATTTGTGAAATTAAACGAAAATATATTTGCATAAAAAAGATGAAAGAAAATGCGTTTATTTGCGGTAAACATGACGCAAAAAATAACACAAGAAATTCAATTCAATTCAATTCAATATTTTATTGCATACCATATGTTTACAATAAGGTGTTATATAACAGAACAGGAAAGTACAATATGGACCCTGTCGGGCACAGCAAAAATTAGAAGAGAGGAAGAGAGGGCTATATTATATCCTTTCATTAAGTGGGTATTAAACTAAGTTTTTGCACTTATACTATAATTTTTAATTAGGTATTTGTATATTATATTTATATGTTTATAACATAAATATATTTTATTTATCTCAATAATTTATCATCAAAAAATTCCGTTATGGTGTAGTATGCTTTATTTTCCAGAAATACCTTAAGTTTATGGGTAAATGTGATAGTTTTGTTTTGTTCTCTAATATCCTTAGGTAAATTATTATAATTTTTTATAGACATAACTAAAGGGCTCGTGGAGTGGATTTTGAGTCGAGATGGTGGCTTATTTAATTTGTTTTTATTTATGTTCCGTAATGTGTATTTTGTTCGTGTTTCCTCGCATTTTGTATAGAGTGTAGGGTTGTTTTTGACAAATTTACATAGTTCTAGAATATACAAGCAGGTAAATGTTAAGACTTTATGTTGTTTAAAATAAGGTTTGCAGCTGTCTGTCGGTTCTATATTTGTGAGTATTCGGATAAGTTTCTTTTGCTGGATAAAAATAGTATGGGAATCTGTGCTGTTACCCCACAATATAACTCCTACGTTAGTACTTATACTTATCTATGATAACTCCATAACTTAGTCGTTATTGGGCATACGCATAGTATGCTACAAGCGCAGTTTTAAAATCGGTAGTTTTTTTTTATTTCGCGTAAGGCGTAAGTGAATTTGGAGAGTTTTGCTCTAGTTTTCTGAATGTGAGATTTCCAATTTATGTGCGTGTCAATAGATAAACCGAGAAGGGTGAATTCGTTAACTTGTTCTATTTTAGTGTCTTTGAAGGTTAGATTTAATTTTAATTGGGCTTTTTGGTGGGGGTGGAAGGTAATTAATTTAGTTTTTGAAAAGTTAATTTCTAGGTTGTGGTTGTCCATCCACTCAGCGGCTAGGGAGAGAAGGGAGTTTAGCTTATCATTTATTTATGTTGCTGTTGTTTTGACATGAGGTAAGTAGGGATATGTCGTCTGCAAATAATACACATGGTTCGTTTATGATCTTAGGGAGGTCGTTAATGTAGATCAGGAATAAAAGACATCCTATCACACTTCCTTGTGGTATTGACGCGTTTACTATTTTTCTGTGGGATCTAATTTTAGTTATTTCTTTAGTGAGTATGTTGACGTGTTCGACTTCCACCAGTTGCTCTCTATCCTTTAAATACGATGCAAGCCATTCATAAGCTTGGCCTCGTATTCCTATTCCATGTAGCTTTTGTAATAGTATGTTATATTGGACTTTATCGTAGGCTTTTGTCATATCAAGGAGTATACCTACAGCATAGTTTTTATTGTTAATAGTATTTAAGGCCTCTTGTATGTATTTGTAAACTGCAAGTGCTGTGGATCTGTTTTTACGAAAGCCGTTCTGGCAGTCGTCTAATATGTTATATTTTGCACAGAAAGAGTAGATGCGGTCGCACATTGCTTTCTCCAATATTTTAAATAAGCAAAGGTTGGGGAAACATGCGTCACATCCACGCAAAACATTTTGTTTTAATTTCGCATTAACTTTATTGGACTGCACCTTAATAAAGTTTTACCTATATTATCTGAGAGAGTTCACGTTCAACCTACAACTAAGATTACTGATTTCTGTTCCATTGTAAGCTCAGCAAAACAAATTAAGGTACTTTATAGTCTCAACAATATCAACAAGGCTAAGCTTGACTGATAAGACCGGTATCTTTATTTATCACAGCGGCTTCGCGTTCAGAATTCTAATGTTGTCCGTGCAAATTGGCCCGAGACGAGATACATTGGTTGTTGTACGTCACTCATTACTGGCTTAAGTCTTTCTAGCATGGACTTTCCGTGAACAAAAGGAGCGATGGATGGAGGTCATGCTTCATCTAAAGAGATAGTAGGTAGGTATAAATAGTGAGTAACTGGTGAAAGTATTAGCATACTTATCTATGAAAATTGACGTTGATGGTGTTAATATTCATAGATTTTTTTTACTTTTTTATTCTGATTAATTAATTTATTCCGACAAAATCTGCATCTTTTTAATAAAATAAGTGATAGACATGATTTTAATACCAGAAATAAAGATAAAATAGATCAACCATTTTTCAGATTAGCTAAACTACATACCTACAGCTTTTATGGGGTACTGTGTTAAATGTTACAACAAAATACCTTGTCATATAATACATTACAATTAAATGAAAGAAAATTTAAAACTCATATTAAAAATTGACTTTGTAAACAAGTATATTACCAATTAGAGGATTATATCCAAGATAATAATGCTTGGAAACATGCTGGTCCAGCTCCACAGGACAATCTAGGGTCTAGACAAAATCATACTTGTTGCTATTGTATATTTTTATGTCATTGATTTACATTCTGTGATTACTTTAATAGACCAGGGTCGACAATTTTTGAGACCAAAAAAAATTATAGTAGGATGAAACCCATTGGAAGAGGTAGAGAATATAACAAAAACGAAAGGAAAAATAAATTACGGGCGATCTGAGGTCGGGAAGGGGGAGGGGGTGAGTTTTTAAGGGTAAAAAACGGTTAATCTCGATTTCCGGTAAAACTGCAATTCTTATGAAAAAAAGTTAAATGGCAAAGTTGTAGGTAATAAAAAGATCTACAACTTTTGTATCGACACTTTTTTCACATAACCTCAAAATTTATGTGAAAAATTCGAATAACCGAGTTTTTGGTTTTTTATTTTTATCTTGTGCAAAAAAAAATATTTTTTCACGAAATTTGGTGAAAACTTACCTTTGTATGTCCCAAACATACAGTAATTTTTTTGATTTATATTATTAATTTCTTCACCTTATTTTGACTTAATATCGAAAAAGCACCCTAATTTTCAATCGAAAATTCTCACGTCAAAATATCTGCTTTTTTAAATATGATGGTGTGTTTTTTTTTCGTTGAAATCTCTACTTTCTGATGGTATAAAAAAAATATACATTACTATGGTAAATGTTCTCAGAAAATGCAAATAATGAAAAAAACTCGAATCCGAAATTTTTTTTTTTCAAGTTCGATGAATAAAAGCTGATGTCAAAGTCTCAATTTTTTTGTATTTATTATCGATTCTTTTCTTGCTAGACCCCACTAAACGATTCAAAGCTGATTTTTTTATTTCATAGACTTGCTTATCATCTGCCTTATTGCAGATTATACAAACAGATTCATCCATACTGATAATCTGAAAAGACAAAATTAAATGAATAAAGCCTTTACAGTTTTATCATGAGTATAACTAAATTTGTTTGTGCAAAATAAACGAAATTATTATTAAACGAAATTTTCTACTAAAACATCATTCGATTTTAATTTTTTAGGTTATGTTAGGTTAATCATAATAATTATGAAAGAAAATATTACTATTTTTATATTAGAGCTGATTGGTACTTACAGATTAAAATATAGGTAGTATTTACCTTGCTATGAAGATTCCCCAAGTTTATTTTAAAGTTAATTTGTCACAATTCTCTTCAAGTAATTTAGCCAGCACGTGTTTTTTTTTACGAACGATGTTATTCACTGCTCTGTATCTCGAATACTGGCTAACAGTTTTTACAGCTGCTACGAAATAAATGGTAGTAAGCCACATACTATGGAGACTGTACACTGTATGTAGTATGTGTATAATCTCTATACCCCATACCTTCCTAGCCCCTTCCCCTCTTCTCTATGAAATAACTTTTGACGGGCTAACATTTTCCGAAGGTCACTCAGGTATATAACTAATCTTAAAATATAAATAAATAGGTCTCTACGCATATAATTTAAAGAAGATTCGAAAACATTCTCAAAATATTGTAGATGTCTTATTAAATATTAACTTTATTAACTTATTTGGTTGTTCATTATAGTAGTATTAGTTATTATTAACAATGAAACGGGTAAGTCGGTTAAACAAGAAAAACAATTAGAGATTATGGTCGAAAACAAATTAGTTAATACAGCAGCTGACGTAGCTGAAGCATTTAATGAGTTTTTTGCCAACATACCTATAACTACGACCCGCTCCTTAAATTCGTCCCCATCTGAAGATGAAAACCTTTTGCATAATAGTGTACCTAAATGTAGTCGCTTATTTAGCTTCGAACATGTAACACCTCGTGATGTAATTAGTGTTTTTAACACACTCAAGTCAAAAAACACTGGTGATTACTGGGGCATCTCAATTAAACTTGTAAGTAATATAATCGACATCGTAGCCCCCTATCTAGCTGTTACTTTTAATAAATGTGTTGATTTAGGAACTTTTCCTGACCTCATGAAGAGTAGTAAAGTCATACCATTATTTAAATCGGGTAATAAAAATAACGTTGGCAATTTTAGGCCTATTTCTATCTTACCTGCATTTAGTAAAATATTTGAAAAATTAATACTCAAGCAGTTGCTAAGACATTTTAATTTAAATAGCCTCCTTCATGATGCACAATATGGCTTTACAAAAGGTCGTTCGACTACAGATGCGGGTGTTGCTCTGCTGAAACACATATTTAGCGCATGGGAGAGCTCGCAAAATGCTATTGGAGTTTTCTGTGATCTCTCCAAAGCCTTTGATTGCGTGCACCATGACACGCTTTTGCGTAAACTAATTCATTACGGTATTCAAAACGAAGCTCTTAACGTATTAGATTCATATTTACATAATAGGCACCAATGTGTAGATGTTAATGGTGTGAAATCTTCCGGGCTACCAGTTCAGTTAGGTGTACCTCAAGGCTCTATACTGGGCCCATTTTTATTCTTGGTGTATATAAATGACTTACCATTCTATTTAAAGGGCATCTGTGACGTTGTACTATTTGCTGATGATACCTCTCTTATCTTTAAAGTAGACAGGAATAGACAAAATTTTGACGACGTAAACAGTGCACTATCAATGGTTACAGATTGGTTTACCACAAATAACCTAGTTCTCAATGCCAAGAAAACGAAATGTGTAAAGTTCGCCTTACCGAATGTTAGAAATCTAGGACCCAACATCGTCTTAGATAAAGAGGTACTTGAAACTGTAGACTCGGCAGTATTTCTGGGCATAACAGTTGATGCCAAGCTTCAGTGGGGATCACATATATCATGCCTAGCGGGAAGGCTCAGTTCGGCCGCCTATGCCGTCAGGAAAGTAAGACAATACACTGACGTTGATACAGCTCGGCTAGTCTATTTCAGTTATTTTCATAGCGTCATGTCCTACGGCATTCTGCTGTGGGGCAAAGCCGCTGATATTCAAAATATATTTGTTCTTCAAAAACGAGCTGTACGAGCAATTTACCAGCTAGGTGCTAGAGTTACTCTTAGAGATTTTTTTAAAGAGATTGATATTCTCACGGTGGCCTCACAATTCATCTTCGCCAACATCTTATATATTAGGCAAAATATACACTTATACACAAAAAACAGTGATATTCATAATATTAACACTAGAAACAAGGAGAAACTACGTGCTCCCTTTCACCGGCTTCATAAGGTCCATAACTCATTTGTTGGGCTTGGTATAAACTTTTATAACAAGCTTCCCTCTTCTTTGTTAGAATTGCCTTTTAATGCGTTTAAAGCTAAAGTAAAATCCAACCTTTGTCCAAAGGCATACTATTCAATCAACGATTACTTAAACGATAAAAATTGTTGGTCGCTGTGATTAACTCAAGACAATGTTTATGTTCTTTCTCCAAAATTAGCTTACCTACTGACAAGTTATACGAGTTCATATAATTGTTTATTTTATTTGACTATATTTATTAGTCACCTTAGTTTAATTTAATTTTTATTTATTATTGACATAATCTACTCATTTCAATGTTTTTTAATGAGTTGTATTGCAATATATGGTTAGCTAGCGACCTCGACAGTTCATCATATTATTCTTTTGAGCAACCGGCAGCAAGTTCGTCATGCTCCCTTAGATGTCAATGCTTGCGGTAGCGTCGGGGGTCGGGTTGCCTCCTTCCCTCAAATATGGCGAGGGGGGAATGGCTGATCTTTGCGTTATGCTCGTGAACGGGTGCTGCTTGTGGTGACAGGTCAGCTTGCTGACTATGGTTTTGTTATTGTTATTAGAAATTAATGTTTCTTTATTTTACTTCGAAGGTCCTAGTTTATCATTTGTGGCTACTAGTTACAGCTATATACATATAAACATAATGCAGCATTGCATATGTAAGCGGGCACGCCCTTTATGCCAGGAGGCTTTTTATTATGTATTAAGTTCTGTTTGCGTTTTTTGTTTTTATTATTTATTTATGCTTGAGTATAGTTTTAAATATTGGCGTGTGCTAGCTGACATATGGCAAATAATTTTAATATTTTTGTGTTTCGTAATGTTAATTTATTTATTACTATATGTATAGAATCCAGTTCTTCTAACTGAACAGACAGCAGTGCTGCTGGGGAGTTTGTTCCGCCACTTCTTCTTCCCAGCTAAAGCACTAGGAAGTGGTGAAGGGTGGGCGTTTTGGGGGGACTGTCTTATGTGATTTTGACGTTCAAAAAGTGCTGATTCTCAGCCTAATTTGAATAAATGACTTTTGATTTTGATTTTGAGTATATTTCGATTAGCAATTTTTTTGTATATCAATATAACATGAAATCTTACGTTTTTCTAGTAATTAAAGTGTAAATTTTAATAAATAGCTCAAAATTATACATAATGATTCAAAAAAAAAATTTCGGATTCGAGTTTTTTTCATTATTTGCATTTTCTGAGAACATTTACCATAGTAATGTTTATTTTTTTTTATACTATCAAAGTAGAGATTTCAACGAAAAAAAAAACACACCAACTTTTTTAAAAAAGCAGATATTTTGACGTGAGAATTTTCGATTGAAAATTAGGGTGCTTTTTCGATATTAAGTCAAATAAGGTGAAAAAATTAATATTATAAATAAAAAAAATTACTGTATGTGTGGGACATACAAAGGTAAGTTTTCACCAAATTTCGTGAAAAAATATTTTTTTTTGCAAAAGATAAAAATAAAAAACCAAAAACTCGGTTATTCGAATTTTTCACATAAATTATTGTGAAAAACTTGTAGGTTATGTGAAAAAAGTGTCGATACAAAAGTTGTAGATCTTTTTATTACCTACAACTTTGCCATTTAACTTTTTTTCATAAGACTTGCAGTTTTACCGGAAATCGAGATTAACCGTTTTTTACCCTTAAAAACTCACCCCCTCCCCCTTCCCGACCTCATATCGCCCGTAATTTATTTTTCCTTTCGTTTTTGTTATATTCTCTACCTTTTCCACTGGGTATCATCCTACTATAATTTTTTTTCACTTTTTACCATTTAAAAAATTATCGACCCTGGTCTATAACTCACACACTGACATATTACTTGTATAAATAATTTGGAAAATCGTATACTTTTACAATGTTTGTAAATATGTGAGCACCATGTATCTATCACAAAATAACTTATTTGTCATTGCTACATTTTTAAAATTATTTTTACCAATTGTGGTAGGTTAATTTTGTTATAGGTGCATAGGTCTTCACATAATAATATAATCATATAATTAATGTATACAAAATATTGTAACACATTTTAAAAGAGTAACGGTGGAGTTTCTTGCCCATTCTCTCCATATGAAACTACCTTTTGGAAGTGGCGACTAGAATCAATTCTATTTTAATGTAAATGTTGACGTTCAAAAGTGCCTTTTATGTGCCTATTTGAAATAAATGCTTTGACTTTGATTAGCGACCAAACATTCGGCAGGGTTTTTCCGTTCTGGGTCGCAGTCGCAGCTTCGTATAATTTGTAAATGTTATGAGCAATTCAATCTTTTGTTTTTGTTTTGCTTTTGGTATCGAACCACAACACAGCACAAAGCGATCCTTTCTCGCGTCTTCTATCTTGCGGGGAACCGTATGCGGGTGTGGTAAAATATCATTCCGTGTACTATTTGGTTCTTAACATAGCATAACATCACGCCTGTAGTTCAGGGTTAGGCAGAGGTGCACCTATAGTACCTACACCCACATTTTGCTGTTGTAGTGCGGTGTGTCTTATGGTGCGTCTCGGCGGGAACTGGCCGGCCGCGGCCGGTGCGACCGCTTGAACTGCTAGATTTTGTAAAAATATAAAGGGTGCAGTCCAGCGGGAATTTTTCTATTTCAAAATTAAATAACGAATAAACGAATAAGTTTGGAATTTTTATTTTATTTTTAAATGTAACAAGGGTTGCGGATTTCACTTCTTAAAAATAATGTCTTCCAAGTGACGTTCATTTCTCACTTCTCGCAATACACTCTAGTAAGCGAACCCTCACATTGACAAGTACGCGCGAATAAAGCTCTGGGAACAAAGTTATGGTACGGGGATTTCTGCAGTACACTTTAGACTGAAGGTAACCCCACAAGAAAAAATCACACTGCGTCAAATCCGGCGATCGAGGTGGCCAGGGTATGCCTGTACCTACTTGCTTATTAAATTTACAGAGAAAATGTTCCATAAACTCAACATTGAGACCCTGGCAGTGTGTGGAATTACCCTATCTTGTTGAAAATTAGTTATATTGTTGCGTCCGGGAAACACTTGCAATTGCAGTACCTACCAAAAACTCATCAATCATACGGTGGAAGAAGAGACAGTTTCTCTCTCATTAAAAACATAGGGACCGATTATTCAGTGAGCAGAAATCGTGCACCATACTGTCGTTTTAGGACAGTGCAAACTCATTTCCCTTAGATTGTTGGGGTTCCAGTAACACATATTTTATTTATTCGAATAGCTGCCGATGTGGAAATGAGCTTCACCGCTAAACAATATGTTTCCAAGTTTTCCATTCTTTCTCACTGATTTTCTTGGTTTTCTGAAAATTTCTTGTCGCACCTGTGGCACACGTTCTGGCGTTGCTACTGACGTAGACGGTCCCGTTGGCGGCCTATAAACTACTGCCCTTGTGTCCGGAATGAAAACAGTAGAATTAATGTTTTAGGACGATGTAAAAGGTATTATATTGGCTTTTGTAATACCATCGATAGCATTTCCAGTGACCGATAAGGCAAACCAAATGTACAAGTTAGTTATAAGGTAGGTAGTAATCAACAATTTTGTGTTTTTATGCACTGGGCGATGTGGTCGCTAAGCGACAACGCCCTATAAATAAATAAAAAAGCTACTGTCCTTCTTCTCGGAATCTTTGTACCCACGGCCATATAAGCTGCGTGCTCGGACCATCGTTGAATCACCGAATATCAAACAATAGTGGGAACAAAAAGCACGACTCGCTCGAATCAACGATTCACCACAGTTTAAATATTGTTCAACCACAAACGCGCGGTGCGCTCCCGAACAATGACTCATCGTAATTGTTAACTAACAAATCCGCAAAGAGGACGTAGGTAACAAACGCTCCCCTCCCGCGCTCCTAGCCCCGCTATTAAATGAGTAACGATAATTTAAAGTTGAGAAATTCCCGCTGGGCACCCTTTATTTTAAAAATATTAACGAAATTATAAAATGTGTTCTCATCATGCCCTACAAGACAATAAGCCTTAGGTATCTTTTGATATAACTTTTACATAGCTTCATGATGGATCTCTTCAAGGTACACGTTTTAAATAGCGATTTGGTGTCATCTTTATGATTTTGTTTAACGAGCCAATTATTATAATTTACGTTTCTGTCATCACTCATCACACAGCAGTTGACCGAAAGTAAAACGTTCCAAAAAAATCTTTCAACAACAAAACTTACCACATTTTTTTTTTCAATTGGCTAGATTTAAGAAAGTTGAAAAGTACTCCAACCTCGCCTTAAGTCCCATGTAATAGGGGGCGAGCTTATTGCCATCAACCAGGCACAAATCCAGACTTCGGCCTGCTATTAAGAAACTCCAGGTGGTAAAACCAATAACACATTGCCCGACCCGGCAAACAAACCCAGGACCTCATGCTCAGCAGGAGCGCTTGTGACCACTATACCAACGAGGCAGTTCGGTAAGGTTCAATAAAGGGTTATTGGTTTCTCTACCACAAAGCCCGCGCTTAATTTGTTCCGGAAAGCGGATGTTTGTGAACTATAGCAAACCAACACAGGTATGAATTAATTGAGTGACTCTGAGTCTGAAATGGGTCAAAGTTGTATAGAGAACATTGCGGATGATATTCCGAAATCCATCAAACATTTCGATGTCCTCCGAAATCATGAAAAAGGAATTTAAGTAGGTAGTATGAATTAGGAAAAACTTTTTTGAATTGCACATGACGTGATAGTGTAGGTACTAGATGTGAGTAGTGTAAACCAGTGAAGGTGCCTAATTCCATAAACTTTAGAGAACCGTAGTAAACGTTTAGTTTCTCCCATAAATATAGGTATCAAAGCAGAAAAAGGGGCTGTTCGAGTGTATGTACCTACAATTTTCTAAGGACGTTCTAAATTGAGTTAGGTGAAAGAGCACTTTATGTTTGAGGTACTTACTGTCATTCAAGTGACGTGTAGTTATGTAGGTGATGACTATCTCGGTGATAGAAAGTTAAGACTTCATTAGATAGAGATAGTAGATTCATTAAGTCAGTAATTTACATTACTTAGGTATGTAGATACTCAAATTAACCTGCGTAGCTAAAGTTCACTGTTGGCCGCAACCTTTTAACTTCTAATTGTATCAGAGAGCTTTAGAGTCACCCTTGTGGACTCACCGCCTTGTTTATTCTCTTCGTGATGCCAACGTTAACGCACAAATCATGTGATAAATAGATAAAAGAAAGAAAGAAAATACGTTTATTTGCGGTAAATGAACACATACACAAAAAATAACAAGTTGTGGGAAAATATGCGTCACATCCACGCAAAACGGCCATCGCTCAGTATAATGCTACGACCCTATGCGAGACAGAGCCCCAGCGCTGGTTTTTAACGACAGCCGGCGCTGACGTGATGTCGTCAACCGGTATAACAAACGCTGAGATAAAATATACAACAAGAAATAATATAAATACACAATACATATTTCTAAGTCTATATAAACAATATTTATACACACTACGTTACGCGGCATCAAAATTTGATACGTCCACAGATATGCAATTTTTGCCTGAAATCAAATTTTATTATTCTCACAGATGCGATAATTCGCGCAAAATGTCAGCCACAAATGAAAGGTTATTTGACGGCCGCCTCACGAAACCAGAGGGCCTATGCAGAGTGACATGTTATCAGCGATAACGACGATGGAAAAGTCAAAAAAATTTATGTTACTGACATAAGCTACAGAAAAGCTAATGTCAATCCTGCTGAAAGTCGTTGTACAAAATATGAAACGCTCTGAAAGCGCTTGTCTAGGCCCTGGACATCGAAGAGGAACTAAAATACCTTGTGACCTTAGAACTCTGCCATTTACTTATGTAGGCAGTTATCAGGTACTTTTCCCAAATAAGTTGGGGTCAGATTTAGAATTTTTAGGAAGATTTAGGATTTAGAACCGGTTGCAGCTGAATACTAGTATTTTACATGGAGCGTCTTGCTATTTGACCTCCACAAGCCAGTTACTAGGTAATACGATACCCCTTTGTAAGACTGGTTGTCAGACTTTCGCGCTTCTGACGACCCGTTAACGACTGTCAAAGATCCATGAATCACAGCCGGGACCAACGGCTCGACGTGCTTCCCGAGGCACGGAAGGCTCTTGGTATGTAAACATGGTCACCCATCCACGGACCAACCGCGGCAAGCGTAGCTTGACCTGATCGATGGACCCGTGCTGCTGTTATTACTTAGCCACAAGCCCCACCAGGATGTACCGACCTATGTGTAGTAATTACCTACAGATCTGACGCATACGATACTATACCTACTCCACTAACAATTAATTACGAAACCCGCAGTCTTTGGTCTGAGTAGGTACAGGTTGTACCTATCCTGTATTTGTTTGAACACAAGTCATTGGTGCCGATTCTGTTGTACATCGAACTAAACTATCACTAAAATTCCTTACTAGTGGTGCCGATTCTCTTGTCACAAAATTCTCTAAACTAGACTAAAAATCACCAAAATTTAGTTTATTCCTGTCAAACGACGATTTCCCATTCTGAAATTGACTAAAGTGACACAACTTAACCAAATTTTAGTTTGACAGCACTAAGATGGCACTGAGATTATAATTTAGTGAAAATGGCAATTTTGCTATTCTGAATTTTACGTTTTTCACCAAAAATTTTGATTGTCGTAACTAAATCTGCCTGTTTTTAATCGCGATTAAAAAGGTGTGGAATAAAATTAGTTGTCATGAACTAAAATTCACACCAACACCTCGACTTCAGATGCAAAAACAGTACTGTATCTTTTTTTCTTTTCTTTTGCTTATATCTCGAAAACGGTGTGTCCTATCGCAAAAATAATGACAATTTCGATCCCCTTTATCGTGAAATATGAAAATATGAAAAATTATTACCAACACGTTGGGTTGTGTTGAGGTGTTTTATAAAGGGTGTCGAAATTTTCATTATTTTTGCGATAGGACACACCGTTAGGCAAAAGAAAAGAAAAAAAGATACAGTACTGTTTTTGCATCTAAAGTCGATGTGTTGGTGTGAATTTTAGTTCATGACAACTAATTTTATTCCACGCCTTTTTAATCGCGATTAAAAAGTAATTAAGTAATTAAATAGTCAGATTTAGTTAAGACAATCAAAATTTTAGGTGAAAAACGTAAAATTCAGAATTGCAAAATTGCCATTTTCACTAAATTATAATCTCAGTGCCATCTTAGTGCTGTCAAACTAAAATATAGTTAAGTTGTGTCACTTTACTCAATTTCAGAATGGGAAATCGTCGTTTGACAGGAATAAACAAAATTTTGGTGATTTTAAGTCTAGTTTAGAGAATTTTGTGACAAGAGAATCGGCACCAATCTTATCGTTTCGCAAGTACCAACCCACCCGTTCTTCCGGCACTGGTGCCGATTCCCTTGTTCACAAACTAAACTAAATTTAAGTTGAGTGCATCTTTTTCTTTCTATTTCATTATGAAAAGGACAGAAGATAAATTTTAGTTTAGTCCTGTCAAATTAATCAGCGCCTGACACTACCTACTCCATACAAGTTTAGACGTGATTAAAAAGTTGACTACTAAAGTTACATCAAATTACGTCAGGTGCTGACTAATTTGACAGGACTAAACTAATATTTATCTTCTGTCCTTTTCATAATGAAATAGAAAGAAAAAGATGCACTCAACTTAAATTTAGTTTAGTGTGTGAACAAGAGAATCGGCACCATTGTCACTTTATTTCGCGACTAAATAGGCCGAACGTTTACCTGTATTATTTGCTAGAAAAGCAGTCTATTAATTTCCCTAAAGTCTGGGGTATATGTTGTTCAGAGCAAACTATTCGGTCTACACGTCGAATTTTATTTATACAAAACCAACTTTTTTATCTAAGCGCCATCTGTGCTCAACTTCTAAGACTAGATTACTAATAAGTTAGACAAGACAAAACTAGAGGCGATATCAGAGTCAATGCACAGATGGCGTTGTTTTTGATGATGAGAAAGAGATAGAACTTTTTGTTTACCGAAGTATATTAAAAGCAAGGAACGCTAAATGATAACTTGAAATTAAATTGATAATTTTTTTGACATTGGTTTATTCGCCCATACATAATTTTACTACATAACTTAGAACTACTTAGCTAGATTTGTAATTACTTACACAACATTTTTACAACTTACATACTAAGGCCCACTTGCTCCACAATTCACTAAAGGCATTTATTTAGCACTAAACACAGGTAATAAATGATTATTCTGTCTCTGTCATCTTCACATGATTAACAGAAACAGCAATGTTGTAAATGTGTTTCGCGGTACATGTATTTAGAGATTTGTGTTGCAAGCGGGCCAAAATAATTAACAATTCTACATATTTTTGCACAACAACAACTATTCACATCCTCGACTTGAATTCTTCATTTTTATTGAAAGGGAAAGTTTGTCTGTACCTTGCTACTCCCAAGCAGACGAAACCTGGAGGAAAGAGATTATAAATAAAGAATTGGTAGACATAAACAATTACAAATAGGAAGCAGATTATTAAGAATGAGAAGAATATTTTGAAAATGTTGAGTAATGATTTGATTCCGGCAACCTAAACATTTTAATATGGGGAAGAAATGCAGTATTGTACTGATGCAGTAAGCATGTCTCTCTTATAATTCAATATGCTTATTTCCTGTATTATCATTTAATTTTAAGTTTACTGCAATAGCGCTAACCCCTATTAGATAATTAAGGAAGAGAACTTGGAAATTGTTTCGTAAATATAGCAGGCATATTAACATTCTAGTAGTATGCATCTTTACTGTTTCTATGGTACCTAAACAATAATTAAAAAAACTTTTCTGTTCTTTGTCTTGCAAGGTAGGGAAGTTACTTACAGTTATATTTATGCAGGGGCTAGAAAATTGTATTTTTTATACAGAATTAATAATATCAAATGAAAATGTGATAATTACCAAAGGATAGTACAGACAGACCATATTTCCCGGGTAGACTTTTATTTTTGCAGGCAACGTTCGCTAGATAACCTCCAATACCGATCATACCGACCGCTCCTACGATTCTGCAGGACAGGCAGTCCCGGGGACGAGCATTTTCAGTCGATGTCATTGTAAACGACTAATCACTTCAATTTTATAATAAATAATCGCAAAACTTTTGCAATATTTTGGTGTATGAATGTGTGTGACAGTACCTACTGACAGTCTGACAGTTGACACTTTTACTTTATTTACTTGATTTTGACAGGTGCTGTAAAGGCGGATGGCCAAATCCTACCTGACGACAAAGTGGTGGCGATGGCATGGCGTCCCGAAATGCCATACCTATACACACATTATCATGCATAAGTATAAAATCTTGACCCATTTGCAACCGGTGTGGTCAGATAACAGGTCCCAGTTCCTCGTCACGGTGGCAATTCGAATATTCCCAGTGTGCCGCTCAGCCACTTCGCTAGTGTCCCGGTAGCGAGATCACAACCTTGTTAGGACGCTTTGACTGGTGCGAATAGCATTAGCATCATTGCACTGGATTGCACCCGCTCCCAGCTTGCATGATGCTCTGAGCATCTCTTCTCTGTCTGGTTAAATGTCGGCGTTTCGTGGTATAGGAACAACCAACAGTATGAGTTTAATTCAGACTGACCGGTTGGTGCAGTTGGTAGTGACCCTGCCTTCTGACCCGCTGGTCCCGGGTTCGTTCCTCAGACAAGTCAAACATTTGTGTGCATAAACATGTCTGTTTGGCCTGTGTCTGGGTGTGTATATATGTATATAAGTACGTATATCAGTCATCAGGTTACCGTAGTACAGGCTCTACCTAGTT
Organism: Brachylomia viminalis; assembly: GCA_937001585.2. NCBI lineage: Eukaryota > Metazoa > Arthropoda > Insecta > Lepidoptera > Noctuidae > Brachylomia > Brachylomia viminalis. The sequence goes on from OW443299.2 coordinate 18,308,141, forward strand.
CGGGACCTGAAGACCTTGAGTGGATGTAGTCTCCAAAATTTTTTTTTTATTAAGAATACAAAAGCGATAGAACAAATTAAACTAAATATATATTTTTTAGAAGGCCAGTACTTTAAAAGTTATGATATTAACTTGAAATAGGTTTATCTAGACAGTATTTATGTAGGTACCACATAATTTGTGATACAACTATATCGTTGGCATCACGAAGGAAATAACCAAAGTGGTGACTGTATAGCTCTCTGATGCAATTGGAAGATGAAAGGTTGCGGCCAACAGCTGACTTTAGCTACGCAGGTTAATTTAAGTATCAACTTACATAAGTCATGTAAATTAATGACTTATTGAAGTCATATTTTTATATCAGCGAGATAGTCAAAACCTACATATCACAACACGCCCCTTGAATGAAAAATTAAAAATCTCTGTAACAAGCCAGAAAACTTTTTTATACTACACCTGCTTGGAAAGTACCTTGATACTTTATCAAATATACGGTAGAAAGTACGTCATTGCATATCGAACAAAATATATGCGGGGAGAAAACGCATCTGAGCGGGAGAGAAAAGTGTATGAAAATCCATTTCTTACGTGGTTTTTCTTTTTTAATTTTGGGTAAGACTATGCGCCGGTAACCTTAATATCAAAAGCCGAAAAGTTTTTACAGTGAGTTTATAGCTCCAAGTTCGCAAAATGACACTGGCCACTAGCTGTGTGTTGGATGGTGTCGGGCTGGCAGTGCGACCCTTCGGCGGCAGGATAAACAATTGGAAAAAAGAACATGTGAAAATTGCAGACGCCATTGGCGCCATTTTCAATTTGTGTGTTATTTGAAGATTTTGTTTTTTATTTTCCTCGTAGGTGTAGTATAAGCACTATGTATCACTCGAGAGAAAGTGCGATTCCCGATCTCGGGTGTTTTAAAGCCCTCGCCTACGGCTCGGGCTTCAAACGACACCCTCGACGGTAATCGGTCACTTTCTCCTCTCGGTGAACAATGTACTATAATTTTTTTGTATAGGTAAGTACAATAGTAAGTATATCTTTGGATGTTATTTAGAATAACATATTCAGAACACACATATTGACGATTCATTTCGCTTATGAAATGACTTATTAATAACAAATAATTGTGAAGGTGCCTAATAGTTATCAGCGTTTTGTTCAATTGCGTACTATGGAACGTCATATCAATATGTAAACGACGCGCGCCATTGATTGACACACGCTGATCATTCGAATTGTTGTTGTTGTGAATTGAGATCCTACCTACTTCCTGTGCTATTTTGGATTTCCTTCTGTTGTTTCAATTTTGTCAGTCCTATTATTTTAGGATATTCTCTGAGATAAATCAATGCAATGTACTTACTTTGGAAAATAGAAATGAGATCGGGAAAAACTGAATGTCATCTGCCTAGCAACTAAAATGAACTTATTTGTTGATTCTAATCCCTAAGGTTTTTTCAACGGCAAAAAAATATTCAGATATTATTTTTGAACAGGCTGGTGGTTGCTACATGAAATCAATCCAATCTCACTAAAATTTGTTTTTGTACATGGAAATTTAAAGGCAGGTCCAGCATCTGTGGGAATTCGGCCGTTGTTCTTTTAGTATGAGTCGTTCCGTTTTATGTAGTCTCTAAGATGATTTTATTTTGTTTTGCTCATTATTATTTTGGTGTCCATTGAATATTCTAGCAATAATCGATAAAAATACGATGCTATTGAAAACTACCAATGATCTGAAAATGTCCGCCGCGCCACCGCCCGTCGACCAGGGTTGCTATTCATATTTTCCGTCGCCGGGTCGGGGTGGCGCTAGTAGCCTTTCCCTTTGATATTATTGAAATGAGTAGGTACCTACATAATAAGGTGTAGGTACATCAATCAATAGTGATTAAATTGTGCAATGCAATTTAATCTTTTGCATTTTATTACTGCACTTTTTAGTGGAATACAAAATAATGTAGTTTTTAAGTAGATTTACAAATCTAAAATCTAAAAATTGTGCAAATCCGGGAACACTACATAACAATTATTAGATATATTTGTGTTTGGTTTTAATACCCATATATTATATTGTATATAAGGGATCTGTAACGTTTTGTAGGTGTAGATATCAAACATTTCCAGTGCACGTGTAGATCAAACACACTCTAACAGCACCTATCCTACCAGCCTTTGTTCGAATGACAGCGGAATATCACGACTCGTGTCTTGTACCAAGTGGGTCAAGGGGTAGAAAAGACAATGAGTCGCTGTCAGCGCTGCATCCACTTAATAAGTTTTCTAATGTATATACCTATTTCATTTTGCACGTTCTATTTGACCGAGACATGACTAATATTCAGCTTTTTGCGGTTCTTTTTCATAATACTTAATAGTGTAACGATCGATATATGTTATAGGTACCTACTTACAGTTACTTACGACATGACAGTCTGAACCTGCGGTAGGTTTCTAGGTAGGTCTGTACTTAAACTAGAGACCACTGTGTCCCTTCCGCCTTCCTGACTTCCTGGTGTGAAACTTCCTGGTGTAAAGTACTGGGTATGTACTCGGTAGTTAATACTTGCGTTTTTTATTGTTCTTGGAACTTTATTCTTCTATCAGATTGTGTTTAAATCCGACATCCGCACAACAGTTGAATCATAGTGATGAGTCGTTGGACAAATGACGGGGTGGCGGTTAATCCCGCAAAGTGTCAGGCTATCATTGTGGGGAGCCCCTACAGCATGAGGAAACTGAACGGCTTAACTGTGCCACCTGTAATCTTCGACAACTCAGTCATCCCGTTTAGCTCTGATGTTAAGAATCTTGGTCTGCATGTCGATACTTGTCTAGACTGGCGAAAGCAGGTCACGACTGTAAGTCAAAAAGTCACCGGAACGTTGCGGTCGCTCTATCGGTTGAAAAACCTTCTCCCATCACACATAAAAGCAATGCTTGTACAGGCCCTTATATTTCCTATAATTGACTATGGTGATGTGTGTTACTATGACCTGAATGCAGATCTCCTCAATAAACTTGACCGCCTTCTCAATAACTGCATTCGATTCGTGTTCAATCTTCGTAAGTATGACCATGTATCTGCACACCGACTGCTTTTAAAATGGTTACCCATTCGTCAGCGCAGAGAGTTGAGGGCTCTGTCTACGTTGTTCTCTATTCTGGACAAACCCACTTCCCCTTCTTACCTGACTTCCCAAATACAATATTTATGCACTGCCCTTAATAAAAATCTTCGTTCCACCAACAATCGTCTTCTACGATGTCCTTCTCACCGTTCTGGTTTCATTCATTCTTCTTTCTTTGTCCAGGCGGTTTTTCTTTGGAATGCGCTCCCTCTGAAAATCAGGACAGCAACCAGTCGGTTATCTTTTAAAGTGAAGGCACGTGAACATATCCGTCAGAAGTTGGCTGAAACATCCCAGCGCTGAGTTGCTGGATTTGTTTTCTCCTCTACCGATCGTTATTTTTCCTGACCAAGGTTTATTTTGTGTATATGTATGTATCTATATATTAGTATTTATTCTTGTATTTTATAGTCATTTCCGAGCTATCTATCCCGTATGTTGCACCTGCCATGGTATATCTCTGCATCACCCTAAGGTTGACTGGTAGAAAATGCCTCAGGCATTAAGTCCGCCTTTGTACAGTATTATTTTTTACTTGTGCATAAAGTTTTAATAAATACACACACGACACGAACATTTAGCAGTTCCTAATAATTTCCTTTTCCTGTATTAGTCGGTTCTTCGGTCACTAGACAATTCCTCACTACTTTTGACCGACTTCAAAAAGGAGGAGGTTATGTTTTCGGTTAGTTTTATTTTTCTGTGTAAGTACCTAGTAACGCTATGTAGGACTGAACAATATTTTCCTGTGTTGTCCCCGTCCATACAATCATCTGGTAAGGTTCAGAAGTAGCCGATTTTCGTGGTATGAATGTCATAGTCCGATCGTAGTATCAATGGTCATATCGTGATCTGCCTGGCCATTTCACGATACGCCACCATTTCATGATTTGGCCGGTTATATCACGAGGCGCCTAGTCGAAAGCAATATATTTATTGATATTTCCAGCTGATCACTGGGCATAACGCAAATGTCGTTAGTGGCACCCCAACCACATGGGTTAGGATCGGAAAAAAAAAAGAAAGATTAGAACTGTGACTAACTACATCCAAGTTGGTCGCAGTCGCAGTAACTTGTCTATGACTGCGCGGCAGCAAAGACAGGGTTATGTTTTTTACGCGTATCTGGGTCGATAGCCCAATTGCATCGCTGCCTGGGAAAATCATCAAACGCTGAGCGTTGAACGATATAATAATATGGCGGATGTTAGATGGTGAAATCATGAAATTGTCGGGCAGATCACGACATGGCCATTTCTACGATCGGAAGACGACATGGACATGTGATGCGAAGGAAGTTCTACGAGCATGTGAACAGAGAAGTAGGTATTATATACGTATACGAGGCAGTTCCAACAGCTACCTTCAGCTGTCCGCATGGAGGATGGATCTGGATCTGGATTGCCCATTAATGCAGTACTGGACCAGGCTGCATATTGACCATTCCGGATCCAAACCTAAATTTAGACTAAGATGAAACATAATTATTACATAGTGTAAGTACCTATTTCAATATTTTTATTATTGTAAAATTGTAATTTATAATGTTTTTATTGATGACTTTTGTAATGTTTAAATATTGGTCATCTTTTCATTATTTCTTAATGTACTTACTTATCTAATATTTTTAATTTCACATGTATGCCTAAATGGACTAGTTCTGAAACAAATGAATTTATTATTATTATCTATTATTTTTTTGGGGTAAATGTAATTTTTTTTTACTCATAATAATATGTAGGTAGGTATAGGTTTGCTTCTGGTCCCTGGGTATACCTAAAGCATACAGTGACTACGGCTCTCCTGACTGACGGCAGCATCAATCCATTGCAGTACCTACCTATCTAGTAAGTAGGTACGTTACTTTCCTACCATCAATACCGTCCCAACAAAATAATGAACGAAACTCATGTTGGAATATAACAAAATATATCCGTCCCACTTAAGGGGACTACATGACCTAAACTCAAGATTTATAATGCCTAAAAATATATGATCCACTGCAGTAAATAAAATCAGAAAAATATATGATATTCTTCAGGATATATGCTAGTTAGATAGTGTGTTGAAAACATAATACCTACAGCTAATTTGGTACGATAGAAAACAGTCACGAAGATACCTCAAAAAAATTCTGGTAACGATTAAAAACCATACTAATATGTAATGTAATGTATGTAAATAATGTACATGCAATCATTCTGGGTTTTTTTTCAGATTGTTCTTCAGGCAACATATTAAAGTGATAGTGTTATAATTTTTTAGTCCAATCAATGGATTTTTTGTAAATAGAGAATTGCTTCATATTTTGCAATAAATTACCAGCTTTGTGTCATCGCACTTCTCTTTATTTTCTATGCAGTCCGACAGTGACCGCGCTTTAGCTGTTGTTAGCCCCTTAAGTAGTTTGAGAGTCTTTAACTCTTTAATACATATTTACATTGTGCATAACTTTAATATAGTTTAGACACACCTCTCCTGCCAAATAAATAGGTATAATAAATTAAAAGTTGAAATTATAGCTGTGTCTTTCATTGGTTTTCAAAACCCAACACCTCATAATATAGGTGCAGCAGTAGCTTCTGATAAAATAAATTTTCTTTGGGTCGAGAAAGTGTTTGGAAGTATCATGCAAGTATGTTTCTACACAGTAGGTACCTACCTACCTATTCTACGTGTGAGTAGGTATAATTATAACCAAAGTCACTTAACCCACCAGCTAGAGTATCAATTACATACGTTTAATCTAATAATGTGTAACGTAATCCCTTATTTCCGTAGTGAAAGGCGTTTTGTTTGCGTGTGGCCGATGTGGCACAGACCTAAGAGTACCTACCTAATATTTAACTTCTCTAGGAAATGTTGGTAAGTATGTACAGCTGTTCTCAGTTCATGTAGTATTCAATCATGTGACTGACAGGGGAACGGGTTTGTAAAATTAGTTTAATACTTAAAAAAGCGAAAAGTGAAAGAACCTAAGGAAGAAAACGTAGGTACCTACTTCAACTAGTGGTTTGATTTTTTAACTCACGGACTAATGTTACCCGGTATTATACGGCTTAGGGGCCTACTCTCAACCCAATTCTTATATGTCGTATCTGTATCTGTTTACTGTGTGCACCTAAATAATAAAATAAATAAATAATATTCGTAATTATAATTTTTAGTTATAGTAGGTACCTACTCTTTTAGCTAATATTATCACCAACATCAAAAATTTGTGCAAAATGATTGGATAAACTGCCTTTGAGCTTTTCATATATATAAGTACCTTTTTTTTGCTATTTTATACTACTTAATATTATTTTTTATTCCGAAATATTGCGACCGACTATCGTAACAAAAATCAAGCAATTGCTGTAACCCGAAATCTTTTGTTATGTTGGACACTGATGAAGATTAAATTACTCGAAGCTCTTCTGGCCTAAAAGATGACTGTGCAGTTGGATGGTGGGTGGGATTACGTAAGCAATAAGATCCTTAAACTCTTTAAGCATATTTTGGTACCTTCGTTGATACATTAATTACATACATTACCGTTCGATGTCCACCGCGCACAGGATGGATAAAAAGCAGCACATGAAGTAATGTTTTGCTCTGTTGGTGTAATTGCTGTAATGGCGTTCCAGTAGGAGGATAAATAAATTAATTCGAGTCTGTCTTTCCGCAGGAATTTTACCTAGTTGCCTAAAAATGCGGTTGTAATCCCTATATAAAGACAAAATCGTAAAGACGCAGTTAATAATTATATGCCAATATCCTTACTAAAATTAAAGTTTTAAAAATACATCATATATATCAAATATTATAAACAGTAGACTAGCAATTTGGTTTTGAGCCAAACTATCGACAGCCGGTGCGGTGCAAAGTCTGACTGATATTTCAGAAAACACTCGGCAAAGAAAACCAGACCCTGGGAGTCTTTCTAGATTTAGCAAAGGCTTTCGACACGGTGTCTGTTTGTTCTTTTGAACAAATAAGAGACCATAGAAATAAGGGAAACGCCACTGAAACTTTTTACTGACTATTTAGATGGCCGATACCAATGAGTTATAATAGATAATATTATTACGAGTGATGAGCATTGAAATACTGGTTTTGGTATTCTTCAGGGGAGTATTCTGGGCCCCACGCTGTTCCTGATTTATATTAAAGACTTGTATAACCTAAATAACAAAGACAACAAAATTATATCACACGGCGTTAATATTTACCGCTACAACCAGTAGCGAACGGTTTGAAATCGCTCAGCTAAGTTTGAATACTGTGACTAGGCTTCAAAGCAATTTACTCAAAGTCAAAGCATTTATTTCAAGAGGCACTTTTGAACGTCAACATTTACATTAAAATAGACTTTATTCTAGTCGCCCCTTCCAAAAGGTAGTTTCGTACGGAGAAGAATAGGCAAGAAACTCCACCGTTACTCTTATAAAATGTGTTACAATATATTGTATACATTAATTATATAATTATATGTGAAGACGATGATCCTATGATAAAATTATCCTACCACAATAGGTAAAATAAATAAAAAAAATTAGCAATGACAAATAAGTTAATTATGTGATAGATACATGGTGCTCACATATTTACAAACATTGTAAAAGTATACGATTTTCCAAATTATTTAAACAAGTAATATGTCAGTGTGTGGGTTAAAGTAATCACAGAATGTAAATCAAAGTCACAAAAATAATAAATTATACACTACAAGTAGCCACAAGCTTGAGTTTGTCTAGACTCTTAGATTGTCCTATGGAGCTGGACCAGCATGTTTCCAAGCATTCTTATCTTGGATATAATCCTCTAATTTGTAATAAGCTTGTTTACAAAGTAAACTTTTTATATAAGTTTTCTTTCATTTAATTGCAATAGTTGACCGGTATTTTGTTGTAACATTTAACACAGTACCCCATAAAAGATTTATGTACTTTAGCTAATCTGAAAAATGGTTGATCCATTTTATTTTTATTTCTAGTATTAAAATTATGTCTATCACTTAGTTTATTAAAAAGATGTAGATTTTTCTTACATAAATAATATTTACATAAATGAATTGGCAAGGTCCCGTCATAATATTGATCGCGGTGACGTAGAATATAAAGGGCTCTGACAGCTCTCTTTTGCAAAATAAAGATGGATTCAATGTCAGCAGCCCGACCCCACAGTAAAATGCCATACGACATAATGCTGTGGAAGTAGCTAAAATAGACCAAACGCGCGGTTCCTACATCTGTTAACCTTCTTATCTTTCTAACAGCATAAGCGGCCGAGCTTAGCCGCCCCGCAAGAGATGTTATATGAGGTTCCCATTGTAATTTCTCGTCAAGCGTGACTAACATTAAATGCCGACAACACTAAATCTATCCACATCTCCATGCGCAAGCCTCGACTTAAAATTACTAACCCTCATCTATATGCGCATCTTTGTGGAAACCGTACAGTCAACATGTGTAATTGTCCGTTTATCCACAAAACGAGCAACATAAAATACCTGGGGGTAATAATGGATGACACACTCTTTTAGAAAACTTGTTGAAAGCCTAGTTAAAAGAGTGCACAAACTAAAATTAATGATAAAAACAATTGCGAACATTAGCATGTTCGACATTAATCACACAAGTTTATTTGGCCCTATACTGCATACTGCATTATTCAGCCTATAATGTTCCCACTGCTGGGGCACACGCCTCCTCTAGGTGAGAGGCAGTGGGCCGTAACCCACCACGCGGGCCCAATGCGGGGGTTGGTAGATGTCGGTAGATGGTAGACGGTAGATGTCACATGTCTTCGATTTTGATTCTATGTTCTATGTTTTTGATTCTAGGACATGCCGGTTTCCTCACGATGTTTTTCTTCAACGTTTTGAGAGCAATGGTGATGAAATAATTTACACAAAGTAAAGCGCCTGTCTGGGTTCGAACCTGCGACTTGCAGCTCGTAAGTCGCGGCCGTAACCATTGGGCCACCGCTGCTCCAGCAATATCCTTTGGTCCTATGTCAATCTATATTTCAATAGTGTATCACTTCTTGGGGTGGCGCACCAAAAACTAATTTGCTCTCTCTTGAAAGAGCTCAGAGAGCAATTTTAAAGGTAGCAAACTTCCATCCCTACTTCTTTCCTACAGATCTACTACATAAATCCTGCAACATACTGACTGTTCGCCAGCTTTTCATTATGCACTTAGTATTAAAACAGCACACTATGCTTACATAGAATGCTGACAATACTAACAAGAGACGGAATTATATATTATGCATATCTAATGCAACCTCAAAACATGTCATTGCTGTAGAAAGATTTTAACATTCTTAGGCCCATTTCTGTACGATAGAATAGAGTAGGTAAATAGAAAAGTCTAAGTATCTATAGCCACCTTAAGAATAGCTCTTGAAAGAGCTCAAAGAGCTATTCTTAAGGTGGCTACTTGCCGCCCTTTTCTTTTCCCCACTAACATACTGTACAAAGGTTGTAAAGTACTTACAGTTCGACAGTTATTTATAATGAGCACTGTACTAAAACAACACGCAGCGCTTCCATACAGCACTGAATTAACAAAAAGGAGACGGAAAGATATAGTTTGCCCTCAAAAAAGTACAAAACATGCTTTCACAGCCAAATTTTATATGTATGTACCTCGGACCGCTACTCTATAATAGGCTAAATGATAAAGAAAACATCTACTCCTTAAATCATAGTAACTGCAAAAAAAGACCTTATGGAGGCTCTTCAAACTATGTCCTATGAAGATACAGAGAAGTTATTACTTGTGTTAAAATAAATATTGTTCATAATAAACATATAATTTTATACACCTTTTTACATGATAAGTACCAATACGATATATATGATAATTATGTGATTATTTCATCAATTAATGTTACCTCCAATCGCCTGAAACACAGGATTATCTAGTTCAGGCACAAATCATAGGTGAACTTGACATAATAATTATGTAGATTTAAGAAAAACTGTATTTAACGTTAGTCCTTATATTTTTGAATAAATTATTATTATTATATCTTTATATTAAATTACTATAGCTGTCAAAAATTATATTCATTTATTCATTCGAATGCACAGACAAATAGAACCACTAATAGGCTATTGTAATTTTAGTTACCTAAGTTTTAATTTAGTTTTTATTTTATATTGTTTATTGATTACATTAAGTATTTATGCACTTTCTAACCCTGAAGAACAGGTTCAACCTAGATCAGGCAAATTAGCACCTGTGCTTTATTTCAATTGTAAAGGTACCTGTTTATTGTAAATGTGTCCCTTTTATAAATAAACGATTTTATTGTTATATTAATATTATTTATTATTATATGAGTACATAAACCTCATTACCTAATAGTTAATATTCTTTAAATTTTAGTTCTGTTCCAATTTTAATCAAATGTTTTGCTCAATAATTAATCAACTTTTGTTGCCGACTGTACATGTAATTTAATTTCCACCTACCCAAAAATAATCTAAATTTCACGTGACTACCGAAACGTATCAGAAACCTAATAAATGAGCTCCGGTATAAGATTAAGCGTTTATGATACAAATGGAGCCGAAACAAATTGGTTCTGCCTGATGTAGGGTCAGGGAATTAAATTAACTTTATAGGTACCCAATTCATCTTTTGCCACAAGGTAGACAAGTACGCACGGCTACAGATCAAGCTATACATTTCCAGTATAGGCTGATCTCGCATTGTGTATGGTTTGTGTAATGAGAGGTCAGTGTAAACTGGAAGTGTATAGCTTGTACATCTGCCAACTTATTTGAGAAAGCTTGTATCTAGGTACTCTGTGATTAAATAAAAAAAACTTGATATATTATGGGCTGTGAAAATCTTGTTGTGATAATCTAGTGGGAATTATTATTGTGGTAAACGATTAATTAATTATATAAGTAATATAAGTTTTATTTTTCCTAATATATTTTTAAATTTTACAACATTGCTTTAAAAGCTAACAGATTTAAAATTCAGTCATTATTAGTTATTTTGTATATTAATAGTTATTTTATTTGAAAGGCGGATCTGATATATTATGTACAATGCAGCAATGGACTGCCTCGTTGGTCTAGTGATTGTAAACACTAAGTACTGTTGTGTGTTATTGGATTTTCCATGGAATTTCTCAGTAGCAGCACGGAGTCTGGATTTGTGCCCGCGGTCCCTGTCGGACTGCATAGAAAAGAAAGAGAAGCACGATGACACAAAGCTGGTAATTTATTGCAAAATATGAAGCAATTCTCTATTTACAAAACATCTATTAATAGGACTAAAAAAATAAAACACTATCACGTTTATATGTTGGTTGAAGAACAATCTGAAGAAAAAAGCAGAACGATTGCATGTATATTTGTATGGTTTTTAATCGTTAAAAGAATTTATTAGAGGTATCTTCGTGACTTTTTTCTATCGTACCTAATTAGTTGTATTATGTTTTCAACACACTATCCTAACTAGCATAAATTATCCTGAAGAATATCATATATTATATATTTTCTGATTTTGTTTACTACAGTGGATCATATACTTTTAGGCATTATAAAACTTGCGTTTACGTCATGTAGTCCCCTTAAGAGCGCGCCTAAAGCCAGTAAAATTTTAGTAGTATGTATAGTATAGTGCGTAGTATGCGCCAAAACTGTTATATCGTAATAAATCCAAAACTAAAAGGAATTACATAAAATGCCTAAGCACAGCCTTTACTCTTGTATAAATGTAATTAATTATCAGATTTTTGTCGCAATAGGCATTACCGTATTGAGTACAAAACGGAAAAATATGAGAATTAGAGGTTACTTCGTGATTTTTTTATATCGAGGAAATGTTATTATTTCATATTTTTGATCAAAGTGAACCCTCGGAAATATCATGTAGTTATTCATACATTTTTATTTTAAGATTTTGTCCGGAATTTTTCATGTAAAATCAAATATAATATAAGATTGGTAATTTTGCTTTATACGCGCTCTTAATATGAATTATTCTAAGGCATAACCACTACTGCACGATACGTCATAACTGGCGGGTGCCTACTTGGTGCTGCCAGCCGTCATTAACAGTAGAGTAGGTACCTTATACAGGGTGGTATAGGGACACGACGCGCAAACTGTAACCATGTATATTAAATTAATAATCTTTCTTTTTCTTTCTTTCTTTTTTTTTCTAGTAAATAAATATACTTAAATAATATTATAAACGCGAAAGCTAATCTTTTTGGTGGTTACATTTTCACGCATTGACGGCTAATCGGATATACAATGTGGACACTACAATACGACAATAAATGAAAACACTGGAAATACTAATGCATAGGAGTATTTTGAAACTATCAAATTAATCCTAACACCGCAATAACAAAAGTGATTTTTTCAAACAAACTAAATAGTAGTGATGGGCCGACTATGGGTTTTGCCAATCTTTGACTAGCTATAGTGACTAAACTATTGGATATATTTGATTGATTTTTTGTATGCAGGCTAGGAACATCATTAGATATACGCAGTTTAATTTATTGTCGTATTGTCGTCTCAAAATTGTAGATGACATTTGATTTCATCGTAATCCGTGGCAATTGACCTGGGGTAGGATATAGGATACATTTTATCCCGGTAGTAGGTAAGTTCCCGTAGAACAACTTCCGACCAAAGCTGCGGGCAAAATATAATTTATTAATATTGAGTAGAACTATAGTTAATTAATTGAAATATTACTTATATTCGGTAAATATATATTTTTTTATTTGCCAAATAAGTAGCAATAAGTACCAACATAACAAACAGGCGCCACGCGACTCTAGTAGAACAACTCCTATGAAAACTTCATGGAAATGGTTCTACATGAGTCGCGTTGCGCCTGACTGCGGTAGCCTTAATACTAATAGCTGTTACAGTTCGCGGGATAAGAGTTTGGCTTTGACCTTCGGATTTTTGAAGTTTTGATTGTACAACAGGAGTGCGCGGTACGTCGTATCGATGCGAGAGGCAGGGAACGACTGGAGCGCCAATCAGAGCACCGCGTGCGCCTACACACCCGCCCCGCACCCCGCTAATTGCCCGTTGATACCCAATTTCTGATTTCTGCGCAATAACGGTCAAAGCCAAACTCTTATCGCGCGAGCTGTACTAGAGTAAATTGCTTTGAGCCCGTTGTAATAAAAAAAAAATACAAAAATCTTTTGTATTCCTTAAAAATACCTTTCAAAATAAAAATAAAACATCTATCAATATGTTTCCCTTTATTATATTTTAACATGATTTATCGCAATTATCGTCAAAATTCCTAAATTTTTTCATGAAAAATAATATTACCAAAAAAATTCCTTCTCGGCTTCGTTATCGCGTCGCAGATTATTGGGAAGCTTACAGAAATAAACATTGTTCATGAAAATGTTTGCCCTCAGCGGATAGGGCCTCAGACGGGAGAGGAATAAGTAAATTGTTCAGACGCAGAACAAATCAACAGGTTCAAGGAAAAATTAATTAGGTACATAACTTACAATGTACCTGTACGTACATCATTTTACCTGGAAAAGATCATTATTTAAATTCCTTGAATAAAATAATCTATACCTAAAAGAATAAACCTCAATCAAAATAATTAATTTAATTTGATTATCACAGGTTCCAAGAAATAAAAGCGCATCCATAGCCGCGATCCCGCGGCCCGTTAACTGACAAGCGCCAGTCGTTGCTACGCCTCGCCTGTCGAGGCCTGGCGCGGCCCGTACCGAGCATTCACACGGCGTGTGTCGGCCTGGTGCGGCCTGTTGACCGCTAAATGGCATGGCTGCGCGTGTAGCCGCTATGGTTCTATTCAGAGGTCAACATTTGGTGAACAAAGTAAAAAGAAAGGAGAAATAACGCACCCGTACAGGCCGCGACAGGCGCGCGCCGTCGCACCGCGTCAGGCTACGCCTTTGAACTTATGGAGGCATGAGGAGCAGGGTGTAAAGTTCACTCATACCCATAGTAAAGGGAGGATCCTCCGACCAGACGGATGTTGTGTCTGGTGGGCAAATACCCTCAGTCGGGGTTGCGAAAGGATCGTACGTTCCCGCGACCCCCGGCGTAGGTGTGAGATGGAACACCGGGGTTTTTAGTCAGTAAGAGTCTGACATACTCCGCCGCCCGCCCCATGGCGGCGGACATCCATGAATTTTCCACCAGGGAAACAAAAAATAAAATGGTGGGCAACTGCCCGACGATAGAAAGAAAGAAAGAAAATTTATTTGTAAAACATGCGTTTACATAAACTGACCAATCAGACATGCAAGGTATTGAATTCATAATGTTGTGTGCGTCCATGTTTTGCATGTTTTTTTTTGTTTTTTTTTTTTTATTGTCTTGATGTCGGGACGTTGTATATATGCCAGTTGCGCGGTAAACTCTGCTTGCACGATGCAGGATTTTGCGTGACGTCAGTGTGATGCGTAGTTCACATATGGCGATGTAGATACCGCTACAAACTTACCGATTCCCGACGTATCCAATGGGCAACTACAGGCCACCGAAGACCTCATCGGATGCGAAGGTTCACAAGGCCGGTCGCATCGGCCTGTGAAAAAGCGGGCTGTGGGACTGCAATATAATGCCGCGGTCCCATGGCTCGTTAAAACTAATGGGCCGCGCCAGGCGTTGCTACGCCTGACGAGGCCTGTCGCTGCCCGTGCCGAGCATTCCCATACAGACAGCAAAAAGAAACGCGGCCATTCAGGCTGGACAGGCGTCCCCGCGCCGCGCCTTTCTTTGATCTTACCAACTTCTGACGGATCGGATGGGCGGCGACAGGCTGCCGCAGGCCTTATTGGATTCGACGGTTATCACGGCCTGGCGGCCTGGCCTGGCGCGGTGCGGCCGTCGGAACTCGGCATAAGTTGTTGGGGTTGCCGCGGCATTGTAGTGCGTCGTAAATGTTCGCAAATGCGTGCGTTGACGGTTTTCACGCTAAAGTACGTAAAAAAGTGGCGTCACTATTTCAAAGACTGCGCGGTAGCACCAACCGCATTTTGAAAATGATTGCATCCCAACATGACTGTCCCATACAGGCACACTGGGTGGGAATAGTTACGGGGCAATTGTAGTTAAATAAAATTGTTTTTTTTGAATATATTATGTAGGTACCTACTGACATAGATCTTAAGAAAAATTGTTACTAACACTTATATGGATTCTGTCCGAAATAAAATAAACATCAGAATATAAGACCAGTCTTTGAAACTAAACAAAGCCTGCATAATCAGCCTATAATGTTCCCAGTACTGGGACATAGGCCTACTCTCTGTGAGAGGGACTGGGCCGTAATCCACCGCGCGAGCCCAGCGCGGGTTAGTAAATGTCACATGTCTTCGAATTTTTGGTCCTAGGACATACCGGTTTCCTCACGATCTTTTCCTTCACCGCTTTGAGAGCAGTGGTGATGAAATAATTTACAAAAAGCAAAGCACCTGTCTGGGTTCAAACCTACGACCTACAACTTGTGTGTCGCGGCCGTTAACACTGGGCCACCACTGCTCCATCCAAACGATGCCTGTTAAATGAATCAAGTAAAATAATGAATATTAAATAAATAAATAAATATTATGTTTCAATCATAATGGGGCATGTTTGTGGCATGTAAGTGGGGACCATTAACAGCATTTTTTTAATTAGAAAACTCGCTGTGTAGTTAGCAAAATATACTTATTGAATGAAAATTGACTTCTATTGTGTTTTAGATTAACTTGGGTGTAGTATCCCAAGATTTCAGTAACAGCAGAAGTAAAAATAAGTAATAGTTAGTATAATAGATCGAACATTATTAACTTCCTCTGAGTGGTGTGAGGTATTATACTTTCTTTTCTTTATTTCTTACTAGCGTCTGCAATTGAAATTTCTTGTTCCCCGACCCACCCCGTCGCATCGCATCGCCTGCCCATGCTATTACTTCGTTTTCCCTAAACGTTCTTTCTGACTTTTTTTTCTTTTTGCTCGGCTCCTGAGGGTCCTAGCGTGGTGTTAGCCTAAAGCCTTCCTCAAGAATTGGGCTATCAAATGCAACAATAATTTTTCAAATCCAACTGGTAGTTCCAGAGATTACCCACTACACACACACACACACAAACGAACAAATTCTACCTACCTCTTTATAATATTAGGAAAAAAAAAATTAACAGAAATAAATATCAGTTTAATGTAGGGTTATGATGAGTTATGTACCCACCTACTCGTATAACTTTAAATCGTTTTGTAGCGGTATCTACATCGCCACATGCGAACTACCCACCACACTGACGACGTCACGCAAAATCCTGCATCGCGCAAGCAGAGTTTACCGCGCAACTAGCATATACATGTACTACGTCCCGACATCAAACGTCAGACAGTTGCCCACCAGACACGACACCCGTCTGGTCGGAGGATCCTCCCTTTTCTATGGAGGTACGAGTGAACTTTACACCCTGTTCATCATGCCTCAATACACTAGTATTGTACACAATACCCCGACGTGATCGTGACGTGTAACGTGTGTCCTTTTTGTGTCTGTCTGCATAGAGCTTCTCAAGTACCCAACATATTTTGATGCTGTGCTCAAGAGAATTTATTCCTGAAGGTTTGTGTGTATGACACATTAATATTGGACTACCAGTAGATCACACCCGAGCGAAGCAGGGATGGGTCACTAGAATTCTCTAAAGATGCAATAAGGCATTCATGGCTCATTGGAAATAGCTGTCCAAAACCGGACAAACTACTGATCACGCGTCACATGTAAGATGGTAAGTACCACGGCGGCCGCTGTTAGAGGCGGCACCCTCAACACTTTCCAAACAAACCAAGCAAGTCACCATTTACTCGCACTACGACTCAAATGACGTACCTATAGAAACTGACGTCTTTGAAGGCAGTTTATGACAGAAATTGTGCGCTGAACGCACTTTCAGGGCCACGAACTTGTTTAGTACTGCCGTCTCTAGACGCTGCTACGATTTCGTACTCTGTGGTAGGTGCCAAAGAAGTGTTACATGGAGAAAAAGAAAATCATCATTAATTAGTATTGAGATATTTTGATTAGTTAGTGATAACGGCGACCTTCGACTTTTCTCACTTCTTCTTAGAGAATTTATCTTAGCCGACGAGCTTCTTTTGTGTAGGTACTCTCTATAGGTAGTTAACATTTTACTTTGGTAAAAGTTATAGGTAGGTTGTAATGTAAGTACCCAAGCAAAAACTGCATGCCAAATTTTAATTTTTATATTTAATTAATTATTTTTTTAATTATATAATTATTATATATTCAATAATTCACAATTAAATTTATAAACTTCATATAATAACCAAACCTAACTAAAACTAATAACAAATTAAAACATGGCGTCGAAAAACTCCGCATCGCTGTCGACTGGTAATGTACGAGTACCTACCCAAGAGACTGGCGGCATTGCTACGTCGCGTCGTAAAAGGCAGCCCTTGGGTCACGGGATGATGGGAAGTGTCAACCAGCCGTTTGGAGGTTTCGTTGAATTTCTTTTTATTTTCTAACTATTTGTACGCCTTCTGGTATGAGATGCACACTATTCATAATTTTTAAGAACTTGTTTATCTTGTACATAAGTTAAGAAAATCTATAATTTATATCTTAGGTACGGCTTATGGCCG
The DNA here is from genome assembly GCA_937001585.2 of Brachylomia viminalis. Classification (NCBI taxonomy): domain Eukaryota; kingdom Metazoa; phylum Arthropoda; class Insecta; order Lepidoptera; family Noctuidae; genus Brachylomia; species Brachylomia viminalis. The sequence goes on from OW443299.2 coordinate 18,325,925, forward strand.
ATGGCCGGTGAAGCAGACAAGTCCTGGTTTTTTTCTATACCGAATTCTCTATCTTAGATTACAATCTGTAAATAAGAAATATGCCGTACCTAAATGCTTAATAAACTCGCTTTTGTTTAATTTCAGAAATCGTTCAAGCATTTTGATTATCAAACACACTCCATTGTTGTTTATTTTGAGTTATTCGCAATTTTTTCTCCGTTTATTCGCAAATAGAGAGTTAAATGGAGAGGCTACAGAGGCATAATTTTATATCACCACTAGCTGTTGCCCGTGGTTTCAGCCACGTCGCACAGGACCTACTTCATGTGGGGATTAAAAGCATTCAATATCCTTCTCGTGTCAAACTTGGTGTAGTACCTACTTGAGGCGTCAAGAAGTAAACAAACAGACACAAAAAATCCGGTCTATTCTGTAAACATCTCAACGTGAAACTGAAGTGAATGTCGCAATACAAGGAGGAGAAATACTGGTTCGAGCAAAAACAGTATTTCATTTAGATAGAAAACAATGGGAACTATATTTTCTATCACCAAAATTTATATTTGTCATCAAGTTGTATCACCTAATAAATAGATCTATCGCCACGAAATATTTTCGTTCTCAGATAAACAAAAATTGTTCTCAGGTTGATATCTCAGGATTTTAGGTGATTTATTGTGGAACTGATTTTGCATTGTTTGGTGACTACATTTTGGTGACAGATCTACTATTTGGAGGACAAACCCTATTATTTAAGAAACACAAAACTAATTAAATTGGTAATAGCTTAAATGATACCCGAGACAAATTACCAGGAGAAACTGGATGCAATCTGGACTTTAGGGCACCCCGACTCGGACAGGTTAGGTTAGAAGGGGATGGCGGGGTCGAGAGACCCCGCCATCCCCTTCGTGGTTATTTTTTTATAAACCACCCAGAAGTAGGAGCCCCGCGAAGCGGGGCTCCGTCGACCAAGCCCTACCGTCGACATATTATGTATATCAATCGATCCGTGGTGAATAAGAAAACTACTACTATTGGTGATCTCTTTAAATTAGTTTGCTTAAATACTTATTAGGACACACCTATTATAATACATACAACAACATTTATTTGGTACTAGACCTTATATCTCAGGATTTTAGGTGATTTATTGTGGAACTGATTTTGCATTGTTTGGTGACTACATTTTGGTGACAGATCTACTATTTGGAGGACAAACCCTATTATTTAAGAAACACAAAACTAATTAAATTGGTAATAGCTTAAATGATACCCGAAAACAATAGCGATTTTCGACATGGTTTGCATTTTTGCCCGAAAACTATATTTATTTTCGTTTTTCGGTACGTTTTTGTTTGGAAACAATTTAGTAAAATTATAAATCATTAAATTTAACCGTTTTTATCTCAAATCAAACGCTGTATTTCTCTGAAAAAAAAATAACTGTTGGTCCAGTATTTAATTATTTTCGGCCACTACCGTAAACCATTTTTGTTGGCCGTAAACTCAAAATAATCGATAGTGGAAATTTCTGTCGTCAATTGCAGAAAAATGAAAATAGAAGAATGCAACAACACTATACAAAATTTACCCAGGCCCGACACGAAAGAGACATATTCCATTTAAAAGCAACTGATAATGAATACAATAAAAACTATATATTTTTGTTACCCTTAATATTATAAAAAAAAAACTGGATGTCTCTTTCGTGTCAGGCCTGGGTCACAAATGACCATTCTTCTTTACCGACTTACAAGAAGGAAGAGGTTATTATGTATGTTGTACCTATGTGGTTATATTATTATTTGTGTATTCGTCGTGTGTATTTTTTTTATGTAGGTACCTTTGTTCATCGATATTTTCGTCAAACTGTGGACGGATTTGGATTTTCGTTTTGATTTGGTAGAGGAAGCTTGCGCGGTGGTCACATAATATGAGCTTTATTAACTTTGCTTGAGTAGTTTTTGAGTAAGCTTCGTTATTACGTATTTAATCCACATTGTGTATCTTGATGATGTTATAATAGGTACTTCCTGTCACTGTTGTTTACATAGCAAGTAGTGGTGAAAGGTACCATAACAAAAAAGTGGAATATAAAAAACTTTTTTAACAAAAAAAAAACCGACTTCCAAAAAAAAACACTACGAAGTGAAAAATAAGTTTAATTTCAGATGTCGGTGGCAAAAACTAAAATACAGATCCAAATTTTCACATTTTATTGTAAAAAAGTTTATAAGTACGACGACGCAGTAAATTTTTCACATTGATAGTTTAACTAAGATTACCTTCAATGGCGCTTCACACCGTGTGAAATAACTGGTCCACATTCGTTAGCATACCATGAATATTCTACCACGCTCGTGCTGCGTTCAATATCGCGGTCGAGGAAAGTAACTTGCCTATATATTTTCCTAATCGCCTCTAATAATTGTGTTTTGACGTTACGGATCTTAAGTGAATTTTGAATCGGAAATATTATAAATTGATGCAATATTTTTTATTTAAATTGTATCCATCCATACTTCACTTAATATTTAAATGCGTAAGTAACTCTGGCTGTTAACTTTTCACGCCTAAACCACAGAACCAAGCCTTATTCAATTTGACAGATAGATAGCCCGGGACCTGGAGAAGGACTTGGGATACATTTAATATTGAATATTTGTATCAAAATACACGCAGACGAAGTCACGAGTTGTGAAAGTTTATATGTTTGGATGTTTATTACTCAAACACGTAAAAAAGCCTGAACGGATTTGTATAAAATTTGGCACACAGATAGTTTATAACCAGGATTAATACATAGGATAGGATCGAGGTTTATTTATTTATTTATTATTCACAAAATCCACAGCTCATTGAAGTTTTATCTTAAAATTATATATAAACTAGTCTCACAGTATCATACAATACATGTAGCAGACACAAACATACAGAATGAAGTGAACTGCTAGCACCATCTAAGCATTGATAAGTGTACAGTGTGGGTGAGTGTGTAGGAGTGTGCATGAGATGTTGCTAATGGACGTGTGTGAGTGGTATGTGAAACCCCAAGATCGGTTGTTACTTTGTTAGTTGTTTATTTCAAGCTAATTTAATTGATAGATTTCATTGTCATGGTGAATTGATTTTGATGTTGTTGTAGTAAATGTAACACTTTAACTACATTGTTGTCATGAATACAATAATAGATTGATTGTGTGTGATGCATCAAGGTCATGTCTATCCTCCATTGTGAACAACTTTTTGTATAAAATGATTGCTTTAGTGGCCGTTTTATTTAAGGTTCCCGCAGACAGGTGCCTCGAGACTTTAGCAGAACAATTTCCATGAAAACTTTATGGAATGGTTCTGCTAGATTCGCGTCCCATCGTTGCGTCGCGCTTCTCGTCCTAGCCTTTAGGCTTTTAGAGACGTTAAAGTTCTTAATTATGACGTGTTTCAATGGAGTGTACAAAACATGATCGTTTGTAAAAGGTAGGAAGGATAATTGTTTTCACGTACCTAACTTTACAATTTCATATACTACCTATAAGTTTTCTTTGACTCTTAGTAATACCGTCATGTAGATTTTTTTCAATAAATTTCATTGCAAACAGAATAAGGTAGCAGGCACCGTATTTGTCATAATCATGCGTTAATAAGGGACTTGCCAGCATAGTATAGTAGTCTTTGTAAGGGACTAACCGAATGGAGCGAGTAATAAGTTTATATCAGGAAACCTCTGGTCGAGTATCCTGTTAGTAGTTATTTTGTTATTCTATATGTAATAGGAAGGTACGTTGTTATCCTAAAAATACATCAGTAACAACGGTTTGAACAAAAAGGGGAAATATTTTAATGGCGACCATTGTTTATTGTCATCTTTATTAATATAAAATTGCGGTAATTCATTTATGAACTAAGCTTTTAAACGAAGAATGCTTAAATTTCTGTGAAAGTTACTACTTACTATCTTTGTCACCGGACAGGAGAACGAAACTGCGTTATTAGAACTTAAGGCTCCATTTACTCCACATGCGGTAACGGTCAGCATTACATAAACATTACTATACACGTGTATTATATAAGTTTCTTCACCATAAGTTAGGCCAAGTGAACTTGCCTGTTTACTGGCCCGCTAGCTAGACATAGCGCGCGCGGCAGTCGCTTACCGCCATTCGACGACCGCGCTACACTCTCGGCCAAATGTTTTGTTTTGTACAATGGCGTGCGTCTACTTCATAAACACGCCAAATGTCTATGTTTACAAATATGGGCCCATTTAAACTGTGCCCATTTGTCGGGCCGCAATTGTAAGCAATTGATGAATTTAAGATTTAGCCAGAGCGCAATGGAAATTCGGTTTCGCTAAATGCTCTCGAAAACTTTTCTTTCGCAGTTTTCCAAGTGAGAAATTAAGATATAAGTGACTAAGTATTATTAAGTGGAGTGCAACATTATGTTTGTACTTTAATGATAAGTGTTTTGATGAATAAAGCCAGTTTAGAAAGTAAGTTTAATTATTTTTTAACGTGAGTGAACTTGAAGATAGCATTATAACTCTACGCGAAGAATACACTACACAAACGAAGGTAAGTTTATCCAAAAACAATTTGTTTTATAAAGATATGTATCTGTATTTTAAATTTAGCATTGTTTATATAAAAATAAACAAGTGACTACCACAAATTAGGTACTCTTTCAAGTTCGTCATTTGAATATTTTACGTGCGAAGTAGGATAGCAATTTTGTAATTAGAATACCTAACAATGGTACATGGTGTCTACGTAGCAAGGCCAGGGTTAATAACTTAGCTGTCATAAATTTTACACAGACTATTAAAGTAAGAACGGACCTACACAGTCAGAAAGTTTTAGCCCTCGGGCCATATTGAGGCTTGTTCAGTACCTTACCTACTGACTGTATTGTTAAAATTTAATGTTGCTTTTAATGAGATAACTCGGAGCTCTCCTGGTTTCAGGTCGTTAAGTTTCTCTTTAGTTATTCAAAAGTGTGTAGCAGAGTATTTCATTATTTAGTTTAAGTAAGAGTTATTAACTGTTTCTTTTGTTTTTTCTCATACATTTTGTTATCTATTAAGTTATAAGTGGTAAACTACTAACCAATTTAAAGAAGTCACCTTTAAATTTATAGTATTTTTGTCCCACTGCCTGCATATAGACTGATTTACACGATGCGGTTTAATTGTAAGTTACATGCAATAAGTTACAACAATAAAAGCACCGTCTAAATAGTGTTTAGACCAATGAGTGTCTATGATCAAAGTGGTCTATATCGGGGTTAGTAATATATGATATAATTAAAAAATCTCTAATATTTACAAGATAATTATAACAACTGAATCTTTAATTTTATTTGATAAAATGATCAATTAATAGAATAAACGATTGATATAATTTTAAAATAACAAATTTTTTATGCATAGCATATATTGAACGAAAACGCCTTGAACGGTTTTGTAATTTCATAGTTAGTGACCTGAGTAGATATTCCTAGTAACTGATTACCACCTGCCAAGATAGCACCAACAATAGAGGGGATCTGGCGCTAGGCGGCCGCTGCCGATGCCGCGGCACGCTCGCTTCGCTCGCTCGCCTTCGCGCGTTAATGGTCACTGTTCTAACCTAACCTAGCCCAAATGATTCACCAACAATACAGGCGATCTGGCTTCTAACCTAACCTATCAGAGTCGGATGGCTCTGAATCGGGGTGTTAACCATATTGATGGTATCAATATAATATATATTTTAAACGATAGACCTAATGATTTTCGATTAAATAAACGTTATATGCAATAACGATATATCCAATAACGTTTTACGAAATAAGTTTTAGAGTTTAGAAATGTCATATGTAGAGAAATTATATCAACAGTTGGTATATTCACGTTGATAACATCTTGTGAACGTTATTGAAATGAAAATATACCAAATAACTTTATATGATTATTATGAGACGCACACCTATATCGACCCCAGGAGTCAACGACGACCTGTAGGTCATAGGTTGTTTTTTTCTTTTACATTTCACCACAGTTAGACGTTAGTCAAAACACATTTGAAGTTGATGAATTTTCAATAATGCAATATTAGCTCAGCAAAACTGAAAAACATGGCAAATGGTCTATGAGACAAAAAAGTTTGGGGACTTCTGGTTTAGACGATGTAAGTCATTTGTTGCTTCAATTTTATTATAATATGCCAAGAAACTTGCATCGTGTAAATAGGGCTTTAGGCTCTACGTTTTAAGCTTCCTTCATCATCGTCAACTGCTGGACGTAGGCCTCTCCTAGCGAACGCCACTGAGCCCGTTTGCCTAAACACGGTCTCCACTCTAAAACTCCTTCTAATGCTTCATTGGTTTGTGCCCATCTCGTCCAGGTGTCACAACTTACGTCATAGATTTAAGTTTAAAGTCAATTATCTTCTCATTCAATGAAAATAAGATTGCAAATTGCAATACTCAATCCACTATAGCCCTAATAACATCTTGCATCAGGGGGCAATCAATGCTCCAAGTGTAGTTATAATGCCAATACTCTTTCACTGTTGTCTATCATCATAAGCCATAGCATTCTGCTTACGTGATGGCTACTATAAATGGAAAACTATACGTTCTATAGGTACGAACATTTATCTAATTATTTATTCATTATCTTGATTTATTACGAGTACTTACTCGTTGCTGCCCGCGGCTTCGCCTGGGTGGATGTCGGATATTGTCCCACGGGAACGTGCTACCGGGATAAAAAGTAGCGTTTGTCCTTCCCCTAGATGCCGTCTATCTCCTTGCCAAATTTTATGGAAATACAAAATCTAAATCAAAAGTCATTTATTCAAATTAGGCTGAGAATCAGCACTTTTTGAACGTCAAAATCACATAAGACAGTCCCCCCAAAACGCCCACCCTTCACCACTTCCTAGTGCTTTAGCTGGGAAGAAGAAGTGGCGGAACAAACTCCCCAGCAGCACTGCTGTCTGTTCAGTTAAAAGAACTGGATTCTATATAGTAATAAGTAATTAACATTACGAAACACAAAAATATTAAAATTATTTGCCATATGTCAGCTAGCACACGCCAATATTTAAAACTATAGTCAAGCAGAAATAAATAATAAAAACAAAAACGCAAACAGAACTTAATACATAATAAAAAGCCTCCTGGCATAAAGGGCGTACCCGCTTACATATGCAATGCTACATTATGTTTATATATAGCTGTAACTTGTAGCCACAAATGATAAACTAGGACCTTCGAAGTAAAATAAAGAAACATTAATTACTAATAACAATAACAAAACCATAGTCAGCAAGCAAATACGTTCACGGTTTAAGCGTGAAAAGGTAACACACAGACAGAGTTACTTTTGAGTTTTTAATATTAGTATGGATTAGTATTTTAAATTACAGCGAGTATTCACAATTGTGAAACTTAATTCGCATTTTACCAGTTTTGTTGTAGGTAAGTCCCCTATAAGTAGTCCCATTGTAAGGGGCGAGACCATTGCTCCACCAATCCAGACTCGTCTGCTATTGACAAGGTCCTAATGGAAAATCTCAACAGCGGTTTGTCCGACAACGGATCGAACACAGGACCCGACGCTCGCTGGCGCACTTTTGCAACACTAAAGCTAAGCGCGTACTACGATTTTATTATCGTAAACGAAAATAATTTTTCAAGGGATTTCTCGAGCGATTTTTCACCGCAGTGTGCGAACTCTAGTATAAGTATTGGTACACAGATTTGCGATTATTATCCGAATAGATAAAAACTCGTAGTGCGCGCTCAACCTTAATCAACAAACAGCAGCCTAATTGCGTAACGCACTCACAATTGTAATACTTTTGAAAATTCCACTGTATGTATCATTACGTAAAAAAACTGCTCAATAAACAAACATAATTATTATGCTCCTTAACAGTGGTCCACATCGACTTTTTTGAAGTCTCTTGTAGAATGCTTTCTAAAACCTTAAATAAAAACAAATATCCCTTAAATAAACCTTAAAACCCTTAAATCAGCGATTTTTTTATTATAGTTTAGGAGAAAACTTAGCTCCGAGAATTTTTTTTTTTCGAAACTTAAATATGTAAATGGTTTGTGGTAGACCTCTCAGTAATTTAGATCACTTTTCTTTCTGGACCACTAAACGGGCCACCGTGTGTAAGGCAATGGATTATGGATCCTCTTCAAAATGAATGGAATTATGACAATCGTAATTCCCTTCATTTTGAACAGTGACTTACGCAATAGGGGTGCACCGTGAAGGACTACTTTTTTTCTTTCTAATTAGAATGACAAATTAATCATTCTGTATGTTGACTTCAGAAATAGCAACGTTATAATATTTTAGCTTGGTCTATTTATTCACAAGTGAACCACTTTGGCGTTGAAACTAAAATGCAAATCAGGCGCAACTTTCGTTTGAAAGTTCAGCTATTTGTGCCATCTGATGCACGTTACATTTGCATCTTTATCTCAGGGATGCTTTAACAGGTTGTCAACCTTTTTCTCTTGCATGAAAACAAAGAAAATGATTCAAAAAAAGATCTTGGGTCATGTAATTTCTGAACTAAAATCTGTTTATTCTTCTCTAAACACCAATGTCAGTTTGTTCTATTATTGTAATAAGTTGCAATCATGTTTTAATGTGTCAAACTGAAGAGTTCCTATCTCCGACTATATGACTCCATTTAAAACACTGGTATTCAGCTGCACCCAGTTAGACTGAAGACGGCGAAGTAAAACATCGTGACATGTGACATCTACCGCACCGCGCTGGGCCTGCGTGATAGATTACGGCCCACTCCCTCTCATAGAGAAGAGGCCTATGTCCCAGCAGTGGCAACATTATAGGCTGGCTATGCGGTTAGACTGGAAGCTGACCCCAGTAGGTTGTGGAAAGGCTAGGCAGACGCTGAGATGCTGACACAATAGCCCAATTTTCCCGAAACATTTTAGAATAGAGTAAAAACGTAAACAATCATAAATTCATTCGTATTGCCGAACTGCAACAATCAACGTAATTGACGAGTGGGTTAACTACCCACAATAATTAACTATAGGACCTACCGTCATATCGTGCATGAATACTTCACTGAAAATTACCGCCTGAAATAGTCTCCATACAAATTTACTTATTTAAATGCCTCATACCATAATGACAGGTCTTAACTTAATGCAATAGCCAAGTCTCACACACAAAATTAAAATTAAAGCACAGAATATTATCTCAAGATCATACAGATCATTGTTTGTAACATAGCGTAAACAATAGTTCTTTTGCGAATTCAATTTCGACCTGAATATAATTGATGGTGCGAATTGCTCGCGTTAGAACATGAAATTGAATATCGACTGAACATCAAACTGCACCCTAATTGCGTAAATTGGAGCTGATCCATACGCCATGTTCGTAAACGGGCGCCGTCAGTAGGCACTGGTCATTTCTTAGCTGCCACGGCTTATTTTAATTTCTGAATTGTTATCTTTTATTACGGACGCTTTTAACGTACACGTCTTTCTACATCGTTCTCACATGTATGATTTCAACATGAATGATGTAACCACTTTTTTGTAACAATATTTTGATTTAAAAGAGTGTCCATAGAGTTTCTTGCCTGTTCTTCTCCATAGAAAGAAAAGAAGAAAGAAATGGGCAACTAGCTTCATCTTTCTGACTGACCAACCCCTTTACGGACGCTTTACGGGCGCTTTTTGTATGAATGATGTAACCACTTTTTTGTAACAATATTTTGATTTAAAAGAGTGTCCATGGAGTTTCTTGCCCGTTCTTCTCCATAGTTACCTTACGCTTTGGAATGGGCAACTAGCTTCATCTTTCTGACTGACCAACCCCTTGACAATTCAAAAGTGCCTGTAATTGGTTTATTTGAAATAAATGCTTTGAGTTTGAGTATCTGAATAGTTTTGGAGGATATTGCTAATCCATTGCTTCATGTGTTAGAAAACTTTGTCTTATCTACAACGTAAATAACCCAATGAATGTTGTTGAACTGTGAAAATGAAAGCCATAAGCCTACTGGTAGTTTGTTACTCAATTACCCCGCTGGTCTTAGAAACGACAATAGATACTGATTTAATTCTACCCGTATACTTATTGTAGTACTCTAGTTCCATTAAAAGGGGCTAGATACGACCCTAGAGATTCGCCTTCATCTCTCTTATCGCATCGAAAATGACTACCGAACATAGACTTCCAAATGAACTGTCCGACTTGGGAATCATGACTAGATTGGTACATTGGACGAATGATTCTGTAGAGATGTCGCGGGTTCGATTCTTGCACGACACTAATATATGGTTCGGGGAACTTTATTATTCAAATTTTTTTAAGTGAAAATTTCTTTGGCCGCGTTGAGCGATTTTTGGTATGGGAAAAACTTATGGGTTCGCGTCACCGACTTGCTAATGTGATGTGTTGTGTCAAGCGAGAATTTGGGGATTTGACTTCTGTCGGCAGTCCCCACACGACTGCCATTTTTTTTTTGATGAGAGCGTTTTGATTTGCCGCATTCTTTGCAAAAAATAAAATATTTTGTTCTATTGAGGGTGCGACGAGATCGAATACATTTTAAAGGTAACTTAGAATAGATATGGGAGTAAGTGCAATTTGCATTTATATGCTTGTATCTAAAAGTGGAAACGCGTTTTTGATATTAGTTTAATAGGATTAGAGTTCAACAAAGTGTTAAAAAAAAAAACTGGTCATAATATAGTAATAAAGTTAATAAAGTCTATCACAAAAATAAAACTATAATATAAAGTAACTATACAGAGTCAAATTAAATTAGCTAGCAAAACTCTGCCGACGTAATGCTGGGTATCAATATAACTTAATAATAATATTAAAATGTTTATTTATCCACAGTTATACACAGATACAGGTTAAGGCACAGTGGTAAAAATACTAAAATGATACCTACCTACAAAAGTTAAAAGGCTACAAAAAATCGATAGAACAAAAAATAAACCCTGTCTCTTAAACTAGGAGGCCTGTATCTTATGATTATGAGACAGTGTCCGGCCAGATCGTTGCGTAAATTAAATTGTATTAATATCTAAAAATGATAATACAAAAAAAAAATAAAGATGTTTTCTGGGGGTGCCGCAGGTGGTGTAGTTACTTGAAGCATAGGTTTAAAAAACAGTTTTTTTTTAATGTGTTTATTAATTTATTTAAACAAAAAAAAAAAACTTCAAATATAATTTTTGACGTTTCATCATGTTTAGATATCGATACCCATTACGCCTGCGGTGTTTTGCTAGCTAACTTAATTTGACCTTATATAAAATGTAGGTATGTGCGGCGAAAACGGTACAAGGTAAGCTCACGTGGCCTCACTCGAGGGTCCTTCCACTTGAGTGGACGGTCTCCGCAACCTGCTCAGGACATCTGTCCCGATTGCCTTTACATCACCCTTGGCCTGACCGCGAGGAAAATAAGTTTACATTTTATAGAAATAAAGATTATCCGACGGAGATTCGATGAGACTGTTACCTTGAACTAATTTTGTTTTAAATAACAATGGACTTTTTTTTTACTTATGCATGTTTAGTCGGGTTAAATAAACAAATGTAGAGTTTTTAAACTCGGAGTTAAGTAATTAACATTTTAACCCTTATTTCTAATTTACGCGTTGCGCCACTAAAAAGTAACATCGGTTCAGTTAACCAGATATTAGTGTTTTATGAGTTAGGGACATTGCAGTTCAATCGACGAAACATAAAATATAATTGCAATATCTGTGCCCTGATAAGTAATCCGACCGAAAATTACTGAACGAACAATTAAAAGAAATGGGCATACCATTTCCGTTCATTGTTCGTTCATTCATTTTCGGTCGGATTACTGAACGAACAATTAAAAGAAATGGGCATACCATTTCCGTTCATGGTTCGTTCATTCATTTTCGGTCGGATTACTGAACAAACAATTAAAAGAAATGGGCATACCATTTCCATTCATGGTTCGTTAATTCATTTTCGGTCGGATTACTGAACGAACAATTAAAAGAAATGGGCATACCATTTCCGTTCATTGTTCGTTCATTCATTTTCGGTCGGATTACTGAACGAACAATTAAAAGAAATGGGCATACCATTTCCATTCATGGTTCGTTAATTCATTTTCGGTCGGATTACTGAACGAACAATTAAAAGAAATGGGCATACCATTTCCGTTCATTGTTCGTTCATTCATTTTCGGTCGGATTACTGAACGAACAATTAAAAGAAATGGGCATACCATTTCCGTTCATGATAAATGATAAATGATAAATGATAAATGATTTTATTTCTGTAAGTAGGTTTGTTACAAACACTTTTACATGTCAATCATATTTTTAAAACTAGATGAGGTCGGCGTTTCATAACTGACTACTCTGAGAAGAAAGGCCGAAACAAACTCAGAGGTCACAGTCTCTTTTAAAGTCCAGACATAATCTTGGTCAGATCATGTGAAGACCATGTAGATTGGTGTCTGAAATGGTCTTTTGAGGAAAAACCATACAGATTGAGCGGACCTGTCCAGTCAGTGCACGCATTTGTCAGTAATCGTTCGTCATGGTTCGTTCATTCATTTTCGGTCGGATTACTGAACGAACAATTAAAAGAAATGGGCATAGCATTTCCGTTCATTGTTCGTTCATTCATTTTCGGTCGGATTACTGAACGAACAATTAAAAGAAATGGGCATAGCATTTCCGTTCATTGTTCGTTCATTAATTTCCGTTGGATTACTGAACGAACAATTAAAAGAAATGGGCATACCATTTCCGTTCATTGTTCGTTCATAAATTTTCGGTCGAATTACATATCAGGCACGGATTACATAATACTTTCTTGTCTTTGAATTTAATAATATGACAATTCACTTTATTCGTACCTAGTTTCCGTGGAGATTTAGTTTATTGATGGAAGAAAATATCAGTTAAGTAAATACATGTTTTGGGTTATTTTATAATTTAAGTATTTATTTTTATATGAGTACCTACAAGAATATAATGCGTGCTAATATAGCACTGAATTTTCACTTACTATAACGTCGAACAATACAAAATAAGTGATCAGCGGTACTTCATAACGTCAATTTATTTTGACATTAGGAGGTTTAAATATTTAGAAGTTAAACTCTAGGTTTCCCTATAACTCTTGGTGGAACGAAAACGAAAACGATATTCGGCCTGCTTTACATTTTCGGCCGAAAACGAAAACATATACATAGATATGAGTACGAGTGTATTTCCATAGGTTTTTGTTTCTTAATTAAAATAAATATCTACAGTGCCGATCTTCATAAAATTTAACCGTATAAATTTAAATAGGAAAAGTTTCTGAGACAGTATTACCTGATATATTTTGCGAGGTTTTTTGTTTTTGCCTCTTTTTTCCTGAATCTGAATGAATTGTGAGCATTGATTTGTCGGACTGCTTTTGTTGCACTATTGTTGTTATAACATTATTTTCACTTGTTATTTTGTTATTTGTATTCTGTGTTTCACGAACTGTGTCCAAATAAACGTTATTCTTTCTTTCTGTTCTTTCGGATCACTATTTTTCAGCAAAGGCCGAAAATAATAACTACTTTCCTTTTGGCCGAAAACATATGCGGCTGTAAATTCAAAATTGATACCTATTTACGCCAAACATTTTCGAAAACCAAAATTGATAACGAAATTCGGTCGGAATCTAGTAGTCACAAAACACACACGAAGACTTGGACAGATTATAAAGTGTTATTAGGTTTTTCCATCTGGAATTTTTCAGTAGCAGGCTGGAGTCTGGATTTGTGCCCAGTTTATAGCAATAGGCTCCCCCCCCCCCCTCTCGACCCACTCGGCTCGCTCCCTATTACATGGGTCTTAAACATAACACGCGAAATGTCGGTGTACTATAGGTACACCTCTGCTCTGCCTGGACCTAACAACAAATTCCAACTTATAACTGCACGTGCACGAACTAATTACGACAGAAAAACAGTATTAGTGGAGGGAGCACAACTGTTTAATGATTTACCAGAGGATATGATGAGGTGTTATAGATAATATTAACATATTTATGAGTAAACTCAAACCACATGTTGTACCCTGTACCGTCGCCAACGCCCCAGAGGCAAATATTATATTATTATTTAGAAGTAACTGTGTCCCTCATGGTAAGTGAACTGTTTTATAATATGTTCTTATGGGAAATAAATAATAATAAATAAATAATAATAATAAATAAATATCGTCTGACATTGCACACAGCACCATCTAGTTCCAAGTTAAGCACTTATTAATTCTTTAGCTTATCTTTATTGGCGTCATTATGTCCCCGTGCTATATGCAAATTGACTAGATTATAAGATGTATGATAATTGATAATAAATCTCAACAAATATTACAGTTATTTTCCAGCATTTTAATGAATACGCAGAAATCATCATCTGCCTATCCTTTTCCCAACTTTATTTTGGTCGGCTTCCAGTCTAACCGGATGCAGCTGAATACCAGTATTTTACATGGAGCAACTGCCTATCTGACCTCCGCAACCCCTCTTACTGGGTAATACGATACCCCTTGGTAAGACTGGTTGTCAGACTTTCGGGCTTCTGACGACCCGTAACGACTGTCAAAGATCCACGAATGACAGCCGGGACCAACGGCTTAAGGTACTTTTCGAGGCACGGAGGTATGAAAAGATGATCAACCATCCACGGACCAACCGCGGGAAGTGTAGCTTAACCTGAGCGATCGACCGGTGCGGCAGTTATTACTAAGCCACAAACCCCGAAGAATACTCGAAATACGAATACGAAGAAATACTGGCGGAAACTAACGAGATCACGATAAGATTCTATAGCAAGACCCTGAATGACCCAGAATAGTTCGTAAACACATATCATTAGAAGTAATGAGAAAAGGGTCCATTGTTGGAGCATTGTTCTTAGCAAGAACAGAGTTATAATAGTTAAAGCGGAAAAGGTATGCGCTTCTGTAATCTTCTTGTTTTCGAATTACCACGAACGTCGCGCCACAGACACAAAGTTTCAACTTTTTTTTTTTTTTTTTTTTTTGATGCGGACCTATTGCAGTTGGCTCCGAGGAACCTATTCTGCGTAACCTAGCGTCGGCGGGGCCAGAAGGGCCTCTCGCCTTGAAAATAGAGGTTAACTAACTAAATTTAATTTAAGTAGCGTCACTAAGGGCGCCCCATAGTGGGGCTCGAACCTGGGCTTAGCGCGCTACTGGTCACTGAACTAGCGGTCGTGAGACTCGGATCTGAGTGATTATTATTATTAGGGACATTGTTTAATATTACAGGCTCCACACGGGCGGGCGGGGTCAAGGGTCGGGGGGGTTGTCTAGCTACTCTAGTTCGCGGGGGTACTCGCCGGCGGGTACGGAATGTAGTTAGTCTGTTTTGTGTTATAGTGTTGGCTGTTTTGCGAGCGGACATTTGACTCTGTTGAAACAGAGTTATGTCGTCGTCTTTGTCTAGCAGTGCGTGTTTTGGGCGGCGTATGCGGGATATGCGTGACGGTGTGTACTGGGTAGCTGCTCTCACTAGAGGGTTTGTGTGTGTGGTAGCAGAATCGAAGAATTTGGTACTCGTTTTTTTAATAAACTGCTTGATGGTCGGCAGATTTAGATCGGAATGTAATTGTTCATTGCGTAGGTACCAGGGGCTACCTGTGGCACGGCGCATGAATCGATTTTGGAGGACTTGTAGTCTATTTAGAAGTGACGGCTTAGCGTGTGCGAACACGGCGCTAGCATACGTCATAATGGGGCGTATACACGTAGTGTAGATGCGGACTTTTGCCTTAAGGGCTAGTTTACTACGTGTATTGAGTAGGGGGTGGAGGCGACCGAGCGCAAAGCAGGCACGGTTGCGAACGTCCCTTATGTGGTCGGTGAATTTTAATCTACTGTCGAGAGTGACCCCTAGGTATTTGGCCTTTTTATCCCAAGGGATTTTTTGGCCAGACATGGTGATCGGACGGGTACGGGTGTGTGCTTTGCTGTTTTTGCCTCGTTTGACGAATAGCACAGCAGCACTTTTAGTGGGATTTAGTTCTATCCTCCACTTTTTGAACCATTGCTCGAGAGCGTCGGCTGCTGATTGAAGGTGTCGGGTGATAAAGTTTCAACTTTTGTCCTGTCGCGCTTTATAGTGATCTGGCTCCTGAAATACAGGTACTCTAACTTAGCGCTGGACCCAGGGTCTCAAATGTTTGTGTACCTAGTTTAGGGCAATAAACATATTTTATTATAGATATTGCATTTAACATTGCGCGTTAGTACGAAGTTTTCTCTCTGTCTGGTTACCTACTTCGGTGGCAGATCGTCATCTCTCACACAAAGTATTGAGAGCTTTTTTAAATTGCATATTAATTTATTATTTTGTAATCATGGTAATACCAAACAGGAAATTATTTCCATGTTTGTAACAGCTATAAATTAGATCTCATAATCGCACGTTCGTATTTCCGAAGATAGACGGTGATTCTCGTAGCGCATACTGTTCCTTGGGTGGCTGTATGTGGCTTATAACAATTTAATCGTATCAATTTAATCAACATCATTATCTTAGCTCGATAGACAACCTGAGTATTTTATGAACAGCGACTGTCATGTCCTCTACTTAAAGATATTAAGGGATATTTCAAGCTACATTATTCACAGACGGTTGGGTTAACGTGATCTCTAAAGGTACCTACCTAAGAATAAGTTTAGAAGTGGAAGGCGACAGCCTATTCAAAACTGGATCACGACTGCATTGTTCAACTTACCCGCAGAAACTTTATTTCATTGTCTGAAAGCCTCTTCAATTTCATCTGGTTTGTTATTTTTGGTCAAGCAATCTTAACAGCTAAATGATACTTGACAGCTCATTTACTGATCAGGGACCTTCCGGCTTTCGGATACCAGGAGTTAGTTGGTATAGGTACTGCATTAGCTTGCATTTATAGGCATGTGTTTAATCGAATCTAAATAATTTCCATTTTGCTTTTCTAAAAATATTATTGGACACTCTAATATGATGATTGTGCCTCTTTTTGTAAACCTTGAATAATTCCCATTTTGGGGTCCTAAAATATTAAATGGCCAGGTAACTGCGACCAACTACAAATGTAGCGCTCGCCGGCCGCTGCTGCGGTTGGCTAATCCATTTGTTTGGGGTGCCTAGCTTAGTTACTGCGACCAATTCGGGTCGCTCGTGGTTGGTCGCACTTCTAACCTAACCCGTTTGGTCGGGGACCGTAGCTTTGTTACTGAGACCAGCTGTGAGAAAAGGCCAGAAAGTTAAAAAGCGTGGCTCATAGGAAGGTCAATAAGTTTTAGAGGATCAGTTAAATTATTCCCGCATTTAAATACCCTCCACGAGAGGCAATACTTAAACGCACGTCCGCCAAACCCTAAGCTCACAGACTATATAGAGAATGCCTAAGCTGTCGGCCTCAGTACCATCTTACCTAGGAACAATTTTTTGCAACAAGATAAAAATAAAGTAGGCCTTCCAAACATTCAGTCTTATACATAACAACGACATCCAAAGTGTTTCTAAAACCGAGCACAACATCAAAAAGTAGGTCGGAATTACATTAAAGGATCAAAGAAAAGCCAAGTACGAATTAACGGTATAAATTATTCCGTACGACGACGGACGGCGACGGTTATTCCCGTGGCCATCGCGTGAAAATCGTACCGTTTTGTTTTATGTTCATGTCGGTGTCGCGTGTGGCGCTTACAGTTTTTAAGAGTAATTAGTATTAAGTGAAATTCGTGTTGGAACCGCAGTAATTACTGCTGCGAACACCTGTCAATGTTTAGTGAAAACGTTTATTAAGTGTGTTCTTTTAAGACGGTTGGCAGAATTTTCTCGACTTATTCACTGCGAGATAAAATAACAACCGGTCTACATATGCAAGGTGTAACAGGATAAACGCAAGACCTGAAAGTAGTTTGCTAATAATTGACTACTGAATCCATTTTTTTTTTAAATTACTACTTTTTTTAAAAATTATGTATTTTGCAAACTGACCGCCGATTGAGCCAAAGAAAATTAAATCTTATTTCAAGGCGGTAAGACTCAATTTTAAATGCATAAATTAATGCTAGGGTCAACACGATTTCTTAATAATAATAGATAACTTAAAAAAAATGTTTTGGTCATTGTATAATACTTTTAACTCAATACTCTAATTGGGGTGTATGAGGTCTTGCGTTAATTATGTTAAACGTTGTATACATAAATTCACGCCTTCTCCCCATGGGGGTAGGCAGAAACTACGAAACGCCACCTACGACGATCGAAAATCAAAATAACAGCAGGTCTATTCTGTAAAAATCTCACCGTGATACTAAGATGATGTGATCATCCACGGACGCTAGGGATTTACAGACAGGTCTACTTTTACTAGACAGGTCACTTCAAACTCACTTCATCTAAGTTTTGACGGTGAGTATTTCCAGAATAGATCGGTAGGCCTCTACGAAAAAAATGGTGTATTCTGGGCAAACGTGACGTTAACTATGGTATGGTGAATGGAATCCTCAGCTTATAGCTTTCTACTCGAAGCAGAGATTGTAAAGACAAACATTTAAGCTAATCGTATGACGTCATCTGAGACGTAGAATGCTCTGCAAGTAAAGTTGTATGGTGAATCCTCGGTTGTAGCCCGCCAAATTCTAATTTTCTTTGGTTTTTGCAAATTGCATCTCTTTTTTACGTCGTATGTTAATCAAACTGTGATTCGCGACCGTAGGAATGATATATTTACTCAATAATTATCATTAATTTCATATGAATCGTCAAACTTTGGAAATTTGTGCACCTAAGAATTTTTCAGAATACCTATTTCAGAAAATTCTTAGGTGGATTTTTTTCGGTAATTTTCAATGTATCACAGTTTGATTAACATACAACGTAAAACAGAGCTGCAACTGTTTTACGTTGTATGTTAATAACTGTGATTCGCGACCGTAGGAATGATATATTGACTGAATAATAATCATTAATTTCATATGAACCGTCAAACTTTGGAAATTTGTGCACATAAGAATTTTTCAGAATACCTATTTCAGAAAATTCTTAGGTGGATTTCTTTCGGTAATTTTCAATGAATCGCATTTTGATTAACATACGACGTAAATAACGAATAAAAACAGAGCTGCAACTTGCAAAAAACCAAAAAAATTAAAATAATTGCCGGGCTGAGGATTCACTTTAAGAAAAACCTGATGTTTCAAACTCAAACCATTTAATTCAATTAGGTAATCCATTTACATGCAGTTTTGAATTTCCAAGGAGTCGTTCAGTTAGTCAGAAAGTTGAAGATATTTGCCCATAACAAAACATAGAGCTCTATGGAGAAGAATGGGCAGGAAACTCCAAGGACACTCTTTTATATGAAGATATTACAAAATCCTAGTTTCCTACACAAGTTAAGTTAGCATTGAAAGTACAAGAACACAATACAGTGTCGTCGTTTCACGTCAGTACCTTTGTTGTGTTTCTCTCAATTTATAATTTTACGATCTGTGAAGCAAAATATATTCATTGTTCAACAGCTGGAACAGTGAATGATTCTCAAATCATATTGCTCTGAACTGCGCGCTGATACTGTGGTTGGACGATCGGCTAGGTGTAGACACGCCACACGCTATAATACTTCACTGAGCAGTCAGATACGTCGCGTCGGGAAGTAGTTAACCGTATCATTTACTTTTAAGTGTTCAATGTTAATAGGGATTTGCGAACAATGTATTTTTATCTTTTTATAATTGCTGCTTAACCGGGCTTGCCGTAGATTTATACGGTGCGTCGTCGCCACGCAATGCGGTGGCGTGGCCCTAAGGCGTATTGGTGCATATTACAAGCCCGACAAAAGTTGAGTGTATTGTCAAAAGTTCAAAGAAAATATTTACTTATTAAAAAATATTTCATAAAAATAAAATAGTATCATGATAAAAAAAATCGTAAAATAGAGCACAAAATAATATTATTCTCAAAATTTGAGCGTAAACTATCATATATTTTTTATTTAATGATAATAAAGGGAATTCAATCAAACAAAGAAATACCTAAAAATTATTCCACTACACATGTATAGTACATTTATTTTTTAATTTACTTAAAATTACAAAATTTTGTGGTCATCCGATTCAACTAACAACAAACGCATCGCTGTTTTGAACCTTATTGGTTGCCGCGATGCACTATTGTCAATTACCTAAAAATTTGCTTCTTACCGCGCCTAGAAAACTTAAAAACTAAGCGACTACACGTTAAAGGCACCCCCTGTATCTCCACTTGTATTTTATAGATGCTTAGTTGATCTTTCTGGTCTGTTTGGTTTACCAGAAATATCAAAAATACTTTAAATTTCAACATTTGTCGCAGAACCTTATAATGCCTCTGTAAACTAAAGACAATTTCGATACATCGCTACCCCATTTTAAAAGGATCTATCCTATTTGCGCCCTTATTTCTTATAAATATACAAGAAACCCGCCCCTGCTTTGCACGGTTTTTACGACTTAAAAAACACCGAGAATTCTTCTTTTTTTTTTATTTGTTGCCCCACACTAGGAATTACTCCGGTATTGTGGGTGCGTTTACAAACATTTATGCCCGTTTTCACCAATAGCCCCTCAAATTTAAGTGTCCCATAAACAAATATAAGGGGCACCTAACGCAAGTTTTAATTTCACCAACGTTTAAGTGACACCTAAAGCATTAAGGTGGCCTTTTAATTTAGGGGATGGATTGACGACCCCGTAACACTTAGGTGACACATATTATTAGGTTATTTTGTGACTGACCAAGATTACTCATAATTAACGAGATAAAATGGATAGTGACAACGATGTATATGAAGCTTTAGAAGCAAAATAATTGAAGACAGAGTTTTTAAGTAACCGAAGCTTGTTATGCCGACCTCGTATTTACCGCGAAAGATCGAAGGATTTTAGCAAATATGATGACAAAGACTTTTTCATTAGATATAGGTTATCTAAGGAGAGTGTTTTATTTATATTGCAAAAAATTGAACATTTATTAGAATTCCACGATGACAGGTAAGTACCTAGATACCTCTCTAGTGAATTGGGTAAAGTGCTTACTACTTACGTGTAGGTAGCTACTTGCTTAATTTTGTATTTATGGAACTTTGTACATAATTACTTGTATCTTATTTACAGAAATAAATGTGTGGCACCGATGAACCAACTACTTACTGTGTTCCCTTAGATTTTATGCGACAGGCAATCAATTATTATCAATAGCAGATCTAAACGGCATCAGTATTTCTAAAAAAATATATAATTAATAAATAAATAATAATAATAATTATAATTTTATAAACGCTCTTAAGGAACGTATATTTCTCATACCTGTGTGTGTTTGAAGTAGAATTAAAAGAATTTGTGATGGCTATCCACGCGCTGTTTTTCGCCTCATTTGTGGCCCCATCTGTCTTTTTATTTTAAATGAAATTGTATTGCAGTATGGACTATGTGTCTGAATCAAATAAATAAATTTAATTAAATTAAATTTAAAATAGTTTCTTTGTGCTGGAGCTTTATCAACTTATCTTTATCTTCTAATGAAAAATTTTGTCCACGTTTCCTCTTTTCTGCCATTATATATAAGTAACAAAATACTAGAAAAAGAACACGCAATCACACAAACACAACAAACTAACGAAAAGTCACATCATCATTCATCACTTATGTCTAGTCAAGTCACGTGACTTCAAAATTTCACTGCGACTTTATTAGGCAATGGCGTTCGCCATACAGCCAAAAAAAGAAATTTTAACTTTTTATTATTTATCTAATATTTAAACGGTGCAGATCCTACTTTTTCAAATAATCTGAGTGAAATTACGTGTTTTTTCTTGTTTTTTCAGCTAAATATCAATAAAATCGTCAACTCGAATAATTTATCGATAAACGTTTCCGCAGTACCTCCGCACTATACGTCACTTATCTAGGGGACTCTTACGTAAGTAGCCCATAGGATGGTGAAACAGAATTTAGGTAAGGGGATGATTTGAAGGGTCCCCTAAAATAGGGGAACCTTACATAAGTTACTGTTTAGGGGCTATTGGTGAAAACGGGCATTAAGCTCACATATACAAACAGCCAGACCCGGAACAACTACTTGTAGGTCATACAAATATTAGTTCCGTGCGGGAGTCGAACTAACCACATCAAAACCCATTGTGTGGTTAAGGCACTTCCCCGAGTGAACGACCTGGAGTGTTCGGTCCTTCTCTGTCCTCGTCCGCTCAGACCAGATCTGTCTCGCTCTCTCCGCATGGGCTCATTCCTAAAATTGTGTGAATTATATGATTAAGGGGCCTTAATCATATAATTCACACAATTTTAGGAATTATTCTAATAAAAAACGAAAAGCGATCTTTTGAAGTAAAATAAAAGGTGAATTATTTCGATTTTTTGATTATTTGTCCATTAGTTTAATCATCAAATTAATAGAATGTCACAATTTTTTTTTTTTTTATGAGGAGATCTTAAATGTATTTATAACACATAAAGCACATAAGAACGTGCAATGTGATGATAGGATATCGAACATTAATAATGTGCTGTTAAACGTAGTTTATTTCTCTTAATGAATGAATTAATAGCCTCCGAATAACGCACTATCGCAAAGTTTTACCCAGGGTAGCGCCTTCAGGGGCTGACAACGGCTAAAGCGCGGTCACTGTCGGACTGCCTAGAAAAGAAAGAGAAGCGCGATGACACAAAACTGGTAATTTATTGCAAAATATGAAGCAATTATCTATTTACAAACAATCTATTGATTGGACTAAAAAAATAAAAACACTATCACGTTAATATTTTGCTTGAAGAACAATCTGAAAAAAAAAACAGAATGATTGCATTTATATTAGTATGGTTGTTAATCGTTAAAATAATTTATTAGAGGTATCTTCTTGACTTCTTTCTATCGTACCAAATCAGTTGTATTATGTTTTCAACACACTATCTAACTAACATATATCCTGACGAATATCCTGACGAATATCATATATTTTTCTGGTTTTGTTTACTGCAATGGATCATATACTTTTAGGCAATAAAAAAACTTGCGTTTAGGTCATGTAGTCCCCTTAAGAAGAACTAAGCGGTTACACCGACAGACCGAAAAGCAACTTTATTCTAAACTATTCACTAGTGACCCGCCCTTGCTTCGCTCGGTTCAAACATCCAGATTTCTTTATTATAATGGGAGGTTATATTATAGAAAACAATACGGTCACACAGGCAGACACGAAAATCGACTTTTATTTAAAATGTCTACAGATATAGATTATTACAGACGTATACAACACGCCTTTGGCATCAGATCTTTTCCGAGGAATTCCTTTGGGAAACCGCCTCTGAGATTCAGTCCATATATTGTAGGATATCTTATACGGAGGCAATATTGTTGATTAAAATGAGATTTGAAGGAATGATACGGATTGTGTGCCGAAAGAGACTGTGAAAGGATTTATCGTAACCGATAGGGAGATAGATAGGTCTATATAATGCCGGCTGTCGCTGAAAACCAGCGCTGTGGCTCTGTCTTGCATAGGGTCGCAGCATAATGCTGAGCGATAGCCGTTTTGCGTGGATGTGACGCATGTTTCCCCCAACCTTTTCTTATTTTATGTGTTTGTGTTATTTTTTGCGTCATGTTTACCGCAAATAAACGCATTTTCTTTCTTTCTTTCTTTCATAATAAAGGCGTTGGTTTCTAATAAATCGTAGATACTAATATTAAAAATGTAAAAGTTTGGATGTTTGTTACTCAATCACGCAAAAATGCTGGACGAATTTGGATGAAATTTGTCACACAGATAGTTTATAACATGTCGAGCTATTCTGTAACAATCTCACCGTGATAACTTAGATGAAGTGAGCTTGAAGTGAGTTGTCGATAGTGTCAATCCCTAGCATCAGGTGGAATGAGAGCTCAATTCATCTAAGTTATCACCGTGAGATGTTACAGAATCGACCGGCTGGATTAACTCATATACCTAATTGTTGCCGTTAGTACGTTCCCGTCAGATATTTCCGACATCCTTAGGGGCGAAGCCGCTGGCAAAAGCCAGTAAATACAATAAATAGTTTATTGATCCAATAACCTCACATAACACGTGACATCAAGACATATTGACATTATACAGGGTGACAGAAAAATCGACGCGCAAACTGTAACCATAAATTCTGCACAATGATTCTAGGATTAGAGTAGAAATTTTTCGTCGGTTATCAAAAATAAAACAGCTGTTCCATACAAATTTGCAAATGCTACGCGGTCAAGTTGTATGGAACAGCAATTTTTTTGGCTATTGCTTTGGGTATTTCCTAATTTAATTTTTCCTAAACCACCCCAGTATTGAGGCGAACAAAACAAAAATTATTCAAATCGGTCCAGCCATTTTCGACTTTTTGCGAGACTAACGCACGAAAATTGTGATTGTGATCCAAAATCAGAGGTAAAATAAATTGAAAGAACTGAATGTATACTGTGTACCTATGCAAAATTAATTACGTGAGCGGGTACTACAAACTGCACTCGACAAGAAAGTAGCACATGATACACGAATGAAACCACGCGATCATTAGTGAGAGCTAAGAGCGCGGTCAATTTCTTCATCCTATGGCTTCATTACTGAATAGCTGTTTCTGATGTACCCAGGCGTCCGGGTTGATTTGGTTTACGGAAGTAGGAAGAGATAATCGTAATCGGTTCTATACTTACTTATCAAAATCAAACTAGGCTGAGAATCAGCACTTTTTGAACATAAAAATTACAAAACAAAACACATAACTCCCGCCCTTCACCACTTCCTAGTGCTTTAGCTGGGAAGAAGAAGTGACGCAACAAACTCCCCAGCAGCATAACTGTCTGTTCAGAAATGTGTGTGAAATGAATTTTCCAAATCGGTTCAGGCGTCTGGAGATTTCAGAAGAAATTGAGAACCTCTTCCTTTTTTGAAGTTGGTTAAAAATAAGATGGCGGCGTTACTTCTGGCGGCACGGTTGGCGCAGTGGTTAAGCATTTGACTGCTGCGTTACGTGTCGCGGGTTCGATCTCCGCACGGAACAAATATTTGTATGACCTGCAAGTAGTTGTTCCGGGTCTGGCTGTTTGTGTATGTGAGTTTAAATGTTTGTAAACGCACCCACGATACAGGAGAAATTCCTAGTGTAAGGCAACGTTTAAAAAAAAATACTTCTAATTTTGGCCCCGCGTCAAAAGATCCTTGTACAGTGTTAAACCGTGTATTTTCATTTAAATTATAAATGTCTAAACATTTTGCCTTCGAAGACTATTAATTTTAATCAACACTTAGCCGTGCCTATTTAAAATAACTACATGCAGATTAACCAAGATAAATCCCTATTAACGTATGACGTATCTTAGATTCAAGTGATAATGTTAATGACTTAAGAACCCAGTTTCCGTTACTATATTAGTCGCTGACTCCTGTTGTTAGTGAGGAGTTTGATAAACAGTGAGTTATTTCATTATTATGTCACACTGATATGAATGACCAAAGTTTTGTGTGATAAGGGTTCATTCATCGGAGTTACTTCGAACTGTTTTGTATCTCTCGTAGACCCGGACGTTACCGAACAACGTGCTTATCGCTAATTAAGTAATTAACAAAAATTTTTTCCTCGTCAGTTTGCATGTTTATACTTTTTCAACGTTTAGAAAAACCCTTTTCCTAATAGTTTTTACCTTCATGTTTTAAGATGATGTACTCGTATAAGCAGAGGTCGGAATTAGGTATAGTTAATTATGTTCTTGCATCGAAATGTTGATATTAATATGTATCTTCCCGGGATTTCTAATGGACAATCCCGTGTGGCCAACAATATTACAAATAAATAATAATAAAAACCTCAGAGATAGACAGACAAATAAAACAAAGATAATTAACATACAATTTTTATTAGTATTTACATTAATTCACAATAGAAATTATTAATAGTCTTAAGCAAATTTTCGCCTTTTCGCTTTTCGCCAACGACTGTAGTTACTTGAAATATCAGTTTCAAAGTCAGTTTTTTCTGTGTAAACTTCACATACGTGATAGGTATCGATATTTAAATACGATAAAACAAAAAAGAACAGATTTTCTCAACTACTTCAAGTACCAGTGGTCATTGACCTCAGAAAAAATAATATCAAAACTTTTTTTTTTTAGTTTAATTGTGGTTAGATATCGACGCCCATCACGTCTGCGGAATTTCGCTAGTTAATTTAATTTGACCCTGTATACATAGCTACGCTAGATAAATGCAAAGGTCGCAGTAATTAATAATTAATTTACTGCTACTGCTGATCGCTAAAAGATAGAAACTAGTCTTATACTAGTCTACGTAGTCTAGATTCCATCATCTCAAGCGTTATCATTACTTATTTTGGCCTTTACATAGCAAAGACCAGGGGATCATAAAATTGAGACTGCGGTACCACCTACTTGTCTTTAATTACATTTGCATGACTGTACGTCGTGTTTTAGGACAATGTGTATGCAAAAGCCAAGGGCAACCAGGGACATTTTAATGTAGGACAAATGTTTCATAATCAGTAAAATCACTTGCCTTCAAGCCACTTTGTTACCTATTACTTAATGAAATGTGCGTGTTGCTGTACAATGAAATAAAGTGGTCACGGCCGGCACTGGGATAAAGTGGACACAATAGTAAGTTTTCTAGTATCAGCTCGAACTATTTGAGAATAAGTAGGTCATATAAAAAGAGGTAGACTAGATCAATAACAATCCTCTGTTTCCGTCGAGGGTTAAGGCTGCGTAGAGCAAAATAATACGAAACGGCCGCCACGGTTAAAGGGATATCATCAATACTATTACCATAATTACCATAAAAAATATGTTTTGAGCACCACAATGAATGTGTTAACAATTCTTCGTTGGCAAAAATTATAATTATTGTCTAGTTTAAATAACAAAATTACGTAAAGATGGACAAAAATCTTAAAATAGCATGATCGTATTTAGTTGATTTTTGATAGTAAACCGTTGAATTTTTTCACAAACTTTAATTCATATCAATCTTTAATAATCATACTACAATTTGTCGTTTTAACATTTTCGAAAATGTCGCTTGGTTATTTTAGACATTATTTTGTTTAAAATAAAGTCGCTGCGCGCGCTGTTTTGAATCATACGCAACGTCCACCGGTCGAAAGTTCAGTCGTCCACGAGAGCTCGGAGAGTGGTCACGTCTCATCGGGGAGCGACACGCCGCTAACGATACTTCGCGATCTATTGTGTACTTATACCTTGCCAAACGCAAACGCAAACGGTTGAATAAGGTAAGTCATATTTTTTGTTTTTTTGAGTTGATAATGACTTTGTGCATATTATCTAATATTTACTGTTTATTTTTTTTTTTTACTTTTCAGTACATTTTTTTGTAACATTTTTTTTTATGTAAGTATTTTTGTTTTAGTAAAATGGGAAAGCATAAGGAAAGATATTACAAGAAGAAAGTTGGCGCTAATTTCCGAAAAAAAAACTGTTCTCTCAGAAAGTACGTATGTATTTCTATTTTTTTGTTATATAATTTCCTTTTACCCAACATAATGGCGGATGTAATCTTTTCTTAAATTTTTTCTCAAACATTCGATATGGGTCTCATGTAATATGTTTTTCGGGGTGGCGATTGCAAATCTGACATTAATTTTAAAATCCAAGATGGCGGATGCTAGTTTTTGTCAAACATTCGATATGGGTATCGTGTAATAGGTTTTTGGGGGTGGCGATTGCAAATCTGACATTAATTTTAAAATCCAAGATGGCGGATACAAGTTTTTCTCAATCATTCGATATGGGTATCGTGTAATAGGTTTTTGGGGGTGGCGATTGCAAATCTGACATTATGTTTAAAATCCAAGATGGCGGATGCTAGTTTTTGTCAAACATTCGATATGGGTATCGTGTAATAGGTTTTTGGGGGTGGCGATTGCCGATCTGACATTAATTTTAAAATCCAAGATGGCGGGTGCTAGTTTTTGTCAAACATTCGATATGGGTATCGTGTAATAGGTTTTTGGGGGTGGCGATTGCAAATCTGACATTCATTTTAAAATTCAAGATGGCGGATGCTAGTTTTTGTCAAACATTCGATATGGGTATCGTGTAATGGGTTTTTGGGGGTGGCGATTGCAAATCTGACATTAATTTAAAATCCAAGATGGCGGATGCTAGTTTTTGTCAAACATTCGATATGGGTATCGTGTAATAGGTTTTTGGGGGTGGCGATTGCAAATCTGACATTAATTTTAAAATCCAAGATGGCGGATACAAGTTTTTCTCAATCATTCGATATGGGTATCGTGTAATAGGTTTTTGGGGGTGGCGATTGCAAATCTGACATTATGTTTAAAATCCAAGATGGCGGATGCTAGTTTTTGTCAAACATTCGATATGGGTATCGTGTAATAGGTTTTTGGGGGTGGCGATTGCAAATCTGACATTAATTTTAAAATCCAAGATGGCGGATGCTAGTTTTTGTCAAACATTCGATATGGGTATCATGTAATAGGTTTTTAGGGTGTAATTACTCCACGACGATGGAACAATATTTTTCTTCAAATTGCGAATTTGCTTTATTGAAAACTTTGGTCATTACAAGATATAATTATGAATATTTTTTTTTGTAGATCCATTACTGATGCAAACAAAGAAAATGAAACTGGAAATTCTTCCAACGCCGTAAGTTAAATTTTTATTATCGTTTTTATTTTGTTGCCAATGTTTGCTGGCAACTAAATACTCAAATATTTTGCCCAAGTGAGTGACTTAGTCATTAAGTATTCTTTAAACTATCTTGAGGGCAATACTCTGGAATCACGTAATCGCTGGTTGTTTCAGACCTTATTTTGCTTCTGGGGCTTATGTAGGTGTGGTTTCCATTTTTTTATAACTTGAGTATTCCCAGTGACGTGAAATATTGGACTGATGAGAAATTTGCATAAACGTCCAGTTTTTATAGGAGTTCCAAACAATTTATATTTCGTTCCGAAAATGTATATCTTTCGTTTTTACGTTCCATGACAAAAGTAAACAATTTTTCGTTATTATATCAAAAGTGGTTGAAAGTTAGTAAAATTACATTTAAAATGATATATCACAACCCATAGTTCATTGCATAAAAATATAAAAAAATTAAATTGTATCAAGCCAAGCAGAAGTTGAATCCAGTTTATTGCTCGCAAGTATGGTTTTTTTAGTCATAGGTACGTCTGATAATTACGTCAACTTAATCATTTTATTTAAATACAATAACTATATTACTTTTTAGGAAACGCACACCAACGAAGAGCCTCGCCAACACGTTGGTGAAGAACCTTGCCTATACATTGGTGAAGAACCTTAGTAATTATAGATTTTTTAATACAGACTGGTTTTATTATAACAACCTACTCATATATTACCAACTTACTCACATAGCCAACCTACTTACGCAGTGTAGTTCCAGGGCGTATACTCCACAACGCAAAAATTTCATCGCAATCGATAAATAGTAAGAGAACGGATTGTGTATTACTATAGTACAAACAAATATATATATAGTGTTACCAGCGGTTTCACCCGATATTACTCGAAAATTATCCCACGGGAAAACCGGGATAAAAAGTAGTTTTCGTGTGAAAGAGTAACAAACATTCATCTAAACAAACTTTCACGTTTATACCTAATATTAATAGGATTAGTTTTATTAATCGGATTTATGTACCTACACAGAACCGTCTAAATAAACAGTATTCGTCTTTTCAAGTCACTCAATACACTCAATTTTTTTAAAACCCTAAGTTACACTCAGTCACTCAAATTGTAAAAATCCTGAGTTATCAACTTCTGCCATGCAACTCAAGCGGGCACCGAGCGAACTTGTCATTGTGTGCGTGACGACGCACACGACTAGCGCGCCGCAGTAAATACCTATTATCCGCGCGCCGTGTTCGCTCGGCGCAGTCTTAAAAAAAAACGAATCAATTAAAAGAAAAGCGAATCTCATTAGATTCGCCTTTTTTATACAGGGTTATTGGTAAGACACCATCAACCTATTAAGGGGTCATTGTACTCATCATTACGAACAACTTTTACTATGCGACCAAATATGAAATCGCGAAAAAAAAATCTGCTGTTCCCTGCAGTTTGCAGAACTCGTCAAAATGTGGGGACCAGCTGATTTTTTTTCGCGATTTCATATTTGGTCCCATAGTAAAAGTTGTTCATAATGATGAGTACAATGACCCCTTAAAAGGTTGATGGTGTTTTACCAATAACCCTGTATACCTATCTACATTTAGAGAGAGACACATAGGCATCTAAAATAAGAAACATTTGATAGAGAAAGGATGGAAATCACACAACACCGACAAGTGCCCAGTAGTGACAGGCTGTTGGATGCCGGATGTTGTTGACAGATGGTTGTGTCAATGGAGTTGACTTCCTCGGAATAACGGAGTAACCCTACACGCGGAGGCTATTATAACGTACACAAAACAAATGCAAGCTACACTAGAATATGCTGTAGATACTCGGAATGACTCGGTTGACAGACATCTAAGCGAAAGGTCAAACGAAGATAATGGTCCAGATAAGACAAAGAATTTACGATTACAATGGTTGGTTACTTTGACAGATTAAAACTTACGAGTATCTTAAGTATGTACTACGTTTTGCTCTTATAGTTTTATCTTAACGCTCTTGTAGACTAATCATAAATACAGAGAATACTTTCTGCCAGGGTTGCGGGAAAGTCCGAAAGGGTTACCGTGGCCCCTGGCACAGGCAACTAAAGGAGCACGGGTGGGTTTTAGTAAGTAAGAGTCTGACACGCCCCCCCGCTCCGCCCAGAGCGGGAGAAGTTATTAAATGATATCGAAAACTTAAAAAAAAAAACGGCAGAATACTTTAGTCCGTAATAAAAATACCTGCCTCCATTAAATCACTGAAAAAAGACAGGTACCTACGTTTCATCTTTAGATGTTGTTTTTTATTCAGCGTTTACTTGTTTTTTCAGGACCAACACACATAGAACACAGGACAGTTTACTTTAACAGACCATAAAACATTGACACGGCTACGGCTACTTTAATCAGGAAAAGTCGTGGGTGTTCCAAAACAAATAGTAAAAAACTTTTCTTATATCGAAGTTTTAGTGTTTCGCAACTAAATTCTTTGTCCCGGATGTTTCTTTGTTACCTACATATTTTTGTAATGGATTTACTGTCGCTTAAAAATATGGATCAAAATAGTTTCATGTTCGCTTCAAGTAGGTATTTAAAGATAAATTAGTTATTATGAAACGATTTCTTCTGCCAAAAAGTAAAAAGTACGGCCATAAAACTAGGTAGGTGGGTACGGTACCTGCTGTTTGCATTCGGAAAATTTATTATTTCAAACCAGTTTTCACACTTCAGAAAGTCTGTAAAGAAAGTTTTTCAGCTTCTCTGGTTCAAAATCATTGTTAAGTTGCGTATGCGTAGGTACCTACTGATCTAGCTAAATAAAACACCAAATATTTTTACACATCTATTTTCGATGTTTAAGTAAGTATATGCGATGCGGACGAATTTTTGATGCCCTATGACTCTTTTCCTTCTTTTTTATATACATGTACATATTATTAATATTATTTTAAGTCTTTTAGCTTATTATGTGTTAAATATGTACTAAACATAAGTTAATATGTTCTTATGAGTTATGTAGCAGCTTAACATAAATTATGTAAATAACATGAACGATCACTTACAGTTGTACAAACATTTTTAGGAATATATAACCATTCCTTATTGTTTGATTACCATTTAGACACGACGACGTGTAGTGTACGATTTTTCACACTAGGTAAAATGTTGGGATCACACGGCATTTCAAGGAACGTTTTAGCAGTATTAAAGCAGTAGAACATTTTACTGTGACATATCGAACCGCACATCGCCGTGTGAACGATGTATTGGTCAACCGTTCTCGCATAGGTACCTTTTTTTTTTGAGGATGGGAAATCATCAAATAACTTCTCCCGCTCTGGGCAGAGCAAGAGGGCGTGTCAGACTCTTACTGACTAAAACCCACCCGTGTTCCTTCAGTTGCCTGTGCCAAGGGCCACGGTATCCCTCTCGGACTTTCCCGCAACCCTAGCAGGCATCGGCCCTAGCGGACCCCGTCATTGGTGCTGACATCTCTTTGAGGCGCGCGTGGAACACAACGCGCCGTCGACCCGGGCCTGGTCCTGGGCAAGCTGCCCATTGCTCGCCGTTCGCAAGCCCACGTCTACGGTGGCCGGGAATCGGCCTGCAATTCCCGACGCCCAGGGCGTCTCCTGTGGCGGCTAGGGGCGTGAGGGCGCGAATTTTGCCTCTCCCTCACGCGTTCCGCCTCCTCCTTCGCGAACATTACTGCTTCGCAGAAGGAGGTGACGGCTTCCCAAGCCCTCTCGCTCCGTACCATGGCCTGGACCAGAGCCGGACGCGAGAGATCGCCACCGCCAATCGCCTCCACGAGGACACGGCGGTGCTTCGCCCAAGCCGGGCAGACCTCCACCGTGTGCTCCACCATGTCCTCCGGGCCATCCACACAATGGTGACACCCAGGCGTTTCCTCCCGCCTTATCCGGAACAGGAACCTCCCGAAACAACCGTGTCCGGTTAGGACCTGCGTTAGGCGGAAGGTGATGACGCCGTGGCGCCTCTCTAGCCACTCCTCAAAGAGGGGACTTATCGCCGCAGTTGTGGCGTGCCCAGCGCTGGGTTGTGACAATCGCACTCTCCATGCCGCCCTGAGATCCCGCCGGAGCTCTGTACGCTGTACCATGATTTCTCGCGGCAGCGGAGCTACGCCCCGGCGTTTCGCCTCCTCGCGCCACTCCCGAGGACTTTTGCCTCCAGATCCCTCGCATAGGTAGCTAAAGATAATTTAGGTCAGTACTATGGGATCTTCTCGATTCTTCATCGTCTGCCTTTTCTTAGCTAGGTATGTAGGGGTCGGCTTCCAGTCTAACCGGATGCAACTGAATACCAGTATTTTAAATGGAGCGACTGCCTATTTGACCGAGGCACACAATCCAGTAACTGGGTAACCGGATCCTCTCGATATTCTAGTTGTAGATTATCTACTAGCAGTCGCTTCATGTAACATGGCGATATTCATAGCCTCATCTATAACTCAAGGCTAATATTTTCAGCCTTGGCTGACTACAATATGTCGTATTGCCTTTTGTTTTGATACTAGAATACTTGTTTATCTTTCTATCAATGTAAATAAATGTATTTACAATTTCTTTTATCAAAATAAAAACAGTTTTCATAATATTATTTTGCTTACTTTGTTCAGCACGCATCTGTACGAGCGAGTTGCTCAGTGTTGAGTTCTCTGTCGTGACGTCATCATAACTGAATGCGGGGAATTCCTCCGTCCTGGATACGGGTACTCCCCCGTTAATTTCCTACAATTCGATATCTGTGTACCTACCTTTAGAATTGTATGATTCACCGACACGCGACAACCCATGTTACATAGATGAAGAAGTTGGTTTGATCTCATTCGTATGGAACCTACTTTGATGTGGTTTGAAGACGACGCGGACGGACAGTTATAAACCACAGACCGTGTTGTTTGTATACCTAGGTAGGTACTTAGTGCAATGTGCTCGTAAACTGCCACAAAGATCTTTTGGCGCCTGAATGACATTGACGAGGGGGCGGTGCCGGTGTTGGTAAACATTAGTGAAATTGTCACTACAAATTGTATTGACAAACCAAGATGGCGGCGTTAGTACCGATTTTGGCCGTGCGCCATGAGTAGGTACCTTTAACATTGATGACACACCGATATGGGACAACTCATGGCATGCACCAGGATGTTTTGGTTTGATTGCGTTCGTCTGGAACCTACTTTGATGTGGTTTGAGGACGACATACATTATGATTATCGTATTGCTGTGAATCCAGCCTGTGTTGTTTGTATACCTACTTAGTAACTATCAGCTATGTCTTATACAAAAATCTCCATACAATGGCACACCGCTTTTCCGTAAATAAGCAAAATGTTATGATTTAGCAGAGGTGACGAGTAACTAATAACAACCCACTGGCTGGAGTTTCGAGAAACTGTGTCCGTATTTCCGACTGTGTTTATTTAATTTTCCGGATACACTAGAATCCCTTTTACGTGTCCCAGTTATAACTTTCGTATTAGTGGTGGCCTAGAGGTAACGGCCGCAACTTACCTACGTGTTGTAGGTAGGTTCGAACCCTTAGGCGCTTTACTCTGTGTAAATTATTTCATCACCACTGCATTCAAAACGGTGAAGGAAAACATCGTGACGAAACCGGCATGTCCTAGAACCAAAATTTCGAAGACATTTGACATCTACCAACCCACAACCATTTCGGGCAGCCCGCGTGGGGGATTATGGCCGACTCCCTCTTACAGAGAAGACGCCGTGTCCCAACAGTGAGAACACTAAAGGCAGATTAATGAACTTATTTAGCCGAGGATAAACGATCATTGTATAAACAAATATAATTGGAAGGGTAGTAGGGATGTGCCGATAATACCCGTATTCAGCTGCATCCGGTTAGACTGGAAGTCAACCCCAACAAAGCTGGGAAAATGCTTTTATGATATTGATTTTAGTAGGAATGTGCCGATAGTGGTGCCGATTCTGCTGTACACCGAACTAAACTATCCAAACGATAGTAGATTCTCATAGCCAAAAGTAAGGAATTTCAGTGATAACTAAAATTCCTTACTTTTGGCTATGAGAATCTTAACGCTATTCTGCAAAATAAAATCTCTAAATTTAAAAATAATATTGACACCTAAAATCAAATTTGGCAATTGCGACTCCACGTGGTACTTGTTTGCCGTACCACGTGATTTTTAGAGCCGAAGGCGCGCTTTATTTGCAGCCTCGACACGTTTTGTATGGAATTTTTCACTTTTTGTATGGAAAATATGAAAAATTATTACTAACACGTTGGATTTTAGAGGTTTAGGTGTTTTATAAAGGGGGTCGAAATTTTCATTATTGTTGCGATAGGACACACCGTTTTTGAGATATAAGCAAAAGAAAAGAAAAAAAGATACAGCTGTTTTTGCATCTGAAGTCGAGGTGTTGGTGTGAATTTTAGTTCATGACAACAATAATTTTATTCCACACCATTTTAATCGCGATTAAAAATAGTCAGATTTAGTTAAGACAATCAAAATTTTAGGTGAAAAACGTAAAATTCAGAATGGCAAAATTGCCATTTTCACTAAATTATAATCTCAATGCCACCTTAGTGCTGTCAAACTAAAATATAGTTAAATTGTGTCACTATAGTCAATTTCAGAATGGGAAATCGTCGTTTGACAGGAATAAACTAAATTTTGGTGATTTTTAGTCTAGTTTAGAGAATTTTGTGACAAGAGAATCGGCACCATTGTTAACTTATTTGTAATTATAAGTTTTATGTTTTTAAATCAAAATCATTCATGAAGTTGACGAATTTATGTTTTAAAAAACAAATGCATTGTTGCCCAAAGTTGTACTGCGAGTAAAAGTCACGTTGCATCCACACTGCTGTCATACATACCAATGACAGTTACAACACCACAACAGTAAACTCTTACGTCGATTTTACTATTACGTCATGACATTCCTATACCATGTAAGTAGCGGGATGGTGAACTAAACCATATGCATAACTCAATTCCTTTCTTCTTCTTTTAAATCTGCAAGAATAGCTCGTCAAAACACAGTCTTTATCAGTATTTTCAAACCAACAATAAGTGTAGGTAAAACCTCTTTATATAGTTTTAATTTAATTTTTTACATCTTTTGTTTTTCTTCTACAATGTGTAAGTAACTGAATTACTTAATACAAATTTGTGAAAGAAGTTTGTTCAGAACTGTTTACTGAATCGATATACCCATCCCGTTTGCGGAGTTTCGCTAGCTATGTCTTATACACACATCTACATAAGCAGTCACTAAGGAAGTAAAGTCATACCTACAACTGTAACTGGTAACTGGTCAACTTAAATACCTTCGTGCCATGAATTTTAAATGTTATCGGAATAAAATGTCATACCACGTACTTCTTAAAAAGTATATTCTTCTGACCTTAAAGTCAAGAAGGAAACTTCTGGAAGCTATGACTCTGTACAATGTGAGCCGCAATCATTTTAATTGTCCGGACTTAGTTCCTCGAACAGTTCATGTACGTGAGGTTCCCATTCGACGGCAATTTGCTACTAGTCTCTGTAAATCCAACGCTGGCTCGCGTTCCCCACTTCATCGTTTGCTTGAGAAATATAATAATGAGTTTAATGCCATCGACATTCTTTTTCTTAGTAAAAATTTATTTAAGAAGCATATCCATGCTAAAGCATCAGAAAAGTGATATATAATAACGTAATGTTTAATAATGTACGCACACAAATATACTTTTCCTTTTATTTTAAAAACACAGATATAAGTTCTAGGACAATGACTATTGTATAGGTATTGTGTTACTAGCTAGTGTTAAATACTTTTAATTGCAATCTGTAGAGAACGTAGTGGGTAGCATAATTGTTTTAAAATGTAATATTTAATATAATACGACTATCTCTAAATAGTCGTATTATATTAAATTATATAAATACTACTTAATGTGCTTCTGTTTGTTTTTCCTTAAATAAATAAGTAAGGTGACAGCTCAGGGTGCAACTGACGTACATTTAAGTATTGCCATTAATCGAGGCTAGTTTGAAAATGTTATGGCAAAAGACATAATCATTATCTTGCTTCCATGCCAATTTATTTGGACCCCTGGTGGTTTGGTGGGTCTAAACTATACCACTGAGAAAAAATAGTGTTGTGGACTACTACTCGGTCGAATTTATTGTGCACCTCGCTGGAATGCCATTTCTCCCCCCGCAACACCGCTCACCTCCCCGCGCGCGCTACGTCGCAAACAAAGCGTTGAAATGGCGTCATCAACTCCAGGTGCACAGTTAATACGACCAAGTTGTACAAGGATCTGGCGCTCGGCGGCAGCTGCCGTGGCACGCTCGCTTCGCTCGCTCTCCTTCGCGCTTTAATGGTCACAGTTCTAACCTAACCTAAATGATTCACCAAGTAATTTTCTCAATGGTATAGTTTTAGACCCACCATACAACCAGGGGTATGGCCAGTGGTACGGTGGGTCCGCACACCTTCTTTATTAGTCGTCATCACAGTAGTTACCCTTTTTCTAGCAATACCATCACCACAGAGTCCATCCATCGTTATGGGAAAGGTCATGTGTTAATAAAATCAATAATTTACTGATACATTAATGGATCTAATGTTGTGTCTGGTTCTATTTATAGGACAAGTCGTGGAAAAGGGCCATTGCTTTGACGTGTTCTTAATATCTCATATTAATTACCTAGTTATTCATATTTTCTCATGTTTAATTGGGCATAATAGTCCTTGTTAGGTGTGCTTAGGTGGCCTTACCAGAAATGTTATTACCATTTTTACTGAAGAGGAAAACTTTAATACTACCTTTGCTTTTTGGTGAACCAAATATACTTATACTTAATGACTATTAAAAAATAACTTATTACTAGCACTTAATATAAACGCCTTTTTAAAATTAGATTACATAATGTATATTATAATAGTTAGTTTTATGAAAAATATAATATAAGTAATAACTAAAATATATTATTAAAAGGAGTCCCTTTATGCAAGGTTCCGAAGATACTGGCAGCGTTCCCCCTTTGAATAGCTAGACTAATTCTTTGTCCGAGGTAGCTGCCAGCTCTTCGGTCTCCTGTGATGTCGTCTAACCTTTTTGCTATTTGCTTAAAAAGCCTTATAGCGCTAGGACCCCACGGACCAAGGGTCTCGACACCGAATGGGACAAAATCATATTAGGAGCCTAGACCCCTGTATTTGCATGTTTTAGCTTTTTCAGCCGCTTCACAAGCCGCACCAGTTCTGCTGTTGGTTCCATGTAGATGGGAAGGTGCTAGCGTGTCTGAACAGGTTGCATCCCATACCAGCACCCGGCCCATCTTCCATGGAATCAAACTCATACCGTCCTGTCTCTTGCCATCGTCTCTTGCAATACCAGTCGGCTCAAGTAGACTTGGCACTGAATGAATGAATTAATGACCTTACACAAAAATATGGTTCGTGCAAACTCATATCAAACGAACAATGAGTCAATGACATTTATGACATCAGTATAAATATTTATTTAAATATTCATTACTCACACTTTTTCTCAAGGGCAGATATTACATAACGTAATCTCCATTTGCTTCGTCCACCACGTCAAAATGAACTAGTTTAAACCATAAGATTAAACAGAAAATCTGGTTAAATAACCCACCACAAAGACGTAGCTATTAAAATTCAAAACAACATCAACCAGTTTGTGTATTAGACGGTATTAGGATATCCCCTCCTAGCCACCTCGTTACAATTCCTTTGTGCTCCAGTTAAGGCATTCCGACTGAATACCTTTAATGGTCAACAGGTTGATAGTACGGAACTGCACTAAATTACTCATTGAATACCACACTACAATGGAACATAAACTCTATCCTCAAACCGTAAAGTGGTAAATCGATTGGTGTGGTGGTAGATTATTCACTGTTCGCATGCAGATTAAGAACGTCTGTTACCTAAGAGTTACGTGTGAAGGTTGACTTTTTATTTGTTGTTACGTTCTACGTATAAAAATGTTGTTTATAAAACAAGACATTGTTACATGTTTTATTGTTCTGTCGTGTCGTGACGATTTAATAGAAAAAAAGCACTGGAACGTGCCAGCTGTTTATCGTACACATTGTTGAAAGACATAAATAAGGTATTTTTATTACTAGGTGCCGTTAGTTGAACTAGATGCAATTTCTTGAACTGATTGAAATAATTCAAGTGTGCTACTGGCTACCATGATGCTGAGATATCTTAGCAATACCGAAAGAAATAATTGGCAGAATTCTCATCAACTGTTTCATGCAGAATCTTACGATAATACAACGTTGAAAAATTGAATAAAAAAAAGAAAAAATAAAATTTTGTTTGACCCATGTAAAATTTTACTTATTTAGTAGATAGTAAATTATTTATCTACATAGTATTTTAAATCAAATTCAAATCATTTATTTTCTCTTCTCAAACAATTAAGACAAGTTTAATGACTATGTAACACTAGTTTGCGAGAGACTGGTGCCTGCACTCTTTAGAAATACTTGATTGAATGATCATAATCATAAATGATAATCATCTCATCCCATCCGCCTTTTCCCAATTTTGTTAGGGTCAGCTTCTAGTCTAACCGGATGCAGCTGAATACAAGTATTTTACTGTCTGACCTACATACATATACAATGTATGAAGCACGATATTCGGTATTATTTACTTAACCGCAGGCGCACGTTTGAACGACAAATGAATGGCGCTGTTAACAGCCGCGACCAATGACGTGTGTCAAATGAGTTTCCCGCCAATGAAGACAGTAAGTGATGTGCTAACGATAGCTGATAAAAAAAAAACATAAATAGTCGGAGATGTTCGGGAAATTAACATAATGTTCAGTATCAATGTTCACAGATGTTTTATCGTGTGTGGCATCCGGTTAATGTCTAACTCAGTTGATGTAAGAGAAATCATTGCTCAACGTATTCCATGAGTAGATAGGTTTATTCACTTTTGCTGCTTACGGCTTAAATCAATCGCACGACTAAAATGAAAACGTACGATGTTTGAATATAAAAAAAAAATATTAAGATGCATAAAATGTACTTACAAGTGTTACGAGATTCACTATTTGAACTAAATTAAACAAGTACTAGTGGATCATATTAAACAATAGTTAAAAAAAAATCACAAATAAGTCTTCAACTTTTCTTTCTTTTAAAAATAAAAAAGCAAGTCTTTTCTCGACATCTGTATAACCAACGCCGACGCTTGACAGCCCATTACATTTTCATAACACTGCCCACGCAAATCATAATGACAGACGTAAAAATAAACGCAAGAAAACAACGTCGACATTTGAAAACGTTGCTATTTCCTTTTATCGCTGAGTTACTACAAATACATTCTATTTGTCAAGCGATGTTTACAAACAAATCATAAATCAGATGTTTGACATACCGACATAATGGAAGTAGGTAGGTACTCGAAAGTAAGGGTTGTCAAAAATATAAGTGCACGTTTCTTTTTTAACCAAGAGCAAAGTAAGAATTGATTTTAGGTAAGACTTGACAACAGGCCCTGCAGTCTCGACATAGTTAGCAATCGTTTTCGGTTGCTAAGTCCTAACAATCCAGATGTAACGATATTTGGTGGTCTCGACACTCGAATTTATCGGTTGTTACCGGTATTTTAGGTAGGTACCGGTAGGTAACAACCGATAAATTTGAGTGTCGAGACTGCCAAACATTTACATCAACATTTAAATCTGGATTGTTAGGACTTAGCAACCGAAAACGATTGCTAACTATGTCGAGACTGCAGGACCGGTAGGTAACAACCGATAAATTTGAGTGTCGAGACTACCAAACATTTACATCAACATTTACATCTGGATTGTTAGGACTTAGCAACCGAAAACGATTGCTAACTATGTCGAGACTGCAGGACCGGTAGGTAACCCATAAATTTGAGTGTCGAGACTACCAAACATTTACATCAGGGCCTGCAGTCTCGACATAGTTAGCAATTGTTTTCGGTTGCTAAGTCCTAACAATCCAGATGTAAATGTTGATGTAAATGTTTGGTAGTCTCGACACTCAAATTTATCGGTTGTTACCTACCGGTACCTACCTAACATACCAGTAACAACCGATAAATTTGAGTGTGGAGATCACAAAATATCGTTACATCTGGATTGTTAGGACTTAGCAACCGAAAACGATTGCTAACTATGTCGAGACTGCAGGGCCTGGATTGTTAGGACTTAGCAACCGAAAACGATTGCTAACTATGTCAAGACCGCAGGACCGGTAGGTAACAATCGATAAATTTGAGTGTCGAGACTACCAAACATTTACATCAACATTTACATCTGGATTGTTAGGACTTCGCAACCGAAAACTATTGCTAACTATGTCGAGACTGCAGGGCCTGGACACCTAAATGTGTGTGTACCTACTATTGGCACACCTCTACCTGACCCTGCTGGGGTTACATGCGTGATGTTATGTGTATTGACCTTAATGTCTAAGCTATTCAAACTACTCAGCCTAGGTAAGTAACAAAATATAAATAACATAATATGACTGACCGGTTGGCGCAGTTGGTAGCGACCCTGCGTTCTGAGCCGCTGGTCCCGTATTCGATCCCCGGACAAGTCAAACAATTGTGTGCATGAACATGTCTGTTTGACCTGTGTCTGGGTGTGTATATGTATATAAGTATGTATATCAGTCGTCAGGTTACCGTAGTACAGGCTCTGCCTAGTTCGGGATCTGAAGACCTTGTCTGGATGTTGTCAAAAAAAAAAACAATGAATAAATTACAGACACAGGAGTAATGTATTTACTATAAAAATGCCTATAAGTGAGTGAGTCCATGAGATAATTCAACACGAAAAAATCTCCATCGAAATAAAACCCGTAACCCATTCACTAAAGTGCGATTAGAATCGCTTCAATTTAATTAATTGGTAACCATTAAAACGCCAACACGAGGCATTTTGATTAATTGGTTCGTTAAAAACAACGTAGACACCGAAATCTTAAGCATTGGATTCGATAGTGAAATCCATTTTAATCAAGATTAGAGGCTTGGAGTGAAATGTTCGACAAACGAGACGACACTGGAATACCTCAGGTTTTGCAATCAGATAAAATTATACCAATTAAAGGCACCCAAACTAATTTTGTGCTTCACCGGTTACACTGATGAGGGAACCTAATTACTGAATTTCTACTAAGTTGCGTGCCTCACAGATGGGTTCTGTTCTGTGTGGAGAGAGAATTGAATTTTCTCAAATTACGTCAAATTACTCTCACTGGAGTATATGTACATTAGGCCACACGTCAGTGGTATCATAACAGCTGGCCTCTGATTCCATTGAAACTCCGAACTACGCTCGGCCAGCTCAAGGTCAGGTGTTACCACCGCCGTCCGGTCGACTGTACCATTCGTCATATTTCGCCTAGTATTGGAAGTAATTTCGATGATTATCACTTGGGTTAACCGCTTGGTTTCGTCGAAATCATTTATCGAATATGTGGATGGTTGTTGCTAGGACGACTTTCTCTGATCGTACCAGGAAAACTATTAATTATATTTATTTTGATTCAGTTACTATTAACCCCCCAACCTATGGGGATTACATTAGTTTAGAATCGGTAATGGTGGATTCACTCAAATGACTTCACAAACATCAGTGCATTGAGGGCTTTGTATGAGGCTCTTGTGAGGAGTCATCTGGAATTTGACGGCACGGTTGGCGCAGTGGTTAAGCAATTAAATCCTGTGTTACGTGTTCGCGGGTTCGATTCCCGCACGGAACAAATATTTGTATGACCTGCAAGTAGTTGTTCCGGGTCTGGCTGTTTGTGTACGTGAGTTTAAATGTTTGTAAACGCACCCACGATACAGGAGAAATTCCTAGTGTGGGGCATGGTCAAAAAAAAAAATGCTTCTGTCTGAAGCCCGAGTGAAATAAAGTACGAAAAT
The DNA here is from genome assembly GCA_937001585.2 of Brachylomia viminalis. Classification (NCBI taxonomy): domain Eukaryota; kingdom Metazoa; phylum Arthropoda; class Insecta; order Lepidoptera; family Noctuidae; genus Brachylomia; species Brachylomia viminalis. Next base: position 18,368,653 of record OW443299.2, read on the forward strand.
ATGCTCGAACGAATACAGAACAAATTCGTCAGATTTATTCATTTAAAGCTCTATGGGAGATACCCGGGATACCCGTTACTGTATCCTACCTTATTCTGTCCCGGTATGGTGGGCTACTACAAATTAGAAATTAGGCTTGAAGTGGTACTGGCAACGTATCTTTTCAAAGTTTTAATAGGTAGTATACAAAACTCAGGTATACCTACTATCAGAAATAGGGTTTAATTTACCGGATAGGTACGTGGCGCGGCGGCGCAAGCCGCAGCTGCTGGTGGTGCCAAGTGCGCGCACTAACCTGCTACCCCTGCTGGGGCGCGCACCGCTGACTCGTGCTCTGCGCACTCTCAACACGATGGCGGATGTCATAGATATATTCACCTGTAGTCCTGTACATTGGGTGAGTTCACAAGGGCCATGTACTGTGTAGCATGCAAGGTATAGTCAAGTATATTTTAAGTTACTTTGTCGCATTAGATTTATTATTATCTGTAATGCCAAGGAAACATGTCATGTTAAATAAATAAATAAATTAAAAAAAAAGTTAAAATCAAGTAATAGAAGTATAACTTTATGTGGCATTATGTGGTTAGCTGGCAACCTCGACTATTGATCATATTATTATTTTGGGCAACTGGCAGAAAGTTCGTCATGATCTCCCTTAGAAGTCACTGCTTGCGGTTGCGTTGGGGGTCGGGTTGCCTCCTTCCCTCAAATATGGCGAGAGGGCTACTGACTGATCTTTGCGTCATGCTCGTGAACGGGTGCTGCTTGTGGAGATCATGCTGACTATAGTTTTGTTATTGTTATTAGTAGGTAATTGTTTCTTTATTTTACTTCGAAGGTCCTAGTTTAGCATTTGTGACTTCAAGTTACAGCTATGTAAACATAATGCAGCATTGCAAATTTAAGCGGGCACGCCCTTTATGCCTGGGGGCTTTTATTTAGTTATTAAGTTCTGTTTACATCATTATTATTTATTTCAGCTTGAGTATATTTTCAATGTTTTTGTTAGTAGGTATGTTGGCGTGTGCTAGCTGACATATGGCAAATAATTTAATTTAATATTTTGTGTTTCGTAATGTTAATTAGTCCCTCTCACAGAGAGGAGGCCTGTGTCCCAGCAGTGGGAACATTATAGGCTGAAATGAATGTTAATTACTTACTGCTGTATAGAATCCTGCCTATCTATTCTCTAAAAATTGCACCGTGAAAACCTAGGTGACGTAAGCTTTTATTCCACCTGATACTAGGGATTGACACTGTTGACAGCTCACTCCACGCTCACTTCAGCTAAGTTTTCAAGGTGATATGGTTACAGAATAGCACTGCAGTTCTTCTAAATCTAACTGAACAGACAGCTGTGCTGCTGGGGAGTTTATTGCGCTACTTCTTCTTCCCAGCTAAAGCACTACGAAGTGGTGAAGGGCGGGCGTTTTGGAGGACTGTCTTGTCTATGTGAGAGAGTGGGATTCGAACCTCTGGCTTCAGGCGCTACTGTCAAAATTGAAGATTTACTGAAGCCAGAGGCCCGACTCTAACTCTCCTACATTGCATCTAGTAGGCGGGCACGCTTAGCACGGTGGACGTATTAATGAGGTTATTCCGTACCATACTGTCACAACAAGCCATCTTCCAGGCGCTCAGGCGACAGGAATTGTACTGGAACTGTGTGTAAGCTTACACTATAAATTTTGCGGACGAAGAGCCCATCAAAATGAATCAGTAGTATGGCTTGCAGCACGCGCGCTTGTCCAATGCCACATTTAAAATGGATGTTAGAGTACTTCGAATAATTGGATCAATTTTGTCTAAAAGGTGAAAGAGCGGAGAAAATACATAAAATTTGGACCGACACTGCTGTATCTGATAAGGGTGAATGCCGAATGTAAATAAATTTGAGAAAGTCTATCCGAAATATCGTTAAAATGTTTAATTTTATAGTCAACAAAAGGTGAAAAACTGTCTTCTAAAATTAGGGAACTTTTTTCCAAGACTTTGATATGGGGCAATTGAATTGAATTTCTGTATAGTCGATTGCCTGTCAGTATTGTCACAAAGGTAAATTTCGCATTTTGAGTAGTTGACGTCAAGGCCGATGGATTGGAACTGCTACTTTAGGAATTACAGATCCCTTTGAACAGTGTCTACGTCTCCTTCTAGAGTCTCATCATCTAAATATTTGAATTTAGATGTTGCATTAAGGGGTGTGTTACGGACGCCGAACTCACCGTAGAATTATGTAGTAGAAACCTGTGTACAGTAGCATTATTTTGTAGAAACATACTCGTACTATAGAATAAGAAAATCATTGTGATTGGTCACGGGGTTTGGCCTCCGATGGGCTGGACAAGTCGAAACCTGTCGGAGACCAGGCATGAACCAAAGTGGCCGCAGTAGTGGGTCGCCAGGAATAATAATAAACTTTGTAGTAGGGCACCAACTACTTGCGCCCATGTGCCGGACTATAATGGGAGGCCAAACTCCCTTGTAAAATCCCCGCCTGATCAAGATGTTTGGCAAGCCGATCCCTTGGGAGAAGCATGCCAAATATCTGGGTGTGACTTTGGACAGACGTCTCTCCTTCGCAGAGCACATAAAGGTGGTTCGTTCGCGAGCCGCCTTTGCTCTGAGTAGACTACATTCCGTTCTAAATGCACGCAGTAAATTGTCACTCAGGTGCAAACTGCGCATTTATACGGCATGCATCCGACCTATTATGACATACGCCTGTGCTGTTTTCGCACAGGCCCACCCCCGGCACATTCACAGGATGCAGACCCTACAGAACCTTTTCGACGTAAAATCACGGGTTCCCCCTGGTTCGTTCGTAACATTAACTTACATTTAGACTTGAAAATCCCCACCATTCAACAATTCATAAAACGCGCTTGCAAGCGTTTCTTCGATACCGCTGGCAGCCATCGCAACCCTCTGGTTGTGAAGGCCGCCATGCAGTTATGTCCCCTCTGGAATCAGTAAAATCCGCCGTCCAAGACACGCACTGACCGACCCCGACGACCCCACCACCCTCCTCCAGGAAAGCAGTAGGGCCACCAGTACAGTATACAAACACAGACACAAAACGAAGTTCCGACCTCGCCGCCGAGGTCCTTCGCGTCCGCGTCCGCGTTCCTCCTCGATAAATTCCTCTTCCCCTCCCTTGATCGGATCCACAGAGCCAGCTGGTGGCGTAGCTGAGCCAGTAGTTTTACCCATTAATAATAATGAACCCATCTTGATCCAGCCTGTCCCCAACTTGCTGTCCTTCCCCAGTGACGCCCTAAGCCGAGGTTCGTACCCCACAGGGGGTGCCCTTAGGTGATGGTCGCTTAGTTTATAATTAACATTATGCCCGTGGCTGGAGGCTTTGAGTTAGCTCGAAGGCACCACAGGATTGACCGGTTAAGCAGTCACGGCCTCTTAAGGCCAACTGCGAGATGCCATACACAAAAAAAAAAAAAAAACCTTGTAAAATCAGTTCGCTTCAACAGTTCAACCACAGTACTACGAGAATAAACCAGAACAAGTAACCAAGTCTTTCATTGAATAAGAAGAACAAACATATATTCCACACTTTACAGGGTGGATAGCTAAACTGAAAACGACTAGCCCGAGAGGATCACCTAGTTGGCATCCGACTGCAGATTTCAAAACGTTAATAATTTCGTTGGGTGCCTGTAACACTGCTACAAAAAACAAAAAAATCCGGGTAACTCCTTTTTTACTTCAGCCAACAAATGAACGTTAACGAAGTTCAAGGCGTTCTTAACGTCAACCTTGAGGATGACCTCACCTCTAAGGGAATTTAAAAAACTTGACAGGGAAAACCTTGGCTTGGCAGGCAGCCCCCTTTGTATCCAAAGTCAAGCTGTAGGGGCTGGAGCTTATTTGTTAACATGTCGCCGTACAATTTGCAGCATATTTTGGGTGCCGTATGCCTGTAGGTACACCTAACGGCAATGGGACGAATGCTGCTGTCCCTCTTGCGCAGGGCATAGGTTGGCCCCGTAAAAGAGATCGACGACGGCATCGTTCACACCGCTGCGCTGTTCAGTATCAGGTTATTAAGAGCCGCGAGCTTCTTCAAAGGTGACTCACCAGCTTTCCCGGCGTCTGAACTCAATAAGTATTTTAAATTCTGAGGAGTTAGGCTGTCGAGGCTGCCAGCGGAACCACTTCGGAATGAGCTCACGGCTGCGATAAGCTGCGGGGCAGTTACGTTTAAAGATGTAGAATCGGGTTTTGTCTTGGGGAAGGTGACATCCGCAGGCCCTGGATGTTTACTCTCCAGGGCTGAAAGAGTTACTGGAGCACATCGCTACTAAACAGTAGCATAACCACTTCCTTGATGTCACCTTCACTTAGTTTGGATTCTACATGTGAATATAAGCTTCTTCGTGAAAGGTTATTGATAGCAGCTAATTTTGGATCTAAAATAAGGGTCGAATTGTTAAAATTTTCTTTAATTTGGTTTGTTAAAGTTTTTTAGTTGCCATTTTTTTTTTAAATAAGGTAAGGTGGTCCTTTAAGGTAAGGTAAGCAATTGCTCCCAGGTACTTTGTGAGTTCTCCGGGGTCGCAAGACGAAGACATTGCACCAAACTCAGTGCAACAGACCGTCTTGCGGCCCAGGGGACTCTTTTTACACACTGCTAGAATTTTTTAATTTTGCAAACTTTTTCCACAAGGTTTGTTCTAGAGTTGTTGAGAATGTTGGAAATGTGGCTGGGGGCACAATATAGTGAGTCCTCAGCCCCCGTTCGCGCTTTAAAAAGTGTGCCTGTGAGCAATGTGGACATCTCACCAGCTGGACATCAGGCGATGTGGAAAGTTGACTGGCACAGTGTCCGGCGTCACTACAGCCAACATTGAACATACATATTAGTTAAACTTACCTGAAATATATAAAATGAACTACACTCACAAGCACAAATAAAAAAAACTTAAAATACCTACTATTTTCCATTAATTACAAAATGTCATGAAATTGTCATCTGTTGACGACTGCGGCGCAGTCACGTTTGGGGTCTGGGGCACTGTGCATGCAGGGAGCAGCCCTCGCACCCGTTTTCATGGCTGCACGCGTTGCGTCTTCGTCGCTGTTCTGAAATGCTATATAAAGTATATTTCAAACTATCTCGTTCCACATCGTAATTTTAAGAAAGCATTATTCATTCCTTTTCAAGACTCCTGAACATTGGAATTCCTCCAGCGAATTGAAGAAGTAAAAATATTATTAGTGGAATTTTTCATCTCAAAGACCACAGACGACGGGACGATAATTTATTTCGACATTAATTTGTTCATGGAATTGAATTTATAAATAAATATTTTTCTATTCCTGGGAAAATATTTCTTTATGTACACCATATTTCTATGAAAATATTTTTTAACGATAAGCATGATAAATGCACGACACTTATCCATAAATTCGACTAGGGACCAAACAAGATATCAACGAATTATGTATGAGCCCGAAGTTATCCCAGAGGTCTTGGGTTCAATTTGGGACGTGAATAATACGGGGTGTTGATAATTCAATAAGATTCGAACGAACCGGACTGACCCTAGTTACTGCGATAATGTAACTAAATAAACTCAGTATGGTGTCGATGGATGTAGCTTCCTTTATTGACACACAGTGGGAGTGTGTTTTCATGTTCCTGCTATGAAGCAGGAACATGAAAATTAAAATACATTGTCCTTAAGAATGGGCTGTGATGTACAATGTTTATACCCCACATTTACGCCAAAGTATATGACACGACTGTATTCTACATGTTGTTTCTGTCGCAGATGAATTGTTGAATCCGCGATTTTATGTAACCGCTAGCTGTTTTACAAAACAGCTCCGATATGTAAAACAGCTGAACGACGGTGAGCATTCTACCATAGTTACCTACTGAATTTTAACACGCAGAATTGCATAAACGTTTTAGGTTTATATGATCAATGATTAGGTTATGTAAAACTGCGTGAAAAGACCGGCCAGATTGTAGATTTTAGTACTAAATTTTGTCACTCGTATCTGTGTGTCATAACAACAATAATGGTATCCAAAACAGAGATAAATACTACGAGTGTTAAAAATTACCCTAACTCAAGTGGAAATAGTGGTTTTAAGGACAATTTTAATATAAAGTTTTTGAGTTTTATGAAAGTCAGTCCTAAAAATACTAAATAGCCAAAAAACTGCAACCAACTTGGAAATAGCGCGCGCCGAGCGACCGAAGCGAGCGGTGCCGCGGTAGCGGCCGGCACGCTGCCCTCGCTCAGCACGCGCGTGCTTGCTCACAGTTCTAACCTAACCTAAACCAATTAGTCAGGGTAGTCTAGCTTAGTTACTGCGACGGATTCGACATTAGAAGTCACACCAAACGCTTGTTGTGACTGCAGATAAGCCATTCTGCATTACGTCTATACGTGGGTAGCAGTTTTGTTAAACGTAACGCCATGGCATCAGATACCTGTTTTACATAGCAGAGTTCTTTTGTAAAACAGCTGGCGGTTATGTAAAACAGCGGATTTGACCACCACATACATACCACCTTAGTGGTATGTGTGTTGCAGATGGATTGTATTGTTGTTTATTACATAAACAATCAACTAGTTACCACTTTTTCCAACCATTATTATTTAAATAACATTATTAAATTACCTATCCTAATTGAGAAATAATCGACAAAAATTGAGGTTATAAAATTTATCTCAAATTGTCAAATAAAAAACATATTCAAGGTTATCTAAAATTTGAATTTCGGGTTAGGTATTCAAATAATCAGATCAAAGCACTCAATTTGTAAGTGCCACTACAAATTGGCATCCAAAGGTACGTTTTCTGATCCATTCATTCATTCATTGATCATGCTGAGTGGAAGCCTTGTCACAGTCATGATGTGCAGCTGTCGACTGTTTCTGTTTTGTGCTCGTGATTAGAGATCTCTTTTTTGTTTTTTTTGTCTTAATTATTAGAGCTAATTACCTTTTTTGTATACATGTGTTTCTGTGACAAATAAACCTATTTTTGTTTCTTTCTTTTTCTTTCTTTTCTTTCATTAGTTTAAATTTCCTTTAGATACTTTTGGACCAGACCTAGGTATACTTTGCATATTGATGTTTGCAATCTGACGTTACTAGATATAATAATATAGCTGGTGATTCTTTAGTTATCTATACATGTGTGTGTGAAGATACATGTATTTTATGATTAGGGTCAAAAGTCTTACGTTAGGTCTTACGTTAAACAGTTGCATCCAGATCAATCTAATCCTACATCATCTTGAAGATGACTAACGGTCATTAGAAAATCGGCTCATAGGTACAGTCACGATCATAAATATCTTACACTGATACAAAATTCAAAAGCATTTTTTCTTGTGAAATAATCGAGCTTTGAGAAAAGACCTATCGATACTAATAATATAAACAGTTCAAATTTTGTGCGTCTGTATGTAAGGGGTAATCTTTGGAACTACTGATTTGATTCTGAACATTCTTTCACTAATGGGAAGCTACAGCATTGTAGTCGAGTATCTGATATATTTCATTTTAGGCAAACTAATTTTTTTTTGCCAAAATTTTATTTTTATCTAATGGTTGAGTTAACTACGGATCAAAAAAAAAACCGGGCCCTAACAGAAGACCTTGCGTCCTAGGTACCTACAGATTAGGACATGCATCATACTTTGTAATATCTATATTATTTCTAAGATTTATACTGAATTTTACCAATTTTTATTAATGATTAGAGTTAATTTGTTTTTTTTTGTTCATTAGACGAAGAAGCTAGTTTCATAAAAATATTGTTTCGAAAATACTATATTCGTCATACTATCAAACTTCTATCAATACTTTTGGACAATATCGCTATTAGATCTCACATAATCGTAAGGTATTTTATGCTCTTGATGTACTTACATTAACTAGAAGTAAGTTCACGCTAACAAACCGTAAACGAAAGCCAATGTTTATATTTCTATTTAACAACCGTTTTCAGGTAAAGCTTGGTCAATTAGTATCATCCATGATGAGTAAACATAATATGTTTTGACGCAATATAAACGATATCTACGAGTATGTAGGTGGAATGATAGAATACTGGTGCCAAATTGTATAAACTGTCTAGAGTTTATTCAATTACTATTTGGCACTCCAAAACTTCTGAAGTTACATAGACTATGTAAGTATGTAAGAATGGGACGGCTTTTCTCACTGGAAAGTGATCTTTTATATACAAAATTTGAAAGGACATTACAATTAAGTCGAATCATTAATAGACGATATATTGGACTTACTGACAAATGCGTGCACTGACTGGTCATGTCCACTTAATCTGTTTGGTTTTTCCTCAAAAGACCATTTCAGACACCAATCTATATGGTCTTCACATGATCTGACCAAGATAATGTCTGGACTTTAAAAGAGACTGACCTCTGAGATTGTTTCGGCCTTTTCTCAGAGTTGTCAGATAGGAAACGCCGACCTCAACTAGCTTTTAAAATAAATGATTTACGTGTAAAAGTGTTTGTACAAACCTACTACAGAAATAAAATAATTTATCATTTACATCTGCTGGTGGTTTTAAGACACGTTTAATACCGTAAAGAAAAATAATGGAGTTATGATAAGCAACCTAGGCCGCACTGCTGCACTGGCACAATAAAATAGCGTACCTATCGAAGATAAGTAAAAATTCTTCACAAGGATACTTTTGCTAGTTCTAGGCACAAAAAGTCCGGAAGGATTTGGTCAGAGGAAGGTAATCATTAGCATTACATAGTATAAAATAAAGTCACTTTCTTCGTATGTATCCTTAGATCTTTTAAACGACGCATCAACTTTTGATGCGGTTTTCATCAATAGACAGAATGATTTAAGACGAACGTATTCATTTATAATACAAGCATATTATAGTAGAGAAAAGCCGAGGATTTCAAAGATTTGTAATGTGATGTCGTAAAAAAATATGTAAAAAAGTGTCGTAAAAAAGTACCTATGTGGTATTTAAGTGCACAAACCTTACGAGATAGATCAAAATAATGTACTACGGCAATGTTTATTTAAAACACATCTTTACCTATCTCCTAAGGATAACCCACAGGAACGATTTTTATCTTTTACATATTACAAAAAAAATATGGGTTACCTAAGAAGCTATTTCAAACTAACCAATTACAGTATATTTATGTAATTAAATACGTTAGATATTTTGTGCATTTAATGTAGATCGAAATTGCCCTTTAGAGCATATAATTAAAATGAATATCTTAGAAGAAAGAGAGAGATAGAGTGGCCGTTCGGGCCATACGACCGAAAATAGATTATGCGGAGCGAACAAATTGCTTTATTTGTCGACGCGCGAAGAAGATTACAATAGTATTAATCTTCTTTTCACCAAAATAATATTACTTTGTTAAAGCGACGGGAAACGTAAAGCTGTGTTCACTGGCTGAAGAGAATTTACTCAAGCGGTGGGCTACTTTATCCTTTTCACGTAAATTATGTATTATGTTTTTATAATTAATACAGTTTTAATTAGTTATTCAGGGTTATTGGTAAAACACCATCAACCTCTTAAGGGGTCATTGTATACTCATCATTATTAACAACTTTTACAAAAACCAAATATGAAATCGCGAAAAAAAAATCAGCTGTTCCCTACATTTATGTTTGCAGAACTCGTCAAAATGTAGGGACCAGCTGATTTTTTTGTTGGTGTTTTGTCAACAACCCTGTATAAAACTAATTAAAACTTTGTCTAAGTAGGTACAGAGTCTAGATTATTTTTTACACACACATACATAAACTCACGCCTTCTTTCCTTGGGGGTAGGCAGAAACTACAGCAACTTACGCGGTCAAAATGTAGGGAACAGCGAATTTTATTTTTAAATAACACACGAAAAGTTTCTACGGGGGTATCAGAATCATGTACTGAAGCCATGATAACAGTTTGCGCCTCGATGTCCCTGCCACCCTGTATTATCTGCGCTAATAGTACGCTACGTAGTACGTAGTTTAAGCTGATCTCGCATTGTATAGGATTTCCTTACAATGAGAGGTCAGTGTAAACTGGAAATGTATAGCTTGATGTGTAGCCGTGTGTACGTACAAGTTCGTCCGCAACAAACGATTATGTCAGAAGTACTGTAAGAGGTAAGTATTCATGAAAGTATTGATTTTTTATTGTTTTTAAGTTTTAACCTATAATTTTATATTTTCTTTTTTATGAGTATGTGCCTCTGTCTTTAATTATTGTAATTGGTTTTTAACCGTGTTAATTAAAGTAAAATAAATAAATAAAAAGTACAAACGACAAGAATATAATTATGTAATTTATACCGTATATTTATTCCAAGTGTGAACATAGCTTAAGGATCCCCGCAGACAGGCGCGACGCGACTATTGCGACGGGACTAGTAGAACAATTCCTATGAAAACTTCATAGAAATTGTTCTACAAAAGTCACGTCGCGCTGTCGTGTCGCGCCTGTCTGTTGGAGCCTTATGTTCCTCGGTGTTAGTTTGATTTGCTGTTGCCACTTGTCCCATATTCGACAGGAAATGAGGATTTGTATATATATTGTCTTCACGCTCTATTTACCATAATCATTATTAGTTACGTGTCCCTTTGGTAAATGATACGATACATTAATAATGTAAATCTCAAGTAAACAAAACGTTTTTGTAGCGTATCAATATTATCATAAACCAACAATACTTTTATTGCACAAAATTGAAATAGTTTGTCAAGATGATTAGGAATTTTAAAACCTGTATTCGTACAAAACAGAGTTCGTTTAGAACTTGTTCTGCTTCGCTGAGGCTTAAGTCTAAGTACCAAAAACCAGTTAAGTCACATTTTATACCTACAATGGTATACCGACTTCCTTAATCTAGCCTTACTTCATGTAAGTAGGTCTATTCTGAAATCATATTTACAACGGTCTGTGCTTGAAATGGAATTAAAAATAGTACCTAAAACAAAGTAGAATAGAATATATATATTTGCTTTAAAACATGGTACATTAAGGTCTTATAAATACAACGTGTCGTTTTGCATCCTCGTCAAATTTCAGGAGGCTGTTATAAAAGACATAAATAATCAAATAAAATTACGATCCTGTTCAATAATTAATACATACTTGTTTTTTTTTTTCTGTTTGAGTTTGACAGTATTTCAGAATACTCCACTTTCAAAGAACATAATCGTTCCGTTGCGTATGCGGTAGGCCGTGTCGCACGACTATGTCGCTGTGTGCGTTCGTTACAGTTACAGCGCAGTTACAGGGCGGTATCACACGGGACCTACACATAGGTACCGATTTCCGAAAATTATAAAAAAGTTTTTAAAAAAACCTACTTATTTTATTATTGATTTCGTGTCGAGAATCATTAGCATAGTTACCTCCTCGAATTTGACGAGGATGCAAAACGACACCTTGTAGAATTATGATCTTACATGTTTGCATGGACTGGCATACCTACATATATATTTAAAGTATTTAATCATGTTAAATGTAATTCTAACATGTCTAATACTACTTGCACCATTATATCTTTCAAGTTAGTAAAATATTTAAGCGTTCTATTCCAGTCAAAGTTTACTATTTCAAACTGAGAGCCATCTTCGAGAGAGGTTTTGTTTGGTATTCATCAATTCTCCGCATGCCTACGTCTACGTCACCATCCAGCAGGTAGTGGCGTATGTAACATTCATACGGACCGGGTCTCCCGAGATCTCCAGTGAGGCTGCGATATGAATCTACGAGCTACCGTGTGCCTACATAATATGAGGCAGCGGAGATGAGAAGTTTGAATTTTTAAGTAACAATAGACATGTGGAGTAATAGGGTTTCATGAAAGTGTGATTACGTCTCAGAGTTTGAATCTTATAAAATCAAAAGTTATTTATTCAAACTGACTTTTTGAACTTCAGAATTACATTAGACAGCCCCCCAAAACGCCCAAGCGGCAACAAACTCCCCAGCAGAACTGCTGTCTGTTCAGTTAGAAGAACTGGATTCTATACAGTAGTAAGTAATTAACATTACGAAACACAAAACATTAAATAAAATTATTTGCCATATTATGTCAGCTAGCACACGCCAATATTGAAAACTATACTCAAGCAGAAATAAATAATAAAAAATAAAAACGTAAAAAAGAACTTAATTCACATAATAAAACATACTCCTCTCAGCGTAGGTATAGCGCTACAAGGTTAATGTTGCGCGTGAAGAAAATCGGAACTAACGCCGCCATTTTGTTATTTGAATACATTTCACGAAACAATCGCACTAATGTCTACCAACAGCGCCCCCTTGTCAACGTCATTCGAGTAAGTAAGTAAGCAAGTTTTATTTGTTTAAACATGGTGTAGGTACATGATACATTGCATGCAGGATAATCATGGGATACAGAAAGTTCTAACATGTTCAGCCGCATGCGTACAAATTGGCAAAAAGAGATGGTGCATACCGTGATAATTTTCATCAAAATTACATTTCTTCTTTATTAATTAAAGATTAGGTATAATTACAATTCAAGAAGCATAATTTTTAGATAAAATTCAATGTCAAAGTAGTTATTAAATAAAAACAATAAAGTATGAATTACTGTCATTAAAAATTTCAATACCAAATTACAATTATTCAAAAAAATATAATAGATTACAATAACTTGTAAAAAATACAACATTGTCATCTCAAAAATGAAGATAATTGTCCTCTTTCATAAACTCTGCTATATTGTAATATGCTCTTTCAGTTAGTAAACTCTTCAACATCCCTTTAAGAGCAGATATACATATTTAATGTTTTTCACGATTTGGACAATTTATTAAAAATGGTCAGAGCCATGCAAAAGATGCTTTTACGCATAAGAGTTGTTTTGGCGCCGTGAACACAGTGTTTGAAATTATCACGTCTATTCCCAGGTGCAGCATCCGGGTGCCAAAAGATCATTGTATAGGTACTGATAACGTCTAAAAATAAGTAATCACAACTTTTTACATCTTCCTGATGACCACCGTGTCTAAGGATGACTAATAAAGAGTACTGCAGTTACTGCATCATTTTAAGGGAAAGAATGAAACATAAAATATTACAGAGATTTCCAAGTTGAATTTAAGTAGACATTTTATTTTAAACAATAATTATTATTCACTATAAAAATATTTTACAGTCACAAAAAATGCACAGTATAAAAGTTTCAGTAGGTATAATTCAAAAGCTTTTGTGCGAGAGAAAATAATTACCAGGAAAGCAGTCCTCATGAGAGTCGCGTTGATCACATTAACTCATTATTTTCTAGTGGGAACTGACCTAATTGATTTATGAGTTCCAGAGGTGTTTGCGGGAACTTAAGCGGATTATATACTGCAAACTGCAAATTACTTTATCATATTTAATGCTAATATTATAAAAACAGGCGCCAGTGGCTCGTAGCTGGGTTAATGAAATTATCTTGGGAATTTATCGATCTTTGCGAGGTTCACTTTGCTGCTGTGGAGATTGTTGCGCCACTAATTATTTCCAGATTAAGCACTAGTAAGTGGTGAAGGGACAGTACCCCAAAACCGGTTTTGAGGGACTGTCCTATGTAGTTTTAATGTTCAAAAGTTGCTGATTCTAAACCCTTTATTTTTGTTGTTAGGGTGGTAAATCATCAAATAACTTCTCCTGCTCTGGGCGGAGCGGGAGGGTGTGTCAGACTCTTACTGACTAAAACCCACCCTTGTTCCTTCAGTGGCATGTGCCAGGGGCCCACGGTAACCCTTTCGGACTTTCCTGCAACCCTGGCAGGCATCCGCCCTAGCAGGCCGCGACATTGGTGCTGACATCACTTTGGGGCGCGCGTGGAACACAACGCGCCGTCGATCCGGGCCTGGTCGTAATCAGACGGCAAACTATTTTTGCGGCGAATTTTGTCTCTCTCTCACGCGTTCCGCCTCCTCCTTCGCGAGCATTACTGCTTCGCAAAAGGAGTTGACGCCTTCCCATGTCCTCTCGCTGCTTACCATGGCTTGGACCTGGGCCGGACGCGAGAGATCGCCACCGCCAATCGCCTGCACGAGGAGACGGCGGTGCTCCGCTCAAGCCGGGCAGACCTCCACCGTATGCTCCTCCGTGTCCTCCGGGGCTGATTCTAAACATATGAATATATAAAGTCGTAGTTCTAAACCTAGTTTGAATAAATTACTTTTTCTTCTTTGATATTGATTTTCAAGGGGTATGCTGAAGGCATTTAAAACTGTTATTAGTTTACAACACAAGGTCGAATTCTATCAAACAATCCTTTTGATTGGGAAACATCACAGTATTTCGGCGATGTCTTTCTGAAAGTTTAATATACAGCTCGTCACTCGTCACGATCGTTAAAAAAGGCAAATGTTTTTGTACTTTCACCACGAAACAACTGAGAAAAAAACGACAAGGTCTATTTTGCATTCACGACCAATGTAACATTTAAATAGTGTCTACCTTGTTAAAGTTTAATTTTTTTGGGAATTGTTATAAAAAATTATAAAATGAAGCAATTACGAGGTCAACCTGTACATACACCGTATCAATGTCATGTTCATAAGGTAAAACCCTTATTTTCTATAAGGCCTTCGCCGCGGATTGGAAGCAGTTGTTCATTAAAACTGTGAAGGCAATATTTCCAGTACCCATTTCTTCAGGGTTGAAGAGCGTGTCAGTTGTGTTTTGTCAGCGATAACAGGTTGGTAATAAAGATCGTGCGAGCGCATAATGAACGCATTTACGCTTCAGAAGGTTTCTATCGTTTTTGGCAGTAATCTATGCGGTTGAAATCTGGTAAGGATATCTTAAATGCCATGACGTAATAAAATTGTTTGGCTTATTGTAGTGGTTTGCGAAAAACTTTTAGACATTTAAATATCTTTTTGGTTTGCCTGAATGACGTTAAAATGGAAAATCCATTCAACTTATAGCATTTTCAAATCATGGAGGGTTAAAATACATAGGCGAGTACGCTTATTGGTAAAATCTACGAATTTAATATGAATTGATGTTTCAAACAAAACCACATATCTAACAAGATCGAAACTAAACATCTAACAAGATTGAACCTAAATATCTAACAAGATCGAAATAAATGGTGTAGTACTAGCTGTCGTCCGCTACTTTGCGTGTATTTTGTATTTCTTTTTTTTTAATCCAAATATCAATTGATAACTTCTTTTCTTTTTGTAATACCAGGATGAAAAGTGTTGCCCAGTAACTGGGTTGTAAAGTTTAGATAGGCAGTCGCTCCATATACGCTACTGTTGTAAGCTGCATCCGTTTTGTCTGGAAGCCGGTGACAGCATAGCTGGGAAGAGGCTCGGCAGAAGACGATAATTCAGGATGAAAAGTATCGACAATGAACTGTTCATTTAAAAAAAATTCAACACATTAACACAGTATTTATTTCTAATATTCGCAGCCACCTTAGCGTCTCATAATTTAGGAGTTATTTCTATTAGTGTTTAATGGGATATTGTGTTAGTAGTTAGGAGGTATTGGTAGTTCATCGTCGATATATACCATTCTCCAGATCCCTTTTTTATAACGGTCATCTAGGCGCACTGCGACTTATCATCCTTACCTAGTTACTATTCCACCAATTCGCACTAAGCGTACTATATATCACTTTTCTGATGCTTTAACATGGGTTTGCTTCTTAAATGCATTTTTACTAAGAAAAAGAATGTAGATTGAATTAAACTCATTATTATATTCGTTTTATATCCGGTATTCGGCGTATTCGGCAAATTTTGAGGTATTAGTATTCGGCCGAATTATTCGGTTGAAATTCCGAATGTATGCGCACAGCAAAAGAGTGGAACTCTCTACCTGCGTCTGTGTTTCCGAACGCTTACAACCCTAATCTCTTCAAAGTGAGAGTGAACAGGCTTCTTCTGGGTAAGCTCACTCCATCGCGATGGTGGTGACAGTGGTGACAGAGACAGAGTCGACGATGCTAACGACTCTGTCTGTGTCACCACTGACTTAGACTAGAGTCAAGAGCAAACCCTTCTTTAATAAAAAAAAAAAAAAAAAACAATTGGTCCAGTGGTAAAATAACATAACATCACGCCTTTATCCCGCGAAGGGTTTAGCAGAGGTATACCTACACCCACATCTCACCAATTATGTTTAAGTCGCGAGCTGCGAGACTATTGCCATCAACCGGTCACAGGCACCAATCCAGATTCCAGGCTTCTACTGAGATATTAAAGCGTCGGGTATCCTTAACTTCACTCTGCACTCACACTGTCACAACACCAATTTATCTCGTCGGCTCAACGTCCGTGTGTCACTCAGGGATCCAGCAGAATATCAGCGTCAGGTATATTTGCCTGACACATGCTGAGTTGGACTCCTATATCGTGCAACCTTGAGACACGCACCGCACTGTGTACTTCCGTTAGATAGTAATTAGTTTTTAAGTATTTGTCAAAGTGTCACTTTTACTGCGCTATGTATGTTTTTCTTCTTGTTACTTTATCGGCACCTTGTTTTTTTATAATTATTAAGTATATTTATCTTCTGATTGTATTTTTGTGTGTTGTGCTGTTTTTTATGTGCACCAAATAAATGGTTTATCTATCTAAATTCAGTGGTTTAGGCATTGAAAGGTATAAGCCAGAGTTGTCGCATTTATACAACGTGTCGTTTTGCATCCTCATCAAATTTCAGGAGGCTGTTATGAAAGACGTAAATAATCGAATAAAATTACGATCCTGCTCAATAATAAACTCAAACTCAAAGCATTTATTTCAAATAAACCAATTACAGGCACTTTTGAATTGTCAAGGGGTCGGTCAGTCAGAAAGATGTTAGTTGTAATTAATACAACATACTTGTTGTTTTAGATATTTAAGTTTGACAGTATTTCAGAATGCTCCATTTTCAAAGAACAGAATCGCCCCGTTGCGTATGCGGTAGGCAGTGTCGCACGACTATGTCGCTGTGTGCGTGCGTTACATTTACAGCGCAGTTACAGGTATCAAAAGAAAGAAAGAAAGAAACACGTGCCCTACACATGCCGATTAGTATGGATGCAAGCTCGTCCAAAACCGCATGGTACTTAAGCCCTTTTGTACACACACGTTTTTCTTGCCCTGAAAAACGACGGTTTATTCGCCGTGTGTAGGCACGGTCGTCAGTGATGTATGGATCACTATGGAAGCTAGTGGATGGACACGTTTTTCCTACGCTACGGCGAGGTTTATACGCTGTACGGTAAAGAAACCGTGCCGTGTTCAAAGGACCTAAGAATACTAGAAGAACGAATAAGAAATGAGAAATCGAATCAACTAGTGCCAAATCCAATAAGAACGACCAAATTAGATTTCATCAACTCAGGTCAATGGCAATGAATTGAGCAGAAGGTTTTTGTCTAGAAAAAAATTACAAAATATTAAAAGTTGTCATATTTAATTATTAATGGGTTACAAAAATGATAGAGTAAACGAACATCATTATATAAGTAGCTCCAAATGAATATAATTAATTACTTAAGTCAAGACAAATTCCTTTTCATTATGGAACTCAGTAACGCTATAATATGTTCTAGCGGTCAAAAAAGTACGAAGTTTATTTTTAAACACAGATTGCAGTCTCTCCAACTTTTTACTTCACTTTTTTCGTTCAGAAAGAACGCTAAGCGATAACGAAGTAATAGGCGGGAAATGCGATGCTAAATTATTGAATAACTTATGACTTCCACGCGAACGAAGAAGTGGGCAGACGCTAGTCTTTGATATTACTTAAAGATTTGGATAGAGATTTGCAGCTCAATAAAACAACGATGTATCATTAGATATTCTAGATAAGGGACACTTGTAACTCAGATTACTGAAGCATGGTGATGAGATAAACGAGTTGCTAGTAGAGTTCTCAAGCAGATCGTATCAGTTAACTGCAGAACAATACAAGGGTACAACATACTGATAATAAGTAGCGGTGGAATTATTATAAGTATAGATTTTATAGTTAAAACTTTAAGATTGTATGTAGAGGTGACTTTTATCGAAAGATTCGTCGAGAACATTTAGGTCTTGAAAAAAAGTGTGTTTTTAATTTATTGTTCATTATGGAGTCAACAAATTTTGTGGTAAGTGGCGTATAGAACATGGTTGTTTTAATAAAAAAATTATAGGTATTTAAAATTTTCTCATAATCAGTTCAGCTATACTTACTATCACGTAGTAAACGTTCCTTTTAATTAAGTATGACATATTGTACTAAATGCGTTCAGGTTAGAATCTTTGTCTATAAGTTCTGCCTAAATAAAAGCGCGCTGTTGGATGTTCAACTTTCAGCATATCTATTCTATTTATATTTTGTCGCTGACCTGCGCTGCGGGATGTTGCGTAACACACGTAACTGTAGGAATGGCTGTCATTTTGACAGTTCAACAACATTCATTGCGTTATTTACGTTGTTGAGCAGACTAATTTTTTTAACATATGAAGCAATGGATTAGCAATATCCTTCAAAATTATCCAGATTGGTATTGAAAGTGTGTTACGCAATTAGGTTGCTGAGCGTTGAAAATAAACGACTTAGAGAGCGCTTTACTAAGGCTTTCATTTAGGTGTCACGTTGTGTTAGGGAAAACGGGCATATATGTTAGAATTTCTATAAATCGTAATCAGTCTAATATATCAGTAAAGGCTCCTTCAAACGGGTACTTCCCGTTGGTTAATACTCCGTGGTTAACACTAATAACTACTGGGAATGTTGCGTTCTACTGTAACAGTGTTGACGAACGTGAATTTTTTCCCCCAATAGTTAATACCCTCGTCTCGCGTATAGTTCAGGAGTCAGGTTAAAGATAAGTAAAAAGAAATAAAAAATTTTACGGTTTTCGAAAGTGTTTTAATAAAGACTTGAAGCACCAAATTAATAATGATTTCGTTAAACGAACGCGACATTTGCGACACAAATCGGACGCGACACTAAGGCACCCCTCGTCGTGCGACACGCGGTGCCTTTGTGTCGCGTGCGATTCGCGTCGCGTGTCGTTTGAAGGAGCCTTAAAGTTAATGGTTGACCAACTCCATTACAACGCTATTTAACTTTATAGCCGTCTCGACAATTTGTAAAGAAAATGACTATCTCAATAGTTTCAACTGTCTACGAACGTTATGGTTCTATTCGCCTTTTTGCACTTGATAAAATACCATTGTGAAAACATACTTAATTTATTTTATACGCAAAAAACGTGACGTCCTTGAATGCATTCAATCCAACTATCTTAACTAATATTATAAACGAGAAAGTGAGTTGGTCTGTTTTTTGTTTGTTACGCTAAAACGGTTGAACGGATTTGGAAGAAATTCAGCACATGGGTAGACCTGGCGTAGGATATAGGGTACTCTTCATCCTGAATCGAAGACGAAGTCGCGGACAACCACTAGTTTAATTATATTATGGTTTTTAAAGTGTTGATGTTTCTTACTTAATCACGCTAAAACGGCTGAACGGATTTGCAAGAAATTTGGCATTATATGAGACAACATCCACACAAGGTCTTCAGGTCCCGAACTAGGCAGAGCCTATACTACGGTAACCTGATGACTGATATACATACTTATATACATATACACACCCAGACACAGGTCAAACAGACATGTTCATGAACCCGGGACCAGCGGCTCAGAAGGCAGGGTCGCTGCCAACTGCGCCAATCGGTCAGTCTGCGCTGTCTATATGGATAGACCTGGAGAAGGACATAGGGTACTCGTCATCCTGGATCGCAGACGAAGTCACAGACAACAGCTAGTATAATTATAATGTTACGAATTTGAAAGTTTGTATATTTGCTATTCAATCACGCAAAAACGGTTGAATGGATTTATATGAAATGTGGCACACAGATAGCTTATAAACTGGATTAATACATAGGATACTTTGTATATCGCTAGATAGACTGGATAATTTTGACCTCCACGCGGGTGAAACCGCGGGCAAAACCTAGTTATTACTTGAATATCTAAGCCAAGGTTTTCTGTTGTGGTTTTTATAATCGGAGCATTGTGTATTGTGATTTCTAAGTGCTTTGATAGATAGGTTTAAAGAGAATTTATTTCTCATATGAACTTAAGGGGCTGACAACAGCTAAAGCGCGGTCACTCTCGGACTGCATAGAAAAGAAAGAAGCGCGATGACACATAGCTGGTAATTTATAGCAAATATATGAAGCGATTCTCTATTAACAAAAAATCTATTGATTGGACAAAAAAAATAAAACACTATCACGTTAATATATTGCTTGAAGAACAATATGGGAAAAGAAACAGAATGATTGCATGTACATTAGTATGGTTGGTTGGTATTGGTATCTTTAAAAAAATCTTTTAACTATTAAGTTAAAAGATGTTTCTAAAGATATGTTCGTGACTTTTTTCTATCGTACCTAATTAGTTGTATTATGTTTTCAACACACTATCTAACTAGCATGTATCCTGAAGAATATCACATATATTCTAATTTGGTTTACTGCAGTGGATCATATACTTTTAGGCATTATAAAACCTGCGTTTAGGTCATGTAGTCCCCTTAACAGTTCATTCAAAATGAGATACAAAGTGCCAAAAAATTATATCAGATTTGCCTCTGGGGTGCTGACGACATTACATGGTACATACATGTTTCTTAAGATAGGGTTAGACTAACACATTTCTTTAATCCTCTGGTAAATCATTGAACAGAGCTACTCTGTAACCATCTCACAGTGATTACGTAGGTGAAGTGAGCGTGGAGTGAACAATCAACAGTGTCAATCCCTTGTATCAGCCGGACGATTCTGTAACAATCTCACCGTGATTAACTTAGGAGAAGTGAGCTCTCATTCCACCTGCAGTGCGATTCTGTAACCATCTCACCGTGAAAACTTAGGTGAAGTGAGCGTAGAGTGAGCTGTCATCCCACTGTGCACTGATGCTAGGGATTGACTAGGCATTACATTTACAATCATAATCGAGATTTGAAACTTGTTATTACTTCTTGTATTGTATGTTATTGTTTTTTATTTAGTTGTATCTTTGATTGTACCTACCAGATTCGCGGTGATTTTTAAAATAAGAATGCAGGTGTAAAATGTGTAAAACCAAATGTGAAGATACCCATTAACTATCTACTACTTATCTTGTTTTACAAAATAAATGTACCTACCTACCTATGATTGAGAGATTGGCGCCATTAAACTCGTAGATTGATACACTTTTACACAGCCAATAAGCACCAAAAGACCATCTCAGAGATTAACTTGCATGGTCCTCATATGGCCTAACCAAGATTATGTCTGCACTTTAAAAGAGAATATGATTTCTGAATTTGTTTCGGTCTTTCTACTCGGAGTACCTAGTCAGTTAGGAAACACCGATTTGATCTAGTTTTAAAACAAATATAATATAATTTGTTATTTTTTTATTTATTTGTTTTAAAACTAGATCAAATCGGTGTTTCCTAACTGACTAGGTACTCCGAGTAGAAAGACCGAAACAAATTCAGAAATCATATTCTCTTTTAAAGTGCAGACATAATCTTGGTTAGGCCATATGAGGACCATGCAAGTTAATCTCTGAGATGGTCTTTTGGAGAAAGAACAATACAGATTTGAGTGGACCTGTCCAGTGATCGTGTATGGTGTAGCTCAACTCAGAACTTGAGGAGCTCAACGACTCGACAAATAATACCAAAGAAAGGAAATTTGGGTACGCCGCATAAAATACTGAAACTGACAGATTATCATTAAAACTTAATGAGAAAAAAAAAAACAACAGTCCCAACCTTTGCAATAATATTTAATATTTTATATATTGAAACGTATCACAAGTAGGTATTTTAGTAATTTTCAATTGTGTTTAGCTCGAATAAGAAAAATAAATATTTAAGTAAATGTTTACAAAGTTGATTAGGATGACGCATACAATCGGGGAACCACCTCTATGAATCACGGTTAAATACATATTTTAACCAACAAATGTTATATTTATAGTAACTGTTTTGTAAAGTAAGCAGGTACCTACAACTGTTTTATTAAGGGGGAAGCGCTAGGTTACACACAAAATTCAAAATTTCTTAGTTTTTTTTCAATTTGCAGGTCCGTGTTAGATTGTATGTTGAACAAAATATGATTCACGACCGTAACAAGTACGTATTTACAAAATTAAAACCATCAATACAACCCTCTAAGTTCATACAATCCTATTAAGGGGACTATATGAACTAAACGCAAGTTTTATAATTCCTAACTAAAAGTATATGATCCACTGCAGTAAACAAAATCAGAAAAATATATGATATTCTTCAGGATATATGCCATTTAGATAATGTGTTGAAAACATAATACGACTAATTAGGAACGATAGAAAAAAATCACGAAAATACCTCTAAAATTATCTTTTAACGATTAAAAACCATACTAATATACATGCAATCATTCTGTTTTTTTTTTTCAGATTGTTCTTCAAGCAACATATTAACGTGGTAGTGTTTTCATTTTTTTGTCCAATCAATAGATTTTTGTAAATAGAGAATGGCTTCAAACTTTGCAATAAATTACCAGCTTTGTGTCATCGCGCTCTTTCTTTTTTATGCAGTCCGACAGTGACCGCGCTTTAGCTGTTGTCAGCCCCTTAAATGGTAATTTCATACAATGTCAATAAATAGGATTATTCTATGACAGAGATATGAGATTATTGATGATTTTAATTCTGGACATACATCCATGTTACGGTCGCGAATCTTATTTTGTTTAGCATACAACCTGACACTGACCTGCAAATTGCAAAAAAAAAACAAGAAAATTTGAATTTCGCGGGAAATTGGCGCTTCCCCTTTAAGCCGCAAATGCTGTTGTCTACATTGTTATACCGAGGTTCACATTCACGTTGCAACACCTATTCGAAAAACAAGAAAAGTATCAATAGAACTCGGTAGAGTCGTGACAAAAACAACACGATTTTGTACAACATTCTACAGTATTGTCTTGAGAATTATCTATGTCAACAGTCGATCCCTACTTTATCCGAGTAAAGTCAACAACATTTATTAGCATCGATTCTTATGCACAGCGTAATCGATGTAATAGAAAGTGTACGTAGGTATTCGTGTTACGTGATATGAGCACATAAAATTATTAATTCCAGTCAGCGCGAACGAATCGTGATGAAAGTGGTCGAGCGTTGAGTGAAGAGGAAATGACAAGCAAATTAGATCCAACGTGCAACGGTATAAAAATGATAGAATGTTGGTTTATTGGAAAAATTTAGGCTTCGTCAAATTACGGACAGTAATTGGGGGTTATAAGTAAAATGGAATTTGATTTTCTGATGGGAAAATCGAAACGAGTAAGTAAGTAAATACAAAGAAGAATTCTACGTTCAAAATCATTTGAATAAATTCAATAAATATCGCCGAGAGATTTCAATTCGGAATTTGATTTTTTTATACAGATTGGAGGAAAGTGGTGTTCTGAACGATTTCGAATTAAGAAAACGTTTGGTGGCAAATAATGTTCGAAATTCGAAACAGAACTGGCTGTCGGTGCTCTACGAGTCAAACAAAATAATATAGGGATACACAGCATGCTGCTGAGGCTACCACGTCATGTTCATGGAGCTAAGCACCTCTGTGCTCCTCTAAGTAGGCTAACTCTCGTAACTAAAATGTTCAAAATCTAGTCGCAATCCCATTTCAGGGACAATCAATGTCAATACCTAAAATTTTCGAAATATGAAACTGAAATGAGATTGCGAATGATCTTAAAAATACGGGAATCGCCTCTCTATTTTAGCCTGTAGCTGTGACAACAAACAAACGACAATGTTACTGATCTAAATTACCTCCTATCAATCAGTAATTGGGAAATCACGTCAAATTACTAAAATCGCTTTATTTTTTTTTGTAATATAGGTAGTTAAATTGTTGTAGACTGATGTAAAAGATAAGTCGAACAACACAACGTCAATGATAAATTAATGGAACATTGCTTACCTAATGGTACTAAACTATTGTATATGTAAGTACTTATATACGTACCACAAAGTAATGGTAGACACGGCTACACATCAAGCTATACATTTCCAGTTTACACTGACCTCCCATTGTAAGGAAATCCTTTACAATGCGAGATCAGCTTATACTGGAATTGGATAGCTTGATCTGTAGCCGTGCGTACCTACTTATCTATAATCGTAACAGAATATACTTAGTTTTGTAATTAAGAAGAAATAAAGTTAATACCTTTATACAGGGTGGCGACTTAGCCACCTGCATCCGTCAAGCGGGTGATTCTGTCTGTCATACTGAACAACTTTCACTATACGATAATAATATTTTTTTCCTGCATAGAAATTTCCTGTCTGTCTACCGTAATGTTGTATAGGATTTATACTTTTTTACCGCGTGTCGCATATGAGTTTCGAAGACCCCACTTGACAGATGCATGTAGGTAACTAAACCACCACCTGTATAATAAAATAATTACATAATTTTTTAATATTAGTTCAGTTAGGTTTTCCAATGAAATCGAGCTCCTTCGTATAATGACGAATAGACAAGTAACCACCACATTTTTGAAATAAGTAGGTACAGTCATTACAGTTATTTTGTAATCACGTTTGTTTAGTATTTATTTAACGAACTGATCCAAAAAGTTAAAAAAAATTACGTCAAAGCATTTATTTCAAATAGGCACTAAGCCACTTTTGAACGTCAAAATTTACATTAGAATAGAATTGATTCTAGTCGCCCCTTCCAAAAGGTAGTTTCGTATGGAGAAGAATGGGCAATATACTCCACCTTTACTCTTTTAAAATGTGTTACAATATTTTGTTGACATTGATTATATAATTATATGTGAAGACGATACTGGTTGTTACTCTATAAAACTTTTAATGTAAATATCTAGCCGTCACTGATGTTCCACATTATTATGAGTACTAAACTATAAAAAATCTTTAAATATGCCAATACAGGAACCCTTTTTCTCTGACAAATTTTTAAATAGCATAAGGTTTTCGATAAAGTCCTATTGCTGTACACGGTGTACTTGGGCATTTATGATCTTTTTTTTTCAGACGTTTTATTTATAAATCTTATCATAAACAATTTTTATCTAAATTTTATTTATCCTTTATCTTATTGATTAGAAATTAATGCTTGTATTTATCTTTATGAATTTGTTGATAATGTTAATCTTGCAGTAAAATATTTAGTGTGGTGGGGAATTGGTTAAGGCTGGTCCATTTTTTGTTTGTTTCTGTTAAAGTGGAACGTGGTGAGTAAATTATTGGAATATTCATAAAGGCTCCAGCAGTCAGGCGCGACGCGTCAGCGCGACGCGCCTTTAGTAGAAAACTTTTTTTTTCTACCGGAGTCGCAGCGCGCCTGTCTGCTCCGTCTCTAAGGAGGAAATTGAGGTGGTCGATGTTGTGTTGCACGTTATACTGAAAGAAATAGTAATGTAAGTGGATTCAGGTTGGCAGTCATTGAGCACTGATGATTCACTTTGTAAAATGGGTATTTATTTAATAATTTGAGCACACACATGTACAGAAGCTGACTTAGTGCCAATACCTAAGTATGAAGCTGTGTCATGTGCATAATATTAGGTCCTTTTGAAAGATTTCCTCGGGTACTATGTATTTACACTGACACTATCTGACTGACCGACCCCTTCACAATTCAAAATTGTCTATAATTGGTTTATTTGAAATACTTAAATGCTTTGAGTTTGAGTTTACAGACCATAATATATTCTAGGCCCAATCGAAAAGTGCCAGTTGTCGTTTAGGAAAAGCTTTGCATAATTATAACTGTTAACTAGATTATGTATCTTCCTTAGCTAGTTGGTTATTTAGTTTATTAAGTATAACTATGAAATTTTAGAAAGGCATTGGATATTGGATTGTAGACAGCTGGATTCATGGTTCATTTAGAGTTATTAAAACGGACCTGAGGACTATTGATCAGCCTCATATACAGGGTTACTTCACGGTACCACGGTACGGGTTATAGGGTTTACCGTAATTCAGTTTTTTTTCGTCATTTTTGTCTGAGATAAATAAAAATTACGAAACATAAAATGTTTAATTAGTAAATAATCTTTACCAAAGTTTTAGGCATTTTTTTACTTAGGTATATTTATGAAAAAAGATCCGCTACGGCATCAGCTATGATATTAACCTAAATTCCAGTATAGTCGCGCCTTAGATCATTTTTAAATTGCATATTTCATTAAAAAAAATCTAAAAATCTAACTAACTCAAAAACTACTGAATTTCGGTAGAACATTTTTGGTGGCTTAATTTATTTCATTTTAACCCTACTATGACGTCCAGCAAGGAATATGCCAATTTACAAATACCCCTGTATGTAAGCATACGTATAATCCGCCTATAACGTACCCACTGCTGGGACACAGGCATACCTACTATTTGTGGGAGGGAGTGGGCCATAATTCAGCACGCGGCCCCAGTGCGGATCGGTGCCGTAGATATTAAAATGTTTTCGAGCTTTCACACTTCGTAAAAACAAAGTTTTAGTTTGTTAACTAATGCAATAAAATATCAAAGGAAAGTAAAGCAGTATTTTATTCAAGCTTCCGATAAGCTATTTCAGCCATTGCCACATCAAGAACTAGCGGAAAGGTAATAAATATCAAATCTCGACGCCCGCTGATGCGAGAACGCAATATCGAATTTTAGGGGAAGGAAAATAAATTGTGTTTTAAGATTATTGAGCTCTAGAGAGTATTGGTTTTTTATAGAAAACCGAGAGGGCCCATTACACGAAAAAGTTTTTGTGATAATTGAATGTTTATCTTCTTCGTAATTGATATTTGAATATCATCGTCTCGTCTGTACCTTCTGGTTATGATTAGATAGGTATGTATTTTTTTATTTTTATTTTTTTATTTGTGACATGCTTGTCTTTTAAAAAGTCATAATACAGGGTGGGATATATGAGGCTCTACGCGGGGGTCTTGCGGTCCACGGCCCTTTACAGGGCACCGGTGTGGGCGCGTTCTTTGAGGCAGCGGCCAGCCCGCTGGTTGAGCGCGCTCCAAAGGGTCATGGCCACCCGGCTGGTCTGGGGATACCGTACGGTCTCCGGTGAGGCGGCGAGCCTCCTTGCCGGATTACCGCCATGGGATCTGGAGGCAAAAGTCCTCGCGCACATATGGGAGTAGCGCGAGGAGGCGAAACGCCTGAGCGTAATTCCGCTGCCGCCAGAAATCATGGCACAACGGACAGAGCTCCGGGGGGATCTCAGGGCGGCATGGAGAGTGCGACTGTTGCAACCCAGCGCTGGGCACGCCACAATTGCGGCGATAAGTCCCCTCTTTGAGGAGTGGCTGGAGAGGCGCCACGGCGTCCTCAGCTTCCGCCTGTCGCAGGTCCTCACCGGACACGGTTGTTTCGGGAGGTTCCTGTTCCGGATAAGGTGGGAGGAAACGCCCGGGTGTCACCATTATGTGGATCGCCCGGAGGACACGGTGGAGCATACGGAGTAGGTCTGCCCGGCTTTGGCGGAGCACCACCGTATCTTCGTTGAGGCGATTGGCGGTGGCGATCTCTCTCGTCCAGCCCAGGTCCAGGCCATGGTACGGCGCGATAGGGCGTGGGAAGCCGTCGCCTCCTTTTGCGAAGCAGTAATGTTCGCGAAGGAGGAGGCGGAACGCGTGAGGGAGAGGCATAGTTCACGCACTCACGCTCCTAGTCGCCGCAGGAGATGCCCTAGGCGTTGGAAATCCCGTAGCCGGACGTCGAGCAAAGGGTAGCTCGCTGTCCGATAAGGACCAGGCCCGGGTCGACGGCGCGTTGTGTTCCACGTGCGCCTTAAAGAGATTTCAGCACCAAGTGAGGGGGCCCGCTAGGGCCGATGCTTGGTAGGAATCTGACATGCCCTCCCGCTCAACCCAGAAGGGGAGAAGTTAACGGGGTCTAGAATTTTGTGCGGAATACATGGTTACAGTTTGCGCGTCGCTGAACTGCCACCCTGTATGCGGCATTACAGCTTGGTCTCTAGGGTGGCATCGCTCCTATATCGCAGATGTCCAACATTCATAGGTTTTACTAAGCCTTGGCAGACTGTAAAGTATCGCAGGCCCAGACGAAACGCAGAAGGAACAGCACGGCGAGCAACGGGTAGCTCGCCGTCCGATAAGGACCAGGCCCGGGTCGACGGCGCGTTGTGTTCCACGCGCGCCTCAAAGAGATGTCAGCAACTATGACGGGGTCCGCTAGGGCCGATGCCTGCCAGGGTTGCGGGAAAGTCCGAAAGGGTGGTTTTTAGTCAGTAAGAGTCTGACACGCCCTCCCGCTCTGCCCAGAGCTGGAGAACATATTTGATGATATCCCACCGTCAAAAAAAAAATGATGTAAGAAAAAAAGAAATACATACGTACCTAATTTATGGGCACGCGTGTCCTAAAAAGATGCATGCTTTCTTAAATGCAAGTAAATCTACCTGATTACGAGTAGATTAGTACAAATAACTTTATAGCAACTAGCTATTTTTCTTATCAGTATCGCTGGTTTAGATAAGACAAAACAATAATGATTACGCGGATTAAGATAGTTAAAGTTTGTCTTATCAGATGTATGGACTAACCGTATTTGAATGCATACGTACTAAACTATATAGGTACTTATTAGACTAATTATTATTTAGGTATGAATATTTAAAGTATTGTTAAGGACACTTATACCTACGATAGTGAATTGTGTCTCATTCATTAGTCAGGGCTAGATAAGTGTAATCTGTATATGTAAGTACGGTTAGCAAAAGAGTTAAGTATGTACTTATAAGTACAGAAAATACGGTTTTTATAACTGAACTTGATCCATGTTATGCCTGTGCTGTGTTGTCAAATTATAAGTGGACCTCGGTCGTCTTTTGTATAAAAATATACAGGACATTTTCAATTAATTTAAGACTCATATCTCTAACGCCAGATATCTTAGAACCGTGGCCTTCGATCAACAATACCAACTAGATAACGGGTCTCGTACAGAATCAAAACTAAATGCTGTCCACGTGAAAAACATTTAAAACAGTTATAAGTTCAACCTCATTACAACCATGGCACCTATTAATAAAGTCGTGTTTACATTGGCTGTATTTCAAGGGAACCAAACAAAATAAGAGCTCACGTCTCAAGTGCGCTGTTATTTACCGTGATGTATTTCTTGCGCCGACCCGATATCTAGTCGGTATTGTTGATCGAAGCCCGTGGCATAAAATTGACGTCAAAATTATTCTTAGTATAAATATATCTGTCGTCGGAAAAATCAGCTCTTACTAAACATCAGACATGGAGGGTAAAAAAAACAAAAAATAGCGTCGATCCCGTAACCAGCTATTGCAAATCAAATCAAAATATTTTATTTCACATAAACCTACATGGGCACAAGAAAGGTGCACCTTTCCAATTGGTCGTTTCTTATGGAGAAGAGCCGGCAAGAAACTCCACAGTTAAGCCTTCAACGTTCTCACATTCACAAAATATAAAAGAATCTATATAAAAGATAAAGAATAATAAAAAAACAGCCCATTTATACCAAATGACATGATTGCCATTACAACTGTAACAAATCTGAATTAATATCCCGTCTACAGAAGCCATTGGTAAAGAGTTGAAATTAGAATTGTAGGTATATATACATAATTTTATATAGCTATAATGTCAAATAATGAGAAGACTATCAAAAAAGGACGTAAAAAAAATAAAAAATATGAATATCGTAGGTAATTTGGTAGCAGTTAATCTATTAAACGCTCTCAAGTTACCTACGATGTTTGTATTTTTTTCATTTATATTCATATTAATGTCGTTAATGCGGTACCAGGGAAGCCACATGTGCAGAAGCAATTACATATTACCAAACTTCTTTGTCTTCAACGTAGTCTTGTAATCTTATAATATGATTTTTTGATAAAGATACATGAGGTTGTAAGTATGCCTGATATCTGATGCCTGGAGGTTTTTTATGGTGTATTAAGTTATGTTTACGTTTTTATTATTTATTTCTGCATGAGCATAGTTTTTAATATAGGCGTGTGGTAGCTGACATTTATGGCAAATAATTTTAATGTTTTTGTGTTTCGTAATGTTAATTACTTATTACTGTATAGAATCCAGTTCTTCTAACTGAATAGACAGCAGTGCTTCTGGAGAGTTTTTTGCGCCACTTCTTCTTCCTAGCTAAAGCACTAGGAATTGGAGAAGAACGGACTTTTGCTGATTCAGTTTGATTTAGTGCTGATTCTCAGTTTAGTTTGAATACTTGATTTTGATTTTTTGATTTTGGTAGGTACTTAAAATGATGAGTGATGACTTGAAAATCGTTTTGTTTTTTCTTGTTTTAGTGCTATGAGATAGTTAGGTATCATAACCAATCACGTCAGTGCTAAGCATTGCCATACAACGTGGCAATGCCGCCAGACTTGGGTAGGTACATTACCAGTCGACAGCGATTTGGAGGAAATTTTAGACGCCATATTTTAGTTTTTTAATAGTTTAGTTTAAGTGGCTGTACGTGCTTTCCTTCGTGCCTCAAAAAGCACGTTAAGCCGTTGGTCCCGGCTGTCATTCGTGGATCTTTGACAGTCGTTAGGGGTCGTCAGAAGCCCGAAAGTCTGACAACCAGTCTTACCAAGGGGTATTGTTAAAACCAGTAACTGGGTTGTGGAGGTCAGACAGGCAGTCGCTCCATGTCTAATACTGGTATTCATAACTGGAAGCCGACCCCAAAATAGTTGGGAAAAGGCTAGCCAGATAGATAATGATGATGAATAGTTTTAGTGAAGTTAGGATATTATATTTTTATTTTATTACTTTTTAGGTGTAATCTGTTATTTATGTGTATTGCATTTTAAGACTGAATAAACAATATGATCAAGTCTGTAAAGTTTCGCTCGTTAATAAAATTAATATAGACCCTGTATTATGCCTGCCTGTGCTTCATTATATGCCTGCGTAGTGCCAAGATATTTATTTTTAACTGTAAGTAGGTATTGGATTAGACTCCTTTGTAGAGTGTATTTAAAATTCTAAGCTAGTTACATCCGCAATACTTATCCATCCCGCTTGAGCTGCAATCTAGGCGCCTGAGTACAATATTAACTTCACGTCCTTCTTTGTCTCAAGGAAATGAGTTTAGTTTATCTAAAGTTTGCAGACCAAAATACTGCAGAATGCATCGAGTTTTAGATTGTATTTGGATTACTTTCCTTGCTTGTCCGTCAATGTAGCCAGTGAAACTTCTTACATTTTAAGAAAATTGTTTCTCTGTTTTACGTTGTATATTGATCAAAATTCATTACGCGGAAGTTATGATATTTTTAAAAAAATACACACATCAAAAGTGTCTAGGGATCAACATATATTTTTGCAATAACTTTTCTCCAGATTGATATTAATTAAAATTTTCTTTAAGGATTCATAAAATAAAGTGTTTTCGTTTGTCACAGTAACGATAAACCAAGTCACCTTTGCATTAATAAAGAAATTTGCCATTTTCCTAATAAAGGGATTTTTGACATTTGAACCACTAACACAAAAGTTCGAAAAAAAGACTGAAATAACAGTTTTCTTTAAAATTTTATTGGGTAACTTAAACAATTAATAATCCGTGTTTCTACCGCGAACACTAACAACACAAGAACATCGGTTTGGCATACTCAAAATGAGTTCATCCAAATCACGCTGTGGAATGGCCGCCCATGTTCGTTGCAACAACAAAAAAAGGTCTTCTTGCGACTGGATACCCTCCATATTCGGCAGAGCTCTTCTCTGTAGCATATCCCATGCATGCTCAATCGGGTTCAAGTCTGGCGACTGAGCAGGCCAGGGCAGGACATTGATGTTAGCTGCGGCGAGAGTCTGTCTTACAACTCTTGCGGTGTGCGGTCGTGCATTATCATGCATTAACTGAAATAAGGGACCGATTTGCACTTGTAGAGGAACGATGACGTCTGATACAATCGTCTCAGCATAAATTTGAGCGTTGAGGTTGCCTCTGATCCAAATCAACTCAGTTCTTCCGCCGATCCAAATACCCGCCCATACCATGATGGTTCCACCACTATAAGGATGGACTTCCTGGCAGGATTTTAATCGCTGTTGGCGTCCAGGGGTTCTCCAGTGTCGTATACGTCTTGTATCCGGTCTCATACCAAAACGAGACTCATCAGAAAAGCACACGAAACGCCATTGTTCTTCTGCCCAATTTCTGTGTTCAAGAGCCCATTGATATCGAATCCTACGATTGTGCATTGCTATAGGTGGTACCCGTAGCGGTCTTCGGGAATGAAGGTTCACTTCATGCAAGCGGTTTCTGACTGTTTGGTCGCTAATTAAGTTCCCTGAAGAGTGATGAAGCCTCACGGCTAACATCATGGCGGTTATTGTTGGAGCTCTTCGAGTTAAGATTCGAATGTATCGGTCTTGTCTCCGTGTGGTGCAGCGATACCGTCCTCCATGGCGCTCAGCCACGGTACCAGTGCTTCGGTAACGTGTCCAAAGTCGACTGATAACACTCTGACTTGTATTCAGAGCTAAAGCCACAGTACGTTGCCGGGAACCAGCTTCTATCATTCCCACGGCTCTGAGCATTTCTTCCCTGCTTAAATGACGTTGCCGCTCCATAATAACGTTGGTTTTAATCAGTAGTAGGGAAACAGTAGCACTAATAATGTCTTCAATGCGTTGTATGTTTTTATTAGTCATTGGTTTTTATAGGGAAAATATTGACAGCTGATTTTCATCTTTTACTCGAATTTGATTCACAGTTCCTGATTCAAATTATGAAATGCACCAAAAAGGATCCATATAAATTTATAAAATCATAAATTTATTACAAAGCCACATCTTAATCTCAAGAAATCCGCATAAAAATGCTTGATCCCTAGACACTTTTGATGTGTGTATATTAAATTTCCTAAAAACTCACTGAGAAATTCCACAACGCAACGGTGCCATTCATGGCATGGCACATTAAATAATATAAGATCAATTTTATCTCTAATTTTAGACTGTGAATTAAGTAGACACATACTAAGATTATAAACAGATGTTTTAGAG
This sequence comes from Brachylomia viminalis, assembly GCA_937001585.2. Classification (NCBI taxonomy): domain Eukaryota; kingdom Metazoa; phylum Arthropoda; class Insecta; order Lepidoptera; family Noctuidae; genus Brachylomia; species Brachylomia viminalis. Next base: position 18,401,764 of record OW443299.2, read on the forward strand.
GTGTATTTAGGATAAGACCAAATCACATCATGTATTTAAAGGCCGTGAAATTATATTTCCTGCAAATTCTCATATTTTCATAAAATAGTCTTACTTGCAGCAAATGTGATTTCTAGAGATACAGATGAGAGCCTGCGTCATCATAATCTGCCTGCTTTTTAACAACTATGTTGTGGTCAGCTTCCAGTCTAACCGGATGCAGCTGAATACTAGTATTTTACATTGGGCGACTGCCTATCTGACCTCCACAACCCAGTTACTGGGTAACACGATACCGACTGGTTGTCAGACTTTCGGGCTTCTGACGACCCGTAACGACTGTGATATTGAGGACGAGTGTCACCTTAAGATGAAACTACAATATATGAAACAATAACTATTAACGACAACTTGATTTTATTTACATTATAATGTTCGCAATCAGTCCTAAGTTTTATTCGGGAATGGTATGGAGAGGAAAAATCCATGCTTTATAATTATGATCATTAACTCATCATGATCATGATCTGACCAAGATTCTGTCTGGACTTTAAAAGAGGCTGTGACCTCTGAGTTTGTTTTGGCCTTTCTTCTCATAGTTGTCAGCTAGGGGACGCCGGTATTTTCTACTTAAAAAAAATATTATTTACGTGTAAAAGTGTTTGTACAAACCTACTTACAGTAATAAAATCATTTATCATTTTATGTTGATAACAATATTATAAGTTTTTTTTTTTTTTTTTTTTTCTTTTCAAATTCTTGCAATCAGTTTCCACAACTATGAGCAGATGAGGTGAATGATGATTTGGCAGGGAAGAGTTAGTCCTCATTAGGAGTAACTCTCATATTAGTCATGCAGCTCTCTACAGGTTATCCAATTGTAGAATGTTGCGTCTTTTGAGTCTGCTGATATAATCTGGTATTGTGAGTTGAGCGGCCAATTGGTTGGGGTTTCTCTCCAGTCTGGACTTGTATTTTTGCGAACATGAACTTATTTCTTCCTTCACTGTTTTCATATTCAGGTGTTCGTGAACTTCAGTGTTTCTTATAAACCAAGGTGAATCTGATATCTGTTTTAAGATGTTATTCTGAGTTCTCTGAATCATGCTTATATTGGAGTTACACGCGGAGCCCCACAGTTGAATGCCGTAAGTCCAGATGGGTTTTAGTATGGTCTTATAGATCAAGATCTTATTGTCTACGGACAGCTTGGAATTCCTACCCAGGAGCCAGTACAGTAATATTATAAGTTACAAAATTTTCATTCAACAGCGCCTTTTTTTTAATGTAAATTGATTATAAATAACACTTTTACAATTAATCCTTTTTTATTAAAACTAAATGAGGTCGGTGTTTATTAGTCAAGGCTACTCTGAGCAGAAACACTGAAATAACTCAGTATTTTGTAATAATTTGTAGGAAGACATCTCACAGTGTGTATATTTTGTTCACAGTTATTTCCCAATCGAGATGGCTCAAGACAACAGCAACTCCACGCTGGAGATGGGAACCAGTGACCAGGTGAGGATTAACCATTATTACTTACAAATAAATAGGATTATTTTACCGTACGCGGTATTATTTCATCACCACTGCTCTCAAAACGGTGAAGGAAAACATCGAGAGGAAACCGGCATGTCCTAGAACCAAAAATTCGAATGACATGTGACATCTACCAACCCGCACGCGTGGTGGATTACGTTACGGCCCACTCCGTCTCACCGAGAGGAGGCCTGTGTCCCAGCAGTGGAAACATTATAAGCTGATGATGATGATGATGTTCTACTCTCAAAACACAAAATCCATCGTTTCGGCCGAAGTTACGGGCGTTTGCTACTCCGTATCACCTACGGACACAAGACTACATCGAAACCCGAACTATAAATGAATGACAACACCACTTGATAGTTATCCTTACTCCCAATGAGTTATTGCTCGTCCGAAAAAGTTAAGTTAGGGTTCATTCCGAAGTATCGAACTACTTTCGGACGAGCCCATTTTCGTTTAGAGTAGGCCCTCCGAAGTGACATAGGCAATTATCCCGTCATTTGTCAACTATGAAACCAATGACCGATTCAGGAGAACACCTAAACCATACCAAACCTACGACGGTGACCATTTAGGTACCTACCCCACCACCACCACCACTTTTAGGTAGGTACAGGCGATCTATTCTGTAACAATCTCACCGTGAAAACTTAGGTGAAGTGAGCTTAAAATGAGCTTTCATTCCACAGGGATTGACACTGTTGACAGCTCACTTCACCTACGTTTTTACGGTGAGATGGTTACAGAATAGCACTGCAGCATTAGGATAACAGATCACTTCACCTATGTTTTCACGGTGTAATTTTTACAAATTACACCGACAGATGTCACTGTATGATCAAATGGAAGTGAGCTAATAATTTTTTCCTTTTTTTATGTAATCTGACCGTTTTGATTACAATTTCTTGGTCACGTTATCTATTTAATGTTACCAATTGATGCCTCTAAAAATATTTAGGAAAATCTTTTGTAAACAAGTTTACCTACTGCAGATTAACTGTGGCAAAAATTAACACCATGACGTTCAGTAACTTTCAAAATCTTGTTATGTAGATTGCTTTCATGAAAACTATAGTTTATACAATTTCAAAATGATTGGTCTGGTAACTGCATTTTTTCGACAAAATTTGGCATACATTTGTGAAAAAAAACCACCTAAGAGTCGAATTAAAAAGTCGTTAATACATCATTAATAGCATATTTACCTGCCGCAAACACTAATATCTTTGTAAGTGCAATATAAAGACAGTACTCACTAAAGATAAAAAGAAATCCCCCGAGTATCTTAACACCACAGATCCAAACCTCGAACGTATTTCACAAAGATATAAACAAAGATATTATTATTGTGTTGATGACTGCGACAGATCCATTAAAACTAGTCAGATGTTCATTTGAATTTGAAACCGCTGGATAGTAACTGGACATTAAAATTAATAGGAAAAACACTATAACCTATTAGAAACCGGAATTCATTTTGAAACAGAAGTACATTAAATAATATATATTATTAACGGGGTTTGACTAAAAAGGAAGTTGGAAGACCAAAGCTAACGCTAGCTAGGGATCTAGAGAGGCAACTCTTCGTGAAATGTTATCGAAAATGAATTCAGTCTTTGATAACCTCTTACCTGAAGGCTAAAAGAAAGAAAAATTATGATGATATAACAACCGACTTCCAAAAAAAAACAATAATAAGTGAAAAATAACTTTAATTTCGGAAGTCGGTGTCTTTGCATCTGTGTTTTAGTTTTTTCCGCCGACTTCCGAAATTAAAGTTATTTTTCAGTTTGTAGTGTTTTTTTTTGAAAGTCGGTTGTTTTTTTTTTGTAAAAAAGATTTTAATTTTTAAATTTTTAGTTATGGTATACGACCCCACACCAATTCGAAAACGATCGTCTTACACGACGTCCACGTCCGTTTGAAGGCGGTTTTTTTAAATAAAAATAATTATTGTAGATATTTTAAAAATCGCTCGACCGATTTCGATAAAATTTATATGGGACCACCTCTGAAGTATGACCCACCAAACAAAACAGTATCATCAAAATCAATTTATAATTGACGGAATGATCGGGTAACAAACATACAAAAAAAAACACAGTCGAATTGAGAACCTTCTGATTTTTTGAAGTCGGTTAAAATGGTCTACGTTAAAAATGCACTATTTCATAAAAACATCATTATTTATCCATAACTAGCTTTTGTCCGTGACTTAGCCCGAGTCTAGATAGGAAATAATATCACGGGAACGTACACAGATACTCGTTCAGTTCTTGTATGTCCTGACCCAGGCCAGGATCTATCTGTGTGCAAATAAGTTGAGCTGTTATGGCGCGAAACGGTAACTGACAAACATTTACTTTTGCAATTTTAATATCAGTATAGAAGTATGGATACTAGTTGTAAACAGTTGCATAGAGTTGCATGGGCTGCTGTTGGCCATCGAAAATTATCCTGAGAGTAATCATGAAAATAAATTAATCGCCATTACCTACTACAATGAGGCGTTACCTATACGTAATTGATGTTAAATGTTGAACGAACAGCAGATAACCTTCGATAACCCCGGTGGAGTAACTTACATGTAAAAAACCTAATCAAGGTCCACATTCGCGGTCGAGTCCATTCCACTTTTGTTCAGTGAGCGGAATGGCCGCTATTTTGTGAATATAATTAATTGCAATATTGTTTTTTGTAAATAAGGAGTATGGGTTTTTGTGTCCTCAAGTCTATTTTATAAATCTTCAGTGATTTCGGATTGCAGTGCAGTGTAGTGTAGTGTAGGTCAAAAGTAATGTGCGTATTTTTTGTTTATTTACATTATGACAATTTACGTGCTTATTTTTAGTAATTAAATTTAAATTATCAGCAGCCTAGGTATGTTCAATTTTTTTTAACATTATTATAAACTCGAGGCTTATTTAAAAATAATATTAATGTTTCCAAAAGATAACGAACCTGCGTCTTCACTTTACCTGTTACGTCATTTTTAAGGAAAACAGGGTTGAAAACTATGAACCTCGACGTATGCATTTAGATATTTTAATATATGACTTTTAATGTATAATTTATAACTGTATTCAATATAAATTAGTGTTTACTCAGTCGGTTCTAACATCAATAAGTACATAAAACATTTATATGTTGTATCCTACAAATGTGTGTTTTACAAAGGTAATTACTGTAAACAATAATTTAGAAAACTTATATATTATATTTGTTGTCAAATTTAATGATTCGCTTGTCTTTAAATTTAATAGTGTGACATTTTTTTACAAGATCCTAGAGCATTCTGCGTTGGTAGCTAATAATGATCATATTGTGATAATTTTTTGCAACATCTTGGAGCACTCTACGTCCGTAGGTGACGCGTGTTTACATGTTTACCTTCAAATCTATCTGTCGTTGGCTTGTAAACTATTATGTATCTCATTCCCTGACATCCTAGTTACATTAACTTGACTCTCTATAATCGTCATTGCAAGATATATTGTACGGTAGCGGAGCAATTCTCAATTATTCAATTTCGATTTATTCATTGGTGCTAATTTCACGGATTACAGCGTTTTAAACGGATTTCACTAGTGCTGAAATAATTAGAATTGGATTATTTGTAACAAGTGCATTTGAAAATGTATTGTATATATTATCAGTGGAATTAAAACATTGATTGATGATATATATCACAGGGATTTGCTTTGACTATCAAACATTAATTCATCAGTATTTTACTCCAAAACTGTTATCATTCCATGAAGTCGTGCCTGCCCCAAAAATGATCTCTAACTCAAGATATATTTTCAGGTACTGGTCGCAACTAAACGCAAGAAAACACTAGGATACCTAATCGGAACCGTCGCCATGTTGGTAGCACTCGGAGTGGTGGTCACTCTGATCGTCGTCCTGTCAGGGGGTGATAATGGCGTGGCCCAGCCTATTGAGTCCACTGAAAGACCCACGACTCCCGTAGTTCCAGTAGACCCGACTACGGCACCTCCGACCACGGCTACTCCATCGACGACAACTGAACCACCAATAACGGAGCCGCCACCTACTCCGCTAGAATTGGAGGAGATTATTGACGGGATATATTCGCCGCCTTCCTTCAATGCCACATGGTCTACAGGTATGTTTAATGATACCTTAATTTAAGATGAAATCTTTGATAAGTTGTTGTGAGGATTGCCATTAGGCACCGTTCGCACTAGTCTATTTGGACAGAACAGTTAGTATATTGTGAACGGCTCAGTTTAAATATACAAGCGACGACAATTTGAACAAGGCATGGGTAATTGGAACAATTTTTAAGTGTTACAAAATATTAAAGCGTATAGTTTATGTCCACAACAAGAACAACCAAGACTATTAGATATGGCACGTTCCATCTGTTTTGAGGCTACGGAATCTGCTGTGGTTTTTAACACTATCTCAATACTAATAGTGCAATAGGTGAAAGAGAAAGCTAGCGTACGAAGAGTAGGGACACTTCATAATACATTTAAGGAAATTACGCTAAGTTGTAGCCATGACGTATTGAACGTTTCCACAACATATTCCCAATATTTTCGCTACCCTTTATGGGAACGATAGAAAAGAAAATACATAACTTGAGCAACGTTTCGCTGAAAGTTATCGCCACAGAGGAGAATATATCTTTATGATGCTCCGGGGCAGTGTCCTAACAAAACATTGGCGTATTGTTCAGTTTACTCTTCGTAGGCTTAAGAGGAAACGTGGTCACGTGGTTTTGGCGTTCATTTGTTACCAAGTTTTTCCTCTATTTTCTCCGTGGTCTCTACTGGTAATTTTTTTTTACGATGTAATGTGTATCTACTTCTACCATATCCCTATGTTTTGATTCTGACGTAATTATAATATAAATTTTAGAATGATTATTTCGCCAACGACCACGTCACCGTGTTTCCGCTTAAATGTGGCAAAAAAGGTTCAGTTATTAATGGTAAAGACACTGCGAAAAAAATACTATATTTTGTTTGGCATTCTAGAGGCTTGTAAGCTGTCTAGACGTCATTTAATACTTCCAAGTGAAGGTCTGTACGGTTTACTAGTGAATATATCTAAACCGAAAAATATGTCGTGAGTGTCAAAAACAATGTTATATGGTATGGTAGAAAAAACAAAACAGATTATTTTATTATTTATATTAAAGTGGTCATTCAACTGCAGTGAAGCAATATTTAAGTCTAGCTGTGTTTGAATGTTACTGTTCTTAAAAAACCTTCCATTTTAAAATAATAAAATCGAAGCGTCGTTGTGAGGTAAATGACCAAGAAATACCTACCTATATTGTATATATTTTCTCTCACAATTCGAATTCGCCCTTAAATCCGTCGGTTGCAACACTGCACCCTAATTGCGTAACACACTCAATCCCAATCTGAATCATTTTGAAGGATATTGCTAAACCATTGCTTCATATGGTCGAAAGATGTGTCTGCTCAAAAACGTAAATAACGCAATGAATGTTGTTGAACTGTCAAAATGACAGCCATTCCTACTGCAAGTCTATTACGCAATTACCGCGCTGTTTGGATTTCAATATTATAAAATTGTGCATAACGACTTGTCTGGTAAACATTGCATGCAGTTTTTTATATTGCATAAGCAACCGGTCTACCTTGTAGGGATAGCGACGTAAATTACCAAAATTCTTGATTGCGTTACGTGCTTAATGGATTAAAGAATAATATATCCATAGTTATGTAAATCCGAAGTTAAAACTAAACATTTTAAAGGTCAGTTTACCAAGTTCCTATGTTAGAACAATCATTGTAATTATTTATTTATTTAACCATTTATGTACACACTTATATAAACAGACAAGAAGAAAATAACAGAAAAATAGGTACAAAGGTGATGCTTATTTCTAATGAAATCTCTTCCAGCATACCTGCGATAGGATAGTAGATTTAGAGATGTAGACAGCGTGTGTAAGAGTAAAAGAGAAAATAAAATACATAAAATCAAAAACAATTCACTTAATAAAATACAACAAATAATATGAGAATATACATACATACATACAAACATACATACATACTTCTAAAATAAATAACACTAGAATATTAATATATACGCAACTATGACGAAGTGGAAAGTTATTGTTCTTTCACTCTTCTTTTAAAAACAGCTTTTTTCTATTATAATTTCAAACATAATAAAAATGCCTTAGAGGCCTTTTCTGTAAGTCCATCAACGAAGAAACGGGCCCGTCTGAAAGTAGTGATAGGTACTTAGGAATTAACCCTACACCCGATTAATTAACTTTTTCGGACGGGCAATAACACTCCGGGAGTAAGGATAACTCTCAAGTGGTGTTGTCGTTCATTTTTTACTTCGGGTCTCGAAGTAATCTTGTCTCCATAGGTGTTACGGAGTAGCAAAAACCCGTAACTTCGGCCGAAACTAACGGTTTCGTGCTTAGAGAGTAGGCCCCCAGGTTAGGGAAAGTTGTGGTGGTCGGAAATTATCCCACGGGAACGTACCACCGAGATAAGAATTATCTAGGTCATGGTCTACCTATTAGCCAAATTTCATACAAATTCGTTCAGCCGTTTTCGCGTGAAAGAGTAACAAACAATTAACAATTAAATAAACAAACTCACTGTCGCATATAGAATATTAGTTGCTACGAGGACTTAATTTATTAAGGCAGCCACAGGCAAGCCCAGTTAAGAAGCCATCAACCTCCCAGGTTGGTCTGCGAGATGCCAAATAAAATTTAAATAATTAAAAAACAGCGTGTAGGTTTTATCCTCGCACTTTGTAACGTTTTAGCGCTATTATTTACAACAAAAAAAAACACGAGTAAAAAACCAAGGCTTTCGGAAGCATGAATACCCATTTATATTTAAATTTGTTAACTTTATTCTGTATTTTTCAATATGCGAGTGAACTTCCGGCGTAAATTATAAAACCAACGAAGCAAGAAAATTTATTTATGATTATTGTAAATAGAATAGTAATTTATACATACATAAATAACTGAACTTTCAGAGGTAAATAACATACAGGTACGCGGATTGTTCAAATATATCCCTGGGACAGAACTCAGAAATCATAAAGTATTTATGTCTAAGACCCACACGTCAAGCATCACACATCATTAAACACGTTTATCACTAAACGAATTTAAAACATCGTTCTGTGATTCTGTGTCTGTCAACCGTTTGAAGATGACAGAAATAGAATGATATTTTAAACGTGTTTAATGATTTGTGGTGCAAGCGGGTCTAAGATGTAAGAAAAAGGTCGGCCTAACAAGTAAAAAAAAAATCGGATCGGAGTTGGACAAAGTTTCCTTTGTTAAAAGTTAAGCGGTTCGGGGACGCGAGAGTTTGTCGCCAGATAACTGATAGAGTTTTCCAAAGGTGAATGTTGTAAGATTGCTTTTTTCTCCGTTATATACTTAGTTATATAATGTTTACCTAGTCTTCGATAGAAGATAGTAGCGTCACTTGTTTTTGAAGTGTCACATTTTAAAACTGAAATATGTCCAGACAACGGGCTGAATAAATTATAACTAATCATCATGTCAGACAAGTGAATTAGTGCTCCTAGTGTGATTAGGTACTCGTATATTTGTATTCTGGTAGTCGTTACCTATTCCAAACACAAATTAGTCTCTTCTTCTTCGTCGTATCGATGATTCCATTTATATGTTTTAAATAAGCTTCGATCTGATTCGGTCATTACGACAGTGTTAAAGTTGTCCTCGCAAAAGTGTACCATAGTGCAGGTATTATTCACAGAAAGCACGACAAGTGGTAAGGCATCGTTTGCGATGTGGCTCCACAGTCGCACTGTGGCTTAACAATAACAAAACCATGGTCAGCAAGACGACCTGTCACCACAAGCAGCACCCGTTCACGAGCATAACGCAAATATCAGCCATTACTCCCTCCCATATTTGAGGGAAGAAGGCAACCCGACCTCCTACGCTACCGCAAGCAGTGACATCTAAGGGAGCATGACGAACTTGCTGCCAGTTGCTGAAAAGAATAATATGATCAATTGTCGAGGACGCTAGCTAACCAAATATTGCAATACAACTCATTAAAAAAAACATTGAAATAAGTAGATTGTGTCAATAATAAATGAAAATAAAATTAAACTAAATTGTCTTATATAGTCAAATAAAATAAACAATTATATAAACTTATATAACTTGTCAGTAGGTAAGCTAATTCTGGAGAAATAACATAAACATTGTCTTGAAGTTCTGTATGTAACACGTCAAGATAACTAACTGACAACATGCATTATTTACCTTAGTGTTTTGTTATTTTCTTTCGAACTTATTCATAGATATACAATACAATGCAGCCATAATAACTATGCATGACTAGCTCAGAACTGGTTCTGTCATTGACCAAGATACACAGATAACAAATGAATGAACATACATATTTAATTTAAAAACCTGTTGAAATGAGAACACGGAAAACATAGTTTATAATAAGGAAGTGTGGCTTTTGGTTTGAATGAGATGCCCCGTGAATGGGCCGGCCTATTTTTTTTGCTTTATGATTAGAGAGCGTTATTTTCAGTTGGATATACCCAGGTAGCTTTAAAAGGTTTCGAAACTAAGTGGTTGAGCAAAAATTTGCTTTTTTCCAAATGACTCTATTCTAATTATTTATTATTTTCCTTATTTTTGAACGGAGCATCAAATCAGAACGCGTCATATTTTTTTCTGATTTTTGAATTGATGAGGAGATTTTGACTTATCTATGGGCAAACTTTGATTACTTATGACATACGTTTAGTATACCTACTTTCACTTTTACACATTTGTAATTGGAATACTCTACAATACTGCATAAAAAATATCGCTTATTTGAACAGTTTAGCGAACGTTTTATATAATGAATTTAATTATTTAACAATTACCTACATTAATTACATCACAGATTGTTAGACCATTAGTGTGCTAACCACCACCACTTCATCTACGTAATAAAAACTTTAAGGAAGCATCCTAACCAAAGGCGATGGTTGCGCGAGTAGGCGATCATCGCATTCATAACATTATATCACTACACGTTCGGCGAACCCGAACGCGTGGTCGCGTCGACAGGGGGCGCCTTACAGTTTTTCGAACAATAAGTGACATTATGAACGCGACGAATGCATATTCACGCGAACGATCATTTTGGTTAGGACACAGACCCACCTATGCTTAATAAATAAACACCGATATTTCTTATACTTTGATCCATTAACAAAAATGCATGCAAAAAACTACGGAAAACATACTCAATCCACGTAAATTCCGAGTTCCGACATAAACCGGTTCATTGGTCAATATCTAAAACACCAAACATACTTACCGTGTGTTGCACCAATTTTATTGCAAATCGGAAAACATGCGAGTACAGACAGCATAAAAATTAATCAATTTTTAAGATTTTACTTTTAACTTACATATCACGGGACGGTTCCGAAAGAGTATTTATTTATTTAACCATTTATGTACACACTTATATAAACAGACAAGAAGAAAATAACAGAAAAATAGGTACAAAGGTGATGCTTATTTCTAATGAAATCTCTTCCAGCATACCTGCGATAGGATAGTAGATTCAGAGATGTAGACAGCGTGTGTAAGAGTAAAAGAGAAAATAAACTACATAAAATCAAAAACAATTCACTTAATAAAATAAAACAAATAATATGAGAATATACATACATGCATACTTCTAAAATAAAAAACACTAGAATATTAATATATACGCAACTATGACGAAGTGGAAAGATAGTGTTCTTTCACTCTTCTTTTAAAAACTGCAACAGTTTGGCAGTCCCTAATGTCAGGCGGAATTAGGTAATTGTTTTACTATTCGTTTTTAATAAATATCGCTATAGTTTTCCATAGGTGTTATATTTGAAGAGTTCTAGGTAGAAGAGACATAGCGTAACCCGATCTAGTGGTCCTTAAAAATATAAGATGAACAGGTGATACCTACTTACAATAATCCTACTAAATAGAGTCGGCCCAGAATTTGGCTACGAGTTTGGCACCTTTAGTAGCGTCCATCAGTTCATAAAAAGGTGCTCCCTCACTGGGTGCGGTCGCTTGTAAAGTAACAATCCAAGATTCGATTGGGGGCATTACTATATTACTATTTGTTTTTTTTTTACCATTACTTCGATTCTCCTCACTCACTGATGTAATGCTCGAATCTGAACTGTTACATTACAGGCGAACGCTCCCGATGAGGGAGCACCTTTACGTGCAGACAAAAGAACACGGTAAGCGCGATATTAAGTTCCCAATTGTTTATGGAATGGGGCCGAGTCTATTCCGATTGCAATCGAGAGGCTTAGAAGAGAGTTAACTTATTTAAATACTTATCTTTTTAAGCTGTAAAGAACAGATACTACACTTTGATCTTAGCCAAAAGGCCGAGAAGCGATAAAAAAAAACTTATCTTTAAACTAAACCATGTTTTTTGCGCAGAATAGCAAGGTTATTTGATAAAAAGCTTTTTCCCAGGCAAAAAAAAACTCAGAAATCATCATTCACTTATAACGTTAAGTACCCAGGAAGACAGTGCTATCGTGTTCAATCTTTTAATATCTCCATAATTAACGTTTAATTGCAGGAAGCGAGGTGTTGTTCCAGAACAGCAATGGCGACCTGGTGCTCTATGATGTTGACACTGATAGCACCACACCACTCATTTATAACTCCTCGCAGGTTGGTTGATTTTTTAAATATATGTTTTAGTTTTTTTGGAATATTTTCAGGAGCAATAGTCCAATAGCTTAAAGCATTAAAAATTAATTCTTCGTAGAAGCAAGAATTTAATAGATAGAAATAGTGAATGAATGCGATATTAGAAGTGATTTACTCTGCAGTTTGACCATCTTTCCGCTTTTAAGTTTTTAGGGTTCCATACGTCCAAATGAAAAAAACAGAATCCTTATAGGATCACACGTATGTCTGTATGTCCGTCTGTCACAGCCAATTTGCTCCTAATCTACTAGACTGATTCAGTTGAAATTTGGTACACATATGATTTTTGTGACACAAACACGGACGTGTAACGTAAATAAATGAAATTTATTTATGGAGGTCACTTTTGGGGCCAACTATATAAAGTTTTGCAAACTGTACCTCGTGACATATCAAATGAAACGGCTTTTTGTATAATTTTAAAATAAACAGTTTTAAAGTTATTTAAGAAAATATATGAAAAATGACCATCCCCGCACTTATCTCCGAAACTACTGAGCCTATTAGAAAAGCCCTTAGAAATGAGTTCTTTACCCACAGATTACAGGAAACCCTATAAGAAGTCTATAGTCTCGAAATAACATGGTAAATCGTACAATATTGTGCGTACAAACTTACAATTGCCGTTGGTATGTATGGGAGAAATGTCTTTCAACTCAAACTCAAAGCATTTATTTCAAATAACCCGATTACAGGCACTTTTGAATTGTCAAGGGGTCGGTCAGTCAGAAAGATGAAGCTAGTTGCCCATTCCAAAGCGTAGTAGGTACCTATGGAGAAGAACGGGCAAGAAACTCCAATGTCAGGTTTGTTCTTTGGATCTCAGAGCATGGTAGAGCCCCCGCCAAGACGAGCCAAAAACAAAAAGCACTACCTACCTTTTCTCCAAGCAATTCGTCGTATTTTCATACCCTCATAGCTTCGGCCTAGATAATGCTAGAGAGCTAAAATTCTCAGGATAACATGTAACTAGCAGGCTCATAAAATACACTCAGTTTCATGTGGATTTTATTAGTACCTAAAATACGACGATTTCGTCACTGACTGACTCTCTCACGCGCTCATCAAAACCTCTAGGGCACTTCCCAAAGTCCTAGAGAGCTGAAATTTGGTATGCTGGCTAGGATTTGCACACAAACCACAAAACAATGAGGAAATCTGCAACTTTCAACTTGTAACTTAAAAGGAGGTGCAAGTCTGTATTTCTTATAGATATTCGGTATACCGTATACCTACTTCTATTTGTTATGAAAGCTAGATTAGCATGTACATAAACAACAAAGAAGAAACTCTTTTTCGTTGGATTTGAAGGAAGTAACTGCTGGCGTGCAAGAAATACCTTTTTAACCCGATTACGCTAAAGTAAGAGAATTTAAATATGTCTGTGTATTATCAGTACAATATCACCGCTAAAATAAAAATAAATAGACCACCCTGCAAAATTAAATCAAATCCCACCAAAAACCTTTAATGTAAAGTGGGTTGTCAAGACTTACTTAGGTACCGCTTTCACTGTTAAAAAGTTATCATGTCTAATGTAGATCCAAGCCCCTAACTCTGCAAAGCCTTTACTCGATAGATAGTAGACCTTACAGCTTGGTCAAAATGCAGGGTATGGCCGTTTTTTAAACTATTGCAAGACGTAACAATAAAGACCAGTGACTTAATTTCTTACCATAAGCCCATAGAAGTGTCTGTGTGACGACTGAGAAACAGTCAAACTGTACAATTGACCAAGATGTAATCAAATCAAATCGTGTATTTGCATAACACAGGTTCAGAGGAAGTTACAAAAGGTTCTTAATGTAGGTACACTTTATTATTTAATAACCACGTGAGGTGTGCAAATATATTAGGAACAATAAGACACAATTATTGTCAATCAGTTTTCTTATTAAATTACTTTGTCATTGAATATATAATAGGTAGTCAATTTCGTTACACAATAAATTGCATCTGGACTAATAAATTATAACGGTAATGTTAAGCAAATTAATAATGTCATAGTAATTTCGATTTGGCATAGTACATCCTATTATCATATTGAACTAATGTTTAGCTATAATTAAAATACAATATCTTTATCTTCGAGGTAGTCTTTTACATTATAATAACACTTTTTAATTAGGAATGTGTATGTAAGGTTTGTAGTGTCGCCCGGCCTTGGTTCAAGCCATGGTCCGGGGCGAGGGGGAGTGGGAGGCAGCCGCCTCCTTCTGCGAAGCAGTCATGCTAGCGAAGGAGGTGGCGGGACGGGAGAGGGAGAGTCTCCCGTCCAAGCCGCCGCGGTGGACGCTCCGGGCGTCGGGAGCCGCGGGACGACTCCCGGCCACCGTAGGCGCGGGCCTGCGGGCGGTGAGCAATGGGTAGCTCACCGTCCGATCAGGACCAGGCCCGTGCTGGACGGCGCGTACGTGTTCCACGCGCGCCTCAAAGAGATGTCAGCATCATAGAGGGGGTCCACTAGGGCCCAAGCCTGCCGGGAAAGCGGGATCATCCAAAAGGGGTACCGCTGACCCGGAACATAAAGGGCCAAGGAAGGAACACGGGTAGGTTTTAGTCAGTAAGAGTCTGACACTCCCTTCCGCTCCACCCAGAGCGGGAGGGGTCATTTGATGATTTCCCATCCTCAAAAAAAAAAAAAAAAAAGATTTGTAGTGTGGCGGCATCTACATCGCCACATGCGAACCACGCATCACACTGACGTCATACAACATTCTGCATAGCACGAACAGTGTTTACCGCGCAACTAGCATATATACAACGTTCCCACATCAATCGTCGAGCAGTACATCACCTGTCTAATCGGAGGATCCTCTCTTTTCTATGGAGGATGAGTGAACTTGACACCCTGTACTTCATACCTGTATCGTAGAGTTAAGCCTTGTAGAGTTAGAGGCTTGACGCTCATTAAATCTGATAACTTTTATACAGTGAAAGCGTTATGTAAGTCTTAGCAACCTACTTTACATATAATGATTTCGGTGGGTAACATATTTATCGTACGGAACCCTCTCCACGCGAGTTCAACTCACACTTGTCCGGTTTTCTTCGGGTCCTTCCAACATACGCTCAACTGTCTCTAATGAGACACACTTTCTTTTCTATTGTTACCGAACTTAACAAGTTCGGTCTACAGATGAAGGGAGGTTGCTCCTTAACATCATTAGACGGAAAGAGAACTAAACTTTGACCGTACTCTCCGTTTGACTCTCTTTCTGTTACTTGTCAGGAAGGTTCTAATGCCCGTTATTACTAACACTGGAAACAGGGCAAAAAATAAGGAAGTAAGACTCTTGAACGTAATTTCTGTAAAAAATGTGAGGTATGTTAGGTCCATTCTGATATTTTATTGGCTGGTAGTGATGATACCGACGTCAACATTGACTTATATTTTAACACTTCGCACGGTTTTTACGTCTTAACAAAACATAGAAATTTCTTAGTTATTAATAGTTATAATGTGCAAAAATGTCTGGAAAAGCTACTAGAGCGATGGAACGTAACATTCTGATTGTAAAAAGACTAAGCAAAATTCGGAACACCACGCCGCGTTACAAAACGGGTAAAATAGACGTAGGCAAGAAGACTGCCAGGCTCCAATGGGATTGGGCGGGTCACATCAGCCGCACGCAAGATGACCACTGGGCAAATGTCTCCACACAGTGGGAGCCTGGAGAAGGATGTCGCGCGGCACCACCGAGGTCGACCCAGAAAGCAGTGGCGAGATGACCTCTTACCGCGAGTGCTGGTTCGAGGTTGTGTGGGAATAGAGTTCTTGGAAGGACTTGGGGGAACCTTTATCAAGCAGGAGGACAGAATAGGCTAAAAAAAATGTGCAAATTTAACATTAATGTATTAAACACATAAACCTTCCGGAATCATCATCATCATCAGCTTATAATGTTCCCACTGCTGGGACACAGGCTTCCACTCTGTCAGAGGGAGTGGGCCGTAATCCAATACGCGAGCCCAGTGCGGGTTGGTAGATGTCACAATCATGTCGTCGAACTTTTTGTTTTGGGACATCCCGGTTTCCTCACGATGTTTTCCTTCACCGTTTTGAGAGCAGTGGTTATGAAATAATTTATGCAAAGTAAAGCGCCTGTTTACGTTCGAACCTACGACCTACAACTCGTAAGTCGCGGCCGTTACTACTGGGCCACCACCGCTCTTACCTGAACTCCACCTTCCGGAATAATTTCTCTAAATTATGGTGAAAACTGATAATTTACGTAGAAAAACAATGCGATCACACAAACAGACAAGAAAAGCGACTTTAATGTATAAAAGGCAGTATACATAATTGTAGGTTATCAGCCTGTAAAATATTCAACGTTAACAAGTAGCGGTGAGACTTTCATTAATATTGAACACTTGTAAGGTAAATTTGTACTGAAAGATGCTGCTGAAAATCCTCTCGACATAATCCCTAAGACGCGTTTTCCGACACGACAAGAACAAAGGAAGTGCCTTCATTTTCTTTGCCAGAATCTAAAGAAAACTTTTATTTCGTTTCTCTTTAATCCTGCAGGAACAAGTATGGAAGCTAACTACTTTAAATTACTTAGGGCTGACTTTACCAAAGTGAGAGGGGCAAATTCTCGTATTAAAAGACATTCAAATTCAAGTCGCAATCTCATCTCAGCGACAATCAAAATCAAAAACTTGTCAAAAATTTATGTACAGACGCCAGCACATCAAGCTACTAAAATCTGTCAAATTTCTTTAATAGATTTTCAACTTTATCGCTAAAGCATTAAGGTTCAAGGTTGATTGGGAAAATTTGACAGTTTCGGGTAGCTTGACCTGCTGGCGTCTGTACCTAAATTGATTGTATTTTTGACAGATTAAGATTGAGATCAGACTGTGAACGTTCTTAAAATTGCGGGAATTGCCCCTCTGATATCTTTTATCTGTGGAATAAAATTGACGTCTGACAGTTCTAGTATGGAAAAGCTGTCAAACATTCAAGATTTATTTTCAGGATAAGATTTATTCTAGGTACCTAAAAATGTTTAGTGAAATTCGCCCATAAGAGTTTTGTAATTTAAACTTGGGTAACCGATCACTGACTTCTTTAATTTTATTTTAATGGGGAGAACGGCTGCTGTCTGATCAATTATGTTCGTTGTCTAGATGTTTTGTTCTAGTTAATAGTTTATTTCTTTTTGCTAGTATTTACTAGTAGTAGTACCTACCTACCTCTTGTGATTGAAAGGTTTAATACACGTGATCTATGGTGAAACAAAAACACGTTATAAGTATGGTAGGCCGCACGTCAATGGTAACAAAACCTGTATAAGATGGCCTCTTAGGGCCGGTTTTTTGATCCGTAGTTAACTCAACCATTAGATTTAAAAATAAAAAAATAAGTCATAAGGTGTTGTTGCCATTTTTTAATTTTTTTTTTAATTTTCTCCGCACTACTCTGGGCCAGCTCAAGGCTACCGACATGCGTTCGACTGTAGGTACATTATTTTTACGTAGGTACCTATTGCTATTGAGAAACAAAAATAAAAGTAAATTTTGTTTTTAAACAACAGATTAATAACTTAGTTAGACCTTATTTTAAGTAAAATCATTCTTATTCTCATCCAGCCACTTCGCCTGGCAAATAATATATAGTTTTTTGAATCAGCATTAAATACACTCAATACCCTTGGCTGGGAAATCCCTGATTCCAAAGTGACGTATTTGTAAAGTAAAGATAAACTGAGAGACTATTCACGCATTTTTAAATTAAAGGTCTCTGCACAAAGCGGGCGCGGCGCGGCGGGACGGGACGGCGACGCGACACTGAGCAGTTGTAATGTACTAGATATTACGGACGACGCCACACAGAGCCGTCCCGCTCGACGCGACGGTAACCGTCTCTCTGTGTGGCGTCGTCCCGTCCCGCCGCGCCGCGCCCGCTGTGTGCAGAGACCTTTAGAACGTTTGCATTTTCTGTATCAATCTAAAGAAAGCCTCTAATTTATTTACCTCCATTTTGGTCAAGTTATTGACACCGGTTGTCGCTGTGATGTGATTTCGACTTGAATTTGAACGTTTTCAAGTATGAGAATTGGCCTTCAGACGTTCGTAATTTTAATATAGAATGAACATGGCACGTGTATAAAGACGTTGCACATTAATACATAATTTTTATACTGTATCGATCATTGTTTAGTTTCTATCGCAATTAAATTAACCGTGTTACCTATTTATTATTCAAAATTATTACAAAATATGCCATTCATTAATACATATTTTTTATACTTTATTGATCATTGTTTAGTTTATATCGCAATTAAATTAAATGTGTTACTTATTATTATTCAAAATAGGCATTTTTTTTGAGGGTGGGAAATCATCAATTAACTTCTCTCGCTCTGGGCGGAGCGGGAGAACGTGTCAGACTCTTACTGTCTAAAACCCACCCGTGTTCCTTCAGTTGCCTGTGCCAGAGGCCACGGTAACCCTTCGGATTTTCCCGCAACCCCGGCAGGCATCGGCCCTAGCGGACCCCGTCATTGTTGCTGACATCTCTTTGAGGCGCGCGTGGAACACAACGCGCCGTCAACCCGGGCCTGGTCCTTATCGGACGGCGAGCTACCCGTTGCTCGCCGTCGGAAATCGGCCTGGGATTCCCGACGCCCAGGGCGTCTCCTGCGGCGGCTAGGGGCGTGAGGGCGCGAATTTCGCCTCACCCTCACGCGTTCCGCGTCCTCCTTCGCGAGCATTACTACTTCGCAGAAGGAGATGACGGCTCCCCATGCCCTCTCAATCCATACCATGGCCTGGACCAGGGCCTGACGCGAGAGATCGCCACCGGCAACCACCCGCATGAGGACACGGCGGTGCTCCGCCCAAACCGGGCAGACCTCCACCGTATGCTCCACCGTGTCCTCCGGGCGGTCCACACAATGGTGGCAACCGGGCGTTTCCTCCCGCCTTATCCGGAACAGGAACCTCCCGAAACAACCGTGTCCGGTGAGGACCTGCGTCAGGCAGAAGGTGAGGACGCCGTAGCGCCTCTCTAGCCACTACTCTAAGAGGGGACTTATCGCCGCAATTGTGGCGTGCCTTTGTGGCGTGGATTTACGCCTCGGCGTTTCGCCTCCTCGCGCCACTCCCATATGTGCGCGAGGCACGTTTTAGGCCTAACTTGTAAACTTACGATTTGTAGACCATTTTCTATCTTGTTATGTACCAGATACCTGTTGACAGGACTACACTGTCCTCCCATACCTATAAACAATGTAATATTAAAACATTGTAAAAGCCAATTATTTTTAAAAGAGTAACCGAGGAGTTTCTTGTCGGTTCTTCTCCATAGGAAACGACCAATTGGAACCGTGCACCTAGCTTCTGACGTTTCATAAGTGCCCATGTAGGCTTATGTGAAATAAAATATTTTATTTGATTTGTCAATCCCCAGCAGCCGGTGGATTGTCAGCTCGTTTTAAGCTCTCTTCACCTAAATTTTCTCGGTGAGATTTTTACAGAATAGACAGACTTTTGTAGGTACACATAATAAATCACCTTACATTCAATTGTTTCTTCCAGCACATTCTTTTTAGAGTACAAAACAAAGAGGACTTTGACGTGCACGATGATTAAGTTAATAAAAAAGGAAAGTATTCACGGAAATCCATATTAGTCCCCTACCTTTTCCGAAGCTATTCCGTCCCATCAATCAAATTTTAAAAGCACTTGTCTGAAGGCACTTTCGTACATACTTAACGTTTTCGGAAAAAGTTCATGGCAATGTGTGTCTGAATAAATAGATTTTTGAAGATGTCGTTACTATGAAAGGTAGCTACTTACCTATGTTTACTAAGATAATGTCCATACTTCCAATCTAATCTTTAGGTAGTATAAAACCAAGTCGCTTTGAGAGCAGTGGTGGCCCAGTGGTAACGGCCGCAACTTACGAGTTGTAGGTCGCAGGTTTGAACCCAGACAGGCGCTTTACTTTGTGTAAATTATTTCATCACCACTGTTCTCAAAACGGTAAACATCGTGAGGAAACCGGTCCTAGAAACAAAAATTCGAAGATATGTGAAATCTACCAACTTGCATTGGGCCCGCGTGGTAGATTACGGCCCACTCCCTCTTACAGATAAGAGGCCTGTGTCTCAGTAGTGGGGCCATTATAGGCTGATTTTCGCGTTTTATTAGGCGCTTTTCGTGTCTGATTTTGAAGCGACTTTCATCATTATTTAGAGAATTTATTACGGAAGGCGTGAATAAAACATTAATATTTAACGTAGATATAAGTAGTACCTACATAAGTCTCGATGGTATCACATGTTGCCTCATTAGTAGATTGTACCCGTGCGAAGCAGGGGCGGGTCATTATTATATTATAATGGGTGCCAAAGTCACTCTTTATGCCTGTTACCTTGAAAGGCACGGAAATACCAGGGCCTGAGTACACTAAGTACTTATCCCTTACTTTGTACACCGGAAGTACGTTTCCTTGGGATAATTTTCGACCTCCACGCGAGCCTCCTAGGCGCGGGCTATAGCTACTTGACTTGCAAGTATTAGTAATTAAAATGTAGGCACATGGTTGGAACTTTTTTTTTTGCGGGTGGGAATTCATCAAATAACTTCTCCCGCTCTGGGCGGAGCGGGAGGGCGTGTCAGTCTCTTACTAATTAAAACCCACCCGTGTTCCTTCAGTTGCCTGTGTCAGGGGCCACGGTAACCCTTTCGGACTCTCCCGCAACCCTGGCAGGCATCGGCCCTAGCGGACCCCGTCATTGGTGCTGCCATCTCTCTGAGGCGCGCGTGGAACACAACGCGACGTCGACCCGGGCCTGGTCCTTATCGAACGGCGAGCTGCCCATTGCTCGCCGTTCGCAAGCCCGCGCCTACGGTGGCCGGGAATCGGCCTGCGATTCCCGACGCCCAGGGCGTCTCCTGCGTCCTTATCGAACGGCGAGCTACACAGGGTTAGGACTTGGCATTTGAGTGTTTAATAATAATAATAATTTTTATTCATAAGTTCACATAATAAATTACATAAAAGTTACATGATTACAAGTTTACAAATTAATATTAAAAAGAAAAAATTAAACTATGCCTAAAATTAATCTGGTGTATAACAACCTATAAATTGGTTAAAGGCCTAATGACCTAATTTCAACGAGGTGTTTACATTATCTACTCGAAAACCTTAACCTAGATTGATAGGCTCTTCACATTATATTCTCGATCTA
Organism: Brachylomia viminalis; assembly: GCA_937001585.2. Lineage (NCBI taxonomy): Eukaryota > Metazoa > Arthropoda > Insecta > Lepidoptera > Noctuidae > Brachylomia > Brachylomia viminalis. The sequence goes on from OW443299.2 coordinate 18,423,268, forward strand.
GGTAGTCAACCTTATTTTGCCCACTAGAAAAAAAAAACTCAAAGCGGGGCCACTTTAAGTTTTTTTTTTCTAGAGTCTCCAATTTTTTTGCTCACCATCGGTCTCGAATCTGAAACAGCTATTGCTGCGATTATATTTAAACGTTGAATATTATATAATCATAAGATAGGATATGATGTTCTCTAAGCTGGGTCTTCTACTTACTCCCTGAAAGAGTCAAACGCCATTAGCGCCCACATTGAGAACCTATGTTCTTGTTATTATTACAATTACCTAAGTACTCATGTACCTAATATGTGTTTAAATTTCATTCAATAGGTAATTAGTATCGTCGTTGTTTGTGTACTTACATTAATGTTGTTAACTTGTTATTTACTAACTACCTCACACATTTTTATATAATACCTATCTAAACTTAAACTTTTTTATGTGTTGTGTGTATAATAACTAAGTACTACGCTAGTTGTAAGATTGCTCAGTGTGTCAACATCCGGACAAACCTATTGAGGTTTTTGTGATGTTTATTTTTTTTATGTAACTTATCTGATGAAGGCTATCGAGCTTCAGTATCCTAAATGTGCATCAACATCATCAATAGCCTACATACCTATGCCCGTTTGGATTTAAGGCTCCTACAAACAGGCGCGACATACGACGCGACACATAGGCTCCGCCTGTCGCGCCTTTGTGTCGCGTGCGATTCGCATCGCGTGTGGCGCCTCTTTGAAGGAGCCTTTATGCGCACTGTTCGATTTTCAACGCTCGACTCAGTGCCTAACATTGAAAATTCAACAGCGCACTTTTATTTAGGCAATTTAATGGCCATCCATCGAATCATCAAATCGTCATTTACTCGTTCACGACGCGACGCTTCGTTCTATTAAGTGCACAGATTATCTTAAATCTTCTATGTATTACAGATTCTGCAACAGTCATCGAGGGTGATGCAGTTATCACCCGATGGTTCTGAAGTCATCTTGGCATACAATGTCGCACCGGTAAGTTTTTAACATTTTGCTTGTCTGTCCGTAACCCAAGATTCCTTATCGTTCAAAAGTAACAAAACGATAACATTTCTTGACTATGTAGGCATGCCTAGGTACCAAGGTATTGTTTCAAGGACCCTTAGTTTAAATCGGATGGCAAAAACAATATTAACCATCTCTAATTACTTTACACAAAATTAATAAAAAAAAAAAAAATTGTGTATCCACGCGCAAACTGAAACCATGACAAAGAATGTGTGCAGTATGGATGGAGTTATAGAACTATGGAGAAGTGTCTTGGCGCTGCGTGAGCGTACGTGATCCATCGCCGCCCGTTCGATGTCCACCGCGCACAGCATGAAATTATATTTTGCTCAGTTGGAGTAATTGCTGAATGGCGTTCCATTATGAGGATAAATAAATAAATAAAATAAATAAATGACTTCAGCACATGATTCTTAGCCCCCAGCGTTGACATTTCTCGTCGGTTATTAAAACGAAAATTGCTCCGCCATACATTTTGACCGCGTAGGTAGGTCCTGTACCTATTGCAATTTTCTATGAAACAGCAGATTTTTGTATGCATGTTCTGAATCCATGGTTGTGCGACGATGTCCCTGCCACCCTGTAATATATGTATTTTTATTAATAATAAAAATAATAATTCGTTAATTAATAAAAAATTATAACTAAACATACAAAAAACAAAACAAACAAATTACAATAATATTATTATATACAAATTATAATTATAATTAGTACTTAATTCAAATTCATCTTTATTGACATAATATTTTACAGAAACTTGTTTGAGGCCTCTGACTCCCGAATTAGGTGTACGCACGGCTACAGATCAAGCTATACATTTCCAGTATAAGCTGATCTCGTATTCTATAGGATTTCCTTACAATGAGAGGTCAGTTTAGACTGGAAATGCATAGCTTGATGTGTAGCCGTGTGTCAGGACTCAGAATCTCAAGAATTTTTTATTGAAATAAAAAATATTTATTAGTATAGTGTTAGTATACTTAGTAGTTTATTAGCATTATTTAGTATTTGAAATAAAGGAATTGTTATATGATAAAAAAAAACTCAATTATTACTGAATGGTTTTTAGGGTTCCGTACCCAAAGGATGCCAAAGACCCATTACTAAGGCTCCGCTGTCCGTCCGTCCGCCCGTCCATCTGTCACAGGGCTGTATCTTTTGAACCTTGATTTTATTTCTTTGACAGTGTCTGTACCGCTAGAATAGCAAATAATAAAAATAAAATAAACTTATAAATGAAAGAGGGTCCCCGTACATGAAACGAAGATATGTAGTGTCCAATATTGTACGTTGGTACGGAACCCTTCGTATGCGAGCCCGACTCGCGCTTGACCGCTCTTTTTATTACAAGATCACACAAAATAACAATAAAGTACTTGTAATACTAAAGTAAAACAAAGTAATTATCCATTCTGATATTTTAGTCCCGTGTTGAAAACATTGAACGTTTTTCACTAAATGTGTTGGTCGGATTTCGCAGTTTCGCAAATTGCTTTTCATATTGTGCAAACAGCCAAAAGCCAAAAAGACAAACATTAAAAGCAATGTCGTCAGAAATACGTAATACTAAAATAATATACTGTTTATATACTAAAGCACGTTCCGTAAATAGACCGGTGGCGCCACCTTTCACTTTTTGCCGCAGTTATTGGGGCATTAACCGATGTAATACTTTTTAAAAGTTGTAAACCATAAACAGTTTATCTTTTGGTTGCACAGTTTTTTGAATTATAGATTTTTGTCAAAATGTTTTGCTTACCCTGACTAAATTACTACCAAACCATCTACTAGGCTGTCTTTGAATATTAAACTTATTACTTTTACGAAAAAAATAAATAACTAGAAATATAGGTTTTACGTAGAAGAAGGCAAGAAGACGTTCCTGTACAAATTGAAGTAATTGTGACACTTAACTCCCAAGAGTGACAAGCGGCAACTAAGTATCCTTCGTAAAGATAATTTACTTTGACTTCTCTATCTTCTCAATATTAATATTATTACTAGTTTCTGTCCTAAGAAAAGTGAAATTTCTTGTTCCCGCGACCCACCCCGTCGCATTGCATAACTTGGCCGCGCAATTACTTCATTTTCACTTAACGTTCTTTCTGACTTTTTTCTTTGTGCTCGGCTCCTAAGAGTCCATAGCGTGATGTTAAATAGCCTAAGCTTTCCTCAAGAATTCCGGCTGTCAAATGCAATAATATTTTTTTGAATCCTACTGGTAGTTCCAGTTATTAAATCGTTCAAACAAACGAAACTCTTCAGCTTTAGTGGTATATATAAATATGTAAATATATGTATATGTGTATATATATGTAAATATGTATGTATATATAGATTTTAGTAAAAACTAAATTTCTACCTAGAACTAAAGTTTTAGTCGTCTATACAATTAGGTACACACAGCAGCACTAACTGTCAAATTTTCTCATTCGATTTTGAACTTAACCTAAAAAAAATAAGGTTTAAAATCATTTGGAGAAACTTGAGTTTCGTATAACCTGCCGGTCGATTCTGTAGCAATCTCACCGTGTTCACCTACGTTTTCACGGTGAGATTGTTACAGAATAGCTCGGCTGATGTGCTGGCGACTGTACCACCTTCATTCACGTATTACCCAACCATCTCATAATTCTAATTACAAAACAGCACCTCATGACATCATCATAACATTTCTTTTTCATTCATATATCTATTAGTTGTCAAATCAAATCAAATCATTTATTTCCTTGCTAACATGGGTATAGTATACATAGGTGTTTTTTATAATAAAGTTCTTCAGATTTTACCGTCACATGGGCATGCAAAGGTTTCAATTCCAAATTAAAAATTTACAATAAGTGTCAGATCATTTGAATTACATTATATTATAAATATTATTAAAAATGTCAGCGTGATAATAAAATAATTAAATTAAATCACCTCAGTAGATAGAGTATCATAGTCACCCTCTTCCTCACAAAAAGGCACCTATGAATAAATAAACTAAAAAACTAGAAAACTTCCCTAACTTGACTTCTTGCTAAGAAACTAGAACCCATAATTTCCCTAGTGCATTCATGTCACCTCGGGAACAAGTGTGAAAGTTTAAGTGCACTTTAAGGCGAAAGCGTCTGGGTAGCCCGTGAAATTGTTTTTTTTTTACGTTTTTTGCAGTTTGCAGGTCATTATCAGGTTGTATGTTGATCTAAATATGATTCGTGGCCGTAACAAATATTAATTAATTAATTTATGAATAGGAGAACCAACAGCTGTAACAGATGTATAACAATTGCATATGTGACACAAAGCCACTTACTGGTTCTCACGAGTAAAAACAGAAAAAGTTATAGAAATCTTAAGATCACTGAAAAGCATGATAACAAAAGAAAAATTAAAAAGAATTAAAATAAGGTACAATAGAACTGTAAACAATCTGACACCAGGTTAGGCACTAACTAATGACACAAGAAAGAGAAAAATAAAAAGATGTAAATACAACGCGCTTTTAAAAAAGTCAGCGTTCAGCCGAATGCGTGCTGAGTAGGAAAATACTTTAATATTCTTTGTAAAGAGTTCTCAGTCAAATGAGAACTCTTTACAAAGAATATTAAAGTCTCTACTCGCTCGCACTATACATACGAGTATATGAGTAGAAATATAATTATAAAAATCATCAATACAACTCTCTAAGTTCACTCTAAGTTAGTACCATATTGAATGACTATTCCATGAACTTATGACATTTGAGGACAGGAGTTGCATTGCTAATTCTAATTATTATAATTCTGTAAAGCCATATTTGTTACGGTCTCGAATCATATTAAAATCAACTTACAACCTGGCACAGATATGTAAATTGCAAAAAACGTGAGTAAATTTCAAACTCGCTGGCTATTAGCGTATCCCCCTTAAGATACTGTCAAGTAAAGTACACAAGAGCCGAAGTTTTTACACTGCATTGGCTGACCCAGTTAGTGTTCAGCAAATTGACCCAATTTGACAATTGAATTTCTGGTTAACTTTGTTACCTACATTGGAAGTGACTGTGGCCTTTTTGGAACTTTTATTCGAACTGAATTTTTATCTCGTGCCGTCCGCCGGTGCTTCTGGCCCTGAGACATTTTAATGCACCCTATTACGTATTCACTCACTACTACCCAGCCCTAACTAAATATAGTCTTTACATTAAAATACCAAAAACCGACCGGCAGGTTATACGAAACTCAAATTTCTCCAAATGATTTTAAACCTAAACATTTTGAAGGTTAAGTTCAAAATCGAATGAGAAAATTGACCAAACCTTTTAGTTCGGAGAATAAAATAATAAACAGACTGACTGCCTCTTTAGTCTAGATGTCGCAAGCGCTACTGCTTAAGGCGCAGATAAACGACTTTTAATGATTTTATATTGAACATCACGTCTAAACTTCTAGTCTTATTTCTTTGAAAAAAATATGTGTTATACTAGACAATTTTATTCATAATTTGATTTGTGAAAATGTGAAATTACATTTTAATAACATAGTGTAATTAATTTGTAAAGTATTGTCTAACGTGGAGAAAAAAACGATAATCACGCAAAAACTATGAGGCGTATTTACATGAAACTTTAATCATATAAAAGACAATTTAATGACCCATATTTTAGTATACGGCTTTTATTTGTATTGTGTTTGATAAATCAAGGTGGGTTGTTTTTTCGAATAATCTTGGTGCGCGTTGAAGCGGGGCTCTGGCGGGCGACGGGCGGCAGTGTATCGCTGACTTTGTCTGACTTTAGTCGCGGGGCGCGACGCAAACTCCTCTCACTCGCTCAAGGGCGCGGGCAGTTAATGTCGCCTTAAGATGAGGTCCTCAGTTCGATTCCCAGGTCAGGTGAAGTGAATTTCGCAGTAGTAGCCCAGTGTTTGGATTTATGCCAAGTTGATGGCAATAGGCTCGCCCCCTATTATATGGGACTTAAGGGGACTACATGACCTAAACGCGAGTTTTATATTGCCTAAAAGTATATGATCCACTGCAGTAAACAAAATCAGAAAAATGTAATATGATATTCTTCAGGATCTATGCTAGTTAGATAGTGGTGCCGATTCTCTTGTCACAAAATTCTCTAAACTAGACTAAAAATCACCAAAATTTAGTTTATTCCTGTCAAACGACGATTTCCCATTCTGAAATTGACTAAATTGACACAACTTAACAAAATTTTAGTTTGACAGCACTAAGATGGCACTGAGATTATAATTTAGTGAAAATGGCAATTTTGCTATTCTGAATTTTACGTTTTTCACCTAAAATTTTGATTGTCTTAACTAAATCTGACTATTTTTAATCGCGATTAAAAAGGTGTGGAATAAAATTAGTTGTCATGAACTAAAATTCACACCAACACCTCGACTTCAGATGCAAAAACAGTACTGTATCTTTTATTCTTTTCTTTTGCTTATATCTCGAAAACGGTGTGTCGTATCGCAAAAATAATGAAAATTTCGACCCCCTTGGTAAACCCTTAAACCTATAAATCTCAACGTGTTGGTAATATTTTTTTATATTTTCCATACAAAAAGTAAAAAATTCCATACAAAACAAGTCGAGGCCGCACATAATGCGCGCCTACGGTTCTAAAAAAAGATCACGTGGTACGGCAAACAAGTACCACGTGGAGTCGCAATAATTGTCAAATTTGATTTTAGATGTGTCAAAATTATTTTTAAATTTAGAGATTTTATTTTGCAGAATAGCGTTAAGATTCTCATAGCCAAAAGTAAGGAATTTTAGTGATAGTTTAGTTAGTTTAGTTCGGTGTACAACAGAATCGGCACCAGTGTGTTGAAAACATAATACAAGTAATTTGGCACGATAGAAAAAAGTCACGAAGATACCTCTAAAAATGTCTTTTGACGATTAAAAACCATAATAATGTACATGCAATCATTTTGTTTTTTTTCTGATTGTTCTTTAGGCAACATATTAACGTGATAGCGTTTTCATTTTTTAGTCCAATCAGTAGATTTTCTGTAAATAGAGAATTGCTTCATATTTTGCAATAAATGACCAGTTTTGTGTCATCGCGTTTCTCTTTCTTTTCTATGCAGTCCGACAGTGACCGCGCTTTAGCTGTTGTCAGCCCCTTAACTGGCGAAATGTGGGTGTACTTGGTACACCTCTGCCTGCTCCTCAGGGAATACAGGCGTAATGTTAGATTTATGTAATAAAACATAAACGGGCTTGTCATATACAGGGTTATTGGTAATATGTCGGCAATCCATTAAGGGGATGTAGGGGAGGTCATTTGCAACCAAATAACCCCTTGTGACCCCTATGCAAATGTCAACAATTTCCGAGTAATTTGGCATTTTATATTTTTAGGCGATAGACAAATTTGAAAATTTATTTAAAAAAAACAAATCATGATTAAAAAAAAATATTATTATCTCCTTCTACTTCAATACATAATTTAATCAATCTTAAAATGACAATTATCTCTAATATTTTTTAAATGAGAGTACACAATTTTCATCATTTTGAGCAGGTTATTTGACTTATGTGGTTGATTTCTGCAACAAGACATGGATATACTATCGACAACACATTCCAAAAATATGTAGGTACAGCTTCTGAACTATCCAACGAGATACAATAAGATACCCGATATCTCCAAAAAAATATAAAATGTCAAATTATTAAAAAATGGTTGACATTAGCAAAGGGGTCATAAGGGGTCATTTAGTTGCAAATGACCTACCCTACATCCCCTTAATGGATTGCCGTCGTATTACAAATAACCCTGTATAAGTTGTATTGTTCACTGGTCGTAACTTAACTAAATTATTAATGCGTTCAACAGTTAATGCAATTTAGCTGTCATAAAGTTCAATACGTAATGCCATTACTATTTGTCTTTTAGTACAGTCAACCGCACATGACACATCCGTTGTAATAATTTGAAATTGACAGCGTCTTTATGTCTTAGCAGTAAGGATGGTTTTCGTAGTGCAAGTGTTAGCACCTATGTGCGGTTGATTGTAGCTACGTAGGCACCTGTCTCCATATTATACCCTATGCTACTGACTTAGAATTTTCACTACAGAAACTACACAATTACTATTTTTACAACAGAATTTTCACAGGCATTGGGTCATAATGACTTTTAAGTTAATTGACAAAAGACTTAGATAGGCAATAGGCCTTAAGTAACTTTGCTTCAATCATATACATAATGATTGAGTAAGGTTAGGAAAAATAATTGCTTATCAAATTGACTACCAACTTAAATTGTTTGTAAATTAAAATGACAACTATCACTCTTTGACAATGGTGTGAAATGGCTATGACGCCAAATTGAATTTGTGTGTCAATTTGATAAACGAATAATTTCCGTGACTAATAAGTAATAAATAAGTAAAAATAAGGAGTGTGGAGGTGCTTGGGGGAGGCCTATGTCCAGCAGTGGACGTCTTTCGGCTGAAATGATGATGATGATGATGAAGTAAAAATAATAATAATAAGTAGTTTAGGAAAAAGGCTCAATTAAATTTTAGCCTGTGTAAAAAGTTTCTAACATTTTTCACAGATAAAAATTAAGCTTACATTTTATTCTGACAATCTTTCCCAGCGACATTAAGAAAATATATTACGTACTTAAAGTTTGAAACTGTTTAAAAAGCCGTTCGCCTGAAGTTATAACCTTGTAACTTGTAAGGTAAATGGTGCTTACTTTTACTCCTGACTGCATATCTCATAAAGTCTACGTCAACATAAATAAGACTATAAAACTCACTTTATGGTTTTCTTGACGTCTTATTTTCTGCTGTCATTTTGTGTTTCAACTGGCTAGGCTTGAAGTCTATGCAATGGAGGACTTTTATTATTATTATCATTTTATTTTTTTAACATGCATTGTGGCATTTTCACTTTCAGCTCGGCTTCAATCTCTTTAGAAATAATTTCTCTAATACTTTTGACAACACAGGCAGAGTGAGATTGGTCCACTGACCTCATTGGTCTTTAAGATGTTGTTTCATGAGATGGCTTCCCAGGTTTCGCTGTCATAATGACATTAGCTACTTTCCACATGTCAGGAACGTGCTTTAACCGAACTGTAGCATTAATGAGCGCGGTAAAGCTTGATTATGTCTTTGCTGGGAGATTTTAAAACTTCGCCTGTGATTAAGACCAGGGGATTTCCTCCGATTAACATTATACACTTATTTTCTCTAGACACTTCTTTTGCGGTAACCAACTTAATATCTGAACAATTTAGTAAACTCGCTTTTACTTTTTAATATTTATTCTGAATGCTCAGCGAACCTTAGGGCCTTCAGTTGGTCCATCACTGCCTATTTGCCATTTTCTTCCTTAATAGAAGGAATTTGTACGATCGGTCGTTTCATGTGCTTGGTAGCCTTCCATAGCGAGTGGCCTGTTTTGGGATCACTTGTTAATTGAGTTGTATTGCTGAATTTCTTTCGTAAGACGCTTAGTAAGTTTGTGCAGCAGGTTTTTATCTTGTGGACATCTGGTCTGATGCCATCTGTTTCTTTGTTTCCACTTTTCGGTTATCATAATCAGCCTATAATGTCCCCGCTGCTGGGACACAGGCGTCCTCTCTTTGAGAGGGACTTTTTGGTTATACGACACCTAATTCCTGAAGGGTAGGCGGTTGGTTTGACCCGGTGCGTTTTTCCGGTGTGTTTTTCCAGACAGTTTGATGTTAGTTTACTATTTGTAAATTTACTTAGTTCCAAATCCAGCTGTTCCGGAGTTTTTAATGGAACACTTCATTCAATTATCTAAGTCTATTCCGATACTTGCCTAGTATTTACCGATAAGAATTTACAAGCGTAGGATTACTCTTTAGGCGTAGGATTCGATGCCATAGTGTTTAAATTATTGGTGAATGATCCGAATTTCAGTGGTAACGGCCCCGACTTACGAATAGGTGGTGGACTCGAACTCAGACAGGCGTTTTACTTTGTGTAAATAATTTAATCACCGCTGCTTTCAAAACGGTGAATGAAAAAATCGTGAGGAAACCCGTTGTGAACATGCTTGAGAAACAAAAATTCGAAAACATGTGACACTACACACTTAGTTCGCAATAAACGTTTTGACTTTGACTTTGACTTCATTTACCTCGCTCGCGTGGTACTTAGTTAACAGCCCACTCCCTCTCTAAGAGAGGAGGCCTGTGTCTCAGCAGTGGGAACATAGGCTGATTATGCACATAGCGATGCTTAAATAATTACTTGAGATATTATTAGTTATAAAAAGACTATTAGGTCGGGCACTTTGCGAGGATCGCTTGGCCAATAAGTTGGTTTTCTAGTAGATTTAGCTTCCCACTGTAGCTCTTTCATGGCACACATAAGTTCCTTTTCTTTAGTCGTGGTAAGTCTTGAACCCCAATGAGTAGGTATGTGTAGCGTTGAAGTCGCCACCTAAGATGAATCTTTGTCCCAGTTGCTGAAAGAACCTCAAATGATGGTATTTTTTTTTTATATTGTGTCTGTAAGGCGAGTAGATGGCCGCTACGGTGATTGGATACAGTTGAGATTGAATTCTAATCGCCACAGCTTGAATTTCATGATATTCATACTTAAATTCTGTCAAAGATTCTCTTTGGCTACAACCGCGCTACCACCTCGGGCAGTATTGTCAGGCCGCAGTGCATGGTACACTTAGTAACCTCGGAATTTTTGCATAAGATTTAAGCAATCTAATAAATATAAATTTTAAAATTAAATCTAATAAAGTGAGTTTCAGATACAAGGCAAATATCGATGTTTTCTGTGACTTCTAATGCTTGTTGATGTTTAAGGAGTCCGTCCGTCCGTTGATTCCAGAATGTTTACCATTCTATAAAGGTATTTATTGTCAAAGATTATGTTTCCGTAAAAAAAATATAATAATAATTATTATAATGTCTTTAGAACAAATATTAAGGTTCTGTTTAAGAAAAACCAACTATGTGTTACGGATAAAATTATTAGCTTTATAATCTATCGATCTCACTCCTAACTTTGTTTCCTAGTTTTGTTTTGCAGTTTCATTAAAAAAAATCACATAAAAATAGGTTGCATTCATTGCTATTCGTAAAATAAAACTACATTTTGTCCCGCTTATTTAAATGCACGTTAAGTCCCATAGACGCATTTCATTAATTCCGTTTCAGTATTTGACATCTTATTTAAAAATGTAATTTTATTATAAGCCCCCTTTATTTATAAACGTCACTTAAAGTTGAGAGACGTCAATAATGTATGGTTAAACATTAATTTTTCTGATTTTTTCCTCTTCATTGACGCAAATCATGTTAACAGTTTTGTACTATTTATAACATAGGTACTTTATCTTTATTTTGGGTAGGTACTAATTGAATTAGCGCCCTAACTATTTGCTTCCCTGCCTTGTCTTTCATAGATTAGAATGTAGATATTTTTGTTAAGAGCAGTGGTGGCCCAGTGGTAACGGCCCCGCCTTACCGAGTTGTAGGTCGTAGTTTAGTTGGAACCCAGACAGGCGCTTTACTTTGTGTAAATTATTTCATCACCACTGCTCTCAAAAATGGTGAAGGAAAACATCGCGCGGAAACTGGCATGACCTAGAACCAAAAATTCTAAAACATGTGACATCTACCAACCCGCACTGGGCCCGCGTGGTGGATTCCAGCTCACTCCCTCTCACAGAGGAAGCCTGTGTACCAACAGTGGGACCATTATAGGCTGATTATGCTTATGGTACCTATCAGTCATTTAAATTTATATAGCCTAAAATAGTACATTACTGCAGCGGTCAGCTAAAGAGGCATTGATGGACGAACGTGTAAATGTGCACACATACGTAAGTCCATCAATGCCTAGTTGTGGCCAAGGCTTGTGTAGTACCTACTTTTCTCAAATAATGCGCGGAATTAAAATACAATTACTTTTCAAAATCAATGACGAACAACGAACAGCTATCATTTTTTCCGCGTTAAAGTGTTCATTTGTTTTTTTTTTTCAATAAACAGCTTTCTATTTGCAAGCCAGTTCGAAATTTAAATAAAACCTTTGATAACTTACCTCCTTGCTAGCCATGTCTCGGAGTAAAAAATCGTTCCATTTTTAAATTACACGATAGTTATGAGTTTACTATGTAATTTATTTGGCCGCTAAACCACGACCGATATGGATTTTCATACAACTTTTGCCGGCCGCTGCTCGCATGTATTTGGCCAGTACAGCAATTTCGAATTATCTCGAAGAAGGTTGTCAAAATAATGCTCAAATTTCCAAGCATGTTTGAGAAAACCTCTTAACATTCCTCCACGATTTTCAGGTATACAGATACAGTTTCCTCGCCCGATACGCAGCCATTAACATCGTAACTGGAAGTAAGGTTGACATCATTCCCTCGGGCATCGAGGCTGACGAAGCCTTCCTCCAGAACTTCGTCTGGGGACCCTCAGGAACTGCCCTGGCCTTCGTCTACTTGAACAACATTTTCTATCAAGACAGTCTCAGCAATACTCCTCGTCAGATTACGACGACTGGAAAGTTGAATGTGATCTACCATGGTATCCCGGATTGGGTGTATGAAGGTTCGTTTTTAAATGCTTCTTATTTATTTATTTAATACTTCAAGCACACAAATGTATAGAGGTGGACTTAATGCCATAGGCAATTTAATACTTAAAGCACACAGATGTATAGAGGCGGACTTGATGCCATAGGCAATTTCTTTCTAGCAGTCAACCTTCTTTAATCTTTTGTCTTAGAAGTTCAGTGAAAATCTTATTGATTCTTTTGCATCCAAGTATATCTCGGAATAAATAATCGTGTTTACTCGTGTTTACTTTTTTGGGCAAATGTAAAATCTCTGTACTTAATCTGTTTGCAATAAAGTCTTATTATATTATAATATTATAGGAAATAGGAAACCGTAATTCAATTTAAATAATTTCATAATATATCTACAGTTAGTAGGTGACTTCCTCTGAGTTTTGACTATCTATGGCTAAGCACTCTTGTTCACTCTCCAGGGAAATTAAACGAGATGCATGCAATACACAAAGAGGTTTTCGATAAATTGAAGCCGTAGTAAAAATATGTCTAAATGACAAAGCTATAAGTACTTTCTATAATTATATTAAGGTCTCTAGAGAGAGGTTATTATGATATATACCTACCTAGTAGCTTCAGATTAAATATTTCTTCATAATTTGGGATTTCGTTTAGTTAGAAGAGTACAGTAGATAGGTACTTATATCAGATAACATCAGAAATTGTGTTAGGTAATCGGTAGTCGACCTCATACCTTTAGAACTGTCACATCTTCTACTTTATACAAATCATAAATTCATTCATTCATTCACTGACAGACAGCGGATCGCCTAAAGGCCCGCAGACAGGCGCGGCAAGACAGCGCGATGCAAATCTTGTAGAACAATTACCATGAAGTTTTTATAGAAATTGTTCTAATAGAATCGCGAAGCGCTGTCGCGTCGCGCCTGTTTGAGGGAGCCTTAAACCGCTGGGTAGAGAAGCGTGAAATTTTGCACAAGACTTCCTCATAGAGTTAAAGTAAGCTCTAGAGTGCGCGCAAAATAAGTCTGCGTGCGGCTGAATTTGGAAATAATCGTTTGCCGCTATCTCAACGTTTATCAGGTGTCAACAGAGTGTGCTGTGTTTCGTGTTTTCCAAAGTAAATAATCGCCATCATTATGCCGCAAGTGATTAAAAGTGCGGGCAGGGATAAATCCCTGCCCGCACTTTCTTACTTCTTGAAGGTCAAACACGTGCGCAGATTATCTTGGGTACTACATTCTAACGATGACTTTTTGAAAATTCATCCCGTAAAGGTGAAACAATAGGGAACGAAAGTTTGTATAGAAAATTAAGTTCGTCATTTTTGTTGATAGAAAATTCCATCGTTGAAATGACAAGGTCAAATAAACCTTGTCATTTTATGACGTGCAAGTGAGAGGTGATAAAGTAATTATGAGCTCGACTATACCTACAAATAACTAATCACTAAAAGTCATATAAAATTTTTGCAGAGGAAGTGTTCGGCTCGAGCAACGCTATTTATTTCTCAAAAGACGGAAACAAGATGGCCTACGTGACGTTTGATGACACCGGCGTCAGGACTATGAAGGTTCCTCACTATGGCGTGCCTGGATCCGTCAACTACCAATACACGCAGCACCATGAGATCCGGTACCCTAAGGTAAGAGGTCCATAATTTCCCGATAAAGGATGGCAAAAAAGGCATGAAGTTCTGTCCTCTAATCGTTCTCAATTGATATTGCACGCCTCATAAAGCGAAGCCGTTGAGGTAATGCTTTACTCCCGACTCGTCAAGGTCAAGCAATTTTGTGATCTTCGAATGCCTCTATCACAACTATATTGCACTTATACAATAATAAGAGTACCTAGATGTACATCGAGAAAATACATAAATTAAACCATCTTATACTTTCTAAAAATCTGTTTATGTTGCTACTTTGAAAAAAAAAAAACATTTTGAAAAAAAAATACGTGGACTTCCTGATGTCTGTACGCTGATTTAACCAACGATAACTCCCAAAAAATGTATATATAGAGACCGGGCTTTTTATTAGTTCCAGAATTCGGTGAACTGGTGCCGTATTTCATATCAGTAGCCTAGTTTAGGTAGTTTAAAAACAAAATGTTTTTTAATTATTATTATAATAATTAAAATTTAATAAATCATTAATTAACATTATACACACGTAAAAATTATACTTAATAAATTTTCTTGCATAGAAAATGTATTAACTAATTTATCTATTTATTACAAATCAATTATACGATTTATTAGTTTATTAAAATAAATGAGCGTTATGAGGTGTGCACTTTAGGCTTTTCCAAACTTTATTTTCTTGCTTTAGTCGCAAGAGTTCCAAATAATGTACAAGATGGTTTATCAAAGTGCGGTGATGAGTGCCAGTGTAATAAAACTGAGAAGGCCTTGCAGTCAATAACTGTATCGGCTGACGAAGATTATTTATTATCTACCTACTTACATAATTGTGAAGCCGTAAATCCTGATTACTTTCATGTACAACGCAGGTATATCAAAGAGTAAAGTAAAACAAAACAAGTCCTTTATACACGACCAATAAAGTTGAGCCCGCGTAAAGAAATCTATACCTACTAATATTATATAGAGGTAAATGGTTGTTTGTTCGTACGTTTGTATGTAGGGGTTATCTCTGGAACTACCGGTATGATTTGTAAAATTATTCTTCCTTAAGATAGCCCAATTCTTGAGGAAGGCTATAAACTATTTTAAATCACGCTAGGACCCTTAGAAGACGAGCAAAAAGAAAAAAAAAGTCAGAAAGAACGCTAAGTGAAAATGAAGTAATAGCGACGGGGTGGGGCGGGAGAACAAGAAATCCCACGCGGACGAAGTCGCCGGCAGAAGCGCTACTACTATTCATAATTTCATAATGACCTCACGAATTTTCTGAAGATAACTAAGTTCCATATAAAACGGATGGATTTGTAATTATAATACCACCTATTATGGATAATTAGTATGCCTTGTTGGTATAATAATTTAATGAAGTTTTATCCTTTATGTAAATATAATAATTATGATTTGACTGACCGGTTGGTGCAGTTGGTAGCGACCCTGCCTTCTGAGCCGCTGGTCCCGGGTTCGATCCCCGGACAAGTCAAACATTTGTGTGCGTGAACATGTCTGTTTGACCTGTGTCTGGGTGTGTATATCAGTCATCAGGTTACCGTAGTTCAGGCTCTACCTAGTTCGGGACCTGAAGCCTTGTGTGGATGTTGTCTCATATTTATTATTATAATTAATAATCATAATAATTAGGTGTATTACTCTCAGTTAATAGTAATCGGATTATGTAATCACATTAACCTAGATCGATTACACTTGAAAGAAAGATAAGTGATAATTACTGTTTAATTGCATTAATTACAAACAGTAAACGCTTCGTTGATTATGAAATTGATATTATAGACATTCAAAACAGAAGTTTTCTTAATAAAATTACGATCCGATATGTTTACAAATGTAAATCCTTGGCTCTACCTATCTATACTTATTTAATTTAGAGCTTCAAACCTATTTACTTAAGTATACTTTTTTATCTTATTTTTAACAAATACTTTATTTTTACCAAATGTTTGGTCATTTAGTTTGCAACGTAATGCGTCCTTCTAGACGAGTCTATCCCTAGTAGGTAATTTGTTAAACCCCAAAAATTATGAAGACATTTTATTCTAAATCGTTCATCGTTCATGTTGTCCAAAATATCGACACAGTGAACAATCTTCGCGGTCGCTTCTCGAAGTTGTGAAGGAGTATGTCTAACTAGGGTAAGTCATCCAGCTCGGTAGACACAACTTTGAGAAAGAAGCGGACAGAAGGATCCTATTGGGTTGGGCAGCGTTTGGGAAACTTCGTAAAGTCTTCTTTCTCGTCGCCAATCCCGCAATGTTTGAAGACTAAGGCCTTCAAAGTCAAAGACGAAGCATTTATTTCAAATAGGCACATAAAAGGCACTTTTGAACGTCAACATTTACATTTAAATAGAATTGATTCTATTCGCCCCTTTCAAAAGGTAGTTTCGTATGGAGAAGAATGGGCAAGAAACTCCACCGTTACTCTTTTAAAATGTGTTACAATATCTTGTATACATTAATTGTATAATAATATTATTATAATATGTGAAGACTACTTTTTATTATAGGTGCCATCATCTATAATAAAAATTACCCTACCACAATAGGTAAAAAGAATTTAATAAACGTAGCAATGATAAATAGGTTAATTAAGTGATAGATACATGGTATTCACATATTTACAAACATTGTAAAAGTATACGACCCAAATGATGTAAACAAGTAATATGTCAGTGTGTTCAACCAGTGCATCCTGCCCGTTATGACGTACGGTGCCGAAACGTGGGCCCTGACAGTTGGGCTGGTCCACAAATTCAAGGTCGCTCAGCGCGCTATTAAGCAGGCTATGCTCGGAGTTTCTTTGAAGGATAAAATCAGAAATTAAATTGTCCGGAAAAGTACCGGAGTTACCGACATAGCTTGCAGAGTAAGCAAGCTGTAGTGGCAGTGGGCTGGCCATGTTTGTCGAAGGACTTATGGCCAGTGGAGCATACGAGTCCTGGAGCGGAGACCGCGTATCGGAAAGGTGGCGTGGGTCGCCCCCCGGCTAGATGGACCGACGACCTCAAGAAAGTGGCTGTGACAAACTGGATGTGGAAGGCGAAGGACAGGATGTTGTGGTTGAACATTCTTCTGAATAGTTCTTAAAATCTAGGAGCAAGATGATCGTTTATTTTTATCATAACTGGCGAGTTGTGTGTTACTATGTACACCTCTCCTTAATCTTCGGGGAAAACAGGCGTGATGTTTGTTATGTTATGTTATGATAGTTTATTTTGTCAATTGCCAAACCATTTTTAAGTGTTAGGGAAATCCATAAGTAAATAATTTCCGTCTGGCGAAGACGAAGAGCTAAAACATCACTACTACACACTACACACACACACAACACACAAACACACACACACACACACTCTACGTACATACACAAATAATAATAATATAATTTATTTCTGAGTATATGGTACATTAAGATTTTAATAATAATAAACAGCTTCACATATACTACCGCTGCCGGTGTAGAAATGTTAAAATTAAAGTACAATTAATATCCCCATTAAAACACACAAACACACACACACACACTCCACAACTTCAAGCGTAGAGACCCTAGCACATTCAAACACCAAACTAAATAAAATTATCCTCGTAAACTATATCACCTAGTGTTTCCACTAACTTCCAAGGCAAGCTACAGATTTATTAACGCCCCGAAGCCAAGTTTGGGAAACTGCATCACCTAAATCATTACAAAGTTTAACCTACGTAGCAAGTTATAATTAACTGTTAAAGCCAGAAGTTCAACTGCACACAGTCTCGGTGAACTCAATTCCTTTTGTTAATTGTGTCATCCGTGTTTTGTTTAAGGGAAATTGGATCCTACTTTATTGTTTGATTTGGAGACATTGAAATGGTTTCGAATGTGGCGTGGAAGTGACAGAGACAGAGGCTGCAGTATACAGGATGGAATTTTGAGCTGGGGCAGTGAGGGCGGTACCTTCACCGTTGTAGCTACAGGAAAACGTTCTTAGGAGACTGTCCTTAACTTCTGGAGTGCACTTTTGCAATCTGTGAACCGCTAACTGCATTCAAGGATTTTGGAAAAATGGTGCAGTAGCTAGAAAAATTAAAAATCTCTTCTAGACCAAATGATGTTAGAGTTCTAGAACTTGTTTACAAAAAATACAACCTATTTAGAATACAGGCCTGATGTTATGTTATGTGTTCAAAAAAAAACACTACAAAGTATTAAATAACTTTACCAACCATCGTTAATAACATATTATTTCCCTTTTTCGTTGTCGTACTTACATACCCCGCACGAATTCCTATACCGCTACTTGATATATAAAAAATAGTGACAGGAAGTTTTAAAACACCATACACAAAGTGGATTAAATATATTATTGAAGCTAACTCAAAAACTTCCAAAGCAAACTTAATAAAATTCATAATAAGAGACCACCGCGCGAGCTTCCCCTATAAAATGAAAAAATAATTTGCAGTATTCATGAATATATCGATGAACAACAAGTACCTACACACGGCTACACATCAAGCGGTTCCAGTTTACACTGACCTCTCATTGTAAAGAAATCCTATACAATGCCAGATCAGCTTATACTGGATTTTAATAGCTTGATTTGTAGCCGTGCGTTCACAACACCAAAAGTAGTTGTTCCGCGTCTGGCTGTTTGTATAAGTGACTTTAAATGTTTGTAAACGTACCCACTATACATGATAAATTCCTAAGGGTGGGGCAACGTAATTTAAAAAAAAAAAAAACAAATCGTAAAAAATACATACAGACGAAACATCAACATCTCCTCCTTTTATGAAGTCGGTTAAGAAGCCATAAATAGCAAAACACTGAGAACGTTTTCCTGTGCCTACAATTGTTAAGGTACCAATCCTACTGTCCCATCTCTAAAATCCTCTCTGTGTAATATCAAAGCACCGTAGAACAGGATAGTACAATGGTGTTACATAAAAAATTATATGAAAGACATAATTATTGATAGTTTCAAGCATTGAACATAAGTTGTAAATTTTCACGAGGCAATGCGTCGGCTTAGACATGAAAACAGCACATTAATTGCGTAACACACTCGCAATCTGAATCATTTTGAAGGATATTGCTAATCCATTGATTCATATGTTGATAAATAAATAATAGTAAAAAAAAACACGCTTTTGTAGATAACCAAACTAAAAAGTAGAAAATAACTTTCAATAAGTTTAAAATAAGAATAAAGAGATTAACAAAAAAAAAAATAGTTAAAAGCGTGGGGACAAACTATTAAAATTATTGCATTGTCATCGGTCCTTGATAAGTGTGCGAAGTGTGCAAATCAATCCAACGTTTTGAAGGGGATGAAAATCGAGTTCAAAAATTCCGTTTTATCCGTATTCTTTCCGTATTCACTCTGTATCTCATTTTAAGTGAACTGATAATTTTAGTTCAGAATAAAATTGTTTATACCTAATCACCATCGCTTTCGTAATGGTGAAGGAAAACATAATGAGGACACCAGCATATCTATACTAGAACCATAAACTCGAAGTCACGTGACATTCACCAACCAACCACCAACAATAGATTACGGCCCACTCCCTCTTACAGAGATGAGGCCTGTGTCCCAGCAGTAGGAACGTTATAGGTAGGCTGATAATGCTTATGCTATCTTAGGTATTTCATATTGCACATTCAGTAAGTAGTATAAAATACCAGCTCATTCACATTTAAGTTTGACGCCGCTTACGCCTGCCTGAGTGAAAGGGCACACGACTGGTTTGGCAAATTGCCCATTGCAGGGCGAATAATATAGATCGAGGTCTCGGCTTGGAGATTAAATATCGTTTTAATATAATTACTTACTACTTATCTGTTCTAAATAGCTTACACTAAAATATTGGGACTTCTGAATCTAATGGACACAATATCTACTTGAAAAATCGTAGGTAATGAAGAATTTAAGTACTTGAATTTGTGTAAAATTAAGATCGATTCGTATTAAAGTTTTGGTTGATTGGTGGTTGGTAGGTTGATGGCGGAATTGCAATTACGTCAAATAAAAAAAATACGCCATGAAACAAACTATAGGGACATGGCTGTGGTAGATAGATATAAATTATATCGTAAAAACAATTTAGTAGTACCTATCATTAACCAGGGATAAATAGAGGAATATATTATACATACTTTAGTATGGAATGAACGCCAACGACTACGTGACCGCGTTTCCTCTTAATTTTTTTTTTCTAACTACTGCTCTTAGAAAATATAAATGACATAATTTCGGTATTTTCCTTATTTACTTACCTAATAATGTTTGCAGGTTATTCGCAAATGAATAATAGGAACGTCCCCTTTAAAACATTTAAGATGCATACGCGATACAAGTGAATATGTACATCTGACTCGTTTGGCGTTACTCCCGGTGGGAGCACCGGAGATCGAGGCGTCGTCTCGGGTCGAGAGATTCAAGACTGATATGACACGTT
This sequence comes from Brachylomia viminalis, assembly GCA_937001585.2. NCBI lineage: Eukaryota > Metazoa > Arthropoda > Insecta > Lepidoptera > Noctuidae > Brachylomia > Brachylomia viminalis. The sequence goes on from OW443299.2 coordinate 18,443,951, forward strand.
CGTCATAATGCAGAGATTTTAAAATTGGAGCAAACGAGTTCTAATCTGGAATGTTGACATTGTTTGAAAATAAGTTTTTGTTTTTTAAGTTTGAAAATGAATGTTGTTGTTGATGTTTGATCCTTCAAAATTGTTCAAATTGTGATGGACAGTGAGTTACGGACTTAGGGTGCTGAATTGAATTGAACTTGTTTCTGAATTATTTAAAATTAATGATAACATTCTTATGTTTAGCTCGAGAGTACCTAACCTCACGACTGTTTAATACCTAATTGTAACATGCATAAACAAGCAATGTTTTGATCGATGAGAAATTGATGGTGCATTAAAAACATACAAGATTCCAATAAAATAATGCACGATAACATTAAATAGTATCCAAACAATTTCTATGGCAACATTTTCACTGTTTCTTCTCTCAAAGCCATAGAGCAACACGGACCACCCTCCGGTCCGTGTTGCTCTATGCTCAAAGCTCTTAGTCATCTCAATAACAAGGTACATAACGACACGGACCCTCGGCACAAGACTATTGTTCAGAACGTGACGATTGATAGCTGAGCGGAATTAGTTATTGATTCTGTTCCCTTATAATGGAAAGCACTTTTACCAATAAAATATTTCTTGCAGAAGGCCAAATGCAAGAAAAACCTTACGGACCGGTGACCGAGAGATCGTTAATTCAAACTGCAGTCTTTATTGGTGTTTGTTTTCTTCGTAGAGAGTAAATTGCTACGATGTTTTGAACTCGAATTGTATTTTCAGTAGCATCTTAAACAAGTTTTGACGGACTAAATCCCCTTCCCCTCCCTTTGAGCCAAATTTTCCCCTTAACAAAAAATAACGTATTTCGGAAAGCGTTTGGAGAGGGGCTACTAAAAACCGTTTTGGGTCAAAATGTTATCGGGCCACCCTGTATTTACATTTCAATAAACGTAATATATATATAACGTATCTATTGATTGACCAAGTATCAATGTATCGTTAGACTTTTTGCAAAATATATCTCTAGTAGAATATAATTACCTTCTGTCTTCCCTGGTCCGTCAACAAAGTGCTCGTTGAGTCCTAAAACTTCTGTTCTTATTTGTTATGTGCCTAAGCGACAGTATGGACATAGGGAAATCAATTTATTGGTTTTCTTTGTTTTACTATGATTTAGTTTTGTGCGCTCATGTTTATTTGGCGCGGTCGGTTCTTGGTGACCATCCATTACGTATCGAGACTCCTCTGTGCTTCGGAAAACACGTCAAGCCGTTGGTCCCGGCTGTCATTCGTAGATCTTTGACATTCGTTACGGGTAGTCAGAAGCCCAATAGTCTGACAACGTCTTACCAAGGGGTATCGTGTTACCCAGTAACTGGATTGTGGGGGTCAGATAGGCAGTTCGCTTCATGTAAAATATTGGTATTCAGCTGCATCGGGTTAGACTGGAAAGCGATCCCAACATACAGAGTTTGGAAAAAGCTAGGCGGAATGATTACTATTTCATTAAGTCAATGGTTAGATATAACGTCTACTATGTTAGCTGAAAATCAAAGTAAGTAGTGATAAATGGCAAATGATCTTATTTGTGTAAGTAGGTTTGTACACACACTTTTACACGTCAATTATATTTTAAAAACTAGACGAGGCCGGCGTTTCCTATCTGACTACTCCGAGAAGAAAGGCCGAAACAAACTCAGAGGTCTCTTTAAAGTCCAGACATAATCTTGATATCTATATACACAGATATAATCATAACATGGCCATGTAGATTGGTATCTGGATGGCTGGTGAAAGATCCACTGAATAGGATATGTTTATCACATATTGATTGAGGTGCCTGTTACGTAGAAGCTGATTAAGATTAAATTGGCTTTACTCCAGTGTAATTCAATCTTAATCTAAATATGCTGATAGTGTGTTGTTTATTCATTCACAATTATTTTCACTGTTCCTTGTAACGAGCATCTCATATCGAATTATCATTCATTAGGTCTATTTTCACAAAGGTGGATGTAGAGAGGTCACCGACATAGCTCGAAGAAATGCCAAACTTAAGTGGCAGTAGGCAGGGCATATGGCAGATCAGATGGCCGATGGGGCCGCAAGGTTCTGGAGTGGTGACCGCTTACTGAAAGACGTGGCGTTAGACGGCCTCCCACAAGGTGGGCCGATGACCTTGTGAAGGCCGCAGGAATCTGCTAGATGCAACAAGCACAGAACCAGTCGAAATGGCGGTGCTTGGGGCAGGCCTATGTCCAGCTGAGGACGCTTTTCGACGTTTTCCGCAGCTTACTTTGTTACCTTTAGTATCATGTCATAATATCTGCCTCCATAATTTTTTGACAACACTGCCTACAAATAGGTACACAATTAATTAATAATCTTAACATATTTCCTTTCAGACCGGTACTCCAAATCCAACAGTGTCAGTGACTCTAGTGGACGTATCAGACACCACCAGCACCGTTCAGCCCAACATCTACACCGCTCCTGCCGACCTCGACCAGTAAGTGTTGTTTGTGTGTTAAAATTTTCATTGTCGCCACTATTTACCTATGATAAGTCTTATAGGGCGCCACATACATATCGCATAAACACGCCTCGCGGGTTAGCGGCACTGCATGATGACATTATTTTAGTAGGTAGGTAAATAAAAATATACAATGGCCACATCAATTAATAAAGTAACAGATCACGCGCCGCGCGTTGCGCCAGATAAGGAATATTTTATAAAAACACACAGGGCTTGTCCACAGCACTGAGAGTGTTAAATGATCACCTTTGCCTTTCTTTATTTCTTTCTTGAGAAGAATGTAATGAGAGCTTTAAAGGCTCATCATTATAGCTTTTTTTTAATTTGGGAAAATTCTTTAACTGTTTTAGAAGGCCGTACCTACTCATTTCTCTTGATTATTTCAAACTCCCGGCAAACTAGACCGTTAAATACTTTCCATTTGTATGTTATGAAAACATCAAGTTAATTATTTTAAACGTTCATAATCATACCTCATAGCTTCAAGTTATTTTATGATTGTTTTTTTTTTGCAAGCTATGGGTGGCTATTCTGTGTAGCTACCATTATACTGAGTGATCAATCATTTCCAACCTAAAATTGTTTTAAATCTTTCTTGTACTAAAGTCAATTAATTGACTGTTTTCAGGCCCATATTGAAGACGGTGAAATTCGTAACGAACTTGTCTATTGCTCTGGTGTGGACGAACAGAGTACAAACTCAGATGAGGGTACAGATGTGCACAGCTGGACAAGCAACTTGCTCTTTGGTAAATATCTCCCGAAATATTAATTGAAGTGAAGGTTTTTTTTGCATTTAATGATGAAAAAAAAAACACTTTGAAATTAGTTTACTATAGTGTACCTACTTACTTACCAGCTATAATCTAAATAATCAAATTTAAAAAAAGAACGGATTCTCAAAAAAAATCTTAGAAATGGTTGAACTTTTATGTAGATACCTAATATTGAAACTTCAAAAGTACCTACCAACATAATGTAGAATAAAGTACCTACTTAATTATTATCCATTCTACAGACTTTTGTTTATTTAATTCCATGAGTACTAGTTAAAATACAATATGAACTGAAAGTTTAGTTTTATTCTGTTTGTTTGTTAAAAAATATTGAATTATTGTCAATTTCATTATAATCCAGATCTTCACTTACGATGAACCCGACGGCTGGATCGACAACATTCCCTTCTTCTTCAACGATGCAGGCACTGCTTTCATTACCATTTTACCTTCGGTAAGTAAACACGAAACATTTAATCGATTTATATATTTTTATTGTAGCTTTTCGATGAACTCAAATTAAATAGCAAATAACGCCATCTCGCTTCGAATTCGTGAACTACACTTTCAGCTTGGTGTAAATTCTTGCGTTCACCAACAGATGTCATGATATTCAATAAGTAGCACTGGTATTCCAAATTTGCCTAAGTTTTTTTAATATAATAAGTTTAATTTACTAAACAAATGGAAAGTTTATAAATCCTTATAGCTTATAGCGTTATCTTCGAAACTCGAGTAATAAGGTTATATTTTTTTTACCGACTTACTTATCTAGCTTGGTTCTATTCAAATTATGCTAGGTTTTCTAATAATTATTGTGATTTAACTTTTCAGCTGGTTGATGGAGTTTTGTACAAGCAAATAGTTCAAGCGTCGCAGCCTACTACTGGCACTGCCGTGTGGGACCATCTGAACCGCGTCAACACAGCACACACAGTGCTTGAGATCTTAGCCTGGAACTCTGATAACGTCATGTTAGTATAAATAAACATGAGTTATTTATAAATCAAAAGCATTTTTCAATGATACTGTTGGTGGATTGATTAAAGCAATCCATGCGTTACTATGTCATCAAGTTAAGACTCGAAAATAATGCTTGACGTCTACTATAAAGAAAAATCAGTTTGTGTGAACTTAAACATACCTACAAGTTCAATGAGTATAATATATAAAAAGCTTCAAAGTACCTAATTCCTAAATACTTCTAACTTCTTTGGATTGCACGGGTACTTGAAGAAAACCCAGGCATAAAGGAAACTTATTCAACAATTCTCATGGATTATTTCTCTCTTCCTGGTTAGCTGGTACAAAGCCACAAGCGTAGAAGACTCAGCGGAACAACACATCTACACGGTGAACGCTTCTGCCGTGGTCGCATGCTTCACTTGCAGTATCCAGAGGGAGGATGGAGGCAAGTGCCTCTACAATGAAGCTACCCTCAGCAACGCTGGTGACAGAATCACCATCAACTGTGCTGGTCCTGATGTGCCACAAGTCTTCATTTATGCCACCGTGAGTGTTAATTCTGGTTAATGTTCAGCATGGTGTTTGTTCAGCAGAAGCAGATCCCTGTAGGATCCTTAGGGGTTCCCAAATAGGGGACAATGGCAGTAGATGCTTCTTGTTATCCAAAATCAGTCACGCTAGCCGGCTAGCGCCATCCATCTGGAGGCCGGTGGTTACCTTCCGTAACGCTCAGAATCATCATGCACTTTGCTGGGTCTGTTGTGCGGCAGTGAAACGCCACGAACGCCAATTGAGGCGCATCCACGTTCACTGACCGAGCGTTTCGCCTTGTAAGGCGTTCAAGCGAGTATGCTCGGCCTATCTGGATCCGGTTTTACTTTTTGTCTATTTTGGAATTGACCATCATGTTTTGACTTCGACTTTAAATATAAAGACTAAAACACAGCCAAAAACAATAGATTTTAAATTCTTGAGAATTTTCTTCTATGTCAATAATGTTTGTACAGAATGGTTCCCTCGTTCGCGTGTGGGATGCCAGCGCGGAGCTGACCGCTATCACCAGCCACCGCGAGCTGCCCGCCACCATCCGCGTCGCCGTGCCCGTCAGCGTGGGACTGCCGGCCGCTGATGTACACATTCAGGCACCGGCGGACTATGCCAATAGGACAAATGTGCCGCTGCTGGTCTATGTGTAAGTATCTGTGGCAATTCTTTAATGCTGTCATAACAATCCAATAAGTGCCACAGGCGGTATTCCTTCACTATTTATCTTGTTGTGAACTTATTTTTTTCTGGGATTCTAAAAACCGAAAAGGCACTATGTTTTGACGTGTTGACTTATTGTAAACTCATTCTACATAAGAAGCTACTACTCTTTGCAATGGGCTACTTGCTTCAACTTACTGACTGATTCCTTGATACTCCAAAAAAGTAAATGGTTTAGTGTTTGTGTTGAATGAGTTTGAGATGACTCACATTCTTTTTTTTCCAGGTACGGTGGACCAGACACAGCTCTAGTGACAAAGCAATGGTCGCTCGACTGGGGCAGTTCCCTTGTCAGTCGCTGGGGTATTGCCATCGCTCACATCGACGGACGAGGCTCTGGACTTAGAGGGGTCACCAACATGTTCGCTTTGAACAGGAAGCTAGGAACTGTTGAGATTGAAGATCAGATCACTGTTACCAAGTAAGTTTCAATGTCTAATTCTATAAACGTCCGTAATCTTTTAGTAGCCTCGTCATAACTAGATCCCCTAAAAGACTAGACCATGTTGTTTTAATCAAAGGCAAAGGATCTATATAAAATGATAATTTACAATGAGAAAGGTAAGTTAAATGCTCGATGGTAAGGGTGAGCTTACTGATCATACAGCACCTTACGTAATCGATACGTTATGGTTAATCGTAGTAACCGTCAATTATGGAGTTCCAGCAATACCCCGTGCATGAATACTCTATAATTGGACACAAGTAGGTACTGCCCGCAAATTATGAATGGTAGCGAGATATGGTATTAGCTATTTCATTGATGAACTTCTTCTCAAGTTCAGGTACTACTTTCTTACTTTTTAAAATGCTCTCTAATTTTATTTCAGATATTTACAAGACAACATACCCTGGATAGACGGAAACCGCACGTGCATCTGGGGCTGGTCGTATGGAGGGTACGCGGCCAGTAAGGCGCTCGCTGAGGGCGGCGACGTCTTCAGGTGCGCGGCCGCTGTCGCTCCTGTTGTGGACTGGAGGTTCTATGGTTAGTGTCAATAGAGTTACCAGTTCTTCATGTTGACTCTTCTTTTATTTATTTTTTTATACTAATGTCGTGGTTAAACGATTTCTCAGTTAGTAGTTGGTGGATGGACTAACTGTCCAGGGTGGTCTGGTTGTGACGGTTTCTTCAATGCACCCCATAGGAACTATAAACTGAGATTTATAAGTTTCTTCTTTATACCTTCCAGTAATTGTGAACTAGAACCAACCTAGGGAATTAAATTATAAAAATTAAAATCTAAAAGGGAATCCATCAAATATTAATCAGATATTCATTAAACATTGTATGTCACAATTATTATTTATCTATGACTTCTATTTATTTGTTCACTATTTACTATGAAATTTTAATTATTGACTACTGGATATTCCTTGACATCGTAAAATGAAAAGTGGAATGGTTAAAATGATTTTCCAATTGAATAATTTTGTAATATTTATTGTTATTCAAAATAGTATTATAATAGGAGGTTGTAATTTATGTGTAAATGTTGCATGCCCAAGTGACGGCAGAGTATGGAGAACATATCAAAACATATATAACATCTATACCCCTGCCCATGTTGGCGAAAAATAAATGATTTGATTTGATTTAAAGTTGTACTAGTTGTTCTAGATAAAGTAGAGAAAAATTCAGTAAATTTTGAGAGAGCAGGAGATGTGAAAATTGAGATAACGTCCATAGTGCAACATAATTATGTGTGGAGGCTTGTAAATGGCTTGTCGTGAATTATTGCACCATTACTTTTGTATTGTTAGCTGTAAGCCACCCAAACACAATAAAATAAAATAAATATGCTCAGTCATATCCTGTCTTTCCATTGACAATATCCCGCTGAAGATTCTTTATTTTAAACTGGACGTCTTTTTTGGCTACAGACACAATCTACACTGAACGTTATATGGGACTGCCATCAGTAAACGCTGAAGGTTACGCAACATCGTCACTTCTTACTGAACAAGTGGTACGTATTGAGCATGACAATGTGGGTACATATTAATTAATAAAATGACAAGCAATTTTTATAATCCTGTTATTCCTTAGGCGGAGAACCTTCGTAACAAGAGCTACTTCTTGATCCACGGCACCGCAGACGACAACGTGCACTACCAGCACGCTATGTTACTCTCACGGCTACTGCAGAGACGAGATGTCTACTTCACGCAGATGGTGAGCTCATTATTAGACAGGGTGGATTTTTGGTGATTGGACATTACTGTCCGTACGGGCAGGTACCTTGACCGTTGTAACTACTGGAAAACGGTTATTAAAATAGACTGTCCTTAACTTTGAGAGTATTGTTAACTGCATTCATACATGTATTGCATCTTGTATATAGAAGGCGTTCGTACTTCCATTGAGGCTATATTTTAGAAATGTAGTCTTGAGCATATCTTAGACCACACTTAAAGTGAAAGGCAGACAATGGTCAAACATGATACCGGAATGGTGACTTAGACTGGGGCAGAATATTCGCGGCCAGACAAACGACTAGATAAACGTAACACATTTTTTTTTGTTTCCAGAGCTACACAGACGAAGACCACGGCTTAGTTGGCGTGCGGCCGCACCTCTACCATGCGCTAGAGAAGTTCCTACAAGAGCACATGTTGTAATATCCTACTTAATTGTAATAATAAATTATCAACGTTTTGCTCAGTGATACCGTGTAAATTATATTTTGATTAAAAAATTAATAAAGATAAATGCAAAGAACAATAGGAAGGTAGACAGACATTTTTAAACCATCACAGAATGCCAATTACTCGAATATCGACGATTTGATGGATGGTTTGGGTGTGTTCAGAGTTCCCCAATGCTGTGTATCTCATATTATCCTGTATATTTATGTATTCCTCGAATTATCAAGATTGCTTTTCTTATCAACATCATAATAAATTATTATTGTATACGTGAAGACTATGAACAAAATGTTAACAACCTAGGAACATATATTTTTCAATTTGTTCTAAGATTTTTCCAAATGTAATTGCTCTATAATATTAATGTTAAATAATTATTTCATAAGGAAAAGTGAGGGGATAAAAAATCGATGACTATGTAATAACAGAGTTACCTGTGCACTAGCGCAATAATTTTAATAAAATTAAATATTTTATGAGTCATGTAAATAATTTAATTGAAGTATTTTGAGTATTGTGAAGTTACTTAAAGTTGCCAATGCTAATATATGAAACAGGGTTTTCAGTGGATATTAAGTAGATATTGTTGTTCAAGTACCTACCTATTTATGTAAAACAGTAACATCTGATATAATAATATAATTAAATAGTTCGCTGTATGTATAGGTTTCAATGAATCATGTATGTATTGATTTCGTTTGTAAATATTTTAAGTACTTTAAGTACAAAATATCTTATAGGTATAATAAATGTGTTTTCTACAATACGGTGTTTTATTTACAATATTTTCGTTTTTACATAATTTTCATTATGTAAACATGAAATGAAACTAATCTTCGGTATCAGATTTTATTTAGCCTTTATTTTTTAATTTATTTCAAAAGAATAGCTCAAATTATCGTTGACATCCGCATCGTTTCTCTTTTTGTTAATAAGATTTTTGTGATCAGCCAATACAATTAAATCCGATAAGTTAGCCATCATGTAAGGGCGATCATTAATATCGACTAGAATTAAGAAAGGACCAAGAATCGAACCTTGAGGCACGCACATCTTCCTAACTAGAGACCCCGAGGACGTCATCCCGAGAACGTTTTTTTTTTGTTGCCTGTTTGATAGATATGAAGGAACAACATCAGCAGCCTTGTCCATGAAGTCAGTAATGGTGTAATTTCCAGATCAGTGTATTGTTGTTATAGATCATTTGCCATTACGGTACTTTTGATTTGGACTTGCGTAAAGCCGTTTACAAAAACGAGAAATTCGAGAATTTTTAAATGACAAAATCGACAATTTATGGTTAGTACGAGTATACTTTTTTACTCCGTCCCGTTTTTTCTGTCTATCCTGTGTTGTCCCAACGGAGGGCTTCTCCCTTTTCTTCATACTTCTGTTTTCTGCTAATTAGAGCCAGGAATCCGGACCGAGGTTGGCCTAAGCACGGAAAACCTGTTCAGGTGGAGATTTGTTGACGACTTTGCCTTGGAGTGAAAATGTGGTGCTGTTCCACAAACCATGGGACACTTAATTTATGTCCGGCGTGTCCTGTCGTCTGCATGTTACAGGAACTGATGGACGCTAGACAGTGATGGTGCCAAACACGTAGCCGAATTCTGGGCCGAGTCCATTTCTATTGCCATCGACACGCTAAGAGGAAGATTGGGGCCAGGGCTCTATGTAGGAGTCAAGTACCTACATACGTCTCGCTATCTTCAACCATATCTTCGTCTAGTGGGTGGGACCCACTCGTGTGACTCTTTAAGCTTACAGCTCATCTGATATGCGGTAAAATATCATTGATTTAGGTTTTGGCTCGCAGTATTGTCTTCCATTTGGTCAGTTCAACAACATTCATTGCGTTATCGTTGTTGAGCAGACGAATTTTATAAACAAATGAAGCAATGTGTTAGGGATCTTTTGGTTCTCGAATCTCTTGATGAAAATTTCTCGAATTTTGATTGAAAGTGTGTTACGCAATTAGGGTGTACCTAAGCTTGAAGCTTGATCACCGTATGTGTACGAATAGGTACGGGATATTGGACATGTCCATGATTCTCCGTTTGAGACAATTTGACACAAATTGAGATATATTGGTCAACCTTTAGCCGAGCTATTCTGTAAAAATCACACCGTGAAAACTTAGATGAAGTGAGCATGAAGTGAGTTGTCAAAAGTTTCAATCCCTAGGGTGTAATTATAGCTCACTTCACCTACGTTTTCACGGTGAGATTGTTAAAGGATCGACCGGCTGGTATCAGGCGTGCCCAAAAATTTCGTTCGCGCGTTTCGGTCGACACGGGTTGTATGTAAACCCTCAATGTAGTCTTTAGTACATTGTGTTTTAAATATTATATTATTATTGATATCTACATTTAAATATTCTCATAACTCATTTATGACGTATTACTTCTAAGATTATCCTTATCGATTAGTTGATAATATTACCACGATAATAGTCGTATATTCAGTGTGGCAGGGATTCGGCAAACGCCGCCGGTCCGATATTAATTTTAATTCTTATCACCTGGACCGTGGTGAGTAAATTTGAATTCCTATTCTTAAAAGTACTGAGATGTTTTGACGATGTGTTCAATGTCTTATTATAGTGTTCTATTGAAAGGATGTATGTAGATCCCTAATTTGTACGGGAATCAAATATTTTAACAACCTTTTGACCATTACCTACTTGACGTGCTCGTGAAACAGGTCCCTGTGGCCGTCATACATAAAAAAATTATGCCCAGGGGTTTCCGAAAATACCCCACGTATGTTCCGCGGTACTTGATAGTTTTCGAACACTTAATTTTTTTTTAATTTATTGGAAATTTTTATCCACACCGCTTTCAAAAAAATCTATCTATCTATTTTTCTATCTTTATTTTTACACGGCTTTATCACATATTATTTTTGCAATTTAAATTATTATTGAATGTTCTGTCAGACATAAAATAATCATATTCCTATCATTAATTTAAGATACAAACATTTTGATACAAGCTAACACTAATATTTACATAATTTTAAGTACAAGTAAAAAGGGGAAGAGCTCAAAAAATCGTCAATAGGAAAAGTGCCCAAAAGGCTAGTAGCGCAGCAGCTTTGCCACGTTGGATGGTAATACTGATTCTTTGGCCTAAAAATAAGCCAGTTCTCTGGTCTGGTGAAGAGTCGACCAACCAGTTGGCGATATCCCGAAATACTAGATGAGCACTCGGACCCCACGGCCCTAATGTTAATTTAACTTAAAAACTAATTTGTAAAACTTCAGAAATCGGGGGCAAAGCATGCTTTCAAACTTTTACAGCAAAAGATAACTTGCAAGGCGAAAACTTCGTAAGATACCCGACCTTCGGGGATAAGACCCGGGGGTGTGGGAGTGTGGGATTTTTATCTCATTACAACCAACCCAGTGTTCAACAGCAGCAAATAGCGGCTTCAGATCCTCTTAAAATACCAATTCCAGAATCCTATACAAAGCCTGTTATGGCACATCCCTGAAGAGAAAGAAAAGAGGCCTCCTTGAGTTTTACTTATCGTTTATACATACCGGTCAACAGATAATGATTAGATAGCTATTCAATTAATTGTAGGTAAAAAAAATATGTTTGTCATTTTCCATGTGCCATCGTCGTTTATTTCATGACTGTAGCATCTTATTCTCGTGAAAAGTTGCGTTCTGGAATAAAGCAGACATTTTATTACTCCGTACTTTCTGATCTAAAGAAGGGTCAAACGATATTAAGTATCATAATCCCATATTCAGCAGAGACAATAGGATTATTTCGTAAGCAGTCTTAATAATTCTGTGAGCAGTGGTGGCCCAATGGTAGCGGCCCCGACTTAAGAGTTGCAGGTCGTAGGTTCGAACCCAGACAAGCGCTTTACTTTGTGTAAATTATTTCATCACCATTGCTTTCAAAACGGTGAAGGAAAACATCGTGAAGAAATCGGCATGTCCTAGAACCAAAAAATTAGAATACATGTGACATCTACCACCCCGCACTGGGCCCGCATGCTGGATTACGGGCGACTCCCACTCACAGAGGCCTGTGTCCCAGCAGTGGGAACAGTACAGGCTGACTATGCTATGCTTAATAATTCTATAAACAATTTTTCATATCGGTATCACAATTATTACAAGAGATTAAGATAGCTCAAGTCATAATTATTATTGAATTTAATGATCAATAAACTGTCCGTTTATACCTACTTGGCTAAATTTTACGTAGGTACCTACTTACGTGTCTGACTAAATATTTGTCTAAACATTATTTAGTCGTTATGGACACATAACATCTATGTTCAAGAATTTCCGATGCTGAACAGCTTAACTATTCGCAACCAATCAACAGGCTGTCGTGACGATAACGCACATTTTCGATTATCAGTAGGCCAATTCTCGTATTTAAAAAACGTTCAAATTCAAGTCGCAATCTCATCTCAGCGACAATCAATGTCAAAAACCTGTCAAAATGTATGTAAATTGATTGTAATTTTGACAGATTGAGACTGAGATTAGAATGCGAACAGTCTTAAAAATACGGGAATTACCCATTACCCTATTATTATTTTATTATTTGCCCATTACCCGGCAGCAAATACTTAGCTGTCGGACTTTCGGGTTTTGTATGTTTGTGAACAGCATGTAAAGGACTCCTTCGAGACATTTGATTGATGTTGGATTTGATACAAGTGTATCAAATGGTGGTAAATAGGTGTGCTGATCTCTTACAAAAACGAATAGCATTTATTATTAACAGTTAAAAAGTGTGAAAAACACTCAATTAATGCAGGCGTCTGAATCATAATAGGAGCAATTCCAAAATCTTTCCTGGGTACCGTCAATAAAAGAGATATTATTTATTATTAGAGAGATTACTATCCACGTAATTGTCAGCCCATTCCACCCCCTTTTTGTTATTGACCCATGTAGCAACAATTTTGCCATCGCTCGTCTAAAGTTTTCGTAGCAAGTCGTGATGACACTGTGATATAGGCCTCGCCTCTCATGTACGAGGTTGCGGGTTCAAATCCGAAAGTACATTTGTGACTTTTTCAATTCATGTGTTTCTGAATTTATCTTTGACATTACTGAAATCGGTGAAGGAACAATCATCGTGAGGAAACCTGGACTTATTGTTAATATAGGTACCTAAGTCTGAAATCGCCAACCCTTCTTGAGCAAGCGTGGTGATCAATGCTCGTGCCATCTCTGTATAAGAAGAAGCCTTAGCCTTGCAGTGGGACAGTAATAGGCTGTATTATTTCATCTAAATTGTATTTGCATATAAATAGCTATCTCACAATGAGACCATTTTTTTACAGTTACACCCTAAACAAGATGGCTCAAGACAGCAACTCCACTTTGGAGTTTGGTACCAGTGATAACCAGGTGAGAATGAACCCTAGAATAACATCAATCAATCAATCAATAAGCAAAAAAAACCGAAATAAAGAAATATTCAATTAAAAAATATTATTTGATAACAATAATTTCATTGACTTTTGTGTGTATATTTTCAGGTTCTAATCACAACCTCACATAAGAAGACAATATGGTACATAATTGTTACCGTCGCCATGTTGGCAGTACTTGGAGGGGTAGTTGCTCTGATCGTTGTACTGTCAGGCGGTGATGCTGAGCCTATTGTAACCACGACCACTACGGCAACTCCAACGACTACTATCGAATCCACTGGAGACCCCACGACTTCGGAAGCTCCAACTACAGCAGATCAAACGACTGTCAGTGATTCTACTGCTGAACCACCTTCTCCGCTAGATTTAGAGGAGTATCTCAATGGGGCCTATTACCCGTCTCCCTTCAATGCAACATGGTCATCAAGTATGTTTAATAAGTCGTAATGTATACGTATTGGGTTTTCTCTATTTGGTAAAATCGTCCCACCGATCCCACGTTAGGACTATGTCGAGACGACTTTTTTATTTGCTTACCAAGTCTACGACCGACACAAGGAGCCTCTTTGGCAGCCTGTTGGATTTCGAGCCGCATTTTTGGTAGCTGGTCCCCCGGTTTGTGGATCCTGGGACTGGGCTTAATTTTTTTAATTAGCTAATAACGTTAGTTATAACGTTATTAGTGTATAACGTTTACTTGCAGGCAGTGAAATGTTCTTCCGGAACAGTGAAGGCGACCTGGTACTCTATGATGTTGACACTGATAGCACCACACTACTCATTTCTAATAGCACGTCCCAGGTAGGTTGAACATCCGTTTTAAGTTTGTGTTATACACACAGCATAATAGACACAGCACCATAGACAAAGGAGTAAGCCGGCAATCCACTAGTTTTTTTAACTAATAAACATTGGGGAATGTCTATTCGTTAAACTCGTACACTTCACTTCAATTACTAAAGTAATTAAGCCCCATAAACCAAAATGTTAAAGCATTTGTTTTAATGCCTCGCCTCGACCGAAAAAGCTCATTGCAATGATTGCCTTAAAATATTTTATTTTGTTAGATGTCTTTAACCCTGCCGTAATTACGATACTTCTTCTTACCTTCGTAGAAAGTGTAATTGTCTTATATCATCTATGTATTACAGGTTCTACAACAGTCATCCAGGGTGATTCAGCTCTCTTCCGACGGTAATGAAGTCATTTTGGCATACAATGTTGAACCAGTAAGTTTAAATTTTAACATGGAATTAAAAACACAAAATAAAATTATATCTAAACTAATCTGGGGGCACTGGCCGTGCCCCCGCCAAGACGAGCCAAGCTAAGCGCAAGGGCACTATCTACCTTTTCTCGAAGTGTTTAGTCGTTTTTTTGAACCCTCATAGAGTTGGTTTCCGATGTGCCAGATAGTTCATATTCACAGGATATGATGTCAATAATAGACTAATTAAACATACAAAGTCTCAATTGAAAAGCTCTAATACTTTAGATTTTATTGATATCTAAAATACACCGATTTCGTCACTGACACACTCACTGATACACTGACACACTGATGATCATCAAAATGTTTGGCTACTTCCTGAATTGCTAGAAAGCTGAAATTTGGTATGTAATCTAAGTTTAGTATACCACCAACAAAAAAAATCATAAACTTATAACTTTCGCCCCCCATCCCCTAAAATGGGGTGGGGGGGTGGAAGTTTGAATGAGACTTTCACCAATTTTATGAATTAGGACATGAACGTTTACACGGGAAAACCTATTAATAAGTACTTACAAGAACCTCCGCCTTAATCAAGAGTCTCATGGTAGGTCTCAGTTATTTACGCCCTTTGACGACGAGGTGAGCAAATCGACTGTAAGTATCAAGAATCTCATGGTAGGTCTCAGTTATTTACGCCCTTTGACGACGAGGTAAGCAAATCGACTGTAACAGTCAGCTATAGTTGAATATAATCGCTTAAGAGCGAAATATCGCCCTGATTTATCGCTTATGGTAATCAGTAAACCATCAAAGAAAAAAGGCAAAGACAGAGAATGGGCTATGAAAACCGGCACTGCTGATGTGCAAGAAATACACCCCAACAAAAGAAGAAAAAAATAAACACTAAAAATACTGCCTAGCAACTTACAAAAAGAACTGAAATCCCACCAAAAACATTTCATATAAAATGTTGCCAAGACGACCACATAAGGTTTGCCCTGTGAAAAAGATATCAGATCTCATGTAGAGCCAAACTTCTGAATCTACACGGCCTAACTCTACCGACCCTAACTTCACAAAATCTACATATCAGTAAAAATGTATGGTTTGGCTGTTTCGATCCAGAAATGAAATTAGGCATTCCTAATTTAATTTCTGGATCGCTTCACGCAGCGTTACATGATTTTTTATAAAGTTAGAGATAATACCAAATTTCATGGCCTAAAAACTCTTAACCCTATTCCACTTCTTCCAGGTAACCCCATACAGTTTCCTCGCTCGCTACGCAGCCGTGAACATTTACACTGGTAACACGGTCAACATCAGTCCTTACGGAATCAATGCTGAAAAAAGTGATGACTTAGCTTACCTCCAGAACTTCGTGTGGAGTCCCTCAGGAACTGCCCTGGCCTTCGTCTATTTGAACAACATTTACTACCAGAACGACCTGAGCAGTTCTCCTCGCCAGCTCACGACGACTGGGCAGTTGGACATGATTTATCATGGTATCCCGGATTGGGTATATCAAGGTCGGTGTTCTTTTCGTCACAAGTTTAACAGTTACAATTTAAATATTGTTTTTATTTTATTTTAACACTGATGTATATGGTGTAAGTTATTAAAAAAACAGAGAATGATTTAAGCAAATTTTATATGATATTGCCCATGTAACTGGAACCCTGCATACAGCAAACAAAATAATTGTAAATAACCTTTACAGAGGAAGTCTTCTACTCAAGTAACGCCATCTGGTTCTCAAAGGACGGCGCTAAGATGGCGTATGCGTCATTCGATGACACAGGAGTCAGAAAGATAAACATTCCTTACTACGGTGTTCCTGGGTCAGTCAGCTACCAGTACACGCAGCACCATGAGGTCCGGTACCCTAAGGTAAGAGATCCATACTTTTCTGATGGCGAATGGAAAAGGAGGGCATTATTTGGTTCCAATCTTGTATCTCCATCCTGGTTTCAAGGTCCGCTTTAGTAAGTAAATCGCGCAGTTCTGAGAAATGTCAGTCCTATTCTTCTAGCCTAAAACTTATGTTGCCTTCTACTTCTTTTCAGTCCGGTACTGCCAACCCTACGGTGTCAGTGACTTTGCTCGACGTAAATACTAACGTCCTCAATGTCTACGCAGCTCCTGCGGACCAGTAAGTAATGTTTGAGATCTAGAAAAATGGAGAATCAAAGAAAGGTGGCTGTCTTTTTCATTCTTTACTTCTTTCTGCCTTTATTTATTTAGTATTATATAACCTTTTCTCATCAATTTGATGGTGTCTCACCAAATTCAGACCTCAAAAGTTGTATAAACTCTTACAACTTGACGGCAGAATTGGCGCAATGGTTGAGCGATTGGTTGCTGTTCCGGTACTTGGCATTTTTTTAAACATTTTTTTAAACAGTTATCATCATCACCCAATTTGTTTTGAATTTTCTTCCATTTTTCTTGCCTTGACTAATTTCAGCCCCATACTAAAGACTGTGAAATTTGTGACGGACTCGTCTATTGCTGTGGTCTGGACGAACAGAGTACAAACTCAGTTAAGTGTACAGTTGTGCACCGCTGGACAAGCAACTTGCTCGGAGGTAAGTCCCATTGCGATTCTGTAACCACCTCACTGTGAAAACTTAGGTGAAGTGAGCGTGGAGTGAGCTGCCAGTGTAGTCCCACTGATGCTAGGGTTTGACCAAGCATTACATTTAATTATATTTATAATGTTAGTTCTGTTGATCATTTTATATTATTTCTAAGCTAGTATTTAAGTGTCTGTGAGTTTTTTTTTTTTTATAAAACTGCGATGCGACACAGAAATTCAGTCAGAAACTAGTTTAGGAAAAAAAATAAAAGAACTTGAGTTTCTGAATGAATTTCTATTTCGCTGTTTTATTAAAAAAAAAACCCGTAAATAGTCATTTTTAGACACTTAAATAAGTACTAGCCTTGAAATAATATAAAATGATCAACAGAGTTAGCATTAAAAAAAACTCGATTATGATTGTAACTGTACCTAGCATCAGTGGGATGACACTGACAGCTCACTCCACCTAAGTGTTCACTTCACGGTGACATTTTTACAGAATCGACATAATGAACTATTAATCATTGTAGTACCTAATTATGTAGATTGGCATTTTTTGGGAGCTCTATTTCGAGCTGCAGATAAAAAATGCTGATTCTTAAAAAATCGGCTTCTTTGTTGTAAGTAGTTGCAGTAAATGTGACATCATTATCGTACTTGCCACTTGAGATACAATCGAATCAAAAATTACGTAGGTACCAACGCGCTGAAATTCAAAAAAGTACAGACATTGAAGGGTTCTTTCAAAAAAACACCGATAAACTATAGAAAACTGAACTCATAAATCATAGCATTATTTCCAGATCTTCTCCTACTCTGAACCCAACGGCTGGATTTACAATGTTCCCTTGTTCTTTAACGAGGCAGGCACTGCTTTCATCACTATCTTACCACAGGTTAGTAATATAACCAAACAGTTTGATTTACTCGAGGAGAAAAAACGCCATCTTACTGCGATTCTGTAGTATTACATTCATTTTTCGTTTAGTGTTACTTCACGTGTCTAACGACAGATGTCGTGATGTTCTATTTTCAACTCCGTACTGGGACAGATGGGTGTTTTCAATTCAACAGGTTACTTTCATTGAGCTAGCAATGGTTACTTTACATAATATAATAATATGTCAAGATTTTTTTTAATATCCAAAACTAAAAAGAGCCCTTTTGCTACAACGGCATCTAAGTTAACTATATCTCTCTGTCTGTTTATATATACCAGTCTAAAATCTATTTTACTAAATAAATAAAACCGGCCAAGTGCGTGCGGACCACGCAAAATGAAGGGTTCCGTAGTTGGGATGAATTTATCCCAAGAACCAACTTAACATTGTAGTTGAAAAATATTTTCTCTCATACATTCCAGCTGCAAATTAACATATAATGCCTAAAGCTTGCTTAACGGTGATAGTTTTCTTTTAACTTTGTTATATACCTATACTACTGCCGTGAATGTTTCCACATATTCAAAAACAACCATTTACCTAGGGGGTTTGGGACATTTGACTCTAACAAAAATGCAAACAGATCCATGACACAAAAAATGCCTTTCACACACCCGCAATATTTTTGAACAGCCTATTCAACAATATCCCACACTATGGGTCAGATGAGAAAAAAAAACATCCCCACTTTAAGAGTACTTTCATTTTTTTTGATGATTTTATTTTACTATTTTGTCAGCGTGATTAATAAGTATGTATACTCGGAATATTGGAAAATTCGGGAAAATCTGAAAGTGCTTTTTTTCTATGGATTAAAAAGACAAGACAACGTATGTAGGGTCAGCATATTTGTTATAAAAAATGGATGTTGATATGTTATAATATAATATCAAAACACATATTTTCAGCTCGTTGATGGAGTGCTGTACAAGCAAATAGTTCAAGCGTCACAACCTACTACTGGCACCGCCACAGTGTGGACCTCACAGAACCGCGTCAACACAGCACACACCGTGATTAAAATCTTAGGTTGGAACTCCGATAACGTCATGTTAGTATACTATTCAATATAATATAGTATATATCTTTATCAAATCTGTAGACGAGGCGCCTCTGTATACAGAAAATATTTAAAAAATAATTGTTGGTGTATTAGAGGATAACCAACTAATGCCATTTCTATCAAGAAGAACTTTCCACTGCGTAATGTAGAAACACGTATCGACGTCTATTGACGCGAAATAGTACTAACGAAAACATGTGATATCCATATAAGTATGATCACGGATTATGACGATGGCAATCTTGATGGCATTTAAAGCAGAAAGAGCTTCATATCTTCCAACAAAAAGTTTAGGAGAAATTAGAAGATTTAGAAATGTTAATTAATGAAATTAGAAATGTTTACCGGGATGAACCATCCCACCCGTAAATACAATTTGCCAAGGTTTTCATTAAACATTTCACAATTATTCGTAAAGACTTTAGATTTTTTGATTATTTGAAGAAAGCCCTTGCTTAAAGCAAATGCATTTGTTCCAATAGTAGAACATAATTTATTTCTTCTAGCTGGTACGAAGCCACGAGCGTAGAAGACTCAGCAGAACAACACATCTACACGGTAAACAGCATTGGTACGGTCACATGCTTCACTTGCGCCATCCAGCGGGAGGACGGAGGCGAATGCCTCTTCAACGAAGCTATCCTCAACAACGCTGGTGACAGAATTACTATCGACTGTGCTGGTCCTGGTGTGCCGCAAGTCTTCATTTTCACCACCGTGAGTATTAACATTGCTGTCACAGTCAGCTGTTCAAATCTTATGTTAGCAATTGGGATTAGGGAAATCACAGACGTTGATATTCGGTTTGACAATAGATCAAAATTAGTAGGTTTTCCAAAGCTGAGGGTAATCACTGCTCTTAAACCTGCTAACAAAACATCTTGAGGTTACCGCGGCGGTATGCTTTTGGACTGAAAATATCGAAAACACGTCATATTCACCAACCCGCACTGGGTCCGCATGATGGATTCCAATTCTTCTCACCGAGACGGAGCCTGAGGAACTAGAACTAAATCAATAAACAGCCTCAGTAAGGAGGTTCATCCTCTTCGAGAATATCCTCTTTTTAACCAATCAATGTACGTTCTAGAATGGCGCTCTGGTCCGCGTTTGGGATAACAACGCGGAGCTGGCCACCATCACCACCAACCGCGTACTGCCCACCACATTCCGCGTCTCCGTGCCCGTTAGCGCGGGACTGCCGGCTGCTGATGTACTCATACAGGCGCCATCGGACTATGCTACCAGGACCAATGTGCCTCTGCTCGTTTATGTGTGAGTATCTGTCGTCTTTAGTATGTTCATACCAAGCCAAACCGCAAGTAAGAAAGTTTGCGAGCCTTTTTGTAAGATCGGTGAGGATGTACTACTGCTGCTGAGGATCAACGGGTGATTGTTGGCGGTGATAATTATGTACGTGGGTCACACTGAAAGTTTTTACAAAATAAAAAAAACAGAATGATGTAGAAGTCTGTTAATATTTTCACTGCTTTTCGAAGTAGTATCCATTCCTTTCTAAGCACCGTCGCATGCGATAGAACCATTGACTGAAGCAGTGGGCCCACTCTTCTCTAAGGATTTTTTCCACGCCGTTTTCAAACGCCGCGGCATCTTCAGGGTTCATAAAACGGATTCCTCTAAGTTTATCTTTTATTTTTATAGTAACAGTATTTTTATCTCTCATGAGAATTGTTGCGAAATGACCCGTCCGGCCACAGAATGAGGCAATCATCTTTTTCCCTTGACTTCTGCCCTTCTTTACTTTTGTCGCCAAATCTTCGAATGGAAATATCCATTGTGCAGATTGTCTTTTGGCTTCGGGTTCGTAGCAATATATCCAGCTTTCATCACCTGTGACTTTGTCAGCACAGAATTTGAGTCTCCTCCGTCATACTTTTCAAGCATTGAGTGGCACCTATCCAAACGACGACGTTTTTGATCATCCGTCAAATTATGAGTCCATGTAGTACAAAGTTTTCTGACGCCTAAATTTTCATGAAGGACTTTTTGTACTTAACTCATAGCAATGCCTAAAGCTGCCCGATCTCTGTTGATATATCACCCTTCTATCAGCTTCTATCATTAGCCGCACAGCACTCACGTTATCTTCAGTAGTCGCCCTAGAAGGACGTCCTTCTCGCGAACACATGAGTAGATTCCGTTTATCTACTCATGTGTCGCGAATCATCAGTGAGTTTTCTTCGATTACGTTTAAATTCATTAAACCAGTTGTAAAAAGTGGCATGGGATGGGGCTTCGCCATGAAATACTAACCGAAGTCTATCGTAACTTTGTTTTTGAGTAAGACCGCAACGAAAGTCATAATAAATCGTTGAACGAAAATGTTCTCTAGTCAAATCCATTTCGACGCACGGGAGACACTTTTTAAATTGCCGCCAATTTGTAAAAACAAATGACATTATGAATTCTATTCACATCTAGGTACAGATTCCCAATGAGTTCCTAATTCGAAATTAAAATAAATTTTTCATCGGCTGCTTTGACTGGCCTATTCTAAAATTCGCGAGAGTAGTTAATGCTATGGGTAATTTTGACGTCCATAGCATTAACCCTTCTAGATATTTTAGTTACACCAATTATGATAAGTACTGTCGCGAAATAGATTGAAGAAAACACATCCGCCACTTGTAATACGTTTAATTTTGATTAAAAAAAGTAAAAAATACACTAAATTTACAAATATGTTTGTTCAAATTTTGATTGTCTTTTTAATTTTTTATATATAATTATCATAATCAAAACGAAATTCAAATAGGGTTGTCGATATTTTTTTCTTGTATAAAAAAGAATTAATTACTTACACGAGAAAACTTAGACGCACAAATTGATAATACCTTTTAGTCTTGTTTTTGCTCTAAGTCTTAAAGAGCTCGATAAGATTGCAATCGGTATTCTAAGGCCACGCGGGTTAAATAATAAGGTTTCTAGGAAATCTCTTGTTTGAGAGACGGCGGTAAGTTAAACCGAGGTCATAGTACGGTCTTAAATAATTAAGAAGAAAAAGACTTACGAGTTAAGAATAATATAAATATACTGAACAACCAACAATAGACAAGCGACGTCAACGTGCTGACACGACGCGGCGACGACGGCGCACAACGATCGGTGGATGTTGATCCTGAGATCACGAGGTGTTGTAGTACAGTAGTCTCGATGTAGGACGAGAGGTTAATTCATTACGACTCACAGGCTTGGGAGTGAGGCCGAAATTCGGCTTGATAATGAAGGTCAATACCGTTTTGTTGAAGGTATGATTTCTATTGTTATGGCACTCGAAGAAAAGCGTGCGTTTCACTGAATGTTTCCAGTTTGCGACGGAATAACTAATAACTTCATTGGATAATCCGATTGATTACCGTTGGTAAATCAAAATAAACTTATGTATTAATTAGTTATTATTTATATGTTCACTCGAAGAATTTTGGCTTAGGTATAGTTCTAATCAAATTAACCAATCGGTAAAAAAAATTAAATCTGCAACGACATTCCTTGTAAGACAAAGCATGTCAATCGCAAAAATTCATAATTAAAAAAAATACAAGGTTAAAATTAATTGCCGGTCAACTAAAACATAAAACAGGTTGAATATGTTTTAAACGAAGGAGGAATATTACAAAAATGTTAAGCCAAATGGAGGGAAATCAAACAACCGGCAAAACTCAAATTAGACAAATTCTAATCACCTTCAATTTAGTATTTTTTTCTAATCCACATTTTATTTTCCATTTCAAGGTACGGTGCACCCGATACGGCATTAGTAACAAAAAGATGGGCGCTTGATTGGGATAGTTCCCTTGTCAGCCGCTGGGGCATTGCCATCGCTTACATCGATGGACGAGGCTCCGGACTTAAAGGAGCCACCAACATGTTCGCTTTGAAAGGGAAGCTCGGAATTGCTGAAGTTGAAGACCAGATCACTGTAACGAAGTAAGTTGAAATGATGTTTTTACAGACAGAGCAAGTTACAAAGAAGTGCAGCCTCGACTTAAGCAGGAACCTCGTCAGGTTTTGCATCAAAATGATAAAATCTTTAGAAAACAGGAAACTTTCAATAACGGTTTTGTCTAACAAGTCTAACGGATAACGTTTATCTGAAGATAATGTTGACAACAGTTTGACGTTTTTTCTATACAAAATAAGTCAAAGCGCAATGTTTATTCCTCAGTCAAATATATTATTATTGAAAATTTTGCCATAAGTCACATAATACGTTTTGTTGTCACGTCATTTATTTATTTACAATTCTACTAGAGCAAACTTTATTCCCCTGAGATTTAATACCTACTAGTTGCTTGCAATTTTCTCAGATCCTTCCAATCCTTTTCCCAGGTACTTGCAAGACAATCTGTCCTGGATAGACAGCACTCGCACGTGCATCTGGGGCTGGTCATACGGCGGTTATGCGGCCACTAAGGCGCTCGCTGAGGGCGGCGACGTCTTCAAGTGCGCTGCCGCCGTTGCTCCGGTTGCCGACTGGAGGTACTACGGTAAGGTCTTTTGAAACAGACACTAAGTATTTTTGTCTTATCAGATAAACAGCATCTTTGGAGCATAAATCTGTCTTCTCAGTCATGACCTGCAGCTGCCGACCATTATTTTTTCTGTGGTTTCGATTATACAAGGTGTAACAGAATAAACGCAAGTCCTGAAAGTAGTTTGCTCACAAATGACTACTGAATCCATTTCAGTAACTATTAATATAGGTATTTTTTTCAAAAAATATGTATTTTGCGATACTGACCGCCGATTGAGCCAAAGAAAATTAAATCTTACTTCAAGGCAATAAGACTCAATTTTAAATGCATAAAGTAATGCTAGGGTCAAAACGATTTTCTTAGTAATAATAGTTAGCTTTAAAAAAATAGTTTTGGTCATAGTTTAATGCTTTTAACTCAATACTCTAATTGAGGTGTATGAGGTCTTGCGTTAATTATGTTACACGTTGTATATTGTTGTTGTTTTAGTAAGTATGTGAGCTAACTTGTCTTTTTATATATGCACGTGTTTCTGTGACACTAAAACATATTTTTCACTCCTCTTGCTCAAAAAGACCGTCATTGTGGCGTACCAGAGCGAAGAAAAAATAGCAATTCTTCCTCTAGGGGAAAAAGTTTTTTTTTTTTAATTTTTGTGTGTCAAATGACCATGAGCCTACAAAAACGAAAAAGTCTTTAGTCATAAGTAGAATAATCATGAATATAGGCTCGACTTATTACAATTTCATAAAAAAAAACTTCATTGTATTTTTGAAAATGGAACTAAAATCGGCGATCTCTTTGGTAGAAGGCATGCAATGCGTTGCGGCTGCAGAAGAAAAAACAAAAAAAAAAAGACACTGGCGCGAAATCTTTATAATTTTTCTATAATACTGCAAATGGAATTGGTAGTGACCGTAATTAATTTTACAATAGTGAAAATGTCATCATCTAGTGAGAATGGAGACCCTAATTTGCAAATAGAAGAGAAAGGAAAAGAAATAATTTTAATAAAATAAACTACTTATTTCATAATAAACTACATATTTCATATTGTATTGGATTGTTTTATTTTCTCGCAATCGTAGTGAAAAGTAGAGTGTAACACACGGCGCTAAAAACCCATTAAAACTCGGTTTCTATTTACTCCCTCGCTAAAGCTCGGGAGTAAAACTACCTCGTATATAATGGGTCATTTTAGCTCCTTGTATAACAATCTACTATTTTTCTTTCTCTAATGCTGATGTCTTGGCGATAAGATTTAGGTACTAGTCAGTAGTTGACAGAGGGGCTGACATGACCAGAATGTGTCAAACATATTATTTGAGTACCTTTAAACATGATTGTTTGTTTTCAGACACAATCTACACTGAACGTCACATGGGCCTGCCGACGGAAAACGCAGCTGATTACGCAGCGTCGTCTCTTCTGACTGAACAAGTAGTAAGTTTCATATGTATGCCTTCGTTTTCTGTACGGTATTGTTGTAGGTACTAAAATAAAGGGACTGGATTCGCCTATGTCAATAACGCTATTCTGATAAGGTTTCTTATGACATCATCTAAACCCACTATCAATTAACACCAGTCTATTCAAATGCTGAATAGGCAAACAAAAAGGTACGAGTGGACCATAACTTGTTTATGTGTTTTTAGACGGAATCTCTTCGTGACAAGAGCTACTACATGGCCCACGGCACACGAGACAATCACGTGCACTACCAGCAAGCTATGTTACTGTCCCGGATGCTGCAGAGGCAAAATGTCCAATTTACCCAGATGGTGAGTTCAAGATTTCATTCAATTAAGGCTCAAAAAAAACCTAGACACCAGGTTGAAAGAAATTGGAAAAAAAGTACCTTGGCTAAAGTAACGATTACAGGAAGAGATAGCGGAATGGTGGCCAAACTAAGGAAAGAAAAGTTAAGAAAATCGAAAAGTGCACGCCTCATAGCGCTCATTTATTTTAATAAAATAATAATATAAACACAAATAAAAATTATGTATGCAAGAAAAGTTCTAATATTTTTGTAAGTACGTGTGTAACAGTGAATTTTAATAAAAAAACCTTTTATAAAAGATATGAAATACCAGTTCATCGAAAGCTGGAAGTAATAAAAAGAGCCCGGTCTCGATATATCAATTTTTTCGGGAGTTATCGTTGGTACACACGGCTACACATCAAGGTATACATTTCCAGTTTACACTGACCTCTCACTGTAAGGAAATCCTATACAATGCGAGATCAGCTTATACTGGAAATGTATAGCTGGATGTGTAGCCGTGTGTACATGCAAAATCAGCGTACAGACACCAGGACGTCCACGTAAAAAAAAATCAAGACGTTTTTATTCAAAGTAGCAACATAAAATGATCTTTAGAAAGTAGGTACCTATAAGATGGTTTAATTTAAGGGTTTTCTCGACGTTCTTCTACTCATAATTATTGTATGAGTGCAATATAGTTGTGATAGAGGCATTTGAGGATCGCAACATTGCTTGATCTTGACAAGTCGGGACTAAGCAGTACGTCAACCGTTTCGCCTTATGAGGCGTGCAATTACGAATACTTACCAGCCCGCCGCGCGCCGGTTTATAATAACGACACTGCAAGACAAGATGAAGCAACGTGAGGATACGGAGACTCTTGAGTCTCCGTATCCTCACGGAGGACGGACCGACGGACGGACGTCTCCTTGTAGGTGACGATTCTCCAAAAGGTCTTGACCTTTTGGAGAATCGAATCGTCACCTACAGATGATTACCAAAATACACTTAAAACAAAAAAAAAACAGTTGTCCAAACGTTGTTTAAAACCACGAGTGTTTACGAGTCGATGTAACACAATACAATACGGAACCTACCGCAAATAAATCGCCTACACATTCAACCCCTGTCTTAGTTAAAACATTAAAAGAACGCACAAACCCAAAGCAATAAGGTAGGCCACTCAACATTGAGAAGTAATGAGCGAGGAAATATCCGATCGTTTATATAAATAATGGGCTCTAGAACATTCGCTGGCTCAGCATAGCGCCCTTGGGATCGCCGCTTCACCTTGATATACTGCAGGAATTGAGGAGGTAGCCAAAAAATAAGTGTACCTAACTGAAGTACGTATTTGATTCTTTAAATTTAAAGGTTAATTTTGGTGTCAGAGGTTAAAATTATTATCTTTGTCACATGTTTATGTTTAAAAACAACTTTTTAACAAAAAAAAAACTGGACTGTGAAATAACATTAATTTCGGAAGACGGTGTCTTTGGATCCGTATTTTAGTTTTTTCCACCGACTTCCGAAATTAAAGTTATTTGTAGTGTTTTTTTTTTAGAAGTCAGGTTTTTTTTTCGTAAAAAGGCTTTTATTTTTCACTTTTTAGTAATGGTACCTACCTACCCGACACCAATTCGAAAACGATCGTCTTACACATCCACGTCCGTTTAAAGGCATTTTTTTTATTTAAAATAATTTATTGTTTAATAATTAATTTATATTTATAATTTAGTGTTTACATGTATTTAAAAACTTTAAACAGTGTAACAATTACAGAGAGGTAAACACAACATGAACTAAATTAAATTATGTAAATTGTAAGTCTAGGTACGTATGTAGGTACAGTTTACAGCCAACTTAAAACTTAAATTTCTTGTTTTAACAAGAAAAATCACGCGGACGACGTCAGGGGCAAAAGCTAGTAGTTTATATTTTTGAAACAGAATGTTCCAGGTACACGTACGCACGGCTACAGATCAAGCTATAAATACCAGTATAAGCTGATCTAGCATTGTATAGGATTTGCTTACAATGAGAGGTCAGTGTAAACTGGAAATGGATATCGTTTGATGTGTAGCCGTGTGTACCTATTTGATTGATTTGTAATATGAATCTTATGTTTTCAGAGCTACACAGACGAAGATCACGAATTAGAAGGCGTGTGGCCGCATGTCTACCACGGACTAGAAAAGTTCTTACAAGAGCAACTGTTGTAAAACCGTACAATTTCTGGGGAGTATCAAATTGCATAACACACTTCTATGCTATTTCAATTCAACAACATTCGTTGCGTTATTTTCGTTATCGAGCAGACGAAGTTAAAAACTTCGTCTGCTCGACAACGATTTAGGAATTTCTTTCAAAATCCTTCGGATCGTGATAGAAAGCGTGTCACGCAATTTTGATGCCGAGCTAAGCTCGTCTTTGTACATACTTTGTAATATTACATATTTAATTTTATGTGTACAATAAATAAGAATATTTATTTGTTTTTTATTGTCTTTTTAAAAGCATTTTTTAAATAAATAGGCCATACTTCACCACAGGCAAGTTGGATATCGGCATCTAAAGAAAAACGTAAAAAGATTTTATAAAAATCCTATTAAAAAATCAATACCCCGGCACGCAGAAGCGGGTCGGACAAAGTTAAACGATAACGACCAAACAAAACGTCTGTTATAGGTCATTTAAGTACATCAAGACAGTTAAATTTAAATTGGACTTCTTTATAGGAAATATATCTTATCATTTGCAAAAACGGTGACATTACAAAAAAGTCAGAAATTTGGAGTTAAGTATAAAATATTTTAAAAGTTTATGGTAGGCCCTCAGAGGGCCTACCATAAACTTTTAAATAAAATAATTGGGAAGGGCAGGGCCGGGCAGTTCAACTCAGCATGTTAACCTGTCAGGTTTTGTATTTGTACCATGAGCGTTTTACGCTGGTCTGCACCATGTCAACTTTTGACCTGCTACATAGTCTCTGGTGAGTAAGGTGGCAGCACAGATTAAATAAGATTATTGAAAACAGACGTTCTAAAATACTTTAGCGGTTTACGGTTTTTATAGAAATTTAAATATGTTTTTATGTTAATAGTTTAAAACAAAAAAAGAGTGATGAAAGAAACATTGTTCCGTGGTAAAAAAGGATTTACCACTACAAGAGAGCAAACGCCCTTCCATCCACATATAAACTGGAAACAAAAAATTATCAAATTCGACACCTCACATTTATTTTAGAACGCATTATGTACCTACCTACCTACATGAATTTACGAGGTGATTTTGAAAAGTGGATTAGTTTTTGTAAAGTTTATAGATTAGCCTTAGAGTAAATAGACATTTATTTTGTAGCCGTGTCTGTGAGTGGTAGCCAAGTGTAATTTAGAAAGAGTGACTTTTGTGACTATAGCTTCAAGACAAGTTTCTTACGAAAAATTTGAAACTTTGTGGGATTTATTAAATACAGAGGGGCTACAATAAAAGTAGTCAAAAGAATTTCACTGTTCTTACCATAACACATTTATTCGCCGTTCGCTACGACTAGCTGAGAATTTTATATATATTTGGCGCAAATGTGGTAAATTTAGGCATTCTGATACTTGTGCGATTGCAGCTGATTGTTTTTGCTGTGCAACATGATGTGCGATATCTCCCGTTGCTCTATGATATGTACCATTCGCGTAAAAAGATAATGCTATTAAAACCTGAAATCAAGTGGCATAGCATCAAGTATTAATATTATGATATTAAGCCGGATAAATAGAAGGAACCTTGATCTCAATCGACAAATCTGTTGATTTCGTAGGGCGTGGCATGTAAGCTTGTAGCTCATATCAAAACTCGAGTGCAAGCACTTTAGTGAGCCATTCGCGTAAAAAGATAATGCTAATAAAACCTGAAATCAAGTGGCATAGCATCAAGTATTAATATTATGATATTAAGCCGGATAAATAGAAGGAACCTTGATCTCAATCGACAAATCTGTTGATTTCGTAGGGCGTGGCATGTAAGCTTGTAGCTCATATCAAAACTCGAGTGCAAGCACTTTAGTGAGCCCATAACGTTGAAGAAAAGCATTGTCCCGGCACGTCAGGTGGTTCAATCAAGTTTCTCAAAATATTACTTTGAATTTTTGCATTTTGCGACGATTATCTTCCTCGAGAAACAAAAAAATTTCGCCTTCATCACACATCTAAAATAAACGGTAAACACAATGATTATAGGGGATTTTCTATGTTTTAAAACACTTTGAAATAACGTCAGAATTAAATTTTATGTATATTTTTACAAGAACTTACGTTTTTGTATTTAAAAATTAAAACAGGTCAATAAAAGTTAATTTTGCAAGGCTGCAAATTATGACGGCAGGGCAGTTCAATTGTTGAATGTTTTAATGTCAAAAAAGACTTGATGGTAAGGATAAGTTGCAGGTCAGCCTGCTGAAATGCTGTGACGTAGTCACTCACCGGTTTAGGTCACGTGATCACTGGCTCGCCTGCTAGTTGGCGCGCTCATGGTACAAACGAACGCGACAGGTTTTTTTTCGTCTAAAATTGACCTGCTTTATGAGTTTCTGGTAGGCCCCCAGGTGACCGCAGCAAATATTATTTTTTTTTTACTCCTCTTGCTCAAAAAGACCGTCATTGTGGCGTACCAGAGCGAAGAAAAAATAGCAATTCTTCCTCTAGGGAAAAAGTTTAAAAAGTCTTAAGTAGAATAATCATGAATATAGACTCGAATTATTACTGTTTCATAAAAAAAAACTTCATTTTATTTTTGAAAATGGAACTAAAATCGGCGATCTCTTTGGTAGAATGCATGCAATGTGTTGCGGCTGCAGAAGAAAAAACAAAAAAAAAGACATTGGCGCGAAATCTTTATAATTTTTCTCTAATTGCAAATTGAATTGGTAGTGACCGTAATTAATTTTACAATAGTGAAAATGTCATCATCTAGTGAGAATGGAGACCCTAATTTGCAAATAGAAGAGAAAGGAAAGGAAGCACTGAACATTCATCTTCACAGAGGACTGAAATTAAGTTACCGGGAAAAAAATCTCGTTAAATATCCCGAATTGTACAAATTGTACATTTCATTTTTAATAAAATAAACTACATATTTCATATTGTATTGGATTGTTTATTTTCTCGCAATCGTAGTAAAAATTAGAGTGTAACACACGGCGCTAAAAACCCATTAAAACTCGGTTTCTATTTACTCCCTCGCTAAATCTCGGCAGTAAAACTACCTCGTATTTATTGGGTCATTTTAGCTCCTTGTATAACAATCTACTATTGCTGTTTGCTTTATAAACGACAATAGACTAAAGCCTAAAAACGAGGGAGCTACAATCTATTCTTAGTCGATTTGACAGCTGAGAGGGCGGGGACATTACGTTGCTGTGATGACGCTGTCAGTGGAGGGGGTGACACACCACAAGCCGTGTGCTCACTCGCTCGCCTCGGTCCTCGGTCACTTTTGCTGCGGAGCTCGGATGGGACGGACGTGTACTTTTCTAATTTAAATAAATGGTTGTAGGTCGTGTTGTATTTTCTTTTTATTTAATTAATTATGCTTCTGATTCCTATGACTATAATATGCTTCGTCGCACTCTTACTGCTACTTTTACTCTTTGAAATCATCGTACCCAAAAATTGGTATTTTTGAATTATGTCAAGCTTTTCGCAAATTAACGATATTATACCGCATATTCTGGTTATGTACGAGTACCAGAGATACGTAGATAAATACAGAATGCCTCTAGCGTTCAAACAATTCACAAATCTAAGAGAAAACCGAAAAACAAATAACCGTGTGTCAGCCACACTTCACGTGCTCGTGAGTAATAAGCCTATTCCCATAAGTCAGACGCCATTACAGACTGAAATAAAAAACACTTAGCCGCCATTTTCTTTTTACGATACAGGGATGTGATTTTAACGCTTTTACCTTTCTCTGTCTATGCTTTTACACCATCAAAGGGTGTTTTGATGTAGCCAGATAATGGGTGTTTTGTGCAGGTTTACTTGTTAACAAAATAGAAATAAACGATTTATCTTGCGTAACTTTAATACTAATAAAAGATTTATCTTGCGTAACTTAAAAAATACTCGGGATATGGTCAGTGTGGTCACAGATATATATTTTTTAAATTATTTAAACCATAGACCAGAGAGTTTTCTACCGTATACCGTTTGTCTTTTGTTTGTAAGAGATTTTCTGCTTTGTAGTAGGTACCGCTTTAAAGAAAAGTGTTTAATGTTACATAGCATATTATATAAATTAAGTTACTTAGATCAACCAGTTACCTAAATGGTGCCATGTTATTTCTTTTATGCCAAGAAGCTTATGTAGGTACATTAAGATTCGCTAAGGAAGGAATAAATCGTTTAGAATTCTTCGACTCTTGGCAACAAGCCATTCTTTTTTATTCTAAAGTGAAACACAGGATAGCGAAATACAAGTTTCTTGATTGTAGATATTTATTGGATAAATTATAATCGAACAGAGTTTCGGCTTAGGCAAGGTTCTAGATCAGAATAATCTTCAAAATGCGCTGCGCGACCTATTTATAAGTTTACCCCCCACTCTAAATCGAGGAGGGGATCGCCGCTCGGTAACGCCCATCGCGTTAGGTTGACAAGCGCACGTGACGCGCTAGTCAATTGACTTTCTCTTTGCTGTGGCTGCCGTGGCGTACTTGGTTGTCATGGCTATGGCTTTGGCTGAGGCTGTGGCTGTGGCTTTGGCTGCACCAAGACGACACGGCATGGCATGGCTTTGGCATGGCTGGCAATCGGGTGACCGTTACAGTCGGCCATCCTGAAACAATTGCTCCCGCAATGGGAAAAGGGAACACAATTAGCTTTCCAGTAAATCAATTAGGTCCTCTGTCTCTAACTGCTCATCAGAGCTGCTGGCACTGTCAGATACAGGAGCTACACTTTGATAGGGTCGCAAGGAGTCAGCAGATACTAAACCTATGAAGTTCTTATATCCTCTCAAACCTTTTATACTCCTGATCCTGTATCTGTCCTTACCAACAACTTTTGTGACAATATACGGCCCTGAATAGAGATCATCTAGTTTAGTACTGACTTTAGCCGCGCTAC
Organism: Brachylomia viminalis; assembly: GCA_937001585.2. Classification (NCBI taxonomy): domain Eukaryota; kingdom Metazoa; phylum Arthropoda; class Insecta; order Lepidoptera; family Noctuidae; genus Brachylomia; species Brachylomia viminalis. The sequence goes on from OW443299.2 coordinate 18,476,727, forward strand.
TTGTAGGAGCCTGTTTCCAAAGTACTAAATCACCTTTCTTATATGTGTGACATGGCTTACGACGCTTATCAAAATGGTGTTTCATTTTAGCGCTAGCTTTTTCAATGCGCTGCCTAGCCTTGGTGCGTTTCTCGTGAGTCGATTCGACTACCCGCCCCGGAATAGAAACATCACATGCTGGCCTACTACTCCGTAAAAACATCAAGTCGTAAGGTTTATATCCGGTTGTGTCGTTTAAAGTGTTGTTTATACCCCAAATTACGTCAGGTAAATTATTAGACCAATTGTTCGCGGCTTCACTAGGGTCGGTAGCTCGTAACGCGTTCAAAATGGTTCTGTTGGTACGTTCAACTTGGCCGTTAGCCCGAGGACAAGCTATAGCAGTTAAAGTATGCTTGAACTGTTTGTCTGTAGCAAACTTCTTAAAATATCTACTAGTAAAGGCTTTTCCGTGATCCGACACTACTCTATCCGGGTATCCAAACAAAGCGAAAATTCGTTTTAATAACCTGACCGTCTCAATTGAGTTTACTGTCCGAGTTGGTTCCGCAATTACAAACTTTGTAAATGCATCGGTTATCACTAGCATGTACACATAGCCTTTCTTCGTCTTACAGAATGGTCCTAAGTGATCTACATGTACTGTTCTTAACGGTTCAGTTGGTTTGGGAATAGGATGCAACATACCCTCCTTTTTCCCGTGCTCCCCTTTTCCGTAAGCGCAATGTAAACACGCCGCAACATATTTTCGAATAAACCGCGTCATTCTCGGAAACCAGTAGTCATTTTTAATAAGCTCGATGCAGCGCTTGAACCCTACATGGCCTATTTCATCATGGTGCATTTGAACAATTTTCCACCTAGCTGGTCCCGGCACTATAAGACGATTACCGCACAGAGTTTTCCGGTATAACCTATCATCTATCAGTACGAAATCCTTTGTTAAGTCGCGCTCTGCTGAACCAAATTTTAATCGATCAATTATGTTTTTGACTTTGTCATCTTGATACTGAACTGTAAAGAACCAATCAGATACTTCTAGGCGATTAACATTAAGCGCGTCAACAGGATTTCGACTAAGTGCATCGACATGTCTCATGCGCTCACCCGGCCGGTATTCTACACTTATATCGCAATCTTGAATCATCAACCACCATCTGGCTATCCGCGGGATAATGTCACGTTTTGTCAAGGTGGAACGCACCGCGGTACAATCCGTAATTTTTTTTACATGTTTACCAATTACATAAACGCGGAATTTTTTTAAAGATTCTACAACCGCTAGTGTTTCGAGTTCGTAGCTGTGATATACGCTTTCTTGTTTAGAAGTTACACGACTGAAATACATTACCGGTCTTAAAGTACCATCAATTTGTTTTTGAAATAATATACCCGCTATGCCTAACTTACAAGCGTCCGTGTGTATTTCTATTTCTAGCTTGGGATCGTATATCGCTAACACCGGTTTGGAGCACAAACACTTTTTTAATTCGTTAAAACTCTCTGATTGTTCACTTCCCCAACCCCATGCAACGTTTTTCTTTGTTAAATTTGTTAAGGCACGAGCAATTTGAGCAAATTTATGAATAAACTTACGGAAATAGCTACATAACCCGATAAACTGTCGAACTTCGTGTACATTTTTGGGCACCGGAAACTGTGACACGGCGGTTAATTTTGACTCTGCCGGTTGCACACCAGTTTCGGAAATTTCATGTCCTAAATACGTTACTCGAGTTTCTAAAAACGTACACTTTTTCATATTTAATTTCAGATTCTCGGTTTCGAATTTATTTAACACAACCTCTAACATGTCAAGACCAGATTTAACGTCGACTGAGGGTACCAATATGTCATCTAGAAAAGCTAAAATCTCGCATGAATCGCTACTACCGCCATTTTGGGAAAAATGGATGGAGTTTACTATTTTGTTAATTAAACGCATGAAAACTGACGGAGAATTAGCTAAACCGAACGGAACACGAACATATTCAAATTGACCGGCCTGACAAATAAATGCACTTTTATGAGTATCTTCGGGTTTTAGCGCCAATTGATGGTAACTTTGAGACATATCTAAGCACGTAAAATATTGTTTACCGGCTAACTTAGAAATATGATCTTCAATATTAGGTAACGGATATCTGTCTTTAACGGTTATGGCGTTAAGTGCACGATAATCTATGCACAGTCTGCTATCCCCGTTCTTTTTTTTTACTAATATTACTGGAGAAGCATAGTTGGACTCTGATTCTTTAATAATGCCGGCTTCTAATAATTCAGAGACTTTAGATTTTACTATTTCTTGTCCACAGTGCGATAGTCTATATGGTTGTCGATAAACGGGCTTATCGGTAGTCAAAGTAATAGGCATTTGAATTAAATTTGTGCAGCCGAGATCTTTAGTGCTATCTGCGAAACTTTGTTTGAATCTAATTAGCAATTTGATTAAATCTTTACGTTCCATTTCACTCAAATTGCCTATTTTTATGTCGTCTAACAAAACTCCACCTATGCTCAGATTTGAATCTTTATCCACAGACAAAACAAAAGGCATATTTTCCGGCACAGTTAATTTAGGCAAATCACATGAAGTAGGCAAATCAGAAGGCTTTAAAGGCAAATATGGCTTGGCTTGGCTAACCTGACTTATGGTGAGTGATGTGTCGCAGCTCTCGGCGCGTGTGAGGACCTGGCCAGCCTCCCACACGATGTCCTCAGCCCCGGTGTTGATGACCTTGATGTGTCCGCTGTCGCCTCGAAGGAGAGTGGCGGGCAGGGAGTAGGAAACTCCTTGAAGCTCGTAGTGGCGTGCAGCTGTACAGATATCGTTGTTCTGGCGGTTGCCCACTATCAGGACCTTGATGATGGAAGCTCCTGGTGGCAACGTTTCTCGCATAGTCGTTACAATCTTGAACTTGTGGAGCTCTTCAACCACATCTTCCTTTGGCATGGAGTCAGATTCGCGCATCAGTGTGGCTGTTCCGTTGCTTACGACGAGTGTAATGTCGCTAGCATTGATGACGGGTTGACCGATGAGTAAATGAATGTCACCCATCTCGATGTCTGTCAGATACGCATCGCAAGTAACTTGAATACCGTCTATTTCCAGATTAAATTTTACTTCTCCACGGGAAGTAATTAACCCGCCGGCAAAGCCTTTTAGGATCGTACTCGTAGGTATGACGTCGAGAGATAATAATTTGGAGATCCGACTGGTCATGACGTTCACCTGGCTTCCGGTGTCGATGTAGGTCTTCACGTGGACTCCGTTGATCTTGGCTATTTTCTTGTAGGTGTCATTGTAGTTTTGGATAATCTTAATGTCCCTGACGCTGTTGTTCACATCTAACGTAGATTTTTGAAGGGTAGATGCAGATGAATTATTGCAGCGGGTAGCGATGTGGCCTTGCTTACCACATTTAAAGCACACACGTTGATCGGGAAGCGTACAATTTCGCAACATGTGACCCGTCTTTTTACAGCGTGGGCACGGATCATTCTCCGTAAAAATCTTCTTTTCGGAAGGCATTGGGCGAGGATCCTTACTCGGTAGGCGAATTTCTGGTGCGGGGCCGCGGTAGTCGTCAAGGGCACAGAGAAATGCTTCATATAGTTCATCAGGGCGTTCACATTGGAAAGCACGTGCATTTGGTTGCAAAGATGAGGGTAGGCCTCGAATGATGCACGAGACACTGGCGCTGTCTGATAGCTTACAACGGAAGCACATGGATACTTTATCTTGATAGTACTTGGTCATTGTTTCATTAGTCATCTTCCGTCTTTGCATCATCTCTTCTAACAATGCACTGTAGTCCCGATGTTTTGGAAAGGCACGCAGCAGCATCTGTTTCCACTCGTCCCACGAGTAATTATACTCGTCGAGTCGGTTGTACCATTTGCGAGCTTGTCCCCGTAGTTTGTCTTGCAGATGGAAAGCCTTTACCTCATTGCTCCAACGATGTATGTCGCCAAGTTGATCGATTTTTCTTAACCATACTGATACTGTGCAATCTTCGCCATCCGGGTCGAATTCAGGAATGAGGGAAGCAGCACGATGATTTTTGGATGTACCGATGCCTGAATCCAGTTCGCGGACGGCCTTGTCGACCTCATTTTGCAGGAGGTGTTTCAGAATTTTTCTAGCGGGCGGTGGTGTAGAATCGCCGTCATCATCTTGCTCAGTGTCGCTCGAGGGGTCCCATCCGGGTGGACGCACCCCACGTCCGTGAAGTTCACGGCTTTCTTCACGGCGATTTCGCTTCATCCCACTTCTGAGTGAAACACAGGATAGCGAAATACAAGTTTCTTGATTGTAGATATTTATTGGATAAATTATAATCGAACAGAGTTTCGGCTTAGGCAAGGTTCTAGATCAGAATAATCTTCAAAATGCGCTGCGCGACCTATTTATAAGTTTACCCCCCACTCTAAATCGAGGAGGGGATCGCCGCTCGGTAACGCCCATCGCGTTAGGTTGACAAGCGCACGTGACGCGCTAGTCAATTGACTTTCTCTTTGCTGTGGCTGCCGTGGCGTACTTGGTTGTCATGGCTATGGCTTTGGCTGAGGCTGTGGCTGTGGCTTTGGCTGCACCAAGACGACACGGCATGGCATGGCTTTGGCATGGCTGGCAATCGGGTGACCGTTACAAAAGACTAAAAAATGTTATGTCATGTAGTTTCTTATATTTCAACTTTGGACCAATTTTCACCTTAACTACGTTACAGATAAATGCTGAAAAAAAATAAAAGCAAAACTTTTTTTTCTTTTTTTTTAAGGAGGACGTGTCAGACTCTTACTGACTAAATCCCACCCGTGTTTCTTCAGTTGCCTGTGCCAGGGGCCACGGCAGCCCCGCAACCCTGGCAGGCATCGGCCCTAGCGGACCCCGTCATAGGTGATGACATCTCTTTGAGGCGCGCGTGGAACACAACGCGCCGCGCGCAGTAGACCCAGGCCTGGTCCTAAAAAAATGTTTACTAAAAAGCAGAACCTATGAACTTAATTATGTAGATTACGTTGGAGTAGTGGGCGCAAGCACTACTTCTGAGCATGAGGTCCTGGGTTCGATTCCCGGGGTGGGCAAAGTTTTATTGGGTGTTTCCATCTGGAATTTCTCAGTAGCAGCCTTAAGCACAGATTACTAAATAGTTACTACGTAACAGATACTTCACTCAGTAGAAAATTTCCAATACCTATTGAGATAATAGCCTACTCCGTCGCCTCAGCAACCACTGCATGCTAAAATGTGCCTAAATGCTCAAGCGTACAGTTGTGATTGCTTCGCACCGCGCGATCCTACAGCAATCGCAGGGAACCGAATTTGGACCGCAAACGGTCCGAGAGCGCTCGCTCGAGCGGTAGGTAATTATAGCGCGCAAGTACATGGAGTGACGGAGGCCTGCCTTAAGTCTGGATGTGTGCCCAGTTAAAATAAAAAATAAATAAACGGAATAATAATAATAAGAGACAACATCCACACAAGGTGTTCAGGTCCCGAACTAGGCAGAGCCTGTAGGTACTACGGTAACCTGATGACTGATATACATACTTATATACATATAGACACCCAGACACAGGTCAAACAGACATGTTCATGCACACAAATGTTTGACTTGTCCGGGGATCGAACCCGGGACCAGCGGCTCAGAAGGCAGGGTCGCTACCAACTGCGCCAACCGGTCAGTCATTGCCAATTAAAAGCAATAAGCTCGCCCCCTATTACATGGGACTTAAATATAACTAGCTAAATGTGTAGGGTGTACCATAGGTACTTACACCTCTGCCTGCCCCTTCGCGGTATACCGGCGTGATGTTATGAGTGTGTGATGCTTATAATACAACGGTGGGTGCATTGGACTATATTTTGATTTAAAAAAACTATAAAAAAAAATCCCCATGACTTATCGGGATTGTAAAAAATATCTGGTAGATTGGCTAAAAAGCAAAAGCTAATAATAAAAAGTCTCTATACTAATACCTTTGACATTGCTTAGGACTAGGATACATAACTTGGTTAACTAAAGGTCATACTGATAAGATAAACAGTGGTGCCGATTCTCTAGTCACAAATGCCTATATGCTAGACTAAAAATCACCAAAATTTACTTTATTCCTGTCAAATGACGATGTCCCATTCTGAGATTGACTATAGTGACACAACTTAACTATATTTTAGTTTGACAGCACTAAGATGGCACTGATAGTAATCTATTAAAAATGGCAATTTTGCTATTCTGAATTTGACGTTTTTCACCTAAAATTTTGGTTGTCTTAACTCAATCTGACAAATTTTTATCGCGATTAAAAAGGTGTGGAATAAAATTAGTTGTCATGAACTAAAATTCACACCAACACCTCGACTTCAGGTGTAAAAACAGTACTTTATCTTTTTTTTCTTTGCTTATATCTCGAACATTGTGTATCCTATCGCAAAAATAATGAAAATTTCGACCCCGTTTAAAACACCCGTAAACTCAAACATGTAGGTAAGTAATATTTTTTTTTCATATTTTCCATACTTACAAAAAGTGATCAAATCCACGGGGCCAACCCCGTGGTATTTTTTTAGAGCCGGAGGCGCGTGTACACAAGTACCACGTGGAGTCGCAATTCTCAAATTCAATTTTAGTTGTGCCAAATTATTTTTGAATTTAGAGAATATTTTTTGCTTTAAGATTCCCATAACCAAAAGTAAGGAATTTTAGTGATAGTTTAGATCGGTGTACAAGAGAATTGGCACCATTGACTCCTAAACTAAGTGATCCTGTGACTTAGGAGTCAGTGTTCTGCTGTCACTGTGATACCAAAAACATTTTAAGTTGTGTTCTAACACCACAAAAATAGCCATTGACATTGCAGGTTACAAAGTAGGTACCTATGTATATTAAAATGAACAACGAAGGAATATTAAGGGATATTGGAAACGACTTTTAGAGTAAGTTATGACGACACCGAAACTCTTTTACTAACTATCGTGTGATAATCTGATGATAAGTGACGCATACACAAACATACCTCCATCTACACTGACACACTTTTGACACACACACACACGCACTTACATAACACACACCCACCCACACCCATACACGCACATGTTTTAGAAGGTAATCGATTTTTTTGTTTACCTTTTGTTTTTCCATTAGTCAATTAGTTACCAAAATACCAAATTCATAAGTTACCAAATTGTAAAAGCCCATGTAAGCACACTCCTACATACTATTTTACTAGTTTTGGAAGAGCGGGGCCTCTAAGCACAGGTATTTCCCATACTTAAAAGGAGACCCGACCCTGTATGATTTATTGTAGAAGTTGTAAAGTTACTGCAATAAAATTTATTCAAAGTCAAAATCAAAGCATTTATTTCAAATAGGCACATAACCGGTCAAGTGTGTGTCGCACCACGCACAATGAAGGGTTCCGTGGTTCTGATGAAGTTATCCCAAGAATACAATTAACAGTAGTTGAAAAACATGTTTTCCCATACATACATTCCAACTGCAAATGTACGTACATAAGTTGGTCGACAAAAATTCACACTTAAAAACATATTATTTCGCAAACGGATCCCTAGATCGAAATTTTTTTTTGCACAGTCGTAATATTTTTGAACGGCCAGCAACCCAGCGTATACCATAAACGAGAAAAAAAAGTTTTTTTTTTCACGATTTTACCTTACCATTTTGTCGACGTGATTAATATGTATGACAATCCATGCCAAATTACAGCACTCTGGGAGGTACTAAAAGTCTCTGAAGTAATGCACGGACAGACAGACTGTAGGAAATGGCGAAACTAAGTTTATGAATTCCTTGTTGACTATCCTTACTTCAGTTGCCTGTGTCAGGGGCCACGGTGACCTTTTCGGACTTTCCCGCAACCCTGACAGGCATTGGCCGTAGCGGACCCCGTCATTGGTGCTGACATCTCTTTGAGGCGCGCGTGAAACACAACACACCGTTGACCCAGGCCTGGTCCTTATTGGACGGCGAGCTACCCATTGCTCTTCGTCCGCAAGCCCGCGCCTACGGTGGCCAGGAATTGACTTGGGATTCCCAACGCCTAAGGCGTCTCCTGCGGCGGCTAGGGGCGTGAGGGCGCGAATTTTGCCTCCCTCACGCAATCCGCCTCCTTCTTCGCGAGCATTTCTGCTTCGCAGAATGAGGTGACGACTTTCCATGCCCTCACGCTTCATACCATGGCCTGGACCAAGACAGGACGCGAGAGATCGCCAATGCCAATCGCCTGCACGAGGACACGGTGGTGCTCCAAGCCGGGCAGACCTCCACCGTATGCTCCACCGTGTCCTCCGTTCGTTCCACACAATTTTGACACCCGGGCGTTTCCTCACGCCTTATCCGGAACAGGAACCTCCCGAAGCAACCGTGTCTGGTGAGGACCCGCGTCAGGCGGAAGGTGAGAACGCCATGGCGCCTCTCTAGCCACTCCTCAAAGAGGGGACTTATCGCCGCAATTGCGGCGTGCCCAGCGCTGGGTTGCGACATTCGCACTCTCCATGCCACTGTTGTTGACTACCCCAAGAATATAAAAGAGCAACTTTAATTTGGTCAATAATAATTGCATAGGGACACCATACCTACTTATACATATATGTTTCCTGCAATAAATTACAGCTTTCCTCGTCCAAAACAAGACATGCATAGCATTCATTATTCAAACTAATTACTATTCAGATTCTGATTGGCTGCGCATGCATTATTTATTCATAATAAATTAAAATCCGGTCCTTTTTGCAGTGCATTTCTATGCAGAGAGGTACACTTCTGAGGTTATATTTAAAAAAAAAACTTCGTTTTATTATTAAAATGTCTCGTAATTTACAGCAGGATTGGTTTATGATTTCTGAATAAACCAAGCTTAATACATAATGACGAGGAAGCGACTAAAGTAAGGTCAATAAAGAATGTAAATAAACTTTCTGGGGTTCCTAACATGTTTATTTAAAGAAAGTTTTTTACGTGGTGAATTGATATCGTTCAAAGCAAGGAACATTCCGTGGTTCAAAGGTTGTCTAGAGCAACCAGGCTTTGATACTATAATTAAAATCAACAACCACTCACAATAATAGTAACATCAACAAGAAAAATTTACAAAAACCGTATTAATAATTTTAACCCCAACCTCCTTGCCCACAACTCCCCTCGGTCCTCTAAACTCCTGCACCTTATCGAGTCAGCCAGTCTTCATGTATTGGCTCTTCAACCCATTCATCATACTATAGCAGGTGATGACACTTGGCTTGACCTTATCCTCACCTCTAATCCTTCCTTAGTTTCCTCACTTGGTCAACATGTTGCTCCTGGCTTTTCTCATCATGACCTTATTTTTCTTTCCTATGTCCTTAAACCCCCTAAACCTAAACCCACATTCCAGTACAGGCGTGCCTTTGCACGTATGAATAGCGAGAGGCTTCAACAAGATGCATCCAATATTGACTGGTCACCCCTGGAAGCAGCTGTTTCAATTGACGAAAAAGTTAGTTTTTTCAACGATGTTGTGGTCAAGCTATATGACGCCCATGCTTCTGTCGAGACAATAAAGTGTAAGCGTCCACCTGCACCTTGGATAAACAGGGGAGTTCGGATGGCAATGCGACGGAAGGACCGCGCGTTTCGGTAATTTATAAAGGATCGCTCGGTGGACAATTGGGACTCTTAAAAGGCTGCTAGGATTCGGTGTAATCAGATGATACGCAACGCTAAACGCTGCCACATCCTAAGTAATATCATTTCTTCTTCTCCTGCCGATATTTGGAAGTTCCTTGGAACTTTAGGCATCTGCAAATCGTGTCATTCAGACTTCTTATCACAATTGGTTTGGACGATCTAAATCGCCATTTCTCCACTGCTCCAAATCTAGGTAGTCTAACCAAAGTTCAAACACTCGACTACCTTGCTGGTCTGACATGTCCCAGCATCAACTCCTTTGTCTTCACCCCAGTCGACCCGAGAGAGATCAAAAAGATTATCCTATCCATTAAATCCAAAGCCGTGGACTGCGATAATATTAGCCGCCATATGATCGTGACGGCTCTTGATCAACTACTCCCTGCAATCTCCCACATCATAAACTTTTCCCTTTACGCCGGTGTTTTCCCTTCTCTGTGGCGTAAAGCCCTTGTTCAGCCCCTGCCTAAGATATCCAATCTCTCTCTTCCTTGTCACTTTCGCCCAATTTCTATTCTTTCTTTTCTATCTAAAGTGCTCGAGGCCATCGTTCACAAACAATTCTCCCACTTTATTTACCAAAATTCCCTCATCCATCCATTTCAATCCATTTCCCTCCATTTCAATCCGGTTTCAGGCCCGGACACAGTACCGTTTCAGCTCTCCTTAAAGTGACCGACGATATAGGGCGGGGAATGGAAGACACTAAAGTTACAGTCTTAGTGTTAATTGACTTTTCCAAACTTTTAATACCGTCAGTCAGGAAGTCCTTATCCATCCTTTCCTATCGTATGGTCTCTCCGGAGGTACTGAAGTGGCTTTCCTGTTATCTTCGGGGACGTCAGCAGTCTGTTTATGCTGGAGACTCTTCGTCGAATTGGTGTGATCTTGCAGCTGGCGTCCCTCAAGGCGGTATATTAACTCCTCTTTTATTCTCCATTTTTATTAACCTCATTACCACCGACCTTCAGACTGCGTATCACCTTTATGCTGAAGATTTGCAGCTTTACTGCCGGGCAAGTGTTGGCAACGTATCCGATGCGATTGAGGAGCTAAACCGGGATTTAGGTGTCGTAAAAAACTAGTCTGATCGATTTGGGGTGGCGGTTAATCCCAAGTGTCAGGCTATCATAGTGGGGAGCTCCTACAGCGTGACGAAGCTGAACGGCTTAACTGTGCCACCTGTAATCTTCGACAACTAAGTCATCCCATTTAGCTCTGATGTTAAGAATCTTGGTATGCATGTCGATACTTGTCTAGACTGGCAAAAGCATGTCACGACTGTCACTCAAAAAGTCACCAGAACGTTGCGGTCACTATATCGGTTGAAAAACGTTCTCCCATCACACATCAAAGCAATGCTTGTACAGACCCTTATATTATTTCCTATAATTGGCTATGGTCATGTGTGTTACTATGGCCTGAATGCAGATCTCCTCAATAAACTTGACCGCCTTCTCAATAGCTGCATTCCATTCGTTTTCAATCTTCGTAAGCATGACCATGTATCTGCGCACCGACTGCTTTTAAAATGGTTACCCATTCGTCAGCGCAGAGATTTGAGGGCTCTGTCTACGTTGTTCTCTATTATCATATGGACAAACCCACTTCTCCTTCTTAACTTTTTTTATTTTTTTTTGAGTTTGGGTAATCATCATGTTCATATGCATGTATGTATTAGTATTTATTCTTGTATTTTAAAAACATTTCCGAGCTATCTATCCCGTATGTCGCACCTGCCATGGTTTACCTCTGCATCACCCTAAGGTTGACTGGTAGAAAATGCTTCAGGCATTAAGTCCGCCTTTGTACAGTATTTTTTTACTAAAGTTTTAATAAATAAATAATACAAATCACGTCAGGGTCACCAATATAGAGGTACAAGTAACAGGGTGTAAAGTTCATTCATACCTCAATAGAAAAGGGAGGATCTTCCGAACAGACGGGTGTCGTGTCTGGTGGGCAACTGCCCTATGATTGTATTGATCGTATTGATGCCAGGAAGTTGACCATGCTAGTCGCGCGGTAAACTCTGCTTGCGCGATGCAAGATTTGCGTGACGTCAGTATGACGCGCAGCTCGCATGTGTGGCGATGTAGATACCGCTAGAACAACAAAAAACTAAACAAATAGGGAAACGAAAAAAATCGTATCACTTCGAACGCAATCCAAACCGCAATGAACCGGAAGGACCAAATATTGATAGTTGCTGAACCGACTGCTTTCCTCTACCAAGAATCACACAACGACAGCCGTCGTCTATCAACTGACGTTATTATTATGTGCGATAAGGACAGAGATATTAATGGCTCGCTATCGTAATGTAACCCAGTAAAGGTCAGGTTGTTGACGTATTTTATTTCGTCTCGTTGGCCTTACTTTAGCTATTACTATTTTCTCGCTCAAGAAACGTACAATAGTATATCAACGCATAGATGTAAGTCCCGAGTTAGTAAAAGAGATAGGTAAGTTCCAACGTCTAGACGTTACGTAACCTTTAAGTACGTAAGTACCTACTACGAGATGGATCTAGATTTGAAAAAAGACGAGTAACGAATCTGTGCGCTTTAAATATATTTTAACCGACTTCAAAAAAGGAGGATGTTCTCAATTCGACTGTATTGTTTTTTAAATTTCGACTTGGTGAACCGATTTTAATAATTCTTTTTTTATTTGAAAGCTGGTGCTGTAATAGTAAAATACAGATCCAAAGACACCGACTTCCGAAATTAAAGTTATTTTTAACTTTGTAGTGTTTTTTTTTTGGAAGTCTGATTTTTTTTTGTTGAAAAGTTTTTTATTTATGAAGGTATCATACATGTATACGTAGGTACATAAGCTCACGCCTTCTTCCCATGAGGGTAGGCAGATACTACAGAGCGCCACCTACTACGATCCTTACATATTCCTTTTGCCTCGTTTACGTTCATAGATCTATGCCTACCTATTTCTGTAGAGTTGTGTGTTCCGGCTTGAAGGGTATGGGTGCCGGTATACCGGTTTATAGCTGTACAAGGATCTTTAGACGCGCGGCCAAAATTGGAACTAACGGCGCCTTCTTGTTTATGCAATGCATTACCGCGCAACAGCGTCCCCCTCGGAATAATTATCTAGGTAGGAAAATTAGTCCAAGGCGCCCCCTGTCTACGTCATTCGAGCGAAAGAAGATCTTTGTAACCTGTGTACAGGCATACCTACAGTCCTTCACAGTTTTTTACCTCTGAGTATGCATCAAAGTCAAAATCACAGTGATCTTTATTGCCGTTGTTGCTGTGTTGTTGTGGCTGCTGTTGGGTTGCTGCCATTGACAAGTCTGTCAAATTCACAATGATCTTTATAGTCGTTACAATAAGGTTGCTATTGGGTTGCTGCTGTCAGAGGTAAAATAACTGTGAATGGACTGTATTTAAAATAACTGTACATTTCGATATCCATCTACTTGGTTACATGTAAACAAATAACATAATAATTGAGTGAAATCTTTCACTGTCCAAAGAAGTTTGATCAATTTTAATCCCGACGAGACCGGACTGGGTCAGATAAAATATTAGTTCGTATCCCAAAGGAGCTACTTGTCCAGTCCAGTAAAAATTGGCCATATTCAAATTTTACTTCTGTGTGATATAAGTTTTTTGAAGAGTATACGGTTTGGTAACGTTTACCGCAAGAAAACGTTACCGTAAACGTTTTGAAATAAGTACTAAAATAGGTTAGGTACTTTTCGTTTCGTTCATTGTAGTCAAGCTATCTACTAATTATAATAAATATGTAAGTCTTGTGAGTTTGTATGGAGGGGGTAATCTTCGGAACTACTGATCAGAGTCTGAAAACTCTTTCACTTACATACTTGTATTCTTTGATCTGTGACTTACAGGAAGCTACAGTATTGCGGAGTGTCATAGGACCCATTTTATGTTAAAACAAAAAATTCCACGCGGCAAGTGTCGGGAGCAGAAGCTAATTTTCTAATAAATATACCTATAAGGAGGTCACACTGAACGTTTTAAAAATAATCCAGAAAGAAAAGCAGGCGATGTTTTTTTTTTAATTTCAAATTAGGAACTCTTTGGGAATCTGTAAATGTGTAATGAATTCATAATGTCATTTGTTTTTAAAAGTGTCTGTCGTGCGTCGAGGTCTCAGTTCTTTTCCTTAGTCTGAGGTCGAGATGGTCTATTATCGATATGATCGGATTTGAATACAGAACATTTTCGTTCAATGGTTTATTATAACTTTCGCTGTGGTCTTACTTATCAATATTACGATAGACTTCGATTAGCATTTCATGACGAAGCCCCATCCCGTGCCACTGTTTACAACTGGTTTCATGAGTTTAAACGTGGTCGTTGCAAACTCACTGATGATTCGCGAGAAGGACGTCCTTCTACGGTGACTACTAATGATAACGTGAGTGCTGTGCGACTAATGATAGAAGCTGATAGAAGGGTGACCTATCAACCGATTCGGGCAACTTTAAGCATTGGTATGAGTCAAGTAGGTAAAAAAAAGTCTTACATAAACATTTAGGCGTCAGAAAGTTTTGTACTAGATGGATACCTCATAATTAGACGTATGATCAGAAACGCTGTCGCCGTCGTTTGGATTGGCGCCATTGAATTATGTTACGATGATTTGCCGACAAAAGTAAAGTAGGGCAAAAGTCAAGGGAAAAAGATGATTGCCTCATTCTTTGGACGCACGAGTCATTTCGTAACAATTGTCAAGAAGAGAAAGTCGGTGGGATATTTATTTATTAAAACTTTATGCACAAGTAAAAAATAATACTGTACAAAGGCGGACTTAATGCCTGAGGCATTTTCTACCAGTCAACCTTAGGGTGATGCAGAGATATACCATGGCAGGTGCAACATACGGGATAGATTGCTCGGAAATGACTATAAAATACAAGAATAAATACTAATATATAGATACATACATATAAACAAAATAAACCTTGGTCAGGAGAAATAACGATCGGTAGAGGAGAAAACGAATCCAGCAACTCAGCGCTGGGATGTTTCAGCCAACTTCTGACGGATATGTTCACGTGCCTTCACTTTAAAAGAAAATAAAAAATAAATAGTCGAATTGAGAACCTCCTCCTGTTTTGAAGTCGGTTAAAATAGGTACATCAACGCAACAGATCATAAAAGCATTTTGTAAACATTAAGTCTTCATAAAAACGAAACGGTGGGTTGTTTAAAGGAATCCATTTAAAAACGTCATTGGGTTGCTCTTTGAATTTAAGGTACCTACTTACCTAGGTCGGTACCTACCTACTGTAGATTGGTTAACCATGAAATCGGCCATTTAGCTACTTTCTTTCCAATCTACCAAAGCAAAAACGTTAAATTCACCTGTGACACTATCCTTCGGACCGTATCTGAGATAAGGCGGCAACTTGACAAATTGGTCGCCAGCTGCCCCCGACCCTTTTTTAGCCGAACATGATTAGTGGGACGACGGCTGAAGCTTTTACTGCCTTTTTGTGGAAACTCAACACTGTTTGCTGTTCCAGATTATTCTTGGGCCGTATTTTTAGCTGGATTCCCTTTGTTTGGAGTAAATAGTGGGACTTTTTCTAAGGGTTATAGAGAGGTCAATCTTCAAAGGCTTTCAGTACCTAAGTACTTACTTAAATCTTATTTGCTATCTGTGTTGATACAATATTGTATTTGTCGTACGTATACTAGGAGATTTAAGAGTGCTTACAATAGGTAATAATGGTAGAGTAAGAAACTATGTACCATCGACCGTGGCTTACGTAAGTGTGTTGTCTATGATGTCACGCGCCTTCTCTTTATGAGAATAGGAATTTACGCTGCAGTAGGACAATGCGCCATTATTATTATTAGCACAGAAAATTAAAAACATCATGCAGATTGACCCCCTTGATTAACAAAACTGTCTGGCGGTTTGTGTAATTTTTATACCTAGTTTCGTGGCCTCACTCGTGTTAGTTTTGTGTGCTCACGATGGCTGGTGAATGCGAGCCATTTACTGGACAGCTTCACTCAATTTTTACGACCGTTCAAAGTCGTTTCACCTTAAAATTGCGCAGTTTCATAGCTAAAAAAATGTTACAAAACGCTTAAGTAGGCGATAATTCATAAAGTTCTCGAGTTAAAGACACCTGACGCCAAAATTTTTGAAACTAATGATGGATACGCTCTGTAATCGAGTCTAACGAAGAAAGGGTCATTTACACAATGAGATTTTCTCGACTGTCGAGACTCTAGAAGCAGAACCAGTTCGTGTAGGTACACAAGCACTGGAATTATTTTATAGAGGTTTCAGTGTCTGTACCAAGCGCCGTCTACACTGTACAAGAATAGTGTCGACCACAGTCCTTTCCTCCACAACCTGTCATAGGTATTCTCCAAGTCAACGAAAGCACAGTAGACTTTCTTGTGCTTTGCCAGAGGTTTTTCAGGGAGAACTTTGACCAATATACAGCAAATTTCAGTCTCTATAGTATCTATAAGTATATACTAATAATAAAGCTGAAGAGTCTTTCTTCTTTCAGCCTGATTTGAAAAGTTCTATTTGCAATTGATAGCCAATTCTTTGAGAAAGCTTATAGACTATTTAACATCACTACATCTACGAACCTTACGAGCCTAGCATAATGAAAAAAAAAAACACGGATAAAGTCTCGGGCCGACACTAGTGCGTAATACATACACGCAGGAACGCATTAGGAAAAACAACAGAAGCATTCATTTTTAGATTACTATTTCTATTTAATAAAAAGCGTGGTACGCTTTGTGTAAATTAGTCATTGGCACAGTATAAATTTATACTGTGTCATATACGCAGGAACGCATTAGGAAAAACAACAGAAGCATTCATTTTAAGATTACTATTTTTATTTATTAAAAAGCGTGGTAGGTACGCTTTGTGTAAATTAGTCATTGGCACAGTATAAATGTATACTGTGTCATTGGATAAAATTAATCATTGGTTAAAAAAGATTAATTTAAGTATTTTATGATTTTTAATGCGTGTTGTAAGCGCGAATTTTAGTTTTTTTATTTATTAAACTACATATTTTTATTTTTTACTCTTTTTTCAATAATTATATTCTTCATTTATTGTCTGTCTCTTTGTACCGGCTAATGTCCGAAACGGCTGGACCGATTTTGACAAGACTTTCTAAGGCAATTATCTGATGTTTTATGGAGTAACATAGGTTTTTTGGCCCAGTAGCACGATCCCGCGGAATAATTTCCGACAATCACGCGGGCGAAGCCACGGGCAGCAGTTACTTGCTAAATAAAGTGGTTGTCTTTTCACCTTTTAATATTTTATATTGTGATTTTTTTTATAAACAGAGACACATTAATAAGTGAACAAAGTCACGGGTACAGTTAGTTTAATGATGCACAGACCTACACCTCGAGTAGGTATCTAAGTAATGTACCTACACTTTACCGAAACCTGAAACTTTGAAGCTGCGCGGCCGCGGTCGGATAGTCTCATGTTTGATATTGTTGGCAATCTAAATACTGTGCGTGTATGCCCAGAGGTGCAAATGCCGTATTTTATAAAACGGTCTCATTCTAATCTCAGTCATTGATAGTCGATGAGATGAGATTCCGACTAAGTTTTGAACGTTTTTAATTAGGAGAATTGGCTGTTGATGTTTGAAGGTAAATGAAGCAAAAGCAGTAGATACCTATGTAAGGATCGTAGCAGGTGGCGTTCTTTAGTTTCTGCGTTCCCCCATGGGACAAGGCTATGTATGTAAATTGCGTAAACAAAGGTTTTACGATTTAGGGCGTGGATATTAGGAGATCGGGTCCAGGTTATAGGTATGTAATTTAATAGCGTTTAAGTATAAACTAATAGATACCTACACTTAGGTAGGCTAGAAGTCTTTCATCGATGTTATTTGGTTTGTGGCAGGGGTATGGAGGGTAGAGACAAGGAGACCTATCTCTGTGTATGAAAAGTGTCCGTACCACAGGGTAAATTTTAAAAGCAATAATCTTAGGTTACATAAGTTTACAAAATAATGTTGGACTACGTTAATGAGGAATGTTCATAGGTATGTAAAATCACTTGAAACTTCGTTACAGTAAAGCTTATAAATATAAAAATACACTACTTTTTGTTGTATTTAAAAATACCAAGTAGTTTTGATTTTACAAGCAATCAAAGATCGCGTAAATTTGTTGCCCCGCTAAAAAAATAAACAACTTTTCCGGCGTCTTGTTATTAGTACTTGTACATTTTGGCACAACACAGGATTTCCGAGAACTAGGATTGGACATAAGGACATAACCAATGATTTTAACGGAAACGTAAGGCAGGGGTACCACGGTAATATTATCTATAATATTACCGTGGCAGTACGGAAGGGTACTTCGCCGATTCACACCACGCGCGATTCGGACCATGGTGTGAATCGCACAAGAACCATTTTTGAATTGCATGATTCACACCATGGTGTGAATCGAGAAATCCCAAAAAAGTCATTCGGTGATCCACACCATGGTGTGAATCGCCGAAGGACACTTTTTCAATTCGCCGATTCATACCAACGGTTCTTTCTTATTAATTAACAAGCAAGCACACAAGTGCTTAGCGAAATACTATTAAAAATATTAAGTAAGTACCTATTATGAGTGAACCAGTGCCACCACTTTAGGAGTTCTGTGGCTACTATAATAATACTATCTACTACTCCTGCGGGGTTTTTTTTAATAATTAAAATGATAAAACATGCAATCTGATATTATAATATCAGCTTAACATTGTATATCAATTTTATTTAAAAATTCAGTAACGTGCGCCTAAACAGTGCGCGGCGTAGGTACGCGCCAATATTCTCAGGTAAAAAACAACCCTTTTGTAAACAATGGAAAATTTCTGAACTACCACAATGCACTAATTTTAAACGTAATTGCATCATTTCTATCCTGAGAGTAGTGTTGTAGGTACATGTGAAGTGACTGTCATATTTTGAGTGAAATATAATTTTGGTAAGTACAGTTTTCAATATGTTGTTAAAATTAAAAAATTTATAATTATCTCAGGCACAAAATTAATTAATTAATGTTAAACATAATATTTAAAGTTGTCTTCTTCATTACTTGGTAGATACCTATTGCTATTTTTATTCTATAATACTTAATTAATTTTTATATTGGTCAATGTTAACAGTGCATCTGCACTATTAGCTTTAGCACTTCAAAATCTGGTTTACAATTAATCTTGGATTAATTGTTTATGGATGAAATTGAATACAATATTTTAAAATAGCGTAAAACAAAATGGCGGACTGTCCGCCATTTTACTTTAGTGTGTAGGTACTGATTTCAATAAGTATTGCACCATAATGCCAAAGTGTGTAATAATTTAGTAAGTATACTATATTATAATATTTTGTTTAGTCATTGCTTGTGGTGTTTGTAATCATAGAATTGGATTTTATTTAATCTCAATACCTATCTAAAGCTTTATGAAATGTAAATAAGTAAAATAATAAGAAAGGAGAGTGTTATCTGCATGCTTTTAATATAAAACTTTTGTAAATAAATTTTTAGATAGTTAATATAACTAAATCGATATTTTTTAAGCAAGTAAAGTATTTTACAATGTTAATTATATTTAGATATTAAAATCCAATTTCCTTATTTTTGAACAGGCTCGGTGTAAAAATGTCTGAAGATGCGTCAACTTCACATGCTCTTGAAAATATGGAGTTTCAAATAACCGAGAGAGGTCGTCGTATGCTGTGTCGAAATGGATACAATTATATTTGGAAACGTATAAACAAAGATGGTTCTGAGGTCTGGAGGTGCACCAAAAAAGATAGCAAATGCAATGCAATATTCAAAATGCACCCGTCTCCATTTGCAATATTATGTGAAACTAATCATAACCATGCTCCTAAGAATCAAACAGCGATTGAAATAGACCAGCAGATGCACATATGTACCGAAACTGTTAAAAACAATATCAATAAGCCAGTCACACAAATTTTTCAAGATTCAATAGATGTACTTACAGATAAAGGAATTAATCTAACGAAACCGTTACCTCAATTCAATAACGTAAAGAATAAACTGTACAATCAAAGAAATAAAGCTATAGGCGCTAATAAACTTATCTTCAATAAAGCCACACATCTTGAAGTGCCAAAAAAATACGATCATCTGTTGTTCGCCGATTACGCATACAAAAACAAGCGCATCATAATTTTTGGAAAGACCGAAATGACAAAATATTTAAAGGAGTCGAAACATTTTTTTATCGATGGCACATTTAAGATTTGCGTCAAGTGCTTTCATCAAGTATACACTATTCATGCGGATATAGGGAGCAATGAAGAATACGTCAATGTGGTTCCTGTGCTATATGCTTTGCTTCCAGATAGAAAAGAAGAAACTTATGAGATTATGTTCCAAATTATTAAAAGCCGAGTTCAAGAATGGGAGCCCACACATATATCAATGGACTTTGAAGTAAGTGCAATGTTGGCACTGAAAGTGTTGTTTCCAGATGTGAAAATAGTTGGCTGTTATTTTCATTTCATCCGCTGCTTATGGCGTAAAGCTAAGAAGCTTGGAGTAACCAAATCTAAACTGGGCAGGATCCATGTAAGCCTATGCGCAGCTATGACACATTTGCCACAAAACTTATTGGATGATGGCTGGCTGTATGTTATGGGAGAAAGTCCCAATACCGCAGAAGTTACGCTTTTTAATGATTATTTTGTCCAAACATGGCTCCAACACTCAGTTCTATCAAATACGTGGAGTACTTACAATGAAAGTCATAAAACAAATAACATGGTTGAATCGTGGAATGCTAGAATTAAAAAAATTATTCCATCAAAACCAAATATTGCCCAATTTCTTCATGGAGTAGACAAAGACGCACACTTTTATTATAATAAAATAAATTTACCGGGTGACGTTAAAATTTCAAAAAGAAAACTAGTAAGCGTGCAAGTTAATGAAAAAATTAATAACACTATAGATGAGTTATTGACTAACCAAATAAGTATTGGCCATTGCTTGGAGAAGTTGAGATTTTGAAAAAAATCTAATTTTCGTATTATGCTGATTTATTTTTTGGTAGCTCATCATTATATAATTAACAATAATCTTGTTTATAAGTAACGTTAACTTAATTTATATTATTTTATTAATTACAGCCATATAACCAAACAAATCTGTGATTCCAATTACAAAGAAAAGGGTAATCTATTCAATCTGTTTTTTTTTAGATATAGTAAAACTATGTACTATTGTACACTCTTAATTAGTAAGGTAAGAAGACGACAAGCAATTTTAGTCATTGGATATATCTCGTTATATAAGTAGTAACTAAAATTACTTATAGTAATAAAGTAGGTATTACTTAGTCTTTTTTTTTACTGACAAATAAATCGTAAGTCAAAATGTGCAACATGTGATTTAATTATTATTAAGGTGAATATTTTATATTAAAGATGTTGATGACAAGTATTTTTTGTAATTAGTAATAAGTAACAGGGTAATCTTTCAGTCTGTATTTGTGATTTTATTTATAGTTGTTTTTTATTTTTTTATAAATACCTAGATCTTTATTAATGTTGACCAATATTGTGATTTATATTTACAGTTAAAACTGTACATACCTAAATATCTTTATTCAAGTTGAACAACATGTGATTTTTAAATTAATCATAAGCATAGGAATAACTGACCTACATAATATGAATAATCTAACATACTTGTAAAAACTTATGCTATGTTTAATTTCTTATGTTAGCATAATAAATATTATATCCCTATAAATAATTTGTTTCAATAACCGTTTTGTACCAGTCAGTACCAAAAAGTAATTACTTTTATAACTTTTTTATAATGGTGCGAATCGACGAATTCGCAAAATGTCTTTCGTCTTTTCACACCATGGTGTGAATCGCCGAAAGACTTTTTTGGGATTCGTCGATTCACACCACGGTGTGAATCATGCAATTCAAAAATGATTCTTGTGCGATTCACACCATGGTCCGAATCGCGCGTGGTGTGAATCGACGAAGTACCCGTATGGGTACGGAAGAGCGCGAACGGACTGATCGATTGTTGGAAAATGACGTCATGAGGCGCGAGCGCGAGTCAACAGTCGCGAGCTCACTTTAAATTCTATAACTTGGGAATTAATTAACGTAGGTATCGAAATAATTCTTTCACGTGTATTTTTATTTTTGAATACATTACGCTAAAATTCTAAATTACTGATTAGTCTCCACTGTTGAAGTATGGTAGGTATATTGGATTAACACTAACTACTCTAGTCACTAAAAACTACTAAAAACATTTCAATCCGATAATTTTCTAACTCTGCATACTTCAGTCCGATAACAATTGCTACATTCATACCACACAATTTGCCTACGCTAGCGCCATTTTGGAGGGTTTTTGAACTATTATTTACTGTTGTTTTACACTTTTTCAACTTTCTCCCCTTATGAGATAGTTCTCCTTGTCTCTATCCTCCTTAGGCAGGGGTAAGACAATTCCATACATTGACAGATAAGAAGTAATTGTTTCATGAAGCGACGTCTGTTATCTGCATCCAAAACAATTAGTTACTTTATGTCACCACAGATGGCGACACCATCGATACAAATGTAATTTGTGACAAAAATAAATAAATAAATTCATTTCATCACCTAATCATTTTATTGTATTATAATTATTTGCAAATATTTGTGTAGATTACAAGCCGCGTAATAATTACGATAGCAACACAACGAATTAGTGAATTGATTTGATTGTCAAATTTACAATTTGACAGATCACAACAAATGTGGCGACTGCTCTTTGCGTTTGCGCTTGTTTGTTTTGTAGTTTTCGTCACGTGTTTGTGCTTTTCTTTATGAAACTATTCGTCGTCGATCCGCGTTGAGTTGAGTCCTCTCCTCCGTAGTGAAGTGTGAGAATAATTTTCCGAAGCTATTGTGTGAGTTGAGCTTTTAGTTCCTCCGCCATTCTAGTGCAATCGTTTTTTAGCGACCCGGACGCTTCGTTTGTGCTGTTTTTTTGCGATAATAGAGTTTTGTGATTTGTTTTTATCATGCCTAAACGGTGTGCATTAGGATGTTTAAACAGTAAGTATAATCATCATTATATCTCTGGCATCCTGCCTCCTTCATAGATTTTTATAGTGCCCGGTGATTTTTGTACTTACTATCTATAGGTCATTGTTCAACGTTTTATAGGTAAACAGTATAAGATTTATATTATTGATGGACTACTGCAGCTATCCATGTTTATATTTGTACTTACTATAAGTTATTGTTCAAAGTTTTTAATTCAATTCAATGCATCTCAATGTGTGTACAAGATTTTAAAATAATAGTTACAAAGTTCACATGGACCCTGTCGGGCACAACAATTTAACAAAGGAGCATCATAGTTTTTTAGAAATACTTAACATATGTCTTGTCACACTGAAGTGTGATTACTAAGGCTCCGCTATCTGTCCATCTGTCACGGGGCTGTATCTTTAGAACTGTAATAAGTATGTTCACTTGAAATATTCACAGAATGTGAACTTCTATGGCCGGTATAACTACAAATAATAAATCAAATAAAGTTAAAAAATAAAGGAGGTCCCCATTTTTGGTTACAAAAGTATTTAAAAAAAAGTAGTGTTAAATATTATGTGGTAAGTACCAAACCCTTTGTGTGCGAGTCTGACTCGCACTTGGCTACTTTTTTATAATATTTATAGGATCATTGGCTAAGATGTCAACATTGTTACGCATCACTATTCAGGAAAAATGGTTTTAGATCTTTAAACTTTTCAAGCTAAAAAATAAAAATGTTCTTTCTTTTTGTTTCAGAGAACTCCTACCATCAATTTCCACATCCAGTAAAGAATCCTGACGGTTTCAAGGCTTGGGTTCATATCACTGGTGGGAAGTTAGATAGTCCAGCTGATTATGAGCTGTACAGGAAGAAGGTTATCTGTGATATCCATTTTACAGACAGGGATAGGAACCGTAATAACCGGTTGAATTTTCTAGCTGTGCCATCCCTTCATCTTTGTGGTAAGATTTACATATTTTACAAATAAGGGCATTATTACTGGGCTTGAGTTGAATATTCAACTCAAGCCCAGTAATAATATTAGGGGCCGGGCCAAGGAACTGGTTTATACAAATGTTGAAATAAACACGAGAGAAGAATTGATGGAGAGAATTAATTCAGAGTTTGAAACGATGAAACTGGAGATGATGTTGAAAATAACAACAACAGAAGTGAGAAGCCGTAGCCGTGCTTGTATTAGGAATCATGGCAGACATTTTGAACATGAACAATAAATAATTTAGATTCAAATGTTGTTTTAATTACTCCACCTAAAATTTAAAATTTCTCCCTCAAATTGGTTTGTAGATCCTAATTTCAATAATTTGTAAAATATCCTCGTAAATGATACCTCAAAGGAAAGAGCGATCATCACGCATGTTTTCAAAAATATTTGAACAAAAAAAGCACGCTTCGTTTTTTTTTAAATAATGTTTTGAAAAATGATTTATGATTTTTTTTAATTTATATGAACTTTAAATGTCTGTAAAAAAATGTCTAACGAACGACACAGAGGCCTAAAACATGTTTTGCTAGATTGCTTACTACTTTAATTAAATAAAATAAAAATGAATTCATTTATCATTCAATTTAGCTATAAATAACCAGTTCAGTTAAAATTTTGGCAATTTTCGAAAAAAATCTTAAAAATTAGGTTAAAAAAAATGGTAAGACTTCGTCTAAGACAACCATGGCTTAAATTGTTCTAAACTGTCTGTACTATCTTCGCCTTAAAGCTTTGCACCCATCTTCCAATCACCTTGTATATTGCGGCTTATTAATTCTATTTATGTTCATTATATATTAGTTTAGTGATGATAAACATATTTGTGGTTGTTATTCTGTATGGTGGAAACATTAAATAAATGTTTTAAATATTTTTGTCCCATTTTGAATTAAAAATTCTTTAACTTTATAATTTTTTATTTATTATTCTCTTATTTTTCAGAAAAGTCTGATGAAGTTTGTACTTCAGATAAACTTTTACTTGCACCTGAACCTGTAAAAGAAGAAATCAGCCATGCTATGTATGCATTAAAACCGACACTGACAGGTATTTACATAATAGGTATTAATTCTGATTATTTATTGCATTCATGTCGCTCTTACATATATAAAGTAAGACTAAAAACCGCACACATGTCTGGGTATGGACTTTTTACTATTATTATAATTTGTCATGATAGTGATATGATAGCTACATGTTTTCTGTGAGAATTTCAACTAGCTATTTATTATGGATTTAAAGAAACAGCCCTGTGATAGACAGACAGAATCCATAAACTTGGTATTATGGTTGCAGTATTTGGGTACGGAACCATATAAAACGGCAAACATGTTCCCTAGAAGAGTTCAGGGCATTAAAATTAAATTAAATCTAAAAACAATACACTAACAAAATTATTATGTGTCATGAATATTAAATTCTCTCACCTTACAGATAACCGTGCTGGAATTATAGCTTCAGGACACATTAATTGATGCTTCCTTACTAATTTGCTTGTTTTTATTTTGATAAAGTTTTACTATTATAAGGCAGATAGCTGTGTCGCTATTATAAAATTTTTCTATTTCAGCCAAAAATTTGGCTAAACAGCCTGCTTCTTTTTGAGCAATGCAATAACTTTTTTAATTATTCTGCCAATAATTTGGTCAAAATTAATGACAATGGTCATGATTTAAATTAGAAATTAAGACAAAAGAGTCAGCCTCTTGCTAAAATGTAAGTAAGGCAAATAAGTATCAAAGCATATGAAAGTGTAAAAAAAAATGTATCAACCTGGTGCATCAAAACATTCAAGGGTTTTTGAACAAAGATGTAGAAGTAGTCATTCCTGAACAGTAGCAATATAGATATTCTTTGTATGACAGAACATTGGCTTTAAAGCCACCAGTTCATGTTCAATTTTAATAGTCACCAGGTTGGTAGTTCGTTCAGCAGAGTAAATGCTGAACGAACTGGCAATGGTTGAAAGCATGGTGGCTCAATTTTAGTAAATAATCAGCTTAAATTTATAGACCGCAAGAATATTGTGAGCCTCTCTGTTGAGCGGACAGTTGAAATAGCCTGTATAGAATTGGAGCAGCTCATTATATTAAGTGTACACAGACCACAGTGTAGACAGACAGATTGTATGATTGTTTTGAAAAGGTTATGGATGAAGTGTTGCATAAAATCTGTAGGTAATTCAAACAAATCTATCATCACTTGTGGTGATTTTCATGTTGATTCTGAATTTTATTTCCAATATGTTAAAAAGACCGCGGATCTATGGGGTAATTCTGTGGACGTTGCTAAGTCGATTATAAACATTGTAGCACCTACTTTAGCTGTTGTTATAAATAACTGTATCGACCGTGGTGAGTTTCCTGATATTATGAAAAACAGTAAAATAATACCGTTGTTTAAATCGGGTAGTACATCCGACCTTACTAATTATAGACCTATTTCAGTGCCCATCTTTTAGTAAAATTATTGAAAAACTTATTTTGAATCAAATGTAGAGATTTTTTTACGTACACGCGGCTACACATCAAGCTATACATTTCGAGTTTACACTGACCTCTCATTGTAAGGAAATCCTATACAATGCGAGATCAGCTTATACTGGAAATGTATAGCTTGATCTGTAGCCGTGTATCCTGTGCGAGGCCAAAAAGGCTCCTATCTCAGCATGATGCTGCGATATTTGATAAACAAACAAATACCGCAGCGCTGGTATTCTGATAGGGCCCGTTGTGATGCCACGGACACACCGGAAACTGCACCACTACGGAATCCGGGACGCCTCTCTGGATCTTCTTACTTCTTACTCAAGTGATAGGATTCAGAGTCGATGTTAACGGAAAAAGATCACCCGGATCGGTGGTAAGAATGGGGGTCCCTCAAGGCTCAATTCTTGGTCCATTTTTATTTCTTACCTATTTGTATAAATGACTTGCCTTACCTCATCAGGGATAAACATGATATAGTGTTGTTTGCAGACGACACTTCACTTTTATTTAAACTCAAACGTCAGCAACTGGTTACTGACAATGTAAATAGCGCCCTCGCAGTAGTTAACTGGTTTAATGTTAATGACCTTATCGAGAAAAAAACTAAATGTATTGAGTTTACGAAACCTCATGTTAGTTTCAACTTGAGTTTACGAAACCTCAAGTTGAAACAAGTGTTCTCATAAAGAGAAGGTGAAGAGTTGAAACCCGAATATACCACAGTATTCTTAGGCATAAATTTAGATGCCAAGCTTCAATGGGGCCCCCATATAAATAAATTGTCAAAAAAGCTTAGCTCTGCAGCATACGCGGTTAGAAAAATTCGTGGTTTAACTGATTTAGAGACAGCCCGTTTAGTATACTTTAGTTATTTTCATAGTGTAATGTCGTACGGTATTCTGTTGTGGGGAAATGCCGCCGATATTCAGACAATTTTTGTTTTACAAAAAAGGACCATTTGTTCAATTTATAAATTAAGTCCCAGACACTCCCTCAGAGACAAATTTAAAGAGATAAATATAATGACTGTGGCTTCTCAGTATATTTATGAAATTCTTTTGTATGCACATAAAAATATTAATCTGTTTAAAAAATACAGTGATATCCATAATATAAATACTAGGAACAAACACAAATTAGTTGTTCCTACAACCAGGCTCAAGAAAATAGGTAGTTCGTTTAGATGTCAATTTATACGCTTTTATAATAAACTTCCTAGCCATGTTCAAGAACTAAGCCTCAATAAATTCAAAATTTTTATAAAGAGCAAGCTATGTCAGAAAGCCTGGTTACTGGCCGACAGTTATACTGTCGAAAGATATTGAGGACAAAAAGGCTTGGGATTGAGCTGCTCTAATACATTTACACAGGGAATGTTGATTTATTTTATTTTGCTAACTATTTTACTTTTAATCTTTGCTATAAGTATCTATACCTTTTTATATAAAAAATGACATGAATATTTACTGTATAAAGTATTATATTATTTACATTATTGCGAATGTGAGGACTATGTGGGTAATTGTTCCAGTTTTAATCATGTTCTGGCAGTTTGAGTAGTTTATGCGGCCTACCCAAATGTCCTTTCTTTGGTATTGTTCGTCGAATCGTTGAGCTCCTTAAGTTCTGAGTTGAGCTGCACGATTGCTGACAATTGCGTGCACTGACTGGACAGGATCACTCAAACTGTATGGTTCTTTCCTCAAAAGACCATTTTAGATACCGATCTACATAGCCTTCACATGATCTGAACCAGATTTTGTATGCACTTTAAAGACTGTGACTTCTGAGTTTGCTTCGGCCTTTCTTCTCAGTGTAGTCAGATAGGAAACGCCGGCCTCGTCTCGTTTAAAAAAAAATGTTTGACGTGTAAAAGTGTTTATACAAACCTACTTACAGAAATAAAATCATTTATCATTTATGAATTTGTTATTCTTATTACAGAAAAAAAATAAATTAAGTAAAACATAGGCACTATTGCATGGGTAGTACCTATAGCTAGCTATATCTATTCATGTCAAAAGTTTGTGGATGGCGGTAATAGATGGCGCTATTTCTCCGATCAATTGACATTAACGGTCTTCAATAAATTCCGCAAGGGGCACTATACCCGTTTTATTACTTTCCTCTATGTTTATGGTTTGTTCAATAATCCGTTTGTGCGTTATTGCTTTTCAAAAAAGTACGTGATACAACGGAAATATCCTAAAATGCTGCACACATAGACAAGTGTCTGTCTGTGACATGGATATTACAGTATCTATGGCCCATGAAGTAGCAAGTCACGGCTTACAGGCCATACTTGACCACAATATTAAGCTTAACTGTGTAAACTCCTCTTCAGAGCATGTACGCAGGTATAAATGTTTCAGTCACATTGGACCTTTCACTGTAATTACCGTTCCGTACCGAACTTCTGAGTCTGACCTGTTATTGCGACAAGTATCATGCTATCATCAATAATGTGTGATGCATCAACTTATTGGTATTGATTGCTGTCTTTCCGGCGGATTGTATATAATGTGTGATGCTTCAACTTATTGGTATTGATTGCTGTCGTTCCGGCGGATTGTATAGTGGTGTTCATGACAGGGCTCTGAAAACTACATCCAACATATCGTGTTTCTGGCTTATAGATTACTTTGACTTTGAAGTCTTCTCGTTCCTTTCTCTAGTAAAGCGGCTCAAATTACTTAGTTTAGTCATTAGCTTATAAGGCGAGGTTGCAGTAATTTTTAACTTTTTTAAGCCTCTGTAAATCTAGCCAAATGTTAATGTTGCGCAAAAAAAATATATTCTAGGAAAACTGAAAATGCGGTCAAGCGCTGTGTGAAGATAGAAACGGACCATAATAATAATTTGCTCGAATAAAAATAATCATAAAGATGAAACTAAATCGCTATTTAAAACGTGTACCTACCTTGAAGAGATTTCATCATGAAACCATGTAGAAGTTAATCAAAAGATAAGGCTTATTATTTTTTAGGCCACGTTGAGAACATATTATAATTTCGTTATTATTTTAAAATATATACAAAATCTAGCAGTTCAAGCGCTCGCACCGGCCGGTCAGTGACCGCCGAGACGCACTGACGCACTACAAGCAAGACACACCACACTCTGAAAAAAAAAACACATGCAGCAGTGCATTTAGCTATCCAAACAACGTATGTTACTCTAACCTAATATAGGATGTCACGATATTTGTTCTGTATATGGGACAGAAAAACCGTTATTTACTTATTTATTTATACTTTCGTGCACGAGTAAAAAAATATCTACTGTACAATTGGCGGACTTAATGTCTGAGGCATTTTCTACCCGTCATCTTTAGAGTGATATAGAGACAAAACAACTATAAAATACAAGAATAAAGTCAAATACACTGGGCCGCAAAGAAAGCGGGTCGATAACAAAAACCTCAATAACTTCCAAAATATTGGCGCTGGCTGTATGAAATAAAGACTATCATAGACAATTTTATAGTGATTTAATCAATTTCATAAAAGTTCAAGAATATGAAGTTTATTTTGAATAAAACTAAGTTAAGTAAAAATTACTATTTTCACTAGATTTCGAAAAATGCGCTACAGTATCAAATATGCAATTTTTACACATTTTAGTATTTTTTGTATTACCAATATGAGCTGTTAATACAGGTGATATACGGTTTAGCATACTTTTCATCAGATTTCTGAGCCAATGCTGAGGAATATTCTCCCATTCCTCTATCAGTGCTTCTTTCAGTTCACGAAGCGTGATTAGAGGGGAATTTCGCTGGCGTACCTACACGTCGTCCCAGGCATGCTCGATGGCGTTCTAGTCTGGGCTGGGTGCTGGCTAATCCATGCGTGTAATAGCGACATCTTCAAGGTAGTCAAACACTATCCGAGCTGTATAAGGACGAGCGTTATCTTGGATGAAAAATGGGCCAACATACCTACTCATTTAAGATTTCATAAAAATCTTTTTGCAGTTAAAGTGCAATTTTGTATCACCACTAGCACGGTGCGACTTTCGGAAGAAATTCCAGCCCACACGAATTCCATATATGCCTCTGCCGTATAGCACCTTCTCTTTAATGCAAGCTTGGTTATAGCGCTCTCCTGGTCTTCAGTGGACTCTTTGCCTTCCATCGTGCGTGTATAGCATAAATCTTGACTCGTCCGAAAACATTCAATGAATGAATGATATATTTATTTGTAAGAATATAGGTAAGTATATTACTCTTGACCAGTCACTGGTTGACTGTTCAAGAGTAATATTATACCAATATTTCGTAACTCAACCTAGAATTTCGATGCTGCCTTCAGAGTTTTCGACCATTTGCAGGTCTAAATGGCTTCCAATTTGCTTCAACAAGACGCCGCCTCACGCTACGTGCTCGCATTGCTTCCTCCAGCATGTAGGTATAAGTTGATTTTTGACTTCAACAGCCGTTTGATAAATGATAAATGTTTTTATTTCTGTTAGTAGGCTTGTACAAACACTTTTACATGTCAAACATATATTTTATTAACTAGATGAGGCCGGCGTTTCCTGTCTGACTACTCTGAGAAAAAAGGCCGAAACAAACTCAGAGGTCACAGTCTCTTTTAAAGTCCAGACAGAATCTTGGTCGGATCATGTGAAGGCTATGTAGATCGGTATCTAAAATGGTCTTTTGAGGAAAGAACCACACAGTTTGAGTGGACATGTCCAGTCAGTGCACGCAATTGTCAGCAATCGTGCAGCTCAACTCAGAACTTAAGAAGCTCAACGATTCGACGAACAATACCAAAGAAAGGACCTTTGAGTAGGCCGCATAAATTACTCAAACTGCCAGATCATGATTAAACTAACTGAGAAAAATACTAAAAAGCAATGACCGACATAGTTCTCACATTCAGAATAATTAAAAGAATATTATAATACTTTACAAAGTAAATACTCATGTCATAGTATATATAAAATATATCAATGTCAATATGTACTTATATAAAAATACAGACATAATCTTTGAGGACCATGTAGATTAGTGTCTGAAATGGTCTTTTGAGGAAAGAACCACACAGATTAAATGGACCTGTCCAGCCAGTGCACGCATTTGTCAGTATCTGTGCAGCTCAACTCAGAACTTAAGGAGCTCAACGATTCGACGAACAATTCCAAAGAAAGGACATTTGGGTAGGCCGCATAAACTACTCAAACTGCCAGAACATGATTAAAACTGGAACAATTACCCACATAGTCCTTAGGTACATTCACAATACTTAAAATAATATAATACTTTATACAGTAAATATGCATATCATTGTATATGTAAAAAAGTATAGATACATAAAGCAAAGATTATAAGTAAAATAGTTAGCAAAATAAAATAAATCAACATTCCCTGTGTAAATTTATTGGAGCAGCTCAATCCCAAGCCTTTTTTTCTTCAATATAGTCGTTGAAAGTATAATAGGCTTGCTGGCATAGTTTCCTCTATAGAAAAGTTTTGAAATTATTAAGGCACAGTTCGTGAATGTGGCTAGGAAGTTTATTATAAAAGCGAAGCATTTGAATTCGATTTTGCAACATTTTTGACACCGTATAAGGATCCTCCCGCGCTGTCATGCACCTTGTTCGACCTGTTCCTGGTCTGCGAATATTGGATCCGGTCTCTTCAAATCGCTGGAACACTCTTGGAACGGTTGATAGAGACACACCAAAAGTTCTCGCTACGCTGAATACACCCGTCTTCAAGCATTGTCAGAATTCTGGTACACTTTTCAGGGGTCAGTGGTATGATTTTAATTGAATTTGATCAGAATAATTAAATTCTGCACAAGAAATGCCATATTTACAAACAGAAACAAAAGTAAAAAAAACAAAGATATACTCATTTTAAAAATCGTCTTTATTTTTCGGTTTTAATAGAATTAAACAAAAAGAAATAGAAATGTTTTACTTCTTCGTGTAATTGTAATGTAGTAAACTTTAATTTAATTTTTATTTTAAAAGGATTGCTCAAATATTTTTAAGTTATCGCAGTTTTATAACCGACCCGCTTTCTTTGCGGACTAGAGTACATACATACGATATGAAATTAGGGACTTTGGTCAGTAACTATTTAGTAATCTGTGCCTTAGTTTAGCCAACAAACACTTACAACTTAACAGAATATTATTCCAGCGATGTTTTCAAATATAAACATGGCTGCCGGCGCGAACTAACCAAAGAAGAAAAAAACTCCGTTAATTTATTCTTATGTTTTTCGTTGAATTCTGTTTAGGGGCCACCATCTATCTTCATCTGTGAAAAACATCGCGAGGAAAGACTGACGGCCTTAATGAAGGAACATTCCTTACTGATTTCAGAGAAAAGTGGGTAGACATAGACTTTCATTAATGGTCAAGGCTTTTTTACAGAAATAGCAAAAGGTGGTCTAGATTTCGGGAGGTTTGTTTGTAGGGCTTTTAGAGTTGGGTAAAGTAATGTTTAAACATACACGGTAGGTACAGTCACATCCAAAATATGTTCTTTATCTTAAGGGCTATTTTCGTCTGCTTATTGCAAGATATATAATCTGCTTTACCGATTTAGCATTATCTAAGTACATATAGTGCGACGTAATGTCAATACCGCAGAATGAGGGAGATTCAGCCATGTTCTATACATGTCAAACTGAGTAATTTTTTTTATAGTGACACTGACAGAGTAGGTTCGACAGTTAAATATTTAAAAAAAATTGGTCTTAAAAAAGGTTTTAGGTTGATATCAACTTGAAGTTATGTAAGTAAGTAGTCAAATGTGTATGTTATTTTGATCCCTGTTTTCAAGTAATTAAATATAGTTTCCTATGCAATAGTGATGTAGCTTCAAAAGGTACTATGTGTCCTGCTGACTCGATAAAGGAAAGGATTTTAAAACTGACGAAGATATACAAGACTTGACTGTACTTTTATTACAACTATGTCACTCTATAGCCGATGTTTAAGTTCAGCAGTGCTACGTGTTTTCATAATGATTAATTAAAATACGTACCTAATCAAAAGGCAAATATATTGTCCTTTGTAAGTATGTACGTTGTAACAAACTGCCCTTTACCAAATAAGATAAGAATGCCTTAATCACAAAAACGATAAATATTATCTACGCTAAATAATAAAACTTTGTATTTTCATTCGATAACCCCTCGCGATGTTAAATCAAATTGTGCGTGAACGTATATAACATTAAATTTCGAATCGAACACAGACAATATACCTATATGGAATAACATTGGCACAATGTTCTGTTATCTTAAACCGTGCCCAATAAAACAAAATTCCAGGGATTTCAAAAGGAATCCTGTCGAGATATTTCCAATAGTTCGATAGTTTTGGTACAATTCGTAGTTGCTATGTCGTGTAAGGGAATTTCCTTTTTACACGACTGCGCGACAGCAAAGACGGTTATGTTTCTCTCACGTATCTATGTATCTTTGTGTATGGAATTCTTTATACTTACCGTCGAAGCATCCTAACTGGCTGGCTGGCGGGATGGATATACATGAGGTGTCTATCGACTCGTCCAGATCGCGATGGTTATATAGGCTAGGTTAGTCTGAGATCTGTTAGTTTTTTGTAAATAGTGTGAATCATTATTATACATATATTTAATGCTTTACACCCGCGGGTGAGCCTTAGCTTGCGGGGTAATTGCGTTCTACACTAACAGTAGGAATGGGTTTCGTTTTGACAGTTCAACAACATTCATTGCGCATTTGCGTTGTTGAGCAGACAAATTTTTCAAACATGTCAAGCAATGGATTAGCTCTAAGCTTCAAAATTATTCAGATTGTTTGTTACGCAATTAGTGTGCCGGTCAAGTATATCTCTCCAACGAGACCTATTTCCGGCTATTCGCTCCAATTGTCACTACAACCGTTCTTAAGAGGGGCTATCACACTTTTTTTTTGTATTTGAGTGTTTGAAGAGTCTCACACTCAAATCCGAGAAAAAATTTGATAATTATTTATTTAGAACACTCCCGAGAGAAATAATCAAACTTTCTCGGGCATATTTTTTTTTTAATTTTGCTGTCATATCTAAACCATAATCACATATTTAAACTCCCAGTTTTGATGTGTGATTATGGTTTAGATATGGCTAGATATATTCAAACACTCAAATACAAGAAAAAATTTAATAGCCCTCTTAATACTTGGGTCTAACCTGTAACGAGTGGCTCCATCTGGATTTTATGTTTTATAACTAACCATACTATACACACCTATTCTACACCCCATTTTCATTTGGTTGCTTTTGCAAATATTTCTTATATATTGATTGATATAAGTAAAACCATGTTTGGTAGTATAAAATTAATTTTAGAGTGTAAAATTATGCACATAGATTGATTAAAATCCATGTGGAGCGGTATTTATTTTCAAAATACTGTAAAATTAATTTCACACTAGGTACCAAACACGGTTTTACATAAATCAATCAATCTATAACTATGGGAAATATATACCCTTAAATAGTTTGTAAAGGTTAATGTAGTTCTAATGAAACAAGTATGTTGTGAATACTCAATACATAGATTTATTTGTCTGTTACTGTACTGTACTCTTGTGTGCACATTGTCACTTTACGGAGGCGCAGGGGCTGAACTCAGCGTATTAGCAACAAACAAAACGGCATAAACAACACGAAAACAATGCAGCACACACGCAAATAGCAAAACGTTTCGGCCATTTTGTTTTGATAATTTAGAATTTTGACATTTGTGATTTTTTTATCCGTCGATAAAATAAATCAATAAGTAAATAAATAAAAATGTATTTGCCCATAATTTATGTCTTTAAAATTGAACTAAAATATTGATAATAAATAAAAAATTAAAACAGCAATTTTCAATAACTATAAAGTCTAAGTCGTTTTGTAGAGACATCTAGTAAGTCTTATATGAATTATTTGCCTCTAGTTTAAAGACCATAATTCATAGATGGCGCACCTAAAAACATGCTGTGAACGTGAAGGTAACTTTACCCCCCCCCCCCCCCCCCTGGACACACCCTGCCCATCGATGACGTCCTATTTTAATGGTTTTATTATCATTAGGCTCGTCGTTCATCTAGTAGAGCGCACCACAGAACAGATAAAACAGGTTAGAAAGGAAATAGTTCCTGATTTGTATTAGAACGCGTGTCGCCGCTTGCGTCCCACTCCTTAACTCCACTACAAGCAAGAGACCAATACGTACGCGTATTACACACACAAATAAACCACACGCACTTAGATAGTGAGTTTGCTATTGGTTGTCACACTAATACAAACACTGCGTTTGACGTACACTCACTCACGCGCAAAAGGTAATTTATTTCTCACGCATGTTACGGCGACCAAAAGGTCGATCACTTATATCGATAAAATTACTGTAATTTATAAGTTAGCAATTTTTCTCTATATTTCCGGGAAGGGGGGGACAATTAGTGTGGACTTCCTAAATACATATAAATAATTCAAACTCAAAGCATTTATTTCAAATAAACCAACTACAGGCACTTTTGAATTGTCAAGGGTTCGGTCAGTCAGAAAGATGAAGCTAGTTGCCCATTCCAAAGCGTAGTAGGTACCTATGGAGAAGAACAGGCAAGAAACTCCATGGACACTCTTTTAAATCGAAATATTGTTACAAAAAAGTGGTTACATCATTCATGTAGAAATAATACATGTGAGAACGATGTAGAAAGACGTGCACGTTAAAAGTGTCCGTAATAAAAAGATAAAAACCATTCAGCAATCCAAATAAGCCGTGGCAGCTAAGAAATTACCTGTGCCACATTCAAGTCAATGAAAGACGAACCCAGTAAGTTTTATAGTAGGTACATAGTGCTCACACGTGCTATGCAATTATACAATACTAAGAGATTGAATTTATACAATGCAAAGATAGATTGTACAACCTTCATCAGCTCACAATATTTTCGAATGCTAATCGATTCGTTTAGGCGCTCTTGTAGAGCAGGACCAGCGCTGAGCCAAGCATTTTTGTCAGCGATATAATCCCCCAACTTATAATATGCTTGGCTGTATAGTGTGCGTTTTAGACAAGATTTAAATTTCGTTTCATTCAGTTGGAATATGTGGGGAGGTATATTATTGTAAGATTTTAAACAGTACCCCATGAAGGATGAATCTACATACTTTAGCCAGTCTGAAACCTGGTTGAACTAATTGGTCCCTATTTCTAGTCCTTTAATTGTGTCTTTCACCTCTTTTACTGA
The DNA here is from genome assembly GCA_937001585.2 of Brachylomia viminalis. Lineage (NCBI taxonomy): Eukaryota > Metazoa > Arthropoda > Insecta > Lepidoptera > Noctuidae > Brachylomia > Brachylomia viminalis. The sequence goes on from OW443299.2 coordinate 18,513,245, forward strand.
AGATTTAAATTTTTCCTTAATACTGTCAAATTAAGGGGGAACATCTAACATAGCCGCGAAATTCAAATTTTCTTTAGTTTTTTTGCTAATTTCAGCTCTGTTTTATGTCAGCATATATATATATATATATATAATGTATAACGCAAGGAGATATATCTATGTACATATATACACAGTATACATATAGCTCATGGGAAGCGTGCGGTGACAATGACGCGAGTTTCACGCTTTTTGTTCACCCAAAAAGTACACATATATACATAGTATACATATAGCTCATGGAAAGCGTTCGGTGACGATGACGCGAGCTCCATGATTTTGTTCACCAAAAAAAGTGCTCAACGCGCCTAAAGAAGTTTTCACTTAAAAAATACTAGAATATTTTAAAATTGAACAATAATTTAAACTCAATTTAAATGCTGATTTTATTATTGTCCCTGAAATAATACGAATTTATTAAGTAACATGCGCTTTGCTATCTTTTAAATTCGATTTTTTCAAAATAAAGTGCAATCTTAAATTAATATATTTTCCAATAATAGCCTTAGTTAGGTCTGTAACATGGTTTGCAGTAGGATATAATCCAACCTGATGATTACTAATGTTGCTACATAATTCAGTTCGGACGAAGCTGCGCAAAATCTTTGCTGTCAACATATGTTTGTTAATATTCCGGAGATTGAAAACCTACTCAGAAACTAAATTAAAAACGCACTATAAACAATAATTGGTGATAGTAAACAAAGTTATTTTAATTATAATATTACTGATAATAATCAGCTGTATCAAACACACATACTTAATATCGACATTATTTACAACTTGGTACAACACTATCGATAAGCATGGATTTCGCCGAATTTCAGCTTTGGCTAGGCGTACGTGACGTTCGCAGTGAACGCAATACATTGCGCGATCACTGATCTAGTACAAGATGCTACCCATGCATTGCAAGCAATGTATAATTTTGCAACTACTGTTGCGATTGTATCGTTTTTATCTACAAACTACATAATACTATAGTAATAATTACAAATATCACTTGTATTTTAAGGTTTTTGGACTTACCGGTGAATAGAAATCCCTTCCCGGGCTACACTACACACCTGTCTTCTTTTCCGACACGTTATAATAGCGCAAGACGGCATAATTCTTTGTTTTTCACGGAGCGTCGTACGTTGTCACAATATGAGCGCGACTGTTAGCCCGTGAAACAAATTTCGGTTGACTTTTGAGCGTTTGCTCATAAGTGCGGCGTGCCTGCCCCGCCCACAAGGCCCTTCTAACCTCTTTTATCTGTTCTGTGGAGCGCACGGTGAAACGGTGTGAATAAAGGTTTTAAAAGCTTATTGTAAATATCGAGATTGTTAAGATAGGGTAACTTATGTTTGTAGATCACAAATGAAGTGTTTGGTACTGAACACCGAGGGGCAATTCTCGTACTTAAAAAACGTTCAAATTCAAGTCGCAATCTCATCTCAGCGACAATCAATGTCAAAAACTTGTCAAAAATTTATGGAAATTGACTGTATTTTTGACAGATTGTGACTGAGATCAGACTGTGAACGTTCTTAAAATTACGGGAATTACCCCTCAGATTTGTGTCATCTGCTGCAGCCTGAGCTAGGTTTTATTTTATTTATTTATTTATTTTGTATATGGTAGCTTCACAGCTGACAGTAAAAATAACAAGATTATTATTCCAAACATTACGCCAATTATGAAGTACACAGAAGATAAGAAATACAGAGAGTGACATATTTATTAATGTTTATAGTGTGTGCGTGCGTATATCTGTGCGGTGGGAGTGCTGTAAATGTGTGTGATGATGCTGTAAGTATTATGACTAGGAACGTATGATTAAACTGGCACTATTTAGTTAGCTGAGTATCCGGCGTTTGATGGAGGATTTGGTTAATCTCATTTTTAAGTCTGTTTCGTGTGGTATTAAAGGGGTCCAGAGATGGGAATGTATCCTTATATAATGCAGGTAGACGCAAGAATGGTGACTTCTTTAGATAATTAGTGGGGGCCGATGGTACTGATAGCAAAGTGGTATGTCTGGTACGTCTGAGTGGAACGTTAAAGTCTATTTTGCTGAGCAGTTGTGGACAGTCAAATTTATTGTTAAGTATATCGTACAATAACATCGTATCGTTTAACTGTCGTCGCTCTTCCAGATTATTAAATTTGTGGTACCGACAGGAGTCCAGGTAATTTGGTATATCAATTTTAGTTTTGTAGTTGAGATGCTTGATAAATCTGCGTTGAATTGCCTCAATTTTGTCAATATATTTCTTATAAACAGGTCGCCATACAACACTTGCGGATTCCAGTATGCTCCTTACGTAACAGTAATAATTATAAAGTTTTTCAGCAAAGTGGATTATTGAACTGTTGGCTGTTTCGAATTACGAACCCGAGAGACTTGTAGGCTTTACTAGTGATTTGATCTATGTGTGCCTCGAACGTGAATTTTTCGTTCACGAGCATCACAGCATGATGCGCGAGCATCACAGGCTAGGGCCTGTGATGCTCGCGGTTCATTATCATTACTGATACGGTAAATGTAATTAATATTGTTGCGATGTTTTAAATCCCAAATTCCGGCTTTTGCGTGATCATTACTGGTTTTGTACAGAAATAATTAAATACTTGAATATATTTAGTATATGATTGTTGTAGGTAGTTTAAAACAAATATTTGGCATCAAAATTGGATTCTAAATGGTGTATCAGAAATGTGTAGTCATATTTAAGTGTTTGGTACAGTTGTCATATTAAATTTATAATGTTGTTGTCACATTTGGTACCTTTATAATGTTGTTTGTCACATTTAAGTGTTTGGTACAGTTGTCATATTTGATTTTTAATGTTGTTTGTCACATTTAAGTGTTTGGGACAGTTGTCATATTAAAGGAGATCGGGCGGGTGTGGCCCAAGTGGCGTCGGAGCATGACGTTTATTTTATTTGAAAGTTAACTATCTAAGCTTACTTTTTTTGTATGGGTACAAAAAAATCTATCCTAGGAGAAAAAAAATATAGTGTATATTAAAAAATACGCTTTTATCGAGCTATTTCCAACTATTTATTCAATAAGATCTAGTTATTTTAACTTAATATGTTATGTTTGCTATTATCAAACATTTACGATGACTCATACGCGCATCTACTACGTCTACGTTAGAAATATATAATTACTCTATTGATGTATGGACTCAGGTCGAAGTGGCGTTTGAAGACTAGGCTTAGTATAATATTAGTGTTTGAATAAAAATCTGTTTTTGAGAAATGATTTAACCGAAAAGTGTTTAACCAACTTATATCATCGTAAATACTTTATCTAAAAACTGAACTAAACTATCGCATTGTGTGTCAAAATAAAACAAGAAATAAATAAACCAGAAATCATACTTTATTTTCACCGAAAACATTACAATAAAACTATAGTTCTATCACAATATATTGTCCAGAAATGCAGCAGGATGTTCGATGTCCTCGTAACGAGCCCACCCGAGATACCACACTACGCTCATGATGTGGGCGCAACATCCGACCGTTCTTTTCCCTATGATGCAACTACAGTAATAATGTTGAATACCCTGTAGTCCTTCCTCCTCCTTATACATTATATAAGTATAATATTTCCTTGACCTCACGTGACGTGACTGAATAAGACTTCGCAGTAATATCAAGCCATTTTGCTCTATTCCAAAACGCTCAAGTTCTGCAGGTGGTTGTCCGTCTCTGAAGACTTCAATATGGTAAATACCATTTCTCGCATGCTCGCTATAATAGCTCCGAGCAAGTTTGAGTTGGTAGGTGCCAATGGCAAATAAAATGAGGTCATCCTGTGTCAAGCGCGGAAAGCGAGCCAATTCTGAAATATTTCCTGAAATGCTCTGAAAACGTACACGTTGCCTATTCAGGTTTTTGGCGATAACATATTCTGCCAAGTTATTAGGAGTGTTTGTTCGCTGGTTAATAATTGCGATGAAGCGCTCGGCATATATACTGTTTTGTACGGGAGGGTGGAAAGCATTTATAAGCGCTGCTGCTATTTTAAAGTTTGGCATCAAGTGCTCTAACGATATGTTAACATAATCTTGCCTCAAAAGTTTGTAGTCACGTTTGAAACGACCAATGACAGCTTCGACAACCCAACGGCAAATAGTGACTTTTCTTGATTTGTTTGCCTGCAGTGTCGTTAGTTGGGTTTCGTTCTGACTCTTCGATTCGGGAATTGCGGTTCTATACCCAAAAGAGTGTAAGTCAGGCAATGCGTCCCGAAATCCCCGATCTAAGATAAACATATCACCCTCCCTAAAAAACCAATGAAAAACTCCATCTTCATCATTCATTATTTCTTGTGTTATTACAGCATCCGATTTAGTAGCAGGAAATGGCCCGTAGACATTTATGATGTATCCATCGCTGCATATCAGTAATAAAGGTTTTAACAAGTTTCTAAACTTGTGAGGACTGTATGTTTGCCTTTGAAAAGAAAAATTGGAACTTTTCTGAACATTTTGATATGTTCCATCAGCTATTGCTATGGCGCGTCTTTCACTTTCGGGAGCGCCAGGATCCCCAAACAGTGCGGTTGGTATTAAAAGGTTTCGGTTCACAACCTGCTGTCTGTTCATATGGTCGAAACCTAAATGGTTAGGCACAAAATCTTCTAAAAGGCATTCTTCAGCCAGATGTATTTGTCTTTCAAAATGTCTTCTACTAATCCCAAATAAAACTGAGAGCCTGTCATCAGACTCGCCACTTCTCAGTTTGGTGAGATACATCCCTAATGCTTTATTTGGTTTTTTACATCTTTGCCGTAGAGATGGTGTTTCGTTTAGTATTAAGTTAAACTCTTCATGGGTTCGTCCTGTCCAGAAAAAAAGTTCGTCTGGATGCATAGTATCTAAGTTGTCAAACTCCATATGCGATACATTTCTTATAGCGCGTTTTAAAATATTAATGATGTCCATAATATATGTGCTGTTGAAGTCATGTAAACTATTTGGTGCATTGAAAAGCTCCTGCCAATCGTTTGAACGCAAATGTTCATCGCACGCTCTGGCATTTGGTGGCACGTAATAATTATTATTTATTAAAAGAGCGACTTTAACCCTTTCAGGAATCCTGCGATGTGCTTGCAAAGGGCATCTGTAAAACAAGCAGGAATTGGATGTGTTTGGAGATCTTGTTAATTCAGATAAGTTTATTTCTGCAGGGTGTACTTCTTCAAGCACATTATTGTCTGCCAATTCATCCCGCTGTTGAGGCTGATTTTCAGGCGAATTTTCGCGCGGTTGGGCTGGTCCTGGCACGGCATCGTCGCGTTCAGCAATGTTCTGAGCTCTTTGACCCCTGTGCCAACAGGGCCGACAAATGTGTTCCGTATTGTTAAACAGAATCTGGAACAATAATAAAAAAAAATAATGAGAGAAAGTAAAAAAAAATGAACCGACTTCTAAAACAAACACAAAAAAAATGTAAAATAACTTTTCTTTCGGAAGTCGGTGGCAAAAAAGTCAATGAAATAAAATAAAAAACAAAGCCACCGACTTCCGAAATAAAAGTTATTTTACATTTTTTTTGTCATCTCATCATTATACTCCAGAGCATTAAGTTGAAAATTCATTAAAGACAATCTGTCTCAATGACGAGGACCTAAACGAAAAAGACTACGGTTTGTCTTTAATAGATTTTCAACTTTATACTCTAGAACATAAAGTTGAAAATGCACTAAAGACAAACCGTAGTCTCAGCGTTGAGGCGGCGCTGAGTCTTATAGAGATAAGCAACACAGCTTACAAGAATAGTGTTACGGTCGTTGTGCTGTCAAGTGTACCAGTTTACAGCGCAAGTGCAGACAAAAAATATATGATTATAAACATGATTTCAAATAAATACAATGAGCATGTATCTTAATACAGGTAGCATGCACTTGCAAACACAACAAAATCGATCCGTTTCTCTAAACTTATCTACATCTGTTCACATTCATGCATTATAAAACTTTTTTATTGTGACTCGAAACAAGTACAACAATAGCTAACTGTCGGTCGGCTAAAATAAATAGTTTCAGCTAGTTTGGTACACCTTAGAAATAACAATAATAAAGATAAGAGTTTAGATGTATTTGACGTACCTCTCGTTGGCCGATTACTGCCTGTATATATGCTACGATGCCTGGATTTGCTTCAAATAGAGCTTGGGTCACGGTATGTCTCTCTCTTCTTAGCACAGAACGATTGCAAAGTAGGCACGTCACACCAGCACTTGGTCGTATCATGTTGCAAAAGTAACAAATCCAAAACAAGTAAGAAGAATCAGTCCATTTAACACGCCAGGTTAATCGAGAAAAATCGGACAGTTCAAGTAAACACGCCAAGGTCGTCAGGAAGAAATCAAACACATCAATTCAACACAGCCGGTAAACAGTGGACGAAAAACAGAATAGATAACGCCGCTCAAACACAACACAATCACACCGAACAGCAGCGAGCGGAGAGAGTGACTGCTTACTTTACTCTTTGGTGACTGCCAGTGGTGACTCATGACTGAGCCAATCATAGAGCGGAGGGAAGGGGAAAGAACTACTGCGCTGCGCCCGCGTTCCGTCTTCTCTCCCTTTCTAGCCAGTCACGCGGTGACATAACGTTTTTGTCTCTTTCTAATGCTAGCGCAAAAGTATCACGTGCATATTTTGTCTTTTTCTCATGTTGGCGCAAGAAATACCATGTATCTTAGTCATCATAGGGCAACATCAAACATACTATAATGGATTAAAATGAAGAGATTTAATTACTAAATAGTTAAAAATATATGAGTATTAATGTACACTGTAACTTTTTTTCTCCAGGATAGATTTTTTGTACTCGTACAAAAAAGTAAGCTTAGTTAATGAACTTTTAAACAATATAAGTGTCATGCTCCGACGCCACTTGGGCCAGAGCCCATACAAAAATGTCCGATCTCCTTTATAATGTTGTTTGTCACATTTGGTACCTTTATAATGTTGTTTGTCACATTTAAGTGTTTGGTACAGTTGTCATATTTGATTTTAATGCTGTTTGTCACATTTAAGGGTGTGGAAAATCGTAACCGCGAAATAATTATCAGCTGTCCCATAAAAACTTAGGTACTCAACCCAAATGTATGGACAGCTGGCTATTTTTTGTGTACATAAAACTACAATGAAAGTATTTCCATTGTATGAAAACATTTCTAAGAGTTGATAAGAGAAGCCCAAATAAATTACTTGCACCTAGACAGAGACTACATTTGTATAGGAGGAATTTCGATTGCATGGCAATCAAAATCTTTAACAATTTACCCCCAGGCATCAGAGTGTTGCCCACTAATACATTCAGGAAAACAATATTTGCCTGGCTTTTAGACAACTGTTCATTCAATTAATTAATTTTTTAATTATAAATTTTGACATTACCTACATTTTTTATCAATATTTTGCATGTTTAGTGACTTTTTATTTTTATGTTAATTCTTGTTTTATTTTTTATTTTAACCCTTTGACGTTTTATAATTGGTAAATTTTGACCTCTAATTCATGAGAAAAAAATGTAATTGACATTGTATCAAAAATTACCTATTTTCACTTGTAACTAATTTGTAATTACTAATGGGGCTATTAATTGAACTTTAATTTTAATATTTCTACATCAGCAACGATCTTAATATTAATAAAAAGCTTCTCATATACTAATATGAGTAGCTTTTTATTAATATTAAGATCATATTGTACCATGTACTGAGAAATAAATTATATCTTAGCTTATCTTATCTTAAAAAAAGGCTTATGAAAGCACAAACTTTGTCAATCATTTCCAGTTAATTTTAAATACATTTGCCAACATTTACACTGCAACATTAACTTCCATTTAAATCGAGTCTACCATAAAACCGACCAAGCAACTGCAACGTTAATTTTATGCTCCCAAAAATGTATTTCCATTCCGCTGTATATTTTCAGTTGAAAAAAAAAAACTTTCAACAGTGCGACGCCTGTCGAGCAAAAACTCACATCTTTTTAGAGTGATGTTTATGTGAAAATGTGCGAATTCGCCAACCCTTTATACTTGGAAATTTGCTAGTCTATATAGCAGCTATTAAATGGTATTATGTATTTATTTATGTAAAGGTTTACCAACTAAACACATACACAGCATTCACCCATAATCTTTGTCATAATTTTAGATCTCGCATTTATCAAAATTATAGGAAAGCACGGCATTATACCACTAGCGTACTTGGACATACAAAAAAAGGCACTTTTAAACGTCAACATTTACATCAAAATAGAATTGATTCTAGTCGCCTCTTCCAAAAGGTAGTTTCGTATGGAGAAGAATGGGCCAGAAACTCCACCGTTACTCTTTTAAAATGTGTTACAATATTTTGTATAAGTACATTAATTATATAATTATATGTGGAGACCTATGCACCTATAAAAAAATTACCATACCACAATAGGTAAAAAGAATTTAAAAAATGTAGCAATGACAAATAAGTTAATTTTGTGATTGATACATTGTGCTCACATATTTACAAACATTGTAAAAATATACGATTTTCCCAAATTATGTAAACAAGTAATATGTCAGAGTAATCACAGAATGTAAATCAATGCCATAAAAATAATAAACTATACATTTTAAGTAGCAACAAGTATGATTTTGTCTAGACCCTAGGCCCTAGATTGTCCTATGGAGCTGGACCAGCATGTTTCCTAGCATTCTTATCTTGGATATAATCCTCTAATTTGTAATACTTATGCTTGTTTACAAAGTGAACTTTTAATAGGAGTTTAAAATTTTCTTTCATTTAATTGCAATAATGACAAGGTTGTTGTAACATTTAACACAGTACCCCATACAAGATGTATGTACCTACTTTAGCTAATCTGAAAAATGGTTGATCTATTTTATCTTTATTTATAGTATTAAAATTATGTATTTTATTAAAAAGATGCAGATTTTTTCTTACATACATAATATTTTCATAAATGAATTGGCAAGGTACCGTCATAATATTAATCTTTTTAAATAGTTCCCTGAGAGATTTGCGGTGACGTAGATTATAAATGGCTCTGACAGCTCTATGTTATGTTATATGTTTTTAACTACATGTAAGCTTACAAATGCTGTTTTTTATAATTAAGTACACTACATTTTTTTACGATATATGTCTTAAATATACAGAATTGACCACCGAAAGCTTCAAGGTCGCAATATTTTTTGGTATGTCATACAGATTGCAAGTTCCTAGGTAAACATCCTAAAACTTCGTTTATTGTTTATACACCTCACTTTAATAATACAAACCGGGTATTCATTGTTATTTATCTAATGTTTTACAATATCATTATTTAGATAAAAGACTTGAAAGGTATTGGCTGAAAATAATTATATAAACCCTTATTTGCGCAAAAAGCTTGCAGGAGCTATCTTTTGTAATAATCCTTTTACTTAATCAATTGAAATGAACACGTCATACATAAACCATAAATTCACTGCTATGTCTTATATGAAGTAAAATAATATTAGCAAATAATTATTATCGTCGTGACAAAATTGAAGAGAAACTTTTTCAGGTAAGAATTTTATTACCGAAATGATTGAGTGAATATTCGTTCATCTTGAAAACATACTCTTCGGTATTTCATTCACTTAACTCTGTTAATTGGAAAGCTCTTTGGCGCTGTTCCAGGGCTATCGAATTTTCAAATATGCCATGAAAATGACTGATTAATTTAATCCAATTAAGCACCTATATTACATTTTTCATTACCATTAGCGATGGAAGATCAATGTCATTATTTGATCTTTCAATACCTTACCTACTTATATACTAACATTATCAATTTTTTTAATAGGTACTTAGAGCCCGATCACACGTACCACAACCACTCCACATCGCAGCGATAATAATTATGTGGGCATGCAGTGGTTATGTGTGAATAGTGTCTTTGTAGCTTCTTGCATATTGACAAGGTAGCGTCATAATGTTAATGTCTTTAAGCAGTTCCCTTAGAGAATCGCGCCTGCGGAGGCCATATAGTGGTCTGATGGATCTTTTCTGTAGAATAAAAATAGATTCGATATCGGCAGCCCGTCCCCATAATAAAATACCGCCTCCGTAAACCCCCGATGGCCTATGAAAAGTCCATGTCGCTAGTTCGGCCGCCGCCTGGTGCGACTTCCCCTGCGCCAGGACCAGCGTGTCGTCAGCGTAGTTAACCACGCGGACGCTGCTAGGGAGGTCGGCGCGCAGCACCCAGTCATACCCGATATCCCACAGATGCGGCCACAGGACCGATTCCTGTGGAACACCGCACGACATCTCTCGCCGGTTCCATTCTCCCTGGTGACCGTTGTAGATGACGGCCTTTTCCATCAAATAGGCCGCAACCACACGACAAAGGTAGCATCTGGTGAAACCGGAGTGCCTCCCTGATGCAACTCCAAGGCAGGGTAATGAAGGCATTGACGATGTCCAGAGACACCGCCAAGACGTCCCCACCCCGGACCACAGCATTCCTCGTCGTAAGGGCCCGCACGCGCATGATGCCGTCCACCAAAGAGCTTGCCCACCTCGTCAAGCAGCACGATGGGCCGGTAAGCGGACGGAGGGTCCACAGGGCGCCCCAGCCTCTTAATGAGGACCAGTTTCGAGGAACACTCTCCTACGGCGAACTCGTCACACGACATGTAGCATTGTCGTGTACCCCGGCACTTGACTAATTAAGCCAAAAATGTGTACCAACCCGTATTGCTTGCTCTAATTGATAACACAGATTTCTCTCAAGTGTATATATTCAAGTGTGTATACAAGATATATTTAACAGTAATAAATCTACTTTTAAAAAACTAATAATAAATACCATAAACAAAGGCAAATGAATAAGCAACGATTTTTTTATATCCATACTTTCTTTTCTCTCATAATATACCAACTTTTTTTCTGTAAAATTTAAAATTAAATATTAGATAAATAGAGTAGGGACTGGTTATCTCTTAGCTGCCAAGGCTTATTTTAATTTATGTTATTATTTTTTATTCTGACGCTTTTACTGTGCACGTATTTTTAAATCGTTCTCAAATGTATGTATCACTGTTAACTGCAAAAAAAAAGATATACTACTAATTGATCTATTTTACGCAATAAAAACCTTTAAAAACTTTATTTTTTATCTTTTTATAACATTTTAATGTCAGAAGTTTTTATTAATGCAAAAGCAGAGAGTACATCATGGTCAATCTAAATATACAATATTATTTAATTTGAATAGGGCAATAAAATATTTGTCACACCACCTGCTCGAAAATGTCAAATTATATGTCAAGCAACCTTAACCCAAAGTGAGTCATTAGTGGCCGGGGGCACAGTCGGTCAATAATGTACTGGATTTCATTATGACCCGGTGGTCAATAATGGGATTTGAATTTGGAATCTCGTGATTTGAATTTGGAATCTCACATGCTCAGCTAAATTGGCAGTATAGTACTAACAGACACCCTTTGGTGCCAGAAAGAGGACAGCTATTCTCGAAACCCTTACTACGCGTGGATGATATTCTCGATTTCCTACAAAATCATAACGACTGCTTCTTCATATCGTTGCCATGTTTTCGAAGACATAATATTGTAATAATACATCTTTCCCTGAGCCTCATGCACCACCTTCACCAACTTTCACCACCCAAAATGCTCCTCTGCAAATACAAAATTCTGAAGCATTGACGAGCAATACTCAAATAAATTCCACATCAACATCTATAAACGTACCAAATAAAAACTTAACTTTATCTTTGCACAACTTTTTTTTTTTTTTTTTTGCTTCCGGGGCGGAAAATCCTCATGGATGTCCGCCCCCCTGGGGCGGGCGGCGGGGTCTTTGCACAACTGGACTAACGTCTCAAATGTTACCATTAAATTCAATTAATATGTAAGTTCCCGGGTTCGATCCCCGGACAAGTCAAACATTTGTGTGCATGAACATGTCTGTTTGACCTGTGTCTGGGTGTGTATATGTATATAAGTATGTATATCAGTCATCAGGTTACCGTAGTACAGGCTCTGCCTAGTTCGGGACCTGAAGACCTTGTGTGGATGTTGTCTCATATTAATTAATATTAATATTAAGTGCATATAACTAACTAGTTCTAAATATGTTATTATCACTGTTTGTTTATTTAATAAATATTTTGTTTTTCGTACTATGGCTATTATTTTCTCACAGTAGGTGTAAAAAGTAGAGTATCCTTCTCTGGGCTAAAGGTGTCTTTGCCTTGGGCTAGCTTAAATCTCGAGCGCAATGAAGGATTCTTGTATTAAACTCTTAACTCCCTCGCTGTGCTCGGGAGTTGAATCCCGAATCCTTCATTGCGCTCGAGATTCAATATGACGCCCGTGACATAAGACACAACTTTAGCCCCTCGGTGCTTAATCTACTATTTTTTAATAAACCTTGATCCCCTAGACACTTTCGATGAGTGTACTTTTAGTTTTAAATTTTGATTAAATTGATTTAGTTAAACTAATTGTATCACAACATTTTAGTTTGACTTATCAATCGATTGAAAATTTTAGTTTATTTATACACGCCTACATTGACGACAGTCTCAGTTCGTATCCACACTGTTCAATAAGTTCTACCTAAATAATATTTATAATGATAATAATAAAAAAGCCGCTGATTTATTCTAATAGCTCTGAGAACATTTCAAAAGTCTTGGAAAGCAGTAAAACGACATCTAATACTAAGGAAAGGCGGTCAAAAGTAAGTAAAACATGCCAGGTGCTCTTGGGACTAATTTGAAAGAAACTACTTTTGTTCTGAGCCTTCGGGGAAATCGCCGGCCAACCTAACTTATCCTATTTCGAGTACTGTAACACTTTTTTGTTTCAAATACATTTTACTTTTATTATAAATAAAAAAGTAAACGAAAATATAAATAATTGTAAGTACTGTGTTCAAAATCAAAATATTTTGTTTCACATAAACCTACATGGGCACCTATGAAATGTCAGAAGCTAGGTGCACGGTTCCAATTGGTTATTTCTTATGGAGAAGAGCCGGCAAGAAACTCCACGATTACACTTTTAAAAATAATTGGCATTTATTTATTTCGCTGCTAAAAGAGACCGACCCTGACGACGTGCCTACGTTTGTGGCGAAGGACTTGCGCAAGCTCCCCCCAGTCACTTTCGACCACGTTGACGTAACCAGCCTTCTGAAGGACATCGTCTTTTTGAAGGCAAGTTTGGCTGAAGTACTGAGGAAGTTGGAGGCATCTCAGAGCACCGTTACGGATTTGCGCGCAGAGCTCGACGAGTTGCGCAACTCGGTGACATTAACTGGGTCACCCGCGGCGCGTGTAAGCAACGTGAACACGTGCCGAGGTGCAGCCTGCCTCGATACTTCGGTTGCAAGTTACGCGTCAGCAGTTTTGTCGCCGGCGCCGATTGCTGAGTCTGCGTCGCGCAGCTCCGCTCCCGTCCCCGCAGCCCCTCCTCGTAGCGCTGCTCGAAATAAGAGACCAGCTGAGTCGCTGGTTATTGACAGCACGCCTGCTGCTCCCCCCGCGAAGCCCGTGCCTGTAAAGGCAATGGATCGGGCTGTTGATGACGGCTTTGTGACGGTGCAACGGAGGAAATACCGCCAACAAAGCAGTAAGAACCGCTGCGGCCAGGCTCCTCTAGAGCCCAGCGTTAAACTGCGTACAGCAAAACCGAACACTCCGGTGTATATCTCGCGCCTCCACTACACCACTGAGGCAGGTGACATCGTTGAGTACGTGCGCCGAAAGCTGAACTACACGGCGAGGGTGCAGCTGTTAGAGTCGCGCCGCAATGTCAATTTCAACGCATTTGTAGTGCGTATTCCGACGTGCTAACTCAACCTGGTGTTGGGAGAAAGCTTTTGGCCGCAGGACGTGGTGTTCCGTCGCTTCCGCGGACCTATTCCACACGACAGCACAAAAACGTAGTGCGGTGCTAGTGAAGTGTTACTAACATAGGCTTAAGTTTCTTTTTTTTACTAACACTTATTGTTGATAATAATATGTATACTTAGGTTAAGGTATTTATCTATGGGTCTATGCAACCCGAAATAAATAATTTGATTGATTGATTGATTTACAATATTTTGAAATTACAGTGCAGTGTTTATAGGTATTGGAGGACAGCGTTGGCCTGTCAACGGGTACCTGGTACTTAACAAGACAGAAAATGGTCTGCAAATCTTAAGCTTACAAGTTTAGCCTACATCGTGTTCGTAGAACACACAAGAGCTTTTATTTACCTAAGTTAGAATTAAAATAAAATAAATTGAATACATCGCGATACCAACCTGGTAACTGGCTAATATTTATAACGTGTGGCTTGATCGGAGTTAAATATTCTCGTATAGATCATGCTGACCGGAGAAAAGAAGAAGAAAGAAATTGTAGAATAATTGTGTATCTATCCCAAATGGGACTGCAAGTTCTGCTGACCTCAATGCGCATAGAATGAGAATAAATTGAAATCTTTTACACTAGAACCTTCCTATCGTTCTTTACTAAACATGAAATATCCATACCCGGGCTTAAAACAGCAACATCATCATTGTTCTCCTGCCCTCATCGCAATTTATTTGGGGTCGGGGCTAAAAACAACAACAAAACTCTAAAAATAATCCGCAAATATTCCCTAACAAAATTCAAACCAACGAAACGAGAAGTGCAAATAGTCAAATACGTAACATTTTCAGTACACTTCGTGCCAAGTACCTATATCTAGTGATTTGGAGACCCAACCAAACATAATAAAACGTTGTTTGTCGGGGGAAATTGAGAGGCAACCGAGTGTACCCTTTTAAGTTAGTTCAAATATCATGTATCGGTTACGCTTTTAACCCTTCAAGGCGAACGGAACCCGTCAGTGTCATGGATACCTCAGCCCCTCGATTGTAAATAGGTATGTAAGGTATTTATTAATACCCTTTCAGAGGTTGGGAGTTAGGTACGTGATACTGGTAATACATATTATGAAGTGGAATTTGGAGTTTGCCTACGCAAACTCCGAACCGAACTCCAGAGTTCCAAACAATTGATAAACGTAGGTTTATCAATTCCTTGGAACTCTGAAGCTCGGTTCACTAACATGCTTATCCCGTTTGAAGATTTACAGGCGTTTCGGAGAAAGTTGAACGAAAAACGATGAAAATAATTTTTGTGATAAAATGTTTTTAGTAAATCGAATTGTATCTACTCTAACTATTCAATAATTAGCTTCAGTCCTATTAATTAGTTGCTGAAAACTTTATTTCCGATGTTTTCAACCCAGAATCCATTTTTGTGCGAGTATGCTCATTGTTTATTTATGACTTCAAGTATCCCTTCAAGTCAATATATATATATATATAACTCATAATATATAAACTCAGTAGTCATTCAGCCGATGATATTGATCCTAACTATAGACAGGGGGCTAGGGTGTTTGTACTGCTTGTTTGAAAATAAATAACATTTACAATTCAGATGACGGCCGGCCTACATTTTATTACAAACCTTTCCGGCGAAGCTAAGAGTCAGTGTTTGTACGTACTTCAGTGTGTTCCGTAGATTTTCTAATTGATTTATTTTTACTTGCTAAATATAAACTCTATTCTTCATGTATTCTGACTTACAGACAAAATGGCAATCGATCGCAATGCATTTCATTTTGACATGCATGGATTCATTGGTTTGTAAAATTCATCAGCTCAACTACGTACCTAAATAAAAGAATGAACGTGGCTGAGCTGTCGAAATGAAAGACATTGCGACCAGCTGCCATTTTATGTATGCTGCGCAATCACCTCGCTGTTCGTATTTCTTCAGGATATATAAAAAACTGCACTGCATCACATTGAATTTTTCATGAAATCGTCTTTCGGCTGGCCCATTTAGACTGTCATTTGGGGACAGGCCGATCCGGCCAATCGAAGCATTGTAGTAACATTTTGTTGATACATGTTTTTCTTTAAAAATCTTACACGCCTAAATAATTCAAAGACCACATGATAGAAGATGTCAGAATCAAAATGGAGTTTGAAAAAGAAATCTACGTAGAAAATACAATTTCCTTCTTGATGAATTTATGAGCCCCTAAAAGTGTAGACCTATTGAATCTTGTGAGTAGGTACAACAGCGGTTATGATAAAATATCATACAAATTCGCTGCCGTCAAGAGATCGCGCTTAGCAAGATGAAAATCAGTTTTAATGATATTTTTCCGACGTTCGTCAGGGTTTTTTTTTATTTCCAGCCATGTCATAACAAATAATGGATTAAAATGTGTGGGTTTGGGGATATTATGAATCGAAATCAGTGTCTACACGCAAAATATACTTAGACGACATATACCGTGGCATTATTATGTTTTATGGCAGACAAACGTTTTTGAAAATAGAATGTTGTGTGGCTTCCTTGTAAACACATATAGATTTAAGCTCTGCGGTTGCAGTTTTACTTCTGCATCAAGACTAATAGTTGAAAGTCTTAGGATATTTGTTTTAGTTAGATATTTGTTTGAGTGTTAGTGCTTGTAGAATGTAGGACGAGAGTCAATGAAAACTTACACGACAAGATTTCGAAGAACTTCTAATCAGGGTTTCTGTAAAAAGGAAGAAATAAATATTAAACTACTCGCCACAAATGGGAGGAGTCCTATACTCGGCAGTGGGTGTAACAAGGCTGTCAAAGGATGATGATGATATTGAAAAGATCACAGTACTTACTCGCTGCGAATTTACAACATCCAAACTACGAAATGTATCAACAGAAATAGGATCCTTGAGACATTTGCCACAATCTAGACCTTGTCACCAAAGCCTTCCTATACATACTAATACAAGTCTTCAACCCCTCAACCCTATAGGTAGTGCCAATAACGACATGTGGATACATGGCAATGAAATGAAATTCCCACATTTCTAGTTAAAAGGGGATGGAACATTACATGACTTGGTAAATGGTTAGCGGTCAAAGATAAAATAAAGGATAGCCGGATCTAAGTGCTAGGCGCGATCGTATTTCCGGCGACTGTCGGGTTGATGTGTAGATGGGCAAATAAATCTAGAATAAGCATTAAGGTTTACTTATTTTATAACAGCGTAAAAGAAATGTTTATTTAAATCAACATATTTGCGTTACATTATAATGATTTGGAGTCTCCTTTTAAGCAAGAAAATGCTTATGATAGGAGACTCCGAATTTCCACTTATCGTAATTCAAAAGAAAAATAAGTAATTGACAACCATGTATTATTATGAGAACACGAATTTAAATAATACACAAAGAGCCTAAAAGCGCGCTTGTAGTACACTACAAGTGCGCCTTTTTGGCTCTTTGTTTACACTACAGTAGTGTAGTGTAAAATATGTGTGTGTGTGTGTGTGTGATAGTGTGTCAGGATTAGTGAAGGTGTGGCGTATTGCGTATAAGTAATTTAGCTCTAATGTTTAACCCTGCGACATTGTCTTAGGATCGGAAGAAGCCTAAATTAGCCCCTTTACTAACCATAAACTCCGTGGTATGACTATAGTAAGGTTATTGAAGCGTTGATACCACGAACTCAACTTCATCAGAGCTTTTAGTCTTAAGCCAATTTGATACAATTTTTTTACAGTCAAGCAGCTTCAGAGAGTGTACGTATAGTTCTTTGTAAGTCAGATTGTACAGGTGGGATGATTGCCGCACATACTGTCTTTTAGCAAAAGCAGATCTTACTGCGACGGTTGGAGTGACTGCATATGTCCTTCGTCTATTGGCCTTTGGGGGATCGTACGGCAGGGATTTGTGTTTTCTTAGGATGAGTTGGCCTGTATTGCTCTGAAAGCTTAGGTAGAGCCTAGTATTTATTTGTACCATGTGATGAAAATATCGTGATTGGTTGTCGCATAGGTACATATATAATCGCCGCAAGGTCGCCTGCTTGTCGGTCTTCAACTCATTTCACCGGCACCCTTCTGCCATCAGTCATCTAGACGCACTGCAAGCTACCATCCTTATCTAGTTGCTATTCCATCAATTCGCACTAAGCGTTTCCAAATGTCTTCTGTAATGCGCACAGCAAAAGAGTGGAACTCTTTACCTGCATCTGTGTTTCCGAACGCATACAACCCTAATCTCTTCAGTGAGAGTGAACAGGCTTCTTCTGGGTAAGCTCACTCCATCGTCGACTCTGTTTCTGTCACCACTGACCTAGACTAGAGTTAAGAATAAACCCATCTTAAATAAAATAAAAGTTTTGGTCCTGGCAGAAGGTAAAGAGCTGGCTAGAGTCAAGAGCAAACGCATCTTAAATTAAAAAAAAAAAAACTCAAAGAATGCTGAAACAAACTTTTCTAAATCGTCTTAATTTAGTGGGCGTTCGTCTTTATTATTATTTTAGTCAAAGAGTGTCATGATTTGACAGTACAAAATCAATACCAAAACGGAACTCATAACAATAAAAATCATGATGATTATAAAACAATTAAGTTAATAAATTGTAACAACCGTTGAAGTTCAAAGCGCCCGAGGTGACGGGGTATGGATTTGAGTGAGGTCGCTTTAAATGTGTGAAAATTGCTTTACAGAGTACGATACAAACTAAGTAGTAGATATTATTTTCCAATTAGGTTGTGGTATTTTTATGTTTGTGGATTTACTTGGTTACCTATCTATGGGATTGTGTAAAAGAGGCAGAATACAATGAAAATTAAGGCCAACTTTATCTTCGCGCACATATGAATTAGCAGCTAGATGACACTTCCTACGGATTTTAAAAACCATAAACGGTCACAGTTGGCAGAGCTTGTGTGCTTAATAAACAACTAAGCATCATCAATTTGTTGTTTAAGCGTGGTGATTTTTAATCGTCAAGGTAGAAGTAGGTACAGTCAGTAAAATTAATTTAATTGACACCCTACGTCAATTAGCCGTGTTATAGCCATCTAACAACTGACGAAGAATGACAGTTGTGATTTGATTAAACGGACAATTTTAGTTGGTTGTCTAATTTTAATATCCCTGGCTTTACGTTGAAATTAATCTTTCTAGTCGACCGACTAGTAGTTATTGATACATGCTTTAATGAAATATTTAGGTATGTCACCCTCCCCCCCTACGACACATCGTATCGGCCACTATAAACGCCTACAGGAGTGTGTGCTTCAAACAAATTAGTATCAAAATCAATTATACCTACATTTACGTGTCTGAACCGTATCGTTATATGTTCCCTGGGGCGTGTTGTGGGCACAATAATCAACATTTGACTTATCATTCATGTTACAATAGAGTGTTAAAACGTGTGTGTCTGTAACACAAACTCGCTTTCTTTATCCCGTATTTTCGTTGGGTTGGAATGAAAAAAGATAAAAAGACAATTGTTTTTATTCAGAAGGGTTATTAGTATTTCAGCAGAGTCTTTGATACTTAAATTAATAGGCGTGATGGTGATGGTAAAGGCACCTTTTTGTTTTGATCTGACAAATTCAGAAACTTAATTTTTACGAGCACGGTGGGTCTAAAAATAAGATCCACCAATCAAAGACAAACACATTGCTGTATTGAGGTAGGCCACACTGTTGGTACGTTTGTCCACCGCAGCCGTCACTGGGACGTCACCTTGAACGAGACGACAGCGCCGAAGTAGCGTAAAGGTTCGCCGCGTCACGCGTGTCCCCCGTAGATACTTCCGTCACCCGAACACCGTCATCCCGGCCCACACTGACGAAATATTACAAAAAGCTGGCAAAAATCTATTTTGTAGTTTTCTAAAATCAGTTATTTTAGTACTTTATTACTAAATTATTTATACTTTATTATAAAATAAATACTATTAGGGTTTATTTATTTATAAATAAACCCCTTTTTTTTTTATTAATTGATATAATGAAAATCAATAAATTTTAAATGATTTTATTTCTTTATGTAGGTTTGTACAAACACTTTTACACGTCAATCATATTTTAAAAACTAGATGAGGTCGGTGTTTCCTATCTGACTACTCTGAGAAGAAAGGCCGAAACAAACTCAAGAGGTCACAGTCTCTTTTAAAGTCCAGGCATAATCTTGGTCAGATCATGTGAAGACCATGTAGGTTGGTGTCTGAAACGGTCTTTTGAGGAAAAACTTACAGGTTGAGCGGACCGGTCCAGTCAGTGCACGCATTTGTCAGTAATCGTGCAGCTCAACTCAGAACTTAAGGAGCACAACGATTCGACGAACAATACCAAAGAAAGGACATTTGGGTAGGCCGCATAAATTACTCAAGCTGCCAGATCGTGATTAAAACTAACTGAGAAAACAAAAAAAGTAATGAACCACATAATCTTCACATTCACAATAATTAAAATAATAAATTATAAAAAATCTAATAAAAAAATTTTTTCATCGTCATGGATTAAAGATATTTTAGTACGACTTAAGTTACAAGCTTTTTTGGTGGGCATTACCTTAATCCAGTAATGTATGGGTCTGAAGACACCATTAATCTCAGAAAAGTAGGTATCTTCGATGGCGACTTTTCTCGAGAATTTTCTAGAATAGCTTTGTCTGTATTTTCTGATATCTTTATTTCTGCATTCTTTTATATTGACCTATTAGCTTTTGCAAAACACTTTTAGTATCGCTTGAAATGTTAGTATGTTTTTAGAGCATTTTCCACTTTTTTGTAAAGAAATTGGAAATTGCATTTTTCTGAGTCTTTTCTAGGAGTTGACCCTCTATAATACTCAATAAGAGTTATTCTACAAATGTAAATCTCTTTAGAGTTTGATCCTGGAAAAATTAAAATAAATGACGAATGAATGAAATTGAACCTTAGGACTAAAGTTTACAAAATTTGTTCAAGATGCACAAAAACGAGCAGCTTGTTCTAGGTGTTTCTACAAAAGGAATGTGTGATGCTCATTTTAAGGTACATTTGAGAGCTTGAGTCCACTTGAGTTAGTACTTTTACTCTATCTGCTTTTAGAAGAAATACGAAATAACATAGAAATACAATTCAAAAGTAACTTTTTAATATTTACAATGATAGTTCCTTACCGCCAGGAGCAGAATCCATCACCAAAACACTTAATTCCACCGAACAAAACGTAATAATATTATCAGTTGAATTTCAAGTTTTCACAAAACAAAATATCCGCTGCGTAAAAAGTCAAACTTTGGACTGGGATACTTCCGGGGGAGCCCGGCGCTTGCACAGGTAGCTAGACCATTGTACTGAGGATGTTGCTTAAATAAAAGAAACCAGATTACGTGTAATTTGTAAATTTGATTAATTGCCAACTTTTAGCGATATTTCGCCTGTGTGCGGCCGCCCAAAGCTCAAGTAGTTCGGCCCGACGACCGCTAGATCTCGGCCCGAGATTGTGACGGGCCAATGTGCGGGCAATACAAAACACGTTTGATCTTGTTCATACACTGCCGTCGCGTCGGCCAGTGCCGCCCGCCAGCGCGGCGCGTTCGTCCAGCTTTTGTTTTGTGTAACATAATAACATACTGAACCGCCGAGTACGGTTGAGGTGGACAAACGATCGCCGTCACCGAGACGTCACGTTCGGTCATAATCTCGTTTCTCGGTGACGTCCCGGTGACGGATGCGGTGGACAAACACCCTTACACTACGCTTACAACAGATAATAATAACCTAGTATGATATAAAAACAAGATATATAAGTAATAACAAGTTTGCGATACAGTTACGTTATCTCAGCAATAGTAGTCATTCAACTTTGACCATCCGGGTAACTGTGAACGATAACACCCAAGCAAGATTAGTTTAAGTTTTAGTTAAAATTGAAACTTGGGTGTGGTTGGTTAGTGATACTTGTGATCTAGTGAAAAGTTATACCTTACAATATGGTGAAAGAAAGTAAGTACCAAACCGCTTAAAATGATGTGGTTCATGTTGATATTACCATTTGAAGTTTGGTCAAATAAAATTGGCTTAGATTATCAAAATGAAGTTTAGAAAAGTGTTTTTGCACAGTAATTAGATATTGTCATTTTATGCAGGCCATAATGACGATAGCCACTATTAATTTTCTGTAATGAGTTGCAAGTGCAAAGCAGAAAATGATTGTCTTTAACTCATAAAACGGACTCAAAGAAAATTCCTCCGGTCAAGACAGTCTTTACAAAAGATCATGCTTAGAAAGCATATACGATTGCTAGTAATTGGTGCTCATTTAAATATATTGCTATTGAAATTCGAAAGAACGTTAAAAATACCTACCAGTTTTTTTTATGTGTAATTAGCCGAGTTACTACGGGTAAATAAAAGCTTAATTAATCTGATATATTGTAGCATAGGTACACATGCTGCGATGTTAATATTAATACCTACGACAGTAAAAACTTTGTATACAAGGTGTAACAGAATAAACGCAAGTCCTGAAAGTAGTTTGCTCATAATTAACTACTGAATCGATTTCAGTAACTATTATTAAAGGCATTTTTTCAAAAATAATGTATTTTGCTATACTGAACGCCGATTGAGCCAAAGAAAATTCGATCTTATCTTAAGGCAATAAGACTAAATTTTAAATGCAAAAAGTAATGTCAACACGGTCTTCTGAATAATAATATTTATTTATTTTATTTTTATTTATTTTCTTCAATACAATGCAACACGATCATTATTTTATGCTTAATCTAATAAGTTTTACAAGTAGTTAGTTTTAAAAGAAAACTGTTTTGGTAATTGTATAATGCTTCTAACTCGATACTCTAATTGGGGTGTGTGAGGTCTTGCGTTAATTATGATATAAAATATATTATGGTTTATGATTAATGGCGTTCCCAGTCCTCACAAAAGTTTGGCAAAATAAATTATTTTTAGATTTTTAATTTCGATGTTTTTTTTTTAATTTGGGTGTTTAAGTATATAAGGTTTCAAAATACCCATACTCACTAATATTGCCAGTGTTTTCATTCATTGTCCTATTATCGGTCCCACATCGTAGGTATAGGTAAGAATATTAACACTATTCCTCGTACAAACACTTAAAACAAAGTAAACATTGAGAAAGTGTTTTAATTTAATTACAATTCATTAACTGTCCGCGTTCTACTGTTGTGGAATACGAAAACCATTACGAGTGAATCCATTTCAATTGTAACAATGAAAATGAATCCGATTTCCATTACCTACCGTGCGCCGCAATGATATTTGTTCAAGAATAATTATCGACTTAATAGTAGTGCTTTTAAATTCTATAATTCAAGGTTAATACCAATTATTTTTATATCAGAACTTATGTTGTAGGTAGGTTAATACAGAAACTGTATCAAAATTGTATTTTCTTGTTTCATTAAAATGCTATACTTAGGCCCTCTTGCACCACTCTCCTCACCTCTCACCTCTTGCACCTCATCACTAAATACGTTTAGCGTTGAACATATTTAAAACATCATTCTGTCTCTGTCAACTGTTGACAGCGATTGACAGAAATGGCACGATATTTTAAAGCGGTGTTAACGGACTTAACACTTAACTCTTGATTTGCATTCATATTTTTAGGGTTCCGCACGTCCAAATGAAAAACCGTAAGCCTTAAGGGATCACTCGTGTGTCTGTCTATCCGTCTGTCATAGGAAAATTTCTCTGAATCTAATAGACCGATTGTATTGAAATTTGGTACTTACACTTATGAATTTGTGAGACCCAAACACGCAAGTTTTACGTGAATAAATGAATTTTAATAAAGGGGTCACTATTGGGAGGCAAAAAGAAAAGTGTTTTTCAATTAAGTACCTACTTACAATGTTAAGTTTGTTCTTGGAATAAATTCATGCCAACTACGGTACCCTTCATTTTGCGTGGTCTGACACGCACTTGTCCGATTTTTTCAGATTAAATCAGACGTTTTGTGGTTCACAAACACTTCATAAATTAGTTCGTTTTTCTTTTCCATCATTCCATCAACTCAACCCAGGTGCTGGTATAAACTCCAATTCGTCCATTGGTTACAAATCCAATTCGTCCGATCAAACTGAATGTTCATGGCTCTCGATAGGTGCGATTTCATTAACAAGTTTTATTTGCGCAGCCATCGAAGGAGTGATCGCAGTGGACAGAGCCCTCGACGTAAGCTTTGCAGATGGAAAGTCAATCAGATTTGAGGACTGTTGGCTTAGAGACCATTGCAGGTAACAATGAGATAGAATTAACGAGATTTATTCTAATAGAAACTGTTTTAAATGTTTACAAAACATTTTTAACGTAAATAACTCACGGAAATTAAGCATTTGCCGGGAAAAATTATTCGTATGAAGAATTATAATTTTTTCAATCTAATCTTGACGCAAGTCAAAATGGTCCCTTACGAATTGAATTAATTCGCTTATTTGTTTGTTTGCCCTTCATCTATGTGTAATGTTATTGCAAGCTTTATCAGGCAAACCACAGTTGCCCTAATTCTGACAGAATTCAAGATTCCAAGCAAATAGTTTACTAAACCATTTACCTACGACGATTAGATCTCCAACGAATCTATTTCAAGCAGAGAGGGCCTCAAATTGAATGCTCTAGAACTCCATTGGTGTTGTACAAACATAGAGGCAATCAGGCAACTAACTCATTGAGCGAGTACATACACATGGTTCTAAAGAGAATTTATTCCAATCTCCAGTAATTCATTCACTTGTTTCAAGGTTTCAAAGTCGAAGGTAGGTACTTCGGGTCTGGTTCCGTATTATCAACGTACACTGAAAACTGTTTCAGGTGCTCGTCTTGCTACCATTCAGATACCTTCCAGAGAGCTCATCATATTCTAGACATACCTGATGTTACTGTTCTTACTTTTGAAAATGATAAGACGAAAATCAAAGTTAAATGTGAGTAGAGTGGTGGATGTTTTTAATTTAAGTAAAGCAATTTGGAAAGAGCCACTGGCAATTGAAAGGTAAACATTTTTTGTAGAACCACTTTCTTCTGTGGTGTTCATTTATTAAAACTCAAAGAAATTCAGCGTAAAATAAACACACCTTTTCATTAGATATGAATGAATTGAAAAAAAAAATTGCGTACGGAGAGTTATGAAATAAAATATTAATGGATTAAAATCTTAAAACCTTTCGTTTTCAAAATAATTGTTAATTCGTTCCAACAAATTATATATGTAATTCCCAAAAAACTCAATTACAGGGAGCGACGACCACAAATCGACATACACAGCCGAATTCCTGTCAAAATTCGACTACAAAACGTGGAAGGAAAGTCGAAAGCTGAAGCCTATACTGTGGCATGGACCCATAGACAATAAAATTCCTAAAGTACCCGTGGAGGAGTTTCTTACGACTGTGGAAGGAGCGAAGCGTGTGTTTCAGTCACTTCTTGATTATGGCGTCGCGTTGGTAGAAGGGGTAATGAAATATTTCAAATGTTACTGATTTGATAAGTTATTGTATCGTTGCTGATAATTAGAAATGTCGTTCAACTGTCGGTGGCTGTTAGCAGACGTTTCAATTAAAGAGATTTGAATATTATTCTGCAGTCGATAGCAAATTTATTCCTTTAGGATTAAATTAACTAAGAATTTCTTTACTCTTGTTATCAATAAAAGTACCTACTAATCATTGTCTTCTATATATCACCCCATTATAGAAAATATTGTCACAAAAGTGAGTGTTCATTGATGAAAAATAATTACCTACGTTTTCATTCCACAAACTAAATAAACCATTCAGTTAATTTGTTACATTTAGCATAACATAATCAGCCTAAAATATTCCCTCTGCTGCGACACAGGCCTCCTCTCTTCGAGGTGTGGGCTGTAATCTACCACGCGAGCCCAGTGCGGGTTGGTAGATGTCACATGTCTTCGAATTTTTGGTTGTAGGACATGCGGGTTTCCTCACGTTGTAACATTTGCGATGATGCATTCAGATTATACAGCATTTATTCACGATGTAGGTACCTAATTTAATTAATGTACCAATATTTAGTTAACATTACATGTGACCTGGACCTATACAATAAACACACGGGTTACTGTTTAAAGAGATATGGCAGCAAATTAGTAGATTAATAGTAAATATATCGAATCAAACTAAATGACAAGAATAATAAAAATGTTCCATAAGTTTTTTAGAGTAAATGGATTGTGTGAAAGATGATATATGACAAAAAGAAGGAAAAAAGAAAGAAGATGAAAAGTTGAAAACTAATAGGATGGCTTTATAAAGAATGTATGAAAAAGAAGAAATGTAGTCTACAATGATGTTATAAGTAATAAATAATAGATTTAAAAAAACAAAAAAAAATCACGCTTTTGTAGACAACCGAACTAAAAAGTGGAAAATAATTTACAAGTTTAAAATAAGAATAGCGATAAACAAAAAAACTTGGGGTGCTTGATATCAATTTGTTTTAAATATATTTGTGAATATTTGTAAAATTTGGATATTAAATTTTATTTTATTCAATTTAAATCATTATAAATTATTGCATTGTCATCGGTCCTTGATAAGTATGCGAAGTTTCAAATCAATCCGATGTTTTGAAGAGGATGCAAATCAAGATCAAAAATTCCGTTACATAGATCCATAGATACATACCAATCTAATAAAAGCGCGTTCAAAAGAGGTAGAGATTACCTAACCTACGCAACATTCGATCTTCAAAAACAGCAACACCAACGCACATATAAATATTGATGTTACATTATATGACACGTGGAAGTAGGACGACATTATCGGGAGCGAAGAGGAGACAAGCATTTGTTGTACACAGCACGCTTTCGTTGACGCAAGCGCGACGCTGAGTTCAGCCGGTCTATTCTGTAACAATCTCACCGTGAACGCTTAGGTGAAGTAAGCTGTCATTTCACCCGATGCTACGGTTTGACACTATTGACAGCTCACTGCAAGCTCACTTCACCTAAGTTTTCACGATGAGATTTTTACGGAATAGATCGGTAGCGCAGGTTTGCTTACTAGCCAAGTTTGCGGAGCGCGTATAACTTATCTTCCTGTGTTTTACTTATAGTGTCAATGGAAGTCTATAGGTACAGGGTTATTGGTAAAACACCATCAACCTCTTAAGGGGTCATAGTACTCATCATTATGAACGACTTTTACTACGGTACCAAATATGAAATCGCGAAAAAAAATCAGCTGTTCCCTACATTTATGTTTGCAGAACTCGTCAAAATGTAGGGACCAGCAGATTTTTTTTTCGCGATTTCATATTTTGTCCAATAGTAAAAGTGGTTTATAATGATGAGTACAATTACCCCTTAAGAGGTTGATGGTGTTTTACCAATAACCCTGTATAAGTAGCTTTGATTTCAATAAAACGTATTCCGTTGCAGGTCGGCGTATCATTAGAAGCTACAGAGGTAGTCTGCAAAGCTCTTGGAGGCGTCCAGCACACGATCTTCGGTGGAATGTGGCAGTTCACCACAAGGGCAGATCATGCTGACACAGCGTATACCAACCTGCCTTTGGCTGCTCATAATGATAATACGTACTTCACTGAAGCAGCTGGGTAAGAACAGTTGTACTAGCACAACACAGAGCTGGTTTTGATGTGCTAAAAGCACTTCTTTTAATTCATTTTAAATATTATACAGCGTGGCGCTTTAATGGCGACATTAATTTAACACACATATCGACGCCCTAGAGTGAAAACCTCGTAAGTGTAATAAAAGAAGTAACTTTCAGGAGGAAGAAAAAACTGCGTGCTGTAAAAATTTTGTACGGCGTCTTTTATGTCTTTTTGTGTCTTTTTTTTAAATTTAATAAGTAAATTTAACCCGCTTTTATCAACGAACAAATTAGTCAGATCATGACGTGCGTTGCGAGGTTATCTTTCTAGAAAGCCAATAAAATAAATTTGAGTAAAAATGCATTCCCGAGGTTTTCACTCTAAGACGACGATATACGGTTTCGCGTTTTCGTTTTATGAACATATTTTAATGTCAATAAACGTTATAATTTATTGATTTATTTACAATTTTCTAAAACAGCATCTTGGAGCAACCTGTACTTAAAGAACTCTAGCGCAGAGGTTATTTGCCGGAGTAACCGATCATAACATCGCATGAATTAAATTAAAACGAATAACGTACAAAAAGTAGGCGAATTGAAGGAAAGAGAGAGCCCTATGTCCTGTGAGTGGCGCAGGCGGTAGTTTTGAATTTACGAATTACTTATATTATTTTAATATATTTTTAATGATTACTGGCCACTAGCCCTACCCGTGTGTTAAATTAATGTCGCCATTGTAGCGCCACGTTGTATAGGTAGTCCAAAACGGACATCGAAAATATTACATTAGATCAAGTTTGTAACTCCTAGCTTTTGAAATCTTATATCTATACTGTAATAAAATAGTAACGAAGTCAAAATTGTTCATTGAATATTTTTGAAAAAGAATTGCTGCGAACGAGTCTGATACCAAAATATAGTTTCTCTGGATATCTGAATTGGCGCAAAAACTGCTGAACGGATTTGTATCCAATTTGACACTCAAATAGTTTAAAACCTGGATTACCACATATGATACTTATAATCCTGGTAGTCATTTTCCGCCATCCACGCGGGCGAAGCCGCGGGCAAAAGACATTCATAAACTAAATACATAAACACTACATAAACACATACAAAAATACATAAACATACATAATCACATACCTAAACTAATTAAGTACCTACTGACTACACATTTCTTTAAAGCAATTTCCATTAGATCCAATTTTCAGCCAACTCAAAAGGTATTGAAAATTTAACAATTTAATAAAAATCCCTTTTAACAAATATCCTTTCAGTTCCCGTATTTTGTAACGATTTTTAGTAATTGTTTGTTCGAACCCCATATAACTCACTCGTGAAGAAATATTTACAGCAAAAAACACGAATAAAGTATTATATTTATAACAATAAAATTATAGGATACAATATAGGAATCGATTTCGTTAAGTGGCCGACCCGAACTCTTTGTGAACTGTATTTGACAACAATGAATTGAAATATAACACAATTTATTTTGAATAGTTGCAAAAGAAATGAGGTACCAAATTTAGAGAGTATTATAGCATTATCTACCAACCAATATACCAACTTAGAATCTGACCAACTTAGACTGGCAGAAATAACGAGGAAAATAGCACCACTCTTAAATTTAGTGCCTAAGTAAACCATTATGATTGTAATAATGAAGCTACGTACTTATTTACACAATTTATTTTAAACTAGCTTACCCGACAGACGCTGTCCCGTCCAAATTTCAACAATTTATACAAACATTCTATATAAAAATTTTGTCGTCGCGGGACGCCTGAAAGATGTGAAACATCGAAAACCATTCTTTCATACTTATTTACTATACAAAGTAGTATAGTAAATAAGTATGAAATAATGGTTGAATAAAAGAAAATAAATATGGCATAATCAAAAACCAAATATTCAGTTTTTTTTTAAGAAATGAATTGTTCTTTAAAAATATAGCGTGGCGACGCGTCGCCAAGGCACGCGTCGCCACGCCAGCAATCGGTTTTACCTGCGGCTATAGATGTTTCACATCAAAAACGACGTTCAGTTTAGGTACCTACCATTTTCTGTTTCCATAAAAACATAATTCGGACTATAACGAACATTTTAAAACAAAATATAATATAGCCAAATCAGTCCAGTCAAGTGATTTACCAACGAACAGCATTTCATTTGTATGAAGTAATACAGAATGTAACTTAAAACACCATCAACCTCGTTTTAAGTCCTTGTACTCATCATTATGGACAACTTTTAATATGGAACTAAACCAAAAATCGCGACCAAAAATCAGCTGTTGTTCCCTACATTTCTGTTTGCATAATTAGTTAAACTGTTGGGAGCGGCTGATATATTTTTCGCGATTTCAGGTTTGTATAGTATACATTGTGGATAGTAAAAGTTGTTCATAAACAGAGTACAATGACCCCTTAAGAGGTTGATGGTGTTTACAATTACAGCCTGTATAATAGATAGATAAGCTAAATTATTCATTTTTTTTTTTTTTTTTAATAAAAACGTTGCCCCACACTAGGATTTTTTCCTGTATCGTGGGTGCGTTTACAAACATTTAAACTCACATACACAAACAGCCAGACCCAGAACAACTACTTGCAGGTCATACAAATATTTGTTCCGTGCGGAGATCGAACCCGCGACACGTAACGCAGCAGTCAATTGCTTAACCACTGCGCCAACCGTGCCGTCAAATAAAGTATTATGATGGTAATAATGAAGCTAGTTATTTTTACGAGAAATTATTTGTGCCTCACTTCAACTAGGATCCCTTCCGTCATTATTATTTCAGGGTCTTTACGAAAAAGCTTTCGTTTGTTGGTCGCTTTCAAATTCTGTTTAGCAATTCGTTTATGGGTGCTCAAACATTCAGCCTCCGTTTCTATAACAGTACTCTGCCCGAGTAATGGCGGTCTCTTTGCCGCAAATGTCTCGTTCTCGTCCCAATTGTACAAACGGAAAAGAAATCGTTGAAATCCGTCGGAACTGCCACACATCTTCACATCGTTTGATTTATAAGGTTCTTTGACTTTTTTTTTTCTTCGGCGAACTATTTCCTGTTCTTTCGTGAATGCTCCACAAATGAAATTGTTTTAGAATTGTCTTGCGCGAGTTAACGAGATGGTGGCGTTTTTATTATAGTTGAAATGGATTTTAGCGCACAATTTGTTACAAATATATAATTTGCCGTACCCACCATCATATGAGATAAGCTTTATATGAAATATTAGGTTATTATAAATGAATACCTACGTGAATTTGGGATATGTGAAGCTAAGACAGAATACGATTACAAATTAAAAATAAGCTAGAGCGTTCCTAAAAACTTCCATCAAAAAACCAATGTGGGTTTTTTTGTAAAATAAGTATTTATTTATTTATTTAACCATTTATGTACACACTTATATAAACAGACAAGAAGAAAAAAACAGACAAAATAGGTACAAAGGTGATGCATATTTCTAATAAAATCTCTTCCAGCATACCTGCGATACGATAGTAGATTAACTAGACAGCGGCAGCGTGTGTAAGAGTAAAAGAGAAAATAAAATACATAAAATCAAAAACGATTCACTTAATAAAATAAAACAAAAGGTATGCGATTATACATACATACATACTTCTAAAATAAATAACACTAGAATATTATTAAATACACAACTATGACGAAGTGGAAAGATAGTGTTATTTCACTCTTCTTTTGAAAACTGCAACAGTTTGTTTGAGGTTGAGTCGGTAATGTTTTGAAAAACGTTTTTATTTTCCAGTCTACAAATCCTACACTGCCTAGAACATAAAAATGGGACAGGTGGTGAAACAATTCTAGTAGATGGATTCTTCGGTGCACAAGAGCTTAAGAAGAAGAGTCCAGAAGATTTCAAGTTCCTCACTACATTCAACTTAGAAGCAGAATACATAGAAGTTGGACATCATCACACTTACTCCGCACCCGTTATTAGGGTGGATAATGAAACACAAGAGCTGGTACAGATTAGGTGACAATCGTTTCTGTTGAATTTTAAAAATGGTCTTTGTTTGGTACATGATTAGGACCATTAGTAGGTAGTTAGGGAGAAGTTTCTAATTAATCGGCGACGGCAACAATAATTTCTAAAATAGCTTACCTAATATTATAAAGGAGAAAGAGCAAAATGGTCTATGAGCGGCCAACAACGAAATAGGTATTAAATGAAAGTACTATTACTAAGGACTAACTTTTACTATGAACGTAACATTGCAGCTCATTTAGAAAAAAAAATACATATAGGTAAAATACTTAGATTAATAAGTGCAAGAAAATGTGCAAACCCATTTTATAAAATACTTATTAACATTAGTTTATGTCTTCAAAAGTATTTCAAAACGTTGTCAGCATACCGTTTACAAGACTCAGCTCAACAATGGGTTTACTACATGGACTACCTGAGTTCGAACGGCCCAATCAGCTTCGAGTGCAAACAAAAGAGCCGAGGTGTGGGGTGCGTGTGCGTCACTCGGCGCAGTCCTTCGCTTACCCTTGTGACGTTGTGTACTGTGCGCTCATCTACGGATTCTTTTTCAAACGTTTTGACCCTGGCTACCCTCTGGACTGTGTTTCTTCCTAACCTGATAACCTGGCTATTAACTCTGAACTTCTGTACGTTTGTGCTTGTGTACTTGGACTCTGGACTTGTGTACGCCAACGGAACATTATTGAAAAATGGCAGAAAATCGACCTATATGTGTTTTGTGCAATCGATCAGTGGTTAATAGAAGAAGGTTAGAAATAACCCATGCTCTTTTTGAGGAAAATGCTGCCAATGCTCAATATATTATTGAAGCTATAGCTCCACAGCAAGTAAGTATTTTTAGACTATTTTTTGGTTGTTTTTACCCGTATGTACGCACCCTATAGCGGTGATGGCCTCATAATATTGTGTCACGATGTGCATATGCGACACATCGTTGGGTGAAGTGTGGGCTCTTTATTGAAAGTCCACGTTACAGTTTTGATTGTATTTTTATGTACGTCCTTTTAGTGAATTATGTTATTTCCTTAAGCGTATGGTTCTTTTCTAACAATACTTAAGTTATAGTCAAAACAGATCTTCTCTCTCTTTTACACACATGGTGCATATGGAAACAGAGCCAACGTTATCTAGCTTCGAAATATAATAGAGGCCAACCACTCATTAACAATGCGTATGAGCATGACTCATTCGTCACGTTGAAAAAGAGCTCGGCATGTTCTACTATACAACACATGATTTAACTGAAACTGCTGTGAGTTTTAAATACTATGTTATAAACTATTTTCCTTTTCAGGTTGAATACAACGGCCGAGAATACGTTTGTCGACCCTGTTGGCAACGAGCTCAACGGGCTGTGCAGCCAAACAATAACCCTGCCCCGCACGAATGTGTTCTTCAAGTGGAAGAATATTCACGAGTGCCTAGCACCTCGGCAAACTGTATGTTTGACAGATGCCGTAGTGTTTCACGTCGTCGAATGCCTGAGAATGTAAGGATTACTCTTATGTTACATTCTAACTTATTCATACCAGACAGTGCCAGAATATGTGATGCACATTTAACATCAAATGATTGGGAAGAGCTCATTGATAGTCCAAATCTCAGACATGATTTTAACAGCTCTCATTTTGTGCAAATACTAGAGCTTTTTAAAAAAGCTGTTTTAAATAAAAATATTCTGGACTTTGAAGATATTGCAAATATGGATCCTAATGAGATTCATATTCGATTGGGCGTTAGCAGAGATCAATTCAATACAATCTTGGAACAAACGCCTTCTTTGTCTGAGTCAAACGCCAAAACAAAACTAGCCATTTATTTAATGAAGTTGCGAACTGGTGATAGCAACGAGAGATTAGCCACGCTCTTTAACATAAGTAGAAGGACTCTAGAAAGGCATTTAAAAACCGCGCGTGATGCTATATCTCTGGATTTTAAGCCACGACACCTGGGACTCGACCATTTAAATAGAAGAATGGTCGCTGACCGTAATCTTATTGTACCAAACGCGTTATTTGGAAATCCCGAGTCTTCTCCAGAAGAAAGGAAGGCAGTAACAATCATGGATGGAACATATATTTATATACAGAAGAGCTCCAACTTTTCGTTCCAGCGACAGACCTACAGTCTACACAAATACGAAAATCTATTAAAACCGTTCTTAATGGTGTGTTCCGATGGGCATATAATTGATGTTTGCGGGCCCTATGCTGCTACTGACTCAGATGCCAGTATTTTGGAAAGAATTATAAATGACGAAGAAGGCACATTTCACTGGTTTTACCGGGCTGGCGACATATTCATTTTAGATCGTGGGTTTAGAGACGTCTGTGGCGATTTGGAGCGATGCAACTACAGTGCCTATATGCCAGAAACCAAAGACCGCGGTGCAGACCAGCTTACTACTGAACAGGCCAATAGAACTAGGCTGGTAACTCTATGCCGCTGGGTAGTGGAAGTTATAAATGGCAGGTTCAAGCGAGATTTCAAATTGTTTAGGCAAGAATATTTTAATCGCGCCTTAAGTCACATGTTTGAGGACTTTCAAAACGCAGCGGCACTCATCAATGCGTTCCAAACACCAATACAAGATAGTATTCATGCATCATCGTTCGTAAATATAATTAATGAACGTTTTGAAATACCGAACCTCTTAGCGGACTATGTTATCCGTCATAACATAAATAGACAGAGGGCATCATTTGAAAGACTCAGCAGCGACCAACCTATTTTTGAAGACTTTCCGGTTTTTTCTGAAGAAGACCTAATTCTGTTTGCACTTGGCACATACCAAATCAAGTTGGCTCGCAGCTACTACGCTGAACACTTAATTGAAGGCTTATACAATATCGAAGTATACCGGGAGCGACAAATAAGTCAGCTCAGAGATTTTATTGAAGAAGAAGATATTTGGTTATTACGTGTGCGAATACAATCTAGACATGTAAGGTCCAGAATATATTATTCTTATATTGTAATTAACCGACAAAGACAAAATAGAGAAGCAATTGCTCATTATTATTGCAGTTGTTTGAGTGGAAGGCGCACAATCGGTTGTTGCGCACACGTTATGTGTGTAGTGTGGTATCTGGCATGGGCTAGACATCAAGACGAGGATATTTTATTACCGGCATCAGAACTCAGTGCTATTATTGTACATTAAATGTATGAATGTGGACGAGGCAAAAGGAGTATGTAAGGATCGTAGCAAGTGGCGTTCTGTGGTTTCTGCCTACCCCCATGGGAAAAGGGCGTGAGTTTATGTATGTAAATGTATGTAAAATAAATGTATTGAAGTAAACAAGTCATTTTATTTTATTTCCTTATTTTTAAGACTAAATCTTAGTAATTAATACGCTAAATCACAGGCTTACATATCTAAAATAAAAATGTATTTAGTTCCATTAATAATGACACTACAGATATAAAACTTCTTGAACCCGTTATTGTAGGGTGATATTAAACCAAAAAAAAATAAAATGTTCCTGGCCGCTGATAGACCAAGTGCCGTACGATTTTGCCCATTCTCCTTAATAGGCTTAACTTAGTTATACTAGTTGACAAGCAGTGGTGGCCTTGTGGTATCGACCCCAACTTACAACTTACGAGTTGTAAGTCATGAGCTTGAACCAAGGCAGGCACTTTGTGTATTTAATTTCATCACCACTGCTAAAGGAACACACTGTGAGGAAACCGTCATGTCCTAGAATCAAAAATCCGCACTGGGCCCGCGTGGTGGATTATGGCCCACTCCCTTTTAGGAGGAGGCCTGTGTCCCAGCAGTGGGAACATTAAAAGCTGATTACAAGTTAGACTAAGTTAGATTGACGACAGAAAAAGACTAACGACTAACGCCTGGGAGCGACGGGCAATAAGTAAACGAAAGTGGAGTGTGAAAAAAGAAACTTACAGCCAATATGGAAACGTGGAGGCAGAATATTACGATATCTATTATGTAGGTATAGATAAAATAAAACAAATAAGTTCGCTTTAGAATTTTGTGCGGACATTTGGGTGAGGTTTTGTGTCAATGTATCAGATGATAGTTGTTAATAATTAAGTAATTTTACCATTTATATAAATGTAGTAGACCATGGTCTAAACAACGTTTGTTCTAGCAAAACTGTGATTCAAATGTCACCGTGTATGGTTACCACCTAAGTACACATTCTGGTAAAGCAATAAAGATATTGAGTATTGAGTATTATTATTTATACTTTTAACTAACACCTCCCTTATGGTTTTAGATTCAACG
Organism: Brachylomia viminalis; assembly: GCA_937001585.2. Classification (NCBI taxonomy): domain Eukaryota; kingdom Metazoa; phylum Arthropoda; class Insecta; order Lepidoptera; family Noctuidae; genus Brachylomia; species Brachylomia viminalis. The sequence continues at coordinate 18,549,063 of OW443299.2, forward strand.
TGTATGATCGATCTCCAATGGCCTTTAGTAACAGCGAAGAGTGCAGGTCATACTATCGCTCATTAAGAAGCTTAGCGGAGTACTACCAGAACCCAAGCAACCAGTGGAGGTTCAAACTGAGACCAGGTATAAAATCAATAAGATTCGTTAGATTCGCCCGACCGCTTCAACAAATGATAAATATTTTATTTCTGTAAGTAGGTTTGTACAAACACTTTTTCACGCCAATCATATTTTAAAAGCTAGATGAGGTCGGCGTTTCCTATCGGACTACTCTGAGAAGAAAGGCCGAAACAAACTCAAAGCTCACAGTCTCTTTTAAAGTCAAGACGTAATCTTGGCCAGATCATGTGAAGACCATGTAAATGGTCCTGTTTCGGTTTCGTTGACATTTGAATAGTATTGTCTCGCTCACTCATACTAAATATCGTATCTGTCGTTCCATGCGGGATATGTGAGCTCACACTTCTCAGTATAAACACTTTTATGCGCGACCTAAGTACCTACGGTGAGGGCGAATCTAACGATTTAAATATTTGGGTAAAAAATACGAAAACCAAAAACAGTACCACTTAATGTAAAAGAAATATGGTATACTAGGTAAGTTGTAACTAGTGTATGTTGCATGTTTAAACATGGTCCATGCTGGACTCAAAATGACCATTGGATTTCAAACTAGTCTTAGCTGATGCATCCATCAGCCGGCGCTCACCAGGCGGCACAGCGCGGCATGACATCTCAAAGGATTTTCGATTTAATTTTGAATCTTATTTTCATACCCTTAGCACTCACATTACGTCGATATAGTCACTGGGGGACTTGAGCATACCGCGGTATGCCACAGTAGGCTTCGCAACATTTGCGTCCGTGTTCCCGAACGCATAAAACCATAATCTCTTCAAAGTGAGAGTGAACAGACTTCTTCTGGGTAAGCTCACTCCATCGTTGACTCTGTCTCTGTCACCACTGACCTAGACTACAGTCAAGAGCAAACCTATTTTAAACAAAAAAAAAAGTAAATGTTAATGTTTTGCCGTAGCATGCCACGACTTGCTGCTTAGTGAGCGCTGATCTCGATTGTGACGGGATATAAATACCAATGTCGTATTTTGTTTTACAGGAACAGTAATGGCCATGGACAACTTCAGGGTACTGCATGGCAGGACTGGTTTCTCTGGCAGTCGAGTACTGGGCGGCAGCTACGTCGCGCGTTCTGATTGGTTGGATAAAGCACGAGCTTTAGATCTCATACAATAAAATGTTGAACAACTAAAAAGGTGTCACAATTATTTTGTGTTTAATTAAGTATGTTGGAACTTGAACCTTAAAGTCAAATGCTCGGAAAGTTTAATTTTCTAAGGCAAGAAAAGTCATCATCACTGGACTTGGCCTTTGTAGCACTACTTATACAGGGTTATTGGTAAAACACAATCATTCTCTTAAGGGGTCATTGTACTCATCATTATGAACAACTTTTACTATGGGACCAAATATGAAATCGCGAAAAAAATAATCTGCTAGTCCCTACATTTTGACGAGTTCTGCAAACATAAATGTAGGGAACAGTTGTTAATTTTTCGCGATTTCATATTTGGTCCCATAGTAAAAGTTGTTCATAATGATGAGTACAATGACCCCATAAGAGGTTGATGGTGTTTTACCAATAACCCTATATTTTGGAGCAATGATCTCAAATAAAGTTAGGGAAATTATTCGAACTTAAATTGTCGGTATATTCAAATTACAAATGCCATTTGTATGAAATGGCTATAACACTGCAAATTGACGTGGGGTGTCAATTTGCTTTACAATTAATGTCCTTGACTGTAGGTACCTTACTCAAATAACTAAGTGAATATCCAAAACAAAACACAACTTCAATTAAATGTCAGCTGCCTTGATAACAAGAAAACGGAATGGAATCTATTATCGCAGACGAAATCTCATTCCCATCCCTTTGTTTTAACATCTGACCTTACAAAGTACTTCAAAACGTTGAATTTTAATTTTTGCATACAAATGATTTTGTCCAAGTGCTGGACAATAAACCGGGCCGGTGTATCTCTTTCATATTTTCGTCTAGATTCTGAATATTTATGAGAACTACAGCGTCGGGACAAATTGCTTTGAATTTCCGTACTTATTGTTTGTTCTGTGTAGGTTATTATCATTTTTAGGGTGGCTAACGGTCCTTGGTAAATGATGAACCTGCGGGGTAAAACCGGAACACTTACAATGCCAATGACTTTCATTTTGACAATTCAACAGCATTCATTGCGCCATTTACTTAGTCGAGTAAACGAATTTTTCAAATATTATGAACGAATGGTTAACCATTTCCTTCAAAATCTTTCGGATTGTGATTGAAAACGTGGGTTACGCAATTGTGGTGCGGATCTGCTAATTCTTTATTTTTAAAAAACGTTGCCCCACACTAGGAATTTCTCCTGTATTGTGGATGCGTTTACAAACATTTAAACTCACATACACAAACAGACAGAACAACAACTTGTAGGTCAAACAAATATTTCGTTCCGTGCGGGAATCAAACCCGCGACACGCAGCGCAGCACTCAATCGGTTAACCACTGCACCAACCGTGCCGTCAACTTAGAGTTTTACTGTGTAGGTACAATTAAATGCTGCTACCAACAATTGGAAGCTTATTTTAATAATAGACTACCGCTCAGCAGTATGAGCTTTAATATAGCAGTGACGTATAGCAGCTGTCCTCATCTTTCATCGGACTTCATATTATTATCATCCCGCCATGTCCTAAAATCCAGCCGCGTTTAGTTTTTGCCCTATTAGGATACGGCGCTGATGACCGATGAACTTGTGAAGGCCGCAGGAATCCGCTGGGTGCGAAAAGCACAGGAGCAGTCGATGTGACGTGGTGCGTGTGGCTACGGCACATGAGATGAGGCCATTTTAAACCATTATAAAAATACCCAATAGGTCGGTATGTCGCATAGTTTCACGCTGTAGAATACCGGCAAAGGTAAACAACTATTATCGGCCAATATTATTTACAGAAAAGTTAATTAGTTAAGTTAATTATTTAATTTAGTTACCTACCAGAGTGCTGGCCTATTTTTTGGCCAATTAATCAGCATTGCCATACAAATAACTATGATTCTTTCACCTCTCCTTTTTATATACCTACTTGTACATATTATTATTATTATTATTTTAAGACTTTGAGCTTTTAAATTATGTAAATAAAGTACATAAATAACACAAATAACGGTTAATAGTATTAAGTTCATCATATCGAGTGCTGCAGCAGACGCTCAAACCGTCAATAACAGTTACGTTATCATTATGACATTTAAATAATTATTTTACCTTAAAACGCAGCCGTATCGTTGACTATCTTCCAACCTTCTACAAAATACGAACCGTCCTGGGTCTCTCATGTCTTGTACAGACGCCAGCACATCAGGTTATACGAAACTGTATTTTTTTTCCAAATGATTTTAAACCTTAAAATTTTGAGCGTTAAGTTCAAAATCGAATGAGAAAATTTACAGTTTGTTTAATCTTAGAAGAGTTATTAGGAATGTGTTCATTGAAAGGTCAAACCAGAGGAGTCGATATACTCAATGTACTTTTGGATGAGTGTTCAAAAACTGATTTGGACTTATCAAAATTATCGGGAGTTGCGACTGACGGTGCTCCTTCGATGATTGGTGTCAATTCTGGGCTAGTTACTTTGCTGAAAAAGCACCTGCAAGAAAAAAACATAGACGCTGAAGATCTCATGCAGTTTCACTGCATTATACACCAAGAAGCCCTCTGTTCTAAAAAAATTGAATTTTAAAATGTCATGAAAGTGGTAGTTTCGACTGTAAATTTCATAAAATCACGAGGAATCAATCACAGGCAATTCAAACAATTCCTTGGTGACATCGAAAGCGAATATGGAGATTTACTGTATTATACAGAAATAAGGTGGCTAAGTCGTGGATTGACACTGGAACGATTTCTAAATTTAATAGAAGAAATTTGAATATTTCTGGCGGAAAAGCAAAGGGATGTCCCGGAACTATAAATCCTGATTGGTTGTGTGATTTGGCTTTTTTAGTTGACATTACAAATCATTTGAATGTCTTGAACACACGGCTTCAAGGCAAAAATCAACTGATGTCCCAGCTCTACGCTCATGTATCATCCTTTCAATGCAAGCTGACACTTTTCAGATCGCAATTGAATTCTGGAAATTACAATCATTTTCCGAATTATAAGAAAATGGCTGAAAAATTCAACAAAACTGCGATTAATTTCAGTTATGTAGAAAAGCCAGATATTTTGATTCAATCTTTTCAAGACAGATTTTCGGAGTTTAAAAAAGTGAAACCTCTGTTGGACATATTCACCAATCCTTTCACGATTTCAGTTGAAAATGCGCCAGAGTCAATGCAGTTAGAAATTACCGACATTCAAAACGACCAAGATTTACGCAACAAATTCAACGAAGAAGACTTGTTGAACTTTTACCGCTGCATTGATAAAAATACGTACAAAGAGAGAATATTAGCGCGCGTGCGCTTTGTTCACATATATGGAGCTTGCATAAAGAAGCTGGTTTTTTTTGGATCGGTGAGTGTGAAATAGTACTGTTTTAACTTTTTGTGTGAGCTCACAAGTTAACACAAAACTTTTTTATAACTGGAATCCGCTTCTAATTTTTGTCTCTCGCGTTTTCAAGCCCAACTCTCTCGCTACTATGGGAGTTTCCTCCGCACCGATCAGTACCAATAGGTGGGATCTACAAGCGCCAAGTTCTTTTACACTGCTTAATTTGTAAGTAGTTAAAAAAAAGCTTTTCTAGCATGCCAACGTTACCTTCTTTCTGCTTAGCCTTTTCCCAACTATATTTGGTTCGGCTTCCAGTCTAACCAGATGCAGCTGCCACATGGAAACCGCCTATGTGACCTCCACAACCCAATTACTGGGTAACATTATACCCAAGACTGGTTGTCAGACTTTTCTGCTTCTAACTAGGTACCCGTAACGACTGTCAAATATCTACGATTGACAGCCGGGACCAACGGCTTACCTTGCTTTCCAAGGCACGCAGGGGTCTCGATATGTAATGGATGGTCACCCATCCAGGAACCGTCCTCTGCAAGCGTAGCTAAACTTTCGATCGACCCATGCGGCTGTTACCATTTAGCTACTATACAGGGTATTTTTGACAGCCCTCCGCAAACTGATACCACCCGCTTCAGTACATCATATTAAGATGACCGGTACATGAAATTCTTTCAGGAACATTAAGGGAATCCAAAAAACCAGATTTGTTTTATGGGGGGACATCGTGATCACTTACCTCACACGCAATGTATCGTTACCGTGGCAAAACGCACGTAGCAGACGGCAGCGCAGTGAGCTTGAGCGAGGCTGCCCCCGCCCCCCGCGCGCTCCCCGGCGCTCCTGGGCCGCGTCTTTTATTACGTTACGTTACGTTACGGCATAATTTTTTTTTTCTGAGAAAATTTCCAGTGGGGTATGATTCAGAATAAGGAGCTGAATCAATCCTGTGTTTTGTGGAGGGCTGTCAAAAACACCCTGTATAATACCTAAAATTACTTATGACAAACAATGTATAAGTTACCTATCAACACTTAATTAAAGCTTGTCCAGCCGCAACACAACCGCAAAGACGAGACACTTTCCTTAAGCCTTGCCGAAAGCCAGTCGGCTCTTTTTCCCATAAATCTGCCTTTATTTTATGTCCGTATGGTATTAGTGGGGATGTGAGATATTGGCAAATAGTCAGATAATAACATAGGTTTATCGGTAACTAAGTGCGTGCTGTGAAAGAGGTCTTATTAATAATTGGACACAAGTTGTTTAAAAAAAAACTTTACTAAATTTGACTTGGTTTTAGCTAGGAAAAGTAATAGGTAGGTACTTATGTAGAGCTACTTGTACTTATGTACAATACAAACTATAGCTTTTTTATACGGTCCCTGTCGAAGAACTAGCTAGCGTGGTGCCGTGTTTGTTAGAGAGGTATCTACAGAATGTAGAAAGAAAGAAAAAAAACGATAGAAAATACGCTTAATTGCGGTAAACATGACGCAGAGAATGAACACAAACACAAAAAAGAACAAGTTGGAGTAAAATATGCGTCACATCCACGCAAAACGGCCATCGCTCAGCATAATGCTACGACCCTATGCGAGACAGTGAAAGCTCAGCGTTAGCTTAAACGCGGAACATACTTCAAGGGGTGGAAGTAGGTACGTACTCATGACAATGAACCACTCTGAAATATGAAACAAAAAATATGCTGTTCCCTCCATTTTGTCGAGTTACGCGAACATTACATAGATGTAGGTAAGTATGAAGCAGCATTTTATTCGCGATTTTCGCGGTTCCTCAATAGATACAGGTTGTTAAATTTCATGAGAACTTCACTTACAGTGCATCCCTCGTTTCCTGTAGGTAAGTACCTAATAATCTGGAATCTGAAACCTATTCCTAAGGAAAATAAATTAATATCAGTAGTAGAGTATCCGTTCTATCAAACAAGAAGTAACGTAACAACATCATGTAAGAAGTTCTTAGGTTGTTTCGTAGTTTATCGTGATAGATTACTTTGGAACTTCAATCATCTTATCTAATACTTTCGGCACTCTGGTGCGTAGGTACTAAAGTAAAAGTGTCTTAGCATGATGGATTTGTACCTACTAGATAACAAATTGTATAAAATACTGTCATAGAATATTGCGTAATAAACAAGATTGTACACCTACATTTTCTTTGCCCTGAAGTTTTTATGTAGGTAACTACCTAATTTATAATCATTACCTACCTACTAGCCGCGCCCGGCGGTGTCACTCGCATAAATCTCGATCCCGTGGGAATATAGGTACTAAAAGTATTATGTGTCCTAACCCATGTCATGGTCTACCCGTGTGCAAAATTTCATCCAAATTAGTTCTGCCGTTTTAGCGTGAAATCATAAAAAAAACAAACAAACTCATTTTCACATTTTTATAATATTATTTAGGATTAATAATATCACTAATCATGTATCATAATTAATAACCAAGTGATATTCTAGCTACTTATATTAAAATATCCTCAATTTTACCATCCCAAATTACAAGAAAAACCTTTTAACCAAACCTTTTAAATTAAATGGGTACTTCGGTACCCAAGGGGTGCATCAGATTGACAATCAGTCGCGCACCATCTTGTTGCCTGGCTATATTATTTAATTCTACTACAGCATGAGATGTTCTTAAATAGTTCATGATGTTATTAATGATAATACTGGTCTCAATGCAGCAAACCAAGAGTATGTGGTAGGTATACCTATTATAGTCAAACTCGTAATTGCTTTCTTTACCTACAAAGCTATGGCTGCGTTCAAATTGAATCAAAATTTGTATAATATGTTAAAAATGTACTCACTACGGAACACCGTAGAATGCACCTTTTAAAAGTTAGAAGCAAAAAACTGAAAGATTACCGAAAATTTTTAGGTTTTTCGAGCACCACGCAGTTAGCACAGGTCTTTCGAAGCTGCAAACTTGGTTTTACATTACTGGTTTGGTTTACTGGTTTGGTTTTACTATCCTAACAACATCTCAAAAATCAGTGCACTGTAATTTTTTGACACACCGCGGTTGGTGCGGTGCGACCTTGCCTTCTGAACCGCTGGTCCCGGGTTCGATCCCCGGACAAGTCAAACATTTGTGTGCATGTACATGTCTGTTTGACCTGTGTCTGGGTGTGTATATGTATATAAGTATGTATATCAGTCATCAGGTTACCGTAGTACAGGCTCTACCTAGTTCGGGATCTGAAGACCTTGTGTGGATCTTGTCTCATAATTAATTAATTAATATTAATTTATATTTATTTCTGCGACCTAGGATTTTTTAATCACTGGACTAACTGTCGCAATTATTCAAATAGACTTTTCACACCACCTGCTCGAAAATGTCAAATTATATGTCAAGCAACCTTAACCCAAAGTGAGTCATTAGTGGCCGGGGGCACAGCCGGTCAATAATGTTGTACTGGATTTCATTATGACCCGCTGGTCAATAATGTGATTTCAATTTGGAATCTCACATGCTCAGCTAAATTGGCAGTATAGTACTAACAAACACCCTTTGGTGCCAGAAAGAGGAAAGCTATTCTCGAAACCCTTACTACGCGTGGATGATATTCTCGATTTCCTACAAAATCATAACGACTGCTTCTTCATATCGTTGCCATGTTTTCGAAGACATAATATTGTAAGAATAATTAGATAAATACGAACCATTTTTTAAAAGGAATGGAATAACATTAAAACTGGCATTAATAATAACAAATACCGTACCGCGCCGTAATACCGTAATAGTAATTGGCTGTAACAATTAGTAAATTTATTTTAAGTAAACTGCGCTAAGATTGCTGTGGATTTTGTGAAAAAATAAATAAATAATAAAACCTATCTATACTACAGTCGATTTATCACATTTAATAAATACTTTGTTTTTCGTAATATGGCTATTATTTTCTCACAGTAGGTGTAAAAAGTAGAGTATCCTCCTCTGGGCTAAAGGTGTCTTTGCCTTGGGCTAGCTTGAATCTCGAGCGCAATGAAGGATTCTTGTATTAACTCCCTCGCTTCGCTCGTGAGTTAAACTCTTAACTCCCTCGCTGCGCTCGGGAGTTAAATCCCGATTCCTTCATTGCGCTCGAGATTCAATATGACGCCCGTGACATAAGACACAACTTTAGCCCCTCGGTGCATAATCTACTATTGTCGTTTTAGGACGAGCAAGTGAGATTAAATCATCGAGTGGTAAAAAAAAAGGTGCCTTCGATATTTGTGCCAATTGGCAAAGTATTGTCACGAGTCTAAGTGTTAGCTAAGCATCGCAAGTTCGAGGCCATTGTGGTGCAAATTGTGGAAGTGCCACAGATGTTTCTGGGTAGCCTTCAACAATCTTGGAAGCTGTTCCGAAATATCTCAGAAGTTTTCTTTATTAGAACCGGGGCCTGTGTTTGTAATAAGAGAGGATAGAAACTGGTTAAAAAGATAAGGTAATAAGTCCCAAGTTAACTTAATTCGGCATTTTCATGAAATACGTACCAACAGTAATTACAGTTTTCTTCATCATCCTTTTTAGCATTCATAATCATCATCGTCATTCTCTCGTCGTTTTTCCAAATTATTATTATTATTTTTTTTTTTATGAGACAACATTCACACAAGGTCTTCAGGTCCCGAACTAGGCAGAGCCTGTACTACGGTAACCTGATGACTGATATACATACTTATATACATATACACACCCAGACACAGGTCAAACAGACATGTCCATGCACACAAATGTTTGACTTGTCCGGGGATCGAACCCGGGACCAGCGGCTCAGAAGGCAGGGTCGCTACCAACTGCGCCAACCGGTCAGTTTTATCTTCCATACTTTTCAAGTAGTCGACATCTCGGTAGTCACCCTTTTTCTAGCTATATCATCCACCGTCCATCGTCACACAGTCCATCCACCGTTTCTGTGGTCTTCCCCTACTCTTAGCCATCTACATTCATACCTACCGAAAACGTTCCTCACGAAACTTTCGTCATTCCTCCGCATCACATCTTTTTAGCAGTCATGTTCTTACCTAGGTAATGTAAGGTGTAGGTTACCTACCTAATGTAGGTAACGTAATGCATCATTTAAAAAAAAACTAACAATTTTCCTTTAAAATACAATCCAGTTAATATATTTCAGTTTGCTTCACCTCCGCATATAATCATCCATCAAAGAATGTAAGACATTTACCTCTACGTCCTGGTTTCAAAGTAAATGATCGAGCACGAATGGCATTCAACAGTAGTGCGGAATGCAGATTCCTTTGCTTTGAGCAGCCTGGCAATATTACGAAGAGAGCTACAACCGGTAGAAAGAGGTAGATTAAATGAAACCCGATGAGAATGCTTCAGAGAAAAATACAAGCTTTAAACCTAGATTAACTTTTTATAAGATTGTCGAGGCCTTTGTTCTTTTAGTTTTTGTGAAGCAGAAAATGTTATGCAAGAGAATTACATAGGGTTCTGTGGTTGTTTCTATTCTTGTTTGGGTAACTTGATTTCCTTGGCTTGTATATCTAGGGCAGTTATTTAGTTCAAAGTTACAGAGGAAAACATTTGTGGTTTTAATTTGAAAAAATCGAAAAGAGTACTTACCTTTGTCACGAAATGAGGTGTTTTATCCTGCTTCATTTTTTTTTTTGGTGGCTAACTGACTTGGTTAATAGGCAACGCACAGCCGAACCCACTGAAAATTTTGAATGATTATAAATTATAGTTCTATGAGGATGAGTAGATTGTATTACCTAAGTGAGGTTTGAAATGAATCCAACATGGCATAGATGTTTTAATCGATCGCGGCAAAAGCTAGCAATAGGTAGATAAAAACCGACCTTACAAGGCCAGGTTTTACAGGTGATCGGATGTTAGCGGCCAGCTACGTGACATGTTCCGAATGGCTGGATAAAGGCTTGTTACGACTCATCTCATCCACTGACCGAGCCGCGCTTGAACGTGGAACACCGTGCTTTTTGTTTTGTTTCTTTTTTGTACTCGGAACATACATATTCGGAACAAAGTCAGTTAGGTTTCGAATTTAGAGTGCCGCGCGGCTGTTGTTTTTTTAATCGAGTTCAAAAAAGGATAAAGTTTCGATGCAAGTATTGTAGGTATGAAAAATAGAAGGACTACTCATTTGGCCTTTGGCCCTGTTATGTTAAAGTAAAATAAATAAATAGAGGACTACTTCAGGGAATTGAATACCCATTAAAATGCCCTTATATGCGTTATCTTATAAAAGTGCAATTGTTGTTGTTTTCAATGCTGGACAAACGCCGAGAGTCAAAAACCCAACATTAGATAGGTACGCTTATAATATGCATTACTGACCGACTGATTCGACTGACCGATTGGCGCAAGTGGTAGCGACCCTGCCTTCTGAGCCGCTGGTTCCTGGTTCGATCCCCGGACATGTCAAACATTTGTGTGCATGAACATGTCTGTTTGACCTGTGTCTGGGTGTGTATATGTATATCAGTCATCAGGTTACCGTAGTACAGGCTCTGCCTAGTTCGGAACCTGAAGACCTTGTGTGGATGTTGTCCCATATTATTATTATTATTATTCCCGAGACAGGAACCTCCTCACGATACGAGCCGTATCGAGGAGTACTGCTTTCTGAATCAGGCCCTTGATCCAACCGCCTAACGAGAGCCTCGAAAGATGTTGATCGAGGCTTTCGGCCATCAGGCCATTGGCCGATACGACAATCGGCACAATGACAGCCGAGCTCACATTCCACATGTCAACAACCTCGTGTGCTAAGTCGAGATATTTGATGTGTTTCTCTTTCTCAGCTTTCACGAGGTTCTCGTCATGTGGAATGGTAACATGAATAATCATTGTGCGGCGCGCTAATCGATCTATCACCACTATATCAGGCTTATTGGCGACCATAGTCCTGCCAGTAATGATAGACCGATCCCAGTACAACGTGACTTGGTCATTTTCGAGAACTGGGTCGGGCGAATAGTTGTAATACGGTACCTCGGTATCCACAAGTTTATATTTTAAAGCAAGTTGCTGGTGTATAATCCTGGCTACTTGGGTATGCCTGTGCAAGTACTCGCCGTTAGCCAGACGAGAACAACCAGAGATAATATGTCTGATGGATTCACCTGGACGGTGGCATGCCCGACACACGTCAACCGTCCCGTCTTTCATAATATGTCTCCGGTAGTTATTCGTCAAGATAACTTCGTCCATAATTGCACAGACGAAACCTTCAGTTTCCCCGAAAAGGTCACCAAAACGAAGCCAGGATACGGACGCTAAGAAGTCTACACCGGGCTGATGAAGAGCCCGGTAGAAGCGCCCGTGAAGCTCCTTGCTTTGCCATACCTCCTTGCGGTTATCGGTAGTAAGTACTACAGGTTTGCGCCAGTTCTCTTTAGCCATGGAGAGCGGGGTGAGCCCCTTGTCTACTGCGACCACATCACGGTGCATACCCATTTCAGCTTTTAAAAAATATTCCCTGAGACTGCAGACCTTGCGGTTGTGGAGGGTCTTCGCATTTAAAAAGTCTCGACCCCCGCACTTCCGCGGGATGTACAGTCTCATCACCGAAGAACGTGGGTGATGCATCCGATTTGCAGTCAGTAGTGTACGGACCCTCCTATCCAGGGCGTCGAGTTCAGTCTGAGTCCATTTGAGTATGCCAAAAGAGTACATTAAAACCGGCATGACCCACCTATTATTAGTTTACATTTAGATGTCGCACAGTGTTCGTGAAAACGGGCATAGGTAAGGCGTATACTAGGTACAACGTGTATCAGGTGTGGTACGGACAATCAAGCTGAACAGCTTAAGTACCTACTCCATGGGACCAACATCCTAATCGCAAAATACCATTCAATGACCGCCCATTTCTGAAACACGCTGTTTAATTACGAGGTTAGATATAAGTGGTTAGGTATCTATGATTTCTATTCACCAAACTTTCCAAAATCATTGGCACACAACCAAGTATAAGATTACGCAGAAAATTATTCATTTGTTGGCTGAATCTAGCAGAAGATTAACATAAGACAGTTAACAATAGTTTCTGATTTATGATCTACTTATTGAGAGACACAATAGTTATTGTAAGAGAAAGTGATTTATGTGCTAGAATAAATACAGCTTATGTTTAAGTTGATTATATTATAAAGTTCTAAATACTAAGACCTCGCAAGTATGAATAGGGCAGCGTTTTGGAAGTTACGCCACATCTTCTCGTACTACATACCGCAGTATCTCGAGACGAAAGTCTTTGACCAGTGCGTGTTGCCAGTGATGACCTATCTGTGGTACTGAAACGTGGTCGCTCACAATGGGCCTTTTTAGAAGGCTGAAAGTCACTCAAAGGGCAGTGGAGAGGGCTATGCTTGGAGTTTCCCTACGTGATAGAATCAAAAATGAAGAGATCCACAGGAGAACCAAGGTAACTGACATAGCCCGAAGAATTGCCAAACAGAAGTGGCAGTGGGCAGGGCACGTTGCTCACAGAACAGATGGCCAACGGGGCCGAAAGGTTCTGGAGTGATGACCGCGTACCGGAAGATGTAGCGTTGGAAGGCCTTCCACAAGGTGGACCGATGATCTTGTGAAGATCGCAGGTATTCGCTGGATGCGGGAAGCATAGAACCGGGCCATGTGGCGGTGCTTGGGAGAGGCCTATGTCCAGCAGTCGACGTCTTTTAGCTGAAATGAATGTGTAGGGGTATCTACATCGCCACATGCGTGCTGCGCGTCATACTGACGTCACGCAAATCCTGCATCGCGCAAGCAGAGTTTACCGCGCGACTAGCATATAATAATATACAACTTCCCGACATCAACCGACGGGCAGTTGCCCACCAGACACGACACCCGTCTGGTCTGAGGATCCTCCCTTTTCTATGGAGGTATGAGTGAACTTTACACCCTGTTCCTCGTGCCTCTATAAATGAAAGTACGAATAGATACGTCTTGTAGAATACGGGACATTACACATTTAACAATGTGAGGCCATCTTCATTATCGCATCGCAATCGACTTGGTACCTTTAAATAACAAATACAATATAATTTTTAAGCATTGTTAACCCTTTCATTGCCACCTCTATTTTCATGACGCCCGCTATAAACACGCCACGCGGGTTAGCGGCACTCAACACCGAAACAAACACGTTAATGATGCGAGAGTGACACTAAATAACGTTGTTTGTAATGTTTATAACCATATTTTTGTGTTTTAAAGCATTTTTTATACCAATGATGATTGATATTCACTAAAAGTTTTAATTTGATCGCATGAATGTTAGTATTCAGATTCTTTTGAAATAAGTACTTAGGTACCTAATTTGATAAAAATTAAAGTGAATCTCAATTAGCTATTGCGATTCACTTTAATTTTTATCAAAATATAAACTTTTATTATAAAATAGAGCACAGTTACTTAGGTATTTGTCTGAACTAGGTTGAACCTGTGCTTCAGGCTAGGAAGTGCATAGTTTATGTCAGAAATTAAAATTAGGAAAATAAAAGTAAAATGCATAGGTACTATATCATTACATCTCTTGTTAATAACTTTTTATCAACGTTGGGAAAACTGTTGCCGAACAGATTCCGAAACATTATTGTGAGACATGTTGGTCACACGAGTGACAAGACAAGACAACGACTGACAAGAGTGGTGAATGGAGGATTAGTAAGCAGTAAACTCGAATTAGATTCACGCTGTTCGTCTTCTAAGAAGGTAAGCTTGTGAACGCGTAGCAATTATTATGTATAATTATACTAGTTCATAAATATTTATGTCAATGAACATTATAATAATATTTAATATATCTCTTGCGGCTTCAGTCACGTGACTTCATTTTAGCGGCTATAGAGATAATAATTAAATGCTGTTCGTTGGAAGTGCATCACTTGAGAACGACTGCACCGATTTGGGTGATTTTTGTTTTAAAAAGTTCGTACCTAATAGTCCGAATTAGGTTTATAGCAAATAACATTTCGAAAAGTTTCCCGGATTTTTTTTAATTTGTGTAACATTTATCTACGTCCCTTTTCTATGGGATTTTTCTGTTAAAGAAAAAAAAAAAAGAAATCAGTTTTCATTATAAGTTTTCAATGTTTTACTCTAGAAAAATACGTTTCTGTGAAGCATCAGTTGATTTTCTCGTCACCAGACCGCCCGCAGAGAGGTGCAAAGTTTACGTGTCATCGAATCCAGTATTGTCAGCAAAACCAATTCGCAGAGTGTGCCTCAACAGATTATTAAACTCGCCATGGACGTGGATTAGTTAGGTATTTGTGACAGGAGTCAGGAATCAAAGGAATATCTAATATATGACAAGACATGTACCTATTTACCTAATCTGGCCCGCAATATTCGCTGTAGAACCGATGACCTTTAAGAAAGACGCGCTTTTTGGAGGAGCACTTTTTATTAATCCTGATACAACTTAACGCTACGCATTCGAAACGTTATCTTTTACGTCACTTTCGTGATCTTTAAGCGACTGAGCACCAGATAAATTGAAACATTTGCTCCTGAACAAACGTAAGTAGGTACAGTCTGCATCAAAAATATGTTTATTTATCTACTTACATTTAAGAACCCAATTTACATATACACTTCTCATCAAAAACATCGAAACACCTGTGAAGTTTGATCTTGTGTGAGTTGTATGTATTTTTTTTACTTTATACAAAAAAAAAACAGTTTATTGCGGATATTGTAAGGTACGTAACGTGTTTTGTTCTACAGGTATAAAGAAGAATGCTTAAAGAAGAAGAAGGCTTTAAGAAGAATTTGTAAAATGTTAGAAACAAAGACGTAAAAAAAAAACTTTAATCAGTATCTCGTATTTCCTCCCCAGGCTCTTATGACTGCTTCCATGCGGTTCCTGGTAGAACGGGTGAGAGTCACAATCTTGTGTTGTGGGATGTTATCCCACTCTTCTTGTATAGCTGTTTTAAGATGGCCAAGCGTCTCCGGAGCAGGATCACACGCTCTGACTCTTCTCTTCTACATATGCCATAGGTTTTCTATGGGATTTATATCCGGGCTTCTTGCTGGCCCGCCCATAACCGTAATACCGACTTCGCTCAGGTATTCATTTACAATGCCTACGGTATGAGCTGTGCCATTGTCCTGCATAAAAATTAACTCTTCGCCAGTAAAATGTGCGTAGGGTAACACATGAGGCTCTAGGCACTCTTCGATGTAGCGTGACCCATTTAATGAGGGTAAGCGAGATCCAGATACTAAAGCGAGTTCGAGTTTTCCATCAGCGCTTATGCCTCTCCTGTGGCCTCCTCAAACCGTCCATGAACCGCCACCGTCAATGACTCTTTCTTCAATCCAGCACTGTGCAAAACGCTCTCCCTCTCTTTGATACACCTTTTTCCTTCCGTCGTTACCATACAGCATGATCTTACTCTCGTCAGAAAAGAGAACTTTGCTCCATTGAAGGTATGACCAATTTAATTGCTCACGTGCAAATTTAAGGCGCGCTCTTCGGTGGTCTACCGTAAATTTTGGACCATTACCTAGCTGGTTTATGAGGTTTTAGGCCAAGCTCCGCCAATCTTTATCCAAAGACGTGACTCGATATCTACCAGATCCTGGACGGCGAATAAACATACCAGTCTCTCGATAACGCTGATACACTTTAGTGGCAGCAGAGAGGTTAAGATGCAATCGTGCAGCCACAACACGCTGACTATGCCCTGAATCCAGCAACGCTACGATTTGTGCGGCTTCCGTGGGCGAGATATACATATTTTTTACAAAAAAATCTTAGCATAGTTAACAATTCCTATTAAAAAAAGATATTTTTTTGAAAAAAATACGTGATTAAATGCAGTGCAAAAATGAATGTATAGATTGTTTGTAATGTCGAAATAACAGCTTTCTACTAAGTGTATATGAAGTATATACGGTACTTCTAAATAACCAAAAAAAAAAAGTATTTTTAAAATGTTTGTCTGTCTGTCTGTTCCGGCTAATATCCGAAACGGCTGACGGCCGACTGATTTTGACTGGACTTTCACTGGCAGATAGCTGATGTTATAAGAAGTAACTTAGGCTACTTTTATTTTAGAAAAATAATTAGGGATCCGCTCAAAAAAATTAAAACCCATGAAATTTCCGACAACCACGCGGGCAAAGCCGCGGGCAAAAGCATTATATGTAAAACATTTTGAGGCTACAAAATCATATTTATAAGTACCTATAATATTATGGAACATAGTTTTCACCTGGACTGAGGGGCTGCGTAATAACAGCTGCACAGGTCGATCGATCAAGTTAAGCTGCGCTTGCCGCAGTCAGTCCATGGATAGGTGACCATCTTTACATACCGAGACCCTCCGTGCCTCGGATAAACCTTAAGCCGTTGGTCACGGCTGTCATTCTTGGATCTTTGACAGTCGTTACGGGACTTCAGAAGCCTGAAAGTTTGACAATTAGTACAAGATACCAAACGGTATTGTATTACTCAGTTACTGGGTTGTGGAGGTCAGATAGGCAGTCTCCATGTAAAATACTGGTATTCAGTTGCATCCGGTCAGACTGGAAGCTAACCCCAACATAGTTGGGAAAAGACCAAACAGATTGATTGAGTTTTCACCTGGACCTGGTGTATATCTATCTGTGTGTAAATATTAAAATAAGAAAGGTATAATATGTGTAACAAATAACGATAAAATCAATTACTCATTGATATTACACTATTACTATCACTATGCACTGAGAGTACTGCTGCGGATGCCTTGGCGTTGTAGTGCATCAGGGATGTTTGCGGATAATAATATTAATGGTTTTGCCACCATTATTAGGAATAGATGTGCATCCCTGATGATGCGTGTTCGCGGCAGCACCAACAGTAGTCTCAGTGTGTTCGCAGATCGGTGGGATTGCCCGATGATGAGGAGGTGGATGCAGCTCCACGCTGAATTTTAATTAAATATCTGTATCTGTAACCTACTAACATTAGAAGTTAAGTTGTTACTAACCCTGTGGACTCCGCCCTGAAATAAAAGTTTTCTATTCTATTCTAATAAGATTGTAGACAAATAAATGAATACTGGTCGATGTACCTACCTATACATCTTTGAGGCTGACTGTACCTACCTAGAAAGATGCGAAGTTTTCCGTGCCATCAGCCCCAGTACTGTAAGCAAAGCCTCACAAAGCATCTCTCCACAGGATATTAAGTGTCCCATTGACGTGGATTAGTTACGTCATTGTGGCGCGAGTCTCATGTTACCTAAATAAAGGTAAATATTTGGTGACGCTTCCCGTACTGCGTTCGAGGAAATGACTTGTCGTTGAGAAGTTATTGTGTTTACGTTTCATACAATGTTTGCGATCGTTTTGGTGAAATAGGTACGCAAATAAAGGTAACCTGTTTAGAATTTCTGAGAAATGCTGTTTCATAATGTAGGACCCGATCGAAAAATAAATAGGTCGTAACTCGTAACTATTCAAAAAGTGGAAGACCTACAGAACTTCGCCACAGACATAGATGAGACTCGCACAGACCAGGGAACCATGGCACAAGAGAAGAGTTCTTTACTCACCAGTAGGTGGAACAAGATGGCCACTGATGATGATGATGATGATTCAAAAATTCGTGTTGCCATACTCATGTGTATACATAGGTTCTGTCATCAAAAGAGGGTCGTCGGATATAGTTGATGTTTAGTAAGAAACCGATGGAGGTTTTCGAATAAATTAATAAAAATAACAAGTCTTCCAGAAAAAAAAAACACTACTAAGTGAAAAATAACTTTAATTTCGGAAGTCGGTGTCTTTGGGTCTGTATTTTAGTTTTTGCCACCGACTTCCGAAATTAAAGTTATTTTTCACTTAGTAGTGTTTTTTTTTTCTGGAAGACTTGTTTTTTTTTTTGTAAAAAGTATTTTTTTTTCACTTTTAAGTTCACACCAATTCGAACACGATCGCCTTACACGTTCACGTCCGTTTGAAGGCGGTTTTTTTATTTAAAATAATTTATGGTTGATTTTTTTTATACTGCTGGACCGATTTCGATAAAAATTAAATGGAACCCTTTGAAACAAAAAATAATTTTACAAATCGGTTCAGGCATTTCGAGTAATCGGTTCCGATAAGTATACGATTGGAAGTTGAATTAAAGATGAAAATGGCTGGGTACCGAATACTCCTACTGTCCCCGGTTACTTATTTATTTATTTACTTTAAGGTTCACCCACAGCACATACATATACATACAGATAGTAAATCAGACGGTAATATTGTAATATACACGATCAATTTTACATCGTTCTGGAGCCGAAACACAGTAACTCCAGACGATTAATAGTTACTATTGGCATTGTTATAATTTTTTTAAGACATCTAATATAGAAGTTAGAAATTTATCACTTTTATTTTGTCATTCGAGTTAAATCTTAGTAGCCCTTCCACTATTTCATTCAACAATTTCAAAAATTTTATTTCAATATTTCGCAACATTGTATGCGGTCCACTCGGTGATGATGACGTAGGCCGGGACAGCTGTCGTTGGTTGAATAACCTGCTGCAAGTAGGTATTTTATTTCAGGTAGGTACGATTTAGGTTGGTGTAAGTTCATTTACCTCCGTTATCTCTCGTTTGTATTGGAACCTAATTGGACGCACGGCACGGTGTTTACCACTATCACATCTCCTCGTAAACGAGAGAAATTAATTGAAATTTCATTCACTACTCTCGCATCACGAAATCACTAGTAATCGTACGGTCTATTACCTCAACTAGACATGACGAGTACGCTTGTGAGTTGTATTTAAGGCCTTGAATCGAGTGTCGAGCTAATAAGTACTTAAAAAGCATACAGCTACCTACCATAATAAAATTATGATGATTAAAAATAATACTGCCTAAACGAAGTTTTACAATGTAGGTAACTTGCAGCTGCGAGACGACGCGACGCGGCGACGGCTTCTACAAAGGCAGGCAATTCAAGCAGAAAAATGAATCGTTTTGTCTGTCAAATAGAGTTCATTATAAGTTGGTGGTGCCCTTGTCTATGAAAATATTGGACCGAATTAAGACCTTATTTTTATAAAGTTAACCGCTGAATTCGAATGTGCATCAATTCTGTGGCTTCTCAGAATAATTTTAGTAAACTGCGTACCTACTTTACCTTGTACCTAGTTTGGTGAAATTTCTATTTGTTACCGTTTACGGTTAAGGAATAAAGTCTGAATTCGCTGTTCGTATTTTTATTTGTGTACCTATTTATCTATTGCATAATATGTGTTTTTAATTATGTTTAAAGAAGTCGGCGCGTAAGAAGTTAGCGGCGATCGGCAACCTCTGTGACGAACTAAGTTCATACGCATAGATAAAATAGACATAGTACTAGTAGGTACTACGACCATATGTTTAGAGTATAAATAAGTTTAAATCCGCTTAAATAGTGGTGGTACGTCCAAATGGCAAGCAGGAATTTTAATGTAATAGAACGTTTAAAAAAAAGGAATTTCATGTATCTCACTGGTTAGGCAATTGAGAGGCGGGTTTTCTAGTTCAAAACTAGCTTGAAGAAGTTTTGAAAATGATATTGATTAGGCAGGAATAACGTTTATGGTACTTTTATGTTGGTCGCGGTCGCGGCATCGTTTGTGTTTGAGACGGAGAATCTGTTCGTCGGCACGCGTCTCGCGGTTGTTTTTAGCGCCACTAGCGGATGAACTAATAAGATACATACACACGAGTGTAATTTAATTCGTTATTCAAGCCATAGGTACTTCTCTGTTTTGCTTTGTATTGAAGGTTCGCTATACGTCGCGGTCATCAGTACCTACTTGCACGTTGTTGCTGTAGATGTAATAAATCGTTTGATTCCGCATTCATAACCATTGTTTGATTTCAATTGCGTTTATCTACTTAACAGTTAAATAACTCTAATTTTTCCTTCATACTTTCTACGGGCTTAGGACCGTCGCGTCAGTAATAAGTACATGTTACGTATCTAAGTACGTAAGTACTTACTTACTTGTAGGTACCTACTCTTTTATTCAGAAAAAGTACTTACCTACTGCAGGCGCAGGCGTATTTAAAAAATTGGAGCTACACACATCAAAAGTGTCTAGGGATCAAGCATTTTTATGCGGATTTCTTGAGATTAAGATGTGGCTTTGTAATAAATTTATGATTTTATAAATTTATATGGATCCTTTTTGGTGCATTTCATAATTTGAATCAGGAACTGTGAATCAAATTCGAGTAAAAGATGAAAATCAGCTGTCAATATTTTCCCTATAAAAACATACAACGCATTGAAGACATTATTAGTGCTACTGTTTCCCTACTACTGATTAAAACCAACGTTATTATGGAGCGGCGACGTCATTTAAGCAGGGAAGAAATGCTCAGAGCCGTGGGAATGATAGAAGCTGGTTCCCGGCAACGTACTGTGGCTTTAGCTCTGAATACAAGTCAGAGTGTTATCAGTCGACTTTGGACACGTTACCGAAGCACTGGTACCGTGGCTGAGCGCCATGGAGGACGGTATCGCTGCACCACACGGAGACAAGACCGATACATTCAAATCTTAACTCGAAGAGCTCCAACAATAACCGCCATGATGTTAGCCGTGAGGCTTCATCACTCTTCAGGGAACTTAATTAGCGACCAAACAGTCAGAAACCGCTTGCATGAAGTGAACCTTCATTCCCGAAGACCGCTACGGGTACCACCTATAGCAATGCACAATCGTAGGATTCGATATCAATGGGCTCTTGAACACAGAAATTGGGCAGAAGAACAATGGCGTTTCGTGTGCTTTTCTGATGAGTCTCGTTTTGGTATGAGACCGGATACAAGACGTATACGACACTGGAGAACCCCTGGACGCCAACAGCGATTAAAATCCTGCCAGGAAGTCCATCCTTATAGTGGTGGAACCATCATGGTATGGGCGGGTATTTGGATCGGCGGAAGAACTGAGTTGATTTGGATCAGAGGCAACCTCAACGCTCAAATTTATGCTGAGACGATTGTATCAGACGTCATCGTTCCTCTACAAGTGCAAATCGGTCCCTTATTTCAGTTAATGCATGATAATGCACGACCGCACACCGCAAGAGTTGTAAGACAGACTCTCGCCGCAGCTAACATCAATGTCCTGCCCTGGCCTGCTCAGTCGCCAGACTTGAACCCGATTGAGCATGCATGGGATATGCTACAGAGAAGAGCTCTGCCGAATATGGAGGGTATCCAGTCGCAAGAAGACCTTTTTTTGTTGTTGCAACGAACATGGGCGGCCATTCCACAGCGTGATTTGGATGAACTCATTTTGAGTATGCCAAACCGATGTTCTTGTGTTGTTAGTGTTCGCGGTAGAAACACGGATTATTAATTGTTTAAGTTACCCAATAAAATTTTAAAGAAAACTGTTATTTAAGTCTTTTTTTCGAACTTTTGTGTTAGTGGTTCAAATGTCAAAAATCCCTTTATTAGGAAAATGGCAAATTTCTTTATTAATGCAAAGGTGACTTGGTTTATCGTTACTGTGACAAACGAAAACACTTTATTTTATGAATCCTTAAAGAAAATTTTAATTAATATCAATCAGGAGAAAAGTTATTGCAAAAATATATGTTGATCCCTAGACACTTTTGATGTGTGTATTTACAAACATAATCAACTTTGGCTAAGGACGTTTAGCTTATTTACAATTTACACTTGCCTGTATCGAAGCAACTGCTCAAAATGGAGTCCACTTCGCTCGATACATAAACGTGCACGTTTAACTAAATTTTCTTTTAATTTTCTTAATGTGTCTCTATCACTTTTCACAACGTTAAAAGCGTCCACTATCGCACTTCTTAAGTCATCCCGAGTAGTACGCTCCTCGGAATAAACTAGTCTTTTAATCTCGGACCACAAATAAAAATCCAGGGGCGTTAAGTCAGGGCTCCTGGCAGGCCAAGCTACAGGGCCACCACGACCTATCCACTGTTCACCAAACACATTGTTTAAGTAGGCACGCACTGCAGTAGCATAATGAGCAGGACATCCATCATGCTGATAGAATAGACCGCGTAAATATGCCAGAGGCACATCCTCTAGCAACTCCGGTATCATATTTTGCAGCATATTCAGGTATGAAGCGCCAGTCAGGTGACCTTCAATAAAAATAGGCCCTATTATTTGGTCATTGATAATGCCTGCCCACACATTCACGCTGAATCTGATCTGATGGTTATCTTCGCGAATGAGGTGCGGGTTTATTAACGACCAATAATGTTCGTTGTGAACATTATACAGACCCACTCGCGTAAATAAGGATTCATCCGTCCACAGTATATTGGCAGTGGCATTTTCCAGCAACCATTGGCATAACGCGATTCTCCTTGGCCCGTCGCCTTCGTAAATAGCGTGTGCTCGACGAAAATGGTATGGATGCAATCCATTCGAATTCAACGTTTTCCACACATAATATTGGCTCACACTGAATCGCCTGGCCGCCATTGTGGTACTACGACGTGGGTCGCGTTCGAAGTACTCGAGTATGTCTTCCTCCAATTCCACCGAGTATGGCAGTCTACCGCGGCCCTGCGCGTGTGTGGGCGCTCGAAACTGTCCATGATCGAGGAGGCGCTGGGTTACAGCCAGGATGGTGGAGGTGAAGGGAACTTGAGGGTCGATGATTCCACGTGCGCGCAGTGAGTTCAGGTGTTCCGGCTGAGCATACAAGCGTCTAGCCTCTTCCAAGTTATGGTTCGCCATCCCATAAAAATCCACCATTGCCCAATACTCCAAGTTGGAGTACACGTATTGCCGACTCATTTTTGGCGCGTAATTAGGTTGCGCGTGCGTGACCGTGACCTAATAAAGCGAAACGCGAGACAATACTAACTAGGAAGGGATAAGAAAAGAAATGGCGGACGGTCGGCTAGACTGTAAGGGGCCGGGGGCGTGGCTTACGGATCATGCTGTCTGATCGATGAATGAATTTTACAATGGGTGCCGTGCGCAAGTGTTGCAGTTCGTCGATACGTTTTACACACATGCATTGATCGCAAGGAAGCGTTACTTCGAGTTCTCACTATTACACAAAAAAAACAATAAATTAGATTTTTCGTGATTTTGTTTTATTGTTACTTATTGAAAATAATAGTGCCAATCGTTTCGAGTTCGATGATCGAGTATATGGCTTTTGGTTCCAGAACGACCTAAAATTGACCGTGTATATGCCAATTACAGGTAAACACAATATTGACATCAACGACGCCAGATTACCGCTTACTCACTAACTTATGTAAGTCTAGGTGTAGGTACAATTGATTAAGAAAGTATAAAAAAGAAAAACAAATAATTAAGTTACGAAAACAAATTAAAAATAAAAACAGAGTAAATAAGATTGGATTTGCACCATTTATCAGAAATTACGACTAAGTTTCATTGGTGTGTAGGGAGGCCAATATTCTTGATTTGAACTTCACCTTAGGGTCGTTATAATATATAGCGTGGCGCTACAATGGTGACATTAATTTAACACGTATAATATACGTTTTCACGTTTTCGTTTCATGATTTTTTTCCCATTAAACTGTATTGTACTGTAACTGTCGCGCAGCGGTCATTTGCTGGGGTCACGGATCATAACTTCACATCAATGAAATTAGAAAGAATAAGCAATACTAGTATGATGAAACAAATGTATAGAATAAGCGAATTGAAGGAAATTTCCTTTGTTCGCTATCCCTTCCACTCGCCGCCGCACCGAGCTCGACTTCTTTTTTTGCTTTTCTAGTGCTACCCGAACGTAGTCCTTTTCTAGTCCTTGACGCACTTTTTCACACTAGTTCGCATAATTACGTCGCGAAAAAGTCGCTTACCTATTGTTTTATTTATTTATTTTTGTGTCACTAGGATAGTAATTAGATTATGGTACTGCGATAAAGACGCTTTGATTTGTTTTCGTTTTCTTATCTAGTAGGTACGTTTACATCTCCTGCGATACGGACGCATTTGTTAGTGCTATTAGTGCTTGTGTAAACTTGTGATCGTGATGGCAGTGATTAGTGATGACAGTTATAACTAATAGTAAAAACAGAGGGTGTTATGATAAGTGTTTGAATAATCACCTCCACTGTAGGTACCCCTTGCGCCGCTCGGTTTCTTTGATAATATGCCGCCAAAGAATTGGACCGATCACGAGTAGGTACAAGACGCGATGCGCGGTTGCCAGCGCGCGAATCGACGCGTTGACGCTCCGAGTTAACGTAAGCCAGTAAGTAATTTCATGAATGAATTTTTGCAAGGATGATCCCAATTATATATATATATCTTTTTTGTTACTTAGTTTGTTTGATTTTTTTTTTAATTTCCGTGTTATTTTAACCAATACATTTTTTCATGATTGATTATTGGGCACTAGCCCTACCCGTGTGTTAAATTAATGTCACCATTGTAGCGCCACGTTATTTATCTGCTTCGGGTACGAACTTATTGAATGAATTAAGATTTTCCCACATTAATGAGTGGTGAGTTGAGACCTATGTTTGTAGCAGTAGTAGGGCGCTGTAATATTGTGGTAATGGGAAAGCGTGGAATTCTAGGATGCGAGATAGCAGTTCACTACAGTCTATGCGACCGTTCAATAGTTTGTGGAGGAACATAAAGCTGTACTTACATAATTCTCCGTTGCCGTAGTGAGTTCATCTTAAAAAAGTTCAGACGCTGTTAAATAGGGACACCTATGGGATAAGCCAAGGGATATAAAAGCGAGGTGTTTACTGAAAGCCCGTTGTATGCTCTCTAGACGCTGAAAATGTATTGCGTGAAAGGGGTCCCAGGCAACACTGGCATACTCCAGCTTGCTACGCACTAAGGCATTGTATAGGACCATTTTAGTTTTAACAGATCTAAATTAGTGTTTCTAACAGATCTAAATGAGAACCTTAGTTAGTTTTTCGTTATTGATTTTATATGATGTTGTGATGTAGGGGGGAGGAGGGGTTGAGTAAACAACGTGATGCGTAGTTCTCCAAGAGCCGGCTGATCACTGACTCCTGTTCCTTTAATTAGTAACGTATATATACATACGAGCTATGTGACAATATGCATAAACTAAGACTGCGAACACAGCATATCTATCTTAACTTAAACTATGTGCTATACGTGATGTTCTGATGTACGTGACTCTACACCACATCACCCCTCTTAAATGAAAAAAAAAAACTAAATTACAATGTGTTTTTTTTTTCCCTATACACTTTAAACTTTACTCTAACTCTTACAATATAATTTTGTTCTATTTTTATGAACCACATCTATCTTATTTTTATATTTAACAATAACATTTGGTGACTCATCCCTTACAACTTCAAACGGTCCATTATAAATGCATTCCAATTTATTGCCTGTCTCGTTTCTCACCAATACCCAGTCACCTTCCTTATAAGCTATAGAATTAAGTTTCTTATCATAACAATGTTTCCTCGCTAACTTACTTGCTATCAAATTCTCTCTCGCATCATTCTGAGCCCTTTGCAATCTATACTTAAATTCTAAAGGATAATCATCAAAATTATACAAAGGTTCAACACTTTCACCTCGCAGATTACTTGGCAACCTACAAATTTTACCGAAAACTAATTCATAAGGTGTATATTTGGTCACAGTATTAACTGTTGTGTTATAAGAAAAACACCAATATGGAATCCAAGAACTCCACGATGATGGATTATTATTCGTCTGTATTCTTAAATACGCACCTAAAGTCTTATGAACGTTTTCCAAAGATCCTATACTTTCATGATGATATGATGTTGACAAGATCTTATTGATGCCCAAGATATTACACAGCTCCACCATTACTTTTGAAATGAACTCAGAGCCCCTATCCGTAGCAATTGCCCGCGGTATCCCATATCTCAAAACAAAATTCTCTACCAAAGCTTTTGCTACCTCATTTGCGGATTTATTCTTTAATGGATAAGCCTCCACAAACTTCGTAAGCTCACACTGAAGAGTCAATATGTAAACATTGCCTTTTTCGTCCCTATCCAACGGTCCCACTACATCTAAATAAATCTTCTCAAACGACGTAGATGCAGTAGTAGTAATTGTCATCGGCTCCCTAGTATGCCTAGAGAACTTTTGCTTCTTACACTTATCACATTTCCCAATGTACTCCATTACATCTTTCCCAATAGATGGCCAATAATAATACTTCTTTATATTATTCACCATCCTGCGTATACCTGCATGACCACTCGTGGGTAAAATATGAAAATCATTCAAAATAACTTCCTTCTCATCCTTTCGTTCCACTCTCCGCAAATCCTTCACCACACACATTTTAAAATCTCCACACATGGAACTACCATTTCCCTTCAAATATTTTGCCATTCTTGTAATAAAATTAACGTTATAACGATTTTTAAAAATAACAACTTCTTTTATGCCTTTTCCAATACAAAAAATGACTATGTCTTTCGACAACTCGTCTCGCGATGATGCCGATAAAGATTCATAGTTCACATAAATACTCGAGTTTTCTGGCATATACACCAAATTGCGCGACTTCGAAAATACCTTTTTACCATTAGTGTTACGTAACATCTTCTCCCATCCATTCAAACATATCTCAACGTCATTTCCTCGTTTTTTAAGAACTTCCACGATCCTAGGGTGATCAGTCCCAGATACCACGGAGTCCGTACCACATACATCTGGCTCTTCCAACTGCTTGTACTGCGCTCTTGTCATTACGG
This sequence comes from Brachylomia viminalis, assembly GCA_937001585.2. Classification (NCBI taxonomy): domain Eukaryota; kingdom Metazoa; phylum Arthropoda; class Insecta; order Lepidoptera; family Noctuidae; genus Brachylomia; species Brachylomia viminalis. The sequence goes on from OW443299.2 coordinate 18,576,396, forward strand.
ATATAGTCTTTTCTCGCATGGTCTTCAAATCTTCACTCGTAATTACTATCCTAGAAAGCGCATCCGCTAGCACATTTTCTTTCCCCTTAATATATTCAACCTCAAAATCGTACTCTTCTAAACACAAACGAAACTTAGTCAACCTACTTGATGGATCGGTCATGTTAAACAAATACAATAGCGGCCGGTGATCCGTTTTTACGACGAACCTCCGTCCGTACAAATATGGCCTAAAATATTTAACTGACCAAACTATCGCCAATAACTCCTTCTCTATTATAGGATAATTTAACTCACTCTTCCCTAAAGACCTACTAGCATATGCAACGGGTTTTCCGTTCCCATTACACAACACACTTCCCACAGCGTACCCCGAACTATCGGTCTGCAATATAAAACTGTTGCCATCAGAAAAATCTGGATAATCCAACACCGGTGGATTCATTAACGCTTCCTTTAGCAACAAAAATGACTTCTCGCACTCATCGGTCCAAGTAAACAAAACATTTCTTTTACATAGCCTATTCATAGGAACCACTATACTAGCAAAATTCGGTATGAACTTCCTATAATAATTCGCAAATGCCACAAACCGTTTTACCTCATCAACCGTTGATGGACGTGGATAACCCCTTATGACTTCAACCTTCTCCGGATCTGGTGAAATACCTTCCGCCGAAATAACGTGCCCCAAATATAGTACTTGCTTCTTCAAAAATTCACATTTGGATGGATTCAACTTAAGATTTACTTCCCTTAGGCGTGTAAAAACTGACACAAGGTTTCGGTTATGCTCATCCAAATTCCGCCCAAAAATAATTAGATCATCCAAATAAACCAGACATCTGTCATAATTCAATCCAGACATGGCTACAGTCATTAACCTGCTAAAAGAACTCGGACTTATCTTCAACCCCATTGGTAACCTACACATCTGATATTGCCCCTTATCTGTTGTGAAAGCAGTGTACTTCCTACTACTTTCTTCTAAAGCACATTGATAATAAGACTGCGACAAATCACAGTGACTAAAGTAAACAGCACCCGACATCGAATCTAAAATTTCACTTATATTCGGCAATGGAAACTTATCATCCTGTATCCTTTCGTTCAACTGCCTGTAATCTATCACCACGCGCCACTTCTTCTCCCCACTACGATCTGCTTTCTTGGGTACAACTAAAACAGGACTAGACCACTCGCTAACCGCCTCCTCAATAATATTACTATCCAGCATCTCCTGCACTTGCCTATCAACCTCCTTCTTCTGCACATAAGGTATCCTATATTGCCTCCTATAAACTGGAGTTACATTCTCCTTCAACCTTATTGACTGCTCATACACATTCGTGACAGCCAATTTATCTCCCGGAACATGAAATATATCCGAATATTTCGCGCAAATTTGCTCAACCGATAATCGCTCCTCGGCACTCAAATAGTCAAGCTTAAGTAATGAAAATATTTCCTTAACACGCTCAACGTCCATCTCCGGCTCCGCAAAATTACAACAATCGAAATCACTTAATGGATAAACTGTAACATCGGACACACTACACACAACTTCCTCAGAGTTTGTGTTTAAAATCCTAATGGGTATCATCCCATTCCTAGGCCTAGCCATCACACTAGCCAAGAAAACCCCTTCTCGCAATTCTTTCCTAAACACTACACAATCTTCTGCTCTGTTAACGGGGAAATACCTAACCACCTCACACCGCGGAGGAATAGTCAACACGTAACCATAGGACTTAAGCGGTATCGAAACCGTCTGCCGTCCACAATCCTCAAGAGACAACCTGTTTACCGAAAAATCTATAATACCACTATACCTCTGCAAGAAATCCTGGCCCAATATGCCAACCGACTTACATGGCAAATCATCAAATACATAAAACTTATGCACGAACGAACACCGCCCGTACCCCAACTTCAAGCACACATAACCTATAGCCCGCAAACTACCTCCTACACCATTAATCACTAAGTCTTCCTTTACTACTTTACAGCACAAAGCGTTGTTGCTCAAGAAACTGCTCTTTACGGCCGATATCGACGCACCCGTATCCACCAACCATTCCGTATCTACACTATCCACTAGTAAATTAACCCAGTTAATACTATCGCAAGCTAAAATATGCTTAGCCTCGAAAAAACTGAGTCTCACTGACTCTCACTCACAAATGCCCGCCTTCGCTACCCCGTGACATTGACATTGCGCCTGAGTCAGCATCGCCCCGCGCATGCTCAAAACACGCTACGTGCCGCCGACCTTGCTGAGTCTGCCGTCCTCGACGAGCATTATTGCCGCGACCGCGCATTCCACTGCTATGCCATACGTTGACATTCTTGTGCGTACGCCCAACAGCTGTTCTTTGCCATGCGCGCTCATTTCCTACAGCGTGCCGCGTATAACAATTTCCACGATTCCTACTGCCCGTAGGAAAACTACCTCTTGCAGGCCAGCGCTGGTACGTCATGACTTGCGCCTGCGAAGCACAATCTTCGTCTTCTGCCATCCTGATTGCATCTTTCAAACAAGTTAAATTCCGCGCCGTAATGACCGTACCAAGACGTTGATTACGAAGTCCGTCAGCAAACTTCCTAATCGCATATTTTTCGTTCAACGGCTGCAAAATCTTATAAGCTTCCGAACTTTCCCCGGCCTGAGAAATAGTCAAATCGACCATTAACTTCTCTATTTCCGCACCGAAATCCGCGACCGTTTTACCATTTTGCCTAGCGCGAGCAAGCTTGGCTTGTACAGCTACGTCCGACTCCACCGTCAATAAATGTTTCTTCATATCAGCCAAGAGACTCTCCACCGTTGCGTAATTGGAGGACAACCGAATCCTAGCCCCCTGGGTAAGTCGTGTAGTTAGCACGAATTTAATTAAAAGAGCACTATCAGCCCCCTCTAACATTGAGCTATATAAACCTACGGCATCAATCAAATCTTGGGTTACTTGCTCATCCCCACTCATTTTCGGTAGCAAACTAACCGCTGTTCTCAATGAAAACTTTTCCGCCGCCATCTCTTGTTCGATTCTGTTCCCGTCCTCAAACTTTATAGTCTCTACGTACAAATTTTCTATCTTACCTACCAACTGCGCTAACTCTTCCGAAAATTTGGTTGACCTTGAAACTATACACTTAAATCTACCGTATAAGGCTTTCGCGTTGCTTATCTTCTCGTCAAAATTCCTGCCTTTCCGCCTACTAGGACCCAATTTAACAATTGACTCCCTTATCAACTTAAGTTGTATAAATAGTGACGTTAACTCTACTTCCATTTAACACTATTGTCTCTAAATTTACCGACGACTGCAAACACTCGCCACAACACTTAAGTTCACATTGAAATCACTTACTCCCCTCGTTGCTCCGTCCGCTCCCGGTCAGACCATCTGCACAGCTTTCTGAACCTCCCGCTGGTTGATCTTTTCTTCGATCCAACTCTGGTGACACCTTCTGTACATCCGGACTGCCACGCCAATGATAACAACCGCCAAACACACAGCAATGAACAACAGCACCGTGTTGATAGCTGCTATCTGCTCCTGCGTAACCGCCGCGACATTTGAGCCACCCGCCGCCGTCTGAGCGACAATGACCTCCTCCTTTGATGTTGTGCTCCCCATGGCCCGTGACCCGACGTGACGTGCAAAATCAACTGAACTGCGATTTCGACTTGCCCCCACCGGCAACTATAACGCTGTCCACCCGACTGGCCGGCCGACTGGCAGGCCGACTGGCAGGCCGACTGGCAGGGTCGCCATGTGATGTGGGGGGGAGGAGGGGTTGAGTAAACAACGTGATGCGTAGTTCTCCAAGAGCCGGCTGATCACTGACTCCTGTTCCTTTAATTAGTAACGTATATATACATACGAGCTATGCGACAATATGCATAAACTAAGACTGCGAACACAGCATATCTATCTTAACTTAAACTATGTGCTATACGTGATGTTCTGATGTACGTGACTCTACACCACAATGTCACACTTGCTTCTCTTTTGTGAATATAATGTGGAAACATTTAGTAACATTCATAAGTAGTCATGCCATTTTTATTGCACCAATCTTGTATTCGATATATTAAGTCACTTTGAATCGCGACCGAGTCATTCGGAGACTTTATTGTCTTATAAATCTTTAAATCGTCAGCGAACATTAAAAATTTGCAGTTTTTGATTTGATGTGCTATGTCATCAATGAACAGCGAGAACAAAATTGGCGCTAGATGGGATCCTTGCGGTACTCCCGAGATAGAAACATATGGTTGTGATGTGTAAACATTCAAAACAACAGTCTTTGACCGCTGTTGTAGGTAAGATGTAAACCACCTAAGAAGTGATCCGTGCACGCCGTTGGCTGCTAGTTTTGACAAAAGTAGTGAGTGAGAAACTTTATCAAAAGCGCTGCTGAAGTCTGTTTACACTGCATCTACTTCCAGTCGTTTGAATAGAGATTCAGATATGTCGGACAAAATTTACTGAAACAAATTGCTTTCCACTGAACGACCTGCTTTGAAACCATGTTGGCAAGGTGAAATGTTTGAGTCGAAGTGATGTGTGATTATGGAACAGATAAGCGAATCAAATAATTTAGGAAAACACGATGGTGAAATGAAATGAAATTGGACGATAGTTCTTTACGTCTCGCGGCTGTAGGATCATCTTTTTATAGATAGAAACGATTTTTGCCTGTTTACATACCTCAGGAAAAATGCCTTCAGCCAATAAGCGATTGAAGATAATGCATAAGGGAAATGCCAGTGTGTGCAGCATCGTTTTATAAAAATGGGAGAGATGCAATCAGGGCCGGGGCTTTTCGAGGAGTCCAACTTCTTTAGCGTCCTAAGAACTTCTCTTTCTGTGAACTGTATTTTACTGATTACTTTTGAACAAGATAGTTCGGTTATGCCTACAAGGTTGGAGCTATGGACTGAGGAGATCTGCTGGACAAACAAGTTAAAGATTTCTGGTCCAGTCTCCGCAACCGATCCATCCAACCGCACACTGGATATAAGCTTTGACTGTTCCTTACGTTTGTCCTTTATAAAACTTATCTCTTTTGGTGACTGCGTAAAAGATAAATTCTTCGATAAAACCACATCACTTCATATTTTCAACGCAGGTACCTCAGCATATTTTTATCAGTGGTAACAAAAAGGAGCGAGTATAAAAATCACAAAAGTTTTCAATTGCTCATGGGCAGAGATGACAAATTAGACACAATAATATATTTATAAATAATCAAGTAATCAAAACACAATCAACACATCAACGAACAAGAACGTTACCTAATGCAAAACTTTACTGTAGAATACATAGTTTCAGTTGCGGGTATACTTACATAATTTCACTCCGCACATCAACAACACAATATATGTCACAACACCAATGTATCTCGCTCGCTCGAGACGTCCGCATGTCATTGCAGGGACCCAGCAGAAAATCAGCGTCAGGTACATTTGCCAAACACATACTGAGCTGGACTCCCATTTGGTGCAACCTTGAGATGCACACCGCACTTTGTATATTCAGTATTTTGAAATTGTCAATTAATTTCTTTGTTTATACAGTTTGATAACCTTGTTTTTATATTCATGTTATTTGTTATAATTTAATGGTGCTTTTGTGTGTTGTGCTACGTCTTTTGTGCGCCCTGAATAAATGGTTTATCTATCTATCTATCTAAATACCCGTTTCTTCCCTTTTCCTTTATCCATAGATCAGCTTGGTTAATCATAACAACACAAAAACAAACTCACAAAAGGTTCCAGTTTGATAGCCTTAATCCATTTTCAAAGCATTTGTTTCAAGGTTCTTATGAAGGATCAAAAGTGATGGCGGGTCCGTTGTCTTGCGAAACAAATGGAATTATAAGTATCTTATATTAACGTATGAACGCTTCGTTAAATTCTCGGATGTAGCTCGGAATAAGCTTAAGTAGTAAATAAAATAAAATCCTCCCGACCGAATTCTCAATGGTGATTAGTCAAGTAGATCCGCAGGAGATATGATAGAGCACTAGTATGTGCGCACACACAAAAGTGCACTCTCTGTTCCTTTACTCTCATAGACAGCAATCTGACACCACCGGGGGGGTCGCAGCACCAACAGATCCAGGGCACGGGGCCCTGACACCGCCAACTTCCAAACTGAACAAACGGAATAAATATTTGTATGACCTGCAAGTAGTTGTTCCGGATCTGGCTGTTTGTGTATGTGAGTTTAAATGTTTGTAAACGCACCCACGATACAGGAGAAATTCCTAGTGTGGGGCAAAGTTTTACTAAAAAGAAAAAAGAAGAAACTCCGGGCTGTTACTGAGAAAATCCTAATGGAAAACACAATAACACTACGCAACCCGACAATCGAAACCATGACCCCCCACAATCAGCAGTCGCGTGTTGTATAACTCGTTCGTTAAAGCCATAAACTCGTTCATGCACAGTGAAATTATTTAGTTTCCTTACGCTTCGCGGCTTTAATATGGTATTAAAAGAAAAAAAGAACAACAAAACAGAAACATAAATAAATAAAAAAACGAGTAAAAATACATAATATCCTCATATATTTCACTTCTCCCACTTGTTACGGGCATCGAAGCCTACCTTTATGTTCAGCTTATGAGGAATCAATGGGTAACATTAGATCCCTTGGGAGTGTCCAGTCTTCAAGCAAATGGTTTTCTTTTTTGATGCTCGCGCGCAAAATGTTTGGTGGCTAACTATTGAGTATCATTACATATAAGTGTTCCTTGTTTTTTTGCTAAGCAATGCTACGGTTTCCAAGAAGAGCGGTGGCCTCCTCATAGCTTCTGCAAAGTTAGTTGTTGTTTTCTTAGAGCGTTTTTTGACACCGTGTAGTCAAACACCTCTGCCATCATTTTCATGACACCCGTCACTGCGGCCATTTTGTGGCGACCACCACTCTGCTAGGAAGCCGTAGACTAAGGGTCATTGTAATGACACGGTACCTGCCACTGCAATGACGTAAAATTGCTATTAAGTTGCGTATCAATTAGCATAGTAATTACTAAAGGAGTAGTAGTTCAAATAAATGGTGTCAATTTAATCGGTTTAAAAGTTAAAGTGGGTGTTCCACAAGGCTCGATATTGGGTCTTATCCTCTTTTTAGTGTATATTAATGATCTACTCCATTTATTATTTCCTCCTTAATACAGGTTGCTCAGCTACCTAGCTAGGAGAACAGTAGTCCACCCCGTACACATATTTGTTAGTTTAAGTACTACGCTTACTTACTTAGTATTACAAAATCAACCACAAACGGTGTTATTTGCTGAGGATACTGCCTTAATTTTTAAGGTACCTCTTTCAGGTGCTACAAATTTTGACGACGTAAATAACTTTCTACTGCAGGTCCAAAATTGGTACACTGCTAATAATTTAGAACCAAATGAAAAAAAAATACTAAGTACATAAGATTTCTTAACCAAATGTCAAAAGTAGTGATTGTGAGATAGTAGGTATTAAATCAAGAGAACCTAGAATTAGAATTCGTCGATAAAACTGTTTTCCTGGGGATTATGCTCGACAAAAGGCTACAATGGAGTCGTCATTTGACATCTCTGGCAGGACAGCTAAAATCCGCAGCATGCTGTCAAAAAAATCCGTCAATTTACTGATCCGTCTATTTTAGTTAATTTCTTAGTATCATGTCTTACAGTATTTTACTTTGGGTACGGGCTGCTGACGTCAAGTCTATTTTTATTCTGCAGAATGGAGCCATCAGAGTCATATGCAATCTCCGCAGGTGCGATTCTCTAAGGTTATTAACATCATGACGGTATCTTGTCAATACAAGTGTCTTGTTGCGTGACAACCTGATCCCTGAAAATGGAAACTCTAGCCTGGTAATGAAAGCCCTAGTATTGGTTTGAGGCAACGAATACAAAATTCAAGAATAATAGCTATTAGATTAAAGAACCAAAACTCAAGCATCATTCATTATTAGAGTTCATCAACTCTCCTGAAGATCTATAGACAGCCCCAAAGAGCCCAGCCTTCACCATTTCTTAGTGTTTAAGCTGGGGAGAAGAAGTGGCGCAACAAACTATCCAGCATCACGTCTCTGTCTGATTAGTTATAAGAATTAAAAACTTTATATTTATAATAAGTCATATCATATACAACGTGTAACGGATTAAGCGCAATAGGTACCTCAGACACCCCAATTAGAATATAAAATTATAAGTCTAAAACAACACCCGTAATTAAATAAATTTAAACCAAACCTGGTCGTTTTTTATAAAATAGTTATCCTTACTAAACGCAAAACGTATGTGCAGCAATATGCCTACACACACACTAATGCAATGTTAGCAGCCGACGCGACACGCTCATTCGAGCGCCCGCCAGCTAACCATAGCTGTAGGCATAAGATGTGCGTTAGTTCAATGAACGAATTTTACTTACATCAGGTGAGATTGTGGTCAAACGCGCGCCTATCAATAGTAAAAAAAAAAACGTACCTTAAATGTCACAGACTGATATTATGAATGAATAACTTTTGATACTTAATTGAGTTTACAGTGTAATGATTGATAATTTTCTAGCAAGTGAAATTATCAACATGAATCTAAGACTTTACGCTTAGTAACGGGGATGCATTTTAAACAGCGACATTTTACCCGAACTTCGAAACTAACGAAGGGCGAAGCGCCCGGACTCCGTGCGGCACACGCGGGTAAAAAATATTTATCTCAGATGCGTAACTTTCGCGATATTATTAGCTACCTCTGATAAGCGTGTTTACTTACTGCTAATTACGTGAAACAAAAATCAGTGCTTACAAGATTTTAATCACAAACAGCAAACTTTGCTGCGCAAGAAAAAATACCTACTTACTTTGAAGATGGCCGGCCGGCAGCCCGGAGGTAGCACGCGCGCGCGATTTCAAAGGGTCATTTGCAAAGGACGTAGCTCGTAGGAACCAGAAAATTGTCTACTATAGTGCGTTTCATCAAAGAAGTCCCTTCGCTGTAATGTTGGTAGCGCTTAAATGAGTGCTGCCAGGCTGTGAAAATTATATTACCCAATAAATCAGTTTAAATTGAAAACGAAAATTTATTTTGGTTGTTCATTTTGTTTGGTCACCTTTCAACAAAGGTCTATAGAAAATTATACCTTACGCGTAAAGATAGGTATTCATAAAATTAAACTCTTAATATAACCATAATAATTATTTATTTGCGAAAGTTCTTAATAAGCTGTAATGATTAACAACAAAATTACTTTTTAAAATAACTGTGCTCCTCCAAAGGACCTACACCCGATAGAGCACTATCTCCAGGGTCACTATCGTCTGAAGTATCTCCTATAGTATATCTAGTAATCTCCTACTTCTATTATAAATCGATCTATTTTGTTATCAACAGTTACTCCATTGTTGAAGTACTTATCTTCTATGGTTTCTACGTGGCTGCATTCTTTTTGCAGTAGCAATTTTTTGCAGTGGCAATTTGCAGTAGCACGCCAGAAGAGTGGATCTCTTCTGGCGTGCTACTGCAAATTGCCACTTCAGTTATTTTTACAATATTTTTTGCTTCCTGACCCACGTTGTTTTCAGCAATTCGCCTTTACAAAAGACTCCATATGAGTTCGATTGGATTCAGGTCACAATGATAAGGAGGAAGTCTTACAACTTTATGACCGTGTTCTTTTAACAATGAATCGACTTCGTAGATAGGTGGTTCTTTATGGTCTTTAATTATTTTAAAAGGTGTAGGTAGGCACCTACGGGGTAGCAGCGGGGACTAGGGAGCATCTAGTTCTGGCAATGGCAACCCTATTTTATGGCGGCGACGCGAAGTCTCACACATTCTAATGGAATTATTGGCGCTTTGTTACGTTTTTCACTCTCACAAAACGTTTTGACTTTCAACACCAACTCTCTTTCGCCACTTTTAAGTGTCTTCGGCGTGATTAAAACCGTAAAACAACTATAAATCTTGGAAAAACTCAACAAAGCCTACGATGCGTCTAGCGTTTGACGTTCTTGACAGTCAGGTGTGCCAATATAACGGCGAAGGGAATTCTTTCGTGAAACGCACTATACCTATTTCGACATTTTTCAACAAATCGATTACTGAGACATGCGGAATACAAATCGGTCGTGCATTTCAATAAGCCTTATTATTTGGACGGAAGGATTAAATTCTCTTACATCAACTGTTTTATTAAACGCGCTCGAATCCAAATGTAAAAAGCTTTGATATTATTCATGTGCACGTGTGTATCATGGACCTGAAAATTAGGTGTTTGTTCAATTGTAGCGGCGCGCGCGCCTACGCTGCGTGCCTAGTTCTAATGTAGGCATTAGATACCTACCTATGGCCGTATGAATGATAATTAAATTACCGAACATTAGCTAGATGTGATATTGATACGCGATATCACCGCGTAAAATTATTTTTTTTTTATCAAACTTTCACAGGCTTTGAATTTAGTCTCTACGCATCGCGCCGCGCGCCGCGCGCCGCTGCTTGCCGTTTTTATCTACCTACCTATCTTTCGAGATTGCACCCCCGCGAATCCCGCGATCCCTCTGATAAGTTCGTTTGTTTAGGTAGGTCCAGTTTATTGTTTGTACTACAAAAATATGCAAAGACGGCGTGTTTAAAAGATTATAATAACAATGTTTACAGTGATTAGAATACAATCGTATTGATAGGAAGAAGTAGGTAGGTACTTACAGAACTGGACTATTTACACTTAACACTTAGGTTATTACCTAATTTGCACTATTTCTGCGATCCACTTTCATTAAAGTTTCAAAATGACCGCCGCCTTGATCTATGCACTTATTAGCACGCTTTCTTAAATTGTATTTCAATTTTGTAAGCACTTCAGTATCACTTTTCACCGTCACAAATGCTTGTTGAATTTTTGTTTTTAGCTCCTCGACACTTGTAGATTGACTGACGTACACGAGCGATTTTATGCGACCCCACAAAAAAAAGTCTAGCGGTGTTAAGTCTGGCGATCTGGGAGGCCACGGCACAGGTCCTCCGCGACCTATCCAGCGACTGCCATACTCCGCATCCAGATGCCGTCGAACGGTCCACGTGAAATGCGCGGGAGCACCGTCTTGCTGGTAATACATGTCACGTGAAAGACCGACAGGGACGCCATCCAGTAAGTCCGGCAATGTCTCCTGCAAGAACCGCAGGTAGGTATCTCCGGTCAACCGTGGAAGGAAAATGGGGCCGAGTATGAATGTTCCGAGTATACCAGCCCACACGTTGACGGAAAACCTATGCTGGAACGAATCCACACGGCAAGCATGTGGATTCTCATGTCGCCACAAATGCTGGTTATGCTGGTTGTACATGCCAACACGCGTGAAGGTACTCTCGTCCGTCCAAAGAATGTTCTGTTTCCAGTTCTCCAACAACCACCTACTGAATTCCAGTCGTGGCAAGTTGTCGGCCGGCGTTAGGTCTTGACACCGTCGAAGATGATATGGGTGTTCACCATCAGCACGCAACGTTCGCCACACGTACATGTGGCTGCAGTCGAACTGGGGTGCTGTTTCTCTCGAGCTGTCCTCTGGATGTTCATCGAAATGGTCGAGAATACGCTCTTGCAGACGAGTTAGTCCGCACATTCGTCCCTCTGTCCAAAGCCGTATTAGGAAGGAACGTCCCAGAGTCCCTCAGTCGCTGAGTTGCAGCCAGCATCGTCCTGGCGCTCACACTGCAGCCAAAACGGTCATTGAACTCCCGACAAGCTAACGCGACATTATCAAGACAGCGAGCCAGGGTTCTCACCATCTCCGTGTATTGTATGTTGGTGTACCGGAAAGCCATCGCGCACGGAATCAAAAATGTCACGGAAGTAAACTGAAGAACAACTACACTAGGTCGCTACCGGCGGATGACTAGCTTTTAATGTTAGGTACTCATGTTATTCGGCGGTAGCGGCGGCGCGTATGTCGGCATTTCGCAAAAACGTCAAAGAGGTTGCCGACAAATGCTTTATTTCTTTGCAATAAGTTTCAAATTTCTTCAAATTCAATAATTTTATTTTGTAATAATGCCTAAAATCTGTTTGTGTGTGTGTAGGGCTACTCTGATGACCGCACTAAGTTTGGTCGTGCATTCAAACAAGCCTTACACATTGGAGATAAAGTTGAAATTCCTTTAAATTACCTATTTAATTTGACGCACACTACTTTTATTGTAAAATGCATTGATATTATTTACGTGTGTGTATTACGACCTGTAAGCGATATACAAATAATGTCGTGCGTTTAAGTAGCCTTTATTACTCTGAGTTAAGGTGCAATTTCCTTGAATTAAGGATTGTATTAATTTGTCATGATACTGTGTTTCTAATTTAAGTCATATAAAAGATTTTTCCGTCAAAATTTAACACCTATTTTTGATGACGGAAATCGATTCAGAAGCCGATTCTGAACAAACTACTTTCAGGAATTGCGTTTATTCTGTTACACGTTGTATAAGTCACAAAAAGAGATCATCAAATAGCTTCTCCCGCTCTGGGCAGAGCAGGAGGGCGTGTCAGACTCTTACTGACTAAAACCCACCCGTGTTCCTTCAGTTACCTGTGCCAGGGGCCACGGTATTTCTCTCGGACTTTTCCGCAACCCTAGCAGGCATCGGTCCTAGCAAACCCCGTCATTGGTGCTGACATCTCTTTGAGGCGTGCGTGGAACACAACGCGCCGTCGACCCGGGCCTGGCCCTTATCGAACGGCTAGCTGCCCATTGCTCGCCGTTCGCGGTTCTACGGTGGCCGGGAATCGGCCTGCGATTCCCGACGCCCAGGGCGTCTCCTGCGGCGGCTAGGGGCGTGAGGGCGCAAATTTTGCCTCTCCCTCACGCGTTCCGCCTCCTCCTTCGCGAACATTACTGTTTCGCAGAAGGAGGTGACGGCTTCCCAAGCCCTCTCGCTCCGTACCATGACCTGGACCAAGGCCGGACGCGAGAGATTGCCACCGCCAATCGCCTCCACGAGGACACGGCGGTGCTCCGCCCAAGCCGGGCAGACCGCCACCGTATGCTCCACCGTGTCCTCCGGGCGATCCACACAATGGTGACTCCCGGGCGTTTCCTCCCGCCTTATCCGGAACAGGAACCTCCCGAAACAACCGTGTCCGGTGAGGACCTGCGTCAGGCGGAAGGTGAGGACGCCATGGCGCCTCTCTAGCCACTCCTCAAAGAGGGGATTTATCGCCGCAATTGTGGCGTGCCCAGCGCTGGGTTGCGACAATCGCACTCTCCATGCCGCCCTGAGATCCCGCCGGAGCTTTGTCCGCTGTACCGTGATTTCTCGCGGCAGCGGAGCTACGCCCCGGCGTTTCGCCTCCTCGCGCCACTCCCAAATGTGCGCGAGGACTTCTGCCTCCAAATCCCATGGCGGTAATCCGGCAAGGAGGCTCGCCGTCTCACCGGAGACCGTACGGTATCCCCGGACCAGCCGGGTGGCCATGACCCTTTGGGGCGCGTTCAACCAGCGGGCTGGCCGCCGCCTCAAGGAACGCGCCCACACCGGTGCCCCGTAAAGGGCCATGGACCGCACGACCCCCGCGTAGAGCCTCCGGCAGGAGGCGTTTGGCCCCCTAGATTGGGCAGGAGCCGCTTTAAGGCAGCCCCGGCCCTTTCCAGTCTAGGAGCCAAACGTCGAAAATGCAACTCTATCAGCCTAGGATAATCATTATAATGAAATACTACACCCAGTCACACCAACAAACACACGCATACTACGTTAAAAACTAGATTATTGTAATCTAGGCTTCAACCCAACTACGAGTATATATAGCTTATTTAATATTAATCCCTCTGCTCTCCTACAACAGCCTACGGACATGACTGACTTCATATTCCCCAAGTCTTCTAACTTCACCAGCCTGGACTGTTGTGCCTGTCGCCTCTCGCGGTCCTAAGTCAAATACCTCCACATCTTTCTTTATAACTCCCATCACCTAACATCACCACGCTCAGCTACCAGCCCCTGTTTGTCACATAGACCCAAAACGCTTTTTGTACCGTATCTCAATTATTTTAAGAGTTCGTTTGGGTATCAACTAAGTGCGACCAGATGGCACGAGCATTGTGAATCCAGATTAGAAATCGGATATTTTATTTGTTTCTTTAGAATTTGTAGAAAACATTGCATCTTAACCAACGTAAAATATAGCTTTTCGACTAATGGCTGGCATAAGTGGCAACCATGAAATACAACTGGAATGGGTTTCTGACAGGTTCAATATTGTTTTACAATTTTAAAGAAATATGATATTTTGTTATTAATTAGGGTAACGTGTCGAGCTGTCAGACCATAAAATTGAAATGTAATGTCTTCCCAAGATCCCAATATCGTGTGAAAAATTTAAAAAGAAATATAACATTTTGATATTAAATAGGAAGACGTGACGAACAGTCACAATGGCAACGAATGAACTTCCTGAAAAAAGCTGCAGTGTATTTTGAAAGAAGGAAGAAAGAAAGAAAATAAATTTATTTGACCCAGGTTAAAGCACACAATATTACAATATTGAAACATATTGTGTGTGTTCTGTGAATCATACCAACGTCAACGCTATAATTATGCGGATACGATACTTGATAATTATATAGATTCAGTGCCGTCCGATACATAGATATTGGATATTGTATTATAGAGGCACGAGGAACAGGGTGTAAAGAAATGCGCGATCGCTGCATGGTGGTGGTCAGGGTACTCGTTTGAAGCCGTGGGTGCTGGCTGGCTGAGACTCACTATTCGAAACGCAACAAAGCAACGGTGATGACATCACGCTGAACTAGCTGCTTGAAGGCTGCGTCAATGTCCATGTTCGGGGTCACCCGTATAGAGATATGAGGAACAGGGTGTAAAGTTCACTCATACCTCCATAGAAAAGGGAGGATCCTCCGATCAGAAGGGTGTCGTGTCTGGTGGGCAACTGTCTGGCGATTGATATCGGGCAATTGATAAACTGCTTGCGCGATGCAGGTTTTTGCGTGACATCAATGTGATGCGTAGTTCGCATGTGGCGATGTAGATACCGCTATAGTATCTATAATAATATATAAAATAATAATAAAAAGTGTTTATTTCTCACCACAAGCCAAAAAAATACAAATAATATTTTACACACAAAAAATAGCTAACGATTTTTGGTTGTGGATCGTTGGTGCCTGTGGTAGGTAGTAACACCTGTATTACAGGTCACCAGGTCCCCATCTGCTCATGATTACATATTTGATAGCTTAACATCTGATAACACAATAAGTAACATAAGTTTCAAACAATTAGTGAGCTTATTATTAGAGTAAAAATTAATAAAACGAATTAAAAGTAAAAGTATGTTGGGAGGTTTTTATGAGTGTAAGGGTGTGTGTGTGTTTGTGTGTATGGGTGTTGGAGAGTGCTACTGGATGAGTCTGATTAGACGAATGCGTCAAAGAGAGCTTTTGTGGCAGTATATGTTTGGCTTTGTAGCCAGGCTTGTCGAGCGATTTTAAAATTATGTTTATTCAATGAGTGCAGGGAAAGAATTCGGTTAAATTATTGTAAAGATAGGGTCCAAGGAAAATAAAGAATCTATGACTAAAATAAGTTTTAAGAGGAATAGCTAAGGCAACTATATGGTTACGGCGATTACTTTGCTGAGAATAGTTGGAAATAGCATGTTGTTTAACCCTAGAACCGTACCCTGGGGTACAACTGAAAAAATATATTTAAAATTGGCTATAACTTTTTTGTTTTAAAACGGATCTTTTCGCACCGGCGCGTATTTACGGGGGACGGGGGGTCGTGTCGAAGCATCCATCGGGCGCGAGTCCTATTAGCGTGCGGTCGTGGCAAAGCGTGTGTGGGGTACTCCAGCACCCCTGGGTACGGTTAAGGTAATTATATTAGTTACTAATTAGTGGATGTTTTTATGAAATAATGTGTGCTATTGTTTTGTTTGATTCATGATTTTCATTTTAACATTTGCAATATTACCTTAGAAGTAACTTTGTCTGAATACAATGTGTTTGTACTTAATATTTATTCACCATATTTATACATTTTTATTTACGTTATTTTGTTTAGTAACGATTTTTTTGTAATTCTTCTTTTTAGATGGCGTCAAGTAAAAACCTTTCAGACATTGAAATTCAAAACCTCCTTCTGGACGTTCGTGATGAAGGTGATGTGTTTCTTGGGGATGAATTAGAAGATGAAATCCCTACTCATTTTTTGGAAACCAAAAACCGCCTCAAGCACACATCAATGTTTGCTTTTCATGACGAACTTACTTTGTTATCATATGTACCTCCAAAGCTAAGTAAAGGAAAAAAGAAAAACGTGATTATGCTTTCTACTATGCACTATCAACCAGACGAAGACAAATCTCTTGATTTACCAGAAATAATAAGTTTTTTATAATCAAACGAAAGGAGGAGTGGATACTTTTGATCAGCTTTGTCATACATACAGTGTTTCTCGCAAAACTCGTCGCTGGAGCCTTTGTGTATTCTACGGAATTTTGAATATTGTAGGAATTAATTCCATGATATTACTGCATTCATCAAAAGCCAATGGTAAACAAGTTTTCAAGAACAGACGGAGTTATCTGAAGACCTTATCTTTTGACCTTATAAAACCTAATTTGGAGGATCGATTTTTATACAAAACTTTGCCTATGCATCTACAAATAAGTATTGGCGGTATTTTAGAAAAAATACGACCTTCTAGTGCTCCATCCTCTTCAGATTCAAAATCTGGTAGATGTTCATTTTGTCCTAGGTCAAAAGACCGTAAAACACGCACTCGATGTGAAAAATGTAAAAGCTTTATATGTTTCGAGCACCAAAAAAAGATTTGCCAAAACTGATAATATAAGTTTGTTAATTTTTTGTTTAATTATGTAACGTGAGACTGAAATAAGTGCCATAAAAGTCTATGTATGTTGATTATTAATAAATCTCTATTCTTATGTAAAAAATTGTTTTCCTTAACGGGGTACACTAGCACCCCTGGGTACTGTTATTTAAAGTCTATTATGGGTACGGTTCTAGGGTTAATAGCAGTGGCCAGTACAAACTATTGCCTTACCGTAAGGACTTGACAATATTCATAGAGCTTGACGGTGGGATAAAGTCTTGGCAAGAAACAGCACACCTTACGAACCGCTCTCTGCGCACGTTCGATCTGAATATAGTGAGACTTCGCAGCCCCACCCCAGGACGAGACATAATAAACCAAAATTGATTGACACAGTGCCAGATAAGTCATTTTCATGACAACAGTATCTGCTGATTTGCGTAGTTGTTTAAAAATGTACATTATCTATATATGGATTATATCGCCCACTCCTACAAAAACTCAATATACACTGCAGTTTATAATAATTAATGGGTAACTTGAGACCCCTTGGGAGTGTCCAGGTTCCAGGGAAGGGGCTTTTCCCTTTTGACTAAAGCTAAACCACAGCTCAACTAGAGCTATACTATAGTATCAGGTATCATGCATGAATCATGAACAAAAAAAGTTCCTTGTTTTTATGTTTAGAAAGGATCATTGTAATGATATTCGTAGTGACTGAAGGATTTTGAGGTGATATGGTACCACTGTGTTTAAAAACTCTTTGGTTCTAAAAATGTCTCGAATTCTCGTTATGGCGCTCGCAGTAAAGAAAAAAAAAACATTTATTTGCATACATAAGGTACAGAAAGTTCTAAAGATAATTACACCGCATGCCTTTAATGTCGGCGTGCAAATACATTTATTTAGTAAAATAAAATTTAGCAACCAAAAAGTAGGTAGGTACCTACTTGTATGTCACTTCCCAACTTTACGAAGCAATATAAAATTTCACATTTCATAAAACAAGATGGTTTCAAACGTCAACCATCAAATAGTTATTTTACGGTTCAAGATAAGTTGGTTTAAGTGCATAAGTTCAAGTATATCTTGGGAGCACATTTATGAGCGCTGTATTATATTTTCGCTCTTAAAAACAGAACATAACACTTTATTTATGACTCAAGTCCTTTAATATTGTTTGTTATTTAAGGTCCCATCAAAATAGGTACTCAAATTTTTAGATATCACTCAGTGCTTTCTGTCTCAGAGCACACATATTTTAATATGACCTACATAGGTACATTATTATAAGCTGGTAGGTATTATGGTGTTTTTTCATGATCTTAATTCTGCGCAGCCATATTTAGAGCACTTGCTTAATAATGCATTATCTGACCTGAACGCACATCTAGAGACGCAGGATTTTGCTTGAAGTTGTAGACACCGCTACATTCTAGTTGATCGAACAATTCTTGACTAACCATGTTTCAATACACATCTATCATAAAATGACACAGCCGTGCACCTAAAGCAACATCATCCGAAATCCATTTACAACAAGTGAACAACTACACTTGCAATATATTATACTTCCAAGTTCCAACTTTACCGTTCTAGATCGCTCTCCGTGACTTTATTCCCGGTCTAACGACTGTTTTATTGTTGCTCTCGCCACGGCTCGAGCACAAAACAGAAAAGTACAGAGGGCCGGCTGCAACCACTGAATACATGCGCACTAACACAGACGCGTACAAGCGTACATACCTACGGAGATCTCAAACGAATTCAAAAAACTGAAACTATTGACCTTGATGTATTTGTTTGAGGTATCGGTGTTTGTGAGGAAACATAATGAATTCTTTAGATTCAAAGGTGACAATTACACCAAACAGAGACCAAGAGATGCAACAAAGATTTTAGTTCCTTTTTGTAATACAACTTTAAGTAAAAAAAATGTTTATCATATGTGCATTACAATATTTAACAAATTACCAAAGACCATAAGGGAACTGCCATTTAAATATTTTAAAATTAAACTGCGTAGATGGTTGATAGAAAATTGTTTTTATAGTTTACAAGAATTTCTGCAAGATAAAGAAAAAAAAAATATTCTAAGTTTCCTATAGTTTTGTGGCATGTGTTTATTCTAATAAATAATTTATGTTATCTAAAGACAACATGTTATTTTTAATAGGTTTTAAGTTTTGTTGTGTTTTTATATATTATTGTAACTTAAATTTATCTTGATTTAGAAATTGTATTAGAACATAGGTGTATATTTTGTATATCTTATTAAAATAAGTACCCTACCTATGTACCTATTCATGTAACACTAATTTGCATGCCCTAAACAGGCAAAATATGGACTGTACATTAACCACCAACTTTTACAACTGGTAACACCTATATTTTCTGCAAATAAATTATTCTTATTCTTATACGAGTGCGCGAAAAATAAATCTGCGCGCGGCCGAACGTGGAAATAATCGTTTGCCGCCATTTCGACGACGTTTTTATGAGTGGAGCTAATCTCGTACTTAAAAAAACGTTAAAATTCAAGTCGAAATCTCATCTCAGCGACAATCAATGTCAAAAATAATAATAATAAATAATAAAATAAATTTGTTTATTTATTTATAATAAAATAAATAAATTTGTTTATTTATCCAAAATAAATACACACAGACACAGTTCAGAACAAATCAATACCTACAATAGAATAACCATAAAACATAGCTTGTGAGCAGGAGATTTAGGTTTACAAAAAAAAGGTCTATGCATAGAAAAAATAATGAACCCTGTCTCTTAAACTAGGATGAAACCTGTATCTTAAGAGACAGTGATCGGCCAAAATTTAAATTTAGTAAAACTAAAACTTACAAGAGTGAAAGTGTGTCGATTACCATTACTAATGCATATTAATATTAGTGTTAGTGTTATTCAAGTATGTGTGAGTGTTGAGGTGTATGTACATACACCTCAAGGGAGGAGAGTGAAAAAAATGTATGTGAATTGATTGTATTTTTGACAGATTGAGACTGAGATGAGACTGTAAACGTTCTTCAGATTACGGGAATTGCCCCTCTGGTGTCAAGTGAGTGTGCCGTTCCGTGTTTTCCAATGCCAATAGTCGCCATCATTTTGCCGAAAGTGATTAAAAGTGCTGGCAGACTTATCTTGCGCGCACTTTATTCGCGAGTGCACTTGCAATCGCTGTACGTGAAGCGTGTCTATCGTGCGTGCGTTTTTACTCGTTGTATGGAGCTGACCTTCTGTACATATCTATTCTGTGGGTCGGCGAGAGAAAATTACAGGAAAAGATAATCTCGGTTTTTATGGCAGCCAAGTATTGGAAGGCTCACCGACGGAATAAAATGACAACTTCTTAGAGGGACGTCGAGATTTTTAATGAGATGGTCGAGTCTATTGTCGGGACAGAGATAAAAAAAATCTTATCCGTCGCCATTTTTGATAATAGAAAATAGAAGTTATTACATTTACTTGAATAGTTGGTTACATGTTGCTTGAAATGTTTTAACGTAGCTTGATTTGGGAAATTAACTTCATTCCTTCATTGCAACTGAACCTCGAAAGTTTGATTTACGACTCACCTAAACGCCAGCTAAGCTTGCTAAAGGAAAATAAAATAACTAAGCACAATTCGACAACTCTAGCTAAAATTGACATAATTATCTACCAGTCTCCTTTACTTGTTGACGTGACAGGGACATATTTGAAATAAAAACTATGTTATCATAAAACGCTGACCATTGACCCAAATACGAAAACATTCATGAAACATATCAACCAACATTCATTCAATCACACAACAACTTCACATAAAACCCTTTGTAAACAAATGAATTTCGGCAAAACAACTGAAATAATAAAGCCGCAGCTTCACTGTTGAGGAAAATTTGCTACTGAATACATCAGACTACGGTAATTACACAGTAGTAATTAAGTTAATTTACGGCTCGCGACTGTGTAGACCCTGCTTGAAATATTTCGATCACGTTCGGAGCACCCTGTTCAAGTTTAAATTCTAGTGAAGTAGATATACTTTTTTCTTGCCTTATTCAGCATTGTGGCTTTAATAATTTGGTTTTGCTGTTGTGTTTTGCAGTTTGTGGTCTCCGCAATTAATTCGGTAGTCTTATTTTAAGTTACAGAGAATGGTCGTAGGTTTTGTTTTGTATCAAGTTGCATTTACAACGTAAGTATTTATCTTAGCCTGATGTGGGTCATTTATAAATTAAGTAGCTTAGAAAATAATAGTTATTTCGAGGAATAAAATACCTGATTATTATTTTGCTAAGTATTCCCTCAATATTTCTACGGAAAGTAATACGTCCAAGATTACACGTCTAAGACAGTGGCAAGAAAAATAGAATTTGCATTGTATAATATACGGCACGTTTGGCGCAGTGCTTAAGCGATTGACTGCTGCGCTGCGTGTCGCGGGTTCGATTCTCGCACGGAATAAATATTTGTATGACCTACACGTAGCTGTTCCGGGTCTGGCTGTTTGTGTATGTGAGTTTAAATGTTTGTAAACGCACACACAATTCAGGAGAAATTCCTAGTGCGGGGCAACGTTAAAAAAAAACATTGTTCAAGCAGCTCTTTACCTACGCTTTGAATAGCTTCCAAACACAATTTTCTTCCCAAATCATTGCCGGAAATAATAATGACGCACACAAGGACCTACGTGCCCCTGAATATGTTGGTACGCAACCCTAAGGGGGGGGGCGGGCAACGAATAAATTGATGTAATATTTCATACTCAGACGTTTCAGTGAGTGAACGGAACGGAATGTAATGCGGAAACTAACTCGGTTCCAGTTTATTTACTTATGCAAAAAAGTTGCTCGCATAGCGCTGTGGGAATATGACAGGAGATGATGTATTGTGGAATTTGTAGGTCAAATAGCACTTCGTAGTTTTTGTTGCATTTTTTTATAGAATTGTTGAATTTGGAGACTTTATAAAGCACTCTATGCAATAGGTATGCAAAGTAACAATTTCAATGCAATGTTTTGTAAGATCACGAGTACGTTGTTTCGCATGTTCCATTGGCTAATATAGTAAACAAGGAACTAAACGAAACATTATTTATTATTATTATTTATTTATTTATCTCCATTATAAACATAATTACAGATTCCAATACTTAGTACGATAGTGCGTCTCATAAAATGATATAATGTAAACAAGCTTCTGCAAGCGGCTTCGTTCTTCGACATAGCGAAAGTATTCGACAAAGTCTGGCACGCAACGGCTTGTTATACATTAGGTAACAAAAACCCTGTTGTTCCTTTTACCTACGTTTTAAAAATCGGTATACAAAAATAGGTATGTAACAAAGCAAGCATTTATAAAAAAAACTGTTCAACAACAATAATTACAATAAATATTTTATTATTAATATTTGTAATGTTTAACTGATTTCTCACCTCTGCAATTCTGCAGGAAGCGTTGACGCGAAACTCAAATAAATAATCAAATGAATGACCAAAGCGAAGTAATACGTTAAACGTTATTGTGGCGGTACTATGTTCTTTGATCATTATTGTTGTCCATTGACCAATATAAACATAGTACGCTAGTATGGCACCTAAAAGTTGATGTTAAGGTCTTAACAAGTTGAAACACGCAGCGCGGGGTGTCCCCTAATTTGAAGTTTGGAGAATACTGTTTGGTTTTTTACTTCTTAACTATAGTGTTTATAAGTGAAAATTAAATATAAAATTCAATAAAATGAAGAAAACCAGTCGAAATTGGAAAATGTTGGCATCGATGGAACAAAGAGAACCATCTCAGGTTCACACCAATGAATTCAATAAGATTTTCGAATATGTAAGTTATCTTTAAATTTTATGTTTGTGTCTTTACTGTTACTAACCGGTTGAACGCCGTAATTACAGACACAATTAAAAAGCAATTGTGTCTCGCGTGGATGTACGTTCCGGCCATACGAAAGGTTAATACATGTTGAACTTGCTGTCCTGGGTTCGATTCTCGGGTAGAATTAAGTGTAACTGAGTTTGAGCTCGGTTAATAGCAATATGCTTGTTCTATACTGTTCGTACTGCTATCCCATAAGGAGAAACCGACGAGATGTTATAATAATATCATTGTGTTATTATTCTAAAAGGTGAGTGTGTTGGTCCTACTTTAACGAGCAACAGAACGTCAAGCTATCCCCTAAAATATTGCACGGTTAAAATTACTAGTTTTATATGTATAACCAAACCCTTTTTTACTCATTTGGATCAAGATCAAGTATTAAGGTTACCTACAGCTGTTACATTATTTACTTTAAGTTTTAATCATTTTGTTTTATTTTGTCTCGTGAACCAACTCAACTCAGGAAACATACATCTGAACATTTACAAAGACCAAAGTACTAATGACCCCGAAGAAATTTGTAACTTCTTCTCTGATTCCTTTAATTCAATTTATGTACTATCTTCCATGAGAGGTGTTTCTTCGAGTGAGGATTTTCATAGTTCCCTTATTAGTAAGATGAAGCTAAGCAAGAATGAAATATTGAGGACACTCAATTCTTTAGACGCAACTAAAGGTCCAGGCCCCGGCGGTCTTCCAGTCACGTTTCTCAAAGCTACCTCTAAAATATTTGCACTCCTATACATATTTTGTTTAATAAATCACTTGCAAAATAAATCCTCGAGGTATAGAAGAGTGCGAGCATAACACCAATATATAAATCGGGCTCTAAGCAGGATTTTGAGAACTATCGTCCTATATGCATTATGTCAGAACTGCCGAAGCTTTTCGAGAGATTAGTCCACGATAAAGGTTATCCTGCTCTTCATCACAATGTAATTAAATAACAATACTGATTTCTAAAGAAAAGATCAACCACCACAAATTTTGTGGCATTTATGCATTATTTATTCAACAATATGGATTCTCGTGTTTAAGTGGATACCATTTTCACTGACTTTCGAAAAGCATTCGGCAAGGTTGATCATGAGTTGCTACTGAATAAAATTTAATTTGACGGGATACGTGGTGATTTACTCCGATAGTTCTCTTCAAATGTCACGAACAGAACTCATAGGGTAGGATTCAGACCTTTTTTTTTTGTTTCCAGGGTGGAAAATCCTCATAGATGTCCGCAGCCCTGGGGCGGACGGCGGGGTCTGTCTCTTACTGACTAAAAACCACCCCGGTGCTCCATCTCACACCTACGCTGGAGGTCACGGGAACGTACGATCCTTCCGCAACCCCCGACTGGCCTCTGCGGCCGGCCTCTTCGGGTCTGGGGGGGAGTGAGGTGTTTGACTCACCCCACGACGTCTAAGAGGGGCGCGCGTGGAGCACTACGCGCCGCCACCTCGGGTCCTGATGTGTGGGTAGTGACGGACGTCCCCGAGTCCGTCGCCCCTGGACCCATTTAGGGGGGCTGGAAGAGGCCGTTGTCCGCCCTCCGCCGACGCCCGGTGCGCCTTCTGCGGGCTGGGTGAGTGGACGAGATCTCCCTCTCCCTTTCCGAAGCCTCCTTCTGCGAGCCAACTGTTTCGCAGAAGGAAACCACTACGTCCCAGGACTCGTCGCTGCCGACCATCGTCTCGACTATGGCCGGCAGCGACAAGTCACTGCCTACTACCGAGATGAGGGCACAGCGCGGTTCCTCCCAAGCGGCACACTCTGCCAGCCTATGCCGCGCCGTGTCCTCCCGGCAGTCGACGCAGTGGTGACACTGGGCGTCCGGCTCCCTGTTTATGCGACACAGGTTTGCTTCGGGAAGTACCATGCCCCGAGAGCACCTGCGTCGCCCGAAACGACCGGGAGCCGTGCCTCCTCCCGAGCCAGCGCTCGAGCACCGAGGCCGGGTAGGGCGTGAGTGCCTGTCCCGCCCTTCCGCTACTAGGACCTCGCGAAGCTGAGACCGACGCAGCTCCATGTGTCGCTGCATCGGTCCCTCGCCCCGCGCCTTCGCTTCCTCGCGCCACCGACACAATGACGCGAGTACTTACGCCTCGAGGTCCCAGGGCGGGGATCCCGCCAGTACGAAAGCCGCCTCGTAGGAGATCGTGCGATACCCCCTGATGACTCTGACGGCCATCACCCTCTGCGGCTTTCGCAAAACAGCGATGCTACTGGCCGTCAGGTCAGAGGCCCACACCAGGGCCCCATACAGGGCCATGGATCGCACGATCCCCACGTAAAGCCGCCTACAGGCGGTTGCGCGGGCCCCCCAGATTGGGAAGCAGCGTTGCGAGGGTGCCAGCCGCGCCCAGCAACTTGGGCGCCAGCCGTCGGAAGTAGGGCCCGAAGTCCCAACGGCTGTCGAGCACCAATCCTAGGTACTTCTTGGTGGACTCAACAGCGATCCGAGAAAGGTTTCAGACCTGCTACAACTATTAGTGCAACTTCCAGTGTACCTCAGGGTTCGATTCTGGGATGCCTTTTATTTATCTTATTTATAAACGATATTGACACTTGTTTTCGGAATGCCAAAGTCCTGCTCTATGCTGATGATCTGTAAATTTATAGGCCCATCAAACATTTGCAAGACAGCAGATTATTACTCCAGATTCTATACAATTATAAGAAAAGCTTCCCGAAAAAATTTATAATGACCAACATGAAACATGATGACATGATGTTCCATGAAATGGGAACAGAAGACTTTGTAGACATTAAATACCTGAAAACCGTATAAGTTAAGAATGCTAAGGAGGATTGTAATGGCAATGCTGCCAACTTAGCTTAAAATAAGGTGGCTTTAGTACCGCAAAGAAAATAGTAAACATATAATTATGTATATTTTAAATGTGATCTGGATAATAACGATTTTAAAATTATCAGAAGAGGCAAAAAACTACCTGTGGAACAAATTGGGTTGAAAAATGTAAATGACAAACCCTTACCCATTTCCGCTGAAAAGTATCAGGATTTACAAGACTTATGCAGACAAGGCATTATGCCAACGCAATACCACAGTGTTTACAAAAGATTTTCAGCTGGAACAACAGACGATGACGAAGATAAAGAAAAGGGAGGATCCTCCGACCAGATGGGTGTCGTGTCTGGTGGGCAACTGCCCAACGATTGATGTTGGGAAGTTGTACATAATATGCTAGTCGCGCGGTAAACTCTGCTTGCGCGATGCAGGATTTCTGTGACGTCAGTATGACGCGCAGCTCGCATGTGGCGATGTAGATACTGCTAAATTACTCCCCTCCGGAGACCGGAGGTCGATAGTGGGTCGAGTTGTTGTTGTTGCTTGTTGGTTGATTGTTGTTGTTGTTCATCACGTCGTGGTCACCAATATAGAGGTACGAGAAACTCGCCAAAGCGTATCTTCTTTTTAAATATGGGTTTCAACCAGGCTATAAAAATGTTCAAAGATAATCTTTAAAACTGTGTTCGGTAATGAATTTCGTGATTTATTGATTCAAAATGCTGTAACTTCTGCTGATAAAGTGATTTCATCCAGCATTTCCTTATTGTATTATATCTTTTCTTAGTCCTTCTTTTCAATTTTCGATTATTAAGCAGAGCTACGATACACGCACCCGTTTCCATTTTAGTTCTGATGCCAGATGAAGTGCGTGGCGTGTCTCGGATGTGCGAGGCAGGAATGTCGCGCAAACATTCGTCGGCTTAGTCCTAACTAGAGAGCGGCAAAAATGTGTCTGCAAACCCGTGTGTTGTTGCCGCTCTCTTGCCTCTCAATGTTTGGAATCACCTTTAGACATACACTGGTACAGAACCTATAGACACGATTTCTTTTTTTAATCTTAATGTTTTTATTTTACGTGATTATAAATGAATAACCCGCCCTTCAACGCAGCGAGAGAGGCGGCGGACGCGCCTCCGCATCGAGGCGTCTGGTCTTTTCTGTGTTGAGCAGCGTTTTGGTGAGTTTGTGTTCGCATACATGTCTCCGTGCGATCGCGTAAGCATGGTAGTAATTTTGCGTCCTGACGATTACCGCACTCCACAGTCTGTGTGCTGCCAGACGCAAACACCTGCCCTCACCTCCTATTACATGGGACCTAACAATATCACTGGTGAACCGTAGTGGACGAACGAAAATACACCTCTGCCTATGTCTACGGAGAATGTATGCGTGATGAAGTTAAAAATAAACCAAAGCAGGTAGACTCCGTGACTCGATTTAGTTTTATTTTAATAGCTTATCACTCACAATAGTAATAAATGTAAAATTAAAATACAAAACCACCTAAACCTAAGTAGGTACATTATAAAAAAACCCTACTTGAAGTTTTACGAAAAGGAACCTAGGTGCGATTAAAACAAATTTTAATCCTAATCTAGAGTACCTACACATCTGTAAACTAGGTAAATACTGATAAACAGCTGATAGGTGCAATTTGAATTCGAATAAGTTAATGACCTGTGTGAGGTCACGAGTGCGTCGAGTCGTATCCATCATCTGATTCAAACATCAAAAATATTACCAGAGATAGGCAGTCGTTGACATATTTATTTATATTTATATATTCTTTATTGTACACCACAAAAAACATAACAACAAAAATTAAACTGAACACTACTTAATATACAATGGGCGGCCTTATCGCTTTCTGCAATCTCTTCCAGGCAACCTTGGAATGGACAGAGATTTTCCTGGACATAAAATGGGGCTGTTGTTGGTGCAAATAATAAGTATGTATACAATACACTAAAATAGATACACATATATACATATCCTAAATAATAGATACACTTATATACATATCCTAAATAATATATACATAAATACGTACATACTAAATTTATAAGCAACGAAAATAAATGAAGACTATAGTTAATTACAATTATGAGAACACGATCACAACGACAAGTAATGTTCCTTCACGAGTCTTTTAAACACAAGCAATGACGGCGCGCGTTTAACGTACTATTGTAGAAACACGCTGGTTTAGAGAATTTCCTTACGTACAGAAACCTCAAAGTCGATGCCCAAGCGAACCGGAGGAATCACATCACGATCAGCACTCGTGAGGCAGTTACTTAGTGCCTCCCTATGATACTTGTTACTGTAGCACACCGCTATGTTCTGGTACTCCTGGTTGGTATACCTATAGTTTAGAATTATTGTCCGAATCTCGACTCGTGTTAGCAAAGGCGCGTGCGGTACAACACCCGAATTGTGCGGGATTGAAGGAACAGGCGCGGGCGGCGGGGGAGGAAGGCACGCGCGGTGCGCTCTCATTCTTCTCTTTGATCATTCATAAAAACCACGTGCCCCCTTATGCCGCCGCCGCCGCGCCGCCCGCTTCAACAACAGTAAATACTACGTAGAAACTAGCGTAATGCATGATAAAAACTAAGAAGGAGCCATTATTTATTACGTGTGTCAAGTAATATTAAATGATTAAATTTTGAAAATGACACACTTAGATTAAAAAAAAATGTTTCTATGGCTTCTGTACCAGCTATAGGTGTATCTCTTAAAATATTTCGTGTATGTGTCACACGTTACGTAAATAAATAATCCTTGACTTTTAATAGCTGATAGCTCTAATAGTGTGCCAATATATCAATATAAATGTTTCTTTGGTCAATTGTATATTATCTCTATTAAAAAGCTGATACATCTTGATGAGGTGTATTTTCACAGTATGTTTGTCCTCCTGTTAATTTTTGAAAATGTAGATACGTTTATCTGACACCTACACCGATGACAATACGCCGTTAATCGACTAATGTCTACCGACCAAATCGAATTAAGAGAAGGCACATAATAGGGGTTACCGTTTACTATTACGCCAAAGTTAATTATGTTCGTCATTATTAAGTATGCACATATTAAGTAGGTATGCATAATCGATTTATTTACGACCTATTAACTATGTAACGAGAACCATAGTTTCTTATAGCCAATCACAATTCCAAAATCTGATTAATACTCTTACTTATCACTTGATCGAGTATTTATCTAGTTCAATCTATGGTAGTGGCCAGTGACTTGGTTCCAGATGTAACCTTAGGGGGTTACTACACGTGTAGGAGCTAAATCGAGCATCAGCAATGTCAGCTGGATATAGCCAAGGGAGAAGGGGTAAAACGTGCATATGTCCTATACACATACAGTACTTGGCGATAAATATTGCACATCGACCTTTGGAAAGAGACAAATAGAAAAATTGGTGTATTTTATACAAAGAATAAAAAGAATTATCAAAAGAAGCAAATCATAATTGTTTTAACAGCTCCTAATAGATACCGGACTGTTTGTATTTCGTGCAACAGAGATAACGCTCTACGAAACCGAAATTAGCCGATTGTCTCTTTCCAAAATCGATGTGCAATATTTATCGCCGGGTACTGTACGTCAGTTATGCTCAAGCAGAAATAAAGCAATGTTTAAGAACACGTGGACGAGAATGTGGACTATCATAGGTTGAAGTTGATGGAGAAGAAATAGCCATTTAAATGGGCAGTCTAATCATATACGAGGGGCATGCCAAAAGAAATTAGATACTTACTCAAAAAAAAAAAACTTTATTACAAGTATCGATCTTTTCGAAGTATTCACCGTGAGCACGTATACACTTTTCCTTATATACGTCTGAACCAATTGTAAAATACCTCTGCCCACTCTTCTGTAGACACCTCCGAAATCTCGAAATTATAAGCAGCCAGTGCAGCTTCTTTGCTTTCAAACCTGTTCCCCTTTAGTTCTTCTTAGATTTTTGGAAACAGGTAAAAATCACAAGGCGCTAGGTCAGGGGAATATGGTGCGTGAAGAAGGAGGGTAGACACGTTTTTTGAGTTGAAAACGTCGATTTTGTCGAACGACGTGTGCCGCATTGCGGTGGTGCCAGAGAAGCTGCCGGATTCCTGACTGCGGTCGCTGGTCACATCAAGCTGATATTACTGTTGGAGCACTAACTGTCGCATACCACTCGGAGTTCACCGTTCTTTGATCCTCAAGCACTACAGTAGTAATATGACCCGCTTTGCAGAAAAACGAAACGAGCATTTTGTTTCTATATGCTTCGTGCACGGCGACATTTCGTTAAAGTTGCCTGATCTTCAAAGTACCATACAGTTGACTGTCGCTTTTGATCATAGTTATATAGCTATCTTTCGTCACCAGTCAGTATATCATACACGTTTGTTTTCTCGCCGGCGTTGAATTTATCTATCATAAATAGGCACCAATCAACCCGACGATCTTTCTGCTCCTCGGTAAGTTTGTGCGGCACCCATCTCGAAAAACGCCTACGGAGAGAAAGGTAGTCGTGAATTATGGTTTGCATTACTGCTGATCCAATTTTCAGCTCTCGCTCCAGCTCTACATATTATGTAACTCGTCGGTTTTCAAGAATAAATTTTTCGACTGCACGAACGTTTTTTTGTGCGATCGCGGTTGGCGGCCGACCTGTCTTCACTTCATCTTCGAGGCACCCCCGTCCTCTTGCAATACAGCAAACTAATTTAATTCTGTTGCTCGTGACACTCACCAAAGGTAGTAACCAAAAGTACAAAACATTCTTGAGGCTTTAAACCTTTTTTATAGTCATAATAAATAATAGCGTGAAAATCACGTCGACTGAGCTCCATTTGCTGCAAGCGAATTCCCGCCAGATTCTCGGAAAAATAATGCTCACCCAAAATAATAATTAAAAACATATGTGTTCTATTTTCAAATCATATTAATAAATAACCAGCCTATATGATTGTGTATAACTTGCCAGTGTCAAACAAATGAGTAAAGAATATCTAACTTTTTTTGGCATGCCTCTCGTAACTACATAGGTCAGGTGAGTTTCACTATTAAACAAGGTTAAAGTGTGGCACAAATGCCACTATTACCGCGTTGATGAAGGAAATTGTACTTAAAGTTAACGACTTTTTTATGTCAATCTGTCTTGATCCAATGCATAGGCCTAAATGCAAATACCTATGCATTGGATCAAGACAGATTGACACGAGGATGTGTACGAGGATATGTACGAGGATATGTACGAGGATCTTTTGGCGCATGGGGAACATTGGATCTAACGCCGCCATCTACTACAATCCACGAACTATGGCATAACTACGCCTTCAACTAGGAAACCGGCGTGTCCTAGAACCAAAATTTCGAGGACATGTGACGTCTACCAACCCGCACTGGGTCCGCGTGGTAGATTACGGCCCACCCCCTCTCACAGAGAGGATGCCTGCATCCCAGCAGTGGGAACATCATAGGTTGATGATGATGATAATGAACGCAGCCATCTTGTTTATTTCAAAAATTTTACCAACAACGCCCGCCAATGTCACTCAAGGGCCAAAAAATGCTTGCAAACATTGAACGTATAGGTACATAATTATGACGTTAGACCTTAAGATGTGGTCTAGAACTACCCTTAACGAGTAAACGAACTGTAACTAACGAAGCTTCGTACCCGGAGAGTCCGCAGGTATGTGGGGCAGCGAAGGATGCAAGAATGCAAGGAAGCGGAACTGACTCATGTTCTAGCTGACGTATTGATTTAACTCTATTGGTATTTATCGGATTCGGTTGTCTTGAATCCTGTAGGTACGTACTGAGCTTTTAAAGTAAAATAATTCAATTTCCATAATTCTTAGCAGGATGATTGAATATACCAGCGCGTAGGTATCTAAATCTTTTGAATCTGCAACTAATCTTCAAAGATAGTTTGGACTTACAATCGAATGTCGAAAAGCGAAGTTTGAAATAAGTAAAGGTTTGATTTTCAGGATGGGCACGTTAGTGTCATTTTTCGTTACGAAATTAACTCACATGTTTGAACGTAAACGAAGCAAAAGGAGTATGTATAGATCGTAGTAGATGGCGTTCTGTAGTTCTGCCTATCCCCATAGAAAGAAGGCGTCAGTCTAGGTACATATTCTAGTGAAAACAAATGATCGTTCACCACTATAACACGTATAATAATTAAAATTTTAAAATTATACAAAAATATAAAGTAAGTTAAAGTAAGTTATATTAATTAAAAATAGTTGCGGAACACGTCATTTGGCATAAATGAAAAGAAAATACGAGAAAACTTAAGGTACACCGGATGGCAAATCTCTGTTACGTGAATGTTTTCTGAACTAGCGAATCGATTGCAATCAGTTTTTGGTGCG
Source organism: Brachylomia viminalis (assembly GCA_937001585.2). Lineage (NCBI taxonomy): Eukaryota > Metazoa > Arthropoda > Insecta > Lepidoptera > Noctuidae > Brachylomia > Brachylomia viminalis. The sequence goes on from OW443299.2 coordinate 18,608,358, forward strand.
TGATTATTAAGCTACGTAAACTTTCAATTGAATATTATATTATATAGATAAACCTAAGTTAAGCCGATCGAAACAGTCCTGGTTAAAAATCAACCAGTATTCAAACGTTAACCCAGGAGGTACTAATACTGCTATAATAGTTGAGCGTAATGGTTTAAAGTAACTAGTCTATCCTGATGAACCGCAACCTTAAAGCGTAGCACGTGTTAAAGAAAAGCACTCTAGTACTTGTACAAATCTCTTTAATTGGTACTCAACACATTAAGATGGTAATTTGTAATTTTTAACTCGAGACCACTTTGATCATCTTTTTCTGAGAGCAGAAATTCAATGTCACTTTTTTTTCATTAAACGTCATCTGTGGGTTGCCACAACTCTAAAGCATAAAATGTTTGAAAAATAACTATATTGCAACCCACAAATATTATTAGTTAACTAGTCGATTATTGAGTATGCTAACACACGCCTCGACAGAATCGCAGGTGACGATGGTCATGTTTCGCGGACCAGAACGAACTTGTTGGCCTCGAACTCCAAGGATTCTATACAGCTGGTAGAAGCGACCTCGCAAGCCTGGCGATTAGTCCAATACCCGGTTAACTGGTTCTACACCCACGACAGATAAAATGGGTTGTAATAACCTATTTTTCAGAGAAAAGTCTAAGACTTCCACTGTGAGAGCCAATCAGTAAAAATAAATACCAAATTCGAAGAATATTTTATTTATTTTATTTTATTCGGGAAAAAGTATATATATATATATATATATATATATATATATATATATATATATATATACTTTTTTATCGTACATGATTTCCTCGTAAGCGCGAGTCATAAGCTCGCGTTGATTACTTCCCTGCCCTTTGTACACACCGCCCGTCGCTACTACCAATTGAATGATTTAGTGAGGACTTCGGACCGACACGCGGTGGCTTCACGGCCGGCGGCGTTGCTGGGAAGTTGTGCTGAACTCAGCAATAAAACTTGGTTGACTGCAGACAACAAGCATGAAGCATGGTGTCTATCGAAAATTTATAGAATTCGAATAGATTCAGTACATATATTTCAACAACTGACGTTTTTTTCCAATAATCAAATGAGTAGCTAGTTTACGTCAAAATTTGAAAAATTAAGAATAAAAAACTGATGACCAGTCATATAAAATTTAAAAAACAAGGTTGTATCCGCAGAGGTCACGCTGCAATATCTATGTATGTAAAATAACGGAATGGTGAATAAAATGGCAAATGAATAACCTCCTTTGGAACTTAAGTACCTAGTCAAATATACGTGCGTCACACAGAAAATTTTTAGAAAAAAAAAACGGAATGATGTAGAGGTCTGGTATTATTTTTATTGCTTTTCGAAGTAGCCTCCGTTCCTTTCTAAGCACCGTTGTATGCGATAGAACCAAGCAGTGGGCCTACTCTTGTTTAGGGATTTCTCCCACGCCTTTTTCAAACGCAGCCTTACAGCATCTTCAGGGTTCATAAAACGAATTCCTCTAAGTTTATCTTTTATTTTGTCAGGACTGTAAGGAGGATGACTTACTAACTCCACAATTTCGATAGACAAATATTCGATAGTCCTTCTGGCGGAGTGAGCTGGATCATTGTCGTGGTGGAGGAGGATCCTGCTTCTTGGGCGCTGTTGTCTAACATTTTCCAAGACAACTGGTAAACAATGGCTGACATACCAATCTGCAGTAAAAGTCTTTTTATCTTCTAGGACAATTGTTGCCAAATGACGCGTCCGTCCAAAGAATGAGGCAATCATCTTTTTCCCTTGACTTCTGCCCTTCTTTACTTTTGTCTGCAAATCTTCGAATGGAAACATCCATTGCGCAGATTGTCTTTTGGTTTCGGGTTCGTAACAATATCGTTCTCCGTCATACTTTTCTAGCATTGAGCGGCACCAATCCAAACGACAGCGTTTTTGATCTTCTACAAACCTTTCTGACGCCTAAATGGTCTTGTAAGTCTTTTTGTACTTGACTCATACTAATGCCTAAAGCCGCCCGAATCACCTGTCACCTATCTATCAGTTTCTATCATTAGCCGCACAGCACTCAACTCACGCTATCTTCAGTAGTCGCCGTAGAACGACATCCTTCTCGCGAATCATCAGTGAGTGTGCTTCGACCACGTTTAAACTCATTGAATCAGTTGTAAACAGTGCTATGCAATGTTAATCGAAGTCTGTCCTAACATTGTTTTTGAGTAAGTCCGCAACGAAAGTTGTAATAAATCATTGAACGAAAATTTTCTCTAGTCAAATCCATTTCGACACACGTCAGACACTTTTTAAATTGCTGCCAATTTGTAAAACAAATGACATATGAATTCATTACACATCACATATTCTAGATTTAGTTTAATAACTAACTTTAATTACAATTATTGCAATAATTGGGAGGTGTACTACTCGATTAGAGCGATACAGACGAAATGGCGTACGAACCATTGGTATTTAATTTAAACACAAATGTTAATCTATACAATGTTTCTGGAATTTCCCTCGTGGCTAGTTTAAATAAGCACTTACTTAGGTGTTAGCACTTAATTAGGTGAAGAAAGAGATGTATAATAAGTGGACTCGGCGACATGACTATTTTAACTTCATAATAAATACAACGTGATGGAATCAGGGTGGCGAGAGAGGTGTTAATACTTCCTGACTAGCGTTGAAAATGCCGAAAGTAACAACTTGTATTTTTTTCACGAAAAAAAAAATTATATTTTTTTATTTTTTTTTCGCATTTTACATAGAAAAATTTACAGAAAGAATCCTTTGGAAAGAAACAGGATTCTTTCGAATGTTTCGGTTGATGTTTTGAAAAGTTGTTAAAAAACAAGTTCTACTGATATTTAAATTTATTTTAATAGGTGAAATACAAAACCAAAAAAAAAACAAAACATACGGGAGGTGAATACAAATAGGTAACAAACTGCAACGGAACTAGCACATAAATTGATAAAACTTGCAGCTTTATTGTTTTAATTTATGCAACTGACAGCGAGAATACGAAATGATAAATGATTTTATTTCTGGAAGTAGGTTTGTACAAACACTTTTACACGTCAATCATATTTTAAAAACTAGACTGATGAGGTCGGCGTTTCCTGTCTGACTACTCTGAGAAGAAAGGCCGAAACAAACTCAGAGGTCACAGTTTCTTTTAAAGTCCAGACAAAATCTTGGTCAGATCATGTGAAGGCTATGTAGATCGGTATCTAAAATGGTCTTTTGAGGAAAAAACCATACAGTTTGAGTGGACATGTCCAGCCAGTGCACGCAATTGTCAGCAATCGTGCAGCTTAACTCAGAACTTAAGGAGCTCAACGATTTGACGAACAATGCCGAAGAAAGGCCATTTGAGTAGGCCGCATAAATTACTCAAACTGCCAGATCATGATTAAAATAACTGAGAAAAATACAAAAAAGCAATGACCGACATAGTTCTCACAGTCACAATAATTAAAATAATATTATAATATTTTACAAAGTAAATACTCATGTCATAATACATATAAAATACATCAATGTCAATGTGTATATAAAAATCCGGACATACTTAATCTTTGAGGATCATTTAGATTAGTGTCTGAAATGGTCTTTTGAGGAAAGAACCACACAGATTGAGTGGACCTGTCCAGTCAGTGCACGCATTTGTCAGTAACCGTGCAGCTCAAGTACTAGATGCACAACAGTGGGGGCGCGCGCGCCTACTTCGCTGATATATTTTTTCATTCTACCCTCCATTTTATTAGTACGTACTACGTATTATTATGGAAAGAGTTAAAGCATAAAAGTTTAATATAGTAAGTCTTGTACGTACTTATTTGAAAAAAACAACATGAAAAGTTTCCTGTCTCTTTCATATTCTTCGGTTTTTTTCGGTTTTATTGAAAACAAACATGAAATATATACTGGCAAATTTTCTTGAAACTTTCGAATGGAACATTGAAAAAAACAACGGCATTGGAAAGAAACGGGAATTTTTCCTGCTTTTTTCAACGCTAGTCCTGACATTCACCACTGGGAACTGATACCTGGTATGCATAACTAACTACACCTTCATCAACTAAGTCAACCTTTATATTAGGTATTTCTCTTCCACTAGCAAGTTACTAAATAAACAGCTATTGCACCCATATTACCAATATTTTACAAAAATTAAAAAAAAATACAATGCAGTGCAAAATAAACAGCACATTCCGAGTCTGAAAGTAAATATTAGTACACTGTAGTGTAGGAAATGGGTCAATATAGTCCTTGTTATAATAAAAACAAGTTGCCGATACCCATGCATTATCATATTGATTGTGAAGTAGGTGCGAACGATACGTGCGCGAAGAGACGTGAGGAATTGAGGTCGTATTGAATTGCACATGAGGGAGTGATTGATTGCTTCACGTTTCTAGGAAGAAAACTGTTTCTTAAGGACGTGGTAAAACTCCTTTTGATATTCTTCCAAAAGTAGGTACATGGGAACGTCAGAGATACAACGTCATATAACGGCACGTTTACACCAAGTGTATTTTACGAGTTGTGTCAACTAGTTTCGTTTATCGTTTACACTTAGAATAAGTTGTAAAGACTATACAATGTGGAGACAGCAATACGACAATAAATGAAAACACTGGCAATACTAATGCATAAGAGTATTTTGGAACTATCAAAAGAATCATAACATCGAAATAAAAAAAGTATTTTTTTCTAACAAACTAAATAGTAGTGATGGGCTCAGTATATATCATTGCCCAGTACGGGTTCTTCCAATCGTTGACAAGCTATAGTGACTAAACTATTGGATATATTTGATTGAATTTTCCTGTGCCGTATGGGAACGTCATTAGATATACAATGAAATGCCAAGTAATATAACAATAACAAGTCATAAAATATATTTATTTCTTTACTTTCTTTCAGTTAAATTGATTGTCGTATTATCGACCTCCTTGTATAAATGTCGTCGTCTGATTGTATAAATGTCTATATGGTGATCTGCCTGGCCATTTCACCTTACGCCGCCATTCCATGATTTGACCATCTAACATCCGCCATATAGGGGGGGAGGGGGGGGGGGGTTGCGTGCCCAGTGGTCAGCTGGGAATACCACTAAACAGGTTGTTTTCGTCGATCCGCCCGACCTTCGATTAGACGCATCGTGATATAACCGGCAAAATCATGAAATGGCGGCGTATCGTGAAATGGGCATTTCCGCGATCGGACCACTACATATACTAAACTTGAAGAAAACTTGTCAAAAATGTCAAAAAGGTGAACAAACTAGTTAACAATACATGTCTGAAACTGCAACAACAACAACAAATAATACATGATAATATGATACAAGTTATGTATCACAACTTTTTTAAGAGCTCTACTGATGCCAATAAGACACAATTACTTTTTGTTGTTACCGAACTTGATCAGTTCGATCGACTAACGACGATCGATAAGGGGTTTATTGGTGTAAACGCGAGGAAAAAACGATTTTGTGACGACCCTACCCTACCCTTAGCACATCGGTACCTTCCTTCTGCGAAGCAGTAATGTTCGCAAAGGAGGAGGCGGAACGCGTGAGGGAGAGTCAAAATTTGCGCCCTCACGCCCCTAGCCGCCGCAGGAGACGCCCTGGGCGTCGGGAATCGCAGGCCGATTCCCGGCCACCGTAGGCGCGGGCTTGCCAACGGCGAGCAATGGGCAGCTCGCCGTTCGATAAGGACCAGGCCCGGGTCGACGGCGCGTTGTGTTCCACGCGCGCCTGAAAGAGATGTCAGCACCAATGACGGGGTTTGCTAGGACCGATGCCTGCTAGGGTTGCGGAAAAGTCCAAGAGGATTACCGTGGCCCCTGGCACAGGCAACTGAAGGAACACGGGTGGGTTTTAGTCAGTAAGAGTCTGACACGCCCTCCTGCTCTGCCCAGAGCGGGAGAAGTTATTTGATGATATCCCACCCACAAAAAAAAAAAAAGCACATTGGTACCTAGTTATGGATAAACTATGGTCTATGGTATTCGCGACAGTACCGTCGAGAAATAGAAAGTCATGACAATTACGCACCCGATGCGTCGTCGTTTTCTGCGTTTTCTCCACTGCTTACCTATAATGCGTTATTTTCCATTTTAGATTTTCCCTTTGCCTCAATAAATATAAAATGATGACCAACAGATGGCTATGGCACAGTATAAAGAGACTGTGGCTATGCTAAGAAGAATGTAGTAGGTATCAAAACGATACCTGCATGAATAAAATTGCTCTCAATTGTCATAAATTTACAATATTCTCGTATCACCGGCAATTTTCGCGCCTCCGGAGTCCAATCAGCTATGTAGTTTTTATATGATACAATATATCGACTATTTACTCTCTGTCCATTTTATAGTTATATGTACAGCAGGTGTATTTAACTAAAGGTACATTTTGTTTCTTTTAGCTTAATTTCGATTATATCCAGTCATGATATGTGAGGCAACCCGTCATTATGAGACAATCTTGTGGTAAAGTCATCGTCTTAGAAGTTAACAACCCGTGTCCACAAAGGAAGGGTAACATCAGACAGATAATATATGTCTTGGGCTTATGATTCACCATTTCAACTGTGGTGGATATGAGGCTTAAGTCAAAATCTGTCACAATATCACTGGCCAACCACACGTATAAAGTAAGTAGGAATCTGCCCAAAACCTCTTTGTGGTTTGAAAAATATTCTACATACCTCCTCTGACCCTAGGCATCAGGCATCAGTGATTCCAAATCGCTTTTAACCCTAAGATTTCCCGAAATATCGTGCTCTCTTTAGCTCTCAAATACAAGGTCTGTACCCACAGTAAACAGTCCATGTCCACAAACGATGACACCGATAAAATAACTCCCGTTTCTATTGTGACAGTTTGTTTGTGACGTCATTGAGCGGAATTGAATTTGCGCTGGAAACAAAAGAGCGCGATTTAGGGCTCGCTATTTACTATCAACTCGTTTGGAAAGCGCGGGGAAACTGTGTTCTTATTAGAAAATTTCGCTCGGATTCGACGAGATACGTGGATCTGTATTGGAATATAAAATAAATTAAAGTGTGAGAGCTTGTTCCTGTCTTTTTAACCGACTTCAAAAAGGAGGAGGTTATCAATTCAGATGTTTATATTTTTTATTATGTATGTTCGGACATAACTCCGTTATTTATAAAAGGAATTGCATAATTTTTTTTTTTCGAAAGAGGTTTAATCCGAAATGGTCCCATTTAAATTTCATTTAGATGATGATGATGAGTTTCGGAGACAGACTACGGAACTCTTCAAAATTGACAGCAAATCAACCGACATTGCTGCTATCGCATAAACATGCATTGTTTACGCAATCACACAACATAACATCACGCCTGTACACTCGAAAGGGTTAAGCAGGTATTCAGTATATCAGGGTGCACCCACATTATCTATCATGGTAAGTAGCATATTTTTTCGCGACCGTAAGATAGTTGTAGCACATAGTATTCAAGCTTGATTTATACAAAATTACATAGCAAGTAATGGTTCACGAATTTTTGTGGGGTATGTACCCCAACAAAAAGTGAAAAATAAAAACCGACTCGTCCGTCGGAAGTCAATTGTTTTTTTTTTTATAAAGAAGTTTTTTATAATTGATAACTTACGACCCACCCCTGCTTCGCACGGTTCTTGCGAATTTACAAAGCATTGAGATTTCTATAATAGGATATGTTAGTTTAACATTATTATAGTATAAATGTATATTCTCTAAATGATGGTGAAAACCGCATTATAATCCGTTGCGTAGTTTAAAAGAAAGACACAGTCACACACACACAGACAGTATGTACAGAATACATAATGTTGAAAAAATATTTGCTTGGTAACTCAGAGTTACTCAGGTTAGTAGTATAGACATAGACATTCATACATACATAGATAAATATTATAATAAGATAGATATATGTTTAATTGACCTTACCAAATAATTATATGTACCTAAAACTCTAACAGACTGATCTCAATAAAATAAAATGTTACATTTACTTATTTAATGTTGATAACATTTAATAGTTTAAAAATTGCCTAATGTTAATTTGTGTTTTGAATTTAATTTTTATTTTAAGAATTACTTATACTTTTTGCTGTGCCCTACAGGGTCCATAACTGTACCTTAGCTTTAAGCCATTGTAATATCTCTTAAACATTTTGGAATGCAAATAAATATGAATATGAATATGAGAGAGGACTTTTTGGTAAAACATACACATTTGCTAATGCCACAAAATGCTTATTATTTTTATAAGAACAGAAAAAAATCGTACATTTATCTAATATAAAATCTATCGCCGTCGCCGTCTATTTATCTATTTATCTTTTTTTTTATTTTCTTCGAAGCAAACAAACAGTCATTAAAATAAAAAGGTGAGTAAGTTCTTGTACTTACTTTATTTCTCAGAATTTTAAATATACTCAAGTAGGTAAAATTGTAACATAGCCCTTCAATTTAGTTACATTTAACCACGAGCCATCCGCGGTATAATCCATTAATTATTTTAATAAAATTGATCACCTAATTTACCAACGAATTAAAGCAGCATCAATCACGCGCTAGTCTTCGCCAATATAAAAGTCATTCTTAGCTAAATATAAATGTTTAAAATAAATAATTAACTCAAAACTGAGAGCCCGAATCAATCAGTCTGGGTTATACTGAAGAACGAATAAAATCTACTTCATTTAGAATGGTTGGTGAAACCAAAATGGCCTTGTCTGGTAAATATTTTTTAGATCGTTAGAATTTAAAATGAGTTGGTATATTCTGGGAATAAAGGTACTTATTTTGGGGTTGAATGTAGGTCCGTGGGTACATTAGCTTTAGGCTTAAGCTTCTCTTTTCTGAACCCTGTCTGGTTATTCAGGAGCCGAAGCTAATCTGTTAAAATTAGAGCAATCAAATACTCAAATTCGTTACTGTCCTATACTCTGTAACCTGAACACAATATGTCTCATCAAAAGGACGTCAAGCGTTCACCAACTCCCAATGATATTACACGTAATTTGCTTTAAAATAACCCTAATCCAGGTACCTAGGTATTACGCTCCTAATTGAACCAATACGTGATCAACGTACAGAATATTCCATTTAAATTGATACCTTCTGTAACTAAAACGTTGTTTAATCCCCAATTTTCATACATTGCCAATGAATATTTAATTATTTAGAAATTCAGATGAAACATAAACCCTAAATTAGCGAAGGTCCTATTCAAACGAATTTACGGTCTGATAATTTTAACCTCTTGGGTCAGAGCATTGATGGCATTAAGCTATTAAATTAAGGATACCGTTAACACTAAAGATGTTATAACAATGAATATGACCACTATTGTTGGAGGGGTAATAGATCGTATCGCGGTGTCAACCCGTGAGGAATATTGCTGATTATATCAGTTTATTCAGTATTATGTCGTAGCCTTTAATAGAATATGGTGTACGGCCGATAAAGTTTGATAAAGGGTCTTCGTCCGACAGTTTGTCCAGTCTATTATGTTAGGGCCCGTCTCACGTAAAAAAGGTTAGGTAAATATACTTAAAAAATGGCGAAAGGCAAAATAGCTTTTCGCCATTCATTGACGTATGTTGTAGGTGAGGTAAGTTTAAATTAAGTTCACGATGTGGTCACCAGGTTTAAACTCAATTGGAAGATTCAGCAAATGCGTTTTCTGATCTACGCGCATGTTCGTAGCTAAATTACTTTCAATTTCAATCATTAAATTTAATCAATCATCATTCATCATCATTTTATATTTTTTTCAATAGCAGGCGCCCTGAAATATCAGATACTGCATTTTTTAAACCAATAAATAAACCTCCATATAATCTGGATCTGGACCTTTAATTAGAGTGATTATTTTTTTCCAGATTATTATACTTTTAGCGTAGTGCTAAACAGAATGATACAAATTATGGAAATAAAAGGCGAACATTACAAGTGACATGAGGAACCAAATTTTATATTCTTGACAAGCATATTTTTTTTTAAATATTTATGGCGTCTCGCAGGTCAACATAGGAGGTTGTCGGCTGCTATACCGGGCTTGCTTGTGGTTACCTTAATAAATTAAGGCCTCCAGCCAGGGCTTAAAAACTTATAAACTAGGCGACTACACGCACCCCCTGTGGGCTACCGACCTCGGCTTAGGGCGTCGCTGGGGGCAGCAAGGGACAGGCTGGATCGGAATTATTATTAAGGGTCGAATTTAAAACTACCGGCTCAGCGGCGTGGGATGACTCGAGCAAGGGACGTGAATTGGGGCGTCGTGGTGGGCCTCGGCGGCGAGGACGGAAGGACGGCGGCGGCGGTCTGTTTCTGTGATTTCTGAGAGTACTGGCGCCTTATTACTCTCATGGAGGAGAGTAGTGGCGTCGTCGGGGATAATTAAGGTATGTCTCGGGCGGCGAATCTTACTTATGCGGCAGGGAGTGTAGCGGGCGGCCGCTTTTATCAGGGGATTGGTGTGCTTTATGCCACAGTCAAAGAAACGCTTGTTAAGTCGTTTCATGAACTGCTGGATGGTGTGCATTTTGAGAACAAGGTAAAGGTTTACATTACGGACATAGAAGGGGGTTCCCATAACCTTTCTGAGCAAACGGTTCTGAAGGGTCTGCATCTTATAATGATGGCGTGGCTCTGCGTGTGCAAATACGATGCAGATATAGGTCATGATGGGACGGATGACTGCGGTGTAGATACGCAATGAGAGATAACACGGAGCCTTAAGGGACTCCCGCGCGAATAGGATGAGGGGTCGAGAGTGCACCCTCAATGCGATTAGTGCGATTCGACAAAAGATCCCTTACGACGAGTACCAGACGATCTGGTACTCCGAATTGGTAAAGCTTATATAATAAGCCGGGTTCACAATGTTTCACCAAAACCATTGACAAATTTTTAGTTTACAACCAACGTTTCGTATATTAGTTATTTCACAAACGAATTATTCCGCAAAACTTTTATTTTATAAAGACTCGCTTTACAAACATTTATTTGGCAAATGCTTCTCTTTACAAATGTTTTGGATGATATTTAATCATATCAACATTTTTCATTAAGTTTAGTTTTAAGTTTTAGTTTTAAGTTTGGTAAATCACGTTTAAACTAAATATCATTTTATAATACATTTTCTAAACCAGTCACAAATTGAATACAACGGTATTGTTTTGCATAATTTTATTAAACTACAAATAATCCATACATGGTTGCAATTTCTATTTGGGTCAAATAATTTACAGGCAAGTACTGAAGTTCTTTACACCTACTAAATATTTTTTTCTATATAATCTAGTCATTTCTGGCAGTCGCCGGCCGCTGCCGCGATGCTGATGAATGAATTTTTCCTTGACAAGCAACGATTGGCAAAAACATGATTTGTCATAAATCATGTTTTTGCCAATCGTTGCTTGTCAAGTAAAAATTTGTAAATTAATTTTTCGTGAGCTGACAGGATACCAATAAGCCGTTGTGCCAGACTTTGTCGAATGCTTCGCTATGTCGAAGAGTAGCACACCCGTCGTCGCGTTTCGTTGGAAACCCGCACTTAAGTGCTCTAGGACACGGTGGACCTGTTGGATGCACGAGTGGTTTGGAAACCAAACTGTCCATTGGGGATGAGGCTCTTTGCCGCGGCATAGTCTTTGAGACGCTTATGAATAAACCTCATGTAGATATTGCCTAGAACATTGAGCAGACTAATGGGACGGTAACTAGTGCCAAGTGCCAAGTGTCAAAGCGAGCATTCCTATTTATACATGACATATGTATGGCTTAACTAAAAGAGTATTTACAAATAATATTTATGTGGTTCGCCACAAACTCGATTGGTAGGTATAAATCGGCGATTCACAATAAATTTAAAAAACAAAATAATAAGTACATATCTTTTCTCAGCCATGTGAGAAACGATATGTATGATTTATAATTCAGGCCGATGATTTATGATTCAGGCCGCTAGGGCCGTATACTGCTGGTGTTGTGGGAAAGTCCGAAAGGGTTACCGTGGCCCCTGGCACAGGCAACTGAAGGAACACGGGAGTGTTTTAGTCACTAAGAGTCTGACACGCCCTCCCGCTCCACCCAGAGCGGGAGAAGTCATTTGACGATTTCCCACCCTAAACAAAAAGGCCGATTTTTTGAGTACCTACCAATTTTTTTTTTGAGACGATGCCGTTGTCCTAACAGTACTAGTACCTATTAATTTAATTTTAAGCTTTAATCCCATTAAGTAATGTTAATTTATATACATCTTGAGGAACTTGGCAAAAGAGTTGAAATGACAACCAGAGTAGTACATTTACAGAATCGACAGTTGAAGGAAGTGCATTCAAAGCTATCACCATCACAGGCATAATTCAACGTGTTTAAACATCACTTGAGTAACACTACCGTCTCAGTTGGTGTATACTTAGCTGTACATTTAGAGCAATTAGAGGAATTTGCATTGAAAGCAGCAGCCTTGAATATTATGATCACCATCTCATCAGCTGTTTTTGAAATGATTGGATCTGTATAAGGTTAGGTTAGGCAGATGTCTACTTAATAGGTCCAGGGGCCACGGACTCGGGAACGTCCGTCGCTACCCACACATCAGGACCCGAGGTGGCGGCACGTAGTGTTCCACGTGCGCCCCTCTTAGACGTCGCGGGGTGATTCAAACACCTCACTCCCCCCAGACCCGAAGTGGCCCGCTGTGGCGGCACCAGTCGGGGGGTCGTACGTTCCCGCGACCCCTGGCGTAGGTTTGAGATGGAACACCGGGCTGGTTTTTAGTCAGTAAGAGTCTGACAGACCCCACCGCCGCGCGCGCCCCTGGGCGGTGGATACCCATGAGGATTTTACACCCCGGAAACAAAAAAAAAAAAAAAGTCAGCGGTGTACTTATAGAGCGGTCAGAACTCTGCATTACCTGACCTCTCTTAGAAAGAAGAAGAAGGGAATATGCGGGTAATGCAAGTCACTGACTGAAGACCCCTATTTCCCCAGTTATGTTTAAGTCCCATGTATAGGAGGCGAGCCTATTGCCACCAACCGGGCACAAATCGAGACTCCGGGCAGCTACTGAGACATCCCCGATGGAAAACCCAATAATATATTGCCTGATCCCGGCATTGAACACTAGATCAACGAGGCAGTCTTTTTTTTACATATATGTATTTCATTATTTATTTATTACTGTTAAATGCCCGTGACTTCACAGCGGGCCCTATCAGAATACCAGCGTTGCGGCATTTACCTATTTATTTTTTTAAATGTCGCAGCATCATGCTGAGATAGGGGCCTTTTGGCCTCGTATAGGAATTTCTGTTTCCTTTTTCTTTTGTTACTTTTTGTTTTTATATAGTTTGGTTTTTATTTTATAATTTAGTTTGTGCACTTCCTGTACGAGTCGCAATAAACACTTTTTCTTTATTTCTTTCTTTCTTTCAGTCTTGTAAATACATGTGCCTCGGAAAGCACTTTATGCCGTTGGTCCCGGCTGTCATTCATAGATCGATTCATGGATAAAGATAACTATCTTTTATAGGGAGAAAGTTGAAAAAGTGTCCAGCTTAAACAGTAAATAATAGTTCAAAGACCCTCCTAAATGGCGCTAGCGTAGGCAAATGGTGTGGCATGAATGTAGCCGTTGATAACGGACTGAAGTATGCCGAATTAGAAAATTTAATATTTTTAGTGACTAGAGTACTTAGTTAGTGACAGTCCAGAATACCATACCTCAACAATAACGTAGTCCAACATTATTCTGTATACATATCCTAAAGTTCTTGTGGTTTATTAATGTATTTATTAAAACTTTCTGCAGAAGTAAAAAAATACTATACAAAGGCGGACTTAATGTCTGAGGCATTTTCTACCAGTCAACCTTAGGGTGATGCAGAGATAAACCGTGGCAGGTGCAACATACAAGATAGATAGCTCGGAAATGACTATAAAATACAAGAATAAATACCAATACACCTAAACATATAAACTAAATAAACCTTGCCAGGAGAAATAACGACCGGTAGAGATAACCGGACCGTACCGGAAGAGAGGTATTCATTATTGGTGAATGGTTTTATCTTATTTTATTTTAACTAAAAATGTTCACGATTCTCATGACTTACAGGCGCCTAGTGCTTAAAGCAACTAGGTATTCATTTAAAAGCTAAAGTGAGTCAGGTTGTGTTATCACATCTTGATGTTAATAGCATACAGGACATGGTATTGCTATTAGATAGTCTCAGGAGACAGCATGTTAGTTAGGTACTCAAACATATTATGTACATTAGCTGGATCTAGGGTTGTCAATTCTCTAAGAAGATTTATTTATTTATTTAATTATTTATGTACACACAGTAAAACAGACACAGATACGACATATTAGTATTAAGTACAAAGGTACTGCTTATTTCTTAAGAAATTTCTTGCAGCAGACCTGCGAAAGGAGAAATGAAAAAGAAATGTAGACAATAGTGTGTCAGAACAAGAAGAGAAGAATTTGGTTTTGTGTGTGTGTAAATATACATACACGAAGATCATACTATATCTATTAGCATCTACAGCTGTTTAACACTTTGATCGGAGCAACGTTTTAGTACGTAAAATTTGATAAACGCTATTTGACACAACGTTTAATTACGTCAGCAAATAATATATCTTACATCTATATAAATAAAACAAAGACGGGTTTGTTACAACACTTATAACTCGAGATCTGCTGGACCAATTATCATGGTTTTTGATTTTTTGGATTTTTCTCCGCCCCGAATAGCAGAATAACTATAGAAACGGAAAAAATTCAAGAAAAATATTATAATGAAGATAACATACTGAGGCGGTACGAAGTTCGCCGGGACAGCTAGTCTTTCTATAAAGAACGTGTATAAACGGCTGCGGCTTATACCAATTCCTTCAAGCTACGTCCGTCATCGCGCCGTATCACTTTAATTTATCGGATTGCTAGCGCCACTCCACGTTAGTTTTTTTTGTACCTACACTTTATAAGGCTACTCACACTCATACATTCTAATTACGCATACAGTGCGCAGCGCAACAAATATTTGAATATCCAGATGCTCAGCTGAAAGTGTTAATTCATACTAAACGCTTTCATATACGTCAATGTATGTAGGTATGTAACTACCTATCAATGTGAAACAAACCAGAAGACACCTCGTCTTTAATATAAAGACTTAATTTTTCAATACCTATAAACAATTATACACATACATACCGAAACTCACACCTTTTTCCCACGGAGATGGGCAGAAACTAAAGAAAGCCACTTGCCACGATCCTTACAAACTCATACTGCCACGTTTAAAAAAGATTATAGGTACATTTTATCTCAAAACTATCTAAATATCACACAAAAGTAACCTTTAATTAAGTTACCTTGGGCTAGGTAGCGCTCAAACGCAGACACGCCTACGTACCGACTTCTAACCGATTGACGTCAGTATTCTACCTACACGGAACCTTAGACGTAACGATTGTGCAAACTAGAACTATAGGTACTTACAGTAGGCTTAGTATTTTGACCAGACATGTGTTAAGCTGCGTAGCAATGGATGTGAATGATAGGTAGGTAATAGGTAATACGGGCTGGTGTCCACAACTCCACGTCAATGCGCGTATTTTGCGTATGTATTATGTGAATGATATCAACCAATAGGATCGTTTAATTCTCACAGCGTAGCTTGGCTTAGCTCTGATGGAATAGTTTTCAACGAAGCTAAGTTTGATGCGAGAAGCACAGGACCGGTTGAAGTAGCGACGCTTGAGTAAGCCTGTATCGAGCAGTGGACGTCTTTCGGCTGAAATGATGATGATAAAGTTTAGTCTTTTACAAACGCCAAAACTGCATGTTCATAGCACATCTTACCCGCTCCGCTACGCCATTTAGCTCTGGTGGAAATAGACACATAGTTTTGTAGCTTAGCTTCACCGCTTAGCTACATCGCATAGCGGTGTAAAAGTAGCCTTAGTTAAGGGCAGGTGTGCCAATTCGTTTCCATGAATATATGGAGCTAGTGCAAATATTTGGCCAATCGAAGAGGGCTATAATAGTGGCACTAGCCGTACATTAAATCTAATGGAAGGCGCCACGTTACAAGCATTGGACGGATTAAGGATTTATGTTGCAAGATTATAGGGATTTTCTTTCTAATTGGTTCAGATTTAATTTGTCATCTATGCTTTATTCTCTGATGGAGTATTATAACCGGAGGCTTGAGCTGAAATAAGTCGAGTATAGTTACAGATCTTTGAATTGCAAGCCCCTCCAATGTCTTTATCCTAACATGCAAAATAGTGTATAGACGCAATACACGCAATCTCGTCAATACCATTGGTTCTTCAGTCATCGGCTAGACATGAAAGTAGGGACACGCGTCGACTGTAGCGCAAAATGACGGTCAGCATGTCAACTAAAAAAACCATCTCCGGTGTCAAGTAAATATTTTTTGTTACTAATTATAAACTAAACTTCTTAAAAACATTATTAGATCCTGCCATGTGCCATTATATACTTATGATTCATTTTAAAGGGCAAAGAAATGATTGCTAAGGTTTATCATCGAATGAAGTACGAAGCAAAAAATGGAGTTGAGAATCTAAGCGATGCCAGATAGCAAACTGCACAAGCTATTGGATATAGTGAACGAATTATATCAAATATATTGAAAGAAGAGAGACAGGCTGTTGCTAGCACAACCAGTGATAATGAAGCAGAAGATTTTTAAGTCACCTTCAAAAAGTAAACGGCTGTGTCTGAAATATTCGTTAGACGATATGAATATAACATATCTGTATTACGAATAACAATTGTGGCATTTCATGAAGAATTTTATTAAATGACGACATTCAATAAACAAAAACATATTACATCAGAGAAAATTAGTTCCGAGCGACGGTTGCATTGGAACGTAGCGTAAAATATTGTACGAATCTGGGTATGAATGGTCTAAAACAAACGACAACCATAAAGCGCTTGTTGACAAGCATGAAGTACAAATTTTGCGATAATAGTTATTTATGATACTAGTGCGGTAAGTTGGTTTTTACAAACGAGACGAGACCGAGAGAGACCCGAGACGAAGTCGAGGGCTTACCATAATCACGAGTTTGTAAATACCAATTTCCGCGCGTGTGTCATACAACGTTTTTCAACACATTTGCGAGAAAACAGTACAATAGGTAATGAAACAAACTTTTGTTTATAAAAATATCAGTCAGAAAGTCGCAACAATAACAATCTTTGACGTTTCTAATATGAAAATGGCGCCATTTCCAAATGGCGCTACGTGCGCGTGGTGTAAATTAGAATCCCAAAAAGTTTTTTTTTCGTCTCATTGTCTCTTTAATACTAAAGTGAGATAAACGTATTGAGCAAAAGCGCTTCCAAGGAGGTTCGATCATTCAGCTTATTTATTCTCGTAATTTAAAACTCCTGGGTGGAATTCTTATATAATTTTTGATGGTAATTAAAAAAAACCGCAAAGAATACGCACGGCGTTATACAACGAAGGGGGCGGTAAAACATGTACTTAGGCGATAGTACCAATTTTACCGCCCGTTCCGTTGTATGGTGCGTAATTTTTAACTTTCGAACAATGTATACAGGCTTCGTAAATGCATTTTTTGAGCTGAAAATATATCGCGATGAAGATCTATGCATTGTGTTTACAGAAGAAAGCTATGTTCACGCAACACACATACAAAATTCATGCTAAAAAAGCGTGACAGGAGTGTCACCAGTTCAAAAAAAGTTATCAATAGGAATGCGGGTTTTAAATTATTGTTCTTGCCGGTGGATGTCAAGGGTTTATTCCAAATGCTTGCTTGATGGATTTAAGCAAATTCAACGAGTGGTGACTACCATGAAAACATGAATGATTAAGAATTACTACCAAATCTTCCAGAAAAGGCTGTCACTGTTATGGATAATGCTTCCTTGTAATAGGAAGCTGTTATACTGCTGTATACTATATATTCTGAAAAATTTCCTAATTTGAATTCAAATAAGAAGGTAACGAGTATGCAAGAATGGCTGACTAAAAATAATATTCCGTTTGAACAATCAACGAAGAAAATAGAACCGTATGATTTGATATTAATAAATAAACAGAGAGATCAAATATTTTGCAATTGACGAGCTAATAAGGTCGCAAGGCTTTGACATTCTACGACTGCCACCGTACCATCCAGACCTAACTCCAATAGAATAGATTTGTGGAATTAATAAAAAAAACTACGTGGCTTAATTAAACGTTGAACAAAACTTAACCTATTTAAAGACTCTAATAAAGAAGCGAATTGATGTGATTGATAGGTAGTAATGCGTGAAAAATAAAGAGTGGCAGCTAGGGACATCGACGCACAAACTAAAACCATGATTTAAGCACATGATTCTGAACCCGCTAGAGTAGAAATTTTTCGTCAGTTATTGAATAATAATTGTTCCACCAGAGTCGCGTCGCACGGTGGGCTAAAAACTAACCGTAGTGGACTTAGGAGTTCATCATCATCATCATCTTCCTGCCCTTATCCCATTTTACTTGGGGTCGGCGCAACACGTTTTCTTCTTCCATTCTCCCCTGTTAGACGTCAAGGCATCATCTACTCCCTTTTCACTCATATCATTTCTCACACAATCCATCCATCTTTTCTTTGGCCGTCCTCTACCTCTCCCTCCATCAACATTCATACCCATATACTTAGGAGTTCATGAAATATTATTGTTGTTTCAAGAAACCATTGACCTATTTCAATTCTACCATTAAATACAAGACTCAAATACAAGACGTATCTTTTAATAGTGAAATAAAGTAGTTATGAATTATTTACTTTTTAAATGTATGAAAAAAAATACAAATTCATACATAGGTACTCGTATCTCGTGAATACTCACAGTATCTCAAAAAACTGTTTAGAGATTTGAACTAGAGATTGAATCTGGTACTACGATATTTTGCGATGTTAAAAATTTAAAAATAAAAAATAAACATTTTGGGTTGTTTGCCGAAGCATAATTAGTTATATATTGCCACTTCGTCAATCTAAGAGACAAAAACAAGTCTAAAGCGCCATCCGGGGCAAATTTAGATTTCTTTTTAACACGCTTTTATTACCTTCACTCTTAAGGCTCCGTGCACATAAAAAACCCTCTTTTGTCAATTTCTTATCTAATTGTGACAAAGCTGAAAATAATTGAAACATTATGTCTGTGTGACTACAAAATTTCATGGCGCTAAACCATTCGTGTCAGTCACAGCACCTGTTAATAGTTTCATCACTTTTGCGCTCTCGAAAATATATTTTTTTTGCCTTTGATTAACTAAACGAAAATATTGTATAATCATAAAATGAAATTTTTATTTTATTTTAAGATTAGTAGAAGATTAATGTGTGATTTTTGAATTTTTTAAAACGGCTTGCGAAATAATAGGAAAACATACATTACTACCAGGGTTTGTTTAGAAAAATAGGTTTTATCGACAATAATTTTCTGCTATATTTTGTATCGAAGTTGAAAAAAGTGGTCCAGCTACCAAATCTACCTAAGTAGACCATATAATGATGTTGATGATATTTTTTTATGTTCAAAATCAAACGTAGTTTCTAGTAAACAAATGATCAAACATCAGTCTCGCGTCATTTTTTGGAAAACTTGATGCGAATATTAGTGATTTCCCATGAATACTTAACTTATTTGAAAAATCCCTTTCAGCTACATGCAAAACAAAGAACTCAAGTTTTCTAATCACAAATAATTTTGTTTAAATAATGTTTCCCTTTCCTACAAATAATGCACAAAATTGATCAAAATCAGTCGATTTCGTGCACGGCCCCTTAACTAGCTAACAAATAATGTAATTAAATCTTAGAAGTCAATATTAACCTACTTCCAGCTGTCGTTATGAAATAAAACTTTTTATGTACATACCTATGTAGTTCGGATGACAAAACTATAATTTGGTATCTTAGAGCTGATCTGATAATTGAGCCAGGAGGTGGATAGTGTAATTCTTTGGTGGCTGCTAGTAAGCACCTCTAGTTTGGGTTCATATGATTCGCTTTGACGAGTCCAATACATTGGGCTTAGGCAACGAGGGTGTGATGATGGATCCAGGAGGTGAATAGTGGAACTCTACAGTGGCTACTAGGAAACCGCCTGAGTTTGGGATTATATGATTCCTTTTTATCGAGACCAATAGATTGGGCTTGGTAACGAGAGTCTGATGATGGAGCCAAGAGGTGATAGTAGAACTCTTCAGTGGCTCCTAGTAAACCGCTCAAGTCATAACTTCGATAGCTGTAGAATTATTAGGTAAATGAAGAATATAAGTAGGTACTAGATTAAAAACTAAAAATAAAATATTTAATTTAAGAAAAAAAACTAATACACGCTTATAACACACACTAAAAATAGTAAAATAATTAAATTGACTTGCATTAGTTATTCTTTTATATGTACAGATTAAATCAAAAAGCTTTACGGCGTGATATGGGCGTTTTTTATTTATTTTTAACAAAAAATCAACAAGGTATCTCCTTACTTCTTTCTCCTTTCTTCTTGTGGATTCTTAAGCAAGTGCTCTTATATTCCTGCAATGCTTTCATTTCCATCTGCTTTTAACTTTGAAATATATGCTTAAGATAATTAGTCTGAAGATATAGTTGTCATAATATTATGTTCTGTACGTCTCTTTTTTTGCTTTAGACTTAATTCAGTAAAAGTTTTTCTAGTGCTTACTTCGGTCGATGTGCCAATAGATGCTTTCACTGAAGATGGAGATACAAACTGGGTAGATGAACTGGGAACTGATTCATCGTCTTTTTCCAGAAAAGCTCTCATAAAATGTGGCCAAACTATTTCTGATTTTAACCACTCACTGTTATTACTTTTGATTACTTGTTGCTTAAGATGAGCACTTTATCATTTCCTATTAATATTATAACAATACTTTAAACATAACTCCTTTAGTTTTTTATCACTATCGTCGCTTAAATCAGATATTTTTGACTTTTGGCATTACACAATTGTTTTAAATCTTGTATACTGCCAGTTACTTTCCATTTCATGAAAAAATAAAGGTTATTAACTAAATCACGAAACATTTTCACAAAAAACTCGTAAATCGTAACTTCTCAAAAATCTAATTAATGGTAGGTAACAATGAACTAAGGTCATCGTTTGATGTTTCCAACCCTCTTGGTGACCATCTACGAGTACCTACCCTCTGATCGGTACACGTCACCAATGACTGCGCCTACTGCGTCTACTGATAAGAAAACCGGTTTGGACCTGGGTGCAGGGGTAGGGCAGGGTACCCGCGGGGGCGGGTAGCTAGTCTTACAATAAGATGAAGTTCTATAACTGTATCTATTAGATTATGGAAATCAATACCATAGCTAGCCTTGACGGACAAACCAATTTAGAAAGAGTGTTAGTATGATTAGATAAACTCACAGATTTCAATTCATAGCTTATCGGTGGTAATTTATTTGATAAAAAGATACTAACCCCGTACCACGGTAATATTATAGATAATATTACCGTGCCCGTACGCAAGTTTCAGAAAAATTAAGATATGACATACAACGACGTTACTTAAACAATTTTTTTTCTTTTGTTTTTGGGCTCTTACTAGCTTCTGCCATATATGCTTGAAACATACTACTGATAGATCTTTTTAAGAGGAATAATTCCGTAATACATTGTTTTCATATAATTCTATTGGTTTACGCGGCGCACGCCAGTAAAGCTCCCAGTACTTAGGCATGATTTTTTCCGACATCTTCAACAATCATCGTCATATTTCAGCCAATATATCATACACCCAGCCATATTTCAGACACGGTTGGCGCAGTGGTTAAGCGATTGACTGCTGCGTTACGTGTCGCGGGTTCGATCTCCGCACTGAACAAATATTTGTATGACCTGCAAGTAGTTGTTCCGGGTTTGGGCGTTTGTGTATGTGAGTTTAAATGTTTGTAAACGCACCCACGATACAGGAGAAATTCCTAGTGTGGGGCAACGTTTTTAAAAAAAAAAACTAAATTAATTATTCACTTAAACGATCCTCAAGAATCACTTCGTCCATCGGTGAAATCCGTATGAAAATCCGTTCGGCAGTTTTTGAGTTTATCGCTTTCAGACAGACAGACGCGGCGGGGGGACTTTGTTTTATACATTATAATTATGTAATATGTATTGTTTGCTTAACTTTGGGTCAAATTAATTACATTTCTTTTTTCCTATTTATGTAGCAAATTGAACGTGAAATTTCGTCAATTATCATTGCTATTACTAAAATCCGTTGCAAAAACATATTGGCAATAAAAACATAACTATTTAATAGCAATTAACACGGGTGTTAAAGTTAACTAAACGCAAACACTACAAAACAGAACGCTTATTAGGATAATTAGGTAAAACTATATTTCACAGCGGGAATTTCCTGATAATTACCGGCGAAAATTATCTCGGTTTTATCTCTGTGATAGCGTTGCCTTAATGCTATTTTCGTGACTTTGTAAATGTTGCAAGAAAATGTAAAGTGTTTTACGTTTTTCAGGAAGTAGTAAGGAAAGCTCTTACCGATTTAAAAGTAAAACCGTTTTTTTTAGCTTTTTGCTATTATAGTAACCAAGGACAACACATTAAAAAAAATGCCTCGTTAGAGAAAAACATTAAAAACTTAAAAAAAAATAACACTACAAAGTGAAAAATAACTTTAATTTCGGAAGTCGGTGTTTTTGTATCTGTATTATCTTTTTTTCCACCGACTTCCAAAACTTAAGTTATTTTTCACTCTGTAGTGTTTTATTTTTGGAAGTAGGTACCTACCTACGTTGTTTTTTTTGTTTAAAAGTTTTTTATTTTTCAATTTTTGGTTATGATACACACCAATTCGAAAACGATCTTCTTACACGTTCACGTCCGTTTGAAGGCGGTTTTTTTTATTTAAAAATAATGTATTGTTGATATTTTTTCCGCACGACCGCTACGACAAAATTTTTTTGGGAAGTATACCTACCATTTGAAACAAAAAAGAATTTTTCAAATCGGTTCAAGCGTCTTCGAGTAATCGGTGAACATACATGAAAAAAAACAACGAATTGAGAAGTTCCTCCTTTTTTGAAGTGGGTTAAAAATGCCTCGTTAAAGAAAAACATTAAGAATAGTGCCATGAGGTTCAATTCCCAGATCAGGCAAAGTGTTTTTGGGTTTTGCTATCAGGAATTTCTCAGTAGCAGACACCCCGAGTTTGGATTTGTGCCCGTTTGATGACAATAGGCTCGCCCCCTGTTGCATGGGACTAAGACTTAAGAGGCGAAATGTATGTAAGTATACATTTCACCTCTTAAGTCTTAGTCCATTTAGTAAAATGATAAATGATTTTATTTCTGTAAGTAGGTTTGTAAAAACACTTTTACACGTCAATCATATTTTTTAAACTAGATAAGGTCGGCGTTTCCTATCTGACTACTCTGAGAAGAGAGGCCGATACAAATTCCGAGGTGTTTTTAAGTCCAGACAAAATCTTGGTCAGGTCATGTGAAGACTATCTAGATCGATGTCTGGAATGGTTTTTTGAGGAATGAACCACACATATTGAGTGGACCTGTCCAGTCAGTGCACGCATTTGTCAGTGATCGTGCAGCCCAACTCAGAACTTAAGGAGCTCAACGATTCGACGAAAAATACCAAAGAAAGGACACTTGAGTAGGCCGCATAAACTACTCAAACTGCCAGATCAAGATTAAACTACTATTAAAATATTAATTATTATGCGGGAATTGAACTCGCATTTTGTAGCGTAGAAGCGATCTCTCAGCCACTGCGCCAACCACCACCAAAGGTTAAAAACAGCAACAATATCTAAGAAAAATATACTCAAAATATTTCGCTTTCTTAAAGCTCGTATCTTTTGAACTCCCTTGAGAAAAAGTTTATGGAACAACGTGTTTTCATGCCTTCTTCTATCAAACTGAAGTTTTGTTTTATAAACTTATCTACACCAACATTTTGTTTAGGGATTATTTTTCTTGGAAAAACAACTTTGTTTGTGTGTAATGGGGCTTGTATCTTCAAGTTGGGGTAATTAGTAGACTCATAATGTCGTCAGTTTCATTGAGAGGAAATATTAAAGGTATCCTTTCTTATTCTTATCATTTCACGCAGATGTACGCAGTGGTTGAGCAATTGTCTTATACAAAACACAAAATGCAGGTTTAATTTTCTTACAAAAAGTCACTCGTTTGGCCTTTTTTTTTTTTTTTTTTTTTTGTGGGTGGGAAATCATCAAATAACTTCTCCCGCTCTGGGCAGAGCAGGAGGGCGTGTCAGACTCTTACTGACTAAAACCCACCCGTGTTCCTTCAGTTGCCTGTGCCAGGGGCCACGGTAACCCTCTTGGACTTTTCCGCAACCCTAGCAGGCATCGGTCCTAGCAAACCCCGTCATTGGTGCTGACATCTCTTTGAGGCGCGCGTGGAACACAACGCGCCGTCGACCCGGGCCTGGTCCTTATCGAACGGCGAGCTGCCCATTGCTCGCCGTTCGCAAGCCCGCGCCTACGGTGGCCGGGAATCGGCCTGCGATTCCCGACGCCCAGGGCGTCTCCTGCGGCGGCTAGGGGCGTGAGGGCGCAAACTTTGCCTCTCCCTCACGCGTTCCGCCTCCTCCTTCGCGAACATTACTGCTTCGCAGAAGGAGGTGACGGCTTCCCATGCCCTCTCGCTCCGTACCATGGCCTGGACCAAGGCCGGACGCGAGAGATCGCCACCGCCAATCGCCTCCACGAGGACACGGCGGTGCTCCGCCCAAGCCGGGCAGACCTCCACCGTATGCTCCACCGTGTCCTCCGGGCGATCCACACAATGGTGACACCCGGGCGTTTCCTCCCGCCTTATCCGGAACAGGAACCTCCCGAAACAACCGTGTCCGGTGAGGACCTGCGTCAGGCGGAAGGTGAGGACGCCGTGGCGCCTCTCTAGCCACTCCTCAAAGAGGGGACTTATCGCCGCAATTGTGGCGTGCCCAGCGCTGGGTTGCGATAATCGCACTCTCCATGCCGCCCTGAGATCCCGCCGGAGCTCTGTCCGCTGTACCGTGATTTCTCGCGGCAGCGGAGCTACGCCCCGGCGTTTCGCCTCCTCGCGCCACTCCCAAACGTGCGCCACTCGTTTGGCCTATGGATAGTTAAACCAGGTATGGTGTTTGTAGGGTTTCTTTAAACTGAGAATACGCCATTTATTATTGTTTATCAAATTGGCTACCACCTAAATTGTTCACTTATTCATACCACACTCGTCATTCTTTGACGTCTGTTTGGCTTTATTACGGTAAAATGGGATAGTGAGTTAATTTGATAAAAAAATATTTCCGTTGCCGTAGCTGACAAAATACGTGGCTTTTAGAATAAGGAGATAAAGGGTCCATAAAGGCAGTACCTACAAACATCACAATCCAACATAATGAGCGAGCCTGAGTAGGTAGCTACTCCATATTAATTATTGAGTAAATCAATGTAGGGCATGTAGCTGGCATGAACGAGCGTGTGTCTGAGCCTACAAACATGATTTATGACCTAGTGGTCATACATTCACCGGTCATTAAGTGTAGGCATTAACAAAATTCGAACAGCAAGATCAAGCTAAATGAGTTACGATATTAAAGTTATTTGGTGAGGAAAGAGTTTTGGGAAGTTCCTTCAAGTTTTTAGAGAATTATTTCAATTTGAATCCTTGTAATATGTAGTAGAAATTCTTATGTTCTAAATGTAAGTAAGTATTTCTTGAGTGACGAAGAGACACTTTTGATAACAAGCGAGACGAAAGAGGTTCAGCCCTTCTGAATAAATATATGTCGAACATCACATTGCGAATGTTCAATAAACTACTTCTCAAGGGAAATTCAAACACACAGTACAGCCAGCCTTAAAAAGCTGTAAACACCAACAGGTATTAATTTAACTATCTACAATGTTTGTTCCTTAATAAAGTATCAATATTTGTACTGTAATATTTGTACTGCTCTTTGTGTATTTGGCTTAATTGTAGCTACACATTAATTAATACAGTATTATGAAACAATTTCAAAATGCATCTTTTTAAGTCTGTACGTTATATTTGTAGACCTTTCGTTATCAGATATCTCATTTCTCAAACAGCGCGGCTGCCTGTGGCACTATTCGTTACACTAAATCACCCAAGACGTAGTATAAATAAGTACACATAAAAAAGTATTCATCCAGAGAAAGTTGTTCTCCTCGTCGCTGTCACTATTTGGCGAAGTTGTCAACAGCTTCGGACACCACGGCCTGTCTTGCAGCCGAACATCATCCGACGAGCTCTTATTGTCATCATATTAGAACCTAATGGCTTGGCACACGACGAATGGCAAGAGACCGGATGGCATGTCTTTATTTCTTTGGAAGGTGGGTAGGCCTTTAGTGTGGGACGCAACGTGTGTCGATACGCTTGCGCCATCCCATCTTCCCGGCTCGGCGTGCTGTGCTAGCGCTGCTGCTGCGGCTGCGGAACACCTCAAGCGGCGAAGTATAATATACCTTATCGGTAATTATATTTTCGAGCCGTTAGGGGTTGAAACCCTCAGCCGTGGGATCCGAGTGCTCATGGTTTGTTCAACGAAATCTCCAAACGGCTGGTTGACAGTTCCCGTGACCAAGGGCTGGCTTTTACCTTGGCCAGAGGCTAAGCATTGCCATACAATGTGGCAATGCCGCCAGTCACTTGGATACATTACCGGCGATGCGGAAGAATTTTTCAACGTCATATTTTAGTTTGTTTAGTTTTAGTTAGGTTATTATTATTTTAATAGTTTATTAGTTCATTAAGTATAAGAAGTTTATAGAAAATAAAATCGTGGGGCGTAGCGTAACCTAAGTAAATATTATGTTAATAGCATTTGTAATGATTCGACCGATTGACTGTTGATATAAACTTCAAGCGCCCTGCGATTTTATTTTTGAGTCTGATCAATGTCCTAGATTGATGCGGAGAGTGGTGTGAGGACTGTTACCTAGGATCTACCTAATTGTTTTTTAGCTTTTAGTACATTATCTACACCAATATCTGTCTTTCATAATTACAAGGCTTCTTTTCTGTCAACTTGTTACAGTTTAAAAAACTTACTTACTAACTAACTAACTAGGCGAATATAACGCTTAGGGTACCCCTTGTGGGGTACCGACCTCGGCTTAGGCCTTCGCTGGGAAAGGGCTGCAAGAGACAGGCTGAATCGATATTATTATAAGAGACTAATATAAAGCTACTCGCTCAGCGGCGCGGGCTGGCTCTCCTCTAGGAGAGTAGTGGCGTCGTCGGGGATAATTAAGGTATGTCTCGAGCGGTGAATCTTACTTATGCAGGAGGGAGTGCGGGATTGGTGTGCTTTATGCCACAGTCAAAGAAACGCTTTGCAAGGCGTTTCATGAACTGCTGGATGGTGGGCATTCTAAGGTCTAGGTGAAGGTTCACAATACGGACATAGAAGTGGGCTCTCGTAACCTTTCTGAGGAAATGGTTCTGGAGGGTCAGCATTTTATGAAAAATAAAGAAGAAGAAGC
The DNA here is from genome assembly GCA_937001585.2 of Brachylomia viminalis. Classification (NCBI taxonomy): domain Eukaryota; kingdom Metazoa; phylum Arthropoda; class Insecta; order Lepidoptera; family Noctuidae; genus Brachylomia; species Brachylomia viminalis. The sequence continues at coordinate 18,635,997 of OW443299.2, forward strand.
TTGAGGCTTGGCTTTGCATGTGCTAATACGACGTGGCACGTGACGTAGGTGGCATGATGGGACGGATGACTGCGGTGTAGATGCGCAATTTGCACTTTAGTGACCATTTGCTGCGGGCGGTTAATATGAACTGAAGCGAATTAGCCATCTTTATGTGCTCACTGAAGGTAAGGAGGTGGTCAGGGATTATACCTAGGTATTTAGCTCACTTCTCCCAAGGGATCAGCTTGCCAATAACTTCAAGCCTAAATACACAACTGCATGGTCTACAGTGCTGCCTTGCATTTTGTGGACAATTAAAGATTAATGATTTATTATAGACTGTTTAAACTCTATTATCCGTATTGTGCTGTGCTGTGTTCTACTTGTAAAGCCCTTTCATTTGATACCCTTTACCCATATTAAGGGGATTGAAACAAATATATAATCCGCCGGTTTGTACCGGCGGCCATCTTAGATTTGGAATTTTTCACGGTGTACTGTATTCTACTAGTCAAGCCCTTTCATTTGATACCCATACTGAGGGGGTTGTGAAAAAATATGTAATGGGCCATTTTGTTTGGCGGTCATATTGGATTTGGGTTTTTTTCATAATGTACTACTGTATTTTATTAGTCAAGCCTTATCATTTGATACCCTTAATGAGGGGGTTGTGAAAAAATATGTAATCCGTCGTTTTGTGGCGGCAGCCATCTTGGATTTATAATGATATTGTTTTTTTTTATTAATTTTAAGAAAACTTACAGCTAATACATTCAAGTAGTCTGTAGTTATATAAAACTGGATGTCATGTCCTTCACGAGTCAATCTGTCTGTGTAGCGTATCACGTGATCACATCCTGTGAACAAAGGTATGTAATGGGAGAATAGTTATAATACTTACGTATGTTATTTACCTATATTTATTTATTGTAAACGCATTTAATTTTAATTTTATTCTAGCCATCGTTTTATTTTATTCGCACCTACGCCACTATATTTTGTGTGTTGTGCTGTTTTTTGTGTGCACCAAATAAATGGTTTATCTATCTATCTATCTAAGTAGTCAGAAGTAATATGTAGAAGAAAGCCAATTACAAGTTTCCACTTAGACTATATATTCAATTGTATTATCATTATAACTAAAGGTGTGTACAAAATATCAGATCAATCTGTCTACAAGAAAGGGGTATTTGAATGACTAAATTTGACCCAAAAACAAATGTCTACACCCTTCGCGCTAGACTGGTCAGGACCCTGTTGCACATTAAGACTGGCAACAGGATTACAAGCTCAGGGCTCACATTCAGGCACTCACCTCCCTGTCTGCACCCGACAGGGAGGGTACTCATCCCCGGGCCAATCCACCCGGGGAGTTAGGTTTAGGGCCGATAGGCTATATTGATATTTAGGTTTGTTTAGACCCCTCAGCTATGGCTGACGCCCTCCTATGGGCATTTGTAAAGGAGGTCCTCCTCAAGGACCCGGACTTCGCCGCCAAGTACGGAGCGAAGTTCGCTGCTCTAGAGCAGTCCCTCACCACCCCCACCCCATCTCCTTCCGCATCCATCGCTGACTTCAGCGATGTAATGACCCTTGACCCCGTGGCTATGGACACGGAGGACTTCGCGTCCAAACGCCCCCCTACGTACGCATCGGACAACGAGTCCGTGAACTCGTCATCAGAATGCCCCTCTTCTACCCCTTCCGAGGACGACGGCTTCACGGCAGTCCAGGGGAAGGGGAAGAAAAGGAGGCAAAAAAAGGCCCCGGCTCTCCACGTGGAGAAAAAGGCCAACACGGTGGCCACCAAGTCCCCCTCTCCCACCGCGTCCCCCGCGCCCCATGCATCGGCCCCTCTGGCAACCCCCCCCTCTGTTAGCCCGTCGCAGGGCCCGCGCCCCCCCACCCCGACTACTTCCGTCCCAAGGAAGCTCCCCTCCCCGCCCCCGGTGTTCATTCAGGACAAGGGGAAGTGGACCGAGGTGTCCAAATGGTGTGTTGACCAAAAAATCAACTACAACAACGCCAAATCTACCCAACAGGGTATAAAAGTGCAAGTCCCTACGTCATCGGACTACAGGGACTTGACCCGAATGCTCAGTGTGAGGAAAATAAGTTTCCACACATACTCGCTCCCGGAAGAGCGTCAGACCCGCGTGGTCATCAAAAGAATCCCACGCGAAATCCCTACCTCGGACATCAAGGCCGACCTTGAGGCCCAAAAAATCCCCGTCGATGAGGTCCATAGAATGCACCGCTCTCGCGCCAGAGGCGGAGAGGCATTCGACATGGTCCTCGTGCTCTGTCCCCCGGTCGAAGGACATCACCCCATCTTTCAGGTGCGCACTATTTGCGGCCTGATGGGGATCGACCTCCAGAAACCCTGGAAGAACGGGGTCATTGGCCAATGCCACCGTTGCCAATTATATGGCCACTCTCAACAGCACTGCCATGCGACGCCCAGGTGCGTCAAGTGCCTGGGCGAGCATGGCACTGCAGAGTGCTCCCGGCCTAAGGACCGAACGCAATGCACAGAGCCTCCAAGCTGTGTGCTTTGCGGTCAGACCGGACACCCGGCAAACTACCGCGGCTGCCCGAAAGCCCCCCAGAAGTCGTCTTCCTCAAAGACGGCTAAGAGGTTCACAGACAGACAGACCAGACTGTCCTCCCCCCCCCAGGGATACCCGGTTCCCTCAGCCCAGCTTCCAAGCAGGCTAAGTCCCCAAAGGGCTAGCCCTTGGAACCTGCTAAACCACCAGCAGGCTTTTCCTGCGCTGAGGACTCAGGGCCCCTCCCCGCAAATCCCCCCCCTGATGGATCCGCGTATCCGTGCCCCCGCGCCCCTTCCCGCGCATCCCCCCAAACCCGCGCCTGCTCCTAAAGCAGCCCCCGTCGCGAGAACACCCGCCCCCCTTCCCCCAACCACTCCTGTGGTCGGGGAAAACCCCATGGACGCATTCAACGTGATTGCGTCCACCTTCACGGCCTTCCTCACCCCCCGCGCTAGGAGGATGGCCAGCGAAATCGTTGCCGCCCGTCAGGCTGGCAACCTCTTCCAAATACAACAAATTTATAATGCGTATCCCGAGATTACGCAAGCCCTCGTGTCATACACCAATGTAACCTCACAATGAATAATACACCCATTACGAGAACCAAACCCCGATCCCTCAAGTTAGGCTATTTTAATGCCAATGGCATCCAGGGACAACGCGACGAGATCGCCGAGTTCCTGCATGTCCATAAATTAGATATCCTACTTGTACAGGAAACCTTCCTCAAGCCCCGCCACCGAGACCCGTCAATTGCGAACTACCGTATAGTTCGCAATGACAGGACTCGGTGCCACCGAGGCGGTACCATCATATACTATAGAAAGGATCTGTACTGCATTCCTGTGGACGCGCCCCCTCTCTCGCGTTTAGAAGTGTCTGTCTGCCGGCTCGGCATGACAGGTCACCAGCCGATCACTCTAATATCGGTCTACATCCCCCCGCAACTATCAGAAAACTATTCAGAGTTATCTGACGACCTCGCTATCCTATTTGGCTTGAGTGACTCCGTTATCATAGCGGGCGATCTCAACGCCAAACACACAGCCTGGAACAGTAACAGGATCTCGACCAGGGGCAAACATCTGTTTGACCTCTGTCCCATCCTTAGCTTCGATGTCATCGCCCCGATGACTCCCACTCACTTTCCCCACGCGCCCCTTCATGCCCCTGACGTCCTTGACGTGGCACTTCTAAAGAATGTCAACCTTCGGTTGGATTCTATAGAGGTGGTGCATCAACTGACATCCGACCACCGACCTGTAGTTGTGACATTAGGCCCCCGACTAGGACTCCCCGACCCCGACAGACCGCCCCTCACCAAAGTAGTCACGGACTGGAGGAAAGTAAGCGAAAGACTGAAATCCTCCACATCCTCCTGCCCCCGACTAGACTCCATTCCCGATCAGTTCGACTCGATCAATGACACGACAGCCGCGATCGACTCACTCACGGATCACGTACAATCCGTCCTGAACGAAAGTTCTAGGGAAGTTCCAGCGATGGACGACCATCGCTGGAAGTTGCCGGACGATGTACGTGAACTGCTGACTGAGAAGAACGCGGCTGTACGTGACTACAGCAACTTTCCTTGCCAAGCTAACAAGGCCCATATGCGCTATTTACAGAGATCTGTAAAGAAACGCATAACGGAGCTGCGTGACGCTGGCTGGAACAAGATGCTGAGCGAGTTAGAGCCCACCCACCTGGCCTTTTGGGAACTGCAGAGGAAACTCCAGTCCCAAAATGTAGCCTCCATGCCCCCACTGGTGCGTCCCGACAAGACCATCGCGTTCGATGACATCGACAAGGCCGAGTGCCTTGCCGACAGTCTTGAGGCCCAATGCACACCCAGCTCCCAACCAGTAGACCAAGCTCACCTCTCTGAGGTTGACGCGGAAGTCGAACGTAGAGCCTCCCTCCCCCCCGTCGAAGACCCAGATAATCCTCTGCACCCCATCACCCCAGACGAGGTGCACGATATCATCAAGGGTCTGAAACGCCGTAAAGCCCCCGGCCCAGACGGAATCACGAATAGGGTGATCCAACTGTTCCCCGCAAACCTCATAATGCTCATGACCATCATCTTCAATGGTGCTCTGAGCAACAACATCTTTCCCCAAGCTTGGAAAAGGGCCACTGTCATCGGTATTCCAAAGCCGGGCAAGCCCAAAACCGACCCCTCTAGTTACCGCCCCATCAGTCTGCTCAATGTTCTGGGCAAAATCTATGAGAGGCTTATATACAAGCGACTCAGAGATTTTGCCGAGACCAAGGGCCTCATCCCCGACGAACAGTTCGGATTCAGATCCCAACACTCGAGCGTCCAACAGGTACACCGCATCATCGAACACGTAAGCGCTGGTTTCCAGCGTGGGTTCATGACGGGTGCTGTGTTCTTCGACATAGCGAAAGCGTTCGACAAAGTCTGGCACAATGGCTTATTATATAAGCTTTACCAACTCGGTGTGCCAGACCGTCTCGTACTCATCCTGCGAGACTTTTTGGCTAACCGAACCTTTCGCTATCGTATCGAAGGGGCGCTTTCCTCCCCCCACCCTATCCGCGCAGGAGTCCCTCAGGGCTCTGTGCTAGCTCCCCTCATGTTCACCCTATTCACCAGTGACATCCCGAAATGTAAAAATGCGCAGTTGGCTCTGTTCGCAGACGATACGGCCATTTATTACACTGGGCTCGTCCCCGACACGATATCTCGCACTCTCCAAACCGCAGTCAACAAGCTTGGCGAATGGTTCAGAAAGTGGAGAATCGAAGTTAACCCCGACAAGAGTCAAGCGGTTCTCTTCTTGAAACCGCGTGTCAAACGCAGACATGACGACGCCCGCCCGATCAAGATGTTTGGCAAGCCGATCCCTTGGGAGAAGCATGCCAAATATCTGGGTGTGACTTTGGACAGACGTCTCTCCTTCGCAGAGCACATAAAGGTGGTTCGTTCGCGAGCCGCCTTTGCTCTGAGTAGACTACATTCCGTCCTAAATGCAAGCAGTAAATTGTCACTCAGGTGCAAACTGCGCATTTATACGGCATGCATCCGACCTATTATGACATACGCCTGTGCTGTTTTCGCACAGGCCCACCCCCGGCACATCCACAGGATGCAGACCCTACAGAACCGTTTTCTACGTAAAATCACGGGTTCCCCCTGGTTCGTTCGTAACATAAACTTACATTTAGATTTGAAAATCCCCACCATTCAACAATTCATGAAACGCGCTTGCAAGCGTTTCTTCGATACCGCTGGCAGCCATCGCAACCCTCTGGTTGCGAAGGCCGCCAGTTATGTCCCCTCTAGAATCAGTAGAATCCGCCGTCCAAGGCACGCACTGACCGACCCCGACGACCCCACCACCCTCCTCCAGGAAAGCAGTAGGGCCACCAGTACAGTATACAAACACAGACACAAAACGAAGTTCCGACCTCGCCGCCGAGGTGCTTCGCATCCGCGTCCGCGTCCGCGTTCCTCCCCGATAGATTCCTCTTCCCCTCCCTTGATCGGATCCACAGAGCCAGCTGGTGGCGTAGCTGAGCCAGTAGTTTTACCCCCTAATAATAATGAACCCACTTTGATCCAGCCTGTCCCCAACTTGCTGTCCTTCCCCAGCGACGCCCTAAGCCGAGGTCCGTACCCCACAGGGGGTGCCCTTAGGTGATGGTCGCTTAGTTTATAATTAATATTATGCCCCTGGCTGGAGGCTTTGAGTTAGCTCGAAGGCACCACAGGATTGACCGGTTAAGCAGTCACGGCCTCTCAAGGCCAACTGCGAGATGCCATACACAAAAAAAAAAAAAAAAAAAAAAAAAAAAAAACCCAAAAACAAACAGGGCAAGCTTAATAAAACCGTTTAAAAAAGCCGAGAGGTGTCGTGGGACACTCGGTTGGAATTACCTTTTGCTGTACATGTATGTGTAATAACATGCATATTGAAATAAATTGAACAGTTTGGGACGCGTAGTTTGGCAGGGACATCGACGCGCAAACTGAAACCAGCACATGACTCCAGACAATTTTTCGTCTATTAATATTTGACCGCGTAGGTTTTGCACTTTTCTATGAAAAAGCAGTTTTTTATTTGATAACCGACGTGAAATTTCTACGCATTTCTAAAATGTGCAGTCCATGGCCCTTTACTGTGCAACGGTGTGGGCGCGTTCCTTGAGGCGGCGGCGAGCGGCCAGCCCACCGGTTGAACGCGTCCCAAAGGGTCATGGCCACCCGGCTGATCCGGGACCGTACGGTCTCCGGTGAGGCGGCGATCTAGTGGCAAAAGTCTGCATATACTCGTATATGGAAGTGGCGCGAGGAGTCGAAACGTCGGGGCGTAACTCCGCTGCCGCGGGAAATCACGGCACAGCGGCAAGAGCTCCTGCTGGATCTCATGGCGACATGGAAAGTGCGACTGTCATAACCTTGTGTTGGGTACGCCACTATTGCGGCGATAAGCCCCCTCTTTGAGGAATGGCTAGAGAGGCACCACGCCGTCCTCACCTTCCGCCTGACGCAGGTCCTCACCGGACACAGCTGCATCGCGAGGTGTTCCGAGTAAGGCGGAAGGAAACGCCCGGGTGTTACCATTGTGTGGATCGCTCGGAGGACACGGTGGAGCATACGGTGAAGGTCTGCCCTGCTTGGGCAGAGCACAGCCGTGTCCTCATGAAGGCGATCGGCGGTGGCGATCTCTCGCGTCCGGCCCTGGTCCAGGCCATGGTACGGAGCGAGAGGGCATGGGAAGCTGAAACCTCCTTCTGCGAAGCAGTAATGCACGCAAAGGAGGAGGCGGAATGCGTCAGGGAGAAGCAAAATTCGCGCCATCACGCCCCTAGTCGCCGTAGGAGACGCCCTGACCGTCTGGAATCCCAGGCCGATTCCCGGCCACCGTAGGCGCGGGCTTGCGGACGGCGAGCAGTGGGTAGCTCGCCGTCCAATAAGGACCAGGCCCAGGTCGACGGCGCGTTGTGTTCCACGCGCGCCTCAAAGAGATGTCAGCACCAATGACGGGGTCCGATAGGGCTAAAGCCTGCCAGGGTTGCGGGAAATTTCGAAAGGGTTACCGTGGCCCCTGGCACAGGCAACTGAAGGAACACGGGTGGGTTTTAGTCAGTAAGAGTCTGACACGCCCTTCCGCTTATCCCAGAGCGGGAGAAGTTAGTTGATGATGTCCCACAAAATAAAAGGGGGTCTAAAATCACGTACACCCTGCACCCTGCATATCCTTGGGTTTAAACTCGCGTATTGAATAATAATACTTGTTCGCAAAATACAATAGTTGTCTAATAAGTAAAATTATACATTCAGTAGACGATTCAATAGTAGCAATTACAACGCCTATCGTTTTCCCGCAATTACTACCTACATATATGCTACCACAAAATGTGAATTGGTATTCACAGAAGCGGAAATTACGTGAATTCATTACGTCATCGCAGTTGGTTGGCTGTACAATACGCTCGATTGAGATAGATTTTGATTGGTCACCAACGGATGTGCACGATTCATAATATTTCGTAGGTACCTACCGAATGACGGTGAAAAATGACTATTGTGATGCATAATGGATTTAAAGTGCTTTTTTGGTACCGTTTAAAATGATTTGTTCTGTAACCTATGCGATGAAATATTCATTTCGGGCTTTAACTATTCGCTATGGTGGAATTGGAAATTATAAGAGACCTACCTATGTTGTTCGAATAATTTCAGAGTCATCATTTGCAAAAACTCGTCAAGTAGACATGTTTATTAGACTATTCACATTAATCATCATTGAAGTGAATTGCAATCAATTTGCTACGGAAAAATGCATTTTTTTTTCATTTATTTCATTTTCCACGGCACATACAAAATTGGACACAGTTTTAATTTTTCATAAACTAAAGAATAATTTATTGTTTCGACTGTGGTTCCAATAATAACAATACGCTAACTAAGCATTACTAATAACAACTTTAGACACCGACAACATATTTCAGTGAGCAAAACAAATAACAAATACTACAGTGTTTTTTTCTTGACAAATTATTTTTGTTATAACGTCACACTCTTATCTGTAACTTAAAGATAAGCGCCATGATCTTTGTTTAAAATACTAACGATATTAAATACATAAAACACTGCTTTGAATTATCCATCGGAACGCATTCAATTTCTATTTTTTTTATCTGTTATGTTCATGGCACGGCTACACATCAAGCTATACTTTTCCAGTTTACACTGACCTCTAATTGTAAGGAAAGCCTATACAATGCGAGATCAGCTTATACTAAAAATGTATAGCTTGATCTGTAGCCGTACGTACACAATAAAGTACAATATTCTATTCTACCCAATTCTATTAAACTCAAAATTTTAATCGAATTCGAAATACTTCATAATTATTTGTTTACTAAACATCACTTCTAGAGAAGAACACATTTTACCCAACCCTTCCAAAGACAAAATGAATAATGTGACAAAATTGTCCAATAAACAGCCTGGTTCAGGTCCTAAATATCTCATTCTTAATAGAACTATTGTTCCTTAAATAAGGCATCTATTATCACGAATGGATGGTCCCGCCGGTGTTTTGTGTGCCCTCACTGTGCGAGAGACAATGAGTCGATTAAATGAGTGATTTAAGGAACTTTATTAACCCATTTCTTAAATTGAATGTTATAAATGCGTCTATATTTTGATATTTTGGTCGGTAGGAAGTCTGCTGTAACAACTATTATGGATAGATGATTTATGATCTGTACTTAATACTTATATCAGGAAAGTAAATAAGGAAACTAACTATTGTAAGCAATTACAAAATAAATCAAGATATTTCAATGTGAATTTAAGATTTTATTACTACGCAACTTGACTAGTAACAGTAATTTGGTTCGATATAACACGATACTGTTTAATATTATGTTAGGACTAAATACTTAGAAATTACCTGGAATCCAAATACAAAACATTAATGATTGCTATAAATACGAGTAAATAGTTACCATTATAGTCAGGTTTACCGTCCACCTATTGAACAAAAATTCGTGCGCTTTGCCCCACTTTGTAACGTGGACACAGAGCTGTCAAGTTGTTCGAATACTGTGTTCTGGATTATTTTATTTTGGACTATCGAGCTGCACTTGTAAAACTGCTATTATTGTGTAGTTTTCATGATTAAAAGGATTTACCGCAGTTTAAGTGACTTTTCGATCACTATCTTGTCTATTCACTTATTAGCCTAAGAAAATTAGAGTTTACCACGTTTCTAATCGTGAACAAACTGATCATACCTTCCATATTGTAACCTAATGAGCTCGAGTAGATAAAGTTATCCATAAAATGCATTAGAAAACCACTCACACTTTTGTTCAACTAATCTCGAGACTGAAATCACTAATGAGATAACATTGTTTAATCCAACACACTACATTACCTATTAACAATGCACATTTTCACGACGATGTCGCACTCACACTTGACCGCCTTATTTAGTGTCTCATCCAATTGTTCTCTGTGTTCTCTATCCGTATTCCACTCTACTTGCTTATGGGCAGTTACCAAGAGCAGACGTACCTACATAACACTGTGCAATGTTTACAAAAGCGTTCGTTTTCTTACTACTGGTTCTAGTATATGAATCAAAGTGTGTCAAAAGAACAAGGAAAGTTTTTGATTCCAATGAATGTGATCTTGGTCCTTTGGCTAAAGAAATTGCATCTTATGAAGCCGTTGCTAAGAAAGTAATAGACTACACAATCTCGGGAGCGTTCAAAGGGAAGACGTACGATGAGTGAGTAATGTTGCACTTTAATATTGATGCCTCTGTTAAATTGGATCTTTGAAGGATTTTAGTACTACTAGAATTATATTACCTACCGATTGGATAGTACTGAAGAACAAATACAGCATGGAAGTGAATAAAAATAACATGCATGGTGATGACAATCTAATGACACATTGTAGACAAAAGTCAGATGTAAATTATAATAAACATTATTTTTGTGGCATTGGACAAAAAGTTATAATTTTGTTAGTTTATTTTAATTTACATCGTCACAACAGCACATCTAAGATATTGCCTGAAGTAGTTATTGTTTCAATTATATGGCCTTGGTTTTACAGTCTGGTGCAATTGATTGCACATTACCTGCTTTTTTTTTTAACGTTGCCCCACACTAGGAATTTCTCCTGTATCGTGGGTGCGTTTACAAACATTTAAACTCACATACACAAACAGCCAGACCCGGAACAACTACTTGCAGGTCATACAAATATTTGTTCCGTGCGGGGATAGAACCCGCGACACGTAACGCAGCAGTCAATCGCTTAACCACTGCGCCAACCGTGCCGTCGTCGTGCTTTGTTCTAAGATTACTATTAATTGTCTTTAATAAGAACTCTGCACAATACACGCTGTTTTATACAGATGAACACGCGTGGCTAGTGTTGATACCACTATCTAGTGTTGCACTGTGTGCATACCAAGGGCTGTCTCATCATTTTTACGTTATGGCATTATAATATGGGGTAATTCTGTAGAACATAACATACCGTTTCAAGCTCAGAAAAAATGCTCCCATAATTAAAATTTAAAAAGAAACACCACACCCAGCACCATATATTTTTTATATCCGTATTTTTGTGTACAAAAATAAGCATGAATTTGATCTGCATAATATTATGATAGTGATGTTGTATCCAAACCTAGCCGCACAGTTCACGTGCTACGTGTACCTAGACGAAATAATAAACTATTTTCTAATAATGTATTTTGTATGGCGACCAAAGTTTATAATAAACTACCAGATTGTTTCAAAACTCTTAACTTAAGCACAATTAAATGTAAAATAAGCAGTGATCTCTCAATTGAATTAATTGTTTTTTATTTATTTTGCCTTAGTTTCCTTTAAAACAGAAAAAGAAAATGCAATATGAGTATCAGGAATGCAGTGAGGTTGTTTAATTATTCTGTACCTAAAAAAATCTAATCATTAATAATCTTCGTACACAAAATACCCCCTTGGAGGTAGAGTTGCGGAAAGATGAATCGTAGAAGACATTAGGTGTGCTACACACTAGTTCGGGTCGGTCGACAGTATTTGTTGAACAACAAAGCCGACCCGAAGCAATAAGTATGACGATTAATGCCGACCCGAACGAGTTAGTGTATTATCTCTTAGTAAATGCTACTATTCGACTTCAAAAAAAGGAGGGGGTTTCTCAATTCGACCGTATAGGTATATATATTTTTTTATGTGTGTTCGTCGTTTATGAGCCGATTTTGATAATTATTTTTTTGTTGGAAAGGAGATATCCCAATGGTGGTACCATGCTAAGGAAACCAGGTTCTGATGATGGCATCCCAGAGAAATCGAAGGAACCTTCAAAAATCGTAGTGGCGACTAGTGCGTTAGTTTATTTTTTTCAATAGGATTTTAAAGCACTACTATTTAATGAAGGTCTGGAGTCGATCTTATGATGGAGCCGAAAGACAGTCGAGGGAGCTCCTCAACGATTTACAGCAATTACCGGGTGTTTGGGCTTGATTATTTTGTATTGATGAGAACTTTACACCTAGGTAGGTTGTGACTGTCATTAGGGGTCTGATGATGAAGACCAAGGACAGTCAAGGGAACTCCTCAACGTTTTACATTAGCTACCTTGGTGTTTGGACTTAATTAATTTCTATTGATGAGAAATTAGCACCCATATGGGTTATAAGTGCCATTACAGGTCTGATGATGGAGACCATAGACAGTCGAGGGAATTCCTTAACGATTTACAGCAGTTACCTTTTGTTGAGCTTACTTCATGTATGATTCAATATGCCAAAATGTTCAGTTCGTACAAAAATAATACCTAATTAAGATTGAACTTTTACATAGGTATACCACTTCCTACTAAGTATTCTGTTGCGTCAATTTGCCACTGAATTTAGGTTGCGTAAGCGCGTCATCTCTAGCAATGCTTTTTCGTCGTGTGGCCTACTCAATAATTTGTTTGAATCTAAATCAGACAACGCTATTCCTTCCAAGGATTTAACACGACTCAGAGCAACATACACCTGTCCTTTAGCGAAATTTGTCTTGCCTAGGTCTATAACAGCTTTTTCTAGTTTAGTTCCCTGTAACTTGTGAACCGTAACTGCCCAACTTAAAGTCTAAGGTAACATGCGGCGCTCGACATCTTCGTATCCTTTTGTTGCCTGAAATGTTGCAACAGTAGGAGTAATCGGTACCCAGTCATTTTCATCTTTAATTCTACTTCCAATGGTATCCTTATCGGAACCGATTACCCGAAGACGCCTGAACCGATTTGGAAAATTCTTTTTTGTTTCAAAGGGTATTCTTCCCAGGTGGTCCCATTTAAATTATATCGAAATCTATTTTTTAGAAAATCAACAATACATTTTTCGAATTGGTGTGGTAGGTAAAAAAAAAAAAAAAGGTACTATCCTACCACAAAAACTAAACTAAAATCTTTTTTACAAAAAAAAGCAATCGACTTCCAAAAAAAAAAACACTACAAAGTGAAAAATAACTTTAATTTCGGAAGTCGGTGGCAAAAACTACAATACTGATCCAAAGACACCGACTTCCGAAATTAAAGTTATTTTTCACTTTGTAGTGTGTCATTTTTGGAATTCGGTTACTTTCTTTTGACATTTCTATAACTAATATTGGACTAATTTGCAATTTAAATGGTATCCATATACATTTAATTCAATATTATATCTAAGAAACTAACCAAAACCCTGAAAATTTATTTGTACCTACCTACGCCGGAAAAGGCATCACATTAAGAACTTTAAAAACTATGTAACATCTCTGTTGCAATATTTATTACGTTATTAAATCTTCTTGGCGTCCTTTTGCATATCTGTAACAACATTTTTTTAATTAGGTAAGTACATAAAACCGACCAAATTCACCGAACATAACTGTGCATTTCGTAGATGTTTAATTTCCGCACAAATTGCTTTTATGAGTGCTGTCAATCATTCAATATCAAAATAAATAATCGGCGTCTAAGAGACGCAATGATTTTTTTTTTTAATTATTTATGTACACACAGTAAAATACATACAGATACGACAAATTAGTATTGAACACATAATTATTAGTAATGATGCGTTAGGGAACATAAGAATTATCATTTGACAAACACCATTACAAATGATTAATAATTCGAATTTAGGTACTAACTATACACCTTAGCACTTCTATTAGGTAATACTATGATCCAAAATTATACTATCAATAAATGGAATGCGTACAATTGAAATTTCACACACATTTTGATAAGTTATCAACGCAATCTATAAGAAATACTCTCAAGCCTCTTGAGTATTAAATGTCTATCAAACGTAGACATAAGTAATCGTATAGACATTTCAGACATTCGACCATCAATTCGATAAGATACTAAGATAGATATTTCTACTACAAAAGAGCGCTCGTTTTATCGAAACATCTCAATGTCTCAGAGACATTGGAACAAAAATGAATTTCGATCGGATTGTATTCGTAACCCTTTGTATTATCATTTCGAATGAAGCCAAGGTTCTGAACAAAAATTCAAATACATGCCAGGATACGTTGGGGGATGAATTGATTGAAGAGATATGGGCTTACGAAAATGTTAAGGATGAGATTCTGAGATATGTTCTCGACGGTGATTTTAAAGGCAAAACTTATGATGAGTAAGTGTTCCAGCATGAAACAAGGGAAAATGGTAGCTGTGGTGTGGTGGTGATAGGGTGCTGTTTGTGGTTTATTATAGTATTTTGTAATTACAGATTGGCGAAATTCGTGGACAAGTTTGGTGCGCGGCCGTCGGGAACAGAAGTCCTTGAAAAATCTATTGATTACATGATCGATTTGTCTCACAAAGAAGGTTTAAATGATGTTGTTACTGAAAATGTTGAGGTAAGTTACCTTTACATTTTTCATAAACACGATTATAATAACGAACGAACCAACGATTCTTTTTTTTTTGCATTTTATCAATGCGATAATAAGTGAAAATTAAATGATGAAGTTATAGTTTTGTATAGTGTTATTTTGTTCCAATGTCTCTTCTTTTTACCCGACTGCGGCAAAGCCAAGAAGAAGGATTATAATTTAGTCTATGTGTGTATATATGTAACTGTGTTTCACAGTAACGCCTAAACTACGTAACCGATTTTGATGAATGAGGTATCAATAGATTTATAATAATGATATGGGTGACATACACTATATAAATTTTGCCTAAGTTTAATATGGTGGACGTCATACGTAAATTTCAACCTCGAAAAAAATTAAATAGAGATAATCATGACATGTTTGGTATATAAAGAAAGGTCATGACCAGCACATTACAAATAAGTACATATTATATCAAAATATTGTCTAAGTAAATAAATATGCGAACAAGTCTTATGGGTTATTTCGTAATCGAACCATTTCATCTAATGCTTCACTGTTACATGGTGTTCTTCCTGTTAATTTTGAGCAATCAAGTTCTTCAATTCGAATACCGTCCAAGGATTTACGAGGATAAGAGAAATTAGATTTTTTTTTTCTTTCTTTTGAAACTTAAAGAAATTGTCGGAAGGGATACTCATTTAAGGATTTAAAGTGCATTTATTCCGATTACGGGGCGTTAGATTAGCTTATCAAAATATTGTATTGTTGTCGGTCGTTGATATGTCTACAACGTTTAAAAAAAATCTGATCGCTTAAAGTTGGGCAAAATCGAGCCCTAACGAGACAGTTACACACAAACAAACACACAGGTGAATAATAAAAGCGTGTTAAAATAGTAAAAATAAGTATTTACTTTCTAATATAAATTATTCTCCTCTTTATAATGATATTAACTTACATATTTGTGCAACAGCTACAAGTTAGGGGAATACTAGTGGATAAAATAAAACAAGCAGCTATTATTTCTTATAATGGTTTAATCCGAATCATAAATAATTAAAATATTATCTAATAATTGGGCGGGTGGCGTAATGTTATTCTCGTGCGTTGCCCAGCTTAAATGCCACATTATAGTCATGATGACGTGAGCACAGAAACCTACCGTTCTTTGGCCTACAAGGCAATTCCAACAATACTGAATACCTACCTAATTGCTTCTCTGCCCCGTTGATTGTTATTGTATAAAATATAAACAAAATATATTTTTCGGCTTATGTGCCTGATTTGTATTTTGCCTCCTAGTAATGAACAAGCTCCTGCCAAGGGTAAACCTTCTTGGAGGTTGCTGGCTCTGTCCGTGGTTATTTCAATAGTGTAGGAACCATCATTCCTGATACGTTCTCCATATTACGATCGTGTCTGTTTTAACTGGCATGTTCCACAACCAAACAAAATAAGTTCCTTCACTATATGCCATTCTTGGAATCTTGGGAATGATAGGTACATTATTTATGTTTACATTTAAGTTTAAACTGTGTGCGTCTTCTATTTAAAAAAAACAACACAAGAAAATATTCACAACACGGAAGCAAAGCGAATAGGTTTTTCTTTCATGTTGACAGATGATGCAATTGGTATTGCCTGGTAATTAAAAAATATATTTTCAACAATAATCGATTAATGGATTCGATAACCGAGTTTATAACCAGATGGAAATTGATTAACATAGAAAAAAATAAATGTTTTGAATGTTTTCATCTAATCACAGACAATTAAGACTAAAATATGGTCCAAATCACTTGATCAGTAAACGTGCTCAAGAAAGAACCACATTTTTTTACTCAAATAGAAATCCATTTTATTCGAATAAAAACTAAAATCATTAATATTTATGAGGTAACCCTGAACCTAAGCCACCGGAGCCTGCAACCTAAAAATGGCGGTGCTTTGCGCGTGCAATCGATGTGAATACAACTTACTTATACTACAACTTTTTTACATTAGACTTTGCGTCTAGCGTTTGACGTTCTTGACAGCCAGGTGTGCCAATATAACGGCGAAGGGAATTCTTTCGTGAAACGCACAATAACCCGAGTTACCTTCCTCTATTAGTCCTTGGATGACACTATGCTCTGTAATATCATTTTTTGAACCTTAGTTTTTAGGACGTTGTTAATGAAATACTCTAATTTATGTTGTCATAACGTTTTTATTTATTTATTAAAACTTTATGCACAAGTAACAACTGTACAAAGGCGGACTTAATGTTGCGGATGTAATGTTTTTCAAGCGATAAAACGGAAAAATTTAAATTAAAAATTGAGTGTAAACAAACTGTCAAGTAAAAAGCCGTGGTCGCATGCCTGTAAACCATGTGGGTGCCAGGAACACCTACAAAATTATACCTTGACCATTTTTGTACCTGACTTAATTTCTGTCTGAAATATTTAAAAATCACATTCACAATTTTTCCGTAGTCGGGTTAGTTTTTTTTTTGAATTATTCCGGTTTATTATTTGTTTATAAAAGTTAACTTCACAGCTGACAGTACGTATAAGATAATTGTGATTCTAAACAGATTATTATATTTCAGGTTCCACGT
This sequence comes from Brachylomia viminalis, assembly GCA_937001585.2. Lineage (NCBI taxonomy): Eukaryota > Metazoa > Arthropoda > Insecta > Lepidoptera > Noctuidae > Brachylomia > Brachylomia viminalis. The sequence continues at coordinate 18,653,031 of OW443299.2, forward strand.
TGGGAAAGAGGCGCAGAAACAATTACTATGCTAGAACCAAGATTCAAGAAGATGGCGGTTTTGGGTCTCGGTCCTAGTGTTAGCACACCTATAGATGGACTCACAGCTGAAGTGGTAGTGATATCGAATTTTACACAGTTGGATAATACACCAGCCGAACAGATCAAGGGCAAAATTGTGCTTTATGTGCCGATTTTTACGACTTACGGTGAAACTGTGAAATATAGGCAGCAAGGAGCAAGTAAAGCATCAGCTAAAGGAGCCATTGCATCTTTAGTGAGGTCTATTACTCCCTTTTCAATTAACGCCCCGCATACAGGTTCTCAAACCTACGCTGACGGTGTTGAACCAATCCCAACGGCAGCAATTACTTTAGAAGATGCTGACTTGATAACAAGAATAATTAACCGAGGTGAGAAAGTCAAACTACATATTCTAATGTATTCAACACTACAAACTAAGTCATCAAGGAACACACTCGTTGATTTGAAGGGATCAAAAGACCCGGAAAAGCTCGTCATAGTGTCGGGACATATCGACAGCTGGGATGTTGGCCAAGGAGCTATGGATGACGGAGGTGGCGTTTTCATCAGTTGGGCAGCTCCAGTGATTCTAAAGCGACTGAACTTGGTTCCAAAGCGAACCATCAGAGCCATATTTTGGACAGCTGAAGAACTTGGTCTGGTGGGTGCATACGCATATGAGAAAGCGCATAGAAATGAGAGCCACAATATTAACTTTATAATGGAATCTGACGAAGGAACATTCGCTCCTCTGGGACTGGTCGTGGGTGGCAACGAAAAAACTCGTTGTATTGTGGCGGAAGTTTTGAAGCTCTTTCAATCAATTAATGCGTCGACTATTGTAGAAAGTGATAGTCCAGGATCTGATATTTCTATATTTACCGGTAATGGTATACCTGGAGCTAGTCTTCATAATGACGATGCGAAATATTTCTGGTTTCATCATACTGAAGGAGATACTATGAATGTTGAAACACCAGAAAACCTTGATCTTGGAGCTGCACTCTGGGCAGCCGTAGCTTATATCATTGCTGATCTTTCCATTGATATTCCACGATAAGATTTTATTTAAAAGAAAAATAATTTTTCTTTTGCAATATTTAATTTTGAAGAGTAACTGAAATTATTTAAGTTTCGTGATATTAAACTATGATTACCTTTAATATGATAAATGATTTTATTTCTGTAAGTAGGTTTGAACAAACACTTTTACACGTCAATCATATTTTTTTTTTAAACTAGATGGGGTCGGCGTTTCCTATCTGACTACTCTGAGAAGAAAGGCCAAAACAAACTCAGAGGTCACAGTCTCTTTTAAAGTCCAGACAAAATCTTGGTCAGGGCATGTGAAAGCTATGTAGATCGGTGTCTGCAATGGTCTTTTGAGGAAAGAACCACACAGATTGAGTGGACCTGTCCAGTCAGTGCACGCAATTGTCAGTAATCGTGCAGCTCAACTTAGACTCAACGAGCTCAACGATTCGACGAACAATACCAAAGAAAGGACATTTGAGTAGGCCGCATAAATTACTCAAACTGCCAGATCATGATTACGTTGAGAAAAATACAAAAATAAATATAAATAAATCAATGACCGACATAGTTCTCACATTCACAATAATTAGAATAATATTATAATAATCTTTGAGGACCATGTAGATTTGTGTCTGAAATGGTCTTTTGAGGAAAGAACCACACAGATTGAGTGGACCTGTCCAGTCAGTGCACGCATTTGTCAGTACCCGTGTAGCTCAACTCATATGGGTTTCGATTTCTTAAGTATCCAGTTTTCTCATAAAATTTTATTTTTAGATATTAAACCATGGTACCCGCCTTATCTCCATGAATAAGCATCAAATAACCTATCAAATAATTTTTGCTTTCAATATAGTAATACAATATTCACACTCAAATAAAAGAGACAGAAGCAACAAAATCTTCGAAATATCCCCCAATCAATTTGTATTTTGGAAATGTTCCACTCATTTTATCTAGAAGTGTCCTTAAATCAATGAGCGTGAATCTTTTATCTACGGTTCATTTTCTTTTAGGATCGAGCTCTTGGGAACGGTAAGCGGGATACGGTATATTATAAAGATATTTTCTATGCTACAGCAAAAGAGAATTTTCTTCTGCGAAGCGATCCACCTTTCGATAAAGGTCTTAAATTATGTTATCGTGTCTCAGCCGTTGTAATAAAAATAAAACAAGTAAGCTTCTCGACAAAATGTTGTATCGAGCGTGTAAGGTAGGAACTGATTTTTATAAGAATAAAGAGTGATGATGCACCTTTTGTGAAAAAGAAAACTGTATTAAAAGAAAGAGGCCAGAATCTGCTTTTATTTTGATGAAACAATATTTTTCTAATCAATCATCCACATAAGCATGTAGAATGACATATAGATTACTTTTAACAGTTTATCAGCTTGCAGTGAGTGTTGGTTATTTATTTTATCAAAAACCAATATCTTTAAATTAATGGCGCCTCGTGATTAAATAGGATATCCTAATAGGAAACCTCAACGTTGAAAGTCAAAGTTAATTGAAAATGTAACAAAATTACAGACATCAAAATTGAGGCCGCACGCTTTGTAAATAAAATGTTTTAATGAATTCGCGGACAAAAGGTTCCCATCTAGAATTTCGCAGACAGGAATATTATCATCGAGGCAGATCGTTTTGTAGGAAAAATGAATCACTAGACTTTGTTGAGCTACCTAATTATATTTATTTTAATAAAGGACGTCCCATTTCTGGACATAGGTAGGTAGTAGGTAGGATTTTAGTCGCAATAGTGTCTTGGACGTATGTTTTACTACAACAGCTTAGCTATCATTATACTTGAAAATACAAGAAATACAACACTCTTCACGAAACAAATAAAAAGCCATTTACAGCTTAAGCATACCTCAATCAAATTGTGTCAAGAACAGTGAATTTACTTTGTTAAGTGTCGTCTGCAGGTTGCGTAGTGTTGTTGAGTCCGTGTTTTAGAAGAACAACAACAATATTGTTCTGCTTGTACATTTATAGGCCCACATCAGTAGCCTGTGATTAGCTGAGTGCAAGATAGTAGGTATATTAAAATTTATCAATCGATCTGTAGGGTCCCATAAAGGAATCTACTATGGGCATCGGTCCTAAGTGTTGCACCCGGTTTACTCCGGGCAATCAACTGCGCGTTCTACCTGATGACTTGCTATTATTTTTACCAAGATTAGAGTTCATATCAGTGTGATTGCTCGTGTGAGACATAAGAGATGCAGAGCAGGAACTATTTATATTATATCCAAAGATTATTATAAGATACTGGTTGCAACCCGCGTTTTCACCCGCATAAATCTCGATCCCTTAAGAATATCGGGATAAAAAGTATCCTATGTCCTAATCCAGGTCATGGTTTACTCATGTGTCAAATTTCATTCAAATCCGTTCAGCCGTTTTAGCGTGAAAGCGTAACAAACAAACATACAAACAAATATGTTTATAATATTAGCTTAGCGCCGGTTTTTTGATCCGTAGTTAACTCAACCATTAGTTAAAAATTGTAACTAATGATTCAATTTTGGCAAAATCTGTTGATTTGATCAACACATTTTGCCAAAATTTAGCCATAGTTACTATTTTTACCTAATGATTGAGTTATTGGTAAAATTTTGGCAAAATGTGTTGATTTGATCAACATAATAAATGTTGCACAAATTTTTATTTTTAACTTATGGTTGATTTAACTACGGATCAAAAAACCGGCCCTTAGATAAACAATCAAATCCAATCAATAGAGCACGGAGACGTCTCGGTGGCTGCTACTAGATGGCACTGTCAACACTTTCCATACAAACCAAGCATGTCGTCGTTTACTCACAATGCTTTTTCTTGCTCTTTGGTGGAACTTCGGAGGATTACATTTAACATTTATTGTCCTCTGGGTGACTTAGGAATTCAGAGTCGTTACTTGGGGCTTGTTAATTAACAATTCATGTTATTCGACAGGTAAAAATTTGTCTTGTCAGTCAGTTTAAAAACATTTCATTTTTGTTGGCCACCAACCAAACCCTGTGTTTAAGGGTATCTGAGTGTGGAAATTGTGACTTCATTGGTGTTAAAACAATTTTTTTGAGATTTCGCAAATTTATCGGTTTTTTTTCCTCGGAAATGACCAATTTTATTGCATTGCAGTATCGAGTTAAGCTTGACCGGTGAAACGGTGCGTCGTAGGAACATGCTTCTCGGATGCTTCTTTGGACAAGGTTAAACCGATACTGCAATCAAATTAGTGAATTTCCGAACAAAATAAAACGATATTTTTGTCTTCGCGCCCCTAACGCTACTCTCCAAACAAATTTTATTACTTACTGTCTGTCCTCTAGACGCTGCGATTACGTGTTCTGTGATCAAATTGAGAATATTTCAAAGCTAATTTTTATAATACTGGCCCATGAAAATCTTACAGTTTTTTTTTTTTTAATTTGGCTGACGTCATTAGAAAGAAATAAAGAAAATGCGTTTATTTGCGGTAAACATAATGCAAAAAATAACACAAACACAAAACATACACACAAAAGGTTGGGGGAAACATGCGTCACATCCACGCAAAACGACCATCCCTCTCATCGTCATCATGGCCTCTCCTTTCACAGCGCTGACCCATCCAACAGTGTTATTGCTTACTGGCCTTAGTAACATGTCTCGTTCAACTCATCTAGTACAACTAGAGCGTGGACCTTCAAGATAATAAATCATCATCTGCTTAGCCATTTTCAACAGTTTTTGGGGTCGGCTTCCAGTCTAACCGGATGCAACTGATTACCTGTATTTTACATGGAGCTACGGCCTATCTGACCTCCATAACGGGCTTCTCAAACCCGTAAGATAATATACCTATTTAAAATCTACCCTCATAAAAAAAAGTTTCATTAGCATTTTAAGTAAACAAAAAAAACACACAAAGAAAGTTCTAACAATAGGAAACCAACGAACTTTATACTTTACCTGGCAATTTTATTGTGAAGAATAAAAAAGTGTAATATAATTATAAGCACAAACAACTCCCGAAACATAATAAAGAATGGATGAATTTCAAGAAACGGTTTCTTTTAAGTTCGTCTCATGTTTTCACTGGTGATGTTCCCGTGGCCCGCTTGTTTATTTTGAAAGATTTTATAATGGTTTGTTTTTTATTAATTTCAATAATTTATAATGTTCCGCTCGAATTATGTTTTAGTACATAACGTTATTTTTTTATTATTTCAAACCTACCTGGCGAAATGTGGGTGTACGAATAGGTCGCCTTTGCGAAAGAAGAGGTGTGATGTTGTTTATTTTATGTTAAAATGTTATATTTCACGTCAATGTCTGGATTTTCTATTGGAAAATGTGGAGGATAAATATTTAAGAGGTTGTTTTATGATCTTTACTTAATTGAAGATATCATACGCAATTTTCATTACGACACACATTGGCTAATACGCATTATGACCAATGGTGGTTACCGTCATAAATACGCGAAATAACCAACACGCGATATTACCAACACGCGAAATTACCAATACGCTAAAGACTAACGCGAAATAACGAACACGTGAAATTACAGGCGAAACAACCAACTAAAATGTGTAGGTACGCAATCCATAACCTACATTCATCCACTGTTGGACAATAGAATTGATATCTTTACCTAAGTACTTATCTTCTATAACTTCTATCTATCTATCTATACTAATAATAAAGCTGAAGAGTTGGTTGTATACAACCACCTGTCGAAAAAGTTTGAAGAGTTTGAAAAAACCTTTTTGAAGGTTAAGCAAAAATAAAAAAAGACAATAAGAACGCTAAGCGAAAACGAAGTACTAGTAGCGCTGGCGGGCGACGCGACGTGACGCAGTGGGTCGGGGGCCGAGGAAGTTTTATAAAAAGGTGGCTGTTATTTTAGCATATTGTGTATCTTACGACATCCCCGCGAACGAAGTCGTGGGGCAGAAGCTACTAGTAAATAAAATAAAAAAGTATAAATCGATGTTTTTCTTTCAATTAATTACTTTTTATCCTAACATTATAGGACACACAATTTTTCGAAGAAAATCGACAGAAGCCATTTTATTATTTTTTTTAAATTCTCTTAACAGTTTCTTATATTTTTATTTGAACTTTACCTAAAACATTTTCATCGACAGTCTGCAATTTAGAAACACAACGGCAATGAACTGAGCACAACTGCCATGTCACATCCACTGGGAATGGTATACGGTGCAACAGGAATATATGAATGTAAGGTCAGCAATGAATTCGGCAGCATTTTATCGAAGTTAATGATTCATTTCGCTACATTTTTTACGTCTGCTGCCGTCATATTATTAGCTTTTTATCTTCCTTGACAGTGGAAATTCGCTTTTTTAAAACGTTAGATACTATGCAATTATACAAATTCGGGTTTAATCCCATCCTAACGTTGAGGCGGTGATGCCAGCCCTCTACAATATTGTTAGTGCGGTGAACAGCCAGTCGATTCTGTAACAACCTCACCGTGATAACTTAGGTGTAGTGAGCTATCATTCCACGTGATGCTAGGGATTAACACTATTGACAACTCACTTCAAACTCACTTTACCTAAGTTATCACCGTGAGATTGTTACAGAATAGTTCAGCTGTAGTTTTTTTTCTTTATTTAAAGAGCTTTTTCGCTGAATGCGAATATGTCACTCTATATGTATACAAAAGGATAACATTAATTTACATGAGTGCATTTTACAGCTATGTTCTGGGTCTGTCCTTCAAGGCGAACTTAACCATATTTATTATAGGAATTATACTATCCGATAACGTGTTTGACAGGTTTATGTTATGTGCGCCAATTTGTGTTCTGAGCGATTGATTCCGAACACATCTCATCAAAATATGATACGTGTACTCATCTTCGTTACACGTACTGCAAACAGGTGATGTTAACTTTTTCATCATAAAACCGAATTTATTGAGAGGCATATTATGTCCTGAACGAAGCCTTAATAATATGGTTAAGTCCTCCCTGGTAACAAAGCACTTATCAATCCAACGTGAATATGAAGGTTGTGAATGGATTGTTCTATACCAAATGCCTTTTTCCCTGGAACGAAGATCAAAGTAGTCTTTCCAATTTTGTAGACATATCTTTTTAAGGACAGGAATATAGTCCGTGTAATGTGAATTAGCTACAAAATCTGTGCCATCCAGCTGTATTTGCTGCGCTTATAAGTTCAGGTGAAAATACCCGCAACCACTCCTTTTCCAAATATTTCGTGAACTTATTTAATATGTCATCACAACTTGGTGGAGCATGTTTCAGTGATTCCCAGGCTTGTCTTATATTATTTCCGGGCAACAATGGAGTATTAGAAATCATTCTTAAGATCCTTCTGCCGCCTTTTTGCTTATTCAAATTTAAAGATTATTTTTTCCAGTTCGCTTTAGAATTGTTTTGTCTCTTTCGAACAAAATATCAATATCTTCTTAGTATCTCCATCTTCACTGATGCAAAAATCTGTTTTTAGTATTTCCAGTATCTGCACCTTATCTAAGCTATTGCATTTTAATTGGTCACAATTTAATAAAGATTTATTATTAGTAGTTTTATTATTTATTATTTTATTTTATTCATATTGACATGTACTTAAGTCTAACTTATAAACTAAGCCCCACAAAACCATAGTAGTAAACCACTACTACGGTTTTGTGGGGCTTAGTTAGTTAGTAGACTGTGGGGGTCGGTGAGTCTCTTATACATTCAATAAACTTCGTACTTAAAACTAATTACTTATTATTTAGGTAACATATTTCTAAATATTATATTTTTAATTAATTTTTAAAACTATATTTGTTCATTTCATTCCTTATGTCTGCTGGCAGACTGTTCAATAGATATGGTTTTGGTGTTTTTAGGGTTCTGTCACCATAGTAATTAACGACTCTGGGTACATTGAATTTGTCAGCAGCTATAGATCGAGTGTTATGGTTATTGACTACATGAGTTAGGTAGTCTTCATACGTAAGGTCATTCCGTAAAGATTCAAATTTCTTTTCGACTACTAGTGGTATTGGAGACAAATCCTCGCATACCTCGCTCTTTAATTCAGCACGCATTGTATAAATGTCAGTTGCCAACTGATCCTTTGAACACAAGTGACTACTGCTTCTTAAAATATTCTCCCTGCTTTCATCGATGTTCACTGTTGCAGTACAAATTTTGCGTTTGACGCATCGCCATATATTATGATGTTGAATTTTTATCAATGCTGAATTTTTTATTATATTAGATAATCGGCATGTAACAGGGTTTCATACCCTTTTTTGAATCGGTTAATCATATTTGAATTATTGTACTCTTTGATATTTGGTCTATAACAGACAGAAAATGTGTACAGTGAATGACATTTACGTCACTATCTTAATTTAAAAATCTATAAGAATTATAAGTGGCCAGTGTAGTTGATTACGACCCACATTGACTAAGACGTATGTATGTTTTTTTTTCATATTCATATCTTTATTTGCATTCCATTATGTTTAAGGGTGTTACAATGACTTATAGTTAAGGTACAATTACGGACCCTGTAGGGCACAGCAAAAAGTATAAAAAAACATTAAAAAATGTATTCTTAAAATAATAATAAAATTAGGAAAATAAAAATAATAATTATCAATTAACAAATTTTTGAACATGTTATCATTAATTAGTAGAGGTCAAAACAGTTATTATATTGAGATCAGTTATTAATTATTAAGTTGTACATAATAATAATAATAATAATTTGTTAAAGTCAATATCCTACCTAAGTACATAATATCATATTATAATATTTATCTATGTATCTGTTTGTGTTAAATCAATTTTTTTGTCATGTATGTATTCGTTTATTGTGTAGTATGCTTTTTTAATTAATATTTGCTTGAGTTTACTTATAAATGTCGTATCACTGGTTTCATCTTTTATTGCATCTGGTAGTTTATTAAATATCTTTATAGACATTACGTAGGGGCTATTTGAATGTAGTTTCATGCGCGAAGAAGGCAGCAAGCATTAACATGCTTTTATATCTGACAGATCGGTCGTTGTGCTTATCGCTGCGGGTTGTGAAAAAGTTCGTGTGTTTCCTAACGCATATTTCCAGGATATAGATAGATGGGAAGCTGAGTATTTTATGTAAAAGGGCTTACAGCTATCGGTCTGTTCTATGTTGACTATGACCCGAGTTAGTTTCTTCTGGAGAATGAAAAGCGTAGGCGCGTCTGTGCTACTTCCCCACATTATAATGCCATAGCTGAGCCATGCATGAGCGTAGGCGTAGTATGTAGTTAGTGCAGTTTGCAAGTGGGTAGTTTTTTTGACTTCACGAAGTGCGTAGCTGAATTTTGAGACTTTAGATCGTACATTTTTTATATGAGGCTTCCACGAAATGTGTGTCTATTGTGAGTCCTAATAGCGTAAAATCGTTAACTACTTACATTTTTGTGCCTGTGTTGTGAAGTTAACTGGCGATGGGGATTTTGCTGAGGGTAGAAAGTCATTAATTTGGTTTTTTTATAATTAATCTCAAGATTGTGCGCATCAATCCATTTAGTTGTTTTATTTAATATCGTGTCAAGTTGTTCGTTTATATTACTATTATTTTGGCATGTGGTAAGCAGAGATATATCGTCTGCGAATAGCACACATGGTTCTTTCATGATTTCGAGAAGGTCATTGATGTAGATGCTGAATAGTAGACATCCAATAACACGGCCCTTTTTTTTTTTTTTTGTGGGTGGGAAATCATCAAATAACTTCTCCCGCTCTGGGCAGAGCAGGAGGGCGTGTCAGACTCTTACTGACTAAAACCCACCCGTGTTCCTTCAGTTGCCTGTGCCAGGGGCCACGGTAACCCTCTTGGACTTTTCCGCAACCCTAGCAGGCATCGGTCCTAGCAAACCCCGTCATTGGTGCTGACATCTCTTTGAGGCGCGCGTGGAACACAACGCGCCGTCGACCCGGGCCTGGTCCTTATCGAACGGCGAGCTGCCCATTGCTCGCCGTTCGTAAGCCCGCGCCTACGGTGGCCGGGAATCGGCCTACGATTCCCGACGCCCAGGGCGTCTCCTGCGGCGGCTAGGGGCGTGAGGGCGCAAACTTTGCCTCTCCCTCACGCGTTCTGCCTCCTCCTTCGCGAACATTACTGCTTCGCAGAAGGAGGTGACGGCTTCCCAAGCCCTCTCGCTCCGTACCATGGCCTGGACCAAGGCCGGACGCGAGAGATCGCCACCGCCAATTGCCTCCACGAGGACACGGCGGTGCTCCGCCCAAGCCGGGCAGACCTCCACCGTGTGCTCCACCGTGTCCTCCGGGCGATCCACACAATGGTGACACCCGGGCGTTTCCTCCCGCCTTATCCGGAACAGGAACCTCCCGAAACAACCGTGTCCGGTGAGGACCTGCGTCAGGCGGAAGGTGAGGACGCCGTGGCGCCTCTCTAGCCACTCCTCAAAGAGGGGACTTATCGCCGCAATTGTGGCGTGCCCAGCGCTGGGTTGCGACAATCGCATTCTCCATGCCGCCCTGAGATCCCGCCGGAGCTCTGTCCGCTGTACCGTGATTTCTCGCGGCAGCGGAGCTACGCCCCGGCGCGGCGGCGTTTCGCCTCCTCACGCCACTCCCAAATGTGCGCGAGGACTTTTGCCTCCAGATCCCATGGCGGTAATCCGGCAAGGAGGCTCGCCGCCTCACCGGAGACCGTACGGTATCCCCGGACCAGCCGGATGGCCATGACCCTTTAGGGCGCGTTCAACCAGCGGGCTGGCCGCCGCCTCAAGGAACGCGCCCACACCGGTGCCCCGTAAAGGGCCATGGACCGCACGACCCCCGCGTAGAGCCTCCGGCAGGAGGCGTTTGGCCCCCCTAGATTGGGCAGGAGCCGCTTTAAGGCAGCCCCGGCCCTTTCCAGTCTGGGAGCCAAACGTCGGAAATGCAATAACACTGCCCTGGGTTATTGATTCATTTATAATCTTCTTTTCGGACCTTACTTCCATTATTTGTTTTTGATCGTGGTTAAAGTATTCTATCTGCACATATTTCTCTCTATCTTTTAGATAGGACGCAAACCACTTATGTGTATTTCCACGAATTCCTATTCCATATAGTTTGTCTAATAAAATTTTAAACTGCACTTTGTCATAGGCCTTGGTCATGTCTAAAAGTATGCCAACCGCGTGTTTTTTATCATTTATAATATTATTAACTTCTTGCTTAAATTTGTAGACGGCTAGGGTTGTTGATCGGTACTTACGAAACCCGTTTCGACCTTCGTCAAAGGTTTTATATCTTTCGCAAAAATTATACACTCGGTCACGCCTTTTCGAAAAATTTTGAAGCCGTAGGTAGACGAGATATGGGCCGGTAATTATTGGGGTCGATTTTCGAGTTTTTTTTTAAATTATTTTATTTTATTTATTAAAACTTTATGCACAAGTAAAAAATAATACTGTACAAAGGCGGACTTAATGCCTGAGGCATTTTCTACCAGTCAACCTTAGGGTGATGCAGAGATATACCATGGCAGTGCAACATACGGGATAGATAGCTCGGAAATGACTATGAAATACAAGAATATATACTAATATATATACATACATATATATGTAATATAACTGTTATATAATAAATGTATATATAACATAGATACATACATATAAACAAAATAAACCTTGGTCAGGAGAAATAACGATCGGTAGAGGAGAAAACAAATCCAGCAACTCAGCGCTGGGATGTTTCAGCCAACTAAATTATGGTTTTATAGCCTTTTAAGTTGATCAGGACATCAAAGGACTGATTTATCAAAATACAAAAAGGTACAGCAAGTTCATCTGCACATTGTCTAATCAAAGATGGGGGTAGATCATCTATTCCGTGACATTTTTTGTTTTTTAGATTTTGTATGATTCTATGCGTTTCTCGACAGTATATAGGTCTGAGAAATAGGGTGTTTTCAGAAGTGTTGAGTACTGGCTGGCCTTTGGCCGCACGGCCGGTCTCTTCGCCAATTGATGCAAAAAAGTTATTGAATTGTTTTACTATTTGTTTTGGATCTGAAATTAAAGTATTATTAATTTGTAATTGTATATTAGGTATATTTATCTGTAAGTGTTTTTTTGTTAGTACGCTCGTTGACTATATTCCACATACTCGTAGCTTTTACTTTATTTTGTGACATTTTTTTTTTTTTAATGTAATGCTGTTGTGTAGACGCTGCTTGAGTATTTTTTCGTATTTTCTATAGTATGTTTTGATAATTGGATTATCAGACTTAGTACTTAAAATTTTTAATAATATTTTGTTAGTGCATGAGATCTTTATACCTTTAGATAAATGTGTTTTTAATATATTTTTTTATTTTTGGTATAGTTTTATTTAGTATATGAGTTAGTAAGTCGTTAAAAACATTATAATTCTGATTTGCGTCGTTGGTTTCTATAATGGCATCACTCCAATTAACTGACTTTAATGCAGATTTGAAACTTTCAATGTTATTTTTGTTGTATATTCGTTTTTCAATATACCAACTGGTTTGCTTCGGTTGTTGTGGTATTTTAAATTTCATAATTGTACCACAATGATCTGAAAGATCCAGTTCTTCAACAGATGTATATAAATCTATGTTTTTAAAGTTTGTAAATATTAGGTCAAGTCACGTTGACGCTGTTTGTGTTATGCGTGTGGACCTTAGACCTTATGCCCGAATACAAATGTATTCGGACATAAGGTCTAAGAAAGTGCTAACTTTGGAGTTATTTTTCAGAATATCAATATTAAAGTCACCACCGATGACTGTGTTTAGTTTCGTATATTTATTGTTTATGTATGCTAGAATTACGTTAGAAACGTACGTAATTACGTTAATTAGAAAGACGGCACGGTTGGCGCAGTGGTTAAGCGATTGACTGCTGCTCTGCGTGTCGCGGGTTCGATTCCCGCACGGAACAAATATTTGTATGACCTGCAAGTAGTTGTTCCGGGTCTGGCTGTTTGTGTATGTGGGTTTAAATGTTTGTAAACGCACCCACGATACAGGAGAAATTCCTAGTGTGGGGCAACGTTTAAAAAAAAAAAAAAAAAAAAAAAAAATTGCATTGAGTTTGTTATAAAATATCATCTCTTCTCTTCTGTTCCAGTACATTGTTACTAATAGTAAATTTGCATTAGGTATTTCAATCGCATAAACTTCTAAAATATATTCGAGTGACATCTTGGTTATGTCGCATCTTTCTATGTAGTCTTTGTTTTCTTCTAGTAAGATGCAAACACCGCCGCCTCTACGGTTTTCTCGACAGTAGGGTGCTGCGACTCTGTAGCCGCTAAAGTCAATCATGCTTAATTTATCTCTTGAAAGCCATGTTTCGGTAATACATATGGCTTGATATGCCTGGTTTTTGCTGACAAATACTTCCATTAAGTGTTGTTTATTAAATAGACTTTGGATGTTTTGAAATAAGATATTAAAATGTTGCTCTTTGTTCCCGAAATCTATTGCTTTCTTCATTGTCTCGAAATATACGGCTGTTATACGGTTCACTTCTTCTATTTATATTGTATAATTCGTTTTCAGTTGAGTGTGGAGGGTATGATATTGTTTCGTCTTTGTAACTTATGAGTTCTCCTTCAATATAAAGTTGATTATTTCTGATTACAGCTTGCTGTCCTTTATTTCGTGCTATGAGCATTTTATCGCGCAGGTTTTTCCTCTCGTTCCTCACTTCTTCATTTAGGAATTCAGAAGTATATAGTCCGGTTCCTTGGGAATATCGGCTATTTTGTATTATATATTCAGTCATTCTTTTGCTTATGAGTTCAATTACCATTGGTTGACTTCGATTTTTGTAATATCTTCCGATCCTATAGGTATCCTCAATGTAGCCTAATAGGTCTACTAATAGGTAGGTCTGATTCTTTCGTGTAGGTCTTGTTCTGGCTCTTTGTAGATTTCGGCAAGTCCATATAACACAAATGTCTTAACATTATTCTCAGATATTTGTTGAGTTATAGGGGGGGTCTTAGAGTAAACTCTACTTAATTATTTACTCTTTTTATTTCGTTTTGGAGTGCTTCAGTTTGCTTATTCAGTTCTTCTATTTGGATGTTAATTTTCTCTATGTTAGTCTTTCGCTGCTCGTTTTGTAAGAACAAAGTGCCTGTGTCTTGTTTTATGTCCTCCTTTAATTTTAATATAGCTTTATTAATTGCTGTTTGAATAGTAGCTTTTATTTAAAGTTATATTGTATTATTAAGTTAGTTATATTGTTAAGTTGTATTATTTTCTTTTAATTTTGAGGATATCATTTCGCTCAGATTATGTAGTGTCAGTTCAGGTTGGTTGTCATTCTCTAAACTTGTTTTATTATCTATTGTATCGCCAAGTATACTTAAGTCTTCAGAGCATACAGTCTCATTGAAGTTGTTTTGAGTTTGTTTCTCACGCTGAGTAACATTTGATTCTGGTGTTGTTATTAAATTGGCGTCTATTTTTCTGTTTTAGGTGGTTGAAAGGTAATAAATTACTAGCATAGTAGGCAGGAATTGTTATTTGCGCAACAAGAGATATAAGTTGGTTTTTGGATTCTATAATTGAATCACGAGCGTAGCGAGTGATTGGGGTTAGAATCCTGAGCGCAAAGAGGGATTAAAATACACAAGATGCAAATAACTTTGGTCTCGTGTAAAACATACAACTTTTCACCTTAGCAGCGAGAACATATTACCTAAAGGTAAAGAAATACAATATGGTAAAAATTAAATAATGTGTAAAATAAACAATATCAAAAAAAAAGTAAAATGATGAAGTTCAAATCTCGAATGTTGTGTTGTACTCACAAAAGCACTGTTCTCGGCATTTAATTTTTTTTATTAAAAAGAAACTTTGTCTACAGCTCGCAGCAAAATCAAATTTTGCTCACTGTCTTCAAATAGCAAATCCTGTTTGTTTGAGGTGCTGAGGTGAAAAAACTTTATTCACATAAAAGCTCCCTTGTCAATCCTTGTGTACCTAACTGAAAGTCTTTTTTGGTTCTTAAGCGTATGTTCGATATTGGTCATTTTGCGTCATTGATACGTCAATATGCGTAATAACTTACTTTGCTTGTTGGTTGTTTCGCGTTTTGCTCCTTCTCCGTTATTTTCCCCAATACTGGTCATTATACGTTTAAACAGTAATTTATCACATAAAAATCTGATTTATTTTATGAGAAAAAATTGTTAAAATATTTACTCAGCAGGTAATTTATTTTTAGACCCATATATATAACCCTACCATGATTTTACTCACATACTATCATAATTCATAATATTTTTCAGTTGTCGCGCAATTTTTGTTCATTATTAATGACTTTCGCGGCTTACCTTTAATTTCCCCCATCTTTTTATTTACTTAGTTTTACGCACTGTGAAAGTACAATACCTATAATGGGATACGGAACCACCTAATAGCATCTAACTGGAAGCCATATCTGTCTGCGAAGCCGACCGACAATTCTAATCTACGCCACTGAAAGAAAACTACAAAGATGTGAAGGAAATGTTTGGATGTTGCAGTTTAGAGAATTTCGGTGGGATACTAACTAAATCGCTGATATTTAGTTCATATCAGTGATAGTATAAATGAGATACAGCCTGCTGACTTACTGATGGATGGACGGACGAGAGGACGGGTGGATGGACGGACGGTCGGAAGGACAAACGGACAGTGGAAGGTTAGTAATTGGGTTCCGTTAGCACCCTTTGTGTACGGAGCCCTAAAAATGGCAATTCTGATATGATGGCCGATAGAGATGTACGATAGAGGAAGGCATACTGCACCTACATCATTTAAATTAGAATTCGAATTTACGATCATATAATACCACTGTTACTTTTGACCGAATAGGTAAAACTGTTTTAAAACCGTTACACTGCAGCTCCAGCGTACATTTATTTTTATTCTCGCCAACCTAGATTCGGATTCTTAGAGCTCCAGTAATTAGATAGAGTAACCTTGTCGGTTTAAGCACAGTTTAACTTTTATTTACTTCAGAGTTCCGGTATTTTAGTTTTAAAACTACGCCAGACGGGGCTAGTTTACGATATTTTGATTTAACTGAGTAGAATTTGTTTTAAATGAGAACTTTTGAAGTAAATAAGTTTCTTTGTAGGCATTTTTAACAAGCCTTTTAGTTGATGTCAAAACCTGTAGTTGATGGTTTGTCTATGTACCTGAAGAACCTACCTATACAACACTATAGATATTATTTTGCAAAAAACTTTTAAAGTACCTACAAAATGTATTTAGTCTGTTTTGTAGCCAAACAACGAATATAATTCAATAGGGCTACAAAAAACTAGTTTTTGAACGGCAAATATTTGACACAGCCACGGCCAGATTAGCATATAAACATATCAATTATCTATTATGGGCATTGTGTCTAACGGTAACTAAAAGCTTTCACCAACTCGGACAAACATAATTTCTTTGGATATGAAGAATAAATCCACCCAGTATTTACACGGATTCAAAGCTCTTTTGTGGCTGAAAATATGTTGTGTTCGCGACGGAGCGTCACCATACTCAGATTTGTTAATGTTATAGTAATTTCTTAATTTATTTATTTCCTAATTTCTTGAATAGAATGTATGTACGTGTCGGAACATCGCCATACTTGATTTTGTTCATGTAATAGTAATTTACTGCTAAGAATGTTTTAAAACTTAATAGACAGCGGACGTACCACTACTTGCGCCCATGTACCCAGATAGGGTCTTAGGTTCTGAAACGTTCTTAGTGAATAATTGGTAGTAAAACCTTTTAAATGTTGTGTTTTATAGCATAATAAGTTAGAATAGGTATAGTTCTAGCCTAGACATCATGTTGTATGTACTAGAATGCTAATACAGATGAAATTGAGTCGTTTTTCATTTAACCCACTGGCCGCAACCTTGTGAGCATCAAAAGGGTGGGACGTATATAGTTTCCCTATAGTTTTTTGGTACGTCCAGGTAGCCTGGACCGAGACCTAGCCCTGGATGTAATTTTTGGACCTGTGGTCAAATGGGAAGTCCACCTTTTTGATGAGCACAGGTTGGGAGCAGGGGCAAAATAGTACGTTTTTTCTTACAGTCTTCAGAGGCGCTTCACGCCCTGAAAAATCTAGATGTAACTATGAAAATACTAGATTTCTTTATTCGATAGACCTACTTTAGGTACCCGTTTAGAAATTGAATATCGGTTCAGGGGTTTCACAGGAAATCCACCTGACAAACTGGATAATAGTAATTTTTCACCCGTTTTCCCCTTTGTAATGAAATAACTTTTCAGCTGAAAGACACACAGTCGCTCCTGTAGTGTCAATAGATAGGGGATTACGCAAGGAATCCGGTTATGTATGACATGTCTGGATAGGGTGCCTAACTAGGGAGGTTTAGCTGTAAGAATGCTTGTAAACGTAATAAAAATAAACGTAAAATCAGGGAGAAATTCGCGGTCCTCGTTACGGTAAAGATTCGAGCCACTTAAGCGGGCGCGTCACGACCGCTAATTTCGTAGTAACTTTACGGCTCAAAATACGTCAACATTATTTTTGCCTCACCAGTATTCTCATAAAGTGTTGCAGAAACGGTGAGTCAAGTTTATTTGTTAACATCCTCAGAATGCCATTTGAGCTCGAACGCGCCCTTTACCGATGCACTACAGAAACGCGGCAAACCCAAAAGCATTCTGAAGCTGTTATTGTACTGGATTTGCAGCTTATCCAATACTCCACGCGTATAACTGACCCACAGGCTACTCGTGTAGAAAGTTTGGCAATACGCTTTAAACAAGGTTAGTTTTACCTCTTTACTACAACGAGCAAACCTGCGGGCCAACATATTAGCTCTCACAGCGAGAGCTCTGCGTTCCCGCTCAATATCTGCATGATCCCTAAGGTCGTCCGTTACAAAGTGTCCTAAATATTTAAACTGTGTCACTCTATGCATTACCTGTCCATTGAGTGTAATGACTGGCTCACAAGAAAATCTTTTGCCGACGGCCTTAAAGATCATGTAGACACTCTTTTTAGAGTTGTGCAGCAGACCATGGCTTCCAGCGTATTTGGTACAGCAGTCTAGAAGTTCTCGTATTGCGCTGGCAGTTGGGCCCAGCAGCACCATATCGTCTGCGTAGCTAAGGTTATTGACACAAGTGTCATCAATCCAACATCCAATGCGCTTGCTGCTGAGCCCAGCTATCAGCTCATTTACATACAGACTGAAAAGCTTCGGTGAGGTAAGTCCACCCTGCCTCACCCCGCATCCCAGTCTGTATGCGTCAGAAAGCGAGTTTTGCCATCTCACATTATTCACCTGATTTGAGTATCAATACTGAAACACACGAACTATTTCAGCAGGTACGCGTGCCTCCCTGAGCTTTTTCCACAAAATTTCGTAAGACACAAGGTCAAAAGCCCTGGAAAGGTCAAGGAAGCACGCGTAAACTGGTGTGCTTCTATCAGTATAATATTTGACGGTTTGCTTTAGACTTAATATTGCGTTTTCAGTGGAAAGTCCTGGCCTAAACCCGAACTGAGCGTCATGTAGATTTATGAACTTATCCAATATGTTGTCCAGCAAACCGTCCAATACTTTGGCAATCACAGTAGCGAGCGATATAGGCCTATAATTATTTACGTCTGTGATGTCACCCGTCTTATTCTTTATAATGGGTACCACTAGCGTTTTCATTAAATCTGGTGGTAGATAAGAGTGACTAATACTTAAAGAATAAAACATAGACAACACCCGAGCACAATGGAACCCTGCATATTTTAGGTGCTCGATACTGAGACTGTCATGCCCTGGAGATTTTCCGCCCGTCATTTTTTGGCTGTAAATCTGATAACAGGGCTGTTCTGACTAGTCTCAGCATCGACCACCCCATCTGAGGGGCCCAGCAGCGAAATTACGCAAAAATTGTCCTTAAAAATATTTGCTATACCATTAGCTGTGCTACACCCCGCAACTGTCACCGGAAGGGCGGGCTTAAGATCAATGCTAGTTGTGGATTTCCAAAATCGACCAAAGTTTTTCGATTATCTGTGAGAAGATATTATGTCCAGTTTAGTGTTGGTAATAAATAACTACTGTCTCGTTGGTCTACTGATCGCAAGTTCGCCTGCTGAGCTCATAGTTACAGACGCGAGCACATCAGGTTATACGAAACTATCAAACTCCAAATGACTTTAAGCCTTAAAATGTTGAATGTTAAGTTGAAAATCGAATGAAAAAAATTGACAGTTTTTGGTAACCTGACCTACGACAGTGTGAACATTCCCAGGTCGAGCCTGGCTTAAAAAACATAGTACTTATACATAACTATCGATTCAGGTGTCGATATTACACAACAACCTCGCCTACCTTTTCGGAAAATACAGACGTGTTGTAATGTTCTTTTAATAAATATTTCTAAGAATATTGTTCATAACCTTAGACCGGGACGTCTATCTGTCCTGTCGAACAAAAAGTATCATCACATCGCATTCCAGCACGGGAACTGGCGCGGCGACCTGAAAAAGGTCTCATGAGATAAACGGCATAGAAAACATCAGGCAAGCGTGCACTCTGTAGCGTTGCGTAGAACATAATATAAAACAGAACTTAGGTATGTTAAATAATGATCGTTGTTAGTGGAACTACCTCTATGATCTTTGAATGACGTCTATAATGGAAAGAATAACGCAAGTCTGTCGGTTTCCATTGGCTGGTTCAATGGAACATCATTTCTAAACCGCTCATTCATATCTTTAAGTATAAAAAGAAAGCCTGGTCTAAATGGAAAAGGTACCGTAATATTAGTGATTATGAAGTATTTTCCTTGTATAGGGAGCGTTTTAAACAGGAATGCGACAAATGTTTTCATAATTACGTAAATAGTGTCGAGGATGGTATTCCCAAAGACATTAAGCACTTTTGGGTTTACGTCGCTAATCGGCAAGGCAAGTCCGGTATACCGACCTGCATGTCCTATGATAACGTAACTTCTAGCAATCCAGTTAAAATTTGTAATTTGTTTTCAGATTTTTTTCGGTCAGTTTATGAGCCCTCTAGTCTTTACCCCGGATGGTCCCCAGCTTCCGACTCAAGTAATGACAATAACAGCTATCTCTGTACTCTGAATTTCACGGTCCATGAAGTTTGCAGACAACTAAAATCGCTAGATATAAACAAGGGCCCGGGCCCTGACGGTATACCGCCCTATTTTCTAAAGAGGACAGCTGAAACAGTTTGTACGCCTCTTTCCATGTTGTTTAACAGATGTATTGAAAGTGGTACATTTCCGTCTGCGTGGAAAAAAACAAATATAATACCAGTACATAAAAGTGGATCTAGACAAAACATAGAAAACTATAGACCTATATCGATACTTAGTACTCTTGCAAAATTATTTGAAAAACTCGTTCATCAGGCCATTTATCCATTTTTGCGGCACAATATAATACCCGAGCAACACGGTTTTGTTAAAAATAGGTCTACAGTGACAAACCTAATGATCTTTACAGAGTATTTGTTTAATAATATGGACGCAGGATATCAGACCGACGCTGTTTATACTGATTTTAAAAAGGCCCTTGATAGGGTGGACCATTCAATTTTATTAAACAAAATAGCCTTTAACGGCATCAGAGGCAACTTACTGCGTTGGTTCTGTTCATATATCAGCAATCGTAATCAAACTGTAGTGAGCAATGGTTACAAATCAGACTCATTTCTAGCGACTTCAGGCGTTCCCCAGGGATCTATTCTTGGCCCATTGATGTTTATTTTATACATTAACGATATTTGTAACTGTTTTCAAAATAGTAACTTCCTACTTTACGCTGATGATCTTAAGGTATTTAGAACAATAAAAAACACTGTTGATAGCAGCCTATTGCAAGAAGACCTGAATAGATTATCTGATTATTGTAATGAAAATAAATTAATACTAAGTATCCCTAAGTGCAAATACATAAATTTTACTAAAAATAAGAATGTAATAATGTATGATTATTCACTTTGTAATAAGACTCTAGATAAAGAAACCTATATCTGTGACCTGGGCGTTCTTCTTGATTGCAAACTTCACTTAAACCTACATGTAGCTAAAATTACTTCTAAAGCATTTCAAATGTATAATTTTGTTATGAGAACCACGTCGGATTTTAAACGACCAACCACATATCTGTATTTATTTAATTCTTTAGTTCGCCCACAAGTTGAATATGCTTGTATGATCTGGGATCCCTATTATATAAAATATGAGAATGCAATAGAGCGAGTTCAGCGTAAGTTCCTCAGTACAATGCAGTACAAATGTCGCATCGAACGCTTATCCTATGAGGACGCATTGAATAAGTTTAAACTGTTAACACTGCACTCTAGACGCTTGTTGCTCCAAGGAATGATGCTTCATGGACTTGTACACAATAAATTTGACTGCTCTAATTTGATACATAAAATTTACTATATTGTACCTAGAACAGTAGTGAGACGAGAGGCGCGCTCTTATCCACTGTTTGCTACAACTCCCTGTCGTACAAATGCAGGAAGGAGAGCGCCGCTCCAGAGATTGGTTCAAGCTTACAATAATAACTTTAATGATGTCGATGTATTTGCCCTATCTAAACATAAATTTAAAAAACAGATTGTTATGCGCCTTGCTCAAAACCTTTAATTTAATTATTTCCTTTTTTCATTATTTAACTATTAGACAGCGAAAAATTGTATTGTTGTTTTAAATTTTTATTACTTAAGTTTACCAAAACTGTATCTACTATAAGCTAGTAATAATTATGTGGAAACGTAGTGGATTGTACATTTACTTACAGCATACTGTTTATCTAGATGTAACACTCAGTGTATGATTGTTTGTTTCCCAAATAAAATAAAATAAAATCTGTAGGTATATAGCATATGACAGTTGCAGGACATTTCTAAAGTAAAGTATTTTTAACATTGCATAATCATTATCAATGATGATAATAATATGTTACTTATTTGTGTATGCTCGCTGGTCGTCGATTTACCTCCTGGGAGCATTTCAACGCTACGTTTTTGATACTAAAAAACTCTTTCAGTTTACTTTTGCAGACTATAGGCAGACTCCTGAAGTATTTATAATCATCCCCGCAGCTGAAATTTCTTGTATAAATCCTATCATTCCAAACAATTTCGTTTTAATATAAGAAAGTGTTGTAATTAGGTATTAAAATTCCAACGGCTTAGCTACTCCATTATCCTATTTTATCTCCGGGAATTAATTCCAACCATTTAAGGCTTCCTTTTAATTATTGTGAGAATCATGGCCGTTTGTTGTAGAGATTTACTGTGGAATTCACGAATGCTGCTCGAAACTAAACTGACATTTCATTGGAGAATTGTTCAAATAGCTTTGTGCAAATTTTAGATGATAAGAGATGAACGATACGTGTGGGAAGAATTTGACTTGGATACAGGGTCGAGGGTAGGTGATAAATTTTTGACATTTTCGAACTTATTGCTGAATGGAGCTAGGTTCAAGTTCTTCTTCAATTATCATATCGAAGGAAACCCGAAATGTTACGATTTTATGATATATTGATTATACAATATGTAACAAAAATCCTGTTGTTCCTTTTAGGGACGTTTACATTTACCTACAAGAACAACATTGATGAAATTATAATTTTTTTTTAAATGAGCATTGGCGAGTCGAGAGGTCAATAACAAATAACTATTAAAATCGGCACATTCAAAAAAATGTTTAGAGTATCTGATTTTACAAGTACATCTTTGTTTCGCGAAATAGCCTATGAGTTCGGCGACTTTCTTTGAAGCGATAGAAGATGCCGCCAAAAGCTACCGCGGTGCACGGGCCCCGTGTCGGTACCACGTGCCTACCTACCCCCAAACGTAGGTAAAAGGAACAACAGGGTTTTTGTTACATATTGTATAAAGACTTAGAACTAGGTATTGTGTAGGTACTTATTTTATTTCTTATTGTATATTTTATCTTAGCGTTTGCTACACCGGTTGACGACATCACGTCAGCGCCGGCGGTCTCTGAAAACCACCGCAGTGGCTCTGTCTCGCTTATGGTAGTAGCATTATGCTGAGCAATGGCCGTTTTGCGTGGATGTGACGCATATTTTCCCCCAACTTGTTCTTTTTTGTGTATGTGTTCGTTCTCTGCGTCATGTTTACCGCAAATAAACGTATTTTCTTTATTTTTCCTAAATGCGTCAAATTCCTTGAACCAACAAATTCGAAGACAGGTGACATCCACCGAACCGAACTAGGCTCGCATTTTGGACGGCCTCCTTCTCACAGAGAGTAGGCCTGCAACTAGCTGTGTTACATTAGTATAGGCTGATTATAATATTATAATAAGGACGGCATCAAAAGATTTAATAAATACAGTAAATAAAAAAAAAAGAAACTAAGAAAGCTCTTTACTTTCAAACTCTTTCGAAAATAAATCTCTTCCAGAAAACCATTAAAGGTATCGTCATTTTAGTTTCTCAGCAAGTTTTATATCCAGCTAATTCCTTGTCTAGCTTCGAAAGCAGGTTATATTTCATCCCGGAAAGGCGAGAAGTTAGTTCCACATGAGTGAAACAGCGGCTAACCTACTACGTTTTATTTCCAACGACAGTCGCAATTGTCCAATATTGGAGATTTAATCATCGCATCGCCATTATATTTCGAACCGACGGTAATATTGTTCCAAATTTGAAGTGACTTTTATTTGAGCTTTACGTGAATTCTGTGGATCTTACTACGAGTTTTAAAGGTGAATATAGAATAATTATTCTTGCATAGTACAACTAGAATAATTATTTTTACATTAAAACTAGAATAATTATTTTCGCATAATATATATTACCTAGGCAGTACCTATGTATGTCTATAAATTTACATTATTTTTTATTAGTCATAGATCGTTACGCTAACTTTTTAGGCCCGTGTATAGATATATATATTTAGCCCGTTATATGCACGGTTGGCGCAGTGGTTAAGAGATTGACTGCTGCGCTGCGTGTCGCGGATTCGATTCCCGCACGGAACAAATATTTGTATAACCTGCAGATAGTTATTCCGGGTCTGGCTGCTTGTGTGTGTGACTTTAAATGTTGCAACGTGGGGCAACGTTTAAAAAAAAAAGATGATACCCGAGCCCAAAAATGGCGATTTCATAAAAAAAAAATGGCCCGTGTAGAGCGAAATTATTGGACTCGACCAACAATCAGAGACATACTGAATTTTCGTATTTGGAATTTTAACATTGTCATAATACTTTAAAACTGGAAAACTTCCGATAATAACAACCTTAATGCTCACATTTTTCATAATTCAAAATATTTTATTTCACATAGTTTCAATTACTCGTTTTCTATGGAGAAGAGCCGGGCAAAATATATTATAAGGTATAATTTTTAAAATAAACCAAATGATACAGATTCGAGTTACGATAGTTAGCTGCAGCGTCAGGGAGAAAGATAGACACCGTTTCTTTTGTTCGCAGACGCCAGGCGGCGAACGATAAGGAGTTATACGGGTGTGCCTTCGGCGTTTTAATTGATATCGTCTCACCGAGCACGAGAGCCTAAAGCCGAAAGCCGACAGCCGAATGCTGACTTGGCGCAGCAGAGATTAAAGAATATATTTATCGTACTGCAGTGAAGCGTTAAGCTTATCTTTTTCAAAACTCAATTTTGAAATTTTGTTGAAGTGTAAATATTGAGGTTCTTCGTTTATTTAGATAATGAAAGCACTAGTTTAGTTTAAAAACTATGTTTTCTACGTTGATTTTTGAGAGAGGATTGTTTTAAAATGCAAACACAATTTACATATTTTATTTTCTAGAAAAGCAATTGTGTGTCTGCCAGAACATTCAGGCCTAATTTACAAACTAACATTCTCAGTGAAAGAAATTTTTGGGGACAGAAACTACAGAATAGGTATAGTGCTACCACTAAAAGTACCTCATTAATGCTACAACTGTTGTAGCATTAATCAGGTACTTAGGTACTATTCAACCGAAATTAAAAGTTGTCAAACATTGACCGAGGTATCCGTCTGTATTTTTATACAACAAGTCTACAAGCCTATAGAATTCAAATCCATATACAGTGTTAACTTAGTTAAAAACCATTTGAGGACCCATTTATTGAGGAAGGGCTATTAGAGTATCAATGAATGCCTAGATGACACAAATGACATTGTAACTTATGATTGATTTTATTACTTTGACATTTATTATTTATGACCTAGTATACTGGAATTCGTAATTGACCGTTATTGTTTTTATTGGCTTTTCTAAATGTATTTAATGAATTTTATTTTAATTGCAATTGTATAATGTCATTTTTTTTTTAATTTCAACACAATGTAAGTACCATTATTGTTATGAAATAAATTACTTATGACTATACCTATTTTGTCTGGTAAATAGCATTCTAGCTATCCATCAGGTAAGCAGCTGGACTGGCTGGCTGGTGGCTGGAACAGACTGGATGCGATGGCGGCGGACAGGGTCTTGTGGCGCAGCCTGATAGAGGCCTATGTCCAGCAGCAGAAAGTGATAAGCTAAGTGGGTTGAAAGAACTGGTCAACCAATTCTGTTATTCACTACTAATTCTAATTGTAATTATAGAAAGTTCGACACAAAAGGTGAAATCAATATTTTTTAAGGCTTATTTTGTAATCGCATTACCGTAAATCTAGTATCTAGTAGACTAAGATAATCCTAGGAAGTATTAGAAGATTTATTAATGTACGACGATTTAATTGTTTCCCTAATTAAAAAGAAATTATACTTTTCACAAAAACTTCTTATTCTCAATGAAAATGGATAAAATCGCTATCAAAATAATTGCTTGTAAATTAAATGAAATCAATAATAAATTAAGAAGTTTTCATCAAATGAACTTCTATCAGGTTTAGGCATATTCATTATTTACTTAAAATTGAAACTATTAACTGCTCTAAATCTCCGTAATTATTTCAAGGAATTTTACTAATTGGCAAACGTCTAAACTTTCAGTCATTAATCTAAAACTTAGTTTTATTTTGGCGCAGAGTTTCTATTTGTAATTTCATTATTTATTTAAGATTTATTGCTTTCTTCCCGATTGGTTAATTAAAAAGAAACGATGCAATTATTTTTTTAATATATCTGTTTTGATTGAAGTAGGCAAACGATGGATAATTGTTTATTTTTTGGTCCATTAAGATCCTTTGTTGGCCAAACAACTCGTCTCTAAGATATTTCTTAACGTGTTCGGAAAAGGAGGACATCGTGAGGAAGTCTGGATCCGAAATGATTAATCAACGCAGTGAGCAAGCATGGCTAATTTTTGTCCGTCTCATTGCATTGAGCAAGCACGAGCATTAACCGTTAGATTAATGTTAGTGCTTGACTGTTAAACAACGCGTATGATTTTATTATAAAATTGCTTTTGAATACCTAAATACAAAGTCACTGAAATCATTATCACCCCATTTCACGCTAACGATCTGAAAAACGAGTATTTAATTCTTGCTTCAGAAATGCTCTCCATACACAGCGAACAGATAACCAAGAGAAGTTTCAATCTTTATAAAGTTTACAACTGTAGATACAAACTTCGCCAACACGAATAAAGCCGTGTATTCATTGGAATAAAAGTTGCGACATCAAAAATGTGTCTGGCAGCAATATTGCGCTTCTCTTGTTTATCATGAATACGGAACATTAGCGTATGTTTCCACCAACGTTGGAAAGTTATGTGTTGCCAGCCATATGTTGCCCACAACACATAAAAATGTAGCTGAAAGGCTGAAACAAAGTTGCGCAACCCCCAAGATACAAATAAATGCCTAGATTGGGGGTCGCCGTCCAATCTGTTCTTGTACAATTTGATTATTAATAAATTGATTTGAAATTTGAAATAAAAAAAGGAATTGGAACTTGTTACCCAATGAATATTAATATCCTCCCAACCGACATTCCGTCCGGATGGCTAATCTTAACGGATATTAGTCAAGTACGCTGGAGATATTATTTTAGTGCACAAGTGTGTGCGCAACCACGTGCAGTCCCTCTTCCCTCACACTTAAATCCGATGGGACGCCCAATACGACCAGGGGGAGATTAGGCGCAGGACCAACGACTCTACCTACTCTTCGAGGAACGGTGGTATCCCACCACCAACTTCCAAACTCCGGGCTGCCACTAAGGAATGTCTTATTTAAAACAATAACAATTAGCCCGACCAGGAAATCGAGCCCAGAACCCTCCGCTCAGCAGTCGAGCTTGCGGCCACGAGCCCAACGGGGCAGTTCCCAATAAATGCGACATGAAAATATGTCATGAGTATTTACTTTGTAAAGTATTATAATATTATTTTAATTATTGTGAATGTGAGAACTCGGTGTCGGTCATTGCTCTTTTTTGTATTATTATCAAATTCAAATGTTTATTGCTCAACACAGTATATAATCATACATTTCTAGATGTCAAGTGAATGCGCCGTTCGCTGTGTCACGGTAATATTATCTATACAGTATTCCAACTTCATACACGAACGAAGCGCGACCTATGCCTACGCGCCTCGATCTCGGCATGCAGACAGTCGCGACTGTGCCGCAGTGATGAACGGACGGTGTGTTGTTTTTTTAACAATAACCGCGCGATATTTTCACTAAAAATAAGTTCAAGTACATATTCAATATGACGAGTAGGATATATTATGCTGTTTTTGGTTGCATGAATTCGACAATAACGCATCCAGAGATAACTTTAATTAGATTACCTGGAAACTCTGGAAGGTAAGACTATAAAATAATTTTACTTAGTAGTAGGTAGGTACATAATGTGTGTCTTTTTACTGGATAAGTATTTCCTTTTATCTCCCGAAAAAAAAGATGTCTGGATTGTCTGGATCAAACATAAACATGATCTTTTAATTAAATCCATCAATCAAAAACAACACGCATTTTTATTGAACCCTTCCACAATTCACAAAGTATTTTATTTGTTTATATAAAAAAAGTATTATTGAAAATCACAAAACTATATGGAAATACAAAGTAGGCAAATATAATTACAATGATGGAGGCGGGCAGCATCGCATGTTTACGTACCGCGCGCCTGTAGGCATTTATTTCAAAGATACGGCCGAGTTACAATAATAAAAAGATAATATTACCGTGGCTGTGTTGTACCAATTCAGGCATGCAAAATTATTATTAAAATTATACCATTAAAATTAGAATTATACCATTTCATAAATTCAGATTAATGTTATACAATTTCATTAACTCAAAATAATACCATAAACAATGTCATAAATTTAAATCAATTAGTATGTAATGTTCTTTGTTTTCCGTTGTGACAGTCCTGATTCCTACTTCCATGTGATTTTATGTGACTGGCAGTTTCTTCTTTGGGTTTGAGATTTTTTAGGCAACGAAGAAGGTGGTATAGTTACGTAATTGTCTAATCATTTTATTTTGTGTTTAGCATTGATTTTTTTATTCTAGTTTACTCATTTTAATTATTTATTACAAAAAAAAATAAAACTATTCATTTCTTTATTGAAATGTTGTGTTTATTCCTTTTTGGTTATACAAAGCCCCCAAAAAAATTGTCCCCATATAAAAAAGCTTTGTGTCAGACTTCATAATCCCTGTCAACGTACCTAGGTTTACACCTACGCGAGGCTTTTAAATTATTCATGCAAATTATAATTATGTAATTTTATTCCGAGGAAATAAAATGTATTATCAAAATGAAGCTTTTGAGTTGAAAGCGACTTTAATCTCATTACCTACATTGATATACAAGGAAGATTATTTAAAGATACTTCAGTCCTACTCATATTTTTTTGCAAAATTCGCCGAGATTAAATGGAGTGTCTTTTCTCACAGCTTTATTTATGTATCAAATTAATTAATTTGAAAACGTCTTAAAACGCAATAAAATATTTTTTATCCAAAATATATGAATGAATAAATTAGAAAATTGGAATATTCAAATTAATGTCAAACAACACTCCTAAGTATTTGAAACTCATAGTTATTCGGCATACCTGTAGCCAATTATCCGTTTGTGAATTAATTTCATTCATTAAAACATTTTTGGCTAACAACCTAACAAAACTGAGGGCTATACGAAAAGTTATCCGGCATTTTCGACTCGAGGGGATTTACAACTTTAGAGCCAAAGGTCAGGTTCAAAGCACTTAAATACGTTGGACCTGACAAGTGAAATGAATGTTCCTACTACATTATTTGAACGTCAGTTATAATGTGGGTTAAGACCTGAGGCTCACTATGTATCTGAATGTATGTGAATGTGAGTACCATGCAGGCTAGATTGAATACATGACTTTATTTATTTATAATATATTCTTTATTGTACACCACAAAAAACATAACAACAAAAATTATATTGAACACTACTTAATATACAATGGGCGGCCTTATCGCTTTCTGCGATCTCTTCCAGGGAACCTTGGAATGGACAGAGATTTTCCTGGACATAAAATGGGGCTGTTGTTAGTGCAAATAATAAGTATGTATACAATACACTAAAATAGATACACATATATACATATCCTAAATAATAGATACACTTATATACATATCCTAAATAATAGATACATAAATACGTACATACTAAATTTATAAGCAACGAAAATAAATGTAGACTATAGATAATTACAATTATGAGAACACGATCACAACGACATGTTCCTTCACGAGTCTTTTAAACACAAGCAATGACGGCGCGCGTTTAATTTCAACTGCTGTTGCTGCTGTTTAATTCATAGCTGTCTGGTGGTTTTGAGTATTTTATATATGACCTACGCAAATGTCCTACAGATCTGATAGCGTCGTATGAGTCGTTGAGCTCTCTAAAATAGGATTGAGCTACACGATAACTGATGCATGTATGCCGTCTGTTAGGAAAGGTCAACAAAGCGGCAAGGCTCTTTCTTCAAATCGCCCTTTCAGACATGGCCCTGCATTGGTAGACTCACATAAAATCCAAATAATATAATGTTTGGACTTTAAAAGAGACTATGACCTCTGAGTTTGTTTCGGCATTTCTTCTCAGGGATCAGTCATCTACTTTTAAAATATTGACGTGTAAAAAAAGTGTTCTCAAAAGATTTATTTACATTTCATTTGATTTCATCGAAGCGCAACTTTTATCGGGATGCATTTTATGGAAGTGTCCACATTTGCATCGACTTTTTGGATGACATTTTTGCCCACCTACATAACATGATGCCTAGTTTCCTCAAAGGATTGGGCAGGGGTGTACCTACGGTACACCCACATTTCACCAGCGTTTGGTCCAGCTGTCTTTCGAAAAAGAGATTTTAGATATTATATCAGTTAGGTTCTTTGTTGCAAATACGCAATTCGTAGATTACAATACTAAGTATACATATTTGACAGGCAGCTCTGCATGGTAGGCTGAACTGGATTTAACCGGTCATAGGAGTCCTTTAGTCATCACGCATCGAATGATTGAGGCGAGTGATGTTTAGGCAAGCTTAGCGACAGGAGTAAGCAACAGAACGACAAGACAAATGTGGATTAACAGACATTAGTCAAGTAATCGTTCAATATAGCATAAAAAAGAAGGTGTGTGCTTATGACCACGCGATTAAAGTGAAAACTTATGGCTGGGGAGGAGTTTACCCTATTCACCGACCCGAGCGTGACGGTACAGTTTCGTTCACTGATGAAGAGCGCAAACTGCGCCTAAAGAGGTTTTCCGTTCAAAAATATTAAACAAAACCTACTTAATCCTAAAACTACACACAAATCCAAGCCCTCAAGGTTTAAAGCAGTGTTTCCTACCACTAGAGCTAAAACACGTTGACACGTCGTTGTTCCAATACACTTACGTATTTCTATATGCTAATAACTTTGCTACAGAAGTTTTAGTAAATTTTAGTGAACATTGAGAGGATCTCGAGTACATATGAGTGTCTCATGTACCTAATTGTAATTTACTTGAGAGCCGATGTTTGTACAACACGACACTTAAGCTTTACTCATTGGAAAAAACATACAAGGGAATATGACCGATAAAGTTTGTAATATTGAGGTGATTTTTAGTTGAGGTTTTCAAGCTTATTAAAGTACTAGCTTCTGCCCGCGACTTTGTACGCGAATCCTGTTGCTTATGCCAGTGACAACGGAGTCGTCAAAATCGAAGATCTGAAACGTCTGATGTAGAATTCTAAGGCCCGGGGACGGGAAAACAACGGGATGAGCGAGACGATTGGAGACTTTCCAGGTGTTTCATTTTTGTATGTCAACAGGAAATTCCCATCAGACTAAACAACTAAGACATAATTCCTTAATAATAATAATAATTCCATAATTCCATAATTTTCTACATGGAACCAACAACAGAGCTGATGCGGCTTGTGAAGCGGCCGAAAAAGCTAAAACATTCAAATACAAGGGTCTAGGCTCCGAGTATGATTTTGTCCCATTCGGTGTCGAGACCCTTGGTCCGTGGGGTCCTAGCGCTATAAAGCTTTTTAAGGAAATAGCAAAAAGGTTTGTCGACATCACAGGAGACCGAAGAGCTGGCAGCTACCTCGGACAAAGAATTAGTCTAGCTATTCAAAGGGGGAACGCTGCCAGTATCTTCGGAACCTTGCCTAAAGGGACTCCTTTTTATAATATATTTTAGTTTTTATCCTTGACATTGTATTTTATAGTAGTTAACGTTTTCCTTATCCTTGACATTGTATGGTTTTAATTCCTTAATATGTTATAGTGTCGCTGGGCTTTTCAGTTCCACAACAGGTGTTCCAGATCTTCAAATTTATTCTCACAGCAGAAAATTCTCTTCACGTGGAATAATTTTTGCTATGGCACCATTTTTATATCTCTTATACTTTAGCTGGTCTGTTGCGGTTCTGCATCAGGTGTTCCATTTTCCAAAATAAATTACAGCCTATATGTTGCCCAGCCTTAATAGTTATACAACAAAAAACTTTTCTTCCCGTTATTCCGCAGCGGATCCCAAGGGTACACTGAATTAACAATAATATTGCAAATAACTTTTAAAAAATTTCTTTATAAACTATATTTGGGGTTTTTCCTTCAGGATCTAATATATAAAGACCGGAAGCGTTGCTGACTCTTGAAAAAGCAACATAAAGTTGGCCATGAGAAAAACAGCCGGTTGTCAAGTCAACACCAGCGGCTTTAAGCGTCTGCCCTTGTGACTTGTTTATTGTCATGGCAAAGCACGTAGTCACAGGGAACTGTGTGCGCTTAAATTGAAACGGGAAATTGTTGGGGATGAGTGGTATGCACGGTATGAACACAGTCTCATCGACACCACACCCAGTGAGTATTGTAGCAACAATTTATATTACGTTCTAAAGCGTTGACAATAAGACGGGTTCCGTTGCACAGTTTTGGCGGAGTTAAATTTCGCATCAGCATTATGGGAACACCGACTTTAAGTCCCATTTTATGAGCAGGGAGACCACTCGCTGTAAGTGAATTGAGAAACTCAACTGGGTAATTAGTGGCGTCGCCGTCGTCCTGATCGACAACAATGTCGAAAGAAGTGTAAACCACTTCATCCCCTACAATATCCGTCTCGATCAGCAGTTAGTCGCGCATCACGTTCATCACTCGTTTCAAAAGACCTGTTAGTAAATGTGCGAATTCGCTGAGAATTCAAGCGTGATTCTGTATCGGTAAACGTTTCCGATTCGCGAGACCTGGATGTTGATGCGTAAATACGCTGAGAACGCAGGCGTGCTTCGCGATCCGAAGAGGTTTCTACGGAGCGAGTTGCAGCCTGATGTTCTCAAACAGCATCAAGTCACTCCTGACGCTCTTCGGTAGATTCTTGGGATCTTATGATCCTCAATCTTTTAGCTCCTTTGGAACGTTGGGAAAGATTTGACCTCTTTCTAGGCATGGTTATAGTTTTATTCCGAAGAAGCCACATGATCAATTAAAATCTAAATGACTGCTCCCCTGCGTTACCGGGTAGGCTACCGTGTCACGAAGATAAATGGAAAAGGAAATTAAACACTCAAATAACATAAGCCCGAAGGCCTATTTATTCGATAAAATAAATGAATAAATGGGAGTTTTGGCTAGTAGAGTCAAATTTTCAATGATTCATCGAATTTTCATCGAAAATCAGTCCTAAACTGTTACCGCCTTCACCGCGTGGAGGTAGCTTATGTTGTTTTATAATTATAAAGTGAAATTAGTGATAGATTTGATTTCCACATCAGGTGTTCCAGATCTTCAATTTTTAAACGTCAACAGAGAGTGCTCATCAGGCTGAACAACTTTTGCTAAGACTTCATTCCTATATATGTTATAGTGTAGCTGAGCGCTTGAAATTTCACAACGCGTGTGCCAGATCTTCAATTTTTATACGTCAACAGAGAGTGCTCAGCAGGCTGAACAACTCTTGGTAAGACGTCATTCCCATATATGTTATAGTGTAGCTGTGCTCTTGGAGTTCCACATCAGGTGTTCCAGATTTTCAAATTTATTCTCTTAGCAGAAAATGCTCATCACGTGAAACAATTTTTGCTATGGTACCAATTTTGTATCTCTTATAGTTTAGCTGGTCTGTTGCGGTTCTGCATCAGGTGTTCAAGTTTCCAAGATAAATTATAGCCTATATTATTGCACACTACACACACTACACCACACTACACATACACACTATAAATTTTTTTTTATTATTCTAACATTGTTTTTTCTTGTTTTTTTTTTTTTTTGTTAACTCATTAAATTTATACATGTATGTTTTATTTTCCCTTCATAAAATGTCTAGAGTTAAAAATTTACCGTTGTAATGTTAATGTTATTTAGGTTAGTTCGGGGTGAGAGCCTGGTGATCCGTCACAGAGGGTTTCCTAGTATGGACGCCAGTCTCTCACAAAGGATCATATTTTATGCTTTTGTCTAAGTGTTAAACTTGTTTCTATTGTGAACCTTTGTGAAGAGAAAAATAAAGATTATAATTATGTTGCCCAGACTTAATACATATACAACAAAAAAAAAAACATTCAAATCCGTCGAGCAGTTCCGAAGATTAGCGTGTACAAACAAACAGACAGATTTTTTTTTGGATTCGTTGTCTATTACTGTTTCTAAACCTCCCTAATTTTTTTTTAAATATATTCAATGTACAGACACAGTTTTATTACTGTTTTATTATATGTATAGATGTGTGTGGTTGATTGTTAATGCGTATTGGGAAATAAATTAAAATGTGATCTGCCACGTATAAATAACCTAAATAAGCTCCGAGCAATTTATTTCGTTTAACTGTGGCCGCGGTTAGCTGAGCAACGGAATTGGAGAAAAATGTCGGATGCTCAGTTGTCTGTGAACTGCGCTGGTATTCAGAATGTTACGCGGTTGTACTGATGTGGTAGACAGATTTTTTTATTTGCCTGAACTTAAAATATTATGCGTCACATTGTGAATTAATTTAGAAAAAAAAAAATACATTTTTATGTTTTGCATCAAGTAAAATAAGTAATCGAAAAAGAACACGTACGAAATACAAAATAAGCGATCCCGATTTTAAAATTAGAACGAAAATCTAATATCATAGGATACTAAAACCGATTTTTATCCAATACAGATTCCCATCACGAAATGAATATAGGTTTCGTAGAATGCGAGCGTATTTAAAAAGTAATCAAGTTGGCAATCTTTGTGTTTAATCGAAATAAACTATAAGACCAAAACCTTTTCTGCATACGAATTTTTAGATATGGGTCTGATAAAAGGAGATAAAAATGTTACTTTTATTTACTAAAAGTCACAATCTTCTGTCTACCGTGATATTGTATTAGCTCGCCTCCTATTACAAGGGACCTAAGGGGCTGACAACAGCTAAAGCTCGGTCACTGTCAGACTTCATAGAAACGAAAGAGAAGCGCAATGACACAAAGCTGGTAAATTATTGCAAAATATGAAATCTATTCTGAATATGAAATGAATCTATTTACAAAAATATATTGATTGGACTAAACATTTAATCCATCACTGCATGCAGTTTGGCATTTGACATTTTATGGTATATTTTTAATTATAATTGTTGATGAACGGATAAACTGCTTTTAAAGTCATTTAAGAGGTGTGTTTGAAGATTTTTTTGATGCATTAATGTATATTTAATTATGTTTTGAGTTGCATCACTTTATTAAAAATCCATGAAAATATGATGTTTTAATTTTCTTGATAAAATTATTTTCGGTTTAAGAGATACACTGCTTTAAAAAGCACCTTTTTGAAATGTTTCAAGAAATCTCCGCCTTATATATAACTGGCGAAATTGTGTGTGGGTGTACTGTATGTAAGTACCTACACCCCAGCCTATGCCTTCAGGACATACACGCGTGATGTTATGTTCCTGTATTAGCTATTGATCAAAGATAATGAGTTTCATGCTATCCCATAACACAATTTAGCTCACCTAGTCTTGAGCTAATTATACCAAAAATAAAGTTTGTACTAAACGTTATCGTAAATCACACAGTGATATAATGTATTTCTTATTTTAAACTTGGAAGCTAAACGTTTTTTTTATGCATCAGTGTAGGTAATGTTCACAATTACAATAATGCTATAAAAAAGAGAGCGCAGAGAGCAGTGGTAACGGCTGCGACTCACGAGTTGCAGGTCATGGGTTCGAACCCAGACAGGTGCTCCGTTTTGTGTAAATTATTTCGTCGCTATTGCTCTCAAAACGGTGAAGGAAAACATCGTGAGGAAACTAACATGTCCTAGAACCACAAAATTCAAAGACATGTGACATCTATCAACCCGCAATGGGCCCGCGTGGTGGATTATGGCCCACTCCCTCTCACCGATAAGAGGCCTGTGTCCCAGCAGTGAGAACATTATAGGCTGATTATGCTATTAAAAAAACCTTTACCCAAACCATTTCTTAAAAATAACTTGCACAAATCTTTATTCTACTTATTGCAATCTTCGCAAAATTAGGCAGAGGAAATAATTATCAAATTAATTAATTCATTTGATAACACTGCAGACACCTCTCGCAACTCTCGGGAGAGGAATACCCATCTGCCACGATTCCTCAAACCAATAGCAACATCAATTTCTGTTAATTTCTTACCCATATTTTAGTTAAATATTATACAATAACGTAACTTAAATTAGGACGGTATTTTGTATTGTAATGATATATTTGAATTAATTAAGCATCATCACTCAAAGCATCATCATCCAATTTTAATCATGGCATTCATCTCATTTTAAGCATATATTTCTGATAAAATTCACCTTAAAACCTTCCTCAAATCCCATCCTCATAAAACAAGCTAACTACTATTCTTATTCCTTCTCTGTCCATGCTGTAAGATTGTGGAACTCACTTCCGCCTAGCATTCGAGATTTAAAATCTATTTCTCAATTCAAGTATCGATTAAAAGAGCTTTACCTTTCCTCTTAACTGTGAGAATTTATATATTTTTATTCATAATATGTTTATTTATTTTAGCATTATGTATTTATTTAAGTTATTTTTTTTGCATTTAGGTGTATTTAATAATCTAGTTTAAGATGTCACAAAACCAAATTCTTCTCTTCTTGTTCTCACACACTATTATTGTTTACATTTCTTTTTCTTATCTCCTTTCGCGGGTCTGCTGGAAGAAATTTCTTAAATAAGCAGTACCTTGGTACTCAATATTAATACGTCGTATCTGTATCTGTTTTACTGTATGCACGTACATAAATAATAAAATAAATAAATATAATTCTACTTACACGTTCCGCGTCAGTCCACTCGCCTCGGGATGTATTAAATAATAAGCAAAATGCAGATTCATAGATTTATGTGCATGTCAACGGTTATGCGGTAGCTAGGCATGCAGTTTTTCTCTTATTATAGACTTAACGTTTTACACTGGCTAGAAATGTTCGTTTTATTACTGAAACATTTTATTAATGAAAGTTTTTATGTGTGTTCAGCAAAAATGATATAGGTTGTACCTACTTACTTTTTCTCATAAATCGTATTTATTCTCAGAATCGAGGAATATGATTTTAACTACATGGCTCGTTAACTTTTCTAACTCAATATTTGAACTAAAATGTGAAGTGACTTTGTATTGATTTGGCGTAGGCAACCATATTGGTTCTCTGTGTTAAAGAAAAGTATAAAACTATCATAAATTATTAACGAACCAAAACTATAGAATAAAGTTATAAAAATAAAAGTGCAGAGTAAGGCGACACGCAAAACTAAGCGTAGGTACAGTAAAAAATAAAACTTTATGTGCTACGAGCGTAGCAGCGTAGCACTTTCGTAGCGGTGCCTACGGGCTTACAACGTAGAAGTGCCAGTGTACTCGCGTCGGCGTTGCAAGAAGCACGTCGCGTCGCGCTCTCCGAACGAACATTTAACACGAAAGTAAACAAATAAAATGTGATTTTAAACTTTGTTATAACATGATAGTAAGTGACCTGACAACTCTTGAAGATACATCACACAATCAAAGGTAAAGCTTACACAAGTTTTCACGTATTTATGATTAACTTTATTTGTTGTAAAGACTTTATTGTTGGTAAAAGTATTTGTTGTAAAATTTCAAAGTTATCAACTTGAATTGTTTGAGGGTCAAACCGGTGACAGGTGTGATGTTTAGAAGCTATGTTCAAAAGTAAAATCAATAAAGTTAATTATAAAATCGACGTGTTTCGTCTCGAAACTTTGTTTCCAATAAACTGTTCAGCTATATAGAACTTGAAATATTACAGATAGATGTATCGAAGCTAATCGTCGTAATCGTTATCAGAAAATGGGACGAAAAATAAAAATATTATTAATTTGTTTTATTTGTATAGACAGTTCTTTTTTCAATATTATTTTGTTTTTTATTTAATATAGCTACGTATACTTAGCTTAGACTATGTATGTCTTAACTGAATATTAATATAATTTTATTTAGGTATACGGAAATGGCCATAAATAACGAAATTGTTTCGTTTAAACATCTACTTTACTTATTGAAATAGTCTCTTTGCTATGTTTGATTTTGCACCTAAGTCACCATAATATTAAGAAAAACCGAATTATGAAAAATAATTTAAACTAATCAGAAAATCATGACTATATACTTAATTGAATGGGTAATTTAAATTACATATTACACTAAATGAATAAACAATTATAATTAATTTATGTACATAAAATGTTATCACATGAAAACCTGCTTCATCGCAATGAGTCTAATTTTAATGTTATTCACGGTACTAATCGTATTATTACGGCCAAGCTAATGGAATTCAAATATTTTGTTAAACAATAAAGCTTATTACATGTCATTCAGGGGCTATATTACGGTCGTGGGAAAACAACACGATATACCAGATAATATTATTATTATAAACAGTCATTTTAATTTTAAAAGATTTAGCCCGATATTTTTCGATCCGTTTCTTCTGTACGTGTCGTTTGATTCAAATGTTCGACCCAAATGTAGCCATCTTAACAGCTATACCATTCGCTTTGTTTAAATCCTGGAAGGTGTAGGGGGTTGAGCGTGATGGGCAGATAAGAAGGTGACGTATAACAACATCCTAGCC
The DNA here is from genome assembly GCA_937001585.2 of Brachylomia viminalis. NCBI lineage: Eukaryota > Metazoa > Arthropoda > Insecta > Lepidoptera > Noctuidae > Brachylomia > Brachylomia viminalis. The sequence continues at coordinate 18,691,705 of OW443299.2, forward strand.
TCCTCCGACATAGAGGATATGTCGGAGGAGGCTAGGATGTTGTGTCGACTGTTGTTGGTTATTTACCAAAACGAATAGGGACAACAGTATGAAGTAGGTCATAATTACATTATTATAAAATGACTGTTTATGGGTAATAATTTCATCATCATTGTTTAGTTATAAGTTGTTGAATGTTTTCTGTTACGGGGTTGACATGATCACTAAGTGATAAAACCCATTCAAATAAATATAGAATAAAAAAAAAGAAGTTGAGGCTGTGGAGCACTGTCTAGTCCATACTGGCACTGTGTTTGGGATCGGTGGAGAATACCCCATTTGGCCACATTTTTCCTACAGTGACCAACCAACGCCAAGCATACGTCATGCTGAGTATATACGTGAAATGAATATGACAACTGTCCTTCCAACTGTCGACAGTCTTATTACTAAACCTGAAAATTCTTTGTGGATATCTAAATCAATCGCTCTACTTCACATGAGTTTCCATCTACTTAATTAAAATATTAAATTAATTCAGTCACTGACAGACAACGCGCAGTCTAAACCAATTTTTGAATATTCATCCCTTAAAGTGTTTAAATAGAGGACGAAAGTTTATATGAAAATTGGTCATTGATCCCATCGGGATCTGTCAGAGCTTGTATCTAAATCTGCCTAACCCATTCCCAAGTACAGGTCAGCTTCTAGTCTAACCGGATGCAGCTGAATACAAGTTTTTTCAAATCAAATCAATTTTTTTGCTGTAAGTGTTGGTACTACAATTTTGGTCTTAAGATGGATAATTATACGGATCCATAACACTTAGTCGTGTAATAATGTGATATACAAACAGTTGGGTTGATACGTTTTTTTAAATTAAAATTGAATAGTAATATTGTTACATTAATAATTTATTATTATAAGTACATAAAAAAAAAAAACTATTGAAAATGTCAGAAGTGACAGATAATAATAATATAATAATATGAGACAACACCCACACAAGGTCTTCAGGTCCCGAACTAGGTAGAACCTGTACTACGGTAACCTGATGACTGATATACATACTTAAATACATATAAACACCCAGACACAGATGTGTTACTAGTGTAATGTTTTACATGTAGCGACTGCCTATCTAACCGCCACCTAGGCAATGATCACCCACCACGAACCATCTGATGGATGGTCACCCACCCACGAACCGACCGTGGCAAGCGTAGCTTAACCTTCGATCAAACCATGCGGCTGTATTATTTATCCACGAGGGCTTGTATATATATTTTTTTAATGAATGGACACTATCGAAGCTTGACATGTATTAAGTAGGGTTGTTTTCTTATAGCCCAAAAGTACTACCATAAATTAAACAAAGACAGTTTGACGCTGCATTGATTTTTGTAAAGCTTAGCGCTATAAAATATAAATGATTTTATTTCTGTAAGTAGGTTTGTACAAACACTTTTACACGTCAATCGTATTTTAAAAACTAGTTGAGGTCGGCGTTTATATCTGACTACTCTGAGAAGAAAGGCCGTAACAAACTCAGAGGTCACAGTCTCTTTTGAAGTCCAGACATAATCTTGGTCTGATCATGTGAAGACCATGTAGATTGTCGCCTGGGTATAGGGTGGCAGAAACATCGATGCGCAAACTGTAACAAAATGTTCATACATCAAGCCCGCAAATTAAAAAAAATAATACTGACAGACTATTTCCTCGCTGGGGGTTCAGAGTCATATACTGAATCCATTGTAATAGGTTGTGCTCGATGTATGCCACCCTGTGTACGTACTTAACGACGTTCATGTGTTTCAATATTGTTAAGTTTTGACCCCAAGTTGCGTTATCTTGACATTATGGTAAGACAGTGGTTAGCTCGCCGTCCGATAAGGACCAGGCCCGGGTTGACGGCGCGTTGTGTTCCAAGCGCGCCTCAAAGAGATGTCAGCATCAATGACGGGGTCCGCTAGGGCCGATGCCTGCCAGTGTTGCGGGAAAGTCCGAAAGGTTTACCGTGGCCCCTCGCACAGGCTACTGAAGGAACACGGGTGGGTTTTAGTCAATAAGAGTCTGACACACCCTCCCGCTTCGCCCAGAGCGGAAGAAGTTATTCGATGATTTCCCACCCTCAAAAAAAAAAGTTTCAAGTTATCATCGTCACGATTGTAAATTACAAACAAAACAAAGTCCACTTTTCTATTTCTAGTGTGTCTTCTAGTAGACTTTAAACAACCTTCAACAATTTACAAACAAGGGGCAGAATTCGTGTCAAACCTCATTTGTTTTTGAGGCATTGGGGACGAGTTAAATATTCATTTAAGTGCAGTATGGCCACCATAGGCGCACGTTTGACGGTTTTGATGGAGAACTAAATAACACTGTACTTACTTAGCGCTTAGTACATAAGTTATAAAAATGAAAATGTAAAGGGGTGGGATCCTGATGTCCTGCAACACAGCCACGAGCCTAGCTTAGGCACCAGTCTCCCACAATATATACTTACCTGATCTATGTATCATTGTCGAATCTGACCAATGTAAAACAACTTGTACTTATATGTATTGTGGTGAGAAAAATAAATTTGATTGATTGATTGACTGTCCAGTATCATTTTATGTATGAACATAGTAAATGGTTCTGACGTGTGACTAATATGGACCACTATGTATCTTTAATTACACACAATTTTACAAACAAGGCCTGATCTTATGTTGTTGATTACAGTGGGAAATATTTTACTGATACTCTAAATACTTTATGCGCTTAATGCACACTTTTTTAAAATAATTAAGCTCTTTGTATAAATCTAAATATGACGAAGAAACCCGTGCGGGACGCCTCCGGGCGTTTCAGTTTTAACCCGAATCGCCCTTCTCAGGGCGATCCAAACGGCCCTTCTCAGGGCCAACCCAACGGCCCTTCTCAGGGCCAAACCAACGGCCCTTCTCAGGGCCAACCCAACGGCCCTTCTCAGGGCCAATCCATAGGCCCTTTTCAGGGCCTCGCCGGTGACGCATTAGCGCCGGACGCTGACCGCGCACCGTGTGCGGCCAGAGCAGACGAGTCGGACTCCGACGACTCAAACATCGACACGTCGCCAGCTGAGAGCGACCGCCTCGAGCGAAAGAGGGCCTACCTGCGGCACGGGTCCGAGGGATCCTCGTCGGCTGGAGGCGGGGCGCAGAAGAAGTCAAAGTCCAAAAGGGCTTCGACTTCTTCAAAAGCAGGTGATACCCACGTTGTGGGTTTGGTTGACGCCGAGCGCCAGCTAAACCTCCTAAAACGGGCGCAACTCCAGCAGGACCTGGAGGAGAGGGTCGCTGCCAGAGAGCGCCAGGCGCAGGCCGCCCGGTCGAGGGCCGGCTATGGGGCATCCAGTGTCCTGTATGCTGGCCACTCCTTGGCGGAACTTGAGCGCATGGCGCGGGAGGACAGGGAGGAGGTCCTGGAGGTCGCCTCAAAGTCCTCCAACCTGAAGGGGACCTTCCAGAAGGCCCTTAAATGCCGGGCTGCCAGTCTGCATGGCATTGTGCAGGAGCTGGTGCAGCGGACGGCCACGGATGAGACGCGGCAACTGCAGGCGAAGGTGGATCGCCTGCAGGCGGAGGTCAGCCAGCTGCACCAGAAGCTGGCTGAGGTCACTGCTCGGCCTGCGCAATCAGCCCCTGGACCGGTGGTAGGAGGCTCCACCTCCTCCCCTCACAACCTTGAGGAGATACTCCGAAAGGTTGTCATGGAGGAGAGGGCCTTCACCAGAGCCTGCTTCGCAGGCATCGAGGACCGGCTCCTGCCGGAGAAGCGGCTCCGCCCGCCGCTAGCGGCGGATAAGGCACCACGCAGGGTGCCAGAACCTGCGTCTTTAGCAGGCCCGGCATCGGGTGCGCAGCCCCAGGCCCCGAAGCCCTCCAAGGGCAAAGGCGAGGGCAAGAGGACCAAGGCGGCTCCTCAAACCCTCACCATCAGCTCGGAGGGAGCGTCTGGGTCGGCTGCCACTCCAGCGGCAGCCCCCCAGAGCTCGCAGGAGGAAGACGCCCTTCTTCCCTCCACCACCCCGTCCAACCAGTCGTGGACAGAAGTGGTCAGGAGGGGAAAAGGGAAGGGAGGGCAAAAGTCGGCCCCCAAGCCCGCCGCGACTGCACCGGCAGTCAAAAGGGCTCCAGCTGGCGGGAGGAAGTTAGTTCCTCCCAAGACCGCGGCCGTCGTGGTGACCATCACCCTGGAGGCCGCGGAGCGGGGCGAGACGTACGAGTCCGTCCTAAGACGGGCTCGTACCAATGCTGATCCCTCCCAGCTGGGGATCAGCAAAATAACGTGCCGCCGAACCCTAACCGGAGCTCGAATTTTCGAGTTCTCGGGGGAACAGCGCGGCACAAACGCGGACCTCTTCGCAACGAAGTTGCAAGAGGTCATCGCCGACGCGGCAACGGTCGTCAGGCCCGTCAAGACCGCAGCCTTGGAGGTGGCCGATCTGGACGATTCGGCCACCAAGGAGGATGTGGTGGCGGCCGTCGCGGCGGCTGGAGGCTGCGACGCTGGCGCGGTGAAGGCTGGAGCCATCAGGCTCGGCCGCCGCGGCATGGGCATCGTCCGCGTCGAGTGCCCAGTCGCCGCGGCTGGGGCCGCCCTTGCTGCGACCAAGGGACGGCTGCTTGTGGGGCTCAGCTCGGCTGTGGTCCGAGCACTTGAAGACCAGCCCTTGCGCTGCTTCAAGTGCTTCTCCTTCGGCCACACCCGAGCCACGTGTCCCTCCAAGGCCGACTGGGGAGACACGTGCTACCAGTGTGGGCAAGAGGGGCACAAGAGTGCCACTTGCCGCGCCACCACGCCACACTGCACGGCGTGTGCCGCCAGTGGCCGCCCCGCGGGCCACAGGATGACGGGCAGGAGCTGTAAGCCCCCCGTCAAGAAGGGCATAGTGCCGGCGCAGGTTCGACCTGTCGCCACCACCGCCGCCGCCGTCGTCGCCGCCGCTGCAGCTCCAGCGGCGGTAGCTGAGGAGAAGGGTGCCATGTCGGAATAATGCAGGTTTCCGACTACCGCATCCTCCAGGCGAACACCAACCACTGCAGAGCGGCCCAGGACCTGGCAGTGCAGGTCATGGCCGAGTGGTTGGTGAACGTAGCGGTGGTCGCCGAGCCCTACTCGATCCCCAGCAGCTGGCTGGGTGACGAGGACGACTCGGTGGCACTAGCGGCGCGGTCTTCCACAGACTCCCCTCCCCTCTCGCTATTAGAGAGAGGACCGGGATACGTGGCCGCCGCGTGGGGAGACTTTGCCCTTGTGGGGGTATATTTCTCCCCAAACCGCCCTCTCCAGGACTTTGAGAATTATCTCGGAGTCCTGGCCGCCGTGGTCGGCAGGGCGGCGCCGCGTCAGGTCTCCGTGCTGGGAGACCTGAATGCCAAGTCGGTGACCTGGGGCAACCGGGCCACCGACGCTCGCGGGCGGGCGGTGGAGATGTGGGCAGCCTCCTCTGGACTCTCCCTCTTGAACAGAGGAAGCGTCCAGACATGCGTGCGGCGTCAGGGTGGCTCAGTAGTGGACGTCACTTTCGCCACCCCTGGGTTAGCCGCGCGCGTGCTGAACTGGCGGGTGGACCTGGTGGAGACTATGTCGGACCACCGCTACGTGCGGTTCGACATCTCCGCCAGTGGCCCCGGAGCGGTGCAGCCCCTCTCGGGGCGATCACCGTTTCCGCGGTGGGCTTTCACCCGCCTGGACAGGGAGGCAGCAGCGGAGGCGGCGTTCATCCAGGACTGGCTGTCGCCTCCTACCACCGGCCTGGATGTGGACACCATAGCGGGCCAGCTGAGGCAGTCTCTGACCGAAGTGTGCAACTCCAGCATGCCTCGGTCTCGCCGCCCGGCTCCCCGCCGCGCCGTCTATTGGTAGTCGGAGGAACTCGCGGGGCTCAGAACCGCCTGCGTGGCGGCCAAGAGGGCCTACACGCGGAGTCGGCGGCGGCGTCGACGCAACCGGCCCGACGAGGACCGCCTCTACGAGGTCTACGTGGAGGCAAAAATGGGCCTCGATCGGGCCATCGCCGCCGCTAAAGACTCGGCGAGAGCCGAGCTGCTGGAGGGTCTCGACAACGACCCTTACGGGAGACCGTATAAGGCGGCACGCAACAAATTGCGCCCCTTTGGTCCCCCGGTTGTCGAGACCCTGGAGCCCACATTTCTGGATGGGGTGGTTCAGTCCCTGTTTCCGTGCAGGGACAACTTCACCCTGCCAGTGATGTGTGGAGCCCCACTGGAGGAGGAGGAGGAGGAAGAGGAGGCTCCCTCTCCTGTCACGGAGTCGGAACTTGGCGCGGCGATTGTGCATATCCGCGCCAAGAAGACGGCTCCGGGCCCCGACGGTGTCCCGGCGAGGGTGGTGGCAATTGCCGCCACCCAAATGGAGGAGCGATTTCGGGACCTCTTCAGCGCATGCCTTGCGTCTGGAAGGTTCCCGAAACCGTGGAAGGAGGGGCAGTTGTGCCTCCTTCGCAAGGAGGGCCGCCCTGCAGACTCCCCCTCGGCATACCGGCCCATCGTTCTGCTCGATGAGGTCGGAAAAATGTTCGAGGGGATAATCGCTGCCCGCCTAAAGGGCCATATGCGGCGTATCGGGCCGGACTTGTCGGACGCTCAGTTCGGTTTTCGTGCTGAGCGTTCGACGGTGGACGCGCTGGCCTGCCTTAAGAGGCAGGTGAAGGAGGCGATGGATGTGGGGGACGGATTGTTGGCGGTGTCATTCGACATAGCCAACGCCTTCAACTCTGTTCCCCACAGCACCATCCTAGAGGCACTCCGATTCCACGGGGTGCCTCGATATATGCGGCGTCTACTGGCCAGCTACCTGGAGGATCGGGCGATCGTCCTCGTGAACAGGGCTGGTCAAGTCCGTCGGTACGCAGTCGAGGCCGGCGTTCCACAAGGGTCAGTCCTGGGACCTCTCCTCTGGAACGTCGGCTACGACTGGCTCTTGCGGGGAACTCTCCTCCGAGGTACGAGTGTCGTCAGCTACGCGGATGACACTCTCCTCACCGCCCGGGGGGAGAGTTTCAGGGAGGCGGCCAACTTGGCCTCGGCGGGCGGATCCTTAGTCGCAGGAAGGATCCGCCGCCTAGGATTGACGGTGGCGCTGCACAAGACCGAGGCTGTGTTCTTCCACGGGCCTCGGCAGCGCCAACCACCAGACGCGCACATATTTGTGGAGGGCGTCCGAATCGAGGTGAAGGCCCAGATGAAATAGCTGGGCCTTGTACTCGACAGCAGGTGGCGATTCAGCCCGCATTTTAGCGGGCTGTCGACGCGCCTGCTGAAGACTGCGGGCGCCCTCTCGTGGCTGCTCCCCAATTTGGGGGGGCCCAGCGCGCGATGCCGGCAACTTTACGCCGGCATCTTGAGGAGTATGGCCCTCTACGGGGCCCCAATCTGGGAGGACTCCCTCAAAAGGCGGGAGAACGCCGCGGCCTTGCGGGCCCCCCAAAGGGCCATAGCTCAGCGGGTGTCGCGGGCCTACCGCACGGTGGGCTTCGCGGCAGCGTGTGCTCTGGCTGGCACCCCTCCTTGGGAACTCGAGGCGTGGGTGCTCGCCAGAGTATACGAATGGACGGCGGGGCGGAGGGCGAGAGGAGAACGCCCCGCCCCGGAAGAGCGGGAGGCCGTCCGGCGGGAGGCGAGGGACGCCATCGTCGTCCATTGGACGAGGGACCTCGCCACCGCAGCCTTCGGCCGCCGAACCCTCGACGCGATCGGGCCGGTCCTGCGAGACTGGCTCGATCAGTCGCACGGGTTCCTCTCGTTCCGTCTGGTGCAGGTGCTGTCCGGATACGGTTGTTTCGGATCGTACCTGCACCGAATCGGACGGGAGGAGACACCGTCGTGCCACGACTGTGGCGCGGCGGAGGACGCGGCGCAGCACACCCTCGCGGTGTGCCCGTCGTGGTCCGAGCCGCGCCGCAGTCTCACTTCGGTGATCGGACCGGACCTCTCACTCCCCGGTTTGGTCAACGCCATGCTGAGCGATGAGAGGTCCTGGGCGGCAGTGGCCTCCTTCTGCGAACACGTCATGTCCCAGAAGGAGGCGGCGGAGCGCGCTCGGGAGGACGACCCTCACGCGGCGGCGCTCCGAAGACGGAGGAGGGGTCGGAGAAGACGTCAGTATGACGGCCATCACCGACTCCTCCCCGGTGGAGGCCAGCAGGCAACGGGTGCGGGGGCACCCTTGCCTGTATTGCACGGGCCTCCACCAGTGTCGGACGGGAATGGCCAGGTGTTCCCGGCCATTCCCGTAGCCCCCCAGGTTGGGGGGCATGCGGGGCCCGCCAGCTAGGCGGGCATACGCCGGGAGGGCTGTGGAAGCAGAGGCTGAGCCAATTTCCCATAGCCCTCCCACCACGGCGTCGCGGGAACACCGCTGAGTTTTAGTGGGTATACTGCCATTCTGGCAGGGAGTCCCACATACTCCGTCTCGTCCCCCGACGAGCGGAGATGCGTAATGTAATTTCTTAGCGACAAAAAAAAAAAAAAAAAAAAAAAAAAAAAAAAAAAAAAAAAAAAAAGGGCGGGGCGTTTTCCACCCGAAACAAAAAAAAATAACAAAAAATGAGCGGTGAGCGCTAGCTACATCTTAATTGGCTATTTACGATTACTATTGCAACACGGTTGGCGCAGTGGTTAAGTTATTGATTGCTGCGATGCGTGTTGCGGGTTCGATTCCCGCACGGAACAAATATTTGTATGACCTACAAGTAGTTGTTCCGGGTTTGGCTGTTTGTTTATGTGAGTTTAAATATTTGTAAACGCACCCACAATACAGGAGACATTACTAATGTGGGGCAACGTCTAAAAAAAAAAACTATTTTTAAGACCCCAAAATAAGAATTATTTGAGGTTTACAAAAAGTGAAAAGTGTTCAATAATATTTAAGGAGCACCAATTCTAATTATTTTGATATTCGATTAAATACACGGCTTTTTCAATCGCCCGTTCGATGGTATAAAATCTGAAAAATTTTACCAGTTCCGTACCTAAGTAATACCAGTGAACCATACCATTATATCAGTGAAGTAAAGGCTTTAAGATACTATTAAAATCTCTATCTCATTCATCAAAAATTCTAAGATTTTAGGGGTCATAATCTTACAAAAAATAGGCTGTCAAGGCCTTAACAATTTTAAAGCTTTGTAGAGTACATATGTTATTTGAAAAATTACAATTGTTATAATATATTCACTTTGAGCCCAGTCTTTACTTTGAAAGCAGTGGTAGCTTAGTGGTAACGGCTGAGACTTACGGGTTGTAGGTTTGAACCCAGACAGGCGGTTTACTTTGTGTAAATTATTTCATAATCACTGCTCTCAAAATGGTGAAAGAAAACACTGTGAGGAAACCGGCATGTCCTAGGACCAAAAATTCGAAGACATGTGATATCTAACAACCCGCACGGGGCCTGCGTGGTGGATTACGGCCCACTCCCTTTCACCAAGAGGAGGACTGTGTCCCAGCAGTGGGAACATTATAGGCTGATTATATTCCATATAAAATGTTTGAAGAAAACGTGGCGTTTCCTGTGGGGCTATTCTATCTTGATATATTTTTAAATTTGAGCTCGAGTTTGCGTATTTTGTTAGCATGAGTTTTTTGATTGAAATGATTATATGATTTTTAAATTCCTCATTTTGGTACTATGGAAATAATATATTTATTGCTAGGGTCTTACCGAGAACTGTAATTAATTATTACCAGTCAGTTTAATCAACATTATTACTATTATTCTCAATCAAAAACAATTTGCGCACAACAATAAAGTCGTTGTTCACCAAGAACTTCGACTTGTATTTGCAAATTATCTTATACATTATTACAAAGCAATTTACACTATTCTGGGCCATATTTCACCAATTCTAACAAGCCAGAGCCTAATTTATTTATTCAAAAAGCAAATTGCCTACAACTACGCGGCTGTACAGGCAACTTGTTATTGAATTGCCAATAATTAAGCCGATGTTAAAATAATACAGTACACATCATTCAGATTCAGGTGAACCATACGTGGATGTGTGTGCTGATGCGGAAACTGTTCATTCATATAATATGCTTACATTTTTAAAGATACAAATTGTTTCAGAGCCGTATAGAATGGCTGCGTCTTGTTAAATTTTCTGTTTCCCGAAATACGATATATCCGCGTACGGATACTTCGTTCTTCGACTTTTTTTTTAAATAATTTTCAAAAATACAAATAAGATGTAAGCTTCTTTTATGGCAGCAATGAAGTGCCGCAAGATTTTCGGGTAAAACAGCTAAAATCTATAAATATGTAATTGTTGTTTCTCTATTTTCATAATTATTGTACTAGAGAGAGTAGAGAATACGACATTGAACGTGGGTCACACTGAAAGATTTTAGAAAATAAAAAACGGAATGATGTAGAAGCCTGTTAATGTTTTGTATTGCTTTTCGAATTTGTTTTAGTTCCTTTCTAAGCACCGTCGCATGCGATGGAGCCATTAACTGAAGCAGCGGGCTCACTCTTCTTTAAGGATTTCTTCCATGCCTTTTTTAAACGCAGCCACGGCATCTTCAGGGTTCATAAAATGAATTCCTCTAAGTTGATCTTTTATTTTTGGAAATAAATAAAAGTCACAAGGTGCCAGGTCAGGACTGTAAGGAGGATGTCACAATAGTCTGTCTGGCGGAGTGAGCTGGAGCGTCGTCACGGTGGAAGAGGATCCTGCTTCTTGGCCGTTGCTGTCTAACATTTTCCAAGACAACTGGTAAACAATGATTGACATACCAGTTTGCAGTAACAGTATTTTTATCTTCTAGGACAACTGTTGCGAAATAAGGCAATCATCTTTTTCCCGTGACTGACCCTTCTATACTTTTGTCGGCAAATCTTCGAATGGAAACATCCATTGCGCCGATCGATCTTTGGTTTCGGGTTCATAACAATATATCCAGCTTTCATCACCTGTGACGATGTCATATACAGTATCTGAGTCACCTCCGTCATACTTTTCAAGCATTGAGCGAAACTAATCCAAATGACGGCGCTTTTGATCTTCCGTCAAATTATGAGCCATCAATATAAGTACACAGCTTTCTGACGGCTAAATGTTCATGTAAGACTTTTGTACTTGACTCATACCAATACCTAAAGCTGCCCGAATCTGTTGATATGTCACCCTTCTATCAGCTTCTATCATTAGTCGCACAGCACTCACGATATTTAATTATGGATTTATTACACATCTTCAGTTTCCCAAAGAGTTCTTAATACGAAATTTAAATATTTTTTTCTACGGCTGCTTTTCTAACTGACCTATTCTAAAAACTTTTAGTGTGACCCCCGTAATAATGTAAACGTAAGCTTACATGGGCCATTGCGCTTCAAGTAGAAAATATAGTAGTTCTCTATACTCGGTTGTTAACATTTGCACAAAATACGCAAATACACTCACGTGGGAGTATATTTGCATACTTTTGACAGCATTTGCAATATGGAATGTTAGATTATGCATTGGTGTGTGTGTGTGACTAATAAAGCGCAATTTCTGAAAATTCTTTTAGTAAAGACTGCAGTAATATGTAGATTAGAAGGGTCCTAAATAAGATCCCAAAATAAAGACTTACCTTCATTCTCTCAAATTATTTTCAGCACACCTCATTTGCAAATTACTTTGAGATAAGAGAAACAGTTACCAAAAAATGGGTGCCTTCATTTGATAAAAGGATCTCTGAAACTTCAGTTAAAGTCTTTTCATCTGTTATCTTGTAATAGGACAAGTTTACAACAATGAACCGCCGAATTCCAGTTCTTTTGGGTTTTATTTTGAGAAAGAAGATAGGACTTTTTCTACGCATTCTTTTTTTTTTTGGAAGCATTTTAATATTTAAGTAGAAAGCTGAATATCCATGGATTATTATTATTTGCGTGAGTATTTTTTTGTGAATCTTTTCCCCTTGAGGTTTGTGTATTAGGGGGCTGCCCTAAATGTACAAAATTAAAAATAATGAAATGGCACCGTGTACAGCAGGCTTAAGGTGCTTATACACGATGCGATTTAATTATTATGTTGCATCAATTTTAATATAATGTCACGGGCAAAAAAATTGCTTTGTGTAAAAGGGACTTTTGATTGTTGTAATGTTGGAAACTGTTTTAGTTTGAACAAGAAGAAAATAGATTATAGTCACATCTTCCTTTAATGATCTACGGCGCGCGGCATAAATCCTAGGAAAGTGCCTACCTGCTATTAATTAAAGTGCGCCACCAATTCTCTAGTTACTTAACTCAATGTAAAACATTTTCGTTGTCAAATGAAATCAGATTACAGCCGCCATTTTGGATGCCTGTCGCCGCGAGCTACAATACTCTGCGGAACCATACGATTGTAACGACAAGTCGTTTGATTAAATAGGTGAAACGTTTAGGCTTATCGGTTGTCACACTCATAGATACATACGTTTTAAACAAACGTAGAGATCCAGACAGTGGAGAGAAGCAAGATATTTTGTTTGGGAGATAACAGCTTATGTATTTTTTTTTTTATATCATAAGAACATTTTTAATAAATAAATATTAGAACTTGAACTTGCTCTTTCATATAGGTAGTGTAAAAAATTATAAATTTTGTGCATTTGAATAAATAAAACAAATAATTGTTTAATAAAAGCAAAAAAAACAGGCTTTCGTAGATAACCGAACTAAAAAGTAGAAAATAAGTTAAAATTTTGTATGTTTATTATTTATTTTTCATTTTATTCCTTAATAAAATCCAATTCAAAATAATCTCCAACATGTAAAGCTATAGCTATATAAAGCGTATGTATTGCTAAGTATTAGCTGTGCTTATCCTACCGGTAACCTGTATCACCTGGTGATGAATAAGAATAAGACATTTATTTCGCTAAGCTTACATTCAAGTAGATTGAATTCCTAGACCTCGCACTAGGATTCTATGTTTTGTGATATTCAGGTTCCTTCGTTCAGCTCGCCTCCCAATAAGGACCAGGCCCGGGCCGACGGCGCGTTGTGTTCCAAGCGCGCCTCTAAGAGATGTCAGCATCAATGACGGGGTCCACTAGGGCCGATGCTTGCCAGGGTTGCGGGAAAGTCCGTGAGGGTTACCGTGGCCCCTGGCACAGACAACTGAAGGAACACGGGTGGGTTTTAGTCAGTAAGAGTCTGATACGCCCTCCCGCTCGGCCCAGAGCGAGAGAAGTTATTTGATGATTTCCCACCCTCAAAAAAAAAAGGCTCCTTCGGTCCGTTAACAATTGTATATAAACAGGTACATTTTTAAACTTAAAAATTGTATAAAAAGAGTGTATACCTACATGGTGGTGTGATTTGTGTCAGTTGTGTGGGTGTTGTCAGAGAGTGTTTGTATGTTATCCGTATGTTAGTGAGTGCACTTGTATTTGTGAATTATCAATGAATCAGCTGCTCTCATTTCCGTATCTTATAAACGAAAAATTGTGGATAAATATTAATACTCCTCAGCTATTTTGAGACCGCTCTCCAGTATAACAACAGGCGACTTGATATCAAAGATTTACATCGATCTTCATCTGACCAAAATGCGTATTCCTGACTATACCCTCACAGAATAAAGCGTGAACTTTACATATGAAAGCGTCAAAGGCTTTAACAGGAACGTGAAAGTGCTGAAAGTCGCATTGTTATCAAACTCATGCAAAGCTTTGCCGCGCTTTCAGCAAAAGCGTATCAAACGAGGGAAAAAGAAAATTCCGAAAAAAGCGGATTTATGCTTATTCACTAACTAGCTGTGACCGGCGGCTTTGCCCGTGTGTTCCTATTCCAGATGCAAACGCATGCGTCTTTCATTTTTCTTCAGGTGCCAAGATAGCTCGTGTGTTGGGTAAGCGTAAGTACCGACGATCAGACAGATAGAGTGGTGATGTGAATCGTGTTTTCATAATTATCTCTTCAGAAATACAGGTTTTGCCTAGTTCGGCTACAGATGCTTAACTCGTTTGTACTGAAAACTAGCCTATGTTTAATTTGTAAAACAATCTAGATTATGAAATAAATTTATTTATTTATTTTATACTAGGGCCAATACAGGTTAACATCGCCAATATGTCCAACATTACCACATGGTTGGGAGTATATACCGTTGGTCATATTATACAAGTTTTCCATATTCACAGAAATTAAAGTGTAGTATCATAAAATTCTACCCTAAACGAGATAGTAATTCGATTATTATTTTCACACAGACTACAGTGGCCTGCACTGAAGTGTGACCCAACCGTTATTTTATTTTTAAACCCACTCAAAGTCCAGTTAGCGAAGTCCCGACGGGCCTTTTGTAAGGGAAAATATACACAGTCTGGTTACCAAATAAAAGTTTTGGGCTTCTACAGGTAAATAACCAAACGAAAGCAAAAGCTTGCTAAGAAAAACTTTCGCAGTTTTAGTTCTCAATTGATTTATAGATCAGTCAAGTGTGAGTCGAGTTTTACTTACTTACCTACTTATCTTTATCTATTTATGTTATTTGTGGCTCTTAAAGAAATCTTCGAATTCCACTTTTTTCAAAATCAAAAGTCATTTTTTCAAACTAGGCTGAGAATCAGCACTTTTTGAACGTCAAAATCACATAAGACAGTCCCCCCAAAACGCCCGCTCTTCACCACATCCTAGTGCTAGCTGGGAAGAAGAAGTGGCGGAACCAACTCCCCAGCAGCGCTGCTGTCTGTTCAGTTAGAAGAACTGGATTCTATACAGATACAAGTAATTAACATTACGAAACACAAATACATTAAAATTATTTGCCATAATTATATTTATATTATAAATTTTAATATTTTGATTTTATAAGCTAGATCGATCCTCACAGAAAGTACAGAATTAATGTGTAGTGTTATGTCCGCCTCTGTATATTTGTGTGCTTAAAGTGTTAAATAAATAAATAATCTCGTTAATTTTTTAAATAAACAACATGAGAGTGATATGAGACTGATCTCATGGGAATAACTTAAGGCTATGGACGTAGGTACTCAGTACCTACACGGATGAACATCTATTAAATTCCCAAAAAATTCTTACATCAATACCTTTTTATGTATGAAAATAATATAAATAATTATTTTCAAAGATTCGAATTGGGAAATGGGGTTTTAAATCAATCAATCGGAGTACGGATAGCTTTTGCAAAATGCTGCAAAAGCGAAATAACACGAAAAAGTAGTGTAACCGGAACTTCCGAATCAAAACACAAAGGAAGTTAGAATTTGTGTTTTAGTATTATGCTGGTTCATTTTGTTTTCACTTTCCTCGAAGTGTGCTAAATGCGTTTAAGGACCCTTTTCGGGTGCCAAATTAAATAAAAATAGCTACGGGCTACTGAACAAAGTTGATTTCTATCGGAATTCTGTCTTTCCTCGTTTGCCCGTCGCATTCTGTTCCGGGTTTGATAGATATTATTATGTCAAACGATTCAACGATTTCCGGGTGAAATGTATATTTGTATTTCTTTGCCCTTTTCACATGGAGCGGCCATCGTGCAGACTGGTCGCGGTTTTGTTGTTTGACTATCACTGACAATAATGCTATTTATTTATAGTTTTTTTGTAAAAACCTTGTAATGTCTTTTTTACGGTCGTTTCAACTTATTGGCACTTAGTATTTTTAAGTGATTTTTTTTAGGCGGTTATTCGATAATAATTGGACGAGAAAAGAAAGTGAAATTTCAAGGACGCGTCATATTTAGGCACATTACGTTACATGAGAGAGAACTAAGCTATAACGCTCTGTCCCTCACGCTAAATCTCTCTTATTCTTTATTTTACAGAAGTTTAACTTTTATCAGCTGGTGCACGGTGCTGCACGAGCAACTTTTTTATCAAAGAATATACCAAATCCTTCACAAAAAGTCTTTACTTAGATCCTTAGATCTAAGTCTAAAATTTTCAACTGAACTTACATAATTCCAAACATTGCCTAAAGAAACGCTCCTGGGACGTTTTCCTTAAATTCTACCGCTTAAGCTTCGCCAAACCATTCATTTATCTAGTGAGGCAATTTACGAATCACTTTCCGTTTCGTTTCGCCTTTCGAGAACTTTTCTTTTATAACAGTTAATCCAGTTTACGGTACTTACGTGGGTGACTGTTTAATAAAATTGTAACTTAGAATAAGAACGCCTTAATAGAATCCGAAAATATCCGGCTCTGGCCGCAAAAAAAACTTTCACGCCTCAACGGCTGAACGGGTTTCCATGACAGCTACAGTTGGATATGGGCCGTCCAACAACCGAAAAAAGACTACAAAGAGAAAATTGACACATGATCGACGTAAAAGAGTGAATTGGTGACAGCGCGACTAGCTTTTATTAAAAGAAAGAAAGACTCATTCATGCGTAGGTACCTATAGTCTTCGGGAAATACGTCTACGTACGTTCAAAAATAGAAACGTCACTTTGGTCCTTATTTCTTCGTAGAAAAGAACAGGTTATAGGATTGTTTGGTTCTAGTGTTGCACGTAGTACTAATATTATTATTATTATCCGAAATATGCCAGATTTGCCTTAAACATGATATTATAATAATAAAACGTGTGTGTTGTACCTATAGACTGCCCATTGTATATTTAATATTCAACATTTTATTTAAAATTCGGTTTTTTGTTTTCATCAAGTAATGTACCTAGTATGATTAATGAAGTATAATCATATTAATGAAGGAATTCAAAAAAATTATCAAAAATTCATAAATTATTTTGTATTGTGTTGTATTGAATGTGGTATTATATTGTTATCAACAGATGAAAGCGTGGAGTGCACACGAGCAGGACACATCGCTGTCATGCTGTCGGACGCTGCACGTCAAACACGCCGCCTACGCTAGTGCCCTCTATACCTTGGTGAGTACACTATTCATCCTCCCTATCTATCTATGCAAATAAATAAAATTGAAGTGTACAATATTTTTTTGATAAACTAAATTAAAATATTTTATTTTAGTATGTAATGTCAGAACAACAGCTTTTTACTGAATGCATATGAAAGTATATGCGTTATTATATTTAAAACCTATTTTTTTTTGTCTCTCTGTTTGTCTGTTCCGGCTAATTTACGAAACTGCTGGACCGATTTTGATGAAAATGAAATTTGGTAATAACAATAACAACAATAACGTTTATTGTGTCCAAAAGTTACACAAACAATTTGGGTTTGGAGTCTTCATTTAAGCAAATAATGCCTGTATTAGAGGACTCCGCTCCTTCACAACAGTAGGTACTTACTTAAAACACAATAAAAACAGTACATGGGTGAAGTAAACACTTTGGTATGGGGATACTTTGAACCCTGAGAAAGGACATAAGCTACTTTTTATCGACATACCACCCGGGTGAAGCCGCGAGCGCAAGCTAGTGTTCAATAATTTAGGCCTCGTGCAGACCTAGGCAAAACTATACTTGATGGAGACTATGGCCGCAAAAAAATCTTTTCATACCTAACGTGTGATCGGGCTTCGATAAAAGCTGAGATACTTGATTCCGGTAACCTACCCGTGGGACAATTTCCAACCTCCACGCAGGCGAACCAGCGGGAAAAGCTAGTATCGTCTAAATGTACTGAAAAACGTTGACAACGACAGACTAACTGTTTTGAGGCTTCTTTGTCTAGGTTTGCGCCCATCGATAATCTTGTTGATAATTAATTACAAGCCCAACCCAACTTAGCATTTTTACTAGACGTCGGTTCACGTCTATAGAGGAACGACTTTACTCGAACTCTTTAAGCGCGCCCCTAATTGGCCAACACTGGTGCGATAAATGATAAATGATTTTATTTCTGTAAGTAGGTTTGTACAAACACGTTTACACGTCAATCATATTTTAAAAACTAGATGAGGTCGGCGTTTCCTATCTGACTACTCTGAGAAGAAAGGCCGAAACAAACTCAGAAGTCACAGTCTCTTTTAAAGTCCAGACATAATCTTGGTCTGATCATGTGAAGACCATGTAGATTGGTGTCTGAAACGGTCTTTTGAGGAAAAACCATACAGATTGAGCGGACCTGTCCAGTCAGTGCACGCATTTGTCAGTAATCTTGCTGCTCAACTCAGAACTTAAGGAGCACAACGATTCGACGAACAATACCAAAGAAAGGACATTTGGGTAGGCCGCATAAATTACTCAAGCTGCCAGATCATGATTAAAACTGAAATAATGACCCACATAGTCCTTACATTCACAATAATTAAAATAATAAATTGTACTTCTCAAGGTAAGTATTAAAGTCGTTGTGTTATAATAATCGTCAATTGTCAGTGTATGTAACAGAAAAAAACATCATTCAGTATGCAGAAAATTGGAGCAACTCAATCCCAAGCCTTTTTGTCCTCAATATAATCTTTAACGGTATAAAAGCCTTTCTGGCACAACTTACGTTTAATGAATGATTTGAATTTATTAAGGCTTAGATCTTGAACGTGGCTTGGATGTTTATTATAAAAGCGTATACATTGACATCTGAACGACCCACCTATTTTCTTAAGCCTTGTTGTAGGTACAACGAAGTTGTGTTTGTTCCTAGTATTTATATTATGGATATCACTGTAATTTTTAAGGGCATATAAAAGATTTTCAAAAATAAACTGTATTGGCACAGTCATTACATTAATCTCCTTAAATTTCTCTCTGAGAGTGTGTCTCGGACTTAATTTATAAATTGTTCGAACAGCTCTTTTCTGCAAAACAAAGATAGTCTGAATGTCGGCGGCATTTCCCCACAACACAATACCGTACGACATTACACTACGAAAATAGCTAAAGTACATTAAACGGACTGTCTCTATGTCAGTTAAATTACGAATTTTTCGAACAGCGTATGCTGTCGAGCTAAGCTTTAATTTTTTAAGCTTTAATTTTAAAATTTAATTAAGCTATATGTGGGCCCCACATAATATGCTATCTCCAGAATTAAATTATTTGCTCTTTATCAACACATTAGTTATCACCTGTCCAACGTGAGAAAGCGTAAACTTAATGCATTTGGTATTTTTTTTCATTAAGAAGTAAATTATTAACATTGAAACAGTGAATAACTTTTGAGATCGCACTATTTACATCGTTAGTAACCAGTTGACGTTTAAGTTTAAACAAAATTTAAGTGTCATCCGCAAACAACACTATAATTATCATGATTATCCTTTATGAGGTAAGGAAAGTCATTAATATACAGTATAGTTACTGACAATGTAAATAGCGCCCTCGCAAAAGTAGTTAACTGGTTTAACGTTAATAACCTTCTTCTTAACGAGAAAAAAACTAAATGTATTAAGTTTACGTTACCACATGTTAGACAGGTAGAAACAAGTGTTCTCATAAAGGGGGAAGAGTTGAAACCCGAAAATACCACAGTATTCTTAGGCATAACTTTAGACGCCAAGCTGCAATGGGGCCCCCATATAGATAAAATGTCAAAAAAGCTTAGCTCTGCAGCATACGCTGTTAGAAAAATTCGTGGTTTAACAGATTTAGAGACAGCCCGTTTAGTATACTTTAGTTATTTTCATAGTGTAATGTCGTACGGTATTCTGCTGTGGGGAAATGCCGCCGATATTCAGACGATTTTTGTTTTACAAAAAAGGGCAATTCGTTCAATTTATAAATTAAGTCCCAGACACTCCCTCAGAGAAAAATTTAAAGAGATTAATATAATGACTGTGCCTTCTCAGTATATTTATGAAAATCTTTTGTATGCACGTAAAAATATTAATCTGTTTAAAAAATACAGTGATATCCATAGTATAAATACTAGGAACAAACACAAATTTGTTGTTCCTACAACCAGGCTCAAGAAAATAGGTGGCTCGTTTAGATGTCAATGTATACATTTTTATAATAAACTTCCTAGCCACATTAAAGAACTAAGCCTTAATAAATTCAAATCTTTTATAAAAAGGAAACTATGCCAGTAAGCCTATTATACTGTCAAATACTTTATTGAGGACAAAAAGGCTTGGGAGTGAGCTGTTCCAATAAATTTACACAAGGAACGTTGTTTTATTTTTTTTGCTAACTATTGTACTTTTAATCTTTGCTATAAGTATCTATAACGTTTTACATATACAATGACATGAATATTTACTGTATAAAGTATTATATTATTTTAATTGTTGTGAATGGGAGGACTATGTGGGTCATTGTTCCAGTTTGAATCATGTTCTGGCAGTTTGAGTAGTTTATGTGGCCTACCCAAATGTCCTTTCTTTGGTATTGTTCGTCGAATCGTTGAGCTCCTTAAGTTCTGAGTCGAGCTGCACGGTTACTGACAAATGCGTGCACTGTCTGGACAGGTCCACTCAATCTGTGTGGTTCTTTTCTCAAAAGTCCATTTCAGACACCAATCTGCATGGTCCTCAATGATTATGTCCGGATTTTATATACACATTGACATTAATGAATTTTATATACATATACTATGACAAGAGTATTTACTTTGTAAAGTATTATGCTATTATTTTAACTATTGTGAATGTGAGAACTATGTTGGTCATTGCTTTTTTTTTGTATTTTTACTCTTAGTGTAATCATGATCTGGCAGTTTGAGTAACTTGTGCGGCCTACTCAAATGTCCTTTCTTTGGTATTGTTCGTCGAATCGTTGAGCTCCTTAAGTTCTGAGTTGAGCTGCACGATTGCTGACAATTGCGTGCACTGACTGGACAGGTCCACTCAATCTGTGTGGTTCTTTCCTCAAAAGACCATTTCAGACACCGATCTACATAGCCTTCATATGATCTGACCAAGATTCTGTCTGGACTTTAAAAGAGACTGTGACCTCTGAGTTTGTTTCGGCCTTTCTTCTCAGAGTAGTCAAATAGTAAACGCCGACCTCATCTAGTTTAAAAAAAAAATATGATTGACGTGTAAAAGTGTTTGTAAAAACCTACTTACAGAAATAAAGTCATTTATCATTTATCATTTATAAAAAAGAAACAAAAAAGGACCAAGAATTGAGCCCTGTGGGACTCCCATTGTTACTATAGATCCGGGAGATCTTTTACCATTAACGTTAACGCTCTGAACCCTATTATTAAAGTATGGAATAAGAAGATACAGAGCGGTGTTCCGGATCCCGTAGTGGCGGAGTTTCCTGATTAGCGTTTCATGAAGAACGCAATCGAACGCAAGGCATCGCATTTATCTTCCCATGCATTATAGATGTGTCCTAAAAGTTCAACACCGGCATCAGTAGTTGAACGATCCCTTGTAAAACCGAATTGTTTACTTAATAATAAAAGTTTATTAAAAAATCTTTGCAATTGGGCAATTTTTTATTTTTATTTTACTAAAGGTAGGTAGTACTGAAATAGGTCTATAATTTGTGTGGTCTGTAGTACTACCTGATTTAAACAAAGGTATTATTTTACTATTTTTCATGAGGTCAGGCCTGCAGTCTCGACATAGTTAGCAATCGTTTTCGGTTGCTAAGTCCTAACAATCCAGATGTAACGATATTTGGTGGTCTCGACACTCAAATTTATCGGTTGTTACCTACCAGTACCTACCTAAAATACCGGTAACAACCGATAAATTTGAGTGTGGAGACTACCAAATATCGTTACTTCTGGATTGTTAGGACTTAGCAACCGAAAACGATTGCTAACTATGTCGAGACTGCAGGCCCTGGAAACTCTCCACAGTCGATACAATTGTTAAAAATAAGAGCTAAAGTAGGTGCTACAATGTCAATAATAGACTTAACAACTTCTACTGACTTACCCCACAGATCTGCAGTCTTTTTTACGTTTAAAGTGTGAAAGGTTTTAATTATATCTATACAAGTAATATGTTCAAAATGAAATTCCGAATCGCAAACATTAACATTTTCTATAAGCAAATACTCAGCAACAGAAGGTGAGGAGTTTAGTGATTTAGTAGTTGAAACGGGAATATCTGAAAATAAATTTTCAAAGGCCGCGATGATGCGTGCGTCCGATGAAAATATTCGCACGACCGTGCTATCGAACATACTGGTATCTACTGAATGTCCTAATTGACGCTCGCCCGACCATGTGGCGGGGAGGGGCGAGGGAGGGGTAAAAACATTCTTCTACATTCCACACGTCGAAATACTGATAACGAAATTAAACGCGCTTATTTCTGTATTTATAGAGTATATTATGTGGTCTACGTTTTTTTTTTTGATGCTATTTAAGATTAAAGAAATATTGCTCGACAGAAAAAACTGTGCATCTCTGTTAAGAGCCATTTCGGGAGTGATTGCATCGCTCCAAATAAGACACGTTTTCTTACCGCGCGAGCAGTTTCATCACACGATGAAATCGCATCGCATCATCGCGCGAGCTATGGCCAGTTAGGACGGCGCGTAAGAGACTGATGGTATTAGCACGATACTTACCTGGACGAAAATATATCGAAACTTGCTATCATATCTGCATACTGAATTATAGCAGGCCAGACCAGGGAAGCATGGTACAAAAAAGAGGAGGCCTATACTCAGCCGTCCAGAAACAGGCTGTCAATGATGATGATGATGATAATGAATTAATATTATTCACACTTTTGAAATAGTTTTTGTAAAAAAAACAAGCTGTTATTTTATTACTTATTTTCTTAAAAGATGTCGTTACTTAGTTTAACAGGTGAATGTTGCCTGCCATCCATTTGTTACAATGAACGAAACTTACGACCCCCGAGGGTAAAGATCCTCTTAACCGGAGTACAAAACTTGGCTAAATGCATTACGCACCACATGGGGATAAAAACAGTGATATTTATTCTCCTATCCAATAAATTACATCAAACTACTGAGCAATCTTTTGGAAGTTTCCTAATATGTTCGAACATCTTAGATACGAAATGTAACAGTACTGACTTAATCTTTTTCTCATCGTCAACCTTTAAACTAAAGTTTTTTTTCATACATGGATAATAATCATTTTCTGGCTTAGACCTGGTAGAAAAACCCTTCAAAAACCGATTGTCAATTGTTCTTCCCGTCATTATTATACTTTTTTTGGACTGAACCATACCTGGGAACCTTTTGGTTACGTAGATATAGAAGATGAAACTTCCAAATTTTTTGACGTTTTTTTTTATGAAAACAAGTTTTAAATGTTATTACTTAACTTCTAATATTCCCACGATCCCTGTACCGTTACATGCACCTTGCGCACTACCGTAAACTGAGAATTTCCAAACCAATAATAAAAGTCGTTTCCCAGCAATTGTTTTTGCAGAAAGTGATTCAATTTGATGTATAGAATGCGTATATGACGGCTTCCGCTTACACCCTGTAATAGTGTGTGAATTTAGTGTAACTGCCTCGTTGGTCACTGGTTGCGCTAGCGCTACTGCTGACCATGGGTCGTGGGTTCGATTCCCAGGTCGGACCAAGTGTTATTGGGTTTTTCCACTGGGAGTTTTTCAATAGCAGCCCGGAGCCTGAATGTGTACTCGGTTGGTGCCAAAGCAATTAATTACATAACTGGCGAAGGCAGACGTGTACCTTTAGTAAACCCACATGATTTATTATAGGTAGACGTCTGTCTTAGTCTTCGGGAAGTATAGGTTTGATGATAAGTTATATTAGTTCACGTAAGCAGAGTCGTGGCATAGAAATACCTTGATCTGACATAAAATCTGCGTCCACGTGTGTCTTGTCTCAGTGAGACAATTATGTTAAAAACAAAAGACGATCATGACATTGTCTTTAGTATAACGCCCTTTGATTTTTCCTTTTCTTTTTTCCCGTGTACCAGGCGGTTTATCCGGTTTTATGCAATCGTGTTACTACGCAAACGGGATTTGAAAATTGTCAGCGATTTTGTTACATTTGATCGATGAGATGTGGAGTTTTTATAATTGAGTTGGCGCTTTCCGTCAAATGTTTTTTTTTTAATGAATGTTGCTATGGGATACTAAGATTTTAGTGATAGTAATACTTCTTAAACACGGAAAGCTTTCACTTTATTTGGCAAATATTCGTACAAAGCTAAACTCAGCCTATCGCAGTTCACTGCTGGACAAAGGCATCTCCCAGGCTGCACCTGACACCCTATCCTCCGCCTTCCGCATCCAGTCTGCCCCAGCCACCTTTCGGAACATCTAGCTGGGGGGCGTCCCACACTACGTTGCCTATACGCGGTCTCCACTCCAGTAGTGCTATTCTGTAACCATCTCACCGTGAAAACGTAGATGAAGTGAGCGTGGAGGGAGCTGTCAACAGTGTCAATACCTAGTATCAGGTGTAATGAAAGCTCACTTCATACTCACTTCACCTAAGTTTTCACGGTGAGATTTTTACAGAATATCATTGCAGGACTCGTCTGTCTGCTCGTCCACGCAGTTATTAGCCACTTTATTAAAATTGTCTTCGTGACAAATATAAGGACTTAGTAGATCTATGATTTTTTCTGCCCGTACAAACAGGGCAAAAAATTTAACTATCATCTAGGTAGTGACGTCAGCTATGAATACAGAACAACTAAAATAGTAGAAATTCTACAATCAACTTGCTGATTCTAGCCCCTACGTACCCAAACAATTCGCCTGTACAGAAACACACAGACCGCCTAATAGCCTTAATATTATATTCCGTAGAGCAAAGCAAGTCACATCCCAATTGCGACGTGTGACGGTGTGATCAGCTTGATCATGTACCAAAAAAATAAAAAAAATAGCTTTATTGCAGGCAAGATACCCATATCGAAAAAACAGTAAAACACTAGAAACAAAGAAAAAAAATACATTAAAAATTTAAACATGGAGGTATGTATATGTACCCTTATTCTTAAAAACAACAGTACAACACCTTAGTCTTTCGTCATTTTGTATTCTCGTTTAGGTGAACAGAAATCCAGTGCACAAATATGGGGCTTGGTACTCGTAGGTTGCACGTGACAACCATCAAAATGCTGTTACTGGAGCGTCTCAAACTTTGACAAAAAGTCGCGACCTTCAACCTCATGATGGCATAAAAGTCCGAGACCCTAGCTTCAGCAAACATGCTCGAGACACTGCAGTATCTTGGCAATTTCATAAGGGCTAACAACAACAACAACAGGTTTCATAAGGGTATTTTTTTAGGGTTTCTAAACCAACCGTAAAACCCTGAGTGCAAGAAATATTTGCGAAGGTTTTGCTCAACCTTTTTTTTACGACAACTGGGATGCTGAAACAGTCCTGCATCCCCCGGAGTAGATACTAAGCAAAAACGAAGACACATACTTTCCTTAGTCGTATAAACGCAACAGAAAATTGCAACAAAAATTAAAATAGCAACGCCAGCTTTAAGAACAGTACAAATTCTACAATCTAAATGCTGATTCTAGCCCCTACATTATGCTGAAACAATTCGCCTTAAGGGGCTGACAACAGCTAAAGCACGGTCACTGTCGGACTGCATAGAAAATAAAGAGAAGTGTTATGAAACAAAGCTGGTAATTTATTACTAAAAATGAAGCAATTGTCTATTTAAAAAAATCTATTGAATGGACTAAAAAATTAAAACACTATCACGTTAATATGTTGCCTGAGAACAATCTGAAAAAAAAATATCACAATGATTGCATGTATATAAGTATGGTTTTTAATTTTAAAATAAATTTTTGGAGGTATCTTCGTGACTTTTTATATTTTTTCTAAATGTTATTATTTTTATTATGTTTTCAACACACTATCTAACTAGCATTTAACCTGAAGAATATCATATATTTTTCTGATTTTGTTTACTGCAGTGTATCATATAATTTTAGGCATTATTTAACTTGCATTTAGGTCATGTAGTCCCCTTAACACAACGACACAGGCCGCCTAATAGTCTTAATATTACATGTCGCATCCCAATTGCGACGTGTGACGTGCAGCGGTGTTATCAGTCTGTTGTTTTATTTATAATCTTTTACTTTGGTCTACGGGCGCAGGGCGAGCGTGCCTGCTATTATTTATAAAGGACATAATACGCCTTATGAAGATTTGACGTCCAGTCAACTCTTCTACACCTTCGTCAGTTTTCAAATAGGTACTTTCTTTTTACCGAGCAGACTATTGCATAGAAAACTTAATTGGGTTACTTGGTAACAAAGATCGATTGCCGTTTTGCGTGGATGTGACGCATATTCTCACCCAACTTGTTCTTTTTTGTGTTTGTGTTCGTTCTCTGCGTCATATTTACCGCGAATAAACGTATTTTCTTTCTTTATTTTCTTAATGGTTTACACCTTTGCTCAATGTCGAGTTAACATCTACCTAAAATCATTTTAATGGCCTAGCCATTTGTTTAAGTAAACATTTTTTTTATTAACCTCCAACTCTCACGATTATGAAATAATTTATGTGACGTTTAATAAATCAAGTCCAGTCGAGTCAAAGCATTTATTTCAAATAGGCCAAATAAGTTAGGCGTGCTGTGGTGGAGGTTGCGCGGTAGAGGGAGTGCGGGGCGATGCGCCGCACACGGAGTCCGACAGCACGCACTTTTTTTCTTTTCTTTTGAGGGTGGGAAATCATCAAATAACTTTTCCCGCTCTGGGCGGTGCGGGAAGGCGTGTCAGACTCTTACTGACAAAAACCAACCCATGTTTCTTCAGTTGCCTGTGTCAGGGGCCACGGTAAACCTTTCGGACTTTCCCGCAACCCCGGCAGGCATCGGCCCTAGCGGACCCCGTCATTGTTGCTGACATCTCTTTGAGGCGCGTGGAACACAACGCGCCATCGAACCGGGCCTTGTCCTTATCGGACGGCGAGCTAGCCATTGCTCGCCGTCCGCAAGCCCGCGCCTACGTTGGCGGGGAATCGACTTCGGATTCTTGACGCCCAGGGCGTCTCCTGCGGCGGTTAGGGGCGTGAGGGCACCAATTTTACCTCTCCCTCACGCGTTCCGCCTCCTCTTTCCCGGCGACGGCTTCCCATGCCCTCTCACTCCGTACCATGGCCTGGACCAGGGCCGGACGCGAGAGATCGCCATCGCCAATCGCCTGCACGAGGTCACGGCGGTCCTCCGCCCAAGCCGGGCCGACCTCCACCGTATGCTCTACCTTGTCCTCCGGGCAATCCACACAATGGTGACACCCGGGCGTTTCCTCCCGCCTTATCCAGAGCAGAAAGATCCCGAAACAACCGTGTCTGGGAGGAACTGCGTCAGGCGGAAGGTGAGGACGCCGTGGCGCCTCTCTAGCTACTCCTCAAAGAGGGGACTTGTCGCCGCAATTGTGGCGTGCCCAGAGCTGGGTTGCGACAATCACACTCTCCATGCCGCCCTGAGAAACGACAGCACGCCTAACTCTGTAATATTGCAAACGGTGTTTTATTGTACATACTTAACCTAACCTAAACCAAGACACCACAATTTAGAGTCGTTAATCGATAATATTAAAATTATTTTTACTTTTTGATCGAGAATAAACTAATAACAACCTCCTAGCTTGAAATGGTCAAAACCATTTCAAACTACTCTAGCTCAGTTCATTTTCTACAGCAACCAAACATTATTTCACATCCCCAGTTCTTACTTGATATTAACTCTTCAGAAGTAAGAAATATTCCCATTGCTACACATAAACGCGAATAATCAGCCTGTTGCTTTTCTAAGGCCGGTGAACGTGCCTGCTATTTATGAATCGTACGTGAGATGAGTTACATAACGGCTAACCTTTTGATTTATGTCATGGCAGCTTTGAAGGATGTTCGGGGTGTGACGGTAACTGTAATTATTAGGAAATGTTTTGTATGTTTAGGGTCTGACGATGGTTGTTCTTGATAACACAGGGTTCAGATTTATATATAACACAGGCATTTTATGTATTGGTGTATACCTATTGGTTATTTTGGTTGGTTCGGTTGTTTTGTGTGTATTGGTGTTGTATAGGCACTATACAGGGTTACATGTAATTCGACATATATTCGTCAGGAGCTGATAAGGGGGATGAAATGCAACAAATTAAACCCATAGGTATATATGGTCGAAATTCTATAGTTTTCGAGATATTTGAATTTTAAGTATTTTTTTATATTTACCCAAAATTTTACATGTAATTCTGATAGGGATCAGCTCCTGAACTGTATAAACTTGGCGGTAAAATATCGATATGTAGGTACGAAAAATGCTGCGTATAATAAATTCCAGCTAAGCAATTTAGAATCAAGTTTTCATAAAGCAGTTTCAAAGGGTTTGGGTTATGAATATGTGTAGGTTTAAAAAAATATTTTTTCTTTATTTTTGGAGACTTTTTATAGGAGATAACATAATATCACACCCGCATTCACCGAAAGGTCAGCCAGAGTCAATTTACAAAATAATTTGCTTTTTTTATTAAACGGTACCCTAACCTAACCCAACGGTTAATATTTGGCAAAAAATATTTTTACATCAAACAACATAGGAAAAATAAAATCGAAAAAAAAAAAACAAAACCAAGCTATCTAAAGCCGAGCAAACGGGTTTATTGTTAGTCTTCACATACATTTCTTACTCGAGTAACCGACATAGGCATAGCTTTGTACTAGAAGCACAACATTTTTAATAGAATTTGAAACCCAAATAAACGTATATAATGTGCTTTACACACGGTGTCGTCTTATAGAGGCGAAATAAAAACAAAATTGTGTTGCTCTGAAAAGAGAATGCGTTTTTATTAACAATGACTTAATTATATTATAATTAACACCTTTAATGCTCAAGTTAAACTTAACTAAACATTGTACTAACCTGAAAAGAGAAACAACATTAAAGCTATTATTCCACCAGGTATTTATCTCTTATTCTATATTTCTAATCTTAGTGACCGTTACGTTACGATGCACTTTTTATGAATCCCGTCTTACTTTCTGACGTTTAACCTGTCAGCTGTCAACCTGACATTAAACACCACAGATATCTCCAAACTGTGGAAAGATTAATGAAGCAATACTTCATTTACACGTATATAATGGGTACCTAGTAGTCCGGGTAAGTGCTACCACCAGATCTATTTAGATCGCCAAACAGCGTTCCTTTTTTTTTTCTTTTTGAGTGGGAAGTCCTTTAAATAACTTCTCCCGCTCTGGGCGGAGCGGAAGGACGTGTTAGACTCTTACTGATTAAAACCCACCCGTATTCCTTCAGTTGCCTGTGCCAGGGCCCACGGTAACCCTTTCGGACTTTCCCGCAACCCTGGCAGGCATCGGCCCTAGCGGACCCCGTCATTGGTGCTGACATCTCTTGGAGGCGCGCGTGGAACACAACGCGCTGTCGACCCGGGCCTGGCCCTTATCGGACGGCGAGCTGCCCATTGCCCGCCGTCCGCGTTGCTGTGAGTCGGTTTGGAGGCTATGGTACTTATTGTAGAAGTCCATTGGTGGTGGTGACCACTTACCATAATGTGGACAGCCAGCACGATTGACACCCAGTAACGTAAAAACCCGATATAAAGTACGAATTTGTAGTTATTGCGCAAACTTATTTTGTATTTTGTACAACAATACGAGAGAAGCTTTGGTTTCCTAAGAAAGCATATTATAATGGCCGTCATAAAAATCTGTTATTTACACCAGTATTTGACATTAAGTCGAACCCCGCTGCCCAAAGATTCAAATCCCTAGATTTGCTCTCACCGTACTTATTCACGCAAAGTCTTCATACTGAGCACATTGAGCTCACACATTATTCAATAGCGTTTCCATGACAATCAAGCCAAGTCACTGCGTCATGGTGTATCAGAGGTGTCAAAACTAAACGGAAACGCGACTAACTTTTTTAGCGGTAGGGCAAATCTAACGATATTAAACCTTTGTTGCTGTCATAATTTTCATGATAGCTGTCACTACGGGCGTTAAGTG
This sequence comes from Brachylomia viminalis, assembly GCA_937001585.2. Classification (NCBI taxonomy): domain Eukaryota; kingdom Metazoa; phylum Arthropoda; class Insecta; order Lepidoptera; family Noctuidae; genus Brachylomia; species Brachylomia viminalis. The sequence goes on from OW443299.2 coordinate 18,721,506, forward strand.
CGGCCACTGCTTTTCTCTGAAACCGTAACTTAACCGAATAACCGTCATTCGATTATTTAAAAAAAATCGCGAATACGCCGAACGAAACATCAAAAAACACAGATAAATAATCCAAAAAGTTGGCTGCTGCAGTAAATAATAATATAATATAATATAATCTCTAATTACACAAAACAGATTGCAGTACATGTAACAGTTTTCACGTAGTGGGTAGTCTTAAATCTCTGGCAATCAAGTGGGTGACGTGCTGTTCTCCTCGCTAGGCTATGAAATAGCCTGTGTTAAGGAGTAACAGTCAGCTAGCAACAGTCAACAGTGAGCTAGTTTTGACCCCGAAGCGTCTTTGTCCCCTTTATTTATGATACAGCAGAAAGATGAGATAAATTGTATATTATAGTAGTTGAGAAGGGTTACAATTTTCATAACTAACCCAATTCGTTACAAAAATGTGTACTAAAATTCGTACGTCCTCCTATTAGCTTCTTCTATATCCGTACATATAATAAAATAGTAGCAAAATCTGTACATTACAATTTTACTGTACATTAATAAGAACTGTACATTAAATATTTTTGAAAAAAAAGTAAGTGCTACCAGGTGTGGTACGAGTCTGCTATCAAACATATAGTTCTTAGTGTTTTTATCCGTTTGTCGGGGTGTTAGTTCCGGATTGGCGCAAAAACGGCTGAACGGATTTGGATGGGCACACAGATAGTTTATAACCTGTTTTAACAGAACTAGGGCCATGCTGAGGTTGAACCCGTTCTCGGCTGTGACCAGGAGGAATGCCATTCTTGACCATGATAAGAGGAATAATGTCAGAGCTTTGGCTTTGGCTGAGAAGCGTGGAATCAGCAGTTCTCAGATGCCGACCAGCCGTGAAGGCCGAGAAGCTACATCTACGTAGGGTTAAGGCTGCCAAGGTTGCTGCTGCCATGAAACACATAGGGTACTTTTAATCCCGGTAGTATGTTTCCATGGGATGTTTTCCCACACCCACGCGGGCGAAGCCACAGGCATAAGCTAAAGCATAAGTTATGCAAGAACTAGTAAAAGACTTACAAATAATACAAAACTATGAGTTTCATGATAATAACGACGCTACAACCTTCACCTCGTGCATAATAAGTACGCTACACCATTTACTTCATGCATAATAAGCACGCTACAACATTCACCTCATGCGTTTGACACATAAAAACTACGCTACAACATTCACCTCATGCATGATAATTACGCTACAACATTCACCTCATGCGTTTGACACATAAAAACTACGCTACAACATTCACCTCATGCATGATAATTACGCTACAACATTCACCTCATGCATTTGACACAAGACATGATAACTGCAATATTCACCTTGCACAAATAACTACCTCACAACATTCACCTCATGCATTCGACATGACTTTTTTTCTTTTTTAAAGAAGACGTCTCTCCACACTAGGAATTTATCCTGTATTGTGGGTGCGATTCCTCTCTTGTATCCTGCACTTATGGCTCTGTATTACAGTATCAATTACAGGAATTTGATAACAATTTTAAGTAAGTAAATCATAATTCACAAGTTTGTTCTGAATTGGTAACACCGCTCACTACAGATTGGGGTTAAGATTACACAGATCATTGTAAGAAAGTGGTGATACTTACACTGTAGTAACTTAGTAGGCAGTTATTTAGTCTACGAGTATGTTGTGAAGTTGAACATAGAATAGGCTAGAGTTGAGTGCTACTAAGTTATTTATTAAAAATCGTCCTTTAGGGTTAGCTATGTGCGTGTGGATTGAGAGATCTTTTCGAAAAACTCTTCCAATCCCAACCAAATTATAAGAGGATTTAGGAAATAATTGTGAAAAGTTCATGGTAAGGTATAAAATTTGTGAAACCTAAACAAAGAAAGTTATAACTCATTAACTGGATCTCTCAATCTGGGCAACTGCAGGAAAAGCCATAACGTGTATCCAAGAATATACTGCCTATGTGTTTATAATTTGCATTATAATTAATTGTAAAGGATTTGTGAAAGCTGCTAAACAAAATTTCGATTCGTTTCAAAGCCACGTTTAAGATTTATAACGGTTTGTAAAACGTTGAGTAGGGTAGACATACATATGTAGGTCTGCCCGGCTTGGGCGGAGCACCGCCGTGTCCTCGTGGAGGCGATTGGCGGTGGCGATCTCTCGCGTCCGGCTCTGGTCCAGGCCATGGTACGGAGCGAGAGGGCTTGGGAAGCCGTCACCTCTTTCTGCGAAGCAGTAATGTTCGCGAAGAAGGAGGCGGAACGCGTGAGGGAGAGGCAAAATCCGCGCCCTCACGCCCCTAGCCGCCGCTGGAGACGCCCTGGGCGTCGGGAATCGCAGGCCGATTAGGCGTGGGCTTGCGAACGGCGAGCAATGGGCAGCTCGCCGTTCGATAAGGACCAGGCCCGGGTCGACGGCGCGTTGTGTTCCACGCGCGCCTCAAAGAGATGTCAGCACCAATGACGGGGTCCGCTAGGGCCGATGCCTGCTAGGGTTGCGGGAACTAGGTTGCGCAACTGAAGTAACACGGGTGGGTTTTAGTCAGTAAGAGTCTGACACGCCTTCCTGCTCTGCCCAGAGCGGGAGAAGTTATTTGATGATATCCCAACCTCAAAAAAAAAAAAAAAAGGGTAGACATACTTTACTTGTATAAAAACGTTTAAAGTGCATCATAATTTGAATTGTACCGGTAATGATTCCGACCGGCGATATGGTCACCCTACACAACGTTTTCCTTAAGGATTGTAAAAAAATATTTATCTTTTTAAGTATACACTTACAGGGACGACTGATTCGTCAAATTTTAGTACAACATTTTCACAATGGGTTCGATCCCCGCACGGAACAAATATTTGTATGACCTGCAAGTAGTTGTTCCGGGCCTGGCTGTTTGTGTATGTGAGTTTAAATGTTTGTAAACGCACCCACGATACAGGAGAAATTCCTAGTGTGGGGCAACGTTTTAAAAAAAAAAAAAAAATCTCTGATGTATCTACCTCACAATCCACCTTCTACCTATAAGTTTTGGTTAGTTAAATATAGTTCAAAATAATAATCTCTCAGTTGGGACGATCGACAAAAAACAAGATTTTCATTTTCTCTTGAACCAGTAAGATTTCGATCACGATTTTGCTTCACAAATTTTTCCAGAAGCATAATTTGCAATAAACATGATAATTATTCATACTTTTTCAGTATTAGGTCGTGTTTTACAAGATCACTCAATTGAAAATTGTCCACTCTGAGTGATCCATATTTATAAACCATTATAAATCTTAAACGTGGCTTTGAAACGAATTGAATTTTTGTTTAGCAGCTTTCACAAATCCTTCACAATTAATTAAAATGCAAATTATAAACACATAGGCAGTATATTCTTGGATACACGTTATGGCTTTCTCTTCAGTTGTCCAGATTGAGAGATCCAGTTAATGAGTTCTAACTTTCTTTGTTTAGGTTTCACAAATTTTATACCTTACCATGAAGTTTTCACAATTATTTCTTAAATCCTCTTATTATTTGGTTGGGATTGGAAGATTTTTTCGAAAAGATCTCTCAATCCACACGCTCATGAGTAGCTGACGCTTAAATCTCTAATGCACTAAGAGAAAACTTAATGAATTAATTATGATAAGTCAAAATTTGTCATGATTTTCAGCCGGTATAAAAGAACCTCTTCAAACTAACGCCACCGCCCGTAGTGTCGATAATAAATAAAAATCTTTATTTATACAAAAACCTCCAACAATGCTTAAAAACTAGGTCGCATGAATTACAGTTAATAAAGGTCATACAGATAGAGTAAACACTGACTCCTTACTAGGAGATCCTGTGCTTTAGGAGTCAGTGTTCTGCTGTCCAAAAACCTTTTATTAAAAAGTGTGCATAAAAAAACAATGAAATTATTTATAAAAATTAAACTAGGAGTAAAGGAATTCATTAAACGGGGTTGTAATGTGAGTGTGCATGTGTAATTGTGTGTGTGGACGTGGAGGTGTGTTTGCGAGAGTGAGCGTGTGTATAAAGGTGTGTAAGTGTGCGTAAGGGTGTGTGTAGGCGGCGACCTCTCACGCCCGGCCCTGGTTCAAGCCATGGTCCGGGGCGAGGGGGAGTGGGAGGCAGTCGCCTCCTTCTGCGAAGCAGTCATGCTAGCGAAGGAGGTGGTGGGACGGGAGAGGGAGAGAGTCTCCCGTCCAAGCCGCCGCAGTAGACGCTCCGGGCGTCGGGAGCCGCGTGACGACTCCCGGCCACCGTAGGCGCGGGCCTGCGGGCGGTGAGTAATGGGTAGCTCACCGTCCGATCAGGACCAGGCCCGTGCTGGACGGCGCGTACGTGTTCCACGCGCGCCTCATAGACATGTCAGCATCGAAGTGGGGGCCCACTAGGGCCCAAGCCTGCCGGGAAAGCGGGATCATCCGAAAGGGGTACCGCTGACCCGGAACATAAAGGGCCAAGGAAGGAACACGGGTGGGTTTTAGTCAGTAAGAGTCTGACACTCCCTTCCGCTCCACCTAGAGCGGGAGGGGTCATTTGATGATTTCCCATCATCAAAAAAAAGAAAAAAAGGGTGTGTGTAGGTATGATTGAGTTTGTATACGAAGTGGCGCGTACCTTATCACATTAAATTTACTATATGATATAAGTATATCATGTAGTATATGTAGTTGATTTAGTTTTTAAATCGTCTAAGTCAGAAATGAAATCCATTCACTAAAAAAATCTGCTGTTCCATACATTTTGTTACACGTAGCTCGAGAAAATGTATGGAAAAGCAGATATTTTTATTGAATGGATTTCATTAAAATTTTGTATATCGTCTAAGTATACCATGTAGTATACATGGTATAATTTAATGTGATAAGGTACGCGCCACTTTGTATACATTCACATATATATGTGTTGTAGTGTTAGTATTTATCTATCTTGCTGAAATGGTTGAGATTGCAATTGAAAAATGGGTAGAAGAAGTTTGTACGGCTACTGCCAGAGGTGGAGTAGTTCTTCTGTTTAAACGTAGTCCCTATCCTGAAGCCAACTTTGTACCTTAACCCTGACTTCATGGCAATTTAGCCCAGTTAATTGAATAATTTTAGCAATATTTCTGTAAATGAAAGTGCTCACAACGTAGAACTGTCTCCTGGCGATTGCGGTCTTGTGGCTTGTTGTTGAGAATATCATTTTAGCTTTCCGCTTAGTGATAATTGGTGGGGGAATATGTTTATGCTTCCTAAGTGTGGCTCGGAGGACAAAGAGCTGTCTCACCGTAAGTAATTTACAGTTCGCATACAGTTTAATAGTGGGAAATGTACATGGTTTACCAAGCATAATCTTGAGCACAGCTCTCTGTGTCCTCTTCCCTTCGATGAACTTGGTTTAAGCAGTCCCTCCCCAAACCGGGATGCAGTAAGTGATAACGGACTGACAGAGTGCTAGGTAAACCATTTTTAGAATATGTTTTTCTGCGCAGAATCTCAGAGATTTGAAAATATAGATGAGTCTTCTGACTTTTAAAGTAATACTGTCTATTTGATTGTACCATTTCAGTCCGTCATCAATCACTACACCCAGGTACTTCGTTTGATTGACGCCAGTAAGCGCTGCGCATGAGCAGTAGTTGTGATCTGAACATATGTGTACTGTTGTTACAAGATTGTTCTCAGCTCAATATCGCTCAGTACAGATTAAGACATGATAAATTATTGTAAGTGGGTAACACTTACATGGTAGTAACTTAATAGGCAGCTCTGTAGTCTAAGTTACCAAGTTTAACACAAATTAGGGGTAAATTTGTGTGATGTTAAGGTCCCTATAATATTTCGTTTTCGTTAGCGTCTAATGTAACCGCAGGGGATCGAGGACTACAGGTGTGATGTTATCTTATGTAGAAAATACGAATGAATGAAATAAGGGTCACAAGATCCTTTTTTAACTTTGACCATTACGATATATTTTGCTTATTAGCATTTAAGAAAGAATACACTACAATATTGACCGACGCGCGACGTTTATACCCACAACCTATAACGAAAATCGTTTGCAATAGATAGTGTGGATATGACCACAATAAAATCAACGTTTAATGTTTCATTAAAGCCATCCAATCTATTGAAAACTCATATCCGCTTGCAGAAGGCATTAAAAAGCCTATAAAAACTACATTAAGTACACCTTTACCCGCTTAGAAGGCTAGCAAGGGTCACAGTACACGTGGGGTAGGTGCCTATCATTAAATTTAATCTGCAGCATATGGTACGTTATTCATTGCGCGCCGACGTCGGGGTTAATGACGACCAAGCTCAGTCGGTACGCAATGGATTGCGAACATAAATCAGTGATCGCACACGATTTAACAGACGGCAATTAGGTAGGAATGGAACTGTGACCTCCTTTTGAGGCAGAGGTTATTTTTGCTTTGGTTTGTGTGTGTGCTCAGATCATATAATATGATCTGAGTGTGTGTGTCTATGTATTTGAAAGTAGGCTATATTATTAGTAGTAGTATTATTAGTAGTATATACATATATATATACACGGTGACATTTGAATCACAGAACTAGAAAAAACTAGAACTAACTTTTGCTAGAACAAACGTTGTTTAGACCATGGTCTACTACCACTAAACAGCATCAAATATGTTATTAAAACAAACTAATCTACGCGTTCTCAAATTAGTCTTATGTTGCTCAAATGTTTAAAACATTAACCGTAACATCAAAATATTCATCGCGGAAGCGATATGGCATTGAGACGCGAGCTCCGCGCGTCGCGGCCGTTGTGTCTGTGTTGTAGGGCGTAACGATAATCCCGACTTTTTTAACATTGCCTTTTTTGTGTTTTTTTTTCTATTGGATGCTATAGAATGATTGTAGACCATGGTCTGAACAACGTTTGTTCTAGCAAAACTGTGATTCAAATGTCACCGTGTATATTATACTAGTTATATTTTTTTTAAAGATATTACACTAGCTGAAGTTTCAAAGACAAGCAATTGCCTCTGAAGAAGCCTATTTAGTGCCCCAACGCATTTCGCACCCAATGATTACCATCGATTATCTCCTGTTCTGCGAAAACGTTGTTTGTACCCGGTCCAACGTAACGAGCTTAAGCAAGGTACCATGAAAAGCCGATTAAACCTTCATATTACCCGCAAAAGCAATATTACTGAACCAATTTCACACAATATCGCCACCATTTAAAAATTATTTTTTATAGAATGACAGGGATATTAATTACTCAATTGTTTGAATTGTAAATGTACTCTTATACTAGCAAAATGCCACCTGGTTTAATTTCATTACGCGAAGGTCCCACCGCGACTACTAACTAACTAAGCTAAGCTAACCTAACGTACTGTCAGGGAAATTAATTGTTAAACAAATTGCCGTACATTTTCCGAGTTATCACCATTTCATACGTGTCATATGTGACTGGCGTGATTCAAATATACGATTGATAACATTCATTTCCCTTACTTTATACTCCTAAAAGATAATCACTTTTCACACTTAGGGCCCGATCACACGTACCACAACTATACCAGATCCACACCACAACGACAACATGTGGACGGGCGCTAATTTGTATGAAAATTAATAGTTTATTCACACGGACCACATTTGATCGTCAAAATTAACCGTGTGGGTCAACTACATCAAGGACACGTCGCAGCCACAACGCAATCACCAGCGAGACTGCGCACTATAGATTGGCTACATCGCAAACACAACGATCTGTCTGTCTGCAAACACTAGCTACAACGTAACCACATCGCAACTACTAGCGACAACGCAACTGCAACAAGTTGCAGCGACACTATTCACACGTAACCACTGCTTGCCACATTTTGTCGCTGCGATTTGGTGTGGTCATGGTGCGTGTGAAGGGGCTTTTATGCTCTAGTAATTAGTTTGAAAAGTAGTCAACCGCGAACTTTCCTGACTGCACATAGTTCAGCATGAAACCGTCAGCTAAAATAATCTGAGTTGATACAAAAAACGAAGGGTAATGTTAAAGGCAGAAGGTTGATCGAGTTCGGCTTAGCTGAAGTCGTCGGTTTTGTTAGCCCACATAGTTTCTGTAGTGACAGTGAGTTCGCCTTTCTCACCCTTTTAGTTAGTCGACTGAAATATGAAAAACGTTCTGGTTTTGTGAACTTTTTTTTTCTGTATGGCATCTTGGAGGCCCACTCATGAAGTTCACGGCTGCTTAGCCGGGAAATGCTGTGGATGCCTTAATATTTAAGGCCTCCAGGCCTCCAGCTAGGGCTTTTGTGAACTAAGTTTAACTGAGCTTAGTTGGCTTAGGTCACGATGTGATGTGACACGGCATGGCATACGCTGGCAGAGTGTGCCGCTTGGGAGGAGCCGCGCCGTGCCCTCATCTCAGAAGTAGGCAGTGACTTGTCGCTGCCGGCCGTAGTCGAGTCGATGGTCGGCAGCGACGAGTCCTGGGACGCGGTGGTTTCCTTCTGTGAGACAGTCGTCTCGCAGAAGGAGGCTGCGGAAAGGGAGAGGGAGATCTCGTCCACTCACCCGGCCCGCAGAAGGCGCACCGGGCGTCGGCGGAGGGCGGACAACGCCCTCTTCCAGCCCCCCTAAATGGTTCCAGGGGCGACGGACTCGGGGACGTCTGTCGCCCCCCGCACACCAGGACCCGAGGTGGCAGCGCGTAGTGTTCCACGCGCGCCCCTCTTAGACGTCGCGGGGGGAGTCAAACACCTCACTCCCCCCCAGACCCGGAGTGGCCCGCAGTGGCGGGCCGGCACCAGTCGGGGGTTGCGGAAGGATCGTACGTTCCCGCGACCCCCGGCGAAGGTGTGAGATGGAACACCGAGGTTGTTTTTCGATGTGACCGCCGTGCCCTCATCTCAGAAGTAGGCAGTGACTTGTCGCTGCCGGCCGTAGTCGAGTCGATGGTGGCAGCGCCGAGTCCTGGGACGCGGTGGTTTCCTTCTGCGAAACAGTCATCTCGCAGAAGGAGGCTGCGGAAAGGGAGAGGAAGATCTCATCCCCTCACCCTGCCCGCAGAAGGCTCACCGGGCGTCTGCGGAGGGCGGACAACGCCCTCTTCCAGCCCCCCTAAATGGGTCCAGGGGCGACGGACTCGGGGACGTCCGTCGCTACCCACACACCAGGACCCGAGGTGGCGGCGCGTAGTGTTCCTCGCGCGCCCCTCTTAGACTTCACGGGGGGAGTCAAACACCTCACTCCCCCCCCAGACCCGAAGAGGCCCGGCACCAGTCGGGGATTGCGGAAGGATCGTACGTTCTCGCACCCCCGGCGTAGGTGTGAGATGGATCACCCGGGTGGTTTTTATTCAGTAAGAGTCTGACAGACCCCACCGCCCGCCCCTGGGCGGCGGACATCCATGAAGATTTTCCACCCCGGAAACAAAAAAAAAAGGTCACGATGTGTCCTGCGCTTTGTACGAGTACCTACCAATATTTTGTATAAAATTGAATTTACTGGTATTGTCAACATCTAGTTACGGGAAGCGAGAAAACCGGCAATCCTAGTAAAATTATAAATTCTGGATATTTTGCTGTTCGTGATACGCGAATGGCGATCACGCCTCGTAATGTGTTTTCAGTGAGGATTAATTTTGTGTTTTAATTTACTAATGGCCTTTTCAGTAATTAATTTTTTTGTGAGGTTTTATGTTGGTATGGTCGTTTCGGAGTGTTTTTCTATGATTGCTATAGAAATGGACACGTGAAAATTATTCTTTTAAAACAAAATAATTCAGGCAACGTAATTAATTCATTTTTTTTTATTTTGAAACATTGCTCACAGGGTGGGCAGTTTCAAATAAAGGTTTTTCAGAACGATTGAGAGCAATCACGGGTTCCTGTGGTTATCGACTCACTCAACGTATTTTAATGGGTAGTATGTTGTAAATAGAAAACTGTAGTTCCAATAGAAATAACTGAGATGCATGTTTAAAAATGTATCTACTTAACAAGTAGCTACCAAACATTCTGTAAGTATTGTATATTTATTCGGTACTCGATGAATTCAAACCACGTCGGTAGCTCTCACCTAAGGTGGCATGTGAGCACCTCTTGCCGCTCCAGATATTGCTCATATTTGCCACGAGGAAAACATTCTCAAGAATCTGCACGTCGCATAATATTGTGGATTTCCTAGAGTCTTCTATTATTAAACGTAGACCGTAATATTTTTATTATATTTCGCAAGATTTTTTTCATAATAAATTATGCTACGAGTATGTTTAAAATGATTTACTTCTTGTTGGTAACTGTCTCTTTCCACGTTGATAAAAAAAAGTTGTATTATTACATTATATTATACATAAACACTTTTGCAATTGGAGTATCTTCGTTTACGATTGTATTTTCAGTATTTTTCACACGAACACCTTTTATTTTTCCATGTTATGTATATGTAGTATGTACAGTGAGGGAAATTATTTGTTAATCAAATTGACACTCTACGTCAATTTGCCGTGTTATAGCCTTTTCATACACCTGTCAAAGAAGAACGGTTGTTATTTGAATATAGAAAGAAAGAAAGAAAGAAAAAGTGTTTATTGTGACTCGTACAGGAAGTGCACAAACTAAATTATAAAAGAAAAAACCAAACTATATAAAAACAAAAAGTAACAAAAGAAAAAGGAAACAGAAATTCCTATACGAGTAATTAATATACGGAGTAAAGTTAACAATTTATTTCGCTGACTTTACATGGGCGTAAGCCGACCTTCCTATGTTTTGTTTATCAGTTAACCAGACCGTTAATTCCAGTAATTCAGCAATTCAATCCACTTTTTATGAAACAAAAAAGACTATCATATACCATATCGTTAATATTACGAAAAATAATTACAACTTCGCGTCAACACATGCGATCCCTAATGGCGAGTGTATGTAAATAATTATGTCGACTGACTAATTAATAAGAGCACGAAGGTTTTATCATAATCGTGAAATGTTTGAAATTGCAGCTTTTTTTTTTGTTGGTAAGGATTAATATTAAAACGTGCTTCATTTTTTTAATAAGTCATTTTATGACGCAACTTTTTGACAAGTCTGTTTGCATGCGTTTTAATTTATTAAACCCCGAACCAACGGGACCCTAATTAAACAAAATTACAAGAGCAGTAACGATTTACGACATCACATCAAAAAATCTTTGACAATTAGATTTACATGATAATTAATTAGTGATGCCTAATCTTTCATTTCACACATCGAGAGCGAGATTAATTGTGTTGACCACCTGCTCACGGATGTCATACGCATCCGTACCTACGTACTTTCCTTTTCAACTTTCTTCGCTGTTGGGTATAACGCTTCTGGGCACGCCACAATTGCGGCAATAAGTCCCCTCTTTGAGGAGTGGCTAGAGAGGCGCCACAGCGTCCTCACCTTCCGCCTGACGCAGGTCCTCACAGGACACGGTTGTTTCGGGAGGTTTCTGTTCCAGATAAGGCGGGAGGAAACGCTCGGGTGTCACCATTGTGTGGATCGCCCGGAAGACACGGTGGAGCATACGTTGGAGGTCTGCCCGGCTTGGGCGGAGCACCGCTATGTCCTTGTGCAGGCGATTGGCGGTGGCGATCTCTTGCGTCCGGCCCTGGTCCAGGCCATGGTACGGAGCGAGAAGGCTTGGGAAGCCGTCACCTCCTTCTGCAAAGCAGTAATTTTCGCGAAGGAGGATGTGCAACGCGTGAGGGAGAGGCAAAATTCGCGCCCTCACGCCCCTAGCCGCCGCAGGAGACGCCCTGGGCGTCGGGAAACGCAGGCCAATTCCCGGCCACCATAGGCGCGGGCTTGCGAACGGCGAGCAATGGGCAGCTCACCGTTCAATAAGGACCAGGCCCGGGTTGACGGCGAGTTGTGTTCCACGCGCGCCTCAAAGAGATGTCAGCATCGATGACGGTGTCCGCTAAAGCCGATGCCTGCCAGGGTTACGGAAAAGTCCGAGAGGGATACCGTGGCCCCTGGCACAGGCAACTGAAGGAACACGGGTGGGTGTTAGTCAGTAAGAGTCTGACACGCCCTCCCGCTCTCCCCAGAGCGGGAGAAGTTATTTGATGATTTCCCACACTCCAAAAAAAAAAAAGGTGTGAAAAGAATTCAGCAACAAGAATTCACTAATGGGCACTCACTCGTGGTCGATTCGTTTTGGGGAATTTGTCATCATCTTTTTTTTAAACACGAATACCAATCGAATACGATAGTCCACGTACACCGATCCGGAATTCGAGTATTCACTAAAAACATTTCGTAGGCAGAGATCGCGTTCATAATGTGTGTAGCATTTCGCTCTCACATGAATGTATTCGTGAAAAACACGAATACGAGTGCACAGAACGCCCAATATTAAGCACGATGGCTACTTCGATCCGTAAAAACTGACTCGATGTGAGAAATTCACGAATATTGGTAAAAACGAAAACGAAGCAGTGCACAAACTACCATACATTTATTATGAAGGCTATTTCGAATTTATTTTAACGAATCACGAATACGAACACAATACGAGGTAATGCACAAACGCCCTAAGTGAGATGCATTATAATATTTCAAACATAATAACACGCTAGGTACTGAAGGTATCGATTTTAATCAAAATGTATCCACACGGATCTAATAAATGGCCATCCCTAAGCCTTGTCATGTCATTTCCATCAACTCAACTGTCAATTTATTGCACTCAAATCTCACTTGCTCGCATTTCTTCGTGATTACATTGTGTAGTGTGTTCAATTTGCTTTATTTAACACCAAACAAGATAGGTAAGTACATATGTACTTAAATGTTCTACTTACCTTAACTAGCCACATACAAGCAATATAAATAACATTAGTGACAGGCATTTACTAGCATGTATTTCTAAGTATTGAAATGATTGTTTTTTAGTAAATATAACCTCAAATTCTTTGTATTATTTTTAAATAAATGCTTTCTGAAACTTGTCCGTCATTAAACTTTGTCTTGATGGGCATATACTTGTAATTTAGAACACGTAAAGTAATTTTCCTTCGCTGTTGGTTCTGGGGCGAACGATGTATGGATGCAAAACAATCTCCTTCGATTTGCTGTACAAGAGAAAATTACATAATTTTGAGCGGTACTTTTTATGGCCTAGCTATAAAGAATAAAACAAAAAAAGAACATTCAGTATGCAGAAAATTGGAGCAACTCAGTCCCAAGCCTTTTTGTCCTCAATATAATCTTTAACGGTATAAAGATTTCCGGCTTTCTGGCACAACTTACGTTTAATGAATCATTTGTGTATTGTTGTAATGTTGATGTTATTGTGATGGATTGTTAGCAGTTTAACAACATGTATGTACAAATTAGAGTACAATGCCACGTCGGCGTCGCAGTGGTCCAAGGACGAGGGGGAAATATTGGTCGTCAATTTATCAATAGATTTACACGCGGTGATTAAATAGAAACGAAGAAGAACGATCAGAGGAAAATGCAAGTGTAAGAGATCAGATTGCAAGCACACGTGCAAATGAACGACAAGAACATCGCAACTAACGCCTTTGGGCACTGAAAGTTAATATTTTTATTGCTTTTCGAAGTAGTCTCCGTTCCTTTCTAAGCACCGTCGCATGCGATGGAACCATTGACTGAAGCAGCGGGCCCACTCTTCTATAGGGACTTCTTCCACGCCTTTTTCAAACGCAGCCATCTTCAGGGTTAATAAAACGAATTCCTCTAAGTTGATCTTTTATTTTAGGAAATAAATAAAAGTCACAAGGTTCGTTAAACAAATATTCCATAGTCCGTCTAGCGGAGTAAACTGGAACGTTTTCATGGTGGAAGAGGATCCAGCTTCTTGGATCTAACATTTTCCAGAACAACTGGAAAACAATGACTGACATACCAAGCGGCGGTACCAGTTTTTTTATCTTCTAGGACAAATTGTTGCGATATGTCCCGTCCGTCGGAAGAATGAGGCAATCATCTTTTTCCCTTGACTTCTGCCCTTCTTTACTTTTGTCGGCAAATCTTCGAATGTAACCATCCATTGCGCAGATCGTTCTTTGGTTTCGGGTTCGTAACAATATATCCAGCTTTCATCACCTGTAACGATGTCTTATACAGCAATCGACTCACCTCCGTCATACTTTTCAAGTATCAAGTGGCACCAATCCAAACGATCGCGTTGGCGTTTTTGATCTTCCGTCAAATTATGAGGATCCATCAAGTACAAAGCTTTCTGAGGCCTAAATGTTCATGTAAGACCTTTTTGTACTTGACTCATACAAAAGCCTAAAGCTGCCCACATCTGTTCATATTTCACCCTTCTATCAGCTTCTATCATTAGCCGCACATCACTCACGTTATAGTCGCCGTAGAAGGGAGTCCTTCTCGCGAATCATCAGTGAGTTTGCTTCAACCGCGTTTAACTCATTATACCAGTTGTAAACAGTAGCACGGGATGGGGCTTCGTCATGATACTAATCGAATTATATCGTAACATTTTTGTTGAGTAAGACAGCAACGAAAGTCGTAATAAATCATTGAACGAAAATTTTCTCTAGACATATCCATTTCGACGCACAACAAATACTTTTTAAATTGCCGCCAATTTATAAAAACAAATGACACATGAATTCATTACACATCTACAGATTCTTAAAGAGTTCCTAATTCGAAATTTAAATAATTTTTGTTATCGGCTGCTTTTCTTACTGGCCTATTCTAAAAACTTTCAGCGTGACCCCCGTATTATATGTACTAATCTGTAGGTACTTTCTTTCTACACTACTACTGTGAAAAAGTCTTAAAAGCTTTTAAAGTAATTTTCTCCTAAAACACATTTTGGTTTCCATGTCTGGACCTAAACTCAAACGGGAACAAACCAATATTATTTTCATTGCTTGAGCTATTGTTGTTGTGTATTGTTATTTGTGTCCGGCATGAGAGAAATTTTTATTTAGAAATCCTCGACGGTGATGGCTTTGGTTTCATCGTTCCAATAATACAAATAATTTAACTTGATTCACAGTATTTGGGCAGCAATAATTATTTGTGAAACATGTTCAAAGCAAAATTTCGTTGGAACGTGGCCAAAAGTGGGTAGTTGAATTTGCTCTGTCGAATGCAACGTTAGATATTAAGGTCGGATCGTGTTATTTGGTGGCGAAATGATAATAATGGTTTTTAGTTATAAGCACGTTGTTCGGAACAAAATTACCTCATGGGTGATGCCATTGTGGCTAGCGGGATAGCTCTATGAATGATAGATAAGTTGTCATCAGAGAAAACCGGTTATCTATACAGGGTGGCCGGGGAGTTGACGTACAAACGTAAAATTTAGATACTTTATGATGAGGAGTATCCGAATCACCCCCATGTACCTATGTTCTACGATTTTTCGTAGTTTTCGAGATAGAATTTCTTTAATGACTTTTTTCGTAATTTTCACCTAACATCAGTTTTCGACTTTTTTCTCGTTCTGTTGAACATTTCTGGTTCAGTTTTTTTTGTGATAACTAATAAGCATAGTCTAACCTAATACCCTAAAAAATTATGGTTTATCTAGGAATTGCAGAACTTACTTAGAAAATATTCGAAAGTTCAAAATTAAGATTTGAGCTCAGTACTGACAAATTTTCAATGTATCAAAAAAAAATGGGGAGATTTTGGGTTCAATCAAATCATAATTTTGAACTTTCGAATCGGGTCGGCGCAAGTAATCCGTCTCGGTAAATAACAGCGCACTTGAGACGTGAGCTCTTATTTTGTTAAGTTCGGTTGAAACACAGCCAATGTAAACACGACCTTATTACCAGGTGCCATGGTTGTAATTAGGTTGAACTTATAACAGTTTTAAACTTTTTTCACGCAGACAGCATTTAGCTTTGATTTATAACGTAACCCGTTATCTAGTTGGTATTTTTGATCGAAGCCTTCGTGCCTCGGAAAGCACGATAAGCCGTTGGTCCCGGCTGTCATTCGTAGGTCTTTGACAGTCATTACGGGTAGTCAGATGCCCAAAAGTCTGCCAACCAGACTTATCTTGGGTATCGTGTTACCCAGTAACTGGGTGATGGAGGTCAGGTTGGCAGTCGCTCCATTTAAAATACTGGTAAGTATTCAGCTGCATCCGGTTAGTCTGGATGCCGACACCATCATAATAGTTGCTATAACGCTA
Source organism: Brachylomia viminalis (assembly GCA_937001585.2). NCBI lineage: Eukaryota > Metazoa > Arthropoda > Insecta > Lepidoptera > Noctuidae > Brachylomia > Brachylomia viminalis. The sequence goes on from OW443299.2 coordinate 18,737,671, forward strand.
GGCAGATTGATTGAGTTATAAACACGTTGTTCGGGACGACATGTTTGCGTCATGGGTGATACCATTGTGGTTAGCGTGATACTTTTGAATGATTGATATGTTGGCGTCAGAGAAACCCGATGTGACTGGCCAGGCTGGCTATACAGGGTTATTGGTAAAACACCATTAACCTCAAATCAAATCAAATTATTTATTTCCTTGCTAACATGGGTATAGTATACATAGGTGTTTTTTTATAATATAGTTCTCCAATATTTTACCGTCACATGGCCACGCAAAGGTTTCAATTCCAAATTAAAAATTAACAATAAGTGTCAGATCATTGGAATTACAATATAAATATTATTAAAAATGTCAGCGTGATAATAAATTAAATTAAATAGGTCAATGAGAGGATCGCAATAATTATGTCAATCAGAATAACAGTATGTCAATCAGTTAGTGAATCATCATTAAGAAAATCGTCAATCATGTAATAAGTTTTCATTTAAAAATTCGCTAAGCGCCCCTTTAAATTTTAATATAGTCATATTTTTTATAATGTTAGGTGCTCTATTATTTAAAGAGTGGTGCAATACCAAAAAAACTGCGCTTGTAGCATACTATGCGTATGCCCAATCACGACTAAGTTATGGAGTTATATTGTGGGGTAACAGCACAGATTCCCATACTATTTTTATCCAGCAAAAGAAACTTATCCGTACTTATTACTCACAAATATAGAACCGACAGACAGCTGCAAACCTTATTTTAAACAACATAAAGTCCTAACACTTACCTGCTTGTATATTCTAGAACTATCTAAATTTGTCAAAAACAACCCTACACTCTATACAAAATGCGAGGAAACACGAACAAAATACACATTACGGAACATAAATAAAAACAAATTAAATAAGCCACCATCTCGACTCAAAATCCACTCCACGAGCCCTTTAGTTATGTCTATAAAAAAATATAATAATTTACCTAAGGATATTAGAGAACAAAACAAAACTATCACATTTACCCATAAACTTAAGGTACTTCTGGAAAATAAAGCATACTACACCTTAACGGAATTTTTTGATGATAAATCATTGAGATAAATAAAATATCTTTATGTTATATACATATAAATATTATAATAATACCTAATTTAAAATTATAGTATAAGTGCAAAAACTTAGTTTAATACCCACTTAATGAAAGGATATAATATAGCCCTCTCTTCCTCTCTTCTAATTTTTGCTGTGCCCGACAGGGTCCATATTGTACTTTCCTGTTCTTCTGTTATTATAACACCTTATTGTAAACATATGGTATGCAATAAAATATTGAATTGAATTGAACTTTTTTTCATTAGTGCGGTTTTACATTTTACTTGACATAATTGATTGGTGTATTGAGTTCCTCTTAAGGGGACATTGCACTCATCATTATGAACAACTTTTACTATGGGACCAAATATGAAATCGCGAAAAAAAAAATCTGCTGTTCCCTACATTTATGTTTGCAGAACTCGTCAAAATGTAGGGACCAACTGTTTTTTTTTTCGCGATTTCATATTTGGAAGTTGTTCATAATGATGAATACAATGACCCCTTAAGAGGTGGATGGTATTTTATCAATAACCCTGTATTTATATTGATAAACATGGTGCGTGTGCGTAATATAGAGGGATCATTTACTTCTTTAATTACTGCTTAGACTTACATACGGGTATAAATACATATGTCATAGTAATATAATGACATGGATAATAAAGTATAAGTCTTGCAGAGCTATTAAGATAGTATACTGGGTGTAAAACGACCCATCATACAGCCGCCAACTACGCTTTCTGTACATCAAACTAAGTAACATTGCAAAAAATAATTGCTGGGAAACGACTTTTATTTTTGGTGTGATTTGCTGTTTGCGGTAGTGCGCGATACAACACACGGAAAACTTTGTGCTTATGTGCATGCAACGGTACAGGAGTTGTGGGGGTATTTAAAGTTGTGTTATAACATTAAAAATTTGTTTTCGTAAAAAAACGTTAGTAAAAGTTGGAATTTTTACCTTCAATATTTCCATAACCAGAAGGTAGACAGGTGTGGGTCTAGTACAAAAAATTGATTACTGTGGCGGGGAGTACAAGTTACTTTCGGCTTCGTTAAGTGTCTTTTCTTTCAACTAAGTAGTTGTGTTATCATTAATCACTACAAAACCGATCACAAAGGACGTATTTTTTGCTTAGAACCAAAACAATGTTATATGAAATCTCATGGTTGCACAGTTTTTCATGAATGCACTGTTTTTTATTTAGAAATAAATTTACCACAGAGGTTTAACGTCTCCCATTAAGTGTAATATAAAATGTATGCATTCGATCAAAAAGATACTGGCTGAAAATTAAAATCGGCTGAACATAACCGACTTGGTGAAAAAAAAAAACAAATAGCGCGCATTTTGTACCATTGCAAAACTTTGATACTTCATATTTAGCAAGAAAAGTTTAAAATAATAGAAATAGACAGCGATAGCGATATGAGTAACTCTAGAATAATTATTATTCACAAATAAACAAAACAAATACTAGAATGAATGTTCCAAGTAATAGTCCAAATTTCAATTTTAAAAACTGCACATTTAATAATTGTGAGTTTTAAATGTTACAGGAGAAGACGAATTAAACTTTGTTTTCATTAACTTGAGTTTTTATTGTAAGTAAGTATATTTTATTACGGTTGGTAGATTGGCAGTTGCAGTTAGTTGCATGTGAGTAAATGGTGCATTTACTTACAAATTTCACATCTTGACAGTTGATTATGAAAGATTTATCACGCTCGCTCGGAGGAGGTGATAAGATTTGAAAATTGATAAATATAATATTTGCAATCAATCACAACTCTGACCGATTGGTCAGTGCAAGGTAATCCAGCAAAAATCAGCATGACATTTGCACAGACAATGAACACATCTAAGGCCTCACACACACCGCACGGTTAAAGGGCTCGGATAACCACAGAATATGTTACAGTTTCCCGCGCATAATTGCGGCTAGCCGCACAACTATGAGTACGATGTGAGTTCTTAGTTTCTAACACATTGTTACGTTACGTTTGTTCTGCCTGGTGTAGCACCAACTTATGTTAGGGAGTAGACAATTATCTAATAATGTCCTCACTAACAGCTATAGGCGCAATTATCTACACTGGGCCGCAAAGAAAGCGGGTCGGTAATAAAAACCTCAATAACTTCCAAAATATTGAAGCTAGCTTTATGAAATAAAGACTGTATTATAGACAGTTTTATAGTGCTTAAGTCAATGCACAAACAGAACAATAGTGTTGTGGTAAAAGACGGTTTCAACAATATGCAAACTTCAGACGACACCTAACAAAGTACATTACTGTGTTGACACAATTTGGCTGCAAATGGCTTTTTATTAATTTCATAGTGTTATATTTGTTGTTTGTTCAAGTATAATGGTAGCTATGCTGTTGTAGTAAAACATACCCAAGACAGTATTGCGACCAAAATCCTACCTACTACCTACCCATGTCCAAATATAGGACTGCCTTTATTAAAAAAATATACATTGTTTACTATAATAAAATAAATTAAAAATGAAACGCTGTTCATTGGTAAGCGCAGCACTGGAGAACGGCTGGACCGATTTGGCTATTTTCAAATTCGGGAAAAACTAAAAGTCCTTTTTCTATGGGATTTTTGTATGCATTATTGGAGTTTGAACAGGACAACGTCTGTCAGGTCAGCTAGTTAATTAATAATGAAAGTCGAATCAATAAGTAAGAATAATAATAAGCTTTGTAGACGTTTTATATTTAGTATTTTTGTAAGGTTGCATAATCAGCCTATAAGGTTCCTACTGCTGAGACACAGGCCTCTTTTCGGTGAGAGGGAGTGGGCCGTAATCCATCACGCGGGCGCAGTGCGGGTTGGTAGATGTCACATATGTCTTTACCTAAAGAATTGTTTTTTGGTGCTAGGACATGTCGGTTTCCTCACGATGTTTTCCTTCACCGTTTTGAGAGCAGTGGTGATGAAATAATTTACACAAAGTAATGCGCCTGTCTGGGTTCGAACCTACGTTCTACAACTTGTAAGTCGCGGCCGTTACCACTTTGACACCACAGCTCTCTGTTTGTAACCTTGATAATGGTGCCGATTCCCTTGTTTACAAACTAAACCAAATTTAAGTTCAGTGCATCTTTTTCTTTCTATTTCATTAAGAAAAGGACAGAAGATAAATTTTAGTTTAGTCCTGTCAAATTAATCAGCGCCTGACACTACTCCATACAAGTTTAGACGTGATTAAAAAGTTGACTACTAAAATTACATCAAATTACGTCAGGTGCTGACTAATTTGACAGGACTAAACTAATATTTTATCTTCCGTCCTTTTCATAATGAAATAGAAAGAAAAAGGAGAGGACCAAATTGGTACAATATTCCGAAGATTTTTAAACGCTAATGTGATATACCTTTTTAGAAAGCTTATTTATTAAGCTACTCGATTATAGTTAAATATGATTTTTTCAGGCGCGCGTTTTTGTGAAAAAGTGAAAAATGTTTCAGTACAAACAAAACACACATTTAAATGTGGCTAAAGTTTTGGTTTTTTGAATACATTGGCATTTTATTATATAATTTTAGCTGCAGCTCCCAGAAATTGAGACAAAAAATATTGAATATCATGACAACGCAATATCAAAACGTGTCGATAGGAAGTCAAAAATCTGTAAATGTCAGAATGACGTTGATTACGTTGAAATAAAAAAAACACCTCCACTGCACTGGTAAAGTTCGCGGGGCGGAGTGTTTTAGTATACTGAGAGTTTTTATATGTATTTATGTATAGAAATACATCAAAAAATGTATTAATGTACTTAATAAAATACAATTATGTATATAGCTGCCTATTTGTATGATAATTTCTCATAAGTAAAAAAAAAGACGTACGGTTCACTGTGGTAGAAGATGATACGACTTGCCAGCTCCTGTGCATCGCAATCCCAGCTGCTAGTAGCCCAATTATTAGCCCTTACCCACTCAATCTAGGAATTACAAAGCACAACGAAATTACTAACAAGAACAACGGAATACGACGATGTCGGTAAGCCGTCTAACGGTTTGGACCGAGCTGCTCCTCACTGACAAGTGACAATGACATTGACATTGTTGACATTTGCCACAGGGCTGCCAGCCCTAAAATATAAATAATGTTTGTAGTTAGTGATGCCAGGATTTTATTTTTCAACACTTGTTTAAAAAAAAAACGGGCGACTGTTAAAAAATGGAATGCCCCAAGACATCACAATAATTACCCTCTTTCAGCCTATATAGCTCAGAAGGCTGTTTCAATTTTCAATTATTTTAGTACCAAGCCCCATACATTTATTGAACGTCTCCTTTAGTTTAGTTTGTGAACAAGGGAATCGGCGCCTATGTTTAATTAAAACCTTGTAAGTGGCCTAATATTTTCTACAAAGATTCCTTTGCAAATGTAAGTTGCCATCATCATCCTTCTCCTATCCTTATTCCAGATTATTTGTTTTCGGCGCAACATGTCTCTTTGTTCCATACTTCTCTAATAGTCGTCGTCTCAGTAGAAACCCCCTTTCTAGCCATACCAACACAATTTACTTCAATTACAATAAAATTATTCACAATCTTTTCTTCTTCCCACCTCTCATCAAAATTGAATCTTATCTTCTCATACCTATCGCATTAATAAGTAACCTACTAAATTAATCTAATAGCCTGAAACAGCGTTGCCCTTTTCCCCAGTAGGTACCACCACATTACTAATAATTAGGTTAAGCGTGTTGTTCGCACAAATTAGAGTTCCTCTCCTCTCAGTTACACGGCACTCACGGAAATGTCAAGGTCAATTATTGATACTTAGCCCCACTGATACGATAAATAAACAAGATTGATCTACACTGGGCCGCAAAGAAAGCTGGTCGGTTATAAAAATGCGATAACTTTTAACATATTTGAGCAATCCTATTAAAATAAAACTAAATTAAAGTTTATTTCATTACAAATATAGGAAGAAGTAAATCCTTTTTATTTCTATTTGGTGATTGTATTATAGAACAAAAATAAAACTTAAGCAATTTTTTTTTTAATTTGAAACCATTTGTTTTACTTTTGAAATTCATTATTCTGATCAAATTCAATTAAAAAAACATGCCACCAACTTCTGAAGAGTGTACGAGAATTGTGACAATGCTTGAAGACGGCCGCAGTTAGCGTTATACGAGCGAGAACTGTTGGTGTGTCGCTGTCAATCGTTCAAAGAGAGCTCCATCGATTTGAAGAGACTGGATACAATATTTTACACCAGGAACAGGCCGAACAAGGTGCACGACAGCGCGGGAGCCTCGATGAATATGATCGATTAGAAATATAATCGACGAATATAATCGATTTCAAACGGCTGTTGAAGTCAAAAATCACCTTCTTCGTGCTGGAGTGAGCAATCCGAGCACGTGTACTAAGGAGGCGACGTGCTTAAGCAAAGACTTGCTCAAGATTTATTAATATTCATATTATCGTCATTTGCATTCCATAATGTTTAAGGGTGTTACAGTGGTTAAGGTACAATTACGGACCCTGTAGGGCACAACCAAAAGACGCCTTCATAAAAAAAAAAAAAACAAAAAAAAAGTTTTTTTTAAAATCAATTAACAATTTTTATAATAGGTTATTATCATTTATTAGTAGACATAACATTTATTATATTGAGATCAGTTATATTAAGTTGTACATAATAATAATAATTATTTGTTAAGGTCAATTATTATTATTTTGCTAACTATATTACTTTTAATCTTTGCTATAAGTATCTATTAGATATATACTATATTATTTTAATTATTGTGAACGTGAGGACTATGTGGGTAATTGTTCCAGTTTTAATCATGTTCTGGCAGTTTGAGTAGTTTATGCGGCCTACCCAAACGTACTTTCTTTGGTATTGTTCGTCGAATCGTTGAGTTCCTTAAGTTTTGAGTTGAGCTGCATGGTTACTGACAAATACGTGCACTGACTGGACAGGTCCACTCAAACTGTGTGGCTCATTCCTCAAAAGATCATTTTAGACACCGATCTATACATAGCCTTCCCATGATCTGTCCAAGATTTTGTCTGGGCTTTAAAAGAGAATGTGACCTCTGAGTTTGTTTCGGCCTTTCTTAGAGTAGTCAGATAGGAAACGCCGGACTCACCTGGTTTACAAAAAAATAATGTTTTACATGTAAAAGTGTTTGTACAAACCTACGTACAGAAATAAAATCATTTATCACACAATTAAACATAATATAATTTAGACAGACCTACAAGTGGTCCCAAACTCGAAAGGCAGCATTGAAATTCAAGGCTGAGCTACGGTATACACATGAATTAGACTGTGGGTGACTGATCAAGAGTAACGTTTTCGGACGAGTCGATTGCTATACGTGGCTCACATTGAAAGTTTTTAGAAATTAAAAAACGGAGCGATATAGAAGCCTGTTAATATTTGTATTGCTTTTCAAAGAAGTCTCTGTTCCTTTCTAAGCACCGTCGCAAGCGATGGAACCATCGACTAAAGCAGTGGGCCCACTCTTCTTTACGGATTTCTGCCACGCCTTTTTCAAACGCAGCCACGGCATCTTCAGGGTTCATAAAACAATTTCCTCTAAGTTTATCTTCACAAGGTACCCGGTCAGGACTGTAAGGGGGATGACTTACTAATTCCACACTTTCGATAGACAAATATTCGATAGTCCAACCGGCGGAGTGAACTGGAGCGGTGTCGTGGTGGAGGAGGATCCAGCTTCTTGGGCGCTGCTCGCTGTCTAACATTTTCCAAGACAACTGGTAAACAATGACGGACCTACCAATCTGCAGTAACAGTCTTTTTATCTTCTAGGACAATTGTTGCGAAATGACCCGTCCGTTCAAAGTATGAGTCAATAATCTTTATCCCTTGACTTCTGCCCTTCTTTACTTTTGTCAGCAAATCTTCGAATGGAAACATCCATTGCGCAGATTGTCTTTTGGTTTCGGGCTCGTAACAATATATCCAGCTTTCATCACATGTGACGATGTCATGATAGAGCATTCTAGTCACGTCCGTCATATGTACTTTTCACGCATTGAGAGGCACCAATCCAAACGACGGCGTTTTAGATCTTCCGTCAAATGATGAGGTATCCATCTACCACAAAGCATTCTGACACCTAAATGTTCATGTAAGACTTTTTGACCTTGACTGTCCAAATCCGTAGATATATCACCCTTCTATCAGTTTATATCATTCGCCGCGCAACACTCACGATATCTTTAGTAGTTGCCGTAAAAGGACGTCCTTCTCGCGAATCATCAGTGAGTGTGCTTTGACCAAGTTTAAACGGGGGCTTCGTCATGAAATGCTATTCGAAGTCTATCGTAACATTGTTGCTGAGTAAGACCGCATCGAAAGTCGTAATAAATCATTGAACGAAAATTTTCTCTAGTCAAATCCATTTCGACCCACGACAGAGACTTTGGAAATTGCTGCCAATTTGTAAAAACAAATGACATATGAGTTCATTACACATCTACAGATTCCCAGAGAGTTCCTAATTCGAAACTAAAATGAATTTTTCATCGGCTGTCATTCTTACTGGCCTATTCTAAATACTTTCAATGTGATGCGTGTACACGCACGATGGGAGGCAAAGAGTCTTATCCAAAATATATTTCAAAATGTTAAACTTTTATCATCATCATCATCATCAGCCTATATTCGTCCACTGCTAGACGTAGGCCTCTCCTAGTGAACGCCACTGAGCCCGATCTTCGGCTCTCCTGATCCAGTCTCAGCCAGCCGCCTTTCGCAAGTCGTCACTCCACCTGGCCGGCGGGCGTCCCACACTACGTTTTCCTAAACGCGGTCTCCACTCTAAAACTCATTTTCCCCAACGATTGTCGGCTCTACGAGAGATGTAAACTTTTATATGACATACATTTAAGCACTATAAAATTGTCTATACCTCGCTACCTCGCTTGCTAGCTCCAATATTTTGGACGGTATTGTGGTTTTTGTTACCGACCCGCTTTCTTTGCCGCCCAGTGTTTTAATATTTACAGGTATATTATGTGAGAACAGTGTTGGCCCAGCGGTAACGGCCGCGACTTGCGAGTTGTAGGTCGTAGGTTCGAAACCTGACAGCCGCTTTACTTTTTGTAAATTATTTCATCACCACTGCTTTCAAAACGGTGAGGAAATCGGCCTAGAACCAAAAAATCGAAGTCATGTGACGTCTACCAACCCGTACTGGGCCTGCGTGGTGGATTACGGGCCACTCCCTCTCACAGAGATGACGCCTGTGTCCCAGCAGTGGGAATATTAAAGGCTGATTATGCATATTGTGTACCTACCGTTACCTAAGTATTAAGCTCAGGTTAAACTAAGGCGAATCGCATGGGATTGTCTTAATTATTAGGAAGTCACGCAGCTATTCGCGCCAGTTTGAACACATCCATAAAAGTAAGCTGACACAGTCGGCGCGAGCAAATTTCGTACCGCATCTTGCGCGAGATTCGCCTCAGTTTAGCTAGAGCTTTAGGCATTGCCTCTCAACAGGAGTTCTGAAATCCTATATTATGTAGGTAAGTACCTAAGTTAACACAGTCAGACTCGATTTATTTGCTGCATACAGACATTAAATCTGACTATAGTAATGTAGACGCCAATCGATCGTGCAATAACTGTATCCGCCAACAATCAATCAATTAACCAAATTTTGCCTAAATCATAGGTTCTCAACGTGGGCGATAACGTCCCTCGTGGGCGTTTGAGACTTTCAGAGGGTAGTAGAAGACACAGAGACCATTAAATATAATCCTGGCAGTACTTGTTTCAGATTTGCGACAGATGGCAAGTAAAACAAATTGGGGGCTCTAAACAAAATACTCAAAGTAGGCAAAATATGGTTCTGAACCTATGGCAAAAAATGAATTCCTTAATTTGTAATATTATGCTTTTATTTCTCGGAGCGGTAGGCAAAGGCGTTAATAGCACACCCGCATTAGTTCAGAATAGAATACTCTTTATTATGTACCTACACAAAAAAAATTACAGATATAAATGTAGAAATTTTACATAGGGTGACATAATGGGCGGCCTTATCGCTAAAAGCGATCTTTTACAGACAACCTTTGAATGGATTAAAGGAAAAATGAGAGACAATACTGCAGGTAGTCAGTGGTGTACCAATTACATATACAATAAATATACAAAAGACATATACTTATGTACAATAATAAACATGAAACAAGAGCAAGGAAACTATTATGAAATGATGATGTTTAAGGAGAGAGGAAGTGTTTTTTAATCAGAATTTTAAAAGTGGACAGAGATTGAGCACGCCTGATCGACACGGGCAAGGCATTCCATAATCGTACTGCTTGAACTGTAAAAGACTTGTTATAAAAACTGGTGGAATGCATCGGCATCTCTAGTCTTAAGTTTTCCGGTGTCCTCAGATATTTATTATGTGTGTCATGAAGGAACTTGAAACGTTCTTTAAGATAAGAGGGGGTTTTAGGGCTGAACAGAATACTGTAGAGCTGAAACAAGATATGAGAATTCCGGCGAAGACGTATAGGAAGGAAGCAACTTCAGCTTTGTACGAAATTCAGAAATGTGATCATATTTGCGCAGCCAAATATAAATCTTATGCAAAAGTTTTGAAGTCGCTCAAGTTTATCTAGTTGTGCCTCAGTTAGATCGAGATAACTGACATCGGCGTAGTCAAGGATGGGAAGCAAAAGGGATTGTACAAGCGCAGTTTTAGTGGCAGTTGCAAGAAAGTTCCGCAATCGTCTCAGGGACTTACCAGATGCAAAAATTTTGCGACTTACGCCCTGTAACTGAACTATTCAGTCTACTCTCAAGACACTAAGCTGTAATTTTGCTCGACCATGGAATCAAACACAGGGCCCACGCTCAGTATTCGTCTATTCCTCTTCGTCATCTTAGATCTCTATACATTATTATTCTTACACAAATTGTATTCAAATTGCTTTTACCGAAATCTCCACCGTATTTCGACCAGAAGTAACGACCTAGTCTTATTTCAAGTTATTAATTCAGTCTCGAAACTTCACGCAAACAACTTATTAGAGCAAGTTTAAGCTGCGAAAGCAGTTTGACTCAGTCCAGTCTTTTGATTGAAGCATTACCATGGTAAACAATTATATCATTCGGAAAATTGCTTTTTCATTTTGTGGTTATTCTAGAAACATTTTGCCTTGACAAGAAATATTTATTGGGTCTAATAACTTAATTTGCATACAAATTAAATAAAAATAATAAATTATCCTAACTGCAAACGCGTCGAAAAACTCATCCGTATTGCTATCAACTGGTAATGTGCCCAAGAGACTAGCGGCATTACCACGCTGTATGGCAATACTTAGCCTCTGGCCCAGTTTAAAGCCAGCCCTTAGGTCAATTAAACTTTTAGACATTTCTTTAATGTTCTCTATATGAGCACTCCGACCACACACACGGCTTTCAACCGCAAACGTCTCGGTAATATATATTCCGACAAGGTTATTACATATAATGGGCCTAACTATGGTAATTGAAATAACCTTAATTCGATGCTATCTGTCATTATTAAGCAAGAAAGAATCTTACTTGCACCTAAATCATCTGAAGAGGCTAAACTCTTCACCTATCCGTGGTCTGACCTCGGCAATCGTACCTAGACCTTCGATTGACCCTTGCTGCTGTTCTGCTGTTATGACTTTGCCACGAGCAACTTAATAAGTGTTGTGAATAAAAGAACAGACTTGGTCTTATGAAAATGGTTTAGTGTTTATAGACTCAGACCAAATAGTTTAAGTTTTACGATTTTGTAAACCAATTACTTACCATTTTGCTAGCACGGCAGGCTGTGCTGGCCGCTCCTGTGGCTGCTGAGACCCTCAAGCGGCGCAAATACTGTAACCTTATAGGTAACTACAGTTTTGAGCCGTTTGGGGTTGAAACGCTCGGATCATGGGGCCGGAGTGCGCGTATCCTTTATAAGGAAATTTATCGCAGACTGGTCGACACTTCACGTGGTTTTTCTTTGGTCAATGAATTAGTATTGCCATTCAGCGTGGCAATGCTGCCAGCCTTGTGGGCACGTTTCCGGATAACAGCGATGCGGACGAGTACGTTGACGCAGTTTCCTTTGGTTTTGTATTTATTTGTATAGTTAGTTAGTCATTTAATTTAGTACCTATTGTAAGTAGTTAACTGTAATTGTAAAATAAATATATTACTTACCTACATTTTAATAACTCCATGCCACGATTCCTGGTGACATTAAAGGATTTGTAAAGTGGTCCAAAAAGCCTTTTGAAAAGAAAGTCCATAAACTAGTCAAGATAAAAAAAAAATTGACAACGTTTCGAGCCCGTTCAGTTTTCCTAGTAACTGCCCAACCGCTTAAAAGCCTTGTCCCCATTCCCGCTTCCTTATAGGATGTTGACTTTCTGTCATTAATTAAAAACAAAAGAACGATACTTTATTGTTATCTAGGGCATTTTGTTTATTTGATTTTGAGGACGTCCCAAATGACGGATTTGATTCAAATGTAAAAAACAAAACACAATTATCTATTTCATAAATAATTGTTTTATCTATAGCACCTACCTATAGTATATACCTACTAATGTTATAAAGAGGTACAATTAGTGAGTTTGAGTATGCCTGCATACAAACTTACTAATGGTACCTCTTTATTATATCAATCTAACTAATGATCCGATTCTGAAAATGATTTCAATAACGAGAAGCTACAAGCATTGCCGAGAGTCATACGATATATTTTATGTTAAAACAAGAATAGAGAACGCGGGTAGATGCTAGTAATACATATATAATTGTTTTATAATAATACTACTACTCCACTTTTGATAGGTGGGTATCTACGCCTGCTCCACCCAGAAAAAAGTGCAACTGTCTGTGCTAATTATAAATGCATGGGAACATTAACTACTCTAGCTAAATCCTTAGCAGCTTTCTGTCCAACTATCTCCAAGCAATAGCTTTTTTCAAAACGCTATTTTCATACTTCTGTTCTGTTTGGCTCTTATCGAATCACGGAGTCATTATTGTTATAACTGCATGATTTATTTGTATATATCTCATTTAATAAGTGAACTGTTTGTGTTCTTAATGAGAATAAATTCTTTAAACCGAAACCGAGTTACCGTTGTTTCCGTGGAAAGCTGCGGTGGCACAAAAAAATATATGGCGTTACACAACCAAATCAGATTCCTCTAAAGATGTACAAAAGCCATAGTAAACATGTATGTACCTACAAAACTAATCCTCAAACAAAACTAGCGTGTAAACTAACCACAACCAACTTTGTTTTGTATAAACTGGTGAAAGGTTTAATATTATGGAATGACCAAACCTACTCGTGATAAAGTTACACGATGTTTGGAAATCCTGTACACCAGCTGGCGTGTAGGGACCTTTGCATCTATACACGAGTATAATAAATGAAACCACATCGAAATTGGGTCAGTGCTTCTGGAGTTACAAAGTACAAAACATGTTTTATAAAGGGTGGTGTTGTCTGTGAATTAATTATTTTTGTAATGGTTTATTAATTACTTCTAACAATTTTAAAGGTCATCAAGTGATGTAGGACGGGCAGCATGTGACCTAGACGTATCCTCAGAGTTCAGACGTACCTAGCTAGAAACTACGGTGACGCATGCGTTAGTTTCTGCCATCTTCAAATTTGAATAGAGTTTTTCAGTTGAGTAAATTGTTTGTGATGACTCATAAGATTTGCTAAATTATTACCCTAATATGAGTTACTTACTTTTGAAGTGTTTCAAACCATTACACAAAATGGACCATCTAAAGATTGCATTAACTTCGAGATTCCTTGTGACTTCTTACAACCCTTTTTATTTGCACATTTTGTATGCTGCTCATTTCCTCGCAGTTGCCGAGAATATTTTGTAGCCAAGTCTAGTTCATTATCTGCATTTATCAACGCCGACACTTGTTTTATATCCATTTAAATTGTATAATTACTGTAATTTGTTGTTGAGCAAGTAGTTTTTTTTTTTAAATTAAAGCTTTTGAAGTATAATTATGAAATGATGAAAATTATTATGAATATTAAAGTTTTTCTTTTCATCTTCGCAAATGAGTTCCTGTTGGACAATTTTAATGAACCGTTGTCAACTCTTAATGATGGTTTAAATCGTCATTAATTAATTATTCATTAAAATAGTCTATATACGAGTTTTTAAATTAATGTCAGTGTTTGGTTTTCAATTTGAAACAATATAATATAAATGTATCATGTAAAAACCCTTCACTCAAACACATTTTTAGTTAGAAGGTGTATTTCTGGATGAAATATTGAATACAACAGAGATTGCTGAGATGTGCTCAAAAGATTATAATTCGGGTGATTCTTTCAACAATAAGGGACATATTTGGCATACATTACTCATTATGATATGAAAGAATTAAGTTGGACAGGTAATTCGTATCAATTTCGAGAATAAGCGAACACAAAGTTGTATATCTTCCGATCGCGAGTCCACACGTCCAACTTAGTTTAGCTTCGTAGTTACAAGTCGTGGGTATTGGCGCGCCAATACCACAAACTTACGCCATGGCGTAAGTTTCAATAACATCGAGCCAACAGATGTCATCTCTGAACTTCGTGCTGGTGACGTTATAATTGCACTAGTTGTTACGAACACTTGAAGGCAATTAATAAATCAGAGTTCAAGTATTATTAATTATTGCGATAGATTTTCGTATATTTGCGACAGTTTTATTTAGTGTTTTATGGATCAATGGACTAAATTTACTCGTGGCTAAATAATAACAGCCACATGGTTCGATCTTCAAGGTTAAGCAACGGTTGCCGAGGTCAGTCCGTGGATGGGTGACCATCCATAACTTTCTGAGACCGCTCTGACGCTCGGAAGCTTCGTGAAGTCGTTGGTCCCAGCTGTCATTCATAGATCTTCGACAGACGTTACGGGTAGTCAGAAGCCCAAAAAGTTTGACAACCAGTCTTAGTAACCCATGCAGTCACCCAGTAACTGGGTTGAGGAGGCCAGATAGGCAGTCCTCCGTGTTAAATACTGGTATTCAGCTCCATCCGATTGTGCTGGAAGCCGAACTCAATAGAGTTGGGAAAGGGCTAGGTAGATTGATTTGAACCGAATTTCCCTTAAATTCTTCGGTTCCTAGAATAAGCCTCAATATCGATGTTCTATACTATTACAGTTTAAATTATAGCTACCACCTTATCTATTCTGTTGACTAACAAAAGGGTAGGCCAAATGCAATTAATAACGTATCAGTGGAGTAAACCTACATTCATTGACAGGCTGATTACAACCTTTCCATTGACCATTTTCATTTTATAGATAACATTACAAAACAAGAATTTAAGACACCCCGCAATGTATTAATTACGTGTTACTATGAATATAAAGCCGGTGGCAAAACATTGTTGCGCAACTTGTTTTTGTGTTACTATAACAAGTTTTAGGCAACACTGCATTCAGAGGTTAGTACGGCTTAGGCCACACGTCAGTGGTTACAAAACCATTATAAGTTGGTTTCGTTCTTATATATTGAAACTCCATACAGCCAGGCAAAATCCGTTAATTTTGATTATTCGACAACATTCATTGCGACATTTACGTTGTCGAGTATTTTGCAATGGATAAGAAATTTCCTTCAAATCCTTTGGATTGTTAAAGAAAGTATGTGAAAAGCAATTAGGGTGCAGCTCAATTTCAAAGTGTTACAACTGACGTGTTGTGTTACATATTATACGTATCAACAAATGTTTCCAGCATCACCAAAAACATGTTACTGCCACAATGTTGCGTAACTTTGTATAATATTTGGCTTATAGTGTCGCTGAATCAGCCGATTTAATATAATGGCAGTGAACCGCCGCCGAACGAAGCAATCATAAATTATTAGCTATCATTATTCTGAACGTTATTTATGTTCATTATTGAGGGAATTATCGTATTAATTTGGACGGCGTCCCGTGGAGCGATAACTATATTTAAGTAAAAGTAAGTATGTCATTTATGGTCGTGAACGTTATAGGTTGCGTCCTTATGACCATTACCTAGTAAATTAATGGTCATTGGGAAATTGGGATGATGACAATGTTTATTAGACGGATTGTTATTTTGATGATAGGTACACCTACCCACTGATACTTACACAAGTTTACCACCATTTTAATATACCTGGGACCAAACAGAAAAGAACTTGTTCTTTGTGATTCTCTCCTTTTTCTTATTAGGCTTTTACGATGCACACTATTTTGTCTGTTTTCTTTTAACTTTTTTTTTTGTGACTCCGTTGACAATGTTGTGGGTTACATGTATAATAATATAAATATGGTATAGACTGTGTATAAATGTATTTCTAAGTATTGTGCTATATTAAGAATCTCTAGTTAAGCTTGGCATGTAACTGTTTTTGTCCCTAACAAATAAAATAAAATAAACATTCTGGAAGAAAATCGTGGCCGTTGTATGCTTGGAAAAAATGTAGGTCATTCCTGTGGTTGTCTTGTAGATTACAATCTGTCATTTGTTGAATTATATGACGGACGGACGGCTTTCCCGAATGTTCATGATTTTTAAGCCTAATTCCTGGCACCGATAATGGAAGCTCAGAAATGATAAGCAATACATTTATAATATATGTATATATGTCGGAACAAGAGGCCGATTGGAGCTGGATTCATCACCGTTGAACTTTTTACTGGGCGTAGATGTGTGTTGTGGGCGAAAAGAAAAACTCTGAAGATGATTATTGATTTTTAGGTTATATTTGAAGTCCACAAAATTGATAAAACAAAACGTAGGACAGTTTCTAAGCACTTGTTGTCCGTACGGATGTCCGATGGTAAAGAGAGCTGCGCCACGCCGCTGTAGCGCTCTCGTCGACTCACACGAACGTCATGCTGGACTCTGTCGAAGCGCGCCAACTTCACACTTGCATTTCGTTGTCAAATGGCATCCCGTACTCGTGACTCTTCCGATATATGTATTGGCTATATATTGCATTACTATCGTAATACCATCTATAACCACAAAAGATAGCATAGGACCCAAATAGACAGCTCACTACTAAAACCCCGTTATTACCTACTCCCTCCTCAAATGGGGAGATAAAATAATGTACTTACTTACTATCTTAGTACTGCTTTTATTACCCCCATCCATTTGAGAGGAATGGAAGCTATATCTGTTCACTTATTTTCAAGGATTCCTTTCTAGAACCGTACCTGCCAAGTCTAAGTGGTTCCATCTTATGAGAACTTGAATATCGGTTTATGACTAGAATCTTTATTGAATTCCAAATAGACTCAACGTAGTGTTTTGCAATGGTAGTAGATAACAAACAGAAGTGGATTTCTACGACCTTTATTGAATATTATTATTTTGGGATGGAATAAAACCTCATTTCTTATTGCGGTCGATCAGAGTAGTCGTTGACGGTTGATCTTCTGACCTTATGGCCATTGATGACGGAGTTCCTCAGGGGTCTGTTCTCTCTGCAACTCTTTTCCTGCTGCACATTAATGACCAACTTCAGTCTGGTATTGTTGGATACGCAGATCACAGTACTGTTACAGAGAGATACTTGTCCAGCGCAAAACCCAACGGGCCAAGGTTCGTTCATTGAGAGAGGTCATGGTAGAACCTACTGATTTGATCTTAAGCCTTGTCCGCCAGTGGGATGATGACAATCTAGCCTGTTTTAACGCCACCAAAATACAAGCGTGTTTTTTTACCGCTAAAATGAGTCGTTTTGATCAAACTGCTTCTTTTCGGGGTACATCTGTTCCTGTAACTGATCGGCTCAAGCTCGCATGAAGTTGACATCAGGTCTCAACCTCGGCGCCACCATCGAGTATAAAGCTCAACAAGCGGCTAAGAAACTGGGCATCCTAAATAGAGTGAAGCGATACTTTACGCTTGCACAGCTTCTGACCCTTTACAAAGCGCAAGTCCGATCCTACATGGAGTATTGCAGTCGCCTTTGGGATAGCTCAGCAAAGTACCAACTTGCCGCGCTTGACTCGGTAGAACGTAGAGCTAAAAGGGTCATTGGCGACGTAAAACTTGTGGATGCCAAGGTTCACCGCTTTGCTCATCGCCGCAAGGTTGCCTGCTTGTCGCGCTTCTACAGATTGTACTTTGGTGAGTGTGCCCAAGAACTCCACGACCTTATCTCACTGGCCCCCTTCTTCCATCGGTAATTTAGACGCACTGAAAGTTACCATCCTTACCTTGTTGCTATTCCACCGATTTGCACTAAGCGTTTCCAAATGTATTTCGTAATGCGTACTGGAACTCTCTGCCTGCGTCTGTGTTTCCGAACGCATAAAACCCTAATCTCTTCAAAGTGAGAGTGAACAGGCTTCTTCTGGGTAAGCTCACTCCACCGTCGACTCTGTCTCTGTCACCACTGACCTAGACTAGAGTCAAGAGCAAACCGCTCTTAAATAAAATAATAAAAAGAAAAAAAAGATGAAGAATAGACATAAATGTCCGTGTCCAATAATGTTACCGTGCAAGAGTGCTAGTATTCTAAAAACGTGTCTTGCTTTCGTGCCCAAATCTTTCTTAAGCGTTATTTAGGGATATGCCTGCATACGGTTGAAAACAAACAGTTTATCTGCCCCTGTCCCTTAGGAATTACTTGTGCTTAAGGGTAAAGATTGTTAAGAGTTGGTACCTCAGATCATATAAACACAGGTTGGTACTGTTAGGCCCCGTTCACGGCCTCGTGCAAATTGACTTGCGTCGAGCGACACGCGCACGCTTCATCTGTTTCTGTCCGTCAATCTGCGAACCCCGTCGCGGTGACTCGCAGCATGCTCTAAAGAACTTATTTCATTTGTTTTCTTGGCAGTTGCTGTTGCAAGGCGCGTGTCGCTTGAGCATGTTGCTCGTGGCTATTGCGTTAGGTGGATTCAATAAATTAACTCTGTGTTCTTTCTTGTTTCAGAATATATCAATACTAGTGGTGCTGTTGTACAGTTGGAGAATTGGCGTCAATGCCAAGAGGTATAAAGAACTGGACGACGTTTATTATGGTAAGTACACACCACTATATATTTGGTAATAGACGACAAACGTGGTTGAAAACATACTTACGAAAAACATACTTTAACACACTCAAATCCTGTGACCACTTCCGATTGTGATTAATTTCCTTTATGTGTTGTTTCCGATTGTGTTTAATATAACCGTTTTTTCTATGGGTTAGTGTCCTTTTATTCGAATATTTTACATCATCGACATCGATATTGACACTGAACGTCATAAGGTAAACGGTAGCTAAAATGCGATTTTTACCGTAAACGATGTAGTATTAACATCGTTTAGAATAAAATCGCAATTTCGTAAAAAGGTCGCTAACGATACGGTCGGCGGGTCAGAGCTCGATATACAGGATGTATTTTTGACACGGGGGAATAAGGGCTGGTACCTTAACAGTTGTAGTTACTGAAAAACTACAGTCCTTATTTTTTTGGGAAATAATGATGCCCGTTCACAGATTTTGAAACAAAATGACAGTCAGCAAAAAAATTGAAAATTTTCACAAAACCTGCCCTTACTGACCCATCTCAAAAATCCACCCCGTGTTTACGTAAAACTGGTATAATTTTGAAATATAATTTTATGCATTTACACGAAAAATAAAAAACTAATAAAAAGCAAAATTCTGCGAAACGTTTTACATTAAATTAACAACGGTCTAATTATCAAAGAAAACCTATTAGATATGTGAAAAAAACCGGCAAATATACTTTGTGAAAGCATTTAAGTAGGGCTATAGGTACACAATTAATATTTTTTGAGTTAGATAGGATTGATTTGACCCTATCTCATATAATATATAATTATGAGTACTTTGTTCTTAACACTTTTGATAGTCAACCTTGCTATGCCAACTTTTGTTTAAGAAATATTTAACTGGTCCTCGAAAAACTGTAAGACCTTTAATGATGAACGCTTAATGATGGGGGGACTTGTGGCTTAGTAATGACAGCCGCACGGGTCGGTCGATCAGGTTAAGCTACGCTTGCCGCGGTTGGTCCGTGGAGGGTTGACCATCTTTACATACCAAGACCCCTCCGTGCCTGGGACAACACGTTAAGCCGTTAGTCCCGGCTGTCATTCGTAGATCTTTGACAGTCGTTACGGGTCGTCAGAAGCCCGAAGGCCCAAGGGGTATCGTATTACCCAGTAACTGGGTTGTGGAGGTCAGATAGGCAGGCGCTCCATGTAAAATACAGGTATTCAGCTGCATCCGGTTAGACTGGAAGCCGACCCCAACAAAGTTGGGAAAAGGCTAGGCCGATGATGATGATGAATGCTGAATGCTTAAAAAATGTACCTCTTTTTAACTTTCTGGCCCTTTCTCACAGTTGGTCGCAGTAACTAAGTTAGGGTACCCTGACCAAACGGGTTAGGTTAGGTTAGAACGGCCCTGTATGGGGCCCCGGTGTGGGCCTCTGACCTGACGGCTGGCAGCATCGCTGTTTTGCGAAAGCCGCAGAGGGCGATGGCCGTCAGAGTCATCAGGGGGTATCGCACGATCTCCTACGAGGCGGGCTGCGTACTGGCCGGATCCCCGCCCTGGGACCTCGAGGCGATATTACTAGCGTCATTGTATCGGTGGCGCGAGGAAGCGAGGGCGCGGGGCGAGGGACCGATGCAGCGACACATGGAGCTGCGTCGGTCTCAGCTTCGTGAGGTCCTGGTGGCGGAATGGCGGGACAGGCTCTCACGCCCTACCGCCTCGCCGCCTCGTCACCATCGAGGCGGTCCGGCCGGTGCTCGAGCGCTGGCTCGGGAGAAGGCACGGCTCCCACTCATTTCGGGCGACGCAGGTGCTCTCGGTGCATGGTTGCTTCGGGAAGTACCTGTGTCGCATAAACAGGGAGCCGGACGCCCGGTGTCACCACTGCGTTGACTGCCGGGAGGACACGGCGCGGCATACGCTGGCAGAGTGTGCCGCTTGGGAAGAGCCGCGCTGTGCCCTGATCTTAGAAGTAGCCAGTGGTGACTTGTCGCTGCCGGCCATAGTCGAGTCGATGGTCGGCAGCGCCGAGTCCTGGGACGCGGTGGTCTCCTTCTGCGAAACAGTCGTCTCGCAGAAGGAGGCTGCGGAAAGGGAGAGGGAGATTTCATCCACTCACCAGGCCCGCAGAAGGCGCACCGGGCGTCGGCGGAGGGCGGATAACGCTCTCTTCCAGCCCCCCTAAATAGGTCCAGGGGCGACGGACTCGGGGTCGTCCGTCGCCCCCACACATCAGGACCCGAGGTGGCGTCGCGTACGCGCGCCCCTCTTAGACGTCGCGGGGGGCGTCAAACACCTCACCCCCAGACGAGCGTTGCAGAAGGATCGTACGTTCCCGCAACCCCTGGCGTAAGTTTTTAGTCAGTAAGAGTCTGACAGACCCCGCCGCCTTTTTTTTTTTTTTTTTACGGGGGGAAATCCTCATGGACTACCTCCGCCTGGGGAAAAGGCGGAGGGGCGTGCCGGACTCTTACCGGCTAAAACCACCCCGGTGTCTCCTCGCACGTGCGCGCGGGGCCGCGGGAATCGAAATTCTTCCGCAGCCCCACACTAGTGCTGGCCCGGTCTGTCCGGGCCTCGTCTCCTGCACGGGGTAGTGAGGTGTTTAACTACCCCGTGCATCGCCTCAGAGGCGCACGCCGACACCCGCGCGCGCCTTCGCCTCGGGTCCATCAAATAGGGGGCGAGGACTTCCCCAAGTCCCACGCCCCAGGACCCATTCATGGGGGCCGGAAAAGGGCGTTGTCCGCCCTTCTCCTGCGCCCGGTGCGCCTTCTGCGGCCGGGGAAGGGAGTCGAGATCTCCCTCTCCCGTTCCGCAGTTTCCTTCTGCGACATCACGTCCTCGCAGAAGGACACCACCGCGTCCCACGACTCTGCGCTACCGACCATCCTCCGCACTACGGCCGGCAGCGACAGATCGCCTCCTACTTCATTTGTGAGGACACAGCGCTGCTCCTCCCAAGCTACACACTCGGCGAGCGTGTGTTGCGCCGTGTCCTCCCCGCAATGGACGCAATGGTGGCACCGAGCGTCCGGCTCCCTGCCTATGCGACACAGGTACTTGCCGAAGCAGCCGTGCCCCGACAGCACCTGCGTCACCCTAAACGACAGGGAGCCGTGCCTTCTCCCGAGCCAGTCGTCGAGTACTGGCCGGATCGCCTCGACGGTAGCGAGGCCGGCGGTAGGGCGCATAAGCCTTAGCCGCCATTCCGCCACCAAGACCTGATGGAGCTCCTCTCGGCGCAGCGCGATCTGCCGCTGCACCGGCCTCGAGCCCCGTGCCCGCTCTTCCTCGCGCCATCGATATAATGACGCGAGTACTTTCGCCTCTAGGTCCCAGGGCGGGGATCCGGCCAGGACGCAAGCCGCCTCGTAGGAAATCGTGCGGTACCCGCGGACGACTCTGACGGCCATCGCCCTCTGCGGTTTACGCAGAATGGCGAGAGTGCCGGCCGTCATGTCCATCGCCCACACAGGGGCCCCATACAGGGCCATGGACCGCACGATTCCCACGTACAACCGCCTACAGGCGGCGCTCGGGCCCCCCAAGTTAGGAAGCAACGTTGAAAGCGCGCCCGCTGCACCCATCAGCTTGGGCGCCAGCCGCCGGAAGTGGGGCCCGAATCCCCATCGGCTGTCGAGCACCAATCCCAGATACTTCATGGTGGACTCGACAGCCATCCGGGCCCCGCTGACCACGATGTGTGATCCCGGCGCCGGCGCACGTCGGGGGCCATGAAACACCATGGCCTCCGACTTGTTTAGGGCCACCTCCAGGCCCAGGCGCCGGATGCGGTTCACCACCTGTGACACCGCAGCCGTGGCTATCAACGTCGCTTCCCTGTGCGAGCTCCCCCGGGCAGCGACAAGCGTGTCGTCCGCATAACACGTCAAGTCGGCGCCCGACGGGAGCTCGCCTCTCAGCACCCAGTCATAGCCGATGTTCCACAGGAGCGGTCCCAAGACCGATCCCTGTGGAACACCGCACGACATGAGGTGCCGACCGGCACCGTCACGTCCCCGATAAGTGACGCATCTATCCTCCAGATAAGCCCCTACCGTACGGCGGAGGT
The DNA here is from genome assembly GCA_937001585.2 of Brachylomia viminalis. NCBI lineage: Eukaryota > Metazoa > Arthropoda > Insecta > Lepidoptera > Noctuidae > Brachylomia > Brachylomia viminalis. Next base: position 18,760,890 of record OW443299.2, read on the forward strand.
AGGGAGGCACGCGATGGTATTTCAGTGCCTCCCGAATACAACTCCAGGGTAGGGTGTTGAATGCGTTGGAGATGTCTAAAGACACCGCCAGCACCACCCCACCCTGGGACACCGTCTCCTCCGCCAGGGTCCTCACGCGCATGATGGCGTCTATGGTGGAGCGCCCCCGACGAAAACCGAATTGGTTGTCGTCCAGGTCCGGCCCCTCCCTGCACAAGTGGCTGACGAGGCGATCTGCGATAATGCGCTCAAAAAGTTTGCCCGCCTCGTCGAGCAGCACTATGGACCGATACGCGGACGGCGAGTCCGCTGGGCGCCCCTCCTTCCTGAGCAGGACCAGCCTCCCCTCCTTCCACACACTGGGAAACTGACCCTGCTCGAGACATGCCGTGAAGAGCCCCCTCAGCTGGGGCTCTAGCTCCTTCAGAGCCAGGACGAGAGCTCGACCAGGAACTCCGTCGGGTCCGGGCGCTGTGTTCTTAGCCCGGAGTCGCGACACGGCCGCTCTCGTCTCTGCTTGCGTCACCTCGGGGACATCGGTGCTCTCCTCTTCTGAAGAGTCTGTGGCTGAGGGCGAAGCCATCGCCGGGGGAACGTGTCCCGCTCGCTCAGGGAAGAGGGCCGATACTACCGCCTCTAGCAACTGGGGTTGCATGCTTTGCACCAGTGGAGGCGCCCAGGGACGCAACTTGCCCCGTACCCAACGGTATGGGCGCCCCCACGGATCCCGATCTAGGGACCCCAGCAGCTCTTCCCTGGCACGCAACTTAGAGTCGCCGATGGCCAGCCACAGAGTCTCCTTGGACGCGCGGTACACCTCATACAGCGCGTCTTCCTCGACGGGATCCCGTCGACGTCGTCTCCGGTATCGTGTGTACTGGCGGCGAGCCGCAACGCACTCAACGCGCAGCCGCGCGATCTCGTCGGTCCACCAGTACACCTGGCGCCTTGCGGACTGTTGGCGGACACGGGGCATGGACGCGTCGCAGATCTGCGTCATCGCCCCGCGAAACCACAGCGCCACCGCTTCGACGTCGACGGGGCCGTCCGTCGTCGACTCCCAAATCCAGGACTGGACTATGGCAGCTTCCTCGAGTAGTTCCTTGTCGATGCGCTTAAGCGCCCAACGCGGGCCGTCGTTAATCGGGGTTGTTGGATGGCGGCCGCTCGCGGTCTGGGCAGAGACGTCGAACCGGATATACCGATGGTCCGACAGCGTCTCCACCCCCACGGCGACACGCCAGTCGCGGACTCGGCTGGCGACAGAAGGGCTAGCGAGCGAGACGTCCACTATCGACCCGCCCCGCTGCCGCACGCACGTGTATTCCGAACCCCGATTCAGGACGACCAGACCAGTCGTCACCACCCACTCTTCTAGCACCTCGCCCCGAGGGTCAGTGACTGGAGATCCCCACGCCGATGACTTGGCGTTGAGATCCCCGAGCACCAGAACGGGACGAGGGTGATAGCGGCCTACGACGGCGCCGGCGCCCAACTCGACAAGGAAACCCTCGAAGTCGGCGAGACTCTTGTTGGGGGAGAAATACGCCCCCACAATGACGATGCCGCCCGAGACCGCAGCAGCCCAGCCGCGGCCCCGAGACGGGTCGATCAGAGCCTCGCCAATAATGGCCACCAAACCGTCAGCGCTCCCCAGCCAGTTGTCACGGGCGGGGACGAAGTACGGTTCGGCGACCACAGCCACGTGGATCGACCACTCTGCCATGCTCTGGAGTAAAAGATCCTGAGCTCTGGCACAGTGGTTGATGTTGCCCTGGAGGAAATGGAATTGTGCCATTATTGACATTCCATTCCCTCGGCAACGGTCCTGGGCCGGGAGTCGACCGTGGAGCTACTAGCCTGCGGAGGCGGCGAGGTTTCCCCGGCAGGTTTAGAGCTCTTCTTTTTCTTGGCCTTGCTGGCAGGCGCGCCACAAGCCCCTCCGCCCACTTTGTGTCCCGCTGGCTTCCCTGCAGCCGAACATAAGCTGCAGTTGAGCGCCGCGGAACACTGGGCCGCCTTGTGGCCGGGCTGACCGCAGCGATAACAGAGGTCACTACGGTCAACCTCAGCGGTGCACTTTGCCCGGACGTGCCCCTTCTCCAGGCACCGGAAGCACCGCAAAGCCCGGGGCTGCAGGAGTTTCACCCTCGCTGCAACCCAGCCAACCAGCAATCTGCCGCTTAAGGCGATCTTGTTCGCCGACGCCACAGGGCACCGAACCCAGACCACGCCGAGTTCGGTGGCGTCGGTGCGTATATCGCCGGCCCGCACCTTGTCCGGCGGACACTCTCCGCTTCGGGCAACGGCCGCCACCACCTCTTCAGAGGTCACGGAGTCGTCCAGACCAGCAATCCGCACTTCTGCGGTTTTCATTGGCCTGGAGACCCGGACGTCCTCAGGGCTGAGGACCTCCCTCATCTTGGCGGCCAGAGCGTCCGCCTTTTCGGCACTGTCGCTCGCAGCACCAGCCACCTCGAACAGCCGCGCACCCGTGGCAGCCTGCCTGAGGGTGACGGACTGAAGACCAAGATCTGATAATTTGATCTTGGCCTTGGCCTCGGCAATGACCGACTGGTACGTTACGCCGCGCTCCGTAGCACCGGGCTGTAGCGTGAGCGTCACAGCTTCGGAACGTGGAGCACGTATCGCCGGTCCTTTGCGACTGCCATTGGCAGTCCGCCGCGCCGGCTGCGCAACCGCCTTTGCGGTTCGTCCGGGGGCGCGCGCTGTTGCTGTGGCCGCCTTGGCGGCTTTGAGGGCCTTCTTGCGGCCCACGACTGTCGCCCAGGTCTCACCCTTAGACCCGACAGTCGTGGGCTGATCGCTCGATGGGGCTCCCTCCACGGGCTTTTTAACACCCTCCGCGGGCTTCCCCTTCCGAGGCGCAGGTCTCGGCGGCTCCTCAGCCCTCCGCCGTGTATCGGCTGCTAGGGGCGGACGGAGGATTTCCGCAGGGAGGCGCCGAGAAATCGCCTCCATACGAGCATTGACCATGCTCCCGCACTGAAGCATGCAGAGCCGGACAATGCGCTCGACCTCGTCGTCGGTATGAGCGCTTGCCGGTCTCGGTGCGGGAGCCGGGGCCACTACCGATGCGGCATCAGTGGACGTGCGTCGCTGCTGCTGCTCGCTCAGCGCAGCGACTTGTCGCCGGAGGTCCTCCAAATCATTTCGGAGACGGCTGTTTTCCTCCTGCATCTTCGCGACCTCGTCTGAGGCCGTCCTGTTGAGGAGGATGCCAACCGCCTCCTTAATGTCCGCGGCAGCTTCCTTCAGACCGCGGATGAACGTGCCCTTCAGGCTGCCGGATTTGGTGGCAACCTTCAGGACTAAGTCCACCCCGTCCAAGGCAAGCTGACTTAGGGCCACCGCAGATGGTTCCCCCCCTTCCGCCGCTAGAGCAGCGCGTCGCTCGCGTGCGCGTCGGGCCATTTCCGACACTTCGTCGGCCGCGACGGCTTTGCGCTGCTCTCTTCTGGTGGCGTTGAGCTCCGCCTTTGAGCTCCCTAGCGAGGCACAACTCTCGCCACCAGGGTCCTCGGTAGTGACCCCCAAGTCACTCTCTGCTTCGCTGGCCGCCGGAGTATTGGGGCGCACGAACCTACCCTGTGCGTCCCTCCGCGGCCGTGAAGCACTTACCCCTCTCGAAGCCTGCCGACCTCTCCTCGCGGTCGACAACTTCGGGGCCAGCAGGCCTTCCTCATCTGAGGAAAGATCCACCGACCCACCTCCCACCAGACCAGGGTCGCGTGGACGTTTCCTAACGGAAGACGGTCCACGCGGCCCTCCGTCAATAATTTTTAAATTACTGCTTCCAGTAATATTATCAGCAACAGGGGCCTGGTCGCCTACCCCTGCGCGTCCGTCGGTAACCAATTTATCACTCGCAGGCCCGGGTACCTGCGAGCGCCGGGCGTCAGCCGGGTCGCATGACAAATCTCTAATAATTTCTGACATTTCCATGTTACGAATGGGTGGTACGCACATCACTTCCCCAAGGCGATGCGGCCGCTCTTTTTGGGAGGATATTTGATCCACCCGAGGCCCGCGGATGCCTCCGGTGCAGGATATACCGCCCGCTGCTCAGTATCTACAAACTAATGCTACTAACCTAATATATATATATTTTTTTTTTAATTTTTCTTATTATTATATATATATATTTTTTTTTAATTTTTTTTAATATTTTTTTTTTTTTTTTTTTTTTTTTTTTTTTTTCCCCCTAAACTAACTTATACCTAACTTAACCTACCCACCACCCGGCACCGTGGCTCAAACACCTCGCCACGGCTGCCCCTAGACCGCAGGTTGAGGAGCAACCCACGGTCTTCCCCACCTCGGTCACCGCGACGTACACGCCGCGGAGACCCCTAGACCGCGGACAGTAAGACGGCCCGCGGTCTACCCCACCTTGCTCCCTAGTCGTGCACTCTGCAGCTGCAGAGCGCAGATAGAGAGCCCTCGGGAGCGACTCCTCCGCTCCGGCAGAAATTCGCCACGGACAACAATCTCCTCTTTCCCACCCCTCACGAGGAGAAGATTGTTGCCCGTACCCAGGGTGCACCGGCCCAGCGCCTGCTCGTCCTCAGGAAATCAAAAGGACCAGCAGCCACTGAGCACTCGGGGAGGTTTTCTGCCAGGCACCCCAGACCCCGCCGCCTGCCCCAGGGCGGCGGACATCCATGAGGACTTTCCACACCGGAAATATAAAAAAAAAGGTTAGAACGGCAGTTACTCGGCTATTTAGTATTTTAAGACCTCAAGATAGGAATATTTAAGGTTCACAAAAAGTGACGCATTAATGACGCACGATGACGGGCTGAAGTGGTAAAACCATGTCAATAATTTTGTTTCGAAAGTTAGGAAGCTAATCTACATCTTTAAGTCGCTAAGACAGTGTACGGATTCAAAAACACTGAAGATGGTCTACCTTGCGCTTTGCGAGTCCGTTATTGGTTACTGCATCCCGGTGTGGGGTGGCACTGGCAAAACTAAACTGCTGGGTTTGGAGCGAGCACTGAGGGCTGTACTTAATAAGGTGATGCTTGGCAAACCGTTTTGGTTCCCCACAACCCAGTTATATGCGGACTGTAAAGTACTTACTGTACGACAGCTCTTTGTGCTTCGAGCCACCCTTTGGAAACACAGCCGGATCCCCCCTCCGGATCCTAACAAGCGATCATTAATCACATCATGCCCATCAATACCCCACAAAACGTTTTCGCTAGTCGACAACGATATGTTGTAAGTTCTCTTATCTATAGAAAGATCAGCAAAAAAGTTCAAATAAATAAGTTAAATAGATATGAAGCTAAAACTAAATTAAAAAATTGACTGTATGAATTAGTCCAATTCATAAAGATATTTTTTTAATTTTTTTATATTCTAAAACAGAAGAGCTACTCATCTTTCCATGCTAGTCTCGCAGTTAAATATACAATCACACTCCACTACACTTGCATTCAAACATGCTTAAATAGATTTATTTGCCTTGCTAAATTTGAAACCTTTCCACTCAAACATAATTGTGAATGTTAGTAGTATTTAACAAACACACACATCACTTACACACACACACATCACTCACACACGCACACACGACACTTATACACACACATAAACACGAGCACTCACTCACACTCACTTGCATACTTACACACGCAGTCAATGTAACAAACTACATATTCATATTGCTCATTTAAATTAAAATTTTCTTTTGTTCCCTTTTTTATTAATATTTCTCTTATTACACCGTTCATGTACTTAATTAGGTTCACTGCGAACAAGGTGCGATGAAAAGGACTATTTGCGCACGAAGTAACAGTAGAACACTGTCTCCTAAGGCACAGGTTTCTCCTAGTTTAGGAGGCAGGGTTTCCACCATCCAGACACCTTTTTACAACCAATTGTTTTTGTAACCTACATTTACTACTTATTGTAACAAAGGTATTAAGTATCAATAAAAGTTATATTATTATTATTAATTATATCAATTATATATTTACTGTTCAATAATATTTTTAGGAAAGTAAAGTCGGAATTATTTGAGGTTAGATTTATATAGGTACGAGGAACAGGGGTGTAAAGTTCACTCATACCTTCATAGAAAAGGGGGGATGCCGGGAAGTTGTATATATGCTAGTCGCGCGGTAAACTCTGCTTGCACGATGCAGGATTTGCGTGACGTCAGTATGACGCGCAGCTCGCATGTGGTGATGTAGATACCGCTACAGATTAAAATACATGCCCTTATATTTTATAACTACAGCAAGCTATATTATAGTAAATAGGCTTCAGGTTATGAATGACTCAATTTGGTAGTCTATACTGTCACCTATCGGTACATATACAAAAATAATACATAACATATTAATTGTAAAGTAGACCGACAATAGATGATATTGTATTGCCGGCTTTACAAATACGAAAACCGGTATATTCGTCATTATATTCGTCGCCAGATTATTATACTTTATCGATAAATCAAACAAAATCAAAATTCATGAAAAACAAAAAACTCCATAAAAACAAAACACGGTCGTTTCACAGTAAAGTTGTTATCAAATAGGACCACTTATTATTGACCGAACAAAAATGATTGATTGCCTAAAGGAGTCAATACCTATTAATGTGCCGGTTGGACTTTTAATAAAGGGTCTAGAACACGATTTAATATCGCTTTTGTTATTATTATGAACAGTAAAACGAAAGAAAATAAGGAAAAAAAATGAGAATTTTGACCTGTTGAAAGAGACTGATTGCGAGTTTCAATCCGAAGGATTTCATCTTTCGGATTCCATACACCTTAGATACCTCTCCTCATCCGAAAGCTATAAATATTTGGGTATGTCGGAAGCGTTAGGCATCAACGTTACTGTCATGAAGCAATCGTTGAAGAAGCGCTTCTTCGGTCGCCTGAAGAAGATATTACTTAGTCTTCTTTCAGGCGGAAACAAGGTGCGTGCCTTCAACGGTTGGGTCATGCCAGTTTTGATGTACTCTTTCGGCATACTCAAATGGACTCAGACTGAACTCGACGCCCTGGATAGGAGGGTCCGTACACTACTGACCGCAAATCGGATGCATCACCCACGTTCTTCGGTGATGAGACTGTACATCCCGCGGAAGTGCGGGGGTCGAGACTTTTTAAATGCGAAGACCCTCCACAAACGCGAGGTCTGCAATCTCAGGGAATATTTTTTTAAAGCTGAAATGGGTATGCACCGTGATGTGGTAGCAGTAGACAAGGGACTCACCCCGCTCTCCATGGCTAAAGAGAACTGGCGCAAACCTGTAGTACTTACTACCGATGACCGCATGGAGGTATGGCAAAGCAAGGAGCTTCACGGGCGCTTCTACCGGGCTCTTCATCAACCCGGTGTAGACTTCTTAGCGTCCGTATCCTGGCTACGTTTTGGTGACATTTTCGGGGAAACTGAAGGTTTCGTCTGTGCAATTATGGACGAAGTTATCTTGACGAATAACTACCGGAGACATATTGTGAAAGACGGGACGGCTGACGTGTGTCGGGCATACCACCGTCCAGGTGAATCCATCAGACATATTATCTGTGGTTGTTCTCTTCTGGCTAACGGTGAGTACTTGCACAGGCATAACCAAGTAGCCAGGATTATTCACCAGCAACTTGCTTTAAAATATAAACTTGTGGATACCGAGGTACCGTATTACACGTATGCGCCCGACCCAGTTCTCGAAAATGACCAAGTCACGTTGTAGGTACTGGGATCGGTCTATCATTACTGACAGGATTATTGTCGCCAATAAACCTGATATAGTGGTGATAGATCGATTAGCGCGCCGCACAATGATTATCGATGTTACCATTCCACATGACGAGAACCTCGTGAAAGCTGAGAAAGAGAAACAAATTAAATATCTCGACTTAGCACACGAGGTTGTTGACATGTGGAATGTGAGCTCGGCTGTCATTGTGCCGATTGTCGTATCGGCCAATGGCCTGATGGCCGAAAGCCTCGATCAACATCTTTCGAGGTTCTCGTTAGGCGGTTGGATCAAGGGCCTGATTCAGAAGGCAGTACTCCTCGTTACGGCTCGTATCGTGAGAAGGTTCCTGTCTCTGGAGCCCTAACCACCGGTAGCTTGGACCCTGCACCTGATACCGATATCGGCGGACGACTATTTTTATATTTTTAAATGTTTTTTTTAATGTTTTTTATAAAAATATTTAAAAATGTATTTATATGTTTGAAAATAAAGAAACGGAATAATAATACCTAATATTTTTTTTATAAAAATATTTAAAAATGTATTTTTACGTAAGAAAATAAATAAACGCATTAATAGTAAAAAGTATTTATTTCATAAAAACAAGAACACATTGCACTGTATACATTGTAAATTATACATTTTAAGTTGGTTATACGAGTACTTTAAGCACAATTATGTAGACTCTGTCCCTTAAACTAGGTCTAGCCTGTATCTTAAGAGATAGGGTTCAGCCATATGGGTACAGAAATGATATTTTGTAACAAGTGAAGCAGTGTCAAGTTTACATGAGCTTGAAGCGTTGATGGGTTGCCGAGTATTAAGCAAACAACAGCTTACACAAAAGAAGAAATATAATGTCTGAAAGTTCACAGATTTCACAGGACACAGATAGTACAATAGAAGGCGAAATGAATAGCACAGAAAGAAAGCGATAGACACAGTTAACACTAAAATAGCACTAGGCACAAGATTTGCAAGCACTGGTTAACACCTGCGTAAACTACGTGTGAAGTGTATAATGATGAAGGTATGGATTCTCGACTGCGGCGCGCGCCGCGAGAGTGATAAAGGTAGGTAGGCAAGACGCAGGCGCTCGCTCAAGAAACCGGTCCGCATTCCACAAAACAATAGAAGAATATCTACTAACAAAAATATCTTATTGCACTGTTGTCTGAATTTTTAATTTTTACTACATAAGTTTTGAGTTAAATATATTATAGATTTAAGTGTGAATAGCAAGTAGTTATACAATGCATAAATTAAATGTAAATACTACTTATTATTATTGTTTGTTTGTAAACTTTGTTTATACAATATTTTATATACTAAATTTGCCTTTTAATTTATATAAAATTGTATGTTGAAGAAGTAGCTTCGCTACAAGCTAAGCTATTTTATGAAATAAGTGTTACTTAGCGGGTTGTGTATGTGAGTGAGTTCGTGTATGTGTGTGTAGGTGTGGGTGCGTGTGTGTGTGTCTGTCTGTGCGTGCATGTGCGTGGATTTTGCGATTGCATTTTTACGAGATGTATGTTAGAAGATTTTCCGTTGTGAGGTAGTCCTGTTGTAGTAGCCATTTAGTGATTTTTGTTTAAGCGTGTGTCTGTTTAAATCAAGTATGTTTAGTATTTTGTGTAGTTTCTTATATATATAGGTACCTATGACGTAATATTGGCGTCTGCATCATCATCTACATACAGATACAGATGTCACAATTACATGCAATAGTTAATAATATGTCAATAAAATTAAGACGGCACGGCACATAAACAAAATAGGTACATTGTCTTGCAAATGTCCCAATTTATTTGTGGTCAGTGCAGCATGTCTTCTTTCATTCTCCTCTACGTCGACCCCCTTCTAGACATATTATCTATACACATATACATATTATTATCCCCTACACTGTTCAATAGTATCGACTGGATGAGAAGAGATGATGTTGTAATTAGCAGGGAAACATTGGGGAGTAAATTAAAGGCTGAACTGCTGAATGAAATGGACGCAACAGGTGACAATAACTAATCGCCTGAGGGAAAATAAACTGAACCATTAAAAAAAATATATTCTTGCTGTACTTTTAAACAATGTTTCTACCTAAGTAGGTACTTTGATGTATAATTAGATCGTGTAAACCTAATATTTTAAGATCAGCGCTAATCTTGCCGACAAACTGCCACGCAGTTTGGCAGGTTTATAAAATATGTAAATGTTTTATTTTTCTACCTTCCCACGACCCGTCTATCGTTTCTTTATTCTTCCCTTACTCTTTTATTCATCCACATTCATACTCAAAACTTTATATTTCTCTCTCTTTCTTCTATAATTATGTCTAAAAAAGAACTACCAAAAAAATAAATAAACAGATAATACAAATTGCTACCTCCCTGTAGATAATTAAGTATCACATTCGCGTGACTCGTTACAAAAACATATACCTACTTAATTAGTTGGGCATCAAAATAGGTATTGTTTCGGTTTTCGCGATATAACAGCTAAAGGGAAAAATGATACTGTTCGCATGTTGATATAAAAATAACGAAGGATAAATTCGGTTGTGATTATCTTTTTTCCAAAAACTTTCCCAATGTTATTCGAAAGACATTAGGATGGGTTATTTTTGGGACAAAAATAGGATAATTCAATGATAATTATGAGTGAATCTCTATGTCAATCTACAATTTGTATCTGTTGAGTAGGAGGCATTTGACAGAACCACATAAAGTCTTGTATGGCTTATTCGTTTTACGTTCACACAACATGAATTGCGATTTAGACCAATCTGTAAACTAGCGATGGCCTAAACATATTAACAAGATGAGGTAACTACCTGATTCAAACGCAATTATAATGAAAACTTAACGTTTAACATTGTTAGTCAATAGTAAGTTAGTTTTTTTACTGTTTTTGTTTATAAATTTTGTAAGCGCTTCTCGATAACAAACTAAGTATACAGTTTGGTGAGTAAAATTTGAAGAACAAAGATTAAAAGAAGATATAATATAAGATATAGATATTTAAGATTTTTTTATATTTGCAAATAATTAAAAAAAACTATTCTGGTAGCTCCATTTGGAACCCAACTTAAACACGTGCTTTCGAACTTGATTTAATCGTCTATTGTAACAAAATTTAGGTTACAAATAGGTACCAGCTATCTAACAATAGTCTAGACATGTTTTTGTGTTCAAAGTGAGTGATAAGGAATGAGCTTGAAGTCAATGTAATTAATTACTTTATCGAAATGTAATTAATTAATTAAGTACATAGAATAAGATCTATTCACTTACTTTCATTGTGCTATTCCTGGATGATGAAGTCCTGGAATTTAACGTGGGTGTCACAGAAGGATCATTGTTTAAGGGAACGCTTTTGTTTTTATAATTTATTTTATTTCAAACAAAGTCTATTATACATTACATTAAAAACATAACATTGATATAAAAATCACACATACAGGATAAAATAATACTCAAACATTCTTAACAAATAAAATTAAAATACACACATGCCATTAAAATCAAATTAAATGTAAAATACATACATCAAAAGTGACGAAAAGTCACTAATTCACGAAGTCGAGTCATCGAAAGTGTTAATTGATTTGCTTAGTGTGAATTTTTCACCTTAGGTAATACTAACATTAAAATGTGATAAAGAGATAAAAATAAAAGTTTTAGAGGTGTTTATTGCGTAATATAAACACGCACGGTTAAGCGGTTGGCGCAGTGGTTAAGCCATTGACTGCTGCGGTGCGTGTCGCGAGTTCAATTCCCGCACGGAACAAATATTTGTATGATCTGCAAGTAGTTGTTCCGCGTCTGGCTGTTTGTATATGTGAGTTTAAATGTTTGTAAACGCACTCACGATACAGGAGAAATTCGTAGTGTGGGGTTAAAAATAATAATAATTGTAGTCTGTATTTCCGCCGTTAACGCGTATACCACCATCGCTACGACTCGGCGTACTCAATATGAGTTTATCCAAATCTCGTTGCGGAATGGCCGCCCCCATTTTCTCGTGTGTGGACGGCATGCATATTTGGCAGAGCTCTTCTTTGGAGCATATCCCATGCGTGCTCAATGGGATTCAAGTCTGGCGATTCAACAGGCCGTTAATATTAGATGCGGGAAGTGTGTTTGCAATGGACGTGTATTATCATGCATAAACAGAAATGAAGCACCAAATTGGGTCCGCAAAGGAATGACAACATCTGATACAATCGTTTTAGCGTAAATCTGTGCATTGAGATTGCCTGTTATCCATATCAGTTCGGTTCTTCCACCGATCCAAATACCCGCCCATATCATGATTGTACCATCGCTGTATGCATGGATTTCCTGGCATAATTTTAAACGTTATTGGCATCCAGGGGTCGTCCAATACCGTGTAAGTCTAGTATATGCCCTCATACCAAAGCGAGGTCTGTCAGAAAAATACACAAAACGCCACTCTTCTTTTGCCCAATATCTGTGTTCACGCGATTGCGGGGCTCAATATACACGTAGCGGTCTGTGGGAACGGAGATTTACTTCATGCAAGCTATTTCTTATGGTTTGATCGCTTACTTACATCCCTGAAGAGCTATGAAGCCTCGTAACCAACATCATCGCGGTCATTGTACGATTTCGTCGAGCAGTAGCTTGTATGTAACGATCTTGTCTGCGTGTGATGATGCGAGCTCGTCCTCCATTTCGCTCTGTCACGCTGCCAGTGATGTGGTTAACGTGTCCAAAGTCGACTTATAACACTCCGCGTAGTGCCTTGAGCGATTGCCTTGGGCTACCTTGAAGCGGCCAATTCCCCATCTAGGGGGTCCAAACGCCTCCTGCCAGAGGCTCTACGCAAGGGTCATGCGGTCCATGGCCCTTTACGGGGCACCGTTGTGGGCGTGTTCCTTGAGGCAGCGCTTAGCCCTCCGGTTGAACGCGCCCCAAAGGGCCACCCGGGTCTCCTTGCCGGATTACCGCCATAGGATCTGGATGCAAAAGTCCTCGCGCACATATGGAAGTGGCGCGAGGAGGCGAAACGCCGGGGCGTAACTCCGCTGCCGCGATAAATCACGGCACAGCGGACAGAGCTCCAGTGGGATCTTAGGGCGGCATGGAAAGTGCGATTGTCTCAACCCAGCGCTGGGCACGCCACAATTGCGGCGATAAGTCCCCTCTTTGAGGAGTGGCTAGAGAGGCGCCACGGCGTCCTCACCTTCCGCACACGTTTCCTGACGCAGGTCCTCACGCCCGGGTGTCATCATTGTGTGGATCACCCGGAGGAAAAGGTGGAGCATACGGTGGAGGTCTGCCCTGCTTGGGCGGAGCACCGACGTGTCCTCGTGGAGGGGATTGGCGTTGGCGATCTCTCGTGTCCGGCCCTGGTCCAGGCTATGGTATGGAGTGAAAGCGCTTGGGAAGCCGTCACCTCCTTCTGCAGTAATGCTCGCGAACACATCAGCATTACAACACGCGAAGAAGGAGGCGGAACGCGTGAGGAAAAGGCAAAATTCGCGCCCTCACGCCCCTAGCCACCGCAGGAGACACCCTGGGCTTCGGGAATTACAAGCTGATTCCCGGCCACCGTAGGCGCGGGCTTGCGGACGCCGCAAGCAATGGGTAACTCGCCGTCAAATAAGGATCAGGCCCGGGTCGACGGCGCGCTGTGTTCCACGCGCGCCTCAAAGAAATGTCAGCACCAATGACGAGGTCCGCTAGGGCCGATGCCTGCCCGGGTTGCGGGAATGTCCGAAAGGGTTATCGTGGCCCCTGGCACAAGCAACTGAAGGAACACGGGTGGGTTTTAGTCAGTAAGAGTCTGACACGCCCTCCCGCACCGCCCAGTGCGGGAGAAGTTATTTGATGATTTCCCACCCTCAAAAAGAAAAAAAAGGGCGCTTTTCGAGCTGTTTTGTACGCGAGTAAGGCCCACTTGCACTGTCAATCACTAAACACGTTTAAACGTAGTGCTAAACGAGTTTAAAACATAATTCTGTTTCTGTCAAATGTTTGAAGATGAAGGTGAATGAATTTAAGATTTTTATTAAGTATGATGGCGCAGCAAGTGGCGCTGCCTCGTTTCGTAACGAAGTTACTGGCTGGTGACAGTCATTCTAGCAGAGCGTCGTATCGATGGTTACGTGCGGCTGTCTTCTGATGATAGATGATGATAGAGATGATGTCAAGGGAGCCGCTGTCGTACCACGTCCACGACGAACTACTATATTGAAGCTGCTGAACCACTTATCCGATGACCACTTCTAGTAGAGGCTTTTCTGGCGCCGTTAGGTAGATGGAAACCAAACTTTATTTACACAAAATCAGACAGTAAGAATTAAATCATAACGTATTTGTAACAAATTACATGATGATCTGTTATTTAAACACGTCAAGATCATTGTTTTTGACATTAAAAATATTTGTGCACTTCCAACAAAGTACCTACTTACTGCAGAAAATCTAGGTTACAATTTAATATAATTCATAATGTTGAAACTGTAAAAGAACGGTCGGTTTTCATGTGTAAGCATAACCGGAGCTATGGATTATAAAAGAGTTTGACTTGAGGATAGAATACACAAAAATGTACTAAGAAATAAGCCAGATTCATCGTAAATTATTTACACCAGTAAAGTAGCAATATCTCTGAATTCATGTAATCAATCAATCCCTGAACGAATTGAGACGATTGTATCGAATAAAAAGAGACTATTCTTTCGATTCATAAGAGATTGGAACACGGTCTTAATTTTATTTGAAATATCCTACAAAAACCGTAAAATTACTCTTGAAGGAAAATATACGCCAACCTCATCTAGCTTTTAAAATATGATTGACGTGTAAAATTGTTTGTACAAACCTACTTACAGAAATAAAATCATTTACCATTTACAACATTCTAGTCCGGTCTGAAGAAAATAAGGAAACCCTCAAAGAATTTATATTTTATCTGTCTTTGTGTGTGTATCTGTCTATGTCACCGCTTAGATCATAGGTTCCCAACGTGGGCGAAAACGCCCACACGTGGGCGTTTGAGACTTTCAGGGCAGTAGAAGACCCGGAGCAATTTAGGAGGCGGATCTTACGACTATATAATATTACACGTTTTAATATAATCGTGGCAATGGCTGTTTCAGATTAACGACATATGGTAGGTACGTACAAAAAATGGGAGGCTCTAAAAAAAAAACTCAACGGCGGTTGGCAAAATAAGGTTGAGACCCTGTGGATTAGATCTTCAAACACAATGTATTGCGATGCGGTTCTCACAATCGTTTAGAGAATTCATTCCGGAAGGCTCAGGCTATAAAACATTGTTAACATAATATGTAGCACAGAAATCTTAATGTTTTGACTCATGTCACCACATCAGTACGTTACACCCGTGCGAGTCACTAAAATATGAATGAAAATGAAAAAGCGTTTATTTGGTGGGAAATACAAATTTTTCCTTTTTTTTTACTACTGCCATCCTGCAAAGCAGTTTGTTAGCAGAAGTAGCTCCCTTATACAGTCTTTTAGATAATACTTTTTCATCACTTATAAACATACATTTACTACTAAACAATAGCTACAGCTAAACACACATTTTACAGCAGCACAAAGACTGACTACGAGTAATAGCATACCGCTCATAATATTTTAAACTGCGTAATGGCAATCCTAATCGCATCGGTGAAGCCGCAGACATAAGCTAGTATGACACAACAACCATTGTTGCTTATTTCTATGAAACACGTGAACTTTTACTGAGAGTTCAATGTACACACGTTTCAATTCAACCTTGAGACAGCAAAATAATATAAATTACTTACTTCTGAACAATATTTTACTTACTCCTACACAATAAACTCTACGAACAGACATTACAAAAAGAATTGTATGGTTGAATAACTTTTTATCATCGGAAAAAACATTAGTTTTCAGATTACTGGCTAGATAAAAAAATAACATTGTGGCAACTGTAACTTTTTTTTTTTTTTTGTTTCCTGGGTGGAAAATCCTCATGGATGTCCGCCGCCCTGGGGCGGGCGGCGGGGTCTGTCACTCTAACTGACTAAACACCACCCCGGTGTTCCATTTCACACCTACGCTGGGGGTCGCGGGAACGTACGATCCTTCCGCAACCCCCGACTGGTGCCAGCCCGCCGCTGCGGGCCTCTTCGGGTCTGGAGGGGGAGTGAGGTGTTTGACTCCCCCCCGTGACGTCTAAAAAAGGCACGCGTGGAACACTAAACGCCGCCACCTCGGGTCCTGATGTGTGGGGGGCGACGGACGTCCCCGAGTCCGTCGCCCCCCACACATACGACAAGGAACCTCTCGAAGTCGGCGAGACTCTTGTTGGGCGAAAAGTACGCCCCAACCGTACCAATGCCGTCCAAGAGGGCGGCTACTCGGCCGTGACCTCGGGATGGGTTGACAAGAGCCCCACCAATGATGACCACCAAACCGTACAGATCTCCCAACCAGTTATCCCTGGGTCCCTGGTCAAAGTAAGGTTTGGCGACCACAGCCACTGGAATCGACCACTTTGCCATGCTCTGGAGCAAGAGATCCTGAGCTCTGGCACAGTGGTTAATATTGCCTTGGAGGAAATGGTAGAGCGCAACCGTGCGCAATCCATTCCCTCCGTACCGTTCCTAGGCCAGGAGTCAGCCGAAGGGCAGCCAGGCTGAGGGGGGGGAGGGGGGGGGGGGGGTAAAGAGCCCCTGGCAGCCTTGGCAGCCCTTCTCTTCTTCATGTTGGCGGGCGCGCCACAAGCCTTTCCACCCGCTCTGTGCCCGGCGGGCCTCCCTGCAGCTGTACAGAGGCTGCAGTTTGGCACTGCGGAGCACTGGGCCGCCTTGTGGCCAACCTGAAGCCAACCTGCGGTCTATTTCGCCGCCGCCACCGGGCACCGCACCCAGATCGCGCCGAGCCCGGAAAAGTCGACGCAAATCTCGCCCGTCCGCACCTCATCGGGCACCGCCGACTCGGGTGACGGCCGTCACGTGGCATCCGTACCTGTCCTGTATTTTGTAGGAATATATCCCTATTTTGCAGTTGAATTAACTACAAATAACAATGAAGTTATAAGAGAGTTTGGTTTTAAAAAAAAATTGCCGTCGCGGGACGCCTGGCAAATGTGAAACATCGAAAATCGAGAATGGTTTAATAAAAGAAAATAAACATGGCATAATTATAAACCAAATATTCAGTTTTTTTTACAGAAATAAATTGTTCATTATTTAAAATATAGCATGCGTCGCCACGCCAGCAATTGGTTTTACGTGCGGCTATAGATGTTTCACATCAAAAGTAATATAGGTATGTCTTTATAATTCGTCCCTATAAGTCCATATAAGTCTTTGATATAGCACTTGGGGCTAGTGGTCACAAGCGCTACTGCTGAGCTCATGAGCTCCCGTGTGCGATCCCGGGTCGGGCAAATTGTTATTGGGTTTTTCCATCTGGAATTTCTCAGTAATAGACCGGAGTCTGGATGTGTGCCCGGTTGATGGTAATAGGCTCCCCCTATTGCATAGCCAGCCTATAAAGTTCCCACTGCTGGGACACAGGTTTCCTCTCTATGAGACGAAATGGGTCATTAATCCACCACGCAAGCCCAGTGCGGGTTAGTGGATATCACTTCACTTCTAATTTTTGGTTGCTCACGATGTTTTCCTTCACCATTTTTGAGAGCAGAGGTGATGAATATAAATACACTAAGTAAAGTGCCTACCTGGTTTCGAACTCACGACCAACAACTCGTAAGTCGGGGCCGATACCACTCACCCCCTCTGTAACATGGGACTTAAATAAATAAATAAAAATAAAATATATATATTTCAGACCTCTATCAGTCCATACGTTGTTAGTGGTTAGGTAAGGTTAGGTTTAATATGGCCCCTATCTGGGAGGACTCCCTCCAAAGGCGGGAGAACGCCGCCGCCTTGCGGGCCCCCCAAAGGGCCATAGCCCAGCGGGTGTCGCGGGCCTACCGCACGGTGGGTTTCGCGGCAGCGTGTGCTCTGGCTGGCACCCCTCCTTGGGAACTCGAGGCGTGGGTGCTCGCTAGAGTATACGAATGGACGGCGGGGCGCAGGGCGCAAGGAGAACGCCCCGCCCCGGAAGAGCGGGAAGCCGTCCGGCGGGAGGCGAGGGACGCCATCGTCATCCATTGGACGAGGGACCTCGCCACCGCAGCCTTAGGCCGCCGAACCCTCGACGCGATCAGGCCGGTCCTGCGAGACTGGCTCGATCGGTCGCACGGGTTCCTCTCATTCCGTCTGGTGCAGGTGCTGTCCGGACACGGTTGTTTCGGATCGTACCTGCGCCGAATCGGACGGGAGGAGACACCGTTGTGCCACGACTGTGGCGCGGCGGAGGACGCGGCGCAGCACACCCTCGCGGTGTGCCCGTCGTGGTCCGAGTCGCGCCACAGTCTCACTGCGGTGATCGGACCGGACCTCTCACTCCCCGGTTTGGTTAACGCCATGCTGGGCGATGAGACGTCCTGGGCGGCAGTGGCCTCCTTCTGCGAACACGTCATGTCCCAGAAGGAGGCGGCGGAGCGCGCGCGGGAGGACGACCCTCACGCGGCGGCGTTCCGAAGATGGAGGAGGGGTCGGAGAAGACGTCAGTATGACGGCCATCTCCGACTCCTCCCCGGTGGAGGCCAGCAGGCAACGGGTGCGGGGGCACCCTTGCCTATATTGCACGGGCCTCCACCAGTGTCGGACGGGAATGGCCAGGTGTTCCCGGCCATTCCCGTAGCCCCCCCGGGCGGGGGGGCATGCGGGGCCCGCCAGCTAGGCGGGCATGCGCCGGGAGGGTTGTGGATGTCAAGGCTGAGCCGGTTTCCCATGACCCTCCCATCACGGCGATGCGGGAACACCGCTGAGTTTTAGTGGGTATACTGCCACTCTGGCAGGAAGTCCCACATACTCCGTCTCGTCCCCCGACGAGCGGAGATGCGTAAGGTCATTTCTCAGCGACAAACAAAAAAAAAAAAAATAGTTAGGTTTAATATAACTAGCGGAATTTGTGTGATAGGGATAATAATAGACACATTATAATAGTAATAGATACATTTTAATAATTATAGACACATTTTAATAATAATAGACACATTTCATTTTAATAATAATCGACACATTTTAATATTGATAGATATATTTTAATAGACCCGCCAGCTTAGGTGTCTTGTTAAGGTGACTTTAGATTTGGATTTATTCGGTCATACGTCTGCAAATAATAGTGGGTATTTACGCCTATATTTTAAGGCTCCTTCAAACAGGCGCGATACGCGACGTGAATCGCACGCGACACAAAGGCACCGCTCGTCGCGCGACAGGCGGTTCCTTTGTTTCACGTCGCGTGTCGCGCCTGTTTGAACATTATGAGTTGCCTAGTCTAAATCATGCTATACCTACGTATTTCCAGGAGTTCTAAATTGTTTTTACACAAGTTAAGACAGAAAGACAATTTAAATCTTGGAACTATTATATTTTTATTCTGGGAAACTTGGAACGCACTTTGCGGAACGGCAAAAAAAAATTCTTCTCAAAATGAAAAAGCTGTCTACAACGATAAAGGAACTGCGCTTTTTATCGAATGATTGAAACCTCTCACAAAGAGCTGATACTTAGAATCACTTAAAACTCCAATTACCTCATTTTACAACCCAATAAAGCCACCTTTTCTTTAAAGATCTTCAAATTCATCCCCATCACATACAAAAAGAACCTTTAACTATATCGATTCATTAATATTGAAATCACGAGATGTGCCGAAAGATTTCTTTTGGCAATATTCGGGAAACCCGAAGTAGGTACCTATCATCGTTGAACAAAAGAGGAAACAATTTCGTTCGTATAAAAATGAGTGAATGAAAGCGAAATTACTGAACGAGTCAATTATGAAAGATTTCCTTCGGTCCTTCGAGGATATTAATTGTTAGGAATTATTCATTAACGTTTCTGAAATAGGGTTCGTAGGACTATGGAGTGGTATTCACTTTCGTGATTGTTCTTCATTTAAGAGTTGTGAAAGTTGAAGGGAACCGGTGCGTCGCCAACGTTTATTACTCTAATTCAGGGATAACCGGTACGAATTTGGGTTCCGGTTCTTCATTTTGGTTTATAAAAATGTTCTTCTTTTCGGTACAGTCCCGGTTCAAGTTCCGGTTTGGTTCTAGATCCAAAGAAAGCTTCCAATATACTGGTTTCATACCATCTGATTCAAAGGTTCTCTAAGTAAAACTACTAAGTACATGATCTACCAAAGCAAATGTGCCACTCTCCCCTCTCACAAAAACCTCTTCATCCGTCGGCGGCCGCCCGTACCTCGCTATCGTACAAAGCTTCGTCCTGCGCTGAGCGGCATCGTATGAACTTGTTCGGACTCGCTTTGAAAAAGAACCGGTAAAGGGTTCTTAAAGGTTTCAATTTAGGTTCCTGTTTTGGTTCGGATCCTAGTAATGGAACCACTAAATACCGGTTCCTTACCGGTATTTTAGGAACGTTTTCAATCCCTGCTCTCATTTAGGTTATTCTTATTTTTTTTAGTTTAAACAATAATATATCCACCCGTAGGTGTCATGAATTAATGTAGGCCGTGAGATACAATACTATATTTATTTATTTTATTATTTATGTACACACAGTAAAATAGATACAGATACGACATATTAGTATTGAGTACAAAGGTACTGCTTATTTCTTAAGAAATTTCTTGGAGCAGAACTACGAAAGAAGAACCACCAAGGAGAATCATAACGGAATTTTGTCATTTGATATAATTTTAATTAAGTATTTACTTAGATTAGTAAAGTGATAGGTATTTCACTCTCCTGCGTTTCAAGTTCAACCTACGTCAAAGTCGATGCATTTATTTCAAAAAGGCACATAAAAGGCACTTTTGAATGTCAACATTTACATTAAAATAGAATTGTTTCTAGTCGCCCCTTCCAAAAGGTAGTTTCGTACCTATGGATAAGAATGGGCAAGAAACTCCACCGTTACTCTTTTAAAATTAGTTACAATATTTTGTATACATTAATTATATAATTAATGTGAAAACGATGCACCTATAATAAAATTACTATACCACAATAGGTAATAAGAATGAAAAATTGTAACAATGACAAATAAGTTAATTAAATGATAGATACATGGTGCTCACATATTTGCAAACATTGTAAAAGTATACGATTTCCCAAATTATGTAAACAAGTAATATATCAGTGTGTGAGTTAAAAGTAATCAAGTTAAAGTAATCACACAATATAAATCAATGTCATAAAAATAATAAACTATACAATTAAAGTAGCAACAAGTTTGATTTTGTCTAGACCCTAGATTGTCCTATGGAGCTGGACCAGCGTGTTTCCAAGCATTCTTATCTTGGATACCTAACCTAACTAATCAAACTTTGAACAAGTAACTCAAAAATACAGCTTGTAGATTATTTCATAGCAGGGAAAGGTCACCTGAAAGATCCCTTCCATAATTAGTTTTGTATTGTATTGAACCCAAACTAAGATATCAGAAGTGATTATAATCAAAACTGACGATCAGTGGTTCTTACATGAAAGACGGATAAAGTACACAAACACTGACCCCAAAAGCAAACAACGCGTTTTCCAATAAAATCCAAAAGCACGTAAAAAACACTTGAGAAAAAATCGCTCGTTTATATTAGAAAAACCAACCCTGCCTTCCTCATAAATCAATACAAACGCCGACCATAATATAAACATTGATACCAAGGTCGTTAAAACCAAGAAATATCGCTGTATTATTCATGCTACAATTCGGTACGATACAATATACATTTATACATACGTGTGTTTCTGTTGCCGCTTATTGCGATCCGAATGAGCAATGTATGCTAACCGGATGATAAATGTCGTCAAATTTATTTGCGATAGGTACCTGGCTAAGGAAGTTCGGTGTTAGTTTTCTTTTGACATTATTTCATTCGGAACTTCGCCATCGGCGTGACTTGGAGTAACTGTAGTGCTATTATGTAGTGTATTCTGCTTCGTCGAGTCTTCTCGTCGCGTATTCCGCAGAGTCTAAAGTCTTCAATCAGTGCGTCCTGCCTGTTATGACTTACGGAGCCGAAACGTGGACACTCACGGTACGCTTGCTTTGGAGTCTCTCTGAGGGAAAGATTCCAGAATGAGGTGATCCAGGCATAGAACCAAAGTTGTCGACATAGCTCACAGAATAAGCAAGCTGAAGTGGCAATGGGCCGGCCATATTAGCCGTAGAACCGATGACCGTTGGGGTAGACGTGTTCTTACGTTACGTGACGTGTACGTACGACGGCCTCAGGCTAGGTGGAGCGACGATCTTCGCAGGGTGGCTGGTAGCAGCTGGATGAGAGTTGCCGAGAATTGAGTTAAATAGCGTGCAATTGGAGAGACCAATGTCCAGCAGTGGACTGCTGCAGGCTGATGATGATGATTCTGCAAAACTCTCATCTTGAAAACTTAGGTGAAGTGAGTTTGAAGTGAGCTTTCATTCCACCTGCCGGTCGATTCTGTAACAATCTCACCGTGATAACTTAGGTGAAGTGAGCTATCATTCCACCTGACGCTAGGGATTGACACTATCAACAACTCACTTCAATCTCACTTAACCTAAGTTATCACGGTGAGATTGTTACAGATTAGCACTGTTGGAATTAGTTTCATATGTGTTGTGGATAATATTATAAATGTGTATGCTTTCAGGTATAATAGTTGGTGAGATTCCTAAGCATTGCTTTTTCGTGATCTTTATAGTTGAGTTCCGGCAGTTTATTAGTTCGGTGCGACAGGTGCTGTCTTATGCATTTCGTTGTGTTTTCTGTTTATTTAAGCAAAGATAAGGGGTACATTATCTTGCTCCTCATAAGTAATAATAATACCTGCCTGCTACTGGTCCTGTAACTGAAAGGCCTTATCTCACACTTGTAAGGAACGAGTATTAGTCGTTATGCCTTGTCATTTTATGCAAGCTATTTCCTAACATTATAAATTCAGATAGTTCACAATAGGCTCAAATAAACGTATTTTCATTCTTTCCATATTTTTTTCAGCAATAGTGCCATATTATGAAATCTGATGTGCGCTTTTACAATTTCTAACGTGTCGATATTATCGCACAATAGATCTACAAACAAATACATCCACTTAAAATGTAACATTTTGTAGGACTAAAATACTGGACTTTGAACCAAGATTACTAAGAAAAATCCTAAATAAGGTGATTAAAAAGCTCATGTTACCTACAATAAAATAAATTATGAAAAATAAAAAGATATCTGTCCCAGACACATTTTTAATAAATTATAAAGGAATATTTTCTACATTTTCTTGCAGTTGAGTGCGGTAAAGTGGGCCATAGCGCACTGTAGAGGCGTTGGGGTTAACGAAGGGGAAGCTGTCATCAAGATAGTGAGCAACCGGCTTGTTTAATGCACTGCCGATTTTGCAAGGGTTGGGCAAAGGTCACTTCCATAAATCTTAATGTCGAAATTTAAAAGAACAAACAAACTAAATAGTAATGATGGGCCGACTATGGGTTTTGCCGATCTTTGACTAACTATAGCTAATGGATATACATACATATTTAATTGAATTTTTGTATACCGACTATAGGAACGTCACTAGATATACGAAGTTTAAATGTATTGTCATATAACTATGCGACCTCACATTGTATACAGGTTGCCTTGCAATTTGACGTATTCCTTCCAGGACATGATAGAGTGACCTGTTTGCAATAATTAAGCAATTAATTAAGCCTAGGCGAAACATCATGGATTCGAGAATACCCAATTATATGTATTTTTGAAAATTTCCAAGAATTTGTCACTAAATATAAGTTTTCTCTAAACTCTCAAATTGAATTGTCTCCATTGCTGTTCTATTGGGTACCTAATACGTTAACGAACCTTTCGATGTAACCAAATTTTCTAAAACATCAAACTGTTAAAATTTTAAGAAAGAAAGACTTTGACACCAGAGGGGCAATTCCCGTATTTTTAAGACCATTCGCATTCTAATCTCAGTCTCTATCTGTCAAAATTACAATCAATTTACATACATTTTTGACAGGTTTTTGACATTGATTGTCGCTGAGATGAGATTGCGACTTGAATTTGAACGTTTTTTAAGTACGAGAATTGGCCTACAGTTATCTTAAAATTTTACTTTGGCATTAAGCGTACATATTACTGGGAAGACATTTTTATTTAATCCGCTATCTAACGAGGTAGAAAAATTAAAAAAGTATTTAGGGGTGCCAATGAAACAGTCGATAATGCTGACAAAAGTGGAATTGGCAAATAGTAGAAGTATAAAAAAATTGTTGAGGATCGAATTATTTAACTGGTTTATGATATCTCACTACTTTCTAACCTCCTAGCAATCCACTCCTCGTTAGACAGCCAGGTTGTTATGACCAGATCTCATGTCGCGGTGCAGCTTTTGAGTTTTTAACATGACTCACAGTCAGCCTTCTTGTACGGTACGATTTTACTTATGTTTATGTTTTTAAACATACGCGCATACTCTAATAGTTTGATGTACGTTGACTATTGAGGCCTTCCTCTATTTATCTCATGATAAATAAAGGATATTTAGCCTAAGGATGACTCTAGATCTAGACTAAGTTTCAGAAAGTTTACCAGAATGCGTCACTAAATATCAATTTTCTCTAAACTCTCAAATTTAATGGTCTTCGTGGCCATTCCATTGGGTACCATTCAGAAACACACGTAGGAACTTACAAAATAAATTAATATCCTCACATATTTTATTAATGAAATAATCAATTAGGTACATTCGGTTGGAAACCGCACTCGGCAGGTAATCGAATACGAACTCCGCAAATATGGCGTAATTACATAAATAGTAATGTAGAATATCAACACCGCAATAATTTCATATTTACTGTAGGTACGTTGGAGAGAACTAATTGGACGTGTTAAACTAATTTACTTTATTAATTAAACATTGTACAAAGCATACTAACACGTGGTTACATAATTTGGTGAACAAATTTATTATTTTTCGAATAGTAGTAATTGAAGCCTCTAAAATGAATAAATGCTGAGCGAAGAGTACAGAAAATAAAATTTATAATAATTATGAGTCTTAGGATTAAACTTGAAAGAGCCATAAGACTGAAATCATGTGCATACTTAGTAGATATCGCTCATTGACAAGAACGGTGACTTAACTAAACAAAATGCAATTTTGAGTTAAGTATACAGGGGTAATACAGGTGGCAAATTTTATTGTTTTTGCTACAAAAAAATACATATACGGTAAGCCTAAAAATGAGGGAGCTAGAGAGATTGTGACTTTATACTCGTCGCACTCGTACCGCTACTTTTAAACTTTTAAATCATCATACCCAAAAATGTATCTTTTTGAACTATGTCAAGCTTCTCGCAAATGAAAGTATTATGTCTTATAGAAAGAAGGCTCCACACCAAAACAAGAGCAAGAGGTAACATAACATACCGATGTACTTACCTGAGCCACTGGCCAGTGGCCATGGTAGTTTGGCATGGTTAATGAAAGAACTATAAACCATATTGTTTTTGAAGTGCAAGCTTCTTCAGCTCCGTTGTGGCTTGAAACTCGATGAAACGAAAAAGTGACATTAAAAAGAGACAAACACGTAGGTACATATACAGGGTTATTGGTAAAACACCATCAACCTCTTAAGGGGTCACTGTACTCATCATTATGGACAACTTTTACTATGGGACCAAACATGTAATCGCGAAAAAAAAATCAGCTGTTCCTTACATTTATGTTTGCAGAACTCGTCAAAATGTAGGGACCAGCTGATTTATTTATCGCGATTTCATATTTGGTCCCATAGTAAAAGTTGTTCATAATGATGAGTACAATAACCCCTTTAGAGGTTAATGGTGTTTTACCAATAACCCTGTATAGAATTCAACATGTAAGAGAATGAGATACAATAGGATACAGTCTTAAAGTTAAATTTTTTTAATGTTTCACTTTAACGCGTGTGAACTGGACACATGTTTTTTTTTGTTGTTCATTTGTTTAATTGTAATTAGTTTAAGCCGATATCAGACCAGAGGCGTCAGTTTTCGTGAACGTTTGCCTTTCATTCGGCATCTTTCACTCGAAGTGAAACGCCTGCACACAGAATGGATCAGAAGAAAAAAATGAATGCATTAGTTAACCGATCCAACGATATTAGATTCACACGCCTGATTAATAAACAATAAAATAAAAAATTAAATGGAGCGGATGAACGTCCATTCCTATATAATTTTGTCGGTATCGTGTGAACGTGGAATGAAACAAAAATAACCATTCTCTACATATCGGCTTACTGCCAGCAAGCACATTCGTTAACTCGTTGTTATATTCAGCAGTATTGGATCCATTGATTCGTGTTGTATAGGTACAAAATGTTGCCTGAATACCGCTTCTGCTATAGTAGAGCGTACCAAAAGCGCTGTTCAGGGAACAAAACACATTAATCGATCAAGTTTACGATCCCTAACACACTACCTCCCTTTATTGCTAGAATTTACTATCCATAAATGCTCAATTTAAACCCATGATTGACACTTTCTTTATAATAAAACGACACATCAATATGACACGATAAATGATATGTCGGTCTTTATACTTCTCCTATAAAACGTGCCTATATTGTTCTGGAAGCTGTTATAGGTATGATTCGTGTAAGCTAGTTGTTAAACAAAGCCCAGTTACCAAACTCAATAAGTGGCCTTATCATATTTTAAGGCCCCTGGCCGATGGCGTAAATGACAGTCAGGGATATTTTGCCCTGAAGAAACGCAAGATTTATATTTGCGTCAGAAGCGCATTTTTCTGACTTTCGCATTTTTTTTGTAGCCAAACAGAGATACATAGATGGCACCACAGTAGCTAGACCTTTGCTACTGTAAAATTAGTACTATTATTAGTATTAGCAACAGTTATTACAGTTTGTTTTTGTATATTATTTATACAGGGGAACGTGGCTATATAGGGTCTATTTAATTTTGTCTAGACCCTAGATTGTCCTAAGGTGCTGGAGCAGGATGTTTCCAAGCACTCTTATCTTGGGTATAATCCTCTAATTTGTAATATACTTGTTTACAAAGTGAAGTTTTTGTATGGGTTTTAAATTTTCTTTAATTGAATTGCAATATACGACAAGGTGTTTTGTTGTCACAGTTAACACAGTGCCCCATAAAAAATGTATGTACTTTAGCTAATCTGAAAAATGGTTGATCTATTTTATCTTTATTTCTTGTATTAAAATTATGTCTATCACTTATTTTATTAAAAAGATGTAGGCTTCTCTTACATACATAATATTTTCTTAAATGAATGTGCAAGGTACCATCATAAAATTAATCGTTTTAAATACTTCCTGAGAGATTCGCGGTGACGTAGATTAGAAATGGCTCTGACAGCTCTCTTTTGCAAAATAAGGACAGATTCAATGTCAGCAGCCCGGCCAAACAGTAAAATGACATGCGGCATAATGCTGTGGAAGTAGCTAAAATAGACCAAACGCGCGGTTTCTACATCTGTTAACTGTCTTATCTTTCTAATAGCATAAGCGGCCGAGCTTAGCCGCCCCGCAAGATGTGTTATATGAGGTCCCTATTGTAATTTATATACGTATAATTTTATACGTATAGCGTGATTCCTAGGAAAACCGTGTGATTAATAAATTCCAGTTTTTCTCCGTTCAATAATAAGTCACATTCGCTACTTCTAACATTAGGTAATTTAAATCTAATGCATTTGGTTTTTTTTTTCATTTAGTATCAAATGATTTACCGTAAACAAATCTTGGACCTGAAGAATAGAGCTATTCACGTCGTCCAGATTTTGTGACCATCGGACTATTTTAAAGATCAATGATGTGTCATCTGCAAATAACACCATCTTCGGTTAATTTTAAAGTATTTGGGATAAATCATTAATTTAAACTAAAAAGAGGAATGGACCCAATATCGAACCTTGAGGAAGGCCCGTTGCCGTTTTAGACCCTAATGAGTTTATGCTGTTAACTTGAACTGTAACCTTTCTATCTTTCAGGTATGATCTTAGTTAGTTAAATATCTTCATAGTCAATAAATATCTTATGAATTGTAGTCAAAAAAGAAATATGAGTTCTAAGGAGACAACACTTAGTATAATAACATGGTCTGACAAAACCTTGACATTCTAGAACTTCGTCAACAGCTCATGCATAACTAAACGAAGTTATGATGCTAGTTTCTGGCAAGAAAGAATCGCTCCCAATTAATGTGGAATGTGGCAAAGAATTGCCTCATTTATAAAGAAATAAAAATAAAATAAAGAACTTGTAATGATCTGATACTTAAGTCATTTTTGCCATTTGAGTCTATATTTTGAGGGGCTCGTGGCTAAGTAATAACAGCTGCACGGATCGATCGATCAGGTTAAGTTACGCTTACCTTTACATACCGAGACCCCTCCGACCCTCGGAAAGCACGATAAGCGGTTGATCTCGGTTCTCATTCGTGGTTCTTTGACAGTCGTTACGGATCGGCATAAGCCCGAAAGTCTGACAACCAGTCTTCCCAAGAGGTATCATAAGGTGAAATTAAAACCTAAAGCGTTTATTTCAAATAAACCAATGACAGACTCTTCTCAATTGTCAAGGGGTCGGTCGGTCAGAAAGATGAAGCTAGTTGCCCAATCCAAAGCGTGGTACCTATGGAGAAGAACGGGAAAGAAACTCAAATAATTATAATGACCCATTAACTGGGTTGTGGAGGTGAGATAGGCAGTCCCAATATATTAAATACTAGGGCGATATATAAAATGGATCCTCGCGAGTCTCTTAGAAACAAATTCAAATAACATATAATAATTATACACTAACTCTGCTTTCTCTTTATATCTTAGACAGTAGTTCGATTAGTAGACAGTATGTTCGCACAAACTTAGGACTTTTCAAAATAAGAAGCGATTTCCCTAATATACAGACAGTATCCGCTTTTTAAATCGGTTAAAGAATCTTACGATAAAAAGTTCAAAACCCACACCTTTATCGATACATTTCACGATGATGATGATAACGAGTTATCAAAAAAGCGTATTATAAGATTAAAGACTATGTTGAAGACAAGGAAGATTGGCAATAATTCCTCCTGCATACGAGGCTTCCCTGGTACCTCATTAGCAGCATGACTATGTAAATGTCTATTAACTGTATGTCGATTCTGTAAAAATCTCACCTTGAAAACTTAAGTGAAGTGAGCGTGGAGTGAGCTGTCAGTGTCACCCCACTGACGCTAGGGATTGACCATACATTACATTTACAATCATAATCGAGAGTTTAACCTCACTGCTGCACTGTTGGCTTTAGCACCCTCGTAACCCATGAAAACGAAACAAATGACGAATAATTTGAACCATCCTGGATTTTAATTTAAAGGTGGTAAAACAAGATATTGTTAAATACCAATAAAACAAACCGCAATAATTTAAACAGGTTATAATCGTTAGAAGTTCAAAAATTTGTTTGGCACGCATTTATATAGTTTCTGATTGAATTTCTGTTTTGCTATTTTATTTAAATATCCCTAAATAGTAATATTAAGACGCTTAAATACTAGCTTTGAAATAATATAAAATGATCAATAGAATTAGCATAAAACATATTATTATAATCTCGATTATCTCGATATTATAAATACACTTACAATCATAATCGAGAGTCAATCCCTAGCATCAGTGGGATCACACTGACAGCTCACTCCACGCTCACTTCACCTAAGTTTTCACGCTGAGGTTTTTCCAGAATAGCAATGATGCTCGCAAATTACGATGTTTATTTTTTCACATACTCGTACATCTTTGACATAATCTTTTCACTATTTCACCTAAAGTTCTAATTTCAACTCTTTACCAATGGCTTCTGTAGACAGGATTTTTATTCAGGTTTGTTACGGTTGTAATTTCAATCATGTCATTTGGTTTATCTAAGCTTTTATCATTTATTATTATTCATTTTTATTTATCTATAAATCTTTTGTATTTTGTGAATGTGAGAACGATGTAGGCCTAACTTGTAAACTGTACATTTGTAGACCATCTTCTATCCTGTTAAGTACCAGGTACCTGTTGACAGGCTTACACTGGACAGTGTAGGCCTGTCATCATTGTCCAGTGTAGGCCTGGTAAAGCCTGGTCATACCTATGGCCATACCTATAAACATTGTAATTTAAAAACATTGTAAAAGCAAATTATTTTTAAAGAGTAACCGTGGGGATTCTTGGCGGCTCTTTTCCATAGGAAACGACCAATTGGAACCGTGCACCTAGTCTGAGGCGTCATAAGTGCCCATATTGGTTTATGTGAAATAAAATACATACTTTGATTTTACTCCGCTGCATCCGGTTAGACGGAACCCCAACATCGTTATAGGAGAAGACTATGTAGATGATGAGTCCACTTAGTTTAGAACAACCATAATGATAGCATAGTCAAAAGATTTACAAGACTTCAATTGGTGGGTGTGGAAATAAACAAAAACCGTTTCAATGCACAAAGTTTTGATGATGTCACGCCGAGGTAAAATCATCAAATAATGCAATACATTACATTATCCAGTTTTATAAATTAATGCAGTTTTATATAATTCATCTTTTAGCTTTCGCCAGGATAATATTTGCAGGAACACTCCAAATGTTGAGCGCAACAGGTCAAACATGTATGAGCGTTAGCATGTGAATGTGACCGTCCTTTCGCCTGTCCAATTCATTTCGGGAAGACAACGAGCGTTCCTGGTTAAAGACATTCTCTGAAATAATTCAGTACCTTTTCACTGTTGAATTCAGCAGATGTTTTGTTGTCCAAAAATGAAAGGGTTGGCACACATTTTTTTATGAAAATGCATGAAACGCCGACGTAAAGTGTAAGTACATTCACTAATTGTGAACCAGTGGAATTAACTCATTAATTGAAGAGGTTTTTCTCGGAAGATGGGTCCTCTAAGAAAGGTTCCTCGACAAGTTGAAATAAAATGTACCTACTAATATTTTGACACCGGTTGACTGTGAAACCCAGATCAACCAACAGAATCTGAAAATTAAATGCAAAATAAAGGCTACTTTTGTTTAAAAGATCAAAATTAAAAATAAACTTTGCACATAGGTACACTTAGCTGCCTCATTAGCCAGGAAAACTCTAGCTGAATTTTCTACGCGAAAAATCTCCACGTCTGCTCAACTCTTCAGGGAATTAAGGCCAGCTACGATTAATAAAAAGAAAATATTCCGCCCGAGTTCAGGTAGCTTTTACAACAGGTGCTTCAAATATTTTTCTCATAACCTCACCTTATGCGTGAAAATGCAAGGTACAAACCAGGTCAGCCGCACACCGGTATCTAATATTACTGTAAAGTGAATACTAAATGAATAACGCTACTCTCATTCTTATTCACGTAGCTTGAATAGGAACGGCAAGATAAAATAAAACCTTATTTATTTAAAACTGAATATCAAGAGTTGTGCGTTCGAGTGCATGTGTGAGTTAACGTAGATAAGTGAAGTGGGGGTATGTGGGTGTGTGTGTGCGTTTATATTTTCTTTGCTTCATTGTAAGATTCTTCGTACAATTTATCACGATCATCACTTTGATATTACGAAAAGATTTTTATATAATAAATTGAAAGAATGTGACTACGTTCAACTCATTATTATTATGTTCGGGTAAAGAGTGAAGTTGCTGGTTTCTGTAAGGAGATTCTTAGTAAGAACACGCGGTTTGTATCTTTGCCCAATAGTGAAATTATGCGATACTAGTACTAGGCGCTGAATAAATAGCGTCGCGTGCTGTCACAGTATACTTCTGCCTTCACCCTCGGGAGATACAGGCGTGATATTGTCTAGGAACTATAATCCTTCTTTTTTGTCTCAAACGGGCAACGTCATGCCCGCCTCAGGCCACAATAAGGCAGTACGGGACATTAATCT
The DNA here is from genome assembly GCA_937001585.2 of Brachylomia viminalis. NCBI lineage: Eukaryota > Metazoa > Arthropoda > Insecta > Lepidoptera > Noctuidae > Brachylomia > Brachylomia viminalis. The sequence goes on from OW443299.2 coordinate 18,792,633, forward strand.
CTCTCATTTCGTCCGAATACGGTGACACGCTTACTCAGTGAAAATGGTTACGACCACAGAATAAATAAAATACGTATTGAAGGGATTATAAATTATTTTATTTAATCTATTGTACTATATGATTTTATTTAATATGTAAGTAGGTTTGTAGGAACACTTTTACACGTCAGTCATATTTAAAAACTAGATGAGGTCGGCGTTTCCCTCAGATCATATAAACATAGGTTTCCTATCTGACTACTCGAAGAAGAAAGGCTGAAACAAACTCAGAGGTCAGATTCAAGGGAAATTCATATAGCGTAGCTTGGCCCATTTTGTCGCAATAATCACACAGCGCTTTGCACCACCTTGGTACAATCCAAGCTCTCTAAAACCAAAATAGCTTGGGTTACTTACTAGTGTGAGTCGAACTTGCGCACGCAGTGTTCCGTACCACAAGGCAAAAAACGCCAAAAAAACGCGTTTTTTGTGTGGAGAACCTGTTATTTTTTTTTTTACTTCTTTTAAAATTGTTATTTATTGTTATAGCGGCCAAAGAAATACACAATCTGTGAACGTTTCATGCGTCTACCTATTACGGTTCATGAGATACCGCTGCCGAGATGCCCGCTGACAGACAGACGGATGGCCAGCGGACACTTAGTAATAGGGTTCCGTTGGCACCGTTTGGGTACGGAACCTTAAAAAACAAGTGTACAAAGGTGGACTTAATGCTTTGAGCATTTTCTATTAGTCTACTTTAGCGTGATGCAGAGACATATCATAGCGGGTAAAATATAGGGTCAAATTAAATTAGCTAGCGATACTCCGCAGAAGTGATGGGTAACGACATCCCAACACGATAAAATTAAAAAGATTTAATGTTTTTTTTAGGGGTCAACAACCGCTGGTCGTATTGCATGAAGTATGAGTAACCCTGTATAACGAGACCCTGTATAGTATAGTGACAAAACGGAAAAAAAAACAAATACAAGAATAAATACATGCATTTATGGACGATAACGCAATGGAGAAAAATTAATTCAACAAAACAAACGCTGAGATGGTTATTAATATTGTCAATGATCAAGCGTAAGGTTATGAACGTTCGGCGCAAGCGACGATAGATAATGCTTTCGGGCGAAAGTTTCACTTCTATCCAATCTTACTCTGTGGTCTGACCCACCGTAAAAAGGAACTTTTAGTTACACTGTGACTTCGCAGTGTTAGTTTTAGATATAGGCAGTTTGTTTAGGCAGTCCGCAAGTTCGGCATTTTCGGGCAAACTTAGAATATAAATGATAGCATTAGCAACTGCGAATATAAGCTAGACATTCTTGCCGGTTATCTTCGAAGGGTCTAAAAGGTAAACAAGACTATGACCATAATTGAAGGTTAGGTATGTTTAGGATGAAGTCTTACCTCTCGTGTCTTTAAGATGACGAATAAGGGTACCTAATAAGTAGGTACGTCAAGGGCCGCAGCGTATTTCTGTCAAAATTTAAAAAAAAAAACTTCATTCTCCAATCCGATTCCAAACCGGCAATAATGGCGAACTTGACATACAAACTCTCATCCACTATTTAACCCCTTTATTAGGGATGAATTTTAAAACATCTGTCAACTCTTGTGCTAAATTCAATGTTTCTAGTCCCAGCGGTTTAGGCTGTGTATTACATCTGACAGAATTTAAGACTTTTATTATGTACTAGCTTTTGCCCGCGGCTTCGCTCGCGTCTATTTGGAATCTGACAATAAAGGACAATGGGAAATGAATGTATGGAGTCTGGGCCCACCCTTCAATAGTAACATCTGATATACCGTTGGATAGGGCTTTTTAAGTGGAACATTAGTTACTAATATAACTATGGTCAAATGTTAGTACTTTCGGAGATACGACGTCTTAAAGTCGTCAGTCTAACATATTCTTTATGGATACTTATAAGGTAAAATAGTAATAATAAGTACACTTTAAAACAAAAGAGATTTATTATTCGTCTTGGACATCAAAGACAATTACATCATTTAAAAAACCCACGGGGGCCACGAATGGCTGATGTCTCCCAACTCCTAGGTACCAAATCAAAGAAATAGTGTGAGCGCAACTTCCTACAGTTCGCCGTCCGGTCAAGCAAGAGCAATAATATTGTGATATCGCGTTTCTTCCAACTTGGTTTCGATCAATTAATATATAGCAATAGTATATTCTTGCTCTTACGTGGCGTGACTGTATCCTACCACGCAGCAACCACACATTCTCTGCTGGTATATTATATTCTATTAAATCATGTAAATCGTTTTGTCTGTACATTTTTCTATAACGTATAAACCGTCTCGAAGATGTTCACTGCAATATGACTGATCGCCATTTGCAAATGCGCCCGGGCAAGCGGCGGGCGCAGCGGGTAGGGTGGGGGCGCAGGTAAGGAGCAAGCAGATAGGTGCCGTCCGTTTTGAGTCTGGCCATAGTTTATCTTATAACGAAGTAAACTACGGTCACTTTTATGGCAGTATAATAAGTAGTATAACTCCGAAAGTACTGACTTTTGACCTTAGTCGTAATAATAAGTTTTATTCTGCATAAACATACCTATTCATTTATGAGTGTCTTATTCCTATTGAGAGGTGGGCCCATCATTACTCATTCTCCTTTGGGTTGTTCTCTGTTTGGCCGTTGCACCCATGGGCTCAGAACAGTACTTTTTTTCTGGATGAAAGGTGGGTATTTTTTTCTGTATCCCTGACGACGTATATGCAAAATGTCATGATGATCCGCTCAGCGGTTTAGGGCGTGAAAAGGTTTCAAGCAAATAAACATACATTCGCATCTATAATAATTATAGAAGGGATGAAAAACCAGTCCATCGACACACAAAATGTTTGAGGTACTTAAGAGCGTTTATACCTTATGAGTGGCAACGTCGCAATTTACTGTCTTATTGCGTGGTTTTCAATTTTTATCATTTCATCAGCTATATTTTAAAAATCTGTTTAATTAACTTTTTAGAATTACGTGAAAGTGTTTAAAAAGTAAGTAACCGTAATGCTTACAGTTATTTTACAATGAAAATAACGCCCTGCAAGTTTCCAATGTGTTATTTGCATATAAATAGAACTGTAAACGCAACGATTTCTTACCTTTTACACAGTTTTCACATAATTCTAAAAAGTTAATTAAACAGATTTTTAAAATACAGCTCCGATTAAATGATAACAATTGAAAACCACGAAATATGACACTAAATTGTGACGTAGCCACTCATAAGGTATAAACGCTCTTAAATAAAATAAAAAAATCTTAACACACTACACTATACACGACCGTGGTCTATTATCATAAGATCATCATTCTTGTTTTCCTCGGGAACAGTACTTTATTTCAGGTTGAAAGTTACCCATGTTCGTTTCTGTACATCTGACAACGCATATGCAAACGGAGGATGGCGAAGTTGCATGTACAATGGGACCCACTGTTAGGAGTATCGTATATATAGTACTCGTATGGAAACTTATAACTAGTTGTAGAACTACAACTAGCAAAAAAGCAAATGGGCAGTAAGTCGTAGAGGCTGGACTAATATATCTGTGCAGCCAACTCCCATTGACAGCATAACATTCAATTCTACGCTATCAGTTTATCACTAATAATCGTAATATTGTAATAATTATTTTTGTATAAAAATGTGAATGCATTTTTAATATTAACTTTTGTACGATTTTATTTTAGGTTTTAAAAGTTTTGTTTATTAACAAAATAATTACAAGCATAAACGTCTATATGTGTAAGAATGATAATAATTCATGTAATGATTATGTTGGAATGTAACACAAAACACGGTACCTACCTACGTTTAATAACTGCATGATGACTTATTTTAAATTAAAGAAAAATCTTTTCTAACTTTTAATTCCCATCACCTAGTGACTCAATATTTTGTATATAATTCTCTTATAAACTCTTAATTATAGTAAATATGAACTTGCAAGTGAATGACACTTCGTTAATTTATAAATAATGTGGGTCCAAATTCGCCATCCTCCTTTCAGGATGATCTGTTCAGTGGTTTAGGCGTAAAACGGTAACAAACAAACAAGCTTACTTTCGCATTTATAATATTTATTACTTAGGATGACCTTGCAGCAAGCGGCGCGGTCGCCTCATTTTGTTACGAAGTTACTGGAATCTAATGAAAATGTGCTCACATTCGTTAAAAAAGGAACTCCTGTGCATAATTTCATGATTCTGTTTCACCCAGCGGCTTATGCTGTGCGTTTTCTATCAGTAAATGAATGAATTTGAGATGTTTATTAAGTAAATTTAGCACAAATAACCAAAACAGCAAAAATATAATATGTATAATTTAAAGGCCAAATAATTCGATTCTTAGCGCAGATAGCAAATCGCTTAGTCCCTTCCTGCTCATAACCCCGCCTCTTTGCAATCCAACTCATATCCTCGCTTCAAAGCTTCAAACTACTGAACAGGGTGAATACTGTGAATAGCTCTATTCAAGCAGAAAATTCAATTATTGAGAATCGCATTAGAATTCGTAGTCCAACACTATAAATTCGAATGCGATTAAGCGGGGTGTGACGTAATTATTATTATTCTATGCGTTTCTGATAGAGCGTGTACGTTGTCACAGCATTTCACGGTTTTAAGCCTATTAACAATGATGTTTTGTGAGATGATGCTTTGTGTTTGATAGATGAATAAGAATGGTACGGTGGGCTGCATCAATTGGTTACCCCAGTTGTATTAAAATTAACTTTGAAGGGGGGTACCCACATCGTGACGCTGACTGTACCTATAATAAAATAAAAAATCAACCTATGTACAAAATCGATTACGAAGAGATTACGTTGACGACTATACTAGTATAAACTGTGTCACAGTCGTCAAATGAGTCACCGAGTACCGGGTACAAATAAATTGGATGTAAGGGATTGGTTCGGTATTGTTACTAGATAGTGAAATTAAATAGTATCTTAATCGCGAATAGTTTTAGTTTCGTATTATACACGCATCAAAAGTGTCTAGGGATCCAGGTATTTAAAAAACAAAAATATTGCCCTATTGAAACTAAATAAAAATGTCTATTTAGATTGATTAAATGTAGTGTTTTCATATGTGTAGGTCGACGAATTACTCACTGCTTTTGCATTAATAAAGATTTTTCAAAATTTTTGCTTATGCTGGATTTTTCATCTTAGTTAATCCTGACATTAAAATGTGATAAATATAAAAGATTTAAAGGTTTGCATTGCGTTTAATAAACAATTAATAGTTTATATTTCCGCCGTTAACGCGTATAGCTCAATCGCAGTGATTCGGCACACCTACTCAATATGAGTTCATCCAAACACGTTCCGGATTTACCGCCTTCGTCCGTTGTAACAAGCGAAAAAGATTTTCTGTTGTGTGTACGGCATCCATATTTGGCAGAGCTCTTCTTTGAAGCATACCCCATGCGTGCTCATTAGGATGCAAGTCTTATCATGCAAAAGCAGGAATTACGCACCAAATTAGGTCCGCAAAGGAATGACAACATCTGATACCATCGCTTCAGCGTAAATCTCTGCATTGAGATTGCCTCTGATACAAATCAGTTCGGTACCTCCACTGATCCAAAAACCTTCCTGTATCATGATGACCACCAAAGTATGCACGCAATTTTTTTTTCTGGGCTGTGCAGCGGGGCCTGTCAGACTCTTACTGAATAAAACCCATCCGTGTTCCTTCAGTTGCCTGTACCAGGGGCCACGGTAACCCATTCGGACTTTTCCCGCAACCCTGGCAGGCATCGGCTCTAGCAGACCCCGTCTAGTATCTGGCCTCATACCAAAGCGAGATTCATCAGAAAAACAAACAAAACACCACACCTCTTCTGCCCAATTTTTGTGTTCACAAGCCCATTGTAAACGGGCTCTGCGATTACGGGGCTCAATAGGTGGTAGATGTACCGGCCTTCGGGAACGGAGATGGACTTCATGCAAGCGATTTCTTATGAGTTAACACTTTTACTGCCAATAACCCGGCTCACGGGTGCAACGATAATTACGATCTGGCCCGTGGTGACGTTCAAGCACGTCACTTCGCCCAGGCCGTCAAGCCCGGCTGTCCAACATGTTGGACAGTCACTTTATGCGGCTTCCATCTCTATATGGTCTATAATTATGGTCTGTTTATTCACGAAATCAAAACAGTTTACATTATGAGCCTCAAGTGCATACAAACAACATAGGAACGTCAAGGTCAAACAAGGTCAGAATGACGTCACGCTGTCGGAATGCCAGCGGGCCTTAAGGGCCTGCGCGTCATCGGCGCGCAGGGCCAAATCGGTATGATCTTTTTTATTTTGGCAGTGAAAGTGTTTTAATCGCTTATTAGAGCTATAAGCTAGAAACCTCATAACCAACATCATCGCGGTCATTATACGATTTCGTCGAGCAGTAATTTGTATGTAATGATCTTGTCTGCGTGTGGTGATGCGAGCTCGTCCTCCATGTCGCTCTGCCACGCTGCCAGTGAAGTGGTTAACGTATCCAAATTCAACTTATAACACTCTGCATAGTGCCCAGATCGATTACCACAGCACGTTGCCGAGAACCAGCTTCCAACATTCCCACGGCTCTGATCACCTCTTCTCGGCTCAAATGACGTCTTCTCTCCATAGTAACGTCCTTTAGTATTGATTTCACTCAGAAGTATGGCAGACATTTTACTGATTCGGCTTCACACCCGTTGCATGATCATACATATAGGAATGCAACTTAAAAGAAGATTTTCGACTTATGACCGAAATTAAAAAACTATTCCATTTTCAAATGTCGAAATTTACTAAAAATTATCCTTAGGAGTTACAAAAAAATGTTATTAAAGAACCTGATTTTTAATAACTAGCAAAAATGTGCTTTATCCCTAGACAGTTTTTATTGTGTATTATTGGTGCTTTGAAACTTGCCACTTATTTTCCTGGTGTTAAGGTCGGCTTCAAAAATAATCCGCCCCTAAGACGACCCACCGACCAATTTATCTTTGAAAAAGTAGACGAGAAGTAGCTGTTCATGTATAGTCCGAACAATAATTTATTAACACACAAATTGTTACTTTTTATTATATTGAGCTGCATCACTGTTATGTTTTTAAACACATAATTACGCTGCTCGCAGTACAATTAACTATATGTATATCTAGTTAGAATTAAACAAAACCAAAGTATATGAATAATCTTTTTACACGTGCTACTTGTAGCTTGTAGTATTGTCTTGACAATACTGACATTTATCTCAACGTTCTCGAATCCTATGAATATAAAACGATACAACACTGAACAGAACGTTACCTTACATTATCCGTTTCAGTGGCGGCGACGTACCGCCAGCAGACATCTTTTATTAATGTGAACGCAAACTCTTTTGTTGGAGGCAACGGAACATCGTTTTAGAGACTGCTTTGTATCGTACTTTATTTGTGTTCTGAATTGTAATTGTAAGCATTAATTTTAGGGTAATCTTTTAATTTACTTCAAACTATTGGAATCGCAAAAGTTTTATTTCAAAGTTGCCCTATTCTCATGAAGTTACTAGCCGTAAATGTGGTAAAGATTCTAAACTAAAGCACAATAGCAAAAAACCATAACGGTGATTCTATAATCAAGCTTCCACAAACCATATACTCGTAGATTTAGCGTCCACCAGACATTCGCTGTCATTGCAAAAACCTTCAAAATCAAATCCTCCATCAACGAGGTTCTGGTCAAACCAATAATTTAGATCACTAATTCAGCCAATACGCAGACTATAGAAAATAAAGGTACAAGATATTGCTCAAATGATCTACGATTATGATTTACGTATCAAACAATTAAGTTTTAGATTCCACACAAACACAAGACTACCAAGGGGTATCAAGTTACCCAAAGACTGGGTTGTGGAGGCCAAATAGGCAGGCGCTCCACGTAAAATACTGGTATTCACCTCCATCTGGTAAGACTAGAAGCCGACCTCAACCGAAAAGTCTAGGCAGATGATGATAAATACGATTAATAGATGTATTTTAGAATGATTAATGTTAATTTAGACGACGTTTTAGTTTGGCACAGAAAAAAGCTTTTAATCAAAAAACAATCTGACAGTACACAGGTATATCACATCATTATTATTACCTTAAACAGAAACAAGCAACTGAAAGCAAAAGTAATAAGCCGAACTTCAACTTTACCAAAAATTCGGGAATGCCAAATGATTAAATGTATAATATAATAAGCTCCACACGCGAAGGAAGGATGTAACATTTTAAAATTAGCCTTCAGCGAAACAAGTTTATGTGAAATGGATGTAAACATGGTTATATTAGAAAGCGTCGGGTCCCGGTGGTGTTCATAATTCCCTCGATTACGAGGAAATTGCCGAGCTTGGCGATAGAGAACTGTGAAAGTGGAGGGTAGAGAAAGGAAATTATAAATAATAACAGACTCTAGTTTCCACTTTTATTCTTCATCTTGAGCTGCTGTAATCTATAGAAGAATACGAATATAATGCAGTTTTGCTCATCGCTTCCCTTATTTTTTGTGTGTGGGAAATCATCACATAACTTCTCCCGCTCTGAGCGGAGCGGGAGGGCGTGTCAGACTCTTACTGATTAAAACCCACCCGTGTTCCTTCAGTTGCCTGTGCCAGGGGCCACGGTAACCCTTTCGGACTTTCCCGTAACCCTGGCAGGCATCGGCCCTAGCGGACCCTGTCATTGGTCCTGACATCTCTTTGAGGTGCGCGTGGAACTTGCTGTAATTGCTTGTTGGAATTGCTCGCCGTCCGCAAGCCCGCGCCTACGGTGGCCGGGAATCGGCTTGGGATTCCCGACGCCCAGGGCGTCTCCTGCGGCGGCTAGGGGCGTGGGGGCGCGAATTTTGCCTCTCCCTCACGAGTTTTGCCTTCTCCTTCGCGAGCATTACTGCTTCGCTGCTCATCCGCCCTAGCAAAAAGAGTGATAATTTATAGCATACAGACTGACCAGACATATACAAAATTTGATCAGAATCCATCAGAAACAGTATCATTTATTTGTCAAACATAGGTTATTACATTATAAAGATCTTATAAATCATCTCTCTTGATCTTGATCTTATTATTTTTCTTCTTACTCCATCCGGTAGTATTTGAGTGATGAGTGAACATACATTCAGATAAACAGACAAAAGTTCTAAAAACTATATTTTCGGCATTCGAATCGTTACCTGAAGGCCAATTCCCGTAATTAAAAACGTTCAAATTCAAGTCGCAATCTCATATCAGCGACAGTCTAATGTCAAAAATGTAGGTAAGCGCTATACAATTTTTGACAGATTGACACTGAGATTAGAATGCGAACGTTCTTAAAAATACGGGAATTGCCCCTCAGACCTCGTAGCAATTAGTTTTTTTCAAAATTATTCAATGTACAGTTTTGCTTTCGCGACGATTTTATATTATATGTAGGTATAAATACAAAATAAGCTTACAGTATATGATCGCCAAATCGCTTTGGTTTATTGGAAATGGTACAAAATTTTGGGCCACCAAGATACAAGCTCTGCCTAGTTTGGGACCCGCCGTTTTATCTGTCTAAGTCTTCTGTTGGTAAGAATTTCATAACATGCTACTTGTATATTTAAGAACTTTGTGTAGGCTAAATATATGAATTGGAATTTAATTGGTTTGCCCCATTTCTAAGGTGTTTGGATTGGTGAAGAGAAACCAATTCAAGCATCTGTACATAAGATCAAATCAAAGTTATGCAAAAACAAATAAAAACACACAATATACATAGGTATAGATCTAGGGCTCTATCAGCCAGTGAATTGTCAATATTCTTGTGAATAGTGAAACAGTGTGTTGAGTTGTGAATAGTGGAACAGAAAAAACTGAACATAATTTTTTTATAGTAATGGCTAAATGCAGCGTATATCAAACGCACAGGAAGCTTAATCTTTATTAGTGTACTTTTATAAATAATAATACATTTCTACTTTTCTTTAAATTTTAGAAATCTCAGGCTTTCCCAGTCAGTTTTCTTTGTGCCTCTGGGGATACCTTCTTAAAATATATGATGCAAACTTCAGAGTTAGATTAAGTTACATGTTCTCTTGTTATATAACAGAGATTGTTGTGGCCAGGATTTGTTTCTTAATTAAAGATGTCATTTACTTTTTGTCTTGTTTGTTCAAGTATTAGGAAACGTCTCACGTCAGTAGCTATACGTAATTAAAGAAGGAGCAAGTCATGCGATTATGCGCTTGCGACTACCTATATTCATTTCAACTTATCATCGCGTCTTTCAACAGTCTTTCTATTATGCCATATTCTGTGAATATGCGACGGACAATACATAAAATGAAATATCGTTTATTATTTTAACAAGTACCTAAATCTTAACAACTTGTGATTGGAGCCTCCTTTTAAGCAGATAAGCCTGTGTTAGGAGGGTCCACTCTTTCCTAACTTAAGCAATCATCTTTTACTTGTTTTATACACATTTTGGTACAGGAAAAAAAAAAGAAAAGCTAAACTGTACTTTATGGACCGCGCGTGCGAAGTTTTAATTTTTTTTGTACATTTTTGGCGTCATGTAGAACGCTTTTGCAAAATGTCACAGCTAGCAAAATATACTAGTTTAGTTAAAGTTAATTTCCGAGTTCCTAGTTTTCGAGAAAAAAAAAATCCTAAAGTTTAAAAAAATCTACTTATTTATGTTATAAAATTGACATTTTACCACAGGAAATTTACGAATTCCATTCCTAGGTTGTTCCGTTTACGCTCAAACAAAGTGACAGCGGATTTGAATGGTTTTTAGTATAAATATAATAAGTTTTTAACTTTGATTCATTTTTAAATACCTAGCTGCTACCATAATGAACTTAATGAAATATAAAACCATAAAGTTTAATTTGCATTCTTAAAAGATAATTGGTAACGAAACCTAATCGAATTTGAGTGACGCTAACGTTTGACAGTTGTTCTTTTTTATGATAACCTTATACTTACCTTTAACCTTTCGGTGAAAGGGACTGGGCTGTAATACACTACGCGGGCCCAGTGCGGGTTGGTAGATGTCACATGTCTTAGAATGTTTTGTTGCTAGGACATGCCGGTTTCCTCACGATGTTTTCTTTCACCGTTTTGAGAGCAATGGTGATAAAATAATTTACACAAACTAAAGCGCCTGCCTGAGTTCGAACCTACCACCTGCAACTCGTAAATCGCGGCCGTTACCACTGGGCCACCACTGCTCTCACCCAACCAACATTCAATATACAAAAATAACACATCTCGGCTTAAAGTAAAGTAAAAAGGCAATGAGAACTTAGAATGCTAGAGCGAGCTCAGAGATCTTGAGACTTGGGGCACACCGGCTCGGACAGGTCAGGTTCGAAACGGTGGCGGGGGGCGGGGGTGGCGGGGTCAAATGAGCCAGTTCTAATGGGGATGCAGAACACTAAGACGGACTGTACTAAAGCTTTGTAGATTTCGTTGAGAAGGTTTCTGGGGGTTTTTGTGCTGGTTTTTTTGGTACAATAATAATAAAAACTTTATTGCATAAAAGGTGTTGCGGTAAATACAATAAAAACAGTTGCACTTTACACAATATACCTCAGCGTTCAAAATATCCAGCTCAGTTTTCTGATTTCGTTCATGATGGGGGTACCAAGATAGTCTCTGGTTAATACATAAATCTTATTTAGTTTATGACACTTTGACTGGTATTGGACATTGACAGTTATTTGCACCATCGCACTTATATACTCTTATGTTAAATTCTGTATTTGGTTGTGTTCTGTCTGATATACTAAAATATTTATTTAATTAGTTTTACGAAAAATGATTTTATTTCTGTAAGTAGGTTTGTAGAAACACTTTTACACGTCAATCATATGTTAAAAACTAGATGAGGTCGGCGTCTCCTCTCTGACTACTCTGAGAAGAAAGGCCGAAACAAACTCAGAGGTCACAGTCTCTTTTAAAGTCCAGACATAATCTTGGTCAGATCATGTGAATACCCTGTAGATTGGTGTCTGAAACGGTCTTTTGAGGAAAAACCATACAGATTGAGCGGACCTGTCCAGTCAGTGCACGCATTTGTCAGTAATCTTGGCGCTCAACTCAGAAACATTCTGAGTTGAGCGGTTGAGCCGTTATGTTTGAGACATTCAGCAATTTGGGTCATACCAGCTTCAGCACCTCAGTCTGGCAATATCGTGGCAAGAGTTCTCATAAAAGACTACAGCAGTATCGTCGGTATAAAAAAAAACACTAGTGATATTTATTTTGAGGTTTCAGAGGTCGATAAAATCTCACATACGTTTTCACAAAAAAATATTGAAAGTCTGAAAAGAACAGTCTAGCCTGTTCTCTGTTGGGGCCGGCTTCCAGTCTAGCCGGATGCAGCTAAATACCAGTGTTATTTTCATGGATTAACTGCCTTAAAACTCCTAATGATTATGAAAGTTAAAAAAGCAACTCGAGTAGGTATGGTATGTATTTTTAAGCATGAAAATAAATTAGCTTTCAAATAAATACAACTCAAACTCAAACTCAAAGCATTTATTTCAATTAAACCATTTACAGGCACTTTTGAATTGTCAAGTGGTCGGGCAGTCAGAAATATGAAGCTAGTTAGTAGTAGGTACCTATGGAGAAGAACGGGCAAGAAACTCCATGGACACTCTTTTAAATTATATTGTTACATAAATATTAGTTACATCATTAATCTTGTATATAGGTACTCGTATAAATATGTGTATATAATGTGTGTTATATGTGAGAACGATGTAAATAAGACGTACACATTGAGTGTCAGTACAGTCCAAATACACGTGTAATTTCTCATATAAATAAGGGATTCGTATTCTTTTAATATTGAAGATATTGCGTTTCAAATAATTCCTATGCGAGGCATGTAGGTAGGGTTTCACAAAGTCTCGGAATAAAGGTTATTACTTAGGTTCACAAAGTTCAATAGCTGACGATTTCAGACAATATAGGCACCTCGTTTGCATTTTACCAAAGTAAATTGACAGAACAGTAGCGTCACTTTTAAGAGACACCCAATACACAGCTAACAGTCCGTTGCCTTTACACAATTTTCCAGCCAAATGAGCCAGTTTCATGTTTTCAGTTTTCTTTGCTAATACAGTTTTGAATTGTCGCTTATAGCAGGCAATGATGCCATTAAAGTCACATTGCCGCCCATTGTATATTAAGTAGTGTTCAGTTTAATTTTTGTTGTTAATTTTTTTGTGGTGTACAATAAAGAATATATAAATATAAATAAATAAATTAATCAGAATAGAGGGCACCAGTCGCTGAAATGTCATTATTCAATATTGATTGAGTGATTTACAGTAACTAGTTACGAGTACTTCACTGTCTTAGAACTTCGCTATTCGATCCAAATTGCATTCAGATGAAGTGACGTGCATCAAAGTATGACAGCCAAGTGGATCGTTTCTTCGAAGTGATGCTACTGCGATCGATCTATTGACTGTGGTTTTACTTAACAAAGGCAACCGTTAAGGGGTTTATGAATTTGCATAATCTCTACAACTAAGCTGAATATGTTTGTGTTGGGAGTTGGTTCCTCATAACTGTTTAACGAAGGCGGAGGCTTAGTCTTTTCAGACAACAGAGTGACTATTAGGTTGTTTGTTTAAAAGAGCCGTACCTATAAAGTATATTTTAATCTATTTTCGTTCCTATTTGTTAAGAAAAATGTGTTAAAACAAAGTAGGTATTTAGTTGTGTGTTAGGTAGGTAATTGGTGTTCGGGGTTGGGGTGAGATTAAGATAAACTGAGATTAAAGATTATAAATATACTATATTTCAGTAATACAAATGGGATAACGATTAAAACTAATGAGGTGAATGGCATAGCATGCCATGCGTGCATGGCATGGTGGTGGTTGAGATTGAGTCGATATGCTATCTGAAAGCGTACTGACTATTTTACTTAGGTAATACATAATAGTAGATTGTTATACAAGGAGCTAAAATGACCCATTATATACGAGGTAGTTTTACTCCCGAGCTTTAGCGAGGGAGTAAATAGAAACCGAGTTTTAATGGGTTTTTAGCGCCGTGTGTTACACTCTACTTTTCACTACGATTGCGAGAAAATAAAATAATCCAATACAATATGAAATATGTAGTTTATTTTAATAAAAAATTAATGTACAATTTGTACAATTCTGGATATTTAACGAGATGTTTCTTCCCGGTAACTTAATTTCAGTCCTCTGTGAAGATGAATGTTGAGTGGTTCTTTTCCTTTCTCTTCTACAACCAACAGCCGCAACGCATTGCATGCATTCTACCAAAGAGATCGCCGATTTTAGTTCCATTTTCAAAAATAAAATGAAGTTCTTTTTTTATGAAACAGTAATAAGTCGAGCCTATATTCATGATTATTCTACTTATGACTAAAAACTTTTTCGTTTTTGTAGGCTCATTGTCATTTGACACACAAATATTAAAAAAATAAACTTTTTCCCCTAGAGGAAGAATTGCTATTTTTTCTTCGCTCTGGTACGCCACAATGACGGTCTTTTTGAGCAAGAGGAGTGAAAAATAATATTCAAGGCATAGCGCGGTGTCGCAATTACGCTGACATGTTTATTATTGTTCGGTGATTGACCTGTACAATTGGTGTATTTAAGACAATGAATTTCAACAATTTCGCCACGGTGCAATGAATGCAATGGCTCAGGTGGCGGAGTAAATTATGGAGATTTCACTTTACCATTAAAGGAACACAAACGCCACAAACTTTAATGCGCCACAATGCTCACAAACAATGTCCATCGAACCAATGTGAACGAAAGGATGCGAGCTGTAATCAATTGTGCAATCGTATAGAAACGATGCACGATTTAAATCAACACTTGAAGCTTTTCTTCTTGCGCGTCGAAGATTATCTCGTTGTTGATCTGTGCGATAAGCTCGACGATTTCTCATTACCAACTGAGCCGTTTCACAGGCTGCCTCTCTTTGCTCTTGAGTTTGAGAAGCACAAAGTCGGGCCATAATAACGCGGCGTTCTTCTCGTGCGATTCCTCGTTCTTCTTCAGTGGATTGATTCGCAATAGTACGAAGCCTAATTGCATTACGGCTTCGTTGGGAAAAAATTGACCTTCTTGGTCGCGGCATTTTTAATACTCGAACAATAGTTTTTATTAATAACACTCGTAGAAAACAAAAAAATCGGCCGGTGACCCTGATATGCATTTTTAAACCAAATCACAGAAAAAACAAATTCACTTTCGTGATTTACAGCTTATACAACTGACAGGCAGCGGCGATGGATAGTTCCAAAAATTTCTGAAATGCCAAGTAATTTCAGGTAACTAGTGATGTGATCCAAAAGTAACCATTTATCTTAAAATTAGCATGATTCAGTTTTGATAGGGTTCATTTAAAATGTTTTGTAAGCAATATCGCCTCACATAGCCCCTAGTTTATAGCAATTTCGTCTTTGACCGTTTTTGGAATATATTTAGCGACACTCGTGATATTGTTACAAAATTATGAAACACAAAACCGAAATCCAGCCCTTTATTAAACTTCAATCTTCCTCCAACATAAACTCAAGCGCCACACTATAACTTAACGCATTACTTTAAGCAACCGACATGAACCTTAATAATGCCCCGTTAGACGAAACTTTTCGTACAAAAAGATTTTGACCCTACTTATGCAGCACAGTGTACTTTTGTACCCACAAATGAATTATACAAAGGAACCCTTTCAGAAGGAATTCCTTATTCATCTTGTCTTACATTACCGCCTAAATTTCGTGTACGGAGGATATTAGAGTGGTACAGAAAAATCAGGTGTATCCGGGCCTTTTTACGTAATATTCTCGTAAATCATTGGTGTAATTTTATTAAAGTTTTCGTAACGTTACCTCGCGTAGAGGTTGGGGAATTTTGATGATTCACAAGCGTGTATTTGTTATTTGTTACGTGGTAGGTGTAAATATATAATTTACCGAGAAAATAAGTACAAACGGAGAATTTCACTCACAACAGTACACTAAAATTCGGTTAATAAGAATTTATCTAGACTTAAAGTATGCCATCTGCAATAAAGAAAAGTACGCAATAAAAAATCCTTATTTCAAGCGAGTAAAATCGCAGACAGAATCACATAAAAGAAAAAACTCTCAGTGTGGCTCTCCACACTGAGAGCTCAACGGCACACACATTCCCCCAAAATTCACAATTCACATGACCCCAAAATTGCATCCATAAAAAGCGAAGAGGATGTTAATCCCCTCAATGTAACGCTATAAAGAAAAGTGGATATCCGCGAAACAATCCACGGTCGTATAAATGGCACTACCTCACAATCACGGAAAAGTACCTACAAAGGGTCGGTTCCAGACAACGACCAAAGAAAGGAGCACGCACATATACAGAGTTATTGGTTATATATCGGCAATCCATTAAGAGGATGTAGGGGAGATCATTTGCAACCAAATTACCCCTTATGACCCATAAAAAAAAAACAAAAAAGCAAAATGCAAATGTCATTGTCAAATGTAATTTGACATCAACCGGGCACAAATCTAGACTCCAGGCTGTTACTGAGAGTTACGGCTGTTACTGAGTTCCCCTGCAGAGCACCTGCCGCACTCTGCAGTATGTAGGCTTACCGGGCATCTAGGCTCTACCCGGTGGACATATTTACCTATATTTACTCGTGGGATTTACTATGGAAAAAAATAAATTAAATAAAAATAAAAAGGACGTAGAGGAGGGGAGTGATACGGGGTCGGAGTCCGACGCCGCATCTGGCGCAAAGGGCTCAAGCCAGAGCTCGGAGCGCGAAGTGGAGGGGGCTGCTGGGAGGAACCGAAAGTTCTTCCTGAAGCGCCCCAAATCGGGGGAGGGCCAGGGGTCGTCCTCCGAAGAGTGGACCTCGGGCCGCAAAAAAATCCACTCCAGCCGGCGGGGTGGGGCCCGGGAAAAAGGTTTGGGCAGAGGGCTCGCCACCCAGGAGGAGGCCAAGAAGTTAAGCCGAGCCAGCCCTGCCGAGCCGGCCCAGCGAGCCGCCATGGAGGAGAACCACCCAGGCGTGACCGGCCGCAGGGCGGCCATGTCAGAGTCCTCAGGTGGTGAGCCGGTCGCCGCTGGCGGCTCCAACTCGGAGCGAGCGGCCAGGTTTGCGGAGGTCGTGGCAGCCGCGATAAAGGATGTGGCCGTGAAGAGGATTAAGTCCTCTAAAGACAAGGCCATATCCGCAGCCACGGCCTCCATTATATCGGCAGCGGAGGCCATTCAACCTGGGCCTCCGTCGGACGTAATGTCCGAAATGCGGGCGGAGGTCGCCCGCTTGACAGCCGCCTTGGAGCTTCTCCGGAAGGAGAATGAGGAGCTCCGAGCAGACCTGGCCGGGCTGCGAGCAGCCGGCCCCAGGGAGGTGCCGCAGAAGGGGGCGCAGCAGCATGGGCAGGGACGGCCCGTGCCTGCGGAAGACCGGGTTCTGACCCTGGTGCGGCAGGAGCTGGCTGCCTTCCAGAGTCGGTTTTCCGCCCTGGAGGCCATTGTCTTGCGCCCCCCACTAGCGGCGAGCCAGCCGGCCGCGGGACGGCAGAAGGCGGTCTCTTTTGCCGCCGTCGCAGCTGGCGTGGCCAAACCTGGCTCATCGGGGCAGAGGAAGGCCCTCTCCGTGCCGAAACCCGCGGGGCCGCCCATGATCAGAGAGGGCGGGGCGGCTACACAGACGGCGAGGGTGCCGGCCCTGGGTGCAGGACGGCCACCCCCACCTCCTATATCTCCTCCGGCTGGCGCCGAATGGCACGTAGCCGGGGAGAAAAGGAAGGCCGGTAAGGTGGCAAGGGCGGCCAAAAGGAAGGAGAGGCGGCAGCGGCAAAAAGCGCGAAGCGTTGCGGCTAGGCGCCGCGCCCCGAAATCCGCAGCTGTAGTGATTACGCTACAGCCGGAAGCGGAAAAGAAGGGCGTGTCCTACCGCGACGTGCTAGCCAAGGTGGGGAAGGCGGTGAGCCTCGAGGAGATCGGCGCCACCGAAGGCATCCGGGTGAGGCTCACGGCGACTGGGGCCCGGATGCTCGAGATCCCCGGTGCGGCCAGCGGCCCGGCCGCTGACGCTCTGGCCGAAAGGCTTAGGGCGTCCTTAAATGCGGACGAGGCCCGAGTGTCCAGGCCCACCAAGTGCGCTGACATGCGCATCCTGGGCCTGGACGACTCGGTGACGGAGGGAGAGGTGGTGGCCGCCGTCGTTAGGACTGGAGGGTGCTCTGCCGAGCAGGTGAGGACAGGCTCCATCGGTCCTGACTTCAAGGGGATGCGAGCCGTTACGGTGAGCTGCCCCGTGTCGGCGGCCAAAAAAATAGCCGAGGGCCGTAGGCTACTGGTGGGCTGGGTTTCCGCGCAGGTGAAACTGCTGGAACCCAGACCTCTGAGGTGCTTCCGCTGCCAGGTGGGCAACCACGTGGGAGCTAAATGCACCTCGGAGGTGGACCGCAGCCACCACTGCTTCCGCTGTGGTCAGCCCGGTCACAAGGCCGGGTCTTGTAATGCCGCGCCGTACTGCACCGTATGTGCGGCAGCTGGCAAGCCAGCCGATCACCGGATGGGGGGCAAGGCCTGCGCTCCACCCGCCAGAGCCAGGGGCAGGGGCAAGCCCTCCGCCACCGCCGTCACTGCCGCAGCCGCCGCCACTGCCGTTGCCGCTGCCGCCTCGACCGTCGTCGTCGCCGCCGTCACCACTGCGGCGAGGCCCTCACAGAGGGCTCGGGAGGAGGCTGACATGGAGTGCCAATAACGGCCCCATTACGCCTCCTCCAGGCGAACATCAACCACTGCGCCTCTGCTCAGGATCTGTTGCTCCAGAGCATGGCGCAGTGGTCGATTAACATCGCCGTGGTCGCTGAGCCGTACTTTGTCCCGCCCAGGGATGACTGGGTGGAGGACCTGAGCGGCTCAGTGACCCTAATTTCGTCGGCCGCCGCCGGTACTCCGTCCCTCGAGGCAGTCACGAGGGGACGGGGTTGCGTGGCAGCACGGTTCGGGGAGATTGTAGTGGTAGGGGTATACTTCTCCCCGAACCGAACTCTTGCCGAGTTCCACAACTCCCTTGCGGAGTTAAAAGTCGTCGTCGTCGGGTTCCGTTCCCTCCCCGTGCTCGTCCTCGGGGATTTCAATGCCAAGAATGTGGCTTGGGGTTCCCGGTATACGGACACACGGGGCAGGATGGTGGAGGACTGGGCTCTGGAGACAGGCCTGGTCGTCCTAAATCGGGGTTCTGTCCCCACGTGTGTGCGGATGCGGGGTGAATCGGTGGTGGACATCTCGTTCGCCAGCCCCGCTCTGTCACCGCGTGTCCTTGACTGGCGCGTCATAGAGGGGGTGGAGACCTATTCCGACCACCGGTACATCCGGTTTGACGTCTCCGCCCAGACCTCGAGCGCGCTGGTCCGACAGGCCCCGAGTGGTCCGCGGTGGGCGCTGAAGCAGCTAGACCGGGAGCTCCTCCTGGAAGCCTCGATCGTGCAGGCCTGGGTGTCATCACCGGACAGGCCTGCTGACATCAACGTCGAGGCGGAGTGGTTCCGGGAGGCCATGTCCGAAATATGTGACGTGGCAATGCCCCGGGCCCAGCCCGGACGCGCTCAGCGCCAGGTGTGCTGGTGGTCGCCAGAGTTGACGACTTTACGCAGTGCGTGCGTCGCTGCGCGACGCCGGTACACCAGGCACCGCAGGCTCCGTATTCGCCCTCCGGATACGGAAGCCATTCAGGCGGAGCTGTACGAGGGGTACAGAGCGGCGAAGACCGCCCTCCAAGCGGAGATCCTGCGGGCCAAGGGACTGGCCCGCGAGGAGTCGCTGGAGACTCTGAACAGGGACCCGTGGGGACGCCCCTACAAATTGGTGCGTGAGAAGCTCCGCCCATGGGCTCCCCCGCTGACGCAGAGTCTCCGGCCCCAGCTCGTGGAGGACGTGGTGAGCACTCTGTTCCCTTCTAGAGGGGACCATATCTCCCCGCCCATGGCTCCGCCTACTGCGGTGCTGAATGCGGACCACACCGCCGACGACGACGACGATGCTCCGGAGGTGACCGAGGTAGAGCTGCGAGTGGCGGTACGTAGGCTGAGTGCTAAAAATACCGCCCCAGGACCCGACGGCTTACCTGGGAAAGCCTGGGTCCTGGCCTCGGAGGCTCTCGGGCCTCGACTAAGGGGGCTCCTAAGCGCATGCATGGAGAGGGGCCAGTTCCCACTTCGTTGGAAGACGGGGAAACTGGTCCTCATCAAGAAGCCGGGGCGCCCAGCGGACTCTCCGTCCGCTTACCGGCCCATCGTGCTGCTCGACGAGGTGGGCAAGCTCTTTGAGAGAGTCATTGCAAACCGCCTCGTCGGGCGGCTGGTGCGGGTGGGGCCGGATTTGGCGGAGAGCCAGTTTGGCTTCCGCAGGGGGCGCTCTACGGTGGACGCCATCATGCGCGTGCGGGCCCTCACGACGGGGGATGCTGTGGCCCGGGGTGGGGTCGTCTTGGCGGTGTCTCTAGACATCGCCAATGCCTTCAATACCCTGCCCTGGAGTTGCATCAGGGAGGCACTCCGGTATCACCGGATGCCGACCTACCTCTGTCGTGTGGTCGAGGCCTATTTGACGGACAGGGCCGTCATCTACCCCGGTCACCAGGGAGTGTGGAACCGGCAAGAGATGTCGTGCGGTGTCCCACAGGGATCGGTCCTGGGGCCGCATCTGTGGGATATCGGCTACGACTGGGTGCTGCGCGCCGACCTCCCCAGCGGCGTCAGCGTGGTTTGTTACGCTGACGACACGCTAGTCCTAGCGCAGGGGAGGTCGCACCAGGCGGCGGCCGAACTAGCGACATGCGGGGTTGCGACAATCGTCGAGAGGATCCGGCAATTGGGACTCGAGGTGGCCCTGCACAAGTCCGAGGCCATGTGTTTTCATGGTCCTCGGAACACGCCACCGTCGGGTTCCCAAATAACGGTAGGAGGGGTTCACATCGGCGTCGAGTCGACGATGAAGTACCTGGGACTCGTCCTCGACAGCCGGTGGAACTTCGTGGAGCATTTCCGACGTTTGGCTCCCAGACTGGAAAGGGCCGGGGCTGCCTTAAAGCGGCTCCTGCCCAATCTAGGGGGGCCAAACGCCTCCTGCCGGAGGCTCTACGCGGGGGTCGTGCGGTCCATGGCCCTTTACGGGGCACCGGTGTGGGCGCGTTCCTTGAGGCGGCGGCCAGCCCGCTGGTTGAATGCGCCCCAAAGGGTCATGGCCATCCGGCTGGTCCGGGGATACCGTACGGTCTCCGGTGAGGCGGCGAGCCTCCTTGCCGGATTACCGCCATGGGATCTGGAGGCAAAAGTCCTCGCGCACGTTTGGGAGTGGCGCGAGGAGGCGAAACGCCGGGGCGTAGCTCCGCTGCCGCGAGAAATCACGGTACAGCGGACAGAGCTCCGGCGGGATCTCAGGGCGGCATGGAGAGTGCGATTGTCGCAACCCAACGCTGGGCACGCCACAATTGCGGCGATAAGTCCCCTCATTGAGGAGTGGCTAGAGAGGCGCCACGGCGTCCTCACCTTCCGCCTGACGCAGGTCCTCACCGGACACGGTTGTTTCGGGAGGTTCCTGTTCCGGATAAGGCGGGAGGAAACGCCCGGGTGTCACCATTGTGTGGATCGCCCGGAGGACACGGTGGAGCATACGGTGGAGGTCTGCCCGGCTTGGGCGGAGCAACGCCGTGTCCTCGTGGAGGCGATTGGCGGTGGCGATCTCTCGCGTCCGGCCTTGGTCCAGGCCATGGTACGGAGCGAGAGGGCTTGGGAAGCCGTCACCTCCTTCTGCGAAGCAGTAATGTTCGCGAAGGAGGAGGCGGAACGCGTGAGGGAGAGGCAAAGTTTGCGCCCTCACGCCCCTAGCCGCCGCAGGAGACGCCCTGGGCGTCGGGAATCGCAGGCCGATTCCCGGCCACCGTAGGCGCGGGCCTGCGAGCGGCGAGCAATGGGCAGCTCGCCGTTCGATAAGGACCAGGCCCGGGTCGACGGCGCGTTGTGTTCCACGCGCGCCTCAAAGAGATGTCAGCACCAATGACGGGGTTTGCTAGGACCGATGCCTGCTAGGGTTGCGGAAAAGTCCAAGAGGGTTACCGTGGCCCCTGGCACAGGCAACTGAAGGAACACGGGTGGGTTTTAGTCAGTAAGAGTCTGACACGCCCTCCTGCTCTGCCCAGAGCGGGAGAAGTTATTTGATGATTTCCCACCCACAAAAAAAAAAAAAAAAAAAAGGCTGTTACTGAGAAATTCCTGATTAAAAAACCCAATAACACATTGTCCAACCTGGAAAGTGAACCCAGAACCGCTCAACAGTAGCGCTTGCAAGCACTAGACCACCGCTTTCGCTCGTTGTATTGGGCCGACCTTCTTTACTATTTATTACACTGTGGCACAATGTTGGGCCATTCGTCTCCGGACGTAACTCCGTCCATCTCGCGACACGGTCCTTAGCAAAACTTCAGACTTTCTACAGCGAAAGCCTTTTCTGTACGACTGTACTTAAAATATTTTATACAATATTTTTCACTGAAATCTTGGTATTTCTTTATTGTGCACTCAGCTAGCTTGTTGTGAATGAGATAAATCGCTGGCGTCATTATTTCTTGGAAAACTTAAAATTTCGTTCAAAATGTGAACACGCCATTCTCAAGAGCCACGTTCCGAAAGAATTAGGGAAAAATAGATTATTTATTTTTAAATTAAAAGCAGTAACTGTAGATAACTCCTAGCGAGTGCAGAACGCAGTCATAAATAATTTATGGATGGCTTTCTATCACATAGACTGAGCCATTGCGCTACTAGCTACACCTCCTGCCTACAATAATAATAAATAAAAATAAAAGCCTTTTATTTCATGCAATAACAAAATTAACTAATCTTAATCTAGTACAATAAAACTTTTTTAGTTTGCAAGAACCCCTCCGCAGGTGAAGGCCTCCTCCAACGAATTCCAGCCCTCTCTATCTTGGGCATTTGCATCCAGCTTGGGCCAGCCGTTTTACTGACCTCGTCCGCCCATCTCGTAAGCGGTCTTCCTCTGTGGCGTTTCCCACTTGGGCTACTCCGCCGTGTCGCCCTTATGGTCGACCTCTCGTCTGACAGTCTTGCCACATGTCCCACCTATTTCCATTTCAGTTTTTGAGCATAGTTTAGGGCATCGGTAGCTTTAGTTATGTTTCTTATTGTCTTATTTTTTGATTTTTCTAATTCTGAGCATGGTTCGTTCTAGGCCCTGTTGACAAGTGGTAATTTTCGTCCTTATTTTGCCTGTGTATTTCCAAGTCTGGCAAGCATACGCTATACACGGTAATAGGCAACTTGCCACAACTGCCTGCCTACAATACAGGTTTATTTGTAAAACACCATCAACCTCTTAAGGGGTCATTGTACTCATCATTATGAGCAAGTTTTACTATGGGACCAAATATGAAATCACGAAAAAAAAATCTGCTGTTCCCTAAATTTATGTTTGCAGAACTCGTCAAAATGTAGGGACCAGCTGATTTTTTTTTCGCGATTTCATATTTGGTCCTTTAGTAAAACTTGTTCATAATGATGAGTACAATGACCCCTTAAGAGGTTGATGGTATTTTACAAATAACCCTGTATACATACAATATTTAATCCACGCAAAAATAATACAGTTGAAAAAATTACACCAAAGCTAGGCAGGACTACAAACAAGAAGTGGAATAAAAGTAAACCACTTGTAAGGATACCGTTATAAATAACTGCTGTTTTACCCTTAAAACAACAAATCAATACGAATAAAATTAAATTCAGCAAACAGCAATGAAAATACAAATAGAAAATGCCGCGACCTTACCTGTGCAGAACGAAAGGTGAAGAATTCTCATTATGAAGCCCGGCTGGGAGAAATGCGAACAATTGTTGTAATGGCGGACGCGTGTCACATACCTCTCGCGTTGCTTAAAGACGAGTGTAGGGTTAACGCGTTTTGGATACGGACTGTTAATGGCTTTATTGAAGTTTGAGTACAAGGGTTATAATGTAGTAAGATTGTGGCTGAAGTTTGCGGGTTGAACGTTATTTGTATTGCAATTAGAGATTGTTAATTTGTAACCCCAGTGGCCCGGACGGAACTTATACCATAATTATGCAATTGAAAAGTTATAAACCAATGATTATTAATAATAAGGTGGGTTCTATCGTTAATTTTTGAGATTGGATTGACTAATGTCTGTAACGTCGTTTTTTATGTACGAGAAGACCAAATTAAGTTTTTTTGTTTTTTTTTTTTATTCTTTGCCCCTCACTAAGAATTTCTCGTGTATTGTGGGTGCGTTTACAAACATTTAAACTCACATACACAAACAGCCAGACCCGGAACAAGTACTTGTAGGTCATACAAATATTTGCTCCGCGACTCGCAGCGCAGCTGCTGCAGTCAATCGCTTAACCACTGCGCCAACCATGCCGTCTATTAACAATAGTTTTCAAAGACTAGGCGGCGCGGCGCGGTGGTGAGAAATGCGAACAATTGTTATAGTGGAGGATGCGTGTCACATACCTCTCACGTTGTTTAAGGACGAGTGTAGGGTTAACGCGTTTTGGATACGGACTATTTACGGGTTTATTGTTTTATTGAGAGTTGTAATGTAGCAGATTGTGGCGGAAGTTGCCGAGTTGAGGGCTATATTTCAATTAGGGCTTATGAATTATGTGCTTCGGAGAAATTTAATAAAGTAAATAGTGATTGAAGACTGGTGTGCGGCCATCGCATCGGTTTGAATCTTATTAAACATTCATTGGATGACTGCAAATGCAAATATCACACTTTTTTAAAAGATGAAGAAAGTTTGAACAGTTTGGGGAGCACTAATTCCTAGGTATTGATTTGCAATCTCATTACCTTAAAGATTGGTACATAATTAAAATGACTTTAAAATGGTTTTCAATTTCATGCTTTTAATTAAATTAATAAATGAATAAGAACATTTAATTTTTTTTCCGGAATCTGCATTAGGTTTTGAGTGGCCTATCCAGTTCACATACATATTCTACATTCACGTCTATCTCCAAAACCTTCCGTAATTTATCTATGGCCTACAAAAAGTTCAGTTCTAGTGTTGAACCTATGTCAACACTTTGTTACTGTTTGTCACTTTTTAATGACGAACGATAAAGGTGAAATCAACAACAATAGACGTTCGTAACTTCGTCAGTTCATTATTTAATCAAGATGTTACGTTGAATAATATGACGACCCTTCGAGATCAACTTTAAAGTTTTCTAAGATTTATGTTGTTATGAAAAAGTAGCTAGTTTATTATATTTGAAAATAATAGAGATTTAATCTATTAATAAGGAATCAATAAAAAACATAGTGAAAACTAATGAGTTGCAATTTTATAGAAAATCGGTCACCCTCTATTAAATAAAAAAAAAAATATATATTTATTCAAAAATACAGTATCAATCTTAGAAATAAATATTACAAAGTATGATAGATGTAATGGGATAAACCTGTATCACAGGCGGCATGAGTTCTTAGATTACTATCAGGACAACTAATTTCTTAACAATAATTTAACATACTCAATTTTTAAGAATAGTGAACAGAGTTAGTAAATTTATTATGTTATAATTTACTTAAAGACTAATAATTAAGGTCCTAAAGAAAGAAAGAAGAAAAAACATGAAATTCGTTTATTTGCTAAAAACATGACACAAAGAACGAACACATACACAAAAAAGAACAAGTTGGGGGAAAATATGCGTCACATCCACGCAAAACGGCCATCGCTCAGCATAATGCTATGAATCTTTGCGAGACAGCCCAAGCGCTGGTTTTCAGCGACAGCCGGCGATGAAATGCAGATCATTTCTATATTATTTACGGAAATATTACATGGTACTTAACATAATTGTAATTGGCGAAATATGAGTGAAATATAGGAACACCTCTGCCGAACCCTTCAGGACTTACAGGCGTATCATTTGTCTAAAGGATAGGTTCCTGCAAAATAAACTCTCCTTGTTTCACCCATCTTAGGCCAATATTTTAACGTCCAGAGTATTCCTCCCTCTGCCATCAGGGTGTCTACTTTTAATTTCATATTCCGAGACTCTGCTGGGTGTTATGTAAACTTCGTTTAATTTTAATATCTTCTAGGAAAACTAACTTTAATAAACTTTTGATGTCATAACTTTACGCTCGTTTTGCCGTACGCAGTAAGTGGATTATGTGAAATATCTTCGTTTAAAAGACTGCAGGAGCAGTCAAGTTTCATGTTCCGACTGAAGAATAAATGGTTTAATAGTTGGTTGATAAAAATAGGCTTTGCACTCATCTTCCACTGCTTTAAAAATACCGACAGAAACCAACTATTTCTTCCCGTGTTGGTTTGGTTGCATACAATTAGGTACTGTTAGCGCAGTGTGACTCCCTAACTCTTCTATAAGATTATTGCTGCTATTAATTTATTTATTATATCTACCATGGCTTATCGAGAGTCATGTGTTGGCTTTATAATGTTTGAAACTGATGTAAATTACCTACAGTAAAATGAGAAATGCTCATAAAATTCTTTCAACACACAAATATTGCCCTAGTTTCTAGATAAAGACTCTAGTCAATATTCTTTAGGAATAACAAACCGTGATAGACGCGTGAATAGCAGTCGATCGACGGAATCTGAAGGGAGAATAATAAAAATATACGACGAGATGAACTAACGTATCAATCCGAATGATTGAGTCCTTTTGCGAACATTGGCGGGGATTGGATGCCAAGATGGATTGTAAAAGATTGCCAGACCAAATTCTTTTGAGAGACAATTGCGGGAATGTTGCTTTAAAAGATAATAAAATACTAAGATCCTGTTTTACGGTATATAGAAGCTAGTCTACTAGAAAACGAACAAATACGCCTGAAATAGTTTTTTTTCTGGATTTATTAATTATGTTCTGTCATAACTTGACTGAACTTGTCCGAAGGCAGTGAAGCAGGCAATAATTTTCTAAATATTAAACGTTTGTATTAAAATACCAATAGTTAAGTTTAGCATTTTTACTTAGTTGTCTTAATTAAAAAAGTATAGGCAGGTGTACCAAGTGGACATTTTAACGCAAGGATTCGCTAAAAGTTTGTCAAATATTCTTAAGTTTATACAATGCAACAAGTTTAGAAGTATTTGAAGCATCCGATTATTGTACGTGTTGTTAATATGTATAATAACGAAATATTTTAGCCATTTACATTTAAACCTATATTCGATGTGTCGGATTCGTGTTCACACGAAAAGTTATGCTAATTAGGTACTGATTTATATAGTTGCGGGGGTTTATGGCTAAGTAATAACAGCCGCACGGGTCGATCGACCAGGTTAAGCTACGCTTGCCGCGGTTGGTCCGTGGATGGGTGACCATCTTTTTTTTTTTTTTTTGAGGGTGGGAAATCATCAAATGACCCCTCCCGCTCTGGGTGGAGCGGAAAGGAGTGTCAGACTCTTACTGACTAAAACCCACCCGTGTTCCTTCCTTGGCCCTTTATGTTCCGGGTCAGCGGTACCCCTTTTGGATGATCCCGCTTTCCCGGCAGGCTTGGGCCCTAGTGGGCCCCCTCTTCGATGCTGACATCTCTTTGAGGCGCGCGTGGAACACGTACGCGCCTTCCAGCACGGGCCTGGTCCTGATCAGACGGTGAGCTACCCATTACTCACCGCCCGCAGGCCCGCGCCTACGGTGGCCGGGAGTCGTCACGCGGCTCCCGACGCCCGGAGCGTCCACCGCGGCGGCTTGGACGGGAGACTCTCTCCCTCTCCCGTCCCGCCACCTCCTTAGCTAGCATGACTGCTTCGCAGAAGGAGGCGACTGCCTCCCACTCCCCCTCGCCCCGGACCATGGCTTGAACCAGGGCCGGGCGTGAGAGGTCGCCGCCGCTGCCGATCGCCTCTACGAGGACACGGCGGTGCTCCGCCCATGCAGGGCAGGCCCCCATCGTATGCTCCACCGTGTCCTCGGGGCGATCATCGCAGTGGTGACACCCGGATGGGTGACCATCTTTACATACCAATACCTCTCCGTGCTTCTGAAAGCACGTTAAGCCGTTGGTCCTGGCTGTAATTCGTGGATCTTTGACAGTCCGTCAGAAGCCCGAAAGTCTGACAACCTGTCTTACCAAGGGGTATCTTATTACCAAGTTACTGGGCTGTGGAGGTCAGATAGGCAGTTGCTCCATGTAAAATACTGGTATTCAGCTGCATCCGGTTAGACTGGAAACCAACCCCAACATAGCCAACTATGAAAAGGCTAGGCATATGATGACTGATTTATACAGTTGGTTGCCCAAATCTACTGTTATTCTGCTAAAATATATTATAGGTACATAACATACATAACATCAAGCCTGTTATCCCAAACGGGTTGGCAGAGCTGTATCTATTTACATACACTCACATTTCCCCCGTAATGTTTTAGTCTCATGTAATAGGGGGCGAGCCATCAACCGGGCACAAATCTAGACTGCTACTGAGATATTACCTATTGCCCGACCTGGGAACCGAAACCGGGATCTAATGCTCAGCGCTTAGTGACCACTTGGCCAACGAGGTATAGGTTAGGTAATATGTATTCAATTTTATTATGTAATGTGATTTAATGCTCTATAATCAGCGTCATAAAGCAAGAAGTCTGGTTCTCAGTTTTTTTTAAATTTAGAATGAATAACTTACTACCGCGGACATGGGCGCCATCCGCGCCTTTTTTTATTGTTGAAGTTGAAATTGTATTTATTGTTTACAGGCTCTAAGTTCTCAGTTTCAATGACCGCACTTATTTAATTAATTTGCCATTTGATATTTCCATTTCACACAGCTGAGTCCAATTAAAAGTTTTGATGAAATTATGCATTCTCTATTTCCATTTCACAATAGCCATTCACAGAGCCGCTTTTTATCAAGACAATGCCTCGTAGGTATCTCCGTCACGCCTTACTTGACGTACCATTATACCTATTGAGTTATAGTGAGAAGGGGAGGATAGACAGTTCGCAGGATTGTACTAGTATACTGCCATCATAAGAAAGAAGGCCGTCACTACGTCAACGTTGATTCCGAGATAATTGAAGTTTTATCTCAAATGAAGGCCCGCAATTTACTGAATTGTTTTACTTAGTGATTCTTGTTTTATAAGACGTCAAAAAATATAGGCTTTATTTTGAACCATAATTGACACAAAAGACCGTTATTGTGTAATTAAGGCTTTTCAGATTAAAAAACCAGACTTTATGTCGTAGTTAAGGCTAAAATCCTTATGATATCTCTAATCTAATACGAGTTACAGCTTTGTGTGTAAGACCATAAATATAGCATTTTTTTTTGCTGATTCGGAATATATAAATAACAAGTTTTTGTCAAAATTGTGTATTACGGCCTTTTTTCTTATGACGGCAGTATAGTCCTTGCAATTCATGAGCGCGCATCCTGCAAGTATGTATAGCAATATTTTTATTTAAAAGAGCTTCCGGATATAAAAAAAAATGAGTGTGCTTTAGACCACACAACTGAAGTAAAACTTCTTTAGCTCCATCCATATGCGTTCGCCTCGCCCGATCACACTTTTCGTAACGCTCTCGTCATGCATTCGCCAGCTTACTCCCCAAGCCAAGCGTGCCTAAAGAAGTTTTACTTCAATAAACATGCGTTTTGCGATTGCAAGATTTACTTCCGTAGATTCTTGTAAGCAACTTAAGCATACGCCAATCAATCGTTTTAAAACAGCTTTGTTCAAATGGCTTACAGACAAATCATCTAAAAATTCACACTGACATGTTCTTATTAAAATTTGATAAATGGTTGATATTTTTAACATATTCATTATGATATAAGTAGGTACCAATTTTATTAACTTCACTTATTTAATTAATGTATCCAATTAATTATGTTGCATGCTAGTTTCAGCGAATTGTTTTAGAAACTGTAAAAAACTCGACCATGTATAATGTGCTACAGTTCTTGGATTCTATTTCATACGTAGCAATGATTGACTCACGTTCGTGAAATGTAACAACTGTATCAAGCAACACCCTTGGGACATCAATGTGATCGATTTTGACCAGATTTGTTTGTTCACTTCAATCGATTACGTGACAATTGTAGCCGACGCGATTGCATTGAGCTCTAGGGGCTCTTTGGAGGCTACAGTCTCAAAGTGTCTGTTTCTAGGACAGCTATTAGAATTTATTTTGTACGTTTTGATGATCGGGGCGTTTAGGGAACCGTTTGGAAGGGACTTTGAACAAAATAATGTAGGAGCTCAATTTTCTAGTAAGGGTTTTTTTACCTTTTTTCTCTCGAGGAAATGTGTATCCGAACCCCTATTTCCTATACCTATTAGTCTTACCAAGCAAGTCATTGTTTAACACGTTTTCACAGCTAATTACTGGATAGATTTTCATAATATTTAGAAGAAGGACCAATATTTGTCTCGCATTATTAAAATTGCACACTTGGACTAAGAATTGGCAGAGCAGTATTTTATTTATTGAATACTTCAAGCACAGAAATGAACAAAGGCGGACTTAATGCAAGGTATATAAATTATAAAAAAAAACTTCTCGTAAGCATATATTTTTATGAAGTCTGGCGCCATTTTTGAAACGCGTCCAAGGCACTTGCCGACCCAGCGAAGCATTCGCCAGCTGATAGCGCCCAAACAACTCTGATTATGCAAATTATCCTGCATGAAATGCACTAGATATTTCTGGCAAACTAACCAGGTTTCTCGGGCTTGGGCAGAATTGTCATCACAATTTCACTTTTACTTGGCTTAAAATACATATTTGCATTTTTAATACCCAATACTGAATCATGATTGTATTGCATTCCACAATGTATATGCTTAGGTAATAAGTAAACATTTGTTGTAACAATCGCGGACCCTGTCGGGTACAGCAAAAGAAAAATTCGAAGGAAGGGGACTTATTTATAAATGCAAACTGACTTATTCTAAGTAAAATGTAAGGTAACATTTTATTAATTAGTAATTTAATGTAAAATTGTATTATAAATTATTATTATTATGTCTGCTCTATGGATTTGTCAATTAAATATTAATTTATGCTATAATAACATTTATTTAGTATTTTTTTTAGTTTATTTGTAAAAATAGTAATCTTTTTCTCATAAATATCTTTAAAATAGTATCTATTGAAGCTACTAAAAATAAAGATTAAAACATGTATTGTTAAACAACTATTAATTATATACCTAGTACGCACGGCTACACATCAAGCTATACGTTTCCAGAATAACCTGATCTCGCATTGTTTAGGATTTCCTTACAATGAGAGGTCAGTGTAAACTGGAAATGTATAGCTTGATGTGTAGCCGTGTGTACACAAAAACACGGGTAAAAAAAATATACCTCAATTTGGATCGCAACAGATACTTGAGTAACTTCACAAGTGCTACCTACCTAACTATAACTAAAGAAGGTTGTCTATCTATTTGCTTAGTCGAAGTACCAAGGTCTGGGAAATGCGACGACATTTACCAGACCTTGAGTAACTAGATTCAAGAGCTAGATAAATCGAAACTATTACCGAGTACCTAACCTACATAGTAATATGATTTATGTGCTGTCATTGACTTTCTTACCAAGGGTTATCGTATTACCCAGTAACTGGGTTGTGGAGGTCGGATAGGCAATCGCTCCATTTAAAATACTGGTATTCAGCTGCATCCGGTTAGACTGGTGCATCTGGTTAACATAGAAGAGCGTCGGAACAAAAAACTATAAAATCCCTTTCGTGTTTTTTGTGGGAATTTGTAAAAATTTGGCCAAATTCATGGTTTTCTAATTTGGAATTGAACGAAACCTATCAATTTATTGATGTTGGAATCACTGTATGGAAACCTAAATTCTGCATTCGTGTGCACGGTACTTTTTGATATATGAAAAAAAAAACAAAATGGGTATAGGTATCGGTTTTTGACTAAACCAACAACCCATATTTAATTTTATTATATGGGTTAAATGATAAATGATTTTATTTCTGTAAGTAGGTTTGTACAAACACTTTTACACGTCAATCATATTTTAAAAGCTAGATGAGGTCGGCGTTTCCTATGTGACTACTCTGAGAAGAAAGGCCGAAACAAATTTAGAGGTCACAGTCTCTTTTAAAGTCCGGACATAATCGTGGTCAGATCATGTAAAGACCATGTAGATTGGTGTCTGAAACGGTCTTTTGAGGAAAAACCATACAGATTGAGCGGACATGTCCAGTCAGTGCACGCATTTGTCAGTAATCTAATAAGTAGGTTGTTGAAAAACCCTGTAGGAGTTCAATACTCAATACTCAAACTTTATTTGCATTCCACAATGTGTACTTAGGTGGTAAATTAAAAATGAGATCATTATGGACCCTGTCGGGCACAGCAAAAGACAAAGATATAGTAGGAGAGAGGAAGCTTTAAAAATAGAAAAAAAAAAAAAAAATAATAATAATATATCTAAAATAAATCCAATAATACCATAATTCTTTATAAATACACATAGAAATTGTATACATTATTAAATTATATTTTATCGTTTAAATATTCATTTATGTTGTAATAGCATTTTTCTGTTAAAAATTGTTTTAGTTTTTTTATAAACATGTTTGATTTTTCTTCTTTTTTTATTATTTCAGGTAGTTTATTATATATTTTTATAGACATTTTTATAGACAACATGAGTTGGGAAAGGGCTAGGCCGATGATTATAATGCTGTCATTGACTTTGAAATAGTAGGCTTGTCATCTAAGTCTGTTTTCGTGACTATCTGTGTGACTGCGTTGTTCGTCTAAACTACGCATCGGATTTTGATGCGATTTCCATCATCATTAAGAGAATTTATTTCAAAAGATTTATGTCTCTATTACTTTCATATTAAACTAATAATAATAATAAAAATATTTTATTGACGTAAAAATACAGGTATTACATACTCTTTTGAAGCCCTGGCTCCTGAGCTAGGTAGAGACCTGTGTTACAGGAGCCAAACTTAAATATTTATGATGATTTATGAATGATTATGATTTTGAATGAGCTTTTCTATAGGTAATAATTAATAATTACAAAAAAAAAACTCTAATAAAACATAATTTAATTAATTCTCATAATTCATTATAACGGACACGCACTTCCTTAAGTGTTTGTTATTCCCACGTATGGCACTCGTGGGTTGCAGCTAAAAATCAGCGTCAGGTGGTACACCTTGTATTGTCATCTGACATTATACTGAGCTGAGGCCCTTTTGGCATTATAATATTATTGTTGTTTTCTGTTTTATAGTTTTAAGGTGTATTTATTTTGCTGTAATGCCAATAAACGCAATTTTCTTTCTTTCTTGCAAATAATTATAATAAAGAAATCTCGATATTTTGCCAAATCGTGAAAGCTGTGCGAAGGAAAAACCTGGCATCGTAATGTTTTTTCCACTAGGTAATTCCATAATAATATTTACAATTGAATGACAGCCATTTCACTTCAAACCCTTGTAACTCCGCCATATTTTTCTTTCACACAATGCACCTTTTCGCCAAAATAATCCCATCTATTCAATGTTGGAGCTTCATAAGGGACAGGTTACCTTTAAGGGGTAGCTCATGCGTCAATTCGTTTGTCCCCTCAGGTGCTTGGGTCGCAATATATCTGAACATCCATCATGTAGGGGACCGACATTTATATATTTGGGCAACTGGGTTTCTTGATGGCACTATTTTTGAGTGTAAGAATTCTTTACGTAAAAAAACTTGGACTGGTTTTGAGCTGTTCTTGCCCAGCAGTAATTTAATTCCGTAACAGCTAAAATTTTAATTACCGGAAATTTTACCGGCTAGGTATCGAACACTGGTTTTAGTCACGTTTTCCTTTTAAAAGAAGCTTCTCAGAAAATAGTTACTTATAAATACTAATATCAAACCATACGCCGAGCCATTTTCCTTACCCTGAAAAAAATATGAGGTGGCGACAAAATGAAGTTGAGCAATCTAATGACATGTCTCATTTTG
Source organism: Brachylomia viminalis (assembly GCA_937001585.2). Lineage (NCBI taxonomy): Eukaryota > Metazoa > Arthropoda > Insecta > Lepidoptera > Noctuidae > Brachylomia > Brachylomia viminalis. The sequence continues at coordinate 18,826,716 of OW443299.2, forward strand.
GGAAGGTAATGTAACATAAAGCGTAACCATCAACGATACTGCTAATACCACGGAAATAAGTCTGCAATTTATGACTATTATACAATACTCTGTTCTTCAACATTTTTGAAACATTACCTCAAGCAGGACCCTGATTAAAGTTGGCACTTAAATCTAAAACATTCTTAACATTTAAGTTAAGAATAGAAACCCGATTATGTTACAACTAAGCCACGACATGCACAGAAAATTAAATTGTGAATTAATATCCACAAATTAATTTTCTGTGCATGGCGATTCCGCGATTATTATTGCGGAATAAAATCTTCTATGTTTTTCCTAATAATTCATTGATTAAAGTATTTATTGAATCACTCAGGAAAAACCAAAAGTGTTTCAACAATTAAGGCCGACTTGCACCACAAATCACTAAATGCATTTAACGCTAAACGTTGTTCCGTCTTTGTCGTATTCAAAAGATTGAGAGAAACAGAACGATGTTTTAAATTCGTTTAGCTCTTGTAGTGCTAGCGGGCCTAAACGACTCAACGATTTAAATTAACAATATTTCCACCACGGCAAATACTATGACTTTTTGAAGCAACTCTCCAGTAAATATTGAAATGCTTATTTTTCAGAATATTGTTCTAAAATTGTTCTCTGTTTGTTTCAGGTGTACAAATAGCATATTTTGCGATAATAGGAACGCAGATGTTCATGATCGTACTCAGCATATTCCTCTTCTATGGTATTTATAAAGTAAGTATACCTGTTTATTTTTTTTGAGTTTGGGAAATCATCAATTAACTTTCCACCCTATCAATACCCTACCCAATCACTAACCACCCGTGTTCCTTCAGTTGCCTATGCCAGGGGCCACGGTAAAAAGTAAGTACACCTACGTTACGGCACGGTTGGCGCAGCGGTTAAGCGATTGACTGCTGCGCTGCGTGTCGCGGATTCCCGCACGGAACAAATATTTGTATGACCTACAAGTAGTTGTTCCGGGTCTGGCTGTTTGTGTATGTGAGTTTAAAATGTTCTTAAACGCACCCACAATACAGGAGAAATTCCTAGCATGGGGCAACGATTTATTAAAAAAAGAAAGAAAAATACCTACTTACAAACACATATTCATTTTTAATAAATACACACATCAAAAGTGTCTAGGGATCAAGCATTTTTATGCGGATTTCTTGAGATTAAGATGTGGCTTTGTAATAAATTTATGATTTTATAAATTTATATGGATCCTTTTTGGTGCATTTCATAATTTGAATCAGGAACTGTGAATCAAATTCGAGTAAAAGATGAAAATCAGCTGTCAATATTTTCCCTATAAAAACATACAACGCATTGAAGACATTATTAGTGCTACTGTTTCCCTACTACTGATTAAAACCAACGTTATTATGGAGCGGCAACGTCATTTAAGCAGGGAAGAAATGCTCAGAGCCGTGGGAATGATAGAAGCTGGTTCCCGGCAACGTACTGTGGCTTTAGCTCTGAATACAAATCAGAGTGTTATCAGTCGAATTTGGACACGTTACCGAAGCACTGGTACCGTGGCTGAGCGCCATGGAGGACGGTATTGCTGCACCACACGGAGACAAGACCGATACATTCAAATCTTAACTCGAAGAGCTCCAACAATAACCGCCATGATGTTAGCCGTGAGGCTTCATCACTCTTCAGGGAACTTAATTAGCGACCAAACAGTCAGAAACCGCTTGCATGAAGTGAACCTTCATTCCCGAAGACCGCTACGGGTACCACCTATAGCAATGCACAATCGTAGGATTCGATATCAATGGGCTCTTGAACACAGAAATTGGGCAGAAGAACAATGGCGTTTCGTGTGCTTTTCTGATGAGTCTCGTTTTGGTATGAGACCGGATACAAGACGTATACGACACTGGAGAACCCCTGGACGCCAACAGCGATTAAAATCCTGCCAGGAAGTCCATCCTTATAGTGGTGGAACCATCATGGTATGGGCGGGTATTTGGATCGGCGGAAGAACTGAGTTGATTTGGATCAGAGGCAACCTCAACGCTCAAATTTATGCTGAGACGATTGTATCAGACGTCATCGTTCCTCTACAAGTGCAAATCGGTCCCTTATTTCAGTTAATGCATGATAATGCACGACCGCACACCGCAAGAGTTGTAAGACAGACTCTCGCCGCAGCTAACATCAATGTCCTGCCCTGGCCTGCTCAGTCGCCAGACTTGAACCCGATTGAGCATGCATGGGATATGCTACAGAGAAGAGCTCTGCCGAATATGGAGGGTATCCAGTCGCAAGAAGACCCTTTTTTGTTGTTGCAACGAACATGGGCGGCCATTCCACAGCGTGATTTGGATGAACTCATTTTGAGTATGCCAAACCGATGTTCTTGTGTTGTTAGTGTTCGCGGTAGAAACACGGATTATTAATTGTTTAAGTTACCCAATAAATTTTTAAAGAAAACTGTTATTTCAGTCTTTTTTTCGAACTTTTGTGTTAGTGGTTCAAATGTCAAAAATCCCTTTATTAGGAAAATGGCAAATTTCTTTATTAATGCAAAGGTGACTTGGTTTATCGTTACTGTGACAAACGAAAACACTTTATTTTATGAATCCTTAAAGAAAATTTTAATTAATATCAATCAGGAGAAAAGTTATTGCAAAAATATATTTATTTATTTATTTATTTATTTAACCATTTATGTACACACTTATATAAACAGACAAGAAGAAAATAACAGAAAAATAGGTACAAAGGTGATGCTTATTTCTAATGAAATCTCTTCCAGCATACCTGCGATAGGATAGTAGATTTAGAGATGTAGACAGCGTGTGTAAGAGTAAAAGAGAAAATAAAATACATAAAATCAAAAACAATTCACTTAATAAAATAAAACAAATAATATGAGAATATACATACATACATACAAACATACTTCTAAAATAAATAACACTAGAATATTAATATATACGCAACTATGACGAAGTGGAAAGATAGTGTTCTTTCACTCTTCTTTTAAAAACTGCAACAGTTTGGCAGTCCCTAATGTCAGGCGGAAGTGAATTCCACAACCGCACCGCGTGCACAGTGAAGGAGTAGGAGTAAAAGTCGGTGGAGTGGGGAGGGGACTTAAGGAGGTTTCTAAGATGCGACCTGCACGGCGCATCTGAAGGTCGGGCGAAGGAAAAACGCTCCCGCAGATAGGATGGCGTTTTAGGGTTGTGAAGGAGGTTGAATAGCAGACACAATATCCGAGAGTTCCTGCGAAGTCGAATGGGGAGCCACTTGAGTATCTTGCGAAAGTTGGAAACGTGATCATACTTTTTAAGGTTGAAAACAAAACGAATACATATATTCTGCAAACGCTCAAGTTTATTTAAAAGCTCCTCGGTGGCATCCAAATAACAGGCATCGGCATAATCTATGATGGGCTGAATGAGAGTTTGAGCAAGAGAGATTTTGGTGTTCAAGGGCAAGACGCTCTGGAGACATTTCAACGAATGGAACGTGTAATGCACTTTGCGACTGACTTGAGCAACATGGGCAGTCCATGATAAATAGGAATCCATGGTCACCCCCAGATTTTTGACCGTATGTGCGTATTCAATCTGAACACCATTCAGACAGAGTGGAGACAGCGACGCAACATCGAGCCTATTCCGCATATACCTGCCGCCGATAATCAAGGCCTGGGATTTCTTAGGGTTGGGGGTTGTTGATCCCTAGACACTTTTGATGTGTGTACATAAGTATAGGCATCCACGAATGCCCATATATACATATACTACGATGCATCCATGGTTAGTCAACCCTCCCTTTCAAATGGCCAATCTATTGACTTGGTAAATCACGAATTGTCGCCGTCAAGCTCGTGCCTACACGAAAAAAGAAGAATCCAGTACTTTATCTTATTCTAAATACCAACGCATTAACCTTTCGGGAGTATATAATGCAATACATAAGGGGTGGGTCTGCCTTATTAGTCTTGTGGTCGCAAGTGGTACTGTTAAGGCGCAGATAAACGACTTTTAATGATTTTATATTGAACATCACGTCTAAACTTCTAGTCTTATTTCTTTGAAAAAAATATATGTTATACTAGACAATTTTATTCATAATTTGATATGTGAAAATGTGAAATTATATTTTAATAACATAGTGTAATTAATTTGTAAAGTATTGTCTAACGTGGACAAAAAAACGATAATCACGCAAAAACTATGGGGCGTATTTACATGAAACTTTAATCATATAAAAGAAAATTTAATGACCCGTATTTTAGTATACGGCTTTTATTTGTATTGTGTTTGATAAATCAAGGTGGGTTGTTTTTTCGAATAATCTTGGTGCGCGTTGAAGCGGGGCTCTGGCGGGCGACGGGCGGCAGTGTATCGCTGACTTTGTCTGACTTTAGTCGCGGGGCGCGACGCAAACTGCTCCCACTCGCTCAAGGGCGCGGGCAGGTAATGTCGCCTTAAGCAGGAGGTCCTAGGTTCGAATCGCAGGTCGGCAAAGTGTTGTTGAATTTTGCCATCAGGAATATCTCAGTAGCAGCCTGGAGTCTAGATTTGTGCCCGGTTTGCGGTAATAGGCTCGCCCCCTATTACATAACTGGTGAGATGTGAGTTTTACTATAAGTACTCTTGCTTAAAATGCCTATGCATTCCACAACTTTCCTCGACAAATCCTTTACTGTCCAGGCCGCTCGTTTGTGGAATGCATTGCCAGTTGAAATTAAACGCGCGCCGTCATTGCTTGTGTTTAAAACACTCGTGAAGGAACATTACTTGTCGTTGTGATCGTGTTCTCATAATTGTAATGATCTATAGTCTTCATTTATTTTCGTTGCTTATAAATTTAGTATGTACGTATTTATGTATCTATTATTTAGGATATGTATATATGTGTATCTATTTTAGTGTATTGTATACATACTTATTATTTGCACCAACAACAGCCCCATTTTATGTCCAGGAAAATCTCTGTCCATTCCAAGGTTGCCTGGAAGAGATCGCAGAAAGCGATAAGGCCGCCCATTGTATATTAAGTAGTGTTCAGTTTATTTTTTGTTGTTATGTTTTTTGTGGTGTACAATAAAGAATATATAAATAAATAAATAAATACTCCTCAGCCCTTCCCTTTAGGGAATCAGCGCGCGATGTTATGTTAATTGATACATTCCAGAATTTTAATATACACTGTGCTATCTTACCGTGTAACCTCTACCTATAATAATGATGAGACTTACACGAGCTATTTCATAAACAAATTCAGTATTCCACAAAGTCCTCGCACCTGCATTTCTAAAATGGCCTCATTAGAGTGGACCCTCCATCGAGAATAACCCTTTCTCTAAGTATTTAGTTTCGATCCTAAAAATAACTTTACTAAAATAACTATGCTAACAAAAATAAAACCTCTAGATATTTATTTGGGATTCGAAACAATCTCGGAGCCTTTAACAAAATAAGTGTAATCAAACCGCTTCTATTTCAACCTCAACGACATTCTATTACATTATTTTATGCGTCCCTAAAATACCAGTTTCAAGACGCTAGCTCTCGTAAAAAAGGAAATAAATGTATTTTTGTACCTAGCAACACTTTATTGAGGGTTTTAATAAGATTGCCAGGACGAATTAAATGAGATGTAGTTTTATTCATAGTTTATCTGGAAATAATATTGAATATACACAGCGTGTATGTTAGCGGACATCTAATGCAAAAAGTTACTTCTTTTTCATTTAATACAAAGTTATCTCATTCATGATAAGGTGTAATTCAGTAAAAGGACAAAGCAACCAATATCAGTAGGCCAATTCTCGTACTTAAAAAACGGTCAAATTCAAGTCGCAATCTCATCTCAGCGACAATCAATGTCAAAAACCTGTCAAAAATGTATGTAAATTGATTGTAATTTTGACAGATTGAGACTGAGATTAGAATGCGAACGGTCTTAAAAATACGGGAATTGCCCCTCTGTTGTGTTTAAACACACACACAAACACATTATTTAACACGGGAACTACATATCGTGAGGTTAATACACCGCTGTAATATTAAATGGAAGAGCTAAATGAATTTAATTGCTTTGTCTTTTACAGGAAAACGTGGCATTTCTAGTGCCGTGGGTCGTCGGTTGTATGACCTTCATGGCGCTAGAAGCGATGGCCATGGTTTACTCCAATATTCTTAGAGATCATGTTAACAAGGTAAGCAGTCTTCATATAATATTAATAATACCATTATATTGATTGTCCCGCTGCAGGGCAAGGGACTCTTCTCATAGAGAGAAGGCACGAGCATTGATCACCACGCTTGCTGAAGACGGGTTGGAGATTTAAGACTTATATTAGCTACCTTCTACCCACAGCTTCATCTGCGTGTAATATCTTGTTTTAACATAAAATATATCTTTTGACACTCGACAATACAGTCATCATAATCAGCCTACAATGTTCCCACTGCTGAGACACAGGGCTCCTCTCTGTGACAGGGAGTGGGCCGTAATCCGCCACGCGGGCCCAGTGCGGTTTGGTAAATTTCACATGTTTTCGAGTCTTTAGTTCCAGGACATAGCGGTTTCTTCACGATGTTTTGTATCGCTGTTTTGAGAGCAGTGGTGATGTAATAAATTACACAAAATAAAGGGCCTGTCCGGGTTCCAACCTACCGGCAATACAGTATCTTCCGAATTAGTAATAGAATTTTCGGAGTGGGAGAATTAGTTCCGAAGATTACCCCCTACTTATAAACCACAAATTTCACCTCTTTATAAATAAAAAACAAAGATGTCAGTAATATTTTATATCAAAGATAAACTCGGAAAGTACATAAGTTGAGGTTAAAAAAATCATATTGGTACTGGCCTGGGTTTGAACCCACAACCTTGTACATGTGAACTAGTGCGACTCCTTTATGCCTCTCAAAACAGAAATAATACTTTATAGCCCAAGAGATGTATACAACGAAGGCATGCAATAAGGATTTGAGTATTGAGTATTTGGATTTCTTCGATAACAGAATGGTCGGACATGATGGGTAACCGAAATAATAGTCAAAACTGTAAGTACAGACGTCTATTGCCCTAAAGTTCACTAATTACAAAAATATCACTCGATTAGGCAGATGTAATCAGATTACAATATGGAAACGCGGTGAATTCGATATGCGATGACAGGTCATTCGCAAGTGCGTCTCCACACAAATGACACAAAGTGCTCCGTGAACTCTCACGGAGTCTAACATTAACGGTCACAAACCTCAAAAATATCAACTGTCTAGTGACAGCCGTCAACCCAGTGTTGCCACTTCCTATATCGACCTCACCCACTTGGGTGAGGTCGATATAGGAACTGGCAACAGTGGGTTGACTAACGTTTACTAACCGAAAAAGTCAAGTAGTGCAGTTGCACTACTTGACGTTTTCTGTTAGTAATAACTAAATGACGTTAATAATAATCAAACATAAAGATGGCGGATCGGTGTTGACGCTGCGACATATATGATAATCTTAAACGCGAAAACTCAAACGATACTAAAATGCACGTGTGCCTGTGTATGTGCACATGATTTTGTGTAAGTATAGTAGAAGGTGTTGGAGTGTTCGATAGTGTGGATTCGTTTTAACGAAAAACATAAACTAAAATTGTATAAATGTCTAAAGTATCAACTATATCCGTATAATAAACAGGTTCAGTGTATATACCTATAGCGTTTGCTACTAATTATATTATAAGCTGTGGCGGTCAAGGTAAATAATCCCATAGTATCCATTTGACCCTAACTAGCCTTGTTTCCACATAAATGAGTTCCAGAAAATAGAATGTAATTAGAACCTGACCCCCTTATTAAGTGATATGTCGCCACGTATCTACTGGTAGACAAAATATGGGTCATCGACACGCAAATAAGAAGAATAATTATACAATTAAATAAACATTAACCAATAGATAAATTTAGTAATGTATGATATTTATAGACATAATGTAGATATCCTAAAGAAATTTTCATTGCATATCTTTTACTGAAACGGATGACCGCATGCAATTCCGAGCATAAAACTCTTTCTGCAATAACACATGTGTGACTTGGCAACGTCACGTCGCGCGTCGGAGCGAACCTCACCCGGGCGCAATATTGCCCGCTCGAGCACTGAGCAATCATGATTTCATATTTTGTGCAAAGTGATATGTGCATTCAAAGTGATGTTGGTAATGTCGAGCTGAAAAACAAAAACAGTAGATCTTTTTTATTTTTTTATTTACTAGATTTTTTTTGTCATCCATTCTGGTCCTCCCTTCTCTCAAAATACCTCTTCCCACCTTTTCCTTGGCCGACCTCTATTTCTGCTTTGGTCTCTTGATGTCAATTCAGTTACTTTTTTGGTCCATTGGTTGTTTTCCAACCTGCAGTCATGTCAAGCCGAGCTCCACTTCAGTAACCTGATTTTTTAGACGACCTCAACTAATTTTGTCTTCCTTCTAATGGTTTTATTGTGAATTCATTTTTTTCTGTTTTATCCCCAGCATGCTTTGCTCCATTTTTGTTTGGCAGAATATTGGCTAATGTGTTTTTGTGTTTTTTCTTTAAAACCGCACGTTATGCACTGGAGGATCGTTACTGCGTAGAGTTTTTTTATTTGTTTGTTTTCATAATCTTTTTGTAGCTCCAATCTCTCTTTCATGCCATAGATAGATACGTCTTCGAATTTCGTTACCTACTTGCCTAAATGTTTAAAAAAGCCAGTTGTCCTAAGTATATTATACTCTTCCACGTACTCTAAGAGAGTACTCTACTGAAATGTTCTTTCTTTCTCCGTTTGTGAGGATCTTTAGGAACAACTACTTGTAGGTTATACAAATATTCCCTCCTTGATATGGCTCGCATCGTGAGAAGTTTACTGTCTCTGGAGCCCTAACCACCAGTAGCTTGGACCCTGCTCCCGAAGTTTGAAAATAAATAAACAAGTTAGTAATAAATACAAATAAAAATATGTAAATTACCTAGTAATTACTACCTAGCTAGTTAACATCTTATATTTTTTTAAATATACAAGCCTGTACACCTTGCTTTAAAATGTAACACGCTTTTGTTTGAAAACTCGAGATTGTGCTAAGTACAAAAAATTTTATAGGAAGTTTGTGTATTTTAACTTACGAAGTTCTTTTTTTATGAACAACTAGGAAATAAAAGCGTGTAAAACAAAAAAAAAACGTTATTTTTATCGGTGCTATATAAAAATGAACGTTTGATGCTAACCTTTGATTCACGTGATATTGATAATAATAAGTCGCGCCAATTTTTGGTAAAACTACCGTGTCAATCTGTAATGTTCAGTACAATAACCTAGTCCAAAAACCAAGGGAATCAATGCAAATGGGTAAATTCACGATTTATTGTTCTGACTGCCAACTATACAAGAATGCTTGGTGACTAGTGAGTTCATAAAATGGACGCCCAAAATCCATATACCATAGAGTGTTGTTTTGTAAAAATGAAATCAAATAATAAATCACTCTTAATCAATTATTAAAACGATACTCTGTCTAACGAATAATGATGCATTCTGGTAACTCTGCAAACCACCAGGCCCCTTTCATCGTAAATTTCCGTCTGCCAAATGGTGGCACGTTCAATGCTGCAGGCAACAATCAACGGTGGCATACATAGTCTGTCGTAGAGCACAAACAAGGGAACAAAGGGCCGATAGTGCAACAATTTGTTGATCACCGAGTACCATTATGGCATTGTCTTCTAAACGAGGTTGATTTTGAAACACGTGGATCGCTAGTACACCACTATGATTTAATTTAATTTTGAATTTGAATGCGACTGGCATATGGTCCATTTTTATTGTCTATCACAAACAACTTCAAGGAAAATATTGAAAAGTCTGCAGTAGTGTTTCAACCGTTTCACGAGGAGGTTTACTATACATTCAAATGAATATTTTTATTTGTCTTACATTTACTGCTGAACTCAACCTCCTCTTTTACAATGTACCACTAGGGTACACTGCAAGTATATTTTTAACACATTTGCTCGAAAAGTAGCTCTTATTGGACCGCTTGAAGGTTCATAATGCAGTGTATTTAACACGCTTGCTTTATACTTTGCATTCCTGCACTATTGCTGGATAGTGCGCCACAAGTAATTGCTATTTTTTTCTACATTTCAGCAGAAAGCCTTCCTGCCTTTTTATGGCTAAACATTTTGTGTTTCGTTTGTTAGTAAATAAAATATGAGAAATTAACATTAGACATTATTTCATCAAATTATTTATTTTTGTCTACCAATGAACATTAATAAGTGTTCTATAAATAAAAATACTCAGCTTTTATATTTTTCATAGTAGGCTGTCTGGCGGCTTCGAGTCAGTGCCTCTTCTTCAAAATACACGTAAGCATTTCTCTTTACACACTTGCATCAAAATGTACTATTTTTCAACACAACATTTTAGTATCATACTCACCGGTACTAAGGTTAACTAAACGGTAAACTACATTCTTTAACCAATTTATACAAGCTTACACGCGAACCTAAGATCCAACATCAAACTCAAATAGAATAAGATAAAGTTGCCATTCCAATTAATCAATTCATTGTACCGCATAGCAACACAGCGCATCCCATCCGCTAAGTAAACGGGCGGGCAATGCATATAATTTGTGCTTTGTCTGTTGCTACACTAAATAAGGTGCATAGTTTATGATCGTATTCCTCAGTATTCACGTTAGACGAACTATAATTATTACTACCACTGTAATCTAGAGATCATAAGGAACAAATCAATCAAATTTATATACGCCACAATTTATCGTGGGCCAAATCCCCAAAGAAAAACTATATATCTTTTCAGTAAACCCATGACATGGGTGGGAATCTTTATCAGATTTAGAGTGCTAGAATCTAAACGATAACCTACATTCTTTATCCAATATATACAAGAAAACCTAAGTTCAAACATCAACCGCATTGCATTTTTGAAGCTAACTAGTTTAAACAGAATAAAATAAAGTTGCTATTCCAATTAATCTATTCGTTGTACCGAATAGCAACACAGGCATCCAATCCACTAAGTAAACGGTCGGTTAATGCAAATACATATAATTTGTCCTTTGTTTGTTACCACACTAAGGTCCCGCAATTTGGCGCCAAGTTTGTTTTACTGATGTAGTAGTTTATTTCTGTGTTACAGGTCGTATACAAAGTGTATCCGTGGCTAATATCGTGTTTGTTTGAGACTATTAGAGAATATCTTTGACATCTAAATGCTTGACAAAATTATAGTAAATGTGGATTTCTCTCTGTGAAATTACACACAAATAAGGTTTTTGAAGTTTAGCTACGCGCTGCGGCTTACGGCGTATTGTGTAGCACTGTAAGATTTTGTACCAATTTTTTACATTAGGTTAGGTTTTAAGTATTAACCTTTTGACCGCTTGGTTTTATATCGCCCCCCAGCGCCCAGCTCATAAATAGACAAATGAATACATTTATGACAAATGGGGTCGATCAATGAAATAAATAACAAGAAACGAACATAGGTTCTCAGTCGTATACAGCGTGGCGCTGCAATGGTGACCTTAATTTAACACACATATACGTTTTCACATTTTCGTTTCATGACAATTTTTTATTTCCATTAAACGTTATTATTTACAGATTTATTAAAGAATTTAGGAAATAGCATCTTAGAGCAACCTGTACTTAAAGAACTGTCGCGCAGCGGTCATTTCCCTCGGTCACGGATCATAACTTCGCATCAATGAAATTAAAACGAATAAGCAATACTATTAGGATGAAACAAATGCATAGAGTAGGCGAATTTAAGGAAATTTCCTTTGTTGGCGAGCAGCGCAGGCGACGCGCGCTCTCCCTTCCACCCACCCGCCGCACCGAACACGAATTCTTTTTTTGCTTTTCTAGTGCTAGTCGAACCCGTGTCCTTGACGCACTTATTTACACTAGTGCGCATAATTACGTCGCGAAAAAGACTCTTAGCTATTGTTTTATTTATTTCTTTTTGTGTAATTAGGATAGTAATTAGATCATGGTACTGCGATAAAGACACTTTGATTGGTTTTCGTTTTCTTATCTAGTAGGTACGTTTACACCTCTTGCGATACGGACGCATTTATTTGTGCTATTAGTGCTTGTGTAAACTTATGATCGTGATGGCAGTGATTAGTGATGACAGTTATTACTAATAGTAACAAGAGAGGGTGGTGTGATAAGTGTTTGTACCACTTGCGCCGCTCGGTTTCTTTGATAATATGCCGTCAAAGAATCGGACCGATCACGAGTAGGTACAAGACGCGATGCGCGGTTGCCAGCCCGCGAACCGACACATTGCCGCTCCGAGTTAACGTAAGCGAGCTAGGTAAGTAATTTCATGAATGAATTTTTGCAAGGGTGATCCCAATTTTAATGACTTTTTTATTATTTAGTTTGTTTGAAAAATTTTTTTTTTCAGTTTACGTATTATTTTAACCTATCAATATTTATATGGTTAATGGGCACTAGCCCTACCCGTGTATTAAATTAAAGTCACCATTGTAGCGCCACGTTGTATATACCACTGAGGCGACACGGGCACGAAAACATTTGTCGATAGGCCAATAGGTTAAACTTGAACTACAATGTTTTATAGATCCATAAGTACATAATATAGGTTGGCCTATTCGGAAGTAGGTATACAAGTTTAAATTAAGTTTATTTTATTAGAAACGAAAATTACCAGATATTTAAAAAATCTTAACATTGTTTCGATTGCCAGTCCCAGTAACAGCAGCACCAGTTCCATAGTCTCTTCTAGGAATAATAGTGTATTAATAATAGGTATTTCACCTAACCAGTTGGACAATGAGAATTTAGGGGTCCTACGTGGTCGAAAAAGGATACTCTTCTCCGCAACAGTGAAAAATTGTTTATTTACAAATCCGCTGTGATCAAAATACGATTAGTAACTCGTACTGATTTGTTGAAATGAATTGGGTCATTTTTCAATCCGTTTTGGAACTTTAGGATAAAATGGTAGACGTGATCTTAATAATTGGGCATAACGGGTTACCACATTTTTAGTAAATAGTGGATATCATCAACCGTATTTGACGCCAAATCAAAATGATGGCTAAAAACGTTGTAAACTTTTGAGTTGGCCATCCTGTAAATCATAAAGTAATTTGCTGTAGCGCTTGTGTAAAACAGGTATTTAAGATAGTTAAGAATAAAATAGTGGTTTAATTTGACTCTTGAACTCATTAAAGAAGCTAGGTATAGTGTGGTCTAAAATACTATTTTAATTAAAACGTTGTCTGCTTCTAGACTTTAGAGTCTTGCGCGGGGTTAAAGGACCAACAAGTGGTTTTGTTGAGAATTTAATTGAAAATGACAAATTATCGTGGTTTATGAAATTATTAGATATTCACAGACATCATTCTGTAGTAGTCTAACTGGTTGGATTCATAGACTGACAAAAAAGTGCAAAACTTCTTTACTTTCTTCATACAATAAGGCACTTGCTCTGGAATCTGGTGTTACTTACGTTGTCCAGTCCAATAATTCCTACAAAACTCCAATGGAGACAAGCAATTTTAGTTTACCCCGCAATTGAAAAAAAATCGGGAAACTTTCTAAATTGTTCATGCCTTAAAAACCTAATTTGGACTTTTACGAACATTTTAATATAAAAATTTATCAAATCGGTCCAGCCGTTCTCAAGTGATGTGCTATGCTTACCCACGAACAGGATTTCAATTTTATTTATATAGATACATAGATTAAGGTACTTACGCAAGCTGTTGTAATATTAATTGAATCAGATATCTTTCAGCGAATGGTTGTAAGTGAGAGCACGAATATTAGGTAGGTACCTACCACAGTTAATTGATTCGTCGATATAGCTCAAAAAGGACCATTATACTTTGACGCGTGCACAAAGCAAAGAGGCAAACACACTCAACTTCGGTAAAACATAAGACAAAAGGCAGTTTAAATATACTTTGTTCCAAGCATGTGTTGACCAACGGTCACGTGACAACAAATAACGAGCCCCGCTTCTTTTTAGCTTTTAATCTCTTATTTTGACAGTGTCACTGTATTCAAAGGTTTTATTTTCATGTATTCGGACAGAGAGAGACACTCTATTCGGTTTGCAAAAACACGCTTACGTACGGTAGCGTGGTCACAATAAAAAAACTCAGAGGATGTTCGAATTTGCGCATTCCATTTTTGAAACCACACAGAAAAACAAAAGTGAGCGATTGTAGGTGTTTATGTTTTTTTTTTTGTTGAATCTGAGTAACATCAAACGCTTTGAACTCGGTTTCAGTCATCTTGTTTTTTGAAGACATTTCAAGTGACATTTCACAAAAAAAAATAACAAAATGTTTACTGAAAGAGCTCCCACGTCAACGTCATTCGAGCGCCATAGATCAAGTGCGGTTCTTATTTTTCTATTTCAGTTTTTTTTTATTCTAAACGCAATGAATTTTTGTTTTCTGATAGCAACTACGCAAGTGCGTGTTACACGCAAGGGGACGTATCACGTCATGACACTGTGATGACGTGTGTGGTGCGACCGTGCGAGAAAATTATATGCATGTGGACGGAATGTATTCGCTCCTAATAGGCCGAGCGACGTAAAATATGCATGCAAAATTGTACGAACCTAACGCACTAGACATTGCTACAAAAACCATTTACCTACCTCAACAGGTTACCGTCGTTCACAGACAGGCACTGACACCGTCAAAGGTCAAGGCTGTACCCTCCAAACAGAATCAAATATGTATGGTATGATGGTATAATTTACTCCTATAAACACTATCCCAAAAGCACTCTTTAAATTTTTAGACGTTGTTAGATGTGGACCTTTTTACGTCATTCTAGTATGCCAGTTCTACATATTTTCGTCCTCTTTTTGGATTCGACCTAGTCCGGTGTCACGTTTGCATTTTGACGTATGTGTTGCCAGCCAGCGTATTGTGCCGTTTTGTTTCGTTTATTATTCGTTCTGGCATTCGATTTACGATCGTTCGCGCAATTTTAAAATTGGAAGCACAAGTTACATCGCACCCAACATTGGCTTAGTTTGAATAAATAATGAGACTTGTTCTCTTTTCAAACTAGATTAAAAGTTTGAAATATACTTTCAAAGATTGTCAAAAAATTTGGAATAATATAAAATGACAGGAACCTAATCTTCCTTTATGCCCAGAAAATTATATGACCGTAATTTTAAGGAAGACCAAACAGTTACTTCCGCCGTCTTTAACACAATATTCCTTAAAAGATATCCGTCCAAAAGCTTTATCTTCCTCTTGTTTAATCACCAAGTATCATTTAACAAATATCATCTCTCCTCTAATATCTCAATTACCGAAGTCAGAACTTCGCTGTTTGCTCTACAAACTCGCCAGTAACAGTGCTAAGCACAGTTTTTAGTTAGTTCGAGCATCCAGTTTACTTAAGGTCTCTGTGTGCAGGCTCGCGATTCGTCTAGTGATTAACCGGTATAATGGCACCGATCTCCAAGTTAGGAACTCCTTGTTAAATAGTTGAACAGTCGGATCTCCTTTCTGATCAGTGGGCCCATCACGAACGAGCGGAGTAAACATCACGTAAATTTGAATGATTTTACGTATAAATAATTGTAAACACGCGTTTCGTACATAATATTTACTTAGTTTTAAAACTTTATTCATATCTATAAGTGATACTGTGACTGTCGTTAAATAACCCTAGGCTGATAAAATTATAATGTAGGAAACATTTATGTTACTATTAGTGTTAAGATCGGCTTCCCTTTAAAAGAAAGGGAAAGCACCCCGCCATCCACGCTTTCCTGTAGAGCTCGCCAACAAACTTTGGCGCTCTTCCACCATTATAAGAAATGATTTCCCTTAAACTAAACTACCTCTTCCCGACTTAAAAAGCTAGGGGACGAGGTAGTTAAGTTAAGTTAAAGGGCCACAAGGTGATGTTAATATTGGGAATTCACAATTAGGAAACATAAATATTATAATTATAAATATGTGAAGCTAAGAAGACGACAGGGTATGTAAAAGTATGCAATATATTATGATTTTGTGTTATAAATGTCGTAACGCCAATATCTCCCTTCTCGCAAGTGTGGGCGCTAATATCTGCAATATAATCTTAATAATGTGAAGGGGATAAATGGATAATTACGTTTGCGCTATAGCGAATCATTTGTAGCTACGTTAATTTATCTGTTTACAATGTACCCACTTCAGTGATACTTGGAACCGTTATACAACGTTTGTCTCATTGTACTTGATTTACTAGACCTAACGCATAGATCCACTTAAAGACACTAATAGATTCTAATAGAGCACGTTCCCTATGCACTATATAAATGTCTTACTCAATTCTAAAGACAGAGTACTGCGAAGTCCAACTGCCATTGAGGGAGACAAGTTTTGAGTAGTTCTATACGCGTACTAATGATAATGACACCCTTACGGCAGCCTAACCCCCTTTTTTACTAGGAAAACAGAAAACTAGCACAAGCGCATCGTAGACTCAGTTTGTAGCAAAACTCATTGCGATCGTACTTGGTTCACACCGAAGTGGTATTTCGTCACTTCACGTTTCCTTACTCTTCCCGATTTAGAGTACCTACGCAGTGCGACTATCAGCGGCAAAACATCCAAATTGTCGTGTTTCGATAAATAGTATCAAAATCAAAAGTCATTTATTCAAATTAGGCTGAGAATCAGCACTTTTTGAACGTCAAAATCACATAAGACAGTCCCCCCAAAACGCCCACCCTTCACCACTTCCTAGTGCTTTAGCTGGGAAGAAGAAGTGGCGGAACAAACTCCCCAGCAGCACTGCTGTCTGTTCAGTTAGAAGAACTGGATTCTATACATATAGTAATAAATAAATTAACATTACGAAACACAAAAATATTAAAATTATTTGCCACATGTCAGCTAGCACACGCCAATATTTAAAACACTCAAGCATAAATAAATAATAAAAACAAAAACGCAAACAGAACTTAATACATAATAAAAAGCCTCCTGGCATAAAGGGCGTGCCCGCTTACATATGCAATGCTGCATTATGTTTATATGTAGGTATCGATTCAGTAATCGGCCTATAAACAGCCGGTTGTGGGTTTATTGAGATACTGTCCCTAGCGTTCTTAGAAGGACTACCAATCCAGTTTGTGACGCTCAGTGTAACCGACACCCTCTCCCGGAAATGCGCATACAACAAACCTCACGCAGCGTGTTCTGTGGCCAGACCTTTTCGGAAGCAGTAAACATCACTGATATTTGATTGTTTTATAATGTAATTAGAGTTTAGATAAACTAAGTATTTACGGTTCTGTCTTTCATATGTGGTGCGTCAGTTAAGGGTCAACCGTCATCAAGAGTCAAGAGCGTTGGTGCTCAGTGTGAAGTATAACGGAAGGCCTTTTCCGTTTCCCTATAACCAAGCGCAAATGACAAATATCTGTCAAGGTACGGATTAGAAGGTAGTCACGTAATACAAGAGAAAAAGGCATTAATTATAAACTACAATACTAAATAAGAGTAATTCCGCCATGCTGGAATACGTCGTGATCATTAATAGCACAATACAAATCAATCTGTCAGAACAATATAATGGAAAAGTCCGTAATTTTTTTTTTAAACGTTGCCCCACACTAGGAATTTCTCCTGTATTGTGGGTGCGTTTACAAACATTTAAACTCACATACACAAACAGCCAGACCCGGAACAACTACTTGCAGGTCATACAAATATTTGTTCCGTGCGGGGATCGAACCCGCGACACGTAACGCAGCAGTCAATCGCTTAACCTCTGCGCCAACCGTGTCGTCATATTACGATTAATTACTATATAATATAATAAATTAAATTAATTACGATTTACATACTATTGCTGAAGCTTAATGTTGACACTTACCAAATAACTCCTTGGAAGAAATTAGATTAGAACTCACTTACGAAATACTGCACGTACTACCAGTATTACCTCGGGCACAGCTCCTCACAGATCATCACAAAACTAAACTGTCTAGCTTAGTCTACGTCGTCCGCTACACTACGTCTAACGTGGTCTTTAACCCACTATTAACTTAACAAATAATGCTCGGTCCCTTACTGTCCTAATGGACATCACTTTTTGGCACTCCCTAACCCTTACCCCCCCCCCCCCCCTCCCCCTACCTACACCTGTGCTATGCAGTTATATAAAACAAAGGCGATTAAATTTATACAATGCAAATCGAGTTTTATAATCTTCAGCAGCTCCAACAATATTTTATAGTGTTAGTCAATTAGTTGTGGTTGTGGAGCAGGACCAGCATTGAGTCAGGCATTTTTGTCAGCGATGTAAACCCTAACTTATGATATGCCTGCCTGCATAGTGTGTGTTTTATACAAGATTTGAATTTCGTCTCAATCAGTTGAAGTATTTGGGAAGGTATTTTATTGTAACATTTTCAATAGACATCAACATGAAAGATGATTCTACTTTAGCTAGTCTGAAAACTGTTTGAATTAATAAGTCTTTTTACCAAAAAGATAAAAAAAATCTTACGTACATGATGTTTTCATAGATATATTGACAAGGTACCGTCATGATGAAAATAACCTCAAACAGTTCCCTTAGAGAATCGCATGCAGAGATTATACAGGTATGGCTTTGATTGCTCTTTTCTGCAGAACAGAAATAGACTCGACGTCTGCAGCCCATTCCCAAAGTAAAATACCGTAAGACATGATACTGTGAAAGTTACTAAAATAGACTAGCTTAGCGATATCTACATACATCAGTAATTTGACGGATTTTTCTTATAGCATAGGCTGCTGACCTTAACTATTCTGCAAGAGATGTTAAATGAGGACCCCATTGTAGCCTTGAGTCGAGCGTGATCCCCAAGAAAACAGTTTTATCGACGAATTCTAGTTTCTCTTGATTCAATACTATCTCACAATCACTGCCTTTGACATTTGGCAAAGAAAGTCCTATGCACTCAGTCTTTTTTCCATTTAATATTAAATTATAAGTACTGAACCAATTTCGGAGCTGCAGTTGAGCGTTATTTACCTCGTCAAAATTTGTAGCCTATATATCTTCTAAATTATGTAAATGTTGTCAGTAAATATCACCATTTGCGGTTGTTTTTTTTTAATATGTATGTTTATAATGGAGTAGATCATTCATATACACTAAAAAAAGCCTTGTGGAACCACCATTTTTACTATTAAACCGAGTGAATTGACACCGTTTATTCGAACTTCTTGTTGTCTATCGTTAATGTTGTGATTGTTTCAATGCTTATAAAAGGTTGGTTGTTTCAGTTAGCAGAAACTTGAGATTGCCGGCTAAACCCCTTTTAAAAAAATCAATCGTTTATTTGCAACGAATGTAGGTTACATTAAATACAGGTGGAGTAGATAGGAAAAAAACTAAAACTAAAAGTGTATTTCTTTGCGATATAATGCACTATTTGTTGTAAGAAAAACTCGACCCAACTTTACAAATGCTTGATTTATTTTTATAGAATATTAATTTTCCATTCATATTTAACTAGCGACCCGTCCCGGCTTCGCACGGATTTTAGGATTTGACAAATTATGAAATCAAAAGTCATTTATTCAAACTGGGCTGAGAATCAGCACTTTTTGAACGTCAAAATCACATAAGCCAGTCCTCCCAAAACGCCCGCCCTTCGAAATTTGTATAATTATACGTTGAACAATAATTTTAACTTATTCACATCGACCATTCATAATCCATTATCTAAGTAATGGTGAAATCCACATCAAAATACGTTATCTAGTTTAGAAGACCAACGCGGTCACACCGATGGGCGAAAAAAGCAACTTTAATTTATAATATTGATACAAATAAACCTTGGCAACACGTTGCCAGCACGAGCGTGAACGTTGCCCTTGTTGCACGCTGACTAATCCCTAATTCATATAATATTATTATTATAGAATTACCTGGACATTCACTAACAGCAATTGTTAAGTAAATTGGAACCGCTTGGAATCTCAGCTACGTATTTAATGAGTAAATGATAATTACTGAACAAAGGGGTTTTAATTGGGTGTAGCAAATGTGTTTGGAAGAATTAGCCTAGTCTGTACTCCGGTTGTAAAGATTTGGTCATCGTATTGCTTGGAAGTCGAAAATATCAGGGAAAAAGTTTTTTTTTACTTAATATAGAACCAAATCAAATGCAGCAGTCTTCTTTTATAACATGACTTACACACGTCGTAAGTTAGACAAATTCTTCTGTAATATTCTTTTCAATTTTGGACTCACACTGCTATTTTACACCATGTACCTACCGTATTTTTCATCGAATAGTACCTAAATCAAAAAGACCACTACTACACTGGCAAATAATACAAACTTATTCCGAATAAATTGTATTGCTTTCCAATACCAACAGAGGAAATAGAAAAATCTGGAAAGTTTTACTTCTCCACAAATCTATCAGTCAATACGAAAAAGCCGCGAATACGTAGTTGTAGGAACAAGAATCGTGTGTACGACAAGCAATTTAAGTTAGAATAGTTTTCATACAATATGTTTGATCGTTTGTGCAAATCTTAGATATATTTTTTGTTAGAAAAACCTTCCTTTTTCTAAATAAGAGGTTTTTTTTAAACAGTTTAGTTCCATGTGATTTTGAAGTTCAACAAGCCGCGTATCCGATGGGGTTCCCCATTGGGAAAAATGTAAAACTTCAAAACTTTCTTCCCCTATTTAACCTCTTTAATGGATATTTACCAAAAAGCCTTCCTTAGTTGCTCACTTCATAAACACACTTGATAGTGTGTTTTTTATGATTTTATGTTTTTGTTATATTTCTGATTATGTAACGTCTATGGGGTTTCTCTGAAATAAGTACATAATAGGCCTATAATGTTCCCACTGCTGGGACACAGGCCTCCACTCTGTGAGAGGGAGTGGGCCGTAATCCACCACGCGGGCCCAGTGCAATTTGGTAGATGTCACATATCTTCGAATTTTTGGTTCTAGGACATGCCGGTTTCTTCATAATGTTTTCCTTCGTCGTTTTGAGAGCAGTGGCGATGAAATAATTTACACAAAGTAAAGTGCCTGCTTGGGATCGAATCCACGACCTACAATTCGTAAATCGCGGCCGTTACCACTGGGACACCACTGCTCTCTGAAATAAGTAAACAATAATAATAAGGAACTCTTTACAAAATATCTTGCTTCAAGACCCAGTGGCTTATGCTGTGCACTGTCTGTCTAAGAATGAATTTAAGGTGTACTTAGTATCTACTTATTTTAATTAAGTAACTTTTTAAATTAATCTGTACTTCCGAAGTTTATCTTGGACATCACTGACATCAATACAGGAAAACATCGTGAGAAAACCTGGAGTTCTAATTATTAATATAAGTCTGAATTCGCCAATCCGTCTTGAGCAAGGGATCAGGTGATCAATGCTCGTGCCTTCTCTTTATGAGAAGACACCTTTGTCCTGTAGTGGGACAATAACAGGCTGGAATTATTATTATTATTATATCTACACAACATTGGCAAACGTTATAGGCACTTAATTAATTAATTCTGCCGCACAACAGTAAATGTGCCAATAAATTAACTAATGAATTATTGCTATTTGTACCCATTTACCAATGCATTAACGTTTTCGGAGTAGGTACCTAATGTATTTAAGTGGTGTTTAAGGTATTTACAATGCAAATTTTAGTGAAAACACTGTGAGGGCATGCGCAAAAAGGATATATGAAAGAAAAAAGAAAGAAACATACGTTTATTTGTCACAGAATCACGTGCATCCAAAAGTAATCATTAGCACTAATAATAATAAAAAAAACATTAAAACAAAATGATCCTTATTCACGAGCACAAAACAGAAATAGTTGACAGCTGCACGTCATGACTGTGACAAGAAGCTTTATGTCCTTCTAGGGTATCCCTCGACCTTCATTATTATTGGTGATGTTCTTCAGAATGGTCGGGTGCGTAGTACTCGCAGCCAACGCACATCTATATCAGTTTGAAGGATATTGCTAATCCATTGCTTCATATGTTCGAAAAATTTGTCTGCTCAACAACGCAAAAAACGCAATGAATGTTGTTGAACTGTCAAAATGAAAGTCATTGCTACTGTAGTGTGTTACGCAATTACCCCGCTGATGTATGAACGTAACGAAGCAAAAGGAGTATGACGACACGGTTGGTGCAGTGGTTAAGCAATTGACTGCTGCGTTACGTGTGGCGGGTTCGATCCCCGCACGGAACAAATATTTGTATGACCTGCAAGTAGTTGTTCCGGGTCTGGCTGTTTGTGTATGTGAGTTTTGAATGTTTGTAAACGCACCCACGATACAAGAGAAATTCCTAGTGTGGGGCAACGTTTTTAAAAAAATAAAAAAATGTAACGAACGTAGCTGCAGGAGGCATTCTGTCGTTTCTACCTACACTCATGAGAAGAAGGCGTGAGTTTGTCTATGTATGTACCTATATACAGGGTTATTGGTAAAACACCATCAACCTCTTAAGGGGTCATTGTACTCATCATTATGAACAACTTTTACTATGGGAATACCAAATATAAAATCGCGAAAAAAAAATCTGCTGGTCCCTACATTTTGACGAGTTCTGCATACATAAATGTAGAGAACAGTTGATTTATTTTTTCGCGATTTCATATTTGGTCTCATAGTAAAAGTTGTTCATAATGATGAGTACAATGACCCCTTGAGAGGTTGATGGTGTTTTACCAATAACCCTGTATTTAAGTGGTGCAAAATTCATTTTGATCGATAAGCCTCTATCTTGGACGCGATAATGGCTTATGTTCGATCACATTATGGCAAGTTGGAAGAAAATGAGTCGCTACGGTTTCCCCTTTTTAACTAGGCTAACACTGGCTAAGTGAATTTGTGACAGTAACGGCTATAAAATTCACTAGGAAACTGTAAATACTATTTTTATTTTAGGCAGAGTATCTTGTAACAGACTACTAAATAAAATGTATTATATTACATTTATTTTAACAGCGATGCAGATGTGCCTACTCAGTGGTGAGTTGGCGACTAATTTCCATCAGATAGACCGCCTCCTTGATATATCTACCATTTAGTCCAGTCATTTTGTAGGTGTACCTGGAAAGGTCTCTGGGAGTTTGGCGCCACCATATTGTAAAAATGGCATCCAAAAACAGTTGTTTGGCAATATCTATTGAACCTGACTTTGACAAACAACTGTTTTTCGACTTATTTTACGTTAAAAATAGTTATGTACCTACTTAATTAATTAAAGTAGGTAGTGCTGGAATTAGTTTTTCTGGCCAAACCGCGTGTTGGAGTCGCTTGCTGTACTCGTACGCTGACGTCATTCGTACGTTCATTTTTACAAAGAAAAGGTTACAAAAAAGGTTAAAAAAGGTTGGAAAATTTTCTTCAGTTTAATTTATTACATTACTATTTTCATTGTAAAATGAGTCGGAAAGGAGCTAATGACACGAAATTTTTTTTGGGCGCCATTATTTTTTGGCGCCATTTTTCAGTATAGCGGCACGAGCGGCATATTCTTAATTCGGAAAGAGCACATTGAAGTCAATTAAATGAGTAATTTTCTAAACTACCGAAAAACTATCCAGGTAGCCCCCTTTTTGAGCACCAAATGACTGTACTAATTATTATAAAACTCAATAATAACCAAAGACTTTTCTTAAAGATTTATTTGAACTAAGTAGCTAAGCATGATCCCGCAGGCTGTTTTAGTATAATGTTTTGTAGTCATCGGTCGTTCACATAAATGTGCCCAAAGCTGAATAGATATAACATACATACACAAAGCATAACAGAATAAAGACAAAAAAAGGGATTCTTTTGTAGCGGTCGTTGATCCCGATTAATAAATGCATGAATTGTGTTTGTGATTACAAAACTGTACGTCGCGGTCGTCTGGAATAGGGATGAGTGCCTACTTTAATATTAACTGGTGAACCCTTTAAATTTCCAAAGGGCTTTCAGTAATTTTTGAGGAGACGTATCTGAAAGACAAATACGGAATGTCATAATCTGTCCTGATGCCGTCCTGTCACAATCCACATTTTGTTTTACAATAGCTCCAAAATACAAATAAATTGGTTCAGTTTTTTGCACGTATTTTTACTCGACCTAATATTCACTTTTTCTTTTGTTACAGCAATTCGACTCAATATGCAAAGCCGAAATATCATTCTTAATACCACGGATACTATTAAATGTAAGTATAAAATTATTTAGGTTTTTCGCTCAATTGAAAACCTGCCCAGTACCTACAATAAAATTCGAAATAAAACCTTATAAACATCGTAAATGCTCTATACTTGGCGGCATCTCGGGGCATGGCTGTTATCCAAGTGAAGTAGTATTTAAGTTCTCCATAAAAATACACATTAAATTGAAGTTATGAAGCTTTCACAATACCTACCAGTATAAATACTGCTTAATGTACATCCAGTAAACCATATTTGTATTTGTTTATTTAAACAAGCATAATTCAAAAATCTAAGTTGCTTAAGTTGCGGTTTCCCAGAGGAGCGGTGGCCGCTACATAACGGCCGCGGTGACGGCCGTCATGAAGTTGATGGCAGCGGGGTTTGACATCACGGAAATCGACATCCGTTGACGTCCATGACATCCGTTAGGAAAATTCGTGGTTTAACTGATTTAGAGACAGCCCGTTTAGTATACTTTAGTTATTTTCATAGTGTAATGTCGTACGGTATTCTGTTGTGGGGAAATGCCGCCGATATTCAGACGATTTTTGTTTTACAAAAACGGGCAATTCGTTCAATTTATAAATTAAGTCCCAGACACTCCCTCAGAGACAAATTTAAAGGGATTAATATAATGACTGTGCCTTCTCAGTATATTTATGAAAATCTTTTGTATGCACATAAAAATATTAATCTGTTTAAAAAGTACAGTGATATCCATAATTTAAATACTAGGAACAAGCACAAATTTGTTGTTCCTACTACCAGGCTCAAGAAAATAGGTGGCTCGTTTAGATGCCAATGTATACGTTTTTATAATAAACTTCCTAGCCACATTCAAGCACTAAGCCTTAATAAATTCAAATCTTTTATAAAAAGGAAACTATGCCAGAATGCCTATTATACTGTCAAAGACTATATTGAGGACAAAAAGGCTTGGGATTGAGTTGCTCCAATAAAGCACAGGCAATGTTAATTTATTTTATTTCGCTAACTACTTTTACTTTTAATCTTTGCTATAAGTATCTACCTACTTATTTACATATACAATGACACTAATATTTACTGTATAAAGTATTATATTATTTTAAATTATTGTGAATGTGAGGACTATGTGTGTTTTTGTTGCAGTTTTAATCATGTTCTGGCAGTTTGAGTAACTGATGCGGCCTACCCAAATGTCCTTTCTTTGGTATTGTTCGTCGAATCGTTGAGCTCCTTAAGTTCTGAGTTGAGCTACACGGGTACTGACAAATGCGTGCACTGACTGGACAGGTCCACTCAATCTGTGTGGTTCTTTCCTCAAAAGACCATTTCAGACACAAATCTACATGGTCCTCAAAGATTATTATAATATTATTCTAATTATTGTGAATGTGAGAACTATGTTGGTCATTGATTTATTTATATTTATTTTTGTATTTTTCTCAACGTAATCATGATCTGACAGTTTGAGTAATTTATGCGGCCTACTCAAATGTCCTTTCTTTGGTATTGTTCGTCGAATCGTTGAGCTCCTTGAGTCTAAGTTGAGCTGCACGATTACTGACAATTGCGTGCACTGACTGGACAGGTCCACTCAATCTGTGTGGTTCTTTCCTCAAAAGACCATTGCAGACACCGATCTACATAGCTTTCACATGACCTGACCAAGATTTTGTCTGGACTTTAAAAGAGACTGTGACCTCTGAGTTTGTTTCGGCCTTTCTTCTCAGAGTAGTCAGATAGGAAACGCCGACCCCATCTAGTTTAAAAAAAAAAATATGATTGACGTGTAAAAGTGTTTGTTCAAACCTACTTACAGAAATAAAATCATTTATCATTTACGGTGTCAAAAACGCACCAACTTACTTTCATAAATAACTGTGATGTCATTCGCCGGTAAATTGCAGACGCTATGTGGCGGCCATCGCTCTTCTAGGAAACCGTACCTTTACATGACTTTTGTTGCATACCGTACATTTTAACACGACATTTTCAGGCAAGTTTTACCCAATTCTTTTGTAACGTATCATACAGTACAAATCACAAAGAGGCACAGAAATCACGTGAAATTCAAAAGTTAACCCTGCTAACTTTTGTTGTACACCGTACAGCATACAGGTTAGGTTCTATCCAAGTCTTGCCAATTCTTTTGTGCAAGGTGTCATAAGTCAACGCGGGACGTGACCCCAAAATAACGCAACGAGAACTATTGTGTGCTTGAACAAAACTTCCCTTGGCTATGCTTGGCTAGAAAATATGCTTTTTCAATATTCGAGCTTTTTTCACCTGACGTTGGCTTTACGGCTGCAGTCAACCTATTTTAGAAAACATTGTTACATTTTGTTTAAGGAAAGTCTGCAAAATTTTAACAAGGCCGTCGTTCTTTTTTAGTCGGACTTTCTTAGCAACGGGTGTTTTGGAGATGGTCTTCGGTTGTGATTTATTCAAGAAGTTTTTAGTAGTCATAACCTAAAGTTTTGTCGTGATGTAAAGTTAAACAAAATGCGATCTATGAATAAAATTTGAAGATATGTTCTTGTTTTATGAATGTCGAAAAGGGGATATAAAATAAATAACATAAGTAATAAATAATTTGTTTTAAAAGTGGTAATTCACATTACTCAACGTCATTCTATTAACATTTAAAACAAAATGTCAGACATGCTAACAGGATCAATTAGCTACCGGTGGCCCTCTAACTTAATTAATTCGGGGGGACATTTGTGCGTGATTAGTTAAGGTTCAATTTTGTCTAACACCAGTACAGAAGACCAGCCAATGACAGTTCAAAAAACCATCCAATTGAAGTCCTTTAGTCACTTAGAGGCTATTAACTGAACAAATAGGCACTAATGTGTGTATTTACTAAACTTCAAATTGGACAGTACGTACACTAGGTGGTGTTTTCGAACTATTATTATTTATCTTGCCTTGGATATCAAATGTCTACTCCAACGAACTATTAGTCCATTTAAGTTGACAACTTCGGTAATGGAGAAGTTTCATAGTGTGCAGAAGTGGGTCATTTTGTACTGGAACTTCGCCGTGTTTCTTATAAGATAACTAGTGAATTATCTTAAACAAATTATATCTCACTTAAGAATAGTTACTTACCTATGTAATTTGTGAAAACCTATAACAAAATTTTGCTATTGCAAAAAGATGACAGACCACATGATAATTAGGAGAACGCCTACAAATAATATATGTTTCTTAAAAACTGAAGAAATGTTTAATAATTAGGAACAAAATGCTGTGCACTGAAAAGCACTTGGAACTAAATTCATCACCTTCTTTTTTCGTTCATTCGAGACAAGACAATACTCGTTTCCATAGAGAAATTTTGAGGCTTGTAAACTTTCATATATTCAGCAAACCAAACACTTGATCATCGCACTCTCTCCCACAGTGCCTCTGCATATGGTGCATCCTTCGACTGTACCACCTCCTTCGAGCCGGCGTCACATGGAAAGGTGCGGCCCCCATCGAGCTGTGACTACTGCCGCCCCTCCACCCCTCGGAGCCACAGCCGCGTCACTCGCAGCCCTGCGAGTCCACGCTCCTCTTAGGAGGGGCAGAAAGTGACACCGATGCTAGCCTTCACGAACTCTGACGACGTTTCTCGTCTCTTTTAATATAGCGTTATTTGTTTAAGTTTACTGTTAAAGGTTTTTGACACGTCAACAATATCATAGATTCTATATTAAAGATCTAATCGTCTAGGCGTAAAAACGGGCGTATTATACACCTCCTGCTGATTAAGGCGAGTAACGTAATTTTGATAGTTCTGAGCGTTATATACGATCTCTCAGTCGGTTAGTCTTTTTCTATGACGTTACTGGCTGGCATTTAAAATAGCTTTAATATTGTGGGTAAACAAAAGTTACAGCTCAGCAGCACCGAGCCGTTGATTTTGTACATTCCATAAACAATATCTTTTGGTATTTACGCTAAGAGCCTTTACAATACATTACATACAAAATGTACCTACACAAGCAAATAACTACCTTTCTGTGTCGAGACAGAGACTTTGGGTGCTATGTCTCCTGTCCCCAAGTAAACGGTTTCCCGAAACAGCGTAAAAGGATAATAAATATTTCAGGGTGACGGCAACGCCAGATTTTTGCGCCCTGAAAATGTATAAGACGTTAATTTATTGTGGCGTTTTTAAGACTTTACTTAAGTTATGAATATCAATGAGGCTAGTTCGCAGACCTTATTTAAACGAACATGCTTTAGAATTATGATAAGATCTAGGATCTAACCATCTTTGTATTAAAGCCTCGATCTTTGGAGGCAAATTATCTTTGACCTACTTACTCCTAACAATATGTCGCTTCTTACATATTGATCTGTAGTATTCAGGCTGAAGCCTATATCACTAACATCGTATCGAAGATCGGGCCAACAGATAACAACCAAAGGGTTTGTCTCAAAGCTTCCAGAATCCGTTTTGAGTAAGTTTTCAGTCTACGAAAATGTTAGGACTTGAAGATATACCTAAAGCTAGAAAAACATTCGTTCAATTTGTTATGGATATGTAAACCCCATTTTATTTTATTTTAATTAAATCTATAAACAATTATATTAAGTTTATTATTATTATAATTTTCTTCGCTTCGCTCATAACAGAGCGATCGTGGGCCCGATGAATTATGTCTAATCGGAGGTGTAGTCGTCGCTCGCCTCAAGACCTCTCTCCATCTGGTTCTGTTATATGACAGTCTGGTGCATTCATTAACATGGCCTCCAATTATAAGTCAATTTAAAATGAAAGTTTAATTTGATGAGTAAATCAATGTTACATATTAAGCATGCTTTCCTTGAAGTGTTGTTAGTATAAAGTAAAATTCCTGGAACCCAGTATCTGGCCTCAATAATCGTGGCATCAATCATTTGCATTCTTTTGCTTCATTTAAGTACTTTCGTGACTAATAAATATAAATGTAGAGTTAAAAATACCAGTGCAGTTATTATTTAAAAGGTAATTATGCAAATGAAAGTATGCAGTCGGCGATAATTAAAGCAAACGTGAGTTTTGCGTGGAAAATGCATTGCGTGTTCAAAGTTGTATGAAACAAAAAGTTACAAAGCTAATTCTTTTGTAAATGTTTTATTTTTTAGATTACCAGCTACCTTTTGAAAGAATAAAGAAATATTATTTTTCGCATTCTCTGTTACGAGAATCTGGCTCGAAGCTGTATTTATAATATGTGTTTATTTTATAAATATGGTAAGAAAGCTCTTTATTAAAACCGACTGAATAATACCTCGTACGCTTTTCGGCTTCGCTCGGGCGATTTTTTTTCACGCACGTGAATTTCAACGCACTGCTTAGCGCTGAGAGTTGAAAATCCAACAAATTTTTTGACGCGCTGGGATAAAATGTGTTGGATTTTTAATGCTCGGCTCAACACCGAGAGTTGAAAATCCAGTGCGACATAATAAAACTGTCGCGTTAAAAATCGCCAGTGCCTACCTGGAATAAGTGTGGTTTGTTTCAAATAAACTAACAACATACAATTGTAGAACAGAAATACCTAAACTTGATTTGGACTTGTTCGAATAACCAGGCTGAATGGTGGAATAAGTGTGAAATAATTTTATGAAAAAAATTCAAATTAGAATAATATTTCTGTCTCTTTCATTCTCTATAAACCATCGGACAAGGGCAAAAGACGCTAATTAATGTTTATAATTATGACGTGTCATTTAACCTTTCTTCCATGTTATCGAGAGTACAATAAATATTGTTCAGTGCGTATCAAGTTAAGATATCAAAATTGTAAAATAATGTATAACCAAATTATATATTTTTTGTATGCTATTGTTCCTTGAAGTGAAGTTTTTATATTTGTCGCGACAAACAATTTTTAGAGCCGAAAAATATAATTAAGAGGGTGCATTCTGAGGGGCAATTTTCGCATTTTTTAGGACGTTCGCATTCTAATCTCACTCTCAATCTGTCAAAAATACCGCTAATTTCCCTACATTTTTGACCAGTTTTTGACACTGATTATCGCTGAGATTAGACTGCGACTAGATTTGAACGTTTTTAATTACGGGAACTAGCCTTCTGATACTTGGCACCGTCGCAAATAGCTGTCAAATATTTATTTGTTTTGATTAATTTGTCAATAATACTTAGTTGCAAATATGAAATGAAACGAAAGAGCAGTGGTGACCTAGTGGTAAAGGCCGTGACTTACGAGTTATATGTCGTAGGTTCAAACCCTGACAGGCGCTTTACTTTGTGTAAATTATTTAATTACCACTGCTCTCAAAACGGTGAAGGAAAACATCGTGGAGGAAACCGGCATGACCTAGAACGAAAAATTCGAAGACATGTCACATCTACCAGCCCGCACTGGGCCCGCGTGGTGGATTTACTGCCCACTCTCTCTCACAGAGAGGAGGCCTGTGTCCCAGCAGTGAACATTATATAAATAAAATAAAATAAATAATAATGAAAATTAAATATCGCTCTGTAGTGCCCTAAAAAATTCATTATAACTTGCAATAATAACACGTTATAACTGTTTCAGATTAAAAAAAAAAAACATTTGAAAAGTTTCCACCCCACATTTACAATACGCCTAAAACTAAATACCAATTCAAAGTTTCAATACCTATTCATTATTGTAATTCGTAATCAATATTTTAATGAATTCAAAGCGATATTTCGTAATTTGTTTAAGGCAAATTGATAGTTAAATATTGTACAGCTTTTTGTGACGCTACCTTTCAGGATGTGCCCTCCTAAAGCTAGTTAAAAATTTTGAAAGGATTCGCTCACGAGACATTTAAGATAATTACTTACAGGTTTTCATTAGACAGTGGCAGTGTTGCGTTATATTGAAAGATCAAATATAAATTGTTTTTTAAAACGTCACTTTTTAAGCACTTGAAAACTGTAAATAAAGCTTGTTAATAACAACAAAAGGACAAAGTCTGTTAGAAAATATAATAAACGAACAATTTAAAACTGAGTTGTCGAAGATAAAACTTTTAAATACTATCGCGGTTTTTAAAACATTGTGAAATCAAAAGAGAACTTTTAAAGCCTCTGTTGTTCGATCTAAAGTTATTTTATCTAAAATAATTTGTAAATAATGTAAACGTTAGATTTAAAGAAATATTTTGTATATAAAAATAATATAAATGTATATTTATAGATGCTGAAACAAAGCTTGTTTTAATGCTTGTAAATAAATAGAAATTGAATTTTTATTGGGTGATGTAAACCGCCCGTAAGTGTAAACGCTGCGCCGTAAAAATAGACAAGAAGAAAATAAAAAAAATACGTTACAATGAAATTCCGATATTATAAACGTCTAATAAATTGAATGTTGAAACTGTTGATATCGTTTTAATTTCAAATAAGTGACTTTTTAGGGTTCCGTACCTAAAGGGTGCCATCGGGACCATATTACTAAGACTCCGCTGTCAGTCCGTATTTCACAGGGCTGTGTCTTTTGAACCGTAATAGTTAGACACTTAAAATTTTCGCAGAGTATGTGATACTATGGCGACTATAACAAAAAATAAAAGAAAGTTATAAATTACAAGAAAATAATTATTTTGTTTAAAATTATTTATAAAAGAATATAGTGTTAAATATTGTACAGTGGTACGGAACCCTTCGTGTGCGAGTCCGACTCGCACTAACCCGCTTTTTTAATAAAGCACACTCACTTTTCTTTCTCAGTTCTTTATGTTAATATTTAAAGAAATTATACACTCCCGGGGAAAACTCATCAATAATTCAACTTGAGCAATCTGTGACTTTTTCGCTTAAAAAGTCATTTATTATAAGAAACTTTCTAAGTTAATTCTGCTGTGCTAAGTCAAAGAATAAGTTTAAGTTTTTTTGCATAGTCAAGCATGGTAAGAATTTGTAATTTTTAAATTAAATAAGCTAGCGAAACTCCGCAGACGTGATGGGTGTCGATATAGTGAATGATCAAAGACCGGTCATTGACCCCACAAAAAATATCATGTTTAGATATCGATACCCATCACGGCTCCGGAGTTTTGCTAGATAATTTAATTTGACCCTGTATATGCGAACTATTTTTATGGTATCACTGGATTTATGGAAGGAACTGCTCATCTACTTTGACTTATCAAGTCAAAGAGAGAATATAAGAGATATGTAAGTTCACACAGAGACAATTAGGTAGGTATATAGGTGCACTTCACATAACCTATTTTACAATAGCTCAAGCCTTGTTCAACATCAACAGTTATTGAAAATATAATAAACTACAAACAGACTGAAAAAAAATTGCGAACTAAATACTTGAGTCATCCTCATCGTCAGCCTACAGCAGTCCATTGCTGGACATAGGATTCTTGTCAACTCTCATCCAGCTCCTACCAGCAACCCTGTGAAGATCATCGCTCCACTTAACTAAATAAGTAAGTATATACCTTGTTTTTTTTTTTGTTTTTGGGGGGAAACCTTCAAAAGGCGCCCGGCCTCCGAGGAAAAAGGTCGGGGAGTGTGGGATTCTTACCTCGCTAAAACCACCCCTTTTCTTTTTGTGGGTGGGAAATTATCAAATAACTTCTCCCGCTCTGGGCAGAGCAGGAGGGCGTGTCAGACTCTTACTGACTAAAACCCACCCGTGTTCCTTCAGTTGCCTGTGCCAGGGGCCACGGTAACCCTCTTGGACTTTTCCGCAACCCTAGCAGGCATCGGTCCTAGCAAACCCCGTAATTGGTGCTGACATCTCTTTGAGGCGCGCGTGGAACACAACGCGCCGTCCTGGTCATTATCAGACGGCGAGCTACCCATTGCTCGCCGTCCGCAAGCCCGCGCCTACGGTGCGCCGTAGGTGGCCGGGAATCGGGCTCGGATTCCCGCCACGTGACCACTGTGCAAAAGTCCCCGTCCAGAAGTTAGTAACAGGTGATTATCTCGCCTGTCTCCAGGGTGCACCACGTGGAGGTCTTCCGGTACCGCACCCCAAATAAGTATACAGAGTTGATATGACAGAGGGGTATTAAATTATACTACGTACACTATACGTGTTTAGTATTATTACGGTATAAAAATCACCAAAAATGAGTTTTTTTATTCAGACAAACTAAATAGCATACAAAATCAGAGTAAAACGCAACCACCCTTTGTAATGAAAGTGCAAGTGTGTGTGTATTTATTGCTTCCGTGTTTGCATTGCCATCTTTTTAGCGAAACTATTTTGTTGTACTTGTGACTTGCGTCAGAGCGGCAACAACGCATCGTAGGTTATACTCAGATTTATCGTTTTAAGGTACGTGACCTATGCGTATATACATAATCAGCTGTTAGGAAAGATACGTCGTGTTCAAACGGGGCAAAAACTTAAAAAATCATTTGCGACTAAACTACTGCTCCTATTTAATTGATTTTTGGTACGGAGCTTGAAAATGATACCTAGTATAGGCAGTTCAAAGGAAAGCCCCTCTGTCGTATCAACTCTGTATATATACCGACACACGAACCTTACATAACCCAACATTTCGAAGCAAAAGGTCGCATGTGCAACACATACGAGTATGCCCCTTTAACTTATGACATCACTTTAAAGAAGTCTGCAAGTTATAATGTATTCATTATGGCATCCTGCCAACTCTACATTAGTTCAGTCGACTAAGAAAGTGTTATTTGTTTATTTTTTTCAAATATTGTTTTAGTTCATTCAGCCTTTAATGTTTCCACTGTTGGGACACATGCTTCGTCTCGGTAAGAGGGAGTGTGCTGTAATCCACCACACGGGCTAGTGCGGGTTGGTAGATGTCAGATGTCTTCCAAGTTTTTGGTTCTAGGACATGGCGGGTTCCTCACGATGTTTTCTTCACTGTTTTGAGTGCGGTGGTGGTGGTTAAATTATTTACACAAAGTAAAGTGCCTGCCTGGATTTTAACCTACGACCTATAACTCATAAGTTGTGGCCGTTAGCACTTGGCCACCCTGTTAAGAAACATCATAAAATACAGCATCCGTAATTTATTGTCAGATTATTTTTGCAAGTGAACCCAGGAGAGGCTCACTTGCAACATTGCAACCCTCATTACTTTATGTCATGCAAACGAACTTCACTTTTAGGGTGGTAACCACGTTTTTGTCGGCTGTGGCTATATTATTAAAGCACATGATTTAAAGTGAGAGGGATTTGAGTCGCACTTAAACTGAATTGCACCGCAGCCGTAGTTAATGAAATTTTAATTTAATTAACGCCAACTGAAGAGCTCTGAGGAATAGTTGAAATAATAGTTTTGTTTCAGTATAACTTTCGTAATTTGAACTCGGATTCAAAAGATGTCTATGCTTTTACACGGTAGAATAAAGTCTGTTTTACTGAAAAGCAGAACAAAATTAAGTATTTATATAAACTTCATTTATATACTGTAGTGGACCACCACTACAGTATATAAATCAACAACCAATCCACCAACCAATCTATGTACCAACATAGGCGGACTCAATGCCACAACTACAAGGAATTCTTTACCAGTCAACCAACATTGTGATAGGTGTATCTTTGTATATATTTTTACCTTCGTAGTGCTAAATATTTACCTAAAACGGGGTTAATAGGGACGTAGGGGTGAATCGGGACGAAACATCAAAATGGATTTTAAAACGTTGGAATAATATAGTTTGTTGCTAACGAGGGCACTCAATCGTTAATTATAATACAGTAATCACATTAGAGTCCTATTTGGCAGCAAACGATATTATTTCAATGTTAGCATCCCTTTTAAAGTTTCGTCCCGATTCACCCCTGCATCCCTATTAACCCCGTTTTACTTGTACTACTTAGTTTTCGATTTGTTTGTGACCATGTCTTCGCTAGCGTGCTATTGCTGATCTGATAAATAAATATCGTCTGACATTGCACACAGCACCATCTAGTTCCAAGTTAAGCACTTAATTAAGGCTTGTGTTATGGATACCAGATGGTTGATACACTACTTAAATACATTTTTTTTTCGTAAATACATACATATTATAAATATACATCCATGACTCGGGTACAAATGTCCATATTCATCATACAAACATTTGCCCCTACCGGGATTCGAACCCAGGACCATTTGGTTTCGCTGACTACACTTAGCCACTGTAGCCACTACACCAAACGTGTCGTCAAATAAATCTGATAAAAGGATTGTATCGTTAGCTAAGTACCACAATCTAACAAGGTGATATAGGCACGCAAGTAAGATGATATATGGCCATAACTTTAGGTTACCATCTATGGCTAAAAAGTTTATTGTACGCTGAGAACATTTTATATCAGGGGCCGTACCATGACGTGTTAACACCATCATGATTCCGTTGCGAAAAAGAGATAGTGCTATCGGTCATGTATAGCTCCGTCTCTCTTTCACGCTGGAACAATGATGGAATTAATACGTCATAGTATGGCCCCAGGTAAATATTATGAAAGGTAAACAAAATCGTATCGCACCCTCATACCTACATGTCTGTATTTACAATCACATTATTATTTATAAACAAAACTGACCACAGCCTTCTGACCTCTAAACCTCGACCTTTAAAAAATCATAGCCAGACACACGAAACCCATCTGAGAATGAAATAATACTTACAAAAAGGATTTATTGTTATTAAATTTAGGACCAGTACAGTCAGCCAAAAAAAACATAAACTTTTTTATTTATTGTGTTTAGTTTTCCGATACCCATGACGTCAGCGGAATTTCACTAGGTAATTTAATTTAACCCTGTATCTTCCATTGTCCACAATTTGTGTTCCATTATTGTATCAATATGTAGCTAAAATTAAATTAAGTACCAATGTGACTTATGTTTTGTGGCTACACATTGATAAAATATTATGAGACAAAGATTGTAGACAATTAAATTAATTCTATGTCGTCGATGTATGCATATTTTTGAAGCTGACTCTACCTTTTAAATGTAATATAATCAGAGGGATATGTGCAGCCAGACACGAAGAAAATGTAGTTATACGTATGTACGAAGATTTTTATTTTATTATTATTTTACGGCTAAGTTAGTCATTCATGCATGTAGGTTTTTGAATGAAATAATATTGAAAATGTCATTGTGTGTGACGTCTTGGAGATTATACAATTAAACGATTGTCCAGATTTAGGGACTAATTTTATTCATAACGCTACGTTGAACTATAATTTCATATTATGTACTTAAATCATTTGTCACAGAAAATTTGACACCTTTGCCTTTCTCAATAATTTTGTCATGAAATTTTAATGCATGAGGCGCCAACCAGTGATTTGTACATGTAAGCAAATAAATAAATGAATACCTATTATTAGATTAATTTCTATAATATATTTTGACATGGAGTATCTGTTTTATGACCTATGCAACCCAAGCCACCACCATTATACCCCACTATAAATGATTCAACTATCAAAGTTCAATAATTTTGATTAGAGTATTTATACTTATATACTTCATAATAAACATTGATACTTAAAAAAAAATTAAGTGACCATTACAAAGACCGAAAATCAAAACCCAGCTCATATAACATTGAATGTCGCTAATGTTTCATCTAAAACCCCACCATCAAACCAATTCACAGTCTCTGCCTACACATTTAAGTCTATTTTTAAACACAGTGATTTTACCAGCGATATCTTGGCAAATATTTACTGGACCGTCTAAGGGAAACGCCACGACTAATGGCGCAGACGTAGCCCTCGGGCCCCTCATTAGAAACACTCACTGAATCGTACCTAGTGTCACGTTTACGCCTTTGTAACGTTTTGAAGAATTTAAGACAGCCTGTGATGTGTCTTTTGATGCGAAAAGTGAAGGAACATCAGTCAGGAGAAGAAAGAATATGATAAATGGTTCAAGAATGGGAGAATTTTGGTGACGGTAGCAAGAGTTAAGAAAAGGGTTTTCCGCTATTAGCTCATAACGAACGTTATTTTTATTAGTGAAAAACCAATTAATGTCCTTTTTTGTGTTTTATTTAAGATGGGTTTTCTCTTGACTCTAGTCTAGCTCAGTGGTGACAGAGGCAGAATCGACGGTCGCGTGGGCCTACCCAGAAGAAGCCTGTTCCCTCTCACTTTGAAGAGATTAGGGTATGCGTTCGGAAACACAGACGCAGGTAGAAAGTTCCACTCTTTTGCTGTGTTTGCAGTTCGTCTAGATGACCGATGGAAAAAGGGGGCCGGTGGGATGAGGTCGTAGAGTTCTTAGGCACACTCACCGAAGTACAATCTGTAGAAAACCGACAAGCAGGCCACCTTGCGGCGATGAGCCAAGCTATGAAGCTATGAAGCTTGGCATCCACCAGTTTTACGTCGCCAATGAGCCTCTTAGCTCTGCGTTCCACCGAGTCAAGCGCAGCAAGTTGGTACTTTGTTGAGCCATCCCAAAGGAAAAGGCGCTTTGTAAAGGGTCGAAAGCTGCTTTTTGATATAGTAAATAATTTCTTGCAACTGTACTTCAGGCACTTGTGCATTACTAACTTTGACTTCCGGTGGTCGTAACAAACTTTTCCTAGTTTTGTCAATAAGTAATTTTCACTGAGCCGTAGGTCTCTATGTAAGCCGATGAACTAAATGAATCTAGGCAGCTATTTCATTCAAAATTTTAAGCCATAAAACTGTTCCAACTTTCCTTTCACCCTTTGTCAACGTATCTACGAGTAATTTATTGCCTATACAAGATTTAACAATAAAGCCTTTTTGTACAACATTTTATCAACATAATGCTTCGTTTCTGAAATTCAATCTTGTACATCGTCACCGTTAGCTTACACAAGGTGAATTCTCGTAAGAACTCCTACAGCGTAATCTGACGGCGAGACTAAAATATGATTATGTTTTGGATGTAAAAGGCATCAAATTTATTCATGATTGTGTAAAATAATATTCTGAAAACATAACAAACAATTCCAATCTTTAGTATGGTTGTTACATTTTTGATATAATAATATGATTAATGAAAGGACACAAGAATCATATCCAACATATAATATAATTAACGCAAGACTTCATACACCCCGATTAGAGTACCTATTAAAATAATATTTTGGTTATTGTAATTTGGTTTTTTTCTTTGGCTCAATTTGCGGTCAGTATTGCAAAATACATAAAATATAAAATAAAAAAATACCAATATTAATAGTCACTGAAATTGATTCAGTAGTCAATTATAAGCAATCTACTTTCAGGGCTTGCGTTTATTTTGTTACACCTTGTATAGTTTCGCACATGATGATTTAGCAAAACGACGCAAAACTGTTGTTGGTTGGTTGTTGACCGCTCTCTAGAAGCAATGAATCGCAGCAACAGCTACTGTATATAAGTATTGATGAAATTAACCAAAACAACTATACCGCCGCCTGTAGAACTCTATTTTGTAAATATAATGAAAGATCCTAGTACAAACACAACAACACAAACCTCTTATGTAACAGTATTCAACACAAACACGCCGATGGTATTAGCATAGACAAACTTCGCCCATTAGACCGCTCAATGCAAATAAGTAAATTCTTGTACTAAACGCTTCCGAAGTACGCGAAGTATGAAAACGTCTCGGATGAAAGTCGAACTTACAATGTATTCACAGCAGTTATAATTAACGTAAACTAGAAAGCCGAAGAACTATCAAATGCTTAACTATAGCTCGCAGTCCTGTAGTAAGGGTGTTGCCACAGGAATCTGATGTTTGTTACGTGTTTGAGCAAATCTGTTCGACTTACAACTTTGCCGCATCATAAGCTAGCCAGCCAGGAAGCCAGGGAGCAGTTTGAATAAAGAACTAGTAGGGTAGTAACGGAAAAGGAAGGTAGACGTAAATAACGTACTATAGGAACGTAGACGTAGAGGTAAATATGACTATACCTAATGAAAGATATTATATTAAAACAAATTGAACCCATAATTAAGATTCGCACGGCAGAACCATATTCAATTTCTTGATGCAGAATTGGAAATGTCGCTTTAGCAACAATCCAATAAAACAAATGCCAGAAGTGAATTAAATAAGTATACAAAATTATTCTCTCCTAGCCCAAAACAAATATCAATTTTCAACATTAACTACATACCTACGTATTTGACGTAAAAGTTACTCGTAATTGTCTCTGTAAATGTAGGAATAAATCGACATAATCGACACCCATATAATTGGAATAGTAACGTTGCTAATTAGTAAATACCCTAAATATGTGTTTGAAATAGGAGGAATTAATTCGTTCATGTACCAAATTCCACTAATGAGCAATGCTAGAATATTACAAATAATGGCCAAAGTGAACAAAGCTAAGACATTGTTAGATCAGCTGGAAAGAAACGGATATCCGTATTCACGCCAATTTGAACTGTATTGTGATGTGTAGAGCACATTAGGGCATTTTAGACTGTAGCAACAGAATAGAGGACTATTTTCAACAATTTGATCGATGGACACAGATGAAAATTATGATGGGCATAGTAGAAATAGGAAGATTGATGAATAGTGCACTTTGAATTGAGTAGAACCGAAATTCGGTACCTACTAATGACTACCTGCAGGTAGGTAGTGTAATCCTATAAACATGACATCGAAACTCGAATAGTGTTGAAGTGCGAAAAGTGACTTCACTTTCGAATTATGTACGGGCACTTGAGTCAGGTTCGAAGTGAACTTTAACAGAAAAGCATAATAATAATTATTATTTATTTAATAATAAAAATAAAAACGTTTACAAAAGTGTACATTTAGCCAAACAGTAGTAAATATCCTATACAATTCTAATGGCCTATTAATAAACTAAATCTAAACTATTTCTAATACTAGTGCAATTAATAACGGTTCGGAATTGGTTTAAATTAGTGACCCACCCGATCTAGGTTTATTCAAACCTGTGTTTCAGGCCATCACTTTATATTACAATTAAAATGGGACATGAAAATTAGAAATAAAACTAATATAAAAATAATCGAATTAAGAACTATGAGAAAAAGCATATTGGTAGTGGTACATTATTACCTAAAAGCTCGTATCATCAAGACAAAATTTCTAGAAGTTTTTCTGTGTCTGTGTAATTGAGCGTTGCTAAATATTCTGATAACATTATACTACATTTTTTATAGCTTACACTATAGAGGCTGAGTACCTTGTTGAGCCTATGTATAATAGGCTCAATCCTACAGGAAAGGTCCTAAAAATACATAAAATCGATTAGCAAACGCATGTTTTGTTTGAGGCTTTGTGCAAACCAAGTCCTTCCTTCTCTTGTGTGAAGGTACTGGGTCAAAAGGAACTGCAGTGTGCTGGTGTAGTACTATGCTTAGGATGAATAATTGCCATACTGTTAGTACATTACATGCTATGTAAAGCAGGTGCGTAGGAAATCTAAAAGGGCGAAAAGTAGCAACCTTTAGAATTGCTCCTTGAGCACACTCTAGAGGGAGTAAAATAGTTTTGGGGCATATTGGGTCAGCTACGTTCAATACTTGCCACATAATTCATATTAAAATTATAAATGTGAAAGTAACTCGGTCTGTCAATCTGTGTCATCTTTTCACGCCTTAACTGAACGAATTTCGATACCATCGACATCGACATCGACAGGTAGACCATAACCTAAGTAACAACTTTTATTCTAGTAGTACGTTCCTGTGGGTTAATTTTCGACCTCGACGTGGGTGAAGTCGAGGGTAAAAGCTAGTACCCTATAAACTTAACCGTGAACATGATCATGTTTTGCATAAGTAGTTTGGTGTCATCATATCTTAGTTTGCCCCACATACTACTACCCCTACATCTGCCTACACCAAAGTCCCATTACCATACTATGGCAGCGCCCTTATCTGGCTGAACTTCGGAACCAACTAAGCTCAACTTGCACTGAATACTACATTAAACTAAGTTTAAGTGCCTATCTCGTGGATCGGACTCAGTTGAATAACTCAATGATTTATGGCAATAACTTTTATATAAAAATGTATATTCGAGATTTTATACGTCCTTCTGTAACCTTGTTTTTGAATTTAGAATGTAAAAGTTATGGGATTCAGGAAGTCGATTTTAGGGTGTTTGTAATAGGTAGTTATCATGACATTGAATAAGTCGTCGGTTGTGTATCGAGTTTTTTTTTTTGACGCATTGCTTTTGTGACTTTACTTTTAACGTGCACGTGTTTCTACATCGTCCTCACATGTATAATTACAACATGAATGATGTAACCACTTTTTTGTAACAATATTTTGATTTAAAAGAGTGTCCATGGAGTTTCTTGCCCGTTCTTCTCCATAGGTACCTACTACGCTTTGGAATGGGCAACTAGCTTCATCTTTCTGACTGACCGACCACTTGACAATTCAAAAGCGCCTGTAATTGGTTTATTTGAAATAAATGCTTTGAGTTTGACGTCACCAAGTCTCGCTACACCTTGTTTTTATATTCATAAACTTTTAAATTTAAAAACTGAAAATTCTATAGAAGTAAAAATAAACTTTACTGATGATAAAAGACATGAGTCGGATTTGAAATAATAATATTGTGACGGGAGAAAACGAAAACATGGGTGAACTACACGGTAAATACTAGGTTTGTAAAAAGTATAGGTAGGCACTTCTGAACTTAAAATATCCTCCATAACTACCACACCTGTGTCCTAACAATTTCCTACTTGGAAAGTTTGTCGAGTGAAGCAAATACACACAACAATATTTTGTACTGTTTTATGGTCTGAAGCTACTGAAGTTTTAGAGTGTTATAATTTCCAATGATTAATAAGGTTTATTTTGTTTATATGTATGTATCTATGTATCTATATATTAGTATTTTTTCTTGTATTGTATAGTCATTTCCGAGATATCTACCCCGTATGTTGCACCTGCCATGGTATATCTCTGCATCACCCTAAGGTTGACTGGTAGAAAATGCCTCAGGCATTAAGTCCGCCTTTGTACAGTATTATTTTTTACTTGTGCATAAAGTTGTAATAAATAAATAATAAGATTTGTAGTGATTTTAAACACTAAACATAAAATTGAAAATATTATATAATTTGCCTCAAATGATTTTTGTATCAGTGTAGTCATGAAGTTTAAAAGTATGTCATTTCACAGTTACCGAAAAAGTACTTAGTTTTTTATCAAAACGGAATGGAATTAAATATGATGTTTAGAGCATCGCCTTGTTTGTAAGTTCTTTGAGCTTCGAAATCAAAAGGTTGTCTTCTACAGGGTGTGGCGTAAGTAGTGGTCCACCGTTCAGGATTTGATAAACCAGATAATTAACTATAACAATTAAAAATGTTAACCATTTTTAGTAGTAAGTTTTTTTTACAAAAATCGCTCTTGAACTTGATGGTGTGTTAAAAATTAGGGTAAAAATTAGAGAAGAACCAACTTTTTCTTCAAAAGAGCTGAATTTACATAAAACATCATAATTTATCATGATAGCTCTAGTATTCATTAGTAATTAACAGAAATCAAAATGAAAAAATAATGGTTTTTGTTGAAACTACAAACAAATTTGTAATAAAAGGTAGAAATTTCGTAAATAAAAGACAAAAAGGAAATATTTTCGGAACCCTTGGGTAAAAATGGTTAAAATGTTTAATTGATATAGTTAATTGTCTGGTTTATCGAATCCTGAACGGTGGACCACTACTTACGCCATCCTGTATATTAGTATTATGTTGTGTACCTAATTAAATAGTTGGTCAAATATTGCTATGTATCAGGTTCGTATGTGTGCAAGAATTGAAATACGAAAATGTTAATACTGGAAAAGGTGTGTTCATTTACCTAGCGTCATTAAGGTGCCTTCTTAAAGACGTATCATTATTAACGAACATTTTTATGATGTTTTTTCGGGTGTTTTACCGTATGTTCATCCATAATTTTGCTGTTACTGTGAAAATCATGGGTATGGTTTTATTTACCATGCAAAAACCTAAACAAATAAATTATCGAAAGCTTTTGTGACAAGAAATTTAGTAGGACCTAAAGCTGACTAGTTACTTTAGCTTTAACCGCACTTAATTCGAAAGTAACTCTGTCTGTATGTTACCTTTTCACGCCTAAACCTCTGAAAGGATTTCGATAATATTTGGCATGGCGATAGACGGCATCCTGGGAAAGGACAAAGGCTACTTAATGTCCCAGTAGCA
Source organism: Brachylomia viminalis (assembly GCA_937001585.2). Taxonomy (NCBI): domain Eukaryota; kingdom Metazoa; phylum Arthropoda; class Insecta; order Lepidoptera; family Noctuidae; genus Brachylomia; species Brachylomia viminalis. The sequence continues at coordinate 18,870,097 of OW443299.2, forward strand.
CTTTCTCGTGGGATAATTTCAGACATGAACGTGGGCGAAGCCACGGGCAGAGGCTAAGGATTAAAAGAAACAGCTCTAACTAATGAAATCTCTGGAGAGGTGGCATACAGACGGTAAATAATTAATTAAATATATACCTTCCTGGTTTTACAAGTCAGAAACAAGCGACTACCTACCCTGGTTTTATTGAACTCAATCGGTTATCAAGTCTCACTTCAAGTGATTTGATTAACTTATGTTATCTCGATCAACCAATCACAGTAAACATTTTCCTATCATGATTATACATTTCAGTAACCAGTGTGGCGTGTTGTTTTTCATAAATCCTTTTTTATGGTTTTTATGCCACTAGCATTGGCAGGACACACAGATATGTACCTTTTTAATTTGTAACACCCTATAAATAGTGTACACAAATCAAATTTAACTTGATTTTATTGGCATATGGCTTTAAAACATATTCTATGATAACTTGCTAAATTCTATTAGTAGCTCGCAGAACCTAACATTAATTCTTTTAACTTACTCCGAGGCCAAATACAACTAAGTAAGTTTTAAGCGTTGTTATCAGCACTTAATATCGTGATTATCCGATTTAACTTGTACTTTCATTTGCATGTGTGTTGGATGAACGTAATGCTTGTGTAGGTGTGCTTGTGTGTGTGTGTGTGTACGGTTGTGTTGTTTTGGATCAACAGTCTAGTAAAGTGGACCCAATTTGTTGATAATGTTAGCTTTAATTAAAATTGTGGGTTTGTTTAAATGATAAAAGATTGTATTTCTGTAAGTAGGTTTGAACAAACACTTTTACACGTCTATCGTATTTTAAAAACTAGATGAGGGCGGCATTTCCTATCTGAACACTCTGAGAAGAAAGGCCGAATGACACTCAGAGGTCACAGTCTCTTTTAAAGTCCAGACAAAATCTTGGTCAGATCATGTGAAGGCTTTGTAGATTTGTGTCCGAAATGGTCTTTTGAGGAAAGAACCACACAGATTGAGTGGACCTGTCCAGTCAGTGCACGTTTTGTTAGGTTCCTTTTACATCAACAAGTAACTGATAGTTTTTTTAGAAGTGTTAATAAGTCTAATCATTTAATACTGATGGAAGTGAGTGTATTAATTTTTTTTCCCTACATCGTGACTATACGACTTGAGTTACGATATTACATAGTACGGTATACGACGACAGTAAAAAGTGCGAAACCAAACGAATTAAATAAACATTTAAAAGTGGTCTCAACATGAACAATTTCATTTGTATCATTTGACTGAACTATCAAACGTTGGCGACGGTCGAAAAATTTATTAAATTTGGACAAAACCAAATCCGGTAGAATCGTTTCCATTTCAATGATTTTTCAAACATATCTATTTTCAATCGCTGATAATGTTTGTATGTGTGTGTGTGTATGCGTGCGTGTGTATGAATAAAATTCTGTTCTAATCTATTGCAGTTATTTATTAGATTTTTTGGTTTATTCAATTTCTTTAAATATTCTAAGATCTTTAAGTTTGATTCTATTTTCGACCAATCTTTCAAGAGGTTTCATTCCAGCTCCAAAATTTTTTACAATATATTTTGTTAATTTTAGTAAATACTGCTCATACACTTAAGCCGACTCATGGCTAACCAACGTTCCCAGTATAGCACGAAATCTGTATACAATACCTACAGTTTTTAAAGAGATAGTTTCGGATTTTCGTCCAAAAAGGCGAAGGTTTGTAGTCATTCTCTTGACTAAACACATAATTAACTACGTCACCAACCGGCAAGTTAAAAACAAACGTCAGGACAATATAAAACCAATAAATAACCACAGCGTGCTGTTTCAGCGATGTCAGTAACCTCCCACCGACACCGTTGGAGATTCGACACAAATTGCTTTTCAATTATTTATTTCAATGGAATATAAATTACTATTGATTTTCGCCTTGAAAACGACGCACTGTTGTTTCCACACAATTTCGCATTTCGCAGTGTTATGAACGGTTACGTTTTGCTTTTTATTACTTTACTTTAGGTACTAATGAAAACAGTTTGTTATAAATAATCACGTTTTAAAGGTGAGTTAATAAATTGCACTACGGGTTTTAGGTACTGTTGCTACGGCGTAGCTGTAGTGATAGTATCTTGGCTACGCCGTAGCAAATGCTACGACAGCGTACTCAGCGTAGCCATGAACAAGAAACGTTGCGAGTTGTCAATTATTTATTTATAGGCTTTCCATGTTTTAAAGTTTATTTTGAACGCTACCGATTATTTTATATCACTGACGCTTGCTATCCAAAAGGTTTCATTTTACCTACACCATTCGTTTCTAAAAAATGTTCTCCATCTATAAAAGTTTCCAAATAAACCTATTTCTGAAATACCCAAATCAATATAACCCTTAAAAACAATAAATTCGCCAGCATTTCGCAAACTACTATAAACCTCTGTAACGAGGTTCCCAAAAACCGTTCAGGTGTGAACGGGCCGATCACAGGCTTATGTGAACTAGTCATAAATTCAGTCAGACTGAAAACGGCCTTTATACCGGTGTAAATCATTAGAGTAAGCCTCTTAAGACTTGGATCAGTTTCGTCCTTTAAACGATCTTTAAGGTGTAACTGCGAAATGGTTGATCGACGCTCCATACAAAGCAAGCGTCATGTAAATATTATAATTATTTGTTAAAAATGACTTATTAACAACAGACTCTGAAGGCCAATAATTCTCGTACATAAAAAAAATCAAGTCACAATCTCATCTAAGCGACAATCAATGTTCAAAACTTGTCAAAAATTTAGGTTAATTAGACATTACAATTTTTTTTTGTCTAGGTAAAGCCTCACGAATGCTGTTAAATTTTGTTACAATTACACAATAAGTAAAATTAAAAGCTTACTATCTGAGACTGATAACCCAAGAAAAATCATTTTGTATCTAATAGAGAGGCATCTAAATATTCTCCTTAACACTGCTTTTGTCGTAGTAATCCGTTTGTCTTGTATCGGCTTTGCCCGATAAGGACCGATACCAAATTGTATCGCGCAAGAATGAGATGGAGGTATCCCCTTATTTATTTACGCTTCATTTATTTTATCGCGCATTCTCTTTGTTGCTACCAAATTCGAATTTATTTAAATTCTTCACGAAACGTGCTTGTAAAAAATGTGTTTGAGAGAAGTAATTTTTTGGATTCTTTGTTTTTAAACTTTTTAAAGGGTAATGTTATGTTAAATTTCTGCTTAAATTGAGATTTAAGCAGAAATTTGGAGGTTTTTATGTACCTATAGTAAGTTTTATTATTTATAACTTAAAATCTGTTGTTATTAAGGTCAATATAGGGATAAAAAAGTATTTAGGATTACGCAAGTTTAATTAATTTTAAAAAAAGTAGGTCGTTTTACCTAATACTAAATCTACACACTTTCACTAACAGACACCTGTATGAAACATTTCTTAAAAAGTTGCCATTTTATACTAAAGCTCTTCGATAATAGATTTTGTAGTCTAGGAGTTTCCTATGCTATTTCGGAGAGAGCCATCCAATCCCATATTTCGAGCGGCTAGCTCCGGTACCTGATTTTATCTGCTATCTAAAAGATACATCGTGTTTCTATAAAGGTGAGGTTACATTGCAAGCGACACCTAAAATGTTTACTTTACAGCCGATTTTTTTTTTTAGGTGGGAAATCATCAAATAACCTCTGCTCCACCCAAAGCGGCAGGGCGTGTCGGACGCTTACTAACTAAAACCCACCCGTTTTCCATCAGTTGCCTGTGCCAGGGGCCACAGTGACCCTTTCGGACATTCCCTCAACTCTGGCAGGCCTCGGCCCTAGCGGACCCCACGATGCTGACATCTCATCGAGGCGCGCGTGGAACACAACGCGCCGTTGACCCGGGCCTGGTCCTTATCGGAGGGCGAGCTGCCCATTGCTCGCGGTCCGTAAGCCCACGTCTACGGTAAACACAAATCGGCCTGGGATTCCCTACGCCCGGGCGTCTCCTGCGGCGACTAGGAAGGCGCGAATTTTGCCTCTTCCTCACGCGTTCCGCCTCTTTATCTGTGAGCATTATTGCTCCGCAGGAGGTGACGGCTTCCCATGCCCTCTCGCTCCGTACCATGGCTTGGACCAGGGCGGACGCGAGAGGCGCATGAGGACACGGCGGTGCTCCGCCCGAAGCCTGGCAGACCTCCACCGTGTCCTCCGGGCGATCAACACATTGGTGACACGCGGGCGTTTCTTCCCGCCTTATTCGGAACAGGAACTTTCGGAAGCAACCGTATCCGGTGAGGACCTACGTCAGGCGGAAGATGAGGACGCCGTGGCGCATCTCTAGCCACTCCTCAAAGAGGGGACGCCACGATTGTGGCGTGCCCAGCACTGGGTTGCGCCAGTCGCTCTGTCCATGTCGCCCCCTGGACCAGCCCTGGCCCTGGTCATGACCCTTTAGAGACGCGTTCAACCGACGGGCTAGCCGCCCGCCGCCTCAAGCAACGCGGCCACACCAGTGCCCCCTAAAGGGCCATGGACCACACGACCCCCGCGTAGATCCTCCAGCAGGAGGCGTTTGGACCCCCTAGATTGGGCAGGAGCCGTTTCAAGGTAGCCCCGGCCTTTTCCAGTCTTGGAGCTAAACGTCAGAAAAGCTTCACGAAGATCCACCGGCTGTCGAGGACGAGTCCCAGACTTCATTGTCGACTCGACGCCGATGTGAACCCTCCTACCGTTAACCTTAATAGCCTAAGGCCCGCTTGCTCCACCAATCACGAAATGCGTCTAGCGCTACATGTATGAAGAGCAGTGGTGGCCCAGGGGCAACGGCCCTGACTTACGAGTTGTAGGTCGTGGGTTCGAACCCAGGCAGGCGCTTTACTTTGTGTAAACAATTTCATCACCACTGCTCTCAAAACGGTGTAGGAAAACGTCGTTAGGAAACCGGCATGTCCTAGAAATAAAAATTCGAAGACATGTGACAGCTACCAACCCGCACTGGGCCTGCTTCGTAGATTAAAGCCCACTCCCTCTCGAAGAGAGGAGGCCTGTGTCCTAGCAGTGGGAACATTATAGACGGATTATTATGAATCATCTATTTGAAACGCCATTCCGTCTCTGTCGATTTTATACAACTGACAGTAATGGATAGATATTTTAAATACTTTTAGCGCTAAATGCATTTAATAATTTGATCATTTAAGTCTGTTGGGCTGGATAAGTTCCAAAGCAGACACACATTGCATCGTGCCAAGTTTTATTTCAGCTTTGTGGTTATAATACGTTTGTAGAATGAATATGACACGTCTTAACAAGGTGAAATCTCTTGGCATGCTACTGTTACTACATCAAACGTAGGAAAATGTCTTTGAGCTGCCCAATGTGGGGAGATTAATCTACATTATAAAGGAATATAAAGGAGAAGAAATGCAATGACACCCGTACCTTAAGGCTACACTGGCTTTTTCTGAAGAGAAATCAATGTCAAGGTGAACGAATGGACAACGACAACTTTTGTCATCTCGCGCGACAATTATCTCTTATCTCGTTCATGTTATGTCAGCGCTGCAGATAAAAAAAAACGAGAAGGCTTATTTTGGTGTGTTTTTTTTCATTCGTTCAGCGTGGACAATAATTTATAAGCTCATAATGTGGTACAAATATTACTATACGAGGAATTTTCCTTTCAGAATGCCCCGTGTTAGTTAGCAGTATCGCTTCACGTACAGGCTACAAGATTCCCTCTGAGCGTTAAACCCGCTAAATCCTTGCTGTATGACCACAGTTCTACCAATACTTTCTCCCTAAGTTATCGAGAGGAGAGCCATTGACACCACTATCTATCAGTAAAGTTTGTTCCATTTTACTGAAAATACTACCTAAACAAGATTCCATTTAAACTTTATTATAACATCAATCTTAGTTTAGGTAATAAGGTAAAAATATAAGAATTTATTACTAAAATGGTAAAACCGAATCCAATACCTTTTACATTATCAATCACCTTAAACCATTCTTAGACATTTATTAAAACGGATTTAGTTTTCGGTAAACTACCACAGCTTGAGGGCTGACGTAAAGTAATGGTTCTAAAATTTATTAAAAACGCTTATAAATTTCCGCCCAATTATTAAGCTAAGGATAATACCTACTGGGTTCAGCTGTTATGTAGCTTATCATAGTCCAACGCAAGTTGTTGGGTCTACCATCATCATCACGGCGGCATGTGTTTTAATTCATAGGTCTTTCCAAGAAATCCAATGTGACCGATTACATCCGATGCAGTGACATCGTGCGACCTTTGGTAGGTCAGAAGTTCCACAGTGCCCCATACGTCCACACAACTTTTATTTTCGCGTGAATATTTAATCTGCTATTATTTAGACCAACGGTGAAAGTGTGGAACTAGCAAGCGAGTGGCCGCAGTCGACTCACTGCACTGATTACAACTTGATGTAACTTTCTAGGCCCAAGCCTGTACAGTGGCTCAGGCACTTTTTGAATGAGTTGATGACTGACAGCGTTTGTACTAAAACAAATAAAAAAATTGCCAAATTCTTTACCAAGAACATTAAAAAATCATCTAAATCTTCCTACCGTACAAAAATTCTCAACCAAAACATAATAACAATACTTGAGAGGGCTCTAATTCAACTCCAACCATGCGTACTGATTCAAAACCATTTGACTTGTCATCATTTGAACGTTCCCGATTTAAGTCAAGCGTTTGTAATGACTCGGAAATGAAAAGCTTACATACATACACTGAAGAATGACATACAATATGTTTGGCAAGCATGTTTCCTGTTAATTTAATATTGTTCGAGACAAAGAAACTGTTGTTACGTGAATTCTGGATGAGTGGAGCTAAAGAATAATAGATTTATTTACAAAACTAGAGACCCGCCACTGCTTCGCACCCTTTTTACGAATTGACCAAACATCAATATTTCTTGGTTAAATCTAAGGTAAATAGTAATATATCTTACTCATAAACCTTCCGGAATCAATTCTCTAAATGATATAGACAATCGCATCAATACCGGTTGCATACTTTAGAAGAACAACACGAAAAGCGACTTTCTATATAATAATAATATGTATAGATGAGAATATTGTCTGCCGTTGTGAGTAGTGTTGTAACTTGCAAGTAGTTGGAAGATCAAAGATCTAAGACTTTAAGTCTAAACCCATGAAATATCAGAGTAGCCCAGTAATTTAGTGGCAGTCGTTCTGCGTAGACCGTAAGTCGGACCAATCATCCATGAGAATGGGGTAGACAGTCTGACGTTGCCTGGTAGATAGGCTTAGGCAGGAGTTCAGACCTTTAAAACGTGGAACCCCATAATCAAAAACTACATTTGTAAACTGTAAATGAAATAACACAGTTATACTCTTAGAAAAACCAATTCTAAACAATCTACAATCCTAATCCTAAAATACCGATTTCAGCTAGCAGTACAAACGTATATAGAACCCTATTTGGCGCTGTCACAAGCCCCAATTCTCGTTGCTCTTATAGTTAGGCCTGATAAAACAAATGAACAAACTGTATCGATAGTTTCATTTCCGATACAAATGACAGAGGAAATGGAAGGGTCATGGATGTTCAGTAGAAACGTTTTGTAGATGAAACTATGCTAAAACATTTCTAGGCCAATGCCTAGAAATGTTTAATCTTAAATGTTTTATTTTTGGTAAAATAAATGATGTCTAGCACAGGTATCATAACTAAGTAAACTAAGTATCATTTATTAATTGTGTTAATTTACCTTGTAATAAAAATTGTTTTAATGTTTTACTTCATTTTAACCGAGTTTTTTGTATCAGCTCGTTTTATTCAGCATTTGCTGGTCGACAACACAAAATTGTTTGCGGGAATCAAGCCTGCTAGCGTAAAAAGTAAACATCAGCAATATAGGTAACTTATGATAAATTAGATTTGAAACGCCTTTTCAGTGGTTCTCAGTTTTAATTTAAGCCAAAAATATTCATGTGAAAAAAGAGCTGCGAAACAAAAAATTTCCAGAACAATCGTTGTTCGTTTTAATGAACACGTTCACCTAAAATTTTGACGTGTTTGAAGCACCTCTCCTCCTGCACTCTTTGGAGGTGTTATAGATAACAGACAAAAGAGTTATGCACCAGTAAACAAAAAAGGTACACCTAATTTAGAATTATAAATCTTCATTCTTCCGTTATCAAATAAAACACAATGGGAATCACAGACATATTTAACAAAATAAACGAAGAACGAATTAAGCGAAGTGGATGCAATTATTGATAGACTACTCGTAACGCACAGAGGTCTCGAGACTCCGAGTTGGTTAAAAGCCTCGTACGGAATTGACGTGATTTTAGTTTCCCATTAGACGGTTCATGGGTGCGGTGCTTCCAAGGTTACGCCTTGCAGTTGTGGCGGTAATGGTTTCACGAACAGATCTAATAGTTTTATGTCGAGGTACAGCTATACTTAAGTCTGCCAAAAGCTTGGAAACATTAAGTAAACCGTTAACGATTTTATAAGGAAGTATTTGGTCTGTCACGTCTCTTCAGTGTTCTAGTGAACACCTTTTAAAATGACTGAGCGTTTCGCCATAAAATTAATCCCGTGGTCAGCTAGAACTTATATAAAACGAAAATATCTAGTGAAGCTTCTTGAGATATGTACGTTCAATCCTGTTTACGTAAACACGGTAAGTAGGGTTCTAAACTGAAGATGCATAATCCGGTAGACTTCTCAAAAGAGTATTGAAGTGAAGAGATGCAGTGAAATTCCCTACAAATTCATTTAGCCCGACATTTTTGTCGCTTTGGCAGTGATATTGTCAATGTGGTTAACAAATGTGAGCTTAGAGTCGAAGTGGATTCCCAGGTCACGAATCGTGTCCACTTTATAATAATGTTAACCTCATTTATTGAGTAACACGTAGGTAAGGGTTTTCGTTTTTTGGTAAATGTGATGTGATAGCACTTTTTCACATTGAGGGACGGACATGCGGTTTTTCAAGCACCAATCGTGGACTACGTCGAGGTCAGCCTGGAGTAAATGGACGTCGACGGTTGAGTTTATCTCTTTATAGATGTTTAGATCATCAGCAAATATAGAGCAATTGCTGTATTTTACTGAGAGTACTTTAACATTGACGAGCATTGGAAAGAGAATGTTATGTTAACCCTTAGTGCTCGCACACACGAGTGGCATGCGTCAACGGCAGAGGCAACTGCAGCCGCCGTTGACGCGTCGGCTTGGCGGGCGCTATCGACATATCGACATTCGTCGACGGCCGCCGTCGACGCTTGACGCTCGTGTGTATGAGTATTAACACCTTGTTGTAACAAGCTATCTACTGCCTAACACCTATATCTTCTTCTTGTTAGCGTGTCGGTGAGAATCTAGATAATGTCGGCCCAGAATTTGGCTACGAGTTTGGCATTTTCAGATAGAGTCCATCAGTTCTTGTAACGTGCAGACAACAGGACACTCTGGACACGATATTAAGTGTCACATTATTGCAAACCCCACCTATAATATGACTCGCTACAAAGCTACACAAACATTTCCTAAATTGTACACCACGTGTGATTAAGCACCTGTTTAACACATCCGCTTAACTAGAGCCCTAAATTATACCATTCTACATCAAGTCACGGGTCTCATCTAACTGGTCGGTAATTATCGTAATTTATATTCGAACGTTCGTAAACATTTAGCGGTCCGTAAGTTCAAAAGTTTCAGCTAATGTATTGAAACTTCAGTGGTTAATTACTAAATTGTTGTTAGGAAAGTTTGAGCTTGAAGACTTGCTGCGAAAATTGTAAGGAAACGATGAAAGCTTGTTATGAAATTCCAAGTTTTCACTGCTACATGGCCCTTGTTGTATATGCCTAAGGTGATTGCTTATTTGATAAACAAAAGCCAACAAGTACTGTGACTTCTATTACGTATAATTTCGAACTTTGTTACGACGAGACACGCCAATGATTATTAAAATAACGTATTTTTTGTTTTAAGGGGGAAGCGTCCATTCCAAGGTTGCCTGGAAGAGATCGCAGAAAGCGATAAGGCCGCCCATTGTATATTTTGTAGTGTCTGATTTATTTCTTCTTATGTATATTGTGGTGTTAAAAATATATAAATAAATAAGCGATAAGGAGACCCGTAAAATACAAATTGTCTCGCGTTCTTTGCGATTTGCAGGTCAGTGTCAGCATAATGTTTACCAAAATATGATTCGCGACGGTAACAAATGTGTATTTCCAGAAATATAATCATTAAAATCATCAATACAACCCCTGAAGTCAGAATTGGCCTTAAATGATGATTTCACGAAATTGACGTTTTATAATAATTTGAATGTAGAGAGTTGTATTGATGATTTTAATGATTATGATTCAGCACATACATATTTGTTCTAGTCGCGGTTAAGCTACGCTTGTCACGGTCGGTCCGTGGATGAATGACCATCACTACATACTGAGACCCCACCGTGGCTCAGAAAGCACGTTAAGTGGTTGGTCCCGGCTTTCATTCGTGGATCTTTGACAGTTGTTACAGGTGGTCAAAAGCCCGAAAATCTGACAACCAGCCTTATCAAGGGCTATAGTGTTGCCCTGGGTTGTGGAGGTAAGATAGGCAGGCACACGTAAAATACTCGTATTCAGCTGCATCTAGTAAGACTGGAAGCTGACCCCAAAAATAATCGGGAAAAGGCCAGGCAGATGATAATGATGGGGTTGATGACTTGGGTTTGATGCGAAGGGAAAAAGTTTTTCATTCGTCAAAACTGTAAAATTTGTGTAAGTGCCTAATATGTTTCACCGCTGTTTTTTTGGATTTTCACAGTCAAACTAAGTAATGAACGTATTTGTATGTGTGTTTTTCTTTAATATGATATAACTCCGTAATTATGTATTTATTTTCATCTAAATTGATTAAATACTGATGCAATAACATCTTGTCTCCTTATTAAACCACCATACAGGCACATGACCCCTATACTACGACGGGCCTTTTAAAAGACCACATTTACCTGGCTTTCCCAGAAAAGCTGTATTTTTATCAAAAAAATTCCTAGTTACAATGAGTCATTAAAAGAAATATAACCAAAAATCACGATGATCTAATATTTAAAAATGTTTCTGTAACATGTGGGTTAAGGCCCACGTTATTATACTAGAGGATAATTATGATAACTTATCCTATTCTTTAGAGCGCCTGTAGAAAATTGTATGCATTGCGCATAGGATTTTTATTTTTTAATTTAGAATGAGTTTGCTCTTGACTCTAGTCCAGGTCAGTGGTAACAGGTACAGAGTCAACGATAGAGTGAGGTTACCCAGATGAAGCCTGTTCACTCTCAGTTTAAAGAGATTAGGGAAATAATGTAAGTACCAAAATATTATGTTCTACCTAATTCTTCCTTTGACATAATAGTTCATTAAATCGCAACATTTTGCTGCTAATTTTATTAATTGAATATCACGTCATAAGTCTTTAAACTTTATTAAAACGATGCCTGTAAATGCCGCTGAATAAAATAAAATTCAATCCGTAAAATAAAAATCGAACTCAATTTTCAATATAAAATCTGCCTAAGCTATTCTTAACACGAACCGAGAAATATTATGTAAGAGACCGCAGAATGACATCTCTATTTTCTTTGCGTCGGCATCGTTTGCAAGTGACGTGCTTAACCTTGCGGAAAAGAACAGATATAAAGTAATAGCCTAACGTAACTATTTACAGTGTTTCATTAAGTGCGCACCCCACTTGTAGTCTCACTAGATTGTCACACCAGCGCGACTAATAGATTTTTCATTACTCATACTCGGAAAATAGGTCTGAAGTTGCCTGAGGAACGGGTTAAAAGTAATACTTTTCAGCCCTAGGGAGAATCGTTTTCAACTGACACCTGTCAAATTGTTTAAAAAAAACTATTCATATGTAAATATTTCACAACTCTATTGAACCATGTTCCAATTCCTATACATCCACTTAATTATAGCGCGATGTAATATTGAAATAACATATAGTTAAATAATAATTAAAGAATAATATTTTTTGTAAATAACTTTATTATAATTTACTTTCAACTATTTTTTTACCATTTTTGCAATGATAGAAATGAAAATAAAGGCTGAATAACTAGCCGGCCACAGAAAAAACAAAGGCGGGAAAGCGGCAATCCAATCTTCGTTTGTTTTTTCGAGTTGTAGAGTTTTGTTTATACTTCCGTATAGTAGAGATTTGTATTAACACAATTTATTTATTTATTCATAATTAATTACAACGGCTTGCGCCAATGACAGTAATTAATAGGCAAAACTAAACATATAACATGTTATGTAATATGTTTAGTAATATGTTTAAAATCAAATAACAAGTCGGAGATCAAACACCTATCAATAACTTTAAAAAGAGAAAATAAAATCGAGTAAAATGATAACAACTTACAACTTATTTAGCTAACTAACATAGCTTTCACAGAACATGAGACAATTTGACATGATCACCCTGAGTGTGTCATTAAAGATGTCACATTCCGGGACTGTCTCCATTAAGGAGTTTATAGCACCATGCATGCGACACAACGGCGATTGCGCGTGCGACACAGTGCGACAGTGGGATGTGGCGACCAGTCGGTGTCGTCGAGTAGGCCTATGACGCAGGTAGTTGTCAGGTACATAAAGTGTACACAAAGTATTGTGTAGCTCTGGAAAATCTACCATGCTCCTTAAAATTTTTATGGCTATTAGTATCTGATCTCTGGCTATACGCACTGACAGGGAATTATATTATAATTTATTATTATATCCTAACATTCCCAGCAGGAAATGAGTAGGATACAAAAATGGATAATATCCGTAAATCTTTTTATATAAAAAACGCAGGAACGCTTTCTGAACCTTTTCAATCCCTAATACATATGTGGATTCGTGGGGATTCCAGACGGTTGCAGCAAATTCTAACATACTAATTCTAACTAAACAGTTAAATAATAATTTGATGACAATAGGATTATTGAAATCACGGGCATTGCGTAGGACAAAACCTAGGCGCCTATAAGATTCTGAAGCTAGGGCAGACATGTGTGCATGGAATGTCAATCCGTAGTCAAATGTCACGCCAAGATCCCTAATGGTTGACACGCGCTTTATTTCAACACCTGCTAAGGTATAGGTGGCATGTTTAGGTTGTAACTTGCGGCTAAAGGTCATGACGTAATATTTACCGGCATTAAACATCATTTTATTATCTAGACTCCACTTATGGACTCGGTCGATGTCACTTTGAAGATGTTCGGGAGTCACATCCTTATTAATTAGAAAGAAAGAAAGAAGAAAGAAAAAATTTTTATTCTGCACAAACAAAACGCACATTACAAATAAAAAAAAGACAAGTATACACATCCAACGTTATCAAAAGCCTCATATTCAAGCATACATATTGCCGACAATTTTGTCCATTGCTTGATGTGTCAGTGCCAGAGACCAAAGACAAGACACCTTAGTTGACATCTCTAAGTAGTATGTGACATTGACAATACAAATCAATCCAGATGCGTTTGCGACACTGACAGTTGACAACAAAAGTTGCAAAACAATCACAAACGAATCAAAACAAAATCAAAATGCCAATTGCAGAGTGGAAAAATAACTACTTTTGTAACAAAAAAAAAAAAACAACAATAATATAAGCAATTATGCCGTGCGTCGTATCTGTGCAAGAAAAGGTCGTTGCTCAGCAAAATGCTGTGACTTCGGACGAACTTATCGTCAACAGCGCTGATTTTCAGCAACTACCTCTCGAATGACGTAATGACGTCCCACCGTGTGACTGAATCGGGTAAGTCTAGCTTTCCGCAGAATTAAACTAGTGTGATTAAATCTGATCATAGTGTGTACTTTTATATATAAAATAAAGATAAATATATAAATATCTGTATTTTTAGGTAACTTATAAAATTAATGAATACATAAATTATAAACATAACACAATTTTATAAAAAAGAAAAAACAAATGACAACAACTCTAAACGCTATGAACTGTACAGTGTGGTGTGGTGTGTTTTCTTATTTGCATGCTCTTAGTATTAATAACTTTCATGTTATTTAAAATAATATAATTTTTTTATTTTTTAGGATGAATGCACCATGGGAAATTGGGATCACGATGGCGGCCATTTGCATAACCGCCATGCACTTAGCTTAGCCATGACGCCGGCAAGACGACAACCATGCTTTTTCCGTCGTACCTACCCAAGGAATTTAAAACCATAGGTACAAGGCTCCATGATCTTAATGGTACGTATTATTAATACATTCAACCGAAAAAGTCTTACATTAAATAAAATTGGTCCTAATCCTTGTGATACTTCACTAAATATTCTACCTGTTGTTTAACTTAGGTAATGCAGCAATTACTTGAACTAATTTTAAATCGTCAGCATATAGAAGGCACTTGGTAAACTTTACTACTTTAATGAGATCGTTGATCATAATGAGAAAGAGAAAGGGGCCTAAAACTGAACCCTGGCTTACACCTGAACGCGTATGATATGACTTCGAAATAAGGGATCCATGGCTAACATACTGTTTTCTATTTGAAAGGTAATCCGCAAAAAAAATTTGAAGTTTTGGGGTGAAACCCATGCTGTATAATTTATTTAATAGAATATCGTTATCCACTGTATCGAACGCCTTTTTAAAATCTGAATATAGCACATCTACTTGTTGACATTTATCCATGTTATGAGATATATAGTCAACAAGGGACAACAAGTTAGTCTCTACTGATCGACCCGGTCGGAAGCCATGCTGCTCCTCACAAAGCCGCGTATTTATCTGCGCGTATAATTCTTTGTGAGCGATATTCTCATAAAGTTTTGCAGCGCATGATAATACTGCGATAGAACGATGAGTTCATCGTAGACAATGAGTTGAGCATGACAATTATTTCATCTGATAATTCAGATATGTTTGATTGTTCAGACATGGACTTAACGCCTGATTTCATAAGAGAAGAAGCTCATTTTTCATTTTTTATTCGTAATGTAAAGCACAGTGTTTACCTCGGGTTAAAGACTTATTTAGTCCCTCGAACTATTAGCCAATCCCTGTCTCGGAACTAAATAAGTTACTTTCACCCCTAGGGTAACAATGTCTTTCAACTACGTAGTAATGCTATACTAATCACTACAAAACCGATCACAAAGAACGTATTTTTGCTTAGATCCAAAACAGTGCAGAAATGTTATATGAACTCTCATGGCTGCACAGTTTTTCATTAATGCACTGTTTTTTATTTAGTTATAAATTTACCACAGAGGTTTAATATCTCCCATTAAGTTTAATATAAAATGTATGCATTAGATCAAAAAATTACTGGCTGAAAATAAAAATTGGCTGAATAAAGCCGACTTGGTGAAATGCTAAAACAAATGGAGCGCATTTTGTACCATTGTAAACTTTGATACTTCATATTTAGCAAGAAAAGTTTATAAACAATTGAAATAGGCAGCGATAGCGATATGAATTCAACTTCAGAATAATTATTATTCACAAATAAACCAAACAAATACTAGAATAAATGTTCCAAGTAAAAGAGCAAATTTCACTTTTAATAACTGCACATTTAATAATTGTAAGTTTTAAACTTTTGAGGAGAAGATGAATTAAACTTTGTTTTTATTAACCTGAGTTTTTTTTTTGAGTAGGTATATTTTATCACGGTAGGTAGATTGGTAGTTGAAATGAAAGTACGCGCTCGGGCACCAACATAACACTCGTGCATTAATAACTCACTTTGCGCTCGATGCAACAATCTACTATTTTTTCTTGTTTGTCACATTGCTAAAATTTCTACACCATGTACCACTTAACTAATGGTTCTGTGAAAAATATCGATATAAAAATGCCCATGAACAGCGTACAATGAATGCCTAAAAACGAAGCACTTATGTCGCTAATTTTAATTGTAGGGCTACCTACTATTCACAGGCAGTTTGAAAATTCAGAAAAAAATACGAAAGAAAAAAATTGGCTAGTAGTTTAGTTTTTATTATCTTGCAGGCAGAAATATGCTGCTATCTACACGATTCACTTTTTACATATGTAGCTTACCTTTAGGCTGGTCTTTTCCTTGCAAATAGCATACAGAAATTCAGTTAGTAAAAAATATATTCGATAACGATCATAATAAATGCACAGTAAACGGCAAACGTTGCTATTTTACTCCTAACAAAGCGTTCACATTGAATCTACAAATACAAAATAAACTGTAACTATTTTCCGAACAAAGGACCGAACGCTTTACATTCAGTTCTAAAAGGCAATATACAAACGGTATTGATTTTCACAAACAGACAAAAGGTATAATTAAAAGCTAGCGTCGTTGATAATGCGTTGCTTCCACTCACATCGTTACTTATGATTTTCTAATCACGCTAAACAAATAGTCCTACAATCGGAATATTGAGTATGCTAATTTCTTGTTGTATAAAATGATTAGTAATACTATTTTCTAAAGAAAGTCTGCTGTGAATGTAATTTGTACCTAATCAAAATGTTGGAAGCAATAAAAGTGGGTAAATTCACAAGTACCTTCACCCCCTGCAAGAATGCTAAGAGGTTCAAAGTCAGAGGCACGTCTCTATTGCGAGGCAGATGAAAAAGTAGATACCTAGATAAATTTAAATTCAGTAGTGCACGATGATATTTACTTAAACTAATCAAACTTCAAGTTCGTTAAACTACAAACTTCTTAATCAGCCTAAGTGTTCCCATTTCTGGGACAAATGCCTCTTTTCTTCGAGAAGGATTGGGCTATAATTTACCACGCGGGCCCAGTGCGGGTTGGCAGATGTCACGTGTCTACAAACTTTTGGTTCTAGGACATTCCGGTTTCCTCACGATGTTTTCCTACACTGTTTTTGAGAGCAGTGGTGATAAAATTACTTACACAAAGTAAAGCGCCTGCCTAGGTTCGAACCCACGACCTACAACTCGGTAAGTACGTCGGGGCCTTTAACACTGGGCCAACACTTCTCACACACAAACTTAATATAAAATAAATATGCTCTTTTCTTTACACCATGAATGAATAATAAATACTTCACACTCCGATTTCTCAAGTATACAAAAGTAACAAAAATTCGTTAGAAATAAAATCACAGAGAGTGATTTCATTTTAACCCCTTTTTCAGTTGTAAAAAAAACAACTGACTTCCAAAAAAAAACACAACAATATGAAAAATCGATGGCAAAAAATGAAAATACAAAACCAAAGAAACCGACTTCCGAAATCAAACTTATTATTCACATTGTTGTGTTTTTTTTTTGTAAAAGAGGTATTTATTATTCCCTTTTTAGTTGTGGTACCGTCCTCACACGTATACCACTATTATTGAAGATAACTGAAAAACTACCCAAGTAAAGTTAATAAAATTTATATGGCACCACCCCTGATGCACACTATCCAATAAAAAAAGCTATATAGCTATACCGCGAACCTACACACAGAAAAACACTTACGAATTGAGAACCTCCTCCTTTTTGAAGTCGATTAACAACTGCAGTGTCATAAAGACTAACTTTGAACTTCTTAGTAGCCTTCAAGAGAACGAAAGTATTCATGAATATGAACAACTGTTATTACTTCCAACATTTTTAATAAGTATGAATTAAGTTTTCGTACACAGCAGATTTACAGCTGGAAGATTAAGCGGAACGATATTCGACCTCGAAGCATAGATGCCTTGTAAATCTGACACGACAATAGAAGAGATGAAGTCACGCGATAACACCACCAACCCTTTGTATGAGAAGCTGAGCTTTGAATTAACACTGTCTGTAGATGTAAAGGGAGATCGGTAAATTAAGATGTATTTCTTAGTATCAAGATTCAAGTTGGATAATTATTATGATTGTAGGATAGGAGTTAGGACCAAAAATATTGTTTCATGTACCGTTTTAGAGTATTTTTTTCATTATATTAATCATCGTCATTCTCATGCCCATATCCCAATTTATTTGGGATCATCGCTACATGTATTTTTCTTTCATACTTCGCTATTAGTTTTCAACTCTTCACCCCCTTTCTAGCCATATCATCTTTCAGACAGTTCATCCATCGTTTCTGTACTCTTAAAGCCTTACACGTTTATACTCAAATCTTTCCTTACGACATTTTCGTCATTCCTCCGCATCACATGCACATTCTCACTGTTCGAGCCAACGCCTGCTCGTTTAGAAATAGCAATCCACGTTGCGTACTAACTAGCTTGTAATTAGATGTAAGGATTATCTTTACTTGTTTGTCATTTTTTTTCTTCCATTTCTTTTCGTCATCGAGGCAATACAAGTTTGACTAACTATCAGCATATTTGGAGTTTCTTTGAAGAGTCACCAAAAATTCCCCAACACTCACTATATTAATATTTTCAGTAATTTCTCCCTAGCCCGCTGCCAGAATCTTCCTCAACTATTTATAGATGGCCAAACTTCCGCCACACAATAACTGAATTTAAAAATAAATAACATACCAATGTTTAACGCTTAAAAGACTTAGTTATGGTAAATTTCAAACAAAAACAGTTACTGTTTTGTCCAGATACTCGCGCCATCTTAAACGGGATCTGCCGCGACGCCTACTAGCTGCCTCAGGGCTATACATAGTGCGTGAGGGAGAGGCAAAATTTGCGCCCTCACGCCCCTAACCGCCGCAGGAGACGCCCTGGGCGTCGGGAATCGCAGGCCGATTCCCGGCCACCGTAGGCGCGGGCTTGCGAACGGCGAGCAATGGGCAGCTCGCCGTTCGATAAGGACCAGGCCCGGGTCGACGGCGCGTTGTGTTCCACGCGCGCCTCAAAGAGATGTCAGCACCAATGACGGGGTTTGCTAGGACCGCTGCCTGCTAGGGTTGCGGAAAAGTCCAAGAGGGTTACCGTGGCCCCTGGCATAGGCAACTGAAGGAACACGGGTGGGTTTTAGTCAGTAAGAGTCTGACACGCCCTCCTGCTCTGCCCAGAGCGGGAGAAGTTATTTGATGATTTCCCACCCACAAAAAAAAAAAAAAAAAGGCTATACATAGTGGTTATTTTGGCCCACAGCTGATTGGTCATGCGGCAGACGTGGCCAGCCCAGTCCTATTTCAACAAAAACCATTATAAATTTCAAAATAAAAACGAGAGAAAATGTATACTTACTTACTTTATATTATTTTAATAAACTATCATTATTCTCGTTTGAAAAAACACCACAATGAAAAAAAAAGATGTTTATAAAGGTTAATTAGGTACATAAACACAGCTCACAGCAATTGAAACTATGCAATAAGTTGTTTCAGACCTAAAATAAATTTAAATTCTAAGCCAATACTTTCCACGGTAATTGAACTTTTAGAGACATCAAAAAGTTAAAATTAAACGTTTTAAACTTATTCCGAATGTGAATGATTTTTAGTTTTTAATTAATTTCTTTCATTTTCGAATTTAAATAGTATTTTGTTGAAATTGCAATCTACGTGGGTCACACTGAAAGTTTTTAGAAAATAAAACACGGAATGATGTAGAAGCCTGTTAATATTTTAACTTTTTTTCGAAGGAACGGAATGAAAGAAAGAAAGGAGAAACAAAAATACTTTATTTGGGTGGGACACGCACAGGCAATACAAACAGTAAAAGTAATAAAAGAACATTTAAAACTAACTAAATTAACATTAAAAATAACAATAACAAGAAAATATAAAATAAAACGCATGTGCAAGACCAAGAAGGCTCCTATCTCAGCACAATGCAACAATATTTAAAAATAAATACCGCAGCACTGGTATTCTGATAGGGCCTGTTGGAACGCCTGAACGGAGACTCTGTTCCTTTCTAAGCACCGTCGCATGCGATGGAACCATTGACTGAAGCCCACTCTTCTTTAGGAATTTCTTCCACGCCTTTTTCAAACGCAGCCATTGCATCTTCAGAGTTCATAAAATAAAATCCCTCTAAGTTGATCTTTAATTTTTGGAAATAAATAAAAGTCACAAGGTGCCAGGTCAGGACTGTAAGGAGGATAACTTTAACTTCCACACTTTTGATAGACGAATATTCTATAGTCTGTCTGGCGGAGTGACCTGGAGCGTTGTCGTGGTGGAGGAGGATCCTGCTTCTTGGGCGTTGCTGTATAACATTTTCCAAGACAACTGGTAAACAATGACTGACATACCAATCTGCAGTCACAGTGTTTTTACCTTCTAGGGCAATTGTTGCGAAATGAACCGTCCGTCCAAAGAATGAGGCAATCATGTTTTTCCCATGACTTCTGCCCTTCTTTACTTTTGTCAGCAAATCTTCGAATGGAAACATCCATTGTGCAGATAGTCTTTTGGTTTCGGGTTCGTAACAATATATCCAGCTTTCATCACCTGTGATGATGTCATAATACACCATTCGAGTCACCTCCATCATACTTTTCAAGCATTGAGCGGCACCAATCCAAACGATGACGTTTTTGATCTTCCGTCATATTATGAGGTATTCCATCTAGTACAAAGCTTTCTGACGCCTAAATATTCATGTAATACTTTTTGGACATGACTCATACCAATGCCTAAAACTGCCCGAATCTGTTGATATGTCATCCTTCTATCAGCTTCTATCATTAGCCACACACCACTCACGTTATCTTCAGTAGTCGCCGTAGAAGGACGTACTTCTCGCAAATGATCACTGAGTTTGCTGCGACTACGTCTAAACTCATTAAAGCATTTGTGAACAGTGGCACGGGATGGGTTTTGTCATGAAATGCTAATCAAAGTCTATCGTAACATTGTTGTTGAGTAAGACCGCAACGAAAGTCGTAAAACCATTTAACGAAAATTTTCTCTAGTCTTATCCATTTCGACGCACGACAGACACTTTTTAAATTGCCGCCAATTTGTAAAAACAAATGACATATGAATTCATTACACGTTTACAGATTTTTAAAGAGTTCCTAATTCGAAAAAAAAAACATCGGCTGCTTTTCTTACTGTCATATTCTAAAAACTTTCGGTGTGACCCATGTATAGTAGCTTACTGTTTTCAAAAGCTATGCCGAAACTGAAGTGGCTATAATTTTTAACCGACTTCAAAAAAGGATGAGAATCACTGTTCGTCTGTATGCATTTTTTAATGTATGTTCATCGATATGTCCATCAAATAGTGGACCGATATCAAGAAGTCTTTTTTTTTGTAACTGAATCTTGCTTGGTGGTCCTCTAAGCACTTTATTAAGTTTAATTTGGATTTTTTTGAGATAGCTTCAATAATAAGTACGTATATTTACGTTACTTTGTTTTATTTATGTAAAACTTCCTGTCACTGTTGTTTACACTGCAAGTAGTGGTACACGAATTTGTTTGGGGTAGGTACTGTAGGTACGGTTGGCGCAGTGGTTAAGCAATTGACTGCTGCGTTACGTGTCGCGGGTTCGATCCCCGCACGGAACAAATATT
The DNA here is from genome assembly GCA_937001585.2 of Brachylomia viminalis. NCBI lineage: Eukaryota > Metazoa > Arthropoda > Insecta > Lepidoptera > Noctuidae > Brachylomia > Brachylomia viminalis. The sequence continues at coordinate 18,891,575 of OW443299.2, forward strand.
TGTATGACCTGCAAGTAGTTGTTCCGCGTCTGGCTGTTTGTGTATGTGAGTTTTAAATGTTTGTAAACGCACCCACGATACAGGAGAAATTCCTAGTGTGGGTCAACGTTTTTTTAAAAAAAAAACAGAAAAAAAAAAAACTCAAAAGTCGGTGGCAATAACCAAAAATACAAAACCGAAGACACCGACTTCCGATATTAAAGTTATTTTTCACTTAGTAGTGTTTTTTGAAAGTGCTGTTTGTTTATGTAAAAAAGATTTTATTTTCTGTAACTAAGACAAAGCATTCTATACCTATTTATATAGAATCTTTTATTGAAAATAGAATAAAATACGAAAAGCACGTCATTGAAAGCTTAAAACTTTAAGGGGGTTTTCAGCTAAACAAGCTGATAGTGCCTTCAATAAGCAAGCATGGTACCTATGCTTGCTTATTGAAGGCACTATCAGTTATTGTTAATGTATACAGCGAATATCAGAAAAGTGTGGTCAAATTTAAGGGTGAGGTACAGACCGTCAAACTAAGCAACTTTCTCCATAGGACCAATATCGTATTCGCGAAAAAACTTTCATCCCATGCAAAACTTCAATACCTACTCGGCCCAAATGTATGGGACGGCTGACAATTTTTTCGTTGACCACACCTTTCTGAAACATGCTATACATTATGACCGATATCAAATTGTTGCCATTATTTTTCAAACAATGTTTTATAAAGAAACACATTGATAATCAATTACCCAGTAAGTATGCATTAACTATGTAGGTAACTACTACCACACACCACACTACACACCACAGATTACCTGCAGTATTGTCAGTAAATGATCTCTTTATATTCGTCCAAAACTTTTTTTTAAAGATCGCTCTACGCGATAAGATCGCCCATTGAGCCACCCTATGTAAAATTTGTAATGTAGGTATATCTACAATTCGTATGGTATACATAATAAAAAAAACCATTCTATTCTATTCTATTCTACACTTTCAACCTTAAATCAATATCCGTCGCCTGTTATAGTCTAATACTAAGTACTCACCTCACTATTGTGACGTCATAGAATTAGTTTGCATGTCTCCTCTAATTAATTTAAAGCTATCGTACTTAATTATGTAGGATGCATAAATTACTAAACCAGTTTTGGCTTGTTATTTGAACCCAACGATAATAATTTCATGGTAGGAGAGAATCTTAATGACATTTTACCAGAGTTATCATCATGACATGACATTTTAATATCACCATTAATGAGGACACACAAAAGACAGGACATTATTTATTAGTTGTGTTTTAATAAGTTAGTTAACCATTTAATAAGCTATCGGTTCTTCTATCGTTGGATGGGATGCTTTGTGATTTATAATTTTTCAGTTGAAAAATAATACTTAGTATTTGAAAAAGTTTATCGTTCGCCAAAGAACTATGGTCTTACCTACTTCTACAGTCAAAAGTGTCTCTTGTGTCTAAAATAGGTACGTAAAAAAACCTATCGATCTTAACCACAAACCTACATAATATATTGGCAGTTGTATGTCTGCATACAATGTCCTCTGGAGCAGTGGTGGCCAAGTGGTAACGGCCGCGACTTATTAGTTGTAGGTCGTAGGTTCGAACCCAGACAGGCGCTTAAGTTTGTGTAAATAATTTCATCACCACTGCTCTCAAAACGGTAAAGGAAAACATCGTGAGGAAACCAGCATGTCCTAGAACCAAAAATTCGAAGACGTGTGACATCTACCAACCTGCACTGGGCCTGTGTGGTGGATTATGGCCCCCTCCCTCTCACTGAGAGGAGGCCTGTGCCCCAGCAGTGGGAAAATTATAGGCTGATTATTTATACAACTCCCTATATCTGTAGTACCAGTAGGAGTTAGAACGATTTGATAATTGTGACACTTACATAATCAAATAAAATTCTGACCTTTTACGCAACCTTACGGTAAAGTTGCTCAAATAGGGGCCAGGATTTTAATAAACCACCTCTCTAAAAATAGCTGGCTGCAAAATTTATCTAAAATTTATCCGGCTGAACTTGGGATGATCCTATCCCCGGCCTCATTTTTTAAATATAAACCCTTTCGACATTGATAAGGTTTAACAAAAGAAGATCTATGGTGACTGGTCTACGAAGTTAAATAGTAAATGAGCCGGGTCCAGCAAAGATTAATGATGCGACTAACAACACTCTATTTAAGTGTTAGCTCCTAGCCTATAAAGATGGCGGTTAATAGGTACAAGTATCGTGAGGAGCATTAAACTGATTTCCTAAGGGATAGATTGAACGATAACTGCTGATACAAAGTATTTGCTTAAAGCAAGACGATTTGAATATTATTATCAATAATCAGATAAATTTCCCTTGAGTTTATTATGATTGCGACTTCAAAAAACAGTTACAAGATTATTTAGATTTTCAGAGGCAGTTACTGAACTCATTAGATAGACTACCTCGCGCTAAATTCTGCTTATTACAACAACAATATCTTGTCGATAACGGTTTATAATTAAAGTACTATAGAAATAGATGTAATTTTATTGCTTTCGTCACCTAAATATGGCCAAATTGGAATCTCCTGTGATCGGAATATGAATCGGATCAAAGTCCTGAAACAGAATCGAAAAACAAAACACGGAAAGCAATAATGCTACTCGTAATTTTCGTTTTCTAACAAAAAAAAATGTCGACCAATTTGTCTCCACAGTCAATATTTTGACACTAGAACAAAGTGTACTCTAGACGAACGTCTGTTTTGATTGATTGTATGTACTTGGGTCTTTCAGAATTCTAGGTAGCTCCCCCTTCGAATCAATCATAATATTCAGTGGAGCTGCGATCAGGTAGACAAATTTTATCATATTAGATATTACCATTTTTTTCGTAAATTTAGCTTGAAAGTAAAATAAATGTACAACGGACGTCTACGCAAAGTTGGTAGATCATTGTGTATTTAAAATTTAATGGGGTTTTCATAATTTGTCTTCACTGTGGTATATACTTTGTATCTACAACGCCACATGCGAATTACGCATCATACCGATGTCACGCAAAATCCTGCATCGCGCTAGCAGAGTTTACCACGCAACTGGCATATAATATACATTGCCCCGACATCAATCGTCGGGCAGTTGCTCACCAGACACAACACCCGTCTGGTCGGAGGATCCTACCTTTTCCGTAAGGTATGAGTGAACTTTATACCCTTTTCCTCATACCTCTATAATACTATAGTTATATAAATAAGTATTGATATAAGGTACTAAATTAAATAACTAACTGAGTATACAATAACAAACACAAAAGAACACTTCGTCGAAGAGTCAAAGTAATCAACATCGCTGTCATCCGGAAACGTGCCCAGAAGACTGGCAGCATTGTCACGTAGAATGGCAATGCTGCTGATAAATTTATATTCATAAAATCAATATTTATAAAAAAATATATATATATATTTATTAATTATTATATTTATTATTATATATTTATTAAATTTATTTTTATCGAATCAGGATTCAGCAAGTGTCGAGAATGTTCCGCCGTGCCGGGTGACCGCGGGCGGGAGCTGCGGTGACGGAGGGGGCGCTCGACCTGCGGGCGCGCACTGGCCGGCTCGGCACTGCGTCATCGTCCAAGCTACTGAGCGACCGCACACCTATTCAAGTCTTGTTTATCGTTTGTTTTCCGTCTTAATTTATTGTAATACAGTCCACTATTTATGAAGCAAGTTCCCGTGTTTTAGTCCTCATACCACCAGGAGGATATTACCCCCATTCTTCTTTAGCAAGAGTCTCATTTGAATGGCTAATTCATACGAAAAATTGTGGTCGTGTGATTGTTCGATTCTGAAATGGTATATCGCAGTTTTTTTCTGACTATATTGATTTATCTTGATGAATAGCGTTGCTGTGTTGTCGGTGTAGTTTTTAGACACATGATTCATCTCACCAGAATTGCAATACACCTGCGGATCCTCTGATGTGGCAGACGTCCATAAGCTGCAGTGACCATTTCAACTGGGTAGAAACTGGGTAGAAAGTAGAACATTATTTATGTGGTTCAGAGGGAAGTAGTGGTACTTCCCTCTGAACCACATAAATAATGTTCTACTTTTATGAATGTCAACGAACCATTTTGCCTAATTACGTGTCGTTAAAGCAAGTGCTATAATTTGTCCCATTAAAATCATTGCCAGTCGTTACCTACCGATGTGTCGGGTTCATTTAAATAAAAAACCAGGTGACGTAGCAGCAATACTACTTATTTTATAGAAGCACTACTTGTTTTAAATGCTCTCCAAAAATACAGCCTGCCTTATACTTTTTTTTTTTTTTGAGTATCGTAAATCATCAAATGATCCCTCTCGCTCTGGGTGGAGCCGAAGGGAGTGTCAGACTCTTACTGACTAAAACCCAGCCGTGTTCCTTCCTTGGCCCTTCATGTTCCGGGTCAGCGGTACCCCTTTCGGATGATCCCGCTTTCCCAGCATGCTTGGGCCCTAGTGGGCCCCCTCTTCGATGCTGACATCTCTTTGAGGCGCGCGTGGAACACGTACGCGACGCGCCGTCCAGCACGGGCCTGATCCTGATCGGACGGTGAGCTACCCATTACTCACCGCCCGCAGGCCCGCGCCTACGGTGGCCGGGAGTCGTCACGCGGCTCCCGACGCCCGGAGCGTCCACCGCGGCGGCTTGGATGGGAGACTCTCTCCCATATACAAGGTGTTGTTTTGCATCCTCGTCAAATTCGAGGAGGTAACTATGCTAATGATTCTCGACACGAATCAATAATAAAATAAGTAGGTATTTATTTATATTTTTTTGTATTTTTCGGAAATCGGCATGTGTAGGGCCCGTGTGATACCGCTCTGTAACTGCGCTGTAACTGTAACGCATGCACACAGCGACATAGTCGTACGACACTGCCTACCGCATACGCAACGGGGCGATTTTGTTCTTTGAAAGTGGAGTATTCTGAAATACTGTCAAACTTAAATACCTAAAAAAACAAGTATGTATTAATTATTGAGCAGGATCGTAATTTTATTTGATTATTTATGTCTTTCATAACAGCCTCCTGAAATTTGACGAGGATGCAAAACTACACGTTGTATATATATTCATGCCTGCCTTATACTTAGGCAATGTTTCAGCATGAAAGTCACTCATTGATAGAAACAACTTTTAGTACCGGGTTCGTAGTCAAAGTTACACATAAGAGTTTTAAAACTGTTTACGTGCATTTTGATATGTATTCTTATGGTTAAATAAAGATATTTGAAAATGAATGAATAATGCTTATGAAAACCGTTTGTCGTGACATGGTCAGATGAAGCGAAGGCATGCAGACTATAATCTCAGAAAATATTATGGAAGTCCAAAAGACAGCACCTATTTAGTTAGCACCTTCACATATTATTAAGTTATCATAGTACATTTTTTGTTAATGTTTTATACTATAACTGCGTGTGCGTAACTCGAAGCTGCTCATTAGCTGCATTCAGAATCGTTGCGAAGTCGGACGCCACTGGGGATTGGCATCGCTTTGCTTTCATATAAAATGTTTTTCATCAAAAAGGAAAACAGCTTCAAATTACCGCTCGCTATCTAGGTTAAAAATGTTGACTAAAAGAAAAAAGTAGTGTAGGTAATTTAGATTTTCAGTAGGACTTGCAACGCGGAAAAACGAACTTTAACCGATCTAATTAACCCATACCAAGTTTAAACTCGCAAGGAAACATCTCGGACAATGAAGACACATTCCTGACTAACTAAAAATATTGTCACAAATAATGTGTAAATGATAAATGATTTTATTTCTGTAAGTAGGTTTGTACAAACACTTTTACACGTCAATCATATTTTAAAAGCTTGATGAGGTCGGCGTTTCCTATCTGACTACTCTGAGAAGAGTGGCCGAAACAAACTCAGAGGTCACAGTCTCTTTTAAAGTCCAGACATAATCTTGGTCAGATCATGTGAAGACCATGTAGATTGGTGGCTGAAACGGTCTTTTGAGGAAAAACCATACAGATTGAGGGGACCTGTCCAGTCAGTGCACGCATTTGTCAGTAATCTTGCCGCTCAACTCAGAACTTAAGGAGCACAACGATTCGACGAACAATACCAAAGAAAGGACATTTGGGTAGGCCGCATAAATTACTCAAGCTGCCAGATCGTGAAACTAACTAAGAAATCAAAAAAAAAAGTAATAAACCACCTAATCTTCACATTCACAATAATTAAAATAATATAATACTTTACAAAGTAAATACTCATGTCATTGTATGTATAAAATTCATCAATGTCAATGTGTATTATGTATAAAAGTTCCAACATAATCTTTGCGGACCACGTAGATTGGCGTCTGAAATGGTCTTCTGAGGAAAGAACCACGCAGATTAAGAGGACCTATCCAGTCAGTGCACGCCATTATTTCTGTGGTGCACGCATTTGTCACTCTGACACTGTATAACAGTGAAAACGGATCCACTTACAATTCGTTTATATACCCAATTTTTAACTGCCCTGTTGGTCTTGTGGTTGCAAGCGCGACTGCTGAGCGTGGGGTTATTGGTTTGATTCTCGAGTCGGGCAAAGGGTTATAGGGTTTTTTCATTAGAATTTTCTCAGTAGCAGCTGGAGTTTGGAAGTTGCTGGTGTGAAGCTCCTGTGCCTCGATTAGCATGTAAAGCCTGCACGTAGCACGTAAGGTCCTGCGCCTGATCTCTCCCCGGTCGTGTCGGATTGCCGTCCCATCGGAATATGACAGAGGTTTTAGTCAGTAAGAGTCTGACGCGCCCTCCTGCTCTGCCCAGAGCGGGAGAATTTATTTGATGATTTCCAACCATCAAAAAAAAAAGAATAAAGATAAGTACAGAAAATGCACATGTGTTTACGCAAAATAATACTTGTGCACTAACTTCGGTCAGGGGGATTTATATCTAAAAGTTACAGACCACTTGACAATTCAAAAGTGCCTGTAAATGGTTTAATTGAAATAAATGCTTTGAGTTTGAGTTTGAGTTTGACAGACATAAACAACAATAGCTGTAAGTCAAGATGACACCAAAGAGCAATCATCCATATTAACAAAGATATAAACAACTTACTCCACTTACAAACTTACCGCCAACAATATTATCGGTTATTATACTACGTTACTGTACCGAAATGGAGCCATTAACATATTAAAAGCTCTGTCATTTATTCTTGGAAGTGTGTGTTTCATGCCAGTCATAACCAGCGCACAATGGGCACTGTAATATCTTAATCGTGTTACTATTATGATTAGTTTTATGATATGAGTTCAGTGTAATGTGTGGCAGGGAAGTGGGATAGTGGGTTGTTGTGTACAAGTCATTTGTGGTAATTTAACTGAAAGTCTGAAATAGAAATGGAAGAGGGTCGATATTATTTAAAGGAAGAAAGTTAGTTTGAAATAAAAATAATTCTTAGTGCCCTTTATATTATGTACTTCATTTCTTATTGAAAAAAACATTAACTATAAATGTGTATTTTCATTGCAATACAATCTGATCTAATGAGATAAAAACGTAGTTGACTTGATTATTTTAAAATTACGTTATTTCCAATCACACGAGGCGAAACGAAATACATTCATCAAATAAATATAATATACCTAAAAAATTTCTATAATAGGTACATTACAAAGCATCGCTATATGAAATCTTTATCCTTATACTTCAGTCCTGAATTTTTTTGCGACCGGATTTCCTAAAGGGCGCCGCGGATTTTTCAAGATCTTTGTGGAAACGTGTCCTTGAGATTTCTTTAATAAACGAGTATTATAGACCTCTGCATATATTATACAGTTTGTAGAGGGTGAAATCATTCACTTCCCTTGATCTTACAGACCCTTTGGGGAACCCTTAGCTACCTACTTCAAATTCTTTTCGTATTTTTGGCTTCTGAAATATAATCAAATTTTAGCTATTTACATGTTCATTATAATCATTGGCGGCCTTGTTTCACCCACTGCTGAGCCTACGTTTAGGCTTTCTCTATTTACATATTACTGTATGTATACTTTGATAATCAAATACAAAGCAACCACATCATAATCACCGTGATAATTGTGTACCGCAGTTTGTTTTTAATTCAACTATCTTGTGGCGGCATCTACATACCCACATGCGACTTACGCATCACCCTGACGTCACGCAAAATCCATGTGCATGCATCCAAGTGTGTGTATGCTGTGCAAAGGTTGCCGATAAGGCTGAGGGTGATGACCAGGTATACGCACGCGCCTCATGCTGGTGGTCAGGATACTCGTTGAAGCCGTGGGTGCTGGCTGGTAGTGTGACTCACCGCTCGAAAGCTTGAGGAAGCGATGATGATGACGAACGTACGTACGAACGTAGTTGCACGAAGGCTGCGCTGACCATCGTGTTTGGGGTCACCAGTATAGAGGCATGAGGAACAGGGTGTAAAGTTCACTCATACTCTATAGAAAAGTGAGGATACTCCGACCAGACGGGTGTCGTGTCTGGTGGGCAACAATTGATGTCGGGAAGTTGTATATAAACCAGTCGCGAGGTAAACTCTGCTTGCGTGATGCAGGATTTGTGTGACGTCATTATGACGTGCAGCTCGCATGTGGCGAGGTAGATACAATCTAAAACAAGAAAACATGTTTTACTTAAAAATGTGGCGAAAGTCTTTACAACAAGTGCGCAAACTAATAATAATTTTATTTTTTATACTTATATCAACAGGCTGTTAAGGATTTTTTTTTTCTTATGCCCCTAAAAACAAGTGAAATAAACTATTTACTTCAGAAAAAAATTGTAATAATTTCCCTGATAATTCAATTTACAAGACCAAATAAAGAACTTTGTGATTTAATTTAAGAAGGCGTCTCGAACATTAAAATGGAGGACTATTGAGTTACTCAGACCAACTCTGAATATTCTAACGCCCCATTGAATTTGACATTTGTGAAAATGTCGGGGCCAACTGGTGACTTGCGCATTGGTTATAGTGGCAAACAATAGTGAAAAATCTTTAGCAACATAAAAGTAATCATACATTATTTAACAGATTATGTAGGGACATGTGATATCGTACCCATAGAGATCCCCCTAGATCTGCCGGGGTTGCGGAAAAGTCCAAGAGGGTTACCGTGGCCCCTGGCACAGGCAACTGAAGGAACACGGGTGGGTTTTAGTAAGTAAGAGTCTGACACGCCCTCCCGCTCCGCCCAGAGCGGGAGAAGTTATTTGATAATTTTCGATCCACAAAAAAAAAAAAAAAGAGGTCCCCTAGATTAGCCACACAACTGGAATGTGTGTGCCGCAGCCGCGGTATAGTAAGTATGTACCTACAGGTACCTATGCACCCCTAAATTGAAACCACAGCAATGTTGTGTAGTGTTCAGTTGTAAAAAAATCTATAAGTAGCACCCAAAGAGATTTAAGATATTTACTAAATAGTTTATTGTCTTTGGTAGCACCTCTATATATGAACCCCTTTTTCATAATTTTCGGCATTTTCAAGGTTGTACTATACTACCTAAGTTTTCAATGTATATAACGGCGCAGGATAGCTATATCAGAAGTGGCCATCGTGTTAGAGGTTCGGCAGCTTGAATGTCATCAGGATTGTGCCGAAATAAGCAGTTCGTCGTGGAATTTAGTGTTTTATCTATGCGTAAGGCTAATTTGGTCTGTGGTACGACAGCGGCTCCCCTGACATCATCTAGCATCAGAAGACAGCCGCAACGTAACCATCGATACGACGGACGCTCTGCTAGAGTGACAGTAATCAGCCAGTGTCACTCTTATCTGACCTCTTCGGTGATTCCAGTAAATTCGTAATAAAACTAGGTGGCGCCGCTTACTGCGCCGTCATATTAATATCTCAGCTACAATGTTCCAAAGAAAGTTTACCTCACAGAAACTCGCCAGTGAAACCACCCTTATTCTTTGCTTAATAAAATAAAACGTGAATTGCGCTTCATGACATTTATGATTATTACCTACAGTTGTTAATTTTGCGCACAAATTGGTATTTTACTTAATAACTGAAATTCCTTTAATCCTCAAATTTAGTATAATAGACCTGGAAGGGAAGTGTTTTCAGCGAAGATTAATATTAATGCTGTAATAAATTGTTACCGCAGCGAGCATTTTTCAACCAAGAATTACCTTTTTGGTTATATTCCTCATGCTTTATAGAGTCATGTAATCTTTTAAATCGTTGGTTATTTTGTGGGTTAATAGGTAAATGGGTTAGGAGGGGCTCGTGGCTAAACAAAAGCCGCACGGGTCGATCGTAGGTTAAGCTATGGTTTCTGCGACAAGTTTGTGGATGGGTGACCAACCATTACATATCGAAACTCCTGTATGCCTCGGAAAGCACGATAAGCCGTTGCTCCCGGCTTTTATTCGTAGATCTTTGACATTCGCTACGGGTAGTCAAAAGCCCGAAAGTTTGACAACCAGTCTTATCTTGGCAATGAAAGAGGCTTTAAATTTCAATATAAATATATACAGGGTGGAAACTTTCAGCGGGGCAGTAAGGGGAAGTACCTTATCCGTTGCAGCTACGCGAAAATGGTCTTAGGAGACTTTCCATATTTTTTTATGGAATTTTGATCCCCATTCACAGATTTTCAAAAAAAAATACAGTTAGCAAGAAAATAGCCATTTTACACAAAAACATTTTTGATGCCAATCGATCCTGTCTCTAATACTGATCAAAAACTTCTATGGGACTAACCATCGTTGGAGTACTCAAAAAGTCACAAATTTCAAAAAACTTTTCCCTTACATTTTGTAAAGAATTTATGTAACTGAAACACAAAAAAAAAAAAAAAAAGACAAATGATCACGTAGAATTTAACACATATCAAAAAGAAGGCGTATTAATTTTCATTTTTTATTAACTAACATAACTTGATGATGTTATTCTTATTTAAAATGTTGCTGTTTCTTGCCCTACGATATCAAGTGCTCGAAGTGACCGCCATTTTGGCGAATACATAAATTGATTCGTTTCTGTACCGACCTAGTGGCTGCTGACAATTTAATTCTGTGAACATTGTTTTTTATTTAATAATAACGAGTTTGTAATTTGAATTGTTTTTAAACTTATCACAAAAAGATCTCAACCGTCACTAAAATAGCTTTTGCGTAAAATTTTCATACAAAATGTACTGGAAAAGTTTTTTGCAATTTGTGATTTTTTGAGTACTCCAACAATGGTTGACCCTATAGAAGTTTTTGATCAGTATTAGAGACAGGATCGAAAGGCATCAAAAAATGTTTTTGTGTAAAATGGCTATTTTCTTGCTAACTGTATTTTTTTTTAAATCTGTGAATGGGGATCAAAATTCCATAAAAAATTATGGATAGTCCCCTAAGACCATTTTCGTGTAGCTGCAAAGGATAAGGTAATTCCCCTTACTGCCCCGCTGAAAGTTTCCACCCTGTATATATTATGTATGTATTTTTTTGGTGTACTTACATAATAAAGAGTACCTATTCTATTCTATCAGATAAAAGGTCTTAAGTAGCAGACCTGTCTATGATTGCAGTAGCTTGCAACTTTTTCTAACATTACACTAGTTCTAACATTCTAATAGTCATATTATAATATTATACTCCACCATGGTAATTCAGGGGGACTCAATGTTATATAATCTGTTTTAGATATCTATTATTACGATATCAATATCGTCGATAGTTCCCAATAACATTAAATCGACCGTCAGTAATCGACAACGCGTTGAATGCCAAGAGTAATTTACGTTGCTCCCTCAAGGCCACTGTAACTGCCCTATCATAATTCTCAAGGGTACTACGTTTACCAAGTTCAAGTACAAAGTTCCGTAGCTGTTTGAACTTGACGATAAATCATAGGTACTATCTTGACCATAGGTTCTGAACGTGGGAGATAACGCTCCTTCATGGGCATTTAAGACTTCCAGGGTAGAAGACCCAGAAAAAATTAAGGGACGTTGAGATGAGGTGTTATGACTATATCATATTACACGTTTTAATATAATCGTGACAATAGTTGTTTCAGATGGTAAGTATAAGGAGGCTTTAGAAAAAAAAAACTCAAAACAAAATGGTGGCCAAAATAAGGTTGTGACTAGACGGTTATATTGACGTGTTATAATGTAAAAAGTCGTGCGCAGAAACTATTATAACATACTTATACCAGCGCAGTATTTTATATTGTAAATAGAAGTAAAATAAAAATCTACTTACTAAAATTGCTTAGAAAGTAGAAATAAAAAATAGCACAAAAAAAAGTATTTTTGTTTTTGGTGATTAAATAAAGAAATTAAATTAAACATAAACACAAAATAAACTCGGATCTTAATAACGCACTTGCAACGATTATTCATACTCATAAAAGAATCTGAAGTCGGTGTCTTTGCAAATTCCGGAAGTCGGTGGTAAAAACTAAAATACAGAATTTTAGTTTTTACCACCGACTTCCGGAATTAAAGTTATTTTCACTTTGTACTGTTTGTTGCTTGGAAGTTTTTATTTTTAACTTTATAGTTATGGTACCTACTCCACCCACACCAATTCGAAAACGATCATCCATAATAATATATTGTTTGTTTTTTTTTTAAACCCCTCGACTTTTTTAGATAAAGTTTATATGGTTTGTTTGGTCTACCAAACAAAAAAAATCATTAAAATCAATTCATAATTGGCAGAATGATCGCGTAACAAACATACAAAAAAAAACACATTCGAATTGAGAACCTCCTCCTTTTTTTAAGTCGGTTAAAAATGAGGTTATCGATATCTCCTTGTGGGATAAGGTCCCAGTCTCAACGACGATGCATGAAAAGTTCACTGTCAGATTTTCGGGAAAATTTGATAAGCCCTTCGTTGGATTTTGTCCCACACATGCTCGATTGGATTTTAATTCGGGTACTGCGCGGGCCAGTCCAGAGTTGCCACATTATGTTGCTGCGGCCACTGAGTTACCACTCGAGCCGCATGTGGGCGCGTATTATCATGCATAAGCATAAAGTCTTGACCCAGGTTCTAAGGTTCAGCATCTAAGTTGTCGTGAACCCAAACGAGGTCGGTTCTCCCGCCTATGCGTAATCCCACACCATTATTGTTCCACCTTGGTATGGATGGACTTCCTAGGGATTTCGCAGGCGGCTCTCACGTCCAGTTGTTCGCCAAACACGTATTTTTTGTGAATCTGGATGAAAGCCGAACTGGTATTCATCAGGGAATAACACTCTAGCCCATTAGCGATCGTTCCAAGCCAAATGTTCATTTGCCCTCTGTAACGGTTGTCTGCGATTGCCTCGTCGTAGTGCTGGAATCCGATGTGGTGTACGAGCATGAAGGTTGACTTCGTGCAGTCTCCACCTGACAGTTTGATTGCTCACCAGCACCTGATGCTCCGACTGTAAGTTCAAAACCAATTGCCTTGCTGTAGCGACAGGTTGTCTTTTCGCGCTTATATGTAAACATTGGTCTTGTCTTGTAATTTGAATATTCCTGGTGTGCCACTCAGCCACCTCCTCAGTGTCCCGGTAGCGAGACCACACTCTTGAAAAGACGCTTTGACTGGTGGCAATGACATTAGCAACATTGTACTGGATCGCGCCCACTTCTAGCATGCCTATTGCTCTCAACATCTCTTCTCTGGTTAAATTTCGGTGTTCCACTTTGTAGGAAAAACCAAAAATCAGTATGAATGTGAGAGAAATTTAATTTCGATTAAAAACAATTTCGTTTTTAAAACACACAGAGACGTGATAAACTTAATTTAAATTTACCGCCTCTGTCATATATATATTTTTTTAATTTGAATTGAATTTACATCTTTTTTTGGACAGTACTTTTAAAGTTATGATACTAAACCTTAAATATCCGTATACACTGTTGATGTGTGTAGATATATTGTAATAGTAACTGCAGTACCATTGGCTTTGCCCACGTGACCGTGTTCATTTTAGACACAGCCGGTCTTATTTCAAAACAACGTTCTTCTGTAGACATGGTTTAGACCATCGAGCCTGTTTTTGAAATAAGAACCTAACCGAAATCAAAATAATAATAATAAATATCGTCTGACATTGCACACAGCACCATCTAGTTCCAAGTTAAGCACTTAATTAAGGCTTGTGTTATGGATACCAGATGGTTGATACACTACTTAAATACATTTTTTTTCGTAAATACATACATATTATAAATTTACATCCATGACTCGGGTACAAATGTCCATATTCATCATACAAACATTTGCCCCTACCGGGATTCGAACCCAGGACCATTTGGTTTCGCTGACTACACTTAGCCACTGTAGCCACTACACCAAACGTGTCGTCAAAAAATACAAGTTCTTTTTACAAAGCTGACAACTTAGCCCGGCCTTAGGTTGTCAAGTTTGTATTAAGAACTTCACTATAGTCGGCATAGAGTTTGAAATACAAAAAATGGTTCGAATGTTTAGGCTCGTGATAAAGTTAGATCGTGCTTTATAATAAGACGGAGCAAGTTTATTGTTAACATTGTCAATATATTCAATCTACTCGACAGTTTTTCTCATTGATTCCAGGGCTAAGGTAAGGTTGGACGCCTCAGGTTATGTTATGGCATATCAAATAGGTACCATTGGCGTAGGATTTTTTTAAAGGTTTTTCACATTATTTGTTTTTAATTGATGAAATTTTCGACATCTCCTCGAAAGTAACATTTCCACAGTATTAAGTTATGTTAGCTTAATGATATTATAGACTTATGGCGTACTTTAAAAAGACACCGGTGACGAAAATTAAAAACGAAAACTATCATCCTGAGAAATTAAGCGGTTACCTTACCTATGAGTCCATGAATGATTTATACACTGCAATTGTTGGCGACGCCGGCTGCACATCTCGGCGAAGTGATTAGTGCGTGGTGTGTAAACAATAAACAGTGTGTTAACGAGGCCGGCTGCCAAGCCCGGCAAAGTGATTAGTGCGTTGTGTGTGAACAATAAACGGTGTTAAAGACTGATAAGCAACGTTCTAATAAGAACCGGTCGTATGAACCCGCGCGCGAAAAAAAAAAGACTGGGCTGAATGCCAGATGCGTCACCGGCGCGGCGGGGCGCCGCTCGGCCGCCCGATAATGTAAACAAAGCATTTTTACGACTTGGGTTTATTTGAATGGTGCTAACACTTGTGTTTTTTGTTATGGTAAGGAACGGGGCTTTAAGATAGCGGAGTTTCGTTTGAAATAGGATAGTATTCATGTAATCAAATCGTTCGTTAGTATGACGCAACCATAAATCATAACTTTGTTTTCAAATAAATGGTTATAGTTCGAAAAAACGAGCGATGACCTATATTGTTTAAGGTTTTAAATACATTATGTGTATATACTTAACGCAAAACTAATAAAACCACATAGCATTAGTACAATATGTACTATTTACGAGCGCCCAAAGTTGAAAAAATTTGCCGACGGCAAAAAAATAACAATGGCCGCCAAGACAATGGAAACAAAATGTTGTTTTATAAATATAAATCTGATACGTAGAATAAAAATATTGGTACCTGTGGAAAGCTTATTTAATGCTTCAACTTTGTTATAAAAGTAGTGGTATTAGAATAACACACTGTACTAAAATAAGGATCTGAAAACACATACACGTAATAACAATAAACATGAATCGGTCAGCGCCGGTTGTGGAATAAAACCGAAATTACGTAATATTTTTTCACTCACCGATCTTGAAATCCTGCAGTAATTCACTTCACTATAATATTTATCACATACTTAAACAGGCCATAGCACTTAAAACACTTGAAAACCCACTTAAAACACAAATTATTTATCACGTAAACAACACACGCGCGAGTCGTACGCCACTGACAAGACGTCATATTTTTTTAATTATTTGATTTTTTTGGTTGAACGCTTGAAGTGTTGTCATACATCCTAGTACGCGGCACAGAGTCAAGAAATCAACTAAATACACGGAATGTGTGTGTCCGACCTTATAGTAAAGCAATAAAGGTTGAAATAAAATAAAATAAAATTAAATTTAAAGGGAACTCGCGTTCACTCGTTCGTTAAACTTAATTGTTGGAGGGGGGCCGACGTGACCAGAGTACGTTCAAGCGGAAGTGAAGGACTCTAGTAATAAGAATTGTAAGTAAAGTGAATATTGTTATATTATCGTTAACATATGTTTTTGTGTGTTTATCATGACGAGGTACCTGAATAAATAAGAAATAGCGTAACGGACCTCGTCCCGGTAAAGTTTTGACCCTAGATAGGGAATTGTATAATAATCTGTATTTATTTGTGCTGCCCTCTGATTGGTCAAAATAAAGTGACCCGATGTGGGCGTGACCACCAGAGGGCACCAGCAGTAGAGTCACAATTATTAGGAAAAATTATATAAATAGAGCAGCCCTGCGCGGTTGAAATCAGTCCTCGGCCATCCATTGAAGAATAAACATCAAGTTATAATCAAGCAAGTGTTTCATTAACAAGTAAGCCAATCCTCGACCTGGTCTTAGTGTCCTTCAAGAGAATCCCCAACAATTCATGGTCCTTCGAGAGCCGAATGCAAGACTGAAACCAAGAAATGCAGTGTTGCCGCTACCAAGAAACATAAGAAACCACCGCTGATCCCTCAAGAAAAGTCAGTGAAACGTGTGGTAGCAGTGTCGCGATACGTGTGGTCAGGTAGGGAACAGAGTCGTCAAAACGTGAATCGTCAAAACGTAATCGTCAAAACGTGAGTCGTCAAAACGTTAGTCGTCAAAACGTAATCATCAAAACGTTCAGGATCGTCAAAACAAACACGCGTATCGCTGCGTTCGTCATTTCGCCGGAACCCTCGTCGAATCTACGCTCAAGAACACAACAGAATAAGGTACTTTGTGTCAACAAGGTAGCGGGCCTACCACTACTTGCGACCACGAAGAAAAGTACCTTAGGGGGTGTTGCGACTTGGAAACAGGTAGATTTCCTATTGAAGATTCGTCGGGATTTGCTGGGAAGATATTAGAAGGTGTTCTTCTCGAAGCTAGAAATGATGACACGAAGCCGCAAAGGGGACAGCACGAAATCAACCACAGAGGAAGAGACCAGCGGCGGCGACACAACGACAACAGAAACTACGTCGGGTGCCACGTCAGAAACAGTCACCGACAGCGCCACGGCGACCGAGGACACAACCATGGTCGAGGACGTAGACGCCACCATGGTGGAGAAACGCAAGAAGAAGCAGCCCAAGTCGGTTTCTAAGAAGAATCCCAATAAGAAAAAGGAGTTAGAAGCACGACTGGAGCTCGAAAAGTTGCAGCTGGAAGAAATAAGAGTCAAGACTAAGCTCGCTAGTACCAAGCTGGAACTGGCACGCGCAGAAGATGACACGGACCTGAGCGGACAAGAAGAAGAAGAAAATGAAAGGGTCGAAGCCGCCGCAGCCGAAGCAACTGCAGCATGGGTGTCGACAACGAAGAGTGCGGAGCGCAACGAGGGGGAGCCGCCAAATGGGTTGCCCGCCCCAAAGACCGCGATCGCCGCACCAAGTCACACCAACCAGCTGGCCGAAGCAATTCTTCAAGCAGTCAAGTCCGCGTCAGAAAACAAAACGTCATCGTTCGTGCAACGAGCCCCGAAGTACGTCAGCGAGCTACATCAGTTCGAGGGCGACGCCTGCGACTGGATGGCCTTCAAAGCGACGTATGAAGACACCCGCTCGCTCTTCTCAGACACAGAGAATATGGGAAGGTTGAGAAAGGCCATCAAAGGCAAGGCAAAAGAAGCCGTGAAATCGCTATTATTCACGCAAATAGACCCACAAGAAGTCATAATAGCATTGGAACGCCGTTTTGGACGCCCGTCGTATCTCATCAGAAGCGAGATAGAAAACATAGAGAAGCTTCCCCCCATGTCAGAAGACGCAAGAGAATTGGTGCGCTACGCCGGGGCAGTAGCCAACACCGTCAGCATCGTGCGGCTAATGAAAAGACAGAGTTACCTGCATTCGAGCGACATTTCAAGCAGAGTCATCGAGAAGATGTGTACATTAGTGCGATTCAAGTGGTACGAGTACCGAGCGCAGAAAGAAGAAGAAGATGAGCCCATACTCCTGAGCCTCATGCATTTCTTCAACAAAATGGTAGATCAATTCGAGATGCACGAGTACGTGGGATCCAAAGTGAAGAAAGAAGGCATGAAGTCGCGGACACGGACCGGGTTCTCTCGCGGCGTGCACACCACTCGAGCCGCAAAGAAACCAGAAGATTACACATCAGAAGACGACTCTGAAAGCGAACGCGAATGCAGCAAGAAGTCGGCAACGGTGTGTTCCTGCCAGGAAAATGGCCAGAAGGAACGCAAGAAGATCACCTGCCCGCTGTGCAAAAGCGAACACACTCTACTGAAGTGCAAAAGGTTCAGCGACGCGTCAGTTAAAGAAAAATGGGAACTGGCAAAGAAGTCCGGACTGTGCTACAGGTGTCTAGAAGGGGGACATCGAGGCTTCAGCTGCAAAGCGAAGCCATGCAGCAAATGCAAGAAAGGTCACCACACGGTACTGCACTACGAAGAGACCGCGAAGCCGCAGACGCAAGAAACGACTGCTCAGATAAGCTCCGCGGTTAACGCAGCACGCTCGCTATCAAGAGCCTACTTGAAGATCGTCCCTGTGGAATTAATGGGGCCAGAAGGGAACGCCTGCGTCTACGCTCTCATGGACGAAGGCTCTACGGTCACATTAATTGAGGACTCCGTCATCGAGCAGATTGGGGCACAGGGACCAGAAGAAGAGCTGCGAATAGAAGGCGTAGGCGGCCACCGCCTGGACCAGAAATCTAAGAAGATCGACATCAAGATTCGTGGTATGTTCGGCCGTACCATCGAGAAGCTAACTGGGTACACCGTAAAGAACCTGCACCTGTCGCCTCAAGAAATCGACGAAAAAGACTTAGAAGGCTGCGCGCATCTAGAAGAAATACGCGACCAGCTGAAATACCCCAACGCCAAGCCGACGGTGCTCATCGGTCAAGATAACTGGAATCTGATCGTCTCTCAAGAAGTCAAGCATGGCCACCGCAGCAAGCCTGTTGCCTCGAGAACGCAGCTGGGATGGGTGCTACACGGGGTACGGTTCAGCAGCAGCACTCCAGTCAGAATCGTGAATCACCTCGTCACACAGTCCGGCGCCAAGAACGATCACCTGGAGAAACTCATAAGGGATCACTTTGACATCGAAGCGCTGGGAATCGCCAATAAGAAGCCGGCGAACGACATCGATCAACGAGCGCTACAAGTCCTGGACGCCACCACTAAGAGACTGACCGACGGGAGATTCAGCACGGGGCTCATCTGGAAGACAGACGACGAACAACTACCCGAAAGCAAGACGTCGGCGGCGCGACGTCTGAAAGGAATACAGAAGAGATTCGCAAAAGATGAAGAGTTTCAGAAGAAATACACAGAGCAGATCAACAACTTGATCGTCAGCGAGTATGCAGAGAAGGCCAGAGAAGAACCCACCTCCGCAAGGACTTGGTATTTGCCACACTTCGCAGTCGTCCACCCACAGAAGAAGAAAATGAGATTGGTCTTCGACGCCGCGGCTAAGTCGAATGGAAGATCACTCAACGACGCGCTACTGGCCGGACCCGACCTGCTGCAGTCATTGTTTGGAGTGCTGCTACGGTTTCGTCAAAGTGCAGTAGCAGTGGTGGCAGACGTCAAAGAAATGTTCCTGCGTGTAAAAATCAACGAGGAAGACAGAGACAGTCTTCGATTCCTGTGGCAAGACAAGGAATACAGGATGACGTCATTAATCTTCGGGGCGGCGTCATCTCCATGTACGGCGATCTACGTCAAGAACAAGAACGCTAGCGATTTCGAAGAACGACATCCAGAGGCGGCAAGAGCAATCACACGCAACCATTACATGGACGACTACTTGGCGAGCTACCCAGACGCAACAACGGCAAGAAGAATAGCCAGTGAAGTCGACTCGGTCCACAAGAAAGGAGGGTTCTTCCTACGCGGCTGGGCGAGCAATCATCCAGAAGTTACAGAAGGGCTCCTGTCCGAGGACAGCACGGGCACGATTCGACTGGGTGAGCAAAAGGACCAGGTGGAAAAGACTCTCGGGCTGAACTGGAACGTGAAAGAAGATAGTC
The DNA here is from genome assembly GCA_937001585.2 of Brachylomia viminalis. NCBI lineage: Eukaryota > Metazoa > Arthropoda > Insecta > Lepidoptera > Noctuidae > Brachylomia > Brachylomia viminalis. The sequence goes on from OW443299.2 coordinate 18,911,737, forward strand.
TACACTTCACGCTGACACTGAGAAACACTCCAGAAGAAGCCATCGATGGCAGGCGCGCTCCCACGAAGAGGGAAGCGACGAGCGCGGTCATGACCGTGTTCGACCCGCTCGGTTTAGCCGCTCCCATCACGATCCAGGGCAAGATTATGCTGCAAAACCTCTGGAGAAGCGGCGTGGAATGGGACGAGAAAGTACCACCCGCGAGACAAGAAGAATGGTCCAGATGGCTACAAGACCTCAAGAAGCTAGTGAATCTGCGTATCCCGCGCTGTCTGACAAGAAACAGCGACGAAGGGGAGCTCCACACGTTCTGCGACGCTAGCGAGAAGGCTTACGCGTGCGCGGTGTATTGGCGCACGCAACGTCCCGACGGTCAAGTGGAAGTAAAACTCCTAGCGGCGAAGGCAAGAGTGACACCGCTGAAACCCACCTCGATCCCCAGACTCGAGCTGCAAGCCTGTCTCCTGGGCAGCCGTCTCGCCACTAACGCGCAACAAGAAGTGGATCTACGCGTCGAAAGAAGATACTTCTGGTCAGATTCAAGAACGGCGCTAGCATGGATCAAGTCCGACCCTAGAAGATACAAGCCATTCGTCGCGCATAGACTCGCCGAGATCGAAGAGTTGACCCGACATAAAGAATGGCGATGGGTACCTACCAAGCACAACGTCGCGGACGACGCCACACGAGACGCACCCAAGGACTTCAGTAAAGAACATCGGTGGTTCACGGGGCCGTCATTCCTCTACGAAAGCCAAGAAGAGTGGCCACAGGAAAACAAAGAACCCCTCAGGAACACCGAAGAAGAGAAGCCAAACGCCGTCACACTGAGCGCCAGAAGAGTCGCGCCCACCATCGTTCCAGAACCGGGGCGATTCTCACGATGGACAAGATTGCTGCACGCGACGGCAAGACTTCTACAAATTGTGGACGCTTTCAAACGAAGTATCGCCCACAAAACGCTTAGCACCAGAAGAATCACCAGGAAAGGTGACCCAACATGGAAAAAGGCACAGAAGAGAGATAAGAAGCCGCTCGTCGTGAAGAAAAGAAGCGAAGAATTGAATCTTCGCCCGAAGTCTGCATTGTACGTGGAAAAAGCCGAGCGACTTTTAATTCAACGAGTCCAAGAAGATAGTTACCCAGAAGAATTGGCCGCCTTGAGAAGACAGAGCGACCAAGCCCACAAGCTCAAAAACTTCGCCATCAAGTTTGAAGACGGCATGATAAGGTTATCGACCCGCATAGGCGCGGCTAAATACCTAACGACCGCCTACAAAAGCCCCATCGTGTTGGACGGACGCCACCGGATCACCCAACTACTAGTGAAACACGTACACGAGCGTCTGAACCACGGCAACCATCAGACGGTGATGAACGAGCTGCGGCAACGGTACTGGATTCCTGGGCTAAGAAACCTCGTCAAGACGACGGCAAGAGACTGCGGGTGGTGCACATTGAAGAAGAAAGCACCACAACTAGTACCCCAGGGCGACCTACCGCAAGAAAGGCTGTCTAGTACAAGCCCTCCCTTCACATGTGTGGGCGTGGACTATTTCGGCCCACTACTGGTCACCGTGGGACGACGCGTCGAGAAGAGATGGGGCGCCTTGTTCACGTGCCTGACGACGCGTGCAGTCCATCTGGAGTTGGCCGCATCACTAACGACCGACTCCATGATGTTGGCTCTAAGAAGAATGATCGCCAGAAGAGGGACTCCTAAAGTCATCATGAGCGACAATGGCACCAACTTCACAGGTGCAAGTCGCGAGCTACAAGCGGCTACCAACGAGATCGGCATAGTATGGAGGTTCATTCCCCCGGGAGCCCCAAACATGGGAGGCTCTTGGGAACGGTTGGTGCGCTCAGTGAAGACCGCACTAGCAGCGACACTCCACGAAAGAAGACCGAAAGAAGAGGTCTTGCACACTCTGCTACTGGAAGCAGAACATGTGGTCAATTCGCGGCCCCTATTCGCCGTGAACATTGACCCCAATGAAGAAGAAGCATTGACACCCAATCACTTCCTTATCGGGAGGTCCAGCGGAGCCCACATGTTTGGCTCATTCGACGACGCCGAGCTCATCGGTTCTCCCTCATGGAGAACGTCTCAGCGCCTGGCCGATCACTTCTGGGCCAGGTGGGTGCGAGAGTACCTGCCTACACTCTCGCCCCGTTACTTCCAGGGTCCCCATTACCGGGATCCCTCCGTTGGCGACCTCGTCCTGCTGGTGGACCACACCCTGCCACGCTGCTCGTGGCCACGCGGCGAGATCAGCGCGGTCTACCCCGGGCCAGATGGAAGAACCAGGATCGTCGACGTCCGCACCTCGGCGGGCGTGCTGCGCCGGCCAGCTTCTCGGCTGGTCGTGATAGTGCCAGCGACGTCACCCCTGCAAGATGAGGTGCAAGGCACCGAGGGGGAGACTGTTGGCGACGCCGGCTGCACATCTCGGCGAAGTGATTAGTGCGTGGTGTGTAAACAATAAACAGTGTGTTAACGAGGCCGGCTGCCAAGCCCGGCAAAGTGATTAGTGCGTTGTGTGTGAACAATAAACGGTGTTAAAGACTGATAAGCAACGTTCTAATAAGTGAGAATAAGTGAAGGACTCTAGTAATAAGAATTGTAAGTAAAGTGAATATTGTTATATTATCGTTAACATATGTTTTTGTGTGTTTATCATGACGAGGTACCTGAATAAATAAGAAATAGCGTAACGGACCTCGTCCCGGTAAAGTTTTGACCCTAGATAGGGAATTGTATAATAATCTGTATTTATTTGTGCTGCCCTCTGATTGGTCAAAATAAAGTGACCCGATGTGGGCGTGACCACCAGAGGGCACCAGCAGTAGAGTCACAATTATTAGGAAAAATTATCTAAATAGAGCAGCCCTGCGCGGTTGAAATCAGTCCTCGGCCATCCATTGAAGAATAAACATCAAGTTATAATCAAGCAAGTGTTTCATTAACAAGTAAGCCAATCCTCGACCTGGTCTTAGTGTCCTTCAAGAGAATCCCCAACAGCAATCTTCTTTGATTCGGCAAACACGTCAAACTATTTTGGCAACTAAGGACCTTGCATCGCCACAGGAATTGTAACCACAAGACCAACGAAGTCCAATTATGTAATTTCTTATTTTTACTTTCCTGTAATACCTGTGTATTTATATAGGTACTTGCAAACGAGACACATTTTCTGGTCTGACCCCAAATATACTGTACCGTGGAGTTAATTAAAAGACAGACCGGTAAATTACCTTACTCGGGCAGAATTATTTGCCCTTTATTTTTTGGTTACAATTTGCTGAGGAAATGTCCCTACTGACGTGAACAAACGTGCTTCGTTTACCCTCTTTTTCTTGTCAACCCTGAAAAGTTGACTTCTGACGCACAAAACTTTTGGATCAAATCAAATCATCTCTTGGCTGTCTCAACAACATAACTTAGGTACCCAGTTATTCACTGAGAAACAACTGACTGGGACGAAAAATAAAATCATTTGTGAGAAAACCTGAGTCTCGGATTTGTGAAAGAATAGGTATTACGGGATCCTGCTTAATCATTAAAATAAATACAAAATCAACATACTCGTCATCGGTTTAAACGCTTACCATTCCACAGATAACAAAATACAGTACTGTAGAGGTTTTAGCTGGTTTTAGCCAACATGGCTTTACCATGCAAACTTCCTGAATATTTTATGAGTCGACAGAATTGACATCAGCTTTATGAGCTGACAGCGCGCGTCACGAAACGAAATGAGAAGCATTAACCAGAAATGATTATCACATTAGTGATAAATACACCTTTCATTGTCCGTCCCGTTACAGTTCCTAATGAATAGTGGATATTTATTTGGAAAACTCATTTATGAAATCGATAGGTGCTTCGTTCGTCTAAACAGGGGAGGGTCTCTAAAGTGGATTATAATAACAGACAGTGTGTTATTAACTTAATTGTTTTCGGCTCATTATTACGTCATAACGGCCTTCTGCGGTATCATTATCAATCACTTAGTAATATCAAACGAGATGGGAACGATGTTTATGTTGTTAAGGGAAAAATACTCATGCACAGGAATGGGTAGCATGCTGCGACAAAAGCTTTCGTAGTAAGAATTGAGAAACCTCCTCCTTTTTTGAAGTCGGTTAAATGATAAATGATTTTATTTCTGTAAGTAGGTTTTTACAAACACTTTTACACGTCAATCATATTTTTTTTTAAACTAGATGAGGTCGGCGTTTCCTATCTGACTACTCTGAGAAGAAAGGCCAAAACAAACTCAGAGGTCACCGTCTCTTTTAAAGTCCAGACAGAATCTTGGTCAGATCATGTGAAGGCTATGTAGATCGGTGTCTGAAATGGTCTTTTGAGGAAAGAACCACACAGATTGAGTGGACCTGTCCAGTCAGTGCACGCAATTGTCAGCAATCGTGCAGCTCAACTCAGAACTTAAGGAGCTCAACGATTCGACGAACAATACCAAAGAAGGGACATTTGAGTAGGCCGCACAAGTTACTCAAACTGCCAGATCATGATTACACTAAGAGTAAAAATACAAAAAAAAGCAATGACCAACATAGTTCTCACATTCACAATAGTTAAAATAATAGCATAATACTTTACAAAGTAAATACTCTTGTCATAGTATAATAAAAATAAACGAATTTCAATTTTTCAGTACAAATCGGCAATTTCATACTTTAACCCCTAATACTTTTCGTATTATCAAATCAGAACTGGTTTTTTTGACAGTACTATAACATGGCAATTTCGCGTTGTGTGTCAATTCGATAAACATTTAATTTCCTTGAACATACTTGTATCTGTGTTAAACTCGTTGTACCTCCTTTTTTAACCAATCTGCATGGTCCTCAATGATTATGTCCGGATTTTATATACACATTGACATTAATGAATTTTATTTACATAATATGTATTATGTACGAAAAGTATTAGGGGTTAAAGTATGAAATAATTGCCGATTTGTACTGAAAAATTGAAATTCGTTTATTTTTATTTTAATTTAATTTATTTATTTAATCAAAGTAATGACCATTATTATCTATACATTGCTGCCATCTAATAGGAAGGTCATTTATGCCTTTGCGATAGAACTCTCGTGATCTAGATTCGACAAACTGTGAAAGCATTTTGTACTGCCTCCTGAGAAGAAAACTTTTTATCACGTAGAAATTTGTCCAAATGACGAAAAAAATGGTAGTCCGTTGGAGCAAGGTCTGGCGAATACGGAATGGTTTCTAATTGCAGTTCCTGTAGAGTTAAAACAGTTTCTCGTGTTGTATGAAGTCTCGCGTTATCATGGAGCAATAATGGTGAAGATCGATTCATGAGTCGGGTAGTTTGGCTTGGATCGGCTTCCACCATCTCTTTCAAGTCATTGTTATTCACCTGTGTGGGCGAACTTTCACGTGGTTCGTTCTTCAAATCAAAGTTTCCATGACGAAAGCGTTTAAACCAAAATCGTACGGTGCGTTCATTAGCAGTCCCCTCTCCAAACGCAACATTGATATTGCGAGCTGTTTCTGCCGCGTTAGTTCCGCGTCGGAACTCGTATTAAAAAATAACTCGAATTTTCGAAGTATCCATCTTTCTTGTCTAAGCTGAATAAAAAAAACAACTGAAAGTCGATAATCGATTGTGGCACATTTTTTAAAAGAAGAACTTCATAGGTACCGTGTGAAAAAAGTTTCACTCAAAAATCTCAAACCATGAAGGTTCTAGGTCAATTCGAAGTACCTAATACAATAAAACGGCAATTTCATACTTTAACCCCTATTATAAGATGTTAGCAAAGATTAACAATATTAATATCCCTGACTTCACTAAAAACCTGAAATATGTAAAACTGAGAAATGTTAGTACCCAAAAAGCGAATAATCATTGATTCCGGTCTGGTGTAACATGTTTGAAACTGAAAATATTATAGCTATAAATAATAAATGAATTTATTTCTTTAGGTAGGTTTGTACAAATACTTTTACACGTCAATCATATTTTGAAAACTAGATGAGTTCGGCGATTCCTATCTGACTACTCTGAGAAGAAAGGCCGAAACAAACTCAGAGGTCACTGTCTCTTTTAAACTCTAGACATAATCTTGGTCAGATCATGTGAAGGCCACGTAGATTGGTGTCTGAAATGGTATTTTAAGAAAAAACCACACAGATTGAGTGCACGCTTATTTCAGTAATCGTGCAGCTCAACTCAGAACTTAAGGAGCTCAGCGTTTAGACGAACAATAGCAAAGAAAGGACATTTAGGAAATAGGCCGCATAAATTACTCAAACTGCCAGATCATGATCAAAACTAAATGGAAAAAAAAAGCTATGACCCACATAGTCCTCACATTATCAATTATTAAAATAAAATAATACTTTACAAAGTAAACATTCATGTCATTGTATAGATAAAATTCATCAATGTCAATGTGTATATAAAAGTTCGTACATAATCTATAGGGACCATGTAGATCGGTTTCAGAAAAGGTCTTCTGAGGAAAGCACCACGCAGATTAAGTGGACCTGTCCCGGCAGTGCACGCATTTGTCAGTAATTGCGCCGCTCAACTCAGAACTTAAAGAGCTCCACAATTCGATGAACAATACCAAAGAAAGGACTTTTGGGTAAGCCGCATAAACTACTCAAACTGCCAGACCATGATTAAAACTAAAACAATGGCCCACATAGTCCTCACAATCACAATAATTAAAATAATACTAATATACTTCTCAAGGTAAGTATTCAAGTCATTGTGTATATTATTATAATAATCATCAAATGTGAATGCAACAGAAAAAAAACCAACAGCCAGTATGCAGAAAATTGGGGAGCAAGTCAATTCCAAGCCTTTTTGTCCGCAATATAATCTTTAATGGTCTAAAAGGCTTTCTAGCACAACTTACGTTTAATGAATGATTTGAATTTAATTAGGATTAGATCTTGAACGTGGCTTGAAAGTTTATTATAAAAGCGTATGTATAATATTGGCATCTGAACGAGCCACCTATTTTCGTGAGCCTTGTTGTAGGTACAACAAACTGGTACGTGTTCCTAGTATTTATATTATGGATAACACTGTATTTTTTAAACAATTTTATATATTTATGGGCATATAAAAGATTTTAAAAAACATAGTGAGAAGCCACAGTCGTTACATTAATCTCCTTAAATTTCTCTCTGAGAGTGTGTTTCGGACTTAATTTATAAATTGATCGAACAGCTCTTTTCTGCAAAACAAAGATAGTCTGAATATCGGCGGCATTTCCCCACAACACAATACCGTACGACATTACACTACGAAAATAGCTAAAGTACATTAAACGGGCTGTCTCTATGTCAGTTAAATTACGAATTTTTCGAACAGCGTATGCTGTGGAGCTAAGCTTTTTTGACAATTGATCTATATGTGGGCCCCACATATGCTATCTCCCGAATTCAATTATTTGCTCTTTATCAATACATTAGTTATCACCTGGCCAACGTGAGGAAGCGCAAACTTAATGCATTTGGTTTTTTTTTTCATTAAGAAGTAAATTATTAAAATTTAAACAGTGAATTACTTTTGAGATCGCACTATTTACATCGTCAGTAACCAGCTGACGTTTAAGTTTAAACAAAAGTGAAGTGTAGTGTGTGTAGTGTAGTGTCATCCGCAAACAACACTATATCATGATTATCCTTTATGAGGTAAGGCAAGTCATTAATATAAATAAGAAACAATAAAGAAGCAAGAGTTGAGGCCTGTGGGCCTCTCATGGCTATAGATCTGGGAGATCTTTTTCCATTAACGTCAACGCTCTGAATCCTATTACTCAAGTATGAAGTAAGAAAATCTAGAGCAGAGTTCCAGATCCCGTAGTGGCGGAGTTTCCTGATTAGCGTTTCATGAAGAACGCAATGGAATGCCTTAGACAAAACACAAAAGAAGCCCAAGACATCGCATTTATCTTCCCATGCATTATTTATATGTCCTAAAAGTTCAATACTGGCGGCATCAGTAGTTGAACTATAAATATTATACTATATATACAAACATACATCATATTATACATATATACTTCAATCATTCAGTGGTAACGTCTAATTCGATCGTTTCCATGCTTGACAAGTTCGCTAAAGGAAACTGGGTCACTCACTGTCTTATATGGCTCATATAGAGATGAGATCACACTCTTACGCACAATTAAATGTTTTGAAATGCACGCCACACATAAAACTGCAAACTATGAGCTGGTAGAGGTTTTTCATGAAATTGTTGACTTTTCTGAAAACGTTACGTAACAGACTGAATACAAAAATATTATTGAAGACTCTGTTTTGAAGACCTATTCGACCACTACTTTGCAGACATACACGTAGATACCTAATTATTTACTCATTTATTAGCAGGCTGATCCTTACTAAAACACACACGATTACCTACTGATTATTTCGTGCTCTGTGCATGCACTTATCAGTACGTAATCGTCTAGACAGGTCCACTCAAATCAGGGTGGTTCTTTCCTCAAAAGACCATTTCAGACACTAATCTAAATGGTCGTCACATGATCTGACCAAGATTTTGTCTGGGCTTTAAAATAGACTGTGACCCCTGAGTTTTTGTCGGTCTTCCTTTTTAGAGTAGTAGGATAAGCAACACCGACTCATCTAGTTTTAAAACATTTTTTTTTTACGTGATTTTATTAAACTATCGTTGCAATACCAATATCTTTGACGGCAATCTGAAAATAAACCAAAGTCAATCGACTGTCAAACAATCCCTTGTGATTATCCCCGTATAATTTATAAGCCAAACCATCTGTTCCTTGGGTATTGATTAGCACGCTAACCGGCCAGGGAGTGCAGTGGCCATGAAACGCTTGCTCAACACCACCTTAACATAGTAAAATCTACCTTAAATATATATCTTTAAGGGTGGTTATGGTTAGAAGATAGAACAAGTTATGCACTCGGCTGAGAAATGCAAAGGTCACAATCCGCTTGGAAAATTGCTTGTTGATATTAAAAGGGACGTTGAAAAATAGGAGTATTATTGCTCATGTATGATGAGTCATATGTTTTCTCATATATAATAGAGCTCAGGTCGTAAATTCTGAAATGTATGCGCATAATTCATGATGGGACACGGAGTAATTGAGAATAATTTGTTATTCGTAAGCGTTGGGGTTGTCCGCGTAATTTAAATGGGTGCTATTGCTTATATCAGGTAAATGGGGAATCTTGCTTATTCAGGGGAAAAGTACTGGAAAATTTTATTACTGGGAAGGGATACGGAAATATACCGTAGGATTTTAGTTTCAGTCGCTTGGTTGGTGATACAATTTTTTATGGATTTCCATAACGAAGTCGGTTTATTATTTAAAGACGAGTTGTTTTATTATTTAACGCCTAATTTTTTTAATTTACTCGAAGATTTTCAAAAATCTGTCAATATAAAGTTAATAGCTTAGATAAATGACTGGTCTCGCTGCGGTCGAGCGCAGCGAGATCAATCATTTATCTAAGGTTAATACACTAGATTATGGACTTTTTATTTAACTGACTTCTAAATTGGAAATATTAAGTAGATTTTTGCAGTCAGAAAATATCAGTGCGGCTCCCCAAACTATTGATATTCCTAACTTTTAGGATGCACATCTTTATAAACCCTCCTATTATTATCATAAAAAAGAAAAAACGTAATCGCAGTCATGAAGAAAACTATAATTTTGAATCCTACCTAAAGCCAGCACAATATATGATAGGAACGCCAGTAGATAGATCAATTTTCATTCATAAACGAAGCACTGAATGAGTTACGAGCACAATTCGAATCAGTCGCGATCGGGAAATGTAAAAAAAATCATGTCGACGTTAATATAACGTCATCCATCTTTGTTTCGAGAATATTTTGTATGGAAACGTTCGGTATAAATAAACGTCACGGGGCGCAATGGAACGTGTCTTTCAATTTTGTTTATTAGGTATAGACTAGCTGCTGTCCGTGGTTTAATTTGTATTCTAGGGGAACTATTTTATAAAGGTAGGTACTCTGATAAAAGACCAAACAATAATAACTTTTCCTTTAGTAAAATGCAGATTGAATTTGAACCCTACCTAAATCCAGCAATATGATAGGAACGCCAATACATAGACCAAATTGCATTCATAAAGGAAGCACTGAATGAATTACGAGCACAATCCGAATCAGTCAAGACCAGGAAATGTAAAAAAATCATATCAACGTTTAAATGACTTTGTAGCGGTATCTACATCGCCACATACGAACTACTCATCACACTGACGTCACGCAAAATCCTGCATCGCGCAAGAAGAGTTTACCGCGCAACTAGCATATATAAAGCGTTCCGACATCAATCGTCGGCCACAAGACACGACACCAGTCTCGTCGGAGGATCCTCCCTTTATTATGGGTATGAGTGAACTTTACACCCTGCTCCTCATACCTCAATAACGTCATCCATCTTTGCTTCGAGAATATTTTGTCGCTGTAATCGTTCAATATCAATAAACGTCACGGGGCGCAATAGACCGTATCTATTTTGTTTATACAATATGTACCTGAATTGATGCACATTATGAAAATAGTTTGTTCAGAATCGTTTACCGAATCAATAATAATATGTCATTTTTAATATAGGTAAGTAAGTAATTTTTTTTCCCGAAAAATAATGAAATCTACGTAACTTACAGTCACACTTCTTCTGTAGAGTAAAAACAAACCAAAATGGACGAAGTATTGTGCGTGCGAAGATGTTATAGGTGACCACAATTTTCTCCCACGGTCAGTTTAACTAATTTAATAAATAAACAATTTACACAATAGTAATAAATGAGTGTATGTATTATGATCATAATATAATATTCTAATTGGGGTGTTTGGTGGTGTACCAAGGTACACCACCAAACACCGGGACATGTTGTATACAGCGTGTATCAGAAAGGTGTGGTAAAATTAAAGGCTGTGGTACAGACCAACAAACTGAACCACTGTTTCCATGGGACAAACATCGTAATCGCGAAAAAAATATCCCATACAGAACTTTAATACCTACTCGACCCAAATGTATAGGATGGCTTTTTTTTTTTTTTTTGACGATGGTATATCATCAAATGACCCCTCCCGCTCTGGGTGGAGCGGAAGGGAGTGTCAGACTCTTACTGACTAAAACCCACCCGTGTTCCTTCCTTGGCCCTTTATGTTCCGGGTCAGCGGTACCCCTTTCGGATGATCCCGCATTCCATGTATAGGATGGCTGATTGGGGCTTGTGGCTAAGTAATAACAGCGATCGATCAGGTTAAGCTACGCTTGCCGCGGTTGGGATGGGTGACCATATTTACATACCAAGACCTCGGAAAGCACGTTAAGCCGTTGGTCCCGGCTGTCATTCGTGGATCTTTGACAGTCGATACGGGTCGTCAAAAGCCGGATAGTCTGACAACCAGTCTTACCAAGGGGTATGGTGTTACCCCAGTAACTGGGTTGTGGAGGTCAGATAGGCAGTCGCTACACGTAAAATACTCGTATTCAGCTGCATCTGGTAAGATTGGAAGCTGACGCCAACATAGTTGGGAAAATGTTAGGCACATGATGATGTATAGGATGGCTGATTATTTTTGGGTACGATATGACTAACTTCCTTTGTAAAAGCCTATACAAAACTTACAGACTATAGAGAGTTACTTGGTCACCCTCGTTTTGAAAACAATAGCCTCATTGCGTAACAAATTTAGGTACGATGGCAATGCCTTTAATTTTGACAATTCAACAACATTAATTGCGTTATTTACGTTGTCAGCAGACGATTTTTTTCTAACAAATGATGCAATGGATTTGGAATTTCCTTCAAAATCTGAAAGATTGTTATCGAAAGTGAGTTAGGCAATTAGAGTGCACGATTTGTATGACGTAAGAAATACCCTATACACCGGTGTAAAATCGAGGCATTCTCTTGCTTCAATGGTTCGGGAATGCTAACTTTGAATCGTCAAAATAGCTCTGACTGAGATCGCTTCAATTTCGAGATTGATAGCAAAATTACTAGGAATTTGACTCACCTCAAATTCCTAGTCGTTTTGCTAACAATCTAAAGGAGAAAATGTCGATGTCGTGAAAGGTACAATGTGAAAAGGTGTTTACAAATTGGACAAGGATCTTCGCAAAAGAGGTTTTCTAGATTTTTGTTCATTGTTATGTTACTTCACCTAGGTTGTATATTATAACATAACATAATAAAAATCTTAAAATCATTCACTGGCCAGCATGAAATGTTTGCACAAAAATTCCTTTTCTAACGAAAGTGAATACTAAGTAAGGACTTTTGAAAATTCGTCCCGCTAGGGGCTTAATAGGGGATGAAAGTTTCTATGGAAGGTCGTAATGTCTGCTGATGGGAACACATCGACACTTCTGTGCAAACACAATTGTTACAAACGCAGGGAGCCTACCGGGAGCCTACGTCTCAGCGGAAGCAGTGACGTCACCTCCAACGAATATTCAACTGGGATTGATTCCTGGTTAATGTTTGGTTAATTATTAATTAGTTATTGATTTTATTGCTGCTTACATTCTTGTCTAATTTTAAATCATATCGATGTATCGAGTTGTATTTTTTTTAAGTTGGCAACATTGATTGTACGCGTATATAAAATACGTTGTAACCGTCTTTTGGCCCCCTTGTTCGCTATTGAACGCCGAATAAACTTCAAGTGTTGTCCCTCCGTGTTATTTCTAGACTGCGCCTACGCCTAGCCGCAGCAGAACCCACATAGAAGACACCCTCACACTCTCTTGAGCCACACAGTATGTATGTATCTTTCTACATACACAAATGTTAGGTTCTGAAGTAGTGAGACATTTCGTAAAACATGTCAATAAAACACCGCAATTACAATTTTCTTCACGGAGACGTACATTTGGAGCACTTACAGTCTGTCCCCCGTAAATGTAGTAAAGTAACTATTTAAACATTTCAGTACCACTGACCCGAGTCAACCTAATAGAATTTAAACGTTTAGAGCTAAAACTCTAACCGTCTTATTACAAAACACGATCTAACTTTAGCCCCAACCTACACATTCGATTTAGTTTTTGTATTTGGAACTTTATGCCGACTTTAGTAAAGTTCTTAATACAAAATTGACAGTCTAAGACCGGACTAAGTTGACAGTTTTGTAAAAGGAACTGTATTTCGATTTCAGTTAGGTTCTTATTTCAAAAACAGGCTCGATGGTTTAAACCATGTCAAAAGAAATCCTTGTTTTGTAATAAGACCGTAAACGTTTAAATTCTATTAGGTTAGGTCAAACTAAGGGTAAATTATAAGGTGACAAGTGTAAAGCGAAGCTTATGTGTCTTTCTTTATTTTGTCTGAATTTTATCGCAAGCCTTGGAAGTTTATAACTCTTTGCTTGTAAGTATTTTTTATGAAATAAAATGCGTTATTAACAAAAATTTTGTTGCTTAGTCATTAAAATATTTAAAAAATCCTTAACTCCAAACAATGTACGAAATCTATTAAAAATACATTTCGAGCCAGAATAAACGACCGCTAACGTTTAATTCTCAAGTGTCGGATATTGTTCGGAAGGCGAGGACTCGAGCAAACTTTGATAAAGCCCGGATATTGAAACTGGGCTTGCATGTTGTTCGACTTGAGAACGGCTTTTGATAAGTGAGTGACAAGTTAATAATGAGACTTTAAGATAAAATATCTTCGCAGTGTAGGTTCTGTGTAAAATAATGAGTAATAGTCTTCTGGTATTGATGATTCGCAAAGGTGATGTTTTATTTAATTTAAATCCTAAACTGTTAACAAAGATCGTATCTTGAGTTCAGTAGTGCTATTCTGCAAAAATCTCACCGTGAATACTGAGGTGAAGTGAGCTTGAAGTGAGCTATCTGGCATTTATGCTAAACTAGGCCTATTTGGCGCAGCCGTGAGGCACACCATACTATTTTAAGTACTTTCTGTTTGTATGTTTTTCTGTATTATTGTGTGCCTGGGTCAAGTAAATTTATTATGTGATTTTGACGTTCAAAAAGTGCTGATTCTCAGCCTAATTTGAATAAATGACTTTTGATTTTTTTTTATTTTGATTTTATTTCTTTCTTCTTTCGTCTTTCTTCTTTCTTTTCTTTCTGTCAATAGTGTCAATCCCTAGCACCGGTAGTGCTATTCTGCAAAAATCTCCCTGTTAAAACTGTGGTGATTTGAGCTTAAAGTGAGCTGTCAATAGTGTCAATCCCTAAGCATCACATGGGATGTTAGTTTACTTTAAGCTCACTTCACCTAAGTTTTCACGATGATATTTTTATAGAATAGCGCTACTGGTCGTTTCAACAAAAAAATCTATATATTTCAAGACAATGTGGACGGTTTCCTGATAAGTTGTATTTTACTGCATGATCGCAAGTGCTACTGCTGAGTATGAGGTCCTGGGTTCGATTTCCAGGTCGAGCAAAGTGTTATTAGGCTTTTCAATCTGGAATTTCTCAATCGCAACCTGGTGTCTGGAATTTGTGCCCGATGGTGGCACTAGGCTCGCCCTCTATTACATGGGACTTGAACATAGCTAGCGAAATGTGGGTGTACGATGGGTACACCTCTGCGTAACCCTTCGGGGAGACCAGGCGTGATGTTATGTTATGTGTTGTATTTTTTGCGTGCACTGTCTGGACAGGTCCACTCAATCTGTGTGGTTCTTTTCTCAAAAGTCTGATTTAAAAAAAAATGATTATGTCCGGATTTTTATATACACATTGACATTAATGAATTTTTATATATACTATGACAAGAGTATTTACTTTGTAAAGTATTATGTTATTATTTTAACTATTGTGAATTTAAGAACTATGTTGGTCATTGGTTTTTTTTTTTTGTATTTTTGTCTTTAGGTGTAATCATGCTCTGGCAGTTTGAGTAACTTATGCGGCCTACTCAAATGTCCTTTCTTTGGTATTGTTCGTCGAATCGTTGAGCTCCTTAAATTCTGAGTTGACCTGCACGATTGCTGACAATTGCTTGCACTGACTGGACAGGTCCACTCAATCTGTGTGGTTCTCAAAAGACCATTTCAGACACCGATCTACATAGCCTTCACATGATCTGACCAACATTCTGTCTGGACTTTAAAAGACTGTGACCTCTGAGTTTGTTTCGGTCTTTCTTCTCAGAGTAGTCAGATAAGAAACGCCGACCTCATCTAGTTAAAAAAAAATATATGATTGACGTGTAAAAGTGTTTGTAAAAACCTACTTACAGAAATAAAATCATTTATCGTTTTATATTTATTTGGGATTACCAACAAAGGATACACTTATACAATACACGGTGATTTTTAATTCACTGTTAACCTTTCAGGGCGTGAAAGTACTCATGATAATGCGCAACTTTTACTATGAGACCAACTCTGAAATGTCGAAAAAAATATCAGCTGTTTCATACAATAAAGCAATATTTACCCGATGAAAATGAATAGATGTTTTTTTTTTTGCTATTTCGTAGTTGGTCTCATAGTGAGAGTGGTTTATAGTCATGAGTTATTTCACCTCCTGCAAGGTTAACAGTGAATTAAAAATCACCTTGTATAAATCGCAATAATAAAATAGGTTCTATTACGTGTGCTCCTTCAATTACAAGACACCACATCATGCACATATAACTAGGTGTAAACACGATAAAAATAAAAAATGAGAAAATACGATGAAAAAAATTATGTAATTTGAGATAAAGAAAAAAACATGTCAAGACTGAGCATTCGTATTACAGTGGTGGATATTATAAATAAGATAAATATAAAGTTAGAGATCTAAATGATAAAATTTGAGGGAAAAAAATAATAAAATATATATAAATGTCAAGATTAAGCATTCATATTACAATTGTTTAGGATAATAATAATTATAATTATTTCACATAAATTTGCCGACTTTCGGAGAGAAGTGACTTACTTACATACTTAGTTAATTTGCGGTGGTTAAATTCTTTGTGTATTTTAAAACGGAGAGGGTTATGTCCAGGTTACAACGTTTGGACAATTCATTGTATTGCCTACAGAGTCATGGGAGAGCGGGGAAATGTCCCAGATTAGTTTTAGATACGGAGACGTAAAATATTTTTTAGCTGCTTTCCCGCGGCAGACGAGACGGCGCGTGTATATTTGCAGTTTGCCTAGTAGTTCGCTGCAGTCTATGACTCCATTGAATACTTTGTGCAGTAGTATCAGGTCTGCCGTTTTTCGTCTGTCTGCAAGTGAGACCATTTCGTAGTGCCCTAATCTGTCTTTGTAGCAAATTTTTTTTTTGCTAAACGATCTTTGTGACATAGATGATATAGGAAACGTCTTTGGATACTTTCCAGGGGTTTGACATATAATGTCGTAGAGAGGATGCCAAGCCTGGCTGCTATATTCAAGTTTCGGCCGAACCAGTGTGCTAGATAAAATTATTCTAGCAGACGCCTTTTTAAAATCTTTGCTGTTACGTAAGATAAATCCAAGGATTTTGAACCCCTTCGATGACACTTTTAGGATTATGTTTGTCAAGTGTAAGTATGACTCCTAAGTCACGTATTTCCTCCACTTGTTGTAGTTTTTGTTGGCTAATCACAAAAATAAAAAACTAAGTTGTCAAATATAACATTTAATTGTTATATTTGACAATTTTGTTACGGCTAAATTGCATGTAGTAACACTTTGAGACGTTAAGAAACATTTTGTTCATTTTACACCAGCTCGTCAGTCTGTCCAGGTCTTCTTGCAATAAGGCAGAGTAAAATTCAGTAACTATTGGTATCATTTTTTAAATGCCTAAAGCAGTGCGTGATGTCGTTAATGAAAATGTTGAAGAAGACTGAAACCACTTAAGCATTGATCCTCCTATACCCTGGTGCTGAAGTTTAGCTATGAGAAGAGAATGATCTAACTTATCGAACGCCTTACTAAAGTCAGTGTCATATGGTGTCGACAGGAATATGTTTAATGAGAGTAGTGGTTGTAGATCTGGTTTTGATAAAGCCGTTTTGGTGGCTGGTGATAAGGTGTTTAACGTGCGATGAAAGACGTTCGGTTATGAGCTTCTCAAATCCTTTGTCAAAGACTAAAATGAAAATGGGTATAAACTTGGATACCATATTCTTTTCTCCTGCTTTCAAAATAGGTGCCAGCAGCGTGTAGGTAGGTGTTCTATTGCTCAGGGAAAATACCGTCTTTAAAAGACCTTTGAAAAATAAGACTGAGGGGTAAAGCCAGCGCTTTCGTACATCTTTTTTATTTGAACACGGGTGAAATACCATCGTCTCCTACGCTTTTCGGTTCATCTAAAGATGTTAAGGTTCTAAATATTTCTCCAGCATTGAGTTCTAGTTTACAGAGAGTCAGCGAATTGTTATTGATATTAACATTTGACAGTTGCGAGGATGTTTTAGTGTCATAGACACCTGTGAAGTTTTCGGCAAACAAGTTACATACGAGTATGTCGTGACCAGTTGATACGGTTTTGTTATTGTTACACATAACTGCGGGGTCAGCACTGCTGAATTTGCTTTTATTTTTGATAACAGACCAGAAGGTTTTAGGGTTTTTATATGTATGTTTAAATAGGTTTCACTGTTTAGAAGAGGTTTCCAAGTTGGAGCCTTCTACGTAAATACTTAATTTAATGGTTTCTCAGGAGTCACGATGTAAAAATATTGCATCGTGACTTCTGAGAAACCACGTGATTGAGGTTTATTTTTGTTTAGGATTTTAGTTATTGGTGCGACATCGAGAGTCTTAGAGTGTATTAAAATATTGGATCAGTAGCTAAGTACCTACTTTTTGTTAGTAACTATTTAATAGTTGCTACCGGTTAACTAAAAACCCGGTAAACTATTTCTCATTTATTTATTAAACTTTTCGCACAAAAGGTACAAAGGCGGACACACATTCACACACACACTCACACTCATATTCTCATTTCACATTTTTTTTACTTCCATTAATTGGTAAAATTCAATTTCTTAAGTAGACAGTCCACAAAGAAGTTCGAAACAAACGCGGTTTCATTAAGAGCGTTGCAGAAATTTTCTTCGAATTTCTCAACTAATCAAAAGTCTTCGAGCGTGAGTATCGAAAATGCGAATGTATAGTTTCGATGCACGCCACTGCATTGCTCTGCGAATCACGTGGCGGAGTACGTGAAGTATATTCGAAATTGATCGTCGGCTTTATTCGCCAACCGTTCTATCTAAGTCCCGATATTGGTTTCGACTTCCAATATTGCAGTTTTTAAGTTTGATGGAAACGTACCGGCTGTATGGAAGCTGTCGTAGCGTAGAATTTCGAAATAGTAAAAAAGAAGTTTAGTCGGATTGGCTAGACGGTATATCGGAAAATATTGGTTAGGTTTCAGAATTGGCGAATATTTTTCCAAATAAAATAATGATTACGCAAAAATATTGGAAAGCACTACCGCAACGAACGCTACCGTACACAGTAGCATTTCAAGTATTTCTTTTTCAACTATAAATAACTCAGAACCCGATGGACATATAAGTACCTAATAAAATACTCGTTCATGTAGGTTTGATATCCTATTTTACAAGTCGAATTCTAAATCCCATAGTCGAAAACAACAAAATTTCAACAGAACAGTGAAATTCGTAAATGCTCTAATACTAAGCACGCCCATCTGCACTAATAACCCGTTCGTACTTTACATTTTATGATATTACCATTTACATGCACTAACGTATATACGGGCAACCATATACGAGGTATACAAATTACGGGTTAAATTTGCTAGGACGAAAACCGGTTGTGTGGCGAATAATGGGCGAGCGCAGTGACCAAATCTGAATATCTGATTAGGTAAAATTGAAAACGAATTATTGGGATCAATCAAATATATTTTTTAATACAGCTTTGGATTTGTTTGATTTAGCCTAACCGTTTGAGTGAGTGAATTTTTAAATATCATTTATTTAAATAAAAATTATTAAGCCTGGATTTGTCTGGCTATCCGTAGCCATTAGGCAAGACTTATAATAAGATAATATATTGAAGCATTTCAGTTAAGTCCCTTCAAATAAATATTACTTTTAAGCGTATTAGTCTGGCAGGGTTTTTAAAAGTAGATTATGGGGAATGAGACAATTAATCCGGCAACCGACATGATGTTACCGTAATCTAGTCCTATTCAGTTGAGTACAATAATAACATCCAGAATAATCAGATAAGGGTAATTTAAAGGGCTTATTCTGATAATAAATGGAAGTACCTACTTAACAACTGGATGAACAGATTTCGTTAAAAAGTCAAAAATCAATATCACGGCGGCGTCTGTAATTAGGATTGTATTACGCAATAATGCCAGACTGGTAGGTACATTTCTAAACAGATTATCCCACTAAAACAAAGCTACTGTCCATCTCTAACACTATGATTCCGACTGAATTATTAGCAGGCCTCCCAAACGCAGCTCAGCGTTAAAATGATTCTCTCTCGCCAGTAAATGTTCATGCATTATTCACTAGCCGACATTAAATGTCGGCCAGTTTTGTCTTTGGTACTACCGAGCCTAACTCGGCTGTATCGAGTTAGGGATGTTACTAAAGTTATTTTTTCAAATCGCATTTTCACGACATTTTAATAAGAAATAGGAATCAATTATATTTATTCCATTGTTGCCGCATTTCCTTGCCTGGAAGTTTCTTTGTATTTTATTTATTTTAGTTGAATAATGCGTCAAGCTGTGCTCAGAGCATTTATAACAGTTCAAATCAGGTACAATAAGAAAGCGCTTTAATTTGATAGTTCAACAAGGATATTTGCGGTAGGTTATATTGTTGAGCAGATGAATTTTTCAAAAACATGTTGCAATGGATTAGCAATTTCTTTCAAAATTCTGTAAAAATCTCACCGTGAAAACTTTGGTGAAGTGAGTTGTCAATAGTGTCAATTCCTAGCATCAGGTGGAATGACCGCTCACTTCACCTTAGTCTTCACGATTTTTACGGAAAAGGTCGGCAGGTCATCTTCAGCGCAGCTATGATAGCAATAAATAAACTTGCCAATTTATTAGTGAGCGCTATAGGTACAGTGCAGGGCAGCTTTGTAGCTAATTTGAATGGGTAGGAACTAGGATATGCTGTTTCAATCGTGTTAAACCTAATGTTCTGAGCCCTCCTTAAGTTGTGAGTTGAGCTGCACGATTACTGTCAAATGCATGCACTGACTGGACAGGTCCACTCAATCTGTGTAGTTTTTTTCCTCAAAATACCATTTCAGATCTACCGATCTGCATTTTCTTTACATGATCTGACCAAGATTTTGTCTGGACTAAAGAGACTGTGACCTCTGACTTTGTTTCGGCCTTTCTTCTCAGAGTAGTCCAATAGGAAACGCGAACCTTATCTAGGTTAAAAAATATCATTGACGGGAAACAGTGTCTATACAAACCTACTTGCAGATTAAAATCATTTATCATTTAATGCCGTTAACAGGTTCTATGATTTCGAATCAAAATAAATAATGTCATGGCTTTTCTTTATAACGAATATTGCCACCAAATCATCATAATTTAATGTAAAATGTTTCTACACTACAAAGTCGCTACATCCCTACAGCAAATGTGCACAGCCTATGCTTTTAAACGAAGCATCTGTCGGCTTTCACAATAAAATTGCTGGGTATTAATTTTATGGAGATTCCACGTCAGTTTGTCCTGATAATGTTCGTCTGTAGTGTTAATGTATTCATATTAATATTTCCCTGGTAAACGTGTGAATAAATAATGATGTTGTCCTACGGAATTGTAACAGCACTTGTTTTCATTCATTAAGTTTTCATCGTGTATTTTGTCAGTAAATGGTAAAATTTGACGCAATTTTGTTTACACATGAGTGTTACTTGATGGCTTAAAAACAGTCTGATAATCATGGTATGCAGTAAAGGAACGAGTATGCATTGTTACCTAGTTTGAGATCTGACTTCGATTATGACCCCTGCATAGGTTGTTTGCCAACACGTGGTAGCTCACACTGACGATTTGCCGGCGTGTTTCCAACGGCGTGTTTGTTTGTTTTTACAATATTATACACTCGCATGTCTTGTTCTCTCTTGTACACTCATCTCAACCGCTCTTGTTGCGCAAACTATCGAACACGTTGCACACATGTGGCGTGCTTGCTACGCACACACGGCGAGCGCGTTAAACAATAGCCTCGCTGAAAAACAAGCTAGCAAATCGAGTGTCATACGGCCCTTAAACGTGTAACCCGAGTGCGTTTTGTTAAAACGCCCACCCACTTACCTACAAACATGCGCAGGCCAAACTTCCTTACCCGCATAAAATTAACATTCTTTAGTAATACAAAACAAATTAATAAACACGCTGGTAATTAATAATAGGTATTTACGTATTAAGTTGCCGTTTTACAATACTGGCCATTGGATGCATAATTTATGTATGGCTAGCAATAAATTCTAAATTCAAATTAATTTAATTTAAAACATGAAATTCTATTTTTAAATTCAGTCATTTGTTTATTGATTAGTGTTTTGGCTACATTTGCATCTCTTTCATCAATATGGACACGATAAAAATACGAGTAATTATGGAATACGAGTTCCGTCGCAGTAGCAATACCGCACAAACGGCTTACAACATTAATTACGTGTACGAAGTGAAGACTACAATCGAACGCACGACTCGTTATTGTTTTGAATGCTTGCAACATGGAAATTTTGATCTAAAAATTAACCCCGTGGTCACCCGAACACTAAAGTCAACAACGGTATAATTCATCGCAGCTTCTTCTTCTTAAATCTCCAGCCAGCCTTGGTTAAACGCTCGTCCCCGCTTCTCCTACACGACAACGCTCGACCTCATACTGCACAACTGACAGTCTCTAAGCTACAAGAGCTAGGGTTGAAAGTGTTGCGTCATCCACCGTACTCACCAGACCTTGCGCCGACAGACTTCTACTTTTTCCAAAACTTGGACAACTTCTTGGCAGGGAAAAACATTCAATACCCGAGAGGCAGTACAAAATGCCTGTTGATAGTTTGTTGGCTCCCGTAACCCTGACTTCTTC
The DNA here is from genome assembly GCA_937001585.2 of Brachylomia viminalis. NCBI lineage: Eukaryota > Metazoa > Arthropoda > Insecta > Lepidoptera > Noctuidae > Brachylomia > Brachylomia viminalis. The sequence continues at coordinate 18,933,838 of OW443299.2, forward strand.
AAGAAGGGCATTGAAAAATTACCACTGCGCTGACAGAGATGTATCGATAGTATGGGTGCATATTTTTTGATTGATAGAAATAAAATATATTTATATAAAATGACTTTTAACTTTCTGTTTATTAAACAGAAATTCCATAGATAAAGCCTAATATTATATTTAAAAAAAAAACTAATATTATGACGGTATCTTGCCAATTAATTTATGAAAATATTATGTATGTAAGAAAAAATCTACACCTTTGTAATAAGATGAGTGGTAGACATAATTTTAATACTAGAAATGAATATAAAATAGATTAACAATTTTTCAGATTATCTTTATTCATGTTTTATGGGGGGTACCTACTGTGTTAAATGTTCCAACAAAGTACCTTGTGATATATTGCAATTAAATTAAAGAAAATTTAAAACTCATATAAAAAGTTTACCTTGTAAACAAGCATATTACAAATTAGAGGATTATATCCAAGATAAAAATGCTTGGAAACATGCTGTTCCAGCTCCATAAGATAATCTAGAGTTTATACAAAATAAAACTGGTTGCTAATTTAATTGTATAATTTATTATTTTTAAAACATTGATTTTCATTCTGTGATTACTTTAACTCAAATACTTGTTATTTTTTTTTCAGGAAAATACCATTTCCAATGTTTGTAAATGTGTGAGCGCCATGTAGCTATCACATAATTAATTTATTTGTCATTGCTTCATTTTTATTTATTTTACCTATTGTGGTCTAGTAATTTTATTCTAGGTGCATCGTCTTCAGATAATTATAATATAAAATAATATTAATTATTTTGTACATGTGTATAAAAAAGAAGGAAAAGAATCATAGGGCATCAAAAAATATGTCCGCATCGCTGTCAACAGGAAAAGTGCCCAAAAGGCTGGCAGCATTGCCACGTTGTATGGCGATGCTGATTCTTTGGCCAAATAATTGGCCAGCCCTCTGGTCACGTGAGGAGTCGACTAACCGCTTGGCGATGTCTCGAAAAACCAAGTTGGCACTCGGACCCCATGACCCTAGTGTTTCTACCCCAAACGGCTCGAACATATGTATAGCTCCCAATAAGATTGGAATATTTTCGCCGTTTGAGGTTTTCCGCACCTGCAGCAGCCGCCCCAGCACAGCACAGACAGTGATTTATAATGAAATTAATGTACCTATATAAAATATTGTATAACATTTTAAAAGAGTAACGGTGGAGTTTCTTGCCCATTCATCGCGATGGGGCGACTAGAATCAATTCTATTGTTAACCGACTTAAAAAAAAGGAGGTTCTCAATTCGACTGCATGTTTTTTTTGTATATTTCTTACGCGATCATTCCGCCAATTACGAATTGATTTTGATGAATATTTTTTTGTTTGGTAGGTCATACTTCAGAGGTGGTGCAATATAAATTTTATCGAAATCAGTCGAGCGAAAAAATCAACAATAAAATTATTTTTAAATAAAAAAAACCGCTTTCGAACGGACGTGGACGTGTAAGACGATCGTTTTCGAATGGGTGTAGCGCTAGGCACCATATGGGTGTGGCCCAGAGCGGGAGAAGTTATTAGATGATTTCCCACCCGCAAAAAAATAGGTACCATATCTAAAAAGTGATAAATAAAAAACTTTTTTACAAAAAATAACAAACAACTTCCAAAAAAGTCACGTTTTAACGTAAATGTTGCGTTCAACAGTGTCTTGTATGTTTAAAATAAATGCTTGACTTTAATTAGGTTCGAATTAATAGCAAAAGCTGGCCAGCTTTTGCTATTAATTCGAACCTAATTTTACGGTGTAAATTCAAATGTCTTGACCCGTGTGCCCTAACTGAATTACAGCCACAGAGCGACGGTGGCGCAGCCATGAATTATTCAACGTATGTTTTGTACCTTCGCCTGAAAAAGTACGTACATGAGAGTAAATAACGCTGGTCTCAAATACTTTTCAGGTTGAGAAACAGGTGTACTACGTGCAGTACTTACCTACTAGTCTTACTGTCATATCTTTAAAATGTTTGAATTGCAAGTTAAGGTACCTAAATCAAATCAAATCAAATTATTTATTTGCATAATACAGGTAAGTATGAACAGATGTTATTCATCTTATTAAATCAATATTAAATTATATTAATCATAATTAAAAATTTATATAGGTCCAGATTAAAAATGAAATTATACAGATGTCAAATAAAATTAATAAAGCATGTCACCCTATTTTTATTGTCATACTATTCGATGTCAATAAAATACTCTCGTTATAAAAATCTATCTCTACGCTTATCCTGTAAGTACTCCTTGACATTATAATAACATTTATTCACTAGGAATTTTTGCAGCTTCGACTTGAATTGATGAACAGGTAGTTTGAACGGTTTTTAAGTGCGGTGACGAAATATAAGTGCTCATGCATACGAGCGTTACGCCTCAACGGCAGAGGCAACTGCAGCCATCGACCATAATCGTTTATTTGAGCACCGTACTCAAATACAAGAGCGGCACCTTGTCGACGGCAGCCGCCGACGCGCGACGTGACGATTTCTGCAGTTGCCTCTGCCGTTGACGCATGTCGCTCGTGTGTATGTATACTAATGCGGCAAACGGACGACAAACAAATAACTTCAACTTGCTGCAAAAATCCCTTATAATAAATAGCTTTGAGGTGATTTAAGTGTAATTAGGTAGACTTGTAACTGCAGAAGTGTCTAGAATTTAACCTTAATGGTGTTGCAAAATATTAAAGGCTCAAAACGAATATAAAACTATCAAAATTTTAAAAATACGATTACTAAATGGCTTTGCAAGCAATTATGAATGGCATTATCCCTAATTTTTGTTATCTAACAAGAAATGAACTCCTCATCTCTCTTCTCCTTTTCGAGACGATGGTTAATGTAAATATATTATTATGTTAAATGAAATTGGGCCCAGTAGTTGGTCATATTTCTCAAAAAATCCTCTCAAAAAACAATCTTTCAATATCAGACAGAAAACAAAATGGCAGTCACCTTGAATGGGGTACAATATTGTAGCCACATAATGGCAATCCAACAAGGCTAGTCTATTTCAGTCCGTAATACGCGACCCTGACCACAGCAACCGTTACGTGATTTTATATGTTTGTAGCATGATGCAAAATGTTTGATTACTTTTCTTATAGTGCGGATTATACAGCATCCCCAATGGCGTAATACACTTTCAATCACAATCAGACGGATTTTGAAAGAAATTGCCGGTCCATTGCTTCATATGTTTGCAAAAATCGTCTGCTCTACAACGTTTATCACGCAATGAATGTTGTTGAATTGTCAAAATGAAAAGCATTGCCATTTGTACTCGTAAGTATGTTACGCAATTACCGCGCAGGTTGGTTATTTAAGAAAAAATTAAAAAAGAGAAAAGAAAGAAGAAGAGAAAAGGGAAGATAGGTCATACCTCAACCGTTGTAGGTATAAGAAAACGATATTCAGAGAAACCATACTATTTGGTTATTACCATTCGAATGTACCAATTTTGAGAAAATTAAACCGATATCAAGTAAAACGATCATTCAATTTTTTATTTATTTTTTCAGAATCCGATGCAGAATATTTGTTTGTAAAACATAGGTGTTTATATAAAGGTGTTCGGTTAACATAATTATTATTTGGGCGCTATGTTTTGCCGTGAAGGCGTACAAATATTAAGTGAAATGTAATTAAAAACTAAAATACTTATAAAACTAAATAAAACAAACAATAAAACAAGACAACAATAAACTAAAAATATTAAAAAATATAATTTATAATATCTGGAACAGTATAATAATAGTTTTCAATTAATAGCGAGGTGAGACCTTCTTAAACTTTAATAAGGGCATATTTTTACACTATCAGGTATTTATTTATAAATTTTTGAAGCAAATATAAATTATGCCAATCGATAAACAATGAAAAAACTGGCTCAACCGAGGAAAAATTACAAATTACATAATTTCCCATGCTATTGTGAGCACTGGTGGCCCAGTGGTCACGGCCGCGACTTACTAGTTGCTGGTCGTAAGTTCAAAACCAGGCAGGCACTTTACTTTGTATAAATTATTTCACTGCTCTCAAAACGGTAAATCAAAACATCGTGATGTCTTAGAACCAAAAAATTCGAAGATATGTGACATCTACCAACCCGCACTGGGCCCGCATGGTAGATTCCGGCTCACTCCCTATCACAAAAAGGAGGCCTGTGTCCCAGCAACGGTATAATTATAAGCTGATTATGCTCACGCCTAATAAGTACAGCCAGGGAAATTATTTTTTAAGCAAATTGATACTCCATGTCCGCGCCGAGCGTGTGCTTTTGCGTGCGTGCCTTTTTAAAGTAATTTCATTAAATTAAATACAACAGTCAAACAATTACAGTTGTCATTTAATTATTGACGTGTAAAAGTGTCTTAAAAATATCTACTTACAAATAAACATTTCATTTTATACACATACATATACATATACATAGACACCTTTAAGTTGGTAGTCAATTTAGTTCTCAATTAATTTCTCTGACTTTACGTACTATAAAAAGTACTCGAAAATTCCTATCTGCTAACATCGTTGAGAAAATGCAAGTACCTTGAAGCCAAGATAAATGCATTCTTTATTTAAGACTTCACTCGCGCAGAAATTCGATAAAAGTGTCTCACAGAAATAAAGCTTTCTTTATTACGTTTCCGGTTCTATCTATACGTGGGTTACACTGAAAGTTTATAGAAAAAAAAACGCTATGATGTAGAAGCCTCTTCATATTTTTATTGCTTTTCGAAGTCTCCGTTCCTTTCTAGGCACTGTCGCATGCGATGGAACTATTGACTGAAGCAGTGGGCCCACTTTTCTTTAGATCCCTAAAGAAGAGTGGGCCCACTGCTTCAGCCAATAAAAAAAAGAAAACTTCAGGGTTCATAAAACTAATTCCTCTAAGTTTATCTTTTATTTTTGGAAATAAATAAAAGTCACAAGGTGCCAGGTCAGGACTGTAAGGAGGATGACTTACTAACTCCACACTTTCGATAGACATTAGTTCGATAGTCCGTCTGGCGGAGTGAGCTGGAGCGTTGTCGTGGTGGAGGAGGATCTTAATTCTTGGGCGCTGCTGTCTAAAATTATCCAAGCCAACTGGTAAACAATGATTAACAAACCAATCTGCAGTAACAGTATTTTTATCTTCTAGGACAATTGTTGCGAAATGACCCGTCCGTCCAAAGAATGAGGTAATCATCTGCTTCCCTTGACTTCTGCCCTTCTATACTTTTGTCAGCAAATCTTCGAATGGAAACATCCATTGCGCAGATTACCTTTTGGTTTCGGGTTCGCAACAATATATCCAGCTTTCATCACCGGTGACGATCTCATATACAGCATTCCAGTCACCTTCGTCATACTATTCAAGCAGTGAGCGGTACCAGCCCGAACGCGGCGTTTTTAATCTTCCGTCAAATTATGAGGTATCCATTTAAAACAAAGCTTTCTGACGCCTAAATATTCATGTAATACTTAAATTGACTCATACCAATGCCCAAAGTGGCCCGAATCTGTCACCCTTCTATCAGTAGTCGCCGCAGAAAGACGACCTTCTCGCGAATCATCAGTGAGTTTGCTTCGACCACGTTTAAACTCATTAAACCAGGTGTAAACAGTGGCACGAGATGGGGCTTCGTCATGAAATGCTAATCGAAGTATATCATTACATTGTTGTTGAGTAAGACTGTAACGAAAGTCGTAATAAATCTATGAACGAAAATGTTCTCTAGTCAAATACATTTCGACGCACGTCAGACACTTTTTAAATTGCCGCCAATTTGTAAAAACCAAATGACATGAATTCATTACACATCTACATATTTCCATAGAGTTCCTAATTCGAAATTTAAATAAATTTTTCATCGGCTGCTTTTCTTACTGGCCTATTCTAAAAACTTTCAATGCAACCCCCGTAATGTGAACCGAACCATTCTAGGTAACCAAAATCTTAGCCGAAGTTTAATTCTAAATTAAAGGCATTAATTTAAATTCTACGCCAATATTATTAAATATTGTGGTTATTTAGCTTAGATTGAAAGTAAGAATGTTTATAACTGTTAGGTTGAATGCAAGTCTCTGCAACTGTAATTAAAACTTTCGTTATTGGTAAAGACAAATAGTTCACACATTTCTATCCTCATATTATTGCATTCTTACTAATATTATAAATGCGAAAGTAAATCTGTTTGTCTATCGTTCACCTTTTTACGCCTGAATTACTTTGCAATACGGATAGACTATGACCTTCGTTAGGACATGGGATACTTTTTTGACCCGGTAGAGTACGTTGGTATTATTTCCGACCTCCACGTGGGCAAAGCGATCAAAAGCTAGTGTACAAATAAAGGATTTCATGACTGGAAGGCCGTAGCTTACTCAATGATATCACCGCTACGCTAGCTACACCATAGCTACGCCGTAGCTACACCATAGCTACGCCGTAGCTACACCATAGCTACGCCGTAGCTACACCATAGCCACGCCGTAGCTACACTATTTCACACAGTTATTTCAAGCAGATTTTTGATACGTTCCATGATAGCTTTTTATCGTTTACTTACTTTAGTGATGCTTAAATTTTTTACTTTAGCCAAAGTCAAGTCAAAGCATTATTTTAAATAAAACCAATTACATACACTTTTGAATTGTCAAGGAGTAGGTCAGTTGTTCAGAAAGTTGCCCGTTCCAAAGCGAATTCTCAACTAAACTATTTGAAATGTTTTATCTGTTTTTCTTGTGTATCGGAACTCCGTAAATGGCACCACGAGCAGAAGAAAAGTATTATATTATCTGTCCCCACAAACGTGAAAATGTTCGCTCAAAATGCAACGTTTCATTTCAACTCGACAATCTAGAATCGCATTTAGTATACAAAGAAAACAAAACCCGACACCCCGATCACCTGCACCAGACAAGTGTAGTCGTGTAGACTTGTAGTTCAATTTCACTCAGACACTACTCAGACGTAACAACATATGCATACTAGTGACGTAAACCACATTTGTGCTGCGACGTCGACTGCACGTTACCTGCAGCTGTAGGCACTTGTTACTTACCGACGACGGTTTAGATTGAAGTAGAATGTGGCAATGTTAATTTATCGTTTTGGTTTTGTTTTAGCTTATAAATTGTGTAATAAGATAGTCTAGTAGATAATCTGATAAGATTGTAGTTATGAAAGCTTTCTATTTTTACGTATTTCTGCCTACGTAAATTAAAAGCCAAAAAACAGGCTTAAGTTTTTAAACGCATATTCTTAACAGTAGTAAGTAAGTATAAGTAAGTAAGTAACGAGTAAGTACCTCCAGCATTATTTCTCAAATCCTAAAACTAGTCGTAGAATATAATAGGTACACCTGACATAATCCCTCAGAAGCCCCTCACGACATTCATAGAGATTCGTTACCTTCGCCGCACCATAAAACACACAAACACACGCACGCTTATTAAAACATATCATACATTATCACACATCACATGACACACATAGATACATAATTATCGTGGTGGAGCGTAGTATTAGGTATTATATAACTAAGGATAGATTTTTCAAAATCAGATAACTTTTATCCGATGAATATAATCTAAATAGGCCGAGGATTTTTTTTTTCATATTTTCAGGTATAAAGTTGTATCTGGCTGGTTTTGATACCATTAAATAGATGACATTTTTAAAAACAAAAATAAAAAGTAAAACCGATTTCCTGTCATTTTTCAATGTTTTTCTGTCCGCAAAAATAAGTGAATACGAAGCATTTCGATACATTTTGAAGTTTTATTACAAAAAAAGGGAAAAATGTGACACAGGCCGCGAAAAAAATTTGTGACGTTTATGAACTTAACGCAGTGTCAGTAAGAGTGGGGCGACGGACTCGGGGACGTCCGTCGCCCCCCACACACCAGGACCCGAGGTGGCGGCGCGTAGTGTTCCACGCGCGCCCCTCTTAGACGTCGCGGGGGGAGTCAAACACCTCACTCCCCCCCCAGACCCGAAGAGGCCCGCAGCGGCGGGCCAGCACCGGTCGGGGGTTGCGGAAGGATCGTACGTTCCCGCGACCCCCGGCGTAGGTGTGAGATGGAACACCGGGGTGGTTTTTAGTCAGTAAGAGTCTGACAGACCCCGCCACCCGCCCCAGGGCGGCGGACATCCATGAGGATTTTCCACCCTGGAAACAAAAAAAAAAGTGTCAGTAAGAGTAACACAAAGTCGGTTCGAGCGTTTTCAGTCCAACAATTAGATGTCGGTCGCTCTGGTCGCCCTGTTACGGATAAATAAGATGCCATTTTTAGAAAAAGTGGAGCAAGATTGACGTATAATAGTTACGACATAGCTGCAGAGTTAGTGGTTGACCACAAAACAGTTAGACTTATTTGAAAAAGTCTGGGTATACAAAAAAGCTCGATATGTGCCACACGAGTTGTATATAAAATACTAAAAAACTTCTTGCTAATATGATGCGGTTTGACAGCCCTTCTGTAGAAAATAATTTCAAACTGTCATATTTATTCTTCAGATAAGTTTACTGAAAATAGTTTAGCTATAGTGACATAACATCAAAGCCAAACAGTGAAACCGCTACTTAATCAAAAGTCATCAGAGAGGTAATTCTCGTAATTTTAAGAACGTTCACAGTCTAATCTCAGTGTCAATATGTCAAAAATACATCTAATTTCCCTGCATATTTGACAAGTTTTTGACATTGACTGTCGCTGAGATGAGATTGCGACTAGACTTTGAACGTTTTTAATTACGGGAATTGCCCTTCTGGTTGTCAAGACGACCGCCCGCGCTCAACTCTCGCTGCATTTAACATTTGCACTCAGTGTCGCAATAGCTCATGTCCCACTGACTGGCGACCATCTGTCACTCATGACGGGATATTACAGCCGCCATTTTGTTAAGTATTCAGGTTGGCGTGCTTTATGATTCGCTTAAATATGTATCATAGTTAATGTCATTCGACTTCATACGATCGGCTGGAATAGGGTAATGATTTTCAGCAATGTTTTGTAAGCTGTTGTTTAAGTTGTCCTGGACTTATTTGAGTCAGTTTGTAGAAGCTCGTTACCTTCGCCGCATTTCATTATTACTATTAAGTAAATTAATAAAGTGACAATAATATGAAGGCCAAACAGTAAAACCAGACAATTAATCAAACGTCATCTGGTTGCCATGACATCGCCCGCGCTCAACTCGAACTGCATTTAACATGTGCACTTAGTGTCGCGATAGCTCATGTCCACCGCATGTCCCACTTATTGGCGACTATCCGTCACTTGTGACGGGACATTACAGCCGCCACTTTGTTAAGTATTAAGGCTGGCTTGCTTAATGACCCGCTTAATACAGCAGCCATAATCATTGTGAAACTTCATACAAATTATTGAAAAAAAGAATGAAGGGTGTTTATGAATTATTTTGTAGTTGGTGGTATAAGTGGTTATGGTATAAGCAAGTCTCAGTTTGTATTATTATAAAGTAAACGGTCTTTTTGAAAACTAGCCCAGGGGCCGTACTATGACGTGTTAATTCCATCATTGTTCCAGCGTGGAAGAGAGACGGAGCTATACATGAACGATAGCACTATCTCTTTTTCTCAACGGAATCATGATGGCGTTAACAGGTCATAGTACGGCCCCTGTATAATATACATACTCGTATTTCCCTCAAAAGTCAAGCATAGGTGCTGGCACACCCAAATTTCGTTAATAATGTTTAAGACCTTGCAATGCACGGGGACAAGCCTATTGCCATCAACCGGGCACAAGTCCAGACTCTGGGCTGCCACTGAGAAATTCCAGATGAAAAAACCCAATAACACCTTTGCCCGACCCAGGAATCGAACCCAGGACCTCATGCTCAGCAGTAGCGCTTGGGACCTCTAGACCAAGGAGGCATTCAGCTACATCATTTTGGCCTGAAACACAGGTTTGAATTAAACCTCGCGTCGCGGGTCGCGAATTTAAACTAATTCCGAACCATAATTAATTGCAACAGAATTTAAATAAAAATAAAAAAAAATATTTAGACTTAGTTTATTAATAAACCTAGATCGGGTGGGTTGCGAATTAAAATAATTCCAAACCATTATTAATAATTGCAGCTGCATCAAAAAAAAAATGTTTCGATTTAGTTTATTAATAAGCAATTAGAAATGTATAGGATTACTACGGTTTGGCTAAACGAACACTATAAATGTTAACGTTTTTATTTTTATTAAATTATTTTATATTAATTATTTGGGAATGAGCTAGTAAAACAAGATATGATTATGAATAAATTAATAAATCTTGTTCTAGCTAAAATTTACATCGTCTTACATCTAATGTCCATAAAGATGCTGCTGTTTTTTTTACAATGAGAGCATGTTTTTTTTTTAGCTTTGCGTTACACTAGGAATTTCTCCCTGTATCGTGGGTGCTTTTACAAACATAGAAACTCACAAACACCCAGACCCAGAACAGCTACTTGCAGATCAAACAAATATTTGTTCCTTGCGAGGATCGAACCCGCGACACGCTGCGCAGCAGTCGATCGCTCAGCCATTACGCCAACCGTGTCGTCAGTTGGCCTTGAAGGGCGTAACTGCTTAACCAGTCAATCCTGTGGTGCCTTTGAGCTAACTCGAAGCCTCCAGCCAGGGGATGAGAGCATGTTTTGCTATAAAAGGACGTGACGTAGTAAAAGTTAAGTTCAAAAAACATGCGGGGCAGTCTTCGGGGACTGCCGATAGAAGTGAAAACTAAGTAACTTGTGAATGGATGAATATCGTCGAGCTATTAGATTATTATTTTCGAATTATTTTTGGTTTGTAAAGAAGTGTTATTGACCAATTTAAACTTTAATCCTTGATCATAAACACTTTTTTATAAACCAAAAATAATTCGAAAATAATAATCTAATAGCTCGACGATACAATTCACAAGTTACTTAGTTTTCACTTCTATCGGAGTCCCCAAAGAATGTTTAGGGAATAATTTCGCATGACTTGTTTTATTTATCAGTAGAAAGTACTATGATGTACATGGTGAAATACAATTTTCATTTATTGCGCTATCGTAAACAATTATTGCATTATTATTTAGAAGCGTGCGGTGACGATGACGCGCGTTTCACGCTTTTTGTTAACCCAAAAAGTCCACATATACACAATATACATATAGCTCATGGAAAGCGTTCGGTGACGATGACGCGAGTTTCGTGATTTTTGAACCGAATCCGTGAGTGATTTTTGACCCAAAAATAAAGCAATATTACCAAAAATAATTCGTAATGTCTCTGTCCAAAAATCCACTCACGGATCCAATTTTGCGAGCTCTAAGAACACATCGGGCCATAGTCACGTTTCTCAAATGTTTGTGCGTCAAATTGGATCCGATATGATCCGTTTTATAGTCACAGCCTTCGATAATAAAAAATATACCTTGCGTTTGTGACGACAACACTCCTTTGATTCTCAGAAAAGGGCAAACTAGTTTGTACAAAGGCTCACTCCAATTTGAGTAGTTTGTACAATTTGCAAAGGTTTTAACGGATCAGCTTTTATGTAAATTGAACCCTTTAGTTTCGGTAAGAAAAAGCTTTAAAATCTTTGCGAAAAAATATCGAACTCGTTACTAAAAAAAATATTGTAAAAATGGATATTCGAAACAAATTGTAGCAACTTGTCGGTGCTTATTTATTGTTGGAAACCGTTGTATATTAGAGTTCGACCTAGCTTAGAGTTGGACAACTCGACATGTTTCTTTCAACGTTTGATAAACTAACAATCTGTAAGTAGGTAGTTTTTTTTTTCATTTATTTATTTATTATTAAAAAGAAAGGCCGAAGCCAATTACACTATTTAAACATAAAATTTAACAACACAGTCATGCATTCTTCTCACAAAAATTCAAACATACCGACAGTATCATCTTCCATTCATTCGCAAACACGTCAAGATCTGTGTTTGAGTCCAGGAGAGCGTTAGTAGCGGCGATTTACCTACTTTTGACAATTTATTCAATATTTTCGACATACTTGTCACATAGCAGTAAAGAAATAATGAATGTAATGTATTGTATCATTTACATATTAATAATAATATTTATTAAGTATAATAGACCGCTATTTTGTTCCACAATATAGGTGTTAGCAGCACGTAATACTATGTTATTCCTATGTGTGTGTTTAGGTATCATTAGAAAATACAATAGAAATCTACGTTCATCACACAATCGTCATCTTCAATGTCCCACTCACCGCACAGACCTCATTCACTCTTCCTTCTTCTTTATGTCTATCTCTCTGTGGAATGCGCTCCCCCAGGAAATCAGGATGGAAACCAACCGATTATCCTTTAAAACTAAAGTTCACGAGCACATTCGCAAGAAGCTGGCTGTATCATCACAACGGTAATGTTTTCTCATTGTTTGTCCTATTTGTTTTTAGTATATTCGTGTATTTATGTACATTTAATTGTGCTTATATTTATATATAATCAGGTATTTATATATATATATTATATTTAGAGTCTTAATAGGTTTATGCGTGTCTTTGTATTTAAAAATATTTATTCCTAAATTATCATTATAAATTGCAGCTACCACTGTTTGTCTCTGCATCACCCACAGGTTGACTGGTATAAAATTCCTACGGCATTAAGTCCACCTCTGTATATTTGTATGCTTAAAGTGTTTGTTAACGCTATAATTTATTTAGGTTTATGTCCCATGCCTAATTACTGGCAACTCTAATTAGTATATGTGTAACAAAAAAATCCTTCCGCTTTCCCTCTTCCTTCCGCAATCCTTATAATGCCTGAGCGAGAGCAAGAAGGAAGATTCGCGATGGCGAAAACACTGCCGCCATTGGAAACTGGCTAGTTTCTCAACCGACATCGACGCCTATGGGTTAAAATAAACCCAAAGTCGAAAATAACTCAAATTCCATCCCGAAGAACGAAGATTGTTATTAAACTGTGCAAGTGCGTGTCTGTGTGTTGTAGAAAGTGCAGATTGTCGTCCCATCCTGGAAGCACCGCCGGCGCCGCCACGTGGCTAAGGAAACCTATCGCACCAAGCAAGTACATCATCATTTTCCCACACCACCAACACCTACTTGTATCACCGAACTACCCCTCATACAATCCACTTAGAAAATTTCGATTTTCACCCCATGCCGCATCAGTGTTAAATATCAACTTACTTTGTTCCTATCTATAAAATAGGTATAAATATCATGCATCTCATTTATAACATACTAGCTGCTGCCCGCGGCTTCACCTGCGTGGATGTCGGAAATTATCCCACGGGAAGGTGCTACCGGTACAATAGTCGCCTATATTCTTATTATCTTTATAACATCAGCTATATGTTAGTGAAAGTCCTCTCAAATTCGGCCGGTTCGGAGATTAGCCGGGCCAAACAGACAAAAAAATTATACATTGTTTTTATTTGTTATAGATACCGTATATACTAAATGCATTTAGTAAAAAGCTGTTATTTGACATAACATACAGACACTTCAATTGTATTTATTTGTAGTAAAGATTATTTGAGTTCCAAGATTCCTTGAATATTCATCCTCAAATAAGATACTACATGAATATGGATGTGAGTGTATATTCCAAGACGTACCATTTTCTGATCTGTTACATTATTCATTAACAAGGGATAGAGGTCACAGACCTCTCCTGAAGAGGACAGAGGTCAACCGCTTAAATACACAGCTAAGGAGGTTGTATATCGGTTGGACTATTAACTGGCAAGGTCGAAAATTAAGCTTCGATAATTATAAGCAACTGAAAGCAAATTGGCTTAATTTTACAAAGGTGATAAAGTGTCACTGATCTTTGTGTTTAGAAATCATAGATCATTTGCCATTACTAGCCTATTTTTATTTCAAGGCTGGTTTTTAGTTTCGATAGTTAAATTACAAGGTATTTTGTTGACCGTAACACTCTTGAATCATTTCAGACTAGTAAGTCAGTACCGAAGTACATCAGTTGCAGAGCAAGTGTTACTTCCATCATCTGTTAATTAACGTCTGTATCCAAAATTATATACGATCAGCTCTAGTTACGATATACAGGGTGGCACATCGACGTGTAAACTGTCAACATGAATTCAGCATATTTATGAATCAGTAGGGATAGCGTAGAAATTTCTCTTATAAACAAAAAAACATTTGTTATCAACAAAAAAACTGCTGTTTCATAGAAAACTGCAATACCTACACGGTTTTTTTTTTTTTAAAGAACCGATGATAAATTTCATCGCAAGGGTTCTATCTACAAGGTGTTGTTTTGCATCCTCGTCAAATTCGAGGAGGTAACTATGCTAATGATTCTCGACACGAATCAATAATAAAATAAGTAGGTATTTATTTTTATTTTTTGTATTTTTCGGAAATCAGCATGTGTAGGGCCCGTGTGATACCGCCCTGTAACTGCGCTGTTACTGTAACGCATGCACACAGCGGCATAGTCGTACGACACTGCCTACCGCATACGCAACGGGGCGATTTTGTTCTTTGAAAGTGGATTATTCTGAAATACTGTCAAACTTAAATACCTAAAAAAACAAGTAGGTATGTATTAATTATTGAGCAGGATCGTAATTTTATTTGATTATTTATGTCTTTCATAACAGCCTCCTGAAATTTGACGAGGATGCAAAACGACACGTTGTATATTAGGGGTTTTGGTTTCCGCACTTAGTCCATCAGGTAGATAATTGTACGTGGGCCATGGTGGCCGTTGTTGGTTATTCTAACCAGTCCACCTCCCACCAGAAGTTGACTAGGTCACATATTCTGTTGAGAACACCTGTGTAAGTTCTGGGTGCCCCGAGGGATTGTCATAATTTGAGTAACGCCTGTGCACTCAAAGAGCACATGCGCAACGGTTTCCTCAGCCTCCATGCAAGCCCAGCCGCTGGAGTGCCTGAGGTGACCAAAGTCGCCGCATAAAAAGTAATGCGGAGTGCATGCTCTCACCTAAGTAACCCTTTAATTAATCGAAATCCGATAAACTTTATTCAATTTTTCATTTTTAAAAGATCTGTGGCACACTGTATCCGATTGCTTAGTCGATTTTGTGCTTAAAGGCCGCTTACTCAGATGTATGACAACACTACAAGCGTTCAACCAAAAAAATCAAATAATTAAAAAAATATGGCGTCTTGTCAGTGACGTACGGACTCGCGCGTGTTTTGTTTACATGATAAATAATTTGTGTTTTAAGTGGGTTTTCAAGTGTTTGAAGTGCTATGGCCTGTTTAAGTATGTGATAAATATTATAGTGAAGTGAATTACTGCAGGATTTCAAGGTCGGTGAGTGAAAAAATATTACGTAATTTCAGTTTTATTCCACAACCGGCGCTGACCGATTCATGTTTATTGTTATTACGTGTATGTGTTTTCAGATCCTTATTTTAGTACAGTGTGTAATTCTAATACGACTACTTTTATAACAAAGTTGAAGCATTAAATAAGCTTTCCACAGGTACCAATATTTTTATTCTACGTATCAGATTTATATTTATAAAACAACATTTTGTTTCCATTGTCTTGGCGGCCATTGTTATTTTTTTGCCGTCGGCAAATTTTTTCAACTTTGGGCGCTCGTAAATAGTACATATTGTACTAATGCTATGTGGTTTTATTAGTGTTTTGCGTTAAGTATATACACATAATGTATTTAAAACCTTAAACAATATAGGTCATCGCTCGTTTTTTCGAACTATAACCATTTATTTGAAAACAAAGTTATGATTTATGGTTGCGTCATACTAACGAACGATTTGTTTACATGAATACTATCCTATTTCAAACGAAACTCCGCTATCTTAAAGCCCCGTTCCTTACCATAACAAAAAACACAAGTGTTAGCACCATTCAATGAAACCCAAGTCGTAAAAATGCTTTGTTTACATTATCGGGCGGCCGAGCGGCGCCGGCACGCCGGTGACGCATCTGGCATTCACCCCACTCGATTATTTTTCCCGCGCTCTGCTGCGCTCTGCGCCCTAGCGGATAGAGGACTGTCCGTTATGCCTATTGTGTGGAGGTTTAGTGAACAATGTCCTGTGATGGTCCCCGTCACCAGGCGCAGGCCATTCCTATCCAGGCGTAACCAACGTCTGGTTCTCCTGTCATCCAAGGATGGCATGGCTTCCATTTTTTTTTTTTTTTTTTTTGTGGGTGGGAAATCATCAAATAACTTCTCCCGCTCTGGGCAGAGCAGAAGGGCGTGTCAGACTCTTACTGACTAAAACCCACCCGTGTTCCTTCAGTTGCCTGTGCCAGGGGCCACGGTAACCCTCTTGGACTTTTTCGCAACCCTAGCAGGCATCGGTCCTAGCAAACCCCGTCATTGGTGCTGACATCTCTTTGAGGCGCGCGTGGAACACAACGCGCCGTCGACCCGGGCCTGGTCCTTATCGAACGGCGAGCTGCCCATTGCTCGCCGTTCGCAAGCCCGCGCCTACGGTGGCCGGGAATCGGCCTGCGATTCCCGACGCCCAGGGCGTCTCCTGCGGCGGCTAGGGGCGTGAGGGCGCAAATTTTGCTTCTCCCTCACGCGTTTTGCCTCCTCCTTCGCGAACATTACTGCTTCGCAGAAGGAGGTGGCGGCTTCCCAAGCCCTCTCGCTCCGTACCATGGCCTGGACCAAGGCCGGACGCGAGAGATCGCCACCGCCAATCGCCTCCACGAGGACACGGCGGTGCTCCGCCCAAGCCGGGCAGACCTCCACCGTATGCTCCACCGTGTCCTCCAGGCGATCCACACAATGGTGACACCCGGGCGTTTCCTCCCGCCTTATCCGGAACAGGAACCTACCGAAACAACCGTGTCCGCTGAGGACCTGCGTCAGGCGGAAGGTGAGGACGCCGTGGCGCCTCTCAAGCCACTCCTCAAAGAGGGGACTTATCGCCGCAATTGTGGCGTGCCCAGCGCTGGGTTGCGACAATCGCACTCTCCATGCCGCTCTGAGATCCCGCCGGAGCTCTGTCCGCTGTACCGTGATTTCTCGTGGCAGCGGAGCTACGCCCCGGCGTTTCGCCTCCTCGCGCCACTCCCAAACGTGCGCGAGGACTTTTGCCTCCAGATCCCATGGCGGTAATCCGGCAAGGAGGCTCGCCGCCTCACCGGAGACCGTACGGTATCCCCGGACCAGCCGGGTGGCCATGACCCTTTGGGGCGCGTTCAACCAGCGGGCTGGCCGCCGCCTCAAGGAACGCGCCCACACCGGTGCCCCGTAAAGGGCCATGGACTGCACGACCCCCGCGTAGAGCCTCCGGCAGGAGGCGTTTGGCCCCCCTAGATTGGGCAGGAGCCGCTTTAAGGCAGCCCCGGCCCTTTCCAGTCTGGGAGCCAAACGTCGGAAATGCTCCACGAAGTTCCACCGGCTGTCGAGGACGAGTCCCAGGTACTTCATCGTCGACTCGAAGCCGATGTGAACCCCTCCTACCGTTATTTGGGAACCCGACGGTGGCGTGTTCCGAGGACCATGAAAACACATGGCCTCGGACTTGTGCAGGGCCACCTCGAGTCCCAATTGCCGGATCCTCTCGACGATTGTCGCAACCCCGCGTGTCGCTAGTTCGGCCGCCGCCTGGTGCGACCTCCCCTGCGCCAGGACCAGCGTGTCGTCAGCGTAACAAACCACGCTGACGCCACTGGGGAGGTCGGCGCGCAGCACCCAGTCGTAGCCGATATCCCACAGATGCGGCCCCAGGACCGATCCCTGTGGGACACCGCACGACATCTCTTGCCGGTTCCATACTCCCTGGTGACCGGGGTAGATGATGGCCCTGTCCGTCAAATAGGCCTCGACCACACGACAGAGGTAGGTCGGCATCCGGTGATACCGGAGTGCCTCCCTGATGCAACTCCAGGGCAGGGTATTGAAGACATTGGCGATGTCCAGAGACACCGCCAAGACGACCCCACCCCGGGCCACAGCATCCCCCGTCGTGAGGGCCCGCACGCGCATGATGGCGTCCACCGTAGAGCGCCCCCTGCGGAAGCCAAACTGGCTCTCCGCCAAATCCGGCCCCACCCGCACCAGCCGCCCGACGAGGCGGTCTGCAATTACTTTCTCAAAGAGCTTGCCCACCTCGTCGAGCAGCACGATGGGCCGGTAAGCGGACGGAGAGTCCGCTGGGCGCCCCGGCTTCTTGATGAGGACCAGTTTCCCCGTCTTCCAACGAAGTGGGAACTGGCCCCTCTCCATGCATGCGCTTAAGAGCCCCCTTAGTCGAGGCCCGAGAGCCTGGACTGGCATGCTAGGGATTCAGAATCATGTACTGAATTCATGGTAACAAGATGCGCGTAGATGTCCCTGCTACCCTGTATAATATACTGACAAAAAAACTCAGACTAAAAGAAAAAAAGAATACTTAAATACAGTCTTCTCACAAAACTTGTGCTGGCAACACTAAGAATTTCACATTTTCTAGAAGACAATTTTAAGCTGAAAAGAACGGATGTCTACCTCATATTTATGACCCACTGTGGGAAGGAAACACTGCACTTTTATTGTAACTGCGGTGTTATTGCAACTTTTATTGGCACCGACTGCTACAAGCTGGCATTTGGTACACGAGCGCAATATAAAAGCTTACTTTGGGATAAAATGTGGTTTCACGGGCACCCCAATTGCGTTATACACACTGATCATTATGATCTGTGGTTACACACTATCTATCCGAATACACAGTTTCATACGTCTGAAAAATTAGTCTATTTGACAATGTGATTAGCGCAATGAATGTGGTTGAATTGTCAAAACAAATGGCATTGCCATTGTGAGTGAGTTGCGCAATTACCCCACAGAAAACCTCTTCCCGACCAACGTGACTAATATGTAGGTAAGTTACGTAATAATCATTCGAACGAATTCTAACAACATAGAACGTTTTTTTTTTTAAATTAAGTAACTATAATTTATAATTAAACTAGCGACCCTCCCCGGCTTCGCACGGGTATACAGTGTATGTGATGGAGGTCGTAGTCGTCATTCGGGGCAAGCCGGCCAACCGTCAGTTTCGGTGCGAGCGATTAATAATTTTAAATCTGTGATATCTTCTAAAATATAAAGGGCAATTTTGTTCAACATTAAATACACAACGTATCTTACGTATTTGATTGGATAAGGAACCATACTCTATTGTTTAAAATAGCTAATTAAATAACCCAATAATTTTTTGTAATATTTAATGGATAAAAATTGTTACTGTGGTTTATCTGTAAGAGATAGCCATATATCATCAGGGGCTCTTTGTATATCTTTTTAAAATATACAATTCCGTGGTACATTATTTTGATATATCTCGTAAGGTCTAGCGGGCGTCCTCCTTCTGCGAAGCAGTAATGTTCGCGAAGGAGGAGGCGGAACGCGTGAGGGAGAGGCAAAATTTGCGCCCTCACGCCCCTAGCCGCCGCAGGAGACGCCCTGGGCGTCGGGAATCGCAGGCTGATTCCCGGCCACCGTAGGCGCGGGCTTGCGAATGGCGAGCAATGGGCAGCTCGCCGTTCGATAAGGACCAGGCCCTGGTCGACGGCGCGTTGTGTTCCACGCGCGCCTCAAAGAGATGTCAGCACCAATGACGGGGTTTGCTAGGACCGATGCCTGCTAGGGTTGCGGAAAAGTCCAAGAGGGTTACCGTGGCCCCTGGCACAGGCAACTGAAGGAACACGGGTGGGTTTTAGTCAGTAAGAGTCTGACACGCCCTCCTGCTCTGCCCAGAGCGGGAGAAGTTATTTGATGATTTCCCACCCACAAAAAAAAAAAAAAAAGGTCTAGCGGGCGTATGCAATGCAAACGCACAAAATTATGTTTTTTAAGACAATCTTTAAAATGCTCGGCTTTTTTCTACCATAATATGCATGTATTATAAATTAAAACCTTCATCTTAAATCACTCTGTCTATTAATGAAAACCGCATTAAAATCCGTTGCGTCGTTATAAAGATCTAAACATGCAAACAAAAAAAACAACTTTGTTTTATCCTTTTAAGCGCGTGGCTAAATATCAATGGCCGTGCCCCTAGCGCGCGGCTACATATCGAAAAAAAAACTTTTTTTCGTTTTAGTTGTAGGCACACAGTTATTAGGACGAAAATAGAACGAAAAAATCATGCATGTTTTCTGTCGCAGAAATACGACACGCGCGATAGGGACACCAAAATATTTGTCGGATATATGCGACACGCGCGGTCAAAGGGTTATACTATATACGAGTAAATAAGATATACCAGCCACTCAGGTCATTAATACCTCTATTAATCTGGGTATTAATTTAAACCCAAAAAACTGTTTAAATATCGTGTAGTCGTAATTTAGTGACAAAAGAATCCCTAAAGTTCAACAACTCACCATACAATGAGAACAATAAGTTCCACTCAACGTTTTACTTAAAGTAAGTGCCTTTCTTTGTTTTCATTTTGGCAAAACATAATTACCTAAAGTAATGTCAATGCTCTTGAGTCTTTGTTGAAACAATTTGAGTATCTTAGCTTATATCATACCCAATTATTTTTCCATTTATTTCAAGATTGTTGAGGATAATAATTCAATTTTCGTTAAGGTGTACATATTGATTGATTAACAGAGCTGTTGATATTAGATTTACAATTTACAATACAATTCTGCTGACGCTAATTACCCACAGATAGGCATCGCCATCAAGCCATAGCTAGGTACAAATCTGAGCGAAATTGCCTAGTGTTAAAATCACGTGTCTTCGTTGCTGCCAAGATCAACATAGCAAAATCAGCCTATAATGTTCCCACTGCTGGGACACAGGCCTCCTCTCTGTGAGAGGGAGTGGGCCGTAATCTACCACGCGGGCCAGATGCGGGTTGGTAGATGTCACATGTCTTCGAATTTTTTGGGAGAGGGAGTGGGCCGTAATCCACCACGCGGGCCCGATGCGGGTTGGTAGATGTCACATGTCTTCGAATTTTTTGGTTCTAAGACATGCCGGTTTCCTCACGATGTTTACCTTCACCGTTTTGAGAGCAATGGTAATGAAATAATTTACACAAAGTAAAGTGCCTGTCTGGGTTCGAACCTACGACCTGCAACTCTTAAGTCGCGACCGTTACCACTGGGCCACAACTGCTCTCGATCAGCATAGCGCTCTTGAAATACTCACTTGCAATATCTGTGCCCGTAAGCAATTCATAGCCTTTGTGCGTTCATATTTGTGCAAAATGCCCTTTGCTTAACTTGTGCTCCAGAATCGTGTCGAACACTGATCTTTATTATTTACTACTGATTGCCGGATTACAAATGCACGTGGTACGGCTTAAGAACAAGCTAAAATGTTTAGCTTCACAGCCAAATGTGTATGTTCTCTGTTAGCCTACGAAGTAGGTAGGTAGGTACTAAAACTAGGTACTCGTCCATCTAAAATTTCAAAACGTCATAATTATGCTGCTTTAGATAAATCCTAAAATACAACTATGTCTCTGGAAAACCCTTTCTTTATTATATTCATTTTGGAGTAACCTATCGCCAATAACATTAATGTTTCCAAGCACGGTGATTAAGTAAATATTTCCTTACGGCCGTTTCTTATAGTGGTAATTATGAATCGGAAACCATAAAATATCGAGCATGCGTGACCATATAACAAAATATGAAAATTTTCCGGACTTGATCCGAAAAAAAAACAAAAAAAAAACACTGAATTAACGTTCTTAGTTTAGTCCGTATTTGTAGAGAATCGGGACTGATTTGTTGATGAGGTGGCGATAACGATAACACACGAATGCCGTGACCTTGGGCTACACACGCGATCTGCACCTTTGACCCTTACTACAACCGAGCTATTCTGTAACAATTTCACCGTGATAACTTAGGTGAAGTGAGTTGTCGATAGTGTCAATCCATAACATCAGGTGGAATTATAGTTCTTTTCATTTAAGTAATCACGGTGAGATTGTTACAGAATCGACCGTCTGGTTCGACCTTAAGTTCATTCTGGCGCGGCTTATTGTGTATTGTGTATGCTAGTATCGTCCACACATTCTTCAATAGTTATTATTTTTATCTAGCTATTGCAGTAACGTGAGTTAAATAAGCTCGATAGCAGCCGAATTCTTTGAAAAAAGCAAAATACTTAATATTGGCAACATAAATACTTTATTTTTTTCATTCTATCGAACTGACAATAACTGACACTTTGACAAAACAAGAAATACCTAAGCATTTTCTTGAACCACCAGCATGGTTTTGAAACGTTAACCCAGGAGAGAACGTGAACTGAAGTGAACTGGATTGCCACAAAATACATTATCATTAGTTCCCATTAAAGTTCCCAACTGGACATAAACGTCTCCAATAACACGCCATCACAACACAATAGACACATCAGACGCCATTTTAGAATATAGGTAAGCGTTTCGCTAAAGAGACCACACAGACTATCCCTTCAAAGGTTAAGGCTTTATAACATCATGAATCACACCGAAAATACCACATAGCATGTAATAACATATTACACGAAGGTAAGGTACAATTTAGTACCGGTACTAATTTTCTGTGAATAACATGTCTTACTCCTATTTCACAGGGAGGTAACCGCAAATATTTCTACTAATCTCTCTCCTTCGCTGAATAGAGACTAAAATGGGACACGCTATAAAATTGCCCAAACGAAGTATGTCTAAATGAATCAGCTTAATTAACAGAAGAACATGAAGAGGATAACTGCACAAAAGTTTTGTGATAATCATCAAAGGCAAAACAAAAGTTGTAAATGTTGAGGGCTCTTGTTATCTAAAAAAAAAATACAGGACAGACATAGATAGTTTAGAGAGCCAAATTGAAAGTATTGTTACACAGTTAATAAATAATGAAAATTCATAACGGGATTGATATAAAAATTTATCCTTTTAAAAACAGCTTGGTATAAAAATAGCTAAGAATGTAGCCCTTGACAGCCCTTTAACCATGCAAGCTCATTTACCTTGCCTAATGAGACCAATTTAATTGTAATTCTTTTATTCAGCAGTATTTTAAGACCATCCCAATCAGCTACTAAATCCGTTCAGTGAACGACTCTTTTTGTTCTAAAAAGCCTTTAGCAACCAAATTTGCCCACAATTCGGCTGGCTGGTGCATAAATAAACGTATTTTCGGACTTTATCCCGTCTAGAAAGTAATTTAAGAGGATTTGTGACTTAACAGCCGTCCTGCTGATTAAATTATTCACGAGCGTAAATCTTCAAGGTGGATTTACACGCGGTGACAGGTCAAAAGGTGTCATGACGTGATTAAATAGTGAAATTCGATCAAACTCATTCTATCATAGAAGCGATTTTAACACCTCAATGTCGCTGTACCTACATATTTAAAGCGTTTACTTTATGTAAATTGTATTTAACTGTCTTTGTTCAAGACTCTTGACTTAACTAAGCAACTATTAGTGGCTAAGCGCCACTATTCAATGTTGCGTTGACAACCCTATTTCTAACAATCTCCCGCAAGCGTGACACTTCAAACGAGAAATTAGTGAGAACTCACAGTACTCCAACAAGGTAGGGTTGTCCATTAGCAGTATTAAACTTGTACCTTGGCCTTCAAACAATAGGTGCTCAGCCGTTACAAAGATGACGGTGTGTCACCGGGTTGCGTTTCGTGACGTCACACACAGGCAGGCACGTCACAAGCAGGCAATAGGTATTGATAGCAAGTGTATTTTTAGGGTTGTTTGGATTTCTAGATTATGACCGGCTTAGAAAATATATTGGCTGGCGTTATTTATATAACTCACTTACTAAATAAATAAATATAATTCACCTATGTAAGATTACAAAAAAACATAAGTTGCTACATATATATCTCACGAAGGGACACGCGCTTTACTTGTAGTAACTAAGTGTACAAACACGCTGTGAATATGTGCGTGAAGACGAGAAATAACAGCACATAGCACACACGCTCATACATACATACACAGATGTCCTACATCGCCAATGTCTCGGACGATACCGAGAGCTCCTGCTGAAACAAATATCAGCTATACCACGTCTTTAAAATAATTGAGATATCAGGAAGTAGCAGAAATAAAATCTCCAAATAATTGGGATAAAGGTAGAAGGAATGATTATAATACAGATCTTTAATTTACTTACAGGTCAAGTTGTTAAATGATAAATGATTTTATTTCTGTAAGAAGGTTTGTTACAAACACTTTTACACGTCAATCATATTTCAAAAACTAGATGAGGTCGGCGTTTTCTATCTGACTTCTCTGAGAAGAAAGGCCAAAACAAACTCAGAGGTCACAGTCTCTTTTAAAGTCCAGACATAATCTTGGTCAGATCATGTGAAGACCATGTAGATTGCTGTCTGAAACGGTCTTTTGAGGAAAAACCATACAGATTGAGCGGACCTGTCCAGTCAGTGCACGCATTTGTCAGTAATCTTGCCGCTCAACTGAGAACTTAAGGAGCACAACGATTCGACGAACAATACCAAAGAAAGGACATTTGGGTAGGCCGCATAAATTACTCAAGCTGCCAGATCGTGAAACTAACTAAGAAATAAAATAAAAAAGTAATAAACCACATAATCTTCACATTCACAATAGTTTAAATAATATAATACTTTACAAAGTAAACACTCATGTCATTGTATGTATAAAATTCATCAATGTCAATGTGTATATAAAAGTTCGAACATAAACATAATCGTTTCACTGCAGGTTCTTGTGAATGGACCGGCGATAACCACCAACACTCCTGACATCAATATTGTTAGACTCTCGAATCGGAACATGTCTCGTAACCTAAAGGTAGGTACTAAATAATAAATTTACAATGATTATTATTAAGTTAAATAAGAACTTAATAATAATCATTGTAAATTTATTATTCAATTATCAAGGATGAAAGGCATGTCGAAGAATGATAATGATAGAGAGGGAGAGGAAGACCAAAGAAAAGTTGAACGGATTGTGTGAGGGCTAATATAACAGAGAAAGAACTGAATGATACAGTGACGGCTGAAAAGGAAGAAAGAACATGGAAGAACAGTAGGTACTATGCATTATATTTAGGTGTATTTAATATTCTAGTTTAGTCACAAAACCAAATTCTTCTCTTTTTGTTCTCACACACTATTGTCTTCATTTCTTTTTCCTATCTCCTTTCGGGGGTCTGCAGGAAGAAATTTCTTAAGAAATAAGCAGTACCTTGGTACCCAATTCTAATATGTCGTATCTGTATCTGTTTTACTGTGTGTACGTACATAAATAATAAAATAAATAAACAAGGAAGAAGTAACATGGAACAAGGACAAGACGATCATGATAATGATGAATGTCTTCTTCAATCATTTATTTATTTTTTTATTTATTTATCATGATCGCATAAAACTCTGAACAATGGAGTATGCTGGCATTTGACTACTATTCCACCTGACGATAAGGAATGATGCGGTCAACGATGGTGCACGCTTGCCAAGAAGTAACCATGACTGTCGACTTGTAGACTCCCGGGCTAAAGCTTTCGGGAAGCACAGACTACCACAGCTATACGCACAGTGAACAGTTCCAATCGAAGACAGCCAAAGAAGTAAGTTTCCCTGGGTTATATCAGCAGATTTTATCAGTATTTTATTGTTTCGGGTAGTTCCCGTATGAAAAAGTAATAAGGAAACGTGGTCAGCTTTAAAATCAATTACTGGTACTGCCAAGCAAAAGTATGCTGCTGATGATTTAATAAAGAACAGTATAACCCCCACGATGCCGTTGAAACTGTGATCTGCAAAAACATTTTTCGGTTTCGATTTTTTTTTGTCGGATTCCTACTTGCCGACAAGATAAAATGCTCTGACAATCCCGAAAACAACCTGCCTACTTTAAGTGATTTCAGTAGACCTCGCGTCCCGAATTCTATGGTACTGCTCCCATCCAAACGAATCAGAAATTGAATCTCTTATAATGAATCTAAAAAATTACTCTGCAACGAGCTGGGACTCTATTTTGAACAGGTTTCTAAAAATTCCAAAACATAATATTATCTTCCGACACTTTAACACGATCGTTAGGATAAGTGCAGCGCAGGGAGTTTTTCCTAGTGTAGTTAAAAGGGCGCTCATCACTCCTGTCTACAAGAGTGGAGCTCGAGACAACGTAACAAACTACAGACCAATTTCTGTGTTGCCAGCGCTCTCTAAATTACTAGAAAAAGTATTGAATAACCAGCTCTTAGATTTCTAAGAAAAAAATAACACATTATCTGACTCCCAATTTGGCTATAAGGTAGGTAAAAGTACAGATGGAGCCGTTGGCTCGTTAGTGGATTATAATAAGGCTTGTCTAGATAATAAACTAAAGTGTGTCAGAGTCTTTATTGATCTGTAGCCAGATCAATAAAGACTCCGACACACTTTAGTCCTTTGACACTGTCTCGATCTCTGCTCTTGTTAACAAGCTGGAAAGGTATGGAATAATGTAAACGGTACTTAAAATCTACAAAGACTTTCTTATGGGTGGACTGCAGAGGGTTAAAGTGGATAGTGCTATTAGTTCGGATGTTGCAGTCATCTATGAAGTTCCATAGGGTAGCATTCTCGATCCCAGTCTCTTCCTGATTTATATAAACGACTAATGTGAAATGACACTGAATAAAGGCAAAATACACACATCAAAAGTGTCTAGGGATCAAGCATTTTTATGCGGATTTCTTGAGATTAAGATGTGGCTTTGTAATAAATTTATGATTTTATAAATTTATATGGATCCTTTTTGGTGCATTTCATAATTTGAATCAGGAACTGTGAATCAAATTCGAGTAAAAGATGAAAATCAGCTGTCAATATTTTCCCTATAAAAACATACAACGCATTGAAGACATTATTAGTGCTACTGTTTCCCTACTACTGATTAAAACCAACGTTATTATGGAGCGGCGACGTCATTTAAGCAGGGAAGAAATGCTCAGAGCCGTGGGAATGATAGAAGCTGGTTCCCGGCAACGTACTGTGGCTTTAGCTCTGAATACAAGTCAGAGTGTTATCAGTCGACTTTGGACACGTTACCGAAGCACTGGTACCGTGGCTGAGCGCCATGGAGGACGGTATCGCTGCACCACACGGAGACAAGACCGATACATTCAAATCTTAACTCGAAGAGCTCCAACAATAACCGCCATGATGTTAGCCGTGAGGCTTCATCACTCTTCAGGGAACTTAATTAGCGACCAAACAGTCAGAAACCGCTTGCATGAAGTGAACCTTCATTCCCGAAGACCGCTACGGGTACCACCTATAGCAATGCACAATCGTAGGATTCGATATCAATGGGCTCTTGAACACAGAAATTGGGCAGAAGAACCATGGCGTTTCGTGTGCTTTTCTGATGAGTCTCGTTTTGGTATGAGACCGGATACAAGACGTATACGACACTGGAGAACCCCTGGACGCCAACAGCGATTAAAATCCTGCCAGGAAGTCCATCCTTATAGTGGTGGAACCATCATGGTATGGGCGGGTATTTGGATCGGCGGAAGAACTGAGTTGATTTGGATCAGAGGCAACCTCAACGCTCAAATTTATGCTGAGACGATTGTATCAGACGTCATCGTTCCTCTACAAGTGCAAATCGGTCCCTTATTTCAGTTAATGCATGATAATGCACGACCGCACACCGCAAGAGTTGTAAGACAGACTCTCGCCGCAGCTAACATCAATGTCCTGCCCTGGCCTGCTCAGTCGCCAGACTTGAACCCGATTGAGCATGCATGGGATATGCTACAGAGAAGAGCTCTGCCGAATATGGAGGGTATCCAGTCGCAAGAAGACCTTTTTTTGTTGTTGCAACGAACATGGGCGGCCATTCCACAGCGTGATTTGGATGAACTCATTTTGAGTATGCCAAACCGATGTTCTTGTGTTGTTAGTGTTCGCGGTAGAAACACGGATTATTAATTGTTTAAGTTACCCAATAAAATTTTAAAGAAAACTGTTATTTCAGTCTTTTTTTCGAACTTTTGTGTTAGTGGTTCAAATGTCAAAAATCCCTTTATTAGGAAAATGGCAAATTTCTTTATTAATGCAAAGGTGACTTGGTTTATCGTTACTGTGACAAACGAAAACACTTTATTTTATGAATCCTTAAAGAAAATTTTAATTAATATCAATCAGGAGAAAAGTTATTGCAAAAATATATGTTGATCCCTAGACACTTTTGATGTGTGTATTTACCCATGCCGATGACACAGCCTTGATGTTTAAGGAAGAGACTTGGTATCTAGTCCAACAAAATGCAGAGATAGGGCTCCTTAAAGTCGTGGCTGAGGCATAACCTGTTATGGTTACTGTATTGGGGTTTGGTGAGGCGCACGCATAACGCATCTCTTACGCCTGGAAAGAGCGCAACGGTCCTTGCTAAAAACAATGTCATTTAAACCATACAGATTTCCCACAGAAACATTATACGAGTTGTGTTGGGTATTTACAGTAAGACAACTTTTTAATTTCCTGTAAATTACTAAAAAAACACATATCCCGTATACCCCTTATCATCCAGGTAAACTTCGAAATAAGCGAACAACTCCTAACGTAATTGAATCTGTTAAATGTCGCACGGCTTTTGCAAGACGACAAAACGTTTGTCTTTCTGTGTAATTTATACAACAAAATTAATAGAATCTTACATTATTATTCGCTAACGCTACAATAATGTAAACTTAAAGTAAAAAACTGGCTCTTTACTTTTGATTATGAGGATGTAGAGAAAATAATAAAAAATTAATCTCATTCTACAAAGGAACACATACACAGAACATTCCTTTCTTTCATACACAAACACGAACGGGAACCCACCCAAACGCACACGTACACACGTCCCACCCACACACGGCACGATAGAATAATTTGAGAATAAATTATATTTTTGATGTTTTTTTCATATTTTTTCATTTCTGTTATTTTATTTTGTTATTAGTTCTTTTAAAATTGTATTTTGTAGCACATATATTTGTCTGTTTCTATATTGACATTATTATCTAAGCCAATTAAAATGGTAGAGGGCGCTGACTCCAGACATACAGGTACACCTAGTTCAGGAGTTAGAGGCTTCAAAAAAGTTCTGTAACCTATTATGTCAATAAAGAAATATTATTATTATTAACTCCTGTTGTGTGAAACTACTGTTGTATTACTTAGGTGAGTGAGGTCAAAGGTGCCTGTGTTATCAATGCCGCTTAGATAAACTCATATGTATGGCTTTTGTTTTCAGCATTAAACAAAAGATACTTTGTTTTGAGAAATACATAAAAATTGCGACACATTACGTCACTATCGGGTATATTAACGATAGCATTATTCCTTACGTTTTTAATTCCTTGCTTGACTTCGGGAGCAGCGATACAAAGAAAAACAGGAGTGAGTGGACTAATAAATCACTCGAAGACACATAACAAAAGTACACAAATAATAATGTGTGTACTTTTGTTATGTACCTTCGGGTGATTTACTGCTGTATTCAGGAACGATACTTAAAATTAATCAATGATTATACTTGTAGAGACAAGGATCTTTTGGCGACAGCTGTTGGTATACATTTGTGAAATGTATTGAGAAACCAGATGGCAAAACGGCAATACTTTTGATTCGACGCCACCATCTTATTTTTTCTCGATACAATTTCAATAGAGTCCTTTCACAGTTGTTGTGCATCTGACAGGTCTAACCCAATGTGGAGGTCTGCCCGGCTTGGGTGGAGCACCGTCGTGTCCTCGTGCAGGCGATTGTCGGTGGCGATCTCTCGCGTCCGGCCCTGGTCCGGCCATGGTACGGAGTGAGAGGGCATGGGAAGCCGTCACCTCCTTCTGCGAAGCAGTAATGCTCGAGAAGGAGGAGGCAGAACGCGTGAGGGAGAGCCAAAATTCGCGCCCTCACGCCCCTAGACGCCGCAGGAAAGGTCCTGGGCGTCGGGAATCCCAGGCCGATTCCCGGCCACCGTAGGCGCGGGCTTGCGGACGGTGAGCAATGGGTAGCTCGCCGTCCGATAAGGACCAGGTCCGGGTCGACGGCGCTTTGTGTTCCACGCGCGCCTCAAAGAGATGTCAGTAACAATGACGGGGTCCGCTAGGGCCGATGCCTGCCAGGGTTGCGGAAAAGTCCGAAAGGGTTACCGTGGCCCCTGGCACAGGCAACTGAAGGAACATGGGTGGGTTTTAGTCAGTAAGAGTCTGACACGCCCTCCCGCTCCACCCAGAGCGGGAAAAATTACTTGACGATATCCCACCCTCAAAAAAAAAAAAAACAAGCCCAACAGCAACCTTATTGCAACGAGAATAAAGATAACTGTGATTTTAACAGGGCTGCAAAATCATAGGTAAAACAAAATGTGTGGGGCAACGTTTTTATAAAAAAATAAAAGAAAGAAAGAAATGAATGTAAACTGGCTGTAAACAATTTCACAGATGCTTAGTGTTCTTTTACAGTTAGCAACGCCCCCTTTCAATGTCATTTAATCGCCCAAAGATCTTTTTAGCACTGACCAATATTTAATGGAACGCTGTCAATTATATTGTTTTCCTTTTATCAGCAACCAAAGACGAGAAATGTTCCGGTTCGTGATTCTAGCAGTTTTGATGGCGGGAGTGTTGGTCGTCACTGCTGGCCCGATCACACAAACTTGCACTGAAACGACTGACCAAGTAAGTAAATAATTATTGTTACAAGGCGTTGGGATATCCCATTGGCAAAATGACGAACTTCCATACAATCTGTCATCTCTTCAAAAATACTTCCTAGTGCTCACCTCTATTATAATAAAGAAATCTTGTGTAAAGTTTCATGCTTCTACACCTAGTTGTTTAGACTGTGCGTTAGTTGTCTGCCAATGAATTTATGATTTTTATTATGTTGATGTATAAATGATAAATGAATTTATTTCTGTATTAGTAGGTTTGTACAAACACTTTTACACGTCAAACATATATTTTTTTTTAACTAGATGAGACCGCCGTTTCCTATCTGATTACTCTGAGAAGAAAGGCCGAAACAAACTCAGAGGTCACAGTCTCTTTTAGAGTCCAGACAAAATCTTAGTCAAATCATGTGAAGGCTATGTAGATCGGTATCCAAAATGGTCTTTTGAGGAAAGAACCACACAGTTTAAGTGGACCTGTCCAGTCAGTGCATGCAATTGTCAGCAATCGTGCAGCTCAACTCAGACTATGTAGATTTCTTTAGAATAAAGACATCACATTTACAATATTTACATACTCTTTATGATATTACCAAGAAGTTTTTATTTAAAATTATGATTATTTTTGTCTCTTATTTGCCGAAATGTCGATGTGTTGTCGAGAAGTCATATTTACTCACAATTGGCAAGAATTGAGCAATGTACTGCCCGTCTGAGTGCATTTTAAGAGCGTTTATACCTTATGAGTGGCAACGTCGCAATTTAGTGTCATATTTCGTGGTTTTCAATTTTTATCATTTAATCGGAGCTATATTTAATAGAATTATGTGAAAACTGTGTAAAAGGTAAGAAATTGTTGCGTTTACAGTTCTATTTATATGCAAATAATACATTGGAAACTTGCAGGGCGTTATTTTCATTGTAAAATAACTGTAAGCATTACGGTTACTTACTTTTTAAACACTTTCACGTAATTCTAAAAAGTTAATTAAACAGATTTATAAAATATAGCTCCGATTAAATATTAAAAATTTAAAACCACGAAATATGACACTTAATTGCGACGTTGCCACTCATAAGGTATAAACGCTCTTAAGTGTTTACTGTTAGGCACATGAAGTAAAGTTATACCATTGTATCGGCTATTTCCAAGTTTTAGTGCAATAGAATTTTTTCACATGGTGTTGGTTTAGTGGGTAATAGTAAGCACTAGTTTAACACACTTACGCTTTATGTTCTGTTGGCAGAGCGGAGGCATAGCAGTGACGTGCCGGGATTTTGGAATAATTATAACGAGGGCAGATGGAACAGAAATGGTACTACCCGATTGGAACGGAATTATTAACACTGAATTATCCAGTATTCAAAGCATTCAATTTAGGAGTACATATACTTATCATGGCAGCAAAAGCAATGCTAATCGCCAATAAATAAATAAATACGAGGAATCTTTACTGGATCGATAACATGAATCAAATAAAATTATATTTGTTGTACTATTTTATTTTATTAAATAAAAGTTGTAATAACTACACATTCATCAAGGAATAGACATTCTAATATCGATACAACATATTTGTTTTAGTTCATTGTCCAAAATGTATTGCCTAAAATAGTATAATTAACAAAAACGGACATGGGGACACCAGATTAATTAGTTTTTAGAGTTATCTGCAGACTTAATTAGTGTTTGTTTTAACTATATGAATTAGCTATTTATGGCCTTGATAAACAATTATATTTATTATAAAATGTGTACGAACCTCCTTTGCACATTGGATAGTAAATAAATTGGATATTGTTTAAAGGTGTCCAGTCAAAACACGTCAAAACTGTGTTTCAAAGAATCACCCAATGATGTACGTTATCTATCTGTTATTATTATATTATTTACTATTAAGAGCGTTTATACCTTATGAGTGGCAACGTCGCAATTTAGTGTCATATTTCGTGGTTTTCAATTTTTATCATTTAATCGGAGCTATATTTTAAAAATCTGTTTAATTAACTTTTTAGAATTCACAATACAAATCTGAAGGTTTTTGATATCTTCGATTTTAATGTTTACGAGTTCATATCCACCACAAGCGCCATTCCCTCCAAAAATCAAGGTCACCTGTAACAAAAATAGACGAGTAGTTATTAAGTAGGGAGGTGAGTTGCATAGGTACTTTAATTTTTATATTCATTTTTATGTATTACAAGTTATACGCTTTCTTAGATTTAATAATAAAATTGTAATAATAGACACACCTAACGAAGGTATACAATCATATTTTCTTTCAACTACGTATCAATGATATCATTATTCCTACAAAACCAATCACAAAGGACGTATTTTTTGCTTAGAACCAAAACAGTGCAGAAATGTTATATGAAATCTCATGGTTGCACAGTTTTTCATTAGTGCACTGTTTTGGTTTTAATTTTTTACGTGCTTTAGGTTTAATTTCTCCCAAATAGTTTATTATAAAATGAATGCATTAGATCATAAAGATACTGGCTGAAAATAAAAATCGGCGGAATAAAACCGTATTGGTGAAAAAAAAAAACTAATGGCGCGCATTTTGTACCATTGTAAAACTTTATATTTAGCAAGAAACGTTTGAAAAAATGGAAATAGACAGCGATAGCGATATGAAATCAGCTCCAGAGAGGTGAGGGGCGGACGTTTTGGGGGACTGTCCAATGTACTTTTGACGTTCAAAAAGTGCTGATTGTCTGTCTCAAAGTAGACAGACAATCAGCATTTTTTTAACGACGTTTGATTAAAAAAATTATTTCAAGTATATACACTGGTGGACAAAAAAATTAGACCACTCCTATTTTCATGATTTATTTATTAATTACGGTCTGTTTAAAAATTAAAATAAATAATACGTTTTTGAACGTTAATTTTCAATCTTACTAGAGGGTATATTGATAAAATTATCAAGTGTAAATGTGTCAAATGTCATTTAATCAGTTTTCTTATTTACCCACACTTTTATTCTTTTATGTTAATGTCATGTCACTAGGACGCTATTTAAAATTATCGTTAAATTCGTATTACTGATTTAAGTTCTGTGCCTCCCACTTCCTTTTCACTGATAAATATGGATCTACGTGAAGCAGAAGTTGTTCGAATCGTAACGTTGTTACAAACTGGAATGAGCCAGCGAAATGTCGCTCGACAATGTGAAGTTAGTCGATCAACGGTTCAATATGTCTACAAAAGGTATCTGGAGACCGGTGGCTACATCAGAAGACCTGGCTCAGGTCGAAGAAGAAAGACATCTGAACGGGATGATCGATTTGTAGTGTCAGCAAGCCTCAGAAATCGTCATCGTTCTGGAGTAGAATTGCAGCACCTGCTCAGAGATGTCCGAGGTGTTGCTGTAAGTGATAGGACAATAAGAAGACGCCTTAAAGAACGTGGTTTAAAACCATACAGACCCGCAACAGGTCCTAAACTTACCACAGCTCATAAGGCAGCAAGGTTAAATTTTGCTCGTGAACACCGTGACTGGACTTTGGCACAATGGGGGCAAGTACTCTTTTCTGATGAGTCCCGTATGTGTATTTATGGTGCTGATGGTCGCAAAAGAGTATATCGAAGACCGGGAGAACGATATGCACAATGTAACATATCTGAAAGGGTGAGCTTTGGAGGTGGTTCAGTTTTGTTCTGGGGAGGTATAAGCTTAGAAGCCCGTACAGAGCTGGTTATCGTAGATAGAGGAACTGTGACTGCTGAATCATACATCACTGACATTCTTGAAGACCATGTAGTGCCATACTCAGGATTTATCGGTCAAGAATTTAAATTAATGCACGATAATGCGCGCCCCCACACTGCGGTATGCGTAAGAGATTACTTGCGAGAAGTGGGGATACAGGTTCTGGACTGGCCAGCACGAAGTCCAGACCTTAATCCAATAGAACATCTATGGGACGAGCTAAAACGGCGAGTAAGACAGCGAGAACCAGCTCCGGAGAACATGCAACAGCTGAAACTGGCTTTATTGGAGGAATGGGAAAACATACCCCAATTTACCATAAAAAATTTGATAAAATCCATGAACAAAAGGATGGTATGTGTTATCAAAGCCAGAGGAGGCAACACCTCTTACTAAAGAAAGATTGACATCAGTAAAACCATTTAATTTTTTTTTATCAGTGTGAAGTCTTTGTAAATTTTCCTTCATTTTTGGTTTTTCTTGTGTATTGCTAAAAAAATAAAGTTGTGTAATTCAAATATGCATTTTTTCATTTAAGAATTAACAAACAATCAATAAAAAAAATATTTAAAAAGTTTTTATTTTGAAACACAGTCATGACAACCGGTTTGGTAGGTGGCCTAATTTTATTGTCCACCAGTGTATATAGTCACGAATAACAGTTATCTCTTTAAAGACCGACTTTGTTGTTTTTTGTAAGCATTCAAGCGAAGAGCATTTAAATGAAAAGGATGGAACTGTGTATATACTGTGTACTTACTACATGCTGGTTACCGTAAAATTAGTTTTAAAATTAGAATCCAAAAAAAATACTATATTGGGAAGTCTTGCTAGTAAGCAAGACTTCCCAATATAGTATTTTTTTTTAATTCTGGGGGTAGTGTCAGTAAATATACTGACACTACCCCCCGTGTTTATCTTTGTCAGCTCCTAGTTTTATATTATGATCCTTGATCGTGAAACAGTAGAGACTTTTTATAACAAGTAGCCGTTTTATGTCCTGAAAATTGTCAAGACGGCAGCCGTAAAATGTGAACTTGTTTTACGATATCGACAACCCACGACGTCTGTTTGAATTTACACCCTTAGCACTTTCAGGGAACCTAGATATTGTATGTTGGAATTTCTAGTGGAAAATATAAATTGTGTTGTCTTAGTAGGTACCTAGTTATTTTTATATTTATGGGTTATCTTACCGTCCATGAATAAAAAACTACAATTTGGGTATAAATACAAGAAGTAATAGAAAAAAAAAGATATCCTGTAGAAAAAATCAAAACAAAGGTCGGAAGATTTTTCTTCATAAACGGTTGGTTCCAACAAATATAAGTCATAACGGGTTAGAATATCCGTGAACTCAAACTCAAAGCATTTATTTCAAATAAACCAATTACAGGCACTTTTAAATTGTCAAGGGGTCGGTTAGTCAGAAAGATGAAGCTAGTTGCCCATTCCAAAGCGTAGTAGGTACCTATGGAGAAGAACGGACAAGAAACTCCATGGACACTCTTTTAAATCATCTCTTATTCATCTTCTTCTTCATCATCTCTTTTTGATTTAAAAGAGTTTTTAAATCAAAATATTGTTACAAAAAAGTGGTTAGGTACATCATTCATGTTGTAATTATACATTTGAGAACGATGTAGAAAGACGTGCACGTTAAAAGCGTCCGTAATAAAAAGATAAACACAATTATTATGTAATTAAAATAAGCCGTGGCAGCTAAGAAATGACCAGTGCCTACTGACGGCGCCCGTTCACGAACATGACGTGACTACATTAAAATGTAGGTAAATTCGTACTTCGTTATTGTTGGATGCAGATTTGCCAAACCTTGTGCCTGGATTCTAAAGTGCAGCAACCAATCGTTTTGTTTTACCAATAGCATTTTTTTCAAGCTTTACTTACGCTTAGAAACGTTTCAATTTAAAATTATTTTGTTTCACATGAACACTTATGAAACTCCTGAAGCAAGGTGCATGGTTCCAATTGGTCGTTTCCTATGGAGAAGAGCCGGCAAGAAACACCACGGTTAGGTACTCTTTTAAAAATAATTTGCTTTTACAATGTTTTCAAATGACAGTTTCGATAGGTATGGGAGGACAGTGTGGGTTTCACCACTATATTTAAATAATTTCTAAAATAATTAGACAGTCTAGACCGTAGACTGTCTAATTATTTTAGAAATAAGTTTATAGCGAAGATACTACACGTGTGTCCTCAATAACGTTAACTAAGTCATTTGGAACTGGGGCTTAGGCGTAAATAGCACAGTTAATCCCCAATTTTCAGAACAAATCTCTCCTGTTACCAACCGAAACAAATGTAATAGCAACCCATCCTTAATAAATCCTCATTATATAGTACAGTGATATATTTCGGAATGATTAACTACAGTACGACAAACTTTAGATTACAACACCAAACACACTTAATTGAACGAAAACAAGAATGATTAATATTGTTATCGTGACGATTTACAAATAACAGGAAGGCGACGGATTTGACTAATCCGTTTTCTGATGTTTTCGTTGGAGATATTTTCTATATTGCACGCACAAGCCCTAATAATAATAAAGATTTTTAATTCGGAACAAAGAATCCATAGAGTGTTAGTTACATAATATTAAAATCAACTTATTATCTAGTGTTAGTACCAATCACCCTCCGCACAAACTGCTTTACAAATTGGAGTCCTGAAACTCTCCGCTACAGTTCTTAGGCTGCCTTATGAACTGGCAGAACGAGTTATGGCCAAATAATCACGTTTGACAAAAGTTTTGGTGATTGCAAATTCTTTGGAGCAGCAGTGGTAGCCCAGTGGTAAGCGGTAATGGCCGCGACGAGTTGTAGGTCGTTGGTTCGAACCCATTCAGGCGCTTTACTTTGTGTAAATTATTTCATCACCACTGCTCTCAAAACGGTGAAGGAAAACACCGTGAGGAAACCGGCATGTCCTAGATTAAAAAAATTCGAAGACGCGTGACATCTACCAACCCGCACTGGGCCCGCGTGGTGGATTACGGCCCACTCCCTCTCACCGAAACGAGGTCTGTGTCCCAGCAGTGGGAACAGTATAGGCTGATGATGATGAATCTTTTTTATTAAGCTTAGATCGAAGCAGACTATAACGTATTAGACTATCCCAAACAATTTCCTGTTATCCCAAAGTCATTAAGACAAAGAAAGACTAGGTACGATTACAAATTTCTCATTACACTAAGTACCTATGTCATCAATGCCCGGCTTATCGTATCCCATCAAACGTAACAGTGAAACATTATGATTCTGAGAAGTGTCGTGTTCTATGTACCTATGTTCAGAGATTGAATAGGTACTAAAACAACATCCCAGTCTATCAGCGCAGACAGACAATCAGAGCACATAATTAACTACCTATAGGATTGTAGATAGTGTATTTTGTATGTAGGTAGGTATAGAACAAACAGGCTGTGTTTGTACTGAATATCATTACTATACGTCAATACACGATCAGATTCATCAGATTCAGATGTGTATGGTATTAGAGATAGTTTATATGCAAAGGGATTATGGAGAGTGATAAACTTATAAAATATTTCCGTAGTTTTAGTAGGGTAGGTATACAATATTTAAAGTTATACAATAGAACTTTCAGAAAATCTCTTAACAAGTTGGTACGTTGATAAAACGGTAATCATTTATCTCGATTAATTACCAATCAGGTTTTGGTCGTGAGTTACGCAACCAGCCAGCAATGACTGGACCTACTCAAAAGTATTAGAAACATTAGTAGAATACCTACCAATCCAATAAAATCAATCACGGTCAGTAGACAATCCACAAAAATAAAGCAGGCCGGATTCAGACAAAATCCCACATTTCACCACAACAATTTCAATAAAAATTCAGGGCTCGATAGCGACCGCAATGCAATCAAAGTAGCCACTCGGCGATCGCATTGTGGACCGACGGCCCAATGGCCCGGGCCAAAAGAATGGGCCGCTTTTTAAGCCGGAGGTTTATCACGATTTCACGAAACACGATTGTCCCGAATCGGAAAGTTATTTAAGAAAATCGACTTCGTTTGTTAAACGTTGTCTTGCAGCACGTAAAAGATCTGTATTGGCGCTAAATATTAGATCAAGAAATAAAAGATAGAACATTCTATGAAGAAACAAAAATAGAACATTCTAGATGCTTTCGAGTTAGGTATTTTATGAAAAGCGGGATCTTCTTGATTCGATAGATACCTTGGGATTGGTTTGTTCGTTTGTCTGTAGAAACGTAGGTCTCGTAAAGTGTGTTCATAAAACCATGGTAGTGTCTATGGTTCTCAAGATTTATTAAATTTGAGGATTTCGTTTTATTTTATGAACCTTTTATTCAAATAATCGAATTCATGTAAGCACCTAAATCGCCCCTAATGGCTTACATTTAAAACGCCCACGAAACAGTGACGCCAACCATCAATTTAATTAAAAATCCAGCATTAAACTCATTTTCTCGTCACTAAACCGAACCCGTCCTAGTAAATTGCTTACTTAATTGGAAAAGCTTAAAACCCTGTGATTAAACAACGGATCCGTTCCATTAGTTCGACTATATTCTATAGTTTTCACAATGGATACGCTTGTTTGTGTTTTATCTACTGGAAAAGTGCTTGAAATCTCTTGACCCGTTGTAAAATATGCAGCAGGGATGGCCGGTGTAAAAATGTTAGGCCATTTGGCTGTGAGGCGGCGAACTGGCGCGAACCGTTTCAAAACTTCTAGGGAGGCTAGTATTTGAACTAGCATTCCATATTGTGTCTGATTTCTGTTGGAAAACGAAATGCTTGGCAGATAGTTGGCGGTAGTGTTACAGGATTCGAGACTACAAAAAGTTTTGTGACTGCCCAACATAATATTCTTTGTAGCGCCTACCTACTTAGTTCATGCAAGACGACAACGCTTAGTGTGCCTTTAGAGGCACTGGAATAAGGTTCCAATTTACAATTCCCTTAAATGTATAGCCTATCAGAGTATAATACCTCTCCCCAGAATGATTAGTTATGTACAGGTGGTTCAGGTGCAATCAAACTTGTCCATGTCCAATACACGACTAACGTGTTGTTGAACGTGATTTCCAAGTTACGAATCACATAATACTTACGTAACAAAGGTTAGATTTTCTCAAAATTGAACCCCAAAAGGAATACAGGACCAACCAGTTACCTACCCAACTTCTATAAGTATCCGATCAGGCATGGCGACACATATAAATACTGCTCATCGAGAAATATGTATGTATACGTAATGTGTATGTTTAATACGAAATATTCGGGATTGATACGGAGCATTAAAGCTCGATTGGTTCCTTTCAGAATTCTGGAACAGTTATACTGAAGAATAATGGATTTGTTCCTCTTAACGGAGTTCTTGAGGAATGTGTGTCTCTCAATTAAAAAACTCGACCTCATAAATGATATTTTATTTCTGTAAGTAGGTTTGTTCCAAACACTTTTACACGTCAATCATATTTTAAAAACTAGATGAGGTCGGCGTTTCCTATCTGCCTACTCTGAGAAGAAAGGCCGAAACAAACTCAGAGGTCACAGTCTCTTTTAAAGTCCAGACATAATCTTGGTCAGATCATGTGAAGACCATGTAGATTGGTGTCTGAAACGGTCTTTTGAGGAAAAACCATACACACACATACATACAACATATAGGTTTGGCCTCTATAATATCTCTCTGTTAGTTTGACTTGTTTGCTGTCTGATTGGTATATTCCGGCCACCGAGTGAATGCCTTCCTGAGACCGGTCTGCTGGACGTGATTAGGAAATAATATAGTTTAAATTCCTTAAAAACGTATTCTTTTGTAATCAGCGTTTGCAGTCCTTTCACATTTATTTTACTTCTGATTTTGCATCACAGTGATCTTTTTTATCGTTGCTATAAGATTGCTTTCAGATGTAAACTAACCTTATATTATTATATAGTTTGGCAATTAGGTTATCACATTATTTGTAACCACGTATTCTACATTACGTATTTTAAACATACACAATTCAAATAATTAATAACAATTAACGTTCTAGCCGTGGGACCTTTTTTTCGGTTTATTAATTATATGGTAACAACTCCATACAGTTTGTGGTGAATTTATACCATCGCCCCACACATGTCTTGTGTTTTAGTATCAAAGGTTGTTTATTTCGTGCCAATTTACGCTATTTATTTTGTTTGAAAATTTCAGTTTAACACTTTAAGAAAAAAAAAAAAAAGAAAAAAAAAAACAAATGACAGATTGATAAAAACTTTGTAATAACCGCTGTACTATTTTATATGATAACCTAATCGCCACTATTTATAACAGACAGTTGTCAGGAACGCATTCTCTCGGAAGACGTGTAGATTCATACATTTAAGGCAAAACTACGAAACCAATTTCCTATATGTGGAAACATGGCAAACTTTTTTTCATCTTATCTTTTTAATAATGCAACGTATAGGTTTCAAAGACAGGCTTGCCTTTGCTAGTACATTCCTCGCTAACTCCGTGTCATCATATTATTTCTTCACTTGACCTGTTTCTTACGCTTCATGTAATCTCACCAGAATCTATTTGACCAAGGCTTTCTCACCGATTCTATATGAAAGATAATTCTAGCATTGACCTATAAATCTTAAGCGTTTGTTAGTGGTTGCTTGTTTTATCAATTTAATTAATTATTAGAATTACTATATGTGCCACCTGATAACCTCTGCCGACTGCCACTGAAATTACCTCGCAGATCACGTTTACTCAACATGTACCTACCTTATGTGTAGGTACAACTTTAAAATTTGTCATTATCAATCACTAATTGAGTGATCATCGTTCCAATGACATATTCATGTCACTGGATAAGATCAAAATAACCATAGCTCGTTTCACCATAAGTACACTTTTTTTTTTACGGTTGGAAGTCAGCAAATAACTTCTCCCGCCCTGGGCGGAGCGGGAGGGCGTGTCAGACTCTTACTGACTGAAACCCACCCGAGTTCCTTCAGTACCTGTGCCACGGGCCACGGCCCTAGCGGACCCTGCGCGCGGTGCTGTCATCTCTTTGAGGCACGCGTGGAACACAACGCGCCATCGACCCAGGCCTGGTCCTTACCGGACGGCTCGCTGTCCATTGCTCGCTATCCGCAAGCCCGCGCCTACGGTGGCCGGGAATCGGCTTGGGATTCCCGACGCCCAGGGCGTCTCCTGCGGCAACTAGGGGCCTGAGGGCGCGAATTTTAACTCTCCCTCACCCGTTCCGCCTCCTCCTTCGCGAGCATTACTGCTTCGCAGAAGGAGGTGACGGATTCCCTAGCCCTCTTGCTCCGTACCATGGCCTGGACCAGGGCTGGACGCGAGAGATCGCCACCGCCAATCGCCTCCACGAGGACACTGCGGTGCTCCGCCCAAGCCGGGCAGACCTCCACCGTATGCTCCACCGTGTCCTCCGGACGATCCACACAATGGTGACACCCGGGCGTTTCCTCCCGCCTTATCCGGAACAGGAACCTCCCGAAACAACCGTGTCCGGTGAGGACCTGCGTCAGGCGGAAGGTGAGGACGCCGTGGCGCCTCTCTAGCCACTCCTCAAAGAGGGGACTTATTGCCGAAATTGTGGCGTGCCCAGCGCTGGGTTGCGACAATCGCACTCTCCATGCCGCCCTGAGATCCCGCCGGAGCTCTGTCCGCTGTACCGTGATTTCTCGCGGCAACGGAGCTACGCCCCGGCGTTTCGCCTCCTCGCGCCACTCCCAAATGTGCGCGAGGACTTTTGCCTCCAGATCCCATGGCGGTAATCCGGCAAGGATGCTCGCCGCCTCACTGGAAACCGTACGGTATCCCTGGACCAGCCGGGTGGCCATTACCCTTTGGGGCGCGTTCAACCGGCGGGCTGTCTGCCGCCTCAAGGAACGCGCCCACCCCCGGTGCCCCGTAAAGGGCCATGGACCGCACGACCCCCACGTAGAGCCTCCAGCAGGAGGCGTTTGGACCCCTAAATTGGGTTTGGACTCCTGACCTGGCACAGGCACAGGTAAAGTTTTTTTTTTGCATAAGTGAGAATCGAACGCTTTCAACGATTTTCATCACCAGAAGAGGCTGTCGAAGAGTACGTAATCATGTTTCCGAGGTCACCACGGAGGAGTCGCATAAATATTTTCTAAATTGGTTATTTCGTATGAAAAAATGCATTTACGCGGACGGAGAATATTTTGAGAAACAATAAATTATTTTTTGACCATCAATAGTAATTATCTTTTTCTCAATCATTCCTGAAGTTTTTAGTGCTCGTAGGTAATATTTCCCCAAAAGAGCCCTTTCACAAGAAATATACAATAATTTCATACTTCTTTTAAATTATTTCTCATTGGAAACAAATAATAGACGTAAAAGTTGCAAAAAAATCGGCTCGGTATAAAAGTGTAGAGCACTAAAAGAAATGGGCAAAAGCTGTTTTTCCTTAACCATCGCTGAAACAGTTTTCTATTAAAGTTATAGATGCAGTAT
Organism: Brachylomia viminalis; assembly: GCA_937001585.2. Taxonomy (NCBI): domain Eukaryota; kingdom Metazoa; phylum Arthropoda; class Insecta; order Lepidoptera; family Noctuidae; genus Brachylomia; species Brachylomia viminalis. The sequence goes on from OW443299.2 coordinate 18,976,775, forward strand.
CGACCAAATTTACAAGCTTATTTTTAGCGACTTACGGTCTTTCAGATTTCCAGTTAGGTACTCTGATTTTACTTCCGAACTTTACTTTATTGAATTTTTGTACATTATTAAAATGTCACAACCTTTTTTAGTAAGGTATGATATACACGAGTACTAAAACATCTCATTACCATGCGCGAACACGTAATTTTAACTTTATCTTTGCAACAAAAACATTTAACACGGGAAAAGCAAATAACTTTTTGTGGGCACGACACGCTGAAATGTCAACAGTGTGCGCTTACCCTAAGCTCACATAACAGTAAGCCTCTGCTGAACAAAGAAAGTGAAATTTGCATGTCTGATTAGGAATACTGTGAGGTGCAATTTAATTTGAAAAACTGTTTTATTTAACTTGTGGGTAAGTTTAACTTGTTTTACTTTCTCTACGCCTATGCCTTCAGGGCGCTGATGAAGCTGCCTCACTACTGTAGCGCGTCAGGTATGTTTGCAAGTGATTTGTGTCCCTGATGCGTCGTTTACGAGGCAGTTCAAACTGCTGTTCTGCTGCAGCTGCATCGAGCTACCTTCAGCTATTCACATGGAGGATGGATTGCCCAAAAATGCGGTACTGAACCAGGCTGCATATTGAGCATTTCGGATCCAAACCTAAATTTAGATTAAGATGAAACATAATAATAGTGTATTTTAGTAATTTTGTTATTGTAAAATTGTAATTTATAATGTTTTTATTGATGACTTTTGTAATGTTTATCTAATTGTCATCTTTTAATTAATTCTTAATTTAGCTAATATTTTTCATTTCATAAGTATGCATAATGAACTAGTTCTGAAATAAATGAATTTATTATTATTATTATAAGTATGTTTATTTTACGTTTTCTCATTGGCCTATAGAAAATTCATTTGTTATTCATTTCAATTCTTATAGGTTATAAGCAATAAGCAATTGCAATTCGTTAACAGGTATTACTTGGATGGGGAACGAGATGAATGCCGTGCGAATGGAGGGACTTGTGTCCAACGGTAGGCTACGATGATTATTGATACTTTATGGACTAGGAAAAATCTAAGAAATAACACATAATCTTAATAACTTTCATAGCTGCTGTAGCATCTACACCATTTACAAATCAGTCTGATAAAAGTAAAATCTTGAAATAGAAATGAACCAAGCGCTCACAAAATCTGTATCGGTAACATAATATTATACAGGTGAATAAAGTTCAAGGCAACGAGGTTTTTGAGCTTCTCTTTCGATAGGCATCTGTTCAGGAGCCTAAACTACCGACTTGTCTATCTCGTAATTGGTTTAAGCAAAGTTCTGAGTTTCTGAACCCTTTTTTGTTTGAATACTTAGATAGAGTTGCTCGTACTTTACGTTGGCTTCGTTTACAAGTTATAGGATGATTTAAATGTTAATAATTTTCTTTTAAACCGCTATCATTTGAATATCTTTGTCAGAAGTTTATTTTACTAGTTATATAAAAAAAAAATATGCAAGAATAAATGAATATAGATTTACATAAAAGGTTCACTTACATTTTAAACTACATAACTTTTGGCAGCTGTAAAAATGTTAAATCTTACTGATAAAGTCTTTTCAATAAGAGTTGCAGCTTGCAACTTCATATTTTACAATCTATATCTATTGTCTATCTATATAATAAAACTGAAATGCTGTTCGTTGATAAGTGTTTTGCCTATTTTTTGTAACAAAATGTTCGCAATGGTCCGAATCAGGTTTTTGTGAAAAGAAAAACTGGATAAAATTCCCGAAAAGTTATCAAGTTCGAGAAAAACTGAACGTCTTTTTTCTATGTGATTTTTGTATAGACAGGACAAGGTCTGTCGGATCAGCTAGTTCCGTATAAAAGTAACTTATTGAATGTGAAATGAAACATACTTTTCTCAAGAATAGTGTGAGAAGGCCATCAAAGTGAAAAGTAGCGCTACAGCGCTATCCTTCCAATGCGAGTGTCGTCAAATAATAAGCAATGCCATTACCGCTATCATTCGAAGCTTCGGTACGGATTATATCGACGCCTGTCACACCGAAATGTGACAACTATTTGTATGATGAGTTATTCTTTCGCGTTTTCAATGGTATTTAATTTGCTCTAGTAGAGTCCTTGTATTTAAAGAATTGTTTGGGTTACACGAGGCTAGTTTTTGAAGCTAGAATATCAAGATTGTGCTAGTAAGCTAGCAAAAAGTAGGCTCTCTGGCTTCGTTTGTACAGAACTATCCTCATTTTTAGGCTAGCAATGATAAATAATAAATGATTTTATTTCTGTAAGTAGGTTTGTACAGACACTTTTACACGTCAAACATATATTTTTTTAAACTAGATGAGGCCGGCGTTTCCTATCTGACTACTTTGAGAAGAAAGGCCGATACAAACTCAGAGGTCACAGTCTCTTTTAAAGTCCAAACAAAATCATGGTGAGATCATGTGAAGACTGTGCAGATCGGTGTCTGACCACAAAGTTTGAGTGGGCCTGTCCAGTCAGTGCACGCAATTGTCAGCAATCATGCAGCTCAACTCAGAACTTGAGGAGCTAGTTAATGTTATAGCTTAACAGGATGGGGTTCTATTTTTGAACAAGTAGCGCCCGCACCACTGATTTTCCTATCCTGGCTTTTGTGCTAGCCTAGTGTGACCGGCAAAGCTAGTATCCAATTGGATCATTTTACTCTACGGACTAATTCACTGCAATGCTACTTAAAATTTTCTAGCATCCTGAAAACAGCTGTAGCATGTGCTAAATCAAGATTATACGCCAAGATATTACTTGCTTGCTATCCTAGCTTCAAAAAATAGCCTTGTGTAACCCGAGCATAACTATTTCAAATTCGCTAAAATTACTCTGAACGATCATTGTGGAACTTTCTTCCAACTGCCACTAAAACTGCGCTTGCACAATACCTTTTAGTTGCCATCCTGGACTACGCTGATGTCAGTTATCTCGATCTCACTGAGGCACAACTTGATAAACTTGAGCGACTTCAAGAATTTTGGATAAGATTTATAATATTGGCCTGCGCAAATATGATCACATTTCTGAATTTCATACTAAGCTCAAGTTGCTTCCTAAACGTCTTCGCCGGAATACTCATTTTTTTTTACAGTATTCTGTTCAACCCTATAACCCCCTCTTATCTTAAGGGGACTACATGACCTAAACGCAAGTTTTATAATGCCTAAAAGTATATGATCCACTGCAGTAAACAAAATCAGAAAAATATATGATATTCTTCAGGATATAAGCTAGTTAGATAGTGTGTTGAAAACATAATACAACTAATTTGGTATGATAGAAAAGAGTCACGAAGATACCTCTTAAAATTTCTTTTAACGATTAAAAACCATACTAACATACATCCAATAATTCTGTTTCTTTTTTCAGGTTGTTCTTTATGCAACATATTAACGTGATAGTGTTTTAATTTTTTTGTCCAATCAATAGATATTTTGTAAATAGAGAATTGCTTCATATTTTGCAATAAATAACCAGCTTTCTGTCATCGCGCGTCTCTTTCTTTTCTATGCAGTCCGACAGTGCCCGCGCTTTAGCTGTTGTAAGCCCCTTAAAGAACGTATCAAGTTCCATCATGACAAACTTATTAGAGCAGCTATCTGAAGTCTTCGGAGAACTTAAGACTAGAGATGCCGATGTATTCCACCAGTTTTTATGATAAAGTGTTTTACAGTTACGGTTATGGAATGCAATTTCGATAAGGCGTGCTCAATCTTTGTCCAAGTTTAAAATTTTGGTTAAAAAACACTTCCTCTCTCCTTAGACATCATCATTACATACATGGTTTCCTTGCTCTTGTTTCATGTTTATTATTGTATATATATGTAGATAAGTATATGTTTTATGTATGTATGTATTTATTGTATATTTAAATGGTACACCACTGACTACCTGCAGTATTGTCTCTCCTTCTCCCTTAAATCCATCCAAAGGTTGTCAGTAAAAGATTGCTTTTAGCGATAAGACCGCCCCATTGTGTCACCTTATGTTAAATTTCTACATCTGTATTTTTTGTGGTGTACATATTAAAGAGTATTCTATTTTATTCTAAGTCTGGTTATTTTATGTTTGTTTCAATGTTTGCAGAAGTATAATGCTATGTACTAGAATCCTCAGAATGACTAATACTCTGAGAATTCTAGCAAAGTCAGAAAAGTTGGTACAAACTGGACATTATAAGCACCGGTAAATCATGCAGTTCTATAGCTTGACTTGTTATAATATTGTAATATTTATTATCAGATCATTTATTTAAACTGTCCTTGATTTCTGCCAATCCTGATTAAAACAACTGACGGTGTAAATGAAGCCAAGCACATTAAGCTGAAAAGCGACGTGAGCGGCATGTGGAAAGTGCTAAATGTTTTCCAATAACTATTGGAGCATAACTCGAATCCGGTGAGAGAACCAGGTCAACTGTTGTATTAAACTGGTATCTTTTTAGGTATTTAGTATGCAGATGCGGTTGTATTGATTTTTTATAGACAATCGATTTTGTCAATCGAACGTAATAAAAATGATGGCTGTTGGTTCGTGTTATACGGTCGTGAGCGAATATAAAATAAACAAATGTACAGTCCTACCAACTTATCTGTGAACTGAAAGATGAAGTGTGAACTGAGAGAGGTTGCTAATTAATATAAAGTGCCCAAAATTGAGTAAGTTTTAAAGAAGGAAATATGACATTAGACATAATCGTTTAATAAGAATTACAAATTAAAACAATGATACCTGTATAAAAATAATAAAATAAATAAAAAGAAATTGATAATTTACAGTTACGTAGGTACGCTAACAGTTTAGTCTCTCAGCAATAAACAATGGCTTTATCTAAAAAGTAATCCAATGAAGTGGAAATTCAGCAGATAATTTTTCCGATATTTTGTACCAGTTTCTTCTGCTGCGTGCCCTTCCTTAACTATTTTTTAAATTAGTCCTTGACTCACACCTAAAATATAAGATAATAAAATAAATGTTAGTAGAAATTTGAAATCTGGCAGGTTAGTTGGCGCAATCACTTAGCAGGTTACCTAATAGATGTACGTTACCGTTGCGCTAACCTGCAGCAAAATTAGAAACAAATATTTCGTGGATAATTAGTTAAGTGTCGGGTAATTTATAACAAGAAAGTTGACAACACTAACCTGTCGCTGCCGAAATTCGTTTGTATATTTGATTAAATGGAATAATCGGAGACCCCGCCCGAGCTTCTTCTTCAAAAAAGGTTTTAACCTTTAGAATAATGTTTCGAGCATCACTTTTAATAGCTTTCGGCATATTTAACTTTATAAATTCAGCAATATCACGACAAAACAACCAGAGAACCCGAATGTAGTAGACACAGACAATCGAATTACATTTCAACATGACGGCCGTAGTTCCAATTTTCGCCATTTCACAGATAAGTTGGTAGGAGTGTAGGTAGGTAGATACATCAATTGTAAAGTGACGAATATGTAGGTTTAAGAACAAATATTTAAAATATTGAACGTCACGTTCTACTTTTAAAACAACTAGTTACTTTTTTAAAGCGGCGTCTGCAATACCCACCTTCTTTTCTAATTACAAACAAAAAAGTAAAGTAACGATCTCTTGAAGAAAATGTTTCAAAACAACATTGTTTTTCTCACAAAAAGACGCTCTAGACACAAAAATAATGTAAATCAGCACGAAAGTATTTCAACTTACTTAAACAATCTTAGCTAGAAACTTCAAATTAACGATAGTATCAGGTCTTCACAGAAAGGTATTCCCTTTCTTTTCTCACCTTTTGATAACAACTCCTTGATAAGAAAGCGAACGCTGTTCTTACTTAAAATATTTTTAAAGTTTAATAGCGAATCTACGGATTTATAGTCTAATAAAATAGGGTTCATTTGCGTTAGAATAAGATCTTTTAGTGTTTCTAGCGTAGATAGGTATCTATCTTCACTTTGCTGACAGTTTTCTCTAGAAATCGCAGATAGTTTACGTCAGAATAATAAATAAAAGTTGATACATTAAGGTTGCCAACGAGACTTAAATTTAATTACTTTTACCATGACAAGTTAGTAGTTTTTAAAGCTGCATTAATTAAAGTAGCCTTTTACAAAATTTTATTCTGACATAGCCGGATAATCTCCCTTTTCTCCTTAACTAAAATGTTATTAATACTAACTAAAATCTTAAATTTGTCATAATAATCGGCGCTCTAAAAACCCTTCATTTTCTGTACCTCAACATTGATACAAATCTAATACGCTGAAAAACAGCTTCTAAATGTTGCCTATAAAAAAGGATCGCATTCATTTATTTAGAAGATTGATTGAAACGATCAACTTAACTTTTCTCATTAACTTTAGAAGCAAGAAGGTTGAATATGAAAATGCCTTTGCCTGATAGAAAATTGGCCTGTAAAATTTTAGCACCTCATTTACTCAAGTACCTATTGGTTTTGACCATGGAACGTGAAAACTTTTTTTAAGTAAGAGTAAGTTATAAAACTTAATTCAGGAAAGAGGTTACAGAAATTTACTATAATTAAAGTTTCTTTCAGTGCAATTAAGACGGAGACACTTAGTTTTATTAAAGAAAATGGTTACTGCGACAATATTTAGTTGGAATACCAACGCAAATGACACTTGTTTTGGAAATATATTTATTGCATTAACGGATATATATGTACTATATTTATCGTGCTCGGACCTTATAAGATACTGTTATTTAAAATAAGAAATTATAGGTAACAGGACAAGGCTTTAGTACAAAAAACCTGCAGACACTGCTCAAAAGTGACAACGGAAGATCCTTCCCATACACGAACGTAGCTTGACCCGTGCGGCTAATCTTATTTAGCCAGGAACAATAAAACCCTAAAGTATCGACAATAACATAAGAAAACTGACAAACAACTCTAAACTAAACCCAATAAGTAATCTTTATGCCTACCTTTGAAAGGAAAACTCGAAGCATTAGGTACTTGTAATAAATTACCATTGAGTTCAACTAGATCAGAGGTTCCGGCCAAAAAGGTCCGCATACACTCAAACTGGTACGGAAAAGGGACATATTTATAGGATTCTAAATTCTTTGTTGACAGATTTATAGCAGTTTGTAATTAAGTTGCAAACCCTATTGATGTCGGACCATTTACAGACACTTATGTCGACTATGTAGCTATTGACCGTGATTTCTTCCACTAATAAACTTCAACCTCCCAATTAACCCACATAGGCCTGTTTCGAAAAATCCTTTCTTAGAACAACATTTAACCCCAAATAATAATAATAATACATTTATTTATTCAGTTATCTTTGATCCATACATGAGACATACAACTACATAGTACAAAATAGTAAGCAGGGACTTGGTCCGCTGCACTAACATCCATGTCAGGGGACAATCGTGCCTAGCAGCAATGGCACTGAAGATGCTGTGGCGACTTCCATGCAACCGACTAATGGATGACGCGGTCTTTTTGTGCCATAAAGCTGCAAAGCCATATGTGATGTATGTATGATGCACACACATCAGCAAACATTGCTGATGCGCTACAGAAACGTGGAAGCCGCAACAACGCCCTGAACGCATTATTAAATTATTATTATATCAAAGGGACATTACTTTCAAAAATCAAATAGATGATAAATAATGTTAATAGATTGCTGAATTAAACTAGATATGGTCATTGTTTCCTAGCCGACTAGGTACTTAAGAAGAAACACCGAAACAAACCTAGAGGTCAAAGTCTCTATAATGATGTTTGTGTCTTTGGTGGATTAGGTTTTAGACTGTGTTGTCTATGGTTGTCTGTCAGTCTTCAACTTCACGCAATTGCATACGAACCTACCTACCTAGGTAAAGGTCTGAGTTGAGCGGCACGATTACTGACAAATGCGTGCACTGACTGGACAGGTCCGCTCAATCTGTATGGATTTTCCTCAAAAGACCGTTTCAGGCACCAATCTACATGGTCTTCACATGATCTGAACAAGATTATTTCTGGACTTTAAAAGGGACTGTGACCTCTGATTTTGTTTCGGCCTTTCTTCTCAGAGTAGTCAGATAGTAAACGCCGACCTCATCTAGTTTTTAAAATATGATTGACGTGTAAAAGTGTTTGTACAAACCTACGTACAGAAATAAAATCATTTATTTATCAAACACACAAAAATACCGGTCATAATATTGTCAGACGAACATGTCCCTATTTTTTAACCCTCATAAATCGCCACTAGAAATGTTCCATAATGGCTACTTAAAATAGTCCTAAAGCTCTCTGGACAGGAAATTTATGAAATATTGCGAAGATAAACATCAGGTCTTTACCGAAAAATTTTGTAAAACCTTTTACTTTTACATTGAGCTGACATAAAAATATTTTCAGTGCTTTTACAATTACTTGAAGACGGTGTCGGGACTCAAGGTGCTTGTGTCGCTCTTTTAGGGCCAAAATAAACGTTGTTTAGTAATTTAATAGGGCCTTTTTTCTGTTATAAGAAATATGACTGTGTCTTAAGAAATCATTTGATAAAGTTCGAGTCAGTTTACTTTTTAAAACGTGATAAGTACGTACCTATAACGTTTTGAAAAGTAAACTGACTAGTGACAGTAGCCTTGTTCACGTGAGCTAGACTAGGTACTAAACTTCAATCTGTCTAGAGTTATCCCAACTATGTTGGGGTCAGCTTCCAGTCTAACCGGATGCAGCTGAATACCAGTATTTTAAATGAAGCGAATGCCCATCTGACCTCCACAACCCAGTTCCTGGGTAACGATACCCCTTGGTAAGACTGGTTTCTGACGACTCGTTTCGACTGTCAAAGATCCACGAATGACAGCCGAGACCATTGGCTTAACGTGATTTTCAAGGCACGGTCACACATCCACGCTCCAACCTTAGCAAGCATAGCTTAACCTGATCAATCGACCCTTGCGGCTATTATTACTTAGCCACGAGACTACTGTACTTACCATCCATAATTTAGGTTTTATTAAAAAATGAACAGTAATTATTTCACTTGTTAATAGTAAAGTATGAAGGTAGTTCTAGAATACACACATATAAACCACAGATTTAGAGTAGATATAAACTCTCGCCTTTTCCCATGCGGGTAGACAGAAAGTTCAGAACGCCACCTACTTACGATCCTTACATATTCTTTTTGCTTCGTTTAAGTAGCTTTTGAGTTTGTCTTGGGCGGAAGAGTCAATTGCATACCAACATTGGGTAGTTGCTTGTTCTGTTTTTATTTTGTTTATTATGGGTAGTGTTGGAAGGGCATACAACGGCATGGCGAGTAGATCGCCTTCGGTTGCTCCTTCTTTGCTATATAATCTCATATTGGTATCACGTATTACAAGTTCTGCGTTACCATTGTATGTATTATATAAGAAACGAGCGCAATGTGGCCAATATATTCTTTCATGCCAGAGAGTTAACTGTCTGTTCATAGAATTAAAAGCATTATTTACATCGGCGAGTAGCATTCAACAGGTAGAGCCTGGTTGATGTGACTATCTGTCACCTACCCCTATTTAATAACAAAATATTATATTCTTTTAAACCGGCAAATGGTTCAGTCTACTTAGGGACGCATAAATTCTCTATTTTATGGGAAACAAACTAGGGACAAGTACCGGCCGGACAGGTCGAATGCAATGATTCAAAAATCCTAAAGAATCGCGAAAAATATCCGATTTCTAATTTTTACTTACAACGGTCATGCCTCATCTGGCAACAATAATATACTCAACTGGGCCCTTAAAACAATTGAGAAATAGTATAAAAACCGCAATAAATATTCTGCAAAAGTGCGGCAATTTGGATCTATGTTACAAAAATTTGCTGGGCTGGAAGCTGAGCGTAATGATGTTAGGAGATGGTAGTTATAACAAAAATGTGGAGACAGTTGACTTAGGACTGCGAGAGGCGACAGACACGAGAGTCCAGGCAAGTGAAGTTAGGAGACTTGAGGAATACCAAGTCAGTAATGTCCGTGGGCTGTTTAATATTAAATATGATAAATACAGTTGGCTTTGAACCGCTAGAGGCGACAGACGCTAGAGTGCAGGATAGCCAAGTTAGGAGACTTAGGGAATGCTAAGAAGTGTCCATTATGACAGTAAGGGACCGAGCATTATTTATTAGTTTCATAGTGGGTTAAAGACCACGTTAGGTAGCGTAGCGGACGACGTAGTCTAAGCTAGACAGTTTAGTTTTGTGAGCTGTAAGGAGCAGTGCCTGATGTGATAAGTGCAGCAATTCGTAAGTGAGTTGTAATCTAATTCACTCCAAGGAGATATTTGGTAAGTGTCAACTTTAATTTGAAATTATTAATGTTACGCAATGGAGGTGTGATCAAGCCGCAAGTGCCGGGACTGCAAGTCAGTTATGCTGCAGCACAGCGAGTGAGTAATCACGGGCAGTTTCGCAGCCCACCGCATGCCCAAGCTCGGGGCCGCCCCTAAAATGTACCTTGAAGAGAACATCTTGGATTATTTTGAACGACACCTGCGACGGTGTACCAGAGTTGCTTCTAGATTTAATGCAGGTAGTTAGTTACCTACCTAAGGTAAATGAGTCAAATTTCTATCTTCAATAGGGTCGAGCAAAAAAAGTTGATCAGTTATTCATTAATCATTCCATCTTGGACTTACATTTAACGTCACTATTGACTTTAGCACTCTGGAAAACTATGAAAACGACACCCATGACGAAAAATTTTATTTATTTTTTACATTAAGAGCGACAACCCTAACGCTCCGAAGGAGCGGTGGTAATTATTTCAACTAATAGGCGTAGTTTCCATACTGTCCATTTTATACTGTGGCGCTGAGGATCGCTATAAGACGCGCGAGTATGTTGCGCAGAGGAAAACTATAACAGCTTCACTTTTGTTAAAGCTTGATTGACCCATCTATTTTTCATACCGTGCACTAATACGAAACGATTCTTAAGAAAGAAATTAATGAAATCCAATAAACTCCAATAAGCTAAAATTAAGTATTATTAAAACAGTTGCGGAACAGGTCATTTGGCTTAAATGAAAAGAGATTACGAGAAAACTTAAGGTACATCTGATGGTAAATCTTTGTTATGCATTTGGTTTCCAGACTAGGGAATCGATTGCAATCGGTTTTAGGTACGACTAAATTACGTAAACTTTCAAATGATTACCTATTATCTTATAAAGACAAACCTAAGCTAAACAGATAGAAACAGTCCTGGTTAAAGATTAACTAGTATAAAAATGTTAACCCTGAAAGTACTAATAACTGTAATAGTTATGTGTGATGGTTTAAATAACAACTCGATCCTGACGAACCGCAACCTCAAAGCGTAGCACGCCTCGACAGAATCGCAGATGATACGACGATCATTGTGTCGCAGACCAAAACGGACTTGCCGGTCTCGAACTCCAAGGATTCTATGCGACTGGTAAAAGTAACTCAGAAGCACACAAACCTGGTGAATAGTCCGGTACCCAGAAAAAAAGGGCCGGTAGCATCCCGTTTTAACACCAGAGAAAAGGCTAAAACTTCCACTAAAAGAGCAAAGACACCATTTGTGCAAAACTTTAACAATATAAATTGGTTGACTGCAGATAACAGAACGTAATAACTTGAAACATGATTAAGAAATAAGGTTAAGTGAATAATATTTACTTGGCTCCATTTAAAATTAAAAGTCGAAAATTTACAAAAATCGATTGGATTAAGTTCCTATTTTTCAGCAACTCAATCTCTTCTACGCATTATCAAATTTTGACATTTTTAAAAATTAAGAATAAAAAATATAGCGTGACGACGCGTCGCCACGGCATGCGTCACCACGCCAGCAATCGGTTCTACGTGCGTTTATAGATGTTTCACATCAAAAACCCCCTAAGAACACCCTAAGAACTAAAAAAATATAATAATGTGTTGACTAATAATGCTCTTTAAAAAGAGTAAAATTCTTTCTGCCCTGCTTAATTTCTGCCCTGTATGTACATATGAGACATTATGCATCTTTACAAAGAAACAGATGCATTATTATAGGCAACATAGTGAAGTTGTGCCAAGACAAAAAAGGGCTAAGTTTCGCAACTTATTATATCTGGTCATAAAGATATTTACAAGAAAAATGTGTATAATATTATATATGTATATTGATTTATAATAACATACCAAAACAATTAAAATGATTGCAGGGTAATTACTGTTTATAAAATCAAATTGATAGATTGGCTACGAAATAGTTGCTTCTATAGCCTTATGTAATTTATAATACATAGACATAGTTTTTAGTGATCAATTATTTATTTTATAAGAGTAATTGGACGGATAATTGTATATAACGATAGTTTTCATTAATTATTAATGTGTTTGTAATATAATTTGCACGCTTGCTTGTAGGCATAATACAATAACTTTTAGGCTTTAAGATATCGATAAGATATTTAGACTCCTTGTTGAACAATGTATTTTCTGGCAAATAAATATTATGAATTTGAAACCGCCGAGGTCACGCTGCAATATGTATGAACATGCTACCTAAAACAGCGGTCCTCAGATATTTATCGCTCAACATAAATCGAATACACGGCTCTTCTAGTAATATGAATTCCCATAAATTCTCACATATTGACATTGGACCAGCCCCTTACATTGAAAACCCTCGTATCTTTTGTTGAATGTTTCTCCCAAATATAACGCAAAATTCCTAAAATGCTTGGGCAAGATTCAATATTGGGTAAAGGGCTAAAGGGTCACTCCTAAGTCATTGTATAGAAGAATAATAGTCGTTATTGATTCCCTAAATCCGTCTTTGCTGTTTCTAATCTTCTCTTTTATTTAAGATCTCGTTTGTAAATGATATTTGTCAGATGTTTCTTTCGATAAGGTGGTTTTATGGCTGTTCTTTGCAGTTTCTTAATTAAATTAGTAATTTAATTTTAAGTGTATTATTCGTTGAGATCAATTTCACTTCGTCTTTATGCGGCGCAGTAAATTAATATGATGATGCCTTCGTTTGGAACATAAAGAAAAGCTAACAAATGTAAAGGATTTCTTTAATTACATTAATATGGCATAGCAAGTATGAAAGAAAATCTAATATTTGAAAATAATTTAATTAATCACATGCCGCATTATATTTAACAAAATGTAAGGTATATGAAGATATATTGGATACTACATTTCGTTAGTATCTACTACAGACATCAGCTTAGAATAATGAACACTAGATTTATTTTCAACAACGTCGACTGTGAGACGTGAATGTGATATTTTATTTATACTTGCAGTTGAAATGTATCGCAGTGTCTTTATGGTCCAAATACAGAATAGATATTCTTTATGACGGTTTTACAGCTTATCAGCATGCCCCACCCTTTCGTGGCATCTAAATAATGATAGCAACACGCAACTAGGGAATGCAATCCCGAGTCGAGATTGGTAACTCGAGATTTCGCGTCGCTAAGCCAGGTGTGGAGATTGGCCATTCGAGATCTCACCCGGCGCCAGCGGGCCAATTTTACCCTCTTTTTGAAATAGACCGTTTTTTTTTAATAAAAAATTCTTAAATTAATTCTAATGAAGCTACACCTACGTAGAAACATATTTTCGTTTTCTTTATTTTGAAACGTGTTTTACATTGTAAAAAAAAACATTAATCAAATCTCGAAACAAAAAACTCAACGTTTATTTAAGTAATAATAAAATTATTGCCATTGTCTTGCTACAAACGACAACAATAAAAAAAAATCCTGTCAATTTTCTAATTAATATTATTTTATTACCGACTTTATTTCATATTTTTCTGTATTATACCTAAATTAATTGTGTAAATAAATAAATCATGAATATTGGGTATTCATTATTTATTTATTTACACAATTAATTATATTGTAGCGATGATTTTTCACTACTCACCGACTATCACAGGGGTTGTTTGCAGAGACTTTAATAGGGTTTATTCGCATGAGGTTTAGATTGAAATAAGTACACACACAGTTGGTCTTCTCAATTAATATTTAATCCACGCGCCACGGTTGCAGATGGGTCCGTCATGAATGTAATAATGTGGACTTACTTTAAGTTCGGGCTGACCTTACCCTTTTTATACATTAACTTCTTGAGATTGGCTTCACATGCAGTACCGCTTCTGTGTGGTATGTTGAGGTTCAACGCCAATGCTGGTTAAGCTGCATAGGGAACCAAATGTCTTTCAGAGTGTGTTACCACTTATACGATGCCATATACATAAAGATAATAAGTTGAAACTCACGCTCACGTTAAATTGAGGAGACCCATTTTCCTCTTCCTTTAAACTTAACCTATCATTGATTCATCTTAACATAAATCATCCTAAGGGAGGGTAAGGACCCATCCTATTGACCATCTTAGGCTTTCTTATGAACCCTGCCTACAAATAGAAAGTCATGTTGAAATATCTTGAGGTTATGAAAATTTAATACCGCGTGTGACATGTAATAATAAAGTATCTCCAAATCAATCAAATCAATACTCACAGCTAGGTTAATGTTTAAATCCAGGGTTGGTCCCGGTAATATGACGTTACATCATAAATGATTCCCTTTTATTTCGTCTAATTAAATATTATTAAAAATTTAGCTCATGTCCTGTTCAGACTCGATCAGGAAAAAGACGCCTGTCAATTTCCTTTTGAGTTGGCAATACAGGGATTATTGCCACCACCACCTATAAAAAACTTTGTAGTTAGTTGTCAACAAATTACTAGTGTTAATTTTTAGTATTTATTCTAATAATTTATTATTAGCTAATATATTATACCTATGGGTTCTCTATAAATGTTTCTTATTTATTAAATTTGATTATTTCAAGAGATATAATCTTTACAAAAGCGCCATCTAGTAACCATTTGTGGCAAGTGCAATTTGACAGTTGGTATTTAAAAAAAACTAGAGAGCTCTGTTAGTCGCATATTTGGAGTTTGAATAAATTATTTGTTACACTAAGACAAAAATTCGACAAGTCAAAGCGAAACCTCATCAAATACCATGCAGTGTCCTCACTGTCCTAGAGCCTTTAAACGAAATGGAATACGACGGCATATGTGCGCCGCACATAGCGAGAATCTACCTCCAGCACTTACCTAGACCATAGACACATGCCTAGAAGATGCTCTTGGATCCTTGTTTTTTAATGAAATAGGATCTAAGACAGACATAATTAGAAATATGGGAAAAAGTGTGCACTCTTCATGGGAAACTATGACCTTCCCTCCAACACTGTATGTAGAAGATGTATTTGATTTACATTGCTGTCATGCTACAAAGACAAAAGAATAGCAAAAGACAAGCAAAAGATATAAAAAGATTACTTGACCAACGCCAAAATTTATGGCCTGAAGAAAGTTTCAACATACTAATAACAAAGGCTATCAAAGCAGACCACTCTCTCCGTAATGTAGGAGTTATGGAGAAAGTAGTTGACCGAAAAAAATATAACGATAACAATGACTATGTCGCTCCCCCCCCCCCCCCCCCCCCCACGGATTTAATCCTGATTCATGTCTATTTACACTACCTAACTGCCTCCGCGGTGTAATTGACTCCACTACTAGAAGTAGACATAGCTAGTGGAATTAGTTGCGAGGAAATCACACCGCGCTGGAGGCCCAACAGGCACCACATCGGAAAATCGGAAAGATTACTTGTTACGATTTGGAGAAGCAAATACGCGGAAAATGGACAATTCAATAGAGAAATCAAATGTCTATTGGCACTGAGTTATTAAATTTAAAGAAAACAGATATTCCATTATATTTTATTAAATATTTAGAAAACCTCATCGATGAAGATAACAAAACCATTGATCATTGGTTTGAGGAAATCTACCTGTCTGGGACTTCCAACTCGCAGGCAAAAAAAATACCAGAATATTGGGGTTGTTACGAAATGAACAACATGAAAATACCCAGGACATCAAATTCAGCTGAAGCGTGGCATCATAAAATCAATCAAATCATTGACAAACACCACCCGGGCCTATACTTTTTTAATCGAAGAATTAATTAAAGAAACTATAAGCAGTGCCAATGAGATTAAACAAAAATGTCAGCTGCACCTCCTGAAAAAAAAGAAAGAAAATATCTCGAAAGATGAATTAGACTTAAATCAGTGTTAAATCCGTGGGGGTGCTTTTCATGCTATACATCCATGAGCGTTATTCCCGTTACGTCAATTCATCGCGAGAATATTGATGCATAAAGAAAATTATTCGTAAATTAATTTATTGAAATCATTAGCAAGCCACTTACAATTAGGATATTTTTTTAACAATTAATTATTAATGCAAAAATTACAAAAACAATTTCATTAATTTAAAAATATAAACTTTTATAATATCTACAACTAACTATTTACAACTAGGTATTAAATGACTAACTAACTTAATGTCTATTTTTTGCTTATTTAATGAGTTTCATTTTTCGGAAATTGCGTAATAATAAGTCAATAAAACGTTTTCATTCCATACGTTGTTTTATGATAAAATGAAAAAAAAAGAATTGTTTGTCAAAGTTATTTCAAAAAAATTACCGAATAATTATTTTCTTCCGTGAATTATTTGGCAAACTTTTTGTTATAAAGTGATGAAATGACAATCATGGTTTCGCCAATCGTTGCTTGTCACGTAAAAATTTGTAAATTAATTTTTGGTGAACTGACAAGACACCATCATACCATACGACATAACATACATTAGAATTCAGAGACGCACTTGCATTACGTTACCACAGATTACCAGTCTCTATGCCAAAATCATGTGATGGCTGTGGTTGCAATGAATTCAAAGTTGATGAAAAAGTATAAAAGGTGGTCTAATAACACGTCGTCATAATGAAATTAGAGGTTTATTCTGTGACTTAGGTCAACTTGCATGGGGAAACGTAGTCAATGAACCCATCATCTCCGAAGGAGACTGCGGTCTACGCGGCGGGGCGTTAGGGATGCTCAGAGGGAGGTGTTATTTGATATCCGTGTAGTAGACATTGACAGTCCTTCTTTTATTTCACGCCCTGTCGCCTATGTACTATAATCCGCCGAAGAAGAAAAAATAAGGAAATATTCAAACGCTTGGGAAATACGACATACTACATTCCCCCTTGTTACTTTCGTTGACGGAGTCTTCGCTCCACAAATGTCTACCTTCGTAAAAATCGCTGATCGCTAGAATAGGTCCTTTAGCGTGGTGTGATGGGTTGGCTAAAATCAAGAATCATCATCTCAATAATCCGTGCCACTAGCATGTGCATTCGCGGCACAAGGCATAAATTTAAACCATTACCCAAGTTATTCGACTTCGACGATGGAGCAGCCCTACCTAGACAAGACTGGTCAATAATTGGACAGCACTTAAAGTATAATAACATAACATAACATAGATTATTTTATATTGTATTTTATTAATGAATAAAGATTATAATGTTTTTTAAGTAATAATAAGCTGCACTTCTCATACAAATCAGCACACACACATGCCGCACACTATACATCCGTTAATGAAACCTGATTTACTTGGTGCAATTTAATTGTTTGTGGCCAATACCATCTGTTGAAGCAACAATTAAAGTTGCACCGTCTAAGCAGTGTTTAGACGATGCAAGTAATTTGTTGCTTCAATTCTATTGTATGCCACAAACAAGAAACTTGCTTTTTTATATTATTACAAATGGCTTCTTAAGAAGCAAAGTGAAGACGCGCGAGTTAAGGAACACCAATCCCCCAATATTAGCTTCATCAGCTAATAATTATATTCTTTTATCATATTAAGTACAAATCAGCAAATGCTATCTAGGACATGCGTCACTAGCATAGATGCTTGGTTAGCAATAAGATTAGTATATAAGATCAATATTTTGTAGAATTAATCAATTACTGTTATGCTGTAACTGGGTATAAATAAAGTTATTTTTTAAACTCCTTCGTGGTTGTTCACTTAATTCGCGCGTTCTCTCTCAAAATCTCGCTCGAAAAATAGAACGAGATTGTCTTCTCTAGGCGCAATCCATTTTTTTTTAAACAACATCCACGCTAATATTTGAGGTACCGAACTAGGTAGCACCTGTAGGTACTACGGTAACCTGATGACTGATAAACATACTTATATACATATACACACCCAGACACAGGTCAAACCGACATCTTCATGTACACAAATGTTTGACTTGACCGGGATCGAACCCGGGACTTAGAAGAACGTGGCTTAAAAGGCAGGGTCGCTACCAACTGCACCAACCGGTCAGTCAAAGTATTTCTAGAAATGTTTTTTTTAAATAACGTCCTCATCCAATCATAATCCTTATTACCAAAACTTGTAATATAAGCCATTCTCAAAAGTGCACATTTGCCATTAGCAGGCGCTGCGTACGAGCGTCGAGCGGTGCCACCGTGCCCGTAATGAAAATGTAAATCTACCTCTGTAATTCCTTAATGTAAGCTTGGAGCTTTTAGTAATATCATTCTTTACCCTGGAGGGAAATGTCCGGGTTATTAATTCTCGGAAACCAATTTTATTGGCGAACTTTTATGGAAGATACATTAAAGGTTAGTTTCAATACTATTTTTAATTAACTCTGAGTGCTAAAAGCTGTGAACAATTTGTGAAAAACACTTAATTTGGGGTTTCATAGGCTGTCCAGTGTATTCCCTTAGTGAGAGTTTCGCACGATCGTTGTCAATATGTTAACGTAACTCGACTGAATTAAATAATAGGTATCTCTTTGGTCTTTTAATTAAATTAATTTGGGTACCCAATTCGTAATGACACTGAAGTGCTTCACGTTCAATTGCGTGGTGCAAAATTACAACATTGGTATAAATGCGAGCATTGATAAGCAGCAAATAAGTGCCAATACATTTGATATAGCATAAGCCCGCTGTACACAAGGGCCAAGGCGCTGAGCCAGTATGTTGGGCCAAACAATCGGATCCCCAACGGTAGCTGTTTACACATTGACCCTGCATTGGCGTATTGATCATTCTGCTTTGGCGCTTTGAATAAGATGGATGTAGAAACCCTTTTAGGTGCGACAATTTATTTATACAGTAAGTTTAATTATTACGTAAATGAACAGCAAAATAGAGTGACTAAAAAGAAGATGGTGGATGTTGACTATAACTGCTGATGAATAACAACTAAATAAGACGCCGAAGCCAAAGATAACTTATCAATTGAACACATTTACCTGGTAGGTTTTTTTTAAGAAACATTGACAGTCTCTCAATATCATTTTAGCCATAGTCCAAATTATCAGCGAGATTCTCATGCCGACAACAAACAGGATCAAACACAATCAGCAACTAAGCCAACCATCTCCAATTTCCGCCCACAACAAACCTGCTATTGACACCCGACCTTATCAACAAATACACCTTTCTATCACCCAACTTCGGAACAAGAACTAACTTCTCAGATTGATCACCTATACCTTCCGAAATGGAGCTCCAAGTTTTTTGTTGCGTAACAAATCCACTCAGTTTGGTAATCGGAACACAGCGGTGTACTACGAACATAGATTACCCCCTTAACATGGAATAGAATACGAAATTAGTTTCTAAACCGACTGAATATGTATGTGTGTTTAAGAACTTTAGTTTGATTAAGTTTTTTGTAACTTATAATCAGAGGGGCAATTCCCGTAATTTTAAGAACGTTCACAGTCTGATCTCAGTATCAATCTGTCAAAAATACAATCAATTTGCATACATTTTTGACAAATTTTTGACATTGATTGTCGCTGATATGAGATTGCGACTTGAATTTAAACGTTTTTTAAGTACGAGAATTGCCCCTCTGACATCTTACGTTTTGGAATATAATGTCTCACCGTTGTACGCCCAATTTCCTATCTGCTATAATTTAGTTTCCTCTAACGTTCAAGAAGCAACTCAACGTTCTTCTTATGAATGCCGAAAGAATCCACTGGATGCGAGAATCACCGGTCGAAGAGGCAGTGCTTTAGTGAGGCCAACGTCCAAGAGATGAACGTTTAGGAACGTATCGTGATCACTAGAACGAATGTTAAGTATATTGTGTTGAATATTAATGATATGAATATATAATATGAACTCTCTACCTGCGTCTGTGTTTCCAAACGCTTAAAACCCTAATCTCTTCAAAGTGAGAGTGAACAGACTTCTTCTGGGTAAGCTCACTCCATCGTCGACTCTGTCTCTGTCACCACTGACCATACTAGAGTCAAGAGTAAACTCATCGTATGTTAAAAAAAAGTTGTGTAAAGTATAACATTATGCAATGTAATGCAAAGTGCAAACACATGCACACTATTGACTGCCTCGTTGGAATAACCGAATATAACTGCTTTTATAAGCAACCGACCAACTAGTGCTACTCGGCAATAGAATTGGTGAAAATTCGTCACACACGTCTGCTCTATTCCAAAACTAATACTAAAAGCGTCTGTTGGACGAAACCCATTTTACAACTCAGCCTATCGCAGTCCACTGCTAGACATAGGCCTCTCCCAGGCTGCGCCACAACACCCTGTCCTCCGACTTCCGCATCTAGTCTGTCCTAGCCACTTTTCAGAGGTCGTTGGTTCGTCGAGCTGGGGGGCGTCCCATCATACTAGGCTTGCCAATACACGGTCACCACTCCAAGTCTGTCTACTTTACCGGCCGTTGGTCTTTCAACAAACATAGTCAGCCCACTGCCACTTCAGCTTGCTTACTCTGCAAGCTACCGTTCTTTTCCGGATAACTTCATTTCTGATTTTATCCTTCATAGAAAATCCGAGCATAGCCCGCTCCATACCGCGCTGGGCACCCGACTGTCAGTGTCCACGTTTCGGAACCGTATGTTATAACGGGCAGGACGCACTTGTTGAAGATCTTGGTTTTAAAACATTGCAGAATTGGCGACTAGAAGACTTGTCGAAGTTTTCCAACTGCTGCCCAACCCAACTGCATCCTTCTGTCGGATTCTTTCTCAAAGATCTGTCTAACGAGCTGGATGACTTGCCCTAGGTAGACACCCCAGGGACACTCTCCTCACCGCCCGGGGGGAGAGTTTCAGGGAGGCGGCCAACTTGGCCTCGGCGGGCGGATCCTTGGTCGCAGGGAAAATCCGCCGCCTAGGATTGACGGTGGCGCTGCACAAGACCGAGGCTGTGTTCTTCCACGGGCCTCGGCAGCGCCAACCACCAGACGCCCACATATTTGTGGAGGGCGTCCGGCGTCCGTCCGTGCGGGCCCCCCAAAGGGCCATAGCCCAGCGGGTGTCGCGGGCCTACCGCACGGTGGGTTTCGCGGCAGCGTGTGCTCTGGCTGGCACCCCTCCTTGGGAACTCGAGGCGTGGGTGCTCGCCAGAGTATACGAATAGACGGCGGGGCGGAGGGCGAGAGGAGAACGCCCCGCCCCGGAAGAGCGGGAGGCCGTCCGGCGGGAGGCGAGGGACGCCATCGTCGTCCATTGGACGAGGGACCTCGCCACCGCAGCCTTCGGCCGCCGAACCCTCGACGCGATCGGGCCGGTCCTGCGAGACTGGCTCGATCGGTCGCACGGGTTCCTCTCGTTCCGTCTGGTGCAGGTGCTGTCCGGACACGGTTGTTTCGGATCGTACTTGCACCGAATCGGACGGGAGGAGACACCGTCGTGCCACGACTGTGGCGCGGCGGAGGACGCGGCGCAGCACACCCTCGCGGTGTGCCCGTCGTGGTCCGAGCCGCGCCACAGTCTCACTGCGGTAATCGGACCGGACCTCTCACTCCCCGGTTTGGTTAACGCCATGCTGGGCTATGAGAGGTCCTGGGCGGCAGTGGCCTCCTTCTGCGAACACGTCATGTCCCAAAAGGAGGGGGCGGAGCGTGCTCGGGAGGACGACCCTCACGCGGCGGCGCTCCGAAGACGGAGGAGGGGTCGGAGAAGACGTCAGTATGACGGTCATCTCCGACTCCTCCCAGGTAGAGACCAGCAGGCAACGGGTGCGGGGGCACCCTTGCCTGTATTGCACAGGCCTCCACCAGTGTCGGACGGGAATGGCCAGGTGTTCTCGGCCATTCCCGTAGCCCCCCAGTTAAATGGGGGGCATGCGGGGCCCGCCAACTAGGCGGGCATACGCCGGGAGGGCTGTGGAAGCAGAGGCTGAGCCAATTTCCCATAGCCCTCCCATCACGGCGTCGCGGGACTACCGCTGAGTTTTAGTGGGTATACTGCCACTCTGGCAGGGAGTCCCATATACTCCGTCTCGTCCCCCGACGAGCGGAGATGCGTAATGTCATTTCTCAGCGACAAAAAAAAAAAAAGAAAAAAGTTAGACACCCCAGGGGGTGCATGTTGAAGAGCCTCCTCGTGGCGCACCCTGGGCAACGTCGGCTCCAATTTCTCCCAGTGCGGTTTTGGGTGACAATTGGGGCTGGCGGCTAATCTTCAACAAGCGGGGAAAGGTCACGGTTCCAATCGCCGATCATGCTTGATGGTCGGTGAAGGGAACCGGGCTACAGAGGGCAGATACGCCCACTCCTCCTCTACTTACAGAGGGAGGTGAGTGGGCGTAGACTGGGCACGGCCGCCGCTGCGGAATAGGCGGTCGTGTCCCGGAGGGAGGCAGCGGCGCCCGCGCGGGGGGATGATTCTCTCGCGTGGTGCCGCTCCGGAGAGGGGAGGGGTCGAGGAAGACGCCGGTCTGGTAGTCACCTCCGGCTCCTCTCGGGTGGAGGCCAGCAGGCAGTGGGTGCGGGGGCGCCCTTTGCCTGTATTGCACGGGCCTCCACCGGTGTCGAACGGGAGTGGCCGGGTGTTCCCGGCCATTCCCGTAGCCCCCCAGTTAAATGGGGGGTATGCGGGGCCCGCCAGCTAGGCGGGCATACGCCGGGAGGGCTGTGGAAGCAGAAGCTGAGCCAATTAACCATAGTCCTCCCATCACGGCGTTGTGGGAACACCGCTGAGTTTTAGTGGGTATACTGTCGGTTGCGGATTTCGACAGGAGTCCCACATACCCCGTCTCGTCCCCCACGAGCGGGGATGCATAAAGCATTTCTCAGCGACAAAAAAAAAAAAAACAGGTAGACACCCCAGGCCCCACTTCCGGCGGCTGGCGCCCAAGCTGATGGGTGCAGCGGGCGCGTTTTCAACGTTGCTTCCTAACTTGGGGGGCCCGAGCGACGCCTGTAGGCGGTTGTACCTGGGAATCGTGCGGTCCAAGGCCCTGTATGGGGCCCCTGTGTGGGCGATGGACATGACGGCCGGCACTCTCGCCTTTCTGCGCAAACCGCAGAGGGCGATGGCCGTCAGAGTCGTCCGCGGGTACCGCTCGATTTCCTACGAGGCGGGTTGTGTCCTGAAAGTAAAAGTACTCGCGTCATTATATCGATGGCGCGAGGAAGAGCGGGCACGGGGTTCGAGGCCGGTGCAGCGGCAGATCGCGCTGCGCCGAGAGGAGCTCCGTCAGGTCTTGGTGGCGGAATGGCGGTAAAGGCTTCTGCGCCCTACCGCTGGCCTCGCTACCGTCGAGGCGATCCGGCCAGTACTTGACGACTGGCTCGGGAGAAGGCACGGCTCCCTGTCGTTTAGGGTGACGCAGGTGCTGTCGGGGCACGGCTGCTTCGGCAAGTACCTGTGCCGCATACACAGGGAGCCGGACGCTCGGTGCCACCATTGCGTCCATTGCGGGGAGGACACGGCGCAACATACACTCGCCGAGTGTGTAGCTTGGGAGGAGCAGCGCCGTGTCCTCACAAATGAAATAGGAGGCGATCTGTCGCTGCCGACCGTAGTGCGGGGGATGGTCGGTAGCGCAGAGTCGTGGGACGCGGTGGTTTCCTTCTGCGAGGACGTGATGTCGCAGAAGGAAACTGCGGAACGGGAGAGGGAGATCTCGACTCCCTTCCCCGGCCGCAGAAGGCGCACCGGGCGCAGGAGAAGGGCGGACAACGCCCTTTTCTGGGCCCCATGAATGGGTCCAGGGGCGTGGGACTTGGGGAAGTACTCGCCTCCTATTTGATGGACCCGAGGCGAAGACGCGCGCGGGTGTCGGCGCGCGCCTCTGAGGCGATGCACGGGGTAGTTAAACACCTCACTACCCCGTGCAGGAGACGAGGCCCGGACAGACCGGGCCAGCACTAGTGTGGAGCTGCGGAAGAACTTGGATTCCCGCAGCCCCGCGCGCACGTGCGAGGAGACACCGGGGTGGTTTTAGCCGGTAAGAGTCCGGCACGCCCCTCCGCCTTTTCCCCAGGCGGAGGTAGTCCATGAGGAAAAAAAAAAAAAAAGGTAGACATACTCCTTCACAACTTCGAGAAGCGACCCTTCGATGTTAATCGGACTCTACAAGACGTGCGAATTGTAAATGAATTCCGTCTTGCTCAAATACATACCGAGGCCAACCCACCGAGAGGCTCCATTTAGGCTAATTGTTTTATGCATGTTGTGTTTATCTATAAGTAATTGATACACTGTTATTTCACTATTTAAAATGTATTATGTGGTTGTATTGGTGTAATCAATTGTTGATGAACCTAATAAAATAAATAAATGACGATGTCATCGGCCAAGCGAACGAACGCACGAACTAAACTACAGCCAATCAACGCATGAAGCGATTCGTATTTCAAACGGATTTCCCGCGTCATTCGTAGTTAAATCCGCGTCCCACGCGAATGTGTATGCAGCCATTCACTGATCCAATTTCCAGCGTTTGGATCGCGTTGGTATCATAGTACCCTCGTCATATTGGTGAAAGTGTGGTCTCTTGCATAAAAGCAAATAAGAAGCAAATAGTTGAAGTTGAATGTGTAGGCAGCCTTATAAACCTAATTGATTACACAATATTTTAAGATTAAAGTATTATATCTAATGAGACTTTCAAGCAACTTCTGAATATACTTTGGTACTTATCATAGCTTACACGTATATATACTTGTATTTATCGCAAAATAAACTTAAATCAAGTTTGATAAATTTCATATTGATGTTGATCCTCTTTCATGGAGTTTTCAGCCTAATGTACGAGTTTATGTGAGTTAAAAGTTTGTAAAATTATCAAAACTTCTTTATGTTCGTTAAATATACGATATTCTGGAATAGACCTTCCTGGTTTCTTTCATCTATAACATATTTAATCATTATCTATATCTTCTATAAGTATCTACAGGGTTACTTGTAATTCGACGTATATCCGTCAGGAGCTGCCAAAATGCAACAAATTGAACCCCCCATATGCATGGCCAAAATTCAATAGTTTTCGAGATATATTTGAATTTTCAGGGTTTTTTGATATTTACCCATCATTTGACATTTAATTCCAAATTAAAAAAAAAACTACATAACGAATGGGTGCCATAAAAAATGATATTATAGCTGGCACTTCAATTAAGCTATGAACATAATTAAAAGTACTTTAGTCAACAAAACATTCAAAATGATGAGCGATTTAAGAATAATAGGTATCTTACCAATATTTTATTTTACGCTTCAAAAAACGTTGTCTCGTTAATAAAACATACTATGACATTAATCGTACAAATAACTAAAACAACTTTTATATTCATCACTTTAGTTATTTCGTTGCAATTCTTAAATCTAATGCAGGAATTTAGACTTACACAACACATAAAAACCCCGACACGCATAACACCCACTACAAAAACATGTTTAAAAAAAAATAAAAAATAATAAGTTTATTAACACAAAAACCTTAATATACAAAAATATACAATTCAAACAGGGACATAACTTTGGGAAACAAAGGTTGCATAAATAGTGAAAACCCTGCCTCCTAAACTAGGGGGGACCCTGTGACTTAGGAGTCAGATAGTTAGTTAGTTTAGATCTCATATTCACAAACTTCACATACAAAGATATGTACACAACGGTAGAAGAGTTAGGCTTTTCCGATCACAATAGTATAATTTTACATTTATTGTTACCTAAGCAAACACAGAAAGTAAATTGGTACACAATAAAAAGGCTATTCAACAATACAAATATTTTAAAATTTAAATCAAAGTTGCACGAAATAAATTGGAATGATATAATAACGGCCGAAAAGAAAATTAATGAAAATTATGAAGCTTTTAACGAAATCCTAATTAGCATCCTAAATCAATGTATCCCATTACAAAAATACAAATTAAAAATAAATTATAATAAATACTGGCTCTCAAAAGGTATAAAAACCTGTTGCAAAAATAAAAGACTATTGAAGATACTAATTACCAAAACGAAAACCCTGTATTAACAAAATATTACAGGAAGTATGAAAAAATATTAAAGAAAACTGTAGTGACAGCAAAAAAACAATACTTTAAACATAAAATGATGAAATCTAATAACAGAGTAAAAACAATGTGGGGTATAATAAATGAACGGACAAACAAAAATATGAGACGCGAAAAACAGAATATATCTATACAAATAAGTAATAATAATATGACTTCAGAGCCCAAAGAGATAGCTAACATCTTCAATAACTTCTTTGCTTCTATTGGGAAAATAAGAATGAGCTCATCTGGCAATAAACGAAAAGAAACACCTATAATGTCTACAACGGAGAATTCGATCTTTCTGAGTCCAACAGGTCCTTACGAGGTGAATGCATTATTAAAAAACTTAAAAAACAAGTCAAGCTATGGCATTGATGAACTTCCACCTACATTACTGAGACAATGTGCAGATGAGTTAATTCTTCCATTCTACAAACTAATAAATTAATCCTTCGAGGAAGGTACTTTTCCCAACCTCTTGAAAAAGGCCCTTGTAAAGCCAATACATAAGAAAAATTCAAGAACTGACCCAAATAACTACCGCCCAATCGCTCTCCTACCAACAGCATCAAAATTATTTGAAAAGGCCATGTGCAACCGTGTCTACGCTTATTGTGAAAAATACAACATATTTAATGACTGTCAAAACGGCTTCAGAGAAAACCGATCCACAACCCTCGCCATCTATAAATACATACAAGAAGCCCTCGACATTATTAACTCCAAAAAATATGCAATAGGATTACTGCTAGATATGACGAAAGCTTACGATAGAGTACAATTCGACATCTTACTTAACAAACTATATGGCATAGGGATCCGTGGTAAAGGTCATGAATGGTTCGCGTCGTACCTACAACATAAAGGCAATTAGTGGAATTGGAATATTGTAACCAAAAAACTAACGAAATAGAATTGTTCCGATCTGAACACATACTAATAAACGCTTCAATCCCACAGGGTAGTGTAATAGGCTGTTTATTATTCTTAGTCTACATCAAAGACCTCCCGAAGTATATCAGTGAACCTTGTGTTTTGTTTGCGGATGATATATCTATTCTTGCTTCATGTGAAACTGATCTCAACCTTAAAGATAAATTAAATTCAATACTTGACGCTATATCTCATTGGATGATGGAACATAACCTCGAAATAAACTATGATAAGACAAAAATAATGACCTTCCACCCAAGACAAAAAAAACCTATAAATACAAACTTCAGTTTTAAAAATATCAAGTTAGAAACAGTTAATAAATTTACCCTATTAGGACTAGACATAGACACACACATAAATTGAAAGTCGCATATCCAGAAAATACAAGCAAAATTATCAAAATTCTCATACGCCCTTCGGGAAATCAAAAAAACTACCGACATAAATACTGCGCTGGTAGCATATTATGCATATGCCTATGCATGGCTTAAATACGGTGTCATATTATGGGGTAATAGTACAGACTCGCCCACACTATTCACCCTACAAAAAAAACGAATTAGGATTCTAGTAAATATTGAACAAACGGATAGCTGTAAGCCTAACTTTCAGGAACAAAAAATTTTAACCCTACCGTGCCTCTACATCTTTGAGATCTGTAAATTTGTACGTAAATACCCGAATTTCTACACAAAAAGAGAAGACATCCGAACTAAAATCACTCTGAGACATAAAAATAGATTAAACATACACATATCCCGATTAAAAATGCATTCCTCAAGTACATATGTCATGTCGATAAAATATATAATAAGTTACCAGATGAAGTAAGAAATATAAATAAAAACCACATCTTTATTAATAAATTAAAATTATTTCTTATAAACAAAAGCTACTATAACGTGAACGAATACTTGAATGAAAGATTATAATTCATAAACTTAGAAATATTATTTTACAAGAAGATTATTTAAAAACACAAGAAATAGCTACCGGCTTACCAAATAATAGAATTGTATACTGTTAATTGTATGTTATGTTTTGTTAATTATATATAATTATTTTAGTTTTCACATTTAATTTAATTTTAAATTTTGGCTGTGTACGACTGACATTTTTAATTTTTTTTAGTTAAACAGTTTTTAACTATATTGAATTTTTTTTCATTCTATTGTTATTATTTTTTTGCGAATGTATCTTAATTTGGTTTCATGTATATTTTATTTTTAAATTTTAGCTTGTAAGAATTAGATTTTGCTGTGCCCTGACAGGGTCTACAACGGCTCTTAGCTCTAAGCCTTTTGATAACACCATGTTTTACCTTGTGGAACGCAAATAAATGAATATGAATATGAACTGATTTTATCGTTTTAATTGTCAAATTATTTGGTTTCTACTGTACATTTATCTTGACTAGATTATGGGCCTATTTTAACACCATTGGATAGGCGTCATTCAACAGATTTATTGGAAAACATTACATCTATAAAAGAGACTGTGACCTCTGAGTTTGTTTAGGTTTTTCTTCTCAGAACAGTCGGAAAAATCGGTGTTTCATATCCGACTTCTCTGTGAAAAAAGACCAGTAGTTTTAAAACATAATTTATTTTTGACATTTATAAATGTTTCTTTTAAATCTACTTACAGAATCATTTAACACTCCATTTTTGGGCAATCGAGTAACAAAAATAGAACAGGATTTGTATTATAATATTTGCTAAGAAATTTAACCCCTTGTCGTCAATCGAACTGATTATGTTCGGTAACAATAGAAAAGTAATTGTGTCTCATTAGCGACGGTTGAGCTCATATATAAAATGATGAAGCTTGCAGCAAATTTCTGCAACAGTAAAAGTCAACATACTGTTGCAAACTTAAACGATTAATGCCAACAGAAGGAATCTTGCCAATCTCAGAAAGCTGCCTTCCGACTGAAGGAAGAACTGAGTGCTCTGAACAAACTGTTTGCTGGACTCTTTAACTCACTGTCAACGGTGCATTATGTTACATTTCTAAGTTGATTTTGTAATTATGGAGGAAGGACTTAATACCAATTTGTGATGAATATTAATAGTAGGTAGGTTGGGGAAAAGTATTTTCGTATTTTATAGGTTTTAAAGTTCCAGTAAAATCTCTTTGGCTGTACTGTTTGTATCAGGCTGATTTTGATACAACTAAATAGATAACCTTATAAAAGAAAAGAACAAACGATGTTCCGCCATTTTTTTCAATTGTTTTCTGACTAGCGAAATGAGTGAATCTAACTACGAAATTCGATATATTTTGAGGTTATCTATCAGGGAAAAATACGATACAAGCCGCGTATAAAATGTGACGTTTATAGACTTAACACACGCACAAAGTTCGTTCAAGCGTTTTTAGTCCGGGAGTTTTGATGACAAAAAAAGCAGCTCGCTCTGGTCGCCCTGTTACGGATAAAATCGATGCCATTTTTTTTTTTTTTTTTTTAAGTGGAGCAAGATCTTCATATTAGTAGTTTTGAAATAGCTGAAAAGTTGACCACAAAAGAGTTTTGACCCATTTGAAAAAGTCAGGGTATAAAAAATGCCTCGATATTTGGATGCCACACGAGCTCTTAGTCTTGAATTTGTATATAAAATACGAAATAACTTATTCCCGACCAAATATGTTCCTCGTGACGTCGTGAATGTGTGATGGCCCAGTGGCTCAAGCCTCGCCTCTCATGCACCAGGTTGCGGGCTCAAATCCGGGCAGGTACCCATGTAACATTCTCAATATGTACTTTTTGAGTGTAGCTGGACATCATTGACGTCGGTGAAGGAAAACATCGTGAGGCAACCTGGACTTTAAGTAAAAATACGTCTGAAATTGCCACCCTTTTTAGAGGAAGCGTGGTGATCAATGCTCGTGCCTTCTCTGTATAAGAAGAGGCTTTTGTTATAATATTATTGTTGTTTTAGTTCCTCACTAGCCTTTTCTAACATAATAATAAGGAATGACCTCATGACCAATGAGGTCACGCCTGCGAGGTGACCGTCTTATTTTAAGTGTAATAAATTGGTTGGTTTTCTGATTAGAATCACAAATAAGATCAATGGTCTATTTCTCTAATATTAAAACACAATACCTTTTCACTTTATTTAATTTATCTTCCATATGCTGCTCTCAAATCAGGCATAAACCAAACACCCCAAAAAGTGTATACCGGTGCGCGAAGCAAAAATACAAAAAAAAAAAAATCTACTGTGTCGCTGTGTCGTCTACGTGCCAGTACTAAATCAAGTCAATGAATATTAAAGGAATACTCTACTATCTTGCTAAATGATAAACGAGAAGTTTTATTCATAAGAAACGTGACTTTGAAAAGATTTCTGGCAGATTTTTTCTTATTGTTTTCATTGAAAACCAAAGTTCGTGGTTGGCGCAGTGGTTAAGCGATTGACTGTTGCGTTGCGTGCCGCGGGCTCGATTCCCGCACGGAACAAATATTTGTATAAACTACAAGTAGCTGTTCCGGGTCCGGTTGTTTGTGTATGTGAGTTTAAATGTTTGTAAACGCACCCACAAAACAGGAGAAAGTACTAGTGTGGGGAAACGTTAAAAAAAAAATCTTTCTTGATGTAAGATAACATAGCACCTCGCCTGTAGCCCCCGCGGGTTAGGCAGAGGTACAACCTTTAGTACACCCAATTTCGCTAGTTATGATTAAGTGCCATATAATAGGGGCGAGCCTATTTCCATCAACTGGGCACCAATCCAGACTCCAGGCGGCTACTGAGAAATTTTATAGCACTTTACCCGACCCGGGAATCGTACCAGGACCTCATACTCAGCTGTAGCGCTTGCGCCCACTACACCAACGAGGCCTTATATGACTAACAAAAATGTATTTATTATTCGTTAGAAATATCAAACAGTTTATATAAGTGATATTTTATATGAATAACAAAAATGTATTTATAATAATATGAGACAACATCCACACAAGGTCTTCAGGTCCCGAACTAGGTAGAGCCTGTACTTCGGTAACCTGATAACTTTAGGCCAATTCTCGTACTTAAAAAACGTTCAAATTCAAGTCGCAATCTCATCTCAGTGACAATCAATGTCAAAAACCTGTCAAAAATGTATGTAAATTGATTGTAACTTTGACAGATTGAGACTGAGATTAGAATGCGAACGGTCTTAAAAATACGGGAATTGCCCCTGTGATATACATATACACACACAGACACAGGTCAAACAGCAGTTCATGCACATAAATGTTTGACTTGTCCGGAGATCGAACCCGGGACCAGCGGCTCAGAAGACAGGGTTGCTACCAACTGCACCAACTGGTCAGTCAATTTATTATTAGTTAGTAATATCAAACACGATATTAAGTGATATTTTTGAAGTGAAAACTTCTTTAGGCGCGTCGAGTACTTTTTGGGTGAAAAAATCATGGAGCTATACGACTATACAGACTGTTATATTCTTCTTTTTGCTTTCGATATAAATTTTCAAATAAATAATAAAAAAAATAAAGTTCCTAGACATTCTTTGGGGACTGCCGATAGAAGTGAAAACTAAGTAACTTAACTTGTGAATTGTATCGTCGAGCTATTAGATTATTATTTTTGAATTATGTTTGGTTTATAAAGAAGTGTTTATGATCAAGGATTAAAGGTTAAATTGGTCATGAACACTTCTTTATAAACCAAACATAATTCAAAAATAATAATCTAATAACTCGACGATACAATTCACAAGTTACTTAGTTTTCACTTCTATCGGCAGTCCCCAAAGACTGCCCCGCATGTTTTTTTTTAGTACAATGTTTGCTACTCTTCACGAAAAATTATCACAAGGAGGTCTAACATATCCAACAGTGGTTGAGTTTGTTACATCGCCATCGGATAAGTTTTGATTAAGAGGATACTGTGATATTCTGTGCCTCGGAAACTACGTTAAGCCGTTGGTCCCGACTGTCATTCGTGGATCTTTGCCAGTCATTACGAGTCGTCAGAAGCCCGAAAGTCTGACAACCAGTCTTACCAAGAGGTATCGTATTACCCAGTAACTGGGTTGTGGAGGTCAGATAGGCAGTCGGTCCATGTAAAATACTGGTATTCAGCTGCACCCGGTTAGACTGGAAGCCGACCCCAAAATAGTTGGGAAAGGGTAAGCAGATGATGATGATTGTAAGTCTCATTTTGATTATTTAAATAATCAAAATGATGGAAATTATTTAAATAATCACAGGTCACCATTGTCGGATACGTAACATCATTCTAAGGGATAGTCTTATGTGGACTTGAGTAAATGAACCTATCCGGAGTTTTGGAACTAACTTAAAAGCTTGTTCAATTCCAAATACCTGTATTATTGAAAAGAAAGGCTTTTCTGCTCTCAGGTCAAACATCAAACCCAGTCCTCCTTATCCAATCAGTTCCATAAGAATTTTCTTCATCTTTGTACAAACATAGCACACACAAGGAACATAAAGAGGAAACTACCTCACACCGTGTTACCTCACACAAAGTTAGCGTACTATGAGCTCGCTTCGTTCAAACGTCAGTGCTCGCGAACCAGCTGATAAGTACAGGCATAATCAGCCTATAATGTTCCCACCGCTAGAACACAGACCTCATCGCGGTGAGAGGGAGTGGACTATAATCTACCACGGGGGCCCACTACGGGTTGGTAGATGTTACAAGTCTTCGATTTTTTGGTTCTAAGACATGTGTTTTCCTTCACCGTTTTGAGAGCAGTGGTGATCAAATTATTTACACAAAGTAAAGCACCTGCCTGCGTTTGATCCCACGACCTACAACTCGTAAGTCACGGCCGTTTCCACTGGGCCACCCTGTTAAGAAACGTCATAAAATACAGTATCCATAATTTTATTGTCAGATTATTTTTGCAAATGAATCCAGCGGGGGCTTACTTGCAACGTTGCAACCGTCATTACTTTATGTCATCCTAAGGAACTTCTTTTTTAGGGTGGTAACCACTTTTTTGACGACTACAGTCGACTTTAAATCATGTGTATGTGTGTGATTTAAAGTGAGAGGGGTTTGAGTAGCATTTCAACTATATTGCACCGTAGTCGTAGTTAATGCTAAAGTACATTCATCTTTTATGGGGTACTGTGTTAAATGCTACAACAAAATACCTTGTCATATATTGCAATTAAATGAAAGAAAATTTAAAACCCATATAAAAAGTTCACTGTGTAAACAAGCATATTACAAATTAGAGGATTATATCCAAGATAAGAATGCTTGGAAACATGCTGGTCCAGCTCCATAGGACAATCTAGGGTCTAGACAAAATTAAACTTGTTGCTACTTTAACTGTATAGTTAATTATTTTTTATGACATTCTGTGATTACTTTAACTCACACACTGACATATTACTTGTTTACATAATTTGGGAAGTTGTATACTTTTACAATGTTTGTGAATATGTGAACACCATGTATCTATCACTTAATTAACTTATTTATCATTGCTACGTTTATTAAATTCTTTTTACCTATTGTGGTAGGGTAATTTTTATTATAGGTGTATCGTCTTCACATATAATTATACATATAATTATTGTATACATAATATTGTAACACATTTTAAAAGAGTAACGGTGGAGTTTCTTGCCCATTCTTCTCCATACGAAACTACCTTGTGGAAGGGGCGACTAGAATCAATTCTATTTAAATGTAAATGTTGACGTTCAAAAGTGCCTTTTATGTGCCTATTTGAAATAAAATGCTTTGACTTTGACTTTGAATGAAATTTTAATTAAATTAACCAGAACCGATAAGCCCCGAGGAATAGTTGAAATAATAGTTTTGTACCAGTATATATTTCGCTAAGTACATGAGAGTGCTTATTTCTACACCCACGCTTCTATGTGTGTGTGCAGTGTACAAGGGGCAAACAATGTCTAGGTAGCTATTTGTTATTCTTCTTTATTCAAACGACCACGAATAAAAATACTCATGCCGCGATGAAAAGATTTGGCAACTAGCAAAGTAGCCGTGCTGTAAAAACAAGATGACGAGCTTCCGAAGATGCAGACGAACCCGTAATAATAATTTAGAGTAATTTTAAAGATTTTAAACGTTCAGATGCAGCATCTCAGCCTTCATGATATCATCAGATGATATACAATTTTCAATATCCGAAACTTTTGTTTTACAAATGCATACTTACATTTAGGCCTGATTGCAACACAGATCACTAAATGCGTTTAGTATTTAAAACATCGTTCTGTTTCTGTCAATCATTTAAACATGACAGAAACAGCATGATGTTATAGGCATGTTCAACGCTATACGCTTTTAGTGTTTAGTGGTGCAAGTGAGCTAAAGTGTAGATTAGTTCATCTAAACGGTTGTTTGCAAACACAGCCTAAAGCCATCTCACTAGATCTGGGTAAGTAATTCCACCTGCCATTGTGAACGTAGCCTGACCTTGAGTCCGACCTGAAAGAGACAGTCACGCGAACACGCGATTACGCGATCGTTTACCAGGATAATAACCATTGATCGCGCGAGTACCTATGTCATATTCTTATAAAAGAGTGCGACGATCGCGTACTCGCGTGACGATTTCCTTCGGTTAGGACACGACCTCGAGCGATGCTACTAGCGACGCGATTTGCGTCAGGCGACACGCGCGCGCGTCACCTGTTTCCTTCCGTGCGTTGTTGTTACTCCGTAAGTTGCGTCGCGGTGGATCGTAGCATGCTCTAAAGAACTTCTTTCATTTGTTTTCTCCGCAGTCACTTTCCCAAGGCGCGAGTCGATTGAGCGTGTAGCTCCTAGCCACGGGGTAAATGTCTCTATACACCTGATTACTTATTAACAATCTTACCTCCTCGTGTACGACAAATTGAGTTATACTGAAGCCCCTTAGTTTGAATAAATTAAATTCAATTCAATTCGATGACGTACCTGCTCAGTTACTCACTCAGTTCGGGGTAATTCATTCTGTTTGTGTATTTGGCAAAGTGAGCTTAATTTTGAGGTGCTTCTAAGTGCATTGATATGTAGTTTGTAATGCATTGGCATCTAAGAGAGTGCAACATTATCTACAATTATGTATATATATGACTGTGGTTTGTTCTTATTTTACGCAACAAGTGGCAACAACGAAACATCATGATGATGATTGATTTTTTGCATAAAGACAATCAACGGGCTGGGCAGTGATAAAGACTTTTAATCACGGTAAAATACACAGTTACTTTGAAGTAGACCAAGGGAGCGATACCACCCCCGGTGTGGGCCTCTGACCTGACGGCCGGCAGCATCGCTGTTTTGCGAAAGCCGCAGAGGACGATGGCCGTCAGAGTCATCAGGGGGTATCACACGATCTCCTACGAGGCGGGCTGCGTACTGGCCGGATCCCCACCCTGGGACCTCGAGGCGAAAGTACTCGCGTCATTGTATCGGTGGCGCGAGGAAGCGAGGGCGCGGGGCGAGGGACCGATGCAGCGACACATGGAGCTGCGTCGGTCTCAGCTTCGCGAGGTCCTGGTGGCGGAATGGCGGGACATACTTTCACGCCCTACCGCCGGCCTCGTCACCATCGAGGCGGTCCGGTCGGTGCTCGAGCGCTGGCTCGGGAGGAGGCACGGCTCCCTGTCGTTTCGGGCGACGCAGGTGCTCTCGGGGCATGGTTGTTTCGGGAAGTACCTGTGTCGCATAAACAGGGAGCCGGACGCCCGGTGTCACCACTGCGTCGACTGCCGGGAGGACACGGCGTGGCATACGCTGGCAGAGTGGGCCGCTTGGGAGGAGCCGCGCGGTTCCCTCATCTCAGAAGTAGGCAGTGATTTGTCGCTGCCGGCCGTAGTCGAGTCGATGGTCAGCAGCGCCGAGTCCTGGGACGCGGTGGTCTCCTTCTGCGAAACAGTCGTCTCGCAGAAGAAGGCTGCGGAAAGGGAGAGGGAGATCTCATCCACTCACCCGGCCCGCAGAAGGCGCACCGGGCGTCGGCGGAGGGCGGACAACGCCCTCTTCCAGCCCCCCTAAATGGGTCCAGGGGCGACGGACGCGGGGACGTCCGTCGCTACCCACACATCAGGACCCGAGGTGGCGGCGCGTAGTGTTCCACGCGCACCCCTCTTAGACGTCGCGGGGGGAGTCAAACACCTCACTACCCCCCCAGACCCGAAGAGGCCCGCAGTGGCGGGCCGGCACCAGTCGGGGGTTGCGGAAGGATCGTAGGTTCCCGCGACCCCCGGCGTAGGTGTGAGATGGAACACCGGGGTGGTTTTTAGTCAGTAAGAGTCTGACAGACCCCGCCGCCCGCCCCAGGGCGGCGGACATCCATGAGGATTTGCCACCCCGGAAACAAAAAAAAAAAAATTGGATCTTACGTTCCCGCGACCCCCGGCGTAGGTGTGAGATGGAACACCGGGGTGGTTTTTAGTCAGTAAGAGTCTGGCAGATCCCGCCGCCCGCCCCAGGGCGGCGGCCATCCATGAGGATTTTCCACACGGGAACATACTTCGCAAATTATGTGAGTACACACCAAAACAGAAACGCAGCAGTATTACAGTAGAATTTTTCTTTTGTTACGTCATAAAAATGAACTAGAAGTTGGCACGCCACTCAGGCCCCACAAGAAGTGCGATCTCTTCGCGAATGACATCACGCCTGGCGCTAAACCCTTCATTTGACAGGTTACATAATATACTACTTAGCAAATTTGGTATTAGTTACCTGTTTTAGTTGAACTTGACCGTCTTCTGAATAACTACATTCGTTTTGTTTTCAATCTGCGTAAATATGATCACGTCTCTGCGCATCGGTCGCTTCTAAAGTGGTTGCCCATACGCCAGCGCAGAGAACAAAGGGCGCTGACTACCTTGTTTTTATTTCTTGATTCTCACTCCACGCTTGGTTATCTAGCCCCCACTTTCAGTACATTTGCGCCAACCACAATATAAATCTACGTTCATCACACAATCATCTTCTTCAATGTCCCACTCACCGCACAGACTTCATTCACTTTTCCTTCTTCATTCAATCTGTGGAATGCTCTCCCCCAGGAAATCAGGATGGCTACTATAGGAAATCGGGTTACGGGTGTGAATTAAAAACAGAAACTTTAAATTTAAATACTGTTCTTTATATTTTTATTTAATGTTACACAGGGAAGGTTTTATGTCTGTCTCCTAGCACGGCGAATAGATAAAAAAGAAAGGGAGGAAGTGACAGCAGTTGTTGGTTTTATTCTCAGAACAATA
The DNA here is from genome assembly GCA_937001585.2 of Brachylomia viminalis. Lineage (NCBI taxonomy): Eukaryota > Metazoa > Arthropoda > Insecta > Lepidoptera > Noctuidae > Brachylomia > Brachylomia viminalis. Next base: position 19,014,208 of record OW443299.2, read on the forward strand.
GAGGTTTTATTAATCATTTAGTGACAGTGTTGCCATTATTAAAAAGTAAGAATGACTTATTTTTGCTTAGATAAATCGACTAAATACCAACAGCAACCAACCGATTATCCTTTAGAACTAAGGTTTGTGAGCACATTCGCAAGAAGCTGGCAGTATCGTCACAGCGGTAATGTTTTCTCATTGTTTGTCCTATTTGTTTTTAGTATAGTCGTGCATTTATGTACATTTATTTGTGCTTATATTTATATATAATAACGTACGTTAACGTAATAGTACGGTAGCAGCAAACAATAAAAACTTAAAGGATTAGAATACAGTACACAGAAGTTATTTGATGACTTCCCACACTCAAAAAAAAAAAGGGTCAGGTAGTGTTATTGGGAATTTCTCAGTTTCTGCCCGAGTTTTGGCAATAAGCTCGCCCGCTATTTCATGGGACTTAATTTAACTGACGAAATGTTGGTTTACTATAAGTACACCTCTACATCCCTTTCGGGGATTACAGGCATTATTTTTTGAGCGTGGTTTATCATCAAATAACTTCTGTGTACTGTATTCTAATCCTTTAAGTTTTTATTGTTTGCTGCTTCCGTACGAAAAGTAAAACTGCTATATCAACTAATTCCCTTCAATAATAATAATATTCATACAAATCCAAACCTTTTTATTTGAGACTGGGAAATCACAAATAACTTTTCCCGCTCTGGGCGGATCGGGAGGGCGTGTCAGACACTTGCTGACTAAAACCAACCCGTGTTCCTTCAGTTGCCTTTGCCAGGGGCCACGGTAACCCTTTCGGACATTTCCGCAACCCTGGCTGGCATCGGCCGTAGCGGACCCCGTCATTGGTGCTGACGTTTCTTTGACGTGGAACACAACGCGCCGTCGACCCGGGCCTGGTCCTTATTGGACAGCGAGCTGCCCATTGCTCGCCTTATTTACAGCATTGATTTACATTGGAGATTACAGGCCTGATGTTATGTTTTGTTATAATTATCATTCTGATTATGAACCGTGGAAAACATTCTTAAGGGGGAAGCGCCAGTTCTTTGGTGTTTTGCAATTTGCAGGTCAGTGTCAGGTTGTATATTGATAACAATATGATTCGCGACCGTAACAAATATGCCTTTACAGAATTATAATCATTAGGATCAGCAATACAACTCCTTAAGTTCATATAAGCGATAAGAGTATATATAGCGATCCTGCCTTCTGAGCCGCTGGTCCCGGGTTCGATCCCCGGACAAGTCAAACATTTGTGTGCATGAACATGTCTGTTTGACCTGTGTCTGGGTGTGTATATGTATATACGTATGTATATCAGTCATTTTTTTTTTTTTTGAGGATGGGAAATCATCAAATGACCCCTCCCGCTCTGGGTGGAGCGGAAGGGAGTGTCAGACTCTTACTGACTAAAACCCACCCGTGTTCCTTCCTTGGCCCTTTATGTTCCGGGTCAGCGGTACCCCTTTCGGATGATCCCGCTTTCCCGGCAGGCTTGGGCCCTAGTGGGCCCCGCTCTTCGATGCTGACATCTCTTTGAGGCGCGCGTGGAACACGTACGCGCCGTCCGGCACGGGCCTGATCCTGATCGGACGGTGAGCTACCCATTACTCACCGCCCGCAGGCCCGCGCTTACGGTGGCCGGGAGTCGTCACGCGGCTCCCGACGCCCGGAGCGTCCACCGCGGCGGCTTGGACGGGAGACTCTCTCCCTCTCCCGTCCCGCCACCTCCTTCGCTAGCATGACTGCTTCGCAGAAGGAGGCGACTGCCTCCCACTCCCCCTCGCCCCGGACCATGGCTTGAACCAAGGCCGGGCGTGAGAGGTCGCCGCCGCTGCCGATCACCTCTACGAGGATACGGCGGTGCTCCGCCCATGCAGGGCAGGCCCCACCGTATGCTCCACCGTGTCCTCGGGGCGATCATCGTAGTGGTGACACCCGGGCGTTTCCTCCCGCCTGATGATGTGCAGGAACCTCCCGAAGCTTCCGTGTCCGGTGAGGACCTGCGTCAGGCGGTAGGTGAGGACGCCGTGACGCCTCTCTAGCCACTCCTCAAAGAGGGGTCTTACCGCCGCTATCGTGGCGTGCCCTGCGCTGGGTTGCGACAGTCGCTCTTTCCATGCCGCCATGAGATCGCGCCGGAGGTCCGTCCGCTCCACCGCGATTTGCTGCGGAAGCGGGGTTTCCCCCCGGCTTAGTGCCTCCGCGCGCCACTCATACAGGCGCGCGAGGACTATCGCCTCCAGATCCCACGGCGGGATTCCGGCAAGGAGGCTTGCCGCCTCGCCCGAGATCGTGTGGTAGCCCCGGATCAGCCTTACGGCTACCACCTTTTGGGGCGCGTTCAGATAGTGGGCGGCTCTCCCCCGCAGTGAACGCGCCCACACCGGGGCCCCATATGTAGCCATGGACCGCACGACCCCCGCGTAAAGCCTCCGGCAGGAGGCGTTTGGACCCCTCAGGTTGGGCAGAAGCCGCTTGAGGGCGGCCCCAGTCCGTTCCAGTTTGGGGGCCAAACGTCGGAAGTGCTCCACGAAGTTCCACCGGCTATCGAGCACGAGTCCTAAGTACTTCATCGTGGACTCGACGCCGATGTGAACCCCTCCTACCGTTAGTTGGGATCCCGATGGTGGCCTGTTCCGGGGCCCATGGAAAGACATGGCCTCGGACTTGTGCAAAGCCACCTCGAGACCCAACATGTATATCAGTCATCAGGTTACCGTAGTACAGGCTCTGCCTAGTTCGGGACCTGAAGACCTTGTGTGGATGTTGTCTCATATTATTATTATTGTGCTTGACATTTCTCGGGACCCTGGGGTCCCGGACCTTTGGAAGGCGTACGAGGGGCCGAAGCCAACTTGCAGAGGCCCCTTAGACAATTTTAAGTGTTGAGGCTCTAACCGACGACTATCCCTGTATGCACTATGCAAGTGTACCCAAGGACAACCCCCGGTTGGTGCAGGACTATTGCAAAATATAGGATTATTATTATTATATAATCCTATTGATTGATGTTTTTTTTTTTGTTCAATGGGATTATATGAACTCATAGGACTGTTTTGATGATTTTAATGATTATAATTCTGTAAATACATACTTGTTACGGTCGCAAATCATGTTTTGTTCAATGTAAAAATGGACACTGACGTGCAATTTCGCGGCCAACCTGGAGCTTCACCCATAATTTAAAATTTTCTTCACAGAATTATTATTCAGATAAAGAAAAATCAGATATTCAGCTCTCATATCGGAATAATATTGAATGTCGATCGGCATCTTTGTCACGTGTCCGCAGCGGATTCGAACGATATTGTACAGTGCGTGATATGAAATCAGGAACAGTGGTGGCCGATTGGTAACGGCCGCGACTTTCGAGTTGAAGGTCGTTGGTTCGAACCAGACAGGCGCTTTACTTTGTGTAAATTATTTAATTACCACTGCTCTCAAAACGGTGGAGGGAAACATCGTGAAGAAAAACCGGCATGTCCTAGATCCAAAAATTCGAAGACATGTGACATCCGCCAACCCACTCCGGGCCCGCGTAATTGATTATAGAAAGAAAGAAAGAAAGAAAAAGTGTTTATTGTGACTCGTACAGGAAGTGCACAAACTAAATTATAAAAGAAAAAACCAAACTATATAAAAACAAAAAGTAACAAAAAAAAAAAGGAAACAGAAATTCCTATACGAGGCCAAAAGGCTCCTATCTCAGCATGATGCTGCGACATTTAAAAAATAAATAAATGCCGCAACGCTGGTATTCTGATAGGGCCCGCTGTGAAGTCACGGGCATTTAACAGTAATAGATAAATAATGAAATACATATATGTAAAATAATAACAAATAAAACATTATAATATTCGCATTTCTATCCGCGCCAGACGTAACCTACATGCTTGTCTATGCCATTGAGTGTCACTCTGTGGCGTTCATATCTATAAGTAGTCTGTGGTGGCATTGCTGTGACAAGCAAAAGGACGCACGCGCCGACCCTACGAAAATAAATAAATACATTGGAACAGTATCACTAGTGAACATACAATATAGATATATGTACATACGTGGTATGTGGTGAATCAAAGACATTAAATTATTCGTAATAGTGAATTAACGGAATGGATGAAATAAATAAACTATTGATGTGATATCGAGTTACAAATATTACAAGAAACAGTGACAGAACCAAACATTGCCCACTCTCTCTCACAGAGAGGAGGCCTGTGTCCCAGCAGTGGGAACGTTATAGGCTGGTTATGGGGTAATTGCATAACACACATAAAATCTCAGTCAACTAAGCTGGCCCAGAGTGGTTTGGCTGATGTCAGATTTCTTCAGGTTTTTGGTTCTAGGACATGCCGGTTTCCTCACGATGTATTCCTTTACCGTTTTTAGAGCAGTAGTGATGAAATTAAATACACAAAGTAAAGTGCCTCCCTGGTTTTGAACTCACCACCTACAACTCATAAGTCGGGGCTGATATCACTGGGCAATTACCTCGCTGACCCTGAATGCCCACCACACTATTCCCAACCACTGCAACTCCTGAAAGCCAGAATCAACCATGACAACTACTAAAATGACCCTGATATTAAGAAAATAAATTTTAAGACACAGACAGACAGGCGAGACGCGACAGCGTGACACGACTCTTGTAGAACAATTTACATGAAGTTTTCATAGAAATGGTTCTACTAGAGACGGATCGTGCTGTCGCGCGCATGTTTGCGGAAGCCTTTAGGGAGTTTACGAAAGGTGTTTGTGTTTTGTTTAATTTCCGTCTACCGCTACCCTATACCTTTTTCTTCCCCACAAACAATTTGTTATTAGAAGGGCCACAGGAAAAAGTGACTAAGGGTTTATAAGACTCAATCAATCTTCCCAGTCTTTTTCCAAATATGTTGGGGTCGGCGTCTAGTCTAACCGGAAGTAGCTGAATACCAGTATTTTACATGGAGCGACTGCCTATCTGACCTCCACAACCCAGTTACTAGGTAATACCCCTTGGTAAGACTGGATGTCTGACTTTTGACCCGTAACTACGACTATCGGAGATCTACGAATGACAGCCGGGACCAAAGGCCTTGCCGAGGCACGGAGGGGTCTCGATATGTAATATATGGTCGGTATTTCCAAAATTGCAGTTAACCAGTAATTTAGAGGTATATGTGCTGTGAACGTTTATATATAATTATTTTTTTTTTTTTAACTTTGCCCCACACTAGGATTTTCTCCTGTATTGTGGGTGCGTTTAAAACATTTAAATTCACATAAACAAACAGCCAGAACCCGGAACCACTACTTGTAGGTCATACAAATATTTGTTCCGTTCGGGAATCGAACCCGAGACACGTGGCGCAGCAGTCAATCACTTGACCACTGCACCAACCATGTCGTCAAATAATTATTTAATTTATTAAATTAAATTAGTTATTACATTACCTATTCGTTTATTTAATGTATTAAATTAAATTAATTAAACTAAAAAAAAAATATATGTACCTATAAAGATAAATGTTATGTATTAAAATATACAACGTCTTTTCCTTATAACCAGCCCCCAGTAAGGACGGTTGCTACCAGCATGCAGGAAAAAATATCCCTAACTACATAAAATATGTTTTAAAAGTATCAACATAACCTAACATAACTTTACAAAAAAATAAATAAAATATACCATTTTATTCCTAACTATAAAAATACTACCAAAAGAAAATACCTACTACGTAATTATCACTAAACATTATCAACAAATCATTAATTGTAGCATTTGACAAACGGCTGACAACTTGCCCATAAATAAATAACAATTTATTAGTTCAACCCACATAATTATCAAGCTATTCACAGTAGTAGAATGTAATACGGTTGACATCTAAAGTTCAACTGGCGATAATGGTTTCCACGTTAGTATTGAGCCGACTGTGGCACAGTCAACTATGGAGATATTATTAAAAAGACTTATTATTTTAAGTGCAATAACTACAGTGATAGTGGAAGCAAGTGTTGTTATCAATCGGTTTGATGATGATTGTGAACTGGATGAAGAATTAGTAGAAGAAATAGCATCGTATGAAAATGTGACAAAGCGAATTATGGAAGAAGTTAGAACGAGTTTTGGACTGACGATGTACCAAGAGTAAGCGAATATTGTAATAGAACAAATAACAGTTACATCATATTTAATTTATAAAATGACAGGAAAAATAAAACAGACCATAACACATATTGTTTATTGTTTTCTGACCATGGTTGTAGTTTTGATTGAGTACCTATCAGAATTTATAGATGACCTAACATTGAGTTTATAAACGTTAAAAATATTCATGAATCCAGGCATTTTTAACTGAACAAACCACTCAACAAAAAAACTCAACTAGCTTTTTCCCAATACTCGCATAATTGCAACATTATTTTTACTTTCAGATATACACGATTTATTGACACGTTTGGTGCTCGTCCCTCAGGCACGCAAGTTTTAGAAGGGTCGATAGATCATATGATAAACCTAACAAAACATTATGGCCTAAATGATGTCACAACTGAGGAATTAGAGGTAAATTGTTACTATAGCTGCACTGGTGTAGTTTAGTGCATTATATAACGCCTAATAACATGAACAAGACAGGAACGCGCTACCGGGATAAATACTGTCAAAACATCCGAATTCGTTCAGTCGTTAAAGCGCGAACACGTAACAGACAGAACCCCTTTTGAATTTTCACTAAACCGGTTTTATGATTCTAAATGTCTAACTTAAAAATAATAATAATTTATTTTATTATTATCATCATTAATTTGAAACACTATAGCGCCGCCATTGACCACGTATTACCTACATTACTTACATATTAGCTAAGTTATTTTATATCTTCAATTTATTGAAATATCAATTAATAAATGGTGGGCCAATTTAAATGAAATTAAAACTAACATATTAATAATTCATCAAGGTACGGGTTCTGACTATATTTCCAATCCCTTAAATTTCTTAAAAAGAGTTACACATCAATTTTAATAATCATGTGAGTTTTAAAATCATCCTCCATTTTACATCCTTGGGGGATGATTTTAAAAAACGCTGGTAGGTACATGTGATTTTTTTCCTACCAAAAGCATACATTTTAATTTTCATATCCTTAACCTAATAACAGTTTCCCATACAAAATTATATCTTATATGTTAGGATTGTTTTGGAGACAAAAAGTACACTACCTTCCAAGTACAATTTACAATTCTTGCCAAATTTTATCGAAATCCGTTCAGTGGTTTAGGTGTGAAAAGGTAACATACAGTCAAACAGACAGATTGAGTTACTTTCGAACTTATAATTGTAGTATGGATTTACATAGGTTTGATCATTTACGTATTGTCTCTAAAAACTAGTCAATTTATTTCAAATGATTAATTGATTTCTCGTCTATTCGACCTACTGAACTCGTTCTAGTAATACATTCTTGAATATTAAAACAGAACCCGTCTTAAAATACGTTATAAAAATATATTAATTTTCTGTTCTCGAAGCCGTATTACGTATTTAGGTTAAGCTGAAATTGGACACGTACCAGGAAATTGGTGAAGGCCCGCTACAAAGCAGTATCAATGATTGTATCTAAATTTCAACGCTTGGCCCAAAACTTAAATTCCTACTGTTACTCTCGCAGTCAATTCAAATGTTCGTACTTGCTCTTAGATAATAATATTATTCGACATATTTTCAGGTGCCACACTGGGTACGCGTACACGAATCTGCCAAAATGCTACAACCTCAAGCTAAAAACATTGCTATTCTAGGACTCGGTTCTAGTGTAAGCACACCACCAGAAGGTATCACGACTGAAGCAATAGTAATAAGCAGTTTTGATGAACTTGACAAAACTGATAGAAAATCCATTGAAGGAAAAATTGTAGTATTTGACGCACATTATGTAACTTATGGCGAAACCGTTGTTTATAGAAGTCAAGGTGCTTCAAAAGCAGCTAAAAAAGGTGCTATAGCTACTTTAGTTAGGAGCATAACGCCCTTTTCAATATATTCTCCACACACTGGACACCAGTCTTATGAAGATAATGTCCCAAAAATACCAACAGCTGCGATTACTTTAGAAGACGCAGACTTACTGAGAAGATTACAAGATGCTGGAGAAACCATCGTTCTACACATAAACATGTCTTATACAAGTGGTACAAAGCAATCTCGGAATACATTAATAGATCTTAAAGGAAGATTACATCCTGAGAAACAAGTCATCGTATCTGGTCACATAGATAGTTGGGATGTAGGACAAGGAGCGATGGATGATGGTGGAGGCATGATGATAAGCTGGTTCGCACCAGTTATACTAAACATCCTAAAAATGAAACCTAAAAGAACCATTCGAGCAATTTTATGGACTGCCGAAGAACCTGGCTTAGTTGGAGCTCAAGCGTATCTACAGAAGCATAAGAATGAACTAGAAAATATTAATTTCATAATGGAATCCGATGAAGGGACATTCAAACCTTTAGGGTTAGAAGTGGCTGGGTCTCCAAAAGCACGTTGTATCATAAAAGAAGTGCTCAAGTTATTTACACCGGTAAACAAACTTACGTACAGTGCATACCCTGGATCTGATATAGTTATATTCGTAGGACAGGGAATACCCGGGGCATCACTACTGAATGAAAATGAACGGTACTTTTGGTACCATCACAGTGAAGGTGATACAATGAATGTTCAGAATATGAAAGATGTGGTGGACTGTGCCGCATTTTGGGCAGCATTTTCATTTGCTATTGCTGATTTATCTGTGGATATACCTCGTCAATAGAAAATCTAAATTAATTTAAATCAATCGACGTCATATTTGTGTCCGTGAATCCAGTAACTGAAAATCTAACGGTAACGCTATTACCAGCCGCTGAGTACGAAATATAATTTAAAGTTGTTAAGCATAATATAAGAGTAAATATGATAAATCATTTCAACCGGTAATATAATAATTAGGTACCGGTCGAAATTATTGATCATCTATTCCTTTCTTCTCATAGGTACTTAACTTCCGTTGTGAATGAAATGTTTGCAAAAATAACAATCTGTGAAATCTGTTCTACTGCATATTTGTGTTATGAATGTATATTTTCTGTCGCGCAATCAAAACGTAAGCCCCAGGCGTCTCTTTGTACATTCGTGACGTGAATTGTGCTGCCGAGGCAGGCTTTCAAATTCAATAAATTGTAACAGTTCCACAAAAAAATCCATGTCGCCTGTTTCGATGTGTTTTTATTTGCGTTATGTAGCAGCCAAATATTTGCTTAGCCATTTTCGTGACGCGACGTTTCAACCACCTTGTACCTTTTACCCATGATAACAAAATATTAGGTTTCAACATCTTTGTTGACACACTGGCTGAAAATAAATTATTGGTAACCTCATTTCTGAAAGAGTTGGTGCAGAAAACACACAGCTCAGAGTTAAGTTATTAAAATTTTAAGTCTTATTATGCGTTGCGCCACCAAAAAGTTGGTTAACCTGATATTAGTGTTTTTTTAATTGAGAACATTGCAGTTCAATCGACGAAACATAAAATAGAATTGCAATGTCTGTGCCCTGATATGTACCTAATCTGACCAAAAATTCATGATCGAACAATGAACGGAAATTGTATACCCATCTCTTTTACACTACATTACGAAACGTAATACTTTTTTGTCTTTGTGTTTTATAACATGACATTTAATTTTAATCGTATTGTATGTGGTTTCCATGTAGTTTATTGACTGACTAAAACGTCGTATAAGAAAAAATATGTTTTAAGTTTTTATAATTTGTAAAAATATATGAGTTCATATAGTGCCTTTATTTTTTTTTTGCGTTGGAAATCATTCAATAACTTCTCCCGCTCAGCTGAGCGGGAGGGCGTGTCTGACTCTTACTGACTAAAACCCACCCGTGTTCCTTCAGTTGCCTGTGCCAGGGGCCACGGTATCCCTCTCGGACTTACCCGCAACCCTGGCAGTTCATATAGTGCCTGCTGATATAATACCGATTTTTTTTCACTTACTACAACATCGATCAATAAATACATAATAAGTTATCAGCAAACTACGAAGGTGATAGCCGGAGGACTTATAGAAATCCGAAATTATTTTAATAAAGGTTTTTTTAAATTTGTTAAATATAACCATACATATTCTAATTTCTAAGTCTAGATTCGGACGATGCTAGTACCGAAATGTCGGAAATTAATTATCTTTACAATTACGATTCTAAATGATTGCAAAACGTGGATACGGCATCAGTAGAAATGGAAGTAGGTGAACGTTTGTTCAAATCGAGGCGTCGCGCGTTGTTTAAACTGATGTGTTGCAGTTTTATGCTGAAACATCCGATTGATATAAATGGTTTATCATGTCGCTATTCACCTGATTTGGTGTAGACAGGGCACGTAACACTTCCCCCCTGAGAACAGCAGCTATTTGAGAACATTGAGCGAAAATGTTGCTGGTGTCTGTTTCTTGATACTGGGTGATTCTGCATCTTCGTATTGGTGATGTTCAGGGCTTTCATCTGTCATTCAGTTTCAGTTCATTTGTTTTTGGTTTCATTTTCTTTTCATGTCTGTGGTTTTATAAGTTTTGTGCAAGTGTTATACCGACGTATAGTGATAGTAACGATCAGTACAGTTGCACCGAGTGGTACGACGTTTTGTGGGATCGTCGTATGGTAGAGTGAATATTCCATATTTGCGTGATCTATTTGTACTAGATGCTGCATTAGGATCTTATCTTCGATTTCATGTAGGCTTTTTAGGTGCCGTGAATTTAGTTTCACATGCCAAATAGATTATTCAACAATGTTCAGGTTCATAGGTATTGCAGTGATTTTCAGCGGCTGTCCTTTGATATGGTCATTAGTATTGGTAATGGTGAATCGCTCGGTATTATAACTGTATAGTACTCTCTTAAATCTTCGTCTAGTATCTTGGCCGTATATAGTATATTTTAATCGCTTTGTCATATTACTTATAGTATCTATGCTTAACATATTATGATGGGTGCTCGATGCACGCATAAAAGCTAACGTATCTTCAACTTTAATAATATCTAAAAGTAAATCTTCCGTATTATCACTAATAATTATAGTCAATAACTGAGCAAAGGGAATCGTCCAGTTTGTTAGGGTGGTCTTTGTTTTATTTTTATTTTTTTTTTGAGGATGGGAAATCATCAAATGACTCCTCCTGCTCTGGGTGGAGCGGAAGGGAGTGTCAGACTCTTACTGACTAAAACCCACCCGTGTTCCTTCCTTGGCCCTTTATGTTCCGGGTCAGCGGTACCCCTTTTGGATGATCCCGCTTTCCCGGCAGGTTTGGGCCCTAGTCGGCCCCCTCTATGATGCTGACATCTCTTTGAGGCGCGCGTGGAACACGTACGCGCCGTCCAGCACGGGCCTGGTCCTGATCGGACGGTGAGCTACCCATTACTCACCGCCCGCAGGCTCGCGCCTACGGTGGCCGGGAGTCGTCACGCGGCTCCCGACGCCCGGAGCGTCCACCGCGGCGGCTTGGACGGGAGACTCTCTCCCTCTTCCGTCCCGCCACCTCCTTCGCTAGCATGACTGCTTCGCAGAAGGAGGCGACTGCCTCCCACTCCCCCTCGCCCCGGACCATGGCTTGAACCAAGGCCGGGCGTGAGAGATCGCCGCCGCTGCCGATCGCCTCTACGAGGACACGGCGGTGCTCCGCCCATGCAGGGCAGGCCCCCACCGTATGCTCCACCGTGTCCTCGGGGCGATCATCGCAGTGGTGACACCCGGGCGTTTCCTCCCGCCTGATGATGTGCAGGAACCTCCCGAAACTTCCGTGTCCGGTGAGGACCTGCGTCAGGCGGTAGGTGAGGACGCCGTGACGCCTCTCTAGCCACTCCTCAAAGAGGGGTCTTACCGCCGCTATCGTGGCGTGCCCTGCGCTGGGTTGCGACAGTCGCTCTTTCCATGCCGCCATGAGATCGCGCCGGAGGTCCGTCCGCTCCGCCGCGATTTGCCGCGGAAGCGGGGTTTCCCCCCGGCGTAGTGCCTCCGCGCGCCACTCATACAGGCGCGCGAGGACTATCGCCTCCAGATCCCACGGCGGCAGTCCGGCAAGGAGGCTTGCCACCTCGCCCGAGATCGTGCGGTAGCCCCGGATCAGCCTTACGGCTACCACCTTTTGGGGCGCGTTCAGATAGTGGGCGGCTCTCCGCCGCAGTGAACGCGCCCACACCGGGGCCCCATATGTAGCCATGGACCGCACGACCCCCGCGTAAAGCCTCCGGCAGGAGGCGTTTGGACCCCTCAGGTTGGGCAGGAGCCGCTTGAGGGCGGCCCCAGTCCGTTCCAGTTTGGGGGCCAAACGTCGGAAGTGCTCCACGAAGTTCCACCGGCTATCGAGCACGAGTCCTAAGTACTTCATCGTGGACTCGACGCCGATGTGAACCCCCTGCCGTTAGTTGGGATCCCGATGGTGGCCTGTTCCGGGGCCCATGGAAAGACATGGCCTCGGACTTGTGCAAAGCCACCTCGAGACCCAACTGCCGGATCCTCAGGGTGCTCTGGCTTGACGTGGACATTAAGTATAATAATAAATGAGTTACGTTTTTGATATTTCATTCATAATAGAAACGAAATATTATAATAAAGATGCAGCAAGTTACAATAATGTACTATAATTAGCATTGGTAATATTATTATCTTGTCGCTAAGAAATGTCTAATTAGAGTATTTATTTTCCAAATTAATAATAAAAATGAGTATTTATTTTCTAAACCATGAGATAAAGGTAAACCTAGAGAATATACTTTTAAATATTAAACCCACCGATGTGGAAGGGTTAAGTCGCTAAATTCTGGGTTAGTTTAGTATTGTCAAAATATATTATATTGACGTTATGAGGTACCGCTTGTTACGTACCCTGCCTTCACCAAATCAGCTGAATAGTGACATGATAAACCATTTACGTCAATCGTATGTTTCCGCATAAAACTATAGAGGTATGAGGAACAGGGTGTATAATGTTCGTTCATACCTATTGGTAAAAGGAGGATTCTCGTCGGTCGTGTCTGGTGGGCAACCTGCCCAACGATTGTTGTCGGGACGTAGCTCGCACGTGGCGATATAGATACCGCTACATTACTCCCCTCCGGGGACCGGAGGTCGATAGTGGGCTGAGTCGTGTATCTTGCGATGCTTGCCAGTGCCAGTTGAGGTTCCAGTGGGTCGGAACGGGGTGCCGCATAGTTCACGGTGAGTCAGAACTGTCTGCGGTGATTCCCCAGTGAGTGGGGGTGGCGCTGCGTTATGCTCCAGTGCGTCGGATGTGGTACAGCGCTGGGTTGAGGCTGACTGCTGGCGTCAACCAGCAGAGGTGTGAAGGGCTCTGCTTGTGACCGGCCGGAAATGCAGTGTGCTGTGCTAAGGTTGCTGATGAGGCTGAGGGTGATGACCAGAAATGCGCGCTCTCTGCATAGTGGTGGTCAGGATACCCGTTGAAGCCATGGGTGTTGGCTGGCTGAAACTCGCCGCTCGAAAGCTTGAGGATGCAATGTTGATGACGTCGCGCTGATGTAGTTGCACGAAGGCTGCGCTGACGTTCATACTCGGGGTCACCAGTATAGAGACACGAGGAACAGGGTGTAAAGTTCACTCATACCTCCATAGAAAAGGGAGGATCCTCCGACCAGACGGGTGTCGTGTCTGGTGGGCAACTGCCCAATGGTTATTGTCGGGACGTTGTATTTATTCTAGTTGCGTTACACGGGCCCTGGACCTGGCATCTGGATTTTATCAATGTGAGATGCACTTTGACGGCATTTCGAAGACAGTTTTTAACGTAGAACTTGGAACACTTGGGCACTTTGAATTCTTGCGCATGCCCATGAGTCTACAGAACTCTCCATCTACCTTTCAAAGAGGGATGAATAATGTGCTAAGGCCTACAAAATGACATATGCCTCGTATAACTTGAAGACGTCATCAAAAATAGATTTAAAAATGAATTTAAAAAATATTATTTAAAAATATGTTAAAGTACCTAAATAAGTAATAATAAGTAATTAATTTTAAGTACGAAGTTAATTGAATGTATATGAGATTCACCTACCTCACAGTCAAACCACTACTACGGTTTTGTGGGGCTTAGTTTATAAGATACTTACATGTCAATATAGATAAAAATAAATAATAATAATAATAATCTTTAGTACGTCATTGCAAGAGCACATGATTCCTTTAGAAAAAGTATTTAGGAGATTGCAGGAATCTAACTTTAAGATTGAGATGGATAAGTTCGAATTTTTAAAGCTAGAAACGGTGTTCTTAGGTCATGTAATCAGTGGCGAGGGTGTCTAGTCTAACCCTGATAAAATAGCAGCTGTAGAAAAAAGCCCATTACCAAAAACCCCGAAATAAATAAAACAGTTCCTCGGACTATTAGGCTATTATAGAAAATTCATGATTTCGCCTGCATCGCTAAGCCTATGACAAAATGCCTTAAAAAGACTAACAAAATAACTTTTGACCCTGACTACATTGACTGTTTTAACAAATGTAAGACTTTACTCACAAATGACCAAATCTTACAGTACCGCGTGTGTTTTATCTTAACCACTGACGCCGATGCATAAACGCCGACCGAGCAGGTCAAAGTGACATTCAATTGAATTCATTTTAGAATGGAAACTTAGTTTCCACATCCCCACCTATAATAATTTCCCCCTCCCCCGAGAATGGTGGACTTATCGTGGCGTTCTTCAAGGGGGTCCAGTTCAAGGACCCCGAGTTTTTAGCCAAATACGGTGCCACATTCGCTGCTCTGCAGCAGGGAAACACCCAAATACTCCGAAATATTTTATTCCGAATTTCGATGTTCCGATTATCAAAAGCCCATAATTATATTATATTTATTATAAATCACGAAATTTATTTTACCGAAAGTCGTAAATGCTATTTGCTTGTTTTCCGATTTTAATACGTTCAAAGAATCAAATGCTCGATGGGTTCTTGGTGTGAAAAATAACATTCCGATTTTCAATACTTGAATAAACTGCTAAAATGAGGATTCTGATTCAATTAGTATAATATTCAGTTAGGCATATAAACTCAAATCTATAAGTAACGTTTAATGTAGAAAGCGTTCGAAAAAGTCTGGCAAAACGACATATTATATAAGCTCTACAAACTCGGTGTGACCGACCGTCTCTTGCTCATCTTACGAGATTTTCTGTCGCACCGCACCTTCCGCTATCGCATCGAATGAGCGCTATTCTCCCCCCATCCCATACGTGCAGGAGCCCCTCAGGCCCCCCGACTCAGACCCACCCTCCCCCGACCGATCACCATGTCCGGCAAGCCAATCCCTTGGAAGAAGCGTGCCAAATACCTAAGTGTGATCCTCGATTAGCATCTGTCTTTCGCAGAGCACATAAAGCAAACTCGCTCGCGCGCCGTTTTCGTTCTCGGTAGACTCCGCCGTTCTGAATGCACGTAGCAAACTGTGCCTCAGGTGTAAATAGCGCATTTACACAGCGTGCATTCGATCAATAATGACCTATGCGAAGATTGCACAGGCAGTCTTCTCACACGCATTGCCTCACCACATCCATAAAATGCAGACCCTCCAAAACCGTATCCTCCGTAGGGCAACAGCCTCCCTTTGATTCGTTTGTATCGAAATCATCCTTCACTTTGTCCTCAAAATTCCCATCCAATCATAAAGTACAGTGCACATATAACACCATCCGTCATTCCGAGCTCACCGCCGAGGTCCCTCACCGCAAATCCCCTCGAGATAGTTGTCCCCCCCGACCCTTGTTCGACGAAGTGCCAGCCCACGCCGTAGCTGGCGTAGTAGGCTGGAGGTTTTGAGTCCGCTTAAGGCAGCCACAGGACAGTCCGGTTAAGCAGTGACGACCTCTCAAGGGCAACTGCGAGACTCACAATTCACAATTATTTTTCCAGCCTACATTCGTGAGAAGTTTGTGTCACAGAAATTCGCGTGTATTGGGGTGAAACTGCTTGAAATGTGCTCATGTCGGTTAAAGGTCTAGAGCGACATAGAACGATAACATGCGACGAGCGATACCATGTTGGAAGGTTTAATTCAAAGATTTTGACGTGATGTCGTGAACGTTTTTCTATTGTTGTAATGTGTTTTGTTGGGGAATACGGAGTATTTGTTTTATCCAAAAATAATAATATTATGTGCAAATAACGTGACTAATCTTTTTTTCAGCTTTACTTAAAACGTACCTACTCTAAATTCAAATTCTTTAAATCTTCAAGTCAATGACGCTTTTCTATATCTTCTCTAACATCCACTGAAAATTATAGAGATTTGAGATATAAAAGCAAAACACCCCAAAGTCGTCAAGGCTCTGCATAAACTTGGCAAATCGAATAAAGGGTTACGGCCTTTCAAAAGTAATGGACTCTTCAAATTGAATCACTATAAGGTTACTTTGTTTTTACTTTGGCATATTTATTTACTTAGTACTAACGTTCCCTTGGAGAAAGAATAAAAAGTGTGATAAACGTTCGCCTATACCATGTTTCTTGTTTTTTTTTGTGCACATTATGCTTTGCCAAGTATCTCCATCATCATCACTGGCAGCCATTTTCCACCCACTGCTGAGTACAGGCCTTCTCCCTTTTGTGCCACGCTTTCCTTGTCTGTGCGTATTGCCATGTTAATAACAAATTAGCAAGAAAACCTAATTACTTACCAAGCACGCAACCAATTAATTCATGCAAATTCCATTGCACGTATTTTTTTTACTTTCAAATAAATACATTTTAATGAAGGGAAATAAAGAAAAATGTGGTGGCATTTAAACAAAAGCACCTCAAAAGTTTGAAAACAGAGATAAAACAATGCTTATTTATATATTATATATAATGCCAAAAGGGCTTCAGCTCAGCGTAATGTCAGATGACAACACAAGGTATACTACCGCCGTACCTACATGCTCAAGTGCCAATTTCACCAATGATACTGAACGCGATCAGCACATCTAAACCGCGTTCAAGGGCTGTCAGTGTCAATATTCAACAACAATGATGACAATGCTTGACAATGACAGCGCTTGAACGCGAACGCAATCATCACATGATTGCGTTCAGTTTTATTGGTGAAATCCGCCGTTACCTACGTTGCGAGTATATTTTCGAGTTCTAAATTAATCGCCACCCCTTTAGAAAATATAACAAAAACAATTTATCACAAATAAATTGGGATACTGGCAAATGAATGATGATGATATAAAATAAACCCAGAAATTCTAAATTCTACTTAAAATATTTCCCAAAATATGTAAATCAAAACTTTAACAAAACATTACAAAATCCACTGAAATAACTCTAATCTCACCCCAACACATACGTACACTAGCGGACAAATAATACGGGTCAGTACGAAACACTAAAATGACTCTTAAAATATTAGAGCTAGCGGCATGAATTATAGATAATTTACCAGTTAATAAAACAACAGCAAATGTTGGAACCTCCACACCTCCCAAGCTCGTCCCAAGCGTGCTCAATTGGATTCAGGTCCGGGCTTTTCGCGGGCCAGTCCATGCGATTGATGCCAACGTCCTGAAAAAACTCATTTCCAATTTGAGCTGTATGTGGCCTGGCGTTGTCATGCATGAATATTATATTTTCCCCCATATTAATGAAATATGGGCTGACATACTCATTAAGAATTTCTTCCACATATCTTGCATTAGTTAGCGTAACATTTTCTATCAGCACTAGCTGCGTGCGACTGTTTGAAGAGATTCCAGCCCAAACCCTAACAGATACACCGCCAAACGGCACTTTTTCCTCAAAACAAGTTAGAATAAAACGCCATCATCATCATCATCTTTTCGCCGCCCATCATGTGCATACAGCAAAAATCTGGAATCGTCAGAAAACATTACTCTTGCCCATTCTTCGTCTCCTTATTGTGCGTGTTCGCGGGCGTAACGTAATCTTGCTACCCGATGTTCCATTTCAAGTTTTGGACCATTTGCGGGTCTATGTGGGGTCAAATAAGCTTTAAAGAGCTGCCGCCTTACGGGTCTCTACGGGTGTCTCGAAGTTGATTTGTTACTTCAACTGCCGTGAGGTGCCGATTTCGGAGCATGGTCGTAACAATAAATCGATCCTCTCGAGCTGTAGTACATCTTGGTCTGCCGGTTCCTGGTATTCTTATGTTCTGCCCAGTTTTTCAGAAATGTTGAACGACTCGCTGCACTGTAGAAAGTGATATGCCTATTGTTGTGTTGTATTGAGTCTTGCTTGTGCCGCGTTCCGATGCGGACGTGTTTGCATATTCTGTGTGTTGACTTGCGCAGCACAAGCTGTAGCTCGTAATTTTCTCGCCATGAGTAATGAACTTGTGGCGAATGAGTTGCTGGCGTTCCTGCAGCAGAAGCTGGACGTGATGGACGAGGTATCCGCTGTCCAAATCTGCGCAACGAACTTCAGCGAGGATGACATAGCTGCTGCCAAGCTATTGTTGTTCAGTGTGGTAAACATGAGTGGTAAGGTTGACTGGTAGAAAATAAGGTTGACTGGTAGAAAATGCCTCAGGCATTAAGTCCGCCTTTGTACAGTATTATTTTTTACTTGTGCATAAAGTTTTAATAAATAAATAAATAAATAAAATAAACAAGCGCGACCAGATGGTATCCCGCCGGGCGTGACGGGACTAAGAGAAGCCTGCAAGACATTATCACGCTGTTCAAAGAGACCGACACAGACGACGTGCCGACGTTTGTGGCGAAGGAACTGCAGAAGCTTCCACCTGTCACCTTCGACCACGTTGACGTAACGAGCCTTCTGAAGGACATTGTATTTCTGAAAGCCCGCCTGGCTTCTAGCGAAGTTAGATGCATCCCAAGCCACTGTCACCGATTTGCGCAAGGAATTTAGTGAGTTGCGCAACAGTGTACAGTTAACTAGGTCATCGATCGATGCGTCTAACGTAAGCATGTGTCGCGGAACCGGCCTCGATGCATCGCCGTCAATTTCCGCGTCAGCAGTTTCGTTGCCGCGGCATCCGTCGTTTGCTGAGCTTGCAGAGCGCCCCGCCCGCGTGCTCCGCAGCCCCGCGCCCGTCATCGCGGCTCCTCCACGCAGCGCTGCTCGAGCCCCGCGCCCCGTCCCACTGCCAATGTCTGCAGCCCAGGCGAAGCCCTTACAAAAGGATTTCGCTAGCGTCACCGCAAGTGCACCGGGCGCTCCAAGTAAGAAGCCTATGCCAGAAAAGGCGCAGTATAGACCCGAAGATGAGGGTTTCGTGACGGTGCAAAGGGGAAGCGCCGATTGCGAACGAACAAGAACCGCTGCGGCAAAGCTAAAATGGTGCCCGAAGTCAGCTTGCGCGCCGCTAAGCCGAACACACCGGTGTACATCTCCCGCCTACACTACTCTACTAAGGCGGAAGACATCGTAGAGCACCTGCGCCAGGAGACGAGATACATGCCGAGGGTGCAGTTACTGGAGTCGCACCGCAATATCTACTTCAAAGCGTTCGTGGTGCGCGTACCGAATTATTATTTGCCCGTCGTCATGGAAGAAGACTTTTGGCCGCAGGACGTGGTGTTCCGTCGCTTCCGCGGACAAGTACCACAGGATAGCTCAAGGACAAGCTAGTGAAGTGCTACTAACATAGTTTTAAGCTATTATTAACACAAGTTTTGTTATATTTAAGTATTTTATATATGTTAGTTTATAAGGTATATGTCTATGGGCCATTGTAGCCTGAAATAAATGTTTTATTATTATTATTGTTCTTGCTGTACTTCGCTGACTTCTGCCTTCTTCTTACGTTGTGACGACACATGTACATTCTTCTGGTATTAGCGACATGATAGTAATTCAATAATGATGGTGAAAGATGACAACGACCGCCTCTTATCATTTTGATTTTGACATATTGAAAACAAAAGTGAGAAAACAAGCAAATGTAAAAAACAACCGCGAATTGAATTTATATCCAAATTCGAGGTTTTTAAAATTTTGACTTTTTTGCAAGTTATCGTCATCGTCGTTTTTAAAATTTTGGGTTATCGTCATCGACGCGTATTGTTTGACCGCAAGTGTAATTTGATGGGAAAAGTTCCTATTTAGTTTAGTTAAAGCGAGGGTGATCATTCATCTTTATCTGATTTGTAGTTTACAGACCTCGTGGCTCATTTGTTTTACGATACTATAGTTGGGTATGACACAGGAACAAAATGAGATGTGGGAATACCCGAGAATATTATCAAGTGCAATTTATGACTGGTTATGTAGGTACGTATGTATTTCAGATGCCGCCAGATTAAAACAATGCGGTTGTTTTGCCTTAATGGAAGTAAGTGTTAGCTCGGGGTGAAATAAGCCTGGACTGTATTTTAGGGGCAAGGTTTTGCCGTTAATTATGAAATATAAACTTTCCCGGATTAACTATTAATTAATTGAGTTAGAGAGGAGTATCGTCCGTCGCGGTGCAGTCCTTGGAAGCGAATGGTCATCAAGCCGAGCCTAGTCGCCAGCGCACCGCGCCTCAGCTTGCCGATGACGCATTGATCACGCTGTCTGCTCATGCAGACCGCGCGCAAAGTGTTGGGTTGGATTCTTAACATTTTCAAGTACCTAACGGAGGATATTAGTACCTACAAAAGTGCAAGCGACAGCCTGCCGGATGTGATATCGCCTTTAAAGGCAAGGTTGAAAAGCACTTTGTGTCTGCAGTATCTTTATCTTGGAAAAATGCGTGTAGGTTAAAGAGTGTCCCGAGAAGATTCTGCATCTCGCTTGTCACATCACATGCTAATACTATGGAAGAAGAAAAGACTATGTTTTAAAGGAAGGTCTACGGGCTGAATGGTACGTGCAAATTTCCGTATTTAAAGTAATTAGTAGAGCAGTAATTGTCCGGAACACGCCATAAATTAGGAACGCATCTGCCGTACACGTAATTAATTCTGTTTTCAGTCAAAACAACGTTATGGCGTTGTTACTGTTCACATCATAGCGAGCTTTGATTTTATTATTATGATTAATGGGGGTGTTAAAGAGTTGTATGGTAAACGTGTAGAAAGAGGTCTAATCGTTAAGTGGGCTATGATCACCAGCTAGGATTGAAGGGTTTGTTAATTTAATGAAACCGATAGTTTTTGTGTGTTTTTGTGGGTACATATTACAATACCGACATTTCATAATAACTATGACTGAAATACCGACGTCCGAAACATCGAAGTTCAAAATACCGAAAGTTTGAAATACCGATAGCCGTTATATCGAAACATGAAATACCGATGTCCAAATGCCCGAAAGGATGAAACCCCGAATGGACGAAATCCCGAATGGACGAAATACCGATGGATGAAATCCCGAAGAGCGGCAACGTAATTCCCGCTTTTACTCATAGATGCCACTACAACACAGTTATTGCGGTGAGCATTCTGCTTAACATGTTTTATCATTCATCAGTTTTTAGTCATTATTTTTTTTTACTTTTTGACATAGGTTCCATAAAGAAAGTTGATCCCTATGTTGAACCTAACACAGTGGCTGGTGTTAGCACCAAAAATGTATCACCAAAAAAGGTTTTTTTTTTTTTGTAATAACGTGTCTCTATTTTTCTTATATGTATGATTATCATTTAAACTTTTGTTTTAATTATATATGTTATTCGTATCATACATATAAGCTATTATGTTAATTTCCTTTTTAATACACTTAGGTAAGTTCATTACATTTTTTTTTTTTAATCATACCTGCAATCTACCGCAGAAATGTTTTCACCATTGTCTAATTATCTAGTCGCAGGCAAATTGTAGGATTCATCATATTGAACTGGGTGAAATAGGTTAGGTTAGGTTAGAACAGTGCTGGTGGCGGAATGGCGGGACAGGCTTTCACGCCCTACCGCCGGCCTCGTCACCATCGAGGCGGTCCGGCCGGTGCTCGAGCGCTGGCTCGGGAGGAGGCACGGCTCCCTGTCGTTTCGGGTGACGCAGGTGCTCTCGGGGCATGGTTGCTTCGGGAAGTACCTGTGTCGCATAAACAGGGAGCCGGACGCCCGGTGTCACCACTGCGTCGACTGCCGGGAGGACACGGCGCGGCATACGCTGGCAGAGTGTGCCGCTTGGGAGGAGCCGCGCCGTGCCCTCATCTCAGAAGTAGGCAGTGACTTGTCGCTGCCGGCCGTAGTCGAGTCGATGGTCGGCAGCGACGAGTCCTGGGACGCGGTGGTTTCCTTCTGTGAGACAGTCGTCTCGCAGAAGAAGGCTGCGGAAAGGGAGAGGGAGATCTCGTCCTCCCACCCGGCCCGCAGAAGGCGCACCGGGCGTCGGCGGAGGGCGGACAACGCCCTCTTCCAGCCCCTCTAAATGGGTCCAGGGGCGACGGACTCGGGGACGTCTGTCGCCCCCCACACACCAGGACCCGAGGTGGCGGCGCGTAG
Organism: Brachylomia viminalis; assembly: GCA_937001585.2. NCBI lineage: Eukaryota > Metazoa > Arthropoda > Insecta > Lepidoptera > Noctuidae > Brachylomia > Brachylomia viminalis. Next base: position 19,036,665 of record OW443299.2, read on the forward strand.
TGTTCCACGCGCGCCCCTGTTAGACGTCGCGGGGGGAGTCAAACACCTCACTCCCCCCCCAGACCCGAAGAGGCCCGCAGTGGCGGGCCGGCACCAGTCGGGGGTTGTGGAAGGATCGTATGTTCCCGCGACCCCCGGCGTAGGTGTGAGATGGAACACCGGGGTGGTTTTTAGTCAGTAAGAGTCTGACAGACCCCGTCGCCCGCCCCAGGGCGGCGGACATCCATGAGGATTTTCCACCCCGGAAACAAAAAAAAAAAAAAAAGATTAGAACAGTGACCAACCGCGCGTGAGCCGAGCGAGCGAAGCGAGCGGTGCCGCGGCAGCGGCCGGCGAACGCTACTTCCAAGTAGCTCGCAGATTTTTTTCACCATTTTCTAATTATCCGGGAATTATACTACTGGGGATTATACATGGGAAAGGATGCAACATGCAAGCAGGCATGCAGCGTGCAAGCAGGCATGCAGCATGCAAGCAAGCATGCAGCATGCAAGCAGGCAAACAAGCATGCAACATGCAAGCAGGCATGCAACATGCAGCAAGCATTGTTCCTGTCAAGGCTCCGGTGCTGCGGGGTTTAGGCGGCCCCACGCGAGCTTATCGTCGCAGATGGTTTTAACGCTCACCACCGCAGCTTCGGCTTGCCTCAGCCGCGGCTACGGGCCTTCAAACCACCTGCTCCTCAGCTCGCGGACCGCCTTACCCCTCCGCGCCTACGCGGGTTTAAATTACACTCTAGAGGTTGGGCAGACAAGACTGCGTGAAGTCGGTTTTGCAGCGTTTCGTTTTTGTCACTAAATTTTGTAGCATAACATATTCAAGTTGGTAATTCAAGTATAGTAAAACAATTATTCAAGTTGGTAACGTTTAATTGCAAGTCCGTTAAACGTTCGTTAGAAAGTGTGAGAAGAATCTGTAAAAGTGCAGATATCGTGGCGCTTCAAGAAACGTGGTTGCTGCCTCACGATATACCGTGGCTTGGTACTATCGATGAAGATTTTGAGTACACGGGGAAGTCAACGGTAGACACATCTTCGGAAATCTTGCGGGGGCGTCCGTACGGTGGTGTGGCCTTGTTATGGCGGAAAGGCATTTTTCAGTCGGTTGAGTTAGTGCAGTGTGAAAGTGCAAGACTTACGGCTTTAAAAGTGACTATGTGTGATAGATCCATTTTAGTTTTTAGTGTGTACATGCCTACAGACAGTGCAGAAAATATGCCAGAGTTCACAGATTGTTTATGTCAAATGAGTGCTATAATTAGTAACTATGAGGTAGAAGCCGTTTTTATGTTAGGTGATTTTAATGCGCATCCTGAGCAACCTTTTTGGACAGAGTTATGTAATTTTTGTTTAGATCACCAGTGGCTTTGCGCTGATACTAAGAAGTAGCTTGAAAACTCTTCAAGTTATACGTATATTAGTGATATGAATGGTAGCAGGCGCTGGCTGGATCATTGTATTGTTACGTCAGCGGCTTGGCAATCAGTTAAGAGTGTTTGCATAGATTATGGTGTTTTCTGGTCGGATCACCTACCATTGTCTGTTGTTTGTGATCTGAAAACTGTCATGCCAAAGTTGAAGCAGTCTGTTAAGCAAGGCCCTAATAAAGTGATATGGCGTGAGCGAAATGACAGTCAGATCAGCAGATACCATGACCTATGTAATGGAAAGCTCAAATATATTGATTTTCCTGAGCAGTTTGTAACATGTGCTGATAAGATGTGTACTCTTTCTGAGCATAGACAAATGCTAGAAAGGCTGTATAATGAGATTACGAATGTGTTATCGGAGTCGGCTATACTGACTTGTGAGCACGATGTGGCTCGAAAAAAGAGTCGTATCATTGGATGGAATAAGCATGTACACGGGGCCCACAGGGAGGCCCGGTTATGCCATGAGGTATGGGAACAACATAATAAACCTCAGTCCGGTCCGGTGTGGGATAGAATGCGAGAGAGTCAAAGGGTGTTTAGAGGAAGGCTTAAATGGTGCCAAAAACATCAAGAACAAATTAAAATGGACAATTTAGCTTCACATAGGTCGGCTAAAAACTTTGCTCAATTTTGGAAAACTACCAATAAACTCAACATTAAACCGGGTCTTCCTGTGAGCGTTGGGGGTTGTGAGTCGTCGGAGGATGTCGCCAGCTTGTTCAGGGATCTTTTCGTAGTGTCTTCACCACTGGGACCATCAGTCAAAGGCATAGATGCTGAGGCTTGTCAAGGTAAGTCTCTTTCACGTTTTTGTGCCAAGCAGGTGGCTGGCGTCATAAAGGGAATGTGTAGAGGCAAGTCACCGGGTCATGACAGTCTAAGCATTGAGCACTTGAAATATGCGGGTGTGCATTTGCCTAGGTTACTAGCTATGTTCTTTACGCTCTGCATTAGTCATTCATACCTACCAACAGACTTGATGAAAACAGTGGTTGTTCCCATTGTAAAGAACAAGACTGGGGATATCTCCGATCCATCTAATTACAGACCAGTATCGCTAGCTACCGTAATAGCGAAAGTATTGGACAGTTTGCTTGATAAAGAACTAGGTAATATATTACAATTACACGACGCACAGTTTGGGTTTAGGCCCAAGCTTTCTACTAAGAGCGCGATTCTTAGCCTCAAGCAAACTGTCCGATATTATACGGACAGAAACACCGCCATATATGCCTGCTTCCTTGATCTTTCCAGGGCTTTTGACCTTGTGGCATATGATGTTTTATGGGGAAAGCTGAAGGAGGCAGGACTATCCACGGAACTTTTAAAAATTTTTCAATTTTGGTACAATAACCAGTTGAATAGTGTTCGTTGGGGTGAGACTATGTCCGAGGCGTACAGGTTGGAGTGTGGAGTGAGGCAGGGGGGGCTGACCTTTTTTTTTTTTTTGTTTCCCGGGTGGAAAATCCTCATGGATGTCCGCCGCCCTGGGGCGGGCGGCGGGGTCTGTCAGACTCTTACTGACTAAAAACCACCCCGGTGTTCCATCTCACACCTACGCCGGGGGTCGCGGGAACGTACGATCCTTCCGCAACCCCCGACTGGTGCCGGCCCGCCGCTGCGGGCCTCTTCGGGTCTGGGGGGGGAGTGAGGTGTTTGACTCCCCCCGCGACGTCTAAAAGGGGCGCGCGTGGAACACTACGCGCCGCCACCTCGGGTCCTGATGTATGGGGGGCGACGGACGTCCCCGAGTCCGTCGCCCCTGGACCCATTTAGGGGGGCTGGAAGAGGGCGTTGTCCGCCCTCCGCCGACGCCCGGTGCGCCTTCTGCGGGCCGGGTGAGTGGACGAGATCTCCCTCTCCCTTTCCGCAGCCTCCTTCTGCGAGACGACTGTCTCGCAGAAGGAAACCACCGCGTCCCAGGACTCGTCGCTGCCGATCATCGACTCGACTACGGCCGGCAGCGACAAGTCACTGCCTACTTCTGAGATGAGGGCACGGCGCGGCTCCTCCCAAGCGGCACACTCTGCCAGCGTATGCCGCGCCGTGTCCTCTCGGCAATCGACGCAGTGGTGACACCGGGCGTCCGGCTCCCTGTTTATGCGACACAGGTACTTCCCGAAGCAACCATGCCCCGAGAGCACCTGCGTCGCCCGAAACGACAGGGAGCCGTGCCTCCTCCCGAGCCAGCGCTCGAGTACCGGCCGGACCGCCTCGATGGTGACGAGGCCGGCGGTAGGCCGAGAAAGCCTGTCCCGCCATTCCGCCACCAGGACCTCGCGAAGCTGAGACCGACGCAGCTCCATGTGCCGCTGCATCGGTCCCTCGCCCCGCGCCCTCGCTTCCTCGCGCCACCGATACAATGACGCGAGTACTTTCGCCTCGAGGGGGGGGGCTGACCTCGCCTAAGCTCTTCAACTTGTACGTCAACGGGCTGATTGCTGGGCTTAGCAGTATGCGTGTCGGATGCTGGGTAGATAATGTTTGTGTTAACAATCTAAGTTATGCAGACGACATGGTACTGCTGGGCCCAACAGCTGGCTCCGGTCAGGGAGCTATTACGCGTTTGTGAGCGATATGTCTCGAGCCATGGCCTCGTGTACAATGTGAAGAAAAGTGTGTACATGGTTTTTGAGACCCCCGGGAAAAGTGTACCATTGGACCCAATTATATCGCTTGGTGGGTTACCACTCAATAGAGTTCACAGTTTTAAATACCTGGGGCACTTTCTCACCGGGGACCTCAAAGACGAGATGGATATTGACCGAGAACGCAGGGCGTTGGCAGTCCGAGCTAATATGTTGATACACAGGTTCGCGCGTTGTAGTAAGGAGGTAAAAATTACCTTGTTCAAATCGTATTGCCAATCTTTCTACACGAGCGGCCTGTGGGTCAAACATACCAAGAGATCGCTTGACGCCCTGCGTATTCAGTATAATAACTGTTTTAGGATGTTGTTGGGACTGCCGCGTTATTGTAGTGCGTCAGGTATGTTTGCTTCCGCACATACCGATGACTTTTACGCGGTAATTAGGAAGAAAACGTTCTCAGTGTTGTCAATGGCGCGGTCTAGTTCGAACAGCATCCTAAGAATGTTGATGGACAAGCACGATGCGCCGTGGCTGTCTCACGCTATAGCAGTGCTTGTCAAGTGATGTTATTTTTGTAGGTTGTTTTAATAATATTATCTCATAGTTACTAACATAGATTAAGATTTCTGTTACTAACAAATTTTGGGCCTAGTTGCCATCAATAAACAAAATGATTATATATATTATATTATATTGATTTTGAACTTCAGGATAGGGATCTTCGGGATTTTAAGCTTCGGGATATGGATCTTCGGGATTTTAAGCTTCGGGATATGGATCTTCGGGATTTTTAGCTTTCGGGCAAACGAACTTTCGGCATTTCAAACTTTCGACCAAACAATCATTCGGCGTTTAATTTTTCGGGATTTCGTCTATAGGTATTTTAAAATAGGTATTTTGAATTTCGGTATTGTAATATGTACCCGTTTTTGTTTAAACATAATTTAGTATTTAAGCTTTTGACACAAATAATTGCTGTGGAATTAGCTGTAGTTGAATTACGAAGAGGCTAGGGAGACTGATGAACAGATAGTGAAAACACAAATGTTAGACGAACCCAGGAAATATAAGATGACTCGTCGGCATCGATATGAAAAAAAGAAAACTAGCCGCCTCCGAAAATAGGTTGCCTGCTTGTCTTCTACAGATTGTACTTCGGTGAGTGTGCCCAAGAACTCCACGACCTCATTCTACCTGCCCCCTTCTTCCATCGGTCATCTAGACGCACTGCAATTTACCATCCTTACCTTATTGCTACTCCACCAATACACACTAACCGTTTCCAAATGTCTTTTGTTATGAGCACAGCAAAAGAGTGGAACTTTCTACCTGCGTCTGTGTTTCCGAACGCATACAACCCTAATCTCTTCAAAGTGAGAGTGAACAAACTTCTTCTGGGTAAGCTCACTCCATCGTCGACTCTGTCTCTGTCACCACTGACCTAGACTACAGTCAAGAGCAAACTCACCTCAAATAAAAAACAACCTCGCCACTTGGTCGTGATCATTTTCAAATCTCTCAAAAATTGGTACAGTTCTAAAGAAAAATTTTTTACCTACCTAATACCTAATCTAGACTCGACCTAGGCTGAACTGTATCTCAGATGCTCAGTCACGTTTTCTTACTGCATTTTCACGTGATAATTTAATTTACACTCAGGTACATCGTAACACGTATCATATTTTATATACGACGAAACAATATAGTACGTAAAATACTAAAATTACAGCCAACTGAGCTATATTTATGGCTGACGCCTAATTAAATAAGCTCACACTAGTTCTAATTACGTTGTGAGAGGATTTATTAGAAGCACGAGAACAGGCTGACTAATATGAGGCTGGGTTTGTTAATATGAGCCCATTATGTCATAGCTCTAGCCTTTGACTTAATACGTAGAAATCCAGCTTATTTTTTTCTTTTTGCTTAAATGTTTTCACAGTTAATGACCAGCCGGTCGATTCTGTAACAATCTCACCGTGATAACTAGGTGAAGTGAGCTATCATTCCACCTGATGCTAGGGATTGACACTATCGACAACTCACTTCAAGGTCACTTCACCTAAATTATCACGGTGAGATTGTTACAGAATAGCTCGGCTGGTATTTGTTTCCAAACACGTACCAACATAGTGATTACAAGACTCTTTTTTATTAATTTATTGAAACAAATCGTGACAAAAACTGAAACCTACGTTACGTAACCTACAAACAAGGTGTATGATTATCTCATTAGGTATGAAAAATTATTACCATTCTACTTCTTTCTCATTAAAAGAACAAGAACAGAGAATATATTACTTAGAAAGAACTAAGTAGTGACCCGTCCCTGCTTCGCACGGTTTTACGACTTAACAAACCATCGGGATTTCTTTATTATTGTAAGTTTAAGAAACTGCAGTGCCTCGAGCACGTTTTCCGAAGCGACTGTCTCGGACTTTTATCATGAGGTCGAGGGTCGCGTTTTTCTGGCAAAGTTTTTGATGCTCCGGTAACATCATTTTGGTGATAGTCTCGTCCAAACTAGCAAACTCCATACTTGAGCGCTGGATCTGTTCACCTTAGCGGGAACAAAAAATTACGAATGAATTAATGTTTTTTTGACGATTATGGTTATCCTTATTATATACCTCTATGTTAAAAAAATTATGTTTTCCCTGTATTTTTTTTTCGTTTATAGATATTTTACCTGCAATAAAACACAATTTATTTTTATTTTAATCTTAATGTGTAGATTTTTTTTAAAATAGAGAATGGAAGATTTATACATTTATAGAGGTACGAGGAACAGGGTATAAAGTTCACTCATACCTCCATAGAAAAGGGAGGATCCTCCGACCAGATGAGTGTCGTGTCTGGTGGGCAACTGCCCGATGATTGATATCGGGAAGTCGTATATATGCTAGTCGCGTGGTAAACTCTGCTTGCGGATGCAGGATTTGTGTGACGTCAGTATGACGCGCAGCTCGCATGTGGCGATGTAGATACCAAAATCAAAAGTCATTTATTCAAATTAGGCTAAGAATCAGCACTTTTTGAACGTCAAAATCACATAAGACAGTCCCCCCAAAACGCCCACCCTTCACCACTTCCTAGTGCTTTAGCTGGGAAGAAGAAGTGGCGGAACAAACTCCCCAGCAGCACTGCTGTCTGTTCAGTTAGAAGAACTGGATTCTATATAGTAATAAGTAATTAACATTACGAAACACAAAAATATTAAAATTATTTGCTATATGTCAGCTTGCACACGCCAATATTTAAAACTATATACTCCAGCAGAAATAAATAATAAAAACAAAAACGCAAACAGAACTTAATACATAATAAGCCTCCTGGCATAAAGGGCGTGCCCGCTTACATATGCAATGCTGTATATAGTTGTAACTTGTAGCCACAAATGATAAACTAGGACCTTCGAAGTAAAATAAAGAAACATTAATTACTAATAACAATAACAAAACCATAGTGAGCAAGATGACCGCTACACCTTCCAGAATAATTTCACTAAATGATGGCGAAAACATCATCAAAATCCGTAGCGTAGTTTAGAAGAACAACGCAGTCACACAGACAGACACGAAAAGTTACTTTAATGTATAATATCTACGCGTATGTATAGATTTATAAATAAGCTTAGTATTTAAGGAAGGGTAGGTACCACTAACCCTTATCATCTGTTAAATTTTCTCTGAAAACTGTTTGAACAAATTCTTCTCTAAACAAATCTATTCTAGAAAACTAGTAGATACATCAAATAGTCTTCAGCAAATCCTAACATTTATTTATGTAGATCCAGGATTGGTCTAGCTGATTCAATTATTGGAAAATGGGTAGCCAGTCACGGATCAAAGTATTCTTTTACTTACATGGATGATCTCATGTCTACTATGATACCTTTTTTCGGTTATTTTGTTGATATAATGATTTGATTTGTTAGTAAGAAACTAGATTGAAAATAAAACATCTTACTTGTAGAAAAACTTCAACATTAATTCTTTCGGAACGTTTATATAATTGCCATTGAATCAAAATAAATAGTTTCTAACACGTATGCAAAAAAATCTTTAAAAGTTGACTTTTCATTATAACATCTAATAGTTCCCATGTTTGCTTACGTTAAAATAACACATCTTTAGTATAAACGGTTCACCTGAAATTCCACAACCTCACATTGTTCGCTTTAATTTACCTAAATTGAGTTTGGGACTGTTATACATACCTACATATATGTACCTATTTGTAAACGGATGTACAGTACAATGCATTCAAAGCCAAGATAATTACATAAGCCTCACGTGGACACATCGACTGCCCAGTCCGGGTTGATTAAGTAGTTGCTAGCTATACATACATTCATGCAGCTCTGTTGGACGTTACAGCGTGTATCAGAATTTTGTTTCAGAGTTTTGTTGTGGTTATATTATTAGACCATTAAATATGTTTTTATGGGACAGCTGATTTATTTTCTCGCGATTATGATGTGGTTCCATGGAGAAAGTTGTCCTGTGTGAGGGCCTGTACCACAGCCTTAGATATGACCACACAATTCTGATCTGAACACGCTGTGTATTCCGTGAGGAAAGGGTATGATGCAATTGCGATAGCATATTCTTTCCTTGCGTTGATACGGGTTAAGAGGATGCAACCCGAAAATTAGCAACGTCGCAAATATCTGTTAATATTACTGAATGAAAATATGAAATATCGCTATAAAGTGCACAAAAATATTGAATTATTATTTATTTATTTATTTAACACTCTAAGCACACAAATGTACAGAGGCGGATTTAATGCAAACATCAAACCACCACAAATACATTTACATCAACACATACATCACCATTACCGTAACACTGAATATTTATCGTGACTTATAAGAAAAACATTTGGGAACTTACCATTTGCTTTAAAAAAAAGCTCAATCAACAAATATCTATTATCTCCTCGCGTTCCTTAATCGTAATTACTGTCGTGGGTGATAAAATTAAGCCTAAAGACGACAGAAGGCATTTCATCCTGCCTTCAGGTACGAAAAAGATTAATATTCCAAAGTAGTTTCGCGAACTATGCTCAATATTGTGTGTGCGAAGCCCGCGTGCCAGAGCACACCGCTCGCGAATTAGTGACGACGCACTGTTGGCCCTGAGAAGTAGCTAGCTGTACAAAATAATTCAGTAAAGATAGAAAATAGGTTTATTTGACCCAGATGAAGGCATATAATATGGGAACGCAAACATTATGCGGCCTACTCAAATGGCTTTCTTCCTTTCTTTGGTACCTATTGTTCGTCGAATCGTTGAGCTCCTTAAGTTCTGAGTTGAGCTGCACGATTGCTGACAATTGCGTGCACTGACTGGACAGGCCCACTCAAACAGTGTGGTTCTTTCCTCAAAAGACCATTTCAGACACCGATCTACATAGCCTTCACATGATCTGACCAAGTTTCTGTCTGAACTTTAAAAGAGACTGTGACCTCTGAGTTTGTTTCGCCCTTTCTTTCTTCTTTCTTTTCAGAGTAGTCAGATAGGAAACGCCGTCCTCATCTAGTTTAAAAAAAAATATGATTGACGTGGAAAATTGTTTGTAAAAACCTACTTACAGAAATAAAATCATTTATCATTTACCTGAATCTCAACAGTAAAATGAAGAGACTGGCTTTTAAGATGACCTTATTGACCTTCTAGTAAGAAGGGGTTTGTTCTGGAAACATACAGAACTTTTATTTCGTGGGGATATAATTCATGTTGAAAAATACATGTTGTGCCTATCCCAAATAAATTAGGTTATGCGCTGGAGAATGATGATGATGATGATATGCTTCGTCTGCGAAGACCAATGTGGAACTCCAACCATTTAAAATATCATAGTGTTCCTAGCACAACCAGGAGACTAGAATCTGGACGATATTATCAAAATGTATTTATGGGGCTGACAACAGCTAAAGCACGGTCACTATCGGACTGCATAGAAAAGAAAGAGAAGCGCGAAGACACAAAACTGGTAATGTATTGCAAAATATGAAGCAATTCTCTATTTACAAAAAATCTATTGATTGGACTAAAAAAATAAAACACTATCACGTTATTATGTTGCTTGAAGAACAATCTGAAAAAAAAACTGAATGATTGCATGTATATTAGTATGTTTTTTATTCGTTATAATAAATGTTTAGAGGTATTTTTGTTCCTTTCCAACACACTATCTAACAAGCATATATCCTGAAGAATATCATATATTATTCTGATTTGGTTTACTGCAGTAGATCATATAGGTACAAAATGCATTATAAAACTTGCGTTTAGGTCATGTAGTCCCCTTAACAAAAGGCTGCAACATTCCCATCTACATACCTCTTTTTGAGTACATGCTACCAAAAAGTTGTAAAATGAGACAGCTGTTACAAAATAATAGCAAACTATAAATATTCGTATGCAATAAACGTCATGTTTCGCAAGATTATCGCCCAGACAGTTTGCTGTAACGGAAACAATGTGCGACGACAGCGTTATTGCTTTAAATCAGCGGCGTTTCTCTTGTCTTTTCACTCGGCTTCTGAGCTTTACGGCTTATAGTTTTTGAGAAATGTAAAGAAGATATGGTTTGAAGAAGGTTGTAAGTCAGTGGAATAAATTGTGTCATTCATCCATAATTTACTTACATCTTATTCAACGGGGCACTAGATAATAATTGGTAGTATGTAAGGTCGTCAAGTGTTAAGCTCGTACAGGATAGAATAAAAAAAATCTTATAGCTGCCTCTAATTAGCTCTGATTTGGTCTGATTTGAAGGATGACGAGGAGATGATAAATCTCTTCAACTTTTTTCTTACGCGAAATAGTGACACGTAAACGTTTAGAAGATCCACGCGGTCATACAGACAGACCCGAAAAGTGACTTTAATCTATAATGTGTATCGGATTAGGTACCTAACAGGCAAAAGTATCTATAAGGGGGAAGAGCCAGGTTGCCCGCGAAATTCAAATGTTCTTACGTTTTTTGCAGGTCAGTCATTCATGTCATTCAATAGGAGTAGGTATATGAACTAAGAGGGTTTTATAGATGATGTGAATTATTATAATTCTGTAAGTAGGTACCTACTTGCTACGCTTGCAAATCATATTTTGTTCAACTAACAACCGGACACGAGCCTGTAAATTGCAAAAAACGTTAGAAAATTTGAATATCGCGGTCAACCTAGCACTTCCCCCATTAGATGAAGCAGTTTCATAACGTACACAACACTAATGTTAGAATTAATGGTAATCGTACATTTAACACCGCTACTATTTGGAACTATATTCACTTAGGTTTATTAATTTATTTATGTTTAATTAAAAAACGTTTATAAGAATACATTTAAAAGTATGTAATTTGTCTATAATTAAAAGTGAAGCAAAAATATGTTTAATAAATGTAGGAATAGTTTAAAATTGTAAGAATCATATTTGGATAATTATTTCTTATTTATATTATCTTGTTGAAGTACTGATAACGGAATGTAATAAATAAGAACAAGTTGAAAGAAGCGGGATGGGGAGGAGGGCATTCTTTGGCAGACCGTCGAATAGGACGGACGTAACCTGAGAAGTGTATCCATGACTACTAGTATAGTGTATCCACTGGGCTAGAAATATAAACATCTATCTACTTACCTACATTTTGTTTATTTTGCCACCCTGATTTAATTTTACACTTAGTACCTTCACCTACTTGATAATAAGCCAAGTGTATCAACAACGTTCTCATATAACTTCAACGCGTGTCGTCGCATATTCCGCGAGCATTAGCAGTGAACGTCATTGCTTCATCACCGAACAACTCTCTGCTGACTTAAAACAAAGCAATCAAAGTAGAAGCCCGTGCAGATGGCTTATTACAGAGTAATATTGATGAAAAATAACTACCTACAAGCTTCATTTGCCTCGTTATTTGTTTATTGCCAACGTGATGATACAATGAATGTATGTTTAACCAATTCCTTTTTCATACATTATAATGTTCCGGTTTTAAATGGTTCTAAGAGCTTATATGGACATTGTGAAACAAATTTTTACACATTTTACTTTAAACTTGATATGGATAATCGTAGCCTGATAATATGTCATCTACAATGTAGATTGTACCAACGAATGCCTACAATTTTACACAGAGTACGAGTAAGTAAGCTTTTAAAACATAAACCGCTTGTAAAAACAAACGACCAGGAAACACCGGGAATTTTCTTAAAAACGTCCCATGGTAAACATTATTTTTCATAATCACGTGCGCAAAATAACACCGACCACATGAAAACAAATTTAAAATTCATCCCTGTTTTAACCCTTACGTACTTAATTTTTAAACTAAGCGAAATATTTTAGCCTTGATGAAATTAATTAAAACCACGTTTGCACAGGAATATATTGAAACTGGATATTACAAAACAAAAGGATAGCTTTGATCGTGTTAGTTTTAAAAATCCTTTGGTAGAGTCTGTTCTTGTTTAATTGTTTAGGAATTTCGAGTGATGAGGTTATATTTAGCCAGATTAAAAAAAGGTGGAGGTTCTAAGTAAATCGAATAATGACCATTCTATTATAATTTGGAGATTGTTTATTTAACCAAAGAGGCCTCGTCTGAGTTAGCCCCCTAAACAAATAACTTAATGATTATGTAAAATATAGTGAATGGAGTAATTGACGAATAAAATATTTTTAACCAGTCTGTGAAATATACTAAGTAAAATTATTTATACAGACACTAAGTCCCAATATAAAAATCCTAAAAGCACATCGAACACACACATGGTTAGTCTACAATTGTCAAAATAGAGCTTTTAACATAATAGCATCAGCTTCCACGCACTTATGTAACACTACTAAACCTCTCCATCTATGTAGTAGGCTGAAAAAACATTTCGCAGAAGATTGAAGTGGATAAATGGCGTAAAATATATTTTAGTCGATGTCGCCTCCGAAAAGTTCTCAGTATCTAATACACAAAGTGACGAATCTAGTTGGCCCTGTCGTAACTTACTGTTAGAAAATTCTTTGTGTTCTAATTTAACCGTGTATCGTCGACTAAGTTGGACTATGGGCCGGTTTTTTCATTTGTAGTTACTCAACCATTAGTTAAAAATAAGAAAATTGGCGAAATGCGTTGATCGAATCAACACATTTGGCCAACATTGTAGTTGTTGTTACTCGTAGTTACTATTTTTAACTAATGGTTGAGTTGAGGGAACTACACGACCTAAACTCAAGTTTTATAATGCCTAAAAGTATATTCTTCAAGATATATGCTAGTTAGATAGTGTGTTTAAAACATAATACAACTCATTTGGTACGATAGAAACAAGTCACGAAGATACTTTTAAAAGTGTATTTTAACGTTTAATAGTCACCAGCAAAAACAAACTGAAAAAATACATTAAAATCAATAAATACATAGTTAAAACACAAAAAATGATTAAAAGACAAAGGTTCTTTATCAAAAATGTTAAACTTAATAGAGAAAGGTTAAATTTGCTAAAACAATTAGATATGTATTCTTTTAATTTGGATCAAAGTACTAGGAAGTACAACATTGATACACAGGACTTGCAATCTCAACTTGACCATCTGCAAGAGAAACTTGGTTCAATGACTATCAAATATAATACCTCTGAAGAACTAATGAGGGAATATGTGTTGGCAATGAATGAGCTAGTAAACTCACAAACAAACAGCTGTGAGCTTTGTCAACCACCAACCAATGTACCTACCATTTGCCTGCCTGCCCATTCATTGTCAACATGCAATACCACCTTACCGCATCCTTGTGTTGATTTGACAACTCCTGCTGTAAATAGTTCCATTAAACAATGTAAACAAATGCTAAATAATGACATTGTGTTATTTTGTGACGAAATTGGAAAGGACTTAGGGCACTTGTTGACAGATGAATATCCCGGACACTCAATAATTAATTACTGTATGCCTGGTTGTTCGCTATTTGATATCATGAATGAAATTATTAAATGTAACTTTAAGCAGGAAACAACATTATTGATTTTTATGGGAAATAGGGGAAATGTGAACAAAGGAGAATTGCTCCAATATCATAGAACATTGTGCAACCTTAGTTTAAGGAAAATTGTGTTGTTTACTTTCCCCTATAGTAACAGTTTGCCACAGGAAGAAAATACCTTAAGATTTGACATTAACATGACATTGCACAATTTGACTTATAATGACAATCTGTTCCATTTAGTTGACACTAACAATTATGTTGGTAATAATTTGTATTTGACAAAAGATAGATACAATATTGTTAAGTACTATCTTTCTAACTATCACAAAAGACAGATAGCTGTGTCGCTATCATATTATTTTGCTATTTCAGCCAAAAATTTGGCTAAACAACTTGCTTCTTTTGAGCAATGCAATGACCTTTTTAATTATTCTGCCAATAATTTGGTCAAAATTAATGACAATGGTCATCATTTAAATTAGAAATTAAGACAAAAGAGTCAGTCTCTTGCAAAAATATAACTAAGGCAAATAATAAATCATATGAAAGTGTACAAAAAGTAAATAGTATCAACCTGGTGCATCAAAACATTCAAGGGTTTTTGAACAAAGATTTAGAAGTAGAGTTATTCCTGAATTGTAGCAATATAGATATTCTTTGTATGACAGAACATTGGCTTAAAAGCCACCAGTTCATGTTCAATTTTAGTAATCACCAGGTTGGTAGTTCGTTCAGCAGAGTAAATGCTGTACATGGTGGCTCTTTAATTCTAGTAAATAAACAGCTTAAATTTAAAGACCGCAAGGATATTGTGAGCCTCTCTGTTGAGCGGACTATTGAAATAGCCTGTGTAGAATTGGAGCAGCTCATTATATTAAGTGTGTACAGACCACCTTCAGGATTGTATGATTGTTTTGAAAAGGTTATGGATGAAGTGTTGCACAAAATCTGTAATTCAAACAAATCTGTCATCACTTGTGGTGATTTTAATGTTAATTTGTTAGAGAATTCTGGGTTAAGTACTAAAATTATAAGTCTATTTCAGTCATACAATCTTGCTAACCAATTCTTGGAGCCCACTAGAATAACTTCCACTAGTGCCACATGCCTAGATAACATTTATACAGATGTTATACCAACCCACAAAGAAATTATTAACTTGATAGACTCGGATCATTGTGGACAAGATTACTATTTCTAATTTAAACAAAAGAGTTACTAAAAAAGATATCACTGCTAACCCTAAAACTACTAATCGCTTGGAAACATTTAAATCTAAACTTTTAAATAAATTACCACTTCTGTTGACTAATGATGACCCTAATCAACAATATAATGATTTTTTTAAAATATATTGCACACAATTCAATACCACATTCATTCCAAAGACGTTCTCAGTTAATAGTAATGCTTCCTTCAGTGACTGGGCCACCATTGGTATACATACAAGTAGGAAAAGACTTTATGAATTGTATGATGAACGGGCATGTATAAACACTGCTGAATTTAATTTATATGTCAAGAATTATTCAAAATTATTTAAAAAAGTTTGTAGTATAGCCAAGTCACGTTATTTGAGTTCAAAAATTAAAAATAGTGGTAATGTAATTAAAATGACATGGAGTATCATTAATAGCGAAACGGGAAGGTCATGCAACCGATGTAGTGACTACAGCCTAGCTATTGATGACAATATAATTAAATCAGATTCTCAAGTCGCCGCGGCCTTTGAAAATTTCTTTGCAGAGATTCCCGTATCGACTACTAAATCTCTTAACTCTTCACCCACTGCTTCAGAGTCGTTACTTAAAGAAAACGTTCCAGTTTGTGATTCTGAATTTTATTTCCAATATGTCACGTGTAAAGATATAATTAAAACCTTTCACACGTTAAATGTTAAAAAGACCGCAGATCTATGGGGTAATTCTGTGGACGTTGTTAGGTCGATTATAAACATTGTAGCACCAACTTTAGCTGTTATTTTTAATAATTGTATTGACCGTGGTGAGTTTCCTGATCTTATGAAAAGCAGTAAAATAATACCGTTGTTTAAATCGGGTAGTACATCAGACCCTACTAATTATAGACCTATATCAGTGCTACCTACCTTTAGTAAAATTTTTGAAAAGCTTATTCTAAATCAAATGCAAAGATTTTTCAACGTACATAAATTACTGCATAACAAACAATTCGGTTTTACAAGGGGTCGTTCAACTACCGATGCCGGAGTTGAACTTCTAGGGCATGTATATAATGCATGGGAGGACAAATGCGATGCGTTGGGCATCTTTTGCGATTTGTCCAAGGCATTCGATTGTGTTCT
This sequence comes from Brachylomia viminalis, assembly GCA_937001585.2. NCBI lineage: Eukaryota > Metazoa > Arthropoda > Insecta > Lepidoptera > Noctuidae > Brachylomia > Brachylomia viminalis. The sequence continues at coordinate 19,053,001 of OW443299.2, forward strand.
TCATGAAACATTAATCAGGAAACTGCACCACTACGGAATCCGGAACGCCTCTCTGGATCTTCTTACTTCTTATTTAAGTGATAGGATTCAGAGAGTTGATGTTAACGGGAAAAGATCTCCCGGATCGGTAGTAAGAATGGGGGTCCCTCAAGGCTCAATTCTAGGTCCATTTTTATTTCTTATTTATATAAATGACTTGCCTTACCTCATAAAGGATAAACATGATATAGTGCTGTTTGCAGACGACACTTCACTTTTATTTAAACTCAAACGTCAGCAGCTGGTTACTGACAATGTAAATAGCGCCCTCGCAAAAGTAGTTAACTGGTTTAACGTTAATAATCTTCTTCTTAACGAGAAAAAAACTAAATGTATTAAGTTTATGTTACCACATGTTAGACAGGTAGAAACAAGTGTTCTCATAAAGGGGGAAGAGTTGAAACCCGAAAATACCACAGTATTCTTAGGCATAACTTTAGACGCCAAGCTGCAATGGGGCCCCCATATAGATAAAATGTCAAAAAAGCTTAGCTCTGCAGCATACGCTGTTAGAAAAATTCGTGGTTTAACAGATTTAGAGACAGCCCGTTTAGTATACTTTAGTTATTTTCATAGTGTAATGTCGTACGGTATTCTGCTGTGGGGAAATGCCGCCGATATTCAGACGATTTTTGTTTTACAAAAAAGGGCAATTCGTTCAATTTATAAATTAAGTCCCAGACACTCCCTCAGAGAAAAATTTAAAGAGATTAATATAATGACTGTGCCTTCTCAGTATATTTATGAAAATCTTTTGTATGCACATAAAAATATTAATCTGTTTAAAAAATACAGTGATATCCATAGTATAAATACTAGGAACAAACACAAATTTGTTGTTCCTACAACCAGGCTCAAGAAAATAGGTGGCTCGTTTAGATGTCAATGTATACATTTTTATAATAAACTTCCTAGCCACATTCAAGAACTAAGCCTTAATAAATTCAAATCTTTTATAAAAAGGAAACTATGCCAGAAAGCCTATTATACTGTCAAATACTTTATTGAGGACAAAAAGGCTTGGGAGTGAGCTGTTCCAATAAATTTACACAGGGAATGTTGATTTATTTTATTGTTTTTTTTGCTAACTATTGTACTTTTAATCTTTGCTATAAGTATCTATAACTTTTTACATATACAATGACATGAATATTTACTGTATAAAGTATTATATTATTTTAATTGTTGTGAATGTGAGGACTATGTGGGTTATTATTCCAGTTTTAATCATGTTCTGGCAGTTTGAGTAGTTTATGTGGCCTACCCAAATGTCCTTTCTTTGGTTTTGTTCGTCGAATCGTTGAGCTCCTTAAGTTCTGAGTCGAGCTGCACGGTTACTGACAAATGCGTGCACTGTCTGGACAGGTCCACTCAATCTGTGTGGTTCTTTTCTCAAAAGTCCATTTCAGACACCAATCTGCATGGTCCTCAATGATTATGTCCGGATTTTATATACACATTGACATTAATGAATTTTATATACATATACTATGACAAGAGTATTTACTTTGTAAAGTATTATGCTATTATTTTAACTATTGTGAATGTGAGAACTATGTTGGTCATTGCTTTTTTTTTGTATTTTTACTCTTAGTGTAATCATGATCTGGCAGTTTGAGTAACTTGTGCGGCCTACTCAAATGTCCTTTCTTTGGTATTGTTCGTCGAATCGTTGAGCTCCTTAAGTTCTGAGTTGAGCTGCACGATTGCTGACAATTGCGTGCACTGACTGGACAGGTCCACTCAATCTGTGGGGTTCTTTCCTCAAAAGACCATTTCAGACACCGATCTACATAGCCTTCACATGATCTGACCAAGATTCTGTCTGGACTTTAAAAGAGACTGTGACCTCTGAGTTTGTTTCGGCCTTTCTTCTCAGAGTAGTCAGATAGGAAACGCCGACCTCATCTAGTTTAAAAAAAAAAATGATTGACGTGTAAAAGTGTTTGTAAAAACCTACTTACAGAAATAAAATCATTTATCATTTATCATAACGATTAAAAACCATACTAATATACATGCCATCATTCTGTTTTGGTTTTCAGATTGTTCTGAAAGAAAAATCTGGTTTGTCAAGCAACATAAACGTGATAGTGTTTTAATTTTTTAGTGCAATTAATAGACTTTTTGTAAAAAGAGAATTGCTTCATATTTTGCAATAAATTACTAGCTTTGTGTCATCACGCTTCTCTTTCTTTTCTATGCAGTCCGACAGTGACCGCGCTTAAGCTGTTGTCAGCCCCTTAACTACGGATCAAAAAACCGGCCCTAAATCTCGCTCTATTAAAATTATCTTTTTAATCATTAGGTATTTGTAACATTTGATGTTGTCCTACCATATAACCACACAAGTATTTTTCGAAGGGGAAAAGTGGGGGTATATCGTACACCTACTTTTCACTAATTATTATGGATAAAGTTTCATATACTACTAGACAAGCCAATTGCTATTACCCGGACCAGACACAATGCCACACTTCTTTGAGCTGCTTTGATAATGTTCTATTAAAAAATCACAGCCGATTGTTCTAACCCGGACCTTTTTTTTTTTGAGGGTGGGAAATCATCAAATAACTTCTCCCGCTCTGGGCGGGAGGGCGTGTCAGACACTTACTGACTAAAACCCACCCGTGTTCCTTCAGTTGCCTGTGCCAGAGGCCACGGTATCCCTCTCGGACTATCCCGCAACCCTGGCAGGAATCGGCCCTAGCGGACCCCGTCATTGATGCTGACATCTCTTTTTGGTAGGGGCGTCCCCACGGGTCACTGTTCAGAGTCTCCAGCGACTCCTCGCGGGCCAGTCCCCACAGGATCTCCGCTTGGAGGGCGGTCTTCGCCGCTCTGTAACCCTCGTACAGCTCCACCAGAATGGCTTCCATATCCGGAGGGCGATAACGGAGCCTGCCCTGCCTGGTGTACCGGCGTCGCACAGCGACGCACGCACTTCGCAGAGTCGTCAACTCCGGTGACCACCAGCACACCTGGTGCTGGGCGCGTCCGGGCTGGGCCCGGGGCATTGCCACGTCACATATTTCGGACATGGTCTCCTGGAACCACTCCACCTCGACGTTGATGTCAGCCGGCCTGTCCAGTGATGACACCCAGGCCTGCACGATCGAGGCTTCCAGGAGGAACTCCCGGTCCAGCTGCTTCAGCACCCACCGCGGACCACTCGGGGCCTGTCGGACCAGCGCGCTCGAGGTCTGGGCGGAGATGTCAAACCGGATGTACCGGTGGTCGGAATAGGTCTCCACCCCCTCTATGGCGCGCCAGTCAAGGACACGCGGCGACAGAGCGGGGCTGGCGAACGAGATGTCCACCACCGATTCACCCCGCATCCACACACACGTGGGGACAGAACTTCGATTAAGGACGACCAGGCCTGTCTCCAGAACCCAGTCCTCTACCATCCTGCCCCGTGTGTCCGTATACCGGGAACCCCAAACCACATTTTTGGCATTGAAGTCCCCGAGGACGAGCACGGGGAGGGAACGGAACCCAACGACGACGACTTTCAACTTCGCAAGGGAGTTGTGGAACTCGGCAAGAGTTCAGTTCGGCGAGAAGTATACCCCTACCACTACAATCTCCCCGAACCGTGCTGCCACGCAACCTCGTCCCCTCGTGACTGCCTCGAGGGACGGAGTACCGGCGGCGGCCTACTAAATTAGGGTCACTGAGCCGCTCAGGTCCTCCACCCAGTCATCCCTGGGCGGGACAAAGTACGGCTCAGCGACCACGGCGATGATAATCGACCACTGCGCCATGATCCGGAGCGACAGATCCTGAGCGGAGACGCAGTGGTTGATGTTCGCCTGGAGGAGGCGTAATGGGCCTCCTCCCGAGCCCTCTGAGAAAGCCCCGCAGCGGTGACGGCAGTGGCGGCGGCTGCGGCAGTGACGGCGGTGGCGGAGGGCTTGCCCTTGCCCCTGGCTCTGGCGGGTGGAGCGCAGGCCTTGCGCCCCATCCGGTGATCGGCCGGTTTGCCAGCTGCCGCACGTGGTGCAGCTGGTGCAGTGCGGCGCGGCATTACAAGAGCCGGCCTTGTGACCGGGCTGACCACAGCGGAAGCAGTGGTGGCTGCGGTCCACCTCCGAGGTGCCTTTAGCTCCCACGTGGTTGCCCAACTGGCAGCGGAAGCACCTCAGAGGTCTGGCTTCCAGCAGTTTCACCTGCGCGGAAACGCAGCCCACCAGTAGCCTACGGCCCTCGGCTATTTTCTTGGCCGCCGACACGGGGCAGCTCACCGTGACGGCTCGCATCCCCTTGAAGTCAGGACGGATGGTGCCTGCCCTCACCTGCTCGGCAGAGCACCCTCTAGTCCTAACGACAACAACCACCACCTCTCCCTCCGTCACCGAGTCGTCCAGGCTCCTCGTCCGCATTTAAGGACGCCCTAAGCCTTTCGGCCAGAGCATCAGCGGCCGGGCCGCTAGCCGCACTTGGGATCTAGAGCATCAGCGGCCGGGCCGCTAGCCGCACTTGGGATCTAGAGCATCAACGGCCGGGCCGCTAGCCGCACTTGGGATCTCGAGCATCCGGGCCCCAGTCGTCGTGAGCCTCACCCGGATGCCTTCGGTGGCGCCGATCTCCTCGAGGCTCACCGCCTTCCCCACCTTGGCTAGCACGTCGCGGTAGGACACGCCCATCTTTTCCGCTTCCGGCTGTAGCGTAATCACTACAGCTGCGGACTTCAGGGCGCGGAGCCTAGCCGCAACGCTTTGCGCTTTTTGCCGCTGCCGCCTCTCCTTCCTATTGGCCGCCGTTGCCACCTTACTAGCCTTCTTCTTCTCCCCGGCTACTTGCCATTCGGCGCCGGCCGGAGGAGATATAGGAGGTGGGGGCGGCCGTCTTGCAGCCAGGGCACCTCGCCTTCTGTATAGCCGCCCCGCCCTCCCTGAGCATGGGCGGCCCCACGGGTTTCGGCACGGAGAGGGCCTTCCTCTGCCCCGATGAGCCAGGTTTGGCCGCGCCTGCTTTGACGGCGGAAAAAGAGACCGTCTTCTGCCGGCCCACGGCCGGCTGGCTCGCCGCTAGTGGGGGGCGCAAGACAATGGCCTCCAGGGCAGAAAACCGGCTCTGGCAGGCAGCTAGCTCCTGCCTCACCAGGGTCAGAACCCGGTCTTCCGCAGGCACGGGCCGTCCCTGCCCATGCTGCTGCGCCCCCTCCTGCGGCACCTCCCTGGGGTCGGCTGCTCGCAGCCCGGCCAGGTCTGCTCGGAGCTCTTCATTCTCCTTACGGAGAAGCTCCAAGGCGGCTGTCAAGCGGGCGACGCCTTAATCCTCTTCACGGCCACATCCTTAGTCGCGGCTGCCATGACCTCCGCAAACCTGGCCGCTCGCTCTGAGTTGGAGCCGCCAGCGGTGACCGGCTCACCATCTGAGGACTCTGACATGGCCGCCCTGCGGCCGGTCACTCCTAGGCGGTTCTCCTCCATGGCGGCTCGCTGGGGCGGCTTGGCAGGACTGGCTTGGCTTAACTCCTTGGCCTCCTACTGGTTGGCGAGCTCTCTGCCCAAACCTTTTTCCCGGGCCCCACCCCGCCGGCTTTAGTGGATTTTTTTGGGGCCCGAGGTCCACTCTGCGGTGGACGACCCCTGGCCCTCCCCCGATTTGGGGCGCTTCAGGAAGAACCTTCACTTCCTCCTAGCAGCCCCCTCCACTTCGCGCTCCGAGCTCTGGCTTGAGCCATTTGCGGCAGATGCAGCGTTGGACTCCGACCCCGCATCACTCCCCTCCTCTACGTCCTTTTGGTTTTTTTTTTATTTCTTTTTCATAGTAAATCCCACGAGTAAATATAGGTAAAGATGTCCACCGGGCAGAGCCTAGATGCCCGGTAAACCTACATACTGCAGAGTGCGGCAGGTGCTCTGCAGGGGAAGCGCTCACGACTGGACTCCCTCCAGACATTCATCCTCTCACCGCACTTCAAAGCTTAGGATTGGGTGGTTTTTTATCATAGAGGTAGCCTTCTTTTGGGCCAGGCAATTAAGCCAAGCCCCCGGCGGCGGCATTAGACATACCTCCGTTCTCTGTCCAGCCAACCCGACTCAGCGAACCCGCCGAAAGTTCTCCTCGAGGACTACTCCTCAAGGAGAGAAACACGCGCCGCTTTGGTGCACCTGCACGGCAGCGGCGGCCCTTCCCAGTCTACGCCCACTCAACTTAAGCAGAGGAGGAGTGGACGTATTGACCCTCTGTAGCTCGGTTCCCTTCACCGACCATCAAGCATGATCGGTGATTGGAACCATGACCTTTCCTCGTTTGTTGAAGATTAGCTGCCAGCCCCAATAGTCCACCAAAACTTGTTGGGCAATTGGAGCCGACGTTGCCCAGGGTGCGCCACGAGGAGGCTCTTCAACATGCACCCCCCGGGGGACACCTAGGACGTCAATATATTGACCAATAGACCAGCAGCAGTATAAAAAATATTTACCCGATAAAAACATATCGCAACTAAATTCAAAGGAGGTTGTATAAAACTCTCACGTCTATGGTGATTTATGGAGGCTTAACTCTCCAAATAAATACGATCCCATACATCATCCGACTATAGGATTTATTGCTTATTTCTTGCGCCAACGAAACGACACGTTTTTTTTAAGCGCGCGTTTATGGTAGCAACAAACTATGTTTGATTGTTATTGGAATTTTGAAAAATGGCCAGGATACAGTTGTTTTCATTTTCAGCTAAATTGATTATTTCAATAATGTATTCCTGAAGATAAAATTCACGCCTGTCTGTTCGTTACCTCTTAAATTATGGTTCAATAAATATTTTTCGATCACGAAAGTCTACAAAATCATGCCTTCTTAAGTGATAGCAAGAATACATTTAAGATGAGTATACAGAGTGGAAACTTTCAGCGGGGCATATATACGGCGGGGCTATATTTTCACGTGTTGGAGCTCTTTTAATGCACAATTCATCGCATAATACTACGAGTATCACACAGAACATTAACAACTATTAGCAGTAATCCAGCAGATGCTGTCATGACCATTTTGCATGAAAATGAAATAATCTATTACTATGGCATTCATGAGATTTTTTTGCAAAACATAATTCCGCGATTCCTATTATGAACATTATCAGTAACTTCAACCATCAGCGAATGTACATAGACTATTTACAGAGAGAGCTAATAGCGGCGCCGGCGTTGCTTTTATGTGGTCATCCAATTACTAGACTAGGAGCCCTTTCAAACTGCATGGAATCTAAAGCTGATTTATTGCTTGTTTCACATTTGATGGAGTTGCATTTGAATACAGAAACACAAAGACTCCATTTGCTAATATCTGGTTGGTCATTTTGCACTTTGGACTACAAACATATAAGTAAAGTCAGGGAAATTAATTGTTATGCATACTGATTACCAACTTAAATTGTCCGTATATTCAAATCAGAACATGTCATTCTTTGGTAGTTGTATGAAATGGCTAATTTCCATGACTATATAACGCTAAACCAGTTGAATCAAACGAGCTTTCAAGGAAATGGTTTATCAAAAAATTAGGTTTGTCAAGTAACATAATAATATGTAATTAATAATTCTGAAATCAAATCAAATCATTTATTTCCTTGCAAACATGGATATATTATACATAGGTGTTTTTATAATAAAGTTCTCCATATTTTACCGTCACATGGGCATGCAAAGGTTTCAATTCCAAATTAAAAATTAACAATAAGTGACATATCATTGAATTTACGATATAGATATTATTAAAAATGTCAGTGTGGTAATAAATAAAATAAAATAAGTCAATGAGAGGATCGCAATAATTATGTCAATCAGAATAACAGTATATCAATCAGTTAGTGAATCATCACTAAGAAAATCGTCAATCGTGTATTAACTTTTCATAATTAAAAATTCGTTATGCGCCCTTTTAAATTAATAATGTAATTTAATTAATAATGACTTATCTTTTTGTGGATGATAAAAGAGAAACTTTGGCGTTCTATTTGTCGATTGTATTTTACAGCGAATGAATGTCACAAACTGAATCGAAATTGCTACTATTGTATTCAAAGCTAAACCGATCAGCTGGAGCGGTGTAACAGTATTTATTTCATATTTAATCCATGGACTCGTTTCCCTTTTGTTGATAACAAAAGGCATATTGATGAGTTTTTACTGCCGCAGAAATGAACGTATTCAATATGTATTTACATTTCAAAACTATGTTAGTAACAATTTTAAAACTACATAATAGCTATGGTTATATTTATAGGTTTTTTTATGATGTCTTCGATACACGAAATACCGAGCCTCTGAAAATGTTACCTATTTTTTTTATGTATTTATGCGTGTGATGTTAATGCATACACCGACCGTCACCTGTAACTTACATACTTACTGCAGTCACCTATATTAGAGTGCTAGTGCGACCAATAGATTACGTTTATTGGTTCTATGCCAATATCGCAATGTTGATATAGTAAGCTAAATAAACCATGTCTCTCGTATATATCTTTATAACGCGTACGGACACTCTTTTACCCTTCCCCGTCATCCATAAAAAGCATTCCCGTGGTAATTTTAAACGTCCAAGGTAATTCAACAAAGTTCTAAATTAATATAAGATATCCAATTAAAATCCATTAAATTCGACAAAAAACACAAAAAAACAAAAAATACAGTTGTAGAGAACGTTTGAGTAGGTACTTTTGTTTCATTATCATAATTTTACCAAGCTGACGTGACCAGGCATTAGAACGCTCCACGACTCGGATAACATCCGTTTGCACCCACATAACGAAGTGGATTTAACACTTCAATAATTGTATAAGTAGTGCTTAGAAAAAAATTACATTTTTATTTTAGTGACTAACGAATATATTTTTAACGCAGTATAGAAAATATGTAGGTCTGCTTGCACCACAAATCACTAAATACCAGTGGCGAAGGGTGAAATATTGAGAGAGGTAAGCCAGAAAACTTAACCTTGAAAATCATGTTTCCTCACAAAGCAAATAATCTGTCAAGCAGCAATCTAAAGCTATTAGACCCGCCATCCTACTGACCTGCTACTTTGTAAATCTACTTACTCTAAATTAGTAATTTCAACTTATTACACTATCTACTTACCGCAAATACCTAATTTCAACGTACGTCTATGTAACTGCTTTCACTACACACAACAACAACACAAATAAACACAGTTCAACTAAAAAAATACACAAATCACTATTTTATACCAAGCAATAAATTCTAAAATAGCTAACTATTAAATTCAAATATAAATTCAATCAACAACGCATGCAAGCTATGGTCGTTTTAATGTAATTACGTCAAATTGTCTGTCAACATAAAATGTCATCAAACATTCGTCCGATTCGATACGAAATTCAACGACGGATAACGACCCATCCCGCTCGCGGGCACATATTTCCTATATACATCTCGCTCGATTATCCGAGTAAGACGCTCAGAGTCGGCTTACTTTAGTTCTAATATGGCGGGCTGGTTAGTGACCTTCAAGTGACGTCATGACGTTCTTTTGCTAAGAGATTTTATCGGCGAATAAGCCGATCGCTCCTGCGGTTTACTTTATAGCAATATGTTGTATAAGAGCAAATTTTGTTGATTTAATGTCCATCAGTGTAGGCGTTTTGTAATTTTTCTATACTTTTAAAAGTACTGATTGTGCCATTGAGAGAGTGGTTGTGTTCCAAACTTCTGAAGGGAAGCCGGTGGGAATGGGCTTATAAGGAGGCTGCGGCGCTGCTAAATACATACATACGTTTAGCGCTTATCGACGATCTGTCAATCGATTGACTATGATGGAGACAGAATGATGCTTTAAATATGTTATCATTTGCCTTTGATTTTGATGTTTGACTAAATGTACGTATACCAAATCTTGAGCGCGCTTCAAGATTTGGTTGTGTCGCTGAGTGCATGCCACTTATTTCGAAAGAAATATTAAGTTCAACAAAACCAACTCTACAGAAACAGTCCACCTTACAGAAAAAATGTAAATTAGGTATTTGCAAAATCACAATAATAATATCCTGAAAATTGACCAACCACGCAATCTTATCTAATGTAGATTAAGGGTTGCGCATCATCACTGCATGTCTTGATATTCATAAGGAAAGAAAAAAAAACAAAAACAGCTAAGTTATTCTTCAAAGTGCACAACTGCAAACAACTCATTAGTTAGCAGCTATGATAAAAAGCTACATTTGGTGCTGCATTTAAGGCCATGTGCTCTGCCAGACGCAATTAACGACAGTGTGCGAGCTACTATTTATGTTCGGAACGCTTAGGCGAACTTGGCGCTAACTGCCGTGCACCGGCAAAAAAATTCAATTCAATTATTTTTTTTTAAATCAATGAAATTACATTCTTAAGACAAAGACAGGATAAGCAGCATAACAGTCTTAAGTGTTAGCTGTAAGTTGTTATTGGTTGATTGAAACAACATTCTCGAATAGTTACATAGATTCTATGTAACTATTCGATAAGTAAGTTAAATGTATAGTTATGTTAAGGGATATAAAACTCAGGATTCACTGGTAGGTAGACTCGATGAGATACCTTATATTATAAAGAAATTTCGTAGCTTCGAAAGCTGCTCAAGAAAGTAGTTCTTCGTATAATGGATGGATGAATAATGAAATAAGTCTTTCCCGGATGCAAAATATTAAACAGGTTGTGCGTCAGAATCAGAAACATGGTTTTGCTTTTATTACGTTACTTAAAAATTTACAGAACGCCTACCTTCTACTCCTTGGCCATTTCCATAATTATTTGTGAAACTCCTTATTGGTCATGTGCAAGACATTAGGGGGCAAGGAGGCAGTTTCGAACGTTTTTGAAACTTTATGTCATGACGCAAAATGTTAACTCTTTTAACCTGTTTACTTATCCCGAATGGGTAACCTGGTCATTAACCTACATAATCCTTATATCAGCTTAAACAATAACCGTGACATCAGGCGGTTATTCTCATTTTGGTGTTAGAAGGGGAATGGTCAAAGCTGCCCCGACCGAGGGGCAGTTTTGAACATGACTGGGGCAGTTTTCAATAACAGATTTAAATGTCATAAATCAAGTTTTATTAATTTGTTCAAACAGTCTTTTTAAAATCACATAATTGGGAAGTCTTTAGCAAGTCGATGTTACTCATCGGAATTATTTAATAACATTTTTCTCTACTAAACAAGAAGTAAACACAAAGAAACAATTAAAAAAATAAATCAAGTAGATTCTTACATCCAAACAACAAAAACATCATCGTCTGGAGATAGCCTGAAAAACAAGACGAGTTAGTATCAGTCCTCGATGTTTATACAGCATAATTTTTAAGCATTAGATACCCATTATCTAATTAGGATTTCCTTACCTTAAAGTTTGCTATCTTCCATTTTTCCTGGTTTAATTTTGTCTCATTTGCATATTAGTAAAGTAGTTGTTTCTGTTCTATTCCTCCTCGCAAATCTCTCAGTTGTAAATAATTATAAAAGTAAGTCAAGTAACGCATACTTCAGCGTAATTTACCCTCAACCGGATTTATATTTGTTCACTTTTTGTTTTTTGATTCACCTCACAGAGCATGTAACTTTATTCACCTTTGCAATTGCAATTTGTTTTGTAATGTCAACTTGTCAAGTGACAAGTAATGTCAATGTCAACAACATCATGTCAATCAAATTCACAGATCCCAATGAAGTTTTTTATGTTTGGATACGTTCAAGGAAAATGTAATGTCTTGAAGGCTTGAAGGGTGCGTTCGGAATGATAAAAATTTGCGTAAGAATTCATCTGTCACTACTACTTTGTAACGTTTCTTGATTTTATTTCTTATTGTACCTATTCACTGTCTTTAATGATGATGTTAGCTGGCGGGTGGTGCAGAGATGCAAACGTCCTACCAGTATTTCGTGTAGGTCTCTTTTTAGTTTATTAGAATATTTATTTAGTATTTATATCTGTTTTTATTGTATATTTATATATATTTGTGTCCATGACAACATCTGATAACGAATCTTTTTTCTCTGCCAATGAATCTACTGCCTCTTCTGGTGATGATAGCTTTCGTTCTGTTACGGAAACCCTTGGTGAACTTTTACGTCTAGGTTTCAGCCAAAATCTTGGCCGGCTGTTCAACGTCTGTCATATAAATGCTCAAAGCATTCCAAGCCACTACAATGAGTTGTATGAAACTTTCACGAACAACAACGTCCATGCCGTCCTGATTTCTGAAACTTGGCTAAAACCTGAACTTTTATCCACCTCCTACTCTCTCCCAGGGTTCGTTCTGTTGCGGAATGACCGAGTCGGTAGGAGAGGGGGTGGTGTAGCTATATATCTCCGTGCTGATCTTCCTTTTAAAGTTCTTTCTACTTCTTCCTGTAATGCTTCGGCTGAGTTTCTTTTTCTTGAGGTCTGTGTCAAAGGAGCTAAAACCGTTCTTGGCGTTGTGTATTGTCCCCCCTCACTTGATTACTTCACCGAATTCGAATCGGTCTTAGAATCTTTAGGTTCGGAGTATGCACATCACATAGTCATGGGGGATTTCAACACCAATCTCCTTGCCCACAACTCCCATCGATCCCGTAAACTTCTACACCTGGTCGAGTCAGCTAGTCTGCATGTGTTGCCTCTCCGACCAACTCATCATAACGCTGCCGGTGATGATACTTGGCTCGACTTGATCCTCACCTCAAATCCTTCCCTAGTCTCCTCACATGGTCAACTTGACGCTCCTGGTTTTTCCCATCACGACCTTATTTTCCTGTCTTATGTCCTTAAAGCCCCTAAACCCAAACCTACATTCCAGTACAGGCGTGCCTTTGCGAGGATGAATTGTGAAAAGCTTACACAAGATGCTTCTAATATTGACTGGACAGACCTGGAGGAAGCCGCTACTGTTGACGATAAAGTAGCGTGTTTCAACAATATTGTAGTTAAGCTGTACGACACCCACGCTCCTATCAGGAGAGTCAAGCTAAAGCGCCCACCTGCGCCATGGATGAATGTGGGAGTTCGGATGGCGATGCGACGAAGGGACCGCGCGTTTCGGAAGTTTAAAAAGGATCGGTCAGATGATAATTGGGACCTCTTCAAAACTGCTCGCAATCGTTGTAATCAGATGATACGCAACGCTAAACGCCACCACATTCTTAGTAACATCACTTCTTCTTCTCCTGCTGATATCTGGAAATTCCTTGGAACTCTAGGTATCGGCAAGTCGCGAAATTCAGACCTTCCTAGCACATTTGGCTTGGACGATCTAAATCGTCACTTCTCTACTGTTCCCACCCTAGATAATCCAACCAAATGTCAAACTCTTGACTACCTTGCTGGTCTGACGCGACCCAATATTACCCCCTTCACCTTCAGCCCAGTCGACCCGGGAGAGATCAAAAAGATTATCCTATCCATCAAATCCAAAGCCGTTGGTTGTGATAACATCAGTCGACACATGATCGTGACAGTGGTTGATCAGCTCCTTCCTGCAATTTCCCATATAGTTAACTTCTCCCTTTTCTCCGGTGTTTTCCCTTCCCTGTGGCGGAAAGCCCATGTTCGACCACTACCAAAAATCCCTAATCCCACTCTTCTTAGTCACTTTCGTCCAATTTCCATCCTTCCCTTTTTGTCCAAAGTACTCGAGGCCTGTGTACATAAACAATTCTCCAACTTCATTCACAAAAACTCTCTCATCAGTCCGCTCCAATCTGGGTTCAGACCCGGGCACAGTACCGTTTCTGCTCTCCTCAAAGTGACTGACGATATAAGGCGAGGAATGGAAGACACTAAAGTTACGGTTCTAGTGTTGATCGATTTTTCAAATGCTTTTAATACCGTCAGTCACGAAGTCCTTTTATCCATCCTCTCCTATCGCATGGTCTCTCCCGAGTGTTTGGATTGGTTTTCTTCCTATCTTCGGGGGCGTCAGCAATCAGTTCTTGCTGGTGACTCTAACTCCAGCTGGTGCGATCTGGAAACTGGCGTCCCTCAAGGCGGCATTTTATCTCCACTTTTGTTCTCTATCTTTATAGATCTCATAACTTCCCTGCTTCAGTGTGCGTATCATCTCTACGCTGATGACTTACAGCTTTACTGTCAGGCAGGTGTTGACAGCTTAACCCGTGCGGTCGAGGAGCTAAATCGGAATTTACGTGTTGTCAAAAACTGGTCTGATCGTTTTGGGGTGGCGGTTAACCCAAGCAAGTGTCAGGCTATCATTGTGGGGAGCCCCTATAGCTTGAGGAGGCTGCATGGTTTAACGGTGCCACCTGTTACTTTTGATGGCGCAGTGATTCCGTTTAGCTCTGACGTCAAGGATCTGGGTTTGCATGTTGACACTTGCCTCGACTGGCGTAAGCAGGTCGCGATTGTGAGCAAGAAGGTCACTGGAACGTTGCGGTCGCTCTATCGGTTAAAAAATATTCTCCCATCACACATTAAGGCAATGCTTGTACAGTCCCTAATCTTCCCCATAATTGACTATGGTGATGTGTGCTACTATGACCTGAATGCAGATCTCCTCAATAAACTTGACCGACTTCTTAATAGCTGCATTCGATTCGTTTTTAATCTCCGCAAGTACGATCATGTATCCGCACATCGATCGCTTTTAAAGTGGTTACCCATCCGGCAGCGCAGAGCGTTGAGAGCTTTGACAACCCTGTTTGCTATCCTTCACAAACCCACTTCTCCTTCTTATCTGACCTCTCTCTGTCAATATTTATGCTCTGCACATAGTAAGAATCTTCGGTCTGAACATAATCGTCTTCTTCGTTGTCCTTCTCATCGCTCTGGTTTTATAAAGTCTTCTTTCTTTGTCCAGGCGATTTTCCTTTGGAATGCGCTCCCTCAGAATATCAGGACGGTAACCAATCAGTTCACATTTAAAGTGAAAGTTCGAGAACACATACGCAAGAAGTTGGCAGATTCGTCTCAGAATTAAGTTGTTGTTGGTTTTCTTGTTAACTCTCATAATGTTTTTAATTTTATTTTTTTGTTGTATGTATGTATATATGTATTTATTCTTCTTATTATTTTTTTTAGTTATAAATATTTTCTAAGTTATTTTTGCACCTACTAAGTATTGTCTCTGCATCACCCTAAGGTAGACTGGTAGAAAATGCCCAAGGCATTAAGTCCGCCTTTGTACAGTTTTTACTTGTGCATAAAGTTTTAATAAATTTAATAATAAAAACATACGTATAAATCAAATATGTATAATGTCATAAAATGAATTAAAAATCATCCTAACCTAAATTTAGAGAAATTAAATTTGAAAGTTATAATGGATGCAGTACGTGACGTGCCAGCGGCTTCGATTCTAGGAGGCAGTTTAACTAAAATGTCGGTCATGCTGACGTAAGACTCATCTTTCTTTTCAGGAAAGAAAAACTTGTATGATGCTTCTTGCTTCTTAAGAAAACTGACAGTAAAAGCATGACCACGCTTTTTAATAACTTTTCTTATGAAAACCAGTGACCTTTTATTTCCTTCTGATGAAAGTTGAGTTAATACTTAATCTCCAAGATTTATATTGCAATTAAGTTCCTTTTCGTCGATAACATCTTCATTTTCATCTATATCTTCAACTTTGCTATACATTGTCGGTTCTTCTTCTGACTCTAGATATATTTCTGAATCGGTTTCATCCGAAGAGAAAGTCAATATTGTTTTTTTTTTTTGTTTTAATGGTTTAGGATCAGCTTTTTCTCGTTTTTTATTTCTAACTTTTTCTTGCGACTTCTTTAATCGTGCTTGGCGTTCGAGATATGCTTTTTGAATGTCTTCTTTTTCCGGGGTGTCTGTGAGAATTCTAGGTTTTGCTTTTTTTCTTCCTTTATTTAATTATTTAAGAGGCAGAGCTCTTGGAAAAGGTCTCACGGCTTCAGGTGTCAGAATATTTGTTACCGCAGCAGATGCAGCAATTGAAGGAACAATCAAAATTTCTGTAAGCTCTGCTTCAGGCATATTAAGGGCGCCCGGCGGTGAAACTGCAGAGGTCATATGTGGGATACTGAATGCAGTTACAGAAGGTAGAGTACAAGTTTCCGGCATAGGTACTGAAGGCCCTATATATGGAGCAACTTCTAGCATACTTATAGTGTCGGGCCCTATCAGAATACCAGCGCTGCGGTATTTGTTTGTATTTCAAATATCGCAGCAGCATGCTGAGATAGGAGCCTTTTTGGCCTCGCACAGGTCTTCTCCTTATTCTTTTTTTTTATTGTTTTCATGATTTTGTTAGATTTAATGTTCTTTTTTTATTTTATTTTCTTTTATTATTATTTGTATTTCCTGTGCGTGTCCCAAATAAAATATTTTTCTTTCTTTCTTTCTTTAGTGTCAAGTACCGATGGTGAAACTGCAGAGGTTGTTACTGGGATATCCAACGCAGTTGCAGTAGGTGAGTCTTCAAAGTTTATCTCTTGTTCGACATCTTCACAGTCAGTATCTGCTGCCGCAGCTGAAATTTGGAGAACCTCCGAGGTGGCGTCACTGGAGGTCGTTGGCATGGGACGGTTAGTTATTTTCATATTAGCACATTCAAAATCCTCATTGCAGAAGACGTTTCTGGAAAATGGATGTAGGTACCCCCGGTTTTATAAAGAGAGAGGTCTGGCTTCCAGCAGTTTCACCTGCGCGGAAACCCAGCCCACCAGTAGCCTACGGCCCTCGGCTATTTTCTTGGCCGCCGACACGGGGCAGCTCACCGTGACGGCTCGCATCCCCTTGAAGTCAGGACGGATGGTGCCTGCCCTCACCTGCTCGGCATAGCACCCTCCAGTCCTAACGACAACAGCCACCACCTCTCCCTCCGTCACCGAGTCGTCCAGGCTCCTCGTCCGCATTTAAGGACGCCCTAAGCCTTTCGGCCAGAGCATCAGCGGCCGGGCCGCTAGCCGCACTTGGGATCTAGAGCATCAGCGGCCGGGCCGCTAGCCGCACTGGGGATCTCGAGCATCCGGGCCCCAGTCGTCGTGAGCCTCACCCGGATGCCTTCGGTGGCGCCGATCTCCTCGAGGCTCACCGCCTTCCCCACCTTGGCTAGCACGTGGCGGTAGGACACGCCCTTCTTTTCCGCTTCCGGCTGTAGCGTAATCACTACAGCTGCGGACTTCAGGGCGCGGAGCCTAGCCGCAACGCTTTGCGCTTTTTGCCGCTACCGCCTCTCCTTCCTATTGGCTGCCGTTGCCACCTTACTAGCCTTCTTCTTCTCCCCGGCTACTTGCCATTCGGCGCCGGCCGGAGGAGATATAGGAGGTGGGGGCGGCCGTCTTGCAGCCAGGGCACCTCGCCTTCTGTATAGCCGCCCCGCCCTCCCTGAGCATGGGCGGCCCCACGGGTTTCGGCACGGAGAGGGCCTTCCTCTGCCCCGATGAGCCAGGTTTGGCCGCGCCTGCTTTGACGGCGGAAAAAGAGACCGTCTTCTGCCGGCCCACGGCCGGCTGGCTCGCCGCTAGTGGGGGGCGCAAGACAATGGCCTCCAGGGCAGAAAACCGGCTCTGGCAGGCAGCTAGCTCCTGCCTCACCAGGGTCAGAACCCGGTCTTCCGCAGGCACGGGCCGTCCCTGCCCATGCTGCTGCGCCCCCTCCTGCGGCACCTCCCTGGGGTCGGCTGCTCGCAGCCCGGCCAGGTCTGCTCGGAGCTCTTCATTCTCCTTACGGAGAAGCTCCAAGGCGGCTGTCAAGCGGGCGACGCCTTAATCCTCTTCACGGCCACATCCTTAGTCGCGGCTGCCACGACCTCCGCAAACCTGGCCGCTCGCTCTGAGTTGGAGCCGCCAGCGGTGACCGGCTCACCATCTGAGGACTCTGACATGGCCGCCCTGCGGCCGGTCACTCCTAGGTGGTTCTCCTCCATGGCGGCTCGCTGGGGCGGCTTGGCAGGACTGGCTTGGCTTAACTCCTTGGCCTCCTACTGGTTGGCGAGCCCTCTGCCCAAACCTTTTTCCCGGGCCCCACCCCGCCGGCTTTAGTGGATTTTTTTGGGGCCCGAGGTCCACTCTGTGGTGGACGACCCCTGGCCCTCCCCCGATTTGGGGCGCTTCAGGAAGAACCTTCGGTTCCTCCTAGCAGCCCCCTCCACTTCGCGCTCCGAGCTCTAACTTGAGCCATTTGCGGCAGATGCAGCGTTGGACTCCGACCCCGCATCACTCCCCTCCTCTACGTCCTTTTGGTTTTTTTTTTTATTTCTTTTCCATAGTAAATCCCACGAGTAAATATAGGTAAAGATGTCCACCGGGCAGAGCCTAGATGCCCAGTAAACCTACATACTGCAGAGTGCGGCAGGTGCTCTGCAGGGGAAGCGCTCACGACTGGACTCCCTCCAGCCATTCATCCTCTCACCGCGCTTCAAAGCTTAGGATTGGGTGGTTTTTTATCATAGAGGTAGCCTTCTTTTGGGCCAGGCAATTAAGCCAAGCCCCCGTCGGCGGCATTAGACATACCTCCGTTCTCTGTCCAGCCAACCCGACTCAGCGAACCCGCCGAAAGTTCTCCTCGAGGACTACTCCTCAAGGAGAGAAACACGCGCCGCTTTGGTGCACCTGCACGGCAGCGGCGGCCCTTCCCAGTCTACGCCCACTCAACTTAAGCAGAGGAGGAGTGGACGTATTGACCCTCTGTAGCTCGGTTCCCTTCACCGACCATCAAGCATGATCGGTGATTGGAACCATGACCTTTCCTCGTTTGTTGAAGATTAGCCGCCAGCCCCAATAGTCCACCAAAACCTGTTGGGCAATTGGAGCCGACGTTGCCCAGGGTGCGCCACGAGGAGGCTCTTCAACATGCACCCCCCGGGGGACACCTAGGACGTCAATATATTGACCAATAGACCAGCAGCAGTATAAAAAATATTTACCCGATAAAAACATATCGCAACTATATTCAAAGGAGGTTGTATAAAACTCTCACGTCTATGGTGATTTATGGAGGCTTAACTCTCCAAATAAATACGATCCCATACATCATCCGACTATAGGATTTATTGCTTATTTCTTGCGCCAACGAAACGACATGTTTTTTTTAAGCGCGCGTTTATGGTAGCAACAAACTATGTTTGATTGTTATTGGAATTTTGAAAAATGGCCAGGATACAGTTGTTTTCATTTTCAGCTAAATTGATTATTTCAATAATGTATTCCTGAAGATACCATTTACGCCTGTCTGTTCGTTACCTCTTAAATTATGGTTCAGTAAATATTTTTCGATCACGAAAGTCTACAAAATCATGCCTTCTTAAGTGATAGCAAGAATACATTTAAGATGAGTATACAGAGTGGAAACTTTCAGCGGGGCATATATACGGCGGGGCTATATTTTCACGTGTTGGAGCTCTTTTAATGCACAATTCATCGCATAATACTACGAGTATCACACAGAACATTAACAACTATTAGCAGTAATCCAGCAGATGCTGTCATGACCATTTTGCATGAAAATGAAATAATTTATTACTATGGCATTCATGAGATTTTTTTGCAAAACATAATTCCGCGATTCCTATTATGAACATTATCAGTAACTTCAACCATCAGCGAATGTACATAGACTATCTACAGAGAGAGCTAATAGCGGCGCCGGCGTTGCCTTTATGTGGTCATCCAATGTATAGACTAGGAGCCCTTTCAAACTGCATGGAATCTAAAGCTGATTTATTGCTTGTTTCACATTTGATGGAGTTGCATTTGAATACAGAAACACAAAGACTCCATTTGCTAATATCTGGTTGGTCATTTTGCACTTTGGACTACAAACATATAAGTAAAGTCAGGGAAATTAATTGTTATGCATACTGATTACCAACTTAAATTGTCCGTATATTCAAATCAGAACATGTCATTCTTTGGTAGTTGTATGAAATGGCTAATTTCCATGACTATATAACGCTAGTAATATAATAACGCAGTAGGTGAGTCTTCAAAGTTTATGTCTTGTTCGACATCTTCACAGTCAGTATCTGCTGCCGCAGCTGAAATTTGGAGAACCTCCGAGGTGGCGTCACTGGAGGTCGTTGGCATGGGACGGTTAGTTATTTTCATATTAGCACATTCAAAATCCTCATTGCAGAAGACGTTTCTGGAAAATGGATGTAGGTACCCCCGGTTTTATAAAGCCTGCAATGATATTCCGGAGTTACTATGCTTGCCAAATCATGGATGGTTACTGTTTTACCAGGATGCGACAGTAGCCAATAATTTTGGGCAACTGACACATCCAATGGTTGCATATTGCATACGATGGGTGCAGTGTGGAGAAACAACACAAAACAAGAAGTGAAGAGTGTGAAGTGCAACTATTCCGTTTTCTCGACAATAGATTGTAGCATCCAATGTACAGTAGCTTTCATGATTGTCCATAAGCAGCAATATTGGGTCCTCTTTCGAGCATCTTGTTAGCCGTTTAAGGTGTTCGAGGACCTTAATAAACAAAGGGCTGTTGGCATAACCTACGCTGCCAATAGGTGCCCCAAAGAACATAGTATCGTGGAATCATGCTCGAGGAAATATAAAAACTGGTGGCAGCGCATTTCCGATGGCATTTTCAATACCACACATTGTGATAGTTGGCCTCGTTCAGCAGAAGTATATAGTCGTTGCATATTCATACGCTAACGAACTTGCCTGTTTGTAGGTAAGTCCGTAATTCATTATAGAACTTTTTAGTAAATATTATTTTAGCATCCTTTCCTGTTCTCTAGTAAATACTTGTGCGACAGTGTGCTTGGATGAGAATACTTGGTCATTATGAGGATTGTTCTCTTTGAATTTTTTTATTCTATAAAATAAAGTGTTTGGTTTAACATCATAAACCGCAGCAGCTTTTCTTAGCTTCATACCTCCATCAACTGCAGCCAAAATTACATTATTAATATCTTCCTCGTTAGTATCTTGATCGTTTTTTTTTTTATAATTGCGCACCACTTTACCTTAACACCAATGACAAAGTGATTTATTCTCAAAAATATTTGCAAATATTTTTGATTTTTTCACACTATTTAAACTAACTCACAGTTAAATGAATAACGCTTGCGTACTACGTAATTAGCATGGGGCAGATTTGCACATGTAGAAAGGTGCTCCGTTCAATTGGTTCCAAGCTGCCTCATACCCTCTTTTTAAATAAATTGAACATTTTTCCTCCAAAAAAACATTTGATGAATGAACATAATCACTTTCACAATAACCTATATTACTACTGAATAAAATTAGAATTATAACACTCACCAGTATCTAAAACTTCGTCCTTCACAAGCTTATACCTATCTTCTAAAATGTTTATTTTGCAATGACAAAAACAAGCATGGCCGTTAACCTGTTTGCAAGCTTTCAAACGCCTCAGATACTACGTGGGTTGTGGGTAACAGTGCTGCCACTCCGAATCATTTTTCGTACTAAAATAGCTTTGAAAGTAACTACGTAAACTTGTTTGGTCAAATCTGACTCTGTTCAAAGCTGGCTCCTTCTCCCAGACGGCACTGCATAATCAGCCCTTAACTTTCCCTCTGCTGGGACAGGCCTCCTCCATTCGTGAGGGTGTGGGCTGTAATCTACCACGCGGGCGCAGTGCGGGTTATCCTTCAACATTTTGAGAGCAACGGTGATAAAATTATTTACACAAAGTAAAGTGCCTGCCTGGGTTCCAACCCACGACCTACATCTCGTAAGTCAGGGCTGTTACCTCTGGGCCACCACTGCTCTCCCCACTATTTCCCCTTAAATATCATTCTAGCCCTTTCATCCCCACAATCCACAATAACAAACAAAACAACATCGACCATTGTGCAGTCAACAATACAGTCACAGCCGGCGATGCAATTAAATAGCCGCCAGCTACAGCCACTATCTTATGAATGCACCGTATTGCAGCCCATAACCCATTAGATGCTCTTAATGAGTACTTACAGGAATGACAAATAGATGAGACAGTTATAAAAATAGTTTTTTTTTTTTGCAGAAATTGAATGAGACTACTCCTGGATGTGATTGAAGAGGCTTGTGTCTAACAATGTCATGTTATAGCTAATGATGGTAATTACGTTTTTATCGAAGAAACGGAATCATGTTTCGAATACATAAGATGTAAGACCGTTATTGGAATAGCGCAATAGGCAGCACTCAATAAATCACTTTAGCGCATTACGTGTTTTCACCGACTATGACGAAGCCCAAAAAGGTAATATTTTTACACATTTATGTAAAAACATTATATTAGAACCTGGCTTCTTTCAATTTTGACCGGAGATAGAGAAATAGATGAGTTTTTCAAGCTAACTCGACTCGAAAACTGAAAGTCAATTCAAATTCAGCTGATACAATTACCTACAGAAATGTGTTGTATTCACTTTTTAACGCTCTGCTGGCACCCATTGACAATAAAATACAGCGCAAATCAAATGACCCTTTTTTGTCACATTCGACAAAACAGAGCGAGCAGTGACGCGAAAACTGTCCCAAAAATTCTAACACCTTTTTCCAATATTTTCAACGTTAGTACCCTCGCCGACGGCCCGGTATCACTGGTTCGTTGAACACACTACACGTGACTGTAATTCTGCTGATTCTTCAGTTTGAAACGGTTTCAGATCAAACAGCTCGTGTTTGAGGGGCATTATTAATTCAATATACAAGAACGTGAGTAGTTTTATTTATAAACTTTAAGCAGTCATAGTTTCTGTTGACATAAAGGGCCCTTGCGGCTTTATGTTCGTTTAAGAAACGTTTCTGTTTTAGTGTTCAGCGCTGACGGCCCCGTCCGGTGGTTGTTTCGTCGGGGGCGCTCCACCATAGACGCCATCATGCGCGTGAGGACCCTGGCGGAGGAGACGGTGTCCCAGGGTGGGGTGGTGCTGGCGGTGTCTTTAGACATCTCCAACGCATTCAACACCCTACCCTGGAGTTGTATTCGGGAGCCACTGAAATACCATCGCGTGCCTCCCTACCTCCGCCGTACGGTAGGGGCTTATCTGGAGGATAGATGCGTCACTTATCGGGGACGTGACGGTGCCGGTCGGCACCTCATGTCGTGCGGTGTTGCACAGGGATCGGTCTTGGGACCGCTCCTGTGGAACATCGGCTATGACTGGGTGCTGAGAGGCGAGCTCCCGTCGGGCGCCGACTTGACGTGTTATGCGGACGACACGCTTGTCGCTGCCCGGGGGAGCTCGCACAGGGAAGCGTCGTTGATAGCCACGGCTGCGGTGTCACAGGTGGTGAACCGCATCCGGCGCCTGGGCCTGGAGGTGGCCCTAAACAAGTCGGAGGCCATGGTGTTTCATGGCCCCCGACGTGCGCCGGCGCCGGGATCACACATCGTGGTCAGCGGGGCCCGGATAGCTGTCGAGTCCACCATGAAGTATCTGGGATTGGTGCTCGACAGCCGATGGGGATTCGGGCCCCACTTCCGGCGGCTGGCGCCCAAGCTGATGGGTGCAGCGGGCGCGCTTTCAACGTTGTTTCCTAACTTGGGGGGCCCGAGCGCCGCCTGTAGGCGGTTGTACGTGGGAATCGTGCGGTCCATGGCCCTGTATGGGGCCCCTGTGTGGGCGATGGACATGACGGCCGGCACTCTCGCCATTCTGCGTAAACCGCAGAGGGCGATGGCCGTCAGAGTCGTCCGCGGGTACCGCACGATTTCCTACGAGGCGGCTTGCGTCCTGGCCGGATCCCCGCCCTGGGACCTAGAGGCGAAAGTACTCGCGTCATTATATCGATGGCGCGAGGAAGAGCGAGCACGGGGCTCGAGGCCGGTGCAGCGGCAGATCGCGCTGCGCCGAGAGGAGCTCCATCAGGTCTTGGTGGCGGAATGGCGGCTAAGGCTTCTGCGCCCTACCGCCGGCCTCGCTACCGTCGAGGCGATCCGGCCAGTACTCGACGACTGGCTCGGGAGAAGGCACGGCTCCCTGTCGTTTAGGGTGACGCAGGTGCTGTCGGGGCACGGCTGCTTCGGCAAGTACCTGTGTCGCATAGGCAGGGAGCCGGACGCTCGGTGCCACCATTGCGTCCATTGCGGGGAGGACACGGCGCAACACACGCTCGCCGAGTGTGTAGCTTGGGAGGAGCAGCGCTGTGTCCTCACAAATGAAGTAGGAGGCGATCTGTCGCTGCCGGCCGTAGTGCGGAGGATGGTCGGTAGCGCAGAGTCGTGGGACGCGGTGGTGTCCTTCTGCGAGGACGTGATGTCGCAGAAGGAAACTGCGGAACGGGAGAGGGAGATCTCGACTCCCTTCCCCGGCCGCAGAAGGCGCACCGGGCGCAGGAGAAGGGCGGATAACGCCCTTTTCCGGCCCCCATGAATGGGTCCTCGGGCGTGGGACTTGGGGAAGTCCTCGCCCCCTATTTGATGGACCCGAGGCGAAGGCGCGCGCGGGTGTCGGCGTGCGCCTCTGAGGCGATGCACGGGGTAGTTAAACACCTCACTACCCCGTGCAGGAGACGAGGCCCGGACAGACCGGGCCAGCACCAGTGTGGGGCTGCGGAAGAATTTCGATTCCCGCGGCCCCGCGCGCACGTGCGAGGAGACACCGGGGTGGTTTTAGCCGGTAAGAGTCTGGCACGCCCCTCCGCCTTTTCCCCAGGCGGAGGTAGTCCATGAGGATTTCCCCCCGTAAAAAATAAATAAAAAAAAGGGTTGTACTGCCGTTGCAATTTGCGGTCAACCGTTTCGGTCGCGCCTTGGGAATTGCACCTTTAATGTACTTTTTGTAATGATAATTGATTTTATTTCTATGTAGGTTTGTACAAACACTTTAACACGTCAATCATATTTTAAAAACTAGATGAGGTTGGCGTTTCCTATCTGACTACTCTGAGAAGAAAGGCCGAAACAAACTCAGAGGTCACAGTCTCTTTTAAAGTCCAGACATAAACTTGGTCAGATCATGTGAAGACCATGTAGATTGGTGTCTGAAACGGTCTTTTGAGGAAAAACCATACAGATTGAGCGGAGCGGTCCAGTCAGTGCACGCATTTGTCAGTAATCTTGCCGCTCAACTCAGAACTTAAGGAGCACAACGATTCGACAAACAATACCAAAGAAAGGACATTTGGGTAGGCCGCACAAATTACTCAAGCTGCCAGATCGTAAAACTAACTAAGAAATAAAATAAAGTAATAAACCACATAATCTTCACATTCACAATAATTAAAATAATATAATACTTTACAAAGTAAATACTCATGTCATTGTACCTATGTATAAAATTCATCAATGTCAATGTGTATATAAAAGTTCGAACATAATCTTTGAGGACCATGTAGATTGGTATCTGAAATGGTCTTCTGAGGAAAGAACCACGCAGATTAAGAGGACCTGTCCAGTCACTGCACGCATTTGTCAGTAACCGTGCAGCTCAACTCAGAACTTTAGGAGCTCAACGATTCGACGAACAATACCAAAGAAAGGACATTTAGGTAGGCCGCATGAACTACTTAAATTGCCAGATCATGATTAAAACTGAAACAATGACCCACATAGTCCTCACATTCACAATAATTAAAATAATAAATTGTACTTCTCAAGGTAAGTATTCAAGTCGTTCTGTTATAATAATTATCAATTAACAGTGTATATAACAGAAAAAAAAACAACATTCAGTATGCAGAAAATTGGAGCAACTCAATCCCAAGCCTTTTTGTCCTCAATATAATCCTTAACGGTATAAAAGCCTTACTGGCACAACTTACGTTTAATGAATGATTTGAATTTATTAAGGCTTAGATCTTGAACGTGGCTTGGAAGTTTATTATAAAAGCGTATACATTGACATCTGAACGAGCCACCTATTTTCTTGAGCCTTGTTGTAGGTACAACGTAGTTGTGTTTGTTCCTAGTATTTATATTATGGATATCACTGTATTTTTTAAACAAGTTAATATTTTTATGGGCATATAAAAGATTTTCAAAAATATACTGTGAAGGCACAGTCATTACATTAGTCTCCTTAATTTTCTCTCTGAGAGTGTGTCTCGGGCTTAATTTATAAATTGATCGAACCGCTCTTTTCTGCAAAACAAAGATAGTCTGAATGTCGGCGGCATTTCCCCACAGCAGAATATCATACGACATTACACTATGAAAATAGCTAAAGTACACTAAACGGGCTGTCTCTATGTCAGTTAAATTACGAATTTTTCTAACAGCGTATGCTGCGAAGCTAAGCAAGTAAATTGCTCACAAAGTCTTTAAGAACAAAATACTTCTACATAAAAAAAAATTGTATAGCTTACTAGATACTTTTCCTGTGCTTACATCGTAATCGAGTTCCGGCCAGAGTTTCCACCATCGACCTTCGTTCAAAAAAAATGCCAATTTAACGATCCACGAAACGTACAGAACTTGTTTGCAATCTTTCTGAACTTATTATATAAAAAGATCACGCTAACAACCGCTCCAGAGCAACAAAGCCTTAAATCCCCTCAAATGTAGTGTATTTTTTATCCTCAAAGAAAACGTTTATAGGAAGATATAATTCAACATTGTACATACTTTTTACGGTTGTTGCGTGTGACTGACAGGCTGACAACACGTCAAAACTTCATGTAAGTAATACAATCGTTTTAAGGAAAAGGGGTAATATTTTGTTCATATAAAGAGCGTGTCAGCTGTCTGTTTGAAAGGATTTTTAAATGTTTTATCTGTCATAGTATCTTAGTATGTAACGTATTCCAAAATATAAAAAGCTTCCTTGATATGTTCAGGATTGATTACAAAAAACTTTTTTAAGCCTTGGGTGGATAGCATTTTAAGATTTTAATAACCATATTTCTTCATCTTGACGGATTGCGTTAAGACTTTATGCCCACTTTCAATAACTGTTTCCCAATGAAACATTAATTAAACGGTTTCTACTAAAATACATTCCGAATTCAAGAACAAACCATTCCACAGTAATTGATTTTGGTATCTCAGTACCTTAGACATAGCTTAGACCTCAGTTCTGCGGTTATCCGTGAACATTGTAGCCGAGCCAATAAGTTCTAGTCTTCGTATCTACTAAGTTGTTTATAGCTGTAATACTTAGAAATGGTATGGAAGGTTTAAGATTATGTTAGTCGGAGAAGTTGGACTCGTTTTTATAGCCACATCAAAGTTAGTGTTCAGTAGGTATAGTCGACCTTGTAATTGCTTTACCAGTTTTCTTTCGTAAGGTTGAAACTAGAAAGTATCTAACTGTCACATAGGTAAATAGACCTTGTTGTTTTATGACGTGCAAGTGACATTTAACCGGTGGTGAAGCAATTACGAGTACCTTTACTATCTTTTACATTGCGTGCTTACTACCTTTTTGACATTAGCGCCTTAATAGACATCAAGAGGATCGGGCTCGAAGGACCAATGTTAGCAGGGTGAGCAATGAAACAGAGGGCTGTATTTTAGGGGCAATATTTCCGCTCCTACGAGTATTATCTAATTTAAACTTTCCCGGACAAACAATGAATAAATAAAGTTAATAGTAAGTATCGTTCATCACGGTGGAGTCCGTTGAAGCGACTGGTTATCGGGCCGAGACGTGTCACAGCCGCGCCGCGCCTCAACTTGCCGATGACGCGTTGATCATGGCTGCCGCCTGCTCATGCAGACCGCGCGCAAGGTGATTTCCAACAATGACCAACAAAGTATATACACATTCATGCTCAGCACGTAAGGCCTGAATATGATGATCATAATTGTTTTTGATTATTTTGATGTCCCACAAAAAACGAAATCCGTGAAAATTGCTAATGACCAAAGTCGACCGTCAAAAGGGTATATAATTAGCCCAAAATATAATCAATAAGGATGCCAGTACGTGTGACCTGCGGCCAGTACCTGCAATACAAATATAAGCTAACCTAACCCCATTCACATAACCTTGATATAAATAACTGCTCATAAGTTAATAACTGTCAAGTTACCTGCAAAGAGGCAACAGACAAACTTTGATACGCTTCTAAAATTGCATTTGTTGAGAAAAATACAGACTCCTGACAACGGAACAAGATTTCTTTTAAACAGTATCCTAACTTCGACTATTGTGTTAAACTTTGTAAGGTTATAATGAACTTTTTTTCTTATTTAATGGGTAACCGGTTGATGACTACAGATCGTTTTCTAAAGGTTTTGTATCTTAGATGCTAGATACGTTACAATACTAACAACCGGGAGTATGCTCAAAGGAAAATCATCGCGTGTCAAAATAAACATAAGTAAAGTGATCCGATTGGCTGATGATAATTCAGTCCAACAATCACAGCAGTTTACGCGCGCTTGAGCATTTCTTACCAAAGTGTGTTCATTTTCATTCCGGTAACTGGGCTAATAATTATGTACCCCACTCTTCGTATACGTGTACGTTCTGCATAACGGCTTAGTTGACCACGTGGGGTCAACGCATAGAGTTTCAGAGAGTGTGACTTAGCCTACTATTCGAGTACGTATGTTCGTACAGCGGCAGTCGTCACGAATAGTCGTGATGTTGAAATGTCTGGTTTGGATTACGATATTATGATCACCGAATTTCGGTGCCAATCAAACTCAAACTCAAAGCATTTATTTCAAATAAACCAATTACAGGCACTTTTGAATTGTCAAGAAAAATGAAACTAAATGCCCATTCCAAAGCGTAATAGGTACCTATGGAGAAGAACGGGCAAGAAACTCCATGGGCACTCTTTTAAATCAAAATAGTGTTACAAAATAGTCGAAACAGCATTCTTGTTGAGATTATACATGTGAGAACGATGTAGAAAGACATGCACGTTAAAATCGTTCAAGATAAAAAAAAAAACAATTCAGGAATGATACTGGCGGTGCCCGTTCACGAATATGACATATGGATCAGCACCATTCAGCTCCACCATTTTGAAGGGAACTTAATGATCCAATACACACGCCACCACCAGCAACACATTTGAGTGAGCATGACATATTCTCAGCCGCCATTCACATTCAAATCAATGAAAGACGAACCCAGTAAGCTTTATTTTTATTTTTTATTGAGAGGAAAAAACAGCAAACAGTTACATTATAAGGACTTACAACTAGTTTAATAAAATAGCAATTTGGTTATAAAGTAACCCAAAACGCTGTCTACAAGTAGGCATAGAAGTTTATGAAAAAAAAGAGCATATCGCTAGGAACATTAATAGCAGTATGTGTGGCAAATACTTAATTAAAAGTTAAGTGATAAAAAAATAGATAAAGACTGAAAACAGAAAAAAAAATATATAAAATGAAATATATAAAAAAATTAAGAATAATTTGTTCAAAATTAAAGTAAAAAGATAACAAAGTTATACAATATTACTATATAATATTATGGAGCACTTGTCTTGATATCTAATAGGGAATGGCGAATGAGGCTTTTTTTACCTATTGTGCAATTGAAGATATCTATGTTTACAAAGATACTGTTGTATGTGTCAACCATACGGCGGACGGGTGAGCGCAGGCCTGAGTTAGTTCGGCAAGTGTTCAAAGCGAAAAGAGTACCTGCGCGTACCTGCCGCCTGTGAATGGTTACAAGGTTTACAGCATAGCAAATCATACTGTTCAGATTTGTACAGTTAAACTTGTTTCTGACAATTTTATATAGTACTGTGGCTTCGAGGTAATTCTTTCTAGAGCTAAGGGGAAGGAGCTTGTACTTGCTGAGTAATTGAGAGTATGATAAGTAGGATTTGTGGCGTCTGTAGTGCACAGCACGCAAGAATTAGTACTGTACATTTTCAACCATTACAGAATATTTTTTGTAGAAAGGATCCCATACTGACACTGCATATTCTAGCTTTGAACGAACAAGCGCTTTATATAAGCATAAACATGACGAGGTTCTTATGAAGTCAAGGGTGGACCGCATGATAAAACCAAATAGCTGGAATCCTTTGCTGACAATTTTGTTAATATGTGAGTCTAGGCAAAGTATAGAGTCAGAGTATAACGCCGAGGTCGCGAATTAAATTCAATTGGGATAGAGGCACTTGACAAAGGATGTAGGCGAACATAGTAATATGCTTATTTTTAGTAAACGTAAGGTAGCTGCACTTCGTTAAACTTAGTTTTAATTTGTAACTGTGGCAGTAATCTGTAAGTCTATCAAGGTCTTGTAGGAGTCACCGAACAGTCACCTATAGCATTAATAAATATGTTAAATAAGAGCGGAATAAGGATTGAGCCCTGTGGAACACCAGATGTGACTTCATAAATACTTGACCTGTAACCATTGATTACTACCCTTTGACAGCGGTTCGAGATATACGAAGCAAACCACCGTAGCAAATTGCCACGAATTCCGTTAAAGGCAATTTTATTAAGCAGCAGCTCATGGTCCACCCTGTCAAAGGCCTTGCAAAAATCTGTATAAACAGCGTCTACTTGCAGGCTCTTGTCAAAACTATCATATAAGAAGCTGGAGAAAGACAGAAGGTTTGTGGTAGTAGACCGCTGTTTAACGAAGCCGTGTTGCTGTTGTATAATGACATTATGTAAGAATGGATATATTTCATTATGGACGAGTCTCTCAAAAACCTTTGACAAAGTGGAGAGGATCGAGATTGGACGGTAGTTCTCCGCATTACCCTTCGATCCACCCTTGTGTACGGGTGTGATGTTTGCACGCTTCCTCTCTTTTGGAAATACTCCCTCAGTGACGCACTTATTATAAATTATGACTAACGGTTTGCAGATGTAAGTAGCAGTGTGGCGTAGAAAATAAGCAGGTATGCCATCAGGTCCTGGACCTTTGGCAGGATCCAGAGACTTGAGTTCTTTTATGATCTTGTTTTCGTCAAAGCGTAAGCAAGAGATAATATCACATCTTGAGGAAGTTTCCGCGGGTGGTTTCCATTGTGACAGGAGTGGCGACGCAGGTTCATAAACGGAGTGGAAGAAATTCGAAAACATATCGCAGATTACTTCTGTTTCACTGGATTGAGTGTCTTTGTAGTGAACTTTTGCTTTGATGCACGGTTTGTCTTTTTGGTTTGAGACATTTATGTCCAGAAGTGTTTGACATTTGTGTGCATAGTGCTCACATATGTCCTATGCAATTATACAATACTAAGAGATTGAATTTATACAATGCAAAGATAGTTTTTACAATTATAGTTACGTGTAGGGGTGTGTAGCAGGCAGAGTAATAAAAGTCAGCCTGCAATAGTACTCACGGTATATTGGGTCACACACACACACAGGAAATAGTTAGAAGGAGAATTGAGATAGTCTAGATATAACACAGGAACACAGTCACTACAGTCACAACACAACAATAACAGTTACTAGATAATGATCTTATTCGGTTACAATAGGCGAAACAAAGCGTCACGCGATGAGGCGCATGAGTACCGCGCGGGCTAGCAACGACTGAAGGTCGCCGCAAGGTGAACGGACCATCGCTTCGTACACTCCCACCTCGGCACTCGCCGGCTACGTCATAATGACGTTGAGCGGCGTGCGCGTGTCCAGTGTGTACCGATGCGATGATCCGTCATCAACCAAATGCCGGTGAATATGTAGTGACAGAAATAAATATAAATAAATATTATGTTTGTGTTTGAATAATAATGTATTGTGTAAGTTTATAATATAATATAAATAAACTAAATGATAATGTGTATACCCTACACCACCCCCCTCCAGAGACCATCAAGGGCGATAAAAATCGGTAAATTTGACACGACGTCCAGAACGAGTCGTATACTCTTTTATGTCTGGAGATGGAGTATCTTCTTCGGTGTCAACCTTGTCGGCCAATATATATGCTGGCTTTAGGCGGTCTATTGAGACCGTGACCTCTTTTCCCTTATTTAAAATTTTAAAAATTTTGTCACTCCTGTGCAGAACTTTGTGAGGACCTGTGTATGCTGGTTGCAGCGAACCACGTAATGCGTCTTCACGAAGGAACACGTGATCAGTGGTCTGCAGATCCTTAAAAACAAAAATGCTCATCTTGCTGTGACGGGAAACTGGGGTTGGTTGCAGTTGCTGAGCAAACTTGCGGATGCGCGCGGTAAATTCCGTGATGTCGGTCGTACCGTCATCAGTTGGAGTAAAGAACTCTCCTGGGAGTCTTAGCTGCTCGCCATAAACTAATTCGGCGGAAGACGCTTGGACATCCTTTTTGAATGCGCTCCTTATGCCAAGCAATACCCACGGCAAAGACTCTGTCCACTTGTCATTGGCATGGCACACGATGGACGCCTTAAGTTGCCTGTGGAAGCGCTCCACCATGCCATTACATGCTGGATGGTATGCCGTTGTCCGCTTGTGGTGGAAACCAAAAATTTTGGACAATTGTTCGAACAGGACCGACTCGAACTGACGGCCTCTGTCCGTAACAATGTCTGTTGGACAACCAAATCGGGCAATCCACCCGGACAGTAGTGCTTTAGCTACTGTCTCGGCAGTAATGTCGACAATAGGTACGACCTCTGGCCACCTGGTAAATCGGTCGACTGCCGTGAGACAGTATCTGAAGCCTTGTGAAATTGGGAGCGGGCCTACAAGGTCAATGTGGATCGTGGTGAACCTGGCGCGTGGGAGATGAAACGTCCCTAAAGGCGCAGAAACGTGTCGGCCGGCTCACTTTAGCCCGCTGGCATGCTAGGCAAGCTGGTGCCCACTCTCTGCAGTCCTTCCTGACGCCTGGCCAAACGAAGCGCTCTGCGATTAATTTGGCAGTCGCTGAGACGCCTGGGTGGCTGAGAGAATGTACGGTGGGACGTCATTACGTCATTCGAGAGGTAGTTGCTGAAAATCAGCGCTGTTGACGATAAGTTCGTCCGAAGTCACAGCATTTTGCTGAGCAACGACCTTTTCTTGCACAGATACGACGCACGGCATAATTGCTTATATTATTGTTGTTTTTTTTTTGTTACAAAAGTAGTTATTTTTCCACTCTGCAATTGGCATTTTGATTTTGTTTTGATTCGTTTGTGATTGTATTGTTTTGCAACTTTTGTTGTCAACTGTCAGTGTCGCAGACGCATCTGGATTGATTTGTATTGTCAATGTCACATACTACTTAGAGATGTCAACTAAGGTGTCTTGTCTTTGGTCTCTGGCACTGACACATCAAGCAATGGACAAAATTGTCGGCAATATGTAGGTATGCTTGAATATGAGGCTTTTGATAACGTTGGATGTGTATACTTGTCTTTTTTTTATTATTTTTTTTATTTGTAATGTGCGTTTTGTTTGTGCAGAATAAACATTTTTTCTTTCTTTCTTTCTTTCTATGCTGTCGAAAATTTGTTTCCGCAGAATTTTGGGCACGAATGGCCTGGGGGTCGCTGAACTGACGTCGCAGTACACGGTAGAACGCTCCCCAGGGACTTGTACTTTCTCCAGCACTAGCGAAGATCCATCCTGTATATGTTTCGTCAGTTCTGGATCTGTCGCCTGTGATTCTGCGAGGATGTCAAGTCTGACTGGAACTTGTAGCTCCTCCACGCGAGATAAGGGATCAGCCACGACATTGTCTTTGCCTGAAATGTGTCTAATGTCGGTAGTGAATTGGGCGATGAAGTCAAGGTAACGGAATTGGCGTGGCGAACGGTTTTTCTTCCTTTCGTGGAATGCGAAACTGATCGGCTTATGGTCCGTATACACGACGAAGTGTCTAGCCTCCAGCATGTGGCGAAAGTGTTTGATGGCCTCGTAAATGGCCAGCAGTTCCCTGTCATAGGGAGAATACTTTGCTTGCGATTGGCTGAGCTTCCGGGAAAAGAAAGCTAATGGCTGCCATCCATCGTCGCTAAGCTGCTGTAACACCGCGCCGATTGCAGTATCCGATGCATCGGTGACCAATGCAAGTTTGGCACTACAATCGGGGTGAGTTAATAAGGTAGCATTAGCCAGGCTTTCCTTGCAGTCCTCGAATGCTTGCAAAGTATTCTCCGCAAGACATATAGGATGCGAGCCCTTTACGTTGCCAATCAAGAGGTTGTGAAGTGGCGCCTGTATTTGAGCTGCGTGGGGCAAGAAACGCCTGTAAAAATTTATCATGCCTAAAAATCGGCGCAACTGACGAACGTCTTTTGGCTGTGGGAACTTTTTGATGGCGTCGACCTTTGTCTCAAGTGGTTTGGTGCCCTTTTCGGAGATGTGGTAACCTAGGAAAGTTACTTCCGGGACACCGAAAATACACTTGGACGTGTTTATTAACATGCCGAAGTCCTTCATTCTGCTGAAGATGATACGAAGGTGCTCCTCGTGCTCTGCTTTTGTCCTGGAGAAGATCAAGAAGTCATCTAAATAGCAGTAGCAGAAGTCCAGTCCTCTCGTCATCTCGTCGACAAAACGTTGAAATGTCTGGCCTGCGTTGCGCAAACCAAACGTCATGTACGGAAATTCGTATAGGCCGAACGGTGTTGTGATTGCCGTCTTCGGGATGTCGTCCGGGCTGACCGGTATTTGGTTATAGGCTTTCACGAGGTCAATTGTGCTGAAAATTCAACAGCCTGAAATGCTGTGTGCAAAATCGTGTATGTGCCTAATCGGATACCTGTCAGGAACGGTTCTCGCATTGAGCATACGGTAATCTCCGCAAGGTCGCCAACCGTTGTCCTTTTTAGGGGCGAGATGAAGTGGGGATGACCAGGGACTCTCTGAGGGTCTGGCAGTTCCGTTGGCCAACATCAGCTTAAATTCCCGCTGAGCAATTTTTAATTTATCCGGCGCTAATCGCCGAAATGAAGTAGATACTGGAGGGCCTGGGGTCGTGCGAATATGGTGTACAGTGTTATGTGGTGTAGTGCGTAGTGTACCGGCTGGTCGGGTGATGTCAGGAAAACTTTCCAAAACTTTGTGATACCTTGTTTCACCAGAAGTCACCTTTACAGAAAATAAAAATCTGAGCGATTAGAGGCTAATGCAAATAGATTAGTGCTACTATCTATTAGCCGTTGATTTCTACAGTCAACGGCCAATGAGTAAAAACTGAGAAAGTCCACTCCGATAATCGGTTTTGTTACTTCTGCTACCACAAAACGCCACTTCGCGCCACGCCAGCCTCAATCTTGGACTACGTAGGGACTTTCCCTACGTAGTCCAAGATTGAGGCTGAGATCGAGGAAACCATACGTCGAAATGGGCGTCCCATTCGCGGCCACGAGTTGGTAGTTCGTAGGTGCACGAGGATCGCTGAGCAGACGACGAGGGTAGACGCAGAGGTCGCTTCCAGTATCAACCAGAAACTGCGTCTTCGTGGCTCGGTCTGCGACGAATAGGCGACCAGTAGAAGCGGGGCAATCGTCTGTCGCCATTACCGACTGCCCGCGGCGTTTCCCTTCTTGTAGTCACATGGTTTGATGCAACGCTTGGCCTTCTCACCATGCGTTGAGTGGTACCAGCATTCTGGGTGCCTCCGGTAACTAGAATTTGAGCGGGTTGATGAATGGTGGCGTGAGTTACGTCTCGTGTCGCGATCACGGCTGTGTGAACGATTTCGTGATCGACTGTCACGCAGCTACACCGTCAGGTCTTTCATCGCACGCTTTAGTTCCGCGATTTCGGCTGCCATCTCACTGACGGAGGGTCCAGTTGCCGAAGTTGAAGCTACGTGGCTTGCTGGTGCAACGATATCCTGGACGCGGTCTGCCAGTTCAGCCAATGCTTCCAGGGTGCTATGAGGTTGGGATGCTGGGAGGGGCTGGATACTGCCGGGGAGTCGACTACTCCAGATTTTGCTGACAAAGTCTGCAGGCACAGTTGGTCCAGCTAACCCCTGCAGATGGCGGAGAAACTGCGACGGCTTCCGGTCGCCCAGCTCCTCATGCATCAACAGCTGCTTCACTTTCTTCTCCTGGAAGGCTGAGAGGCGCTTCACTAACTCGGTTTTCAGCTTACTGTATCGGTTAGTGGCAGGAGGGGCCATAATGACGTCCTTCACCTCCTTTGAGAATTGTTGGTCGAGGTGACCGACCACATAATTAAATTTGGTGACGTCATTTGTCACCCCAGCATTCTCAAATTGCGCTTCGATTTGAGCGAACCAGATGTCCGGCTCTTCCGGCCAAAATTGTGGCAACTTCAGCGACACGCGGTAGTTATCGTGGTCAGTGGCCACGCGCTTTGTTTGGCACGTCCGGTGCGTGACGTGTTTTGTCGGCTGTGACGACGCGGTGTGCTCCGACTCACTATCACTCATTATTTTAACTTGTGTTCACGTCGGGGTCACCAGTATAGTTATGTGAAGGGGTGTGTAGCAGGCAGAGTAATAAAAGTCAGCCTGCAATAGTACTCACGGTATATTGGGTCACACACACACACAGGAAATAGTTAGAAGGAGAATTGAGATAGTCTAGATATAACACAGGAACACAGTCACAACACAACAATAACAGTTACTAGATAATGATCTTATTCGGTTACAATAGGCGAAACAAAGCGTCACGCGATGAGGCGCATGAATACCGCGCGGGCTAGCAACGACTGAAGGTCGCCGCAAGGTGAACGGACCATCGCTTCGTACACTCCCACCTCGGCACTCGCCGGCTACGTCATAATGACGTTGAGCGGCGTGCGCGTGTCCAGTGTGTACCGATGCGATGATCCGTCATCAACCAAATGCCGGTGAATATGTAGTGACAGAAATAAATATAAATAAATATTATGTTTGTGTTTGAATAATAATGTGTTGTGTAAGTTTATAATATAATATAATAAATAAACTAAATGATAATGTGTATACCCTACACAATCTTCATCAGCTCCAACAATATACTAGAATGCTAATCAATTAGTTTATGCGCCCTTGTGGAGCAGGACCAATACTGAGTCAAGCATTTTTGTCAGTGATGTAATCCCCCTACTTATAATATGCTTGGCTGTATAGTGTGCATTTTATACAAGATTTAAATTTCGTTTCATTCAGTTGGAGTATGTGGGGAGGTATTTTATTGTAACATTTTAAACAGTACCCCATGAAGGATGAGTCTACTTTAGCCAGTCTGAAGCCTGGTTGAACTAATTGGTCCTTATTTCTAGTCTTATAGTTGTGTCTTTCACCTCTATTACTAAAAATATTCAAATTTTATAAGTATTGTTGGCGACGCCGGCTGCACATCTCGGCAAAGTGATTAGTGCGTGGTGTGTAAACAATAAACAGTGTGTTAACGAGGCCGGCTGCCAAGCCCGGCAAAGTGATTAGTGCGTTGTGTGTGAACAATAAACAGTGTTAAAGACTGATAAGCAACGTTCTAATAAGTGAGAATAAGTGAAGGACTCTAGTAATAAGAATTGTAAGTAAAGTGAATATTGTTATTATTATCGTTAACATATGTTTTTGTGTGTTTATCATGACGAGGTGCCTGAATAAATAAGAAATAGCGTAACGGACCTCGTCCCGGTAAAGTTTTGACCCTAGATAGGGAATTGTATAATAATCTGTATTTTTTTGTGTTGCCCTCTGATTGGTCAAAGTAAAGTGACCCGATGTGGGCGTGACCACCAGAGGGCACCAGCAGTAGAGTCACAATTATTAGGAAAAATTATATAAATAGAGCAGCCCTGCGCGGTTGAAATCAGTCCTCGGCCATCCATTGAAGAATAAACATCAAGTTATAATCAAGCAAGTGTTTCATTAACAAGTAAGCCAATCCTCGACCTGGTCTTAGTGTCCTCCAAGAGAATCCCCAACAATTCATGGTCCTTCGAGAGCCGAATGCAAGACTGAAACCAAGAAATGCAGTGTTGCCGCTACCAAGAAACATAAGAAACCACCGCTGATCCCTCAAGAAAAGTCAGTGAAACGTGTGGTAGCAGTGTCGCGATACGTGTGGTCAGGTAGGGAACAGAGTCGTCAAAACGTGAGTCGTCAAAACGTAATCGTCAAAACGTGAGTCGTCAAAACGTGAGTCGTCAAAACGTGAGTCGTCAAAACGTGAGTCGTCAAAACGTTAGTCGTCAAAACGTAATCGTCAAATTGAAACGTTCAGGATCGTCAAAACAAACACGCGTATCGCTGCGTTCGTCATTTCGCCGGAACCCACGTCGAATCTACGCTCAAGAACACAACAGAATAAGGTACTTTGTGTCAACAAGGTAGCGGGCCTACCACTACTTGCGACCACGAAGAAAAGTACCTTAGGGGGTGTTGCGACTTGGAAACAGGTAGATTTCCTATTGAAGATTCGTCGGGATTTGCTGGGAAGATATTAGAAGGTGTTCTTCTCGAAGCTAGAAATGATGACACGAAGCCGCAAAGGGGACAGCACGAAATCAACCACAGAGGAAGAGACCAGCGGCGGCGACACAACGACAACAGAAACTACGTCGGGTGCCACGTCAGAAACAGTCACCGACAGCGCCACGGCGACCGAGGACACAACCATGGTCGAGGACGTAGACGCCACCATGGTGGAGAAACGCAAGAAGAAGCAGCCCAAGTCGGTTTCTAAGAAGAATCCCAATAAGAAAAAGGAGTTAGAAGCACGACTGGAGCTCGAAAAGTTGCAGCTGGAAGAAATAAGAGTCAAGACTAAGCTCGCTAGTACCAAGCTGGAACTGGCGCGCGCAGAAGATGACACGGACCTGAGCGGACAAGAAGAAGAAGAAAATGAAAGGGTCGAAGCCGCCGCAGCCGAAGCAACTGCAGCATGGGTGTCGACAACGAAGAGTGCGGAGCGCAACGAGGGGGAGCCGCCAAATGGGTTGCCCGCCCCAAAGACCGCGATCGCCGCACCAAGTCACACCAACCAGCTGGCCGAAGCAATTCTTCAAGCAGTCAAATCCGCGTCAGAAAACAAAACGTCATCGTTCGTGCAACGCGCCCCGAAGTACGTCAGCGAGCTACATCAGTTCGAGGGCGACGCCTGCGACTGGATGGCCTTCAAAGCGACGTATGAAGACACCCGCTCGCTCTTCTCAGACACAGAGAATATGGGAAGGTTGAGAAAGGCCATCAAAGGCAAGGCAAAAGAAGCCGTGAAATCGCTATTATTCACGCAAATAGATCCACAAGAAGTCATAATAGCATTGGAACGCCGTTTTGGACGCCCGTCGTATCTCATCAGAAGCGAGATAGAAAACATAGAGAAGCTTCCCCCCATGTCAGAAGACGCAAGAGAATTGGTGCGCTACGCCGGGGCAGTAGCCAACACCGTCAGCATCGTGCGGCTAATGAAAAGACAGAGTTACCTGCATTCGAGCGACATTTCAAGCAGAGTCATCGAGAAGATGTGTACATTAGTGCGATTCAAGTGGTACGAGTACCGAGCGCAGAAAGAAGAAGAAGATGAGCCCATACTCCTGAGCCTCATGCATTTCTTCAACAAAATGGTAGATCAATTCGAGATGCACGAGTACGTGGGATCCAAAGTGAAGAAAGAAGGCATGAAGTCGCGGACGCGGACCGGGTTCTCTCGCGGCGTGCACACCACTCGAGCCGCAAAGAAACCAGAAGATTACACATCAGAAGACGACTCCGAAAGCGAACGCGAATGCAGCAAGAAGTCGGCAACGGTGTGTTCCTGCCAGGAAAATGGCCAGAAGGAACGCAAGAAGATCACCTGCCCGCTGTGCAAAAGCGAACACACTCTACTGAAGTGCAAAAGGTTCAGCAACGCGTCAGTTAAAGAAAAATGGGAACTGGCAAAGAAGTCCGGACTGTGCTACAGGTGTCTAGAAGGGGGACATCGAGGCTTCAGCTGCAAAGCGAAGCCATGCAGCAAATGCAAGAAAGGTCACCACACGGTACTGCACTACGAAGAGACCGCGAAGCCGCAGACGCAAGAAACGACTGCTCAGATAAGCTCCGCGGTTAACGCAGCACGCTCGCTATCAAGAGCCTACTTGAAGATCGTCCCTGTGGAATTAATGGGGCCAGAAGGGAACGCCTGCGTCTACGCTCTCATGGACGAAGGCTCTACGGTCACATTAATTGAGGACTCCGTCATCGAGCAGATTGGGGCACAGGGACCAGAAGAAGAGCTGCGAATAGAAGGCGTAGGCGGCCACCGCCTGGACCAGAAATCTAAGAAGATCGACATCAAGATTCGTGGTATGTTCGGCCGTACCATCGAGAAGCTAACTGGGTACACCGTAAAGAACCTGCACCTGTCGCCTCAAGAAATCGACGAAAAAGACTTAGAAGGCTGCGCGCATCTAGAAGAAATACGCGACCAGCTGAAATACCCCAACGCCAAGCCGACGGTGCTCATCGGTCAAGATAACTGGAATCTGATCGTCTCTCAAGAAGTCAAGCATGGCCACCGCAGCAAGCCGGTTGCCTCGAGAACGCAGCTGGGATGGGTGCTACACGGGGTACGGTTCAGCAGCAGCACTCCAGTCAGAATCGTGAATCACCTCGTCACACAGTCCGGCGCCAAGAACGATCACCTGGAGAAACTCATAAGGGATCACTTTGACATCGAAGCGCTGGGAATCGCCAATAAGAAGCCGGCGAACGACATCGATCAACGAGCGCTACCAGTCCTGGACGCCACCACTAAGAGACTGACCGACGGGAGATTCAGCACGGGGCTCATCTGGAAGACAGACGACGAACAACTACCCGAAAGCAAGACGTCGGCGGCGCGACGTCTGAAA
Source organism: Brachylomia viminalis (assembly GCA_937001585.2). Taxonomy (NCBI): domain Eukaryota; kingdom Metazoa; phylum Arthropoda; class Insecta; order Lepidoptera; family Noctuidae; genus Brachylomia; species Brachylomia viminalis. The sequence continues at coordinate 19,093,554 of OW443299.2, forward strand.
GGAATACAGAAGAGATTCGCAAAAGATGAAGAGTTTCAGAAGAAATACACAGAGCAGATCAACAACTTGATCGTCAGCGAGTATGCAGAGGAGGCCAGAGAAGAACCCACCTCCGCAAGGACTTGGTATTTGCCACACTTCGCAGTCGTCCACCCACAGAAGAAGAAAATGAGATTGGTCTTCGACGCCGCGGCTAAGTCGAATGGAAGATCACTCAACGACGCGCTACTGGCCGGACCCGACCTGCTGCAGTCATTGTTTGGAGTGCTGCTACGGTTTCGTCAAAGTGCAGTAGCAGTGGTGGCAGACGTCAAAGAAATGTTCCTGCGTGTAAAAATCAACGAGGAAGACAGAGACAGTCTTCGATTCCTGTGGCAAGACAAGGAATACAGGATGACGTCATTAATCTTCGGGGCGGCGTCATCTCCATGTACGGCGATCTACGTCAAGAACAAGAACGCTAGCGATTTCGAAGAACGACATCCAGAGGCGGCAAGAGCAATCACACGCAACCATTACATGGACGACTACTTGGCGAGCTACCCAGACGCAACAACGGCAAGAAGAATAGCCAGTGAAGTCGACTCGGTCCACAAGAAAGGAGGGTTCTTCCTACGCGGCTGGGCGAGCAATCATCCAGAAGTTACAGAAGGGCTCCTGTCCGAGGACAGCACGGGCACGATTCGACTGGGTGAGCAAAAGGACCAGGTGGAAAAGACTCTCGGGCTGAACTGGAACGTGAAAGAAGATAGTCTACACTTCACGCTGACACTGAGAAACACTCCAGAAGAAGCCATCGATGGCAGGCGCGCTCCCACGAAGAGGGAAGCGACGAGCGCGGTCATGACCGTGTTCGACCCGCTCGGTTTAGCCGCTCCCATCACGATCCAGGGCAAGATTATGCTGCAAAACCTCTGGAGAAGCGGCGTGGAATGGGACGAGAAAGTACCACCCGCGAGACAAGAAGAATGGTCCAGATGGCTACAAGACCTCAAGAAGCTAGTGAATCTGCGTATCCCGCGCTGTCTGACAAGAAACAGCGACGAAGGGGAGCTCCACACGTTCTGCGACGCTAGCGAGAAGGCTTACGCGTGCGCGGTGTATTGGCGCACGCAACGTCCCGACGGTCAAGTGGAAGTAAAACTCCTAGCGGCGAAGGCAAGAGTGACACCGCTGAAACCCACCTCGATCCCCAGACTCGAGCTGCAAGCCTGTCTCCTGGGCAGCCGTCTCGCCACTAACGCGCAGCAAGAAGTGGATCTACGCGTCGAAAGAAGATACTTCTGGTCAGATTCAAGAACGGCGCTAGCATGGATCAAGTCCGACCCTAGAAGATACAAGCCATTCGTCGCGCATAGACTCGCCGAGATCGAAGAGTTGACCCGACATAAAGAATGGCGATGGGTGCACCAAGCACAACGTCGCGGACGACGCCACACGAGACGCACCCAAGGACTTCAGTAAAGAACATCGGTGGTTCACGGGGCCGTCATTCCTCTACGAAAGCCAAGAAGAGTGGCCACAGGAAAACAAAGAACCCCTCAGGAACACCGAAGAAGAGAAGCCGAACGCCGTCACACTGAGCGCCAGAAGAGTCGCGCCCACCATCGTTCCAGAACCGGGGCGATTCTCACGATGGACAAGATTGCTGCACGCGACGGCAAGATTTCTACAAATTGTGGACGCTTTCAAACGAAGTATCGCCCACAAAACGCTTAGCACCAGAAGAATCACCAGGAAAGGTGACCCAACATGGAAAAAGGCACAGAAAAGAGATAAGAAGCCGCTCGTCGTGAAGAAAAGAAGCGAAGAATTGAATCTTCGCCCGAAGTCTGCATTGTACGTGGAAAAAGCCGAGCGACTTTTAATTCAACGAGTCCAAGAAGATAGTTACCCAGAAGAATTGGCCGCCTTGAGAAGACAGAGCGACCAAGCCCACAAGCTCAAAAACTTCGCCATCAAGTTTGAAGACGGCATGATAAGGTTATCGACCCGCATAGGCGCGGCTAAATACCTAACGACCGCCTACAAAAGCCCCATCGTGTTGGACGGACGCCACCGGATCACCCAACTACTAGTGAAACACGTACACGAGCGTCTGAACCACGGCAACCATCAGACGGTGATGAACGAGCTGCGGCAACGGTACTGGATTCCTGGGCTAAGAAACCTCGTCAAGACGACGGCAAGAGACTGCGGGTGGTGCAGATTGAAGAAGAAAGCACCACAACTAGCACCCCAGGGCGACCTACCGCAAGAAAGGCTGTCTAGTACAAGCCCTCCCTTCACATGTGTGGGCGTGGACTATTTCGGCCCACTACTGGTCACCGTGGGACGACGCGTCGAGAAGAGATGGGGCGCCTTGTTCACGTGCCTGACGACGCGTGCAGTCCATCTGGAGTTGGCCGCATCACTGACGACCGACTCCATGATGTTGGCTCTGAGAAGAATGATCGCCAGAAGAGGGACTCCTAAAGTCATCATGAGCGACAATGGCACCAACTTCACAGGTGCAAGTCGCGAGCTACAAGCGGCTACCAACGAGATCGGCATAGTATGGAGGTTCATTCCCCCGGGAGCCCCAAACATGGGAGGCTCTTGGGAACGGTTGGTGCGCACAGTGAAGACCGCACTAGCAGCGACACTCCACGAAAGAAGACCGAAAGAAGAGGTCTTGCACACTCTGCTACTGGAAGCAGAACATGTGGTCAATTCGCGGCCCCTATTCGCCGTGAACATTGACCCCAATGAAGAAGAAGCATTGACACCCAATCACTTCCTTATCGGGAGGTCCAGCGGAGCCCACATGTTTGGCTCATTCGACGACGCCGAGCTCATCGGTTCTCCCTCATGGAGAACGTCTCAGCGCCTGGCCGATCACTTCTGGGCCAGGTGGGTGCGAGAGTACCTGCCTACACTCTCGCCCCGTTACTTCCAGGGTCCCCATTACCGGGATCCCTCCGTTGGCGACCTCGTCCTGCTGGTGGACCACACCCTGCCACGCTGCTCGTGGCCACGCGGCGAGATCAGCGCGGTCTACCCCGGGCCAGATGGAAGAACCAGGATCGTCGACGTCCGCACCTCGGCGGGCGTGCTGCGCCGGCCAGCTTCTCGGCTGGTCGTGATAGTGCCAGCGACGTCACCCCTGCAAGATGAGGTGCAAGGCACCGAGGGGGAGACTGTTGGCGACGCCGGCTGCACATCTCGGCAAAGTGATTAGTGCGTGGTGTGTAAACAATAAACAGTGTGTTAACGAGGCCGGCTGCCAAGCCCGGCAAAGTGATTAGTGCGTTGTGTGTGAACAATAAACAGTGTTAAAGACTGATAAGCAACGTTCTAATAAGTGAGAATAAGTGAAGGACTCTAGTAATAAGAATTGTAAGTAAAGTGAATATTGTTATATTATCGTTAACATATGTTTTTGTGTGTTTATCATGACGAGGTGCCTGAATAAATAAGAAATAGCGTAACGGACCTCGTCCCGGTAAAGTTTTGACCCTAGATAGGGAATTGTATAATAATCTGTATTTTTTTGTGCTGCCCTCTGATTGGTCAAAGTAAAGTGACCCGATGTGGGCGTGACCACCAGAGGGCACCAGCAGTAGAGTCACAATTATTAGGAAAAATTATATAAATAGAGCAGCCCTGCGCGGTTGAAATCAGTCCTCGGCCATCCATTGAAGAATAAACATCAAGTTATAATCAAGCAAGTGTTTCATTAACAAGTAAGCCAATCCTCGACCTGGTCTTAGTGTCCTCCAAGAGAATCCCCAACAAGTATTTAATTTAATAAGTACTGAATAAGATTTCCCATTGTTTGGGTTATGACAGTCGTGTTATACGCTTCATGTAAAATGCTGAATGTCTTCAGCGGCATTTATTTATTTATTTAACAAGTACACAAATATACAGAGGCGGACTTAATGCCATAGGCATTTTCTACCGGTCAACCTTTGGGTGGTGCAGAGACAAACAGTGGTAGACTTAGAAACCTTAGGTAGGTAGTTGACGAACATAGGCTATGCGCCACAGGGAAGGGAATACCCCGGTGTACAAGGAAAAATCATCTGCATGCATCTGTGTGTACTAGACAAGAATATCACAAATTCATAATTTTATTGGAGTAGTCTTGGGTGATACATTCTATAATAAAATATATTTTATTTCACGAAGTTTTTCTCCACGTGCGTCGTGTAAAAAGTGTATTTTTATTCAAATTGATAGTAGGCAAAGGTCTAATACAATTCGAATCCTTCCTGAAGAAATGGTTCATTTACCCTCGTTTCCTTAGTTTATAGCGATTATTCTAATATATTTTTTTACAAACAATTTCGCTTTCGTATCGTTTTTAATGTGAAATGGCGGGCGACCTTCTTCTTTACATATTTAGAGACGTTGGAAAAGAGGTTCCTTTGTCATTCTTTCGAGTGTCAAGCCATATTTTTTTTAAAAAGAATTTTAACTATCATGAACTACTATATACTATACAATAACTTAACAAGTTATTCCCATTAAGAGAATTGGATATAAAAAGGTGTTCAGTAAATTAAACTTTTATAAATAAACCTACACAAGAAACTTAAAGAAAGTACCAAAGTTTATCCGCCAGTATAATAATTTACTTGTTCAACTAAAATACCCCATTTAAGGCAGTGAGAAAGTCCAAACAGCGAAGCTTAAGTGAGAAAACCTTTTAGGTTTCCCTGAAAGCGTAATGCCATCTAATATTCGTACTTAGCGTGATGCATGGCGTAATGACAGTCATTTAGCTGCTTAGCGGTTGTTTGTGAGTCGCGTTTTGCCTGATTTTTTTACTTGAAAAGCGTGGAACGATTAAATATGACTTTTACAGGTTGATATTTGGATTGTTTTCGTTCCGACAGTGTGGTGACAGCATTAATTTGAACTTTCGATTGGTTAAAACTCTCTCTCTCTCTGTCTGTCTCTTTTCAGTTATAGTCTACCAGGTCACCAGTCGCTACGCGCATGATGCATGCCTGCGTACGCATCGCTAGGCTCACAGATTGTATGCTTGGTTGGTCCACACACCCTTATATTCAATCACGAGTATACTTAAATTTGTATTTTTCATCTCCAGGTCGTTGCGGCGGGATCTCATGGCGACATGGAGAGTGCGATTGTCGCAACCCAGCGCTAGGCTCGCCGCAATTGCTTTTTTGCGTTTTAGTCAGCAAGAGTCTGACACGCCTTCCTGCTCCGCCCAAAGCGGGAGAAAAAAAAGGTCGTTGCATAGCCGAACTGGAAGTGGATACATTTATGGCGCGGTTAAAATAAAACTTTCAAGACGAACGGTTCGGGCCCCCACCGGAGGCATCAGACGTCTCTCAATTATATCAAGGGAGTAGCCGGGACACGAAAGGCAAATATTTAATAGACCTCCGACATAAAGGCAGAAATGCCTTTTAATTTCGGTTTCCATCTAGCGGGGCTCTTCGTTATTCTATTGCTTAGAGACTTGAAAATTTTATCAGAGAAACTCCTTAGAATGTAGACTCCTTTGTACCTACCAAATAATCCATTTATTTTCAAAAAGCTTTGATAGAACTGTAGAGATTATAGAGTTTGAAAAGACAAATGGAAAAAGAATGCTCCTTTCACCTCTCTGCCTGTTCCATTAATGCATTAGCGTTCCATTTCTTCTATACTCTGTGTTCGAAACTAAAACACTTTTCTCACACAGTGTGAAGGAGAAACGGATTATGCTTTACTGTCATCAGAGAAAGTTCCAGAAAGACGTGAAGGAGTTACTGGCTCTTTTATTTTCCCGCAGCTTCTTTATAATGGGGCAGTTAATTGTGAGAAATGGCTTTTAAATTCCAGGTAGACGTTGTAACAATGTTGTGTACTATTGCAATGTTACTGTCTTTGGAATTGCTCAAGTTGCAGAGAGTTTTGAGCTCAAGTGCAGTTATATTTTAAAGGTTATTTTATCGTTACTAGCGAGTTCACTTACTTTAAAATGATTACTTTTGACATAGCTATTACATGTATAAGGGTATTCGTTCAGTAGTTAGGTGAGGTGACACCGATAATCAAAACACAATTGAGTTCTTTTTTTTCCTGTAAGTCGAGTTTGACAATTTATTTACAATTCTGTATGGTCTGATTCTTAATTGGTCCAGCTTTTTCCTATTCAGCTTGTTGCCATTATCCAAAAACATCATATAACCCACTTAGGAGTCGAAGTGTTTACGATTTTGGTCGTAAAGTGTCTAGTTGTAATTGTGAGGCTGAAGTGTATTTGCTAGAGCTTTTTGCCTGCCTTGTAGCCAATCATCTCCGTCTTCATTGGTTTTAGCTCATTTTGCAAAATCGTAACAGATACCGCTGTTACCGTACTGTTACTGGTACCGCATTTAGTAGATACGTATCCAGTGACAGCGTGCTCCGTTTCATTGATAAATGATTTTATTTCTGTAAGTAGGTTTGAACAAACACTTATACACATCAATCGTATTTTAAAAACTAGATGAGGTCGGCATTTCCTATCTGACTACTCTGAGAAGAAAGGCCGAAACAAACTCAGAGGCCACAGTCTCTTTTAAAGTCCAGACAAAATCTTGGTCAGATCATGTGAAGGCTATGTAGATCGGTGTCTGAAATGGTCTTTTGAGACAAGAACCACACAGATTGAGTGGACCTGTCCAGTCAGTGCACGCAATTGTCAGCAATCGTGCAGCTCAACTTAGACTTAAAGAGCTCAACGATTCAACGAACAACTCATTCATCCATTCATTATATTTTTTTTGCACAACTTTGTTTGTTGTTTGTTGCTACTTGGGTATCTTTTTCGTAAATTTTTCATTTATTTGTATTTATCAATGTCTGATTTAATCTCTCATTTAAACCATTCGATAAGGCACTCACTTCAGGCTTCACTTTTCATTTTTGGTTTTTGGCAGGCTTCACTCAGCAATAAAATGAGTAGAAATATATAAAAATATCTTCTAAATATTTTTTGAATTCCTTAGAATGAATACCTGGTTATTTATGCGAGAGAATCATGCCAATATCATCAGTTTCCTCGGTGTTTTTTACTAGTTTAATAAAATCACTTAATGGTGCCGATTCCCTTGTTCACAAACTAAACTAAATTTAAGTTGAGTGCATCTTTTTCTTTCTATTTCATTATGAAAAGGACAGAAGATAAATATTAGTTTAGTCCTGTCAAATTAGTCAGTACCTGACGTAATTTGATGTAACTTTAGTTGTCAACTTTTTAATCACGTCTAAACTTGTATGGAGTAGTGTCAGGCGCTGATTAATTTGACAGCACTAAACTAAAATTTTTCTTTTGTCCTTTTCATAATGAAATAGAAGGAAAAAGATGCACTAAACTTAAATTTAGTTTAGTTTGTGAACAAGGGAATCGGCACCATTATGTCAAAATAAATGCGTACCTCGTGAAATGATTTTTTACTGATTTTCACTTTTAACTGTTCCTCCAGCTTTTCATTGGCATCCAGAACTGGATTCCTGGACAGGCAATCAGCTTCCAAGTTGTAGCTTCCTGGAGAATATTTAATTAAAAAATTATATTGTGATAGGTAGTATGTTAAATCTCCTAGTTCTTCATCAGTTTTTGATTTTATGTTCATGTGCTCAAACGGTTTCTGATCGGAGAAAACAATGAATTTTCTACCTATCAACATTAATTACACATTCTTTTATCGCTAGGCATTCTGGGCCTTTCTCCTTTTTTAAAAGAAAGACACAAAATAAACAGACCCAGGCACACAAAATAAAAAACTTAAAATAGTATTGTGTGCCTCACAGCTGCGCCAAATATGCCCATTTCAGCATAAATGGCAGACAACTAGTGCCTGACGCTGGTTTTCAACTGCACCCTACGTGGGTCATACTGAAAGGTTTTTTGAAAATAAAAAACGGAATAATGTAGAAGTTAATATTTTTATTGCTTTTAGAAGTAGTCTCCGTTCCTTTTGAAGTATCGTCGCATGCGATGGAACCATTGACTGAAGTAGTGGGCCCACTCTTATTTAGAGATTTCTTCCCTGCCTTTTTCAAACGCAGCCATGATGACATCTGCATGGTTCATAAAACGAATTCCTCTCTAAGTTTATCTTTTATTTTTGGAAATAAATAAAAGTCATAAGGTGCCAGGTCAGGACTGTATGGAGGATACTAACTCCACACTTTCGATAGACAAATATTCGATCCGTCTGGCGGAGTGAGCTGCAGCGTTGTCGTGGTGAAGGAGAATCCTGCTTCTTGGGTGCTGCTGTCTAATAATTTCCAAGACAACTGGTAAACAATGACTGACATACCAATCTGCAGTAACAGTATTTTTATCTTCTAGGACAATTGATGCGGAATGACCCGTCCGTCCAAAGAATGAGGCAATCATCTTTTTCCCTTGATTCTGCCCTTCTTTACTTTCGTCGGTAAATCATCGAATAGAAACATCCATTGCGCAGATTGTCTTTTGGTTTTTCATCCCTTGTGACGATGTCAAAAACAGCATTCGAGTCACCTCCGTCATACTTTTCAAGCATTGAGCGGCACCAATCCAACGATGGCGTTTTTGATCTTCCGTCAAATTATGAGGAATCCAGTACAAATCTTTCTAACACCTAAATGTTCATGTAAGACTTTTTGTACTTGACTCATACCAATTCCTAAAGCTGCCCGAATATGTTGATATGTCACCTTTCGATTAGCTTCTATCATTAGCCGCACAGTACTCACGATATCTTCAGTAGTAGCTGTAGAAGGTCCTTCTCGCGAATCATCAGTGAGTTTGCTTCGACCACGTTTAAACTCATTAAACCGGTTGTAAACAGTGGCATGGGATGGAGCTTTGTCATGAAATGCTAATCGAAGTCTATCGTAACATTGCTGTTGAGTAAGATCGCAACGAAAGCCGTAATAAATAATTGAACGAAAATTTTCTTTAGTCAAATCCATTTCGACACACGACAAACACTTTTTAAATTGCCGCCAATTTGTTAAAACAAATAACATATGAATTCATTACACATCTATAGATTCCCAAAAGAGTTCCTAATTCGAAATTTAAATAAATTTTTAATCGGCAGCTTTATTCACTGCCGTAGGTATACCAAAAACTTTCAGTGTGTATGTTATATGTGAGGACGTCTTACGGATGTAAATTAGTTTTTAGTGTGTATAAATATTTAAATTAAAAAAAAATATATAATTATGTGTAACAAATAATAATAAAATTGATTAGATATTTGTGTAAAAATAATTTATTTATTAAAACTTTATGCACAAGTAAAAACTGTACAAAGGCGGACTTAATGCCTTGTTTTTTAAAAATAATTATAGATAATAATATTTTTTTGCACTTCATTGTTGGTTTTTTGAGAAGCTACAGGTTTCCTCCCTTGTTTTCTTGCAGCTGTTTCAGGACGGCCCCCACTCCTAGCATCTGTGTATAGGCAATGTGTATTGGTCCCAACATAATAATTTTTTAATTTTATCAAATGATTCTTGGCACGCTTTGGTCCAATCAAAGGCTTGTCGTTTCCCAAGGACAATGGATCCAAGTATATTGCTATTTTTGGTACATTTTCATGAAAAAAATGTATCTTTCCTAAAAATTTTATCTCAATTTTTTGCGTTCTTGGTGTTGGAAAATTCGTAATCGATATCAAGTTGTGTTTTAGAGGTCTAACTGAATTATTCTGTATTATGTGACCCAGATATTTTACTGGAGCAGCTGCAAACGTGCGTTTTGAAAATTTTAGTCTTGAAATAGCGGTGTTAGATGCCTGACATGATCAGAAAAAGTTTTGTAGAAAATAAAAATGTCATCTATGTTATTTATTGCGAACTCTGCAAGTTTGTGTTTTCTTATTATTCTCTGCAATATTGCTGGTGAGGTTTTCAGGCCAAATGGCACAAGTCCACTGGAAATGACCTTCTCATGTGACCAATGCAGTTTTGTGTCTATCCGTGTCACGGAGAGATATATCCAGTAGTTAGTAGTCAGTAGTAGTTAGTGTAGCTTATATCCAGTGTAGAGAAGTATTTTCGTAAATACTTCGAAGATATCGTTATCTTCTTTTGACCATTATATCATCATTATGAGGAAACGGTTGTGATTGTAGCACAACAATTTTGCTTAGGTCTCTAAAATCTATGCACAATCTTGATCTTGTGTTTTCATTCTTTTTAACCGACTTCTAAAGGAAGGAGGCTATCAATTCCGTTTTTTTTTCGAAAGAGTTTCTTTGGTTGATGAACAACTCTTTCAACTTTTTGAATCGTTATATCAGAAACAGTGGCTCTTAGCAAAAAAAGTATTTAAACATTTTTATAGATAATTAACTGATCTACAGTTTATGTCTGAACTAATTTTATGATAAATCTTACCGTGTTGCTGAAAATCACGAAAACCCCGTTTTTGTGACTCCGGGTAATTTTTTTCCAGGTATCGGATCGATGAGGATTTTTTAGATTTCATTTATGATAGTGTTTTGAACAATCCTACCAATTTTGAGCTGGGTGCGAATTTTTGTACCTTCACTACTATTTTTGGTCTAATTTGACCTATGTCTATAACACAAAACTAAACAACTACCTATTAAAAAAACAATTACCTTTGTCTATTATGCAAAATTAAACTTTAATTACTAATAAAATAACTTAAATTTCGGAAGTCCGTGTCGTTGGTTTTGTATTTTAGTTTTTTTGTCACCGAGTTCCGAAATTAAAGTTATTTTTCACTTTGTAGTGTTTTTTCATCAAAGTATTCATTTGCCATAGCCACTGTCAATTATATCCAAACACTTCTAGTTTGATGTCTTTTATTTTTTTGTATTTCGCATTGTATTGTTAGCGTTTGAGGTAAGAATATGTTTGTGAAGTGACGTTGCTTCATACTCCTTAGGGATAAGGAAAACTTTATCATATTGTGTAATAATTGAGGTTATGGCGATATAGGTTGACTTTCCATCTGTTGTAGCTTTTGATTTGAATACAAGTTTTAGCTTCTCCATTTTCTTCATAATTTCTAGAAATTTCGTTGTATAAGGTTTTATTTGTCCAGTGTAGTTAGGTGCGGTGACAGCGTTAATCAAAACAATCGAGTTTCTCTGTAATAAAATATTTATATTTGTTTAACACTAATGACTAAATATAACATTATATTATTAAGTAAAAACCTTACCAGTAGTAAAAGAAACGACATTACAATATCAATTCCTAACAAACAGTTACCTCACTTTAATAGTTTACACTATGGTTCTAACTCGACCACACTAAACTACTCACCACAAACTAAAGGCAGACGGTCTACCACTGTAATGGCGCTAGTAGCGCGGCCTTTATTCGAAATAAAGAAAATATATTTTCCTTTCATAAATATTTGTATAATAACTTAGCGTTATATCACAAGGGTTCGGCAGCCCTCAGAAGTTTTATGAAAATATCAGAGCCTATTCAGCACATTAATGTAATTATGTTTCTCAACATGTGAATGTGCCAACTACTTTCGAGGCAAAAGGGACCTATATAGTCTCCTGATCTTCTGCGTACTTCGCCAATATCCATTCAGTTTGGCTGCCGTGACCTTAATTTGGTGGGCAAGATAAATACATAAAAATAAAACAAGATCGAAGTACATATGAAAAATATTGCATACAACGTAAGGAACAAAAACAAAATCCAGTTAAAACCAGCGCACGCTCGACCTAACTATGGTAAAAAATCTATTTTGGTTGAAGGAGCACGGCTGTTCAATAGTTTGCCGGAAGATATAAAAAAATGTGACAATGTAAATACATTCAAACGTAGATTACGGCAATACATCGCAACCTTTGAAATAACATAATACAGAATATGCCAATACAATGTTTCCAACACCCTAGAGGTAACTAATGTTAATAGTACTAATTATACTCACTTAAGTATCTCATTATAAGCAAACTGTTATTTAAGTTCTTATGAGAAATAAAGTTCTTTAACCCCAAACCCAAGTAGCTATAAAATGATTTAATTTAAAGACCGCATAAGGGTTGGACCTCATCTGGCAGCACGGAATCGCCTTTTTCCGTCGCCCTTTCTCTTTCTGTCGCTTAGAACTGCCATTTGCTAGACCGAGACAGAAAGCATAATGCGATAGCACGCGGCGGAATCCTCGAGGCGATCGGCATCACGGACAAAATGCAATGGTCGGCAGGGAGACTCCGGAACGCTGAAGCGCGCGATAGCATGCTAACGCATCCTTTCACCGCCGATCACTTGCTATCGCATGCTGTCTCACTCTATCGTACAATGGCGCACGCGGCCGCTCGTCAGCTCAGTGCAGCCTGTTCATTCATGCCGTACGGATGGAAATAACAATGATACACGTGTACACAATGTACAAAATACACGCTAGAATCACTGCTCTCTCTTCCGTGGTCCTATCCATCTCGCGCTTGAAACTAAACTGATCATGAAAGAACGCGGCAGTCCGCAGTATGCCACCCATGCTACAGCATGCTGACGGGTGCGATCGCCTTTTTTGTCTGCGGAATGCGACAGCGCGCATTCGCATGCGGCAGCATACTGCAGCACGTGGTAGCACAGGCGGAACAAATGCGATTCCGTGCTGGCAGATGAGGTCCAACCCTAATAATGATACCTATAACATTTCAATAATTATAATGACTAAACTAAAGATAGTAATACATTGACAGTACGTAGGTATAAAACATAAACAAACATACCTACATTATTAAATCATAACATTATCTCTTAAACATAACAATTTCTGAGCAGATTATAGACAATTTTTCCGCGACGATAAGACGTATGGAAATCTATGCAAAAACGCACACGCTCAGACCAAATAAAATCAAGACATAGCGATTTCAACAGTGACGTGAAGCCAGTTTGGTAAATATTTGTGCACTTAGTGAGGTGTAGTTTGGGGCTAAATTGGGTTGTAAATGTGTGCGTTCGAGCGTGTATGACACAGACACAGAGCAAGGTGTAGTTTTACATGCTTTACTGTATTGTTCGCAGCGCTTTCTTGATTTTTATTTGGTCTGAGCGCTCAATGTGGACAAATAGACTGCTGGGATTGCATACGTTCTATCGCTATCGTTGTGGACAAATTGTCAGCGAGAAAATTGTCCGTCGTCTGCTCTCATTATAAAACCAATGACTGTTATGGAGATTTTGTTTTTATTTCACCAGCTTCAAAACAGGAGGTTATGCTTCCTTTTTCACCGATTTCTCAGTGGTTACTAGCCGATTTAAGTGATTATTTATTCATTTTGGTAGAAGATGCCCGCGATGTGGTCCCATGTCAAATTTATAACTTAGCTTGAGTAGTTTAAATACGTTCAATAATAGGTTTTTAATCCAGTTCGTCTGTTGTACTTTTTAGTTGAACATATAGTATGAAAAGTAAAAAATAAAGTTATAACAAAAAAACTTTTATAAAAAAAAAACCGTCTTCCAAAAAAAAAACCACTACATAGTGAAAAATAACTTTAATTTCGGAAGTCGGTTTATTTGGATCTGTATTTTAATTTATGTTACTGACTTCCGAAATTAAAGTTATTTTTCACTTTGTAGTAGTTATTTTTTGGATGTCGGTTGTGTTTTTTTTTTGTAAAGACGTTTTTTGTTTTTCACTTTTTAGTTATAGTACCTACCCCTCACCAATTCGAAAACGATCGTTTTACACGTTCACGTCCGTTTGAAGGCGGTTTTTATTTATTTTAAAATAATGTATTGTTGATTTTTCATAAACCGCTCGACCAATTTCGATAAAATTTTAATGGGACTACCTTGGAAGTATACCCTTTGAAACAAAAAAGAACTTTCCTAATCAGTTCAGGCGTGTTCGAGTAATCGGTTCCGATAAGGATACGATTGGAAGTAGAATTAAAGATGAAAATGGCTGGGTACCTATTACTCTTACTGTTACAACATTTCCGGCAACAAGAGGATACGGAGATGTCGAGTGCCAAATGTTACCTTTGATTTTAAGTTGGGCAGTTACGGTTCACAAGTTACAGAACTTAATTAGATATTATTTTTGTACGAACTGAACATTTTGGCATATTGAACCGTATGAAGTAAGCTCAACGAAAGATAACTGCTGTAAATCGTTGAGGAATTCCTTCGACTGTCTATGGTCTCCATCATCAGACCTGTAATGGCACTTATAACCCATATGGGTGCTAAGTTCTCATCAATAGAAATAAATTAAGTCCAAACACAAGGTAATTGCAGTAAATCGTTGAGGAGTTCCCTCGACTGTCTGTCGGATCCATCATCAGATCTACTCCAGACCTTCATTAAATAGAAGTGCTTTAAAATACTTAATGAAAAATAATTACAAACGCACTAGTCGCCACTACGATTTTCGAAGGTTCCCCTCGATTTCTCTGGGATGCCATCATCAGATCCTGGTTTCCTTATCATGATACCACCCTGAGATATCTCCTTTCCAACAAAAAAACAAAAACCAAAACACACATAATAAAAATAAAAAATATATACGGTCGAATTGATAATCCTCCTCATTTTTTTAAGTCGGTAAAAAAAACAATTGGCTTAAAAAAACGACAAAAAAGTGAAAAATTGTTTTAGTTTCGGAAGTCGATGGCAATAAAAAAAGCGAACGACTTCCAAAACTTCATTTTTTTCAAGCCGGTTATTTTTGTTGTAAAAAGTTTTAGACCTACCTATTCTAAATTTATAATCTGAATTGCTACTTGAATGATTGTACTTTACTGTTTTCTTTAATAATTATCATAGTGGAATGATAAACTAGCCGTAGTATATTAAAACAAAAGAGGTTCTAGAACAGTTCCTGGGGAACTACTTTCTAAAATAATATAATATATTATGAGACAACATCCACACAAGGTCTTCAGGTCCCGAACTAGGCAGAGCCTGTACTACGGTAACCTGATGACTGATATACATACTTATATACATATACACACCCAGACACAGGTCAGACAGACATGTTCATGTTCCGGGACCAGCGGCTCAGAAGGTAATAAATAATAAAATAGTACTATATGACGTCATGCTGTTCACCGCTTGGCGGCGCATCACCCCAAATGGGGTGATGAAATTTTTACCCGTTGGCGGCTCATCGCCCCATATGGGGTGATAGTACTGTGTCGTCATATTATTGCTTATTTCTTCTAACCTCTGTGTTTTGGAACGGTTCTCTCTGTTTTATTTGAACGAACGAGAATATCCGCCGTAAAAAAAGCATCACTGGCCGACAAAAATGTGTCTGTGGTGAAAAAATAAATTGTCAAAGTCAGTCCGTGAATTTGCGACGTCACACATAACATCTGTTCAAGAAAAACATCGTATTTTTGCTAACGGGTGCGTATTTTTGAGTAAAGTACTGATTTATTGGTTAATTATAATATAGGTAATGTGTGTGCAACGGGGTTTTACCCAGAGGTAAGTATATTTCAATTTCTGTGTGATTTTCGGTGCCGTGTAAGTCGCAACGGACTTTTGTCGGAATGTTTTCGTAGTGTTTTTGATAATTTTGACCAATTCTGTGTAAAAAGTAAAACAACTATCGCATTGAATAGTTACTCGATAATAGTTTTCAAGCAAAACATATACGCAATCGACAAAATTATGATAAGATTAATAGTTTTTGTACAACGGTTCGGCGGAAATCATAAATCAATGAACTGTCAAGATGGCCGCCACCGTAAAGCTAGGATCATACCGGAGAAATTTCGTACGGTCATCGGTCAATTTTTTTTGTTGTTTTTTATTGATTTCTTATTTTGAACTATGTTTGTTTGTTTGTTTTGAAGATGTTGTTGGAATGTTTTTTGAAGAGTTTTTTTTGCTCTTTCTTTATTTTTTGTTTACTTTGCTTTCAGTTTAGAAATGGATGCTAACGCTAACGGTAAGCGTGGTGGTGGAGGTCGTGGGCGTCCACGCGGCACGCGTGGGACTGCTGGGAGTGGTTTAGGGCGCGCACGCGGGAGCCGACGCTCCCTGGAGTTCAGCGAAATGTTTGTGCTTTTTTCTGTTTTTTATTTATTTATTATATTTGGTTACCTATTTTAGATCCTTACCAAAATGTTATCTTTTACAGGGAGTCGGAATTATTATTGCAACAGGCAATCGAGGAGGGAGAAGATGAGCCGATGCAGTAAGTAAACGCCGCTGACAGTAGCCGACCACTTCGGGAGTTTTTGTAAACGCGCTATGTGGTGCCGCCATTTTGTTTTTTATTTTATTGAATTGACCCAGTGACATTCTGGCTGCTAAGACAAATCTAACGACATATAATTTATCAAAATCGGTCCATCTGTGTAGACGGTACCAACGAATATTACTTACATACATTGGAAAAACATTACCCTCTTTTTTTGCAGTCGGGTAATAAAAATTCTTGCATTCATCCTCCCATTGAAACCGGGATTGGGACCTGTGACTCCTCATTATTATTTGTATCACACATGTTTTATTACTTACATACATTGGAAAAACATTACCCTCTTTTTTTGCAGTCGGGTAATAAAAATTCTTGCATTCATCCTCCCATTGAAACCGGGATTGGGACCTGTGACTCCTCATTATTATTTGTATCACACATGTTTTTGCAAACAATAGCTTTTAACCTGTGATGTATATCCAATGTAACCCGGGCTTTATGGGTGTCACGTGACACTGTGATTTGTCAATATTCCCGATTTGTGACATTTCTTTACTTGTATTTTTTTTCGATGGCTATTGAATAACATGTGTGATACCTCATTGGAAAGGGCATTTCTTGTAGAATATAGTTAGATTTATTGTATTTTCTTTACTCAAACTTCACTGAACAAAAAAGACAAGAAATGTTAAGTACGCTTTTTCGTAAGTGGGAATTCCTTCAATCTATCCCATGTATTTCTGTATTGAATAGACCTATGCACTTAATATTTACGCATAAGTTCCTCTATGAATGTAGCTTTCAGATAGTAACTATATTTTTAAGTTTCGTGAAACTGTATAGTCGTAATAATTTATTTAATTTTGTTGAAAATTTTTTCACCGTCGGCAAATGTTTTGTGCCAGTTTTATGCCTGTAAATAAATATTTTTTTACTATGAGGTGTGTTTGTATTTTTTTTCGTATGAAGATAGAACCCTTCCACCAATAAAAGCCATAAAATATATATGGTATCGCTTTACTTTTTGAAATAATAATGTTTAAAGTTCACATAATGTTATTTTTCAACCATAGTCAATATTTACCAATTATTCTAATAAATTAGAGACGAAATGTCAACAAACACTTAACACCACCCGAAAGGGCCATTCATAAGCTCTAACAAAAACATAACTTGAGATTACGCCCGTTGCCAACGAGTAAACAAAAAAATGTTTTGTTCAGTGCGGCCATGTGGCGCGTAGCGATGCGTCATTGTGTGAGCCGCCGGTCGTTGGGGAATTTCCGATGTTCTAGCGCTGCCAAGCGGTTCAACGCCTCATTTTACATTTTTACATATGAAATTGAAAGGTCCCTTGATATAGTTGAGAGACGCTTGAAGTATCTTCGGTGGAGGCCCAAGCCATTCTACTTGGAAGTTTTCTATTAGCGTCGCCACAATTGTATCCCTTTCTAGTTCAGCTATGCGACGACCTGGAGACGAAAAAATTCAAATATAACTATGCTCGCGATTGAATATAAGGGTGTAAGGAGACCAAGTAACAGTCTGTATGCCTAGCGATGGGTACGCGTCAACGCATGCTTTTTCATTCGCGCATACGTTTTTGTTTTGAGCTGGCTTCGTCTCATCAAACATTTTTTGCACTTTCTATTAAATTATACATTGAAATGCAATTCAAGCGGAGTAATGTCATTTACCTATACAACTACGGACTCCGAAGCCAAAGGGTTGATGGGCAAACGGATTGGCATTCCCGTAGTAAAGTGGATCATCTTTACTGGCTAACCACTGCTACGGGATGTACTCTCGAGGCTTGGGGTAGTTTTCGTCCATCAGGGACATATCTCGGTGGGCGAATACAACCTGCATCTGAAACGGTAAGCCAAGCACAATTTAAATAAATAAGTGCTATTTCGTAACCGGTACAAGAACAGCCAATACAACAGTCGTGTAATTATTTACTAATTATAGTAAACCTATTTGTTAAAGCATTGAGTTGCAAGATATGAATAAGCAGAGGGAAAGACATACATACAAGCTTGCAATAGCCGGGAAATAATTTGAAAGCCTTAAAAATATTACAAAGGAGAATGAGTAATGATGGGCCCACCTCTCAATAGGAATAAGACACTCATAAATGAATAGGTATGTTTATGCAGAATAAAACTTATTATTACGACTAAGGTCAAAAGTCAGTACTTTCGGAGTTATACTACTTATTATACTGCCATAAAAGTGACCGTAGTTTACTTCGTTATAAGATAAACTATGGCCAGACTCAAAACGGACGGCACCTATCTGCTTGCTCCTTACCTGCGCCCCCACCCTACCCGCTGCGCCCGCCGCTTGCCCGGGCGCATTTGCAAATGGCGATCAGTCATATTGCAGTGAACATCTTCGAGACGGTTTATACGTTATAGAAAAATGTACAGACAAAACGATTTACATGATTTAATAGAATATAATATACCAGCAGAGAATGTGTGGTTGCTGCGTGGTAGGATACAGTCACGCCACGTAAGAGCAAGAATATACTATTGCTATATATTAATTGATCGAAACCAAGTTGGAAGAAACGCGATATCACAATATTATTGCTCTTGCTTGACCGGACGGCGAACTGTAGGAAGTTGCGCTCACACTATTTCTTTGATTTGGTACCTAGGAGTTGGGAGACATCAACCATTCGTGGCCCCCGTGGGTTTTTTAAATGATGTAATTGTCTTTGATGTCCAAGACGAATAATAAATCTCTTTTGTTTTAAAGTGTACTTATTATTACTATTTTACCTTATAAGTATCCATAAAGAATATGTTAGACTGACGACTTTAAGACGTCGTATCTCCGAAAGTACTAACATTTGACCATAGTTATATTAGTAACTAATGTTCCACTTAAAAAGCCCTATCCAACGGTATATCAGATGTTACTATTGAAGGGTGGGCCCAGACTCCATACATTCATTTCCCATTGTCCTTTACATCTTTAGGTATCTTATAGCCCAAAACATTATATTCCTTTGATATCTTCCGCATATTTCCCGATACTACCGGCATTATTCTCAACGATTCTTTGACGCAAGCCCTTAGGTGTGGTCTTTGTTCCAAGTTTGACATTATTTCCTCCCTTAGCTTGGCTGGTTTGTCCGGGTGTTTAGCCAGAAGGTAGAGAGTTGCTGTTACTGTGTTGGCGGCCTGAGTAAAATAAAAAGTGTTTTAGTCAAAGATTCATGCATTCCAGTAAGGTGCTCAATTTTCTCTATCAAATTTTGTCCAAGTTGTACGTACCGTATCTACACCTGCAAACAACATATCACTAGCCATAATATAAGCCACTTCTTCGTTGATTTCTAACAGTTTTCCTAAAACGCTTTTTTCATTCTGAGATTTGTTGTTGACCTGTTCCTTTCCTTTTTTAATGAAGTGTTTTGTTAAACTGGAATCAAGAAAATGTCACATCATTAACATACTCGTATTGTTCACTATTTTTTATTTAGTTATTTTATTAAAGGACACAAAAGCTAGGGCGAATTAAATCAACATTGAACTTACTTTTCATGATGCTCGTACAATTTCATAGCTTTCTTGAACATTGGCGTTGAAAACCATCTCCAAAGATTTGGTTTGAAATCCAATTCATTCGCTACAACAAATAGGTCGTGGACGCACTGGATCAACTGCCACTCTGGAGAGTCTGCGGGCAATTTAGGATCGAAGCAGTTTAAGCGGCAGCCAAGAGCGACTGTGCCGATAGATTCCAGGGCCCATAAGTTCATTTACTTATCTAAGTCGTTACTAATCATGTTCTTTTCGTCACGGTTGGCTTTCATCCTGGAAATAACTTGGTTCATTAAAAAATATATTTTAGTGCTAACTTCTTGTTGTTCAAAAATTTCCTTTTGATCATGTCCTGTGCTACTTCATCAAGTACTGTGGCATACTGTTTGATCGTCTTCGGTTGTAACATCACTGGGTTCACTGTTGAGCGGAATTCTTTCCACGGCTCACCGTGGCTGGAAGCATTATATTATCTTTATTTTTTTTTCATTCATTAGTTTGATCGGGATTGTTAAAATGCTGTTTCTGATAACTACTAGCGTTAAAACACACTGTAAAATACTATAGCGAACGCAAAACCTCTGTATAGCGAGCCCACACTATATTCCCTTCAGCCGTTCCGTTCAGCCTTAACAAGAGTCAAGCATTTTAAGTACTAAGGACTGTAAGTCATTGAAGATTTGAAAGATGATATGGACATTGAACATACACATGTTGGCTCACAGGTTTACTAAGTACTCAGTGGATGTTAAAGTTACTTAATTCAAGGCTTTCTGTCTAACTTCTTACACGAGAAGCCTGTGTGGGTCAACTTTACTTAGACAGCCTATAATGCGTTGCATATTCAGTATAATAACGCGTTTAGAGAGTTACTGAGGCTCCCCAGGTTCTGTAGTGCTTCTAGTATTTTATTTAAGGCCAAAACAGATGATTTTTATGGTACAATAAGAAAGAAAGTGGCCTCAGTCGTACACAGGCTCTGGTGAAGTTCTAACGGCTTATTATTGGTGTTTGCAGCGCGACTTGACGGCATAATCTTCGGGTGGTTCACTGAGCTGCACATCAGTACACCCGTCGTCGGTAACTTGGCCGGAGAACATGATGTAAATTTAGTGAAGTGGTGGTCGTTCTTAATTTTTCATTCATACATTAAATGAATATCGCGGAACGAGTGGTTTGAAACTATTTCGGCGGATCACTACCATACCAAACTGCGAATAATCTGCCGAGAGTAGAATACTACCATGTGTGTTTCTAAACGCGTTTGACCTTCATTATTACTAAACTAATTTCGGACGAAATCGTTTGATAGATTCAGCCATTAAAATAACAGTCGTATCGTGTTGTGGCAGAGTCGGGTTTTGGTAGTTGGCTGTTTGTTGTTGAGTATTGAAAACTCGTGTACCTATCATTGTTGACGTGAACTTATCAAAGGTGTAGATTGTTTGATATTAGAAGGTTGAAAATAGTAGTGGTAAAATAAATAATTACTGAAAGTCCATTTATTTCCCATTTTATATTAATGTAAGAGTATTTTGAAGGCTTTTGCCTTAAACACCACCTGAAGTCCCATTACAGAGCCTTGATGAACGCCTAGCCTTAGTTGGTTTTTGTAACAAGATTCACTGTATATCATAAACATTCTGTAGGTGGCTACAACAGGGCTGGGCCCCTCAGGGCGCACTCCAATTATGCTGAGGGCTATCGAAAAAGGTATATTGGATGACCATTATACAGTGCCAAGATTAAAAATGGATATGGTTGAGTTGCACTTTGATGTGGCGCCATCTGTATGACGAATGTGTTACTTATAAGACAAGTATTGTGAACAATTTACCTATGTGTATGTGTATATATGTCATTGTGTGGTGTACCATTCCTTCCACTTACGGCACCGATACAAAATCCCGTTAGCATAGCGTTAAATGTACAGTGTACATTGTTGCTACCTTCTTTTGTTTTTCGTCCAGATGTTTAATTGCATCTATTTCCGTGACTAGCGTTAAAAATTAAATATAGTTTAAACGTACCAGTACGTTCACCATAATTTTGCCTTCCCCAATGTCTTATTTCTTGGAAAACCTCGGTCCGTGTTTTGCTTTGAAAGTTTCGTCAAAAGCCATAACTTTGTGTGTTAGTTCAGGTGGAACTTTGACTACATCAATAACAAGACAAAAGAAGACGTTTCAGTTTTGTACGGGACTCCGGCCATAACATGTACGCTTTACAAAACATGGGAAACGAACCCCTGAATACAATAATTTTTTTTTTGTTTCACGATAACTAATATTTTTTTAGGCACTAAATTCAAACTGAAAATGTTTGACGTTTGACGACCATCGACAGCCAGCCATGGCAGGTTTGAGAGATGACATGACCTAGAATTGTCAAAACTGTTGTTTTCGTTATTTTATGTTTATTTCAACAAATATTTGTATGACCTGCAAGTAGTTGTTCCGGGTCTGGCTGTTTGTGTATGTGAGTTTAAATGTTTGTAAACGCACCCACTATAAAGGAGAAATTCCTAGTGTGGGGCAATGTTTAAAAAAATATATATAGGTATGACCGTCAAAAGTGGGAGACACGATCTAACCTTTTTAACCATTTCTGGGTTTCAGCTCATCTTGATTAAATGTTATAAAACTGTTAACCGTTATACAAAGCCTAAGTCGTAAGAAGTTCAAAATAAAGAAATGAAACGCAAAATACCACCGAAAGCCACGAAGTCAAGACTAACGAGACTGACAGATCAGATGTGATGTCAATAGCAATGTACGCACGGCTACAGAACAAGCTATATATATCCAGTATAAGCTGAGCTCGCTTTGTATAGGATTTCCTTACGATGAGAGGTCAGTGTAAACTGGAAATGTATAGCTTGATGTGTAGCCGTGTGTACAATAAATATGTTTGAGTTTTTCGTCCAGAAGTACCTACAAATCTACCACACAAAAATTATTTTTTTTCATTTAACTATGAATCGCACTTTCTTATAAATCCAAAAAGTTGTGTACGTAGCTATCTTTCTATCCTATCTTAATAGCACATAAATACAGGCCTTTCATATGTATATAAATAACGTCTACGTGATATTATTATGTTTAAAGGTAACATGATTTCTGGACGACAGCAGTATGCAAGTAAGACGACGCCATGATCAATAGAATATGGCAATACGTAATTTGAAAAACTATTATTTTTGTGCCAAAGTAATCAGGGGAATATTCAGTAAAGAATATTTTTCCTTGATTCGTGGATTTTTTTCCTCTTTTTTCATTACCGTACACTTTATGGCCGAAAATGAAACATCACCTCTAAACCATTAAGTAAATGGTCTCACCACAAGATAAAACGTGTCATGTAAAATAATGTTAAGTTGTAACTCAAAAACACATAGACCTTCAAATGTTCAACCTAATATTCATGACGTAGGTAGACCACGAGTCGCATTTAATGTAGATCTTAGGTCTAGTCTTATTTAGCCAAAAACGAACTCGAAATACCTTGACAGGCACAATATTTTCAACTAAAAGTAAGTAGGCAACTGACTACTTTGTCGACTTATAAAATATTCATTTTCATGAACAAAAATCACGACCATCTACTTTGAACTTCACCATAGAAATCTTTTTCATTATTAATGTTATAATCCAAGCTAACATTTATTTTTGAGTGAAGAATCAAAAGAAATTTGGTTTTGTCTACTTCGTTCTTAAATCTTTAACAGGTTACTTATTTCAAAAGAGAAATAGTGTCGTGTAAAGATAAGTAAAGTAAGTATTAAAGTAAGTTTCTGAGTTACATTACGATAGCGAGCGAGTTGTATTGATCTGTCCTTATCTCTTGCACGCAATAATGACGTCAGTTCGTTGACAACGGCTGTCGTTGTGTGATTCGTGGTACAGGAAAGCGGTCGGTACAGCAGCTATCAACATTTGGTTTTTCCGGTTCAATCCTGTTTAGATTGCGTTCGAAGTGATGCGCATTTTTTCGTTTCCGTATTTGTTTAGTTTTTTGTTGTTATTAATCCGTTATTGTTAGTTTTTCTTGTTGATTTTAACTTCTATTGTGAGTGGTTGGTGATTTGAATTATGGAAATTCAACCTGGCAGCTCTAGAACACCTTTGAAAGATATCAATTCAACACGAAAAAACTCCCTTTCAATAAAAATGTTTTGAACCCCTGAATGTTTGTTTACATTCTTTATCTCGTCTCGTTGGCCTTACTTTAGACTAAATGGATGTTTCTTTTGCTTCATGTCAAGCTAATCCTGTCCCTATTCCAATTAAACATGTTTTGTCAAGTTGATTACTGTGGAAAATTATATGGAATTTATTCCTTAAGTAGCTTTTGCACGCGGCTTCGCACGCTTGGATGTCGGAAAATATCCCACGTGAACGTACTACCGGTATTAAAGGTACCCTATGTGTTAATCCAGGTTATTAGCCAAATTTCATCCAAATCCGTTCAGCCGTTTTTGCGCCAATCCAAAATATACATCCAGACAACGGACAAAAATTCTAAAAACTATATTTTCGGCATCAGACTCGTGCTCATACCTCGTAGCAATTACTTGTTTCAAAAATACCTAATCTGCAGTTTGGACTTGGTTACTATTTTTTAATATGTATAGATATAATTATGTAGATTGTTCATCTATTTGCACAGTATTGTCAAACAATATATTATTCCGAGTACCAGTATTTTATTTATACTATACACCCGCTTGGAGCCACTCTATTCTACAAGATAAAACACCGCGAAAATAAAATAAATGCCCCAAAACAATGACAAATTATGGTCATCACTCACGAAAGGAACTCGCTGGACGAACAAAGTCGAAAATAGGGCAACCAGTAATAAAAGTAATCCGAATGAACAAAATAACTTTCGAAGTAAGCTATATCTACGATGTGTTGTGGGAACTTTGTACACGAAAGTTGAAGGAAACCGAACTTTTGTAACGTTGATTAAATTGAATGAACAGCCGGTCGATTTTGTAAAAACCTCACCGTGATAACTTAGGTGAAGTGAGCTATCATTCCACCTGATGCTAGCGATTGACACTATCGACAACTCACTTCAAGCTCACTTCACCTAAGTTATCACGGTGAGATTGTTACAGAATAGCTCGGCTGAAAGCAAGCGATACTTTCAGCTCATTCAATTCAATTGGTTTTCAAATGACTATCTTCAATGGAATTTTAATTTATTTATATTTAGAATCTAGGAGAACTGATTGATGTACGCTTATGTTTGTGAGTTACGGATTGACTAGATTAAGTAAGAGGAAGATTAAAATAAGAAAACGGAGGTATTATTGCAAAGCGTTAATTCCAAAGCAACAGGAGACTAAGTACAAAATTAATTTGACATTTAGGTGGAACGTCGCGTTCGTCAATATGACAGAAGGTTGCGTTCATATATTTTCCTCACATGTGAAATCGGGATTAAAATATCATGGCTAATTTTGATAGCTATAAAAACTAACTAAATACTTTATTTATGGTAACAGTGGCGATAGTAATATGGAGAAATGATTTATCTCTTTGCTGAAAGGTGTTGAACTGAAAAATCCAAGAAAATACAAAATAATGATTTAGTGAGCATCTGTGATAAAAAATGTAAGAGTTAACGTCGAGGAAAAGAAACAAGTTACCACCAAAGCAATAAAAAATAAGGAAAATAAATTATCTCTTTGCTGAAAGGTGTTGAACTGAAAAATCCAACAAAATGAAAAAGAATGATTTAGTGAGCATTTGTGATAAAAAAATTAAGAGTTAACGTCGAGGAAAAGAAACAAATTACCACCAAAGCGATAAAAAATAACGAAAATAAAATTAATCACCAGGCTTACAAGTTTTCAGAACTGATTAAACTTCCAAACAAGTGGCAAACAATATGATTTATAATAACAATAATAATAATCCATTTATTATCAGGCGACACAGGCCCTTAAACAAATAAATACATTAATCTAAACATACATATTTTTATCATAAACAAAACTTGTATTAATAAATAAGACTTATGACTATGTTAGTAGCACTTCACTTTGCACTAGCTTGACTTTGTGCTGTGCTGTGGTATTGTCCGCGAAAGCGACGGAACACCACGTTCTGCGGCCAAAGGGCTTCTTTTATGACGAGGGGTACAATTCGGTGCGCGCACCACGACGCCTTAAAGTTGACGTTGTGGCGCGACTCCAGTAACTGCAACCTCGGCGTGTAGCTTGTCTTCTGGCGCACGTACTCCATGATGTCCTCCACCTTAGTGATGTAGTCCAGGCGCGAGATGTACAACGGAGTATTCAGCTTTGCAGCACGCAGGCTTACTTCGGGCCCCATAGGAGCTTTGCCGCAGCGGTTCTTGTTAGTTTGTGATCGGCACTTCAACCTCTGCACCGTCACGAAACCCTTATCATTATCAGCCCTAATTGGCGCCTTTTCTGGCATAGGCTTTATATTTGGAGCACCAGGGGCACTCCGGTGACGATAGCGAAGCCAACCCAACCAAATTTTGGACCGGGTTAGTCAGAGACGTTTGCATCCGTTCCACTCCGCAAGCACGCATGCATGCGCCTACCATGAACAGTCAATCCATCAAACATGCTTTGCAGACCGGCTTACCTTTTCGACCAAGGCATGAGCAAACCGCATTACACATGCCGATACAAAAGAAGATAGGAACTTGATAAAATGCTTAAAATATGTATGCTACGGTCAAACTGTGATGGTTCATTTAATAGAGTGCCTTAGCTGCAGCAGTAACACGTACTGCAAACCAAATCCAAACGTATGCGTTTCCGAATCGCATGTAATATTGAACGTTATTCCAACACTTATAATGCAGAAATCTGCATAGCTTAGTTCAGTTTATTACAAAAACATTTCTTCGATTGAAAAGTTTATTCCCCTTCTTCAATAAAGTAAGCAAAGGATTCGTAATAAGTAATTAAATTCCACTCAAAATTAAATATACATACTTACTTACGATATAGGTGACTCGTTAGGTTGTTCTGTTTTTGTGTTGTACCCCTCGATTTGAAGACAGTCACGTACCTATGCATTTGCTATAAAGCTGAAACTAGAAAGGTATTGTCGCGGACCTTTAGAATATATAATCATAATATAAATACAACAATAATCAGACATAGCAACATTACAACAATAACTCTATGCAATGGCAACATCGATGGTACCTCGCTGGAAGTACGCGCGAACCTGTCAAATCCACCTGACGCGGTAAGAACTAGTATTTTGTCTTGTTTAAGTTTAGCTAAAGTTTAGTCAGAAGCCATGTTGACTAAAGTGAGTTTGTATCGGGGTTGGAGCCGGCCATCTCTGGATTGAAAGCTGACTATCTAATGTTTAAGATTGATTAACTAAGTTATTCACTGAAACCAGTGTTTTGAGAATACTGAAATACGTAACGTACCGTAACGTACGTAATATGATTACGTGTAAACCAACGAGGTTGGCAAACTTTGTATGTTGTAGTTGTATGACGTATGTTATAACTGAAGCTTCTTGAGATCTCAATTAGTACTAGTATGATCGGTGAGTATGATTGAGGGCGGTGAGACTACCACGCCGTCCTCTATTAAAGGTCTGCAGACCCAAAGCCTTTCGATGAGTATGATTGAGGGCGGTGAGACTACCACGCCGTCCTCTATTAAAGGTCTGCAGACCCAAAGCCTTTCGATGAGTATGATTGAGGGCGGTGAGAATACCACGCCGTCCTCTACTAAAGGTCTGCATACCCAAAGCCTTTCGATGAGTATGATTGACGGCGGTGAGAATACTACGCCGTCCTCTACTAAAGGTCTGCAGACCCAAAGCCTTTTGATGAGTATGATTGAGGGCGGTGAGAATACCACGCCGTCTTCTACTAAAGGTCTGCAGACCCAAAGCCTTTTGATGAGTATGATTGAGGGCGGTGAGAATACCACGCCGTCCTCTACTAAAGGTCTGCAGACCCAAAACCTTTACGAGTGCCCTTGGAAGTGAGTTTCCAGGGGCGGAAACCATACCGATTTCCAGTTGTTGAGTAATGTATAAGATCTAATATTTGACATTTGGTTTCAGTAAATACCAATAATCTAAGATGCCCAAAGTTCTCGAATTATCAGTGTCATCGATAATATCTATCTACAGATGGTGAAAGTGGCCCCTCTGTTCAAGTCTGGTTGCTCTGCTCTGCTCTGTCTCCATAAAGAATCAATAAGCGAAGCAGATAAAGTAAACACAGGTACAAGTAACAAAATATATTTTTTCTCAGTCGCTACGTCCGCCTATGGTTACACCCTCAGAAGAGATCAACATAATACTCTAGTATTACCCGATTCCTTTAAATAATATAATCTTAACATATACGGGCAGACGCAACAACAGGTATTATGCCATGCTGGATCAATAAACAATAACTTTAGGAATAATTATATTTCTTTATACCACTAAGACTTCAATACTTCACAATAAACTGCACGAGACAACGTGGACTGAAACAAAAGGAGTGCTTTTAGTCAGTAATGGACATACAGCTAGCACGTGAAAACTTACACTTTAAAACCACGAAGTAGTAAATGAAAAGCTAATCCACAAGTAAACATAAAGGTGCTCTTCTCAGCTCTCATGATAACGGTGACAGGCCGCAATGTCGCCATCTTCGGAAGCGTTTTCATAGCGTTACATAGAAATCATTCATGTCACTGCCGTCTATCATAGCAATCGCCATCTTCGGAAGCGTTTTCATAGAGTTACATTGAAACCATTCATGTCACTGCCGTCTATCATAGCGATCGCCATTTTCGGAAGCGTTTTCATAGAGTTACATTGAAGCCATTCATGTCACTGCCGTCTATCATAGCGATCGCCAGCTTCGGAAGCGTTTTCATAGAGTTACATTGAAACCATTCATGTCACTGTCGTCTATCATAGCGATCGCCAGCTTCGGAAGCATTTTCATAGAGTTACATTGAAACCATTCATGTCACTGTCGTCTATCATAGCGATCGCCAGCTTCGGAAGCGTTTTCATAGAGTTACATTGAAACCATTCATGTCACTGTCGTCTATCATAGCGATCGCCAGCTTTGGAAGCGTTTTCATAGAGTTACATTGAAACCATTTATGTCACTGCCGTCTATCATTACATAGCGATTGCCAGCTTCGGAAGCGTTTTCATAGAGTTACATTGAAACCATTCATGTCACTGCCGTCTATCATAGCGATCGCCAGCTTCGGAAGCGTTTTCATAGAGTTACATTGAAACCATTCATGTCACTGCCGTCTATCATAGCGATCGCCAGCTTCGGAAGCGTTTTCATAGAGTTACATTGAAACCATTCATGTCACTGCCGTCTATCATAGCGATCGCCAGCTTCGGAAGCGTTTTCATAGAGTTACATTGAAACCATTCATGTCACTGCCGTCTATCATAGCGATTGCCAGCTTCGGAAGCGTTTTCATAGAGTTACATTGAAACCATTCATGTCACTGTCGTCTATCATAGCGATCGCCAGCTTCGGAAGCGTTTTCATAGAGTTACATTGAAACCATTCATGTCACTGTCGTCTATCATAGCGATCGCCAGCTTCGGAAGCATTTTCATAGAGTTACATTGAAACCATTCATGTCACTGTCGTCTATCATAGCGATCGCCAGCTCCGGAAGCGTTTTCATAGAGTTACATTGAAACCAGTCGTGTCACTGGAGTCTTTCATAGCGATTGGGCGACGTTGCCCCTTGCGCTTTGCAGCTGCGTTCGCCCTCGGAAGAGCACTTTTACTTACACGGTGCAACCGCACGTCGCATTCGGTCGGTCGTTCAATCGGATATAAGGTATTGATAAATAAAAGAAATACTAATATCCTTTATAGAGCTAATTATAATAATATATTTTTTTACAAAGTAAATACTCATGTCATTTTATGTATAAAATTCATCAATGTCAATGTGTGTTTAAAAATGCAGACATAATCTTTGAGGATCATGTAGATTGGTGTCTGAAATGGTATTTTGAGGAAAGAACCACACAGATTAAGTGGACCTATCCAGTCAGTGCACGCAATTTGTCAGTAAACGTGCAGCTCAACTCAGAACTTAAGGAGCTCAAGAATTCGACGAACCATACCAAAGAATGGACATTTAGATAGGCTGCATAAACTACTTAAAAAACTGCCAGACCATGATTTAAACAGAAACAAAGCAAAACCAAATAAATATATAAATTTATTGGAGCAGCTCAATTCCAAGCCTATGTGTCCTCAAATGGTTTTTGACAGTATAATAGGCATTCTGGCATAGTTTCCACTTTATAAAAGATTTGAATTTATTAAGGCTTAGATCTTGAATGTGGCTAGTAGGTTTACTATATGAATAAGAATAATTTATTAGTCCAATGTTACAAAATATAATTCACAATGTCTGTAACTAGACTATTTAACATGGTTATTTGAACAGTGGTCCCCAAACTAGGCAGCGCCTGTATCATGGGGGCCTTTTTTTTTTTTGAGAGTGGGAAATCTTCAAATAACTTCTCCCGCTCTGGGCGGAGCGGGAGGGCGTGTCAGACTCTTACTGACTAAAACCCACCCGTGTTCCTTCAGTTGCCTGTGCCTGGGGCCACGGGATCATGGGGGCCTGAGTTGCGTTATCTTAATTTTTTATTCGAGACATGTTTGCGTTAACTTCAGTTTAATTTCAAGCTGTTTGAAATTGGACAGAATACTTTATTAGGTAAGGGTAGTGAACTATCAAGATGAAATAAAATTAATTTGAACAAAATAAATAATTCTAAATAACGTTAATTGTGTGTGTGTGAGTGTGGTGGTGAGTTGTGGGTGTTTTTGTGTGAAGGTAATGAATGACTGAGTGAATGACTTGCTTGTAGAATTTGGTATTAACTCACTATTTCCTCAGTGTCGTTTTATGACAGGGAGAGAAGCCAACTTTTTGTCATTATTTTCAATAAATGGGTGTCAGTTACTGAAAAGAATGACAAAAAGACCTTTGATATCACATCATAGATATGAGTGAGTGAGTAAGACGGGCACCGTCTGGCCAGAAGACTGTTTGCATTAGGAAGAGGGACATGTAAGATACATTTTGAGACCTGGCTTTGGGAGTCAGGTCTGCGTTTAATAGATTTGTGTGCATGCAGTGCAGCACTATGTTATACTTGCGTTCTCAAAGAACCAATATAGATCGAAGAAATATTATAAAAACGTATACATTGGCATCTAAACGAGCCACCTATTTTCTTTAGCCTAGCTGTAGGAACAACGTGTTTATTCCTAGTATTTGTATTATATATATCACTGTATTTTTTAAGCAGATTAATATTTTTATGTGCATACAAAAGGTTTTCATAAATATACTAAGAAGGCACAGTCGAACATTAATCTCTTTAAATTTGTCTCTGAGGGAATGTCTGGGACTTTAATTATAAATTCTAGTATATGTGTAGTAGGTGTTGCAATGTTTTTGTCTTTAGAATTATCCAGCTTGCTTGGTTTTTTTTTTGTTTTTTCTTTTTTTTGCAATAAGTAGTATTTCATTGGTTTCTTATCGTAACTATCGAATTTACTTCCTCTGATAAATTATACTGTTGGCATACTTAATTATTCTCTTTCGGGATGGGTTTGATTTGAGTACTGAAAATAAATAAAATCACCAGCTAGTCTGTAAAAAGTAAAAAAAAGGTCAGAGTTTGTTAAAGGTAAGTTTGTACCTTTAACAAACTCTGACCTCTTTCTTACGTCTTGTACCCCTGGTGTACACCAAGGGTACAAGTACTCACATTATTACAACGCTTCATAATCGGTATCATCGTAAAGCATCACAATCTGTGAGACGTAATCTGACCATTGGGCCACTGTAATAAAACGTGTGAATCCCTACAAAAACGAATACTTTGAAAGCTGAATATCATATGCATACTTAGGAACACAATGATAAGTAAACAAATCGTGCAAAGCCTTAGGCTGTTAGTTTCCAAATTGCCTGTTTCCCCAATTGTTATTAGACCCCAAGTTTAATGGTATTGAAAAAGTTCTGAGGGTTCGTCCCGAATTTTTTTACAGTACTCGTGAATCTAATACTTTGTTTTTGACTACTTACAACTACTCAATATACTTTTAGCTATATTTTTATTTATTTATTATTATTACACCTTAAATTTATCTTTTTATATACAGTGCACCCTGGTTAAGTGGGCCCTGGATAATATGTAAGCAACCTCTACTACTGATAATTACAATGAGGTCCCGACACTTTACCATTCAAATACTTCTGTTACTGGGAGTAATTAAACCTTCATATCTGTGAATGAATTGCTTTAGATTTTTACCACTCTAATAGTTTATTTCGTAGTTCAATAGCGATTGACCATTTTGTCTGGGTGGGTTGCGAACAGTGGTAGCCCCGTGGTAACGGCCGGGACTTATGAATTGCAGGTCGTAGGAAGATAGGGTCTGTGGGTTGTTACTGCCCAACAGCTCACTACATGCTGTCCTGCAGGTTTATGTATCTCTCTTGGTCTGTCTCCTCACCCTAGACCAGTTCCGGCAAAGTAAACTCATATCTGGCACAGACCTAGAGTTCGGAGCGCGCAAGCCCCACCACGAAGGCAGCATATAGATACGGCGCGGCGCCGGCGGTGGGGCATTATTTTATTATTATAATTTTTATGTGCACGTGTGTTTTGTGGCATATAAACCTATTTTCCTAGTAGTTTATTCTTAGTGTGGGGCAAAGTTTTAAAAAAAAGAAGAAAGAAAAAAAAAGATTTATCTTTTTTTTTCTTCCTTAATAGAGCTCCGTGAAGTATTTGTGT
Organism: Brachylomia viminalis; assembly: GCA_937001585.2. NCBI lineage: Eukaryota > Metazoa > Arthropoda > Insecta > Lepidoptera > Noctuidae > Brachylomia > Brachylomia viminalis. The sequence continues at coordinate 19,126,106 of OW443299.2, forward strand.
TTATGATAGCCTTTTGACAATTTATTTATTTTTGTCAACGCTTCCATCATCATCATCATCGTCCATCGTCATCGGTCATCATTGTGGGTCCCCCATAGCACAGCATCATTTCCTTCTTGTCACAGTCATGACGTGCAGCTGTCGACTATTTCTGTTTTGTGCTCGTGAGTAGAGATAATATCTTTGTTGTTTTTACATTTTTTTACAGCTAATTATCTTTATTGTATGCACGTGTTTCTGTGACAAATAAATCAATTTTTCTTTTTCTTTAAATTTTTCTAATATCTGGCAAGCTGTGAAATCATTACTGAGACGTAAAAAATGGAAAGAACCTCCTCAAAAAATAGAACTTAGCTTCATTGATTTCATTCATGTGGGCAATTTTGTACTGAGGAGCAATAAAGAGGGGCTCGTAGCTAAATAACAAAAGCCGCACGGTTCTCTCAAATGTTAAGCTACCCTACTCTTGCTGCGGTCGGTTCGTTGTCTCATTACATCCCTCCATGCCTCTAAAAGCACGCTAAGCCGTTGGTCCCAGCCGTCATTCGTAGATCTTTGACAGTCGTTATGGGTTAGAAGCCCAAGTCTGACAACCAGTCTTACCAAGGGGTATCGTGTTACCCAGTAACTGGGTTGTGGAGGTCAGTTAAGTAGTCGCTTCATGTAAAATACTGGCATTCAGCAGCATCCGGGTAGACTGGAAGCCGACCCCAAATATAGTTGGGTAAAGGCTAGACAGATTGAATGGGCATTAAAGAGTGACTGAATTGGACAGAGTAACCCGAAAACGAAAGAGGAAAAAATAAAACAAGTAGATGTACCTAGACTTGTTTTGGCTGGTCAGGGGCCGTACTATGAGCTGTTAACGCCATCATGATTCCGTTGAGAAAAAGAGATAGTGCTATCGGTCATGTATAGCTCCGTCTCTCTTCCACGCTGGAACAATGATGGAATTAACACGTCATACGTACTATGAGCTGTTAACGCCATCATGATTCCGTTGAGAAAAAGAGATAGTGCTATCGGTCATGTATAGCTCCGTCTCTCTTCCACGCTGGAACAATGATGGAATTAACACGTCATACGTACTATGAGCTGTTAACGCCATCATGATTCCGTTGAGAAAAAGAGATAGTGCTATCGGTCATGTATAGCTCCGTCTCTCTTCCACGCTGGAACAATGATGGAATTAACACGTCATAGTACGGCCCCAGTATGATAGAGTTTCACATTATAAAATAATACAATATGTTATGGTTTATTTGAATTACTAGAATTCTCATTTCATGATTTAATTTTAGTACATTATCGATAATTAAACACTTTTTAATAAAAACTATTGAAAGAAGTAAAAATTACAATAAAAAATAGATTCCCGTACCTACTGAAAATAATGTTCCCTGTATCCGCATCAGAACAAAACAAACTAAAACTGTAAACCCTTCCCCACCCTTTATTTCCCTAAATAATCCCCCATAACTCAGGCGCATAAAACAGACACCGTCACAGTTTCAATTTATCTGCAGTTAAAATGGATTCACAAAGTACTTGCACCAGAACAGGTCTAATTAGTAATGCTAATCCTATACATTTGCCACGCTAAGTACGCTGTAAATCTGGAATATCTTGCTAGCTGGTGAGATACGGTAAAACCATTTCCTAAATATATGTTATAAGGGTGAAGTTTGCTTTGAAAGGAATTCTATCAGACGTTTTATGTATGTAAGTCTTAGAGCATTAATGCTCTAAGATGTAAGTACATGTATTTTTATGAAGAAGTATTATATTAGGTGTAGCCTCCACCCGTTCGATTCCCACCTAACAATTGGCGACCGAATAAGAAAACGGGTGTGTACCTTTGCAAGTGTTTATTAAAGAAAAACCCATTTAAATAAGCCGGAGGCACACAAGGATTTGTAGGTCGTGGGTTACGGACGTCTGTTGTCACTTCTGCAGGGATAGGTACTCCCCTGTAGTTGCACGCGGTATTCCGCTGCTGCCGGAGATGGAAGTTGGCCGAAGTTCAGTGTCGTGCTGTACGATGGCGTCACGGGTAGATAAAATCGGCGCGGCTGGCAGACTTGTTCAGCTGTTGGAGGCGAGCCGTTGACATGGACGCAGGAACTGTTGCCGATGGCAGCTTGCAGTGCAAAATGCGAACCCTAAATCGGGATTACCACTTTGCTTTATTGTTAGTTATTTATTTTTTATAATTAGTCGTTTCTGCTAGGGCGCTCGACAGGACTCAAGGCGATACGTACACTCTCACATCAGCCTAGAAGTGACTGCTGTGGACTCGCGTCAGCGGTGCGGGCGTAATCCCGTTCACCTCATTCGTTCTATGCGAACACTCGCCCCACACCGCGCGTGCGGCGTCACGGCGCGTTCCAAGTCGTACACAAACAAAGAACAAAGCATTGATACACAATCTATTGCCATTTAACAAACACAATCACAAGATGTATTTCCATGTAACGTTCCGTTACATTACCCGCGGTTCCCTCATAAGGATTTTATTTTAAGAATAAAATCCGCATCATAAACTTGTTACAATAGCCTTTTACTCATTCTTTCATTTCAGTCATACTTCATCACTCAAAAACCTAACATATAATACATCACACAATATTAAAAAAATGCGACGTGTCCTAACATACTGAAAGTCAAGTGACTAATATCCGTCACTGACTTTTGTAACGGTCTTAAAGTCGTTTAGTGGTGTATGGGAAAACGTAACGAAAACAGAGTTCATTTATAAGTAGATATTTTCAAGTCCTTAATATGCCACGACCCTAAGTTTTTTCCTGACATATCCTCTAACACATACACAAGTGGTGACAGCTTTTGAATCACCCGGCACTTAATGTATTTGGGAGCTAGTTTCTTGCTAAAGTGCTTATCCTTATCGCTCAGGACGTAAGCACGTTTGTATACGATATCACCGGTATTAAACTCAAAAGCCTTGCGTCTCAAATTATAATATGATGTGTTTTTTACATGGGCGTGATACAAAGATTTTTGGACTTGATCAAAGATAGAACTTAGGCAACCAAGGTTCTCCGCATACACATCGCGAGGAAGAAATAAAACCTCTTCACCCAAGTCTGTATCTGCGTAATGAGAACCACATAATACTATTTCCCGTCCAAAAACTAGAAAAGAAGGAGTAAATCCGGTAGCTTCATTAACAGAATTATTTATTGCAAACTGTACCTTTGGAATAAATAAGTCCCATGATCGGTGATCACCATCTACGAAAGTTGAAATGCAAGTAATAATCGTTTTATTGTACCGCTCCACAGTATTAACCTGAGGGGTATACTTTGGTGAAAAGAATATGTTTGGTATTTTATATTTTTTGAATAAATCCTGAGTATGGCCGCTAATAAATTGAGTACCATTATCCAGGAAAATACTTTGAGGAACACCGTGAACTAAGAAAATGTGTTCTTCTAAAATTTTTACAATAATCTGAGAAGTTGCTTTTTTAATTGGGAAAATATGACAAAATTTGGAAAAGCAACAAGTTACTACTAGTATGTAACTATTTTGTTTGCGTGTGACAGGAAGAGGTCCCATTAAGTCGATGGATATCATTTGGTAAGGGCGAGAACATTGCTTTGGGCGTCCCATTTCACCAAGAGTAGCATGGTTTTGAGTTTTGTACTGAAGACAAGTACTACAAGATCCTACGTATTTTGCTACGTCTCGATGCATGCCCGGCCAATAAAATTGGAGTGCAATGCGCCTATAGGTCTTAAAGATACCCAAATGACCCGCAGTTGGTTCATCATGGTTATCCGCAATAACCTTACCTCTAAGTTCCGACGGTACGACCTCCTTCCAAGAAAATTCATTGGTAAGCAAGCACTTATTTTTACTAAGGCGGAAAAGAGTGCCATCCTTAATTTGGTAATTGGGAAAATTTTCTGGTTTTGTGACACAGTTACTACAAATGTTCCTATACCAATCATCACTAGAAGTCGCGAATGAATTAGAAGTGACCATAGAAGAAACAGGAACAGCTCTAGACAACGCATCAGGGATGACGTTGTCGACACCTCGACGGTGTTTTATGTCAAAATTGAATGAAGACAAGCGCACACCCCAACGTGCAAGTCTTCCTGTAGGGTTATTTAATGAAAGGAACCACTTCAACGCACTATGGTCTGTGTAAACCGTGAAAGTTTTCCCATTTTCCAAATAGCATCGCCAATGCTCTAATGCCACGAGAACTGCCAGCGTCTCCCGCTCCGTAATGCTGTAGTTCTTTTCTGCCGCCGTTAACGATTTGCTCATGTAAGCTATGGGGTGCTCCTTTCCGTTTATAGATTGAGTGAGCATACCGCCTATCCCATAGTTACTCGCATCCGTATGCACCTCGAAAGGTAGGTTGTAATCGGGGCAGGAAAGAACAGGCGCGGAAACTAAGCATTCTTTTAGCTTTTTAAAAGCGACTTCCGCCTCATCAGTCCACTTGAAGGGTGGAGTATTCTTTTTATTTGAAGTCAACTTGTTGAGCGGCCCTGCAATTGTGCTAAAATTGGGAACGAACCTACGATACCATGTAGCTGTACCTAGAAACCGCTTTAACTCCTTTCGATTAATAGGAGTTGCGTAGTTGAGGATGGCCTCAACCTTTTCTGGGTCTGTTCGCAACCCATTCGCATCAACCACGTAACCTAGGTATTTAAGTTGACTTCGAAAAAACTCACACTTTTCCAAATTGACGGTTAGGCCTGCTTTACGCAATCTGTCCAAAACGCGAAGTAGCAGGGACACATGCTCATCAAAACTATTGCTGACAATAATAATATCATCTAGATAAGCGAATATACGGTGATCTACGTTACCTAGTAACTTATCTACAAGACGCTGTTGCGTAGCGGGAGCATTTGTCAAGCCAAACGCTGTGGTCTTAAACCTAAGAGTTCCTCGACCTGGGACGTAAAAGGCCGTCTTATCTCTGTCCTCCTCTGCAATGGGTATTTGCCAAAAGGCTTTGGATAAATCAAGGCTAGTAAGAAAACGGGCGTCGCGCAGATTATCCAAAATTTCGGCAATGTATGGCAAGTTGTAGGCATCTCGTTTTGTGACCGAATTTAACTTCCTGCTGTCAAGACAAAAACGAGGCTGGCCATTCTTCTTAGTAACGAGGAGTACCGGAGACTGCCAGGCACTCTCGCAGTGCTCCACCACATCTAAATTTAACATCTCATCAACCTGTTCGACAAGGATTCTCTGTTTCTCAGGAGATAGCCTATAATATCTTTGTCGAATAGGAGGAGAAGCGCCAGTATCGATATGATGGGTTAAAATGTGCGTACGGCCTAAGCCTTTGCGCTCAAATGAAATATCCCTAAATTGCTCAACAACGTTATCAACTATAGCGCGTTGAGAATCATCTAAACTATCATGAGAATACATAAAAGTTTGATGGTTATTACTATTCAAATCTACTAATGGAATAGCTGTCAAATTAACAGAACCCAAATACTTCGGACATAAATCAAAGGCGCGCCAGAAGTCAATACCTAGAATAAGCGATGATTGAACTTCTGGAACTACATAACATTTGATTATGTGAAATCGTTCCTCTAATTGTACTGGAACATTAATATAACCAATACTCTTAAGTGTTTGACCCCCAGCAGCTACTATCGAAGGTGTATCATCAGTACATAGCTTAAGGCCACGACTGAGTAACGTGTTATGTGCATAATTACCTAATATTGTAACAGCTGACCCGGAATCTAGGAGGCCAGACGCTGTAATATCGTTGATCTTAATATTTAAATATGGTCGCGAATCCCCTAGAGGCTTAGTTTGCAGAACTGAAGAAATTTTGTAACTGTTGAAAAATAAATGAATTGTTTTCAACCAGTTATTCCAATCATCTCTATTAAAGCGACCCTCTATCGAAGATGTGTTGATACAATCCTGCAAACCTAGTTTTTTGGCTTCTGATCTTTATTACAATTCGGACAATCTGGTTTCTTGACACCTTTATGACCACACTTAAAACACAAAATTTCTTTATTCTGACAATCCCTGAGGCTATGCGAATTATTTCGACATCTAGGACAATACGGTAGTTTCGCATCAGGAACTGAATTATTTTTATATAAAGCATGTAAATATTTTTCATTAACATTACTGTTAAAATTTTGTTTGTTATTGTCTATGGTGGTTTTATTGTTCACATTTTTAGTATCACTATAATGATTTTGTTTGTTTATTGTGCCAGTTCTTTGTTTGTATGCAAACTCTGGTGCTAATGTGTCAGAAGTAGCAGCGGAAGGCTCACGGAACTGTACCATGCGTGACTGAACGTTTTCGAAATTCCTACAAAGACATCTCAACTGCTCAATCGATGTGATTTGAGATGCAGAGGCCAGAGTGCTCGCATAACACGGTCTAATATTGTGTAAAATAATTTCCAGCTTGTCCTCCTCCACCAAAGGCCTCGACAAGCGTGAAAACATTCCCGAAATAATGGATAGGTAAATTGTAATGTTTTCCGTTGCTCCCTGAGTCCTAGACCGAATCTCAGACAAAAGTCGGTAATCGTAATCCGCTTTGTCGAAGTCATGTAGTAGAAGAACGACAAGTTCTTCCCAAGATGATACCTGTGAACTTACGCTTCTAAACCAATGGAGCGCATCATCTATAAAAATTTCGGTTGCAAATGACAGAAACTTTGCGTTTGTAATATTACGAGCTACACTATATTCGTTAGCTCGCTGAATAAAAGCACGCACGCAAGTCTTGCCATCATATCTTAATTTGGCTAACTCGGAAAGTTTGGAATTTCCCTCACAAACCACTGAAATATTAATTCTTTCCGCCGTAACTGGCGGGTCAGAAATTGGGGTGACAGCTATGAGAGGGTCTATACTCTTTGCTTTTAGAGATGTAAAAATTTCATAATATTCCCTAAACATTTTCGTACATTCAGTATGCACATCCATGAATTTCTCATCCATATTGATCCTATTGAGCCTGTGATAAAGGTGATGGAAAAGATTTTCAATTCGCCCCAACACATTCTTATCCTTGGTATCCACATCAAGACTAGATTTTATTTTATTTAAAATTTCCAACGAATTATTTAAATCGTGAAGGGGGTCGAGATGGGAACACAAAATATCCTCAGATACAAAAACTTGACTAAGTTTACAAATCTGCCGCCTAAGATCCGCCACAGTACTAGCCGGAGTTTCACCTCTTACGGCTACCTCGTATTCTAATTCAGACTTTTGCAACGATAAATATTTTATAGGATATGCCATATTAAAAGGAAAAAAAAATATATGGACCAATATGACAAAGTTGTAAATAGCACACAAAATATAATGAAAATACTCCGTTCCGTTACAATCTACTCTAACAGAACGCTGTGTTATAAATTATCTATGAAAGGAAGAATTAAGAAGTAAAAGAAAGAAACAAAGCAACTAAAAAAAATATTGCGAACAACAATAAAAATAGAAACAAACTAAAAATAAAACAAATGCAACTGGTGTGAAGGTAGTTTTACAATAAATTTGCGAAACTAAACGATTCCAATTTGAAACAGACAACAGAATAAGAATCAAAGAAAAAAAAAAAAATATTTTCCCTTTTGTCACCCGGTATACAAAAAAAAAAAAAACACCCTGTATATAAAAAAAACTATTAGGCCAACGTTAATAAACTATAGTTCTCAAATCAAAACAAACTGACATTAATCTTCACACCAGTTACTGCACAAAAAAAAAAACAAAGCGTTTTACAAAAAAAATAAACAATTACCCACTCACCGTACAATAACTAACTACTAACTACAGAAGCGAAAACAGACAGAACCACGTAATTGGGCGCCAGTGTAGCCTCCACCCGTTCGATTCCCACCTAACAATTGGCGACCGAATAAGAAAACGGGTGTGTACCTTTGCAAGTGTTTATTAAAGAAAAACCCATTTAAATAAGCCGGAGGCACACAAGGATTTGTAGGTCGTGGGTTACGGACGTCTGTTGTCACTTCTGCAGGGATAGGTACTCCCCTGTAGTTGCACGCGGTATTCCGCTGCTGCCGGAGATGGAAGTTGGCCGAAGTTCAGTGTCGTGCTGTACGATGGCGTCACGGGTAGATAAAATCGGCGCGGCTGGCAGACTTGTTCAGCTGTTGGAGGCGAGCCGTTGACATGGACGCAGGAACTGTTGCCGATGGCAGCTTGCAGTGCAAAATGCGAACCCTAAATCGGGATTACCACTTTGCTTTATTGTTAGTTATTTATTTTTTATAATTAGTCGTTTCTGCTAGGGCGCTCGACAGGACTCAAGGCGATACGTACACTCTCACATCAGCCTAGAAGTGACTGCTGTGGACTCGCGTCAGCGGTGCGGGCGTAATCCCGTTCACCTCATTCGTTCTATGCGAACACTCGCCCCACACCGCGCGTGCGGCGTCACGGCGCGTTCCAAGTCGTACACAAACAAAGAACAAAGCATTGATACACAATCTATTGCCATTTAACAAACACAATCACAAGATGTATTTCCATGTAACGTTCCGTTACATAGGTGGTGGAAAAAGTTTTTTCTCTTAGAGCATTAAACCAACTTTTTTCTCATTCTGAAGGTATCAAGTTGTAGTAAAGTCTCTTTGATTGTATCTACTGTTTGTATCTGGCTGGTTTGATACCATTAAATAGATGACATTAAAAAAAAAAAAGTAAAAACGACTTTCCACCATTTTTCAATTATTGTTCTTCTGTCCGCCAAAATGAGGGAATCTAACGACGAAATTCGATACTTTTTGAATTTTAATTACAACACAGGGAAAATGCGACACAAGCCGCGAAAAAAATATGTCACGTTTATGGACTTAACGCATTGTCAGTAAGAGTATCACAAATTTGGTTCAAGTGTTTTCAGTCTGGGAATTTTGATGTCAAAGATGCAGTTTGCTCTGGTCGCCCTGTTCCGGATAAAGTCGATACAATTTTTAAAAAAAGTGGAACGAGTTCGGCATATTAGTAGTTACGATATATCTAAAGAGTTTTGATTGAACACAAAACAGTTTTGATTGAAAAAGTGTGGGTATACAAAAAAGCTCGATATGTGGGTGCCACACGAGCTCTTAGTCTTGAATTTTTTTCTCCGACCTAATATACCGAATGTATAGACTTATAATTTATGTTAATGGTCGAACTTTTGTTGCTAAAATATGATAAACTTTGTATTTTCGTGGGTTGTTGTCTGATGGAGTTGAGAAAGAGGTTTAAAGAATAAAACGTGTCCTGTTCATAGAGATAATCAAAATACTATATTTAATGGCAGATAATTGACAGTGTCAGCCAACTCACTACATACAGTGTTGCAAGACTAAAAATTAGATTCAAAATCAAAATCAAAAGTCATTTATTCAAATTAGGCTGAGAATCAGCACTTTTTGAACGTCAAAATCACATAAGACAGTCCCCCCAAAACGCCCACCCTTCACCACTTCCTAGTGCTTTAGCTGGGAAGAAGAAGTGGCGGAACAAACTCCCCAGCAGCACTGCTGTCTGTTCAGTTAGAAGAACTGGATTCTATACATATAGTAATAAGTAATTAACATTACGAAACACAAAAATATTAAAATTATTTGCCATATGTCAGCTAGCACACGCCAATATTTAAAACTATACTCAAGCAGAAATAAATAATAAAAACAAAAAACGCAAACAGAGGGGCAATTCCCGTATTTTTAAGACCGTTCGCATTCTAATCTCAGTCTCAATCTGTCAAAATTACAATCAATTTACATACATTTTTGACAGGTTTTTGACATTAATTGTCGCTGAGATGAGATTGCGACTTGAATTTGAACGTTTTTTAAGTACGAGAATTGGCCTACAGAACTTAATACATAATAAAAAGCCTCCTGGCATAAAGGGCGTGCCCGCTTACATAATATGCAATGCTGCATTATGTTTATATGTATATAGCTGTAACTTGTAGCCACAAATGACAAACTAGGACCTTCGAAGTAAAATAAAGAAACATTAATTTCTAATAACAATAACAAAACCATAGTCAGCAAGCTGACCTGTCACCTGATTAAATAAAATGTTGGGGATGCCAACATAATATAAAAGAGTCGTGCTAACAGCCACCTTGCGAGCTTCGTCTTCGATCGAAAGTAGACATAAATAACAAAGTTTATCATCCTTACCTTACTCTGAAATATTAACAGAACATAAAGCTTTTTTAACTGAATTTCTGTTTCAGGAGGCTGTAAACTTGTGTAACACCACACAGCACGTTAATAAAAAATGTTATAAACGAAAATACGGGGATCTAATGCTTTGAGAACGTGTTTAATACCTCGGTGACGTGAGGGTTGAAATGAAATGAGACGTTAAGACAGTGAGGATTCGAGGGGTTTTATCATGTTATCAGTTCAGGCATGTAACTGCACTGCTACACTCGAGTGACGCGGATAGGAAGGCCCTTGACTGTTAGTAAACATTGCATTGGTGCAATTGTTTTGAGAAATGTCAGTTGAAATGTATTCAAAAAACAAGATGGCGGCGTTTGTTCTGATTTTGTCAACGCGCCGAAATAACCTTGCTACACTATTAGACTATGTGACCTGAAAAAAAGAACCAAAAAGTGTTTTTTCGTCAAAAACTATAGAGAAGCTGTAATAGCATAGAAACAATAGGTTTTGGGGAAAATATTAACAGTTTTCTAACAGGAAAGTCGAGTCAAAAATGGCTATTTAACCTAGCTAGACTATACATAGACTGTACATACCTCAGCGGCACGAAATCTTGGCTAAGCTCCTATCTCGCGATAGCAAAAGCCTTAAGTGTTTCTAATGAATGTTTCGTAATCAGGTATGTCAAAAAATGTTTACCCATAGTTCAAGAGAGTAATTCATTATGTTTGAGTGCACCATAACGTTATTTTTAAGTTTTAGTTGAATCGGGTCAATTGAGCAATGAAGTTGCAGTTTTAAATTTGTGTGTTGTGAAAAGTTTACTGTTAGGATATTCAATTGTTGTAGTTTTGTGTTTAAATTTAATAACTAAAGATGCAATAAAACCACTAAAACCAGCACAGGTTGCACAAGCCATAGCATTAATCGACGAACGGCTGACACAGCGAGAAGTTGCTGTCGTGCATAACATACCACGTTCATCAATACAGTATGCATGGCCACGGTATCAGGAGACAGGCTACAACACTCGCACACTAAGCAGTGGAGGCGTTAAATGATACATGATTTTATTTCTGTAAGTAGGTTCGTACAAACACTTTTACACGTCAAACATATTTCTTTTTTTAAACTAGATGAGACCGGCGTTTCCTATCTGACTACTCTGAGAAGAAAGGCCGAAACAAACTCAGAGGTCATAGTCTCTTTTAAAGTCCAGACAAAATCTTGGTCAGATCATGTGAAGGCTATGTAGATCGGTATCTAAAATGGTCTTTTGAGAAAAGAACCCAACAGTTTGAGTGGACCTGTCAAGTCAGTGCACGCAATCGTCAGCAATCGTGCAGCTCAACTCAAAACTTAAAAAGCTCAACGATTCGACGGACAATAGCAAAGAAAGGACATTTGAGTAGGCCGCATAGATTACTCAAACTGCCAGATCATGATTAACCTAACTGAGAAAAATACAAAAAAGCAAAGACCGACATAGTTCTCACATTCACAATAATTAAAATAATATTATAATACTTTACAAAGTAAATACTTATGTCATAGTATATATAAAATAGATTAATGTCAATGTTTATATAAAAATCTGGACATAATCTTTGAGGACCATGTAGATTAGTGTCTGAAATGGTCTTTTGAGGAACGAACCACACAGATTGAGTGGACCTGTTCAGTCAGTGCACGCATTTGTCAGTAACCGTGCAGCTCAACTCAGAACTTAAAGAGCTCAACGATTCGACGAACAATACCAAAGAAAGTACATTTGGGTAGGCCGCATAAACTAATCAAACTGCCAGAACATGATTAAAACTGGAACAATTACCCACATAGTCCTCACATTCACAATAATTAAAATAATATATAATACTTTATACAGTAAATATTCATGTCATTGTATATGTAAAAAGGTATAGATACCTAGCAAATAGTTAGATGCACATCAGCCCGGAACGTCCGATTTATTGTCCTGGAAATTTTAAGAAACCGCTACCTGACCGCGGTTGAGATATGTCAGCGACTCTAAATCGCGAGAGGCGTAAATGTTAGTGAGCGTACGGTGAGAATACTAATGGAGGAAGTGAATTTAAAAGCTCGTAGACCAGCACAAGGTCCAGAACATCTCAGACAGCACCGAGTAGCTCAACTTCAGTGTGCACGAGAACACGTCAACTGGACCCACGAGCATAGATGAGTGTCGAATAGCATTAAAATAAAAAAAAATATGATTAACATGTAAAAGTGTTTGTACAAATCTACTTACACAAATAAAATCATTTATCATTTATTATGTGCTCCAGACGGTCGAGATCATGTGTGGAGAAGAAGAGGAGAGCGGTTTTTACCCATAACAACGACGCAAACTGTGAGCTTTCATGGAGCCCCCATAATGGTATGGGGAATAAGTTCCGACGCACGTTTGTTATCATCGACAACCAGTTAACTGCAATTCGATACATCGAGGAGGTCCTAACAAACATGTAGTGCCTTATTCGGGTTTCATTGGACATGAACAATTCCTCCTAATGCACGATAATGCACGCCCACACATCGCAAATTGTGTAGAAGAATACCTTCGATAAAATAACCAATAGAGCATATCTGGGACATTCTCAAAAGAAAGATAAAGTCGACTTCAAACCCGCCTCAAACTCTTAACCAGCTCCGAAATTCAGTACTAGCCACTTGGGACAGCATACCGCAAGTTGATGACAGAAACGTCATCCAAAGCATGCCAGATCGAATGCAGGCGGTTATCAGGGCTAGAAGAGTAAACACCCGATACTAAAACGTATACACAATAAGATTATGAAAGTTGCCTTAATTTTAATTTTTGTAGTGTTACAAATTGGCAGTGTGAAAATATTTTTTTGTGTAAAAGTGCATTCTTTTCGAAACTTAAGAGTGACTGTTGGTGTAATGATCTTTTAATTTCTACGTTCTAACCTAAGAGACGCTTATTGAATGCATCCACCCCTAATTTATTGTCAAAAATATATTAAAATGAAAATGGCAATTGGCAAATTCACAAGTGGCCAAGTTTCCGTGCCGCTGAGTCTTTTTTCCTATATGCGGGAAAAAAGACTTCAAGAATGTTTAAGGCTATAACAGACTGTATACACACTTAATTAATTTACTGGCAACAGTGAGTCAGAAGTTCCGTTGGCTTAGCGGGGTAGTGGCTTGGTAGTGGGGATTAGTCTACGCCCAGACATAAATGATTCCTTTCCAAGATCATTGTTGTTTTTGAGCTCAAGGCGAGCACTCACTCTTAAAAAGGCCGACACGTCGGTCGACGTGCTAGATATTCCTAGAAACAAGCATTTACATATATTAAAAGTTAAACTTATACTGTAAAATAAATTGATTGTCAGTCCTAATTAAAACGATTATGTAACGATCCCGCTGTTTCAATTCTGGTTGTTTCTACACATTAGACAATTTATTTATCTTCAAAACATAAGTAGATAAAAGTATACCATCATAAATTAAGTATTAGAATCACGAGTACCATAAAAGTTTTTCAGGACGAACCCTGAGAAGTTTTTCAATAACATTAAGCTTTGGGTCCTTATGCAAGCAATTTGGACACTAACAGCCTAAGGCCTTACGCGGTTTGAATGCTTTATCAGTGTCATCCTAAGTACCTACGCATATTATTTTTAGCTTTCACAGTAGTTTATAAAGTGTTCAATTTTGTAGGGATTCACACGTTTTATTTGTGTGACATTATTGTTATCTTTGTACAGATTACGTCTCTTATATTGTAATACTTAACGATGATAACGATTATTATTGATGTGATGATTATTATTATGATGATAACATTGTTATAATGTAAAGGTAAAATCAAAATTACAACCTTTAACAGATATTGTTACTGGTGATAATGGTGATTCTATTCATTTTTTGTACACAAATCGAACCTTGACGCTTTCTATTTCTACAAAGAATAGACATAGCTTTTTCTATACAAAGTGACATTTCGTTTCTTCGTTTTTGACATCGCACCTTAGAAATCCTTCTCCAATCTGTCATTTTGTCTTTCATTTCTAACGATCTTTGTCTAGGTATTTTTATATGTAAACAATTTCGGAGAAAGTTTTCTATCCTTACTATCAAAATCACACTGACAACTGACATTTGTCTAAGGCATAGAGCACTCCGGTCCGCCGGTGGTCCGTGTTGCTCTATGGTCTAAGGTAGTGAAGACAATTTGATTTTGGAATCGCCAGTAGAAAACTTTCCACTCGACGGCCACTATGTATAAACGGTTATCTACAAAATCATGATTTTATAAGGGAGCGTTTTTAACGCAAAACTGGGATAATTAATAGAAGAACAAAGCTATCTTCTCCTATTGTACATCATTTAGTTAATATGGCATAAGTACCAAGGAAATAGTTAAGGTCAATATTACTGTAAAATTGTTTGATCCAAAATACAGTACTTCGACCTTTAGAGAAAAATTGTTGTAGTTGACGTGACTTAATCAATAAAAAAAGAATCAAACAGAAAAAAAATCCTATGACAAAACAAAGCATTCTGAGTCGATTTCTGTAAAAGAGTGAATTTCGTAAAAAGTGCAGTTGACTCTTTCTACTTTGCTGCCGTCGTACTGTCTACACGGAAGGTCATTTTTGTCTACTCTTCCGTCGACAATACGGTGCTCATGCTACGCCTGCAGATAGGCGGATAATTAAGTATGTAAACAATGTCAAATACCAGACAAATTTAATTAGATAGTTACGATAAATAACCATTGAAATACTACCGCACCGCTCGAAATTCTCTGCGAGCTGGTTACTTCCAAAGACAAAGACATTGCAATACTACGTAACTTTGTTACATCGTCTGCGGTGTGTTTCAGAACCATTTCTCACAATTAACTGCCCCATTTTAAAGAAGCTGCGGAAAAATAAAAGAGGCATTAACCCTTCCACGTCTTTCCGGAATTTTCTGTGAAGACAGTAAAGCATACTTAATCCGTTACTCCTTCATACTGTTTGAGAAAAATGTTTTAGTTTCGAACAC
This sequence comes from Brachylomia viminalis, assembly GCA_937001585.2. Classification (NCBI taxonomy): domain Eukaryota; kingdom Metazoa; phylum Arthropoda; class Insecta; order Lepidoptera; family Noctuidae; genus Brachylomia; species Brachylomia viminalis. The sequence continues at coordinate 19,141,335 of OW443299.2, forward strand.
GGAGTATAGAAGAAATGGAACGCTGATACAACGTATTAATGCAACTGACCGAGAGATGAAAATAGCATATTATCATAATGTTTTCTCATTCACCGGATAATTTTACAGTATTATTTTCGTCATTTAGTGCTAGGTTCAAGATTGCCCAACTCATTTCGAAATCTATAACTCCTGACACATGAACTGATTAAGCAGAAAGTTTGGTAATCAATCTAAAATAATTAGCGTAGAACTTGCATGCTGGCTGGGCTGTGATAGTCATAATCCTGCAGTGAATTGCGCAAGTGATTGACAATTACTACTCTGGAACCGATTGAAAGACCGACAGGACACGACGTTTGGCTGCCCCGTGTAAAGGCACACCTACGTACCAGCACGTACAGCGCATTCACGTGCATCTTAGGAACTTAGTATGCTTAGTATAACCCTTATTACAAGGCAATATAGCCTAAGTTAGCTTTTACTTGCAAACACTGTACTTTTCCTTTATTAAAGTACTGATGTTGCATTTTTACCCAGTGCATAGAAATAATATGTGTAATTTAGTTAGTTAGATTCTGGACGCCGTCGCGTGATCTAGTGTGCCCAAATTAAGGGAGCAATTAAGAGGGACATTGCCAAAATATATGTAACTAAGAAGTTGTGTATCTGTGTTTTTGTACTGAGGTTTATTAAAGTGGTTCCAGTAGAATTATTTCCTTTTTTTTTTTAAAGACCTGCGGGGTCGGCTTAGTAACAACACGTTTGTATATGTTCGGGAGCGGCTAGCAAGAGTTTCGCGTGCAAGTTGTTATATTCACGACGTGCACATGTTCGTGATTTCGTGAAGTGTTTGCGAATGCGTCCGTACTATAATTGAAACAATTCACACTAATAAATGCTCGCTAACTGCGCGGAAGCTATTCGTGACATCCACGTACGCTCACAGCGTGTGACGACTCCATAGCCGTTCGAGGCACGTAGTGTGCACGGTTCGTGCGCGTGCACAGACGCAGGTGTGGATCTGCCTTAATAACATTAACTTATCGATTAGCCTTCCATTTACTACTTCGTGGTTTTGAAGTGCAAGCTTTCACGTGCTGGCTGTATGTCCATTACTGACTAAAAGCTCTCCACTTGCAGTTTATCGTTGAGTATTGACGGATACTATAAAGACATATACTTTAGCGAAAGGACTTAACCACGTTTCACGTTCACGTTAGACAGGTGATAGCTAATGTATTGATAAAGGGCAGAGAATTTAATCCTGAAGATAGCACAGTATTCTTGGGCTTAAGTTTGGATATTTAAATTAAATTAACTTAACTTAAATTCAGGTAGGCCCACACATAGAACAATATTATCAAATAAGCTTAGCTCCGCAGCATACGCTGTCAGAAAAAATCGTAATTTAACTGACATAGAGACAGCCCGTTTAGTGAACTTTAGCTATTTTCATAGTGTAATGTCGTACGGTATTGTGTTGTGGGGAAATGCCGCCGACATTCAGACTATCTTGGTTTTGCAAAAAAGAGCTGTTCGATCAATTTATAAATAAAGTCCGAGACACACTCTCAGAGAAAAACTTAAGGAGATTAATGTAATGACTGTGCCTTCACCGTATATTTTTGAAAATCTTTTATATGCCCATAAAAATAATAGGGTTTAAAGTATGAAATTGCCGTTATTTTTGAATACGAGTTCCGATGCGGAACTAACGCGGCAGAAACAGCTTGTAATATCAATGTTGCGTTTGGAGAGGGGACTGCTAATGAACGCAATGTGCGATTTTGGTTTAAACGCTTTCGTGATGGAAACTTTGATTTGAAGAACGAACCACGTTGAAGACCGCCCCCACACAGGTGAATAACAATGACTTGAAAGAGATGGTGGAAGCTGATCTGAGCCAAACTACCCTGGAATTAGCGGCATGGTTTAACGTTACCTTACCAACAATATTGACTCATTTGCGTCAAATAAAAAAATATGAGAAATGGGTGCTGCATGATTTGACTGGTCTGCAGAAAGAAACGCGTGTTGAAACTCGTGTTGCCTTGTTGAATCGATACAGAAATTGAAGCGTTGGAGTTATCGTAACTACTGTCAGGAACAAAAACTCACTAACACTTTCAATAAAAATTTATTAAGAGGTCGTAAGTACAAAAGCCCGTCATTATTCTTTTTCTTGTTTATGGAGGTAGGCGCGTCAAGTACTATCCTGGCTTGCGCGTAGCTGTAGGGACGCTGGAGCCGAGGAGCTGGGCGCAGGACCCCGATGCCAGAAGTGGCGTCGGATGCTAGATGCCAGCAGCGGTGACCCGCGTCTGTGGTGTGCGTCGTCACCAAGTGACGCAGCGACGGTTTCCACGGGTAAATACCCGTTCGTGAAAACCCGAACTTTGATCCCTGGAATTACGTCCAGTATGTAAATAGTCCTCTGCTTATCCTCTCCTGACGGTGACCACGGCAGCGTAAGCACAAGCGTATGGATAGGGTACTATCGCGCTTAAGGCGAATGTGTGTAAAGGTCACCTTCAGAAGCGGAGTTTACAGAGTTTTAGGAAGAATGAAACAACTTTTAAATTAATTACTACGTACATAAATAATGATGTAAAACAAAGGTTGAAAGAAAAGATAGAAATGGTGTGTAAAGGAAAAGATGATAAAATAATTTCGAAAATCATAGACCACCAAGATACATTATAAAAGCACTGCGTGAATTGTCAACACTTACCCAATATGGGGTTTACTGAAGCACCGATACTATTCCTTAGTTGAACTTTTTAAATAATTATAGTTAATTAAGTTTGCTATAAGTCGAACTTCTAGAGGTCTATTACGTGAGGCTGCGCGTGTAACGTCACGCACAAGTGTAATGTACGTGAGCGCAAAACTCGACTGACCCCTGTAGGTTTGACTCTCGCTCGTCGCTCGCGGCGCGCATCGTCACGATTGGAGTGGGAAGAAACTGGACTTAACACCGAGAGCGAGCGAGATAAAATGCAGGCGTATCAGGTGATGCGATCGGTTGGAACGATATTACAATGACTAACGGTTTCGTATGATTACTATGATTACCTTTTAGCCAATTAAATAGTTAACAACGTTACAATACCCCCGCGCGCAATCAAGGATTTTTGTCATCTCTAAAATGAATTAAAATCCGCATTAAGAACTAAAGTTTCTTAGGTTTACCTTTTATAACTCATCTTTCATACTTCTCGCTAACATTAACTAGCAGCAGTTATTGTATATAACCGATACAGACATAACTGACGCACTCTAACAGAAATACAGGGTGGTCCAAATAGTGACGTCAACAAATTTTTTTTAGATTCCTCACACCTGGGGGTATCCAAAAATACCCCATGTATGTTCCGCGATTTTTTGTAGTTTTCGAATTATTAGTTTTTTTTGTGTTTTTTTAATTTATTCTGCCAGCGAGGTTGCAAAAATTCATATCTTTTTATGTAGTAGGTATTTTGCAGTTATTTTTTTTGTGCCATAATTGTCTTGAATGTTGTTTTAATTAAAAAAATAACTCAGCTTCCTGAAATTACTTAAAGTTACCCAAAAAAGGCTTGAAAGTTAGAACTTTAGTTTTCAGTAGGATTTACCCAAACATTCAACTTCAATTTAAAAATACAAACATTTGTTTTCATAGCTTCAAGTTAAATTTAAAAACTTCGCAGAGTCCTAAACTATCAAAAACATACAAAAAAATACTACTTAATTAGCCTATTTTTGTTGTAATCGGCGTTTGAAGACGGATAGGCTAAAAATCATTGAAACACGATCAAAGCATTTTTAATTTATTTTTCAACTTTTTATCATTGTTATGGTAAATTAAACTTAAAAGTGTAATTTTAAATTAATTTTAATTGAATGTCCTGTAAAATAACTGTACGTCGTGTATTTTTACTCCATGCCCCTGTTTTTACGTCACTCGAGTAACACGTTACATTGTGAACCAACCAACGATACTGATAGGGTCTCAGGGGTTCGGTACGCGTTGGGGGAGGGGAATGTGCATTCCACGGACCGGGAAACGGTTGTAAGTACATCGTATTAGTCGTTTCTTGCCATCGCGCGCATTAAGACTGCTCTCGTTGACGTTATTTTCTTTTCCTGGAACTACTTACGCTGTGTTAACTGGAATCTGATTTGCCTCACGATTATCTCTGCTTGTGCTTCGGACCCTGATTTACCTTACGAACAACCTGCGCTTGAGTTTTGGACCTTGATTTGCCTTACGAACAACCTGTGCTTGTTAGTCAGTGACTTGGATTGTCTTTGTGCAGTACCATGAGCTATTCACTAAGCCAATACGCAGAAATGCATTACTATTATGGCTTTGCTCAAGGCAACGGTAGTGAAGCTGCGAGGCTTTATCGACAGGCATTAGAGAGGCGAGGAGAAGTAATGGAGCATTACCCGGATCACAGGGTTTTTATTAATACACACAACACCCTGATGGCTGGACGTATCCCCGGGCGAAATCAAATTCGCGGAGCTGTACCCCAGGACCAAGATCAAGTGGATGAAGTCTTGGAAGAAGTTCAAAGAGACCCATCTACAAGTTCAAGAAAAATAGCTAGACGAACTGGGATTCCACGAACTAGGATTCTAAGAATTCTTAAGGAAGGTGAGTCATAAAAAAAGGTACCTGAGCAATTACGAATTGTGTTGTAAAAAAAGATTTTATTTAGTTAGTTATTATGTACGTATCGTCTAAGATAGTGGTAAGCCTATCTCTGATCTAGGTCTCTTTCTGCTAAAACCCATTTTGTTCAAACCACGCTGTAACCAGTTAACTTGTGATAGGAACTTAGCCGTGTGTTTTTGTTCACAGAAGGATTCCATGCGTACCATATTCAACGCGTCCAGCAGCTCCAGGAATCCGATTACCCAAGAAGAGTGGCTTTTTGTCAGACAATGATAGAACGATCTGAGGAAGACCCTGATTTCTTCAATAAAATACTGTGGACCGACGAGTCCCGATTTGAAAGGACTGGAGTGTTCAACGTCCATAATTTATCATAGCTGGGCCATCGAAAACCCACATTCGACAAGGGCGTCAAGCTTCCAAACACGCTTTAGTGTCAACCTTTGGTCTGGGGTCCTAAATGGAGTGTTGATTGGGCCCTTTGAATTGCCGACCAGGTTGGATGGAAACAGTTACTTAAATTTTTTACAAAACAATCTTTATGCATTGTTACAAGACGTGAATCTCCAGATTCGACGAGAAATGATTTTTCAACAAGATGGCGCGCCCTGTCACTACGCGGTACAAGTAAGAGAGCATCTGAACACCACTTTTCCCGAAAGATGGATTGGGCGTGCAGGGCCGATCGAATGGCCTGCGCGTTCGCCAGACCTCAACCCCATCGATTTTTTTGTTTGGGGATTCTACAAAGAGCTGGTGTACGCGTCGGAAAGCAACGACGAAACTGAATTAAGACGAAAACTTACAGAAGCGGAAAGAAAAATAAAACAAGAATATTCCAGTAGCTTCAGGCAATTAAAACATAACTTTTTAAAACGTTGTCGTTTATGTGTTCAAGTTGGAGGAAGAAATTTTGAAAATTTATTGTAATAAATAGCAATTTTTCAGTAATTTGTGCCTTTTATTTCTTATCCAAAAACAAGTAATTTCACAACTAGCTATTTTGACAAATGCTCACATTTTAATCAGTGGTAAGACCAAATTATTGTAAAAGCTACACTAGCTACGGTTATTTTGCATGAATTTCAATTAAAATTAATTTAAAATAACATCTTTAAGTTTAGTTTACCATAAGAATGATAAAAAGTTGAAAAATAACTTTAATCGTGTTTCAATGATTTTTAGCCTATCCGCCTTCGAACGCCGATTACAACAAAAAAAGGCTAATTAAGTAGTATTTTTTTTGTATGATTTTGCTAGTTAAGAACCCTGCGAAGTTTTTAAACCTAACTTGAAGCTATGAAAACTCATTTTTGTATTTTTAAATTGAAGTTGAATGTTTGGGTAAATCCTACTGAAAACTAAAGTTCTAACTTTCAAGCCTTTTTTGGGTAACTTTAAGTAATTTCAGGAAGCTGAGTTATTTTTTTAATTAAAACAACATTCAAGACAATTATGGCACAAAAAAAATAACTGCAAAATACCTACTACATAAAAAGATATGAATTTTTGCAACCTCGCTGGCAGAATAAATTAAAAAAACACAAAAAAAACTAATAATTCGAAAACTACAAAAAATCGCGGAACATACATGGGGTATTTTTGGATACCCCCAGGTGTGAGGAATCTAAAAAAAATTTGTTGACGTCACTATTTGGACCACCCTGTATAGGTATCTTGTTTTTCTCTAACTGGATACCTTACTAATAGACGGTCCAATAGAAGGTGGAATATATGCGAGAGGGAATGCAAATCGTGATTCGTAAAAACATAACTTAAGGTGAATAATTAAAAATCATATTTAAACAAAATATAACAACAATTTTATGCTATTATTTATTTTTACCGACTAGTTTCAGATCTTTGATATGCCAAGAACCTAAATTTTTGCCAGACATGTCTTGTAACACATACACGAGAGGTGACCTTTTCTCAATAATCTTGGCTTTAATAAATTTTGGTGCCAGCTTCTTTGAGAATCTGCTCTCTTTGTCACTCAGAAAGTAGGCGCGTTTCATGACTACGTCTCCGATATCAAATTCGGCAAACTTGCGTCTCAAATTATAATGCGAAGTATTCTTTACATGGGCTTGCCATAACTTCGCCTGCACGTCATTAAGGATAGAAGACAAACATCCTAAGTTTTCTGCATATACGTCTCGTGGCAGGAATAGTATTTCGTCACCGAGGTCATTGTCAGTATAATGCGACCCACATGTAACAAGCTCACGACCGAAAACTAAAAATGAAGGTGAGAATCCTGTTGCCTCGTTTACAGAGTTATTAATAGCAAACTGCACCTTAGGAATGAATGTGTCCCATGATCTATGATCATTATCCACGTAGGTAGAAATGCAAGTGATAATGGTTCTGTTATATCGCTCTACTAAATTTACCTGAGGGGTATACTTAGGTGTATAATGAATATTTGGGATATTATATTTCTTAAATAATGCCTCTGTTACCTTGCCAGTAAACTGAGTACCGTTATCCATTAACACGCTTTGAGGTATGCCGTGAGTTAAGAATACTGATTCTTCCAAAATTTTTGTAATTATATCCGCATTAGCCTTTTTAATTGGAAATATTAAACAAAATTTAGAAAAACAGCAAGTTACGACAAATATATAATTACTCTGCTTTTTTGAAGTAGGAAGAGGTCCCATGAGATCAATAGAGATCATTTGGAAAGGTCGCGAGCAATGTTTAGGACGACCCATCTCTCCTAAAATTTGATGATTTTGGGACTTGTAAGCTAAGCATTTTTCGCAAGAACCAATAAATTTTACGACGTCTTGGTACATGCCAGGCCAGCAGTACCGCAAAGCGAGACGTCGGTAAGTTTTGAAAATTCCCATATGTCCAGCCGTAGGCTCGGAATGATTTTCAATTATAATGGTCTCGCGGTGTTCCATAGGTACGACCTCTTTCCACGAGAATTCAGAAGTTAGTTCGTGTTTATTTTTAGATAACCTATATAATGAATCGTTTTTAATAATATAATTTGGAAATTTGGAAGGATCATTTAGACAACCGTTATATATATTTTTGTACCAGGAGTCTTTAGTAACTGAATATGAGTTTGAAATATTGGTGGCATCAACCGGAACGATTCTGGACAGCGCGTCAGGAATAACGTTATCAACGCCTCGTCGGTGTTTAATGACGAAGTTAAAGGCTGAAAGACGTACGCCCCATCGAGCTAGTCGACCAGTAGGGTTACTTAAGGATAAGAACCACTTAAGAGCGCTGTGATCCGTGTAAACAGTAAACTGTTGACCGTTTTCAATGTAGCAACGCCAATGTTCGAGAGCATTAATTACGGCTAAGGTTTCGCGTTCCGTTATGCTATAATTCTTCTCAGCAGCGGTTAGTGACTTACTCATGTAAGCAATTGGGTGTTCTTTGCCATCTAACGACTGAGTAAGCATTGCACCGATGCCGTAACTGCTAGCATCCGTATGCACTTCAAAGGGCCGAGTATAGTCTGGACAAGACAGTACTGGTGCAGAAATTAAGCATTCTTTTAAGTTTTGAAACGCAGCGTCAGCTTCAGGAGTCCATTTAAAAGAAGGGGTGCCCTTCTTAGATGAAGTCAACTTATTAAGAGGACCTGCGACAGTGCTAAAGTTGGGAACGAAACGTCTGTACCAAGTCGCAGTTCCTAAAAAGCGTTTGAGGTCCTTACGGCATTTAGGTGTCGGATAATTAAGTATAGCCTCAACCTTGGCTGGATCCGTACGTAAGCCAGAACCATCAACGACATACCCTAGATACTTTAACTGTGAGCTAAAAAAATTTGACTTTTCAAGGTTAATTGTTAGGTTAGCTTCTTTCAACTTGTCAAGTACACGTAAAAGTAGTGTCACGTGAGAATTAAAGTCTTCAGATATGATGATAATGTCATCCAAATAAGCAAACACCTTGAGATCAAATTTAGAAAAAAGTAAGTCAACCAATCGCTGCTGAGTAGCTGCTGCATTTGTGAGGCCAAAAGCAGTACGTTTGAAACGAAATGTGCCTCTGCCAGGAACGTAGAACGCAGTTTTATCGCGATCCTCAGAAGCAATAGGAATCTGCCAAAATGCTTTGGAAAGATCAATACTGGTTAAATAGCGAGCATCTCGTAAATTGTCCAGGATCTCGGAAATATAAGGAAGATTGTAAGCATCTCGTTTTGTGACGGAATTTAGTTTACGGCTGTCCAGGCAAAAACGAGGTTGGCCGTTCTTCTTTGCCACTATCAGAACAGGAGATGACCAAGCACTCTCGCAAGGCTCGATTACGTCAAGCGAAAGCATCTCGTCAACCTGTTCCGTCAGGATACGCTGCTTCTCCGGAGACAATCGATAGTATCACTGACGAATTGGTTCCGAGTCACCTGTGTCTATGCGATGCGTGATAAGACTTGTCACGCCCAAACCCTTGCTCTGATATGAAATATCCTTGAACAGCCTTTCTTCTCAGAGTAGTCAGATAGGAAACGCCGACCTCATCTAGTTTTTAAAATATGATTGACTTCTAAAAGTGTTTGTACAAACCTACTTACAGAAATAAAATCATTTATCATTTACCTAAAGTACTCAAGCTACTGTGTATTGGTTCCGAGAGGAGTAATAGCTTCCAACAACAGAGCAACGGATTAGGTATAGTAAATGCGTCTATGAGTAGCAACATGGCTGTCTTAGATGCAAGCACTCACAAGGTAGGTATAGAAACAACCTTATTAGTCAAACTTTAAGATCGTTTTGGGTGTCTAAACTTCTTATACTTCAAATCTATTTCAGACGGTTAAATCCAAATACTATTAATGATTAGGAGTATTTGCAATCGAAGAAATGTTATTGAAATAAACTGAACTTAGCTTCGCAGTTATATATTTTTATTTATTTATTAAAACTTTATGCACAAGTAAAAAATAATACTGTACAAAGGCGGACTTAATGCCTGAGGCATTTTCTACCAGTCAACCTTACCTTTACCTTTTTTTTTTTTTTTACCTTAGGCTATCACTGTATTTGAGAATGTTGGTTCACCTATTATTGGCAACTGTATAAGCCCTCAACTTTTATCTACTGTTATTTGATATTTTTTATACAGACGCTGTTGGTGTACCTTTATGAATAAATAAATCAAAAATATCTGCAATAGAAGTATTGGCAAAGTTCATTCATACTTGCAATTCAGAAACGCATAAGGGTAATTTAGATTTGGTTTGCAGTAAGTTTTGAAAGGTTTGAAAAGTGTGTTCGGTGCAAATAAATAACCAAGATTTTATATAACCAAGATTTTATTTATTTTATAAGCTAGGGAGTAAGAGTCCAGCATAACTTTTCCAGTCCACGGGAAACGATGATAACCTTCCGCTTTAAATAAATATTGCTGACTGGCCCGCGGTGCTCCAGACGTATGAACACCCGGTTTATTCTATAAAAATCTCACCGCGTAAAAGCGTAAGTGAAGTGAGCTGTCTGATGCTAAAGAGTGACACTATTAACTGCTTCTCTTCTTTTCTTCTTTATCACTTAAGTTTCAACGGTGAGATTTTTAAAGAATAGATTGGCAGGTACAAAATCATTACTTCCAAAGACACTGAAAAAAACGTTATTCTAGTTGTCAAAAAAAAAAAATGCTGCCAAATTTCAGCAACAACTCGACGACAGCGACGTCGACGTCTTCGGGTCAACGGCGCGTTGTGTTCCACGCGCGCCTCAAAGAGATATCAGCACCAAATGATGCCGCTAAGGCCGATGCCTGCTAGGGTTGCGGGAAAAGTCCGAACGGGTTACCGTGGCCCCTTGCACAGGCAACTGAAGGAACACAGGTGGGTTTCAGTCAGTAAGAGTCTGTCACGCCCTCCCGCTCCGCCCAGAGCGAGAGAGGTTATTTATTCATTTAATAGAGGTCCGAGGAACAGTGTAAAGTTCACTCATACCTCCATAGAAAAGGGAGGATCTTCCGACCAGACGGGTGTCGTGTCTGGTGGGCAACTGCCCGACGATTGATGTCGGGACGTTTTATCTATGCTAGTTGTGCGGTAAACTCTGCTTGCGCGATGCAGGATTTTGCGTAACGTCATGCATGTGGCGATGTAGATACCGCTACATTACTCCCCTCCGGAGACCGGAGGTCGATAGTGGGCTGAGTCGCGTATCTTGCGATGCTTGCCAGTGCAAGCTGAGGTTCCAGTGAGTCGGAACCGGGTGCCGCATAGTTCACGGTGAGTCGGAACTGTCTGCGGTGATTCCCCAGTGAGTCGGGGTGGCGCTGCGATATGCTCCCGTGCGTCGGTTGTGGTACAGCGCCGGGTTGAGGCTGACTGCTGGCGTGGACCACGAGAGATGTGAAGGGCTCTGCTTGTTGACCGGCCGAAAGTGTAGTGTGCTGTGCCAAGGTTGCTGATGAGGCTGAGGGTGATGACCAGGAATGTGCGTTCGCTGCATGGTGGTGGTCAGGATACCCGTTTGAAGTCGTGGGTGCTGGTTGGCTGAGACTCGCCGCTCGAAAGCTTGAGAATGGTGATGACGTCACGCTGAACTAGCTGCTCGAAGGCTGCGTCAATGTCCTTGTTCAGTGTCACCAGTATAGAGGCATGACCCCCAAAAAAAAAGGTACAGAATCATTACTTCCAAAGACACAAAAAAAATCGTTATTCTAGTTTTCAATGCTAAAACGCTGCCAAATTTCAGCAACAATAACGTATGCTTACTTTTCGCCATTGACCTCGAAACTCAGTAACAGCGTTACAAAAGTTATGCTTGTTTGGCGCCAAAGTTCCTAATGCTATTAGTGCGACGAATGATAATATGATCCCCGCACGATACGACCTGTAACTCAAGATTGAGGGTAAGGTTGTTACAATTATGGAGATACTGGGTATGTTACGAACTTGAAGTAATTATATTAACCTGTTATTATAGTGTTTCAGAACTAAATTTAGAGCTTAATTAGCAAATAATTGAGGTCGTGGCTTCAAATCCGGGCAAGTACCAACGTGACCTTATTCAATTTACATATTGCCAACTTTTTCATTTTGGACATTACTGACATCGGTGAAAGAAAAAATCGTGAAGGAACCTGCACTTATATAGTAAATTTTGGTCTGAAATAGCCAACTCGTCTTGAACAAGCGTGACGAATGCTCGTGCCTTCTCTGAGAAGAGGCCTTTACCCGGCCGTGGGACCGTACTAGACTGGTATTATTGGCAATTATGTAATTCATGTGTCTCAGATCAAAGAGTTCATCAACCTCATCTGTCACGTAGGCTTTACAGCCCCAGATTTTCGCCTAGACCTACAAGGCCCTGGCCTAGGGCCCCAGCCAAACTAGGGGCCCCACCCACCCAGCCCCGACCAGGTAGCTTGCCTGTCTTTCAGCAGGTGGCAGGGCTGGATTAACCACGTAGCACGTGTAGCAAATGTCCCGCCCTTTGGAAGAAGGCCTTGCGTTCATATTATCATGGTACCTATACCACCCGTAGGTCCAAGAGAGAGGTGTCATACGTTCGAATCGGAGGATACGTATTTCTTTTTGCTCCGTAATAAAAATTATTTTGTAGTAGTAATTAGTGAAGTTTGGATTTTAGAAACTCATATAATGCGGTGATTGTGACTTTAGCTTTAATTTTTTCCAAGAATACGACAATTACGAACAGTGTGGATCATCAAAATATCATAATAAAACAAACGATAAAATATAATCAAAAGTGTCAGTTCAGTGTAGGTGATTGTGTATTTGTACTAGAAACAATATTATCACACCCTCACTAATTTTGGAATTGTAATCCGGCTGATAAAGGGTCAAATAATTTAACAACAAAAATCTTTTCAAATCCGCGCTAAACACGCTCTCTTTTTGTAATCTTTAAATTTGTTGATTACGTTTTTTTTTTTTTTTTTTTTTTTTTTTTTTTTTTTTTTTTTTTTTTTTTTTTTTTTTTTTTTTTTTAATCGAATATGCCAAAGTGCGGAGCCTGTGGAAAATTTTTGGCCGTGAATGACGGTACAAAATGCTCGAAATGTCCCGGATTTTATCACCGAGTCTGCGTCAACCTTGCTCCCACAGCAACATTTTCGGCAAACTGGATGTGCCCTGGATGTAAGGCAAAGGTGCCTCGGGTAGACAACTCCCAAACCCCTGTGAAGGGAACAGGGGAGTCAAGCTCGTCCACCAGTCCAGTAGCGGTTAGTCCCACTGATAAAGTGGAAATCAACACACCAATAAAAAATAACACACCGGATAATCAAGAGATCAGCCTAGCGATGGAAATCCGTGGTCTCCGTAGTGAGGTTAATGCCTTGAGGGACGAAATACGGCAGTTTCGAGATGAATTCTCAGGTCTTGATGATAAGGTGAACAAGTGCTATAATCGTATGGACACCTTGGAATGTCGTGTTAAAGAACTCGAAGATAATACCGAGTCAACGAATTCCCCACGTTTAATTAAACTGGAGGAAACAATTGGGGAACTCCAGCAGCAGCTGAATGAACGTGAACAAGAGTCACTGCTAAACGATGTTCAACTCTCTGGCGTTACGGAATCTAGTGGGGAAAACCCGGCACAGTTGATTAACACCCTAGCACTCAAACTAGCGATTAAGATCGAAGAACAGGACATCGTTTTTGCTAAACGTGTAGGGAATGTTCGACGTGACCACACCGAAGGTGAAGCGCCCCGCCCTCGAATTATCGTTGTCCGACTAGCAAGACGCGCGACGCGTGAAAACTTGCTTAGTGCCGCACGCGTCCGCCGCAACCTCACTACTGCTGACATCGAGGTGCCGGGAGCGCCACACCGCATCTACCTCAACGAGCGCCTGACTAAAACTAACAGGCAATTATTCTACGAAACTCGCCAAGCTGCTAGTCGCCTGGAATGGAAGTACACCTGGACTAAAGATGGCCGCATACTGGCGCGTAAGGAGGAGGGAAAGTCGGTTGTGCACATCCGAACGGAAAAGGACATCACACGTTTTTTCATCACTCAGTAGGTTTGTTCTTGTATAAAGTAGCTATTGCTGTCAACGTTTTTCATGTTTTATGGTCCCATTGCATAGTGCCACGTGAGAATGTTCAAATTAGTCCATTGTTCTGTTTATTTAGTTTATTTTTGTTTCATTGCTGCATATTTATAAATACATGCTTTTTATTTTACACTTTTTTAGAGATAATTTGTACAGTACATTATACATGTTCCTGTAACTGTCATACTGTTGGTATTTTTAGTTATTTAAGTTGCCATGTTTTACCTATAATCTACGCTGCCTACGGTGCCAGACCAAATCTATATATCTTATCAATTCCGCTTGAAATAATTCACTTACACTACACTTTATTTATATACCACAAAAAACTTGTTTACATGCATATTTTATCAATCTGTGAGTTCCTTTATTTAGTATATTCTGTGATATTTTTATTTATCATTATTAAATTATCTATTCAATGATGTCTACTACATACCTTAAAGTTGGATTTTGGAACGCGGGTTCTTTGGGCACGAAACACGACGAGTTTATAGCAGCATTACTGGGTTTAGACGTCGATATTATGGCCATTAATGAGACGTGGCTGCGAACAGGCGAAGAAGGGCGCGCGCCCTCCGTACCTGGATACAGGCTACGGCATATACCGCGCCCACTGTCTGTTAAGAAGGGACGTGGTGGCGGTGTTGGTTTTTACATCAAGCACGGTATTAATGTTCGAAGCCACTCGTACTCTGCTAGCCCATTGCACACCACGGTCGAGCAGATGTGGGTAACAATTAGTGTTCGCGGAATTAAGTTGGCAATAGGTACCGCCTACCGCCCGCCCTGGCAGGATGTTGATCTTTTCCTAGACGCTGTATCTGGTTCATTAAACTCGCTAACGCAATGTGAGTACACGATTTTAATGGGTGATTTTAACATAAGCATGCTTAGTGGCACGGACTCAAAGACGGATAAGTTGGTCTCATTTTTGAATTGTCTAGGTCTGAAACAACTAGTACAATCACCCACGCACTTTACTGTGCATGGTAACTCTCTGATAGACATCATCTGTACAAATGTTAAACTACGCTCTATAACAGTCGATTTAATACCGGATCTGGGTGCGCACGCGTTGATTTCCGGTGAATTTAGTTTTAAACGCCTGAAAATTCCGTCGCGAACCATAACTTATCGTCCACTAAAGGACATTATTAGGGATTGTTTTGATCAGGATCTCGAGTTACTTAACTGGAAAGCGTTAACCGAGCTGCAAGATGTTAATAATATGGTCAATGATTTTAACTCCAACTTACTTGCGCTGTTCGATATCCATGCACCTTTAAAAACTAGTGTCGTGAAGGAGTATTGTTACCCTTGGATTACTGACAATGTTAAATTTATGATGAATTTGAGGAATAGGGCACATGCGGAGCATTTAAAAAACAAAAAATCCGATTCAAAAAAGTGTTATTACAAAGAATTGAAGTCACTCGTTTCTAGGTCTCTATTTTACGAAAAGTCAGCGTACTATAAACATAAGATCAACAGTCAAATAAATAACTCCAGAGCTCTCTGGAAAAACCTAAAGTCTACCCTACTCCCAACTAAACACAAGGAATTACCTTTACACTTTAATGATCCCGACAGGATTTGTGACCATTTTCTGAATGTGCCGGGTGCGGATACGGTCAGTAATACATTGCTTGCATATTTTAAATCCGCGCGAAATAGTAGTTCCACGTTTAGTTTGAAACCTACAACACGCAACAAAATCGCGAACATATTGAGTACTATTAAATCGAATGCTGAAGGTTGCGATGGCCTTACAATAAATATGATATTACTGACACTACCTGTCACTTTGGACGCCGTGACTGCTTTAGTGAATACATCTGTTACATCCTCATCTTTTCCTGAGTTATGGAAAATTGCCAAAGTGCACCCATTGCCGAAGACTCTTAATGCGTTGGATATAAAGGATCTTAGACCCATTAGTATACTGCCGGTACTTTCTAAAGTCTTAGAAAAAGTAGTTTGTGCGCAATTGATTGATTTTTTAGAGACTAATAAAATCCTTCCGGATGTTCAATCGGGCTTTAGGAAGGGCCGTAGTACAGCCACGGCTTTGTTGGATGTCACAGACAATATCTTGTCGGCTCAGGATAATGGGTTGTGCACTCTTTTGGTGTTGCTTGATTTTTCGCGCGCATTTGACTGTATTAACGTTCCTCTTTTATTGGCAAAGATGGCTTTTTATGGATTTGACGAGGACACAATCAAATGGTTTGACAGCTATCTTGGCGATCGTACACAATTCGTTGAAATACGTCGGCCGGACGGGTCAACAGCTGTCTCTAGGCGCCGCTCAGTGGGAAGGGGGGTTCCGCAGGGCTCGATACTTGGGCCAGTATTGTTTATTTTGTACTGTGCCGATATAATTGAAAATATAAATAAATGCAAATACCATATTTATGCAGATGACACACAAGTATACATATCATTTAAGCCGGAAGACTATGAACAAGCACTAAACGATCTAAATACAGATCTTGAAAACATAGTGCAATGGGCCAATGTAAACACGCTTGCCCTGAACCCTACAAAAACCAAGTACATGCTTTTTGGAACAGAAAACCAGTTAAGTAAAATTAAACCTTCTGCTAACTGTGTGACCGTTATGGGACAGCCTATCGAACGAGTCTACGAAGCACGTAATCTAGGTGTTATCATGGACACGGAACTTCGTTTTCATAAACACGTGTCTGAGTCAATCCGTAATTGCTTTTATAGACTTAAGATATTATACAAAGCCCGTCCCTATCTTAGTGAAGAGTTGCGGGTCTTGCTTGTGGAGTCTTTGGTTCTATCTAAGTTAAATTATGCGGATACGGTCTATGGCCAACGACTACTGTCAAAAACTGAAAGAATGATCCAAAGACTTCAAAATGCCTGTGCACGCTTCTGTTTTAAAGTTCCCTTTAGGGGACATGTTACGCCTTTCCTCAACGAGCACAACATTTTAAAAATGAAAGCTAGACGTAAACTCCATATGGCAAACTTACTCTTTGGTGTTATTAAGTCTCAATCTCCTTCTTACTTATATGAAAAATTATCGTGGACAAGAAGACACAGAATCGGTGAGGGAAGAAAATGTTCTCAACAGCTTTCCATCCCACAGCATAAGTCGGCGGCTTTTAGAGGCAGTTTTCGCTACGCAGCTACTAAATGCTGGAACAATATCCCTCCTCCCATAAAGTACAGTAAAACTTGCTCGACTTTTAAATTGAAATTAAAAGAATTCCTTTTAAGCCATCAAAAGGATTTTGAAAATGTTCGAGCCGACAGCGACATATCTGCTATATAAAACCATCTTTTGTATCAATTTTATAATTTTGATTAATTTTATCAACTTTACCAATTTTATCGATCTCGTAATTAAGGGGAACAATGCAGTCACACAATTTTGTCCTATGGGTATTTTCTATTTATTTTTTATATAGGTAATACGCACATATTGGTTATTTATTTTACTTTTTTTTTCACTAATCACAATACAACACACACACATGTATGTCACAACATTTTATTTGTTTTTGTATGAGCTTTTCTTTATGTACTATCACATTTAATTAATTCTATTAATGTATTAAAACAGACACAAGCTTCTCTATGTTTTGTTATTCTAGCGTATGGCACTCGTGGGTTGCAGCTGAAAATCAGCGTCAGGTGGTACACCTTGTGTTGTCATCTGACATTATGCTGAGCTGAGGCCCGTTTGGCATTATAATTTTTGTATTCTGTTTTTATAGTATTAAGGTGTATTTATTTTGCTGTAATGCCAATAAACGCATTTTCTTTCTTTCTTTCTTCTTTCAATGGAATTATCTATCAATGGTCAAAGAAATCTGACCATTCCTAGGCGAGTTGCAATAAACGTTTGAGCTCGCTTCGCTCGCTCCTTCATCATAGTTTCTCTTATTTCTTCAGCTTTTCTGCATAAGTAGAAAAAGCAACTCCTATTTCTGTGTCTTATTACTGTGTCAATAGACCAAAGAAACCTAACATTTCCAAGGTGCCAACATTTTCGAGCTCGCTCTTGCACCCAAATTTCTCTTAGAAAGATCACCGCTCAATGCAAAAACCAACCATGCGAAAAATCAACCATATAGGTTTTTACAAAAGTACTATAATTAGTGTTCTTTGAAGAATGTAAGTTTATTCAAGTAAGTTAACTTGAGTGTTTAGATATAGGAGGAAAAGAACGGGAAGACGTTCTTTGACAAAGGTTCAGAAACTTCGACCGTTGACGTAACTATGGTCATATGGTGACATACCTATCATAGACTGAATATTATATTCCTGATGTATACATAAATTTATATTTAAATTATATTTCTGTGCATTTTATTTGCTTCCAAAATGATTTAGGGATGGGGCGGGCTAGAATTTCAAAAGCCTACGCCCCTGGGTCTCCAAGTCCAGGCCTGGGCACTTAATGCTGCTGCGCACGTATTGGCGATTTCAGAAAATTAACCAATGTGCTAAACAATGTTAAAGGTTTGATCAAATTCGTAAAGTACGGTTATGTATTCCACATAAATATCATCTGTTTAGATACCCGAGTACCATAGAAATGCCAAAGTTAAACCAAATATATGAAATAAATAAAAACTTGTTATTTTATCAGTGATGTTTCCTATAAATACGGTTTTCCTGCGTTCTGGACATGATCATAACGAGACATTACATTCGTTTATTTCATATACCTATATTGAAATGCTTATAATTATATAATGTTTCACAGAACAACTTTTTATAGTATGTACCTACTAAATTAAACTCAAAACTCAAAGCATTTATTTCAAATAAACCAATTTTGAATTGTCAAGGGGTCGGTCAGTCAGAAAGATGAAGCTAGTTGCCCATTCCAAAACGTAGTAGGTACCTATGGAGAAGAACGTGCAAGAAACTCCATGGACACTCTTTTAAATCAAAATATTGTTACAAAAAAGTGGTTACATAATTCATGTTGTAATTATACATGTGAGAACGATGTAGAAACACGTGCACGTCAAAAGCGTCCGTAATAAAAAGATAAAAACAATTATGGAATTAAAATAAGCCGTGGCAGCTAAGAAATGACCAGTGCCTGCTAACGGCGCCCGTTCACGAACATGACGCATGGACTAACTACTAACTGACTAACGGACTAAATGACTAACTAACTGTACAAATTAATACTAAACAAAAGGACAGTTAGCTGTCAAAGTCGCTGTTCTCGCCGGAAATGTGCCCAGAAGACTGGCAGCATTGCCACGTTGAATGGCAACGCTAATTCTTTGGCCAAATAACGAGCCAGTCCTCTGGCTCTCAACATTACATTGTATCTTACAAGATTAATTCTCTAATTCTCAAAAAAACGCACAAATAATGCTACTAGCGGTTCCTCTAATACAATGTAGCGATAGCAGAGCGAAGTCGTTATTTAAGACGTACGGTCAGCACTGCCGCAAACGATGTTTACTTACGGGCACCAGCATGTGGGTAGTTGGGATAAAGCGCGTTTAGATTTAAGCTGACTTGGATAGATAGTAAGACGAACGTGTTTGCGATAACTAGATAAATTATCTAGACTTTAGTTTAATGTGCACGGTCTGAGGCCGAGATCTATGATACATATCACGTCCTTTTGGCTAAGCGTTATTCTTATCACTGTCACACTACAAATGCATGATAGAAACAGGAACATGTCACAAGCTAAGTAATGCTTATAGATCTCGGCCACAGTGCTGTGTATTGGCTATTGGCATGGTACCTTTTCAAAACAGTATATTATGTCTGTATGTAATGGATTACTGGACCACTGAGTAACATTAAATACAATCAAACCAGCCCCTTAATGGGATCGCACCAACTACCCTTGGATGTGTATTTAGGAATCTTACCTTGCCTATACGAGATATTCAGAGACTACTTTTAAATGTCAACAGTATTACTAGCTAGTTCTGTGCTAGCCAAAGAACATAGGTCAATACTGTTGACACTTTTGCCCTTTGGAATGAAATAAAAAAGGTATTCTAGTAATTTGCATTAAAAAAATTGATTTCAGAAGCAGATTAGGCTTAACGATTATAATGCAAACTAAGTATTTCTATCGAAAAAATCGGATTTCAGTTTTAAATTTCCCCTGAGAGTTGTGTTCCACTAAATTTACCTCTCCATATTTCAGTATGATAACAAGAAAATTTGAATCTCTACATTTCAAGACCTATAAAGAATATGTGAAATATTACAAAGGTAGACATAAATCTTTTGGATTGCCATCAAGGGAGTAAGGAACGCAAGGAAGCGAAGAACTACTAAACTTTCTTCATATGAAGAGCCCGAGAAACATGGCAGACTGAGCCGAGTCTATTTGAAAATGAATTTAAATGCTGGTATGGAGGCCAGATCAATCAGGTACTCTGCGCCGGGGCTTTTTCCGTGTGGGGTGAGGCAGGGGGGGTTGACTTCACCCACGCTCTTCAATCTATATGTCAATGAGCTGATCGAAGCGCTCAGCATGTTACATTGATAGAGTACGTATTAAGAACATTTGTTACGCCGATGATATGACGCTGCTGAGCGCTTCGGTTTGTGGGTTTAGGAGGTTAGTTACCATGTGTGAAAAGAATGCGGTAGTTCATGGATTGGTCTACAACGTCACTAAAAGTGTAGTCATATTGTTTGGTGTCAGCGGTCGATGTTCTGATACTGTGCCTCCGGTCAAGTTGAACGGAATATCGCTTGTAAGGGTATATAAGGTGCATATCTGACGGACAGAGCCGTCATCTACCCCGGTCGCGATGGGGAGTGGAACCGGCGAGAGCTGTCGTGCGGTGTCCCACAGGGATCGGTTCTAGGGCCGCTCCTGTGGGACATCGGTTACGACTGGGTGCTGCGGGCCGACCTCCCTGATGGCGTCAGCGTGGTGTGCTACGCTGACGACATGCTGGTCCTGGCGCAGGGGAGGTCTCATCAGGCGGCGGCCGACGCGATGACACGCGGGGTTGCGATAGTCGTGGAGAGGATCCGGCAGTTGGGTCTCGAGGTGGCTTTGCACAAGTCCGAGGCCATGTCTTTCCATGGGCCCCGGAACAGGCCACCATCGGGATCCCTAGTTGGGATCCCGATGGTGGCCTCGGCAGGAGGGGTTCACATCGGCGTCGAGTCCACGATGAAGCACTTAGGACTCGTGCTCGATAGCCAGTGAAACTTCGTGGAGCACTTCCGACGTTTGGCCCCCAAACTGGAACGGACTGGGGCCGCCCTCAAGCGGCTCCTGCCCAACCTGAGGGGTCCAAACGCCTCCTGCCGGAGGCTTTACGCGGGGGTCGTGCGGTCCATGGCTACATATGGGGCCCCGGTGTGGGCGCGTTCACTGCGGCGGAGAGCCGCCCACTATCTGAACGCGCCCCAAAAGGTGGTAGCCGTAAGGCTGATCCGGGGCTACCGCACGATCTCGGGCGAGGCGGCAAGCCTCCTTGCCGGACTGCCGCCGTGGGATCTGGAGGCGATAGTCCTCGCGCGCCTGTATGAGTGGCGCGCGGAGGCACTACGCCGGGGGGAAACCCCGCTTCCGCGGCAAATCGCTGCGGAGCGGACGGACCTCCGGCGCGATCTCATGGCGGCATGGAAAGAGCGACTGTCGCAACCCAGCGCAGGGCACGCCACGATAGCGGCGGTAAGACCCCTCTTTGAGGAGTGGCTAGAGAGGCGTCACGGCGTCCTCACCTACCGCCTGACGCAGGTCCTCACCGGACACGGATGTTTCGGGAGGTTCCTGCACATCATCAGGCGGGAGGAAACGCCCGGGTGTCACCATTGTGTGGATCGCCCGGAAGACACGGTGGAGGTCTGTCTGTCCTCGTAGAGGATTGCCTCTACGAGGACAGACAGACCTCCACCGTGTCTTCCGGGCGATCCACACAATGGTGACACCCGGGCCGGTGACCCAGGGCCGGGCGTGAGAGGTCGCCGCCGCTGCCGATTGCGGCAGCGGCGGCGACCTCTCACGCCCGGCCCTGGTTCAAGCCATGGTCCGGGGCGAGGGGGAGTGGGAGGCAGTCACCTCCTTCTGCGAAGCAGTCATGCTAGCGAAGGAGGTGGCGGGACGGGAGAGGGAGAGAGTCTCCCATCCAAGCCGCCGCGGTGGACGCTCCGGGCGTCGGGAGCCGCGTGACGACTCCCGGCCACCGTAGGCGCGGGCCTGCGGGCGGTGAGTAATGGGTAGCTCACCGTCCGATCAGGACCAGGCCCGTGCTGGACGGCGCGTACGTGTTCCACGCGCGCCTCAAAGAGATGTCAGCATCGAAGAGGGGGCCCACTAGGGCCCAAGCCTGCCGGGAAAGCGGGATCATCCAAAAGGGGTACCGCTGACCCGGAACATAAAGGGCCAAGGAAGGAACACGGGTGGGTTTTAGTCAGTAAGAGTCTGACACTCCCTTCCGCTCCACCCAGAGCGGGAGGAGTCAAGTGATGATTTCCCATCCTCAAAAAAAAAAAAAAAAAAAGGGTATATAAGGTGAAAAATACTTTGGACACCTTTTGACCGCTGACCTCAAAGATGATGATGATATTGAAAAAGAAATAAGGGCGCTATCGGTGAGAGCTAATATGATCGCTCGCAGGTTTGCATGTTGTTCTAGAGTATTGAAGAAAATCTTATTTCGTGCAAATTTCACACGAGCAAGCTGTCGGTAGATTACACTCAAAAATCGTACAGCACCCTTCGCATTCAATATAATAAAGCGCTCTGGGTGTTGAGGATTTTCCGCTTTTGTAGCGCATCAGGGGTGTTTGCTGAAGCTCGTGTCGATTGCTTCTACGCTACGATGCGAAAAAAAGATGCGCCTCTAATGCGCCGGCCGGATGAGGGCCAGCCCCAATATTATACTGCGGTGTATTGCAAGCAGACTGAACTGCTTGTGTGTAAATCGCTGTTTCAAGCTTTCCACATCAGCATTGAGCTTGTAACTAGGAAACTAACTATATGTCAATGTAAGGTTAAGTGAGTAGTTTACTAACATAGTTGTTAAGAAATATTGTTTCTAACATATTTGAGTCCATTTTTACTTGTTAATTAAATATTAAATAAAATTGTTAACCATGAAAGCTTCCTTTCAAAAATTAAAAGCTACTCAAAGTTGCTTCTTTCCAGAGAGAGAAAAAGGAACAGAAATAATGAATTTGGTAGGTTGTGCAGGTACGAATGCCCTATAGCAACTAAAATGAGATTACCAAAAATATTAAATGTTCCATTATATTTAAGAACAAACTTTACCACACAAACATTGCCTAAGTACTCAAACAAAAAGTCAGAAGTAAAATATTTTTTCCACTAAATTACTCCTGAAAGCATTGTAGGACTCAGTACTTGAATTAATTGCTCTCAATGTTTATTATTTGGCGAGCCAGCTGCGTAATTACGCTTATAAATTTATGAACGAAAAAGTTTTTATTATCTTACGCGTGTGTACTCATTGAGAATAAGTTTAAACGATAGGTTTCGAGGGTACACTAGAGGTTAACTCAAGCACACGCGATTGTATGTGAGAAAAACATTGCCAATACCAACTGCGCAGACAAACTTTGTTAGCAGACTTGGTAGAGTTGCTGACTGACCAGCACCCTAATTGACTATGACACACATTTTAAAGGATATTGCTTATCCATTGCTTTATATGTTCGAAATATTTATCTGCTCAACAACGATTAATAATGTCATTATTATTGATTTACGTGACATAACTTATAATATTTTTAATGATTTTAATGAGAAATTGACTGTGAATGTGAGTACCATGCAGGCTAGATAGAATACATGACTTTATAGCTGTCTGGCGCCCACGCAAATGTCCTGCAGATCTGGTAGCGTCGTGTGACGGGTCGTTGAGCTCCCTAAAATAGGGTTGAGCTACACGATGACTGATGCATTCATGCCGTCTGTTAGGACAGATCAACTCAAAGCTGCAATGGTTCTTTCTTCAAAAAGCCCTTCCATACATAGCCCTGCATTGTTAGACTCACATAAAAATCGTAATAATACAATGTTTGGACTTGAAAAGAGACCATGACCTCTGAATTACCTCTGAGTTTGTTTCAGCATTTCTTCTCAGGGATCAGTCAGCTAGAAAATGCCGGCGCCATCTAGTTTTAAAATAATGAAGTGTAAAAGTGTCTTAGAAGATCTACTTACAGAAACAAACATTTCATTTCATTTCAACGTAAATAACGCAATGAATGTGGTGGAACTGTCAAAATTTAAACCATTCCTATCCTACTGCTAGTGTGTTACGTAATTACCCCGCAGGACATAAATCCGTTAAATCGCAGTCCACCCAACCAGAAATATGGTCATTCAACGAGGACTGATTTACCATCAATATCTCCGCAAATGACTGTCTCGTTGGTCTTTTGGTCGGAAGCTCTACTGCTAAGCATAAGGTCCTGGGTTCGATTCTCTGATCGGGGAAAGGGATAAGTAATATATGATATAATTATATAATCGCTAATATTTACAAGATATAACAACTGAATATATACCTTTAAAATCAAATCAAATCAATTTAGTTGCTGTAAGTGTTGGTACAATTTCGGTCTTAACATAAATAATTATACGAATCCATAACACTTACCTAGTCATAATAATGTGACATGCAAACATTTGGGTTATATTTTAATAAAGTTATAATCCAATTAAAATTAAAATTGAGTACTATTATTGTTACATTATTGGACACTTAGAAGAATAAAAAAAAATACTATTAATGTCAGAAGTGTCAGACGTATTATTAGTGTCAGAAGTTAATGTTAGAATAAGATTGTCATTTATTGCTTTCCAACCTCTTATTAAATATGTCACTTACTGAGTAGAAATTCTTTTCCCTTAACCACACTTTAAGACACCTTGTACATTTATTAGCTGGTAAGATTTTAATACTGTCAGGTATAGCATTAAATACGCGACCACACATTGCATAGCTATTCTTACTATATAATGCTATCCTAGGAATTATGGCCCAAACTATTCTATTTCTGTGCCTAGTACTTTTTTGTTGTTGATAATAATGATCAGTTAATATAATAAACGATTGATATAATTTTAAAATAACTAATTTATTTTTATAAGCATAACATACAATGAATATAAAATAGTTAGATATACTACTCAAAAGCCAGAAAACCTATTTAGTCTAATGTGTAAAACGGAAAAAATAAATTTTAAAAAAAAACATAAAAACGCCTAGTTAAAAAACCAAAGCAAAATAGCATATATTATACACATTATATTACACACATACACACACAAGACAGCACCAACAATAGAGGGGACCTGGCGCTCGGCGCCCGCTCCCGCGGCACGCTCGCTTCGCTCGCTCGCCTTCAGGCGTTCAAGTTCACTGTTCTAACCTAACCTAACCCAAATGATTCACTAACAATAGAGGGAGGATCTGGCTTCTAACCTAAACTATCCGAGTCGGATTGCTGTGAATCGGGGTGTTAACTATAATGATGGTATCAGTATATATTTTAAACGATAGACCTAATGATTTTCGATTAAATAAATGTTATATCCAATAGCGTTATACGAAAAATAAGTTATATAGTACATAAATATAATATATAAAGAAATGATGTCAACAGTTGGTATATCTCACGTTTATTACATCTTGTGAACGTTATTGAAATGAAAATAAACCAAATAACTTTATATGATATGAGACGCACCCCGGGTAAAGTGTTCTTCTATCTGGAATTCACAATGGCAGCCCAGAGTCTGGATGTGTGTCCAGTCGATGGGAATAGCCTCGCCTCCTGTTACCGGTCTTAAACAAAACTGGCGAAATGTTGTTTTACTATAGCTAATATAAATTTATAATACCATCTATGAAACTGGCTGAAGACGACCATGCAGTTTACTAAATGTAAACACATTAGTATGGAGCTTACAGCTACATTACCTAAATACGCTGCAAGGAATCCCACAGCACCACACAACATTAAATGTCCTTTGTCTAAGATCTGAGGATTGGGTGCAGCGAGGCTTGAACAAGCATTCGTGAAGGAAACCACTTGAAATCTGAGTGCTCTTCACATGTTTATTTCCTTTAGACGTGTACTGCGGAAAATATGTTTACGTTTTTCTATGAGGCCCTATAACATGGTGTAGTTCATTCTGTGTTGTCTGTGTAGAGAGCAAGTTGCAATATTGTATGTTTGGTTAAATACTGCTTTTTATTCAAGCGAACCATGAAACAATCGTTGTTCAAAAAAACCAAGTTGAAAAAAGTCAGTTGTGTTAAATTTTGTGACTTTTAATGCTGGACCCACCAATAAAAAAAACCAAATAAAAATTGACCACGTTGAGGTTCCACTGATCACGACCTAGTGTCTGGACACTAGGTCGTGATCAGTGGAACCTCAACGTGGTCAATTTTTGGTTTATTTCGTTGTACACAAATGTTGTCTCTCACAAAAAGGAAGTACCTCCGGTCATCATGCGCGTGAAAACATTGACTTAGCCGTAAGTAGTGTAACTGTTTGTCACCTATTCCTATTTAGTAACAAAATATTATATTATTTATTTTAAAACTGGCAAATAGTGTGGCCCACTTAGAAACGCATAAATTCTCTATCTAAAGGGAAACAAACTAGGGACCAATACCGGCGAACAGCTGGTCTATTCTGTAACAACCTCACCGTGATAACTTAGGTAAAGTGAGCTATCATTCCACCTGATGCTAGGGATTCACTTTTTTTTTGTTTTTTTTTTTTTTGATGTTTCTGCTTCATGGCAATCTGTTTCCCAACAATAAGCCACTTTTTTGTTTGACCTCTCAGTTTATGTTTTCCTCAAGAGCCATATTTGTATGAAAATTCTTTTCACACGACTCTCTTGATATCAAGTGGTAAATCTTTCATGTAGGCTTGGTATGTCACTTCTTTTTAGCCGGGTATGCTGAAGAGCGCCTTCTCCACTCAGAGCGTGTGCCAGTTCGTTTACATGGACGGTCAGTTTCTCCTGGTATTTCAGGCTGTTTTGAGCTATTTCCTGCCGAACTGTTTTTAGGCCGAGGTCGAGGTATATATATCTATTACTTATACAATGAGGGATGCCAAACATTGTTCTCAGAGCTTTGGTCTGGAATCTCTCCAGGATATCTATATTACTGTTGCTGGCCGTTCCCCACAGTTGTATTCCGTAAGTCCAGATTGGTTTTATGGTAGTGTTGTACACTAGCATCTTGCTGTTAGGATTTAGTTGTGATTGGCGTCCCAATAAGTTGTTTGCGCTTTGTCCAAATATGTTTTTGCCATGTAAGTCTCCTGTCTAGGTGCATGCCCAAGTATTTTGCGTTATTATCTTGAGGGATAACTTTGCAGTTTAGCGTTACCGGTGGACATGTTTTTCTCCTAAGTGTAAATGTTACATGTACCGATTTGCTCTCATTGGCTTTTATTCTGCAACGCTTCAGCCACATCTCAAGTTCTGTCAGGTGGTTTTGCAACTGTAATGATGCCGTTTCTGGGTTGCTATGAGCCGACAGTAGCGCCGTATCATCAGCGTATGTCGCAGTCGTGGTGTAGTCAGTAGTTGGGATATCTGCTGTAAAAATGAGGTATAGTACAGGGCCCAAGATACTGCCCTGAGGGACACCTGACTTTATTTCGTGTACTTCTGAGAGATAATCACTGTACTTCACTTGGTAGCATCTTTTTTCTAAGTAGGATTTAAGTATTCGGAATAGACAATGCGGGAGATGCTTCTTGAGCTTGAACAGGAGGCCGTCATGCCATACCTTATCAAACGCTTGACTGATATCCAAAAAGACTGCAGAGCAATATAATTTGTTTTCAAGGCATCTGCTAATGGTGTCAACTATACGGTGTACCTGTTCAATTGTCCCGTGTTTTTCCCGGAATCCAAATTGGTGGTTCGGTAGAACTGTACTTAGATGTTCTTTCGTCCTGTTAAGCAGTATCTTCTCAAATAATTTGCCAATAACTGGTAGCAGGCTGATAGGTCTGTATGAAGTAGCTTCGTGTGGGAGTTTACCGGGTTTCGGTACCATGACTACATGTGCAATTTTCCATTGCCCAGGGAAATGTTCAAGTCTTAAGCTGGCATTAAAGATGTTAACTAATTTCATTACACTTTTATGAGGCAGGTTTTTAAGTAATGTGGCATCAATAAGGTCATAGCCACCCGGCTATGACCTTATTGATGCCACATTACTTAAGGTAAAGCACCCGCTTTACCTTCCTTGAGGTTCCTTATTTCTCTCACAATTTCTTTTGGGCTGGTACTGTTTAGTGGAAGACACATTTGATTCGCTGATTCAAGGTGTTCCTTGATCTCCATAGTATGTTCGGGATTGTTTTCAGGGAGTGGTTGGTAAACTGTTTTCAGATGTTCCGCAAAGATTGTTGCCTTTTCTTTATCTGATCTAGCCCATCCTCCTTTTCCATCATTGATAGGTGATATGTGTATTTTCGGGCGCTTTAGATTCTTGGTAGCCTTCCACAGCGAGTAGTTTGTGTCTCTCGTTTGATCTAGATTTGAAAGACAGTGTTGAATATAATCATTTTCTAGGGTGCTGATAAGAGCTTTGAGTTCATTTGAGAAACTATTGAATGCAGTTTTATCGCTTGGATATCGTGTAGTATGCCAGATTTTTCTCAAACGACGGCGCTCTTGTATTTTCTCTTTAATATACTTTGGATATGAGTTATGTTTCAGAGGTTGTCCTTTATCTGTCCTTTTTGGCGTTGCAGAATTGGCAGCAATGTGGATAGTCATATTAAGTTGTTCCAGTTGTCTTTCAAGTTCTTCTATGGTATTAATTTTGGTATTTAGCTCTGTCTCTGTCGTGATTATATTTTTATATATTGTCCAGTCTATAGTGTTCAAGTTGTATATTCTTAGGGGCGGTGCTACCAGATTAACTGTTGTAGTAACATTCAGTATAACTGGTGTGTGGTCAGATGTGAGATCTATTCGTGGTTCTATGTTTAAGTAGTTACTATCTATATTTTTAACAACAAAAAAGTCCAATAAGCCTGGGATTCTTTGTCTGTCGGTAGGCCAATAGGTAGGTTCTCTGCCGGAATGACATTCTAACTTCATCTCTTCTGTGGCTTTATAAAGTTGTCTTCCTCTAGTATTGGTCAGCCTAGATCCCCAATTTAAATGTTTAGAATTCCAGTCGCCAGCACATATGAATCTGTTACCCAGGCCAGGGTAGAAAAATATTCTGTGAAGTCGTTGGCAGATATAGTATGTTTTGGAGGACAATACACAGCGGAGAATACAGTTTCTAGTTTGCTGTCTTCAAGTTTAATAGATGTTGCTTGTATTTTTTCTGTTCGGTATTCCTCTATAGGGTAGTGTTTAATGTTGCTTTTAATAATTATTGCTGTTCCTCCATGGCTGTTCCCAGTTGGGTGATTGGTTGTGTACACTGTATAATTATTAAAGTTTATGTGTGTCTTCGGTGTGAATCTTGTTTCAGAGATTAGTGCTATATCAATCATCTCTGTTCTGAGGAAAGTTTCTAATTCTTGACGTCTTTCCGTCAAGCCGTTGGCGTTCCAAGTAACTACTTGGAGGTTTCGGGTCATTTTTTTACCAGGCTGCTGACTAGCTGGACCATGCGGTCCATCATTTTGTCCATGATTTTTTCCATCATTGTCAACATTGAATTTTGTAGTTTTTCAAACATTATGTCCATTAGGTCAGTAAGGTCAGCCAAGTCTTTCTTTGTGTCTTGTTGAGTATATTGTTCTTTGGTTTTCGTTGCTTCTGAATAGGCTTTAATTAAGTTTTGATTAGCTGTGCGGTTAGACTTAAAACCCGGATGGGGATCCGGGTTTTTGATCTCTATATTGTGGATTCACTATCGACAACTCACTTCAAGCTCATTTCACCTAAGTTATCACGGTGAGATTGTTACAGAATAGCTCGGCTGGTCGCATGCAATAATTGAAAAAATTCTAAAGAAACACGTATAATGTGTGATAGGTATCTAATTTCGACTCACAATACTAGTGCCTCATCTGGCCACGATAAGCGGGGCCCAAGTATACAAACCGGGCTCTTAAAACAATTGAGTAATTGTACAAAAACTACCTTATACAAATCCTGTTGTGGTAATTTGGGTCTATGTTACAATAAAACTTAGCCACTCGAACGTTAGGACTACCATAGTAGTCAAAAACTTTTTCCGGTTGAACGTTCTGACTACCAGAGTAGCCGCGCCGATTTGTTCCCTTTAAAACGTTTTTAAACTATGGTAACTCTATTATAGCTTCCTTAAAAAGATACGAGATAGCGCTACATTAAATTCCGCTTCTTTAAATTGGTAAAACAGTGTGTCAAGCCTAGAAGTTTTTTTTTTTTAAAGTTAACATCGTCAGTGTGAAATTTTTGCAAGCGGTCGAGAGAGAGAACATGTAAAATGTTATTTTTAAGCTTATGTGTTAGTGTATTATAACAAAATAATCCTCACGATTGAAGCTTTACTGTTATCTATAAATGTCCTATGTTCAAAGTCTGTTGAAAACGATAATATCGAAATTAAAATCCTGGTCATGCCGCCATGTTGAGCGTGGGTATTTTCGTAATTTTATTGTATGATTTACTTAATAATATATTAAAATATTGCTTGTAATTTAGTTTTCACTTATGTTCATTTTGTTTCATTTGTTTCATTTCAGCTATACACACGTTTTTTTTATTTTGCTATAGCTGCAGTAGTTTACGAGTTAATAAGCTTTAAGTTGGAAATGGCACGGAGCGCTCGCGCTCGCGCGGAGAAATGCCTATCGTGCGGCCGGACGTTTCGCGGGGGTGCAGCGGCGTTAGGCGGACGTTCAAGCTGCACTTGGTGATTTTTAGGAGGTGAGAATTACAACGAAAATATTTGGTCGGGGACAGGTGGTTTTGAACTGCCCCAGGCGAAAGACGCCAGAGTACAGGGTAATTAAGTTAGGAGACTTAGGGAATGCCAAGAAGTGATGTCCATTGCGACAGTAAGGAACCGAGTATTATTTATTATATTGATAGTGTGTTTGAAGACCGCTTTAGGGTGCGGACGTATGGTCTAGGCTAGTTAAGTTAGGAGAATTGGTGAATGCCGACGGCCATGTTCATGTGGACTGTAGTAAGAGAGCGATTAATATTAAATAAGTTAAATAAAGTTGGACGGGGTGAATCTTTCATTATAATAATTATACTAGGCTGATAGAGTTATTAATACTTATAACTTATCAGATCGAGACGTGTTGCTGGGGAGTTTGTTGCGCCACTTCTTCTCCCCAGCTTAAATGTTAGTGGAGTAGGATGGGCTCTTTGGGGCTGTCTATAGACCTTTAAGAGATTTGATCCACAACTCCGTTAATTAATGAAGTTTTTTTTTTGAGGGTGGGAAGTCATCAAATAACTTCTCTCGCTGTGGGTCGAGCGGGAGGCCATGACAGACTCTTACTGACTAAAACCTATCCGTGTTCCTTCATTTGCCTGTGGCAGGGGCCACGGTAACCCTTTCGGACTTTCCCGCAACCCTGGCAGGCATCGGTCCTAGCGGACCCCGTCATTTGGTGTTGACATCTCTTTGAGGCGCGCGTGGAACACAACGCGCCGTAGACCCGGGCCTGGTCCTTATTGGACGGCGAGCTGCCCATTGCTCGCCGTCCGCAAGCCCGAGCCTACGGTGGCCGGGAATCGGATTGTAATTCCCGACGCCCTGGGGGTCTCCTGCGGCGCCTAGGGGCGTGAGGGCGCAAATTTTGCCTCTCCCTCACGCATTCCGCCTCCTTTTTCGCGAGCATTACTGCTTCACAGAAGGAGGTGACGGCTTCCCAAGCCCTCTCACTCGCTCGGCTCCTGGACCAGGGCCGGACGCGAGAGATCGCCACCGCCAATCGCCTCCACGAGGACACGGCGGTGCTCCGCCCAAGCCGGGCAGACCTCCATCGTATGCTCCACCGTGTCCTCCGGGCGATCCACACAATGGTGACGCCCAGGTGTTTCCTCCTGCCTTATCCAGAGCAGTAACCTCCCAAAACAACCGTGTCCGGTGAGGACCTGCATCAGGCGGTAGGTGAGGACGCTGTGGTGCCTCTCTAGCCACTCCTCAATGAGGGGACTTATCGCCGAAATTGTGGCGTACCCAGCGCTGGGTTGCGACAATCGCACTCTCCATGCCGCCCTGAGATCCCGCCGGAGTTCTGTCCACTGTACCGTGATTTTTCGTGGCAGCGGAGTTACGCCCCGGCGTTTCATCTCCTCGCGCCACTCCCATATTATGTGCGCAAGGACTTTTGCCTCCAGATCCCATGGCGGTAATCCGGCAATGAGGCTCGCCGCCTCACCGGAGACCGTACGGTATCCCCGGACCAGCCGGGTGACCATGACCCTTTGGGGCACGTTCAACCGGCGGGCTGGCTGCCACCTCAAGAAACGCGCCCACACTGGTGCCCCGTAAAGGGCCATGGACCGCACAGCCCCCGCGTATAGCCTCCGGCAGGAGGCGTTTGGACAATTAATGATGCTTGTGTTTTGATTCTCTACTCTAATAGCTAGTAATTCTTGAATTTTGTACTCTTTATCTCACACCAATAATTCCGTCAGACTGACATGAACACGAGTCTTGCAGATAAACTTGTAGTGCAAAAAGTGAACTTCCAGGGCTTTGGATGGCTACATCTATCTAATATCCAATCTAAGAACTGATAGGGACCATGTCTCCTCAAGAGCATGATGCCGGAGCAATGCCGCGGGAACTAGCCGCCCCGTTCCTAGACAAGGACGGTCGCACGGTTGTCGCAGGAAAAACCACCTCATCACGTTTATCAGTTGGAGAGAACCGCTAGAGACCGTGTCTCCAAAATGGCATGATGACCACACAATGTTGCAAAAAAGCCGCTTGCGTCACTTTATGCACGTGTTGCTGTGAGTACTCCGAGTGTAAATGTGAAGTATTGTGTGAGTAACGAATGACCAAATACATGTAACGCTAGCGTTACGGTAGCAGTACTTGCAAGTATACTTATTTTTTTTGCTTGCTTCCCTCTATTATTTAGCTGCCTAAAATCACATCCAATGTATTTTCATAACTATAAATTTGCTATTTCTTTAAATTGTTACCTTGTCTTATTAATAGGGCAAAGCATCGGACTTCTTCATATTTGGGAATTCATTTAATCGCTATCGGTGGTAGAGTGTTCAGTCTGGAGACGAGCTCTACAGAGCCGTATGGTGGCGTACGTGGTCTTTTCCCCTAAGGGGAAAAT
This sequence comes from Brachylomia viminalis, assembly GCA_937001585.2. Lineage (NCBI taxonomy): Eukaryota > Metazoa > Arthropoda > Insecta > Lepidoptera > Noctuidae > Brachylomia > Brachylomia viminalis. The sequence continues at coordinate 19,174,285 of OW443299.2, forward strand.
CTACTTTAACACCAATATTAACATAATTAGGAAAAACGTAAATTACAATTTTATCAGCTTCTGGTTACTTAGGAACAATCACAGTAGGTTCAAAAATAAGCTAAGTAGGCTGACCAATAGTGGCCGACCTGTGGTTGCGGCCAGTGATTTGCTGACATTGACTTATTACCATCAAGTGACACAAGTCAAAGTTTGTCTTACACAATTTAAAAACAAAAGAACACTGCGCCAGCAGCACCTCCTTAGCTGAAACATCAAAACGGTGCTAACTAGGTAACATTTTCTCGAGTTGGCGTTTATTTTCACTAGTTATCACAGAGGGCTCGTTAAAAACTTTGCCTCCACGCGTCCCAAGTTACGTCGTTATCTCGTGCTCCTACTAGCACCAAACGATCGTAAAAATACCCTACGGTTTATGCTGCCCTGGTACAATATAGGCGAATGTTGAGGATCAAACTACTCTGCAACAAAATGTATGTAGTGTCAAAACATAATATATCCAGCACCTTACGTAATTGCGTAACACAGTTTATATCACAATCTAAAAGTTTTTAAGGATATTTCTAATCCATTGCTTACGGGTTTATTCCATTCACATATATAAGCTTCAGTATGTTTACACTACTGTCCAAAAAATAAGTGTTATGGTTCTATAATGTATAATTATAATACTAATAAAAAAATGCTATTACATACACTAAAGGTACAGTGAGGTACAGGTGAGCAGTGGAGGGAGGCCCAGTGGTAATGGCCGCGACTTACGAGTTGCAGGTCGTAGGTTTGAACCCAGACAGGCGCATTACTTTGTGTAAATGATTTCATCACCATTGCTCTCTAAACTGTGAAGCAAAACATCGTGAGGAATCGGACATGTCCTAGAACCAAAAATTCGAAGAAATCCGCACTGGGCCCGCGTGGTGGATTACAGCCCACTCCCTCTCACCGAGAGGCTGCCTGTATCCCACCAGTGGGAACATCTTTTCTAACCAGACAAGATGGAAACTGGCGGCCAATCAGGTATTTAAAATAATGACCCTACGAGCCTGAGGAAATGATACTTCTGTTAAGAAGCCCGCAACGAAATTAATTAGCAAAGAAAATTAGGGTCTACTAGACTGACAAAACCAGTATGTAAATGTGAGACTATTATAGTCACTCAAGTAAGAACATAATCAGAACGTACTCAGAAGCCAAAAAGTCTGACAAACAGTCTTACCCAGTAACTGGGTTATGGAGGTCATTTAGGCATTCGCTTCATGTAAAATACTTACCGGTATTCAACTGGAAGCCGACGAAATGCTAGGCAGATTGAAGTACGAAATCCCCTCATCTGTCGATCGAACTTATGAAGTTCGGTAACAATAGAAAAGTAATTGTGTCTCATTAGCGACAGTTGAGCTCATGCAACAGTTATATAAGAAAACTAATAAAAAATATTGACTAGTAAGAACATAATCCACCATCCAAAAATAGAAAGCTGAACATTTTATCCTCTTACCTTATTTATACTCTCATTTCTTACCCCTATCTACCACGAAAACATTTCTTGCGCAAATAATTCGCTGCGTGATGAATTTATAAGGGTGAATTTGGAGTAATAAAATTTTCTAGTTAACGAAGTGTGCTTGACACGGGGCGCACTCCGAATTTGGTCGCTCTAACAAGTTTAAACTCAATTTCCGTGCCCAAAAACAAGTCATAAATCATAAATTCATAATGTTTGCCGCTTGTTTGGACTTACAAAATAGGTATTTGGATCAACTTAAGTTTAATCAATGCTGAAAACTTGTGAGCGTGATGATTAATTTTGTTTACGTTATTTTTTATTGTAACTTGTTTATTTTCGTCTTTAGAACCTAAAAGCAAAAAAATAACAAGGGACCATCTAATCACATGCTCACTCGGTCATTCTTTTTCATTTTGTTGAACTTTTTCAGTACAACACTTTTCAGCAAAGAGACAATGTATTTCTCAAAATTACTATCGTCACTTTACCTCATAAGTACTTATCTATCGAGTATTTGTACCTACCTAAACCATACGTGTTATAAAATCCTGATATTACCAGTTCTCCTAGTTTCTAAAAAAAAAAAAAAAAAAATTCTAATTTGAAAACCAAGCTATACTTTAAGCTCAGTCAATTAACTTAACGCAAGAAATGTTCAGTTTTTCTTTCAGCTTTCGTGTACGCACGGCTACAGGTCAAGCTATAAACTACCAGTATAAGCTGATGTCGCATTGTATAGGATTTCCTTACATCATTGTATTATCCAGTATGTACTGTCAGTTGTCAGTTGTCAGGGCGCTGTCAGTTGGGACTGGTCATCTCTTAGCCACCACGGCTTATTTTAATTATTTTATTATGGATTGTTTTGTTTAAATTTATATTTCCTGTACACTGGACACTCAATGTGTACGTCTTATTTACATCGTTCTCACACAATATAATTATACCTATATTCAACATTAATGATGTAACTAATATTTATGTAACAATATAATTTAAAAGAGTGTCCATGGAGTTTCTTGCCCGTTCTTCTTCATAGGTACCTACTACGCTTTGGAATGCGCAACTAGCTTCCATTTCTGACTGACCGACCACTTGACAATTCAAAAGTGCCTGTAAATGGTTTAATTGAAATAAATGCTTTGAGTTTGAGTTTTGTATTTCCAGTTTACACTGACCTCTCATGAGGTCAATGTAAACTGGAAATGTATAGCTTGATGTGTAGCCGTGTGTACAAAGTTGTAACAAAACATTGTAGATAATAAATATACCTGATTTACTTCGGAAGCTATTTTGTCCCTTCGGGTTACTCTTATTAATGGATGATTTTCGCCTTGCTCGTATAGCGAGTGTTCGTTTCGTGAGTGATGGCCATAATGTGTCATTGTTTTGGGACATTTATTTTATTTTCGCGGTGTTTTATCTTGTATAATGGAGTGGATTCAAGCGGGTGTATAAATACTGATAGATACTCGGTATAAAATATCATTTAACAATATTTTACAAAAAGATGAAAAATGATTCCTGATTTCAGTAGATTTTCCACAGTTAGGTATCAAGTTGACATTGTAAATTGGGATAACAGCAGGATTAAGTTGATATGGAGCAACAGAAACATCGATTTAGTCTACTTATCTTTCTCTATCTCATTTTTTTTAATATATAACCTGTTTTTATTCCTTAATATCCATGGATTTCAGAGCCAAGTAGACTCAAGCAATTTACCTCTTTTCTCCACTCAAAAATAAATATTATCTTGGATTATATTTATGAAAAAGATTTCTATGATGAAGTTCAAAGTAGATTGTCGTGTCACTTGTACATGAAAGTGAATATTTTATAAGTTAACAAAGTAGACAGTCGCCTACTTACTTTTATTTGAAAATATTGTGCGTGTCAAAATATTTCGCATTCGTTTTTTTCTAAAACAAAACTAGACCTAAGATCTTCATTAATATGACTCGGGGCCTACGACATGAACCATAGATTAAACATTTTAAGGTTTACGTGTTTTAGAGTTATGACTTAACATTGTTTTACATAACACTTTTTAGCTTGTGATGATACCATTATGGTTAGTTATTTATGTAATCAAAGTTCCACCTGAACTAACACACAAAGTTATGGCTTTTGACAAAACTTTCAAAGCAAAACACGGACCAAGGTCCTTTGGGATGACAAAATTAGGGTGAACCTGCTGCTTACTGGTACATTTAAACTACAATTATTAACGCTAGTCACGGAAATAGATGAAACGGAACATCTGGACGAAAAAGAAAGATAGTAAGTTATGATCTACAGTGTCGTTACTATCTTCTCAGTATTGTATTCTCAGTATTATAAACCGTTCCACGAATGGCTGCTAACAGAGTTTTTGATCGTTTCCGTATGTGGAGTTGTATGCAATCACAAATACACACACACACAAACGTACACATACATTGTTCACAATACTTTTCTTAAAAGTAACACGTCATCCGTCCTACAGATGGCGCCACTTTAAAGAACGTCTCAACTACATCTACTTTTTAAACTGAGCACTGTATTAGGGACTATGGTCATATAATATACCTTTTTCGATAGTTCTCGGCATAATAAGAGTGGCCCCTGAGGGCCCCGGCCCTCTTGTAGCCTTCTACAGGCTGTCTATGATGGGCAGCGAATCTTGTTAAGAAAACATTGAAATAGGTCTTCAGAAAACTTCCTGGACTTATACAATATGTCCCAGAAATCAACGTCAAACTGAAAACGGGCCATAAGCCAAGTTGTGACAGTTATTAGAAAAATATTTTAAAAAAATGTTGGTCATATACTTCTCAAATTTTATGGATTCAAATATAAATCTCAAAAAGTGACAGCCTGTTATGATCTTTCAAGTCCTGTGACCACAAATATTAACTTTTTGTCAGTTTTTTTTTCTGTGGCATAACCATGAATAACCCTTCTGTAAATTACAGTTAAAAGTTAAAACATAACTACCTCAGTTTTAATTAAAATGTTAATTTTTTGCCCAACATTGAATTCAAAATTATTACATCACCCAACTTTAACCGCGTCTTGCGGTTACAGTTGGGTGATGTAATAATTTTGCCAAAGAAATTGCAGAAGCCGCTGAATACATCAACTCGAGAAGATACCCCCCTACTTATTACGCGATCGTTTTTAAAGAGATGTAGCGCTTGAATTGCAGCTGAAGGCAAATAGTTCGAACATTTAATATAAACTTGGTAAATCTGATTTAATAAAAATTATAACTAAAGAAATCCAACAACTGAATTTTATTTCAAACGCACTTAAAACTAACAAATAACTTTTTTTCCTCAATTAAAAAGTAGCAATTAGTAAGTGGCATCCCATTTTGGAATCCAGACTAAACGCGCCATCTTTTAAAGTTACTTGCCAAAATAGTGTAGTACATTTTTTTTACACTACACGCGTTTAAAGTTGGGTGATGTAATAATTTTGAATTCAATGTTGGGCAAAAATCTAATATTTTATTTAAAACTGAGGTAGTTATATTTTAACTTTTAACTGTAATTTACAGAAGGGTTATTCATGGTTACGTCACAGAAAAAAAAACTGACGAAAAGTTAATATTTGTAGTCACAGGACTTGAAAGATCATCACAGGTTGTCACTTTATGAGATTTATTTTTGAATCCAAAATTTTTTTATAAGTACATGACCACTTTTTTTTGTTTTTTCTAATTACTGTCACGACTTGGCCTATTGCCCGTTTTTGGCTTGACGTTCATTTCTGGGACACGTTGTACAGTATTTTTATCTCACGAAGGAACACACGCTTTATTTCTGGTTAACAAGTTTACAAACACGCTGTGAATGTGTGTGTGTAAGCGCAGGCAGGAACTCTCGATAGGTACCGTCCGAGACCCGTGTCGGAGACAATGGCGAAGTTGGAAGTGTGTGTGTGTGTGGTCACGCTACTCGTTGTCACGCGCACATTCACAACGTGTTTGTACACTTGATTAACTCAAGTAAAGCGCGGAACACTTCGTGAGAATAAAATACTGTAACTGTAGGTATTTACTTAGATATTAATAAAAAATAAATTGTATTTAAAAAATACAACAGCAGGACACATTTGAAAAACAAAGCGAATGAGGCAAGGGTTAAGTAATGGGAAATAAATAGACTTTCAGTAATTACTTATTTACTGTCATTATTTACGTAAATATTTTCACGTTAAAGTAACAAATACCCACTAGTGTAGTAGATTAATGTCAGACAATCTACACCTTTGAATTTCACGTCATTTTTGATACACAAGTTTTCAATTCTCAACAACAAACAGCCAACAACTAAAAACCTATTCTGCCTCAACGTGATGCGACTGTTATTTGAATGGCTGAAGCCACATTATAATGATGAATCAAACGATTTCGTCCGGAGCCCGTTTAATAATAATGAAGGTCAAACGCGTTTATAAACACACATAGTAGATCTCGTCTCGGCAGATCATTCGCAGTTCGGTTATTCGGTATTCTACTGATGCACCAATGAAATCGTTTCAAACCACTCGTTCTGCGATATTCATTTATTGTATGAATGAAATGTAAACGAATGAAATATTATTTGAAGATATAGTGATTTTAAATAATATCTAGACTCTATTTACGTAGATATAAAGTAAACATAGATAAAAGGTACCTACGTTTGATCAACATTGTATACCAGTGATTCGTCGACCGTCAGTGATATTTCTAGTTCAGCTTTAGATACGCGTGTTGCGATAACAACACAAACGGCTGATTGTGTTATTGCGTCATCAACAACATCAACATGCAGACGGCAAAGTTCAAGCCGCTGTTCAATTTAGTGGCAATTAATAAGGAATTTATCAGGTGAGTGTTATTTTTGTTTATTAAACACCAATTGAGGTTATGCTAGGTTAGGTACCTATATTAACTCCACCTTATCCAAACCTCACTTTCAATTTAAATAACAAATTACGTATCCATTAACAGGTGTATGTATTGCAAGTTGTTTGTTATGTGTGTGTTCCTGTTCATTAAGTACCAGTAATTAATTAGCTTGTGTTATTTATATACTAGAGTAGATTCGATATAATCGGTGTGATTCCGTGTTCTGTATGTGGCGTATCGTGTTTTTATAATAGTGTAGACTATGTAGATTTAATACAAGTAGAATGTCACAAGATGTTTTAATAGATTTGCCTAAAATAAGTTAACAGTTTGTTTGTTTTTCAAAGCGTCGGTAAAAGCAAGCTGGAAGAGGAAGTAAACTATATGGACTTTTAAACCTTTGAAGCTTACAAAACGACTACTGTTGATTTACATTTGTTTACTATATTTTGGAGTGCATGGAAACAACCCATGATACCAACCATTTCTCCCATAACGACAATTAAATTACGATGACCTATTTGACTTTATTCATTTATTGTCATCATATACAGGGTGTTTGGAAGGGAGCTGTACATACGCCTAGGGTAGAAACTAGGGATAGTCTGCTACCTACCCCCGCCCATTATATTGACCTTGGCCTCAAGGTTTTTTTTTAATTTATTTTTATTTTTTATTTGACTTTTTTGTGATTTTTTGACTAAAACTACCTGTAGCTCAAAATCTATCCATGGGACCGGTCGGCTAATGGTCTTGTTTTAATCGTTAGAGTCTTAGGGTCCTGCAAAAAATTATTTTACACCAGAAAATTGTGGAGAAGAAAAGTTATGGGGCCTGAAGTACCGTAGTAAGGTAAAGAAATAATTTTAAGGTAAGGTAGTAAGGTAAAAAAAACCTGGATGGTAAAAAAAAATGGATCCAAAGGTGCCCCTGCGGTTGGGCGATCTTCTTTTTGCTCAAGTCAATTGCAAAATTGTTCTATTCCATATCAGATGCTACATAAAAACTATCTTTTTACGTATAACTATTGTCACGAGTTAGTCGCCACGAGTATTAGTTTGACATTTGTCTAAGTAAGAATGATGTTATAAAATGGTCTCCTTAACTGGCATAATGTAAACGGAATCTAAAGGGATATCTGATAAAAGGAAAGACAAGCAAGAATCTCAAGGTCATATTTCGTGTACTTCTAAAATAATAAAAATATGCACGCACATTGTACATGTAGTTAATAGGTACTATCGATATCATTGACGTCAATACAAAATAAACTGCACTCTTTCCGTTCGCGTTCATGCATTAGTTACGATAGCAAAACTATTTTACATAAACTATACACGAAGAAAAAAGTATCTTAGCTAAAGGAGAAACATTCAAACAGAAACTGTAAAAGCTACGATGTTTAATAAAATGAATGTTCTTTCAGAACGGTAGCGGTTGCAAGCGCTGGTGTAAAGCCCGATGCCAACTTGAAGTCATGGAGGGATATTCCCGGACCCTCATCTTTGCCCATCATTGGGCAAATGCTCCATTTTATGCCTGGAGGTGAGTTATATTTGGAACATACCTAGTAGTAAAAAACCTTTTTTGAAAAAAGATCGTCCTGGGAAATGTTACCGCCATTACAATTTTCTATAAGAAGCATTTCTACGCTTTTTTTTTTTTTTTTGAGGATGGGAAATCATCAAATGACTCCTCCCGCTCTGGGTGGAGCGGAAGGGAGTGTCAGACTCTTACTGACTAAAACCCACCCGTGTTCCTTCCTTGGCCCTTTATGTTCCGGGTCAGCGGTACCCCTTTTGGATGATCCCGCTTTCCCGGCAGGCTTGGGCCCTAGTGGACCCCCTCTATGATGCTGACATCTCTTTGAGGCGCGCGTGGAACACGTACGCGCCGTCCAGCACGGGCCTGGTCCTGGTCGGACGGTGAGCTACCCATTACTCACCGCCCGCAGGCCCGCGCTTATTTGTATAGCGTAAGAAACATTGTATTAATGGGAAATCTTACAATTAGGTCAGTTTCAAGACATCGAACAAGTTGAAGGCACCATGAAACTATTTGAGTCGTATGGGCCAATCGTTAGATTCGATGGGATGTTGGGCCGGGCACCTATGGTTCTTCTTTATGATCCTGAATGTTCAGAACACGTAAGTTTACTTACTTTTTGTTTAACCTGGAGATAATCCACAGATAAGTTAACTCGTTAACAAAGAACGAAATAAAGAAGAAACAAAGTAATTTGACTACCCAATTCCTCCATTACATCTCAAAGCATATTTACAGATATTACGAAGTGAAAATTCGTTGCCCGTCCGTCCGGGATTCCAGAGCCTTGATTACTATAGAAAAGAGTTAAAGAAAATCAAAGGCCATACCTTTCACGCCACAGGCCTTATAACTGAGTAAGTTAAAATAACTACATGTGATATTCACCAAAAAAGAGTAGGTATCAGAAGCAGCATGTTTGACAATCCCAGATCACCATAATGAATGTAAATTAAGTAAATAAAAAAAATTGCTTCCAGCCAAGGTGAGCTGTGGAAAGAGTTTCGCTCAAAAGTGAATCCAGTGATGTTACAACCGAAGACAATCAAACAGTATGCCACAGTACTTGATGAAGTAGCACAGGACATGGTCAAAAGGTCAGTGATGAACGATAAGAAACTAGCATATAAAAGATTTTTTTTTAATTATCAAAATCAATTGCAGGATGAAAGCCAACCGTGACGAAAAGAACATGATTAGTAACGACTTCAATAAGGAAATGAACTTATGGGCACTGGAATCTATCGGCACCGTCGCTCTTGGCTGCCGCCTAAACTGCTTTGATCCTAAATTGGCTGCAGACTCGCCAGAGTGGCAGTTGATTCAGTGCGTCCACGACGTATTTGCTATAGCCAATGAATTGGATTTCAAGCCAAGCCTCTGGAGGTGGTTTTCGACGCCAATGTTCAAGAAAGCTATGAAGTTGTATGAGCATCATGAAAAGTAAGTTTTTTGCCTTTAATTAAATAATAATTAGTAAACAATATATAAATTATGTGATATTATTCTTTATTCCAGTTTAACAAAACACTTCATTAAAAAAGGAAAGGAACAGCTCAAGAACAATCCTGAAAACGAGAAAAGCGTTTTAGCAAAACTGTTAGAAATCAACGAAGAAGTCGCTCACATTATGGCTAGTGATATGTTGTTTGCTGGTGTAGATACTGTACGTACAACTTAAACACAATTTGATACAGAAAATTAAGCGGGTTTCAGTAACCCGCTTAATTTTCTGTATCAAATTGTAATTGTAAAAAATGCATGAATCTTTGACTTAAAATCTTTTTCATTTTGCTCAGGCCGCCAACACAGTAACAGCAACTCTCTACCTTCTAGCTAAACACCCGGACAAACAAGCCAAGCTAAGGGAGGAGATAATGTCAAACTCAGAACGAAGACCATACCTGAGGGCTTGTGTCAAAGAATCGTTGAGAATAATGCCGGTAGCATCGGCAAATGTCCGGAAGATATCAAAGGAATATAATGTTTTGGGCTATAAGATACCTAAAGATGTAAGTATGAAATATTTTTAAGGTTTTCAAATTATTTCTCGGCTGTTGCAAGCTTGTATGTATGTCTTTCCCTCTGCTTATTAATATCTTGCATCTCAATGCTTTAACAAATAGGTTTACTATAATTAGTAAATAATTACACGACTGTTGTATTGGATGTTCTTGTATCGGTTACGAAATAGCACTTATTTCTTTAAATTGTGTTTGGCTTACCGTTTCAGATGCAGGTTGTATTCGCCCACCGAGATATGTCCCTGATGGACAAAAACTACCCTAAGCCTCGAGAGTACATCCCGGAGCGGTGGTTAGCCAGTAAAGATGATCCACTTTACTACGGGAATGCCAATCCGTTTGCCCATCAACCCTTTGGCTTCGGAGTCCGTAGTTGTATAGGTAATTGTTAAAAAAAAACCGGCCATGACCATGGTCCCTAAAGTTTTTTTAAACATTTTATTTCATCACTATGTCGGCGTGATTTATATGTAGGTACTTACAGAATGTATACCCATGCCAAATCACAGCTTTCTAGTACTAAGAGTCTCAGAGCTAAGCCGCGGACAGAGGGACGGGCATGGCGAAAATAGAATGGTTCGTTGTTGACTACGGAATCCTAAAAATAAAAATAAAATATTTGGCGTGCATTGCAATGCATTGCATTGCAAATATTTCTTGAAGAGGCAAAGCCAGCTCATAACAGGAAGCGGAACGAATGAAAATGTATGCCTATAAACGTACAAACGCTTGGCTCACATATTGTTTGCTTGGCTGGTTCACACACCCTTATATTCAATCGCGAGTATATTTGTATTGTTTTTGTCTCCAGGTCGTCGCATAGCTGAACTAGAAATGGATACATTTGTGGCGAGGCTAATAGAAAACTTCCAAGTGGAATGGTTCGGGCCCCCACCGAAGATAGAGCAGGCGTCTCTCAATTATATCAAGGGACCTTTCAATTTCATATTTAGGGATGTAAAATGAGGTGTTGAAAACAGTAAGCATATACACAGTTTTAAACGTTTTAAAGTTTCGAAGGAACTGTTCTAGGACCTCTTTTGTTTTAATACTCTACAGTAACTTTATCATTCCACGACTTAGAGTATATAACACTGCAGAAGGCGTAAGCGCAATATTCTGAACAAAAAAGTATATCTCGTATGGCGAACGATTTAAAGCGAAAGTTGCTCGCCCGGAAAGAGAATTCTCTACTATTCTTCTATTTTTTTTATCGATGTCTATTTTCATTTGGAATTTTGACTGAATCCATGATAATAGGTAGTTACGGTTAGTACCTATGCTCTAAGTTCCACGATAATAAATAGTAAAGATAACAGTATTGTTTTCACAGTAAATTACAAACGGTCAAGTAGCAATTTTGATGACAAATATAAAGAAACCTTTTTCCAAAAAAAAACAACTGCTGCTTTGCCTAGTTCGGCCCCAAATGCTAATACTTTTGTGTACAGTAACTATAGACTAAGCACTTAATTTGTGAAATAATATACATTTTTTTCTGTGAATAAACTTAATATTATTATTAATATTGTTTTGTTTTTGTTGCCTAGTTTAATAGTATCATCACGACCGAATTTCGGTCACGGCGGCCAATCTCAACAGAGATTAGCCAAGGAATCGGAATCAATCTAGGGTCTAGACAAAATTAAAACTTGTTGCTACTTTAATTGTATGGTTTGTTATTTTTATGACATTGATTTACATTCTGTGACTACTTTAACTCACACACTGACATATTAATTGGTTACATAATTTGGGAAATCGTATACTTTTGCAATGTTTGTGAATATGTGAGCGCCATGTATCTATCACTTAATTGGCTTATTCTTTTTACCTATTTTGGTAGGGTAATTTTTATTATAGGTGCATCGTCTTCACATATAATTATATAATTAATGTATACAAAGTATTGTAACACATTTTGAAAGAGTGGCGATAGAGTTTCTTGCCCGTTCTTCTCCATGCGAAACTACCTTTTGGAAGGGGCGACTAGAATCAATTCTATTTAAATGTAAATGTTGACGTTCAAAAGTGCCTTTTATGTGCCTGTTTGAAATAAATGCTTTTGACTTTGACTTTGAAACTATAGAGATACCTTTTTGCCTTGACAGTAGTTAGAAACATATTTTATGTCATCAATGTACCGAAGAGGCTCTAACATTTTTATAAAACTCCTGAGAGCTGTCGCCCTGCGTCAATAACGCTAACCATTACATAATGGCACGTATATAATTGAACTTCCAATAATTCCCATCTTGCGCTCCTAAAAATGGTCCAAATGGTCCGCGGCTTTGTATGGTTTGTAAAATTATTTAGTAACTACATAGGTACTGGGTGGCAGGGGCATCGACGTGCAAACTATTGAATGGAACCATCTTATTTCTCAAAAAGATTAAATAATCTCATTCACAGAATTAAGTTGAGTTTACAATTTATATTCATAAGATAAGTTACTTCAAAACTATCGACTAATACAATAAACTACGTTAATATTCTAACCCATAACAAACCAAACTCCTGTTTCCTAACGCCAGTTACTCCTAACGATGTTGTCAAAATAATTATGACATTAAAAAACACTAAGGCCCGCTTGTACCAAAACTTTGAGTTAAATAAATAACTCGAGGTTTACTAACTCAGTGTTAATGTTTTAAATTTTTAACTCACAGTATAAATTGCACCAGTAAAAATTAACCCAGAATCAACTAACCCGAGTCTTGTCATGTTCATTTGTTATGTTCATTCATTCTTTTTACATCCGGCAAAATATGGTAGATCGAATGCTAAATGAATTAGTATACTGCTCTCTCTCGCTCCACAGTACTTTGAATAAGTCTATTCCTTTATGTCAGATTAGAAATGACACATGGTTCTTTGTCGCGTTATATTGACTGTCGTGACTTGAGCGTGTTGCATTTGCATTGTTGTTTATACTTATTATTTTGTGAAAATAAATTAGGCGGACGCGGAAGATCTTCAAAATGGAAAAAAAACCTCGGTTACGCGGTTCATTCGACTTCATTCACACATGAGTACAATCTATTGCCCCAATGATACGTGGAAATCGTGCAATCTGGTAAAATTCCAATGCCGCCTGCCTTTGCTCTTCACCGGTAGTTGGCATAAATATAAATTGTGGATATAACCGAGCTATAGCATCAGTGACCTTATGTATGATCCTGCATGCTGTTGACTCATGTACCCCAATGACATCTCCGCAAGTCAGTAATTGACTTCCAGTGGCGTAAAACCGTAATGTACATAGTAGTTGGTTCATAGGTGATACAGCCTCACTGGAGAAATAAAATTAAACAATACTTTATATAGGTACCTATTATTAGTTGTATTGTACCTACATATGATACACTAGCAGCGTAGCAACACATAGTAGGTCATTATCATTGTACTTAAATCCAATATCCAGTCTATTTCACACTAATTACTAAAAACGTAATGTCGGTCACATGTAGTACTTTTTATTCGCATTTGTATATTGCAATCTATTTTCAATTTTATCCAATAAATAGAGAACAGTTTCTTTTTGTAGACGAAATCTTCTATGAAAATCTTTGTCTCTTTGTGAGTAAAAATGATCAGTCCGTTCCGCAATTCTTCTGTTATAAAAGTCTGAACTAATGTATTCGATGATCTCTTCATCATCATCAGACAACAACCATTGATTTATCATTTTCAGGACAAAATAAAACCGATATCACTAAATGCAACAAACACAAGACACAAACAAAGCAAATTTTGCCATTACTAACCCAGAGTTAGTTGACTTAACCCTCCCACATCAGTCGGTTAAAAATTTAAAAATTAAACTCATGTTTATCCCCTAACTCTTGATGGTGCAAGACATCATTTGAATTTAACTCCAAAGTAGCATTTACCTCCGAGTTACCCGTGATAACCTAGCTTGGTGCAAGTGGGCCTAACCGTCTTATTACAAAACACGATCTAACTTTAGCCCCAACCTACACATTCGATTTAGTTTTTGTATTTGGAACTTTATGCCGACTTTAGTAAAGTTCTTAATACAAAATTAACAATCTAAGACCGGACTAAGTTGACAGTTTTGTAAAAGGAACTGTATTTCGATTTCAGTTATGTTCTTATTTCAAAAACAGGCTCGATGGTTTAAACCATGTCAAAAGAAAAACCTTGTTTTGTAATAAGGCCGTAACAGTCCAGGTTGTGATTGAATTTCCACAAAAATAATAAAACGTGTAGTGTACGAAATTGCTCCAATCATCACCTACATAATAAATCAGTGTCTTGAGGAAAGAATTTTTGTAAATATTTGAAAACTACTGGTGTTACACCAATATTCAAAAAAGAAAACACGGAAGATGTACGATGTTATAGACCTATCGCTCTCATTCCAATAATGGCTAAAATATTTGAAAGAGTACTATATAATAATCTTAGTGAATATTTCGAAAAAAATAAAATAATAATAGATAATCAAGTTGCTTAATACAGCAATGCATCAGTTAAAAAAAAAATAACGGAACTAGATAAAAAAAATCAAGTCACAGCCCTATACATGGACATGACAAAAGCTTTTGATTATGTTGAGCATGGAGTCCTACTACATAAACTAGAAATATACGGAGTTCGAGGTAAAGCACTAGAAATAATCAAATCCTATCTCAGTAATAGAATACAGTTCACTGAAATAACACAATTATGTCCATTCACAAAAACAGAAATTAAATATACATCGAGCCCAAGATCTATAAAATACGGTGTACCTCAAGGGTCGATACTAGGACTACTACTATTTCTCATTTATATAAATTATTTACCTTACGCGATTCGGCACCCTATGGTTTTATTTGCAGATGACAGTACGGCTCTTTTCACAAATAACAAAAATAAAAATAATGAACTAGAAATTATATGATTACCTATATTAATTAATAAGTTGGCTTACTATAAATAATCTAAAGATAAATCTTACAAAAACCGATTACCTATATGAATTTCAAGAACAAAAACGCAAAATTAATTACATTAAGTATCTATTGATTACAATAATGCAACAGTATCTGCGGTTACAAGTACACAATTTCTAGGTACCTATATAGATACTAATATGTCATGGAAAACACACGTAAATACTGTATGTAGCAAATTAAATCAAATCTCTTAAGCCCAGACATGCTCAAAAAAGTATCTAACCAAACCACACTACTGATCATGCCTAAGTATATGGAATTCTCTCTATCTTATGGGATACTATATTGGGGGAACTCAACTGATAATGAAATTGCGTTCAAAGCACAAAAAAAGTGTATTAGTTCAATATGTGGGATACACCAAACAGATTCATGTAAACCTCATTTCATAAACCTCAAGATATTAACCCTCCCTTCTCTATACAGGGCGTCCCACGGATATGCCACATGGAGGGAAAGTACCTTGAATATTACTATATTCAATGGAACATTTTACTGAAATAAGAAATTATTTGAATTTAAAAATCGAACCCGTTACATGAGAAAAATAATCACCCTGTAGTTTTATCATACCGATCGAAAGGCTTCATCATAAGGATTATTTTTGCTAAACAACATAGTGTCACAAAAAAAAAGGAAGACCATGAATTTTAACATTTGATGTGAAATTTTGTTCAGAAAAATGAAAAGCTGACATTGCCGTAAGTACATACAACTGACATTATCATAAGTACCTATTACTAATAAATGTACCTACTTGAGAAGTACGCATCATTTCCCTGTTATAATTTAAGTGCATGATAAAATGATAAAGAGATAAGTACGTAATTAGTAGGTACCTGGTCGTATGCAACAAATCGAAATAATCAAAAGAGTGGGACTTTGTATTCAACAGAAAGGGACGCATTTTGAGCATTTGATAAATTGATAATTTTGTATTCAAAATGTTAAAATTCATGGTCTTCCTTTTATTTTTGACACTATGTTGTTTAGCAAAAATAAGTTTTTTTTTTAAACGTTGCCCCACACTAGGAATTTCTCCTGTATTGTGGGTGCGTTTACAAACATTTAAAATCACATACACAAACAGCCAGACCCGAAACAACTACTTGTAGATCATACAAATATTTGTTCCGTGCGGGAATCGAACCCGCGACACGCAGCGCAGCAGTCAATCGCTTAACCACTGCGCCAACCGTGCTGTCAAAAAGTAAAAGGTTCCATCTACAATATTCAAGGTACTTTCTCTCCATGTGGCATATCCCTGAGACGCCTTGTATATTTCAGTTAAATCAAACATCAGTAGCTATGACACATTAAGAAGCAGTAGACTTAAAAATACATTACGCAATAAAACATCCCACGCTGCAGTATAATATAGCAATAGTATTTTTTGTATGGGCATAAAAATATATAATTAGTTACCCATAGACATTAAGAACCTACATACAATTGGTATTATTAAAAGGAAGCTTAAAGACTTCCTGATTAAAAAGGCATATTACTCTGTAAAAGAATTCCTTGAAGATAAATAATTATTATTATATTAAAATTATTGTAATACATAATAAAATGTGATATCATTTATAAGAATAGTACGAGATAATATAAACTGTATGAATAATGATAATTAATGTAATATAATGTTAACTGCTTAACTGTAATATTGAGTAGGTAAGTATGTATACATATTTTTCCTTTTCTTATATGCAACTAAGTTCTAAGAACCTACCGATTGTTAACATTTTCACAATTCTGTACACTTATGTCGCAATAAAGAATTTGAATTTGAATACGTTCTGGCAATTAAGCTCGTGTATACACATCTAGATTTAGTTTTACTTTTGCCTGATTTAATGATGTCTTCTCGAACGTATTTTCTGTACACGGTGGCCAGTCTCAATACGCAAACACAGGTGCACTCCTTCTTTTCTTACATTCATAGTTCGATGCGTCAATAATTCGACACGACCGGGGAAAGGTCACGGGCAGTAACTAAGGTTTTACACTGCATGTTTTTCGAGGCACGAGGGTGTCACACTACCAAAATCCTAACTCGAGCTGCTAGTGATAAATTCCTAATCGGTAAGCTCAATATCACTTTGCCCGATCTGGAAATCAAACCCAGGACCCCACGCTCTGCAGTCGCGCTTCCAACCGAGATACCAACGGAGCAGTCTGCCCCGTTTTAATGTTATTATAGCAGCACTAACCAAACATGGAAATTAACTAATAGACATAAACAATTAACTTTGACAGGTCATATTTAATTTCTGCATTACTGATTAATATTATCTAACCAAAATATATAACTCAAAACGGTGAAGAAAATCATCGTGGGGGAACCGGCATGTCCTAGAACCAAAAATTCGAAGACATGTGACATCCACCAACCCGCACCGGGCCCGCGTGGTGGATTAACAGCCCACTCCTTCTCACAGAGAGGAGGCCTGAGTCCCAGCAGCAGTGGGAACGTTACAGGTTGATTATGTAAACAAAATATAATTAATTTGGTAAATAATAATAATACTTGTTACGTAGATACGAGTACGTAACAGGTATTAGGGTATAATTAGTTGTCGTTATAACTACCTGCGTCAACAAAAACACCAAATTCAAAACGCACTATTCAAACTATCAAAATCCGTCTTTATTACAACTGTATTTGAACTGTTATTCGAAAATATCAAACAACGCCGTATCCATCACCTTGTTAGGTCACTTAGTGTAGGTCAAAGTCATTCAATAACACGTTCGTTCAACACAGATGAATCTAATGAGAGACAGACACTTCCAAGACACGCTGCTGTCCAACGTTCGTATAATCTTATGTTTAAAAATCCATCTATTAAAACCGCTGAATTAAAACTCTTCACTTGCGTTATTTTTTAAACATGATTTTTTTGTGAAAATGTATGACATATTTAGAAATATGTAATAGAATCTTTGACAAAGATCATCAGAGTTCACACCTTGGTTTTCGTGTTTGTTTACAAAATAGGACAAGTAAGCAAAAATACACTATACTCGTACTTAGAGATTCAATATCGATGACAGTCAGTCCTATCGTTTCTAAGTGGTTGCACTGCACGTGAATTGATAACAATATCAGAGTGGATAGTATTTAGTGTTATTGTGTGATCAACAACAACATGCAGACGACAAAATTCAAGCCGCTGCTGTTCAATTTAGCATCAATTCATAAGGAATGTATGAGGTTAGTGGTTTAAACAAAATTTAAATCTACGCTGACGCTCTATCTGTTAATCCGTCTTAAGATAAATGGATGTCTGGGGATATAAAAATAGTTAGCATAAAATGAATTGAAATCGAACAGCAAAAGGTCGATGATTGTTAAATAGTTTTTATGTTTGTTTGTCTATAATATGGAATACTCTTTATTCTTTATTATTTACACCATACAAATGACAGATATAAATGTAGAAAACATAGAATGACACAATGGGCGGTCTTATCGCTAAAAGCGATCTTTGAAAGACAACCTTTGGATGGATTGATAGGAAGAAGGAGAGACAATACTGCAGGTAGTCTATGGTGTAACATTTGCATACAATAAATATATACAACGTGTTGTTTTGCATCCTCGTCAAATTTCAGGAGGCTGTTATGAAAGACATAAATAATCAAATAAAATTACGATCCTGCTCAATAATTAATACATACTTGTTTTTTTAGATATTTAAGTTTGACAGTATTTCAGAATACTCTACTTTCAAAGAACAGAATCGCCCCGTTGCGTATACGGTAGGCAGTGTCGTACGACTATGTCGCTGTGTGCATGCGTTACAGTTACAGCGCAGTTACAGGGCGGTATCACACGGACTCTACACATGCCGATTTCCGAAAATTACAAAATTTAAAAATAAATACCTACTTATTTTATTATTGATTCGTGTCGAGAATCATTAGCATAGTTACCTCCTCGAATTTGACGAGGATGCAAAACAACACCTTGTATATACATAAAGCATATACTTATCTATACATATACAATAATTCAGCTGCATCCAGTTAGACTGGAAGCCAACTCCAACACAGTTGGAAAAAGCCTAGGCTATACAACAATAATCATTAAACAAGATCAAAGTTTTATACATAATGGTGAAGTTAAGGAGGGAGGAAGTCAATTCTTAAAGTCACAGTCAAAGAGTTTATGTGACTAGCCGAAATTCAAGTGCGCAGTGTTCAGCTGGATAATTTATTGATTTCATTTCGTCAAGCATGCTATCAACAGAAAAGCCAGGCTTTATTACAAAGGTACCTATAACTTGTTAAGTAGGTACATAACAAATCACAACATTACCACATTCCACTTTCTTATCTGGTTGTGTTTAAGTGTTTTCATAGATAGTATTGTTATTTATATTTACAAGAGTAGAAATACCTACATATATACTTTTGCCTTGTCACAATGTGTATGAGAATATTCTCTGTATAGTAGGTATACCTACTATACAGAGAATATTATTTAGCCACGAGCCCCTGTATACAGGGGCTCGTGGCTAAATAATAGCAGCCACACGGGTCGATCGATCAGGTTAACCTACATTTGCCGCGGTTGTTCCATGGATGGATGACCATCTTTACATACTGAGACCCCTCTGTGCCTCGTAAAGCACGTTAAGAGCGTTTATACCCTATGAATGGCAACGTCGCAATTTAGTGTCATATTTCATGGTTTTCAACTTTTATCATTTAATCGGAGCTATATTTTAAAAATCTGTTTGATTAACTTTTTAGAATTATGTGAAAACTGTGTAAAAGGTAAGAAATCGTTGCGTTTATAGTTCTATTTATATGCAAATAATACATTGGAAACTTGCAGGGCGTTATTTTCATTGTAAAATAACTGTAAGCATTACGGTTACTTACTTTTTTAAACACTTTCACGTAATTCTAAAAAGTTAATTAAACAGATTTTTAAAATATAGCTCCGATTAAATGATAAAAATTGAAAACCACGAAATATGACACTAAATTGTGACGTTGCCACTCATAAGGTATAAACGCTCTTAAGCCACGGGTCTCGGCTGTTATTTGAAGATCTTTGACATTCGTAACTGGTAGTCAGAAGCCCGAAAGTCTGACAACCAGTTTTACCAAGGGGTATCGTGTTACCCAGCAACTGGATTGTGGAGGGTAAATAGGCAGACGCTCCATATAAAATACTGGTATTTAGCTGTATCTGGTTAGACTGGAAGCCGACCACAATATAGTTGGGAAAAGGCTCGGCAAATATAATAAGTAGGTATACAGTACCATTTCGGTTTCTAGGAGTGTAATAAAATTGCACTACGATTGGCCACACTTAAGGCTAGGTCTGGCTTACACTCGGCAGTCAGACCCGCTATCACCTAGCTGACAGAGGCAATTCCCGTATTTTTAAGACCGTTCGCATTCTAATCTCAGTCTCAATCTGTCAAAATTACAATCAATTTACATACATTTTTGACAGATTTTTGATATTGATTGTCGCTGAGATGAGATTGCGACTTGAATTTGAACGTTTTTTAAGTACGAGAATTGGCCTAATGTACTTACCATGACATGAGACATTCTTACACGTCTTTTTCACGTCGTTCTCAAATTTAACGTTAATTATGTAACTAATATTGTGTAGGTAAAAATATGGTTTAAAATAATGGCCATCAAGTTTCTTGCCCTTTTTTCTCCATAAGTTTTTTTTTTTTTTGTGGGTGGGAAATCATCAAATAACTTCTCCCGCTCTCTGGGCAGAGCAGGAGGGCGTATCAGACTCTTACTGACTAAAACCCACCCGTGTTCCTTTAGTTGCCTGTGCCAGGGGCCACGGTAACCCTCTTGGACTTTTCCGCAACCCTAGCACGCATCGGTCCTAGCAAACCCCGTCATTGGTGATAGGTTTCTGGCTAACATACACCTTGACAGTTCAAAAGTGCCTGTAAATGGTTTAATTGAAATTAATGCTTTGAGTTTCAAACGATCATCGACGATCGTTTCAATTCATACCGATAGATTCAAGAGAAGAAGTATACCTACTTAGAATTGGATTGATTTCAGAACTGTGGCAGTGGCAAGCACTGCTATTAAGACAGAAAACGTAAAACCATGGAAAGAGATACCCGGACCTTCGTCTCTGCCCATCATTGGGCAATTGCATCATTTTATTTTGGGAGGTGAGTTATGTACTATACAAATCGAATGCAAGCCGCAAACTTGTAATGATGGTGATGTCCAGTCTTGCCAAAGGGGTGTCGCGTTACACAGTTCACAGGATTGTAGAGGACAGATAGGCCATAGCTCCAGGTAAAATACTGGTATTTCAGCTCCATCGTGTACATTAGAAACCGACCACAACACAGTTGAGATAATACTAGGTTGATGATGGTGGTGACGTCTACAGTAATACGTTGAAGAACCGATGACCTGTGAGGTTAACGTGTTCTTGAGTGAAGACCATGACTTCACAAAGATAGGGTTGAATCTTGGATGCCCTCGTGCTTGACGGAGCAACGATTTTCGCTGCGTGGCCTGATGAGATGATGGTGGCTGAAGATCGAATGAAATGGCGGTCGATAGGAGATGTACATGCCCAGAATGCCTCACGATTTTTTGTCGTTTCTGCTCTTCTTTTGTGGCCAAACATTCATGTTCCTGAGGAAAGCCTTCACTTTGACTAAAGAGTTCATAATTAAATACCATTAATCTCTTGGGCACACTACCTGCGTTTGTCTTTTACTTTTAAGTGTTTACTCATTTTAGAACATTTTATGATATTTTTTTATTGTTTTACAGGCGATTTTGCCAAAGTAGAGGACCCTGAAACCCTTATGAAACTAATTGACAGATATGGGCCAATCATTAGGTTAGATGGTATGTTCGGCAGGCCTCCTATGATATTCTTAAGTGACCCTGAAAGTTCAGCGCATGTAAGTAGACAAACAATTTTTTTTAAATTGAGATATACAAGTGCGTGTATCCCAATAGTGTTAAGCTATTAAAAAATGCTTTATATTATTCTGAGTTAATATAAAAGAGTTATTAAATAAAAGAGTATGAAAATATTAATGTTTAGATTTTAAAATGGAACTTTTGGGGTATAAAAAAAACAGGCAGGTAATACTAATTTTTTTATGTATACATGTCGTATTTCAATCAAATTATATAGATTGTATTAGGGCCAGTCAAAATAAATTGCACTTTTTATCTAGACCTCACGTGGTAGCAGTCGTTACCTTCATCACCGACCAAAACTACCAGTATATGTCCAGACTTACCCAAAAAAGCATATTAAAACGTTGGCATCTATTGTTTCTTTTTTTTTCGAATAATGTTTTATTTCTGCTTGCTTATAGTTAGGCCACACACTTTTGGTGCACATTAAAGCATAGTTATTGTATACTTACCAAATTATCTATGCTAATTCAAATTATTACCTCAAAGAATTTTAGAGAAAATTACGTGTATCAAACGAACGGACACTGAAGATATTTCAGTGCTCCGTTTCGCCAATATCGACACGGAACACTAAAAATTACAAAAACAAGATCGGTAGCCGAAAATAACACTTTATTTTAGACATTGAAAGACATCTTGTTTTTAGTCAATGTCACTGATAAAAAGATTTTCCGATGACTGACTTTGAAATAATAAAATTGTTGTTATTTTAATATTTCAAAGTCACAGTGACTTGAACTTAATCAATTATCTTCGATTGAATGAATTGAACATTTCTATGAATGGAATCTTGCATTTATACATTCAGAAACAATGCCTGTAAGCGACATGTAACTTTTCCCCCGAAATATTGTCCTTATTAAGTTAGTTGTAGAAAATCTTCAAATTCAGTATAATAATGCTGTCTTCCTACCTTAATACATCCAAATAACAATTAAAGGTCTATTCTGACCAAAAAATCACTGAATTAGGTCCAAACATAAAGCGGCACGGTTGGCGCAGTGGTTAAGTGATTGACTGCTGCGTTACGTGTCGCGGGGTCGATACCCGCACGGAACAAATATTTGTATGACCTGCAAGTTAGTTTAAATACTTGTAAACGCACCCACGATACAGGAAAAATTCTTAGTGTGAGGCAACATTTTTAATAAAAAAATAAAGGGTACCAACTTAAAATGTATAATGACCTCTTAAAACTAAAAGCAACCGGTATGATGCAAAATGAGAAACTACACCTAAACGCATGCATTAAAAAGAAATAACAAAATAAAATAAAATATAAAATAACATTAATTACAGGTTTTACGAAGTGAAAACTGGTTACCCGTCCGGCCCGGATTTCAGTCCCTGGAACACTACAGAAAAGATTACAGGAAAAGCAAAGGGATTGACTTTCACGCAACAGGCCTTATGTCTGAGTGAGTAGGCTGATGTGTAGAGGGATGTGTGAGGAGGCTGACCTTATGGCCCATCATCCACGACTTTACTCAAAAGTAACCTGTTAGAAACTCAAATCATCAACGAATAGCCAGAATGTAACATCACTGATAATTGGGTTACCCTTGTTTCATATTTTTTTTTACAAATTATCACTTCCTAAACAATTTACCGCATACATAATTTCATTTGCCAAATTATTACTTAGCAAATAAACTCTTCACAGATAACTGTAACGCAAACCGTAATGTAATGTTGGGCAAGTGAACGTTTAAACAATAACTTGCTTTACCAACTAGTACTTTTACCAATTTTAATGTAGTCAAATATTTCAGTTGGTATAACATATTTTACGCAAAATAAAATAAGCTAAATATTTAGTATCGTCAGTTTTCAATTTACCATTTCAAGCATTTTCAAAGCATAAGGTCTAACTTTGAAGGCGTTTTAATACAAGGAAGTTTTTTCCACTTGGGACAAATTCTAAACAGGTAATAATATGAACTATTCTGGCAATAGTTTCTGGTTTTACATCAGAAATATGTTTCTGGCACTCACCGTCCGCTGCCGCGGCACGTTCGCTTCGCTCGCTCGGCTCGTGCGTTATGTGGTCACAGTTCTAACCTAACCTAACCTAGCTTTTTCGATATAAAATAGATATAAGCGTGTTACTACAAAATCTTATTTTTGTCTTTATATTTTGTGTTATAACAAATCATTTGACTAAATGTTTAATGTCTAAAGATTGTTTGCTGTAATATATAATTTGATTAAAGACCAAATGTCTTAATGGCATTATCCTTGGTAATATTCTGCCGAGTAAAAATTTTACCAAATGAAATTGTGCGTAGTACTAAATTCATTACAAATATTGCATTGGTATAAAAAAGGTTGCTACAATTTGTTTAGATAATGAAATTTGTCAAATTCATTTTGGCAAAACGGCAGGATCCCCTAATATTTCAATGGAGGTCCTTAGATACACGACGCTACTTTCCACGCGTTATTAACTAATTTCTGATTGGTTGTCGTCGACGACGATGTGCCTCTGAACACTAGAGTTACAGATAGAAGACACGTCAAATTGTGCTTAAATACTGAAAGACAGAGATTGCTATTATCTACTTTATATCTTTCATTTTGCGACTGTGGAGGTCAAAAGTTTATATTAGGTAATTGAGTGGCAGATGTGAGGTCACAAGCCAAAATTAGGTAATTTTAGCTCCATGTTGAATGTGTAATGAAACTTAACCAATGCAGAATGTAGCTTTCTTTGTTTCTAAGATGACGCGAAATACCGCTTTTATTAAGAAAAACATTACTGTTTGTTCAACTGCATTAATTAGTAACCCTACATCTATACGAATACCCAAGAAAAGAGTTACCCGTTAAGTACACGTAGTTGTGCATTCAAATATTGTTAACGCTTTTTTCTAGCCACGGCGAGGTATGGAAAGAGTTTCGCTCGACAGTAAACCCAGTGATGTTACAACCGAAGACGATCAAACTGTACACAACTGTACTTGGTGAGGTGGCACAGGACATGATAGCAAGGTGGGTAGCCTAAACAGTTCATTATTTAGTCAATTTCTTCAGAACCAACTTTTATAGCCTTTGTATTTGTTCAAGGAATCAAACCTAACATTCCATCTGTCTTTCTTTTTACAAGAGAAACAAAGTCAGCTTTGGGCTGCCTATTACAACTGATTCGCATTAATCAGTACTGGTGCCACCATACGAATGACGATCACTCACACTTTTACTTATCAAAAAATATGTATTATATCACACACTTACACACATATATACATATATTCTGTATATGTAATGTGACTTGTGTAATGTGACCAAACCAATCAGTTAAACAGGCCTAGTAAAATACTTTATTTATTTATTAATAACCAACTTAAATTTACAGTTTGCTACATACAAGTTAAAACTAGTAGTTACACATTCAATCATAAAAGTTTTATACTAATAATATCTACCGGAATATAGCATTGAATAAAACTCTATATTAATAGAAGATCAAATAGAACCACATAATCTTCATCGAGTTCAATCAGACGAGGATGAGATTAGGCGAAGTAATGAGAATCATCCGTTACCGCCAAAAGACAAATGCTTTCTCCCTTCTCTCTATTTATTAATTAAATTCTCGGTGAAATAAAGGATGACTTTTATTTTGTTCCGTTTTGCCAGTGGACTATCAAATGCTTAATTAAGAAGATATTTAATATTTGATACTTTTTGTTTTGTTTCGAGATTATCAGCCCTTTATTTCCATACTGTATCTTCCCCTAAAAGTTGTTAAAAAGTTCCATTACTCTATAACAAAATTAATTATTATCAATCTTTTTCCCAGGATAGGAGATCTTAACAATTCAACGATCATCATTCTAACGATCTATGAGAAGACATAGCATCATAAACGTTTTTGTTTTACTGTCACTAAAAAACGAAAACACTTCCTATTCAGAATGAGAGCCAACCGTGATGAGAAGAACATGATTAAAAAGGACTTTGACAAGGAAATGAACTTATGGGCCCTGGAATCTATCGGCACAGTCGCTCTTGGCTGCCGCCTGAACTGCTTCGATCCCAACTTGCCAGCAGACTCTCCAGAGTGGCAGTTGATCCAGTGCGTCCACGACCTTTTTGTTACAGCCAATGAATTGGATTTTAAACCAAACCTTTGGAGATGGTATTCGACGCCAATGTACAAGAAAGCCATGAAGTTGTATGAGCATCATGAAAAGTAAGCTGTAAAAAAATTACATCTTCCCAGTGGCGAATTTCGTTATTCAATTTAATAACTAATCTACATTTTTGATATCGTTGATCTTACAGTGGTACCTCATAGGATCCAGAAAGTTACTGAGAGAACTGTTAGAACAATGTCCTGAACTATTGCTTTCCATCCTTATAGTGGCATGAATTGATGGGAATCCTTTATAACTGTCAACTTCATACCCACCGTGAATAATCCCCCAGAAGAAATTGGTGTTTAGTACATCTTATGATTTCAGTTTAACAAAATACTTCGTCAAAAAGGGAAAGGAGAACCTACAGAACAAATCTACTACTGAGAAGGGAGTTTTAGAGAAATTGTTGGAAATTAATGAAGAAGCGGCTCACATCATGGCCAGTGATATGTTATTTGCTGGTGTTGATACGGCAAGTATAAGTTTGACAAAACACAAGATACTTTTAGTCAAATAGTTAGTTGACAATTCAAAAGTGCCTGTAATTGGTTTATTTGAAATAAATGCTTTGAGTTAGAGTTTGAATCAATGGAAAAAATTGGTGAAATACAATCCAACTTTTTCCTTTAAAGCTTTTATTACAAAAAGGTACAACAAGGTTCAATGAAAGAAAAACGATTTGAATACTTCAGAAGTCCGAATGGCACCTCATTCTATTATCAATTAATAATAATAATAAAAAATTGTAATAATCTTTGATAAACTTAAAAGCATGAATGTACTTATTTGATTATTTTCATGATATTGTTAGATTTAATGTTCTTTTTTTATTGTTTTTAATTCCTGTGCGTGTCCCAAATAAAATGTTTTTCTTTATTTCTTTCTTTTATCTATTTCAGGCGGCAAACACAGTAACAGCAACTCTCTACCTTTTGGCGAAAAATCCAGAGAAACAAAACAAACTAAGAGAAGAGATAATGTCGAACTCGGAGAGAAGACCATATCTCAGAGCTTGCATCAAAGAATCGCTCAGAATGATGCCCGTAGTGTCAGGGAATGCAAGAAAGACCTCAAAGGAGTACAATTTATTGGGTTATGAGGTGCCGAAAGATGTAAGTGAAATATTTTAAGTGTCTTACCACAGTTAAAGAAAAATACCAATATCCTAGCCTATTATTGTTCCACTGCAGGGGTTTTTTTATTTTTTAATACCAGGCTATTGCAATTGGCTCCGAGAAACCTTGACTGCGTAACCGGGCGTCGCGTCGGCGGGGCCAGACAGGTCTCTCGCCTAGCAAAAAAAAAATACAATTAGAGTAGCACAGCTAAGGGCGCCCCCGAGCGGGACTCGAACCTGGGCTTAGCGCGCTACTAACTACTGAGCTAATGGGGACTTGTAGACTCGGATCGATATTATTATTTGGGGTTATGTGGTTTATAGTTACTTGCAGCGCGCGGGCAGACGGGCGCAATGGTCGGAGGGATTGATGAATTACTCTAGGTCACGTTAGTACTCGCCGGCGAGTACGAAATGTAGAGCGTCTGTTATGTGTAGTGTTGATTGTAATACGAGCTAACATTTGACTCTGTTGGTATAGGGTCATGTCGTCATCTTTATCTAGCAGTGCGTGTTTGGGGCGTCGTATACGTGACATAAGTCATGGTGTGTATCGGGCAGCTTCTGCCACTAGTGGGCTAGTGTGTGAGATAGCAGAATCGAAGAAGCGTATGCTTGAATTTTTGATACACTGCTTAATGGTCAGCAGATTTAGATCGGCATGTAATTTTTCATTCCGTACGTACCAGGGGCTACCCATGGCTCGTCGCATGATTCGATATTGGCACTGCAAGGTAAAGGCCTCTTCTCATACAAAGAAGGCATCAGCATTGATCACCACGCTTCCTCAAGGCAACCACACTGGCTTAACACGCTCAGTTACTGAAATATGCTTTGAGCAACAAATCACCCTAGACTCGTTCAGACTTCTTTTGATTAGGAACAAATTAAACTCTGTTTGGCCCTTATCAGTGTTAAATTTCTCGCTTCTTCGAGACAAAGAAAAACCTAACAATAATGTTCTATACCGGGGGGCAGGGATATCGACGCGCATTTCCGACGATTGGGTCCCAGACTGGAAAGGGCCGGGGCTGCCTTGAAGCTGCTCTTGCCCAATCTAGGGGGGCCAAACGCCTCCTGCCGGAGGCTCTACGCGGGGGGTCGTGCGGTCCATGGCCCTTTACGGGGCACCGGTGTGGGCGCGTTCCTTGAGGCGGCGGCCAGCCCGCTGGTTGAACGCGCCCCAAAGGGTCATGGCCATCCGGCTGGTCCGGGGATACCGTATGATCTCCGGTGAGGTGGCGAGCCTCCTTGCCGGATTACCGCCATGGGATCTGGAGGCAAAAGTCCTCGCGCACATTTGGGAGTGGCCCGAGGAGGCGAAACGCCGGGGCGTAGCTCCGCTGCCGCGAGAAATCAGCGGACTGAGCTCCGGCGGGATCTCAGGGCGGCATGGAGAGTGCGATTGTCGCAACCCAGCGCTATTGCGGCAATAAGTCCCCTCTTCGAGGAGTGGCTAGACAGGCGCCACGGCGTCCTCACCTTCCGCCTGACGCAGGTCCTCACCGGACACGGTTGTTTCGGGAGGGTCCTGTTCCGGATAAGGCGGGAGGAAACGCCCGGGTGTCACCATTGTGTGGATCGCCCGGAAGACACGGTGGAGGTCTGCCCGACTTGGTCGAAGCACCGCTGTGTCCTCGTGGAGGCGATTGGCGGTGGCGATCTCTCGCGTACGGCCCTGGCTTAAAGGGCTTAAGAAGCAGTCACCTCCTTCTGCGAAGCAGTAATGTTCGCGAAGGAGGAGGCGGAACGCGTGAGGGAGAGGCAAAATTCGCGCCCTCACGCCCCTAGCCGCCGCAGGAGACGCCCTGGGCGTCAGGAATCGCAGGCCGATTCCCGGCCACCGTAGGCGTAGGCTTGCGAACGGCGAGCAATGGGCAGCTCACCGTTCGATAAGGACCAGGCCCGGGTCGACGGCGCGTTATGTTCGACGCGTGCCTCAAAGAGATGTCAGCACCAATGACGGGGTCCGCTAGGGCCGATGCCTGCTAGGGTTGCGGGAAAGTCCGATAGGGATACCGTGGCCCCTGGCACAGGTAACTGAAGGAACACGGATGGGTTTTAGTCAGTAAGAGTCTGACACGCCCTCCTGCTCTGCCCAGAGCGGGAGAAGTTATTTGATGATTTCGCACCCTCAAAAAAAAGGGATATCGACGCGCAACCGGTTTCCATGGATTCAGTACATAATTCTGAAATCCTACGCCCCTTATTTTTTTTTTGAGGATGGGAAATCATCAAATGACCCCTCCCGCTCTGGGCAGAGCAGGAGGGCGTGTCAGACTCTTACTGACTAAAACCCACCCGTGTTCCTTCAGTTGCCTGTGCCAGGGGCCACGGTATCCCTATCGGACTTTCCCGCAACCCTAGCAGGCATCGGCCCTAGCGGACCCCGTCATTGGTGCTGACATCTCTTTGAGGCACGCGTGGAACATAACGCGCCGTCGACCCGGGCCTGGTCCTTATCGAACGGTGAGCTGCCCATTGCTCGCCGTTTGCAAGCCTACGCCTACGGTGGCCGGGAGTCGTCACGCGGCTCCCGACGCCCGGAGCGTCCACCGTGGCGGCTTGGACGGAAGACTCTCTCCCTCTCCCGTCCCGCCACCTCCTTCGCTAGCATGACTGCTTCGCAGAAGGAGGCGACTGCCTCCCACTCCCCCTCGCCCCGGACCATGGCTTTAACCAGGGCCGGGCGTGAGAGGTCGCCGCCGCTGCCGATCGCCTCTACGAGGACAAGGCGGTGCTCCGCCCATGCAGGGCAGGCCCCCACCGTATGCTCCACCGTGTCCTCGGGGCGATCATCGCAGTGGTGACACCCGGGCGTTTCCTCCCGCCTGATGATGTGCAGGAACCTCCCGAAACATCCGTGTCCGGTGAGGACCTGTGTCAGGCGGTAGGTGAGGACGCCGTGACGCCTCTCTAGCCACTCCTCAAAGAGGGGTCTTACCGCCGCTATCGTGGCGTGCCCTGCGCTGGGTTGCGACAGTCGCTCTTTCCATGCCGCCATGAGATCGCGCCGGAAGTCCGTCCGCTCCGCCGCGATTTGCTGCGGAAGCGGGGTTTCCCCCCGGCGTAGTGCCTCCGCGCGCCACTCATACAGGCGCGCGAGGACTATCGCCTCCAGATCCCACGGCAGCAGTCCGGCAAGGAGGCTTGCCGCCTCGCCCGAGATCGTGCGGTAGCCCCGGATCAGCCTTACGGCTACTATCTTTTGGGGCGCGTTCAGATAGTGGGCGGCTCTCCGCCGCAGTGAACGCGCCCACACCGGGGCCCCATATGTAGCCATGGACCGCACGACCCCCGCGTAAAGCCTCCGGCAGGAGGCGTTTGGACCCCTCAGGTTGGGCAGGGGCCGTTTGAGGGCGGCCCCAGTCCGTTCCAGTTTGGGGGCCAAACGTCGGGAATGCTTCACGAAGTTCAACCGGCTATCGAGCACGAGTCCTAAGTACTTCATCGTGGACTCGACGCCGATGTGAACCCCTCCTGCCGTTAGTTGGGATCCCGATGGTGGCCTGTTCCGGGGCCCATGGAAAGACATGGCCTCGGACTTGTGCAAAGCCAGCTCGAGACCCAACTGCCGGCGACTATCGCAACCCCGCGTGTCATCGCGTCGGCCTGATGCGACCTCCCCTGCGCCAGGACCAGCGTGTCGTCAGCGTAGCACACCACGCTGACGCCATCAGGGAGGTCGGCCCGCAGCACCCAGTCGTAACCGATGTCCCACAGGAGCGGCCCTAGAACCGATCCCTGTGGGACACCGCACGACATCTCTCGCCGGTTCCACTCCCCGTCGTGACCGGGGTAGATGACGGCTCTGTCCGTCAGATATGCCTCGACTATTCAACGGAGGTAGGTTGGCACCCGGTGATACCGGAGTGCCTCCCCAATGCAACTCCAGGGCAGGGTGTTAAATGCGTTGGCGATGTCGAGTGACACCGCCACGACAACCCCGCCCCGAGACACCGCGTCCCCCGTCGTGAGTGCTCTAACGCGCATGATGGCGTCCACAGTCCAGCGCCCCTTTTTTTTTTTTTTTTTTTTTTTTTTGTCGCTGAGAAATGACTTTACGCATCTCCGCTCGTCGGGGGACGAGAAGGAGTATGTGGGACTCCCTGCCAGAGTGGCAGTATACCCACTAAAACTCAGCGGTGTTCCCGCGACGCCGTGATGGGAGGGCTATGGGAAATTGGCTCAGCCTCTGCTTCCACAGCCCTCCCGGCGTATGCCCGCCTAGTTGGCGGGCCCGCATGCCCCCCATTTAACTGGGGGGCTACGGGAATGGCCGGGAACACCTGGCCATTCCCGTCCGACACTGGTGGAGGCCTGTGCAATACAGGCAAGGGTGCCCCCGCACCCGTTGCCTGCTGGCCTCCACCTGGGAGGAGTCGGAGATGACCGTCATACTGACGTCTTCTCCGACCCCTCCTCCGTCTTCGGAGCGCCGCCGCGTGAGGGTCGTCCTCCCGCGCGCGCTCCGCCGCCTCCTTCTGGGACATGACGTGTTCGCAGAAGGAGGCCACTGCCGCCCAGGACCTCTCATCGCCCAGCATGGCGTTCACCAAACCGGGGAGTGAGAGGTCCGGTCCGATCACCGCAGTGAGACTGCGGCGCGGCTCCGACCACGACGGGCACACCGCGAGGGTGTGCTGCGCCGCGTCCTCCGCCGCGCCACAGTCGTGGCACGACGGTGTCTCCTCCCGTCCGATTCGGTGCAGGTACGATCCGAAACAACCGTGTCCGGACAGCACCTGCACCAGACGGAACGAGAGGAACCCGTGCGACCGATCGAGCCAGTCTCGCAGGACCGGCCCGATCGCGTCGAGGGTTCGGCGGCCGAAGGCTGCGGTGGCGAGGTCCCTCGTCCAATGGACGACGATGGCGTCCCTCGCCTCCCGCCGGACGGCCTCCCGCTCTTCCGGGGCGGGGCGTTCTCCTCTCGCCCTCCGCCCCGCCGTCCATTCGTATACTCTGGCGAGCACCCACGCCTCGAGTTCCCAAGGAGGGGTGCTAGCCAGAGCACACGCTGCCGCGAAGCCCACCGTGCGGTAGGCCCGCGACACCCGCTGGGCTATGGCCCTTTGGGGGGCCCGCAAGGCGGCGGCGTTCTCCCGCCTTTGGAGGGAGACCTCCCAGATAGGGGCCCCGTAAAGGGCCATGCTCCTCAAGATGCCGGCGTAGAGTTGCCGGCATCGCGCGCTGGGCCCCCCCAAATTGGGGAGCAGCCACGAGAGGGCGCCCGCAGTCTTCAGCAGGCGCGTCGACAGCCCGCTAAAATGCGGGCCGAAACGCCACCTGCTGTCGAGTACAAGGCCCAGATATTTCATCTGGGCCTTCACCTCGATTCGGACGCCCTCCACAAATATGTGGGCGTCTGGTGGTTGGCGCTGCCGAGGCCCGTGGAAGAACACAGCCTCGGTCTTGTGCAGCGCCACCGTCAATCCTAGGCGGCGGATTCTCCCTGCGACCAAGGATCCGCCCGCCGAGGCCAAGTTGGCTGCCTCCCTGAAACTCTCCCCCCGGGCGGTGAGGAGAGTGTCATCCGCATAGCAGACGACACTCGTACCTCGGAAGAGAGTTCCCCGCAAGAGCCAGTCGTAGCCGACGTTCCAGAGGAGAGGTCCCAGGACTGACCCCTGTGGAACGCCGGCCTCGACTGCGTACCGCCGGACTTGGCCAGCCCTGTTCACGAGGACGATCGCCCGATCCTCCAGGTAGCTGGCCAGTAGACGCCGCATATATTGAGGCACCCCGTGGAATCGGAGTGCCTCTAGGATGGTGCTGTGGGGAACAGAGTTGAAGGCATGCTAGAGTTGCATACCTCGGTCAGAGACTCCCTCAGCTGGCCTGCTGCGGTGTCCACATCCAGGCCGGCGGTAGGCGGCGACAGCCAGTCCTGGATGAACGCCGCCTCCGCCGCTGCCTCCCTGTCCAGGCGGGTGAAAGCCCACCGCAGGAACGGTGATCGCCCCGAGAGGGGCTGCACCGCTCCGGGGCCACTGGTGGAGATGTCGAACCGCACGTAGCGGTGGTCCGACATAGTCTCCACCAGGTCCACCCGCCAGTTCAGCACGCGCGCGGCCAACGCAGGGGTGGCAAAGGTGACGTCCACTATCGAGCCACCCTGCCGCCGCACGCATGTCTGGACGTTCCCTCTGTTAAGGAGGGAGAGCCCAGAGGAGGCCGCCCACATCTCCACTGCCCGCCCGCGAGGGTCGGTGGCCCGGTTGCCCCAGGTCACCGACTTGGCATTCAGGTCTCCCAATACGGAGACCTGACGCGGCGCCGCCCTGCCGACCACGGCGGCCAGGACTCCGAGATAGTTCTCGAAGTCCTGAAGAGGGCGGTTTGGGGAGAAATAGACGCCCACGAGGGCTACCTCTCCCCACGCGGCGGCCACGTATCCCGGTCCCTTCTCTAATAGCGAGAGGGGAGGGGAGTCTGTGGAGGACCACGCCGCTAGTGCCACCAAGCCGTCGTCGTCACCCAGCCAACTGCTGGGGATCGAGTAGGGCTCGGCGACCACCGCTACGTTCACCGACCACTCAGCCACGGCCTGCACCAGCAGGTCCTGGGCCGCTCTGCAGTGGTTGGTGTTCGCCTGGAGGATGCGATGATTGGAAACCATTATTCCGACATCGCACCCCCCTCCTCAGCTACCGCCGCTGGAGCTGGAGTTACAGCGGCGGCGACAGCGGCGGTGGCGGCGACAGGGCGAACCTGCGCCGGCACTATGCCCTTCCTCGTGGGCGGCTGGCAATTCCTGCCCCCCATCTTGTAACCCGCGGGGCGACCACTGGCAGCACACGCCGGGCAGTGTGGCGTGGCGGCACCGCAAGTGGCACTCCTGTGTCCCTCCTGTCCGCACCGGAAGCAAGACTCTCCCCAGTCGAACTTGGAGGGACACGTAGATCGGGTGTGGCCCGGCGCGAAGCACTTGAAGCAGCGCGCAGGCTTGTCCTCAAGCAGCCGGACCACAGCCGAGCTGAAGCCCACGAGCAGGCGTCCCTTGGTCGCCTTAAGGGCGGCCGCCGCCGCGGCGACTGGGCACTCGACGCGGATGGCGCCCATGCCACGGCGGCCGGGCCTGATGGCTCCCCCCCTTACCGCGCTAGCGCTGCAGCCTCCCGCGGCGGCAACGGCCGCCACCACATCCTCTTTAGTGACCGAATCGTCCATATCGATCACCTCCAAGGATGCGGTCTTGACTGGTCTGGCGACCGTCGCCACATCCGCGATGACCTCCTGCAACTTTGTTGCAAAGAGGTCCGCGTTTGCGCCGCGCTGATTGCCCCCGAACTCAAAAAGTCGGGCTCCGGCCTGGGTGCGGCGGCACGTGATGTTTCCAATCCCCAGCCGGGAGGGATCCGCGTTAGCACGAGCC
Source organism: Brachylomia viminalis (assembly GCA_937001585.2). Lineage (NCBI taxonomy): Eukaryota > Metazoa > Arthropoda > Insecta > Lepidoptera > Noctuidae > Brachylomia > Brachylomia viminalis. The sequence continues at coordinate 19,208,801 of OW443299.2, forward strand.
CGTCTTAGGACGGACTCGTACGTTTCGCCCCGCTCCGCGGCCTCCGGGGTGATGGTCACCACGACCGCCGCAGTTTTGGGAGGAACCAACTTCCTCCCGCCCGCCGGAGCCTTCTGGGCTGCCGAAGCAGTCGCAGCGGGCTTGGGCTTTTTGGCCTTTCCCCCCTTGCCCACTTCCGTCCACGCCCGGTTGGACGGGGTGGTGGAGGGAAGCATGGCGTCCTCCCGCTGCGTGTTCTGGTGGGCTGCCGGAGTGGCAGACGCTCCCTCCGCGCTTGTGGTGGGGGTTTGAGGAGCCACAGTGCTCCTCTTGCCCGTCCCCTTGCCCTTCCCCTTGCCCTTGGGGGGCTTCGAGGCCTGGGGCTGCACACCCGATGGCGGGTCTCCCACAGGCTGTGCAGGTACAGGTACCGGCTCCGTCGGTGGCGGACTCTTATCCGCCGCTAGCGGCGGGCGGAGCCGCTTTTCCGGCAAGAGCCGGTCCTCTATCCCTGCGAAGCAGGCTCTTGTGAAGGCCCTCTCCTCCATGAAAACCTTTCGGAATATTTCCTCAAGGTTGCAATTGGAGGAGGTGGAGCCTCCTACCACCTGTCCAGGGGCTGGTTGCGCAGGCCGAGCCGTGACCTCAGCCAGCTTCTGGTGCAGCTGACTGACCTCAGACTGCAGGCGATCCACCTTCGCCTGCAGCTGCCGCGTCTCGTCCGTGGCCGTCCGCGGCACCAGCTCGGTGACGATGCCGTGCATGCTCACGGCCCGGCATTTGAGGGCCTTCTGAAAGGTCCCCTTCAGGTTGGAGGACTTGGAGGCGACCTCCAGTACCTCCTCCTTGTCCTGGAGCGCCATACGCTCCAGCTCCGCCAGGGAGTGGTCGGCGTACAGCACAATGGATGTGCCGTATCCAGCCCTCGACCTGGCGGCCCGCGCCTGCTGCTCCCTGGCAGCGACCTTCTCCTCGAGGTCCAGCTGGAGCTGATCCCTCCTCGCCAGGCCTAACTGACGCTCGGCGTCCAACAGGCCCACGTCGTGGGTGGGGGTCGAAGCCGAAGTCGAAGCCTTTTTTGACTTCGGCTTCCTCTTCGACTTTCCTACCGACTCCGAGGAGCCCCCGGACCCGACCCTCAGGTAGGTCCGCTTCCGCTGAAGGCGGTCGTTTTCGGCCGCCGACGTGTCCATGGTGGACTCGTCGGAGTCCGAAAACTACGCCTGCAGACTGGATAAGCTGGCCGCGGATGGTGCGCGGCCTGCTTCAGCGTGGCCCTTAGAAGGGCCGGTGGATGGGCCCTGGGAAGGGCCACTGCGTTGGCCCTGAGAAGGGCCGTTTGAATCGCCCTGAGAAGGGCGACTCGGGTTAAAACCAAAGCGCCCGGAGGCGTCACGCATGGGTTTCTTCGACATTGTCACAGACGACCGCATTTATGTCTGTGAGTCACAGCGCACTTTAGCCGCCGGTCTGCCACTCCGTTACGGTGGTCAGACACGGCGTTGCCCGGGGGATACTACGTGGAAGTATGCGCTGTGGGGGATCCCCCACCGTCGAGCGCCCCTTGCGGAAGCCGAACTGACTATCCGCAAGATCCGGCCCCGTTCTCACCAGGTGCCCGACGAGGCGGCCTGCAATTACTCTCTCAAAGAGCTTGCCGACCTCGTCGAGCAGCACAATGGGCCGGTATGCGGACGGAGAGTCCGCAGGGCGCCCTCACTTCCGAATGAGGACCAGCTTCCCCGTCTTCCAACGTAGTGGGAACTGGCCTCTCTCCATACATGCGCTTAAGAGCGCCTCCAGTCGAGGCCCTCGGGCCTCGACTGGAGGCGCTCTTAAGCGCATGTGTCCTGGCCTCGACGGCTCTTGAGCCGTCGAGGCCAGGACCCAGGCTTTCCCTGGCAGGCCGTCGGGTCCTGGGGCGGTATATTTTTGGCCTTCAGCCTACCTACCGCCACTCTCAGATCTACCCCGGTCACTTCCAGGGGTGTCGTCGTCGTCCGCGTGGTCCGCTTCAGGCACCGCGAGCGGCGGAGCCATGGGCGGGGGAGTATGCTCCCCCCGTGAAGGGAACAGTGCGCTCACCACCTCCTCCACCAGCTGGGGGCGGAGACTTTGCGTCAGCGGGGGGGCCCAGGTGCGGAGTTTATTCCGCACCATTTTGTAAGGGCGCCCCCATGGATCTCCGTTCAGAGTCTCCACCAACTCCTCGCGGGCCGTATATTTGGCACGCTGGACAGCCTCTTGGAGGGCGGTCTTCGCCGCTCTGTATCCCTTGTACAGCTCCGCCTCCGTCGCTTCCGCATCCGGAGGGCGGATGCGGAGCCTAATCCTACGCCCCTAGCGTAGGATTCCAGAATTATGTATATGGCTAGAATTATGTGCTGAATTTATGGTTACAATTTTGCGCGTCGATGTGTCTGCCACCCTGTATATAAAGGTGTCTCAATGAGAGTGTACTTTTTAAATGTAGTGTCATTTTTTTTCGTGCAAGTGACAGCTCTGAGCTTTGACAGCTGGCACCTATGTTTATTCCGATTAATAAAAATGGAGCGCTTTACGAAAGAACATGGCGTTATAATTATGAAAACTTATTACAAAAATTTGGAAAGTTATGCTGAGACCGCTCGCTAACTTCCCCGAATTTTCAGTCGAGAAAGTGCACCTAATGTGTCAACCATTCGAAAAATGGTAAAAAAAAATTGAAGAAACTGGGTCGATTATGGACAGTAAGACTCCTGTGCGTCAACGTACCGGTCGGTCTCTTGAAAACATTGCTGCTGTAAAAGAGAGTGTCGCCGAAAACCTGAAAACATAAATTCGGCATCGTTCTCAACAACTTCAAATTTCACGAAGCACTACGCAGCGAATTTTGATAAAAGACCTCCACCTTCATGCGTACAAAATTCAGCTTACTCAGAACCTCAAACCAGCAGACCGGGGCGCCGGCAATTCGTTCAATGGGTAATAGAGCAAAGTGAAGTCAATGCAAATTTTTCGTAAAAAGTCAACTTCTCCGATGAAGCGCGTTTCCATCTGAATGGCTTCGTGAATACACAAAATTGTCGAATTTAGGGCTCAGAAAATAATAATAATAAAGTTTTATTTGCACCTTCAAAATTGAGAAGGAAACAGTTTTACAATAAAATAGGCCAAAAGGTAGTTACATTACTATACATGTAAGAGTTGCTACTAATACCTAAACTAAGATAACTTAATATCTTGTGTTATAGATATCAGCGCCCATCCTCATTTGCATTACATAATATTAATATACAATTAGAGCCAGAAAGCTAAAATTTTATACTTAAAGTTTTATAATTTAAATTCCCGTTTTACAATTGACAAGAAAAGAAGCATACTGAGTACAAAATAAACGAAGTAGGTGAATAAGACATTTTATGATTTGAAAAGAAAAATAAATAAAAATAAAATATAAATAACAACAATTATGATTGAGGTAAGTACTTATCACTAATAAGGCAATATTTAAGAGCCTGAAAATAATTTAGGTAAATCCTCATGCAATCCATGATATACAAATGCACCCACAACGAGCAACTGTCTGGTGCGGATTTTGGTCAGGCGGCATGATTGGGCCTTACATTTTTGAAGATGAGGCCGAATTGCAGTGACTGTGAACGGCATTCGTTACAGGAACATGATAACCGAGTTATTGTGGCCTCAACTGGACGGCATGGATCTGGACGACATGTGGTTTCAGCAAGATGGCGCCACCTGCCACACTGCGCATGAAACAATAAATTTATTGCAGCAACGATTTCCAAATCAAATTACCTGTTTCAAGAAATTATGATGTCAACAGGCCACCAAGATCATGCGATTTAACGCCGTGCGATTTATTCTTTGGGGTTATGTGAAATCTCGGGTTTATGCAAATAATCCAGAAACAATTCCTGAGCTCAAATCCGAGATCCAACGCGTCATCGGTGAGATACATCCACATCGCTGTGAAGAGTCTTGGAAAATTTCATGAAAAGAGTAATGGCCTGTCATCAGTGCCGTGGGGGCCATTTGCCGGATATTTTATTCCATACTTAATCGGAACATTTCTTCTTTACAATCCAATAAAAATATCATAACTCTCTCAAATATTACGTGTTTTTATTTTAAAATGAAAAAGTGCACTCTTACTGAGACACCTTTTATATATATGATGTAATTAATCATAGATTTAAGAGATGGTCTGCTTCTTCGAATACACTGAGTGTCAGAGTAAACACCGCACCACTGAACCCCACCAGATCGAAATATCATTAGTCAACTGCTGGACATGGGCCTCTCCCTAGCAACGCCACTTCAACGGGTTCTGCCCGATGACCTTGAGAAGGCCGCCCGAATCCGCTGGATGCGAGAAGAACAGTTCGAAATATATTTGCAAACTAGCTGTACCCCGCGGTTTCACCCGCACAAGTCTCGATCCCGTGGGAATATCGGGATGAAAAGTATTCTATGTCCTTATCCCAATCATGTTCTATCCATGTGCCAAAATTTCATACAAATCCGTTCTGCTGTTTTAGCGTGAAAGCGTAACAAACAAAAATACAATAAATCTAATATTTTCTCTTCGTAATATTAGTTTTGACTAGCTGCTGCCCGCTACTTCGGTCGCGTGACATTTTGATTTTATTTTTTCTAAAATAAATGTAGGTAGCCTAAGTAACAACACCATAGTAGTCCGTAGTAGTCGTAGTCCATATAATATCAGCTATCTGTCAGTGAAAGTCCCGTTAAAATTGGTCCACCCGTTTCGGAGATTAGCCGGAACAAACAGACAGACAAAAAATAAAAATAATATTTTTTTGTTATAAGAACCGTATGTACTTTCATATGCATTAAGTAAAAAGCTGTCATTATGACATTACTTTTATTTTATTTAAGATGGGTTTGCACTTGACTCTAGTCTAGGTCAGTGGTGACAGAGATAGAGTCGACGATGGAGTGAGAAAAAAGTGTTAAAAAAGTTACAAACAGACATTTCAATTTTATTTATTTGTATGCATGTATAGATAAATGTACATGGCCCTGAAGATTTTATACATATGGCTTCAGGATTTAGAATCAGTCAATAAAATAATGCTTTAATTTAAACGCGGTATATTTCAGGTTGATGTCATCGTAGCTCACCGAGAAATGTCGTTGATGGAAAAGAACTACCCCAGGGCTAAAGAATACATCCCAGAGCGATGGGTGGCCAAGAAAGATGACCCACTTTATTATGGAAATGCTCATCCGTTTGTTTACGGACCCTTCGGTTTTGGAGCCCGTAGCTGCATAGGTAAGTATTTAATAATTCTACATCTCTAGTACCTAAATGGAAGGTGATGTGTGAATGAAAGGTATGAATTGAAGGACAGATGTGTGCATATCTACGAATTCATACGAATTGTGTGCATTTTATTTTGCTGAAAGTCACCACAGCTCCTAACTGGTTCTTTGTAACGATTTCATAAAGAAAGAAAGAAAATACGTTTATTTACGGTAAACATGACGCAAAAAAGAGCACAAATACAGAAAATAATAAGTTGGAAGAAAATATGCGTCACATCCACGCAAAACGGCCATCGCTCAGCATATTGCTGCGACCCTATGCGAGACAGAGCCCCAGCGCTAGTTTTCAGCGACAGTGGTGCATGCATACAATGAGATATAAATAAAAATAAAATAAATACACAATACTTAATTATTACAATTTTTAAAATAGCAATATTCCGTTCCATATGGATACAACAAAGCAACGACGCACGCGCCGCCATGCGCCCGCTTCCTAAAGTCCACTTTACCACGCTCCTAAAGTTTAATTCCCAAGATACGCGAGTGTTAGTGTACCCATCGCAAGATAAGACATGAGGGGCCACACTCTAAATCAAGCGCTCATTTTGACATTGAATATTCATTTTCTCACCCACAGGCCGTCGCATAGCTGAACTGGAAATGGACACATTTGTGGCGAGACTAATAGAAAACTTCCAAGTGGAATGGTTTGGACCTCCGCCGAAAATAGTTCAACATGCCCTTAATTACATAAAGGGCCCTTACAATTTTGTGTTTAAAGATATTCAATAAGTTTACGATAGGTTTTTATTACTTACATGTAGATAATTCCTTTTTAATGGTATGGCTGACATCATATTTTTTTATGTAAAATGCCTTTTTTTGTGGTAAGGAACTTTTCTTATTTGCGAACAAATAATCTTGTTATTACATGATACAACACTTTTAACAACGCCAAAGTTGGTGATCAAAATCGAAAGTCATTTATTCAAACTAGGCTGAGAATCAGCACTTTTTGAACGTCAAAATGACATTTCCTAGTTCTTTAGCTAGGAAGAAGAAACACCCCAGCAATACAGCTGTTTGTTAAATTGGAAAAACTTTATAATTTTATAAGCGTGTATTGTATTAAGATTAATAATAGGTATGAGAATACATTACAACTTTTTTTTATTTTAAGTATTGGGGAAAAACGGATATATAAAAATGTTGAGACCGCTCCTCTCAACATTGCCGCGCGACGGCGGCAGTGAACGAGGAGTGCGGGGACAGCGGGGTATCAGCCGGCCGACGGCCGAGCGCGGGTCCCGCACCACAACAAGTCAGCTGTTGCACGCCTCCACGCACGGCTGCGCTTGCGCATTTTATTAACGTCCTTAGTTAATTTCTTGTTTACATTTTAAATCGACCTTTTACCTTTGTTATTTCATCATTTTCTTATTATACTTGTTATACAGTCCACTCTTGCTTTAATTTTACTATACCACGACCTATCGTCGCGATCAAAAAACGTCAAACGTCAACTTGGTTTTATTTTATACCTCGTTATTACAGTAGGCCAATTCTTGTACTTAAAAAACGTTCAAATTCAAGTCGCAATCTCATCTCAGCGACAATCAATGTCAAAAACCAGTCAAAAATGTATGTAAATTGATTGTAATTTTGACAGATTGAGACTGAGATTAGAATGCGAACGGTCTTAAAAATACGGAAATTGCCCCTCAGATATTTTCATCCACCTAAACAGAGTCAATGTACGTTTGGTTCTCACATAAAACAAAAATCTGGCTGTAAAGTATGTACAGAAACAGGACCCCACTTCTCCGACTATCCAATCAAACAACAAAACAGTTTGAAGAATCCTGGATAAAGCTTTGTTGAGTTCTGTAATAGAATAGAAACGTTGCCGCAAGGGACGGGGAACAAGACGAAAAGGTTTTTATTTGAGTAATCATATTTTGTGACAAACAAGCTTCTGTTCACTGAATAACTAAAGTAAATAATGTTCAACTACGTCGTATTTATTAAGGTGATGTTTTTTTTAATGTTTGTAACAATGTGGGTTGTTACTAAGTATTCATAAGCTGCCAGCCTCGCCATCAATCTGCCTATAGTCCGTCTGTGTCTATATTTAATTTATTTGGTGAACATAAAATAAATATTAAGTTATCAGTTAGTTAGTTAGTTAATAGTTACTTATAATGTAATATTATGTTTCCTTCAAAGCATTGGTTGAAATAGCATTCTTAGATTTGACCACAGAACATATATACCCTGACGGATTTGACTCTTGACAAGTGACAGAAAACCTCGCTGTAACTATAGATCACCGCGAGTTCTGCCATAGTGAAAGATCACAGGTAATAAAAGGTACGTTTATATAATATATTATGATAAAGTCTAAGAATGCTTTTTGAACCAACTTTAGGTGTTTTTCTTAGTTATAGATGATATAGCACGTTATAGATGTGTATTTTTTTTTAAATTATATTTGGGTAACTTACAGCTAATTTATACAGTGTTCTTAAACAATATGAAACTGAAGGCCATTTATAAGTTTCCACACATAAACACAATGTATGTATGTATTATCTATCTACTAGGTGACAAATCCTTTTATCACGGCATTTAGTCAAAAACGACTGCAAGGATACACCAAAGCATTCATACATGCATGACCATTAATGGCGATGACACGTCGGGGTCACCAATATAGAGGTATGAGGAACAGGGTGTAAAGTTCACTCATACCCAAAGGGAAGATCCTCCGACCAGACGGGTGTCGTGTCTGGTGGGCAACTGCCCGACGATTTATGTCGGGACGTTATATATACGCTAATAGCGCGGTAAACTCTGCTTGCGCGATGCAGGATTTTGCGTGACGTCAGTGTGATTCGTAGTTCGCATGTGGCGATGTAGATACCGCTACACCACCTATAACGAGTTTCGCCAACAATCCATCTGATTACCGCTGTAATAGAATTTCACTTATGTTATAAATTTAGAGTAGAACAAGTTGTATTTAAACACATTGGACTGACCGGTTGGTGCAGTTGGTAGCGACCCTGCCTTCTAAGCCGCTGGTCCCGAGTTCGATCCCCGGACAAGTCAAACATTTGTGTGCATGTACATGTCTGTTTGACCCGTGTCTGGGTGTGTATATGTATATAAGTATGTATATCAGTCATCAGGTTACCCTAGTACAGGTTCTACCTAGTTCTGGACCTGAAGACCTTGCGTGGATGTTGTCTCATATTATTATTATTAATTATTATTTAATTTACAAAGATTTTAGGTAAATATTTACCATCATCAATGATAAAAAATACTGGCTGGTAGAGTGCCACAGAAAAAAAACATAACAATGGCGGGAAAGCGGCAGTACGATCTTCAGTTGTTTTGTCGAGTGCTAATTATTTACGTATACAAATATTTGTATAAAATGAGTTCATCAGACTCAGATAGAAATATATATATAAGTAAGTACCTACTTTTGTTTTTGTGATTCAATGGTTGTAGATTATTTTTTGTATCCACTCTCAAAATAGCCGCTGAGAACAAAAACCCCGTTAAAATATTCTAATTTCCAATCGCTAACAGTTTGTCAGCATCATTTAGGTATGTTTATTTATCAAATCAACATCTCAAAGGTTCTAAAAATAACATAACAGGAGGAGCTTTCAAAGAGTGGTTTCTTAATACCTATATTCATACTAAGATCTAGGGCTTACGTTTGGTAAATCAGACATTACGCTCACTAATACGTACGCTTTTAAATAAAACAACGATCAGATCCTTATTTATTCCATTACGAATGGAGTGGGAAAATAAAAGCAATGTTACTTATACGGCTTAAGGCGCTAAAGACGGGCTTGGGGGAGTCTAATACCCTTTCAAGGCATTTGTTTGGAAGCTTTTATCGAGCCTAAATGGAGCTCCAGTGTTTGGTAACACTGAAATGGAGTACGCTAGCTCCTAATAGGCTATTATAAGTCTTGTTACGTAACGGATTTCGAGATTTTATATTGATAATCATACATGGAACTTAACTTCATTTTTCTTTGCAAATCTCTACAAGGAATCAAAATAGCTCGCAGTATTCGCTAATCGCAGTATTTTACGTAATTTACAGATGATTTCATACGAACATTATTTCTGTAGTGGAATGACCATCGAACGTGCCGGGCCTCTCTTAATAGATGCACATCATAACTTCTAAGTCATCATTGTCAGGTACCTACCTTTTAAAAATAAATAATACTTAATAATTTATCTTTATTTCTCCATAAATGCATTTACATTATTTTGATATAAAAATGGCTTAAGCTAGTGTTCCAGAGTGAAAAACCCTGACTTCTAAACTAGGTTTATGTACCCGTATCTAAGAAGCCAGTGTCCCTTCAAAGTGTTGTACATATAGAAAATAAGACACACAACAATCCATCAGGGCACGTCCAAGAGAAACAAAAAAAGAAAAAGGAAAAAAAGAAAGAAAAATAAAAATAAATGTAAGTGTTGTGTTAAAGTATGTCTCTAGTGTGTTCGTCTGGAGTTATGTGTGTGGTGGGTGTTTGAGGGTGTGTATGTTTGTGAAAGAGTGTGTGTGACTGTGAGTGTAAGTATGAGTGAGTGTTCGAGCGTATGCGAGAGTATATTAATTATCATAATTTTCTTTTTTATAGAACCATAATATTTAGGTATACAGGGTGTTTGGTAGGGAGCTGTACATACGCCTAGGGTAGAAACTAGGGATAGTCTGCTACCTACCCCCGCCCATTATATTGACCTTGGCCTCAAGGTTTTTTTTTAATTTATTTTTATTTTTTATTTGACTTTTTTGTGATTTTTTGACTAAAACTACCTGTAGCTCAAAATCTATCCATGGGACCGGTCGGCTAATGGTCTTGTTTTAATCGTTAGAGTCTTAGGGTCCTGCAAAAAATTATTTTACACCAGAAAATTGTGGAGAAGAAAAGTTATGGGGCCTGAAGTACCGTAGTAAGGTAAAGAAATAATTTTAAGGTAAGGTAGTAAGGTAAAAAAAACCTTGAGGCCAAGGTCAATATAATGGGCGGGGGTAGGTAGCAGACTATCCCTAGTTTCTACCCTAGGCGTATGTACAGCTCCCTACCAAACACCCTGTATAATACATTTCAAAAACTTCGCAACAGAAGGATAACAATACCAAAGAAAGGACATTTGAGTAGGCCGCATAAATTACTCAAACTGCCACATCATGATTTAACTAACTGAGAAAAATATAAAAAAGCAATGACCGACATAGTTCTCACATTTACTATAATTAAAATAATATTATAATACTTTACAAAGTAAATACTCATGTCATTGTATACATAAAATTCATCAAGATCAATGTTTATATAAAAATCGGGACATGATCTTTAAACTTTCTACCTACCTCTTCTATTTTATTAATATTACAACTTTAACGCGGTGTGTGATAAAAGTCAAACACATAAATCGCTCACTCCTTGCTCGGCGATTCCTCACAATCTGCTAGTTTACGAGATAGAACCCACGTCTCACACGAGGCCTATCATCACCATAAAATATAACGCCTTACAAAATCTCTGATCAATCCGCCTCGATATTCATGGCGCGAAGATGCATGTTATGAATATAAACTTGGTTCGCATATTCGGTGTCAATCTTGATGAATCATCTATAAGGTGTAATGTATGGTGTTGTTGGTGTGTCAATGCCGCAATTGCTTACTAGGGGTATATAATTATATTATATAAACCTTCTGAATATTTATTTAAGCTTACTGTTTTACGCACGTGTTAGTTTCGGATTCGTCCGAATAGATTCGAACTCGAACCGAGCTCGTAGTCATGAACTCATCAAGGACGAAGTTTTGAAGATTGATGTCTTGGAGGAAACCTGAAAGTCTCCATAAATATGATCAGCTAGCATACCTACTTAATAAGCCTTTCACGTTAGTTGCTATCTTACATTTTAAATTCCAAATCAGATTTGCAAACATCGAGCTACCCTTATTTCTTAAATCTATTGAACTAAATTAAATTCTTTCTAGGATTTATTTAACACGGTTCTCGTGCCAACTGCCTGACTACTAACGAACTTGCACAATCTTTGCATTCTTGCCGCAAGACTTGGTTGTTTGCAAACCGACGTGGCGAGCCAGGGGCGGCCAGAGACGGTCCCACTTTTTATTCTTATTGTCCAGTCGGGACGTCAGATCTGAATTGTAAATGGTGTTCGGTCCGGAAACTCACCTAGCTCTAACAAACAAGCTTTGTGACCTGGAGTTTGCATATATCAGCGATATTGCATCTTTTATGCATAAACATTTTTTTAGAAAGGACGTCAATGGTGGATGTTTTTTTGTTATTTCGATTATAAAGTGTCGCTGCCATGAAAGTAAGATTTGTTTGAACATTATGAAAGAAAGTAAGTAAAAACAACCGTTCTAATCTGTTAAGAAAGATGATAACAGCTACAATGAACAAAAAAATGAGCTAGAAAATATCACTAAAACCGAACTGTTAAACTGATTATAAAATAAAGATGTCATGAATAATACCCAATTAATATTATTTATAACATCTTTATTTTATAATCAGCTTAACAACGTCATCGTATCGTAATCCTGAGCTAACCTCCAAAACAGACATAAATACGATTAACTCTATCCTTGTCTTACCAAACGAACATGTACAATTCCAATTCCAAATAAACACAAACCAAGGACTAGAGTCCTTGGTTTGACACATCAACCCCTTATCTTGCAACACCACCCCGACATAATTGATAGGAACCAATAATATTTGTCGGACGCCCGACACTATTTGACAGAGACTACCTATTCCATATACATCAGTAATTGGTCTTCGGTCCTGTGAATGGGAGTTCCGAATGTAGCCGACTGATAAAAGGTCGAATTAACACTGAATGGGACTGTTTTCGTGACAATTTGAACGTTTCTATCATCTTGGAATGGTTTCTCCAAATCCTAAACGTAATATAGTAGGGTTCAATACGATTTTGTAGAATAAAACTGATTCGAAATACGTTCTAGACCGCTCAAAAAAAACTCAAAACTCAAAGCATTTATTTCAAATAAACCAATTACAGACACTTTTAAATTATCAAGGGGTCAGTCAGTCAGAAAGATGAAGCTAGTTGCCCATTCCAAAGCGTCAATTCAATGAGGCACTCTTTTAAATCAAAATATTGTTACAAAAAAGTGATACCATCATTCATTTTGAAATAGTACCGCCAGTGAATTATCTGTAAAATTTCATTTTACGGTGCATTTAGCATTTACAAAGAGGTCTTGGGTTCGATTCCTAGGTCGGACAAAGTATTATTAGGTTTAAAATCTCGTATATATCAGTAGCAGTCTGGAGTCTAGATTTGTGCCCGGTTGATGGCAATAGGCTCGCCCCCTATTACATGGAATTTAAACATGACTGGCGAAATGTGGGTATCCTAAAGGTACACCTCTGCCCAACCCTAGCGGACTACAGGCGTGATGTTATGTTTATGTTATATTGTTCTAGATTAATTTACAAAAAAAATATGGTTTAATAAAAAGTAAACTAGGTACTTGAAAAAAACAGAATCCAATTTGGTGCGTAAAATAATTAAAGGATTATTCTTGATGAACATTTTAATAACTTTGACATTTTTCGACATGCCCGAATACCCTTTTGAATATACTCTTCTGTGTCTTTGGCATTTTGGCTAGACAATATAAATGTTTAAATCCTCCCAATTATTATTTTTATTGTTATAATAATATTCGAATAACAATCAATGCTATGTAGAATTTGGCAATTAAGGTAATTCGTAAGCTTAAAGGCAATAGCAGATAATGGAAATTGTTATATCAGAAGAGTGCTGTGGTATTTGTTGGATTTTAAATATCGCAGCACCATGCTGAGATAGGAGCCTTTATGGCCTCGCACAGGTCTTCTATTTATTTTTTGTTCTTTTCGCTATTTTGTTAGTTATAATAATCTTTCATAAACTTAAAGCATGAATGTTTATTGTTTATTGTTGTCATGATTTTGTTTTAGATTTAATATTCTTTTTTTGTTTGTATTTCCAGTGCGTGTCCCAAATAAAATATTTTTCGTTTTGTTTTTTAATTTTTCTTTCTTATTTTCTTTCGTATTATTATTATTATTTAGTATTCGAATAACAATATTTCCTATGTAGTATTTGGCAATTAAAGTCATTTATAAGCTTAAAGGCTACCGCAGATAGGCGCAACGCGACTCTAGTAGAACTATTTCTATGAAAACGTCATGGAAATGGTTCTACCAGAATCGTGTCGCGCCTGTCTACGGGTGCCTTAAAGACGGTTCTCACTAACGAGAATTGTCCAACTCATTAAGATATACTAGGTGGATATCATAATAGGTAATCCCGTAGCTAAAAAGGGGTACCAAAGCTTAAAGTGTTACAAACCATTAAAAAAAAAATACCGGTATACCGGATATAAAGGTTACCGTATTACGTTACATGTTAATAAATAATGATGTGGCCATGGCCAACTTGTGGTCATGAAACGTGTTGTAAAAATTAAAGATGTGGTACTGACCATCAAACTGAACAACTTTCTTCATAGGAGTAACATCGTAATCGCGAAAAAATTATTAGCCGTCCCATACAAAACATCAATACCTACACAACCCAAATGTATAGGGCAGCTGAGTATTTTGGTCACTTCTTCCTCTCTGGGTCTCTCCTCTAAACAAAGTTGAAGCATAAAATGCCTTAAAAAACACTGTCTGACTGAAAAATACATGTTATAGCTGTGAGTCACACGCGTAATTCAGTTTTTGTATGAAAAATACAGGTCTCCCACCATGAATTCAAAACGCGCTATCTATCCCTGGTTCCCGAGGGCAATTTCCCAATACAAGAAACAATATATTAGGTCGGCCGTACCTACGTGAACTTCGAAGGTTTTCATCAGAAAAATCGGTAACGTAAATTCATTCTCACCCCAATGGGGCCGCGGCCATTTCTCTCTGCCAATCACACCTTCCCTAGAATTTATAGAAACTAGCTAGGGTCACGCATTCTTTCTTTTCTGTATTCCGCTGTTGTGTTGTGTGATACTTTTCGGTCGACGTGATAAAGGAGGGTCCCTAACTGTAATTGTAACGTATTTATATTCTTCTATAGATGTGTTGTGGGGCTTTTGGGAACCTGTTAAGAATACTAAAGATGGAAGAGCGTGGCAAAAATTGTTACTGAAAATAGTTTAGGACGGTGCAAATAAAAAAAAACTTGAGAGGTGTCAAGGGACACCCGGATGGAACGAAGTTCCTTTCGATTAATTAGTGAAGGAATTGTAATATAAATGATAAATGATAAATGATTTTATTTCTGTAAGTAGGTTTTTACAAACACTTTTACACGTCAATCATATTTTTTTTAATTAGATGAGGTCGGCGTTTCCTATCTGATATATATATTTGAATCTTGATTATATATTGATTATATATCTGAATAGATATATATATTTTTTTTTTATATATATATATATATATTATATAGAAATGAAAATATCTGGCTTGCTTTCTATAATACAGATAGAGAGAGAGAGACAGACAGAAAAACATGCGCACGCCGCACAGCTTACAATATCTTACTATAGCAAAAAGTGTCGTGACAACTTTTCGTAAGATTTTTTCCCGTCTAGCCCCCTTTCACAACGCGCGATAAGGAACTTCGTTCCAAAAAGTTAAATTGGTCGTGACAGCAGTATGGCTACTACACCAAAGGGTTCGCCGATATATTAAGATACTTTTCAATTCTCATACTTGGAACGTACGCTTGAAGTTACCAGAGGGGCAATTCCCGTATTTTTAAGAACGTTCGCATTCTAACCTCAGTGTGAATCTGTCAAAAGTTGTATAGCGCTTACCTACATTTTTGACATTAGACTGTCGCTTTAATTACGGGAATTGGCCTTCTGATCACAGAGATGAAAACAGTACTTTTCGTCCCTGGGAAACGATTTTCCCTGTTGTCAAAAAAATTAAAAATTATGCAAGCCTTGTCCCCACTTTATATACAGCCACTCTGTTACATCGTGGAGTAAAATTATAATTAAAAATTTATCAACTATTTTGTAACATAACTTTATACTTATAATTTATTTTTTACTAAATTTCACTGACTGGTTGGTGCAGTTGGTAGCGACCCTGCCTTCTGAGCCGCTGGTCCCGGGTTCGATCCCCGGACAAGTCAAACATTTGTGTGCATGAACATGTCTGTTTGTCCTGTGTCTGGGTGTGTATATGTATATAAGTATGTATATCAGTCATCAGGTTACCGTAGTACAGGCTCTACCTAGTTCGGGACCTGAAGACCTTGTGTGGATGTTGTCTCATATTATTATTATTATTTAATTTACAAGGATTTTAGGTAAATATTTACCATCATCAATGATAAAAAATACTGGCTGGTAGAGTGCCACAGAAAAAAAACATAAAAAGGCGGGAAAGCGGCACAATACGATCTTCAGTTGTTTTGTCGAATACTAATTATTTTCGTATATAATTGTATAAAATGAGTTCATCAGACTCAGATATTGATTTACCGTCTGATTTCATTAGAGAAGAGGCTAAAACAGTAATGGAAAACCTTTTACCGCCAAAATCAAAACAAAGATACTTAAAATCTCGCGATGTTTAATGACGCGCTGAAAAAAGAGTCAAGTCTTTTTCGGAAAACGTGTTACTAACATATTTCAATGAATTATCTAAGAACACGATTCTTGTTCAACGTTAAAGACGACGTTAAGTACAAAACACAATATACATTTGAAAGATTTCGCCAAACTATCATCTTTTCTGAAAAGAGAGCCGGATGGATTCAAAGCAAAACAATCCAAAGTTTTCACTGCACTAGAGATCCAAACCTTCTTAAATCAAGTGCCAGACGAAATATACTTAGTAATAAAGGCAAGAAAATCTTTATAGTATCATCGCATCTAAGAAATTTGTCTCAAACTGTAATTAGTTATGGATAGATATTAAACAAGAGAACTACCCATTAAAGATTTACATTTACTTGGCAGGTCGTGTTGATATTGGCTATAAGTTGCGCTTGCAGAAGCATTGAACTGGTGAATATGAAGGTACATGAAATAGAGAAACAAGGTGAAATAATACTAGTAAAGTTAAGAGGTACTAAAACAAAAGTTGACCGAACCTTCGTAATAAAGAAAGAATTTGTACAAATAATAGGAAAAACACCAAAGACTTCGACCTAGCGACATGGTAACTGAATTACCAATAAGGGAAATGTTTGAGGCAAGTAGTTGGCAAAATAAAATGTCTAGTATCACTACTGTCACTGCATCCGCAGAACTTCAACTACTTTGTTAGCTGATTCAGGCGCAGATTTTACTAACATTAAAAGACACGGAGCGTCTAAATCGATTAAAGTAGCCAAAAGATACATAAAAGAATCAGTGCAAAATAAGACTAAAATATCAAGTAAAGTAACAAAAACGATAAATCTACATAAGTACTTCTAGTATTTCCAAAGTCTATTTGGACCGAAGTAAAAATTATTTATATTCCAGCTGAAGAAAATGACGAAATATTGCTTTCTCCAACATTTACAGAAACACAAGAAACTCAAGTTTTGCAAAAAATACCCAACATTAATATACCAGGAAAGAACCTTTCCCTTGCGTTTAATAATTATTTTAATATTAATATTATTTTAAATAGATGTTATCTTGCCAATATTGTTTATTTATGTTTTAATAAAATATTGTTTACATAACTAATCAGGTAATTTACTTTCTTCATATATTCGAAATTATAAGTAGAATGTTTACCTTCTCACTCACACTCGAACTATTGGCGCCTTCACTACTCTCGTGTGCCAAACCATCTCGTGCCTGAAGTCGTGCAGGTCCCTTTCATCCTGAGCTTTCACCCCTTGTCAATCTACTATTATCTCATGTGGCTTCAATTTCACTTATATCCTTCAAACAAGAACCCAGGAACGCCGCATTCGGAAATACATACGGTTTAACCAATATAAGTGATTAACTGACAAAGAAGTCAGCCGTGCGATTCTGTAACCATCTCACCGTGAAAACTTAGGTGAAGTGAGCGTGGAGTGAGATGTCAGTGTCATCCCACTGATGCTAGGGATTGACCAAGCATTACATTTACAATCATAATCGAGATTTTAATAATATTTTTTATGCAAATTCTATTGATAATTTTATATTATTTCATAGCTAGTATATATGTCTAAACAAAAAAAAAACAACATTGAGATTCTAACTGAATTTCTGTTTTGCTATTTTATTTTAAAACCCCGAAAATAGTAATGTTTAGCCACTTTAACTGTTAACTACATACTAGCTTTGAAATAATATAAAATGATCAATAAAATCTAGATAAAAAATATTACTAAAATCTCGATTATGATTGCAAATGTAACGTTGGTCAATCCCTAGCATCAGTGGGATGACACTGACAGCTCACTCCACGCAAGTCTTCACGGTGAGATTTTTACAGAATCGACCGGCAGGTGGGTCGCTGCAGGTACAACTTAGTCAGGTAGGGGTACTCCGAAGAGCCACATCACAAACGATGCCTCACCTCTTGTCATGCTCTCTGTGCAAAAAAACCAGCGGGATAATTGCTTAATACACTAACAGTAGCAGTGGCTTTCATTTTGACAGTTCAACAACATTCATTGCGTTAATTACGTTGATGGGCAGACAAATTTGTCAAACATATAAAGCAATGGATTAGCAATATCCTTCAAAATTATACAGATTATGATTGAAAGTGTGTTACGCAATTAGGGTGCTGCACTTTGAAAGACCTTTGGGAGCCCAACGCTAATTCTAATAGAAGCTTAAATAAAATGAATAAAAGAGAATCATCATCATCGATACGACGAAGACGACCTTTAAAAAACCTAACTCCAAATTGATCTCCTACGGCACATTGTTCTATCCATCCCTTGGGTTATTCAGAGACAACTTTGACCCCTAATAACTAATTGGCCAGTACAAATTTCACGTGCAATGTACACTCCAAACTTTGCTAATGGCTAAAGCGAGCAGTACTTATGTCTAAAAAGTTGCATGATTTAGAACCCAGAACATGTGTTGCGGTTACCGAAGGTACATCCCTGCAAAATATTTTAGTACTGCTGGAAGCTAAAGGCTGATATATGACTTGACCATTTTAATAAGATTAAACGTTTCGTGCTTTGAATTTAAAACGTCCAAAAGTTTTATTAGTTCATCTTTATAGAACTGTTTGACTCTAATCCAGTCGAAGTTATTTCTAGTGTGAAGTGTGAGTGAATCTAGTGGATAGTTTATAATACCAGCCTATTATTGTCCCACATTAGGGCAAAGGGCTCTTCTCACAAAGAGAAGGCACGAACATTGATTACCACGCTTGCTCAAGACGGGTTGGCGTTTTTAGACTTCAGAAGTACTTATACAGAATTGAAAAAGTCACATTGATACTTGCCCGAATTTGAACCCACTACCTCTAGTGGATAGTTAGCAAAGAATACCGAATATCTATATTAATGAACTCTTTCCATACTTGGTTTACATTTTCAACTTCTATTTTAAGCTTAAAGCTTATTTTTACAAAGTCTTATTAAGTATAGTTGAGCTTTTACAACTTTGGTCGTACCTGATTTTTTTTTTATTTGTACTACAAAGCGTTTACATGAGAAATGTTTGACGGAATTCAATATGGTACGGTTGGTATTCGGTTTCCGGATCAAAGTCGTCGGCTCTCCAAAACCATGAATTCCTGGTAAGTCAGCATACAACTTCTACATCTACGTTTTGTGCTGAGGATATTTGTTTGACTGAGAAGGTACTTATGTCCAGTTTTATACGACCCGAATATTTCTATCAAAAGCTCAAAATATATTCTGCAATGCTGCGAGAGTTGGCTGTTTGATTTGACAAATAAATTATTTTAATTAAATGCATCCTACGCGATTCTACATAATCCACCCGTTTAAAAACAGAGAATATAATACCTATGTTTAGAAATGTAGGTATTTTTGTTTCTTTATCAAACATCAAATACGTTGCAGACTTTATTTTTACATCTGAACTCAGTTACATAATATAATTCATTCAATAGCTACTTACAACAATAATAACTCATACTTATTATAACGCAAAGAAGAAGACGTATCGGGCATACCATTCAAAATGACTGTCCCTACTTGCATTTCAATAAAACCTATTCTAATTTATGAAGAATATGTAAATTGGCACCTGCGACTCGTCCCACACAAATCATATGAATTGTCAGACAGAAAATAAAATGCCTTTACTTTGAGGATGGACATCTATAATGATCAAGTGATTTACAGGTGCAACATCTTTTTCAAAACATTTAGGTGTATTGTTAGTTGAGCGAGTTCTTAAACTCGTAGGTAGTATCGTAATGAAGGCAAATGGGCTAACTTGAAATTTATTTATTTTATTCAATTCTGTCCTGTTATCAAAATTTTCAATATAATATGGGTTTTACCTGAGTTAAATGTTTTTATTTTTATTCACTATTATTCTTAAACAAAATATGTCAAATTTATAAGTATTATACATAGACAACCAAACCATTAAGGAAAAACTTTAAAGTATGGAGGAGTTTAAGCGGAACACAACATTATTTAAACACAACTACCGTTTGTTTGTTAGGTTTCTATACTTTGCAATTATGCAACGACTGCTAAGGGTCGTCCATTAACAATCAAGTCTTGCCAACTTTCTTCCGGCCTGTCAACAACCCTGACATTCACATAGGGTTTTCCCTGCATCTATTACGTTGCAATTATGCACCCCTTACTACGGTAAATGCCAGAGTAGTTAGTTACCTATATGCAGATAACAGATGACGCTTACTTTGGAAACAGTAAAGCACAGAAGATCCACTCCGAACTTGTCAATCGAAACATTGGATTCTGTGGCACGTGGGCCTTTAGTTTTGAGTAGTGGACTGTATGAGAAATATTGAAGGTTTTAAAGATACCTAAAAAATAATAATTTCGGTGTAAACTGGCTGAGATTCAGATCCTTGACTAGAACAGGCAATTCGACTCCACTAACCTTTTGCTTCACCCTTGTCCTGGGTTGGATCAAGCTGCTGATGCCGCTCGCTGCCGCGTGGTTGGATGTGACGTCACTATGGGCTTCTAGAAAGTCTTTCGGGATCCGAATTGTAGGCACACACAAATTATTGTCTAGGATTGTTCTGATACGATCAGAAGGCACTATATTACAATAGTGGTTGAAAAGTCAGGGTTTACAATGTGGTAAATGGCACATCGGCGTGCACGGCAACGCGATCCTGCTTCTCTTTTGGTAGACGAACGTCGACTGCCCGCAGCACAAAGATGGCTGCTCATCGCCGTCACCTCACCAGAAGTGAGGGTAGAAGCGCAAAAATTAATGGAGCTTAAAACTACCTTAAACTAGACAAGGATCGAACAGATTCTAAAAATGAAAAAAAATTGTTCCATATAACGATTGCGAGCTATAAGAACCACAACCACAGAAAGATACGCTGAACTAGCCTTTATTCCAAGACATTTACTCATTTTGGAATTAATCATCTTCGACTAAACTTAAGAAAACTGGGGTGCGTCTCATATTATACAAAAGTTATTTGGTATATTTTCATTTCAATAACGTTCACAAGATGTAATAAACGTGAGATATACCAACTGTTGATATAATTTCTTTACATATAACATTTATATACTAAACTTATTTCGTATAACGTTATTAGATATAACGTTTATTTAATCGAAAATCATTAGGTCTATCGTTTAAAATATATATTAATACCATCATTATGGTTAACACCCCGATTCAGAGCAATCCGACTCGGATAGGTTTGGTTAGAAGCCAGATCCCCTCTATTGTTGGTGAATTATTTGGGTTAGGTTAGGTTAGAACAGTGACCATAAACGCGCGAAGGCGAGCGAGCGAAGCGAGCGTGCCGTGGTAGCGGCCGCCTAGCGCCAGATCCCCTTTATTGTTGGTTCTATCTTGGCAGGTGGTAATCAGTTACTAGGAATATCTACTCAGGTTACTAACTATGCAATTACAAAACAATTCAAGGCGTTTTTATCATATTAGAATAAATAGGTTTTATGTCTTTTGAGTGGTAAGTATATCTAACGATTTTATATTCAATGTGTGCTATGCATAAAAAAACTGATCATTATATTAAATAAAATTATAGATTCAGTTGTTATATCTTCTAATTATTAGAGATTTTGTAATTATATCATATATTACTTACCCAGAAAACTGAGAGCTGCTCTGTAGGTGAACAAATTACAACAGTCATTTATTCGTAAGCTTATGGTGTCCCACTGCTGGAATGATATTTCATTTCGTTACTGTCTCTCTATTTTCTAACTGCATTCTCCGTGCCCATTCTTATTCTCCTTATCCACAAAATAAACTTTAAAAACGAACCTTCTGTAGCCTCCCTACTCAATATTAATACCACAACAGCCCTGACATTAGCCCACAATTTATATATACTTACATAATTATGTGCACGAGCTTTGAAACAAAGTGTAGTGTAGGTAATCAGTGCGCCGATGACATTGATGTGATTCAAGGTGACTGTCAAGGGCATAGTCGTAAGTGGCAGCTGCACGCGAGCCACCATTAACAATATTGAAAACGGAAAACTAACAAGGAACTGTTTTTGTTAGCTTACCGTTTTATTTTGTAGCATTTTAGTTCTTCGTTTACACTTAAGTGGGAAAATATTAAGAGAATCTATTCACTTAGCTGGAAAATGTTCGGAGAATTTATGGATGTACCATTAAAAACTGATGATGAATAAGTACCTAAGCCTGCTCTACGATATTTCAGGGGGCGGTAAGGCATAGGGTTTCTCCCTAAAAAAATGTTAAGAAACTAATAAAAATAGACGAAGGGAAGGGCGACATTGAAGTACCGTAAAGTACGAGTATATTAGGTTGGTTTTCCGACGTGTACGCGTCTGTATGTAGGAATTTCAACAAATGGTTTCAGTCTTTGTATATTTTGTTAAAGATGTTCCGAATAAAACATATACCTAGGCAAGAGCCAGGACGGTACCAAAAAATCGGTTCACCTTCAAAGTAGGTACTTAAGTTGGGCCTTTTGTATTTTCTAACAAATTACAAATATAACTGTTTAATGAACTATTGTAATTACTTAGGACGCTAAGATAAATAATAAACTCAGTTTAGTAAATTACCATTTTGCGTTTGCGATTTACTTATAAATACTCAAACTTTAATCCCTGGTCCTCCTGTACGAACCTTAAAAATATTTGGTTAGATAAATGGGGATTTCTGAGAGGCCTGGGGTCTGAAAATCTGTTTTATTACTAGCGATTGAAACCAAATTATGGAGGTATTTGGTGTTGGTTTTGTAATCAACCCGTCTTTACCGTGAATTAATCGTATTACAATGTTTTCTTATGATAATATGGATTCGAGTCGATTAAAGAAAGACTATTTAAAAAAACAAAATATTGCTTACGGTCATAAGCAAGCCTTCCTTAAATCCTAAAAAGGGACCTCTCATTTCCAGTAGTTTTTACACTTATTATTATTCAATAATTCTGCCTAGCCCTGTTCCAAAAATTACGTTGGGGTAGTCTTCGAGTCTAACCGGATGCAGCTGAATGCCAGTATTTTACATGGAGCGTCTGCCTATCTCATTTTAATTGAACCGTATAAAAAAGTAAAAAGTTGGCATCAACTATCGTAATAGTCGCGGCCTTTTACGAATATTGAAAGTTCGGGTCCGACGCGTGACGACGGACCACAGCGCCGGCTTTTAGCGATATTAGACTCCATGTTTGTTCGCGGGAAAGAAACCATTCGGCCGCCATTTTTATTGTTTAGTTTTTGTATACTATAAGAACGCCAATCGGATTGAATCTTTCGGGTGTTATTAGTTTTAAGGTTTTTGTTTTCAGATTTGTTCTTGATGATATTTTAACACGATTTTATTAGCTGCACTTGTAACTAACAAAAAATGAAATTAAATATTAGAAGTCAATTGTAACCTACTTCTAATTGTCGTATCGAAATTAAACTTTGTGTGTATATCTAATTCGGATGACAAAACTATGGTTTAGTATCTTAGAGCTGATCTGATGATAAAGCCAGAAGGTGGACGCTCAAACTCTTCAGTAGCTACTCGTTAACCCCTCGAGTTTGGTCTCATATGATTCGCTTTGATGAGTTCAATAAATTGGGCTTAGGCAACGAGGGTCTGGTGATGAAGCCAGGAGGTGGATAATGGAACTCTTGACTTACTAACAATTACTTTGACTTTTGGATCATACGAGTTGTTTTTATAGTCCAATAGATTGCACTTGGTGTTGACGGTCTGATGATGGAGCCAGGCACGTGGATAGTGGAACTCTTCAGTGGTGACTAGTACCGCTCAAGTTTGGGCTCATATGAATCGTTTTGACGAGGAGTCCAATAGATTGGGCTTGGTAACAAGGGTCTGATGATGGAGCCAAGAGGTGATAATGGAACTCTTCAGTGGCTCCTAAAAACCGCTTAAGTCACAACTTCGTTAGCTTTAGACATATTAACTAAATGAAGAATATACTAAAAAGTATAGACTATACTATATAGAATATACTATAAAGTAATAGACTAAAAAGTAAAATATAAAATGTAGTTTAAGAAAAGCTAAAAAATACTTTTTCATCCCACCATCTCGGAAAGAGTATTTTTAATCTTCAATATCTGAGTGGAAAAGCCGTTTTTATTCTCTAGAGGATAAAGTAAATTGAATTTAGAACATCGTGTGCACTAAGTTTGTGAATTAAAAAAAACATTAAACCTATTTACTGCTACCTCTATGGTGCCGAATATATCATACAACTTTTTTTTAATTTGTTAAAAACTCAGACTCGGAACCTTCTTGGTGTTCTTTTTTCAATTTGCTTTGTACGCGGTTCTTTACGCGGCATTTTTTCACGTCATTGTTAAACCTTATATTAAAAACAAGAAACTTGAAAACAAGTGAAAAAACTAAAATGAGTGATTCTAGCGACGAGGAAGTTTGCTTGACGCCAACAGAATTGGCTGAAACTGTTAATAATGCGCAAATGAGCTTTCTCCCTCAACAATCACGCGAGAAGTATTTAAAACAGTACGATATGTTCAACACGTGGCGACTAGCAAAAGGAGCCAAAACTTGTTTTGCTGGCATATTTTATAGAATTATCCGAGAACAAGAAAGCAAGCACTCTATGGAGTACGTATTCGATGCTAAAAGCAACAATAAAGATGAAAAAAGACAAACATATCGATACCTATCCTAAATTAGTGGCATTTTTAAAAAGAGCCTCATCTGGTCATCAACCAAAAAAATCGAAGGTTTTCACAGTATCTGATATTGAAAAGTTTCTTAACGAAGCACCCGATTCCGTATATTTGGCGGCAAAAGTAAGTCAGTTGCACATTCAGTATCTACTTAAGTATATTAATCTCAATTAAATAGTATACTTAGTAGATGTTGATAGGCATAATTATGCGTTCATATCAATTTTATTCATTTATCTACTACAATACTCTTTACGTTACAGGTTGTTCTTATTATTGGAATAAACGGAGCATGTCGAACTAATGAACTAACACAACTTAATGTCAAAAACATTGAGAAACATTCAGATGACTTACTATTAATTAATTTACCTAATACAAAGACAAAAAGAGACCGCAACTTCGTCATTCGCAAGGAATACGTAACGATTGTTGAGAAATATCAAGCCTTACGCCCGCCTAACACTCCAATCAATCGATTTTTTCTACAGTATCGCAATGGAAAGTGTGTTAGACAGCCTATGGGTACTAATAAAATTGGCAGTATCCCACGAGAAATAGCAACATTTCTTGAACTTCCAGAACCCCTGTTGTACACGGGTCATTGTTTCCGACGAACTTCAGCCACACTTTTGGCTGATTCCGGAGCTGATCTCCTGTCCCTTAAGCGCCACGGAGGCTGGAAGTCCAATGCAGTTGTAGAGGGATACATAGAGGATTCCATCCAAAATAAGTCTAAAATATGTGAAGGCATCGTAGGAGCCATTACACTGAAAGAGCCTCAATCGGATCCTTGGACTGGCCCTTCTACATCAAAAATAAGCCGTTATGAAACACCTAACCATCTCCCTCTCTCTCCAACATTCACGCCAAGGGAATCCGATGAATCGGTACAACTATTAAGTATGACAGATAGTTTACCGAAAAACAGTACACAAGTGACTAACACCAATATTACAGTACCAAACAAAAATATTACACTCAATTTAAATAACTGGTAGCAACGTTACTTTAAAATTTTCTTAATTATACCTTAGTATTATTTTGTTATAATTTAAAGATTATTCTGTAATACTTACCTGTCATAATGTAGTAATTAATACCTAAACTGAAATAAAAGTGTACCTATCTTGTGATTGTAAACGTTTTTTTTTTTGCATTTAGTCATTTCCTCGCTGAGGTGGAATGAAAAGTTACGTGTTGCACTCGAGTGCAAAGATTTTTCACCTCGTGCTCTTTTGATTCCCTCGCTAACGCTCAGGATTCTAATTATGAATCACTCGCTGCGCTCGTGATTCAATTTTAGAATCCTTCGCTTGCTCGGTCATCAAAATTGAACACGCGGTTAAAAAGCAACTTTGCACTCTTGTATAACAAATAACTATTATCATACACTAATAATTTTGACTTGTATTAGTTATAAATGATTTTATTTCTATAAGTAGGTTTGAACAAACACTTTTACACGTCAATTGTATTTTCAAAACTAGATGAGGTCGGCATTTCCTATCTGACTACTCTGAGAAGAAAGGCCGAAACAATTTAGAGGTCACAGTCTCTTTAAAGTCCAGACAAAATCTTGGTCAGATCATGTGAAGGCTATATAGATCGGTGTCTGAAATGGTCTTTTGAGGAAAGAACCACACAGATTGAGTGGACCTGTCCAGTCAGTGCACGCAATTGTCAGCAATCGTGCAGCTCAACTTAGACTTAAGGAGCTCAACGATTCGACGAACAATACCAAAGAAAGGACATTTGAGTAGGCCGCATAAATTACTCAAACTGCCAGATCATGATTAAACTGAGAAAAATACAAAAAAATATTTTAAAAAACCAATGACTGACGTAGTTCTCACATTCACAATAAATAGAATAATATTATAATAATCTTTGAGGACCATGTAGATTTGTGTCTGAAATGGTCTTTTGAGGAAAGAACCACACAGATTGAGTGGACCTGTCCAGTCAGTGCACGCATTTGTCAGTAACCGTGCAGCTCAACTCGGAACTTAAGGAGCTCAACGATTCGACGAACAATACCAAAGAAAGGAGTTCTTCTTGTACACCCAATGATTAAATAAAAAATCGTGGAACGCTTTGTTTAAATTAATTAAAATTACACACAACTATCTAAATAGCGGTACACGCTTTTTGATTTTTAGTTTTTTTTAAAACTATTTATTTTATTTAGTTATCATGGTCTCTATGGAACTCGTGGCTCAATAATAACAACCGCACGGGTCGATCTTCAAGGATAAGCAACGCTTGCCGGGGTCAGCCCGTGGGTGGGTGACCATATATTGGGTTTGGGTTTAAAGAACTTTATTTCTCATAAGAACATAAATAACAGTTCGTTTATAATGAGATACTTAAGTGAATATAATAGTAAGTAGATACTATTAACATTAGTTACATCCAGGGTGTTGGACATGTTAAATATTACATTGGTTATATTACATACCGAGACCACTCCTTGTCTCGAAAATCACGTTAAGAGCGTTTATACCTTATGAGTGGCAACGTCGCAATTTAGTGTCATATTTCGTGGTTTTAAATTTTTATCATTTAATCGGAGCTATATTTTAAAAATCTGTTTAATTAACTTTTTAGAATCAGTACCAGGTACCTGTTGACAGGCCTACACTGTCCTCCCATACCTATAAACACTGTAATTTGAAAACATTGTAAAAGCCAATTATTTTTAATAGATTAACCGTGGAGTTTCTTGCCGGCTCTTTTCCATAGGAAACGACCAATTGGAACCGTGCACCTAGCTTCTGATGTTTCATATTAAGTGTCCATGTAGGTTTATGTGAAATAAAATATTTTGATTTGATTTAAGTTACGTTAGTAGTTGAATGTGCGCAACTGTGAGAAACTTATTTACTATCGGGAAAGCAGCGGGACGTTTCCGGTACAATTTATAAGTTCTCGGAAAATTGTATCAAACTCAAATGGAAAGGCGACCCGACACTCCAGCGTAACTACATAGAAAATATCTTGTTCACACAACATATGACGCTTTATTTAGTATCGATATAAATACTGTTGGTTTATTTGTATCTACGTGGCTTTTTACCACAAATTGGCGAGGATACAAATAGTTTGAAACAAACAATCTGATCAATTGACAGTGATACGTACGAATTTTTTATGCGCAATGAGCTCTTCCCTTTTTTTATACAATACTTGTACATAATATATATATAGTCTAAACATAGTGTTTATATTGTATTTAGGATTTGTCAAGCGGTTATAATAAAAACCGGCCAAGTGTGAGTCGGACTCGCACACGAAGGGTTCCGTACCACCATAAAATAATTAACTAGTAAAATATTATTAGTTTGTGATTGTGTAATTGTAATAGTGTTTAATATTTTATTTATTTTACGGAACCCTTTAATTTTTTACACTATTTATATTTACTATTTGTTATTATAGCGGCAATAGAAATACACACTGTGACTTATTACGGCTCATGAGATACAGCCCGCAGACAGACGGACGAACGGACAGCGAAGGCTTAGTTATAGGGTTCCGTTGGCACCCCTTTGGGTACGGAACCCTAAAAACTAAATAAATAGTATGCCTGCAATAAATATGACTGTTGAAATTAAACTCCTAAATCCTAAGCTGCTAAAAGTTGGTCCTTGAGTACGAAGCCTAAAAGTTTGTCTCATTAAAATGGTTTAGTAATTATAAAGTCAATTATTATTGCCAGATAGCGTATTGGATGATTTTAATAAGGTCTGAGAACTTTAAAATTTATTGGCGGTTTACTTCAGTTTTAAACTAATAACTTTGTAACAGGTTTCGGTGAATGTCTCGTATATTAACTCTTAATTCCAATTTGTATATAAATTAAAACATGTAGGTACGTTTAATAACGGGCCATAGTTTCTGTATTAATTAAATACACTTACAAGCTTATTTAATCTTAAATGCAAATTAGTGCGAAACCGTCGTGTTTTTTTTTTTAACAAGGCGACTAAAATCGTCTGTTTTACTGCGTTCCTAAATCAAAAAGTTGATGGTCTTCGGAGCCGTAGGCCGTAGCATAGACTTCTATTATAATACTGGCCGTAGCAACGACCAGAGACAAATAAATGTCTGATCCGTCATCCAGTTTTTTTTTACTAACTACGATCTGTCTCTACCATCTACAATTATCTTCGAAATTTCGCCAGCACCATTTATGTCATCTAAACTTCAATTCAACATTTCTAATATCAAGTTAGAAAATGGCGAGAGATCTGATACCTGTCTAAAGCTAAAGTTTTGAAGGGTCAGTGAATGCCGTCAGTCGTCAAGCCATCCTTATGTTGAACCGTCGTATCAATCCAACTTCGGAATTTGAATTCAACAACTTCTGGGCAAGTATCAATTAGAGCTGAGTTGGTTCCTTGTTATTTATTACTTAGTTCTGTTTTGTGAGATGTAAATGGTTTGAATTAATTATTTATTGGATTCTATGGTTTGCTTTTGGAGGTCGTTAAAATAAGGGGTTAAAGTATGAAATTGCCGATTTGTACAGAAAAATTGAAATTTTTTATTTTTATTTAACATAATATTTATTTAATCAAAACAAAATACCCATCCAAAGGAATCCAAATCCAATTCTATCTAATAGGAAGGTCATTTATGCCTTTGCGATAGAACTCTCGTGATCTAGATTTGACAAACTGTGTGAAAGCATTTTGTACTGCCTCCTGAGAAGAAAACTTTTTATCACGTAAAAAATTGTCCAAATCACGAAAAAAATGGTATTCCGTTGGAGCAAGTTCTGGCGAATATGGAGGGTGACGAATGGTTTCTAATTGCAGTTCCTGTAGAATTCAAACGGTTTCTCGTGCTGTATGAGGTCTCGCGTTACCATGGAGCAATAATGGTGAAGATCGATTCATGAGTCGGGGCTGTTTCACTACTAGTTTTGCTATCATTGTTCGGAGTTCGGCACAGTAGACATCTGCCGTTATTGCTTGACCAGATCGGAGAAAGCTATAGTGAATTACACAATGCTGAGACCACCAAACAGTTACCATTACCTTTTTATTGGTAAGCTTTGCTTTAGGACACTGTTGCGGCGTTTGACCTGGGGTCAGCCATTGCATTTTTCGCTTACGGTTATCGTAAAGAATCCACTTTTCATCACATGTACCAATTCGATCCAATATTCCTTCATTTTTGTATCGATTCAACAAGGCAACACCAGTTTCAACACGCGTTTCTTTCTGCAGATCAGTTAAATCATGAGGCACCCATTTCTCATTTTTTTTTTATTTTATTGATTTGACGCAATTGAGTCAATATTGTTGATAAGGTAACGTTAAACCATGCTGCTAATTCCTGGGTAGTTTGGCTCGGATCGGTTTCCACCATCTCTTTTAATTCATTGTTATTCACCTGTGTGGGCGGGCGGTCTTCCATGTAGTTCGTTCTTCAAATCAAAGTTTCCATCACGAAAGCGTTTAAACCAAAATCGCACAGTGCGTTCATTAGCAGTCCCCTTTCCAAACACAACATTGATATTGCGAGCTTTTTCTGCCACGTTAGTTCCGCGTCGGAACTCGTATTCAAAAATAACTCGAATTTTCGAAGTATCCATCTTTCTTGTCTAAGCTGAATAAAAAAAACAATTGAAAGTCGATAATCGAATGTTGCAGATTTTTTAAAAGAAGAACTTCATAGGTACCATTTGAAAACTTAGAGCATTAAACCTAATGCTCTAAGTTTGAAAAAAGTTTCACTCAAAAATCTCAAACCGTGAAGGTTCTATGTCAATTCGAAGTACCTAATACAATGAAATGGCAATTTCATACTTTAACCCCTATTATTTAGTTGGGTGCAAAAACTAATCAAACTCTTGTTTGATTGAAATACATGTAGGTATGCTCCAATATACTGAGCTTAAGCCGTAGGTAATCGCCGGTTTAGGAATTGCACATAAGGACTGTTGCTAGTGTTTAGACAAATTTGTAGGTACTACATAAGACCTATAATAAACCTTTAACTGATAAGAATCATCCGTGATGATGATAACACAAGTTCATAACATCCTCTAGTGTCCTTCTCCCTTTTGTTCAGAAACACTGACAAACACTTAAAAACCATTCGAAATATAAACACTCATTCACAATGAACGTTGAAATAAGATCGTCGGCAAACATCCCTTACATTCATTCAGTGTCATGATCATTCGTTTACACAGTTCTATTCATCCTTCTGTACCCTCGTGTATTCTTCCATTTCCCTTCATCCCATTTACAAACATTTACATTGTCTGATTTCCTCGATATTTCGCTTTTGCTCTTTAACATTTGAATGTTCGTATAGTCTGAGGATGAATGAGAGCGGCCGTTCATCAAAATACATGTCCCTGTTTGTTAGAATAAACGAAACACTTCAAGCAAAAATATTCTTATGGGACTTCATTCATTTGGTTCACTAATCGGCTGGTGTTCATAAAAATGACTGGTCCCTATTTCATGATAATAAATACTTACTTCAACGGTCCCTTCTTCGAGTCGATGGTGCTTTTTAAATGAGTGAGTGGCCACGTTATTAGCAGCCCCAGTGGCTTTTATTAGATCCCCAAAAGTGTAGATGTATAAACGATCCAGCAAGTGGGTCATGTTCTGGACAGTACCGCACTCAAAACACGTGTCATACTGGTCTGTAATCTCCCATTTTGCAGAGTTGTATTTGCAGCGACCTACCTGGGTACGCAATCGATTGACTGCTTTTCATATAGGCCACTGCGATAATTCACGTCCAGGAGGCAGATGGGTGGTGGGTGCTGTTCATGTCACATATTGAACGGTGCTCATTATACTCATGTCTAACACTTCATGAAATACAGGGTGATAAGTTTTTTTAAATATTACCATCAAAACGAATGTCTTCCATGCTTGAATTTTGAACCACGATATAGGTCAAGAAGCAAGCCTTATCCCGTAAATCTGCGTTAGTCGCATCCTTTTGACATGAATGCATTTACGGCCGGTAATAGCATCTTGTCATATCGGGCCGTTCTGAATGGAGGAGCCCATTTACTTCTATAATGCAGCATGTAGCAAATCTGATGGATCCTTTAGAAGCCTGATGGGCGAAAATATATATCTTGTGAACCAAGCTTATTTTATTATATATTTAAATTACTGCCTCCATATTGTAAGCAATATTGGCAACAGAATTGTATTTGCAAGCAATTACGTGTTCCAATTCAAAGAAATAATTTTGCAGGAATAAATTACAAAAGTTTGCCAAATGAGTTCGAGTGCTAATAAGTTTATAGCAATTAATCTTTCGCGCTTGATATACGACTTATATTCAACAAACATTGTCGAAAGTCTAGTCAAGTTCAGAATACTACGCCAATTAACAATAAGTTTTTATTATAATTTAGATAACGACTGTCACTAAAGCTCATTGTATTCTTTCAGAAAACTTAATGCTGTATGAAGGTACCCGCATAAAGCTATTATTTCAAGAAGCTAGAATACACTCCAAATCATTATTTCGTCCCGCTTCAACAAATTGAAAAATGCAAAAGTCTTTCAATTCTATCTATTTTCAACCTGCAAAACGAAGTAACATTTTACAAAAAATATTGTGTAATGAATTTTCTCTCGTGGCAACTCTGGACCAGGTACAGTCTAGGACAATTTGCGCCCGCAAAATGAATGAATCGAATAATTTATTCTAGGTGCCAATATAATATTGGATTCTTCAATATTGAATTTTCCTGCGTTACTGAGAATATTGATTGAGAATCTTATTCGTATTCAATTTACATTGGTATTCTTTCTTCTCGATGTTATTGCTGTTTTTAGAATAATCAAATCATTTTTATTCGGGACCCAAATTAAAAGATGTAAACTCGACCGTCAACGGATTCAGCGCGATTCAGGCTTCGCCACAGAAGTGTGGACTGAGTCCGAAAAAAATCACTGAATCTTGTTCTGACATAAATACATCTCTGGTCAGGTCTCTGAGACTAGGCCTGTTCAGGTTTATTTGTGTTATGAAGTTACTGGAACCATCAAAGAGGTCGTATAAGAGTGACACTGGCTGATTATTGTCACGCTAGCAGAGCGTCGCATCGAAGGCTGCGTGGCGGCCGGTGGCGGCTGTCTTCTTATGACAGAGATGATGTCATGTCAGTGGAGCCGCTGTCGTACGACAACCTCGACGTACTGCTATATTCCGGCATAATCGTGATTCACACTACTGAACCACTATTACGATGTCCTTCTGGTAAAGGCTATCCAACGCCGTTAAGTAAATAAAAATTATCAAAGTAATAAGTCCCCCTGCGAAAATATTGGTATTCATTCTCATGGATGTATGGAATACAATTTTTATTCACTAGCATATCATAAATATTCTCGTTTGCAAACAAAATAGCCGACAAACATGCACATACAAAAAAAATGTCGTTCAAATGGAAAATATGTAAAAAGTCTATTTACAAAAATGTTGCAACAGCACAGAACAAAAATATTGTTCAATAAAAATGTATACAACTTGTATGCTTACTCATAATTATTTGCAACGTTTTGTTAGTTTATTAAGTAGGTATACTAAATTTTATTTTTAACCCTATCTGAATTTTGTTCCTGAAGTAGGTAACGAGACTGCCTGTATAACATGCACTAAAATATAATAGTACTTAAGTAACAAGCTAGGTATCGAGGCTGAGATCTATAATCGTTACTTAGCTCGTGCTTCGACTTAGTCATGTTCCCGTCTCTATCTTGCACTTGTAGTTTGATAATAATTGTGCGACAGTGGTGCCGATTCTCTTGTCACAAAATTCTCTAAACTAGACTAAAAATCACCAAAATTTAGTTTATTCCTGTCAAACGACGATTTCCCATTCTGAAATTGACTAAAGTGACACAACTTAACCAAATTTTAGTTTGACAGCACTAAGATGGCACTGAGATTATAATTTAGTGAAAATGGCAATTTTGCTATTCTGAATTTTACGTTTTTCACCAAAAATTTTGATTGTTGTAACTAAATCTGCCTGTTTTTAATCGCGATTAAAAAGGTGTGGAATAAAATTAGTTGTCATGAACTAAAATTCATACCAACACCTCGACTTCAGATGCAAAAACAGTACTGTATCTTTTTTTCTTTTCTTTTGCTTATATCTCGAAAACGGTGTGTCCTATCGCAAAAATAATGAAAATTTCGACCCCCTTTATAAAACCCCGGTACATCTAAAATCCAACGTGTTGGTAAAAAATTTCATATTTTCCATACAAAAAGTGAAAAATACCATACAAAACATGTCGAGGCTGCAAAATAATGCGCGCGCGACTCTGGCTCTAAAAAAAAATCACGTGGTACGGCAAACAAGTATCACGTGGAGTCGCAATTGCCGAATTTGATTTTAAAAGTGTCAAAATTATTTTTAAATTTTGAGATTTTATTTTGCAGAATAGCGTTAAGATTCTCATAGCCAAAAGTAAGGAATTTTAGTGATAGTTTAGTTAGTTTAGTTCGGTCATCGGTGTACAACAGAATCGGCACCAGTGACAGTAATAACGCTAACAAAGTACGTACTAAGTAACGTTTATACAGCGTGTATCAGAAATGTGTGGTCATATTTAAGGGTGTGGTACACTGCCGTCATAAGAAAGAAGGCCGTAACTGACAATTTTAGTCAAAAATGAGTTATTAACATATTCGGAATCAGCAAAGAAAATGCTGTCTTATGGTCTTACACACAAAACTGTAAATCGTATTAGGTTAGAGATATCTACGACATAAATTCTGGTTTTTGAATCTGAAAAGCCTTAATTACACAACAACGGCCTTTTCTGTCAATTATGGTTCAAAATAAAGCCTATATTTTTTTACGTCTTATAAAACAAGAATCACTAACTAAAACCATTCAGTAAATCGCGGGCCTTCATCATTTTAGATAAAACTTCAATTATCTCGGAATCAACGACGACGTAGTTACGGACTTCTTTCTTATGACGGCAGTTCAGACCATCGAACTGATCAACTCCCCATGGGACCAACATCGCAATCAGCTGTCCCATACATTTGGGTCGAGTTGAAGTTTTGTATGGAACAGCTGCATATTTTGGATTTCTCGTGGAGATTTGAATGGTACCTCCAAACTGCCTACAACCAATTACCGTTATGGTAGTACCAACAACTAAACCGTAACACAACCTGTCACTATAAATGATGAATTGCAATCAGTAACTCAATGACACGGTCATGGTAATGACGTCACGACCAATAAGCCAATCTACATGATAATGCGTCAAATGCGTGGTATTAACATTTGCATCCCGTGTACAATCAGCTTTGTTCACTAGTCACTGTAAGTATGCATCATTAGGAATAACAATGCAACTGTATGTTTACATTGACTGTTTTACTGAATTATATGAAGTCTCCTGCCCCCCCCCCCCCCCCCCCAAGTCTGCTATTTTTTTATAAATTCGTCATATTCCAACACGACCCCATTGTCATTTTGCTAAAATTTCGTAATCTGCAAAATTCATAATGGTCGATCATTGGTCGGTCAGTGGTCTTGTAATAGAATCGCGGTAGAATGACATTGTCGTATTGTCATTATTATAAAACCCATTAGTAGAAATTATTTTGGAAAAACTACAACTTAAGAGCGCTTATACCTTATGAGTGGCAACGTCGCAATTTAGTGTCATATTTCGTGGTTTTCAATTTTTATCATTTAATCGGAGCTATATTTTAAAAATCTGTTTAATTAACTTTTTAGAATTACGTGAAAGTGTTTAAAAAGTAAGTAGCCGTAATGCTTACAGTTATTTTACAATGAAAATAACGCCCTGCAAGATTCCAATGTATTATTTGCATATAAATAGAACTGTAAACGCAACGATTTCTTACCTTTTACACAGTTTTCACATAATTCTAAAAAGTTAATTAAACAGATTTTTTAAATATAGCTCCGATTAAATGATAAAAATTGAAAACCACGAAATATGACACTAAGTTGCGACGTTGCCACTCATAAGGTATAAACGCTCTTAGTTATTTTTTTTCATTACCGCATACGTCAGTCATTCATTTGTCATTATGTACGAGATTACCATTCTATGCTATTTCTTTCAATGGAGTGTCAGTGGTTGACCTTTGGAAAGTCATAATGACGCCATTCTATTAGTAGATTACCAAACTTGTTAAAATCAACAATATTATGAAATCAAAGACAGACCATTCTGACACTATTGTAATAGCAGACTTGAGGCCCAGGTCCTAAGCGTGACCGTTGACCTCGGGCTCTCGCGTTCGATACTCATGTCGGGCAAAGTATTATTGGGTGTTTCCTTTAATATTTTTTAGTAAAAACCCGACCAGTATGCCGATAAATTTCTACGCCATACAAATGAAGAAATAAGTGCACCGGCGCACACAATAATGTGCAAAAGACTTCCCTCTAATTGTCGTAAGTACCTAGGTACTTAAGGCAATTAGAGGGAAGTCTTTTGTGACATGACGTCAAACATCTAAGTATTTGATTACAGATCTCATTAGCTTTAATAGTCGATCATTAGTACAATCACGCGAGATCATTTAATATCTACGTCACTGCCATCTCTGCAAGTTACATAAGCAGAGACCTCGTAAGAGTAGGAAAACTGATTCAGATTTTTTTTTTCTTCGATCTAGTGATGAGCAACTTTATTCTATTGCTAGCGTCATTATACTTACTGCGACCTGCAATCCGTTTTCTAAGTATAATGATTGCAGCATGTTTCTATACCAGACATTGTAGAGGCTATTTTTACGAATATTTATGTATTTTTTCGAATGCTATGGCTTCGGGACTTCTGTGTTCAAAAGAAGAATTTAATTTTGCTGAAAAAAACTTACGATTATGCCTCCTAGGCACTCACATTTCAAGGATAATGTTAGCCATAGACCCGAAAAAAGTAAGAAAGTAGTAAGTAGTCGTATGTTAATTTCATACATAAGTAGGTATATATCATTACTACGATAAATAAAAAATACTTACAGATGATAGACAAGTTGTTTCTGTCTATGACATTAATACCTACATTGGTCATCAAAAAAATCGACTCACCCACTTTTTGTTTAATATATTATTTTATCGATTGTTTCACAGATAAGCTGTTTCACACGTTTGTTTTTTATTTTGTGGGTTGGATATTATGATGTTTGACAACTTGTTTGTCGTAAATCTTATTGCACTTGAAGGTACTTAACGATTTTTTATACGAAAATACTGTCGATTGCTGATTTGATGGTTTTACGTCGGAACAAATTCGAACCGTTTTTTTCAGTCCGAAACAGACTTTTGTAGAGATATACCTTATGAGTGGCAACGTCGCAATTTAGTGTCATATTTCGTGGTTTTCAATTTTTATCATTTAATCGGAGCTATAATTATTTTAAAAATCTGTTTAATTAACTTTTTAGAATTAACTTTTTAAAAATGATAAAAATTGAAAACCACGAAATATGACACTAAATTGCAACGTTGCCATTAATAAGGTATAAACGCCCTTAATAACGTTAAGCTTATTTACCGAGGCTGTACTTTTGATTACTTTGCCTAAAAATAACACTGAATAATCATACGAGCAATAAGTATCTTCACTGGTATACTAGGTCACAGATTTCACTTAACAGTCACAACAAAGATAATCCACATTAACAGCTCATGTAAGTCACATAATTTTACTTCCCCCCAGTTCTAATTGTTTGATGAATATTCATCATTTATTTTGTTGCGAACGCCCTCCAGAACGGCGGGGCTAAAATTAACAATTTATATCAAGATTGGATGAGCCCACGATACGGCAGCCACAACTTTCTAACATTCTAACTTGTTAGAATATGGTTTTTGAATGTTAATTTGTGTTAAATGTAGATCATTGTACCAATGTTCTCTTTAATATCACCCTGCTGTAATAACTATAGGGTGGGTTACAGAGGGATCGAGCACATTCCTCGATTTTTTATCACTATAAATTACTCAGCCTAAAAACTAAATGACTGAAAATATTTATCAGTTATGTCCAACAAAATTCAGGTCAGAATTGATTTGGGTGCCATACTGTATATTTTTTTTATTTTTTTATTGCGGCTGCTTTTCTCTATGAAGAGATTCGGTTTGATAGGATATTCATTCTATCAAATACCTAATATAGACAAGAAAAACTATTATCCATCTTCATTGTCGGTTTCATTAAAGTGTCACCTTGTGTTTCAGATTGGTGTAGTCTATGCAATCGCGTGTTAATGTGGACTTTGATGAACTTACCAAAATATAACATCCTTGTTACATTATTTCAATTCAGTATTATGTTATTTTATAACTGGAGGTTGTCTGTTTTAAACAGTCAACAAAAACAATAGACAATCAAACGAGGTTATCTGTGTTTAAACAGTCAACAAAAACAATAGACAATCAGACTCATGCAAATTCTGCGAACGCTCTAATACGTCTAAGTATTTTACCAAACATTTGAAGGTAGGTAATATCCGAAATTGAAAGACGTCTGAAACTTTGGGAAGTACCTAATATTTCCCAGAAGTTGGTTGAAGGAATGGTACCCTCGTCAAAAGCATACCCCTACACAAACCTTGTGGCACGTGGGCTGTGGCGCGAAGCCGCTCGCCTTCTGCGGTCTCAAGTGCCAAGTAATTGAATAAACCGTAATAAAGGCAAAGATGGGCAAATATAATTTGGGAGGAATTTCAGTGGGTAGATTCTTTTGACTGTAAGTGTTAGCTGGAAATTCTTTAAATGCCACTTGTTGGAGTCCAAATCAAATAAATTCGTGTTTAAAAGTAACTTGCCTTTTTGTTGAGCTTATCAGTAAACGAGAATAAATTGACATGTCGAGTGCTATTATTTTTCAA
The DNA here is from genome assembly GCA_937001585.2 of Brachylomia viminalis. Classification (NCBI taxonomy): domain Eukaryota; kingdom Metazoa; phylum Arthropoda; class Insecta; order Lepidoptera; family Noctuidae; genus Brachylomia; species Brachylomia viminalis. The sequence goes on from OW443299.2 coordinate 19,247,366, forward strand.
TATCGCGCGACATTTAATTCAATTTGAACAACAATTTCACCAACACCCACGTGCGACAACATTGTTAGCTTCAAAAAAAAAATTCGAAATGAGAGAGCACATTTAGAATAGAATAGAATATTTATATTTGTTTACAATTGGCTCAATTCGATACAAATGTAAATGTGTACAACGTAACGTTAAACGTACAATAACGTATCCATTTCAAAAGTAGACGACGTCACTTATCCTAATGTCTGGATTCGCATATTCATCCAAGTTCGCGACACGAATTTGAATGCGAATGCGAACAATATAATTTAATGTTTATTGTCACTCGTTAGAGGGCGCTCGAATTCTAAGAAACTCGGGAGCTCCATTAGCTCGACGAAACAGGCTGCATTTTAAAACGTTAAGTCTGTCTTTAAGCTTTTTAACGAAGTCTTGAGATTTGAGTGTTTAAGATTATTCTGTGTAAAGTGTTCTGCAAGTTCAATTTTCTCTGAAGAATTTTGCTTCAGAAATAAAGTAACTTTGAAAATACATAAAATTTGTATCTTCGAAAATATGAAAATATGGAATTGGATCATTCACACACATGAAAATCGTTTATTTTCTGCGTCAGATTCTATCTCAGAGCAAATTGTTTGACAGGAGGACATGATGATAGACACATTAACATACAGATAGTAACGACTAGATGTACCTACGCAAATCAAATTCTCAAAAATTTCATTTTCAAGAGGCTTTGTCAGTCCCGGTAAAATATTTCAATATTCAACCCCACACTAGCAACATCATTGAATATGTAAAGATAAAAAAGGGTGTCAAAAATAAGGCCAAAATAGGCTGATATGAATATGAAACAGTTTCATCTCGCTTATGAGCTTGGCTGCATCAATCCACGTCAGCGTGCGATAAAATTGCAAAAAAAGTATGGAATCATAAATCTTCTTGTCACTTTGCGATTCATAAACGTTATAACTTGAGTTGGCGGTATCTTAAAGTTTCGGGTAAACTGGTTTACGGGGAAAATCAGCGTTACTCGCATATTATTAGAGAGACAAGAATTTTGCGAAAGCAGGAAGCATATATTTTCTTTTAAATGTGAGGCTTTTTGGAGTTACAGGTATGATATCACTTAATCGGCTAGTAACATTCCAGCTATGCTGTAGGGACTGTGGAAACTGAGGTCTCTTTTCTGTGAAAGGTATAATAAATACATAATGGGCCTTAGTTAGTTTATAATTTAGGTATCTCGCGAGATTGAAAACTGACGTTCAATTGTGAACTGTACCATATTGCTTAGAATATAACATATTAAATTTCGATACTTTATAATCTATGCATGTCAAACCGTCAAATTGTGAACAAACCTACCGGCGGCAGGTTTCGCAACCTGTCCGATCTCTAAGTTGTGAACCGTCCCTGATTTGTCGGTCTTGGCGGTAGCCGAATTGGTCGCAGTAAATAAATTAGGGCCTACCAAATGGGTTAGGTTAGAACTGTGACTAAGAGCTAATTCCAAGTTGGTGGCAGTTACTTGATTATTTTGTATTAGCGCAAGGTGCGATCCTTCGCATGCGAGTTTGATACCAGTTCATAATTGGTCGGTTTGCCATGGACTGATTATAAACTATGGAAAACTAATGCGTTAAATTGGTTAGTTGCAAGTCATAATTTTTAGTAGTCTATACTATTGCGAGATATTAGAAGTAACGACGATCATAAATATACGGTGACTTATCCACCACATGGGCTCAGTACGAGTTGGTAGATGTCACGCGTCATATTTTGTTTATATATAGGACATGTCGTCAGTATCCTCACAATTGTATTCCTTCGCTGATTTAGAACATATTATGCCAGACATTGCTGCTGTGTAAATATCATCATAGTTCTATAAAGCGTTGCATCAGGATGCAATTATTTACTGAGGAAATTACGGTGCTCTACCGAGATTGTGGGGCAGGCTCACTGCGCGGTACCTCGGAACTATTTATTTCTTTAAATATATTTTCTGGTACAGTACCATAGAAGTTAGCATCGGTCCTTATATTTTCATGTAACATCACATAAAATTTCGCATCCACTTTCCAAACTTAAAGCTTAAAGTCACAAGTTGTCAAATTCAAATTCGCCTTAATCTTCGTAGTTGGAAGCTGCCGACTGACCGCATTATGCAAATTCATTAAATTAATTAAAGAAAGTTTATAAGTAATTAAACTTGGTTCCCTCAGGTGTTGTTAAGAGCCGTTAAAATAAATATTCCCTTTGTTTTATTAGTTCATTTAGGGCGATTTTCACCAATCTTTTATACCTAGAATAAGTCTTATCGTGAGAATAAATTTAGAATTTTTGACAGTTCTTCCATACTAGAACTGTCAGACGTCAATTTTATTCCACGGATAAAATATGTCTGACTTTGGTGAAATCAGCCCTTAAGGTATTAAAATCGCAAATTATCTAGGAATAACTTCTGTGTCAGTGTGCACTAAAGGTAGATAAGATTTGAAAAGATATTTTTAACAGGCGAGTTTTATCTACAAGCTAAGACTGTTTTAAATACACTCGAGAGCAATGAATCCGGGTCACTTAAAGAATCCTAAAAATCTCGGAAACTGAAAATGCTAGGTTAATGCAATAAATTGTATTTAATAGACAATGTAATACTCCTTAAATGAAGGTATTAAAACTTCTTAGTTATTGTAAAGTTATATCATAAAAAAATCAAATTTGAAAAAGGGCCACTTTCGAAGATGGAACTACGAAATTACAGCATTTGGTTTTGCTTTTGTTTGTAATCTGTCATTTATGTGGGTACATAAACCATGTTGATAGTGCTCTATATTCATTATTCAAGCTGAAATTATGTCGCTTACGCCTGAAGAATGCACCAGAATACTTACAATGCTGGAAACCGGCCGGAGTCAGCGCGATACAGCCAGGACTGTCGGTGTGTCGCTGTCAACAGTACAAAGAGTTCTCCGACGTTACGATGAAACTGGTTCTAACCTACGCAGACCAGGAACGGGCAGAACCAGGTGTACCACAGCACGAGAAGACCGATACTTGGTGAACACCATGCTTCGAAATCGCTTTCTCACAGGAACTGAACTCACCAATCAGTTTCGACGCCTCGGAGGAAGTAACCCAAGTGCATGCACAGTAAGACGTCGGCTTGCTGAATCTAACTTAAAACCCCTTAGACCTGCAAACGGCCCTAAACTGGAGCGTGGGCATCGTATTTCAAGACTAAGATATGCCCAGAGCCACGTAAATTGGAGTATTGAAGATTGGTCAAAAGTTATGTTCTCCGACGAATCAAAATTTATGCTCTACAAGCACGATGGAAGACACAGAGTGTATCGAAGACCAGGGGAAAGATTCAAGCAAGCATGCATCGAAGAAAAAGTAGCCTACGGTGGTGGGTCTGTACTTGTGTGGGCCGGAATTTCTTCTGAAAGTCGCACAGAGCTGGTGATCATAGAAAACGGCTCTTTAACTAGCGTAAGATATGTGTGTATATGATACGTGATCATTGAGGATTTCTTCCACAATCCTCAATGATCACGTTGGTCCATTTATGGTCAATTTAGGTGAGGATGCTATATTTATGCATGACAATGCCCGACCTCATACAGGTAGGATTGTGAATGACTACCTTCAAGAGATGAACATTACTCGTATGGAGTGGCCAGCGCGCAGCCCGGATATCAACCCGATCGAGCATGCTTGGGACGAGCTAGGCAGATGCGTAAAACAACGAAACCCTCCCCCAATCACGCTTCGTGAGCTCAAAATTGCTCTCACAGAGGAATGGGAGAATATTCCCCAAAATCGTATAAGGAACTTGGTGTACAGCATGCCAAACCGCGTCAACGCAGTAATGGAAGCACGAGGAGGCAATACGAAGTATTAAAATTCAAGAAAATCGTAATAAAGTTCAAAAATTTCATGTTTCCTATTTTTGTTTTAAGGAGAGATCAGCAGTTTTTTTCTTTATGTAATTTTGTGTTAATAAAATGTATTTTTTTTTACTTTCATTTAAGGAGTATTACATTGTCTATTAAATACAATTTATTGCATTAACCTATCATTTTTAGTTTCCGAGATTTTTAACATTCTTTAAGTGACCCGGATTCATTGCTCTCGAGTGTACTATACAAATTGCGCCGCAAGGAAGAGGACCTCGCAAAGTGGCCCCGGTGACTAAATAGTTAGAATAAGATGGCAAATATTTGGTTAACTTTTAAAGTGAAGGCACGTGATATTCGTAAGAAGTTGACAAAATCATCCCAGCGCTGATTTGCTGGATTCATTTTCTCCTCTACTTATCGTTGTTCCTCTTGACAAAGTTTAGTTTCGTTATATGTGTGTGTCTATGTATTAGTATTTATTATTACAAAAACAAATACAAATATTTGTTGAACATAGGTAGGTTAGGTACAGATGGTGTAATTATTAAAGAACCGCGTCTGGCCGTCATCGGCGGCGGCGTACAAATATTATCTTTGTACAAGCATGCTGATTATAAAAAATATCAAACAGTTATCACCCATTATTTAATCATTCAAATTGATATTGTCAATTCATTCCAATGAAATATAATAATAATAATTTTATATAGATCTATCTATCCCTTACGTTGCACCTGCCATGTTTTGCCTCTGCATCACCCTAAGGTTGACTGGTAGAAAATGCCTCAGGTCTTTTGTCCGCTTTTGTACAGAATTTTTTTGTGAGTTTTAATAAATCATAAATAAATTCGTTGTGTGGAAATCGGTTGTCATGGTATGGGCATGTGATGCGGAGGGGTGAGGAAAATGTCTTGAGGAAAGTTATGAGTATGAACGTGGATGGCTATAAGAGAAGGCCAAACAAACAATAGACGGACTGTGTGAAAGATGATATGACTAGAAAGGGTGTGGCTACAGAGATGACTACTAACAGAGAAGAAAAAAATATGGAATAAAAGACAAGCTGCGCCGACCAAAAAATAAATTGGGATAAGGGCAAGAGAATGATGATAAAAAATAACGCCGTATACAAAACAGATGATAAGTAACGCCGCATACCAAACAGATGATAAGTAACGCCGCATACAAAACAGATGATAAGTAACGCCGCATGCAAAACAGATGATAAGTAACGCCGCATACAAAACAGATGATAAGTAACGCCGCATACAAAACAGATGATAAGTAACGCAGCATACAAAACAGATGATAAGTAACGCCGCATACAAAACAGATGAGAAATAACGCCGCATACAAAACAGATGATAAGTAACGCCGCATACAAAACAGATGAGAAGTAACGTTGAATACAAAACAGGTGATAAGTAACAGCGCATACAAAAATGATATATAAGTTCTGTTTGACTTACAATCTGTGTGGGTGTGCTTAGGATAAATGCCTACTCGTCAGCTGAGTTTAGTAGTACTAATACTTGCTCTGCACAAAGAATAGAAACAGCTGAGTACAGATGAATACAGAGCAGTTTTCAATATAAGCACAGTGTTACAATGTGTAAATAAAGTCAGCTCTAATATAGTCAACTAGTTAATTTGAATATTTAAACTTTTGGATGTCACTGTGCTGAACAAATTTACATAAAGTTTTCATCCACTATATTACTCAGCAGTAATACCGCAGCGCTACAAATTATATTCAGAAGTTAGAAATTAACTCGTTTGAGCGTGTTAATATTTATGTGTGGTTTAAATATGGGGGTGAAAAGGGGTGAAAGGGCTTATTTGATCATGTATCAGACTAGACATAACTAAAAAAACTGTAATTTTGCATATAAATCTCAAAAGTTAACATGAAACGTACAAAAACTCTGTTATTATTATATGCTCGCGTTCAAATCACATTTATATTATTATGTAAGTAAGCAGATATGCCAAAAAAATAAAAAATGTGTTGCAAAACTACCGTTTCACTTTAAAGCTTTTGATTCTCAGAAAAAGATTTTTACGTGCAAAATTACTCATAGTGATAACTGTTTCCAACTACAGGGGGAGGTGTATCGGCGTGTGCTAGATGATTTATGGCCATATTATTTTATTTAATGATTTGCTTTTCGTTATGTTAATTACTTTGCATACGATTGTATCGAATCAAGTTTTTCTCACTGAACAGACAGCGGTGCTGCTGGGGAGTTTGTTGCACCACTTCTTCTTCCCAGCTGACGCACTAGGAAGTGGTGAAGCGCGGGTGGTAATGGGGAACTATCTTATGTGCTGATTCTCACCCTAGTTTGAATAAATGACTTTTGATTTTGATCTTTGTCAAATCTATTTCATATTAATATTCTATATTCCCGGTTTCATCACAAATCACTAAATGCGTTTAGCGCTAAACGTATGGAAAACATCATTCTGTCTCCGTGTATGAAGTCATTTTTGAAAGAAAGAAAAGAGAAAAATAAGTTTATTTGTCACAGAAATCATCATCTACCCCGGTCGCGACGGGGAGTGGAACCGGCAAGAGATGTCGTGCGGTGTCCCACAGGGATCGGTCCTGGGGCCGCATCTGTGGGACATCGGATACGACTGGGTGCTGCGCGCCGACCTCCCTAGTGGCGTTAGCGTGGTTTGTTACGCTGACGACACGCTGGTCCTGGCGCAGGGGAGGTCGCACCAGGCGGCGGCCGAACTAGTGACACGCGGGGTTGCGACAATCATCGAGAGGATCCGGCAATTGGGACTCGAGGTGGCCCTGCACAAGTCCGAGGCCATGTGTTTTCATGGTCCTCGGAACACGCCACCGTCGGGTTCCCAAATAACGGTAGGAGGGGTTCACATCGGCGTCGAGTCGACGATGAAGTACCTGGGACTCGTCCTCGACAGCCGGTGGAACTTCGTGGAGCATTTCCGACGTTGGCTCCCAGACTGGAAAGGGCCGGGGCTGCCTTAAAGCGGCTCCTGCCCAATCTAGGGGGGCCAAACGCCTCCTGCCGGAGGCTCTACGCGGGAGTCGTGCGGTCCATGGCCCTTTACGGGTCACCGGTGTGGGCGCGTTCCTTGAGGCGGCGGCCAGCCCGCTGGTTGAACGCGCCCCAAAGGGTCATGGCCACGCGGCTGGTCCGGGGATACCGTACGGTCTCCAGTGAGGCGGCGAGCCTCCTTGCCGGATTACCGCCATGGGATCTGGAGGCAAAAGTCCTCGCGCACATTTGGGAGTGGCGCGAGGAGGCGAAACGCCGGGGCGTAGCTCCGCTGCCGCGAGATCACGGTACAGCGGACAGAGCTCCGGCGGGATCTCAGGGCGGCATGGAGAGTGCGATTGTCGCAACCCAGCGCTGGGCACGCCACAATTGCGGCGATAAGTCCCCTCTTTGAGGAGTGGCTACAGAGGCGCCACGGCGTCCTCACCTTCCGCCTGACGCAGGTCCTCACCGGACACGGTTGTTTCGGGAGGTTCCTGTTCCGGATAAGGCGGGAGGAAACGCCTGGGTGTCACCATTGTGTGGATCGCCCGGAGGACACGGTGGAGCACGGCGTAGGCGTGGGCTTGCGAACGGCGAGCAATGGGCAGGTCACCGTTCGATAAGGACCAGGCCCGCGTCGACTGCGCGTTGTGTTCAACGCACGCCTCAAAGAGATGTCAGCACCAATGACGGGGTCCGCTAGGGCCGATGCCTGCTAGGGTTGCCTGAAAGTCCGAGAGGGATACCGTGGCCCCTGGCACAGGCAACTGAAGGAACAAGGGTGGGTTTTAGTCAGTAAGAGTCTGACACGCCCTCCTTCTCTGCCCAGAGCGGGAGAAGTTATTTGATGATTTCCCACCCCCAAAAAAAAAAAAAAATATTGGTCTACAACGTGCTCACATTCACAAAATACAAATAATCTATATATAAGATAAATAAAAGCTTATATTTTCTATCCCTAAAAGAAAAATAACGCTAACCAATCCTGACAGCCACTCACGTCACTCCCGAATTCCCGCGACTCGCACGCCTCCACCAGAATACATACCTTACTGCATACTGTAGGCGTACCACGTACCACCGCTATTTATTTCTTAGATGAAAACGTCACCAAATGTATTACCGTCATGTTGCCGAGGTAATACTTCCCTAATAGATACGTAAATACATCTGTTTAACTTGAAATGGGTTTCGACTGACAGCGGCGGTGATGTGTGTAAGAATTAAAAGAAACAGTGATTCGTGCACATTTATGACAAAAGAGAGTTTGTGAGGGTGTCAGTAGTGTCTTCTTTGTGGGTTCTGCAGAGGCTGGGCGGAGGTGCAGTGTGGAAATAACACGGAGGGACAATACTTGATGTTTATTCGGCGTTTCACATCGAACAAAAAGGGGCCCAAAAGACGGTTACAAGGTATTTTATATGCGCGTACAATCAATGTTGCCAACTTAAAAAAATACAACTCTATACATCGATATGATTAAAAATTAGACAAGAATGTAAGCAGCAATAAAATCAATAACTAACTAATAATTAACTTAACATCAACCAGGAATCAATCTGAGGAAACAGTCTGTTACAACAATTCGTTGGAGGTGACGTCACTGCTTCCGCTGATACGTAGTCTCCCGGTAGGCTCCCTGCGTTTGTAACACATTGTCAATGTCATTGCCAATGTTGGCCACATTTTAAATACCATGGCTTCATACGCCATGAGTATCGTTCAATAAGGAAGAATTAAATGAAAAACTTACCAGCAGCTTAGCAGTAGATCAGAACTCATCACATTCAAAAGTCACACTAAATGGTGAGAGTCTGAAAACTTAATAAAGTCTTCACCGAGACAAAATTTTGGACTGACTTTACATGGACTCAACATAAATACCGGCTGTAATATTTGTAATAAAAGTTTTGACGTCAACTCGCACATACACAAAATAAACTTTCACATCGCTACGACACACGCACACAAACAAATAATTCACTAGGCTAACGCCCCACCCGGGCACAGTAAGGCTCCCATGTACTAGGTAGTGTGCATAACTGCTTACATAAAAAAACCCCACTATTAAACCCGTCGTTTACACACTTATGGCTATTACGGTCACATAGGTATACCTACGTAGGGTATAGTATAGATATTTGTGACCCCTGTAATAGTTGTGTACGTACTATCAGAGAAATATTGACCTAGCCAATTTTTAAACAAAATCCTTTGCATAGATGACTAAGACTGATTTCCGCCCCCTTTTGCATCAACCAATAACAGTGGAATAAAAAGGGACGAAAAAAGTAACGGCAATTTTTTACTTAAAAGATTTTGCGCTCATGTGCACATCTGGTCATTTGGGCTGTTAGCCCAAAACATCTGGACATTTGGGTTTCTTTTACCTACTATAGAAACAAAAGGATCGGAGAAGAGAAAGCTATCAGCTTTTTAACGTTTTGAGTTAACTATATTTTTTGAGTTTAGTTGCTATTTGCACAGCGTGTTGCTATTGGTCGATGAGAAACAAAGACGCTGCTATACCGGCCGGGCAGTGCAAGCAATAATTACACTTAAGGTGGCTAGGTCAATATTTCTCTGATAGTACATGTCAGCGCATCATCACCGTCATTGCCGGAGTCACACATATTTGTATGCACCAATAAATCACACAAATACACAGTAATAGGAAATGGCAGGAAACTATTTAAAAGAGTACAAAGAAGATACCTTACTTCAAATCAGGGTGTTTATTCCACGAGCAGCGCACAAAGAATGTCCTTTCATTCGTACTACAATAGTTTTTATAAACAAAATTACCGCCAAACTTTACCCCCAAAAAGAATTTATATAAATCAAGCGGATATGTCAAAATAATTATTTACAGGAAGTTACATTTTAAATCATCCAAGTCAAGATTTATCCTTAATAACATTAACCCTAAAAGAATTTATATTTGAAACAATTCAAGCGGATGTGTCAAGATAAATCCATAATACCAACATAGAAACTTAATAAAAATAAAGTCAACCGGAAATGTAAAACGTTTTAAATAATTCAAAAGGAAGTTTACGAATAGAAACTTTATATAAATTCAACCCGGAAATCTCAATATTTAAAATACATCAAAATAAAAACTTAACATAGACTTAACCGGAAATACCAGTATTAATTCAATAAATAACATACAAGTCAGATTAAGTACGAAATAATCGAAACTAGCTTAAAATTAAAATCAAATAATGGTTTGGCGTCCATATACACATAAGAAAGACTTATACTTGAGCGGTGTGTGCGAATAAAGTAGCGAAGTTATTTTTTTTAAAGTTTTGTTTAAACACACTTTCTGCAACAGAATATTATTACCTGCCTAGTCTTTTCCCAACTGTGTTGGGGTCGGCTTTCAGTCTAACTGGACGCAGCTGAATACTAGTATTTTACATGGAGCGACCGCTTTTTTATTTTTTTTTTTTTTTCCTCGTAGAGGCGATCGGCAGCGGCGGCGATCTCTCACGCCCGGCCTTGGTTCAAGCCATGGTCCGGGGCGAGGGGGAGTGGGAGGCAGCCGCCTCCTTCTGCGAAGCAGTCATGCTAGCGAAGGAGGTGGCGGGACGGGAGAGGGAGAGAGTCTCCCGTCCAAGCCGCCGCGGTGGACGCTCCGGGCGTCGGGAGCCGCGTGACGACTCCCGGCCACCGTAGGCGCGGGCCTGCGGGCGGTGAGTAATGGGTAGCTCACCGTCCGATCAGGACCAGGCCCGTGCTGGACGGCGCGTACGTGTTCCACGCGCGCCTCAAAGAGATGTCAGCATCATAGAGGGGGCCCACTAGGGCCCAAGCCTGCCGGGAAAGCGGGATCATCCGAAAGGGGTACCGCATCCGGAACATAAAGGGCCAAGGAAGGAACACGGGTGGGTTTTAGTCAGTAAGAGTCTGACACTCCCTTCCGCTCCACCCAGAGCGGGAGGGGTCATTTTATGATTTCACATCCAAAAAAAAAAAAAAAAAAAACACCAGTTGGCAGACTTTCGGGCATGCACTCGTGTGAGACTATCATATCGTGCTTTAATAAGATGATATGAAAATGTTTCATAAAGTAATAAATTTCCGTATCACCATTTTGCCATCATCATTTATTTTGTGAAATTCTCAGAGGTGTTTCAAAAATAAAGACCACCATACTCCGCCATGTGTCCGCCTTTGAACAGGAGTTTTCCGAATTCATGAATAAATAAGATGATTTTCGAATGCGGCACCTCATGTGATAGGTACTAATAACATCCTCGCCTAAAGCTGGGATTTTTTACTCACACTGGTGTTTAATAACCTCTAATAAGCAATAGCTTCATAAACTATTATTATTCGGATGGTGTACCTACATAATCACAGTATTCTATGCTTTTATCACAATTAGCCGCTAATCGGTCAGCATCGCTAATCGCTGTCACTAGGGTCTCAGACGCATCCTTCCAGAATTCCTGTTCAGTCTAAATTTAATAAAGCCTGGTAGAGCTCGGTAAGCACGTTACCGCTGTGTTCACTTAGAAAATTACATAGTTCTCCGCCTCTATTGAATTTGGTATCGTTGCCGTTGTCCGCTGAACGGTTTTTGTTTTTCTGTCCTCATTTCAAAATGCGGCGGGACTACTTTTTAGAGCTTAAGTAGAAAATAAAGAATACAAAACAAAATAAAATAAAAATACGATCTTATGTCGTGCGTGGATTTATGGTTGTTAGAGAGTAATTCACACTGACCTCCGTACTAGTAAAAACTGTATCACGGTAGGTCAGTCTTCCTCGTTCTCCAATAATCAATCACACACTTAAGCACTTTATAGTGAACATAATATTTGGAGACTTAAAGCAGTGTTCGGTATTAATTAATACATTAGTATCGTTACTACCAATCGTAAGGTGGGTAAAACTATTTTTTTTAAGTACATTACTTCTTCTTCTTTACTTTAATTCATTCTTACTGATATTTATTATTGATACAACAGATTCAAACACTTTGAACCTACCCTTGATCTGCATGCAGTTGGCAATGATGACCGGAGCGAATGTTCACTAAACAGGCACAGGTGTTTTTTCACATTTTGTTTTTTGTTGTTTGCTACCTTTGTAGCTTCTAGCTTTGTAGCTAGAGTTATATGGGTACTAAATGTTGATAAGTTTCGTTATTATTACAGATTATATGCCAAAAATGTTTGCATGCTATAACATAGCAAAACATGTTCGAACTTTTTATTTTATTGAACACCATTTTATACCATGTGCTATGCAAACAAATGATTTATTATTATGTCGTTTATTTATCTTTATACTTACTTAATACATTTTCAAATATTTTTATAAAAATTATTAAAGAAAAACATTTAAAAATATAAAAAGTAGTAGTCCGCTGGTATCGGGAGCAGGGTCCAAGCTGCCGGTGGTCAGGACTCCAGAGACAGGAACCTCCTCATGATACGAGCCGTATCCAGGAGTACTGCCTTCTGAATTAGGCCCCTGATCCAACTGCCTAACGAGAGCTTCGAAAGATTTTGATCGAGGCTTTCGGCCATCAGGCCATTGGCCGATATGACAATCGGCACAATGACAGCCGAGCTCACATTCCACATGTCCATAACCTCGTGTGGTAAGTCGAGATATTTAATTTGTTTCTCTTTCTCAGCTTTCACGAGATTCTCATCATGTGGAATGGTAACATCGATTATTATCATTGTGCGGCGCGCTAATCGATCTATCATCACTATATCAGGCTTATTGGCGACAATAGTCCTGTCAGTAATGATAGATCGATCCCAGTACAACATGACATGGTCATTTTCGAGAACTGGGTCGGGCACATACTTGTAATACGGTACCTCAGTATCCACAAATTTATATTCTATAGCAAGTTATTTATTATTTTATTATTATGTTTATGTAATTGTTTTCCTCGGCATAGCCGGATAGAACTGATGGCACGGGCACAAGCCAAGTGTCTAGCAGTGGGGTTAAGTGTGGGAGTAATATTATAAGTAGCCTGTATGGTAGACGAAACTATATTTGAGTGGGAGTATTGGTGCAAGTTGTCCGACTCACACTGAAGAAATTTTCTAACTAGCCTGCATGTATTAAGAATCACTGCCTTCTGCAGCAGGTGGTAGGTGTTAGATGGCAGGTTGAGGGAACTAAGGGACTGATGAAGCTGTTTAGGAATTACTCCGGTTGTAAATAGCACTATGGGGACTATTGTGACTTTTTGAAGATGCCATTATTATTATTATTCATGTTCCACACAACACTTACTGATCTCGTCTTTAGTCGAATTGTTATTTAAATTAGCTTATCAGCTGTTTTGCCGTTGTTTGGCATTGTTCAGTATTTTTTATTGTTCCGTAACTCAAAAGGAAGAAACGGAACCTTTATAGGATCACTTCGTTGTCTGTCCGTCCGTCTGTCCATCAAGACCTTTTTCTCAGGAACGCGTAGAAGTATCAAGTTGAAATTAATATCAAATACGTAGGTCTGCGGCCCCTTGGAGCTCTAAAAAAATTAAGCATTCAAGTTAACGCAATTAAAAAATATAGTCATTTATGAGACATATTTTGATACTCGCAAATAAATCAATTAATCCTATAGGATACTTCCCGTTGACTTAGAATCATGAACACGCACACGCACTTGGCCGGTTTTTTGTGCTAACATAACATGTACCTACATAACATAACATACATAATCACCCTATAATGTTCCCACTGCTGGGACACAGGCCTCCTCTCTGTGAGAGGGACTGGGCAGTAAATTACTACGCGGGCCCATTGCGCGTCGGTAGATGTCACATGTCTTCGAACTTTTGATTCTAGGACATACCGGTTTCCTCACGATGTTTTCCTTCACCGTTTTGAGAGCAGTGGTGATGAAATAATTTGCACATCTTTTTCATCTTGTACCTACTTTTTCATAATTGCTTTCTTAAATGCCGTATTTTTTTTGTATTTTACATATATATGAAATATATATGTTTTCTTAATATATTTAATTATTTCGATAATTGCCCGTGGTGTTACACTCAGCACTATCAGAATACCAGCATAGCTCTACGACATTTATTTTTTAAATGTCGTCAACTGGCAACATAATGCTGAGCCTTTTGACCTCGTACAGGATTATTTATTACTATTTTCATACTTACTGGTGTAATGTTGTAATGTCTCTGTATCATAGATATTAAACTATTCAGTTTGTACAATTATCTTCCTGTGCAAGTTCCAACAATGACTTTTTCTGTTTTTTTCTTTTTTGTTTCTTGCCGATATAACAGTCTGTCCTGTGTCTCTGAAAACAACGCCAATGTAAGAAAACTCCTGAGGGCAGCGCAGGCATTAGCTTAAAAAAAATTTTGCATCTGTAACAATAACAAACATAAAGTCTACCAATCTGCATAACAGTTTGTCGGCAGTTGTTCTCATCTAGCAATGTACAATAAATTTAAAAAATAATATGTTGTGCTAAAACGTTATTATGCTAAGTCAACTATATACAGTGTTGATATGACAGAGGGGCATTAAATTACACTACGTATGTTTAGTATTAATTCAATACGGTATAAAAATAAAAAGCACCAAAATTGAGAAAATATTTTCTTCAAACAAACTAAATAGCTTACAAATCAGAGTAAAAGGCCACCACCCTTTGTAATGAAAGTGCAAGTGTGTGTGTATTTATTGCCATCTTTTTAGCGAAAATATTTGGTTGTACTTGTGACTTGCGTCAGAGCGCCAACAACGCATCGTAGGTTATACTCAGATTTATCGTTTTAAGGTGCATGACCTACGCGTATAGACATAATCAGCTGTTAGGAAAGATACATCGTGTTCAAACGGGGCAAAAATTTTAAAAATCATTTGCGACTAAACTACTGTTCCTATTTAATTGATTCTTGGTACAGAGCTTGAAAATGGTACCTAGTATAGGCAGTTTAAAGGAAAGCCCCTCTGTCGTATCAAATCTGTATATTAAGCCTACAGTGTGATCAAAAATCACATATTTTACAAAAAGGTGTTTTCGCCAACGTAAGGTTTGTTACAAACAGCTATGGTGGACAGAATGAGAGATAATGTTTTTGCATAACTTTTTAATGCTGGTCTTGGACTTAACATGCGTTACCGGTTTTGGGGGTTGCTCATTCACTGCGCACTCATGCATTCATTGAGCGTTGTAAAAAACCAATGAAACATAGGGCACTAGAATCATGTTCTTCGTGTTACCCAAACTAAGGGATATTATTCTAAGTAGTCTCGTAACAATCCTCAAGTCACATTTGAAAACACCTCATCTCACTCAAATCTAAGTTTAATAAGTAAGTTATGAATATGCAAGCCATAAATATTCTAAGTAATGCGGTGCGCTAAGCATTAATCAAGTAACTACTTTAGATTTCGACTAATATTAATAGCTCAGTGAAGGATTGCTCTTGGGAGGCTTAATATAAACTTAGATGTCTTTTTGATACTTTATAATTGTGATTTATAATTTTAACTGTAATTTTTGATTACTTGGTATGACTGATAAAAACAGAGACAGTGAATTATAATGCATATTAGAACTAAAAAAAATCTCACCCGCACGACTTCAATTTGTGAAATAAAATAAAATATGCTTATAGTCGTAGTTCCCGCAACATACGACGAAAGAAGACTTTTACCTCGGAAAAAGAACGTTGTAAGTACTGAAAGGTTTTATAGAATCGAAAATAAAAAGAATCTCAAAAAATGCTTTCACACATTTTTCGTCTTGTATTAATACAATTAATTATCAAATTTTTATCCTGTTCATTAGCATATTGAGAACCTACAAAATCGAAAATACGCGTAAATTTTAGGTAACTTCGTAATGTTTTTCTGTCGAGAAAATTTTATCATGTTATATTTCTGTTCCACAAAAAGTTTGGAATGACCGTGTACTCATATTGTTTTTATTTTATATGTAGGTACATAGGAAATATAACATGATAAAATTTTCTGTATAGAAAAACATCACAATTGCAGACTTGTCAATTTCAAGAAAAAAATATTTTCGGTTGGCCATTTTGCTATATGCTCACCCTTAAACATAAATGTTTGATGAATAAACAACATGAAGGCAAATATACTCTTGAATTAAGATCTTATCAATATTTTTCTCATCTTCTTTCCAGACGTGTAGGTTTCACATTCACAACCCTGAAACTTCCTGAAACTGATTTCTTCTCGGGGGTAATGAAATTAAATGTTTATTTCTGTAAGTAGATCTTTTAAGACACTTTTACACGCCAATATTTTAAAACTAGATGGCGCCGGCATTTCCGAGCTGACTGATCCCTGAGAAGAAATGCCGAAACAAAGTCAGAGGTCATGGTCTCTTTTAAAGTCCAAACATTGTGTTATTAGGAATTTATGTGAATCTAACAATGCAGGGCCATGTCTGGAAGGGCCTTTTGAAGAAAGAGCCGTTGCAGCTTTGAGTTGATCTGTCCTAACAGACGGCATGCATGCATCAGTCATCGTGTAGCTCAACCCTATTTTAGGGAGCTCAACGACATACGACGCTACCAGATCTGCAGGACATTTACTAGGCCGTATATAAAATACTCAAAACCGCCAGACCGCTATAAAGTCATGTATTCTATCTAGCCTGCATGGTACTCACTTTCACAGTCAATTTCTCTTTAAATATCAATCAATAATAATGACATTATTAATTCCTAAACACTTAATAGTACAAAATGGTTTGTTGCTTGGGGGTACATTGGAGTACTCGTAGCTTAATTAATCCCAAGCCTTTTTGTCACCTAAGTAATCTTTAATGTTATAGAAGCCTTTTCGACAGAGACTTTCGGTAGAATTGATTATCGCCTTTTAAATAGACTCCTGATGAAACCTACATAACTTGATAAGTCATAAAGAATTATCAGTTGTAGCTCTTAAAGATTAAAGTTTAATTCACTTTCTTTCTCTAAAACAAAAGCTATCGAGGTTTCAATAATTAAACATTGTACCTATCTTAAATTCACGATTTTGGTCTTATGGTAATGTTTCTTTACGGGCTCTGTAAAGTGACTTGAAAATCTAAATGTTAATGAAATGGTGAATATCTAAGAACGGTGATAAAATTTGAATAAAGCTTAAACTTTATTGAATGTAAGGAATAAAGGACGAGCCTTAAAGCCTCCACGTTTCAGAAGAAATATATTAGGCCCTTGACAAAAATTACATTGATGAGATTTTAAATAAGATTCTGTTATATTTACTCAAAATAGGTAGCATCCTACTTCTAATGTTCGGACAAGAAGATTCTTAAAATAAAACGGTTTTCTCAGACTCATTTTCTTATGCTTGCATTAAGTAACAGACTGTCACAGTTAGCGCGGGCAGCAATGAAAGTGTGGACTGTATAAATAGGCAATGAATAATTGCTTGTCGTGCTTATTACTAATTAAATACTTTTCTGGCCAAGCAATGAATAAATTAAGTTAGGAGTAAGTGTCGTCCGTCGCGGTGGAGTCCGTTGAAGTGAGTGGTCAACGGGCCGAGCCGTGTCGCAGCCGCGTCGCGCCTCCTTGCCCATGACGCAGTGGTCACGCCGCCTGCTCATGCAGACCGCGCGCAGGGTGTTGGGGTCCATTCCCAACAGTCACGCTTTAGTAATATCAATTTTAAACTAACTAGGTACCTATCGCTGTGACCTCTGAGTTTGTTTCGGCCTTTCTTCTCAGAATAGTCAGATAGGAAACGCCGACCTCATCTAGTTTTTAAAATAAGATTGACTTGTAATAAGTGTTTGCACAAACCTACTTACAGAAATTAAATAATTTATCAATCCGTATAAAATATTGCCCTTAGTTACGCAAAAATTTTAAGTACCTTAAGAGACTCATGGTATCCAAATTCCATTTTGAAAATCGTTAATTAACTTCTTGCTTTATATTTTAACTGTTTGCTATTTTAGATCACTTGGTTACGTTTATAGCTTTCTTGTCGTGCTAACTACCAAATAAAATAGCAATTATGGCCATTAAATTTGATGTTTTAGATAAAAATTAAATTTACTGAAGTGTTCTGGAACATTTCAGAAACATGTATTTCGTATATGTATTTTCGCCGATGCTTAATTGTTGCAAAGGGGTCAGACTATGATGACTTATAAGGCATACGAGTCGAATTTGACGGCACGGTTGGTGCAGTGGTTAAGCGATTGACTGCTGCGTTACGTGTCGCGGGTTCGATCTCCGAAATATTTGTATGACCTGCAAGTAGTTGTTCCAGGTCTGGCTGTTAGTGTATGTGAATTTAAATGTTTGTAAACGCACCCGCGATACAGGAGTAATTCCTAGTGTGGGATGACGTTTAAATTACAAGTGATCCTGGTATAGGTAGGTAAGCAATTAACTTTTAGCTCAACGTTGATTGAAATCATGCAGAATCCGAGGTCTTGAATTACACAGAGAGGTACTAACTTTTTGAGAAAAATAACAGAGCAATCATTAAAATCCATATCAAAATATCCTAGCAGCGTCTAACGAAGGTAATTACCATTTAACACCGATGACTCGATAAAGATGGTGGAGGTGGAGCCACTTTGATTGCTTCGTGACGACGCCGACGTTGCCCCCGATGCTTGACAAAGCAGCTTCCACCAACTAATTTTGTTAACAATTTCCATTCATTTTTTTTTTTTTTTTTTTTTTTATCAAAACTTTATGCACAAGTAAAAAATAATACTGTACAAAGGCGGACTTAATGCCTGAGGCATTTTCTACCAGTCAACCTTAGAGCATTATCTTGCAGCCACAAAAATGACCCGTTAAGATAATGCTGGCCGTGCAGAAAGTTCGGAAGGAAAGTTTTGTTCGTAAAGTATATCGTTTAGTGTAATTATTTTGTTGGAGTCTTGGTTATTAGGAAGGTGGAGCTTATTTTAATTGATATTGTTTTTCGTTAGTATGATACGGTTTCAACTGAGAGTTTTATCGAGTGTAGTTTAAATCCTTTCACTACCTACACTATAGGCTCGCCCCCTGTTACGACTTAACTAGCGAAATGTGAGTCTACTATAGGTGCTTCTCTGCCAACCCTTCAAGGAGTCCAGGCGTGATGTTATATGTCATGCTACTACACTGTTCCAATAAATACATTTGTAAGTGTTACCTATCTTACGAATAACTCTTTCTGGTTTTGAATGCTAATCGGGAGACATTATTAGATTTACTACACCAGTTGCGAAGAGATACAAAAGTGATACACTTTCAGACATAACAAAAACAAAGTAAACAAACCTCAATCCCGAATCAAAATGCACTCAACCAGCCCCTTAATTATGTCCATTAAAATCTATAATAAACTGCCAAATGAAATTAGAGAAATAAGCAAAACACACTTATTTATAAATAAATTGAAGCCATTTCTGGAATCCAAGGCATATTACACAGTAAAGGAATTTCTAGATGATAAAACGATTGCAAAATGAAATTACTCTATCAAAAACAAACTAGTAAAAAAAATAATATAATATGGAACACAGAAATTCTTGTATAAATATGAATAAATAAATAATGTATCTACATAATTAAAATAAATAAAATATATAATTTAAATACAAAATTAATTTAATATAATATACTTATAATTAATTATTTAAATACATAATTTAATTAATACATACATAATATAACAAATACTTCTAAAATTACTTTTATTATGAAATGATAATGACCTATTGTTATGCAAAACCTAAAAAATAAAAATAAATTTAATGTACCTACACCAACATAATAATGTATACATATAAAATTATATACCGAATGAAACACACCTAATAATTTATAATATTTATAATAATATTGATTTGATTAAATTGCTATGCAGCCGTCTTCCTCTCTCCTAAATTATTGCGTGCCCGACAGGGTCCATATTGTATCTTTAATTGGTTATTACCATCTCTGTAACATATGGAATGCAATAAAAAATTGAGTATTGAGTATAGATACCTACCTGTTCATCATCTGCCTACCCTTTTCCCAACTGTGTTGGGGTCGGCTTCCAGTCTAACCGGCTGCAGCTGAATACCAGTATTTTACACGAACCGACTACCTATCTGACCTCCACAACCCAGTTTCTGGGTAATACGATGGTACCTAATACGCATTGACTTAATGGTAATACGACACCCCTTGCTAAGATTGGTTGTCAGACTTTCGGGCTTCTGACGACCTGTAACGACAGTCAAAGATCCAAGAAAGACAGCTAGGACAAATGGCTTTATGTGTTTTCCGAGGCACGCAGGAGTCCTGGTATGGAAAGATCACCCATCCACGGACCAACCGCGGCAAGCGTAGCTTAACCTGATCGATCGACCCGTGCGGCTGTTATTACTTAGCCACGAGCCCCCCTAAATTATTAGATACCTAGTGCATGGATATGGGCTGCCACAATGATGATAAAGTAAGTGCCTATGGTTTTGGTGGATATGAGTAGGTAAATCAAAGTCCAAATGTCCAAGACTTAAAAATATTTATATTTTATAAAAAATATTTTTTATAAAATTGAGTAAACAAAAATGATAAATGATAAATGATTTTATTTCTGTAAGTAGGTTTGAACAAACACTTTTACACGTCAATCATATTTTTTTTAAACTAGATGGGGTCGGCGTTTCCTATCTGACTACTCTGAGAAGAAAGGCCGAAACAAACTCAGAGGTCACAGTCTCTTTTAAAGTCCAGACAAAATCTTGGTCAGGTCATGTGAAAGCTATGTAGATCGGTGTCTGCAATGGTCTTTTGAGGAAAGAACCACACAGATTGAGTGGACCTGTCCAGTCAGTGCACGCAATTGTCAGTAATCGTGCAGCTCAACTTAGACTCAAGGAGCTCAACGATTCGACGAACAATACCAAAGAAAGGACATTTGAGTAGGCCGCATAAGTTACTCAAACTGTCAGATCATGATTACGTTGAGAAAATACAAAAATAAATATAAATAAATCAATGACCAACATATGTAGTTCTCACATTCACAATAATTAGAATAATATTATAATAATCTTTGAGGACCATGTAGATTTGTGTCTGAAATGGTCTTTTGAGGAAAGAACCACACAGATTGAGTGGACCTGTCCAGTCAGTGCACGCATTTGTCAGTACCCGTGTAGTGTAGCAAAATGTTGTTTATAAAAAACGCTTATCAAATCTTATTAGTTTATTACGTGCAGACGTAGCTTTTTGTGCAACATAAATGCTCAATCATTTTAACATTACCTTGTGAATTGTGATACAACCACTTAAATGATTCAATAAAAACATAGGATGATCCTTAGATGTGACCACCACAACATAATATGCAATGACGTCAAACATAATCACAAGGCTTACTTAAAGTTAATCATACCTTGTTAATGAAGTTAATTTATCAAGTGATAATATTTAAAATAAACTGTTAATCTTTTGAATTAAGTACATTAGGCAAGCTACTATTTTGTCTACGTGCTAATACAAAAAGAGAGAATGAGGTGCTCGTGACTTAATAATAACAGCTGCACAGGCCGATCTTCAAGGTTAAGCAACGCTTGCCGAGGTCGGTCCGTGGATGGGAGACCATTCATAACACACCGAGACCTCCCCGTGCCTCGAAAAGCACGCTAAGCAGTTGGTCCCGGCTGCATGTCATTCGTAGATCTTTGGCAGTCGTTACGGGTAGTCTGAAGCCCGAAAGTCTGACAACTAGACTTACCAAGGAGTTTCGTGTTATCCAGTAACTGTGTTGTGGAGGTCAGATATGCAGTCATTCCATGTAAAATACTGGTATCCAGCTGCATCAGGTTAGACTGGAAGCCAACTCCAACTAGGTTGGGTAAAGGCTAGGCAGAATTCTTTGAAACCTAATCAAAAAAGTGGCAAAGCTTTTGCCGTGCTAGAAAATAGACGAAAACCAATTATTTTCGAAGACTTCCAATTTTTTTTTAAAGATCATCTGTCTCCTATTATTCCAGTCAAACATTAATAAAAGCCACGCTTGTAATTTTCCTCACGGACCAAATGCGAGACGGGAAGAAAATAAATTATTTCAAACTGGAATTAACGCTCAGACAACAATGTTTGATCATTAATTCCGGAGGCATCAGATTAAAATGGCACTTAATGACTCCTACTAATTTTGGCAATTAGTGGTAATCAATATTAATGACTTCTTCTTAAGTCTTAACTTCAGCAAGTTTATTTTAAACTTCGTTTTGAATTTTGAAAGTAATAGTATAAATATATTGAAATAAAAATAAAACCCAAAAAATTAATTTGGAGACTGTTTTTATTGCTTTTCTACGAAAAAATAAATAGAGAGCGAAAATAAGTAAATGCTTTTTTCACTTAAACATCGTTTCTATTTAAATAGCGAGGTCTGCGGCTAAAAGGCAAACGAAAACACTTTTACCCGAGAATTTATTTTCAGTCAGTAAAATGCCCAATGAATTCAGAGAATAAACTAATAATATTCTGCCATCGCAGTATCAAATGAGTAATTTTTATCGGGTTGTATCAAATTGAACCTCAAATAATTCCCATTTTGCTTTCCTAAAAATATTATAGAACACTGTAATATTATGATTGCGACTCTTTTTGTGAACCTCAAATAATTCCTATTTTGGGGTCCTAAAAATACTTTTCATTATTCATACTCGGAAAGTAGGTATGAAGTTGCCTGAAGAGCGGGTTGAAAGTAATACTTTTCAACCCTAGGGAGGTTTTCAACTGACAGCTGTGAAATTATTCAAAAAAGCTAGTTCTATTTTCACATTTGTATTGAACCATGTACCATCTTCCTATACAGCCACTCAATTACAGCGCGATGTAAAATTGAAATAACATAAAGTTAAATATTAACTAATGAATATATTTTTTAAATGACTTTATTTACCTTCAACATTTTTTTTTAAATAACATACATTTGGGCAAAATATTTACCATTTTTTCAATGATGGAAATGAAAATTGATGGCTGAATAGCTAGTAGCCATACACAGAAAAAAAAATTGGCGGGAAAGCGGCAATCCGATCTTCAATTGTTTTTTCGAGTTGAAGCGTTTTGTTTATACTTCCGTATAGCAGAAATGTGTGTTAACACAATAACATAACTGATATGGATTTAACGCCTGATTCCATAAGAGAAGAGGCTCATTTTTTCTTTAGCTTATTCATGTTTTTATTTTTGCTTTCCTTGTATTCGTAATGAAAAGAAGAGTGTTTACCTCGGGTTAAAGAATTATTTAGTCCCTCGAACTATTGGCACCCTCGCTACCGTCTCGGGACTAACTAAGTTACTTTCACCCCTAGGATAACAATGTACTATATTTTCACACCTGCTCGCTAACGCCAAATTATATTTCATGCAAACCTAACGTAAAGCAAATCATTTAAGCCCTAGGTTCTAGCCGGGCATAACTATTGTACTATATACATTATAACCCACTGGTCACTAATGTGATTTAAATTTGGAACCTCAACTGAGAAAATCGTATGGAAACATTTCCAAAAAAAATTCCTTTTTTTCTATGAATGTAAAGCTCAACCAAAGAGTTCTCACTTCATAGGTTTTAGTTGCCGTCGACGAACAAAATGATCGATTGCTGTGACGCGTGAGGTTCATTATCTTTAAAAAGTGTCCATCAGTAGAAGGTCAAAAAGTTTTCAGAGGATCAGTTAAATATTTTAAACATCGCTAACAATTTTAATACAATTTAATCTTCTTCGGAAAACGGAAATGAAATTTTACATCTCTCAGAGCGAGATAACCAAGTGTCCAACTGTACCTGAGTAAAAGTATTGGACAGTTTGAATAAATTGGAGCGCTCGCTACCTTCGAGAGGAACGCCAAAGAAGTTATTCCGAAGTGGCTCCTAGTTCCAGTAGATTTTCATTACAAACAATCTCTAAAAAGTCTCCAAGATTAATAAAAACTGTTGGCGTGACCGAAGATGTCATCAACGAATGGTGAAAAATGAAATGGGAAGATGCTTTGGAACACTATTTACATAACATAATATCATGCCTGGCTTCCC
Source organism: Brachylomia viminalis (assembly GCA_937001585.2). Classification (NCBI taxonomy): domain Eukaryota; kingdom Metazoa; phylum Arthropoda; class Insecta; order Lepidoptera; family Noctuidae; genus Brachylomia; species Brachylomia viminalis. The sequence continues at coordinate 19,271,336 of OW443299.2, forward strand.
CGAAGGTTTGGGCAGAGGTGTTCCTTCAGTTTCCTGTGCCAGGGGCCACGGTAACCCTTTCGAACTTTCCCGCAACCCTGGCAGGCATCGGCCCTAGGGACCCTGTCATTTTTGCTGACATCTCTTTGAGGCGCTCGTGGAGCACAACGCACCGTCGACTCGGGCCTGGTCCTTATCGGACGGCGAGCTGCCCATTGCTCGCCGTCCGCAAGCCCGCGTCTATGGTGGCCGGGAATCAGCTTGGGGTCCCCGACGCCCAAGGCATCTCCTGCAGCGGCTAGGGGACTTTGCCCGACCTGGGAATCGAACCCAAAATCTCTATTCAGCAGTAGCACTTGCAACCAGTAGACCCACGAGGCACTACAACGAGGTTATACTATTGACTCGTTTAGGTCGTAACGTAGGTAATATTCGTAATGAGCGTCTCTGCCATACATTCCCATTAAGTGTAATACATTGCTGAAACACATTCACAGCCTTGGATATTATGTTGTATATTCAAACATGAAAATTATGACGATATCATGTACAGTCGCCAGCACATCGGTTATACGAAACTGTCAAATTTCTCCAAATGATTTTAAACCTTAACATGTTAAAGATAAAGTTCGAAATCGAATGAGAAAATTTGATATTTCGTGCCAGCTTGACCTGCCGCTATGTGTACAAGCACAGCAATTTTTTATTATAAGAACAATGGGAAAATATATTACCAACCTACCATTTTCTTAATTTTTGGCATCACAGTGATCTGGCTGCCGCACTGAAAACAAGAATTTACAAGGAAAGACTTAAAAGAAAAGACACCGTGTAGTCCACTCACACCTATGTGGGCCTAAGCACGAATACGGAGTAGATGGCTCGCTGGAGTCATGCTCTACCCGCCAATTTTTACCTCCAACTTACAAAACTTAAAGCAAAAAACTGATCGCAGATTGCCAGATAAAAAAAATGTTTTTCTTTATTCCACCACCTAAAAAAGAAAAACACGCAGCCCTAAAAAGGTCCCGGTAATCCCTAAGCCAACTAGCCCTTCGATAACACGTGCCCGATTTAATTTTACACAACCCCTGTCACTTAGCAGCTTTACAGGCCGGGGCATTTTGGCTTCAAGAGGGTACCTCCACCAAATTAGGTTCTAAATATATTGTTTGGATTTTAACTACAAATGGGAAAGCTACTGTTTCGTATTGCCGAAGCTGATCGGTGAATGTGACCGCCCACTAATGCCCGAGATACACGAGGCTAGTAGTTTAAGCTAGGATAGCAAACAAGTAATATCCTGGCCTACTATCCTGGCATTGGCGTGGCCCATGCTAGAGCTGTTTACACGATGCTAGGAAATTTTAAGCCACTAGAATTGCAGTGACATAGGCCGTAGAGTAAAATTATCCGATTTGAAACTAGCTCCGCCACCCACACAGGCTAGAATACAAACCACGATAATATAATCAGTGGTGGTGGGCGCTACTAGCTCAAAATAGAATCCCATCCTATGAAATGAAACTATCACACTAGCTATTTTGTATACACGAGGCCAGAGTGAGAAGCTTGCTAGCCTACTAGCACTTTTTTGCTATCCTAGCCTGAAAACTAGCCTCGTGTAACCCGGGCATTAATCGCTATTCGTGGATCAATGGGGATTTATTTCTGACGCTAAGCTAAATTGGCACAAAATAACCCTAGATTTACTGGAAGATTTTGCTTTGTGCCAGTGGCTTGAAAGTTTCATAAAAGATTACTTCAAATTCTATATATTATGTCAGTAAAATCAATTGTTTATCAAATTGACACACAGCCAATTTGCCGATGCGGTTTACGTCCATTTCATACAAGACTGGCAGTTGTGATTTTAATATACGGGCAATTTAAGTTAGCTGTCAATTTGCTTTAGTTATTTATTGAAGCTCCTAGTGTAAATAGTTAGTTATGTAACAATTAATTTCTATAGGTACAAGTATTTACATACTTTATTGATTAAGCTGACTGAATTCTTCTTCGTCCTATTTTTTTCTTAAATCTCAGACAGAGCCTACTATAGTTGTTTTTTGGCGCGAGTACTTGTATAGAAAACTCACCGTAGTGAAGATTTCAATGGTACCTACGAAACGCAGAATAACTTTGCTGCCGAGCGAAACACACAACTTTTCACCTCACTACAGCGAGGAAAATGCTAGGTGCAAGAAAAACAGCAATATATTAGGGTTTATTAATTTTAAAAATTAAAAGTAAAACTACTACAGTTGGTAACATTGAAAGTATTTTTTGAACTGTTATGCTTGTGTTTGTCCCTTGTGTAGATACCTACTATTACGTAAAATTATTTGGCTTTGCGGAACGTTGCTCAATTTTATTGGACTCCATTGCGAATGTTGGAGACAGACGGATTGGCATGTGATTAAAAACAATTTTCTATCGTGCTATCTTTGGAAGTTGCAGGACGACTCCAAGGATGCAAGACTGTTTTAAAGCTATACTTCCAACGATACCCTTGCATATTTTTATTTTTTTCTTTAGTGTCCTCTATGTTTTCTTCTAGACTTTTAGCCGCCGTGACGCTTAAGGGGCTGACAGCAGCTAAAGCGCGGTCACTGTCCGACTGCATCGAAAAGAAAGAGAAGCGCGATGACACAAAGCTGGTAATTTATTGCATTAAATGAAGCAATTCACTATATACAAAATCTATTGATTGGACTCAAAAATGGAAACACTGTCACGTTAATATGTTGCTTGAAGAACAATCTGAAGAAAAAACCAGAATGATTGCATGTATATTATTATGGTTTTTAATCGTTAAAAGTTTTTTTTAGAGGTATCTTCGTGACTTTTGTATTATGTTTTCAACACACTAACTAACTAGCATATGCTAGGTATATATCCTGAAGAATATCATTTTTTTTTTCTGATTTTGTTTACTGCAATGGATCATATACTTTTAGACATTATACTCGTAAAACTTGCGTTTAGGTCATGTAGTCCCCTTAAGCGTGGTCAGATCAGCGCCCGAGTCTGCCAAAAATGTGGCCGACGTCCTCCTAAAACATTGCCCGGAATTCAGGTACCAAAGCAATACGCTTTGGTTCCTGTATTCCCAGGAAAGTGGCAAATTCTCGTGGCAAACCATCACTGTTAGTACTTCCCATAGGCTGTCTATTTTAGTACTTCCCAATCCCATAGACTGTCTAACAAATGTTTGCAAAAAAAATCGATCGATTTATGTATTAGCTGGGCGTAAAGCTTGATATTTATCTACAATTTTGACATATTCGTCACGAATCACGAAGTCCCAATCAATATTGGTCTTCGTGTTTGATAATTTAACCAACAGCAACTTTTCTGAATGTTTCTCAAAGTTTTTCGCTGTAAGATACGTGACTTCATTAGTCCAGCACGCCCCACTAATGCCAATAATGAGGACAACCTGTAACGCAAAGGAAGAAAATTTGTTTTACAGCAGATACTAAGACAGTAAGTAGGTACATACTTTCACATAAAATTACCTACTTTGAACAAAGATATTATATTAAAAAAGCGAATTACTTACTTTTGTAGCAAGAGATTCGGAGCCGGGCGCTTCGTCGAGAAACTGCTTAATGTTTGTAGTTGTGAAATATTAGATTTTTTCGGTTTGTGGTCGCTTGACTTTTTTTTTAAAAACGCTAATAGTTTGGAATATTTCTATATGTGTATATAATTTTTTGTTTTGATCGTGGCTTTTAGCATCTAGTAAATGCTTCAAAGTGTGTTTGATTTCCTTGTTTTAGATAATTCAATGAGCTATGATAGCATTATAGTTTCTGAAAACGTTTTCGCGCCTTTGAATGTCTCCATGCAGTGAACAAATTGTTTGCCTTTATGTACTTTTTGCGCGATTTTTCCGGAAGAAAACTCAATTCGGCATTATGTAATTCTGCAGGTGTTAAATTTATATCTTCATATTTTATGATTTCTTACGATTTTATAAAAAAACAAACCAAAATGGTGGAAAGTGAAGTGAATAAAGACAAGAAAGTTTTAAAAAGTTTTTTTAAATAAGTAATTACTTAATGCATTTTCAGTGGACTGGCGGTATAGAAAATTATTGAATAGAAAGGATCGAATTTAAAGAAATCTTTCCATGCTAACGGATAAAATTCATTTTTGCACTCAGATTTCGAATGACAAACAGAATATTTCCGAAGTTGGAAGAAAGTGAAAAAACTTGTCTTTCAGGAATATTGTTATTACTTTTTATTTTCTTGGAATATATGTTTTTTTTTCTAATTTCCCAAGAGGTTTCAAAATTTCCCGCCATGGATTATGTCCGGGGGAAATTTATCAAATGGATTCAGTTGCTCTTATTGACACCTACTGTTTTTGATCTCGCCACGTTTTTGAGGCAATAACTATCACAGCCAAACCACATGTATAAAATAATTATGTATGTATGTCAATCATCAGCAAAAGACAGCCTTAATTATATACAGGGTGTCCAAGAACCTGGCGTCCAACTGGATTCCCACGATGCCCCAAGTTCTAACAGTACTCAGAAAAATATTTTAAAAAATCCACCCCATGTACTTACAGAATTATACTGATTTCAAAAAAAAAGGGGAAATGAGCACCCTGTGACATACTTTTGAATGCTGTGACTGCTAATGCTGATAATTTCGATATTTCTTGGAGGTTTTGTAATCTAGGGTATTGCTGTGTCTAAATAGAATGTAAAAATAATGTACTTATTGTACCATTTTAAAATAAAATATTATTTTAACTAAAGGTGATATGGAAAACTATTGAATTTCGCAACTTTGACCGACTGTAGTGTAAAAAAAATGTACCAAAATAGTATGGCAAGTGACGTCAAATTTTGACGCGTTTATTCCTCTTTTTAAAAAGGTATAATACTTACACATTAATTTGAAAAAAAAAATTTTTGATAATATTTTTACTCAACAACCCAATTTTTACGATGTCTTACAGAATTCTTAGAAAGAAAAATTTACGACGAATTGAATCTAACCTCTAAAGAATTACTATTGTATGCTCATAAAAATAACAACAGGCCTCTCAAAAAACAGGTTAGACCGTAAGGGACGGTATGTGCATGCATCTCACCATAGTGATTCGTTATTACAACAGGAGGGAGCAAGACAGAAACTATCTTTGCGATTTGCTGGTTCTTCTTTATGGTACCCCATTATTCAGGTAAGAGTGAGGGAGAAAAAGGTTAGAGGTGCGAGTGAGATAGATAGTGACGCTATCTGGGATCGTGCTATTTAGGATAACAGTACGGTCAGTACGCGTCACTGCCTCCTGCCGTTACTACGCACCTCTCTCTTATTGTTACCATTGATCACGTACTACGATTTAAAGCTTTGTTTATTGGACTCGATTACTCTTTGTGCTCTGGACTTTGAAACGAACTCTTTACGACGACCTTTGCCTGTGTTTGGACAGTTTGTGTTTTGTGTGTGCTACCATGGCGACCTACACTCCGCAAGAATACGCAAATATGCACTACATTTATGGAGAATGTAGAGGTAATGGACGAGCTGCAGCGAGACTTTACAGAGAAAGGTATCCGAGGGCTACGCGATATCCCGACCATCGAGTTTTCATTAATGTGCACAGATCACTATGTTACGGGCGGTTCCCCAATCAAGTAGCTGGTGAAGGACGACCCGTAAATGACTTCATACGCGATGAAGTTTTAGAGGCGGTGTCGGCAAATCCAAGCATCTCTGTGCGAGGAATAGAAGCTGATACGGGGATACCGAAGAGCACAGCACACAGTATTCTCCAAAAAGAAGAATATCATCCGTACCACGTACAGCGAGTGCAAAGTCTTTTACCTCGAGACTATCCGAGCCGAGTCGCGTTTTGTGAAACAATCCTGCAAAAACATCGAGAAGACGAAAACTTTATCGACAAAATTTTGTGGTCAGATGAATCAACATTTAAGAAGGATGGCTACATGAACCTACACAACTTGCACGAGTGGCATGTGGAAAATCCGCACTTGATGCGAGAAGATAGATCCCAGTACCGGTTCAAAGTGAACATGTGGACCGGTATTCTCTGTGGGAATATTATTGGTCCATTTGAGATGCCCGAGAATTTGACTGGCGAATCATATTTAAATTTTCTTCAAAATGATTTGCCAAACTTACTAGAAGAGACCCCACCAGATATGTGGTTCCAACACGACGGCTGTCCAGCACATTTTCGCGTATCCGTTAGAGAGTTTTTGGACGAGCAATACCCGAACAGGTGGATTGGGCGATCAGGAACAATCCCGTGGCCAGCCCGCTCACCTGACTTAAATCCGCTGGATTTTTTTTTCTGGGGAACTATGAAGGAGCTCGTTTATGCGAAGCCCATTAATGACATCGCTGACCTTCGTGAGAAGATAACACAAGCAGTGCAGGTGATACGTCAAAAAAGTTACTCGCGAAACATAAAGCGGTCCTTTTTAAGGAGAGTGAGAGCTTGTATTGCCGCGGGTGGTCAACATTTTGAACATTTATTGTAATAAAATATCTTTAAACTAACATTCTTTGCTTTTATTCTACTGGGAACCCATCTACCTGTGTGTATTTCCTTCTTGCTCACTCTTGGAACCGAAGTAAATAATAGTAGTAACATAACAGTTTCTAAGATAAGAAAGGGTCCGACAGTTACCGTTAGTAGGTAGGCACTTCGTAAAAATTGGGTTGTTGAGTAAAAATATTATCAAAATTTTTTTTTTCAAATTAATGTGTAAGTATTATACCTTTTTAAAAAGAGGAATAAACGCGTCAAAATTTGACGTCACTTGCCATACTATTTTGGTACATTTTTTTACACTACAGTCGGTCAAAGTTGCGAAATTCAATAGTTTTCCATATCACCTTTAGTTAAAATAATATTTTATTTTAAAATGGTACAATAAGTACTTTATTTTTACATTCTATTTAGACACAGCAATACCCTAGATTACAAAACCTCCAAGAAATATCGAAATTATCAGCATTAGCAGTCACAGCATTCAAAAGTATGTCACAGGGTGCTCATTTCCCCTTTTTTTTTTGAAATCAGTATAATTCTGTAAGTACATGGGGTGGATTTTTTAAAATATTTTTCTGAGTACTGTTAGAACTTGGGGCATCGTGGGAATCCAGTTGGACGCCAGGTTCTTGGACACCCTGTATAAACGTGTAGGTAGTAACATGTAAGTGTTACCTTATTGTTTTAAATACAAATAAACTAAAAAAAACACTAACAAACATAATTATTAAAAAAGCAACACAATTCCATAGTTAATCAAACTCAAACTCAAAGCATTTATTTCAATTTAACCATTTACAGGCACTTTTGAATTGTCAAGTGGTCGGTCAGTCAGAAATATGAAGCTAGTTGCCCATTCCAAAGCGTAGTAGGTACCTATGGAGAAGAACGGGCAAGAAACTCCATGGACACTCTTTTAAATAAATATTGTTCCTTACATAAATATTAGTTACATCATTAATGTTGAATATAGGTATAATTATATTATGTGAGAACGATGTTAATAAGACGTACACGTTGTGTCCAGAGTACAGCAAATATAAATTTAAACACAACAATCCGTAAATAAAATAATTAAAATAAGCCGTGGCGGCTAAGAGATGACCAGTCCCAACTGACAGCGCCCGTTCACGAACATGACGCATGGATCAGCACCATTTAGTTCAACCATTTTTAAGGGAGCTAAATGATCCAACACACGCGCCACCGTCAGCGAGACATTTGAGTGAGCATGACATCTATCAGCCGCCAGGGCACATTCAAGTCAATGACAGACATGACCCGGTAAATGGTAGCTCGATAGTACATAGTACTCACACTTGTCCTATGCAATTATATGATACAATACAAAGGAGATTGAGTTTATACATGGCAACAGTAAGTATTTTCAAATGTTAATCTATTAGTTGTGGTTGTGGAGCAGGACCAGCATTGAGCCAGGCATTTTTATCGGCGATATAATCCCCCAACTTATAATATGCCTGGCTGCATAGTGTGCGTTTTATACAAAATTTGATTTCGTCTCATTCAGTTGAAGTATGTGGGGAGGTATTTTACGAGTATTGTAACAATCTTCCTCATTGATTAAAGCTCTTTACAAAAATTATTTTAATTATATATTCTTTCAGAAGTAAATAGAATAATAAAAGAAGAGGGCACGACTATCGCGAGAGCATTCATTAGGCTCTGTCACGGATAATGACGGCTCCTATTAAATTGGCGGAGCTGGCCTCAGACAGGTTGAAGAGTACTTTAATAATAACCTGCGACGTAGCTGCGCGAGCAGTGTTACTGTCCCCACTACCATTTTCCCTGAATTGAATTTAGGTATATAAAATTGTGAATATCAATAAAATAGGTCCAAGCTTGCACGTGGCCGCGGGTGAACCTGAAAGATGAATATCTCTACATTTAAAAAAATTGCCGTGATTATCAGTTGATTTCATAACAGTGTCCAGTGTCAACTTGCCGTGCGGCGCATTGGACTTATTTTGACCGTTTGGCGTCAAAATAAGTAACATGTATAGCCGTGTAGGAACAGAAGGCGAGGCAATTGTTGTATAACATAATTATTGAGCACTACTCTCACAACCAATGCTCTCGCTTCTGAATATTAATTTTGATTTATTTTCTAATTTGAAATTTAGGTTTAAAGAATTTATTCTCATAAGAACAATATATAGGTTCACTTACAATGAGATACAAAGTAATTGCTTAAATCTAAGTGAAATACATTTTGCCTCAGGTGCGTGTTGGTGAAGTTATACAAATAAATATTAGGTAGGTAAGAAGTTGTTAACATTAATTGATAGGTTGCGGTATGACTACATTTTATGAATGTGATTTTTTAGTTTCCTTACCCTAGACACCTAACCTTCGTCGAAATGATGAATACATGACAGAAATATCGCCATCTCTTTTTGGCGTGTGCGCCGATCGTCGTGACCACGCTGGCCAACTCAGTGTTCGCCGAGATCTTTCGGGAGGCACCTGGGTCCGGCGGGTAAGTACATAATTTCTTGAGATATTGCTAGATTGTTCGTCGTTTCGACGAATGATTAGTGTTTGTGTATAAATTTAATGCAATTGGTGTTTGTTCTTTTATGCAGTTTTTGCCATGGCTTCGAGACAAGTGCTGTCTGATGAGCGTATAACGCGTTTAATATTGGAAGAGGAAGGTGTCAGTTCATCGGAGGCATTATCCGATAGCGAAACAGAAGACAATGTGGAGTTTGACAACGTAGAAAGCGATACTCAAGACGACCCTTCCGATCGTGAAGATAGTCCCGTGAACGCTCAAGAGCGCTCTTCACCTGCTCTGCTGGATAATGAGCTGGAGCTACAAACACCTCCTATTCCTTTGCAAGAGACCTCAGGTAGTAATCCATCTATCTTGACCTTCTCACGAAGCAATATCCGCAGCCGCTCCCGTCATGTTTGGGCTACCAGTAAAGGTCGTAGTTCAAATAGAACAGCTGCAATAAATATTGTACGTGTTGCCAGAGGACCTATTCGTGCCGTAAGGGATATAGTGAATCCACTTTTATTATTTGAACAATTCATGACTGATCAGATATTTGAAGAGATTTTGAAGTGAACAAACTCGGAAATTGCGATAAGGAGGGAAAACTACGAGCAAAGTACATCTACGCAGAATGACACAAGCAAAGAAGAGATCAGAGCTCTCATTGGTATTCTGGTGTTAACTGCAGCTCTGAAAGATAATCATCTGACCCTCGACGAATTGTTCAACACAGAGTATTCGGGTACCAGATATGTGTCATGTATGAGCAAAGAAAGATGCGACTTCCTTCTACGATGTCTGCGTTTTGATGATAAAACATTCCGCTTACAACGACAAAAAGACGATCCTTTTACACCTATAAGAAATATATGGGAATTACTCATAGCTCAGTGCCGCCAAAACTATGTGCCTGGAACTAATGTGACAATTGATGAGCAGTTATTGGCATTCCGAGGGAGGTGTAAATTTCGCATGTATATTCCAAATAAACCAGCAAAATATGGCGTCAAGTTGGAGATGGTGTGCGATAGTGGCACAAGATATATGGTCGATTGTACGCCATATCTCGGAAAAGGTACCAATACAGGAAGTCTGCCTTTGGGAGAGTACTTTGTAAAGGAACTTACTCGCAGTATACACGGCACGAACAGAAACGTTACGATGGATAACTGGTTCACATCAGTACCTCTTGCGAAACAATTACTTCAGCAGCCTTATAAATTGACGATTGTAGGGACATTGCGTGCGAATAAAAGGGAAATCCCAGAAGAAGTGAAGAACAATCGATCCAGAAATATCAATACATCAATGTTCTGTTACGACGGTCCCCTTACGCTTCTTTCGTACAAACCTAAACCATCAAAAATGGTTTACCTACTATCCTCTTGTGATGAGGAGGGCACAGTCAACCCCGAAACAAAGAAGCCACACATGATCGAATTCTATAACAGTACAAAAGGTGGTGTAGACACGTTTGACCAGATGTGCTCAGTAATGTCATGCAGCAGAAAAACTAATCGATGGCCAATGTGTGTTTTCTACGGCACGGTAAATATATCATGTATCAACAGCTACATAATTTACTGTCACAATGCTTCTATACTGGGACATAAAGTAATGATTCGGCGTGATTTTATGAAGAAGCTGCATTCGCAACTTGTAGAACCCTGGCTCAAAATCCGACTGGAAATTCGTACAATGCCGACGCACGTAAAAGACAAAATCAGAGACATACTAGTTGCAAAGAACGATGAAGGTCAAGGTCAAAGTCAGTCATCATCTAGCAATGACCTTCCACTAGTAGAGGCACCAAAAATGAGAAAAAGAAAAGTTTGTGGTCTCTGCTCTTATAAAAAAAGGCGCATGACAAAGTCCTTATGCTCAAAATGCAACACTGCAATTTGTGGTGAACATAAAGTTGATTTCTGCGTACAATGTGCTTCAAAAAAGTAGTTTTGTTTTTATTTCCTAAATAATAAGAGTGTTATAGTTAAGTTTTGTCAAAGAGAAAAAGGCTATTTTTGTTGTTTTTTTTTTTAATATAATTTTTTATAACTATGTGGTCTCATTAAGATCTCAAAAAAGTAGTTCTCTAAAAAAATTGCTTATAAGAAATATATTTGTAACAAAATAGAAAATAATTGTTTTATTTACTAAAATAATAGTTGTTTAACGTATGTGTGTATTAAACGTAACGAAATCATATTTTAATAGATGACATTATGCAGACCAAAAAGTGCTCGTCGAAACGACGTATGGTTAGGTTTAAAGGGGTACGTCCGAACGTTAGGTGTCTAGGGTTTGTTGTTACAGTCTTTTACGTCATTTGGCAGGTCATTATACAGCTGTGCTCCTTCGAACAATATGGTTTTTTTACCATAGTTAGTACGAGCTTGTCTTCGTTGTAATTTATTTTTATTTCTTAGGTTGTGTGATATTGTTTTTTTGTGTAATTGTAAATTGGATTGTATGCTGTTTGTGGTGATTTTTTTTATTAGAATGCAGGTGCCGTATGTGTATAGTTGTGCGAGATTTAATAATTTAGTTTTTTCAAATAGTATTTTGGTTGGAGTAAGATAGTGATAATGGTGTAGGGTTTTAATAATTTTATTTTGGGTTCTTTGCAAAGGCATCAGGATAGTTTTTGCGGCAGATCCCCATAATTCGATAAGATACTCGAGATGTGATTTTACTAATGAGTTGTATATAATAGTACGTATTTTCCTTGGAATACAATTTGCAATTTTATGTAGTGATGCTAGTAATGACATTAATTTTGTTTTTACATGTTCGATGTGCAGTTTCCATGTGAGTTTATCATCTACCCTCAGACCGAGGTATTTTTCGTGACTGGATCTTTTTATTGTGTCATTGTTTATAGTAAGAAAAAATAGTAAGTAGTAAGAAGAAATTTATTATTTTAATCTTTTAATTTATTAATGTTAATTTTATCAATATTTTTATCTTAATTATTTGAAATTCATTTTTTGTTATTATTATTGTTACGCATGAATTACCAATAATTATTTGAATATCTGTAATTGTAAATATCCTTTTTGGCTTTGTAATATTATGTAAAATCATAAATGGTGTATGTTGTGTTAGCCTGTAAGTAATTGTTGCACATATAAACGTATTTTTAAGTAAATTATTTTGAATGTATTGTGTAAACAATTTTTGGCTAACCTAAATAAAATAAATAAATTCTCGTCCAATTATTGAATCGCCGCCTAATAAGTTTTACTTTAAAAACGTTTAAATTCAAGTTGTAATCTTCTCAGCGACAATCAATGTCAATAATTTGTCAAAACTGGAGGTAAAAACGAGGTTTTTTTAACCCCCGACACAAAAAGAGGGGTGTTATAAGGTTAACGTGTGTAGGTATATGTGTGTCTGTGATAAATGATTTTATTTCTGTAAGTAGGTTTTTACAAACACTTTTACACGTCAATCATATATTTTTTTAAACTAGATGAGGTCGGCGTTTTCTATCTGACTACTCTGAGAAGAAAGGCTGAAACAAACTCAGAGGTCACAGTCTCTTTTAAAGTCCAGACAGAATCTTGGTCAGATCATGTGAAGGCTATGTAGATCGATGTCTGAAATGGTCTTTTGAGGAAAGAACCACACAGATTGAGTGGACCTGTCCAGTCAGTGCACGCAATTGTCAGCAATCGTGCAGCTCAACTCAGAACTTAAGGAGCTCAACGATTCGACGAACAATACCAAAGAAAGGACATTTGAGTAGGCCGCACAAGTTACTCAAACTGCCAGAACATGATTAAAACTGGAACAATGACCCACATAGTCCTCCCATTCACAACAATTAAAATAATATAATACTTTATACCTACAGTAAATATTCATGTCATTGAATATGTAAAAAGTTATAGATACTTATAGCAAAGATTAAAAGTACAATAGTTAGAAAAATTCAATAAAATAAATCAACATTCCCAGTGTAAATTTATTGGAACAGCTCACTCCCAAGCCTTTTTGTCCTCAATAAAGTATTTGACAGTATAATAGGCTTTCTGGCATAGTTTCCTTTTTATAAAAGATTTGAATTTATTAAGGCTTAGTTCTTGAATATGGCTAGCAAGTTTATTATAAAAATGTATACATTGACATCTAAACGAGCCACCTATTTTCTTGAGCCTGGTTGTAGGAACAACAAATGTGTGTTTGTTCCTAGTATTTATACTATGGATATCACTGTATTTTTTAAACAGATTAATATTTTTATGTGCATACAAAAGATTTTCATAAATATACTAGAAGGCACAGTCATTATATTAATCTCTTTAAATTTTTCTCTGAGGGAGTGTCTGGGACTTAATTTATAAATTGAACGAATTGCCCTTTTTTGTAAAACAAAAATCGTCTGAATATCGGCGGCATTTCCCCACAGCAGAATACCGTACGACATTACACTATGAAAATAACTAAACTATACTAAACGGGCTGTCTCTAAATCTGTTAAACCACGAATTTTTTTAACAGCGTATGCTGCAGAGCTAAGCTTTTTTGACATTTTAACTACACACATCAAAAGTGTCTAGGGATCAAGCATTTTTATGCGGATTTCTTGAGATTAAGATGTGGCTTTGTAATAAATTTATGATTTTATATTAATTTATATGGATCCTTTTTGGTGCATTTCATAATTTGAATCAGGAACTGTGAATCAAATTCGAGTAAAAGATGAAAATCAGCTGTCAATATTTTCCCTATAAAAACACCTATACAAACATACAACGCATTGAAGACATTATTAGTGCTACTGTTTCCCTACTACTGATTAAAACCAACGTTATTATGGAGCGGCGACGTCATTTAAGCAGGGAAGAAATGCTCAGAGCCGTGGGAATGATAGAAGCTGGTTCCCGGCAACGTACTGTGGCTTTAGCTCTGAATACAAGTCAGAGTGTTATCAGTCGACTTTGGACACGTTACCGAAGCACTGGTACCGTGGCTGAGCGCCATGGAGGACGGTATCGCTGCACCACACGGAGACAAGACCGATACATTCAAATCTTAACTCGAAGAGCTCCAACAATAACCGCCATGATGTTAGCCGTGAGGCTTCATCACTCTTCAGGGAACTTAATTAGCGACCAAACAGTCAGAAACCGCTTGCATGAAGTGAACCTTCATTCCCGAAGACCGCTACGGGTACCACCTATAGCAATGCACAATCGTAGGATTCGATATCAATGGGCTCTTGAACACAGAAATTGGGCAGAAGAACAATGGCGTTTCGTGTGCTTTTCTGATGAGTCTCGTTTTGGTATGAGACCGGATACAAGACGTATACGACACTGGAGAACCCCTGGACGCCAACAGCGATTAAAATCCTGCCAGGAAGTCCATCCTTATAGTGGTGGAACCATCATGGTATGGGCGGGTATTTGGATCGGCGGAAACACTGAGTTGATTTGGATCAGAGGCAACCTCAACGCTCAAATTTATGCTGAGACGATTGTATCAGACGTCATCGTTCCTCTACAAGTGCAAATCGGTCCCTTATTTCAGTTAATGCATGATAATGCACGACCGCACACCGCAAGAGTTGTAAGACAGACTCTCGCCGCAGCTAACATCAATGTCCTGCCCTGGCCTGCTCAGTCGCCAGACTTGAACCCGATTGAGCATGCATGGGATATGCTACAGAGAAGAGCTCTGCCGAATATGGAGGGTATCCAGTCGCAAGAAGACCTGTTTTTGTTGTTGCAACGAACATGGGCGGCCATTCCACAGCGTGATTTGGATGAACTCATTTTGAGTATGCCAAACCGATGTTCTTGTGTTGTTAGTGTTCGCGGTAGAAACACGGATTATTAATTGTTTAAGTTACCCAATAAAATTTTAAAGAAAACTGTTATTTCAGTCTTTTTTTCGAACTTTTGTGTTAGTGGTTCAAATGTCAAAAATCCCTTTATTAGGAAAATGGCAAATTTCTTTATTAATGCAAAGGTGACTTGGTTTATCGTTACTGTGACAAACGAAAACACTTTATTTTATGAATCCTTAAAGAAAATTTTAATTAATATCAATCAGGAGAAAAGTTATTGCAAAAATATATGTTGATCCCTAGACACTTTTGATGTGTGTATATGGGGGCCCCATTGCAGCTTGGCGTCTAAAGTTATGCCTAAGAATACTGTGGTATTTTCGGGTTTCAACTCTTCCCCCTTTATGAAAACACTTGTTTCTACCTGTCTAACATGTGGTAACGTAAACTTAATACATTTAGTTTTTTTCTCGTTAAGAAGAAGGTTACGTTAAACCAGTTAACTACTTTTGCGAGGGCGCTATTTACATTGTCAGTAACCAGCTGACGTTTGAGTTTAAATAAAAGTGAAGTGTCGTCTGCAAACAACACTATATCATGTTTATCTTTTGTGAGGTAAGGCAAGTCATTTATATAAATAAGAAATAAAAATGGACCAAGAATTGAGCCTTGAGGGACCCCCATTCTTACTACCGATCCGGGTGATCTTTTTCCGTTAACATCAACTCTCTGAATCCTATCACTTAAGTAAGAAGTAAGAAGATCCAGAGAGGTGCCACGGATTCCGTAGTGGTGCAGTTTCCTGATTAATGTTTCATGAAGAACACAATCGAATGCCTTGGACTAATCGCAAAAGATACCCAACGCATCGCATTTGTCCTCCCATGCATTATACACATGCCCTAAAAGTTCAACTCATCGGTAGTTGAACGACCCCTTGTAAAACCGAACTGTTTGTTATGCAGTAATTTATGTACGTTAAAAAATCTTTGCATTTGAATTAGAATAAGCTTTTCAAAAATTTTACTAAAGGTAGGTAGCACTGATATAGGTCTATAATTAGTAGGGTCTGATGTACTACCCGATTTAAACAACGGTATTATTTTACTGTTTTTCATAAGATCAGGAAACTCACCACGGTCAATACAATTATTAAAAATAACAGCTAAAGTTGGTGCTACAATGTTTATAATCGGCTTAACAACGTCCACAGAATTACCCCATAGATCTGCGGTCTTTTTAACATTTAACGTGTGAAAGGTTCTAATTATATCTTTACCCGTGACATATTGGAAATAAAATTCAGAATCACAAACTGTGTGCGGCATCGTAGCTTCTAAACGATTGAACCAATTTTGTTTTTTTTTTTGTTTTGTTTGAAAGGTGATTTGATCGGGAGTGTTCTAAAATAAAAATAAAGAAAGAAGTAAATCTGTTCAGCCGTTTTTAGAGGTTTAGCTTTTATCGGGGATTCTTTTAATTTTAAATTTTATTACAGATTGAGACTGACATCGAACGTTCTTAGAAATATGAAAATTGTAAAAAAATCTGACTTCTTACGGTAAGTTATATTTGCATCTGTTCACACAACCACGAAACATCGACTTAAAGTTCAAAGTACAAATAGTGGCAATGGATGGTAATGAGGTATTTAATAGACCTTCTAACTCAGCAGTCTGAACGTAATCCGAACAGCTAAACTGCTCGAACAAAATCTCGGTTACCTAATCATACATTTCACTGAATATTCTCACTTGATCGAGCCTGCCCAAACACTATCCTATATTAAATTGTTTCCCTCTACCAGATTTAGCCGGGTATTAAGGGATTTGGCCCTAAACCCCTTTAACATACCTACCGGAGCTTAACGGCTTCAACTAGAATCCCCAAGCTAATTAATAATTGGACTCGTTAATCCTCTTTGTTTTGGAAATTGTCTTACATAAAGCGATGGGTCCCATGATTTGGGCCCCAAACATGTCCGCATTAAAACGAAAATCTTCCAATCTTCCGTTTCAGCACACACATAGAATAGAATAGAGTACTCTTTATTCATCATCATCTGCCTCAGGTCGGCTTTCAGGCTTACCGGACGCAGCTGAATACCAGTATTTTACATGGAGCGACTGCCTATCTGACCTCCACAACCCAGTAACTGGGTAATACGATACCCCTTGGTAAGACTGGTTGTCAACTTTCGGGCTTCTGACGACCCGTAACGACTGTCTCAAGATCCAGAATGACGGCCGGAACCAACGGCTTAACGTGCTTTCCGAGGTATGGGGGTCGGTAAAGACGGACTTACTACTGTATAGAATCCAGTTCTTCTAACTGAACAGACAGCAGTGCGGCTGGGGAGTTTGTTGCACCACTTCTTCTTCCCAGCTAAAGCACTAGGAAGTGGTGAAGGGCGGGCGTTTTTGGGGAACTGTCTTATACAAGGTGTCGTTTTGCATCCTCGTCAAATTCGAGGAGGTAACTATGCTAATGATTCTCGACACGAATCAATAATAAAATAAGTAGGTACTTATTTTTATTTTTTATAATTTTTGGAAATCGGCATGTGTACCGTGTTATACCGTCCTGTAACTGCGCTGTAACTGTAACGCACGCATACAGCGACATAGTCGTGCGACACTGCCTACCGCATACGCAACGGGGCGATTCATTTCTTTGAAAGTGGAGTATTCTAAAACACTGTCAAACTTAAATATCTAAAAAAACAAGTATCTATTAATTATTGAGCAGGATCGTAATTTTATTTGATTATTTATGTATTTCATAACAGCCTCCTGAAATTTGACGAGGATGCAAAACGACACGTTGTATATGTTTGACGTTCAAAAAGTGCTGATTCTCAGCCTAGTTTGAATAAATTACTTTTGATTTGTGATTTTGGTCACCCATCCACGGACCGACCGCGGCAAGCGTAGCTTAACCTGATCGATCGACTCGTGCAGCTGTTATTATTTAGCCACAAGCCCCTCAGAATACTCTTTATTATGTAAACCATAAAAATTACAGATATAAATGTAGAAATTTTACATAGGGTGACACAATACAACACACACACAAAACAAAATTACGCCTGTTTCCCGACGGGGTAGACAGGGACAGTACAACCGCATATTGCCAGTCATGTTCAAGGCCATGTAAAATAAGCAACAACCCTATTGCCATCAATCAAACACAAATCTTGACTCCAGCCTGCTATTGGAAATTCTTAAAGAAAACCCCAATATCAAGGCCAGAATTTTTCCGATAAATAATAAAAATTTCGTGTGATGACGTATAAATTATAAATAAATAATAATAATATGAGACAACATCCACAGGTCCCAAAGTAGGTAAAACCTGTACTTTATTTTATTTTTTTGTTTCCGGGGTTGAAAATCCTCATGGATGTCCGCAGCGACTAGTCAATGCCTACTTCTGAGATGAGGGCACGGCGCGGCTACTCCCAAGCGGCACACTCTGCCAGCGTATGCCACGCTGTGTCCTCCCGGCAGTCGACGCAGTGGTGACACCGGGCGTCCGGCTCCCTGTTTATGCGACACAGGTACTTCCCGAAGCAACCATGCCCCGAGAGCACCTGCGCCGCAGGGAGCCGTGCCTCCTCCCAAGCCAGCGAAACCTGTACTACGGTAACCTGATGACTGATATACATACTTATATACATATACACACCCAGACACAGATCAAACAAACATGCACTCAAATGTTTGACTTGTCCGGGGATCGAACCCGGGATCAGCGGCTCAGAAGGCAGGGTCACTACCAACTGCACCAACCGGTCAGTTATTAATGAGTATTCTAAAATTAAGCCTGTATACAAGCCTCCGGTATATTATTTAATCTGGTCCTTTGAAGCCGAATTATTAATGTTTAGAATCGTACCTATCAAAGAAACCGCGCCGACAGATGTATTTAAATAATTTATTTTTATCTGTCTCCGGACGACTTTCCCTTGTGACTAATATTTCAAGAAGTCGCTTAGTAAGAGGATCCTATCTTAATTGAAGCCAAAGACATTTAGACTAAGTGTACCTGCTAAATCTTTACGAGGGTTAAAAATAGCTACTAATTAATCACTAACATCCCTCTAGTGTCCTATCAGTTCTCCCCTTAAGGCAAAGAATACAAAAATAGATTTGTGGGGCCTATCTTAAGAGAGACACCACAAAGTCTTAGTATTTAATCTACGTTTCGACGGTGAAGTGACAATTACTTTTAACTGCCGAAGTCAACAATTCACAGAAAGTAAAAAAAACATTTAATCTCTTGACATAAATTAATTAATCGAAGTGGCAATAACTTCTAACTGTCAACACGTATCCCATAGAAGCTAGGAGGTAATGTCATAGACACGCTGGAGCTGGTTTAGTTCGATGGTATTTCTACACTCTGATGTATGATAGTAAATGATGTTGCAATACTTGCAATTAAAAGTTGATAAGAGGTTGTACTAGAACGTGCAAATTTGACTTTGCAATTCAAAATCATAAAAATTGTGAATTCCTCGAAAAATTACATATTGGAGGTACATTCATCTTAAATGTAGGTAACGAGTGTGTCATCTGCACATTCTGTACATCAAACTACTTATGTAACTGTGTGCCAAACTAATTGCTGGGAAATGACTTTTATTTTTGGTGTGGAAATTGGGCAGGGTGGGTGCATGTACAGGGATTGTGGGAAATTTATAGTTACGTTATAACATTTAAAATTTATTTTAAATCAAAAAGAGTTATCTCCGAACAAGAAAATGACCATAATAACGGGAAAACAAGTGAATCTCGACTTCGTTTAGGGTATTATACGCCCGTTATGTGGCCGAGAAGTATTGACTAATCAATATTAATAAACTATTCTCAAACTTCGACCCTTAGGTATACTACAAAGGTACTTCAGAACGTTAACAAGAACATCCAAAACGGATCCAACCACTTGGAAATTATTAGGGTCCAGTTGAATTAATTAAAGTTTCACTAAACACTGTATTTGAAGGTCCTAAAATTAATCTGACGTTAAAACCACTTCGGATTGTACAGATGGTCAGTTCAGCTGAAAGTTTCAACATAATTACTGTAACTATCGCTAACAAGCCCTGTCTGATACTTGGGTTTTATATTGTGCCTTTGGCCTTTTAAATTTTCTGAGAATTTTTAGTATAAAGCTTAATTAACAGACTAACATTGACCAATCACAAAAGCTTGGCGGAGTACAGTCAAAGGTACATTGACCGTTTTTAATAAGCCAATTTAATTTTTTTTTTTTAATCCAACGATCGCCTCAAACCTTCAAGTCCAAATACTCGTACTCTTGAACTAATTAAAGAGCATTCAATCGTGAAGCTTTTTACAAAGTTGTATTTTTGTTTTGTTAATTTGCTTACTAATAAGTCCCTAATAAGTAATTATATAAAAGAAAGTGAATTCATTCTATTATTCACTTGGTACTTTAACAAGGGTTCGACTTTAAATAGCTAAAAAGACCAACTTTACAAAGCTACACAATCGAACCCAAGGACCAATAAAAACAATTAGATACAAGCCGCCAATACAAATTAAGAAGCCGCGTTTGGAATTTCGTTAATTGAACAAAAGGATATCCGGCCCCGATAATGAGAATTGTACGAAAATCGCGAAACAACGGGCGAGAACTCCCAAAATTGTACCTTTACAGCCGACGAAAATCATCTAATTACGTACTTTTTAGATGTAGAAGACCCAAAATTGTAATTCGAGCGAAATAATTCTACTTGAATTTATGGCTTATTATATTCGAGAGACACGGCATTTTGTAGGAATACATTCAGCTCGTTTATGGAAATGCCTCATGAATTACGTTTCTTTTGGCGGTTTTCACATATGGCTCGTCAAAAGATAAGCTCGGCTGTACCTCCTCATTATGCCCGAAATAATAACAATCATTCACGAGTTTAAATTGTTCCGAAATTCTTCTGGGAGAGCTGGCAGTCAGCCGGCTTTAGATGTACGAGAAGTAATCAACAAACGTGGAGTTAAATTAAGCAATTTTTCATTGAAGTGGTTTTGTAGTCGTTAGGAAGTATCCGTGCGCACCATTAAATAATGTTTAGTTTTTATCTTAGTTTTAGTTAGAAGGATATAAAATATTGTAATTGGGACAGGCACAGGAAATACAAACAGTAAAACAAGAGCAATTAAAATAAAAAACATACCTGTGCGAGGCTAAAAAGACTCATATCAGAATAATGCTGCGATATTTAAAAAATAAATACCGCAGCGCTGGTATTCTGATAGGGCTCGCTGTGATGCCACGGACCGACCTACGGACTTATATGGATAAATATGGATAAATGCCAATAGGGGATTTATAAAAAAAAAGTTTTAAAATACACACCACAACATCCCTCGTCACTTGTGAGTTGTGTTGTTTTCTACAACACTTCTGTGATATTTTTTGCAATCATTTACAAGCGTTTTATTCATAAGTGAGCAAAAACCTCCTTTGAAGAAACGTTTTGGTTATTTTTAGTTAACCTATATTGTAAAGGTCTCCCCTATGTATTTGAACGGAATAAGCGTTTGTAAAACATTAAACCTACATTATTTGATTGAATACCACCACAAAATGGTTAACAAAAATTAACCTATTTTTAGCAATTACTCTTCACAGTCGTTAACAGACTCGAAGTAAAAATCAAAAGAGAAAAAATATAAAAAATAAAGGAGAAATTCCTAGTATGGGGCAACGTTATAATTAAAAAAAAATAAAAATAAAAAGATCACCGTCACGAGCCAACTTTAATACGGTAAAAAAATACAACACAAACTAAAAATGGCGAGCGGTGCATTATTCAGCAAGGATTTACTACGATCCAGTGCAATAGGGCAGTCAATGGAAAACCACCCGTTTTTATAAGCAGGGAAGAAACAATGTGGGCTTTTCCAGATCTATTTTCTATTGTTTCGTTGACAGTGGGAGTTAACAATGAAAATTAATCGTAGCGTGATGGCGCCTGCGCTATGAGTTAAGTTAGTATTGCATTTAGGTCTAACCATTCCTGTGATCGAAATCGCAGTCCATGTGCTTCAGTTCTGCCAGGGTTGCGGGAAAGTCCGAGAGGGTTACCGTGGCCCCTGGCACAGGCAAGGCAACTGAAGGAACACGGGTGGGTCTTAGTCAGTAAGAGTCTGGCACGCCCTCCCGCTCTGACCAGAGCGGGAGAAGATATTTGATGATTCCCCACCCACAAAAAAAATGTGCTTAAGATAGGCTTCCCGAAGTGGCTCTATAACTCCCGTGAAGAGCTCGTGTCTTCGACCTTCTTTTAAGAACAGTTTTTTTAGGGTGTCTATAGCAAATTGGCCAAGGGGGACGTCCGAAACTGTTTACCGAGCCGATGACTACGAGTAACGAACAAAAAGCGACAATTATTATTTCAACTAGATAACATAGTATTTATTTGTGAATTTTGGTACTAAATACCAATGCATCATCATCAACACCTCCTTAAACCGTTCACATAAGTACCTACCTTTTTTTTTTTTTTTGTGGGTGGGAAATCATCAAATAACTTCTCCCGCTCTGGGCAGAGCAGGAGGGCGTGTCAGACTCTTACTGACTAAAACCCACCCGTGTTCCTTCAGTTGCCTGTCCCAGGGGCCACGGTAACCCTCTTGGACTTTTCCGCAACCCTAGCAGGCATCAGTCCTAGCAAACCCCGTCATTGGTGCTGACATCTCTTTGAGGCGCGCGTGGAACACAACGCGCCGTCGACCCGGGCCTGGTCCTTACCGAACGGCGAGCTGCCCATTGCTCGCCGTTCGCAAGCCCGCGCCTACGGTGGCCGGGAATCGGCCTGCGATTCCCGACGCCCAGGGCGTCTCCTGCGGCGGCTAGGGGCGTGAGGGCGCAAATTTACCTACCTAAGTAAACATGCTCATGTTCTACAACTGGTGAGCCAGTTTTTCATAATTTTCCACTCGACCACTAGTTTAGCTTCTATAACTTGCATAAAAGTATTGTTGTTCACAATGATTAGTGCCCTTTGCACAAGTTAACAACTGCTAGTTTTTAACAGTGTATGTTGCTGTAAACTATAGGAATCCCGACTTATATGTAGCTATTTAAATAACATTAACACAAAATAATCAAATACAAAAATTACGCCTATATTCCCCGAAGGGTTGGGCAGAAGTGTATAGGTACATCGACATTTCGCCAGTCATATTGATGTGCATAGGGCGAGCCTATTTTCATTAATCGAGTACAAAACCTCTAGACAGCAGGCGGCTACTGAGAAATCTCTCAAAACTTAGTTATTACTATTAGAAACTCAATTGCTACAAAAACATATTTTTTAGCAATCTGTTTTGGCTTTGATAGTCATTTAGTCAATTATTTTTTAATAGACTTTGATATAGATTGTATTAGAAAAACGATTAGGTAATACGTCAGATGACGTTGCACTGTAATAAATCTTGTTCGTGCCAAGAAAATTAAAGTTATATTAAACTTTCAACAAAATCATGATGCTGCTGAAATGATGTGCTTTAGCTGCTTGTGATGTTGAATCCATTAAAGTGTTTTAACATTTATAGATAACTAGAGACCAGAGAAAACATCGAGATTTATTTATAATTCGTAAGTTTATTATTAATCTTCCAGTATCAATTCTCTAGATGGTAGTGAACACCGCATCTTGAACCACGCCAAAAGATTCACCGCTGAAGCTCGACCTGAATCAACCAGGCTGCGACGCCGTTTAAATATGATAAATATCACGAGTGTATCCACTAGTCCAATGCCTACTTTAGGATGCATATCCGGTATGGCTCGCAATCCTTCCTATCCTAAAGGCACGGCTTCCCTACCATTATGGCGCCCCCCGTCTACTCCTTAATATGCAATTTGTAGCACCATGAAACATGAGGCTTCAGGGGCTAGTGCAAATGGTGGGGTTCAGTCGATTAATCGAGTCTGGTCAAACCACGCTGGGATCGGTGCAATACCTTCGTTCATTCATTCATTCATAGATGATAGTGAAAATCGTGTCAAAATCCATTCTGTGGCTTGGAAGATATTAGCGGTCAAACAGATATTCACGGAAGGTGACTTTGATCTATACCTACTATGTATCGAATTGTCAATAACTTTGGTACAATAGAATAAAACAGAATAATTACTTTTTATTGTATACACCACTAGCTACTGCCCGTGACTTCGTCCGGGAAATTGCTCGTGCCCCTGGCCCACCCCGTCGCATCGCATCACCTGCCCGCACTATAACTTCGTTTTCGCTTAGCGTTCCTTCTGACTTTATTTTTATTTTTGCTAGGCTCCTGAGGGTCATAGCGTGATGTTAAATATTTTATAGCCTTTCTCAAAAATTGGGCTATCAAATGGAAAAATAAAACACCTGTTTTGGGTTCGAACCTACGACCTAAAACTCGTAAGTCGCGGCCGTTATCACTGGGCCACCACTGATCTAAACCGCTGTATCTAAACAGCTGGGTCTAAACCGCTGGGTCTAAACAGCTGGGTTTAAACCGCTGGGTCTAAACAGCTGGGTTTAAACCGCTGGGTCTAAAAGCTTGAAATTTTGCAAGAAAGTGAGCACTAAGGTCTGATTTTGGATAATTCATCCCCTGATTCCCGAGCAGTGGTGGCCCAGTGGTAACGGCCGCGACTTTCGAGTTATAGGTCTTAGGTTCGAACCCAGACAGGCGCTTTACTTTGTGTAAATTATTTCATCACCACTGCTCTCAAAACGGTGCGTGGTGAAGGAAAAAATCGTGAGAAAACCGTCATGTCCTAGAACCAACCTAGAAAATCGAAGACACGGGATATCTAACAACCTGCACACTGGGCCCGCGTGGTGGATTACGGCCCACTACGTCTCACCGAAAGGAGGCCTGTGTCCCAGCAGTGGGAACAGTATAGGCTGATTATGCTTATGCTATACCCTAAAGGTCCATTTTTTTTCCAATGGGATATACCATCGGTAAAAATTGGCAAGCAGTGGCTTGTAATAACAAAACACAATGTAAAAGGAATATCCATAACAATTTCAAATAAGGATTATGTGAAAAGCTGAATAATTAATTTAGCCGTAACAGAATAAAAACGGTTTCAATAGATCATAAACACGTGAGCCGAAGGTCGGTGCGGTTTTAATTATGCCGGTGATCCACTTGTCATGCGAAAGCAAAGGGGTTACTGATAATGGCGGTACTATATATAATCCTCGAGCTTTGAACAAAAAATACACTGTAAATCACCATAAATCAAATGTTTAACGTATCTAGATTTTTATATACACTGTTAGGTACGGGCTTTTCAATACATAAAATGAACTTTTATATTCTAATACACAGCTGTCAGCCGCCGGGGCTGACACTCGATTTACTTCTTCTTCTAAATATGGAGTGGTGTTTATCTCGACATATTGCCAATAACTTCCAACTGTGATGGAGATCAGTTCGCAGTCATCTAGAAGCATCTAAAGCCTCTACGATATTATGGGTAACTAGGTACATACCTACATACAGGCACAGTTGCTGAGTAAAACGCTACGGTGAATTGCCACCATTGCGGATTTGGCTTGGATTCTGCACAGCACACGCTCGAGGACTGCACTGCGTAGGATTCTGAACGGGTCCTGGTCGCCAGGTCAAGGTGAGACCTGTCTCTGCCAGCAGCAGTTGCGTCTATGCTGGTGGAGTCGGAAACCTAAAGCGAAATAGCCTCCTTCTGTGAGACCGTGATGATCTAGAAGGTGGCTGTCGCGCGGAATCGTGAGAAGCAGCACGTGAGCACGTGCACATTTCGGATTTGGGGAGACCCCTTTAGAGCCTCAGCACAGAAAAAATCGCGTGCATCGACTCTGCATTTGCAGATTTCAACATGCGCAAATATCCAGACCAGAAACAACTGTCTTCAGATGATATAGACCACACAAAGCTTTGATCCGTACAGTTTACATTTACAATCCTTTAGCCACTGCGCCTGTCAGGCCGTCATGGGCGAAACTGGACCATGGACTTACACCAAAAATTACAAGAAGTTTAAATATCCACATGAAGAATACTTAATCTAAGTAAGAAATCTCTCAAATTAATGGACCACAAACGTTTCAAAATGTCAGAGTATCTCTGCAAATATACTTTTTCATGAAACTCTACGGAGTAAAAGTTACTACCCGAATTTTAGTTTCCCGCATTTACCTGCGACACTGATGAATGGTTTTAACGTCACCAACTTCCGAACTGCTGGGTAAGCCGGGATCCCATTTGCATGAAATCCAGCCCCGGATAATGTAATATCTTCCTCTACCTTAACTTTAGCCGGGTGGGTAGTGTCTACGTAATGTTATGCTTTTTTGTAAAGTGGTCTTTAGTTCCGCGCGCCATTTTTCCTTAATCAATTAATTTACATAAGGACCAGGTAGCTTTTTGTTTAAGTCTTCAAAAGACTTATAGGTACACTAGCTTTTGCCCGCGGCTTATCGCTTGTGTGGATATCACAAATAATTTTATGTGACTGTACTACCGCGATAAATATTACATATTATCCTATGTCCTAACTCAGGCCTACCTGTATGCCAAATTTTGTTGAAATCGGTTTCTCCGCAAACTAAACTCTTCCCCAACTTAATATACAGACAGAGTTTATAATATTCGTATGGATTTAAGACAAAGTAGCAAAACTCTTTGTAAAGTAAATCGTTCACTGTACCAAATTTATTTTTCACTTCAAAGGTTTGAACCCAACAGCCCTGTACTGAAGCCAGTACAAAACTTCCTGTTCCACAAAATTAATATTCGATAATTAATAACAGCAAAGCGTTCGCTTGCTCAATAACCTGGTTACACTTTGAATTACCTACGAGACTCCTCATCAGCCAATTTATTAACTTATTAAGCAATTATAGGATTTTCCATTAGTGACGTATCTGCACGTGCGTGCATAGATCGGTGATTTGATTTGATTACTTACCAATTAGAAAGAAAAGGAAACAGAGAAAGAAACAAGAATGGGTTTATTTTTCACAGAAACAAGTGCATACAAAAAAGATAATTAGCTCTAATAAATAAGAAAAATAAAAACAAAAAGATCTATGATCACGAGCAAACACAAAATATACACAAAAGCCATATACAAAATTACAATTCATTAAAATTAAATTACCTGTGGCAGTGCAAAGGTTTCGTGGAGTATTGGTTATTAATTAACTGTGGAATATCAAGTAATATGTGATTCCAAGTCATGTAATTAAAATCAAATTCTATCTCAAGGTATCGAAGACGTAAAAGATTATTAAGGGGTTAGGGACCTAAACCTATCAAGTTGGCAGTTAGAGTATAAGTAGCGCTTTCTTATTAGAAACAAATACCTACCTATATGTGGTTACCAAAGCTTCAGCCAAATAAACGTGGTGATTCATCCTATGATTTCTCAAAGTCCCTCAACTACCTTACGACATCCTTGGTTGGGGTAGCAGTGGTGTCCCTTTCGCCAAGAACCACGCGGAACGATAGAAGTGTTACTAAATGTGGGTTAAATAAATCACTTTCAACTCCAAGTATGAATGTGTGGGGTGCATGTTGAAGAGCCTCCTCGTGGCGCACCCTGGGCAACGTCAGCTCCCATTGCCCGCCAGGTTTTGGTGGGCCATGGGGGCTGGCGGCTAATCTTCAACAAACGAGGAAAGGTCATGGTTCCAATCACCGATCATGCTTGATGGTCGGTGAAGGGAACCGGGCTACAGAGGGTCAATACGCCCACTCCTCCTCTGCTTTCAGAGGAAGTTGAGTGGGCGAAGACGGAGAAGGGCCGCCGCTGCGGTGCAGGCGCACCAAAGCGGCGCGTGTTTCTCTCCTTGAGGAGTATTCCTCGAGGAGTGAACTTTCGGCGGGTTCGCTGAGTCGGGTTGGCCGGACAGCGAACGGAGGCATGTCTAATGCCGCCGCCGGGGGCTTGGCTTAATTGCCTGGCCCAGAGGAAGGCTACCTCTAAGATAAAAAACCACCCAATCCTAAGCTTCGAAGCGCGGTGAGAGGATGAATGGCTGGAGGGAGTCCAGTCGTTAGCGCTTCCCCTGCAGAGCACTGCCGCACTGCCACACTGCCGCACTCTGCAGTATGTAGGCTTACCGGGCATCTAGGCTCTGCCCGGTGGACATATTTACCTATATTTACTCGTGGGATTAACTATGAAAAATAAATTAAAAAAAAACAAAAAGGACGTAGAGGAGGGGAGTGATGCGGGGTCGGAGTCCGACGCCGCATCAAGCCAGAGCTCGGAGCGCGAATTGGAGGGGGCTGCTGGGAGGAACCGAAGGTTCTTCCTGAAGCGCCCCAAATCGGGGGAGGGCCAGGGGTCGTCCTCCGAAGAGTGGACCTCGGGCCCCAAAAAAATCCACTCCAGCCGGCGGGGAGGGGCCCGGGAAAAAGGTTTGGGCAGAGGGCTCGCCACCCCGGAGGAGGCCAATGAGTTAAGCCGAGCCAGCCCTGCCGAGCCGGCCCAGCGACCCGCCATGGAGGAGAACCACCCAGGAGTGACCGGCCGCAGGGCGGCCATGTCAGAGTCCTCAGGTGGTGAGCCGGTCGCCGCTGGCGGCTCCAACTCGGAGCGAGCGGCCAGGTTTGCGGAGGTCGTGGCAGCCGCGATAAAGGAGGTGGCCGTGAAGAGGATTAAGTCCTCTAAAGACAAGGCCATATCCGCGGCCACGGCCTCCATTATAGCGGCAGCGGAGGTCATTCAACCTGGGCCTCCGTCCGACGTAATGTCCGAAATGCGGGCAGAGGTCGCCCGCTTGACAGCCGCCTTGGAGCAAAGTCAAAGTCAAAGCATTTATTTCAAATAGGCACATAAAAGGCACTTTTGAACGTCAACATTTACATTTAAATAGAATTTATTCTAGTCGCCCCTTCCAAAAGGTAGTTTCGTATGGAGAAGAATGGGCAAGAAACTCCATCGTTACTCTTTTAAAATGTGTTACAATACTTTGTATACATTAATTATATAATTATATGTGAAGACGATGCACCTATAATAAAAATTACCCTACCAAAATAGGTAAAAAGAATTTAATAAACGTAGCAATGATAAATAAGTTAATTAAATGATAGATACATGGTGTTCACATATTTACAAACATTGTAAAAGTATACGATTTCCCAAATTATGTAACCAATTAATATGTCAGTGTGTGAGTTAAAGTAGTCACAGAATGTAAACCAATGTCATAAAAATAACAAACCATACAATTAAAGTAGCAACAAGTTTTAATTTTGTCAAGATCCTAGATTGTCCTGTGGAGCTGGACCAGCATGTTTCCAAGCATTCTTATCTTGGATATAATCCTCTAATTTGTAATATGCTTGTTTACACAGTGAACTTTTTATATGAGTTTTAAATTTTCTTTCATTTAATTGCAATATATTACAAGGTATTTTGTTGTAGCATTTAACACAGTACCCCATAAAAGATGTATGTATTTTAGCTAATCTGAAAAATGGTTGATCAATTTTATCTTTATTTCTTGTATTAAAATTATGTCTATCACTTATTATATTAAAAAGATGTAGATTTTTTCTTACGTACATAATATTTTCATAGATGAATTGGCAAGGTACCGTCATAATATTAATCCTTTTAAATAGTTCCCTGAGAGATTCGCGTTGACGTAGATTATAAATGGCTCTGACAGCTCTCTTTTGCAAAATAAAGATGGATTCAATGTCAGCCGCCCGACCCCACAGTAAAATGCCATACGACATAATGCTGTGGAAGTAGCTAAAATAGACCAAACGCGCGGTTTCTACATCTGTTAACTGTCTTATCTTTCTAACAGCATAAGCGGCCGAGCTTAGCCGCCCCGCAAGAGATGTTATATGAGGTCCCCATTGTAATTTCTCGTCTAGCGTGATTCCCAGAAAAACTGTGTGATTAATTAATTCCAGTTTTTCTCCATTCAACATGATGTCACACTCGCTACTTCTTACATTCGGTAATTTAAATTTAATGCATTTGGTTTTTTTACCATTTAGTACCAAATTATTTACCGTAAACCAATCATGGACCTGAAGAATAGAGCTATTCACGTCGTCAAGATTTTGTGACCGTCGGTCTATCTTAAATATCAATGATGTGTCATCTGCAAATAACACCATCTTCGGTTGATTTTGAAGTAATTGGGGTAAATCATTTATATAAACTAAAAAGAGGAATGGACCCAATATCGAACCTTGAGGAACGCCCATTGCCATTTCAGACCCTAATGAGTTTACGCCGTTTACTTGAACTGTAACTTTTCTATCTTTCAGGTATGATCTGAGTAAATCAAGAGCTGTATTTCTAATCCCATAGTGCTCTAGTTTCAGCAGAAGTGTCTGATGGTTTACGCAATCGAACGCCTTAGAGAGGTCGCAAAAGATACCAATGGCATCTTGTGCTTCTTCCCAGGCGTTAAAAATGTTCTTTATTAGGGTGACACCAGCGTCAGTGGTACAACGCCCTTTGGTGAAACCGTACTGTTGTTCATGAAAGATGGAATTTTTATTAAAGTGACGTAACATTTGATTGAGCATCAACTTTTCAAACACCTTACTGAGAACGGGCAGAATTGACACAGGCCTATAATTGTTGGGTTCTTTACTATCACCGGATTTGAACAAAGGAACTATTTTACTATGTTTCATGAGATCCGGAAAGACTCCTTGGTCTACACTGGTGTTAAATATAAATGCTAAATAGGGCGCTATGGTTTCAATGATAGGTCTACAGACTTTTACAGACATTCCCCAGAGATCTTCAGTGGATTTAATTTTTAGATCTTTAAAGGCTCTTATAACAGCCTGGGGGTTTGTATGCTGAAACCTAAACTCCAAAGGGCATGCCTTTACATTCGTTCTAAGTAAGGCAGCAGAAAGCGCGGGCGAGGATTTTAAAGCTTTAGTGGTTTTGAGGGGAATACTACTAAAAAAGTTTTCAAATTCCTGAGCTATTTCTACATCTGAGCTGATGAGGCCATGTGCAGTCTCTAAATTAATTTCCGTATTACGGTGTTTTTGCCTACCTGTTTCATTATTTATTATTTGCCAGGTAGTTTTTATTTTATCATCAGCTGATTTTATTTTATTGCTAATATAAAGAGCTTTAGCTATTCGGCACACACTTTTAAAAGTTTTTGAATATTTTGCAACATACTGTTCAAAGCTTTTATTATTCATGTGTTGCTTTAGGCCATACAGTTCAAAAAGTTTCCCCCTGCTTTTACGAATACCTGGAGTCGCCCAATCACTAAATAAGAACTTTGTATAAATACTTTTAGTCTTTAGTGGAAAAGTGTTATTAAATTGCGTGTTTAATAGTGAAAAGAACTCGGCGTAGAACTCATTTGGGTCACATATATTATTAAAACCATGAACACATAATTTATTGGCCAAAGAATTATTTAATTTCTCTATGTTTTTACATGTTATTGGCCTAAACCTTATTTGAATTTTTTGTAAAGGCATGTAGGTTCAAAACGTTATTGTTTGTCCACTGTGATCAGATGGCAACTTATTTACAATTTGTTTGTGTAAGTAATCACAATTACAAAAAATATTATCTATACAAGTGGCAGAAGAAGCTGTCACTCGGGTTGGCTCCATAAAAATATTTGACAAATCAAATGACCTAAAAAGACTTAATAATCTGACAGTATTTGAGTTATTTTCTAATAAATTAATATTGAAATCACCACATACGATTATTGACTTACTACTAGCACTAAGTTTCTTTAGCACATCTTCCATTACAGAATCAAACACAGATAGATTCTGGTAACTTGGAGGTCTGTATACGCAAACTATAACATGCTTATCAAGCTCAACACAGGACAATTCAATGGTGTGTTCAACAGACAGTCCGATGATGTCTTTTCGTTCTTTCGATTTAATCGAATTTTTTATTAATATTAATGACCCACCATGTATCATACGTTTTCGGCTGAATTGAGCTTCTCCGGAAGGAGAATGAGGAGCTCCGAGCACACCTGGCCGGGCGGCAAGCAGCCGGCCCCAGGAAGGTGCCACAGGACGGGGCGCAGCAGCATGGGCAGGTACGGCCCGTGCCTGCGGAAGACCGGGTTCTGACCCTGGTGCGGCAGGAGCTGGCTGCCTTCCAGAGTCGGTTTTCCGCCCTGGAGGCCATTGTCTTGCGCCCCCCACTAGCGGCGAGCCAGCCGGCCGCGGGCCGGCAGAAGGTGGTCTCTTTTGCCGCCGTCGCAGCTGGCGCGGCCAAACCTGGCTCATCGGGGCAGAGGAAGGCCCTCTCCGTGCCGAAACCTGCGGGGCCGCCCATGCTCAGGGAGGGCGGGGCGGCTACACAGACGGCGAGGGTGCCGGCCCTGGCTGCAGGACGGCCGCCCCCACCTCCTATATCTCCTCCGGCTGGCGCCGAATGGCACGTAGCCGGGGAGAACAGGAAGGCCGGTAAGGTGGCAAGGGCGGCCAAAAGGAAGGAGAGGCGGCAGCGGCAAAAAGCGCGAAGCGTTACGGCTAGGCTCCGCGCCCCGAAATCCGCAGCTGTAGTGATTACGCTACAGCCGGAAGCGAAAACGAAGGGCGTGTCCTACCGCGACGTGCTAGCCAAGGTGGGGAAGGCGGTGAGCCTCGAGGAGATCGGCGCCACCGAAGGCATCCGGGTGAGACTCACGGCGACTGGGGCCCGGATGCTCCAGATCCCCGGTGCGGCCAGCGGCCCGGCCGCTGACGCTCTGGCCGAAAGGCTTAAGGCATCCTTAAATGCGGACGAGGCCCGAGTGTCCAGGCCCACCAAGTGCGCTGACATGCGCATCCTGGGCCTGGACGACTCGGTGACGGAGGGAGAGGTGGTGGCCGCTGTCGTTAGGACTGGAGGGTGCTCTGCCGAGCAGGTGAGGACAGGCGCCATCGGTCCTGATTTCAAGGGGATGCGAGCCGTTACGGTGTGCTGCCCCGTGTCGGCGGCCAAAAAAATAGCCGAGGGCCGTAGGCTACTGGTGGGCTGGGTTTCCGCGCAGGTGAAACTGCTGGAACCCAGACCTCTGAGGTGCTTCCGCTGCCAGGTGGGCAACCACGTGGGAGCTAAATGCACCTCGGAGATGGACCGTCGCCACCACTGCTTCCGCTGTGGTCAGCCCTGTCACAAGGCCGGGTCTTGTAATGCCGCACCGCACTGCACCGTATGTGCGGCAGCTGGCAAGCCAGCCGATCACCGGATGGGGAGCAAGGCCTGCGCTCCACCCGCCAGAGCTAGGGGCAGGGGCAAGCCCTCCGCCACCGCCGTCACTGCCGCAGCCGCCGCCACTGCCGTTGCCGCTGCCGCCTCGACCGCCGTCGTCGCTGCCGTCACCACTGCGGCGGGGCCCTCACAGAGGGCTCGGGAGGAGGCTTACATGGAGTGCCCATAACGGCCCCATTACGCCTCCTCCAGGCGAACATCAACCACTGCGCCTCCGCTCAGGATCTGTTGCTCCAGAGCATGGCGCAGTGGTCGATTAACATCGCCGTGGTCGCTGAGCCGTACTTTGTCCCGCCCAGGGATGACTGGGTGGAGGACCTGAGCGGCTCAGTGACCCTAATTTCGTCGGCCGCCGCCGGTACTCCGTCCCTCGAGGCAGTCACGAGAGGACGGGGTTGCGTGGCAGCACGGTTCGGGGAGATTGTAGTGGTGGGGGTATACTTTTCCCCGAACCGAACTCTTGCCGAGTTCCACAACTCCCTTGCGGAGTTGAAAGTCGTCGTCGTCGGGTTCCGTTCCCTCCCCGTGCTCGTCCTCGGGGATTTCAATGCCAAGAATGTGGCTTGGGGTTCCCGGTATACGGACACACGGGGCAGGATGGTGGAGGACTGGGCTCTGGAGACAGCGCGTCCATGACTGGCGCGTCATAGAGGGGGTGGAGACCTATTCCGACCACCGGTACATCCGGTTTGACGTCTCCGCCCAGACCTCGAGCGCGCTGGTCCGACAGGCCCCGAGTGGTCCGCGGTAGGCGCTGAAGCAGCTGGACCGGGAGCTCCTCCTGGAAGCCTCGATCGTGCAGGCCTGGGTGTCATCACCGGACAGGCCTGCTGACATCAACGTCGAGGCGGAGTGGTTCCGGGAGGCCATGTCCGAAATATGTGACGTGGCAATGCCCCGGGCCCAGCCCGGGCGCGCTCAGCGCCAGGTGTGCTGGTGGTCGCCAGAGTTGACGACTTTACGCAGTGCGTGCGTCGCTGCGCGACGCCGGTACACCAGGCACCGCAGGCTCCGTATTCGCCCTCCGGATACGGAAGCCAATCAGGCGGAGCTGTACGAGGGGTACAGAGCGGCGAAGACCGCCCTCCAAGCGGAGATCCTGCGGGCCAAGGGACTGGACCGCGAGGAGTCGCTGGAGACTCTGAACAGGGACCCGTGGGGACGCCCCTACAAATTGGTGCGTGAGAAGCTCCGCCCATGGGCTCCCCCGCTGACGCAAAGTCTCCGGCCCCAGCTCGTGGAGGACGTGGTGAGCACTCTGTTCCCTTCTAGAGGGGACCATATCTCCCCGCCCATGGCTCCGCCTACTGCGGTGCTGAATGCGGACCACACCGCCGACGACGACGACGATGCTCCGGAGGTGACCGAGGCAGAGCTGCGAGTGGCGGTACGTAGGCTGAGTGCTAAAAATACCGCCCCAGGACCCGACGGCTTACCTGGGAAAGCCTGGGTCCTGGCCTCGGACGCTCTCGGGCCTCGACTAAGCGCATGCATGGAGAGGGGCCAGTTCCCACTTCGTTGGAAGACGGGGAAACTGGTCCTCATCAAGAAGCCGGGGCGCCCAGCGGACTCTCCGTCCGCTTACCGGCCCATCGTGCTGCTCGACGAGGTGGGCAAGCTCTTTGAGAGAGTCATTGCAGACCGCCTCGTCGGGCGGCTGGTGCGGGTGGGGCCGGATTTGGCGGAGAGCCAGTTTGGCTTCCGCAGGGGGCGCTCTACGGTGGACGCCATCATGCACGTGCGGGCCCTCACGACGGGGGATGCTGTGGCCCGGGGTGGGGTCGTCTTGGCGGTGTCTTTAGACATCGCCAATGCCTTCAATACCCTGCCCTGGAGTTGTATCAGGGAGGCACTCCGGTATCACCGGATGCCGACCTACCTCTGTCGTGTGGTCGAGGCCTATTTGACGGACAGGGCCGTCATCTACCCCGGTCACCAGGGAGTATGGAACCGGCAAGAGATGTCGTGCGGTGTCCCACAGGGATCGGTCCTGGGGCCGCATCTGTGGGACATCGGATACGACTGGGTGCTGCGCGCCGACCTCCCTAGCGGCGTCAGCGTGGTTTGTTACGCTGACGACACGCTGGTCCTGGCGCAGGGGAGGTCGCACCAGGCGGCGGCCGAACTAGCGACACGCGGGGTTGCGACGATCGTCGAGAGGATCCGGCAATTGGGACTCGAGGTGGCCCTGCACAAGTCCGAGGCCATGTGTTTTCATGGTCCTCGGAACACGCCACCGTCGGGTTCCCAAATAACGGTAGGAGGGGTTCACATCGGCGTCGAGTCGACGATGAAGTACCTGGGACTCGTCCTCGACAGCCGGTGGAACTTCGTGGAGCAATTCCGACGTTTGGCTCCCAGACTGGAAAGGGCCGGGGCTGCCTTAATGCGGCTCCTGCCCAATCTAGGGGGGCCAAACGCCTCCTGCCGGAGGCTCTACGCGGGGGTCGTGCGGTCCATGGCCCTTTATGGGGCACCGGTGTGGGCGCGTTCCTTGAGGCGGCGGCCAGCCCGCTGGTTGAACGCGCCCCAAAGGGTCATGGCCACCCGGCTGGTCCGGGGATACCGTACGGTCTCCGGTGAGGCGGCGAGCCTCCTTGCCGGATTACCGCCATGGGATCTGGAGGCAAAAGTCCTCGCGCACGTTTGGGAGTGGCGCGAGGAGGCGAAACGCCGGGGCGTAGCTCAGCTGCCGCGAGAAATCACGGTACAGCGGACAGAGCTCCGGTGGGATCTCAGGGCGGCATGGAGAGTGCGATTGTCGCAACCCAGCGCTGGGCACGCCACAATTGCGGCGATAAGTCCCCTCTTTGAGGAGTGGCTAGAGAGGCGCCACGGCGTCCTCACCTTCCGCCTGACGCAGGTCCTCACCGGACACGGTTGTTTCGGGAGGTTCCTGTTCCGGATAAGGCGGGAGGAAACGCCCGGGTGTCACCATTGTGTGGATCGCCCGGAGGACACGGTGGAGCATACGGTGGAGGTCTGCCCGGCTTGGGCGGAGCACCGCCGTGTCCTCGTGGAGGCGATTGGCGGTGGCGATCTCTCGCGCCCGGCCTTGGTCCAGGCCATGGTACGGAGCGAGAGGGCTTGGGAAGCCGTCACCTCCTTCTGCGAAGCAGTAATGTTCGCGAAGGAGGAGGCGGAACGCGTGAGGGAGAAGCAAAATTTGCGCCCTCACGCCCCTAGCCGCCGCAGGAGACGCCCTGGGCGTCGGGAATCGCAGGCCGATTCCCGGCCACCGTAGGCGCGGGCTTGGGAACGGCGAGCAATGGGCAGCTCGCCGTTCGATAAGGACCAGGCCCGGGTCGACGGCGCGTTGTGTTCCACGCGCGCCTCAAAGAGATGTCAGCACCAATGACGGGGTTTGCTAGGACCGATGCCTGCTAGGGTTGCGGAAAAGTCCAAGAGGGTTACCGTGGCCCCTGGCACAGGCAACTGAAGGAACACGGGTGGGTTTTAGTCAGTAACAGTCTGACACGCCCTCCTGCTCTGCCCAGAGCGGGAGAAGTTATTTGATGATTTCCCACCCACAAAAAAAAAAAAAAAAAGTATGAATGTGTAAAATAATAATAATAGGAAGAAAGAAAAATATTTTAATTCGAACACGCACAGGAAATACAAACAATAAAAAGAGAACATTAAATCTAACAAAATCATGATAAAAAATGGGCATTCATGCTTTTAAATTTATCTAAGATAAAATCTAACAAAGTAGTGAAACCAACAAAAATAAAGACATGACCTGTGCGCTACCAAAAAGGCTCCTATCACAGCATGATGCTGCGATATTTAAAACAAATCAAATACCCCAGCGCTGGTATACTTATAGTGCTCGCTATGATGCCACGGGCACACCTACGGACATAAAATAAAGCCTACCAGAAGACATAAAAAATAAAAATAAATAAAATAAACAATAAAATATTATAAAAGTAAATGAAAACCGTATTTCTTACGATTATAATAATTGAATACTACGGTCGACCCACACCTGACGCTCCACCATCGTTATGTCCTTGCTACAGACATACTATTGTCTAATATTCCAAGTATTGATACAGTAAAAAAAACGTATTACAGTTATAACAAGCAACAAATAACAGCATCAGAATAAATAATACTTCAGAGTTGACTGAATATTAGCATTATCAGCCTATAATGTTCCCACTTCTAGGACACAGGCCTTCTCTCTGTGAGCTGTGCAGTGGGCTGTAATCAACCTTGCGGGCCCAGAGCGGATGCACAGTTTCATGTCTTAAATTTTTTGGTTCTAGGACATGCCGATTTCCTCACGATGTTTACCTTCACCGTTTTGAGAGCACTGGTGATGAAATTATTTACACAAAGTAAAGCGCATATCTGGGTTCGAACCTACGACCTACAACTCGTAAGTCGGGGCCGTTACCACTGGACCACCAAGTGTGGCCAAACGTTAAAATAATAATAATAATCAGCATACAATGTCCCACTGCTGGGCAAAGGAGTCCCCATCCTTTTTCCACTCAACTCAATCCTGAGCCAATATGGACCAATACTTCATAGAAGCGTCGAGTTTATGCCGCCATCTACGCCTGGGTCTTCCGCGATGCTGTTGGACCTTTTCAGGAACCCATGTTGTGTGACAACGCAATAAAAACGACCAGACTGTGAACAGCAGGCCACAAATTAAATTAAAACCTGGTACCAAACATTTATCTTAAACACACTAGCCATCTGCGCTTGATAAGGGTCGCGAGAGAAACGTTGTTCACTTAACAAGTGCTTGAAATTCAAGGACAAACCTTTTCGGTCCTTCGGTCTGAATTTGATCGATTTGAAAATTAATTGAGGGATTGAGATTCCTAATTGGAGTGCCGGTAAGAAGAATACTTACTTCTCAGAATGATGTTGTTATAATAACAAACTGGAGCATCGTTTGCAGAGTTACGAGGAGAGAAATTATTGTTACATCTTAAAACGGTTTGTGAAGAGATTTGAAAAGCAATTAGATCATAATGAAAAAATCTGCATCAAACCTTTTATTTTCTTAACAGCAACTAAATAATTAAAGCTATTGTAAACTGAACAGTTTCCAGGAAACTGTTGTTGGTGTAAGTCAACAATTCAGTACAGAAAGCTTGACAAAATTGAAATGTTTTTAATATTACAATGGACGTTTGCTATAAAAGAAAGAAAATTGTGTAGGTCTGTGCTAAATTCACAATTTGAAAAGAATTCGCAAACGAATCTTACGTTTGTCGAAGACTAAATAAAAGGCCAAATCCGATTAATTTATAAATTAATTTTCGTAATAATTGGAAAATATTTAGTGTTTTTCGGATTAAGCTATCAATTTGGAGAATACCGAGTATTTTTTTGTTGTAAATGTAACACTTTACTTGCTAGTAAGTAAACGTTTTTTTCTTTCTTGGTATCTAATTTTCTGGAATTTCTCAAGAGATGTAAACGGCAAGGAGACGCTACCTAAACACTAAATGATCTATGTGGAAAAAAAATACTTCTTCAAATATTCGCAATTCTTCAATTCTACTTACTATCTCAGACATATTCAGAACAGCAATTTAAAAGGCAAGGAATTTTAGACACTGTTGAGCGCATTTCATTCTGTGGACGATGTAAAATTTAAGCAAGCAAGCTAAATGAATATTGTCTGCTACGACCATTTTCCTTCACTGAACGTTAATATAGAGAGGACATTAATCTTAAATTTTGGATCGGAGACCGTTTAATTTGGGTATCTTACGTTTCACCTCACAATCCTCTCTTTGTTTTCTTTTATTATAGCTTTCTCCAGTCATCCAGTCAGTCAGTCCAGTCATTTAATTTAGTTTTAAGTTGTACTCATTGTTAATTTATTTTATTTAGTATTGATGCACTTTTTAGCCTGAGGCACAGGTTCAACCTAGTTCAGGCAAATTAGCAACTGTGCGCTATTTTAATTGTTAAGATATCCATTGTAAATGTATCCCTTTTTTAAATAAACGTTTTATTATTATTATTATTATTATTTTGAACATCTACTTGTCACTTGAAACGATGTTATATGTCTTTTTGTGGTTATATTTTGTTATATTCTTCGATCAACTTTGTTAGTTATTAGTTACATACTTCGATCAACAAAATTGATCAAAGGAGCAGGGGCTCGTTGCTACCCGCCCCTACTCCGTACGGTTTTTACGACTACGTGACAATACATCGAGATGTCTCTAATAATAGGGTATAAAGTATGAAATTGCCGTTTTATTGTATTAGGTACTTCGAATTTACATAGAACCTTCATGGTTTGAGATTAATGGGTGAAACTTTTTTCACATGGTACCTACCTATGAAGTTCTTATTTTAAAAGATGTGCATCATTTGATTATCGACTTTCAGTTGTTTTTTTTATTCAGCTTAGACAAGAAAGATGGATACTTCGAAAATTCGAGTTCCGACGCGGAACTAACGCGGCAGAAACAGCTCGCAATATCAATGTTGCGTTTGGAGAGGGGACTGCTAATGAACGCACCGTGCGATTTTGTTTTAAACGCTTTCGTGATGGAAACTTTGATTTGAAGAAGAACCACGTGGAAGACCGCCCACACAGGTGAATAACAATGAATTGAAAAAGATGGTGGAAGCCGCTCCGAGCCAAACTACCCAGAATTAGCGGCATGGTTTAACGTTACCTTACCAACAATATTTACTAATTTGCGTCAAATCAATAAAATAAAGAAATATGAGAAATGGGTGCCTCATGATTTGACTGATCTGCAGAAAAAAACGCGTGTTGAAACTTGTGTTGCCTTGTTGAATCGATACAGAAATGAAGGAATATCGGATCGAATTGTGACATTTGATGAAAAGTGGATTCTTTACGATAACCTTAAGCGAAAAATGCAATGGCTGACCCCAGGTCAAACGCCGCAACAGTGTCCTAAAGCAAAGCTTACCAATAAAAAGGTAATGGTAACTGTTTGGTGGTCTCAGCATTGTGTAATTCACTATAGCTTTCTCCGATCTGGTCAAGCAATAACGGCAGATGTCTACTGTGCCGAACTCCGAACAATGATAGCAAAACTAGTAGTGAAACAGCCCCGACTCATGAATCGATCTTCACCATTATTGCTCCATGATAACGCGAGACCTCATACAGCACGAGAAACCGTTTTAACTCTACAGGAACTGCAATTAGAGACCATTCGTCACCCTCCGTATTCGCCAGACCTTGCTCCAACGGACTACCATTTTTTTCGAGATATGGTCAATTTTCTACGTGATACAAAGTTTTCTTCTCAGGAGGCAGTACAAAATGCTTTCACACAGTTTGTCGAATCTAGATCACGAGAGTTCTATCGCAAAGGCATAAATGACCTTCCTGTCAGATGGCAGCCATGTATAGATAATAATGGTAATTATTTTGATTAAATAATATGTTAAATTAAAAAAAAATTGTAATTTCAATTTTTCAGTACAAATCGGCAATTTCATACTTTAACCCCTAATATAATATGTAAGTTTAATATTACTGTAACAAAACATGACGAAGGCTTTTGGCATTTCTTCGTTATAATAATAATCCTTTATTTCAGGCCACTAAGACCCATAAAACACAATACATATATGTATAAGCATATGATAATGATAAATGATTTTATTTCTGTAAGTAGGTTTGAACAAACACTTTTACACGTCAATCATATTTTTTTGAAACTAGATGAGGTCGGCGTTTCTATCTGACTACTCTGAGAAGAAAGGCCGAAACAAGTTCAGAGGTCACAGTCTCTTTTAAAGTCCAGACAAAATCTTGGTCAGATCATGTGTGAAGGCTATGTAGATCGGTGTCTGCAATGGCCTTTTGAGGAAAGAACCACACAGATTGAGTGGACCTGTCCAGTCAGTGCACGCAATTGTCAGTAATCGTGCAGCTCAACTTAGACTCAAGGAGCTCAACGATTCGACGAACAATACCAAAGAAAGGACATTTGAGTAGGCCGCATAAATTACTCAAACTGCCAGATCATGTTTACGCTGAGAAAAATACACAAAACAAAATATATATAAAACAATAACTATAAACTAATACATATCTAGAAGTAAAGACTACTGTACACATAATTAATGTATACAAAGTATTGTAACACATTTTAAAAGAGTAACGATGGAGTTTCTTGCCCATTATTCTCCATACGAAACTACCTTTTGGAAGGGGCGACTAGAATCAATTCTATTTAAATGTAAATGTTGACGTTCAAAAGTGCCTTTTACCTATTTGAAATAAATGCTTTGACTTTGACTTTGACACGAAGTGACGGCGTCGAGTTACACTGCGAGGTGTCGCGTAGCTAGCCTTTGGGCCAAAACTCTTCCTTGAGGAAGGTCATCAAATAGTGAGTCGGAACGCGCACCACGAACGACTTGAAATTGTTGTCATGGCGCCCCTCCAACTTCTCCACCCTCGAGGTCCAGTTGTTAAAGTTGACTAATTACAAAAATATCACTTGATTGGGCAGTTGCAATCAGATTAGAATATGGAAACGCGGTGAATTCTATACAGGATAGCAAGACAACCTCCCGCAAGCGTGTATCGACACAAAGTGCTCCTCAATATAAAAATGTACTCTGTGGTGCTCCTTGAGCTCCAAGTCTAACATTATCGTTCACAAACTTCAAAAATATCAAATGCCAACCGACAGGCTACAGCCGTCAACCCAGTGCTGCCACTTCCTATACCAAATGTACTAATTGACGTTTCCGGATAGTAATAATAAAATTAAATGACGTTACTAGAGTGCGCGCAAAATAAGTCTGCGCGGCCGAAATCGGAAATATCATAAGATCATAAATAAAACACAATTGTTCTACAAAAATTACAACAATTATAACTACGTAAGTTCTCAGTAACCAACCCACTTTTCTACATTATTCTTCTACGTGATTCTAATTAAGATCACTTAGAACAATAATAACATTAAATAAAATCTTACATTATATAAAATCTACGTTAAATAATAATAGTACTTAAAGCCATTTGAGAAATATCGTCATCTTTATTACTACCTATAAAATGTAAGCGTTTCTCAAAGTACATTACAGTAGCGATGTTAAACCTAAGCAAGATCGTTGTCGTAAAATGGTCCTTATGGTTTTACGGTCTTTGGACGGTTAAAATTATATCTTTCAGATTCTATGACACGTGATAATAGCTGGGAATATCAATAGAATGTCCGCTTTGCTTGGCTTTTGTCAAGAGAACGGGAAATTTCCTTCTTTTTTTTTAATGGCATCTCGCCAGTCAACCTAGTTGGTTGACGGCCGCGGTGCATGTTGAAGAGCCTCCTCGTGACGCACCCTGGGCAACGTCGGCTCCAATTGCTCCCATTGCGGTCTTGGTGGACAATTGGGGCTGGCGGCTAATCTTCAACAAGCGGGGAAAGGTCATGGTTCCAATCACCGATCATGCTTGATGGTCGGTGAAGGGAACCGGGCTACAGAGGGTAGATACGTCCACTCGTCCTCTGCTTACAGAGGGAGGTGAGTGGGCGTAGACTGGGAAGGGCCGCCGCTGCGGTTTAGGCGGTCG
The DNA here is from genome assembly GCA_937001585.2 of Brachylomia viminalis. Lineage (NCBI taxonomy): Eukaryota > Metazoa > Arthropoda > Insecta > Lepidoptera > Noctuidae > Brachylomia > Brachylomia viminalis. The sequence continues at coordinate 19,314,005 of OW443299.2, forward strand.
TGTCCCAGAAGAAGGCGGTGGAGCGCGCGCGGGAGGACGATCCTCACGCGGCGCCGCTCCGAAGACGGAGGAGGGGTCGAAGAAGACGTCAGTTTGACAGTCATCTCCGACTCCTCCTAGGTGGAGGCCAGCTGGCAACGGGTGCGAGGGCGCCCTTGCCTGTATTGCACGGGCCTCCACCAGTGTCGGACAGGAGTGGCCGGGTGTTCCCGGCCATTCCCGTAGCCCCCCAGTTAAATGGGGGGCATGTGGGGCCCGCCACCTAGGCGGGCATGCGCCGGGAGGGTTGTGGTAGTAAAGGCTGAGCCGGTTTCCCATGGCCCTCCCATCACGGCGACGCGGGAACACCGCTTAGTTTTAGTGGGTATACTGTCGGTGGCGGATTCCGACAGGAGTCCCACATACCCCGTACTCGTCCCTCACGAGCGGGGATGCGTAATGCATTTCTCAGCGACAAAAAAAAGGAGGTTGACGGCCGCTTAAATGGGCTACCCTGTGGATGCCTTAATTAATTAAGGCCTCCAGCCAGGACATATAACTCTTATAGACTAAGCGACTACACGCTAATAGTGCACCCCCTGAGACCTCGGTTTAATGCATCGCGTCGCTGGGGAAGGGCACCTAGGGACAGGCTGGATCGGATCAGATGGAAAATTACGCTGTAATACTGATTTTACTCTGTTACACCATAAAGAGAAGAAAATGTTAAAAAGTTTTTTTTTTCATGCAGTCATCCGCTGGCCAGTGCGATTATTCTAAAAGAGAGGTTGGCGCACTGACATGAAATAAGTATTACTTAATGCATTTTCAGTGGACTGGCGTTGGCGGTATAAAAAGGTTCGAATTTAAAAAAATCTTTCCACGCTAGCAGATAAAATGCACTTTTGCACCCAGATTTCGAATGACAAACAGAATATTTCAGAGGTTGTGAGGTGAAAAATATTTTCTATACCTATCTATTTTTTTACACCTACCTACGCCTTATTTAATAATAAATATTGCATCACAATTCACAGTATTCATAATAATATGTTTTTTTTATGATTAATCAACGTTAGAGAAGCGTATTATAAGCCGGTTTACATGTATACAAAGTTTTAAAAAAAGATGACAAATAGCTTCTTATCCTGTATCCTAATATCAAATTAATCTGGGGATTAATGTCATCCTTGCATTAATTAGGCATGATATTTTTATACATTTTCATAGGAACTCTTTAATCGGGTAAAAAAATATAGTTCACTAAAGACTTGTGATTAACTAATAATTTGTTTTCAAAAAGATAAGTTAATTACGCAGTAATTATTTAAATCAGTAAAAATGCCTGTAAGTATAAATGATAAATGATTTTATTTCTGTAAAAAGGTTTGTACAAACACTTTTACACGTCAATCATATTTTAAAAACTGGATGAGGTCGGCGTTTCCTATGTGACAACTCTGAGAAGAAAGGCCGAAACAAACTCAGAGGTCACAGTCTCTTTTAAAGTCCAGACATAATCTTGGTTAGATCATGTGAAGACCATGTTGAATGGTGTCTGAAACGGTCTTTTGAGGAAAAACCATACAGATTGAGCGGACCTGTCCAGTCAGTACACGTATTTGTCAGTAATCTCAACTCAGAACTTAAGGAGCACAACGATTCGACGAACAATACCAAAGAAAGGACATTTGGGTAGGCCGCATAAATTACTTAAACTGCCAGATCATGATTAAAACTGAAACAATGACCCACATAGTCCTCACATTCACAATAATTAAAATAATAAATTGTACTTCTCAAGGTAAGTATTCAAGTCGTTATGTTATAATAATCATCAATTGTCAGTATATGTAACAGAAAAAAAACAACATTCAGTATGCAGAAAATTGGAGCAACTCAAGGCCAAGCCTTTTTGTCCCCAATATAATTATTAATGGTTGGTTTAATGCTCTAAGAATGGTATATAGGTATAAAAGCCTTTCTGGTACAACTTACGTTTAATTAATGATTTGAATGTATTAAGGCTTAGATCTTGAACGTGGCTTGGAAGTTTATTATAAAAGCGTATACATTGACATTTGAACGAGCCACCTATTTTCTTGAGCCTTGTTGTAGGTACAACGAAGTTATGTTTGTTCCTAGTATTTATATTATGGTTATCACTGTATTTTTAAAGCATATAAAATATTTTCAAAAATATACTGTGAAGGCACAGTCATTACATTATTCTCCTTAAATTTCTCTCTGAGAGTGTGTCTCGGGCTTAATTTATAAATTGACCGAACAGCTCTTTTCTGCAAAACAAAGTTATTCTGAATGTCGGCGGCATTTCCCCACAACAGAATACCGTACGACATTACACTATGAAAATAGCTAAAGTACACTAAACGGGCTGTCTCTATGTCAGTTAAATTACGAATTTTTCTAACAGCGTATGCTGCGGAGCCACAGAAATACTTCTTTATTATATCTTTGTGCGGAGCTAAGCTTTTTTGATAATTTATCTATGTGTGGGCCCCACTGAAGCTTAGCATCCAAGGTTAAGCCCAAGAATACTGTGCTATCTACAGGATTCATTCAGAATACCGAATGCATTAAGAATAGGTATTGCAGATTTCAACACCTTGACATTAAATCTAATTTTGGAAACAAGTAAGAAATCAAGTTTATAATAAACTGGTCGGTGTTTTTACGGAAATTCAACTTTTAAATGAATCTGAGTTTGATAAAATTAACAAGAACATATTATCACCTGTCAGGGTCGTGTCGCGTAATATATGAACGTACCTACAGTGTTGACGACTGTATGAGGTTGGTGGGTCCTGGGTCCAACCAGTACATAATAAATTACAATCTTTGCAAATAATTGTTACTTGACTCTAGTTTCTTTTTTTCCTTTTGTATATGCACGTAAATAACAACTTAACGAAATTTAAACACGTAACTTGACTAACAATAACAAATACTTAACATATTTTATTCATATTAAACCTGTACAGCAGCGGTATGAAGCCCTTCCAACTTCGACCTTCATAATATACCGCTCTAGATTAATACTCCCTCGCATTCCATAACAGCCATGGCGAACTTTTGGGATCGGCATTATGGTGAGAACTGAGGGTTTGAACAAGTAAAATAAACATGTGTGGCATTAATATTTCATATGGTAGTTTTGCTAGGAGTTAAAGTTTACTTTAATTATTATCTGGGATAAAAAAGGATTATAAAGTCCAACCTTATTCAGAAGCGTTGTTTTCTAAACATCACTCTGAAATGGACCATGTTACAGCACGCTTCCTCATTCTTATTACCTGTAGCTTTCTTCGGCAAATCGATGACTTTATGTGACCTTCGTCGTTTCATAATTGTGTGGATACCGGTATAAAGGTAAAGACAGGTATAGTAATAAAAATTATAAATAAAAAGCAAAACCACATTGAAATGTTTGGAACCAATTACGTGGGTGGGTATCATAATGCATACAGGCTGTCAGTGACATCGACGCCCAATTTGTTGCCATGAATTTAGTAAATTTTACATTTCTGAACCCCTGCTTTAATAATAATAATTATTATTTAATTCGGACATAATTAAAAATCCATAATGAGTTAGTAACAGAAAAAAAAACTTACAACTATGTTAGTAACCTTAAGCAAATAAATTAATCAACAATCACAAAAGTTTAATTCAAAAACTTTCCCTCTGCACCGGGCCTGCAGGCATGCCTACGGGACCAGTGCGCCAGGAAAGGGCAGTCTGGTCTTTCAGCAATAACGCTTAGGATGCTGTTGGAACTCCCACGTATCCTACGCATCAAGGAGGCCGCCCTTTTGCGCATGATAGCCTCAAAACTATCTGTGCCTGCCTTAGCAAACATGCCCGACGCGCTACAGAACCGTGCGCTCCGGACCGCGCTTTGAAATTTTTAATCGGTTACCAAAACGAAGTGCTGTTCCGTATTGCACGTTTTTTTGTGAAACAGGCAATTGATAAATTTCTACTCCAGAATCATGTGCTGAATTCATGGTCAACGTTCGCGCGTCGATGTCATGCCACCCAATACATAGGAAATAGGTACCCATTTTTTCCCCCATTGTTGATGATTTCCCGCAAGACGATGATGATGACAACATCAAGCCACGCATCATGCATACAACCTATTGTTCTAGTTTCATACTCTGTTCAGACAACAGTTACTACAACAACAGTTCTACAGTCGTACGACTGACTCCTAATGACAACAACGGTGTCACACTCTGCTACGATAATTTTAAGTTTGCATGCCGCCAAAGTTTCTTGGGTTGAGGTAACCTACACGTTATCTTGACGATGGCTCCCATGCGGGTATGTAGCTTGACTAAACTACTCATATTCCGCAAACATGCCTTGTTCTCTTAACTTTTATACTTCTGTTTAAGTAAAGACATAGAGATGTCTAATCAGAAAAACATAGTATGTACAGCTAAATAAAAACACTCATTATGAATGCTGCGATCATAAAGATTGGTAGGATTAGGTTTTTGCCGATTCAATTTATTTACCTCGCCTTTACCCAACTACATTATGTTGGGGTCGATTTCCAATCTAACCAGATGCAGCTGACTACCAGTATTTTACATGGAGCGACTGGCTATCAGCTGACCTACGCAATCCAGTTACTGGGTAATACGACACCCCTTGGTAAGACTGGTTGTCAGACTATTGGGCTTCTGACTACCCGTAATGACTGTCAAAAATCTACAGATGACAGCCGGGACTAACGGCTTAACGTGCTTTCCGAGGCACGGAGGTGTCTCGGTATGTAATGGATGGTCACCCATCCTTGAACCGACCGCGGCAAGCGTAGCTTAACCTTCGATCGACCTGTGCGGCTATTATTATTTAGCCACGAGACGCTAAGAGGGGCAATTCTCGTACTTAAAATATGTTCAAATTCAAGTCGCAATCTCATCTCAGCGACAATCAATGTCAAAAACTTGTCAAAAATGTATGTAAATTGATTGTATTTTTGACAGATTGTGACTGAGATCAGACTGTGAACGTTCTTAAAATTACGGGAATTACCCCTCAGAGGGGTAATTTTAATTTCTGCACATTCTTCAGTACCTATAAATCTAGTCGAGCAGCTCATAGTTCTGTTGCGTCTTACAGGCCAGTAGGTAGGTAAGCTAGTTGAGAAAACCAGAGGATTTTTTAAACAACAATCCAACGCTGAGTCCATGCTACTTTCATTGAACGCATAGGTGCATGCTAAACTGCTTTGAAAACTGCAGCAATAGAGAAATCGGTAAGACTTTCATAAACCACCAGTTTTCAAACAATTCACGTTCGAAATCCCGAATAAAAGGGCCAAAAATATCAATTTAAAACTGGTGATATAATAACATATTCCTGGTCGTGTCCGCACGTCGCCGTCTCGTTGCCGGCGCGTCACGCGCGGAATACAAATCTCTACATTACGTTGTCCCACTGTGCAAGTGAATTTATCAATGTGGATACAAACTATGTAGGTATTATACTAGAGACCTATTGTTGAGCCGCTCGTCATCATACATTATTAAATTATATAAATGGGACATGTCTTCGGTATTTAGATTAGACCTTCCTAATCAGTACAATTGTAAATTGCGTTTCTATAGCAAGGTATAAAATACTGTCTAATTCTGTATAGTATAGCTTTTGAGTATGTGAATTTTAACAAATCGAACGGAAAATTGATTTTAGAATCACACATAAAACACGCGCTAATTCAGAATTGGGTACAAGACGCGGTTACAAGATATCATTATTCTCTTGCCCTTATCCCAGTTTTTTGTGGTCAGCGCAGCATGTCTTCTTCTTCGAAACTTCTCTATTAGTCGCCATCTCGGTAGTCACCCCCATTCTAGCCAAATCATCATTCACACTGTCCATTCATCATTTCTTTGACCTTCCCCTACTCTTATTAGCCTTCGACATTCATACTCAAAACTCTCCTCACGACATTTTCCTCATTCTTCCGTATCACATAACCATACCATGACAACCGATATCCACACAACTTTTCAGTTACCGGTGCCACTTTCAGACTTTCTCTTATGTACTCATCTCTTATTCTATCCATTCGGGTAACACCATACATACCTCTTAGGATTTTCATCTCTGCTGCAATTGCCTTTCATTCATCTCGCAGATTGTTCCCGTGACTTGCCGCCATTTCATCCATCCAGTATTAATTCTGTGCTTAACCGTCCATAGCTTTGCATGAGTGAACCGAGATACCGAAAGTCGGAGCAGACTGGGAGAAGCGTGGCATCAAGTGATATGGCTCCAGAATTGGAGAGACCGCCGAAATCGCAGAACATAATTATATTCAGTTTTGGTTCTGTTGATTTTCAAGCCAACATTCTCCAGCTTCTGTTACCATTTCTCCAATCTGCTCTGGATCTCAGCTTCATCTTGACCGACACGACAATGTCATTGGCAAACAGCATGCACCAAGGAGCCTCTTCCTGTATGTCCGACGTCAGAGCGACCGTAAACAACAGGAAGAGGTAAGGACTTAATGCCGATCCCTGGTGCAAGCCTACAGGCACACTGAACTCGTCGGAGTTTCCAGTAGCCCACCGGACGTGCGTCGGTACGAGATTGACTGTACATAGCACGAATTAACTTTACATACATCCCGGGCAAACCTTTATTTTTCAAGGCCCATCACAACACATCCTGAGGAACGCTATTATACGCTTTCTCCAGATCAATGAACACCATGTGCAAGCTCTTGTGTGCACGTCTGTACTTCTCGCACAATTGGTGGAGTGCAAAAGTGGCGTCCATTGTTCCTCGGTCTGGCAAAGACCCAGACTGGCTCGAGGTAATCTCATTCTCCTCTCGCAGCATTTTCTCTATTACTTTCTCCTATACCTTCATATTTAATATGTGACATGAGCTTTATGTCTCGATAATTGTTGCAGTCCTATACTCGTACATCACCTTTATTCTTGAAGATGGGCACTAGCGAACTATGCACCATTTTTGTCGGATCCCTCCTTCAGATCTCCCCTAGAGCTCCTTCTGGCCTCTAGGGCTGTCCAGTGAGTCATAAAACTTCTCGTGCACCTTAGCAAGGGCTAAGATGCACGAGAAGTTTTGACCGCTCGTTTAGTCTGTCTCTTCCTTTCTTTATAAATCTTTTTTTATCTTCTTTCAAACTATCATTCCCGTTTCCTGCCATTCTTGAAACGCAATTGGTTTTTCTTTAAGCATCTTTTGCATGTCTTCATTCCACCACCATGTATCCTTTTCTATCAAACCATTCTCTTTCCATTCTCCAAACACATATTTTGCTACTCTCCTTATACGATCCACCATCTCTTTCCAACATTAATCAACAGATTTTCCTTCCATATCCTTCATTTCAATCATTTAACCACTTGACTCTTGAACTGACTTGAACATACTGGCACATTCCTCTTTTTCTATCATACGCCATCTTATTTTGGGTGGGAGCCGTTCCTTGTTCCTATTGGACGAGATATCAGTGTTACTGTCTCCGTATTCCCAACCGTCATGCACTCACAAATACCCATCCTTCTGTCTTCCTACATGCCTGTTAAGATCATCCGCCACATACACTTCTTCACTAACTTGCACATCCATCATCACACGGTCGAAGTTCTCCTAAAACTTATTTTTTACACTATCTACACACCTTGATTGGGGTGCATACACACTAACTATGTTAACCACCAAACCCTCCACAATCACTTTAGCATCTATCACTCTATCACTCACTCTTTTAACATCTGCGAATACAAGGTAGTCGTTTAATAATAGCATAACAATGGTTTCAGCGAAGAGTGGCCCAAAATGTCTTCTCAAACCCAAATACGACGTTGTTTTCCTCGAAGACCGTCCACCCACGCATTGATCCTCTGCAAACTAAATCGAAATTAGTTTGTGAAGTGACATTGTTTGAGAAAGGCTCAACTTTGATGGGTACAGATTACAGGTGTCTTGACGTAGCCCTACAGGTGAAACTTCGATAACTAGGTGATTTAAAACGGGGGGATTATATGTATGAAATTATTTACCTAGTCAAAGTACGGTTGATTTTAGCGAATTGGGCTAAATTAATGATATAATTATATCCTGAGATAAGACTTGCCACCCTATTCACAGCATCGAAAATGTAACCAGTTGCAATGTCGTTGGCAGCCTACTCTAGATGACTACGCTGGAATTTACAAACTACTATACAAGTCTACTAATATTTACCTATGTGTTAACAATCCTCACATTTAACAAATAAGTAATTGAAAGAAGAAATAAATTGTTGTTTTGACAGATAGTCGGAGGTGAGCAGCATCGGCGGCCATTATCAATTGTATGGTTAGGCCTAACGCTTGTAAACATTTATTGTAAGAAAAAGTTGTAGGCTATTGATTAAAGCATTTCAGGAAACGGAAGACTAAGAGTGTTGGAAAAAGTTTTCAAGTAGGGTAGTTGACGCCTACCCAATTTCATGGTCGAAAATAAATATTTGGCATGGTAATAAACAGTTTATGCGGCTAGTGATTTGTTTACTTGTAAAAAGAAGTGCAGAATTAAGTTGTTCGTCCGGTCTGTTTGCACACATGCCCTACTTTTATTTTCGCCTATACCTAGACTGAGGTACCCACGCCACGCACTTTGTCGGCGTCGGGCACTTATTGCATAATTCTGCACGTTCCCGTTCGAGAATTCGTTCTCACTGGAAACAAAGACGACCCAGTACTCATATAGAGGACCACTTTAAAATAATAATTAAAGGCAATCGTTTTGAAGGATCGCAAGATGTAATCTCAGAATTCCTGGCGCACATGCATAAACGGCAGAAGACTGGATTTGTAAAGTGAACGATACAGCAAGATTATTTATAATAATAATTTGCCTACCATATATGGGAGGCAAATTATCTAATATGCTATACCGAAACTTTCTGGCCATGGAAAGAAATGGTACCAAGGTAAGAGTACCGTTGATATGAACTGGAAACAGTGACAAAGACAGATTATAAAAACTTTCCCAGACCGTCTGACGGAAATACTTAGTAGAAGAAGTAGGAAAGAGGAATCTCTGGAGGAATATTTCCATGAGAAGGCTAGGCTGATGAAAATGTGCGGCATTAAAGAGAGAAACGCCATTGATTGCATAATAAGTGGTATCTTAATAATGGCGTAAGACTAAACGCCCAAGGTGCTAGGTTTAAGAAGACATCGGAATTGCTAAAATATTTTCGCTGAATATCAAAATGAAATCTCATCTCAAAGAGAGACCCCTTACAATTTGAACAAGAACCGCAACATTTAAAGAATTCGCGCACTAATCGCAGCAACATGTCAAATAGATTTTTTGATAGCTGCGCAACAGTTTTATACTTTTGTAGCTATCATCGTTTCTTTTGTAATATGTGTACACCTAAATTGTTCCAAAATAAAGGTATTTATTTATTTACAGTTGTCTGGCATTTATGCTAAATTGGGCCTATTTGGCGCAGCCGTGAGGCACACAATACTATTTTAAGTATTTTCTGTTTGTCTGTTTTTGTGTGAATATTGGAATATTGTGTGCTTTAACCTGGGTCAAATAAATGTATTTTCTATTAAATAAAAAACACAACCACAACTACCCTGACAAGGTCTAGGTCCTTTCAGAGTTATAATTGTGGTGATACTGGGCATACTGCTCGTAACTGCAATAAACCATTAAAATCTTACACAAAACGTTCTACAAATAACAACAAACGGAAAGTTTGGAAACCATTTCTTTTAAAGGCATTTATCTGCCTCAGCGTATGTAGACTTCGGAAGTCAATGCACTTTAGTTCGAGAATCGGTTATTAAAGATTTTAATGTAGTTTCAAATAAAATAGCACTTCCTATTATAACTGTATCCTGTTTTGGAAGTGTCGTACCAATTGCTTGGATATTTGTTACTGTTGTTGTAGATGCAAGCAGATATAGAAGCACTTTTTGTATCGGATCATTTACTTATGACGGATGTTCTTATTGGGCATTCTTTAACAGAGATACCCACTGTTACCGTTCATAAGACTAGCACTAAACTAGTGACGATTCAGATATAGAGAAAATGGATGTTTATAATACTAATGACATCCAATCAGAGGGTTACAACATATTTTTTTTATTTTTATTATTTAATTCGGGATACAAACAGGTACACAAACATTATAGTGTGAAAAAAAAGAGATTATATATTTGTGTAGCTCATGACGTTATCCACATCTAAAATACTACATAATTGTTAAGGAACTATTTGCACACGTGTAAAACTTAAAAGGTGAAATCTAAAGAAAATTTTTAAATTAAAAGAAAATATTATTTTTTAAACAATAATAAAATCAAATAACACATCAAATAAGAAAGAACAAATCAAAACAACTAAAAATCTGAGTTACTAATAAATTTTTCCAACGAGCTTCCGACCTTATTAGCTGACAATGTAAACAAATCCAAATTTGGGAACAGTGTTGAATTTTTTTGCTATACGACGGATTTTTCAATCCGACACCACAAAAGAACCTAATACTTTAGTTATGTTAAATAGTTATTTTCACCACTCCCGCACGAAAGAAGTGTCTTTCCTCTACGAAAACAGTGAGGAAAGTTGGTTGGTTGTTGGTTTTCCTCACTGTTTGAACAGTGAGGAAAGTAATGATCCCGTTCAGAAACTAACCTTGCCTGATTTTTTTATGTTAAGTTTTAAAGATATTTTAAAAAATAAATAATTTTATGCTTAGAATAGAAATATTTATAAGTTAAGATTAATGTTTTTTATAAAATTTTACCTATGATGACTGAATACTTTCTTGCTGGGAGTGGTGAAAAGTTTTGTATGCACCATGTGAGCAAGTTCATTTGCTATTCGTTTTGTTGAGTCTTTCGCTTACTCAGGATTGAAATTTATAATCACTCGCTGCGCTCGTGATTCAATTTTTCAATCCTTTGATCGCTCAAGACTCAAAATCAAAACTCATAGGAAAAACGAACTTTCCTCACATGTTGGATAAATAACTATTACCCCAATGAGGTTGAAAAGAATCAGTAATGAGACCTCTTGAATAAGTTCAGGGACTGTTTTGCATTTAATATGCAAGAGCTTGGACTGACTCGTATAACAGAAATCAGACTACGTCTCAACGATGACACACCTGTGATGTAAAGACCTTATAGACTCCCTTTTAGTGTGCGCGTAAAGGTACGGAAAATTATAAGTGATCTGTTAAAATTTTTATAAGAGAATCAAAGTCAGCTTATGCCAGCCCAATAGTATTAATTCAAAAAAAGAACAATGAATACAGGCTTTGCGTAGATTATCGGGCACTGAATAAAATACAGTAAAAGACAGATTAGATGATGGTCATTGATGACCAGCTCGACCGTCTTAGTGGCAAATCATATTTCACAAGCTTAGATTTAGCATCGGGTTATCATCAAATCCCCGTAACTGAGGAGTCACGTCACGCGCAGCCTTTGGCTTTGCCTCCTGACGGCCACTACGAGTATATGAGGATGCCATTTGGTCTTGTGAATGCCTCTGCAGTATTTCAATGTTTTTTTTTATTTATGATGGGTTTGCTCTTGGCTCTAGTTTAGGTCAGTGGTGACAGAGACAGAGTCGACGATGGAGTGATCTTACCCAGAAGAAGCCTGTTCACTCTCACTTTGAAGAGATTAGGGTTGTATGCGTTCGGAAATACAGACGCAGGTAGAGAGTTACTCTTTTTCTGTACGCATAACAAAAGACATTACAAACGCTTAGTGCGAATTGGTGGAATAGCAACTAGGTAAGGATGGTAACTTGCAGTACATCTAGATGACCGATGGAAGAAAGGGGCCAGTGGAATGAGGTCGTGGAGTTCTTGGGCACACTCTCCGAAGTACAATCTGTAGAAGACCGACAAGCAGGCGACCTTACGGCGATGAGCCAAGCTGTGAAGCTTGGCCTCCACCAGTTTCACGTCGCCAATGAGCCTCTTAGCTCTGCGTTCCACCGATCAATAAAGCACTGGGAGTCCAAAGATTTTTGCTGGCTATCCCTTATTTAGATGATTTACTATCAACAGGTAGGTTTATTTGACGAGGCATTCGGTAAGCTGGAATAGCTTCCAGCTTACCAAACTTGAACCTTTTACGTTATGCCAATCTGACCCTTAATCTGAAAAAGTGTTTCTTTTTCGAATTGGAAATATTAGGTCTTTACCTATGAAATTGCCATGTAGTATACAGAAACGTCTTTTTTATATAAATATTTTTTATTTCTAATTAATCAAAATTTGCATCCATGCTATCGTGCGTCTCTACCAGCGCAGTGGTAATTTTTCAATGCCCTTCTTGAAGAAGTCAGGTGTACGGGAGCCAACAAACTCTTCAAATGCATTTTGTACTGCCTCTCGGATATTTAATTTTTTCCCTGTCAAGAAGTTGTCCAAATTTTGGAAAAAGTAGAAGTCTGTTGGTGCAAGGTCTGATGAGTACGGTAGATGACGCAAAACTTCCAAACCTAGCTCCTGTAGCTTAGAGACCATCTGTTGTGGCGTATGAGGTCGAGCGTTGCCGTGTAGGAGCAGCGGGGACGAGTGATTAACCAAGGCTGGCCGGAGATTTGCGAGCTTGTCCATCATTGTGTCCAGTTTAGTGCTGTGATGAATTAAACCGGCATTAGACCACCAAACACTGACTATGACTTTTTTAAGGGTCATTTTTCGTTTGGGGCATTACCTAGGCGCTGAACCAGGGTCTAACCAGCATGATGTCCGCTTACGCTTATCGAAAAGAATCCATTTTTCCTCAGAAGTGACAATCCGGTTCAGTATCCTTTCGTTTCTATGTCTGTTAAGCAACGCAAGGCATACCTCAACGCGTTCGTCGTACTTATAAAGTTTTTTTAGACCAAATGGACTAATATTGTTTTGATGCTAATTTCGAAAGCTCCTGCTAAGTCAAACGTAGATTGAGTATCCAGCCAGCTTCCACTATCGCCTTTAATTCGTCGTTGTGGACTTTAGTTTTCGGGTGACCACGGGGTTCATTTTTTAGATCAAAATTTTCATGTCCGAAGCGTTGAAACCCATAACGAGTCGTGCGTTAATTTGTTGTGTTCACTCCGTACACGTAATTAATGTTGCGAGCCGTTTGTGCGTCATTGCTACCGCGACGGAACTCATATTCCATAATTACTCGTATTTTTATCGTGTCCATATTGATGAAAAAGATACAAATGTAGTGAAAACAAAATATTAATCAATAAACAAATGACTGAATTTCAAAATAGAATTCCATATTTTAAATAAAATTCATTTGAATTTAGAATTTATTGCCAGCTATACATAAATTACGTTTTAAATGGCCAGTATTGGTAAAACGGCACTTCATAGGTAAAGGACCTATGAAGACCATGTTGACCTATTATAAGAATAATATCTTGGGTACGAGATTTCCGAAGCTGGTCTTAAACCTGGCAGTAGGAATATAAGGGCGTTTACTGATTTCCCAAAACCTACAAATGTATTGGCTTGTCCAGTTACTTTCGATGTTTTGTAATTAATTTCGCTTCCATTGCGAGACCAACAACATACAACAACTGACAACTGACCATAGCCAATGTTCCCTGGCATTGGAAATACAATCTAAATTGGTAGTTAGACCTGTACTAGCCTTCTACAACCCAGATCATACCACAGAGGTCAATTGTGATGCCAGTAAATTAGAAATTGGGCGTATCTTACTTCAGAGACTTATAAAGTTGCTTATTTCAGTCGTCAAATAATGCGCGAGGAAGCATTATAACCAATGCTATGAATGAGACTTATTTTATCCGATTACTATGTTTTTAATGTTTAAATTTTTGTTTTTGTATGAGGGCATACTCTTTACGATAGAATGGCCGAGTTTTAATTTAAGAGTGTGGACATTCCTATTGCAGAATGGCCGTCTGCTAGCGATCCTCACATTTAATAAACAAGTAATTAAATTGAAGGTAGAAATTAATTGTTAGTTTGATAGATAGTCGGAGGTGAGCAGCGCTGGCGGCCATGATCAATAATGTAACGTTAGGCCTAACGCTTGTAAACATTTAGCGTAAGAAAAAGCCTATTGATTAAAGCATTTCAGGAAATGGAAGACTGTGTATAATTTAACTTGACACCGCTCACATATTTATCATCTGTTTTGTATGCGGCGTTATTTCTCTAAATTTTTGTATGCGGCGTTACTTATCATCTGTTTTGTACGTGGCGTTACTTATCATCTGTTTTTATGCGGCGTTATTTATCTTAATTTTTGTATGCGGCGTTATTTATCACCTGTTTTGTACGCGGCGTTACTTATCATCTGTTTTGTATGCGGCGTTAGTTATCATAATGTTTGTATGCGGCGTTATTTATCACCTGTTTTGTATGCGGCGTTATTTATCATCTGTTTTGTATGCGGCGTTATTTCATATCATTCTTGTATGCGGCGATATTTCTCATCGAATTTGTATGCGGCGTTATTTATCATCTGTTTTGTATGCGGCGTTATTTCTGATCAAATTTGTTTGCGGCGTTATTTCTCATAATTTTTGTATGCGGGGTTACTTATCATCTGTTTTGTACGCGGCGTTACTTATCATCTGTTTTGTATGCGGCGTTATTTATCTTAATTTTTGTATGCGGCGTTATTTATCACCTGTTTTGTTCGCGGCGTTAGTGGGGAGGGTTTGTCGTTTGCAAATTTATGTTTTGGCTTCCAACAACACGCTTCGCTTGCTTGATTGCTTGGCTTGGTTTTGTAGACGCAAACCTACCTTGCCTCCTCCTTCAGAGGCGGCAGGGTGGCGTGGTCTTGAGGGAGAGCGCAAAATTCATGTAGATCCTCAAGGCAAGTCTGGTGATGTTCCTTCTCGAGGTTGCCGCCCTGTTATTGGTCTAATTCCATATGAATTAGACGTAACAGAAATCACTGGACGATTTATTTCAGGGGTGGCGAGGTCATGCCCCTGGGTGTCCACCATCGAACAAGAGCAGATGATGGACAGCAATGACCTCCCGCGTGTTTGTGCCGTGCGCGGGGACCCGTACGGAGGGATGAAGGAATCCTGGTGGTTGAGTGGAGCAGGTTGCACACAACACATCACTTAGGCTCGGATTTCCTCTTACACGGGAGGTCGTGGGGTAGCTACCCGCGACCAATAGGCTGAGGCATCCCATAAGCGGGATGTCAAGCGAGGGTTGGCTTAGTGGGGGGGGGGGCAGCCGGCGTGGCGTGGGGTCTTGGGATGAGTTGCGGCATAGTCTCGTGTCATATACAGTTCCGTGATCTTCCGTCGCGTGCGGGCTCGTCAACTTCCTACTAGGTTGATCCTATACCGAAGGAGTAGCTCTGGCGTACGCTCGTTGAACGGGCGACGTCCCCGACTGAGGGCTCCGTGGCGGGTGGAGATCTCCAACGGTGAAGCATAAACGTCCAAACCTATGGAGAAAGAGACTAATCACAAAACAAACGAACCACAAGCTGCGTCCCGCTCGTCGGATGCGCTTACACAAACTAACGCAGGGCCGCGTCTTCTGATGCGCCTTCCACATCCAAAACAAGGGTTGCGTCTCAAGATGCACCTAAGCAGCAACTGCCCAAGAGTGCATCCACAGATGCACCCTACAAAACAAAAAAACGCCCGGCTGCGTCCAAGGATGCGACGAGGAAGGCACCCGTAAGGGATGCGCCACAACAGGCTGCGTCCCGAGCGATCCCAACCTCGTCTGCGTCCATGGATGCGCCTTCTAACACGACCCTGACCGAAAGGCCAAGGACAGCACTCGCTCATGGCGACTCGAGGAGTACTGCAAATGTGGATGCGCCCAAAACACGGGCTGCGTCAACGGCTGCGGACCCTGAGAGGGACCTGACGAGTCTGGCCAAAGCCCCAATGGCAGGAGCATCGAACGCCAAAAAAGGGCACACAGTGTCCAATAAAAACACGTCCCTCAAAGCGGTGTCGACAACGGCAGAGATGCCAAAAGACGAGGCTGCCACCGGCGCTAAGCGCAAGCGCAGCGCGAGGCCAAGAGGACGAAAAAACCCAACAAAACCAAACACAGAACCACCGGCCAGGGCGCAGAAGCGTTCGCGTCCCGAAGATACAGTCACACCAACTGGGGTAGGCAAGAAGAGCAAGCCTGCTCGCTCCCGTATGGTGGACGAAACTTTGGTGAGCTACGCCGAAGCGGATGCGTCTTTCAGGAGCAATGAGATATGCGTTGCCGTCATGACCGAGCCTTTTTTGGAAATGACGCAGGAGCAAGCGGAGGGGATCCGTCAGACGAACGAGAACCAGCTCCGGGCTCTGCTAAAGGCTCCTGAACCAACCGACACAACTGATACCAACGACAGCACCGCGATCCATTTTAGAGGTCGGGCCCACTTCGCTGAAGGAGTCCTTAAGACATGGTGTGAGGACGACTTCACACTGGCCTGGCTGAAAAGGGTCATACACAACTTATCGTCCCCGTTACCGGGGACCGAGCTAACCGTTCGACCTCAAGCCGACATACCGAAGAAGGCAATGTGTATGTTGTTTGTTCCTGAGAACAGCGAGAACACAACGGAGCTGCTCAGGATGCTGGCGAGGCAGAACCAGAACCTAAAAATTAACACCTGGACTCTGACACATGAAAGGGCTAGACAAGAGCCCCCGGGTACCTGTCTCTTCTTTCGTGTGCCGGAGCCCATGGTCAAAACCATTAAAGATCAGCAACGGCGAGTATACTACCTCATGGGTAGTATATACATCCGCTTCCTGGACGAGGGCGGTGCCAGGGACGATGCCGCCGCGCCAACATCACGTACAGCCTCGGTTGCGCCCTAAGGGGAGTCTGTTCCGCCGCTTCCTGAACGCTCCCCGTCGCCTCCCGCGATGGGGACTGTTGGGGAGGCGGTGGATCTGGCGACTTCCATGGCAGCAATGGAGGTTGTTTCAACAGCAGGTTCAACAAGGGATCCACCCTCGTCCGGTCTGACTTCGGATGAGGATTGCTTTGCGCCGGGGGAGAGAAGTGAGGGCGAGGACAGCAGCCTCTGCTCCTCTCCTCTGCGGGACTAGGATCCTACAGACTAACCTCCAGCACAGCCAATCTGCGTCGGCTACCTTGCGCAGAGAGCTGGAGAACCAACAAGGAAGAACCATCGCCCTCATCTAAGAGCCGTGGATCAGGGGTGGCAGAATATGCGGTCTTGGCAACATCGGGGGTAAGTTGCTACTAGACACCTCCGCAAGTAACCCGCGTACCTGCATTTTTGTCCCAAAACATGTACCTAACCTTTTAATCAACGAATTCTGTTCGAGGGACTTGACAGCAGTCAGGCTTTTCAGAACCGAACAGGAACTCCCGGACATTGTACTAGCCTCGGCATACCTGCCAGGCGACGAGGAGGTGCCTCTGCCAGAGCTCGCCTCACTGGTTGAGTACTGAGAAAAGGAGAAACTGGAACTAATCATCGCGACAGACTCCAATGCGCATCACACGCTCTGGGGTAATGTCAAAACCAACAACCGAGGTGAGGTAATGCTTGATTTTATTCTTAGTAATAACCTTGTTTTACTCAATAAGGGCTCCGAGCCTACCTTCATAAACGCGAGATCGCAAACAATGATAGTGTGCGAGGAACAATACCTCCACACATTGGGGGCAGCCTATGAACGCTTTCCGAAGGGGCTGCAACGATCAGAACGCTCGCCTAAAGAAAGGAAACTCTTACCTCAAAGGTTACTTGCGTCCTGTCCAATTGTTCTGTAGCTTCTTGGGATTTAGGGCACAGGTCACACACACACAGATTAAATAATAGTTTGATGAAACGTACGTTCAGCTTAGAGACGAAAAGTGTACTACTTTTTTTTGCATCTGACGGTCCGCATGAATGTATTTTTTTTACATTCACCCTCGATTTTCAAATCTCCATTCCGAAAGCGGCCCTCAGATCGATGCAGTCGAAAAGCAAGGTAGTTGTAATGAAACATACCGGCCACCAAAATACACTTGTGTATTTTCTACCTTATAAAATAAACTTAGAAGAAAAAAACTAAAAGTTAAAGTTGAGAAACGAATGATACGAATAAACTAAAGTTGAATTTACGATAAAAATATAAGTAACGAATAACGCATTAATCGATAAGGTTAGGTAATGGACACAATTTCACTAATGGTCTCGTCAATTTCGAACCATCAACGGTACGAACGGTTGCGATGCGTATTATTCCGTCCGAGCTAGGGTGAAGTTCCTCAACACGCGCAAGAGGCCAGTATAACGGAGCAGCGTTATCAATTTTTAAAATGACAACTGATCCTACGTTTAATGGTTTCGATTGTTTAGTCCACTTTGCCCGCTGAGTGAGGGTTTGGAGATACTCCCGTCTCCAACGGTTCCAAAAGTCTTGTTGGAAACGTTGTATTAGCTGCCAACGACCGAGGCGGTTTATATTGATGGAGGTGTAGTCCTCATCCGGAACGGACGTCAACGGTTCAAGTGTTAAAAAATGACCCGGGGTAAGAACATTTACATCGTTAGGGTCAGAACTCAGTGGGCAAAGAGGTCGCGAATTGAGCATGGACTCAATTTGTACAAAAACAGTATTTAACTCTTCGAAAGTTAGAGCTTGTTCGCCTATGATGCGATATAAGTGAGATTTAACCGATTTTATCTGGATTTCCCATACTCCACCAAAGTGAGGACTCGCTGGTGGATTAAAACGGAACTCAATATTCTCAATATGAGCAGCAGACTGCATAAGCGAATGAAAGTGATTGCTTGCGCCTACGAAGTTGGTTCCACAATCGGAGTGGATAATGCTAACCCTACCACGGCGACCGACAAATCTGCGTAATGCGGCAAGAAATGCGTCAGTTGACAGATCCGAAACAATTTCTAGGTGAAGCGCCTTTGTGCTAAGGCAAACGAACAAACATAGATAGGCCTTACCAATTTTAGCACCGCGATGTTTACCTAGCTTAATACGAAACGGACCACCGTAGTCCGTACCTACAACAGAGAAGGGTTTCACTTGATTGACGCGAACCGCAGGTAAATCGCTCATAAAAGGTTCGAGAGGAGCTGGATTAGTTTTGTAACATTGCAAGCATTTTGACAAGCAATGACGAATAGCGCGTTTTGGGGAAAGAATCCAGAATTGTTGCGCTAAAAGATACTTTATAGAGAGAGATAGACAACCATAGGTATATCCAACTCCATACAGGATTGGCATGTGTCCACTGAGATATCATGCTCAGACCACAGATGGATCCGCTATACCATTAACTTCAACCTAACTAAACCACAGCCAAGAAGGGTTCCGCGCAACACAGACCGAGCCAAGTTTACTAAACTGGTTAGGGCTGAACTAAGCAGATTACACGCCCTTCCGGCTGAGATACCAATAACCAACATAGACGAACATGTAAACCACATCACATCCATCCTTCAATCTAGCTATGAACAGTCGTGTCCCCTCACGGTACCCAGACAGGGAGCTCGCCATTCCTGGTGGAGTCCAGAACTGGAAAGACACCGACACAGGTTGAGAAGACTGTTTAACAGAGCTAGGAACACACGGTCGCCAGTAGATTGGGACTGCTATACAACAGCTCGTAAAACCTATAAAAAACTGATACGCCTCAGAGGAAAGAATAGCTGCAAGCGTTTCTGCACTAACATCGAAAGTAACAACCAGGCAACGAGGGTCAAAACTTGTCTAGCTCAAGAGACAGACCACTCAATAGGATGCCTGAAAAAAACAGATAACACCTACACAACAAACGACGCTAAGACAAGCGAATTACTTCTAACCACCCACTTCCCAGGATGCCAGATTGCCACCCAGCAAAGCTGGGAACCACATATGGAGAGGGCCACGAGCAGCCTAGATTGGGAAATGGCGTTAGAAGTAATCGACAAAGACAAAATAACGTGGGCAATCAACACCTTCCTACCTTTCAAGGCAGCAGGACTGGACGGTATTTTCTCGGCTCTGCTCAGGTGGAGCCAAGATGTACTGGCTGACTACGTGGTTAAGGTTTTTCGTGCCAGCCTGGCCCACCGCTATATCCCCTTGAAATGGCGGGAAGTAAAAATAATCTTTATACCGAAACCAGGTAGGGGTGACTACACCCAGCCCAAATCCTTTAGACCTATAAGCCTCTCCTCGTTCTTCTTGAATACACTGGAGAGGCTGGGGGATAGGAGGATCAGAACCCAAATTTCGGTACAGAGACCTCTACATCCGAATCAACACGCCTACTGTGCAGGCAAATCAACTGAATCAGCACTCCACAGCGTAGTCTCACGCATTGGAAATGCTCTAAAAGCCAAAAACCCAACCCTAGGCGCCTTGATTGATATAGAAGGTGCTTTCGACAAAACAAATTTCGTCAGCATGGAGCAGGCACTTGCCAGGCACGGTGTTGCGCGAACACTCATAGAATGGATCAATAACATGTTAAAATACCGTGCCATTCAGTTTACCGTGAACACCACCACGCGAGGTATCGTGAGTAGAGGCTGCCCACAGGGTGGGGTGCTGTCACCACTGCTGTGGAGTTTAGTCGTAAATGAGCTCATTGCAGAGCTCAACGCCAGCAGTCTGTACTCGGTGGGATACGCGGACGATATAGCAATTCTGATCTCGGGGAAATTTGAAGGCATCTCATGTGATCTCATGAGAAGGGCTTTCAAAATAATCGAGAGCTGGTGCACGAGGCACGAACTATCGGTTAACCCCTCGAAGACAGAACTAATAATGTTTACCAACAAGAGAACTTTTGGACCCCATAGGCTTCCAAAACTCTTCAACACTGAACTAACACTTAAAGACGAAGTCAAGTACTTGGGGGTGATCCTTGATAGCAAACTTCTCTGGAACAAGCACCTTGACTACAAACTTAATAAAAGCACAATTTACTCTACCAATGCAAAAGAATGTTAGGGAAAACATGGGGGCTTTCTCCGAAGATAACTCTGTGGTTATACAAAGCGGTAATCAGGCCAATGTTGGCTTATGGCGCTCTGGTTTGGTGGACGAGGACTGAACTCTCGACCACCATTACCAGACTACAACGCTTCCAACGACTGGCCTGTACGGCTACCACTGGCTGCATGAGAACCACCCCAACTGCAGCCATGGAGATAGCCCTTAAACTAACTCCCCTTGACCTGTACATACAGCAGGAGGCGGCGCTAGCTGCCATCAGGCTAATGCATCTGGGCATATGGGGCAAAAACCATACCAGTCCACACGCTAACATCCTGGACCGGGCGATTGAGTACCAACCGCTCATCGCTGCCCCGTGTGATAGAACACCAAACCAACCCATGTTCAACAAAAACTATATTATACAAACAGTTCAGTAGGGAAGGGATCAGTCAGGAGCCCATGAAGTGCGCATCTACACAGACGGCTCAAAAACACAAAACGGTTCAGATGCTGGCGTACACTCCCTTTTTTTTTTTTTTTTTTTGAGGATGGGAAATCATCAAATGACCCCTCCCGCTCTGGGTGGAGCGGAAGGGAGTGTCAGACTCTTACTGACTAAAACCCACCCGTGTTCCTTCCTTGGCCCTTTATGTTCCGGGTCAGCGGTACCCCTTTTGGATGATCCCGCTTTCCCGGCAGGCTTGGGCCCTAGTGGGCCCCCTCTTCGATGCTGACATCTCTTTGAGGCGCGCGTGGAACACGTACGCGCCGTCCGGCACGGGCCTGATCCTGATCGGACGGTGAGCTACCCATTACTCACCGCCCGCAGGCCCGCGACTACGGTGGCCGGGAGTCGTCACGCGGCTCCCGACGCCCGGAGCGTCCACCGCGGCGGCTTGGACGGGAGACTCTCTCCCTCTCCCGTCCCGCCACCTCCTTCGCTAGCATGACTGCTTCGCAGAAGGAGGCGACTGCCTCCCACTCCCCCTCGCCCCGGACCATGGCTTGAACCAAGGCCGGGCGTGAGAGGTCGCCGCCGCTGCCGATCGCCTCTACGAGGACACGGCGGTGCTCCGCCCATGCAGGGCAGGCCCCCACCGTATGCTCCACCGTGTCCTCGGCGTACACTCCCTTGACCTCAACATTAACCTTCACATACCACTAGGCACACACAGTTCGATATTTCAATGTGAATGTGTTGCCTTAACACAAGCCGCAACAGCAGTAAAGCGCTTAGGCATCCGGAACTACGGCATTCCTATCCGACAGCCTATCTGTGCTCAAAGCTTTAGAAAACAAACAAACTAACAATAAACAAATTTTTGAGTGACATTTAGCTCTGGAGAGGTTATCGACGTTAAATCGCATTACCCTCCAGTGGATCAAAGGGCATAGTGGATCCTTAGGCAATGATGCCGCTGATGAACTTGCGAAGAGAGGCTCTGATATGGAAGTGCTAGGCCCGTACCCACTTCTCCCTCTGCCTTTCTCACAATTTCGTGCGTGGATTCGCCAAAGATCGACCGAACTCCATAACAACAGATGGTCACGAGCAACAGACTGTAGACAGTCCAAATTGGCTTTACCAATTGTAGACCCGCGGTTAACCAAAAAACTTCTCAACCTGAGTAGAAATAACCTCAGAATAATTATAGGAACAATTACGGGCCATAACCCCCTTAACAAACATCTTTTTTTAACATAGGCGCCACAGATAGCCCCCTTTGCAGGGGCTGCCTAAACGCCGAGGAATCAGCCGCCCACGTTATCCTGGAGTGCGAGGCTGTGGCTTCTCAACGGGAAGAAATCCTCGGAACAGTGAGGTCGCTCCGCGAAGCCTGTGAAGCCCCCAGGAGGCTTCTGTGCTTTTGGGCGGAGCTAGGCTGGCTGTGTTACCCAGTATCCACACGCACAACGGACCAAATGAGAGTCTAAGTGCGGAAAAGGGAGTCCCCATCATCATCATCATCATCATCATCATCGCGGCGTTAGTTATCATCTGTTTTGTATGCGGCGTTATTTATCATCATCATTCCCTTGCCCTTATCCCAATTTTTTTTGGTCGGCGCAGCATGTCTTTTATTCCATATTTTTTTTTTCTCTGTTAGTAGTCATCTCTGTAGCGACCGCCTTTCTAGCCATATCATCTTTCACACAGTCCGTCTATTGTTTGTTTGGCCTTCTCTTATAGCCATCCACGTTCATACTCATAACTTTCCTCAAGACATTTTCCTCACCCCTCCGCATCACATGCCCATACCATGACAACCGATTTCCACACAACTAATTTATTTATGATTTATTAAAACTTACAAAAAATTATGTACAAAAGCGGACAAAAGACCTGAGGCATTTTCTACCAGTCAACCTTAGGGTGATGCAGAGACAAAACATGGCAGGTGCAACTTATGGGATAGATAACTCGAAAAATAATAAGATCCCTAATAAGACCCCTAGACGAATTAAATAAATAAACAACTTAAACAACTTTAAAAAGGCTTTACTGAAAACATTATATGAAAAAACATATTATACGATGAACGAATACCTGACTGACATATTATAATTACCTTTTATTTTTTCTTATTTTAATTTATTAGACAATTTATACAAAAAATATTATTATTATATTTCATTGGAATGAATCGACAACATCAATTGAAATTATTTAATAATGGGTGATAACTGTTTGATAATTTATTATAATCAGCATGCTTGTACCAAGATAATATTTGTACACCGATGACGGCTAGACATAGCGTTCTTTAATAATTATAACACCTGCACCCAACCTAGCTATGTTCAACAAATAAAAATATTTGTATTTATAATAATAAATACTAATACATAGATACACACACACACACACACACACACATATAACGAAACTAAACTTTGTTAAGAGAAACAACGATAGGTAGAGGAGGAAACGAATCCAGCAAATCAGCGCTAGTATGATTTTGCCAACTTCTTAGGAATAATGTTCACGTGCCTTCACTTTGAAAGATAACCAACTTCTAACTATTTAGTCACCGGTGCCACTTTGCGACGTCCTCTTCCTTGCGGCGCAATTTGTATAGTATTTAAAACAGTCTTAGCTTGTAGATAAAACTCGCCTGTTAAAAATATCTTTTCAAATCTTATCTACCTTTAGTGCACACTGACACAGAAGTTATTCCTAGATAATTTGTGATTCATACCTTAAATGAACTAATAAAACAAAGGGAATAATTATTTTAACGGCTCATAACAACACCTGAGGAGGGAACCAAGTTTAATTACTTATAAAGTTTAATTAATTTAATGAATTTGCATAATGCGGTCAGTCGGCAGCTTCCAACTACGAAGATTAAGGCGAATTTGAATTTGACAACTTGTGACTTTAAGCTTTAAGTTTGGAAAGTGGATGCGAAATTTTATGCGATGTTACATGAAAATATATGGACCGGTGCTAACTTTTATGGTACTGTACCAGAAACTATATTTAAAGAAATAAATAGTTTTGAGGTACCGCGCAGTGAGCATCCATATATACAACGTGGCGCTACAATGGTGACTTTAATTTAATACACGGGTAGGGCTAGTGCCCATTAACCATATAAATATTGATAGGTTAAAATAATACGTAAACTGAAAAAAAAAATTTTTCAAACAAACTAAATAATAAAAAAGTCATTAAAATTGGGATCACCCTTGCAAAAATTCATTCATGAAATTACTTACCTAGCTCGCTTACGTTAACTCGGAGCGGCAATGTGTCGGTTCGCGGGCTGGCAACCGCGCATCGCGTCTTGTACCTACTCGTGATCGGTCCGATTCTTTGACGGCATATTATCAAAGAAACCGAGCGGCGCAAGTGGTACAAACACTTATCACATCACCCTCTCTTGTTACTATTAGTAATAACTGTCATCACTAATCACTGCCATCACGATCATAAGTTTACACAAGCACTAATAGCACAAATAAATGCGTCCGTATCGCAAGAGGTGTAAACGTACCTACTAGATAAGAAAACGAAAACCAATCAAAGTGTCTTTATCGCAGTACCATGATCTAATTACTATCCTAATTACACAAAAAGAAATAAATAAAACAATAGCTAAGAGTCTTTTTCGCGACGTAATTATGCGCACTAGTGTAAATAAGTGCGTCAAGGACACGGGTTCGACTAGCACTAGAAAAGCAAAAAAAGAATTCGTGTTCGGTGCGGCGGGTGGGTGGAAGGGAGAGCGCGCGTCGCCTGCGCTGCTCGCCAACAAAGGCAATTTCCTTAAATTCGCCTACTCTATGCATTTGTTTCATCCTAATAGTATTGCTTATTCGTTTTAATTTCATTGATGCGAAGTTATGATCCGTGACCGAGGGAAATGACCGCTGCGCGACAGTTCTTTAAGTACAGGTTGCTCTAAGATGCTATTTCCTAAATTCTTTAATAAATCTGTAAATAATAACGTTTAATGGAAATAAAAAATTGTCATGAAACGAAAATGTGAAAACGTATATGTGTGTTAAATTAAGGTCACCATTGCAGCGCCACGCTGTATATGCGAGAGTATACCAAGATGATATGGTACACAGGTCAATTGAAAAAGTACCTCTGTGAACGATTTCAATACTTGTACATAGCAGAGAAGATTATAAAAATTAAATTAGCCAGGTTTTTATACCAAATCTTCGTTTACCTACACATATGTATCATTTGTTACTACTACGTCCCTGTCTGCGTACTCAGTGTAGCTGATTTCAAATGCCTAATTTTGTTTTTGGGATTCCTATTCTAGAAATTTTAACGGAGAGGAAAATAGGAAATTCTTTAAGTATTTTAATGATCAGTTTCTAAATCGATTATTCTGTGTGTTCAGCCAATTAAAGGTTGAGTTGAGTTGAAACATGGAATTAGTAAGCAGGTACTTTATTGGTCTGAAATGATAATTCAGAGACCATAGAACAATTGCTAACCAAACAAAGTACCTATACGTTGTCATTAACATTTGTCAGTCCATTGACAGACATTCAACGAAGATAATATATAGCGTTTATAGTAAATACATAGCTTGCAGAAAATTACGGAAGTATTCGTTTCTTTCGGTAGGTCAACTGCTTTAGAAACGAGTTTACCTCTGATATTTACCTGTTCCGCTGAACCTTAGACTTTGTTCTGTTGTATATTATATTTAGCACTAACATAAAACATATCGTTTATTAATCCTAGTAAGCTTGGCACTTACTGACTTGACTGACCGGTTGGCGCAGTTGGTAGCGATCCTGCCTTCTGAGCCGCTGGTCCCGGGTTCGATCCCCGGACAAGTCAAACATTTGTGTGCATGAACATGTCTGTTTGACCTGTGTCTGGGTGTGTATATGTATATAAGTATGTATATCAGTCATCAGGTTACCGTAGTACAGGCTCTGCCTAGTTCGGGACCTGAAGACCTTGTGTGGATGTTGTCTCATATTATTATTATTATTACTTATGGGATATTTTGTACCGACATTTGTATTTTTTTCTCGTTTTTAATTTTAATTTTGTTGTTTATCTGTGGAAACTTGTAAATGGCCTTCAGTTGCATATTGTTTAAGTACACTGTGTATTATAGCTGTAAGTTTACCGAATGAAATAAATAAAATATCATTTTAGTTTTTTTTTTAAATCATCTAGTAAGATTTGCTAATTGTGATGCCCTACTACTGAGACATACATTCTCATGCAGGTATACCTACCCACTAAGGTCACGTCTCCAATTTTACTGCGAGTAAACTCATCACGATTTCACTAACAATACACGTGCCTTCCCAATTCAAGTATGTAGTAAACCTTTCCGACTAGGAAATTGAGTACCCTGGCATAACAGTTTCGCAGATAGTCTCCCGAAGTACCCAACACCCTAACATGTTACAATCCGCATGTAATCGCAGAGAATTGTTATTCCTCCCGCGGTGGGCACTTCCACTATTGGAGAATTCAGGAAATATAGAATACCTGTTTGGTAGTTTTGTTTTGTGTACAATCGAAGTAATTTGAAGAAGGAAGGAAGAAGAAAGGAAGGCCGTTTCAATGGTTAGAGTGTTGTTCCCAATTTGTTTTGCTGGACTCGTTATAGGCTTAAAGCCGAAGAATTGTTTTGCTTATTTGCACAGGAAATATACATATATAAGGTCATTTTCGGGAGTAATGAGGATTGAAATGGTCACAAAATATCTTTAAACTTATAAAATTTTATTCCTTCCCAAAAACTTATTTACTGACTTGATTCATAAGTACAAAAACACATATTATATCCTATTCTAAAACTAATTCACAATGTCATCCGGTATTTCCATTGTCGTCAATATATCACATTATTTTCTTGGCAAAAACTTTACATTGACTCCGTTCTTGGATCTCAAAACGAGGTCTGCGCTTAGTTCAGGCTCTTCAGCTGCTGGTAATATGAAGAAGTTCTTGACAATCTCGGAGATGGTAATTTTGAGTTCCATCATCGCAAACTTTTGACCTGAGGAAGAACAGAAGAAATGTTACATTCAATATTTTTATGTCATGGTGATAAGGTTTGCATGTGGACTATGTATCAATTTGCCTAGCCTTTTCCAGCTGAATACCAGTATTTTACATGGAGCGACTGCCTATCTAACCTCCACAACCCAGTTTCTGGGTAATACGATACCCCTTGGTAAGACAACCAGTCTTACTTTGTCAGTCATACTTTTGGGCTTCTACTACCCGTTCTACTTAACTTCGTTACTACCCGTAACGACGACTGTCCAAAATCTACGAATGACCGGGACCAACGGCTTCACGTGCTTTCCGAGGGACGGAGGGGTCTCGATATGTAATGGATAGTCACCCATCCACGGACCGACCTCAGCAAGCGTAGCTTAACCTTCGATCCACCTGAGCGGCTGCTATCATTTAGCCACGAGCCCCACACATGGACTGTGTATGTAACATGACGTATCGTGAGTGTTATTTATCAAAAGTTTAATCTATAATAGTAAATAATTGGCAAATGCTAAATGCGCTCTAATTATACTAATTTGGAAGAGTCGAATGAATGGGTCGCCCTGACCAAAAAATAATGTATGAACTAACTATAACGGTTCGTGTTTTAATAGGTAACTATTGTTGTATTGTGTGTACTCCAAATCTATTGTGAAACCAAATATGACTGATGGAGAATGACCCATCTGACTTAAGAACTCCTAGTTAGTATACCGATTGCCGAGATCAGTTAACAGCCGCTCTCAATATACACGACCCTAATTGCGTAACCAACTATCAAATTACAATCTGAATCATTTTGAAGGATATTGCTCAACCATTGCTTCGTTTGTTCGAAAAATTTCTCTGCTCAGCAACGTAATTAACCAATGAATGTTCTTGAATTGTCAAAATGAAAGTCATTCCTACTGATAGTGTGTGACGAAATGACCCCACTGATAGTGAGCATGAGGAATGGCTGGGCGGAAGATGTTGGATGGGTGATCACCGCTGCTTATGGACATGAACAACAGTATAGGGGATCGAGGAAGAGTTGCCAACACAGAAACAAAGCTGTAGCGACTCATCATCTCATGAGCCTGTAACTACACGGGCAATAGGGCTGCCAACCCTACTATACAATACGTTATTTTATATTAAAATAATTGTAAAACGAAACGTAATCTGTTTTTGAAATTTGTATTCGGAAATAAAAATTTCTAGCTATTGCTCTTTCTGACCAAATATGTGTTGCTAAATCTACTGCTAAAAATGACAAGCAGTGTGCTCAGTGATTTATTTTGAGAGTTTAATAACAGTAATGTTATAAGACATTTAAAAATAACCTGTTAATAAAGGCTCAAAGTAGCAAAAAACATGTATTTTTTTTACACATATTATGTGTTTACTGTATATTTTACTTTTTAGCAATGGTTTAGAAAAATATGTACTATATTTGATATAAAAAAGTTGGCAGCCCTAACTGGCACCCATAACATAATGGAAAGAGGGTATGGGCATATAAACGGAGTTTGTTTTGCCATTTCTTCTCAGGGGTAGACAGATAGGAAGTTCGACTCCACCTAGCTTATTTTCTTTTTCTGAATACTATGACGTGTTAAAGGATTCTGATGTAATATTTACAGAATAAACAATTTCACTTCATTTCATTACAATATTGTTCTTTGTCCATAAACCGGAGCATGGTAACGCTGTTTTGCGGCAGAAATAAGTAGGTCTGGTGCTTCTTTTTACTTGGTTCTTAGACAATAATCAATTACAAACGATTTTTTTCTTGTTTTTTAGGTGGGGATGTTAGTGACCAACTTACCAATACAGTTCCTAGGCCCAGCACTGAATGCCAGCCAACTGAAGGGATTCTTCAGCGGCGCCTCGAACCTTTCCGGACGGAACTCCAAGGGATCGTCATATAAATCCGGCTGGCGTTGGATCTGGAAGATGTTTAGTACGACTGATGTCCCCTTCACTAGTTTCAGTCCTCCCACCTCTGGAATGAAGAAAAGTATGTTAGTCTAGCTACGAGTACAATCCGCGGCGGTTGATATTGCACATCGAGTTTTAGAAAAACTACGGGATTTTGCTCTTTTTAACTTTCTGGCCTTTTCTCACAATTGGTCGCAGTAACTAAGCTAGGGTACCCGACCAAACGGGTTAGGTAAGGCTGGAACTGTGACGAATTGGTCGCAGTAGTTAAGCTAGAGGGCACCCCGTCTAAACGGGTTAGGTTAGGTGACCAACCTACTTCAAATTGGTCGCAGTAACTTGGCTTTTTGTATTTTTAGGACTCCAAAATACTAATGATTTGAGGTTCACAAAAAGAGACGCAATCATAATATTAGATTGCTCAATAATATTTTTAGGAGCGCATAATAGGAATTATTAGAGGTTCGATTAAATAAATGCCGTTTTTTATGTCATATCAGTCACATAAAGGTATTTCTTTCTAATACGCCATGTGATAAATGATCAATGTTTACATTTTTGTAAGTAGGTTTGTACAAACACTTTTACACGTCAATGATTTTTTTTTAAACTAGATGAGGCCAGCGTTTTCTATCTGACTAATCTGAGAAGAAAGGCCGAAATAAACTCAGAGGTCAGAGTCTATTTTAAAGTCCAAACCAATTCTTGGCCAGACCATGAGAAGACTATGTAGATCGTTGTCTGAAATGGTCTTTTGAGGAAAGAACCACACAGATTGAGTGGACTCGTCCAGTCAGTGCACGCATTTGTCAGTAACCGTGCAGCTCAACTCAGAACTTAAGGAGCTCAACGATTCGGCGAATAATACCAAAGAAAGGACATTGGAGTAGGCCGCATAAATCACTGAAACTGCCAGACCATGATTAAAACTGGAACAATGACCCACATATTCCTCACATTCACAATAATTAAAATAATATTATACAGTAAATATTCATGTCATTGTAGGTATATGTAAAAAGGTAAAGATACTTATAGCAAAGAATGAAAGTAAAATAATTAACAAATAAAATAAAAAAAGATTATCTGTGTAAATTTATTGGAGCAGCTCAACCCCAAGCCTGTGAAATTACTATAGGTATGTACGGTTTGTTTTTCAGGGTGAGTAAAGATAAGATTACGGATTTGTTTGAAATGTAATGCTGCTCTTCCGAATAGGATCAATTTGGTTAAGCATGGGTGAAGGTGAATGTTTGTTCCATCCGTCGGTCAACTTGTTTCAACGGCATTGATCATTCATGACTGTTTCGAATTACCTTTGAAAGCAAACGAGAGCTTCGAAGATTTCAGAATGTCCCCACGCGGAATGCTCAATAGTCATGTTTGGAATTTAGATTTTTCAATGTCATTGCTTCCAGGGATCTACGATTTTTCAATGTCATTGCTTCCAGGGATCTGGATAGAATTTGGAATAACATTTTCAATTACTCAATAACACATCACCATTATCTTGTTTAGATATCGACACCCATCCCCTCTGCGGAGTTGCGCTAGCTAATTTATTTTGACCCTGTGGCCATATGTTTTGTGTATATACAGCGTGGCGCTGCTATGGTGACCTTAATTTAACACACATATACGTTTTCACATTTTCGTTTCATGACAATTTTTTATTTCCATTAAACGTTATTATTTACAGATTTATTAAAGAATTTAGGAAATAGCATCTTAGAGCAACCTGTACTTAAAGAACTGTCGCGCAGCGGTCATTTCCCTCGGTCACGGATCATAACTTCGCATCAATGAAATTAAAACGAATAAGCAATACTATTAGGATGAAACAAATGCATAGAGTAGGCGAATTTAAGGAAATTTCCTTTGTTGGCGAGCAGCGCAGGCGACGCGCGCTCTCCCTTCCACCCACCCGCCGCACCGAACACGAATTCTTTTTTTGCTTTTCTAGTGCTAGTCGAACCCGTGTCCTTGACGCACTTATTTATACTAGTGCGCATAATTACGTCGCGAAAAAGACTCTTAGCTATTGTTTTATTTATTTCTTTTTGTGTAATTAGGATAGTAATTAGATCATGGTACTGCGATAAAGACACTTTGATTGGTTTTCGTTTTCTTATCTAGTAGGTACGTTTACACCTCTTGCGATACGGACGCATTTATTTGTGCTATTAGTGCTTGTGTAAACTTATGATCGTGATGGCAGTGATTAGTGATGACAGTTATTACTAATAGTAACAAGAGAGGGTGATGTGATAAGTGTTTGTACCACTTGCGCCGCTCGGTTTCTTTGATAATATGCCGTCAAAGAATCGGACCGATCACGAGTAGGTACAGACGCCAGCACATCAAGCTACTACAATCTGTCAAATTTCTTTAATAGATTTTCAACTTTATCGCTAAAGCATTAAGGTTCAAGGTTGATTGGGAAAATTTGACAGTTTCGGGTAGCTTGACCTGCTGGCGTCTGTACAAGACGCGATGCGCGCGGTTGCCAGCCCGCGAACCGACATATTGCCGCTCCGAGTTAACGTAAGCGAGCTAGGTAAGTAATTTCATGAATGAATTTTTGCAAGGGTGATCCCAATTTTAATGACTTTTTTATTATTTAGTTTGTTTGAAAAATTTTTTTTTTCAGTTTACGTATTATTTTAACCTATCAATATTTATATGGTTAATGGGCACTAGCCCTACCCGTGTATTAAATTAAAGTCACCATTGCAGCGCCACATTGTATAAACCATAATCACACATCAAAATGTTTATTTGTGATGTGTGTGTCATAGTATCACATGAGTGTTTAATACCTAATTATGTACAGTTGCATACAAGACTTTATCTACACCCATGATATGAATCCTTAAAGATTCGCAATACCTACTAATATCGAACAAAAATGGCGGGATACGACGTGAATTCGAATAACCTACAAGTATTTTTTTTAATAATTAGTATCTGTAGTAGTGAAACGCGCGTGCAAGACAATGTTCTTTTTTTGAAATTTTATGAATTTGAAAAAAAGAACATTGTCATGCACGCGCGAATGAAAAGGAAGAAAGAGGAAGGGTTCGAGTTCGAGCTGCATAAAGATATTTAGTACAACATTATATTATTCGTTTGGATAATATTATGGTTAGTATGACACTGGTTGTTTTAATGTTGGCAATAAGCTAACTGTTTCACAAACTTTTTTAAAGGATTTATAGCTTGGGTGTAGATAAAAACACATTATTATAATTAGGAATATTACTATGTTGGCATAGATCAACTTAAAGACTAAAACAAAGACTACATTGTAGCTAATGCCGTAGGAGGCGGGTTAGAGGTTACATAACAATGATGTTTATATTTATTATTGTGTACCAAACACTAACGGGACCGGATTAAAAGGTCGCCATTAGCAGCAATGATTGTGTTTTGCCGTTGAATGCAACAATGTTGCAGCAAAATGCAGAATGGCAGAAGACATCGACTCGCAAAGTGAAACCATGGTTCAGTACATGATTCTGAACTGTGTTGAATATTTTTGTCGCTATAAAAAAAAGATTTTGATGCTATATTATATACAGGGTTATTGGTAAAACACCATCAAAGGGGTCATTGTACTCGTCATTATGAACAACGTTTACTATGCCACGTAGGTATCGCACTTTTCTATGAAACAGCAGTTTTTTTTTACCGATAACGACCGACCCTGTTCAGGATGCGCGTCGATGTCTCTGCCGCCCTGTACACAAGCTACAGAGACAAAACGACAATAAACTATGCTACGTAGGTATATCCCGAATGACGTTCCCAGTCTGCATACGTAAATTCAATCAAATATATCCAATAGATTAGTCACTATAGCTAGTCAAAGATTGGCAAAACCCACAGTCGGGCCATCACTGCTTAGTTTGTTTGAAAAATCACTTTTTCAGTTTCTATGTAAGGATTTATTTTAATAGTTTCAAAATACTCCTTTGCACTAGTATTGTCCGTGTTTTCATTTATTTGATTAGTTACAAAATACCTCTTTGTATTAATTAGTAGTGTCCGTGTTTTCATTTATTTGAATAGTTTCAAAATACTCCTTTGCATTAATTAGTATTGTCCGTGTTTTCATTTATTGTCGTATTGTCTTCTCCGCGTTACTAAGAAATTATGGGACTATAGATTTAATGGAGTTTTTACAAGCTAAGTTCGATTCACCAATAATGTTTCAGCTTTTCGATTGACCAATAATGTGATACTGGACCAGGCTGCATATTGAGCATTCCGGATCCAAACCTAAATTTAGACTAAGATGAAACATATAATAATTTCGTGTATTTTAATATTTTTATTATTGTAAAATTGTAATTTATAATGTTTTTATTGATGACTTTTGTAATGTATATCTAATTGTCATCTTTTAATTAATTCTTAATCTATCTAATATTTTTAATTTCACATGTATGCTTATGGACTAGTTCTGAAATAAATGATTTTTTTATTTATTATTTTTATATAATTAAGCTCATAATGCGCGATTAAAACTTTGCTTAAAAACTAAATCAACTTTTGAATAATCAAGTTTTGCAACTAAAACCAGTAAACGTCTAGGATCTGTGCATAAGTCACCTTCTGGCTTTCTGCCGTCATAAGAAAGAAGACCGTAACTACGTCAACGTTGATTCCGAGATGATTGAAGGTTTATCTAAAATGAAGGCCCGCGATTTACTGAATGGTTTAGTTAGTGACTCTTGTTTTATAAGACGTCAAAAAATAAAGGCTTCATTTTGAACCATTGTTGACACAAAAGGCCGTTTTTGTGTAATTAAGGCTTTTCATATTCTAAAACCAGACTTTATGTCGTAGTTAAGGCTAAAATCCTTATGATATCTATAATCTAATACGAGTTACAGCTTTTTGTGTAAGACCATAAGATGGCATTTTCTTTGCTGATTCCGAATATGTTATTGTTGACAATATTATTATTATATCGCATTTTATGAAATTAGCCATTACTAAATCTGTTACAATACTATAAAGTATTGTTTTCACTATTTGAGTACCGATCGAACTCGTGGATGACACGACGCCGCGACGTAGGAATGACAGCGGACCGCCGCCGGTGGATGGCGGGAAATTGTGGCTTGGGGAATGTCGTGAGCGCTACGAGCTCGAGACGTCGTGATACGAGGACTAAAGCTCAAGTTGTGTTTTAAAAGATACCTAGCATTGATTAAAGTATAATTGGTTTCGTGTGTTGGAAAAATACAATAAGTAAGTACATGAAAAGTGTCTATTATTTCTAAAAACCTCATTTCTGAAAGCTATGAACCTGAATAACAGTTAATTATCATATTTAAACTATGACTAGACTTTCGATAAGAGTACAGAGTTAACATTATTAACTCATTTTTGACAAAATTTACAGTTATGGCCTTCTTTCATATGATGGCAGCTTTGTGCTTGGAATTTTTATAATAATATAAATATACCTACAAATTCATATGAAGACTTCGGTAGATGTATGAAACCAGTTTACCGTCGTAAATATGTTACGATTTCATTGATTAATTTTATTATAATTGCAAGTAAATAAGTGCAAATTAATTTCATTCATTCATTCATTGACTCCTATCAGATGACAATGGTGAATAAAGAAGTTAGTTTAATGTAATGTCTAGCTACTTACCACAGTCCTTCATAATTCTTCTTTCTATTATTGGAACTGGTGGGAACAGCCTCATCGACTCCTTGATGACCAGCTCCAAATACTTCATTTGTTGAAGCTCACTAAACAACAAAACGTAAAGATTTAAAATAAAAGTAACAGTTTAGCAAGCTTTACTTCCAAGTACGTCTTGAATAAACTTTTTTTTTGTACCACAGTATAAGAAATGTCTACTAATTAAAAATTATCATTAAAAAGTTCTAAATAATAAAAATTGGTACAAATTCAGTGTCTGTAAGACTCGAGGCAATTCAAGTCTTACCTACTTCGCTCCGTTTCAGGAGCAGTTTTGTAAAAAACATCCACTCTACGCTGTGAAATTAATATATTTTTCATGTTTTTTTCGTCTTTTTTCGGCTCTTAATCTTGAATCTTATTCAAGCTTATATTGCCCCAGATAGGTACAGCCAACATTGGTTTTGCATCGAAAAATATGCACTCCTTTCATTACAAAATTGGCAGTTAATTTCCATTATGGTCCGTTTATAGTTTTGACAAGGATGCATAAGTTCCTTGTAGAAGAACTTGTGTAATGTTTAGTAGAAACTATTTTAATAAACCTTGTGCTATAACCCAGAGAACCTGAGCATAGGTGTCCACAATAGACAACATAAAGAGAAGAAGTTTTCTTTGATATACTGCCATTAAAATGCTATTACAATTTGCAAAGAAATGGACGTGCTAGACGACCCCTTAAACGATACCCGCACAAAAAAAGCTAAAACAGGCCAACCAATAGAAACAGCACAGCAGAACTAACTAATGTATTTATCCAACAAAGTACACTTTAATTACTTAAATTACACTTTAATTACTTCAATTCTATCTCGAAATAGAATCATTTGCATAGCAGTTTAACTGAGTTTAACACACCAGTGCAGGAATGAAGAGTAAGTTCATAGTTTCTAGATGTTCGGTGCGCTCAGTATTGTCGCCTGCACCCAACTTTACCGCCCAAGTTTAAAGTGTCTAAGAGCTTTGCCAAATTCCTGGCATAATGATAGTTGTTTGATTCTAAATCTCTAGGTGGCTATTATGAATGAAAACTTCTATCTGCCATAGTTTTCGGTTTACGTTAATCTGGTGCAGTTTTGAAGCATGAATAAGCACTTGAAGTAGGTAGGTACGAGTACAACTGCATAGACAATATTAATTTTGTATAGAAGGGACAACAATTTTTATTCATTTTTTATTTTATTTAGATTAACCAAACTTACAAAAACCCATTCCTATTTACTAACATCTTTCGACAGCTTTCGAGTTAAATAAATCGGGATCTGGTATCATTTTTATATGCACATAAATGCATAGGTAGACAATAACTTTGTATGGAAGTGGCGACTAGTTCAGTTGGTGAGTAGAACTTATTTAAGATTATACAAAAGGCTGCGAATACGTTTTGATGCGATAAAAGAAATGAAAGAAAGAAAATACTTTTATTTCCACCTAACACAAGCATCTCCTTGCTTAAAAGGTGATCTCCAACTCATGTGTGTAAAGCCTTTTATGTAACTGCAATAAACATTTTTTTTTTAAATTTGTTATAAGTTATGTACTTAAGACGCAAAGAAAAACACAAAAGTTGGTGGAAAATATGCGTCACACATAGACGCAAAACGGTCAAGCGGTCAACGGTCTCAGCATAATGCGTGACGTCAATCGGTGCAGCATACAATGAGATTCAATATAAATAAATACACAATACAAGATCTAAATCTAATAAAGTGATAACAGATCTTTTCTTAACTTGCTACGCTACTTCGGTTTTTGATGTTGCATACTTTTGTTTTGCATATTCTTTACATTCACAACATCATCATCACCTAGCCTTATCTCAACAATTTTTGGGGTCGACTGCCTATCTGACCTCCACAATCCACTTACTGGGAACACTATACCCCTTGGTACGACTAGTTGTCAGTCTTTCGGGCTTCTGACGACCCGTAACAACTGTCAAAGATCCACGTATGACAGCCGGGACCAACAGCGTAACGTACTGTTCGTAAATTAATATTTAACATTTACAACATAAGTAGAGGTACCATTCTCTTTTTTTATTTAATTCTCTGCTTGAAATCTATTTTGAATCAATCCTTGACCTTGAGTGATCTTGCCAAAAAGCTGGTTCAACCACTATTTCAATATTAATAAAAAATAGAATGAACTTGTAATTTTAATAAACAAGGCTGTGTGTCTATATATAAATATCATATATTACGCTGTGCTATGGAGGTAGGTACTACTAGTGCAATTAATTAAACTAGCACTAAAGATTTCGATATTTATGAATCATTTTTATTATCACTTTGGCTCTCATAAAACCACTTAATAATAATTAAGTAAACAAATTGATAAAATTCTATGAATAATAAAAAAATTATTATCATTGCTTATAATAACTTATAAATTTAATGTGTCATTATTATTGTTTGAACACCCCACAATAATTTAAACAGATAATAAAATTTTCAATACAAATAGGTATCGCGTCTAACTATAAAATAGAACATTATACCTAATGCATTATTACCCATTGGTATAAGTACTTACATTACTTTTTTTTTCGTTAATATTGTTTTAATATTTTCCCTTTATTTTTGTTTTTTTTGACAGTCGTTACGAATCCCGAAAGTCTGACAACCAGTCTTACCAGTATTACCCAGTAACTGAATTTTTATTGCAGTTTTTTTATTAACAACTTAATCGTTTTTTAAGTATCGTGTTGGTCTACAGTAAAGATTTGTATGTATTTTATTTATTTATAAAAAAAAAACAACAGTTCATGATGAGAATGCAAAACAGTAGTATTAATTTATGATAATCGTTTATGAGAAAACAAAGATAAAGACGTGTTAATTAAATATAGGTACGAGTGAATCAAGCATGTAATTATAATAATTGTGGTTGAACATCTTGTAATTTAAGCGTCAAGTCATTGCCAATGCCACTTCTGTTACATAATAAGGTAATTAATATCTCTGTAGCAGTATATACTTTGCCACATATGAACTACGCATCACACAGACGTCACGCAAAATCCTGCATCGCGCAAGCAGAGTTTACCGCGCAACTAGCGTATGTACAACGTCCCGACATCACTCGTCGGGCAGTTCCCCACCAGACACAACACCCGTCTGGTTGGAGGATCCTCCCTATTCTATGGAGGTATGAGTGAACTTTACACCCTGTTCCTCGTACCTCTATATCTCGACACCGAAATCCAGTTACTAATAGAAGTATTCTTATCTGAGTGATCAGTAACCTAAGAGGAAAAGAAATAGGAAGTATGTTGCCCGTTCATGTATCACCAGAACTTGTGACTACTTCGTTGTTGACGACCAAAAGATAGGTACCTATGGAAGAAAAAGACATGAAAAAAGGCAGAAATTATATTGGAATTAGATTTGCCATAAAATACTTAACGGCTAACTTTATAGAAACTGTACTTTCTAATATAGAGGTACGAGGAACAGACTGTAAAGTTCACTCATACCTCCATAGAAAAGGGAGGATCCTTAGACCAGACGGGTGTCGTGTCTGGTGGGCAACTGCCCGATGATTGATGTCGGAAAGTTGTATGTATGCTAGTCGCGCGATAAACTCTATCTGCGCGATGTAGGACCCGCGCGACGTCAGTATGACGCGCAGTTTGCATGTGGCAATGTAGATACCGCTACACTACCATTGCATAAAACCTCATTACTACGCAGTTTTGGTATCACGGCGTCAGTTTAAAAAGGCAAAATGTGGGTTAAACTATTTTTATCTAAGCTGAGCCCACCCGGTACTTTTGCACGTTTGTAAAGCTACAAACTTTGCAAAACTAAGAGAGAAGGAAATTATTTAATTAAACTTACTGATAAGTCGGGTCCCTGCTCATTTCGCTTCCGAAGATAGTCTTAAGTTCCTCGTAGATTTTCTCTTGAACATCCCTGCGCTTAGATAGACAGTGGAGAGTGTACACGATGCCTGAAGTCGTTGTGTCGTGACCCTATAGAAACAGTTTCATTGATTAACAACTTAAATTGTTCATAATATTCAAATCACAACTATCATTCTCTGAGAGTTTTATGAAATGGCTATCCCAAGGTAAATTGGCATGGAGTGTCAATTTTCTTAAGAATTTTAATTTCCCTGGCTGTAATATGGCTAAAATACTGAAGGCCTCGAAAGCCCGAGTGCTGACGTCACTTCAGCTTGGGTGCCTTTATAATGGACTGGAAAAAGAAACATAGAAGACGATGGAAGTCATCGCTCAACTGAGGTATTGTTCGGAAAAGTCTGAAAAGATAGTAAGGGTCGCTAGGTACGACAGTGTTGCTTATTTTATTAGTTAGTTGTTGTTAGACAAATACAATAATGATATTTCACAGTATTTCAAACTTGATACTGTATCTTTCTAATAAGAAGTAACCTAACAACTGGTCAGAGTATCCAAACTATGGGAAACGGTCGTAGTTCAAGCGTAGAGAAGGGTCTTAACTGGCTTCAAAACTCCATGTTCAAATTCTTGATTAACTTGTGATATAGTTGAAACCAAATTTTGTGGTATTACATGCCTGAACGGTCCTTCGAATAAGGATTCTTGTAGTCTACAAGTTGTATCCCTGAAACATATTGTTTCAGGGATACAACTTGGATATGTAATATGAAAAAAAATATGTGATATGTAATATGAAATGTAATAACTATATAACAGGGGTACTTGCATATGTTTTACGGATACAACTAGTCGATAGTTCTAAGAATGCTATGCTAATCAATTTAATATCTGGTTTTGATCATGATCGTCATTTTATTTTAATATTTCATTACGTAGGTACATAGGTACTGGTATTTGAGTTGAGTCGATCATATAAATCAGTGGCAAGTGAAGATCTATAAGCTCGTCTGTTATAGATTAAATAAGTAATTACTAAATATGTATTCACTGGAAATTGACCGACTATAATCGTCACACATAGCAACTATTGCAAGTAAATAAATCTAGGACAGATCGCATAGCATAGTAATGTTAATGTAGTTATGATTATTTGGTAATGGTGACAACAGACAATTTTTCTCACAAAAATCTAACGTAGACTAGGCTAATCTTACAAATGAAGTAGGAAGTAAAACTTGTATGTATACTGTAACTCACCTCGAACATGAATGTGTCGACCTCCT
Source organism: Brachylomia viminalis (assembly GCA_937001585.2). Lineage (NCBI taxonomy): Eukaryota > Metazoa > Arthropoda > Insecta > Lepidoptera > Noctuidae > Brachylomia > Brachylomia viminalis. Next base: position 19,354,270 of record OW443299.2, read on the forward strand.
CCCTCACACTTTCGTCCTCAATCTTTTTGCCGTCGATTTCAGCCAGGAGCAACAGGTCCAAAAACGCGTGCTTGTTCTTAATACCTTTTAGAACAAATATGAAGTAAAAAGTAAGTAAGTAAGCCCCTTTTATCACTTGTAAAATAAATCTTAGTAATGACTAAGAAAGATTATTGTAGTTCAAGAGTTCAGGTCAACGAAGAAGTTACTAACTCCTTTTGGTTATCCTTACTTACAGTTTTAACAAAATTTAATGTCTCTGAAAAGACTTTATTCCAGAAATTAAGTAATATCATATTATTAAAATACTAATATCTCGTAACGAAGCAGCTGGTTATGAAATAAATCAAAAGTACTTATTAAAATATTGTAACTGTTTATCATCCTGCTTTCACTCAAAAGAGTAAAAAATGAGTTTTGATATTACGAAACGAAGTAGATATGCCTACAAATTATAGACTTCATGCAGAAAGCCACTACTGAAGTCGTTTCTGTGCGGTTGTTGCAAGATGACATCAATTACAATACACAGTGTTAGTCTATGAAAGTGTGGCAGCAATGTTTTGTAAATAAGAATTCACTGCTCTGTAACCTCCACAACATAACAGCAGGAGATGAAATATACTATTACGGAATTCAAAGGACAGTCTTCAATCGATGTTTTAGGGACTTTTGTGTGTACTCTTTGATTCGTTTTATCTTCATTGTGCTTACCAATATCACTGCTGTCATTCAGTGTAGTTATATTAGCCTTCTTCAATTCTTCTCGTCTTGCATCGATCACTTTGTTAGTCTGTCCGTGTAAAATCTTCAAAGCCTTGTCTTGCTTCGTCTTGTAAGGCAACAAATTAAAGATGGCGTCTTCTCCGAAGAATGGTATTTGCATCCTCATCGTGACAATTGCGGACAATCTTTAATTAATAATTAAATAAATATAATAATTACTGAAACAGGATATTGCAATAATTCTCATTGTTTTATGAAATAGCTGTGAGTAGGTACTCTCATTTATATATTTTTGTAATTAATGTGTTTCAGTTTTCTTGGATGCCGTAAAATTAATTAAAAATAGGTACACTTACTCTTCGATGGATTTCACGTATTCAGACTCGCTGTGTTTCTGAGCATTCATGCATACTCCCATGATGGACTCTGGGAAAATAAAAATGGGTTGATAAACCTGATGAATTACCATAGTTTTTAATGCGATTTACATACAGTCTGTCAACTGAAAGCTGAGAGTGAAAAAGAGCGGTTTTTTTTTATAGGTCTGGCGTCCCTTTATCACGGATCAACTAGGAAAAACATATTTGTTACATGAATATTTTTATACAGAATAGTAGAATACATAATAGCAGGAAAAAATAAAGCAAAAAATTATATAGATAAGCTTTTATGGTTATAAAAGGTTTATTGAGTAATATTAAATAATAGGTCATATTTTTTTTAATTATATGATTACTTATCCCAATTCTATGCATTAATACTATGCTCTCTTCTATAAAAGTTTCCATAGCAGAAAAAATCGGATTTTAAACGGGATTACATAAATAATAACATAATTATTTATTTTAAAAAAATTACATAATATTTAATTACACAATAAACCTTATATGATCATAAAAGATTACCTACACAATATTTTGCTTTATGCTTTCGTACTATTCTGTAATAAACAAAATAAATATTCTGCATAAAAATATTCAAGTATCAAATACGTTTTTTCCTAGTCAATCAAGGGATACCCGACCTATTTTATTTTTATTTTCCGCTCTTTTTCACTCTCAGCTTTCAATAGACAGACAAATGTCCATTTTTTATTTTCAACCAAACGGAATTCAAATTCATAAAAATGACATGATGAGTTACCTGTCACGTTATCTAAGGCCGCTAAAGCGATAATAGGGAACATGTCAATCGGTCGGCCGTCGGCCATTACTCGTAGTTTCTCCGTCAGAATCCGCTGGTTTTTGCAGAATACTGGCAAGAAGTTCTGAAGAATATTGAAGTGGAAGGCGGGGGTCAGGAATTTGCGGTGAATCTTCCATCTTTGACCTAAAAGAAATGCATGATTATATAACGCTGTAGATACCTGAGGGCCTCCCTAGACAATTGGAAATCGGTTTCGAAGCGATTCGTATTTCTTCTTCGACTTTTTCATGGTCGCTATCGCTTATAGAACGTCACTTTGTCTAGGTCCTCTAGTCTACTCGTTATGGTTTGGTTATCATACTGTCATGTTCATCTAGAACTTTTACTGATTTTTCATTGTAGGAATGAGCGAAGCACTAACGTTTTTTCTTTTATAAAATAGGGGACTTCTTTAATTGGGTACCTACACTCCTTTCTCTCTTATGAAAGCAATACTTACTTACAAATATTGACAATAATCTCGACTACTGGTCTTTTCTTTGATTTATCTGATGGTGTGACACGTCACATTGCTAGTTATGTTACAGACTATCGAGATCATGGGACCTGCACTTCAGTGGATATCGTCCTAAGTATTTGAGCAATAGACAATAACGTAAAATTTCTGTATATTTATGAAAAGTGTGGAGGCTAATTACTTCAGTGGCGTCGCTATAACTTTATTGGCTACTTAGTATAACGTTAAAGTACATCCTAAATAAAATTAAAATAACCCCGACACCAACAAAAACCTCTGAAAACGCCTGAAAAGAATTTTTTCTTTCTTTTTCTCTAGCTATGAACTCTCCCGAACAAGTTACCTTTCAAATAAAACAATGAACTTTTTTACAAAAAAAAAAGCTTATATTTTAATACAAAATATATTATTATCACGAGAACCAAACACGTGTGCCAAATTTCAGCCCGATAGCTTCAGTGGAAGTGGGTGAAATATTGATTGCAATATTCCAGGTATGTACCTGGAATATTGCAATCACTTTTCACAAGTGAAGTTAAATAAAATCTTTTAATAATTAAACACAAAATCGGTCCAGCCGTTTGGGAGCTATGATGACGCTGACAGACACACGGATACACATGCTAAAGAACAACGGCAGCTTCCCATATTTTTTTTTTATTTGAATTTATATTAAGTCTTTTATTTTTATTAAACGTTGCCCCTCACCAGGAATTTTTCCTGTATTGTGGGTGCGTTTACAAACATTTAAAGTCACATACACAAACAGCCAGACCCGGAACAACTGCTTGTAGGTCAGACAAATATTTGTTCCGTGCGGAATCGAACCGGCGAGACGCAGCGCAGCAGTCAATCGCGCGCCAATCGTGCCATAACATTTGATATTATTCCAGATTTACTGGAATAATCTTACTTAAGTAAGAACACAAACTTAGATAAAGGTACAACAACATAAATGTGTTATTTATTCATGTACCTACTCCATGTTATTACAATAACAAAATAAAACACCACGACAATTACGCTATACCTACTATTTAGGAAAATAAATATAAAATGGCAATACTAAACCAATCCAACCAACAATTTCCTAATCTTTTAGAAGGAAGTAGTCAAATAGTTTTTCGTTAGACGTTATTTCAACATCAAACCTTAAAAATTGCTGAACGTTTTCGTTTCGTTTACACATTGCCCCAGTTATGTGTAAGTCCTTTCTTTTGTAATAGGGGGCGACCCTATTGTCATCAGCCAGGCACAAATCTAGACTCCGAGCTGCTACTGAGAAAATCCAGATTTAGATAATAAATAATAATATAATCCTAACTAATATTATAAATGCCGACAAATATAATAAATTTGACGACACGTTTGGTGTAGTGGCTACAGTGGCTAACTGTAGTCAGCGAAACCAAATGGTCCTGGGTTCGAATCCCGGTAGGGGCAAATGTTTGTATGATGAATATGGACATTTGTACCCGAGTCATGGATGTATATTTATAAAATACTATGTATTTACGAAAAAAAAAATGTATATAAGTAGTGTATCAACCATCTGGTATCCATAACACAAGCCATAAGTGTTAAGTGCTTAACTTGGAACTAGATGGTGCTGTGTGCAATGCCAGACGATATTTTATTTATTTAAATGCGAAAGTAAGTTTGTTTGTATGTTTGTTACGCTTTCACGCCAAAACGGCTTAACGGATTTGGATGAAATTTGGCACACAGATAGACCATGACCTAGGTAAGGATATAGGCTACTTTTTATCCTCGATTGCAGACAAAGTCGCGGGCAACAGGTAGTAAATAATAATATTCCAAGTCTTTTCCGCTGATGAGCACAAAGTAGTAGAACAAGGTAGTACCACAGCACGTAAACTTTTTCATTCCACGATTGTATCTAATTATGCATTTGCAACGTAGTACAATTAAACGGTACTAATGACTAGTCTATAATCTACCTAAGTAATTATGCACTTGCAACTTAGTACAATTAAACGTTACTAATAATTACTAGTCTATAATTATTTAGTTTAGCTAAAAGTGAACTGGTTCTTACCCGTGGCAGTGAGCAGACCTTGACCGAGCCAGCACGTCAGGAAGCTGTATGACCTGCCTTTTGTTATGTGCTCCGTGCTCGACACTAAAGGCTGAAACAATTCGGCAACATTACTTTCTAGATTACATTTTTTTTGTTTGAGTGTAGGAAATCATCAAATAACTTCTCCAGCTCTGGGTGGAGCGGGAGGGCGTGTCAGACGCTTACTGACTAAAACCCATCCGTGTTCCTTCAGTTGCCTGTGCCAGGGGCAACCCTGGCAGGCATCGGCCCTAGCGGACCCCGTCGTTGCTGCTGACATAATATCTCTTTGAGGCGCGAGTGAAACACAACACGCCGTCGACCCGGGATAGGTCCTTATCGGATCATTATTCATAATCCACCTTCCCAGGGTGTAAAGTATGCTGTGGGAAGAACAGCACCCACCACCACCCGACTTTTTTAAACCCCAGGAACATCTGCCACACGGATGCGAGTTGCAGTGGCCCAACTATATGAAAAGTACCGGTAAAACGGGGCTAATTGGTACGCAGGGGTGAATCGGGACAAAACTTTAAAAGGGATGTTAACATTGAAATAATATCGTTTGCTGCCAAAAAGGACTCTAATGTGTTTTCTGTAATATAATTAACGATGAAGTGCCCTTGTTGGCAACAAACGATATTATTTCAACGTTAAAATCCATTTTAACGTTTCGTCCCGATTAACCCCTGAATCCCTATTAAACCCGTTTTACGGTACTCAATGGATTGCGCGCCTAAGTAGGCCGTTGTAAAAACAATCGGGGATAATAGGTCCTTTCGACACCCAATGCGAGTATGGTACTCCTGAACAGACGATGGCCCACTTGTTTATGTTGAAATGATCATTGATTTGAAAAGAAGAAGAATTATCTAACTAACCTGTATTATCAGTTATCGCTCCCATTTATATGTACACACTTATCTTTCTGCTATAGCTCGGTCAGTCCTTTTCTATGACCATTATGTGCCAATGACAATTTTAGAGCAATCTTTATTCTAACCTAGCTGTGCCCGCGAAAATGTCCGCGTGATTGTGGAACGATAACTTTGTAAGTATTGAGTTTATGAGTATACATAGAAAACTACAAACTTTTTGAAACGATTTTCATGAGTTTATACCCCTTAGAAATTAACATTCATGGATCGTTGTTAACGTACTAGTTTTGAAACTATCCTTGTTTCATTGGTTAGTTTCGCGCAGAAAAATATTGCATTCAAAAAAATGCAATTTAAAACAAGTTTGACTTATTTCTATCTTAGTACCTAACTATGTTAATATTCCACCCATAAATAAAAACTATGTGCACATTTTAAACCGACGACGACGAGAGCAACAAAAATAAAACTAATGTGAAGAGCAATGAATTGTAAATGTTTAAAAAAACAGCTATTTGGATGCGACCTTTTAAAATTAACCAGTGCGGAACGTCACCACACATAATTTTACACATTACCGCGACCTCGTACTCGTGTGTTTTTTTATTCTGTTTCCGATCAATTATATAATTTAAAACTAATCAACTTTAAGGTCCGATCTTAATCGAACGGTTCCATTTGCAGCATTCACAAGGTTATCCAAGTACCGTTTATGCATTCCACCGCTGGAATAGGCCTCTCCAATTGCATGCGTTCAACTCAGTTCTGGGCAGCTCTCATCCAGCTGCTACCAGCAACCTTGCGAAGATCGTCGCTCCACCTAGCCTGAGAGCGTCCTACCTTACGTTTGTCGATTCGCGGTCTCCTCTCTATAACACGTCTACCCCAACGGTCATCGGTTCTACAGCTAATATGGTCGGCGCATTGCACTTCACCTTGCTTATTCTGTGAGCCATGATTATGCATAGGCCATGCACATTGCATTTCACAAATATCTCTTAAAATGGCTTCTTTAAAACAAATGCGTCATGTGCTTCCTTGGCAAGGAAAACGAAACCTAAAAATTGAGGTAAACCAGTGTGTTTACCATTCCGCCATGATTAATGTTTTAGATATCCTTATGGAAGGCTGTTAGAAGTAATACTAAACTTGGAGGAAAATCTTTATTATTACCTACCTATTTTGGCCAATTTTATCGGAATTTTGCCATTTTAAGTTGTAACTTCAAATAACGCCATCTATCATTAACGTTTAGAAGCATTTTAATTTGTATAACATTCTCTTAAAAACTTCTTCTAGGTACTTACTAAATAAAATAATAAACTATTAAAATCAAAACATATTATCCTAAACTAACTAATACTATTATCAAATTAGAATACAAATGTTTTTAACTTGCAAGATTTGAAGCAGATTGGAAAAAAGCAATTGGTTGAAATCCATTGCAAGTTTTGTAATGTTTGCTTTTTCAATAAGATTTCCCAAAGGGAGAACATTTAATCCATCCAAAGGTTGTTTGTAAAAGATCGCTTTCAGCGATAAGACCGCCCATTGTGTCACTCTGTGTTAAATTTCTACATTTATAACTTGAATCCAAATTGAAAAACGTTGTATCATATCACAGGTGTGTAATATAGTGTATTCTGTTCTATTGTATTCTTAATTTCCAAAATAACAATACTGCAAATTATCTTGTCTATATTTATTTCGAATCACCTAAATGTGATTTAGATATTATATATATATTCATATAAACGTGTCTAATAAACTGGTTTTAGCAGGTTGATTAATTATTGTACGATTGGTTTTTAAATTAATTGTAAACACATTTCAATATCACAATTTAAATATTATCTATTTATAAGCTGACCATAATGCCGCATTGGCAAATAATTTTACATTGGATACCTACCATTAACTATAGATAATATACTAGCTTTTTATCCTTAAAAAACGTAAAGATACGAGTACTTCGAAAGAAAACTTGATATCTACTTGTAACTCAAATAATGATTTCGAACTTCAAACGAATTCCATTCTTCAACACATAGGTACAGATACAATTTCTCACAGATAATGACTACTTATACTGGGTTATTGGTAAAACACCATCAACCTCTTAAGGGGTAATTTTATTGTACTCATCATTATGAACAACTTTTACTACGGGACCAAATATGAAATCGCGAAAAAAAAAACAGCTGTTCCCTACATTTATGTTTGCAGAACTCGTCAAAATGTAGGGACCAGTTGATTTTTTTTTTCGCGATTTCATATTTGGTCCCATAGTAAAAGTTGTTCATAATGATGTTTATGAATGTTGATGGTGTTTTAACTATAACCCTGTAGGTATAGTACCTACATTAAAACAATAATCATTACACAATATCATAATTATGTTCGTGCAACTCACCTCAGCATATTTTGAATGGCAGATCACCACGTATGGAGTGGAGAAAAAATGTACCCGGAACACAAGCCCATACTTCACTGATAGTCTTTGAACCAGGTTCAAAAACTCTGTAACAAAAAGAAATATATTATACAAACAAAAAGGTTTATTGCAAAAACTTGTACAACTTTTACAGATAGATGAGATAATATTTATTTGCGTAAACATGTGACATACTTACATACAATAAAAAACATGCATGCAAGGTGGTAACATTAACAATTTTTACGTACAGACATGTTTGATACTTGATGTGACGTGAAAATGTCAAAAAAAGAGTATTATTAATTAAAAACATTCTCAAATAACAATAAATCAGTAATAAATGAAATAATAATATTGTAATAAATTTAAAATATAAGTTATTAAGACTTTTATACAAAATAATAGGTAAAAAGATACAAAAATAATTAAACTAAGTCATTGCAAAATTAACAAACACAAAATAAAATAATAATAATCAAATAAGCTACTATGTCAACACAAATCTTTCCTCTAGGAACTTGTTAATGCTATAGTATGCTTTATTTACTAAATATGTCTTAAGTTTACGTTTCAAGTGTACGTTATTAAGCTCCTTCCAACTTTTAGGCAACTTATTATAAACAATTGGAGCCATATGAAAAACACTTGCGCAGTGCAGTCCTACAGGGAAGTCCACATAGTTGGGTTTGGTCGCGCCTGTTCCTGGGAAATTGATCTGCTCTGCGCGGAAATAATTTTGGATTGTTTCTGACAAACATAACTGTTTCAAGAATGTATATGGATGGCAATGTTAAAATTTTATTTATTATAAAATAGGGTTTGCAGCTGTCCGTTGTTTTCAAATGAAACATTGCTCTAAGACATATCTTTTGTGCTTTAAATGCTAGTTCTCTATTAGTCGAGTTACCCCAAAAGATAAACACCATATCTGAGAATGGATTTAGCCAGACCGTAGTATTTCGTGACAGCAAGTACAATGCATAGGCACTGCTACTAATTCTTTTACTCAGAGAAACAGTAAATCTTACCTAAGGACCTCCTAATATGTAAAAGATATGCCTGTCCTTTTTGTATGTTATTAATATTTAATAACATACCTACGAAACTTATATTATTACGTTTCATTTTAATTGTCAAACCAATGCAAAATATGATAAATTGCGTCTTGACCTTTTGCGTAATATCCGGAACTAAAGAATCAATGCCTGTCTTACCTTATGCCTTCCGTGAGTTACCTACAAGGCAACTAACAAATCGTACTACTTACCTGCCATAAATGATAAATGATTTTATTTCTGTAAGTAAGTTTGAACAAACACTTTTACACGTCAATCATATATTTTTTTTAAACTTGATGAGGTCGGCGTTTCCTATCTGACTACTCTGAGAAGAAAGGCCGAAACAAACTCAGAGGTCACAGTCTCTTTTAAAGTCCAGACAAAATCTTGGTCAGATCATGTGAAGGCTATGTATTTCGGTGTCTGCAATGGTCTTTTGAGGAAAGAACCACACAGATTGAGTGGACCTGTCCAGTCAGTGCACGCAATTGTCAGTAATCGTGCAGCTCAACTTAGACTCAAGGAGCTCAACGATTCGACGAACAATACCAAATAAAGGACATTTGAGTAAGCCGCATAAATTACTCAAACTGCCAGATCATGATTAAAATGAGAAAAATACAAAAATTAATTTAAAAAAACCAATGACCGACATAGTTCTCACATTCACAATAATTAGAATAATATTATAATAATCTTTGAGGACCATGTAGATTTGTGTCTGAAATGGTCTTTTGAAGAAAGAACCGCACAGATTGAGTGGACCTGTCCAGTCAGTGCACGCATTTGTCAGTAACCGTGCAGCTCAACTCAGAACTTAAGGAGCTCAACGATTCGACGAACAATACCAAAGAAAGGACATTTGGGTTGGCCGCATCAGCTACTCAAACTGCCAGAACAAGATTAAAACTGGAACAAAAACACACATAGTCCTCACATTCACAATAATTTAAAATAATATAATACTTTATACAGTTAATATTAGTGTCATTGTATATGTAAATAAGTATAGATACTCATAGCAAAGATTAAAAGTAAAAATACTTAGCAAAATAAAATAAATTAACATTGCCTGTGCTTTATTGGAGCAACTCAATCCCAAGCCTTTTTTGTGCCATATGCATTATATGCCATTTATAGCCATATGTAGGTTTATTAAGCATATACAAGTATAAGTAATCAATATCTACATCATCATTTGCCCAGCCTATTCCCAACAATGGTGGGGTTGGCTTCCAGTCTAACCAGAAGAAGTTGAATACCAGTATCTTACATGGAGCGACTGCCTATCTGACCTCCACAACCCAGTTACTGGGTAATCCGATACCCTTTGGTAAGACTGGTTGTCAGACTTTCGGTCTTCTGAGGACCTATAACGACTGTCAAAAGTCCACGAATGACAGCCGGGATCAACCGTTTAGCGTGCTTTCCGCGGCACGGAGGCGCAGTATAAATACGGAACAGTATGGAAACTAAGCATTATCCTCTATTATATTGTAGTCTGTGCTAAGCATATTTGATGAAATAATTACCTACGCTGCAGTGAAGCAATAGGGTTGTAACTTTTAATATTTTATATTTTGTTTTTTTCTTGTTACAACAATTTTGTTATGTAATGATCAATCAATCGTATTGAAATAACTAGCTTACAAATACAATTTAAATAGGCATTTAAATTGTATTTGTAAGCTAGTTATTTAAAGTTAATCTCAGCAAAATACGATTAAACTATCGTATTTTGCTGAGATTAACCGATGAAATTTAAATAACTAGCTTACACGGAAAACAGTTTACTCATATGACTATTTTTTTTTTTTTTAATACGATTGACGTGTAATAGTGTTTGTACAAACCTACTTATATGAAAATTCTTAAAGGGAACAAATTTTCAATATTTTACGATTGATAAGAAATTGTATTCAGTAGATATACAGGGTGTTTGGTGCATCGTGTGCCAAATTGAAATGGTCGACTGAAGGGGTCATCCGCTAGCCTTTAAGACCCCTTAACACCCCTCATGCTCTGTGGATTTTTTTTTTTATCGACTTTTTATTGTTTTCCAAAAAAAGTCCCAAATTTTACATTCAAATACAGATTTTAAAAAAAATATAAGGCGTACACTCTGAATTTTAATTTTATTTCGATGTGTATTGTTTAAGAATACTTTTAAATACAAAATTAGTGATATTAGTCACCTAGTTTTTTTTTAATTCACTCGCAAAGGTCAAACTTAAATTAAAGCTGTACATGTTACAGCTATTTATAAGGCTACAAAAAAAAAACCAAAAGCGACCGGGATCTTCCAACTCCCTCATTAATTCTCCAGTCTATTTCTTGCTAATCATGTGCCACATGCCATAAAAGTATTTTAACAACTTTGTGAATTCGCTAGAATTGTGAATCAAGTCACATAAAACTACATTCCAAATTCTAATGAAAAAATATTTATTGCGGAACTGTTACTTGAGAAAGAGATAAAATTGGTTTTCTCACTCTTTCACAGTAAAATCTATCTTCTATCTCTTTCTTGAATACATTAAATCGGTTTGAACAAATCGCGCCGCCCGACCCGCCATTTTTTTAGTCGAGACATCACTGCCTCTGCTACCTAACGTGTGTGCTAGTTCACCATACTCCGCGATTCTTTTATTACTTTGTTATCGTTAAGTTTTGTTGGTTCTTGTTACATTTGTTTAATTTTTGTTGTTATTGTTAAACTTTGAGTTTTTTGTTATTGCAATGGCGACATTCTCTAACGAAGAATATGCGGACATCATGATGGCTTATGGAGCCGCTAATGGCGTCGCTCGTGCAGCGCAACGACTTTACCAGGAACGCTTTCCTGGTAGACGATTACCTGGCCGCAGAGTCTTCCAAGACACATACCGACGCATACGCGAGACTGGCAGTGTTACTTTTAATGAACCAAGGGGCCATATTGTGCGACATAATGTTGAAGTAGACGAGAGAATACTGGCACTTTTTGAGGAAGATCCTACAAGAAGCATTAGAAATGTGGCATCACATCTTGATATTTCAATATGGAAAGTGTGGAAAGTACTTCATCAAAACAAAAAGCATCCATTCCACTACACTCCGGTGCAAGGTACGTAATTTTAAACTAACTTTAAACCCGTGCAAGCTTTGTTTGACCTTGCCTTTGTTTAGCAGGTAATGGGTATGGTATGGCGTCACTTCCAGGTAGTGAATCTATTAGCACGAACAGCGGGTCCTTTCTTGTGCAATTACTTATTGCCCAAGAGAAATTTAAAATAGTTTTTTGTTTGTTGCAGGTCTTGAGGGTGGCGACTTTGAGAGACGAGTGGCTTTTTGTCGGTTTCTTTTACACACGGATGTGGATGATCCTGATTTTTTAAAAAGAATACTGTGGACGCATGAATCCAAATTTACCAAGGATGGGATCCTCAATTTACACAATTTGCACCACTGGACAACGAAAACGCAAAACCCACGTGTTAAAAGACAGAAATCTTCTCAAAGAAGGTTTAGTGTAAACGTTTGGGCAGGAGTGATTGGGAATCAGGTAATTGGACCGCATTACCTGCCGGATGATCTCAATGGCGAAGACTACCTGGAATTCCTACAAAATGACCTGTCCGAATTAGTGACCGATGTGCCCGTATTTAATGAACGTGTGCCCATTGTATTTCAAAATGACGGCTGTCCCGCGCTGGGATTGGACGCGATGGCCCTATTCCATGGCCGCCACGTTCCCCAGATCTAACTCTGTTAGACTTTTATGTCTGGGGACGTGCCAAAGAGTTAGTATATGCCACGGAGGTTCCAACTAGGGAGGTATTAGTCCAACGCATAGAAGCGGCATTCAATACTATTAAGGAGGAAATACGACTTCGTACAACAACTGTTGAAATACGAAACAGGTGTCGGGCCTGCATTCGCAACAGAGGCCAACAATTTGAGCAAGATTTGTAACAATGATTAAATAAATGTTAAAAATGCAATTTTGTTTTTTATTTCAAGCAAATCCCACGAAAGATACAGATATGAGACACGAATTTACCTAACCATAAGAATGAGATAGCAGATTTATAGGTTTGACAGGTATCATTTAAGAGATATTTTTTTAAACCATAATTTTGAATATTAGCCTTAGGTGACTCGATTCACAATTCTAGCGAATTCACAAAGTTGTTAAAATACTTTTATGGCATGTGGCACATCATTAGAAAGAGGATAGACTGGAGAATTAATGAGGGAGTTGGAAGATCCCGGTCGCTTTTGTTTTTTTTTTTTTTTGTAGCCTTATAAACAACTGTAACATGTACAGCTTTAATTTAAGTTTTTCCTTTGCGAGTGAATTAAAAAAGAACTAGGTGACTAATATCACTAATTTTGTATTTAAAAGTATTCTTAAACAATACACATCGAAATACAATTAAAATTCAGAGTCTACGCCTTATGTTTTTTTTTTAAATCTGTATTTGAATGTAAAATTTGGGTCTTTTTTTGGAAAACAATAAAAAGTCGATAAAAAAATCCACAGAGCATGAGGGGTGTTAAAGGGTCTGAAAGGCTAGCGGATGACTCCTTCAGTCGACCATTTCAATTTGGCACACGATGCACCAAACACCCTGTATATCATTCCTACAGTCGCGAATCACATTTTGATTAACACACGAACTAAAACCGAGCAACAAATTGCAAAAAACCAAAGATATTTTGAATTTGGCGGGCTACCGCTATCTGAGGATCCACCTTAAACCATAATTAACTGTTTTAGTTTTTCAGAAAACCTGTAGATCTTTTCTTCGCGGAAACGTAGAATGCGTGTTAATAAAAACACGGGCTCTTGGCTAAAAATAAATTCAATATCACTAAATAATAACATCCGCATGGGATCGAAGGGTAAGCTTCGCTTGCCAAGGTCGGTCCGTGGATGGGTAACGATCCATTAGGTACATATCGAGACCCGTCCGTGTCTCGAAAAGTACGTTAAACCGTTGCTCCCGGCTGTCATTTGTAGAACTTTGACAGTAGTTACTGGTAGTCAGAAGCCCGAAAGCCTGACAACGAGTCTTACAACTCGCGCGATAAGAGTTTGGCTTTGACCGTTATTGCACAGAAATCAGAAATTGGGTATCAACGGGCAATTAGCGGGGTGCGGGGCGGGTGTGTAGGCGCACGCGGTGCTCTGATTGGCGCTCCAGTCGTTCCCTGCCTCTCGCATCGATACGACGTACCGCGCACTCCTGTTGTACAATCAAAAGTTCAAAAATCCGAAGGTCAAAGCCAAACTCTTATCGCGCGAGCTGTACCAAAGGGTATCGTATTACCCAATAACTTGATTGTGGAGGTCACATAGACAGCCGCTCTATGTAAAAATACTGGTATACAGCTGCATCCGGTTAAACTAGAAGCCGACCGCAACATAGTCGGGAATAGGCTAGGCAGATGAATAATAAGTTTGTTAGTTAGTAAGCAAAATGATAACGTATCGGGATGACAGTATAGGGGCAGAGATAGGTCATTGCCTTTTTCGAAATACATATATTATTATGCAGAGATAAGAGACATGATCATATTTTTTCTAACGCAGACATAATACCGTGGGGTAATTGCGCCTTGTATGTTTGTGAATGTGTGTGTGTGTGTGATTTTTATTTATTTATTTAACACTTTATGCACACAAATGTACAGAGGCGGACTTAAAGCCATAGGCATTTTCTACCAGTCAACTTTTGAGTGATGCCGATGCCGTGACAAACAATGGTAGGTGCAATTTATAATGAAAATTTAGGTATAAATATTGATTATGCAGAGATAAGACATGATCATATTTTTTCTAACGCAGAAAAAACCGTGGGGTAATTGCGCCTTGTATGTTTGTGAATGTGTGTGTGTGTGATTTTTATTTATTAAACACCTAAGCACACAAATGTACAGAGGCGGACTTAAAGCCATAGGCATTGTCTACCAGTCAACTTTTGAGTGATGCAGAGACAAACAGTGTTAGGTGCAATTTATAATGAAAATTTCGGTATAAATATTTTCTTTTTATTTTTTATTATTAAATTGCGTAACACGTAGATTGGCGATCGGATGCCTTTCATTTCAACAGTTCAGCCACGTTCGTTGCGTTATTCACGCTCTTTCAAAGCTATGAAACCATGGATTCGGAATGTCATTCAAACCCCCGGATGGTGATTACAGGTGTGTTATGCAATAAGGGTGCTGGGCAGACCTATATCATATTGCTTGTTACTGTTAGTATTTCACTGACAGGCAAAGTTGAAACTGAGGAACTTGCGCGGCTTTGTCAGCATCACTTTCTCGGACAAATCCTATAATTAGCTATAATTTTCGCCAATTTTTCATGTTGGTAGTAAAGATAGTTATGATCAGCGTCAAAAGGCGATTAACACTGCTATTCGATAGACCGTACCTTCGCGGACATTTGCGGTGAACCACTTTTCGACCTTATTGCAATGTATTTCAGTATTTCATATAGCTATATATAAGTATGAGCTACGGGATAATATTCTTATAATTTTACTTAAATATTTAGCTCAATACCTAATTCATATTTAAAAAACAGAAATGTTAATCGACTTTTTGTCGGTGATTGAACATTCGGCCAAATATAGATTGAGGTCAGGGTTTATCTTTGAATACATAGTAACTGATAAATTGATAATAATTTAGGTATTGATTGTTTCAAATTCTAAACTCAAAATAATCAAGTTCTACAAAGCCGTGAACACAATCAGCTAAACCCATTATCATGGTAGAAAGAAGACTTTGTGTCACGGTCATAATGACAGACATAGACTAAAATATGTATGATTAAAACTTACAGTTTTTACCGTGATATTGACATGTGTATTGATCATACATAAATCTTAGTAAGTAGTAAGTATTGTTTTTTTTGTCTCAAGAAAAGTAGGTTTCTTTTGTTTTCTTTTTGGAACGAAGTTCCTTATCGCACATTTTACTTTGCACACTTGCCGAATGAGAGCAATAGACTGAAAAAGTGGTCCGTTTTGTCACGACACGTCTGCTATAGTATGCGTGTTTGTGTAATCATTACTAAAATTGAATTCACTGATTAAATATTTTTATAATAATTAATAATAAAATATTTATTTTTATTATAAAATAAAATGTTTTTGTTTTCATTTAGTAACTAGCGCAGGAGTCAGAGAATTCCGTAATATAATTATTGTAGTTACAACTTGTTTTATTATACAATTAATTACACAAAAAAACAAGAGTTTATCAACCTAATCTAACTAAATAATTCACTATTTACAGTAGTGAATTATTTAGTTAGGTTAGAAATAATTCACTATTTACAATAGTGAATTATTTAGTTAGGTTAGGTTGATAAACTCTTGTTTTTTTGTAACTGTGTAAAAGGTAAGAAATCGTTGCGTTTACAGTTCTATTTATATGCAAATAATAGGTACATTGGAAACTTGCAGGGCGCTATTTTCATTGTAAAATAACTGTAAGCATTACGGTTACTTACTTTTCAAACACTTTCACGTAATTCTAAAAAGTGAATTAAACAGTTTTTAAAATATAGCTCCGATTAAATGATAAAAATTGAAAACCACGAAATATGACACTAAATTGCGACGTTGCCACTCATAAGGTATAAACGCTCTTAAGGTATAATCAATATATTTAACTATTTAAGTGCATTTTGACCAATAGGTTAGGTATGTATTTAGCATCTCATCACGGAAATGACATAGCATTTTTGTCATCTAAACTTGTTTTCTATGGGGTGGCCAATTTGGAAGTATACAACTTTAAATTAAGAATTGTTTTATTACAAATGAGAATTACCAGATTGTTTCCCATAATTATACCTATAATACCGGCTTGACAATAAAATTTTGTACGTAAAATAATATCAGCCAAAATTTACAACTTTTTGCTGGTTTAAAACGCGATCGCTATTCGAATTCATCGTGTTTTTCACCAAATTTTCGCATAATTTATAAAGTCCACTTTCACAGTCACAAATATTCTGCTTTTACTGTTGACCACGACACGTCATACTTTTAGACAACCCTATAGAAAAAAGTCAGGGCCTGTCTTATCTGGTGAATTTAAGGAGTCAATCATTTCTTGGAATTTATTGTTTCGGAAACTTACCGCTTAAAGTTTCGAATATGTTTCTTGCTGCATGGTTCATGGGTCCATCTTATTCGAAACACGTCTTTTATAGGTCTAACTGATTAGTTTGAGGAAATAGAAATTAAAAATCTTAGCATTGTGGCGATTGCCAGTTGCAGTAACAGCAGCACCAGCCTGTCCTGTAGCCTCTTCAAGTAAGTATGGTGTAATTAGATATTCCACTTAGCCAGGCAGACAAAGATAATTTAGAGGTCCTACTTGGTCAAACATTTCTGTCTGTTCTTGGTCTTCTCCACAGTATTGAAAATTTTGTTTATTTACAATTCCACTGTGATAAAATTAGATTAATTACTCGTACTGTTTTGTTGAAAACAATTGGGTCGTATTTCAATCCGTTTAGGAACTTTCGAATAAAATTACTGAAGTTAATACCGAATTTGCCACATTTTAACTAAATAATGGATATCAAAGAACCATAAAATTAGGCGCCAAATTAAAATTGTGGCCAAAAAAGTTGTGTAGATACATGTTGCCTACCTAATGCCTATGGCACTCATCCTACTTATGATGCAAAGGGTTTTCTGATAAAAAGGTCTCAGCTGAGCTAAGAAGGTCGCGAATGAAGAGATAAAATAATATTTGCTTGGACTAAATAGTTGGTGAGTCAATGACATCGGGCGCTAAAGTATGTGTTGAATGATATATAGCAGCTATAAAAGTAGAGATAGTTATAGGCAAGCGGTCACAAAGATTTCATATACTAATGCAAACGCAAAACAAACGCATTTTTCTTTCTCATTTTGTTTTTGTCAGCGCGGATTTTGGCAACAGGTTTTACGGGTTACCTGTATGAGCGATGACGGACTTAAATGTTCTATATTCTAATTTTGTTTAGCAATTTAGCTTAAAGATATCCTTCTTGAAATAAGTTTATTGAATTTTTTTCAATAACAACAAACAATTACAACAAAACAACAAGGCAAAAATTTATGTTTGTATTCTATTCAACATAAAAGATCGTTAATGTATTTACATATTAATAACTACGATAATATGTTGTAAATCAATGCCAAATTCAATAAATTATGTGGTAGGTACCTACTCATATTTGATGAATTTTTGTATGGTTTTTAATTCAAAATGATGGCGTACTCCCATCATTTTGAATTAAAAAACTTAAAAATTAATACTTAAATGAAAAAAAAAGTTAATAAATCATACCTGTAGATTTAACAACAAACAAATGAGCATTTCCCAATAGAGGCAAAGGCGTTGGCCCCTGCACATTAAACCGGCGAGTCTCCCTAATCAAAGTAATCCACGATATTAACAACGCTAACACTAGAACTACAAATATTAATAACAAAATCATTTTTAATCACAACACTGGCACGTGCTACTCAATACTCAGCCGCATTCGATGAGGTTTGTAATCAAAATGCGAGACTACAACAGGACATTGCAGGCCGGCAAGATATAAGGCAACTGGCAAAATAAAAGTTATACACACGCGGTCAATGGCATAATGCGTAACAGTTTTAAATATACAGGGTGTTCGGCAGCACGTTGAACATACGAAAATGGCAGATCGTCTGCTATCTACCTAGCCCAAATGATTTGACCTAGGCCCCATAGATTTTTTTTAATAACCGATTTTTATGAGTTTTAAAACTTTATGTAGGATATACGAAACTGGCAACACTTTTTTGTTTTTGTCTCGACCGACTGTTGGTAGATTCCTCTAAAACTATTGTTTGGTGCAGATAACAGCTAGACAAAAAGTTATGAGCCTTCAAACATTACAAAAAGGGGTAAAACATTATTTTCTTTACATTGCATTCAAAAAAAGAACTAAAAGTGATTGAAGAGTAAGTTAGGATTTCATCCTAACATCCTTGGTGTGTGGCCTTTCGAATGGTATGTAATTTGTTTAATTAAAAAAAAAAAAAACTTTTGAGTTATTGACCAACTTTAGTTCAAAAAGGGGATTTTGATGCAATTAGATTTTTGTGAAATGTAAAATGTTTTGCAAAATGCATCATATAATCGTAGTAAAAATTAAAAATCGATAGCGTATTGGGTAAGTACCTGATTGGTAACAGCCCCACGTGTAGAAAAATCAAACAAACTCATGAAATTCGATTATAAAAACTAAATAAAAAAATCTATGGGGCCTAGGTCAAATCATTTGAGCTGGATAGATAGCAGACGACCCCACCTATCTGCCATTTTCGTATGTTCAACGTTCTGCTAAACACCCTGTATTATGGAATTACACACGTTATTAGAATAAAACGGTATGTCATGTCATACCGGGTCGCTTCAAAGCATTGCTAATCGTATAATGAAAGTACACTCTGGAACAATAATTGTTAATTTACCTACATTTATTACCGTAATGTTAAATTTTAAAGCCGCACAGTGTAATAAAGTAACTACGGCAATTATGCGAATTCTTCTGGTATTTCATAGACAGGTCTTCACCGGCGTTTTAATGAATAAAAATTGCGTATTAGTAAATAAAAGTTAATAGTTTAATTGCAGTTAAGTAAAACTAATCAATAAGCGACTAATCAGTTGTAGGTAGGTACCTATCTATCTATTTATTAACTGTTTCAGATAAACAGAGATGCATTCGACACGAGATGTCAAGTTCTAGATACCAATGTACTACGTCCATTGTTGAACTATAACCAATCGTAGATTTTTTGCCACTCAGTCAAAGTCAAAGCATTTATTATGTGATTAAACGAACTTACCATAAGTGAAGTTCTATCATAATTATACGAAGCTCCTTCTCCGAGACAGTCATTAATATGTCTCGGAGAAGGACTAAGTATAATTTCAAATAGGCACATAAAAGGCACTTTTGAACGTCAACATTTACATTAAAATATAATTGATTCTAGTCGCCCCTTCCAAAAGGTAGTTTCGTATGGAGAAGACATGGAATCTCTTGACATGTAACGTGGCTAAGTAACAACAGCCGCAAGGATTGATCGAAGGGTAAGGTAGGGGGGGTCGGGGGGTAGGGTAGGGGGTCGGGCTATGCTTGCCAAGGTCGGTCTGTGGATGGATAACCATCCATTACATATCGAGGCCCCTCAGTGCCACGGAAAGCACGCTATGCTGTTGGTCCCGGCTGTTATTCGAAGATCTTTGACAGTCAGGTAGTCTGAACCCCCACCCACGGCCTTATTACAAAACAAGGTTTTTCTTTTGACATGGTTTAAACCATCGAGCCTGTTTTTGAAATAAGAACATAACTGTAATCGAAATACAGTTCCTTTTACAAAACTGTCAACTTAGTCCGGTCTTAGATTGTCAATTTTGTATTAAGAACTTTACTAAAGTTCCAAATACAAAAACTAAATCGAATGTGTAGGTTGGGGCTAAAGTTAGATCGTGTTTTGTAATAAGACGGCCAAAGTCTCACCAAGAGGCATCTATCGTGTCACCCAGTACTTAACTGGGTTGTGAAGGTCAGATAGGCAGTTGCTCTATGTAAAATACTGGTATTCAGCTGCATCCGGTTAGACTGGAAGCCGACTCCAAAATAGTTGGGTAAAGACTAGGGAAAGAGAGACATGGAACGAAATCCCCCTTTGTTCTACATGATATATGAATGCTACTGCGATACTGCCTGCTTTCTTAATAGCTAGGCTAGCCTAAGTTAAATGATCTAAACCTAATTTTGATAACTGTGTGATCGAAAATATACCTTAGTTTATTTTTGCTCACTCGATATTTAACAGAGGACATAAAAAGTGGTTTATGGTGTTTTATTTGGGATCTCCAACAGAGGATACACAGTTATATGAAATCACAATACAACAAACGGTTCTTTTACGTGTGCTCCTTTAATTACAGGGACCTCAGTATGCACAATATGCACGTATAACTAGGTGTAAACAGATTAATAATAAAAACTTATAACGCATCTTTTTTTTCGTCGTGGGTTAAAAATAGAGAAAATAAATGGAGAAATTAGATATAAAACCTACGTGTAGGTTTTTTTTATAAATTAATGAATTACACACATTGTCATTACACACAATATAATGTGTCTGTAATGTAATATATATAGGTAATAGTGTGCCGATATTATAATCTACACATCTTCGTACAAATTCCTTAAGCTAGAACGCTAAGCTACTTTTTTTTAACAAAAACAAGAAAATAACATAATGTTTAGGCACTGGTCTGTGGTACCTTCAAAACTGGTTCTCACTAGTTTTTATAAGTCTTTAGTCTTACTTAAGTACTTATAAGATAACCTCCTCCGAGTGCCTCTCCGAGTCATTCTATTTTCAAAAACAGTTTTATAACTTCTCGTTTACTAGCGGTCGCAAGCGCTTCTGTTCGCGTTCGATTGGCAGGTCGGGGAGTTTTATTGCGTTTTTCTATCAGGAACTTCTCAATAGCAGCCCAGATGCTGGCACTAGGTTCGCTCATATTATGCTGGCGAACTGTTGGTGTACAGTCGCCAGCACATCAGGTTATATGAAACTGTCAAATTTCTCCAAATTATTTTAAACCTTAAAATGTTAAACGTTATGTTCAAAATCGAATGAGAAAATATGTCATTTTGTGGTAACCTGATGCTGAGTGTACTATGGGTAAACCTCTCCGGGTTAAACAGCCGTGTTATGTTATGTTTTAAGATTTTTAAATTATTTTAATTATTTTTACTCCTTTCTTGATTTTCAATCAAAACGTCCTAATTATGTTGCATACTTGCATACGTTTGCTTGCTCTAATGCGTCAAGATGCGGCGCGGCGCGCGCTGATACCTTCATTCAGCATTTCTTTTTGGAAATGGGTGCTAACTTTTTTATAGTATTTATTTTATTATCTAGGTTCTAGTATGATGATGTCACTTCAGCGGTCTTGGCAGAGTATAATTATTTTAATAAACTGTGATCTTGACGGCAACAAGCATTGTCATGTCATCTCAAGTATAATTTATGCATGTGTAGGTTCCTACATAGACATGTTATTGTGACCTTCGATCCAATTTGTTTTATATTTTCCGCGTAGGCATGCCAATTATCGATATTTTTAATCGCGGTATATCGATATTTATTTTAGAGTAATTATCGCATTCGTATCAATTTCGATATCTTTTTTAACGCAACTCTGGTTTCGTGTTTAATGTTACTAGATACTCCTTGCATGCTTTTCGCGCATCGCTAACTTAAAACAACACCGGCACAATCTTTATGAAATGCAATATAACAGTAAGACTATTGTCTGCGTGCTCGAAAATGCTGAAACTATTAAGAGCGTTTATACCTTATGAGTGGCAACGTCGCAATTTAGTGTCATATTTCGTGGTTTTCAATTTTTATAATTTAATCGGAGCTATATTTTAAAAATCTGTTTAAGGCCGTACCCAGAGCAAATAACCTTGAGCATTCGTTCCCTCTTTGCCGCACCCCACCTCTACAATACTTCGTAAAAATTACTAGCGCCATC
Organism: Brachylomia viminalis; assembly: GCA_937001585.2. Taxonomy (NCBI): domain Eukaryota; kingdom Metazoa; phylum Arthropoda; class Insecta; order Lepidoptera; family Noctuidae; genus Brachylomia; species Brachylomia viminalis. The sequence goes on from OW443299.2 coordinate 19,376,717, forward strand.
TGGCGAAACACTTACGAACTATAAAACTGCGACTAGTAAAAATCACAGACCTTAGAATACACAGAGACGGCATTGATTATTTTTTTTATTATTTCTATGAATGAAAGAAACTGCGCCTAAATAATTTTGGTCATGAATTCAGTGACTATACTTATCTCCATGAATACTTACTTTCTAATTTTTGAACGAAAAAGCGAAAAAAATATTTGCAATGATAAATGATAAATGATTTTATTTCTGTAAGTAGGTTTGAACAAACACTTTTACACGTCAATCATATTTTTTTTTAAACTAGATGGGGTCGGCGTTTCCTATCTGACTACTCTGAGAAGAAAGGCCGAAACAAACTCAGAGGTCACAGTCTCTTTTAAAGTCCAGACAAAATCTTGGTCAGGTCATGTGAAAGCTATGTAGATCGGTGTCTGCAATGGTCTTTTGAGGAAAGAACCACACAGATTGAGTGGACCTGTCCAGTCAGTGCACGCAATTGTCAGTAATCGTGCAACTCAACTTAGACTCAAGGAGCTCAACGATTCGACGAACAATACCAAAGAAAGGACATTTGAGTAGGCCGCATAAATTACTCAAACTGTCAGATCATGATTACGTTGAGAAAAATACAAAAATAAATATAAATAAATCAATGACCAACATAGTTCTCACATTCACAATAATTAGAATAATATTATAATAATCTTTGAGGACCATGTAGATTTGTGTCTGAAATGGTCTTTTGAGGAAAGAACCACACAGATTGAGTGGACCTGTCCAGTCAGTGCACGCATTTGTCAGTACCCGTGTAGCTCAACTCAGAACTTAAGGAGCTCAACGATTCGACGAACAATACCAAAGAAAGGACATTTGGGTAGGCCGCATCAGTTACTCAAACTGCCAGAACATGATTAAAACTGCAACGAAAACACACATAGTCCTCACATTCACAATAATTTAAAATAATATAATACTTTATACAGTAAATATTAGTGTCATTGTATATGTAAATAAGTATAGATACTTATAGCAAAGATTAAAAGTAAAAGTAGTTAGCGAAATAAAATAAATTAACATTGCCTGTGTTTTATTGGAGCAACTCAATCCCAAGCCTTTTTGTCCTCAATATAGTCTTTGACAGTATAATAGGCATTCTGGCATAGTTTCCTTTTTATAAAAGATTTGAATTTATTAAGGCTTAGTGCTTGAATGTGGCTAGGAAGTTTATTATAAAAACGTATACATTGGCATCTAAACGAGCCACCTATTTTCTTGAGCCTGGTAGTAGGAACAACAAATTTGTGCTTGTTCCTAGTATTTAAATTATGGATATCACTGTACTTTTTAAACAGATTAATATTTTTATGTGCATACAAAAGATTTTCATAAATATACTGAGAAGGCACAGTCATTATATTAATCCCTTTAAATTTGTCTCTGAGGGAGTGTCTGGGACTTAATTTATAAATTGAACGAATTGCCCTTTTTGTAAAACAAAAATCGTCTGAATATCGGCGGCATTTCCCCACAACAGAATACCGTACGACATTACACTATGAAAATAACTAAAGTATACTAAACGGGCTGTCTCTAAATCAGTTAAACCACGAATTTTCCTAACGGCGTATGCTGCAGAGCTAAGCTTCTTTGACAATTTATCTATATGGGGGCCCCATTGAAGCTTGGCATCCAAAGTTATGCCTAAGAATACTGTGGTATTTTCGGGTTTCAACTCTTCACCCTTTATGAGAATACTTGTTTCTACTTGTGTAACATGAGGTATCGTAAACTTAATACATTTCGTTTTTTTCTCGTTAAGAAGAAGGTTATTAACATTAAACCAGTTAACTACTTTTGCGAGGGCACTATTTACATTGTCAGTAACCAGCTGCTGACGTTTGAGTTTAAATAAAAGTGAAGTGTCGTCTGCAAACAGCACTATATCATGTTCATCCTTTATGAGGTAAGGCAAGTCATTTATATAAATAAGAAATAAAAATGGACCTAGAATTGAGCCTTGAGGGACCCCCATTCTTACTACCGATCCGGGAGATCTTTTCCCGTTAACGTCAACTCTCTGAATCCTATCACTTAAATAAGAAGTAAGAAGATCCAGAGAGGCGTTCCGGATTCCGTAGTGGTGCAGTTTCCTGATTAATGTTTCATGAAGAACACAATCGAATGCCTTGGACAAATCGCAAAAGATGCCCAACGCATCGCATTTGTCCTCCCATGCATTATATACATGCCCTAGAAGTTCAACTCCGGCATCAGTAGTTGAACGACCCCTTGTAAAACCGAACTGTTTATTATGCAGTAATTTATGTACATTAAAAAATCTTTGCATTTGATTTAAAATAAGTTTTTCAAAAACTTTACTAAATGTAGGTAACACTGAAATAGGTCTATAATTAGTAGGGTCTGATGTACTACCCGATTTAAACAACGGTATTATTTTACTGTTTTTCATAAGATCAGGAAACTCACCACGGTCAATACAATTATTAAAAATAACAGCTAAAGTAGGTGCTACAATATTTATAATTGACTTAGCAACGTTCACAGTATTACCCCATAAATCTGCAGTCTTTTTGACATTTAACGTGTGAAAGGTTTTAATTATATCTTTAAAAGTGACATATTCGAAATGAAATTCAGAATCACAAACTGGAATGTTTTCTTTAAGTAAAGACTCTGCAGCAGTGGGTGAAGAGTTTAGAGATTTAGTAGTCGATACGGGAATCTCTGCAAAGAAATTTTCAAAGGCCGCGGCGACTTGAGAATCAGATTTAATTATATTGTCATCAATAGCAAGGCTGTAGTCGCTACATCGGTTGCATGACCTTCCCGTTTCGCTATTAATGATACGCCATGTCATTTTTATTACATTACTACTATTTTTAATTTTTGAACTCAAATAACGTGATTTGGCCACACTACAAACTTTTTTAAATAATTTTGAATAATTCTTAACATATAAATTAAATTCAGCAGTGTTTTTACAAGTTCGTTCATCATACAATTTTATTTAAATAAATATTCCGTCATGGATGTCGTTTTCATAGTTTTCAAGGGTGTTGACAACGATTATGAGGTCAAAATCAAAATTCAAGATGGCACCTCCAACAATTTGCAAATTTTTCGTCATGGGTGTCATTTTCATAGTTTTCGAGGGTGTTGACTACGATTATGGGGTCAAAATCAAAACTCAAGATGGCGCCTTCAAAAATTTGCAAATTTTTCTTCATGGGTGTCGTTTTCATAGTTTTCAAGGGTGTTGACAAAGATTATGGGGTCAAAATCAAAATTCAAGATGGCGCTAACCAAAAGGAGATAGTTTTTGAACAAAGTTCCTTAACACAGCTTGCGGTAGGAATTGGTAGAAATTGTCACGTGAGGAAAAAGCGTTATGTAACTTTCTCTCTCTCTCTCTCACTCGCTGCTTCTTTTTATAATATACGAGTGTGTGAAGGTGTGTGTGTGCCAGTACCGAGATTCGAGCAGACGAGCATTGTGCGCGGCTGGTTTTATATTCTAAATACTGAATTAAACTTCGTTCCTGCCAGGGGCACATGTTTTTATACATATTATATTCCAGATACTCAATTCGTGATACTCAATAAACATTATGCGGTGTTTATTTTTTAGATTGAAGGTTGATAGGAGGTTGAAGGTTTGGTTGAAAAATAATAAATAAACAACTAAGTCAATTTTATTATCATTTATTATTTTAAAGTCGGTAACTTACAAATTATTATTAATTTAACTAATTTATATTTTACATATCCCTAAAATCTAAATAACGAGTACATGTAGGCATATTGACGTCAGAAGGGTCGTCACCTTCCCTTCTATCTTATCTGCTGTCTCAATATATTCATGTAATTGAGGTTCAATATTTTCTTAATATTTTTTTCTTATTATTGCCTCTTCAATGTATGGAGGATTTCTTATATTCATACCTCGAGTGTAGCGGGGGTCGACTAATTCTGGCAACAAACCATCTACATAAAATGATGTAAGCTTTTCTTTCACCTTCTCCTTCCAGAATGTATCATCTCTCTCGATGTATTGCGTTTTTAGCGAAGAGTTTTCGTTTGACCAAACTGCAAATAAACACACATTTTCAAATATAAATGGACTACCCTTTCTAACTTTCATTGAAGTTCAGAACACAAGTGATAGGTATCAGAAACTTACCTCTTTAATGTTTTATTGGTTTTGTGGAGTAGGCTCTGCTGTGTGAGGCATCGTATGCAAATAGCGTGCCCTTACAGTTTCTTCAGTGTTTTCAGCTTCCATCAAGTCTCCTGTAAAGTCCTCTCGTAAACTGCAAAAGAAAAATATATTGCATAATGATGACAATGATTCGGGTGGCTAATGATAGGGATGAGATAAACTTATAAAATTCAATACGATTCCAAGTACGAGTAGGTATGTAAAAATACCAAAATGGTGAAGGAAAACATCGGCATGTCCCTAAATCAAAAATTCGAAGACATGAGACAAACAAATTTTCGCAGCCGCCATCTCGGATTTTCATTTTGACCTCGCTATCGGCTTTAGCACCCTCGCAATCTATGAAAACGAGACCCATGGCAAAAATTTGAAAATTTTCGCAGTCGTCATCTTGGATTTACATTTTGACCTCAGTACCAGCTTTAGTACCCTCGAAAACTATGAAAACGACACCCATGACAAAAAAATTTAAAAACATTGTAGCCGCCATCTTGGATTTTCAATTTGACCTCACTATCGGCTTTAGCAAACCTTTCTCAAGAATTAGGTCCTTAAATGCATAAATATTTTTCAAATCCGACTGGTAATTCCGGAGATTACCCTCTACTACAAACAAAAAAAAATATTCTTTAATATTAGTATATTAAATACATATAATGAGGGTAAATGGCGCGAACTGTTCTAAAAGAAGTTGAGGCGATTCGGTAAAGTTATGAAGAAGCAATTGTGTTTATGCAATTATATTCCTTATTATGATTGGTATACGCCAGCTTTTTCCCGACTCGACCGACTAGCACGTGCCCGAAGTACTTACACAGATTTCGGTTCGTGTTCTTGCCACACTCAGGCAGCTTCGGAATACTTCGGGCACGGCCAGCGAACCTCGAACTCGCAACCAGCGGCGCCGAACGCCGCGCCGTGAGGCCCGCGCCTTCGGCTTCCAGAGATGAAAATACTTGCATAGGAAATCAATCCGTCTTACTATACCAATAAGGAGCACAACCGTTTTTGCGAAAAAATAAAACTTTCAAGTTCAAGAAATTCAAAGTATTTTTTTTGGCAAATACGATTGTGCTCCTTATTTATATGACGACATGGATCGATTTCCTATGCAAGTAGGTATTTCTTTGTTCCAGCTCTGCCCGCGCTCGAGTAGCAAATACTTTCACAATTTTTATGCAAGTATTTCCCGCCCGCAGTACTTCAAATAGAATTAGCATGACATGTAAAAAATTTACCCTGTAGACGTTACGTAACCGAGAAAAGGATTATATCTAATACTTACTCATTATTGCTTATTTCCATCGGTTGTATAGTAGACATGGTGGTGGTTGTTCCATTAGAGGTGCATCACTTTGGTTCTCTTATAGCCTAAAAAAGATTATTTATTTTAAAATACATAAAATCTCAAATATTTACATACAAAAATCATTACATGACAAGCACTGAACCCCGTAAGTACTGAATCAATGTGAATGTTCATGTCTGTAGGTTCATAACTCTATGGCACACGCATGGTAACGAAGATTTGTGCGAAGATTCATGAGATGTTATCATTTTACTAAATACAACATCTTAGAGCAGTACGTAGGTATATAGTAGTTAGGTACATACCCGCTATATACGTAACTTTGTTGAGAATGTGTAGATATTGTTGGTGTTTCATCATAACTATTTCGGGCTTTTCTTTTAGCCCAGCTACAAAAAAAAAAAAAAAAGATAAATAATTTCCACTGTTTATCATTATATGTACAATATATATATATAACTACGAGACAACTTACCGAGCTTCGTTCATTTTTGCTATTCTTCCACGTCCTACTCGCACAGCTTTCTTGTTCTTTGGCATTTTGAGTGTTTGTACACAACACTAGCGTCCTTTCGCAATAAATAACACAATAATATCTCACACAAAAAAAAACTATGATCAAAACAAATGTCAATAAACTAATTATTATTAATGTGACGTAAGCGAGCAAATGCGCTAGCCGACGGCGACGCGGTAACAAACGACACGGGTTTCACCCTCGAGAGCCTGCGGCACACTGAATCCCGATACGGGGCGCAGGAGTTACAGTAGTGAATACGCCCATATTTTAGAATAAAATCTATATAAAATAAAATTTTGGTCTTTTGGAAAAAAAAAATGTGCCAAAATGTTCATTATTAAATTGTCTATCCGTTAGTGTCAGTAGCAAAATTAAATAATGTTTACTTTACGAGGAGATGCGTGTTATTAATCACTATTTCTCATTTCGGGGGTTGTGTTGAAAGGAGATTTATTAAAGATATACTCAATAAAAAATAAAAATAAATCTGCAATTATGGAATCAAGATTATGTAGAATATATTTTTTATTTGTTGATATTTCTTTTGAATAACAAGTAGATAGCTCCAAAAAACTGCACAAAAACGGCTTGCGTGGCGCTTTTTTCGGGGAGGCGCCTTTTAATTAACTTTTTAGAATTATGTGAAAACTGTGTAAAAGGTAAGAAATCGTTGCGTTTACAGTTCTATTTAAAATATAGCTCCGATTAAATGATAAAAATTGAAAACCACGAAATATGACACTAAATTGCGACGTTGCCACTCATAAGGTATAAACGCTCTTAAACCATCAATGTGAGAGGTATATGACCCTGAAGTCAACTGACAATTAACAATTTTCGTGTGAATAATCATGCGAAAACTGACGATACTGTTCAAAAATATCGATACGATAATTATCCATTTGTTTTTTTCACTTGCCCATCCCTATTTCCGCCTAACCAATCCAATACTTAGTTTAATTATTATAAAGTAAAACAACATAATTTTTTTGTAATTTTGTTACCCAAGATCCTAAGATAATGAGGCCGTTTTCGATACCAACATTTTACCCATTTCCTTTACAAAACTGAATAGGGAATGGCATCCAAGTTCCTGTCTATCAAAATAACTTCCTTCTACTATGTCTTGAAGGTTAGCACTATTTTAAATAACCTTCAGAAAACCTAGCAACTTCATTGTGATGCATAGAAATGTTGGCAGCCGATGTGTGGTTGGGTTACACAATCGAATGGGGCAGGTGTCGCAAACCATTGCGGTCGCCGCAGTACATACGTTAGGAATCGATTATTAACACTGGGGAGTTACAAAGCTATGTAAAAATCTAGTAAGAATGGAACTAGAAAACGATGTGGGTTTCTAAAAATAAGTATTGTGTGTTAAAATAAAACGGCAAAATGTGACATTTTCTAAAGAATCAGATAATTTACATCTCTTTGAATATCAATAGGTTGCGTGTGCCTGCTTCTTATACAAATAACAAAAAAAAAAAATTGGAATGTCTTATACTAAGGGCTAATTATTATAGCCACGTTTAGCAATGACTTATACTAAGGGCTAATTATAGCCACGTTTAGCAATGTCTTATACTAAGGGTTAATTATAGCCACGTTTAGCAATGTCTTATACTAAGGCTTAATTATAGCCACGTTTAGCAATGTCTTATACTAAGGTACTAATTATAGCCACGTTTAGCAATGTCTTATACTAAGGGCTAATTATAGCCACGTTTAGCAATGTCTTATACTAAGGGCTAATTATAGCCACGTTTAGCAATGTCTTATACTAAGGGCAATCGTCAGATAAGTTTTATCTGAGGAATAAATAAGACAGTGTGACAGTTTAAAAAAAATAGATATTATGTTAAACCGCCATTTTTATTCTTCAGCTATTAGTTATCTGGCGATTGAAAAATCCGCCCTTTGATGGATTAAATTCAGAACGATGAGTAAGTGATTCAAGTTTGTTAACCATATATACTCGTAGTTGTAGGATTAGTATCTACCAACAACTCTGAATGCTAAACAAGTCATGTTATATTTCTCAATGGCAAAGATAGTTATATGCAGTGCCACTTACAATTAATGAGTGCCTTGATTTGATTAATTAAACCTGAAAAAAAAAGAATGAACATGATTGATAAGCTGAGCTCTGAGGAATTACGTGATAAGGCAACGTTGCGGAATATAAGACGTAGTGACAAAACTTTAAAAGAGTATGCTGCGATGGTTAGGTCATATTCAGAGGATGACTAAAAGGCGACTAACAAAAGGCAGATGTCAATGGAAACGCCGGGAGGAGACGCCCTAGAAGGACATACGCATAGGTACTGCATAGTGACCTTATTGGTGATGTTCTTCAGAAAGGTTATGTGCGTAGTACTCGCAATGTATTAACGTAAACGAACCACAAGGAGTATGGTGGCAGGTGACGTTCTGTTCTCGCGTCCGGCCCTGGTCCAGGTCATGGTACGGAGCGAAAGGCTTGGGAAGCCGTCACCTTCTTCTGCGAAGCAGTAATGCTCGCGAAGGGGGAGGCGGAACGCGTGAGGGAGAGGCAAAATTCGCGCCCTCACGCCCCTAGCCGCCGCAGGAGACGCCCTGGGCGTCGGGAATCACAAGCCGTATCCCGACCACCGTCCGACCACCGGCGCGGGCTTGCGAACGGCGAGCAATGGGCAGCTCGCCGTTCGATAAGGACCAGGCCCGAGTCGACGGTGCGTTGTGTTCCACGCGCGCCTCAAAGAGATGTCAGCACCAATGACAGGGTCCGCTAGGGCCGATGCCTGCCAGGGTTGCGGGAAAGTCCGAGAGGGATACCGTGGCCCCTGGCACAGGCAACTGAAGGAACACGGGTGGGTTTTAGTCAGTAAGAGTCTGACACGCCCTCCCGCTCTGCCCAGAATGGGAAAAGTTATTTGATGATTTCCCACCGTCAAAAAAAAAATCATACATTTTTTATTCTGTCGTAATTACATATCGATACCCATCGCGTCTTTGGAGTTTCGCTAGCTAATTTAATTTGATATCTAAACGCGAGAAAACATATTTTATCAACTTATGCCTTATGAAACAAGCCTACCAGCGACCCCCCCCCCCCCCCCTCCCCCCAAAAACCTCAAATCTTTTTATTTAAAATTTGATTAACCTTTGATTGTTTAGATATTGATACCCATCACATCTGCGGAGTTTCGGTACCTAATTTAATTTGACCATGTATACACGGCGTAGCAGGGACACCGACGCACAACCCGTTACCATCGATTCAGTACATGACTCTGACTGAACTGAACCCCTCTGCGTTGATATTTTTCCAGGTATAAAAAAAATTTTTGCTCTGCCATACTTTTTGGCCGCGTAGGTATTGCACTTTTCTATGAAACAGCAGTTTCTTTTTTTTATTGCCTTCGAAAATTTTCTACGCTTGGGGGTCTAGTGTGAATCATGTGCTGAATTCATGGTTTCAGTGTATATCAAAATTTTAAAAATGGATACATACAATAATATACTTACAGGGTGGAAACTTTCAGCGGGGCAGTAAGGGGAAGTACCTTATCCGTTGCAGCTACACGAAAATGGTCTTAAGAGACTATCCATAATTTTTTATGGAATTTCTCTTTTTTTTCGATTTTTCCGATTTTTTCGATTTCGATTCTCTTGTCACAAAATTCTCTAAACTGGACTAATAATCACCAAAATTTAGTTTATTCTTGTCAAACGACGATTTCCTATTCTGAAATTGACTAAAGTGACACAACTTAACTTATATTTTAGTTTGACAGCACTAAGACGGCACTGAGATTATAAATTAGTAAAAATGGCAATTTTGCTATTCTGAATTTTACGTTTTTCACCTAAAATTTTGATTGTATCTAATATTGAATATTTTTAATCGCGATTAAAAAGGTGTGGAATAAAATTTGTTGTCAAGGACTAAAATTCACACCAACACCTCGACGTCGCGTCGGATGCAAAAACAGTACTGTATCTTTTTTTTATTTTCTTTGTTTTTTTTTATTTTCTTTCTTTTTTATATCTCGAAAAAATAATGAAAATTTCTACCCCCTTTATAAAACCTATAAACTTCTAAAACTTAACGTGTTGGTAATAAATTTCATATTTTCCATACAAAAAGTGAAAAATTCCATACAAAACATGTCGAGGCCACAAATAATGCGCGACTCCGGCTCTAAAAATTCTCATAGCCAAAAAGTAAGGAAGTTTAGTGATAGTTTAGTTAATTTAGTTCGGTGTACAAAAGAATTGTTACAATTTTTAGTTTAAAAAAAATTGTTTTGTACTAATAGTTCAGTTTATTTTATCTTTTGCAATATTCGTGTTAGATAGGTAGTAAGGGTAGACAACTGTCATTTGAAATATTATAAAAGTTTGTGTAACTTTATTTTTGGTAACTCTTTTTACGTGTCGCTGGACTGGTAACATTATAAAAGTTGTAAGTCATCCTTTATATCATTCATCATCAACCTTCTTCCCAACACCTGCAACAATATACATTTACAATAATATTTTATTCTAATATATTATTATTATTATTAATTCTAAAGTAACTCTGTCTGTCTGTCACTGTGTTACCTTTACACGCCTAAACCACTGAACGGATTTCGATAAAATTTGGCAAATTTTAACAAGTATTAATTTAGTGTGTGAGTTAAATTAATTACTGAATTTTAAAATCAATGTCATAAAAATTATACAATTAAACTAGCAACCAAATTGATTTTGTCTAGACTCTAGATTGTCCTATGGAGCAGGACCAGCATGTTTCTAAGAATTCTTATCTAGGATATAATTCTCTAATTTGTAATATACTTGAATACAATGTGTACTTTTAATATGAGTTTTAAAGGGGGTGATATAGGGGATGAAAGTTTGTATGGCAAACCAAGCATTTCTTAAGTTAGGAATATGAAAATTACATTTAATGCTTTTGGTCAGAAATAAAGATTTACGTGTCTCAGCGTTTTTGTAAAATCGTCCCCCAACGGGATAAAATAGGACTTGTATTTAATTTTTTGTGTAAGTATCACTTTTTGAGCGAGTTAAGGGATTGGAATTATAGTCTGTCTGTTACCTTTTCATGCCTTAACGTCTGGGTTAGGATTAGGACATTGGATATTTTGAATGCCGGTCGTGAATTCTCGTGGGATAATTACCGGCGTTCACGCGGGTGAAGCTGGGGCAAAAGCTAGTAAGAATATAAATACTGAAGGCAACAGAATTTTTTTTTTATATATCTTTGTAATACAACACTTTTATATAATTAAAAGCCATGGAATAAGTAAGTGTGTACCTACTATTTTAAGGTCCTTCTCTTAATGCAGAAGGTTTTGAGGCAACCTTATTATATTGTCATACAGCCTAATTAGAGAGGCCCGGTTAGTGTGTGGCAACAAAATACAATGTAACTTGGCGCCATGACGAGCTTAGTAAACAAGTAACGTGCAAACTACATGTCAGGAATACATGACATAGTTTAGTTACTATATCCTATGCAGCGAGTAACTTTGGCAGGACACTAATAAAGTGCTAAAATATTAGTGGAGGATATAATAACGAAACACGAGATAGTAAATCATTCGAGTACAACCTAGGAATCTAAAAAAAAGTCGAGAGGTGACGTGCTCGTGGGACACCGCACCGGTTGGAACGAAGTTCATTTCGCTTTTGCGTACTTGCACAAAGGTGTCGTGACGGTCAAAATGTTTTTTTTTGTTTTTTGTATAGCTCTCATTCGCCAAGTGTGTAAGAGTATAACGTGCGATAAGGAGCTTTGTTCCAAAAATAGAATAGAACTGTTATTCGTCGATCTTTTGTACAGTGCACTCATAGTATATCTAGGTATATCTTCTTTTTGTTTAATGTTTTACCAAGCTAATTAGTATCTAGTGCTATCCCTTCATTAGTTGCATTTAATCATAATTTAAGTTAATTGCTGTTTTTAATTACATAATAATGACAAATAAGTAATATTAAGTACCTAGGTCTTCTTCTTTTCGTGTCGAGACTCTTACAATTTTTTTTTTTTTTACAGTATGTACCTATTGTGATAAAAACTGCCACTAGCTCACTTCATATGTCGCTGCTATCTAACCTCCCCGTTTTCAAATCAAATCAAAAGTCATTTATTCAAACTAGGCTGAGAGTCAGCACTTTTTGAACGTCTAAATTACATAAGACAGTCCCCCAAAACTCCCGCCCTTCACCACTTCCTAGTGCTTTAGCTGGGAAGAAGAAGTGGCGCAACAAACTCCCCAGCAGCACTGCTGTCTGTTCAGTTAGAAGAACTGGATTTAAATTGAATTATTATTTGTCATTTGCTAGCACACGCCAATATACCTACCTACCTACCTAAAAAAAACATTGAAAACTATACGCAAGCATAAATAAATAGTAAAAACGTAAACAGAACTTCATACCTAAATAAACGCCTCCAGGCATAAAGGGCGTGCCCGCATACATATGCAATGTTGCATTATGTTCAAAACTAAGTTGCGCGGGAGTGTTCGCAGGGCGGCGCGCGGCGGGTGGCGGGGTAAAGGGATAGGTAGGCACGTGGTACCGACACGGGGCCCGTGCGCCGCGGTAGCTTTTGGCGGCATCTTCTATCGCTTCAAAGAAAGTCGCCGAACTCGTAGGCTATTTAGCGAAACAAAGATGTACTTGTAAAATCAGATACTCTAAACATTTTTTTGAATGTGCCGATTTTAACAGTTATTTGTTATTGACCTCTCGACTGGCCAATGCTCATTTTTTTTAAATTACAATTTCATCAATGTTGTTCTTGTAGGTAAATGTAATGTATACGTCCCTAAAAGGAACAACAGGGTTTTTGTTACATATTGTATAACCGTAACGTGAAGTCACAAATGATAAAACTAGGACTTTCGAAGTAATATAAATAAACAGTTACTAATAAAATAACAGTAACAAAACCATGGACAGCAAGATGACCTGTCACCACAAGCAGCATCCGTTCATGAGCATAACGCAAAGATCAGCCATTACCCCACTCGCCATATTTGAGGGTTGGAGGCAACCCGACCCCCGACGCTACCGCAAGCAGTGACATCTAAAAGGGAGCATGACGAACTTGCTGCCGGTTGCTTAAAATCATCAGCTCAAAAATGATCAATTGTCGAGGACAAAAGATTAATTGTCGAGACAACAATTGATCTAGCTGTCAATATCCATATATTTTTTGTAAGCAAGTGACATCGTTTACGCATAATTAATTAATATTCCTGTTGCACAGCTGTTGACTGCAGAAAAATGGGGACCCATGTATTCGCCAAAGATGTTAAAACTAAACTTGTAAAGATGTTAAGATGTTAGAAATGGTGGGAGATGGCTCTCCCAAAAAAAAATTGATACCCGCTACTTCGTCGAGATTTAAAAAGCAGCACATAATTATTTTTAAACCTGAAGACTTTTAAGGCAGAAATTCTTACATAGGTGATGCTCCCAAGACAACTTAAAGTCCGTTTTTATTACCTACAGGCGCTTGTGGTGTGATATAACGTAAATTATAGTAAAGATGTGTGTGTGTGTGTTTATATTATCATATCTAATTATCGCCCGATCTCAATTCTCCCCTCTATGTCTAAATTGCTAGAAAAGATAATAAATAATAGACTTACAAAATACTTGGAAAAAAATGAGCTACTTGCTAATAATCAGTTTGGTTTCAGAGCAGGGAAATCTACGGATGAAGCAGTTTCTACACTAACTAACTTTATAGCTACAAATCTGGATAATGGGCATAAATGTCTGTCTATTTTCCTAGATCTTAAAAAAGCGTTCGACACAATTTCTATCCCCATCTTAATTTCCAAACTTGAGAAGCTGGGAGTCAGAGGAACTCAGCTACAACTTTTCCAGAGCTATCTCACCGGGCGGAAACAGAGCGTTCGAATAGGTAGTCATGTAAGCTCTGATCTTCCGGTTTCCTTCGGTATTCCTCAGGGCAGCATTTTGGCCCAATCCTCTTTCTCATATATATTAATGATCTCACAAGTATCACCATTCCCAATGGCGATATAATATCATATGCTGATGACACAGCTCTCCTCTTTTCCGCCGATACATGGAAAGAGGTCTTTAATGCTGCCCAAACTGGATTTAACGTTGTTAACAACTGGCTTCGTTTTCATCTTTTGACTCTAAATACTGAAAAAACAAAATTTCTGACTTTCAGTATTCGTCAATCACCGCTTATTGGGACTAACTACAGTATAGTGTCTCATCAATGCTCTCACAGTATAAATTGCACTTGCGAAAAAATAGAACATGTTAACACCATCAAATATTTGGGGGTTTTGATAGACAGCAGTCTCAGCTTTAAAGACCATATAAAATTACTTAGCGCTCGAGTCAGAAAGCTCATTTACGTCTTCAAGAAGCTGAGACATACTGTGGACGCTTTGTTTTTAAAACAAATCTACTTTGTCTTATGCCAGTCTATCATAACTTATTGCATCTCATCCTGGGGAGGAGCTCCTAAAACGGTTATTAATCCTATTGAGATTGCGCAACGCGCTATCCTAAAGGTCTGCACTTTTAAGCCTCGATTATTTTCGACTAAGTTATTGTACCAATACTGTGAAGTACTTACTGTCCGTCGGCTCTTCCTACTTACTATCGTTCTAAGGCAACATAAAGGTTTGAGCTATGACCCCAATGATAATCGTAGACGCAGGAATCAAATTGTGTGTTCTCGTAATCACTACCCACACACGTCTTTCATTAAAATATTTTTTTGTATTTTTGGGTCCCTATATCTATAACAATTTTAACTCTTACTTGAAATTCTATTCCCTAAACAAAACCCAGTGTAAAAATAAGATGAAAGACTACTTTTTGACACTATCTTATGAAGACTCAGAAAAACTTTTAATCATTCCAGAGTAACCAGGTTTCCTTTAAGCTATTTTCCATCATATACAACTTTTAACTACTTTCTCAACATAATTAAACTATCACACCCACAGACACACTCAAGCTCATGCAACCACATACACATACACGCACACACACCGACTTACTCTCGTCCACACTCCACAACTCCTTTTAAAGTGTACCTAATCATTTTCTTTATTTTAATAACAAATAAACTGTAATATTAATCTATTTTCTGTAATATCTAACTAAATTGTAAATGTTTGGCTAAAATTGTTCAGTCTATTGTCAGAGAGGTTTGGCGCTGTATGCCGAGATACAGGTTTTTTACCTAGTTCGGCTACAGATGCTGCATTATTATCATTATAGCCTACAAATTTATTTTTACGCAACATGATTTTAAAATGTTAATATTTTTGGTGTCAATAAAAATTATTATTATTGTTATGGCTTGACATTTCTCGGGACCCTGGGGTCCCGGACCTTTGGAAGGCGTACGAGGGGCCGAAGCCAACTTGCAGAGGCCCCTTAGACAATTTTAAGTGTTGAGGCACTTATTATTATTATTTCCTTTATTTCATATTATATACATATCAATTACATTTTTAAATATTTTTATAAACAAAAAGATACCAAAAACATTTAAAAATATAAAAAATAGTAGCCCACCGGTATCGGGAACAGGGTCCAAGGTACCGGCGGTCAGGGCTCCAGAGAGCGAAACTTCCTAACAATGCCGGCCGTGTCCAGAAGTACCGCTTTCTGAATCAAGCCCTTGATCCAGCTGCCTAACGAGAACCTCCTTAGGTGTTGGTCGAGGCTCTTGGGTATTAGCCCATTGGCTGTCACGACTATCGGCACAATGACCGCTGAGTCCACAACCCAAATGTCAACCTCGTGAGCCAAGTCAAGATACTTGATTTGTTTATCTTTCTCGGCTTTCACGAGGTTCTCATCATGCGGGATGGTTATGTCAACAATAATTGCGCGTCGCTCCAATCGATCCACCCCCACTATATCAGGCTTATTGGTAACAATAGTCCTGTCAGTGATGATGGATCGATCCCAGTACAATGTGATATTACCATTTTCGAGAACTGGATCGGGCACATACCTGTAGTACGGTACCTCCGATTCCACAAGGTTGTATTTCAGAGCAAGCTGCTGATGGATTATCCTGGCTACAAGGTTGTGTCTATGCAAGTACTCTCCGTTAGCTAGACGAGAACACCCGGAGATGATATATGCCTGATTGATTCTCCCGGCCGGTGGCATGCCCGACAGATGTCAACGGTGCCGTCTTTCACAATAAATCTCCGGTAATTGTTCATCATCATAACTTCGTCCATAATTGCACAGACAAAACCTTCGGTTTCTCCAAAGAGGTCACCGAAACGCAGCCAGGCAACGGACGCTAGTAGATCTACATCCGGTCCATGTAGGGCCCGGAAAAAGCGTCCGTGGAGCTCCTTACTCTGCCATACCTCCATGCGATCATTAGTGTCAAGCACTACAGGTTTGCGCCAGTTCTCTTTAGCCAAGGAGAGCGGGGTGAGGCCCTTGTACACCGTGACTACATCTCGATGCATACCCACGTCGGTTTCTAGGAAATATTCCCTGAGACTGCATATCTCGCGATTGTGGAGGGTCTTAGCGTTTAAAAAGCCTCGACCTCCACACTTTCGCGGGATATACAGCCTCATTACCGATGATCGTGGGTGATGCATTCGATTTGCAGTCAGCAGCGTACGGACCCTCCTATCCAGGGCGTCGAGTTCGGTCTGAGTCCATTTGAGTATGCCGAAAGAGTACATCAAAACCGGCATGACCCAACCGTTGAAGGCGCGCACCTTGTTTCCGCCTGATAGAAGACTATTAAGTACTTTTTTCAGGCGGCCAAAGAAGCGTTCCTTCAACGATTGCTTCATGTCAGTAACATTGATGCCTAACGTTTCCGACATACCTAAATACTTATCTAAGGTTTCGGATGCGGAGAGGGCTCTAAGGTTTGTGGAATCCGAGAGTTGGGTTCCCACGGATTCAACAATCTCCCCTCGCTTTACATGCATGACCGCATGTGTGTATAGTCTTGGGGACTGATATCAGTCCCTGAGAATGCCCGTCTCACAAAGCGCATCACTCTAGGGCGAGTATTGCCCTCCTTGAAGCAGATTAGTTTGCCGATGAGCGTCCTGGCCCCACCAATACGGCGTTCAATTCTGCACTGCCAAGCTGGTACGTTTGGTTTCGGTCGTGTAGCTCTAGTGTCATTTGCAAATTTGACGTGAGCTACACGACGTGCTGCTACTGCCGCGCAGTACAGAATCGAATGAATATCGGTGAGGTCTTCGCAGGTATCAAAATAGTTTGATAACTGCGAATCCAGGACCGCCACCAGCACCCTATTTTTGTTATGCATGGGCAAACGAGGTAAGCGTGGCCTAAGTTCGGGCGGCATGAAGCGATATTCCTGAATCGCATCCTCCAAAGCACTCCTCAATTGCTCATTGCACTGGCTACTTACATTTGTAACCCTATCATTACTCCCTTCGTCAGCATGCGTTGTATTGGGCTGCGGATGTACAACAGTCTGCGACTGGGGGGCGATGATATGGCCACTCTGCATTTCACTTCGCAGGCGATCAAGTACAGAGTCATCCAACATATTATGATTACGCTGGATGACTCGCACCTGATCCGACAGTCGTTGTGCCGAAACGTCGACATCTGGCTCAAGCATCTGAAAAAGAGAGAGCATCCGAACACGGTACGCGGTCAGATTGTTTCCCCCCTCTGTAGCCCCATAGTATGAGCGCATGACATTTTCATTAATGGATCTCGTCCATCTCATGCGCTGCACACTTCCGCCGGGAGCTGGGACCCTATCAGAGGCCGTTGGGCCTCGAGGTCCTAAGCCATCCGGCGGCCGGCGTCCTCCCCGTCGACGAGCAGGTGGTGGCGACGTGGGCGGAGAGAAATACTCGTCGCTCGAGCTCGACGCAACTGCCGCGGCCGGTGTCGTCATTATTATTATTATTATATTATATCAGTGCTAGAATTAGTATCTCTGAAGTTTTTCAGTTAGGAAGATAATCCTCGAGTTGGTTTTCAACTCCGATTAGCGGAGTAATGGCGTAACACACTAACAGTAGGAATGGCTTTCATTTTAACAGTTCAACAACATTCATTGCGTATTTGCGTTGTTGAGCAGACAAATTTTTCGAACATATGAAGGATCAGCAATATAAGATAATGTGTTACGCAATTAGGGTGCAGGTTATTCCTGCCGTACGCCTCCAGCCTCCAGTCTTCACCAAAAAAATGACTTCATGTTAACAAACACAAGATAACCTATAAATTATAAAACTTGCATAATTTATTGTATTTTCCACTAGCTGATTTTATTACCAGTGGTAGACGCATCCCTTTTCCTTAGCTCGTCTTTTAATAGTACTACACTCCAAGTCTAATACATATGTATTTAGTTTTCGTTTAATTTGTGATTGACACAAAACTAAACATAAACCCAAAGACATTAAATTATAAACCAAATATTGGTTATTTGTAGACGTTGAACTGTGCTGCCACCTATGTTGAGCTTTCAGTTTGTAAACCCATTGAAAAAAAGTCAGCTGCTCCATGTAGGAAACCGCCGATTTCAGGATTGGTCCATAGTAAAACTTGTTCATAATGATGATACAATTAGGTACCTACCACTTTTCAGGTTTTTAGTTATTTCAATTAAACGCTTGTATAGATAGATAAGTAGGTAAAAACCAGGTCAATCTTTACTTTATTGAGTTTTATTACAATTCATAATGAAACAGTAGATAATTCACTACTTACAATAAACTATGTTCATCAAGATTACAATAGAAACATTAACATTTCAAGTAGATCTTTAAGTTTAATGACGATACCTAAGACTTTATTACTTTGAATGTATCACTGTGTGACTTAGATGTTAATATCGTAACAAAACACTTTATGGGCCGTACCTACTCATTTTAAGGCGCTGCCCAAATGTAGGACACTGTAAAACCCTCAGTTTTTTGTCGAAGTTAGGCGTATTGGTACATACCTACATATTATAAGGCGGAAAAAAGTTGAGTGTATTGTCAAATGTTCATAACAAAGACTTGTTGAAAAATATATCATAAAAATATAATACACTGGGCCGCAAAGAAAGTGGGTCGGTAACAATAACCTCAATAACTCCCAAAATATTAGAGCTAGCTTTTTGAAATAAATACTGTATTATAGACAATTTTATAGTGCTTAAATCAGTGTCATAAAAGTTCAAGATTGAGAAGTTTATTTTGAATAAAAGTAAGTTAGGTAAAAAACACCATTTTCACCAGATTTATTAAGGTATCAAATATGCATTTTTTACATATTTTAGTACACTGGCACAGTAAACTGTCCTTCAAAACTTAGTACCTACCACACTTTTCACATGGCAATTTTTCCTAAACTATAGAGTTTTGAAATAAAAAAACCTTTTATAGCTAATTTCATCAACTTTATTTGAAATTATTTTTTATTATACGTAAGTAACATTTTAACAAAAAAAAAAAAAAACCCAAAATATAGCCTTAGCTTTTTTTAATCTTTTTTATTTTATAAAAAAATATTTTTTTAATCTTTTTTATTTTATAAAAAAATCTTCTGTACTATAAAAGTTATTGTAATTTTAATTGTGTGGTACTAAGTTTTGAAGGCCAGTTCATTTTGTATCGTCACCGCGAGCTGTTAATACAGCTGTTATTCTGTTTGGCATGCTGTCCACCAGATTTCTGAGCCGATACTGAGGAATATTCTCCCATTCCACTATCAGTGATACTTTCAGTTCACGAAGCGTGATTGGAGGGAACTTCGCTGGAGTACACGTCGTCACAGTTCATCCTAGGCATGCTCTATGGGGTTCAAGTCTGGGCTGTATGCTGTAGCACGCATGGAGTGGCTGCATGCGTGTGATAGCGACATCTTCAAGGTAGTCAAACAGTAACTGAACTGCATATAGATGGCGTTCTCGCCCATGTTTACTAAAAATGGGCCAACATCCTCATTTAAGATTTCATTCAAGTATCTTTCTGCAATTAAAGTGCCATTTTCTATCACCACTAGCACGGTGCGGCTTTTGGGAAGAAATTCTAGCCCACACGTGTATGGAGCCTCCGCCGTATGGCACTTTCTCTACAATGCAAGCTTAGTTATAGCGCTCTCCATGTCTTCTGTAGACTCTTTGCCTCCCATCGTGCGTGTATAGCATGAACCTCGACTCGTCTGAAAACATTACTCTTAGGCTGCCGGTCCACTGAAGTGGAGCGAGGCTGCGGAGCGGAGGAACGGTGAAATATTAACCAATAGCGGAGATTTTATGCAGTCCTATTGGTTAATCTTTCTCCGTTTCTCCGCTCCGCAGCCTCGCTCCGCTTCGGTGGACAGGCAGCCTTAACCAGTCATTCAGAGTCCAATTATTGTGTTCTCTAGCATTATTCAGCCTTGAATTTCAATGCTGGCTTTCGAGTTTTGGACCATTTGTAGGTATAAATGGCTTCATGTTTGCTTCAGCAAGTCGCCACCTCACTGTACACGTGCTCGGATTGCTCCCTCCAGCACATAGAAGGTGATTTTTGACTTCAACAGCCGTTTGAAATCGATTTCTCAGCATTGTTGACACCATATATCGATCCTCCCGCGCTGTCGTGCACCTTGCTCGGCCTGTTCCTGGTCTGCGAATATTGCTCCAGTCTCTTCAAATCGCTGGAGCACTCTTTGAACGGTTGATAACGGCACACCAACAGCTCTCGCTGTATAACGCTGACGCGCCCGTCATCAAGCATTGTCAGAATTCTGGTACACTCTTCAG
The DNA here is from genome assembly GCA_937001585.2 of Brachylomia viminalis. Classification (NCBI taxonomy): domain Eukaryota; kingdom Metazoa; phylum Arthropoda; class Insecta; order Lepidoptera; family Noctuidae; genus Brachylomia; species Brachylomia viminalis. The sequence continues at coordinate 19,397,561 of OW443299.2, forward strand.
GGGTTATAGTGCCATGTTTTTAATTGAATTTGAACAGAATAATGAATTTTTGCTCAAGAAATACCATAATTTATAATCAGAAACAAAATTAAAACAAATGATTTTAAAATTGCAAAATTTTAAAAATCGTCTTTATTTATGGTTTTTAATACAATCACCAAAAAGAAATAAAAACGTTTTACTTCTTTCTATATTTGTAATGAAATAAACTTTAATTTTGTTTTATTTTAAAAGGAATGCTCAAATATTATAAAAGTTATTGCATTTTCTACAATCGAACCTCTTTATTTGCGGCCCAGTGTAGTATCATGAATAATCATGATAAAACAATCGTAAAACAGAGCTCGAAAACATATTTTTCGTCGCATAATTCTCAAAATTTTGAGCGTTAACTATAACAATTATACGTAATGATAATAAAGGGAATTCAATCAACTCAAGAAATACCAGAAAAAATTGGGCCGTGCATTAATTTATTAATTTACTTACAACTGCAAAATTTATTTTGGTTTTGTGGTCATTCGATTCAGCTAACATGAAACGCGTCGTTGTTTTGAACCTTATTTGTTGCCGCAATGCGCTATTGTCAATTACCTAAAAATTTGCTTCTTACCGCGCCTTAATTGGTGCAACCGCGAGAGTTAGTGCGTTTACCCACCGCAGTCATCACCAGGACGTCACCGAGAACGAGATGACGGTGCCGAAGTAGCGATACATACGTTTAGGTACTACGGCCGCGTGTCCTCCGCACGTCCGAACGCCGCCGTCATCCCGGCCGCCGAAGTTTCGAGTAGCTTTGTGATTTGTTTTGTTTATCATAAGTATCATAACCAACTGAACCGGGCGGCGAGTTTGGGTGCGGTGGACACACGGTCGCCGTCGCCGGGTCGTCACGCTCGGTTCGAATAATATCGTTTCTCGGTGAAGTCCCGGTATTGTCTGCGGTCGACAGACGCCTCCATACCGACCTCCGACCCCCAAACCACCTCCTTAAGACAACTTGGAATTTAAGTTATTGAGGCATATTTAGACGAAACTCACTCAGTCTCAGTTAATTATGTCGCCTATAACCCATAACCGCGTTTATGAGGCAGCCCTTAAGTTTTACGATGTCGAGTAAATTGAATGAAGTGACTTGCGAATTTTGTATGCGAAGGTACGAGTATAACAAACAAAATGTGAGGAATATTCTTTGCGCATATCAGACTTGCTGTACCTAAGGAGTTAGAATAGTAAGTTGATCGAGAAAAAATATATAGTCATAGGTTCTCGGGTTCTCGGTGTTGTAAGAGCAACAAGAGGTAGATGTAGCTTGACGAAAATCGAAGCAACGCTGTTTGTTTTTGCAGAAATATATTTTAGCCTCAGAAGTGAATAAATTAGAATCCAGTCAATGCGCAGTCTTGGTGTGGATAGACGGCTATGCGAAACAGCGGTGCGCGGTTCGGCGTGCGAACAGGGGTTAACAAGCGATTCTGCTGTTTCCTGGTACGGACCAGGAAACAGCAGAATCGCTTGTTAACCCCTGTTCACACGCTTGTGCTTGTGTACGCTTGCTAAGTTTTGGCAAGCGTGTAAAGCCAGCCTTACGTCTCAGAACAGTTTTGAAGTATAGGTAAATTTACTTTTAAACTCCTACGTTTTCTTAACCTCTTTACGACTTGCATAAATATTTTTTTACGACTAGGACTCGGAGTACGTAGAAAACTCGGGAGTTTTTTAAACAATTGAACAATTTAACAAGTGAACTAGTCTAAAAAGTTATAAACAAAAGTTTTGCATTGTTTAAAATGTTAAACAAAACCGTTAATATTTTGCTCAAGTGAACACTAAAACACATAAACATTCTATTATCCCCTATTCCTATTCCGCGTTATATAGGTAAGCACCTATTCGACCTGCAATATAGGCACCAACGTAAAGTTTGACAAAGGAGGGAAAATAGCCTGGAAGGAGGCATGAAGGAGAGAAGAAGCCGTCATAACCAGAGATTAAAAATACCGCAGGAACCTCTTTTGTAGTTCGAAGCTCCAATAGTGCCTACCTACCAACAAACCGATGGCCGTTCCACTTAGAAAATGCAATGAAATCAGCTTGCGGGAAATACAGGTGATCGTTATTCATCATGATCGTTGTTTTAGTTCGTACCATACTTAAACCGTACCTATTCTTTTAAGTCCATCTGGATACGTTTGAGTTATTGTGTTTATTGGATGTTACTGAACATTATGTATACCTAGTTCCAGAAGAAAGAATAGCAGAAATGTGGCTGCAACATGATGGCGCCCCGCCTCACTACGCTCGAGCAGTTACGAGATCATTTGAACGAGCGCTTCCCCAACCGGTGGATTGGTCGAGGCGGACATATTGCGTGGCCACCCCGGTCGCCCGATTTAAATCCATTAGATTTTTTTCTTTGGGGCTATTTTAAAGAAATAGTTTACCAAGGAGAGAACAATAGCGAACAAGAACTACGACAAAAGCTCGAATTTGCTAGGTTACAAGTTACTAACAACAGAGGTGCATTCCGTAAGTTACGGAGGAATTTTATTAGACGGTGCAGATTATGTATTATGGTCAGAGGCAGGAATTTTGAGCATTTATTGTAAAATGTTTTGCTTAATAAAACAATTATTTCACAATCGTTGTCTTGTTTTTTCGTCCTAGAAAGATATTAGAGCCACTCATGGCCATGTGTAATACAGGGCCACTTTTCGGTAGAGTATTTTTTTTTCACAGTGGGGTCCAAAGTAAATGAAAAGTTATGATTTGAGAAAAAAAAATTCGTAAAACTTAATATTATCTTCAACACACCCAATAAACAACCATAAATAGCATGTCTAAGGCAAGTACTCATAAGTACCAATCTAGTGAAAATTATAAAAAAGATACAGGATGTAGATTTTTTCGAATTTCAATAAGAATTAGTTAAAAAAAGTCAATTTTCTCATAAAAACTCAAAATAAATTATACTCTGCAGGGGTTGACCTTAAGGACCTCCCGTAGAACAACTTTTTGCAGCTGATGACCCCACCTAACCCCTAGTTGCGTTTGATCCACGACTTTTGGGCCACCCTGTATATCTCTATAGTGAGCACAAGATATCACTATCTTATGACAAGCCGTTTAATCAGCCTACATAGAAGGTGCGTGTGATGTGTGGTAGACACGGGAGACAAATTCTTGTCCGGCATTATTATTTAATAAAGCAGCTCTGTTCCCGGCTTAATTATACGTTGGTGCTTGTGATAACGGCTTGAGTACCATGAAAGTATTGTCAAACAGAGTGAAAACTAAGGTAAAATAAATATGGTAGGTACTCATCGCTTGAATATGATCAAAATGCACCTATACAACGACGGCGTCTCCACACCAGTGGTTTACTCGCCATTATAATGGAGGTAAGTATACGTTTTTTGCAGTTTATTTATTTAATTAAGGTTCACCAACAGTTGTTACAGACATTACACAGATACATAGGAACATACAAGTAATTGTGTCTTAAAACTAACTGCACAACCAATTACAGGCAAACACCACATGCAAAATGCACTTTTTCTTTTTTCTCAGTTCCATTATATATTATCAGTCATAACTTTAACCAACGCAGACAATTGTTAACTTTTTTCTCCACCGCATTCAGTAATGAGTCTGTCTGACTCTGCAGTGCCTGCACATCCCACCATGAATATTGGTAGGCAGCAGCGCCGAGGTGTAATTTTTGTAAGAGAGAAGCCGATGCGAAGCCAGTTTTAACTTACTTACATATTAATAAAGTAAACATTTATTATTTATTATTAGGTACCTACTGTCATTCTGAAATTATTATAGGAATATAAACAATAGAATACAATACAGTTGAACAGTTGAAAACTAAATAAAAAGTGCAATATTCCTCCATCTCGTTCTCGCTGACGCATTTTTTCTTTAGGTCTCTATCGTCATAACCCGTTGTACTTACAGCGGCTTGCTCTCGTCCGTATCAACCGGTGCCGAGTGACCTAAAGTGACGTCATAACGGGATCGCTATTGTATAAATTTTTAGTTCCCGATTATGACGTTTTGGCGCGGCGGTTTTTTTTATTTTTATTAAAAGCTAAGAATAGGCGTTCTTGTTGTTTGAATGTCATGGTGAATTGAATCCCGTAGTGATATACAAAAGCAAAAAAATAAAATCTAATCATCAATGTTATTCGACGACATCCAATATAAAACGGTGCCTTAAATATCTCCCTTATTTCGGTATTCCATGTTTCTGAGACAATGTTGCGAACATTGCTATGACAGCACCAACATAATGTGCCAAGCCGGCCCGCAAAGTTTAATTTACCCCGAGAAAGATCACTCGCGAAACGCAATGATGAGATAAATTTAAACTCGGAGACAAAGGTTATAATGGGAAATTACTTCGGATGTTATAAGCACTTCATTACACCCTAATGTTGGGTTGGGGCTGGCACCTTACTATAATAATAATTTGAACAAAACTTTGACACTGTAGACCTACTTTTGTAATTGAAAGTTAGATACCTACAGTATGCCTTTTCAGATTATAGATTCAATCAATGCTTACTTAAAATGTTCAGTTAAGTTCAGCTTCTTGGACAATCATCACTATTCCTCTGTTATAATATGTAGAATAGATACTAATTTATCATCAACGTCATAATCAGCCTATAATGTTCCCAATGCTGAGATTTAGGTCTCTCGATGAGGGAGTGGGCCGTAACTCACAACGCGGGCCCAGTGCAGGTTGGTAACATCTATGTTCACTATCAATTATTATGCATGGAATTTGAACTACAGTCGGACCGTAGAGAGAATGCGTTCCTGACACCTAGCATTGCGACAATTGTAATAGCGATTATAGATCAAATTCGCAAAACACGTATTAGTTTGTATGAAACTGACAGGTGTCAAGAACGCGTTCTCCCGTCGGCCACACTGTACGTGAAGTGATCATGCCAAGTTTATTTTGCTCGGGTTGTCCCTAGGCTAAATAAGTTTGAATTTATTTCGCTTCAAATGTTTGTTTAGTATGTATAAATGTACACGTAGGCATTGTGATTCCGTTCGCTAAACTGAATGATAAGCGGAATCATAAACGCGCAACATCATTTCGTGTTATGTTTTCAGTATAAGGCCGGCCGGCCGCACATCATAAGAAAGGAGACTGAACAAAAGTGGTCTATGAACGCAACCTATGAGCGATACCTGTTGTGGTATTTCTGTGGGGATACCTCAACTATACCCTTGTGCAAAGTGGCATCAAACTCTAACCGGTAGTTTTGAGAAATATAATATTTTAGAATACCTACATATTATTTTTATGGTACATTTTTTATTTTAAAAACGTTATAACGTTTAAATTTCTTAAAACTGCCGGGTTAAATCTTGATACTAGCATTTTAGCAGTTTTTTTTTTTTTTTTTTTACTAGACGCCAACTATCTGAAATTCGTATCAGTTTGGAAGGTGGCCCGTAAGCTGTATACGCGTTCCTTAAGTTTTTTATAATGTGTGGCCGGCCTAATTTATAAAGTACTCAAAGCCCAACTAAGGCCCAACATTTAAAAATCATGAAACCACAGTTTCAAGATTTCTAAATATTGGGCTTTGAGTGGTAAACTCACTGACCTCTATTAATAGAGGTCAGTGGGTAAACTTCGAACCCCAAAAGACTAGCTATTGTGTTCAGTATGAATACAGAATACTTTAAAAAATAAGTATCTGTCATTCTGTCTAAATGACATTGACAAATGAGGACTGTCAAAATAAAATTGTAAACATTCGACAGCATGTGAAGTTATTAATTTTTTTATATAAAAAGAACCTTTATCACTGTTATTGAATATATTGGTTAACTAATTCAGTAGCTACTAGCTACTTTACTGCTAGTTTTCATATTAGCAGCTAATTGATAATTCTTTCAGACCCTTTTGTTTGAAGTAAATAGACCGAAAAATGAAGATATCAGAGGTAAATTGCCATTTGATGAATACTTGGACTCCACTCTTCCTAAATTTGTTATAATTGCTAAAGTTTAAAGTTATAAAACATTTTACATTGTAAAAACTACCACATGACAACATAACCTCTACACACAACAATACAATTTATTATTTTATTTAAAACTTGGTTAGGTTTTAAGTACAAAGCATGCAATAGTTGTGTATCTATCAAGAAAGTGTCTGCCTCTTAACATTCTCCGATTTTTTTTAACAACTTCCAAATATTTCAGCTTGCAGGGGATGAGGATTCGGGCCCAACATGCAGAACCTATGTATTTCAAAATGAGAGTCACACATTAGGAAATGCCTTAAAATGTATCATCAATAGATAGTAAGTATTATATATTCTATGAACCCTTGTTCATATTTTCAGCAATTCACTACATTTTCGTTGTCTATAATATTCCTATTGTATATCTTTGGCACTAATATGGCGTGGATGAGTCTCAAACGTTCAAACTTTAGACTAGGCAATATTATTCTCTGTTAAATTAACTAATGCATGTGACTTTGTCTACAGTGAAGATGTTGATTTTTGTGGCTACACAGTACCACATCCAGCTGAATCTAAAATGCACTTCAGGATACAATCAATAGAAACACCAGCCCTAGAAATACTGAAAAGAGGTTTGAAAGACTTAGAAAAAGTATGTGACCACACAATAGATTTATTTGAAAAAGAAGTAAAAGATTTTAGCAAAATGTAAAATGTTTGTTTTATTACCTATCTCCCTTTTCCCTTCACATGAATAGGTAAATGTGTAGTACCATAAGGATGCAGGGGTGAATCGGGACAAAACTTTAAATAGGATGTTAACATTAGAATACTAGTTTGTTGCCAAAAAGGACTTAATGTGTTTACTGTATTATAAATATTATAATTAACAATTAATAGCCCTTGTTGGCAACTAATTATATTATCTTAACATTAAAATCCATTTTAAAGGTTCGTCCCGATTCACCCTATTTTACGGTACCTATTACTGCCTCTCCTGGAAATCTATTGACCTTTTCAAGTCTGACTGTCAACCACTTTTCAGATTATCTAAATTACATACATCTTTTATTGGGTACTGTGTTAAATATTAGAACAAAATATCTTGTGCTATAGTGCAATTAAATGAAAGAAAATTAAAACTCATATTAAAAAGTACACTTTGTTAACAAGCATATTACAAATTGGAGGATTATATCCTAGATAAGAATGCTTGGAAACAAGCTGGTCCTGCTCCATAGCATATACAAAATCATATAATATTTATGACATTGATTTTACATTCTGTAATTACTTTTAACTCACACACTTAAATTATTACTTGTTAAAATTTTTGAAAAATCATCTAGGTACTTTTACAATATATAATAGAATAGAATATTCTAAGATGTGAGCACTAAATTTAGCTGTCATTGCTTTATATTTAATTATTTTTACCTATTGTGGTATAGTAATTTTATTCTAGGTGCAGTCTTCACATAATTGTAAGTATACAAAGTGTTTAAAAAAAAATTTAGACTAATGGTGGATTTTCTTGCCCATTTTCTTCTCCATAAACGAATTTCTCTGTCTACGGAAATTAATGATTTGAGTTTGACACTCGACTTTACATTTTTTTCAAAATCTGTGTGCAGATGAAAATTTCTCAAGGTTAGTCTTAGTTAGGAGACTAACCTTAACTTTTCGAGAAATTTTCATCTGCCGGTTTTTTGATCCGTAGTTAAACTCAACCATTTTTTTCTGTAGCTACAGCGGATAAGGTAGCTGCCCTTACTGCGCCGTCTCAAAAATCCACTCTTAAACACTAATAATAGGTAATACAAGATGGCAGGGCCATCGAAGCGCAAACTGTAACCATGAATTCAGTAAGAGTCTAGATAACCGGTGATTAAAAAACAATTTGCTGTTGCATACATTTTGCCCTATTTCAAATCCCACACCAAGCTAATATCGTGTATATTCCGCTCACATTCTATCAGCACATGGTGAATATCTTCAATCACCCCACAGAATTCGCAATTTGGCGATGTTTGGTTTGGTTTTTTTTTTGAGAAAAAATATTGTGACGAGTGTGGTGTAGGTATACCCCTGTACATAAATGTACGAAGAGTGTATAAAAGGCGACTGTACAATGTGACGATTGTTTAAATGTGTGTTTATTTTGGGAACTAGTCTGTACCTTACAATGAAGCTTTATTTAAATTTTAATATAGAAAGAACTAAAAAAGGAAAAGGATCTTCCTAACTAAATAAATAAATAGTAAGGTTGAAAAATAAAATGGCTCAAATAAGATGGTAGTCACATTTATTTCAGTTTCATAACTGTCTTTAGGCTTTGAACTCAGAGTAAGGTGACTTGGTAAGTGGGATGTCCCTCCACAAGTCGGGAGTAAGGTAAGCATAGGTCTTTGCAATAGCCGCATAAGTGGCCTTAGCAAAGTTTCCAAGGGTGCCAGTGGAGCCACGAGCTGAAGTGTAGCAGTCCTGGACACCAGCCATCTGAAGCAGCTTCTTCGGGACTGGAGCAGACACAATACCGGTACCACGAGGAGCAGGGATCAACCTCACAGTGACGGAACCACACTTTCCGGTGACCTGAAAGAAGAATACAAAAATATTTAAAATCTAAGTCGAATATTATTCACAAAGGGTTTTGAGTAGCATAAATCAGACGCGTTTACGAACTTCACTGGAAAACCTCAGGGGATACCACGAATGAAATGATTATCAGTATCATCATTAAAATTATATCAATGGGTTGGTAGGCTGTTTCAAAATAGTTAGAAATAAAAGTTACCTTGCAGGGAACAGTGTGGGGCTTGCCGATCTTGTTACCCCAGTAACCTCTGCGGACTGGCAGGACAGACAGCTTGGCAAGGATGATGGCACCACGGATGGCGGTGGCGACTTCCTTGCTGCACTTCACGCCCAGACCAATATGTCCATTGTTGTCTCCGATGGCCACGAACGCCTTGAAACGCGTACGCTGACCGGCACGGGTCTGCTTCTGTACAGGCATGATCTTGAGGACCTCATCGTTGAGAGAGGGGCCGAGGAAGAAGTCGATGATCTCGAACTCTTTGATGGGCAGAGAGAATAGGTAGATGCTTTCGAGTTTGTCGATCTTGCCCTCGCGTACTAGACGGCCCAGCTTGGTTACAGGCACCCACTCCTTCTGATCTTCCTTGCCGCGTCCACGGCCGCGACCACGACCGCGTCCACGGCCACGAGGACCACCACGGCCTCTATCGCCACCACGAGATCCAAAGCCACCGCGAAAACCGCCACGTCCACCGGCTGGAGCAGCGTCCGCCATTCTGTAGATAAGGTTACAATATTAGTAGCGTGGTCTCAATTCAACACAAATTATGCCCTTTTTCTGTAATAATCAGACGCGTTAAGGCCATCACCGTGTGAACACTATGGTAGATACCACGAATGAAATAAGGTTTAGCTCTCATCATGGAAATTTGAAAACCTGAAACCACGTGGGGGTTTCACACACTTTTTATCACTACACAATAAGAAACCAAAATTATTATTGAAATATGTATATATTATAATGGATTACTTATTATGAAACTAAATAAAACTCAACTTGACGAAATATCACTAAAAATAATATTATATTAAAACTTACGTTGAACTGTGAGCGTAGTGAGACAGTCAAACACAAAATGGCCGAAGAATTTGCGTTTTTGACTTTTGTTCGTTCGGGTCTGGGCCCGGCCAGCGTTGGTTGTCTATGGTGTCTTTGTTTTAAAATTGACACCTAGTATATTGGCCATCTATAATATTTTTATCCATATGTAACTAAAGGTTAGCCACGTTTGGTAGACGTATCACCCCAGCAGCGGGGCGAGCACGGCCTACTCTGATAGGTTTGAGTCACACATTTTTATCACAGTTTATCAAGACTGTGCAGTGATAATACACAAAAATAAGTGTATGTCTGGGGCGCGGCGCTTTTATAAAACCTTGTGGTGGCTGGGTGCTCATACATTCGTCATTTTTATATTGTATGACCTAAATAATGGTGACAATCGCATTTAAATCCGTCCCGTAGAACTCAGACAGGCAGTATGGCAAAGTAAACCTTGCATTTGATAAATGTAGAAAAAGGTTCGAAAATGCTATTGATAAGGAAACCTATCTTTTTTTGTATTAATCCTACACCGTTGGAGCAGCCTATAAATTAGTGTTCAACGGAAAGTAGTTTTTGCCATCCCCGACGAACAGTTCGGTTTTAGAACCCAACATTCGAGCGTCCAACTGGTTCACCGTATCATCGAACACGCAAAAATTGACTTCCAACGTGATTTGATGACGGGTGCTGTCTTCTTCGACAAAGCGAAAGCGTTCGACAAAGTCTGGGACAACGGCTTATTATATAAGCTTTACAAACTCGGTGTGCCAGACCGTCTCGTGCTCATCCTACGGGACTTTTTGGCTAATCGCACCATTCACTATCGCATCGAAGGGGCGCTATCCTCCCCCCGCCCTAACCGCGCAGGTGTCCCTCTGGGCTCTGTGCTAGCTCCCCTCATATTCACCAGCGGCATCCCCAAGAGTAAAAATGCGCAGTTGGCTCTGTTCGCCGACGATACGGTCATTTATTACACTGGGCTCCTCCCAGACCCGATATCCCGTACTCTCCAAACCGCAGTCGACCTTCTCGGCACCTGGTTTAGAAAGTGGAGAATCGAAGTTAACCCCGACAAGAGTCAAGCGGTTCTCTTCTGGAAACCGCGACAAAAAACTCAGACCTGACGACCCCCAACCGATCAAGATGTTCGGCAAGCCGATCCCTTGGGAAAAGCAAGCCAAATATCTGGGTGTAACACTGGACAGACATCTCTCCTTCTCAGAGCACATTCACATTCACGAGCCGCCTTTGCTCTATATGTAGACTCCATCCGTCCTAATGCACGCAGCAAATTGTCACTAAGGTGCAAATTGCGTATCTATACAGCATGCATCCGCCCCATCATGACATACGCCTGTGCAGTTTTTGCACAGGCTCACCCCCGACATGTTTATAGGATGCAGACCCTACAGAACCGTTTCCTCCGTAAAGCAACGGGATCCCCTTGGTTCGTCCGTAATTAAAACCTACAATTAGATTTGAAAATTCCCACTATTCAGCAATTCATGAAACGCGCTTCCAAGCGTTTCTTTGATACCGCCGGCAGCCATCGCAACCCTCTGGTTGTGAAGGCCGCCAGCTATATCCCCTCTAGAATCAGTAGAATCCGCCGTCCAAGGCATGTACTGACCGACCCTGACGACCCTATTACCCTCCTCCAGGAAAGCAGTAGGGCCACTAGTACAGTATACAGACACAGACACCAATCGAAATTCCAACCTCGCCGCCGCCGAGGTCCTCCGCGTCAGCGATCCTCCCCGATTAACTGTCCTCCCTGTCCCTTGATCGGATCCGTGCCAGCTGGTGGCGTGCCAGCTGAGCCTGTAGCTTTAAATTCCCCCGATAATAATAATGAATCTAAGTTTTCTTTTGTCCATTCATGCAGAAATAGAATAAGAAGAAAAACATGAACGAAGAACAACTAGGATGAAAGAGCGAGGGAAGCGAGCTTGAATATTTTTGCTTTAACGAACCAAACCAACGTAATATTCTAAGTAGTAGACTGTCTGTCTCCGTAGACGTGTTGCCGCGAGGTGTGGTGATCAGTTTTTATTTCTTAGCTCTTAAGTGTTCCACATAATATAAAAGTACTCTGTGGTGTTCCGCTAGGCTCCGCACCATTTACCTACTTCACGTGGGTGCTGGACGCCCCGAGCACCCACTTCGGCGCCTCTAGTACTCCCTAGAGTAAATATGTTCCTTGCCCTAATAGGAGTAAAGTGTTCATGTGATAGCTTAGAACTGTAAATAATGTGTATAATACAATTTATTATTTACAACAAACATAATAGGTACCTAGGTATAATTAAAATCAACATTTAATAGTAACAACATTAAACACGTCTCGGGTTTTATCTTGTACGACAAATGGAAATGCTGGGATTCCATGGCAGGCAGCTCCATATTGCCCTGTTTTTGTTAAAGCTATTACAGCTCCCATGAAATCAGGGTAATGTCCTGCTATTCGTTTGATCGCCGTTTGCGCAGCTTCCGTAGGGGAAGCTCCACGACGCATTTCTTCAACTGCCAAAAAGCTGAAAAAAGAAATATAATTATTATTATAACAATCTTAAGCTAAGGGGGTAAGCTTGACTTGACGCCTATAGGCGGGCGGGATTGGTCCTTATTGGGTTAGGACCGAGTTGAGCTGAGTGGGAAAAAAAAAACTAGATCTATGCCCTGCAGTGAGACAACACAGGCTGAATTATTACTTAATATTATCAATCTACTGGGCCTTTTCGAGTCCCCTGTTGGACACAAGCCTTCATAACACTCGGCTTTCCGTCTACCTACTTTTTTTTTTAAGTCGCCTACCTTGGCAAAAACCGGAGCATGATGTCGCCATCGCCTGTAGCCGCGGCACCTCCTACTTCATTGTCTGCATATGCGCCTGCCCCGGGTATAGGAGAGTCGCCAACTCTCCTGTATAAATAAATCAAAGAATTCAATATTAAAAAAAAACTAAAAGATTTGTTGCTATGAAAACAGTTGTTTGTTATTGATATGGAAGGTAGACGTAATGAGTACTATCTCTGTGTATGAAAAGTGTCCGTTAAAATGTGCTCCTTATGGGTGGCGCTACAGTAGCCACCGGGTAAATTTTAAACGCTTAAAACTTACGCTTTAAACGTTTTAGGTTTTTTTTTTACAAACGGCATACTTCAGTCCGCTTCAACTGCTACATCAAAGAGTATAGTAATATTGTGCTACATTCATACCACACCTTTTGCCTACGCTTGCGCCATTTTAGATGTTGTTTAACTATTATTTATTGTATATGCTGGACACTTTTTCAACTTTCTCCCCATAATTATGAGATAGTGCTCCTTACCTCTACCCTCCATAGTTATTGACTTATTGATAAACTTGTCAAGCCCAATGTTGTTCTTACCTGAGTTTTCTGAGAACAAGTTTAGGTATAGATCATCTAATTTAAAGTTGCGGGTCCTTCTACTGCTTGTTCTAGTATTTGTACAAAAAAAGTGCGGCGCGCAATTTTAAATTAGTTGATCTAAAACCATTCAATCATTTCTAAAAAAAATACAGTTTATTCAATACCCAGGTATTTTGTATTTAGCGCCATTGGTTGAAGTGCCGGCTGCTACGTCGCTGTTGCTGTCCACAGCTACCATTCCAATCGTATCATGATTATATTTGTCCACTATCATCTGTACTTCAGGATGTATATCTTTGTTCTTCAAAATTTGATGATAAGGACCACAGTATTTTCTAGGATCTGGCTTGACACCCTGAGATTAGATAAATAGAAGTTTATCTAAGTGGGTCGGTAGGTACCTACTTGAAAATCAATGAAATAATCATATCAATAAATGTCATGATTATTCCAAGTAACAAATAATTTTATTTATATTTAGTTATTTAGCTAAAATTAAATGACTATCTGTATACCACCATAATATTTATAACACCTTACCATCCAAAAGTTAGGTTGGCAGTGGTTCTGATTGTGCCATTTCAACCAAAGTTGTTTAGATTCTGTAGTAGAAAGAGACTCTTCATGAAAGCCCATCTGGACAGCAAACTGAGTTGCCAGTTCACCAGCGAGGAACGAATGTTTTGTGTGCTCTAGAACATGGCGTGCTACTGAAATTGCGCTTTTTATCCTTCGGAGGGCTCCTACAGCACCCACATTCATAGCTTTCCTAAAAAAAAATTGTAAGGATATCCCACAAATTATTAGTTACCAGAGCACAAAAGAAAAAGGCCATAGTCTTCAAATGAAAGCAAAAATATTACAATAATTTATGTATTAAAATTCATGTGTTAAATAAATACCTAACACATAGTTTTATGAGATAATTATTTCTATGAGACATTCTATGCACATTTTTTATTTAAAATATGCATGTATTGTGTTGTCTTTTGCTGCTTATTTATAAAATTTTTCAGCAATTTAAATATAGATTTAACTGTAAGTTTACTTTATTGCAATTTATGTGGAAAAGTTATTACCCATCCATAATAAGGGCATCCAGTGTTGTCTCACTGTTCTCATCAGGACTTCCTCCGTACCCTACCGTCCCATCACATTGCTGATCCTCACATACTGACGCACCTCGCTCTATAGCATCTAATGCTGTACCTCCTTCTTTAAGAACTTCCCAGGCTGCAACAAATATAATAAATAATATGATATGCTGCAATGTAGGTAATCCAAATAAGTTAAGAAGGGCAAGGGGGTGGTGATGGAGTAAACCCTAAAAAACTAATTAGATTTTAAAAATTATTATAATCTTAATCTATTCAGTACAAGTGTAATTATCAAACAAAAATTCAAATTCTAATAACTTTTTCTAACAAATATAAATTAATACTGTAAATTTTTCGTGTTGTAAATGTTTAGTTGTTTTTAATAATTATTGCATACTCTAAGCTCCATGTATTTAGGATGAAGAAACAGACTCCTGAAATACATATATTATATAATTATCTAGCTCTAGTCAGGGCTTCACTTAAACTGTAATGAATGTTATGCAAATAAACAATTCTTATTCATAAAGTAGATGAAAAACTGGAATAAACATCTAAAATAATTTTTTCTCCTACTTATTTAAAACTCGGTAGGAGGGCTAGGAGCCAGGAGGTATATTTTGGTACCTAATAAATTATTAGTTTGGTTACCTTTTACGGTAGAATTTTCGAACCACCACGTCGTGATTACTATAGGAACATTCGGTTCACTCTCAACTAAATAACAATTAAAACCTGAATAGAATAGTATAATTATTAATTTAAACATCATTTTAATAGTTATCATGCAGTTCAAAAGTAACCAATACCGCTTCAAATCAACAACAAATATACGATATCGTTATCACTGTTATCAGCTGTTGACATTGACAATTTTTTGCAGTAATTCGAGATTCGAGTAAGTGTCTTTTGTAGAACTGCTTCACAACTTGCCAGTATACTATAGTAGTCTTTGTTCACAACTGTTTGCGCATAGATCTTTTTTCTTTTTGTAATTCAATTGGTCAAAGGTGCCATAAGCAAATAAAAACCTCAACCAATAGCACAGTATATTGATAAGGTACTAACTCGTGATTGGTTAATTGATCATTTCCAAAGATAACTATGATCATATTTCTTCAGCTTCACTGACAGTTTTCCTGGTTTGAAGAAATATTTATTTGAGAATATTATTGTAGATTGGAAAGTTTTGGAAGGCATTGCTCGTTGTGTTATTTAAAAACTAACAATGAATACCGATACTTTTTTTGTCGATTTGCCAAAAGTTGTAAGTGTATATAAAGTTTAGATGTTTTAATTTTAATTGATGATTAGTCTTAATAAATTTGCATTTTAGGAGTTGCATGCTCATTTGAACGGTTCTTTGAGCCCATCTACAATGCTAGAACTAAAGAGATATCACGCTGATTCTGGTCTCGAAGACAAAACGAATGCCTTCTTTGATGAATTTCAAATCGGCGCCGGGGACTCTAGAAACCTGTCGGAGTAAGTGTAATATTTAATATTCACTACCATTGGCACTCTACAACATCGTATTAAATTAATGTATTCCGCAAATAATTTGTTGTACAACTGAAGTCAGAGATACCCCTTATCGCAGTGTTGTCTTCATAATGGACTTACACTGTCTATAAAATCAGATATTTGATTCATCTGTGCGTCACTGATTAGCTGTGGTTAGACCAGTTAGCTCTGTATATTTCCTGTAGTCTTAGCATTGGAAATGTATATCTAAACTAAAAATATCTAAAAGTCATTCATAAAATCTATGGTGCAGGTAAATGTACCCAATTGAATTTTATTAAACAGCATCATGTTGATTTAAACATGAATATAATACACATTTCATTACTATGTGCTCTGATGGTCAAGTCGTCACAAGTGCTACTTGTGAGCATGAGGTCCTGGGTTCAATTCCCAGGTCGGGCTAAGTGTTATTGGATTTTTGTATCTGGAATTTCTCAGTAGCATTTCGGAGTATGGATTTGTGCCCGGTTGATGGCAATAGGCACGCCCCCTATTACATGGTACTTAAACATAACAGGCGAAATGTGGGTGTACTATACATATACCTCTACCCAACCTTTTGGGGAGACCAGGCATGATGTTGTTTAATTACATTTTATTGTTAAAAGCAGATATAGCTGATTTCTGTTCGAAGTAACGTTACATTTTACTTTATGTATGGGAAATAAACAACCAACGTAAAACCAGATATTATAACTGTATTTTTTTTACAATAAAAGGTACATGAATAATTTTTACAATATAATCATTTTATTCACAGTTGTTTCCAAGTGTTCAACATTGCACATTCCCTAACAAGTACTCCTAAAGCATTAGAGCTGGCCACCAGTCTGACTCTTCAAGAGTTTCAAGATGATGGCTGTTGTTACCTTGAACTCCGAAGTACACCACGGGAGACCCCATACATGACCAAATTGCAGTATATTAAAACCATTGTTCAGACTATACAGTAAGTAAAATTCAGTTTTATGACTTCCCTGTCCGATAAATCAGAAATTGTTCACAGCAATTATTGTGTAACAATGGTGTCTGCATCATGGACAATTTTTAAATGTCAAAGGTCTCTTCAATCATTATGCAATATAAATATTTTGCATTATGCAATATGTGATCCGCACGTCAAATCAACTATGTTAAATAAGCTTTCTTGTTTGCCAGTGCCGCAGTGTTCTTCTTTTGAGTTAAGACCAGTGAGTGAAATTGAGGTCAAAAAGGCAATTTGTGCTATCTCCTCTACTGCAGTTGGTAACGATAATCTTTGCTCAAGAATGATTTCTCCTATCCTCTCCACACTACTTCCCGTCTTGACCCACATTTTTAATTTCTCCTTGTTTTCTTGTACTGTCCCTGAGGCCTGGAAACAAGCTCATATCATCCCCTTACCCAAAATTCCTAAGCCGGTCTCACCCACCGATTTCCGCCCCATTTCTATTCTCCCATATCTCTCTAAAGTTCTTGAACATATCGTTCATCAACAACTTTCTGCCTTTCTATCTACAAATGACCTACTGAGTCCTCTTCAATCTGGTTTTCGACCTGGTCATAGCACAATAACGGCTCTTTTGAAAGTTACTGATGACATCCGCTGGGCTATGGATCACAAATCTCTTACTTTACTTGTACTTCTCGACTTTAGCAGTGCCTTTAACTCTGTTGATTTTGACATCCTTCTAGGGATCCTTAAATCTTTAAATTTCTCCTCTTCCACCATTAGTTGTTTGACTCCTATCTTAAGGGCCGCTCGCAGCGGGTTCGTCTCGGCGAGGCATCTTCTGATTGGTGCTCTCTTTCCGCAGGTGTGCCTCAGGGCGGCGTTCTCTCTCCTCTTCTCTTTTCTATTTTCATTAACTCTATCACCAGTGTCATCTCTTCCTGCTTCCATCTTTATGCCGACGATCTGCAGCTCTACAATCATTTTTTAAGGGAAGATGCAGAAGCAGCCGTGTCTGCCATGAACAGCGACCTGGATTTGATTAGCGAGTGGTCGCGGTCTTTTGGACTGCAAATCAACCCTAAGAAATCCCAGGCCTTGATTATCGGCGGCAGGTATATGCGGAATAGGCTCGATGTTGCGTCGCTGTCTCCACTCTGTCTGAATGGTGTTCAGATTGAATACGCACATACGGTCAAAAATCTGGGGGTGACCATGGATTCCTATTTATCATGGACTGCCCATGTTGCTCAAGTCAGTCGCAAAGTGCATTACACGTTCCATTCGTTGAAATGTCTCCAGAGCGTCTTGCCCTTGAACACCAAAATCTCTCTTGCTCAAACTCTCATTCAGCCCATCATAGATTATGCCGATGCCTGTTATTTGGATGCCACCGAGGAGCTTTTAAATAAACTTGAGCGTTTGCAGAATATATGTATTCGTTTTGTTTTCAACCTTAAAAAGTATGATCACGTTTCCAACTTTCGCAAGATACTCAAGTGGCTCCCCATTCGACTTCGCAGGAACTCTCGGATATTGTGTCTGCTATTCAACCTCCTTCACAACCCTAAAACGCCATCCTATCTGCGGGAGCGTTTTTCCTACGCCCGACCTTCAGATGCGCCGTGCAGGTCGCATCTTAGAAACCTCCTTAGGTCCCCTCCCCACTCCACCGACTTTTACTCCTACTCCTTCACTGTGCACGCGGTGCGGTTGTGGAATTCACTTCCGCCTGACATTAGGGACTGCCAAACTGTTGCAGTTTTTAAAAGAAGAGTGAAAGAACACTATCTTTCCACTTCGTCATAGTTGCGTATATATTAATATTCTAGTGTTATTTATTTTAGAAGTATGTATGTATGTTTGTATGTATGTATGTTTGTATGTATGTATGTATATTCTCATATTATTTGTTTTATTTTATTAAGTGAATTGTTTTGATTTTATGTATTTTATTTTCTCTTTTACTCTTACACACGCTGTCTACATCTGTAAATCTACTATCCTATCGCAGGTATGCTGGAAGAGATTTCATTAGAAATAAGCATCACCTTTGTACCTATTTTTCTGTTATTTTCTTCTTGTCTGTTTATATAAGTGTGTACATAAATGGTTAAATAAATAAATATGCTATTGTTATTCAAAATATAAGAAACTAATTTTTGTTTGCAGAAAATCTTCTCTGCATCTCTCAATGATGACCTGCCTCATAATTTCTATCAATAGAAAATCGCCAATTTCTGATGCAGAAGAAATAGCTAAGCTGGCTATTGAGTGCTACAAAAAATATCCAGATGTGGTTGTGGGTATTGAATTAAGTGGTGACCCTATGGCAGGGATGTTCCAGAGTTTTGTACCGGCACTGCTGCTGGCAAAGGAAGCAGGACTGAAAGTAAGCATTATTATATTCACAACTAACTTTTGTCTGAGTGAGGCTTTCTCCCATGGTCTTATCTCACAGGATCTGTACCTTTTTCTAGGATAATAACTAGCCTCAATCTCCTGCCTATAAACTACCTCTATGCAGAAAATCATGACAATCCATGACAAACCAACCAACAAACTTTTGGTATGGTATGAAGAAGGTAGTGTTAAACTATCTGTGCTATTTTATTTCAGGTAACACTACATTGTGGTGAAGTTTGCAACCCAGAAGAAATACTTGAAATGCTAAAATTCAAACCAGATAGGCTTGGACATGGGACTTGTATTCATCCCAAATATGGTGGAACTGAAGAGACATGGTCAACCCTCTGTAAACTAAAAATACCTGTTGGTAAGTAGTAAACATAATTTTATAGATTGAAACCAATCTTATACTCTGTATATTATTTATTTAATCATTTTATTGAGAGTTTGTGTTCGCAAGTAAGATTATGAGGTTCTGGGTTCGAGTCCGGGTCGAGCAAAGTGTCAGTAGGAAATGGGATCACTCAATAGCAGCGTGGAGTCAGGATCTGTGCCCAATTGATGGCAATAGGCTTGCTCTTTATTGCATGAGACTTAGACATATCTGGCGATCAGGGAGTGTACTATAGGTACACCTCTGCCGCGATGCTATGTGTTGTCTAAAGCATGTACCTACTATATTTCGTTCATATTTTTATCTTTGCTATATTTTACTTTTTCCAGAGGTGTGCCTCACAAGTAATGTTAATACCAAGTCAACGCCAGATTATGATTCTCACCACTTCAAACTTCTTTATGATGCAGAAGTACCCGTTATAATATGTGTAAGTACCTATTAAACTATGGTAGGAGTATATTCAAGTGTATAAACACATGGAATAAGGTTTTTTATATAAACGAATTCCCCCCTTTTCCACTCCTTAAGGGTTGATTTTCGCAAAATCATCCCGAGCCCCCGGCCTTGGGGGCCCCAGAAATTCGAGGTATACCTACTTTTTAACCAAATCCCAAACAAGACCAAGTCATGTTCAGTAAGTAACAGCCACTTTGTAGTTGGGGGGCCCCCTCATCAACATCATCATTTCAGCCGAAAGACGTCCTTAGCCGCTGTTAGACATAGGCCTCCCCCAAGCTTCGCCACTTCGACCGGTGCTGTGCTTTCCGCATCCAGCGGATTCCTGCGGCCTCCACATGGTCATCGGTCCACCTTGTGGGAAGCCTTTCGACGCTACGTCTTCCGGTACGCGGCCGCCACTCCAGAACCTTTCGGCCCCATCAGCCATCTATTCTGCGAGCAATGTGCCCTGCCCACTTAGGTATGGCAATTCTTCGGGCTATGTCGGTTAATACCTTGGTTCTCCTGCGGATCTCTTCATTTCTGATTCGATCACGCAGGGAAACTCCAAGCATAGCCCTCACCATTGCTCTTTGGGCGACTTTTAGCATTCTAATAAAGCCCATTGTGAGCGACCACGTTTCAGTGCCACAAGTCATCATTGGCAACACGCGCTGGTCAAAGACTTTCGTCTTGAGACACTGCGGTATGTGAGACGAGAAGATAATATTGCGTAGCTTCCTACCCAGCCGAGTCGGATTCGACGATTGACCTCTTTCTCGAAGTTGCACCTACCTAACTGGACAGTTTGTCCTAGGTAAACATACTCTTCCACAACTTCGATTCTAGTGTCTCCGGTCTTTATGAGGGTGGGTTTCATGGGCATTTTGTCATGTTAATTTTAAGACACACTCTTTCGGAAGCTCTACTGAGGTCATCGAGCAAATCGGGGGCCCTCTACGCATGCTAAATATAAACGTAGGTTGCCAAAATGTTCGAGGTCGCTCCGCATGCGCTTTTGCAACCTACATTCTATTTTTGTCAGATTTATCTGCGTAAGTCGACAAAGTAACACCTATTTACGTACGAATAGTCAAAAGAAAACCTGAGCTGTCCGGGGTGGAATGCTAAAATTTTCGAGCTCGCTTCGCTCGCTCTTGCGTCCTAAATTTTCGGTTTAGGTTGTCAAAATAATTCATATTTCTGTATAAATGATCAAAAGAAAATAACTAAAAGCAAATTTTTTTGAGGTCGCTCCGCCCGCTCTATCGCCATCCTCTATTCGTCTGATGCTCAAGGTTTTATGTTGTTGACAAAGTATCTCCATTTTCTGTATCATTGTCAAAAGAAAACTTCGAGGCAGCGTGCTAAATATTTTGACGTTCATTTCTTTCAAGTGTCTAACTTTAGCTGTGCGAGAGTTGTACGAACATATTACCCTGTTCTTTTATAGTATATACATAGATGAGCCTTATAGTGTTACGCCTGCATTCCCAGAAGGGTTAGGTAGAGGTGTACATTCTTATATTATAGTCCACATTTCGCCAGTTTCTTTAAGTACCATGTACTAGGGGGTGTGGCGTTTTATACAATTATTTAAAAATGTGTTTTTATTTCCACAGACGGACGACAAAGGCGTTTTCGCAACGTCTCTATCACGAGAATACCAAATATGTGTCAACACATTTTCTCTAACTTCATCACAAACTGCAAGATTAGCCCTGAATGCGTGCCAATATGTGTTCGCTGATAATGCTCGTAAATTGCTCAACAATAAACTACTGAATTTTATTGGAAAACATTCCTTGTGATTTATTAATGTAAAACATGTTTAATGAATAACAATATATTCGTTTTATTTGGACTCACACCCGCAGATCTCACATATTTTTATATGAAAGTATCCACTGGCAGTCTAAGGGGAGGAGACAGGAGTGGTCTGCCCCGGACCGCTCCAGCGGGGCGAGCACGGCCTCTGTGATAGGCTTGAGTCACGCATTTTGTCACAGTTTTGGCTCCCAAATTGTGATAAAAATGTGTGACTCAAGCCTATCACAGTAGACCGTGCTCGCCCCGCTGGGGGGACCAAGTCTCGGGAAGCACTTTTTAATAAATTCCTGAACAGAAATGTTAAATAATAATCTTAAATATATTCAGTAACTAAAAGGTACTTTGTAGTAGTAGGAAGCTAAAAATTTTGCCCCCAATTACAAACTGAAAAATTGTAGCACCCTACGTTTATATTTTCCACACGGGTACGGAAAATATAAACGTAGGGTGCTAAAAAACCTGACCGTTCCCGAGGCAGGGTGCTGAAATTTTGAGTTCGCTTCGCCCGTTCTTGCATTCTACATTCTCAAACTGGCTACGTCCGCCCCTTTTTTTTTTGTTTTTGATGGTGGGAAATCATCAAATAACTTCTCTCGCTCTGGGCAGAGTGGGAGGGCGTGTCAGACTCTTACTGACTAAAACCCACCCGTGTTCCTTCAGTTGCCTGTGCCAGGGGCCACGGTATCCCTCTCGGACTTTTCCGCAACCCTAGCAGGCATCGGTTTCTAGCAGACCCCGTCATTGGTGCTGACATCTCTTTGAGGCGCGCGTGGAACACAACGCGCCGTCGACCCCGGCCTGGTCCTTATCGAACGGCGAGCTGCCCATTGCTCGCCGTTCGCAAGCCCACGCCTACGGTGGCCGGGAATCGGCCTGTGATTCCTGACGCCCAGGGCGTATGCTTTTTTTTTTTTTTTGTTTTCGGGGGGAAACCTTCAAAAGGCACCCGACCTCCGGGGAGGGAGGTCGGGGAGTGTGGGATTTTTACCTCACTAACACCACCCCGGTGATCACCATCAGCACATAGGGGCGGTCCCGGTTCCTCTTAAAAGACCAATTCCGGAACCACCCCTGTGCAATGCCTGTAAGGCACATCCCTGGGGAGACTGTAAAGGGGCCTCGGGTTGGATTTTAAAACGAGTCGCCTGAATTTGAGGATATTGGTGGTGTAGGGGGCTTAAGGGAATTAGTCTTAATCCCCCCAAAGTAATTTTGGCTGCCGGAGTTGCGTCTAAATATTTTTAAACAATTTCCAAAAATTCTTAAGTCTATTATGATCGAAAAAAGAAAATACAATCGACGTAATTATATTTTATATATTATATTTTATAGGAAATGTATAAGGAGAGAACATAATTCTTAGGTAATAATTAATAGCAATGTATTACTCCGAGTTGGCACAATCCGACTTCATTGGGTTAGGTTAGATGGCTAAAGGCGGGAGCGCAGCGCAGCGAAGCTCCCGCCTTAGCCATCGTGGTTATTTTTTTTTAAACCACCCAGAAATAGGAGCCCCGCATAGCGGGGCTCCGTCGACTCCTATTTGAAGCCAGTTTTTATGTGTTTTTTTTTTGTTACAATTTTTGTACAAATTTCTGTTTTTTCTAAGGAAACTAAGTATTTCCGGCGGGTGAAAATGGTGAGGGGGGGATCCGACCCCTCCCCCCTCTCCCCCCAACCATTCACACACCCTTAAAATGAGGACGTATTTCGAAATTTTTACCGGGGCCTCCCCTGAGCCTCGCTATGATCGGCAGCACGTGACCACTGTGCCACCGTCCTCCCTGGGGTCACTTGGTGGGTGGACAGAGTCCCCTCTCTGTGCACCCGCGACCCCAAAGGTCCACTTACCTTGATTGGTAAGCAGACCTCGGCGTATCAGGCGCCAAGGCGGTCAAGGGCCAAGGGCGCCTCCTGCGGCGGCTAGGGGCGTGAGGGCGCGAATTTTGCCTCTCCCTCACGCGTTCCGCCTCCTCCTTCGCGAACATTACTGCTTCGCAGAAGGAGGTGACGGTTTCCCAAGCCCTCTCGCTCCGTACCATGGCCTGGACCAGGGCCGGACGCGAGAGATCGCCACCGCCAATCGCCTCCACGAGGACACGGCGGTGCTCCGCCCAAGCCAGGCAGACCTCCACCGTATGCGCCACCGTGTCCTCCGGGCGATCCACACAATGGTGACACCCGGGCGTTTCCTCCCGCCTTATCCGGAACAGGAACCTCCCGAAACAACCGTGTCCGGTGAGGACCTGCGTCAGGCGGAAGGTGAGGACGCCGTGGCGCCTCTCTAGCCACTCCTCAAAGAGGGGACTTATCGCCGCAATTGTGGCGTGCCTAGCGCTGGGTTGCGACAATCGCACTCTCCATGCCGCCCTGAGATCCCGCCGGAGCTCTGTCCGCTGTACCGTGATTTCTCGCGGCAGCGGAGCTACGCCCCGGCGTTTCGCCTCCTCGCGCCACTGCCAAATGTGCGCGAGGACTTTTGCTTTCAGATCCCATGGCGGTAATGCGGCAACGAGGCTCGCCGCCTCACCGGAGACCGTACGGTATCCCCGGACCAGCCGGGTGGCCATGACCCTTTGGGGAGCGTTCAACCGGTGGGCTGGCCGCCGCCTCAAGGAACGCGCCCACACCGGTGCCCCGTAAAGGGCCATGGACCGCACGACCCCCGCGTAGAGCCTCTGGCAGGAGGCCTTTGGCCCCCCTAGATTGGGCAGGACCCGCGGCCCTTTCCAGTCTGGGAGCCAAACGTCGAAAATGCTCCACGAAGTTCCACCGGCTGTCTTGCATTCTACATTCTCAAACTGGCTACGTCCGCCCCTGACAGCAACTTTTTACTTCGTAGAATCTGAGAATTAGTACTACAATTACTACAAACACAACAGGCTGCAACCTGATTGAAACCCCAGTAGCACCGGCGAGCTTCAATAACTTAATATATACTTAGATGACCCTGGACCCAGTAAATTCTCGAAACCGGTTGTCTCGAAGACAAATTTAAAAAATGATGCGTTTAATATTTTCATGTTTTTCCATCTGTCACTTTGAACTTTTGAAGTCAATTATCTTGTCATTGATTTGAGTGGAATCGAACGAAACGCAAGAAACATAACCTCAAACTAAACTGAAGTTATTTTCCTTGGAGAAAATAAGTCGGAAAATCTAAAATCTACAATGAGTGACTTATCATCAGACTATCCAATTCCTAAAGGTGCAGACTCTGAACTGCAAGACTTTCTCCTTGCAGAAAAACAGAAGGCTCAGTTCCATGCACAGGTAAATACATTTTGTACCATTGCATTGCATCATTAATAAAATTTATTCGTCTCATTCAATAAACTTAGATGTCTATTTATTGCTTTCAAATTTTAAATATTTGAAAAGATAAAAGGTGTAGCGGTACCCACACTTATTTTACGTTTCGTTTCTTGTGGTTCTTCTCCTACTGCTGAAAATTAATCGGTTAGGCGGCGACTGTCCTGCAATTTTTTATAAACGATCGTGCATCAGCGTTTATTTATCTGCCTTTTAATTTCAGATCCATGAATTCAACGACTTTTGCTGGGACAAATGTGTGGACAAACCTGGAGCAAAACTAGACTCTCGCACGGAAACCTGTATTACAAACTGCGTCGAGAGGTTTATAGATGTTTCATTACTCATCACCAATAGGTTCGCACAAATGCTTGAGAAAGGAGGTGGAATGCATTGAATCTTTATAGTTATATATTTGTTTATAAACTGATCTGTAGCTCAGTTATTGTATGCAAGCATTGTGCATTTTAGGTTCAAGTTTCTTATAAATATATGTGCATTTTTGTTTATCTTAGTAGCTAGTGGCCATGGTGTTGTTTATTGTATCAAAAATGGACACTTAGGAGTACCTAAACAAAATGTTAATTTAATGACAGAATTAAAATAAGGTATTAAAGTTATTGTTTTATTTAATTTATTGATATAAATAGTGCACAAATCAGTTCATTTGGAGTTGCAGTCTTTATACTTCTCACTCACTGCACTGGCTTCAGAAAAAAAAAACAAGTACATTCTTGAAAGTTTCAAAATAGGTTTATGTATTCTCATAGATTTATCTGAAAAGATCTTATCAAATGTACAGTAAACTTAATTTACAGTATGTAAATGCAGTGATGTTAGTACAACATTACCTGGGCATCTTCAGTAATGTAGTTACAAGAAAAAAATAAGTTATAAACTGTTTGTAACTTTTATATAATCAATGTAACAGACTAGATTATTTCCTTTACGAGGTGCCCAATTTATTGATGATCTTAACAATTTATCTCCCAACCCTTCCTAGGGTAGTGTCAGTTCGTGGATCAGCAGTAACGGTTTGGACTGCAACCAAAGCCTCGTTGATCTTGGTCTGCAAGTCTCGCAGGTCTTGAACAAACAGTAGCTTCAGGACATCAGATTGTTGCTGGATTAAGTTCACCTCAGTTGCAGGTGGATCAGGGTGGGGTGTAGTTTGAAGTATTTTGGCTAGGGCTGACAACCGAAACTTAGGGTCTGGGTGTGGCCCAACCCCAGCTAATGTTGACACTCTTTCTACACCTGCCTTGAATGCTGGACTTGAAACTGTCAACACAAAAAAAAAAGTATTAAAAATACATTCTTGCAAAAAAACTAAATACAAGCAAAACCCTTTTTTATACTTACAATCAAGGTTATCCAGAGGATTGGAAGACACAACATTGGGAGTAGCCTGTTTTTGTTTTTCCACCTTTGCATTCTTATATTTATCAACTGGAATCAGAATAAAATTGTGCAAGAGATGAGTCAACAAAATTTAATAACTGCAAGTTCTTCACATGTACATAAACAAGCATGAATGTATAGTATATTTGGATAAACTGGGTCAGCATGCATGGAAAAGACACCAATTGCAATCATAGTGTAATTCAATCACTGCACTAGACCATGCAATATGTGACAATATTGGATGACAAACTTGATTTGCAATCGCTCTGAACAATAACAAAAAAACATATTATCACATCACATACCATTATCTGCATACTCTAGCCTTACAGCATATGATAGTATCCAGTTTAATTGTTCGTTAGGAGTGCCCTCGGTAACAGGGCTAACCAAATCTCGTTGGTAAGTGTTAAAAGCTTCCTTCCAACTGTCCTTCTCTATATTTCTTAGACCATCTCGCTCTTCTATTTTGTAATGTCTGATCTTTTGATCCTCAAGCCACAGAATTACACTCCTGTATTCCTTTTCATCTGTAAAATAGGGTAAAATGTAAAAAATGACCGACGCGTAGGATGAAAAATGGAAAAAGGACTTGTAACGTGATAGTTACCTTCACAGTTGAAATCTCCTGGATTAGGGTGGCCTAAAGCACTCAGTTTAAGCTTAAATATATTACTCATAATAGTTTATTCGGTTATATTGACGTGAGTTTCCAACAAATAACCTGTGAGTCCGGCTCCGGCGATTTGGAATTTTGGATTTTTGTAACCACAAACACGAAACAAGCTGTCAATATGCTGTCAATTTTCCTACTTTTTTTTTGACAAATGTTGCCACTATCTCGCTAAACAAAAATAGCCACTGCCTATTAAAACCGGTTATCGATTGTCTGTTTCTGCCCTAATTATTGTACAGTTGAGTCAGATACCATACACATCATCATCATCGATATTTTATTTAAAATCATTTCATCATGCAATGACAACGACAAAATCAGCAATGCCATAACCGTTAATAAATGAACGTGAGCTTCGGTGATTTGGACTGCCCGTCTCGGGCGCTGCGAGTTGCGACCGACGCGCGACGTTACGAGCAAAGAGTATAATAATTATAAAGGAGCTGGTTGCGAGGCTGCGCGTCACGTGTAACTAATGATAATTTCACAATGCCGTTCTACGATCATTTCAGCACTCACGCCATCAAACGTAAAAGTTTGGCGAGTTTAGAACAGTAACACCTCTGTATTTAATATCATTAAAATAAAAAACTCGTAATCTAAATGACGTGATCAAAATCCAAATCAAAAGTCATTTATTCAAACTGGGCTGAGAATCAGCACTTTTTGAACGTCAAAATCACATAAGACAGTCCCCCCAAAACGCCCGCCATTCACCACTTCCTAGTGCTTTAGCTGGGAAGAAGAAGTGGCGGAACAAACTCCCCAGCAGCACTGCTGTCTGTTCAGTTAGAAGAACTGGATTCTATATAGTAATTAGTAATTAACATTACGAAACACAAAAACATTAAAATTATTTGCCATATGTCAGCTAGCACACGCCAATTATTTAAAACTATACTCAAGCAGAAATAAATAATAAAAACAAAAACGCAAACAGAACATAATAAAAAGCCTCCCGGCGGCATAAAGGGCGTGCCCGCTTACATATGCAATGCTGCATTATGTTTATATAATTATGTAACTTGTAGCCACAAATGATAAACTAGAATCTTCGAAATAATGAAACAATAATAGAATTACTAATAACAATAACAAAACCATAGTCAGCAAGATGACCTGTCACGACAAGCAGCACCCATTCACGAGCATAACGCAAAGATCAGCCATTACCCCCTCGCCATATTTGAGGGAAGGAGGCAACCCGACCCCCGACGCTACCGCAAGCATTGACATCTAAGGGAGCATGACGAACTTGCTGCCGGTTGCTCAAAAGAATAATATGATCAATTGTCGAGGTCGCTAGCTAACCATATATTGCAATACAACTCATTAAAAAACATTGAAATGAGTAGATTATGTCAATAATAAATAAAAATTAAATTAAACTAAATTGACTAATATAGTCAAATAAAATAAACAATTCTATGAACTCATAAATCTTGTCTTGAGTTAATCACAGCGACCAAATATTTTTATCGTTTAAGTAATCGTTGATTGAATAGTATGCCTTTGAACAAAGGTTGGATTTTACTTTAGCTTTAAACGCATTACAAGGCAATTCTAACAAAGCAGAGGGAAGCTTGTTATAAAAATTTATACCAAGCCCAACAAATGAGTTATGGACCTTATGAAGCCAGTGAAAGGGAGCACGATCTTATGCTCAACTAAAAATATTTGATGATTTTGTCGTTGTTCCCGTCATCGATATATTTTTGTCATTGTCATCCTGTCATTGATACAGAAAAATCATCACTCAGCCCATCTCTAAATTATTGTAGTCTTGTCCATGGATAGGCTTATTCAATTTCTCCATTGAGAGGAAAAATAAGTCAATGAATTTCTCCGACTAGTATATAGTTATCTGTGATTCAATTGTTTCAGTTGGTAGCGCTGCAGTTCTGTCAATCATGATCTGACGGTCACACGTTATAAAATCTAACTCAATGAAATATCTAGTCTAGAGATAATCTGGAAAATCGTGACTTTGACAGTTTATATCATCAACATTTCGCACTTGCCCTTGTTATTGCATCCATCGGGAGTAAATACAGAAACTAATTAATTAAGCATTCAAATGAATTATATTCACATGTAAATTATACACCATACGTTGTTAATTACATTAATACTTCCCTTTTACCTATATTTTAAATAAACTCGAATATTAGTACATTATTCATATTAACAGGGAATATCACTGCAATTTTGCAGTTCTGACGTGGTTTTAGTTGTTTGTTTCTCTTAATGATTACCAAATAAGTACATTGAATTGGTTGTTAGAATCTAAATATCACTGAAGAATAACCATGTCTTGGGTCAAAGAGAACTGTGTTTCTTTCTTTCAACTATTTTGCATTAAAGTCGTGAAGATCGGTCGTGTTCCGAAGCATATAGCGTTTATTATGGATGGGAACCGTCGTTATGCAAAGAAGAACTGTGTAGGCAACAGTGCTGGCCATTATAAAGGCTTTGACAAGTTATCTGAAACTTTGAAGGTGAGTTGTGAATATTTTTGTTAGATTAGATTTTATTGTGCTTCAAAGTTTGCAGGACTATACATAATTTTTATAGAAGTTTTTAAACAAAGTCTGTTGCTGGGAAGAGCAACAGATTATTTTAGTATATCTCTGTCCACCCATATGCCTTGTGAAGGCATCCTCATTCAACATTACAAATGAATTGTCTTTCCATTATAATCACTCTCAAAGTCTAAATACTTGCTTTACTTTTTGGCAACACAAGCCAAGCGCCTTTTATGTGCCTATTTGAAATAAATGATTTGATGCAAAAACATTTTAATTCGGCTGCCCATATATTATTGAGAAAGTAATTTTAGTGTCCTATTTTGATTTCAGTGGTGTCTAGATCTAGGAATACCTGAAGTAACTGTCTATGCATTCAGTATAGAAAACTTTAAAAGAAGTAAAGAGGAAGTTGATGGCCTTATGGATTTGGCGAGAGACAAGTTTCAGAGATTGGTAGAGGAAATGTATGTTTTCATTTTACAATTTAAATTGATTTGCTCTTATTACTTATCATTGTTCAGCCGAAAGATGTCCACTGCTGGACATATGCCTCCCCCAAGTACCGCCACTTCAACTGGTTTTGTTCTTCTCGCATGCAGCAGATTCCTGTGGCCTTCACAAGGTCATCGGTCTACCTTGTGGAAGGCCTTCCAATGCTATATATTATTTATAGTACTTATTAATTATCCTAAGTGCATTCTAGAAACGGTTCATGATCCTTCATTAAATTTTCCATCCTTTTGTATAATATTGAGCACTTACCAAATAAAAAACAGGGTTTTCTGAAGAAGATTAGAGTACAAGATAGATTGATCAAAACCATAATTAATCACATTTTTCATTTAGTGATCAAATCAATGACTGGGGTGTAAGGATACATGTTGCTGGCAGACTTTCACTGTTACCAGAAGATTTAAGAGGAAAAGTCTCAAAAGCTATGCTAGCAACCAGACATAACAACAAGCTGCGACTCAACATTGCTTATGCATATACAGGTAGATATATAAATTATGTTATTTAAGCCAAAAACATTAATTGTATGACAGTCAAAAAGTCAAAGTAAATCTCATGAAAATGCAGGATGTACAGGGATCGCCAATTTTACTGTTACAACAAATTTTAAGTACCTACAAATAAACTTTACTTATACACTTACTTAAAATATTTTCTATACATGTTCAAGTAATATATGTAATGATTTCAGGAAGAGATGAAATCAGCCGAGCAGCCTCTCACATAGTGGATGGAGTGAGGAACAATGAAATTGTCCCACAAGACATTGATGATGAGCTTGTATCTAAAACTTTAGAACTTGGGGAAGCTGAACTCCTCGTGAGGACATCAGGGGAAGTGAGACTGTCAGACTTTATGTTATGGCAGGTAATTATACATCCAAGAGAATTTTTATAGAAAAAAAAATTCTTGTTTGGTTACCAAAATAATAATCTCTATTTCCTCAATTCCTTATGGGGTCATTTTCCCATTAGGTATTGAGAGAATATGAAAAATTTCGAGCGCTTATAGCTAGCCACCGCCGCCGGCGATTTACGAGAAGCGAGTCCCTATAACTAGCAACTAAAAACGAGATGGCAAGCAACGAGTAGCGAGTGCACGACGAGGAGGAGCAATTACTAGCTGGTATTGTATGTAACAAGCGTGAGCCTCTCAGCTAGTGTTCTGCCTGCCAAGCGAACGTCACTGAACTAGTACTCTCAGTGACAGCTCTTGTCGATGCAACAAACGAGTACTCACCGGCGCGGGCGGCGCGGCGGTGTGAACAATCAGCGTCCAACTATTAATACATGTATCTTTTGTACTTACACTGGATCTACAATCTTTTGTATGTTTCTTGAATGAGAAAGTCGTTGATAACTAGTCCCCGTCGGCGGTGGAACAGGTGCCGAAAGATGAATGTTTTTGCCTGTATACCAAATACCTTGTTTGTCTGTACCAACAATGTCCTTATTCTTTCTTGCAGGTTTCCAACACTGTCTTATACTTCTCAGACGTACTATGGCCAGAATTTACAATTTGGAATCTCTTGGCTGCCATAATACATTTTCAAAGAAATGCACCGCCTCCCAAACAGGCAATAAGTGTCAGTGATACAAAACAACAGTTTCTGGACAAACTGGAAAGCCAGAGATGGCAACAAATTGAAAAAATTGTTAGTTGTTCATAATATAATGTTGTTATTATTATTGTACAGCAGGCGGGTATCAGAAATGTGTGGTGATATATTTTAAGGGTGTGGCACATACCATCGAACTGACAACTTTCTCAATGGGACCAACATCGTAATCGCGATAACATAATCAGCTGTCCTGTTGATGATCTGTACCACACCCTTAAATATTATGACCACACATTTTTGATACACGCTGTATATTTGGAGTAGTCCCAAATAGAAATAAATGTATAATTGTTATTTATTAACTTGGTTTGTTTTTTTTTTGGCCCTTATCTTCATTTTTCTGTGGTTTTTTGTGGCTTAATTTGCATAGGGCATGGTGAAAGAAATAAAAATTACTTTTTTTTTTTTTAAACATTGCCCCACACTAGGAATTTCTCCTGTATTGTGGGTGCGTTTACAAACAGAATTTGAGTTTTGATTTTGAATTTGAGTTTTGAACACAGGAGTGACAAATTAATAAATACAGTTGCATAAGATGTGTAACATCTTACATCTCTATAATAAAAACTATATCCTAAAAAAATTATTACTTGAGTGTAAAGTGTGGACTGTATGTTTGTTCTTCTTATTCAATGAAAGACTTGGTTACTTGTTCTGGTTTATTCTCGTAGTACTGCGGTTGAACTGTTGAAGCGAACTGATTTTACAAGGTCCTTTCTTTTTTTTTTATTATGGCATCTCGCAGTTGGCCTTGAGAGGCCGTGACTGCTTAACCGGTCAATCCTGTGGTGCCTTCGAGCTAACTCAAAGCCTCCAGCCAGGGGCATAATATTAATTATAAACTAAGCGACCATCACCTAAGGGCACCCCCTGTGGGGTACGAACCTCGGCTTAGGGCGTCGCTGGGGGGGGGGACAGCAAGTTGGGGACAGGCTGGATCTGAATGGATTCGTTATTATTAAGGGGGTTTAAAACTACTGGCTCAACTACGCCACCAGCTGGCTCTGTGGATCGGATCAAGGAAGGGGAAGAGGAATTTATCGGGGAGGAACGCGGACGCGAAGGACCTCGGCGGCGAGGTCGGAACTTGGGTTTGTGTCTGTGTTTGTATACTGTACTGGTGGCCCTACTGCTTTCGCTTTCCTGGAGGAGGGTGGTGGGGTCGTCGGGGTCGGTCAGTGCGTTTTGATTTCATAAGGTTTTTTTGTTTTTTTTGTTTTGTGTATGGCATCTCGCAGTTGGCCTTGAGAGGCCGTGACTGCTTAACCGGTCAATCCTGTGGTGCCTTCGAGCTAACTCAAAGCCTCCAGCCAGGGGCATATTTTACAAGGGAGTTTGGCCTTCCATTATAGTCCGGCAAATGGGCGCAAGTAGTGGGTGCCCTACTACAAAGTTTATTACTTATTATTCCTGGCGACCCACTAATGCGGCCACTTTGGTTCATGCCTGGTCTCCGACAGGTTTCGACTTGTCCAGCCCGTCGGAGGCAAAACCCCGTGACCAATCACA
The DNA here is from genome assembly GCA_937001585.2 of Brachylomia viminalis. Taxonomy (NCBI): domain Eukaryota; kingdom Metazoa; phylum Arthropoda; class Insecta; order Lepidoptera; family Noctuidae; genus Brachylomia; species Brachylomia viminalis. The sequence continues at coordinate 19,430,798 of OW443299.2, forward strand.
ATGATTTTCTTATTCTATGGTACGAGTATGTTTCTACAAAATAATGCTACTATACACAGGTTTCTACTACATAATTCTACGGTGAGTTCGGCGTCCGTAACATTGAGGTTAAGCGCACAGCTGATGTGTTCACCTTCTCTATTTCCCTTTCTGGTCACACACACGCAATGATGGCTGACAGTACCAATCTCTCGGAAAATGGGTTGGTACCATCTGACGGCTAACTCGACCACCGTGCGCGCTCATTGGTCAATTGAAATAGCGCGCGCTTCCCCGGCTTCCTGTTACACAGTTCCGTCGCATTTTACGAAATCACTCACAGATTGCAGGAAAGATATTACACATTAAAAATTAACTTCAGAGCAAATTAGACAAATACAAACTTCTGTATCATGGCTGGTCGATGTACTCATTATATATTTTTTTTGTAAAAAGACAAAAGGTGCTATGCAATCTATGTCAAATTTGAACTTGCATGTCTTTTGCTGGGGTACCTAGCTGATGAAGCTGTGTCCATATAATTCTGGCACTTCACTTGGCGTATCTGTCCGAATATTCGCGTTATTTGGGCAATACATAATACCCTACTTCCATTTTGATAAAGTTCATTTTGTTTTAGAGAAATAACGCCAAAATTAGTATACCCCTAGAGTAGTGCCAGCATAAAAGATTGATTAATTATTAAAAAGTCATATTTTTACACAAATACACGTATTTTATTTCATTCGTTGGTGTTTATTGCATTTACATTGTCTAAAAGAATGCTTAATAAGTTAATTATCGTCACTTTGTAGCTCCTGTCTTATTTTCCCTTGATTGTGTATTTAGAGTAAGTCTTTGTTGGATCATAAGGTTCCCATCTTGATGCGGGGAAGATATGTTTGTTTCTTTCATACCAGGATCTGAAAAAATGATGTTTTCTTTTAACGACAATGTTGGGGTTGGCTTCCAGTCTAACCAGATGCAGCAAAATACCAGTACCAGTATTTTGCATGGAGCAACTACCTATCTGACCAATCCATTTATTTCAATTGAACCGTTTACAGTCACTTTTGGTTACTCAACAAGTTGAAGCTATAGTCTATTCGCGTTAAGAAGATGTGCCTCATCAGTGCAACTGCAAAGTAAAGGCGTATTCATACTTGGATAAAAATTAAACCATTAGTATTAAACCAAACTTTTTATTACACAGTATTTTCAAATATTAATAATAATAATTCATTTATTTCAGATTACAATCCATAATGTCCACAATAATGTCAAGCAGAAATAATAAAATAATCAAATAAAAATTAATATTATTATTGTTTTTATTTTATTTTTATTATTTTTTATTTATTTTTTATTATTATTAATTTATATTATTAATATTAAGTCATTATTTATAAATTTAATCAGAATCGTCAGAATTTTCATCAACATTTATAATAAAATAATTCTGTTCCGCGAGTTTTTTATAGTAAGTACTTAAAAACATTATAAATCACTCGTCTTTCTCCGCTGTGAATTATTGATCCACTTTAATTTTTACGAATAGGAGAGGTATTCATTTTTAAAATTGACAAAATAAGCGTCCGTACTATCTGAAGGGCTTACTTCAACTGGTCAATGTGAACACGGTTTTCTAATTCACTATGATCAGCTAATTGATCAATTGATAATTCAGCTGAGTGACAACGATGAGTCACTGTTCTCTCAACGCGAATAGACTAGTTGCCCATTCCAAAGGAGAAGAATGGACAAGAAACTCCATGGACACTACAAATTTAAATACTAAAAACACATAACAAATTTTAGTTTGGATTGCTGTTGTAAGAACAAAAAACTGCACACCTTAATAATACTTTGCCTGCATGCGAGTCTTGCTTTTCTTGGGTGGCGTCGTTCACGAGTCTGACGTCATCAGAAGCATCAAACTGGAATAATGGTCCACTTTTTCCCCTAGCCTGGAATTTATACAAAAATAAAATTATATTGGAAGTCTGAAAGTGGCACCAGTCACTGAAAAGATGTTTGGACATCGGTTGTCATGGTTTGGGCATGTTTTTTTTTCTTTTTGTTTCTGTATGTCTTTTTAACATCGTTCTCACATTTATTTATTTAACACTTTAAGGACACAAATGTACAGAGGCGGACTTAATGCCATAGGCATTTTCTACCAGTCAACATGATGTAACTAATATTTTTGTAACAATATAATACAGTCAAAACTGCTTATAACGACATTGAAGGGACCGTCCAAATGCTGACGTTATAGCCGATAGTCCTTATAAATATACATATAAGTAAGTACATATAAGTATAGGTCCTTATCGCAAGACTTCTAACATTCCGTCGTAATATCCGGTACGTCGTTTTAAGTGAAGTCGTTATAAACGGTTTTGACATAATTTAAATGAGTGTCCATAGAGTTTCTTGCTCGTTCTTCTCTATAGCTACCTACTACGCTTTGGAATGTGCAACTAGCTTCATCTTTCTGACCGACTGACCCCTTGACAATTCAAAAGTGCCTGCAAATGGTTTATTTGAAATAAATCGTTTGAGTTTGAGGAAAATTTTGAGTATGAACGTGGATGGCTATGAGGGGAAGACCAAGTAACGATGGATGGACTGTGTGAAAGATGACTACCCAGGTGAGACTAATAGAGAAGTATGGAAGATGACTACCCAGGTGAGACTAATAGAGAAGTATGGAAGATGACTACCCAGGTGAGACTAATAGAGAAGTATGCAAGATGTCTACCCAGGTGAGACTAATAGAGAAGTATGCAAGATGACTACCCAGGTGAGACTAATAGAGAAGTATGCAAGATGACTACCCAGGTGAGACTAATAGAGAAGTATGGAAGATGACTACCCAGGTGAGACTAATAGAGAAGTATGCAAGATGTCTACCCAGGTGAGACTAATAGAGAAGTATGCAAGATGACTACCCAGGTGAGACTAATAGAGAAGTATGCAAGATGACTACCCAGATGAGACTAATAGAGAAGTATGGAAGATGACTACCCAGGTGAGACTAATAGAGATGTATGGAAGATGACTACCCAGGTGAGACTAATAGAGAAGTATGCAAGATGACTACCCAGGTGAGACTAATAGAGAAGTATGGAAGATGACTACCCAGGTGAGACTAATAGAGAAGTATGGAAGATGACTACCCAGGTGAGACTAATAGAGAAGTATGGAAGATGACTACCCAGGTGAGACTAATAGAGAAGTATGCAAGATGACTACCCAGGTGGGACTAATAGAGAAGTATGGATGATGACTACCCAGGTGAGACTAATAGAGAAGTATGGAAGATGACTACCCAGGTGAGACTAATAGAGAAGTATGCAAGATGACTACCCAGGTGAGACTAATAGAGAAGTATGGAAGATGACTACCCAGGTGAGACTAATAGAGAAGTATGCAAGATGACTACCCAGGTGAGACTAATAGAGAAGTATGGAAGATGACTACCCAGGTGAGACTAATAGAGAAGTATGCAAGATGACTACCCAGGTGAGACTAATAGAGAAGTATGGAAGAAAAAGACATGTTGCGCCGACCACAAATCAATTGATTACAGCAAGAGGCTGAACTCAGACAAAATAGGAGTTCAGAGGTCATTAGGTCATCAGGTTCAAGGTCCCCTTGACAATTCAAAAGTGCCTGTAATTGGTTTATTTGAAATAAATGCTTTGAGTTTGATTTGTTATCATGTCATTTGGTTTAAATATCCTTTTATTTTTTTATTTACCATAAAGAACATGATTGTAACATAATTAACGCAATACCGCAATTAGAGTATTGAGTTAAAAGCATAATAGGTACAATGAACCAAAACAATTTTTTTATAAAGCTAACTATTATTATTAAGAAACTTGTGTTGACCCTAGAATTACTATAAATGCATTTAAAATTGAGTCTTTTTTCCTTGAAATAAGATTTAATTTTCTTTGGCTCAATCGGCGGTCAGTATTGCAAAATACATAAAATTTGAAAAAAAATTACCTATAATTAATAGTTACTGAAATCGATTCAGTAGTCAATTATGAGCAAACTACTTTCAGGACTTGCGTTTATTCTGTTACACCTTGTATAATGATTCTTTGTATTTTGTGAATGTGAGAATGTTACTGTGTAATGTTAATGTGAGAACTTAAGATTGTTAGACCATTTTCTATCTTGTTAAGTACCAGGTACCTGTTGATAGGCCTGCACTGTCCTCCAATACCTATAAATACTGTCATTTGAAAACATTGTAAAGCAAATTATTTTTAAAAGAGTAACTGTTTTTGTTGCCGGCTCTTCTCCATAGGAAACAACCAATTGGAACCGTGCACCTAGCTTCTGAAGTTTCATAAGTGCCCTTAAAGGTTTATGTGAAATAAAATATTTTGATTTGATTTGATGAGGTACGATTTTTTTTCATGTTGAATACAAGTTTTTTTGTCAATGTCGTTAAGGGGAAGAGATGCTGTGTAACAGAAACCGTTGTACAATTTTGCTCTATATAACACTGAGAGTTAAGTGTACTGGGTGGCAGGGACATCGGAGCGCAACCTGTACCTAACCATAGTTAGGCCATGGATTCTGAACCCCCTACGTTGACATTTTTCGTCAGATATTAAAAAAAACGGCATATGATGTGTAACACCTGACATCTCACCTTGGTAATAAGCAAAACATTAACATTAAATCCACAAAAAAATGCTTCAGGTACTATTTGAAATGATTATTTCAGGTTAAGTGCACAGCTGAGGCGTTCACCTTCTCTATTTCCCTTTCTCGTCACACACACGCAACTGTTGGCTGACAGTACCAACCTCTCGGAAAATGGGTTGGTACCGTTGGTACCATCTGCCGGCCAACTCTACAATCGCGCGCGCTCATTGGTCAAATCAAATAGCGCGCGCTACCCCGGCTTCCTATTACACACTTCCGTCGCATTTCATGAAATCACTCCCACAGATTGCATGAAAGCGAGAGGAAAGATATTACACATGTCCCTGCCCCCCCGTATATTTCAATGTCATCAGAAAATCTTCAGCTCTGCATTATTTTTATGATCTACGCCTAGATTCGGAAGCTATCTTTCGTGTTACTTACTTTAGTAACTATAAAATCATAGAATGTGTAATGATGAGGTAGTATGAGATCTTCTTTCACGTACATAAGCTGGTCGGCCGATACTGTTTTTAGTTCACTGAATTCTGGCCGCAGTGTGTCGAGGCATCTTTGAAGGAATTGATATATTGAATTACCTGAAACCAGTAGTATATTACAAGGTTAAGTACTCCATATGTATACATTAGTAACATGAAACAAACAACATAGGTACTTAACATATTGAGCGCAAAAGTAGTTATACAAGTTGTTTTAATAATACACTATAGTGTATTCACGGAGACGAGTTAGTATAGCGCCTTCTCTATCGCACATTATCATACAAATGACAAAGACAAAAAAAAACTTTTTTAGGGTCAGTGGGCGTTAACAATACCTTAGAAATGTAAATTCTTAAAAGTTCGCTTAGTTTATTCCTGCGGCTTCGTCTGTCGTATAAATTGAGAGACATTTATTTGATAGATTTTTTTTTATGGGTACCTAATTTTATACAGGGTGGTAGGGAAACGCTTCCGAAAACGAAGACAGGTGATAGGGCTAGTGATTCTCGATACGATACCATAAAAAAAAACAGTTTTATTTTACAATTTTTCTTATTTTTTTTAGCTTTTTCGTACACTATGCTGTGAGAACAGTTAAATGAAACCATAATTTGCGATTAAACACATTTTTTTTCTTTACAACTCTATCAAGCAATGTATTCGTAAATAAATATCAGCTGACAATCGCGCATAACCCCGAGTTCAAAGTGCGCGAGCGCTTGCCGACAGCAGCAGCGCGGCCAACGACCCCTTTGTTCACGCGATTGATGTGCGTCAAAGTTGAAGCAAATATCTTTTCAGTTCACTATTACCTTCTGGGATATCTACTTTTGGATTCCATTCATGCAAGGTTCGTAATGATTTTCCCCTTGAACCGGGTTACAATTTTGATCCGAATGTTCGCAAATTATGCTCACAAATCAGAAAAATCCAGATGTTTATGCTTAACCTTGATATCCATGTCGAATAGAGATAATAAGATACCTACTGTGATTGGGAAAGAGCACTTTCGTTAATTCGTTCAATAAAATTTTGCACAGTAAGAAAATTGAAATGTTTACCTACCTACATCATGGTCAGATTATCTCTAGATCTGGGGTCGACGACTTCATATCGGCAAACTTAACAATAACTATCCAAAATCAAAACAATAATAATACAAAAATTAGCAAAATAACGAGACGCGTATAAGTAACGAAGAGGCTCACCGTACTGAGGCGGAGGCGAAGAGTCACGCGACGAGGCTAACACGGGGAGGTGAAGGGGGAAGCGAGATGGACCATTCCAGCGAGATACAGAGATAATTGTGACATTCGGTCGAATTCTGATAATCAAGGTAAATGATTACAAAAGTCATTGGTATTTGGCCGAGATTTGAACCCGGGTCACTTCACTTGACAGAGAGAAGCTTCGACGACTATTGCGCGGCGCGGCGGCGACCTAGACATCCTTTGTAAAGCGCCGCCAAAATAAAGAAAAATAAACATTACAGAGGCTCCAAATGTTTTAAATTAATGGGCCATGTCGTGCACTTAATAACAGTTTTGTATGTAAGTCGTTAATCGATAGTGAATGAAATAAAGTAAAAAATCGCCGACTTTACCTGTGAATGACTAAAAAAATTTCATCACGTGCACCGTTTCAAGCAAATAGCGCGCGTGAATCAATTAAATTTGAACTTTATGTCAATGTAATTACGGGTCACACGACGCGCACTCGTTTATTGCTATAACTGTATCCTTCATTAAGTAGGTATGTAATACCAATCAATAAATTGAAAGTGGATAATTTAATTAATTTAATCTAAAAAACCCGTTAAAACTAATTTAAAAGTTAGAAAATGAAAACAGCTTGTAATAAAGCATAATAAGTACAATTTCATATCAATTAAAATTAATTGGTTTCTGGTTATCATTATTCTTCTAACATTTTCTGTAATTTGTTGATCTTTGCACATGAAAAGACACCGCTATGTGATTCCCCGTCCACGCACACTCGCGATGGCGCGCGGCGGTACGTTTGTCGGCCGGCGCCGCCGCACGTGGCCAGGCGGCATGTTTGATGTTCTTAGTACTTCTTAGTAATCTAGTTAGTTCCTTTCAGACTCAGTTCGTGAGTGAACGCGCGTTACGTTTAATCGGTCCATAGGTATTGAACCGTATTTAATACTGTTTTGTTATTTTTAAATTTGTATTTAGTTATTATTGTTACGTTTTTAGTGTTGTTTTATTGTTTTTCAGTTATAGTACAGTTTTGTTGTGTTTAACAATGCCTGATGCATACGTGTACAGTGCTCGTGAATACGGCAACATGTTGATGTGTTTAGGAGAAGCCCGTGGCAATGCTTCTCTTGCGTTGAGAATTTACCGAGACAGATTTCCGAACGTCCAGCATCCGTCTGATTCTCGCATGATAACGGCAGCTTTTCAGCGAGTTTTAGAAAATCGACCGATTGCTCCGATAGCCGCAGGTGGTGGACACCAAGTGAATGTTCAGACAGAGGGGCGTATTTTAAATGTGATTCGCCAAAATCCTCGCCTGGGCACACGAAGTGCAGCGAAATTATTGCGCCGGGGCGAACCGACCGTCTCTCACTGGACAGTTCACAAAGTCTTGCCCCGGAACAGAATGCGGCCCTACAAAATACACAAATTACAAGCTTTACTACCTAACGATCACGTTCGTCGCCTTGCGTATTGTCGTTGGCTGCTAGATCAACAACAACGTGCGCCTGGCTTTATTGAGCACATTATCTGGACGGACGAGTCCACTTTCACGAGGAACGGGATGTGGAACAGGAGGAATGCTCATGTATGGTCAGACGTGAACCCGTCCGCCACTCAAGAAACCGGCCATCAGACCCGATGATCCGTCAACGTATGGGCTGGTGTTTTTAATGGACGAATTCTAGGACCAGTGTTTCTACCGCAGCGCCTCAATGGATCAGAATATCTTATTTAAACGAACATTTAGATGATATGCTAGATAATGTATCGTTGGCTGAATTTCGTCGAGCATGGTTCCAGCACGATGGTCCTCCACCGCATGTTACGCGCCCTGTCCGCGAGCGTCTCAATTTAATGACCGCTGGATCGGAAGAATGGGGCCGCACGCCTGGCCGGCTCGTTCACCTGAGCTAACACCTTTGGACTTCTTTTTGTGGGGTTATGTGAAAGAAAGAGTTTTTAATCGGGAATGTGACAGTGCTGATGAAATGCGGGGCAGAATAGTGAGTGTTTTCGATAGACTTCGTGCAGAATGTGTTGAGGATCCTACACTATTGCCTCGTGTTCACGGGTCGACACAACGACGGGCCCGACTTTGTATTGAAAGGGATGGAGCGCAGTTCGAGCCAAACTTCATAAGGTTGCAAAGGATTTAGACAGGTACGTAAAATGCCTCTGTCAGCTTTAATGTTTAACAGTGGGCTACGAATAATGCGATTAAAATTCATAATTTTTGTGAAGTGTTGTAAAGGTACCTAGGCATTTTGAAAGTGATGTTTGTAAATTCCGTACAAATCCCGTGACTCGGCCGTACGGAGCGCTCGGCGCCCGAAACACGCGGACGCAAGGTGGCGCGTATGTTGCGTTGCGTGTCAGTGACCTCACGTTTTGGACGGTTTCCATTGCGTGTTTACGAAATATGAAGTCTTGAAAATAACCAATTTAAAGTGAAAGGTTATTGGTATCCGTTTGCCTTTAGGTAGTATATAATCTACGTTCTGGCTTCGGAAGCGTTCCCCTTACACCCTGTATATATCTGATGGATATGAAGGAAAGAAATAAAATCGAGAGTTAATGATTAAATTTTCTTTATTATATTATAATATCTACCTATACAAGTTTATAACATATCATCATCATCATCATCACTCTCCGTACTATCACTACTGTCGTCGTTTCCTACATTTATTATGAATCTTTCAGTCATTGCTTCCACATTTCTGTCCATGGCATCCATTTTGGGCTCAACTATTTCTATGACATGCTTTATACATTTTTTCCATTTATCTGCGTCAATATTTTGAATTGATTCGTTTAATACAATTTTTAATTCTGCCATTTTGTGTGTTTTCATGTGTGAAGCTACATTTCCTTTAACTTGAGCCCACACTAGCTCAATTGGATTTAATTCGCAATGATACGGCGGCAGTCTCAATACAGTTTTGTTTTGTGATTTTGCCATTTCGTCTATAATGCAAGCGTCGTATCGCTGTCTATGATTTTTAACGATGTTTAATAATTCACGTTTCAACATTTCAGCGTTACAGCTAATATTTTTTTCGCGTAACCAATTAAATATATCCAATACACCAGCCGGTTCACAAGTTGAGCATACAGTCACAAGTAAGAGCACGTCTGCACGGTACGGGAAGTATGAGTAGACTAAAAAGTACTCGTACTGTGTACACCGCCTTAGCGTTTATCACTGACCAATCGCAGTAAAAAAATTGTGTGAGTGAGATAGCGCTCTACTAACACGTCTCCGTGAATACACTATAGCTTCAGCTCGCAACTTCGTCCGCGTGAAGTTTCTTGTTTTAACATAAAATATATCATACTAGCTTTTGCCCGCGGCTTCTTCGCGTTAATTTAAGGTATCAAGCATACAAACTTACTTTCACATCTATAATATTATAGTTAGGGAGGATGAAAATCCGGTCTATCGACACTCTAGACTCACAAAGAGTATTAGGTAGGTACGTAAATAAAAAAAAAACTAGCATACTACACTACACACTACACGTGGCGCCATCTATTACCATAAGAACGTTATTGTTGCTTTCCTCTACTTTTTTTCGGAATGAAAGGTACCGTATGTCCGTTTCTGTACACCTGACAACATATAAAATATGCAAAATTTCAGGATGGTCTGTTCAGTGGTTTAAGCGTGAAAAGGTAAGTAACAAACAAACTTAGTTTCGCATTTATAATTTTAGTTAGGATGCCACTCAGAAATACGGCAGCTTTCCACTATTGAAAGAATTCCCGATTTTTGGAATCGGATCAGTAGTTCTGAAGATTACCCCTGCATACAGACTCACAAATTTTACCTCTTTATAATATTAAGTAGAAGTTTCGTAAAAGTTGTAATACATGCTTAGGGCCTATGAATGCACTAACAAAATAATCCATACCTTTTTTCAAGGTGACATTTCTTCTGTGCCCTGAACCGTCCCAGTAACTGAAGGTAACTGCGATGGGTTCATCTTTAAGGCTTGCTTGTGTCATCACCCATTCTAGCCGCAGTTCTTCTCGTAATTTAAGGTCAGCCTCCTCTCTTTCTCTGTCCGGCAAGAATGATGTGTCTACATCTGGATTCTTTTTTATTTTCTTGAATAGCTGCAATATAATGAATGCTAAATTTGTTATCCTCAGGTTGGTAGAACCTGGTATTAGGATAGGAGATAAGGTAGGTACTTTGTATTGCATTGAAATTATTGTCTTAATATAAATGTAGGAATTTCCAGCATGTGTTTAATATAGCTGCTTTCTGTAGTGTCAAGGTATGTATGTATGGATGTATATGTGGTAAAATTTATTGTATTTAAAAAGATAAACCAATAAAGTATGGTGGGCATATTTTTATAAAGCCTGGCCTGATGACCAATAAGAGTTCTAATGCATGTCAACTTAAATATAACCGGCAATTACTGTAACAAAACATTAAAAGAAGCAATTATAATGTTATTTATGACTCATAACATTATAATTGCTTCTTGACAAGTTTTCACTGCAGTGAATATTAACATCATAAACTAATACATTTCCATGGTACTTGCAGGTCTGAAATCTCTTTACCACAGTATTTCACAGCCACATTTAAAAAATTTATGCTTATGATAACAACATTCATTTGATGTATATAATGTATAAGTGGTTTTTATTTCATATGTGCCAAAGTGACCCATCATCCTTTATTTTTTTTTCATTTCTCCTTAATTGTGTAAAATTTACCTATGTATATTAATCTGAAATAAATGAAAGAAAACGAAAATGCGTTTATTTGGTGCAAGTAATAACATAAACACAAAAAAGAAGCAAAAAAAAATATTTGATTGAGTTTTTAATACTATAGTTCAGTGGTAGTACCTAATATTTCAAAGTATTTTACTGAATAATATTAGTACTCTATTCAAAATAATTCTGTGGCATACCGGTTCTTCTTTATCCCTCCAACTTTTATCATCTGGTTTCTCATCTGCAGAAGACTCCTCGGCTGCTTCTTCTTCTTCGTCTTCTGAAGATTTCTCTTGTACTTCTTCTTCTTCATTTTCATCATTCATGTCAAAAGATAATGCTTGAATCTGAAAAACAAAAACATGCCGTAACAAAGTGTTTGAGCCAATGTGTAAAGTTTTAAGGGTCAAACAGATCCTATTTTCTAAAAACTACTCAGAATATCAACTGCTCAGTTTTAATATCAAACTCAAACTCAAGCATTTATTTCAATTAAATTATTTACAGGCACTTTTGAATTGTCAAGTGGTCGGTCAGTCAGAAATATGAAGCCCATCCCAAAGCTTACTAGGTACCTATGGATAAGAACAGGCAAGTAACTCCATGGGCACTCTTTTAAATTATATTGTTACATAAATATTAGTTACATCATTAATGTTGAATTTATAATTATATGTGAGAATGATGTAAATAAGATGTACATGTTGAGTGTCCAGAGTACAGCAAATAGAAATGTAAACAAAACAATCCATAAATAAAATAATTAAAATAAGTTAAGTATCAATTTTACCTATTTAACTTTTATTACAGAATCTGTTTTTAAAATAAATGTTTAAATGGTAAACCCTCCATATTGGTGCCCAAGATACAGGCTTGCCTAGTTTGGGGCCAATGTAAAGTCTCTGTACTTAATCTTTTTAGCAATAAAGTTTTTATTATTATAATTTTTTGTCTTGACATTTCTCTGGATCCTGGGGTCCATGACCTTTGGAAGGTGCGTGGAAGAAGACAAGTGGCTTAAGACAACTATTATTATATAATAACAGTTTTCTTTTATTTTTCAATTAAAACTTGTAAGGTATAATTAAAAAAAAAAAAAACAAAATATATTTGCATACAGAAACAAGTTTCTATTAACGTGGATGAGAACAATTCCAGGAATGTATTTAAGTACATGAGCCTGTTTTCCCTGGAAACCTCTACAGGAACCAGTGAATTGATAGAAGAAGTTGAATTGGAGTGTTATTGGGATTTTTCATCAGGAATTTCTCAGTAGCTGCTGGGAGTCTGGATTTGTGCCCTGTTGATAGCAATAGGCTCGTCACCTAAGACTATAGATAGGAGTTAAACATAACTGTCAAATGTGGGTAATACTGTCGGTACACCTCTGTCAAACTATCGGGGCGTTACAGACATGATGTAATGTTTAATTGAATTGGAATCAAAAACAATAAATATAAAAAACATGGTAAAGGTTAAGTATCAAGTCGCCTTAATAGGGGGTGACAGGGAATTTAATGTAATTTAAGTTCCGGTATTTTAAATATTTTGATGCAGCGACGGCACCTAAAATTGAATGGGGGTGATTGAGATAAGCCCCCTTAATCCCCCAACAGTGACAGACTCCTCAAATTCAGGCGACTTGATACTAAACCCAACCCAGAAACATAACTAACCTGTCTCTTCTGTTTGTTCTTCTGTGCTTGTTTAGCTTCTATCTCCTTCTGCCTCTCTTTTTCTTTCTCAGCTTTTTTCTGTGCCAACTTTTTCTCTCTCTCCCTAACTATGTGTTCTTGTTTTGCCTTCATTTCGTCGAGAGTCACCAGACCAATTGTGGAACTTTTCAGTTGTTGCTCTACAGCATCGTAATGTGTAGCAAACTTGTTCTCAATGTTTACCATCTTTAAATCTTCTTCTATTTTCTTTTTGCGTAATTCTATTTCTTGCTGAGCTTTCTCTCGTTTCTTCATGAGGTGCATGGCTCTGCCAGCCTCAGACGCAGCTCCCTTGTAATGAGCCATGATTGGGATTTGGCTATGTGGTGAACAAAGTTGTTTTCAGCAATTTGCTGATGCTTATTTGCTTTTCTTTGAATATTTATTAATAACGACGACGGCTCAAGGTAGTAAAATGCAGTAACTCCAATTCCATCTATATTACTATACTCTTTGAAGTTTGAACTCCACCAAACAATCTGACAAACAAAATTTGACACTTGACAAACACATGAAACACAACTGACACAACACAAACCCTGCATTCCGAATTAGACCATGATCGCTCACAGCGATCACATCAAAAAGTTATCAATTCAGAACGGTCGTGAACGCGCTCACAGTGGTCGCTCAACGTCAACCTCAAACCTTACACAAAAAAGACCGATTGGATATTCTTCTGCAAATGGCAGTTCAACGCCTCGGCACTTCTATTTTGTTGGTTGACTCTATCGACTATGATAACGCAGATTTTGTTGGCAGCGATGAAACGGACGAAGAAGTGCTTAGATTAGCGTATATTTAAGAAAAATACCATATTCATTTATTTATGGTTTGTCACAGGTGAAAAGATAGTTCTTACAGCTAGGATTATTATATCACTGTAACATACCCATGGGGTGTACAATATTTATATGTATGTCAATATTATTGGCTATTGTGGTGAACCTTTTGTTAAAGAGGTTGTATGCTGGATACATTCTAGTATATTGTAAGTTTTGGTTGCTAGGTAACTTTGTTATAAATATGTATGTCACTCTAAAACTCAGAACAATACTTTAGTTATTGTTCTGAGCTCTAACTCTAAAAGTAAAAAATAAAAGTCAACTATCTTTTTGCGAGTTTTACTAAACTAGCTCTGTTTACAAGATATTTCCAACACCTTTTTACCACTTTATTCTTCTGTGATCATAGATACCGCTCCGTCGCTGTATATCATATTCTCAAAAGACCACATTCGTAAAACATCACATTCGTGAAACACGATATTCGCAAAACATCATATACTCATAATATCATATTGTGAAAACATCATAATCGTCTAAGACCATATTCGCAAAACACAACATTCTCTAAACATCATAGTTTCAAAAAAGGTGAAAAAGTACACTGGTGTTCAAAAACTTAGCAAACAAATATTACTATATTGTAGTCTGTGCACAAAGAGATTGATTTGTTGATTTCGATTCTGTTGTACACCGAACTAAACTAACTAAACTATCACTAAAATTCCTTACTTTTGGCTATGAGAATCTTAACGCTATTCTGCAAAATAAAATCTCTAAATTTAAAAATAATTTTGACACATCTAAAATCAAATTTGACAATTATTGCGACTCCACGTGGTACTTGTTGCCGTACCACGTGATCTTTTTTTAGAGCCGTAGGCGCGCATTATGTGCGGCCTCGACTTGTTTTGTATGGAATTTTTTACTTTTTGTATGGAAAATATAAAAAAATATTACCAACATGTTGAGTTTTATAGGTTTACGGGTGGCAAAGGGGGTCGAAATTTTCATTATTTTTGCGATAGGACACACCGTTTTCGAGATATAAGCAAAAGAAAAGAAAAAAAGATACAGTACTGTTTTTGCATCTGAAGTCGAGGTGTTGGTGTGAATTTTAGTTCATGACAACTAATTTTATTCCACACCTTTTTAATCGCGATTAAAAATAGTCAGATTTAGTTAAGACAATCAAAATTTTTGGTGAAAAACGTAAAATTCAGAATAGCAAAATTGCCATTTTCACTAAATTATAATCTCAGTGCCATCTTAGTGCTGTCAAACTAAAATTTAGTTATCTAAGTTGTGTCACTTTAGTCAATTTCAGAATGGGAAATCGTCGTTTGACAGGAATAAACTAAATTTTGGTGATTTTTAGTCTAGTTTAGAGAATTTTGTGACAAGAGAATCGGCACCAATGTCTTTGTCTGTGCATAATATATTAGACACAGTTATGGACGATTGCAAAAAAGAGGTATGCAATAACTTTGAATAAGCGCAAAAGATTTTCGAAAGACATTTCATAAACCATGACTTTAAGGGTCAAGAGCATGAATTGCCATTGTTTTCATCTAAAAAAGATACTCTTTATAGAGCTCGTAAGAATTTTTTAAACATGAACAGTTTAAAAGCAAGTAACTCCAAAAATGTAAAACTGCCACATAGTTTGGTGCAAGATTTTTTTTTATACGACGAATATTATTTGTCCGATAGAATAATCATATTTTCAGTGCTAACACGTTCAGAGTTACGAGAATATTTTAAATCCATCAAAACCTTATATGGCGACGGTACTAATTGTACCAGCTCCTTATTATCAAATGTATAGCTTACATGTAGATGTAGCACGGAATGATGATATGGTGAACTTTATACCCATAATTTTTGCTCTCTTACCCATTAGGAAACAGAGTACATACAAGAGGTTGTTTTTAATACTAAAACAACAATTCCGATTAGAAATAAATATGTACAAATGCGACTACGAGTTAGCAGTTATAAAAGCAGTAACAGAGGTTTTTCCACATATAAAAATAAAAGGTTGCTAGTATCATTTTTGTAACGCCGTGTTCAAAATGACCAAAAAATTAAAACTTGAAGAATCGGAAGAACAAAAAGTAGCAAAATACTGTTCACTCATGCCTTTACTGCCTACGAAATTGATGCCAGAAGCCTTTAATACCATCATTGAAATGTCATCACCACGTGTCTACAAATTCCTAGATTACTTCAACAGCCAATGGATGAAAAAGATAAGTAGTAACATATTATGCTGCCATGACCAAAAGAATAGAACCACAAATGGTGTTGAGGGTTGGCATCGCCGCATCAACACGAGAATTCCATCAAAACCCAGTATGCCAGTTCATATCACTGCTAAAAAGGAAGCTAAATTGCAAAACATAAAATTAAAAAGAAATTATTTACATTGTACCTACTGATGTAAAACGAAATAGAAAAATTATTGAAAAAAATTAAAAAATTGAAAGTACAGTCAATGATTGTGTAAATGAAACAATATGCATTCAAGTGTGTTTGAAACGCTTATGTGCAATTAGTACATAATCAAGAAATAAATACTTACTAAGAAATTATTTATCTGGATAAGATTTTTTCTTGTTTTGTTGAATAGTTCATTTTTTGTTTTGTTTAAGAATAATTTCATTTTTAATTTTGTTACCAATTTCGTTTTTAATAAAAAAAATAAAACATCAGAGACTGAACTTTACTTGGAATGTGGTACCTAACACAAGAATATTGTGTTTTGCGAATATGGTCTTAGAAGATTATGATGTTTTTTTCAGAATATGATATTATGAGTAGGTATATGATGTTTTGCGAATATCGTGTTTTACGAATGTGATGTTTTACGAATGTGGTCTTTTGAGAATATGATATACAGCGACGGAGCGATAGATACTTCTATTTTGTCATAATCCGGTTGTCACATGAATGTATTGTCATGTTCAAAAATTTTTGCTAATTAAAACCTTCAGTATAGTTTTTGGCTATTATTACAATTTAATTAGCAAACGAAACGACTAAGATCCCGTGGACAAATATTTACGACCGGAGCGATTCAATGGGGACCCGTCCCTAAGCTCAGCGGCTGCGGAATGGGCACACTGGAAGAAAACTTTCGTTAACTTCCTTGCGGTGCAGGACTCGGAAAATACTACTGATAAGGGCAAGCTTACCATACTAATTAATCACGTGTCTCCGAACGTGTATACCCACATAAGCGAGTGTGAAACATACGAACAGGCATTGGACCTCTTAAACAAACTTTATGTAAAACCAAATAACATCCTGTATGCACGCCACGCTCTCGCCACCCGGAGACAAAGTAGCCTCGAGACTATCGACATATACATCCAAGCCTTGAAGCAGCTGTCCAAAGATTGTAACTTCACGGCTAGGCTGTCGATAGTAAGACCAACCGGGATGACAACATTCGTGACGCTTTCATAGCTGGAATCTACTCGACAAAAATAAGAGAGAGACTCCTCGAAAACCTTTGCTTAACTTTGGACGAAGCACATAACCAGGCGCGTTCCTTGGAGATGGCTATTGGAGTGGCATATTTTTATAACATATAGGTAGTTATCAGTCAATAAAGGTCTAACTAGTATCCTAGTAACAAGTTTTTATTGAAACTACTCAATATAACTAAGATGAGCGTGTACAAAGTCGTGCGATAAACAATACGGAAATCAGAAAAACAGCTGCGCGCAGTATCAAGTTTGAGTTTCAATATTATAAAAAGTAAGGTAGGACTCTCAAAAAAACGCTGCTGTTAGATAACTTGTCTATTCATAATGTAAAATGCAAAATTTCAGGCATATTGATACAGTAGTTTTATCAGAAATCGACATAACACAGGAACAAATACACTTTCAGCTAGTTCTGTTTATTTATCATTTGTTAACAATAACAAATCTCGATAGACGAGCATTGTTTACATTTTATGGCATGCTTTGTATCTATATTCATGAACCCAAAACACTTTAGAATACGATAACAAGGGCCCTTGGTAATACGAGTGGACCTTTTTTTGTGCGCAACCCAAACCGCTTATCGCGCCGCCCCCCGCGGCGGTGCTTGACGGTTGATAAATCTGTCAACATGACGGGTGTCGATCGGTTGAATGTTTCCTATCTCAATGGTTGAATGTAATTGTAGTTTTATTAATTCTTTTTAACATAGCCAATAATATTGACACACCTATAAATATTGTGAACCCCAGGGTATGTTTTAAAGTGATACAATAATGCGAACTGTAAGAACGGTCTTTTCACCAGTGACAATGACAAACAATAAGCGAACATGAACATGGTATTTTACTTTGCCGGGAGCATGTAAATACGCTAATATTAGTACTTCGATGTCCGTTTCATCCCTGGACGAATTGCCGTTCTCAAACTCAAAATCTTAGTTATTCGAGCATAGACATTATAGTCCTTTTAAAATCATTGTATTCGAGTCGATAGAGTAATCCAACAAAATGGAAGTGCGAATGCGTTGAACTTCCATTTGCAGAAGAATTAAATAAAATAAAAATGAATTCATTTATCATTCAATTTAGCTATAAATAACAAGTTTAGTTAAAATTTTGGCAATTTTCGAAAAAAATCTTAAAATTAGGTTAAAAAAAAATGGTAAGACTTCGTCTAAGACAACCATGGCTTAAATTGTTCTAAACTGTCTGTACTATAATCTCTATCTCGAGCAATTCGCACCATCAACTATATTCAGGTCGAAATGGATATATTTACATGTCACTGGGGTGAATTCGCAAAAGTACTATTGTTTACATTATGTTACAAACAATGATTTTTATGATCCTGAGATGTAGTTGTGACTTATTTTTAATTTTGTGTGTGTGACTTAGCTATCGCATTAGGTTTGTAAGACCTGTAATGATAGTTTTAAGGCATTTAAATAAATAAATAAATAAATATGATAACGCAAAATATCGATGTGATCGCTGTGAGCGCTCACGGTCTAATTCGGAATGCAGCCTAGGTCGTCGCATCAGTGTTTGTTAGGCCTGCCTCGGTGACGACGTGTGTTTTGAGGCAACCACTACGAGATGACTGACGATAATGTAATTTGTGGACTGATGAACCTAAAAAAAAAAATTGTTTACCTGTTCCATCTCACACCTACGCCGGGGGTCGCGAGAACGTGCGATCCTTCCGCAACTCCCGACTGGTGCCGGCCCACCGCTGCGGGCCTCCTCGGGGCTATGGGGGGGTGACGGACGTCCGCAAGTCCGTCACCCCTTGGCGGACCCATTTTAGAGGGGCTGGAAGAGGGCGTCGTCTGCCCTCCACCAACGCCCGGTGCGCCTGCTGCGGCCCGGATGAGTGGACGAGATCTCCCTCTGCGAGACGACTGTTTCGCAGAAGGACACCCCCGCGTCCCCGGACTCTTCGCTGCCGACCATCGACTCGACTACGGCCGGCAGCGACAAGTCACTGCCTACTTCTGAGATGAGGGCACGGCGCAGCTCCTTGGGAGGAGCTGCACACTCTGCTAGCGTATGCCGCACCGTGTCCTCCCGGCAGTCGACGCAGTGTTGACACCTGAGGGGTAATTCCCGTAATTTTAAGAACGTTCACAGTCTGATCTGTCTCAATCTGTCAAAAATACAATCATTTTACATACATTTTTGACAAGTTTTTGACATTAATTGTCGCTGAGATGAGATTGCGACTTGAATTTGAACGTTTTTTAAGTACGTACGAGAATTGCTCCTCTGGTGTCCGGCTCCCTGTTTATGCGACACACGTACTTCCCGAAGCAATCATGCCCGGAGAGCACCTGACAAGAAGCCGTGCCCCCTCCGGAGCCAGCGCTCCAGCATCAGCCGAACCACCTCGATTGGACTCACCCTCCTGGTCCATCTGTCCTAAAGCATCCTGTAGGTGTGACCCGCGCAGTCCCATTTCTTCCTCGCTGTCTTATCACCAACATCGGCGATGCTTGTTTTCGAGCGTATTGTACCTTCCTTCTATTGTCGGAAGGTACTGGTTCAAAAAAAACTTTTTACAAAAAAAAAAACAAAAGATTCGAAAAAGCACTACACCGTGATAAATAACTTTAATTACAACATATACAAACACTGTCCGTCATCGCACCCGCCAACGTCACTGCCTCTGTACGAACAACGCATGATGGGGGGTTGCTATGTTGATCGTCTAAGGTTCCCCTAATATCCACTGACCAAAATTTGAGATATCTAGTCCATAGATAAAACACTAAATGTAAAATCTAGTCTATGATATATACCTTCTTCAAATCAACTGTCAATAAGTGAAATTAAAACCAGTGCCGGTAAAAGAAAAGTTATTTGCCGGGTGGCGAGCTGCGTGAACCTTGCTGAAACGTTACGTTTGATTTATTTTAACCATGGACGAAACCATACTATTGCCGTCACCTAATTGGTTCCTTCCTTCCATTATGGCTGTAAGTACTGATGGCTGGCTCATTTACGGAGGACCAAATAAAACTCTTTGTGTTTTGGAGCCCGTCGGAGCAGAAGTTGGTATAATAGCAACAAAGGAGAAATATCAGGCTCATGTGTTTTTCTGTGGAAATTCCGATAAGTAAGTACATGATGTGATTAATATAGGTGCTGTTTACTTACATAAAAAAAACCTTTATTTTTTGCCTGTACTTGAATGCAATTTTTTTTCCACATCCAGAATTATTGCAGTAGACATTTCTCCGGAATGGCCAGAAAAAAGGTTCTTTCTCACTGGCAGTTTAGATGGTACTGTCAAACTATGGGTTATAGAAACAGTTGACAATAGGGTTAAAATCAAAGAGACTTTATGCCATGATGTTCACAAAACCGAACATGAAGTAAGTATTGTTTTAACTAATAGTATATTAAGATTGTGACAAACTTTAACTAACATATAACACATAACAACATAAGATATGTCTAACATAATTATAAAATCATCACAACCACATTTAGGCAAAAAAAGTAGAAGACGGCAGCATTGAGCATTGCCTCAATAAATGACAATGCTTATTGTTGACCCAAAGAACAAAGAACTTCACTTGATCAGACTGTTGGCCTTTCTGATCAAGCAGAAAATAATAAAAAGTGGGTTGATGTGGAGTGTCAACCCACTTTTTATTATTTTCTGCTTGAAACAAAGCATATTTCAATAATGTTTTTGTATGCATTCAATTATTGCTACAATGTTTATTCATATCGTTTGTACAGAAGACAATTATTCTGAAGCCAAAGTAATTTGTCAGAAACACAATACCCAACTGACTGACAGCGCTGCAGACAAATATTTTGATGCCCAATGAGCTCTTCCCTCATTTTTCTTGAATATACTTGTACATTATATATGTATTTTAGTTTTAGATCGTATTGTATATAATATGGTCACAGTGTAACCCCTTCCCACAGGGCTCCCCTAATTCACAATTCTTTGCCTAGGTCAATTACTCAACTACCCTTCAATAAGTTTTGTGTTATGTTGCACAAGTGGTTGTTACAAGAATGTTTTTATTCGATAGATGAGTTCTTTCTAAAGTGACCTTGTGAATTCTATACATTAAATCACAGATATAATTAACTGGTAGGTAGATACATAGACGCAAGAGACACAAGCAAAAAAAAAAATTACAAAATGTATACCTAGTAATAATAATATCTTAAGTGTAAGAATGTGTACTATTGCATGCCAAATATTGACCAAATGTGTGTTACTAAATATGTTATGTAAGAACTCAACAAGGGAACTTAATCATTAATTATATTACAGTAAGCACATTAAGAGTCCTTTTTGACAATAAACTATATTATTTCAAGGTTAAATTCTCTTTTAAAGTTTTGTCTCTATTCACCCCTGCATCTCTATTCGCCATATTTGACGGTACCAACCATATTTGATGCAATAAATGAATTGATGCGAACTAAACTTGCAATTATTTAATTTCAGGAACTCATTGGTATTGGTTATAGTAATGAAACAATTGCTGTATCAGTTGGGGCAGCCAACATAGTAAAATGGGACTTAACCTCGAATGTTACAAAGGTATACTCCTCTTTTCTGAGGGGATTCAAACCCACCTGTATGGCCTGCTCTCAACATATACCACTGCAAGTTGCTGTGGGTACCAAACAGGGTGTGGTCCTTCTTGTGGACCTGCATGGTAATGTGTCATTTTGCATTTGTCAAGTACTTAACAAATATTGAACTTAAGATATATGACACCCTAACTGTTCACAGGTAGAGGAAGAATAATATACAAAGTTAGAGGCCAAGATGATATAGTAATGAATATAAGCTGGTGCCCACAATATGAAATGGCTGTCATGAAATCATCCAAAGAAAACAAATCATTCCTTGATAAAAGGCTAGCAGCGATAAGGAGTGAAGGTGAAGAGGAAATACGGCAGTTGGCTTTAGAACAATCAGGAATTGGTAAAATCCTTCCAGATGACAGTTTTGATAAGTCTATTGTACAGGAGGATGATATGTTCGATATTTACAAAGATCATGAACCTGATGAATTTGGTCACAAAAAGTATGAATCAGAAGATATACTGATGAAAGTGAAAAAAGAGAAAGCTGATAATAGTGACTATTTGGCTGACTGTCTGAAACTGAAAGCGGAGATATTGAGAAGGAAGAATCAAAGTGACCCAAGTATCGAGTCATTGGTTGACGCTTTGGATAAAACTCATGTTGAAGTTGGTGCTGATGCCCAGTCTGCTCTGACTGAGGTAGAAAGTGGTCCATCCCAGCCTGAAAGTTCTCAATCCCGGCCTGAAAGTTCTCCATCCCATCCTGAAAGTTCTCCATCCCATGCTGAAAGTTCTCCATCCCATGCTGAAAGTTCTCAATCCCAGCCTGAAAGTCCTAAATCCCAGCCTGAAAGAGCCCAGGCAATTGCAGCAAGCACAGTAAAGTGTGGTAAAATAGACACAAATCCTGATAAATCTAGTCACAAACTTCTCCTTGCTTCAGTTGGAAAATTTGGGTAGGTTTAATTAAAATTTGTAATTGTATAATACTGAGGAATTGAACTACAAACAAATTAAAATGTGCTACCAACTAAGCTGAATATGCTCAATAGTGACACTACACTATTAAAGCTTACTAAGTATAGTTTTGGTAATGAGAAAACTACACTCGTTTCAACTATGTATATTGGCATTCAAATTTAGCAATCATTTTAATTTAAAACTTTCTATTTTCAGAGGCCTTCGAATATGGTCTGAAACTGGTAAGCTGGTGGGATCATGTGCCGTACCCATTCCTCCAAAAACCTCCAAAAATGCCTTTGTGACTTCAGTACTTTGGTACAAACCTGATTCAATTATTGTCTGCGATGGTAGGAGTCAACTGCTGGAGATAAATCCACAGAAGGTTGACAGGTATGTTGTTATTACTTACATTTTAAAATCCATACTTTTTTTTGCATAAATAAATTTGCCTCCATAAGTGACTTCCAGAATCACTATAGACTTCTTTCATACTTGTTTCAATATACAGGGTTAGCGAAACTCCGCAGACGTGATGTATATCGATATCTAAATAATATAAAACAAAAAAAAAAGAAATTATCATTTTTGTTGTGGTTAACAACCTCATTGTATTATTTACTTGAAGTAAGAATTGAGAAAATCTTTTGTTTTTTTGTTTTATCGTGTTTAGATAACTACCGATACACCCACTCACGACCGTAATGTTTACACAAGAAACTGGATTTTATACTGATATTTTAAGTAACTACATTTTGAAAATGTCGCCGACCCCAAATAAAAAATCATCATTTAATGTTTTTTACGTTTTATCATGTTTAAATATCGATACCAATCATGGCTGCGGAGTTTCGCCAGCTAATTTAATTTTACCATGTATTTATGTATTCACATAATACTACAATCTCCTTTCATATTTTTCCCTTAAATATCAGTAAAAATGATACACAACTCTAACTCCCCTTGCAGTAAAAACAAACTAGAATGGCAGGTGCTCCACCAAAAACACAAGCGTGGGTTGTACTGTGTCAAAACGAATGCACCTCGGATACAAAATGAGTCAATGGAACCTGCAGAAGATTGGTCTGTATGGTCAGTTGGGCAGGACCGCAACATTATACGATACTGTGTGAAGACTAAGAAGGTGCTTGGTATCCACGCGACTTGTGGAGGTTCTGTGTATTCAGTGGCACCTTGTCCATATGATGCTGGAAAGTAAGTGTGCTTTTAAATTCATTTGTAGTTCTTACAGTGTTATTTGATTAATGCTTGCAGCATTCATTTAATGATTAAGAGAAATATAAATACTTTTAGGCAGTTGTCATTGTGCTGGGTATGATCCTGACTGGTTGAATGTGTCCTATGTTCCAAACGCGTTCAGAATCGCATTATTATTCCACAGCTTCAGAGTGTATGATACTTTTTGTAGTGGTTGACCTTGACATACGCTCCGACAGTCCGGAAGCGTTCATAATCGTGCTAATAGCTCATACTTGGGGTATTACTTTATCTAAAATAGACTCCACACCGTTTGAGCTAATCTTTATTAGTTCGCGTCGATATGAGATAAGAAGGAGCTTCTCTACAACGAATAATTAATTTTTCTATGATAACATTTGTATTGTCTGTATTTATTTATTTTTCTACTAGCTGACCCGGCGAACTTCGTACCGCTTAACAGTATTCTTAATTTTTAATATTCTTTTTTTATACTTATTCTGCTATTCGGGTGAGCTAGTGACATTTTACCACAGACAATTTAAATATTGACATTCATATTTATACAATACTAACATCACTCAATTGTTTTGCTTTCCCGGAACCTCTACAACTCTACACTAACACAAACTTTATGGTATGGTATTAAAGTTCAAATCGACTTTTAAGTATTATTACGAATCGATTGTATGGGAGTATAGAAAAGTGTTGATTTCAGACCTTTTCAGGATTTTTTTAAGAATTTCTCTTCGTAAGAACCATCCTCATACTTCAAGGAATATTCTAAGAAAAGAATTAGCAAAATCGGTTCAGCTGCTCTCGAAATTTGCGCTTAGCAACACATGCAGCGATTCATTTTTATATTATTGAAGTTATTGACCAAACAACTTATTTACACTGTTAAAATGATAAAATAATGTTTTACAAAATCTAAGGTTTGTGCAGCAATTTCTAATTGGTTAGCAACACATTAATTGTGCTGCAAGCAATCTACACTAATATTATAAAGAGGAAAGATTTTTTTGTTTGTTTTTATGTTTGTGACGAATAGGCTTCGCAAGTAGGTACTGAACCAATTTAAAAAAAATCTTATAGGCTAAAATTTATTAAAAAAAAAAATTGGGATCCGTAACAAAATTGCAATATTGTAACCCAAGGTAGAAAACCCAAATTTGTTTTTGGCGTGCGCTGCGAAAACTATTAATGATAGAACAAAATAATGTACGACAAGTTTATAGGACTTATTAATTAATGTCTACAAAAAAGTCCACGAGACAACATAAGCATCTATTATGGTTATGTCACAATATCAGCTTTTATGTTCTAAAATTTAATTACAATGCAGGTAGGAACAAAGGTTGGTTCTTATCCAAATATATTATTTCATCACCAGGACTATTTATTTTCAAAGAACTTCAAGATAATGTCATTGTAGCAATCATCATCACCGGACCCGCAGCCGGACAGCTGGCATACATTCCACGTATTCCAATGATACCGACAGAATGCCTATTTCGTTTAAGAGGCTGCAGTTCCCGGTTATAGTTTAATTTGCTTTAACAATAAATAAGTCCCAAGGACAAACCTATTCACTGGTCGGCATCAACTTGAGAAAATAGTGTTTTTCTCACGGGCAATTGTATGTTAGCCTGTCCCGCGTGGGGTCTTCGGAAAATCAGTTTATTTTGCTTCAAACGAATACCACTTCAAATATACTTTACACTTTACACTTTTACACTTTACTCTCATTTTCTTTCTTTTTACATGACTACAGAAACGTTATATTTTTCTTTTTTTTCGTTTTGTTGTACTTTTTTTTTGATGGTTGAATGAGTCATGTCAAAGCTATTTTCATTGTGTCTTCCATGACATTATACATTGCTTCTGCCATAGTAAAATCCTTCTCTTACTTTCATATTCAAATTGTGAAGGTGTGTGTGTGTTAGTATGTAGGTATGTTTGTCCCTTCACGAAAAAACTACAGTAGGTACTGATTGCGGTGAAACTTTGTACTTAAACATATAGCTGGATTTCTGTAATAATACATAGGTAACTTTTTATCCCGAAATTTTCCCAAAGAATCGACTCTTACGCGGGTGAAACAGCGGGGCACAGCTGCTAGTACACTATAAAATTAATAATTATGTAAAAAAAAAAAAAAAGTTTAAAATTACTTGAGATATTGAATGTTAAAAATAAAATGTAAAGAAAACTGACCTTATTAGGCCACTACAACAAGACTATCTTTCCTAGAGTCGCAGTAAGTGTAGGAGACGGCGCGGTCCGTGTTCTAGAATGCAACACATTAGCCGAAGACGAGACGAGACTGACGCAATCCCGCGTGACCTCCTACTGGCATAATGTGCAAGGCAAAGTGCTGACTGTGGCCTGGCATCCCACTAAGGAGAACTTATTGGCCTACGGTACTGGGGAATCTAGAGTAAGTATAATTTTTTGTTCTGTAGAGGATGCTTTAGTGCTGAGGAATCAGCCGCCCACCTCATTCTGGAATGCGAGGCCGTGGCTTCCCAACGAGAACAAATCCTCGGAGCAGTAAAGTCGCTCCACGAACCCTGTGTAGCCCCTAAAAAGCTTCTGTCCATCTGGACGAAGCTAAGATGGCTATGTTAGCCAGCAACGCACAATGGACCTATTAAGAGTCTTAAGTGGTGACAAGGGAGTCCACTTACTTACTTTTATTTTCATTGCTTTGTGAACATTCTGAATTAGCCAACAATGCTCTGTGAATGATTAAAAGAGACCCCAATGCGCAATGGTCGTTTTCGTTCTTTACGCACATATTTTATACATGAGTGTTCAAGGATGATATACACCTCTGCCTACCCGTTAAGCCCGTCGGCCGCGCCGCATTGCAAAAATCCTCCTACATTGCACTTTCGTACATTTTGTATGAACTATCGCAAACTTCAGGCGGACCGCACCGCGATTGCTGCGGCCTGCTGCGGCTGTAATGTGCACCTGGCTTAAAGTCAAACAGGCATAAGGTTATATAATATTCACAACACCTGCTCGATAATTTCAGTAATAATATTGTACTGAATTTCATTTTAACCTGCTGGTCAATAATGTGATTTGAATTTAGAACCTCATTTCATTTATTGCTTTTTATTACCTACCCTGCGGAAGGTGTGAAAAGTAGAGTATTCTCCTCGGGGATAAAGATGTTTTCTTCTTGGCGAGCTTGACAATAAAGCGCCCGTGACATAACGCTCATTTGCGAAAAGCTTGACAATTCAAAAATATCAATTTTTGGGTATGATGATTTAAAAGAGTGAAAGAAGCAGTAAGAGCGCGACGAAGCATATTAAAGTCACATCTTTCCAGCTCCCTCATTTTTAGGCTTTAGTATAATGTCGTTTTTATAGCAATTAGCGAAAAGAATAAAATTTGCTGCGCTCACCTGTATACTTACTTACAAATTTACAGATTTTTTAGTTATGTCACCCTTTTTGCAAATGAGCGATAAGACACTGCTTCATCCGTTTACTGAATAATCTACTATAATAAACGTGGGTGTGTTACAGGTGGGTCTTTTAGAAACTGGCGGCAAACAAGAGCTGCCGGCTCGCGTGCTGAATAACGCGCTGAGTCAAGGAGTATACTCCCTCTCTTGGGGAGAAGGCATGGATTTGTATGCCAGTGGCGGCAACAAGCTAGTCGTGTATCGCACTAATGTTATTGATGAAGGTAACTTGTGGCGTTCGTTTCTAAACTAATATTATACAGGTGGGCAGGGACAGCGACGCACAACTTATATGCGCGCGCATACTATACTTTATTTATTTATTATACAGGGTGGCCGGAACATTGACGTCCAAAAATAAAATTTCGGTCCCTCGTATCGTGGGGTATTCGAATCACCCCCATGTATGTTCCGCGACTTTTCATAGTTTTCGAGTTATGAATTTTTTTCTGAATGTTTGAAAATTTTCGACCTGACCAACCTAAAAAAATTCTAAAAAAAAAAGTAGAGGGTTTTATCGAGTTTCTTTTTTTGCAACTGAATTTTCATAAGTAGTACTTTTATGCATAAAATAATCAGCTTCGTAACTGTGATGAAAGTTATGAAAATGTTGATCTAAAGTGAAAAATTTACGTTCGGTAAATTATGACTCAAATTTTCAACTTTAAATTAAAAATCTTAACAGGTGACTTCATAATTCCTAAGTAGGCTTCAAGAATGCGCCAGACTCTCAGTTTTCATAATCATAAAAAAAATGAAGTACTTAATAGGGCTACTTTGTTTAAAATCGGCCTTCAAAGACAGCGAGGTGGAAAAATTCTTAAAATTACCCATCTGAGTAATTATTTTTTTTTGGCTATTTTCTCGTTCCTAAGGTTAATTAATGATAAGAATACTGAAAACTAACCAACAAATAGTTTCAGAGTTGGGTAAGAAAAGTTTTACGTAAAAAGTGGTTTTGAATAAAACACAGATGATAATGTGAAAAAAGTACTTAATTTATTTTTAACATTTAGAAAAGGTTTTCAAAGTGGCCACCACCAGCAGCAATACACATTCTACACCTACGTAAGAAATTGTCTGGCAATCGTCTAAAAGCGTCTCTGTTCTCTCTCACAACACGTTCAGCTTCTGCAATCAACTGCCTCAGCTCTTGTTCACTTGAACAGTCTCGGGCGTATGCTATTTCCTTGTAATAGCCCCAAATAAAGAAATCGATGGGGTTGAGATCAGGTGAGCGTGGAGGCCACCTAATTGGTCCGCTGCGTCCGATCCATCTGTTGGGGTATGTTTCATCTAAGTAATTTCGGACCTGGGTTGCATAGTGACACGGGGCGCCGTCATTTTGCAACACCATGGTTCGTCGTGAGTTCGAGATTCACATCTGCCAGCAACAATGGAAGTTCATTTTCCAAAAAGTTTTTGTATGTTTCTCCATCAAGTCTGGACGGCAGTTCAAACGGACCAATTAGTTCGCCATTGAGAATACCAGACCACAAGTTAACGCTGAAGCGATGTTGAAATGTCGAAGCTCTCACTTCGAGTGGATTTTCATTCGCCCACGTGTGGTAATTATGAATATTGAATATTCCGGATCGCTCAAATCGTGACTCATCTGACCATAAAACTTTATTGAAAAATCCAGGATCCTCTTGCTCTTTTCGTAACATGGTTTGGCAAAAATCAACGCGCAATTGGTGATCTGTAGGCAGTAAAGCTTGGACTCGTCGGATGTGGAACGCGTGGTAATCTTCATCGTGAAGAATGTCTTGGATAGAAGTCCTTGGGATGTTCAGAGCACGAGCCATACTTCTCGTACTCGTAGACGGATTTCGCTGAACTTCTTCCAGCACCATTTCTCTGCGATCCGGGTTAGCTCTAGGGATTCCTTCATGACTGCCGCGTCGACCAGGAATGCGGCCTGCCATCAAAGTGTTGTGCGTGTTAATAAAAACACGATGGTCGGGATATCGCTCAGGTTGCGGCCCACCACGACGTTGAAGTTGTTCGCGATACAGTCGCGCTGCTTCATGGCCGTTTCCTTGTGCAACTCCATAAAAATAATGCATTTCTGCATATTCACTTAACGTGTAACTCATTTTTTACACTTCCACGTAAAAAAAGTCCAAATCAGAATGCAAAACACAGTCCAATAAACGAGCAAAGTAGTCAAACAAGTAGGCAGCGGAGTCCGTGGGCAAAGCGAGTGTGGTAAAGACAAAATGGCGACACGCGTATAGCAGTAAACACAATGTGAGTACGACTGAGGTACTTGTTTTGCGTTGGCTTCGGTTGCGCGCCTTGCGTGAGAGAGATAGCAATAATTCGGTCTCTTTTCCTCTCGGTCCATTGTTATTGCAGGTAAAAGAGTTGCACCCTCGTTTACAACCCATAGTCCACGAGAACGGATCGCGCAAAATTCATTAAACTAACATTTAAAAAAATCTCCGTGTTTAAATCTTAGCTTTCCTGCAGTCATTTTTGGTTAGCAAACTAAATAACCTTAGGAGCGAGAAAATGGAAAAAAAAAAATTATTAATCAGATAGCTAATTTTAAGAATTTTCCACTTCGCAGTCTTTGAAGGCCGATTAAGGCCAAAGTTAGCCCCATTAAGTCCTACGTTTTTTAATGATTATGAAAGCTGAGAGTCTGGCGCATTCTTGAAGCCTACTTGAGAACCATGAAGTCACCTGTTTAGATTTTTAATTTGAAGTTGAAAATTTAAGTCATAATTTACCGAACGTAAATTTTTCACTTTAGATCAACATTTTCATAACTTTCACCACAGTTACGAAGCTGATTATTTTATGCATAAAAGTACTACTTATGAAAATTCAGTTGCAAAAAAAGAAACTCGATAAAACCCTCTACTTTTTTTTTTGAATTTTTTTAGGTTGGTCAGGTCGAAAATTTTCAAACATTCAGAAAAAAATTCATAACTCGAAAACTATGAAAAGTCGCGGAACATACATGGGGGTGATTCGAATACCCCACGATACGAGGGACCGAAATTTTATTTTTGGACGTCAATGTTCCGGCCACCCTGTATATCATAGGAAGAGACAAGGAGAGATAGTTTTCGTGGTTTTAGAGTGTGCTTAAGCCAAAATGAGGTCAAAATGAAAATCAAAATGGCGGCTTCGAAAATTTGTTTTTTTTTTTATTTTGTGTGACGTTTTCGTGGTTTTCGAGTGTGCTTAAGCCAATAGTGAGGTCAAAATGAAAAATCCATGATGGCGGCTGCGAACATTTTCAAATTTTTCATCATGGGTTTCGTTTTTTTCATGGTTTTAGAGGATGCTGAAGCCAACAGTGAGGTCAAAATGATAAACCAAGACGGTGGCTGCGGAATTTTAAATTTTTTTCATTATGGATGTCGTGTCGTTTTCATGGTTTTCGGGTGTGCTATATCCAGCTTAAATTTTCAAATTTGTCTAGTTGAAGAAAAAGCGTAAGGAACTTCGTTCCTGACGTGGTCCCCCGACACCATACATGTTTTTTGTCTTGCCATCAATTTCGATGTTTCACACCTGCCGGGCGTCCCGTGACGGCCAACTTTTTTTTGATAACCGACGCAAAATTTCAACGCTCTTTGGGCCAGAATAATGTACTGAATCCATGGTACCAGATAGTGCTTCGGTGTCTCTTGCGACCCTGTGTAGCACACACACTGCACTGCACTCTAAAACACTTCACACTGCACTTCAAAAGGAAAAAACCCATATAGGATCAGTAGGCCAATTCTCGTACTTAAAAAACGTCCAAATTCAAGTCGCAATCTCATCTCAGCGACAATCAATGTCAAAAACCTGTCAAAAATGTATGTAAATTGATTGTAATTTTGACAGATTGAGACTGAGATTAGAATGCGAACGGTCTTAAAAATACGGGAATTGCCCCTCAGTTCGTTGTCTGTCCGTCTGTCTGGCTGTCAATACTCTTTTTCTCAGGAAGCGTGGAGGTATCTAGTTGAAATTGATATGAAATACGTAGGTCTACTACGCTCCCTTGGAACTCTAAAATACATCAAGCTTCTAATCGGCACCAATATCTGTTCAAATAATTGGTTGTTTATGTACTCGTACTTGCTTTATATTCTAAGAATGTTCTGTTTTATTTTATTTTATTTCGTTAAGTATAAGTAGTACCAATCATTGAACCTGACTTGGTTTCAGCGCTGTGCTGTGGGTCCCCCATAGCACAGCATCATGCTGAGTGGAAGCCTTCTTGTCACAGTCATGACGTGCAGCTGTCGACTATTTCTGTTTTGTGCTCGTGATTAGAGATCTCTTTGTTGTTATTTTAACTTTTTTCTTAATATTAGAGCTAATTATCTTTTTGTATGCACGTGTTTCTGTGACAAATAAATCTATTTTTCTTTCTTTCTTTCTTAAGTCAACGTTATAAAAAAATGCGGCCATTTTTGCAACATTTTGATACTCGCAAATAAATCAAAACCTATGGGGTCCTTCCCGTTCACCTAGAATCATGAAATTTGGCAAGAAGCAAGGTCTCACTGAAAGAAAAAAGTTAGAAAATCGATAATTTGTAGTTTTGTCACGTAAAATATATAGTTTTGCTATTACAAAGTTACATTTGCAGTTGGAGAGAATCGACCGTGACGTATATCGATGTATGGGAGAACAGTTTTTCAACTACAAAGTTAAGTCTGTTCTTGGGATACATTCATCCCAACTACAGAAATCCTTCATTCTGCGTGGTCCGGCTGCACTTGACCGGTGTTTTTTTTAATTCTTTCACTGATATAAAGCTACACTTGCCATAGTATATGTTTCGTCCTCGCGGTTGAATTGGCTAGCAGAAGCTAGTTCTCTATAAAACCAAGTCGTCTGTCTGTGTATCCACTTATTACCTAGTTCTAAACGACGCGCGACGTGTTGTGCTCGGTAATTTCTTGCGCTACTTCCCAGCTAAAATACTAGAAAGTGGCGAAGGACAGGCGTTTTGGTGGCTTGTAACTTTGACCTTAAAAAATGCTGACTGGCTAAGTTTCAACCTAATTTTGTTGCACTATAAATTGAAAAGAAAGTCAAATTAAATTAGCTAACGAAACACCACCGACGCGATGGGTATCGATATGTAAAGATGATGGAAAGTGTGGAACTCTCTGTCTGCGTCTGTGTTCCCTTCCACGTATAACCCGTCAGCCTTCAAAGCAAGAGTGAATAGGCAACTTCTGGGCTCGCTCGTTCCATGATCCATCCATCGCTTTCCACCAGGCGAGATCGAGCGAGCTGGCTCATTTCGCATTTTTGGGTTCATCGAACGAACAATTTTATACAAAATAAATATATATTTATCAAGTCTATCTTGAAGTGTAGTCACTTGTAGTATAAGCTTAGGAAATGAGTTTTTTTTTGTTGCGGTCAGATATCAGTATCACCCATTACGCCTGTGAATGTTTGCTACCTAATTAAATTTCACTCTGTATAGTTCGCAAGAAAATGTAACATACATAAAGATTCTAACAAACTGTCCTTATCCTGCAGATCCTGAGCAAATAGACATAACCCTAGAAGGCCAGTCTTGGAACATATGCTCAGTGAGCTGGGCGCCCCGCGGCATGCTGGTGGGCTCCACCCACGGCGCCGTCGCCTTACTGACGCCCCGAAAGCCGCATACTCTTATCGCCGCTGCTTTTGTATTCAGGTGAGTTTACCATCTCACTCCGAAATAAGACAACAATAACAACGACAACAACAATCAAAGCGGTAGTGGGTCTGTCTTCAAAGCGGCAGTGGCTCTTTCTTCAAAGTGGCAGTGGCTCTATCTTCAAAAAGCCCTTCCATGACTCACATAATATCTTAAAAATACAGGTTGGCAGGAACACCTACGCGCAAACTGTTACTATAGATTCAGTACATGATTCTGCAACCCCTGCATAGAAACTGTTCGTCGGTTATCAAAAAAACGAGCGGGCCTTACAGTAGTCGCCTAGGATGTGTAACATCTGACATCTCACCTTGGTAATAAGCAAAACATTAACATTATACCCTAAAAATGATTCAGGTATTATTTGAAATGATTATTTGAGGTTAAGCGCACAGCTGATGCGTTCACCTTCTCTATTTCCCTTTCTCGTCACACACACGTAACTGTTGGCTGACAGTACCAACCTCTCGGAAAATGGGTTGGTACTATCTGACGGCCAACTACCACCCCGCGCGCTCATTGGTCAAATCAAATAGCGCGCGCTTCCCCGGCTTCCGGTTACACACTTCCGTCGCATTTCACGAAATCACTCCCACAGATTACAGGAAAGCGAGAGGAAAGATATTACACATAAAAAAATTAGAAAAGTGCTGCGCGGTCAAAATGAGTTAGTATGCAAAAGCAATTTATATTATAAATATTCGACGAAAATTTTTAACGCAGGGCCTTTAGAATAATGTACTGAATTCATGGTTTCAGTTTGCGCGTCGATTTCCCTGCCACCCTTTTTTAAAGATATTTGTGAGTCCTGGAAGGGCTTTTTGAAGAAAGTGCCACTGCCGCTTTGATGGTTGCTGTTGTTAACGTTTTGTCCTCTCTGAGTTTGTTTTGCCATTTCTTCTTAGAGATCAGTTAGCAAGGAAATGCCGGTGCCATCGCCGTTTTAATAATCATAATAAAATTTATTTATTCAGCTAACTTTTTTGACTTTGACTGACCGGTTGGCGCAGTTGGTAGCGACCCTGCCTTCTGAGCCGCTGGTTCCGGGTTCGATCCCCGGACAAGTCAAACATTTGTGTGCATGAACATGTCTGTTTGACCTGTGTCTGGGTGTGTATATCTATATAAGTATGTATATCAGTCATCAGGTTACCGTAGTATAGGCTCTGCCTAGTTCGGGACCTGAAGACCTTGTGTGGATGTTGTCCCATATTATTATTATTATTATCCATACATGAGACATAAACTAGTAAAAGTAACAAAATAGTAAGCAGGGACTTGGTCCGCTGCACTGACATTTATGTCAGGGGACAATCTTGCCTAGCAGCAATGGCACTCAAGATGCTGTGGCGACTTCCATGCAACCGACTAATGAATGACGCGGTCTTTTTGCGCCATAAAGCTGCAAAGCCATCTGTGTGTGCATCAGCAAACATTGCTGATGCGCTACAGAAACGTGGAAGCCGCAACAGCGCCCTGAACGCATTATTAAATTGGACCCGCAGAGCATTATACGCTCGTTGCGTGTAGTTAGCCCACAGACTCCCCGTGTACAGTGAGGTGCAACACGCATTAAATAAGGTAATTTTGACTGCGTCTGTACACCGGGAGAAATATTGACCAAACAATTTACGTGTAAAAGTATCATAAAAGATCTACTTACTGGATTATACATAATTTTATTTCATAACTCGACTCGAAAGTATTGAAAAGTGACCTTTATATCGTGTGGCGTACAGTCATCTGCAGAAGTCGTCGATTGCGAGTTTCGACGTCCATCCGTCGTCAACTTTTAGCATTTAATTTTGCAAATGTTGATATTGATGGTGATATTGAAAAATACACTTTATAATCAGCGTGTTAAATTGCAAAATTATACGAACATGGACGCAGACATCGAACGGCTCATCGGCCGTCCTCGTGCGTTCTTGTTTGCATTTAAAGACATTGATAATAAAATGTATTATTCAATGTCATAATACTCTGCTGCATTTATCATTTATTCTTTGTTTTGTTTCGCAGTAAAATGATACACTCTATGGAGTGGCATCCCCAGCAGACGTCGAATTCAAGTGAAGAGTCGTCATACAAGAACCTCATTGCAGTCACCGCTTTGGATAAGGATTCCACTATTTACATTTTGGAGTATAAGGCCAATGAACAAGGTACTCGTATCTCTACAAATCACATTAGCCTGTTCAGGCAGGCGTAACATGACCACCGTATTGACCGTACCGGAAGAGTAGACAAAAATGACGTTCCGTGTAGACAGTACGACGGCAGCAAAGTAGAAAGAGTGAACTGCACTTTTTACAAAATCCACTCTTTTACGTAATTCGACTCGAGAAGTCTTTGTTTTGTCATAGGATTTTTTTTCTGTTTGATTCTCAATTTTTACTGATTAAGTCACATCAACTACAACAATTTTTCTCAAAGTGTCGAAGTACCGTATTTTGGATCAAACTATTTTACAGTAATATTGGCCTTAACTAATTCCATGGTACTTATGCCCTATTTACTAAATTATGTAAATTAGGAGAAGATAGCTTTGTTCTTCTATTAATTATCACAGTTTTGCGTTCAAAACGTTCCCTTGTAAAATCATGATTTTGTAGATAACCGTTTATGCTTTGTGGCCGTCGAGTAGAAAGTTTTCTACTGGCGATTCCAAAATCAAATTGTCTTCTCTACCTTAGACAAAATATGTCAATTTTCAGTGTGATTTTGACGTAAGGATAGAAAACTTTCTTCCGAAATAGTCTACATATAAAAAGACCTACCCTGCATTCCGAATCAGACCATGATCGCCCACAGCGATCACATCAATATTTTGCGTTCCGTTATAGATATCATGATTAAGACAGCTAAGAACTGTCATCAATTGGGAACGCTCGTGAACGCGCTCACAGTGGTCGCTCAACGTCAATCTCAAAACTTACACAAAAAAGACCGATTGGATATTCTTCTGCAAATGGAAGTTCAACGCATTGGCACTTCTATTTTGTTGGTTGAATCTATCGACTCTGATAACTCAGATTTTGAGTTTGAGAAGGAAGATTCGTCCAGGTATGAAAGGGATGACGGAGTGCTTATATTAGCGTATTTACATGCTCCCGGCAAAGATTTACCCCGAAGAAAAATACCATGTTCATATTCATTTATTTATTGTTTGTCACAGGTGAATAGTCCATTCTTACACTTAGCATTATTCTATCACTGTAACATACCCATGGGGTGTACAATATTTATATGTACGTCAATATTATGTATTGGCTATGTTAAAAATAATTAATAAAAATACAATTACACTCTTGTTACCAAGAATTACTCACACTTGTTACCAAGAATTACAAATAACATAGATGCAACAATATATTTTTTTTTATAATGCGCATGAGTTTAAAACTCATTTCAGGTATTCTGTTACGTCTTGGTTTTTACAGCACAATTTCGGAAATGCCGCTTTAGTTTAAAAATATGATGCGACTCGAAACAAATCGCTCAACTGTGATTTTTGACAGCGCTCACGGTGATATTAATTTAGGGCATGGTCGGCGTTATCGCAAGATGGCGCATGACATGACGTCATATATGACGATTCACGGGACATCATTATCGCGCTCACGCTGATTCGGTACGGGTGTTAGCACGCTCAAATCGATTACAGCGCAACTCGGAACGTACGTATATGTTCTTGGCGCTTTTCTAATCATTTAACTTTCAAAGTAAATTTTTATGTTATCAAGTTCTTCTTACGAATTGAAAGTCTGATGGACAAGGTAAGAGACTTATAAACTACATAATTAAAGTTATGATCAACTATCAAACTACATAATTTTTTTATAATAAAAATAACTCATTTGCATACCGTGATTTCTTTCAATTTTTTTTTCTTTGCTAGTGTTTTTGTTTATGTATCGGGGTAGATCGGGCTATAATATTTATTATAGGTTATTATTTGATCCCTTGCCTTATAAATACTATCAAAAACATCTCCGGAAACGTCCGGATAGATACAGTTTTGAGGGACTAAAAATATTCAGCAAAATTTCGTCTAAAATTGGAAATATTTGTTAGCGACTTTTAACATAGTCTAAGTTTGTTTTAGGTTCAGAGGGTGCAACGTGAGTAAGGATTGTGACCCGACAATACCTGTTTCACCTCATGAAGGACGAAAAT
This sequence comes from Brachylomia viminalis, assembly GCA_937001585.2. Taxonomy (NCBI): domain Eukaryota; kingdom Metazoa; phylum Arthropoda; class Insecta; order Lepidoptera; family Noctuidae; genus Brachylomia; species Brachylomia viminalis. Next base: position 19,467,994 of record OW443299.2, read on the forward strand.
TTGCCTAATTTTGATGCCAAATTAAACTATCTAAAAGATCAACTTTTGTCATGTGAAGGTTACAATGAAGCCCAAATTGTTCATTTGAAACGTGGTTTCAAATGCATTTCAAATCAGAAATCAAACAAAGGTGGACCAAATCTCATTATAAAGAAGATAATTTTATAAAATACAACCGGTCTTGGCTGGAAGATACTTTTGAAATTACCAGTTGTTGAGACTTCACAAAAACAGCCAGGTTGACCATCCAAGTTGTTCGAAGACGCAAGTGAGAGGAGCAAATGGCAAAGACTGAAGATCTTAGTTCTAATTTTGAAAAGGAGATCATTGTTACTGATGAACTGATGTAGAACGGGTTCGCTGGCGGGGGATCTTGCTGAGTAGGTGCGTCGTACTAGGATGTAGCGAATAAAATACTTCTTCAGAGTTTCTTCTTTATTTCTCCTTAGTTGCTTCTTATAATACTGCTGGATCCGGAATGACTCACCACAGAAAACTGTCCTTCTTTTAAAAGAATGAAAACACTCCAAGTTTGCACACGGCACTAATCATTTTGTGCTTTCAATCAGGATGCTTTGAGTTTGCACACGGTACTACTGTGATTTTGTATGGGGAACTTACTTTAGCTGTTTTCTGTGGGGAAACGTTCCTTACAATGTTTTGCTTATTTTTAATACAGGAGTTTACTTATTTTAACTAATTACAAAAAACTGTATCAAAAAATCCTAATTAAACCCCTTAATATTACAAAATTCTCTAACGGCTCTCGTTACGGTAAAGCGCCGCCTAGTGCGATAATAGGTAACAATAACAGTCTTAACACTTCCTTAATTTTCTTGCTGTTACATAAAATCTGTGAAAAGTAATAATAATATAGAACAAATACCTATTTAAATTAATTAATTACGCATCGTCGCTAACAATCATACATGCTGCGAAAGTGGAGCAGGGGAAATCTGGTAACAAAGATGCATCAAATGTCCTAAAAGATATCACTAGAACTTTGACACAAGCAACTAAATATAAAAAGGCATTTTATCTTACTAAATCAAGTAAAGCCAAGCCACAGGCACAAAGTCTACAAGTAGGTGCTACAGCTGTGGAGCAACCTCGAAAGATTTTAATAAATTGAACTATACAAGAGAAGTGAATGCAGGCCTTGAATTATGTTGTATTTCCGACGTTTGGCTCCCAGACTGGAAAGGGCCGGGGCTGCCTTAAAGCGGCTCCTGCCCAATCTAGGGGGGCCAAATGCCTCCTGCCGGAGGCTCTACGCGGGGGTCGTGCGGTCCATGGCCCTTTACGGGGCACCGGTGTGGGCGCGTTCCTCTAGGCAGCGGCCAGCCCGCCGGTTGTACGCGCCCCAAAGGGTCATGGCCACCCGGCTGGTCCGGGGGCACCGTACGGTCTCCGGTGAGGCGGCGAGCCTCCTTGCCGGATTACCGCCATGGGATCTGGAGGCAAAAGTCCTCGCGCACATTTGGGAGTGGCGCGAGGAGGCGAAACGCCGGGGCGTAGCTCCGCTGCCGCGAGAAATCACGGTACAGCGGACAGAGCTCCGGCGGGATCTCAGGGCGGCATGGAGAGTGCGATGGTCGCAACCCAGCGCTGGGCACGCCACAATTGCGGCGATAAGTCCCCTCTTTGAGGAGTGGTTAGAGAGGCACCACGGCGTCCTCACCTTCCGCCTGAAGCAGGTCCACACCGGATACGGTTGTTTCGGGAGGTTCTTGTTCCGGATAAGGCGGGAGGAAACGCCCGGGTGTCACCATTGTGTGGATCGCCCGAAGGACACGGTGGAGCATACGGTGGAGGTCTGCCCGGCTTGGGCGGAGCACCGCCGTGTCCTCGTGGAAGCGATTGGCGGTGGCGATCTCTCGCGTCCGGCCTTGGTCCAGGCCATGGTACGGAGCGAGAGGGCTTGGGAAGCCGTCACCTCCTTCTGCGAAGCAGTAATGTTCGCGAAGGAGGAGGCGGAACGCCGGAGAGACAAAATTTACGCCCCTAGCCGCCGCAGGAGACGCCCTGGGCGTCGGGAATCGCAGGCCGATTCCCGGCCACCGTAGGCGCGGGCTTGCGAACGGCGAGCAATGGGCAGCTCGTCGTTCCATAAGGACCAGGCCCGGGTCGACGGCGCGTTGTGTTCCACGCGCGCCTCAAATAGATGTCAGCACCAATGGTGGGGTTTGCTAGGACCGATGCCTGCTAGGGTTGCGGAAAAGTCCAAGAGGGTTACCGTGGCCCCTGGCACAGGCAACTGAAGGAACACGGGTGGGTTTTAGTCAGTAAGAGTCTGACACGCCCTCCTGCTCTGCCCAGAGCGGGAGAAGTTATTCGATGATTTCCCACCCACAAAAAAAAAGCCCTTGAATTATGTTACAAGCAAGAATTCAGATATTTGAATGTATCCTACATTTATCCTACAAATTTCAGGTGAAAAAATACAAGGGATGTAAATCGAAAAAGGTAAAAGACCTAGAAGATCAAACCAGAAAACAGATACAAACAAGATTTCGCACTGAGACAGTTCTAATAATAGGTAATATATGCCTAAATCCAATTTTGGGAATATACATGATGGAAATACCAACAGAAGGTTGTTTGAGAACCCTGGATTAGCTGCTGAAATAACTGGCATCAGTTAAGAGCTAATTTATAGACTAAAAGTCATATTGGAAGCCATTTCAAGCGCGTTCAAAATTGATCCCGTAAAATGAAAGATATGCTTCGGAAACTGCTCTGATTTATGAGAACCTATATGATTGGCATCCTATGACGCCAGCAATGCACAAGATTTTAGTCCATGGCGCAGTCATAATTGAAAAGCAAGGCATTATTACCAATCGGACAGCTTTCCGAGGAAGCAGCTGAGGCTCGCAACAAGCATTTTCGATGTTACCGCCAAGATTTTGCGAGGAAATTTTCCAGGAAAAATTGTAATCAGGATATTTTTAACCGCCTTCTGCTCAGTTCAGATCCTCTGCTCAGTAGCATACGAACTGTAAAAAAAGGAAAGCAGAAACATTGTTGCCTCAAACCTTGGCCATGTTTATATCTGCGGAATCTAACATAGTATCAGAAATTTCATCAAAGAGCGACGAAGAAACTTAGCATTATTATGTTTTTTCCTTTGTAGCAATATAGCGATCTAAATATTATAATTTCCTAAAATTGTTTTTTTTTTGAAAAATAAGTTTTTTATAGGTTTTTTTGTTAATTTGTCTTGTTTAGATACCAATTAAGCATTCAAATAATGTGTATGTGCACCGGGCAGTTTAGCTGCTGTCTCGTCTTCCTCCATACAGGCACTGTACCAGTGGGCTGTCTGTGACTCCTATGACAAAGAGGTGTTAGTTAAATGACCCATGGCCACTTATGGCTGATGTAACTGTCCGCAGCTGTTGTTTAGTTTGGCGGAGAACCGTACCACCATACTTTATGAGTTTATTTCATTATGTTATCAGATGGCACGCGTCAGTTGACTACATGGAAGACACTGGTTGGTCATACGAGGCCGGTGTTACAAGCGGCTTGGAACCCGCATCGCGATGGACTACTCCTAAGCTCCTCACAGGACTCTGCTATTAGGGTAAGTATTATAGATAATTCTCGAAACAACACAATAATAATAAAGTAGTGCGACTGCTAGGGCATCGGACTCTCAGGTAAAAGACGCGCTACATAACCACCTCCAACAATAACCGGTTTCGCGTTTCTAAGAAAACGCTTCTTTTATGGAAAACAGTGTTTTTTTATTTTTATTTAAATTATTCTTGAAAGTAGTTTTTGTTTACTTTAAAAATAAAGTAACTAACGCCCGGTTACTGGAACAAACATCAACACAAAAAGAAAATTGACCATTTTCGACTTCGCGTGGACACGATGCTCGAAAGAAACAAATGAATAAAAAATCATGTTTAGTTTTTAAACGCTTATTATTTTATACTATATTTTTGGATCAACTTGCGCCCACGAAAACTATTATTATTATTACGTGTATTTCATAAGTACTGAAATTGTTTTATTCTTCGACATATTGACAGTACTCGACCTTCATTAATTCAGTGTAGTCAACAATGAATCGATAACTTTAAAATAATTATTTACAAATCGATTCTAATTGTTTTTTTTTTAAGTTCGAATGCGTCCTGCACATTCACGTAACAGTCTACTCTAGAGTATAAAGTCAAAGTAAAGCTGTTATTTATAATCACTTACATTATTTCGGCTATGTTTTATCCATATATCTGGAAAATAAAAGTATTTAAAAGTATCGAAGCTGGTCAATGAATTATTTTTAGCCAATTAGGTATTAAATGAATTATTCAAAAAAAAAGTCCCATGTAAATGTCAGTTGCCTGTCACTTCAAGTCACATGTCATAGTTGTCATTCACTTAGTTTCTTGGCACCGTGAATATTTATTTTACTCGTTTTCTAGTACCAACTTTCGTTAATTTAAATTTCGTTCCATAAACCGGGCCTAAATCTTCTTATTTTTCCTAACTTCGTCAGTTCCCCGACTCACTAACGGTTGCATATTAGAAAATCAAAACTTTCTCGAGCAAATTTCAAAAGAACAATGAACGAACTCGCTTCGCTCGTATTTGAATTGTCTCTCGTTTTCTGTCAGCCATGTCGCCGCTCGCGCTATCCTGCGCTCGCTCCTTTGTGTCAGCTAGGTTCTTGATACCCTGGGTGGCCCCTCGCATACGCTCGGGGTTCATACAAATAGCTCGCAGGTGATGCATCATTTTAGGTATTTTGACCATTTTGACCAAAGGCTTTCTGTATCAGACAGGCGCTATTCGCTAATATTAATATTATTTGTACCTTTTTCATTTAATCCATTTGATAATTAATAATTTATCCAGTAATCCATTTTGACCTTTAAACGATTTGGTCAATAGTGTAATAAATAATTTAAACATTGATATTCCAGACTTTGGTCAGCTGAACTTTTGATCAAATGACCATCGTTATTTATTAAACTTTGTTGATTTGTATGTTGTTCTTTTGAATTTTCTCAGGAAAGTTTTGATTTTCTAATATGCAGCCCTCACTAACGCATCATCGGTTGAGTGTGATCTACTTGTCTGTTCTGGCGTTACGCGACGCATATTCCGTCAGATGTGCGACCACCCTTACGTTTGGCATAGCTGACAGCTGCCATAGTAACCCTTACTCAAAACCTCGACCTGTGTTAATCTGTATATCCTGTGTAAGATGTTCTGTCTGTTTCCCAATAGGTATGGGATGTATCAACAGGGGAATGCATATCAGTATTCGGCGGGCACTCGTTCCTGTCGTTGGGCGTGTGTTGGGTCACACAGCCGCAGTTACCGCACCACGTCCTATCGGGTGGAGGAGAGTTCTGTCTACGACTGTGGGACATCTACCAACATAAGCCTGAAAATTATATTGGTACATAATAACTTTGTATTAGCCTAAATATATTAATCGCTCGTATGGATTTATTGTGGTACTGAAACAAGTGTTGCATGCCAATAATAAAAGTATCGATAGTACCATATCTTCATATGTCAAATAGTAACAATATTCGATGGTATCGGCAGCACTATCGATATTAAGTATTATTAAGTTTATTACTATACGTTTTCAATATGTAGTATGTATCATAGATAGTCATGTCATGAAACGCTAGTTGGAATTTTATTTTTAGTTTTATTTTATTAGTAGGTATGTGTAGGTAAATAACAGAACTATTCGTTGTTTGAACGAAAATATAATATGACGTCACTTTCTAATAAAATAACGGTAATTTTGCCAGCAGATTCCGCATATAAAATAGGAAAAAAGAAATCACGTAGGAGAGTAGTCAAGAAGGGAGCAAAGAAGGTAGCACACGAGCCAGTAACTTACGAAAGTTCTTCCGGCGAAGAACAAGAAAACGTCGCAATAACAATGGAATTATCTGAAAAAACATCAAAGCCGCCCAAAAAATTCTTATTGCCAATAATGTTTAAACAAATAAATGATTCGTGTAAGTTGCAAGCGCCGAGGAAGATGCTGCAAAAGTTCTTACAGAAGGTTGATCCTACTGGAGAGAAAGGAGATGGTACGCACAATGTTACTGTTGCCAAAACTGATACTGTAGTACATGATAAAGGGGATAGTACTATAATTCAAGAAAAAGGAGATCATCCTATTACTCTTTCTAAGGTTGATGAAAAAGATGTTACCGAAAGTAATAGTGCACAAGAAATTGTAGATACCAAGGCTGGTACCGAAGGACTGGCACAAAATACCGAAGCTGAAAAAAAGGAAGGTGAAAAAGAAATCGAATTAGATTTCTTAAAGGTTTTTGGTAGCATCAAGGAGGTTAACGAATTTTTGGATTTGGAGAGTGAGTATTTTTTAAATAAAAATTTTGTTCTTTATGAAATATCCTGTGAATTGTTAGAGTACGTTACAGTTGTTATCTCGCGTAATTTTGGCCATAGACATTTGCATTGCCCGGGGAACAAGCAAATTTTCTTATTTTTCGACAATTTTATTACTGTAAGCCCGTAAACAATGTGTCATACATTTGAAATTCGCTTAGAACTTCTTATTGTGTATATGTATATAAGTATGTATATCAGTCATCAGGTTTCCGTAGTACAGGTTCTACCTAGTTCGGAACCTGAAGACCTTGTGTGGATGTTGTCTCATATTATTGTTATTATTATTATTTATTACTCTAAAAATAATCCAATTTATGTTTTTTTGCAGTGGATAGCCATAAGAATCTCTACTACCACCCGGAGGCATGTATAATGCTGTTGATCTTCCGCGGACACATCGACACTATGATACAGTTTGCGAGCGAACGCGATATGCTGTGCCCCTTCCTGCTTAGTATGGCGCCGTGCGTCTCCTTCAAGTAAGTTCAAAATCATCCACCATTGTTCTAACTTAGATTACAGTAGCTTATGCCCGTGACCTCCGCTCTCGTGGTTTAATGCAAAATGCAAAATTTGTAATGTGTTTATGTTTATAAAACATATCTTATGGCACTCGACAATAGCGTAGCTTTCTATAAGTGAATTTTTTAAACCGCTTCTGTACTTCCAGATATACCCCTTTACAAACAAATTTACTTCTTTCTAATATTCGTTTAGATAACGCCAAAATAGTTGATTAATCGGCAATACATGTAAATTATCTAAGGCTTGTGGCTAAGTAAAAACAGCCGCAAGGGTCGATCGATCAGGTTAGGCTACGTTTGCCGCGGTCGGTGCGTGGATGGGTGACCATCTTTACATATCGAGACCCCTCCGTCCCTCGGAAAGCACGTTCAGCCGTTGGTCCCGGCTGTCATTTTTGCATCTTTGACAGTCGTTACGGGTGGTCAGAATAGGCTGTCTGACAACCAGTCTTACCAAGGGGTATTGTGTTACCCAGTTACTGGGTTGTGGAGGTCAGATAGACAGTCGCTCCATGTAAAATCTTGATATTCAGCTACATCCGGTTAGACTGGAACCCGACCCCAACAGATTTGTAGAACAGGCTAGGCAGATTAACATGAAAATTATCTAAGATTGTGTATTCATGTTGTAACTTATTTGCTTGCAGATATTGGAAAGACGCGACTCAACTTTATTTAGCACAAATAGATCGGCTGGTGGCTAGGAGAGAGGAATCTAGGCTTTATGGTATGAACAATATTGTTGTGATCTGTGCATATTTCACAAACGGAAAAATCTTGCGAAATAGATGTTATGTTTTTAATACTGTTTTTATATTAAATTATGTAATGTAATATTTTTTTTGTAAAGAAAACAGACATTACGGTGGTCCGAAGTACCGCAAAGCTGCCATCTTGCTGAGTATGCACGACGTGGTGGGCGCTGTTGAAGCTTTGTGCGAAGGAAAACTGTTCAAAGAAGCTTACATTCTATGTCGGATAAGGTGAACATAAATATTATATCCATTAAAACTGTCGTACTGTCTGTTCGTCGTCGTAATAGTAGTCAGGGCTCAATCAATAACATGCCCAAATGAAACTAAAAAAAAACAAATGAAACTCTTGTTTGTGTATTGCATTTTATAAGTCCTATAAATTAGTAACAATAATTTGCTTCAGCTTAATATTTTAATATATATAATTTGCAATATCTCACTAAAGGATAATAATAACACAGTTTAGAAGGTTTCATCTTTTAACCTCACAAAATTTACAAAAAAAAATTGTTTGAATAACATTAAATTGTAATTGAAAAATTATCGACGAAAATTGAGGTAGTTTAACCTCAATTGTCAAATGAAAAACATCGTTATGGTGATTTAAAATTAGAATTTCTCAATTTGTAAGTGGCACTACATATTTAAAAAGTACGTACGGATGCTAATGCCAATGCATCTGCAAGTATGGTTTCCGATTCATTTATTAATGTAGTTCATTGTTATTAAAAAGTACAAATCTCTGGTTTATACTGACCAAGTTGATGTTTTGTATTTTGAAATGTTCACAGATACATGGACAGTGTGGCGGAAGAGATTTTGGGGAAATGGGCTACTGAACTCTCCACTAGCGGTCAAATGGCCGTGGCAGCTGTGCTGTAAGTATTCATTTGTTAATGCTTTGTTACAATATCATTTTAAGACTAATATGAAACGAGTTCTTACCACATTCATGTTGATCTAGAAATAAGATAATATTCGGTTTAGACTTTTTAACGCAATCCCTTGCTATGTTGAAGTCAGCAGAGAGGTACCTAGATGCGGCTGAATATTAGTTTGCCCCAAATGCAGGCTGAAAGCTATTTGCAAAAAGTAGTGCTGAATATTAGTTTGCCCCAAATGCAGGCTGAAAGCTATTTGCAAAAAGTAGTTTGTGTGTGTGTTACAACACCTGCCAACTGCATGTGGTATAACAATCCAAATTTAGACCATGCTCTAAAATACATACAAGCATTGTGTTATTCGTTCGAAGTTCAACTGTTCTAATTTATGTTCCAGGCACATGGCCACGGGCAATTTGTCCCAAGCTGCGCAAGAGCTTGCAAAGTCCCACAAGCAAGATCACCTCAGACTCGCTGCAGACGTCGCAAAGGTCGCCGGTAGAACCACATTCGCTGACCAAGTACAGAAGAAAGCTAATCTATCCAAACCACATGCAGAAAAGACTGAAGAGTTACTGAAAGAACTTCCGTCAAAGATAGAACTCCTTATGAAGGAGAATACTAGCGTTAATTTGGAAAGTGATACGTTAAAAAGTGATAAATCTAATGGTGATACTGTAACCAACGAGTAATTCATAAGTACTTTAATATTTGTTTTATCGACTTTAGTCGAATCGCAATGTCTTTTGCATTTTTTATTTCCGCCTGTCGTACCGCGTATTTCCCCTTCCGTGTTCAAATCGAGACACCGGTTGCCTGATATTACAACGCTTTTTAGCACAGTGCATGCCCAATCCCCATCAAAACCGTACTCCATTTGAACAATTGACATGGGATAACCATTAAGGTCACTTAAACTGTAGACAACCATCTCCAGGGAGTGTAACCTAAGGACGATGAAAATTTAATTATTTTTTACCTAGGACGGCTAGTGAGATATCAGCGCCAAACTCGAAAAGCGGTTGTAGTGCTACAAAAGCGTAGTGATTTCACGCGACCCGGAACGGAAATAATCGTTGTAGCCCTTTATTGGGCATAGGCCTCTTGCATATGTATAATTATGGTGTTATATTTGTATTTAGTGTAACACTTGAAACTGTAAAATAAACTTTTTATTAAATAAACTAAAATTTACAAAAAAAAAAAAAAAATTACTGGTGTCAAATAAAGACCCTTCGTCCTAAGCAAAACCATGGTATAATAATATGCTTCGCCTGGTATTCTCTTCCCGTGACAGCTGGGTCACGTGATTGGCCTAAGTATACGTCATCAGTTGCAATGCGGTTCTTAAAGTTTTTTAGTGGGGAAAAAGATAAAAATAATACAACGGGTACTAAATTTTTATCATTTTTAATATTTTAGATGAGCCCAAACGGCCTTGAAGACAGAGCCGTTAAACCTTATTAGAAAAAAAAAACTATCTAGCAAGCTACGTCAACATCACTTGAAAAAGAAATACATCTGACTTGGCTGTATGGGCCAAGATCCCTTTGCCTGTCCTTAATTAGGACTAAAAGAACAACCAAAAAAAAAATCACTACAAAATAAAATAATAACATGGACCAACTTAGTACACGACGAAAACCTAATAGGACGCAATTAACTCGACTTGAAAAATAAGTCAAAAACTAGTTAGGTTAGGTTATGTTCGGGCGTACAGCCGAATTAGCACAACTATGCCTTATATGGAATTTGCAACCGTAGATAAATGAAATAATATGTAGAAAGGTACATACTTACCAGTTCTTATTGTTGTTTTTGGTCTACAATATTGAAGCCACTTATTTGCTATCATCTCTTCTTTGGGAAAAGAAAAAAACCTTATTACTCCGCCTTTTTTACTTCTGTTTTTACAGTTTAGTACGGAACATTTAACCATTTTTTTTTTCTTGTGTATCTTTCAAACACAGTTTTTATAGTACCTAACTAATGTTTGGGAACCACAGTATTTTGCTCACCGAGCGAAACAACGCTACAGGTATGAGCGACACGACGATAGTGATGAAATGGGGAGCTGTCAGTATGTCACTTGTCAATCCGATGTGTGGCTACTGTGTGTGATTGAATTACCTGAGCAAAATGCATTTTACAACTTATCAAAGCAATTATGAACTAATAATTAAATATGTTAATTAATTTAAAACTAAAAAGATGAATCACAAGAGTTACTAAATAGTTAAGCTAGTTAGTAATTTATTTTATTTTATTACCTAATTAAGAAAGTTCCTAAATTTACTGAAACGGACAATCAATGGCAACACTTATCGTGACGTAGTCTTAGGCCATCGTGGGAAGAGAATACCAGGCGAAGCATATTATTATACCATGAGCAAAACGATCGTCACTTAAACACGCGACCATAACGTTCGGACGGGAGGTATCTCAGTAATAATAATATAATAATAATAATACGGTTGACATCTGTCGGGCATGCCACCGGCCGGGAGAATCAATCAGACATTATCATCTCCGTCTAGCTAACGGAGAGTACTTGCATAGACACAACCTTGTAGCCAGGATAATCCATCAGCAGCTTGCTCTGAAATACAACCTTGTGGAATCGGAGGTAGGTACCGTACTACAGGTATGTGCCCGACCCAGTTCTCAAAAATGGTAATATCACATCGATCCATCATCACTGACAGGACTATTGTTGCCAATAAGCCTGATATAGTGGTGGTGGATCGATTGGAGCGATGCGCAATGATTGTTGACATAACCATCCCGCATGATGAGAACCTTGTGAAAGCCGAGAAAGATAAACAAATCAAGTATCTTGACTTGGCTCACGAGGTTGTCGACATTTGGGATGTGGACTCAGCGGTCATTGTGCCGATAGTCGTGACAGCCAATGGGCTAATACCCAAGAGCCTCGACCAACACCTAAGGAGGCCCTCGTTAGGCAGCTGGATCAAGGGCTTGATTCAGAAAGCGGTACTTCTGGACACGGCCCGCATTGTTAGGAAGTTTCTCTCTGGAGCCCTGACCGCGCCGGTAGCTTGGACCCTGTTCCCGATACCGGTGGGCTACTATTTTTTATATTTTTAAATGTTTTTGGTATCTTTTTGTTTATAAAAATATTTAAAAATGTAATTGATATGTATATAAATGAAATAAAGGAAATAATAATATATACACGAATAATTTTACATCGTTCTGGAGCCGAAACACAGTACCTAACTCCAGACGATTAATAGTTACTATTGGCATTGTTATAATTTTTTTATCACTTTTATTCTGTCATTCGAGTTAAATCTTAGTAGCCCTTTCACTATTTCATTCATAAACGAACAGCTGTGCGATAGCGCGCTCGTGGTGGGTCAACGGACGTTGCTGCAAGTAGGTACCTATTTTATTTTCGCGTATTTCGCGTTCGAAGTATTCCTGTATGTCTTCCTCCAATTCCGCCGAGTATGGTAGTCTACCGCGGCCCTGCGCGTGTGTGGGCGCTCGAAACTGTCCATGATCGAGGAGGCGCTGGGTTACAGCCAGGATGGTGGAGGTGAAGGGAACTTGAGGGTCAGTGATTCCACGTGCGCGCCATGAGTTCAGGTGTTCCGGCTGAGCATACAAACGTCTGGCCTCTTCCGAGTTATGGTTCGCCATGTCACATAAAAATACACCATAGCCCAAAACTCCAATTATTGGCGCGTAATTAGGTTGCGCGTGCGTGACCCAAGCGTGACCTAATACAACGAAACGCGAGACAATACTAGACACAGAACACTATTACTCCCAGCGGAGTATCCGAGTATACTAGAAAGGAATAAGAAATTAGGAATGGCGGGGCGCGCGGGCGATCGGCTAGACTGTACTGTAAGGGGCTGGGGGCGTGGCTTACGGATCATGCTGTCTGATCGATGAATGAATTTTCAATGGGTAGCGTTCGCAAGTGTTGCAGTTCGTCGATACGTTTTACACAGTTCTCACTATTACACAAAAAAAAACAATAAATTAGATTTTTCGTGATTTTGTTTTATTGTAACTTATTGAAAATAATAGTCCCAATCGTTTCGAGTTCGATGATCGAGTATATGGCTTTCAGTTCCAGAACGACCTAAAATTGACCGTGTATAGCCAAGAGCCTCGATAAACACCTTAGGGCTTGATCCAGAAAGCGGTTCTTCTAGATACGGCGCGTATCGTGAGGAGGTTCCTCTCTCAGGAGCCCTGACCACTGGTAGCTTAGACCCTGTTCCCGATACCGGTGGGATACTATTTTTTATATTTTTAAATGTTTTTATAATTTTCTTATTCCAATATTTAAAAATATGATTAATATGTAGAAAAATTGTATAAAGGAAATAATAATAATAATATAACATAATAACGCACATACCGACTTACGTTACGCGACTAGATTGATCTCGCGAGTATTATATCCTATTCATATTACTAGATCGTCGCGTTCATTTTGTTCGGCAAACACGAACGCGGTGATCGTGTATTCGCGCGAACGATATTTTTGGTTAGGACTCTTAAAGTTACATGCTCTGTGGTTAGGACGCGAAGCGGGGATATTGTTACAAATTACAAACGCAGGGAGCCTACCGGGAGACTACGTCTCAGCGGAAGCAATGACGTCACCTCCAACGAATAATTGTTGTAACCACGGAGGTTGTAACAGAACTAACAGACTGTTTCCTTGGATTGATCCCTGGTTGATGTTTAGTTCATTATTAATTAGTTACTTATTTTATTGCTGCTTACATTCTTGTCTAATTTTTAATCATATCGATGTATAGAGTTGTATTTTTTTAAGTTGGCAACATTCAAAGCATTTGTTTCAAATAAACCATTGAGCTAGGATAAGTCAATGAAATAAACCAATTACAGGCACTTTTGAATTGTCAAGGGGTCGGTCAGTCAGAAAGATGAAGCTATAGTGCGTTTCACGAAAGAATTCCCTTCGCCGTTATATTGGCACACCTGACTGTCAAGAACGTCAAACGCTAGACGCATCGTAGGCTTTGTTGAGTTTTTCCAAGATTTATAGTTGTTTTACGGTTTTAATCACCCCGAAGACACTTAAAAGTGGCGAAAGAGAGTTGGTGTTGAAAGTCAAAACGTTTTGTGAGAGTGAAAAACGTAACAAAGCGCCAATAATTCCATTAGAATGTGTGAGACTTCGCGTCGCCGCCATAAAATAGGGTTGCCATTGCCAGAACTAGATGCACCCTAGTCCCCGCTGCTACCCCGTAGGTGCCTACCTACACCTTTTAAAATAATTAAAGACCATAAAGAACCACCTATCTACGAAGTCGATTCATTGTTAAAAGAACACGGTCATAAAGTTGTAAGACTTCCTCCTTATCATTGTGACCTGAATCCAATCGAACTCATATGGAGTCTTTAGTAAAGGCGGATTGCTGAAAAAAACGCGGGTCAGGAAGCAAAAAATATTGTAAAAATAACTGAAGTGGCAGTTTGCAGTAGCACGCCAGAAGAGTGGATAAAAGAATGCAGCCACGTAGAAACCATAGAAGATAAGTACTTCAACAATGGAGTAACTGTTGATAACAAAATATATCGATTTATAATAGAAGTAGGAGATGACTAGATATACTAGATATACTATAGGAGATACTTCAGACGATAGTGACCCTGGAGATAGTGCTATATCGGGTGTAGGTCCTTTGGAGGAGCACAGTTATTTTAAAAAGTAATTTTGTTGGTAAGCATTACAGCTTATTAAGAAGTTTAGCAAATAAATAATTATTATGGTTTTAAGAGTTTAATTTTATGAATAGGTACTTATCTTTACACGTAAGGTATAATTTTCTATAGACCTTTGTTGAAAGGTGATCAAACAAAAAGAACAACCAAAATAAATTTTCGTTTTCAATTTATTTATTTATCAGATTTATTGGGTAATATAATTTTCACAGCCTGGCAGCACTCATTTAAGCGCTACCAACATTACAGCGAAGGGACTTCTTTGATGAAACGCACTATAGTTGCCCATTCCAAAGCGTAGTAGGTACCTATGGAGAAGAACGGACAAGAAACTGAGAAACTCCATGGACACTCTTAAAAATATTGTTACAAAAAAGTGGTTACATCATTCATGTTGTAATTATACATGTGAGAACGATGTAGAAAGACGTGCACGTTAAAGCGTCCGTAATAAAAAGATTAAAAAAAACAATTATGGAATTAAAATAAGCCGTGGCAGCTAAGAAATGACCAGTGCCTACTGACGGCGCCCGTTCACGAACATGACGTATGGATCAGCACCATTCAGCTCAACCATTTTGAAGGGAACTCAATGATCCAATACACACGCCACCACCAGCGACACATTTGAGTGAGCATGACATACTCTCAGCCGCCAGGGCACATTCAAGTCAATGAAAGACGAACCCAGTAAGCTTTATAGTGCGTACATAGTGCTCACACATGTGCTTTGATTGTACGCGCATATAAAATACCTTGTAACCGTCTTTTGGGCCCCTTTATGTTCGATGTGAAACGCCGAATACACATCAAGTATTGTCCCTCGCATGTTATTTCTACACTGCACGTCCGCCCAGCCTCAGCAGAACCCACGTAGAAGACACTACTGACACTCTCACGAACTCTCTTTCGCCATAATATGGTTACGCAACTTTGTGTGCGTTCATTATGTGATAAAAGACTTGGCATCACATCAAAAGCTATTAATGTTTCAATGAAAAACCAAAATTATAAATCAAACATTTATTTTGTATTGGTACCATCAATATCAGAAGATGAAACAGTGTATTAAAATGGCATTAAAATCATATTCAAAGAATATTAGTAGTTCAATAGGCATAGAAATGCTTTGAGTAATTGTGCATTATAATTTTATTAATGGACGAATCACTTACATTCGAAGTTAGTTATTTGTGCAATTGACGGAACATAGACAGCTTATCGACGGCAGCTTTGTTAGTGAGACAAAAATTTAAAACGGCGGACCGGTGATGATCCAACTGTTTGAAATGCTCGGTGGACTTATCCCTTAGTATGGAGATACCTGCTACCTACTCATTGTACTTCATAAACACTTACTTGGCAACCAAAGAGACTCACAATGGACGCAAAGTAAAATTATGTTCCCGCCAATATTTTAGTAGAACACGTGAGCGTATAACTAAATTATTTACAGACTGATACAAATGTTATAATAAATATTATCTGCATTCTCACAATTAATATCACTAAATACTTTTAGGCACAAACATTTTAAGTACATTCTAATAATACTATATTGTACCACATTCAATATATCTCACAGAATAATTAGGATTCGCTAATTACTATCTACAATGGCACCATACTCACAACGTTCGCTTTAAAATCAGACAATCACATTTTGATCATTCCTTTCGGAGTAGTCAGCGCAAAGTGGCCTAACGTCTAATCAACACGTCTTCTGTCGCGACAAAAAACAATTTATTAAAAAATTATATTGTAACATTTCAATGTAAAATAAGAAGAAAAACAAATTAAATTAAATTCTAATTGATAAACATAGATTATAATGAACATAAAACTGTTAGGCAACTCTTGCGCCGTTTCATTACCCGACTGCGCCAGAAGGTGGGTTATGTTTTTCGAGTGTATGTATTATTAAATGCTTTTGGAATGTCGTTGCAACATTCAGTCTTAATTTAGATGACTCAGCGGCTTTGATTAATTTGTTCTTGTAACAAAACTATTAGAAACAGCCTGTCCACACTAGGTCACATGAATCTGAAGTTTATACATCGTTACTGTTAGAGGAACCGCACTTTAATCTCGTAATTAGTGCCCCTACAAATGCCATAATTAGGCAGACAAGCATTTAGTCGTAGATAGCATCTCCATTTTAAAGTTGGTCTTTACGTAATTATTGGGAAAAATAGAGATACAAAAACAAGTAAAGCTTTTGAACCTACGTCAGACGTGCCTACCTACGTACTAACTTACGCGAATAACATTTGAATAAACATGCCAAAAATATACTATAATTTCCACACGACTAAAATAACACAATATTATGAGTATTAACTAATACAAGCCCAGCTTATTATGACTATCATGTCATTACATTACCCGTCTCATTTGTGCATTTGTCAAAGGAATTTTAAATTGAAAAATTACGAAAATAACATTCAACCCCGATCGGCAGGGTCTTCGTTTTCTCTGTTGGAGTCCTTGCCCCTCTTCTTGCAAACGTTGACCAGTTTTGCGTTTATTTTCTTTAATTTTTGGTTTTCTTTCATCACGTCGGTTAGTTGTTGGTTCTGAAAAGGGAAATAAATGGAAATATTTGTATTGATACCTAACAGAATGGATTCGACTCTGTATAAAAAAAACGTTTAGCTTGTACAATAGTCGATACAACGACATATAATATAACAAAAAATACCCAAGTCAACAAAATAATCATAATGATGAGCGATTTAAAAATAATATCTTACCAATATTTTAATTTTAAGCTTCCAAAACATGTTGTCTCATTAAATCATACAAATAACTAAAACAACATTTTTTTGTTCATCATACTAATTAATTTGTTGAACTATGTACTTAATTGAATTGCCAACTACAATATTATTTATTAATGGTACCCATTCAATATGTAGTTTTTTTATTTTAATTGGAATTACATGTCAAATTTTGGGTAAATATATAAAAAACCCTTAAAATTCAAATATCTCGAAAACTTGAATTTTGGCCACACATGTGAAGGGGGTTTCATTTGTTGCATTTTGGCCCCCTATCAGCTCTTGACGATATACGTCGAATTACATGTAACCCTGTATACAGGGTTATTGGTAAAACACCATCAACCTCTTAAGAGCGTTTATACCTTATGAGTGGCAACGTCGCAATTTAGTGTCATATTTCGTGGTTTTAAATTTTTATCATTTAATCGGAGCTATATTTTAAAAATCTGTTTAATTAACTTTTTAGAATTACGTGAAAGTGTTTAAAAAGTAAGTACAGTAGTACCCAACTGATATGGCTTACCGATGTACCTGCGCAGAAGATGAATTTTTAAAGCGCGGGAAATGCCATTGACCAATCGGCACGCTCCACGTACCGCGCTTCTTTTTCCTGTACCGCTATTGGTCGGTAGCTGCCGCCATGTTAGCGCGCGCCGCATGGCATGTAAAAGTACACGTAGTGGCAAAAAAATTGTTTCTTTTTATGATTTAAAATGAGTTCCTTAAAAAGGGTGCCCCCTGTTTACTGGGATACTGGGATAGCAGGAGTGCGGCCTTTAGATTAAGTTTTTTCTATTGTTTACTAAATTGTTTATTAAATAAATCGTACATTTTAAATAACCTGTATTTTTAATTAAATATTTATTTTTGATAAAAACTGGTGGCCCGATAAAATTGGCACGAAGTGTAATTGTGCGTAGGGGCGTGACTTGCGAGTGAGACGGAACTAACAGCTGCAGTGTATAATGTACCTTATAATAGTGACCTAAGGTTGATTGTAAGTTTTGAGCATTCTTTCGTTAATCTTCGGAGCCATACTTTCTTTTCTGCGCGAACGAAGATTCACGACGCGCCATATCAGTTGGGTACTACTGTAACCGTAATGCTTACAGTTATTTTACAATGAAAATAACGCCCTGCAAGTTTCCAATGTATTATTTGCATATAAATAGAACTGTAAACGCAACGATTTGTTACCTTTTACACAGTTTTCACATAATTCTAAAAAGTTAATTAAACAGATTTTTAAAACATAGCTCCGATTAAATGATAAAAATTGAAAACCACGAAATATGACACTAAATTGCGACGTTGCCACTCATAAGGTATAAACGCTCTTAAGGGGTCATTATCTCATAATTATGAACAACTTTTACTATGGGCCCAAATACGAAATCACGAAAAAAAAATCTGCTGGGCCTACATTTTGACGAGTTCTGCAAACATAAATGTTTCAGCTATACAGTATAGTTTATTTCGTACCTGTACAATAGCGCTGCCGGTCGCGACGTACATGGGAGGCGGCGCGTGCATGGCAGATACGCTCAGCAGCTGCTGTTCCAAGAACGTCTTCTGTTGCGAAAGCTTCTCAACAACCTGGTCATGAATGTTCTATTTTATAAATCCAATTCGCAAAACAAACTGTGGTTAGTTCCTTTGAAAATTATTGAGATGGCTGTATGGTAGCCAAAGTGCGTAGCGACAGTATCATGATGAAATAACAGGTCCCTCATTAATCGTCTCAGATGTGTGTTTTATGACTTTCACTCTAGTTGCACTGATATTAAAATTCAATATCGCAAAACGATGGTTTATAATCAGTGGATAATGGAGTTCGTTGTACAATAAGTCCTTTCATTAAGTTTATAGAGACATGACAATAATATACTCTCTTTTTATCCCAAATAAATAAACACAAAATCTTGTAAAACAGTTGCTCTCCCTTTTTCCAACAGGCAAAACTGAATGATGAAAATAATACTTACCAATTTCAAATGCTTCATTTCTTTCACTTGTTTATCTTCCGACATTGGACGGACACTGCCATCGCGCTTCACTTGGTCACTTAGATCTGTGAATGTTAAAACATATGACTAACAAGTCTATTTTTATCTAAATCGTAGAACAGCACAAATTACTGGGAAGTCTACGTTACAGCTGCAACGCACCACATTTCAGTACAATAAAGCGCAGTGCGGTCCGCCCGTAGTGTGCGATTGCGATTGATCATACAAAATGTTCGAAAGTGATGTAAGAGGATTTTTGCAATGCGCCGGGGCCCGCTTAAAGGTGCGTTGCGCTTAAAATGGCGTCGTAAAGCATTACTCATAATTTTATGAACGAATTTTATCGGTAAATCTAACGTGGTGGAGGAGCGAGCCGTCAATAACGTCTTTACCTCTGATGCTACGTGTTGTTATAATTTTGGTCGGGTAAATACAGAAAAACTGCTACGCGGCAGACCCAAAACGAGATGGTGGTATGAGCTGGACTCCTTTTTAAAAGTGGCCCAAAATCGCAGCAGACCGTGAAACGTAACAATAGGATGGAGTGGTTAGCTCTGCAATGGGATAATTATTATGAAAAAGCCTTTCATCATTATCAGCCTATAATGTTTCCACTGCTGGGACACAGGCGTCCTCTCGGTGAGAGGAAGTGGACCGTAATCCACCACGCGGGTCCAGTGCGGGTGGGTAGATGTCACATGTCTTTCGAATTTTTGGTTCTAGGACATGCCGGTTTCCTCTCGATGTTTTCCTTCACCGCTTTGAGAGCAGTGGTGATGAAATAATTTACACAAAGTAAAGCGCCTGTCTGGGTTCGAACCTACGACATACAACTCGTAAGTCACGGCCGTTACCACTGGATCACCAGTCACCACTGCTCTAGCCATGAAAAAGCTTTTATTACTGATAATTTACAAACTTAACTTACTTTTGTTTTAAACCTCTTCATAATTTCGTGTCGACGCGACGCGGCGACGGTACTTTGATTGAATATTTTTCTTTGGTTTTAAACTGTATACTACACATCGGATTTCCCGGTTTAGTGATAGGCCTCTTCTAGCTGTTCCAGTGGGACAATAGTACCTTAAAGAAGATAATTGCTTACCGTCACAAGTCTCCGTGCAGGCGTCTTTGACGTCGACGGTGGCGGATCGGTTCTGATCGTGTAGGCTCTGCCGCTTTTTGCGCGTCGAGTGCGACTTCGGGTTGTGTTCGCCTTGGAACTCTTGCAGTTGAGTCTAAGAGAGAAATAAGTTTATTTTTTTTCGCTTTTGCAGGTATTTTAAAAGATAAATCTTGTTAGCCGCCTTATAATAATAATAATAATAAATTCATTTAATTCAGAACTAGTCCGTATGCATACATGTGAAATTATTAGATAAATATTACAAAAGTCATCAATAAAAACATTATAAATTACAATTTTACAATAACACAAAAATTAAAATACACTATTACTTATATGTTTCATCTTAGTCTAAATTTAGGTTTAGTTTCGGTATGCTCAATATGCAGCCTGGTCCAGTACTGCATTATTGGGCAATCCAGATCCAGATTCATCCTCCATGCGAACAGCTGAAAATAGTGGTTGGAACTACTCGTATACGGCGCATCAGGGACACAACTATATTGCGAATAATGGCCGCAAATCCATCTATATTTGCGGCCGCAAACATACCTGACGCACTACAGTAACGAGGCAGTTTCATCAGCGCCCTGAAGGCATTATTGTAGAGAACACGCAGGGTGTCATACGATTTTTTCGTATGCTTGACCCATAGGCTGCACGTGTAAATCGATTGGCAAAATGCCCTGAACAACGTAGCTTTTACTTCCACAGTACAGCGCGCGAACCTACGAGCCAGCATATTAGCTCTAACAGACAAAGCCCTGCGCTCCCTGTCTATATCAATATCATCTACAAGCATCTCGGTGACCCAGTGGCCCAGATACTTGAACTGCGAGTCTCTTTTAAGGACACTGCCATTCAGCATGACCTGTGGGACAGTGTCATAAGTTTCTGATCCCGCCTTAAACACCACGAGTTCGCTTTTAATGGCGTTATATCTGAGCCCGTGGGCCCCCACATATCGCTCGCAGATCGAAATCAGTTTTCGAAGGGCACTGATCGATGGATTCAGCAGCACCATGTCGTCCGCGTAAGTGATGTTATTAACAGGAACACCATCAATCGAACAGCCCACACCGGCGCTACTGAGTTCACGGATCAGACGGTCACTATCCAAGTTGAAGATAGTAGGCGAAGTTAGCCCTCCTTGCCTTACACCACATTCCAACCCGTATTCAACCGAAAGTGACCCCGACCACCGCACAAAATTGCTCTGGTTGCCATACCAATACTTTAGGAGACTTAAGGCCTACGCAGACCGGGGACGGCATGGCAAGGGATTTAATTTTTTACTAATGGACATTCAAACGTATCGATATAGAAATACCTACGAGATAAATTGCTATGCTTTAAAATTATGCCAAATGGGGGGGGGGGGGGGGGGGGGGGCATGCCATGCCGATGCCGTCCCGGTCTGCGTAGGCCTTTATGTACTCAGTAGGTAGATCTGTGTCATCCGACAACTTTTGCCACAACCTGTCGTATGCAACAAGATCAAAAGCTTTAGATAAATCTAAAAAGCAGGCATAGACAGGTGTGCTTCTGTCAGTGTAGTATCGGATGGTATGCTTGAGATTCAGTATAACCATTTCTGTTGACAAACCAGGGCGAAAGCCAAACTGTGCATCATGAAACTGTAGCTGTTGTCTTAACTGAATATGAATAACAATATTAATATCAATAATTTAGGTTAAAAACAAACAAAATAGTAGTTTTTAAAATAAAAACTACATAGGTTCCATTTCGAATTACATTAATTACTTAATGCTTTAATTTTAAAGTTTAAAACATAATGTACTTTTAACCTATGAATACTAGAGATGTACCGACTAGTCGCCGACTAGTCGGTAAAGCCGACTAGTCGGCCATTTTTGTAGTCGGCGACTAGTCGGCTAAATCCGCCGACTAGTCGGCCCGCTTCTCACTCATGTTAATATGCTTAAAAAATAGAGTGATTGAAATGAAATTGTATCTTTACTCTTGTTATTTTTTATTATAAGAATCACAGTTTCAGTTTACAATACAATTTAATAATTGGTAGAAAATTTAAATAGGAACTCTTCCTTTAGTCTTTTATAAAATAACAAAATATAGGTTAAAGCAAATAATTATTGGTAATAACTTATTACTATGTTATAATTGAACCTACTTATTACTAATAAGTAGGTTCAATTATAACATAAAAAATAGGAACTCTTCCTTTGACATCCCCAAGTTATTCAATCTCGAAATTAATAAAATAAAACAATACTAGAAGTATCTAAGTATAGTAAGTAAGTATCAATTGGATCAAAAAACTTTTTTAACAAAATAATAGAAATAAGTTAGAGTAAGTTAGTTTACTTTACACTACAACCTAGAAATAGGAAGTTGTTCTATGTGTACTTTATATATTATACATATAAAACAAGTTCCTATTTCAATATATAATAAATTGTACTGAGATCTAGAAATCAAGTAAAATAAACTTCAACAACAAAAAATAACTATCATACTATAGCCTAATAAGAATCTAATTAACAAACAAAACAATGTACTACTCATCATTAATCAAACAATGGCAATAAAGACTAAAGTTTGACAAGAGTATTCCTCTAGTTTTTATATTTTTGAATTATGATGCAGAAAGACTAGAGCTTCTGCTCTTTCTGGCAACAATCGATTTCTCTTTGTTTTTTCTTTTTGAACATTTCCGACGTCACCCGGATTTTACCGAAAGTAATGATCGGCCTAGCCGACTAGTCGGCCATTTTGCTGCCGACTAGTCGGCTAGTCGGCCAAAGTCATAGTCGGCACATCTCTAATGAATACGAATAAAAGTTTTAATCTTAGCGAAACTTTAATTTACTGTGCGTTTTTGACAAAAGTGGCCGCGACATTAAAATTTTCTTACTTATTAAAATAATCAATACACCACACACTTTAATTAATTGATAATTTTAATGATTATAATTATATTTGCTAAGGTCGCGAATCATACAACCTGACACTGAAAACTGCAAAAAAACGTAAGAAATTTTTAATTTTGAGGGCTACCTTTGGGCATTCCCCCATGCAATTTCACGGTTGAGTATACGACACAGAATTAGACGAAAACTACGTACCTCTAGCGCAGTCTTGGCCTCCTTGAGCCTGCGACACTGTTCCTCCTTCTCACGTAAGTACTGAGCGCACGTCTCGCACTCTTCGTCCAGTTCCTTATACTTCAATCTCAGTTGTGACAGCTCTTGTTTACACGCTTGAAGCTCCTGCCGCGCCGCATCTAGATCCCTGTTTAAAAAAAATGTTATACAAAGATGTAGCAATGCCTACGATATTATTAAGTGCGCCACCTTTTATACTTTTGAATAAGTAGACAATCAGGGGCAATGCAGATTACATACTAAGGGCTGGCGCACGTCTGGCGAGGTGCAGCACAGCGCATTCGTCACTGCCAAACACAAATATCGACCTTGCAGTAGTTGTAATAAAGTTGAAAATAACTAAACTTCCATTAGCTTTTTGCCTATAGAAATTGAGCGCGCGCATAGTTGCGCGGCCCATGTGAGTGATTGCTATTTTGTTTCTGTAGGCGCGCCACGACGCTGTTACACAGCGCCGCTATATTCACGACACCTCGGCGGTCTGTCTCCACCAGGTGAGACCCCCAGACCCGGCGAGCGACGATTATCCCACGGGAACGTGTTACCGGGATAAATAGTATCCTACGAGGGGAGGTCCAAAAGTTCGTGGAATGGAGGGGATGGAGTGGGGATAGGGGCGCTCGCTTATTGTCATAGTAATTGGGTACTCATCATTAGTATATAATTTGAGTTTCAGCCCTATTGCGTCATTCGTTTACGAACACTCGCCTGACATCCGACCACCGACCTGTAGTTGTGACATTAGGCCCCCGACTAGGACTCCCCGACCCCGACAGACCGCCCCTCACCAAAGTAGTCACGGACTGGAGGAAAGTAAGCGAAAGACTGAAATCCTCCACATCCTCCTGCCCCCGACTAGACTCCATTCCCGATCAGTTCGACTCGATCAATGACACGACAGCCGCGATCGACTCACTCACGGATCACATACAATCCGTCCTGAACGAAAGTTCTAGGGAAGTTCCAGCGATGGACGACCATCGCTGGAAGTTGCCGGACGATGTGCGCGAACTGCTGACTGAGAAGAACGCGGCTGTACGTGACTACAGCAACTTTCCTTGCCAAGCTAACAAGGCCCATATGCGCTATTTACAGAGATCTGTAAAGAACCGCATAACGGAGCTGCGTGACGCTGGCTGGAACAAGATGCTGAGCGAGTTAGAGCCCACCCACCTGGCCTTTTGGGAACTGCAGAGGAAACTCCAGTCCCAAAATGTAGCCTCCATGCCCCCACTGGTGCGTCCCGACAAGACCATCGCGTTCGATGACATCGACAAGGCCGAGTGCCTTGCCGACAGTCTTGAGGCCCAATGCACACCCAGCTCTCAACCAGTAGACCAAGCTCACCTCTCTGAGGTTGACGCGGAAGTCGAACGTAGAGCCTCCCTTCCCCCCGTCGAAGACCCAGATATCCTCTGCACCCCATCACCCCAGACGAGGTGCACGATATCATCAAGGGTCTGTAACGCCGTAAAGCCCCCGGCCCAGACGGAATCACGAATAGGGTGATCCAATTGTTCCCCGCTAACCTCATAATGCTCATGACCATCATCTTCAATGGTGCTCTGAGCAACAACATCTTTCCCCAAGCTTGGAAAAGGGCCACTGTCATCGGTATTCCAAAGCCGGGCAAGCCCAAAACCGACCCCTCTAGTTACCGCCCCATCAGTCTGCTCAATGTACTGGGCAAAATCTATGAGAGGCTTATATACAAGCGACTCAGAGATTTTGCCGAGACCAAGGGCCTCATCCCCGACGAACAGTTCGGATTTAGATCCCAACACTCGAGCGTCCAACAGGTACACCGCATCATCGAACACGTAAGCGCTGGTTTCCAGCGTGGGTTCATGACGGGTGCTGTGTTCTTCGACATAGCGAAAGCGTTCGACAAAGTCTGGCACAATGGCTTATTATATAAGCTTTACCAACTCGGTGTGCCAGACCGTCTCGTACTCATCCTGCGAGACTTTTTGGCTAACCGAACCTTTCGCTATCGTATCGAAGGGGCGCTTTCCTCCCCCCACCCTATCCGCGCAGGAGTCCCTCAGGGCTCTGTGCTAGCTCCCCTCATGTTCACCCTATTCACCAGTGGCATCCCGAAATGTAAAAATGCGCAGTTGGCTCTGTTCGCAGACGATACGGCCATTTATTACACTGGGCTCGTCCCCGACTCGATATCTCGCACTCTCCAAACCGCAGTCAACAAGCTTGGCGAATGGTTCAGAAAGTGGAGAATCGAAGTTAACCCCGACAAGAGTCAAGCGGTTCTCTTCTTGAAACCGCGTGTCAAACGCAGACATGACGACGCCCGCCCGATCAAGATGTTTGGCAAGCCGATCCCTTGGGAGAAGCATGCCAAATATCTGGGTGTGACTTTGGACAGACGTCTCTCCTTCGCAGAGCACATAAAGGTGGTTCGTTCGCGAGCCGCCTTTGCTCTGAGTAGACTACATTCCGTCCTAAATGCAAGCAGTAAATTGTCACTCAGGTGCAAACTGCGCATTTATACGGCATGCATCCGACCTATTATGACATACGCCTGTGCTGTTTTCGCACAGGCCCACCCCCGGCACATCCACAGGATGCAGACCCTACAGAACCGTTTTCTACGTAAAATCACGGGTTCCCCCTGGTTCGTTCGTAACATAAACTTACATTTAGATTTGAAAATCCCCACCATTCAACAATTCATGAAACGCGCTTGCAAGCGTTTCTTCGATACCGCTGGCAGCCATCGCAACCCTCTGGTTGCGAAGGCCGCCAGTTATGTCCCCTCTAGAATCAGTAGAATCCGCCGTCCAAGGCACGCACTGACCGACCCCGACGACCCCACCACCCTCCTCCAGGAAAGCAGTAGGGCCACCAGTACAGTATACAAACACAGACACAAAACGAAGTTCCGACCTCGCCGCCGAGGTGCTTCGCATCCGCGTCCGCGTCCGCGTTCCTCCCCGATAGATTCCTCTTCCCCTCCCTTGATCGGATCCACAGAGCCAGCTGGTGGCGTAGCTGAGCCAGTAGTTTTACCCCTTAATAATAATGAACCCACTTTGATCCAGCCTGTCCCCAACTTGCTGTCCTTCCCCAGCGACGCCCTAAGCCGAGGTCCGTACCCCACAGGGGGTGCCCTTAGGTGATGGTCGCTTAGTTTATAATTAATATTATGCCCCTGGCTGGAGGCTTTGAGTTAGCTCGAAGGCACCACAGGATTGACCGGTTAAGCAGTCACGGCCTCTCAAGGCCAACTGCGAGATGCCATACACAAAAAAAAAAAAAAAAGAACACTCGCCTGCTAAAGAAGTCAATCCGGAAGAACTGAAACTATGTAGAAAATTGAACACCGTGCTGTGATATAATTCCTTACCAAGCAAGGAAAGAACGCGCAGACCATTTTTAATGAAATGAAAACCGTTTATGGGGAACAGTGCCCTAGTAAATCAATGATTTACAAATGGCATAGTATTTTTAAACATGGTCGGGTGTCGATTGAAGATGACCCCCGGCTGGAAAGTTGATGGCTACTGTTTTTTGGGATTGTGAGGGGATAATACTGATTGATTACAAATAAAAGGGAAGGACCATAACCGGAGAATACTACGCAACGATATTAGAAAAATTAAAAGAGGTCATCAAGGAAAAACGTCGAGGAAAATTGACCAAGGGTGTGTTGCTCTTGCAAGACAACGCGCCGGTTCACAAGAGCAGAGTTGCAATGGCTGCTATGCACACGCATGGCTTCGAATCACTAGTCCACCCACCCTACAGTCTAGATCTGGCCCCAAGTGATTTTTATTTGTTCCCCAATTTAAAAAAAAGACTTAAGGGGAAGGAAATTTTCCGACGACAATGAGGTAAAGGAGGCAATTTTGGCTCATTTTGAGGCAAAAGGTAAAAAAATATTTGTACGGTGGTTTAGAAAAATTAAGTACATAGATCTAATGAATAAATATATTGTATTATCTAAATATGTTCACCTTAAGGGAAAAATAGATTTATTGTTTCATTTTATTTAAAACACTTTCATTCCACGAACTTTTGGACCTCCCCCCTCGTATCATCCAAGTCCATTCAGCCGTTTAAGCGTGAAATGGTAACAGACAGATAATAAATGCAAATAATCATTTTTATGATTATAAATGTGTACTTAACTTAAAAATAATAATAACTCATTTTAACATTATCATCATTTACTTGAAATACTCTAGCGCAAGTTATTTTATAAATTAAAATTGTAATAACTTTTCAGCAGGTGGACCGATTTAAATGAAATAAATACTAATATAAATAATACCTCAACATACGGGTTCTGACTATATTTCCAATTAAGTAATAAAATCTCATAAAAAGAGGTACACAAAATTTTTAATAATCTAGTGAATTTTATGTTGC
This sequence comes from Brachylomia viminalis, assembly GCA_937001585.2. Lineage (NCBI taxonomy): Eukaryota > Metazoa > Arthropoda > Insecta > Lepidoptera > Noctuidae > Brachylomia > Brachylomia viminalis. Next base: position 19,495,745 of record OW443299.2, read on the forward strand.
TTAAAATTAAGACACGTTTAAACGTCAAAATGTATGGTTAAAACAGACGCTTATCATAACCGACTTCAAAAAAAGGATGTTTTTTATCTCAGAACTTCGTAATTTATAAACCGATTTGAAAAGTCCTCTTCCCCCGGACCGCCGTTTGGTGTAGACGTGTAGTAGACCGTATCGTTTTAATTAAAATATAAATAAAAATCTAATTTTCGCAAAATAAATAAAAGTGAAAAATAGGACAGCATATGCACGGAGGAGGTGTTTGTACGCAAGAAGTTTCGTGAGTACAACACACACATCCATAGTACCACGGAATACGGATAATTATCTGTTCCGTGCATAGTACCTATTTATCTTTGCCAGAAACATACAGGCGAGTTAAACTCACTCCTAATTACCTGCTGCCCTGGTACCTGATTACGAATCTCAACAAATCAGCGCATGCGCCACACCCACATCGTCGCGTCATCATTGCAAGGACATCCCATTTGCAAGCGCGTCACCGCCTTTCACTTGCACTATTCGTCAGCTGACTTAAGGCTGACCTTGGACTATCTTAAATCTGCGCCTACTTCGTTGTCATTGATCAGAATAGGCCGCTTGGTCCCTCCCCTACTTGCCCCGACGCATCTTTAGCTAATTAAGTAGTACAAAAATCTTCGACACTCATCATATCCTGGTAACTTAGAACCCATTAGAATCAAAATGAACAAATCTATTTCTGACGGAAACATTTGTGAATTGGGCACCGATGTTACCCCTCCAAACTACGTTTCCCAACGCTATAAAAGGCTGAGGGAAGAAGACTTACCCTCGGAATTTTGCCAATTTAAGGAAGAAATGAAAGAGCTGTTTCAGTCCTTTATAAATACCCAGCAAACTGAATTAAAAAACATCACTGCCAACCTTAAGGAGATTCAACAAACAAATAGCAATATAGAAACATCTGTCTCGTTTTTGACTAAACAAAATGAGGATTTCCAAAATAAGATAACTCAGCTAGAATTACAGGCAAAGAAGGACCAAGATTATATTATTGTGCTGGAGGATAGAATTGAGGACTTGCAACGATCTTCGCGCAAGAATAATATCGAAATAAAGAATGTCCCTCGGAAAAACCAGGAAACCAGAGAGGATTTAATAAATATGGTGCTTAGCCTGGCCAAGAATATTAGTCTTGATATGAGTAAAGGGGACATCAAGGACATCTTTAGATCGCAAGGGAGGAAGGAAGGGGTGAATAGCCCCCCTATCGTCGTAGAACTGGGCTCTGCTATTCTAAAACAGGATTTATTGAAAAACACTAAGTCGTACAATATAAAAAACAAGACGAAACTTCAAGCGAAGCACCTTGCGATCACTAGCAACGGTGACGTTCCGGTGTTCGTTTCAGAACAACTTACTCCGAAGAACGCGCGCCTGTTTTTCTTAGCTCGGGACTTAGCTAAATCAAAGCAGTATAAATTCTGCTGGACTGGTTTTGGTCAAGTTTATTTAAAGAAGGACGAGGATGCTAAGGTGATTCTCGTGAAGAGTGAATCGCAGGTGCATAGCTTGCTTCAAAATGCATGACTAATTCTACATATTCCATTTGTTTATTTACTTTTGTTGGCGTTATTACTAGACTTTATTCTGTTTGGATTAAGTTTCAATACCTATGGTTTGTTTACACTCTTTAGACGTAACTTTCATACAAACTTTTTTATTGTAAAGCATGCTCTTCAAATATCAACACTACAAAAACTCACCTCGTTCACATTTACCACTACTCATAACATTCAAATTACAACTATCTCTCTCTTACATAACACTCATACACTCATTCTACCACTTTTTGACCTAAAACTTCAACTGCATATTTCTAGAGTCATCCGGATTAATATTTATTCTCCTCAGTGTCTACTTTTAATCATACACCATGAGTTACGCCTATTAGACCTCTTAAAAGAAAATGGATAGTAATTTAACTACACTTGATGAATTAGACCAGACTGAAACTGCAACCTCGGCATTAGTTAATATCGAACATATTTCCACGTCTTTAAATCTCGAAAATACCTGCTTGACGGTGGTGACCCAGAACATGAGGAGTATTTACAGCAACTTTGATGACTTGCAGATGAATTTATCTATGATGAAGTTCGACGTGGATGTTCTTGTCCTTACTGAGTGTAGACTAAACAGCAAGAAACAAATACCACTACTATATAACTACACTTCTTATTTTACCTCCATCCAGCTAAACCAAAACGATGGCGTGGTAGCCTACGTAAAAAACAAACATTTGCCCCTGGTTACGGAACTAACTGTAAAACATGCTTCTGCTCTTAAAATCACCGTGTCTGATTTTACTATTATAGGTATATACCGTTCCCCGTCTATAACCTGTGCTGACAACTTCATTAACTCATTAAACAGCCATCTTGAAGCTTGTAGCACGCACAAGAATATTATTGTCATGGGTGACATTAATATTAACATAATAGAAAAGTCAACAGAAATATCAACAACAAAGATCAAATAGGCTAAATTACCTTAATATGCTATCTATTCACGGTCTCCTTCCAGGACATTGCCTACCCACTAGAAATCAGAACTGCCTTGACCATACCTTTCTGAAGCTTCATAGAGCTAAAACCTCTGCCTTTGTGGCAGTCCTTAATACAACAATCACAGATCATGCTATGGTTCTCTTACATATGACTAGCCCAGAGAAGACACAAAGAAGTTGTGTAAAAACCAAAACTGTTATAGATTTTGAAAAAGCTTATAAATGCCTCATTAGTATAGATTTATCAATTTTTGATACCTACACGCGCTCCCTGACAGCTTTGCTACTAAACTAGTTGAAGTTGTCAGGTCATCCCTTCTACAAAACTCAAAAATCAAATCAGTTTCTTGTGGTAAAAGGACTTTGAAGCCCTGGATCACTACTGGAGTCCTGCGGTGCATAAGGCTTAGAAACAAAATGCAGCGCCAAACGAGACTAGAACCCTTCAATATAATTTTAATTGTAACTTACAAACGCTTCCGTAACTTTTGTTCCAACTTGATAAAAAAGATAAAGAGACAATATTATAGAAAACAAATAGAAGATTCAACAAAAAGTCCGAGACATCTTTGGTCAACCATAAATGAAATTACACAATTTAAAGCCCCTAAAACTTCAAATGCCCACCTTCTCAATATTACCGCACACCCCTTAAACTCATTAAATAGGGTCAACTCGTTCTTTATCACCGTAGGCAAATCTTTAGCGGAAAGCGTCTCTACTCAGACTGGGATACCGGTTGTGACCAGCTCGTGTAGTAACTATTGGGCTTCCTCGTTCGTGTTGTTGGAGACGGATCCACTGGAAGTGGACGGTATTTTAATGAGTCTTGACTCTGAAAGTGCACCGGGCTGGGACGGTATACCGACTAAATATCTAAAAATGTCTAGGGATTTTGTGGTTCCCCTGATAAGCCAGCTAGCTAATCTATGTTTCAAAATGGGAATATTCCCGAAAGATTTAAAACGTTCCGTGGTCACTCCTGTGCACAAGGGCGGGGACGTTAACGATGTCAACAACTATCGGCCCATATCTGTACTGCCATCAATTTCAAAAATTTTAGAAAAAATAATTAATAAGAGACTAATTAACTACTTACAGAAATACAATATTTTATCAAATGCTCAATACGGGTTTCGAAGTGGACGATCAACTCAAGACGCTATCACAGCTTTGACATCGGAAATTGTTGATAAAGTGGATAAGGGTCATAAATGCTTAACAGTGTTCTTAGATCTCAAAAAAGCTTTTGACACCGTTTCCGTTCCCATCCTTCTGCACGGGCTAGAAAGCATAGGTATAAGAGGTACGGCTCTCTCCCTTTTTGAGAGTTATCTTAAAGATAGACGGCAAGTGGTTAAACTTAATAACTTGTGCAGTTTTGAAGAGGACGTCTACTACGGAGTCCCACAAGGGAGCGTGTTGGGTCCACCACTCTTTTTAATTTATATCAACGGCTTATGTAATATGCAGATCAATAGTGGACAAATCTTCTCATACGCAGACGATACTGCAGTTGTTTTCTCGGGAACGTCATGGAAACAAGTAAAAGCTGTCGCTGAGGAGGGTCTAAATGAGATAGCTGGTTGGCTTAAAGCAAATCTTTTAACACTTAATACCACTAAAACAAATTTTATCTGCTTTTCCCCCAGCCAGAGGTCACAGCCTGGGTCTGATTTTGGCATTGTTATCCATGTTTGCCAAAATAATGCAGTCCAAAACCGTAGTTGTGGCTGTCAATCAATCCAAAAAGTCAGCTCCACAAAATATTTGGGCATAATGGTTGATCAAAGACTGTCTTGGCACCCTCACATTGAGATCCTTATGAAAAGGATCAGGAAGCTCATCTGGGTGTTTAAAAATTTACGATACGTTAGGTCCGCGCAATTAATAAACAAGATTTATATAGCTCTGGCGCAATCTGTTATAATTTACTGCATTCCGATTTGGGGTGGAGCTTCCAAAACTAAATTCCTTGATCTGGAAAGAGCTCAGAGATCCCTTATAAAAGTGATGTATTTTAAACCATTTAGGTTCCCTACAACTGACCTATATAAAGTTAGCAACTTGCTCTCAGTAAATAAACTTTATCTCCTATACGTGTCCTTAACCCGGCATAAGTGTCTTCCTTATGATTCAGCATCTCAGAGCAGAAGGCGCAGAGATATAGTGGCAAGCTCCCAAGGGATCCGAACTATCTTTGCTAGACGTCAATATCCTACACAATCCACCTACATTTATAATACGCTAAGCCGGAAATTAGATATATATCCCCTTTTGTTATACGACTGTAAAAAAATAATAATTGAGTGGTTGAGATCCCTAACGTACGATGAAACAGAAAATATTCTGACCAGGACAAGCTAAACACACACAAACACACACACACACACACACACACACACGCACACACACACACTCACCGACAGCTGCTAAATTAATGTTTCATTATTATTTTATTTTTATATTCTTTTTAATTTTCTTTAATTTTCTTTCAACTGTCTAAAACATTGTTAAGCTACCACTTACAGGAAGAGCGAGACAGCTCCGACACAAGTACTTCTGTAACTTACTGGAGCTGCCTCAATTTATGTCTGACACAATGTTTACGATGAAATAAATATTTTTGTATTTTGTATTTTGTAAAAGTCTTCTTTTTTTTTTCTTCCCGATTGGTGCCATATAAATTTGGTCAAGTTCTGATGAGTGGTTTTTGAGTCAACTTCAATATTACGTATTTGTTCCACTTAGTGTATGTTAACGATGTTGTAATAACTTCCTGACAATGTTATTTACATTGCAAATAGTGTGTATTCGACTTTGTTTGGGGTAGGCACCACCACTAATAATTCAAAAATATAAACTTTTTCACAAAAAAGTACCACCGACTTCCAAAAAAAAAACACTACAAAGTGAAGAATAACGTTAATTTCGGGATTTGGTGCCCAAAACTTACTTTAATTTCGGAAGTTGGTGACAAAAAACAAAAAAACCAAAGACACTTAAACTTTAAACCCCTTATTAATTTGACTACAAGGGCCACATACCCCTTACACTAATTCTGTTTGATCGTTCCGTCTTTGCAATATTCTTTAAGCATACAAATAAAAAAAAACATTCAACAACAAAAAAAAAAATAGCTTCCAGAGTGTAAAACTATAAGAGCACTAAGTAATTATAATGTACCTATTTTTCTGTTATTTTCTTCTTGTCTGTCTATATAAGTGTGTACATAAATGGTTAAATAAATAAATATAAATACCTGTGACTGCTGTTCTTTTCCAAAGCCTTCTGCATCTTGGAGAGTGTATTCTTCAAATCTTGTTTCTTGAAACGTAACTCTTCAATGGACTTGGTGAGTTTCTTGTTCTTCTCGACCTCGGCGTCAAATGACATGCGGTCTACGACCACTGAATGTAGGTTGGTCCAATCTGGTAAATAAAATGGTAATATTGGGTACTACTGGCATATTTTTTTGTTATTTTGAAACTGAAACAGTTTAGAAAATGCTTTTATGATCACATAAGCCGTTAGCTCTATCACAGAGAAAACTTAGCGCCATTTTTGGCCTTTTAATATTACAGGTGGTCAAATAAGGGTCGGAATCAAACTAAATAATAATTGTTATCAGCCCAATAAAAACAGGATGTGCAATAGCGTATGAGTATTTGTAGCGCATAGGGGATATTTATGTCCATAACTAGCTGCACCCCGCGATTTCACACCCACCAAGTGTCGATCCCGAGGGAATATCGGGATAAAAAGTATCCCATGTCATGGTGCCAGGTCATGGTCTACCCATTTGTCAAATTTCATCCAAATCCGTTCAGCCTTTTTAGCGTGAAAGCGTAACAAACAAACAAACAAACATACTTTCGCTCATTAGTCAAATCAAATAGCGCGCGCTTCACGAAATCACTCCCACGGATTGCAGTAAAGCGACAGGAAAGGTGTTACACATAAAAAAAGGATAAAAAAGAAAGAGAAGAAGAATTATTCACTCTTACCTTCGTCTGTGTTAACGCCGACGTGAGCGACGGTCGGTTTCGACGAGATCAACTGTAATGTGGTGTGTTCTGTGGGAGTGCACGACTGTAGTTTCTCCTTGAGATCAGACACTGTTGCCTGTAATAAAATAGATTTTCAAAGTTAAATCAACCGATTATTATAGGGGCGAGATATTGCTTTAAACTGGGTACAAATTGGGCTGCTACTGACAATTTCCAACTGAAAAACCCGAGGACTTTGCCCGGTCCATGGAGCCTAGAGGAATCCATGACTACCCTTACATATTAGCATTTGGGTTTGGGTTTGCGACAACTAGGCCAACGAGTTAGACTTGAGTAAGGAGAAAGTTCATGCCCCACTTCCGGCGGCTGGCACCGAAGCTGATGGGTGCAGCGGGCGCGCTTTCAACGTTGCTTCCTAACTTGGGGGGCCCGAGCGCCGCCTGTAGGCGGTTGTACGTGGGAATCGTGCGGTCCATGGCATGGCATGGCATGGCGTGGGGTATGGGGCCCCTGTGTGGGCGATGGACATGACGGCCGGCACTCTCGCCATTCTGCGCAAACCGCAGAGGGCGATGGCCGTCAGAGTCGCCCGCGGGTACCGCACGATTTCCTACGAGGCGGCTTGTGTCCTGGCCGGATCTCCGCCCTGGGACCTAGAGGCGAAAGTACTCGCGTCATTATATCGATGGCGCGAGGAAGAGCGGGCACGGGGCTCGAGGCCGGTGCGGCGGCAGATCGCGCTGCGCTGAGAAGAGCTCCGTCAGGTCTTGGTGGCGGAATGGCGGCAAAGGCTTCTGCGCCCTACCGCCGGCCTCGCTACCGTCGAGGCGATCCGGCCAGTACTCGACGACTGGCTCGGGAAAAGGCACGGCTCCCTGTCGTTTAGGGTGACGCAGGTGCTGTCGGGGCACGGCTGCTTCGGCAAGTACCTGTGCCGCATAAACAGGGAGCCGGACGCTCGGTGCCACCATTGCGTCCATTGCGGGGAGGACACGGCGCAACACACGCTCGCCGAGTGTGTAGCTTGGGAGGAGCAGCGCTGTGTCCTCACAAATGAAGTAGGAGGCGATCTGTCGCTGCCGACCGTAGTGCGGAGGATGGTCGGTAGCGCAGAGTCGTGGGACGCGGTGGTTTCCTTCTGCGAGGACGTGATGTCGCAGAAGGAAACTGCGGAACGGGAGAGGGAGATCTCGACTCCCTTCCCCGGCCGCAGAAGGCGCACCGGGCGCAGGAGAAGGGCGGACAACGCCCTTTTCCGGCCCCCATGAATGGGTCCAGGGGCGCGGGACTTGGGGAAGTCCTCGCCCCCTATTTGATGGACCCGAGGCGAAGGCGCGCGCGGGTGTCAGCGCGCGCCTATGAGACGATGCACGGGGTAGTTAAACACCTCACTACCCCGTGCAGGAGACGAGGCCCGGACAGACCGGGCCAGCACTAGTGTGGGGCTGCGGAAGAATTTGGATTCCCGCAGCCCCGCGCGCACGTGCGAGGAGACACCGGGGTGGTTTTAGCCGGTAAGAGTCCGGCACGCCCCTCCGCCTTTTCCCCAGGCGGAGGTAGTCCATGAGGATTTCCCCCCGAAAAAAAAAAAAAAAAAAAAGGAGAAAGTTCATGTTTTGTTGCACGGCGAAAAAGGGTTGACGCTTTCAATCGATAGCGTCCGGTATGGTTTTATCTTTTTCTCGCATTATAACAATACAACTTTTAACACATACCGGCTCCTGATCTAGAATTACCAATCGAAGAGATAACTGCTCAAAATCGAAGCAATTAGTTCAATTAAACCATTTTCAGACACTTTTGAACTTTCAAGGAATCGGTCTGTCAGAGAGATGAAGCTAGTTGCCCGTTCCAAAGCGTAGTAAGTACCTATGGAGAAGAACGGGCAAGAAACAATGTGGACGCCCTTTTAAATCAACAATGTTGTTACAAAATACCGGTTATATCATCCATGTGGAAATTATACATACAGATGAAAATATTTTTATCTCACGAAGCGAGGCGCGCTTTACTTGTGGTAACCAAGTGTACGAACTCGGTGTGAATGTTGCGTGAAGACGAGCAGCGGCACACACACACACACACTTTCGGCTTCGCCATCGTCTCGGACGGTATCGAGAACGCCTCCACACACACATTCACAGCTTGTTTGTACGCTTGGTAAAGTTTCGCTATACGTCCTGTATAGCTCCATCTCTTTCTCGCACAGCTAGCTTCTACATAATATAATGAGCTTACCTGCAGTGTCGCCTTTTCTTTCTTCAGCCGCGCACACTGATCGTCTCTCTCTCGCAAGTACTCGGCGCACGTCTCACACTCCTCGTCCAGCTCTCTGTACTTCTCTTTTAGATCTTCTAACTCTTGCTGACAGACGGCTAAACGCTCTCGCAGAAGTGCCACCTCACTGTAACATCCGACATAATGTACTTATTTCCCGACTGCGCGACAGCAAAGACAGGGATATGTTTTTCTTGCGTATCTATGTATCTTTTTATGTGGGATTCTTTATACCCTCGAAGCATCCTAAGGTGCATGCATGGGGTGTCTATTGAGACGTCTAGTTCACGCGATGGTTTTGAGTTTTGTTTAAATAAAATCAAAATGGCGGATTAAAGACGTCAATAAAAGATGTCTTCATATGAAGTATTTTCGGTACCAAGATCATGAGAGATTTCAAAATAAAGGGCTTGAGGAGACGATTCCAAAAATATAAAACACTAAAATGTTGAAAAAAAAGGACTAAAAAGTTCAAAACAAGCTCACTTTTCAAGCAGACTATATTTGGAAAAAGAAACATTTTAGTACAATAATTTAAGGTTCTATTTTTTTTTCCAAAAGAATTAATCTAATGTGGAGGCTTTATCAATGACCAAGCTTTGGTTCACGTACATGTGGAAGTTTATTTATTTTAGACTTCATTTCAACACCTGCAATGTCGATATTTCGCACGCTTTAAAATAGTACATTACTGCAGTGGCCAGTAAAAGAGGCATTGATGGATGAACGTGTAAATGTGGGCCGAGCAGAAGCCGAGGCACACATACGTAAGTCCATCAATGTCTAGTTGTAGCCAAGGCTTGTATAGTACTTTTCTCAAATAATGCGCAGAAATTAAAATACAATTACTTTTCAAAATCAATGACGAATAACGAACAACAATACCTATTTATTCCCGCGTTAAAGTGTTCATGTTTTTTTTTTCAATAAACAGCTTTTTATTTGCGAGTCAGTTCGAAATTTAAATAAAACCTTTGATAAGTTACTTCCTTGGTTGCCATGTTTCGGAGTAAAATATCGTTCCATTTTTAAATTACACGACAGATATGAGTTTACTATGTAATTTATTTGGCCGCTAAACCACAACTGATATGGATTTTCATATAACTTTTGCCGGCCGCTGTTCGCATGTATTAGGCCAGTACAGCCATTTCGATTTATCTCGAAGAAGGTTGTCAAAATAATGCTCAAATTTCCAAGCATGTTTGAGAAAAAGTAGGTTCCTGGGAAATCACCGTTTAATGTTTTGCTTTCGAGGTCTAGACCGGCTTATTAGCCAATATAAAAGTATGTAATGAACAGCTAAAAATAAATAATCCTACTTTTCCAAAAACCATTGGTTTAATCAATGGTTCTTGGTTTCTGTGCAAAAAAAAAAATGCAGGAATCCGAACTTGGACTCATAACCTATTCTAAGCTCTATTAGGTCAGTATTCTATTAAGCATACGATTTGTTCGACAAGTGTGCAGCAAAGCGACAACCATTAAAAGCGTTGTTCTTTGTGTGTAAATAACATTAAAATGGTCTACTACGCACCTGACGGCATCACCTGAAGTGTCGGAAGGCTTCGAATGGTTGAATTCATCAAGTATCCTGTTCGATTGATCAAGACCTGAAAGAGAAACCCAACACATCAAACCATGAAATTGCTGGATGCAGACGAAGCATTTTGGAAGGAGTTTGACAATGTATTTTTAGTAAAAACGATCAATGTAACCACAATGAAAAATTGGCAAAGGGCGCAAAATGAATAATATAATATACTGCCGATAATTAATCATTTAGGTTTTTCAATTAGACCATTAATAGACACATTCGAAATCAACGAAAAAAAGAATTGAATTGAATGCGCACTATTCGGATTCGATTAATTTAATTGTGACCGCGGGAGGCCGCGCCCCCTGCGCGCCGCGAGTTCGTTTGTCTACTACAGCAGACAAACTCACGTCAGCGGTATGTGGTCGTATGATGTTGAACCGAACAACAGTGATTCGTAGTGTGTCTCTCTCGCACACTACGAAAAATACTACTACACAAATCAGCTGTGCCTTACATTTTGTTACACGTAGCTCGATAGAGTGTATGGAACAGCAGATTTTTTATGTGAATGAATTTCTTTCAAATTTTGTATATCGTTTAAGTATACCATGTAGTATACGCGGTACAATTTAATGTGATAAGGTACGCGCCACTTTGTATATATAAAACTGCCAACTAGCCTATTCTATAAAACGTTATTTGTTACGGTCGCGAATCCCATTTTGATCACACTGACTGACACTGACAAAAGTACGAAAATTCGAATTTCGCGGGCTGCCTTAGCGCATCCCCCTTAATTAATATAATGAGTGACAGAGACGGTCGCTTGTAAGCAAATAATTGCAGTTGTTTTTTTTTATTCAATTAAGTATTTTACATAACATTACGCCTGTAATCCCGAAGCGTCAAGCAGAGGTGTATCTATGTACACCCACATTTCGCCATAAGTCCCAAGTAATAGGGGACGAGCCAATTGCCATCGACAAGGCACAAATACAGAGTCCGGGCCGCTACGAAGAAGTTCCAGATGGAAAAACCCAATAACACTGCACGACCCGGAAATCAAACCCAGAGCCTCATGCTCAAGTTTTTTTTTTAATAGTTGCGCTTGCGACTATTAGACCAACGTGGCTATCACACTAACTACCTATTAAATTAATCTAATATCATTTACAAAATGTAGTTTATTTTTGATATTTTTAGCTTACCAACAATTCTACAACAGGAAAGGTATTTTTCTTACTGTCAAACTAGTTAGATAGATTAGTTTGACAGTAAGAAATAACCTTAAGAATTTAAATTAGAATCATCGATACAACTCGTTAACTTAGAATTGGGCTCAAATATCATGATTTCATGACATAGTCATTCAATAGGATAATTTGACACAGGTTTAATTTGTTACAGAGTTGTAATATTACTGTATTGTTGTACAGTCGCCAGCACATGAGATTATACATAAATAATCAGCCTATAATGTTCCCACTGCTGGGACACAGGTCTCCTCTCGGTGACAGGGAGTGGATCGTAATCCACCACGCGGGCCCAGTGCGGGTTGGTAGATGTCACATGTCTTAGAATTTTTGGTTCTAGGACATGCCGGTTTCCTCACGATGTTGTCCTTAACCGTTATGAGAGCAATGGTGATGAAATAATTTACACAAAATAAAGCGCCTGTCTGGGTTCGAACCTACGACCTGCAACTCGGTAAGTCGCAGCCGTTACCACTGAGCCACCACTGCTCTCGGGCAGGTTATACGAAACTGTCAAATTTCTCCAAATGATTTTAAATTTTAAAAGTTCAAAATCGAATGAGAAAATTTGTCAGTGTGTGGTAACTTGACCTGCTGCTATGTGTAGTGTGATTTTAATTCCGTAAATACATTTATTATTTGTTACGGTTGCGAATATCACGGGCTACTCTAGCGCTTTGTAAAAAATGCGCGTATATAAATGCTACCGTTACCGGGTGATGGTGTGTGCCGTAGCACACTTCTGTGCATATCGTGAATGCTCTGCCTTCGCCGTCGCGTCGCTACCACGCTGCTCGGTCGAGATGAGGGCTCCTCGTCCTTAGACAAAAACAAATTAATTATATAGATTTCTTTGTCGTCTATAACGGTACATTTAAATGACATGGATTATTGTTGTAGTTACCCATAGTGGTTGCACTGAAATGAATCAGTTCATTTAATGACGAGAATCCTGGTTCGGGCCACGAGGAAATGTCGAAGGGCCAGTGGCCGTTTAGTTATAGATATGTTTACAGTTCTAGCGACCCTTATTCGCAAAATTTTGATGACTTGGCAAACATCGAGAGTTCTTATTATACACATTTATAAACCTTCCGGAATAAATTCTCTAAATGATAGAGAAAACCGCACCAAAATCTGCTGTGTGGCTTAGAAGAACCACGCGGTCACAGACACATGAAAAGCGACTTTAAATTATAATATGTATAGATTATTTATTACCTGATCAGCCTTTGAAAAGGACAAACTGTCACGTCTGAAACAAATAAAAACACAATTATTAGTGTTTTTGTGAAGAAAACAAGTTATCATACATTCTTTTTTTACTAGTCGTGCCGCTGGACGGGAATTCTCACCGGCAAATGACGAACTTACGGAAGTTCGGTTAAATAGAACGGCCAATTGAACGTTTGTAAACGTTCATTCGTTTGTTCTATTTAACCCTTTTAGGGGATGAATTTTCAACAACCCTTTCTTAGTGCGCACCTACGTTATATACGGATCTCTTATGCAAAGTTTAATAGTTCTAGTAGTTTCTAGAGCTAGACCATAGGTTCTCAACCTTATTTTACCCACCACCCACTTTAAAGCTTTAATTTTTTTCTTGTGCCCCCAGTTTTTTTTACTTACCATCTGTCATGAATCTGTAACAACTATTGCCACGATTATATTTACACGTGTATAGTCGTAAGATTCCCATCTCTACGCCCCCTAATTTTTTCGAGTCTTTTTACTGTTCCCCTGAAAGTCTCTAACGCCTACGAGGGGGCATTGTCGCCCCGCGAGGGGGCATTATCGCCCACGAGTGGACATTATCGCCCTCGAAGAGGCATTATCGCCTACGAGGGGCCATTATCGCCCACGTTGAGGACCCAAGTTCTAGACCCAGCGGTTTAGGCTGTGCGTCGTATGCCAGTGAATTAATGCATTTAATATTTAATGAAGTAGGTTAATGTACCCTTTGCTGTGTGTCATAATCGGACTGCTTCGGTTGGATATATCCTCGTCGACGTCCATGAAAGGATCGTCTGATTTCTGCCTAGACTCAAACATGGCTTCCACGCTGTTGTGATCTGAAACAAAATAGGAACTACTTTCAAACTGTTCACAGATTGATAAGCTACATATAATGCTTAATTATTAATATTTGTAGTATATACATAATTAACTTTCTTGTCACATCTTCATACTTATGTTTACGGTTTATGGATACAGTATTTTCATCTCACGAAGCGACGGCGCGACACGGGCTTTACATGTGGTAACCAAGTGTATAAACACGTTGTGAATGTGTGCGTGAAAACGAGTAGCGGCGGCACATAATACACACGCGCATACGTGCACACACACACACACACACACACTTCCGCCATTGTCTTGGACGGTACAGTGAGCTCCTTCACTTACACACACATTTTCACAGCGTTTTTGTACACTTGGTAATCTCAAGTAAAGCGCGCGGCGCGACGAATTAAATTAGGTATCGAAACTTCGCGGATATGATGACTACATAATATCTAAACACGATAACCAGAGATCGAATATTTAGATGCATTTACCTAGTTATTTTTTAGAATTGAAGCATGCTTCTTAAAATAAAAAAAATCCCGGGATGCCAGGAACACCGGGAATGCATAACTAGTCGTTGTCGAATAGCCAAGCAGTAAGAAAATAAAGAAAAACACAAAAAAAAAATACACTCGAAGGCATGGCAAGCACAGCGACGAATGCAATTATTGTCATGAAATAAACTAAGGGATCTAAGTATTTGTCGGGTTGGCGTACAAGCAGGTATAATTTGCCGTCTCACTCGCTCACTCGCTAAATGCTTACCGACGCTTTCTATTGACGTAACGGCGCTAAAATATACCCTTTATTTTTCGCTATGTGGAGAAATGAAAGAAAATTAACCGAACTTCACTAAGCACAATGTTTTTTAACAGTTTGTTTCAATAGATATCTACATGAATTATTATCTATATTAATATTATAAAGAGGTAAAGTTTGTGAGTTTGTAGGGGGTATTCTCTGGAACTAACGGTAGAATTTGAGAAATTCTTTTTGCCTTTGGTAGCCCAATTCTTGAGGAAGGATATAAGCTATTTAACATCACGCTATGACCCTCAGGAGCCGAGCAAAAAGAAAAAAAGTCAGAAAGAACGCTAACCGAAAACGAAGTAACAGTGCGGGCAGGCGATGCGATGCGGCGGGGTGGGTCGGGGGAACAAGAAATTTCACGCGAACGACGTCGCGGGTAGAAGCTAGTTCTAAATATACGTAGAACGTTATCTTAGCTTGACGTTGTTACCTATGGCAGTTTCGTATCCACCTACCTACTTCACAATATAAGGTAGGTATATAATATGTATCCGGTTCTATAGTCAGAAAAAAAGGCATTTGGCAATTCCAGAATCGCGGGATTTTGACGGTCGATACAAAAGTGCATTCCATATAAGCCAACATATGAAAGTAAGTAAATATAGATCCGATGATAGAATCGGATGTATATTTACTAAATATTTTGTCTATCCCAGAACCTCGAGATAACTTTAAAATATAAAAGAGAAATAATTTTTCGATACAAAAGCGCATTCCACATTAGCCAACATCTGAACTTTAGGTGAATATTGTATCCGAAAACCGATCTCTAATGATAACAAAAAAGAAAATTATTTTATGAAAAAAAAATTTCGGAGTCAACGACCATTTTAGCGTAGTTAAGTACAGTCGAACGTTTGTAAGCACTGAGACTATGGAATCTTTTGATTTTATAATTTTGTAAAAGGTGGGTTCTGGTAAACCGAACTCACTCTCGTGTTTCATTTTGCGATTTCCCGCTCTCGAACGCATGAAATTCACTATTTTAAGTTTATCACTTAACGACAATACTTTGATTTTCCGTATTCACATTTTGAGTACACGACCTTTCTTCGCAATTGATACTTATCAACTGTAGTAAGTTCGACAAAATAAATAGGACGCTACTGTAAAGGTTGTCTGCAAAAGTCGACCTATGTACCTTATGTTGTGCAGGCTGAGTAAAATAACTCTGGTTGCATTCGAAGGGTCGAGCAAATTTAGAAAAAGCTTTCAAGTAATTTGAATTAGGTTTTTATTAAGCCAGTGAACAAATAGGCGCGTTGATATAAACACGAACGCTTGGAATAAACGTAATAATTAATTATAAAATTGTTTGCCCGCCTACGACCCCGTAGTAATTATAGTACACAACGAACGTGTGGCCATTCGAAAAGAATACAACACAAAAAATATGATATAGATAAAATCAGATTCTCGAGTCGTCGCGGCCTTTGAAAACTTCTTTGCAGAGATTCCCGTATCGACTACTAAATCTCTAAACTCCTCACCTACTGCTGCAGAGTCTTTACTTAAAGAAAACGTTCCAGTTTGTGATTCTGAATACAAAAAGGGCAATACGTTCAATTTATAAATTAAGTCCCAGACACTTCCTCAGACACAAATTTAAAGAGATTAATATAATGAGTGTGCCTTCTCAGTATATTATGAAAATCTTTTGTTTGCACATAAAAATATTAATCTTCTTAAAAAATACAGTGATATCCATAATATAAATACTAGGAACAAACACAAATTTGTTGTTCCTACAAACAGGCTCAAGAATATAGGTGGCTCGTTTAGATGCCTATGTATACGCTTTTATAATAAACTTCCTAGCCACATTCAAGAACTAAGCCTTAACCTTTTGACCGCCACGTCAAAAAAGAAAAAGCGTGCCCTCGGCGCTAAGCTATGAATTCATCCTTTAATACCTACAAAACTGTAGTGAGTTCGAAATTATATCGATAAAGTACTAACTATTTATTTTTTAACCTACAGTATGTTTTAAATAAAAAGTCTATACCGGAAAAATATAATACAGGGGTTTTATTTCATCCCGCTTTGTCCTTTATGACCGAAATCATAATGATATGTATCACAGTTTCGGCGTTGAATCCACAATTCAGAACAAAAATCGATAAAACCAAGTCAATACCATCACAGCACTATGTTCAATCTTGACGTACTTTCTTGTCATCTTATGATGACAGTGGCGTAGCTGGCACGGCTTTTTTTAATTTGCTCGCCTCTGTACTAGAGGTGCGCAACCGATATTTAATAATAATATCGAAATAATAATAGGTACCTATTTAGTTCTAATAGTTTCGTATTTTTCGTTAGTGTCCGTTTCACTGATATTCTGTTTCATATTGTGGAAAAACTTTTGTAAATATGAGAAATTAGATCAATATTATTATTTGATAATGCAATAAATAAATTGAGACATGAACCATCGGTTTTTTGTAATGTATTTTTTATCACAAAATAATTTATAACAGGTAAATATCTATTAAACGGGTTTGAATTTTTTGGCTGGACTAACTACCGCCATTTTGGCATATTTTTCAAAGTAATAAAGCGCATGTGATCTTTAGTAGAGCTAGAAGGTTAAGATGGAACCGTCAGGGTAGCCCGCGAAATTAAATTTTTCTTAGGTTTTTTGCAATTTGCAGGCCAGTGCTAGGTTGTATGTTGATTAAAATATTATTCGCGGCTGGAAGACGTATGTACCTAGCTACAGAATTAAAATCATCAAAATCATCAATAAAACCCTCCAAGTTCATAAAGGTCGAGGAATGACTTTCAAGGTCAAAGTCATTCCTCGACCTTTACTTTTATTTTGATATCTCATATCTCGGAAACGTGACACTTTAGAACTTTTTGTCTCATACACAACTTGTTTGTATTGATTCCAGCTATCGATTATTATAGGTCCAATGCGTGGCCGCTACATTGAAAAAAAAAATAATAACGGCGGAAGTTAATCCGGCCACCACTCATATTCACTTCACTTCACTACTCATATTATAGTCATCCATTATTAATAATATTTTAATAACAGTAAACGAACTACTCTATTCAAAAAAATTCCGCGTATGACGCCATGGGACTGTCAAGCATAGACGACTGTGGCGTTCCCGGCACAGACAATACAACAGTGTGATAGAGATGGGCATTACAGTCATTACAATTAATCGATAATCAACTAACACTCGACTTATAGAGAGTGCATAGTTCAGTATTATAAAATTTTCTTGATTTCTTGAACGTAAAAGTTCAGTATGAAATGTTTTATTTATTTACTAGTGCAGAATTCAGAGTAAATTAAATATAACGTAAGTTGCCGTCGAGGTCGATATTCCTGTTATATTGACTACCTGCATCACTACGTGTCCTGTTACGGTGACTGTGGCGTCGAGGGCACTATGTTTTTCGAACTTTATGACTGGTTTTCGTTTTTGTCATCTTACGTTACTAAATAAGAAATCTAACGAAAGCAGTTCACTTCAAATAAATTACGAAGAGTCAAGGTACATAATTAACAAGGGAAATTAACAAAAAAATGCCGCATTATGACATTTATTTATTTACGTATAAAATTCGGTCACGCTGTCGCGACCGTGGCGTGCTGGGCACATTTTGGTTTGTCGTCTATACACGACTGTGGCGGTCAAAAGGTTAATAAATTCAAATCTTTTATAAAGAGGAAACTATGCCAGAAACCCTATTATACTGTCAAAGACTATATTGAAGACAAAAAGGCTTGGGATTAAGCTGCTCCAATAAATTTACAGAGGGAAAACTTTTAATCTTTGCTTTATGTATCTATACCTTTTACATATACAATGACATGAATATTTACTGTATAAAGTATTATATTATTTTAATTATTGTGATTTGGAGGACTATGTGGGTAATTGGTCCGGTTTTAATCTTGTTCTGGCAGTTTGAGTAGTTTATGTGGCCTACCCAAATGTCCTTTCTTTGGTATTGTTCCTCGAATCGTTGAGCTCCTTAGTTCTGAGTTGAGCTGCACGGTCACTGACAAATGCGTGCACTGACTGGACAGGTCCACTCAATCTGTGTGGTTCTTTCCTCAAAAGACCATTTCAGACACAAATCTACACGGTAAAAGTGTTTGTACAAACCTACTTACACAAATAAAATCATTTATCATTTAACCGCCTACCAAAAAACACTAAAAACTTTGTAGTGTTTTTTGGTGACAAAAAACTATAAGTAATACCGACTTCCGATTTTTATGTATTTTTTACTTTGTAGGGATTTTTGTTGTAAAAACGTTTAAATTGGTGAACATACATACAAAAATTAAAACAAATACAGCCGAACATATAACCTCCTTCTTTTTGGAAGTCGGTTAAAAATGACAGGACCTGTCAATTACTCTCACTTGTAGAGTTTTCTCAAGTATCCAGTTCTCACTCACCCAGGTTTGACTGTACTTGAAAATATCAATTAAGAAAGAAAGTCTTTTTTTGTAAACTTCGCAGACGTGAAGGGTATCGATATCTAAACACGATAAAACAATTAAAAGTGATTTTCGATCGATTTTTTATCACGTCTGCGGAGTTTCGCTAGCTAATTTATAATAGGCTATATCAATCTATTTATTTTATATTTTTAATTCATTGTTTACACCGTTATAATCAGTGATCGCATAATCGGGCGCTTATAATATACCTAAACTTCTTGTCACGAAAGAATAATATGGATGCACATTCCTTTTTGAATAAATAAGTAATCGCGGATCCGTTTGAAATTCCTGAGATTGCTAAAAATGTTACCTGCATACAAAATATAATAGTTAGGAACTAGTAGAAAAAATATTAATATTTTTTAGTCTACTGTTCGCATGCATAACAAAAAAAAACGACTTTAAAAAAAAACTACAACGTGAAAAATAACTTTAATTTCGGAAGTCTGTGGAAAAAACTAAAATACAGATTCAAAGACACCGACTTCCGAAATTAAAGTTATTTTTCACTTAGTAGTTTTTTTAAAAGTCAGGTTTTTTTTAGCTTTCACTTTTTTTACTTCAGCGGACGTAAAGTTTGGATTTCAAACAAAATAAGACGACGTCATGAATGGATCTGTTCTCGGCAGATTATCCGATTGTGCTTTTACAAAACCACTTTCTTCAGTCATTCTCTTAAATGATTTCTAGTCTCACTAGTATACAAAAAATTACACTTAAACAATAACTGAATTCACAACACACACGTTATTACTATGTTTTCTAATCAAAAGCCTGCAATGCTATACACATGTATGTAAGCAATACGAACTTCTTGACATAGTATTTGACGTCAAGTTCTGTTTTAACCAATGGTGTTGCGTTTCACAAATTTGAATTTCCCTTGCTTAATTTGCATTTTTATTTATTAATATGAAGCAATTAAAAATAAATGAATGACTAAAATATTGATTTAGTTCAAATGTCGGGCCAATAAAGATTCTGAATAAAAATATTTGAACCAAATTTAAATAACATGCATTATTCGGGTTTGCCCAAAAAACTACGAATTTTACCGGAGGTTTTATTAGTCATGAGTTCATCACGGTGGTGAGTGGTGAACCGTACGCGCGGCTTACTTTGTATGTACAACCGTAAACATGTCAGATATCGCTCTTGGGATATTCCTTACCTCCAAACTCATGTTTACCTTCGCCGAACAAGCGCTTAGAGTCGTGCAGACTCTGTCGTCTTCGTCGGGACAAGTCGGCGAGAGCGTCGATGGACGGGCGAGATTTACCCACTAGCTCTTCAAGCTCAGCCACTCGTGCCTGCAAAACAAAAAAGGACCGCTTGTGTTTTGTGTATAAAGGCGAGGTTAACCCAGAATTGGGTTACCTTACAACAAATCTCAGTGCGATAGAGAGATTTGTAAATGAGGATAGTAAATATCAAATCCGGTGTCGGCGACGAGACCCTATCTGAGCACTATGGCGCAAGTAGTGGCGGGACCGCCGAGCAAAAGTAACGTAGATTATTAAGTTCACTAGTTAGAAAAGTTTAAAAAAGGATTTATTTAATGTTTCTATATTCTAATTAGTTTATTTAACTCACATTTGTTATTAGTTTTTGTATTCCAAACAAATAAGACTGTATTGAAAGGATTTCTTACAAGAATAATGTTGTTCACGTATAATTCCGTAAGTTGAAAACTCACTTTTTTGTTTATGGACGGATTTTGATAATTTTTGTTTTTAAAGATAGGTTTAGTCACAAAACTAATATATCCGTTTGAATTGTAAGAATCGGGCCATTAGTTTAGAAGATATAAGGGATTTTCTATAGTGAAAATGTGCCAACCTATGTTTTTAACAGTTTTTGTTCTAGAAACTTTTTATTGTTAATAGTTACGTTCCAAATTAATGTTTAATTAGATTAAGGACATAATAAGGTATAATATATACAAAAATTGTAAGGATATATCGATAAAATATAATAAAAAACGGCTTGACAGATTTCGGCTAAAGGGAAAATTGCAAGCAAAAGGGCCTCAAAAATCGCGGTCCTCATTAAGGTAACGTAGGCCGGCCGCTCCGTGTATAAATTCAGGGCCATTTGCCGGCAAAAATCAGTCGCAGCTCAGCCGTCGAAGAGGCAACAACTAGCAAGAAGCCGAAATCTGCCAACAAGAATTAAGAAGAAATTCTGGATTTTATTTCACCGCCTCTTCGCTGCCCATCTCTCCGTGGTCCTCCTAGTGGGTGTACCCCTACTAATCTACGCATTCAGGGGTGCGTGGTGACGTGTGTCGCCAGCGAGGTAATAGGGAAACATACGTCAAAAACGTGGGAGACTGTCCCAGGCAACCGTAAGGTACTGAACATACCCCGGTAGCCGCAACATCCGGTGTTATAACCGCCGAAAAACTGTCATCTTTCAGTCTATCGACATGACGTCCAACCTATCATCCCACAGGCCACGGCTGGACATAAGGACATTATTAAGACCAAAGCTTCGACACAACGGCCTGTCCTGCTTGCATGCGGTGGATTCCCGCAACATTTACAGAGTCATCGGTACATCCAATCTAAGCCTTCCGGTACGCGGTCGCAAATAGGGAACTTTTCTTCCCTATTGGCTGCCTGTTGTAAAAGCAATTGATTTATAACTACACTTGCGACCCGTCCCTGGGGATCTACTCTCTATAAGCGAAATCCGTAGTTCCGTGCGAAGTTACGGGCATTTGCTACTCCGTATCACCTACAGACACACTTCGAGACCCGAACTAAAAATTATGGCAACACCACTTGACAGTTATCCTTACTCCCAATGTGTTATTGCCCGTCCGGGAAAGTTAATTAATCGGGAGTAGGGTTCACTTTTAAGTATCGAACTACTTTCGGGCGGGCCCGCATCCTCGCTGACGGACTTAGGAAGCAGGCCCCCTGCTACGCACGGTTTTTACGAGTTGACAAAACATCGTTTCTTTATTATATGTAAGTTTGATATTTATGTTTATAATACAAATAAACCTTCCGGATTACATTTTCTAAATCATGGTGTAAAACCGCATCAAAATCCGTTGCGTAATTTGGAAGAACACTGTCGCTTATACAGACAATTCAAATCAAATTATTTTATTTCACATAAACCTACATGGGCACTTATGAAACGTCAGAAGCTAGGTGCACGGTTCCAATTGGTTGTTTCCTATGGAGAAGACCTGGCAAGAAACTTCACGATTACTCTTTTAAAAGTAATTGGCTTTTACAATGTTTTCAAATAAGTGTTTATACATATGGGAGGACAGTGTAGGCCTGTCAACAGGTAGGTACCTGTTGACAGGCCTACACTGTCCACAACACAACACTGTACTGTACTTAACAAGATAGAAGACATGAAAAGCGACTTCAATCTGTAATATGTATAGACAACAATATCAAACATACCTCCAAAGTTTCCTTAGACTTCCTCAATAGCTCGATTTCACTGTCGTCAGGGTTATGCAGGCAGCTATTGTGTTTCAACTCTTCTACCTGTTTGGTCTTCTCACTAATAGTCTTGTCGTCTTCGTTCTTCTGTTTTTCTAGCCTGAAATTCATTTATAACCATTTACCATCACGGCTGTTTTTATCTAAGAGGTTGGGCTTGGGAGGTGTACACTCCCGAGGCCCGCAGCGGCGCGGCAGGCGTTGCGGAAGGACCGTACGTTTCCGCGACCCCCGGCGTAGGTGTGAGATGGAACACCGGGGTGGTTTTTAGTCAGTAAGAGTCTGACAGACACTGCCGCCCGCCCCAGGGCGGCGGACATCCATGAGGATTATCCACCCCGGAAACTAAAAAAAATAAAAATGGGAGGTGTACACTCGCACTGGCCCCATCAAGTCCACACAATGGGGGGCCAGCCTATTACCACCAATAGCACAACAAATCCAGACTGGCATTCCTAATAAATTGATACACACAATAGCACTTTGCTCGACCTGGGCATCGAACCGAGAACCCTCCGCAGGCAATCGTGCTGGCGACCACTAGAACAACTAGACCAGTACATTTATTTACACATGGTTTGTCTAAGCAGTATCTCTGTCACTGTGGCGCAACTGTAAAGCTGTAAGAGCAAGACAAAGACAAGACAATAATAATGTTATATTAGCGAAATCACATAACTTATCAACTTAATTCGAGGCAACACGGAATCATTAATGGTTCTAACAAGGCTTACCCAAAATTCGAAGGCATTTCTATATCGATTCTTTTAAATTGATGTGATTATTTTATAAAAATAAATTATGACAAAAAATATTTGATTTTATGTGTAATTGATGACATAGGAAAAGATTAAATATTAGGTTACCATGGTAAAGATTTATTTACTTACAGACGTTGCCACGACATACAAGCAACAATGCTAAAGGATTTTTGTTTGGAACTGTATGTAATAGTATTTCATTAGTTGAAAGCTAGTTAAGATGGCTTTGATTGAAGCTACAATCGAGTTGGCGCCTGTGGACGTCATGTGTGTCAATGCAATTTTAACAAAATAACTTTTCTTTTTTCGTACTACAGGTGTTCTATCTCACGAAGTCCGCGCAGCCTCGGTTGTAATAGTGACGTGCCCTGATATGCGTATTTGTGTGCGTGAATTTAGGTAGCGTTAATTGCAGACCGCCTCGTCGCACAGTGGAACGAAATCAAAAAGTGCGGACTTAAGATTCGCTTGTACATTTTTTAAATCTACATACTAATACAATACTTTTATGTCATGTGACTTTTTTTTACTAACCCATTACTTTCAAAGTTATACCTCTTTTAATATTGTATGATTTTTTTCTATACTTAGTATAATATTAGAATTGTATTGCTAAAAAGTACGTTTAAAGATTAAAGATTATGCCGAAGCCACCATGAAATTGTGCGTTGATTTGTATAAATGGTATTACATGCCTGCAAGTGTACCTACATAAAGTTCTTGCTCACGGAGCAGCTAATATTGAACATTTTGAAAATTATCGGAAGAAGCTGCTGAAGCTCGAAATAAAGACTTCAGGAGATATCGTGCACATAATTCGAGAAAATTCTGTAGAAAGGCTACTAGAAAGGCTATTCTGAATAATTTGCTAAACTGCTCTGACCCAAATATTTCAAAATACGTCATAAACTATAATGACTAAAAAATATAACTAAACGATAATGATCAGGTGTAGACTCATAATTGCTTAATGAACCCGAATCTGACTCTTCTGAATATTATATGATATATATCGCTTCTTCTACCCATCCTTGACTATTCATTATTACCTACTGTATAACGTCCTGGGGTGGTGCCGCTAAATCAATTTTACTGCACAAAGAACGCGCCCAAAGAGCAGTTTTAAAGGTTGCTACTTTTCGTCCATTTATATTTCCTACACACCAGCTGTATATGGCATGTAAGGTGCTAACAGTACGTCAATTATTTATTTTGAATGTAGTTTTATTCCAACACACTGAACTTTATTTTAACCCAGTACCTTCAGATAGGAGAAGAAAAGATTTGGTTTGTGCTAACTCTCAGACTAAACATGCTTTTGCTAATCGATTTTATTTATTTTTAGGACCCTACTTATATAACCAGTTTAACCGAGTGCTAAAGATTTATAGTTTAAGTTATAATAGGTGTAATTTACTAGTACAGGAATATTTGGCAAAACTCAATTATGCACACGGAAAAACTACTAGAAATTTTAAAATAAAATCTATCTACCTGCTCTAATATAAGTCTCTTCCTTTACCTAATTAATAATAGTCTCCACTTATTCTACTTTAATATTATTCGTTAATTTATTTAAACGTAATATATCTTACGTATCTTGTTTGAAAAAAAAAAAAAACTGAAAATATTATAATTTCTTTTTCAATTTTGCTTCTAATACATTTATTGTTGTCTTCTCTTTAAATGTTGGATGTAAATTGATGGCCTGAAACACAGGTTTTTCATAGACCTAGATCAGGCAGGTCTACATTACAGTTAGGATTTAACTTTCCTTGATTGTAATTAATGTAAATCATATTTTTGCTGTACTTTATACTTGAATAAAATTTTATTATTATTATTATATTTGGTTTGCGCAAATATGACCATGTTTCCGAATTTCGTGTGAATCTCAAGTGGTTACCAATTTGCCTTCGCCGGAACGCTCATATCCTTTCTCTTTTGTATAATGTGCTCTTCTCCCCTTCCACCCCTCTCTATCTTAAGAAACGTTTCCAGTTTCTTTGCGACTCCCACACGAAATTTCTAAGGTCATCAGATAACTTGAAGCTTAAAATGCCCTATGCATTCCACAACTTTCCTCGACAAATCGTTTACTGTCCAGGCCGCTCGTTTGTGGAATGCATTGCCAGTTGAAATAAAACGCGCGCCGTCATTGCTTGTGTTTAAAAGACTCGTGAAGGAACATTACTTTTCATTGTGATCTTGTTCTCGTTATTGTAATTATCTATAGTCTTCATTTATTTTCGTTGCTTATAAATTTATATGTACGTATTTATGTATCTATTATTTAGGATAGGTTGTGTATCTATTTTATGTGTATCTATTTTAGTGTATTGTATAGATACTTATTATTTGCACCAACAACAGCCCCATTTTATGTCCAGGAAAATCTCTGTCCATTCCAAGGTTGCCTGGAAGAGATCGCAGAAAGCGATAAGGCCGCCCATTGTATATTAAGTAGTGTTCAATTTTATTTTTGTTGTTATGTTTTTGTGGTGTACAATAAAGAATATATAAATAAATAAATATGGTACCTTTGTCAAAGGACGAAGAACATTTGCTGTAGTGGATTAGACTTATTAAGGAAACCACTGATAAAAAAAAAACGCGCCTAGTTCTCTACCTCTGGGGTGGTGTGGAATAGAGAATAAAAAAATATAAAAAGTGATTCTTAGTTGGACAACAGGGGCAAATCCGAATCCTGAGATATCAGAAAATTTTGTTAGGAAACTTTAACGACACGCGGGTTTGCGACAATCGTCGAGAGGATCCGGCAATTGGGCAATTGGGCCATGTGTTTTCATGGTCCTCGGAACGCGCCACCGTCGGGTTCCCAAAAAACGGTAGGAAGGGTTCACATCGGCGTCGAGTCGACGATGTAGTATGAATATGATGACCTGGGACTCGTCCTCGACAGCCGGTGGAACTTCGTGAAGCATTTCCGACGTTTGGCTCCCAGACTGGAAAGGGCCGGGGCTGCCTTGAAGCGGCTCCTGCCCAATCTAGGAGGTCCAAACGCCTCCTGCCGGAGGCTCTACGCGGGGGTCGTTCGGTCCATGGCCGTTTACGGGGCACTGGTGTGCTCGCGTTCCTTAAGACGGCGGCCAGCCCGCCCGTTAAACGCGTCCCAAAGCTTCATGGCCACCCGGCTGGTCCGGGTATACCGTACGGTCTCCGGTGAGGCGGCGGGCCTCCTTGCCGGATTACCGCCATTATATCTAAACCATAATCACACATCAAAACTCCCAGTTTAGATGTGTGATTATAGTTTAGATATGGCCACAAAATTAAAAAAAAAATATGCCAGAGAAAGTTTGATTATTTCTCTCGGGAGTTCTCTAGATAAATATATTTTTTTTCTTGTATTTGAGTGTGTGACTCTTCAAACACTCAAATACAAGAAAAAATGTCATAGCCCTCTTAAGCTAAACTTGTCTAAGACGCAGTCATTTCCTTTTTTTTTTAAACAAGTTTTTTAACAATACTGCCCATTTTTTTCAAATGATTGCTAATCATCTCCAGTAAAAGTTGTTGTGCAAAAGGGATACCCAACATGTTTAGGGAATATTACTCCATTAAGTCTCCGCTGGGTCCGCCATGTCGGGAGTTTGATGACTGTCATACAGATATTTCAACGATCATTCTTGCAAAAGATGTCAAAATTACTTTAAGAAATATGACAGGTGGAAAATTTCCCAGCCATGACGGGCTCAGTGTCGAACATCCGAGAAATGCTGGTATCCATCTACCTCGAGTGCTTGCCATGATTTTTAATCTGTGCGTAAGCCACATATACCTTCCTCACGGACTGATGCAGACGTATCCGACGACATTCCACACCATGGAGTAAATAAAAAATATCAAGATTTTATTTTACCAGTGTCGGCATAACTTTAGAGTTGATAATTATGACAGAGGGGCATTAAATTACACTACGTATACTATACGTGTTTAGCGCGTTAAACACGCGCGCGACACGGTTGGCGCAGTGGTTAAGCGATTGACTGCTGCGTTACGTGTCGCGGGTTCGTGTATGACCTGCAAGTAGTTGTTCCGTGTCTGGCTGTTTGTGTACGTGAGTTTAAATGTTTGTAAAAGCACCCACGATACAGGAGAAATTCCTAGTGTGGGGCAACATAAAAAAAAATATATATATATATAGAAAACTCACCTCATTATCATTCTGGTCTGAATCTCGGCGGTCTTCTCATGCGTTTTAATATTAGTCTCCAGTCTAGAGCATTCTCTACATTTATCTTCAAACTTTTTCTTGAGCTCCATATTCTGTATCAACCAATTCTTCGCTTCTACATTAAAATTGTCTATTACCATACCATTCTCACGTACAGATTCTCTTAGTACTAAAATATCTGAAGTCATCTTATCCATTTCTATGTTATTCAGTTTAATAGTCTCACCAGACTTTAGCAATTCATTAGCGTAGGAATCCTTTTCTTTAACTATTGCTTCATTCATTGCTTTCAAGCGTGCAATGTCATTTTGCATTACTTTTACAGTTTCTATCAGTTCAGTAAATTCTTTTATTTTGCATTTATTTTGTGTATCGATATCCAGTTCAAGTTTTTCAATCAACTTTTCTTTCTCATCGACGGTACCCTTTAATATTTTTACTTCTTCTGATAACTTTTCGATAAGATCAACGTTTGCTTTATTTTCTTTAACTTTGCTTTCGTATATTTCATTCAAATCTGTATACAATGCACTTTGGGTTTGTAGTTTGTTCTGTATGTCCACAAAATCAATGGTAACAGCGTTATTAATTTCTTGTAAGTATTGACTACGCGATTGAAGTTCCCGTATTTTATTTTCTGTTTCTTCTATGGTCCGTTTTGAATTCTTTACTTCTAAGGCAAGATTTTCTTTCTCCTTTTCTATATCGGGGCTAGTGCTGTTTTTGTGTTGGGTAATGACGTGCTCAAACAGACAGCCAATATTAGCGTTAGCTGGCAATGTCAAATCAATATCTTGATTTTTAACTACATTTAGTTCGACTAGTTTTTTATAAACTTTGCTAATTATTTCAGTTAATTCTTTATCTTTTTGGACTATGTCTAACGTGACTGCATTGCTTATCTCTTGGATGTTCATTTTCTGTTTCTTGAGTAAATTGTATTCTTCTTCTTTGGCAGACAACTGGCACTTCATCTGCTCTAAGTTTTCGTTGACAGAACTTAATTCCTTAGTAACACTCTCCATGTGCGCTTGTAACTTGGTGTATTGCTCCATAATTCCGGTAAAATCAGTTTGATGCTTGTTTACAATGTAATCGAAAAGAGTTTCAATCATTTTCATGCTGGAAAAACCTAGTTCACTGTCTAAGACTTTAAAGAAATAGTCTTTGTACATATTTACCAGTTTAGTTACGTCTACATCAGTAAAACTAATCATCTCTTGGTTTAAGGCATTAATATTATAATTAATTTGCGATACAGCATTTACAAAAGCGCTATAATTTTGATCTTTCCGTTTCAATTCTATGGTTACTTGAGAATGTTCTTCTTTTAAGTTGCTGATTTGACTTTCTAACTGGCTCTTAGTTTCATCGTAATGTTTCAGTTTATTTGTTAAATTCTCTACTTCGTTACCGTGTTTAGTTATTAAGTGTTCGTAGAACGTTTTCATGAGATCGATAATTTTGATATCACGGTTGATATTTTCATTGCTTACGCCTGTTTTTTCAGCGTAGTAATTAAAACAGTCTATTTTGTCTACTTTGTACATATCTATGGGGTGTTCCTCAGGAATATCAGGCATACTACATTTTTTCGACTGAGGGCTGTTAATTGCATAGTCCTTAGTGGACGCGTACATGTTTGATTCTCCCATACTATCATCAAAATCCATTGAGAGATTGCTGCGGTCTAGATGATTTTTAATAGTGACTACATCTTCGGTAATGACCTTGCAATCTTCTTTACCCGCATCTAATTCACTTTGCAGCGTGCAGATCTTGTTATACCTCGAGGAGGTTTCAGAGTCGCTTAGACTTCTGTTGAGTTTAGTATGACTCTTTGTTAGTCTTAGTTCCATCGCCTTTAGAAGTTCGTCTTTCGATAGACACGCGGAACAGCTGTCAGAAAGCAGTTTATCACTCAACTCCTTATCTGATTGTTCTAACTTGCTGCATTTCTCTAATAGTTCAGTATTGATTTTTTTCATTCTGTCCAACTCTTTGTTCAAGTCATCGGCTTCGGATATGTTTTCCATTACTTGTGTAGATAACGAATTGTTTTCGTCTAGTAAGCTTTTTAGTTGTTCAGCCTTACTGGCAAGCGTTTGTTCAAGATTAGTAAATTCCTGAATTTTAATATCGTAATCTTTTTCTAATTTATTCAACTTCTTAACAAGATGAACGGTTGAGGGTGTTTCTAGCATTAGATTGTTATATTTTTGTTCAATCTCAGCTTTGTGGGATTTCACGTCCAACAGTTCTCGAGAAAGTGATTTTATTTCGTCTTTTAGTTCTTCCTGTGCATGTTGTAAGTCTGCTTGCTTTTTACATTTATCACACTCATAAAGAGCACTAATTTCATTATTTTTAGGAACTTGATTGATATTTACATGGCCAACATTATTTATCTTAATGGGACTAATTTGTGCATCTGTCATTGATTGTTTCATTTCAGCGTATTTATTTACTAACTCGCGTAGTTTAACGTTTTCGTCTTTCAAGATATTTAATCTCTCATACATGTTCATGTCATGACTTAAAATTTCAATTTGATTCAACTCGTTCGTTTGGCAAGAAGCTTCATTGTAGAACTGAGTTAAATCTAAACAAGTTTCATCATTAGCTGTCAAAGTGTTATCCGCGGCTGTAGTTATTGTAATATTTGTATCGAGCATCAAAAGATCCCCGTCTAAAGTAGATTCATTTTTAAAGATAGGAAGAGTAGTACTACTGTCTAGTACATCTGGTAATGAATATCGTTTATAACTGGCGTTTTGTTGGTCGGTTATCAACGGATCTCCTCTCAACAAAGTCATTAGTTCACGCAGTTGCTTCTTAAAATCAGGTATATCTCTTTGGCACACATTGTGAAAACGGCTGTGGTGATGTTGTAGTCCAATAACCTGTGATTTTAAAGCTTTATTTTCGGCGGTAGTAGTAGCTGTTAAGATTGACAGATTTGTTTTATGATTAATAATTTTCTTTTGCAATTCGTGCGCAGGTGCAACGAGAAGTTGTATTTCACTGCGTGCTTCTTTTTGTTCTTGAATAAGATATTGGTTAACAGCTTCCAACTGCTCTAAAAGTTCAGTGATTTCAAAGTTTTCTTTTCTAATGGCTTCCAGTTCTGAAGAGAGTTCATTACATTTGCATTCGACTATGTCATTTTGTACAATATTATCTGAAAATTCATTTGAACTTGTAGTTGTAGTGTTCGATTCAACATCTTTAGGTTGTATGGAGTCAAATATTTTGTTACAGCATATCGTTGTTAGGCTAGGAGGAGACGATAGATCACTACACTTACTACTTTTAGGGATTTGCTTTATATCAGCTGCATTTTGATTGTCAATATCATAAGAGTCTTTGTGTTCATATGTTATTATTGAGTTCGATTCAGGTTTCTTTCGAACAACTACAATGCTATCTTTAAGTTGTTCGTTTTCTAATTTTAATGCATCTATCTGCTGTTTCATTATAAAATCTTGACTTATGAATTGTTCTTTCCAGTCTTTAACTTTGTCTTCCATGCTTGTTAGTTCATCAGCCTTCATTTTAAGTTCTACCTGTAGGCTTTCTAGGATTCGTTGACTCATTGACAATTCTTCATTTAGTTGTTCATTGTCATCCTTAATTTTCGCTAATTTAAACGACAATTCGCTGTGCTTGTTTTCAACCTGAGATAGTTGTTCTATGAGACTGAGATTCTGTTGCGTCAGTTCAACTATTTCATGCTGGGCTTCTAATAATATTTTATTTATTTTGATATTTTCATCATCATCATCGTTTTTCGAGCTGATAAACGTGATATGACTTCCTATTTTATCCAATGTTAAAATAATGCGTTCATGAATTTTAGTACAATCATTACCTACTTCTCCCCTTATATCGTTTTGGATGTTATAATTGATCGTAAATTCAGTTATTTTTTTGAAGACGTTATTTAGTAACTCATCTCGCTCTTGGATCGAATTGGTAAATTGTTCCTCAATGGCAATAATTTCTGAAATCTTTTCTTGTAGTATGCGTTCTTTTTCCTCTAGCCTCGTCGTAAGATCTTCAAGTACTTTTCGATTGCATGTTTCAATATTTTCTGAAGCTCGTTTTAGAGAAGCTTCCAGACTGTAATTTTCTGAAATTTTTGTATGTAACTCATTGCGGGTTATTTCGAGTTCATTGTTTAACTGGCTTATCGTTTCAGTTAAAGTTACATCTTGGCTTCTACTTTCATTGGTACTGAGGACTTCTAACTTTTCCTGAAGTGCTGTTATTTCTGAATTATGTTGTAAAGTAAGTACTTCTAACATAATTTTCAAATCATTGTTCTTCTTTGAGGTTTCTTCTATTTGTTTAACAACATTATTGGCAACATTTTCTAAAGTATTCATACTATTACTTAACACGTCAAAAACATTCACAAAGTTGTCAATCATATCTGGCACTTCTTGCATGTTACCGGACAAAGTGTTGAGTATCAGTTGTGATTTGAGGACGGCGGCTTTAGCAGTAAGCAAATAGTCTTTTGATTCTTTGTCTTCTTCCCTGAGAGAAGATATCAGATCATCTTTTTCGCTTATTTCTGTTTCTAATTCAGCAATTTTGTCTGTCATATTCTCAATTTGTTCTAACAACTGATTATTAATTTCAGATAGTTCTTTTTCTGAAAGAGCATTTTCTGCTAAGGAAAGTAAACGCTTGTCATTTTCATCTTTCAGTTTTTCAGCGGAAGTGCCGATTTCTACATTAATCTTTTCAAGTTCACTAGTTTTATGTTCTAAATTTGCGAGATTTTCAGAAAGTTTTTGTTCGACAGTTTTAAGAACATCCTTTTCATGCATTAGTTTATTGATACTTGTTATATTTTCGTATATTTTCTTATTCAACCTATCTACTTCTTTTGTTTTAGATTCCAGCTGTTCCGTTAGGGTTACATTTTCGTGTGTTACATCACTGTTCAATTGCGCTGATGTTCTTAATTTATCAATTTCTTTACTACGCGTATCAAGGGCGATTTTAAGAGAGTGAATGATATTTTTCATGTTTTCATTGCTAGCAATAAATTTCTCTTCATTAGCAATCATATTTTCAAGTGCGCTGTCATCAATGTTGATGGTTGGTAGTTTTTCCGTTTGGGTTATTTTTATTTGCAATTCTTTTATAAGACTAGTATAGGAATCTATGTCATTATTCGCGGTTTCTAAATTTTCTTTTTGGTCTTTAATCGTCGAATTTAGCGTATCTATTGTAGATTTAAGGAGAGAATTCTCACTGTCCATTAAAGAGAGTTTTTCTTTAAAATTCGTTACTTCTTCTTTGAGATTTTTGTTAAGGTCTTCTAACGAGGATATCTTTTGTTGCTGCGCAAAGATATTAGCCTCTAACTCTATGAGGGTTTGGTTTCTTAAGTTCAATTCTGATTGTGTGTCAGCGAGTAATTCGTTCAAATGGTCAGATTCATCATCATTTGTATGGATTATGCTTTCATTGTCACTATTGACAAGAGAAATATCTTTAGAAATATCCATGAAGTGTATCTCCTTGTCTAATGTGCGGGACATTACTTTGCCTATTAATTAAAATAAAAAAAGTTTAGAAATAGCCGAAATTAATACAATAATTTCAAAAGCAAATATTTTAAAATAGTCTAAGAAAGCTAATTTAGAATCTTAGATAATTAATTATCATGTTTTGGATCTACAAACTCAATGTCACAAAGTTAAAATTCCATTGCACACAACATACACTGGACAGCAAATAAACCGGGCCACCCGCTACCTTGGAACTGATTCGATTTTCTCAAAAAGTATAAAACTTACAACTATCATAGTTATACATACAGAAAATGCGTTTCATGATGATTAAAATGAATGGAAACTCATTGGAATTAATAAATTTACTAAGGGTCTTACTTCCATCAATAATAGTACTAGATTCCGATTCCGATGAGCGCTCCAAAAACGGCCCGAAAAATAAGAGCACAAATACTGACCGGTTGGCGCAGTTGGTAGCGACCCTGCCTTCTAAGCCGCTGGTTCCGGGTTCGATCCCCGGACAAGTCAAACATTTGTGTGCATACATGTCTGTTTGACCTGTGTCTGGGTGTGTATATGTATATAAGTATGTATATCAGTCATCAGGTTACCGTAGTACAGGCTCTGCCTAGTTCGGGACCTGAAGACCTTGTGTGGATGTTGTCCCATATTATTATTAAATATTTTTGTGGTCTTATTTCATTTAGTCTGGTCCAATCATAGCCAACGTTAAGACGTGAAAATGGCGCAGTACGTGTTCTAAAATTGTGTAAATAACCACCGTAAAACCAAGATTTTGGAAGGAATGTCTTTTTCTCGTTATTTTATATCAATTAGTATTTTTCATAAATTAAAAACAATTAACTAGTAAATATCAATCGATTAGCAAATATTATGATTGTTTGACCAATGTTTGCGACAGCGCGCTAACTATGGTAACAAGCATCGACTATTCTGGAACAGGGAATGCATGGAGTAGTCTTGTTATTTTGTATGTTATTTTTGAATGTAGATTTCCTAGCGACCCATTTCGGTGTGCAGAATATGTATCTATTGTCGCGAAAGAAAAAGAAGAAATAAACCAGCCTTATAAAAAATCGACGATTTATTATGATATATTGGACATGACGGGAAACACGCAAAAGCGTAGATGACTAAAAACAGCGGTTCCCAAATTGCAGGTTTATTGCAATTATCATAAAGTATTTAAATACATAGTTGGAGTAAGATAACGTTTTGATAAAATACTAAGTTGATTATGTTTCTTTTTTTGAAGATTCATCGAGTGTAATCAGCTATAAGTTCAAAATTGACGAATGATTTATCAATTATGGTATTTTTTTTAAATCCCTTTTTATGAAGTAAAAAGAATTCCTGTGGTTATTTTCATGAAATACTGAGATTGAAATGATAGAGCAGTGGTGGCCCAGTGGTAACGGCCGCGACTTACGAGTTGTAGGTCGTAGGTTCGAACCCCGACAGGCGCTTTACTTTGTGTAAATTATTTCATCACCACTGCTCCGTGCCTCGGAAAGCACGTTAAGCCGTTGGTCCCGGCTGTCATTCGTGGATCTTTGACAGTCGTTACGGGTCGTCAGAAGCCCGAAAGTCTGACAACCAGTCTTACCAAGGGGTATTGTATTACCCAGTAACTGGGTTGTGGAGGTCAGATAGGCAGTCGCTCCATGTAAAATACTGGTATTCAGCTGCATCCGGTTAGACTGGAAGCCGACCCCAACATACCTAGTTGGGAAAAGGCTAGGCAGATGATGATGATACTGAGATTGAAATATAATACCAAGAACTACGTCTAGTTCCAAAATAGAGTAAGCACGAATTTGTCAACATAAATGTGTTAACCTTATTGCTTAGATTTTAAGTTTTAATTTAGAATCTATTTATTTAAAAGAGTGTCCATGGAGATTCTTGCCCGTTCTTCTCCATAGGTACCTACTACGCTTTGGAATGGGCAACTAGCTTCATATTTCTGACTGAACGACCACTTGACAATTCAAAAGTGCCTGTAAATGGTTTAATTGAAATAAATGCTTTGAGTTTGAGTTTGAATAAATATTTTTGTACCTTTAAAAAATTACTTTTTATTTTCAAGCGACATTTTAAATTTATTGCGTTTAACCTTTCCCCGATGACAGAAGGAATTAAATTATGTACTTAAACCAAAAAAATATTGGACAGTTCGACTCCACTCAGTTCATGTCCAAGTGGCGAACCACAGTCGTAAAATTTACTTGCTTTTTTTAACACTTTGTAATTCTGACTTTAAATCATGCGTGTAAGGTTGAATTTGTTTTGATGTATATATTCAAGCGACATTTTAAATTTATTGCGTTTAACCTTTCCCCGATGACAGAAGGAATCAAATTATGTACTTAAACAAAAAAAATATTGGACAGTTCGACTTCACTCAGTTCTTGTCCAAGTGGCGAACCACAGTCGTGAAATTTACTTGCTTTTATTAGCACTTTGTAATTCTGACTTTAAATCATGCCTGTAAGGTTGAATTTCGTTTGATGTATGTTGGCCAGCGAGCTTCGGTCGTAAAAATTTATTGCTTTGTGTACATAGCTTTGTGAATACTACTTTAAGCTTTGCATTTAAGGTTGAATTTACATTAAAATATATTTATTTCAACTAGACACCCGTAAACACAATTGGTGACAGTTTTAAAGTGAAATTTTGTATGGGATTGTGTATCTAGTACTATTATTGATCAAAGGGGTCTTACAAAGAAGAGTCGTTTTCAAGTCGTGTTAAACCTTAGTAATCATAAAATTAAAAAGAAGTTTTTGATCAGTATTCCCTCCCCTTGCTCGGATAACTGCCAGCATCCTCGTATTCATCGACCTCGCAAGCCTGACGATGAAATCTTGGAGAATTGCATTCCACTCCTCTTCAATTGCGATTCGAAGCTCTGGAAGCCGTGTTGGAGCAGGTACCCGGGCTCGAACCCGACGTTTCAGCTCATCCCATAAGTGTTCTATCGGATTCAAGTCCGAGCTTCGAGCTGGCCAATCCATCGTACGACTGACGTCGCGTAGATACTGGGTCACCACATGAGCAACATGAGGCCGTGCATTATCATGCATCAACTGCATATCCTGCCCCATATATCCTGCGTAAGGTACCACATGGTCTGCGAGGATTTCAGTAATGTAGCGATGAGAAGTCAATCCACGCATGGTATAATAATATCTGGTATTCTCTTCCCGTGACAGCTGGGTCACGTGATTGGCCTAAGTATACGTCATCAGTTGCGATGCGGTTCTCAAAGTTTTTTAGTGGGGAAAAAGATAAAAATAATACAACAGGTACTCAATTTTTATAATTTTCAATAAATTGAAATATTTGAGACTTTTTGTATTTTTTTACTTTGCTTCTTTTTTAATTGATTGCATATTATGGTTTTATTTAGTTCCCTTACTCGTAGATAGGTCCTCGTTCGAACTAAACAGAGTATTACTTCATAA
This sequence comes from Brachylomia viminalis, assembly GCA_937001585.2. Taxonomy (NCBI): domain Eukaryota; kingdom Metazoa; phylum Arthropoda; class Insecta; order Lepidoptera; family Noctuidae; genus Brachylomia; species Brachylomia viminalis. The sequence goes on from OW443299.2 coordinate 19,532,175, forward strand.
TGAATTTGAGGATACAAGTCCTTTGTGGCATCATGAGCAATCCGAGTCAAATTAGTGAAAATGAATTTTTCATCGTGCAACGATCACCGTGGTATTTATTAAATTCTCTCTCCATTAGATCAGCAACCCTGATCAATTCTTTGCAAGGGTAAATTAGTTTTCCCCTCGACACAAAAAAAAATCCAATCATTTATCATTTAGATATCGACTGTGAAGTCATAGTAGTCAGTCGATACAGAAACGAAAAAGTTCAAAATTACGCTATTATTATGTATTCTGAGTCCACAGAGACCCCAAAAACACTGATTAATATTTTAGATGAGCCCAAAAGGCCTTGAAGACAGAGCCATTAAACCTTATTTGAAAAAAAAAACTATCTAGCAAGCTACGTCAACATCACTTGAAAAAAAAATACATCTGACTTGGCTGTATGGGCCAAGATCCCTTTGCCTGTCCTTAATTAGGACTAAAAAAACAACCAAAAAAAATCACCTGCAAAACAAAATAAAATAATAAAATGGACCAACTTAGTACACGACGAAAACCTAATAGGACGCAATTAACTCGACTTGAAAAATAAGTCAAAAACTAGTTAGGTTAGGTTATGTTCGGGCGTACAGCCGAATTAGCACAACTATGCCTTATATGGAATTTACAACCGTAGATAAATGAAATAATATGTAGAAAGGTACTTACCAGTTCTTATTGTTGTTTTTGGTCTACAATATTGAAGCCACTCATTTGCTATCATCTCTTCTTTGGGTAAAGAAAAAAACCTTATTACTCCGCCTGTTTTACTTCTGTTTTTACAGTTTAGTATGGAACAATTAACCTTTTTTTTTCTTGTGTATCTTTCAAACACAGTTTTTATAGTAACTAATGTTTGGGAACCACAGTATTTTGCTCACCGAGCGAAACAACGCTATAGGTATGAGCGACACGACGATAGTGATGAAATGGGGAGCTGTTAGTATGACACTTGTCAATTCGATGTGTGGCTACTGTGTGTGATTGAATTACCTGAGCAAAATTCATTTTTTAACTTATCAAAGCAATTATGAACTAATAAATAACTATGTTAATTGATTTAAAACTAAAAAGATGAATCACAAGAGTTACTAAATAGTTAAGCTAGTTAGTAATTTATTTTATTTTTATTAACTAATTAAGAAAGACCCTAAATTTACTGAAACGGACAATCAATGGCAACACTTATCGTGACGTAGTCTTAGGCCATCGTGGGAAGAGAATACCAGGCGAAGTATATTATTATACCATGAATCCACGTGTACTACCCGACGGTTCGATGAAAACTAACGCTGTATGTGCGGTTAACGAGATGCCGCCCCAGAGCATTACAGATCCTCCTCCATAAGCAACAGTTTCCTCGATGCAACATTGAGAATAACGTTCTCCAGGGCGACGATATACTCTCTGACGTCGATCACTTCCATGTAGACTGACTCTGGTCTCATCAGTGAAGAGTACATTACCCCACTGCTCTAACGTCCAATCCCTATGCTCTCGAGCAAATACAAGTCGTGCTCGACGGTGGGCTACCGTTAATGCTGGGCCTGTTGCAGCTCTCTTTGGAGTCAGGTTCCGTTCAGCAAGTCTCCTTCTGACGGTATCTGAACTTATAACCACTTGGCGTTCGTCGCGCAGACTTTGTTGGACTTGAATTGCGTTGAGGCGGCGATTTCGCAGAACAGTAAGTTGGATATAACGATCATCTGCTACTGTTGTAGTCCTAGGTCTGCCCGTACCTGGACGGCGATCGAATGCTCCAGTTTCTAGGTATCGTCTGTAAACTCGTTACACCGAAGATCTGCTGATTCGAAGTCTTCGAGCGACCTCACGTTGCACAACGCTTGCTTGAAGTAGTGCTACAGCTTGTGCTGCTTCCTGAGGTGTCGTAGTATCCATTATTGATCGAAAAAAGTAGCAAAAATACACGCGTCTGAGCAAACTATGGACAAAAACTAAAAAAATGATTAGAAATATCCGACTACCCTCATTGCAGAAAAAAATAACGCTAATTGCGAACTCTAGTCAAAACAGAGCAAATCGTTAGCATTGTGTTTGCTGCTTAGTTACAATGTGAGTTAACGATACTTTAGAATAAATTTATAGTCATTGTAATCATCATGAAACGCACTTTCTGTAGGTATAACTTTGATAGGTGTAAGTTATAATTATACTTTTTGAGAAAATCGAATCAGAGTTCCAAGGTAGCGGGTGGCCCGGTTTATTTGCTGTCCAGTGTATTTAGGACCTTTTTATTACAAATGTTCAACTTAAGACTGCATAGCGCTAAAGTAGATAGTTGAGCAGCATTACATAACATAACATCGCGCCTGTAACCCCCGAAGGCAGAGGTGTACTTGAAGTAACACCCAAATTTCACCATAGTTGAGTAGGTGGCAAAGTAATCTAAATTATCTTAGATTCTGAATTCCAGTATAGTATCTTAGCCTAAACTTACCAATATCTTCAGGTTTCTTGGTTCTAGCCGTTAGCTCCTCCAGCAAAGACAACAGTTCATCCTCCCTGAGTTTCGCTTTATTCCTAAGAGTCTCGTAACTTACTTCTGCGTCAGTCAGCTTAGTGCTGTAGTTGTTACATTGTGATTGTAGCTCGCTCTAGGAAACCAGAAGATTATTATAATTAGAGTCTCTAATAAGACGTCAACTACGCATTCTGTACATCAAATTAATTAACATTGCATCAAAATAAGTGCTGGAAAACGAGTTTTATTTTTAACGTGAAAAATCACTGTTTACGGCAGCAGTCAATGTCACGCACGCAAAACGTTGTGCTTATGGGTGAATGCAACCGTACAGGGGTCGTGGGGGTATTTAAAGTTATAACACTTAAAACTTGTTATTGTAAAAAAGAGCTTTGTCCCTTAATACACAACCAGAAGGTTCCAAGGTCCTGCCGGTCACCAGTCTGGTACCAGTACAAAAAAATATCACAATGACGGTCAGAACCAGTGACTCACGGCTTTGTTAAGCGTCTTTCTACACCGCGTACATAAAGCGCTGTCTGCCGCGGAATATGGTATGCGCGCGCGAGTGCGATAATAACGCTTACATATACGCTCCGGCAGCCTACTGTAATTTATTTTGGAGCGTTGATCTACGTTCGGCATACGGCAGGTTCATTTTGGTTAGCTAACAAAAAACAGCCTGTCCACCTGATGTTAAGGGGGAAGCTCCAGGTTGCCCGCGAAATTCAGATTTTCTTACGTTTTTTTGCTATATAATATATGATTACCTTAGAATTATAATAATTAAAATCATCAATACAACCCTCTAAGTTCATATAAACCTATTGTTTTTTTTTATGAAATTCGTCATTCAATAGGATTATTTGAACTTAAGGGTTTTATTGATGATTTTAATGATTATAATTCTGTAAATTACATATTTGTTACGGTCGCGAATCATATTTTGTTCAATATACAACCTGACACTGACCTGCAAATTGCAAAAAAAACTTCAAGTAAATTTGAATTTCGCTGTGGTCCCCGCGGCTAATGGTCTTCTGCAATACCAGAAACTTGGCAGAATGTCTCATGGGACCGTAACTACACCGGCAACCCTTCAAACCGGAACCCTACAAGGCTGCGGACATAATAGGCCGGTGAAAAAGTTTTTTGTATTTTTAACCGACTTCAAAAAAAGGTGGAGGTTCTTAATTCTGCTGTATTTTTTTTTGTTTTTTACCTCTGAGCTCCTTCATTTATAAACCTATTTGAAAAAAAATGTTTTGTTTGAATGGATATACTACTAGATTGGTGCCATATAAATTTGGTCAAGTTCAGATGAGTGGTTTTTGAGTCAGCTTCAAAAATACCAATTTTGTTTCCACTTAGTGTATGTTGATGATGTTGTAATAACTTCCTGTCACTTTATTTACATTGCAAGTAGTGGTAAACTACACACATCAAAAGTGTCTAGGGATCAAGCATTTTTATGCGGATTTCTTGAGATTAAGATGTGGCTTTGTAATAAATTTATGATTTTATAAATTTATATGGATCCTTTTTGGTGCATTTCATAATTTGAATCAGGAACTGTGAATCAAATTAGAGTAAAAGATGAAAATCAGCTGTCAATATTTTCCCTATAAAAACATACAACGCATTGAAGACATTATTAGTGCTACTGTTTCCCTACTACTGATTAAAACCAACGTTATTATGGAGCGGCGACGTCATTTAAGCAGGGAAGAAATGCTCAGAGCCGTGGGAATGATAGAAGCTGGTTCCCGGCAACGTACTGTGGCTTTAGCTCTGAATACAAGTCAGAGTGTTATCAGTCGACTTTGGACACGTTACCGAAGCACTGGTACCGTGGCTGAGCGCCATGGAGGACGGTATCGCTGCACCACACGGAGACAAGACCGATACATTCAAATCTTAACTCGAAGAGCTCCAACAATAACCGCCATGATGTTAGCCGTGAGGCTTCATCACTCTTCAGGGAACTTAATTAGCGACCAAACAGTCAGAAACCGCTTGCATGAAGTGAACCTTTATTCCCGAAGACCGCTACGGGTACCACCTATAGCAATACACAATCGTAGGATTCGATATCAATGGGCTCTTGAACACAGAAATTGGGCAGAAGAACAATGGCGTTTCGTGTGCTTTTCTGATGAGTCTCGTTTTGGTATGAGACCGGATACAAGACGTATACGACACTGGAGAACCCCTGGACGCCAACAGCGATTAAAATCCTGCCAGGAAGTCCATCCTTATAGTGGTGGAACCATCATGGTATGGGCGGGTATTTGGATCGGCGGAAGAACTGAGTTGATTTGGATCAGAGGCAACCTCAACGCTCAAATTTATGCTGAGACGATTGTATCAGACGTCATCGTTCCTCTACAAGTGCAAATCGGTCCCTTATTTCAGTTAATGCATGATAATGCACGACCGCACACCGCAAGAGTTGTAAGACAGACTCTCGCCGCAGCTAACATCAATGTCCTGCCCTGGCCTGCTCAGTCGCCAGACTTGAACCCGATTGAGCATGCATGGGATATGCTACAGAGAAGAGCTCTGCCGAATATGGAGGGTATCCAGTCGCAAGAAGACCTTTTTTTGTTGTTGCAACGAACATGGGCGGCCATTCCACAGCGTGATTTGGATGAACTCATTTTGAGTATGCCAAACCGATGTTCTTGTGTTGTTAGTGTTCGCGGTAGAAACACGGATTATTAATTGTTTAAGTTACCCAATAAAATTTTAAAGAAAACTGTTATTTCAGTCTTTTTTTCGAACTTTTGTGTTAGTGGTTCAAATGTCAAAAATCCCTTTATTAGGAAAATGGCAAATTTCTTTATTAATGCAAAGGTGACTTGGTTTATCGTTACTGTGACAAACGAAAACACTTTATTTTATGAATCCTTAAAGAAAATTTTAATTAATATCAATCAGGAGAAAAGTTATTGCAAAAATATATGTTGATCCCTAGACACTTTTGATGTGTGTACTTTGTTTGGGATAGATGCCTCAACTAAAAAGCGATAAATAGAAACTTTTTCACAAAAAAATAAAACCACCGCCTTTCGGTAAAAAAAGCGATAAATAGAAACTTTTTCACAAAAAAATAAAACCACCGCCTTAAAAAAAAACACCAGTTTTTTTTTAATTCGGTAATTTTTTATAGTTTTTTTTTTATAATTTGAATTTACTATAAATGAGATAATGTATATGTTGCTTTCTGATATATTACCGAATTTTCACTTACTATAACGTCAAACAATAAAAAATACAAAATAAGTTAACTGCGGTATGGTACCTCGTAACGTCATTTATTTTGACATTACTAACCGAGAGTTTAGCGACTTAACTCTCTCTCTAGGTTTACCTCTAACTCGTGGGGGCCGCAAGATGAATTATTTGATTAACCCTGAGTTAGCTGTTAACTCGGAATTATTTAGGATAACTCATGAACGCGCAAGTTGGCCTACTACTATATAGATGACATTTTTAAAAAGAAAAATAATTATGTAAAAACGATTTCCCGCCGTTATTCAACTGTTTTTCTGTCCGCCAAAATGAGTGAATCTAACGAAGAAAATCGATTCATTTTGAAGTTTTATTGCAAAAAAGGGAAAAACGCGACACAAGCCCCGAAAAAAATATGTGTCGTTTATGGACTTAACGCAGTGTCAGTAAGAATAGTACAAAGTGGGAATTTTGATGTCAAAGATGCAGCTCGCTCTGGTCGCCCTGTTACAGATAAAATCGATGGCATTTTTTAAAAAGTGGAGCAAGATAAAAAAGAAAATTATAAAATAATTTAATGTATTTTGAAATTAAATATTTACACACCACATGTAATGGTAGAATGTAAATGGGCCACATTTATAATAACATCATACTACTTTGTACGTCTACATTTTGGCAAATAAAGTATTTTATCGTATCTTATCATAAAAGCGCGTCGTTGGATGGTCTACGCTCGGCTTAAAGCTGAATGTTGAAAACCCAGTTACACGCGTTTTTAATTAGGCATTCATTCAGGTGTCGCTTAGTGTTAGTGAAAAACTGAAAACGAGCTTTAGCGGCGTTATTATCTGGAGCGAGGAGACCGCTCGCAAGCATCCGCACCGTACTACTGCATGCAATTTAGCGTGCGCAACTTTTGTTTACAATAGGTACAGGACCTATAAAGTCTATGGTAGATTCACTGTATAAAGTTCTGTAGCCGAGGGAACCCGCTTCAGTGTATCATGTATCAATCAAGTCGAATAAGTTTTTTTTTTGTGGTTGTAATATGCCCTTACCTTACTGGAGGTTAAACGTTTTATAGCTTCTTCAGTCTGCTTAATTTTAATTTTCAAATTTTCCAGTTCTATATCTTTTTCATTGCTCTGAGTGCTCATAAGTTCAATTTGGTCTTGCAATTTCGCTATCACAGTAGTATTATGCTCTAACTTTTCTATATATTCAACCTGAAAATTTTAAGTTATTATGCACTAGGTTTTGCACGTGGCTTCCCCGCGTGGAGGTCAATTAAACCATTTATAGGTACTTTTAAATTGTCAAAGAGTCGGTCAATTAGTCAGAAAGTTGAAGCTCGTTGCCCATTCCAAAACGTCGATCTATATGGAAACGTAGATCTCTATCCCACGAGAACGTACTACAGATTCCTTACCCAGTTCAAGGTCTGTCCGTGTGCCACATTTCATACAAATCCTTTCAGCCGGTAAGCGAGTAAAGGTAGCGGACAAACTAGTTACTTAAAATTTTTTTTTTTTTTTTTACTTTCGCATTTCTATTATTAACTTACCATGAATCATCCGCGTGTTAAGTCTGGCATTCACTTGTATGAAAACGAGTCTTTAAATATAGTCAAAGTCAAAGCACTTATTTCAAGTAGGCACATAAAAGGCACTATTGAACGTCAAAATTTACATTAAAATAGAATTGATTTTAGTCGCCCCTTCCAAAAGGTAGTTTCGTATGGAGACGAATGGACAAGAAACTCCACCGTTACTCTTGTGTGTGACTACAGTGCTAACTTACCACATTAGGCGAATACAACTTCTCTCTTTCAGTTAGTTCAATAATGCTTTGCAGATTCCTCTCGGCTTCTTTTGCATTTCGCCTAAGTATACATGGTGGCGTTTTTGTTGAACCTGAAATTAACGTAATTTCGGTATTTAAACTAATATTATAAAGAGGTAAAATTTGTTTGTTTATTTGCATGTTTGTTTGTAGGGGAACAACCGGTCGGAACCGGTCGGATTAAAAAAAATACTTTTTGCATTTGATAGCCCAATTCTTGAGGAAGGCTATAGGCTATTTAACATTACACTAGGACCCTGCGGAGCCGAGCGAAAAGAAAAAGATGCCTGGAAGAGATCGCAGAAAGCGATAAAGCCGCCCATTGTAAGTAGTGTTAATTTTTTTTTGTTGTTATGTTTTTAGTGGTGTACAATAAATAATAAATAAATAACGTGAAGCGAAAACGAAGTAATAGCGCGGGCAGGCGATGCGATGCGACGGGGTGGGTCGTGAATACAAGAAATTTCACGCGGACGAAGTCGCCGGCAGAAACTAGTTATAATAATAAAACTTTAAAATAAGTGACCAGACGAAACACATTTTTAGTCAAAACCGAAATCGTGAGCGAAGATTAGACTCCTTTTCTAATTTGGGGTGAAACCGAACCTTCGTAATTGCACCTACCACTTTTTGTCTCTGCTTCACCCAAACGCCAACTTGCACGCGAAATTCAAATTTTCTTAAATTTTTTGCACTTTGCAGGCCAGTGTCAGGTTGTATGTTGAAAAAAATATGATTCGCGATCGTAGCAAGTATGTATTTACAGAATTATAATCATTAAAATCATCAATGCAACTCTTTACGTTCATATAATCCTATGGATTGATATTTTATGAAATTGTCATTCATTAGGATTATATGAAAGAGGGTTTAACATACAACCTGACACTGACCTGCAAATTGCAAAAACGGAACTTTCAATTTCGCGGGCAAATGGCGCTTCCCAATTAAAATATTATAATAATCGACGGTGGTTTTGAATAATTACCATAGCATTTATGAATGGGAGAGCATGTTTTTGCATCGTCTCGCGCCGAGTCATCGTCATCGCTGTCTGTAAAATATAAACAAATAAAAATTATTTCTCGTCTTGTTGGTAATCACAGTGATAAAGGTAAGAGGTACACTTTCTAATTTGTAGGATGTTTCGTAAAACCAGGAAGACATATTATAAAACAGTGCCTTTTAGAATTAATTGGTGCAACTTCACAGGCGGGATTGGCAACTGCACGAAATAGAACGATAAAAAATAAAATAAAATAATAAGACAACAGCAGCTGATTACAGGTTACTGATAATGAATAGCTACTTGAAATTATGGTTTTATAAAATCATTTTTTGTTGTCTTTTCTTAATATTAGATGCCGTATACGCCTGTGAAGCTTATACAAAGAGACCCTGTAAATAAGTGTTCATCTTTCTATCTAATAACACAGATGGAGTCCCCTATGTTAGTTATTCTTCTGAGGGTCAAACACAACTCAAACTAAAAACTGTGTGTGTTGTAAATCCGGGCAAGTTATAATGTGACTTTTTCCATTCATATGTGCAAGTTTTCTCTGTATGAGAAGAGGCCAGAAGGCCAATTCCCGTAAATAAAAACGTTCAAAATCTAGTCGCAATCTCATCTAAGCGACAGTCAAATGTAAAAAAATGTAGGTAAACCAAAGAGTATAGTAATATAGATGGAATAGAGAACCCTCTCTCTCTAGAATTTTTGACACCTATATTAGACAGTGTCGCCATCTGGTACTATATCCGCTGAACTAATCCCAAAAACTATAGGTGCGTACATAGGTACGTATTTATCTATATATTTACTATACTCTGAATAGGTTTTCTATGGGTAGGCGGGTAATTTGCAATGTAGGCCATATAAAAATCAGTTTTATAAACATTTTGTATTTGTTCCATAGCAATTCGTGCATAGTTCTTGATTAACTTATGAAATAAGAATTTACAAAATAAATAAAAACAAACACAGTTAATGTTTACAAAATTGAATGTTTTACAAAGCCAGCACAAAATAAAAATGATGAATGTGTTAATATTTAAGTCATTTATTTGTCTTATTATGGCGATGTTTATTAAAATAATCAACTACTAGGACTACCACTCAACTCAACCGCACTTTCTGGAGCTCTAATAGAACCGAATAAATAAATATTTATTCTGGTTTAGAATGTACATTTATTATTTTTGACAAAATATTCATTGTCAACAAGGCGTAACTATGCACCACAGAACATAATATATACTCTAGAGAGCTATGCACACTGGCGATAATTGGCGTAAGCACCATCTATGTCATTTTTTCGTACTAAATCTCTCATATTTACGCGGATTTCGTAAAAGATGGTGCTAGTATCTTTGTGAAAAATTGGACGCCTACATCAAGTACGGCAGTGTCCCCCCCTGAGGTAAACGCTATACAATTTTTGACAGATTGTGACTGATAAGTGCGAACGTTCTTAAAAATACGGGAATTGCCGCTCTGTAGTGGGACAATAATAGCCCGGTATTATCAGTACTAACCAAGTTCAATAACTTCGTTGCTGAAGAAGACGGTGTGTACGGGCGGCGGCGTGACGAGGCGCGCGGGCTCCTCGGGCACGGCGGCCAGCTTGGTGGTGTCGGGAGGGATGGGTGCGAAGTCGGGCTTCACTATCGAGTTAGGGCTGTAAACGGTCACATATTGTTACGATCACGTCAAAGTGTTGACCTTATAATCCATCATACGGGTAAGTGGTAATTTAACGTCAATTCGAGATTAAGTGAAGTACCACTTAAGGCGAATTTTAGCAATGAAACTGAATGCTAGCAACACATCTAAATCGCGTCCAAGAGCTGTCAGCGTCAATATTCCACAATAATTATGACACTGACAGCTCATTCATAAGTGGAATTTGCTCATAATCGCAAATAAAAGCGAAGTTAAGTGAAGCTGAACACACCAGACGTACATTTAAGTGTCGACGGTCGTGAAGTTCAAAATTAATAAAAAACATTCTCCTGTTTGGTTTCCATCAAAACTTGCTCATCAATCTCACAATATCCATCAGAAAAATTTTTGCTACAAAAATAATAAAAATAATCCACTTACTTATATTTCAAACTAGGTGTACAAAACTTGGGTATACTGACAACGGCCTCGTCATCAGGTATAGAGTGTAACGTGGATATTGTTATTCGTCTCGGGGGTTGAAGCTTTCGTCTTGTGCCACTTAGTAAATCCACGCTGCGTCTTTGAGCAAACCCGTTTAATATAAGCTTTTGTAAGTTCTGTATCTTGCTTTGTAATTTGTAGTTAACTTGCTGCAATAAAACAGGATTCAGTTATAGCGACCAACATATGCATTTAAAAAGGCAATCGAATTCACTATATAGTTGATGCATTTCACAAGCGCGCGTTCATCATTGCAATTATGTCATAAAAGCTACATGGCGCGCGATCATGATGGCTCGCTCCTCGCACATGGAACTTAAAGTAATAAGTATATTTATTTCTTCTTTTCACAAATGTACAGGAATAGCGCTTAAAACTAGCATAAGAATAAGTTTACATTTGTGAGAGACTGGTCCACGCAAGCCTCAAAGAGATTTCAGCAACAATGACGGGGTCCACTAGGGCCGATGCCTGCCAGGGTTGCGGGAAAGTCCGAAAGGGTTACCGTGGCCCCTGGCACAGGCAACTGAAGGAACACGGGTGGGTTTTAGTCAGTAAGAGTCTGTCATACCCTCCCGACCCGCCTAGAGCGGGAGAAGTTATTTGATGACTTGTCATTAACAAAAAAAAAAAATAGGGTCGTGCAAAGTGTTATTGGGTTTTTCCATCTTAAATATCTTAGTAGTAGCCTGGAGTCTGGATTTTTGACCGGTTGTTGGCAATGGGCTCGCCACCTATTACATGGGACTTACAACAAAACTGGCGAAATGTGGGTGTACTATAGGTACTATCGAGGAAGTTCATATCTATGCACCTTTAGGACTATTTTTCCCTGTAGCGCTCGGCCACTAACAGTAACTAACGTAAAACAGATGCGGTCATCGTGTTCACGGGATTTTGTTCTAAAACTGCTTAGATATGAACTTCCTCGATAGTACACCTCTACTCTTCGACAACACAAGGAGGGATGTGATTATCGAACCTCAATATTCTTCTTGCTCTCCAACTGCGCTTGCAGCTTGCACATCTGTTTAGTGAGACGCTGGATCATAGTGGAGTCAGCTGTGGCTACGGCATTCACTTCCGGCTTGTTCTTTATTGCTTTGGCTCGGTTCGCGAATCTGTTACAAATACAAACATTTTATTTATTATCATCTATGAATTCAAAAAAGAACAAAGATTAATCGGCCTAGCCCTTTTTTATCCCACTACGCCATACGGTTATGATTTTAGCAGTCTTTGTATGTGTGTTTGTATTTACGTGTGTTCCACCGAACTATTGAACGGATTTTGATGAATCAGGTATCAATAGATTCGTAATAATGGTCCGGGTGACATAGGCTATATAAATTCTCCCTAAAATTTAATATGGTAGACTTATTTACTACAATTATTTTATTACAATATATTTCTGACCTCGGAAAAAAATTAAGATTATCATGACATATTTGGTATCGAAAGAAAGGTCTTGACGAGCACAAATCATCAATTATAATGTATCATATGGTCTAAGTAAATTATATGTTTAAATGGTTAAAAATAAGTAAAAGTGAGACTCCGCTACGTACCTACGGCGCACTAGACACAAGCGACTCTTAGTTTGTGGCTCACCCCGTATGTCACATTGTATAGTTAGTTTTTGATGAATAATCTTTTTATTATTAGTACCAGCTATAAAAAGCATGATTAAAATGATGAGGGGGGCGGCTTGTGGGTTAGTAATAATAGCTGCACGGGTCGATCTATCACGTCTACGCTTGCCGCGGTTGGTCCGTGGGTGGGTGACCATCTTTACAGACCAACACCCCTCCGTGCCTCAGAAAGCACTTCAAACCATTAGTCCCGGCTGTCATTCGTGGATCTTTGACAGTCGTGACGGCTCGTCAGAAGACCGAAAGTCTGACAACCCGTCTTACCAAGGGGTATCGTATTACCTCGCTCCATGTAAAATACTGGTATTCAGCTGCATCCGGTTAGACTGGAAGCCGGCGCCAACGTAGTTGGGAAAAGGCTAGGCCGATGATGATGATGATGATTAAAATGATTCCAACACACAGTTAATCAAATCGTAATAAATAGTAACGATACGAAATACCACTCTTAAAAAATAAAAAATAAATGGATTTCTTCGAAGCTCGATAGCTGCTGTTGGCGTCGAAATACATAAATCGCGCTATGGTTTCGTTCAAGCATGGCCTCCCAACTCGAACAACGTATAATTACTACAAAAAAAAACTCATGGATGGCGTCACAGGTATCGAGCGAAACATTTGAACCAATAATCGCGAAGATTTAATTATTTTTCCACCTTAATAAATTCAACGTATCTTAATTATATCAAAAACATTCTTCTCTTCTAGGACAAAAAAAGGGTATATTTTATAAGTTCAATAAATGCAATAAAATTTATACTAACTCCATCAAAAACATAACTTTCAAGCTTGCTACGGTACTGTCACTAGATGGCGCCATCACGGATCACGAAAGTTCTATGGAACCACAGGCTCCAAGCGTTTTGTTTTGTATATTCTTGTGTGATGCGTAATATTGTCTCAAAAATACTACTTTTATATTAAAAACAAAAAAGGTCCTGAGCGTCGCGTGTCTATTTGTTGCCCGGGAAGTCAATGCCATCTGGTGATATTTATATTATATAAAACTGCATTTCAGTATATTACTAAAACAATGGTAGGCTGACAGCGTCATAGGCGTGGTAGCTCAGATACTGCATTTATTGGTGTAAATACGGGACTAAAACTTTCTACAGAATTGCCTACATTAGGACAGCACGCTTTTGCTCTATGAGATTGGGTATCTGTACTTGTATTCTTTGACCTGTGGTTCAAGGCACTATGCACTGCTATTGGAATTTAATTTACTGTTTACTTGCTATTATCCAACAGATGGCGCTGTGTTAATGGATATTTTTGTGCAGTAACCATGTCGTAATCGTAACATTTATCAAGCGTTAAAACGGAAAAGTATAAAATAAAGATTATGTTTAAAAAACTGTAACCTGACCACGGAATAATAGAAGTTACGAGGGGAGGTCAATAAGTTCGCGGAATGAAAAGGAAGGAACGTGAAATTAAACTTGAAATTATTTTTCCTTTACAATAATTATATTCTTCATTAACCCTAATACACTTCTCAGACCTTTTAAATAATTTCTTTATAACTTCGAAAAAAAAAATTGTCAAGGCCCTCAAAATAGGCAAAAATAGCCGACCTCACTTCTTCGTCATCGGTGAATTTCTTTCAACGAAGCTCTTTCTTCATGTTTGGGAATAAATAATAATCACAAGGGGCCAAATCTGGACCTAAGGGTGGGTTCAGAGTTTCGAAGCAGCACTTGTGTAATGCAGCCATTGCAACATGACTCGTGTGAACGGGTGTCGTGCAAAAGGAGCACACCTCGAGACCACATTCCCCTTCTTTTTTCTTTAATTGCCTTTTTTAATTTTTCTAGTAGCGTAGCGTAGTAAGTAGCGTAGCGTAGTATTGCCTCGTGATAATAACACCTTTATCTTTATAATCGATCAACAAAATCCCTTCTGAATTAAAAAAAACTGTAGCCATAATCTTTCCGCCCGATTATGACACCTTGAACTTCTTAGGCGGTGCTGCGCCTTTTTTGTACCACGCATGGACTCCCTTTTTTGATTTAGGATCATAGTGATGAACCCAAATTTCATCTCCAGTCACAATTCGGTTCATAAACTCATCACTGTTCTCACTACACAGAACCAAAAACTCGCGAGAACACTCGACAACCTGCTGTTTTTGAAGCAGTGTGAGCATTCTCGGCACCCATCTTGCACTGACCTTAGACATGCCAAGATGGTCATGGAGAATGCTAAAAATAGTGGTAGACGATACTCCAGTCATCTCTGGGATCTGTTTTTTCTTCAGATGAAATTTTCAACAATCTCTGAAGATGCTGCCTCAATCGGTCGACCAGAGCGCTGAACGTCTTCAATCGAGTCTCTGCCTTGTCTGACAAGACTATACCTCGTGTAAATTATCGATTTTTCAGGGCAAGAGTCCCCATAAACAGATGACATCTCTTCCATAATTATCTGAGGCGTTTTTCCTTGCTTAGCAAGGAACTTTATCACGGCACGAAACTAGATTTTCTCCATAGTCAGTGTTCTCTTCCCGAGTTACTAGTTTATCCAGCGAAATCTTAAAGGGCAATGAACCGATCGGGCTTAAATTTAGTATTTATAGTTGTATTGAGTTACCAAGTAGTGACAGGTAAAAAAAGTCCTCCCTCCCCACTCTAACCCCTCCATTACATGAACTTTTTGACCCACCCTCGTATCTAAAAAGTACGAAACAAAGAAAAATTTCTGACATTGTATATCAAGACATTGGTACAAAAATGGTCAAGGTTAAGCCGTGGTCGCATGCCTGTGTACCATGTGTGTGCCACAAAACCTACAAAACTATAATGGCATGCGACCACGGCTTTACCTTTTGTACCTTTCTTGATCTGTCTGAAATACATTTCTCGTCAAAAAAAGTAACTGCAAAACAGTACTGCAAGTATTATTTAGGCGGCATTTAAATAAAAAAAGGACTAAGATCATTTAAAAAATACGCCAATAAATAGCTGGCAGTTTAGCAACAGCTATACAATGGTGTAACACAATTCCAAATTTGAATTAAAATTTTCATCCAAATGTCCTTTCTTTGGTATTGTTCGTCGAATCGTTGTGCTCCTTAAGTTCTGAGTTGAGCGGCACGATTACTGACAAATGCGTGCACTGACTGGACCAGGTCCGCTCAATCTGTATGGTTTTTCCTCAAAAGACCGTTTCAGACACCAATCTACATGGTCTTCACATGATCTGACCACGATTATGTCTGGACTTTAAAAGAGACTGTGACGTCTGAGTTTGTTTCGGCCTTTCTTCTCAGAGTAGTCACATAGGAAACGCCGAACTCATCTAATTTTTAAAATATGATTGACGTGTAAAAGTGTTTGTACAAACCTACTTACAGAAATCAAATCATTTATCAATAAATGAATGTAGAGATTGTTTTCCATGTGTATTCCGTCAGAATTCCTACATTTTTTTTTGCAAAAAATGTATTTATATTAATAGCGATTGTTAATTAAGCTTTGTGACATCCTACAAAGGGATTTTTTCCTAACAAAAATGGATACCTCGCCCACGGAAGCCGACCAAATCGTGGCGTTGCTGGATTCAGGGTATAGTCAGCGTGTTGTGGCTGCACGATTGCATCTTAGCCTATCTGCTGTCAATAGAGTGTATCACAGTTATCGGGAGGAGACTATAGTAAGCGCGTTTTCTACTGAGTCGACGGGCCATAAATCATTTCCCTATGTCTAACTCGCTTGCACTTACGGGCCTTATGGAGCTGCTTAGTGAAGGGCGTAACAATAAAATAAATACCTATATCGATAAGTAACGTTTATTATCGTATCTTGTTCATAAACTTTAACGAGTTAACAAAGTATTGATATTAAACTAAACCAGTGTTATTACAATAAGCGGTTTAACTGAAAACCCCGGTTTAAAGCTCTATAAACTACGGTTTAAACCAAAATCATATTACAAAACGAGGTTTTTCGAAAAACCGTGGACCATATCATGGTCTAACGCTAAACCTCGGCGGCCCCTAGTTTAAACGATCAAACTATGGTCTAAATCGTATCAGTCAAAGTTTCTCTTGTATTTTATAGCATCTTTTTCATTGTGTTGTGTTGTTTTTACCCGAAAATGGATCTTAACATGGTCGATTTAATTGATATTGAGGATATTGAAGCCGCTGAGTTGTTGGGAACGCCACGCCGACACAACATAAATCGTGTTCGAATCAATCAAATAAATTAAAATTAAATTTGAATCAATTAAACACTGATTTCAAGTTAATCGAAGTAATTTATGTTTATTTACTTTTTCCTCGGTACTCCAATTCTCAGATCGTTTTTTCTTTTGTTGGTCCATCACAATATGATATTAAAATTACCTACTATAGAAGGTAATACTATACAAAGAGGCAATTGTTCTATTAGAAACTTCGATAACTTAAAAATTCCAAAGCTAAATGAACTTTGTTCAACTTGCGATGGTTTTGTTTAATGTTATGGTTTCATATAATGCGCGAAAATTTTACGTTTCGTTACACGTACCTAGATGTATTATTAGTACTTAATACGACATTAAGTCATGTGCTTAACCCTAAACAAAACTGCAATCGACGAAATAACTAATATTCCATGCAAATTAACACTCTCAATATTTTTAACACTCCTAAACATCATAATAATCATTAGCGTATTAACAAAAAGTTTTCATTTCTGAGCATACGGAACGTTGCAATAGAATGATAACATGGTGAACGAATAATATTTGTATTACTCTGTGGTTGTTACAAAGACAATGGTTCAAATGACGGCACTAAGAAGACCACGGTTTTTTGAAGTTTTGTAAACGGACAAATTTAGACCATGGTTCTGCAGATAAGCCTGGACTTCGTAGCACAGGTTTAAATCAAGGTTTATTTAGTTTTTTGTAATAAGACTGAACGGGTTTTATGTGTGTTTAGTATGACATTAGTGATTACAAGCTACTAAATTAAATACCAGCATAAACCGTAAAAATTGCATACCGTATATCCATATCACTTATTTGTTTATAGCAAAAAAAAAATCACGCACTGCAATTGCATTTGTTAACGACCATTCAGAAGCGTACATATCATCATCACCACGACGATCATCGACACCGTGAGCAGGTAGCCGTTTACCGATAACGGTCCCGGCGCGCTGCACATTCCTATCTCTATGGCCTCACGACTCAGTTGATAACGCGCTGACTATAGTATGTTTACTCGCCGTCCAGGATCTGGTACATATCGAGTCACGTCTGAGCATGATGACCAGTATATTACGTCAGTTTCTCTAAGAAATCGTCACTTTAACTCTATTCAACTGCAGCAGCGGGTCCGTGAGGTTCGAGGATTGACTGTGAGCGATTGTACCATTAGAAGAAGATTAGCGGAACGTGGCCTGAAACCTCATAAACCAGCTAACGTAATGGCCCAAAATTGACGGTAGACCACCGAACCGAGCGCGCATTAACTTATATCGATCATACCTTCAATGGATCGAAGTTCTCTTTTCTGATGAGAGTAAGATCATGCTGTATGGTAACGACGGAAGAAAGAAGGTGTATCGAAGAGAGGTAGAACGTTTTGCACAGTGCTGCATTGAAGGAAGAGCCAGTTACGGTGGCGGTTCATGGATGGTTTGGGGAGGCATAAGCTCCGATGGAAAAACCGAAATTGCTTTTGTATCTGGTCCTCACTTACCGTCATTAAATGGGTCACGTTACATCGAAAAGAGTCTGGAGCCTCATGTGGTACCCTACGCACATTTTATTTGTGAAGAGTTCATTTTTATGCAGGTAAATGCCAGAGCTCATACCGCAAGCATTGTAAATGAATACCTGAGCGAAGTCGGTATTACGGTTATGGGCTGGCCAGCAAGAAGCCCGGATATGAATCCCATATAACACCTATGGGGCGGGTTGAAGAGAAGAGTCAGAGCGAGAGATCCTGCTCCGGAGACGCTTAGCCAGTTTAAAACAGCTATACAAGAGTGGGATAAAATCCCACAACGCAAGATTGTGACTCTCGTCCGTTCCATGAGGAGCCGCATGGAAGCAGTCATTAGAGCCCGGGGAGGAAATACGAGATACTTATTTAATAATTTTTTTTTAGGTCTTTGTTTCTAACATTTTACAAATTCTTCTTAAAGGGTAAACATACCTGTTGAACATAACACGATACCTAAAGAATTTTAATTTAAAACATTAATATTCGTTAAAAATATCTTTTAATATATAAAACACATACAAACCAAACTTCAGAGAAGTTTCGATTTTTTAGATAAGAAGCGAAGTGTGATTGTTTTGTGTTTTTTATATCACTTTTATTTTTCTGAAAAAACTCAGACTGTAACCCAACTAGGTTACGGTTTTTAATCTTAATTTTTCCGACTATGTTGGGATGGACCTCCAGTCTAACCAGATGCAGCAGAACACCAGTGCGGACACGGAGCGATTGCCTATGTGACCTACACAACACACTTACACAAGTTACGGGGTAACACGATACCCCTTAGTAAGACTGGTTGTCCAACTTTTGGGTTTCTGACTACCCATAACGATTGTCAAAGATGACAAAAAAAAGAACAAAGATAACAGCATGTGTGTGTGTATACAGTGATCTCTCCTTCACCCTTCAGAGAACACTAGCGTGATGTTAGAAAGAAAATAACTTACTGCAAAGTGGATATCGTTTCTTCGACAGCCGCTGGCGTGATCGCGCAGATGATACTCGTCTTCGCGTTACCACCGAGCGAGTTTTGTAGTATACGGGTCAGTTTGCTGTCACGGTAGTTTGCAAACCTGAAATAATATGTTATACAATGATTAGTTACTTTTCGTTGGGATTTTCCAAGATAAATTTTTCATTAACAGATGTATTTGCGCCCGGATTATGGCAACAGGCTCGCCCCTCATAACGTTGGATTGGACTTTGATGCTTTTAAATTACCATAATTACGTAGCGTAATTCGCATTGTATGCGTAAGTACGCCAAACTTCTGTCACGTATTTTTCTGTAGATGATAAATGACCAAACAAAACTGGTGTGTTTAATTTTTTTGTGTACAGTATGAAAACTACATAATAAGCAATAAATGAATCCACAAGTAATACTAGTCCGCAGAAGTATAGTATTACATTACAAACCGTAAATTAAAAACGTGAAATTTTGTAACCAAGTAAATTCAGTAAAAGTAAACACTCTGTTTAGACAATGTACCTTCATACCTTGTCGTTTTGGTGTACCGATTTCACATTTTAGGCTAATAAGTAGAATACGTAATAGCGTCGTGATAGATTGCACTGCGTGGCCGCGTCGCTTTTCAATGTTCAAGGATTAAAATTCATTGAATCATTCATTAGTGATCCAATTCTACAGTGCAAATTTGCTCAAAATTAATACTCTACAATTTGTCATAATTACTGAACCGATTTCGTTCATGTTTTGTATACCGTCAGCAAATACGATAACAAGTAGGTATGTGATTTTATTTAATGCATATTATGTGGTTTCCATACTGTATGTATACAATAGACCTCTTCTCTTACTATACCCCTTCAGGGGCCGTACCATGACGTGTTAACACCATCATGATTCCGTTGCGAAAAAGAGATAGTGCTATCGGTCATGTATAGCTCCGTCTCTCTTTCACGCTGGAACAATGATGGGATTAATACGTCATACTTGCGTGATATATGTATTATGATGTTATCTCTACGATACATACTTGTTGGGATCTTCAGAAAGCTGTTTGATAACCAGAGCGAGCGCCGACAGCGACTTGTTGATATGCGTGCCTTCTTTGAACCGCAAGCCGGTGGCGCCCGTCTGACCGCTGCGCTCCGACCCGGCCAAGTCAACGAGGTTCAGTTGTGACACGTTCACGCATCCCGGTTCCTCTTCACCTTCAATGTGTTCACGAGATTCTATTATCTGTAAGGAGAATTTTCATGATAAGATTAAGGATCTCTTCATTTTATGTAACTATTAATGCTAGGTTGTATTTGATTACCTGTGTTTAATTATATCTTTGTTTGAGTACCTTACAATAAACGATTTCTAAGAAATACGATTGAGGTTGTGGGATTCCTTTAATTTATTTTGCCCTAAAAAAATGAAACGTTTACCCATGGGCTTGAAAATTAGTCCAAGTTCTTCTTCACACATTACAACTATAGCAATGTCAGGACTGAATTTAGACAAATCTTTTAGATGACCTGTAGTATTTGGTAGATTTATAGAACTACATAACAAAAACCTCATTGACGTTTTGAAAGGCTTCGTAAAGTTAACATAAAGTTAAATCCAGAAAAATTTAATTTTCAGACAGAACTTTTATATTTAGGTCATTTAAATTCAAAAGATGCAGTTTCACCTGACCCAGAAAAAATTAAAATAATGAAAGAATACCCAGTACTGAAAAATGTAGATGAACTTTGACGTTTTGTTTTGTAATTATTACAGAAATTCGTCGATAAAGCAGATTACTATTCCGTTCAATAATCTTTAACGAAAAAATAATAATCTTTAACGAAAAAATGTACCTTTCGTTTGGACCTTAGAATGTGTGCATTCATTTCAAATTCTCAAAAATGTACTGATGTCACCTCCAACTTTGTAATACTCAGATTTTTCAATTGAAAATGAATTTATCTTTTATAATAGATGCATCAAGTATATCAACAAGAGCAGTTTTATGTAACAAAAATATGAGACCAGTAGCCTACGCAAGTAGACCTTTGAACAAAAATTTGATTTGTGACACTATGTTATTTAGCAATAATCATTATCAATCAATGCGTCAATGGAACCTGTTTTCTCGATTCGGGATTTGGGAGTAATAATGCATAGCAAATTAAATTTTCACGTGCATATTCTTATAACTTGCAAAGACGCTAATAAATGTCTTGGTTTCGTCATTAGATTATCATCTCAGTTTAAGAACACTCAAGTTATAAAACAAATATACAATGCCTATGTCCATAGTAAATTAGAATATATCTTATCTACTAATATAATTAATTATTATCTAATATTAGTAGATAAGATAGATAGTCCCGTCCTACGAGAGTCAATAAATTTTTATGTTCCTGATCAGTTTATGCGTGGCGTTGTAAGACGGCAGCATAGACTCCTCTGCTACCCGTCTACATGGCGTGCTCCCCGAACCAACAGCACACCCACTGCTAGAGCAATTAAGTTAATAAATGACTTTCTAAAGTATATTCCTGAGGCAGATCTATTTTTTGACTGTCGATCGACAATCACTAAACATGTGTATATTTACTTAAATACGAAGAAATAATTGTTTAGTTTCTAATTTTATGTATACGGTTGTTTTTTGTTTACAAATTTTATGTTACTCCGTTTTAATTTTTTAATTTTATTTATCTTTTAGTCTAAGACGTTTTAATTAAAAGTTTAATGTAATTTTGTAGAATTAGCATAGACATAAGCGATTTGGTGTAAACTGTTAGCTTATATTTTATGAATAAATGAATAAATTATGATGAAGCCTTTCGATTGGTATGATAAAACTACATTTTGATTATTTTTCTCATGTAATGGGTTCGATTTCCGGTTCAACCATGTAATTATTGAAATATCTATGAATGCAGTATAAATTGTTTTTTTAAATTCCAATAATGTCTTCTTTCAGTAAAATGTTCCATCTTCAATATTCAAGGTACTTTCCCTCCATGTGGCATATCCGTAGGACGCCCTGTATACCTGTAGTACTTACTACCGATGACCGCAAGGAGGTATGGCAAAGCAAGGAGCTTCACGGGCGCTTCTACCGGGCTCTTCATCAGCCCGGTGTAGATTTTTTAACGTCCATATCCTGGCTACGATTTGGTGACCTTTTCGGGGAAACTGAAGTTTCGACTGTGCAATTATGGACGAAGTTATCTTGACGAATAACTACCAGAGACATTTAATGAAGGACGGGACGGTTGATGTGTGCCATGCCACCGTCCAGGTGAGTCCATTAGACATATTATCTCTGATTGTTCTAGTCTGGCTAACGGCGAGTACTTGCACAGGCATAACCAAGTAGCCAGGATTATTCACCAGCAACTTGCTTTAAAATATAAACTTGTGGATACTGAGGTGCCGTATTATAAGTATACGCCCGACCCAGTTCTCGAAAATGACCAAGTCACATTGTACTGGGATCTGTCTATCATTACTGACTGGACTATTGTCGCCAATAAGCCTGATATAGTGATGATAGATCGATTAGCGCGCCGCACAATGATTATCGATGTTACCATTCCACATGACGAGAACCTCGTGAAAGCTGAGAAAGAGAAACAAATTAAATATCTCGACTTAGCACACGAGGTTGTTGACATGTGGAATGTGAGCTCGGCTGTCATTGTGCTGATTGTCGTATCGGCCAATGGCCTGATGGCCGAAAGCCTCGATCAACATCTCTCGAAGCTCTCGTTAGGCGGTTGGATCAAGGGCCTGATTCAGAAGTCAGTACTCCTCGATACGGCTCGTATCGTGAGGAGGCTCCTGTCTCTGGAGCCCTAACCACCGGTAGCTTGGACCCTGCTCCCGATACCGGCGGACTACTATTTTTATAATCTTAAAACTTTTTTTTTATGAAAATATTTAAAAATGTATTTATATGTATGAAAATAAATAAACGGAATAATAATGTTGATGACGATGTTGATCTCAAATAAATAAATTAATATTGTTTACTTAAGACAACCCTAGCTGTCGCGACAATGCCTAGACGTTGTCGGCATTTACCACGAGATCAAAGGTGTCGTCCTACTGTATCTTTTTATATAAACTGTGCTATTACTAAGTATACACCTTATAAATTATTATTTGGAAAACCTAGTAATATTCCAAGTAGAGTCAGCACTGTAGTAGAACCACTGTATAACCCAAATGATTATTGTTTAGAACTTAATCATAGATTACAGTCAGCATGTAAGGATGCAAGAGAAAATGTAATTAAGTGTAAAGAACTTTAAAAAAATATTGTTGATAAGAAAATATATCCAGTTATGTATAAAAATGGTGATAAACTGTTAATTAGAAAAGAAAATGTAAGTAAATTAAATCAATTGTTTGAAGGACCATTTATACTGATATACATAGATGATTTGGAACCAAATGTAAACATCATCAACATGATAAAAATGGGAAAAGTGATGTGGTACAAAAAAACAGAACAAAATTATACCCATAAAAACGTTAGATTTCATACAATGTATACAGTAAAAATATTGCCAATTATGTAAATATAAGTTTACATAGGAAAAAAAAACTTTATTTTTATTTTATCAATAGAACCCCATATATGTGGTGCGGTTGTAAATTAAATCAAATGTTTGAAGGACCATTTATACTGATATACATAGAAGATTTGGAACCAAATGTAAACATAGATAAAAATGGGAAAAGTGATGTGGTACAAAAAAACAGAAAAAAATTATACCCATAAAAACGTTAGATTTCATAAACAATGTATACAGTAAAAATATTAAGTTTACATAGGAAAAAAAAAACTTTATTTTTATTTTATCAATAGAACCCCATATATGTGGTGCGGTTGTAGCTTATATTAACACAAGACTTTTCTATTTACTATAACATTGGTGAGTTAGTAATAATCGGGACATTGCCTGAAACACATGTGTATCATTTGATTTCATCGGAACCACCCACACTTCAATAGTAATAAAATATATAAGTAACCATAAACTAGTAGAACTGAACATGTTTGGCAGCATTAAGACCATGAGGTAAAAGACATCATTCAGGTTTCGAACAGTGCCAGTAAAAAAAAACATGGTTTTCTTATAGGAAATAATACTTTTTTTTACTAATTGCAACAAGAGTATAGATTGAACCCTTGCACTGCTTTTTAAGTTTTATAACACTAAACATCATACTTTGACTTTAAATGTTTCAAACGAGAATAACCTAGCTACCTCATCAGCTGAAAGACGTCCACTGCTGGTCATAAGTCACCCCCAAGCATCGCCTCTTCGACACCTGTTCTGTGCTTCTCGCATCCAGCGGATACCTGCAGCCTTCAAGTCATCGGCCCAACGCTACGTCATCCGATGCGCGGTTTCCTCTCCAGAACCTTTCATGGCTGTGGCGTTTTACCCCAGAGTATGACGGAATCAAACAGTTTCTGGAGGGCTTTAAGAACGGGTTTTCCACCGTCCTAACCTAACTAATATTATAAATGAGAAAGTAAGTTTGTTTGTTTGATTTTCACGCCTAAACCACTGAACCGTTCATCCTGAAATTTTGCATATACATTGTCAGATGTACAGAAACGGACATAGGGTAATAGGTATCTTTCATTGCGAAAAAGGTACTGTTCCCGAGGAAAACAACAATAGCGTTCATAAGATAATAGCTGGCGCCACGTGTTATGTGTAGTGGGTCTTTAGTGGTGTGTTCCTAATTATGATATTATAGATGTGAAAGTAAATTTGTTATGGTCATTTATTTTATTTTATTTTTCATCACATTGTTATATGGTGAAAATCTACTGCTTTTCCTCTATTTTAGAAACTATGATTTTCGATAAAGGCAAGGAAAAAGAACAATTTTGAAGTTGTTCTTTTCCCTTGTTTTTTTAACTATATAGTTCAAATTCAAATTATTTATTTGTAAAACATAGGTAAGTACAATATAATATGATCTAATTCGAATGTCAGGATCGCTATAATATATAATTCACCAATGGAATAGTACGCCTTTTTAACCATAAAGTCTGTGAGCATTCTTTTGAATTTGTTAACATCATCATCCTTGAAACATATTAATAGTGTCCAAACCCTATTTCTGTACTCTTTAAGTAAATAAATGGCTTGCCGCTTGCATGTAGGTGTATCTTATTACATCAGAGTATGCCCAAATGAGGTGCATAATGATTAAGGTTGATTGCCAAAGTCTAGTCCCACACAAGGTTACTCAAGTACAAAAAAAAACTTATATGCTAAACCAACTTAATATGGATGGACCAAGTTTGAACTAAACAGCTCATTATCATGATAATACCAGATGATAATGAATGTACATAGGCATGGTAATATGTTAAGTGTTTGAGTTGTTGTTTTTGTTTTGATAGTGGCTTTTTTCAGTTGTGATGTGCTTGTCTATGAATTAAATTAAATATGGTCATATGTACCTGCATAATAAGGGCAATGCATTGAGAATATTGCTATGATATAGGTAGGCCATCTGTCTGTTCCACTATTTATTAGATAAGTAAAAATGTTACGCATGAAGAAACTGGTTTTAGAAGACAGGCAGTAATGGGACTCACAATTATAATAATGACATGCTGTGTATAAATACTCACTATTTGGAATATGGAGTGGGATCTGCTGCTTTCTTCATTCATATTTGTGGCACCCTTCTGCCTGTTTGCTTCACCCTGAAATTATACACAAAGTGTTTATTAAATTATTCAGAAACTTTTTTATTTAATAATGTCAAACTAATTAGAAAGCAGGATCTGACAAAACTTGAAGTGAGTCCCTTGCATCAAATGGCTGAGAGTATTATAATAGCAAGTAATAAACAATGAGTAAAAGATGTGTAAGTTCGCATCACAAGTAGGTTACCTTTTTTTTTGTGGGTGGAAAATCATCAAATAACTTCTCCCGCTCTGGGCAGAGCAGGAGGGCGTGTCAGACTCTTACTGACTAAAACCCACCGGTGTTCCTTCAGTTGCCTCTGCCAGGGGCCACGGTAACCCTCTTGGACTTTTCCGCAACCCCAGCAGGCATCGGTCCTAGCAAACCCCGTCATTGGTGCTGACATCTCTTTGAGGCGCGCGTGGAACACAACGCGCCGTCGACCCGGGCCTGGTCCTTATCGAACGGCGAGCTGCCCATTGCTCGCCGCTCGCAAGCCCGCGCCTACGGTGGCCGGGAATCGGCCTGCGATTCCCGACGCCCAGGGCGTCTCCTGCGGCGGCTAGGGGCGTGAGGGCGCAAATTTTGCCTCTCCCTCACGCGTTCCGCCTCCTCCTTCGCGAACATTAGTGCTTCGCAGAAGGAGGTGACGGCTTCCCAAGCCCTCTTGCTCCGTACTATGGCCTGGACCAAGGCCGGACGCGAGAGATCGCCACCGCCAATCGCCTCCACGAGGATACGGCGGTGCTCCGCCCAAGCCGGGCAGACCTCCACCGTATGCTCCACCGTGTCCTCCGGGTCCGGGCGATCCACACAATGGTGACACCCGGGCGTTTCCTCCCGCCTTATCCGGAACAGGAACCTCCCGAAACAACCATGTCCGGTGAGGACCTGCGTCAGGCGGAAGGTGAGGACGCCGTGGCGCCTCTCTAGCCACTCCTCAAAGAGGGGACGTATAGCCGCAATTGTGGCGTGCCCAGTAGTAGGGTTAGGGTTAGGTTAAGTAGGGTTACCTACCCTTTCGAAATTTGAAAAGTCCTGACAAAATGTCAAAAATTTGCAAAAAAAAGTCTGGACATGTCACTTTTAAAACCTCTTTTTTCAGCACTTATTCAATTTTCACTATTTTAAACAAGGTCCATACTAATACCAGACGAGAGGCCAAAAAGCTAGACATGTTATTTCTGTACTTTATATAGTAAAAGAGAACAATACCTGTTTCATAGCTTCAAGAACTTCCTCAGGTGAAGATGTGACTTTCTCTGTGGCATCCACCTTGATTCCTTGAAGGGTTTCATGAACCTTTATGTTCTCTTTGTCAACATTTAGCAGATCTTTTACTGTCTCATTGTAGATTTCTATGTAAGACACTCTGAAAATAGAATTTACAGTTCTATTGTTAATTTGTGTGTTTGACTGATTGAAGAAACATCGGCTTACATACATTGTCAATAAGCTGACTCATTTTAAATGGAAGGCCCTGTCTCCCTGTCTCCTGTGATACAGTTTTTTTTATAACTAGTACAGGATACAGGTGATCTTTTTCACTCAAGTTAAGTACTGTATTGTATTCCATAGTTTTTGCTCATCAATCTCAAAATCAAAGCCGATGGACAAATAATCTGTAATACTTTGGAAGGCGTACGAGGGGCCGAAGTCAACTTGCAGAGGCCGATTAGAATTTTTTATTGGGTGTAACTAGCCTCAAACACTGAACATAGTCTAAAAAAAGTTGGACAGATTCTCGGTAACAAAAAACTGTGTTACTCAAATTGGCCAGCTGCCTGGATGCACATAATCACATATTAGTCTGTTGGCCATTAAGCATGCAAATGTCAACATTCACACATAAACGGGACTCAGTTATGTCTCAGTGGAGTTCCATCCAACTATTTTTGTTTGTCAATCCCAGTAGGTAAATCTTGTGGACAGAAATTCCACAACTTTTTTTTTAAATCACCGCTATATCAAATTTGGAAGTCTTTCAAACAGTTTTAAGAAGTGTTTTGGACTTATTTAATAGGGCTGAGATTTCTATTTGTAATCATATCTGTCTGATAACAATGCTGTAATACTGAAGTCTTGCTAAATATATCCAGTTTCAATTGATTGTCAAGAATGCCAATTTGAAGTTTCACATTGTATAAACTTCATGCTTAGCAATTTTATTTATTAAGGAAGTTTACATTTCATGAATAACTTGAAAATATTGCTTAGTGTTCATATTTTATCAAAATCTAAAATAAGACCCAGTATTCTCAGGAAATCTTTAAAAATAGCTAAGCCAGACAGCCTACAACAATGACTAACTTAGGAATTATGGTTTATTATGAATGGGTTGTTGGTTTACAGATAATTTAACAATGATTTTGCAAAATCTATCATACAATAATGTAAGTAAGTAGAATGCTTATAGACACAAGTTTTAGACGGACTCATCTAGCATGTTAACAGACAGAAGTACACACAATAGTTGTGTATTATAAATAAGCCACTAGACATTGAAAGTGTTAAGCATAACGGTAAATATACAGGTAAAAAGAGAATGTTGTTACCTCACTAAGAAGTCTCGGTCAGGCACGTTTCTGATAATCTCAAATAAGTTGATAACTGCCAGTGGAATGATTCCAGGCGATCTATCTGTACCGGTCATAGTATACGTCTTGCCTGAAGACGTCTGTCCGTACGCAAATATAGTGCCGTTGAAGCCAGCCGTAGCGGCTTGCACGATCGGCTTCGCAATTTCATCGTACACATCTGAAGTCTTCGTATCCTTGTCATAAACTCTATCTGAAAACCATTTTTCTTAATTAGTATTCGTCTAATTCGTTAGCCTTCGATTCCGTGACGTATTTACCCTGCACTCATTTGAATCACAATAGATTCGTAGACAAATTAAGGGTTATTAAAATTTCACTCACCGAATCTGAAAGACTGCCCGAGATCTTTTCCATTTTGATCGAGTTGATAAAGTGTGTTATTCTTGACCCGCCACTGGTACGAAAGTTTATCTTCAATTTCACGGGAAATTAGAGGTCTTACTTTGACAACTACTTTTATATTGTCACTCATTTTATATCATTATTTTACTTCGTCTTCCTAATATGATATAAATATTAGCAAAAGTAGGCATGAAAATCAAGCGCAATCGACATTTTAACAATAAGCGACCTAAGCAATTTTAACGTTTATAAAACAAACGTAAACAGAAGCAGAACACCAAAATAACCGACATACGATTTCAAACTGAAAAAAAAAAATATAATTTATAAATAGTGATGTCATGACCCACTGCAATGGTTTTTTTTTAATATTCGAAATATCGATATAAAATTCGAAATATCGATATAAAATTATTTTTTATGAAATGTAATTTTTTAGCTTGTGCATGTTAATTTTTTAAGCTTGTAAATTGAAATTATAGTGTCATATTTTTTTTTGATGTGAAACATCTATAGCCGCACGTAAAACCGATTGCTGGCGTGGCGACAAGGTGGCGACGCATGCTGAAGTGAAACATCTATAGCCGCACGTAAAACTGATTGCTAACGTGGTGACTCATGCCGTGGCGACGCGTCGTCACGCCATATTATAAATAACGAACAATTTATTTCTTTAAAAAAAAGTGAATATTTGGTTTTTGACTATGCCATATTTATTTTCTTTTGTAAACCATTCTTTCATATTTATTTACTATACTATTTTTTATAGTAAAAAATAATTATGTAAATACGAAATAATTATACTTACCCTTGCATTGCTTAGCTGTTGTTAGCGAAATAGGCACTTTGTGGCCAATAAGTTTCTAAGCAGTTACAGCTAAAAACGACTAAAATTTTAAATGCTTTGCCTTTAACAACCTAGCTTTTTACCCTTCTTGCATTGCATTATGTTTTACTACCTAATGCGCCTTTTTATTCACTGCACTGCGCCGCATCATACATCCTATTTGCCGTGCTTTATATAATGCAAAGAAAGTGTTAAATCATCATTGGTAGATAGTAGATACGCTTTGGGAACGGGGTAAACTCTGCAATACAAAATTATTAAAAGTTAAAATATCCTTCCTTTTTTAATAATTACTTGATTTCATGAATTTTATTTACATTTAGTCGGCTCATTTAAAATGTGTGAATTAAAATATATTTTTCTGAATCGATTCCAATTACAACAAAGGTAATCGAAATACTCATCGAATGAAATCCATACAAGTTGATAGGCAAAATTAGAAAAAAAAATTTTTTCGTTCAAAAAGGACCACACTATAACAACAATAAAAAAAGTTATATAAAGCATGTACCTACACAATCGAAAATTTATACCACTTATTTTGAAAAGCCATCTTCAAAATAAGATTATGAATTAATAATATTGTTTTGCAGATTAATTACAAAATAATTAATAATAGGGTACATTCTGAATTGCGTTGTATTCAATTTGAGCGTGATAACACCCGTTCCGAATTAGAGTTAGTGCGATAACGATGTCCCGTGATTCGGCATAGATGATGTCATGTCATGCGCCATCTTGCGATAACGCTGCCCATGCCCTAAATTAATTTCACCGTGAGCGCTGTCAAAAATGACAGTTGTGATTGTTTTGTTTTGAGTCGCACCATATCTTTAAATTGGTGGCATTTTTGAAATTGTGCTGTGTCACATGACTCACATGTAACCTGTTGTATTTCTGACCAGTATCTGACATAATTACTTCTGATTAATGAGTTTGAAACTCATTTGTAATCCGTGGTATTTTTCTTCGGGGTAAATCTTTGCCGGGAGCATATAAATACGCTAATAAAAGCACTTCGTCATCCTCTTCTTTTAATCGTCGTTCTCAAACTCTAAATCGGAGTTATCAGAGTCGATAGAGTCAACCAACAAAACTGAAGTGCCAATGCGTTGAACATCCATTTTCAAAAAAATATCCAATGGGTCTTTCTTGTGCAATGTTTGGGGTTGAAGTAGAGCGAGTCAGCGAGCACTGTGAGCGCGTTCAGGAGTGTTCTGAATTGTTGACTGTCATAATGATGTGAGCGCTGCGAGTAATTATGGCATAGTTCGAAATGTACCCATAGTTGCAGTTGATTTTTCATCGCTTGCTGACGATCATCCGTTCGTGTAGATTGGCAACAACTTTGCGACAACAAACAGCAGTGTAAGAATAGGTAAACATATGTTAGAACTTAATAATAGAGGTAGCAAATACACTACTCACAACGTTATCCACATATTACCAAACAGATCTACTAGTTGTTAGAAGGAACAATATATAAAAATAAACAGACTGAAAGTAAACACTGGTGCCGATTCTGTTGTACACCGAACTAAACTAACTAAACTATCACTAAAATTCCTTACTTTTGGCTATGAGAATCTTAACGCTATTCTGCAAAATAAAATCTCTAAATTTATAAATAATTTTGACACATCTAAAATCAAATTTGGCAATTGCGACTCCACGTGATACTTGTTTGCCGTACCACGTGATTTTTTTTTAGAGCCAGAGTCGTGCATTATTTTGCAGCCTCGACATGTTTTGTATGGAATTTTTCACTTTTTGTATGGAAAATATTTTTTTTTTTACCAACACGTTGGTATTTCGATGTTCTGGGTATTATAAAGGGGGTCGAAATTTTCATTATTTTTGCGATAGGACACACCGTTTTCGAGATATAAGCAAAAGAAAAGAAAAAAAGATACAGCGTCCTCACCGACCCCGATGACCCCATAACACTCCGCCAGGAGAGCAATAGGGCCACCAGTACAGTGCACAAATTACACAAACCGTCATTCCGTCCTCGCCGCCGAGGTACCTCGCGAACCCCCCGACTTAATCGTCCCCCCCGACCCTTGCCCGACGAAGCGCCAGCCCGCGCCGTAGCTGAGCCCGTAAATATAAACCCCCCCCGACTGTGACCTCTGAGTTTATTTCGGCGTTTCTTCTCAGAGATAGTCAATTAGGAAACGCCGACCTCATCAAGCTTAATAATAAGAAAAATCTGATCCAGCCTGTCCCACCTTGCTGTCCCCCCCCCCAGCGACGCCCTAAGCCGAGGTTCGTACCCCACAGGGGGTGCCCTTAGGTGATAGTCGCTTAGTATGTAATAATACGCCCCTGGCTGGAGGCTTTGAGTTTCACTTAAGGCAACCACAGGATAGTCCGGTTAAGTAGTAACGACCTCTCTAGGTCTACTACGAGATGCCATAGTTAGGAAAAAAAAAAAAAAAAAAAAAAGATACAGTACTGTTTTTGCATCTGAAGTCGAGGTGTTGGTGTGAATTTTAGTTCATGACAACTAATTTTATTCCACACCTTTTTAATCGCGATTAAAAACAGGCAGATTTAGTTACGACAATCAAAATTTTTGGTGAAAAACGTAAAATTCAGAATAGCAAAATTGCCATTTTCACTAAATTATAATCTCAGTGCCATCTTAGTGCTGTCAAACTAAAATTTGGTTAAGTTGTGTCACTTTAGTCAATTTCAGAATGGGAAATCGTCGTTTGACAGGAATAAACTAAATTTTGGTGATTTTTAGTCTAGTTTAGAGAATTTTGTGACAAGAGAATCGGCACCATTACTTAATTATTAGGGTTCTGATCACTTAAAATAGTAACAATTTCTTTTTTAAATAAAGCCTTGCTTTGAAACATAATATCAGTTGAGCCAAACTGCACATTGTAGGTGTCAATTAATCGATGCAGCGGAGAGCATTTATTTATTGTTTGTCACAGGTGAAAAGACAGTTCTTACAGTTCGCATTATTGTACCTATCAATAAACATACCCATGGGGTTCACAATATTTTTAAGTGTGTCGATAGTATTGGCTATGTTAAAAAGAAAACTACACTCACACTCTTATTTGTTACCAAGAATTACAAATAACATAGATGCTACAATAATTAAACATAATGCGCATGAGTTTATAACTCATTTCTGGTATTCTGTTACGTCTTGGATTTTACAGCATAATTTCGAAAATGCCGCTTTAGTTTACCATCATATTTGACAGCGCTCACGGTGATATTAATTTAGGGCATGGCGCAAGATGGCGCGTGTCATGACGATTCACGGGACACGTTATCGCAGTCACGCTAATTCGGTACGGGTGTTAGCGCGCTCAAATCGATGACACTGACAGCCCAACTCGGAACGCTACCACAGCTCAGACTAAGGAAAGTCTGAGTGTGTAAACGTGACATTGGCTAAATGCACAACCGTGCGAAGCTAGATCAATGGTGCGAAGCCATAACAAAAAAAAAAAAAAAAAAAAAAGTCTGAGCGCCAGAGTCTGTGACTAGTGTGACACTAGTATAGAGTTATCTGTGGTGTGACAGGAGTTGACAGGACAGACCATAGACAGTGTGACTGTCATTTCATTTCGTTCGTTATTGTATTGGGTTTGAGGTTATGTTGGTTTGTGTCCATGTGATTTATTTAAAATAGTCTGTAAAGTTACGAATATAAGATAAAATGCAGCACGACGACGTAAGTAATCTAAATAACTAGATAACTTTGATTCACTTTTGCAAGTTCATTTATTGATTTGGTAACTATTTTTTATAGGTCGTGTGGGCCATTATCAACAAAACACATTGTTCACACAAAGTAACGTAAGTATTCACACCTATAATGGAGAAAGTAATGTTTATTTGTTTGGTAATTTACCACTACTTAACTTTTCAGGACAAAAACTCAGCAGTTTTGCCGAAATGAGTTCAACTTAACAGGTCTATGCAGCAGGGCGTCTTGCCCGCTAGCCAACAGTAAATATGCAACAATTCGGGAAGAGAATGGTATTATTTATTTGTTCATGAAGACTGCTGAAAGGTAGAGTTCATTGCTGTAGTTGTGTATTATTTATATAGCACAGAGTACATTATTATATATGAGTTTATATACTTAGTGTGCTTTCAGTAGATAGTAGAATCATAAAGTGTGTTTTATAATCTCGGCGACTAATTGATTTCAAGTTTATGTGTTTTTGTTTTTTTGTATAGCAGTTTGACATTACACCGGTCAAATTATTTTCCGAAAAAATAAATAGACCATAGTCAGAGATAAAGTATAAAATAGTAAGAAGACAGCCACATCAGCCTAATAAACTACTAGTAATTGGTTTTTGTTAAGAATATTATGATGGTTTCCAAAACATTTTATGTTCATTTATAATAAGAAACCAAATTACAATAGAACATAGAATAAAAGTGATTTGAAATAATTTTTGTTTGCCACAATTTTGTTACAATTATGATGAACCAATTTTTTTAAATTCAATTTCTTAAATAGAACATAGAATAAAAGTGATTTGAAATAATTTTTGTTTGCCACAATTTTGTTACAATTATGATGAACCAATTTTTTTAAATTCAATTTCTTATTAATATTGCTCTTATTTCTTTCCAGTTGGTAAATATTTATTTATGAGACAAACTTTATTCTGATTTGGTGTAAACTGCAAAAAAAAGTAAAGAACAAAGGAATACAGCATTGGTTTTATTTTCAGAGTAATGTTTCCAGCTAAGCAATGGGAGAAAGTAAAACTATCAAGAAACTTCGAGAAGGCAATATATCAAATCAATGAGAATCTATTATACTGGCCTGCTTTTATCAAGGCAAAATGCAAGCAGAGATTTGTCAAAATAACACAATATCTTATACGGATGAGAAAACTTAAACTGAGAAGAGTGTAAGTATTTTTTTTTTTATTGAATCAGAATCAGAATCAGAAATATTTATTTGCTAACAATGTAGGTACAGGTTTGAGATGGTACAGAATATAATGTTTCCGCTACATTTTACCTTACGGCGTGCAAAAACATTAGATAACATTACATTGACATTAAAATAACAAGATAATTATCAAAAATGAAAACACATATTATAAATTGTCACTTAAATATTCATTACATTAAAAAATTAAAAATTATGTTATCAAATTATAAATTATTGCAAAAAAGTATTTAAAATGTCATTTACAAGAAAAATAGTCAAGGTACAGTTATAAATCTTTGTCATTTACAGAGTAGTAACATTTTTGTAATAGCAATTCAGTCAGTTTAGTTTTAAATATGCGTGTGGGGTGTTCTTTGAGATTATGTGGAATTTTATTATAAATGATGAAATATAATGTCAATGGGGCCACCATTGACATTATATTTTTTCTTAATAGTGCCGTATTATATTTTTCTTTATGTAGTAGGAACTTGTATTGTAGTCTTAAAGGGCCTGACCTTAATCTAATGTTGAAAAGTGACGGAAATAAATTTAAATTTGTCCTAACAAAAATGGACACTTCCACTATGTGCAGCGACGGGATGGTTAGTATTTTTAGAGACCTAAACACAGGCTCACAGCTATCTGTAGATAATAGACTTGACATTGATCTTATGCAACGTTTTTGGGTTTTGAATATCACCTCCCTTTCGCTACAGTTGCCCCAGAATATTACTCCGAACCTTAAAATCGATGCCACCAAGCCATGGTAAGCTGTGAGAAGAGTAGTTGTGCTAACTTTATGTGATAAATTGTACAGTACATATGCTACTTTGCTCAATTTCTTACATACATCCTCAGAATGAGGTTTCCATGTCAGATTACTGTCAATAAAGATCCCTAGGAATTTTGCTATGCTTGTTGATGCAAAGTTTTCCCCGTTATGACTGACAATTTGGGGGATTGATCCGTTGGTAAAAATGCGTTACCTTCGTTTTATTTAGATTTATGACTAAATGATTTACATTGAGCCAGGTAATAATACACTTTAATGTGTTATTTATGTCACTTTCATATTTTTTTAAGTCCGAACATTTTACGATTGCCGTACTATCATCCGCAAACAAAACCATGGGATGATGTGTTTGACAGGGCAAATCATTAATGTATAGGAGAAATAACGGGGGTCCCAGAACGCTACCTTGTGGTACGCCATGTTTTACCTCTCTACAACCCGAAATATATTTAACTTCGCGTTTAGTTTTAGGGCATATTCTCGTTATTTCTGTGTACTGTAGTCGGCCTTGTAGGTATGATTTAATTAGATCTAGAATATTACCTCTTATGCCATAGGCGTAAAGCTTCTTTAGAAGGACGTCATGGTTTACATAGTCGAACGCCTTAGTCATATCAGTCAATATTGCACATACAGGAATTTTATTGTCAATGTTTGTCATTATATTTGTTAGGAGATATATTGCCATATTAATATTTTTATTTTTTCTGAAACCCATTTGTTCGTTGCTTAGTATATTATATTTATATAAAAATCTATCCATTACATGATATTATAATCTTTTCAAATATCTTAGAAAATATGGGGACCAATGCTACTGGTCTATAGTTGGACATGTCTTCCTTATTATTCTTTTTATGAAGGTTTTATTACTACTGTTTTTAGGCTATTAGGAAATCTACCAGATTCAATACTAACATTTACAATATGACTTACTTTGATTAACCTATGTTGGCCCACTGCTAAGCAAATGTCTCCCCTATAGTTTTCCAATTTTATTTATGTTTCGTCTTCTTGGGCCAATTGTTCAGGAACAAGTCTAAATTGTTATATATAATAATAAATAAAAATTGTTTATTTCAACCAACACAGGATCATAGGCAAAAGAATTACAATTTTTTTTAAATTAAGTAAGAACACATCACTACATAGTATAAAACAAAGTCGCTTGCGCTGTCTGTCCCTATGTATGCTTAAATCTTTAAAACTACGCAACGGATTTTGATGGGGTTTTTTTAATAGATAGAGTGATTCTTAAGGAAGGTTTATATGTATAATACATGCATAATATAGTAGCGAAACACTGATAAATTTAGAGGTTTCTAATGTGATGTCGTAATTAAGCATATTTTTGCGCTTATATTGCAAACGCTGGCTGAACCCTACGAGATAGACCAAAATAATGTACTACAGTATTGTCCACCTTAAAAAGTTCAACAAAAATGTCCGCGATGGTATATGTCTATCTCTTAGGGATAACCCACCATAACCATTTTTTATCCTTTACTAAAAAGTGATTATTTACGAAGTGGTTTTAAACAATACAATATTAATCCTTATCCAATTAAGTACCTCTAATAAATTGTACATTTCTTCTCAGAGAGTAGTCAATTAGGAAACGCCGACCTCATCAAGCTTAATAATAAGAAAAATCTGATCCAGCCTGTCCCACCTTGCCCAGCGACGCCCTAAGCCGAGGTTCGTACCCCACAGGGGGTGCCCTTAGGTGATAGTCGCTTAGTACCTATGTAAAAATACGCCCCTGGCTGGAGGCTTTGAGTTTCACTTAAGGCAACCACAGGATAGTCCGGTTAAGTATTAACGACCTCTCTAGGTCTACTACGAGACGCCATAGTTAGGACAAAAAAAAAAAAACGCGCTTCGCCCTATAGCACTTCATGATTTGCAGCGATCGCACGCGTTTATCGGAGCTCTCTAGCGAGGAAAATATCAATAATTAATAAAAACGTGCTTTTCAGCGCGACAACGTAATCCTTACTTATTAAGTACCTACATTAGGATAAATAAAAAACATATATATATTCGAATGTATGATAGTACCTATTTAAATAAAAAAGTGAATTATTTTTTAAGACAATACGTGCTTTAAGCGCGAGTTTTAAAAGTGCTTCTTAGGGCGATTTTTTATAAGATTGATACGCCGACGCAAATATACCACTCGGTCGATACTGTTCTCGACTCAGAAGAAGCTGTTCATTTTCCTACAGAATTTCTTAATTCTTTGAACCCTTCTAGGGCCTCATAAAATGGAATTGAAAGTAGGTTGTCCTGTTATTTTATTAAGAAACCTGAATCCTCCTAAACTTTGCAATGGCCCGCGTTTGCTGGTAAAATCACAAAAAAAATTCATAATAGAGTGCACAATACTCACCGGATGTGGTACCGGAGAAGATGTGTTAATTCCCCGAATTCCTCTGATACCATCAGATTTACCGTTCCAATTTAAACGCCTACAATTTCCGGTAAAGATATCTTTTGCAATGACCATTAATAAATCGCAGGGTCAAACTTTCAACGTTGCAGGATTAGATTTGAGCGTAGAGTGTTTTTCACATGGCCAATTATATGTCGCGCTGTCAAGAGTAACCTCTAAGCAAAACATGTTTGTATTGTCTAATGACAAAAAAGCTGTGAACGTTGTGTATAAGGACATTTTGTAGTAGATATATTTACATAAGCATTGCACCTAATCCTAACTAATAATTTAAATGCGAAAGTAACTCTGTCTGTCTGTTACGCTTTCCCGCTTAAACCTCTCAACCGATTTAGATTAAATTTGGCACAGATATAGAGTAGACCTTGGGAGAGAACATAGGCTATCTTTTATCCCCCCTCCACCACCCCCACTTGCGCGATATAACGTGTAGTCCACGCGGGCGAAGCCGCGGGCGGGCAGCTAGTACAATAATAAAAATAAACCATAGACATAATCACATACTTGATTGCCCAGTATGTGAACCATACAGCAATGGTTCAGGTACTGGCATCGAACCTCTGCGCGAATACCTTCAGGATGACGCTGGAGCTAGCCCGAACCCTGCGCACCAGGGATGTGCATCATTTTCGCATAGTAGAATAAAAATAGTAAAAATAAAAAGTCTACTTGCGACTCGACGAACATACCTCATGCGCTACAGAATCGAGGCAGCCCCATCAGCACCCTGAATGCATTATTATATTGCACACGCAAGGCATTGTACTGTCCGCGCGTGTATGAGACCCACAGGCTGCTCGTGTAGAAAGATGTACAATATGCTCTGAACAATGTTGTTTTCACTTCAGTAGTACAATGAGCAAACCTGCGTGCCATCATATTCGCCCTTACGGACAACGCCCTACGTTCTCGCTCTATGTCTGCATCATCTTTCAGATCAGAGGACATCATTAATATGTCCAAGATATTTAAAATATTCCATCCTCTTCAGTGGAGTTCCACATAATTTTATGGCAGGCATTCACTTTTTTTGACATTATAAATCAAGCCATGGCTGTGAGCATAGTTTTCACATATGCCCAATAGTTTTGAAAGGCCACATACAGAAGCACTCAGCAGCGCCATGTCGTCCGCATTTAATAACTGATATTATTGAGACATACATCATCAATATGGCAGCCGACACGGGTGCTGCTGAGCTCCTCTATCAGTGCGTTGACATACAAGGTGAAAAGTTTGGGTGAAGTTACGGCCGCCTTTCATGTCTTAAGCCTGCTTTGATGAATTTTTATTGATCTGTGTTAGAGGGTCTGGTTTCTGCACTTAGTCCTTTTGGTGAACTATTTTGCGTTTATTATCAACATTTTATGAAAATGTGTGCATACTACTTTTTTTTAAATTCTTTCTTAACGCATTTGCAGTTCAGTGTACCCTTTGCTGTACTGTACATGGTGCTTGTTTGACTATTGAGTCTTCTTTGCAGAATCCGAAAATGTTAAATCTGTTTTCATTCATGTTTTATGTGAAGCGGGCACATGCTATGTCCTATCATATTGAAATATATTTATAATTATCACATAAAAATTAGAGTTTGATTAAAATTGCTTAATAGTCTTTTATGCTAGATTGTAATTAATTATTACGAACTTATTTCTTTTTTATAAAGGATAAGTACCTATGTACTTAAAAAAGATATTGAAATACACATCTTGTGACATGATTTAAAGTAGAGATGTACCGACTAGTCGCCGACTAGTCGGTAAAGCCGACTAGTCGGCCATTTTTGTAGTCGGCGACTAGTCGGCGACTAGTCGGCTAAATCCGCCGACTAGTCGGCCCGCTTCTCACTCATGTTAATATGCTTAAAAAATAGAGTGATTGAAATGAAATTGTATCTTTACTGTTGTTATTTTTTATTATAAGAATCACAGTTTCAGTTTACAATACAATTTAATAATTGGTAGAAAATTTAAATAGGAACTCTTCCTTTAGTCTTTTATAAAATAACAAAATATAGGTTAAAGCAAATAATTATTGGTAATAACTTATTACTATGTTATAATTGAACCTACTTATTACTAATAAGTAGGTTCAATTATAACATAAAAAATAGGAACTCTTCCTTTGACATCCCCAAGTTATTCAATCTCGAAATTAATAAAATAAAACAATACTAGAAGTATCTAAGTATAGTAAGTAAGTATCAATTGGATCAACAAACTTTTTTAACAAAATATTAGAAATAAGTAGGTAGGTTTACTTTACACTACAACCTAGAAATAGGAAGTTGTTCTATGTGTACTTTATATATTATACATATAAAACAAGTTCCTATTTCAATATAATAAATTGTACTGAGATCTAGAAATCAAGTAAAATAAACTTCAACAACAAAAAATATCTATTATACTATAGCCTAATAAGAATCTAGTTAACAAACAAAACAATGTACTACTCATCATTAATCAAACAATGGCAATAAAGACTAAAGTTTGACAAGAGTATTCCTCTAGTTTTTATATTTTTTAATTATGATGCAGAAAGCCTAGAGCTTCTGCTCTTTCTGGCAACAATCGATTTCTTTTTGTTTTTTCTTTTTGAACATTTCCGACGTCACCCGGATTTTACCGAAAGTAATGATCGGCCTAGCCGACTAGTCGGCCGACTAGTCGGCCATTTTGCTGCCGACTAGTCGGCTAGTCGGCCAAAGTCATAGTCGGCACATCTCTAATTTAAAGTAATTATTTTCTACTTGAAATAATCAAAACAATAATTATTGACACTTTACACATTACAGGAAAGAATTAGTCCCAATACAGCGCAAGATCGAGAGACGTGAGAGGAGAAGGGAGGAGAAGGCCCTAGTTGCAGCGAGAATAGACAATGCTATAGAGAAACAACTGCTTGAGAGATTGAAGAAGGGCACTGTAAGTATAACTACATTATCATAATGTCACAAATTCACAATCTAAAGTAATAAAGTTTGATAACGTTAAAAGTTAAATAAGAGGTAAAAACACCTTGATAGTCATTGCTAAGTGAGTCAATATAAGGTTGCTTATACACATGGAAAAACAGCCTTATAAACCTTAAAGATAAAGATAATTTTATTTTGCAAATATGGGTAACATAAGGATGACAGAAAAAAATAATATAATAGTACAGCCATATTTTACCACGTAGGCATGCAAAAGATTTAACATCAACTTATTACTAAATACAATTTATAATATTACACAAAAATAGAATTTTAAAATATTAATTAATTATACATAACTAGCTAAAAAACTCTTTCTCAATTAGGAACTCCTTAATAGTATAATATGCTTTCGCCACTAAAAAGCTTCGGAGTTTCTTTTTAAATAATGATAGCGGAAGCTCTTTCCATGTCTTCGGCAATTTGTTATAAATGACTGGTGCCATGCAGTAGACACTTTTGCGCATAAGTGCTGTCTTGGCTGGCTCCAGACATAGCAGACTATTATCACGTCTATTGCGAGGTGCTACATCTGATAGTCGTCTAAATCGACTCGGATTTGTCTTTACAAACACAGCTACTTCAAATATGTACAAACAACTTGAAAGCGGTCTCTCTTTCAGTAGAGTTTCCCCAAAATATGATCCCATACCGTAAATGTGATTCTGTTAGCCCATAATAAGCAGTCAGAAGAGCATCCGTGTTCAATATAGGTGATAATGAACATAGAGCCTATGCAGACTTACTCATTTTCTTGCATAAAGTTATCAATGTGTGATTTCCAGTTTAGTTTTGTATCTATTTCGAGACCCAGGAATTTTGTAGTTTCAACTTCTTCTATAGTATCATTATTATAGTGTATATTTAAATTAATACTAGAGATCTGTTGTCTAAAATGGATAACTTTAGTTTTACACAAATTTATTTTTAAATTATTTCCATCTAGCCAGTTTATCATCTGTTTTAAACTATTATTAATTTCACTCTCATACGTATCTATACTTTTACAAGCTATTGTGATCGTGCTATCATCCGCAAATAGTGTTATAGGCCGTTCAATAGATTTCGGTAAGTCATTTATGTATAAAATAAAGGCAAAAGGGACCTACAACCCCTGCGGTACTCCATATAATACTTTACGCTCCGAAGACCGAGATATCTCTTCAAGTTTACTTACTATATTAATTTTATTGACTTCAGTCGTGTGTTTTCTGTCTTGTAAGTACGAATTAAGCAAATTAAGGACATTACCCCTAATTCCGTAGGCTTCGAGTTTTTTTAAAAGAGTAGCATGATGTACATAGTCGAATGCCTGGGTCATGTCGCAAAATATACCACAAACAGGATTCCGTTGATCAACATTTTTAATAACATTATAAATAAAATCATAGATAGCCATATTAATAGTCCTGTGTATTCGAAAACCTTTCTGTTCCTCACACAAAATGTCATGTTTATCTATGAATTTATAAAGCTCCTTATAAATATACTTTTCAAAAATTATAGAAATAATTGGAATTAATGAAATTGGTCGGTAATATTCCATAAGTTCTCTATTTTCTTTTTTGAAAAGTGGCTTAACTATTGATATTTTTAACGCATCAGGGTAGGTATATATATATATATATATAATATATAGGTAGCTATATACCTGCGCCAATAATTAGGTTAATTATTAGAGATGTGCCGACTATGACTTTGGCCGACTAGCCGACTAGTCGGCAGCAAAATGGCCGACTAGTCGGCCGACTAGTCTGCTAGGCCGATCATTACTTTCGGTAAAATCCGGGTGACGTCGGAAATGTTCAAAAAGAAAAAACAAAAAGAAATCGATTGTTGCCAGAAAGAGCAGAAGCTCTAGGCTTTCTGCATCATAATTAAAAAATATAAAAACTAGAGGAATACTCTTGTCAAACTTTAGTCTTTATTGCCATTGTTTGATTAATGATGAGTAGTACATTGTTTTGTTTGTTAACTAGATTCTTATTAGGCTATAGTATAATAGATATTTTTTGTTGTTGAAGTTTATTTTACTTGATTTCTAGATCTCAGTACAATTTATTATATTGAAATAGGAACTTGTTTTATATGTATAATATATAAAGTACACATAGAACAACTTCCTATTTCTAGGTTGTAGTGTAAAGTAAACCTACCTACTTATTTCTAATATTTTGTTAAAAAAGTTTGTTGATCCAATTGATACTTACTTACTATACTTAGATACTTCTAGTATTGTTTTATTTTATTAATTTCGAGATTGAATAACTTGGGGATGTCAAAGGAAGAGTTCCTATTTTTTATGTTATAATTGAACCTACTTATTAGTAATAAGTAGGTTCAATTATAACATAGTAATAAGTTATTACCAATAATTATTTGCTTTAACCTATATTTTGTTATTTTATAAAAGACTAAAGGAAGAGTTCCTATTTAAATTTTCTACCAATTATTAAATTGTATTGTAAACTGAAACTGTGATTCTTATAATAAAAAATAACAACAGTAAAGATACAATTTCATTTCAATCACTCTATTTTTTAAGCATATTAACATGAGTGAGAAGCGGGCCGACTAGTCGGCGGATTTAGCCGACTAGTCGCCGACTAGTCGCCGACTACAAAAATGGCCGACTAGTCGGCTTTACCGACTAGTCGGCGACTAGTCGGTACATCTCTATTAATTATGTAGCTTAAATGACCACTTATTTCCACAGACACATGTTTTTGTATTTTTGTAGCAATACCATCATATCCTACACTATTTGAATTATTTAATGAATTGATGATTCTCTCTATATCTTGTGGTGTACTAGGGGCCATGAACATTGTTTTATTATTTGTTTCAATTTTGTTACATTTTGGTTTACTGGTCACATCAAGTTTCCCTTGTACTTTATCGATAAAATAATTGTTGAAAGCTTCAGCAATGTCATTGGGATTTGATAGAGTAGGTACTATTATTATTTATAATTTTTGTAATACTAGATTTTGGTATGTTATATTTTGCACGATTAATAATTTGCCACATGGTTTTTGACTTATTTTTCACAGATTTTATTTTATG
This sequence comes from Brachylomia viminalis, assembly GCA_937001585.2. Taxonomy (NCBI): domain Eukaryota; kingdom Metazoa; phylum Arthropoda; class Insecta; order Lepidoptera; family Noctuidae; genus Brachylomia; species Brachylomia viminalis. Next base: position 19,575,992 of record OW443299.2, read on the forward strand.
ATTATTTTGCGCCTTTTGTGTTAGGTGTATAATTTTTTTGTGTAAGCGAGAGTAGGTTGAGAAGGTGTACTTATTATTTTTGTTTGGGTTTAATCTATATTAATAATAATAATATGAGACAACATCCACACAAGGTCATCAGGTCCCGAACTAGGCAGAGCCTATACTACGGTAACCTGATGACTGATATACACAGTATATCACTATATACTATATACTAGTATACTTTTATATTGCCACAAAAGTTTCCTTTTCTTTTGACTACCTAGTTTGATTCCTTTTGACAAACATTTAGGTTTTTTTAAGACATCTATTTTCATCAATTTAGTTGGAAAACACAAGTCGTATATTAATCTAAATAAATCGAGAAATTTGTTATAGGCTTCATTCGGATCCACTGTGTCATAAATCTCAGCAAAAGATAAATTTTTTATATGATTTTTAAACTTAGAAATATGTTCAAGGCTGTAGTCTCTTTTACCTACCAATAATTTATGAGCCATTTGGTTTGAACTGGACAGTGAAGCAGCTGTGCCGTATGATCTAACAAAGCCAATTCTAATACTTACGTCAGTTTTACACACTTTACTAAAATTGTGATCAAATTTGTCTATGCATGTCATACTGGCCACGCGAATGGGCTGCTTTAATGCTAGTTTTAAGTTATAGCTCTTTAAAATACACTTAAAGTCAAAGTCAAAGCATTTATTTCAAATAGGCACATAAAAGGCACTTTTGAACGTCAACATTTACATTTAAATAGAATTGATTCTAGTCGCCCCTTCCAAAAGGTAGTTTCGTATGGAGAAGAATGGGCAAGAAACTCCACCGTTACTCTTTTAAAATGTGTTACAATATTTTGTATACATTAATTATATGTGAAGATGATGCACCTATAATAAAAATTACCCTACCACAATAGATAAAAAAAAAAAAATAAACGTAGCAATGATAAATAAGTTAATTAAGTGATAGATACATGGTGTTCACATATTTACAAACATTGTAAAAGTATACGATTTCCCAAATTATGCAAACAAGTAATATGTCAGTGTGTGAGTTAAAGTAATCACAGAATGTAAATCAATGTCATAAAAATAACTAACTTAACTATACAATTAAAGTAGCAACAAGTTTAATTTTGTCTAGACCCTAGATTGTCCTATGGAGCTGGACCAGCATGTTTCCAAGCATTCTTATGTTCTTATATTCTTGGATATAATCCTCTAATTTGTAATACGCTTGTTTACACAGTGAACTTTTTATATAAGTTTAAAATTTTCTTTAATTTAATTGCAATATATGTGTAGCATTTAACACAGTACCCCATAAAAGATGTATGTACTTAAGCTAATCTGAAAAATGGTTGATCAATTTTATCTTTATTTCTTGTATTAAAATGATGTCTATCACTTATTTTATTAAAAAGATGTAGATTTTTTCTTACGTACATAATATTTTCATAAATGAATTGGCAAGGTACCGTCATAATATTAATCCTTGTAAATAGTTCCCTGAGAGATTCGCGGTGACGTAGATTATAAATGGCTCTGGCAGCTCTCTCTTTTGCAAAATAAAGATTTGAAGCAAAAGCATTTGAATGGCTATTAGGTTTAAGCATGTCTTATGTTAAAGTCCCCAGCTATTACAATGTTGTTGTATCGTGTGCGTGATATTTCACGCAGAAGCGTTTCCATTTTATCAAAGCAGTGATTGAGATTATTTACATTTGGTACTCTGTAAATACAAACAACAATTATCTTAAAATAAGTAAGCTCAATTGCACAACATTCAAATATGTCCGATGAAGATAATTTCGAAATTTTTGGTAATACCCTACATTGAAGGCCGTTTTTCACGAGAATACAAGCCCCTCCTCTTTTTCTCCCTTCTCTACAGAAATAGGCAACCAGACTGTAATTTGGTACATACAATTGCTGTTGGCACCCCTCCATAATGAAATGTTCCGTTATGCACAGAACATCAACATCTATCTTTTTTTCGGACAATTCATCTAAACATACAATAAGAATATTTGCTTTGTTTGCTAAACCAGCAATATTTTGATGTAGCATTTTAATATATTTATTAGAGAAAAAAATCAATTGTGTTATCTTTTGTACAAGTGAGAGAAACAGGAGGAGACTTACCATAATCCCCATCAACTAAGTGAAAAACTTCGCGACTACTGATCTCGTCTAGCATTAAATTAACATTTTTAAATATGCTCACCAAGCCATTATTATTCACTGATAAACTTCTTGGTGAAAACATTTTAAAGTCATAAGACAAATAAAAGTTAGTATCAAACAAATGTGCATATTGATTAGTACAAGCGTCTAAGTATAAGAGACTGTTAAATGTTTCTATTCGTTCATTAAACATCATGGAGTAGTCATCTAATTTAAATGTAGGTGAACATATTATAATATTAGTATAATCAATTTTTAAAAGAGTTTCACGTAAAGTAATTATGAGATCGACATAGTTGTTAGTTCGGCGAAAGTCTGCCTCCCCGATGAAGATCAGGCAGTAATCATCCATAGTGTAGTTCTTCAAATTAAGATCCAAGTTCTTAATAAGCTTCTCTATACCACAGCCCGGTGTTAAATAGTGACAGATTTTGTAATCTAGGAATGTATTTTCTGCAATTGTTAAGATTTTATTTCTGTTGTCCTTCTGCAAGAAATGTTCAAAGTTGTGCCTTGTAATATTTGTTTATACTTGAGAGTAGTCCTTTACATCCACTTTCCCCTATGTTAGTCGAAGCAAAAGGAAAATAACAAATTTTGATCTCTTTAAATTACATTTGTGATAGAGACATACATAATGTGAGGGCAATGTCATTAGGTTTCACAATAGCAATAAAGTAATATTCAAAATAAAAAGAAGAAACTATTACTTGGAACTTTCAGCTTTCTTCACACTTTCAAGTTTTTGACCGTCATATCCTGCATTTTGAAAAATAGTTCAATATGAATAATTATTTAATGTCCTTCTTTCTAGTACAATGACATCTACAACTTCCCACAAATGGCTTTCGACTCAGCGCTCAAAGCAGAAGAGATATCCAGCGAGAGTGAAAAAGAAGATGAGGAGGAAGAGGAAGTAGAGAGGGAGATGGAACCAGAGCTTGAAATGGAGTTGCAGAGGACAGTGGAACAGGCTGACGAGTTTGTTGAAGCTGACAGCGATATGGATAGTGATGAGGTGAGTTGTCTTTTGTATCTTTGCAAAATAAAAAATAAAACTTTATTGCTACTAATCCTACCCTACGTCTTCTACCATGTTGGCATGAGGTATAATATATTTTTTACCTGTGTACAATTTATTTAGTTCGAAATGCGTCAGATGATCGTTTATGTTCACTTGTCATTCTTTTAGTGTAATATTTTAATGACCTTTATAAAAAAATCATATTTGATTATGTACAATCTGTTGGGTGCGATCATTTTCACACAATTTGTTTATATTTCAGGAGTCTGACTCAGGAAAGAAAGAAAGTGCGGATGTTGGCAGCGACTTCGAGTCAGATACATCGGACATTGAGGTAATTTCAGAACTAGCATGCCTACAGCAGTCCACAGTTGCACACGAGTCTTAAAAGGCATACCTACTGTAGTCCCGATACTTTTAGCATCGGCGATTAGCGATTTGATTTTTTTCTATGAGAGTCGTCAAAATTCAGCAGTTGCAACATCGTCGATCCCCGATGCTACACTGCTACAATAATCTTTTGGCACTCGAATGACAGTTCAATTATCATCAAAGTCAGTCAAGAAATAGGTTGAACATTTACATTCAAATAGAATTGATTCTATATTCTATTCGCCCCTTCCAAAAGGTAGTTTCGTATAGGGATTATTGGGCAAGACATTCCACCGTTACTCGTTTAAAATGATTAATTATATAATTTTAAGTGAAGACGATGCATGTGTTGACGGGGTCTCTGTTGGTAAACGCTTGTCCAATGAGGAAGGTTGGCGAAAGCTAATTGTAGATGGCGTGATCATCAATGTCAAATTCATATCACGGAATCACCAAATCACGGAATGTCAAATTTATTGTAGGCCTTAGGGACGCTAGGCCCCTACGGCCTAAAATAAATTTCAAATTCATTGCATTTCGTGTTCGTTCATGAGTTTGGTTTTATTTCACTATTTTGTGATTTTCGGTGATCATTTGTTCATTTTATTTTATTTTATTTTATTTGACATGGAAAGTGTCTGGATTTAAAATCTTAAATATTTCCTCGTTATCACTTTCTGCGACACGTTTCCGATAACTTTGAATGAAGTCTGCATAATAAAAAATAAAAAAATACGAATAGCTTTAGGCCGCAATCTTCTTAGTTTAGAGTGTTTTGGGAAAACTCAAACTCAAACTCAAAGCATTTATTTCAATTAAACCATTTACAGGCACTTTTGAATTGTCAAGTGGTCGGTCAGTCAGAAATATGAAGCTAGTTGCCCATTCCAAAGCGTAGTAGGTACCTATGGAGAAGAACGGGCAAGAAACTCCATGGACACTCTTTTAAATTATATTGTTACATAAATATTAGTATTAGAAATGTGTGGGACTCCAATTTCGGAGTATTTGGGAGCACAACAACGAGTCATTTACGCAATAATAAAATAAAACCACCTCACGCCTTGTATTATTGCTATCTGTGTTGGGAACTAGCTACGACAGCGCCATTTTGACGTTGCCTTCCCCATGGTTTTGTGAAATGTATTTAAAAAAAACAAGATGGCGGCGTTAGTTCCGATTTAAGCCACGCACCATAAAATCCTTGTACAGCTATAAAAAAGTATCGAGCCTGCCCTAAAGTGCACGCCACTGAGCTTGATACGACCACACTCATCGACCACTCATTGTTGGGTTATTTTTAAACTAAAAAAACCTACTCCTAACCTAGCTCATATTTTTTTCCAGGACATGGCTGTAAGGATACCTCAGAAGAAGAAGGCTCGCGTTGAAATAGAATACGAGACGGAACCAGTCGCCAGTGTAACCAGAAAGAAAATAAAACATTGATTACCAGATTACTACCTTGTTGTTTTAATTTAATACTTTCACCCATACTATTGAATGCTACCTGCCACCTGGAAACCTTAAAATAGAACATTAGGTACCTTTTGTTGTGTTACATTCTCGAGTTTATTAAGTACCCTCTTTGCTATCAAACTCAGATTGACTTGGTTAACCGCACGTCTGCAGAAACTACGAAAACCTTTACTGCTACGAAATAAGATGTACCCTCGTGGGTCGTGATCGCAAGCGCCATTACTGAGAGGTCCTGGGTTTGATGATGTTCCTATTTCAGGTAAAGTTATTGGGTTTTTCATTAGGAAGTTTTCAGTAGGTAGTCATCCAGTCTGAATTTGCGCCTGGTTATAGGCTCATCCCCTACATGGCATTTAAATATGTATATCAGGCGAAATTGTGGACTGATAAACCTCTGTCTACTTCTAAGGGGAATATAGGCGTCATGGTTATGTTGCGCAAAATAATATAATAACAAATATGGACCAGAAATACTAATAGTATAATAGCTAGTTGCTTTTGCCCGGAGAGCAGTGGTGGCCCAGTGGTAATGGCCTTGACTTACGAGTTGCAGGTCGTAGGTTCGAACACAGACAGGCGCTTAATGTAAATTATTTAATCACTATTGCTCTCAAAACGGTGAAGGAAATCATCGAGAGGAAGCCGGCATGTCCTAGAACCAAAAATTCGAAGACATGTGACATCTACCAACCCGCACTGGGCCCGCCTGGTGGATTACGGCCCACCCCCTCTCACAGAGAGGAGGCCTGTGTCCCAGCAGTGGGAACATTTTGCCCGTCGCATATGGAGCTCACACTCGCACTCGCTCACGATTGTTCACGATACTGCGTTGATGTCAGTGAGGCAAAGAGGAAATTGGGGTGCCCCTGTGGGGTACGAACCTCGCTTAAGGCGTCGCTGGGGGGGGGACAGCAAGTTGGGGACAGGCTGGATCTGAATGGATTCATTATTATTATGGGGGTTTAAAACTACTGGCTCAGCTACGCCACCAGCTGGCTCTGTGGATCCGATCAAGGGAGGGGAAGAGGAATTTATCGGGGAGGAACGCGGACGCGGACTCGAAGGACCTCGGCGGCGAGGTCGGAACTTCGATTTGTGTCTGTGTGTGTATACTGTACTGGTGGCCCTACTGCTTTCCTGTAGGAGGGTGGTGGGGTCGTCGGGGTCGGTCAGTGCGTGCCTTGGACGGCGGATTCTACTGATTCTAGAGGGGACATAACTGGCGGCCTTCACAACCAGAGGGTTGCGATGGCTGCCAGCGGTATCGAAGAAACGCTTTGCAAGCGCGTTTTATGAATTGTTGAATGGTGGGGATTTTCAAATCTAAATGTAAGTTGATGTTACGAACGAACCAGGGGGAACCCGTGATTTTACGTAGAAAACGGTTCTGTAGGGTCTGCATCCTGTGGATGTGCCGGGGGTGGGCCTGTGCGAAAACAGCACAGGCGTATGTCATGATAGGTCGGCTGCATGCCGTATAAATGCGCAGTTTGCACCTGAGTGACAATAAAATTTACTGCGTGCATTTAGGACGGAATGTAGTCTACCCAGAGCAAAGGCGGCTCGCGAACGAACCACCTTTATGTGCTCTGAGAAGGAGAGACGTCTGTCCAAAGTCACACCCAGATATTTGGCATGCTTCTCCCAAGGGATCGGCTTGCCAAACATCTTGATCGGGCGGGCGTCGTCATGTCTGCGTTTGGCACGCGGTTTCAAGAAGAGAACCGCTTGACTCTTGTCGGGGTTAACTTCGATTCGCCACTTTCTGAACCATGCGCCAAGCTTGTTGACTGCGGTTTGGAGAGTGCGAGATATCGAGTCAGGGACGAGTAGGGTCTCGGCGCCCGGGCTGTAATATTTATATGCGGTGCAACAGCCATCCCACCCATTTGGCGCGACAAGATTCGACTGTGGTTCGCGCAATTTGAAGCCATTATGTCCGTACAGAAGAAGGGCGATCAAGTCATGTTCGAACTCGTTATCGGACAACTTGAGCGGCTAGATCTAGACGAGATCTCAGACACCATTCTCCATCCACCGGATAAAAATCGTTACGACGCGTTAAAGAATCGATTGTTCCAAGTCTACGAGGAATCTGAGCAACGGCAAGTACAAAGGTTGCTATCGAAAATGGAACTCGGCGACATGATGCCTTCACAGCTGTTACGTCGCATGAAAAACCTCGCTGCTGATAATATCTCCGACTCAGCGCTACGGATTATGTGGACAAACCACCTCCCACAATCCGTCCGAGCAGTACTAGCGAGTACTGCTCGGACGACAACATCGCGAAACACTCCGATATCCACGAGCTGGCGATGATGGCAGACAAGATCCTCGAGCAAACACATCCACTAGGCGCAGTCGCTGCAGTTACCTCCGTTCCCGCGACCCCACATGCATCTACATCAATTGAGGAGAAGATCGACGCGCTCACGAGAGAAATCGCAGAGCTGAAAGCACATCGATCGCATTATCATCAGCATCGAAGCAGACCATTCGACGGACGGCGTTCAAGATCGCGTTATTCGAGTAGGACCAATCGCAATCCCGCATCTAACGACCATTTGGCGATCTGCTTTTATCATCGCACGTTCGGCAAGGAGGCGCGAAAATGTACGCGTCCGTGCAGTTTCGAAGACAGCAGCGCCCACTCGGGAAACTGACGACTGCGTCGGCTGAGGCGGCAACTGACGCAAACAACACTTCTTACCGCCTATTTATAACAGACAAAAACTCGCGTCTATCGTTTTTGATTGATACTGGCGCCAACGTCTCCGTGATACCTAAAAGAAAAGGCGGGAATGCTAAACCAACAGATTTTTGCTTGTATGCAGCGAACAACACGGTCATTCCAACGTACGGAGAGAAAACATTACAACTGGATCTCAACCTACGAAGACCGTACACCTGGAAATTCATCATCGCTGCAGTCAGCAAACCCATTATCGGTGCCGACTTCCTGAAACGTCACCAACTTCTTGCCGACATAGCCGGCCGATGCCTCGTCGACAAAGTTACCAACCTGACCGTCAAGGCACCAGTCACCTATTCCGCCGACCCTACAGTCCAAAGTATCGACGTTGATCAGCCATATCACCAGCTAATCAGCAAGTTTCCTGACATCCTGCGACCGTCCTGCATGAAGGATACTCCAAAACACCGGGTAGAGCACCATATTGAAACTACCGGTCCACCAGTATACAGCAAAAGCAGACCACTTCCGCCACATCGGTACCTGTCCGTAAAGAAGGAATTCGAGTCAATGATGCAGCAAGGAATTTGTCGACCAAGCAAAAGTCCTTGGTCCAGTCCACTACACGTCGTTCCCAAGAAAGACGGCGACTTTCGCGTCTGTGGTGACTACCGAAGACTCAATGATGTCACCAAACCCGACCGCTATCCAGTTCCACGTCTCAAAGATTTTACCTACCTACTTCACGGCAAGAAAATCTTCACTACCCTCGACCTAAATCGTGCCTACCAACAACTACCTGTATACGAACCGGACATCGAGAAGACTGCCATTACAACACCTTTCGGCTTATTTGAGTTTCCACGAATGTGTCCAGGTCTTAAAAATGCTGGACAGACATTCCAACGATTCATACATGAAGTAATCATCGGGTTAGACTAGCATTCCCATTCATCGACGATGTTATCGTCGCATCGGATAATGAAACTAGCCACTTCGACGATCTGCAGGAGGTGTTACGCCGATTAGACAAGTATGGCATTACCATAAATCCACCAAAGTGTATCTTCGGCAGAGAAAATGTCAAATTTCTGGGCTATGAACCCAAGTAGCAAAATATGGCCCTGTAAGTATCCTAGGAGCACGTATTTTTAAGTCCTATAGAAATCTTACAAACGTTTATAGAACCGCATTTGGGCGCAGTTTATAGGACTATAACGCCGTAGAGTCGTTTTTTTACAGTCCGGTAAAGTGCAATTCGATTTTATAATTATCTTATTAGTTGCTTTTATAAGATATAATAGTCCTATAAAGATCCGGTAAACGCACTGAGCAAGCGCGATTAGTCGTCTAAAGATCTGGCGCGTGCAGCTACTAGTGTAATTGATCCAACAGTTGTCATTGTGATGCCATTACTAGAGCATTCGTTCCTCATTAGTTTTGCAACGGTGACGTGCTGGTGTCTTAAGAAAAAATATAATAATTTCAAAGGGTAAGTGATCCACATTAAAATATCTAAGTATTATAGCTTAACATAGGTAACTTTTGTCTTTTGTGTAAATAATGCCTACTAAACTTGCGAAATTAATTTTATTGATAAAGTGTTCGATGATAATAAACATATCTTCATGCCCCTTCAAAACTAAACATATTTATTATTTGTTTACTCGATAATAATTAACAAATACTTAAGCCGCCATTGGATTCAGATCACGTGCCATAATATTGCATTATCAAAACCTTTTTAAAACAATTTAGTCAAAGTTCAGACTACTACAGGATATACCTACTTGGCCACCATATTTAAGTTTTAGGGTTCTTTTAGAGAAATACAACAGAAAGAACCCCGCATGCCAATATGTAGGATAATGTTTTAATCAGAACTAATATTTTCAGAATAGTGTCGACATAAATCAAGACGGACAGTGTAGGGATGCAAAACGGTAATATATTATATTATGTCATTATCAGTAACTTTCAAGTTATTTTTTCGGTAAAAACTTTTTTTTTTGCATTTTGATAAGATTATTACGAGAATAGGATCAAACACGGGATGACTTTTTTTTACATTGCACGACCCCCACCACCGCTCTCTGAGCCTGATATTCTCTTCTCAAATCGTCATGCGTCAGTCTCGCTCTCTGTGATCTCTCATCTCTCATCGATATCTGTGATGACCTTGCTAATCTACCCACGAACACCCTTTCTACTAGATTTTAACTCATCTTCACTTTACCTTACGAATATTAATTTCTAAAACTTTTAAAATTTAAACTTTATTTTCCTGTAGAACAGTTTAGCATCATGTTGAATGAAGGTACATGCACCTACTTAATTACTTACCTTGTTTTTTAGATTCGCTGTAACCAGGAAATTATGCCATACAAAGTAGTTCAAACTATAGAGCGAGGGAAATCTCTGCTAGTAGCAGTCCCACAGCAATGGGAACAAGATGGGGTCTTATATTGGCCCAGAAAAAAATCCGACAAATTACAAAGAAATGAAAATTGTGAACCAGAAGAAAGTTGGTCAACCAAAAATTGTATTTTAAAAAGAAAAAACATAGTAAGTCTTCAAAAGGCAGAGTCAATAATTGACGCGATGTGTCAAAACTCGGACACTGAAACAGAGCCCGACATAGGCCATCGTACAAGGCAACTTCAATACACGAGCAAATTAAAGAATAGCATACAAAGCAATTTCAATGATATGGCCGCAGAATGTTCTAAGGTTGGTTGAAAACTCACAGTGCGCTCTCCTCTATACAAACTCTAAAAACACGATAAAAATTCGAGGCCTGATTCAGTATCTTTAATATAGTAGTTTGATAAAGATATTGACTCAATCGTTTATTTACACTCCTGTACTACATCTCAACTTGATGAGCCTTGTCTACTAATTGTTTGTTTATTTGGTTCGAATGTTACGTACAAACTGTCTAGTCAGTGAATATCTCCTACTTTGTTGCGATTGTTAGGGTATTCATATAATAATTTGTGTAATGTAAATTTGTAAAATATGCCTTTGTTTCAGAATTATAATAAAAATATTTTAAATTCTGATGATATAATAGAACAGTCTACGCCATATGAATATTTTGACAATCAAGAACTGGTTGTTACTGCTGAAAAAACCATACCAAACGTTGTAACTATACCTGTTTCGGAAGAACCACAAAGTCCTATTATATTACAACAAATTGAAGATTCACGTGTGACGAATTATGTATTACCGAAACTTGATGAAATATCAGAAGGCGTGAAAACAGTTACGGCTACTTTAAATACAATCAACGAAAATCAACAAATACTATTTCAAACTCAAAACAACATACTATCTAAACTTTCAGAAATGCAAACACAATTTGAAGAAATTGTAAAACAACTTTGTAAACCGGCTGACAGAACCCAATCATCAGACATTAAGCCCATTAGCAGTTTAAAAGAATTTCAAGAATTTGAAAATTTACTATTGAATAACGATCCGAAATTCATATCTGAACTGAAGAGTAAACTTTCAGTTGTATGCAGTAAGGGCAAAGGAAAAGGATATAACAACGCCTATATATTAATAGATGTTTTATTTGAAAGAAACTTTTTAAAGGATTGCTCATGGGCTGGAGGTTCAAAATCAGATAAAATAAAAATATGCTTCAAAGGCTTTACGAATACAATAAAATTATTCTTCAATATAATTCATGAATCAGATGGAGAGTTCACTTTAGTTGATAGCCACAAGTTCCTCAAAATTATTCTGAGAAACTCACTTCAGCGATGTAATAATAAGCAATTAAGGTTATCTGCAAAGAAAAATAGACAGAAGAAAACTAAGAACACACCGCAATCCCAACCGGCAGAGTCAGCCGAAAATCAGGTAGATCAGCCACAACCAGAGACGATGGTGTTTCCAGGTATTGATCTGCCAGGTTGTTCCACATTTGATGAAGAATAAACATTATCTCTTGACTCCAAGTAGGTATATCGGATTGCAGTTATTCTGCATGAACTTCGTGCAAGTTATACGAACTTTTTAATTTCTTTTGCAGCCAAAATTTTCGATTTTTAATAGTATGTAGGAAAAGGTAATTAGGAATGGTCTTCTTTTTTTATTGATTACTTTGTTTGAGCAAAACTTTGTTTACCTATTTGATTTGTTATTTTGTATAGGTACTTACTTCCATTTAATGGATCTGTTCCAATATTAAATGTGTGCAAAACTACAATGGTATTGGATAACCATACCTACTAAACCTACCTAATACCTAATATAATTATCTCGAAGATTGTCGGGAGTTGACTGATTCGTAAGAGTACAAAATGATAAGACTTATACTGAGTTTTAGTAGACTGATTTATTATAGTGCATTTAATGACAAATATTATTAGATAACATTTAAAAAGGGTGTAAGTAGAAGTATCAGTATAACTTTATGGGGGATGGCTTAGCCCATCATACTCAACAACTTTTATCAAGAAACCTATATTGAATTCGCGATTAGCTGTTCTTAGAACAGAATGGAGAGGCCAATTTTTTTTGCGAATTTGATATCGGCCCTTTGGTAAAAGTTTATGAGTATGATGTGTGAGTCATCCCATAAAGTTATACCGATAGTTTTATTTGCACCTCATATTTTGTAATTGTTAAGAATACCTACTGATTGTTAAGATATTAGATTGAATCGTTAAGAACAATAATGATTGTGCGTTCATTTTCCAATAATATACATTAAAAAGTAACATGTTCCTTAACTATTAAAACATTATGTCATTTGTGACTTCCAATAATTGTCATAGTATAAGTATGTTGATTATTATAATTAAAGAAAGGTTAATCTAAATACTGTTGTTTATTTTCTTTGCTCCTATTTAAAATTACGTTACATACTTATATATTCTACATCACAGAGTATGTAACAATTATTTTATGTAACAATTTATTTTCTTGATTATAGTAACTATCAGAAAAATTATCTTCGCAGTCTTCTACGTTTATTTCGATTTCACGTTGTACGGAACCATCACTAACTTCCCCAGACTCACTTTTATTCAAGAAGAGGATCGACCGGTACTCCGATCCCGATTTCATTTCTAAGTACTTTTTCGAAACTCTTCTTCGATAACTACCACTACGCTTAAATCGTTTCCATTTGTTTAAATCCATTTTTATTTTTTCTTGCTTTCTCTAACAAATCGCAAAATGAAAACAAAATGGCTGATTGCTCTAGTAATAGCAAATGTAGGACACTTAAGAGTAGAATCTTACCTATAAAAATCGAGGGGCATGCTAGTTTGGTGCTAACTATCTATTAGAAGTCACGACTAAGACAAATCAATCCTTTAATATCCTTGACCTATAGCAGCTTTAACTAAGACGTTTTTAGAAGTGCATGTCTTATAGTAGAATGAAACAAGACGTTAACAAGATCAAATAATCATATTAAATGCGTTTATAGGAACAAAATCAGCACTTTGCTAATTAGTTTTATAACTTGCGCTTATTAGACTGCAAGTTCTAGTAAGAATCGTATAAAGTAATCCTGTAAACGTTTATAAAACTAGTTATAGAATCGTATGTACTTGTAGCGCAAATCATCTTGTAAGATGCTGTTGTAAGATCACTGATCTTGGTCAAAGCGTCTATTAGATTCCTATAAGACGTTTAGTCTTATAAGTCGATTACTATAGGAGAATTTTGCTACTTGGGAAGTGTCGAGCAACGGAATCAAGCCACCACCAAACAAAATAACTGCTATTGTCGCGACGGCGTGATTTTCTCCTCTTCCTCATGTTATATTCTTGTTATCTCTAGGTCTAAAATGTAATGTGTTTTATTGCAATCATATAGAATTGTCTGCTTCGCTTTGATGTGAAGAGAAACCCACGCCTCACGATACTTCAGAGACACTCACCGAGACGGAGTGTCTCTCAATCCAATCTCCTGTGCTTCGGTCCTCAAAGGCACCGAAGGTCAATCATCAGTTTATCTATTTTCTCAGGCGCGACTTGAACATCTGTAAGTTTAAATACCCATGAATCTCTGGGTTTAGTGTTACCTATCTGTTTATGATCAATACATCTATTTTGCTTTCTCACTAGGTTTATATTATCATTAACCAACATCCAAGTTCCTGATACCTATCGCATCAGGGACTGTATTAACATTGTTACGTTCAATTGCCACATACATTAGGAGAGTTGCCTCAACTCGCAACCTCCATCATGAAAGTTTCATCAACTCCATATCAATAACATTTGTATGTTTGTAAGCTTGTAACAACTTAGTGCTAATCGAATTTATTGAGTTCATATTCGCGAATTAGCACTTGCGTTCCAGACCATCGTCGGATCCCCGTCCTCACGCACCGACATCTGAAACGCTCCCCTTAATAAATAGCGCTCGTCAGTGCTAGTGGCCCGTCGGCACACCATGGGCCCTCCTTGGGGACACCGGAGACTGCAAGAGAGACTGGCCCAAGGCCCCCCTCACAACTCCCTACGCTCGTAAGTCCGGACTAGGTAATAGCGTGTGATGGCCGTCGTTAACATCTTAAACCGCGCTAACGGATGCATCTTATTGAACCAGAACCGCGGCTGAAGACATGTCCATCACAAATCTGCTCGAAACATGCCGCCGTTCCATAACTTAAGCCGCGAACATGGAAGCATCTTATCGAGCCTGAACCGCGGCTGAAGCCACGACAATTACCGAACAGATTAGGTGTTACAATTAATTCAAGCAAGCAGGCAAAACCGCCTTCATATAACATCAATTAATAAACATCAAATCTCTAACATAAACAGAAAGTTAACACTTAGGTACTTAGCTTTCCAGGTGGCGAGTCTCTCGGGTGACAAGAATCTCCATATACTTTTCTTGCACTGAATCTCAAATTAACTAATAATCAAACTACGAGTATGTCTGCGCGGGCAATGGCGCAAAAAACTGGATTGAGCTGGCGTCGTCAAGTTGTCTAATTTAGTGTTGCTATCTTATTAGTGTTGCAATTATATTTACATATTTTATAGATTTGGAACATCGCGATCTTATCTTTCGCGACAGCTATCATGCTACATAATTCCTGTTGTGTCGCGAAAATATATATGATATGGCGGCGCACTTTCGGTGATTTTCCGTCTTTTGCTACTTCAAAATGTCCCCGACCCGATGGCGTTGCTGTGCCATTCGCGGCTTTTTTCACTTTCTCTGTGTTTTCGTTTTGTAAGTAATTATATTTGATTACTAGTTCATTTATTTATTTATAAGTATAAAAATATGTATTATTTATTAGGTATTTACCTATGTCGAAACTGTTTGTACTCCCCGTCACTTGTCCCTAAAGGTTCATTAGAAAACCAGCGTCAGACAGCATGTGTCTGGCATTAATGCTGAAATGATCCTTTTTGGCGCAGCCGTGAGACACACACTATTGTTGTTAAACCGTTATTTTCACTTTTTTATTTTGTTACTTGTATTCTGTGTTTCACGAACTGTGTCCAAATAAACGTTATTCTTTCTTTCTTTCTTTCTTTCTATCACTGCTTACCCCAAACCCGAGACAATTCAAGAACTACGTCGATTTATTGGTATGGTAAACTTTTACCGTGACAGCATACCAAACGCAGCTCACATACAAGCACCTCTCAACGCGTTCCTGCACAATTCTAAAAAACGTGACAAAACAAAAGTCGAGTGGAACACAGAAGCGTCACAAGCATTCGAGTTATGTAAAGTTAGCATACAGAATGCAGCTTTACTCGCTCATCCATCTCCATCCCCAACCGACGCCATCTACCTCATGTGGACGCATCGAATACCTGCGCAGGCGCTGTACTTCAACAACTCATAAACAAGAAATGGACACCACTTGGCTATTTCTCAAAGAAATTCTCCGAAACTCACAACGCTACAGTACATTCGAGTTTCGACAGAGAATTACTATCAATCTATAGGTATGGCAATCAAACACTTCAGAAAAATATTCTAGAGAAGAGAACTCATTGTTTACACCGACCACCAGCCGCTGACCTACGCTATTCGTAAGCCACCATCCGATAACGATACACAAAGGCGCACTCGTCAGCTTTTGTTTATCAGCGAGTTTACGACAGACATCCGGCACATAAGTGGAATAAACAACGTTGTCGCCGACGCTCTATCACGCATTGAAACTAGAGATGTTACGGAAGTCGTTTTACCGGAACCGGAATCGGAATCGGAGGTTTGAAATTTCATTGATCGGAATCGGAACCGTTATCGGAACCGAAACCGAAACCGGGGCGGAAATAGAAGAAATATGTGTTAAGGAAGGCTTAATGAAACAATAGAATTATAATACTCTCTTTAATTAGTCTCTAATCTCTATAATCAGTATCTTTAATCATTCAAATATTAGCGATAATATAATGTATAAACTTAATTTAAATCAAATTCAGTGATTCTAAAACTGGTAAATTATACTTAATAAACAGTAATTTTGCAGCTTTCTCTCCATCCAATCTAATTCGTAACGGATCATAAGTAAGGCCAGCGCCACTAAAAAGTTGTTCACTTTCCACTGAGCCTGGTGCTAAACTTAATTTAACGAACTTTATAACGTCTAACATCCACAAACAAAACAATAAACTGAGCTGAGACTTCGCATTACCCTGGCGACAAGTTAAAACCTGTTTGTAGGCGCTCAGGTCACGTGTATCGCTGCGTTTCGAATTTCGGTATAACTCCGATTCAAAATTATCGGAACCGAAATCGGAATCGGAGGTGTAAAATCAATCGGAAGTTCCGACTTTTCGGAATCGGAACCAAAGCTCCGTAACATCCCTGATTGAAACCATTGAATTGCCATCACCAATCAACTATGACAAATTATCACAACCTCAAGAAAAGGACAGCTATATTCCAATATTATCACAACAAACAAATATCCAACTGAAGAAAATCGTCATACCCGCTACCAACAAGCCAATATTCTGCGAAACGTCTACGTCACATATTCGTCCATACCTACCAGCCGACTTTCGTCGCATCGCATTCAACGCCGTGCACAATTCAAGTCACCCTGGAATACGAACAACCTGAAAACTAATGCAAGAGCGGTACTTTTGGCCAGCAATGAATACCGATATTGGCCAGTGGACGAAAACATGCACTATGCACATGCACAACGTGTCAACTATCCAAAGTACAACGACATAATCACAGTGACGTCACAACATTCCCACCGAGCGAACGATTTCAACACATTCACGTTGATATTGTTGGACCGCTACCTACATCTTCATGTGGACATCGATACCTACTCACCACGATAGATATAGCCTTCAAGAGAACCCGCAGAGTAACGGCATCGTCGAACGCTGGCACCGAACACTCAAAGCCGCACTCATGGCTCGACTAGAAAACAGCAACAAATGGATCTCAGAGTTACCTACTGTTTTAATGGGTCTACGAGCCGCCATGCGCACCGACACCAACACAAGTGCCACGCAGCTTACCTACGGCCAAGCGATAAGCCTACCCGGCGATTTTATATCACCTTCACCAGCCGCAACGAAAATGGACCATGACTACGTGACAACCTGCACGACGTTATCACGAAGCTCACACCTGCATACAAACCACATTCAAACAAAAGATGTATGTTCGTGCACAACGACCTACAGACATGCAGCCATGTACGCGACGACACCGTTCGCAAACCTCTGCAGCATCCATACAAAGGCCCATACAAGGTCATCGAACGTAACGAGAAATATTTCACAATTCAACTACCAGGAAGATCTAGCAACATATCGATCGAGCGTCTCAAACCGGCGTACACTATAAACATCGAAGAGAATCAAGAACATACGAGTAGTGAGACACGCCAATCACCTGGAGCTACCACTGAAGATCAATCAAGCCTACTTCCAATCTTGATAAGGAAGAAATCCCGTACTAGATCAGGCAGGATCGTCAAGACGCCAGTACGCTTCGCTAAGGGGGGAGAACTGTAGCTGTAATACATCAACATACATCCTTTCACCGCCGCTGTACGTGGGATACTAGGGTCTCGGCTTTTTTTTTTTTTTTTTGTGTATGGCATCTCGCAGTGGGCCTTGAGAGGCCGTGACTGCTTAACCGGTCAATCCTGTGGTGCCTTCGAGCTAACTCAAAGCCTCCAGCCAGGGGCATAATATTAATTATAAACTAAGCGACCATCACCTAAGGGCACCCCCTGTGGGGTACGAACCTCGGCTTAGGGCGTCGCTGGGGGCGGGACAGCAAGTTGGGGACAGGCTGGATCTGAATGGATTCATTATTATTATGGGGGTTTAAAACTACTGGCTCAGCTACGCCACCAGCTGGCTCTGCGGATCCGATCAAGGGAGGGGAACAGGAATTTATCGGGGAGGAACGCGGACGCGAAGGACCTGGGCGGCGAGGTCGGAACTTCGTTTTGTGTCTGTGTGTGTATACTGTACTGGTGGCCCTACTGCTTTCCTGGAGGAGGGTGGTGGGGTCGTCGGGGTCGGTCAGTGCGTGCCTTGGACGGCGGATTCTACTGATTCTAGAGGGGACATAACTGGCGGCCTTCACAACCAGAGGGTTGCGATGGCTGCCAGCGGTATCGAAGAAACGCTTGCAAGCGTGTTTTATGAATTGTTGAATGGTGGGGATTTTCAAATCTAAATGTAAGTTAATATTACGAACGAACCAGGGGGAACCCGTGATTTTACGTAGAAAACGGTTCTGTAGGGACTGCATCCTATGGACGTGCCGGGGATGGGCCTGTGCGAAAACAGCACAGGCGTATGTCATGATAGGTCGGATGCATGCCGATAAATGCGCAGTTTGCACCTGAGTGACAATTTACTGCATGCATTTAAGAAGGAATGTAGTCTACCCAGAGCAAAGGCGGCTCACGAACGAACCACCTTTATGTGCTCTGAGAAGGAGAGACGTCTGTCCAAAGTCACACCCAGATATTTGGCATGCTTCGCCCAAGGGATCGGCTTGCCAAACATCTTGATCGGGCGGGCGTCGTCATGTCTGCGTTTGACACTCGGTTTCAAGAAGAGAACCGCTTGACTCTTGTCGGGGTTAACTTCGATTCTCCACTTTCTGAACCATACGCCAAGCTTGTTGACTGCGGTTTGGAGAGTACGAGATATCGAGTCGGGGACGATCCCAGTGTAATAAATGGCCGTATCGTCTGCGAACAGAGCCAACTGCGCATTTTTACATTTCGGGATGTCACTGGTGAATAGGGTGAACATGAGGGGAGCTAGCACAGAGCCCTGAGGGACTCCTGTGCGGATAGGGTGGGGGTAGGAAAGCGCCCCTTCGATACGATAACGAAAGGTTCGGTTAGCCGAAAAGTCTCGCAGGATGAGTACGAGACGGTCTGACATACCGAGATGGTAAAGCTTATATAATAAGCCATTGTGCCAGACTTTGTCGAACGCTTTCGCTATGTCGAAGAACACAGCACCCGTCATGAAACCACATTGGAAACCAACGCTTACGTGTTCGATGATGCGGTGAACCTGTTGGACGCTCGAGTGTTGGGATCTAAAACCGAACTGCTCGTCGGGGATGAGGCCCTTGGTCTCGGCATAATCTCCGAGTCGCTTGTATATAAGCCTCTCATAGATTTTGCCCAGAACATTGAGCAGACTTATGGGGCGGTAACTAGAGGGGTCGGTTTTGGGCTTGCCCGGCTTTGGAATACCGATGACAGTGGCCCTTTTCCAAGCTTGGGGAAAGATGTTGTTGCTCAGAGCACCATTGAAAATGATGGTCATGAGCATTATGAGGTTAGCGGGGAACAATTGGATCACCCTATTCGTGATTCCGTCTGGGCCGGGGGCTTTACGGCGTTTCAGACCCTTGATGATATCGTGCACCTTGTCTGGGGTGACGGGGTGCAGAGGATTATCTGGGTCTTCGACGGGGGGAAGGGAGGCTCTACGTTCGACTTCCGCGTCAACCTCAGAGAGGTGAGCTTGGTCTACTGGTTGAGAGCTGGGTGTGCATTGGGACCCAAGACTGTCGGCAAGGCACTCGGCCTTGTCGATGTCATCGAACGCGATGGTCTTGTCGGGACGCACCAATGGGGGCGTGGAGGCTACATTTGGGGACTGGAGTTTCCTCTGCAGTTCCCAAAAGGCCAGGTGGGTGGGCTCTAACTCGCTGAGCATCTTGTCCCAGCCAGCTTCACGCAGCTCCGTTATGCGTTTCTTTACAGATCTCTGTAAATAGCGCATATGGGCCTTGCTAGCTTGGCAGGGAAACTTGCTGTAGTCACGGACAGCCGCGTTCTTCTCAGTCAGCAGTTCACGTACATCGTCCGGCAACTTCCAGCGACGGTCGTCCATCGCTGGAACTTCCCTTGAACTTTTGTTGAGAACGGATTGTACGTGATCCGTGAGTGAGTCGATCGCGGCTGTCGTGTCATTGATCGAGTCGAACTGATCGGGAATGGAGTCTAGTCGGGGGCAGGAGGATGTGGAGGATTTCAGTCTTTCGCTTACTTTCCTCCAGTCCGTGACTACTTTGGTGAGGGGCGGTCTGTCGAGGTCGGGGAGTCCAAAGTCGGGGGCCTAATGTCACAACTACAGGTCGGTGGTTGGATGTCAGTTGATGTACCACCTCTATAGAATCCAACCGAAGGTTGACATTCTTTAGAAGTGCCACGTCAAGGACGTCAGGGGCATGAAGGGGTGCGTGGGGAAAGTGAGTGGGAGTCATCGGGGTGATGACATCAAAGCTAAGGATGGGACAGAGGTCAAACAGATGTTTGCCCCTGGTCGAGATCCTGTTACTATTCCAGGCTGTGTGTTTGGCATTGAGATCGCCCGCTATGATAACGGAGTCACTCAAGCCAAATAGGATTGCGAGGTTGTCAGATAACTGGGGATAGTTTTCTGATAGTTGCGGGGGGATGTAAACCGATATTAGGTGATCGGCTGGTGACCTGTCATGCCGAGCTGGCAGACAGACACTTCTAAACACGAGAGAGGGGGCGCGTCCACAGGAATGCAGTACAGATCCTTTCTATAGTAAATGATGGTACCGCCTCGGTGGCACTGAGTCCTGTCATTGCGAACTATACGGTAGTTCGCAATTGACGGGTCTCGCTCTCGGTGGCGGGGCTTGAAGAACGTTTCCTGTACAAGTAGAATATCTAATTTATGGACATGCAGGAACTCAGCGATCTCGTCGCGTTGTCCCTGGATGCCATTGGCATTAAAATAGCCTAACTTGAGGGATCGGGGTTTGGGTCTCGTAATGGATGTGATATTCATTGTGAGGTTAGGTTGGTGTAGGACACGAGGGCTTGCGTAATCTCGGGATACGCATTATGTACTCGTATTTGTTGGATTTGGAAAAGGTTGCCAGCCTGACGGGCGGCAATGATTTCGCTGGCCATACTCCTAGCGCGGGGGGTAAGGAAGGCCGTGAAGGTGCTCGCAATCACGTTGAATGCGTCCATGGGGTTTTCCCCGACCACAGGAGTGGTTGGGGGGAGGGGGGCAGGTGTTTTCGCGGCGGGGGCTGCTTTAGGAGCAGGCGCGGGTTTAGGGGGATGCGCGGGTAGGGGCGCGGGGGCACGGATACGCAGATCCATCAGGGGGGGATTTGCGGGGAGGGGCCCTGAGTCCTCAGCGCAGGGAAAGCCTGCTGGTGGTGAAGCAGGTTCCAAGGGCTAGCCCTTTGGGGACTTAGCCTGCTTGGAAGCTGAGCTGAGGGAACCGGGTATCCCACGGGGGGGGGGGGGGGGGGGTCTAAGCCACGCTGAGCCGTCGACAAGATCTCCACGACTAGCCAATAACACGACGGCGACCTGTGCGCCACCACGCTGATTTCTTTAGGAACTACATCTCATACCGAGTATGCCAACTGGATTTCCTATTGCTCGATTAATGTCGTAAGCAGACCACTACTTGTAACCATAACTTTAGTAAGAAGACATGTACATATTTTGTAAAGAGCATGCTATTCTGTTCCCTCTCGTTTATTGTTAAATATACTGTCGTCGTACATCTGGAGTATTATTGCCTCACTGCACCTCACGCGCTACATAACTAAGCCAGAAGATGTCTGAAGCATCTCTTCGAAAAGTCGTGACATTAATTAATTGTTTCTTTTTAGGTTAGAGTAAGTTCCCTAAGTATGGACCGGTCGTGTTATATGGACCACTGAACTATTTGGATAGATGTGGCTGCTTTTCAAGTGAAGACAAGGCAATTCGATGCCCCTACCCCCGCGGCACATCGTCAGTGATCACAACGAAGTTGCGCGTGCGTTTTTGTTAGTAGCAGCCATTTTAATATTTTTACATCGTTTGATGTACTTTTTCGGTAAGTTTTGTAAGGATTTTCTACTTTATTTATATTATTTAAGCTTTGACTCTCTACATAGTAAAATTCCAAGATATCAGTAGCTTTCATTTCTGATTAACTCGTAATATAACTGTATCTCTCTTTATTATTTTAAAAAAAATAATATACGTCAACATGTAACCATTTTATAATATGGACCGATTAGTGAGTTTTATAAATGAACTAGTGGTCCATATTATGGTCATGTAGTTCATTTTACAACTCAAATTATTATTTTTTTTAGGATATGGCTACGACATCAAAGAAACCAATTCGACAGCAATGGGTCAAAGATTCTGTGACCATGGCTAACTAGCTGTGCAAGATAAAAAATGGGATATTTAAAAGCTTCGAAAACCTTTGCAGTGCCAAAAACCACACTCATACAATTACATATGTCAAAATAAAAATAAGCCTTTGGAACAGGTGACAAGTATGAAATTTGGAAGAAAAGCAACGTTTCCCACAGAGTTGGAAACGGATTTGGTTGAATGTATACTTCAGATGGAGGAATCAGGATTTGGGTTAACACGATGTGATATAATGACATTAGCGTATCAAGTAGCGGAAAAAAACAAACTGATCCATGCGTTTTCAAAAGAAAATCAGTCCAATTAGTTCCTATAATAAGTCAACATATTGTGATTATTTTTTGACTGATTACTTTAATTAGTTTAATTCATAAATAAGTATTTGTGATTATTAGCTACAAAAATGTTACCGTGGTCTATATTAAGCACCCAGGGTCCATATTAAAAGTCTAGTGGTCTATATTGAACTACCTCTTTCATAAGATTTAAGTTTGACCGTTTATAAAAAATAAATAAATTTGTTAGAACTTTTGTATTTTTATAACTTTTTAACTACCTATACATTATAATTACATATAAGTTTATCTATTGATTAAAACAATAAATACATATATAGCTTGTAAATTCTGAGTTTTATTTTAAAAAGTCGTTATGGTGGTCCGTATTTAGAGAACTTACTCTACCTACATACTTATATTGTTTTAATTTAAGATAAGAGTCAGCCAGTTAACTGGTAGGTAAAATGATAGCAGCAATTGTTTTGTTTGCCTTTATAAAACATTGACACAGAGATATCGGTTCTTCCCCTGAAATAAACTCTACCTACAATAAGGTAGATACTGCGCAATAATCTACTTAGGCAGCTATTAGTACATAACAATCAATATGTAAGCAGCTACAGTTAGTACCTACCTACAAGTTGCAACAGAGAAACGATAACTAACCTTAGGTAATATTATTTATTTTTATTGTTAAGGTTTCCCGTTAGGTAAAGGTGCGGTAGGTATAGTCTACCTATGTATCGGCGATTTTATGTAAACAGTTTACTAAGCTACCTAATTATTAACTTGACATCATCGCTAGTTTCCAACAGCAAAATATCAAATTGTTATACGGTGTTTGATTACGGATCTAAAAATAAGCAAGGATTGTCACATAGTTACAACAGCTACCATAATGTGACGAGAATAAAGATCACAATAATTTTGACAGACTTGTCATTGGCAGCAACCCAACAGCAACCGTTTACTTAAAAAAAACCATTTATTTCAGGTTTTCCCATATTAAAATTACAGATTTACGACACACGAGATAAATATAAATCATAATTTGACATAAAAAAAAAATAACAATAAATACAATGTCAACAAATCAGAACTACTATGTCAAGGAAATCAAATCAAAGTCAATAAAAAATTACCTGAAATTAAATTAATAATATATAATACAAATACAAATAAGGGTTTAGGGCACATTTTGGATAAAATATAGTAACATAAATTAATAAAAACTGAGCAATCATGTCAACTTGGTCGCAACATGCTCTGGCTATATGCCTACTGCAGCACTTCCTAATATAAGGGCAGTCCAAACGTCCAGCGAACATCGGCAGGACAGCATTGGAGTTGGCCCGCTCCCTGCGCACCAAGGACGCGCACCGCTTGCGCATGGTGGTGTGAAAACAGTCGGCGCGCACTTTCGCAAACATGCAGGCACTGCAGAAGCGGGGCAGCCCCAATATCGCCCTGAACGCGTCGTTGTACTGGACGCGGAGGGCACTGTAGCTGACCTGTGTATAGCTAGCCCACAGGCTGCACGTGTACAAAGATGTGCAGTAAGCTTTAAAAAGTGTGATCTTAACTTGTGATCAGAACAGCGTGCAAACCTGCGTGTCAACATATTCGCTCTTTTTGACAATGCCTTCCGCTCCCGTTCGATGTCAGCATGATCCCTGAGCTATTCTGAATTTTACGTTTTTCACCTAAAATTTTGATTGTCTAACTAAATCCGACTATTATTAATCACGATTAAAAAGGTGTGGAATAAAATTAGTTGTCATGAACTAAAATTCACACCAACACCTCGACTTAAGATGCAAAAACAGTACTGTATCTCTTTTTCTTTTCTTTTGCTTATATCTCGGAAACGGTGTGTCGATTCGCAAAAAAATTTCGACCCCTATAAAAAACCCTTAAACCTCTAAAACTCAACGTTTTGGTAATATTTATTTTTACAAGTACACACAGTTTACAACAAAAAGTAAAAAATGCAAAACACGTCGAGGCTGCACAAAATGCGCGCCTCCAGCTCTAAAAAAAAAACACGTGGTATGGCAAACAAGTACCACGTGGAGTCGCAATTGCCAAATTTGATTTTAGATGTGTCAAAATTATTTTTAAATTTAGAGATTTTATTTTTCAGAATATCTTTAAGATTCTCATAGCCAAAAGTAAGGAATTTTAGTGATAGTTTAGTTCGGTGTACAACAGAATCGGCACCATTATTTTATAATTGCGTGATAAAAGCGTGTATTTTTAGTTTTTTCTAAATTACACCGAAATTAAGGGGCAAATATTTTAAACAATGTAACTTTATGTTAGAGAAATTACAGCTGCAACTTCAAACGCCCACAACCCAACAATGACTTTGTGTAGATTAAGTCCTTTCTGCTTAATACGTCCGGTTTTGGTTTGTGTGAAATGTATTTTTTTTTTGCAAGATTTCGACAAAACTGTTCTATAAAGAAAGTCTTTGGCAATGAGGTCGTATTCATAAAAGGTATGTATCTTAGTGTAAGTAAACAATCTGTGATTAATGTGATTTTTAAAGATATAAACATATGTTTTTGTATCGTATCGTTTCATTTTAATTTATTTTGAATCATTGAGATATAATTTCTAATACAATAGGTGGAAAGTTTTCTGTAAACAATAAGCCATGGTCACCCTATCGAAACATCCAAAACTTATTGAAGGTTTTATAACACGAAAAAAAAAATGTTTGCCTATTATCGCTAGTTCTACCTACACATGTTATTAGGTGTTTTTTACAAAAAAAGACCTCGCTAATATTTACTTTCTTCGATAGACAATCACGACTTATGTCTAGGTACCTACTACAGCTCCTGAAATATAAACTAGGATTTGTTTGTGTATTTTTGCAAATTTTGACAAATTCAAATCAAGGTTTTACATAAAACTTCAGACCTCTACGATGCTTTTTCAGCGAGATATCGGCGATAACGTGTTTTTCACCGTTTCAAATCAACTCTTTTTTGTTTCATCCTGTTTAGATTAGATATCGACAGCGTAACATAATAATAGCTAACTTAATTTGACCTTGTATACAACTCTGTCTTATTGCCAGAGTTTTAGCCAGCTTTATGATTGTGGACGTCGAAGATTTTATATAGCGATTGTCATACAACTGAAAATTCAATCTGAATCCAATGTCGGGACTTAATTACGATCTGATGAATGGCGCTTAATTTTCACATTTAATTATTTTAGCATTGTGTGCTAAACTGCTAATTAATGTCTTCACAAAAGAGTCTGAAGAGAATTGGGCAAAATTAAGTGTTTGTGATCAGAATAACATTTTAGGGGACTGTAAGGTTGATATTTAACGGATGCCTCTCGTTTGGGCACTCGCCAGTTTGTTTATAAATTCTCATAGAGAATGGTTATTCAAGTGCCTACTTGAATGTGCACTGCTCTTGTTTGTGTTCCCATGCTGAATTGTGACCCTATCTTATCGACGTTACGTCATGGTAATATTACCTATAATATTACTAGATGGATGCCTCATACATTTGACGGAAGATCATAAACGCCGTCGTTTGGATTGGTGCCGCTCAATGCTTGAAAAGTGTAACGGAGGTGAATCGAATGCTGTATATGACATCGTCACAGGTGATGAAAGCTGGATATTTTGATACTGACTCGAAACCAAAAGACAATCTGCGCAATGGATATTTCCATTCGAAGATTTGCCGACAAAAGTAAAGAAGGGCAGAAGTCAAGGAAAAAAGATGATTGCCTCATTCTTTGGACGGACAGGTCATTTCCCAACAATTGTCCTAGAAGATAGAATAGAAAAATACTGTTCCTGCAGATTGGTATGTCAGTCATTGTTTACCAGTTGTCATGGAAAATGTTAGACAGCAGCGCCCATGAAGCAGATCCTCCTCCACCACCACGACAACGCTCCAGCTCACTCCGCCAGACGGACTGTCAAATATTTGTCTATCGAAAGTAAAAAGTTAGTAAGTCATCCTTCTTACAGCCCTGAGCTGGCACCTTGCGACTTATTTATTTCCTAAAATAAAAGGTAAACTAAGAGGAATTCGTTTTATGAACCCTGAAGATGCCTTGGCGTGGCTGCGTTTGTAGAGGCGTGGAAGAAATCCCTAAAGAAGAGTGGGCCCACTGCTTCAGTCAATGGTTCCATCGCATACGACGGTGCTTAGAAAGGAACGGAGACTACTTCGAAAAGCAATCAAATATTAACAGGCTTCAACATCATTCCGTTTTTTATTTTCTAAAAACTTTCAATGTGACCCACGTACAGTTACACAAATCACAATAATAACAATTGTCCTAAATAATCTTCTCCATTAATAATAATAATAATAGCCCCACCTCCGTATCTCTACGTCCCCACCTCCATATCTCTACGTTGACGTCGTGGTGATGCTTGCGCGCTCCGAGCTCTAGGTCTGTGCCGATAGAGTTTACTTTGCTGGAACAGGTCTACGGCGAGGAGCCAGACCAAGAGGGATACAGAAACCCGTAGGGCAGCAGGTGACCAGCTGTTGGGCAGTAGCGATCCCAAGGACCCTATCACCCGGGAGAAGTCTTGTTCCTCATCTCTGGCTTATCTTTATTGGTCGGCTGCAGTGAACTATGACGAGGAACATAGCTCCCACCTCATTCTTGCCTTTATTGGCCGGCTTGAGTGGGGATTCGCAAGAGCAAACGTCCTCGGAGGAAGGAAGTATTCCAGTAAGGTGCTGTGTACTTACTGTACTGTACTGTACTTCCGGGATTGTCCTGATAACCGTGGAATACCTCTCCACTCCTCAAGCACCTCAGGAAGTGTTGCCTCCTTGTTGCTACGTCACTATGTGCTAGCGACCGTTTTCGGGGGCCCATTATTGAGTGTGCAAGTCACCCCCTGCCATTTTATACGTGTATTACACAACATTGATCAGGCAGGGGACATAGTCCTTCCATAGTCCTAGGTAATCAATCCACTATAGCCACCCAAACCCACAGCCCAATATGTTTTGTTCCTATATTCTGTAATAGTCCTGTACCAACCGGGGGTTGTCCTTGGGTACACTTGCATAGTGCATACAGGGATAATCATCGGTTAGTGCCTCAACACTTAAAATTGTCTAAGGGGCCTCTGCAAGTTGGCTTCGGCCCCTCGTAAGCCTTCCAAAGGTCCGGAACCCCAGGGTCCCGAGAAATGTCAAGTCAATAAAATAATAACAGAAATAAAATAATAAAACTGGGTGAATCACTCTGCGCACGCGTCTTATGAACGTGTGTTAGTTCCTAATCCTAGGGCTGAAGGGTGACTGGTGGTGGTGGCCGCGCCCTCGCCCTCCAGTCCTTAGACCCCGTCATAGCGCACCGACTGTATATAGGTACTTCAGTCGGCAACTCCATATTTCATGCGACAAAATATAAATTGTATCTAAGAAAACCTCGAATTCAAAACTCACCGAGAAAATGTAAATATACCTAATTCGTGGTTTTACAAATTGAGTTTTAACTTTAAGCGGACTTCGTTACGTTCGCAAAAATGTTTTGTGAATAACTAATTATTTGATTGGCTATTCATTGGAACTCATCAGGTTTATTAAGTTTGTGCCTACGCAATTAAAGCATTTTCTTCATTTATTTAATTTATTTATGAGAAATGTAGAGCTTTAATAATGAGATTATCAACCTACCGACCTAACCTGAAATGAGTGTATTTAAGTTATAGGTACATATCTATTACTAGCTTTTAGCCGCAGCTTTGCCCGCGTAGAGGACGGAAATTATTCCACGGGAACGTGCTACCGGGATAAAACGTACGGTGGGCTGCATCAATTGGGTACCCCAGTTGTATTAAAATTAACTTTGAAGGGGGGTACCCACATCGTGACGCTGACTGTACCTATCTTGTGTTAATACAGGTTATAAACTATCTTAGTGCTAAATTCTGCGTGATTGAGTAACAAACATCCAAACTTTTTCGGAGATCTTCAACAATCATAGTCATATTTCAGCCAATTTACACAAACCTAAACCTTCCTCATGAATCACTCCGTCCATTGATAAAAACCGTATGAAAATCCGTTCGATAGTTTTTGAGTTTATCGCGCTTAGATACACAGGCAGTCGCGGTGTGGGGACTTTGTTTTATTTAATATGTACATATATTAAAGATTATAGTTTCTTCTTCTACACCAGAGCGACCGGCTGAGTTTCAGTGGCAGATAATGATTTCTGGCTAAAAGCTATGTCAGTAATTGGTAGCGAGACATACCTACCTAGTATTAACAATTACCTATCTCCACTTTCTAATGGGGGGAGGATAGCGCTCCTTCGATGCGATAGAGGAAGGTGCGGTTCGACAAAAAGTCTCGTAAGATGAGCACGAGACGGTCTGGCACACCGAGTTTGTAGACCTTATAATATACATATACTAAGCCGTTGTGCCAGACTTTGTCAAACGCTTTCGATAGCGAAAGCGTTTGACAAAGCGTATTCTTCGACATAGGTCGGAGAATACAACACCCGTCATTGAACCAAAGTACCTTGATGCACGCCAGCTTCAATATTTTTTATTCGGAAAAGGCATCCTCGTGCATTATTCGATCTGTCATGTATGATTGCAAGATATCGGCAAAATCATTGGGCAACATTAGTCTTCGCTTGTCTCTTACTTGATCAAAAGCTTGTGCCACATCTAAAAATACGGTGGAGCAGACTTTTATAGCTTCAAGCGTCCTCTCAATAATGTTGGTAGTTCTATGTACTTGGTCTATTGCTGAGTGTTTCCCTCTGAAACCAAACCTATGGTTAGGGTTCAGGTTTTTCTCGTTAATGATAGGTTTTAGTCGTTATAAAAAACTATTTTTAAACAGCTTTGATAGTATAGGCAACAGGGAAATGGGCCTGCAGGATGATGGTCCGTGAGGTGGTTTTTCGGGCTTTGCAATCATAATCACTTCAGCAACTTTCCATGGCTCGGGAATATGCTTTAGCACGAATGCAGCATTGATGAGGCTCGTAAGCTTAGCGATGGCTTTACGCGGGTAATGTTTGTGCTGCAACTGAGAGTGCGACGGGAATTCACGCTTGTTTCGTATTTAGTTACTTGGAATAACCCAGGAGTGCTGCAGCGCCTGAGTTTATGTGTACCGGACCGCTATGTGTGGAGGCGGCGTGGCGTCGCCCGCCGCTGCTGGCCGTGCCGGTTGCCAGGACCACCCTCCTCGCTAAAACACAATTGACCCGCGCAATTCGGGTTATTAACGATCTTCACGTCAAGATCGATATATTTACATGCTACATGAGTGAATTCGCATAAATACTGTTGTTTATTTTATGTTATAGTGTAGATTAGAGTAGGCTAAACGTTGTTGTTTTATATTTAAATATTGTGTTTTTATAGTTGAAACTTAGTACAAAAGCTATGATGAGTAGTACTAGTTTATTTTTTACGTTGTACATAGTTTTATATTGTAAATACTTTAGTTAGTTCTGAGAGCAAGCTATCGCATTAGGGACATACCCATAGAAATATTAAAAACAGGACATACCTGTAATGATAGTTGCAAGGGAGATTTTAATTAAAAAAAAAAAAAAAACAGATTCCTTCCGTAATAAGGTACCCTGGGGATTTTTTAGGCCAAAGATTTGAATTTCCTTTGCAGCTTCTTTCGGGGTGACAAGCTTAATTTTTTGATCTTGCAGAATATTGGAAAACTGCAAGTTGCCCGCCATTTGGCTGAAAGGTTTCTTTTAGGTGATGTGAAAATCTTAGAGCTTTTTGCTGATTGCTAGCCCACTTTCATCATTATCATCTCTGATAATCTGGTGTAATTGGCCTTTTGAGTGACTTTGTCGCTTTCCAAAGAGCATTGTATGGGCACTGCTTAACTGACGTAGGTTAGTAATGAAAGCCTCTTCTTGAAAGTTTTGTATTTATCTTTTCAGTCTTTTCGTAAGGTTATTTATTCATTAGAGTTTTATCTTGCGGGAGTCTAGTTTGCTACCATCCTTTTTTTTAGTCCTATTTTCATATAAATACTAACATTTCCTTTAAAAATAATCGCTGGTGTGTTATTCCATGACATTGTTGGATATTGTTGCTGAACTTGTTTTATTCAGAATCGAGCTGGTCTTTGCTTTAATGAAGTTTTTAGGTCAATAATATTTGGTGGTCTAAGCTAAAACTTTCGCAATCTGTAAACTTAGTTACTGATGACAGGTGGTTTTCTCTTAGTGATATTTTGTGACTTCATTGTAATAATATCGGGGAGTGATCGGAGTTCATGTGGGACCCTTCTTCCACACTCAGATAATTGGTTGATATGTTTTTGACAATAAAAAAGTCTATAAGATCTGGTAGTTTCTGGTGGTCAGTCGGCCAGTATGTAAGTTTTCCGGTACTTTTGACCTCACAGCGTATGCCTGTCACTGCACGTAGAAGTTGTCTTCCCTTAGTTGAAGTTAATCTCGATCCCCAATGAGTGTTCTTAGCGTTCAAATCACCGCCTAATATAAATCTCTGTCCAAGGAGTCTAAAGAAGTGTGTAGGTACATATTGTTCTTTATTTATCGTGTTTCGCGGGGGGCAGTATACGGTCGCTATTGTAACATCAAATTTATTTGTTTTAACCGATATCGCAACAGCTTGCGTGTCTTGCTCGTCGTATTTACACTGTTCGTAATGACAGATATTTTCTATAATAATTACCGAACTACGTCCTCGGGCCGTGTTGATACGGTGCAGCGAGTGATAAACCTTATAGCCCAGAATACTGTTTAGTGAAGTGCTTTTCAGAGATCAAACACAAATCAATATTTGGTTTGTTATGACTACTTGCAACTCATGTTGGTGTTGCAGCAGTCCTTGGGCATTCCATGCCAATATTTTTAATGTATAATTCATGATTGATTTTTATAGTGCTTGATTGTAATTTATCTAGTTTCTTGTCAAATGAGGATATGCGCTTCAAGATCTAGTTGAGCTTGTTCTCAGGACTTGATGGTTGTGTGCTTGTTTTACCGCTTGTGCATATGAGACACTTTTAGATGCATGTGCAGTTATCGCGGTGGTCTGTGCACTTTGTTTTATTATCTGCTTGTCGATGTTTTTAACAATTTGCTTAACGGCATGGTTGTTAGATGGAGTATTTTTTAATTTTTTTGTTCTTTATCATTTGCATCTCTTTGGCAACTAGACGCCCTCTGTAGTTGGCTGGGTGAGGTAAGCCACAGTGGACACACTTAGGTTTTTATTGTGCAGGTTTGTTGCAATCAGCTTTGAAGTGTTTACCCGTACATTTATCACACCTTGGCTCTTTTGAGCAATACTTTTGGGTATGACCTGGCATCTCTTACACTGCCATATTATTTTTGATGTTTTAAGCGGGTTTACTTCAACGTTACACACTAGGATATGTTTAATGCCGTTTATATTACTGACCTCTTCGTCATTCTTGAACGTTAATATAAACGTGTTCAGCGGTTCTTTTGTTCTCCGACTTAACTTGTTGATTGCATTTTCTATCTGGAATCCTTGCGACGTTAAATCATCTATAATCCAATCCGTCAGGCAGAAAAATGCATTTTTTTCGCCATTACTCTTATTGCGTTGTCTGCTTATCCTTGTATGAATGCCATAAACAGTTATTTTCTGTTAGACGTTGGGCAATCACTCTGTAGGACTCTTCAGTTTTGGCATTTATTTTCACGCTATTACCGCTTAACATTTTGGCGGTATTGGTGGAAAGGGATGGATTGGGGCCGGGGAGACCTATGGGGGAGCCAGTTGTATGACTACTGGAAGGTGGTCAGAGGTGAGCAGTTCTACCGTTTCTATAGAATCCTTTCTTTAGAAGTGCCTCGTCGAGTATGACGGGGGTATGGTTGGGAGTCATCAGGGCAATGACATCGAAATTCAGGATGGGCCAGAGGTCAAACAAATGTCTTACTCTGGTAGAAGCCCGGCCAGGAGCTATTCCAGGCAGGATGTTTGGCGTTTTAATAAGATCACCCGCTATGGTAACGAAGTCACTCAGGCCAAGTAAGGCAGAGAGGTCATCAGGTAGGAGTTGGAAATTCTCTGAAGATGATCGGTTGGTGGCCTGACATGCCTAGCCGACGCGACAGACAGACACTTCTAATCGTGAGAGGGGGGGGGGGGGGGGGTCCATAGGGATGCAGTAAAGAGCGGTGATTGGGTTTTAGGAAGGACTCTTGTAAGAGGAGGATGTAAATTTGATGGTCGCGGAGGAACGTGGCGATGTCATCGCGTTGTCCTTGAATGTCATTGGCACTGAAGTAACTAGTAAGAGTAAAAGTAACAATAGTAGTTTATGAAACTGCACATAACTAGGTATTAAAACTCTCGTGTGATAGGTACTATTAAAAACCTCACCTATACGGCTCGGTTCGGTTTTTAAACAGACACTCGGTGTTTTAATTTAATACCCCTCATTATGCAACAGTTTCATAAACTACTATTATTTATAGAATCGCCCACTAACTAAGTAATGTTATTGTCTGTTTGTGATTTAGTTTATGGCCGGGGAATCCCCTTCGCGGCGGGATTTTTCGCGCACTGGATCTTCAACACACTGCTTAGCGCCGAGAGTTGAAAATCCAATAGTGTATTTTTTCGACGCGCTGGGATGCACTCTGTTGGATTCTCAATGCTCGGTTTAACACTGAGAGTTGAGACTCCAGTGCGCGATATATCCCGCCTAGATATTTTTACGTCCGTGCGAACGTAGGCTAACGATTACTTTGTTATGACTAAGGTACCAATCTATATCTTTATTAGACCTTTTGACCGCTATAGTCACAATTGGTAGCCGATAAGCCAATTTGTGCCCATGCAGGACGCAAGTGACAAAAGACAAAGACCGTGTCATGCTGGAGCTGGACACAATTGTCTTGTCAAACAAAAGGTTCATAGGTAGGTATAATTTGATTCAATATTCTTAATCTAGCTGTGAAAATGTTGTGTCGACACCCACACTGAACTGCTTCAAGAAGTGACTGAACACTGGACAGATTAGATATCTCCAAGCTATTTGATACACAAGCTAATTAGCTGCTAGTGTGTCTAATCAAATGATAATAAGTAGTAATAATAAATAAATCTTTACGTTGACGTCGTGGTGGGGCTTTCGAGCTCCGAACTCTAGGTCTGTGCCGGTAGAGTTTACGTAGTAGGTCTAGAGTGAGGAGCCACATCAAGAGACATAAAAAACCCGCAGAAACCCGCAGGGCATCATGTGGCGAGCTGTTGGGAAGTAGCGATAGATAAAAAATAATAAAATAACAATAATAATAATTAATTAATTACGCGCAATGATTGTTGACATAACCATCCCGCATGATGAGAACCTCGTGAAAGCCGAGAAAGATAAACAAATCAAGTATCTTGACTTGGCTCACGAGGTGGTCGACATTTGGGTTGTGGACTCAGCGGTCATTGTGCCGATAGTCGTGACAGCCAATGGGCTAATACCCAAGAGCCTCGACCAACACCTAAGGAGGCTCTCGTTAGGCAGCTGGATCAAGGGCTTGATTCAGAAAGCGGTACTTCTGGACACGGCCCGCATTGTTAGGAAGTTTCTCTCTCTGGAGCCCTGACCGCCGGTAGCTTGGACCCTGTTCCCGATACCGGTGGGCTACTATTTTTTATATTTTTAAATGTTTTTGGTATCTTTTTGTTTATAAAAATATTTAAAAATGTAATTCATATACAGTATGTAAATGAAATAAAGGAAATAATAATTACAATAATAATAGCTAAAACCTCTATATTTTCCAGATAATAATAATTGTTACATATCTACAAGAAGGCACAGGTACCGTAGGTAGGTTTCTTAGAAATCGTTGGCCAGGTGTAGTTAGGTCTACCTTTAATAGCCAAAAGATTTTAAGCAATAGGTTCATGTTCATCAATATGTTGTGATGTAAGTGATAATGTATTTAGATACTTCGTGATTATATCACACCCATGAGTCTATTACCTGACTTTGACCTTAAATGTGATCTGATGGGTCATTCAAGATCAAATTCGTATGTTATTTGAACTTTATGATAAGATTATACAACATACATAAATGACAGGTTAAGGACCGTCGTTGATGGTAGATAGGTAGTTTGTTTTCAATCACACACAACACAACTCAAACTCAAAGCATTTATTTCAATGGAAACATATACAGGCACTTTTGAATTATCGTGTAACAAGGAGTCGTTCAGTAGGAATTTGTCAGTGAAGCTATTCGCCATTTCGCCCATTCCAAGACGATGTAGGTTCCTTAATCCTTATGGAGAAGAATGCGCAAGAATGCGCATGAACACTCTTTTAAATCAAAACATTATGTCACAGATGTTTATGGTTTGACAGTTACAATATCATCAGTCCTTTTTACACAACTTTTATCGCGATACCACCCGCCATTATAAACGTGACTTTCCCTCAAATTGGGCGGACGTACCTACTCGCTACCCAAGTACAGAATCTTATTACTTAGTTTAATGAAATTTACTAACAAAGCTAAAATGCTTATCAGTTAATTGTTTTATAATTAAACAATGCTAATATTCACAAACGCAAGGACGTCTTAAGATGAAAGTTTAATTAGTAACGTCATTACTTTTCACTTCTCAAATATTACCTACTACTTATCAACATTTCGGGTAGTTCAAGGAATGTAAGTTTTATTGAACACATTCAGCATGAAACTAGAAAAATAAAGGTAAACATCTTAATTTTTGTAATATCATTGGTCTTTTTGTAAGCTCAAAGAATAATTAAGTTCTGCTAGCTTTCCAATTTATCAATATTTTATCTTCCATTACACGCAAAAAATTGCACCTTTATTTCTATTTTTTTACTTTTGAGTCTTTTTTTAAGTAAACAATTAAAAAAAGACTCAAAAGTAAAAAAATATAAATTAAAGTACTTTCACGTAAGTACTTTATTGCCTTCATAATGTATAAAGTACGGGTGGCAATCTTAGTTTTATGGTTGGACTTACCGCTACTTAGAATGCTAAATTGACAAGATGCATCGAACAGTCTGGAAGGGGACCCTAAACTACAAGCGTGCGTTTCTTGCTCTCGCGGTGATTACTCGTTGCGGTTCAGGGGGCCTACACCACACTTAGGACGATGTCCGTAGTTTCGGCCGAAGTCACGGGCGTGTCCTACTCCTTATCACTTTACTGACATAAGATTAGTCCGGGGCCCGAATAAAAAAATTATGACAACACGATTTGACAGTTGTGCTTACTCTGGATGTATTTTTGCCCATCAGAAAAATGGTTTAATCGGGAGTAGGGTCCACTTCAAAGTATCGAACATTTTCGGACGGGCCCGTATCTTCGTTGACGGACTTTAGAGAGTAGCCCACCCCAGGTTGCATAACTATCTACAATCCCGACTCTAAATCTTAAGCCTGAAGGTACACATTGGATCAAAGATTGACTATAGGTACCCTTGTATGATTTTTGTTTGTATAAAAAGCACGGAGCAAATACAAAGAGGAGATGTTGTAATAAGGTTTCTGATGAAACAACGGGTGACACTTTACGGGGTGAGGGGTGATCAGATCCCGCCCACTTCTTTATTTTACATCTACTGGTCAATAGCAAAACTATTCGCTCGTCCTGTTGATTTTACTTTGTAGTTATGTAACTATCTCACACTAGATGTCACTACATGCAGAATGAAGAACTATTTTAATAAATTACGCATACAATTACTTACAAATGAAATGTGATGCCATCCGGTCCATAGCATCAGAACGTCTATCCGAGTAGTTTTTACAAGATAAAACACCACACTTCATTCTTTTTTTCTTCTAGCGCAACTATGCTGTAAAAACGGAACGTTTACAGAGCTGTGCATAGGACGAACGCCAACAATACACTGACTAAGGCCACGCCTACATGGTGACGTCAGGACCTAGTTGAGAATCACAGTGCACAGTTGCTTAGGCCGTCTCCTCTTTGTATTTGCTCCGTGATAAAAAGTCTCCTCCTTGAAACAGTTGAAACACTCACTCGTCGAAAACGGTCGTCGGTCAACGTCAATTTGTGGTTTGTTCCCGTGCAAGTTAGTCGTGTCTTACCTATATCAAAATGAAGCTCGTATTGGTGGTTATTTGTGCCATGATCTTAGTTGCGTCGTCTCATACGATCTCACTAGATGATCTGCTAAAGGTTTATGATATTTCTAACAACGAAATTGGTACTGGTAAGTGACGGCTTTTGAATAGCATTCGTGTTTTAAGTGTGCTGATAAAAAATTGTGTTTTGTGTGTTAGGTAGGTATATTTTCGGGTTGAGTCAAGGTTCCCGCAGACAGGCGCGACGCGAGAGCGTGACGCGACTCTAGTAGAACAATTTCTAAAACTTCATGGAAATAAGTTCTACCGGAATTGCGTCGCGCCTGTCTGCGGGAGCTTTTTTGCCGTCTTATTACGGAGTTTGCTGCGCCGTTTTTGTTCCCAGCAAATAATTAGAAAGCTGTGGAGGGAGTTTCTTTTTAAGGTCTGTCTTGAAAATGTGATACCTAACTGTATTTAACACTCTTGTCATCCAAAAATACAGCCCTATTTATGGCTGGGTTGTGGAGGCCAAATGGCACTTGCTCTTAATAAAAAACGGATAATTATGAAGTCTGTGTAGGTGTTAAGTAACCTGTTAGCGAGCCCATTTAAATATTTTATTGATACAATAACAGTGAATACGCGCCGCAGCACATGGATCTTTCATTTTTGAAATATGAATATCGTTCTATCAGATCTGTGTGCTAAAAACTTATTCTCAAGTCTGATGTCTGGTGACAGAGCAATGTATCTACCTATTGCCTGAATACAAGTCCAATGGTAGGGTGCGGCGCGTATGATGACGACATAACATAGATTATAAATATCACGCCTGTGTTCCTCGAAGGATTAGGCAGAGCTGCACCCACATTTCGCTAGATATGTGTTAAGATGACAAGGATACCAATATTATTGTTTGTAATTTTTCAGGAGGAAATTCGGTGAAGGTGGCGAATGAGGCTCTTTTCATACCGATGAGTTTGCGGTCCTGCACAAGCGGCGGCTGCAACTTGCTGTGTAAATTCCTCGGCTACAGCTATGGCACGTGCGTTGATCCGCAAACATGTCAGTGCTACCGTTAGATTGTGTTCCAAATTCAAGTTATTTTCTCGTAATGTCTCCGAATCTAAACCTAGATTATAAAGTGTTTTAGTTAACACCGGCTCTTTATTTTTTTGTTTATAATTTTTTTTAATAAATGTTTTTGATCGATTCTTAATTTGAAGTTTTATTGTGTGTATTAGTCAGTTTAATAATAGGAGACCATTCCTTCACACTAATCATTATCACACTTTAGTTAGATAACACTTTAACATTCTGTGTAGCTTAGTATAATTAGGACCATAATATAACCATGATTTATACTCTATTACAGAATGAAGCGTAACTTTAACCACTCCGTAATAAATAGAGGTGATTTCAAGTTAAATTTGGCTCATACAATCCTAAAACATTAGTGAACTTCTCACACATCAGGATCTTTGATCATGTTTGATAGTTTAGAGACAGCAACGACTTTGTTGATCCCTAATAAGAACAACAAGATAGACCAACAGGAAAAAAAGGAGATAAGGTGACCTATTTGCCTTACCTACATCTAACAGGAAATCATAGGTAGAACTGCTTCTGCCTAAGCATGGAAGCCATTGCAAGCTAGTGGATCCTAAAGGATGAATATTAAGGATTAATATCAACAGGATTCCACACACAATTCAGCTGAGGATTGTGGCGAGAAAGGCTCACCATGTAATCCTCACCAAGGCACCCTTATATCTCTGGAATCACTTATTAAATATTTTCGAGATTTGGCATAGCGTTACGACTATTTCTTGACATTTTTTTTAGAATTGAAATTCGCGCCCTCACGCCCCTAGCCGCCGCAGGAGACGCCCTGGGCGTCGGGAATCGCAGGCCGGTTCCCGGCCACCGTAGGCGTGTGCTTGCGTACGGCGAGCAATGGGCAGCTCGCCGTTCGATAAGGACCAGGCCCGGGTCGACGGCACGTTGTGTTCCACGCGCGCCTCAAACAGATGTCAGCACCAATGACGGGGTCCCCTAGGGCCGATGCCTGCTAGGCTTGCGGGAAAGTCCGAGAACCGTGCCCCTGGCACAGGCAACTGAAGGAACACGGGTGGGTTTTAGTCAGTAAGAGTCTGACACGCCCTCCTGCTCTGCCCAGAGCGGGAGAAGTTATTTGATTAATTCCCACCCTCAAAAAAAAAATGCCGTTTGGTTTGGTGAGCATTGTGTGGCGACGTTCACCACACAAACCTCACCAATTTATAGCTATAACTTCGGAATTTTATTGTGACTATTTTTTGACCTTGGTGGCTGTTTATGACTATTTGTTGACAATTTTATGGCGTTCTCAAAATTGATTTTCATGAAGTTTTCAAAGTTGAGGATTGTGTGATGATGGACACGGATTTTTTAAATTTCTCGTTTCTGAACAAACTAGTAGTCATATGAATTAACTTGTTTTACAGGCCTCTGCCACTCCATGTACCTACTTGCGCGCGCTAATTACCTACCCGCCGCTGTGTCGGCCACGACACAAATTCAGTAGGTGGCCGGCAATGCCGCGAACAAATAAAACATTTATAACTTTTAGTTTACTTTTATTTTGTTATTATTAATAAAAATGATTAGTAGGTTCATAACAAATATTGTTTGGTTCTTCATACTAACTACCCAATTATTGATGATTCTAAACTAACTACTCCAAATTTTTATCCAAAAGTTAACCGCAAAATCCTTTTCGCCTTAACAGAAAATAGTTATTTGTGCAGCTAGAGAGGAAAATTGATCTTCCCACCGAGAACTGATATTAAATACTTCTTACCAAATCACTTTATTCCTATAATAATGATAAGGTATACGATTGAGCGGCGAACTCTCGGACTATTTCATCAATATCCGATTTTCATAAAATCGCAAGACAGCTGAAAATCAAGGTGTTTTTATACAATTAAGGTGGTACACAAGTTTATATAAGTCCATCGTATGCCGTCGTCTCTCCTCGCCCGCCACCACGTCATCATAAAGGTAACTAGCGTTGCGCGGTGTCATCATCATCATCATAATTTCAGCCGAAAGACGTCCACTGCTGGACATAGGCCTCCCCCAAGCACCTCCACTTCAACCGCTTTTGTGCTTCCCGCATCCAACGGGTTCCTGCAGCCTTGACAAGATCGTCTGTCCACCTTGTGGGAGGCCTTCCAACGCTACGTCTTCTGGTACGCGGTCGCCACTCTAGAACTTTCCAGCCCCATCGGCCATCTGTTCTGCGAGCAATGTGCCCTGCCCACTGCCGCTTAAGTTTGGCAATTCTTCGGGCTATGTCGGTTACCTTGGTTCTCCTGCGGATCTCTTCATTTCTGATTCGATCACGCAGGGAAACTCCAAGCATAGCCCTCTCCATTGCCCTTTGGGTGACTTTTAGCCTTCTAATAAGGCCCGTTGTGAGCGACCACGTTTCAGTACCATATGTCATCACTGGCAACACGCACTGGTCAAAGACTTTCGTCTTGAGGCACTGCGGCATGTGGGACGAGAAGATATTGCGTAGCTTCCCGAACGCTGCCCAGCCGAGTCGGATTCGACGATTGACCTCTTTCTCGAAGTTGGACCTACCTAACTGGACAACTTGTCCTAAGTACACATACTCGTCCACGACTTCGAGTGTAGCGTCTCCGATCTTCATGAGAGTGGGTGTTACATGGGCATTTAACATGACCTTCGTTTTTTCCATGTTCATTTTAAGACCCACTCTTTCGGAGGCTCTACTGAGGTCATCGAGCATTGTACTGAGGTCCTCCATAGTCTCAGCCATGACTACGATATCGTCGGCAAACCGAAGGTGAGTTATGTACTCGCCATTAATGTTAATGCCAGCCCCTTTCCAGTCCAGAACCTTGAAGACATCCTCCAGTGCAGCGGTGAACAGTTTCGGAGAGATAACGTCTCCCTGTCTCACACCTCGCTGCAGAAGGATAGGTTTCGAGGTCTGATCCTGGAGTCGGACTGACATAGTGGCGTTTTTGTACAGACACTTCAGCACCTCGATGTACCGATAGTCAATCTGGCACCGTTGAAGAGACTGCAGTACAGCCCATGTCTCGATCGAATCAAAGGATTTCTCGTAGTCCACAAATGCTAAGCAGAGAGGCAGGTTATACGCGGTGTCATATCAACCTTTTTTTTTTAGGGTGGGAATTCCTGAAATAACTTCTCCCGCTCTGGGCGGAGCGGGAGGGCGTGTCAGGCTTTTACTGACTAAAACCCACCCGTGTTCCTTCAGCTGCCTTTGCCAGGGGCCACGGTAAGTGTCATGTCATCCTGACACTAAGCAGGTGTAACAACTAATAATTTCGGCTGGAACTTTTGTCCTTTAAACCGGGCTACAAATAAAAAACCTTGTAAGTATTTAAAGAGGCAACCCTGACTTTATTAATTTTAATACAAAGTCACGTGGCCGCACGCAGCTGCCGAGGAATAATAACGTAATGTTCGA
Organism: Brachylomia viminalis; assembly: GCA_937001585.2. Taxonomy (NCBI): domain Eukaryota; kingdom Metazoa; phylum Arthropoda; class Insecta; order Lepidoptera; family Noctuidae; genus Brachylomia; species Brachylomia viminalis. The sequence continues at coordinate 19,617,305 of OW443299.2, forward strand.
ACCTTAGGGTACATTTTCGTGCGCAGCGGTTGGCGACAAAAAAAGAGGCTATTAAAAAAGTAGGTACTGACGATTTTGTATGGAGTGATTTATCTGTTAAGTAGTAACTATTAATTATAGTCTGTGACAGTAGGCCGCAGGTCAGTGGTAGATAACAAAACCAGTAAAAGCTGGCATTTCATTTTATTGAAACACCGTAGGTACCCGCTAGGCCAGCTCAAGGTTAAGCTGCAGTCTAGTGTTCTTCTGAGTAAATAGTAGGATGTCTTCAGGGGCTGACAACAGCTAAAGCGCGGTCACTGTCGGACTGCATAGAAAAGGATAGAAGCGCGATGACACAAAGCTGGTAATTTATTGCAAAATATGTAGCAATTCTCTATTTATAGAAAACACTATTGGTTGGACAAAAAATGAAAACCCTTTCAAGTTAATATGTTGCTTGAAGAACAATCTGAAAAAAAAAAACAGAATGATTGCATGTATATTGGTAGATACCTATGGTTTCGAATCGATAAAATAAATTATTAGAGGTATCTTTGTGACATTTTTCTATCGTTATATTTAAATTTAAGTGCGACGATCGTAAGTAGAGATGTTACGGAAGTCGTTTTACCGGAACCGGAATCGGAATCGGAGGTTTGAAATTTCATTGATCGGAATCGGAACCGTTATCGGAACCGAAACCGAAACCGGGGCGGAAATAGAAGAAATATGTGTTAAGGAAGGCTTAATGAAACAATAGAATTATAATACTCTCTTTAATTAGTCTCTAATCTCTATAATCAGTATCTTTAATCATTCAAATATTAGCGATAATATAATGTATAAACTTAATTTAAATCAAATTCAGTGATTCTAAAACTGGTAAATTATACTTAATAAACAGTAATTTTGCAGCTTTCTCTCCATCCAATCTAATTCGTAACGGATCATAAGTAAGGCCAGCGCCACTAAAAAGTTGTTCACTTTCCACTGAGCCTGGTGCTAAACTTAATTTAACGAACTTTATAACGTCTAACATCCACAAACAAAACAATAAACTGAGCTGAGACTTCGCATTACCCTGGCGACAAGTTAAAACCTGTTTGTAGGCGCTCAGGTCACGTGTATCGCTGCGTTTCGAATTTCGGTATAACTCCGATTCAAAATTATCGGAACCGAAATCGGAATCGGAGGTGTAAAATCAATCGGAAGTTCCGACTTTTCGGAATCGGAACCAAAGCTCCGTAACATCCCTGATCGTAAGTACGCTGAACTGGTACAGCGTCCTAATCCTAACAAATTGTTTGCTCCACCGGAGACGTCATTACGTCAGCGCCGGCTGTCGCTGAAAACCAGCGCTGGGGCTCTGTCTTGCATAGGGTCGCAGCATAATGCTGAGCGATAGCCGTTTGGCGTGGATGTGACGCATGTTTCCCCCAACCTTTTCTTATTTTTTGTGTGTTGATTTTTTGCGTCATGTTTACCGCAAATAAACGCATTTTCTTTCTTTGTTTTAATTCTTTCTAACGCGCTATCAACTAGCATAATATATCCTGAAGAATATCATATAGGTATTTTTCTGATTTTTAACCGACTTTTAATAAAAAGGAGGAGGTTCTCAATTCGACTGTATGTTTTTTTTTTTGTATGTTTGTTACGCGATCATTCCGCCAATTATGAATTGATTTTGATGATTCTTGTTTTGTTTGGTAGGTCATACTTCAGAGGTAGTCCCATATAAATTGTATCGATATCGGTCAAGCGGCTTTAAAAAAATCAACAATAAATATTTTTAAATAAGAAAAAAACCGCCTTCAAACGGACGTGGACGTGTAAGACGAGCGTTTTCGAATTAATGTGAGGTAGGTACCTACCATAACTAAAAAGTGAAAAAAAACACTTTTATACAAAAAAAAAAAAAAAAACAACTGACTTTCAAAAAAAAAAACACTACAAAGTGAAAAATAACTTTATTTTCGGAAGTCGGTGGAAAAAACTAAAATACAGAAACAAAGACACCGACTTCCGAAATTAAAGTTATTTTTCACTTCGTAGTGTTTTTTTTGCTGTTGTCGGTTGTTTTTTTTTGTAAAAAAGTTTTGTTTACTGCAGTGGATCTTATACTAATAGGCATTATAAAACTTGCGTTTAGGTCATGTAGTCCCCCTTAACTGTACCTATCAAAAGTGCATTCGGAACGAATGCCACCTGACCTACACCACCGAATCCAGATGCCTACGTGGTAAAACCCAGTTATTTGTAATTTTCTAGATTATTATAATAGGTGATTATAATGATGACGTTTACTTATTAGACAGATATGTTCATAAGTAGGTAATGGTCGAATATAAATTTATTACTCTATACGTGGCTGATCGTTACTTACCTATTGAGTCACAAAACAGCATTTCATTTTGGTTGGTGGTGGTGTTTAATTGGTTTTTGGGTGACGACTCTGAGTGTGGAAATTGAGACTACATTATTGCATTGAGTTCCCAACTGTAAAAACATTAGGTAAGTGGTAATAACGTCACGTCACGTCACGTTCACGTCTCTGCGCATCGGTCGCTTCTAAAGTGGTTGCCCATACGCCAGCGCAGAGAGCAAAGGGCGCTGACTACCTTGTTTTCATTTCTTGATTCTCCCTCTTCCCCTGGTTATCTAGCCCCCCACTTTCAGTGCATTTGCGCCAACCACAAAAGAAATCTACGTTCTTTACACAATAGTCTTCTTCAATGTCCCACTCACCGCACAGACTTCATTCACTCTTCCTTCTTTGTTCAATCTATCTCTCTGTGGAATGCACACCCCCAGGAAATCAGGATGGCAACCAACCGATTATCCTTTAAAACTAAAGTTCGCGAGCACATTCGTAAGAAGCTAGCAGTATCATCACAGCGGTAATGTTTTCTCATTGTTTGTCCTATTTGTTTTTAACATACTCTTGTATTTATGTACATTTATTTGTGCTTATATTTATATATAATTAGTTATATGTATTATAATGTACTCGTATTTATAGACTAAATAAGTTTATACATGTCTTTATTTAAAATTATTTAATCCTAAAATATCATTATAATTTGCACCTGCCACTGTTTGTATCTGTATCACCCAAAGGTTAACTGGTAGAAAATGCCTATGGCATTAATTCCGCCTCTGTACATTTGTGTGCTTAAAGTGTTAAATAAATAAATAATAATAAATAAATAAAATTAACAAGTGTTTGTATGTGGTGTGGTGTGGAGTGGGTATAATATAATAATACAAAAAAAACTAATATGTTGGGTACTATAGGTACACCTCAAAATTAAAAAAAATTGTTTATTCTGAAGTACGATTGCGTAATCACTTTTACACGTCATACATATTTAAAAATAAGCGAGATGGAGCGGGCTATGCTCGGAGTTTCTTTGAAGAATAAAATCAGAAATGAAATTGTCCGGAAAAGAACCGGAGTTACCGACATAGCTTGCAGAGTAAGCAAGCTGAAGTGGCAGTGGGCTGGCCATGTTTGTCGAAGAACCGATGGCCGATGGAGCAGACGAGTCCTGGAGTGGATACCGCGTATCGGCAAGCGTAGCGTGGGACGCCCCCCAGCTAGATGGACCGACGACTTCAAAAAACAGCCTGGGTGAGGCCTATCTCCAGCAGTGGACTGCGATAGGCTGAGTTGAGATGGAGTTAACATTTCCTATCTCACACTCAGGGCTCCGCTGTCCTACGCCCATAGAGAAGGCTTTATAGTCATTGCCTACGCCCAAACCTTCGCGGAAAACAGACCTGATGTTTTGTTATGTTGTGTTATTCAAAAGTAACATTTTGATTAAGGTATATAAGTACTTACTTTCTTTTCAACTTTTGAGAACATCACCTACTTACTTATTAAAAAAAATCGTTTAATTCAGACCTTTAAATGTCCATATTTTGTTAGTATTACATTATCTTAAAACTATGTTAGTCACGAGGAGATACAGAAATGAATTTATATTTTCTGGAAAGGTTATGCACAAAAGTGATTAAACATACTGTTGTGATTGGCCGACTGGAACAATAACAGCTAATCAAAATGTTCAAGTTTATGAGGCACACATAGTAGTTTGGTCCACTCACTTAAACCCATGAGACGACATGAGTTTTGTATTAAGAACTTTACCGTAGTCAGAATTGAGTTCAAAATTAAAAAAAAACCGGGGTCGAAGGTTTAAATAAAAGCTACATTGTATCTCATTTTGGAACAAGACCGGTGGGTATATGGTTAGGAGAGTTTACAGATTAAAAGAGTAAATAAAGCTTATTGTTAATTAAACGTAACACAATATAATATTTAAAACACATGACAAACGAGGTGGGAATATTAATCGAATGCGAACATACACAAAATATTCCTGATACGAACAAAACGTCATTAACCGAGCACATATCAGTCAATGATTTTAAACCTTAAAATGTTGAAGGTTAAGTTCAAAATCGAATGAGAAAATTGTACAGTTGGTGGTAACTTGACCTTCTGCTGTGTGTACACAAGGTGTGCTTAAATGAAATAATAAACATCTTTTCAGTGGTGATAATACTCATGAATTGAATTCGAATAGATGCCAGTGATTTCAAATAGGTACACCCTGTATGAATAGACTAAGAGCTAGCATTTAAAAAGAAATACAAATAACAGTAGTAAACATATATTATGAAAATAGTGATAAAATGGTTATAGCTATTAATGACTACGGCTAATTAGAACAATGACATGTGGTTGAAGAAACACATACGCCATGACTGAAACCAAGGAATTTACAAACTTGGTCACAAATGTTGTCGGTGCAGTCTTTCAAAGACATTGGTATTTCTAGAGCCTCCCTTGCCACCTTCACGGAGTGTGCTGAAACAAAAAGAAGCTAATGGTGCCGATTCCCTTGTTTACAAACTAAACCAAATTTAAGTTCAGTGCATCTTTTTCTTTCTACTTCATTAAGAAAAGGACAGAAGATAAATTTTAGTTTAGTCCTGTCAAATTAATCAGCGCCTGACACTACATACAAATTTAGACGTGATTAAAAAATTGACTACTAAAATTACATCAAATTACGTCAGGTGCTGACTAATTTGACAGGACTAAACTAATATTTATCTTCTGTCCTTTTCATAATGAAATAGAAAGAAAAAGATGCACTTAACTTAAATTTAGTTTAGTTTGTGAACAAGGGAATCGGCACCATTACCTACTATCGATGTCTTTAATTGATCGATAAAGGAGGGAGGGCTCTACGATTAGGCACACTTTTGCACCTCGGTGTTGTGTGGCCCGAAATACAGTTTTCCATAAAAAAAAACATTTTTATTCGAGAGCGCAGGGAGGGCACTTCAGGTATCACGAGAGTAGTTGAAAAAAACCCAAACAACCATAAAAAAAAGAAAGTGATCAAAATAAAAATATCATGGGACTTTCAACCAAAAACAAAAACAACAAGCATAGAAGTTATGAAAATTTGATTTTGGCTTTTCAGTAGACGTGAAAACAACAAATGTAGTTAAAAGTAAACTACGTGTAAATGAAATACCTACGTATTTCCACTCACCTATTGTGTCATGCGACATGTCGTACAGTTGCAGTATGTCTCTAAATGATATCTCGGCGTTTGTTACCATAAGCATTGCAGTAATCACAAACAATACTAGTAAGAATTCCATTGTGATTTAATTAATATTTCGAGACCTTCCCGTAAGGTTACTAAACAACAAGTGACCCGAGACTGGTGACAAAGTGACAAATAGTTCGTTGCAGACCCCATATTTGTACGTCGAAGCTCTTAGATAGTTTCCTCCTCTAATGGGCCGGAAACTGTTGCATTTTTACTCAGTTAAGGAAATACGTATTTTGTTGCTTTGAAATAGGGCTGGAAATGGTTTGCTTAATTATTTCAAGTTTTAAGTATGGGTAATTTGATGAGAGGGAGTTGGATAAGTTTTACTCACGAAAGCTCAATAAACATTGTTCAAGCGTTTTTCGTTTAATTATGTAATGGTTGCTTGCTACGTACTCGTGTAGCTAAGAATAAAGTAGAAGAGCCATATGAAAATAACAAATTTGTGTTGTATTTTTGGTAAATGAATTCAAAATCAATATGCGATAGGTCCATCTAGTAGCCGATGGGCCGAAGACCTTAAAAAGGTTGCTGGGACAGACTGGATGCAGGAGGCGGAGGACAAGGTGTTGTGGCGCAGCCTGGGCGAGACCTTTGTCCAGCAGTAGCCTGCGATAGACTTAGTTGATGGATATTGGTGCCGATTATCTTGTCACAAAAATCTTTAAACTAGACTAAAATCACCAAAATTTAGTTTATTCCTGTCAAACGACGATTTCCCATTCTAAAATTGAATAAAGTGACACAATTTAACTATATTTTAGTTTGACAGAACTAAGATGATACTGAGTTATTCATTTAGTGAAAATGACAATTTTGCTATTCTAAATTTGACGTTTCTCACCTAAAATTTTGATTGTCTAACTATTTTTAGTCGCGATTAAAAAGGTGTGGAATAAAATTTGTTTCCATGAACTAAAATTCACCAACACTTCGACTGCAGATGCAAAAACAGTACTGTATCTTTTTTTCTTTTCTTTTGCTTACTTATATCTCGAAAACGGTGTGTCCTATCGCAAAAATAACGAAAATTTCGACCCCCTTAAATCTCTAAAGCTCAACATGTAGGTAATAATTTTTCATATTTTCCAAACAAAAAGTGATAAATTCCATATAAAACACGTCGAGGCTGCCCACCATGCGAGACACCGGCTCTATAAAAAATGTTCACGGGATTAGACAAACAAGCACCACATGGAGTCGCATTTATCAAATTCCATTTTAGTTGAGTCAAAATTATTTTTAAAACATTTTTTTTTTACAGAATTTCTATAAGATTTTCATAGCCAAAAGTAAGGAATTTAAGTGATAGCTTAGTTAGTTCAGTTCGGTGTACAAGAGAATCGGCACCATTATAGAAAATTTACATAATTCCCCTCCCAGTCTTTATGCTCAAAAAGTGCCTACTTGTTCTAAATCTTTATCAAAGATACTTTAATGTGAGGTTAATTTTCCATGGTTATTTAATCTTATCATGGTAGCGACAAAGTCAACTGCATACTTTAGACCGTAACTGGGTTCGGCCGGGGAAGTACCGCGCTCACACAAAGAGGAGTAGGTACTCATCCACTACTGCGTTTCGTGTTGTGGTTACTGTGGTAAGGTTACAAAGGCACAATACATTTCTTATTTATTATGACTAATAGGTAAAGAACCTATATTCCCGTGTTTTATTCTATTTACAGGCCTAGCTATGCTTCGTCTGATTTCCAGTCTTGTAAGTAAATAATTATAATGGGCCAACTTTTTTTTTTTTGAGGGTGGGAATTCATCAAATAACTTCTCCCGCTCTGGGCAGAGCAGGAGGGCGTGTCAGACTCTTACTGACTAAAACCCAGCCGTGTTCTTTCAGTTGCCTGTGCCAGGGGCCACGGTAACCCTTTCAGACTTTCCCGCAACCCTGGCAGGCATCGGCCCTAGCGGACCCCGTCACTGTTGCTGACATCTCTTTGAGGCGCGCGTGGAACACAACGTGCCGGCGACCCGGGCCTGGTCCTTATCGGACGGCGAGCTACTCACTGCTCGCCGTCCGCAAGCCCGCGCCTACGGAGGTCGGGAATCAGCGTGGGATTTCCGACGCCCAGGGCGTCTCCTGCGGCGACTAGGGGCGTAAGGGCGCAAATTCTGCCGCTCCCTCACGCGTTCCGCCTCCGCCTTCGCGAGCATCACTGCTTCGCAGAAAGAGGCGACGGCTTCCCATGCCCTCTCGCTCCGTACCATGGCCTGAACCAGGGCCGGATGCGAGAGATCGCAAGTTTCGCCTTGTCAATTTTTTGTCAAGTTTCGGAGGGCTAAGCTCAATTGAATCAAAATAAGTACTTAATTGCAGTAAGTATGTTATTTTTATCGGACAGGAAATGAATAAATTGTAATTGTGCTTATGGAAAATATTTTAACCTATAAGCAAATAACAAGGCTGAATAATGTTTAAATCAATGCTACACATGGCGACTTGACAAAATATGATAATGAAGGCTATTATTAAATGTATGTTGTGGTTACTGTGCCTGTGGTATGGTTACAAAGGCACCTATATTTCTTATTTATTATGACTAATAGGTAAAGAACCTATATTCCCGTGTTTTATTCTATTTACAGGCCTAGATATGCTTCGTCTGATTTCCAGTTTTGTATTCAGGGATATTGGTAAAACAGCATCAACCTCTTAAGGGGTCATTGTACTCATCATTATGAACAACTTTTACTATGGGACCAAATAGAAATCGCGAAAAAAAAATCAGCTGTTCCCTACATTTATGTTTGCAAAACTCAAAAACTCGTAAAAAAAATCAGTATGCACAGCACTGGATGAAGTCAGGCACCGGATGATGTAGGTACATGAGCAGCTTATCTATAAAAGTATAGAAAAAGTATTCTAAAAAATACGTCAAAAGTATCCTATAAAGTATACAGACCTATACTCCATAGGTTTAGGTAGTTAAAAATGTGTAAACAAAAAAAAACACGTGACTCATAGATGCTAAACCTTTTATTTCAAATGTTAAAATCATTTATTTAAAGTCACATATTAATAGGCTCTATTCTGAATCTGAATCTGATGAACTATCTGTCACATTTATAATAAAGCGTTCAGTGGTATCATCAATTATTTTGTCTAATTTAAACATTTTCTGTTCTTCTTTTATTACATGACCTTAGCATTTTTTTTTTAATTCTCAGCAGTCACATTAGCTAAAGCCCCTGGCAAAAGAATTTTAAGTCAGCCATTTTAAAAGTTTTATTTTTCTCGGCTACCAACCCCTTAACTTGAGCCCATATTAACTCAATTGGATTGATCTCACAGTGATATGGTGGCAGCCGCTATACTGTTACACCATTTTGTTGTACTCTTCAATTTAGCAACGTTATCTAATTCGTTGTATTTTCTAAAATGGTTGGGGAACCTCTCTTTTTGGGCTCTTTACAATAGACAGATTACAAAATATTATATCATTATAATAAATGTAACAAAAAAATTGTGCTCAAGCAGTTACATCTTCGAAGAGTAGTTTAAGAATAAATGATAAAGTTTAACAAAATTTAATAAAACAGGAAAATATCCTTTTTTTTTTTTTTTGTGGGTGGGAAATCATCAAATAACTTCTCCCGCTCTGGGCAGAGCAGGAGGGCGTGTCAGACTCTTACTGACTAAAACCCACCCGTGTTTCTTCAGTTGCCTGTGCCAGGGACCATGGTAACCCTCTTGGACTTTTCCGCAACCCCAGCAGGCATCGGTCCTAGCAAACCCCGTCATTGGTGCTAACATCTCTTTGAGGCGCGCGTGGAACACAACGCGCCGTCGACCCGGGCCTGGTCCTTATCGAACGGCGAGCTGCCCATTGCTCGCCGTTCGCAAGCCCGCGCCTACGGTGGCCGGGAATCGGCCTGCGATTCCCGACGCCCAGGGCGTCTCCTGCGGCGGCTAGGGGCGTGAGGGCGCAAATTTTGCCTCTCCCTCACGCGTTCCGCCTCCTCCTTCGCGAACATTACTGCTTCGCAGAAGGAGGTGACGGCTTCCCAAGCCCTCTCGCTCCGTACCATGGCCTGGACCAAGGCCGGACGCGAGAGATCGCCACCGCCAATCGCCTCTACGAGGACACGGCGGTGCTCCCCCCAAGCCGGGCAGACCTCCACCGTATGCTCCACCGTGTCCTCCGGGCGATCCACACAATGGTGACACCCGGGCGTTTCCTCCCGCCTTATCCGGAACAGGAACCTCCCGAAACAACCGTGTCCGGTGAGATAAGCCTGGACTTCATAGCACAGGTTTAAATCAAGGTTTATTTAGTTTTTTGTAGAGTATATGTCATGTGAGAAAATTGTGATGTAGTAAATAAAATTAAACAGACGAAAAAAGAAACCGAAAAGCCCAAAATATAAACAAACTTTTTCATCTAACGAAGCTCCTAAATGAATTTAAGCAACTAATTATGAGGCGGCGCGAAACAAACAATTAAAAACCCCTGTTTAAAACATCAGAAACCTTTTCAATAAAAATAGCACTACGTTAATACAGAACAGTACCTATACATGTGCTAGTTTATTTTCTCGAACATTCGGGTGCCACAAAAAGCTAGGACCTTTGTTCGATCCCTTATTTATGTACGAATGAGCCATTAGTTCAACCGCGCGCCGGTAGAGAGCGCCAGTCGCCCACAAAAAGCCACTATTGTTCGCTCTAGTGTTTTTATTTTCTTAGTTGCATAAGAATTGAGCACTTTAGTACCTAATTTTCACAATGGTCAGTGCACGTACCTATTTATGGGGCACCTTTAATATTCGCTAGGAGTCATTGTCATCTTTACCTGCCTAGCGTTTTCAGAAATATATTATGTTATAGTCACCTTCCAGTCACCCCAAATGCAGGCGCAGGCGCGTATTCCACTAATTACGCACTAGGGCCGATTTTTCAATCGTCGAATAACTGAACAGATAACTAACTAGCTAATTAACTTATCTGACTGTTAAGAGGACAAATAAAATTGTTGCATTTTTCAATGACCAGAGGGGCAATTCCCGTATTTTTAAGACCGTTCGCATTCTAATCTTAGTCTCAATCTGTCAAAATTACAATCAATTTACATACATTTTTGACAAGTTTTTGACATTGATTGTCGCTGAGATGCGATTGCGACTTGAATTTGAACGTATTTTATGGACGAGAATTGGCCAGCAGATAACAAGCTGATAGTTATCTGGGGGTTTTAGTTGCCAACTTCACTGTAATCTTGTACGAGCGAGAAACACGCATAAGGTGTAATGTGTGTTAGAAGAGGACAGCCAATTCTTTGACTTTCGATTATTTGACCATTGAGTTATAATGTACTACATTATAACTCAATGTATTTGACGTTTAAATCTTTGATTATTAAATAATCAAAGGTTTAAATATAACCAATGTTATACTTTTGTTTTCGTGGTGCATCTGTTCATTCTTTTCTTTTCTCGTCTATCAATTCTTTCGTGTGGTGATTTTATAGGGGTATCATTTAAGCTATTACCAATTTAATTAGTTTTGTGTTTCTTAAATAATAGGGTTTGTCCTCCAAATAGTAGATCTGTCACCAAAATGTAGTCACCAAACAATGCAAAATCAGTTCCACAATAAATCACCTAAAATCCTGAGATATCAACCTGGGAACAATTTTTGTTTATCTGAGAACGAAAATATTTCGTGGCGATAGATCTATTTATTAGGTGATACAACTTGATGACAAATATAAATTTTGGTGATAGAAAATATAGTTCCCATTTTATAGTAATTTTTTCGGTAGGTATTTTGGCAGTGACTCGGTATTATTTCGATAATAATGGACTTGAATTAATGTATGGATAATTTACAACTGTATTTTGTAGCCAACTTACAAAATACAGTTTTAAAAATTATCTAATTTCTGCCTGCTTTACCATGGACAGATTGCAAATACCGTGCATGTGTTAGCAGCATGGAAGGAGGCGAAACGGAATACAATGTGAATGTGATTTTTCATGTAGTTAGGCAACACAGTCGTTAGGTGACAGTCAACCGCATGTCACAGTAAAAGTTTGACTATATGAAAGCAAGTTTTTCTATGCGAGCGACGTGCGGATGACCCTTTTTTTTTTTGAGGGTGGGGAATCATCAAATAACTTCTCCCGTACGGGTCTCGGTGGTGGGGCTTAAGTAATGTTTCCTGTACAAGTAGAACATCTAATTTATGGAAATGCAGGAACTCAGCGATCTCGTCGCGTTGTCCCTGAATGCCATTGGCATTAAAATAGCCTAACTTGAGGGATCGGGGTTTGGATCGATGCATTGGAAATCCATTCCTCTAAATATCGAACACAATTACAACTACAAAATTAAAAGTAGGGATGAAAACTATGGCGGGGGGAAGAACCGCTCCAAAAGTAGGTAGGTCCCAAGCTTAGGGTATTTTGTCTTAAGTTATAAAGTGGGTCATAAAAGTCCATCATCATCTGCCTAGCCTTTTCCCAACTAGGTATGTTGGGGTCGGCTTCCAGTCTAACCGGATGCAGCTGAATACCAGTATTTTACATATTTTTTTATTTTTTATGGGTCATAAAAGTCCGTCGACTGAAATTGTCCATCTGTTTGGGGAAAAACTAAGATTTGAAAATACTTTAGAGTTGTAAACCAAACTGCGATAAGAAAAAACCCGACAAAACAAAAGATGAAATTCGAGAAATAGAAAGGGGAATGCCAAAGTTTCTTACAAGATTCGGCCAGAACCGACAAAGATGAGATATATATCATAAAAAAGGAAAATAATTACAGAATTTGGTAGTATAATTAGTTTTCTATTAGAAGTACACCAAAAAAAGTTATAGTTCTTTAAAGTTGACCACTTAATATTTCTCATTTTAACGATAACATGACATAAACTATTAAATAATTAATTGAATTAATGACTTTTGTCACATTATCCTCACATATAGATACGTTTTTATAGTGAAAATATAACATACAACCTACATTATTTTCGAATGTATGAAAAAAAAAAAACCTCTTGTATACATTTTAACAATTTAGTACTTAGGTAGGTTCAGATGGTCGGTTGGGCGAGCCGGGTCAGCAAGTAATACAGGTTCAGTAGTACCTCGGCGTCGTAAGTGGTAGAAAAATTGGAGTCCGGAACACGGCAATAAACAACACAAAACTCAAAAAAAAACACGGGAATACTTCGTCGCTCGTGATGATAACACGCGGAAGAAGTAAAATAAATCAATAATAAAACTTTTTAACAATAACAAATACAATTACTTACACAGCAAGTCGAAATCAAAATCAGTCCTAGATGATTTAGATTTAGAGATGTTACGGAAGTCGTTTTATCGGAACCGGAATCGGAATCGGAGGTTTTAAATTTCATTGATCGGAATCGGAACCGTTATCGGAACCGAAACCGGAACCGTGTTAAGGGAAGGTTTAATGAAACAATAGAAATATAATTCAGTCTCTTTAATATTAGTCTCTAATCTCTATAATCAGTATCATTATTAATTCAGATATTTTTAGATTTCGTAACAGATCATAAATAAGGCCAGCGCCACTAAAGTTCTTCACTTGCCACTGAGCCTGGTGGACATGACAAATATTGGCGGACAATCAAGTAGAATTTTGTATTTACTTTCCACCATAATAAGGGATCTTCACTGATAGGAATACGTTTTTCTTTGATGTACTCATTAATAAGGCTTTCCATACTATGAATTTGTCAACAGGATGTTCGGTTATAGTATCATCATCGTCATCATCGCTGCTCATCAATATGTTTGATAGAATGGATTAAACACTACTTTTAGTATTGTTAGGTAAACCTGCTGCTTGCGATGCCAACCTTGCTCGTTTTTCTGCAGGAGGGTCAGTATCCCCAGCGTGGTTTAAAGAGTTGTCTTTGCTATCAAGCAAACTCATCAATTCAGATTCCACATTTTCTTCTCTCAGTTTCAGCTCTCTTAGTCTCATTGTAGTTTCTTTATTAGTCTCTTAGTTGTCCCTAATAAATAAAAATAAAAAAAAATAAAATTGCTCGTATCGTATTCGACCCACAATCGCGAATGAAACAGTGGACTTTCTCGTGGAGTATGCTCCATTCCAGTAGCATCTCATTGAATGTTTCCTGGATTACTTCTCCTGTGTGGCGGCCATTAAATGAATGGCATTTTAGAACAAGTTTTATTCTTTTAAAATCTTCTGAGATACCATGCGCTGTTAAACTTAACAATGAAACATTCGAACTAGGTTCTGTCCAGATGTCTGTTGTAAATGAAATTATCGTAAAGTTTTTTTAGCAAATCCACTATACCTATTACTCGCTAATTTGGCATAATACTCATCACAAATAAATGATGTAATAAGTCGTCGAAATCCAACACCTTCCACAAAATTGAAGGGAAGGTCTTGCAGGGCAATCATTTGTGAAGTAAATCTATCTATTTGTATTGATTTAGGATTACAAGTTAGCCACTTTTGGTTCCTCATCAAAGCATCTTTGAGAGTCATTTGTTTCTTTACCTCTTGGAGAGGGGTTGATGTTGAAGCCAGTACTAAATATATTTTTCACTTTCTAATTTATTAAATTCATCGAATTCAGGAACATGTATAGACTTTAAATGACTTTTTAACGAAGTAGTTGTACCTCCTTTCCTTGAGTAACTTTTCCCACAAATTTTACACTTTGCTGTGTTCGCGTCAACTGCACTAAAGTATTTCCCTAGAAAACTACTTTTTGGCTTCATATTGAAAATTTTAAACACAACAATTAAAATACTTAATTAATACACCGTTCTAAACTTAATTTAACGAACTTACTAACGTCTAACATCCACAAACAAAACAATAAACTGAGACTTCGATTCGAGCGCGAGCGTGTATAAAATAAACAAACATTACCCTGGCGACAAGTTAAAACCTGTTTATAGGCGCTCAGCAGGTCACGTGTATCGCTGCGTTTCGAATTTCGGTATAACTCCGATTCAAAATTATCGGAACCGAAATCGGAATCGGAGGTGTAAAATCAATCGGAAGTTCCGACTTTTCGGAATCGGAACCAAAGCTCCGTAACATCCCTGATTTAGATACACTGTCATCTTTAATTCAACGCCATCTGTGGCATACTCTAAGTAACTCGTAAAAAGTTAATTTGTAACATTTATGTCCAAATAAACAGCCGAAGTCCTGTTTATTGCGATTTGCCAAAAATATTTTTTTTTTTAATTCGAGCGAAGTACTGCCAGCACTATCATAACAATTATTAGGAATAAACTAGGTATTCTAAACGGAATCGATAATCAAATTAAATTACTTTTAGCTATTACATTATTATAAAATAAGATAAGTAGACATATCTTAAAATAATGTAATAGTTAAAAGTAATTTTTATTCAAAAATATAACTAAACGCGATTATAATTATAAGAAGTACGAGTTATGACGTATGTTATTAATAAATTCACTTATCTTCCTACTGATATTATTGTAATCGATTTGCAAGTGCTACTTTGTATCGACATTATTTTGGTATTGGCAACATTTATATTTTTTGAAATTGTAGGCATTGTAGCTATGAAATGTATTGGTCAATTGAATAATTATTTAAAATGACTTTTCAACGGTGTACTTCTACAGATTTTATTTAAATGGTATAATTCTTACTGTTTTCTTTTATGAATTATCATTATTGTAGAAAGTCTGTCGGACGCTAGATGATTCGAGCCTATTCCTGGCATTGTCTTTTAGTAAAATCCCAAACAGATGGGTAGTTCGGTCGACGGTAAACTTAATCCTAAAACAAAGAACTCAAAGAAACCCAAAATCATAAAAACTAATTTTACCATCGAAAATTTAAACATAAACAACATTTACTGCAGGGAAAATCCCCACAAGACAATACGCAGATCCTTTGATTGAAGGGAGATCGGAATTATAACAAAGTGATAACTCAGACTACTATAACCAATATCACTGTATTTCTGACTTAAAGACTCATCGAGTTTTAAAAAGAGACTAAAGCGCCGATTTCTTAGGAAAGCGGTTCCGTCATATTATACTTAACGTCCGTCAAGAAAATCGGTCGTTTTCACCAGTATTTGACATTAAGGTGTGAAAAAGGGCTCTGTATTTGGACAGTCGTTATTGTGTGATCGTTCACCGCTTCCTTAGGAAAGGAACCAAAGCTTTAGTGTGACTTAAGGTGATACATTTAAAGCAGCTCGCGCGTATGTAATCCATAAGTTCTTACGTTTTTTGCAAAGAAAGTACCTAATGCTAAAGTAGAGTTTGACAAGGTATTCAACTACAAATTCTCAATTCAGAAACCGGGTGTTGAGTTACTTAGTAACTGAGACGAAGCTCTGCAAGCCAAACTTTTATTCTAAACTTGATGTGCCACATTCCCTTAGCATATCAGCCTATTATGTTCCCACTGCTGGGACACAGGCCTCCTCTCTATGAGAGGGAGTGGGCCGTAATCCACCACGTGGGCCCAGTGCGGGTTGGTGGATGTCACGTCTTCGAATTTTCGGTTCTAGGACATGCCAGTTTCGTCACGATGTTTTCTTTCATCGTTTTGAGAGCAGTGGTACCTTCGATCAATAATTGATCGAAGAGTGGTAGGTACCTAATAAAATAAATTACACAAAGTAAAGCGCCTGCTTGCTTGGGTTTGAAACCACTCGACCTACACGACTTGTTGATTAGTTGAAAAAAAAAAGATGCAAGTACCTTAGTTGAAAAATAAAGTAGGTATTTTCATTTAGCTACTAGCCTCTTTACTAAAATGTAGTGCACCTACTGGTATTTACCCTCAAACCCCAATCGGGGTAACGCGTGCGAGAGGAGATTAAAAATGTAATTTCCGATGGCTGTGTGGGCACTTCCTTGCTGAAATCACTGTTAGGGCTCTTTCACATAGAGTGTAGAAATCTTGGTTCTAACACACAGTTTGGTCATACTTTTTAATATGACTGACCCGGATGTTGGGATATTTCCATTAAAATATTTTCAGTTTTGCTCGGTTAGCGGTACTAGACCCACCCCCTTATACGTACATGTGATTCATAAACATTACTGGAATATTTTGGCCGGAGGAACTATACACCGCTACCTAAAATACCCAGTCAGACGTTAGGAGAATACAGTCGTTGACTGCAAAAAACTGCACTATAATTGCGTAACACACTATCAATCACAATCTGAATAATTTTGGAAGGATATTGCTAATCCATTGCTTCATATGTTCCAAAAATTTGTCTGCTCAACAACGTAAATAACGCAATGAATGTTGTTGAACTGTCAAAATGAAAGCCATTGCTATTCATAAAGTATACCCGTATTACAGAACATCATTAACGATTCAAGCATTACTTAAAATTCGTTTCGACCAATCAAATGGCTCTAAACTAGTTTTAAAATTAGCATGATTTACTAGTAGGTACTAATATTCTAGTTCACATAGCTACCCCACAGTTTGTACAACCCTTTATAAGATCGCCATATGATGTATTAGTTTTCAGTAGCTTTATGTCTAAAGCTTTTATGTACCGACATACCTACAAGGCTAATAACTTGTTTCAGATTTTTATTTTAGGTTTTTCAGTCTTGACACTTCTTGCTCATGAAATAGCTATGACAGTGTGATAATAATTTTTAGATTAAATAAAGTAATTTTAACTCCCATGAAACAACATTTTAAAATCGACAACGTCAGCGGTCGTAACTATAGATTGATCGTAAACTGTTTAAAAAGTGACATTGGTTGGTCGTAAACGGCCGTCTCGTAGGGTAGGTATCAGGGTCACAGTCAGCCCCAAGAGGTCATCATTATGTATGTAAATGCCTCTGCCACTGCATTCCCACGGGAAGGGTTCTCGTCTTGCCAGCGATTTTTCTCGCATTTTATTTATTAGGGTGCTATCGGCCCTCGATACCCGTTTATCTGTCAGCTTCATGTGGGAGATATTTATTCGCTTGTGTGCAAGACTTATAGACAGAGATGTTAGGGTTTTTTCTGTGGTCCTGTTTTGCAATTATTCTTGATATTTTTTGTTGTAAGGCTTGCGTATGGTAGTTAATCCAGCCATCTTCATATCACAACTGAATTGCTGTATAAGATGCGGCTTAAAATCCCGATGGACTACGTGTTTTGTTAGAAATGGGCATAATATGGAATTTTGAAGTTCAGCATCAGTCTTTGTAGAAAAGGTGAGAATTTCTCCGTGACTCACTTTAAGACAACGATAGATAATATTCAATATCAATTTCACAACATCACTGTGTCTAGACAGGTTGACACACGTCTTTAAATCGCCAGGGTTCAGACACACGTAGTGGGTAGGTAACTACTCCGCCATCCTATGAAATTCCTACGCCATCCCTATTTTAGCAGCCAGCACGTAAATTTACCAGCCCGTTCATGTTAATTATAGCGGGAGGAGGTGATTGAAATGGTTTTCGAGGGTTTGATCAGCAGTTGGAAGGTTGTCAGCGGAGTATACCCATGTGTGTACTTAGTGTAATCATAATACTGTATCGTGGGGATAGCGTTTATTGTATGTTGAGCTTATCAAATGTCCTCCATAGACATTATTGAAATGGGACAAAAAGAGCAACCACCAAAGCCCTTCCATCCAATCAAAATATTTTATTTCACATAAACCTACATGGGCACTTATGAAACGTCAGAAGCTAGGTGCACGGTTCCAATTGGTCGTTTCCTACGGAGAAGAGTCGACAAGAAACTCCACGGTTACTCTTTTAAAAATAATTAGTTAGCTTTTACAATGTTTTCAAATTACAGTGTTTATAGGTACGGTAGGACCTGTATTTTCTATTCCGTGGGTAGGACAGTGTAGGCCTGTCAACAGGTACCTGGTACTTAACAAGATAGAAAATGTTCTACAAATCTTAAGTTTACAAGTTAGGCCTACAACGTTCTCACACTCATAAAATACAAAGAATCATCTTATACTTAATACAATAAAAAATAAAAGCCTATTTAAACCAAATGACATGATTGCCAATAACAACTACTTATAACAAATCTAGATAAAAACAAAGAAAAACGTAAAAAAAACATGGTATTTTGGGAGCAGTCAATAGATGTTAATTTAATTAAAAAACATAATGATGCCGTTAATAAGGTATTATTGCCAGACTTCCTTGTCTTCAACGTAGTCTTTAAAATCTTTTATGCTTTTTTGATACGGATGCGTTTGATGGGGGTTTGAACTTCCCATCGCTATGTTCTTTAACCGACTTTGCAAACTTGTTATAAAAGCGGACAATGGTGCCGATTATGTTGTACACCGAACTAAACTAACTAAACTATCACTAAAATTCCTTACTTTTGGCTATGAGAATCTTAACGCTATTCTGCAAAATAAAATCTCTAAATTTAAAAATAATTTTGACACACCTAAAATCAAAGGAGACGGGCGAATCTGGGCCTAACGTTACACAAATTAAATATTTATCAATATTTTTTTCTTTTTTTTCTGTAGTTTTTCATGAAATGTGAAGCAGTTTTATCATGGCATAAGAAATGATATAAAATTAATTAAAATAATATTGATTTCCACTTTTAAAAAATGTTGCCAAGTGAAATAAGTTACTTATTTGATTTATTGCATTCATAAATAAGATTTTAAAAAGCAATATAAAATGATTCAATGTTTTCTTCTTTAAATAAGTTTAAAAAAAAACTTATTTTTTTACGTAATGGTTAACCCAGTGGCACTTATCAAGGTTTCTAAAAAAGACGTAAAAATAAATTGGTGGAAATGAATCGATATAATAAATTGGTTGAAATCGATTTCACAAATTGATCACCATATTTTATTATATATAGGCAACAAAGTGGAAATCACGTCAATGTCAGGTCAACCGTCAATCAAATCATACGCTTTGGCTTTTTTTGGCTCCGAGCTTGCGGTAGTGTAGGTATATCTTCTGTTGACTTTGGCTACGTATAAAGGATTCTGGCGGTTATTGTTACTTTGACGAACGACCCACGCATTTCTTACAACGGACTTAGATAACTTGCCTACTTGATTTACCTCAGCTTCACTACCCGATTTAAAAGTAAAATACAATGAGTGATCAACGTCATCATTGTATCAACTGCGACCTTTGTATTTGCTCCGTGACTGCGACATAGCGACTTGGCGGCGTAATCCTTGTATAGGATTACATCAAATAGAAAACGAAGGCATTCTTTCAGTTATACAGCAATGGGTTGCACCTGAAGTAATAAGTGGTTTACTTCATTACAAGTTAACATTTTGCTGGACCTTACTTCATTATTCAAAAGTTCTGTTAGATAAAAGACTACACGAAGCCACAAAGTCTTTACGTACTGAAGATAGTTCTTTTTATATTAATAACAGGCTTACCTAATGCATTGAGCAATATAATTATGCATATAACAATAATATTGTAATTGCTTGATATGGAAAAGAACAGTGGGTTGCTATTGTCACGTAATGTCCATAATATTGTACCCAAGCTGGGCAAGGCATCAACAGAATTTAATACCACCTGCACAGTTTTTAAACGATATTTTAATAGTTTATGACGAAGTGGATGATGAATAAATCAATAAAAGATAAAGTGTTTTTAATTCATACTCCCTCTGCTTTTTTACTCTTATTAACCATCTAATCTTCTCTAATCTTACTAATTATCTTAAACCTCTAGAACGGACGGCGCGCGGCGTCTGAATCGTCAATGTATTAATGTCCTACAATAAATTCTGGTAAATTGTAGTCTACAATTAAGTCTGATCATTCTTTTCTTAAAGTATAACGTGAGAGCTCGGTGTAAGAATAACTTGAAGCAACAACGGTGTTTTTGTACAAACCAATAACACTCTATATTTCTTTTCTACCATGGAGCAGTCTTAAACATTTGTTTTTTTTTGAAATGGTATTATTAGCTAAATAAAATAATGCAGTAATTGTTACTGTAACGTCAGGCCCAGCTTTCTATGAGCTTTCGCCCGTCTCCTTTGGCAATTGCGACTCCACGTGGTACTTGTTTGCCGTACCACGAGATTTTTTTTTTACAGCCGGAGGCGCGCATTACTTGCAGCCTCGACATGTTTTGTATTGAATTTTTCACTTTTTGTTTGGAAAATATGAAAAGTTATTACCAACACGTTGGATTTTAGAGGTTTAGGGGATTCTTATAGGGGGTCAAAATTTTCATTATTTTTGCGATAGGCCACACCGCTTTCGAAATATAAGCAAAAGAAAACAAAAAAAAGATACAGTACTGTTTTTGCATCTGAAGTCGAGGTCAAAGACCTATAGTATAATACTGGTCGAGGTGTTGGTGTTAATGTTAGTAAAACTAATTTTATTCCACACCTTTTTAATCGCGATTAAAAATAGGAAGATTTAGTTAGACAATCACAATTTTTGGTGAAAAACGTAAAATTCAGAATAGCAAAATTGCCATTTTCACTCAATTATAATCTCAGTGCAATCTTAGTGCTGTCAAACTAAAATTTAGTTATGTTGTGTCACTTTAGTCAATTTCAGAATGGGAAATCGTCGTTTGACAGGAATAAACTAAATTTTGGTGTTTTTTAGTCTAGTTTAGTGAATTTTGTGACAAAAGAATCGGCGCCATTGTCATAGAAATGACTTGCTTGTTTTAGTTAATCTAAATTTGGGTATCACAATTTCATTTTTACTACGTGTTTAACACGTTCATTGCCAAGGCAAAATGCTGAACTTACATAGATGGCCAAATAAAAAAAAACAGTAAATGTGTTTTTTATTGTGCCAGTAATGCTTATAAATAAGGAATCTACCATATAATATATAAGTTCATAAATATATGTGTATATTTTCATCACGCGAAGACGTGTGATCGGCCATACGGGACGCATTTATTATATACATATTGCCCAAATGGCCGGTAACGCGAATTAGCGTTATTTGTATTTCCAAGGCAAAATAGGCTTTTATTAGTAAAAAAAATATTCAATATGCATTTTGTAATAAACTTTTATTAGAGATCAAAATCACTTCTTATAATGTAGAAACATGTAACTTATAGGTAACAATGAACTTATAGACTAAGAAAAAAAATTACACTTTGGTAAGTAGGTGTTTTTACTTATTAGAAAAACCAGCAAACTTGTGCAGGTCAAAAAAACAACACAAAACGGGGGGGAATCAGGGCATTGCTTACATTCCATAGTAGTATTCACCCTTTTTTAATTGAATAACAATTTCGACAATCCTTTCTGGCCGTTACAGTAGCTTTCCTACCAGTACTGAAAAAAAATTCAAGATGGGTACCCGCAGGCCACGCCCACAAATAGATAGGTAATTTCCTTCCCTAGTGGCCAAAACAAATACCAGAATTCAATACGCTGCGGCCGCTATTTTGTGGCTTATACATAATTGTAAGGCACCACCACGCGAGGTCGCGTGAACAGCCACCGCGTAATAGGCCGCTTCGCGCGAAGTCGCGTGACGTGGCAATGAACGTGTTAATTTCCTACTTATTTTGGAAAGTTTATGCCAACATACAAAATACTTTCTAAGATATAAACAGAAGACAGAGTTAGTAGGTATATTATCAATTTCTTTGAATTATAGACCGCGCGGATTGCCCTCTTTTGTAAAATGAAAATAGAATCTACGTCAGCTGCCGATCCCCACAGCAGGACGCCATAACATAAGGCATAATACTGTGTAAATAAGCAAAGTATAGTTACCTACTAATCAGTCAACTGCCTTATTGTATTTACTGCATATGCAGGTAGGTAAACTTAATCTACCCGAAAGAGCTCTAATGTGGGCGCCCCCCATTGTAATTTAGAATCTAAAGTAATTCCTAGAAATATAGTTTCCGTAATAGCGTCTAGTTTTTTGTCATCAAGTTTTAAATTAAGACCCACTTGGGGTACATTTGGTAATGAGAACTTAAGACATTTAGTTTTTTAAGAGATGTTGAACTGCTTCCAACACTCGTTTTTATGGACAGTCTTGCACCTAATAATAACGCTGAAAAAATTCCTCTTTAAAAACAACAAGCTACTCATAATTGCTCACAAAATAAATAAATTCAAATAAAACGCTCTAATTAAAATGATCATCCCAATGGTTGCTAATTATTTCAATACAATTAGCGACGAGTGAACACGCTTTGCATTTAAAAACGACTGTCGGACTCCTAACACGTTTCATTATGTCTTTGGTCATGAAAACGCAATTCAAACTTGGAACACGAAAAATAAAATACAATAGCGCTGATTCTGTTGTTCAGCATCCGCAGTAATAATTAACATAGGGGGATTGTTCAAAAGATGAACTAGGTGTAAACTATGAAAATTAGGATATTTTCATAGAATTTTCATAGTTTACACCTAGTTCATCTTTTTGAGTTAGAAAGAGTAGGTATTATAAAGTTTTTCCCCTGTTTTTGACATTGTCATTAGAAGTGTGTTACGACATAAAGCTTCCGAAAGCACATTAATTAGCATGTTTCCCTGAAATAGTGTTACCGAGAGTATAGTTGAAACTGGCCCTAATAACAACTGCATACATAAATCTAGATCTCAATTTTCGGATATCATAACTCTGGATTTCCCACTTGTTCATAACTCACGCGTTATTTTATTTATGAGGTGACGTTATTGTCCATATTTTTGTATTACTCGAATCGTTATTACCAGCTAAGCTATGCCCTGTGTGAGCCCTGCCACGGTAACCTGTTTCCGTCGGTTAAAATATTCGGCAGTCAGCATGTTTGTAATTTTGTATACAATTATTATGAGTCTGGAACTCGATACGGTGCAGACTAAACAACTGTTACTGCTGTGCAAAGGAATAAATGTTCTATGAAAGCAGTGCTTAAAGCTGATATCAGATGCTTTAGGTACTCGAGTATATACCTTTTTGTTTCATTCCACGCTGATACGACACCGACATAGTTATATGTGTCGTAATAGGAGATGGCTTGTGCTGTTTTCTACGAGTTTTCATTGTCAGGGACCAGGTTGTCATGGAAGACTTGTGTAGGCGAAAGTAACACGCACCAGTAAGATGGATGATAAGTCTTACATGAATTAGCAAACCAAGTTTTAGTAACGTCTAAACGTGAAAAGAGACGATCACGAGTTCACGGGGCTCAGAAAATCGGGAAACACATCTGTGTGAGCTAATAGTTCGTCTAGCCACCGTATGGTACTTAACTGGTTCACTTGCCAAAAATAGAATGTCCAAAATCCAAACCCTTTGAGTCTGGGGACCTATTTCCCGCCCCTCGCCCCGTGCCCACGTTTAGGAACAAAAAAATGCACGGCCCCCTCTGCAAATCTCTCAAGTATTTCTAAAAACTAAAGTTTACAAAAAGAACATGAGAGGTAATAAAGATGTTGGATTTATGGCTAGTTTATGAAGTGCTGTGGAAAAGGAAAAAAATATCGTTTCACTATTTTATTATTAACTAACTGACAAAACTTAACCAACGAAACATTTTGAGATTTTTTCATCCTAAGTCTGAATGTATTGGTGAATTTTACAAAGTAGAGAGCATGTGAGTAATAATCAGGCTTAAAAATGTACTGCAGGCGTTCTTTAGGCTACGGTGCACCGGTGGTTCGCGCTGCTGGCCTGGCGCTGACATATGAATTTAAAATATAGGAACGAAAGTTCATCTGCTCCATTCATTGTTCGATTATTTGGTAAGCGAGTGAAAGATGTCGAAATCCAACAACGTTGCATCGGTTCATTAATGAAAGTCATTAGGTATTCACTTTTTATTAATAACTCGAATAAAAGGCGAAAATGATAAAAACATGAAGCGTGTGATATCGGCTTAAGTACTTAGCAGCGACCACACATACGTTAAATTAGATAAGATACAGCTACACAACAAAAAACAATATTGCTCTCATATAAGTAGGCCCGAGATAAGCCCAAGCACCATATACATAGATAAACACTGACCTTTTATTCGTGACACATAATAATGAACAAAGAAAGCGACTATAATGATCTCGGAGTTATGTCGAATATTCCGTATCACTTGAGCGATCACCAATACGGCTTCGCAATATCGGCATACCTCCGCGTCGGCATGCGCTCAGTAGTTCTGTTCTGTATTAATATCACCCTTAATTACTAGACGGGGTTGACAGTCGAGTTCTCACGTCTTTGGAGTTCATACTTCACAAATATTGCAGTTTCTGATGTTCATTTGTTTTTGTTTGCACCTTACGTTAAATGAACTCCGGTTTTGTTCATTGTTTTTTTTTTGGTTTTACCTGACGTTCATAGAATACATGTAGATTCTATGTAAAATAGGTACAAATATTTTGTTAGAATCTAACGTACCTACCTACTGAAGTGTTACAAAACTCCAAAACAGGAAAATGGTGATCAGCGCTATCAATGCATTACTTGGAACACATGAACGTTTGTTGATTGTTACATTAAAGTAGGCACTGCCATATTTTATTATATATTTTCCTGTCCAACTTGAGCAGCTAGTTCTTGAGACATCTTGACATCCATGCAAGGCACCAATTAGTGATATTTACGACCAACCTTCTATCGATAGCAATAAAAAGCCAAAGTATTTTTTTGTGCTCTACGTTCAGTGTTTGCAATCCACAAACCCTAGTATTAGTAAATTCAAATCTTTCATAAACAAACAAACAAAACTATAATGCACAAGATCCTTTAATGTTTACAAATAAAAACTTTTATTTAAATCGCACTTATTTGTGCAAATCTGATGATAACAAAATAAATATTGAAGTTAAATAGAAACATTTAAAACGATCAATTTTAAATGAAAATGAAAAATTTGCTTAGTTTAATAAATAAAATATTTACAGTGGATCTGAAGGATGGGTTACTTCACCGTGTTTATCTTGTTTGACGATGAGGCTAGAGTGGGGACTATCGATTATAGAATCTGAATTGATTCTGGATAATTAGTTCATTACATTTTTTTTACATATCTTACAAATGTGTTTGCTATCTGTGTCAGTTGGGTACAGTAAAACTTTTTGAATTTTCCCCGGTTCTGAATTTGAATGCAGCCATTTTCGCTAAATGCATTTTATTATGTGATTTAATGACATTTCTCGTACGTGCTGACTGGTCAGATGAGTAACTAAAATACAACATGGCCGACGATTATGAATTACGGCTGCTCCGTAGAAGGCTGCATATTTTTTTTTTAAACCAAATAGTGATATGAGACAAGTGCGAGTGAGAGAACATGCTAGAAAAAAAGAAATTAATGAAGAATATCGAGTCACGCAGTCGATTACGAGATTTACAGGCTAAAATAAACGGTCCATCTCTAAACCCTGAGTTCTGGGGTTGAAATCAAATCGTGTTAAATGAATTCCACTTCATCAATCGTTGGTTTCTCGTACACTAATTAATGTGTCTAATCGAGAACAAATATTCGCAAGGGAATGGGTTTTCAGTACCTACGCATTTGTATCGTTTTAGGTGTAATTGATAGCCTCTCCGTCAATCGTGAGGTTGACGAGATGACACATCGATTTCCAAAGCTTCGAGTACCTAGGTTAGAAGGTAAAGGCAATTGGTTGAAATGGATAACTGTTGCCCGATCTACAATCTACCGTCTCACACAATAAGCATAAAATGGCGAGAGACGTCTGCTGTTTACGTGAGACGCGTTACTCGACTCAGTGTTTCTACGAATATTCTCAATCACATAATCACACCGTAAACAAACATTAGCTGACCTACTTTATTATAATTATTAGTAAAGGTAATTAATAACGGATTCAAGGTAGGATTGAAATACCAAACTCAAAATTACTCATTTTCCTTTCCACAAACAATTTCAGAAAATTGGCGTATTCCGATGTAATTAAAATTTCTCCGCCGGCTCTCTGTAAACACACGTTTGAAACATTAATTTGTTTGAAGGCCACGCCGTTCTATCATGAATCCGGTGGATCATAACATTAGTCAAATAACGTAGGTATATTAATAATTGAACCAGATGCTATTACATGGTAAAACTAAACACGAAACGCGGATAAATCAAAATAACGTGCAATATTTTGAACTTGGCTTTGCATTTGACGCCCAATACTGCATTGCATATAAGTGTACCTAACAGATTGAGGTCAAACTTCGCATTAATTATTGTCATAATAATTCGTTACATACATTGACGACACGGTTGGCGCAGTAGTTAAGCGATTGACTGCTGCGCTGCGTGTCGCGGGTTCAATTCCCGCACGGAACAAATATTTGTATGACCTGCAACGCCTGCAAGTAGTTGTTCCGGGTCTGGCTGTTTGTGTATGTGAGTTTAAATGTTTGTAAACGCACCCACGATACAGGAGAAACTCCTAGTATGGGGCCACGTTTAAAAAAAAAAAAACATCATTGCGCCTTGCTCCTTCGAAGGGTTGGACAGAGGTGTCTCAACTCAAAGCCTTTATTTCAATAAACCACAGGCTTTTACAGGCATTTTTGAATTGTCCAGTGGTCGGTCAATCAGAAATATGAAGCTAGTTACCCATCCTAAAGCGTAGTAGGTACCTACCTATGGAGAAGAACGGGCAAGAATAATAATGTTTTTTAATAATGCGTTTAGGGTGTTGATGGGGCTGCGACGATTCTGTAGTGCATCAGGGATGTTTGCTGAACATCGCGTAGACTGCTTTTACGCTACGATGCGTAAAATGTGCGCATCCCTGGTGCGTAGAGTACGCGGCAGCGCCAACAGCATCCTTAGCATGATCGCTAATCGGCTGGACTGTAGTTACATCAATCATTGCTGCGCCATTTGTCATGGAATGGCGCAGCAGTGATTGTTGAGTTTACTTACTTTTATATATTTTGTTGTGGGTAATTTTAAGTAGGTATTACTAACACTAGTCTATAAGAACATTGTTATTAACAAAATGGACACCACGGTCTGAAATAAAGTATTTTATTATTATTATTTTATTATAGTACACCCATATTTCGCCAGCTATGGTTAAGCCCCATGCCCCATAGGAGGCGAGACTATTGCCATCAACCGGGCACAAAATCCAGAAAAATTCCAGATAGAAAAACTCAATAATACTTTCATCGATCTGGGAATCGAACCCAGGATCTTCTGCTCAGCAATAGTGCTTGCATGCACTGGACCAACGAGGCAGTCGGTAATTAGTTAAGTGGTGTAAAATGAATAAAAAAAGGTTAAAATAATGTATCATGTGAATCTATAAAGCACAAATAAAGTAGGTAAAAAATACAAATAAAAATTGAGTCTCGAGCTTTATCGTATGCTATATTTAAAATGATCCTATCTTCCTGGATTTTGAACAGCTCTAACTCGATTTTATTATACTATCGTAAAAAAATTTTGCTCTACTGAAAAATCGTGTTTTATCCTTTACGACAATAATATATACAACGTGTAACAGAATAAACGCAAGTCCTGAAAGTAGTTAGTTCATAATTGACTACTGAATCGATTTCACTAACTTTTAATATACCTACTTAGGTATTTTTTTCAAATTTTATTTATTTTGCAATACTGACCGCAAATCGAGCCAAATAAAATTAAATCTTATTTCAAGGCAACAAGCCTCAGTTTTAAATGCAGAAAGTAATGCTAGGGTCAACACGATTTTCTTAATAATAATAGTTAGCTTTCAAAAATAGTTTTGGTCATTGTATTATGCTTTTAGTTCAATACTCTAATTGGGGTGTATGAGGTCTTGCGTTAATTATGTTACACGTTGTATATAATCATATCATCACATTATTGAGACGTTTTTATTACATCGCTATCCGCCGTCATATTATAACGGCCGTCATGTAAGTCTGTCATTCACTAGTAGGAGTAAAAAAACGCTCTGTATTTCTACAGCCGTTATTGTGTGATCGTTCACCGCTTTCATAAAAAAAACCAAAGCTTTACTTATGCCCGGTTTCTGAAGTTCCCAGATAAACTCTCATTAGCTATTGGTTCAATAAAGTTAAGCTTAAGATAAACGTCGGTTAACTGTCACTGCGTTTCTGGATACGCAACCAACCATTCAATAACTATGAAACCGATAACTAGTTTTTTAGTTGCCGCTAGATGGATCTGTATAACAGTTTTATTAATAATAATAATTATTTTTCGAGGGTAATTAAGTGGCTTAAATTACTATTAGAAAGTCGTTAACTTGCTATTATTTCTATAATACATAAATAGTGCCTGTTTGTTCTACAATCAGCAAAAACAATGAATGCCGTATTTTTTTTTTGTTTTTTCTTATGTTTTATTTTTATGAAAACTTTTACAGGAGATTATTAATTTACTTTTGAAGTAATTTTACTTAAATAAAAGCAATAAGATGTCAAAGAAAGAACACAATCAAGACGTCAATCATCATAAATCGACCCTCAAAATAAAAATCTAACATGTGTCCAACAGCTTAGCTGTGAAACAATGGGTGGGTCGACTTTTATGATGACCAGTATAGTTATCGAACCGATAAACGGCAAATATTGGCTAGTTAAGTTAACTTAAGTTTAAACGGAGCTTGTCCTACATTGCGGTGTTCAGAAACGCATTCTCACAAGTTATCAAACCAATAGCGCTATTGGATAGATAAACAACCGTTAAAAGTGCCTCAGAAACCGGGCATTAGTAACCTTCAGGACCCTTGTTTCATTAGTACTCTGGTGTATCAGTGACCAGGGTCCCTTTTTTAGGCTCCCACACAACAGTGGTCCTAACTGAAACCTTATGGTGATCTTATTTTGTCAGTCTGTAGGTAGGTATGTCACGACCGTTTTTTTCAATGACTTTGAACTTCTATCGTTTAATAACTTGGTAATGTTAGCATAAATACCGCTCACCATACAACTCACACACTGACATATTACTTGTTTAAATAATTTGGGAAATCGTATACTTTTACAATGTTTGTAAATATGTGAGCACCGTATCAATCACATAATTAACTTATTTGTCATTGCAATTTTTTAAAATTCTTTTTACCTATTGTGGTTGGATAATTTTATCTTCATACGTCCATCGTCTTAACATATAATAAAATTATAATTATGTATATAACTAATGTATACAAAATATTGTAACACATTTTAAAAGAGTAACGGTAGAGTTTCTTGCCCATTCTTTTCCATACGAAACTACCTTTTGGAATGTGCGACTAGAATCAATTCTATTTTAATGTAAATGTGTATGTGCCTATTTGTAATAAATGCTTTGACTTTGACTTTACCAGTATGGTGTTGGTGATGCAAAAACACAACACGCTTCAATCATAAAATGCACTAGGTAGTAGGTAGTCTAGAAATAGGTACCTACCTGCCTATTTCTGACTTACCTTGTGTATCGAGGAAACTCGCTAAGAATAGGCTCTCTCTTGGGAAGTCGTGGCTGTTGCAAACCATGCACCTAAATCCAATAATATTTACGAAATGTTCCAAACTACGGACATAAAATGGTTACTTACGCTGAAAAATGTTAAAAATAAAATCAAACATATTAATGCTATTAGGATACAGTGAGCTAAATACAGAATTGACTCATCATCATTTGCAGTAAACAACTGAACTTAACAAGTTTTACAAACAACAAACAGCAAGTTACATTTCAGGGTCTATCTTTGGGTAATAGAGTCGATATTTCCATGTGCAATCAGCGATTAATAATGTCCCAACTTCATCAATCACAATCTTAAGTGCAACACCACTATCATCATTCAAATAAAATGTAAGTAGTTACTTTTCAGTATAAAACTAGATTTAAAATTGCAATCAATACAAGTAACAGTTCATTTCGTAACTCGTTCCGGTTAAAGAAAGTCGTATTTCAAAATGAAGCTCCTGCTTGTATTCGTTAGTGCGTTGGTGCTGGTAGCACAGGGTAAAGCTGCTCCATCCAAAGACGAGGAAAGAGTTAACGAAGTTCAATCTGCAGCAGTTGCTGGTTATGCTGTTGCTGACGCTGAGCAGGAGGGCGGCGGAGGACCCCAGGGTGCATTCGCCGAAGAAGTTCCTACAATTTATGAACCAGAACAACGGGTTTTTGCAGTAGGAGAGCTTGCAGCTGGTGAGTAATCAGCAACATGTTTTTCCCTTTCTGTCTTACAGGATGTCACCCCAAATTAGACAGTCATGATGATGTTTATGGAATGGTGATCTGGAATGGATTGGTGATCGCATACCGATGACCATCGATTACCTGATGGTAGACGATGATGCGGTTAACGATGCTCAACGCTTGCTTAGGCGTAAACTATTCACTCAAGGCTTCAAACTCTCATATTATCGGGAAACACAGACCCGTAATAAAGACTTTCACTCAGTAGCCGTACGCACTATAAACGTGTTTTTATTCATCTTTGTGGGTTATTATCTAAATATTATTTATTCTTTTTCCAGAACATGATATCTACGGCGTTCCTGAATCCTTATACATCCCAATAATTTCGAGGGCCTGTACCAACGCAGCGTGTCTGAACATTTGCAATATGCTCGGCTATCCAAAAGGCGTGTGTGTGTCCACCACCACTTGTCAGTGCTATTTTTAATTAAATACATATAATATGTTTAGAGAGATCCATCTTTGTAATAAATGATTTTGGAACTGTAAATAAATTCGGCTTTTGATCCATACTAGTTCTTGGACTATATTTAAAGTAGTTATACCTTGAGCTTTAACAAAAACAATAATTATGAATGTAAATGTTTCGTAGATACAATATAAAATGGTCGTGATCTTC
This sequence comes from Brachylomia viminalis, assembly GCA_937001585.2. Taxonomy (NCBI): domain Eukaryota; kingdom Metazoa; phylum Arthropoda; class Insecta; order Lepidoptera; family Noctuidae; genus Brachylomia; species Brachylomia viminalis. The sequence goes on from OW443299.2 coordinate 19,648,685, forward strand.
GGTTGTGAATAAAATGAAATACTTTGTCAAAATAAAGTTTATTATTTACTAGCTCTTACCCGCGGCTTCGCCTGCATGGTTGGCGGAAATTTTTCCATGGGAACGTACTACCTCTAATCTTAAAAAGCATCCTTTGACTTGACATGACCCAGGTCATGGTCTCCCCATGTCCCAAATTTCATTCAAATCCCCGTTTAAGCGTGAAAGCGTAACATACAAACTCACTTTCGCATTTATAATCTACTACCTTTTGCCCGCGGCTTTGCCCGCGTGGATGTCGGAAATAATCCCACGGGAACGTGCTACCGGGACAAAAAGTTTTTATGCTTCCCCAGGATGCCATCTACCTAGAGAGGCGCCATGGCGTCCTCACCTTCAGCCTGATGCAGGTCCTCACCGGGCACGGTTGTTGCGGGAGGTTCCTGTTCCGGATAAGGCGGGAGGAAACGCCCGGGTGTCACCATTGTGTGGATCGCCCGGAGAACACGGTGGAGCATACGGTGAAGGTCTGCCCGGCTTGAGCGGAACACCGCCGTGTCCTTGTAGAGGCGATTGGCGGTGGCGATCTTTCGCGTCCGGCCCTGGTCCAGGCCATGGTACGGAGCGAGAGTGCTTGGGAAGCCGTCACCTCCTTCTGCGAAGCAGTAATGTTCGCGAAGGAGGAGGCGGAACGCGTGAGGGAGAGGCAAAATTCGCGCCCTCACGCCCCTAGCCGCCGCAGGAGACGCCCTGGGCGTCGGGAATCGTAGGCCGATTCCCGGCCACCGTAGGCGCGGGCTAGCGAACGGCGAGCAATGGGCAGCTCGCTGTTCGATAAGGACCAGGCCCGGGTCGACGGCGCGTTGTGTTCCACGCGCGCCTCAAAGAGATGTCAGCATCAATGACGGGGTCCGCTAGGGCCGATGCCTACCAGGGTTGCGGGAAAGTCCGAGAGGGATACCGTGGCACAGGCAACTGAAGGAACACGGGTGGGTTTTAGTCAGTAAGAGTCTGACACGCCCTCCCACTCCGCCCAGAGCGGGAGAAGTTATTTGATGATTTCCCACCCTCAAAAAAAAAATATAAGGATGCCATCTACCTCCTTGCCAAATTTTATCGAAATCCGTTCAGTGGTTTAGGCGTAAAAAGGTAACATACAGACAGAGTTAATTTCGAAATTTATAAAACTTCTAATAATATAATTCAATCATGATTCGAAATACACGTAGCGCCATCTAGCGTCCTAAAGCAATTGCGACCGTCGAAAGTTATTGTTCTTTCCTCGAGAACAGTTTTTTTTTTCTGGATGAAAGTTACCCTATGTCCTTTTCTGTACCCCTGACAACATATTATTATATGCAAAATTTCATGATGGTCGGTTCAGTGGTTTAGGCGCTAAAAGGTAACAAACAAACAAACTTACTTTTGCATTTATAATATTAGTTATGATAGTTAGGAGGATGAAAAACCGGTCTATTGACACTCTAGACTCACAAAATGTATTAGATACTTAGATATAAAAAAATAAAACTCTTATACACTACACACACACACTACACGTGGCGCCATCTATTATCATTAGAACGTTATCCTTGTTTCCCTCGGGAACAGTACTTTTTTTCAGGATGAAAGGTAACCTTTAAGCCCTATATCCTTTTCTGTACACCTGACAAAGTATATGCAAAATTTTTGGGTGATCGGTTCAGTGATTTAGGCGTGAAAAGGTAGCAAACAAACAAACTTACTTTCGCATTTGTAATTTTGAGTTAAGTTATTTAATAATGAAATCATAGCGACGGCAAAACTGTACAACAAACATTTCAATAGCCAACCTATAATACATCATCTTACACCAACTAGATACTTGAAATATCGGGGTTTTTGATCCTTATCATGAGTGTCATGTATTAACACATAGTTATAATGCGTATTGGCTACCATTCAGTATAAATACTACAGTATTTAATTTCAACCATTGCTTAACATTTCATATTCAAGCTCGATTCAGTAAAAAAAAGTCGTTACACATCAAAATGAAAATTCTGCTTGTTTTCGTAAGTACTTGGTGTTGGTAGCACACGGCTATGTTACTCCATTCGATGGAAAGGACAGTGCTTATAAAATTAAATCTGAAGTAGTGACTGGTTATGTCAAGCAAGAGGCTGGTGGTGTTGGACCTCAGGGTGTATTCACCAAAGAAGCTCCAGCAGTACGCGTAGTTGGTGCTGAAGATGAATCGAGGGTTGGTTCCCCACAAGAACCACAAGGGGCTAATGCAGTAGATGTGCCTGCATCCGGTAAGTTACCACCAACATTTTTTCCTGTTCTAACTTTCTTATTGCTTTCTATTTTTTGGGGATTTACGGGAGCAGTGATCATACTCGATAACATACCCGTGAACCATCACGCACAACGTTGGAGTACGAAATTTCACTTTTTACCTGGATGTTACTTTCTCCATTTATCTTTTTTTTATTTAATTATTGGCTTAAGATGCAGCCAGATAGGTTATCTACTTGGTGGAGGCACCTGATATAGAAATTTAGTTATTAAGGAAGGTGAGCTGACAAGTTCATCTAAATATTAATTTCAATTGTTTCAGAAAACCTTCCGGCTCCTGAAACCAGCGTTTACATCCCAATTGTTACGAGGACCTGCTTTAACGCTGCATGTATCAACGTTTGCTATCGGCTTGGCTTCAAATATGGCATCTGTATATCCACCAGCTCGTGCCTGTGTTCTAACTAACAACATACATCTTCTGATACGTCAAGGGTTACTTACCTTGACGATTTAACGACTGTAAAAAAAAACAGGTTTTCCAGCCATCTTAGTTTTTGGACTATGTAAGAAGATGTACTACTTTATGAATTACGTTTTTGAACAAAAACACTATGGAAATGTTTCATGGCTACTAATCAATGTTGTGATTGAATTTTTTTTTTTTTGCAAAATAACATTTACATTTTTTAACGAAAAAATATATTTTGTTGTTAATTTGACTTACCAGACTCGAAGTTCGAGTTTTCTATCAAGTACAAGACCACAACGATAAGACCTGCCGTAGATGAGGAACGCAAATGCCCTGATTACGCGTACCATGTGCAGTGGCTAGTAACTTGCAACTGGCGGTGCCAATATAGAGCACTCTGCCGAATTCGCGAAGAAGTTTTTGACGTACTGGTTGCCCAGGGGTAACAGCCCCGACTTATGAATTGTAGGTCGTGGGTTCGAACACTTCAAACCCAGACAGGTGCTTTACTCTGTGTAAATAATTTCATCACCACTGCTCTCAAAACGGTGAAGGAAAACATCGTGAATAAACCAGCATGTCCTAGAACCAAACATTCGAAGACTGGCACTGGTTCCGCGTGGTAGATTACCGCCCACTCCCTCTCGAAGAGAAGAGGCCTGTGTCCCAGCAGTGAGAACATTATAGGCTGATTATGCCGTATTCTCAGTAGGTGCTTTCGGCTCTGAGTCTTAGAATGGCACTGTTACTGTACTCGTTACGTGTAATCAAGGCAAAAAGACTTCAAACTTTCAAACGGTTAATCAGTTCCATAGTTGGTAATGCTGCGACTGACCAAGTGCAACGATTGACTCTAACCTAAACTCTTAATGCCTATCTCCAGTGATGGGATTTTCTAGATAATTATACAACATGCTTGCGGAAAAAACCTCCATAAAATATGATAAATGATTTTATGACTGTAAGTATGTTTGTACAAACACTTTTAGACGTCAAACATATTTTTTTAAAACTAGATGAGGCCGGCGTTTCCTGTGTAACTACTATGAGTAGAAAGGCCGAAAAAAAAATCAGAGGCCGCAGTCTCTTTTAAAGTCCAGACAAAATCTTGGTCAGATCATGTGAAAACTATGTAGATCGGTGTCCGAAATGGTCTTTTGAGGAAAGAACCACACAGATTGAGTGGACCTGTCCAGTCAGTGCACGCAATTATCAGCAATCGTGCAGCTCAACGATTCGACGAACTATACCAAAGAAAGGACATTTGAGTAGGCCGCATAAATTACTCAAACTGCCAGATCATGATTAAACTAACTGAGAAAAATACAATTAAAGCAATGACCGACATAGTTCTCACATTCACAATAATTAAAATAATATTATAATACTCAACAAAGTAAAAACTCATGTCATTGTATATAAAAAAAATCATCAATGTCAATGTGTATATAAAAATCCGGAGATAAGATAATCTTTGAGGACCATGTAGATGGGTGTCTGAAATGGTCTTTTGAGGAAACAAGCACACAGATAAAGTGGACCTGTCCAGTCAGTGCACGCATTAAATTTATCAGTAACCGTGCATCTCAACTCAGAACTTAAGGAGCTCAATGATCCGACGAACAATGCCAAAAAGAAAGGACATTAATTTGGGTAGGCCGCATAAACTACTCAAACTGCCAGAACATGATTAAACTGGGACAATGACCGACATACTCCTCACATTCACAATAATTAAAATAATATAATACTTTATTCAGTAAATATGCATGTCATTGTATATGTAAAAAGGTAAAGATACTTTTTGCTAACTATTTTGCTTTGATTCTTTGCTATACAAAGAATCAAAGCAACATAAAATAAAAAAAATCAACATTCCCTGTGTAAATTTATTGGAGCAGGTCAATCCCAAGCCTTTTTGTCCTCAGTATAGTCTTTGACAGTATAATAGGCTTTCTGGCATAGTTTCCTTTTTATTAAATATTTGAATTTATTAAGGCTTAGTTCCTGAATGTGGCTAGGAAGTTTACGTATACATTGGCATCTAAACGAGCATATTTTCTTGAGCTTGGTTGTAGGAACAACAAAGTGTTTGTTCCTACTATTTATATTATGGATAAGTATCACTGTATTTTTAAACATATTAATATTTTTATTTGCATACAAAAGATTTTCATAAATATACTGAGAAGGCACATAAGCACACATAATGTAAATATGTATAATGCATAAACATAAAATGACGAGAATTTTAATTGTTATATTACGTTCTTTTATCCATTCTCGCAATACTCATAGAATGCGCATTGTCTACCTTTTTCTAATATAAATCCTAGATTCTATCCATCACAAGTAGTTCAAGTTCATAAACTGACTTCATTCTGTATTTCGTTCCGGTAAAATAAATTCTTATACTATTATGAAACTCCTGCTGGTGGTCGTTAGTGCGTTAGTGCTGATAGTATACGGCAAATTTATTTCATCTGATCAGGAGAATAAACCTATCCTAGTTTTCTACATTAACACATACCTGGGTGAATATAAAGAACCTCCTAAGACGTATCGGCGTAAATTCGCCAAAGCCGAACGCCGAAGGAATACCACACCTAGAACGGAATTCGAAATCCAACATATTGCACGCAGTAAGTTACCACTATATTCTTTACATAGTACCTAAGGTCAACTGCACGTCTATATGTAGTAACACTAGACCTACGAATGCTTTACCTACTGCTAGGAAATGAAGGGGCTGTTATTATAGATGTGCGGTTGGCTGTACGTGAAACTAGTTTGTCCAGCACCCCAATTGCGTAACACACTTTCTTTCACTGTTCGAAGGATTTTAAAAGAAATTTATTTATCCATTGCCACACATGTGTGTTACGCAATTATGCCCACAGAATCGAGAGTAGAATCTAATAATGTAAAATAAACCTAATAACGGTACTCGTAGGATATTTTTTACGTTTAGGTCATATCGATTAGAACAACTAGGACAATACCAAAACTTAACAAATAGCTTTTACAATTTTTGTAAATAAATAATACTTGCTATATATGTATATTAATTTATTACAATGATTTGTTGGGGTGTCTTAGGTTTGTGAGTAATTTGAATTAAGCTTTTTTTAGTGAAAGTTTCTAATAAAAAATCGTGGCTATGGGGATAGTTAGACACATCGATGACGGATGTAGTCATGGAATTAGTATGTAGGTACAGCGAGGTAGTTGAGACTTGAGACAGACATTAGCTGGATCCAAACGGCGACAAATATTCTGTTCTATTCGCAATGCTGCTACATATTCAACCATTTTTTTTTTCGTTGTTCCAGGACTTTTCGTGCCTCCTGAATCATTAAATATCCCATTTATTATAAAGCATTGTGCCAACACTTCGTGTGCATTCCTTTGCAGTCTGCTCGAATACTCAAAGGGTGAATGTGAATCTCAAAAAAGTTGTCAGTGCTTCACACGCATTTCAAATCTCGTTTGGCGCCTGTGAAGCCTGTGAAACAAGTTAAGGCATACAAGTGATTGTGGCATGAATAATGTAAAACGTATAAATAGGTATTTAGTATTGATGATAGTGGTTTTGTATGTTTGTATACGAAAATCTTTGTCGTTATGGGTAGCCAGAAGCCCAAAAGTCTGATAACCAGTCTTACCGAGGGATATCGTGTAACCCAGTAACTTGTGGAGGTCAGATAGGCAGTCGCTGCATGTGAAATACTGGTATTCAGCTGCACCCAGTTAGACTGGAAGCTGATTACGACATAATGTCGTTGGCAAAAGACTTGGCAGATTGATTGTGTAAGAAAATCTCTGGAAAACTGATCCAATTACAAAATTCATTCACTGATGAAAAGCTATACTATTCGCAAGTGATATCGGGTAGATACTTTTTAAGTCAGAAAAAATGTATGTATGGGTCTCGTGAGAATCTCGTTTCGGGGAACCGCGGTCCTTTGTCCTGAGAACACTTTTGTTATGGGAATTTATTTAGCTTAATATCTGTTATATTACAAGCATCAAGCTTACAGCTTGAGCTTTGTCCTTATTATACCTATTAGTATGCCCAGGATTCACGAGGCTAGTTTTTCAATGCTAGGATAGAACCTCTGTATTCTATCCTGGCTTGCTGGGTTGGGTTGGCACAAGCTAGTGCTGTGTACACGGTGCTAGTAAATTTTAAGCATTGCGGTGACTTAGTCCGTAGAGTAATAAAAAGTTGATCCGATTGGGTACTTATCTTTGCCAGTCACACCAGGCCACAAGCCAGGATAGTAAAATCGGTGGTGGAGGGCGCTACTAGCTCAAAAATCCCCATCCTATTAAACTATCTTGGCTTGAGACGCTAGCTTACTAGCTTTTCACTAACTCACTAGCCTAAAAATTAAACTAGTTCAGTATACACAAAGCCAGAGTTACTAGCTAGAGACGTTGCTAGCTTACTATCCCGTCAATGTTGGTTGACGACTTAAAAGAGGTAATTGAGATATAAGACAAAAACAAAGGATTTCTTATTGAGCTGATGGTAGGTTCTGCTTTCTGAATCAAATGTACAAGGTTTTTAATATCTGTTCCAAAAGTATCAGACAACAGTGAAAACAAACCCTATTCAGGTCAATTCGTGCGCAATCACTCACTAAAATAAGTTAGGAACACATTCGTCTGTATTTAGAAGGTTTCACCTTTATATGACGACACGTTTGGTGTAGTGGCTACAGTGGCTAAGTGTAGTCAGCGAAACCAAATGGTCCTGGGTTCGAATCCCGGCAGGGGCAAATGTTTGTATGATGAATATGGACATTTGTACCCGAGTCATGGATGTATATTTATAATACTTATGAATGTATTTACAAAAAAAAAAAAATGTATTTAAGTAGTGTATCAACCATCTGGTATCCATAACACAAGCCTTAAGTGTTAAGTGCTTAACTTGGAACTAGATGGTGCTGTGTGCAATGTCAGACGGTATTTATATTTTATATTTATTTATATCTTATCACTTTTTCCAAAAATCTTTGTTGAATAACATTATTAAATTATTATCCACAGGTAGGTACGTTTTGTGATCCATTTGTGTACATTTATATCAGGTAGTTTTGGAACAGACCATAGCTGTAACTATTCATTTAAAGAAAATTTTGTTGATATTTATTTTAGCTGCATATTAGAACAAAGCTGTTTTGTTATTGTTCCAGAACCATACAAGATTCCCGATTTTATTAGATTCCCAATAGATAAGAGGAAGTGTGTTGATTCTACGTGTACCTTCATTTGCGAAGCCCTCGACTACAATATTAGCTACTGTGTGTCCACTACGGTTTGTTATTGCTCCAAATTTCGGTGTAGAAATTGCGATCAGTAAAAAACGGCTTAAAAAGTTGAAAACAATGTTGCGGGTCAAATATTTTAGGAAATAGTGTTTTAGGTTTTGATTTGTGAAAAAATTGCTACCGACTTCCCTTTTCACATTGTCACTGTTTCACATAACTTACATCTTAAGGAGGTCGGTCGGCATTCTGCTGTGGGGCAAAGCCGCTGATATTCAAAATATATTTGTTCTTCAAAAACGTGCTGTTGGAGCAATTTATTAGCTAGGTGCTAGAGTTACTCTGAGATATTTTTTTAAAGATATTGGATTAATGGTATTCTTACGGTGGCATCACAATTCATCTTCGCCAACATCTTATATATTAGGCAAAATATACACGAATACACAAAAAACAGTGATATTCATAATATTAACACTAGAAACAAGGACAAACTATGTGCTCCCTTTAACCGGCTTCATAAGGCCCATAACTCATTTGTTGGGCTTGGTATAAACTTTTATAACAAGCTTCCCTCTTCTTTGTTAGATTTGACTTTTAATGCGTTTAAAGGTAAAGTAAAATCCAACCTTTGTTCAAAGGCATACTATTCTATCAACGATTACTTAAACGATAAGAATAGTTGGTCGCTGTTATTAACACACGACAATGTTTATGTTCTTTCTCCAGAATTAGCTTACCTACTGACAAGTTATATAATTGTTTATTTTATTTGACTATATTAGTCAATTTAGTTTAATTTAATTTTCATTTATTATTGGCATAATCTACTCATTTCAATGTATTTTTAATGAGTTGTATTGCAATATATGGTTAGCTAGCGGCCTCGATAATTGATCATATCATTATTTTGAGCAATCGGCAGCAAGTTCGTCATGCTCCCTTAGATGTCACTGCTTGCGGTATCGTCGGGGGTCGGGTTGCCTCCTTCCCTCTAATATGGCGAGGGGGGTAATGGCTCATCATTGCGTTATGCTTGTGAACGCATGCTGCTTGTGGTGACAGGTCATCTTGCTAACTATGGTTTTGTTATTGTTATTAGTAATTAACTGTTTTCTTATTTTACTTCGAAGTTCCTATAGTTTATCTTTTGTGACTTCAAGTTACAGCTATACAACGTGTAACAGAATAAACGCAAGTACTGAAACTTGGTTACGGTATACATTTATAAACCTGGTATATTTATAACTTAGTGTAAGATTTTAATGTATCGGTTTATTTTCCCGAATAAATAAAATAAAATAAAATATATTATTATTACTAGCTGTTGCCTGCGACTTAGTCTGCGATCCAGGATGAAAAGTAGCCTATGTCCTTACCTAGGTCATGGTCTATCTGTGTGCCAAATCCGTTCAGCCATTTTGGCGTAAAAGCGTAACAAACAAACAAACTGACTCTCGCATTTATAATATTTGTTAGGACGGCGTTATTTTTTTTAGATTTGTTGTATTTTTACAGCCGTCGTGCGGTGCTGTGACGCTGCGCTGTAGCAAATGATTTTGGATTTTGAAATTGTAGGTACTTACTTGTTTTTGATGTCTTTATTTGAAATAAGTAGTTAAGTTAATTTTTGTTCAAGGCGAATAATTGTCAATGATTACGGTGCTAATTGTAAGCTTTGTGTCTAATAAAATGCAGTGATTAGATTTTTTGTTTTATTGTTAATGAAACAAACACAGGGACCGGACAATAATGGCTCCACAGTCATAGCAATTTCTTCCTCATCCACAGTTATTCGAAAAAAAAAAACATAGCAAAAACGACATGACGTCATAAGGGCCGACCTTGCCTCCGCAGCAGATTAATGATCTCGTCTCTCCGGGCCAGGTATCTCGTCTCAGAAAGTAAGAATGATTACAACACTTTTTCTACCTTCATCTTTGTACACTGGCAACTTATAGCGGGTCTTCCTTGAAGTTGCTCTAAAATTATGACAGCAATTTCAGACGAGTAATCTAACTTGTTCAAAAAGAAGGTTTTGTTTAAAATTATTATAAGTACAGTTGAATAAAAACAAATAAGACATTGGTGATGTTCTTGAGAATAGTAAGGTGCGTATTACTCGTAACCGGCGTGCGTCTATGACCAGCACACACACTATCAATCTCAATCTGATTCATTTTGAAGGATATTGCTAATCCATTGCTTCATATGTTCGAAAAAAATATCTGCTCAGCAACGTGAATAACGCAATGAATGTTGTTGAACTGTCAAAATGAAAGCCATTCCTACTGATAGTAGGTATGTTATGAAATTACCCCGCAGATGTATGTACGTAAACGAAACAACAGGAGTGGGCGATACGAATCATATTATATGGATACAATGTCTATTTATCGGCACAATATCTAATATCTATGTATCAGACGGCAATGAATCTATATAAGGTTTCCGCATAGGTAACTATAGCGTTGACCGGTTTGAGCCACAGAACACACAATATCGTACCGTGTATCTATGATATTCGATTCAAACTGATTCTGCATACGGGTACTGACACTGACACACGACGTGCGCTTGCGATGTATATGGTTACAAAATAAATACAACAACAAAAAACAACTAAAATAAATTAAACAAAACCGAAATCTAAAAAGCTCAGTACCAACTTCGTTTCAGAGTTCCACGCAGATTTCAACCAATATATAGATATTGAAATATATAGATGCGATATCCGATATTCTATACCGATACATGGATACGATTTGTTAGAGTGTAAAAGCGATATTACCCATAAATAGGAGTTTGTAAGGATCGTAGCAGGTAGCGTCCTGTTGTTTATGCCTACCCCTATGGGAAGAAGGCGTGAGTCTATGTATTATATACAAGGTGGAGACGACAATACGACAATAAATGAAACTGCGTATATCTAATGATGTTCCCAGCCTGCATACAAAAAATCAATCAAATATATCCAATAGTTTAGGCACTATAGCTAGTCAAAGATTGGCCAAACCCATAGTCACTACTATTTAGTTTGTTTGAAAAAATCACTTTTGTTATTTCGGTGTTAGGATTAATTTGATAGTTTCAAAATACTCCTATGCATTAGTATTGCCAGTGTTTTCATTTATTGTCGTATTGTTGTCTCCACGTTGTATGTAAAAACAAACAATTGTAAAATTGCTGTAGTAGGCTGTTCTTTTGAAGCCTTAGAACTTTTACGTCTGAGTCATGTCATTGCGTAACACACTAGGTAACATTAGGAATGGCTTTAATTTTGACAGTTCAACAACATTCATTGCGTTAATAACATTGTTGAGCAGACAAATTTTTCGAACACATGAAGCAATGGATTAGCAATTATCCTTTAAAATGATTCAAATTGTGATTGATAGTGTGTAACGCAATTACGCATCACATGATGTGTGAAGCAGGTCCGTAGAAAAAAGTCCCGCTAGTCAGTTGTTGTTAAAATTATGTACTTCAAAGCAAAGCTATGACTCCACTAGTTAGTGTTAGTGCCCTCTTTCGTCCCTGAGACTGCACATACGGATGAGTGGGTTGGGAACTCCCCTCAATACAGCTGTCTTAACATGACTAATATTTGCTGATATAGCTTTTGTAACTGCAGAATAAGGACCTGATTAACCATTTCTTATATTTATTATCTGTGATAAATGATAAATGATTTTATTTCTGTAAGTAGGTTTGTACAAACACTTTTACACGTCAAACATATATTTTTTTTAAACTAGATGAGGCTGGCGTTTCCTGTCTGTCTACTCTGAGAAGAAAGGCCGAAATAAACTCAGAGGTCACAGTCTCTTTTAAAGTCCAGACAAAATCTTGGTCAGATCATGTGAAGGCTATGTAGATCGGTATCTAAAATGGTCTTTAGACGAAAGAACCACACAGTTTGAGCGGACCTGTCCAGTCAGTGCACGCAATTGTTAGCAATCGTGCAGGTCAACTCAGAACTTAAGGAGCTCAACGATTCGACAATCAATACAAAGAGAGGGCATTTGAGTAGGCCGAATAAATTACTGTAGGTATACTTTTTTATACTTTAAACAATGATTATTAGGACCTTAAGGATGCTTAAAAGAATGAAAATATGTTTATTTGCACTAATCACTATAGAAATAAAACCAGCCAAGTGCGTGTCAAACCACGCACAACGAAGGGCTCCGTAGTTAGGATGAATTTGTTCCAAGAACCAAATTAACATTGTAGTTTAAAAACATATTCTCCCATACATACCAACTGCAAATGTAAGTCTGTACGAACAATATTGAGAGATTTACCATGTTATTTTAAGACCATAGATTTCTTATAGGTTTTTCTGTAATCTATAAGTATAGATCTATTGTCCGAGCCGAGAGAGCTGTCAGAGCCATTTATAATCTACGTCAACGCGAATCTCTCAGGGAACTATTTAAAAGGATTAATATTATGACGGTACCTTTCCAATTCATTTATGAACATATTATGTACGTAAGAAAAAATCTACATCTTTTTAATAAAATAAGTGATAGATATAATTTTAATACAAGAAATAAAGATAAAATAGATCAACCATTTTTCAGATTAGCTAAAGTACATACATCTTTTATGGGGTACTGTGTTAAATGCTACAACAAAATACCTTGTCATATATTGCAATTAAATGAAAGAAAATTTAAAACTCATATAAAAAGTTCACTGTGTAAACAAGCATATTACAAATTAGAGGATTATATCCAAGATAAGAATGCTTGGGAACATGCTGGTCCAGCTCCATAGGACAATCTAGGGTCTAGACAAAATGAATACTTGTTGCTACTTTAATTGTATAGTTAAGTTAGTTATTTTTATGACATTGATTTACATTCTGGGACTACTTTAACTCACACACTGACATATTAATTGGTTACATAATTTGGGAAATCGTATACTTTTATAATATTTGTAAATATGTGAACACCATGTATCTATCACTTAATTAACTTATTTATCATTGCTACGTTTATTAAATTATTTTTACCTATTGTGGTAGGGTAAGTTTTATTATAGGTGCATCGTCTTCACATATAATTATATAATTAATGTATACAAAGTATTGTAACACATTTTAAAAGAGTAACGGTGGAGTTTCTTGCCCATTCTTCTCCATACGAAACTACCTTTTGGAACTTTTTTTTTTTTTTACCTTTTGGAAGGGGCGACTAGAATCAATTAAATTTAAATGTAAATGTTGACGTTAAAAAGTGCCTTTTATGTGCCTATTTGAAATAAATGCTTTGACTTTGACCGCATAAAAAAAAAATAGGTTTAGTAGTTTCGTATATGAGCTGGGGAATGGAAAACTTTCATCTATTTTCTCAAATAACTTAAAAACTATTTATTTTAAAATTATACAATATGTTTGAGACCCTCACAGTACGCTCTTTCATTTAATATGTCACGGTAAGGTTTGCAGAACTTTAAAAAAAAAATCTTATTTGCCTCCCAAAATTAACCCCCGTATTCAAAGTTCATTTATATACGTTATACGTCCGTGTTTGGGCCAGGGAAATTCATAAGTGTATCAAATTTAGACTTAATCGGTCCATTAGATTCGAAGCAAATTGGCTGTGACAGACGGACAGACAGATTGACTGCCACACGGGTGATCCTATAAGGGTTCCTCTTTTTCATTCGGACTTACGGAACCCTAAAAATAAAGCACACAAACAAAAAAACTACAGCGGTGCTAAAAGCAAGCCCATTGAAAAAGCCAACATTAATTAGTGTTATCATTATTAAAACTTACACACAAATAAGAATCGAACGTTATATTCTTGGAACCACTTTTTTCAAACCATGGCAACAAGTAAAGTGGCTGAACATCTGTGGCAGATTGACTAACCAACAGTTTGTTCGTAATAGCGAATAATTTCTTTTAAAGTTGGCCCTCTAATCTTATCGTAACGGTTATCGGAGATAGGCGCGCTTAATATTGCCTAGGTTTTGTTCAGAAGTTTTAAGGTGATGGCGGATTGGGAATCGTAAGATTTTCTTTATGAGGGAGATGAAAAAGTGTGTTAAAAATTTTCTTGTCGACCTTATAGTTGGTTGGGAATTCGGGCTCTATTAAAGAAGAAGTTTTAAAGAAATCCAAGTCAATCAAGACATAAATTATCTAACAGGTTATCAAGCCGATACAACGACAGAGCGGCAGTGAATGGCTTGATTGGAATCATTTGACATGATTATGACAATAAATCAGCAAATTAGAATCAGAAAGTGGGTGTGAAACGGAGAAATGTGGGTAGATAATATTTTATTTATTTATTTGGGACAAAAAACAGTTATACATTACAGCATTTACAAAAAGTAGTTATATTACCGTCGAGAAAACGTATAACCCACACTATTGTCCACGAAGTGACATCTGAGTATGATAACGAACGAGTGTTAAATGAGAGAAAAAATAAAAGGGACATATTTAAAAGAAAACACTATACATATACCGATGAATTGCGGATGACAAGAGCATCTGACTTATGGGCGATCTGCAAGAGATTGTGAAATCATTCTTTTAAATTTAGACTACGGCAGCGCGAAAATATCAAAATCAGTGAATTGTGAGTTATAGGTTTCTAAAAGCCGACGGAGAGGGGCTCGCACCCCGGCCTTCGTTCTACATCGCGCAGTGTAGAATAGTCGAGGTGCGCGCATCTCCCGCTGAATAAGAACAACGTAACACAATCTATTCGAGAGCTCAGTACAATTAAATTTGTTATTGCATATACCGTACAGCATCACAACCATGATCAGTGAACGTCTGGAATCCAAGCTCAATATATATATTTTTTTCTCTTTATTTAAGGTGACTCGGTCAACATTGACGATGTCACCCCGTGATTCTAAATATGATATAACTTATGGCTAAATCACTCTTATCCCTCTAAAATCTTATTAATATTACAACAAGCTCAATATTCTATAATGATTTAGCAAATCTGCATAGGGAATCCTTGTAGGGAAGCACTTGTAGTGCGTGGCATGAATAAATTTTTCTGAACCATCTCTATTGCTTGCTTATATTTATCATAGTACGGTACGGTTATACTCGTAATGTATGACTTCAAGATATTTTGTCAGAACTATTATAGCTTTTTAAATATTTATCATATTAATCGCAACTTTTTCTTTTCTTTTCTTTTTATATGGGACAACATCCACACAAGGTCTTCAGGTCCCGAACTAGGCAGAGCCTGTACTACGGTAACCTGATGACTGATATACATACTTATATACATATACATACCCAGACACAGGTCAAACAGACATGTTTATGCACACAAATGTTTGACTTGTCCGGGGATCGAATTGTCCGGGGGTAGTAATTATTTTATTACCACAAATCCTGTGTACAGACACCGATTATGTATTAAACCTTGATACCTAGGTACGCTACAGGTATTCTGGCTGTAATCTTAGTCTAGCCGGGTCGGAACTCATTTCACGGCGTCGCGCCGGCAAATTAATTATTTGCAAGCGTTAATTGCGAAGGGCGGGACCAAATCTACAGAAATTAACGTAGAACTTGGCTCCTACGCTACGTTTATGAAAAATTGTTTTGTAGAGCCAGCATATCGTTGATCCAGATGAACAGGACATCAACTCAAAAAAGCCTATTTTTCAGGAGAGCGATTTTGAAATCAGTATATTTCCGTTTCTGTAAATTATTGGTTAACCTCACTTTATTATTTTAATCTAATTTCATATCGTTATTCAAGCATGTTCATTAGAAAGATCGCATGATTTTTAGTAGGACTGTATTTTTAGGCAAAAAATCGTAAATGTTGAGTTAATGCCCTGTTCACCCAAACGAACGATATTATGGTGCATTTTGAAAAATATTTAGCTGAAAAGATTGAAGCTTTGTCTAGCGTAGAGCAGTTTGGTCTTGCGTCGAAACATGCAGTACATTTTGTCTAAAACAACAGTGATTAAAAATATATATATTATATATACAACGTGGCGCTACAACGGTGACTTTAATTTAACACACATATGCGTTTTCACATTTTCGTTTCATGAAGAAATTATATTTCCATTAAATGTTATTATTTACGGACTTATTTAAAATTTTAGAAAATAGCATTTTAGAGCAACCTGTACATAAAGAACTGTCGCGCAGCGGTCATTTGCCGGGGTCACGGATCATAACATCGCATCAATGAAATTAAAACGAATAAGCAATACTATTAGGATGAAACAAATGCATAGAGTAGGCGAATTTAAGGAAATTTCCTTTGTTGGCGAGCAGCGCAGGCGACGCGCGCTCTCCCTTCCACCCACCCGCCGCACCGAACACGAATTCTTTTTTTGCTTTTCTAGTGCTAGTCGAACCCGTGTCCTTGACGCACTTATTTACTCTAGTGCGCATAATTACGTCGCGAAAAAGACTCTTAGCTATTGTTTTATTTATTTCTTTTTGTGTAATTAGGATAGTAATTAGATCATGGTACTGCGATAAAGACACTTTGATTGGTTTTCGTTTTCTTATCTAGTAGGTACGTTTACACCTCTTGCGATACGGACGCATTTATTTGTGCTATTAGTGCTTGTGTAAACTTATGATCGTGATGGCAGTGATTAGTGATGACAGTTATTACTAATAGTAACAAGAGAGGGTGATGTGATAAGTGTTTGTACCACTTGCGCCGCTCGGTTTCTTTGATAATATGCCGTCAAAGAATCGGACCGATCACGAGTAGGTACAAGACGCGACGCGCGGTTGCCAGCCCGCGAACCGACACATTGCCGCTCCGAGTTAACGTAAGCGAGCTAGGTAAGTAATTTCATGAATGAATTTTTGCAAGGGTGATCCCAATTTTAATGACTTTTTTATTATTTAGTTTGTTTGAAAAATTTTTTTTTTCAGTTTACGTATTATTTTAACCTATCAATATTTATATGGTTAATGGGCACTAGCCCTACCCGTGTATTAAATTAAAGTCACCGTTGTAGCGCCACGTTGTATATGTTTTAATCATTATTGTTTTAATCGGTGTTTTTATCTACATGGATACGTCAACCCCATCAATATAATATACTACTATAGAGTAATATTATAAATACGAAAGTACCTAAGCCTATCTGTCTGTTACCTTTCGACGCCTAAATCACTGAACCAATGGAGATGAAATTTAAAAGTAGCCTGGGATCTGAACAAGGACTCTACTTTCATCCTGGATATTAGTGTTAAAATTATGAAATACACGCAGACGAAGTCGCGGGCAACAGCTAGTGATTAAAATTTTCGTAAACAGAAGCTCATAGCTACACACATCAAAAGTGTCTAGGGATCAACATATATTTTTGCAATAACTTTTCTCCTGATTGATATTAATTAAAATTTTCTTTAAGGATTCATAAAATAAAGTGTTTTCGTTTGTCACAGTAACGATAAACCAAGTCACCTTTGCATTAATAAAGAAATTTGCCATTTTCCTAATAAAGGGATTTTTGACATTTGAACCACTAACACAAAAGTTCGAAAAAAAGACTGAAATAACAGTTTTCTTTAAAATTTTATTGGGTAACTTAAACAATTAATAATCCGTGTTTCTACCGCGAACACTAACAACACAAGAACATCGGTTTGGCATACTCAAAATGAGTTCATCCAAATCACGCTGTGGAATGGCCGCCCATGTTCGTTGCAACAACAAAAAAAGGTCTTCTTGCGACTGGATACCCTCCATATTCGGCAGAGCTCTTCTCTGTAGCATATCCCATGCATGCTCAATCGGGTTCAAGTCTGGCGACTGAGCAGGCCAGGGCAGGACATTGATGTTAGCTGCGGCGAGAGTCTGTCTTACAACTCTTGCGGTGTGCGGTCGTGCATTATCATGCATTAACTGAAATAAGGGACCGATTTGCACTTGTAGAGGAACGATGACGTCTGATACAATCGTCTCAGCATAAATTTGAGCGTTGAGGTTGCCTCTGATCCAAATCAACTCAGTTCTTCCGCCGATCCAAATACCCGCCCATACCATGATGGTTCCACCACTATAAGGATGGACTTCCTGGCAGGATTTTAATCGCTGTTGGCGTCCAGGGGTTCTCCAGTGTCGTATACGTCTTGTATCCGGTCTCATACCAAAACGAGACTCATCAGAAAAGCACACGAAACGCCATTGTTCTTCTGCCCAATTTCTGTGTTCAAGAGCCCATTGATATCGAATCCTACGATTGTGCATTGCTATAGGTGGTACCCGTAGCGGTCTTCGGGAATGAAGGTTCACTTCATGCAAGCGGTTTCTGACTGTTTGGTCGCTAATTAAGTTCCCTGAAGAGTGATGAAGCCTCACGGCTAACATCATGGCGGTTATTGTTGGAGCTCTTCGAGTTAAGATTTGAATGTATCGGTCTTGTCTCCGTGTGGTGCAGCGATACCGTCCTCCATGGCGCTCAGCCACGGTACCAGTGCTTCGGTAACGTGTCCAAAGTCGACTGATAACACTCTGACTTGTATTCAGAGCTAAAGCCACAGTACGTTGCCGGGAACCAGCTTCTATCATTCCCACGGCTCTGAGCATTTCTTCCCTGCTTAAATGACGTCGCCGCTCCATAATAACGTTGGTTTTAATCAGTAGTAGGGAAACAGTAGCACTAATAATGTCTTCAATGCGTTGTATGTTTTTATAGGGAAAATATTGACAGCTGATTTTCATCTTTTACTCGAATTTGATTCACAGTTCCTGATTCAAATTATGAAATGCACCAAAAAGGATCCATATAAATTTATAAAATCATAAATTTATTACAAAGCCACATCTTAATCTCAAGAAATCCGCATAAAAATGCTTGATCCCTAGACACTTTTGATGTGTGTATTTTCATCAATTTATAATAGCTTCGTTTTTGATGGAACAAAAAAAAACTGAAAAAAATAAACTGTACGTTTGTTTCAAATTACAGCTACACCCATTTTATTTTGAGGTGACAAACTCGATTAAATGAAGCGTTGATAAATGTAGAGTGGAATTTGTTAGGTAAATAATTGTTGGTCGTATTGTTGCACGCTGATATTCGATTGGAGAAGGTTTTTTTTTATCCAGTTGCCAGGGTAGTTCAATATTAGTGATAGAAAGAATGCCAAATTCTGCATACCTATTCGCAAAACAGTTTATGGACACCAATTCAGTATTTGTTTATCACAAGACAAGTAAAGAGGCTGCCTCCAGATCGTATTTTGGCCATGGCGGCCAAATTCAACGGAGACTAGCTTTCGGCGCGAGATTTATTATAGTGTACAAATGTGTGCGCTGACACAAGCGCAGTTGTGCGGTCTTAGTGCCATGGCATTAAGTAAGTAACTATATGTGGTTCTTTTTAATGTCATCATTTTTTTTTATAGTTTAAACAAGCACATCCGCTCGTGTTCGCAATAAGAGGAAGAATTGGCATTTGTCTTGGAGTGGGACAGTTAAACACCAAGAATTTTTATAGTTTCCCTTTGTTCCATATTATAATATATCAATCAAACAATATCCTTAGTGTTATACGCAACAACATTCAGAATATACCAGATGTCACATAATACGATGATTATGTACACACGGCTACACATATAGCTATGCATTTCCAGTTTACACTGACCTCTCATTGTAAGGAAATCCTATACAATGCGAGATCAGGTTATACTGGAAATGTATAGCTTGATCTGTAGCCGTGCGTACTACTCAATCAATTAGCGTGACGAAATGAATTCGTCACAATGTACAATAGCGTATGAATTATAGATAGGTACGTAGACAGAATTGAGTCGAGTGAGACGATATATATGCATCAATTTTGTATGATGTGACAAATGTAATTTGTGTCTGTTGAGTATATTCCTAGGTCTAGACCGGTGTCTACATATTCATATCGACTGTGAACTGGCAACCGGCCCTATCTCATATTTTCTGTTAATCTCAGATGTTTACATTTTGATGCAATTTTATAAATAAAAAATATATTAGAAGGAAATGAGCAAAGTTATATTTGTAATTAATTACATACATAATTAAAATTATTGAAAACGACGTGTTTTTATGCTATTTATTCGACGTAAACTAGATTTTTCTTCATCCTGATAAGTTGTCAAAATTCAGATAGTACCGGTTGCCAGTACACAGTCGATATGTAGGTGTTTGATTTATTCACGTCCGATCCTCTAATAGGACAAGTCACCAGCTAAACTTACTACAGCAACATATAATACAGCAAATTTTTAACCATTCTCAACCTGCTTGAGATGAAGATTCACTGATGACTCGGCCCTTTAGTTTAATATCGTGTCCAGCGTGTCCTGTTGTTTGCACATTACAGGAACAGATGGACGCTTCTGATGGTGCTGTAGCGGTATCTACATCGCTACATGCGAACTACGCATGACTGTGACGTCACGCAAAATCCTGCATCGCGCAAGCAGAGTTTACCGCGCAACTAGCATACACGGTGACATTTGAATCACAGTTTTGCTAGAACAAACGTTGTTTAGACCATGGTCTACTACCATTCTACAGCATCAAATATGCTATTAAAACAATCTAATCTAGGAGTTCTCAAATTAGTGTTATGTTGCTCAAATGTGTAATAATGTTGTAACTTCAAAGTAAGTACTCATCACGGTAGCGATATTGCATTCAAGACGCGAGCGCAGCGTGTCGCAGCTGCAATGTCTGTGTTGTAGGGCGTAACGATAATCCCGACATTTTTAACATTGCCTTTTTTGTGTTTTTTTTTTGTAAATCAATGACGTTTTTTTTTTCAGTTGGATGCTATAGAATGGTTGTAGACCATGGTCTGAACAACGTTTGTTCTAGCAAAACTGTGATTCAAATGTCACCGTGTATATACAACGTCCCGACATCAATTGTCGGGCAACTGCCCGACAATTGATGTCGGGACGTCCCACCAGACTCAACACCCGTCCGATCAGAGGATCCTGCAATTACCAGGAGGTATGAGCGAACTTTACACCCTGTTCCATACCTCTATAGTGCGAAACTCGTCGCCAAATCGTGAGCCAACCATTCTGAAATTGATATCGACACGCTTAGATGAAGAACCTGTCTTATTTTTTAAAGATAACCCGCACAATCATAAATATGCGTTACAAAGACATTTAAAAAATAATATGTACGGTACTGAAAATATAAAAGCTAACTTAAGTATGATAATATGTTGATGAAAACATTACCTAACAATGACGAAAATAAATATTTTGACACACCGCATTGTGTATTATGAGCTGTTTTCAAATTACAATGCAAATATTAATTCGGTTGCGATCGTGATATTCATTTAATTATTGCATTGTTTGTGACATGTTAAAGCTTGATTTATATGGACATCGATTTGTGAATTATTGATGTAAATATAATGTCTGCCACTTAGGTATATCCTGCAATACGTATTTTCAGTAAAAAACATGGATTTACAAAACAAAAGCAACAAAGGTAGCTGTTATTAGCCATGTTTATAAAAATAACGTTTTAGGTATAGCTGACAAAGATCTTTTGGCGCGTGGCTAAAATCGGAACTAACGGCGCCATTTTGTTTATTCAATACAATTTCTGTGACAGTTTTACAAAGTTTACCAACAACGCCCCACTGTCATTGTCATTCAGGCGACAAAAGATCCTTGTATCGCTATATGAATGATGAATGGTCTACTTTATTTAACCCTATTCAGCTCCTCCAGAGCAGTGATGGACCCGTGGTAACGGCCCCGACTTACGAGTTGTAGGTCGTGGGTTTGAACCTAGGTAGGCGTTTTAGTTTGTGTAAATAATTTTATCACCACTGCTCTCAAAGCGGTGAAGGAAAACATCGTGAGGAAACCGGCATGTCCTAGAAGCTAAAATTCGAAGACATGTGACATCTGTCAACCCGCCCTTGGCCCGCGTAGATTACAGCCCATTATAGGCTTTATAGCCCCAGCATTAAGGCTGATTATGCAGCTCCTCATGTTGACGACCCCTCACGACTTTCAAAACTTTTTACTTGAAATATTGATATTTAATTACCAATTAAGTTATGGAATCGTTCGATCATTACGAATTTGTTGTAACATGTGTCAAACTGTCCAAGTCCCTTGAGAAAGAGTTTGAAAATAACTTGTCTATATTAATTAAAATAATTAAAATCCACTCGTGAATTCTTTACTGGCCCATGTGGCTGTAAAAACAAACCTGGTTTCTAATTTATTATTTGTTAGTCTTTTGGGTAAGGCTCAAATATATGAGCAAATGTGATAATGTTATGTGATTTGTACGTAGTCTTCTGCCTGCTTACAATTTTGGTTTAAGTATCTTGACTTTTTTGTGGTCGTGAAGCATCCGGAGATTTTTCCAAGTGGTCATCAAAATAGATGTATTTTAAACAAACTGTAGGTTACGCAATTCTTACTTACTTATAATAGGTTACCGGAATGCATCAAAAATATAAATAACAATAATACTTTTATCAATAAATTGAAACAATTTCTAATAATCAAAAGCTACTATACCATTGACGAATACATTAGAGATATGTTTCATAAACAATAAAAACCATTTTTACACACCGTCCGCGAATTGTCTGCCAAACCTGCATTTAATTTTGCAAATGATACTATTTTTATTTAATATTCAATCTTTTTCTTAACAAAAAGCGCCTTCATCCTCTCTCCTATTAAACATTAAATTTGCTGTGCCCGACAGGGTCCATAATTGATTCGATGTTTTAACATGCCAACTGTTATAATGTACACACTATGGAATGCAATAAAGTATTGAGTATTGAGTACTTTATTTATTTATTTAGCCCCCTTACAACTATCACTACAGGTCATTACCTAATGCGATAGTATGGTCTACACTGTGCCAAGTGTAGTTGGAGCTGAGGACCGGCGTTCTTAAAAGGTGGCTGGGACAGACTGGATGCGGAGGAAAGGGCATTGTGGCGCAGCTTGGGAGAGGCCTGTGTCCAGCAGCGAACTCCAATAGGCTGAGTTGATTGATTGAGAAAGAATTATACTACTACTGATTCTCCACACATCTGCAAAGTGTGCCTGCCTCCCACAAGTTCACAACATTCTATTATCAGTGTCTAAACAATGTCTGGGGTGATACATGACCTTTACTCATTTATTTAGTTGGTAAAAATTAAAATGTTAATTACGTTCTTTTGTTTTCTTAGTTTCTTATTAGACGTTAATTGTTGCAAACACTTTGTACTGTTATTAAAAGTATGAATAAGTGAGTGGCGTTATGGAAGAAAGTTGCTCAATGAAAGTTAATAATGAGTCAATTATAAAAGTTCATTATGAAGTTGTTGATAAAATGATGATAATAACAATACTGTTTTCTGTGCGACTTTGTTTCAAAGACTCGGTTTCAAAAAGAAGCTTGTTTTGGACATTGTATGTACCTACTTTAAATTAATGATTCAATTAGGAATACGTGAAGAATATTCGGTTACAATTCATTGAAAGTTTTAATAATCAGTTGCGTATAGTTACTTCCATTCAGTATTTGAATTTACGTCGTATACGATTCCAAAGTTTTTAACCACGACTTGGCGAATTATCAACCAGCCGATCGTCTGCAGGAGCCCCTAATGTTACTATTTTGGTGTAAATTCAGCAGTTCAGAGGTTAAAAAACATATAAGTTTTTATCGTTTAAACCAACTATTACAACGCAGATAGGAATCATAAAGCGATAATGTTGGCTGAATATGTAGATAAAGCGACAAAGGAAATAACCTCTGCGCTATCGGTCGGTGCTCGAACGAATTGAAATATTTGCGCTCAGATTGCTATTTGCCTTTGAGGATAGGACAACGGGCACATCTAAGACTTTATCCGTTGACTCAGACTACTTCGATCGTTTTTGCTATAGAGCTAGACGACAAAAGTTGTAGTTTTGACTAGCTTTGTCCTGGCTCTGTTCGCGTGAACTCTATTAAAACTCAGGCAAAGAAATGTATAGAGAATTTCAGAAAATTGTGCGAAAATCGAATACAAGTATGTGTTCTCATGAAGAGACAGACTGAGAGATGTTGGATTTTTAATACACGAAAATTCCGTACCGTATCGGCAGACAAGTACACTCACGATAAATCAGTAAGGAAGGAAGTTAACCTGTTTTGTGATTATTGTGATTCATCTTCTATGAGGATGCATTATATTCTGATTTTCGTAAAGATACACTGAGGGAAACCAAGCCAACCTGTAAAAGAATTTAAAGTACCTAGTCGTGATGGCATACGAAGCAATGATAGATTCATCCATCGTCATCCTACATTATTTGCTTGCCTATATTTTCTTTGTAATGATTAAGTAGTGTTGTTATAGCGAATGTGAGTACCAATATTAAAAAAAAAATGTTATGAGCAAAGCAAAAATATCCAAATATCCAGAATTCTCACACAAAACTCAATGAGTATCTTCACAAAAGGATCTCGAGGTAAGTGTACGGACCATATCACGATGTTCGCGAGTTCGGCCGACTCAAACAGAGGTTCCTTCGCGTAGGTACTTCCGATACCGACCGAATAGAACCTGTAGATAGTTTACTTTGCACAAATATGTGTCGGTGAATTATTCAGCTAGTTTCAGACGTGTCCTGTGCAAGGTGTGTGCACAACTTTCTGCACCCTGTTTGTGCCATGTTTGTGCTATCAAATTCACAAGTTTGTTTGGAGTTCCGTTCAATTTGCGCATGTGGAATGTTGGCGTACTGTATTTCAGTTTCGTCCTTTGTGTTTGGTCTTATTTGTTGGTGTGTTTTCATGTTTTCTGTACCAGTGGTGGTACGGTTCTTAGCTGATGCATGGCCAGTAAGAAACCGCTAGTTTAAAGGTTGCATTGTGTATGGTTGCAGAGTTGATTTTGTTGCTGTTTTAATGTTTTTACTAAAACTGAACTTATTGACGTTATCATGTCTTTTTGGTAATGGTTATATAGTAGATATACGTGTACAAAGTTAGTAAGTACTCTACGTAGAACCAGCAATAATGGACTTCAGAAGCGTTTCACCAGTCTTTAATGCTTTAAAAATCTTATGGAAGTCAAAACATTCCATCATTTGATTGCAGGCAAAACGAAATATGAGAATACCTACCCACTTCCCTTTAAACACACCACGGATCGCCACACTCAGTAAAACCGAGCACTTATTGTTTCACTAACAGAATTTATCCGACCCTGGATCGATTTTTTTGCGGTAGTGAATTAGGAATGCGCCTCGCGTTGTGACGACATTAACAAATGAACCGCTGCCTGCTGCGGCGTGCACGCTGCCTATAATTAAATTTACTGAGGTAAAATTATTCATAGGTACGATAGTTGTACGTTATATTGTGGTTATGTTATTAAATGTATAAAGTATGAAAGAAAACTGATATTTTCAGGAAAAAGCTACAGTAATTCTTGGTTGACATAATTATACGAAATGTCGGTATGAATGGCAGCTATTGTAACTATGATCAGAACGGCAATTCCCGTATTTATAAGAACGTTGGCATTCTAATCTGTCTGAATCTGTCAACATTTTTACCTAAATTTTTGACATTTGATTGTCGCTGAGATGAGATTGCGACTTGATTTTTTGATTTTGAGATTGAACGTTTTTCATTACGGGAATTGGTAATCTGAAGCCTAATAAATAGCTTATTGCAGTCGCACCATATACTTACTAGCCGCACCTGGTAACACCGATTTTAAATCAATGGTTCCTAAAACACTTAAATGTCTCATTAATCATCGATTATAATTCCCGCTGTATTCGAAAATACGAGTTGTTATGCGGTGTGTTTTCCCATTGTGGCACTTACGAAGGGTCCAGGTACAAACAAGGGTGGGGTTTGCAGGGAAATCGATTACATTTGCCAAGCCAAAATCGAGTCAAACAATCGGGCCGTGTGAACTAGTTGTTAACATCGATCGCAGACGCGTGTATTGTCGCGCTAAGATTTCATAGAGTAATGTGGACTGAGGTAGAGAAGGTACGCACGGCTACACATCAAGCTATACATTTCCAGTATAAGCTGATCTCGAATTGTATAGGATTTCCGTACAATGAGAGGTCAGTGTAAACTGGAAATGTATAGCTTGATGTGTAGCCGTGTGTACATAGGTAATCGTTACAACGCCGCAATGTTATTTTCGCGCGTGGCCAGAATCTGAACTAACGGCGCCATCTTGTTTTGTTAATACAATTTCTGTGATATTTTCACAAATGTTTACCAACAACGCCACCTGTCAATGTCGTTCTGGCGCCCAAAGATTCTGGTAGCATTCTATGAATCTGTATTATGTATGGAATTTTCTTGCAGTAGGAGGTACCTACGTACAAAATTATTACCAATTTTCGTCCAGGATTTGGATTGATTAGTTTTTAAAATCAGCCTATAGCCTACTCTCTGTGAGAGGGAATGGGCCGTAATCAAGGGATCTGGGACACTTGCGCGACAAGACAATTTTGCAAATGGACTTTTGCGCGAACCCACTTGCGCGAAAGGACAGTGGCGTGAAAAAGTTACGGAAAAGAGAGTTCTTCATACACCGCCCGTATTTTTTGAAGTTTTTAAAATTAATTAAAATTTGAAATTTTCGCAGCCGTCCTCTCGGATTTTCATTATGACCTCACTATAGACTTCAGCACCCATCAAAGCCATGGTAACGACCCATGATGATAAATTGAAAAATTTTGCATCCACCATCTTAGATTTTAATTTGAACCCCAATTAAGTTATCAGCGACCTCAAAAACCATGAAAATGACAGCCAAGTCAATAAAAAATCATAAAAACAAGCAGGTACCCAAATGTTATAATATGTTGTATCTCTATTTATTTTAAAGTGTGTAAATAAATAAAAAAGTGTCATAAAAAAACTACGACGATCAATTTTGACGCCTAATTGGACTGTTTACTTCCAGTCTGGCTATAACTTAAACATAGCCCTACCCAACCCTTTCAAAGAATACAGGAGTGATGTTATGAAGAAATCTAATTTCCCCAACTTTATCGCGCAACTGCCCTTTCGTATAAGTGGATCCGCGCAAGTGTCTTTCGCACAAATATCCATTTGCGAAAAGTCCATTCGCGCCAAAGTCTATTCGCGCAAGCGGGTTCGCGTAAATATCTTTCGCGCAAGTGTCCTGCAATCCTGCACACGACCACTAGGGTGATTAAAAGACAGGGATGAAACGAAGATGGTTCAGTAAGCAGATCACCATTTGCTCCTGTCCGTATCACATGATATTCTTGAATAACATAAATATATTATTTTATACAAATGTTGTATCTCTTTGAGAAATAAGCAAAACTAACATAACACCATGTATATATGACATCAAATACTCGAGGGATCCCAAGTATACAGGGTGAAATTGAATTCATGGGCAATATTTTAAAGGGTCATTGTACTCATCATTATGAACAACTTTTACTATGGGACCAAACCTAAAATCACAAAAAAAAAATCTGCTGCTCCCTACATTTATGTTTGCAATGATGATTTGCCAACCTCGAAAAAAAAAAAAAAAAACCCTTCAAAATGTAGGGAACAGCAGATTTTTATTGCCCATGAATTCAATTTCACCCTGTATACAGGATTTTGCTCAAAGTCGTTAGATCAAGGTCCTATTCACATACAAACATGGCACATAGCTTAGTTATTTATGTACATACATAATAATATGTATAATGTTAAGAGAGTGACCGGGACTGGTTTGTGTGTGTGTTTATGAGTTGATTTTGGGTAGAAAGCTCATGTTAGGTAAGGTGCCATATTTACCCGAAATATAATAAAAACATAACTGGTGAAATGGGGGCGTAGGCGGTCGGTGCTAGTGGAACACCCGCCAGTGATTACAGGCGTGATGTTATGTTATCTTATGACAAAAAACAACACCTCATCTCCAAAAAACGTCACCACATCTAGAAAAAACGTCACACCATCTGGAGAAAACGTCACACCATCTGGAGAAAACGTCACCGCATCTGGAAAAAACGTCACCGCATCTGCAAAAAACGTCACACCATCTGGAAAAAACGTCTTCGCATCTGGAAAAAACGTCACCGCATCTGGAACAAACGTCACCGCACCTGGAACAAACGTCACCACACCTGGAACAAACGTCACTGCATCTGGGAAAAACGTCACCGTATCTGGAAAAAACGTCACCGTATCTGGAAAAAACGTCACCGCATCTGCAAAAAACGTCACAGCATCTGCAAAAAACGTCACCGCATCTGGAAATACTGTAGATGATTCTGCTTTCCATCGTTAAACCACCATTGTATTTAACGACACACTAGAGAAAAGAGGCGGTGAGTACAAAAATACATTATGTCATCAAGTCATCATCTGCCTAGCGTTTTTTCTAACTACCCAACTACGTTGGCGCCGGCTTCCAGTCTAACCGGATGCAGCTGAATACCAGTATTTTACATGGAGCGACTGCCTATCTGACCTCCACAACCCAGCTACTGGGTAATACGGTACCCCCTGGTCAGACTGGTTGTCAGACTTTAGGGCTTCTGACGACCCGTAACGACTGTCAAAGATCCACAAATGACGGCCGGGACCAACGGCTTAACGTGCTTTCCGAGGCAAGGAAGGGTCTTGGTATGTAAAGATGGTCACCTATCCACGGACCAACCGCGGCAAGCGTAGGTTATAGCGTAGTTCTTTATTATCCACTGTGTCATCAAGTGTTTACTGAATGGCTCCGGTTACATATTTTATGATAAAATACCAAAAAGTTGGAAAGAATAGCCGCTAGCGTTATTTTAAAAAAACTTCGAAGCTTTTTGACAGGCAAAGCATTATAGTGTAACAGAATTCTTAAGAGCAAAAAGTTTTGATTATAGATACCTAAATGTTTAAAGTATGTTTGGTTTTTTGTTCTATTTGTTTTAAAGTTTAGTAGATTACTTTATAATTTTGTAATTTTTGCATGCTTACTGGTAAAATATGGCTGAACCTATCACCTGTAACACCATATTATTATACTGTACGAGTATCCATATTGTCAAAATAAAATTATAAAAATTATAAACAAAATTATTAATTTACCTATTATTAATTATAATAAAACTATTAATTTATCTTAATCTTTACAAATGACAGAAGGCTAATTACCGTAATTAAAAACGTTAAAAATCTATTCGCAGCCTCACATCAGCGACAATCAGTGTCAAAAATTTAGGTAAATTAGAGGTATTTTTGACAGATTGAGACTGAGATTAGAATGCGAGTGTTCTTAAAAATACGAGAATTGCCCCTCTGATATAAATTTTGAAATGTTACATAGGAATAATGGGCGGCCTTAGTACTCATCTACGTTAGATACTGGTGCCGATTCCCTTGTTCACAAACTAAACTAAATTTAAGTTCAGTGCATCTTTTTCTTTCTATTTCATTAAAAAAAGGACAGAAGATAAATTTTAGTTTAGTCCTGTCAAATTAATCAGCGCCTGACACTACTCCATACAAGTTTAGACGTGATTAAAAAGTTGACTACTAAAATTACATCAAATTACGTCAGGTGCTGACTAATTTGACAAGACTAAACTAATATTTATCTTCTGTCCTTTTCATAATGAAATAGAAAGAAAAAGATGCACTCAACTTAAATTTAGTTTAGCTTGTGAACAAGGGAATCGGCACCATTATAAGGAACGCTTGTCCAAAATGTCATGCTTCAAGACCAAGCTATTTATGCTATGCGATGTTTGTCAGTGCAAATAAGATTTTTATTAAGTTGAAGATGCCGCGTGACTCTGATGTTTCACTGCCTATGCGCTCTGCCTTCATTCACCCTCCCACGGGAAATGACACTATCATCCAAGCCGGAGACCACTCGCTGCATTTGCAAGTGTATCAATGTTTTAACACAACAGTAGTATCTTTTGCACTCTTTATCGGCAGTTCTACGAGTACGTAGACACCAGAGCTTTCAAAGGAAAGTAGGTTTTTACAGAGCATCAATATTCATGAGAGAACCCGCGACGTTTCTATTTCGAGAGGGCCAACAACTTCGTGTTTCACATATTTTCAATGGTTTTCTTTGTTTTATATGGAGCTATGTAATGTAATGTATGTATGTCAGGATTGAGTAATTGTACCTAGGTAAGTAGGTTCAACGTGCTATGGGGTTGGATCAAGTAAAGTCAGGAAAAATATTTTTTAAACAAATTGACTACCATTTTAAATTGTCCGTTTATTTAATTGACAGTTGTATGAAATGGCTGTATGGTGTGATTTTTTTTTATTTTGATCTGGACATGTAACGAAACTACTATACCATCAAGTTAGTAGGTATGGTTTATCAGACCTCAAAACTATTCCTTGTTAATGATGAAACAAAAGATCAATCGTAATAAAACATTGGACATCTCACAATCTTCACAAAATAGTGTTGTCCCGACACAAAAAATATTGCGGCACCTCAGTGTCACCACAGTGTCATCACAGTGTCACCACAGTGTCACAACAGTGTCACCAATATCGCCATAGTCGCCACAGCGTCACCACAGTGTCGCCGTAGTGTCACCACAGTTTCGCCACAGTGTCACCACAGTTTCGCCACAGTGACACCACAGTGTCGCTACAGTATCACCACAGTGTCGCCACAGTGTCACCACAGTGTCGCCATCCTGTCACCACAGAGTAAATACTTAGGTAGTAGGTACTTTTCATTTTCTTTTCCCTCACTCAGTATAATTTTAACCCAGAATTCAAATGACAGCGTATTCTTAACAACCGCAAAACAGTCATACGTGACGCATATTAATTTAAGTTTTAATGAAAGAGCCTAAATTCTGGAGACATTGCAACTGAGTTAATTAAGTTTGTTCCGAACAACTTGTTCGGTACACACAATGTGAGAATGATAGACGAATTATGAACACGGAATGTTAATGAGAATTGCACTGAGTTGTTGACTTTATTTTGCTGCGGGTAACAAGAACGTGTAGCAAAATAATAAAGTAATTCTAAGTCACACACACACCACATCACGCTTGTTTTCCGCCAGGGTTAGGCAGAGGTGTTCCTACACCCTGTATTTTTTTCTCTCTTGCTGTGAAAATGGAACTAGCTTTTATTTGAAAACGAAATTCCAATTCCAATCGGAATAAAATTGTTTGTTACTTTACAGTTCCATTTAACTAACAACTAATAAAATCTTGTTCATGGGTCTGATGATGGAGCCAGAAGGTGGCACCAGCTTCTGGCTCCATCATCAGACCTGGGGTATCATCCAGGACCAGAGTCCCAGTCAAGACGAATCAAACGAGCCCAAACTCGATGGGGTTGCGTCGTTTTATTACAGAGTTCCCATGGCTATATTCCTGCCCCATCATCAGGTCAGCTCCATATCAAAATTCCACTGTCAACCGCTTTACACATGCATGCAAAATTTCAGCTCAATCGGAAACCGGAAAGTGGGTCAAATTTAACTTGCAAGATTTCAATACAGACACCGGGACAGATGAAACTAAATAAAAGCTTGTAAATATAATAGTGCCACATATTTGCACCTAAACACGTATCGACATCAACTCGAAAAATTCGTGGAAATTTGTACCACAATATCAATTGACTACCTATTTAGAAAATCTACTTGATTTGCCATTTTATCTTTGCTAGAACACTTGAGAGTTTATTTATTTGTAGGTTTTCAGAGAACACTTCAGTGGCGGCTTGTGACTTAGTAATAACAGCCGCACGGGTCGAAAGATCAGGTTAAGCTACGCTTGCCGCGGTTGGTCCGTGGATGGGTGACCATCTTTACATACCAAGACCCCTCCGTGTCTCGGAAAGCACGTTCAGCCGTTGGTCTCGGGTGTCATTCGTGGATCTTTGACAGTCGTTACGGGTCGTCAGAAGCCCGAAAGTATGACAACCAGTCTTACCAAGGGGTATCGTATTACCTGGTAACTGGGTTGTGGAGGTCAGATAGGCAGTCGCTCCACGTAGAATACTGGTATTCAGCTGCATCCGGTTAGACTGGAAGCCGACCACCACTTAGTTGGGAAAAGGCTAGGCAAATGTTGACTTCAGGGTGATGAAAAGATAGTAACTATTGTTTTTTTATTCTACGCATTTTACCCGCCTTTCAGAAACACCTACAGTCCTATTTTGTTTCTTATCATCTGCTTGGCAGCAAAATTATTTACATCCTGCATAACCATCACGCCTGTAAACCCCGAAGGGAAAGGCGGAGGTGTACCTATAGTACATCCACATTTCGCCAGCTATGTTTAAGTACCACGTAATAGGTGGTGAGCCTAGTGCCAACAACCGGGCACAATTTTGTTAATCCAGACTCCCGACTGCTACAAAAACAAAAATACAAAATTATTTAACAGTCTGTAAAAATCTACTGGTATTTACGGTTTTCCCTTATTAGCTATGGTATTCCTACTCCTGCTCACGCAAAGATAGTAATGTATTCTTTCCATAATTTTTTCGTTTTCCGTTTCTGTAATGAGCAATACATTTATGTAATGTAAGACCCGCCGCGGTGGACGCTCCGGGCGTCGGGAGCCGCGTGACGACTCCCGGCCACCGTAGGCGCGGGCCTGCGGGCGGTGAGTAATGGGTAGCTCACCGTCCGAACAGGACCAGGCCCGTGCTGGACGGCGCGTACGTGTTCCACGCGCGCCTCAAAGAGATGCCAGCATCGAAGAGGGGGCCCAATAGGGCCCAAGCCTGCCGGGAAAGCGGGATCATCCGAAAGGGGTACCGCTGACCCGGAACATAAAGGGCCAAGGAAGGAACACGGGTAGGTTTTAGTCAGTAAGAGTCTGACACTCCCTTCCGCTCCACCCAGAGCGGACCCGCAAGTAGACCCGTGTCACTAGGATTCGAAATCCTAACTAATATTATAAACGAGAAAGTAAAGGAGAATGCCAAGGTTTCTTACAAGACTCGGCCAGAACCGACAAAGATGAACTATACACGGTGACATTTGAATCACAGTTTTGCTAGAACAAACGTTGTTTAGACCATGGTCTACTACTATTCTACAACATCCAATATTTTATTAAAACAATCTAATCTAGGAGTTCTCAAATTAGTCTTATGTTGCTCAAACGTGTAATAATGTTTAAAACATTAACTGTAACTTCAAAGTACTCATCACGGTAGCGATATTGCATTCAAGACGCGAGCGCCGCGCGGCGCAGCCGCAATGTCTGTGTTGTAGGGCGTAACGATAATCCCGACATTTTTAACATTGCCTTTTTGTGTTTTTTTAGAAAACCAATGACGTTTTTTTTTCTATTGGATGCTAATAGAATGGCTGTAGACCATTGTCTGAACAACGTTTGTTCTAGCAAAACTATGATTCAAATGTCACCGTGTATATCATAAAAAAGGAAAATAATCATTGAATTTGAAAGTATAATTAGTTTTCTATTAAAAGTACACCAAAAAAGGAATAGTTATTTAAAGTTGGCACATTATCCTCACATAAAAATATAACATACCTACATTATTTTAGAATGTATGAAAAAAAAAACACATGTATGCTTTTTAACAATTTAATAGGCAGGTTCAGGTTCAGTTTCAACAGCCAAGGTAAGTGGTCGAAAACCGAAGTCCGGAACACGGCAATAAACAACACAAAACTCAAAAAAAAAACACGGAAACACTTCGTCGCGCATGATAACACGCGGGAGAAGTAAAATAAAACTTTTTACAATGGCAAATACAACTTACAAATTAAAGTCTTACATCAAGTGTTATTTTATTTTATTTATTTATTGGTCTACCAACGATTGTTTACACCAGTTATGGGCATAAAAAACAAGCAAAAACAGATAAACAATAGTGTACAATCACTTATAGGTAAACTCAGCATGCAAAACGAAAGTTGTACGTACGATAGAGAATAAAAATTAAAAGAAAACTGCCAAAGCTGCAACTGCTGAAGTGTTGCCAGCACTATAATAACATTATTATATATAAACTATTCTAAACGGAATCGATTATCAAATTAAATTACTCTTAATTATTATAAAATATACAGGGTGTTTTTGACAGCCCTCCGCAAACTGATAGGGTGGCTTCAGTACATCATATTAAGATGACCGGTACATGAAATTCTTTCAGGAACATTCAGGGAATCCAAAAAACCAGATTTGTTTTATGGGGGGACATCGTGATCACTTACCTCACACGCAATGTATCGTTACCGTGGCAAAACGCACGTAGCGGACGGCAGCGCAGCGAGCTTGAGCGAGGCTGCCCCCGCCCCCCGCGCGCTCCTCGGCGCACCTGGGCCGCGTCTTTTATTACGTTACGTTACGTTACGGCATAATATTTTTTTTTCCTGAGAAAATTTCCAGTGGGATATGATTCAGAATAAGGAGCTGAATCAATCCTGTGTTTTTGTGGAGGGCTGTCAAAAACACCCTGTATATTTAAGAATATAACTAAATTATAAGAAATACGAATAACGACTTATGTAAGTAATAAATTCACATTGCTTCACATTCCCTTTCATAGCTTCATATTGAGCTTGTTTTTTATTGTAATTGATTTGCAATTGCAATTTCGTATCGATATTATGACGACACGTTTGGTGTAGTGGCTACAGTGGCTAAGTGTAGTCAGCGAAACCAAATGGTCCTGGGTTCGAATCCCGGTAGGGGCAAATGTTTGTATGATGAATATGGACATTTGTACCCGAGTCATGGATGTATATATATAATATGTATGTATTTACGAAAAAAAAAATGTATTTAAGTAGTGTATCAACCATCTGGTATCCATAACACATGCCTTAATTAAGTGCTTAACTTGGAACTAGATGGTGCTGTGTGCAATGTCAGACGATATTTATTATTATTATTTATTTATTATTATTATTATTTTATTTTGGTGTTGGCAACATATAGTACAAAATATAGTCGGTGCCACTATTTTGACTGGTGTGGGAAAAGGGGAAAGTGCAAATTATACCTCGAATCCCAATAGTTTCCACCTACCCTACCTACCATTCAACCTACCATTTCAATTTAAAGGACTTACGTTTCCAACAAGCCTAAGTTTTGCTATTACAATTAATAAAGCCCAAGGGCAAACATTGTAGATAGCAGGGGTGCATTTGGAAAAACCATGCTTTTTCCATGGCCAGCTATATGTGGCAGGTTCACGTGTGTCTAATGACCAGAATTTATACGTATTAGTGCCAAATAGAAGGACATACAATCTGTATAGCAGGTGCCTAGAATAATATCCCGTTCTGAGCCCATGATTGCAACGGCCAAACAACAAGCGGAGTACAACCCGAATTGACTGTAAAATTTTAAATTAACGTGAGCATAGCTGCGGACAAAAGATAGTTCTGTAATAAACCATATTATTTGTATAGTAGTCAACCGACGCATATGAATGAAAAAATTACCCAAATATTTGACATTATTGCCTATAAATCATATTTTATCTCCTTGGTTTCATTGAATTTTGACTTAGAATAGGTTAGGTCTCTAACTATGAGGTTGCTGTTTTACAATACTGGCCATTTGAAACGTAATTTGTGTATGACTGGCAGTACCTAAATACTAAATTCAAATGAACTTTATTAAAAAAATATGGAATTCTATTTTCAAATTGAGTCATTTGTTTATTGATTAGTGTTTTGTTTTCACTACATTTGCATCTTTTTCATCAATAAAAATACGAGTAACTATGAAATACGAGTTCCGTTGTGGTAGCAATGCCGCACAAACGGCTCGCGACTTTAATTACGTGTACGGACTGAACACTACAAATGAACGTACGACTCGTTATTGGTTTGAACACTTTCGCCATGGAAATTTTGATCTAAAAAATTAACCCCGTGGTGGACCCAAAACTAAAGTCAACAACGACGAATTAAAGGCGATAGTGGAAGCTGACGATAATCAACCTACGACTGAGTTAGCAGCAGCTTTCAACGTTAGCATCAAAACAATATTGGTCCATTTGCGTCAAATTGGCAAGGTAAAAAACTTGATAAGTGGGTGCCACACGAACTGGACGATCGCCAGCGCGACGAACGCGTTGAGGCATGCCTTGCATTGCTTAACAGACACAGAAACGAACGAAAGGATTATGAACCGCATTGTCACTTGCGATGAAAAATTTCTTCTTTCTGATAATCGTAAGCGGTCATCATGTTGGTTAGACTCTGGTTCAGCGCCTAGGAAATGCCCCAAACGAAAACTTACCCATAAAAAAGTCACGGTCACTGTTTGGTGCTCTAGTGACAGTATAATTCATCGCAGTTTCTTACCAAATAGCACCAGCATTACTGCGGAAGTGTACCTACTGTGAGGAACTAGACACAATAATGGAGAAGTTCGCAAATCTCCGGCCAGCCTGGGTTAATCGCTCGTCCCCGCTGCTCCTACAAGACAACTCTCACCTCATACGGCACAACAGACGGTCTCTAAGCTACAAGAACTAGGGTTGGAAGTTTTGCGTCATCCACCGTACTCACCAGACCTCGCGTCGACAGACTGCTACATTTACCAAATTTGGACCACTTCTTGGCAAGGAAAAAATCCAATACACGAGAGGCAGTACAAAATTCCTTTGAAGAGTTTGTTGGCTCCCGTACACCCAGTACACCTGACTTATACTATAAGGGCATTGTAAACTTACCACTGCGTTGACAGAGATGCATCGATAACTTGGGTGCATATTTTGATTGATAAAAAATAAAAATGACTTTAACTTTCTGTAAATAGCAATCTCATAGGTAAAAGAACTCGTAAAATGCTATTGGAGTTTTCTGTGTTCCCTCCAAAGCCTTTGATTGCGTGGACCATGACACGTCTTTGCGTAAACTAATTCATTACGGTGTTCAAGACGAAGCTCTCAGCGATATAAATTCATATTTACATAATAGGCACCAATGTGTAGATGGTTATGAGGTGAAATCTTCTGGGCTACCAGTTTAGTTAGGTGTACCTCAAGGCTCAATACTGGGTCCATTCTTGTTCTTGGTGTATATCCATTACTTACCGTTCTATTGGAAGGGTATCTGTGACGTCGTACTGTTTGCTGATGATACCTCTCTTATCTTAAAGTAGACAGGAATAGACGAGATTTTGACGACGTAATCAGTGCACTATCAATGGTTACGGATTGGTTTACCACAAATAACCTAGTTCTCAACGCCAAGAAAACAAAATGTGTAAAGTTTGCCTTATCGAATGTTAGAAATTTAGGACCCAACATCGTCTTAGATAAAGAGGTGCTTGAAACTGTAGACTCGGCAGTATTTCTGGGCATAACAGTTGATGCCAAGCATCAGCGGGGATCACATATATCAAGCCTAGCGGGAAGGCTCAGTTCGACCGCCCATTTCGTCAAGAAAGTTAGACAAAACACTAACGTTGATACAGCTCGGCTAGTCTATTTTACTTATTTTCATAGCGTTGTGTACTGCGGCATTCTGCTGTGGGGCAAAGCCGCTGATATTCAAAATATATTTGTTCTTCAAAACCGAGCTGTTCGAGTTATTTACCAGCTAGGTGCTAGAGTTACTCTGAGAGATTTTTTTAAAGATATTGGTATTCTCACGGTGGCATCACAATTCATCTTCGCCAACATCTTATATACTCGTATTAGGCAAAATATATACGAATACACAAAAAACAGTGATATTCATAATATTAAGACTACAAACAAGGAGAAACTACGTGCTCCCTTTCACCGGCTTCATAAGGTTCATAACTCATTTGTTGGGCTTGGTATGAATTTTTATATCAAGCTTCCATCTTCTTTGTTAGATTTGCCTTTTAATGCGTTTAAAGTAAAATCCAACCATTGTTCAAAGGCATACTATTCTATCAACGATTACTTAAACGATAAAAAACAGTTGGTCGCTGTGATCAACTCAAGACAATGTTTATGTTCTATCTCCAGAATTAGCTTACCTACTGACAAGTTATATGAGTTCATATAATTGTTTATGTTATTTGACTATTATTTCATTTATCATTGACATAATCTACTCATTTCAATGTTTTTTTTATGAGTTGTGTCGCAATATGTGGTTAACTAGCGACCTCAACAATTGATCATATTATTCTTTTGAGCAACCGGCAGCAAGTTCGTCATGCTCCCTTTGATGTCACTGCTTGCGGTAGCGTCGGGGGTCGGGTTGCCTCCTTCCCTCAAACATGGCGAGGGGGGTGATGTCTGATCTTTGCGTTATGCTTGTGAACGGGTGCTGCTTGTGGTGACAGATAATCTTGCAGACTATGGTTTTGTTATTGTTATTAGTAATTAACTGTTTCTTAATTTTACTTCGCAGGTCTTAGTATATCATTTGTGACTTCAAGTTACAGCTATATAAACATAATGCAGCGCTGCAAATGTAAGTGGGTACGCCCTTTATGCCTGGAGGCTTTTATTATGTATTATTAAGTCCTGTTTACGTTTTTATTTTTTAGCTTGAGTATAGTTTTTAATAAATTTTTTTGGTAGGTATATAGGCGTGTGCTAGCTGGCATATGGCAAATAATTTAATTTAATGATTTTGTGGTTCGTAATGTTAATTACTTACTACTGTCCAGAATCCAGTTCTTCTAACTGAACAGACAGCTGTTCTGCTGGGGAGTTTATTGCGCCACTTCTTCTTCTCAGCTAAAGCACTAGGAAATGGTGAAGGGCGGGCGTTTTGGACTGTATTATGTAATGTTGACGTTCAAATAGTGCTGATTCCCAGCCTAGATTGAATAAATGACTTTTATTTTTTATTGATTTTGAATATAATGCATCTTTTTTACAACTTTTGTTCAATTTATTTAAATTATTTGTAATTCTAATGATTAATATTATGTTTATTTTAATGTAACGATGACCTATAATTTTACCACATTTGTACGCCGGAAACGGCAGAATATTATGATCGTAATACATAATCCACATAATAACTTTAAACAACATTCTGACAAATAAATGCATTCTATTATATTCTATATTATTAGCTGAAATACACAGCACAGTATCCACAAACAACATTTTGACATCGTCACAGCGATGGTATAAATTTTTATTTACTCGACCGGCAAGAGAATACACAGGGGACGTCAAGAACGCTTTTCCAATAACAAGTGCTTATAAATGAAAGCCTTTATAGGCCATAAATAGAAAATTATAGCCGGATGACCGGGGTCGCTTTCACCGTATATTTAGAGACAATATCGTAGCATCAACGCGTTGAGTTAGTTTCGTTAGACAGGGGATAATTGCGTAAGATGTTCCGTTAATTAGATAATTTGGAAGGCAATTTATTAAGGGGCAGACAACATCTAAAGCGTTTTCACTGTCGGACTGCATAGAAAAGAAAGAGAAGCGCGATGACACAAAGTTGGTTTCTTATTACAAAATATGAAGCAATTCTCTATTTACAAGAAATCTATTGATTGGACTAAAAAATTAAAACACTATCACGTTAATGCTAAATGTTGCTTGACTAAAAAATTAAAACACTATCACGTTAATGCTAAATGTTGCTTGAAGACTAGTGCTGTGCACTTCTGTAAGTGACGAATTCACAATTCCTAAAACTGTATGTGTTTTTAGTTTATGTATGTCCTAGTGAGTAAGTCGTTGAAGTGCCATATAAATAAATAAGACGAATCTGAAGAAAACCCAGAATTATTGCATGGTTGGTATGGTTTTTAATCGTTATAAGATATCTTTAGAGGTATCTTCGTGACTTTTTTCTATCGTACCAAATTAGTTGTATTATGTTTTCAACACACTATCTAACTAGCATAATTATATCCTGAAGAATATCATATATATTTTCAGTTTTTTTTTTTACTGCAGTATATCATATATTTTTACGCATTATAAAACTCACGTTTAGGTCATGGTTTGTTTTTGTTTATGATAAAGTGTGCAGATATCATTGGGTGTCTGCTGTGACGATTCAGCCTGTTAAAAGGTTGATCGTTTTTTTACAGAATATTATTTTGTGCTTGTGATAATCAAAGTGGGGCTAGTTAAACTTTATCCGTCTTATTACAAAACACGATATTACTTTAGCCCGAGCCTAAATCTTCGATTTAGTTTTTGTATTTGGAACTTTGTTCCGACTTTAGTAAAGTTCTTAATACAAAATAGACAATCTAAGACCAGACCAAGTTGTCAGTTTTGTAATAAGAACTGTATTTCGATTTCTGTTAGGTTCTTATTTCAAAAACAGGTTCGATGGTTTAAACCATGTCAAAAGAAAAACCTTGTTTTGTAATAAGACCATATTAGTGTACAATTGACCTATATGTTTTTATATGGGTGATTTCAGTGTGTTTAACTCTTGATTGATTCATAGCCACATTTCGGTTTTACGACGGTATAAAGCGAAATGTTAGCTGACTGTACACATATTTGTTATTTAATCTTTGATCTTCCGACCGAGCCACTTCTCCAAAGTTCAGAGATAACCATCGACCAAGTCAAGACGTTGTCCTTCAAGTTAATTGTAAGGACTTATACAAAGGGCAGGCTCGGCTGTTCGGCGGCTCGGTGTTGGTAGTACTAAGAAGGTACTCAACGCCTGCCTCTCTTTTGTCTTATTCGCTTCAACACTTTGACGCTTCTAGACCAATTTCTTTTTATTCGGACGTCAAAGTTTTATTTTTATTGTTTAGTTTAAGTTGGCGGGAAGTTTTTAACAAAAAGTGTGGTTTTTCGTTTAGCGCGCGATCAAACGAAATGAAAATTCGCAATTTGTATTGGAAAATTGTTGTTGCGTTTTTGTTTTCGATTGGATTAGAAGTTTGACATAAAGTTTAAATTAATAAAAATTAACAGTCTTTCGGTTCCAGAAAAATTGTTTTTGTTTTTGATGGTAGCTTAACTTTTACTAAATTACTGATAACTATCCATCACGGTCATCATATAACTAATAATAATATGGAACAGGATAGCACCAATAACATAAATACAATGAAAATATATTTCACTACATTGTATGAACTTAATATACAAGGAATTTTGGTAAATTTTAATAACAAAATGCATTTATTGTTTTTTTATTTTATTATATAATATTATATATTTTACTATACTATAATATTCTAATATGATAAAAATGTCAGATGTAGGTCATATCGTATTGAAGGCTCTATGACTCTTCTTTAAACTTGTACTTTACTTACTCTATGAAATAATAATAACTTCCTACGTATACGTTTTCTACTAATAAAATAAAACTGATTACCTACGTCTTGTATTCATAAGTTACATACAGATTACAGAATAACATAATTAATAAATTTCGGTAGCATTGATATTTACCCAACCGGCACCATCCTACTGCATATTTGAGGCGGTGACACATTTTGGTGCAAATCAAAATGTTTCAGGCGCTGGGCGCAGATGCAGTCAGCTTCTCTGCAAGGAAAAACTCTATAATATAGTAAAGTAAAGATGGAAAATGTTGTGGGGAGAGTAGATCTGTTGAAAGAGACAGAGAAATATAAATTTTATTTTATGTTTGTATTGGAGACAAGAGTATTAGCAATTTGTTTAAACAGTAAATGTTATGAACGAAAAATAAACACATATTTGAATCAAATTATATGAATTGATCATGAAAGAACAGTGAAAATTTAAGAATACTGTTGCTTATAGTATTTTTTAAATAATTTAAAATGTCACCTTCATTTGTCCTTAAGATGAAGTTTGATTCTTCATTGTTGTCGCTGGTTACATCGTTAATTGGAGATGTAGCTGTTAAAAATACAAGTTATTACTATCATATTTTGATGAGTTTTCAATAACTACAAGCCAAGCAGCAAGCGATACATAACATTTTAGAAAAAAACAACTTTGTCGAGCGTTGTCTCTATCATTTATATCTGTGTGACAGTTTCTTTGTTAAACTCTTTGTGCAATTTTAACGCTCAGGTACTGTTCTAATGCTGACACACAAGTAAAAATATAGGTACTAAATGTGTTACAAATACCATGTGAACAGCGTTGCAACTTGCATGTAATGTAATGTGTTGCTTGATAATGATGACATATCCAGCATAAATATTAAAAAAGTAACCTTGTCTTTGTATTTTGTTGTAGCACTTGCACCAACCGTTGATACATCTGGCGCTCTCATAGCCACGACAAGTACACGTTCGGTTGCACTGCCTTAAATTACAGATGCGTTTCGTGGCTAATTCTGAATATTCATCAACAGAA
This sequence comes from Brachylomia viminalis, assembly GCA_937001585.2. NCBI lineage: Eukaryota > Metazoa > Arthropoda > Insecta > Lepidoptera > Noctuidae > Brachylomia > Brachylomia viminalis. The sequence continues at coordinate 19,690,933 of OW443299.2, forward strand.
TCTACAAAATAAATATATTTAGTGGGTAAAAAAGAAGAAAGGGAGAAACTGATTTACTTAGTATGAAAATTCATATCAGATAAAATAAGGAGGTATTTATTTTTTGTATTTTTCGGAAATCGGCATGTGTAGGGCCCGTGTGATACCGCCCTGTAACTGCGCTGTAACTGTAACGCATGCACACAGCGACATAGTCGTACGACACTGCCTACCGCATACGCAACGGGGCGATTTTGTTCTTTGAAAGTGGAGTATTCTGAAATACTGTCAAACTTAAATACCTAAAAAAACAAGTATGTATTAATTATTGAGCAGGATCGCAATTTTATTTGATTATTTATGTCTTTCATAACAGCCTCCTGAAATTTGACGAGGATGCAAAACAACACGTTGTAGTTCTGACAATTTTTTCAAAACTGCAGAAAGACTTTTCATAGCAAGTGTTAGATACCTTCTGTGTTTAGGAAGTAGTCACACTTGCACTGCCCCTTGATACAGACTCTACTCATATATAAACAGACAAGAAGAAAAGAACAGAAAAATAGGTACAAAGGTGATGCTTATTTCTAATTAAATCTCTTCCAGCATACCTGCGATAGGATAGTAGATTTAGGCATGTAGACAGCGTGTGTAAGAGTAAAAGAGAAAATGAAATACATACAATCAAAAACAATTTACTTAATAAAATAAAACAAATAATATGAGAATATACATAAAAACATACTCCTAAAAAAAATAACACTGGAAATATTAATAAATACGTCCCTATGACGAAGTGGAAAGATAGTGTTCTTTCACTCTTCTTTTAAAAACATTTCATTTTTTTTTATATAGTTATACATATTTAAGATACTACTACAATGTAGTACTAGTATCTTATAAAAGCATTTCTATTAGGTGCTAACTGAGGGGCAATTCCCGTATTTTTAAGACCGTTCGCATTCTAATCTCAGTCTCAATCTGTCAAAATTACAATCAATTTACATACATTTTTGACAGGTTTTTGACATTGATTGTCGCTGAGATGAGATTGCGACTTGAATTTGAACGTTTTTTAAGTACGAGAATTGGCCTACTGGAAGCACGTTTGAAACGAAAGACACTGATACTTAGAGTTTTGACTTATCATTTAAAAGAATACAATAAATATACATCTTAAATAATACCGTCTGCCAATTCGTAAAAACCGTGCGAACTGGGGCGGGTTGGTAGTTCAATACTACAGGAATCTTATATTATTACCTTCTGCGACGAGGGACTTGGCACACGTGCAGCGACCATTGACACAGGAGCCACTGGTCTTTTTAACCCATCTGCACACCAGGTCACATGCTGTCAAGTTACATTTACTCGATCTCACTGCAACTTCAGCCTCGGGATCATCTATATTAAATAGATATTACTATTTTCAAAGTACTTCTTAGTAGTTGCGTAAACTTAAAATAATATAAGATATAGTTACCTTGTTGTGAAACCGAGTTGTCTAGGTTAGGAAGTGATTTTTCAGAAACTCCATCTAAAACAGATTACACAATGGCAATAATTACTAGATATTAGAATGAAGTTTCGACTGATAAGTGGAATCAGTAGAATTAAGGTTCAGTAATAATGAAGCAGTGCAGGAACATCATAAATACCTTCTGCATTGAGGAAGTTGTCACACGTGCAGCGACCATTGACACAGGAGCCACTGGTCTTTTTAACCCATCTGCACACCAGGTCACATGCTGTCAAGTTACATTTACTCGATCTCACTGCAACTTCAGCCTCGGGATCATCTATATTAAATAGATATAACTATTTTCAAATTACTTCTTAGTAGTTGCGTAAACTCAAAATAATATGAGATATAGTTACCTTGTTGTGAAACTGAGTTGTCTAGGTTAGGAAGTGATTTTTCAGAAACTCCATCTAAAACAGATTACGCAATGGCAATAATTACTAGATATTAGAATGAAGTTTCGACTGATAAGTGGAATCAGTAGAATTAAGGTTGAGTAATAATGAAGCAGTGCAGGAATATCATAAATACCTTCTGCATTGAGGAAGTTGTCACACTTGCAGTGACCGTTGACACAGGCGCCACCGGGGAGCTTGAGTCTGCGACACAGCTGGTCACATCCTCGGAAGTTGCAGTCTTTTGGATTGCTTGCGACTTCAGTGTCCGGGTCGTCTGTTATAAAAACAATAAATACATAAAGCTTCTTTAATTATAGCGCAACTTTCTGCAATTTAATCAAAACTGCTTATTTTGTATTTTTTTGCAGTTTTTATTAAAAAAGTCACATGGTAATTAAAAGTAATTTCCAAAAAATCATTAATTACCATCAAAAACATTAACGTTAACCACAGCCGCGTTGACAACATACACCGTCGCAAGGACGAAAACTATTTTAGAAAACATGACTGTCTATCTTTATCTGTCTTTTAAAACTTGTACTACTTCGATACTAACACTCTATGCTAATGATACAGGTCGCTTCCTGTGGAGCATTTTTATAGGGAACGTTGCAACATCGGGACTTCACCAGTGCGGAAAGGATCTTTTGTGAGTCATTAATGAATGTTCAACCCCGGAGGTCTTTGTTGGTCTATACTGATAAGTAATTATTGGATTGCAAAATAAACGTTGTAAACATTGATTTATCAGAACTTTAGGAAGTGTTTCACAGTAGCAGACAGAAAGTTTTGTCGTAAGGTGGGTTCTATCACCTGTTGCGATAGTTCCTTTGTTAATTTATGTGTCTTGTCTTTCAGGGCTGTCCCGGTCTTCTCACATCAAAACATATTTTTTTATCAACTTACATTTGCAGTTTGAGAATTGACCGTTGATCGATCGATGTACTTTTTTAACTACAAAGTTAAGTTTGTTCTTGGGATAAATTCATTCCGACTATGGAACCCTTCAATGTGCGTGATCTGACACGCACTTGGCCGGTTTTTCTTAAAGAACAATCGATCTACGGAACGATTTAATTTTGCCAAAGTGATCATATTGTGGTTTGATAATGCCTGTTTTCCAAACTAATCCTAGTTCTATAAACTACTTGTACGAGGATGTCGTGATAACCAAAACCTTTGGCCGACATGGACATTGTAAGATTGACCTCGGTCGGTATTGGTAGCTCAATCTTATTTTTTTTAAACGATTTCAAAAAAGGATGAGGTTTCTCATTAAATGTCAGGTAATTAATGGCCTTTCAAAAAAATCCTTCAAAAGAGTTCCAAGTTACTGAAAGCCCGGTTGGTCTAGTCATCGCAAGTGTGAGTACCTAGTAAGCGTGGTGTCTTGGGTTAGACCCCCAGGTCTTGCAAAGAACTTACGAATTTTGTAGTTGCATTTCAGAGTTTGGATTTCTAAATTACTGTTTATGGCAACACTTTACTTTAAAATATCTGGCGACCCACATTTCGCTAGTTATTTATTTATTAAAACCTTATGCACAAGTAAAAAAAAATACTGTACAAAGACGGACTTAATGCCTGAGGCATTTTCTACCAGTCAACCTTAGGGTGATGCAGAGATATACCATGGCAGGTGCAACATACGGGATAGATAGCTCGGAAATGACTATAAAATACAAGAATAAATACTAATATAATATAGATACATACATATAAACAAAATAAACCTTGGTCAGGAGAAATAACTATCGGTAGAGGAGAAAACGAATCCAGCAACTCAGCGCTGGAATGTTTCAGCTAACTTGTGACGGATATGTTCACGTGCCTTCACTTTAAAAGATAACCGACTGGTTGCTGTCCTGATTTTCAGAGGTAGAGCATTCCAAAGAAAAACCGCCTGGACAAAGAAAGAAGAATGAAAGAAACCAGAACGATGAGAAGGACATCGTAGAAGACGATTGTTGGTGGAACGAAGATTTTTACTATGGGCAGTGCATAAATATTGAATTTGGGAAGTCAGTTAAGAAGGGGAAGTGGGTTTGTCCAGAATAGAGAACAACGTAGACAGAGCCCTCAATTCTCTGCGCTGATCAATGGGTAACCATTATAAAAGCAGTCGGTGTGCAGATACATGGTCAAACTTACGAAGATTGAAAACAAATCGAATGCAGCTATTGAGAAGACGGTCAAGTTTATTGAGGAGATCTGCATTCAGGTAATCGTAACACACATCACCATAGTCAATTATAGGAAATATGAGGGCCAGTACAAGCATTGCTTTTATGTGTGATGGGAGAGGGTTTTTCAACCGATAGAGCGACCGCAGCGTTCCGGTGACTTTTTGGTGACTTTTTGACTTACAATCGTGACCTGCTTTCGCCAGTCTAGACAAGTATCGACATGCAAACCAAGATTCTTAACATCAGAGCTAAACGGGTTGACTGAGTTGTCAAAGATTACAGGTGGCACAGTTAAGCCGTTCAGCTTCCTCATGCTGTAGGGGCTCCCCACAATGATAGCCTGACACTTTGCGGAATTAACCACCACCCCAAATCGATCAGACCAGTTTTTTACGACATCTAATTCCCGGTTTAGCTCCTTAATCACATCGGATATGTTACCAACACTTGCCCGGCAGTAAAGCTGCAAATCGTCAGCAAAAAGATGATACGCAGTCTGAAGTTCGGTGGTGATGAGGTTAATAAAAATGGACAATAAAAGAGGAGATAATATACCGCCTTGAGGGACGCCAGCTGCAAGATCACACCAATTTGACGAAGAGTCTCCAGCATAAACAGACTGCTGACGTCCCCAAAGATAAGAGGAAAACCACTTCAGTACCTCCGGAGAGACCATAAGATAGGAAAGGATGGATAAAATGACTTCGTGACTGACGGTATTAAAAGCATTGGAAAAGTCAATTAACACTAAGACTGTAACTTTAGTGTCTTCCATTCCCCGCCTTATATCGTCGGTCACTTTAAGGAGAGCTGTAACGGTACTGTGCCTGGGCCTGAAACCGGATTGAAATGGACTGATGAGAGAGTTGTGGTGAATAAAGTGGGAGTATTGTTTGTGAACGCTGGCCTCGAGCACTTTAGATAGAAAAGGAAGGGTGGAAATTGGGCAAAAGTGACTAGGAAGAGAGGGATTGGATATCTTAGGCAGGGGCCGAACAAGGGCTTTACGCCACAGAGAAGGGAAAACACCGGTGTAAGGGGAAACATTTATGATGTGGGAGATTGCAGGGAGTATTGATCAAGGAGGGAGGACAAGGAGGCTTTACGCCACAGAGAAGGGAAAACACCGGTGTAAAGGGAAAAATTTATGATGTGGGAGATTGCAGGGAGTATTGATCAAGGGGAGGGGTTGATCAAGAGCCATCACCATCATATATGGCGGCTAATATTATCGCAGTCCACGGCTTTGGATTTAATGGACAGGATAATCTTTTTGATCTCTCCAGAGTCGACTGGGGTGTAGACAAAGGGGTTGATACTGGGACGCAACAGACCAGCAAAGTAGTCGAGTGATTGACATTTGGTTAGACTATCTTCATTTGGAACAGTGGAGAAATGGCGATTAAGATCGTCCAAACAAATTATGTTAGGAAGGTCTGAATGTCTATTTATTTATTTATTTAACCATTTATGTACACACTTATATAAACAGACAAGAAAAAAATAACAGAAAAATAGGTACAATGGTAGGTAATGTCGCAATTTGCCGATGTCTAAAGTTCCAAGGAACTTCCAAATATCGGCAGGAGAAGAAGAAGTGATATTACTTAGAATGTGCCGGCGTTTAGCTTTGCGTATCATCTGATTACACCGATTTCTGGCAGCCTTAAAAAAGTTCCAATTGTCCTCCGAGCGATCCTTTTTAAATTTCCGAAACGCGCGGTCCCTCCGTCGCATTGCCATCCGAACTCCCCTGTTCATAGACGCTTCAACTTTATTTTCGTGACAGGACAATGGGTGTCATATAGTTTGACCACAAGTTATGTTTACTTTACGCCTCTTTTTTTTCCGGTTTGGAAAATCCTCATGGATGTCCACCGCCCTGGGGCGGGCGGCGGGGTCTGTCAGACTCTTACTGACTAAAAACCACCCCGGTGTTCCATCTCACACCTACGCCGGGGGTCGCGGGAATGTTCGATCCTTCCGCAACCCCCGACTGGTGTCTGGGGGGGAGTGAGCTGTTTGACTCCCCCCGCGAATTCTAAGAGGGTTGCGCGTGGAACACTACGCGCCGGCACCTCGGGTCCTGTGTGGGGGGCGACGGATGTTCCGAGTCCGTTGCTCCTGGAACCAATTAGAGGGGCTGGAAGAGGGCGTTGTCCGCCCTTCGCCCACGACCGGTAAGAATTCTGCGCGCCGGGTGAGTGGACGAGATCTCCCTCTCCCTTTCCGCAGCCTCTGCAGCAGTGTTGACGCCGGGAACCCGGCTACCGGTTCATGCGATACATGTACTTCCCGAAGCAACCATGCCCCGAGAGCACCTGCGTCGCCCGAAACGACAGGCAGCCGTGCCTCCTCCAGAGCCAGCGTTCGAGCACAGGCTGGACCGCCTCGATGGTGACGAGGGTGAATTGAAGCGAAGAGAGTGAATAAGGCGCGAGAGCCTGTCTCGCCATTAATTTACGCCCCTGTGCCCTAACCTTTGCAGAATATAAGCGTGATGTTATGGTAAGTTTAGTTACAATTTTTCATATTAAGTAGTTACACTGTGCCAATCATTATCAACCTTTCATCATTTCTTTATCTACTTTTACCTGTACTGTGTGCTAGGATAATCTTATACGTTTTGCAGTAAATTGTAGCCAACCCAATATTTTTATAGAGGCACGAGGAACAGGATGTAAAGTTCACTCACACCTCCATAGAAAAGTGAGGATCCTCCGAGCGGACGGGTGTTGTGTCTGGTGGGCCACTGCCCGACGATTGATGTCGGGACGTTGTATCTATGCTAGTTAGTGTCCGACCGAAGGTCTATTTTTGGCCGAAGCCGAAGCTGAAGGCGATTAATCGGCATACGCCACAACCTTCGGCAGAAGCCGAAGCCGAAGCCGAAGGTTTATAATCTCTTAGTAATTAATTTTGTTTAATATTGTCTACAAGTTATAATTAATATTAAAATTATTTCAAAACTTCAATATTGAAGGTTTTTATTGACTGTCTCATATAGAAGTTGATTTAGAGATGGTAATAAAAGTTTGTTATTTTCTGATTTATTAGTAAAAAATAATAATAACTACCGTAAACAAAGTAGGTATTGGTTATTTTATTTATTTACTAAACAAATACTTACGTTAGTATTGTCCTTTTCACTAGTTCACTTGTCTTGACGCGCATGCAATGTGATATTTGACAGTGACTCCCCGCGGCCTCTGCAAACACGACCGATCCGTCGCTCTCTCATAACGTCTTTCGTAACATTTCGTTCAACCTCGACGGTTGCTCGGACCTTCGAAGATGGTTTTTTTGCCCGAAGGTGGCCGATGCCGAAGCCGAAGCCGAAGCTTTGGTTGGACACTAATGCTAGTTAAGCAGTAATCTCTGCTTGCGCGATGCAGGATTTTGCGTGACGTCAGTGTGACGTAGCTCGCATGTGGCAATGTAGATATAGTTACATATTAAAGTATACATGGGACAGCTGAGTATTTTTTCGCGGCTACTATGTTACTGGTAGTGATTACATTTTCTGTAAGCGGAAATTCGTTTGAATTTCCGCTTACAGAAAATGTAATCAGAATCATTAGCTATGTTTATTTTTATTTAATCAAAAAAACTCCTTTGATTAATTCTAGAATATTGTTAAAAACTAGCTGATCCGACAAACGTTGTCTTGTCTAAACAATAGTTCATTGAAATATCCCATAGAAAAAAGGACTTTCAGTTTTTTTATTTTTTTTATACTCTGGGAATCTTTTCAAATGTTTCTTTCCCTAAAACCTTATTCGGACTGTTATGAACATTCTAAAATAAAAAATTGCCAAATCAGTGCAGACGTTTTTATTTATTTATTTATTAAAACTTTATGCACAAGTAAAAAAAATACTGTACAAGGGCGGACTTAATGCCTGAGGCATTTTCTACCAGTCAACCTTAGGGTGATGCAGAGATTTGCCATGGCAGGTGCAACATACGGGACGGTTTTTAAATGATTAAAAATGATGCCCTTCCCAAAGAACGGCATTTCGACTGCTGTTGGATGGGAAATTAGATGTTTTATCAACAAATAACTTTTTTTATTGTGTTTTTTTATTAATTCCCAGCATTGAAAATCGATTACCTAATTAATCATTAAATGACTGCTCTAACTATACAAAAACAAAAGGACACTTAGGCGTCGAAGTACATTTGGGCACGCCACAAGACACCGACAGAAGACTGTCAGCATTGCCACGTTGAATGGCAAAGATAATTCTTTGACCAAAGAACAACCCAGCCCTCTGGTCACGTTAAGTGTCGACCAGTCGGCAAAATTATTTTATAAAAGGAGTTTATTTTTATTTTTTTTATTCAGTAGGTACCTATGTTTGAGGTCACAAAAAAGACATGTGTCTGATAACCTAATATATATATTTTTTTATATCTATGAAATGATGTATACGTATAGGTGTATTTATACTTGTTAAATACATAAATCTGTTAGATATTAATTTTATAATGGTCAGCAATGTGTACAAACGTAGGACACTTACAAATTACTGCTACATCGGACAGAGGGTTAATTTCTAAAATGTTCATGAATCTCCTGCAACATATAACGATATTGATAGATTCCAAGTAATACACGATGCGTTATGTTTAGTGGAGTCTGTTAATGCCATAATAAGCAATATGTAATAGACCATCGTTGTCCAACGCTGTACATGCTGTGCCAAACTCTCGGGTTAATGACGCTGTTCATAGGAATTTAGTCAAGGTGCGTACCTTAAGTATTATTAGGACAAGTAATCTAACAATTGAGGTATTTGATCTCAGACCCTGGAGCATTTTATGCTTCCTACAGCCTCAGGCAAGTTCCGTACAAGTTGAGGACCGGGCAAACAATCTTCATGGCAGTCGTATCGAAGGGGTTTGCCTCAGTGAGAGTAGGCTTGTCAACCTTTTTTAAAAAAATAATGATCTTCTGATTCTGAACCTGAGAGAGGTTAAATAATGAGTACCTATCTACTATTTGTTGTTAATTTTATAACACGTTCTTTTTCTTTTTGATGGTAGAGTAACTAAAATGGGACTGTAATATACCAATAACGCAAAGAAGATTAAAAGTTATTAGTAGGTTTTTTGATTGAGATCCCCGAAGTTCTCTGGGTCGAAAATATTGCAACTTAGCTCTAGGATTACCAATTTCTAGGAATACAACAAATTACCAATCACAAAAAAAATGCTAAAAGGCTAAAAACGGGATGACTCCCGACTCTCCCGAGATGACGACTGAGCAGTCGATATGGAAGAAAAGAGATGTTGCACCGACCACAAGTAAATTGGGAAAGGGCAAGAGTGATGATGATATACGAATGTAGGAGTTTAACAAAACTTGTAACAATAAAATGCATTGTTTGTTTCTTGTATTTATTTTAATAAATAATATGAACAATAATATAAAATTAAAATAAATAATTTATTTTCTTTTCTTAGGTTGAAGGCACTTAAGGCTCTTGTTTGAACTTCTACTTTACCTACTCTATGAAACAATAATAACTTCGTTCGTACCATACGTTTTCTACTTTTGATATAATATACAAAAACAAAAGGACACTTAGGCCCTATGTACACACGTTTTCGTGCCGTAAAAAACTACGGTTTTTTCGCTGTGTGTAGGCACGGTCGTCAGTGTTGTATGGATCACTATGAAAGCTTGTTGACTGACACGTTTTTTCTACGCCGTGCTTCATACGGCGTACCGGAAAGAAACCGTGCCGTGTACAAAGGGCCTTAGGCGTCGAAGTACCTACTCCTCCACATCGTTGTAATCTGACTGGCGGCAATGTGTGTAAATAGTAGTAGTTTAGTAATTTACTAGTATACATAGATTACATATTCTATTTATAAGTTACATACCTACAGATTACAGAATAAATAATTAATTAATTTCAGTAGCATTGACATTGACTAAAGCGACACCATCCTCCTGCATAATTGAGGCGGTGACACATTTGGTTGCAAGTCACTGTATTGCAGGCGCTGGGCGAAGGTTCAGTCCGCTCCTCTACAAGAAAACAACAAGAATTAGAATTGATGGAAAATATAGTAGAAAGAGAGTCTGAAAGAGAGAGAGAGTAGAAATATTTAAAGTGACAGATAAATAATCTGAAATGGTAAATAAAGACAGCTGTTTTTTGACGGAGTGTAGTGAGCATTTGTCCAAAGGCAGTAAGCAAGTATTATTTCCTTTATAAAACTATTAATTCATATAAATTACATTTAAAAATAAAATATTTGAATAAAAATATGTGAAAAATAGTAGCCTACGGGTATGGCGAACGGGGTCTACGGTTGTATCAGGGTAAATTCGACGCTTTGTTGGTAAGTAGGTATGTGAATTAGTTAAGCAATTATAGGTAAAACCAAAGGCAATGTTAGAATACAGTAACTTGTAATATTTTAATATGTAAGCGGGCACGCCCTTTATGCCTGGAGGCTTTTTATTATGTATTAAGTTCTGTTTACGTTTTTATTATTTATTTCTGCTTGAGTATAGTTTTAAATATTGGCGGGTGCTAGCTGACATATCGTCGTTGTAGTGCGAGAAATCATTAAGTACAAAAAGCTGGTTTCGAGATAACAGCATTTTAAAGTTTTTTTGTTATTTTTAGCGCTCTAACACATTAACGCATAAAGTTACAAAAATGCTTTCTATGAACAATATATTGATATTTTTACCCTGCACTGTAATATTCAGTAAATTATGTAAATATTTTTACCGTTACTGAGAAATATTATAAAAAGTAAGATAGTTAATTCTAGCATACTAGGAAAATGTAATTTGGGTTAGTTAATTACCTTTTTGTGTTACTTAATTAATTCTTGGTATAGCTTTTATTCAGATACTAAGCAAATAGTGACTATTGCTCAAAGGTGGGTTAGAAAGAAAAAACATAATTTTAAAGTAAAAATCAGGTATTTAATACAAAAAAAAACACAGCATACAAAATAAACTATTTTTAATAGTTTATAAGTAATTGAAACAGGTCTAAATCGTAAACTGTTTATAATATGGTTTAATTTACAGTCAACCCATGACCACGGTATTCATTAAATCTTATAAACAGTACCTACGCGATTTAGACCCGTTTCAATAAAATTATAATTAATTATGAGTATCGTAAGTTTAAAAGTTTAAAAAAAAAAATAATGTACTTATTTCAATAATTTTAAAATACATGCAAAATCAAGTTAGCAATAGCAACGAATTAGTATTAAACATACCGAAAACAATTACAAAATAAAGAAGCTATTCTATCAAAAAATAACACGTCATCTTTGTATAAACATAATCTTATCTATCAATACAATCATGCTTCGATGCTTTATCTAATCTTTAAGTATCTTCTCCATCAGTATCTTCGAAGGTGTCTGGTTCTGGCAGCCTATCCGGTTGGTTGTTAACTGGTAAAGATTGAAACCATGAATGGAATTCAACCGGTATGATGTCCGTTCGGCATAGGTTTATCAGATATTTTTTTTTTGATTGTGTAATTTGGTAAGATTGACGTATACGCTTTAGGCACAATCACCTCACCAGATGTACCTGGAGCACCAGGATCTTTCTTACGTCTTGTCTTTTTTGTCGTATCCAGTATTGAGTACTCACCATCATAGCCGTATCTGAATTTTATTACGCCAGGATTAGTTGTTTCGTATCTCAGATATTTAACTTTAAGCCACTGGACCTTCTTGCCATCTTGAGCCATAGTTTTGTTCGAAATCAATCTTGCAGCTAACTCTTTGGTGTCGATGATGTCGTTATATTTTAACTCATAAACTTCATAAGGTGGTGCGTTCTTTCTATGTCTACTAGATCGGGCCCTCTTTGCCACATTCTTCCAGTCATTCATAGAGAAGATAGAAGTTCTCTTTCTTTCAGATTCTATAGCAGAATGCATTGAGTCAACCTCCATCGTGGGTGGTAAAAATTAAAATCATCCGATGTGATAGATGGGTTAGCAAAGTCTAATCCCGGTGAGTTTCGCAATGGCAAGCATGCTGATCTTGGTCCTTGCGTATCCAAATCGTAACACTCTGGCAAGACTGAAGGTGGCTCTGAACATCCTGCCAAATTCCTCAAAAATGGTGATAACGCATTGAATTGCACGCAATCTAAATCTACGTATTGCTTTGGTGTTTGATCAGATGGTGATAATAACTGCTGAGCACTTTTAGAAACGCATGGAGTTATCGCTGAAGGCATCAGTTCTTGTTCTTCTTGGAGATAAGTAGAAAAATTGGGAGCGACCTTTGTAGATGTCGATTTTAATTAAATTGTACCTTGTGAGTCAACGACGTCATCTTGATGCATTGGAGGTTGCAGATTTTGATTTACATTTTCATTAATGTTCAGTTCATGTTCACTCCGAGTCGGGCATAGACTCGGCGTTGGCTGTAAATTTTGAACCACTTCTGTATGAAGTGATTCGTCTTCAGGTAGGCACTTGTTGACGACCAAACGTTTTTTCCGTTTTCTGAAACCAATAAACAGATTATATAGCAGAACAACATAACACCACACCCAAACTCACACCCCCCACGCATCACCCACACTACCACCACCATCCGGTGTCACCCACATTACGCAATTCATCAATACAGGCAGAAAAATTAACACACATAAAACCACAACAACAATAGATACACACAAAACATACAATACACACACCCTCACGCCCTGGCATACACACACACACACACACACACACACAAACATAGACATACATAAACAAACATTCACTTTGATTGGCAGACAGAATAATTAGCTACTATTATTATGCCTAAAGCGTATACTTACTTGCACAATAAAAAACTTTTTTTTTATTGTGCAAGTGCTGGAAGTAAAAAAGATACATACATATTTTTTTTTCGAATTTTGTGGCAGTAGTGAAAGTATGTAGTGGGACCTGGATGTATTTTTCTTCATTAGTAAGCAATACTGTTCCACACTATGGCGACCAAACGTGCTTCTAGCGGCAGCAAGGCAGCAACCACGAGCGAATGATCGAGTCCCAAAGCGTGTGAACTTGTGAGCGTAGGTAGTTACTTAAATTTAGTATTTTAAAACTACTTAAGGCACAATACAAGTGGTTTTGCTTTAATTAATGTACTTTAGTTAGATTTTTAGAACATAATGACCGATAAACACGCGGTTACCTTAATTTATAAATTACTTAAGATCTGTTGGTGACTTTTACCGGACAACAGAATTGCATTTCATTCAAAGCTTTTTGTCTGCAAGAAATAACTAAGAGCCATTTAGTGGGTCGCCTCGAATTATATTGTATGCAAAAAGTAACTAAGTGTTGTTGGTGACTTCTATCGGATATTTAATTTAATTTCATGTAAAGCTTTCGTCTGGAAGAATTAACTAAGAGACATTATCAGTGGTTACCGTCGAATATATTGTATGCGAAAAGTAACTAAGTAGCTTTAATGACCAGTGCAGCCTGATTAATTGAGAAAACGTATCAATAAAAATTGCCATAAATTACTCAAGTACCATTAGTTAATTTTCAAGAATGATTTTTTTTCCATGACTAGTAGTTATGTACTTTTGACATTCTCGTATTATCTAAAATATTTAAAAAAACAGCACTTTTGCCTTTTCATAAGGTAGATAATGGGTTTAAAAGCACTTTGACATCATTAACTCATTTTGGCTAAAAATGTCACTTAGTGACTTCTCGCACTACAACGACGATATGGCAATAAATTTTATGTTTTTGTGATTCGTAATGTTAATTACTTATTACTGTATATAATCCAGTTCTTCTAACTGAACAGACAGCAGTGCTGCTGGGGAGTTTGTTCCGCCACTTCTTCTTCCAAGCTAAAGCACTAGGAAGTGGTGAAGGGCGGGCGTTTTGGGGGGACTGTCTTATGTGATAAAGTGCTGATTCTCAGCCCAGTTTGAATAAATGACTTTTGATTCTGATTTTTGATTTTGATTTTAAAAACATAATTGAAAATGTCACCTTCAATTGTCCTTAAATCGACGTTTGATTCTTCATTTTCGTTGCTCGTAACATCGTCTAGTTGAGATGTATCTATTAAAAAATACAAGAATTTATTTATTTAATAAATGTTCAGAAACTACACGGCAAGTACCAATTTTACCTAATGTAGTATGCCGTTTTATTTTTCATATGTACCTACCTACATATGAAAAAAACCGGTATACATTATGCATTGCTTTGAATACTGAATTGAAATTAGAAATTTTAATGACCAAGAGAAGCAGTCTCTTGGTCATGAAAATTTCTAATTTCGTTGCAAGCAAAGTATAAATATAGTAAGATATAAATATTATAAAAAAGTATATATATAGTAAGATATAAATATTGAAAAGTAACCTTTTTCTTGTAGATTGTTATAGCACTTGCAGTGACCATTGACACATGTGGCGCCTTCATAGCCACGACGGATACACTTACGATTGCATTTCGTTAATCTGCAGACGCGTCTCGGTGTAAATTCTGAATATTCATCAACAGCGTCTACCAATAAATTATGTTTACATGATAAATGGAGATTGAGACACAACGTATGAAAGATACTATAGAAGAAGAAGATAAGTCACTACGAGAGCAAACAAAGTTGTGAAATGATAAGGATTATTCAAATGCTGAATATGTGTCTGTGTTCTTTAAAGAAGTCCTTTTTGTAATAAACAAAATAGTGTTAATTATTGATTACCTTGTGTTCCGAAGAAGTTATCACACTTGCAGCGACCATTGACACAAGCGCCACCGGGGAGCTTGAGTCTACGGCACAGTTCGTTGCATGCTTGGTAGGTGCATCGTATTGGTGATATAGAATCTTCTAAATTGGAGAGAGTATTTTCTGTAACTGCATCTAAGAAAGGTTTTGTAACTACATTGAGTTCAAGGTGAAATCACGTTTGAAAGGTACTTTTGATAATTTATTGTGGAATGACTTTTGATAACTAATATTAGATACCTTCTGTGTTTAGGAAGTAGTCACACTTGCATTGTCCCTTGATACAGACTCCACTGTGCCAGCCGGTTCTCCGACATTGATCGTCACACGCTATGGAGTTACAACAGGATAGTGGAAGTGATTCCGCAGACTCAGTCATTGTATCTGCAAGAAGAAAGAAATACTACAGTTTTAGAAAGAGCTGGTCCAGTTTTAAGGGACAAAATAAAGATGAAGCAGATTTAATTTGTTTGTTTCTAGGATTTATAGATAAATATAATTAAATTTCTCTCTTGTCTGAAGGCTCTCATGATTGAAATACATTTTCTAATTCTTACCTTCTTCTAACAGGGAATAAAATTTATTGCAGTAGCAGTTAGCTCCTAGACAGGCACCGCCACGGAACTTCTGCTTACGACACAGTTGGTTGCACTTTTTGTTGTTGCAAGCTCTGGATGAAACAAAGTCTTCTTCGTTGGATTCAGAAACTGTATTAGAGAAAATTAAAAAAATATATGAAGATATAAAGTAAGTTGGAAACATATATAGAAGGGCAAATACCGACCAACAAAATAATTACTTTGATTTCTAACAAGGAATATTACATATACAAGGTGTTGTTTTGCATCCTCGTCAAATTCCAGGAGGTAACTATGCTAATGATTCTCGACACGAATCAATAATAAAATAAGTAGGTATTTATTTTAAAATTTTGTCATTTTCGGAAATCGGCATGTGTAGGGTCCGTGTGATACCGCCCTGTAACTGCGCTGTAACTGTAATGCATGCACACAGCGACATAGTTGTACGGCACTGCCTACCACATACGCAACGGGGCGATTCTGTTCTTTGAAAGTAGAGTATTCTGAAATACTGTCAAACTTAAATATCTAAAAAAACAAGTATGTATTAATTATTGAGCAGGATCGTAATTTTATTTGATTATTTATGTCTTTCATAACAGCCTCCTGAAATTTGACGAGGATCCAAAACAACACGTTGTATACCTTCTGTGTTCAGGTAGTTGTCACACTCGCAGCGACCATTGACACATGCACCACCGGGGAACTTGAGTCTGCGACATGATTGATCGCACGCTTGGTTGTTGCAGTCACTCTTTTTGTTTTCAACTTCAGATTCGGGTTCATCTATGAGAAAAAGAAATGTTATTAATTAAAAAGTTCTTCTTTACAAGATGCCTATACATACTTGAAATAACATTTACCTTGTAGTAAAACTATGTCTTCTGAGTTGTAGAGAGATTTTTCTGGTACCTCATCTGGGAAAGATTCATAATAAAATTATAAATGTGTAAATATTATTAATTACCTTGAATTCGCTAATAAATCCTTGATTGTCGATTCAATCATAACGTAGTCTTATATACCTTTTGTATTGGTGGATTTGGAACACTTGCAGCGACCATTAACACAGGCGCCACTGATGTTATTGCTGCTGCGACATTGCGAGTAGCATGCTCTAAAGGTGCATTTCTTTGGGCTCGTTGCAACTTCAACCTTATCTATGATGAAAATTAACGTGAAATTAGAACTTATTTCGTAGCTGCACAAGCTTAAAAATCTTAAGTGCGACAAAATAAATCCGTTCCAGCGTATAGTTTGAAATTGGAAGCACTTTAATGAATTTTTAACTGATATAGTACCTAATTTAAAAATCTTATATTACCTTCCGCAATGAGGGACTTGGTACACTTGCAGCGTCCATCGACACAGGTGCCACTGGTCTTATAAAGCCAGCGGCACACCAGGTGACATACTTTGAGGTTACATCTACTCGGCTTTGCTGCAAGTTCAGCCTCGGGATCATCTATGATAAGAAGATGTTATTAGTTTCAAAGTACTTCTTTTGTTGCGTAAACTTAAAATAATATAAGATAACGGTTACCTTGTTGTGAAACTGAGTTGTCTAGGTTAAGGAGTGGTTTTTCAGAAACTCCATCTAAAACAGATTACACAATGGCAATAATTAGTAGATATTACAATGAAGTTTTGACTGATAAGTGAAATCAGTAGAATTAAGGTTAAGTAATAATGAAGCAGTGCAGGAATATCATAAATACCTTCTGCATTGAGGAAGTTGTCACACTTGCAGTGACCGTTGACACAGGCGCCACCGGGGAGCTTGAGTCTGCGACAAAGCTGGTCGCACGCTCGGAAGTTGCAGTCTTTTGGATTGCTTGCAACTTCAGTCTCTGGATCGTCTGTTATAAGAACATTAATTACAAACAGATCCTTTAGTTATATCGCAACTCATGCCACTTTCTGCAACATTTTTGTAAAAATGTCACATGATAGTTAAAAGTTATTTCCAAAAATCATTAATTACTATCAAAAACATTAACGTTAACCACAGTCGCGTTGACAACACACACCGTCGCAAGCACGAAAATTATTTTAGAAAACATGACTGTCTATCTTTATCTATCTTTTAAAACTTGTACTACTTCGATACTAACACTCTATGCTAATGATACAGGTCGCTTCCTGTGGAGCATTTTTATAGGGAGCGTTGCAACATCGGGACTTCACCAGTCAATACGGCAATGATCTTTTGTGAGTCATTAATCTATGTTCAGTCCCTAAGGCCTTTGTTGGTAAAGTGAAACTGGTATGTAATAATTGCAAAAGAAACATTGTAAACATTGATTTGTCAGAACTTTAGGCAGTGTTTCGCAGTACCTACCTATTGAACACAAAGGCGTTGTCGTAAGGTGGGTCCTAACACCTATCGTGATAGTTACTTGGTCCAATATTGTATATGTGTTTTTTCTTTCTTGGTTGTTCCAGGTCATTTTTGCATAACGCATTCAACACCCTACCCTGGAGTTGTATTCGGGAGGCTCTGAAATACCATCGCGTGCCTCCCTACCTCCGCCGTACGGTAGGGGCTTATCTGGAGGATTGATGCGTCACCTATCGGGGACGTGACGGTGCCGGTCGGCACCTCATGTCGTGCGGTGTTCCACAGGGATCGGTCTTGGGACCACTCCTGTGGAACATCGGCTACGACTGGGTGCTGAGAGGCGAGCTCCCGTCGGGCGACGACTTAACGTGTTATGCGGACGACACGCTTGTCGCTGCCCGGGGGAGCTCGCACAGGGAAGCGACGTTGATAGCCACGGCTGCGGTGTCACAGGTGGTGAACCGCATCCGGCGCCTGGGCCTGGAGGTGGCCCTAAACAAGTCGGAGGCCATGGTGTTTCATGGCCCCCGACGTGCACCGGCGCCGGGATCACACATCGTGGTCAGCGGGGCCCGGATAGCTGTCGAGTCCACCATGAAGTATCTGGGATTGGTGCTCGACAGCCGATGGGGATTCGGGCCCCACTTCCGGCGGCTGGCGCCCAAGCTGATGGGTGCAGTGGGCGCGCTTTCAACGTTGCTTCCTAACTTGGGGGGCCCGAGCGCCGCCTGTAGGCGGTTGTACGTGGGAATCGTGCGGTCCATGGCCCTGTATGGGGCCCCTGTGTGGGCGATGGAAATGACGGCCGGCACTCTCGCCATTCTGCGCAAACCGCAGAGGGCGATGGCCGTCAGAGTCGTCCGCGGGTACCGCACGATTTCCTACGAGGCGGCTTGCGTCCTGGCTGGATCCCCGCCCTGGGACCTAGAGGCGAAAGTACTCGCGTCGCGTCGTCGAGGAAGAGCGGGCACGGGGCTCGAGGCTGGTGCAGCGGCAGATCGCGCTGCGCCGAGAGGAGCTCCATCAGGTCTTGGTGGCGGAATGGCGGCTAAGGCTTCTGCGCCCTACCGCCGGCCTCGCTACCGTTGAGGCGATCCGGTCAGTACTCGACGACTGGCTCGGGAGAAGGCACGGCTCCCTGTCGTTTAGGGTGACGCAGGTGCTGTCGGGGCACGGCTGCTTCGGCAAGTATCTGTGCCGCATAGGCAGGGAGCCGGACGCTCGGTGCCACCATTGCGTCAATTGCGGGGAGGACACGGCGCAACACACGCTCGCCGAGTGTGTTGCTTGGGAGGAGCAGCGCCGTGTCCTCACAAATGCAGTAGGAGGCGATCTGTCGCTGCCGGCCGTAGTGCGGAGGATGGTCGGTAGCGCAGAGTCGTGGGACGCGGTGGTGTCCTTCTGCGAGGACGTGATGTCGCAGAAGGAAACTGCGGAACGGGAGAGGGAGATCTCGACTCCCTTCCCCGGCCGCAGAAGGCGCACCGGGCGCAGGAGAACGGTGGACAACGCCCTTTTCCAGCCCCCATGAATGGGTCCAGGGGCGTGGGACTTGGGGAAGTCCTCGCCCCCGCGAAGGTGCATGCGGGTGTCGGCGCGCGCCTCTGAGGCGATGCACGGAGTAGTTAAACACCTCACTACCCCGTGCAGGAGACGAGGCCCGGACAGACCAGACCAGCACTAGTGTGGGGCTGCGGAAGAATTTCGATTCCCGCGGCCCCGCGCGCACGTGCGAGGAGACACCGGGGTGGTTTTAGCCGGTAAGAGTCCAGCACGCCCCTCTGCCTTTTCCCCAGGTGGAGGTAGTCCATGAGGATTTCCCCCCGTAAAAAAAAAAAAAAGTTTATTTTTGCATCGGGAGGACACGGCGTGGCATACGCTGGCAGAGTATGCTGCTTGGGAGGAGCCGCACCGTGCCCTCATCTCAGAAGTAGGCAGTGACTTGTCGCTGCTGGCCGTAGTCGGTTCGATGGTCGGCAGCGACGAGTCTTGGGACGCGGTGATTTCCTTCTGCGAAACAGTCGTCTCGCAGAAGGAGGCTGCGGAAAGGGAGAAGGAGATCTCGTCCACTTACCCGGCCCGCAGAAGGCGCACCGGGCGTCGGCGGAGGGCGGACAACGCCCTCTTCCAGCCCCCCTAAATGGGTCCAGGGGCGACGGACTCGGTGACGTCCGTCGCCCCCCATACATCCGAGGTGGCGGCGCGTAGTGTTCCACGCGCGCCCCTCTTAGACGTCGCGGGGGAGTCAAACACCTCACTCCCCCCTCCAGACCCGAAGAGGCCCGCAGCGGCGGGCCGGCACCAGTCGGGGGTTGCGGAAAGATCGTACGTTCCCGGGACCCGCGGCGTAGGTGTGAGATGGAACACCGGGGTGGTTTTTAGTCAGTAAGAGTCTGACAGACCCCGCCGCCCGCTCCAGGGCGGCGGACATCCATGAGGATTTTCACCACGGAAACAAAAAAAAAAGGTCTTTTTTGCGACCACATTTCACCAATAATCTGCAAAATTCAGTAAAGTTTAGGAGAAAGCAAATGTTTGTAGAATCTATATTTATATGGGAAATTATATGTGCGGCAACAAAAGTTTTATTTAGCACCTGCAACCTAGCGTCTTTTTTATATGTAGGCGACGAGTTAATAGAACAGCTTCAATTATATTAATTCATCATCTTTACTATTCCAACAGAATATCAAAAAACCAGCGTCAATTTACGAGCGTAAATTAATATGACTCCGAGCTACCGATAAATATATTTACTTCTGATTTGATAACTCAGCGACTAATGTTGTAAGTGAGCTACTTTATATATTTTAGAGATTCAACATCTGTCTGCTAATAAAATCAAATTCCAGTCTCAAAATTAGCAATCAAAGTTTTTCATTCAACAACTAAATTATTAAATCATATTCTTTTTTCGTGAAAGTTTGCAACACCAGCGCGGGAGTGTACCTGACGCTCGTTGGGAATCAGAGGGGCGCGACTTCCAAATATCGGCAGGAGAAGAAGAAGTGATATTACTTAGAATGTGTCGGCGTTTAGCTTTGCGTATCATCTGATTACACCGATTCCTGGCAGCCTTAAAAAAGTTCCAATTGTCCTCCGAGCGAGCCTTTTTAAATTTCCGAAACGCGCGGTCCCTCCGTCGCATTGCCATCCGAACTCCCCTGTTCATAGCCGCTTCAACTTTACACAAGTTATGTTTACTTTACGTCTCTTTTTTTTTCCGGTTCGGAAAATCCTCATGGATGTTCTACGCCCTGGGGCGGGCAGCGGGGTCTGTCAGACTCTTACTGACTAAAAACCACCCCGGTGTTCCATCTCACACCTACGCCGGGGGTCGCGGGAATGGTCGATCCTTCCGCAACCCCCGACTGGTGTCTGGGGGGGGGGGGGGAGTGAGCTGTGTGACTCTCCCCGCGACTTCTAAGAGGGTTGCGCGTGGAACACTACGCGCCGGCACCTCGGGTCCTGTGTGGGGGGCGACGGATGTTCCGAGTCCGTTGCTCCTGGAACCAATTAGAAGGCTGGAAGAGGGCGTTGTCCGCCCTCCGCCCACGACCGGTGAGCCTTCTGCGCGCCGGGTGAGTGGACGAGATCTCCCTCTCCCTTTCCGCAGCCTCCGCAGCAGTGGTGACGCCGGGAACCCGGCTACCTGTTCATGCGATACATGTACTTCCCGAAGCAACCATGCCCCGAGAGCACCTGCGTCGCCCGAAACGACAGGGAGCCGTGCCTCCTCCAGAGCCAGCGCTTGAGCACACGCTGGACCGACTCGATGGTGACGAGGGTGAAGTGAAGTGAAGAGAGTGAATAGGGCGCGAGAGCCTGTCTCGCCATTAATTTACGCCCCTGTGCCCTAACCTTTGCAGAATATAAGCGTGATGTTATGGTAAGTATAGTTACAATTTCTCATAAGTAATTACACTGTGCCAATCATTATCAACCTTTCATCATCTACTTTTACCTGTACTGTGTGCTAGGATAATCTTATACGTTTTGCAGTAAATTGTAGCCAACGCAATGTTTTTATAGAGGCACGAGGAACAGGATGTAAAGTTCACTCACACCTCCATAGAAATGTGAGGATCGTCCGAGCAGACGGGTGTTGTGTCTGGTGGGCCACTGCCCGACGATTGATGTCGGGATGTTGTATCTATGCTAGTTAGTGTCCGACCGAAGGTCTATCTTTGGCCGAAGCCGAAGCCGATTAATCGGCATATGCCACAACCTTCGGCAGAAGCCGAAGCCGAAGGTTTATAATCTCTCAGTAATTAATTTTGTTCAATATTGTCTACAAGTTACAATTAATATTAAAATTATTTCAAAACTTCAATATTGAAGGTTTATATTGACTGTCTCTTAGAGAAGTTGATTTAGAGATGGTAATAAAAGTTTGTTATTTTGTGATTTATTAGTAAAAAATAATAATAACTACCGTAAACAAAGTAGGTATTGGTTATTTTATTTATTTACTAAACAAATACTTACGTTAGTATTGTCCTTTTCACTAGTTCACTTGTCTTGACGCGCATGCAATGTGATATTTGACAGTGACTCCCCGTGGCCTCTGCAAACTCGACCGATCCGTCGCTCTCTCTTATCGTCTTTCGTAACATTTCGTTCAACCTCGACGGTTGCTCGGACCTTCGGCGAAACCTTCGGCTTCGGCCGGGGTTTGGGCCGAAACCGAAGGTTTCGCCGAAGATGGTTTTTTTGGCCGAAGGTGGCCGATGCCGAAGTCGAAACCGAAGCTTCGGTCGGACACTAATGCTAGTTAAGCAGTAATCTCTGCTTGCGCGATGCAGGATTTTGCGTGACGTCAGTGTGACGTAGTTCGCATGTGGCAATGTAGATACAGCTACATATTAAAGTATACATGGGACAGCTGAGTATTTTTTCGCGGCTACTATGTTACTGGTAGTGATTACATTTTCTGTAAGCGGAAATTCAAACGAATTTCCGCTTACAGAAAATGTAATCAGAATCATTAGCTATGTTTATTTATATTTAATCAAAAAAACTCCTTTGATTAATTCTAGAATATTGTTAAAAACTAGCTGATCCGACAAACGTTGTCTTGTCCAAACAATAGTTCATTGAAATATCCCATAGAAAAAAGGACTATCAGTTTTTTTAATTTTTTTATATTCTGGGAATCTTTTCAAATGTTTCTTTCCCTAAAACCTTATTCGGACTGTTATGAACGTTCTTAAATAAAAAATTGCCAAATCAGTGCAGATGTTTTTATTTATTTATTTATTAAAACTTTATGCACAAGTAAAAAAAATACTGTACAAGGGCGGACTTAATGCCTGAGGCATTTTCTACCAGTCAACCTTAGGGTGATGCAGAGATGTACCATGGCAGGTGCAATATACGGGACGGTTTTTAAATGATTAAAAATGATGCCCTTCCCAAAGAACGGCATTTCGACTGCTGTTCGATTGGAAATTAGATGTTTTATCAACAAATAACTTTTTTATTGTGTTTTTTTATTAATTCCCATCATTGAAAATCGATTACCTAATTAATCATTAAATGACTGCTATAACTATACAAAAACAAAAGGACACTTAGGCGTCGAAGTACAATTGGGCACGCCACAATTTGCGGTGATAAGTCCCCTTTGAGGAGTGGCTTGAGAGGTGCCACGGCGTCTTCACCTTCCGCCTGACGCAGGTCCTCACCGGACACGGTTGCTTCAGGAGGTTCCTATTCCAGACAAAGCGGGAGAAAATGCCCGGGTGTCACCATTGTGTGGATCGCCTGGAGGACACGGTGGGGCATACGGTGGAGATCTGCACGGCTTGGGCGGAGCACCGCCGCGTTCTAGGGGAGTCGATTGGCGGTGACGATCTCTCGCGTCCGGCCCTGGTCCAGGCCATGGTACGGAGTGAAGCTGTCACCTCCTTTTGCGAAGCAGTAATGCTCGCGAAGGAGGCGGCGGAACGCGTTAGGGAGAGGCAATATTCTCGCCCACACGCCCCTAGCCGCCACTGGAGACGCCCTGGGTGTCGGGAATCACAAGCCGATTCCCGGCCACTGTAGGCGCGGGCTTGCGGACGGCGAGCAATAATAAATAATATAATAGTAAATTTATTTTCAGACGAAACACATTTAAGGTTCACAAAACAATTTTCAACTAAAAATTAACATTGCAGTAAGAGTCTGACACGCCCTCCCGCTCCGCCGAGAGCTCATGATGATTTCACACCCTTTAAAAAAAAAGCGTCGAAGTACTCGTCCGCATCTCTGTCCTCCGAAAACGTGCCCAGAAGACTGTCAGCATTGCCACGTTGAATGGCAAAGATAATTCTTTGACCAAAGAACAACCCAGCCCTCTGGTCACGTTAAGTGTCGACCAGTCGGCAAAATTATTTTATAAAAGGAGTTTTATTTTTATTTTTTTATTCAGTATGTTAGAGGTCACAAAAAAGACATGTCTGATAACCTAATATTTTTTTTTTATATCTATGAATTGATGTATACGTATAGGTGTATTTATACTTGTTAAATACATAAATCTGTTAGATATTAATTTTATAATGGTCAGCAATGTATACAAACGTAGGACAGTTAAAAATTACTGCTACATCGGACAGAGGGTTAATTTCTAAAATGTTCATGAATCTCCTGCAACATACAACGATATTGATAGATTCCAAGTAATACACGATGCGTTATGTTTAGTGGAGTCTATTAATGCCATATTAAGTAATATGTAATAGACCATCGTTGTCTAACGCTGTACATGCTGTGCCGAACTCTCGAGTCAATGACGCTGTTCATAGGAATTTAGTCAAGGTGCGTACCTTAAGTATTATTAGGACAAGTAATCTAACAATTGAGGTATTTGATCTCAGACCCTGGAGCATTTTATGCTTCCTACACCCTCAGGCAAGTTCCGTACGAGTTGAGGACCGGGCAAACAATCTTCATGGCAGTCGTATTGAAGGGGTTTGCCTCGGTGAGAGTAGGCTTGTCAACCTTTTTTAAAAAAATAATGATCTTCTGATTCTGAACCTGAGAGAGGTTAAATAATGAGTACCTATCTACTATTTGTTGTTAATTTTATAACACATTCTTTTTCTTTTTGATGGTAGCTTAACTAAAATGGGACTGTAATATACCAATAACGCAAAGAAGATTAAAAGTTATTAGTAGGTTTTTTGATTGAGATCCCCGAAGTTCTCCGGGTCGAAAATATTGCAACTTAGCTGTAGGATTACCAATTTCTAGGAATACAACAAATTACCAATCACAAAAAAAATGCTAAAAGGCTAAAAACGGGATGACTCCCGACTCTCCCGAGATGACGACTAAAAGAGCAGTCGATATGGAAGAAAAGAGATGTTGCGCCGACCACAAGTAAATTGGGAAAGGGCAAGAGTGATGATGATATACGAATGTAGGAGTTTAACAAAACTTGTAACAATAAAATGCATTGTTTGTTTCTTGTATTCATTTTAATAAATAATATGAACAATAATATAAAATGAAAATAAATAATTTATTTTCTTTTCTTAGGTTGAAGGCACTTAAGGCTCTTGCTTGAACTTCTACTTTACCTACTCTATGAAACAATAATAACTTCGTTCGTACCATAAGTTTTCTACTTTTGATATAATATACAAAAACAAAAGGACACTCAGACCCTATTTACACACGAGTTTTCTTGTCGTGAAAAACTACGGTTTATTCGCCGTGTGTAGGCACGGTCGTCAGTGTTGTATGGATCACTATGGAAGCTTGTTGACTGACACGTTTTTTCTACGCCGTGCTTCATACGGCGTACCGGAAAGAAACCGTGCCGTGTACTAAGGGCCTTAGGCGTCGAAGTACCTACTCCTCCACATCGCTGTAATCTGACTGGCGGCAATGTGTGTAAATAGTAGTAGTTTAGTAATTTACTAGTATACATAGATTACATATTCTATTTATAAGTTACATACCTACAGATTACAGAATAAATAATTAATTAATTTTAGTAGCATTGACATTGACTAAAGCGACACCATCCTCCTGCATAATTGAGGCGGTTACACATTTGGTTGCAAGTCACTGTGTTGCAGGTTTGCTCCGTGGTCAGCTCCTATAGGTACGAGAAAACAACAAGAGTTAGAATTGATGGAAAATGTAGTAGAAAGAGAGTAGAGCTGCTGAAAGAGAGAGAGTAGAAATATTTAAAGTGACAGATAAATAATCTGAAACGTTAAATAAAGACAGCTGTTTTTTGACGGAGTGTAGTGAGCATTTGTCCAAAGGCAGTAAGCAAGTATTATTTCCTTTATAAAACTATTAATTCATATAAATTACATTTAAAAATAAAATATTTGAATAAAAATATGTGAAAAATAGTAGCCTACTGGTATGGCGAACGGGGTCTACGGTTGTATCAGGGTAAATTCACGCTTTGTTGGTAAGTAGGTATGTGAATTAGTTATGCAAATAAAGGTAAAACCAAAGGCAATGTTAGAATACTACTTGTAATATTTTAATATGTAAGCGGGCACGCCCTTTATGCCTGGAGGCTTTTATTATGTATTAAGTTCTGTTTACGTTTTTATTATTTATTTCTGATTGAGTATAGTTTTAAATATTGGCGGGTGCTAGCTGAAATATGGCAATAAATTTTATGTTTTTGTGTTTCGTAATGTTAATTACTTATTACTGTATAGAATCCAGTTCTTCTAACTGAACAGACAGCAGTGCTGCTGGGGAGTTTGTTCCGCCACTTCTTCTTCCCAGCTAAAGCACTAGGAAGTGGTGAAGGGCGGGCGTTTTGGGGGGACTGTCTTATGTGATAAAGTGCTGATTCTCAGCCCAGTTTGAATAAATGACTTTTGATTCTGATTTTTGATTTTGATTTTAAAAACATAATGAAAATGTCACCTTCAATTGTCCTAAAATCGACGTTTGATTCTTCATTTTCGTTGCTGGTAAAATCGTCTAGTTGAGATGTATCTATTAAAAAATACAAGAATTTATTTATTTAATAAATGTTCAGAAACTACACGGCAAGTACCTAATGCCTAAACTTTACCTAATGTAGTATGTCGTTTTATTTTTCATATGTACCTACCTACATATGAAAAAAACCGGTATACATTATGCATTGCTTTGAATACTGAATTGAAATTAGAAATTTTAATGACCAAGAGAAGCAGTCTCTTGGTCATGAAAATTTCTAATTTCGTTGCAAGCAAAGTATAAATATAGTAAGATATAAATATTATAAAAAAGTATATATATAGTAAGATATAAATATTGAAAAGTAACCTTTTTCTTGTAGATTGTTGTAGCACTTGCAGTGACCATTGACACATGTGGCGCCTTTATAGCCACGACGGATACACTTACGATTGCATTTCGTTAATCTGCAGACGCGTCTTGGTGTAAATTCTGAATATTCATCAACAGCGTCTACCAATAAATTATGTTTACATGATAAATGGAGATTGAGACACAACGTATGAAAGATACTATAGAAGAAGAAGATAAGTCACTACGAGAGCAAACAAAGTTGTGAAATGATAAGGATTATTCAAATGCTGAATATGTGTCTGTGTTCTTTAAAGAAGTCCTTTTTGTAATGAACAAAATAGTGTTAATTGTTGATTACCTTCTGTTCCGAAGAAGTTATCACACTTGCAGCGACCATTGACACAAGCGCCACCGGGGAGCTTGAGTCTACGGCACAGTTCGTTGCATGCTTGGTAGGTGCATCGTATTGGTGATATAGAATCTTCTAAATTGGAGAGAGTATTTTCTGTAACTGCATCTAAGAAAGGTTTTGTAACTACATTGAGTTCAAGGTGAAATCACGTTTGAAAGGTACTTTTGATAATTTATTGTGGAATGACTTTTGATAACTAATATTAGATACCTTCTGTGTTTAGGAAGTAGTCACACTTGCATTGTCCCTTGATACAGACTCCACTGTGCCAGCCGGTTCTCCGACATTGATCGTCACACGCTATGGAGTTACAAGAGGATAGTGGAAGTGATTCCGCAGACTCAGTCATTGTATCTGCAAGAAGAAAGAAATACTACAGTTTTAGAAAGAGCTGGTCCAGTTTTAAGGGACAAAATAAAGATGAAGCAGATTAAATTTGTTTGTTTCTAGGATTTATAGATAAATATAATTAAATTTCTCTCTTGTCTGAAGGCTCTCATGATTGAAATACATTTTCTAATTCTTACCTTCTTCTAACAGGGAATAAAATTTATTGCAGTAGCAGTTAGCTCCCAGACAGGCACCGCCACGGAACTTCTGCTTACGACACAGTTGGTTGCACTTTTTGTTGTTGCAAGCTCTGGATGAAACAAAGTCTTCTTCGTTGGATTCAGAAACTGTATTAGAGAAAATTAAAAAAATATATGAAGATATAAAGTAAGTTGGAAACATATATAGAAGGGCAAATACCGACCAACAAAATAATTACTTTGATTTCTAACAAGGAATATTACATATACAAGGTGTTGTTTTGCATCCTCGTCAAATTCCAGGAGGTAACTATGCTAATGATTCTCGACACGAATCAATAATAAAATAAGTAGGTATTTATTTTAAAATTTTGTCATTTTCGGAAATCGGCATGTGTAGGGTCCGTGTGATACCGCCCTGTAACTGCGCTGTAACTGTAATGCATGCACACAGCGACATAGTTGTACGGCACTGCCTACCACATACGCAACGGGGCGATTCTGTTCTTTGAAAGTAGAGTATTCTGAAATACTGTCAAACTTAAATATCTAAAAAAACAAGTATGTATTAATTATTGAGCAGGATCGTAATTTTATTTGATTATTTATGTCTTTCATAACAGCCTCCTGAAATTTGACGAGGATGCAAAACAACACGTTGTATACCTTCTGTGTTCAGGTAGTTGTCACACTCGCAGCGACCATTGACACATGCACCACCGGGGAACTTGAGTCTGCGACATGATTGATCGCACGCTTGGTTGTTGCAGTCACTCTTTTTATTTTCAACTTCAGATTCGGGTTCATCTATGAGAAAAAGAAATGTTATTAATTAAAAAGTTCTTCTTTACAAGATGCCTATACATACTTGAAATAACATTTACCTTGTAGTAAAACTATGTCTTCTGAGTTGTAGAGAGATTTTTCTGGTACCTCATCTGGGAAAGATTCATAATAAAATTATAAATGTGTAAATATTATTAATTACCTTGAATTCGCTAATAAATCCTTGATTGTCGATTCAATCATAACGTAGTCTTATATACCTTTTGTATTGGTGGATTTGGAACACTTGCAGCGACCATTAACACAGGCGCCACTGATGTTATTGCTGCTGCGACATTGCGAGTAGCATGCTCTAAAGGTGCATTTCTTTGGGCTCGTTGCAACTTCAACCTTATCTATGATGAAAATTAACGTGAAATTAGAACTTATTTCGTAGCTGCACAAGCTTAAAAATCTTAAGTGCGACAAAATAAATCCGTTCCAGCGTATAGTTTGAAATTGGAAGCACTTTAATGAATTTTTAACTGATATAGTACCTAATTTAAAAATCTTATATTACCTTCCGCAATGAGGGACTTGGTACACTTGCAGCGTCCATCGACACAGGTGCCACTGGTCTTATAAAGCCAGCGGCACACCAGGTGACATACTTTGAGGTTACATCTACTCGGCTTTGCTGCAAGTTCAGCCTCGGGATCATCTATGATAAGAAGATGTTATTAGTTTCAAAGTACTTCTTTTGTTGCGTAAACTTAAAATAATATAAGATAACGGTTACCTTGTTGTGAAACTGAGTTGTCTAGGTTAAGGAGTGGTTTTTCAGAAACTCCATCTAAAACAGATTACACAATGGCAATAATTAGTAGATATTACAATGAAGTTTTGACTGATAAGTGAAATCAGTAGAATTAAGGTTAAGTAATAATGAAGCAGTGCAGGAATATCATAAATACCTTCTGCATTGAGGAAGTTGTCACACTTGCAGTGACCGTTGACACAGGCGCCACCGGGGAGCTTGAGTCTGCGACAAAGCTGGTCGCACGCTCGGAAGTTGCAGTCTTTTGGATTGCTTGCAACTTCAGTCTCTGGATCGTCTGTTATAAGAACATTAATTACAAACAGATCCTTTAGTTATATCGCAACTCATGCCACTTTCCGCAACATTTTTGTAAAAATGTCACATGATAGTTAAAAGTTATTTCCAAAAATCATTAATTACCATCAAAAACATTAACGTTAACCACAGTCGCGTTGACAACACACACCGTCGCAAGCACGAAAATTATTTTAGAAAACATGACTGTCTATCTTTATCTATCTTTTAAAACTTGTACTACTTCGATACTAACACTCTATGCTAATGATACAGGTCGCTTCCTGTGGAGCATTTTTATAGGGAGCGTTGCAACATCGGGACTTCACCAGTCAATACGGCAATGATCTTTTGTGAGTCATTAATCTATGTTCAGTCCCTAAGGCCTTTGTTGGTAAAGTGAAACTGGTATGTAATAATTGCAAAAGAAACATTGTAAACATTGATTTGTCAGAACTTTAGGCAGTGTTTCGCAGTACCTACCTATTGAACACAAAGGCGTTGTCGTAAGGTGGGTCCTAACACCTATCGTGATAGTTACTTGGTCCAATATTGTATATGTGTTTTTTCTTTCTTGGTTGTTCCAGGTCATTTTTGCGTAACGCATTCAACACCCTACCCTGGAGTTGTATTCGGGAGGCTCTGAAATACCATCGCGTGCCTCCCTACCTCCGCCGTACGGTAGGGGCTTATCTGGAGGAATGATGCGTCACCTATCGGGGACGTGACGGTGCCGGTCGGCACCTCATGCATGTCGTGCGGTGTTCCACAGGGATCGGTCTTGGGACCACTCCTGTGGAACATCGGCTACGACTGGGTGCTGAGAGGCGAGCTCCCGTCGGGCGACGACTTAACGTGTTATGCGGACGACACGCTTGTCGCTGCCCGGGGGAGCTCGCACAGGGAAGCGACGTTGATAGCCACGGCTGTGGTGTCACAGGTGGTGAACCGCATCCGGCGCCTGGGCCTGGAGGTGGCCCTAAACAAGTCGGAGGCCATGGTGTTTCATGGCCCCCGACGTGCACCGGCGCCGGGATCACACATCGTGGTCAGCGGGGCCCGGATAGCTGTCGAGTCCACCATGAAGTATCTGGGATTGGTGCTCGACAGCCGATGGGGATTCGGGCCCCACTTCCGGCGGCTGGCGCCCAAGCTGATGGGTGCAGTGGGCGCGCTTTCAACGTTGCTTCCTAACTTGGGGGGCCCGAGCGCCGCCTGTAGGCGGTTGTACGTGGGAATCGTGCGGTCCATGGCCCTGTATGGGGCCCCTGTGTGGGCGATGGAAATGACGGCCGGCACTCTCGCCATTCTGCGCAAACCGCAGAGGGCGATGGCCGTCAGAGTCGTCCGCGGGTACCGCACGATTTCCTACGAGGCGGCTTGCGTCCTGGCTGGATCCCCGCCCTGGGACCTAGAGGCGAAAGTACTCGCGTCATTATATCGATGGCGCGAGGAAGAGCGGGCACGGGGCTCGAGGCTGGTGCAGCGGCAGATCGCGCTGCGCCGAGAGGAGCTCCATCAGGTCTTGGTGGCGGAATGGCGGCTAAGGCTTCTGCGCCCTACCGCCGGCCTCGCTACCGTTGAGGCGATCCGGTCAGTACTCGATGACTGGCTCGGGAGAAGGCACGGCTCCCTGTCGTTTAGGGTGACGCAGGTGCTGTCGGGGCACGGCTGCTTCGGCAAGTATCTGTGCCGCATAGGCAGGGAGCCGGACGCTCGGTGCCACCATTGCGTCAATTGCGGGGAGGACACGGCGCAACACACGCTCGCCGAGTGTGTAGCTTGGGAGGAGCAGCGCCGTGTCCTCACAAATGCAGTAGGAGGCGATCTGTCGCTGCCGGCCGTAGTGCGGAGGATGGTCGGTAGCGCAGAGTCGTGGGACGCGGTGGTGTCCTTCTGCGAGGACGTGATGTCGCAGAAGGAAACTGCGGAACGGGAGAGGGAGATCTCGACTCCCTTCCCCGGCCGCAGAAGGCGCACCGGGCGCAGGAGAAGGGTGGACAACGCCCTTTTCCAGCCCCCATGAATGGGTCCAGGGGCGTGGGACTTGGGGAAGTCCTCGCCCCCGCGAAGGTGCATGCGGGTGTCAGCGCGCGCCTCTGAGGCGATGCACGGAGTAGTTAAACACCTCACTACCCCGTGCAGGAGACGAGGCCCGGACAGACCAGACCAGCACTAGTGTGGGGCTGCGGAAGAATTTCGATTCCCGCGGCCCCGCGCGCACGTGCGAGGAGACACCGGGGTGGTTTTAGCCGGTAAGAGTCCAGCACGCCCCTCCGCCTTTTCCCCAGGTGGAGGTAGTCCATGAGGATTTCCCCCCGTAAAAAAAAAAAAAGTTTATTTTTGCATCGGGAGGACACGGCGTGGCATACGCTGGCAGAGTATGCTGCTTGGGAGGAGCCGCACCGTGCCCTCATCTCAGAAGTAGGCAGTGACTTGTCGCTGCTGGCCGTAGTCGGTTCGATGGTCGGCAGCGACGAGTCTTGGGACGCGGTGATTTCCTTCTGCGAAACAGTCGTCTCGCAGAAGGAGGCTGCGGAAAGGGAGAAGGAGATCTCGTCCACTTACCCGGCCCGCAGAAGGCGCACCGGGCGTCGGCGGAGGGCGGACAACGCCCTCTTCCAGCCCCCCTAAATGGGTCCAGGGGCGACGGACTCGGTGACGTCCGTCGCCCCCCATACATCAGGATCCGAGGTGGCGGCGCGTAGTGTTCCACGCGCGCCCCTCTTAGACGTCGCGGGGGAGTCAAACACCTCACTCCCCCCTCCAGACCCGAAGAGGCCCGCAGCGGCGGGCCGGCACCAGTCGGGGGTTGCGGAAAGATCGTACGTTCCCGGGACCCGCGGCGTAGGTGTGAGATGGAACACCGGGGTGGTTTTTAGTCAGTAAGAGTCTGACAGACCCCGCCGCCCTGGAGCGGGCGGCGGACATCCATGAGGATTTTCACCACGGAAACAAAAAAAAAAGGTCATTTTTGCGACCACATTTCACCAATAATCTGCAAAATTCAGTAAAGTTTAGGAGAAAGCAAATGTTTGTAGAATCTATATTTAAATGGGAAATTATATGTGCGGCAACAAAAGTTTTATTTAGCACCTGCAACCTAGCGTCTTTTTTATATGTAGGCGACGAGTTAATAGAACAGCTTCAATTATATTAATTCATCATCTTTACTATTCCAACAGAATATCAAAAAACCAGCGTCAATTTACGAGCGTAAATTAATATGACTCCGAGCTACCGATAAATATAATTATTTACTTCTGATTTGATAACTCAGCGACTAATGTTGTAAGTGAGCTACTTTATATATTTTAGAGATTCAACATCTGTCTGCTAATAAAATCAAATTCCAGCCTCAAAATTAGCAATCAAAGTTTTTCATTCAACATCTAAATTAATAAATCATATTCTTTTTTCGTGAAAGTTTGCAACACCAGCGCGGGAGTGTACCTGACGCTCGTTGGGAATCAGAGGGGCGCGACCGGCCATTTGGGTATAGTCATATCACAAATTTAGTTGCTTAAGAATTATCACCATGTTGCGTCATATTAACAGTAGCTTGTTTTACAATATATGGTCGCTTATAAACCATTTATTAGACGCTAAAAGTTCGTCGCTGACCTATTCATTCATTAGACAACTAAATATATTTGCAGACGAGAATGACATTTTAAAGAAGCTGCATTAATTAGCACCCTATTTATATATATATTATAGAAATGAATATATATTATAGAAAATAATATTTATAGAAAAAATATACCTAAACCTATTATGTATATTTTTTTAAATCTGCGACTGACTGAACAGTATAATAATATCTGTTTTCCAAATATGTAGTAGGTCTATATAAACTACTCGTTCGAGGATATCGTGATAACCACAGCCTTTGGCTGATAGAGAATTTTAAGTTTCTTGTGACCAATTAACACAAAGTAAATATGCTGCTACCTACCTACTGAATGACCTTTAAATAAATCCTTCAAATAAGTTTCAAGTTACTGAAGGTCTTGTTTTTCTAGTGCTCGCAAGCGTGACTTCTGAGCGTGGGATAGACTCCTAGGTCAAAATGTAATTGGTTTTATTACGATTTTCTCATAGCAGCTCGGATTCTGGGTTCCTACGCTACTTGGGAGTTAGACATAACTAGTGAAATGTGGATTAACTAAACTTTTTTTTTTTTTCAAACGTTGCCCCACACTAGGAATTTCTCCTGTATTGTGGGTGCGTTTACAAACATTTAAACTCACATACACAAATAGCCAGACCCGGAACAACTACTTGTAGATCATACAAATATTTGTTCCGTGCGGGAATCGAACCCGCGACACGCAGCGCAGCAGTCAATCGCTTAACCACTGCGCCATCCGTCCTGTCAAACTAAAAGGTCTTTTGAGCAAGCAGGTATGATTTGATGATGTGTTGAGTTACAAGTTATCATTAATTGGAATTTACTCAGCTGCTAGAGCTAGGTGTAAATTTGTCAAAAAACACCCAGATTTTTTCACCACTTGCAAAGAAACACAGATAAGATACACTTTTCGATACAACAGAAACAAAATAAACATACCTCAATTTCGACTCAAAATGTCCTCAATCAGCCCAGTTATGTCCATAAACAATTATAATAAATTATTAAATGACATTAGACAAGTAAACAAAACAAATATATTTATTAATAAATTGAAACAATTTCTGGAATCAAAATCATACTACTCCGCAAAGGAGTTTTTAGATGACAAATTGATTGCAAATTAAAATATTCTCTCTCCTCTAATTACAACAAACATTAGGTATGTAATATAAATAATTTAATACAGAATATAGAAAATCGAATTAAAATTTGAAAATATGAATGCTTAAATAATAATTTAATATGTATTAATTAAAAATACTCTAAGAATGTCATAATAATTGCGTACATTATTCTTATGCAATACATAAAATCAAATAACTAATATAGTATACCTATATACACAAACCTAATAATATATATATATGTATATATATATATACGTAATTATATACCCAATTAAACACATCTAATAATTTATAAAATTATTGAATTGCACGAATACAAGTTCCATATTGATCTTAAACTGTGTTATACCATCTATGTAATACATATGGAATGCAATAAAGAATTGAGTATTGGAGTAATCGTACATGTTTTGGAGAAAACAATTTTGATATTAGATATTAGACGACAATTGTTTATGTCATGTTTATTGGTACAAGTTCCTACATTTATTTAATGGTTCAATGTTAATAGTGCTTTCCTAGAAATCAACCGACCAGTACATTCGAAATCATTTGGGAGTAAACGAAGAATGAAGGCGTGATAAATGATAAAAGATTTCATTTCTGTAAGTAGGTTTGTAGAAACACTTTTACATGTCAATCATATTTTTATAACTAGATGAGGTCGGCGTTTACTATCTGACTACCCTGAGAAGAAAGGCCGAAACAAACTCAGAGGGCACAGTCTCTTTTAAAGTCCAAACAGAATCTTGGTCAGATCATGTGAAGACTATGTAGATCAGTGTCTGAAATGATCTTTTGAGGAATGAACCACACAGATTGAGTGGACCTGTCCAGTCAGTGCACGCAATTGTCAGTAATCGTGCAGCTCAACTCCGAATTTAAGGAGCTCAATGATTCGATGAACTATACCAAAGAAAGGACATTTGATTAGGCCGCATAAATTACTCAACCTACCAGATCATGATTGAAACTGGAAAAAAGGTCCACATAGTCCTCACATTCGCAATAATTAAAATAATATAAAACTTTATTCAGTAAATATTCATGTCATTGTATGTATAATTATGTAAAAAGGTATAGATACTTGTAGCAAAGAATAAAAGTAAAAATGTTAGCAAAAAAAAAAAACATTCACTGTGTAAATTTATTGGAGCAGCTCAATTCCAAGCCTACTTGTCCTCAATATAGTCTTTGACAGTATAATAGGCTTTCTGGCATAGTTTCCACTTTATAAAAGATTTCAATTTATTTAGGCTTCTTAGTTCTTGAATGTGGCTAGAAAGTTTGTTATACAAACGTATACATCGGGATATAAACGAGCCATCTATTTTCTTGAACCTGGTTGCAGGAACAACAAAATGTGTATTTGTTCCTAGTATTGATATTATGGATATCACAGTATTTTTAAACAGATTAATATTTTTATGTGCATACAAGTAAAGTGTGCTTAAGTTTGTACATTGGGAGTGGAATAAAAATCGATATAACTTAAAGAAAATCCTTCTATATTGATTATTGTATACAAAAAAGTTGACCTTATAGGTATATAATTGTTATTCTCAAAACGAGTTTTTCCGCCGCCGCCGCCGGTCCAATTATGCGTCAATTTTGAATACTTGCTTCTGACATTTGCCACAAGTCGGCACTTTGTAGCGCACTGAAGTTGGCATCACTCGGCGCATGAGTCGATCGTCTTATTAGTTCGATGAAGCTGTACACAGTCATAAAAAACATTATAAATAGTGATTTACTGCACAATGTGCAGTAACTATACAGTACAAAACTCGTGTTTGGTTGTAAAAACAATTTAAGAAAATGAAAGTAAAATTATTTGGTTTATTCATCATTTTTATTGTGATATTAAGTTTAAGTATACAAGGTTAGTATATAAACATGCTTTTGAGTTTACAATTGTGTTGCTGACATAATTGTTATCTGATTCACGGTTCATATTGTTCTGGCTCAGTATTGTCTCCTTTGTTTCATATTGTTTAGGAACTTTTATCGCGTTTAAGTTCATATTTTATCATTAAGTTATTGTTTAGTCTGCAAGTTGTAACGTGACTTATGTACGTTAGGTTACGATCGTCAGTTGTTTTTTGAACGAGCACTATAATAATATTTAAAATCCACTAACCAAAACTGGTTCTTGAGGAAAATAATAAGCAAATCGAGTATTTGCCTATTGAACCGGTACATAATAAATACCAAATATACGAGTATATAGATATGAACACGTGTAGGTAGGTAATTCTGTTATTACATAGTTGATTTGAAGTTTGAGTAGTCTCTCGATAGGTATCCAAATAACAAGACCACCGGTTTTGTCAGAGAACTCTTTTTAAATACATTCAGAATGCTTTAGGTCTCTAAACAACCATGTGGCCGGTTACCTAATATGATAAGGAAATACATAGGTACCTAATAGGTACAATTTTACATTTCTTGCGCAGTTGCATTATTTATCATAGTGGCTCCTGAAATACAGGTATTCTAACCTAGCTCTGGAGCCAGGGTCTCAAATGATTCTGTAACCGGTTTTTATGGCAATAAAGAATTTATTTATCATATTTATTGTAGGTACCTCCATGATAATGCAAAATGTGGTTGTATTGGCACTCGTAAGGTACAGTAATGTGCTAGAATTTAAGTTAGTTATAATGATCAGTCAATCTGAATAGCCTTTTCCTAATTACTATATTGGGTTCGGCCTCCAGTGTAACCGGAAGCAGTTGAATACTACATGGAGCGACGGCCTATCTGACCTCCACAACCCAGTTACTGGGTAATAAGAAACCCCTTGGTAAGACCGGTTGTCAGACTTTCGGGCTTCTGACGACCCGTAACGACTGTCAAGATCCACGAATAACAGCCGGGACCAACGGCTTAACGTGCTGTCCGAGCCACGGAGGGGTTTTGGTATGTTAAGATGGTCACCTATCCACGAACCGATCGTGGCAAGCGTAGCTTAACCTGATCGATCGACCCGTTTTGTAGAAAAATATGAGATAGTTAAAGTCGCCGGCATGTAACTTGGCAAGGTTCTGGCGTAGTGGGGTTAAGTTTACGTAGGTACAATTAGTGCAAAAAAAAAATCACTTTTATTGCTTTTCATTATTCCATGGTTATTGCCATACTCGTTTTTTTTATTTTTTTTGACAACTACCACACTTGGTCTTCAGGTCCCGAACTAGGTAGAGCCTGTACTACGGTAACCTGATGACTAATATACATATACACACCCAGACACAGGTCAAACAGACATGTTCATGCACACAAATGTTTGACTTGTCCGGGGATCGAACCCGGGACCAGCCGCTCAGAAGGCAGGGTCGCTACCAACTGCACCAACCGGTCAGTCTTTTTATTTTCTTAGAAGAAAGTTAAAGAAACGAAAAACGCATCTATCGACTCTTGCTAAGTTACGTGCCGGCCGGCGACTGTAAAAGACGATCTACTTCATCGAGCAGAGATAAGAGGTCAAGCGTAATGTTAAAATTGATAAAACTCTACAACATAAAACAATATTATTATATTAGAACAAATTACACGACGAAATTATGATTTTAGGAAGAGCGTTATTATTGTAAAAACATTTTTTTTAGTTCCATTTTACTTAGTTCAGCAACAGCCCACCTTTGACCAATGAGCTCAACGAGCTCTTTAAATTCTAAGTTAAGCTACACGATTACTCACAAATGCATGCACTGACTGGACAGGTCCACTCAAATTTTCCTTTACCGTTTTGAGAGCAATGGTGACGAAATAATTTACACAGAGTATAGCGCCTGCCTGGGTTTGAACCTACGACCTGCAACTCGTAAGTCGCGGCCGTAACCACTGGCTACCACAGCTCGAATAGGTATGTCAATGAGAATTTTTCAGAGAGCAAATTGTAACAAGATTCACCATTGGTCATCTTGACTAAGACGAATGTTTGCTGGTCAGTTGCTGTGTCTAGCACCTAAGTGATGCTATAGTCAGTCCCAAAAGTATTTGATCAAATGGAAACAAATGGATCGGCGAGGTAATTGCGTAAAATACAGGAATGCCATTCATTTTGATATCCATTGCTTCATGAGTTAATAAAGTGGCTGAACTGTCAAAATGAAAGGTATTGCAATCGATTGCAATTTTATATACAGGGTGGCAGGAAAATCGACGCGCAACCTGTTATCATGGATTCAGTACACAATACTGAACACGCCGCATTGAAAAAAAAAACAAAAAATGCTGGTCCATACATTTTGACTGCGTACCACTTTTCCATGAAACAGCAAATATTTTGTTATAAACCGATAACAAAATCTACGTTAAATCGCCTAGAATCATGTCACGTCACGTCTAGAATCATGTGGTGAATTCACGGTTACAGTCTATGCCCCTGCCACCCTGTATTTTACGCAATTGACTGCTGCGTTACGTGTCGCGGGTTCGATCCCCGCACGGAACAAATATTTGTATGACCTGCAAGTAGTTGTTCCGGGTCTGGCTGTTTGTGTACGTGAGTTTAAATGTTTGTAAACGCACCCGCGATACAGGAGAAATTCCTAGTGTGGCGCAACGTTTTTATAAAAAAAAAAAAAAAATTACCTCGCCAATCCATTTGTTTCCATTTGATCAAATACTTTTGGGAGAGACTATAGCATCACGTATCAAAATAACCACTGCTATAAAGCAGTGGTTATTTTGATTTAGTATCTTTATTATATTCAAAACAAATGGAAATTGGACAAGTGGAAATTGATTTATCTATCTAACAGATTACGATTAGTGATCAAATCGTCTAATTTATTGTATTTTATACGAACAGAAGACTAAAAAAATATTAATATTTTTCACAACGAGTTCTAAGTATATTTTATAAGCAGGCAAAATTTTTAGCAATCATAGGAGTTTCAAACGATTCCGAAATCTGGGATTCTGAAAGGCATGTCCGTATTATTTTTTCGTGGGAATAAAAGTGAATTTTAGGTTTATTAGGGCCCGATTATCGATATCGATCACTGATTATTAAGCACCTAAAGATGATTAGAAAAAAAAAAATATAGCCCATAGGTAGATAAGATTCAATAGGATTCAATGATAATAATTTTGTCAATACTTCCCATTAGGAAATTGCTTCTCTGCTGAAAGTATAAAGATATGGTTGAATGACGTATGACAAACAATGTTGTTTGCGGTTACTCCGTAGATATCTTTCACAGGAAAATATGAACATTCTTCTCTTTGGAAAATCATGAATTACAAACATGAACGACTATGTATTCGATTACTTCTGTCAATTAATTGTTAGTTGAATTGCGTATGCCTGCAAAACAGAGGCATGCCATGCCAACTTCTGAAACAAAGAGTATAGCATAATCATAATGAGCCTATAATGTTCCCACTGCTGGGACACAGGCCTCCTCTCGATGAGAGGGAGTGGGCCATAATCCACCACGTGGGCCCAGTGCGGGTTGGTAAACAAAGAGTATGCGCCTTATTAATGTTACGTTCATAAGTACCTTAATTTCTAATTAAGTCATTTGCTATGAAATTCACGATAATAGTTTAAAAACTATTTGCCACCAGGAACCACAATAGTACTGCAAAAAACGACAGTATAATTAGCTGCAACGGTTTAATGTCTTCAAATATTCGTGCTTATTTAACTTTTGCGGCTTAAGGTTTTCTCTCATTACACCGTACAGTCGGCGACAAAAGTCACTATATCGCAGTTACTCGTTAGTAATTCCATATCATAGAACCTTATTACTTTTTAAACATTATCATGATACATATTGTTTGAATGGAATCGAAAGGAGAAGAGTTGCTGTGAAAATTCAGAACTGGAAATGACATGACACGACGTACAAATACTTTTGTCACTTGCGATGGACGATGACGGAACGGACTAGTGATTAAAATTAAACAAAGATTTATTTTATTTACATGTGCCAATCCGGTTCGTTAGGTTATATGGTACGCTTTAATGGGTGACCACCTTTACTAAGAACTTTAACCGAGAAAATAAAAAGAAAATTACGACTGCGCAGAGCTTTATCAGTTTTCTCATAAGCCACGAACCGAGGCTACTCTTTCACGCGAGATAACAATAAAATTGTCCCTATTTTGAGATTTATGTTTCGTATTTATGCCTAGAATTTGTATTAAGGCATTTTAAGCAAATCCGCTAATCCTATAAGGGTTCCGTTTATTCCTTTTGAGGTACGGAACCCTAAAAAATATTAGCTGTTCTATACATTTTGATCGCGTAGGTAATGCACTTTTCTGTAAATCAGCAGATTTTTTTATTGAGAACCGTCAAACATTTCTACGCTAGGGGTCTACGCAGGGGTCGTGCGGTCCATGGCTCTTTACAGGGCACCGGTGTGGGCGCGTTCCTTGAGGCGGCGACCAGCCCCCGGTTGAATGCGACCCAAAGGGACACGGCCAATCGGCTGGTTCGGGGATATCGTACGGTCCTCGGTGAGGCGGCGAGCCTTCTTGCCGGATTACCGCCATGGGATCTGGAGGCAAAAGTCCTCGCTTACATATGGGAGTGGCACGAGGAGGCGAAACGCCGGGGCGTAACTCCGCTGCCGCGAGAAATCACGGCACAGCGGACAGAGCTCCGGAGGGATCTCAGAGTGGCATGGAGAGTGCGAATGTCACAACCCAGCGCTGGGCACGCCACAATTGCGGCGATAATATAGCCACTCCTCAAAGAGGGGACGCCATGGCGCCTCTCTAGCCACTCCTCAAAGAGGTCCCCTCTTTGAGGAGTGGCTAGAGAGGCGCCATGGCGTCCTCACCTTCCGCCTGACGCAGGTCCTCACCGGGCACGGTTGTTTCGGGAGGTTCCTGTTCCGGATAAGGCGGGAGGAAACGCCCGGGTGTCACCATTATGTGGATCGCCCGGAGGCCACGGTGGAGGTCTGCCGGCTTGGGCGGAGCACCGCCGTGTCCTCGTCGAGGCAATTGGCGGTGGCGATCTCTCGCGTCCGGCCCTGGTTCAGGCCATGGTACAGAGCGAGAGGGCTTGGGAAGCCGTCACCTCCTTCTGCGAAGCAGTAATGTTCGCGACGGAGGAGGCGGAACGCGTGAGGGAGAGGAAAAATTCGCACCCTCATGCCTCTAGCCGCCGCAGGAGACGCCCTGGGCATCGGGAACCGCAGGCCGATTCCCGGCCACCGTAGGCGCGGGCTTGCGAACGGCGAGCAATGGGTAGCTGGCCCTTCGATAAGGACCAGGCCCGGGTCGACGGCACGTTGTGTTCCACGCGCGCCTCAAAGAGATCTCAGCATCAATGACGGGGTCCGCTAGGGCCGATGCCTGCCAAGGTTGCGGGAAAGTCCGAAAGGGATACCGTGGCCCCTGGCACAGGCAACTGAAGAAATACGGGTGGGTTTTAGTCAGTAAGAGTCTGACACGCCCTCCCGCTGCCCAGCTCCCGCTGCCCAGAGCGGGAGAAGTTATTTATGATTTCCACCCTCAAAAAAAAAAAAACTGGGTCTAGAATCAGTGCTGAATAATTCAAGGTTACAGTTTGCGCTTTGATCTCAAACAAGTTCATGTTAGTTTATTATTCTTTTTTATCAGACGAATCTAAAGTAATACCGCAACAATATGGCAGCAGTAAAATGTGCACGCGCACAATTATTAGGTTATCAACCTCAATGACTAACTAGCTAACGACTGGGAATACAAGATCTGATCTTATGTGACTTGGGTACCGACGCAGTAGTAAAATGTCTTAGCGTTGGTAATAGTTTATCATGGCAATTTTTTTCATTCACTATTTAATTATATATTTATGTACGTGACACAACAACCAAAGGAGAATAATATAAAGGAAAAATATTGGTTCTCACTGCTTATTTTATTTAACTTTGTCGTTCAGTTGAGACAATTCAACAATAAAAAAAATCCTTTTAACTACTTTACATCGTGTGAATATTAGCCCTAAATGCCAGTTCAAGGTCTATCCACACCACGGGTGGGTAGAAGGAGCCTTTAAAGCCAATTACTGATATAAATGGACAACTAAACGTAAAAAAACCCTGTTTATTAGTTTGTTTGTTTGCATGGGGTATTGCAGCCACCTTTGGGATGGCTCAGCAAAGTACCAACTTGCCGCTCTTGACTCGGTGGAACGCAGAGCGAAGAGGCTCATTGGGGACGTAAAACTGGTAGATGCCAAGCTTCACAGCTTGGCTCATCGCCGCAAGGTTACCTGCTTGTCAGTCTTCTACAGATTGTACTTCGGTGAGTGTGCCCAAGAACTCCAAGACCTTATTCCACCGGCCCCCTTCTTCCATCGGTCATCTAGACGCACTGCAAGTTACCATCCTTACCTAGTGGCTATTCCACCAATTCGCACTGAGCGTTTCCAAATGTATTTTGTAATGCGCACAGCGAAAGAGTGGAACTCTCTACCTGCGTCTGTGTTTCCGAACGCATACAACCCTAATCTCTTCAAAGTGAGAGTGAACAGGCTTCTTCTGGATGTTCAGGCTCATTCCACCGTCGACTCTGTCTCTATCACCACTGACCTAGACTAGAGTCAACAGCAAACCCATCTTAAATAAAACAATACTGAACATATCATGAACTATACTGTCGAAGATAACAAGCATCAATGTACACATACTAGTGTCACTAAGCCAATCACCTGTCCTTGAATTGTCTATGCGTAATCAATTACTCATTGCTGTTTTCCTGATAATATAATATTCGTATCATATATTTTTTTATCACGCGGTGCATTTTGCTAGAAGGCGCACGTAGTTGCAACAACTGCCTCTATGTGTAACTGATTATTCATTATCCTTTGAAAGTTCAAACATACCGAGGGGAAGTCCTTGCGGGTTTCACCCATACTCATAAAACTGCTATGAACACATTCTGAACCCAGTCCAATCTGACAAACAAACCACGAGTTGATGCAACGGAAATGAAGATATTGTTATAGTACAACGTGTAACATAATTAACGCAAGACCTCATACACCCCAATTAGAGCATTGAGTTAAAAGCATAATACAATGGACCAAAACATTTATTTTTTAAAGCTAACTATTATTATTAAGAAAGCCGCGTTGACCCTATCATTACTTTATGCATTTAAAAATGAGTCTGAAATAAGATTTAATTGGCTCATTTGCGGTCAATAATGCAAAATACACAAAATTTGAAAAAAATACCTGTATTTATAATATATATATTTTTATTTTTTTAAACGTAGCCCCACACTAGGAATTTCTCCTGTATTGT
Organism: Brachylomia viminalis; assembly: GCA_937001585.2. Classification (NCBI taxonomy): domain Eukaryota; kingdom Metazoa; phylum Arthropoda; class Insecta; order Lepidoptera; family Noctuidae; genus Brachylomia; species Brachylomia viminalis. The sequence goes on from OW443299.2 coordinate 19,734,810, forward strand.
GGGTGCATTTACAAACATTTAAAGTCACATACACAAACAGCCAGACCCGGAACAACTACTTGTAGGTCATACAAATATTTGTACCGTGCGGGAATCGAACCCGCGACACGCAGCGCAGCAGTCAATCGCTTAACCACTGCACCAACCGTGCTGTCAGATATTAATAGTTGATGAAATCGATTCAGTAGTCAATTATGAACTAACTACTTTCAGGACTTGCGTTTATTCTGTTATACCCTGTATAATGCAATATGCCTAATTTATGCAATAATGCGCAAAAAGTCAGCCTCACTAACTCGCAGAATTCGAGGTAGTGGCAACGGAATCCTGAAGATGATCGCAGATCGACCAGTTTCGCCAGTGGTGGGAAGGCTCATTCACTTCACGTGTTTTGATGAATTTAATAATTGAAATTGTTGTTAGAATGATTATTTATTGTTATTATTATTATTATTTATCAAGTTATTTTAATTGGATTTTTAATCTGTACTTACATAAATTGCTACTAACTTTAGCCTTAAGATAATTAATTTGTTACTAACAAAAATATGGACAGTACCCAGTCTGAAATAAACGAATTTTATTTTATTGTTTATTATAATAAAAACTAATATTATAAAGAGAAAAGATCAGATTGTTTGTTTGTTACGCTTTCACGCAAAAGCGGCTGAACGGATTTGGATGAAATTTGGCTCATGGGGAGACCATGACCTGGATTAGGACCTAAGATACTTTTTATCCTCATATTCTCACGGGATCGCGACTTATGCGGGTGAAACCGCGGGGTGTAGCTAGTATACAGGGTTATTGGTAAAACACGATCAACCTCTTAAGGGGCCATTGTACGACTCATTATGAACAACTTTTACTATGGGACCAAATATGAAATCGCGAAAAAAACATCAGGTGGTCCCTACATTTTGACGAGTTCTGCAAACATAAATGTAGGAAACAGCTGATTTTTTTTCTTTGTAAAAGTTGTTCATAATGATGAGTACAATGACCCCTTAAGAGGTTGATGGTGTTTTACCAATAACCCTGTATAATAATCATGCTAACGTTGCAATCAAACATTCAGAACTCAAAAATGGCTAAATGTTCTATCATTGCTTTAATTAAGCTCTTTAGATGGATAAGTCAGTTTGAAAACAAATGCAAAAACAAAGCAAAAAATATTTAGCCCTCCTTGTGGTAGGTAACATAATAATAAAAAAACATAATCCGGTCTTTGCTGTCGAACGGTAGGGTAATTTTTCTTTTTTAAGAATCGGAAAATCACTTCTTGTATCCTTTGCAAGTTTGAGTTAGTGCACATTTTATATCAGAGATTTTTAATTGTTATTTTTTCTTACTAACCAATCCACCACACTGCAGAATGAATACCAAAACGATTCCCATTTTGAATTTTACGCTAGGTATTCCTTTGTTCTCAAACCCGCTAACTATTGTAAATAAATCCAGTTGATTATATCTCGACAATTATTTATGTTTATTGCATCCTTAATTATACGCTTATTAACTTTAAACTTCAAATGTACTTGCATTGCAGTAAAGTTCATCTTCAAGAGAATAAAATTAAGGTATTTGTATTTAAAGAGCATTTTAATTAGGTGATGTAAAAGCAGAGACAGTCTGGAGTACATTATTGGCCATTCTAGTCAGTACATTTTTGGCGTTAAAACTTGACACATTACGTCTCTAAAAAGTGTATTTTAGTTTATTCAATAACTCATAAATATTATTATAATATAATGAAGAGTTTCGTAAATAAAAATCATTTAAAATCAATGAGCATATTTTCGTAGAAGACTTGCACCTAATATTGAAACTGGAGCTATTTGACCTCTTACTAGTATTACCCCATATACTCCCTTTCAAATCCCATGCATTTTTTTTAAAGAAGGCTGATTTTCAGCTGTTTTTGAACGTCAAAATTACATAAGACAATTTCCTAAAACACCCACCCTTCACCATTTATTAGGTAAAATTTTGGCAAAATGTGTTGTGGATGGTTGAGTTAACTATGGATCAAAAAAAAATATGAATAATAAATATTATATTATAATAATATTAAAAATTTTACCGTTAAGTAACTCAATCATTACTTAAGAATAGTAACTATGGTTAATTTTTGGCAAAATGTGTTGATCAAATCAAGACATTTTGCCAAAATTAAACCATTAGTTACTATTTTTAACGAATGGTTGAGTTAACTACGGATCAAAACACCGGCCCTTAGTGCTTTAGCTGGGAAGAAGAAGTGGCACAGCAAACTCCCCAGCAGCATTGCCACCTTTGCATACAAACTAACAATAATTTGGGGTGATAATGATAATAATACATAAGTAGGTACTAATATTATAACTGAAGTATGAGGACAAAAACAAAAAAGAAAATGTAATATTTTTTGTTTAGGTTCCTTTATTTATTCTTTTCAATTTGTTTGATTCCAGGGTCGCAAGCAGCCATTAAAAAGAAGCGGACATGCAAGTATGACTGTGATGAGCTGTGCCAACTACGAGGCACCAGCTACGGTACCTGTGCGGGGTCCATATGCAGATGTACTTCACATAACACTATTGTCGATGATGGCTTAAATGATTTTTTTACGTAGGATATAAATTATACAATATTGACTAGTAAGATGTTGTTTCATTTAATTTTATTGACTAACCGGTTGGTGCAGTTGGTAGCGACCCTGCCTTCTGAGCCGTTGGTCCCGGGTTCGATCCCTGGACAAGTCAAATATTTGTGTGCATGAACATGTCTGTTTGATCTGTGTCTGGGTGTGTATATGTATACAATGTGGCGCTACAATGGTGACTTTAATTTAATACACGGGTAGGGCTAGTGCCCATTAACCATATAAATATTGATAGGTTAAAATAATACGTAAACTGAAAAAAAAAATTTTTCAAACAAACTAAATAATAAAAAAGTCATTAAAATTGGGATCACCCTTGCAAAAATTCATTCATGAAATTACTTACCTAGCTCGCTTACGTTAACTCGGAGCGGCAACGTGTCGGTTCGCGGGCTGGCAACCGCGCGGCCGCGCTTCGCGTCTTGTACCTACTCGTGATCGGTCCGATTCTTTGACGGCATATTATCAAAGAAACCGAGCGGCGCAAGTGGTACAAACACTTATCACATCACCCTCTCTTGTTACTATTAGTAATAACTGTCATCACTAATCACTGCCATCACGATCATAAGTTTACACAAGCACTAATAGCACAAATAAATGCGTCCGTATCGCAAGAGGTGTAAACGTACCTACTAGATAAGAAAACGAAAACCAATCAAAGTGTCTTTATCGCAGTACCATGATCTAATTACTATCCTAATTACACAAAAAGAAATAAATAAAACAATAGCTAAGAGTCTTTTTCGCGACGTAATTATGCGCACTAGAGTAAATAAGTGCGTCAAGGACACGGGTTCGACTAGCACTAGAAAAGCAAAAAAAGAATTCGTGTTCGGTGCGGCGGGTGGGTGGAAGGGAGAGCGCGCGTCGCCTGCGCTGCTCGCCAACAAAGGAAATTTCCTTAAATTCGCCTACTCTATGCATTTGTTTCATCCTAATAGTATTGCTTATTCGTTTTAATTTCATTGATGCGAAGTTATGATCCGTGACCGAGGGAAATGACCGCTGCGCGACAGTTCTTTAAGTACAGGTTGCTCTAAGATGCTATTTCCTAAATTCTTTAATAAATCTGTAAATAATAACGTTTAATGGAAATAAAAAATTGTCATGAAACGAAAATGTGAAAACGTATATGTGTGTTAAATTAAGGTCACCATAGCAGCGCCACGCTGTATAAGTATGTATATCAGTCATCAGGTTACCGTAGTACAGGCTCTACCTTGTTCGGGACCTGAAGACCTTGTGTAGATGTTGTCTCATATTCTTATTATTATTTGTATTAAATTATACAACTAAAATACACAACCTTTTTATGGATTGTAAACCTTGACCTATAATATTTTACCTTTGAATTGTTAGTGTGGTGTTGGCAAGTGCGACTGCTAAGTAGGGTTTTGGGTTAGATCGCCAAGTCAACCAGTGTTGTTTGTGGACTTAAACCGGCTCAATCATCATCAGCCTATAATGTTCCCACTGCTGGGACACAGGCCTTCTCTCGGTGAGAGCGAAACCGGCTGCTACTAGAAAAATATCGGTGTACTATTATGAAACCTTTGCCTACTTCGTTAAGGATTCCGGCGTAAGTAATAGTAATAGCCGCACGGGTCGATCGATCAGGTTAAGCTGCGCTTGCCTCGGTTGGTTCGTGGATGGGTGACCATCTTTATATACCAAGACTTCTCCGTGCCTCGGAAAGCACGTTCAGCCGTTGGTCTCGGCTGACACTCTTGGATCTTTGACAGTCATTCAGGGTCGTCCGGAAGCCCGAAAGTCTGACAACTAGTCTTACCAAGGGGTATCGTGGGTTGTGGAGTTCAGATAGGCAGTCGCTTCATGTAAAATACTGGTATTCAGCTGCATCCGGTGAGACTGGAAGCCGACCCCAATATATTTGGGAAAAAGCTAGACAGATTATGAGTTAATGAGAGCGTATTCGATTAATTAGAATAGCATCTAACTATGCGAGCATCGCATGCGCCAAGAGCAAATTGTAAGCGCATCTGTTATAGTCTAGTGACAATGATTAAAGACAGTAACAAGCTTCAAAACCTTGTAAGAATAGTCAGAGATGTCATGTCAAGTGCATCTGTCCAGCTATTCCATGGGATATCTTAACATAATTTTCGAAATTTGGGTGTAGTACACGCCTCAGCCTCACCCTTCGGAGGATACCTATAGGTGAAATATTGTTGTTGTGATTATTTAAATATGGGCCTTATTCCCTTTCACAACTTACACTTTTAAACTGAACTGTTACGGAAATCTAACCTAGGATCTCAGTTGAGCCCTAGATACCAATGACACAGTGCACCACAAACACATTATAATCCGTTAGTTCCACCATCCATATTAAATTACGAACATCCATCTTGTACGTGATTGGCTGGTCGATGCTACTCGCATTCTGATTGGCTGGCAGTCGCAGCGTGTTACTAATACCCTCCATTACCCTCCATTTGGTTTCTGTGAATAATTTGCATACGACAACGTTACTGCTTCAGCCGTGTACACACGGTGTTTGATGTGCTTGCCTGCACCTGTAGCCGGTTAATGCTGGGTTGTTATTGCTGCTAAATTAATGTACGCTGTAATCCTTAGGGAGGCGTTATGAGCTGTTAAGTAGACTGCGTGTTTTGACTGGAGGCGACTGCGTGTTTTTGGATGTTTATATTAATGTAAATAGAGTTAATAAACCTGGGAATATTTATTGAAAATGAGAATTTTAGTAGAATGTGGAACAAAGCAATCTTTCCTTTCACTTTTAAGTTCCCAAAATCGATCGACAATTCGTTATTAGCACTGAATTTTGTTCAAACATAACAGCCTATTTTCCCTAAAGAGTTAGGCAGAGGTGTACCTACATATAGTACCTACGTGCACATTTCACCAGTTATGTTTAAGTGGAGCGAGCCTATTGCCATCAACCGAGCACCAATCCAGACCCCACGCGGCTACTGAGAAATTCCTTAATTTTCTTCCAAGATTAAATACAAAAAAGTGAGTATCAAAGCCAAAACTAAGCCAAAACTATCTCACCTTCAAACAGAAGTTTATCGAAATAATCAAGTGCCCATGAGTGATTGTCGAAGAGCTCCCAAAGAATACTAAAGACCTTCACTGAATGCCTAACTAGGTAAGTATCTAATTTGAGGGCGATCCGCCTAGGGCGGGTTCTTGCCAGTTACGAAGCATTTCCTACATTTACGCAGATAAACTTTTGGGCAACTCTTCGAGGAGAATATTTATACGTCTTGCGGGTGAGCAGACGAACGACTGGCAGAGCAACAATATTCCGATTCAATATTGATCCCACGATAGAACCTCTCCGAATGTGGCACATCCTATACAACGTGTTGTTTTGCATCCTCGTCAAATTTCAGGAGGCTGTTATGAAATACATAAATAATCAAATAAAATTACGATCCTGCTCAATAATTAATACATACCTACTTGTTTTTTTAGGTATTTAAGTTTGACAGTATTTCAAAATACTCCACTTTCAAAGAACAAAATCGCCCCGTTGCGTATGCGGTAGGCAGTGTCGTACGACTATGTCGCTGTGTGCATGCGTTACAGTTACAGCGCAGTTACAGGGCGGTACCACACGGGCCCTACACATGCCGATTTCCGAAAAATACAAAAAATTAAAATAAATACCTACTTATTTTATTATTGATTCGTGTCGAGAATCATTAGCATAGTTACCCTCCTGGAATATGACGAGGATGCAAAACAACACCTTGTATAGACGAGCATTGAGTGGGAAAAGAAGAAAAGAAAAGAGTGGAACTCTCTACCTGTGTCTGTGTTTCCGAAAGCATACAACCCTAATCTCTTAGTTCTCTCGTGAGAGTGAACAGGCTTTTTCTAGGTAAGCACAGTCCATCGTCGTGTCTGTCACCACTCACCTAGACTAGAGTCAAGAGCAAACCCATTTTAACCTTTTGACCGCATAAATGCGACACATATTTCCGTGCCCCTACCGCTCGTGTCATATTTCTGCGACAGAAAACATGCATGATTTTTTCGTTCTATTTTCATCCTATTCACTGCGTGGTACAACTAAAACAAAATATTATTTTTTTGATTTGTAGCCGCGCGCTAGGGGCACGGCAATTGTTATTTAACCAAGCACTTAAAAGGTTAAATAATAAAAAAATCATCAACGATTGTTAACTTAAACTTTAATGCTAACTTTAGATTTCAATCAATTCATCTTCAAAGTTGCATCACAGCACGCGGTTCTCTTCTCTCTCTCACCTTTCCCATCCAGTATGTTGCTGTTTGTAGCTGCCTTTTAAGGTCCGTCTTCCTAGAGGTCGCCCGAAGCTATGCTTGCCGATAGGCGGTCTCTATTCGAGGACTCGTCTGCTCTGCCTTACTGACCGTTACTTCTTCTACTTAGAAAGAAAGAAAGAAAATGTATTTAATTATGACTCGCACTGGAAATCCATACTTCCATACTCACGGCCGTTTCAGAATACCAGCGTAGCGGTATTTGTTGTTTTTCAAATATCGCAGCATCATGCTGAGATAGGAGCCTCTTTGGCCTCACACAGGTCTTCTCTTTATTTTTTGTGGTTTTCACTATTTTCTTAGATAAAATAATCTTTGATAAACTTTAAAGCATAAATATTCTTCTTTATTGTTTTCATGATTTTGTTACATTTAATGTTCTTATTTTATTGTTTGTATTTCCTGTGCGTGTCGCAAATAAAATATTTTTCTTTCTTTCATATTAATATTATAAATGGGAAAGTAACTCTGTTTGTCTGTTATCTTTTCATGCCTAAACGGCTGAACGGATTTCGATGTTTCTCACACGAATAGACCATCACCTGGGTTAGGACACAGGATACTTTTTTAACCCGGTATGTCCCCGTGGGATAACTTTCGGCTTCCACACGGGCGAAACCGTCGGCAAAAGCTTGTATTCAATAAAATAATGTCTTTCAATTACATCACTGTTTAAGTAAAACGTTCGACTATTATTGGAGAATACTGGTTACTGAGGAAAAATCACAGAACATTTTGAGAAGATACGAGTAAAGTAGGACACAGAAAAATCGAACACCCGCCGTCACCGACTATAATCGGCAATTGTCGGACACAAATCGTTCGTCTGGCCAATCATTCGTGTTAATTTATTTACTCCCCACGTAAGACGTTGATACTAAGGATAAAAAATAGCTGTATCTGCTACATGAGGCTTAATTGTTTCAAGGTATTGTTTGAATTAGTGTTGTTGTTTTATTTTGGTTTTGTATTTTTGTGTCTGGGGTAAAGTAATTTACTGAAAGTTGAACAGGCCAAATAAAAAGGCCTATCTCTATGAGTTTTCCATTGGCCTTTGCACCCAAAGAATAGAAAAGTAAATCTATAATAATATGCCTAACATTAGTATGTCTATAGCATTGTTATCTTATTTAGTTTTCGTGTGAAAATATGCTAAATACGGATAACGTTATCATCTCCTCAAACCCCAATATCAGCACTTACAACACTACACAAACGAATCATTGATTTAAACTAGTGACATAGTACATACAAATATGTACACCACCTGAAATTCTCTTAATAAAAATGTGAAATAAGTAAGTTTTACGCATTGCATTTGAATGACAAAATTCCGTGAATTCCTTCGTTCATCAAGGCTACATGTAACACATGCAGTGTCACATGTAGCCTTGATGAACGAAGGAATTCTAGATAAAGCCCTTGGCTTCGATAATAATAAGGTAAAGTTCGTAGAAATTATAAAGTATTTTAAGCATATAGCTCTCCAAATATTAGTCCAAATACCAAATACACATGTATGTCGTCTATACTGTAATGTTTATTCTCCTGATTCGGTTGAAAGACTTATAGAAATACAAAAAAGTCTGGGTTCAAAAAAGTCCCTAAGTGAATAATCTGATTTCTTCCGGTCTAATACCAACAAACTAATACCACTGGTATTTGTTTGAACTCATATTTATTTTCGATTCCGAACGGATACCATTGTATAAACTAATACCAAAACAAGTTCAAAGATATAAGGTACAGCCAGTAAAAATGCTTTGTGTGTAAATGTAAATATGAGACCTTTAATAAAAAATAAATCTATTAAATCCAAAAAATAAAATTTTGTTAGCAAACGTCTAGTTCAATAATAAAATATGACTAATAATCCACTTTATTATTAATTTTATTATAATTTTAGTTCCTTCTTGTATCTGTAAGTATAATAATCTGTGTAAGAAGTACCATTTGTTGCCACTTCTGTTAAAGACACGTTTCTGTTAAAGATTTTTAACAATAATATCGACAGCCCCGAGCTATTACCAAAAAAAAAAATTTATGTGCCAAATAAATCATTTCGCTTTAATCCGCCCTTATGTGTACCTTTTACCTCCACACATTATAGGCAGAATAGTTTTATTGTGCGTGCAAGCAAGCAGTTCAATGAAATATGTAAGCAGCATGACTTGGATCCCTTTACGACTAGTGTGACGTCAGCTAGAAGGTGTTTAAGCCTCAATTTCTTCAAATAGCCGCTACTATAAATTTGTTTACAATAATATCTTCTTAATTGTATAATACGTTCTCCATATTGTAAACCAAATAGCATTAGACAAATTATATAACCTCTTAAAAAAAAAACAAACAATGTAAGTATTGCGTATTGCTGTTGTATGCTCATTTATTAACCAGTTTATTTCTACAAGCGAAGACTTGTAATTGGCTTTCTGTCGACTAAGTATGTGTTCCTTTTTATTAAGTTTTTAAGCTGTAAGTCTTCCATGTTTTATTAAATAAATAATGTTTTTTTTTGCAAAAATATCAAAACAATAACAATTTACTTACAATCTAAAAATTAAAAAATATCTCAGAAAATCAACTCATAATATTCATATTAAAATGTATACAGGGTGTTCGGCAGAACGTTGAACATACGAAAAAGGCAGATAGGTAGGGTCGTCTGCTATCTACCCTGCTCAAATGATTTGACCTAGTCCCCATAGATTTTTTATTTAGTTTTTTTCTAAATAACCGAATTTCATGAGTTTGTTTGATTTTTCTACACGTGGGGCTTTTACCAATCAGGTACTTACCCAATAAACTATAGATTTTTAATTTTTACCACGATTACATGATGAATTTTGCAAAACATTTTATATTTCACAAAAATCGAATTGCATCAAAATCCCCTTTTTGAACTAAAACTGGTCAATAACTCTTAACGTCTTATGTTCAACGTTCTGCCGAACACCCTGTATGACTTAGATAGTAGTTAGGTACGTAATTATTTACGTCTACCTATATAATAATACAGTCAGGTAATTTTTTCACAAAAACAAATCACTTTTAATCTAACTATTATAAAATATCACAGAAAATCAACTTTTTCTATTATCAGTCATCACCGAAATACATAGGCAAATCCTTTTTTTTTTAAACATCAAATATGAATAATTCACATATATGCTAAAAATTATAAAATATCACAGAAAATCAACTTTTTGTATAATCAGTCATCAACTCATCACCGAAATACATAGGCAAATCTTGTTTTTTTCAAAAACATAATATGATTAATTCACTTAGAATCTAACAATTATAAAATATCACAAAATATCAACTTGTTGTTTAATCACTAATCAGTCATCACCGAAATACATAGAAATACAATTAAATATTAGAAAACAATGTGATTAGGTTTGACTGAGCTGACTGTACCAAATTCAAGTTGTTGGTATTCGTTCGCACATTAAATTTAATTATTAAAAGAGTGGTATCCGTTCGGAATAGAAAATAAATACGAGTTCAAACAAATACCAGTGGTATTAGTTTGTTGGTATTAGAACGGAATAAATCAATAATCTGTAGGTAGGAAATTCCATTTAGGGATTTTTTCACAACTTAGCGACTGTGTAATCTCTAATCTGGGATGATAACTGACGTCACTCTGAATCAATTATTTGACCCAGAATCATTCCAAAGACAAAAACGGCTAACAATAAGGCGTTAACATTTATTGAAAATTACTTCTCTTTTGTTTCGGGATGGCTTGTTGAATTGGAGGCATTATCTGGTAACATTTCACTGCAGAAATACACAAAAAACAGATGAGTAAAGAATTAAAATTATATTATTTCTACTAACATACCTACGTATGAAATCACCGTCTCTAATGTGTCACAAACTCACAATTCTATGAAACTGTGTTATAGTCCGCAGGACATCCCCTAATCTTAAGTACTTTACTCTGTACGTAACACTGTTGTATGTTTGTGTATATTTAAACCTTGCCCAATTAGGCATATATAAAGTGGAGTGTTGACCAGGTAATTAATCACAATAATCACATTATTGAATACTCCATCATGGAGTTTCGACACGTGTGTACTTGTGTGGTCCTGTTCGTAGTAGGATCACATGCTTTGAATGAAGAACTATATTTAGGTGAGTTGTTTTTTTTTATTACATTTCTGTTTTGCTTAATTCGCTATGTTGGTGAGACCTATATTGTTTTTTTTTAATTAGATTGTGTTTCAAAGATACATAGTTTATGTTTAGTGTGGAAGTGATATCGCATCAAACATAATATAAATAAATATTTTAGTTAAGTACTGAAGTCAATGTGGTCACATCTGCATACTTGTCAAGCAAAATGATGTATCGCAACGATACGCTTTCCGTCACCTTTTTGTTTCAAAAATGGAATTGAACAAACAATAAAATGGCGGTCCGCAATTTATTGTTTTCAGGCTGGAATGACGTGGTATCGAACCAGACGGTGACCACATACAGCATCGGGGTCCACATGGGAATAATCAATCCCGAAAAGTATTCACTAGAATCGTTCGAACGCGACGAGACAAACGTTTTCAAAGATCTGTACCAGGAATACATTTCATTGAACGACAGTCAGCCGATTAATTACCAGGAGTGGCTCATAATGAACAACTACGGGATACTAAGCGATACTCAGGAGTCTTTGTTGCAAAGAAAAATTAACAAGCGCAGCACAGCGGATAATAAGAGACGTTTTGTAAACACTGTGAAGAAAGGAGACATCCTGATCTCCGGCCGAGGCATTGGAGGGTTACTTGGTCACGCGGCGATTATGACCTCCGATTACTGGGTGTTAGAGATGCCTGGTGGCAGTGGATATGTGGAAGGGATTAAGGACAATAACAGACAAATTCCCAAGGACAAGTGGTTCGATGAGCACGCTTCTGATTGGACGACGGTGTACCGTAATCGTGACAGTTCGGTGGCACGTCAGGCTGCAAGTTGGGCTGACCGCAAGTACTACAACCCGGGAGGTGGTGCTAGGAAGACCATACATGTAACCTATAGGTTATTTCCAACGGACTTCAGGTCAAGAAACCCTAGCTACTGTTCCAAGCTCGTGCTTCAGGCTTTCTACTACGGAACCGGTTCAAAGGCAGTTATAAGAGATCCGAAAAATACGTTAATCATTCCGACAACAATACCAACATATTTCTTGTCACCTTATACTTTGGTGAACAAAGGAAAATACTGATTGTATTCTTGAAGAAAGCCCTCATCTATGTTACATTTATAAAATATACTTATCATAATTTTATCGGCTGTGGTGTTAACTAATATTAAATAATAGTTTTAAATCATATTATTTGTCACATTTGACTGTAAATAAAATTTAGTTTGTAAAAAGATACTTTTTAATTTCTTCGTTCTTGTGTAAGAAATAAGTGTGACAATTAAAATTAAATTATTTATTTATTTAATAAAACAGACTTACATCTTAAAAACTTAATAAAAAGGAACACATAGTCGACAGAAAGCCAATTACAAGTCTTCGCTTTATTTATTAAGCTAGGTAAATACACTGAGCGGTAAGTCATAGAATTAAAACACAAATCTCCCACAATCCAAACTACTTGATGATTGAGAGTCTTCAGAATTCAATTAATTTGTTTAAACAAATTAACAGAAGCTATTTTGGGTATCCATAAGTATCTCGAGTGTTATTGGGGACCTGTTTTGGGGTCCTTTGACATGCATTCTAATTTATTAGTCAATTAAAATGTAGGAGTATTAATAACAAATTTGCAACGACGACGCTCGAATGGATTTAGTGCGAGTGCGAAGTAAATACGAACGAGAGAGAAAACGTGAACAGGTAAGAGTTTTTATTGAATAAACATGTATTCAATTGTTCTGTACATCCATGATGGGCCATCCATATTAGCCGTAGAACCGATGTTCATTGGGGTAGACGTGCTCTAGAGAGGAGACCGCAGATCGGCAAACGTAAGATAGGACGCCCTCGGGCTAGGTGGAGCGACGATCTTCGCAGGGTGGCTGGTAGCAGCTGGATGAGAAATACCGAGAATCCATCTGGATGGCGTACAATTGGAGAGGCCTCTCTCCAGCAGCGGACTGCTGTAGGTTGATGATGATGTACATCCATTCTTCCAAGCATCTTGTGTTGTTACTTGCAAATATGTACTTAGATTTTGTGGTGTGGAAAATTAAAAATGGGGACAGACCCTTTACAATATATCGTTCCATGCCTGTGACGTAATCCTTAAATTCGCCATTTTCTTACTGTTATAGTTATTGGGGCATGTGAAGATCCTTAAATTACCCAGAACGACCGCCAAATAGTGATCTTAGCTGAGATAGAATGGACACTGTGTCAGCTAGTGATGTGCAACGATGGTACAGAATACGGGACATGTTTAATACTAAAACTAGGACGTTTGATAAGTGAAACTTCACCATTCGTTCTTAGCAAGAAGTATTATGCTTGTTCATATTGCCTATGGGAGTTCATACCTATCCATATGAACTCCCATATTTTACTCCAACAACAATTAAGCGCCTATTATTCTATTGATGGTATGTACAGAATAATTAAATAGGTTTAAACAAATTACATTATGAAAACGAAAATAACTCCATTTTGATCACCCAACTTTTATACGTTACGTAGGTACGTTTGTTATTCGGTATCCGTTTTTTCGGTATTTTGGCATTACGTATACCAGAATAATTAGTACATCACTAGTGTCAGCCGCTTTTTACGACATAGTTTGAATAAGTGTGTATATAGGTCAAATAAGGGTTAGAGATAACAATGACATTTTATGTCGTCATAATGGCTTTCGTAGTTTGGCCTTGAGCTGACGTAGCGTAGTTCGGAGATTCAATAGAATAAGAGGCCAGCTTATACTGGTTTTGTTACCATAAACGTGCGGCCTACTGCAGAATTTGTTGTTCTCTGTGACTGATGGAACTGAGGAATTGTCGTATGCCCGTGTGTAAACGCAACAGTAGAATCTATACGGGTCTATTCAATTCAGTCAATTCATGTTTAGTCGCTCCTGGCGATTACTGGTTAGTGTTTTTTTTTACGTGATGTTATTTAATTGAGCTGGTTTTTTTTAGGTGTAAGCTCTTAATTTTTTAATTGTATTTAGTTTATGATATCAGCGGTCAAAGTGACGTTTTCCTTTTGAGTTATCGCTCGGGAAGTCAATGTCCTAAATGTGACACAGTTCTTGGAAATAGTAGTCAAGTTTGAAGTGTCGGAATTCGTGTTCGCCCCCTATTCATCAGGCGTACTGCTATGTTATGTTTATGTATATCTCGAGGTATGTCACCCCTTGTTTTTTTTGAGAGTGGGTCGTCGTTAAATAGCTTCTCACTTCTCCCGCTCTGGGCGGAGCGGGAGTGCGTGTCAGACTCTTACTGACTAAAACCCACCCGTGTTCCTTCAGTTGCCTGTGTTAGGGGCCACGGTAACCCTCTCGGACTTTCCCGCAACCCTGGCAGGCATCGGCCCTAGCGGACATTGGCGGCCATTGGTGCTGACATCTCTTTGAGGCGCACGTGCAACACAACGCGCCATCGACCCGGGCCTGGTCCTTAACGGACGGCGAGCTACCCATCGCTCGTCATCCGCAAGCCCGAGGTAGGTCAACCACCCTGTAAATCTAAATCTTCTGTGGAGAGGTTACTTCAGTGTGATCACATATAAATAACTATTTATCAAGCAAAATTCTATATATGCACTTACACACAGTCATTATTTAAAATGGAATTCAACCAACAATAAAATGACGCTACCACAGACGCCACGCAACTTATTGTTTTCAGGCTGGAATGATGCGTTATCGAACCAGACGGCGACCCTTCTGGTTTGATACTGCGTCAGCAACGACAGGGTCAACATGGGAACAATCAATTTCGAAAAATATATACCTACTCTTATTGAGAAAAGTTTCAAATATTCTTACGAAGAATACATTTCATTGAACGCCATCTGTCAGCCTATTAATTACCAAGAATGGTTCTTAATGAATAACAACGGGATACTAGTAGGTCGTTACGCAATAGTCTTTTTTCCATAAAATATAAGTGCACCTAGTGATAACCGTCGCATAATACATTTAATGTGTAGTGCACATACAGGGGACGTTTTCATCTCAGGTACAGGCCATGGAGCGCTGCTTGGGCACGCGGCCATGACGATTTCTGATCACTGGGTGTAAAAGATGTCTGGTGGCATGAAATTATATTTTAGCGATGGAAGACAATAGGGCGGCAATATCTACATATAACGCCACATGCAATTTTGTATCACACTGACGACGACGTCACGAAAAATACTGCAACGCAAACTTATTCGGGCGATTAGCTTATATGTAGTATACAACATCCTGACATCAATCGACGGGCAGTAGCTTACCAGACATAGCACCCATCTGGTCGGAGTATCCTCCCTTTTATTTGGAGGATGAGGAACGTTCCACCCTCTACCTCATACCTCTGTAGTGGTTCACCGACGTTATCAGTAGAAGTAGAAGTAGACGTAGAACAGTGGCGGATGGACGACGGTGTTTCGTTGTCGCCATCGTTTGGTATTTAAACAAGCGTCTCGTTGAGCTGAACACAATTACTATAACCATCACGGTGGCCCTTCATGTTCTTCTTCTTCTTGCCCTTGTCCCCTGTATCTTGAAGTCGGCGGAGCACGTTTTACTTTTCGATTCTCACATCTCACATCTTGCCAGCCGTCATTCTATCACTCACTCCTTTTTAGGGTTCCGTTCTTCCAAATGAAAAGATAAGGATAGGATATAACCTTATAGGATCACTCGTATGTCTGTCTGTCCGTCTGTTACTGCCAATTTGCTCCGAATCTACTGGACTGATAAGGTTGCAATTTTTTCTTTCATACAACCCACAACCCATCCATCTTTTCTTTGGTCTTCCTCTCCCTCTCCATCCGTCAACATTTATGTTCATCACTAGCTTAGTTACAAGCGTTTCATGGTGCTTATATGCTATCCCCTAAATTTTGCTTGACAAAACCCCAGCTACTGCTCTAGGCTGGTGTTCAGGCTTACTACTACGGCCCAGGTGTTATAGGCTTTGGAGCAATGCTCACACCGGTGACTCTTCCATCCGTTGTACCAAGAGTTAGAAGACTTTAATTGCATATTTTGTTAGACGTTCTTTTGCCATAATGTATTCTATATAAAAATAGGATTCTACAAAAAAAAAACTTACTCTAGAATTCGTATGTCTGTTGGTGTAGAAGTTTAGTCTGATTTCAGAAAAATAAACAAGATCAACTTTAACAGACAAATTTTATTTGGACAGGGTAGATATCATAAAAAATATTTCATCGATATTGTATCGAATGTTTGGTTTTAACGTTACATGTGACTACCGCAGACATTGGCATCCATTGATGGTGCAGTATCCACGAGACTTGTATCCTCTATTCCTGCAACTTGCAATGCACTCGTAAAACACGCAGCGGTTCGGGAACGCAGGCCCCTGTATTGTTTCTCTTTTTAACATCATGTGGGATGGCTCTGTGAAAATTACAAACATATTTAAGGTTGTTGCTTATGATTGGCCGTTTTATTTTACGTGGATTTATGTGTTTATTTTAGGGCCCAATCTCACGTACCAAAACCACACCACAACGACACCACGTGGTCGGGCGCTAATTTGTATGAAAATTAATAGTCTATTCACACAGACCACATTTGGCCGTCAAAATATACCGCGTGGGCGATACCGACCACATCAAGGCGACGTCGTAGCCACTACGCAACCACCAGCGAGACCACGCACAAGCGGCCGGGCATATCGCAAACACAACAATCTGTCTGTCAGCAAACAATAGCCACAACGTAACCACATCGCAACTACTAGCGACAACGCAACCATAACGCAACTACAAGAAGTTGAAGCGACCCTATTCACACGTAACCACTGCAGCTTGCCCACATTTTGTCGCTGCGATGTGGTGGAGTTGTGGTACGTCTGAATTGGCCCTTACAGCATGATATGCTGTAAGGGCCAATTTTATATTTTTTCTTTTTATATTATCATAGTGCTAAAAAACAAGAATGACTAAGATACAAAAAACAAAGAACGTGCTTTTATTAAAATTCTAAATACAGAATCAAAACCAACCAGCATGTCCTATGACAGCCGAGGTCACGACCGCGAAAGCGACGAGGAACAGCGCACCAACCAAGCAAGTCTTCATGACTGAAACCTTTCAGAGTGTGCGAAACTTTGCAAGCTTCACCGTATTTATACAAACCCCGACCCGCGTATAACTGCTCCCAAACTATACCACCAGATAAGTACATAACACGACCACATCCGTATATCTTTCGCCAACACATCCATTGATGCAAAACCATTCCCGTAACGTATTTGCAATGTGTTCAGATGGAAATGGATACCGCAAAAAATAAAAAGACACCGACTTCCGAAGTTAAAGTTATTTTTCACTTTGTAGTGTTTTTTTTTTGGAAGTCGGTTGTTATTTTTTGTAAAAAAAATTTTACTTATCACTTTTTAGTTATGGTATCTAACCCCCCATTCGAGAACGATCGTCTTACACGTCCACCTCCGTTCGAAGGCGGTTTTTTATTATTAAAAACATATATTTTTTTCGAAATAGTTTTTATAACCTTTGTAGTGAGTACAGGCGTGATATTATGTTGTGTGATGGCGTAAACAATGCTTAGATATGCTATAGCAACAATCGCGGTTAATCTGCTATTATTCATTGAAGAGTTCCCCCGATTTCTACAAGATCCCATCATCAGATATTGAAATGGTGACAATGGGACCACACGGGAAGCACCAGCTTTCAAATAAAAAAAGAATCATGAAAATCGGTTCACCCAGTCGCAAGTTATGAGGTAACAAACATAAAAAAAAAAAAAAAAATACAGTCGAATTGATAACCTCCTCCTTTTTTTGAAGTCGGTTGAAAACAGTCTCGTACAATCAGTCGTTTCGCACTATAAGCTAGCACATTAATATTGGATGTGGAGGGAATACCCTGAGTCAATTGCTTCGGCATAGAATTACAAGTGATACATCCCGTGTACGTCATTCAGTTTACAACTATATTAGAAGGAGATTAAGTTGATTATTCTTTGTCGGGATGAATCTTTACACAGACGATGTTTATTTGACATTGCAAACGTCAGTTATCATTTTATGTATTCTTGTTAATCTGGAATTACAGGTAAATAAATATTAAGCTTGCAGTTTTGTCATTTAATTTCCTGTTTAATTTTGTTTTACATTGCAACGTCGTTTGTTTGCAGTGAGTTATGTAGCAGATTTCAGGAAATGTTATCTCCTTTATGAATATAATGTTAGTTAAAGTAGGTCGACGCCCGTTAGGTACTAGTCATGTTTATGGTCTACCAGTTGTTAATTCAACAAAAGTTAGTTTTTAAGGACTTGAGCCCGTTTTATCGCAACAAGGGGGCAAGACTGTTGCTATATTATAATTAGTTCGAGTTATCGGAAAATACATCTTGGAGTAGTGCTACCCCAATTTAATCTATCAGAAATCGCACAAAAGCAAAACGTTCGTTCAGAGAAAGAGGAGGCCTGTACCCAGCAGTCGGAACTCGAAGTCAGTCGACCTCAGTACCGAAACCAATCCGGCAGCATAGAATCGAGTTCTTACTTCGTTTTGGCAACCTTTCCCATATAGTGACATTAACCCTTTGACCTACCCACGACTAACTATTTTTAGCGATTATATTATTAGTATGGGTCTTATTCAAACAGCGGACTGTTCACATTCGCGGTAAACTTTTTGCCTGTCAAAGAGGTAAATGAACTTATTTAATTAAACAGACGAGACGCGCAAAACATTTTGTGCGGCGCAGAATCAATCGCATTGAACTGAAAAAAAAAAAAAAAAAAGTTTGTCGCCTGTGTAGGCCTAAACAACGTTCGTATGGTCTGTTCCAAAAGCATCTGATGAAAATGTAAACAAATCCTACTATAATATTATAAAGTTGAAAGTTTGTATGTTTGGATTTTTGTTTCTCAATCACGCAAAAACGGCTGAACGGATTTGGATTAAATTTGGCACACATTATAGTTTATAATCTAGATTAACACATAGGATACTTTATTAATCTCGGTATTACTTTCCCTTGGGATAATTTCCGACATCTAGGCGGGCGAAGCCGCGGGCAGAATCTAGTGGACCATAAAACTTACCTGTGGATGCTGATTTGTAGTGCCACTTACAAATTGAGTGCTTTTATTTGACCATTTGAATACGAAATTCTTATTTTAAATCACCTTAAGGATGTTTTTCAATTGATCATTGTTACTCATTTGATAATTGAGGTTAGTTTTATAACCTCAAATTACGTCGATGATATTACAATTAAATAATGTCATTCAAACAGTAATTGTTGGAAAAAAGTGTTGATATATAAAGTTGAAACCATCTTTATATAGATGAATGTGTTATTATTCTCATTAGTTAGTGACTGTGTAAGAATATCTGAAAACGGTGTTTACACTTTCATCAGATAGTTTTGAAACAGACTATTGGATATAGCTGTGCCATTAAAAGTATCAGTTGGAGTAGCCTTAGAGGCGCAAACAAACAAACAAAACGCGACTTACAAAGTTGTTAGTATTTTAATTTTTTCGGAAATTTACCTTTTTTGCAGTATCAGGTTGACCTTGTCTATAGAAACCATTTAGCTTTAAAAAGCATGGTCCTATGACGGACCGTTTCCGAGAAACAGGCCTTTATATATTTTTAACTTACTGAGGAAAAGAAAATTATTTAACAAAATAAAATTGTTTTCGCAAATCCTTAGTTTCTCGATTATATAAGGTCTTGGTGTTTTTATCTACGTCAAGCCGTTTGTCGTAAAAATTATGTCACAGGGCTCAGATCATAATGGATCTGAGTCACAGGGATTCTTTTAGAACTTAGGATGCAAGAGCGAACGAAGCGAGCTCAGGACTTGAGGCACCTCGACTCGGACAGGTTAAGTTTGAAAGGGATGGCGGGGTTATCTTTTAAACCATTCGGAAGTAAGGGTCAGCTCACACCGAGACGCGACGCGACGCGACGAGACGCGACGTGACCAGTGATTTCGCGCTGCGCCGCGCGGCGCAGCGCAACGTCGCGAGGCGCATCTTGAAATCGTTGGCAACACGACGCCTCGCTGCGCCGCGCGGCGTCTCGCTGCGCAGCGAGACGCCGCGCGAAACGTGTAGCTGTATTCGCCACGATCACCCGCCCCGCCCGTCCACCCGCACTCTACCATTTGCATGTAATTTTAATAAAATTTTACATACCATTTACATAAAATTTTTCTGGATAATTGGCAAGGTGGTCATAAGCCAAGGTATGAAATTCACCATGAATTATTCTATTTCTCCACAAATTATGCACCCAAATACTCCTGTGTGATGTCTTCTTTTTAATTTTATTTTTGTTTTCTTCTTCCTCTTCCTCTTCTGCGAGAAGTCCGATTATAACAAGATCCCAGTCTATCATTATAATTTCACTCGAGCGCTCGACCGAACTGCATCAATTCTACACGAAGTCTGGACGAAAATAGTTCGCCACGGTGACCTCGGCTGCGCCTCGCGGCGTCGCGCTGCGCAGCGCCGCTCCTGCACGCCGCGCGCACCGGCTGCGTCGCTCTACGCCGCGAGGCGCAGCGCGGCGCAGCGCGGCGCAGCGCGGCGCAGCGCGGCGCAGCGCTGCGCCGCGCAATTCTCACAATGAAATGTGTATCTTTTCGTGTAGAAAATAAAGTTGTATTTTGAGTCGCTCTTTTAAAATGTGCGCGCAGCGTCGCGTCGCGTCGCGTCTCGGTGTGAGCTGACCCTAAGAACTCCGCGTCGCCGCGTCGCGGGGCTCCGTCGGCTACGCTTACGTACATCGTAGGGCCATGCTTCTCAGAACTTATCTTCTTATTTATAATCTACTCTTTAAAATAATAACGTATTATTAGCTCTCTTCCTCTATCCTATCTTGCTGTGCCCGACAGGTTCCACAATGATCCAAAATTATGTATATTTTATAATGTATCTACCACCTAAGTTCACATTGTGGAATGCAAATAAATATATTGAGTATTGAGTATTAAATGGTTTCTATGGTTAAGGTTAACCCGATACTGCAATATAAATAAATAATACGATATAATTGAAGGTTGACTGGTAGAAAATGCCTCAGGCATTAAGTCCGTCTTTGTACAGTATTATTTTTTACTTGTGCATAAAGTTTTAATAAATAAATAAATAATTGGCAGATTTCGAAAAAAAAAACTATAAAAATATTTTTCCTTTTCTGCTCATATTGCCCCTAAGCGTATACTACAACTCCTACTACTCCGCCTCTAAGACGACCGAATGACCAAAGTATCATCATTTATAATAAAATAACAGAAAAAAATACTAAATAAAATACTCTTTGATAAAACATGCGTACGTCACAAAGCATCTAAAAACATTTTATCATTGCCTTATACAATCATTATTCTGATTCCTTTGTTTAACAGTGAGTTTTTCTGCAACAGACAGCATTAAAGGAAATACGGCCAAACGCCTCGGGCTCAGAATAAACTCCCTTGTACTTAATTATAAAATATGCCATTCTACAAAGCAAGATTTATTTGTAACTTTCTGCTCGGATAGACATATTTTTTTTCTTTAGAGAATTTTTAATTAACTAATGTTGAAGTTAATCTTGTTTTTTTTTTTCAAAAGCAGTTACTTATAAGTGCTAGTTGCTGATTAATTTTCATGGTGACTAGTCGTAACTAAATTAAACATGCTTTAAATAATAGTTTGGGGAGTGAAAGCAAATGTGAATGTCTTGTCATGTCTTTAAATTCGGAGAACTGCCGCTGTTTGGTTTTCCTTTGGTCCTTCGGTATGGGTCAAAATCATGAATTTAAGGTTTTCAAGTACCTACTTTGAGTTGCTCTTTAAGTTGTTCAAATTCCGGAGTGCTCTCACAATTATATTAAGTACTAGCTTCCGCATGCGACTTCGTTCGCGTGGAATTCGTAAGACACCAACATTTACTAAAATAACAGCCACGTTTTTTTAAAACTTTCCTGTATGCTACGTTTGTAGTTTTAGTCCCAGCAGCCAAAATATAAAGAGAGTCAGGACTGGTGACGCGGGATCAAGTGACGTACAAACAGTTGTCCGTGTGAGAAGCAGCTCGACCTGTGGTCGACACCCGCAGCCTTCAGTAGTAATTGCTAGCGAAGGATTTCGTTTTGAGTAAACTAATGAATGCTTGCGTACACCTAACGGCACAACACCGACAGACTGAGTGATGCATTCATACAGGTTATTCCTGACGAACTGCTATTTGTAAAATAATATTGTAAATACACTGGCTGGCAGCGGCCCGAGCGGACCCCATTACTTGCTGACATCTCTTAGAGGCGCGCGTGGAGCACAACGCGCCGTCGACCCGGCCCTGGCTTTTATCGGACGGTGAGCTACCCATTGCTCGCCGTCCGCAAGTCCGCGCTTACCGTAGCCAGAAATCGGCCCTGCTCTGTTCGCTGTACCGTGATTTCTCACAACATATTTTATGATTATTCTCCTACATTTTGTGACTTCTTTCTTTCTTTTTTATACATTATAATTTTATTATTATTATATTATAGATATAGTGTATAGAGGTCAAACAAAGTCATTTGCTAAGCGTCGCCTACAACAGAGGAAGAGCGCTGATGTCTGAAATACAGATATTTTTATATTAGTTCAGACACAGATGTTCAAATCTGTTCATAGAAACAAGTGTCATAAAGTGTATCACCATAATATTAAATTGTTGTATATTTTTGAACAAATAAATTATACTTATTATACTTTTGCCTCCAGATCCCATGACGGCAATCCGGCATGGACGCTTGCCTCCTCGCCGGAGACCGTACGGTATCCCGGACCAGCCGGATGGCCATGACCCTGACGGACGTGACCGGGACGCGTTCAACCGGCGGGCTGGCCGTCGCCTCAAGGTACGCGCCCACACGGTGCCCCGTAAAGCGCGATGGACCGCACGAACCCCGCGTAGAGCTTCCGGCATGAGGCGTTTGGACCCCCTAGATTGGGAAGGAGCCGCTTTAAGGCAGCCCCGGCCCTTTCCAGTCTGGGAGCCAAACATCGGAAATGCTCTACGAAGTTCCACTGGCTGTCGAGCACGAGTCCCAGGTACTTCATCGTCGACTCAACGCCGATGTGAACCCCTCCTACCGTTATTCGGAAACCCGATGGTGGCGCGTTCCGAGAACCATGAAAACACGTGGCCTCGGAATATTTTTATACCCGAAGGCCAATTATTGTCGTACCTACTTTAAAAAAAAGTTCAAATTCAAGTCGCAATCTCATCTCAGTGACAATCAATGTCAATAACTAGTCAAAATTGTAAGTAAATTGATTGTATTTCTGACAGATTGAGACTGAGTTTAGAATGCGAGCGAACGTTCTTAAAAATACGGGAATTACCCCTCTGATCGTATACTCAGATGTTCTATACCTAAAGTACTACGACAACAAGAAAATACAATATGATTTATGATAGGAGCAGGGCTAAGCAACAATAAAGGCTGAGGCAATATCAAATCTTCTTTTCATTGGAGTAATTGTAATTTTTCTAAGTGCTCGCTAGTAGAGAAACAATATCCGCGTCGTGGATAACTGGGGACATAGAATACAGGGCCTGAGTTAGGGTTTTTCCTACATATTTGAAATCTTCTCTTTACGCGCGGCGGTTACCATGTTTCATAGCGAAGATAAGGCAGTCCTAGTAGATTTTGTGTTTGAGCAAGTGAAGTCACTTTTTTGATCAGCGTTCTTAGTAAAACTATGGAGGTAAGTATGCTAAAAGAGGTAATGTGACATTACATAATAACCAGATGAAACTGTTTAAAAAATGTCGTTCTGTAGCCAAGGGTTGACATTTGAATTTCTAAATAGCTTAAAAAGTATAAAGGTGAATAATCAATTAAAAAAGGGTCTTAAAATCTATTTTTGATATTGCTATGAGAAAAGTGCCACTTTGAAGACGGCTCAACTACTTAACTTTGCGTGTTATTACAACTCTAGCACCAAAAATATTCAATAAAAGCAACATAAAATAAGCCGTAAAAAGCGCAGTCTCTCGCAAGAACCGCATCAAGCAATTTCGAGTCCCACCCTGTTGTCGAGTGACAACTTAATTTATCAACAGCTTGTTACTGCCTTACTGCTGGGCACTGAGCAATAGTTTAGTGGTGAGATGTCGCCTTATATTGCCCCGCTTACTGCGTATAACGAAATTTTATGCAAGTGCAAAATTGTATTGTATTAAATCTTTTTGCTTTTCTTTTGTTGGCTTCATTTCAAGATTAAAAGATTTGGACTTATGGAACTGTTGTCTTCTGGCATCTAATTGTAATTCTTTATTATCTATCGCACATGTAGATGACGCTGACTATCACTTTGATCTAATCGAAGTTCTAATTCGTAAATAAATTCTCAAAACAACCACATTGGAAAGTAAAATGAAATAGGATCATAATATCGCCCTTTTATACAAGATGTAAAACGACCCATCACATAACCGTCAACTAGGTACCCAATCTGTACATCAAAATAAGTAACTTTGCACAAATATAATTGTTGGGAAACGACTTTTATTATTGGTGTGAAAATTTTGCTGTTTTCGGTAGCGCGCAATATATTATAATACACGCAAAACACTGTGCTTATAGGTGCATGCAACGGTATAGGGGTCGTGGGGGTATTTAAAGTTGTGTTATAAGATAACATTAAAACTTGTTTTCGTAAAAAAAACATCAGTCAAAGTTGGAATTTCGATCATCAATATCTCCGTGACCAAAAGGTTCCCAGGTATGGTCCAGTGCAAAAAAAGATGGGTTTTCAAGTGACTCTCGGCATCGTTAAATGTCTTTTTACATCCGTTATATATGATTGATATCAATACATTTTTGCGGTAAGACTGTCTGCCTTTAATGACACGAATAGGTAGTTACAGTAAGAAACTTTTAGGTACTTCGATAATGACGTACCTAAAACGCTTCATTACTGGACTGAAAATACCTGTTCGGATTTATAGCGTCCACAAAATTTCACGAAGTTAATTTACACAACGCAAAACGGGCAAACCCCCATTCAAAATCATGAGATAAGTCCCGAACAATCTAAATGTGAGGTGTGGAAGTATCTAACTAATTTAATTTTACGTTTCACCTAACACACTCAAGAGATCTGGACCAAACCGTTGACGTTCTTTATTTTCGGAACACTCGCCTAAGGTTATAACGGGTGACTTTCTGATGTTTATTGCGGCGTAGCTCGCCTAAATAATAACAACGTGTAGCATGGTCAGCTCCGAAACAATGGGTGGACGCTTTTCAGGTTTTACGTCCTTCATTTCACGTCACGTTATTCCACTTTCCACGTGTTTATTTCGGGCGTAATCCTTACATTCATGTAGTAAACCAGTTCAGTGTACCGACGGATTTTATAAGGCGCTTTACTTTGATGTGCTTTAGGGCCCGTATGAAGGTACAGGACTATTTTTGTAGATTCAAACACAAATACAAGGTTTCGTACTTGTATTTGTGTTAAGATATGAAGACCCGAAGCATATTTTTATCGCAATATTTTTTCATGATCTGGTTCCCAAACAACACATTTCTAAAGAAACCAATTAAAAACGGTTCCTGGACAAACGTGAGTAATTCTCAACAAACAAAATTTATTTAAACAAATATTTTTGGAAATATCTTTCCTATTTCGGTCTCATCTCGAATGCAAACACCCAGTCGGTTCGGAAACACAATTTAAGTTCGTCAACCGCCGGTTTCAGTGGCAGTGCTCTGAAACACAACTTATTTATATAGGAGGGTACAGTTTGGTTCGATTGCTGAGAGCCCAAGTTAGTTGAATCAGGCGTTAGGTGCTTTGCGAAAACCCATTTAAAATTAACAAAGACCTCTTGAATCATACAGCAATATTTTGTTCTTTAATTGGTATTATTGATCCGAAATTTGACGGAAGATTTATCTTTGGAGTAACGATTTGTGTCGCATTTTAAAAATAAAGAACCTACTTCCGAGTTCCGAGTTATCGTGATTCCAAACTTTCTGGATGAGAATACTTTACAGGTTGGACGGCAAAAATACGAGCGAAGTTTAAAAGAAAGATTGGAATGCGTAATTAAAAGGAACACCAGTGATTTACCAAATGATGGCCATTAAAGTTGGGGCTGAGGAAACGGCCACACTGCTTGAGTAGAGGGGCGAGGGGGGAGTTGTGAACCAGTTCTGACGACCTCATCATGGTTTCCTTCCTACAAATGCGTAAAGCGAGGGTCTGTGCGTAATGTGTTCAGCTTACAGGGGTACCTCGTACCGCTAATTCTGTGGATTGGCGCGAAATTTTATTTTTTTCAGAACAAGGAAATGGACGTGACCTACGGTGAGAGAGAAGACATATTTTATTTTGTGAAGTTAGTGGATTGAAAATTGTTTGGAATAAAGAAACATCTGTAATTTAATAATATGGGTTATTAAATTTTTAAGGGTTGAACGGTAGAATCGATGTTTTTTTGGTACTTTCTAAATAGTTATGCTAATGGAAAACAGATAAATAGGATAGTTACGTAAAACGTGAATCCCATAAAAACAACAATTGGAATAAAACTCTTTATACCAGCAGCATGATTAAATTAACGATCAACTGGAATAAAATGAGGTTTACGATCGCACAGTAAGACTGATTACGTTCAATATGTGACGAATGCGATGGATTGAATTGCATATTATCGCCAGAACGTTGGCATGTACTTAGTAAAAGTGCGATAAAATTGAATTAAGATATTCAACATTCTAAACGCCTATACCTACCAGTCTTCGACTTTACGAAGGCTACACCGATCCAAAAAGCAAAAGACAAAACAGATTTCTTTGAAACTCTCTAGATAAGTCATAGGGACAAAAAATATTGCTTTAATCTGGATAGAAAGTGTCAAAATACAAAGGTAAGTACTTTTAAGAGAAAAGCTATCCATCGAAAGAGCAAAGTTACGTACAAAAGCTCAGTTATAAACACCTTACAGTTCCACATACCGGAAAAAAAATTCGCAAATAAAAAAATCTGACGCATCAGTGCATTACGGCTGCAATTCATCAATATAAATACCACAGTGGGAAGGTAAAGGGCGATGACAACACAGAAGAAATGTTTCCCTTAGACGACAAAGAGGCAATCGATCACGCTGCTTCCACCTGGGCAGAGGCGGCAATCCAAATTCGTGATACGCGTTAAATACCGTCGAATCACCACATCTAACAATCAACTTTCAACTCTATAATCTTTAGCTTTGAGTCTATTTTCTGTTACATGAGCAATCATAGGCGTGGAACCAACATTTCACACGATTCGTTTTGTCTGCTCTCCTGCTTCCCGTCTCAGGTAATGGTTCCTGTAATATTGGCGTCATATTTCTTTGCGATAGCATTTGTTATCAACTCAGTAACGATGTCGTTTTTACCCGAATTCTCTTTCTGCATAATAGGCATATATGTTCGGTTTACATAGCTAACGGGTTGGGTCAGTAGGTTATGTAGTCTTAAAAATGTGTACGGAAATGTACCAGGAAATCACAGCAATTCTGTCGGATAACAGTTTATGTATAAATATGCAGAATGCAATCAGAAAAATATTTGTTGATGTACTTAACACATTTTTAATACTTGCCCATTTTCCGATGAATATATTTCAATGAGTCTGAAATATTCGGATCTATTTGCAGATTTTTTTTATAGAAAGAAGAATTCATAATTATGATCTTTTTTTGTTAACGTAACACTTAATCTTTAATATTTTAATGTATCAAAAACGCTGTTGCCATGTAACACAAAAACGTTAATATTCATTTTCGAACGTAAAACAGTCAAGTTGAAACGCCACATAAATTTTTAATACGGGCTTAGCCTAATGTTTTATTAAAGTGTTAGTAGAAATTGTATGAACACAATGAGTAGGCCCGAAGAGAAGTAGATCGTAAAACCTTAATGCGGTTAAAAAGCTGTTTTATTACATAGTTTATAGTTAAGTTTTATAGTTTTCACTTAGATGTTATAGCATATGGGGTTAGTTATACCGATGGTGTTTATAAGCAAGTTATTGATGAAGCTAATGGTGGGCTTACATAATAACTTAAGAGTGTTATCTATATTAGGGCTAGTAACAGATGGAATGCTTCAGCAGATAGGTTAAATGCTGCTGGTAACAAATTATATTACACTAGACTTGTATGAAACAAAAAATATTCATATCGAAGAAGAAAAAGATCATTAGGGAGATTATGGGACTGATAAAGACTGAATGGTTGGATAAATATACAGGGTTTTTATTTATTTATTTTTATTTAAGATGTGTTTGCTCTTGATTCTAGTCTAAGTCAGTGGCGACAGAGACAGAGTCGACGGTGGAGTGAGCTTACCCAGTTGAAGCCTGTTCACTCTCACTTTGAAGTGATTAGGGGTGTATGCGTTCGGAAACACAGACGCAGGTAGAGAGTTTCATTCTTTTGCTGTGCGCATTAGAAAAGACATTTGGAAACGCTTAGTGCGAATTGGTGGAATAAATAGTAATAATAATAAATAATAGAAAGAAAAAATGTTTATTCTGCAAAAACAAAACGCACATTACAAATAAAAAAATAATAAAAAAGAGACTTAAAAGTATACACTTCCAACGTTGTCAAAAGCCTCATGTTCAAGCATACATATTGCCGACAATTTTGTCCATTGCTTGATGTGTCAGTGCCAGAGAACAAAAAAAAAATCGAATAGGGTGGCAGGGACATTGACACGCAACCAGTTACCATTGGATTCAGCACTCCTGCTCTAAACCTCCAAAACGTTGAAATTTTCGTCGGTTATTGTAAACAAAAATAGCTGTTCCATACATTTTGACCGCGTAGGTATTGCACTTTTCCATGTAAAAGCAGTTTTTTTCTTTTTGATAAACGACGAAACATTTCTGCGCTATGCTGTCTAGAATAATGTGCTGAATTCATGGTTACAGTCGATATCCCTGCCTTCCTCTATATTATATATATATATTCAATAGCAATATTAATAAATATCTGTCAACTAAAATGTAACCGCGCAGTCGACAGCGATGAGGAGGAATTTTTCGACGACATATATATTTGAGTTAGTTCATGGTTTTAGTTAGGTTAGGATATTATATTTCTATAATAATTATTTAAAAATGTTATGATAATATAAATAAACATTTATTCAGTGTAGACAAATGAAAAAAAAGTTTTTAAGCAGAAGTACATTACAAAACTAAATTCACTCAAAATCTAACAACATGTTTACGTACCAATCAATAACAAACATTAAGGCGCGGTAAGAAGCAAATATTTTGGTAATTAACAATAGCGCATCGCAGCAACAAATAAGGTTAATAACAGCGATGCGTTTGGTGCTAGTTGAATCGAATGACCACCAAATTTTGCTGTTTTAATTAAATAAAACAAAATGCACGACTTAGTTTTTAAGGTATTTCTTTAGTTCATTGAATTACCTTTATTACCGTTACATAAAAAATGATAGTTCAACATTTTGAGAATTTTGCGACAAAAAAAAAATATTACTCGTTTTACGATTTTTTTATCATGATACTATTTTATATTTATGAAATATTTTTGAATAAGTCCTTTCTTGGAACATTTGAAAATACACAAAAAAAACTGGCTTGTAATGTGTACCAAAACGCATAACTGTGCGACAAAAAATTGAGCATTTTACGATGTCCTACGTTTGGGCAGCGCCTTAACCAACATACACACAATTATAAATTATTCATAAGCAATTAAAAACAAGACGTTTGACAAACTTATTCCGATCTCAACAAAGTAAAACAACAATTATAATTTAATGGAATCGAGGGAGTTATAAATTGTTGTGAATTGATTTAGGCAGAATTTCCCTTTCGTTTGGGAACATTAATCAAGCTTCTCCATTCACTATTCTGCGAACACCCACGCGACAAATATTCACAATGCTTCGACCAAGATATCACCGTATAAATTAAAGAGGCTGGAAGTGTTTCAGATTTTTTCTCTTCTAAGGGCGAATTTCATCAATGAAATTGAACGCAATACACATCTAGACCGCGTTCAAAAGTGGAATATTGAGATTGAAAGCTCATGAATTCGGTATAAATGTGCTCATCGTGTTGGGTTTAAAGAACTCCCTTTCTCCTAAGAATTTAAATAATCATCGTGTTCAGTTTCATTGACTGACCGGTTGGTGCAGTTAGTAGCAACCCTGCCTTCTGAGCAGCTGGTCCCGGGTGCGATATCTGGACAAGTCAAATATTTGTGTGCATGAACATGTCTGTTTGACCTGTGTCTGGGTGTGTATATGTATATCAGTCATCAGGTTACCGCAGTACAGGCTCTACCAAGTTCGGAACCTGAAGCCCTTGTGTGGATGTTGTCTCTTAATATTATTATTATTGGTGGAGTTCACCCTTAGCCTTTTTCTGATTTGAGTATTTTTGTTCATGTAGCTCGACAGCTAAATATAACGTGACATAACCAACGTCTGCTTGCTGTTATGTACGATTATTTCTAATGCACAGTACCCATTGACCGTTTCCTGCCCTTTCAGTGCCTTTCTTCATGATATTCTAACAAAGCACCTTAGTCTTAAAATTTAGTTTAAGTGAGTCTTTTTCTAATTTATGACTAAAAGGAACACAAATCAAATTCTTCTGCTATCTTCCTATCTTATCATTAAAAAAATGTTAGTCGGACGTCACAATCAATAATGGAATTAAGAAGAAACTTATTATTTGCAACACTTAGATCGATGTTTTATATCGAAGGAGCTTGGATTAGCTCGTGCAAAACATGAACGGATGTCATCATTTACTTCTACGAACATTCATTATATTTGTGGTATTATGTTAAAACTATTTATTTGAAAATAGCCCAATAATCATGCATGAAATGTAGCTTCCGTTGCTTTTATTGAAATTCTCTGTTTAAACAAGCACTTTTCTCTTTATTTTCCTATTTGTGTGCTCTAGGCTTATTCCAAATATTCAAGTTCTTGGTCGAACTGTTTATTTTCTGGTCGTCGTTTAAACATCGTTTCAGTGGTAAACAATGCTGTCATTAACGATCTATCATTTTATTTTTAAACCACCTTGTGGGCGTCTGTTTTGTAGGCACTCACCACTACTTTTTATTTTATTGTTTGAAGAAAGTACGTTTTATCTTAGGAGATTAAAACGTACGTAAATAGCGAACAGGAAATACTGAATTTGTTTTTTTTTATATACCTACTCGATGCAAACCCTCTTCGTATGAAATTAATTAATTTATTTCAGGTTTCTACCTGAAGAAAATAGCATAGGTTAGATACAGCTGTACTGGTACAGCGTCCTAACTATTGTTTGCCTCACCGGACGACGTCACTACGTCAGCGCCGGCTGTCGCTGAAAACCAGCGCTGGGACTCTGTCTTGCATAGGATCGCGGCATAATGCTGAGCGATAGCCGTTTTGCGTGGATGTGACGCATGTTTCTCCCAACCTTTTCATATTTTCTGTGTTTGTGTTATTTTTCGCGTCATGTTTACCGCAAATAAACGCATTTTCTTTCTTTCTTTCTTTCTTTCATATATCGTTGTTAAAATAGCTGAACTGAATGTTGCATAATCATTTTATTCCAACTATCCAGGCCATTTCCACATCACTAAATGTCGATTCTCATTTAAAACTCATTTCAGTGGTTTAATACATAATGTATTGGCCAGTAGATTAGACGGGATTCGATGTAGGGGCGAAGCAGTCATTATTGGACTATCAGTAGCACGTCAATTAGTCGGGATGGGATCAGCCCTTGGCCTGATTAATGAAACGTGGCACCCACTCGAGCCGTATTCACGCGATCCGAGATAAAACGGCCTTACTGCCACGTTTGCTAGTGTAAATTGAACTTAATGAGTGGCCTAGAAGTGATGCATGATAGTTTTGTGTGTTAAAAAAGTGTGTGCGCCACACAGCATGTATCAAATGGTCTGGTCGTATTTAAGGGTGTGGTGCAGACCATCCTCAACGACTTTCTTCATGGGACCAACATCGTGATCGCGAAAAATAATCAGCTGTGCCATACATTTGGGTCGAGTAAGTAGCTAGGTTCTGAAGTTTTGTACAGCTCATGGTACTACTGAGCCCCACAATTAGCGGATTAAAGAATCTGGTGTCTCTGTGTGAGACATTTGCGATTTCGCACGGACTTAAATATAATTCCAAAAACAGTGAATTAACAGTATTTAGAGCCCACATATTTTCTTCCTGTCATCCTTGACGGTGCAGCCTTAAAAGTATTGGTCGGGTTTAAGAATCTGCGTCATATTGTAACAGATGACCTTAAGCATGACGAGGACATAGAGAGGGAGCGCAGGGCTTCGGTGGTGAGAGGCAATATGCTCGCTAGCAGGTTCGCACGTTGCACCAACGAGGGGAAGATAACACTTTTTAAAGCGTTCTGTCTGTCGTTTTACTTGAGTGGCCTGTGGGTGAAACATACGCAGCGAACCTACACAGGCCTGCGTACCCAGTATAATAACGCTTTGGGGCCGCCGTGGCACTGCAGCGCGTCTGGTATGTTTGCTGAAGCGCGTACGGATGGCTTTCAAGCCATCATGCGCTAGAAAGCAATCTCCTTGCTGCATTGTCTACGAAGCAGCAACAACAACATTCTGAATGCGATTGCTGCCCGTTTTGACGGTCCTTTCCAGAATCAGTGGGTAAAGACAGCCATAGACATCAGTTAGGTATAGGTACTAAGAATACTAAGATAATTTTAGCTACAATTCTTGTTACTAACACACTAACATTTTATGTTTTTGGTCTATTATAATAATGTAAGTTTTATGGAGATTCTCTATAATAAATAAATAGTTGATAACGAGATGTTATAAAATAAACAAGACCCACATTTAAAAGAATAATGTCAAAGACAAGAATTATGAAGATCAGTCAGTACTTACTTAGCATTGTACTAAAATACTAGAAGACCTTAAAGAATAACAAAACGAATTTGTTAAGATTTACAGACAGATATTGTTCGTGTTTCCATTTACATAATATTTGAATCACAATATTATTTATTCAAGTCAATTTGTACCAAAAATTATTTAGTTATCTGAAAGCGATATGCGTTTTATACATTCATCAGCTCATCCATTCGAGAGTCTTGAAAGAGCCTTCCAATTGGGATGATAAATTAAATTTAAGCTCGCCTTTCCTTCATTCAACTACCGAATACTAATAAAATCATTCTATTGAAACTGTTATAAAATCAATTATCAAGTGTCTTGGAGGCTTCGCCGCGAACGGGAGCAAGTAACATGGAACTGCACTTCATTCAATTTTATATTCGACTTTTCTATTCTCCCATTAAATGATTCCTAGACATTCGATCCGATTGGATCTGGGGTAGATTTCAAAGTGATATCGTGGCGGTTAATAATGAAAGTTCAAGAAATACTAGTCTGAAAATAGAGCTGAATCGAGTTCTTCCAGCTGAAATGTAACATTTAGGTACTCATAGTATTTTTATAACTTCTTCGTACCTACATAATGCGCAGAAATTATAAAAATACTAAGCGGTTGAACTCAAATACGTAGGAGTATGTAAGGACATCATCATCTGCAGAGCCTTTTATCAATTATATTGGGGTCCGTTTCCAGTCTAACCGGGAGCAGCTGAATACCAGTATTTTACACGGAGCGACTGCCTATCTGACCTCCAATATCCAGCTACTGGGTAATACGATACCCCTTGGTAAGACTGTTTGTCAGACTTTCGGGCTTCTGACGACCCAAATGACAGCTGGGACCAACGGCTTAAAGTGCTTTCCGAGTATTTGAGGACATATAGTGAGCATATTGGCGATGTTCTTCAGGAAGGTCTGGTGCGTAGTACTCGCAACCGGCGTGCGTGTATGACCAGTTACTCCACTACCAGACTCGTACTTAAAAAACGTTCAAAATTCAAGTCGCAATCTCATCTCAGCGACAGTCAATGTCGAAAACTTGTCAAAAATGTATGTAAATTGATTGTATTTTTGACAGTTTCGAGTCTGAGTTTAGAATACGAACTTTCTTAAAAATACGGGAATTGTCCCTCTGATAAGAACGTAAACGTAGCAAAAGGACCATTTCAAGATTATAGCAGGTGGTGTCCTGTAGATTATGCCTACACCCATGGGAAGATGGCGTGAGTTTATGTATGTATTTACAGTTTAATGTTATCTATGATGTTTTCCACAGTTAGTTTGAACTGAAGAAACTACAATACATCTGCAAAGTGCCCACCATTTGTTTACACGTCTAACTGGGTCATGTATTAGATAGGGCAGGGAAGTGGGCACAAGTCTTTGCAGGCGTTAGTTTGGTTATGGATAGTCGGGAATAGAAGTATACTTTTTTAGAAAAAGATAACTTTTTGTCACATGGACAACGAGTAGGTACTATCAATGTTGTAGGCTACAGAGAGGCAAAATGCAATGTTCCCCGCGCATATAGTTTAGTGGTAAGGCCAGTCGTTCAATGTTGGGGCCTTATTGAGTATCGTGTTTGGAGAAAGGAGAGTAAATAAAATCCAAGTGTACTAGTTAAAGTCTATTCAAATGAGCACTTATCTGTTCTGTGCAAATGACCATGAACGTTAGGCACAATTACACTTCTTACATTTGTATATGGAACACAAGTTATTGCCACGGCGGTGGCGCTGGGAAAACGACTGGCCTTACCGCTAAACTATATGCGCGGGGAACATTGCATTTTGCACTGCGAGCGTTACTGCTACTTGTAGTCCCTACAAATATGTTTGCTAAAATTTGGAATAGAAAGAGACGATTGGCGCATGCACGAGAAGCCGATGCTTAAAAAGTGGAGCGCGAGTTTATTATCATTTATCGTGAAATTCCGAAGCCACGGACTGAACATTAGACCGCACGTCGGTAGTAACACTTTGAGCTTGAGCTGGCCTAGGATAGTAGGGAGTTTCAATCAAGAGGCCAGCTTACACTTTTTTTACCACTATCGTGCTGCCTGTACCAAAAACAACGCTGGTAAAATAAGAATTATGAAAACGAGATAGAAACGTGCAATGATGCTTTAAGTGTCTTGTAGGTGTGCAAAGGGTAACTCTATCGAAAATGAGAAGGCAATATTATCAACTTGTGATTTACCACACTTGTG
This sequence comes from Brachylomia viminalis, assembly GCA_937001585.2. Taxonomy (NCBI): domain Eukaryota; kingdom Metazoa; phylum Arthropoda; class Insecta; order Lepidoptera; family Noctuidae; genus Brachylomia; species Brachylomia viminalis. The sequence continues at coordinate 19,770,093 of OW443299.2, forward strand.
CCAAACGCGGTTTCTAGTAGTGTTTTGGCAGTGATCGCTGCTTGGCATGATATTGTATGCATACGTAAGTTTTTGATGAAACATAATATTAGTAACGGTTAACTTTATCGAGGAGATTTACGAAAAGCGTATTTTTGATACTGTTTATGCACTTATTTCGATCACATCAGGCTATGGGGTATTGGTTTTCATAAAACGACTAATTCTAAAATAATTTACTACGCTGTGACCTGACACAAAACATTCTCAATTAAACCGATAAAGGCGATAACAAAATAAAGGTCCAAAGAAGTAGGTACTTACAACAAATTAACAATTTTAATAAAGCCAAAACTATCTTAATAAGGAGAAGACAATGTTAAAACTGATACAATCTGTTTGGAAACAGTCGTTCCAAGTCGCGACCGAGTCTAAAAGGAGTCCCGTTTATAAGAATGGACGGTTACTTCGATTAAGGGGGATGCGCTAAGGCAGTTCACGAAATTCTCTCATGGTTTTTGTAATTCAGGAATATACAACTCGCAAACTTAGAACATGTTTTCAATATAACTCTCGAAGTTAACTTCGAGAGTTATATTGACGATTTTAATGAATATTTATGCTCGTTACTGGATAGTCTAAGTCCGTCAACGAAGACACGGGTCCGTCCGAAAGTAGTTAATTCGAAACTCCGGAGTGAACCATATACATGATAAATTAACTTTTGCGGACGGGCAAAAACACATCGGGAGTAGGGACAGCTGTCATATCGTGGTGTCATACATTTCTAGGTCGGGCCTCAAACTAAGATTATGTCCGTTGGTGATACGGTTTAGGAAGGGCCCGTAACTTCGGCCGTACCTACGGATTTCGTGCTTAGGGAATAGACCTCCTATTGCGTAACATTGGTACCTATAAACTGAAAGGAAGCTAGCTACAAATAGCAAAATCCGAAAAAAAAAATTGAATTACGCAGGTTGTCTTAGCGAATTCGCCTTAACCCGCAAATATTTACCCTGCCTTCAGGAAATGAAAGTTCGGGTGTCGGAGGCGTGAACTTGTGGTTGGAAAACATACTATTTCTTGGTCAGTTGCGGGTTCCGAAATCCTGTTAGTTTCTGATATTTGTACCTTATCCCAATTCAAATCTCAGCAACGCAACGTGCTCTGCAAAGTCATTTTTGCTGTGATACACTTTATCAATTTAATTTTATGGTAAAAAAAATAGTATCCTTAGATTTACTTTTGACAGACTGTAGATACAAGTAGGGCCGAAAACGTCTGAAATACATTTTAGAGCACCTTTTGTTAACTCACTAAACAATACTACCGTTTTCATAATGATGCAACGTAAATATTAGCGTCTAACATTCCTTCTTCAACCATGAATCACTTTACTACAACAGGAATGCCTCAAGTAACAATTCTGAGTCCCAAACAACATTACACGTAAAATCACGCTAATAACAACGCGAATATCACGCTTGAGAAAAAGACAGTTAGGTACTATCTCTCTATCGGTCTAATGTAGACCACATTATTTTTGTTATTAGACCGTAGTCAGCCCTACAGTATTTTTTCACCACCCTAAGCAAAACTTTCACCACATCTTTAATCAAACAGCCTGAGCCACCATTTAATATCGGTTAGCTTGATCTCAACTGGCTGGGTTTAATATAACGTGGTGGAGCGTTTTTTCTCGACGTTAATTCAATCCGTATCCGAGCCGTCACAACGACTCCGGATAATTGACGCGCCGTAACGGTTCGGGCGAACGGACCGTGTACACTGGCTGTAATAAAATGCAGCGTAACGTTCAATGTTAGGATCTTTTGTGGCCTTTTATTGGGGAAAATCTTTTTTGTTATTCTGTTTCTCCTTTTTCAGCTCTTCTTTTATCTTGTTTGGAGTAGTGATCGTTTACCGTTGCAATTCACGGAACGCGCTCCGAGACCATTAAGTCGAGCCCTTAGTCATTTCGTTCCACAAAATTAATTATTGTCTATCAATACTTTTAATTTTTTGCTAAACACACGTCTGGTGTAGTGTAAATCTACTAATAGGTAATTGTTGTCGGTCCTCCACGAAGTGAACTTGAAACTATAATATACATAGAAAAAAACATTTTTAAAGTGCTATATCATAGCGACTAATCCGAAATCCGGTTGTGTGAACTGTTGTACAGGCGATAGTCCTGCGTACGCGCAGTATTTGCTGCGCTGTCAGTGCTACCAACTTTCCGACGACGAAGTAATCGCGGGCGTTCCAGCGACGAATATAGTGCGACCGGCGATGGTTGAGCTGAATGGTGGTGATCCATACGTCATGTTCGTGAACGGGCGCCGTCAGTAGGCACTGGTCATTTCTTAGCTGCCACGGCTTATTTTAATTCCAAAATTGTTTTTATCTTTTTATTACGGACGCTTTTAAAGTGCACGTGTTTCTACATCGTTCTCACATGTATAATTACAACATGAATGATGTAACCACTTTTTTGTAACAATATTTTGATTTAAAAGAGTGTCCATGGAGTTTCTTGCCCGTTCTTCTCCATAGGTACCTACTACGTTTTGGAATGGGCAACTAGCTTCATCTTTCTGACTGACCGACCCCTTGACAATTCAAAAGTGCCTGTAATTGGTTTATTTGAAATAAATGCTTTGAATTTGAGTTTGACCGGGTGCACTGCTAGTAAACGCGACTTGTGGCGCCACCCCAACCATAAAGTTATTCAGATGAACTAAAAACAGCAGTGCAGCGCTCTCCTCCAAACTCGGCAAGTAAAATAATTCCGCAAAATCCTCCAATGCATTATAATTCAGATTCAGCTCTCGATATTTCCAATAAAACAGATTCTGAAGATAATAATTATAATAACATAACTAAACGGTTCAAAAGCACGTATCGAGACTACACAGACTAGCTCGAATCCCCCATCTCCAAATTTAAGTCTATGTTCGTTGAGTTCAAAGTGTTTATACGACCTGTTAGTTCAAAGATCAACAAGACCACAAGTTTGATCTGCTGAGCCTGTGGCACCTTGAACACTATTGCCTCGCAAAACCAAGAGATTGGAACACTCTATTGGAACCGTGGCGTCCCAACAACAAGAGCTCCTTGCCAAAATCATAGCCTAGAAAAGGAAAACTGCGAATACAAAAACCAACTTACTACCCTACAAAATCAGATTGACCATCTAGAAAAAAATGCCCGCTGTACAACCATGAGATTCGCAACTTACCTAAGCAGGAAAATGAAAACAAAAAAATCTTTACCCATATAGTTCAAAAGCTGGGCTCGGAACTAGGACTTGAGACACCAATCGAGGGGTCGGAGGTAAGAGATATCTACCGCTCAAAGTCCGAAGCCGTAGTGCCAGAATTTACTTCAGCAATACGGAAGAAGTCTGTAATTTCCAAGTACATTTTTTTCAATGAATCTAGGACGTGAAGTTAAGGAACCGCATCTAAACTTGCAACACATTAACGTTCCTGGCGAATTGCGGGGAGTATTTTTTATCAGAGTATTTAACAATCAAACCAAGATGACTGTTCTACGTTGCGCGCATAAATGTTAAAGATTAAAAACTTGATGCGGCCTAGACATCCTACGGGAAGGTTTACATAAGAAGGAGTGCGTATTAATTAATAATGAGTCTGAGTTAAACAAACTCATTTTGTTACTGGTTAATATAGCTATTGTAAATTGACTTTTATTGGATCATTGAGTTCCCTTCAAAATGGTTAAGCTGAATGGTGCTGATCCATTCGTCATGTTCGTGAACGGGCTCCGTCAGTAGGCACTGGTCATTTCTTAGCTGCCACGGCTTATTTTCATTCCATAATTGTTTTTATATTTTTATTACGGATGCTTTTAACGTGCACGTCTTTCTACATCGTTCTCAAATGTATAATTACAACATGAATGATGTAACCACTTTTTTGTAACAATATTTTGATTTAAAAGAGTGTCCATGGAGTTTCTTGCCCGCTCTTCTATGGAGAAGAGCGGGCAAGAAACTCCATGGACACTCTTTGCAACACACACTGGGCAACTAGCTTCATCTTTATGACTGACCGACCCCTTGACAAAAGTGCCTGTAATTGATTTATTTGAAATAAATGCTTTGAGTTTGAGTTTGAATTGTTATCATCTGTTTTATGAATATTCTCAACTTGGATTATGTAAATTGTTAAATATTTTTACACTGACGTGCTACCTTATGTTAAATTTAATAGCAGTCTCTTACAAAGTACACAACCTTCCGGTATATACAATCAACTTACACATAATATACACAACACACAGTAACTGTCTGCTTAGACATCTGATTCAACTAATCATTTCACATCATAACATTATAGTGACAATTGCCGCCGTCATACCGGACCTGAGTGTTAACCAACTTCATGACGTAATGAACGGGTCACGATATAAACGTGACCTGCATTTTTCAATACTAATATTTTCACACGATGCAAAACGTTGAAACTATTCACTCGGATCTGGATTAATTGTCGGTAGCTCGAGTTATTAGATGTGATGTAGAGAACACAAAAACCCATATTATCCATAATATTCGCCATCTCAACGTTCTCTCGCAAAATATACGAAGTATTACGGGCAATATGCCAAACTTCTTTACACATCTGAATAGCCCCAATTAAGCATGGGACGTGCTGGTTCTTTCCGAATGCTGGCTACGCTCAGCCCAGGATATACCCATCCTTGATATTTATAACTGTCCTTTGCATAGGACACAAAAGGCATCATTTGTTCATTGCATCATTGCATCATTTGAAGAACCACAAATTAGTGACGCAAACTGTCTATTGCTATTAACTATGTAGTAGAAGTACTATTACTCAAATTCAGATACCTGTATCCTTGGAATCTAACGTGACATAAACATAGATATAGTGATGAGTAACCCAGGTAAACGCTCTCACGAATACTTCAATACCCTGGCTGGTATGCTGCCAGGTCATGTTCTCCCAACCCACGGCAAATCGTGCCTTTTTTTTTGAGGGTCGGAAATCATCAAATTACTTCTCCCGCTCTGGGCGGAGCGGCAGGCGAACCAGACTCTTACTGACTAAAACCCACCTGTGTTCCTTCAGTTGCCTGTGCCAGGGGCCATGGCAACCCTTTCGGACTTTCCCGCAATCCTGGCAGGCATCGGCCTAGCGGACCCCGTCATTGATGCTGAGATCTCTTTGAGGCGCGCGTGGAACAAAACGCGCCGTCGACTCGGGCCTTTTAAAATGCATGCGCAACAGGGAAAATCTGTATAAAAAATTAAAAGGACCCAAATAGTTAAATACTCCAGACATCATCCAAGCTTTCCAGAAACTTCTGTTCTTCGCTTATAAAGAAAGCTAAAAGAAACCATGATAAACAAGAGATTGAGAGCGCAAGTGGCAACAAATAGAAAATATGGGATGTAGTAGTGGAAGTAGTATGGGATGATGTGGACGTGTTAGCGGCTCCAACAGGGCAACAGATCACTCCTCCTGTCTCGTCTCGAATGTGAACCCGGACAAGAGTATTTCAATTAGGTCAATAGTTTATTTGCAAACGTAGGACGCAAACTAGCCGAGCAAACCAATTCTCTTTCATTCTCTCTCAGAAATAAACCTGATAACCTCACGGACACCGCTCATCTTTATTCCTTGGTTATGATCCCTACGGACGACTTACGGTCTTACAACTCATTGAAGGTTTAAGGGATAAAAGTGCTGTAGGAATTGACCTGATCCCGGGCCGGTTACTGAAAAAATACGCTCACATTCTCTCTCCCGCTATTACCCACATCTGTAACCTCGCCATATTAACAGGGACATTTCCGTAGGCGTTTGTATCCGCAGTTATAAAATCCGTATATAAAGATGGTGACAGGAACTCACTGTGCAATAACTTTAGACCCATCTCTATTCTTCCAACACTCAAAGGTTCTGAAATATGGCGACTAATGAATAACCGATTGATTAGGTTCCTCGAGGCTAACAGCCTTCTTTGATCATCCCAGTTTGGGTTCCGACAAGGTAAATCTACCAATGACACGGTACACGAATTGGTTAGCTCGGTCATAACCACCTTGGATAAGAAAAGAAAATGTCTCACAGTATTCCTGGACTTGGCAGAAGCCTTTGACACGGTTTCTATACCACACTTTTTGCGCAAACTGGAAAAAAAACGTTAGTACGATCTAATCGGAAACAGCAAGTTAGAGCTGATAGTAGGGTGAGTAACAACGTGGGCTTGCGAACGACGAGCAATGGGCAGCTCGCCGTTCGATAAGGACCAGGCCCGGGTCGACGGCGCGTTGTGTTCCACGCGCGCCTCAAAGAGATGTCAGCACCAATGACGGGGTTTGCTAGGGCCGATGCCTGCTAGGGTTGCGGAAAAGTCCGAGAGGGATACCGTGGCCCCTGGCACAGGCAACTGAAGGAACACGGGTGGGTTTTAGTCAGTAAGAGTCTGACACGCCCTCCTGCTCTGCCCAGAGCGGGAGAAGTTATTTGATGACTTCCACAGTCAAAAAAAAAAAAAAGTTGAGTAACAAACTGCCAGTGACATTTGGAGTGCCTCAGAGCAGCATACTTGGACCGACCCTGTTCTTGTTCTTGATCTACATCCACGACCTCTGTCAACTCCACCTTAATAAATAAATAAAAAATAAAATTAAATTAAAATAAAATCTTTTTATTTCAGACATTTTGGTCCATAATATTTGTTAGTAACGACTCAAAATATATGTTAGGTACATTTAAAAAAAAATAGGAGATTACTACTTATTACATTAAAATAAATACATTCTTGAAATTAAATTATAAAAATAATAGTCATATTTTCACATTGGCCGATGACACGGCCCTACCACGTCCACGGCCACGGTGATGGCTGGTATAGGATCTTTGATGTGACTCAACAGGGCTCAACAGGGTTGTTGATTAGTTACAGAGTAATTTGCCGACTCTCAATGTCACAAAAACCAATTACATAGCATTTGCACTTCGATCGAACGCGCTACCCCCATGTTCACTTTCTTTAACGGCCCACACGTGCTGGTCAACATAACAACCATGTGCATGTCCTTCTTTTCAACGAATCGATCACATTAAATATCTTGTAGTTATATTGCACCGATTCATCAGCTTCAATAACCGTCTTAGTAACGAGATTGCTCAAACTCATTTTACACCTTTAAGAGTCTTAAACACGTAGCCGACCTTCGTACCATCAAGATGGTCTACTACGCTTTGTGTCAGTCGCTTATAGACTACTGCATCATATCCTGGGGAGGTGCTACTAAAACGCACTTGATGGAGGCGGAAAAAGCTCAGTATGCTATACTTAAGGTTGTTGCGGGCTTTCCCTTCCGGTTTCCTACAGTAGACTAGTACAAGAAGTTGGAGGTTCTGTCTATAAGACAAACTTTCGTTCTGCACACAGTTCTCAAAAAGCACTCGCAGCTGGTTTATGATTCGAATCTATTGAAAAATAAACGAAGAAAGGGAAGGGGGAAGGGGGTATGCAGAACAGAATATTTCCAAACAAGTCTGCCCCACAAGATTTTCGCTTACCTAGGGGATTATCTTTATAATATTATTAGCAACAGTCTAAATATTTATCCGTTACATAAACCCAGTTGTAAGCAAAAAGTGACTGAATACCTACTTGAAAACTCTTTGCTATGATGGCCCAGAGAAACTGCTCCACACAATTAAATAATTCCCATCCCATTAAATAATCCCTTAATTAAATAATTACCTTTGTTACGAATTTCGATATTGTATGCTGCTATGGCTCCACTATTCCAATTTCTAAAGTTCACACTTGTATTTAAATTATTACCATTCACCTACACATTCACCACAATTCACGGACACGTTCACCACCATTCGCCTACACGTTCACCACCATTCACGGACACGTTCACAACCATTCGCCTACACGTTCACCACCATTCACCTACACATTCACCACAATTCACGGACACGTTCACCACCATTCACCTACACATTCACCACAATTCACGGACACGTTCACCACCATTCGCCTACACGTTCACCACCATTCACCTACACATTCATCACACATCCTTTGACTGTTTTGGTTGTTACTTTTATTTTTCTTTTCATTTATTTATTTTTTGTTCTAATTGCTTAGTAGAAAATCATGTTTCCTGCCTGTTAATTTGTATAAGGCCACTACGTGGGGCCTGGTGACCTGTGACACAAGTTTTTCCTAAATCTACATTAGGCAACAGATCTCACAATGTGAATTTATATAGCTCAGAACTGTTAAGTGCAGCAAAACCCTTGTGAGAGAAAATTTATAAACTTATTATTACTTACCAGTAACTTGAGATAATAAGAGTTTCAGTCGAAGTACTTGAGCTAAACTAAGGTCTAAGCTTGCAGTCTAGGTTTTGAATATGAATGAACGGCGAAGCAATACTCATATATACAGAGTACAGACATCACATAGTTTGTATGATTCAAAACATACGAGCCGTCGATGTTTCTATAGTTACATACCTACGTAAAACATTCCTGATTTTTCTGTCTAATGTGTACGGCGCCCAATATTATCGGAACGGACGTAGGGAAGGGAAGCTACGTGATCAATTGCCACTGACACCACCGCCCTTTTGTCAAGGAAACAATAAGCGCGAATGTCTTCAAATAGATCCGTAGATAACTCACCGCAGTTTGTGTGAGTTTCAGTCAGGCCTTGTTTTGTACAAGCATTTGATGTATGGACTATGAAATAGCGGGATGATATTTTTCAGTTTTGTGGACTCGGTAAAGTTGGACCTAGGTGGTAAAAGAAAATGTAGGTACTTTTTTTGCCAACACGATATTTTTCCGTTTCCAATATAAGTACTTACTTTTTAAAAACAACGAAGAATACGATTCAACATTTTAGCAACAAAATGGTGAATGATACTCTTCAAATCGAAAATAGAGCTCTGACCTATTTGTTAATTTCAAAACATCAAGTACGCAAGGTAACTGTGATTTTTGATTGTGTGATTTTGTAAAATTTAGTTGTGAATGTAGGTACTTAGTTACTTTTTATGAAAGAAAGAATAAATGCATTAATCCATTTCCACATATTTGGAATTCAGCCCTCTTTCAGAAATACGACCTAACTGTTAGGCAGATGTATGGAGGACACCTCCACACGGTAATGGATCTCAAGAATTTGATAATCGTTGAGAAACCTGAGGACTTCGGAGAACGCACTCTTTCGTGCCTCGTTTGTAGGTACGGTAGTTTAGAGATATAGATTACGAAGATACACCTGCTTAATGTTTGATGATCCTGCTTGGTCTAAATGTTTAGTTTGCAATGTTTAGATCGGCGACGGTATATGTATAGGGGGCGTACTTAAATAAATATATATATATATAATTATAAAATAAATGGAACACAATGTAATAAGTAAACATTTATTTCTCTTCCACAAAGGCGCCTTAAACATATTATGAAGATTGCTTACAACATCTGAATAAATCCTTTGTGAGAGATTGGTATCTGCACTAGGAAAACCTGTCATACAGATTACTAGTGTTTGAGTATTCAGTCTTAAAGATAACAAAAAAAAAACAAACAACAAACAAATAACAAATTACAACAGCTATTAACAAATTATTTTAAGCTTTGGTAGGAGACCACAGTAAACAAAAATAAATGAAGAAAAACGATACAAAATTAAAAGTTATTTAATTTCATTTCATTTATTCAATAACAATTTACATTGTGTTTGAATGTTTTACAAAAGTACCTATGCAAATAATTAAAATAATAATTTCAACACAGAATTAAAATTAGTTCAACACAATCTACATTCCTACAATTACAAATTTAAAACAAGAGTCAACGAAAAAAAAAATACATGTTAATAGCTAGCTATTTAATAATTCCATATAATTTCAAATAATAATAATAAATTTACGCGATGTCCTAATCTAAATAAAATAACCGTTTAACTCCTTAACATTCACATCAAAATAAAAATATTTTATCTATAATTCCTTAGGTATTAAACTAAAACGTGTCAGAACCAGATTACTATTGTCAATAACATTAAGATCCACACATGCCTTTATTATCCCAGCATTCAATGTCACAATTAAATTCGATATATCAGCATTTATAAAATGTTATGTTCTATCATGTAAAAATAGTCTAATTATAGAAGATGGTGAGTACTTCTAGTGAAGTGTGGTGTAGTGTGGCGTATTGTGGTGTGGTGTGGTGTATGCAACAATCCACTAGATACATTAACTATAACTCATCAGGACATAGTGAAACAGGTTATCAGGTGACTAATTTGATATTGGAAATTTTTATAAACTTTTTTCAGGTTGATATTAAAAAAAAGCAACGCACTAGGTACACTACAACCACATGCACAAAGAAAATGTTTAAGATATAGAATGTTTGACCTATACGATAACGATGCTATGAAACAAATACAAGCAGTTTTTCTCAAAAATATCTTCACACATAAAAGTATATTTTTATAGGTACTTATTTGTGTATCCATACTTCACCGTTCACGACAGTTTTATAGAAACACTTTTAACTTGCAAATATGGGATTTTAAAGCAAAGGATAACAAAATTGTTACAGCCATATTTTGCCATGTAGGTATGCAAAAGATACACAAAAACATACTAACTTAAAAATCTTTTAAACGTTCTTTTGACTTTGAATCAGGTTTCCTATTCAAGAAATACAAATAGTGTCCGTCTGATCACCCGTTGCGCATAAGGGGGAGTACCTAACAAACACAGACAGTCAATACTGGCCTTCGATATGTCTGCATGTGTGGATGTCATTGACACTAAAATGAGTTTTTCCTTATACAGGGCGCGATTCGACGAGTCATTCGTTTTATTTTTTTACCTTGTCATAAAGATGAATTTCGTTTGTTATACTGGTTATTTTAATATTTGTATAATAAAATCGGCACGGTACAGAAATCTGTAACGCGTTTAATAACCATTTTGCTAATACTGGCTCTCTGTTGGCCCAGAATATAATACAAACTAATCATAACCCACAAAATACATTAAATACGCCAGATATATAGTATATATAATAATAGACCTTCAACTTACCACTTTGGAACACTGCACCGAGGATGAGATATCCAAAATAGTAGATCATTTGGCTAACGATACCAGCTGTGGAATTGACGGAATAACAACAAAGTCTATAAAATGCATTATGAATCTAATTTTAACAAACCTGACTAAATGCATAAACAGTTGCTTTAAAATAAGATAAGATACTTAATTTGCCAAAATGTAGGTGTACAAAGTAGTATGTTGTTATTATAAATGTGGCCCATTTACATTAAATTTTTTCATTTATTTTCTTTGACAGTGGCATGTTTCCGGACAGTCTTAAAATAGCTAAAGTAACCCCTATATACAAGTCTGGAACTAGGACTGATCCCAGAAACTACCGACCAATATCAGTGTTGCCTGTTATTTCCAAAATATTTGAAAAAAAATTGTACACGCGGTTATCTAAACATTTAATCAATACCAACTTTCTTTACTCGCATTAGTATGGTTTTCGTCCACACTCGAATACACTTGCAGCTACTGTTGATTTAATTACTAAAATAAAAGATAATATAGACAAAACAACCATAAGTTCTAGATGTTATTATTGCCCTAAAAAAAGCATTTGATACTGTTAGCCATTTTATCGTTCTGAAAAAGCTAAAAATCATAGGAATTACTTCTACAGCCTACAAAATGTTTAAGTCTTAACTTACTTAGCGGCAACAGGTCGTCAAACTTGATAAATTTGCAAGTGCCCCGGCCAATATACAGTGCGGAATACCTCAGGGATCGGTCCTGGGTCTATTGCTTTTCCTCATTTATATTAACGACATTAGTACTGCTGGACTGACTGGACACATATCACTGTACGCAGATGACACATGTCTTTTTTATTTTGGCGATTCCATCACTGATATTATCTCAGAAGTACAGAAAGATCTTAATGTTTTGAATATATGGCTTAGTCAAAACCTTCTGCCTATGAATGTTAGTGAAACTGCTTACATAATATCCGCAGCAAGGAATAAATAAATTCCATCATTTCCAAATCCTACAATAGGTAACCAACCGTTACGAAAATAAATGCATGAAAAGTATTTGGGCTTATTTGTGGACAGTAAGATGACATCCATAGCGCATATTGACTACGTAAGATCTCGAATACTCCCACTAACCGGAGCCATACGTAACATTGCAAAATGCGTACCCTACAAGCTGAGACATACTATTTACAACACGCTAGTCAAGCTGGAATATCTGATCCAAGTATGGAGACAAGCTGCAAAAACTAATCAACAACACCTACAAAGAACACAAAATAAAATCATCAAAGTCCTCTTCAATTATAACTACTATACTCCTACAGAATTACTCTACAAAAAAACAAATTTATCTAAATTAAAACAATTGTACACATACCATACCTGCATGACTATCTGAAAGATCCTTAAGACCAACGTTCTGTTACATCCCCAGAATGCACCCATTATTGCCTAATAAGCGCCACGTCATCATCCTGGTCGAGACCTAATGCATTAGTCAGATAATAGAGTCAGTTCGGGTTGAGACTCCTACCGGATAGGTCGCATGTCAAAGTATTTACCAAGTTTCCCTTTCTTTTGTGAATTTAATCAATATAATCATTAAGCTCAAATAATTGTTTTTTTTTAAAAGGGATTATTAAATCGTGTCTTAACATTGGTGGCAGCGGTAAAGGGATTGTTGTATCCCGTGGAACGCCCCGTGAAGTGTTATCCAGTGAAAAGTGTCTCTGTGCCAAGTGTATCTTGTGTGCTCCAAATCCTACGACCCAAACTCACCACGACCTACCTGCGGCCTAAGAGAGGCCAACCTTGGCTGAAATAGGCCATCTCTAGTAGCCTTCGAGAGGTTAACTCCAGCTCGAGGGGCCAAATCCAGGGCCCTTTCGAGGTTCATCCGAGTCGTCACCTGTCTACTGTGCAGTGGTACTGGGCAGTGCGCTGCAGGCGCATTCTACGGACCTGCTCGTATCCAGCACCGACCAGGATCAGACGTCCTCCGTGTCTCCGCAAAATGAAGTGTTTCTGTGTTCTGTGAGTTAGTTCAGTGATCTTAATTTTAATCCTATTTATATATTTGCCATATTTACAAATCGTAAGTTACTTTGTAATCCTGTTACTTTGTATCTGTAGATAACATTGTGCCCAGACCGTAGTCTAAACATCCTTCGCCCACGTATTCGGTAACTCAGTACTCAGAATACTGATAAGCCGTCTAGAACCAGTTGGCAGAAATTTTATATTGCGACCTTATAATAGTTATTGTACTTGTATTTTATTTCAGAGCCAGTTATTTTATTTACTAAAAAAAATGACCAAATCCGATTCGAAAAAAGACCTCAGGGAGGTGAAAGATGAAGAAATGCCCCTTAACGTTATTTTAAAATTTATCAAGCCATTTGACGGCTCTCGAGATAAATTAAATGCTTTCATAGTAAATTGCGATAATGCAATATCTTTGTCGTCATCATCACAGGAAAATATTATACTTAAATTTATTATCAGCCAGCTAGATGGCAAAGCGCAAAGCGCGTGCTCCATCAAAGACTTTGACAATTGGTCATCTCTCAAAGATTTCCTCAAAAATCAATTCGGTGAGAGGAAACATTACGCCCATTTACTTACCGAGCTCCAAGAATGTCACCAAACTAACCAGGAGACGGTTAACCAATTCCATCTGCGAATCGAAACTTGCCTATCCAAACTACTTACAGAAGTGACAATTTCCAATACAAAGAAAAGTGAACTTGTAGGAAGAGTGGCTGCGATGGAGGATCTAGCCCTTCATACATTTAATATAGGGTTACACCCTCGCATAGCTAACATTGTAAGATGTAGAGATCCTAAAAACCTGAACGAGGCCGTCAACTATGCGATCTCTGAAGAAAAAATTCAACAACACACATTCCGACAGAATGTTAATTCTAAGAAAGAACACAATAGACCTCCAACTAAGCCACTTCTACCTAATAATAACAATCAACCTTCTTCCTTTAGGGATTCGTCAGTGTGCAGATACTGCAAGAAGGAGGGTCATACCTTAGCCGAATGTAAATTGCGCGAATTTAATAATAAAAAATATAACAATAAATTCAATTATCCCGCGCAACAATATTCTTCTAAGCCCAAAAATCCTCATGTAAACCTTGTGAATAATGAAGAAGACTCCATTACAAATATTTTAGAATCTGATCAGAATACTTTAAATTACTAAACGTCTCGACAGGGTGTCGCACGAGACGAACTTTAAAAGACGATGCCGTTAATTCTATAGCCAATCACCATTTATCCTCTAGAGCTATACGACAGGGTAACCAGCCCCAAATTGGCAGCTCTCATAATGTCACGCGACAGGGTAACCAGCCCCAAACTGAAGACATTCCTGATCCTAATCACCATTTATCATCTAGAGCTATACGACAGGGTAACCAGCCCCAAATTGGCAGCTCTCATAATGTCACGCGACAGGGTAACCAGCCCCAAACTGAAGACATCTCCAATCCTCCTCAATCCATGTGCATCCCTAGAAAAGAAAACAGTGATGATTACAAAGTGTATGAAGTAAATACTAACTTAAAAACATACTTACCCTATGTCGTCGCCCAGTCGTCTGTCAGCGAGAAACCACTTTCCCTTTTGATAGACACTGGAGCCTCCTTGTGTATCCTAAAGAAATCATGCATAATCAAACCTCCTGAATTAAGAGTTGATGTTGTCAGAATAAAAGGCATAGACTCAAAGGACCCGATTACGAGTCACGGTAACCTTACTCTAGACCTAAGTCTATCCCCTGGATACAAAGTATCACACAAATTTCATATATTTGATAACCTAGGCTTTCCTTATGATGGTATTATAGGTAATGACCTATTCGTTAAAAATGGCTGCGGAATAAATTATCATTCTGGTATGCTGGAAATCGCACACCATCATATAAAATTATCATTCAATCATCCATCCTACACTATAGAACCACGAACCGAAACCATCATAGAATGTTTAGTTCAAAACCCAGAAGTTAAAGAGGGTATAATTTTGGACCAACATATTTGTGATAAATTGTTAGTAGCTAATTCGATAGTTAAAGTAAAAAGTAATAATCGAATAAATGTATCGATCCTAAATGTATCTGAAAAACCTATTTCAATAGATCCTAACCTATCTTTGACCTTAACACCTATGACTAAAAATGAAATATGCCTATCTCTACCTAACACCAATTGTTACGAGAGAACAAACGAGGTCCTTAAACAGCTACGAACTTCCCATTTAAACTCCGAAGAATCTGAAGTCCTTTATGACATCTGCAGTCAATATGCAGATATATTCCACCTTCCCGACGATGAACTCACTTCAACCAGTGCAATCAAGCACGAAATCAAAACAAGTTCCTCGCAACCTATAAATGTAAAATCTTATAGATTTCCAGAGGTTCATAAAGATGAGGTCAGAACCCAGATCAGTAAGATGCTGGAACAAAATATCATTAAACCATCTACCTCTCCATGGTCATCCCCCATTTGGATAGTGCCCAAAAAAGTGGATGCATCAGGAAAAAGAAAATGGCGCATAGTGATTGACTATCGCAAACTCAATGACGTAACTATTGGAGAAAGCTATCCAATTCCCCAAATCAACGAAATCCTAGACCAGCTTGGTAATAGCAAATACTTTACAACTCTCGATTTAGCGTCAGGTTTCCATCAGATACAAATTTCAGATGAAGATGTCCCTAAAACTGCTTTCAGTGTACCCGAAGGTCACTACGAATTTATTAGAATGCCCTTTGGTCTCAAAAACGCCCCTGCAACCTTTCAGAGACTCATGAACACAGTCCTTTCAGGGCTGCAAGGTATACATTGCTATGTCTACCTAGATGATATTGTTATATACTCCTACGACCTCACATCCCATGTCCAGAAATTATCCTACACATTTGACAGATTGAGGAAATTCAACCTCAAACTGCAACCAGACAAGTGCGAGTTTCTCCGCAAAGAAGTTACTTATCTTGGCCATACTATTAGTGAAGCAGGCTTAAAACCTAACCCCGAGAAAATAAAAGCTGTAAGCGAATTCCCTGCCCCAAAATGCGCAAAAGACGTAAAATCATTCTTAGGGTTGGTGTCCTATTATCGTCGCTTCCTACACGATTTTTCTAAGCTAGCCAAACCTCTTACATCCTTGTTAAAAAAGGATATACCATTTGACTGGACTAATAGTCAACCACTTGCTTTTGAAACATTAAAAAATAATTTAACCTCAGCACCCGTCTTAATATACCCCGATTTTACTAAACCTTTCATCCTGACGTGTGATGCGTCAAATTACGCTATCTCAGCAATACTCTCTCAAGGCGAGGTAGGAAAAGACCGCCCAATCGCGTTTGCCTCACGCACATTAAATAAAGCTGAAACTAATTACAGCGTAACCGAAAAAGAATGTCTGGCAATTATTTTTGGAACAAAAATATTTCGCCCATATCTTTATGGTCACAAATTTAAAATCATAACCGATCATAGACCACTTAGGTGGCTATTTAACTGTAAAGAACCAGGCTCCAAACTAGTAAGATGGAGACTAAGACTTGAGGAATTCGACTATGAGATCGAATATAAAAAGGGTAAGATCAACAGCAACGCTGATGCTCTTTCCCGCTACCCTGTAAAATCCATTAACTTACCAAACACTGCTCACGTACTTACCGACAAAGTACCACCAGTCAGTATTCCACCTCCATCTCAACAGCCGGAAATTCCTCCTGCTAATCCTGAAAGTCCCGGAATACCTGAAATTCCCGACTTACCTGACTTTGTAGACTTACCTGAAAACCTTGAGTTACCCGATGACCTCGAACTCCCTGAAGATTTTGACATCCCAACACCACCTGAAATCCAAAATGACGACGACACTTATACTAAATGCCTGAAAGAAATAAACAACAAATTAAATCAATTTGATACTATAATTCATGAACATAGTGAAAACTTATTAAAAACAAAATTAAAAACTATTATTATACCGACTTCCATTGACCTCGACGAGTCAAATCACTATATTTCGGAAGTCA
Organism: Brachylomia viminalis; assembly: GCA_937001585.2. NCBI lineage: Eukaryota > Metazoa > Arthropoda > Insecta > Lepidoptera > Noctuidae > Brachylomia > Brachylomia viminalis. The sequence continues at coordinate 19,787,275 of OW443299.2, forward strand.
TCGATAATCTTCCGGAACCAAAAGATATCCTAAAAGAAGAACGAACATTACATTCCTTCCTCTCTTTCGAAAATAATAATGTTAAATTTTACTTCCTTTTCGTAAAAGTCTATCACTTCGATCAATGTAACTATGAAGATATTTTTAAGAGCCTTAAAAATCTAAAACTTGAATTAATTAATAAAAACACAACTGAATTCGCTACGACGGACTTCCGCAATCCATTCGACTCGCATAGTTTTATGAAAATTCATAATATAATTACATACCTATTTCATTCTACTTCAATCACAACCCATATTTTCAAAAATACCATAATTTACCCTTCTCCAACGGAAATTACTAAAATCCTAAAAGAGAACCACGATATTCCCATATCAGGTCATTTGGGCTCAAATAGAATGTTAAGTAGAATCCAAGAGAAATATTATTGGCGCACTATGCGCAGTGATGTCGAAAACTATGTCCGAAAATGTGATCAATGCCAAACCAATAAAGCATTGCGTAGAACCAATCGAGCTCCTATGCAGATCACAACTACATCTACACAACCTTTTGAACGCGTGTCACTTGACATTGTCGGACCGTTGCCCGAATCAGGCACGGCCAAGCTCAGGTTCATTCTAACAATTCAGGACGACCTCACGAAATTCTCTGCTGGCTATCCTATCCGAAATGCTACGGCAGAAGAAACCGCTGAGTGTTTGATCCATTTCATATCCCAATTTGGTATCCCCAAGACTATTCTCACAGACCAAGGAACCAATTTCACAGCAGATCTATTTAAACAAACTTGCAACTTTTTGAAAATCAAACAGTTATGGTCCAGCCCCTATCATCCACAAACTCAAGGTGCTTTAGAAAGAAGTCATGCGACTCTAAAAGAATACTTGAAATCTTTCGTCGATGACAATCAAAATGACTGGCCGAGATATGTTTACACGGCAATGTTAACCTACAACACCACAATCCATTGCACCACAAATTTTTCACCATATGAATTATTATTCGGTTGCAAACCATTTATACCGACTTCTATTTACGATACAGCACTAGAACCTACATACCCTAGTTATGTCCGTATACTCCAACAAAGAATGAAACTCTCCAGAGAAAAAGCTGTAGAATACATTCTTAAATCTAAAATTACATCAAAAGACTATTATGATAGAAAAACCAGACCTATGAAAATAAACCAGAAAATAGACCAGAAATATAAAACAGGCGATATGGTGTATATCAAACACCACCCGCGGCAAAATAAAGCCCTGTTGCCTATCTGGAAAGGCCCATATAAAGTGATAAAAATAAATGGCAACAATACGTTGACCCTTCTCGTTAATCGCCGCCACGTTAAGTATCACTATGACGAATTAAAGTTGGCGGAAACAACTAACACTTAGTTCTTAATCTAGTATTACGCATATATCTTTAAAACCTAGTTTTAACTTAATTATTAAAAAAAAAAAATAATAACATTAGTTAAATATTTTGTCCTATATATACTTTTCAGAATATCTACACTCCTGTCCCTTGCAACATCTGATATCGTCGAACAAATCTCTGAAAGCCCTGGCATATACTTCGACCCGATAGGAATCATGAAACAGACCAAGGATAATATTCATTTGCTTGTACGCATAGATATTGCATATATAAAACCCCACATAGACAACATAAATAATGTTTTAAAAAGTTCCACACTTTTGTGTCGAGAAAATACAGTACTGAAGGAATCCGAATGTACAAATATACTACAGCCTCTGGCTTTACGACTTATTGATATTCTAAAAGACTACAGTACCTTATCTCATTTAACATCTGGGCGAGAAAAGAGATCCGCTTGGTTAGCAGGAGTTGGCTCTCTTTTCAAACAAGTCATTGGCACAATGGATGAAGATGATGCTATAAGATATAATAACGCTATTCAAACCCTAAATAGTAACAATATTAAGATTGCATCTATTTTAAAGGATAACATAATTATAACGAGCACGGCTCTTTCCCGCTATAACGAAACTCTTAAAACTATAAACACAAACGAAGTCCGTTTGAATGACGCTATTATTAATCTATCTAGCACTTTTAGTAACCTGTCTATTATATCTGATAAGCTGTATATAAAATCAAAAATGAACGATGTCTATACTGAACTATCATCTTGCCTACTTACCTTGTCATTTAAATTAGACGACCTTGTAAATGCAATGTTATTCGCTAAAACTAATACTCTACATCCGTCAGTTATGACACCTAATCAGTTGTATAATGAGCTAGTAGATAATGTTAGAAAATTACCTAATTATGAAAAATTGCCTTTAGACTTAGATTTAGATAATATTCATGCTTTAATTGATATTTTAAAATTGTCTTGTTATTTCGCAAACAATAAGTTAGTCTTTGTAATTAAAGTTCCTCTTGTACACTCTTTTGAGTTAGATCTGTTTAAGGCTATTTCGGTACCTATACCGCACAACATAGATAAACCAAATTCCTATGCTATGATTGTGCCATCTTGTAATTATATTGGCATTAGTAAAGATAAATTAACATATACCTGTATAAGTAGTCTAAAATCATGTGTTGAACCCGTAAATAGAGTTTATATTTGTGATGATGTGAACACACTCTTAATTCCAGAAACACCAACATGTGAAACCGATTTAATAACAAAAATTGTAACGGAAATACCTAAATACTGTCAAACTAAATTAATGTATGGTCAGATAGATATTTGGCAAGAATTGCAAGGTAACAGATGGATATTTGTCCAATCTGAACCGATTAAACTTTCTATCCAGTGTAAATCTGATTTAATAGAGTGGAAACTATTAGCCCAACTAACACTTAGGCGCTAAGACAAGAGTTATAGTAAATCTATTAAAGCGCTAACCAGATCCTAAAGTTATAAATAAGTGTTACGCATTCGGAGTTAGAGCGCGCTATATCTCTACTATACCCCCGAATTGGGCACACTTTTTTTATCACCTTAGGTTATTTAATGGCGGTAAATCAGAGTTACAGAATGGGTTAAGAGGTATAATAAAGCAATAAGAGAGCTATAATAGCGATAACTGAAACTACAAGGAATAAAAACGTGATAAATAGGCGAAAATTCACTCTCTTAGTGGTACAATAGAATAAAATATCGTTTATTAACCCTTTGGGTGCTAAAAGGGATGCAAATAGGTGAATACTAACTCCCTAAGCGGTATGGTAGAACTAAAATGTCGTTCACTATATTTTTAAGTGATAAGAGAGTGGCAAATAGGTGATTATTACCGCTTTGAACTCTAATATAGACGCACAAAAGCTATAAAAACGACCTCAGGTGCTAACATTTTTAACTTCTAAGGATATTTTTTTATTTCGTCAACATAATTTAACCTCTCGTTTTTATGTGCGAACAGTAGTGCGTGTGTTAATATTTGTCGGATCCAAAACGCCGCCATTCGTTTGTGAAAATGAAATTAAAAGTATAATCTTTTAGTTTCAACCTAGTGGACACAGAAGTTGAATTTTTACTGCGAAGGTAAGTACACTGTGAATAAGTATATGTATTATTAACAAATTATTCAAGCGCTCGATGTCTGTTGTATATTTACTGAAAAGAAATATTTTATTAGATATGGAGTAACGTAAAACTTTTGTAATAATCTAATAAAACGTTGTCTATTCTAATTTAAGGTATCGTGCTAGTAGTGTTAGAACACAATGAAGCAAAATACTTCAATTAAACCGTGTTTTCTTATGTTTTTATAACCTTAGTCATATCAATTCGTAACCTAAACATGGTGGGCAAATGTATTTAGGGATCCGTAGTAACTGCCCAAAACCTTATTTATTTTACAATTTAAGGGTAGTACAAATTCTTTATACTTTTATTAGTACGTTTGTTGTTTACTGTTTTTTATGTAGGTGTAAATTTTATGGCTAAACCACAAGAGGAGATCAAAAATTATTTTGAAGGTGGCTTAGCCAGAAAATCAAATCAGAGAATTACAATACTTTCGTACATTAGTACGAAAGAATTGTAATTCTTTAAAAAGCCCAGAGAAAAGTCCGCCATGACATAAATATGTCTATCTCCTAAGTTTGACGCACAGTAACCAGTTTTATCTTTAAGTTATTCATTTAAAATATTACGTAATTTGCAAGCTATTTTCTCCTATTCAATATTAATTCTTATCCAAATAAGTAGGTTTATTACCTACCTTAGATTTGTAGATTAAAATTGTCCTTTACATTATAAATTATCACTTCTATGAATTGGTACCTACTTTAGAGGATATCATAGATTTAAAATGTCGCGCAATAAAAGAAAAATACTCGCAGCGAAACGGATGATACTCATTTTTTTTACAATTATAATTCTCAGATCTTGTTCTTCTTCTTCTCTCGAGTCGACGACAGGTTGATTTTTTTCGGCCCAGAATTTTGCCACGGCAATTGCAAAGTCGGCAGCGATCATCAGCTCTTCTATTGATTCTCAGATTAAATACATACAGATAGAGCGCACAGAACATGAAAGTGATAACCAAAAAAAAACATACAAAACATTGATTTATATTAAGTTTTTTTTTTCAGTATGCAGACCAAGAGAACTCCCCCGTATGTGGTGAACCTCACAACCAACCCGTCTTCACTGTACCTGATAACTCATCGTCATCAGTAATTACTGTAACTAATGAAGTCAATGAGTCGTCACAAATTATTTTGACGTCTTCAGGTGATGAAATCCTGGGTACTTTCTGTTTGATGAATGAAGGCCAAAACAATGTTGCTATCAATGAAACTCAAGAAAGTAGTGATGTCGATAAAAATTTCGACAATATTCGTCAGGTATTAGAAAAACAAGGTAAAATGATAGCAACAATAATCGATAATCAAAAAAAAATGATGCTCAAGATGTCTAGCATTTCAGTCCAAATTGGTAATGTGCAATCGCAACTCAACAGACTCAATGAAACTGAAGTTGTTTCTCTGGGTATATCAAAAACCCGTGCTGAAAATATACCATTCAGTGTCGCACCAATCAACAGTATTGAAGAATTAAATAAAATAGAAAAGTTACTCTCCGAAAAAACGGCTAGAGAGCAATTATATGAAACTTATTCGATAGTGTGTTCCGGTGGGAAAGGAATAAACTGTGCCTATACGCTAATAGATCTTATGTTCACGCGCGATTTTTTGTGTAAGTGTTCCTGGAGTGGTAGCAGTCGGTCTGACGGTATTAAAATAAGTTTAAAATGCTACAAAAATGTAATTTAATTTTTTTGGGAGATGATCTTTTTTTGGGATCGCACTTTTACAGTACAAGAAAATGAAGAATTTTTCAAAAGCGTTCTGAAGAATTCAAACAAAAGAAAAAATGCTAAGCTTGAGAGGTCATCAACGACACGAAAACGTGTAAAACTTGACAAAAAAACGCAAAAAGAAATATGATGTTGACAAAAGACTTTATAAGCCGGAAGAACAAGAACAAAAATATCTGATAGTAACAATTATGAAAACAAAGAAAATGTGGCAAGTTCCGGATGCACGGTAGCGGATTCAGAAAGTATCAATAACGAAGAAAATAATATTGCAGATGCAGCTGCAACTAGTGACATCGAGAAAGAAGCGACCGGCCACTCCTCAATCGAAAACGAAGAAGAATCTGTATGTTGATGTTTTTTTTCATAAATGACAGTTATTTGAATTGTGTTTCAACGGACATCTATACGTATTTTGTGATTTTTAAATAACCCATCGCTTGATAGGTAGATCTTGATTCATATAATTTATGTTTGTGTTTACTGGATAGCCTTAAGCACACTTATTCTGTTGATTATTTTTAATATTTTAAATGAAGATTTAAAATATGTCATACTTACCTCCCTCTCACCGAGAGGACGCCTGTGTTCCAGCAGTGGGAACATTATATGTTGATTATGTATGTGTGTATACTTACCTACCCACTCCAAATCTGCATCTTGGCGCCTTGCTACATTATCTTCTTTTTTGAATATTTTTATCATTTTTTTATTGTCAATTTCTATGTAAGGTATTACTGCCAAAAATCAGTAAATATGTTATAACTATGTCCTAAGCTAGCAGACAAGGAGTCGTGAATTCATGTTCAGTTATAAGTAGGTACCACATTTTATATTACCTTACAATAAACTTATTGTTAAGCTGAATTTCATAAATCTTTATCGGACAATTTTGTTGCTTTAAAGGTCCTCATCATAAGCGTCAACTTTTAAATATAAGACACAATTGTGAGAATGATGGGTGATAAATAGTTCTTTACTTGAATATGATCCATTTAAAGAAAAGCTAAGTTGATTTTGTTTTGTGATGAGAATAAAAGAAATGTGATTGACATTATTGTGTTTAATTTGGTACTTATTTTAATTTAAACTGTGTGAAGTAAAGGAAAAAAATAAAGTGAATTTTCATGCTCAATACACACTAGTTTACATTGTACATCTCTTGCTAATAATAAAATTTCTTCACGATTGTCAGCTTTATCCTCAGTTGAATACATATTTAGATACGATGATGACTTAATCGGAAGCAGAAATATATCGAGTTTGTTCTTCATTTTATAACCATGAATATGAATAACATTGAATTCAGGTAATGACTGAATTTCTTTAACTTCTACAATATCATTGTCATTTGTCAGGCAGTATCTGTCTTGTAGTTTAGGTGATAAAACAAAATTATAAAAATGAAGCGTTAGGCAATTTCGACTTTGTGTTACAAACGGGCCACTATACTCTGAATTTTTATTTAAATATTATATTATTATTTAAATATTATATTATTATTTAAATATTATATTAAATATTAATATTATTGCTTCTTCAGTTATTCGTTTTGCTAATTGTGAAAGAGGTTTATTACCCTGTCTCAGCATATTTTTGATTGTGTACAATTTGTTCTCAAAAGGGTATGCATTAAAAGTTTGTAGTGGCCCGAATTTTTCCACTTCATGTGCAACATGCATTAAATTGTGCACATTACTGGTTATATAGTCGATGACATAGAAATCTTTAAATTGTTCCACAAAGTATTGAAGCAGTTCTCTGGCTACTGGTAAGAACGCATTATATTTCTTAACTGTACATATAGTTATTGTGCACAGAAAAACTTAGGAAAGTGTTGATACACATCGTCACGAAGGACATCAATCAGTGCGACTATGCTCACACAATGTAAAAATGTTCTGAATTCTGATCCCTTCCAATGAGCAAGACAATCAAGTGTACGTATTGATCGGTGTATCTCTGAAGGCATTCTACATTTAATAAAAAATTCGTTAACTTTAATAATATCCCTTGCACACCATTTTGTAGTGTACATCCCAAAATTTCCATTACGCCATCCAACTAATAGCCTTTTCATTATTCCAAGATCAATAAGATGTAGCGAATCTCCCACAGGAAAGTCTTCAACTATGTCGATTGGAAGTTCTAATAGTGGAGAATCAGTTTTATGATGAGCACCATATTTCTTGGCTCTAAAGTCTTTGTCGTTTCTATTAGGAAATTTTCGCGAAGAAAATGTCACTGTATGAGAACGGTGAGAGTATTCGCCCACAGTTGTACATTTTAAACAACCATGCATACCATTAAAGTTGCATACCCCTGAAATACGAGAAAATGTTTTATTGTAAACACCGTCTGTCATAGGTGATATTCTGAATAATGGTAAAATATATACAAACAAGTAGTATTTTCACAAAAATATACCGACTTCATACGAAATTTTGGTTCATATCTTGAAAACTACTTAGCCGATTTTAATGAAACGTGCACTGTTCCCTATGTTGAAGTAAAAGTAGGCTATAAAAAAAAAACAAAATCTTATCAATAGTTTCGGAGATATGCGTGGACAAACATACATACACCTCTAAAAGTTTGTACATTGGTTTGGAAGCCCTAATTATCATTTGTGAATTTTATGCAGTTCCAATAATATATTACATGCATACGTGTCGAATTGATAGCTAGCCTTCTTTTGAAGTCAGTAATAAAAATAAAGTTATTACCACTACAAAAGTAGTTGGAGTACTTACAATCTTAGACCGACGTGCTTTTAGTAGGTATTGCAATACAATAGGTATGCACGCGAACATATATGAACAGATATGTACAATTCTATGTACGTACTCTTATGTTAGACAAACCTTTAATGAAAGCTCGGGCAGGAGAATCGCAGATGAAACATCTGATTTGACAGAAATATTTTTGTTTTGTATTTCAAGGCCGTCTTGTAGTAGACATTTAGTCTCAATGACAAATTCTTCTAAATAATCTTTTAAGTTCTTTGGTTTTCCAATTCCGAAATAGACACCAATGACAAATGGATCCGCGTCAACTTGATAAATATTAGCTAAAATTGGCCAAAATTCTTTTTTTGAACTGTTATGTATGACCATCAAAGTTAAAATTCAAATAAATAATATCAGGTAAATTGTCAATGTTTTCTAAAATATTTTTCAATGGTCCAGAAATGCCATTGTGCCAATATTCGCCATAATTTTGCCAATGTTTTTATCAAAATATTTCTAGGTGTTTTTAAAAGAGCGCGAGGATCATTTGGAAGAATATTGCAAAACCTCTCATTTAAGATTGACAGCAAATCTTTCATAGCTATTTGACTTATGTTTTGTTTTATAGCCCATACTCTCAAATTTTCACGAAAATTAAGATTTTTTAAAACGTCATTGGATTCGTCCTCACTGTCACAATTTTCTTCAATATCAATCAAATTTGCGGAGTACGCGGAACCTCGATCCACATTTTCGCAACGTACTTTCTCATGATCGCTTGTAGTTGTAGCACCACTTTCACACACATTTTCTGGAAAATCATGTACGGAACCCAGTTCCACTTTTTCGCAAAAAACTCCCGCTCGACTACTTGTAGTACTATTACTATCACTCACAATTACATTTTCTTGTATTAATTTTGGATCCTCAACAGAAACAGAGTAGTTTAAAAGATTATGATATTCCCTCAACAATTTTCGTCTATTTCCACCAGTCCTACTTTGACGTTTCCAAGCATTTTTGGCTGCTTTACATTTTTTTAGTTGCGTCGCCATTGCATTACTATCAACAACAAGTAAACGAATAAGGGGTACAGAAGTGGTATTAAGCTCTATTACTCTACCTAAAGTTATACAGAAGCCACAATAACCACTAGAAGTTCTATGATAGCGAAGAATGTTTCTACTGTTCGACTTTAAGTAACTTAAGAGAGTTTTGTACCTCTTTAGGCATTTGGTGGTACGAAAGAATTTATGACCACCATTGTGGAACTGGTAGTGGTAATTATTGCTTTTGTGCAACTTTTGGTTCTTGGCGAGAGTTTATTATCGCTTGCATAGCACTTTGGGGGGTTGTAGTCAATGCTCACTTCTTATTTAGATCTTATAGTTGTAAGATTCACTTAAAGCTATAACACAAGATGCTTTGCCCATATTGTAGAGTTAAAAAATGCTGCTGTATGTCTTTAACCTTTAAACTCACCCTGTTATCGCCCTTGTAACTCTGTGGTATAGCTCTACGTGAAATATTTTGCTTGTTTACGCTCTTTTGTCGCCAAAAGTTGTAAGTGCTGCTGCTGTAGCGCCTTTATATCTCGGTCAGTTCTAAAACAAGCTCCAATTGACGCCTAAATGTTTATTGGGAGGTACTGGTATACTTAATATTCCACCTAATTGTACTGCTTATTGTAGAAACAAACAACTGTTTGGTAGAAACAACATTAACATAAATGTTAAAAATATAGTTTCCGATTTTAATCTAATTAATGAAGCCTGTTGTAATCTAGAAAAGTTTAATAAATCAAAACCAAATTTGTTATTTTCTAAATTGTCGAATATAGACTTAGACAAACTACCTAAGATTATTGATAATCAAATATTGTCAGATGTTGATAAAATTATAAATAATCCTAGCCCTAACCTAATTGAATATAGTTCTCACTATCCACTTTTAACTTACTTTGTAATCATTTTAATTTTAATTTTTACTAGTTATAAACTTTGTAAGAAGTTTGGGAAATATTTTGACTGCAAAAGAAAGCCTGACTCACAGAACAATAACAACTCAGATAACGATCCGGAACCTGAAACAATTCCTCTTCCAAGGTTAAGAATAAATTCGTAACTTTCCATGAAAACCGTAAAGTTCCTCTTAAAGGGGGGGTTGTTACATCCCCAGAATGCACCCATTATTGCCTAATAAGCGCCACGTCATCATCCTGGTCGAGACCTAATGCATTAGTCAGATAATAGAGTCAGTTCGGGTTGAGACTCCTACCGGATAGGTCGCATGTCAAAGTATTGACCAAGTTTCCCTTTCTTTTGTGAATTTAATCAATATAATCATTAAGCTCAAATAATTGTTTTTTTTAAAAAGGGATTATTAAATCGTGTCTTAACACAAATATTTCATTTACACAAAAAACTCAGAATATAAGACCCGTAACCAAGATGACCTAGAAGTACCAAAAGTGAGAACCCTGTACGGCAGGAAAACTATACAGTATGAAGGGGTCTGGTTATACAATAAACTACCTAAAAAAGTCAGAGAGTGTACAAACATACCAACATTTAAAAAAGGCCTAAGAAATTATATATTAGAAACATAGGTTTAGCTTTTTATATTAGACGCATAAGTTTGGCTTGAACAGCTGTTGTGTATTTTATTTCTTTTTCTTTTTTTTTTTATAAAACGTTGCCCCACACTAGGAATTTCTCCTGTATTGTGGGTGCGTTTACAATCATTTAAAGTCACATACACAAACCACCAGACCCGGAACAATTACTTGTAGGTCATACAAATATTTGTTCCGTGCGGGAATCGAACCCGCGACACGCAGCGCAGCAGTCAATCGCTTAACCACTGCGCCAACCGTGCAGTCAAAACCTATTACTATTACTATTTATTTACTTGCTACCTATATTTTATAATAATGAAACTATGATGTTTAGTTTCTTGGGTGGCTTGAATGCCGTAATGTAAAGTACAACCTATTGTTAATTTAGTTAAGTTTATCTTTAAGTGAACTGTAATTTGTTCTTTCAGAAATAAATGTCTTTAAAACGAAAATGCTTGTAGATTTTTTTTCCGGTAAATTGTATTTCGAAGATAGTTTTGTAAATTTTTACACAAGAGCAAAAGTACATGTCACAAAGAAAATTCTACTTGACTCAATGTTACCAGTATATAAAAATAAGTGATAAACATATAAATGTTGCATAATGCAAATAAAATGATTAGAGTTTGGATTATTTTTAAACCATATTTATGAAGTGAGAATGAACAGGCATGTATGGTATTTGAGCCTCTTTGTATTTTAAGTTAATAAATGTAGCTGAAGTTATAGGTGCACTGTAGTTTAAGACATTATGTTCAGGTTGGCAGGGAAGACTTCGTGGTCCATCTTCAACGCACATCATCAAGCACTCCACCATGATTGAATGTTCTTGCAAAACTACTTCCGTCGACTAAGGTTTTCAAATTGGAAATTTGTTTATTAAATAAGTAATCAGATTGAACAAGAACAGATTGGACGGTGACCCCCCCAAACTAGGCATTTGCCTGTATATCTTGAGGGTTGGAGTGAGGTACATAGTGATTATTGCATAACAGGAAAACACAAACTAAAATTAATTAAAATAAAATACTTAAAATATACATTGCCATCAGCGTGAGGTCAAACAAAGCAAAATAAAACCATGAATACAAAATCGATTAAATAATAAAAAATAAGTAATAATATCGAAACAAAATCTAATCAATTGTATTAACATTGAATCAATTTTTCAAAATGGATCCGGACGTCCAAGTCTTTGTGTAGGATTGATTGTATTTGACTGATGACTATGCCTAAAGGTGCCCGAATCTCATGGTAGGTCACATGGCTGTTTGTTTCGACCATACGACGCACAGCGTCGATTGTTGTTCACCCGCAGTGAACATGACGGGCAACAGTGACGAGCAACCATCACGAAATTCGTCGCAAAGATTGACACGACCGCGCTTAAATTCTGCAAACCAGCTATAAATAGTCGTCTTGCATGGTCCTTCATAGCCAAAAGTAGTTCGAAGCCGAGAGAAGCTCTGCTGAGCTGTCAAATTACTCTTAAATCGTAGAATATCATACAACGAAAATTTTCACGCGTTAAATTCATGGTGATGAAGACAAGCAATATTTAATGCGACGCCACAATGTAAAAAAAAAATGACGGTTGAAACAAACTGTATTCTACAGACAAAGAGTTCCATTTCCAAATGCTGTAATCACTTTTTAAATATTGTCTAGGTAAGTGGCCAGTTCCGGAAACTTATAGTGCGCCCTACGTAATTACACGTCAGTGGTAACACCTTTGACCTTGAGCTGGCCTAGCTTAAGTTAGCTTACTACGGAGTTTCATTAGAGTAAGTTTTGTTATTACTGACGTGACGCCTACTGTACAGCCGAATGGCGATGCAATAACCACGACCATTCTGCGAAGAATTGTCTGAATAAAAGAAGAAGTGAAGGTTTCAGCATAGAGAAGATACATATTAACTAATACCTTTACTAATTCCTGCTCCCCCAGTACAGTTTGTGATATAAGCCGAGCTACTTAATCGGTTGTCAGTCACAGTGATAAATGCTTACATGCCATAGTTACATGGTAACACTCATTGTCTTCAGTGTATGTCGTAATTTGTTGTACTCAAACGTATACAAAGCTGTCTGTTTCGTTCTTAGTAGCAAGGAATATTTATGTGTTATTTTACAATGTTGATACCTATAATTATGGAGGTATTTTATGGTTTTCCTTAATAGTTACTATCGCTTTAAATCTGAAACGCTGCTTGCTTTATTTCGTTCATATAAAACTAGTAGGATATTGAATAATATAAAAAGGGCGATTTTTTTTCGAAGAGAACGCACTATATTTAAAACCATATCCAAAAATAAAGGTTCCAAATTCAAACCAACAACCGTTTACTTAAGACGAACAATTTATTACATTTGTAAATTAAATGAGAAAGAAAATATTGTAAGAAAATGAACAGGCTGCTTCAATGGAGTCCCTTGCGGGGCAGTTAGGAATAAACCTTTATAATTAGCTACTCGATCTTTTGGGAAATTAATGACTGCTTGCGGGCATTGTGGAAATATGTCCTCTCAGGGGACCGTACGCTTTTAATTTTGAACTTATCGATTTACTGATGCGTGGGCTTTGTTTGAATGAACAGAGTTTTTGTTAAAGTTTACTTAAGTGTGATTAGGATCTTCATTGATAGCAATTGCCTCGCTGACTAATTCATCTGCATCGGCAGTTCCTACCTCCACATAATGATCTCTCTATTTAAATGCCATAACGTCCTTTCATCCATTACCAGAGATGTACACACCTGCTACTCATATATGAGAGTATTACCTATATTTAATTAATTTTTTTGACCTTGCCCCTAAAGCCTTGATATTTTGACCTCTAATTTTACAAAAAAAAACTTGTTCTAAATTTAAAAATTAAACCAAGAGCCCTACACTCGTCTGAACGTGCAGAATTTAATTCATGATGAATTTTAAAGAACCCGTAACCGAGCCTGCTCTAATTGTTCGACTGAGCACTCTCAACAGGAGGGCTGTGCACGTGATCAATCGCTTTGTCGCGCCCGCCACCTACTCAAAGACTGACTATTTCAGACACTTCATTAGTCCAGAAAATAATGTTCTCTAGGACATTGCAAGGTGTTTTGATTAACGACGCAGCATATATCTATGCACGAGTTTTATCGTTCACCTGAATTTGACTATGAGTGTTTTGGTATGTGTTGAAGTTCGGTTCGTCACTTGAAAATATTTAACGATAAAAAAGTTGTAAGTACTGAAAGAGTAACGCAAATTGGTACACTAGTTCGGTACAGTAATCACTGCTTTTAAATGTCAAATGCCCAATGATGATTATATTCTGATCTGTAGACTAATATAATGAGTGCTTTAGGCCCAAAATAAATCAGAAAACTTATTTAAATCACCAAATACATGCAGATTAGAAATTCATTCTCAGCAAAGGGCTACATTACAATAGAATACATAATACTTCGAACCAAAACCGCTTATCTCACAATAAAAAAGTCTCTCCAGAGAAAATGTCAGCATTATTCTTCGAATTACTAATCTACGAACACAATCTAATTCACAAATGTGAGAGCCAATAAGAATTTCAAATTAGGTGGGTAGGTACGTCGGCCCGTTTGTGTGAACGTCGAACTTTTAGTTCGACCAATAATGGATCGAGTCAAAGTTAGTCAAGAGTCATGCCGAAACTGAATTAAGCCTGATAAAGTAAAAAGCATATAATGGCCAGTTTCCTTTAACTGAAACCGATTCGTGACAAGGTGAATGAATTCAATTTATAACTTAGCTACTACGATTGAATTTGATTTAACATTCTTTGACACGTTGATGAATTGGTTGACGATTATAAAGTTACATCGTTATTATGATAATATTAGAATAATTTGAGAAATGCTGATAATATAAAAAGAGGTGGACGTGAAAACAGATAAAAAGACCATTTACTTAAGTACTAAGAGAAATAAGCTTCAGTTATCTTTGCAATTAAACATGCTTCTATAAATGAAAATAGTCATGGAAATATAAGCACAAAGCGTAAATGTGTTTTCTCACTGAACAATTATTTTACTAGTTGTCATAAAACTCTTTACTTTCAGCTGCACTTTTCCTGCTGATAACGACGCGGAAGAAGTTTTTGAAGCCCTATGATTTTTTCCCCTCCTTTTTTATATAGTTGTACTTATTATTATTTTAAGACGGTTAGCTTTTAAATTAAATATTATACTTGAGAGCAGTGGTGACCCAGTGGTAACGGCCGCGACTTACGAATTGTAGGTCATGGGTTCGAACCCAGACAGACGCTTTACTTTGAGTAAATAATTTCATCACCACTGCTCTCAAAACGGTGATGGAAAACATTGTGAGGAAACCGGCATGTCCTAGAACCATACATTCGAAGACATGTGACATGCACCAACCCACGCTGGGCCCGCGTGGTGGATTACGGCCCATTCCCTCTCACAGAGAGGAGACCTGTGTCCCAGCAGTGGGAACATTATAGACTGATTACGCAAATATTATACCTGCAGCTTGTCACCATAAAACCTATCACAGGACTAAACGGCTTCATGACTAAAGTATCTGAACTTAGTCAATGGAATTTCTAGGTGTGCAACATTTTTAACGATATGAATCAATGTCTTGCATGCTTATCTCTTAAACAGGTGAAGGGAAACTTCGTGAGGAAACTGATTTGACCTCTACAGCCAAACTTTAAAAGACAAGGGACCTCCACCATCCCGCACTGAGCCCGCGTGGTGGATTTTATGGCCCACTCGTGTCATAGCAGGCTTGAGTTCAACCAGTCATATTATAGGTTAGTGATTTACCGTCATCTATGGGATATGCTGGGGAATTCCGTCAAAGAAGTAAGAAGAACGAGAAGTAAGTTAGACTGACTCTGAATACTGGATACTACACTTAAGAGCGTTTATATCTTATGAGTGTTACTAACTGCTAATCTGTTGTTAGGTAGGTCATTGTCTTAAGTTATTGTCTTAAGTCATTGTCTTAAGTCATCTGTATTAAGACAATCTTGACTGTGGTCTGCGCACAACCGAAACCAATAAAGCGAAAAAAATCAAACATCTTATTTCCAGCAAACGAATTGGGCAAACATTTTGTATTATTTGCTCAATATTTTGGGCTTATTTTGTGGCTAAGTAATAACAGCCGCACGGGTTCAATCGATCAGGTTAAGCTACGCTTGCCGCGGTTGGTCAGTGGATGGGTGACCATTTTTACATACCAGTACCTCTCCGTGTCTCGGTACAACGTTAAACCGTTGGTCCCGGCTGTCATTCGTGGTTATTTGACAGTCGTTAGGGGTAGTCACAAGCCCGAAAGTCAGACAACCAGTCTTACCAAGGGGTATCGTATTACCCAGTAACAGGGTTTTGAAGGTCAGATAGGCAGTCGCTCCAAGTAACTGGTACTCAGCTGCATCCGGTTAGACTGGAAGCCGACCCCAACATGGTTGGAAAAATGCAAGGCAAATGATGTTAATTTATGATCTTTGTCAGAACGAAAGTTTCATACATACCTACGAAAGCAAACACGCTTTGGGCTCGAATAAAAATATACGTAACTACCGAAAGCTAAATAAAGTCGACAAGGTAAGTGTTTTATTCCCATGTCAAAAATGATTTGTGAAATTATAGGCACATTTCCATTTCGATCTAGGAATGTGAAACATAAATACACACCTAGGTCGTTTGTTCGATCCCCAGATAACCTGTGACAGCAATAATTTTGGCGACAATTTTCTCTATGTAGTTGCCTTTTTATTTTTATTCAGAATAACAAAATTATTTAAAAAATAGGTGTTTAGGTACTAACGAAGGCCTAGGTGTTTTCTTAGGACATTCAGGAAATTCAGACCACATTAAAATATGATGCAAAAAAGCGCATTACAGTTTACCTCCTAACTCAATAGATGGCGCTGTACCTTTTTCTGAATCGCGCTATGGTTTCATCTCGAGCGTTTTATGACCTCTCTTCTTATACTGTCCTTCATTTGAATTGAGAGAGAATATGCGAAACTAAAGGACATAGATTGGATAAATTCTTATTTTAAAAGAACCTCTGGAAGTATTCCGAGATTCTTATAAACGGTGAAAGCATGGTGTACAGCTACGGTTTTATAGAAGAGCGGTGACCGCCACACACACACACACACACACACATACACACACACAGTGTCCGTAATTTACCGGCGAATGACTGAGAGGTGATGCTGAGTCACTCAAACGTTATTATGAAAGTAAGTTGGTGTCTTACCTAGATACCGTTTTTTGACACCGTGGGGTCTAACCCCGCTGCCATCAAAGACAATGACAGCCGTCGCTGCGGCCGTTATGTGGCGGTCACCGTTCTTCTAGGAAGACACCGACGCGTAAACTCTTACCATGAATTCAGGACATATGATTCCATACCCTTAGCGTAGTGTCGTTTTGCTATTAGGACCATTTGCGTTTCGAACTTTTTGATACGGAGCGGAAATCTTGAAGTCAGAAAGGCGAAAATGTATGGAACTGAGCCGGTTTTTTTAAGTAAACCACGTAGATTTCAATATTTTGTGTATCAGTTTGCAAGAGCTGGCTGGCAACACTCAAGACTAGTGACTCTGATGGTTGGTTTTACAAAGACATGATCTTTGTGGATCCTGTCGGGCACAGCAAAGGAAAAGAGAGAAAGAGGGCTATAATTTACCTACATGTAATTTAAAATAACAACAAGTAACATGTAATTTAAAATTTGTCATTTGAATATTTATTATTATTATGATAGCATTTAGTTAGGTAATAGAAATTATTGTAGTTTATTTATCAATGCATCATATTTTTGTTGTGATGCTCTTTATCGTAAGCTTTGGTAATATTTAAAGCTTCTTGTATACATTTATAAATTGCTAGAACAGTGGAGTCAAAAACAGTGTGTTTATTTCGCTGGGGTCTACTGGGCTGAGAAACAGGGCGTTTTCATTGGGGCACATCACTGGGGTGCCTCGCGGCTCATTGCTAGGTGCTTTGTTGTTTCCTTTTCAGACGGATGCAAAAAAGTGATTGAAAATGTAAAAAAATTGCTATCTTTTTAGATTCAGTGATATTTGTGTTATTTATTTGTAATTTTATGTTGCATTATTTGCCTCGTGTTGAGCTAGGTAAGCATGTTGCCCTCACGTCACTGCATCGGTGGCGTGAGGAGGCGTGGACGCGAGGCGTGGTACTGGTACAGCGGCATAATACGCCGCGCCGGTTCGAGCTCCACCAGTTCTTGGTGGCGGAATGGTGGGACAGGCTTTTGCGCCTTACCGCCGCCCTCGCAACCATCGGGGCGGTTCAGCCGGTGCTCGACGATTGGCTCGGGAGGATGCACGTCATTTATGGCGATGCAGGTGCTATCGAGGCACGGCTGCTTCGGAAAGTACCTGCATCCCATAAGCAGGGAGCCAGACGCTCGGTGTCATCACTGCGTCCATTGTCGGGAGGACACGGCGTGGCATACGCTTGCAGAGTGTGCAGCTTGGGAGGAGCCGCAACGTGCCCTCGTTTCGGAAATCGGAAGCAACCTGTCGCTGCCAGATGTGATTCGGTCTATGGTCCGCGGCGCAGCATCGTGGGACGCGGTGATCTCCTTCTGCGAAAAATGTTATGTCGTAGAAGGAGGCAGCAGAACGGGAGAGGGAGATTTCGAGTGTTTCTCCATAGGTACCTACTACGCTTTGGAATGGGCAACTAGCTTCATATTTCTGACTGACCGACCACTTGACAATTCAAAAGTGCCTGTAAATGGTTTAATTGAAATAAATGCTTTGAGTTTGAGTGCTCTCCCAGCAAGCAGCAGCCGCACCGGGCGTCAGCAGAGGGCATACAATGCCCTATCGGCCCCCCTAAATGGGTCTAGAGACGGCGGAGTCGGGGACGTCCGCCGCCCGCTATCATATGGCAAATAATTTTAATGTTTTTGTGTTTAGTAATGTTAATTACTTACTACTGTATATAATCTAGTTCTTCTAACTGAACAGACAGCAGTGCTGCTGCTGGGGAGTTTGTACCGCCACTTCTTCTTCCCAGCTAAAGCACTAGAAAGTGGTGAAGGGCGGGCGTTTTGTGGGGACTGTCTCATGTGATTTTGACGTTTAAAAAGTGCTGATTCTATGCCTAGTTTGAATAAATTACTTTTGATTTGATTTGATTCCATGAAAGTGCTTTTAAAATGAAATCTAGATTATAAAAATATTATTCAACGTGGGATCAAAATTTAGGATTAACTTTATTAGCTAACGATTGTATTATGAACAGATCATCAAGACCTTAAAGAAAGTGTGTCAATGGAGATTTTAACAAAACGTGTTGTAACCATACTATATTGTAGTCTGTGGTTGTAACTCTCATTGCGTTATTTAAAGGACAACGTGTGCGGACGTTATCGGTTACAAATCACAATGATATTTTAACAAAAAATGTTGCATAACAATAAAATAAATACATCCTGCACTATATAAGTGCGACCCAAGGCTGATTGTTCCATTTCTTGCAGAACGTGATCCTATTTGTCCACCAAAGGCTCTGTCTTCTTACATGGAAAAAACGGCTAAATTCAGAATTTCTCCTGACACAAACACGCCTGAAGAATCCAGATCCATCGCTGAAGCTGTGTTCAATATAATTATGTAACCGATCTCAATTAATCAAGATGATTTTGTAAAGTTTTACAAATACCATATAAGTTTTGTTTGGTTTTTAGGCCGTTCATAACCAATGTAGTCAGTATAGAGGTCGTTAACGTCTTTTTTTTCATAAGTAATCTCTTTGTGATATTATTGCAAAATAATTAAAGGGCAATATTGAACTGAACCTCTAAAAACTTATTTGCCTTCTAATGATGGACACTTTTTAAATTAATGAATTTCTAAAATCTTTTTAAGCTTCTAATGACGCACACTTTTTTTTAAATAACTGAGCCTCAGTTTAAATAAAGCCCCTTTGTAGATAAAATACGTTAGAGAATAGACTACATGGTATGTTAATTTTTTTCGGATGTCTCGTATAATTTTGGTTGAAATTCCTTTACCCCACATAATATTCTCTCATAAAGTCGCTATAACTACTAACTTGCTGCTCGTCTCCATAGAACCTATCACATTTAGCAAGCACAGCACTAAATAGGTTCGTAACTAAAGTATCTGAACATAATGAACGGAACTGAAAGCGCCGAAAAATAATGTTGTTTTTGTAATAATGTATTATATAATTGATTAATTTGACTTTGCCATTCTTGTTAATTGTTAAGTGTATGTACTAACACTAGTTTTTTAACTTGTTTAAGTAATCAGCAAGGTGTTCGAAAAGGTAATGCTCAATCAAATGCTTAATCATTTTAACACCAACAAAATCTTACACGGTCAGCAGTATGGTTTCACCAAAGGCCGTTGTACGACTGACGCCGGTGTCACTTTATTAAAACACATATTTACAGCGTGGGAGGAGGCCCAAGATGCCATAGGGATCTTTTGTGACCTCTCCAAGGCATTTGACTGCGTTGATCACGAAACCTTGCTCTTAAAACTTGAGCATTACGGACTAGGTAAACTCGCGCTTAGTTTAGTACAATCTTATTTAAATGATAGACAACAAAAAGTGCAAATAAATGGTGTCAATTCACCTCATTTAAAAGTACAAATGGGTGTTCCACAAGGATCGATATTAGGTCCCTTCCTCTTTTTAGTATATATTAATGATCTATCCCATTTATTTAAAAACCAACCACAAATGGTGTTATTCGCTGACGATACTTCTTTAATCTTTAAGATAAATACACGTGCATCAAATCTTGACGACGTAAATAATGCCCTACTGCAGGTACATAATTGGTTCACTGCTAATAATTTAGTATTAAATGGGAAAAAAACGAAATGCATAAGATTTGCTTTACCGAATGTTAAAAGTAGTGATAGTGACATAGTATTGAATAACGAGAAACTAGAATTTGTCGATGAAACTGTTTTCCTGGGGATAACGCTCGACTCAAGGCTGCAATGGGGTCCTCATTTGACATCTCTTGCAGGACGGCTAAGTTCAGCAGCTTATGCTGTAAGGAAAATCCGTCAATTTACTAATGTAGATACCACGAGGCTAGTCTATTTCAGCTATTTTCATAGTATCATGTCTTACGGTATTTTATTATGGGGACGGGCTGCCGATATTGAGTCTATTTTTATTCTGCAGAAAAGAGCTATCAGAGCAATATACAGGCACCGCAGGCGCGATTCTCTAAGGGAACTGTTTAAAGACATTAACATCATTACGGTACCTTGTCAATATATTTATGAAAACATCATGTACGTAAGGAAAAATTTAAATATTTTCAGTAAAAGAGGTGAAAGACACAACTATAGGACTAGAAATAGGGACCAATTAGTTCAACCAGGTTTCAGACTAGCTAAAGTAGACTCATCCTTCATGGGGTACTGTTTAAAATGTTACAATAAAATACCTTCCCACATACTCCAACTGAATGAAACGAAATTTAAATCTTGTATAAAACGCACACTATACAGCCAAGCATATTATAAGTTGGGGGATTATATCTCTGACAAAAATGCTTTGCTCAGGGCTGGTCCTGCACCACAAGGGCGCGTAAACTAATTAATTAGCATTCGAAAATAATGTTGGAGCTGATGAAGATTGTACAACCTATCTTTGCATTGTATAAATTCAATCTCTTAGTATTGTATAATTGCATAGCACATGTGTGAGCACTATGTACCCACTATAAAGATTACTGGGTTCGTCTTTCATTGACTTGAATGTGCCCTGGCGGCTGAGAGTATGTCATGCTCACTCAAATGTGTCGCTGGTGGTGGCGTGTGTATTGGATCATTGAGTTCCCTTCAAAATGGTTGAGCTGAATGGTGCTGATCCATACGTCATGTTCGTGAACGGGCGCCGTCAGTAGGCACTGGTAATTTCTTAGCTGCCACGGCTTATTTTAATTCCATAATTGTTTTTATCTTTTTATTACGGACGCTTTTAACGTGCACGTGTTTTTACATCGTTCTCACATGTATAATTACAACATAAATGATGTAACCACTTTTTTGTAACAATATTTTGATTTAAAAGAGTGTCCATGGAGTTTCTTGCCCGTTCTTCTCCATAGGTACCTACTACGCTTTGGAATGGGCAACTAGCTTCATCTTTCTGACTGGCCGACCCCTTGACAATTCAAAAGTGCCTGTAATTGGTTTATTTGAAATAAATGCTTTGAGTTTGAGTTTAATTACTAAAAATTTGGAAGGTGTCTTCTGTAAAATAATTTATTACCTACTATTATTTAATACAGAATCATATTTTAGTAGTGGTAACAACTAAAAAGTGAAAAATATAAACCATTTCGGAAGGTGGTGGCAAAAACTGAAAGTACGAAACCAAAGTGCGACACCGACTTCCGAAATTAAAGTTATTTTTCACTTTGTAGTGTTTGTAGAAGTCGGTTGTTTTTTTGTATAACAGTTTTAATTATATTTTCTGCCTTTTGTTTTTGCTCATAACTAGACTTTGTAGGCTTATTGTGTTCTTTAGTTATAAACTTTGTTCTTTTGACGTTTTATACAATTACGATCAGATTTACAGACGAAATGAGGCGAAATATGTTTTTGCATAACGCTTGTATAATAACAAATTTTGTAGCAATTTTTCCTACGGTTTCCGATACTGCCGTATCCAATGTATTTGCTCGACGCTAGACGCAGTAGGCTTATTGCATTCCTTATGAAGTAAGCTTTCACTGAGTAAGATATTTTTCAATTCTGAACAGATTTACGGCCGATATGAGATGATTTGAAACTAGCACTGATAGGCCAAATAGCCGAACACGGCATAAAGTTATGAGATATGATAAGATATACTGCATGTCGATTATTATTTACAAATTATTAACGCTGACAATGTTTAAAAAAATACTTTTTAAACTATTATTATTTAAACGATATTATACCATTAAGGACTATTTAGAAGACAAGTCAATAGAATCTGTAATTCGTAAGTTAGACTAATTGACATCGCTGATTGTGAATACATTTGCACGCCATGTTATGGCAGGATATGCCGAAACAAATTTTCTGTAACACCTTATGTACCTTAGTCTAGCTAATAAATATTTTGATTTTATTTGATATCATAAACTTTTTTGCTATTTACTTCAGAGTTTCTTACAGTTTCTGAGACTGCCGTAGCTATTGTATTTGCTCGACTTTAGACTTTTTAAGCATATTGCATTCCTTTTGATGAAAGCTTCCTTCAATTGTTTTTTTTTTCTGAGCAGATTTACGGCCG
Source organism: Brachylomia viminalis (assembly GCA_937001585.2). Lineage (NCBI taxonomy): Eukaryota > Metazoa > Arthropoda > Insecta > Lepidoptera > Noctuidae > Brachylomia > Brachylomia viminalis. The sequence continues at coordinate 19,810,259 of OW443299.2, forward strand.
ACATGAGACGACATCTGAAATTATTTTGCTATTGTCATCTTCATATTCATTTTTAACCCTATGTTGGCTAATATATTGTTATCTATTATTTTGCTTTAGGTCCTGGTAGTGGTTTGTAATATCTTGAATCATAAACACGTTTTAGCGTTATTCGAATTGGAATTTCAACACATGGTGAAAAATAGAGGGCCGCGCGCATGCGCGTGCACTCGCCGTGTGACGTCATGGGCAAATAATATACTGCCTCGAAGTTGTTATAAATATTACCTGTCTATTGAATGCTCAACCATTACTCGAGTACTAAACATCTCGTAGTTATTAGTGGTTAAAATCTTACATGTTTTTGTCGGTGAAATGCCACCAGTACACCTAGCGAAAAGACGTTTTCACGTCAAAACTGTTTTGTATATTGTACAATCTTTATTTCCATATAATAAGGGCACAGACTATTGCCACTTACCAGGACTCCAGGCTATGCCAGTCTGCAGTTTGGACGACCAAGGGGGCCAAAATGTATTCATACTGTACAGATAGTAATAAACTGTAGGTAAGTGGACGATCCACATGACGCAATGCGGGATCGTGAATTCGCGCTTCAAAATAAACGCATGCCGCTTGGGATCTCAGTGCAGAATAATGATTCAGTTTTGCATAGAAACTTAGGCTATTATGTACATTTTACGATACATATAAACACGCAAAATAAATACGACTCATTGCTTGTCCTATCTTCAGAGTTCAGAGTCCAGCTTTTTATGAACATTCGCAAAACTAATTAACCTAAAAAAATTGACATTCATTTTTTTTAATTCTTTGAATTAACTTGTTTTTGTACATGAATGGCCCAAACATAAAACACCGTTTTTGGTGAGAAGCCAATTATTTCAACAACCATAATGATCCATGATGATTTTACATATAAGTTTAGTGGTCGGTCCGTGGACAGGTGACCATCTTGACATACCGAGACCCCTACGTGCCCCGGAAAGCATTTTATTTATTTATTTATTTATTTATTATTTATGTACACACAATAAAATACATGAGATAAGACATAATTATAAATTGAGTACAAAGGTACTGCTTATTTCTTAAGAAATTTCTTCCAGCAGACCTGCGAAAGGAGAAGTAAAAAAGAAACGTAGACAATAGTGCGTGAGAACAAGAAGAGAAAAATATGAATGTGTGAAGTCTAAAGCTAAAATATACCTAAATAAAAATAATTAACATGTATACTTAAATAAATACATAATGCTAAAATATATAAGCATATATATATATATATATATAAATACTCACAGTATAGAGGAAAGGTAATGCTCTTTTAATCGAAATTTAAATAGAGAAATAGTATTCAAATCACGAATGGTAGGCGGGAGTGCATTCCACAGTCTTACAGCATGGACAGAGAAGGAATAAGAATAGTAGCTGGTTTTGTGAGGCTGAGATTTAAGGAGGGATCTCTGGTGTGATCTACATGGTGCCGCGCTAGAGCGAGCGTAAGAAAAACGCTCACGCAGGTAGGAAGGATAAGACGGGTTGTGTAAGATGTTGAAGAGGAGACATAAAATCCGAGTGTTCCTGCGAAGGCGGATTGGGAGCCACTTGAGTTCCTTGCGAAGGTGAGAAACATGGTCATACTTTCGAAGACCGAAAACAAAGCGAATGCACAGGTTTTGCAAGCGCTCAAGCTTGTTTAATAGCTCCTCAGTAGCATCCAGGTAGCAGGCGTCGGCATAATCTATAATCGGCTGAATAAGTGTTTGTGCCAAAGAAATTTTAGTCTTCAAGGGCAGAAGACTTTGAAGGCATTTCAGCGAATGAAAAGAGAAATGCACCTTTCGACTGACCTCATTGACCTGAGCACGCCACGAAAGATTGGAGTCAATAACTACACCCAGATCTTTAGCGGTTTCAGTGTAGTCAATGCGAACACCATCGAGATATAAAGGCATCTGTGATTTTACATCAACCGCATTGCGAACGAATTTGCTGCCTATGATCATGGCCTGGGATTTAGTAGGGTTAATTTGCAAACCAAATGACTTAGCCCAATCGCTGATGCAAGCCAGGTCATGATTCATTGCAGCAATTGCAGAACCCGCGTTAGCTACAGTAAAATGTCGATAAAGCTGCAAGTCATCTGCATAGAGATGAAAACTAGAGGAGATTACTCTGGTAACAGAGTTTATGAAAATTGAAAAAAGAAGAGGAGAGAGAACGCTACCCTGAGGAACACCCTCAGTGAGACTACACCAATCAGAGAACGAATCCTCCAGGCGAACACACTGAGAGCGTCCCCGAAGATAAGAACTGAACCAGGCTAAAGTGGAAGTAGAGAAATTTATAGATTTAAGGAAACCTAGTAAAATGTCGAAATCTACTGAGTTGAAGGCGCTACTAAAGTCAAGCAGTACAAGAACGGTAAGGGATTTATTCTCCATTGCCCAGCGGATGTCGTCAGTCACCTTCAAAAGCGCGGTTACAGTACTGTGACCTGAGCGAAAACCGGATTGAAAAGGGGATATTATCGAGTTTGACGTCAAGAAAAATGTTAATTGTCTATGAACTATGTGCTCAAAAACTTTAGAGAGAAATGGGAGAATAGAAATAGGTCTAAAGTGGGTTATTATAGTAGGATTCTTAGTTTTATGTAAAGGTATTATGTGAGCCTGTTTCCAAACTGACGGAAAGGAGCAAGAGGAAAATGAGTGATTGAAGATGTGAGTGAGAACAGGAAGTAATGAAGAAAGGATAAGAGTAATCATTCTTGAACACAACTTATCATTACCGACTGCTGAGGAAGTGATCGCGAGTATAGACTTCTTAACATCATCCTCAGTAACATCATTAAGCTTAAAGAGAGAATATTGTGGTAACGGCAAATAAGCAAGACTCTCTAGTGTCGCAGCCTTGACAGACGGATCAAGAGAAAAGGGAAGGAGAGAGAAATGCTTATTGAGAGCGTTGAGGTTCACATCTTTACACTGATTGGCAGGTGGCTTGCCTATGCCTACAGACTTGAGAAACTTCCATACATCGGAAGAACAGCGGTTATTGAGTTGGTCGTGGAAATAGCGTCTCTTAGCATCCCGACACAGATGACTGCAGCGATTACGTAGAGATTTGTAATAAGAGAGATTCAAATCTGAAGGTCTGCGCTTATATCTGCTCTTAGCTTTATCCCTGCGAGCCATAAGCTCTTTAATTTGTAGCGTTATCCATGGTGCAGGGTTATGTCTAACTTTGACACGTCGGATAGGAGCATGCTGATCATATAAATCGAGAACGGTTGCGTTAAAACAATTCACCTTATCGTCGATGTCATCGATCTCAACCAGAGGGGTCCAATCGAGATCGCCGGCATCACGCTGCAAAGCTTCCATATCTATACCCTTGTAGTTACGAAGATATAAGAGCGGGGACTTACGCTTGGGAACACGTATGCGATACGAAAGATAAATGAGATCGTGATAAGAAAAAGTAGCCGTAAGTTGACCATGGTAAGAAACATTACTAGGAGAGGAGACAATCATAAGATCTAGAAATGAGGGTGTACAATTAGGAGAGTAGTGAGTTGCAGAAAGAGGCAAAACTTGAAGATTGAAAGAGGACAATAGTGAAAGCAGTTTAAGGGAGCGAGTGTCATTTTTAATCAAGCAGGTATTAAAATCCCCCATTAAAATAATGTGCTCATACATGGGGCAAAGATCACTGAGCGTGGAGTCGAGAGAATTGAAGTAGTCAATGTGTAGATTAGGACTGTAGAGCACTGCAAGCAAAACTTTTGTGTGATTGACAGTAATTTCAAGAAACAAGTATTCAGCCGACTCAGAATACCGCGAGGGAGACGAACTGACCACCCTGTAGGATAAATCAGCACGCAGGTACATAGCGACACCTCCTCCACCTTTGCCGGTTCTATCGTTGCGGATCAAGACGAAGCCAGGGAGTGAGTACTGAGTAGAGAGGAGTGATGGCTTCAAAAAGGATTCCGATATTAAGAGCGCATCCAGATGAGCACTGCTAAAGGATGCCAGAAGGTCAGAATAATGACAAGGAACACTCTGAGCGTTTATGTGAGCTATATGAAGATTCTTAGGGTCATTGGAGAAAAGAGAAGACATTTTATCATGTAAAGTAAGTGGTATGGAAGAGTCACTGTCCGCACTAACAAAACTAGTTGAAGAAGAGCACGAGAAGAAGCTGTCGTTAAGATCAGCTACATCATCCATGAGCATAGATAGATTAAAATAAAATATAAAAATATTATAAATATCTAAAATAAAAGAGTAATATTTAAAATAACGTAAAAACTAAAACACTAAAATTTAAAGATTTTCCTTTGAGAAAAACCTCCCCCACTCGCTGGAATATTGACAGGAATTTTACAATAATTAAATAACAAAGATGTACAAAAGAAACAAAACGAATACATCGAACTGTACGTAGAATGGAACGCGACGCATTGACGGCGGCAGTGACATGACACTGACATCTGTAGTTTACAATAAAATTCATCCGTCACATTGACACAATGTCAAAACAAGTTTTTAGGTAATGTTACATACCGGCAATATAATCTAAATAAAAGTAAAATGAAAAGCAGTGATACAAATAAAAATAATTAATTAACTACCGGCCCAAGATAAATATGATTATGCAAAGCGGCCAAGTTGAGAAGTACTGAATTTTAAGGAGACAAATGGAATGACAAACAATAACAATTAGACGACTGTTACTTGCGCAGACGCGTCTTCCTCGTTCTCTTAGCGGGAGTAGCCAAGGTTGCGGCACTAGGAGATCCAGGTTCTTCAGATCGCGCAGAATCCTCGGTGTCGACTGAAGACGGGAATTTGATTAAAAGATCGTGAAGTTCGCCTGCCGTCTCAATCTTCCGGCGGGACTTGTCTGGGCAAACAACAACAATCTTGCCTTCCATGGACCAGCAGTTGGGCATACCGAAATGCTTACGAGCAGCAGCAAACACACGATGCCGAACTTGTGTCAAGAACTCGGAGATGGTGATCCCGGAACCCTTGAGAGCTTTCTTGCTATCCCATACAAGTTGTCGGTGCTCCATTTTGAAGAATCGTACTAGTATGGGTCGGGCCTTCTGCTGTGAGAATCCAAGTCTATGACAAACATGGATAATATTGTTGTCCTTACATAGCTCTGTCAATTTCATTTGGTTGGATATGATGTTGTGGACCACATCAAGTAACTTTTCACCATCCTTCTCCGATACCCCATGGAACAGCAGGACCTTTCTTCGCATGATGGTTTCATGCCTATCGAACCCAGCAGCTAACAGCTCAATTTGAGTTTTTAACTTTGAGAGTGCTTGACAGACAAACAGCTTAAACTCGGAGAACTCACGTGCAATGGATGTAATGTCTGGTGAAGCTGGTGTGGTACCAGTGGTAGCCTGCTGCAGTTTTGCTTCATATTCCTGCATTCGGGAGTCAAACAACTGCTCGAGGTCCTCCAAACTGGCAGCAAGTTTAGTGTCCATGTTCAGTGTGTAGTTATGTGATCCAGGTACAAGTGTTACAGACTTGATAACAATAGATAGCGAATGTGGGGGGGTGTAATATAAAAGGAACTGATTATTTCATTAATATAAATGCAAAAACTATTTTAAAAATTAAATTTATAAAGAGGTCACAAAAATGTATGTTACACCTATGCCTACCCACAAAGGAAAAAAAAAGCATGATAAGCTGTTAGTCTCGGCTCTCATTCCCGGATCTTTGACAGCCCTTACGGGTCGTCAGAAGACCGAAAGTCTGACAACCAGTCTTATCAAGGGTTAATATAACCAGTAACCCAGAACCCAGTAACCCCAGTAACTGGGTTGTGGAGGTCAGATAGGCAGTCGTTCTACATATAATACTGGTATTGATATGCATCCGGTGAGACTGGAAACTGACCCCAAAAATAGTTGGGAAAAGGCTAAGCAAATGATTCCGAAGATTGCGGGTAAGACCTGGTTGAGACTTGCACTGACCAAGGAAGCATGGCACACTAGGGAGGAGGCCTGCACTCAGTAATGGATGAAACAAGCCTGCCAGTGACGATGAAGTGTAGGCTACCTTGCGGGGCGGATAAGCTCAGCCGCTTATGCTGTTAGAAAGATAAGACAGTCTGTTAACAGATGTAGAAACCGCGCGTTTGGTCTATTTTAGCTACTTCCACAGCATTAAGTATGTCGTATGGCATTTTACTGTGGGATCGGGCTGCTGCCATTGAATCTATCTTTATTTTGCAAAAGGGAACTGTAATTTTTTAAATTATTTTTCCCTATTGTGGTAGGGTAATTTTGTTATAGGTGCATAGGTATTCACATATAATTATATAATTAATATATGCAAAATATTGTAACACATTTTAAAAGAGTAACGATGGAGTTTCCTGCCCATTCTTCTCCATATGAAACTACCTTTTGGAAGTGGTGACTAGAATCAATTCTATTTTAATGTAAATGTTGACGTTCAAAAGTGCCTTTTAGGTGCCTATTTGAAATAAATGCTTTGACTTTGACCATTGTTCTACATTTGAACAACATCGCGGAGGAGGTTAAGCATTTTTTATTTCATGGATCTACACTGGTTTTTCCGTGATTACTGGGCTTATTTACGTGATTATTTTTTTCATTTGGTAGAAGTAGCTCGCGCGGTGGTCCCATTTAGTTGTTATTAACTTTGCTTGGGTAGTTTTTGAGTTAGCTTCAATAATACTTTTTTAATCTACTTGGTGTACCTATGCTGACGATGTTATAAATGAATGATAAATGATAAATGCTTTTATTTCTGTAAGTAGGTTTTTACAAACACTTTTACACGCCAATCATATTTTTTTTTAAACTAGATGAGGTCGGCGTTTCCTATCTGACTACTCTGAGAAGAAAGGCCGAAACAAACTCAGAGGTCACAGTCTCTTCTGTAAAGTCCAGACAGAATCTTGGTCAGATCATGTGAAAGCTATGTAGATCGGTGTCTGAAATGGTCTTTTGAGGAAAGAACCATACAGATTGAGTGGACCTGTCCAGTCAGTGCACGCAATTGTCAGCAATCGTGCAGCTCAACTCAGAACTTAAGGAGCTCATCGATTCGACGAACAATACCAAAGAAAGGACATTTGAGTAGGTCGCATAAGTTACTCAAACTGCCAGATCATGATTACACTAAGAGAGAAAAATACAAAAAAAAAGCAATGATCAGCCTAATTCTCACATTCACAATAGTTAAAATAATAACATAATACTTTACAAAGTAAATACTCTTGTCATAGTATATATAAAATTCATTAATGTCAATGTGTATATAAAAATCCGGACATAATCATTGAGGACCATGCAGATTGGTGTCTGAAATGGACTTTTGAGAAAAGAACCACACAGATTGAGTGGACCTGTTCGGACAGTGCACGCAACGCTTCCTGTCACAGTTGTTTAAATAGCAAGTAGTATAGAACGAATATTTGACTATCTATACCGCCAGTCTCTTGGGCACATTGACAGTCGACAGCGATGCGGAGGAATTTTTTGACGCCATATTTTATTTTGTTAAGTTTTAGTTAGTTTAGGTTATTATATTATTTGAATAGCTTGATAGTTCATTTAGTATAAGAAGTTTTTGTGAATATTAGTCATCCAATAAATATTACGCGAAACCTGATCACTATAATAATTTTAACTAATTTCGGAAGTCGGTGGCAAAAATCGAAAATACAAAACAGATTTCCGAAATTAAAGTTATTTTTCACTTTCCAGTGTTTTTTGGAACTCAGTTGTTCTTTTCAACCCAATGCCCCGGTAACTCCTAAGAATATGAAGTCCCACGTCACCGGTCGATGAGGACCGCTATACATAGATCAGTCAGATCACGTGCCGCACCACTTATCGCAAGTTCCTCTCGTAAAATAAAATAAATTGGCAACAAGGGCTTGCTCAAACCTAGCCAATACTCCGTAATACGGCGACAACGTGATGTTTTGAAAAGCTCACGTCGTCATATTCCTGTTGAGTTTTCTTATAGATAAACTAGATGTAAGTATTTTTTTAAATTAGTGATTTATTTATTTATAGTGATACATAACATAGCATAATGCTTGTGCTACCATAAATAGGGAGAGATGTACTATCGAGGAAGTTCATATCTATGCACCTTTAGGACTATTTTTCCCTGTAGCGCTCGGGCGCTAACAGTAACTAACGTAAAACAGATGCGGTCATCGTGTTCACGGGATTTTGTTCTAAAACTGCTTAGATATGAACTTCCTCGATAGTACCTATTGTGCACACTTTTTTCCAATTATGTTTAAGTCCTTTGTAACAGACGGCGAGCCTATTGCCATCAACCGGGTAAGAATCCCGACTCCAGGCTGCTACTAAGAAATTCCAGATGGAAAAACCCAAAAAAGATTTGCCCGACCTGGGATTTGAACTCAGGACCTCATGCTCAGCAGTCGTGCTTGCGATCAATAGATCAACGAGGTAGCAATTAGTGATTTGATGTGTTAATGATGTATTGCTTTTAAAGTTAGTCTTCTAGTTTCTAATAAGTTTTTCTATTAGGAATTTCCTGGATTGGATCGGTTAATAAGGCGCCATTTAGGGACTCTACGGGGGTCACGCTGAAGGTTTTTAGAATAGGCCAGCAGTCGATGATTTTTTTTAATAAATTTAGAATTAAGAACTCTTTGGGAATCTGTAGATGTGTAATTAATTCATATGTCATATTATGTTTTTAGAAATTGGCGGCAATTTAAAAAGTGTCTGTCGTGCGTCGAAAAGGATTTGATTAGATAAAATTTTAGTTCAATGATTTATTACGACTTTCGGGTTATTTCGCAACAATTGTCATAGTAGATAAAATTACTGTTACTGCAGATTGGTATGTCAGTCATTGTTTACCAGTTGTCTTGGAAAATGTCAATGAAAATGTTAGACAGCAGCGCCCAAGAAGCAGGATCCTCCTCCACCACGACAACGCTCCAGCTCACTCCGCTAGACAGACTATCGAAAAATTGTCTATCGACAGTGTGGAGTTAGTAAGTCATCCTCCTTACAGTCCTGACTTGAGACCTTGTGACTTTTATTTATTTCCAAAAATAAAAGATAAACTTAGCGGAATTTGTTTTATGAACCCTGATGATGCCGTGGCTGCATTTGAAAAAGGCGTGGAAGAAATCTCTAAAGAAGAGAAGAAGAAGAACCATGCACTGAAGCAATGGGCCCACCATTGCTTCAGTCAACGGTTCCATCGCATGTGACGGTGATTAGAAAGGAACCGAGGCTACTTCGAAAAGCAATAAAAATATTAACAGGCTTTTACATCATTCTGCTTTTTATTTTCTAAAAAACTTTCCACGTGACCCAAGTATCATCAGCACAAGAATGACAAGCACAACTACTTACTACTACCCTACCCTACTTATTCAAAATAACTGTCAAGTTGACAGCTGACTGCTGTCGGCTTCAGCCACTGTTGTTTCACGTTGGTTTCGTTTCGAATATTTATAAATAACTAGCTTTTGCCCGTGGCTTCGCTCGCGTTAGTTTAAGGTATCTAGCAAACACTTCCTTTCGCATCTATAATTTATTATAGTTGAGAGGATGAAAAACCGGTCTATCGACGCTCTAGACTAACAAAACGGATTAGGTAGGTACATAAAAAAAACTCTTAACACTACACTACTCACACTACACGTGGCGCCATCTATTATCATAAGAGAGTTACTGTTGTTTTTTTCCTCGGGAACAGTACCTTTTTTCGGAATGAAATCAATGAATGAAAAAAAAAACAATCAAGCATTGCAAAATTTCAGGATGATCGGTTCAGTAGTTTAGGCGTGAAAAGGTAACAAACAAACAAACAAACTTACTTTCGCATTTATAATATTATACTTAGGATTAGGATTCAATAATAACCATCATTGAACGATAGATTTTTTTAGGTAAAGTTATGTACCTACCGTAAGTAGTGTTCGTAACGTAGGTAGTGCTTATACCCAAAAGTAGGTGAAAATAAGCCGTGTATGTTGATGAATGGTGATGTTCGAAGCAGCGTTAGCAGCGCTCTCCGGGTGTATACTATGTCTATATAGACATAGTCTGGGTTTGGCAGAGGTGTGTATACCTCTCTGCCTCCCCGCGACTAATTCTTCAACGAATACAAGCGTGGTTTTATGTATTGTTCACTTGGTGTGTGTACTTTTAGAGATGAAACATCGATGTTTTATCATTGGCTGTTATATCGTTAAATTAATGAACGTATAATTAATTTAAAATCAGAACGCGGGCAAGATCCAGTTGGAAGGTTTGTTTAGATTCAAACTTACACAAGTCGAGCTAATAAAATCTTTCCTATGACAATATTTTCATGAATAATGTCAGTGAATAAAGTTATTTAAGACTACCTGAAAGAATTTGGTTACAGTGACAATGAACTTTGTGTCTACATTCACAAACAACATGACATGACATGCCTGTAACATTGCAAACCCAAAAAATAAAGGCTCAGTGTGGTTGTGTTACCAGCGTGATTATTCGTAAATCCCTGTGTTGCGTCGTGACAATAAAGTTGACCATTGAAGACTAACGATCGTAATCCTACCGTTTGTCCTCATAACTATTTCTACACATATGTACTTCTTTTAGTGTACATTTATCTTCTTTATAAGGGCCAACATTATGTTAAAAGTATAGGTACATTTTTTAGTGCCCGGCACTTCAAATATTTGTACTTTCAAGACTTAGTGGAATATTGCATCCATGCGTCATGTTCGTGAACGGGCGCTGTCAGTTGGGACTGGTCATCTCTTAGCCACCACAGCTTATTTTAATTATTTTATTATGGATTGTTTTGCTTAAATTTATATTTGCTGTACACTCAACGTGTACGTTTTATTTAAATCGTTCACACATATAATTATACCTATATTCAACGTTAATGATGTAACAAATATTTATGTAACATATAATTTAAAAGAGTGTCCATGGAGTTTCTTGCCCGTTCTTCTCCATAGGTACCCAGTACGCTTTGGAATGGGCAATTACTAGCTTCATATTTCTGACTGACCGACCACTTGACAATTCAAAAGTGCCTGTAAATGGTTTAATTGAAATAAATGCTTTGAGTTTGAGTTTATTACTGATGCAAACATTGGCTTGTTTGTAATAAGAACTCTTTTTACTATCCTTTTCTTAGATGAGGGGAAGTCGGCATAATATTTAGTCACGTGCTGTTTTAAGTAAAGTAAGGGTGTCGGAACAGACAATTTAGATGCTCACCGGTGCGTTTCAATGGAGAACTCGGAACCCTTGCGCATAATTTCTTCTGAAGACGGCTATCGATGGGTTTTCAGTGGGTGAAGTCTCATCCTCCGCGACCTTCGTTGCAAAAGGGCCCATTCAATTATTTCCCTCTTGAAAATCAAACGATATTTGGCCCTCAAGTGTTGGATAGAGGATCAAAAGATTTTAAATTTAATTAAGCTCGCTACAATACCTACAAAAAATTCCTTTTACAAAAAAATTAAAATGTCACTTCGTTTACATTAAAGTTACGAAACATGTACATTGTACCTAACATGTTTCCATTTCCTTTGAAAACTTACACAAGTGTTGTCAACCCTAGCATTTCTGCGTGGGATCACAAGCAACCCGTCACAGTGTCTTGACACAGAGAATTCTGTGTATAAATTGGGGGCATCAAGGTCGGGTGACATTGTCCTGTGAATCGCCCACGGGACGCTTTGAGATAAGCAATAGCTTTCCTATCGCGTTTTATGGCACATTCGATATTACGAGAAATAGTTTTTGTTCCCTTGGCGAGGACATCTCACTAGTAATATACAGGGTCGGATTTGGTGAGTTCGATGTGGTGCAAAGTACGGAGGTGTATGACAATGGATAGTTAGAAGTGTGTGGCTAAGGCAAAAGATATTTGGTCATTTTTGGATAACAATGTGGGCCCGAAAGTCTACCTCTCACGTTCCAAATGATTGGGGTCCCGTTAGAAAGCCAAAACTAAATACCATCATCATCTGCCTAGCCTTAGAACACCATGTATCTATCACTTAATTAACTTATTTATCATTGCCACATTTATTAAATTCTATTTACCTATTGCGGTAGGGTAACTTTTATTAAAGGTGCATCGTCTTCACATATAATTATATACCTAATTAATGTATACAAAATATTGTAACACATTTTAAAAGAGTGGTGGAGTTTCTTGCCCATTCTTCTCCATACGAAACTACCTTTTGGAAGGGGCGACTAGAATCAATTCTATTTAAATGTAAATGTTGACGTTCGAAAGTGCCTTTTATGTGCCTATTTGAAATAAATGCTTTGACTTTTGCCTATTATATTCTAGTCGAGCAGTCGGTTGCAACTAAATACCCGTACTTTACATTGTTAAATAGGTATAACCAATCCAAATAACGTAACATCTTAATAATGTATACCTACGTTACCTTGTGCGGTAGCTAATTTATTTATACCTTTAACCATTTATATACACACAATATAAACAGACAAGAAGAATAGAATAGAAAAATAGGTACAAAGGTGATGCTAATTTCTAATGAAATCTCTTCCAGCATACCTGCGATAGGATAGTAGATTTAGAGATGTAGACAGCGTGTGTAAGAGTAAACGAGAAAATAAAATACATAAAATCAAAGACAAAATCAAATAATATGAGAATATACATACATACATACTTCTAAAATAAATAACACTAGAACGCAAAATACGCAACTATGACGAAGTGGAAAGATAGTGTTGTTTCACTCTTCTTTTAAAAAGTGCAACAGTTTGGCAGTCAGTTTTGTAGTCTCCTATTATTTTCTGGCTTTTAGTATAGTTTTAACGTGCCGAAACCTTTCCAAATTTGCATCCCTAACTAGTCCGGCCCTGTTAACTATTGAATTCCGAAGGGTATGCTTGAGGTGTAGGTACGCTGATGTGTGCTATTAGGGGAAATGGAAAAACTTGTCCCACTATGAGTTACGGTTAATTTTTTCTCAATGTGGGCGTCAGGTAAACCCATTTACATACTGGCTGGGTCGCATCAACATATACATATAATAATTATGTAAATTAAAATATGCGAAACGTCAAGTTTGAAATGCCTTCATTTTGCTATATAACTGTGCTTTATTTTTGATAATTTCATTTACGGGCTGACGAATTGAATTTTATTTTTAGACTTTGGAAATGGAAAAACTTGTCCCACTATGAGTTACGGTAAATTTTTTCTCAATGTGGGCGTCAGCTAAACCCTTTTACATACTGGCTGGGTCGCATCAACATATACATTTAATATGTAAATTAAAATATGCGAAACGTCAAGTTTGAAATGCCTTCATTTTGCTATATAACTGTGCTTTATTTTTGATAATTTCATTTACGGGCTGACGAATTGAATTTTATTTTTAGACTTTGGAAATGGAAAAACTTGTCCCACTATGAGTTACGGTAAATTTTTTCTCAATGTGGGCGTTAGGTAAACACATTTACATACGAGCTGGGTCGCATCAACATTATAAAATAAGTAAATCATAATATGCGAAACGTCAACTTTGAAATGCCTTCATTTTGCTGTGTATCTGCGCTTTCTCTTTGATAACTTCATTTTCGGGCTGACGAATTGAATTTCATTTTTAGACTTTTGAGCTTTGCTGATTCAGATTGATTTAGTTACGATGTAAATAGATTGCATTGCAAAATCAACTTAAAAGCGGTGAATAAGATTTTCTTAAGACGTTATTTTAACTTTTTTAGGCTTAAAAGCTCACGACTCTTTGTAGTCACAAATAGGGTTGCCTACCGTGCTACCTTCAGATTTATCTGATCTTACCAAAATCCATACCATGTGCGGCTATCACATATCTGATAATAAGTGCAAAAATATTTTTTTTCTTAAAATCTTTTTCCTTATTAAATATATTTTCTTTCTATAGAATAAGGTACAATATTTTTGTTTCTTGTTCTAAAAGATACTAGGTACATAAATCATTTAGGTACATTAGATGATCGCGGATACTGTTGATCACTAGTCTGAAACCAAAGCCTACCAAAGTATTCCTATAGTCAGGTGCCTTGCCTTTTCCCCACCATGTTGGGGTCAGCTTCCAGTCTAACCAGATGCAGCTAAATACAAGTATTTTACATGGAGCGACTGCCTATCTGACTTCCACAACCCAGTTACTGGGTAATACGATACCACTTAGTAAGACTGGTTGTCAGACTTTCGGGCTATTGACTACCCGTAACGACATATTTCATAATAGTATGGTTGTGATAATACTATGTTCGTAACACCATAAAATATCTGTCAATACTTTAGGTGCAAATCGCTTTTGAATCTTGCGTAAGTATAAGGTACTCATGCAGATACTAATCAACATTACTCTCCCTGTCACCGAGAGGAGGCCTGTACCCCAGCAGTGGGAACATTACAGGCTGATGATGATTACTCTACCATTTTTTTTTTATGTGTGTGAAGTCATCAAATAACTTCTCCCGCTCCGGGCCGAGCGGGAACCGTGTCGGACTCTTACTGACTAAAACCCACCCGTGTTCCTTCAGTGGCCAGTGCCAGGGGCCACGGTAACCCTTTCGGACTTTCCCGAAACCCTGGCAGGCATCGGCCCTAGCGGACCCCATCATTGAACATTACTCTAACAACTGTACCAAAAACAAAAGCTAGTGTCAGTACAGATTAACTACTTAACAGTAACCAAGTATGAATACATTTGATTAATAAGCAGCACATCGTGTAATCATTATGAGAACAACATCCTCGCTAACACGTCATAATCTATGGAAAATTAATTATAATGTTAATGATGTAACACCCATCGTCTTTATAATGTTCTTACATGAGTTGCGATACGCACTTTGAATATTATGAAGACAGAAGAACAAGTAATTTATTTATTATGCACAAGAAAAGCAGTACTGTACAAAGGCGGACTGCCTGAGCCATTTTCTACCAGTCAACCATAGGGTGATGCAGAGACAAAACATGGCAGGTGCAACATACGGGATAGATACTACCTACTATTTTTTGCTGTGTCCGACAGGGTCCATAATGATCACATATAATTTTAAGTTACCACATATTTACACATTGTGGAATGCAAATAAAATATTGAGTAAATAAAGCTCGGAAAATACTATAAAATACAAGAATAAACAACTAATACATAGATACCTACATACATATACACCAAATAAACTTTGTCAGGAGACGATCGGTAGAGGACAAAACGAATCCTGCAAATCGGCGCTGGGATGTTTCGGCTAACTTCTGATGGATATGTTCACGTGCCTTCACTTTAAAAGATAACCGTCTGGTTACCGTTCTGATGTTCAGAGGAAGGGAATTCCAAAGAAAGACCACTTGGACAAAAAAAAAAAGAATTAATTAAGCCAGAACGGTGAGTAGGACATCGTAGAAGACGATTGTTGGTGGAACGAAGATTTTTATTATAGGCCGAGCATAAGTAATGAATTTGGGAAGTCAGGTAAGAAGGAGAAGTGGGTTTGTCGAGAATAGAGATCAACGTAGACAGAGCCCGCAACTCTCAGCAAGTCAAGTTATTTCAATACTTTTTAGTTTTTGGGAACATAATTACTCCTGATATCAAAAGAAGGAAGGGACTCTAGTGCTACCAACAGGCTCAGTGTAGTAATCATCTTCGCAGATCATGATGAACAGCCGAGCTATTCTGTAACAATATCACCGTGATAACTTAGGTGAAGTGAGCTTGAAGTAAGTTGTCGATAGTGTCAATCCCTAGCATCAGCCGGTCGATTCTGTAAAAATCTCACCGTGAAGACTTGCGTGGAGTGAGCTGTCAGTGTCATCCCACTGATGCTAGGGATTGACCATCGTTACATTTGCAATCATAACCGAGATTTTAATAATTAAATTAAATATTCATTTATTTCAGGAAATTATTCCCATATAGGTAAAGCACTACAAATTAAATTGACAAATATAAATTAAAAATATAAATTATAAATTAAAACCATTGCATTAAAAAATAAAGATTTAAATAAAAACAAAACATAAAATAAGTTAAAGTAAGTACAATTCGTTATTAGGTTAAAATTCAATTAATTACATAAAACAATATTATAGTCACTTAATAAATGGTGACGAACTAGCATGCAGGTGCATCCACCTCTCCAACAACAGCGAGTCCCACCGCTCGGACAATACGCTCAGGATACTGTTAGTGCTGCGACGGAAGCGACTTAGTAGGGAGGCGCTCCGCTTCCTAATAATAGCGTAAAAGTCGTCAGTTTGCGCCTGCGCGAACATCGTAGAAGCGCTGCAAAACCGCGGCAAACCTAACAGCACCCTGAACGCATTGTTGTACTGTACGCGCATGGCACTGTATGCTCGCTGCACATAGTTGGCCCATAGGCTGCACGTGTAAAAAGACTGACAATATGCTTTAAATAAGGTCAGCTTTACTTGTTCAGTACAGCGTGCAAACCTACGTGCCAACATATTACAGCGAACCGACAGCGCCCTACGTTCCCGCTCGATGTCCTCATTGTCAGACAAGTTATCTGTGACCCAGTGGCCCAGGTATTTAAAATGGTTAACCCTATTCAGACTAGCACCGCAAAGAGTGATCGGAGGTATAACAGAGAAACATTTGGTACCAGCCTTGAAAATCATGTACTCACTCTTCTTAGGGTTGTACCTAAGCCCATGAGTCCCAGCATATGTCTCACAAATGCGCAGGAGTTTCCGCAACCCCCCTACCGACGGGCTCAGCAGCACCATATCATCCGCGTAACTGATGTTATTAATAGGCACTCCGCCTATTGAGCAACCCGCATTAGCACTGCTGAGCTCGACGATCAGCTGGTTCATGTACAGGTTGAACAAGCGGGGCGATGTTAACCCCCCCTGCCTCACACCGCAATCCAACCCGTACACGTCGGAATATACTCCCGCCCATTTCACACTGTTCCGCTGGTGACTGTACCAATACCTAAATATCGACACTATCTCACTCGGCACCTGTGATTCACTGTGCAGCTTGTGCCACAATATGTCATAATTTACTAAGTCAAACGCTTTCGAGAGGTCCAGGTAACAAGCGTACACAGGAGTATTTCTAGCCGTGTAGTACTGTACAGTCTGCTTGAGACAGAGGATAGCACTCTCAGTCGACAAACCAGGCGTGAAGCCAAACTGAGCGTCATGTATATGAAGGTGCTTCTCCAGCTGTCTGTCAAGCAGCCTGTCCAGCACCTTGGCTATGACAGTAGCGAGCGAGATAGGCCTATAGTTAGATACATCCGATACATCACCCGTTTTGTTTTTTACTATCGGAACTACCACCGTGTACATGAGATCATCAGGTAAGTAATTATGGCTGATGCACAGATTAAACAGCATTGCCAGTACCCTCGGTAGATGTACACCAGCGTGCTTCAAGTGCTCGATGCTAAGGTCATCATGACCGGGAGACTTACCTCTCAACATCTTCTTAATAATGGCAGCTACGTCCTTGACTGTAAAGCTGATACTAACATCTCCATGCTGACACTCTGCACCGAGCACCTGCGCCACCGGCCCAAGCGGCGAATCCACCTTGAAATGGCGTTGGAAGAGGCTAGCAATGTCGCATGGTTCATGAGCGTCACCTACACTCACCGGAAGGCTCGACCTTGGGTTTAATTTATTTGTTGACTTCCAAACTTTATTGAATTTCTTATCAGTGTGATGTTTTGCAATAATGTCCATTCTGATCTGATCCTCATTGTTTTGACAGTATTTTAATTTTGATTTAAATAATTTTCTAGACTTACACATGTTATAATCAATATGTCCGGATTTAGGTGTACCCTGTACTAGCCACATCTGACAACAAAGTCGAGCCTAATAATATTTTTATCCAAATTCTATTGATCATTTTATATTATTTCAAAGCTAGTATGTAGTTAAGTGGCTAAACATTACTATTTTCGAAGTTTTAAAATAAAATAGCAAAACAGAAATTCGGTTAGAAACTTAGTGTTGTTTATTTTTGTTTAGACACTTATATACTAGCTTTGAAATACTTAATATAAATTATCAATAGGATTTGTATAAGAAATATTAAAATCTCGATTATGATTGTAAAAGTAATGTTTGGTCAATGCCTAGCATCAGTTGGACGACACTGACAACTCACTTCACCTAAGTTTTCACGGTGAGATTGTTACAGAATCGACGGGCAGAACTTTAAGCTCTAAACCGTAATGATATCTAACCAAACCGAATTTCAGGTAGATACTG
This sequence comes from Brachylomia viminalis, assembly GCA_937001585.2. Taxonomy (NCBI): domain Eukaryota; kingdom Metazoa; phylum Arthropoda; class Insecta; order Lepidoptera; family Noctuidae; genus Brachylomia; species Brachylomia viminalis. Next base: position 19,828,585 of record OW443299.2, read on the forward strand.
CGCCTTTCAGTTGATATAATTATTCCGCATACGGTATATCAAAACCCTTCTGGAAAAGATGACACAGAAAGTGGGATTTACGTAGATCCCACTTTGCTCATCCAATTTCATGCACTATTTCAGGCGACAATAAAAATCTCTCTTCACCACCTTCCATACCGTTTTCGACATTTAGTCGATAAACCTTTGTACAAAAAATCAAGTGCGTCTCAAGTACATTACCCACCCACAATTAAATTACTGTTGTATTTCTATAGTGTGCTGCGGACACCAAATAAATGGGTACAGAAGGTCGTCTCCATACACCGAGCAAAAACCGGCGCAGGCACACATAGATACGTAGAGGGACTATTACACATGGCTAAATTCAGTTTCCTCAATGTAGTCGTGTTTTTAGGAAAATATCGAATATTTAGAAAGCCTGTATGCACTAAGTACACCGAGTTGGTTACTGAATCCATCTGCAGATTCTCTGCTCTGCTCTGATCTGCGAGAGAGACGGACGTATCGCGATCTTTCTTCTTTCAAAGAAGAATTTTTTATTCTAGTAGGTAAGTAAGTTCATTCTAATTAGGTACCTAAGTAATTAGGAGGCTAACTTGGTTAATGCGGCAACTTTCAGCCAATTGGGATAATCCCTTACCTTGGTCGAATGCCATTCGCGATTTCGCGAGAGCACTCGCTGTACGTGAATCTTGTTTATGAGTGCGTGCTTTTGCGCTCGTAGCATGGAGCTTACCTACTGTGTCTACCTATTTTGTGATGCGAGCCTGTGACGTCACAAAGGCCCCATGGCGCCCGCCACCCCGTACTCACTGCGTTCATTACAAATTCAAAGGCTGTTTAGTCATTATCACATAACACCTGTTGTCGGCCGCTTATGTTGGGTTACATTTTAAGCTGATGGTTCACTGTGGCTTTTTTAGGTTTGCGGTAATTAATGAAAATCTGTTCTTTTTTAGTTTTCTCTGGGTTTGCTGTAATTGTTGGTTATGTAAATGACCAAACACAAAGGCTGACAATAATAACATTAAGCCAAACTTACACGATAGAATGACCATGTTTATCTTAGACCACAAGACTAGTTTAATTATTTTTAAGTGGGAATCACAACGTCTGAATGAAAAGAGTTCCGAGGCGATGGCGTGGCGATAAAGAAATTAATAATAAAAATAAATTCAACACATCATAACTAACAGCAAGGCAGTATTAGACTATGGGATATGCAGTGGTATACACTCACACTTCATCAGTTATCTTTTGGTCTAATGTAATAGGGGATAGTGGGCTACCCCTATTACTTACTATCAGCCAGGCACAAATCTGAAGACCAATTCCCGTATTTAAAAACGTTAAAGTTTTAGTTGCAATCTCTTAGCAGCGACAATAAATGTTAAAAATGATTAAGGTAGTCGTGACGTGTTGGTAGGTCTTAATGGAGCTCAATTTCTAAAAAGAGTTTGGAATAAACGGTGTTATGAAAAAAAAAAATTGGAATAAACCGTGTTATAATATAATATTCTTTATTTTTCAGACAACAATGATCCATGTGTTATGAACTAGTTGTTTCGTTGTGACACCCCCTCCACCCCCGCGCACTAGAACGTTACAAATTGCAGGTACATAAGAGATATTTTTGACAGATTATGACTGAGGTTAGAATGCGAACGTTCTTAAAAATACGGGAACTGTCCCGCTGGAAATCAGTGCTGTTTTTAAGAAATTTGTACTGTAAAACCTGTATTTTTTTAATTTCATGTCACTGTGTGTACTCATCCTAACTTAACACGGCGTTAGTATAGCGTGCCGGTGAGTGGGCTTTGTGCTTAAGCAAAGATCAACTTGAATTTTTCATACATCAACCTTCCCGGGACGAACTAATCTGTATTTTTGCAGAAAAAGCTTTCCTTTTGTGTCATTGAAATAAAAATATTTGGCACACAGCTACAAGGATCTTTTGGCGCTCCACTGACGTTGACAGTGGGGCGTTGTTGGTTAACATTTGTTTAATTGTTTTGTGTTTTGATTACGCGATTGACGATTTTCTTAATGATGATTCGCTAACTTATTGACATACTGTTATTCTGATTGACATAATAAAATTATTGCGATCCTCTCATTGACTTATTTTATTTAAATTTTTTAACCACGAGAAGTTTTAAATAGTATTTATATTGTAATTCCAATACAAAAATATAATAATGCGACATTCAATCAGAAACCATACAACATATAACCGGAGCATGCACAACCCTCACACAGAGACTACACTCACAGGCACAACCAGGTTGCAAACATTATTCATCAAAAACTAGCACTCAAACACAGTCTCATACAAAACTCGAGCACTCATTACTACAAATACATACCACAAACTATCCTAGAAAATGATACACACAAAATGTACTACGATCGCGCCATCCTTACCGATAGGACTATCCACTATAATAGACCCGACATAACCGTACAGGATAAAACTTTTTGACGTGACAACGTCTTATAATTCGATGGAGCCGGCTGCACGCACGAAAAAATATGACTCATGCGGCGTTACACATGACTCATGCGGCGTTACCTCGCTCTGAGGCGTTCCATTTAAGGCTTGAAGTGCAAGCGAAAGCGCGGAACGAGCGACAAAGAGGCACAATCGGCCTCCGCGTTCGGCAGTAACAGTAACAGTAGACATAATTATTGTATTTATGCGTACAAATAAATGTAACTTGACCAATTCAATTGTGATTTCCATATTTTCCATTTACCTCCTTCTCTATATCCATACAAAATATCTATCAAACAAATAAAATTAAAATTTTCTTTTGAAAAATGCAACCTTTCCATCAGTATTTTCTTATGACGTTGTCACGTTCAACTATCGTCAGTAAACCGACTTTACAGACAACCGATTTTTTTTACAAAAAGAAACAACTGACTTCCAAAAAAAAAACACTACAAAGTGAAAAATAACTTTAATTTCGGAAGTCGGTGTCTTTGGATCTGTATTTTAGTTTGATTTTAAGTTGGGCATTTATGGTTCACATGTTGATGATGAAATGAAATGATGAAATGAAATGATTTTTATTTCTGTAAGTAGGTTTGTACAAACACTTTTACACATCAAACATATATTTTTTTAAACTAGATGGGGCCGACGTTTCTTATCTGACTACTCTGAGAAGAAAGGCCGAAACAAACTCAGAGGTCAACAGGGAACTACACTAGAAAAAGGTGTAATAGCCCTAGGCAAGAAAAAAATCGCTAAAGGACAGGTGTACTATGTTGCTCTGAGTCGTGTTAAAACCTTGGAAGGAATAGCGTTGTCTGACTTAGATTCTGAGTTGATTTAGATTCGACACGGTTGGCGCAGTGGTTAAGCGATTGGCTGCTGCGCTGCGTGTTGCCGGGTCGATTCCCGCACGAAAAAATATTTGTATGACCTGCAAGTAGTTGTTCCGGGTCTGGCTGTCAGTGTCAAATTAACGCATCAGGATGCCTAGTAGGTAGTGGTATTCTTATGTAAAACTTCAATCTTAATTAGGTATTATTTTTGTACAAACTGAACATTTTGGCATATTGAACCGTATGAAGTAAACCCAACAAAAGGTAACTGCTGTAAATCGTTCCCTCGAATGTCTATGGTGTCCATCATCGGACCTGTAATGGCACTTTTAACCCATATGGGTGCAAAGTTCTCATAAATGATAATTAATTAAGTCCAAACACAAGGTAACTACTGTAAAACGTTGAACAGTTCCCTTGACTGTCCTTGGTCTTTATCATCAGACCCCTAATGACAGTCACAACCCATCTAGGTGTAAAGTTCTCATCAATTCAAAATAATCAAACCTAAACACCAGGTAATTGCTGTATATCGTTGAGGAGTGCCCTCGACTGTCTTTCGGCTCCATCAGATCGACTCCAGACCTACATTAAATAGTAGTGCTTTAAAATACTCAATGAGAAAATCAACAAACACACTAGTCGCCACTACGATTTTCGCAGGTTCCCTCGATTTCTCTGGGATGGCATCATGAGATCCTGGTTTCCTTATCACGGTACCACCATTGGGATATCTCCTTTCCAACAAAAAAAGAATGATCAAAATCGGCTCATAAACGACGATGTTATCAGCGAACACACATACAAAAAAAAAATATATATATATATGGTCAAATTGAGAAACCTCCTTTTCTGAAGTCGGTTAAAATTAAGAAACATCACTTACCTTATTGACATTGCAGTTCTTAATACTCATAACCTACATAAAACCATATCTGAAAAAATAAGTAAATATGCTGACCTTAAAGAAGAAGTCACATGAATCTGGAGACAAGAAAAAGTATACGTTATCCCTATAGTTCTCTCCACGACAGGCGTTATGCCCAACCATCTTCTCCGTAGCCCTAAATTAATAGATATAGAAGAATCCGTTTATTGAAATTTACCTACAGAAAGCTGCCATCTTAAAAACCTGCAGAATAGTTAGGAAGTTCATGCAGTTAGAGGAGGAAAACACACCCTCATCTTAAATACACACCACACGCTGCATTTACTTAGCTTTGGACTGTAAATGTAGCTAAAAACACTCGAAGTAATAATAATATATTATTAATTCATTTTAATTTTGTATTTGTATTGTATTTGTGTTTCATATAGTTAATTTTTAATTTGGAATTGAAACCTTTGCATGCCCAAGTGACGGTAAAATATGGAGAACTATATCATAAAAAAACACTTATGTATACTATATCCATGTTTGCAAGGAAATAAATGATTTGATTAGATTTTGAAATGTCATTTGAAAAGTATTCAAAAAACAAGATGGCGGCTATAGTTCCAATTTTGACCACGCGCCAAAATAGCCCTGTAGCGCTGTAGGTAGGTAGCTTCTTTTCACTGCAAGTTAAATGAATTAACTGGTTAAAATACTCAAGTTCATTTTGAAGCTGCGACCAAAATATTTCTGTGTTTTAATTTGGCAAATAGGTACCTACCTGCTATCGAACACAATCTAACTATCCGGCAGTGGCGGCAGTACCAATATCCAAAGTTTGGGCCGATTAATATGAAACTTTTAGTCTTCTGACTTTCGTAATTAATAGATACTGTCTTAGTCACCGAGGCACGAAAAGGTCACGTTGTGTGACAAGTCTCTACGCAATATCTAGAAGTTTTTGAGTTAGCTCCAGTGGTCATATAACTGTAATGAAAAGAGGATTCCCTAGGATCCCTACAAAGTCAAACTGAGTGGTCTGCCATTATTATAAAAGACCTAGTAAAGGAAAATGTTGGGATTATAAGTAAATTATGGTCTTTCTGAATTTCTCGGCAGTTTATATGGGTTGCGTTATCTAACCTAATGTGGGTTCCCTGTAATCCGTGCTATCACTATGTTACCAAACCGTATCCAACATAACAATGAACACAAAAGATCAATGGAAACTGACATTCCATTCGGTCATATTTATCGAAAGAATTAATCTTTTAACGAAAACAAAGGGGGACGAACAAAACGTATGTATCCCTATACCTACGTATAGTAAACACCTCTTGTTTGTATTATATTAAACTTTCTGCCCGGTTTCAAGTGCTCGCGACGTTCACAAGTGGCAATTTGAAATAGGAATGGCTGATTTTTTCATATAAAACGCGCGGGTATGGCCCCTATAATGCCTCTTGTGGTGGGTAAACTCCACACAAATGGCGAAATTAAACGAATACACGTCGTCATAATATCGCTGGAAATCTATTTTATTGGAATTTCAACTTTATGCCTTTGGGACGATAAAAAGTAATTTTACGGTCGCGTAAAGTTTACATGTGTTAAAATGTTGCTTTGCGAGCTTAATAACCATTTTCTTGACGGATAATGTTTGTTTTTAGGTTCTTAGTAAATGGATTACTTTTATGAATAGCTTTTTTCTTTAGTAGGGTTTCTATATCACTGTTTTTATACAAATGTTGGGAAAATCCTGATGTCAGCCGCATGATTTTGCTCTCAATTTGTACAAATAAATAGAATTAAATTGTCTATTTGTAATGTCAAAATAACAGCTTTTTCTAAATGCATAATGAAAGTAACGAGTGATTCATCAAGAGATACTTTTAGAAAAAAGTTAGTTTAATACTTATTAAATATATTTTTATAAAAAAACATTAAAAAAATAGTAGTCTGCCGGTATCGGGAGCAGGGCCCAAGCAAACGGTGCTTAGGGCGCCAGAGACAGGAACCTCCTCACGATACGAGCCGTATATAGGAGTACTGCCTTCTGAATTAGGCCCTTGATCCAACCGCCTTTTTTTTTTTTTTTTTTTTTTGTGGGTGGTAAGTCATCAAATAACTTCTCCCGCTCTGGGCAGAGCAGGAGGGCGTGTCAGACTCTTACTGACTAAAACCCACCCGTGTTCCTTCAGTTGCCTGTGCCAGGGGCCACGGTAACCCTCTTGGACTTTTCCGCAACCCTAGCAGGCATCGGTCCTAGCAAACCCCGTCATTGGTGCTGACATCTCTTTGAGGCGCGCGTGGAACACAACGCGCCGTCGACCCGGGCCTGGTCCTTATCGAACGGCGAGCTGCCCATTGCTCGCCGTTCGCAAGCCCGCGCCTACGGTGGCCGGGAATCGGCCTGCGATTCCCGACGCCCAGGGCGTCTCCTGCGGCGGCTAGGGGCGTGAGGGCGCAAACTTTGCCTCTCCCTCACGCGTTCCGCCTCCTCCTTCGCGAACATTACTGCTTCGCAGAAGGAGGTGACGGCTTCCCAAGCCCTCTCGCTCCGTACCATGGCCTGGACCAAGGCCGGACGCGAGAGATCGCCACCGCCAATCGCCTCCACGAGGACACGGCGGTGCTCCGCCCAAGCCGGGCAGACCTCCACCGTATGCTCCACCGTGTCCTCCGGGCGATCCACACAATGGTGACACCCGGGCGTTTCCTCCCGCCTTATCCGGAACAGGAACCTCCCGAAACAACCGTGTCCGGTTAGGACCTGCGTCAGGCGGAAGGTGAGGACGCCGTGGCGCCTCTCTAGCCACTCCTCAAAGAGAGGACTTATCGCCGCAATTGTGGCGTGCCCAGCGCTGGGTTGCGACAATCGCACTCTCCATGCCGCCCTGAGATCCCGCCGGAGCTCTGTCCGCTGTACCGTGATTTCTCGCGGCAGCGGAGCTACGCCCCGGCGTTTCGCCTCCTCGCGCCACTCCCAAACGTGCGCGAGGACTTTTGCCTCCAGATCCCATGGCGGTAATCCGGCAAGGAGGCTCGCCGCCTCACCGGAGACCGTACGGTATCCCCGGACCAGCCGGATGGCCATGACCCTTTGGGGCGCGTTCAACCAGCAGGCTGACCGCCGCCTCAAGGAACGCGCCCACACCGGTGCCCCGTAAAGGGCCATGGACCGCACGACCCCCGCGTAGAGCCTCCGGCAGGAGGCGTTTGGCCCCCCTAGATTGGGCAGGAGCCGCTTTAAGGCAGCCCCGGCCCTTTCCAGTCTGGGAGCCAAACGTCGGAAATGCTCCACGAAGTTCCACCGGCTGTCGAGGACGAGTCCCAGGTACTTCATCGTCGACTCGACGCCGATGTGAACCCCTCCTACCGTTATTTGGGAACCCGACGGTGGCGTGTTCCGAGGACCATGAAAACACATGGCCTCGGACTTGTGCAGGGCCACCTCGAGTCCCAATTGCCGGATCCTCTCGACGATTGTCGCAACCCCGCGTGTCGCTAGTTCGGCCGCCGCCTGGTGCGACCTTCCCTGCGCCAGGACTAGCGTGTCGTCAGCGTAACAAACCACGCTGACGCCGCTAGGGAGGTCGGCGCGCAGCACCCAGTCGTAGCCGATATCCCACAGATGCGGCCCCAGGACCGATCCCTGTGGGACACCGCACGACATCTCTTGCCGGTTCCACACTCCCTGGTGACCGGGGTAGATGACGGCCCTGTCCGTCAAATAGGCCTCGACCACACGACAGAGGTAGGTCGGCATCCGGTGATACCGGAGTGCCTCCCTTTTTTTTTTTTTTTTTTTTTTTTTTTTTGTCGCTGAGAAATGACATTACGCATCTCCGCTCGTCGGGGGACGAGACGGAGTATGTGGGACTCCCTGCCAGAATGGCAGTATACCCACTAAAACTCAGCGGTGTTCCCGCGACGCCGTGATGGGAGGGCTATGGGAAATTGGCTCAGCCTCTGCTTCCACAGCCCGCCCGGCGTATGCCCGCCTAGTTGGCGGTCCCCGCATGCCCCCCATTTAACTGGGGAGCTACGGGAATGGCCGGGAACACCTGGCCATTCCCGTCCGACACTGGTGGAGGCCTGTGCAATACAGGCAAGGGTGCCCCCGCACCCGTTGCCTGCTGGTCTCCACCTGGGAGGAGTCGGAGATGACCGTCATACTGACGTCTTCTCCGACCCCTCCTCCGTCTTCGGAGCACCGCCGCGTGAGGGTCGTCCTCCAGCGCGCGCTCCGCCGCCTCCTTCTGGGACATGACGTGTTCGCAGAAGGAGGCCACTGCCGCCCAGGACCTCTCATCGCCCAGCATGGCGTTCACCAAACCGGGGAGTGAGAGGTCCGGTCCAATCACCGCAGTGAGACTGCGGCGCGGCTCCGACCACGACGGGCACACCGCGAGGGTGTGCTGCGCCGCGTCCTCCGCCGCGCCACAGTCGTGGCACGACGGTGTCTCCTCCCGTCCGATTCGGTGCAGGTACGATCCGAAACAACCGTGTCCGGACAGCACCTGCACCAGACGAAACGAGAGAAACCCGTGCGACCGATCGAGCCAGTCTCGCAGGACCGGCCCGATCGCGTCGAGGGTTCGGCGGCCGAAGGCTGCGGTGGCGAGGTCCCTCGTCCAATGGACGACAATGGCGTCCCTCGCCTCCCGCCGGACGGCCTCCCGCTCTTCCGGGGCGGGGCGTTCTCCTCTCGCCCTGCGCCCCGCCGTCCATTCGTATACTCTGGCGAGCACCCACGCCTCGAGTTCCCAAGGAGGGGTGCCAGCCAGAGCACACGCTGCCGCGAAACCCACCGTGCGGTAGGCCCGCGACACCCGCTGGGCTATGGCCCTTTGGGGGGCCCGCAAGGCGGCGGCGTTCTCCCGCCTTTGGAGGGAGTCCTCCCAGATAGGGGCCCCGTAAAGGGCCATGCTCCTCAAGATGCCGGCGTAGAGTTGCCGGCATCGCGCGCTGGGCCCCCCCAAATTGGGGAGCAGCCACGAGAGGGCGCCCGCAGTCTTCAGCAGGCGCGTCGACAGCCCGCTAAAATGCGGGCCGAAACGCCACCTGCTGTCGAGTACAAGGCCCAGATATTTCATCTGGGCCTTCACCTCGATTCGGACGCCCTCCACAAATATGTGGGCGTCTGGTGGTTGGCGCTGCCGAGGCCCGTGGAAGAACACAGCCTCGGTCTTGTGCAGCGCCACCGTCAATCCTAGGCGGCGGATCCTCCCTGCGACCAAGGATCCGCCCGCCGAGGCCAAGTTGGCCGCCTCCCTGAAACTCTCCCCCCGGGCGGTGAGGAGAGTGTCATCCGCGTAGCAGACGACACTCGTACCTCGGAGGAGAGTTCCCCGCATGAGCCAGTCGTAGCCGACGTTCCAGAGGAGAGGTCCCAGGACTGACCCCTGTGGAACGCCGGCCTCGACTGCGTACCGCCGGACTTGGCCAGCCCTGTTCACGAGGACGATCGCCCGATCCTCCAGGTAGCTGGCCAGTAGACGCCGCATATATCGAGGCACCCCGTGGAATCGGAGTGCCTCTAGGATGGTGCTGTGGGGAACAGAGTTGAAGGCGTTGGCTATGTCGAATGACACCGCCAACAATCCGTCCCCCACCTCCACCGCCTCCTTCACCTGCCTCTTGAGGCAGGCCAGCGCGTCCACCGTCGAACGCTCAGCCCGAAAACCGAACTGAGCGTCCGACAAGTCCGGCCCGATACGCCGCATATGGCCCTTTAGGCGGGCAGCGATTATCCCCTCGAACATTTTTCCGACCTCATCGAGCAGAACGATGGGCCGGTATGCCGAGGGGGAGTCTGCAGGGCGGCCCTCCTTGCGGAGGAGGCACAACTGCCCCTCCTTCCACGGTTTCGGGAACCTTCCAGACGCAAGGCATGCGCTGAAGAGGTCCCGAAACCGCTCCTCCATCCGGGTGGCGGCAATTGCCACCACCCTCGCCGGGACACCGTCGGGGCCCGGAGCCGTCTTCTTGGCGCGGATATGCACAATCGCTGCGCCAAGTTCCGACTCCGTGACAGGAGAGGGAGCCTCCTCTTCCTCCTCATCCTCCAGCGGGGCTCCACACATCACTGGCGGGGTGAAGTTGTCCCTGCACGGAAACAGGGACTGAACCACCCCATCCAGAAATGTGGGCTCCAGGGTCTCGACAACCGGGGGACCAAAGGGGCGCAATTTGTTGCGCGCCGCCTTATACGGTCTCCCGTAAGGGTCGTTGTCGAGACCCTCCAGCAGCTCGGCTCTCGCCGAGTCTTTAGCGGCGGCGATGGCCCGATCGAGTCCCATTTTTGCCTCCACGTACACCTCGTAGAGGCGGTCCTCGTCGGGCCGGTTGCGTCGACGCCGCCGCCGACTCCGCGTGTAGGCCCTCTTGGCCGCCACGCAGGCGTTTCTGAGCCCCGCCAGTTCCTCCGACCACCAATAGACGGCGCGGCGGGGAGCCGGGCGGCGAGACCGGGGCATGCTGGAGTTGCATACCTCGGTCAGAGACTCCCTCAGCTGGCCCGCTGCGGTGTCCACATCCAGGCCGGCGGTAGGCGGCGACAGCCAGTCCTGGATGAACGCCGCCTCCGCCGCTGCCTGTGCGGCGACCCTGGAGCCCACATTTCTGGATGGGGTGGTTCAGTCCCTGTTTCCGTGCAGGGACAACTTCACCCCGCCAGTGATGTGTGGAGCCCCGCTGGAGGATGAGGAGGAAGAGGAGGCTCCCTCTCCTGTCACGGAGTCGGAACTTGGCGCAGCGATTGTGCATATCCGCGCCAAGAAGACGGCTCCGGGCCCCGACGGTGTCCCGGCGAGGGTGGTGGCAATTGCCGCCACCCGGATGGAGGAGCGGTTTCGGGACCTCTTCAGCGCATGCCTTGCGTCTGGAAGGTTCCCGAAACCGTGGAAGGAGGGGCAGTTGTGCCTCCTCCGCAAGGAGGGCCGCCCTGCAGACTCCCCCTCGGCATACCGGCCCATCGTTCTGCTCGATGAGGTCGGAAAAATGTTCGAGGGGATAATCGCTGCCCGCCTAAAGGGCCATATGCGGCGTATCGGGCCGGACTTGTCGGACGCTCAGTTCGGTTTTCGGGCTGAGCGTTCGACGGTGGACGCGCTGGCCTGCCTCAAGAGGCAGGTGAAGGAGGCGGTGGAGGTGGGGGACGGATTGTTGGCGGTGTCATTCGACATAGCCAACGCCTTCAACTCTGTTCCCCACAGCAGACCGCCTCGTCGGGCGGCTGGTGCGGGTGGGGCCGGATTTGGCGGAGAGCCAGTTTGGCTTCCGCAGGGGGCGCTCTACGGTGGACGCCATCATGCGCGTGCGGGCCCTCACGACGGGGGATGCTGTGGCCCGGGGTGGGGTCGTCTTGGCGGTGTCTCTAGACATCGCCAATGCCTTCAATACCCTGCCCTGGAGTTGCATCAGGGAGGCACTCCGGTGGGGGATCCCCCACAGCGCATACTTCCACGTAGTATCCCCCGGGCAACGCCGTGTCTGACCACCGTAACGGAGTGGCAGACCGGCGGCTAAAGTGCGCTGTGACTCACAGACATAAATGCGGTCGTCTGTGACAATGTCGAAGAAACCCATGCGTGACGCCTCCGGGCGCTTTTGTTTTAACCCGAGTCGCCCTTCTCAGGGCGATTCAAACGGCCCTTCTCAGGGCCAACGCAGTGGCCCTTCCCAGGGCCCATCCACCGGCTCTTCTAAGGGCCACGCTGAAGCAGGCCGCGCACCATCCGCGGCCAGCTTATCCAGTCTGCGGGCGGAGTTTTCGGACTCCGACGAGTCCACCATGGACACGTCGGCGGCCGAAAACGACCGCCTTCAGCGGAAGCGGACCTACCTGAGGGTCGGGTCCGGGGGCTCCTCGGAGTCGGTGGGAAAGTCGAAGAGGAAGCCGAAGTCAAAAAAGGCTTCGACTTCGGCTTCGACCCCCACCCACGACGTGGGCCTGTTGGACGCCGAGCGTCAGTTAGGCCTGGCGAGGAGGGATCAGCTCCAGCTGGACCTCGAGGAGAAGGTCGCTGCCAGGGAGCAGCAGGCGCGGGCCGCCAGGTCGAGGGCTGGATACGGCACATCCATTGTGCTGTACGCCGACCACTCCCTGGCGGAGCTGGAGCGTATGGCGCTCCAGGACAAGGAGGAGGTACTGGAGGTCGCCTCCAAGTCCTCCAACCTGAAGGGGACCTTTCAGAAGGCCCTCAAATGCCGGGCCGTGAGCATGCACGGCATCATCACCGAGCTGGTGCAGCGGACGGCCACGGACGAGACGCGGCAGCTGCAGGCGAAGGTGGATCGCCTGCAGTCCGAGGTCAGTCAGCTGCACCAGAAGCTGGCTGAGGTCACGGCTCGGCCTGCGCAACCAGCCCCTGGACAGGTGGTAGGAGGCTCCACCTCCTCCAATTGCAACCTTGAGGAAATATTCCGAAAGGTTGTCATGGAGGAGAGGGCCTTCACAAGAGCCTGCTTCGCAGGGATAGAGGACCGGCTCTTGCCGGAAAAGCGGCTCCGCCCGCCGCTAGCGGCGGATAAGAGTCCGCCACCGACGGAGCCGGTACCTGTACCTGCACAGCCTGTGGGAGACCCGCCATCGGGTGTGCAGCCCCAGGCCTCGAAGCCCCCCAAGGGCAAGGGGAAGGGCAAGGGGATGGGCAAGAGGAGCACTGTGGCTCCTCAAACCCCCACCACAAGCGCGGAGGGAGCGTCTGCCACTCCGGCAGCCCACCAGAACACGCAGCGGGAGGACGCCATGCTTCCCTCCACCACCCCGTCCAACCGGGCGTGGACGGAAGTGGGCAAGGGGGGAAAGGCCAAAAAGCCCAAGCCCGCTGCGACTGCTTCGGCAGCCCAGAAGGCTCCGGCGGGCGGGAGGAAGTTGGTTCCTCCCAAAACTGCAGCGGTCGTGGTGACCATCACCCCGGAGGCCGCGGAGCGGGGCGAAACGTACGAGTCCGTCCTAAGACGGGCTCGTGCTAACGCGGATCCCTCCCGGCTGGGGATTGGAAACATCACGTGCCGCCGCACCCAGGCCGGAGCCCGACTTTTTGAGTTCGGGGGCGATCAGCGCGGCGCAAACGCGGACCTCTTTGCAACAAAGTTGCAGGAGGTCATCGCGGATGTGGCGACGGTCGCCAGACCAGTCAAGACCGCATCCTTGGAGGTGATCGATATGGACGATTCGGTCACTAAAGAGGATGTGGTGGCGGCCGTTGCCACCGCGGGAGGCTGCAGCGCTAGTGCGGTAAGGGGGGGAGCCATCAGGCCCGGCCGCCGTGGCATGGGCGCCATCCGCGTCGAGTGCCCAGTCGCCGCGGCGGCGGCCGCCCTTAAGGCGACCAAGGGACGCCTGCTCGTGGGCTTCAGCTCGGCTGTGGTCCGGCTGCTTGAGGACAAGCCTGCGCGCTGCTTCAAGTGCTTCGCGCCGGGCCACACCCGATCCACGTGTCCCTCCAAGTTCGACTGGGGAGAGTCTTGCTTCCGGTGCGGACAGGAGGGACACAGGAGTGCCACTTGCGGTGCCGCCACGCCACACTGCCCGGCGTGTGCTGCCAGTGGTCGCCCCGCGGGGCACAAGATGGGGGGCAGGAATTGCCAGCCGCCCACGAGGAAGGGCATAGTGCCGGCGCAGGTTCGCCCTGTCGCCGCCACCGCCGCTGTCGCCGCCGCTGTAACTCCAGCTCCTGCGGCGGTAGCTGAGGAGGGGGGTGCGATGTCGGAATAATGGTTTCCAATCATCGCATCCTCCAGGCGAACACCAACCACTGCAGAGCGGCCCAGGACCTGCTGGTGCAGGCCGTGGCTGAGTGGTCGGTGAACGTAGCGGTGGTCGCCGAGCCCTACTCGATCCCCAGCAGTTGGCTGGGTGACGACGACGGCTTGGTGGCACTAGCGGCGTGGTCCTCCACAGACTCCCCTCCCCTCTCGCTATTAGAGAGGGGACCGGGATACGTGGCCGCCGCGTGGGGAGAGGTAGCCCTCGTGGGCGTCTATTTCTCCCCAAACCGCCCTCTTCAGGACTTCGAGAACTATCTCGGAGTCCTGGCCGCCGTGGTCGGAAGGGCGGCGCCGCGTCAGGTCTCCGTATTGGGAGACCTGAATGCCAAGTCGGTGACCTGGGGCAACCGGGCCACCGACCCTCGCGGGCGGGCAGTGGAGATGTGGGCGGCCTCCTCTGGGCTCTCCCTCCTTAACAGAGGGAACGTCCAGACATGCGTGCGGCGGCAGGGTGGCTCGATAGTGGACGTCACCTTTGCCACCCCTGCGTTGGCCGCGCGCGTGCTGAACTGGCGGGTGGACCTGGTGGAGACTATGTCGGACCACCGCTATGTGCGGTTCGACATCTCCGCCAGTGGCCCCGGAGCGGTGCAGCCCCTCTCGGGGCGATCACCGTTCCCGCGGTGGGCTTTCTCCCGCCTGGACAGGGCACCGCACGCCCCGAGAGGGGCTGCACCGCTCCGGGGCCACTGGCGGAGATGTCGAACCGCACATAGCGGTGGTCCGACATAGTCTCCACCAGGTCCACCCGCCAGTTCAGCACGCGCGCGGCCAACGCAGGGGTGGCAAAGGTGACGTCCACTATCGAGCCACCCTGCCGCCGCACGCATGTCTGGACGTTCCCTCTGTTAAGGAGGGAGAGCCCAGAGGAGGCCGCCCACATCTCCACTGCCCGCCCGCGAGGGTCGGTGGCCCGGTTGCCCCAGGTCACCGACTTGGCATTCAGGTCTCCCAATACGGAGACCTGACGCGGCGCCGCCCTTCCGACCACGGCGGCCAGGACTCCGAGATAGTTCTCGAAGTCCTGAAGAGGGCGGTTTGGGGAGAAATAGACGCCCACGAGGGCTACCTCTCCCCACGCGGCGGCCACGTATCCCGGTCCCCTCTCTAATAGCGAGAGGGGAGGGGAGTCTGTGGAGGACCACGCCGCTAGTGCCACCAAGCCGTCGTCGTCACCCAGCCAACTGCTGGGGATCGAGTAGGGCTCGGCGACCACCGCTACGTTCACCGACCACTCAGCCACGGCCTGCACCAGCAGGTCCTGGGCCGCTCTGCAGTGGTTGGTGTTCGCCTGGAGGATGCGATGATTGGAAACCATTATTCCGACATCGCACCCCCCTCCTCAGCTACCGCCGCAGGAGCTGGAGTTACAGCGGCGGCGACAGCGGCGGTGGCGGCGACAGGGCGAACCTGCGCCGGCACTATGCCCTTCCTCGTGGGCGGCTGGCAATTCCTGCCCCCCATCTTGTGCCCCGCGGGGCGACCACTGGCAGCACACGCCGGGCAGTGTGGCGTGGCGGCACCGCAAGTGGCACTCCTGTGTCCCTCCTGTCCGCACCGGAAGCAAGACTCTCCCCAGTCGAACTTGGAGGGACACGTGGATCGGGTGTGGCCCGGCGCGAAGCACTTGAAGCAGCGCGCAGGCTTGTCCTCAAGCAGCCGGACCACAGCCGAGCTGAAGCCCACGAGCAGGCGTCCCTTGGTCGCCTTAAGGGCGGCCGCCGCCGCGGCGACTGGGCACTCGACGCGGATGGCGCCCATGCCACGGCGGCCGGGCCTGATGGCTCCCCCCCTTACCGCACTAGCGCTGCAGCCTCCCGCGGTGGCAACGGCCGCCACCACATCCTCTTTAGTGACCGAATCGTCCATATCGATCACCTCCAAGGATGCGGTCTTGACTGGTCTGGCGACCGTCGCCACATCCGCGATGACCTCCTGCAACTTTGTTGCAAAGAGGTCCGCGTTTGCGCCGCGCTGATCGCCCCCGAACTCAAAAAGTCGGGCTCCGGCCTGGGTGCGGCGGCACGTGATGTTTCCAATCCCCAGCCGGGAGGGATCCGCGTTAGCACGAGCCCGTCTTAGGACGGACTCGTACGTTTCGCCCCGCTCCGCGGCCTCCGGGGTGATGGTCACCACGACCGCTGCAGTTTTGGGAGGAACCAACTTCCTCCCGCCCGCCGGAGCCTTCTGGGCTGCCGAAGCAGTCGCAGCGGGCTTGGGCTTTTTGGCCTTTCCCCCCTTGCCCACTTCCGTCCACGCCCGGTTGGACGGGGTGGTGGAGGGAAGCATGGCGTCCTCCCGCTGCGTGTTCTGGTGGGCTGCCGGAGTGGCAGACGCTCCCTCCGCGCTTGTGGTGGGGGTTTGAGGAGCCACAGTGCTCCTCTTGCCCATCCCCTTGCCCTTCCCCTTGCCCTTGGGGGGCTTCGAGGCCTGGGGCTGCACACCCGATGGCGGGTCTCCCACAGGCTGTGCAGGTACAGGTACCGGCTCCGTCGGTGGCGGACTCTTATCCGCCGCTAGCGGCGGGCGGAGCCGCTTTTCCGGCAAGAGCCGGTCCTCTATCCCTGCGAAGCAGGCTCTTGTGAAGGCCCTCTCCTCCATGACAACCTTTCGGAATATTTCCTCAAGGTTGCAATTGGAGGAGGTGGAGCCTCCTACCACCTGTCCAGGGGCTGGTTGCGCAGGCCGAGCCGTGACCTCAGCCAGCTTCTGGTGCAGCTGACTGACCTCGGACTGCAGGCGATCCACCTTCGCCTGCAGCTGCCGCGTCTCGTCCGTGGCCGTCCGCTGCACCAGCTCGGTGATGATGCCGTGCATGCTCACGGCCCGGCATTTGAGGGCCTTCTGAAAGGTCCCCTTCAGGTTGGAGGACTTGGAGGCGACCTCCAGTACCTCCTCCTTGTCCTGGAGCGCCATACGCTCCAGCTCCGCCAGGGAGTGGTCGGCGTACAGCACAATGGATGTGCCGTATCCAGCCCTCGACCTGGCGGCCCGCGCCTGCTGCTCCCTGGCAGCGACCTTCTCCTCGAGGTCCAGCTGGAGCTGATCCCTCCTCGCCAGGCCTAACTGACGCTCGGCGTCCAACAGGCCCACGTCGTGGGTGGGGGTCGAAGCCGAAGTCGAAGCCTTTTTTGACTTCGGCTTCCTCTTCGACTTTCCCACCGACTCCGAGGAGCCCCCGGACCCGACCCTCAGGTAGGTCCGCTTCCGCTGAAGGCGGTCGTTTTCGGCCGCCGACGTGTCCATGGTGGACTCGTCGGAGTCCGAAAACTCCGCCCGCAGACTGGATAAGCTGGCCGCGGATGGTGCGCGGCCTGCTTCAGCGTGGCCCTTAGAAGAGCCGGTGGATGGGCCCTGGGAAGGGCCACTGCGTTGGCCCTGAGAAGGGCCGTTTGAATCGCCCTGAGAAGGGCGACTCGGGTTAAAACAAAAGCGCCCGGAGGCGTCACGCATGGGTTTCTTCGACATTGTCACAGACGACCGCATTTATGTCTGTGAGTCACAGCGCACTTTAGCCGCCGGTCTGCCACTCCGTTACGGTGGTCAGACACGGCGTTGCCCGGGGGATACTACGTGGAAGTATGCGCTGTGGGGGATCCCCCACCGGAGTGCCTCCCTGATGCAACTCCAGGGCAGGGTATTGAAGGCATTGGCGATGTCTAGAGACACCGCCAAGACGACCCCACCCCGGGCCACAGCATCCCCCGTCGTGAGGGCCCGCACGCGCATGATGGCGTCCACCGTAGAGCGCCCCCTGCGGAAGCCAAACTGGCTCTCCGCCAAATCCGGCCCCACCCGCACCAGCCGCCCGACGAGGCGGTCTGCAATGACTCTCTCAAAGAGCTTGCCCACCTCGTCGAGCAGCACGATGGGCCGGTAAGCGGACGGAGAGTCCGCTGGGCGCCCCGGCTTCTTGATGAGGAACAGTTTCCCCGTCTTCCAACGAAGTGGGAACTGGCCCCTCTCCATGCATGCGCTTAGGAGCCCCCTTAGTCGAGGCCCGAGAGCCTCCGAGGCCAGGACCCAGGCTTTCCCAGGTAAGCCGTCGGGTCCTGGGGCGGTATTTTTAGCACTCAGCCTACGTACCGCCACTCGCAGCTCTACCTCGGTCACCTCCGGAGCATCGTTGTCGTCGTCGGCGGTGTGGTCCGCATTCAGCACCGCAGTAGGCGGAGCCATGGGCGGGGAGATATGGTCCCCTCTAGAAGGGAACAGAGTGCTCACCACGTCCTCCACGAGCTGGGGCCGGAGACTCTGCGTCAGCGGGGGAGCCCATGGGCGGAGCTTCTTTTTCTTCTTTTTTTCTGTGTTTGTGTTATTTTTTGCGTCATGTTTACCGCAAATAAACGCATTTTCTTTCTTTCTTTCTTTCTTTCATGCACCAATTTGTAGGGGCGCCCCCACGGGTCCCTGTTCAGAGTCTCCAGTGACTCCTCGCGGGCCAGTCCCTTGGCCCGCAGGATCTCCGCTTGGAGGGCGGTCTTCGCCGCTCTGTACCCCTCGTACAGCTCCACCTGAATGGCTTCCGTATCCGGAGGGCGAATACGGAGCCTGCGGTGCCTGGTGTACCGGCGTCGCGCAGCGACGCACGCACTGCGTAAAGTCGTCAACTCTGGCGACCACCAGCACACCTGGCTCTGAGCGCGTCCGGGCTGGGCCCGGGGCATTGCCACGTCGCATATTTCGGACATGGCCTCCCGGAACCACTCCGCCTCGACGTTGATGTCAGCAGGCCTGTCCGGTGATGACACCCAGGCCTGCACGATCGAGGCTTCCAGGAGGAGCTCCCGGTCCAGCTGCTTCAGCGCCCACCGCGGACCACTCGGGGCCTGTCGGACCAGCGCGCTCGAGGTCTGGGCGGAGACGTCAAACCGGATGTACCGGTGGTCGGAATAGGTCTCCACCCCCTCTATGACGCGCCAGTCAAGGACACGCGGTGACAGAGCGGGGCTGGCGAACGAGATGTCCACCACCGATTCACCCCGCATCCGCACACACGTGGGGACAGAACCCCGATTTAGGACGACCAGGCCTGTCTCCAGAGCCCAGTCCTCCACCATCCTGCCCCGTGTGTCCGTATACCGGGAACCCCAAGCCACATTCTTGGCATTGAAATCCCCGAGGACGAGCACGGGGAGGGAACGGAACCCGACGACGACGACTTTCAACTCCGCAAGGGAGTTGTGGAACTCGGCAAGAGTTCGGTTCGGGGAGAAGTATACCCCCACCACTACAATCTCCCCGAACCGTGCTGCCACGCAACCCCGTCCCCTCGTGATTGCCTCGAGGTACGGAGTACCGGCGGCGGCCGACGAAATTAGGGTCACTGAGCCGCTCAGGTCCTCCACCCAGTCATCCCTGGGCGGGACAAAGTACGGCTCAGTGACCACGGCGATGTTAATCGACCACTGCGCCATGCTCTGGAGCAACAGATCCTGAGCAGAGGCGCAGTGGTTGATGTTCGCCTGGAGGAGGCGTAATGGGGCCGTTATTGGCACTCCATGTCAGCCTCCTCCCGAGCCCTCTGTGAGGGCCCCGCCGCAGTGGGGACGGCGGCGACGACGACGGTCGAGGCGGCAGCGGCAACGGCAGTGGCGGCGGCTGCGGCAGTGACGGCGGTGGCGGAGGGCTTGCCCCTGCCCCTGGCTCTGGCGGGTGGAGCGCAGGCCTTGCTCCCCATCCGGTGATCAGCTGGCTTGCCAGCTGCCGCACATACGGTGCAGTGCGGCGCGGCATTACAAGACCCGGCCTTGTGACCGGGCTGACCACAGCGGAAGCAGTGGTGGCTGCGGTCCACCTCCGAGGTGCATTTAGCTCCCACGTGGTTGCCCACCTGGCAGCGGGTGCCTGTCCTCACCTGCTCGGCAGAGCACCCTCCAGTCCTAACGACGGCGGCCACCACCTCTCCCTCCGTCACCGAGTCGTCCAGGCCCAGGATGCGCATGTCAGCGCACTTGGTGGCCCTGGACACTCGGGCCTCGTCCGCATTTAAGGACGCCCTAAGCCTTTCGGCCAGAGCGTCAGCGGCCGGGCCGCTAGCCGCACCGGGGATCTCAAGCATCCGGGCCCCAGTCGCCGTGAGCCTCACCCGGATGCCTTCGGTGGCGCCGATCTCCTCGAGGCTCACCGCCTTTCCCACCTTGGCTAGCACGTCGCGGCAGGACACGCCCTTCTTTTCCGCTTCCGGCTGTAGCGTAATCACTACAGCTGCGGATTTCGGGGCGCGGAGCCTAGCCGCGACGCTTCGCGCTTTTTGCCGCTGCCGCCTCTCCTTCCTTTTGGCCGCCCTTGCCGCCTTACCGGCCTTCCTCTTCTCCCCGGCTACTTGCCATTCGGCGCCGGCCGGAGGAGATATAGGAGGTGGGGGCGGCCGTCTTGCAGCCGGGGCCGTTGCCCGCGCCCTCTGTGTTGCCGTCCCGCCCTCCCTGGGCATGGGTGTCCCCGCGGGTTTCAGCACGGGGGGGGCCTTCCTCTGCCCCGACGAGCCAGGTTTGGCCGCGGCAGCTGCGACGGCGGCAAATGAGACCGCCTTCTGCCGGCTCGCGGCCGGCTGGCTCGCCGCTAGTGGGGGGCGCAGGACAATGGCCTCCAGGGCGGAAAACCGGCTTTGGAAGGCAGCCAGCTCCTGCCGCACCAGGGTCAAAACCCGGTCTTCCGCAGGCATGGGCCGTCCCTGCCCATGCTGCGGCGCCCCCTCCTGCGGCACCTCTCTGAGGCCAGCTGCTCGGAGCCCGGCCAGGTCCGCTCGGAGCTCCCCGTTCTCCTTCCGGAGAAGCTCCATGGCGGCTGTCAAGCGGGCGACCTCCGCCCGCATTCAGATATTCCATCTGACGGAGGCCCGGGTTGAATGGCCTCCGCTGCCGCCATAATGGAGGCCGTGGCCGCGGCTATGGCCTTGTCTTTTGAGGACTTGATCCTCTTCAAGGCCACATCCCTAATTGCGGCGACCACGACCTCCGCAAACCTGGCCGCTCGCTCCGAATTGGAGCCGCCGGCGGCATCCGGCTCGCCAACCGAGGACTCTGAGAGAGCCGCCTTGCGGCTGGTCTCTCCCGGCTGGTTCCCCTCCGAGGCGTGTCTCTCAGTTCGCTGGCTCGGCTCGGCTGGGCTGGCAGAGCACAGCGCATTCGTCTCCTGGGTGGCGAGCCCTCTGCCCAAACCTTTCTCTCGGGCCCCACCCCGCCGGCTGGAGTGGATTTTTTTGGGCCCTGAGGTCCACTCTTCGGAGGACGACCCCTGGCCCTCCCCTGATCTGGGGCGCTTCTGGAAGAACCTTCGGTTCCTCGCAGCAGCCCCCTCCACTTCGTGCTCCGAGCTCTGGCATGAGCCCCTTGCGCCAGATGCGGCGTCGGACTCCGACCCCGCATCACTCCTCTCCTCTTCGTCGTTTTTATTATTTTTTAATATATTTTTTTTAACCATACTATTCCCACGAGTAAATATAGGGCAAAAATGTCCACCGGGCAGAGCCTAGATACCCGGTAAGCCTAAATACTGCAGAGTGCGGCAGGTGCTCTGCAGGGGAAGCGCTCACGACTGGACTCCCTCCAGCCATTCATCCTCTCACCGCACTTCAAAGCTTAGGATTGGGTGGTTTTTTATCTTAGAGGTAGCCTTCCTCTGGGCCAGGCAATTAAGCCAAGCCCCCGGCGGCGGCATTAAACATGCCTCCGTTCGCTGTCCGGCCGACCCGACTCAACGAACCCGCCGAAAGTTCTCTCCTCGAGGACTACTCTTCAAGGAGAGAAACACGCGCCGCTTTGGTGCGCCTGCACCGCAGCGGCGGCCCTTCCCAGTCTACGCCCACTCAACTACCTCTGTAAGCAGAGGAGGAGTGGACGTATTGACCGTCCGTAGCCCGGTTCCCTACACCGACCATCAAGCATGATCGGTGATTGGAACCATGACCTTTCCTCGTTTGTTAAAAATTAGCCGCCAGCCCCCATGGCCCACCAAAACCTGGTGGGCAATGGGAGCTGACGTTGCCCAGGGTGCGCCACGAGGAGGCTCTTCAACATGCACCCCTGATCCAACCGCCTAACGAGAGCTTCGAGAGATGTTGATCGAGGCTTTCGGCCAGCAGGCCGTTGGTCGATAAGACAATCGGCACAATGACAGCCGAGTTCAAAGTAATTATTTATATCATTATAATAAGTCTATACGTGAGGATTTGTAATTGGCTTTCTGGTGGTTTCCTTTTTTGTCTCTTTTTATTAGGTAGCTGTAAATTCTCCATGTACTAAAATAAATAAAAAAAAACATTTTATCGGGTTATCTTTATTATCATACAAAAGAAACATGCTTTAGAACAACGCTTGTAGCACTGACACATAACTTTTGCATAATATTAGTAACACATTACATCATTGGCCATTTTGTAATTCCTTACATCATAGCGTTTCTATGGTAATTCCGGGTATATGTATGTTGGGTGTACGTCAAATAAGACGCTTTGAAATGTTGCCATAAAGTGTAAAACGTTATTGAGGATGATATTCTCGTAGCATGTCTATTTCCTTTTACATGTCTGTTTAGTATATTCTATAACATTTATATTATTTTTATTTTAGTGCAACGTTCGTAAGTACGCTGTACTGGTACAGCGTCCTAACTATTGTTTGCCTCACCGGACGACGTCACTACGTCAGCGCGCGCTGTCGCTGAAAACCAGCGCTGGGGCTCTGTCTTGCATAGGGTCGCGGCATAATGCTGAGCGATAGCCGTTTTGCGTAGATGTGACGCATGTTTCCCCCAACCTTTTCATATTTTCTGTGTTTGTGTTATTTTTTGCGTCATGTTTACCGCAAATAAACGCATTTTCTTTCTTTCTTTCTTTCTTTACATTTATTAATTTTTAAGATTATTTCGTTCAAATGGTGGCCTTAACTGCGAGTAGCGTGCTCCATTCTGAGGTTCCAATTTTCTATGATGCGTCCGAGCATTTCGAGTGGTATTTGGCGAGTAACCAAGTTATTATACAATGCAATGTAATACATTGCGTGATCAGTTCATAAATATAGCTCACTTTTAGGCCGAATATAGTCAAAGATTCGTGACTTGGATCATCATTGTCCTGCTCTTATCTCAGATTATTTGGGGTTGGCGCAACATGTCTTTTTCTTTCATAATTCTCTATTAAAAGTCATCTCGGTAGTCACCGTTCCAGCCAGATTCTTGACTTGCATAAGAGTAAAAGCAAGAATAACTACTTTATTCTTGCTTAAGAAAAAAGCAGTACCTTTGTACTCAATACTAATAAATCATTATATGCAAATAAATCTGTATATGTTTTACAGTGTGTAAATAAATAATAAAATAAATAAATATCAGAAATAGGTTTATCAAATTTTAATGCTTAACATTTCAAAAAAGGATGAAGTAGGTACGTATATTGTGACAATACCGTACACACACGACCGTGTGAATTTCATCTGTTGATTCAGAAACACAGAACAAACATCCTGTATTTTCCTTTACCCAACTGAAATTCACTTCACAAAAGTATCAGAGACAAAGCCGACATAGAAACAACATGACTTTAAAGTAAACACATATAGAAAACACGTGTAGTTTTTTATGCAGAAAATAATACTAAAGGAAAAAGGAAATAAAAAGCGAATGTCACGACAGTAATGTGGTTTCATTTGCTGTGTGCTGCGTTGTGTAACGCAAGCCTTCTTTTATACATGTAGCCCTGGTACAACAAATAGCTGAGCGCACTTTCTTGTTTTATATTCTTTGTTTTTATCAAATATTTATTGTTTGTTTTGAGGTTACTGGCTTTTGTAGTCTTTGTATTCTGTAAACTATACCCGCTCACATATCGCTGTGTACTCTTAGGTCGCTACTCAAAAGTTACAAACTCAAATCACCAATGAGTAGCCAGTTTCACAGCACTAGTATTTTAAAGGCCTGGCCTGTGTCCCAGCAGTGGGAATATTATAGGCTGATTGTGCTATGATTATGCCGTACCCGGCCTTACTCTATTTTGTATTTACTAGGGGCTGCCAAAAATTATGCAGCACTTAAGACCACTTCACCAACATGTTAGCTTTTATCGGATATTTTTACAGAATTACACTGCTGTTTTCGTGATTCTCTGTATATTACTTACTAGCTCCTGACCGCGACTTCGTCCGCATGAAATTTCTTGTTCCCCCGACCCACCCCGTGGCATCGAATCACTTGCCTGTGCTATCACTTCGTTTTCGCTTAGCGCTCTTTCAGACTTTTTCTTTTTGCTTGGCTCCTAAGGGTCATAGCATGATGTTAAAAAGCCATGTTAATTAGCCTTTCTCAAGAATTGGGCTATCAAATGAAAATAATTTTTCAAATGCGACTGATAGTTCCAAAGATTAGGTACCCCCTGCACACAAACTCACAAACAAACAAATTTTACCTCTATAGAATATTAGTATAGATTATCTTTGTGTCTTGTCTCCAAGGTCCTTCTTCTCTCCAGTCAACACGAGCCATAAGAGAATCGTTAACATCCTGCAAAGATAACCCAGTCATGAAATTGTGAAGTGGTGCAGACTGCTGGTATGGCCCTTTACATGCACCCAAAGCTAGAACTTCTTTTACATCAAATGCCAGATTTTATTAGCCCCCACACTACAATGCATATCCTTAATTAAGTAACCTACAGACGATCTCTATCGGCAACCATTAACCCCAGAATTCTATGCGAGATATTGAAAAATACAAAAAAAATCCTGCCGCGAAGCGCGAAGGGATGCTTCGTTTCTCATTACCGCGGTTATCTTGTTAGTGCCTCTATAAATAACCCCGCCTCGCTAACAAGCGGACATTTTTCACACAAATCGCGGTGTAGTGTGAAAAGCGCTTTATTTCAACAGTTTCTAATTGATAGGTGTGGGGATAGTGGGTTTTATTTATATTATTTTATTTACCTATAACAAAAGAAGCTGTACCTACCAAGTTGTAAAAAAATTAACTTTAGAAAAACGTGCATGTTTGAAAAGGTTTTATTGCAGGAAAATACTGGTGTAAGGCGAATCTGTAAGGCACCATCTCCACGAGCGAGAGAAACGCAGCGATATCTTTGCCGTAGCATTGGTGCATCTTTGCCGTGCCATTGGTGCTGAGATCGATTCATAGAGTTTCTATTGAATTCGAAATGGCACCTAAGACAAATCTTGTCGTATTCTTGGCACTTTGAGTTTTAGAAAAAGTTCGCCTACCGTCATCGTTGTCACATGTGCAGCTGTTTGACAGTCCCTTTCTAAGCTCGATGAGTCAAAGCCCGGGTAAGTACTGTAAATATTACTCAAAACGCGGAGGCCCTACATCTTAGCAAAATGTAGTCCAATCTTACACTTGAATAGACAGCCCTTTGAATAAACGGTGGGCGACGTCAGATCAAATATTTGCATGAATGAATTTGGAAGAAACACGATAAACGAGGTTACTCAACTGACAGATTTGTCAATTACCTACTTCGCCCTACGACAAGATTGCGTGGGATATTTAGGTTGACGTGAAAGATTTGAACCATGTCCTCCTTTCATACCTATTACAAAACAGTGCCTGTCAAGATGTAGGGACCAAGGATTGGATTTAAATCAGGCTACATAAAAGTTTAATACTTTGAATCTACTAATTGCTACTTATGCAATCATTTTAGCTACCTCAATGTTTAGGTAGTTTTTTTTACAAAATCCTTGGTTCATCCATTTTGACGTCAAAATGGAGGAATAGGATAGGCTGGTCGGAGGAGTATCCTGCCTATATAGTATTTAAAAAAATAAACTAATTCAGAAATAATATGAATTTTGAATGTCTCTAACATTAGTCGTTGACAAATATCGACTATAAATGTTGGTCCCTTACTAACGATGATTCAATAATTTGACCAGACATGTTAAATGATAGTTTTTTTTTGTTATTCGAATTCATCATAATTTAGTACCTACCCTTTTCCTTTAGATTATGCAAATGTTTTACGTTAAAGTTTAACATAAAACATGTGTAATTGAATTATTTGTAACCCAAAAGGACAATTTAACTCATAATTATGAACAACTTTCACAATGAAACCAATCGCGGAAATAATCAGTTGTTCCAAACATTTTGTTTATGCCATGTGAAAATAAATGTACGGAAGCGCTGATTTATTCGCGATTTTCGAAGTGAAGTCTAAAAGTTTGATAACTATTCATTTGTTACTGTCAGATTACGCGAAAATGAATACTAAATTATTTATAAAAGTATGAGTACTTATCGTATGTGTTCAGTAAAATAACGATTTGGGAATGAAGGGAAATGGTTTATTGTGAACCACTATATTTTATACTAAATCCCCTTAGCTAAATCGACGTTAATCTGTTTGACGTTTTATATGGCATTGAGGTTGTCGTCATATAGTCGCACTCCAGCCAGTGCTGTTCCGCCTGTTGCGCAGGTCGGATATGCGCTCGATGAATGCGATGATGCGATGCGATGTGATATTTCTTGTAGGTTTAACTGTCCTTCCGAAGCGAGTAATGTATCGGACTTCATCCATCTTCATAACTGTGGCTACTGGTAGTAAGTGAGCAGGCTTCCATCGGTCCAATGACACCACTGTTTCTGCACTGGTTCCGTTAAATGACATAAGAATAACGGGTCTTCATTCCATCCCATTAATACTGTTGGTAATTCTTGTACCCATTGTTGATTATTTCCTCTTGCTCATAATGCTGTCTTGAGAGTACGATGCAGTGTTTCTACAAATCCATTCGCTTGAGGGTGGTACGCAATAGTACGAAATCTCGATATACCCAGTTTGTTCATTTTTATTTTAACTCACTCACTAAATCATAGTTCTCTTGCCAGGTTTTAGGGTATTCCTCAGTAAACTAAAGTAAAGTAGTTGGAGCTGCTGAAGATTGTAAGACTATCTTTGTATTGTATAAACTCAATCTCGTTTGTATTATATAATTGGATAGGACCAGTGTGAGCACTATGTACTATCGAGCTACCATTTACCGGGTAATGTCTTTCATTGACTTGAATGTGCCCTGGTGGCTGATAGATGTCATGCTCACTCAAATGTCTCGCTGAAGGTGGCGCGTGTGTTAGATCATTTAGCTCCCTTCAAAATGATTGAACTGAATGGTGCTGATCCATGCGTCATGTTCGTGAACGGGCGCCGTCAGTTGGGACTGCTCCTCTCTTAGCCGCCACGGCTTATTTCTCAAATTTATTTTTATTTTCTGATTGTGATGTTTGTCAGTATCAAAAATCAAGTCTTGCTTGTTCTGTCTCTTTGTTTGTGCTACGTAAATTAAGCACGAACACACAGATAGACAGCCAGGCAAACAAATTACAGTCAAAACACTTGCTTTCAAAGCTGTTATTACTGCTGTGGAGTATTCATGGTATCCTCAAAGCATAAACCTGTCAGCTCTGACTCCTGCGGACAGTTACAGGCTTTGAATGGAAGCTAACAAACGTTGGAATAAAGCAGGACGTAATCGCACCAGTCGACAATAATGCGTAATCCGGCCGCAGATTAGTCTCCCAGGAATTGTTGCTGGGTTCTCGACAATACAAATGGATGTTGTATATTATACTGGTTTATATACGGGAAGGTGGGGTTTGGTGTTGTGTGTTTATAAGGTTATGCTGTCAAAACTTGATGTACTTGTTTTCAACATAACATGACATCGTAATAACAGCCGCACGGTACGATCGATCAAGTTAAGCTGCGCTGGCCACGGTTGGTCCGGGGATGGGTGACCATCTTTACATGTTAAGACTCCGCCGTGTTTCGAAAAGCACGTTAAGCCGTTAATTCCGGCTGTCATTCATGGATCCTTGAAAGTCGTTACTGGTCGTCAGAAGCCTGAAAGTATGACACCAGTCTTACCAAGGGGTATCGTATTATCCAGTAGCTGGGTTGTGGAGGTCAGATAGGCAGTCACTCCTTGTAAAATACTGGTATTCAGCTGCATCCGGTTAGACTGAAAGGCGACATAGTTGGGAAAAAGCAGGCAGATGATGATGTCACGAATTCCTCGAAGGGGTGTGCAGAGATGTAGAGTAAGTGCATCCACATTTAATCAGATACTTATGTTCTAGTCCCATGGAGGTGGGTAATAGGGAACGAGCTTGTTACCATAGGGTAATTGCATAAAGCAGCGGGTTTTTCAGCGATCTAGAGTGAAGCGATACTTTACGCCTGGACAGCGTTTGTCCCTTTACAAAGCGCAAGTCCGATACTGCATGGAGTATAGCAACCACCTTTGGGATGACTCAGCAAGGTACCAACTTGACGCGCTTGACTCAGTGGAATGCAGAGCTAAGAGGCTCATTGGCGACGTAAAATTGGTGGATGCCAAGCTTCATAACTTGGCTCATCACCGCAAGGTCGCCTGCTTGTCGGTCTTCTACAGATTGTACTTCGGAGAGTGTGCCCAAGAACTCCTCAACCTCATTCCACCGGCCCCCTTCTTAGCACCCATTACCATCACTTCTTACCATCCTTACCTAGTTCCTATTTCACCAATTCGCACTAAGCGTTTCCAAATCTCTTTTGTTATGCGCACAGCAAAAGAGTAGAACTCTCTATCCCTGCGTCTGTGTTTCCGAACGCATACAACCCTAATCTCTTCAAAGTTAGAGTGAACAGGCTTCTTCTGGGTAAGCTCACTCCATCGTCGACTCTGTCTCTGTCACCACTGACCTAGACTAGAGTCAAGAGCAAATACATCTTAAATAAAAATAAATTTTACCGGGAACCCGCGTCTTTATGCAAGCACCCATATGCCGGACACAAGTTCGTTCTTTGAAAAAGGATGACATTACATAATTTTGAGCAATTTTCTTATGGAGTAGGTAGATTCACAACAATCTGCCTAGTTTTTTTCTAACTATTTTGGGGTCAACTTCCAGTCTAACCGATTGCAGTTGAATACCAGTATTTTACACGGGAGACTGCTTATTTGACCTCCATAAACCAGTTACTGGGTTTTGGATTCACAACATCATGTATAATTTCAGGTGTACATTCGCGAAAAATCCTCATAAATAATTTCGGTTGTAATGTATTTTTAACGGATGTAAAAAGACACTTAACGAAGCCGAGAGTAACATAAACTCCTCGTCATTGTAATATTTTTTTTGTTACATACATCATCTGGACCAACCTGGGATCCTTCTGGTTACGAAGATATTGAAGGTCAAAATTCCAATTTTCACTGACGTTTTTTTAGAAAGGAAGAAAGAAAGAAAAAGTGTTTATTGCGACGCCTACAGGAAGTGCACAAACTAAATTATAAAATAAAACCCAAACTATACAAAAACAAAAAGTAACAAAAGAAAAAGGAAACAGAAATTCCTATACGAGGCCAAAAGGCTCCTATCTCAGCATGATGCTGCGACATTTAAAAAAAAAACGACGGAAACAAGTGTTTAATGTTAACACAACTTTAAGTACCCTCACGACCCCTGCACTGTTGCATGCACCTATAAGGACAATTTTTTGCGCGTGATACATTACGCACTACCGCACACAGCAAATTTTCACATCAAAAATAAAAGTCGTTTCCCAGCAATTATTTTGTGCAATGTTACTTAGTTTGATCTACAGAATGCGTAGTTGACGGCTATGTGATGGGTCTTTTTACACCCTGTTTTAAGTAAAATGATGTGTTTACCTTCATTGCTTAATTACCATCAATCTTAATGTCCTATAAAAAAAAAAAAAACTCAGTTCAGAACGAAATCAAGACAATTTTTTTTCATAATTCTGTTACTAAAATCCACAGCGGATACAGATTTAATACTAAGTAAACAATACTCCGGGAATAAGTTCTCATCTCTGTGCAAAGAAACACGGAAGCAATCAACTACAGTACTACGTCCAGCAAATATAAAACTTTAATCTCAGAGCGAAATAGTGGAGATCTTCGTTTTACCTTCGATGTGGTCCCAGAAGGAGACGGATCATAAATTATGCAACGCTACTTATAAATATCCATATTCTTATTCTTTAAACTAAAAATGTTTTTTTTTTCATCATCGGGTTATCCTTTTATTGTATAGAGGCACGAGGAACAGGGTGTATAGTTCAAACATTCCTCCATAGAAAAGATAGGATCCTCCGACCTGACGGGTGTCATGTCTGGTGGGCGTGCCTGACCTTTTGGGGATGACAGGCGTGAAGTTATGTTGTATTTAGTATTTTATTAGTTGCGAGATCGAACCTTAGTTTTTATTATAATATTATCATTTATAAAAAAAAACAATAGTGGGGCTTGTGGCTAAGTAATAACAGCCGCAATGATCGACCGATCAGGTTAAGCTACGCTTGTCGCGGTTGCACTGGGGATGGGTGACCAACTTTACATGTCAAGACCCCTCCGTGCCTCGGAAAGCACGTTAAGCCGTTGGTCCCGGCTGTCATTCGTGAATCGTTGACTGTCGTTACGGGTCGTCAGAAGCCAGAAATTCTTACAACCAGTTTACTAAGGGGTATCGTATTACCCAGTAACTGGGCTGTGGAGGTCAGATAGGCAGTCGCTTCATGTAAAATACTGGTAGCCAGCTGCATCCGTTTAGACTGGAAGCCGAGCCCAACATATTTGAGAAAAAGCTAGGTAGATGATAATGATGATGATTATCATTTCCCAGTTTTTTTTTACCTACTTAAATATCGGAGCTTTGAGGGCAGTTACTCCGCGAAAAATACTGATATCCAACCGCATCTGGTTAGATTGGAACAATCTTGAACCGAAATAGATAATTAATTACCGAACATGCTTTTTTTTTTTTTTTTTGAGGGTGGGACATCATCAAATAAGTGCTCCCGCTCTGAGCAGAGCAGGAGGGCGTGTCTGACTCTTACTGACTAAAACCCACTTGTGTTCCTTCAGTTGCCTGTGCCAGGGGCCACGGTATCCCTCTCGGACTTTCCCGCAACCCTAGCAGGCATCGGCCCTAGCGGACCCCGTCATTGGGACGAACTTGCTTGGAAAAACATTCTAGGCTAGGCTAGATTCAATTTATCGGTATTCTACTTCCAAACATTATTAATCCCGGCTTAAGCCATCTGTCCATAGTCCATGATGATTGTCAATTGTTTAGCAGAGAATTTGCAAAATTGAATTACATTATTCCGGAGATGTACCACAGATAGTTAATTTCCTTATATAACAATAATGTCTGTCTCGTAATTAGACGTCATGTGCGAGATCTGCGGACGTTAACCGCTTAATCAAGGTAGTTAGATTATGTAAATACATTCATAGCACAACTTCGTGAAATCAGGTGTGAATACTCTAATGATATGTGTTTATTATTGCGGTCGTTAGCGCTTACGGGGTGTGAATAGAGTTAGAGAGATCCATGACGATGAGTTGCATTCATGGTGAGTTGATTAATTTTATCAATCTGTAGATGATGTAGGCATGTTCGAAAATAAAAGACTGCCTCATTGGTCCAGTGGTCACAAGCGCTTCTGCTGAGCAAGAGGTCCTGAGTTCGATTCCCGAGTCGGGCAAAGTTATTATTATTTTATTTATTTATTTAATTGTAATATAATAAGGACTTTAATTTTAATTTTGATTATAATTCTGATGGTTTATTATTGTAATTTAAATTGTGCTTGGAAATTTGATTTTGATTTGATATTGATTGTAATTTAATCTCTGGTTTGGTTGTAATAATAATTTGTTTTTGATTTTAATGCTACTAACATATTTTTCTAAGTGTTTTATATTAATACAATATGGATGTTTATTCTTTAATCCGAAATAAATAAATTGAACTGAAATTGAATTGAATTATTATTGTTATTGGGTTTTTCCATCTGTAATTTCTCAGTATTTGCCTGTTGTCTGGATTTGCGTCCAGTTGATGGCAATAGGCTCGTCCCTATCCTAATCCTATTAGATGAGACTGCAACATAATTGGCGGAATGTGGGTGTTCTTTAGGTAGACCTCTGCTTCACCCCTTCTGGGTTTATAGGCGTGACGTTATGATGTGTTAATATTATGTTTCAAAAGTCACAGGCATAGCGATTATAAGGACAATGAAGCTGGACAAATGATCACCATACTTGGCAAATTGATTGGTCAGAACCAGTTTGTTGTTGTGCAGAACTTTTAGTATATTTCAGAAAAATTGGGGCCGTTATACTCACACCTAAGGTCATACATTTCTATGAGCCGTCCTGCACACCTTCAGGGTCGATTACGCTCAGGGTTTTATCATTAGGTGTATGTATAATTTATTTACTTTCATAGTTTATTTATTTATTTATTTATCCTCATATTGGAACGCCATTACAGCAATTACACCAACAGAGCAAAACATTACTTCATGTGCTGCTTTTTATCCATCCTGTGCGCGGTGGACATCGAACGGGTGGCAATGGATCACGCACGCTCACGCAGCGTCAAGACACTTCTCCATAGTTCTATAACTCCAACCTTATTGCGCACATACTTTGCGATTTATTTGAGAATCAATTAATTTTCTAAATAAATACACAACATTGATAAAAACTGAAAATTTTGATGTGTCGTCCTGTCTGTATAGTTATTCAAAAATTTCAAAAAATCTTGATATTATGATACCTAGTATTTTGTATTATGGTAAAAACGAATCCTCTATAAAAGTTCAACCAGGCTGATGTTGCTGACAAACAAATAAATTAAAACTTCCTTTTTCAAACAATTTTTAATTTGCAGGTTAACGTTTCGACAGGAACACTATCTTTAACAGCCCACACAATATAGGACACCGTGTTTAAAAGTGGCACAGTGCCAACAATTCCTTTTGCGAAAACGCTCGGCTCGGACAAAATAGCAGATAATTGGAAAACGGATTCAGTACTCGGAACACAGTGTTTCATGCACATATCGCTCGCAGCCCGATGACCTATTTTTACTTTATTGGCGCGTGTCATCGATACAATAGCGTGGAAGAGTTCTGAATTAGAATATTTTATTTGCTGCAATAAAACTGAGTTTATAACGCCTGGTTTTCATTTTTGACGAACATTTTTCGGAGTAGTCTTTTAGAATATGAGTTCTATAAAAGATTTGATCTGATGGACTGGGGAAGTTTGATGCGCCACTTCTGCTTCCCAGCTAAAGCACTAGAAAGTGGTGAATGGCGATCGGTTTGGGGGACTGTGTTATTTAATTTTGACATTCAAGAAGTGTTGATTCTCAGCCTAATCTGAATAACATACTTTAAATTTGATGGGAAGTAACTTCTCTGTTAAGCTCAATCAACTCTGCTGTGGCTGTGCAATGTTGGACAAAGGCCGTATCTAAGTTACACTACCAATATACACTATCAATCATAATCTGAATCATTTTGAAGGATATTGCTAATCCATTGCTTCATATGTTCGAAAAATTTGTCTGCTCAACAACGAAGAAAACGCAATGAATGTTGTTAAACTGTCAAAATGAAAACCATTTCTACTATTAGTGTTACGCAGTTACCCCGCAGATTGCAGTTTCGTAGTCTATATTGTCTTATTATGAATGCCGCTTCTGTCCTACAACGAATTATGAAGATTACAGACTAGCTTTGCTAGATGATTGGGCAGCACATTATGAAAGTAGTTTGTTTGTATCGTTTACTAAACAGATTTCGGTAATTTTCTCACATGTATAATTTCAACATGAATTATGTAACCACTATTTTGTAACAATATTTTGATTTAAAAGAGTGTCCATGGAGTTTCTTGCCCGTTCTTCTCCATAGATACCTACTACGCTTTGGAATGGGAAACTAGCATCATCTTTCTGACTGACGGACCCCTTGACAATTCAAAAGTGCCTGTAATTGGTTTATTTGAAATAAATGCTATGAGTTTGAGTTTTTAATATAGGTATTTTTTATGAAACAATGCGTAAATTATAGTCACACTTCCGCTGTATAGTCAAAACAAACCAAAATTGACGAAATACCTAACTACGCATAGACTAATATCAAAAATATACATGGATTAATACTTATTTTAAAGACGATTAAAAAAAACGGTTTGGGAAAAAATATCGGTGGGAAATAGTTAAGTTGCACGCTATTCAAATTATCCTTCTATGCTTGTCACGCAAAACGATCATTGTACTGAATAGCGCGAAATCACTATGGCGTTCCTGTGTTGTCTAGCAGTGCTGTCTGTGTCTAGCATAGACTTTAAAGCACATACAACTTAGCCATTTTTTGAGTTATTTAATTATTCATCATCATCATCATTTCAGCCGAAAGACGTCCACTGCTGGACATAACTCTCCCCCAAGCAACGCCACTTCGAGCGGTTCTGTGCTTCCCGCCTCCAGCGGATTATTGCGGCCTACAGGAGGTCATCGGTCTACCTTGTAAGGCCTTCTAACGCTACGTCTTCAGAACCTTTCGGCCCCATTGGTCATCTGTTCTGCTAACAATGTGCCCTGCCTACTGCCACTTAAGTTTGGCAATTCTTCGGGCTATGTCGGTTTCCTCGGTTCTCCTGCGGATCTCTTCATTTCTAATTCCATCAAAACTCCGAAACTCGAAGCATAGCCCTCTCCATGGATATTTAATCATTAAATAAAATAATAAAAATATTAATAAAAAAACCTACTCGAATATCCTATTATGATGCTGAAAACAGTTAAAACATAAATCATAAATTTTACAGAATGTAGAATATAAAAATAAATCAAGCAATTCATTCATAAAACATTTAAAAATATTATGCAGGCCAAAGTTATACTATTATAGTGGTGTCGTCAAATAGAAAAGTTTTAGCATAGCGCCGTAATATTTTAAAGTTCCCAACTGGAACTGGGACAAACATAGATTATGTAGAAACCGGGCTAAGGAGAGAACTGCAGATGCTAATTCAAGCATATGAGTTGATTTCTATACATACTAATATTATTAATATGAAAGTGTACAGTCTCAGCAATAATGTGTACTTAAAGAGTCTTTAAGTACACATCTTCTCGTCGTTCGTCGTTCTTCGTCTTTAATAAAGACTGAGCAACGTTTAAAAGTAAGTTTCCCCTACTGTTTTGATTGTTACTTTATGTTGTTACGAACATAGTATTTAAAAATCCATACCATTATTTAATAGGTCATATCTCAAAGTTGCAATCGTTATTCTACGAGGAAATCGCATTTGAATTTTTCTAAGTGTTTAAAAAGGTAAAAAGAAAAGTAAAACGTGCGCTTCCCTGGTGCGCAGGGTGTGGGTGGCTCCAACAGTGTCATAAGCATGGGTGCGAGTCGCCTGGACTGTGTATACGTGGGTCGCTGTTGTGCCGTCTCTCATGGGATGCCGCAACGGTGACCAACCGTTATTTCTTGTATTGTTTTCCTTGTTTTTGTTTAGTGTCTGTGCTTACTAACATAGTCGTAAGTTTTACTAACATTCTTGTTGAGTCCTTGTTACTCTAATTAAGAAAATTCTATTCAATTCTATACATAGGTATACATGTTCGTGACTGTAACTCTGTCTGCCCACCTTTCAGTTTCTTACGTTATCACTCACGGCTAAACCGATTTTAATGAAAGGTATACAGGGTGACTTGTAATTAGAGCACAACCTTGTAAGGGGATATAGTACAGGTCATTTGCAACAACTTTTGTAGGAACACTCATATGCAAAAGTGCACCAACATTGAGTTATAATTTTTTTCGTGTTATTTTGAAAAACTCTTATGGGGTAACCTTAAAAAATTAATAAATAGAAAACTTGACATAATTTTGTTTATTTTCTTTTTATTATTTAGTCTATAACGTTCCAGTTACATGTCAGCATCATCAAATGTACATTATTGACATTATTCTAGACACAGTGCTCCAAAATCCAAAAAACTTAAACAAATTTTACTGGCATTATTACACAAAACAGCCTGTTTAAAAAAAAATCACTATGACACTTACTCTGCGTATTATTAAAAAAACATCTACATTTCATAAGCTATCAAATGAGATATAAAACCCTAACATAGCTAGTCCAATAGGGAAGATATTCGCATAACAAAGGCGCACGGCCAAAAAAAGGTCTGTTTCTACCTGCTCTACTAAGCAGGTAAAAACAGCCGGTCATTGTTTAATCTCTTTTGGGTTGTTTAGGTTAGTCCGTCCTTGTGATTCGTTGCGATCGGATGCTTTTGTGTGTGCTCTGCAGTTTTGTTTTATCTCTGACGACCCGGCTTGTGACTGTTTTTGTGATTGATTGCTCTCCTGACGACTTGGCTTTTCAACTGGTTTCCGTGTGTTATGCTCATCTGTGGTTTTGGCGCGTATCAAGGACTATGGCTCAAAGACAACGGGCAAATTTTACGAATGAAGAATATGCCGATATTCTGTACACTTACGGCGTAGCTAGAGGCAATGCTTTAGCTGCCCAGCGCGAATATCAACAGAGATACCCCAATCGCCGTTTACCTGATGTAGGCGTGTTTTCTCGAGTTTATCGACGAGCCCGGGAGACTGGACGCTTTCAAAGACGTCAAGGTATGTAATAAAAAATGTAATTTAATAAATAATTGCGATTAAATTGCAAGTTTACAGCCAACAGCTGCTTAAGCACTTTAGATTTTGTACCTTCTTAGAGAGTTAAACACAGTTCAACTGTCAATCGTGATTTGCTTCTGGCTGTACCTACTTACGTAGTACCGGAAAAAAAAAGATAGTTTTCTCCGAAATGTTTTTGTTATTGCAATTTAACTTCGTAAGCAAACAAAGGCCTGACTTGGGTTATCATTTTTAAAAAATTGTAAGTGCATTCAGTATTAGCTGCGTGTTTCCACTTAGACCGTCATTTCATTACCAATAACAATAGTATTAAATTGTGGCGGGTGAATTCTTTGTAAACACTTGCAAAGCAGGTGCGGTACGTACAGATACTTTCCCTATGTTATCTTCCTTCATTTTTAATAATTATTAATTTGTACAAAATAATTATAAAACCACGTATTTTTATTTATTATTTTAGAACAATTTAATAAATAAATTTTGTCATTGTATTTCAGTCAAAATGGCTTCTTGGCCGAAATGGCTCCTTTAAAACTGAATAGGCTTTGGTTTATTACCCCTATTGTTTACCGCAATTGATTATTTAAATTAGTTTTTTTTATCAGGCGATGCGGGCAGACCTCGAATATACCGTGCTGATGATGAAGAAGAAATCCTACGTCATTTTCAACGGGAACCTAACATCTCTACAAGACAAGTG
Organism: Brachylomia viminalis; assembly: GCA_937001585.2. NCBI lineage: Eukaryota > Metazoa > Arthropoda > Insecta > Lepidoptera > Noctuidae > Brachylomia > Brachylomia viminalis. The sequence goes on from OW443299.2 coordinate 19,865,770, forward strand.
GCCAATTTACTTGGAATATCACAGTATAAAGTGTGGAAAGTGGTCCATGAATCTGGGCGTCATCCATATCACTACACTCCAGTGCAAGTCCTGGAAGGCCGTGATCCTGTTGCAAGGGTCCAATTTTGCAGATATCTGCTAAACTGCGACATAGAGGACCCAAATTATTTAAAACAAATTTTGTGGACCGACGAATCAAAATTTGACAAAGATGGAATCACAAATTACCATAACACTCATTTCTGGGAAGAAAAGGCGGTGGGAAATCCAAAAAAAAAACGACCGAAAGGATCGCAACGAAGATTTTCACTAAATGTGTGGATGGGAATTATTAACAATAATTTGATTGGGCCCTTTTTTCTGCCAGACAACTTAAACGGTGAATATTATGAACACTTTTTAAGAAATGTTTTACCTGAATTACTGGAGGACATACCTTTAGCCACCTTGCGTGCTATCAGGTTTCAACACGACGGGTGTCCAGCTCACTACAGACGACAAATCAGAGACTGGCTAGACGAAAATTATACCAATAATTGGATCGGTAGAGGAGGGCCCATACCTTGGCCAGCAAGAAGCCCAGATCTGACGCCAATGGACTATTACGTCTGGGGACATATGAAAACGTTGGTTTATGTCGATAATCAGCCTGTCCTAGATATTGACGAGTTAAGACGGCGAATCATTTTGGGAGCTGACCAAATTCGAGCAAATCTCAGCACTGCGGTGGTGAAAAGCGAATTGAGGAAAAGGATGCGAATTTGCGTGCGTAACGGTGGGAGTCATTTCGAAAATGAGATTTAAGTGAATGACTGAGGATGACTAGAGAACGTCAATTCTACAACACACTTTTAAAATTTCCTAATTTTAGATCTTTTTGTCTCTTTTAATAAGAGAAGTTTGAAGTAAGGACCAGCTACCCTAAAAATTTTAAAATTAAAATCAAGTTAAAATGTGTTGTAAAATTGTCACCACTAAGTGCGTGGATCACATTCTACTTAAATTTGTATTTATTGTGTTTTAAACATTATGGCCATTAATTTGCGAAACTTTCGATATTCCAGCCTGTTCTATTCTTTGGCTAATATCTTTAATGTTAAACTAGCTATGTCAGACTTTTACACCTCATTTGAAAGCTTATGAAATGTAGATGTTTTTTTAATAATACGCAGAGCAGGTGCCATAGTGAGTTTTTTTTAAACAGGCTGTTTTGTGTAATAATGCCAGTAAAATTTGTTGAAGGTTTTTGGATTTTGGAGCACTGTGTCTAGAATAATGTCAATAATGTACATTTGATGATGCTGACATGTAACTGGAACGTTATAGACTAAATAATAAAAAGAAAATTAACAAAATTATGTCAAGTTTTTTATTTATTAATTTTTTAAGGTTACCCCATAAGAGTTTTTCAAAATAACACGAAAAAAATTATAACTCAATGTTGGTGCACTTTTGCATATGAGTGTTCCTACAAAAGTTGTTGCAAATGACCTGTACTATATCCCCTTACAAGGTTGTGCTCTAATTACAAGTCACCCTGTATAGATCTTGGAGTTAATTTTGACTATAAGCTTCTGTTTGATGCATGTTACGGACGCCGAACTCACCGTAGAATTACGTAGTATAAACCTGTGTACAATAGCATTATTTTGTAGAAACATACTCGTACCCTAGAATAAGAAAATCTTTGTAATTAGTCACGGGGTTTGGCCTCCGACGGGCTGGACAAGTCGAAACCTGTTGGAGATCAGGCATGAACCAAAGTGGCCGCATTAGTGGGTCGCCAGGAATAATAATAAACTTTGTAGTAGGGCACCCACTACTTGTGCCCATGTACCGGACTATAATAGGAGGCCAAAATCCCTTGTAAAATCAGTTCGCTTCAAGCGTTCGCTTCAAGAGTTCGCTTCAAGAGTTCGCTTCAAGAGTTCGCTTCAAGAGTTCGCTTCAACAGTTCAACCACAGTACTACAAGAATAAACCAGAACAAGTGACCAAGTCTTTCATTGAAGAACAACCATACAGTCCACACCTTACAGTCTGGTCCAATCGAGCCGGATCAAGGAAAAAGGAATCTGCGACTTGGAAAAGGAATTATTCGTAAGTTGAACCAGTTATAACTCACCTGCATATCTCCGCTGTGTATTCTACTGTGTGCCGTCAACCGAACGTGATTGTAGTTACCCGTAGTCAAGGTGACTTAGTAGAATTGGAAGAACAGCGGCGGGCCCTAGAACGAAGGGACCAAGAGTTGCTAACATCAGTGCGTCGCCGGGAAGCGGAACGAATAGAACGAGAGCGACTAAGACGACTATCACTCGACCCACCGGCGTCACCGCAAGTCGAAAGTATGACTGGACCTACCACCGCCGAGGACATCGCTACCGCAGGACCATCGGGACAGCGACGAACAAGATCGCCGCCACGCTCAGTGAGATCGAACGCGAGTGCGACTACGCGGCTACGATTGGTCGAACTTGAGGCGGCCGAGAAACTAGCAACCATTCGACGAAAGGAACTAGAAATTGAAGCAGATTTGGTGAAGAAGAGATTGGCTGCCGAGGTCTCTGTGATACAAGACGACCAGGAAAGCGTCCATGAAGATCTACTTCGAGAAGAAATCCAGCACCAGAAGGTGGACCAATGGCTACGCACCCACCCCCTCAGTACACGGGGGGAGGGGGGCGCGAACGCAGAAGCCAAAGAAGACCCAAAGCAGCAACGCTTTGATGTACCACGAGGAAGATCGCCGACGCCAACGAGAGCCAGAAACAGCATTGACCAACTAGCTGCGACCCTGGAGAAGATGGCTAGACCACGACTTCGGCACACAGATCTACCGACTTTCTCTGGTGCAGCCAGCGAGTGGTTACCATTCAAGGCAGCCTACTATGACACGACCAATATGTACAACGTGTCACCGGCAGAGAACCTCCAGCGACTAAGAAGTTGCCTCAAAGGCGAAGCACGAGACACAGTATCGGCTCTTCTACACGCGGCCACAGAACCAGACGCTGTCATGAAAACGCTGGAACAGTGCTTTGGCCGACCAGAGGTGATCATAGACAAAGCAATGGATGACCTGAAGAAGATGCCAAAACCTAGTGCCAGTGCCAGTGACATAAATAGTTTCGCGGTTAAAATCCAAAATACGATATGTGTGTTAAAGACAATCGATCGCAAGGGATACCTCTATAATCCCTTGCTAACCCGGGAAGTGCTTGAAAAGTTAAGTCCCCATCTCCGATCTCGATGGTGCGACTACGCCTGTGACAACGAAGGGACAGCAGAGCCCGAGATAGTGACGCTGTCTCGCTTCTTAATGCGAGAAGCGGACAGGGCGTTACGTTATACATACGCCCCAACAACGAGTACCGCAACCGCCATTCACAAGAAGGAGACCAGGCCTGCCATAACCCTGAAAAAGAAGCCCAATACAGTGTACGTCACGGTTGAAGGGACCGAAGAAGATCAGTGCCCCAGTTGCAAGCAAAGTCACGTATTGACTCAGTGCCCGAAATATAAGGCACTGACCGTGGACCAGCGCTGGGAACTAGTGAAGGAACATAAGTTATGTTTCAAGTGCGCCCAGAAGAAACACAGGCGTATCATGTGTAAAGCAAGACCGTGCGGTGTGAACCAGTGCCGCCGGCCTCACCATGCCACGCTGCACCAAGAAAGGAAAGAGTCGCCCGAAGAACATTCAGCGACTGAACATAAGTCTGAAGAACCAACGAAGCAGGAGGCAGTCATGTCGGTGGCTACCCTACCAGCTGCCGGCCCGAAGACTGTCCTCCTCAAAATGTGCCCCGTAATCATCGCAGGTCCACGGGGGGAGGTGAAGACTCACGCACTCTTCGACGAAGGAGCCACCATCACCCTCATTGACGAAGACCTGGCTGCGAGCATCGGAGCAGAAGGGATGGCACAACCACTGCACATCCATGGAGTAAACATGTCTTCGCGAGAGCAAGACAGCAAGATCGTCACAGTGCAAGTGAGAGGAATAAGCGAGATCAGTGCACCACACAAGCTTCAGGCAAGAACGTTGAAGAACCTGAGACTTCACCAGCAGTCAATCCCAGACACTCTGCTAGAATATGAGCACCTACGCGACCTCCCACCAGACGAGGTGTGTTATGCACCAACACGCCCCGGACTCCTAGTAGGGACAGACCACTGGGAGTGCATCGTGTCAAGAAAACTCAGAGTCGGCGGCCCCAACCAGCCAGCTGCATCCCTAACGAAGCTTGGCTAGGTAGTACATGGGACCGCACCACGAAGCATCATCATAAACGAAGATAACGTGCTGCATCTCTATGAAAGCGAGAAGCAGCGACACGACCACCAGCGGCTTCACGACCTAGTGGAAACCCACTTTAAAATAGAAGCACTAAGTATTGCACGAGAACCACGCGTGAGCGACGCTGACCAACGAGCGGTAGCCATCGTCGAAAGAACCACGAAGAAGATCGACGGTGGCTACGAAGTCGGATTGCCATGGCGACACGATGACGTCACCATGCCACCCAGCTACGGTGCAGCACTCCGCCGATTAAAGAAAATCGAGCAGAAGATGGACGCGTCACCCGACTTCACCGAGCAGTACAGCGCCCAAATAAACAACCTACTGGAGAAGGGGTATGCAGTGCCATGTGACGGCACAGAACAATCAAGTGACGTCTGCTGGTACCTGCCCCATTTCGCCGTACAGAACCCAAACAAACCCGGCAAGCAAAGGTTAGTGTTTGACGCAGCGGCAAGAAGCCATGGCGTGTGCCTGAATGATAGGCTACTGGAAGGCCCGGATCTGCTGCTATCGCTACCGGGAATCATATTCCGTTTCCGTGAGAAAGCGATAGCAGTAACGGCAGACATCCAAGAAATGTTCTTACGCATCAAAATGAGAACTGAAGATCAACCAGCCCAGCAGTTCCTGTGGAGAGGCACCGACAGAACAAAGCCCCCGCGCCACTACAAGATGACGAGCATGTTATTTGGCGCAGCCAGCTCTCCATACATGGCCCATTATGTCCGCAATCACAATGCAGACATACACGGGAATGAATACCCACACGCGCTAGAAGCCATTAAGAACAGCCACTACATGGATGACCTGGTGGCCAGCTATGATGACCAGGAAGAAGCCCTGAAGGCAATACAAGAAATAAGACAGGTGCACGCAGTCGCCGGGTTTACTCTGCGTGGATGGAGCACGAACCACGAGACAGTGCTAGGCGACGTACCCCGGGATCTGCATGCCACCATTCCCACACAACTGGGAGGAGAGAAGCCCGCGAACAAGATACTCGGGCTGTACTGGAACGCCGAACGGGACGAACTCGGGTTCAATACCTCAATGAACCGAGTCCCCGCTCCGGTACGAGAACGGAAGCGCCCACCGACAAAGAGAGAAGCACTCAGCGCAGTAATGTCCATCTACGACCCTCTAGGACTGCTGAGCCACTTCACAATAAGAGCAAAAATTATATTGCAGAGTCTGTGGCGTCTCCAAATAACGTGGGACGAGCCGATACCGGAAGAGGAGAACGAACTCTTCGCAACCTGGCTCGCTCAAATCACCGACATCTCGCAGCTTCGACTACCTAGAAGCTACACGTCGAAGAAGTACAAGGACATAGAACTACATGTCCTATGTGACGCGAGTGAACAAGCCTACGCAGCCGTGGCCTACTGGAGAATAATGAACTGCGACGACACCGTGAGCATAGTGTTGGACGCCGCCAAAGCTAAGGTGGCGCCACGACAAGCGCAAACTATTCCCAGGCTGGAACTACAAGCAGCGGTCATAGGTGCCAGGCTCGCTGACACAATCCGAAAGGAACACCGCATCGAGGTCAGCAGAACTGTGTACTGGACAGACTCTTCCACCGTCGTGCACTGGATAAAGCACGACATGCGACGATACACGCCGTTCGTTGCGCACCGACTGGGAGAAATCGCCGAGCTCACTTCAAAGGAAGAATGGCGTTGGCTACCAACCGATCACAACGTAGCCGACGACGCCACCCGACTTACCAACGCACCGATTCACATAACCGATCGGTGGTTCCAGGGGCCTAGCTTCTTATACTTACCCGAGGAGCAATGGCCCGGGAAAACGCCACCCGCTGTAGACAGCGAACAAGGAGTCCTGCACATCGCCGAGGCTCCACGAGACAGCTGGTTACCTGACGCTGCCCGCTTCTCCAAATACGAGACGCTAGTGAGAACGGCGGCAAGAGCCCTGGCGTTCATCGATATATGTCGACGCGCGGCTACGAGACTGGAACACAGACACATCCAGCGCGCCGAGAAAGAACTCCTGCAACGAACGCAGCAGGAAAGTTTCGGCGAAGAAATGAAGCGGATGCAGTCAGCTCGTCCTCTCCCGAAGACGAGCAGACTGTACAAACTCGATCCTGTACTGGAAGACGGCCTCCTGCGGGTACGAGGCCGCATTGAGGCATCAGCAGCACCACAAGAAGCAAAGCGGCCGATTATATTAGATGGCCGCCACAGAATAACAAAACTTCTGGTGCTGCGAGAACACTGCGCAGCGGGTCACGCCAACCGAGAGCGCGTGACCAACGACCTACGTCAACGGTACTGGGTCATACATCTGCGACCCACCGTACGCACGATCGAGAAAAGCTGTGCTTACTGCAAGAGACAGAAGGGGACGCCACAAGCGCCAGCCACGGGAGACCTGCCACACGCCCGCCTAGACCCTTTCCACCGCCCGTTTACTAACTGCGGGGTGGATTACTTTGGACCAATGATGGTCAAGGTGGGCCACCGTCGTGAAAAGAGGTGGGGTGCCCTATTCACGTGCCTCACCTCCCGCGCCATGCACATTGAACTAGTCGCATCCCTTTCAACGGACTCTGCAATAATGGCATTGAGAAGAATGGCTGCACGCCGGGGTTGGCCGCGACTCATGTACTCAGATAACGCGACCAACTTCCGCGGGGCTGACCAGGAGCTCCGCGCCGCCTACGCCGAGTGGCTGCCCGACCTGAACGACGAAGGGCTGCATCATCGAATGGAATGGCGGTTTATACCTCCAGGCGCGCCCAATCAAAGCGGCGCATGGGAAAGGATGGTACGCTCCGTCAAGGCGGCCCTCAAAGTCACCCTACGAGAGAAAGCACCCGCTGAAGAAGTCCTCAGCACGCTCCTCGCTGAAGCAGAATTCTCCATAAACGCACGACCCTTGACCCATGTCAGCGTGGACCCGAACGATCCCGAGGCCTTGACCCCCAACCACTTCCTGTTGGGGTCTTTTAATGGCCTACCTATGACAGGGCCGTGCAAGGAGGACGACCGACGAGCATGGCGAGCTAGCCAAGCGCTCGCCGACCACTTCTGGCGGCGCTGGCTACGGGAGTATCTGCCCACATTGGTACCCCGCGGCGAACCGAAGAACAAAGCGAGGCCGCTACAAATTGGCGACGTGATCCTGGTGGTCGACAACACGCTGCCCCGGAACACCTGGCCGATGGGGATCGTGGAGCGCACGCACCCTGCGGCTGACGGCAGCGTCCGAGTAGTCGAAGTACGGACCAGAACCGGAATCTTCCGACGCCCGGTGAGCAAACTCGTCGTCCTGGAGAAAAAAGAAGAGGCTTCGCGAGCTACGCCGGGAGGAGAAATGTTACGGACGCCGAACTCACCGTAGAATTACGTAGTATAAACCTGTGTACAATAGCATTATTTTGTAGAAACATACTCGTACCCTAGAATAAGAAAATCTTTGTAATTAGTCACGGGGTTTGGCCTCCGACGGGCTGGACAAGTCGAAACCTGTTGGAGATCAGGCATGAACCAAAGTGGCCGCATTAGTGGGTCGCCAGGAATAATAATAAACTTTGTAGTAGGGCACCCACTACTTGTGCCCATGTACCGGACTATAATAGGAGGCCAAAATCCATTGTAAAATCAGTTCGCTTCAAGAGTTCGCTTCAAGAGTTCGCTTCAAGAGTTCGCTTCAAGAGTTCGCTTCAACAGTTCAACCACAGTACTACAAGAATAAACCAGAACAAGTGACCAAGTCTTTCATTGAAGAACAACCATACAGTCCACACCTTACAATGCACATAATAATAACATAGTTAACCGGGCTTCTAAAGCCGTGGGTTTTATTTTAAGGGTCTCTTCAGATTTTAAGAATAAAAGAAGAATGTCAAAACAATGAAAATTGTATATTGTGCGTTTGTCCGTAGCCACCTTGAATATGCTTCTCCGGTTTGGAATCTAAATTATAATGTATAAATTAATCGGCGAGAAGGTATTCAAAGGCGATTTTTGAAGTACACTCAATATCGCTCAAATACCTATCCCCGAATTATATAATTCGGTGTAATAAAAATCATATTCTGCCTCTACACGAGCGAAGGAAAATTGCAGATCTTGCTTTCTTATTTAGCGTTATGAACGGATCTACTGCCGTTTCTGAGTTGATGGGCAAGATCGGGCTTCGTATACCGGGTGCATTTCTTCGGAGACCACGTCTTCTACATGTGCCTCCTCAAGTCAGAGCTATCTACCCGCTGGAGTGGATGAGGTGACCAAAGTCGCCGCATAGAAAGTGGCGCCGCACGCTAGCGTCCACTCGCGTAACCTTTTAATTAATCGAAATCCGATAAACTTTATTCAATTTTTCATTTTTAAAAGATCTGTGGCACACTGTATCCGATTGCTTAGTCGATTTCGTGCTTAAAAGCCGCGTATTCAGATGTATGACAACACTATAAGCGTTCAACCAAAAAAATCAAATAATTAAAAAAATATGGCGTCTTGTCAGTGACGTACGGACTCGCGCGTGTTTTGTTTACATGATAAATAATTTGTGTTTTAAGTGGGTTTTCAAGTGTTTGAAGTGCTATGGCCTGTTAAGTGTGTGATAAATATTATAGTGAAGTGAATTACTGCAGGATTTCAAGGTCGGTGAGTGAAAAAATATTACGTAATTTCGGTTTTATTCCACAACCGGCGCTGACCGATTCATGTTTATTGTTATTACGTGTATGTGTTTTCAGATCCTTATTTTAGTACAGTGTGTTATTCTAATACCACTACTTTTATAACAAAGTTGAAGCATTAAATAAGCTTTCCACAGGTACCAATATTTTTATTCTACGTATCAGATTTATATTTATAAAACAACATTTTGTTTCCATTGTCTTGGCGGCCATTGTTATTTTTTTGCCGTCGGCAAATTTTTTCAACTTTGCACGCTCGTAAATAGTACATATTGTACTAATGCTATGTGGTTTTATTAGTGTTTTGCGTTAAGTATATACACATAATGTATTTAAAACCTTAAACAATATAGGTCAACGCTCGTTTTTTCGAACTATAACCATTTATTTGAAAACAAAGTTACGTAAATACTATCGTACGTACGTATCGTACGTAGTGTTTACGTAAATACTATCCTATTTCAAACGAAACTCCGCTATCTTAAAGCCCCGTTCCTTACCATAACAAAAAACACAAGTGTTAGCACCATTCAAACAAACCCAAGTCGTAAAAATGCTTTATTTACATTATCGGGCGGCCGAGCGGCGCCCCGCCGCGCCGCGCGCGCCGGTGACGCATCTGGCATTCATCTGGCTCGATTATTTTTCCCGCGCTCTGCGACCGAGCGGCTATAGGCAGAACTCGTACGTGATAAGAGCTTGTCGTACTTTTAACATGGTGAGCCTCCTCGCGGCGTACCCTGGGCAACGTCAGCTCCCATTGCCCACCAGGTTTTGGTGGGCAATTGGGGGCTGGCGGCTAATCTTCAACGAACGAGGAAAGGTCATGGTTCCAATCACCGATCATGCTTGGTGGTCGGTGAAGGGAACCGGGCTACAGAGGGTCAATACGTCCACTCCTCCTCTGCTTTTAGAGTAAGTTGAGTGGGCATAGACGGAGAAGGGCCGCCGCTGCGGTGCAGGCGCACCAAAGCGGCGCGTGTTTCTCTCCTTGAGGAGTAGTCCTCGAGGAGTGAACTTTCGGCGGGTTCGCTGAGTCGGGTTGGCCGGACAGCGAACGGAGGCATGCCTAATGCCGCCGCCGGGGGCTTGGCTTAATTGCCTGGCCCAGAGGAAGGCTACCTCTAAGATAAAAAACCACCCAATCCTAAGCTTCGAAGCGCGGTGAGAGGATGCATGGCTGGAGGGAGTCCAGTCGTTAGCGCTTCCCCTGCAGAGCACCTGCCGCACTCTGCAGTATGTAGGCTTACCGGGCATCTAGGCTCTGCCCGGTGGACATATTTACCTATATTTACTCGTGGGATTTACTATGAAAAATAAATTAAAAAAAAATAACAAAAAGGACGTAGAGGAGGGGAGCGATGCGGGGTCGGAGTCCGACGCCGCATCTGGCGCAAAGGGCTCAAGCCAGAGCTCGGAGCGCGAAGTGGAGGGGGCTGCTGGGAGGAACCGAAGGTTCTTCCTGAAGCGCCCCAAATCGGGGGAGGGCCAGGGGTCGTCCTCCGAAGAGTGGACCTTGGGCCCCAAAAAAATCCACTCCAGCCGGAGGGGTGGGGCCCGGGAAAAAGGTTTGGGCAGAGGGCTCGCCACCCAGGAAGACGCCAAGGAGTTTAGCCGAGCCAGCCCTGCCGAGCCGGCCCAGCGAGCGGCCATGGAGGAGAACCACCCAGGAGTGACCGGCCGCAGGGCGGCCATGTCAGAGTCCTCAGGTGGTGAGCCGGTCGCCGCTGGCGGCTCCAACTCGGAGCGAGCGGGCAGGTTTGCGGAGGTCGTGGCAGCCGCGATAAAGGATGTGGCCGTGAAGAGGATTAAGTCCTCTAAAGACAAGGCCATATCCGCGGCCACGGCCTCCATTATAGCGGCAGCGGAGGCCATTCAACCTGGGCCTCCGTCGGACGTAATGTCCGAATTGCGGGCGGAGGTCGCCCGCTTGACAGCCGCCTTGGAGCTTCTCCGGAAGGAAAATGAGGAGCTCCGAGCTGACCTGGCCGGGCTGCGAGCAGCCGGCCCCAGGGAGGTGCCGCAGGAGGGGGCGCAGCAGCATGGGCAGGGACGGCCCGTGCCTGCGGAAGACCGGGTTCTGACCCTGGTGCGGCAGGAGCTGGCTGCCTTCCAGAGTCAGTTTTCCGCCCTGGAGGCCATTGTCTTGCGCCCCCCACTAGCGGCGAGCCAGCCGGCCGCGGGCCGGCAGAAGGCGGTCTCTTTTGCCGCCGTCGCAGCTGGCGCGGCCAAACCTGGCTCATCGGGGCAGAGGAAGGCCCTCTCCGTGCCGAAACCCGCGGGGCCGCCCATGCTCAAGGAGGGCGGGGCGGCTATACAGACGGCGAGGGTGCCGGCCCTGGCTGCAGGACGGCCGCCCCCACCTCCTATATCTCCTCCGGCTGGCGCCGAATGGCACGTAGCCGGGAAGAAGAGGAAGGCCGGTAAGGCGGCAAGGGCGGCCAAAAGGAAGGAGAGGCGGCAGCGGCAAAAAGCGCGAAGCGTTGCGGCTAGGCTCCGCGCCCCGAAATCCGCAGCTGTAGTGATTACGCTACAGCCGGAAGCGGAAAAGAAGGGCGTGTCCTACCGCGACGTGCTAGCCAAGGTAGGGAAGGCGGTGAGCCTCGAGGAGATCGGCGCCACCGAAGGCATCCGGGTGAGGCTCACGGCGACTGGGGCCCGGATGCTCGAGATCCCCGGTGCGGCCAGCGGCCCGGCCGCTGACGCTCTGGCCGAAAGGCTTAGGGCGTCCTTAAATGCGGACGAGGCCCGAGTGTCCAGGCCCACCAAGTGCGCTGACATGCGCATCCTGGGCCTGGACGACTCGGTGACGGAGGGAGAGGTGGTGGCCGCCGTCGTTAGGACTGGAGGGTGCTCTGCCGAGCAGGTGAGGACAGGCACCATCGGTCCTGATTTCAAGGGGATGCGAGCCGTTACGGTGAGCTGCCCCGTGTCGGCGGCCAAAAAAATAGCCGAGGGCCGTAGGTTACTGGTGGGCTGGGTTTCCGCGCAGGTGAAACTGCTGGAACCCAGACCTCTGAGGTGCTTCCGCTGCCAGGTGGGCAACCACGTGGGAGCTAAATGCACCTCGGAGGTGGACCGCAGCCACCACTGCTTCCGCTGTGGTCAGCCCGGTCACAAAGCCGGGTCTTGTAATGCCGCGCCGCACTGCACCGTATGTGCGGCAGCTGGCAAGCCAGCCGATCACCGGATGGGGAGCAAGGCCTGCGCTCCACCCGCCAGAGCTAGGGGCAGGGGCAAGCCCTCCGCCACCGCCGTCACTGCCGCAGCCGCCGCCACTGCCGTTGCCGCTGCCGCCTCGACCGCCGTCGTCGCCGCCGTCACCGATGCGGCGGGGCCCTCACAGAGGGCTCGGGAGGAGGCTGACATGGAGTGCCAATAACGGCCCCATTACGCCTCCTCCAGGCGAACATCAACCACTGCGCCTCCGCTCAGGATCTGTTGCTCCAGAGCATGGCGCAGTGGTCGATTAACATCGCCGTGGTCGCTGAGCCGTACTTTGTCCCGCCCAGGGATGACTGGGTGGAGGACCTGATCGGCTCAGTGACCCTAATTTCGTCGGCCGCCGCCGGTACTCCGTCCCTCGAGGCAGTCACGAGGGGACGGGGTTGCGTGGCAGCACGGTTTGGGGAGATTGTAGTGGTGGGGGTATACTTCTCCCCGAACCGAACTCTTGCCGAGTTCCACAACTCCCTTGCGGAGTTGAAAGTCGTCGTCGTCGGGTTCCGTTCCCTCCCCGTGCTCGTCCTCGGGGATTTCAATGCCAAGAATCTGGCTTGGGGTTCCCGATATACGGACACACGGGGCAGGATGGTGGAGGACTGGGCTCTGGAGACAGGCCTGGTCGTCCTAAATCGGGGTTCTGTCCCCACGTGTGTGCGGATGCGGGGTGAATCGGTGGTGGACATCTCGTTCGCCAGCCCCGCTCTGTCACCGCGTGTCCTTGACTGGCGCGTAATAGAGGGGGTGGAGACCTATTCCGACCACCGGTACATCCGGTTTGACGTCTCCGCCCAGACCTCGAGCGCGCTGGTCCGACAGGCCCCGAGTGGTCCGCGGTGGGCGCTGAAGCAGCTGGACCGGGAGCTCCTCCTGGAAGCCTCGATCGTGCAGGCCTGGGTGTCATCACCGGACAGGCCTGCTGACATCAACGTCGAGGCGGAGTGGTTCCGGGAGGCCATGTCCGAAATATGTGACGTGGCAATGCCCCGGGCCCAGCCCGGACGCGCTCAGCGCCAGGTGTGCTGGTGGTCGCCAGAGTTGACGACTTTACGCAGTGCGTGCGTCGCTGCGCGACGCCGGTACACCAGGCACCGCAGGCTCCGTATTCGCCCTCCGGATACGGAAGCCATTCAGGCGGAGCTGTACGAGGGGTACAGAGCGGCGAAGACCGCCCTCCAAGCGGAGATCCTGCGGGCCAAGGGACTGGCCCGCGAGGAGTCGCTGGAGACTCTGAACAGGGACCCGTGGGGACGCCCCTACAAATTGGTGCGTGAGAAGCTCCGCCCATGGGCTCCCCCGCTGACGCAGAGTCTCCGGCCCCAGCTCGTGGAGGACGTGGTGAGCACTCTGTTCCCTTCTAGAGGGGACCATATCTCCCCGCCCATGGCTCCGCCTACTGCGGTGCTGAATGCGGACCACACCGCCGACGACGACGACGATGCTCCGGAGGTGACCGAGGTAGAGCTGCGAGTGGCGGTACGTAGGCTGAGTGCTAAAAATACCGCCCCAGGACCCGATGGCTTACCTGGGAAAGCCTGGGTCCTGGCCTCGGAGGCTCTCGGGCCTCGACTAAGGGGGCTCCTAAGCGCATGCATGGAGAGGGGCCAGTTCCCACTTCGTTGGAAGACGGGGAAACTGGTCCTCATCAAGAAGCCGGGGCGCCCAGCGGACTCTCCGTCTGCTTACCGGCCCATCGTGCTGCTCGACGAGGTGGGCAAGCTCTTTGAGAGAGTCATTGCAGACCGCCTCGTCGGGCGGCTGGTGCAGGTGGGGCCGGATTTGGCGGAGAGCCAGTTTGGCTTCCGCAGGGGGCGCTCTACGGTGGACGCCATCATGCGCGTGCGGGCCCTCACGACGGGGGATGCGGTGGCCCGGGGTGGGGTCGTCTTGGCGGTGTCTCTAGACATCGCCAATGCCTTCAATACCCTGCCCTGGAGTTGCATCAGGGAGGCACTCCGGTATCACCGGATGCCGACCTACCTCTGTCGTGTGGTCGAGGCCTATTTGACGGACAGGGCCGTCATCTACCCCGGTCACCAGGGAGTGTGGAACCGGCAAGAGATGTCGTGCGGTGTCCCACAGGGATCGGTCCTGGGGCCGCATCTGTGGGATATCGGCTACGACTGGGTGCTGCGCGCCGACCTCCCCAGCAGCGTCAGCGTGGTTTGTTACGCTGACGACACGCTGGTCCTGGCGCAGGGGAGGTCGCACCAGGCGGCGGCCGAACTAGCGACACGCGGGGTTGCGACAATCGTCGAGAGGATCCGGCAATTGGGACTCGAGGTGGCTCTGCACAAGTCCAAGGCTATGTGTTTTCATGGTCCTCGGAACGCGCCACCGTCGGGTTCCCAAATAACGGTAGGAGGGGTTCACATCGGCGTCGAGTCGACGATGAAGTACCTGGGACTCGTCCTCGACAGCCGGTGGAACTTCGTGGAGCATTTCCGACGTTTGGCTCCCAGACTGGAAAGGGCCGGGGCTGCCTTGAAGCGGCTCCTGCCCAATCTAGGGGGGCCAAACGCCTCCTGCCGGAGGCTCTACGCGGGGGTCGTGCGGTCCATGGCCCTTTACGGGGCACCGGTGTGGGCGCGTTCCTTGAGGCGGCGGCCAGCCCGCTGGTTGAACGCGCCCCAAAGGGTCATGGCCATCCGGCTGGTCCGGGGATACCGTACGGTCTCCGGTGAGGCGGCGAGCCTCCTTGCCGGATTACCGCCATGGGATCTGGAGGCAAAAGTCCTCTCGCACGTTTGGGAGTGGCGCGAGGAGGCGAAACGCCGGGGCGTAGCTCCGCTGCCGCGAGAAATCACGGTACAGCGGACAGAGCTCCGGCGGGATCTCAGGGCGGCATGGAGAGTGCGATTGTCGCAACCCAGCGCTGGGCACGCCACAATTGCGGCGATAAGTCCCCTCTTTGAGGAGTGGCTTGAGAGGCGCCACGGCGTCCTCACCTTCCGCCTGACGCAGGTCCTCACCGGACACGGTTGTTTCGGGAGGTTCCTGTTCCGGATAAGGCGGGAGGAAACGCCCGGGTGTCACCATTGTGTGGATCGCCCGGAGGACACGGTGGAGCATACGGTGGAGGTCTGCCCGGCTTGGGCTGAGCACCGCCGTGTCCTCGTGGAGGCGATTGGCGGCGGCGATCTCTCGCGTCCGGCCTTGGTCCAGGCCATGGTACGGAGCGTAAGGGGTTGGGAAGCCGTCACCTCCTTCTGCGAAGCAGTAATGTTCGCAAAGGAGGAGGCGGAACGCGTGAGGGAGAGGCAAAATTTGCGCCCTCACGCCCCTAGCCGCCGCAGGAGACGCCCTGGGCGTCGGGAATCGCAGGCCGATTCCCGGCCACCGTAGGCGCGGGCTTGCGAACGGCGAGCAATGGGCAGCTCGCCGTTCGGTAAGGACCAGGCCCGGGTCGACGGCGCGTTGTGTTCCACGCGCGCCTCAAAGAGATGTCAGCACCAATGACGGGGTTTGCTAGGACCGATGCCTGCTAGGGTTGCGGAAAAGTCCAAGAGGGTTACCGTGGCCCCTGGCACAGGCAACTGAAGGAACACGGGTGGGTTTTAGTCAGTAAGAGTCTGACACGCCCTCCTGCTCTGCCCAGAGCGGGAGAAGTTATTTGATGATTTCCCACCCACAAAAAAAAAAAAAAAAAAAAAAAAAGGATGTCGAGGTTGATTTAGATTTATTTACTAGTAGCGTTAAGGAAGTAAAGAAAAGTTTGACCAATTGTTTTTTCGATGTATAACCATTATTTTTTTTTCTCTCCATATTTTTTTTTTTGAGCGTTTGCGTTTCTCTTTCGTCGCTTTGTTCGCGTATAAATGTTTATGTTACTCACATAAATCGTTAGTGGAAGCTTGTAATTGGCCATCGTTTACACATTGTACCTACTATAGTCCATTTATTATAGCATTAGAAATAAGAGGCTCGCAGAAGCAGGAGTGCAAAACATTTAATTTAAAAGTTAAGTTTAACATTACTTTGATAACAGATAACAGTACTCAAAATACCTAAACAAACGAAATAAGTATTTTTAAAATTATGCTTTATTTATAATACCATCTTCATCACACATTTCAAACTTAAATAATCGCATATTCGCTTGGTTGTAACCAAAGTAATTTAAGTTGTTGTTGTAATTTAAGTTTAATTACGAAATAGTAGATGTTTGAATGTGTTCTGGTGTGTTCGACGTTACTGTTCAGCTACTACTTTTTGGGCTTTTCAATGGGTTTTTTGATATATAAAATAACAAGTTATCGTTGCAATGGTCGTTAGCGAATGTAATTAACTTAATAAAAAGTATACAGCAATCGAGGGAAAAGGGACGGGAACAAACGGGCCAATCACAACAAGCTATCACGTCACTTAGCTGTGCTGTGATTGGCTTACGATGACGCGACCCAATGCCGTTTGGATATTCATCCCAAACATGCCCGCGGCCTTGAAAGCTTCAGCTTACTACTGAGTTTTCTATTTACTCCTCTTCGACCAGAGGGCAGATCTTCGTGTATGGCCGTCTCACGATGCCTGATGATGTCTGAATGTCTGCTACTCGTGAGATACCATCGTTGCCAGGTATCGTCTTCATGATCCGACCCAATTGCCATTTCAACGGTGGAAGGTTGATGTCTTTAATAATGACAAGCGTGTCAGGTTTTAGCTCTGCCATATTTTTCCTCCATTTGGTTCTAGTTTGTAGCTCCGAGATGTATTCCTTGGCCCAGCGCGACCAGAACTGCTGCCGGATCTGTTCCACTCTCTGGTAGCGAGTCAATCGATGAACAGGTAAGTCTCGCAGGTCATCTTCACAGACTGGTGCGGTTAGTGGTCGTCCGATCAAAAAGTGTCCAGGGCTAAGGGGAAGATAGTCTCGAGGATCCGAAGACAATGGAATCATTGGTCGAGAGTTCAACATCGCTTCGATTTGACATAATACTGTAGTGAGTTCCTCGAAGGCTAAGTGAGCGTTGCCCATTACTCGGCGAAGATGGTACTTGCATGATTTGACCCCAGCTTCCCACAGGCCACCGAAATGCGGGGAATATGGGGGAATAAAAGAAAATTGAATTTGTTGACCCCTTGCGTAGTCAATAATGTCTTTCCTACATTTTAATAAAAACTGAGCAAAATCATTACTTAAGCCTACAAAATTGCGTCCATTGTCCGAAAATATTTCTGACGACTTCCCGCGCCGTGAAATGAAACGCTTAAGCGCAAGTAAGTATGCATCAGAAGAGAGGTCACTAACTAATTCCAAGTGGACTGCGCGCGTCGTGAAACAGATAAACAGACAAATGTATGATTTGATTAGTTTCGCGCCTCTGCCCTTACGATTTTGTATGAGCACCGGCCCTGCGTAGTCTACACCTGTGCGAATAAACGGAAAGCTAGCGGTTACCCGTTCTTTAGGCAGGTTGCCCATAAGTGGGCTTAATGTTTTACCTCGAATGCGCTTACAGACCACACATTGTTGAGTCACCTTCTTAGCTAGGTTTCTACCTGACAGTGGCCACCAATTTTCGCGCAAACGGTATAGTAACGCTTGAAGTCCGCAGTGCATAGATTGGTTGTGTTCGTGCCTAAACAATAAAAGTGTAAAATGATGTTCAGAAGACAAAAGAATCGGGTGTTTTTTACTATAATTAAAGTCAGGCGAATTCTTTATCCTACCTCCCACTCTAATTATATTTTCACTATCCAGAAACAAATTTAAACTCGCAAGGCTAACGCTTGACTTGACATCCTTTCCATTCTTTAGTAAATTATACTCAACTGGAAATGATTCCATTTGTGATAATCGTACAAGTTTGCTAATGGCCTGTCTTAACTCAATAACAGTGATCGTACCTGTCAGCTGATTTGTTTTGTTACGCGCACAGCTTGCGAATGAAGCGCAGTACATAAGCAGCGACATGAGTCATGCGGTTAAAATGCGAAAACTTATTGAATGGAAAAAATGTTTCGAGTGTAGTATTTTTTGTTAATAATGAGTTTATAACATTTGCTTTGAGTTCAGGTAACTCTTCAGGCGAGATGTCATTAACATTCGGAATTAATTGCGAGTTTAAATTGCTATCAAAGTCAAGGCCGTGCATAAACTTAGGGCCTTCCCACCATAATGTGGATGAAGACAAGTCTTCAAGACTCACACCACGCGAAACAAGGTCAGCAGGGTTATCTATTCCACTTACATGTCGCCAAGAATACCCACTCGTAAGTTCGTTTATTTCAGCGACTCGGTTTTGCACAAAAGTTTTAAGCAAATTAGGTGCCGTGCGCAGCCAACCTAACACGATAGTCGAGTCGGTCCAAAATGTGACGTCATCAAAGTTACGAGTAAGTGAACTGTTAATCCTGTCAAACAGCCTAGCACCCAGCAACGCACCGCAAAGTTCCAAACGCGGTATACTAACGGGTTTCAATGGAGCCACTTTACCCTTAGAAATAAGCAATTTCACTGTCACCTCACTAATACCTACACTACGCACATAAGCGCACGCGCCATATGCAGTTTGCGAAGCGTCTGTAAAAATGTGTAACTCAGTGCGAGTAGATTCACATTGAAAGACGTGTCGTGGAACTTTGATAGTGCGAAGATAAGAAAGATTTTCAACAAACCGATTCCATGTTCGCATGACATCAGTGGGAAGCGGATCATCCCAATCTAATTTTAATAACCAAAGTTTTTGCAATAATACCTTGCCGATGATTACAGAAGGGCTCAACAATCCCAATGGATCATATATCTGAGAAACAGTTGACAGAATTATGCGTTTAGTAACAGGATTGTTGCCGTTTTGAAATTGCGTATGGAAATTAAACTCGTCCGTGATGCTACACCAACCTATACCTAACGTTCTACATTGACTGTTATCACCTAAATTTAAGTCACGAAACATACTGTGATCAGGCTGTGACGTCGTTGGAGCTGATGCACCGTCAAGTTCGAAGTTAAAGGTCCATTTGCGGAGTGGAAAGCAGCCGGACTTAAGAATGTCTGATGTACGTTTGCAAATGTCGAGCAGTTTGACTTTGTCGTCATACGAGGTCAAAAGGTCATCTACGTAGAAATCGTCATTTATGACCCTTTTAACTTCGGGGTCCGTACACTCAGCTCCTAATTGCTTAAGACACCTAACACTAAGAAAGGGCGCCGACGCTGTACCGTATGTTACGGTGTTCAGCTGATAGAACTCAAGCTGTCTTGTCGGATCATCACGCCACATAATAAGTTGCAGGTCACGTTGAGAGGGATCAACAAGGACTTGACGGTACATCTTCTCGCAATCTGCAATTGCTGTGAATTTAAATTGTCTGAACCGTAGCAAAATGCCCAGCAAGTCTCCCTGAATAGGAGGTCCTACAAGCTGGATATCGTTGAAAGATTTGCCGTTACTAGTCGCAGCACTGGCGTCGAACACTACACGAAGCTTCGTAGTCGTGCTGTGCTCTCGAAAAACGCCGTGATACGGCATAATATAGTAAGGACTCGTGTAAGAATCAACTCGAGTCATGTGACCCAAGTTGATATATTCGTGTATGAAATCAGTGTATAATTTCTTATAACTAATAGGTGCGCGTAATAACCTATTTTCTAAGGACAAAAAACGACGCTTTCCCTGGGGAAATGATTCACCCAAAGCATCGGGCGATTCTTTGAGAGGAACGTGAACACAAAATCGTCCATCTTTATTGCGCGTAGTGGTTGTGATGAAGGACTGTTCACAGGCCTGCTCTTCGTCTGTGTGTGTATTCCGAAGCTTGGGTAACTCCTCCAACTCCCAGAACTGACGTAGCTGATTGTCCATGGATTGAGTGAAGTTACATTGGACATGTCCATTAAGATGTGTACATTATTAATAGGACCCGATATTATCCAACCTAACTTCGTATTCTGTAAGAACGGACCGTTCGGTAAACGCATCTTGCCATCGATAAGCAAGTCCCAAAATCGATCCGCGCCTATTAAAACATCTATCTTTTGCGGCCCTAAAAATCGCGAATTTGCCAGCTGCAGGTGTTCAGGAATCCTAAACTGTGTGCTTTGTGCCTGCATAGGAGGCAATGTGGCCGTTATTTCAGATAGAACGAAACATTTAATGTGAATTGAGTAGGAATTAATACGTGATTTAATTTCTAGATCACATGTTTGTGTACAATGTGATACCGAATTACCTACTCCTCGTATTTCATGAGTGGACTGTATTAGCGGAATATCTAACAATTCGCAAAACGAACGTGTAACAAAGCAGCTCTGGCTACCGCTGTCGAGTAATACACATGCGACATGATAATTGTTACGTTTATCAGGAATATCAACTAACGCAGTAGATAAGAGAACCGGTTGCACATCTATGCATTGCGTATGGGTGTGTGTATCAGTGTGAACATTGCTAAATTGAATGAATTGCTTTCCGTTATTGGGATCCTGCACCGCGTCAGAGACGCGCGGTGGGGGCGCGCATGGTGCGATAGCCACTGCCGCCGCAGTCGTAGTACCTGTCGCGGTACAGCTAGATTGACTGGAATCATTAGGATGAATTAGTGAATTATGTTTCATATTACATTGTTTACAAGGTCCCCACAAGCAACCGTCTAAAGTGTGTCCGGAGCGCAAGCAATTCTCACACAAGTTATTATCTTTAATGTTCTTTAATTTGCTTTGTAAATCCATATTAATGAATTGTGTGCAAGTGTAAATTGGGTGTTTACCTTTGCATACCACGCACAGTCTACGCGCTTTACGGCCCGCTGTTGACGGTGGGTTACTTGAAGAAACATTGCAGTGTGCTACATTACCTCTGACATTTTTTGTTTCTGTCTTATGGTGATCTTTTGTGTGTGATAATGCTAATGTTTCCAACAAATCAGCCTTACTTTTGAGGAAATTAGTCAAACTGTCAACCTTCAATTTAGTTCTAGGAGAAGTGTTTGCCAACAATAAACCTCTATGTTGTTCCCACTCTCGTTCTGTGGATTTATCTAGCTTAGAAACAACTATATATATTATAAGCGTATCCCAGGTATCTGTTGGCTCATCAAGGCTTTTTAAAGCGCGTAAATTGTTAATAATTGTATCTATAAGTTTTCTAATTAGTGAAGGTGACTCTTTCAATGGCTGTATTGAGAACAATGCTTTTAGGTGACTATTCACTAGTAATCTATCATTATCGTACCTATTTAGGAGTAGTTCCCATGCCACAGAATAGTTAGCAGCAGAAATCTCTAGCGCATTTACAACTGATTCGGCGCTTCCTTTGATTTTAGATAATGGAATTTTTGAATATTACTAATCTCAGTCGAATTGTGCACCAAAGATATAAATGTGTCCCTATATTCGAGCCAGTGTTCATACACGCCGTCGAACGTAGGCAACATGATGGTCGGTAATTTAACGGACACTGGCCTGTTTATATGCTGACACGGTTTGGAACAATCAGTGACCTCTTCACTGACGCTAATAATGGATTCAGCTCGGGCAATAATAATAATAATAATAATAATATATTTATTCAGAAATCACATGGCTTAAAAATATGTACAGATTTGCTTAAATGTAAATTATATTCCTAAGACTTACGTGCCTGAACTAGGTAATCCTGTGTTTCAGGCAAGAAGAGCTAAAATAGTCTTTAAAAGTTAATAAATAATCAAAAGTTGACAAAAGACAAATAATTAACAAATATTGAGTAGCTTATTAAATCATATTTTCTAAAATGGATACATACTTAACATAGGTGAATATTTACTTAAACACAGTTAGTAAATTCTCTGTTTCTTCATACGACATATTTTGGAGAGCTTCATTCAGAGTTCTCTTACAATTTGCGTTATTCAGGGAATAAATGTTAGCTTTAGTGCTATAGTAGCCGTCTTCGAACTGTTGGCGCTGATCTAACTGATCATCTATATCACTATCGGAAACTAGTTCTTCAAGTTTTGACTGTATTTCATTAAATTCACTAAATAAAATCTCAGCACCCTTTACACGTAATTTTAAATCTATTTTTAACTCACTAGATATAGTTGATACAATGATAGTATTTAAATAATTAGCAAGTTTAGTTAACCTGCCCTTAACGATGCCACGTTTCCTAACCAAATCGCGCATGATTTGCTCAGTTTTTTCATCACTAATAGTTCTAGGGGACTTATCACGTGTTTTGCTAGGACCCTTCCCATCATCAGCCATTAACGGCATCCCGGTGGCTTGCAAAAAGTGGAGTACTCACGTGCACGCAAAGTGACTGCGTGTAAAACGGCTGGTGCTAGTAGTGACACGATCAGCCGGTGTGTCGCTCTGCGCAATGGGCAACCCTCACCAACACCCTCACTGGAATCAGATCATAAAACGGTATTACACTTATGAACTCAGCAGGTCTTGAAAACTGGAACTTAATAAACGCACCGTATGTCCGCTTGTTCTTCCAAATCTCCGATTGTCCTTTCACATCAGTAAGATTGAAGGCTCTTGCGTGAATATGCTGCTGAATCTCCGCTTCCAAGTGTAATTTCGCTCGTCTTTATGTGGCTGCGTGGTAGTAGCAGCGTAGCAGTCCAAAGGTCGCTTGACTCGACGATTTGGTTTTGATGCTTCAAATCCTCGAAATATGGCTCTGAAGGTCCAAATATGTTTGAATGTGTTCTGGTGTGTTCGACGTTACTGTTCAGCTACTACTTTTTGGGCTTTTCAATGGGTTTTTTGATATATAAAATAACAAGTTATCGTTGCAATGGTCGTTAGCGAATGTAATTAACTTAATAAAAAGTATACAGCAATCGAGGGAAAAGGGACGGGAACAAACGGGCCAATCACAACAAGCTATCACGTCACTTAGCTGTGCTGTGATTGGCTTACGATGACGCGACCCAATGCCGTTTGGATATTCATCCCAAACAGTAGATTACTACTATTTCGTAATTAAACTTAAATTACAACAACAACTTAAATTACTAATTATTATTACTAATTATTTTGTATTAAATACAATATTTTGTAAAAATTATTTTACAAAATATTGTATTTAATATCACAACTTACAACACACAATGCGTTGGTAAAACTTCTTCGTTTTCAACTAATTTAGTCACTATCATGTAAAGATGAAGAAGTTTCACCTACGTTCATAATACATTTTTCTACCACATCATCCATTATCATATTATCAAGTTGGTAAAACCTTTTCTTTTCTTTAATTGTATGAGCAACGTAAGACTGCCATCGTTCTGGCGTAATATTAACCAAAGCTTGTGGCCACATACCTCTTTATTTGAGCCCATATTCATTCTATAGGCTCAACCCTAGAGAATGGATATGGGCTCGCAGTGGTAGGGTGGGAGGCACAATACTAGAATACCCTTCTCTTTAACCTTCTCATCTTCAACAAACTTTTGGTATAAATGTTTAGTTTTTTACGTTTTCTAATAAAGTTGCCCTGAGGTATTTTTCCTCAAAAGGATTTTTTTAACTATTTCTTTTTACTATTAGTGTGGATGTAGTTGGCAGCTGCTCTAGTTTCCTTGACTGGTATGGCGCATTGTTGATAAAAATTACAACGCCACACTCAATTTTGGTTAAAATTTACTTCAACCCCTTTTCAAAGTTAAAGGCATCCATTTCGGAGTGGTAATCTCCACCACCTTTCTTAGCATCATGAAAATATTAATGCAGCGCCCGTTAAAAACCCTTCAGTTGATACTATGAAATAAAACAAAGACAAGCCAATTAATCCGTACCCCCTACATAATTTCACTGCTGGAAATCGGTCTTAAACATAATACTATAATAAAGTAGCAACAACATTAATACCTTCAATAGTTAGCTTTGCATGTGTTGGTATTTAATACAACAATATTACTTCATTAATAGTCAATGACAATGGGGTGTTCATTTGTTAATAGTGAGGACAGTCAACAAAATTATAAGTATATGTTTTATAAAAATGCATGTTACTTTCAAATATTTTTATAGTAATCATTTTATAAATCATCCTTACCGGCAACTTCGGCGATTTTCTTCATCATCTCAATCTTTTACAGAGGGGTACCTACAGACCAGGACACCCTTAAATTGCTTTTTTTATTACTATTTGATTTTCTACAGCACGAAGTTTATTTCATTCTCTTTTTTGGGAGTTATTATTATTTCGTGGGGTCAATTTTTTGGCCAGGTTTTTTTCGTCATTGCTTTTGGTCAGCCAACTTGTATATTGTAAGCCACTTGGGCCCGCACCGGAATCACCCATAGCTCAACAAAACGTAACGTTTTGTACAAACAACCCAATAACAACCTAAATCACAAAAAAATCGGCAATAACAAAAACCAAAGCGTAGCATTCACAAGTATCCACAAGTGAATAACATTAGTGATAATCATAGAATATTATTTACGTAAATTTCACCGACGACATAAACCGGTATAATTAGAAACACCCGGCTTATAAAGAAATTAGGTAACATTTTAGATTTGGTAGAATTATAGTGCAACGAAAAACGTTCCCGGTATTGTTCGCCCCTGCTTCTTTTAGGTTTTTAGCATTGAGACTGTAATTTTAAATTGGAATAGAATAATATATCTAAACTAAAGCCACTTAATTTTATAAGATAAATGGTTAAAATGATTACAACTATGTGTGACAGCTGATATATAAATAGATTTTAATAAATTTGGCGTCAATCGTAACTGTAACAAGTTTCTTGTACTTTTGTTACAAAGTGTGCATGAAAAATAACCTTTTTTAACATCTGTCTAATGCTATTATAAATGGAGTATAGATATTAAAATGTATTAGCTGTTAGTTTCCCTAAAATTATTCAAATAAAATAGCTTTAACTTCGATTCAAGCAATCTCTACACACTGCTTCCAAGTTTCCCTTCACACAAATCAAATCGAATCATCAAGTCAAGGCTGAGAATCAGCAGTTTTTGAACGTCAAAATTACATATGACAGTTCCATTAAACGCCCGTCTTTCACCACTTCCTAGCTGGAAAAAAGAAGTGGCGCCACAAACCCCACACGAATACATACCTCCGATGACAATAAAGCATGACACGCCAAAACAACTCCCGTAAAAAAAGAAAAACCCAGCAATATGAACATCATGAAAATAAATCCTGCTCCACACGAGGCCCGTAAAGATATCTAGTCTCGCACTTCACGCGGCTAAGATTTCAAATACACTCCTTTTTTCTCAACCGCAATAAATCGCATCGAATCGCGGCAATATATTCCAAGGTTTGCTTACTACGTGTGGTAGATTCTAAAATATGTGGAAAGAAAATTCACCCTTACAATCACAGATGTGCGTGGAATAGAAGAAATATCGCGTGCTCGGTGTTTTCTGAATCGATCCCTTTTAAAATGCAACATTCGTCATGTTTGAAATTGTTATCGAGTTTTTGATCAGAACGAATCGAGATCACATAGGTTAGGCCTTAGATATTGATGTAATAAATGTGTTAGAAGATAACTGAATAATAGAGAATAATAGACAGATCTTTACGAAATGTCTAAGGATAAGGTATGAAATGAATTGTGGAATAAAGAGTGTGTTTTAAGTAAATAAAACATACATTATTCAACTAACACCAAATAATTTATAAAACGCAGTTGGTTTTTCGTTGTTCATCTATTATACCCACCTAATTTCACAACCACCAAATTTACCAACATAGATATTGTCAGCGAAAAACGTCGTTGATCAATAAACTACCCATAGTAAAAAAATATTTGATCCATTGGCACATCAGATATTGGCTCATATATCAAGGGTAAAAGGTAAACGCACGGCCATACCTCGTGACGTCACGACTAAGGCTGTATTTCGACGAGGGTTGACACTCATGAAGAGTCTCGATCCCCGTGGGGATATAGATTATGTTTAGATTCAGAGACTTCGAGATTAGAGGGGGGAATGGTCTCGGTATACTGGTTCGATTGTGTATTGTAGTTTGATGAGGTAAGTGCATTGAAATAGACTTTAAGGATGTGATACACCAAAGTACAGCCGGTGTGAGATTAGTTTCCACCAATTCAAGTAAATTGCTCAAACGAGGTGACAATAAATATTGATTCCAGGGTATGCTGTTACACGCCATCAGTTCCTGTAACTGATGGCCGCTACTGAAGGTGCCTCACAAAGCCAAATTCTGGGCCGACTATATTTAAATTATCATGACACGCTAAGAGGAAGAACAAGTGAATTGTTTGGTAGGGTGTATAATTTTCACTGTCTACAGACTGTACATTTGACAGACCAACCATTAGCAGACTTTGATCAGAGTTTTTTTCAACATGGCTGAAAAAAGCATTGTGAAGGCCGTAATCACTGTTGGTTTCTCTCACAGATCCTTTTTCATCAGTATTACATTATTCAAATCAAAGAATCTAATTCCAAAACAAAACGCTACACTAATTCCTAAATTCGCCAAAACAAAATAAAAAAATATTTATTCAAAATAAGGTGAGGACCAGAACGTCACAATGACATAAGATAGCCCTTCACTACTTTCTAGTGTTTTAGCTGGGAAGAAAAAGTGGCGCAATAAACTCCCCAGCAACACATCTGTCTGTTAAATTAGAAGAACTTGATTCAATACATACAGCTGCATAGTCATCCAGGTTAAAGCCTGAAGAATCCATTCAAACACGGTCACGTGTTTCGGATTTATTACCTTTTTACCCCTATAAACGAGGCTAGGGGAACATACAATGCGCAATAAATATGCATTTACCATGTGCAAAGTAAACACAGAATCGTACAGAAGGTCGGTTCCATAAAAACGAAACACAAACGAAAACAGGCGCAGGCAAACATACACTCGTACGTAATAATAATAGTCCTCCAGGCCGCATTTTGGCTATGGCGGCCAATCTCAACGAGGACTAGCCTTCAGCGCGGGAAATATTATAGTGCACAATTATGTGCGCAGACACAGGTGCACTCTCTATTCTCTCATTCTCACAGTCTGATGGGACGGCACGTAATCCGACACGTCCGGAGAGAGATCAGGCGCAGGACCAACGGCTGGGCACGCGTACTTACGCTCAATCTATCTCAAACGAATGCCAGTCGCGCGAGTGCATTTCATTGTACGTGAAACGTGGCTATGTGTGCGTGCGTTTTCGCTCTTTCGAAGTGTTTGGAGCCAACCTTCTGTACTACTCTGTGCATGGAGAGAGTAAGTACCGACATCAGCAATATTCAAATAATCAAACAAATGTATTTTATGTTAAGTAAGCGCGGGGGTCCATATTAGCTGAGCTGCGAATGTAATTAAGAACATTACAAAAACAGCGGCTATGGCGATTTCTGGGTTATAATTGATGACTTCAAGGGTTTGAAAGCGATTGGAATTGAAGTACAGAGTACAGTCGGCTTAAGAAAATCTTGACCATGCTTAGAAGCTTAGCAAAAGTGATAACGACTGATTCATCAGCTAGCTAGCAGTAACTAGTTTAATGTGACAGAGTCTGAGTAAATACTTTTGAGTACTGAAATTCTTTTCGTGTCGATGGCAAAAGCAAAATTATATTTAAGGTATATTCAGGAAACTTTTAGTAATAACTAGTAACTTCTGTATGCGTCGAATTGACTATTCATTCTTTAAACACGGTGACATTTGAATCACAGTTTTGCTAGAACAAACGTTGTTCAGACCATGGTCTACAACCAATCTATAGCATACAATAGAAAAAAAAAACGTCATTGGTTTTCGAAAAAAACACAAAAAAGGTAATGTTAAAAATGTCGGGATTATCGTTACGCCCTACAAAGCAGACAGTGCGGCTGCGACGCGCGGCGCTCGCGTCTTTAAGGCCAGGTATTCCCAATTTTATATCACTTTGATTTAATAATAAACAAAGAAATCGTGATTTTTTTAAGCAAAAAAAAAAACGTATTGAAGTATACTTTATGTACTTTTACAATTTGTGGTTCGAAACACGATATCGTAAACTTCACTCGATCAAAAAAAAATCCGAAGAACAGCCTAATTCGATATTTTTTAAATGTAATTCTTGTTTTACTCGAAGCTTATAAAAGTTTTACTACTAAAAACCATATCTAAAAAAAGATAATAACATATAGAAAAATAATTTGTGGTTACATTTTGAAAAATAGCTTAATTTTTATAATAATAAATTATTATTATAACACAGCGGCTCG
Source organism: Brachylomia viminalis (assembly GCA_937001585.2). Lineage (NCBI taxonomy): Eukaryota > Metazoa > Arthropoda > Insecta > Lepidoptera > Noctuidae > Brachylomia > Brachylomia viminalis. Next base: position 19,894,143 of record OW443299.2, read on the forward strand.
CGTTCGTCATTTCAGTGATTCAGTCGCCCGCCAGGCCTTGTCGAGGCCAGACCTATGTCCCTTTTTCTAGCGCGCGGCTATCACGTAGTGTAAATAAAAGAAATCAGTTATTCGTTTTTGTTAGTAAACAGAAGTAGGTATGAGGAATAAAAATAAAAATTCCAGGACTCCAAAAACAAAAAGAAAAGGCTCCAGAACGATGTAAAATTATTCGCGTATACTTCTTTGACATACATAATATTTTTATTATTTGACAATAATGTCAAAAAACAAAAAGAAAGAAGGTGAAAAATTTGAATTGTCTGTGTATAAACACAGACAATTCCAATTTTTGACCTCTTTATTAGTGGTTGTAATGGCAATCATATCACTTGGTTTTAGTAGGTTTTTATATTTTATATTTTATTTATCCTTTTGATACATTATTATTTTGTAAATGTGAGGACTTTGTAGGCCTTGTAGACTTTAGATCTGTAGACCATTTTTCATTTTATCAAGTACCTGGGACTTGTTGACAGGCCTTTTTTTTTTTGGAGGGTGGGATATCATCAAATAACTTCTCCTGCTCTGGGCAGAGCAGGAGGGCGTGTCAGACACTTACTGACTAAAACCCACCCGTGTTCCTTCAGTTGCCTGTGCCAGGGGCCACGGTATCCCTCTCGGACTTTCCCGCAACCCTAGCAGGCATCGGCCCTAGCGGACCCCGTCATTAGTGCTGACATCTCTTTGAGGCGCGCGTGAAACACAACGTGCCGTCGACCCGTGCCTGGTCCTTATCGATTGGCGAGCTGCCCATTGCTCGCCGTTCGCAAGCCCACGCCTATAATCGCAGGCCGATTCCCGGCCACCGGGCCGGGAATCGGCCTGCGATTCACGACGCCCAGGGCGTCTCCTGCGGCGACTAGGGGCGTGAGGGCGCGAATTTTGTCAAATAGGCCTTGACCACACGACAGAGGTAGGTCGGCATCCGGTGATACCGGAGTGCCTCCCTTTTTTTTTTTTTTTTTTCGTTTCCGGGGTGGAAAATCCTCATGGATGTCCACCGCCCTGAAGCGGGCGGCGGGGTCTGTCAGACTCTTGACTCTTACTGACTAAAAACCACCCCGGTGTTCCATCTCACACCTACGCCGGGGGTCGCGGGAACGTACGATCCTTCCGCAACCCCCGACTGGTGCCGGCCCGCCACTGCGGGCATCATCGGGTCTGGGGGGGGGGAGTGAGGTGTTTGACTCCCCCCGCGACGTCTAAAAGGGGCGCGCGTGGAACACTACGCGCCGCGCCGCCACCTCGGGTCCTGGTGTGTGGGGGGCGACGGACGTCCCCGTGTCCGTCGCCCCTGGACCCTGGGGGCTGGAAGAGGGCGTTGTCCGCCCTCCGCCGACGCCCGGTGCGCCTTCTGCGGGCCGGGTGAGTGGACGAGATCTCCCTCTCCCTTTCCGCAGTCTCTCAGAGACAGTCGTCTCGCAGAAGGAAATCACCGCGCCCCAGGACTCGTCGCTGCCGACCATCGACTCGACTACGGCCGGCAGTGACAAGTCACTGCCTACTTCTGAGATGAGGGCACGGCGCGGCTCCTCCCAAGCGGCACACTCTGCCAGCGTATGCCGCGCCGTGTCCTCCCGGCAGTCGACGCAGTGGTGACACCTGGCGTCCGGCTCCCTGTTTATGCGACACAGGTACTTCCCGAAGCAACCATGCCCCGAGAGCACCTGCTTCGCCCGAAACGACAGGGAGCCATGCCGCCTCCCGAGCCAGCGCTCGAGCACCGGCCGGACCGCTTCGATGGTGACGAGGCCGGCGGTAGGCCGAGAAAGCCTGTCCCGCCATTCCGCCACCAGGACCTCGCGAAGCTGAGACCGACGCAGCTCCATGTGCCGCTGCATCGGTCCCTCGTCCCGCGCCCTCGCTTCCACCGATACAATGACGCGAGTACTTTCGCCTCGAGGTCCCAGGGCGGGGATCCGGCCAGTACGCAAGCCGCCTCGTAAGAAATCGTGCGATACCCCCTGATGACTCTACCGGAGTGCCTCCCTGATGCAACTCCAGGACAGGGTATTGAAAGCATTGGCGATGTCTAAAGACACCGCAAGACGACCCCACCCCGGGCCACAGCACGACAGGCCTACGCTGTTCTCCCATACCTACTGTCATTTCGAAATATTGTAAAAGCCAATTATTTTTAAAAAGAGTAACGTTCTTCTCCATAGGAAACGACCAATTGGATCCGTACACCTAGCTTCTGACGTTTCATAAGTACCCATGTAGGTTTAAGTGAAATAAAATATTTTGATTTTTATTTTTGATTTTGAATTGAATTCCTTCCATATTTACTCAATACTCAAAAACTATATACTGATTTATGAAAAACAGTCGTTTTGTGTTTATAATTTAATTTGATTTTGTATTAAAAATAATTTTAAATTAATTCCATTTTGTTTTTTTTACCTACTTTGTAAAAAGGAGGAGGTTCTCAATTCGGTTGAGTGAAAACCACTTTTTACAACAAAAAAAAAACCGATATAAAAATATAAACACTACAAAGTGCAAAATAATACTTTCGTGACTAAAAAGGAAAAAACAGAACTAAAAACATCGACTTTCGAAACTATTATTTTGCACTTTGCAGTGTTTATATTTTTATATCGGTTGTTTTTTTTTTGTAAAAAGTGTTTTTCACTCAACCATAAACACCATACTAAGAAATGTTATGTGTGTTACGCGTGTGCGTGAAGGCGAGTGGTGTCAGCACATAACATTTCTTCTTTTTACACCACACCCAACCAACCACCACCACAAGTGAAGCGCGTGTCGCTTAGTGAGATGCACTTTACGAAACTAAAATGTCGAATAACTGAATAAAATGTATTTACAACACATCAAATTAATTTTCGGCCTTTGCGATTACTACGTATATCGGTAAACAAAAATCATGGATCAAGTCGCGTATTTTATTATTTTTTTAAACAAATTAATAAAATAAGTTGACCTACTGCCTATACAACGCGCTTACCTGTACTGTGACACTTCGCCACTCGGCGTTGGGTTCATGTAAGTTCACGCAGGCGACGTAAGCGCACGGCTTGCGTCGCGCAAACGTGGTAGCGTTAAATGCCTACTTTGCCTGGTCTACCTGGCCTTAATGCAATATCGCTACCGTGATGAGTACTTTGATGTTACGGTTAATGTTTCAAACATTATTACACGTTTGAGCAACATAAGACTAATTTGAGAACTCCTAGATTAGATTGTCATTGTTGTTGTTTGACGACACGTTTGGTGTAGTGGCTACAGTGGCTAAGTGTAGTCAGCGAAACCAAATGGTCCTGGGTTCGAATCCCGGTAGGGGGCAAATGTTTGTATGATGAATATGGACATTTGTGCCCGAGTCATGGATGTATATTTATAATATGTATGTATTTACGAAAAAAAAATGTATTTAAGTAGTGTATCAACCATCTGGTATCCATAACACAAGCCTTAAGTGCTTAACTTGGAACTAGATGGTGCTGTGTGCAATGTCAGACGATATTTATTTATTTATTTATTGTTTTAATAACATACTCGTATTTGATGCTGTAGAATGGTAGTAGACCATGGTCTAAACATTGTTTGTTCTAGCAAAACAGCTGTGATTCAAATGTCACCGTGTATAATTGTATAAAGTAATCCATACACCACTACGACTCCTCACACACACTCCTAGACAACCACCCTCGCTTAGATATGCTTAGATGGTGTTAGCATGCCATCCTGTTTGCTTCTGATGCATATAATAAGTGTAGCTACTTAATTTTGAATCCCTATTTGGTTGTAAAGTTAATTAATTTATTTTAAGTGAAACTGTGGATTTTGTAACGAAATAAATCAATCATTTTATAACGTTTGATGAATTCGGTCTAGTAGGTGACCACGCCAATAATTGAATTCAGTTTGACCTTCTTAGAGGTATTGCTGTTTTGTTATGAGCGTACGAATCACGGAATTATTATATATTTATTTTGTGCCGGCCATCGAAAGGAAAGTCGTCGCTACTCAATTTAGCTGAATCAACACTAAAATCCTCCAAGAATAAATACTTCCGTACGGAACCTTATCAAACGGCTGTATACTTATTTTAATAAATTTCTAGATTCACCCGTTCAAGCCAATAAAAACATTCCACTTTCTATAGCGTGGAGTATTGAGCGAATAAACAGATGAAAGTAACTTAAAATTGATGAAAACTTTCAGGCAATCTGTCATACAGAAAACGATGATATCTGCCAGGCACTACACAGGACTTTAGCTCTTAACGAGTAAGGTATAAGTGCGGTTATAGCTCGTACTTTAGCGTTTGGAGAAGGGTGTTTGACTGAAGAACTGGCAACAAACTTTGACAGCTTTTGTATAGATATCGACCAAACAGACTGTCTGATGAACGTTAATCAATCAATCACTAATTAAATGATTTTATGGAAAATAATAATTTTCTGATGGTTCTGCGGATCAAAGGAAAGTATTTTACATTTTAACGAGTTCAAAAATTACGGTTTCAATAGCTTTGAATGAAATTGAAGACAAGATTATTATTTGCTTTGAAAAGTTTAACATTATTATAACATAATTATCGACTCCTATGTAAGTATGATGCTCCGTATACCTTAGATAAAATATATAGATAGCTTATGCGGGCTTAACACTCTCAAAATAAAGTAAAAGACTAAAATCACAAGTTCCTAAGTAGAGTTGGTGTCGACGTGCGGCAACAGAACGCATGCAGCGCGGGGTGACTAAAATCGACCGCGGGGCGTAAAAATACTCAGTCGCAGGCGATCGCCAACCGCATGTAGGTCGACATTCGGATGTAAAATGAACTAGTCATCTGCGATTTTTCTCGACCGGTGTAAATGGGGTGGCGATTTGGTAAGCGACCAGCCGCACGGCGAAAGTTAACCTAGTGTAAATCCCTCATTAGGTTAATAAAGCAATATTAAAGACATGTTCACAAGGTTGTCTGTTCTCAACCAGATTTTTTTCTCTCGCGAACACAGCATAATCAGCCTATAATGTTCCCACTGCTGGGACACAGGCCTCCTCTTGGTGAGAGGGAGTGGGCCGTAATCCACCACGTGGGCCCAGGGGGAATTGGTAGATGTCACATTCATGTCTTCGAATTTTTGGTTTTAGGACATGCTGGTTTCCTCACGATGTTTTCCTTCACCGTTTTGAGAGCAGTGGTGATGAAATAATTTACACAAAATAAAGCTCCTGTCTGAGTTCGAACCTACGATCTACAACTCGTACGTCGCGGCCGTTACTAATGGGCCACCACTGCTCCCACTCGCAAACATGCTTATTACAGATTAAATGAAAATGACTGCCGTTGACACCGCCCCTTACGATAAAATATCAGCCACATTCAAATCCATCCTTTGGATTCATTCATTATAAGAGAGTACCTAACTCAAAAGAGTTGTGTATCATTTTGCAGCGGCAGCGCAAAGACGAAGTAACACGATTTATCTCAGAAGAAAAAGCGCAATAAAAATAATAACGTACATTCAAATTAAAGCCAAGAATATGCTTTTTATCGTCTCGGGTACTACGTCTTTATGAATATACGGTTTATCACACACACTAAGACGACACACACGTCTTGTCTGTATGTGTGTATAATATATCTACCTAATTTTATGTATGTAAGGCTGTGGGCAGATTGAGTCAAGACCATCAAGAAGACATACTGACAGTCTATGAGAACAACGAAGATACGAGTATTGTATAGATAAGCAGTCAGCGTATACCTTATGTATGAGATGGCGATAGTCTTTGAGAGTCACTTCTAGAACAGATACTATCTAATATAGTCGGGTAATACTTTCCAAAGATATCGTACTGGGAGTCGCATCGTGACAGCCATTTTGTTTTATACGCGAAGGAGATAGAGAAAATTTAATTATGTCGTAGTTATGTGTTAGTGTGTCTTTGTCTATGTATTTCTATTATTATTTAGGGACTCGTCTATTGCTAAACTCTGACGGAAAACAATGAAGGAGCGGACATGCGCAAGAATAAAGTCTGATAGACAAAGTTCAGGCAGATGTGAGTGGAAATGCCAGAAGAGGACGCCCTAGGACATAATAATATAGTGTCCTTATTGGTGATTTTCTTCAGAAAGGTCCGATCCGTAGTACTCGCAACCGGCGTGCGTCTATGACCAGCACCTTAATTGCTTAACACACTATAAGTCACAATCTGATTAATTTTGAAGGATATTGCTAATACATTGCTTCGTATGTTCGTATGTTCGTTTTAGAAAATACATTTATAGTTTGTGTTGCAAAATCTGTACAGAATAATATTCTCTACCTCTTAGGCTAGGGTACCTGTATTATAAGAGGTAGTTTACGCTCAATAATCAACAAACACTTATATCTCAAGTAGACTGTGTCATTCTACTGTATGGTATAAAAGAGTAGAATTGTATGTTGTGTGTTAGTGTGTGTTACATACATGTAACAAAATCGTAGCGAAGTCCAAATTGCACATTGTTTCTTTTTAGTAATTTTTGCGAGGTCTGGTAACGATTCCAACGCCAAAAAATAATCGGAATGTATGTACCAACATCAGGAAAAAACTATCGGATAGATTTTGTTAAAATTTTTGCATAGATTTTCTCTATAAGTCTGGTCAGTCCAGGCTACAAATTATCACGCTATTTCCAATATAGAGGTATGAGGAACAGGGTGTAAGGTTCACTCATCCTCTATAGAAAAGGGAGGATCCTCCGACCAAACGGGTGTTGTGTCTGGTGGGCAACTGCCCGACGATTTCATTGATGTCGAGTCGTTGTATATATGCTAGTTGCGCGGTAAACTCTGCTTGCGCGATGCAGGGTTTTGCGTGACGTCGGTATGATGCGTAGTTCGCATGTGGCGTTGTAGATGCCGCCACAAAACCATCACGAAGTTACTTCTAATTTACAAGTATTTTCGATGTTTACTTATCGTATCGTTGTAAGCTAATGACTTGATGATTATTTGTATTAATACGAGTAGAAAAAAAGCGAGTAGGCATTTTTTACGATTCTTTTTTTTTGTTTTATTACGGCTACAAGCTTTTAGCATTTACGACGTTTTCCGAAGAAGTAATTTTCCGTCGCACTTTGCGGGAACTTCCAGCATATTTTTGTTTCACAAATCCGTCGCAGTACCTGTCTTGAGACGAGAGTACCGTGCTCGAAATTTAGGCTGCACTGGAATTTCGTTCATTTGCGTAAATAACATTTTCGTTATTATTATATTGTGGGGAAGAAACTGTGAAATAGAAAATTTGAAAAAATCACTTTTGTAACAATTATTAAAAACGTTAAGAATTGATTAACTAAATAAATACCGAGGCTAAACTATAAAATAAAAACATTATAATAATCCAATGTTGTTGATATTTGAAAACTCAAGACGACATAGCCCAATTTTTGAGGAAGGTTAAGTATAGGCTATTTAACATCACACTACGACCCTTAGGAGCCGAGCAAAAAGAAAAGAAGGCAGAAATAACTCTAAGCAAAAACGAACTAATAGCGCAAGCGGGTGAACAAGAAATTTCACACGAACGAAGTCGTGGGCAGAGGCTAATATATATACAACGTGTTGTTTTGCATCCTCGTCAAATTTCAGGAGGCTGTTATGAAAGACATAAATAATCAAATAAAATTACGATCCTGCTCAATAATTAATACATACTTGTTTTTTTTTATATTTAAGTTTGACAGTATTTCAGAATACTCTATTTTCAAAGAATAGAATCGCCCCGTTGCGTATGTGGTAGGCAGTGTCGTACGACTATGTCGCTGTGTGCATGCGTTACAGTTACAGCGCAGTTACAGGGCGGTATCACACGGACCCTACACATGCCGATTTCCGAAAATGACAAAATTTAAAAATAAATACCTACTTATTTTATTATTGATTCGTGTCGAGAATCATTAGCATAGTTACCTCCTCGAAGTTGACGAGGATGCAAAACAACACCTTGTATAAAAACAGTCAGAGTTAACAAACATTTCTTTCCTAGAGAATTTAAAAAAGAAAAAGAGTGAAACAAAAGCCAAGACGGGTCACGACTTCTAAACAGAAAATAGCTTAGTATACAATTTTCAATTCAATATACAACGCAGTTTAATTTCAAGAAATACGTATACTAGTTATATATGTTCGTACTAAATCCGTATACAGCGACTAAAGTCAGATAATAAAAATCCTTCATGCAATCTCCTATAAAATTGTTTGCAGCAAGAGATATGGTTTTCATTACTATTCTCGTATATTTTTCTCGTCTACAATTTTGTCTAATCATGTTTTATTGCCCGTGTATATTTTATTCAAGCAAACATTTAATTTTCCGTACTGATCTCGGGATTGTAGAAAAAGTGAGCGAAAAAGTAAATTGAAGTCGGTTTTGCACAGCTAGCGCATAGACCTGAAGACCAATTCCCGTAATTAAAAACGTTCAAAATCAGGTCGCAATCTCATCTCAGCGACAGTCAAATGTCAAATAACTATAAATTAAAAATTTAAAAAACCCCCGACACGGCACATTTGTAGAATTTTGGTTCTTCCATCCCCACTTTAACCCACCATAACTCTTAAACGGCTCAATCGATTTTTATAAAACATAGCTAAGAACACTCTCGATTAAGTCTCCTTTCATCCAAAAAAAACTAAACTGAAATCGGTTCAGTGGTTCGGGCGCTATGATGCCACAGACAGACAGACACACAGACAAACAGACACGTCAAACTTATAACACCCCTCTTTTGCGTCGGGGGTTAAAAATGTAGATAAACGCTATACAATTTTTGACAGATTGAGACTGCGATTAGAATGCGAACGTTCGTAAAATTACGGGAATTGCCCCTCAGGACTACGTCATGATTGAAGGATAGAAAATAAAAATTACAGCCTAATTGAGAACCTCCTTTTTTGAAGTCGGTTAAAACATTGAATGGTCTTAAAATACAATTAGATCTGTCGAACTAACTCTAAATGAGGTCTACACGGCTTCTACGCTGCGCGCTGTCTACGAGACCTCGTAGAGACGTAGAGGCCTCTACGAGATTTCTGTGAGGCGTTTAACTATCGGTACCCATCCCTAGCTAAAATATAAAAAGATAACCTGTTCATGGTAAATATTGCTATTACGAACTTTCTGCTTAAGTCAAGTTCAGGAGTTCTCGTACAGGTAAGTTTTCCACAAAATTTAAGTAAATATTTTATTTGCCAAAATGTCTGCTTTCCGGTAATTACCTACCATGACACACTTACCCAGTGTTTCGGTTTTACCGAACATGCACCAAAAAGTTTATAGCATGGCGGTTATAAGATGTGGAACACATTTTATTGGTCACGCTATAAAGACGGTGTTCAAATATACGGACGAAGCTTTTGGTTTTTACTTGGACTACTAAAATATTGTGTTTATTTCAATCAGTTTTATGGGAAAACTATGCTCCAGTAAACGACTCTTTGTTTCCCGGAAGCATAAGGCGTTTAGGATAGTGGGCGAACCCTTTTATTCTTCCATAGAACAATCTGGAGTCTAGACAAAATCAAACTGGTTGCTAATTTAATTGTATAATTTATTATTTTTATGACATTGATTTACATTCTGTGATTACTTGAACTCACATTACTGACTTTTACTGGTTAGTTTTGTTTAGGAAAATCGTCGTATCTACCACATAATTAACTAATTTGTCATTGCTTCATTTCTAATTCTATATACCTATTGTGGTATAGTAATTTTATTCTAGGTGCATCATGTTCACATTTAATTATATAATTAATGTATACAAAATGTTGTAAAACATTTTAAAAGAGTAAAGTGCAGTTTCTTGCTCATTCTTCTCCATACGAAACTACCTTTTGGAAGGTGCGACTAACAACAATTCTATTTTAAAATAAATGTTCACTTTACAAAGTGCCTTTTATGTGCCTATTTGAAATAAATGCTTTAAGTTTTTTGACTTTGACTTTTGTAGATGTAGCAAAAGGCAAATAATAAATTATGTTATTTTATTTTATTCAGGTGCAATAAACAGCTACAATATGTGTTGGAACAGAGAAAAGATAATACAAAATATTAACAATATTTCAGTCCACTACATTATCCGCTTATTAACAAAAGAAAATATGATAATGAGTGGTAATAAATAGGTAATCAATAATTACATCACATTACTATTAATTCATTACATCATGCATAATAAAAATTCTAATTGATTGGTTAGCAACAGAGTTTTAATTAACACTAAACACAAATAAATAATAAATTCAAGAATTGCCTGAATTCCTAAATTATTGGTTTATAATAATATTATATATTAGATAATGATTAAAAACGACGATTACGACGATTAAAATCACGTCAAAAGGATGGGTGAACTTTCGTTCAGATTGTTCATTGTCAACAAGGTATTTATTCTAAGCCCATACAAGCTGTCATGCTTGTTTTTAACAAGTCTTTTATGAGACTTGTCAAAAACACGTCGTGTAAGTATCTTAACAATAGGTATTGACTATGATTCAGGCATGTTTTGTTAACTATTTTATTCGCATTTTTGGACAATTTTTTTACCAGTCTTGGATACAACCAGTCTTTATAACTTGTTTTAGGTGTAAACAATAAACGAAAACAATAGACATCACGTTTTTTTTATAAATGTTTTGTACCTTGGTATAAACGCGGTCTCTTCACGCGGCACGCATCACTTCGAATTTCGAACGTTGTCGAGAAATCTATTAAAAAAACAAATGAGTCCGCTTGCGAATTGATTGCTGTCACTTGAATGAAGTTTGAAGTGACCTTTACAGAATAGCACTTAGGCATTGAGCATTTTCAGGCCACTTTTATGATGACAAACCAAATACAACGAAATTAAATAGCTCTTGCTTTTAAACGAACGGTCACTGAATATCTCGAGTACCTTCGCCTGTTTCCCATTAAAGCATATCTTTTTACAGCGTACACAGCGATGAAAGATGGGCACGGAGCCAACGCTAGCCGTTTTACTGACTTTAATAACTCAGTCGCAATAAGCCTCTGAAGTTCAGGAATACTGGAATAGCTGGTTATTTGGTGGAATTAGGCACATCTATTTTTAAGCCGGCTGTGTTATTTACATACAGGCACCTCCTTTTGTTCATTGACACAAATTATAGGCTGAATTTATTTAATGGTCTATCTACAATCGTTATACTGTTCAATAAAATTAACACAAGCAAAAATACAGTGCACAATATTAGATGATAGACACAGTATCTAAAAACAGTATATAAAAATAAACAGAAATTACAGAAGGTATAAATGCAGAAATTACTTATTGTCAACACAAATAGTTGAGAAAAAAAAATGTTGAATGTTGTTGAATTATTAGGAACATATTCGATACAATGTCCCTTATAATAATTCAGTCGGGAACAGACGTATTTAAATCATAATTATTATAAAAACATCTATTTGAAACTTGCAGCAATCAAAGACCAGTAAAACGTCGATAGCGGCATGCTAGGTCATGCCGCTTAGCAACAGCAGCTCTTAGTCGTCTAGCTTTCAGTTACTCTATGTCAAACTAAATGCAGGCACATTGCTTTAGTAATTAGCCTTATAATCGACCGGTACCCCAATTGCGTAACACACTTTCTATAACAATCGAAGGACTTTTAAGGAAATTCCTAATCCACTGCTTCATATGTTTCAAAAATTTGTCTGCTCGACAACGTAAATAATTTATTGTTGTTGAATCGTCAAAATGAAAGGCATTGCAGTTGTAAGTGTAAAAATATCGGTACAAAAGTGGAATAGGCTGGATTTAAACTTAACGAATGTTCGCCTCTCGTCGTTCCGCAATCCCGATATCCACCTTCTGTGTTAGGCTTTTCCCGCTTACAGCATTACTACCACAACATCAACATTATTCCGCCATCGTATTAACTTCAGAGCAATAACGCATTAAATAAGATTGCTGCCACGAGACTACCCGTCTCCTCCACCATTAAATATCGCGGTACCCTCAATTACCTTTTACTGTTTCCGTGAAAAGATAGACAGCGCTAATATACCCTTAGTTTATAAGTTCATTCGCTTATTTTGTTTTTGTTCTTACGTGAATTATTGGCAAAATGTTGGGTGATTAATTAGAAAAGGAATTCTCTTAATTAGTTAGTTTTGTCATGGTTGGTAGAAACAATGAAAGACCGGTCTCGTGTGCTATTCAGCAATTTGGGTGGCGTTTAGGTCTTGCTGAATCTTTATAGTCAGCTGTTGCTTACAAGGGCTATCTAAATATCCACCATACGTCAAACATACGCTTATTTTACTAACTCAAGTCTTTGCTATTCAGCAGTTTTGGTGACGTTTAGATCTTGCTGAATCTTTATCGTCAGCAGTGCTTACTTGGGCTGTCAAAAAATATCCTCCATACGTCACAGATACGCTCTTTTTACTCCTTGAACCTTTTTGATGGCTCCTTTTTTCCAAATAGCAGAAAACGTGAATTCAGCAGAATGCTCTTAATTTTTGTTAGAACATACCTCGTCTATTTTATAAGCAGGGTTAAAAAGGATCTTGAAACAAAACCAATGCCAACATTTTATGGCTCTTTTTTTTTTTTTTTTGAGGTTGGGAAATTATTAAATAACTTCTCCCGCTCTACGCAGAGCAGGAGGGCGTGTCAGACTCTTACTGACTAAGACCCACCCGCGTTCCTTCAGTTGCCTGTGCCAGGGGCACAGTATCCCTCTCGGACTTTCCCGCAACCCTAGCAGGCATCGGCCCTAGCGGACCCCGTCATTGGTGCTGACATGTCTTTGAGGCGCGCCTGGAACACAACGCGCCGTCGCCCTGGGCGTCGGGCCTGGTCCTTGTCAAACGGCGAGCTGAACATTGTGTGTAATTGGGCATTCAGGCATACTGAATGCCCAATTACACACAATATGTAAAGAAAAACAAAAACACATCAATACTTGAGGCAACAGACGCAATTGATTGAATAGAAGCCAATGAGCTCGAGCGCTACATATTTGTCTTTCCCACAATCGTTGTTACGCTCAGTGACACTCAATAATAGTTAATTCAGTTCAAAAGCCATTCACCCGTTACAATAAACACGATACAACTGAAATGTCGGTTCGAATATTAATTTAATACCGCAACTGGATTTAAATAACGGTGTATTTTGGTGTTAAATCAGCTGCAAGTGCGCATTTACTTTTATTTCTTATATACAGGGTGTCCCGTAAATAATGGATCAAACGTAACGGGTAGGTAGCTTACCTCATTTCCAACAATTTTTTTTTTCGATTTGAAAAAAAAAAATCAATTGAACATTTTTTTTCTAAGGCAAATAAAATTATATTTGAAAAAGAAAATATTAACAATAAGCTATTCAGAAGTTTTTGACAAAAATCATACCTAAAAATGTTATTAGTTGCAGAGAAAATGGTAAAATTCGAAAAAAAAAATACCTTGGTTACGTACCTTACCGATTTTTTTTTACTGTTCAAATTAGTTGTTTGAAATGAGGTAAGCTACCTACCCATTACGTTTGATCCATTATTTACGGGACACCCCGTATTTAACTAGCTTGCGCCCGTGGCTTCGCTCGCGTGGATGTAGAAAAACATCCCACGGGAAGGTACTACCGAGATTAAAAGTAGGTACCCTAGAGGAAAAGTTCCGTAATACATTATCTTTATGTTACTCTATTGGTTTACGCTGCGCACGCAAGTAAAGGAGTCCAAGTCGGCATGATTTATTCCGACATCTTCGAAAATCATCGGCATATTTCAGACAATTTACAAAAAAAAAAAAATGCATTATTCCCTTAAACCTTTTTCATGAATCACTCGGTCCATAGGTGAAAACCGTATGAAAACCCGTTCGGTAGTTTTTGCGTTTACCGGGTTAAGATAGACAGATAGTCGCCGCGGTGCGGGGGGGGGGGGGGCTTTGTTTAATAATATGTAGTGAAATAGCTGCTTTTTCGTAGGAGTAAGGTTCCTCCTGTGTCCTGAGTAACTAGGTCTAAAATTACATCTACATGTACCAAAAGTACTGTGGAGTAATAAGACTGTGATAATCTGTGGTAAAGTAGGCCTCGTAATTGCTTTACCACTTTTGACAGCCACTCCTAGTAAATCGAAACTTCACAAGGTTGAAATTATCTATAGTCCGTTTCCAAAAGTATGTGATAAAAGTGTAAACAAACTCTAAAATAAAATAAAAAAAGTTTATTCTACTACAATTTTTTTTAACATAAACTATATGATTTTTTCTTTTTTATTTATTTATTTGGTTCACCAACAATTGTTTACACTAACATCTGGACAAAAAATAACATGTATTAAAAAAAAAACTTTGAACAGTGTAACAATTACTTAAAGGGAAACACCACATGCACTAAATTAAATTATGTTAATTGTAAGCCTAGGTACATGTACAGTTTACAGCCAACTTAAAAGAAAAGAAAAATATGTAGCCTATGTATAAACAGAAGCTCAGTTTTGAAACTAATATGATTGGTAAAATTAAGATCGAACAAATGAATACTTTACGACACATCAGATAACAACTCAAGATTTTTGATTTCAGCTTAGTCAGAGAATCAAAGTGGAAATCGATTAGATCGCTGCAACTTTTCAAAACACTACAGAACCTAGCGCATGGAGAGTTACATCCCAACACCGTTATTCTCTGTGGAGGACGAAGTGGAGTTATAGGTTTACGTGGAATTCTTGAAGGAGCACGAAAGTTTATAAGTGCGAGCAGCGGCGGGCGGCTTTCAAGATTTTACAGGCAAACATTGCGTCGTTTAAACGTCGACGCTCTTCTAAGGTATGCATGTTGAAAATGTTTAATTTGTCTTTGTAAGTAGGCGTTTTTTTAGCTTTACCGACAGAAAAAGCTAAATGCCAAGCAAAGCGTTTTTGGGCGCGTTCTAGACGCAAACTGTGAGTAGCATAGTGCGGCCGCCACACCACACTACAGTACTCTAATATGCCACGCACCAAGCTATAGTAAAGTAAAATTTTTGCATTACTTTGACGAAAACCTTTACATTGTCTTACGACAAACCCCAACATTATGGACGCTTTGTTAACAACATGATCTAAGTGTGGCACAAACGTTAATTTTTGGTCGAATAAAACCAAGGTCACTTATAGTGTCTACTTCATTAACCTTGTCCTCATTAATGTAATATACTGTCTCTATAAGATTATTTTTTCTTGTATACTTAACATGGTAACATTTCTTTGAGTTCAAATGCATTTCATTATTTTTGCACCATCGGATGAGACTATCAAGGTCCTTCTGTAAAAGCGAGGAGTCTCTATCAGACTTAATTATTCTAAGAAATTTTAGGTCATCCGCATACATAAACATCCAACCTGCTGGCCAAAGCACCTCTCACGCGAGCAATTCGTACTGTTAATGAAATTCAGAATAGGTTGGACATTTTTTCGTGTTACTTTAGTGAACTTGCAAAAGTAAGTTTATTTATATAATATGTTACGAAAGCATCAATTAGTTAATTTTATGTTTATTGTTTATTTTATGTCTAATGTTTCTTTCATTGTTTTATTTTTAATTTTTGACTGTAAAACATACTTAAGTTAATTTTGTGAGAAGATTACATTGTTGTAATTGTAATTATAAGGTTGTATCGTTTTAGTTATAAGTAATTTTGTATTAATGTATTGGGTAATTGTAAGTAATAGATGTTATTTAAAATAGTTCATATTATAAGTAGTTCTATCTATCGCATTAGGTTCCAAAACCTGTAATGATAGTATAAGAGTTTTAAATAAATAAATAAATAATAAAAACCTTGGAGTGCCGCAAACAGCTAGGAATGTCATTAATAAAGTAAATATACAGCCTCCGTAGGCGCGATTCTCTAAGGGAACTGTTTAAAGACATTAACATCATGACGGTACCTTGTCAATATATTTATGAAAACATCATGTACGTAAGGAAAAATTTAAATCTTTTCAGTAAAAGAGGTGAAAGACACAATTATAGGACTAGAAATAGGGACCAATTAGTTCAACCAGGTTTAAGACTGGCTAAAGTAGACCCATCCTTCATGGGGTACTGTTTAAAATGTTACAATAAAATACCTCCCCACATACTCCAACTGAATGAAACGAAATTTAAATCTTGTATAAACACACTATACAGCCAAGCATATTATAAGTTGGGGGATTATATCGCTGACAAAAATGCTTGGCTCAGGGCTGGTCCTGCTCCACAAGGGCGCGTAAACTAATTAATTAGCATTCGAAAATAGTGTTGGAGCTGATTTATTTATTTTTATGTATTTATTTTATTAGGTTCATCAACAATTGATTACACCAATACAACCACATAATACATTTTTAAAAGTGAAATAACAGTGTATCAATTACTTATAGGTAAACACAACATGCATAAAACAATTAGTCGGAGAAATAAGCTAACTTACTTAGTAATAAGCGCTAATATTGACATATTGGTAACATCGGTATTAAAAAGAAAAAAGTATTATTTATATATATATATTATTATATAAAAAGTATTAGTATATATTTATACTGATGAAGATTGTACAACCTATCTTTGCATTGTATAAATTCAATCTCTTAGTATTGTATAATTGCATAGCACATGTGTGAGCACTATGTACCTACTATAAAGCTTACTAGGTTCGTCTTTCATTGACTTGAATGTGCCCTGGCGGCTGAGAGTATGTCATGCTCACTCAAATGTCTCGCTGGTGGTGGCGTGTGTATTGGATCATTGAGTTCCCTTCAAAATGGTTCAGCTGAATGGTGCTGATCCATACGTCATGTTCGTGAACGGGCGCCGTCAGTAGGCACTGGTCATTTCTTAGCTGCCACGGCTTATTTTAATTCCATAATTGTTTTTATCTTTTTATTACGGACGATTTTAACGTGCACGTCTTTCTACATCGTTGTCACATGTATAGTTACAACATGAATGATGTAACCACTCTATTGTAACAATATTTTGATTTAAAAGAGTGTCCATGGAGTTTCTTGCCCGTTCTTCTCCATAGGTACCTACTACGCTTTGGAATGGGCAACTAGCTTCATCTTTCTGACTGACCGACCCCTTGACAATTCAAAAGTGCCTGTAATTGGTTTATTTGAAATAAATGCTTTGAGTTTGAGAGTTTGAGCTTGATAAACAATATATGCCCCAGATGCGAACCTTGCGGGACTCCAGAGGACATTTTATATACATTAGAATGGAAACCGTTTACCACAACAAAGAAAGATCTATCTGCCAAATATGAAATCGCCCATTTAATCAAGCTACCAGTGATACCATACGCATGCAAGTTATGAGATAGGACTTTATGGGAAACTTTATCAAAGGCTTTGCTAAAATCAGTGTAAATGACATCTGCCTGGTAACCAGAATCAACAGTCCCAATTAAAATCTCTCTGGATGCAACTAGATTAGTGCTCGTGGATCGTGATCCAACAAATGCAAATGCTGATGATCGCTTATGAATAGCTTAAGATGGTTCTGGGAATACGGGCAGAGTAGTAATTCAAACACTTTGGCAAACGTTGAGAGAATTGTGATGGGGCAGTAGTTAGAAATGTTGTCATTGCTTTTCGATTTATGTACAGTCACCACCTTTGCCATTTTCCATTTCGTAGGGAATACACCAGAAATCAGAGATTTGCTGTTTATGGCCATGAGTGGTTAAAACAACTCCTCCGCACAAGCCGAAATAAATATTGGCGGTATGCCATCTGCACCTTTGTTAATATCCTAACTCTTTAACTTTCTAAGTAGGCTCTCACTGCTTATATTTGGACTTATTAAGCATATGATATGATATGATAAGCATATATATGATATGATAGAATACTGCCGTCCGCAAGCAATAATGCCGTTATTTCGCATAAGGTCGATTTTCATTATTTGTTGCCACCATGAGCAGAAAAAATAACATCTCTATCTTTCTGTTTAAGCAGTATTTTTCTACTATTTATGGATCCCTAAATAAAAAAAGATAAAAACGCCATTAAGTTGCCTTGTTTGATGTTTACTACGCTAAAACGCAGGTAACAACATTACTATGCTAAAAAGTGGCTAAGGGGTTATAATTTTAATTTTTACTAGAACTTTTATAATCAGTTGCATATCTAAATCGCCGTTTGCAGAATTTCTTACTCTATTATGAGGTTAAAGTACTTTAACGGTTTTATAGTTCTGCTAATACTAGTAAAAAATGTCGTTAATGTCACTTAAAGCGACAGCAGCTCAGCTTATGCGTAGTACTTAGAAGTGTTTTAATTAAGTGATTTTGTAATGAATACGCCAATAACGGCATGCTCAATATGAAATATAAATAATTTGCTTACGACGTCAATCATAAAAATGCAGTTATCCCTCATTACTACACTAAAACGCGGTTATCTACCCTCGATCAATTGATATAACCAGATACGAAGTGATGCCGTAAGAAGAACTCTTATTTAATGTAACTGAACCGAATGATATTAGTCTGTTTATCATCGGAAAATACACCTACAATTTTGCAATTAAACTTGCAATGCGATTTTGATTCCGATGACTCTGTGTGTGATAAACACTATCGCTCCTCTGATTCAAGTAGTGATTCAAGTGACGATTTTCAAGCCGTTCAACCGAGTAGCCAGAAGTCCCAAGTGTTAAAAACAAACAGAAGATTTAAGAAAAAGGGTTGGGACCAGCTATGGTCACGAAGAGCTTCACTCCAGACGTTCTTGCCACTGTTGCTTTTATTCAAGAAAGCAAAACGTTGCATAATAAACGCAGAAACTCAATTAATTTTCTTTGTGCTGATAAAGCACGGCACGGTTAAGCGATTGACTGCTGCGTTACGTGTCGCAGGTTCGATCCCCGCACGGAACAAATATTTGTATGACCTGCAAGTAGTTGTTCCGGGTCTGGCTGTTTGTGTATGTGAGTTTAAATGTTTGTAAACGCACCCATGATACAGGAGAAATTCCTAGTGTGGGGCAACGAGTAAAAAAAAAAAGAAAAAGATAAGACGTTGCTACTTTCTCTCAATCGTAGGTACACCATTGATGTGGGTGCTTATCTAACATTGCATCAAGTCAACGAATCTGTTGCACTCACTTTAGAACCTGAAACATCACAACTAACACAAAAACGTAAAAAAAAATTATAACACTCCACTCCAGCGAAAAATACACTGGCCTCAAAACTAAGTACCACTCTTTTAAAATTGCAATAACTTTTAAAGCACACAAGATATATTTTCGAAATAAAAAGGATTACATTTTTTGTTTATAATAACTAATATATTTTTTTCATAGAAAAACTTTATAGTCGATAACCTTCTTTTAAGGAGTGGCTGAAAAAAACTTTATAAATATAAGCAATCCTTTTCAAACTGCTGTCTTACTTTTGACTTTTTTGTTTCTGTTTTTGTGTTCACCTTTATTGCTTAATCCATGAATTTTGATTTAAAAGCCAAGGTGTCTACAGCACGTAAACTTTACTTTTCATGCCTCTTTCAGGTGCGGAAGAGACAGTCATACTGGAGTTCTCATCCACTCTCATCTTGGTGGATGAGAACGTTTAGGATATGATTATAATAATTTCACTGCAGACGTTATTCATTTGAACATCGCCGGTGATGTTTAAGAAGTCAACACTAAAGACTTATTCCTAGAAATGGATCATTATACTGAAGCCATTTTACATGAGGAAGATTAAAATCATCAATAACCAAAGTGGTGCCATCCATATAACGCAAGCAAACTTCTTGCGTTTTCTTGCAATTGAACAAAGATATGGCAAGGTATATAAGACGGCAAATAAATCACACCAATATTCATACAGACGCCACCAGCACTCATACATAACTATGGTTTGGTATGGTGTAGTCCATTATTATGGCTTTATAACCTATATCAGTGCTACTTATCTTAAGTAAAATTTTTGAAAAGCTTATTCTAAATCAAATACAAAGATTTTTTAACGTACATAAATTACTACATAACAAACAAGGTTCGGTTCGGTTTTAAAAGGGGTCGTTCAACTACCGATGAACTTTTTGTTGAACACTTCAGTTGAACTTTTAGGGCATGAGTATAATGCATGGGACGACAAATGCGATGCGTTGGGCATCTTTTGCGATTTGTCCAAGGCATTCGATTGTGTTCTTCATGAAACATTAATCAGGAAACTGCACCACTACGGAATCCGTAGCACCTCTCTGGATCTTCTCACTTCTTACTTAAGTGATAGGATTCAGAGAGTTGATGTTAACGGAAAAAGATCACCCGGATCGGTAGTAAGAATGGGGTCCCTCAAGGCTCAATTCTTGGTCCATTTTTATTTCTTATTTATATAAATGACATGCCTTACCTCATAAAGGATAAACATGATATAGTGTTGCTTGCAGGCGACACTTCACTTTTATTTAAACTCAAACGTCAGGAGCTGGTTACTGACAATGTAAATAGCGCCCTGGCAAAAGTAGTTAACTGGTTTAACGTTAATAACCTTCTTCTTAACGAGAAAAAAACTAAATGTATTAAGTTTACGTTACCACATGTTAGACAGGTAGAAACAAGTGTTCTCATAAAGGGGGAAGAGTTGAAACCCGAAAATACCACAGTATTCTTAGGCATAACTTTAGACGCCAAGCTGCAATGGGGCCCCCATATAGATAAAATTTCAAAAAAGCTTAGCTCTGCAGCATACGCTGTTAGAAAAATTCGTGGTTTAACTGATTTAGAGACAGCCCGTTTAGTATACTTTAGTTATTTTCATAGTGTAAGGTCGTACGGTATTCTGCTGTGGGCAAATGCCGCCGATATTCAGACGATTATTGTTTTACAAAAAAGGGCAATTCGTTCAATTTATAAATTAAGTCCCAGACACTCCCTCAGAGAAAAATTTAAAGAGATTAATATAATGACTGTGCCTTCTCAGTATATTTATGAGAATCTTTTATATGCACATAAAATTATTAATCTGTTTAAAAAATACAGTGATATCCATAGTATAAATACTAGGAACAAACACAATTTTTTTGTTCCTACAACCAGGCTCAAGAAAATAGGTGGCTCGTTTAGATGTCTTTTTCATGTATACATTTTTATAAAAAACTTCCTAGCCATATTCAAAAACTAAGCCTTACAAAATTCAAATCTTTTATAAAAAGCAAACTATGCCAGAAAACCTATTAGACTGTCAAATACTTTATTGAGGACAAAAAGGCTTGGGAGTGAGCTGTTCCAATAAATTTACACAGAGAATGTTGATTTATTTTATTGTTTTTTGCTAACTATTGTACTTTTAATCTTTGCTATAAGTATCTATAAGTTTTTACATATACAATGACATGAATATTTACTGTATAAAGTATTATATTATTTTAATTGTTGTGAATGGGAGGACTATGTGGGTCATTGTTCCAGTTTTAAACATGTTCTGGCAGTTTGAGTAGTTTATGTGGCCTACCCAAATGTCCTTTCTTTGGTATTGTTCGTCGAATCGTTGAGCTCCTTAAGTTCTGAGTCGAGCTGCACGGTTACTGACAAATGCGTGCACTGTCTGGACAGGTCCACTCAATCTGTGTGGTTCTTTTCTCAAAAGTCCATTTCAGACACCAATCTGCATGGTCCTCAATGATTATGTCCGGATTTTTATACACACATTGACATTAGTGAATTTTATATACATATACTATGACAAGAGTATTTACTTTGTAAAGTATTAGGCTATTATTTTTAACTATTGTGAATGTGAGAACTATGTTGGTCATTGCTTTTTTTTTTGTATTTTTAGTCTTAGTGTAATCATAATCTGGCAGTTTGAGTAACTTGTGCGGCCTACTCAAATGTCCTCCTGTTATTTCCTTTCTTTGGTATTGTTCGTCGAATCGTTGAGCTCCTTAAGTTCTGCGTTGAGCTGCACGGTTGCTGACAATTGCGTGCACTGACTGGACAGGTCCACTCAATCTGTGTGGTTCTTTCCTCAATAGACCATTTCAGACACCGATCTACATAGCCATCACATGATCTGACCAAGATTCTGTCTGGACTTTAAAAGAGACTGTGACCTCTGAGTTTGTTTCGGCCTTTCTTCTCAGAGTACCTAGTCAGATAGGAAACGCCGACCTCATCTAGTTAAAAAAAATATGATTGACGTGTAAAAGTCTTTGTAAAAACCTACTTACAGAAATTAAATCATTTATCATTAACGGCACCAATTTTTCATTTTATTGCTGGTATATTCACCTCCACTATCACATCTGATTATACCGACTTATAGTTTTTTTTCTCTTTCACTTCTTCAATATAGGTTTTTACGACTTCAAGAGCTTCATTTTTATATTCTAGTAGATAGATAAAACCGTGTTTAACGAGTGTTGTCATCAAGAATGGTATGTATGTATTTCTTATTATCATATTTATTAGGTGAAATAGGACCACAAATGTGTGTAATGGGCGCGTCGCTCATTGTCTTTCTGTATTGAATGGATTTCTCATTTGTTTTAACATTAAACATACCTTGCAAGCTTTATTTAAGATTTAGATTTCCTCATCACTCACAATCATGTTTTTAGCAATTTTTCTTAGGTTTAGCATTTTGCCAATACTAGGGTGCCCTTATTTTTATGCAAATTTTCAGCTTTATTTATTTTATCCGTTAATAAGGAAGTTTCTTGTGTTAGGTTATTAATTGTATAGTATAAACTCGTCTTCTTTTAGTAATTTATCTTTTTGATCTTCAAATATAACTTTACCGCCATTATTGGTTACAGCATTGACTGACATAAGATTGTTAGTCAGATCAGGTACATAGAAGGTAGGATAGTTTGTTTTAGAGTCCACTCTGATCCATGTATTTATTTCTACATGACCTTTTGATAGCATGGACACTCCGGCTTTTGTTATTCCAATTTTTCCATTCTCTTCTTGAAAGTTGTCTTGTGTTGTTGTAGTTGTAATATTTTTTTCTTGTTGGTAACATGGCATAAAGACCTGGAGTCTATGATATATGTAATAGCTTCTTTTTCATCATATCTTTTATCCGCGTGTGTCATAAATGCAGTGTTGTTTTTAGGATTGTTGTTGGTTTTATGATTATTATGTCTGAAGAAAAATTTTTCTGTTATGTGATTATTCTTCTTACATATGGTACATTCTGTCTTCTTGATATTAGTTTTATTCTTAAAGAACCATTTTACTGTAGGGTGATTAGATTTTTTACATTTAGTACAATAAGTATTATTACGACGATACTATCTGACCCGTTATAAGTTCGCCAGTGTGGTGATAGACGGATATAGACCCCCAATGTTTAGCAATGACAATTACAGGATGATATTATGTATAAGTAGGATTAGGCGGCTCAATTATGATATCCTTTTTATTATTTTAGACCCAAAGAACAAACGGTCAAGCTTGTTTGGGATCAAATGTACTCGTACATACTTATTTATTACATAAGTACAGAGAAACCTACAAACTGTTTGTCGGCGAAATCACGAATTATGTTACAGAAATGTTCAGCGGTTTTTGAATGAAACGAAACTTTTCAAATGTTGTTTTGTGGCTTTACGTTTTCAGTGTTCTCTGAATTACTTTTCAGTTACAGCTTTGACCGCAAACAGGGCAGTACGGATGAAAATTTGGAAAATTTCAACCGCAACCTGAACCTGAGTTGTGAAAAGTGCTCGATATCAGGAGCTATTAAAAATATTGTTTTATCAGCCCTATTGATCTACGAAAACCGATTTGCGAAGTGAAATATACAGAAAATATAGTAGTTCCAACCCACAGAAGAGTATTTTCAACACTTTGTATCAAACGTCCTTGTGATTTTGTACTAAAAAGGCAAGGACCTCTTACTAAGACAGTTGTAAAGAGTTTTGTTTTGACCAATCAAGAACAAGTTTTAACACTTAGTTATAAAAGTAAACATATCCCGTCTTATTACAAAACACGATCTAACTTTAGCCCCAACCTACACATTCGATTTAGTTTTTGTATTTGGAACTTTATGCCGACTTTAGTAAAGTTCTTAATACAAAATTGACAATCTAAGACCGGACTAAGTTGACAGTTTTGTAAAAGGAACTGTATTTCGATTTCAGTTATGTTCTTATTTCAAAAACAGGCTCAATGGTTTAAACCATGTCAAAAGAAAAACCTTGTTTTGTAATAAGGCCGTAGATGTCCAAATCAGCATTTTTACATACGAGTACATAGCATAACATAGCACCTGTAACCCCCGAAGAACTAGGCAGAGGTGTACACCCAAATTTCACCAGTTTGTTTAAGTACCATGTTAGAGAGTGAGCCTGCCCTGGCACAGGCAACTGAAGGAACTCGGGTGGGTTTTAGTCGCAAGAGTCTGACACGCCCTCCCGCTTCGCCCAGAGCGGGAGAAGTTATTTGATGATTTCCCAACCACAAAAAAAAAAGGGTGTGAGCCTATTGCCATCAACCAGGCAAATCCAAACTACTAGAATCTAGGCTGTTACTGAGAATTTCCTGGTGGAAAAACCCAAAAATATTTTGCCGGACCTGGGAATCATACCCAGGAATTCATGCTCAGCAGCAGCGCTTCCATCCACATGACCAATGAGGTAGTCATTTTCATATGGTAAGGTAGGTATATCTCTCAGTGTTCAAATCTACGGCGCGCGTTGGTGAAAGACTTCTTAATTGCGTGTATTTGTAGGGGCACTTACTCTAGCTATACTTATAAATATTTCTATAGCTTTATTGAAGTGTTTTGTAACCTAAAGTTCGTTGTTAGGGTTCCGTACGTCTGAATTTAAAAACGGAATTCTTATAGGATCACTCATGTGTCTGTCTGTCCGTCTGTCACAGGTTATTTGCTGCGAAAACAGATGAAAATGGACCATTCCCCCTTATTTCCGAAACAACTGGGAAAATTGCTCTCTACTTAAAGCTTGCTGAAAGGATTTCCTGTAATCTATTTATGAAGTCTATGTTCTTAAAAGAATATGGTAAATCTCTTAATATTGACCGTACAAACTTACATTTACAGTTGGAATGTATAGAAGAACATGTTTTACAATTACAATGTTGAGTTTGTTCTTGGGATAAATTCATCCCAACTTCGGAACCCTTCAGAGCGATACACACACACACATGCTTACTTGGTGCTCTACATTATATTATTTGATTAAAATTGGATCAATATATACTATACATAAAAAAAAAAAAAAAATCGCACATAAAATTTCGCCGTAAGGCACACTGAACCATGACGATGCCACCATTCCTTAACCTTTACTATTTCAAGTAGCGTCAAAACACCAATTACCCATATAACACAAACTAGCATAAACGAAATCACATGAGCCACTAAAATAGGATCACTGTAGGAATTTGGGACGCATTAGAAGAATGATCATAACGGACATGTGAGCCCTGACATGTGACCTCTGAGTTTGTTTCGGTCTTTCTTCTCAGAGTAGTCAGATAGGAAGCGCCGGCCTCATCTAGTTTAAAAAAATATATGTTTGACGTGTAAAAGTGTTTGAACCAACCTTCTTACAGAAATAAAATCATTTATCATGGCGGAGGGTGGTCATAAAGTTAATGACAAAAAACCAAAGTCTATCATCTGGTCTCTTTGACCTTGACGTACAGGCAGATTGGAACAGACTGGATGCGGAAAGCGGAGGACCGGAATTGTGGTGAAGCTTAAGAATCGCTCATGTCCAGCAATGTACTGGGATAGGCTGAGTTGATTGATACAGGGGAATTTTATAAGCCATCATAATGATCTTATCTTACCAGTCCGCTTCAGCACTTTGTAGGCATTTTAAAACCGTACAACTCTTTTTTATTTGGGTATTTCTTGCAATGATCTCAACGCATGTTCCCCAAAACACCAACTACAAACATTACACAAACTAGCATTAACAAAATCACACGAGCCACTAGTACAGGAACGTTCCCTCATTAGGAGACAAGTTTAGCTGCAATTATCTAAAGCGGTGCACTCATGGTCATAATTTCAACTGCGCAAATCCATTTTGCATGCGAAAAGTTGCACTAGTTTGTTAGTAGTGCAGGCGCTAAGACGCGGGTGTTTTTAAGTGCTGTGCTAGCACAATTTGTAGATTTATTATTTACTTTTTAGTGTTAGGGTTTTGTGACGTAATTGGCAGGTAATGAGGACGGAAATATTTAATGATCTTGGTGTTAATTTATTGTTCTCTTAAGTGTTTTTAAGTGTGAAGATAATGTTTGAAGTTCTCTGGACTTTAATAGTAGGTAAATGGCTGTCGGTTATCTACATACTTAGAAGCTAAATCGTTGTGTCTGTGGGTATTTTGGTATTCTTTTGCTGTAAACAAAGATTTCTTATACCTACGACTAGAATGAAGACAGATATACGATAGAATTTTCTCGAATCTAATTCACAGTCCAATTTCGCACAATCTTTTATTCTTTTGAAATCCGCACAGCCATAGAATTAACCATAAAATAAAGTTCAGTAGGTCATGAACTCTTTGAGAATACGAGTAGTTCACGTTTTCTTTGCGTAAGATTTTCTCTTCTTCAAATCCTACACCGGAATACCCACTTTCCTTCAGAAATTTAGCTTGTACTAACATAAGCTTTGTGCTCTTAGGGTAGTACGTTATTACGTTGTAGTCTTGTCTTAACGCCTAGCTTTCACTCGCGGTTTTGGTCGCATTTATTTTGGCTGTGACTTGCCAGTTTGGTAAGTGAATGAGGCCACGTTCTTGTATGTGATTTGGTTAAAAAAATATGAGGAAATAGAATAGAGTGGATTGCATTACAAAACAATGATGAAATCTCTATTTATCACACTGGGTCCGCGTACTGCAGAAAAGGCCTACTGTGGGAACATTATAGTCTAATTATGTTAACCTATAAATGTCTATAATTCTATGCATGGACCTATTATAGACCAGATAAAATCGTGTCTCGTTTAAAAAAGCAATTAGAGTTAAGATTTTAGTACAAATTGAGACTGCCATTTATTATCAAACAGTAAATCAGTCCACCTTTAAGAATCCTTCATTATTCATTGCCATCTAACAGTATCAAAAACATCTCCAACAAACAGACACAGAGCAACATTCATGTCATACAGCCCGACCCATTTAATGGCAAGTATTCCTTCGGGCAAACGCTACCAACACGGATCGTGGGTTCGCAAACACTTCGCATTTGCAAAGCGGAACGTTATCCATCGCTCAACTACTCCTGCACATACGTTTCGTGTTTTATTAAGTATATTAATAAGTTATTTACCTCGAGCTTTGCGAGGGTTTAGATGTAGGTAGCAAAAGTTACAAAAATGTCGAAGTGGTAAGGATTTTTAAGAACTGAGGCCTGTATTTGAGTCGTGGGTTTTGATTTGTTATCCAATATTAATTAGTACGTAATCTATGCTATATAATCGAGATTTAGTGGGTTCTAAAAAGTGGTGACGGGTGTCTGTAGTATTAATAATTTTAGACGTTCATAAAGTGGTATGTTTCAGCTTGATTTACCAGATACTTAACTAAATGTTTTTTGTTGAAACATGGCAACCAACTACAGAATTGAAATTAAATTAGAACTAACATTTTCTTTTTCATATGTACCTACTACAAAATTTTATTTTTGGGGCCTCCTGGCTTAGTGAAAATTACCGTTCCCTCTTAGAGGTCCTTGTTCTGTAGGTATTGAAATGGTTCCAAACAGTTATTAATATAAAAAGAAGTATTTTTCTCAATTAGTATTCTCTCTCCATTAGTATAACCCTATCACCATTATTCGTCACATCAAAGTTGATAATGAACTTTAAGGCACTAACGAGCTGATCTCAATAAGTTTGACAATATACACACTAATATGCTGCTTGTATTATGTGAATAAAGCTTATCGAGTGGCCAACAAGACTGTTATCGGGACTTCCTTGGACGTTAGTGGCTTACGGATGCTATACACACTGGCTGGTAGAATGGCAGCTTTATCGTTGTGCGAGTAGGTATGGTAGAATGACATCTTTATCGTTGTGCGAGTAGGTATGGTAGAATTACAGCTTTATCGTTGTGCGAGTAGGTATGGTAGAATTACAGCTTTATCGTTGTACGAGTAGGTATGGTAGAATGACATCTTTATCGTTGTGCGAGTAGGTATGGTAGAATGACAGCTTTATCGTTGTGCGAGTAGGTATGGTACAATTACAGCTTTATCGTTGTACGAGTAGGTATGGTAGAATTACGGCTTTATCGTTGTGCGAGTAGGTATGGTAGAATTACGGCTTTATCGTTGTGCGAGTAGGTATGGTACAATTACAGCTTTATCGTTGTACGAGTAGATATTGTAGAATGACATCTTTATCGTTGTGCGAGTAGGTATGGTAGAATTACGGCTTTATCGTTGTGCGAGTAGGTATGGTAGAATTACGGCTTTATCGTTGTGCGAGTAGGTATGGTACAATTACAGCTTTATCGTTGTACGAGTAGATATGGTAGAATGACATCTTTATCGTTGTGCGAGTAGGTATGGTAGAATTACGGCTTTATCGTTGTGCGAGTAGGTATGGTAGAATTACGGCTTTATCGTTGTGCGAGTAGGTATGGTAGAATTACGGCTTTATCGTTGTGCGAGTAGGTATGGTACAAATTACAGCTTTATCGTTGTACGAGTAGGTATGGTAGAATTACGGCTTTATCGTTGTGCGAGTAGGTATGGTACAATTACAGCTTTATCGTTGTGCGAGTAGGTATGGTACAATTACAGCTTTATCGTTGTACGAGTAGGTATGGTAGAATTACAGCTTTATCGTTGTACGAGTAGGTATGGTAGAATTACGGCTTTATCGTTGTGCGAGTAGGTATGGTAGAATTACAGCTTTATCGTTGTACGAGTAGGTAAAGTAGAATGACAGCTTTATCGTTGTAGGTAAACATATGGTGTGAGGAAAATGGACGGTGGCTTGAGGGTTTTTCTTAAGGGGACTACATGACCTAAACGCAAGTTTTATAATGCCTAAAAGTATATGATCCACTGCAGTAAACAAAATCAGAAAAATATATGATATTCTTCAGGATATATTCTAGTTACATAGTGTGTTGAAAACATAATACAACTAATTTGGTACGATATGAAAAAGCCACGAAGATACCTTATATATTATAATTATATTATAATATATTATAATAAATTATTTTAATGATTAAAACCCATAGTAATATACATGCAAACATTTTTTTTTTTTTTCAGATTGTTCTTCAAGCAACATATTAACATGTTTTCATTTTTTAGTCCAATCAATAGATTTTTTGTAAATAGAGAATTGCTTCATATTTTGCAATAAATTACCAGCTTTGTGTCATCGCGCTTCTCTTTCTTTTCTATGCAGTCCGACAGTGACCGCGCTTTAGCTGTTGTCAGCCCCTTAAAGCTATAACTTGCACATTTTTGGGCAGCAATGTCACTGGTAGAAAATCAGATTTTCGATTTTGAGGTATAAGGAAATTTAAAAAAAAAAAAGTCGCCGGTTGTATAATGCTGTATATGAAAGGGGAAATTCTTTTTGTTTTGTTTGGATCTAAGGTGCTGTGTTAGTTGATTTCGATTCTCTAACTTTTTTTTTTTGTAGTTGTTAATGCTTGTTACATGTCTATTTTTGTTAAGGCATTTCACATCAAGCCATGTAGGTATACAGTATTTTTTATGGGATTCCAACGAAAAAATCAGCTCCATAAACTGTGGCCCAAAATGCACCATTTTCTAGCTTTCTCAATTTTACAGCAGTGTGTATAAAATGCTAAAGCGTCACATAACCACGTAATCCGCCGGCCAGCCTCCCCCGCAGAACTTCCCCCACCTCGTCTACCCGTCAACGCTAAAGACTTCCTGCACACGATAAACAAGAGATGTCGCCTTATCTACAACTATAAATAGTTTACTATATACTATTTAAGTTTTATTACGTAGTTACTTCGTTTGTGGGGGCTTTGTTGTTCAAGTTCTAAATGGCGGAAGAGTAATTATTTCTAGGGTTGCTTACAATGGTTTTACCTAATATAGCAGTGCTAGTCTTTAAGTTTAATTTCTGGATTTGTTATTTATTAGAAAATATACTGGCTATTTTTAAAGAATGTTTAAAAGAATATTCTTCTTGGCCTATGTAAAAGATATTAATTATAAATATTGATTAACGTTGTTCTCGTCCAATTTACTTTTAATTGGAGACGAACGATAAAAATATTGAGCCTCCACCAAGTGATGAAAACTAACGCGTTTCAGTTTTTTTTTATAAAAGTATTTTTTTTAATTGCACAGTCTGTTATCGTACAATTAAAAACACTTTATAAATAATATGTATCACTGGTACCACTTACATTAAAAATAAAGGCGCTGTGAAATTGTCTATCTTATGTGGTTGTTATTGTAGGTACATCTTGTTTTATGTCAATAAATCATTGTTGTATTGTATTTTTGTTGACGGACCATTAACGTATGTGTAGTTGACTGTACATACTTAGGTACACTAAGTGCACCAATTCAAGTAGGTACAAAATTAACATCTACTTCCAAGTTCACTGTACCCTCATCTCTGCCACAAACCGCAAAATTTACTGAATTTACTAAACCCACCCACATTTCAAAAATATCTCCCTCAATGACAAATTATCGCCGCTTAGCCACAAAAGCCTACTTTAAGTTCTGGTCTTTATCTCGTGAGTCGATTTAATTCATTACGAGTCTAATCGACTTTTGTAATGGTCCCCGAGGCCAACCACTCAATTTGTTACGCCTAATCTGTGACAGTATTGAGTGGAATTAGGTGACAAAATTAGCACAAAGGATCTCTTGAAGTGGATTTGGA
Organism: Brachylomia viminalis; assembly: GCA_937001585.2. Taxonomy (NCBI): domain Eukaryota; kingdom Metazoa; phylum Arthropoda; class Insecta; order Lepidoptera; family Noctuidae; genus Brachylomia; species Brachylomia viminalis. The sequence goes on from OW443299.2 coordinate 19,925,070, forward strand.
CAAAAACTTTGCCCGTGTTCCAAGAAATGGACTTGGGTTGTATTCTACGAACTATCAGATATTTATTTGGTATGGATATTGCTCCCGCACATTCGATCTATACAGGATGCAACGTAAATGGTGTTGTACCTGTATCATTATGAACAAAATGAAAATCGCGTAAAAAAGTCAGCTGTTCCAAAGATTGCCAACTTTTTTTTATATCAAATATAGTATTTTCGAAGCCGTTGCCTGTAAAAAAATAGTATATGGCGAAAAAAAATACGGCATGTCAAAAACAAAACGTTTTTTTGCTACTTTGATATGTGCCTTATTAACAGGTTTTTTTAACGTCTCGATAACTATTATTAAACTCTAAAAATAAATTATCGTTAAAAAATAACTTTATTTCACTTTTTACGAGATTAATAATTAATACTGAAAACATACGCTGAGTTAAAGCTGAATTTGGTATAGAAAGAAGAAATGATACTATTTTGAACATATAAGAAAAGTCAGAATCACTGAGCAACATTTGTTGCCATTTTTCAGCAGTAGATTTGGCAACATATTTTTAGTCAGAACGAGCAAAAGCCAGAATTTAATTTAGCAAAATTACTTCTGAATACAAATTTCAAAAGCAGATTATGATTTACACATAATATTTTAATAAAATAATGTTATTTAAATTTTCATCCATGAAGTGTTATGTAGTACTCATAGTTTCGCCTAAGTACTTTATTACTACTTTGAAACATTAAAGCAGCTGTTTTTTTTTTCGATTTGGTGTTTAGTCCCGTAAACCTAAAACCGTGAAATAAAAAAAAAACTACACGATTTTCATGTTAGTCATAATGATGAGTACAATTACCCCTTTTCAGGTCGAACACCTTGAAATTCACCTAGACGATCCCAGTCTTGGAAACAGGCACTGCTAAAAACGTTCTATGTAATCTTCAGTTGACATGTATCAAAGCTAGCAGGTATTAATATTTGAATAATTCATCATCATCATCATCATCAGCCTACAGCAGTCCACTGCTGGACATAGGCCTCTCCAATTGCACGCCATTTAACTCGATTCTCGGCAACTCTCATCCAGCTGCTACCAGCCACCCTGCGAAGTTAACACACAAACACTTTTATTAGCGTATCACGGATTGGTTGCATCTGTTCTGAGGTTTGGAATTATTTTTTGGGGGCAATCTTCTGAAAGAGAATCGGTTTTTAAAGCGCAAAAACGATGTATTCGGTCCATGTGTGGCTTAAAAACTACTGAAACTTGTGAACCTCACTTTAAATCACTAAAATTACTGACATTTCCAGCTATGTACACTTAGGAAACTGCTTTGTTTGTCAAAATCAATTTAGATCTGTTTCAAAAACTCTCTGATGTTAAAAAAACTCCAATGCGTTCTCAATATACAAACAAACGGTGCGACAAACAATGCAGAACCGCTTTAATGAAAAAGAGTTTTTTTGGTATAGCTCCGAAAATTTATAATAAAATACCTGATAACATAAAAAAATTGCCCATAATTAAATATAAAAAGATGCTCTACTCACTATTAATAGAAAAATGTTATTATACTGTAGAAGATTTTATTAATGATAATAATGTTTAATATTTCTTAAGCGATAAACACATAATTACGTATTCAATGTAATTTTTAAAGACTGTTTCGAGATTTTTTAAGACTGTTACTATAGTAAGTTTTTTTTAATTATAAATTTTATAAAGATATATAGTTCCTTTTCTCATGTAAGAGTTTAATTTTGCTTTCTTCTTATGTTAGTAGTTTAATATTGTTATTTTTATGATTTTTGTTTTTATTTCAATATTTGTACGCCTTCACGGCAAAACATAGCGCACATATAATAACCTAAGATCTGTATGTAAATACCTATGTTTCACAAATAAACACTCTGATTCTGAAGATCGTCGCTCCACCTAGCCTGAGGGCGTCTCACCTTATGTTTGCCAATTCGCGGTCTCCACTCAAGAACACGTCTACCCCAACAGTCATCGGTTCTACGGCTAATATGGCCGGCCCATTGCCACTATTTGAATAATTAACTATCGGTAAATTATGAATTTAGTTTTGTATTGTTCAAATGTCCATGTAATTATTATTATATTACATGAAAATAATCGAATAACAAATCTAGTGACGCAAATGGAACTAAATTAGAGATAGTTCTTAAAAAAAAGTTTCTTAAAAAAACATTTGAATCAGCACATGTTACCATTTTGTTATTAGACGCAGATAGCCTTATGTTGTTACCATGTAGTCATAAATATTAAAATGGAGACGAGACACGTCAGTCATTCAGATGGAAGAAAAACATGTAAAAAAAATCGGGACGTTACTTTCTTTTAACCGAAATAACGTTACATTTTTTTTAATCTACTGTGATCTACGTGGTACCTGCATAATTTATCTAGTTCCAAGAACTGTTAAAAAAAACCACATTAAAACCTAATGCTGCCACGTTAAAAAAGTCGTCTTATGCTGCTCTCGTAAACCGTTTCAGAGACGATACGCGAAAATTCCAAGACTTAAGTACATTTTAAATCAACTTAGTATTTTTTGTGGCTTGAGAAACGCGAGAATAAATAAGAAATGTTCAGCTTTAGCCGAAGTACTAGATTAACATAAGAGGCGCGGTCTATTTTACGTAGAATTTTGACGAAATCGAGTCTCATCGCGTTACACAAGGGTTTTCAAAATGACATGATAACGAATGAAGACGAGTATGTGTACCTACATAATGGATTTAAGATTTATTTAAGGAGTGTTTGTAAATAAATTGGTTTTCAGTACGAAAATCTGAGAAAAGAGTCTGCATATGAAAATACCAGATTTTTTTTGCTGCATTTCAATGAGAGGGTTTTGAAGAAAATAACGTGACGTATTGCGCTGAAGGTCCAAATGACTGAATAAAGTCATCTGAATTCAGTTTAACCTTTTTTAATATGACGAAGTTAATAATTAATACCCTAGGCATAATTATTTTTCAATAAATACAACGGAAAGCGTTCTTAAAAAAATCCAGAAAAAAATTGCAAATATTCAAGTATAATCCGATACCTAGAACTAAATTCAAGACAGCAAAAAAAACATTAACTTAATGTACCGTAAGTAGTTAATTGGTAACACCCACCCAAAAACACAAAAAGAGCTATCATTCCAAGATATAAATAACATCAAGAACACTTAAGCTAAACTAAGTCCTATGACTTCATGTAAGTAAAACACAGAATTCAAACGAACATCTACAGTGATATGGCTTTTACGACTCAGAAAATCAAGTCATTAGACAGCGAGTAACACAAGGAATACACCTAATCCGTGATCGGCCGAACTATAATCGTACGTCGTCGTCGTAGAATTCGGCTCTTAGAACCAAAAATGTACCTATGTAACAGAACGTGAGTCGTACACCTAGTTATCGGACTTCACCGGGCGATGTTGGTCGAAGTAGTGTACGCACTCATTTTCTTTTAAATAGGTTTGGTTTAATCGGCGGAGTTCGACCGATGAAATATAGTCGACCGCTTGTCGGTGGTCCCATGTCCCTCTCACCGTGTGGAGGACTGTGTCCCAGCAGTGGGAACATTAAAGGCTGATGATGATGAATTGATGATTGTCGGTGGTAACAAAATAAAATATAAGTTGGCCTATTATTCTGTTGTAACTCCATACTACGCCAGTTCTAGGTGAAAGTGTCTAGTGTATGTTCTAGTAGTGTCAGTAACGTGCGATCGACTGTATGAGCATAGTTCGGCCGATGACAGATTAGGTGTACGCGAGCTGTAAGCCCTTATGTAAGACACTTGTAGATAAGGACTTGTCTTAACGACATAGCCGTCTAGTCGATACAGTACGTTTCCTGCGGGGAGATACCGGGCTTGTTGTGGAATCACTAGATGAACTGAACTGAACGAAATGTATGTTTGGGTGCGTAGGTAAGTGTGGATTATAGCGTTTGTAGTTTGAGAGTAGTAGATGTGAGTTGTTGTCATTAAATGTTGTGCCGTTTACTCAAGTGACTTTGGTTAGTATGTTTCCGAAATACATTCCCCGTCGTCTAACGATGCCAATGCCTACGATGTCGGTAACTGCGCGATAGAAGGGTCGAGTCGGGTCGAGTGGAGTGGAGAAGGGCATTTGGCTAGACGTAGCGATGGCCGATGGAGTAATGTTTTAACCGAATATTGGCCAAAACAAGTTAAAGAAAAAACACCTTTCATTGCAGTATTGATCTCCGGAAAACGCAACGCTAGCAATCCATAAATTCGCGTCATATAACGTGCGACCTGATTCAGAAATTGGCAAAACAACATGAGAATCATGCTTACTCCTTGTTTCGGCTGTCACGCGACTAAGTTATGATAAACTCTTATAAACCACACATGCGACTAAAAGCGTAGTAAGCTGAAATGGTAATATTTCAACTGGCTTTAGGCTACGTCCTCATATAAATATGCTGACAACGTGTTTCCCTATTTGTCAACTGGTTGGCCGTGTGTCAAGGTATAATACATCTTAGTGACTGTCTGGGACGAGACTATACAATAAAAAAGTCTGGTTACTTCGGATTAGATGGTGCGCAAAAGAACGTGCAATGCCAAATGTATCTGCAGTTATTCTAGTTTAGCGAGCATTGATATTCGTTACTCTTTAAGAGTAAGATAATCAGGCCATAATATAACCTTGACATTTTTATAAATTACGAAGATACAAAGTACTTAATCGCAATTTCGAACCAATAGTTCTGTAGCGGTATCTACATCTCCACATGCGAGCTGCGCGACATACTGACGTCACGCAAATCCTGCATCGCGCAAGCAGAGTTTACCGCGCGACTAGCATATATACAACTTCCCGACATCAGTCATCGGGCAGTTGCCCACCAGATACGACACCCGTCTGGTCGGAGTATCCTCCCTTTTTTATGGAGGTATGAGTGAACTGTACACCCTGTTCCTCGTGCCTCTATAGTTACAAATTGAATTTGTCTAGGTATACCATTTACAGAAACAATGCAATCGACTACGTTCTCCATTTCGAGATCACATTCCTACTCCAACTGCATTCTCCTAGATTGCAACCATTGTTCAACAATCACTTACACAACAATATAGTAATGCAGAACTTAAACCTCCCATTCCAAAGGAAGTCTGTCTCCATAAAATATGATAGAAAACCTCTCCCATCAAAAAGTTCCTAATAGAATAATTTCTCCTGTCTCAAACATTGTGGAGTTCTGAGGAGTTGCGTCGGGGCTCATCCCCAACAAAGGATGTTATAAAGTGTCCCCGCCAAGAAACTTGGGCACAATTAATCATATTAAGTGGCCATCGACATCTTTGGCCGAGACATCGTGATTTCCACTCAGAAATTCGGCGAAGAAATCGTTGAGATTTTTCAAGGATGAGCTCAGAAACCCTCCAGCGTTTGTCATTGAAATATAAAATATTTTGCAAGTTTTTTTATTACTGCTATTAGAAAGTGTGATTTATCATCGGGGTTAATAAATGTTTCATTACAAGTGACTATGCCCACGACGACAACAGTTTGGTAAAACATTACCCGAGAATATATCTTGGAAAAAATTGTGAAGCTAAATAAAACCAAAATACACACATCATTGTGTTTTATAATATTGTGTACCTACGCATAGTACCAAGTTGGTATAGTCGGTAGTTGGTTTAAGTAAGTACCTAAGTAGTTGTGTGTGAGCGAAAACTGCGTAGAGACTGCAAAAAAGTCAGTAGATATGTTTGTGTACCTGTAATTATGTTATTCTAACTAACACACATTATGATTATGTCCTCCAGTAAATATATTTTCCTGAGAGCTGGTTCCCAGGAAAAGATCTGTAGGTACGGGTATACCCACTAAAGACGACCTAAGTGTTTCCATTTGGAGGTTATTTGGTGTTTGCCTAGCTAATGCGTAGAGTGGGTACAGTTTGACTTCACATTTCTAAGACATATTCCATGAATACTGCCATATTTCTAGGTAGCCTTTTTTGTACAATGTTTATTTTAGATTTGCTGTTCTTTTTCCGAATAGTATTTTTTTATTGGGATAGGTACATTGGACGTTTTTAAATACAGTCTCGGAATAAAAGATTTGACACGCCTAAGACTATTTATTGTTTTCCGACTTCAGAGAAAATAACCACATATTTACGTTTGAAACATCAAATATGAAGGAGGATGTGGGAGATACTTCACCTACGTAATTTATAAAGGCTCATTTCCATTAGCCGTTTTGCCGCGGCCACGTATATTAGATACTCATGTTACGTCACATATGTCAACGTCACCTGCATCGTACTCCGGACTGACCGCCCACGCAACCTGGTGAGGCATTTCTGATTTAAAGATGGCTGCTTTTCTGTTAAAATTCCCTGCAACAACACAGATGCGAGAATGTGGTTGTTAATTCGGTTATTTTATTGGTTTTATCAATTCAAGTTCGAGCGTCATTTATTAAAATTAGGCTGAGAATCAGAAGATAGCGCTTTTTGAAGTTCATAATTACTTAGATAAGACAATCCACCAAAATTCTTGCCTTTCACCACTTCCTAGTGTTTGTTTGCAAACACTAGGAAGGGAGGAGGAGGAGGTGTGTGTTTGTTTGCTATTTTATTGCAAATTTGACGTCCAAAAGTGCCTTTTATGTGCCTATTTGAAATAAGTGCTCTGACTTTGACTTTAACTTTGACTATATCGTGTTAAATTGTCAGCCAGCGTTACACTGGAAAATGTCGTGCAGTCAAATTCTTATCACTGGTAAACTGCAAAAAATAGAATATGCATGTTAATTACTTGTTTGTAAAGCAGCAAGGACTAGTTGAGCTGCCATGTGATTAGCAGAAAGATGGCAATCATAAATAGTGAAACGATGGCATGAAAATGAATAAAAAAAAATCTTGGTCCCAACATAATATAGACTATATTTGTAGTAAATTAAGAATATTATGTAAAATGTATTAAGATGTATATACGTGTCATTAGTAGATTTTATTATGAGTTATGCTCTTGGCAGCTATGGATTAACATTCAAAACTAACTTGGATAAATTAGAAGCTCTTCAAATTCGATTCTTGAAATTATTTGTTACTCAAAAAACTAAAAAAAGGAGATTATAGGAATCTATTTAAAATATGTAAAATTCTACCGATTAGTTACAAACATAAGTATCTTTTAGCAGTTAACCACCATGGTACCCTAGAGCATAACCTAACTCATGTAGTCAATAACCATAACACACGATCTATGGCTGCTGGCAACTTCAATGTACCCAGAGTCGCTAATTACTATGCTGAGAGAACCCTAAAAAACGAACATCATATCTATTGAACAGTCAGCAGACATAAGGAGTGAAATCAACAAAAATAGTTTTAAAAATAAATTAAAAATATATTATTTAGAAATATGTTAAAGTGCTGTCTACCTAAATAAGTAATAATAAGTAATTAGTTTTAAGTACGAAGTTGATTGAATGTAAAGGAGATTCACCGACCTCACAGTCAACCACTACTACGGTTTTGTGGGGCTTAGTTTATAAGATACTGTCACGTAGATCCTAACGCCATCTGTTAGCGAATAGAAGAACTACACGTTAGACGCTAACGCCATCTATTATCGAATAGCCGAACTACACTGGACCGTTCCCGTAAGTACTAGAATGTTCTGGTATTATGCTAGAACATTCTAGTAACTTACACTCGTCATATAAATAAGGGGTTGACAGCGTTGTAGTGCAGTTCAGCTTAGAATGCGAAACAGTGAAGAACAGCTAATAACAGTAAAAGTGAACTAATAGTGAACTACAAGTGATTGTGTTTAAAGTTTCTGATTACTGTATTTGTGATTTTTAATTATAGTGTGTTTTTCGTGTAAATTGGTATAAATTTATTTATCCCGAACCCCAGCTCGTAACATTTGGTGTCAGAAGTAAGGGATAAATTATGCCAGTTTTTCCGAAGGACGACACGGAGGGTATCCGTACCCGGAGTCAGCGCCAGCAGGAGGTGGACCAGAGGCGGTTTGAAGGTTCGCCGATACAGACACCTGGTGGTAATCAGCCGACGACGGTGCCAATCTCCGAAGTACCATCTGGAGTTCCTACAGTATCACCAGCCATGGATCTTTCCGCTCTGATGGTGATGCTGCAGGAACAGGCCCGCCGACAGGAGGAACAGGCACGCCGACAGGAGGAACAGGCCCGCCGGCTGGAGGAACAGCTTCAGCGTGACAAGGAGGAACAGGCCCGCCAACAAGAGGAACAGGCCCGCCGACAAGAGGAACAGGCCCGCCGACAAGAGGAACAGGCCCGCCGACAAGAGAAACAGGCCCGCCGGCTGGAGGAACAGCTTCAGCGTGACAAGGAGGAACAGGCCCGCCAACAAGAGGAACAGGCCCGCCGACAAGAGGAACAGGCCCGCCGACAAGAGGAACAGGCCCGCCGACAAGAGGAACAGGCCCGCCGGCTGGAGGAACAGCTTCGGCGTGACAAAGAGGAGCAGACCCACCGCCAGGAAGAGCAGATCCTCCTCATTAAAGATTTACGCGCGACGTTTGGCAAGGACATCACAGCCGTGAAGGAGAAGGTTCAGCTGCACGAAAATCGTATCTCCGAGGCTGAAATCCAGATCGCTGACATGAGAAAAGCGTTGGGGAACCTGAAAGCTGGAGACGGGACTGCGACTTCTGTAGTTGCTGCACCTTCGGTGCGCGGGTTTAAAGTGCCACCCTTCGATGGAACATCTTTGTGGTCGGCATACAAAATCCAGCTTGAAGCTGTCAAGGAAGCAAATGGGTGGACAAAAGGGCAGGCCATGACCGCACTTACTTTGGGCCTTCGCGACCAGGCCTTAACCATATTGGAAGCTCTCGGTAAGAATGTGACTTACGAGCAGCTGCTTGAGGCGTTAGAAGCCAGATACGGTGACGCACACTTGGAACACGTATTTCGAGCCCAGTTAAAAGATCGTGTGCAACGCAGTGGTGAAAACCTGCAGCAGTGGGCCCTGGAAATTGAAAAGCTGGTTCGAAAGGCGTACCAGTCTGCGCCTGCACCCATTGAAGGGATTCTGGTTCAAGCATTCATCGATGGTATACGGGACCTGGAAGTTAGAGCTGCTGTTAGACTTGGGCACCATGAGACGCTGAAGGACGCCTTGGCCCATGCATTGGAGGTGGAGGCAGTAAGGCACGATCATCGAGCCCACCGCATCAGGGAGGTTGCAGAGTTACCAGGACGTGACCGTACTAGGTACAGCCCTAGATGCTACACTTGTGGAGAAAAGGGCCACCTCAAGTCGAGTTGCCCGAAGCGAAGCACTGTCCGCCAAGATCACACCCAAGAAAGAAGGGCGGCTGATGTCACCGCCCAGCAGCAGGGAAACGAGTAAACGCCAGGACTGCGGGGCGGGTGCTGGCTGGTGTTAAAAGAGCCCCAAGGATTTCGATCTCACAATCCCATGATGGGAACAGCCTTATCATCAAAGGTGAAGTGAATGGAAGACCATGTAAGCTGACATTGGATACTGGAGCTTCTCGCACGGTTGTCAGTTCCCAACTAGCGAATCATTTTCTTGGGGACTTCTTCGGTAAGCATGACCGCGTAAATTTAGTAACAGCTACCGGTCAGCACATACCTGTCCGAGGAGAGAAAGAGGTGGAGTTAAAACTGGGTAACACAATTTACCGGCATAAAGTCATCATGGCTGACATAGTAGATGACTGCATCCTAGGTTTGGACTTCATGCGACAGCACTGTTGTGAGATCGACGTGAATCAAGGAGTCTTGAAATGTGGTTCAGAAGAAGTGTTCATGGAAGGTGCACCATCGGGCGAAGTGTACTGTTTAAAGAGGATTGTTCTTCCTCCCCGGTCGGAAACAATAGTTCCAGTTAGTCTTCCACATAATTCTGGACAGAAAAATCGATGTATTCTCATTGAAAGATTGGACGAAAACCTTCCATGGAAGATAGCGCGGACCTTGGTTAGGGCAATCAACGTTGCAGCCGTACGCATACTGAACCCAAGTGAAAGGGAACAAGTAATCAAGAAGGGTACGTTGATGGGTACCTGTGAAGAAGTGGCTTGGATGCGTAAATGCCAACATCAGCCTTCTCGGAATAATGTCCAAAGTGCAAGATTTAACATGTCAAATCTTTTGGAAGACTGTCGCAAAGATTTATCGGAAGGAGAAATGGAGAAGGCTAAGAAGATGCTACTTCAGTACGCCGACATTTTCTCTGCAAATGATGCTGACATAGGGAAGACTGGATTGGTTCAGCACAGAATTAATACGGGAAACGAGTTACCAATTCGTCAGCGACCAAGAAGAATACCAGTGGCAAGAGAAAAGGAAATGGATAAGATGATTGAAGACATGGTAAAGGATGGAGTTATAGAGCCTTCATCTAGCCCATGGTGTTCTCCTGTGGTCTTGGTGAAAAAGAAGGATGGCAGCATGCGGTTTTGTGTGGACTATCGTCGACTGAATGACGTTACAAAGAAAGACAGCTATCCACTACCCAGGATCGACGACACATTGGACACGCTGTCAGGAATGAAGTGGTTTACCACGTTAGACCTAAAAAGTGGCTACTGGCAAGTGGAGATAGATCCTAAGGACAAGGAAAAAACCACATTCTCTACGGGAAAGGGACTATGGCAATTTAACGTCATGCCATTTGGATTGTGCAATGCTCCTGCAACTTTCGAAAGGCTTATGGAGCTAGTACTCACCGGATTAATTGGAGACGCCTGTCTGGTCTATTTAGATGACATCGTCATCGTAGGCCGCACATTCGAAGACCACCTCCGAAACTTGGAACGTGTACTGTCAAAAATCCGAGGAGCCAATCTTAAGTTAAGTCCGAAAAAGTGCTCATTCTTCAAGAAGCAAGTAAGCTTTTTGGGACACGTGGTCTCGGAAGAGGGAGTACAAACTGATCCAGAGAAAATCGTCGCCGTCAAGGACTGGCCAGTTCCGAAAGACAAGACGCAAGTGAGAGCATTTCTGGGTTTGTGCTCGTACTATCGACGGTTTGTCAAGAATTTTGCTGATATTGCCAAACCTCTACACAAGCTTACTGAAGAGAAGAGACAGTTCTGTTGGGATGAGAGCTGTGACATGGCTTTCCAGGACTTAAAGAAACGTTTGTGCAATACCCCAATTTAAGGCTACCCTGACTCAGAAAATGAATTCATAGTTGACACGGACGCTAGTAATACTGGAATTGGCGGTGTGTTATCCCAACGGAAAGGAGATCATGAAGTTGTGTTAGCTTATTTCAGCAAATCTTTATCAAAACCAGAGAGAAATTATTGCGTCACGAGGCGCGAGCTACTTGCTGTAGTAAAGACATTACAGCATTTCAGCAAGTACTTGTTGGGACGTAAATTCCACCTGCGAACTGACCATGCTGCATTGAAGTGGTTGTTGCAGTTTAAGAATCCAGAAGGACAAGTAGCGAGATGGATTGAATTGCTACAAGAATTCGACTTCGCAATTGAACATCGCAGTGGGAAATCCCACGGTAACGCGGACGCTTTATCAAGAAGGCCTTGTCCTGAAGACTGCAAGCATTGTATCAGACAAGAAGCTAAGGAAGGGGTACCTGTCAGGATGGTAAGAACGGACCTTAGCGACGAATGGAATAAAACTCTACAGCATGCTCAGCGAAGCGATACAGATATCAAGCCAATTCTCGAGTGGATTGAAGCTAATGCTCCTAAACCGAAATGGTGTGATGTTGCAGCGATGAGTACAACCACAAAGAGTTATTGGGCACAGTGGGAGAGCTTGGTAATCCAGGACGGTGTCTTGTGCCGCAAATGGGAAAATGCTCGAGGGGACAGCTGCCACCTGCAAATGATCGTACCTAAAGCAAAGGTACCAGAGGTTCTACAGCTCTACCACAATGGATGTTCAGGAGGTCATATGGTAGTAAAAAGGACTCTATTGAAGATCAGAGACCGGTTCTACTGGATCCATTGTCGAGAGGATGTTGAGGATTGGTGTCGCAAATGCACTAGCTGTGCTGCGGTAAAAGGACCTCACACACGCAGCAGGGGTGCATTGAAGCTGACATCAACGTAGAGGCGGAGTGGTTCCGGGAGGCCATGTCCGAAATATGCGACGTGGCAATGCCCCGGGCCCAGCCCGGACGCGCTCAGCGCCAGGTGTGCTGGTGGTCGCCAGAGTTGACGACTTTACGCAGTGCGTGCGTCACTGCGCGACGCCGGTACACCAGGCACCGCAGGCTCCGTATTCGCCCTCCGGATACGGAAGCCATTCAGGCGGAGCTGTACGAGGGGTACAGAGCGGCGAAGACCGCCCTCCAAGCGGAGATCCTGCGGGCCAAGGGACTGGCCCGCGAGGAGTCGCTGGAGACTCTGAACAGGGACCCGTGGGGGCGCCCCTACAAATTGGTGCGTGAGAAGCTCCGCCCATGGGCTCCCCCGCTGACGCAGAGTCTCCGGCCCCAGCTCGTGGAGGACGTGGTGAGCACTCTGTTCCCTTCTAGAGGGGACCATATCTCCCCGCCCATGGCTCCGCCTACTGCGGTGCTGAATGCGGACCACACCGCCGACGACGACAACGATGCTCCGGAGGTGACCGAGGTAGAGCTGCGAGTGGCGGTACGTAGGCTAAGTGCTAAAAATACCGCCCCAGGACCCGACGGCTTACCTGGGAAAGCCTGGGTCCTGGCCTCGGAGGCTCTCGGGCCTCGACTAAGGGGGCTCCTAAGCGCATGCATGGAGAGGGGCCAGTTCCCACTTCGTTGGAAGACGGGGAAACTGGTCCTCATCAAGAAGCCGGGGCGCCCAGCGGACTCTCCGTCCGCTTACCGGCCCATCGTGCTGCTCGACGAGGTGGGCAAGCTCTTTGAGAGAGTCATTGCAGACCGCCTCGTCGGGCGGCTGGTGCGGGTGGGGCCGGATTTGGCGGAGAGCCAGTTTGGCTTCCGCAGGGGGCGCTCTACGGTGGACGCCATCATGCGCGTGCGGGCCCTCACGACGGGGGATGCTGTGGCCCGGGGTGGGGTCGTCTTGGCGGTGTCTCTAGACATCGCCAATGCCTTCAATACCCTGCCCTGGAGTTGCATCAGGGAGGCACTCCGGTATCACCGGATGCCGACCTACCTCTGTCGTGTGGTCGAGGCCTATTTGACGGACAGGGCCGTCATCTACCCCGGTCACCAGGGAGTGTGGAACCGGCAAGAGATGTCGTGCGGTGTCCCACAGGGATCGGTCCTGGGGCCGCATCTGTGGGATATCGGCTACGACTGGGTGCTGCGCGCCGACCTCCCCAGCGGCGTCAGCGTGGTTTGTTACGCTGACGACACGCTAGTCCTGGCGCAGGGAAGGTCGCACCAGGCGGCGGCCGAACTAGCGACACGCGGGGTTGCGACAATCGTCGAGAGGATCCGGCAATTGGGACTCGAGGTGGCCCTGCACAAGTCCGAGGCCATGTGTTTTCATGGTCCTCGGAACACGCCACCGTCGGGTTCCCAAATAACGGTAGGAGGGGTTCACATCGGCGTCGAGTCGACGATGAAGTACCTGGGACTCGTCCTCGACAGCCGGTGGAACTTCGTGGAGCATTTCCGACGTTTGGCTCCCAGACTGGAAAGGGCTGGGGCTGCCTTAAAGCGGCTCCTGCCCAATCTAGGGGGGCCAAACGCCTCCTGCCGGAGGCTCTACGCGGGGGTCGTGCGGTCCATGGCCCTTTACGGGGCACCGGTGTGGGCGCGCTCCTTGAGGCGGCGGCCAGCCCGCTGGTTGAACGCGCCCCAAAGGGTCATGGCCATCCGGCTGGTCCGGGGATACCGTACGGTCTCCGGTGAGGCGGCGAGCCTCCTTGCCGGATTACCGCCATGGGATCTGGAGGCAAAAGTCCTCGCGCACGTTTGGGAGTGGCGCGAGGAGGCGAAACGCCGGGGCGTAGCTCCGCTGCCGCGAGAAATCACGGTACAGCGGACAGAGCTCCGGCGGGATCTCAGGGCGGCATGGAGAGTGCGATTGTCGCAACCCAGCGCTGGGCACGCCACAATTGCGGCGATAAGTCCCCTCTTTGAGGAGTGGCTAGAGAGGCGCCACGGCGTCCTCACCTTCCGCCTGACGCAGGTCCTAACCGGACACGGTTGTTTCGGGAGGTTCCTGTTCTGGATAAGGCGGGAGGAAACGCCCGGGTGTCACCATTGTGTGGATCGCCCGGAGGACACGGTGGAGCATACGGTGGAGGTCTGCCCGGCTTGGGCGGAGCACCGCCGTGTCCTCGTGGAGGCGATTGGCGGTGGCGATCTCTCGCGTCCGGCCTTGGTCCAGGCCATGGTACGGAGCGAGAGAGCTTGGGAAGCCGTCACCTCCTTCTGCGAAGCAGTAATGTTCGCGAAGGAGGAGGCGGAACGCGTGAGGGAGAGGCAAAGTTTGCGCCCTCACGCCCCTAGCCGCCGCAGGAGACGCCCTGGGCGTCGGGAATCGCAGGCCGATTCCCGGCCACCGTAGGCGCGGGCTTGCGAACGGCGAGCAATGGGCAGCTCGCCGTTCGATAAGGACCAGGCCCGGGTCGACGGCGCGTTGTGTTCCACGCGCGCCTCAAAGAGATGTCAGCACCAATGACGGGGTTTGCTAGGACCGATGCCTGCTAGGGTTGCGGAAAAGTCCAAGAGGGTTACCGTGGCCCCTGGCACAGGCAACTGAAGGAACACGGGTGGGTTTTAGTCAGTAAGAGTCTGACACGCCCTCCTGCTCTGCCCAGAGCGGGAGAAGTTATTTGATGATTTCCCACCCACAAAAAAAAAAAAAAAAAAAAGGGGTGCATTGAAAGTGTACAACGTAGGAGCCCCCTGGGAACGGATAGCACTAGACGTCGCTGGCCCTTTCCCTGAAAGTGAAAGTGGAAACAAATAAATTTCATGGTTGTCATGGATTACTTCACTAAGTGGCCGGAAGTCTCAGATGGCGTTAGGATCTACGTGACAGTATCTTATAAACTAAGCCCCACAAAACCGTAGTAGTGGTTGACTGTGAGGTCGGTGAATCTCCTTTACATTCAATCAACTTCGTACTTAAAACTAATTACTTATTATTACTTATTTAGGTAGACAGCACTTTAACATATTTCTAAATAATATATTTTTAATTTATTTTTGAAACTATTTTTGTTCATTTCACTCCTTATGTCTGCTGACGGTTCAATAGATATGGTGTTCGGTTTTTAGGGTTCTCTAGATAAAATAAAATAAAAATAAATTAAAATAAATTCTATAATTAAAATAATATTTATTAAATAAAATAAATTCTATAGATAAAATAAATAAATAAAAATAACAAAGATTACATTTAAATAAGGTAGGTATAGCTCGTAGGCTTTGACCGGCGGGGTAGTTGCGTGACTTTCATTTTGAAAGCTCAACAACATTCATTGCGTTATTTACGTTGTTAAGCAGACACATATTTCGAACATATGATGCAATGGATTAGTAATATCTTTCAAAAATTATTCTGATTGATAGTGTGTTACGGAATTAGGGTGCTGTTTAGATTTGATTATAGTGAACGACGACTGTAACCCCGCGTTTACATTCATTTACCTACAAGTTGTGATACTTGTTTTCAACACTATAAAATACTTGTCAAGATCATGTCGTGTATCCGTGCCGTGTCACCTACGATATTCCATAGTTAGGAAAAAAAAATTGTGTGATTCGTCATAAGGAATAAACGCTAGAGGGCACTAGTTGTACGAAAGCAGTTTTATTTCCCGCTAACGGAGCCTAGATTTGTTCAACTGTAGTTATTAGGAATAATTAATAATTTTTCTTACCTTCTAAAAGTACGAATCTTGATGTAATTCAATATAAATTTTTAAGTCTTCGTTGAATACAAAGATGTTGATTTAATTTACGACCTTTTTTCAATTGTTATTTCTATTGCTTCTAATTTTCCGAAGTAGGTTCTCAGAAAGCCATAAAAATAAGACATTTTATTTTTATAACGAATTTAATTAAAAAGCTGTGAAAAGATTTCAATTAGAATGAACCCTGCAGTCTTTAAGACTTCTCTTATAAGAAAATCTAGAACCATTTTAAAATAAAAAGTACGGTAGAAATCTATTTTTAAGTCCATTGAGGGAATGAAAAGGCTGAAAATGTACATTGAAACCAAGATTGAATATGCTCCTTGAGATCTCTCCTCTATACTACTGTACATAATAATGTCATTATTATTGATTTACGGGACTTAACTTATAATATTGTTGATAATATTTAAAGAGAAAACTGACTGTGAATGTGAGTACCATGCAGGCTAGATAAAATACATGACTTTACAGCTGTCTGGCGGTTTTGACGGTGTGACGGCTCCCTAAAATAGGGTTGAGCTACACGATGACCGATGCATGCATGCCGTCTGTTAGGACAGGTCAACTCAAAGCTGCAATGGCTCTTTCTTCAAAAGGCCCTTCAAGACATGGCCCTTCATTGTTACACTCACATAAAATCCTAATAATACAATGTTTGGACTTTAAAAGAGACCATGACCTCTGAGTTTGTTTAGACATTTCTTCTCAGGGATCAGTCAGCTAGGAAATGCCGGTGCCATCTAGTTTTAAAACATTGACGTGTAAAAGAGTCTTAAAAGATCTACTTAGAAAGAAAAAGAAAGAAAAATAGATTTATTTGTCACAGAAACACGTGCCTACAAAAAGATAATTAGCTCTAATAATTAAGAAAAAAGTAAAAATAACAAAGAGATCTCTAATCACGAGCACAAAACAGAAATCGTCGACAGCTGCACGTCATGACTGTGACAAGAAGGCTTCCACTCAGCATGATGCTGTGCTATGGGGGACCCACAGCAGCAGCAGCTTACTTAGACTGACCGGTTGGTGCAGTTGGTAGCAACCCAGACTTTTGAGCCGCTGGTCCCGGGGTTCAATACCCGGACAAGTCAAACATTTGTGTGCATGAACATGTCTGTTTGACCTGTGTCTGGATGTGTATATGTATACAGGGTGTCCAAGAACCTGGCGTCCAACTGGATTCCCACGATGCCCCAAGTTCTAACAGTACTCAGAAAAATATTTTAAAAAATCCACCCCATGTACTTACAGAATTATACTGATTTCAAAAAAAAAGGGGAAATGAGCACCCTGTGACATACTTTTGAATGCTGTGACTGCTAATGCTGATAATTTCGATATTTCTTGGAGGTTTTGTAATCTAGGGTATTGCTGTGTCTAAATAGAATGTAAAAATAAAGTACTTATTGTACCATTTTAAAATAAAATATTATTTTAACTAAAGGTGATATGGAAAACTATTGAATTTCGCAACTTTGACCGACTGTAGTGTAAAAAAAATGTACCAAAATAGTATGGCAAGTGACGTCAAATTTTGACGCGTTTATTCCTCTTTTTAAAACGGTATAATACTTACACATTAATTTGAAAAAAAAAATTTTGATAATATTTTTACTCAACAACCCAATTTTTACGAAGTGCCTACCTACTAACGGTAACTGTCGGACCTTTTCTTATCTTAGAAACTGTTATGTTACTACTATTATTTACTTCGGTTCCAAGAGTGAGCAAGAAGGAAATACACACAGGTAGATGGGTTCCCAGTAGAATAAAAGCAAAGAATGTTAGTTTAAAGATATTTTATTACAATAATTGTTCAAAATGTTGACCACCCGCGGCAATACAAGCTCTCACTCTCCTTACGAGTAACTTTTTTGACGTATCACCTGCACTGCTTGTGTTATCTTCTCACGAAGGTCAGCGATGTCATTAATGGGCTTCGCATAAACGAGCTCCTTCATAGTTCCCCAGAAAAAAAAATCCAGCGGATTTAAGTCAGGTGAGCGGGCTGGCCACGGGATTGTTCCTGATCGCCCAATCCACCTGTTCGGGTATTGCTCGTCCAAAAACTCTCTAACGGATACGCGAAAATGTGCTGGACAGCCGTCGTGTTGGAACCACATATCTGGTGGGGTCTCTTCTAGTAAGTTTGGCAAATCATTTTGAAGAAAATTTAAATATGATTCGCCAGTCAAATTCTCGGGCATCTCAAATGGACCAATAATATTCCCACAGAGAATACCGGTCCACATGTTCACTTTGAACCGGTACTGGGATCTATCTTCTCGCATCAAGTGCGGATTTTCCACATGCCACTCGTGCAAGTTGTGTAGGTTCATGTAGCCATCCTTCTTAAATGTTGATTCATCTGACCACAAAATTTTGTCGATAAAGTTTTCGTCTTCTCGATGTTTTTGCAGGATTGTTTCACAAAACGCGACTCGGCTCGGATAGTCTCGAGGTAAAAGACTTTGCACTCGCTGTACGTGGTACGGATGATATTCTTCTTTTTGGAGAATACTGTGTGCTGTGCTCTTCGGTATCCCCGTATCAGCTTCTATTCCTCGCACAGAGATGCTTGGATTTGCCGACACCGCCTCTAAAACTTCATCGCGTATGAAGTCATTTACGGGTCGTCCTTCACCAGCTACTTGATTGGGGAACCGCCCGTCACATAGTGATCTGTGCACATTAATGAAAACTCGATGGTCGGGATATCGCGTAGCCCTCGGATACCTTTCTCTGTAAAGTCTCGCTGCAGCTCGTCCATTACCTCTACATTCTCCATAAATGTAGTGCATATTTGCGTATTCTTGCGGAGTGTAGGTCGCCATGGTAGCACACACAAAACACAAACTGTCCAAACACAGGCAAAGGTCGTCGTAAAGAGTTCGTTTCAAAGTCCAGAGCACAAAGAGTAATCGAGTCCAATAAACAAAGCTTTAAATCGTAGTACGTGATCAATGGTAACAATAAGAGAGAGGTGCGTAGTAACGGCAGGAGGCAGTGACGCGTACTGACCGTACTGTTATCCTAAATAGCACGATCCCAGATAGCGTCACTATCTATCTCACTCGCACCTCTAACCTTTTTCTCCCTCACTCTTACCTGAATAATGGGGTACCATAAAGAAGAACCAGCAAATCGCAAAGATAGTTTCTGTCTTGCTCCCTCCTGTTGTAATAACGAATCACTATGGTGAGATGCATGCACATACCGTCCCTTACGGTCTAACCTGTTTTTTGAGAGGCCTGTTGTTATTTTTATGAGCATACAATAGTAATTCTTTAGAGGTTAGATTCAATTCATCGTAAATTTTTCTTTCTAAGAATTCTGTAAGACATCGTAAAAATTGGGTTGTTGAGTAAAAATATTATCAAAATTTTTTTTTTTCAAATTAATGTGTAAGTATTATACCTTTTTAAAAAGAAGAATAAACGCGTCAAAATTTGACGTCACTTGCCATACTATTTTGGTACATTTTTTTTACACTACAGTCGGTCAAAGTTGCGAAATTCAATAGTTTTCCATATCACCTTTAGTTAAAATAATATTTTATTTTAAAATGGTACAATAAGTACATTATTTTTACATTCTATTTAGACACAGCAATACCCTAGATTACAAAACCTCCAAGAAATATCGAAATTATCAGCATTAGCAGTCACAGCATTCAAAAGTATGTCACAGGGTGCTCATTTCCCCTTTTTTTTTGAAATCAGTATAATTCTGTAAGTACATGGGGTGGATTTTTTAAAATATTTTTCTGAGTACTGTTAGAACTTGGGGCATCGTGGGAATCCAGTTGGACGCCAGGTTCTTGGACACCCTGTATAAGTATGTATATCAGTCATCAGGTTACCGTAGTACAGGCTCTGCCTAGTTCGGGACCTGAAGACCTTATGTGGATGTTGTCTCATATTATTATTATTTATTACAGAAATAATGATTTCATTTCATACAGGGTAGCAAGGAGATCGACGCCCAAACTGAAACCATGGATCAGCACATAATTCTGAACGGACGTTGAAACTTTCGTCATTAATTATTTAAAACAAATTCGCTGTTCCATACATTTCGACCGCGTATTACACGTTTCTATGAAACGATATTTCTGTGGTTTCAGTTTGCGCGTCGATGGGATGTCACCCTGTATAAATAAAAATAAAATGCTGGTCGTTAGTAAGCACTTCACTTGAGAACGGCTGAACCTATTTTTGGTTTTAAAATGTTCGTAACAGACCGAATAATGTTTTTAAGGAAATAAAAATGTAGAAACGTTTCCGTACTGAACGTTCTATTTTCTATGGGATTTTGTATTTATTTATTTTATTTTATTTTATATGGACAAAACAGTTACATGCTGTAGATTACAGAGAAATATTGATCACAAACATGTAACCCACACCATTGTCCACATTTTAACTAAAGGCATAGACATATTGAAATCATTGACTAAAGGTTAAAAGAAGTATTGAAAACAATTGACAAAAGAAGAAACAGAACAATAGTCGCTATCACAACTATGCTGTGTTGCTAAGGTTAGCTTAACATAACTCAAATCACCTCGCCAGATAAAACATCAAGAGCCAATTTCTTAAGTAATTCTAAGCAATTACTTAAGAAATTGGCTCTTGATGTTTTATCTGGCGAGGTGATTGAGGAAATTTATCCATATAAAAATATTGTATTAATTATTTATTGAAAATTTAATAGGACAACGTCTGTTGGGTCAGCTAGTTATTAGTAAAATTGAGACAATCGCATTGCGACAGTGAAAGCGTCACAGGATTCGAATATCTTTCAACCATTTTTAACTGTACCCTTCAAGGCTACATAAATAACTCAGATTGATAAAAGAATTTACAAAAATATACAAAACCTATATAAATAAATAAAAGCGAAGCAACCTGTATGTTGACGAGAACCGCTTATAATGAGCGGCCCAGTAGCAAGCGGCTCAGATTTAAAACATTAAGTACATGTGACTCACGTTCATACTTACTCATAGATGTTTCGTGGTTACGTGCAAAATATTATTCATGTACCTACCTACATTATTAGCTTGTATTTTCTTTGTAATGATTGAGTAGGGTAGTTATAGCGAATGTGAGTACCAATACAAACCATTTCTGGTTTAATGGTACAAATAAACCTAAACCTGTATTAAGACTGTATGATTCATAAAAAAATAAAAAGAAACATAGTCACGAGATTTTGGTTAGATTAGTTTAAGCAAGAGCAGGCCCATTTGGCAACATAAAAATAAAAATATAACAGATGATTTGTCCAAATAAACAGACACAACCCGAGATATTAAAAAGGCCTCCAACATTATCCTCTTGTATATCTTCTTTGTGCATTACATCTGAAGCTTAAAAAATATTGACTGTATGCCATCCACCCGTGCTGTCTCACCCCCTTACTTCCCCTTTGTTAAACTTGCTTACATCCTGCCAACATTATTTTAAGACAAGCTTACCGTCCCTAGGCCTTTCTCAACAATGATTTATCGAGCCCCGGGACGTATTTACTCCATACTTTATAAAGTTCCCCTTATCCGCTATATCTTATTGGAGAATGTTCGGTGTGCATATTTGTAAGCTAGTGAGGCCGATGTTTCGGTCTTATCTTTTATGTTAGGCCAGATGGATTTGGTTTTCTGGTTTTATGGACATGAATAGCGTTGAACGATTTATTGTATATGGTTATTCAGATTTGGGTTTTAGCGAAAATGTATCTTTTTTTGTTGAAAGACTAGATCTACTAACCACTTTAACATTTTATGTCCAGGAAAATCTCTGTCCATTCCAAGGTTGCCTGGAAGAGATCGCAGAAAGCGATAAGGCCGCCCATTGTATATTAAGTAGTGTTCAATTTAATTTTTGTTGTTATGTTTTTTGTGGTGTACAATAAAGAATACCTATATAAAATAAATAAATAATGGCCGACCTTGACAGCTGTCACAGCTTAGACTGTCGTCCCCCCCCGTCCCCCCCCCGAGATCGGATTTTTTCCTACCCATGCGCCCCGATCATTTCCAACTTACAGCCATTATCTAGCAAAGTACTGCAGCTTTACCAAAATAAAAAAATACGCGTATATAGCTGAAACTACACAGATCAATATATGTGAAAACTAAATTAAGTACAACATCTACTCAAAAGTACTTAAAAAAAAGTTGACAATATGGGTTGAATTTGAATAAAATATTTGTTCTTTAAGTTTTTACGCAACATTTTGTAGTTTGTGTCAATAAAACCTATTCATAATTAAACCAGACTAAATAATCTGTTTTAGCCCTTATAGTCATTACTTGGAATGTTTTGTATAGCACGATAAACCAAAATTAACAACCCATTTCCTTATCAAGTAGATGATGCCTCTGAAGTGTCCGCCATTATAACGTAATTTCGTTATATTTTTATTGTCTAGGTGTGTTAAATACTAATCATGACCTTATTTCTATATTACGAGTAATATCTTATTAGAAAATGTAACATTGTAATGTTTACAGAAACCGGCGCGCAATGATCGTGGTTTTCTATGCCGATAAAGACAAAAAAAAACATCATATACTGACTTTGGATACTGTGACATAATAATATAGATATTCTTACAGTATGAATCTTGAATATTGTTTTGATATATTTCACTTAAACATTGCGATATTAAATAAATCCTAAACACAGATAACACGTCCACTTCAAAACGGTTTCATATAAATAAGTACAAAATCATATGTGATTTATCGAAAGTTAGGCGATCTCTTGTTGTATAAAATAGTACATGAATACCTACGTAAACTAACATTTTACTTTCCCATTTCCTATTCTCTCTCATTCTATCCAATTTTCGTCTCACGCCACAACCAGGCTATGATTTATACCAACCTTGGCATACATTACCGCTAAACTATGGAAACTAAAAACAGTGATAAATAGTCTTCCCAAACTTGCCTTTGACAATGTCAAAGCGTCTTGAAGGTTAAAACCAAGACGACTAACGCCAGTTCCACGCTTTGGTCCCACCGTTGGCCCCCAACACCACTTGTGACCAAAGACGCGACGCGCCGCCGCGCCGAGCACAGTGGTCCGGATTTTCAAAAAGGTGGACATAGGATCGAAAATGCATATTGAACTTAACAAAAAATTGTTTCGTATAGGAAATTTAACGCTTATTAATTTACAACTTTTCAAAAGAACTGCTCCTTCACGTCAAAAAAAAATATTGAAAATAAAAATGTATGGGAGAAAATATATTTAATTTTTTTTCTCCGTTCAGTATCAAAGTATAGCAAGCAAACCTTATATTCTGGTAAGTACCTATTGTTCTTAATACGACAACATATAAATTGCTTGCGTATCCCTGCGGCCTTGCTTCAAAGTTTAAAATTTCAATTGGGATTCTTTAAATTATTATCGAGTTTTTCAATTAAGCTGATTCAAAATATCATTATTTAATTATATAAGAATTAAAACATACGCATTCAAGCATTTGGCAAGTATTTGTTTATTTTATTTTAATAAAAAATAGTAATAAAAGTCTTCAACTTTAGTTATGTAATTAAAGACACGTGCTGATTCGTTGCCTATTTGTAACTGACAGAAACGACTCCTGTTATAAAAGAATCATTTACCCCCACCACCGGAGATTTCGACGACGCTGATTGGCTGTTGAAGATGTGGTACTAATTTTGTCAGTAACTACAACTTGTGTTTGTTATTAATATCTGTGCATGAAACAAGTAAAGGCATTCCGGCGCGTTGTAAAGGTGGCCTCTGATTTTCTCTACCACAGGACTTTTAGGGTGGTGGTCGACGGCGCGCTATCAAGCGCCCGCCCGGTGCTTGCGGATGTACCGCAGGGCAGCTGCGTATCGCCGGCGTGTTACTGACGTTACTCCGACGACATCCCCACTACCTCGGATGCGATGCTCGCGCTGTATGCAGATGACGCCGCGTACAATTACTACCTCGCTTAACGCGAAGTACGCGGCGGTCAAGATACAGCGCGCCCTGGATCTGCTTCCCGA
The DNA here is from genome assembly GCA_937001585.2 of Brachylomia viminalis. Lineage (NCBI taxonomy): Eukaryota > Metazoa > Arthropoda > Insecta > Lepidoptera > Noctuidae > Brachylomia > Brachylomia viminalis. The sequence goes on from OW443299.2 coordinate 19,948,989, forward strand.
GTGGCTGTCGAAGTGGCGGCTGTCGGTGAACGTGGGTAAAACGCAGGTGATGGTCACCGGCTTCGCGCGCCTCCCACCACCCTTGAAACTTCAAGGAGCCGACATCGAGTGGTCGCCCCGGGTCAAGTACCTGGGTGTCACCATCGACCGTCGCCGCAACTTCCTTAAACCAGTGCTCTCGTCCCGCCTCCCAGCGCGCGTCAAGTTGGGCGTGTACAAACAGTACGTGCGCCCAATCTTGACGTACGCCGCCCCCGCTTGGTTCGCCCTCACGAGCGAGTCGAACCTAAAGCTGCTCCACACGCAACCCAACCAAGCGTTGCGGACAATAGTGGACGCCCCTCGCTTCGTAAGAAACGATGTCATCCAGCGGGACCTCGGGATTGAGAGCCTGGATGAGTTTGTGCGGCGCCTCGCGAAAGGAATGTTCGCGTGTGCCGACGCATCTGCTTGGCCCCATGTCAAGCAGATAGCGCCCTGGCATGCGCGCCCCCCTGACGCGAGACCCCTACCCTTCGACCTGGTAGCGGATGACGACCCTATCGCACCGGACTGCCTCCCGAGTAAGCCGCATCTAGGTTACACGCGGCTTAGTCGAAACAACTGAACTCTACAACACCACATACATCCGTTGCGTAGCATGTGCTAAACCTAGCACCTATTAACCAATATAGGCACGTTACGTAAACGAAATACAGACACCCACCTCTATACAGGCGCCTAAACACACACGTGAATGCGCGGCGCGGGCGGCGATTCACGTAAACACTGACCGGTGTTACACAGTACAATACCGCTCACACGCTCACGACGGCTTCTTAGCCCGGACCGTGACCGGCTAGCTCTGGAAGCGGGACGGGCGGGAGCCACATACCCTATTCTGTAGGAGCGTCGAGTCGGCACCTTCGTCGCTGGTCGTCCCTCGCCGGGCCTCCCCCAGGTAACTGGGGGTCTCACCTGGCGGGGACAGACCGCCGAGGTGTCGTGAAGATAGCGGCACTGTGAAACAGCGCCGTGGCGCGCCTTCAGAAAAATACATAGCAACCACTCACGCGGGAGCGCGTTACGACGCGCGCCCGACCGCGGCCAATAAAGCCATTGTTGCACACATAATGAGGGGACCGTATTTACGGGCCACCGTGTTGCATCCGCGGCCGGGGGGCGATGCCCCAGTACCGCTTGCCGCGCCCTCTTACGGGGACGCAGCGACTTCTAACGATTAAAGGCACTTGTTTCTCAACCCTTGAGGAAGCAACATATCTAATTATCCGTGCTGTGTGAAAGTTTAATGAGTTTCGTTATGGCTGCATTTGTTAAAAACTTGGACATTTTTATGTTCCTCCGTGTTGAAGGAGACATGAAAAATTGGGCACGACTCTATGAAACTATTATTCTACATATCCCAGTTGAAACATGTTCGGAAGATTTAGAAATAATCAAGACCTTTTTGAAGAATTACTGCATCAGTAATATCAATCGCAGATGGGCAAGTGCTTCTAGAAACCAGAAGATTTTCATGAATAGACATGCTGTGTGGTTACAATCAAATATTAGTTGGCCAAATTGCACTACTGTTAATTTATCCGAGATTTTTCAAGCCCAAATTGAAGTTATCGAAAACATATCGTCAGACAGTGGACATTGATACTACAGCAGCTGTGATTCCGTCGACATCAAGTACAACAACTGTGGGCACATATACCAAAGTTCAGATTAGGAAGCCTTTTGTTGACGTCAGCAACAAACAGAAGAAAAGACGTTCAGAGTCTCTTTTAGACTATTCGCTGGAAGAACTTACTTTTGCATTAGTCGAAAGACTTAGGATAGACAAGAAGAATTACTTAGTTTGTGTTATTGACCATAATTATAACGAAGAACCCTGATAGTGTTGCTATTGTTCAAGCCACATTGTTTAAGAAAAATAGGAAAAAATCTTTTGATGAAGATCATACTCTTGTTCTTTACTACCACTACACTATACTATAGTACACTGTCATTTCGTCAGTTATATTTAAGTCCCGTGTAATAGGGGGCGAGCCTAATACACGGATGGGGCGTGCGGGGGGCTTGTTTTATTAAATAAATTGAAAAACTCGTTAATAATGTTAAGATAATTCAACATTAAAATTTTAAACTTTAAAGCATCGTAGGCGCCAAGGCCGCAGGGATACGCAAGCAACTTATGTATCGTCGTATTAAGGACAACAAGTACTTACCAGAATATAAGGTTTGCTCGCTATACTTTGATACTGAACGCAAGCTAAAAATAAAATGGATTTACTCCCATACATTTTTTTTCATAATTGTTTTTGACGTGAAGGAGCAATTTTTTTGAAACATTGTAGGAATAAGTATTATCTAGCGTTAAATTTCCTATACAAAACAATTTTTTGTTAAGTAAAATATGCATTTTCGATCTTATGTCCACCTTTTTGAAAATCCGGATCACCATGCGCCGCCGCCGTTGCGCTGTGTGGATCAAAAAAATTTAATTGGGTGCCAATGTTCTTTTGCCTACACCTTGGACGAGCGGCGTTAGAGCCAAAGTTGGGACCAACTTGTGGAGCCAGCGTAAGACCTATTTACTTATAAGTTATAGATATTGAGTTTACTTAGTAAAACTGGGTTAACGATATTGTTCCACCTGTATTTTGGAAGTCTGCGTTATCCTTAGAAGTTTTAATTGTAATATTTCTTGGTAAGCTGTTTCCAAGGTCTTGCGCGTGTGTCATAAAGTTATTTTTCTTTTTACTTAGAAAATAGGGTGAGCTGTAAGCTTGTAAGTTGTAGGTAATTTTTTATGTCACGAAATATTGTCCGTATAATATCGGATACAAAAATATCACAAATCCAGCAAATGCATGAGACATTTTTGGAACCATTTCCAAACAAAAGCGAAATAAAACTTAACATTGAGTTTTAAAAAAATACTCTCCCTTTTGGTTTTGGTGCAGTCGGGTAAAAATACGTATCCAACACCTATCTTTTTAATCTAACTATCAAATCTACCTTACAACCGCCACTCGAAAAATAAAACACTATTGTATGAATACCTCGGACAAAAACGTCCATTACTTATTTCCCTCGTTCTCTTAATGACGTCATTATCTCCAGAGGATCCGTACGCGGTCACGTCCCCCCTTAATTCTGGCTGTGACATCGTCTGAGTGACGTAGCGATGATAAATGACGTGAAAACCGTAACACTTTTATGCGACCGCGGAAATAAAGATGTTGGGGTATTTTCAACCGCGTATTAATTTGCAGGCTTGTAGAAGTGCGTGATGACAGGGTTAATTAGTTGGTATTTGAGTTTGTTTGATTAAAGGCTGTTTTGAATATAATAATTAGTCTGTTGTTTTAATTGACGGCCTATTTATGCATGAGTCACATCGATGAAAATAAAAACAGTACGTGCCAAATTCACGCGTCAAAGCGTCAGATCACGTTTTGTTACCCTAGTTTGCTCATAGCAGTTAATAATTGCACCTTCCCAAGCAGAAAAAAAAAAAACATACAAAAAAATCACAAGAAAAACAAAATTAATTAAAATAATTGCAAATTTTATTTTCTTGAATAATATATAGATAACTTGAGCAAAACATAACCCAGTAACCTCACATTCATGTAACATCGCTTACATTTACTTGGGTAAGGTAATCAACCCAATTTTTTCTAACATATAACATAACCTCTCCAAGTAGATATATGTAATTAATCAGATTTTCTTTTCAAAGAAGCGCGACTGACCATTGATGGACTTTTTCGGACTGTGTAATATTAATTAGAAATTATTCAAATCCACCATCCCGCACTGGGCCTGCGTGGTGGATTACGGCCCGCTCCCTCTCACAGAGAGGAGACCTGTGTCCCAGCAGTGGGAACATTACAGGCTGGTTATGTGATGATTATGTATTAAAACCAACAAAAAGGACGATTCATTGGCCGTGTGATACCATACACATAGTGCACATTATGCTCAAATTAATTTTACTTTAGTATTGTTTTAGTTTCACTGTTTTAAGTTAGAGAATTTTTTGATTACTTTAAAATATTCATGCTTTTCAGGTGCCTCTCGACTGTAACAACCCATCAGTATTCATGTAATACGCATTTTCACTATATGGTAATACCACCCATGGCCTCCACGAGACAGGCTCGACCTAGTGTGGAGTTTATAAGCAAAATGCTTCCTTTTCATCTTATTTTTGTTCTGTTGTGTTAACCTAGCTAACAATGTATACTATAAGGAAGTGTATAGCATAAACATTATCTATTATCTATCTATTACCTCGTGTCTAGCGTCTCCCCTGAGGCTGTGCGCAGACTCAAACTCAAAGCATTTGTTTCAAATAAACCAATTACAGGCACTTTTGAATTGTCAAGGGGTCGGTCAGTCAGAAAGATGAAGCTACTTGCCTATTCCAAAGCGTAGTAGGTAGCTATGGAGAAGAACGGACAAGAAACCCCATGGACACTCTTTTAAATCAAAATATTGTTACAAAAAAGCTGTTACATCATTCATGTTGAAATTATACATGTGAGAGCGACGTGGTTAGACGTGCACGTTAAAACCGTCCTTAATAAAAAAAAGATAAAGTACAATTCAGGAATTAAAATAATTGTCTATACCTACAGCCTGATTTACAGATTGAAGTTGTTTACCATACAAAAAAATTGAAGCAACAGATGACTTGCATCGTCTAAATTGGTTAGACGGTGCAAGTTTTAGTGTTGCTACATAACAACTTATTGTAAATCACAAATGGCACCATGTAAATCAGACTTAAGACAACTGCGCAATCATTATTTTCATAGAGCGAACTCTATGAAAATAATGATTGCGCAGTTGTCTGCTGAAAAAATTGTTCTGACAGGAAGGTTTTATTTTTGTACGCGTGTATTGTCATAAAGTACAGCCATCGAAACCTGAACATAGCCTTCCCAAAATCCTCAATGCAATTTTCAAAACAAACTGCTTTAATGAGTTTGTTATCATAATGTGCTGCTAAATCGATGTGAAACAAAGTACGGTCCCTGTAGGTAGGTACCTATATTAATTTATAAATCCTGGCTATTTTGGTTATACACGTGGCACTCAAAAATATATGGAAAAACACGTATCGCAAAAAAATATTTTATCGATATATTTCGAGCCCACGCATACCAATGACCTCTCTCTTTTATTATTCGTAGTCTGCGGGTGTATCATATAGAATGTTTGGATAAGAGCACGGAATCGCTTCGCCGGCAACGCCTAGAGACGGCAGTACCTACTTGTAAAATTCGTGGCACCGAAAGTGCGTTCAGCGCACAACTTCTGTTACGGACCGCCTTCAAATAGGTACGTCATTTGTGTCGTAGTGCGAGTAAACAGTGAAACGCTTGGTTTGTATGACAAACGTTGACATGCCGCTTCTAGCGGCGGCTGCCTGGGCTTATCTGTGCTAGTGGATTCACCCAATGATAGGATCGTTCGATCGTTTAAAAAGACGAGATATTATGGTAATCTATTGATAATTACTTGCAGTCGTTAACAAAAACATGTTTTTTAGCAACGAAATACACTCTTCTATGCTTTTAGTCTGTGCTAAATAAATGTACCTATTTTGTTGGTTTGTAATTTTATTTTTGACTGGAAATCGTGCAAAATGTTGCAGGAATAGGGACGGAGATTATGTTCCAAATTGCAACACTGCAGTCTAGTACATAATTGAATTCAATATTATCTTACCAAGTTGTAAGAAGCAGGAGCAATGTAGGTATGGTACAATGAAACTGGAGCAAGAAAAATCACAGTAAAGTTTCCTGACCTGTGAGAGGTAAGCGGTACCCTGCAGCAACAATCAATTATTTATAATTGTGTGGGTGGCTGGCTTTTCTACCCATTTGGGTTAGCGAGTAGGCGTTGACAGTTTCCCATTCAGCGTGGTTAAAAACAAATTTGAAAAACATTTATTACTAATAGAGCTTTCTTGGAAGTATTTCTGATATTAACAGTTTAATTTCACAAGGACAAACAAGCCAAGATTTTTCCTTTTCTAACACAAAAATACACGCGAACGCTGTTAACTACTCTAAATCAAACAAAAAGAAAAACAGTACACACAACAATAAAAAAATAATTATGGTGTTCATAATAATATTTCTCCACAAAAAAATCGCGAGTACGCCATAAAACTCCTTTCCTTCTTTTATTTAAGGATTGCTTTCGCATCATAAATTCGTTAAACATTGAAGCACTTTCAGTACCATTTAGTTCTTAGCTCAGGACGAGTCCAATTTTCTGCCTCGTTATGCGTTAAAATTGCCTTGCGATGGCCTCTTGGTGTGTTCTTGAGTTATGGTAGTGATATGTAAGATGTTTTGGGGGTGTTATCGGTTATCTTGGTCGTATGTCAGTGGGGGAGTGCTGAGATTGATGCTCAACTAGTGTAAAATATTAGGACATAAAGGCTGACAAGTTGTAGGAGGATCACTGGAGACGCTATGTGCAAAATTCTCGACTAACCAAAATGTTTTAACCGTTCAGTTTTACATGTTTTGTCACTGTAAACGATGTAATAACCGATGCGGACTATACTTTCAGATTGTTATTAGTTTTAGTTAAGTTAAGATATTAAATGATAAATGATTTTTATTTCTGTAAGTACCTTTGTACAAACACTTTTACACGTCAATCATATTTATAAGCTAGATGAGGTCGGCGTTTCCTATCTGACTACTCTGAGATGAAAAGCCGAAACAAACTCAGAGGTCACAGACTCTTTTAAAGTCCAGACATAATCATGGTCACATCATGTGAAGACTAGGTATGTAGTAGATTAGTGTCTAAAGTGGTATTTTCAGGAAAAACCACACAGATTGAGTGGACCTGTCCAGTCAGTGTACACATGTGTCAGTAATCGTGCGGTTCAACTCAGAGCTTAATTAAGGAGCACAACGATTCGACGAACAATACCAAAGAAAGGACATTTGGGTACACCGCATAAAATACTCAAACGGCCAGATCATGAAAAAAACTAACTGAGCAAAAACACAAAAAAGCAATGACCCACATTGTCCTCACATTCGCAATAATTAAAATAATACAATACTTTACAAAGTAAATACCCATGTCATTGTTTATATAAAATTCATCAATGTCAAAGTGTATATACAAGTTTGGACATAATCTTTGAGTACCATGTAGATTGATGAAATGGTCTTCTGAGGAAAGAACCATTATAATTATTATTAAGTGGTTACTACTGATGGCTAGTTTATAGACGTAACAACAAAATAGCTATTTACTTTTTTCCCACCTTACTTTGTAGGAAAGAAAATAAATTGCTATTTGCTTTCAACGTCTATAATAATTTGACAAACTACAAAGAGTACCTTATTACAATAAACACTTTGTTAAGAAGCGACTGATGGCGCCATCTGTGCACCACATCGGGCAACAAAGCTCCACATACAATTCACGCGCGCTCCGCATCGTCGCTGTGCGCTTCACCAGGTTGTCTTCGACATCCGGTTTCGCCCACCTCACCTTCTCTTGGGGGTCTCTGGACGGTCGTGCGTTAGGGTCGTCTTATACGTTATTTTTATTTTATATAAATGTTAATTATTGTTAATGTACCTATTGAATAATATTTGAGTCAACCAAATAAAACATTTCAATGAAAAGAACCCTCTGCGTCCCGCACACATCAGGACACATACAGAGCCAACACACTTTTTCTCAATAAGAAGAGAAACATTAACAAAGAAAAGAAAAATAACAGAAACAAAGACAACGAATAAAAAGCAAAAGCTACTTGCAACCAAGATCAAAAAGCACGCCAGCCTTGAGAAAACCCGCCAGGCAATCTCAAAAGAAGAATCCTACCCAACTTACGCAAAACAGGAATGTTTACCTCAACACTACATGTTAACTGGAACATTTCCTTTTACCCGGGAGCAAACCGTGTGAAAATACCAACGCTATAATATACAAACATATATCCTGTTACGCAAAGCAAGGAGCGCCTTGCAACTAAGGCATGTAATTTTAATGATTAACTTGACGCCTACGCACCTGAGAGAGTTCCTCTTAGTACGTACTTGTCTCGTTCTATGTTGCAAATCCCTGCTGGCTTCTGGATGGATTGCTTAGGTTTTTAGAATATTGCTTATGAAATTAGAATGAGCAGGCTGTCGTGGTGAAGTATGGTGGACGTACCTACACTTTGATGTTAACAAAAGTTTTTTTTCTTTCAGGGCAATGAAAGTCCTTCATAGCTTGCAAAGTGGACATTTTCCTATCATCTGTATTTTCTTGCGTAGAATAAATTTAGAAATGTATTCGGTTTATCTAGGCCACACATAAATAATAAAGTACAGCGCTATCTCTTTCAACGTTTCCAAAGCGAAAACTGGGAGTTATTTCTAAAAGTTGAAGATATAACGAATACGCAAACTAATAGTCAAATTATATTTGTGAATATTAGTTTACCCATTGAATTTAAGAAAATAAATTGATATGAGCAAATGTAGACCATGTTGGGTCTTGTAGCAGTGGGATTTTTATCTACATGAGAAGAAAAAAGTTGGCTTATCTTTAGCATTAGGTACACGTGTAAGATTGTTATTATTATGATCGTGTGGGTTTACTCGTTGTATTTCTCTTCGCGTTATGAATTTGATAAATTGGAGCTTTTTGTAGAGGCATTTCTCATTTTTATCTTGTGAGAGTGCCTAATTCTTGATGGTCAAAAGAACAGTATCCAAGTGGATTAGCAACATAATTTACTGGTGCTCTTATATCGTTCAAGCCATTATCATCTGCAAGACTCACTGGCTCAGCGGGCTCTAGAAACTAACCAAGATGTAGCTGTATTAATTGTTTTTGTTTTTCGTAGTGTAATGGCAGTAGTGAACGCTGGGAGGAACGCCTTAGAAGTACATAATAATGACTTTATTGTTGATACTCTTCGGAAAAGACAGGTGCTCGCAACCGGCGGCGGCGTGCGTGTATGAACGTACACGAAGCGAACGGAGTAAGTAAAGATAGCAGCAGGTGGTGTTCTTGGCTAGAGAGGCGCCACGGCGTCCTCACCTCACCTTCCGCCTGACGCAGGTCCTCACCGGACACGGTTGTTTCGGGAGGTTCCTGTTCCGGATAAGGCGGGAGGAAACGCCCGGGTGTCACCATTGTGTGGATCGTCCGGAGGACACGGTGGAGCATACGGTGGAGGTCTGCCCGGCTTGGGCGGAGCACCGCCATGTCCTCGTGGAGGCGATTGGCGGTGGCAATCTCTCGCGTCCGGCCTTGGTCCAGGCCATGGTACGGAGCGAGAGGGCTTGGGAAGCCGTCACCTCCTTCAGCGAAGCAGTAATGTTCGCGAAGGAGGAGGCGGAACGCGTGAGGGAGAGGCAAAATTTACGCCCTCACGCCCCTAGCCGTCGCAGGAGACGCCCTGGGCGTCGGGAATCGCAGGCCGATTCCCGGCCACCGTAGGCGTGGGCTTGCGAACGGCGATCAATGGGCAGCTCGCCGTTCGATAAGGACCAGGCCCGGGTCGACAGCGCGTTGTGTTCCACGCGCGCCTCAAAGAGATGTCAGCACTAATGACGGGGTTTGCTAGGACCGATGCCTGCTAGGGTTGCGGAAAAGTCCGAAAGGGATACCGTGGCCCCTGGCACAGGTAACTGAAGGAACACGAGTGGGTTTTGGTCAGTAAGAGTCTGACACGCCCTCCTGCTCTGTCCAGAGCGGGAGAAGTTATTTGATGATTTACCACCCTCAAAAAAAAAAAAAAGCAGGTGGTGTTCTGTGGTTTCTGCCTACCCCATGGGAAGAAAGCGTGTGTTTATGTATGTATCGCAGCAGTAAAGTCAATGTGCGTACGACGTCAAGGCAAAGAGGATCAGCAAAGCTGCTTCAGTTTAGAACGCTCAAAACTTAAATCAACACGCTTAAGCAAACGTGACTAATACATACGTATTTTTACTAAACCATGAGAAGACGCATTAGTCTTTGCCTTTAAAGAAGACGTCTTTGCCCTTCAATACTTAGAATAATAGGGCACCTACAAGCGACCTATTATTATCCGTCAGACTATTTTCTATAGTATTTCAAAAATCTATTTTCAAACATCAATCAAGCCCATTATTACAACAAGTACCTATTAGGAGCTGTAAAACAAAGTCAAAGCAAATAACTAGGCATTTTGACAGCTTAAATATCAGATTTAATTACTAAGGTTCGAAGGGGCTGCACTGTAATTATTGAAGAACGGGCTCTCATATTCACTCTTTTGTTTCTTTGTAATTAATTAAAATTGAAATCAAAGAGCTTTTAAACTGACTCCAAAAAAGGAGCAGGTTCTCAATTCATTGGAATCTTTTTAGGTTCGAGAAACAGGGCGTAAAGTTCACTTATACCTCCATAGAAAAGGGAGGATCCTCCGATCAGACGGGTGTCGTGTCTGGTGGGCAGCTGCCCGAAGATTGATGTCGGGAAGTTGTATATGCTAGTCGCGCGGTAAACTCTGCTTGCGCGATGCAGGTTTTGCGTGACATCAGTATCACGCGCAGCTCGCATGTGGCGATGTACATTTTGAGTGGTTATTTGAAAACTGCCAGTTATTTTTCAAACATTTTCAAGATTGGCTTTCAGTGTTAAAAAATGGCTTTTACAGGCTATTTGTCTAAATCTGCTCAAGACTTTGTTAAATAAAGCCGGATTTAAATTTCGAAACTAGTTGCGCAAACTTAGTTATTCATTATAGTTTCACATGTAAATATATAATTATTTACAGCTTGCGCAACTAGTTTCGTAATGTCGACTTAATCATCATATCCCACAGTAGTCCATAGATGGACATAGGCTACTCCAGTTGCACGCCATTCAGCTCGATTCCACCAAAGTTGTCGACATAGCTCACAGAATAAGCAAGCTGAAGTGGCAATGGGCCAGCCAATTTAGTCGTAGAACCGATGACCGTTGGGGTAGACGTGTTCCTGAATGGAGGCCGCGAATTGGCAAACGTAAGGTGAGACGCTCTCAGGCTAGGTGGAGCGACGATCTTCGCAGGGTGGCTTCTAGCAGCTGGATAAGAGCTGCCGGCTTTATAATAGACAGAAAAAGAAAGAACACTCTAACAATGCTTTATGCATGGCTGCGTATACTAGACCCAGTTTAGCAAAAAGTGAGACTACTACTGTTGCCTGAAATGAGAGAGAAAACTGACCAGTAATGACCTACCAAGTACTGGAACACTTAATGGCTGATACTTTGTATGTCCCCAAAATTATTTAATAAATTACCAAATGGAATTAAGGAGCTAAATATTAGTCAATTTAAAAACAAACTATGACATCGGTTTATGGAAAAATGTTATTTTATTATTTGACGAATTCCTTAATGATAAATTGTAAGTTATTTGACATTGATATTTATTTAATTTTGACAATGTATTATTATCTTATTATTATTTTATTTCCATTTATTATTTATATGTATACTCAATTGTTAATGTTTTACTTTGTTTTGTTCTGTCCTAAGTTATGTTGTGTTTCGTTGTAATTATTTTATTTTATTATTTATGTTGCTGTTTGTTTTATGTTTTTTTTGTTGTGTGTTGTTGTGATTTGTTACATCGTTGTTGTTTGTCGTTTTTATAATAATGACTAATTATGTGAAAGAGTGTATGTACGCCTTTAAGGTAGATTTTTGAGGAACTAATTATTTATTATTAAGATCTCATGTAAAACGTACCAAAAATCACAACAATAAATTAATTTGAATTAGATACCATCACATTTAGGACACCATGAGTTCCGAAAAACTCATTTTCATATCACTTTTTTCCACATTATCAGGGTTTAACCTCCTATTAATGCTATGCAAATGGCAACACGATCTCAACACCAAATGTGGTAAAAATAAATAGGATTTCCACGACCACGTAGCTGTTAATCAAATTATTTATCCATCAGTCTCTCTAACTTGCAATTAATTGTTCGGCGACAAAATATTTTCGCTCCTCTAATGATTTTTTGACGAGGGTACCCGAATTTGCTTCACGAAACAACACTGATTTTAATGCTTTCGTTCGATAGAGGATTTAATTTTGGGGTAACTAGTAATTAGTGCTTGGGGTTTTTGTTTAAATTCTGAAATTCAATTAATTTGAAGAGGTTTTCTAGAGAAGTGTCCATTGTTATTTTGGAAGGTCACTAGCAGGATTACTATGAATTTCCAATATTTTCTAGACTGTTTTGTGATTGTAGAGGCAAAGTGAGACTACAAATATTCATTTGAACTTGTGTTTTTATTGATTTAATTCTAATTAAAAATAAATAAATAGCTATACAGAGTGTGAGGCCCTTCGTATAGAGCAGGGTTGCTTTACGGTATGGCGTATTAAACCATGGCGTAGAAAATCCGTGTCTGTGAACAAGCTTCCATAGTGATCCACACTACACTGACGACCGTGCCTATACACAGCGAATAAACCGTAGTTTTTTACGGCAAGAAAAACGTGTGTGTACAAACTCAAACTCAAAGCATTTATTTCAAATAAACCAATTACAGGCACTTTTGAATTGTCAAGGGGTCGGTCAGTCAGAAAGATGAAGCTATGTTGCCCATTCCAAAGCGTAGTAGGTACCTATGGAGAAGAACGGGCAAGAAACTCCATGGACACTCTTTTAAATCAAAATATTGTTACAAAAAAGTGGTTACATCATTCATGTTGTAATTATACATGTGAGAACGATGTAGAAAGTCGTGCACGTTTAAAGCGTCCGTAATAAAAAGATAAAAAAACAATACACATACATATTTTGTGTGTACATAAATAATAAATAAATAAATAAAAACCAGTATGGAATTAAAATAAGCCGTGGCAGCTAAGAAATGACCAGTGCCTACTGACGGCGCCCGTTCACGAACATGACGTATGGATCAGCACCATTCAGCTCAACCATTTGAAGGGAACTCAATGATCCAATACACACGCCACCACCAGCGACACATTTGAGTGAGCATGACATACTCTCAGCCGCCAGGGCACATTCAAGTCAATGAAAGACGAACCCAGTAAGCTTTATAGTGGGTACATAGTGCTCACACATATACAAAGAGCTATATATACAAAGAGCCTAAAAAAGATCGACGCGTAAACTGTTACCCTGAATTCAGTACATGATTCTAGACCAGAAAAAGAGGTTTTCTAGTAAAACAATTTGCTGAAATAGAACCGAAACGAAACTGTTTCGTTTCGATGTCTCCCATACACAGTGTATATAGTTCAAAATTCGATAACTTTGTTACCAATTACCTAAACAGTGATACTGTATTTGACAATGAACCTGCAGTGCGATTCTGTAACCATCTCACCGTGAACACTTAGGTGAAGTGAGCGTGGAGTGAGCTGTCAGTGTCGTCCCACTGATGATAGGGATTGACCAACGTTACATTTACAATCATAATCGAGATTTTAATAATACGTTTTATCCAATTTCCATAATTTTATATTATTTCAAAGCTATTAAGTATCTAAGTGTAAAAAAAAAACCACATCTTGTTTCTAACTGAATTTCTGTTTTGATAGTTTATTTTAAAACCCCGAAAATAGTCATGTTTAGCCACTTAACTACATACTAGCTTTGAAATAATATAAAAGTAATGATCAATAGAATTTGGATACAAAATATTATTAAAATCTCGATTATGATTGTAAATGTAACGTTGGTCAATCCCTAGCATCAGTGGGATGCCACTGACAGCTCACTCCACGCAAGTCTTCACGGTGAGATTTTGACAGAATCGACCGGCTGATGGCGATTCTGACGACAAGGGAGTACACGCAGTGGTTAAGCGGTTGACTGCTGCGCTGCGTGTCACGGGCTCAATTCCCGCACGGGACAAATATTTGTATGAACTACAAGTAGTTGTTCCGGGTCTGGTTGTTTGTGTATGCGAGTTTAAACGTTTGTAAACGCACCCAAAATACAGGAGAAATTCCTAGTGTGAGGCAAAGAATTGAACATAAAAAAAACCACCGAGCCATTACTAGACACATCTTTCAAAACACTTGTGAAAAAATAGTTGTATCTACTTGCTTTTGAAAGTATACGCGTGGCCCCAAAAACAAGTGTTCTTATTAAGCAAACCCAGCTAAACCCACTAAATAACTCAACCTAATTAGTGTAAAACAATACTGAGGATCTTTTACTTGGGCTCTCTGGGTAGAAATAGATTCTATCAACACGGGCAAAAACTACTGGAACAGTGGCTTAGCTACAGTTAATTAATCTAGATTGAGGTTCTAAGGATACACTTTTGTGCTTAGAAAATCGTTGGTTTCTTATAGGATAAATTACTAACGTTCTCGATAGATTTTTGATATACTTTTTTGGAGGCTTAAAATGTGTCAGAATTCTACTGGGCCCTAAGTCGCTTGCATCAGAAGTGGAGCTGTTTTGATATTTGTGATAGAACGCACCATGTAGCTTGTGGGATCGTTCGGGTAACTATTTTACGGACATATTTCCCAAATTATCCACTTAGGAAGCTGTCTTTTTTAAGGCAAAGACAACTTCAAATTTCAAACGTAGGTCGTCAGAAAACACGTAAAATTCTCATTCTCAATTCAAGAGCACTAGAAGATTGTTTCTGCTAAAGTATATTCACTGGTTGTCTGTAGAAAGTATCGCATATGAATTTTAGACATGAACCCGCAAAATAACTTAAAACTGCAATAAATACAAAGCCAAGAAATATTGCAATATTACTTTCAAAGTTCTGACAAATGTATGATTTCAGAGAAACCAACTTTGATGTGAATGAACTTTTTACTACTGAAACTTACACCTTCCAGATTTGTTGATTTAATTTTCTAAGTGCAAAAACCCTTTCAAGTTTCCCAATCTAATCTGGAGGCGCATAAAATAAAATTAAACTTAGCCTTAAGTAGTAAAGTAGCGTTTAACACTTTAGTTTTATGCTTGGTATAAAAATATTTTATATAGAAAGTGGTAGTTGATATTTTATAGATTTTGATTTTATTTTCATTGATACTAGCTACGACCATAGGAAAATTAATTTAATGAGGCGTTTTCACCATGGCAACTGCCGTGATTGTATGTACCTAGGCAAGCATGGTACCCACTGCAAGGTAGCGTAATTGGGTACCTTGTTGCTAATTTTAATAATTACCTACAATATTCACATGCAATACATAAAATAAAAATAACTAATATACTATACATATATACACAAACCTAATAATAATATATACACCTGTAATTGCACATTATGGATTGCAATAAACGATCTATCTCAGTTTATCTTGCCCATTACTGACATTATTGAAGGAAAACATCGTAACGAAACCTGAAATTGCCAACCCGTCTTGAGCAAGCGTGGTGATCAATGCCCGTGCCTTCTATGTATGAGAAGAGGCCTTTGCCCTGCAGTGGGAAAATCATCGTCATCAGCCTACACCAGTCCACTGCTGGATTTAAGTCTCTCCAGCTCCTTTTAGCTCGATTCTTGGCAACTCTCATGCAGCTACTACCAGCCACCCTGCGAAGATCGTCGCTTCACCTAGACTGAGGGCGTCCTACCATACGTTTGCCGATTCGCGGTCTCCACTCAAGAACACGTCTACCCCAGAATTCATCGGTTCTACGGCTAATATGGCCGGACAATTGCCACTTCAGCTTGCTTATTCTGTGAGCTATGTCGACAACTTTGGTTCTCTGCCGGATCACCTCATTCCGGATTCTTTTCCTCTCAGAGAGACTCCAAGCATAGCTCGTTCCATAGCTCGCTGAGCGACCTTGAATTTATGGACTAGGCGTACCGTGAGTGTCCACGTTTCGGCTTCGTAAGTCATAACAGGCAGGACGCACTGATGGGGAGTGGGACAATAATAGACTGGCATTATTATTGCTTGTGTCGAATCTATTGAACCCAATATATACATATAAACATAATGCAGCATTGCATATGTAAGCGGGCACGCCCTTTATGCCAGGAGGCTTTTATTATGTATTAAGTTCTGTTTGCGTTTTTGTTTTTATTATTTATTTCTGCTTGAGTATAGCTTTAAATATTGGCGTGTGCTAGCTGACATATGGCAAATAATTTTAATATTTTTGTGTTTCGTAATGTTAATTTATTTATTACTATATGTATAGAATCCAGTTCTTCTAACTGAACAGACAGCAGTGCTGCTGGGGAGTTTGTTCCGCCACTTCTTCTTCCCAGCTAAAGCACTAGGAAGTGGTGAAGGGTGGGCGTTTTGGGGGGACTGTCTTATGTGATTTTGACGTTCAAAAAGTGCTGATTCTCAGCCTAATTTGAATAAATGACTTTTGATTTTGATTTTGAATAAAATTTAGAAAATTGATAGCGTCTGATATAGACCTTACAATAAACACACCCTATACATAACTCAACAATATGTTTATATTTGAACAGTCCCATACACCTCGCAGACAAAATAATCAGCGCTTAGTCCGACTAATCGCAACATAAATACGCAATGACTGAACGTTGACACAATAATTATCCCAGTGACACTGGCCAGGCCTAGTGTTAGTTTACTACCCGTGGTCGTACTGTCCACGGTAAACAGTTCCTGTAGGTACATTAGTGTACATACAGGAACTGTTTACCGTGTGTGTACGTACAAAGTCGGTTTAGTGAATGTTTAAACGGGAATATAACCTGCGAAATTGAGGCTCTACCGAAACTTGCTTAGGCTTCTGTATAATATTTGAAAATGGTCTTAAAATCATTCCAACGCGGTTTCATTTAATTTTACAGAGAAGGAACTTACCTCCACGAAAGCGTCGCAATATGGGTAGTCCATCCCACTACCAACCTAGAGGAGTGGCTGTAGAAATATAGCTCTTGCTTACAGGAAAGAAACCAAGGCAATGAGAACGTATGTACGTGTTTGTTTATTATTGTGCACATTACTTTGTTTTTTTTTTTAAATAATAAACACTGAAAACCAAACGGGCTACAGGTAGGCAATCTATTCTATATTATATATAGGTATATCTATTGGAACACATAACGAATCGAATTTAGAACCGTTGAACTTACCTCAATAGTCCAGCTAACGATGATGTAGTAATTGTGAATAAAATTCCGATTTAAACTCACAACAATGATTAGTATTGGGAAATGTAAGTGAAGCTGTTTTGTTTGGAACTGATCGGATTCAAATAAAAAGGACGAATGTGGAAACCATCAGCGACCATTTTACAATACCTAATATTCTAAACACAGCAATTAAATAACAGAAACACATCATTTATTAACAGGTATCTAATGTAACGATACCCCCGGGGGCACACGCGCATCCATAAGAATACTAACGTAACAAAATTACTAATGCACATTAAAAACTTTAAACAGACGCGACACGGAACGCTAATCGCACTCGACACAAAAGCACCGCTCGTCAAGCGACAGGAGGTGCCTCTAAATCACGTCGCGTGTCACGCCTGTTTGAATGAGCCTTTACCCAGTAGCAGCCTGGAGTCTAAATTTGCGCCCAATTGATCTTCCCTAACCCTTCAGGAAAAAACAGACGTGAATTTATGTTACCTTAACTAAATAATTGTACTAGGAGTTCATAACCACTAACAACGGTGCAACGAGCGGGGGTCAAACTCACGCCTGAGACGTTGTTCCATTGTAGCTACGGAACCAGCCTGAGGTTCCTTGATGAACACGATAAGCAACAATGTGTCGGATCCACCCGTTAGAACCATGTAGGTAGTTGATAGTCCATTCAGTTAACGCATTCATTGGACGTGGGTATTTGATCGGAAGACGTGCATTCTAGTTTACTAGGTTTGAATTTATGAGTTGTGTTGTACAGCGTGCGCTTATAACAGCCACAGACACAGAAAAAAATACTATAAGATTTGAGGTAAAGAGGAAATCATACAGTAAGAGATTTAGGGCGAATTTTACCGATGAAACTGAATGCGATCTAGAGAGTACATCTAAACCGCGTTCAAGAGTTGTGAGTGACATCATTGTCGTGGAATATTGATACCTTTGCCACTTACAACTCTTAAATGCGGAACTTCTCCCTTATACCGGTGACTTGGAGTTATC
The DNA here is from genome assembly GCA_937001585.2 of Brachylomia viminalis. Classification (NCBI taxonomy): domain Eukaryota; kingdom Metazoa; phylum Arthropoda; class Insecta; order Lepidoptera; family Noctuidae; genus Brachylomia; species Brachylomia viminalis. The sequence goes on from OW443299.2 coordinate 19,967,109, forward strand.
TGGCCTTGTTTTCATTATCATCTATGTTCAGGATTTGGGTTCCGAGGAAACGGTGCTCTATGCACTTGCCACGTTTGTACACTGAAGGCTGCTAACCACAGCCATGTTTTAACCGAGTTCAACAAGATATAGACGCTTTTGGTAAATGGTCGCATGACAATGGTGCCGATTCTGTTGTACACCGAACTAAACTAACTAAACTATCACTAAAATTCCTTACTTTTGGCTATGAGAATCTTAACGCTATTCTGCAAAATAAAATCTCTAAATTTAAAAATAATTTTGACACATCTAAAATCAAATTTGGCAATTGCGACTCCACGTGATACTTGTTTGCCGTACCACGTGATTTTTTTTAGAGCCAGAGTCGCGCATTATTTTGCCGCCTCGACATGTTTTGTATGGAATTTTTCACTTTTTGTATGGAAAATATCAAAAAAAATTTTTTTTTTACCAACACGTTGGTATTTAGATGTTCCGGGGTTTTATAAAGGGGGTCGAAATTTTCATTATTTTTGCGATAGGACACACCGTTTTCGAGATATAAGCAAAAGAAAAGAAAAAAAGATACAGTACTGTTTTTGCATCTGAAGTCGAGGTGTTGGTGTGAATTTTAGTTCATGACAACAAATTTTATTCCACACCTTTTTAATCGCGATTAAAAACAGGCAGATTTAGTTACAACAATCAAAATTTTTGGTGAAAAACGTAAAATTCAGAATAGCAAAATTGCCAATTTCACTAAATTATAATCTCAGTGCCATCTTAGTGCTGTCAAACTAAAATTTGGTTAAGTTGTGTCACTTTAGTCAATTACAGAATGGGAAATCGTCGTTTGACAGGAATAAACGAAATTTTGGTGATTTTTAGTCTAGTTTAGAGAATTTTGTGACAAGAGAATCGGCACCATTGGCATCATATTAAACGCTGATAAAACTAAATTAATGTTAATTCATTCGCCATATTTGCGACCTCACCTTCATTTACCCATGATTATAATATGTGCCACCATAACAATTTACTGGACTGTAAATGTAGACCTATTGAAAGAGTTGATTGTGTAACTTACCGTGGCATGAAAATTGATCAACATTTTTCTTGCTCCCAAAATACATTTTTCTTGACTATATTTGTAGTAAATTAAGAATATTATTAAGTAACATATACCACCTAAGCTTTAAGGTTCCTATTAACGTTTTAAGATGTATATACATGTCATTAGTAGATTCTATTATGAGTTATGCTCTTGGCAGCTATGGATTGACATTCAAAACTAACTTGGATAAACTAGAAGCTTTTCAAATTCGATTCTAGAAACTACTTGTTACTCAAATAAACTAAAAACCTGTTGTAAATGAGATTATAGGAATCTATTTAAAATATTTAAAATTCTACCGATTAGTTACAAACATAAGTATCTTTTAGCAGTTAACCACCATGGTACCCAAGAGGATAACCTAACTCATGTAGTCAATAACTATAACACACGATCTATGGCTGCTGGCAAATTCAATGTACCCAGAGTCGCTAATTACTATGGTGACAGAACCATAAAAAAACGAATACCATATCTATTGAACAGTCTGCCAGCAGACATAAGGAGTGAAATGAACAGAAATAGTTTTAAAAATAAAATAAAAATTTATTATTTACCTACCTACTACCCTACTCTACCCTACCTAAATAAATAATAAGTTTTAAGTACGAAGTTAATTGAATGTATAAGAGATTCAACGAACTGACAGTCAAACCACTACTACGGTTTTGTGGGGCTTAGCTTATAAGATACGTTACATATCAATATAGATAAAAAAAACCTAATTATACATTTGCAGTCGACAAGACGACATCTTTCGACTGTGTGCGTTTTAAACCTAGATATTTTTTTCTTGCATGCATTCCTAATTATTTTGTTAACTGTAATTACTATAACTTATTATACACTAGCCACCGCCTCTACTTCGGACGGTTCGTACGACTTGTCAAAATACCGAGATTTCGTTTTTTTTTTTAAATTAAAGATAGGTTTACTCTTGACTCTAGTCTAGGTCAGTGGTGACAGAGACAGAGTCGACGATGGAGTGAGCTTACCCACAAGAAGCCTTTGAAGAGATTAGGGTTGTAGTTATTAAAATGTAGGTTTGTATTTTACACATAAACCTTCCGCAATCAATTCTCTAAATGGGAATAAAAACCGCATCAAAATCCGTTACGTAATTTACTCAAATCAAATAAGTCACTCCAATTTTTATAATGTATATTTATAGATTCGTAGAAGCCGTAGATTTTCCAGCAGTATCACAATGTTCAGAATTCCGTCCAGTAATTTCCTGTAAATGCAGGTATTCCTACTTCATTTGCCGTCGATAAACTGTGCACTGTGTAGATTGTCCAACTGCTATTGGGAGTCTAGTCGCTTAACCTGATGGATTAGTGGTCTCGTACACATCCGTCTCACGTCGGCTTCTTGTTTGCATCAGCCATCAGTTGGCTTTGAGATTCGGGACTCAGTAATGGGTTCATGTACGGCGTTTGTGTATATATGAGGGATTATAATCGACGAAGTTGAGGAAAATCGGCAATATATATCCCGTATAGGTCAATGTGTACGAAACGGTATCGAGCTATATTGTTCCAAGATGACCATATGAATGCTCCACTATATCACAGTATAAATATGTCCAGTATATCAATTAGGCCCTAATAATTGTTAATTTTAATGTGTTAATACTAATATGTCTGCTGTGGCTATATGCCTGACCAAATATGCTGTTGAAAGAAAACTTGATTGCTAATCTAAGTAATTACACAATAAGTAGAGTATGTACTACATGATCAGGTCTCATCATCTACATGGTCAGGTTGTCTTCATCACACTAAAGGCTCAGACTAAATAAAAAAGTTAGACGGAGCGTACACCAAAAAAAGCGTTCAAATATGTGAAGCCTCTTATACAGAGTTGTGTGCTGTGACCTTGTCTGTGTTATGATGTCTAACGTGTTCGGTTTCCTGCGTTGCACGACCACGATCGGCTTCCTATTTAAAATTTAGCTTCCTTTAACCTGCTTCACTCTGAGAGCGCGGTGCTCCGTCTACCTTTATTATTTGGTCTGAGACTAAAGGCAATACAATTATGTGATTCAATTTGTATTTCCACTTTTATATGAGGACTTAAAGCTCATTAAGTTTTTACTCTTGTGTGGAGTTGAACTCCACCCTAGGCCGATTTTCCTCCATACTGTTTTCACAGCTATCATTTTTTATTTCAAAAAAGTTTAGTCAGTTCCCTTATCTATTTGTCTGTAAGTAACTTATTAGGACTTCATTCATGCAAATTCGCAAATATTTCACTGAATATGGTTAGTTTAAATGTTGCCACTAGAAGTTTGATCATTAACAAAACCAAATTTAAATTATATTATCAATAAAGTTGTCTGTTTCATTAAATTAATCGAAAGCTGTTATTTCTAGTTAGCAATTATTCATGATAGGCGAAAGGGGTGGCACTTCGCCGTGTTCGTCGCCATTGGTTTTTAACTGAAATTAATCCTGTCTTCAGCACTTCGGCAATAAACTTCATTAGACAGACATACTTGAACTGGGCTGGTATTTACGTCTCTTCACCATCATCGAAAAATTCAAAAATATTTATTTGCCAGAAAATACATTGTTTATCAAGGAAAGATCTTAAAGCCTAAAAGTTATTGTATTCTGCGTACAAATTACATTACATAAACCATTATAATTTAATGAAAACTATCATTATATGCAATCATCCGTCCAATTACTCATAAACAATAACTAATTCATCACTTAACAACTATGTCTATGTTCTATAAATTCCCTAAGTCTAGAAGTAACTATTTTGTAGCCACTCTGTCAATTTGATTTTAAAAACATCTGCCAATTCTTTTCCCAACTATGTCGAGATCGGCTTCAGTCTTACCAGGTGCAGTTGAATACCAGAAATTTACATGGAGCGACTTCAGGGAATGATTAATCATTTATCTCTAGTCTTAAGTCGATTTTCTGAAATAAGAACCCAATCAAAAGAAAACATTAACAGAAATCAGACTTCTTACCATCGCTTAATTTTGTTATTGACTACAGAAACAAAATGACGACTGATTACTCTCAAATTGAATTTCGTAATGAAGCAGTTAATACAAACGATAAATATAACAAAATGGCGGTTTGTTATACTATCAGTTATCTCTTACGCTCTGACGCGTTCAGCTTGAATGTTATATTCATTTCAATAAAGTTAAAATAATATTCGCTGAGTAGTGCGTATTTAACCGTTTTAAAGAGATATTATTATTATTTAAGGGAAGGTTCATAGCAATATAATTGTAACGCATTTTTGATGAGGCGTACACTTACCTACCTATTGTTTTACGGTGAAGATCAACATAGAAGAACCATTTTGAACATTCGTTGCTGATACATAATCGAACCTAAGCATTAATTAGCATTTGCCGTGAATCAATATTAATTTTCTGTAAAAGTAATGTTTTAATTTAAAGCTGTATACATAATCCGTCAGCAATCAAAGGGTTACAAAGACAGCGTTGAAATACTTGAAAATAATAAATCCATAAACTGAATTGCCCAAAAGCAAAAGTGTCTCGTAAACACTTTTCACCAGTTATATTTTTAAGTCCCGTACAAAAAGTTCGAGTTTACTATGGTAGGTAATAAAATGCTCTGGATCGGGCGGAAATCCAGCTTCTGTCATGCTAAGATCTTCCTCATAAAGAAGTCTAATAACACTGCCCAAGTAAAGATTTAATCCAGGATCCTTTGCTCCACAGACGTGCTTTAGATCATTAGACGATTGAGGTAGCCATAAAAGTGGGAATTCGACACTACAAATCAAAACAGAAAGTTCCTACGTCGTTTTTGACATCTGTTATTTGTGAAGGACATTCATTACAGTATTAAACGTAACGTGCATAATGTGCAGTGGACATTATTTCAGGGGTCACACATATTTTATCAGCAGTTTGTTCCACACGATCGTGTCGGCGGCCATTCTAATACTGCTCGCTACTGCTTGCCGAACTAACAATTTGGAAATTGAAGCTGTTTTCCGTTTTTCGTTAAGAATCCTATAACAATTGATAATTTTTATAGTGGTTCTAATATTTTATGGGATGCATAATTATTGGGTATATTGGCACAGTTAATATTTGCATAAAGTCACTGCAAAAGGGGGCAGTGCATGATGCATTTTTGTATGGGCTCAATATACAGACATGCATATGCATAATCAGCCTATATTGTTCCCACTGCTGGGACACAGACCTTCTCTCTGTGAATATACAGATATCCTTTATTTTTTTCATTTTTTTTTCATCCAAATCCAAGTTGGTTGGTTCACGTCTTGACGCCAATACGTATGTACTGATTTCATCGAAATTTGGCACAGAGTCTCAACACGATCCAGAGTTTTCCGTAAAATTGTGTAGTCTACAAGGGAGGGCTATCAAGGTTAAGAATACAATCTATAGGCGACGCTGTAAGCGGAAGCTAGCTGTACAATAAAGGCACAACTATGAAAAATATATTTATGATGTGTGAGTAATTTTCTATTTTTATTACCCAGCGAAAATCTCTCGTTGCCAACATCGGGGTGGCCGCAACGCGCTCCGGCTCGCTCGGTATGGCCCACCGTTCCGGGGAAATGGCCCACGCGTTCAATATCACCGGAAAATTCACTTTATACTACAGCGTTACGTACCTATTCTTCACGTTTTTCGTGTTTTTTAAATTTTTATGTGTTGACATTGGTATGTGGGAGGGTTGGAAATGGATCCGGGAGATTTTTTTGTGTCTTTTAGTTTAGATGGGTGATGCAAGCCCGTAACCAGGGTTCATATGGGTTCATGTTGACGTTTAAAAGTGCCTTTTATGTGCCTATTTGAAATAAATGCTTTTACTTTGACTTCATAGATAAGCTCACGCTTTCTTCCTATGGGTGTAAGTGGAAACTTCAGAACGCTACCTGCGGTGGTCCTTAAATGCTCCTTTTGCTTCACTTACGTCCATATATAAGTCATATAACACCGATGTAGTCAAGCAAAACTAACTTCGTTTTAGAGTATATATAAAATATATATAAATCTTTAAGATACAGTTATAACAGTATTATTATTTAAGCCAGATTCAAGTTCAAAAGTACGAAAAAACACAGTCACTTCCACCAGGCAAATCTCTCAATATTCAGCTATTCCAACTTCCAAAACACTAAACAATGATCATTAACAGGAACACGATTTAAATACAGCCCACGATAAAAATACTACATCCCACGCGATCGTACAGCGGATGAAGCAAAAAAGGTTTTTCATTAAATATTTTCACGTAGCGAACTCGCCCGTATCATGATAAATGGGTTTGACTCTTAACAATGTTAGTACATCCAAAATGTATTGAGTAAAACGTAGCCAAACTAACTAAACTGTGAATAAACGTAGGTTTTCAGTTGGTTTCTCTTCTGGGGTGGGCAGATAACAAGGGCTAGACTTTGTACACGAAACCGTCACTTTATTGGATTTTTCCTGATGGAAGTTTTTAGTAGCAGTACGGAGTCTGGGTTAGTCCCTGGTTGATGGCATTGGACTCGCTCCCAAATTTTGGACTTAACATAACTGTTCAATAGCCTTTGACTACCCCGTTTGGGAGAGCAGGCGTGAAGTTATTTTTTGTTATCAATAAGTAGGTACTTATTACGGGTACGGGTGCTCTACAAAAACATTGTCAATAAATAACAAAAACGTATTTATTCGTGCCCAGTTTCATTGTTCCCTACAAATATTGTTTCGTAACTCTCACCTAGAAAAAACAATTAGGTTCCTACATAATTATTACCTAGAGACACAATAATGTACCTAAATAGGTTAAAAGGCTTTCATCTAAACAATATCATGAGGATTTTTCTAGGTCGCATTTTACTCTGACGTGTAAGCATTGTATTGTTGCCAAATAATGGTTAAATGATAATGATAAATGCTTTTATTTCTGTAAGTACATTTGTACAAACACTTTTACACGTCAATCATATTTTTTAAACTAAGTGAGGTCGGCATTTCCTATCTGACTACTCTGAGAAGAAAGGCCGAAACAAACTCCGAGGTAAAACAAACAAACAAACAGTTTATTTTAAAGTCCAGACATAATCTTGGTTAGATCATGTGAAGACCATGTAGATCGGTGTCTGAAATGGTATTTTGTGGAAAGAACAGATTGAGTGGACTCGTCCAGTCAGTGCACGCGTTTGTCAGTAGCCGTGCAGCTCAACGGTTCGATGAACATTACCAAAGACATGACATTTGGGTAGGCCGCATAAACTACTCAAACTGCCAGACCATGATTAAAACTGAAACAATGACCCACATAGTCCTCCCGTTCACAATAATCAAAATAATATAATACTGTATACAGTAAATATTCATGTCATTGTACAGTCGCCAGCAAATCAGGTTATACGAAACTGTCAAAATTCTCCAAATAATTTTAAACCTTAATATGTTGAAAGTCAAGTTCAAAATCGAATGACAAAATTTGACAGTTTATGGTAACTTGACCTGCTGCTGTGTGTACGTGTAAAAAGGTATAGATACATATAGAATTCTTTGTTAATTTTTTCCAGGTAGTTGCCTACCAGTTTATCTACCAGTATTCTCTTTGTGTTTAATACAAACCTAATAGCAGTAATTTGAATTTCGATAGGAACTCAATAGTAAAACATAATTTATGAATAGCGTTCGAGATTTAATCTACTTCTCAATTCAAATATCATTTTTTTTCTCTCTTAAATGTGAGAATTTATATATTTTCATATATAAGTATGTTTATTTTTATTTCAGCATTATGTATTTATTTTAGGTCATATGTTATTTTTTTCTTTGCATTTTAACTTGGTATAATTCATATTCTAGTTTATGACGTCACAAGCCAAATTCGTCTCTTCTTGTTCTCACACACTATTGTCTACATTTCTTTTTCATTTCTCATTTGCAGGTCTGCTGAAAGAAATTTCTTAAGAAATAAGCAGTACCTTTGTACTTAATACTAATATGACGTATCTGTATCTGTTTTACTGTGTGTACATAAATAATATAATAAAATAAATAAATCATCATTACGGATATATTAGCCGTAGTACTGATGATCGTTGAGGTAGACGTGTTCTCGAGTGGAAAATCAGCAAACGTAGTGTAGGTAGATCTCAGGCTAGATGAAGTCGTGATCTTTGCGGGGTGGCTCATAGCAGCTGGATGAGAGGAGCTAAGAATGGAGTTACATGGCTAGCGATTGGAGACGCATGTATTTGTAGCGTCCAGCAGTTGCAGCAACTTGTTCTTTTTTGTGATTGTGTTCGTTCTCTGCGTCATGTTTACCGCAAATAAACGTATTTTCTTTCTTCCTTTACCTAAATTGTTAGAAGCTGATGATGATGCCGACAACGTGAATTCTTGAAACAGTAATCTGCAAATCAGTGTACTGTCACTGAGACATGAAGTCCTCGACTCGAAACGAATGATCCCGATAAAAGTTTTACTAAGAGAAACGTGTTTCAATTTATTCTTCACGTTCACCCCGGTCTATTTATTAATTAGAGGTTTGATCAATATCATTACTTTGCATTTAATAATAATATGATGTTGTTGACCAAACATATGAAACTTCCAAGGATCCAGCCGTTATCCTTGAGAAGTTGTAAGAGACATAAAGGTCTGTTTACATCTGTGCCTTGTGTGTGTGACAAGGTTGACATATTGCGTTAAATTACGGAATTAAACGAGTGACTTTGGCAAAACATTTAATGTAGAGTAGATTTTCATCGAAAATGTTTAGGAACTAGCTGCTCCCCGTAGGTTCGCCAGCGTGGATGTCGAGAAAAATCTCACGGAAACGTGGTAGCGGGACAAAAACCCCTTATAACATCTGCGATCTGCCAGTGATATTACTGTCAAAATCGGGTCCAGCAGTTTCGGAGATTAGCCGGAACAAACAGACATATAGAAGGAAAGACAAAAAGAAACACTATTTTTGTTATAAGTACCGTAATTATATACTTTCATATACATCTAGTAAATAGCTGTTATTTTGACATTACAAACAGACACTTCAATTTCATTTGTTTGTGTAGATGTATAGATAGGTTTAACGTAGATAAAATCTTTGAAATTAATGTTATGTAAAAGTTTTTAAGCTACTTAATAGCTTCTAATGAATAAGCAGTACCTTTATGCTCTTATACCTTTATGTATTTTTCTCTGTTAAGTGTTTTGTGTGTAGCTAAAGCTAGTCATGAATTGAAGCGTGCCTATGAGTAGAAATAATCATATTTTATTATAATACATTACATCAGAGGGATAATTGTAAAACTCTAACAGTAGGTATAGCTTTCATTTTGAAAGTTCAACAATATTGATTGTGCTATTTACGCTGCTGAGCAGAGAAATTAATAATTATATAAAATAAAATAAAAATAAAATAAATAATAAAACTATTTAGGTAACCAGTCCACTTTAGCCACCCAAATCCATAATCCAATACCTATAGTTCCATATCCTGCAATAGTCCTGCGCCAACCGGGGGTTGTCCTTGGGTGCACTTGCATGGTGCTTACAGGGATAATCGTCGGTTGGTGCCTCATTTCATTGAAAGCATCTAACGGGCCTCTGCTAGTTTGGCTTCGGCCCCTCGTACGACTTCTAAAGGTCCGGGACCCCAGGGTCCCGAGATATGTAAAAGACACTAAAAATAATAAAACTATTACTTATATTAATATATACCTAGTATGCTACGCAATTAGGGTGCAGACCACACACAACACACGTAAACAGAAACATAGAATCATAGTTGGCAAAATGTGGGTGTACTATAGGTACACCACTGCCCAACCCTTCCGGGAAACAAGGGGTGGTGTTATGCTATGTGTTACATAAGCCTCCAACAAGTGCACAAACAAGTCAACAACATAATAAAAACTAAAAATCTGACCTCCAAACTTTCTGTCTCTAGCTCGCTAAAACTCGCCCAAAAGACACCATGTAAACTTGCCTTAACTTTCTTAAACCAACCAATTCTTATTCTTAAGCAAGCACTTAAGTATCAGAATTACGAGCATCTTGTTCAGTTTTATCACGGCATGCAGCTGCAGACCCTCGACGACCCTTAAATATTCACTTTGCATAGCGATAGGTGAGCGAGCTTAAACTTTGAACACTTTATCTTGCATTATGAAAGTTGTGCAGTGCAGAGCAGTTACGTTTTTTTCTTCTGGCAATTTTGTTTACGGGACGTGTAATGTATAATGAATTTCAGATATTTTTCTACTCGGTTTAAGACTGGATGTTCTTTAGGGATAAGTGAGGGGTTAGAGGTAAACTGAAAGTGTAATCTAAGACTTAGGCTTTAAATATTATACAACTAAGTCTTAGTTTAAACCTTGGGCACGCCACAATTGCGGCGATAAGTCACCTCTTTGAGGAGTGGCTGGAGAGGCGCCACGGCGTTCTCACCTTCCGCCTGAAGAAGGTCCTCACCGGACACGGTTGCTTCTGTAGGTACCACAGTGGAGCATACGGTGGAGGTCTGGCCGGCTTGGGCGGAGCACCGCCGTGTCCTCGTGGAGGCGATTGGCGGTGGCGATCTCTCGCGTTCCGCTCTGGTCCAGGCCATAGTATGGAGCGAGAGGGCATAAGAAGCCGTCATCTCCTTTTGCGAAGCAGTAATGCTCGCAAAGGAGGAGGAGGAACGCGTGAGGGAGAGGCAAAATTCGCGCCCACACGCCTTTAGTCGCTGCAAGAGACGCCCTGGGCGTCGGAAATCCCAGGCCAATTCCCGGCCACCATAGGCGCGGGCTTGCGGGTGGCGAGCAACGGGTAGCTCACTGTCCGGTAAGGACCAGGCCCGGGTCGACGACGGTGCGTTGTGTTCCACGCGTGCCTCAAAGAGATGTCAGCACCAACGACGGGGTCTGCCAGGGCCGATGCCTGCGAGGGTTGCGGGAAAGTCCGAAAAGGTTACCGTGGCCCCCGGCACAGGCAACTGAAGGAACACGGGTGTGTTTTAGTCAGTAAGAGTCTGACACGCTCCGCCTATAGCGGGGAAGTTATTTGATAAGTTTAAAAAAAAGGCTTTAAATATTTAAAGCCTTTTTTTTTTGGTAGGGAACCCACAGGTTAAACCATTAGAATACAGGAAAATTGCATGGTGCGTTAATTACTGTATACTAGTTATAATAATAATTGTTTTAAGGGACGGTCAAAAGCTCGTAATTCTCCCTGAATATGCTTTGGTTACTCCTTAGAGTTTATCAGAGAAGTACCTATTTAACTTATGGATCATGAGATAATCACAATATCTTAGTATATTCCTGCAAGTGTCGTCTCATCTTAAGCAGCTAACAAATCTATACCATGTCATAATTTATTCTCCTGCTTTTAAACTAATTTACTTTTAGTCGGCAAAGCATGTCTACTTTTTACATACAACTCTTTTAGCCGTAACCGCAGTTTGAACTTAATCCTTTACAAGTGAATTAAACCACATTATTTTAAAAAGGTATCTAAGTGACTAAGTACCTTTGATCTCCACTATCTTCCTTTATCGACAGCAAAAACATTTAGCGAAACTTCACAAGACTATTTTCTCAACATCTTTTGTTTTATTTGGCGAATCTTTTAAGAGCAACACAATCTTATTTGTCTTCTGTGTTTAATTACACGTGTAATGAGAGTAAATGGGGCGTGATGTGTTGTTTTGTTATACCAACATGTTGTTTGGCCTTTCAAAAGGGTGACGTCATCGAATCTTGGCCCTTTATCAGATTAGAGAAGATTTTTCGGTGTTTGCTGAGTTGCTGATTTATTGTTTTTCTTTTGTTTTGTTTTCATTTGTTTTGGTCGTGGATGGTTAGCTGGAGATTGTTGAGTATTGGAGTAGGTATAGGTGCCTGACGTATGATGGCATAGTAAATGAATTCGTCACCAGACTTGGGACAGAGAGCAGTAGATTTGTGAGAATTTTCTATAAATTATATATATATGAACGAACGACGACACGAATACGAAACTAACGAACCGATTTGACATTCATTTGAATTTTGTCGTATTCTTTTATTCTACTAATTATTTTGGCAGTTAAAATTATAATAATTATCTTGTGTAAATTCAAAATAATAAGTTTTGCATGGCATGGGGACTCTTACAAAAAAAATATCTATAAAACCCATATAAGCAAACCAAGAAATGATTTAATTTGATTTGATTTGATAATAATGCCAGCATATAGTAATATAATAGTTCCACTACAGGGAAAACGCCTCTTCTCATACAGAGAAGGCACGAGCATTGATGAAATTATGAGAAATAATATTTTATTTCCGTAAATTGGTAGTTATAACACTTTACAGCTCGCGCGATAAGAGTTTGGCTTTGACCGTTATTGCGCAGAAATCAGAAATTGGGTATCATCGGCAATTAGCGGGGTGCGGGGCGGGTGTGTAGGCGCACGCGGTGCTCTGATTGGCGCTCCAGTCGTTCCCTGCCTCTCGCATCGATACGACGTACCGCGCACTCCTGTTGTACAATCAAAAGTTCAAAAATCCGAAGGTCAAAGCCAAACTCTTATCGCGCGAGCTGTAACTATGCTAATGATTCTCGACACGAATCAATAATAAAATAAGTAGGTATTTATTTATATTTTTTGTATTTTTCGGAAATCGGCATGTGTAGGGGTAACTGTAACGCATGCACACAGCGACATAGTCGTACGACACTGCCTACCGCATACGCAACGGGGCGATTTTGTTCTTTGAAAGTGGAGTATTCTAAAATACTGTCAAACTTAAATACCTAAAAAAACTAGTATGTATTAATTATTGAGCAGGATCGTAATTTTATTTGATTATTTATGTCTTTCATAACAGCCTCCTGAAATTTGACGAGGATGCGAAACGACACGTTGTATATAAATATACATACCTAGATGTTTAACCTAAAATCGTATCTTAAAAAACTACAAATCCGCATTTACAGTATACCGTCATTGATTTCCGATACGGTAAACCAATAAGTACATTTCCAGAAAATATCATGTAACATTAATGTGAAATGCTAAATATATCATGCTGTAACAATACTGGAATGCATTTCATTACATTCATAGGTACATTGCGCAAACTAAGTCTACAACTTTAAATTGTCATTGTATTGTATACATTGTTATATAAATTGCTGTACGCATCAAAAGAATTAATAATATTTTATTAAAACTAGGTGAGGTCATCAATCAATCTGCCCAACCTTTGTCCAACTTTGTTGGTGAGGTCATAATATTTCATAAAATAGCCCCTGTGATGCCACCCATAACATTCACAAAAATAAAGGTGATGCAGGAATTAAAAATAAAAAAAAACCCGGCCTAGTGTGAGTTGGACTCGCACATGAAACATGAAGGGTTCCGTATCACAAGCCAAAAAACAGCGAAAAAAACACATTTATTGTATGGAGAACCCGTTTAATTTATAACTTTGTTTTATTTCCTGACTGTGTACCTTTGGGTACGGAACATCAAGAAAAACAAAATTGTAGTAAGAAGTAAAAAAAAACAACTAGGTACATGTTATAGTTCATTAGAATAACCCCTGTTTCACCCTTCAAGCCCACGTGCGAGAAATATACACATTATTACCTACTACGTTACGCAAGAGCGCACTTCTCAGAAACCAGTCTACCAACCTAATTACATATATTCTAATTAATTCTCTCATAATAATTATCCTTCATAAATCCTACCGCATAGAAACAACCTTTTTGCGTCACTAACTACCCTTCTTGTACAGTTAGCAAAAGAGATAATATCTATGCAAGCAGCTTACTACGTATATTTTTAATCCTATGCTATGCATGCTATACGAATACAGGTTTTTGACATCATAATAATAATAAGAATCTTTATTGCAGACAACACTGTAGCAGTATCTACATCGCCACATGCGAGCTGCGCGTCATACTGACGTCACGCAAATCCTGCATCGCGCAAGCAGAGTTTACCGCACGACTAGCATATTTTATACAACTTCCCGACATCAATCGTTGGGCAGTTGCCCACCAGACATGACACCCGTCTGGTCAGAAGATCCTACCTTTTCTATGGAGGTATGAGTGAACTTTACACCCTGTTCCTTGTGCCTCTAGAACACTATTCATAAAAAAATAAAACAATAAAATGGCACAATTCACATACATTAACTCACACTTAATATAATAATCACCTCAACTCAGCCTATCGCAGTCCACTGTATAGGCCTTTTCCAGGCTGCGCTACAACACCCTGTCCTCCACCTTCCACATCAAGTCTATCCCAGCCACCTTAAGGTCATCGGTCCATATAGCAGAGGGGCGTCGCACACTATGCTTTCCGATACGCGATCTCCACTCCAGGCCTCGTCTGCTCCCAGGACCCGACGGCTTACCTGGGAAAGCCTGGGTCCTGGCCTCGGAGGCTCTCGGGCCTCGACTAAGGGGGCTCCTAAGCGCATGCATGGAGAGGGGCCAGTTCCCACTTCGTTGGAAGACGGGGAAACTGGTCCTCATCAAGAAGCCGGGGCGCCCAGCGGACTCTCCGTCCGCTTACCGGCCCATCGTGCTGCTCGACGAGGTGGGCAAGCTCTTTGAGAGAGTCATTGCAAACCGCCTCGTCGGGCGGCTGGTGCGGGTGGGGCCGGATTTGGCGGAGAGCCAGTTTGGCTTCCGCAGGGGGCGCTCTACGGTGGACGCCATCATGCGCGTGCGGGCCCTCACAACGGGGGATGCTGTGGCCCGGGGTGGGGTCGTCTTGGCGGTGTCTCTAGACATCGCCAATGCCTTCAATACCCTGCCCTGGAGTTGCATCAGGGAGGCACTCCGGTATCACCGGATGCCGACCTACCTCTGTCGTGTGGTCGAGGCCTATTTGACGGACAGGGCCGTCATCTACCCCGGTCACCAGGGAGTGTGGAACCGGCAAGAGATGTCGTGCGGTGTCCCACAGGGATCGGTCCTGGGGCCGCATCTGTGGGATATCGGCTACGACTGGGTGCTGCGCGCCGACCTCCCCAGCGGCGTCAGCGTGGTTTGTTACGCTGACGACACGCTAGTCCTAGCGCAGGGGAGGTCGCAACAGGCGGCGGCCGAACTAGCGACACGCGGGGTTGCGACAATCGTCGAGTGGATCCGGCAATTGGGACTCGAGGTGGCCCTGCACAAGTCCGAGGCCATGTGTTTTCATGGTCCTTGGAACACGCCACCGTCGGGTTCCCAAATAACGGTAGGAGGGGTTCACATCGGCGTCGAGTCGACGATGAAGTACCTGGGACTCGTCCTCGACAGCCGGTGGAACTTCGTGGAGCATTTCCGACGTTTGGCTCCCAGACTGGAAAGGGCCGGGGCTGCCTTAAAGCGGCTCCTGCCCAATCTAGGGGGGCCAAACGCCTCCTGCCGGAGGCTCTACGCGGGGGTCGTGCGGTCCATGGCCCTTTACGGGGCACCGGTGTGGGCGCGTTCCTTGAGGCGGCGGCCAGCCCGCTGGTTGAATGCGCCCCAAAGGGTCATGGCCATCCGGCTGGTCCGGGGATACCGTACGGTCTCCGGTGAGGCGGCGAGCCTCCTTGCCGGATTACCGCCATGGGATCTGGAGGCAAAAGTCCTCGCGCACGTTTGGGAGTGGCGCGAGGAGGCGAAACGCCGGGGCGTAGCTCCGCTGCCGCGAGAAATCACGGTACAGCGGACAGAGCTCCGGCGGGATCTCAGGGCGGCATGGAGAGTGCGATTGTCGCAACCCAGCGCTGGGCACGCCACAATTGCGGCGATAAGTCCCCTCTTTGAGGAGTGGCTAGAGAGGCGCCACGGCGTCCTCACCTTCCGCCTGACGCAGGTCCTCACCGGACACGGTTGTTTCGGAAGGTTCCTGTTCCGGATAAGGCGGGAGGAAACGCCCGGGTGTCACCATTGTGTGGATCGCCCGGAGGACACGGTGGAGCATACGGTGGAGGTCTGCCCGGCTTGGGCGGAGCAACGCCGTGTCCTCGTGGAGGCGATTGGCGGTGGCGATCTCTCGCGTCCAGGCCATGGTACGGAGCGAGAGGGCTTGGGAAGCCGTCACCTCCTTCTGCGAAGCAGTAATGTTCGCGAAGGAGGAGGCGGAACGCGTGAGGGAGAGGCAAAGTTTGCGCCCTCACGCCCCTAGCCGCCGCAGGAGACGCCCTGGGCGTCGGGAATCGCAGGCCGATTCCCGGCCACCGTAGGCGCGGGCCTGCGAACGGCGAGCAATGGGCAGCTCGCCGTTCGATAAGGACCAGGCCCGGGTCGACGGCGCGTTGTGTTCCACGCGCGCCTCAAAGAGATGTCAGCACCAATGACGGGGTTTGCTAGGACCGATGCCTGCTAGGGTTGCGGAAAAGTCCAAGAGGGTTACCGTGGCCCCTGGCACAGGCAACTGAAGGAACACGGGTGGGTTTTAGTCAGTAAGAGTCTGACACGCCCTCCTGCTCTGCCCAGAGCGGGAGAAGTTATTTGATGATTTCCCACCCACAAAAAAAAAAAAAAAAAAAAAAAAAAAAGGCCTCGTCTGCTCCACCGGCCACCAGTCCTTTGACAAAAATGGCCAACCCCAATAATGCTCTGTAGCAGCTTCGAGTCTGAATTCACAACTGATTACTGAAAAAATGGTAGCCTCTTATTACATGGTAGGTACTTAAGGTAAGATAATATTTTTTATTTGCTTAAACATGTGTATTGATTAAGCATTGTAGCAAGCAAGCATTGTATTAAGCATTGATTATCTTATCTTAAGTTACGAAGATAAGTAAATCAACATTATTATATAAGTAGCTCCAAATGAATATAATTAATTACTTATGTCAAGACAAATTCCTTTTCATTAAAGAACTCAGTAACGCTATAATATGCTCTGGCAGACAAAAAAGTACGAAGTTTATTTTTAAACATAAATTGAGGTAGTTCTCTTCAACTTTTAGGTATTTTGTTATAAATGACCGGAGCCATACATAATACACTTTTGCGCATAAGGGACGTCTTAGCGGATTGGAGACAAAGTTGACTATTGTAACGTCTATTGCGTGGGAATATGTCGGCTAGACGCTTATAGTAATGCGGATTCGACTTAACAAACACAGCTACTTCCAATATGTACAAACACGGTAAAGTTAATAATTATCTTGTAACTTTTAAAATAAGGTACGCAGCTATCGGTCTTCTCAAAACATTCTGCTGAAATGTGGGCATAGATACATACCAACTAAGCTCCTCTGCTTAACTCTTCGAAGAAGACAGGCGTGATGCTGTGTTAACCAATAACAATAATAATAAAATTACGCAATAAGTAGGTACTGCGTATGTAGTGCAGATTTATTTATTTATTTAAATTACAATTTATATTACATATTTATTTTAATTAATATTTTTATTTTAGTTTATTTCACGCCTGCATTCCAAACTCTTTTGCCAACTGTACATAACTCATGTTGCATGCTAATTAAAAAAAGGCAAGACGGTGCGCTAATTAGCCCATGTGCTCTAAAGTACGTTTGTTTGCCAAGATTTATTAGTAGATATATCGAATTAGCAGCGAAGGTAAGCGTGTAGGAAACGGTAAATGCTCTGTGCCCATTAAGATTGCATCAATTAACATTTTTCACTGGATAGTCACAGTTTTTCTTCTGTTTCGCTTAAGGTTTTTGTTTTAAGTGATTATTGTAGAGACTTTTTTTACAGTAACTGGGTAGTGGAGGTCAGATAGGCAGTCGCTCCATGTAAAATACTGGTATTCAGTGGACTGGAAGCCACACCAACATAATAGAATATAGGAATAGGCTAGGGAGATGATTACTGTGGAGAGTTTTATGTGGATAACCTATGTGTTTAATACACCTCTATACTGGTAGTTAGAGATCCAAATTAGGACTGTAAATTTGTAGATTTATTAAAAAAATAGGCCAGTGTTAAAACCATCAATTGATTCTCTATAAGAACGCGGGTCTAACGCTCAGTTTGAACTCGCCTAAGTATTCAGAATCAGAGTGCTTTATTATTAAACATAGGTCAAATTACAACAGTGTGCGAGATGTCACAGATGGATAGATCCTCTATTTATAATTTTTTTTTCCACCCCATAAGGCTGCTGTAGTAATGAAGTACCGATGAATATGATGTGTAGGGAAAGGATGTATGAAGAAAAGCACAGAAAGATAAGACTAGTCATTTATTTCAATTAGACTTGTCATGCATTTTCAATTACGAATGACAGAACAAAACCGCCAGAAACTGGCCACCAGAAACATTGAACCATCCACTATAACTCACAAAACCATCCCTCTAATCAAAACACAGAGACTCTGAAGAATATTTGAAGCCATTTTCTTTCAACGAATATAATTATCTTCCATTCATCATTCCAAACGTACTTCTTAAAATGAATTCCGACTGAAACTATTCAGAAACTAAAAGGCGAGATGTACTTGTACCTACAGACTACGGACCGTAAGTTAATCATTGCAGCGGTTAAAATTCTATTAACCGTTAAAAGTTTTCAAACCGAATTTTTAATAAGAAAGTTGAAAACGTCCAAGTTCTACCGACTACGGAGGTTCGGTTGTTCATTTTCACTATGAATTCTTACTTGCACGATTTACGGTGTTATACTGTAAAGTTCTGTATCTTAGTTTATTATGGGAATGATTTAGAGGTGTATATTAAATGGGTAGGATAGGTACATGTATTTGGGTAATGATTTATGTGGATAATTTGATTCTAGAGAGGCTATCTTGCGCTAGACGGACAATGATAGGTGTTTCTCTTATGCTAGCGACCTGTCCTTCGGCTTCGTACGGTTTTATGACTTGATAGAACAACTAAAGAAATTGTTGGCGCTGATAAAGGTTGTAAAATCTATCTTTGCATTGTATAAATTCAATCTATTAGTATTGTATAATTACATAGCACATGTGTGAGCAGTATGCACCTACTATAAAGCTTACTGGATTCGTCTTTCATTGACTTAAATGTGAAACATCAAACATTATTCAGTCCGAAGCAATGAAGGTAGCAATATAGATAGGAGAGCAATGAAGGAAAAAGTAGGTATTGCCCCCCTGCTTTTTGTTTTCGGCTCGTCTTTGCGGGGGCACTACCGTGCCACCAGATTGTCTCTTAATTCATTTCAAAATAATGTGTTTATTTATGTTATAGCCGTCATAAGTTATAATCCCAATAGAATACCTTTACATCACTAAATATAAAGATCTCTTGGTATTACCAGAGGGCAGACATTTTTTTATCTGTTATATATTTATTCACTGTGGCCTTAAAAATACAAAACCCGTAGAATTTATTCGCGCATTGATATAAATAAAATTTTATATTGTTTGCTCCGCGTAGGCGGGCACAAGCCGCTCGGCACCGACACTTTTATGAAATAATCATTTGGCAAATATAATGTGGGCATATGTAGTTACCGTAATACTAATAGTCCAGGAGCTGGTGGGCTTTTAAGCAGCTTCGCTTGTACACCACTACAAGATCTTTGGCGCTCGAATGACGTTGGTACGAGGGCACTGTTGGTAAACATTTGTGCAAAACTTTTTTGAAATGTATTGAAAAAACAAGATGGCGACGTTAGTTCCGATTTTGGGCACGCGCCAAAATATCCTAGTACAGCTTTATGAGAGTTAGATACTTGTTTTTTTGTAGCAGTTTACCTCGTGTAAAAGAATGCCTTTCTAGCTAGGCTATCACTAAAGTCTTTTATAGTAGATAATAGTTTGAACCGTGGAGCACATGTACTCATTAAAATATTATAACAGTGAGATAAATCTCTTCATAGCAACCGATCTCACAAGTTACGGAAATTAGTAATTACGTTAGGTAAATCTGGTACTGAACCAAAATTCTCAAATCAAGACCTTTCATACCGAAAATACCTTATCAAACATCTTGGCAAACTTCAATGACGTAGGTGGCGTAGGTACCCAAGCTCCCAATCCACA
Source organism: Brachylomia viminalis (assembly GCA_937001585.2). Lineage (NCBI taxonomy): Eukaryota > Metazoa > Arthropoda > Insecta > Lepidoptera > Noctuidae > Brachylomia > Brachylomia viminalis. The sequence goes on from OW443299.2 coordinate 19,987,171, forward strand.
GCGAGAGTTAGTTATTATTAACCAACCATAAATAAGGCTCTCGAGACATGATCCATACGTGAACTTTACTAAGAAAACATTAACAGGAGATATTTCAGCCACAGGTAGGCAACTATATTCGGACACGAAATTGGTAACAAAAGAACGGATACAGAGTAATTAATTTTGTCCTACGATGAGGTTGAACACGTCACGAGATGTGGAGGTGCCGGCAGTACAATAAATATACGTCATGATTTTTTTTTCAGGCGTACCTGATGTTCGAGACATATTTATGTTAAACAGCACTAACAGCAATTAAAGACTTGATTTCATCATCATTTTCTTTCCCAATTTATGTATTTTAGGTCGGTGCAATACTGGTCATCATCTCGTTGTCGACTTCGGGGACTAAATCCAGTTACAAGAGAGACTACAGAATCTATCTTTCACATGAATCCAATGCATACATTGACACATAATTGCCATTCTTTGTGAGCAAGGCTAATTTCGTGGCTTATAAACGGAGGTCGGAATTAGGTAGAGTTATTTATGTACTTACACTGATTTCATACATCGAAATAATAAAGTGGATATGCCTCAACACCCGAGGTAAATTTTAAAGAGCAGAAAAATCCTGTGATTTCTTCAATAAAACAGTTATACAGTAATGTCGGAAGCGAACACTACAAATCTTAGTGGTACTTGGAATGAATCGGACAAGGAAAATGATTCTTAAGGGCCGTTTGAATATGCAAACCCTCACGAGTCTAGGCTAGAAGCAAAAGTATTTTCTTATTTATAAAAAAGGTGAGGTATAAGTATGAGAATTTGCTTAAGACTATTAATAATTTGTATTGTGAATTAATGTAAATACTAATACAAATTGTATGTTAATTATCTTTGTTTTATTTGTCTGTCTATCTCTGAGGTTTTTATTATTATTTATTTGTAATATTGTTGGCCACACGGGATTGTCCATTAAAAATCCCGGGAAGATCCATATTAATATCAACATTTCGATGCAAGTACATACATAACTCTACCTAATTCCGACCTCTGCTTATAAAATACCTATTCTAAAATAAACTTGTAAATAAAAATTGGGCGTGGGAAGAATACGAAATTTTTCGGAGGTAAGACGAAAACGTGGGGCGGAAGTGGGACGAATCGTTATCAGGCTTGTTCATCAATCCATTTGTCCAAAATTTCAACTATAATATTTATGAAATATCTTATCTAGCAGTTAGTATCCCAATCTACCTGACAAGCTCCCTGACTTCATCGCACTTAGAGTGGTGATCACATACACCACTAACTCTGCTATCCACTTATACATAACTTGGATCACAAAAAGCTCTATAAGCATAAAAACGAATGAAAACCGCGTTACTTTATAACAGAGTTACATAAAAGCTGTATAAAAGTGTCGGTAATGACTAGCGGGTCTATTGGCACCAAATCCATTTATCTCTACTGCGATATTCATTACTGGGTGGCTCCGCTTTAAATTGTGCGTAAACATAATGACGGCTGTAACCGTTGGGCCATGAGAACAGCGGGTAAGTTAGATTTATTTAAAGTATTCCAGAAAGTACGTTTCAACTGCAGGTGTTTACTCATTTAGAAGTTGTTTCAAAGTAAGTTTTATTTTAGTACCATTTTATTCAAGTGGAAAGAGAAGGTTCACCCTCATTAAGCATGAGTCATGGAATGCGACTAGAGGACAGATTATTTCAGCTTTTTACCACTGAAATCAATCACAAGACAGCTGTTTAACTTTTAGATACAAAAAAAAATCGCCATAATATATACGTGACAAATTTAATTGAATTGAAGAAACCTACACTCTCAAATCACTTCTTTAACAAAAATCAAACAACCCGACAGAAATATACATTCAACACTTCCCATGATAATAATTCACGCTCCCCACTGCATACTAATGGCCCCAATAAGTCCAAGCTTTGTGGGGGGGGGGGGGGCTCAGTGTACATTTAATTCTGCCATTCCCACGGGTTTTTCTCTCCAGTACCTTATTATGGGAGGTTGCTTTATACGTCGTTCAGACGTAGGCACTGTTCAGTTCTTAACTGCATGAGTTTGAACGTCCAATTATGAGCTGCAATAAGTTTGGAATTGACAATCGTGTTGAGAATTGTTTGTACAGTTGCTGAGTTAGAATGTTAGGTAGTTAGTTAGAATTTTAGAAATATGATTTTGGCAAGGTGGGTGATTTGTAAGATAAGATAATTTTATTTGTCCAAAACATGAGTATACATAGGTACATAATTATGTCATGCAAGATGTTACATCAAATTATCTAACAGTCATGTTTTGCCTGAACGGCGTACAAATATAAGACGTAGGACGCTACACAGCATCAGGTGATTTTAAATCCGTCCATTACAGACATCCAATATAGCAATTAACAATCCAGTTTAGACCATATCTTGTAACTAAAAAGAACAATAAAATACAATCAAATAGCTCAATCAATCAAATCAATCAAAATCAAATCAATGCTTGGAGGGAATTAACGACTGAAAAATTAAGAAATATATTAAACGGCCTTCTGTTAGAGAAAGTCTATTAAAGCACTAATAATTTCTAACCGACAAATTAATTTGACTTGTTTAATGACATCCTAATTTTATTAATAATTGCTTTAACATTAGATTTTTTAATATATTTCTTAATTTTTCAGTCGTTAATTCCCTCCAAGCAATGTAAATAACCTTATTATGTAATATAATCTTTGTCCATCTTTGTATTCTATAAAAAATTCTTAAAAAAAAAAACTTTATCTGAATGTTTACTATGACTCACCGGTTGGTGCAGTTGGTAGCGACTCTGCCTTCTGAGCCGCTGGTCCCGGGATCGATCCCCGGACAAGTCAAACATTTGTGTGCATGAAAATGTCTGTTTGACCTGTGTCTGGGTGTGTATATGTATAAAAGTATGTATATCAGTCATCAGGTTACCGTAGTACAGGCTCTACCTAGTTCGGTACCTGAAGACCTTGTGTGGATGTTGTCTCATATTATCATTATTATTTTGACATTTATTTTATATTCTCGGCTAGGCAGAAAGAACTGATAGCACGGGCCTAAGCCAAGTGGTTATCAGTTGGATCAAGTGCGGTCACGTGCAGAAGATTGCACAGAAGATGATAGTGTATTTGTGTTTTGATGTGGATTTTCTGATTTACATTGCAGAAACTTTCTCACGAGTCTGCATGTGTTTAGTATCGCTACTTTCTGCAGCAGATGGCAGGTATTTGGAGGTAAGTTTTAAGGGAATTAAGGGACTGGTGATGTTGCTTCAGTATTTTTTTTATTTTTTTTTGAGGGTGGGAAATCATCAAATGACTCCTCCCGCTCTGGGTGGAGCGGAAGGGAGTGTCAGACTCTTACTGACTAAAACCCACTCGTGTTCCTTCCTTGGCCCTTTATGTTCCGGGTCAGCGGTACCCCTTTCGGATGATCCCGCTTTCCCGGCAGGCTTGGGCCCTAGTGGGCCCCCTCTTCGATGCTGACATCTCTTTGAGGCGCGCGTGGAACACGTACGCGCCGTTCAGCACGGGCCTGGTCCTGATCGGGCGGTGAGCTACCCATTACTCACCGCCCGCAGGCCCACGCTTACGGTGGCCGGGAGTCGTCACGCGGCTCCCGACGCCCGGAGCGTCCACCGCGGCGGCTTTGACGGGAGACTCTCTCCCTCTCCCGTCCCGCCACCTCCTTCGCTAGCATGACTGCTTCGCAGAAGGAGGTGACTGCCTCCCACTCCCCCTCGCCCCGGACCATGGCTTGAACCAGGGCCGGGCGTGAGAGGTCGCCGCCGCTGCCGATCGCCTCTACGAGGACACGGCGGTGCTCCGCCCATGCAGGGCAGGCCCCCACCGTAAGTTGTTTCGGTATTACTCCTGTTGTAGACAATACTATTGGTACTGTTGTAACTTTTTTATTATAACTATTGCTATAGACTAATATCCTTACTACTGTGTATTATACTAATAGGTACTGCACGTGCTGCTACTAATACTCCCAGCGATTACACATATTTTAGGTTTAAGAACAACTTTATTTCTCATAAAGAATTTGATACATAATTCACTTACTGAGAAACGATACTAAAACTAAGATTAATAATCAGAGCGCACAGAGGTGCGTATATATAAAATAACAAAACAAAATAGTTAAGAAAAAAAAAAAAAAAACTAAATGTGGGTAAACAGATAACATTAACTCGATCGTAAGTTATTTTACATATTATCTTTACAAAACTTTTATATATGTTTCTGTGACAAATAAATCTATTTTTCTTTCTTTCTTTCTTATATCTACCTGTGAACAGCGTTGTGGGTAAAATTATTACTACTTATAATTGTTTTTGTTAAATTTGTTGTAAGTTTTTATAAACTGTTTGCTGTTCCTTTCAATAAAAATAAATAAAATAAAAGACATTTTGTAAAATTTGTAATACCCCACTATTATACTAACTAATACCCGACTGCTGAGGAAGTTATACTTTTCGTGGTTTTTCAGAAAAAGTTTTTTTCGGGTTTACTAGAAATCTATATTTTACGCATTCTATAGTTTTAGCAGTTTGGTAGTGCAAGTGTTACTGTCATTTTGACAAACAGGCTTGCTTTTATGCTTAAGATAGCTTTACTTTTATGATTAAAGCAAAATTGCCAATCGTAAATTTGATTTTTCATGAAACTGACAAGACCAGGATAGAATAAAAATAATATGAATAAAGTACATCCAAACATTTTGTATGGAAACAACAAACAATAAATTTTACTGGATTGAAAAACATTACGAAGTACCTACTAATTTCCACGAATTTGTACATATTATGCTAATGACTTATAGGATAAAAATTTCATAACAAATTGTATATAAAAAATAAAAAAATGTGCAAATATTTTATGAAATTCCTTCTATTTTTGGATATAACATTACTCTACGCCTTGTTTCTCCGAAGGATTGGACAGAAGTATCCATATACTCGTAGACACCCACATTTCCCCAATTATTTTTTAAGTCCCATGTAATAAGGGGGCGAGCGTATTGCCATGAACCGGACACAAATCCGAACTTCCTTATGGAAAAAGCCAAACAACACTTTTTCGACCACCACTACACCAACGAGGTCGTGAACAATTGTTTGAGCAAAAATAAACTTATTTAACTGGGTTCTTTTAAATATTCATAATAGTCTAGCAACTTCACTTCACTTCACACACCCACACATACCTACAAACCCACCCACGCACTCATACACACACACACACACACACGCACACACATCCCAGTGCATATTTTTGTAATTTTTAAACTTACTGTAAATAATTTCCCATACGATAGATAGTCTGGAACAAAATGTTCTTCACTGTTTATTGAGTTGGGCTTTTTGATAGCTGCGCCACAGTTTTATACTTTTGTAGCTATCATCGTTTCTTTTGTAATCTGTGTATACCAAAATTGTTCCAAAATTAAAGTTTTTTTTTTTTTTAAATTCGTTCCGGTCTGTTTTCAGCTCGGTCTGAATCCTAAAATATGAGTTATGAATTAACAGATCACCTTGTTTCTTCTCTTTTGTAATAAAACTAAAAATAAATAATAATCTAAATTTAAAAGAATAATCTCTTGCAGGTCGCCCACAAGTCGGATGTTCTTGTCATCCGCTTACTTCAATTCGACGGTACATTTATAGTGTTTTTCTATTAAATATGTCCTTTTTATTTTTTCTCTCATTTAACACGTGTTTGATAACATACTCCGATGTCACTTCGTGAACAATAGTGTGGGTTAAACATTTTCTCGACTGTAATTTATCTACTTTTTGTAAATGCTGTGATGTATAACTGTTTTTGTCCCAAAAAAAAAACTAGGAACGTTACAAACCATAAAACTTGCGATACATTATAAATCTCCGCTTTTACTTAAAACAGTAATACAAAAAGTGCTATAAAAATATGATAGGGGTGTTATTACTTATCTCGGCTTCGCGTTCCCGACTTTCCTCGGGGGACCAGTAAATCAGGACCCTCCAGCAGACTTCAAAGATCACACAGCAATCTTGGGAACCCGATATCTTTAGCTTGAGAAATGACTTCGCGTTGAAAAATATTTATATTATTTTTATTAAGCACAGTTTCCAGGTAAAAGGAGATGGAAAAGGTATTTGTTTGGAATAATGTTTATTCTAAGGCACTTTGTAGAGAAAATGCTACAATCAACGGTAATGCGTTTGTTTCTGAACATTGGTGGTTGACTTTGAATAGTCTTCGACTCTTGAGAAAGTGTGAACTTAAATCACAAGTGGTATACAAATTCGTGGTAGCAAAGCGTTTGTGCATATGCAAAGGGTGTGAGCAGTAACATACATAATTACATAGCAATTTTCGCCTTTGTTGTTAAAACTAAGTTAGTCTGGATCCTAATATGACCAGCAAATCAATCAATCAGCCTGGCCTTTTCCAAAAAAGTTGGGGTCAGCTTTCAGTCTAACCGGATGCAGCTGAATACCAGTATTGTACATGGAGCGACTGCCTATCTGACCCCCACAACCCAGTTACTGGATAACACTATAGCCTTAAGACTGGTTGTCAGACTTTTGGGCGTTTGACTACCAGTAACGACTATCTAAGATTTATGAATGACAACCTGGACCAACGGCTTAGTGTGCTTTCTGAGGCACAGAGGTGTCTCGATATGGAATGGGTGGACATTCATCCACGAGCCCTTCTTAATATGACATTCAAATGCCACGCAATAATCATGAAAACCTAAAATATGTTGAATTTGGGTAATAACTTAGTACTTGAATATAAAGGAAAATAGGTATTGTTTGTTTTATAGACTGTCTGTTCAGGTAAAGAGGGGAAATATTAAACAGCCTGTAAAAGATGTGTAGCGCCACAAGGTTAATTTGGCGCGTGCGCAAAATCGGAACAAATGCCGCCGCCATTATGTTTTTTACAAACATTTCAAGTGTTATTTTACAAAACAAAATGCTATGTAAAGTAAACAGTAGCCTTATTCTTCTATTGCTAGGCCTTAAAATTTCAAAATTGTGTTTATTTTCACAGAAATACTTAAAATCACTTGACTTTTATTTGACCTCTAAATAACGTCATAGAGTAACCAGAATGGGGTGCTAGGACAGAAAACCTCCCTGTGTACCCGTGGGCTGGAGTTTCCTTATGGATACGTCCAGGGGGAAGGCCAGTCTCCGGGAAGGTGCACCCTGGGGTGCAGGCAATGACTCCTCATTAGGCACTGTGTGCCTAAGGGGTCTCGTTGCCCGCATGCCAATATCCTGTCGGAAGAACGCTAACGTGTATACCTGTGCTCCAAGCAGAGGCGCACAGCAGAGGAGCAAGAGCGGGCTCGATGTGCACTAACCCTGCCGTCGGGCAGGCAGGAGGAGGAAGTGTTCTCCTTATGCCACCGTTAATCTCGCAGCCCCGAAGGTTGTCAAGGTCATGTCTCTGACTTTTGACGGGGGTCGAGGGTCTTGGCTTAACCGTCTGGGCCGCGAGGAAAAAAGCCGCTATAAAAAATCACCCCAAACCTCCAAGCGGCGACGCACTGTGAGGGAGGTTGATAGCTTGGCTAATGGGTAGCTAAATTAGTCGCTAGTGCGAACCACTATATTTTTAAGACATTAAAAAGTTATTACTCCTGGGAATAATATGGAAAAGATAATAAAAGGACGTAGAAGACGGGAGTGATGCGGGGTCGGAGTCCGACGTCGTATCTAGCGCCAGGGGCTCAAGCCAGAGCTCGGAGCGCGAAGTGGAGGAGGCTGCTGTGAGGAACCGAAGGTTCTTCCAGAAGCGCCCCGAATCGGGGGAGGACCAGAGTGCACCTCGGGCCCCAAAAAAATCCACTCCAGCCGGCGGGGTGGGGTCCGTAAAAAGGTTTGGGCTGAGGGCTCGCCAACCAGGAGGAGGCCAAGGAGTTGAGCCGAGCCAGCCCAGCCGAGCCGGCCCAGCGAGCCGAGACGCTTGCCATGGAGGAGAACCACCCAGGAGTAACCGGCCGCGAGCGAGCGGCCAGGTTTGCGGAGGTCGTGGTAGCCGCGCATGCAGACTCGTGAGAAAGTTTCTGCAATGTGAATCAGAAAACCCACCTCAAAACACAAATACGCTACCATCTTCTGTGCAATCTTCTGCACGTGACCGCACTTAATCCAACTGATAATCACTTGGCTTAGGCCCATGCTATCAGTTCTTTCTGCCTAGCCGAGAATATAAAATAAATTTCAAAATCATAATAAAATATTTTACTTTCTTTTTTCTTTCTTTCTTTGTTTAAAGACAAGGCCATATCCGCGGCGTTATTTCCAGGCAGCGGCCGAACTAGCGACACGCGGGGTTGCGACAATCGTCGAGAGGGTCGGGCAATTGGGACTCGAGGTGGCCCTGTACAAGTCCGAGGCCATGTGTTTTCATGGTCCTCGGAACGCACCACCGTTGGGTTCCCAAATAACGGTTCACATCGTTGTCGAGTCGACGATGAAGTACCTGGAACTCCTCGATAGCCGGTGGAATCGTGGAGCATATCCGACATTTGGGTCCCAGACTGGAAAGGGCCGGCGCTGCCTTGAAGCGGCTCCTGCCCAATCTAGGGGGTCCAAACGCCTCCTGCCAGAGGCTCTACGTGGGGGTCGTGCGGTCCATGGCCCTTTACGGGGCACCGGTGTGGACGCGTTCCTTGAGGCGGCGAGCCCGCCGATTGAATGCGTCCCAAAGGGTCATGGCCATGGCTGGTCCGGGGATACCGTACCGTCTCCGGTTAGGTGGCGAGCCTCCTTGCCGGATTACCGCCATGGGATCTGGAGGCAAAGGTTCTCGCGCACATATAGGAGTGGCGCGACGAGGCGAAACGCCGGGGCGTAACTTCGCTCCCGCGAGAAATCACGGCACACCGAACAGAGCTCCGGCGGGATCTCAGGGCGGCATGGAGAGTGCGATTGTCGCAACCTAGCGCTGGGCACGGCACAATTGCGGCGATAAGTCCCCTCTTTGAGGAGTGGCTAGAGAGGCGCCACGGCGTCCTCACCTTTTGCCTGACGCAGGTCCTCGCCGGACACGGTTGCTTCGGGAGGTTCCTTTTCCGGATAAGGCGGGAGGAAACCCCCGGGTGTCACCATTGTGTGGATCGCCCGTAGGACACGGTGGAGCATATGGTGGATGTCCGGCTTGGGGGGAGCACCGCCGTTTCCTCGTGCAGGCGATTGGCGGTGGCGATCTCTCGCGTCCGGCCCTGGTCTAGGCCGTTGTACGGAGCGAGAGGGCAGAGAGCCGTCACCTCCTTCTGCGAAGCAGTAATGCTCGCGAAGGAGGAGGTGGAACGCGTGAGGGAGAGGCAAAACCCGGCGCGCCCTCACGCTCCTAGTCGCCGCAGGAGACGTCCTGGGCGTCGGGAATCCCAAGCCGATTCCCGGCCGCTGCAGGCAACTGCTGGCGGACGGCGAGCAATGGGTAGCTCGCCGTCCGACAAGGACCAGTCCCAGGTCGACGGCGCGTTGTGTTCCATGCGGGCCTCAAAGAGATGTCAGCACCAATGACGGGGTCGGCCAGGGCCAGGGGGAGTAACCAGAATTGGAACCATTCAGTGCCTCTTGTAATAAAATGATTAAGTTGTTGTGTACATATCAAGTGTCAATGTAAACATCATGTTTACATAATGCTTTCAAATTACAGGTGGATCATACTAGAAAAGCAATGATAACTATATAGATGTCACAGTCACTGTAGTAATAAAATATCTGTGACAAACCACTAGGTAAAAATATAGTCAAATTAGTATCTGGAATTTCACAACTTTGATCCTTTTTAACCGACTTTAAATAGGAGGATATTATCAACTTGACAGTTTTTTTGTATGTATTTATCGTACATAAAAAAAAAACAGATAACTGCGAGTTGAACTCGCGTGGAGAGGGGTTCCGTACGATGAATATGTAACCCACCAAAAACATATCATGTAAAGTAGGTTGCCAATAATTACATAACGCTTTCACTGTTAAGAAGTTATCAGATTTAATGTAGAGCCAAACCCCCAACTCTACAGGGCTTAATTCTACAAACCATAGATTTTGGTCAAAATGTACGGCTTGCACCCTTAAAGGGGGTTGGAGGGTAAAACTCACCATTTTTTTCTGCAAATGATAGCTTGCTTTCCTAATTACAGCGTTCTAGGACTTCAGGAGGTGCCCTAGTAGTTTATCGACTTATTTTTAGGTATTAATAAAATCCAAAGCATAAAAGCTAGAAACATGAAACTTAGTGTGTTTTAAATAATTCTGCTAAATGCAATAGTGCAGTGACAGATTATTGTTACAGTTTTGAAAAAGCCACGGCACTTTAGTTTTGGTTTCCTAGAGCCGGAATTACATTATGAAATTGGTGACATAAAATTATAGGGCGACTTTTTGTATAAGTATGCGACTGATGCTCCCGCCTGGCGGGAACATCAGTCACTCGACCGCGTGATCCATGGGACTATTACCAACGAAACTCACACTAATTTCCACTTCGTCATAGTTGCGTATATATTAATAGTCTAGTGTTATTTATTCTAGAAGTATGTATGTAAGTTAATATGTATGTTTGTATATTCTCATATTATTTTATGTATTTTATTTTCTCTTTTACTCTTACACACGCTGTCTACATCTCTAAATGGGTACATATTACAATACCGACATTTCATAATAACTATGACTGAAATACCGACGTCCGAAACATCGAAGTTCAAAATACCGAAAGTTTGAAATACCGATAGCCGTTATATCGAAACATGAAATACCGATGTCCAAATGCCCGAAAGGATGAAACCCCGAATGGACGAAATCCCGAATGGACGAAATACCGATTTTAATCATACCTGCAATCTACCGCAGTAATGTTTTCACCATTGTCTAATTATCTAGTCGCAGGCAAATTGTAGGATTCATCATATTGAACTGGGTGAAATAGGTTAGGTTAGGTTAGAACAGTGACCAACCGCGCGTGAGCCGAGCGAGCGAAGCGAGCGGTGCCGCGGCAGCGGCCGGCGAACGCTACTTCCAAGTAGCTCGCAGATTTTTTTTACCATTTTCTAATTATCCGGGAATTATACTACTGGGGATTATACATGGGAAAGGATGCAACATGCAAGCAGGCATGCAGCGTGCAAGCAGGCATGCAGCATGCAAGCAAGCATGCAGCATGCAAGCAGGCAAACAAGCATGCAACATGCAAGCAGGCATGCAACATGCAGCAAGCATTGTTCCTGTCAAGGCTCCGGTGCTGCGGGGTTTAGGCGGCCCCACGCGAGCTTATCGTCGCAGATGGTTTTAACGCTCACCACCGCAGCTTCGGCTTGCTGGCCGGCTACGCCGGCCAGCCTCAGCCGCGGCGGCGGTCCTTCAAACCACCTGCTCCTCAGCTCGCGGACCGCCTTACCCCTCCGCGCCTACGCGGGTTTAAATTACACTCTAGAGGTTGGGCAGACAAGACTGCGTGAAGTCGGTTTTGCAGCGTTTCGTTTTTGTCACTAAATTTTGTAGCATAACATATTGATTTTGAACTTCAGGATAGGGATCTTCGGGATTTTAAGCTTCGGGATATGGATCTTCGGGATTTTAAGCTTTCGGGCAAACGAACTTTCGGTATTTCAAACTTTCGACCAAACAATCATTCGGCGTTTAATTTTTCGGGATTTCGTCCATAGGTATTTTAAAATAGGTATTTTGAATTTCGGTATTGTAATACGTACCCCTCTAAATCTACTATCCTATCGCAGGTATGCTGGAAGAGATTTCATTAGATCACCTTTGTACCTATTTTTCTGTTATTTTCTTCTTGTCTGTTTATATAAGTGTGTACATAAATGGTTAAATAAATAAATGATTTTATGTCAATAATTTCGTAATGTAATTTTGGTTTTAGAAATCGATGAAAGTTCACACAAACGGCTGTTAGAAGTGTTTTTCCTATCTCAATGGAAGAAAGAGCGTTTTTTGACACCTTAATGTCAAATACTGGGAAAAATTACGAATTTCCATGACGGTCGATAGAATATGACGGAACCGCTTTCCTATAAAATCAAACAGTGCTACAAGGCTCTTTTACCATTCAATTGACGTTTACAGGGGAGCGTTATTGGTTGAAAATTTTTGTTTGGTAAAATACCTACCTATATTGAAAAAACAATATAACGGACAACAATATAAAATAATAATTAGTTCTGATTTTGGACGCGTTCCAAAAAAGATTCGTGCGCAGCTTTATACTATGTTACTAGCGGGACGAGCACGGCCTACTGTGATAGGCTTGAGTCACACATTTTAATCACAGTTTGGGAGCAAAACCGTGATAAAATGCGTGACAGCGTGACTCAAGCCTATCACAGAGGCCGTGCTCGTCCCGCTGGTTTTTGTGAAAACATGTCACAGTGACAAAGATATTTCAATATGGATAGATACTACTAATATTGATACCAATGAAGATAAATACGCCTCAAGGCTCAAGCCTTTTTCCCCATTCAATGTTTGAATTGAGTTTCGTAACTTTCGTTGAGCATACCGTGCCTTGATTTTTTGTTGAGTTACGAAATTCTTTTCACGATAACCCTTGCTTCCCCTCGGACCTCGATGTTGACCATTTGCTTGTTATAGGGAACTGCTTGCCTAACGTTTGGATTTGTTTTAATTATGGACATATCAGTATCGACCAGTTTGTGCGCGCCAACTTTTTTTTTTTTTTTTTTTTTGAGGATGGGAAATCATCAAATGACTCCTCCCGCTCTGGGTGGAGTGGAAGGGAGTGTCAGACTCTTACTGACAAAAACCCACCCGTGTTCCTTCAGTTGCCTGTGCAGGGGCCACGGTAACCCTTTCGGACTTTTCCGCAACCCTGGCAGTCGATTATAAGCTTGAAGTAACATTAACACGCCCTCCTGCTCTGCCCAGAGCGGGAGAAGTTATTGGATGCTTTCCCGCCTTCAAAAAAAAAAGGGTCTACGGTAACCCTTTCGGACTTTCCCGCAACCCTGGCAGACATCGGCCCTAGCGGACCTCGTCATTGGTGCTGACACCTCTTTGAGGAGCGCGTGGAACACAACGCGCCGTCGACCCGGGCCTGGTCCTTATCGGACGACGAGCTGCCCATTGCTCGCCGTCCGCAAGCCCGCGCCTACGGTGGCTGGGAATCGGCTTGTGATTCCCGACGCCCAGGGCGTTCTCTGCGGCGGCTAGGGGCGTGAGGGCGCGAATTTTGCCTAATACTCACGCGTCCCGCTTCCTCCTTCGCGAGCATTACTGCTTCGCAGAAGGAGGTGACGGCTTCCCATGCCCTCTCGCTCCGTACCATATCAAATACGTTAAAGTGTTTGCATTTTTATATTGGGACCACGTCTGTGCTTGACATTGTGGAGTTATGAGGTTTTTGTATCTGAATTTCAAATGCACCTAGTAATAGACGTAAAGTCAAAGTCGAAGCATTTATTCCAAATAGGCAAATAAAAGGCACTCTTGAACGTCAATATTAACATTAAAATATAATTGTTTCTAGTCGCCCTTTCCAAAAGGTAGTTTCCTACGCAGAAGAATGGGTAAGAAACTCCACCGTAAAATTACTTTACCATATTTACGTAAAGTATATATAAAAGTAGTCAAATGCCATATGACATAATGCCGTGGAAGTTGATATAATAGACCAAACGCGCGGCTTCTACGTCTGTTAACTGTCTTATCTTTCTAACAGCATAAATGGCTGAGCTTAGCCGCCCCGCAAGATCAGAGAAAATTAACGCTATTATTAAATTTGTTTTCTGGTATTGATCGGGTAGGGCTTTATTATGTGAAACAGTGGATTCTGTATCTGATGAGCAGCCATAAAGTGACGGCATCGGTGTTATCTCACATGATGAATATGTTAAAGATGCAAGCAAAGGCCTCTAGTAGACGTACTCTGGTCAGTCACTTTGATAAAACAATGTGTAGCGGCATAAACCTGAAACAGTATTTGAATTTTGATGTATGAGTTTACAGAACTAACTTAATAGAAAAAGCCCATTATCATAGGGGATGCTTATATCTTTACTGTATAATGGCAAACCTTGTGCCATATGCAGCTTAGTAGTTGCTTTCAATACAGATATCCCCTTCATTAATTTATAATACTGATAGTTTTCTAAATCTTCTTCCAACTAAAAAAATCATAACCTGGTTCTAAAAAATGTGGTACGTACAAATGTAAGGGAATCGACGGAGAAAGAAACTCACATTATATTATTATAAGGTAAGTATGTAGGTAGGTATTGAAGCTTTTTACCAGCGACCGACAGTACAAATCGAATCGCATGATGTACCGCCTCAGCAAAACTTAACTTACGTTCAAATGATCTTCACAACATAACAGACGCCGCCCATTCCAAATTTACTTCTTTTTACTACTTTATCTCTTTTTTAAGGTTTCTTTTACTAACACAAATAATTTGTGTCGCATATTTATTAGAGTGTTTTTACATGACGGTATGAAGCATTAACCACAAATAGTCTTTGATCGATTCATAATTCATAAGCTATTTAATTAATAATAATCGCTGAAGAATGAAATTTAAACAAATTAACGGTAAAGTTTGACAGTTTGACATTACTGAATTTACTTACTTAAGTACTTACTTTACTGGAATTAGTATGATGTACTCTTTTAATTTTAGTTTTAAATAAGTATTAAACGTGGCAAAGATCTTAAGCTATTCAGGGTCTTTTACGGCTATTCAGCGTCTTTTAAGACGTCACGTCAGCACGAAGAAAACTAAAAAAATATAAAAATTCTACCGCGAAGAAAACCAAAACGTTGCATATAATGAAATCGTAGCAAAACCAAAACTATACATTGTTTTTTTGTTAAGTAATTTTTGCGAGGTTTGGGAACGATACTAATGGCGATAATATAATTTTTGTCTGTTTGTCTGAATGTATGTTCCACCATCACACAAAAACTACCAAATAGAATTCAAAAGTAAGTCAGCTCAGTCTGTAGGCTATATATTATCACGCTATTTGCCATGGGGGATGGGCAATAATGTAATCTATTCGTATTCTTCAATAGTTTACTGCAAAATGCAAAAAGATGAGCCATAAGGTTAGAATATTGCACTTAGTTACAGATTTAACCTTTTAAATGATTATTATCACGCTATATCATTATGGAGCTATGCGGTCAACCACGACATATACATGGTGGATTTTTGAGATGTGGCAGCGAGACAAGTGAACGGTCTTAGGAGATTGGATTTAACTTTTTGAAAAAATTTGCCCATTATACACAGATTTTGAAAACATGCACAGTCAGCTAGAAAATTGAGAATTTCACCAAAAAAATGTTGATGCCAATCGATCATGTTTCTTATAAGGATCAAAAACTCAATGGGATCACTGAGGTTTGAGTACTAGAAAAGTCATAAATTATAAAAAAAACTTGCCAGACATTTCGTAGGAAATGAAACGGAGATGAGAGAGAACAAAATACACTGGTATATTGTGTTCTCTCTAACCTCAGTCTCTCAACAGTCGAATTATTCCATTACTTCACTGGGCTGAATAGGGAACGAAAATAGCAGATAGTTACAGATTTAACCTTTTAAATGATTATCATCTCGCTATACCACTAAGGAGCTAAACAGTCAATTGTGACATAATACAGGATGGCATTGACATCTACGCACAAACTTTTACCATGGATTCCGTGCATGATTCTGAACCTTCTGAAAAAATATCACCCCATTGAAATTGTTTGTCCGTTATAAAAACAAATTTGCTGTTCCATACGTTTTGACCACGTAGGTATTGCAACAACTGAACCACAACCTGACTACAGTACCTAAAGACCTATTTCTCTAGCGACTACAGTCGCTAAGGTGCCTGATGGTCGGCTTTATACACAGCTAAACGAACGTCTCGTGCTGCACGAAAATCAGTTTGGGTTTCGGCCAGGACTTTCTTTGCTTCCTCGAACTGTGTGGGGCTTTTGATCTGGTTTCCTACAATATATTACGGAAAAAACTTTAAGCTATAAGCTTGCCTATCGAGCTTTTAAGCCTCTTCGAGAATGGAAAGCAGGGTGTATGAAAACCAGGTCAACAATGTTCGGTGGGCAGGTGTGCTGTTGGAGCCATATCAATTATTGGATTGGAATGTGGAGTGAGACAAGGTGGACCTCCCCTGCCCTGTTCAATTTGTACATGAATGCCCTGATTGAGGCGCTTAGCAGTTATCATGTCGGTTGTCATTTTGACGGTACCTGTGTCATTAAATTAAGCTACGCGGATGGACGATATGGTGTTGCTGACACTATTGGCCACATATGAACGTTACGCAACTGAATATGGTTTATTGTATAACGTTCAGAAAAGTCATTCAATTATTTTTGAGGCTCGGACCAAATAGGTTATTGTATTACGTTAAGAAAAGTCATTAGGTACATTGTTTTTTAATGCTCTTAGTTTTTGAGGCTCGGACCAAATAGGTTATTGTATTACGTTAAGAAAAGTCAGTACATTGTTTTTGAGGCGCGGACCAAATACCATCTTGATATGCCTCCCACACAGCTTAACAGTGTTCCTCTTGAGCGAGTGGAACAATTTAAATACCTAGGTCACTTGGTCACCACATACCTTAAAGACAATGCTGACAAGAACGGCTATTTTAGTAAATTTTCAACAAAGCAAATAGCTTAAAAGTTCGATGACTGCCTTGCAAACCTATGTTCGATTCTCAACAATATTGATATATTTTATGCAACCTTTTTTTACATTTTATTAAATTATTATAATTTATAATAGTTCGAAGAACGTACATAGGAAAACATTAAGTTTAGGCCTCTTCTGTCATCTTCGGTTATAATAAAACTTATCTACATACTTACACCATCTATAGTTAGGTGACTGTAGATGAGAAATCCAGTGTGTTTACAATCTACTGTTGACTTATTATTTTTCGTACCACTTGCTCAAAAAAGTGACATTCTATGCCACAAAAAGCGAACATAACAATAGTCATTTTTAATCTGTTAAAAACAGGGAAAGAAAATTGTACTGAATTTCATTCATCCTCTAGGGGGAGAATGTGATTTAAATTTGGAATACTTACCGAAATTTATACTGAACTACATCTGTGTTTACACCATTGAGTTTGTATATAAAGCATTATACATCTTTTTGAAAAAGGAATACGCATTTATTATGCAGTTATGATTATTAAATAAAATTACGAAAACCGACGAGGCCGTATGAGCTTGATGCCTTTGCTTTTCCGACAAAAAAATATTAGTCTAGGAATTTGCCGCGTTTTTGTTTTTTTTAAAATACAACGTTAAGTTTATTTTAATTTATTTTTATAAATAAGTTAATGTTCTAAAAATACGTTTAATTGTCATTATTTTTAATAAATGCGTATCTCATATTATTATTGTGTTAATTTTTTCGCAAATGGTACGACAAGTAGAGTATTTTCCTCGGTGATAAAGCTGTCTTAGTCTTGGTTGAACTTAAATCCCTCGCTACACTCAGAACTCGTCTTAAATCCCTCGCTTCGCTCGTGATTTAAGTTTTTATCACCCTCGCTACGCTCGGGAGTAAACCTCGAGTCCTTCGTTACGCTCGCGATTTAAATCGTCACCCGCGACAGAAGACACTGCTTTATCCCCTTGGTTAATAATCTACTATTAATGATAGCGGGAATAATCTGTACGAATGCATCAGTCAGTGTATCAGTGTTGTGCCATTAGACAGTATACGCAGGTGTTCATTAATTTACTAAAAAATAAAAGCTTCGCAAGCAATGAAAAACTACTACTGAAGGCTGCGGGTCGCGTTGCTTCTCTCACGGACAACTGTTTGTACGTCGCTTGCTCCCGCGTCACCAGTCCTGACTCTCTTTATATTTTGGCTGCTGAGACAAAAATTACAAACGTAGCATACAGGAAAGTTTTATAAAACGTGGCTGTTATTTTAGTATATTGTGGTGTCTTCCGACTTCCACGGGAACAAAGTCGCGGCCGGAAGCTAGTCTATAAAATAAAAATATAAAACCTTACCTGAAAAAAACTTTACATACCGAATTAAACAAATGTTTACTAAAAGCGCCCCTACATCGCCCGTCTACATCATTCGAGTACTAAATAGTAGATTGGTACAAGGAGCTAAAATGACCCATTATATACGAGGTAGTTTTACTGGGTTTTTAGCGCCGTGTGTTACACTTTACTTTTCACTACGATTGCGAGAAAATAAAACAATCCAATACAATATGAAATATGTAGTTTATTTTATTAAAAATTAAATGTACAATTTGTACAATTCTGGATATTTAACGTGATGTTTTTTCCCGGTAACTTAATTTCAGTCCTCTGTGAAGATGAATGTTGAGTGGTTCTTTTCCTTTCTCTTCTATTTGCAAATTAGGGTCTCCATTCTCACTAGATGATGACATTTTCACTATTGTGAAATGAATTACGGTCACTACCAATTCAATTTGCAATTAGAGAAAAATTATAAAGATTTCGTGCCAATGTCTTTTTTTGTTTTTTTCTTCTGCAGCCGCAACGCATCATTGCATGCATTCTACCAAAGTGATCGCCGATTTTAGTTCCATTTTCAAAAATTAAATGAAGTTCTTTTTTTATGAAACAGTAATAAGTCGAGTCTATATTCATGATTATTCTACGTATCACTAAAGACTTTTTCGTTTTTGTAGGCTCATTGTCATTTGACACACAAAAATAAAAAAAAAATAAAAACTTTTTCCCGTAGAGGAAGAATTGCTATTTTTTCTTCGCTCTGGTACGCCACAATGACGGTCTTTTTGAGCAAGAGGAGTGAAAAGATCTTTGTAACTTTTAGGTTATGCATGAACAATAATGCTCGGTAGCCGTGAATGGTCAAAGAAAAAGGCAAAAACCAAAAAAAAAGGTGGATATCCTGACTTCATAGATTAGAACTGCTTCATAAACTTTCTACATCAAACTAAAGTAACGGGAGCAGGCTCAAACCATGATGTTCTAGCTAATACTAATACCAAACTTTGGTCTCATTATAGCCAGAACCCTCAGATTATAGCGTTGCCGGCTAGAATATAAATTTTGAATCATCCCATTTTACGCTAATACGAATTTTAGTGGCTAATGAAGAACCATTAAGATCCCTAAATATTAAAGTTTATAAGCTTTTAGAGGACACAACCCGACATCTTTTAAGACTTCAAAGAGTAACCTTATGGGCCAGTTTTAGAAAAGTCTTTGATAAATTATTAGAATCGACTTTTCTACGGGAACTTATGTCACCTGGCGCATTTTTAGTCTAAAGCTAAGGTGTCTGCGGTGGCCGTAACATAGCGTCCGCAATTTACCTTCGAATGACGTCACTGAAACGATATTTATGAAAGTAAGTTGGCGTGTTTCCGACACCGTTTTTGACACCGTAAAGCCAAACCTCAGTGCCATCATTTTTACGACAGCAGCATCTGCGGCCGTTACGTGGTCGCCACCGCTGTCTTTGGAAACCCTAGCTTTATGCTGTTTCTGTTTTTTTTTATTACATAAAACGTTAATAGAAAAAAATAAAACAATCAAAGAACAGATAACCTTAGAGCCCTGGCAGACACTCTCTCAAGCATGGCACAAAAGACAGGAGGCCTTAACTTTTCAATGGAAAGAACAAGGCGAATGCTAAAGATGATGATGCACGGTGGTTATAGGCAGTTCCTAGGTAAGTATATAATCCAAAAAATAGACAGACAACACGACAAACAAAACCCTCTTAACACTTTTCAGCGGTAAACAAACAAGAAAAATAAAACACCAAGCAATTATGAAAGCGCTCATTTCTAAGACAGAAAAAATCACCTAATGTTCTCAGCAGAAAAGGTGAACTCAGATCTTGTAGTCGAGTCACGTTCTAACGTACTTATCGCGTAGTGCTTCGGTAAAATGAATTGCGGACAGACCGCGACCGAGGCGGATAGCGGTCGCAAAAGTCGGGTAAGACGAGAGTCGGGCTAATCGAGCGTGCTCCTTCTAACATCGAGTTAATAGGTTAGGTAACTATGTAGTAGGTATATGTGTTTTTTATATTTCGAACGTGTTCAACAATTTTTTGGTACGTTATTTAGTTGTCCAATGAATATTGTGAATATTTATATTTTATAGATTTTCATACCCGTGTGACTAATTGTGTTCGATTTGTCACCCACATCCCGTTATTCGATTGAGTTCATATTTTTCAGGCACGTGTAGACAACGGTAATTTTCACGTCTAAATCGTTTGGCGCCTTCAGTTCTCAGATAATCTCATCTATAGATACGTAGTTACAATAAAATCATAGCGAAATCAAAACTATAATTTTTTTTAAAGTCATTTTTGCGAGTCTGGGAGAGGGTCAGAAAGGACTTAATCTACACAAAGTCACTTTTGAGTTATGGGCGTTTGGAGTTTCAGCTGTAATTTCTCTAACACAAAGTTACATTGTTTAAAATTTTTGCCCCTTCATTTCCGTGTACATTTTAAAAAAAGGGTTTTCACTACATGATAAATACGACGTTCAGGAGTACGATGGCATACTTAAATAAAATTTCCCCACTGTGTGAATTGAGTCCTTTCTGCTTAACTACGTCCAATTATAATGGCAAAAATATACCTTTTACAGTTTTTGTCTATTTGGCTGTTTGTCTGAATGTATTTATTTATTTAACCATTTATGTACACACAAGAAGAAAAGAACAGAAAAATAGGTACAAAGGTGATGCTTATTTGTAATGAAATATCTTCCAGCATACCTGCGATAGGATAGTAGATTTAGAGATGTAGACAGCGTGTGTAAGAGTAAAAGAAAAAATAAAATACAATAAAAAAAAATCTCTTAGTAAAATAAAACAAATAATGTGAGAATATACATACATACATACTTCTAAAATAAATAACACTAGAATATTAATATATACGCAACTATGACGAAGTAGAAAGATAGTTTTCGTTCACTCTTCTTTTAAAAACTGCAACCGTTTATAAGTCCCTAATGTCAGGCGGAAGTAAATTCCATAACCGCACCGCATGCACAGTGAAGGAGTAGGAGTATAAGTCGGTGGAGTGGGAGGGGACTTAGGTAAGGAGGTTTCTAAGATGCAACTTGCAAGGCGCATCTGAAGGTCGGGCATAGGCAAAACGCTCCCGCAGACAGGATTGCGTTTTAGGATTGGGAAGGAGGTTGAATAGCAGACACAATATCCGAGAGTTCGAAGTCTAATGGGGAGCCACTTGAGTATCTTGCAAAAGTTGGAAAAGTGATCATACTTTTTAAGGCTAAAATCAAAACCAATATAGTATATATTCAGCAAACGCTCAAGTTTATTTAAAAGCTCCTCGGTGGAATCCAAATGACAGGCATCGGCGTAATCTAAAATGGGCTGAATGAGAGTTTGAGCAAGAGTGATTTTGGTGTTCAATGGCAAGACGCTCTGGAGACAATTCAACGAATGGAACGTGTAGTGCACTTTGCGACTGACTTGAGCAACATGGGCTTTATCCACGATAAATAGGAAAGAAAGAAAGAAATATTTTATTTGCGATGAATGTGGGTACAAAATAAGGTGTAAATATTGTAAAGGCAAAAAAAATTCAAAATTAAAAACATATTATAATCTACTCAATTACACAAACAAAAAAAAACATTAAACGTACTGTTATGTGGATATCAACAACCTTCCTTACATAAACCGAACATCAAAAACAACAATCTTTATTAGGTAGTTCACAAGTTCTTGGTTAAATTGATTGTTTTGTATAAATTAACAAGGTACTTAATCAAATTTGAAATAAAATAATATAAGATTATAAACTCTTATCATTCAAAAAATCTTGTTTATAATAGTAACATTTATCTTTTAGTAAGGATGTTATCATCTTTTTAAATATACTTATTGATTCTTCTTTGTAGGCATGAGGTATTTTGTTATAGATAACTGGCCCCATTGATAGGAAGCTTTTTCTTAACAATATGCTATTTTATACCTACCTGTAAACATAAAATTTTTGTATCGCGATCTAACAGATCCCGGACGTGTTCTAATATCGTCCATTAGGGTAAAAAGGTGTATGTTTGTTCTAACAAATATTGCAACTTCAAGTATACACGGAGACGGAAAGTTGAGTAATTTTAGAGACTTGAACACAGGTGCACAACTGTCGTTATTTTTAAGGGTATTCATTGATATTAAGCACCATTTTTGGACTCTGAAAATCCTCTCCCTCTCATTACTGTTGCCCCAGAATATAACTCCGAATCTCAAAACTGACGCAACCAGACCGTGATAAGCTTCCAGCACGGTGCGAATGGTAACTTTTTTTGCCAGGTTATAGAGTACGTGCGCTGACTTACTTGACCTCTTACATACATCCTCCGCATGTGGTTTCCAGGTCAGTTTGTTATCAATTAGAATATCAAGGTCTCAGTTGTGAGTTTTGACACGAGGATGTTGTTTCAGGTCTGGCTGACGATACAGATTACGGCTACAGATTTCCAAAGAGTTCCTAATTCGAAATTTATATAAATTTTTCATCGTCTGCTTTTTTTACTGGTCTATTCTAAAAACTTTCAGTGGGTCCCCCGCACACAGAAAAACATTAAGTTTAGGCCTATTCTGTAATTTTTGGTTATAATAAAAATTAAATATTTATGGATAGGTGACTGTTAATGTGAAATCCCGTTTTATTTTAATGACAGCTGTTCGTCAGGAATAATCTGTAAGAAAGCATCAGTCAGTGTATCAGTGCGCCACTAAGTAGTATTCAGGGTTATTGGTAAAGCACCATCAACCTCTTAATGGGTCATTGTATTCATCATTATGAACAACTTTTACTATGGGACCAAATATGAAATAGCGAAAAGAAAATCAGCTGGTCCCTACATTTTGAAGAGTTCTGCAAACATAAATATAGGGACCAGCTGACTTATTTTTCGCGATTTCATATTTGGTTCTTTAAGAGGTTGATGGTGTTTTACCAATAACCCTGTATAGTGTCGACCTCAGGAGGAGCTGCTTTCCACACGGACAACAGTACGTCGCTTGCTCTCCAGTCCTGACTCACTTCATATTTTGGCTGCTGAGACCAAAACTACAAACGAGCTTGAAGGAATGTTTTATAAACATTTGGCTATTATTTTAGTATATTGGTGTCTTACGACTTCCACGCAAACGAATTATATAGTGATTTTTTTTTGTATGTTTGTATGTTACGTTTTCACGGTAAAACGGCTGAATAAATTTTGATGAAATTTAGCGCATGGATAGACCGTGACCTAGAAAAGAACATAGGCCACTTTTCATGCTGAATCGCAGACGAATTCGTGGACAACAGCTAGTCACAAATAAAGAGACAGACCTTTACAAAATCATAAGCCCAATTAAGCCAAATAGCTCAGTAATCCTAATGAAATACTTAGTTTCAAATCAAATTATTTTTTTGCTTAGTGCAGGTAGACATAAACAGAGGTTACAAATAAATATAAAGTACTCTGTATCATTACCTAATAAGGTGTGCAAATATTTAAATTATTGTTAATCTAATTAACTAATTACTAAAATCATAACAAAATTATTATACACAAAAAAATAAAAATTGTCAGATGAATGTCCTACATGTCTGAATGTATATAATGTCATAGACCTAACAAACAAATAAATTAAATTAAAATATGGGTCCAAATTAAAATAAAATTACACACTGATGTCAAATTAAATTATTATAGCTTGTCACACTACTGCAAGTAATAACAAAAATGGCTGCTATCTACAGAGTACCAAATAATATTAGTAACGCTATAAGTCGGCACTGTCAACGCCGTCTCCTGAGATGACCCGTTCAAAGTGAAAAATTAAGAAAATATGTCACGCAACGATAACTGTCATATTTTGTTGACAATTCGTTTATCTGTGGATAACGTGGGACTTTGTTGATGATTGCGTTTTGTTTCGATAACGTGGAGGCAGTTTTGGGGCGGTATTCTAGAATTATGGAAGCATGAATCTAAGTTTAGAGGTGCTCTGTTTTAACAATTGATAAGTGAATCGGCTAAAGTGACACGCGAAATTAAATAGTTCATAATGATGTAATTCACCCCAGTTCCGTGTAATATAATATATTGCTCTCGTAATAATATTAATAATTGTGACCCGATATTTTCAAAGTTACTTCTTCATCTTCAGACCATTACCATCCATTGCTAGTTAAGGATTTCGATGTTTTCATAATCACGCCATTATCCTCAGTCGCGTGCTATTCTTCTCCATTTTTCCCTGCTTATTTTTGTAATGTCTTCGGCCCAAAGCGGCATCGCCTTGATCGCCCATTTTAGGTCGTCATGTTGTTACCCCCGTAGTCTTAATGTCACGTATACCTAATTCGGCGTCGAAGGCTAACCAACATTTATCTCCATTTCATTGTGACGATCGATACAAGTATTTTTATTATATTTAGGTATTTTATTTTAGGTACAAGATTTGGCTGTTTTTACGTGTAATTTCTCCGTCCTTTAAATCCACCCAAGGAATGTAGTACTGCCGATGTCTAATAAAAACTGATAAACCGATTTTTCTTAAAGGTTCATTGGCAATCTCACGATCAATCGTGCGTTGAAAATCACCTCATGTTCATGCTTGCTCTTACTCAGACTAAATTTACCGAGTCATTTGTCAATTCTCTGAATAATAATAAAACCAACATCTTCTGGTACAAGCTCATTCTATTTGTAAAACATTAATAAACTGCTTCGAATACGAAACCAGAAAACGTAAAAAGAGAGATAACCAGACATTTTTACAAAAAAAAAAAACTTTATTTATACAGGATCAAATTAAATTAACTAGCAAAGCTGCGCAGACGTGGTGGGTATCGATATTATAACGTAATAAAACAAAAATAAATTAGTTCCATGATTTTTTTAGTTGGGTCATCAACCACAATTAGTGTATTCACTTGAAATATCTGTTTAAAAAATCTTAACTTCACAGATATGATTAGTATCAATTAAATATATTTTCTCAACTCATACTTCAATTAAAAATACTAACAGTGGTCGTCACCCCTAAAATACTAACAGTGGTCGTCACCCCTAAAATACTAACAGTGGTCGTCACCCCTAAAATACTAACAGTGGTCGTCACCCCTAAAATACTAACAGTGGTCGTCACCCCTAAAATACTAACAGTGGTCGTCACCCCTAAAATACTAACAGTGGTCGTCACCCCTAAAATACTAACAGTGGTCGTCACCCCTAAAATACTAACAGTGGTCGTCACCCCTAAAATACTAACAGTGGTCGTCACCCCTAAAATACTAACAGTGGTCGTCACCCCTAAAATACTAAGAGTGGTCGTCACCCCTAAAATACTAACAGTGGTCGTCACCCCTAAAATACTAACAGTGGTCGTCACCCCTAAAATACTAACAGTGGTCGTCACCCCTAAAATACTAACAGTGGTCGTCACCCCTAAAAAAAAATATCGTATTTAGATATCGATACTCATCACGTCTGCAGAGTTTCGCTAGCTAATTTAATTTGACCCTGTATAGAAAAACCGTCCAACCGACCAGGCGGTAGCTATGAGAGTATGAAAATACGAAGAAACGCTTCGAGAATAGGTAATTAGTGTCTTTGCTTTTTGTTTTTGGCTCGTCTGGGGGGGGGGTACCGGTCCCCCAGATCCCAAGAAAAAAAAAACATGTTTTCCCATACATTTCAGCTGCAAATGTAAGTTTGTACGCACAATATTGCAAGATTTTTCATGTTATTTAAAGACCATAGACTTCTTATAGTTTTTCCTGTAATATGTAAGTAAAGAACTAATTCGTGTATTTTTTTCAAAACTTTAGGTTCAGTAGTTTCGGAGGGTAAATTTTCATATATTTTCTTAATTACCTTCGTAACCGTTTATTTAAAAATTATACATATTATATATTTGAAATCTTCACAACCAGTTCTTTAATTTAATATGCCACATGGTACAGTTTAAAAACTTTTGTGTTTTTAATTTTGTAGTTTGCCCCCCTTTATTCAAAATTAATTCATTTACGTTACTATCTGTATTTGGGTCACCGAAATTCATATGTGTACCAAATTTCAACTTAATCAGTCCAGTAGATTCGGAGCAAATTGGCTGTGACAGACGGACAGACACGACACACGAGTGATCCTATAAGGGTTCCGTTTTGTAATGAGGACGTACGGAAGCCTAAAAATATATATATATACAAATACACATATAGCCACAAATTAAACGATTTTCGGACTTTTTCATTTACATGCGTGAGACAGTACATGAAAAAGTTATTATTCTTCTAGCCAAATTTCATGATTCAAGGTCAACGGGAAGTACCTAAGGGTTGATTTATTCGCGAGTATTAAAATATGTCGCATAAATGGTATTTTTAATTGCGTTGACTACGAAGCTTGATTTTTTTTAGAATTCCAAGGGACCGTAGACCTACGTATTTGATATTAATTTCAACTTGAAAACACTACACGTTCCTGAGAAAAAGGGTCTTGTCAGACAGACATACGGACGGACGGACAACGAAGTAATACTATAAGGGTCCAGTTTTTTCCTTTTGAGGCGCGGAACCCTAAAAAAGTCGTTTTCAAGTATTCAAGCAACAAAACTTCCGTATTTAAAATGAAAATACGCCATCAGAATTACTTAAGGTAGATACTTAAACATCAATATTCATTCTTTTATTAATTTGTCTCCTTTTGCGTGCTATAGCATATTGAGCGGCTCAGAGCAATTAGTGAGAAATGCTCGTGAATATCTGGCATCCATTTCGTTGAATCACACCTGAGGGGGAGAATTCTCAGAAATTTATTCAGTCAGTGAAAAAATGTCGGTAAATATGAGGCCATTCACATTATTTTCACGCTTGAAAATCTGTAATCGCTCTGTGGGTAATAGTGGGTAAGTGTAAATTAATGTTGACGCTGCTGCACATTTACTTTAACGGCGGTTTCGGGGCCTGCCTTTTATAGTTTGATTTTTAGATGCATATAATACTTCATTCTAATAGGATTTTATTTGAGTAGTTTGAGTAAATTTTGCACGTAAGTAACCTTTGACAAAACGTAACAACGTTTGATTCAAAACATTAAACAAGCATAAAATTTCAACAATTAATGTTACATTTGGTTGCGAAAATTGGTTACAAAAACACAACCTAAATCCGCATAAAACAATAAGTGTAGTCAATCCTACATTAACCTCTTTCCTACCGATTTATGGAGGACAGATAGATTGATTAACTTCGTAGGGTTTGCCTAAAACTAGGCTATCCAATAAATCTTCCTGTGGGAGGCGTAAGGGTCAACTTGGGACCTTTATCAAGCGGAACTAAACAATCTACTCTTACTATTATCTACACAAAAAGTGCTATTACCTACGTGGTAAAATTTAACAACTTAGGGTAGGTAATATCACTTGAGATTCCCCTGTAACCATTCTATTGTCTATCGAAAAATCGAATGCATCAGTTTTAACTTGTAGGTACTTCTATTCGTGTCCTAAGTGTCTATAATATAACATTTCTGTACATGAATCTCTCTTCTCCAATTTTAACCACAGCTGGTTTAAAATGTTCTCTTGGGATGTCTGTTTGTTGGTTACGGAAATCAAATAAAATTACATACCTCTAACTGACTCGTTTTAATCTGATGATTTTGAATTCAGAGATACAATATTTATATACTTATCATCACGAGGTGACCCATATTTAAAGTATTTAGATTTTAAAGTGATATATCCCTGTGATAAAATTAATATCTAACGCCAACACAATACACCGCTCGCCATAAATGATGCAAACGTTGCGTCAAGCAGGTGAATCGTCCCCACTTCATTTTCCGTAATGAATATGAATATGTTCGCGAATGCATTGCGTGCCATGCGGCTTAATGGTTACGACTCAGCTTTGTAGTGGCCTACGGTTTATACTGATTCGTTTAATTTGTACGGATTTACTGATAATTTGATTAAAATCATCGTTGGCTGTTAATTGAAAGCGTCGATCGATTGGGTACTGAGGTTAAGCCACATTGCCGTTGTTAAGTTTTGTGTGCAAGAGAATATAATGTGATGTGGTGGAAACTTTACTTTAACTATAGTAGACATTCCATTCATGTTCTTAAGACATTATGGAAAGTCGCCCACTGTGCGTTAAACTAAGGGCGACTCTCTCCAATGAAACTGAACGAGTCCAGCACATCTAGACTGAGTTGAAAGCTGTCAGTGTCAATATTCCAAAAGAATGATGATACTGATAGCTATTGTTCATTTTCATTGTTGAAAGTCCTAAAGAGTAGAGTATCCAGCCAGAATCTGGGTTTCGCGATAGCTACCTGGGAGTTTAGAAGTCTCAAGAGAAAATAAGTCATCACCTACCACCAGGGGAGATAATGAACAAACGTGTTTATTTTTTTTGAGGGTGGCTAATCATCAAATAGCTTCTGAAATGAAATGTTTATTTCTGTAAGTAGATATTTTAAGACACTTTTACACGTCAATATTTTAAAACTAGATGGCGCCGGCATTTCCTAGCTGACTGACCCCTGAGAAGAAATGCCGAAACAAACTCAGAGGTCATGGTCTCTTTTAAAGTCGAAACATTGTATTATTACGATTTTATGTAAGTCTAACAATGCAGGGCCATGTCTGAAAGGGCTTTTTGAAGAAAGAGCCATTGCAGCTTTGAGTTGACCTGTCCTAACAGACGGCATGCATGCATCAGTCATCGTGTAGGTCATAGGTAGTCATCGCGGGAAGGCGTGTCAAACTCTTACTGACTAAAACCCACCCGTGTTCTTTCAGTTGCCTGTGCCAGGGGCCACGGTAACCCTTTCGGACTTTCCCGCAACCCTGGCAGACACCGGCCCTAGCGGACCCTGTCATTGGTGCTGACATCTCTTAGAGGCACGCGTGGAACACAATGCGCCGTCGACCCGAGCCTGGTCCTTATCGGACGGCAAGCTGCTCATTGCTCGCAGTCCGCAAGCCCGCGCCTACGGTTGCCGGGAATCGGATTGTGATTCTTGACGCCCAGGGCGTCTCCTGCGGATAATGACCAAACGTGACTAACAAATAGCTACTTATAAAAAAACTTGTAGCGTCTATGACAGTAGTCGCAGATAACAATGGCTGTAGTTACCTACAAGTAATTCAATAAACAGTGTACCTGTGCCCTAGAGCCCAAGACGACGGCTCATGGATACTACCCAACAGAGAGACCGAAAAAAATAGAGAAATAAATTCAGAACCCTCTTTAGCAATACAGTACATCAAATTGTTCCTAAACAAACGCTACTAAAAGGGATCCTGATGTAAATGAAACACCCAGATAATTTTATCTCCAAATATTAGCCGGCGTATATACTCTAGGGGGCAACCTTCATCCCTTAAAGCTGAGGTCTTGTCTATGGGCGATGACCTACAGAAATGAGGTTCGTACTGAAACGTTATCTTTAATCTATTATTTAGGGAGGCTTGTTAGTAATGGTGGCTTAAGCACAAGGCCTTTAACCCTCTGCTGTGGTGATTAGGAAGCTCTTTTTCTGTTTGGATTAGTGTTATCCCTTTTTTGGCCTAATTGATCAATTGGTTGCTTAAGAAAAGAATCCAAGCCTTTTACTTTGTTGCTCACTCAGTGGAAACTAAAAAGCTTGGGTTCCTTTTTGCGTTATGTTGCACTGCTGGAACGGTGGTATCTGTATAAAGTACAAAAGTGTACGAAATAAAAGAAGCACGTAAGAATCGTAGCTTTTGGTCTTTTGTAGTCTCTGCATACCCCCTAAGGAAAAAGGCTTGAGTTTATGAATAGTCTACGAAATGAATTGCTTAGCCAATTAAATTGCAACTTAAGTGTCCGTATATTCAAATCACAACTGTCAAAGAATACCCGTTGTGATTTGAATTTACGGACACTTTATATATTGCTTATTAAATTAATAAATAAAAAAACCAGACATTACAATCCATAGATTGTTAGTAACAATTTGCGCTTATCAGCTATCTTAATAATGTTAGTAGATAACTCTGAGCTTCTTTACTCTGTTAAACATATAACCACCTCCACCAGGTGCCTTTGAATGTGGCAGTCTGGGCCCTGTTTAATAAACGTTACAAATTGTAAATTGTAATTGCATCTTACAAGTTACAAATCTACAAGTTTTTGGTTAATGAAGAATACAACTTACAAATTTACCATGGTAGAAAACTGACAAAATTTAAAAATTGACCTACAATTTTACATATTTCTGTTTAATGAACATTTTCTTTTTACGTGTGTCAATTTACATATTTGTAAGGAAAACTGTTTTATTGTTTGAATTTAATTACAAATATACATAAATTTTGTAAATTGTAGAACAATTCCGACAGGTGGACTCGCCTTGTGTCAGAACTTAACAGTTTTGTACCTCAATTTAATAAGTGAAGGAATTTAATTGATATACGTTACAAAATGGTTCTAACAACTAGTAGTGAAAGTAGTGACAGTAGTGATTATGAATATATGAGTGAACGCCAAGGGCGAGTTTTTCGTAAAAGGATAAACTTCACTTTTGATGTGATATACGAGTATTTACGTTCAACGAAAAACTTCGGGTCAGCAAAACTACCGTCGAAAATTTGGCAACGAATACAGGACATGATCTTAATCACTATTCTAAGAGAAATGCAGCCCTTACACCCACTCAGCAAATTGTGTGTACATTGCACTGGATGGGCTGTGGCTCACAATACCATGTTATAGCAGATGCACATGGTGTAAGTAAAGGAACGATACATAACTGCATAAAAAAGGTGTCTAGGTTTGTGGTCAGTAAATTATTTGAAGCAGTCCACTGACCAACTAATTGTCTCGATATCCCTAGATTGTTTATGAAATATATTATACTTAGAATAGCAGGCATTGTAGATGGTTCGCTAATCACAATGGATGCTCCTCGCCAAAACGAATCCGCATAATATGTAGACATAAACGGAGATCATTCCATGAATATTATGGTAGTATGTGCATCAAAGTAGTGTGTGTGAAAACTTAAATTTTATGTAATTTGTAACTAAAAATTCAAAATTTGTAAATACAATGTTGCCATCGAAATCTACAGGCGTTTTCTGCATATGTAAACGTCTATTAAGTCTAAATTAAGTCTTTGATGAATAATTGCCTCACTGTAAGGACTGATAATTCCAAGTATAACAAGTAAGTAGGGTATCTAAATCTCCTTTAACTCATTACCTTAAGAACAGCACGTTGTGCTCGTTCTAAACCAATAAGAACGGTCTTAGAAGCAGACTCCCATGCAGTAATAGAGTAAGTTATAATAGACTGGTGCAACGAAAAATACACTAATAGTGTTAAATTTGTCGGACAAAACCAGGTATATTTTTAAATATATATATTTATATATATATACGTTTTCTGACTCGGGAGGGAAGGATTGAGACATGTTTTTTCCAATTTATATGTTGGTCAATGATCAATCCAAGGTATCTTAACGAGGAAGTTTCAGAAAGTTCCTGGCAGGAACGGTTTCTATTATGCCAGGAGGTGGTTGACTGCTCTTTCTTATACTAATTATAATGAGGAACTAAAGAAAAATAAAATTTTGTGGGTGCTTGCAGTTGATATTACAAGTTAGCATTGAACATTGGTATACCACACGATACTAGAAATCGTTTCTACAATACGCAGGCTGACAGGATCATAACACTTCTTCTTCTAACCGAAGTCAGGAAAAAAATAATAATATCTAAATAACAAAAAGACATGTGTTCTGCCACTTTATCTTTTCAAGACAAGATAAAATATGACTCCATGCGGAGACATGTGGGGGTAGGGTTACCATATAAAGTCGTGATTTTTGTTCTGTTCATTGTTTCCGTTCATAAAGTTTTGGTGATGTTACATTTTCATGAGTTAAGCTTTGGATTCATAGGAAAGCGGTTCCGTCATATTATAACGACCGTCATGGAAATCTGTCTTTATTCACCAGTATTTGGAATTAAAGTGTCATAGAGGTGCGAGGAACGGGGTGAAAATTTACTCATACCTCCATAGAAAAGGGAGGATCCTCCGACCAGACGGGTGTCGTGTCTGGTGGGCAACTGTCCGATGGTTGATTTCGGGAAGTTGTGTATATGCTAGTCGCGCGGTAAACTCTGCTTGCGCGATGCAGGATTTGCGTGACGTCCGTATGACGCGCAGCTCGCATGTGGCGATTTAGACACCGCTACATTACTCCCCATCGGAGACCGGAGGTCGATAGTGGGCCGAGTTGTTGTTGGTTGTTGATTGTTGTTGATAAACTGTCATCAAACTCTGTCATATTCACCAGTATTTGAAATTAAAGTGTCAAAAAATGCTCTGTATTTAGCCAGCCATGTGAGATCCTTCCCTTCGCCGATTTCTTGGGAAATCAAAGCCTCAAGCTCAGGCCAAATAAAAAAATATCGGTTTTCTGTAAAGTCGGTTTACTGACGATATTTGAACGTGACAACGTCAGTCATAAGAAAATACCAGAAAATACTAATGGAATGGTTGCATTTTTCAAAAGAAAATTTTAATTTTATTTGTTTGATAGATATTTTGTATGGATATAGAGAACTTATTGTTATAGTTTTGTCAATTATATCATAACCTACAATCGCTGCACTAGCGGACCGATGCTATTTATTTTAATGATGAAAGCACGAATATTTGGCAATATATCACTGAACATATATTTAATATCGAAAGAATACCTTTATCGCCGCAATTATCGTTGCTATAAACAATTGACACCACATTCACTTTTCACTGCACTTCATACTTGACGAAAACATGTAAATGTATTATTGTATAGCAGCTGTCCACGCGGACGCATCGCTCACTCAAGTAGGAGAGAGACAGATGTCGAACGCTGCCTAACGCCTCAGAGTGAGGTAACGCCGCATGAGTCATGTTTAACGCCGCATGAGTCATGTTTTTCATGCGTGCAGCCGGCTCCATCGAATTATAAGACGTTGTCACGTCAAAATCAAGACATAGCGCTGTCAACAGTGACGTGAGGTTGGTTTTTGTAAACATTAGTCAGGTGTAGTTTGGGTGTAAATTGGATTGTAAATGTGTGCATGTGAGCGTGTATGCACAGGGCAAGGTGTAGTTTTCCAACGTCAGCTAGACTGCTACAAGGCTATCTTGGCGCCTGAATGGCATTGTAAACATTTTTGCAATTCAAACATAAACTCACGGCTTTTTTCCATGGGGGTAGGCAGGTAGTACAGAACGCGCGCTGCGATCCTTGCATACCTTCGTAACTTTTTGCTCTGTTTACATTGATACATTTACATTTTTTTTTTTCGTGGAATTGTATTGATAAAGCAAGATGGCGGTGATAGTTCCAATTTCGGCCACGTGCCAAAAGATTCTAGTAGCGTTGTATCTTTTATTCGTGGAATAAAATAATTGACATCTGGCCGTTGCATGCACAAACTGTCAAAAACTCAAAATCATTTCTCGTATAAATATATCAGTAGGCCAATTCTCGTACTTAAAAAAACGTTCAAATTCAAGTCGCAATCTCATCTCAGCGTCAATCAATGTCAAAAACCTGTCAAAAATGTATGTAAATTGATTGTAATTTTGACAGATTGAGACAGAGATTAGAATGCGAACGGTCTTAAAAATACGGGAATTGCCCCTCTGGTGTTGGAAAAATCAGCCCTTTAAAGTATAGAATCTGCTCACGACTTCATCCGCCTGAAATTTAGGCCCCCGACCTCCCGCGTCGCATCGCAACGCCCGCCCACTCTATAAATTCGTTTTCGTTTAGTGTTCTTTCTGACTTTTTTCTTTTTGCCCGGCTCCTAAGGGTTATACCGTGAAGTTAAATAACCTAATTGGGCTACCAAACGCAAAAAAAAAAAATACAAATCCATTTGGTAGTTCCAAAGATTTGCGTGTTCAAGTAAAAATACAAACTGTTCAGCTTTATTATATTAGTATGTGTACAGTCTTAAACTGTACATATATTGCTGACGCAGTGGCTTGCGTCATTTTATAACTATAAATATACATATAGTACAATAAATCAGCGAGTGCGACTACTGCTACGCGGTGACTAACATTAGAGAAAGGAATCGTCAACGATTTAAATCGTACACACGATTATACGTAATAAACCTAACGGAAACTAAGTGATATTTTCACTACGCGCTTCAATCTCAACAACAACAACTCCGCAAGTGTATGCATAGATATAGTATAGACAAGGCAGTTATGTCCTGGTATCAGCAAAGTTTTGTTAATTAAGATCTTTGTCTGTGAATGGTCCGAACATAATTGCTTTTCAATTTTCAGGTGACTATCTAACCAAATATTAATACAATAATCACTGTTTCCATGACTTCTTGATTTTAACATTTAGAACTGCCACTTTGTGTCTGAAACCGCAGTAGTGAGATTCAGAGACTACTCTAGTAGTAAGAAGCGTTATTAATCTGTACACTAATCTAGCAGTAAGAATAATTATTATTAATCTGTACACTACTCTAGCAGTAAGAAGCGTTGTTAATTTGTACACTACTCTAGCAGTAAGAAGCGTTATTAATCTGTACACTACTCTAGCAGTAAGAAACGTTATTAATCTGTACACTACTCTAGCAGTAAGAAGCGTTATTAATATGTACACTACTCTTAGCAGTAAGAAACGTTATTAATCTGTACACTACTCTAGCAGTAAGAAACGTTATTAATCTGTACACTACTCTAGCAGTAAGAAACGTTATTAATCTGTACACTACTCTAGCAGTAAGAAACGTTATTAATCTGTACACTACTCTAGCAGTAAGAAGCGTTATTAATATGTACACTACTCTTAGCAGTAAGAAACGTTATTAATCTGTACACTACTCTAGCAGTAAGAAGCGTTATTAATATGTACACTACTCTTAGCAGTAAGAAACGTTATTAATCTGTACACTACTCTAGCAGTAAGAAACGTTATTAATCTGTACACTACTCTAGCAGTAAGAAGCGTTATTAATATGTACACTACTCTTAGCAGTAAGAAACGTTATTAATCTGTACACTACTCTAGCAGTAAGAAGCGTTATTAATCTGTACACTACTCTAGCAGTAAGAAGCGTTATTAATCTATTAATCTGTACACTACTCTAGCAGTAAGAAGCGTTATTAATCTGTACACTACTCTAGCAGTAAGAAGCGATATTAATCTGTACACTACTCTAGCAGTAAGAAGCGTTATTAATCTATTAATCTGTACACTACTCTAGCAGTAAGAAGCGTTATTAATCTGTACACTACTCTAGCAGTAAGAAGCGTTATTAATCTGTACACTACTCTAGCAGTAAGAAGCGTTATTAATCTATTAATCTGTACACTACTCTAGCAGTAAGAAGCGTTATTAATCTGTACACTACTCTAGCAGTAAGAAGCGTTATTAATCTATTAATCTGTACACTACTCTAGCAGTAAGAAGCGTTATTAATCTGTACACTACTCTAGCAGTAAGAAGCGTTATTAATCTGTACACTACTCTAGCAGTAAGAAGCGTTATTAATCTATTAATCTGTACACTACTCTAGCAGTAAGAAACGTTATTAATCTGTACACTACTCTAGCAGTAAGAAGCGTTATTGATACCCATTTTACCCCATTAATATTTTCAAAGACTTTAAAAACCTTCTACACTGTCCCTGAAATCCTGTCATCTGCCGTCACGATACCCAAAAAAAAAACAAAACACAATCTTGACCACACGACGATCAACTAATCCCCTGCCACCCCCTGGTACACAGAGAAGTGGGTCGCACCAGATAGCTTTATCTCCCATGAACTTGCGAATACTTTGGATTGTCCCGAGCTACGTTCGTATATCTCGCGCCACTTTGCGTGTTCCGCTGTAATTTCGTAGAGATTGTATTGTTCAGGAGAATAATATGAACACCGTGTATGATGTGTATAATAAAATTTACTCGTTTGTATGTGTTGTGTGAGTAGCTGGAGAACAGATTAAGCTATGCGTGTTGATTTGTGAATTTTTGTGAGATTTGTTTGTTGTTCGTTCTTGTGTGGGAGTAATGTTAGCAGATGCGTGTATT
Source organism: Brachylomia viminalis (assembly GCA_937001585.2). Taxonomy (NCBI): domain Eukaryota; kingdom Metazoa; phylum Arthropoda; class Insecta; order Lepidoptera; family Noctuidae; genus Brachylomia; species Brachylomia viminalis. Next base: position 20,023,361 of record OW443299.2, read on the forward strand.
CTAGGATATTGCTTTTCTTCCAAAATGTTTGTGTAGGGTATTTGGCTGTGAACAACATACATTAGCGAGGCTGGTAATGGTTGATCTTTGCGTTATGCTAGTGAACGGGTTCTGCTTGTGGTGACAGGTCATCTTGCTGACTATGGTTTTGTTATTGTTATTTGAAATTAATGTTTCTTTATTTTACTTCGAAGGTCCTAGCTTATAATTTGTGACTTCAAGTTACAGCTATGTAAACATAATGCAGCATTGCAAATGTAGGCGGCCACGTCCTTTATGCCTGAAGGCTTTTATTTCAATGTTTCTGTTGGTAGGTATATAGGCGTGTGCTAGCTGGCATATGGCAAATAATTCAATTTAAAGTTTTGTGTTTCGTAATGTTACTACTTACTACTCTATAAAATCCAGTTTTTCTAGCTGAACAGACAGCTGTGCTGCTGGGGAGTTTGTTGCGCCACTTCTTCTTCCCAGCTAAAGCACTAGGAAGTGGTGAAGGGCGGGCGCTTTGGGGGACTGTCTTATGTAATTTTGACGTTCAAAAAGTGCTGATTCTCAGCCTAGTTTAAATACATGACTTTTGATTTAAGCTATTTTTAGCATTACTTTCTTACTTAAAGTCTAGATACTTATATATAATATACTTCTTAAACTTTTTTCAAGCCATTCTATCCTATTTTGGGAATTTTCACCCACCTTTTGCTCAAATCTATCTAACCTGTTACTACTCGAAACCAAAATCCTTTACCGACCCACCATTTCAACCCAAAACTATATAAATTTTAAAACGAAACCGCAACTTGAAGCACATAACAAGTGTCAAAACTGACGTGCCTATTCGTTAGAAAACCGGTTTTGTTATTCCCTTGGTCTATGACGTCACTGAACGAAACTCGGTGTAATCGAGGTCTAGCGAAGGACTTTTCAGGCTTTCAGTGCGAGCTCGACACCCGTGGGACTGAATAAACTACAAACAGTACAATGTGATGTTTTAACACGTTGCCAGCTTTCACCTCCGTATTTTTTGTTAAAATTTGTTTTTAGTTAAAATGTGAGCGAGTTAACTGTGTTGATATATGTATATTTTTATGATGATTTAGTTAATTGTTTAAAAGCGAGAGTTCAAACAAGGTTGTATTTTTAGTACTGTTATTTGATCACCAATGCACAGAAATGCTCTTTTTACGAGAAAATCAATTTATTTATTTAAATTGTTCTTTTATGGTTAACCAACAATTGTTTACACGGTTACAATTATAAAATAACATTTTACTAAAATATAAGGTGTATTCATTTCTTCTAGGTTAGCACCGCATGCCCCATAAACGTAATAAATGTGCCAGAAGCACTAAACTATAAAATTACTAACTAAGTAGAAAAAACAAAAGAAACAGTTTATAAAATTACGTGAGATAATGAGATTTTAAAAATAATCATCTAAAGCAAATAGCCTAAAACATCAAATATACAACGTATAACATACAGATACAGATATACATTATCATATATTATAATAGATCGGGGAAACAGTTTTTACGTATTTTATAGGTATAAAGTTGTTGTAAAATCTTTGTGGCTGTACTGTTTGTATCTGGCTGGTTTTGATACCATTAAATAGATGACATTTAAAAAAGTAAAAGCGATTTTTCAATTGTTTTTGTGTTCGAAAATGAGTGAATCTAACGAAGAAATTCGATACATTTTGAAGTTTTAATACAAAAAAGCTACACAAGCCGCCACAAAAATATGTGACGATTATGGACTTAAGAGCGTTTATACCTTATGAGTGGCAACGTCGCAATTTAGTGTCATATTTCGTGGTTTTAAATTTTTATCATTTAATCGGAGCTATATTTTAAAAATCTGTTTAATTAACCTTTTAGAATTATTATGTGAAAACTGTGGAAAAGGTAAGAAATCGTTGCGTTTACAGTTCTATTTATATGCAAATAATACATTGGAAACTTGCAGGGCGTTATTTTCATTGTAAAATAACTGTAAGCATTACGGTTACTTACTTTTTAAACACTTTCACGTAGTTCTAAAAAGTTAATTAAACAGATTTTTAAAATATAGCTCCGATTAAATGATAAAAATTGAAAACCACGAAATATGACACTAAATTGCGACGTTGCCACTCATAAGGTATGAACGCTCTTAACGCAGTGTCAGTAAGAGTAGCACAAAGTTGGTTCAAGCGTTTTCAGTCCGGGAATTTTGATGTCAAAGATGCAGCTCGCTCTAGTCACCCTGTTACGGATAAACTCGATGGCATTTTTGAAAAAGTGGCGCATATTAGTAGCTACGACATAGCTGAAGAGTTAGTGGTTGGTCACAAAACAGCTAAGACCCATTTGAAAAAGTCTGGTTATACAAAAATTTCGATATTTGGGTGCCACACGAGTTCTTAGTATTGAATTTGTATAGTAGGTATATAAAATACGAAATAACTTTTTCTCCGGCCTGTCAGGTCGGAGAAAAAGTAAAAGTTATTTCCTTTCTTTTTGTGTATCTATTGTTAACAATAGGTACACAAATAAAAGGAAATAGTTTTTTTAACATTGTTAACAGTTATTCTGAGGAACTTGACCAATGAGTCGTCAAAAAGATCGCTGTAGCGGTTTAACAGTTTAAAAAGCAAAGGAACGACAGAGCTTGCGCCGAGTACTGTTCTACGAAGTGGCGGTGCAACGGAGTAATCAGAGAACGAGGGAATCCAGCAGGAGCCCTAAGCTGGAACTTGCTTAGTAATTGGTGGCAGTAAATTTTGCATCGAAGTATTTTATATAAGAAAACGGCATCAGTGATTTTTCTACGTCTCTCCAACGACACCATCTTAAAATGAGATAGTCTGGCTTCGTATGACAGTTTCCTTTTGGAAATTCCGCAGGCATAAGCTAGATGCCAAAGAAATCTCTTTTGTATTTGCTCCAGTTTAAGGTTGTGCGTGGCATAATGCGGTCTCCAGACTGTTTTGCAGTATTCCAAAATAATATTACTACGGACAATACAGTTGCACAACAAGATCTTTCTACGACTGCGCCTGGAACCAGCAACATTCCTAATAACAAAACCGAGCATTCTAGATGAAATTTTAAAGACATTTTCGACAGTGACATGGTGTACGAATGTCAGTGCATTATCGAAAACAATTCCTAATTAATTCCCTTACTTGATACATGATAAATGATAAATGATTTTATTTCTGTAAGTAGGTTTGAACAAACACTTTTACACGTCAATCATAACACACCTCTTGGACAGTGGTTGCAGCATTTGCCGTGAATTTCTTTTTTCGGGTGTATTACGGGTTGAATTCATTTATTTCTAAAGATTACAAATTACTTGCACAGAAATAAATACTAAAAATTACTTGACTTATACATTTTTGTTGTCCAGGATTAGTAAGAGATTTTAGTGTTAACATTACGAATATAAGGAGGTAATTGTTAAACGTTTTGTGTTGTCAACCGCCGTTCGGTGAGTTGACAGTTTTTAATGTTTAATTTCATTTTACTATCGTTACACCATTCAACAAACGGGTCGACATCGCTCTGAAGTAGTGCAGTATCATCATTAGACTCGATTATCATTCAGAGAAATTCAATACAAATAACATTCAGAGAATTTGAGACAATGTGGGATATCGTTAACGAACACATTAAACAGGATCGGACCGACATGTCAACCTTGGGGAACCCCCGAAGTGGTCTTGTAGGTTTCAGATTGAAAACCATTAACTGCGACAAAAAAATAACGATTTTCAAGACAAGACTTTAGCCAATTATGAAGTTTACCGGTGATTCCGTACGCAGATAACTTGGATAGAAGTATATATGGTGCGGGATGCAGTAAAAGGCTTTGCTAAAATCTGTGTATAGTACGTCGATCTGCTTGCTGCAGTCGATGGTACCTGTCAAAATTTCTGTAAAAGTTGCTAGGTTAGTGGAAGTTGGTCTAGACCCACGAAACCGTGAATCGCGAATCGCTCAAGTAGTTTAAAGTGTGACTGAATGTAGGGACAAATTAGGGAGACAAACACTTTTGCGAAAGTGGACCAAATAAAGATAGGTCAATACTTATTTAGGTTACCTTTCTCATTACTTTTATAAATTGTCACAACCTTTGCTTTTTCCAGGAGTCTGGGATACACCTGAACTGACTATTCAAAATAAATTTTAATGTGGATACCAAAACGGGATATCTAATATGTTAATAATATTTTTTATGTTAGCCTTATATCCTGTATACCGCCGCGGCCACTAGTTCCCTAAGCAGTCAACCCGCTGCCAACCAAATTGACCAGCTAATCTTTTCAACACTATGAGCTATTCTCTCGACTATCATTAATTTGTTTTATTTACCCGATATCAGACGCTTCACTTTTTGCTTATTTTTTGCCTTTCATTCGGAATCTTTCACTCGAAGTGAAACGTCTGAACAGAAAATGAATCAAAAGTGATAACTGAATTCGTTAGTGAACCGATCGAACGACGTTGGATTTCGGTTACCGAATGATCAAAATATTTGACGAAAGAAGCAGATATAAATGTATTCCTATGTAATTTTGTTGGTGTCGTATGAACGTGGAAAGAAAAAACTTAACCTTTACTAGCGGAGCCTCTAATATTGGCTCAACATTCACGTACTTTATTAATTACTAAGGACAGAACAAGTAGATAAAGAGGAATTCTTCAGGAAAATAAGGTTTTACCGAAACTTGCGTTAACCTCTATAGCTGAAACGGTGGGTACTTTGCGCTAACTTAAAATTCTGCATCATTATGTATGTAGAAGTTGGTGTTGTCCTTCCTAATGAGCTTAAGATTTGTTGAGTTCCTAGACTAGTAGGTTTGTTAGGTGGTGTTTATCAACTGCTATACCTATTAACTTCTTCTGTGATAAGGAATTGCCTGTAGCCCCTTCTTTGAATGTCCTCTTAGTATATTTGGCCACTTAATCTTTTTGTGAAAGACAAAAGACAAAAAAAATACTACAACCTCGTGTTGAATGTATGAGATTTAATTTGTTGACTATAAAAACAACGTTGTCTACAATATACCTTTCTATAAACCCTTGGTGTTTCCCTACTGAACCAAAACCTCTCCACAAAATTCAAGCATCCAGAGCTAAGATGCTAATCCAGGCTAAAACCAAAATTCTTTCAATACTTTACCTTCACCTAACTTCGCCTAAGCCTGATATTATGAGCCCAATCTTTCTCAGAATACTCTAAAGTACTAAACTGTTCACAACTACTTAACGAGACTTTTCCCGACAACTTTTGTATAATTATATATTCCCCTTATCAAACTAGACTAGAAGTTTGTGAAGCTAGATTAAGTTAGAGTTGTGCCTAGCCTGAAGACGTTAATAGTTTGTTGATGCAACAATAGTGCCCGCATCCGAGCCCGACATACTGAGATTAGGGTTTTCTTATACAAATCATAAGATAAACTTACTTACCTACATGACGTTGTGTTTGATACTATGTTGGGAACCTACACTTGCACATAAACATACGACTCTAAAACATGGTTATATTTTAAAAAAATGCTGCGCTTTCTAACATTTTTATTTTATTTTTTTATATAATTTTTTTTTATTAAACTTTGCCTTACACTAGGCACTTCTCCTGTATCATGGGTGCGTTTACAAACATTTAAACTCACATACACAAACAGCCAGACCCGGAACAACTATCAGCAAATATTTGTTCCGTGTGGAGATAGAACCCGCGACACGCAGCGCAGCAGTCAATCGCTTAACCACTGCGCCAAGCATGACGTTTTTTCATTTACGCATGCACACGTTATACCTTTTTCCCATGAAGGTAGGCAGAAACTACAGAACGCCACCTGCTACGATCCTAAGATGCTCCATTTGATTGATTAATGTTCATACATCAGCCGAGCTATTCTGTAGCAATCTCACCGTGATAACTTAGGTGAAGTGAGCTTGAAGTGAGTTGTCGATAGTGTCAATCCCTAGCATGTGGGATGATAGCTCACTTCACCTAAGTTATCACGGTGAGATTGTTACAGAATCGACCGGCTGGTCATACACGCACGCCGCCGCGCCGGTTACGGTTGTTGTTATTTTACAAATACAAAATTGTTTATTGTGGAAAATAGAAAATTACAATACATTTAAACGTGTTTGGAGTCTCCTTTTAAGCAAACAATGCCTGTATTAGAAGGCCCCGCTCTTTCACATCATTGTCGTACACATAAACTAACTAGATTTAATTTAGTGTACTTGTGTCCTTATGGGTAAATATGCAATGCAAGTACATATTTCTACATTGAGCTTACATTTGCTAATCTTAAGAATATTATTACAAATCTATAATTAAAGTTGCAATTTAAATTATTATTAACAGTAAAAATGAAAATAAAACTTATAAAACTTATTCCTAGTTAGTTCATGTGATGTGGTGTGGTAAGTAGTGCGGTGTTATGTGTGGTATGTGGTGTAGATGGCGATGTGGTGTGGTGTGTGTTTGATAATTATTATAATGCTGTAAAACTCTTTAATTTCTCTGCCTGGTACAGACACGAAATTGGAAGGCCTTGTGTGCCTAGAAGTTCAGTTAGTTAGCGACCGACATTAGCATGGAGCACACAAATTTCTGTCACCCACTCCCAAAGTTTCCCAACTCAGTTGCATATTGCAAGAGTCATAATCAAATCTGGACATACAAACAACTTAACTAAGTTAGACACTCAAAGCCAACGGCAGTCAATTAAAAAGCCACCTAAAACACAAGAATCCCAAGAAAAACAACATTGTAATGTAACAAACAAACGTAGCGAATATCTTTATATGTACACACAATCTTGAGGCGACCGTCTGGCCGACGGAAAAACAAGTAAAGTACTGATTTATTAAACATTCCGGCTGAACAGACATTCCTAGCGTGTTCCAACGAGTACCTCTTTATTTAGCTCTGAATTTACATGCTCGCTACTATTTCGTATTAGCTGCATTTTGTATCTATTGTTGGTATTTTAACGCAAGTACGCATGATGGTCTTTAATGTAAGTAGTAGCTTGTTGTTGGAACACTACAACAGACAAGCAAAGCAATCATGCAGCAGTACAAATTCACGCAAAGAAATTTAATTCAGAAAAATGGCAGACATATTTGAAGATATACACTGTAAAGTTCGTCATCTGCACATGCTGTTTACACCTTCCAACACAAACCTCACAAACATTGAGCACAACAACAACTGTAAACAATTCATATATTATTAACACGTACTGAAAATTCATTGCGTAATTTGCGTAACACATTTTTTAGCTCTGTGACCGTTGCGCGCTACTTTTATAGTGCGGTACCTTTGTGCGTGCGTTAATTTGTTGGCGCATGTTGCCATTGAAAATTCTGAATTTTTGCAGTTACCAATTTGTATTATTTTCTTATTTGTTAATATGTTTGTCTAGGTACCTACTTTATATGCTGCACTGGTCGACGTCATCACGTCAGCGCGCGCCGGCTGTCGCTGAAAACCAGCGCTCTGGCAGTGTGTCGTATATGAGACGCAGCATTACGCTGAGCGATGGTCGTTTTGCGCAGATGTGATGCATATTTAGCCATTTATACATTTTTTGTACTTTACTTTTGAAGTGAAACTTCTTAGGCGGCAATTCGATAATTGGACGAGAATAGAGTGTGAAATTTCAGGGACGCATCCCGTTTAGGCACATTTTGTTACAAGATAGAGAAGAAAGATATAACTCTCTCTCTGTCTATTACACTGTACTTCTCTTATTTTCTATTTTTTAAGAAGTGTCACTTCTATCACGTGTACGGTGCCTCACGCATTTTTTTTTTATGTGCCATAGATAAGGCGCAAATAGCTCGCCTTTCTACGTAAGCTGCCCTTGTAATTTTAACCGACTTCAAGAAAGTAGGAGGATCTCAATTTGTCGGGATCTTTTTTTTTATTTATGTATGTACGCCGATTACTCGAGAACCGATTTGGAAAATTCTTTTTTCGTTTCAAAAGAAAAACTTTCCAGGTGGTCCCATACAAATTGCATCAGCAAACACTACTTGAAGTAAAAGAAGTTCGTGACCTGGGTATTATAATTGACAAGAAACTGAAATTTGATAGGCATATATTAAATATTACCTCAAAAGGGTTCAAGGTCCTCGGATTTGTCTTGCGTAATAGCAAGGAGTTTTCTAAAGCCTCGACTAGAATTAAATTATATAACACATTGGTTCGCCCACTGCTTGAATACAATAGCACCGTATGGGATCCTCATTATGATATTTACATTAAAAGGTTGGAAAGTGTACAAAAACGTTTTCTGTATCATCTTTGTTATAAAGATCGTCTGGCAAAAACAATTAGGAGCTACGAGCTAAGACTACAACATTATAAAATGTCCTCGTTGATAGATAGACGAAAAGTTCTAGATCTCACATTTCTTCACAAACTGTTCAGTGGGGTTGTTGACTGTAGCGAGCTCCTTGGAAAGCTACATTTAAGTGCACCATCTCGCTTGCCGCGGAAATGTAACTATAACCTTTTCTATGTGCCGGGATCCAAAACAAACCTCGGATGCTTTGCCGTTTTGCCAAGGCTCTGTAGGCAGTATAACGTAGTCTCGAAGCAATGCGAATTAGATATTACATGCAAACTATCAAAGTTTAAAAAATACCTCAAAGCCCTAAAAGCCCTAGTAACCGTGTAATATGTATTTTGTTTTCTGTTGTCTTTTATAGCTATTCTTTAGTGTTAGTAGTTTATTTTATTTAAACTTGTTTGTATTATTTTTTCAATTTATTATTTTGTACCCATACTGTTTTGATTTGGCTTTTGATTTTAATTTTGTTTCTCCTTTCCTCGATTTTCGTGTATTTTTTTATGTGATTAATTTTAATGTGTATACGTCCTTGTCAAACTTGTTGTGTCTACCTAGATGTTAAGTGAATGATGTGGTCGCGCACGCTTGTTTTTGTCCCTGTTGATGTTAACATGCATGTAATTTATTTATTGGATCGCCAACAGAGGCGGCGATCCAATAAATAAATAAAAAAATAAAGTTTAAAAATTAGTCATCCGACTTTAATTTTGTTATTTTACTGCAAAGAGGTTCAATATAACCATAAACCAGTAGGTACCATACACACAAATATGCAGTTGAGGTTTTTAAAGTTGGACAACTGTCCTTAATAAAGACCCATGGTCCAAGTAGTTGGACAGAGCGGTTGGACCACTGCCTTGGACCTCTTAAAACAAATTCTAAATACAATATTGTAAGACAGGTCTTATTCTATGGTCGTGCCTTTGTGTTGTATAGACTTTCCTTGAATAAACACTTTCTAAATCTAATAACTGTTTCATAGTTTATAAACTTATTTTTTCACGACTATACTCTGTCCAGATGCTAATCTGTCCACCTGCGAAACTGTCCAGCTGAGAATCTGTCCAGTTGCGAATCTGTCAAGCCAAGTCAATCTCCCTGCCAAGAAGATGTCTAAATTTTGTGAAAAGTAGAAGTCGGTCGGCGCAAGGTCTAAAACTTCCAACCCTAGCTCTTGAAGCTTAGAGACCCCGTATGAGATCGAGCGTTGTCGTGTAGGAGCAGCGGGGACGAGCGATGGCGAGCTTCTCCATCATTGTGTCCAGTTCCTCACAGTACACATCCGCAGTAATGCTTGTGCCATGTGGTAAGAAGGTGTGATGAATTATACCGGCACTAGACCACCAAACAGTGACCATGGGCCTTTTTTAGGGGTAAGTTTTCGTTTGGGGCATTGCCGCTTACGATTATCAAAAAGAATCCATTTTTCGTCGCAAGTGAGAATGCGATTAAAAACCCCTTCGTTTCTGTGTCTGTTAAGCAACGCAAGGCATACCTCAACGCGTTCGTCGCGCTGGCAATCGTTGAGTTCGTGCGACACCTACATATCAAGTTTATTTACCTTGCCAATTTGACGTAAATGGACCAAAATTGTTTTTTTACTTTTTTGCTTACTTTGATAGCTGCTGATAACTCAGTCGTAGATTGAGTATCTTCAGCTTCCACTGCCTTTCATCGTTGTTGAAATTAGTTATCGGACGACCACGCGGTTCATTTTTTAGATCATAATTTCCTTGTCGGAAACGTTCAAACCAATAATGAGTCATGCATTCGTTTGTAGTGTTCACTCCGTACAGGTAATTAGTGTTGCGAGCCGTTTGTGCGGCATTGCTACCGCGACGAAACTCGTATTCCATAATTTACTCGTATTTTTATTGTCTCCATATTCATGAAAAAGATACAAACGTAGTGAAAACAAAACACAAATCAATAAACAAATGACTGAATTTGAAAATAGAATTCCATGGTTTTTAAATAAAATTTATTTGAATTTAGAATTTATTGGCAGCCCTACATAAATTACGTTTCAAATGGCCAGTATTGTAAAACGGCAACTTTATAGGTAAAAGTCCTATTAGTCATATTCAAAACATGTGTTGCGATTTGTTGGATAAATATGAGGAAAGTGAATAATTTGCATCAGCACCTCTTGAGATTCCAGGTGCATTTCAGGATTAGAGTCGATTGGGTGAGTAAGCCTAATGTTTTCAATATTGTGTTCCATCCATTAATGATGTAAGGCAATGAAACATCATGTTAATGAAGTTAATTATGCCATTACATCACAGCCAGTACATTTCTGTTGGCCCCTTTTTATAGTATTATATTATTTAGTATATAAATAACAGTCTGTGTAAAAGCATATCACCAAATGGATAGGTACAGAAGTCCCACACAACAAGCGAAAATGCTCGCATACAAATACGCCATTTCACACGTTCACGTACAGTGAGTGCAACCGCATTCGCGACTGGCATTGGCTATATAATGGCGTGCAAGTAGCTTGCATGCCATTGTGCCACAACAACTTCTTCTTTGATACGCGTACATACGTCTATAGTCGGTTCCAAAAGTGTCTGATGAAAAAGTAAACAAATGTTTAGATTGCATTCTAACGCAATCACATAATAAAGCTAATTAATTGTTTAACATTCATCTGTATTTAGAAGGTTTCAATTTTATATCTCACCACTTATACCAACAATTATTATTTTTTGTATACTTTTATTTAATTATAATTGAAAAATCATCGACGAATTTTTAGGTTATAAAATGAACCTCAATAATTGTCAAATGTCAATGAAAAATAATGTTAATGTAGTAATGTTATGTTGTAATTGTCATCTTTGAGGTGATTTAAAATTGGAATTCCGGGCTTAAGTTTTTTATTGAATAAATCAAAGCACTAAATTTGTAAGTGGCACTACAAGATGATATCCACAGGTTCCATGTTTTGTGATCCATTTCATAACATTTTCATCAAATACTTTTGACGCAGGCGTGCGCCTGTTTTCGTTCTTTGTATGGAGCCGACCTTCTCTTCCAATCTATTCTATGATAATCGCGTGAAGCAGAGTTCCGTTTCTTGGAAATAATCAGACATCAAGTTTCATTAGTAACTAGACGTTCGATGTCTACGACGTTTAATTAGTAGCCACTCCACTTGCATCTTGTGTCAAAGAGTTCGATATTGTAAGGTAGAAGAGACAATAGATAGCTGTTGTTTTTGTTTATTTTGATTTTACAGAAAATATTGTACGCTATGATTTTTTTCTTTAGTTATAATTATTTTTTGTAATGAAATCAGAGCGCTCCTGGCATTTAAAAATACTAGAAAAACAAAAAGAAACCCAGGGCTATTTAATAACAATAGGTACCTATATTTGATTTGAACAATGGAAACTGTGAACTGGAATGCAAATGGTTTCAATTGTAACAATCAGTTACAAGTGAAACCATTTGCATCCCAGCTCACGTTGTCAGAGTGAAAGTGAAAATAACTAGCAGTTCTTCAAATTAAGAAAAAAATGCTCAGTATTCGTGTGGCGGGCGGTACTTTTTCTGTACTCTTGGGAGGCAATGTTTTAATTAGCACCTATTCACGACATATGGAAGAGTCGTACTTTTTGGGGTGAAAGCAATTGTTGCTGCTTAGTTTGGTCAAATATTTGTAACTGTTTGAAATTTTGTACCAATTTGGTACTAGACTGTTTGTTAATAGGTAGGTTCGAATTTTTTTTTAAGCAGTTGCTATGGTTCTATCGTTTAGCAATTTATCCATAAAACCTAATAACAGCAATCTAATTTTCAAGAAAAAGTGAATATATAAAAGTAATGCAGGAATGAATCAGACGGAAGGTTATAAAGAAAGAAAAAAAGATTCAAGTAAACTACAGCGAGTTTATGTGAGAAAGTAAACAGAAGTTAACATAAGTTATTTTGTTGTCATAACAAATATTAGCATATAATTGAAACATTAAGTGAAGAGCACGCACAGAATCTAAACAGGATGAATACATTGTTAGTAGATACCTACACAAATAAGATATAGGATGACTATGACATAGGGTTACAACCAACTCCTTCAAATAACACGACACCTATTCAAACGATACATATCCACCCACAACTTAAGTCTACCCTCAATCACAAGTTCTACAACAATAAAGCATATTCTACAAACGTAGGCAAGTACCGTCACCAAGTTAATGTTTCCAATTTGATTCCCTGCCAGACGTATGTTCGTCACAACATTATGTTTAACTGTGTGTGGCTATCTTCATGTGTGTCCGTTTGGCGTAAGATCAAACTACATATTATCTTGAATTATGGAGTTATAATGTGTTTGTTGTGGAAGTTTAACCGTGATTAAGTTGGGAATTAAAGGGAGTGGGTGTTTCTTGCGTGGTAACTATTTTTTATACGTGTAGTGACAAGAAGTTTCATTAGGGAAATAGTTATTTATGCAACTGTTGTATAATAAGGGGTATTAAAACACGAATGTGGGTTTATAGTAACACATGAGTGTTTTAATACCTAATTATGTACAGTTGCATACAAGACTTTATCTACACCCATGATATGAATCCTCTATAAAAGATTCTGAAACCATAGGGGGTTGTACACTGTTGTAAGAACCCTATGCAAATTCATGGTAAGTTTGATTGCTGACTATCTGTTAAAAACAAACTAAGAAATATCTGGTGGTGTGTTAACAAAGCTTGTATCACTCATTTTTGTAAACAACAAATAATTTTTGCAATACCTATTAATACCGAACAAAAATGGTGGGATACGCCGTGAATTCGAACAATCTATAAGTTTTTTTTCAAATTATTAGTTTTTGTAGTGAAACGCGTGCATGAAAATGTTCTTTTTTTGAAATTCGAGTTGCAATGAAATTTAGTACAACATTATAACACTCGTTTGGATGATATAATGGTTACTATGACTAATATAATGGTTGTTTTAATGTTGGCAATAAGCTAACTGTTTCAGAAACTTTTATAGAGGATTTATAGCATGGGTGTAGATAAATAAACTAACTAATATTTTGTGGTTTTAATCAGAAGCAAAAATAAGTACATACGGACGTTGTTATAAAACAGTTTTTTCACAAACCATAAAATAAATATGTTGTTGTAAGCACACTGTTCATTGGTTGAAAACAAGCTACATTAAAACTATATTTGCTGAAAAACCTTTTGCAATAGTGAATGAAAATCTTCCAACAAATTCATTGCAAACTACATAAAATTGTGTTCATTAAAAAAATAACTCAGCCAGTATACGTGAAACACAAACAAAAAAAAACAAAATCCGCCACTCAAATCAGAGCGCTGCTAACAGGGCCGTTTACCCTACTACTTAAAACAGGCCGCCCGCTCCGAGTATTTTCTTTGTAACACTAACTGTAATGAAAGCTGTGACAATCGGTAACAACGCTGTCTACTCCTTTATAATTAAAAGCGTTGCGTCACTATTTATTTTTAGACAGGTCTTTTTTTATTCTACCTTTCGTAACCAAAGATTATAAAAAGTGTTTTTTTTTGCTTATAAATGAATTTGATGTGTCATGGTGATGTTTGGATACCAACCTCTTTGGGAACGGACTGTATTTTTGTTAAAAGGATGAGCTCTAGCTTAGTTTTGATTTTGAAAATCATGACAACTTTCAAGTTCAAGGTAAGTAAGGAATAAGTAAAGTGTTTTTATATTTCTTACATTTGCAAGCAGATCAATTAATAATATGGTTTAATTTTCAGGTGGTTTTTAGCGAGTATGTTCTTGTAGAGCTGTGAGTAATGAAAGCTGTGACAATAAAGTCAAAATCAAAGTCAAAGATTTATTTGCAGATAAATATGGTTACAAAAGTTCTTACAAAATGGTAGTATAATAAATATATTATTCAATCATATTAACATAATGGCATGCAACTTTTTGCTAAACAATAAAATTAGGTCATTTAAACTGAAGGAATTCTCAATTAACCACCTGCGTAAAGCCCTTCTGAAGCGGACCATTGGAGGTTCTTTAATTTGGTTAGGAATCTTGTTAAAAATCTGGATACACATAGGATAGCAACTCCGCTTATACAGAGTTATTGGTAAAACACCATCAACCTCTTAAGAGGTCATTGTACTCATCATTATGAACAACTTTTACTATGGGACCAAATATGAAATCGCGAAAAAAAAATCTGCTGTTCCCTACATTTATATTTGCAGAACTCGTCAAAATGTAGGGACCAGCTGATTTTTTTTTCGCGATTTCATATTTGGTCCCATAGTAAAAGTTGTTCATAACGATGAGTACAATGACCCCTTAAGAGGTTGATGGTGTTTTACAAATAACCCTGTATAGGTAATAACGCTGTCTACTCCTGTATAATTAAAAGTGTTTTGGTCACAATATATATTTTTAGATTGCGTATTTTTATTTAGCTTTAGTAAATAAAGGTCATACAGGGCGATTTTTTACGTGGTTTCGGGTTGCTTATAAATATAGCTAAAAGGGGTGGCCCTTGAAAGGGTGCTAGAGCTAGATTTTAAGTACTTACGGCACATACTCAGGACTTGACAAATAATAATAATAAGTTTATTTATTTTCTCTCACAATGGTAGCTGGTGCCTGAAACAGTTTTAGGAAAAACCTGCCACAAGGCCCCACGTAGTGACCTCATACAAATTAACAGGCAGGTAACGTGTATTGTTGTTTGTAAGGCAACAGGTACCTGGCGACTTGAAAAATGATGCTGACGTGTAAAGAGAACGGAGGGCGTTGGCTGTCCGATGCAATATATTGGCGCGCAGGTGTTCACGTTGTACACCAGAAGAGAAAGTAACTGTTTTAAGGCTTTTTGCCAATTAATGTTTGTCCACGTGCACTCTGTGGGTTCGATATACGCAAAGGGCATACATCGCCCTCAGAGTTTAGTATAATAATGCCTTCAGAATGTTGAGGCTTCCACGTTACTGCAGTTCATCGCGAATGTTTGCCAAAGCACATACTGAATGATGGTTTCAATACCATCCTGCGAAAAGGAATTGCGTCTAGGAGTGGGTTGTAACAGGTAAAAATGTATATCTGTTCCGATTGTTCCTGTTCCACGTAAATAACAGTTCCTATAACCTGTTACAAAATAACTGGCTGTTATTTCATACTATGTGTGTTCTCTGTTACCACAGACATAAACTTTTAGCCTGTTTACTGTAACAGCTGTTCATAAGTGGTGGTCATGTAAAGTAGCGGGGAAAATGGTATCATGACTATGTTGGCTTTGTAATACTTATAAATTGTGTAAACAATTAAAACATTGTCTCTCTTGTATTTTACTGTGTGTACATAAATAATAAATAAAAAACTTATTAATTATGTAGCTTATGCAGGTACTGAAAAGAAACATTCATGCTTTTGCATGTTGAGCTGCACGATTACTGGCCATTGCGTGCACTGACTGGACAGGTCCACTCAATCTGTGTGGTTCTCTCCTCAAAAGACCGTTTCAGACACCAATCTACATAGCCTTCACATGATCTGACCAAGATTTTGTCTGGACTTTAAAAGAGACTGTGACCTCTGAGTTTGTTTCGGCCTTTCTTCTCAGAGTAGTCAGTTATGAAATGCCGACCTCATCTAGTTTTTAAAATACGATTGACGTGTAAAAGTGTTTGTTCAAACCTACTTACAGAAATAAAATCATTTATCATTTGTTACAAGTCTAGGAAAGCACCTAATCTAATAGTAATCTAATAGTTGTCTATTTACACGATATATTTACAAGGTTTATAATAAGGATCATTGTCTTTTTGTATAGGTGCTGTGTTGATTTCTCAAGTCTGCAAGGCTTAAACGAAAATAAACAACAACAAATAAAATTAAAATGTCGAATCGAACGAACTTTCTCGAACTTGTGAAAATTACAAGTTCTAAGTGTCAGTGTCACAACGAAAACATCGGAGTAACATAAAAACGTTCGGATACGCATAGTGCATGAGGCGTGAAGTCAGCGCCATACCAGACATGATAATTAATAAAATTATATTTTTCAATTTCGATTAACAAATCGAATTAGTGCGAAACAAAAAAAAAAACAAAAATTCACAGTAAAATGAGGTATTACACGTTAAAGATGCGGTCAATTAGACATTTCGTAAAGATGTGTGTGTATCCGATCGCAGGAACAGGTAACCAGCTAACAGGACATAAAAACCTGCGTCATACACTTGGGTACTTCTCTTTCTAACAAAGATGTTATATTTATGCGAGAAAATGAAACAGCTTGTGTCGATGTCACAGTGCAACAGTAACTGTTTTTATCTTTTTCTAACTAAGGTACTCGTAACTGTCTTAAGCATGAATAGAGAAAACCATGTGACTGGATTCTGTTATCTCGTCGTGGAACAGAAGCTGTTTTTTCAGTTTGTTTGTCACAGTTATAGTCTGTTATCATAGGATATTTAGCTGCTACGATAAGAAAGCCTCATTTGTAATTGGGTCCGTGATGCACAGAGTGCGTGGGAGCGTTAAATGTCCTATGTAATGCGCACAGCAAAAGAATGGAACTCTCTACCATCAACTCACCTTCTCTCTACTCTTCACTTTCTCCCTATTTCTTCAAAGTGAGAGTGAACAGGCTTCGTCTGGGTAAGCTCACTCCACCGTTGACTCTGTCTCTGCTCTGTCACCACTGACCTAGACTAGAGTCAAGAGCAAACCCATCTTAAATAAAAAAAAAATATATATATAAAAAAAAAAAAAAAATTCTAAATATATGTAGTCCGTTATCTAATCTTGACGTTGTTTGCTACGGCAGTTTGGTACCTACTGTATAATATTAGGTAGGTAGATAATATGCATCCGATAAAAAACACAAAAATTGTCGATTCCGAAATCGCGGGATTTTTACGACCGATACAGAAGTGCATTCTATTTAAGGCAACATTTGACAGTAAGTAAATATACATCCGATTCTATAATCAGAAACCTACATTTGTCGATCCCGGAACCTCGTGATGTTTTCAATACAAAAGCGCATTCCACATTAGCCAACATCTCAACTTTAGGTAAATATACATCCGAATATCCGATCTCTAGTGATAAGCCGTGTTGCGCCATTATGGCGCATTGGGTACATGTATATGTGCATGTATCCGGTGCATCAGGTGAGTGCAATAACTGTATATGAACCAAAATTGTGTTTTTTTTATTTTATTTGAGGCAGCATCCATTTGTTACTAACATAGCGTATAAGTAGTGTGTATTTCTAATCTAACCAGTGGGGAAGAAAGGGTATGTTTTGGAGTACCTCAGGGAAGTGTGCTCGCCCCGACGCTGTTCCTGATTTATATAAATGAGTTGTGTAATATCGGGAATAGTGGCGGACGAGTTTTTTCATACGCAGATGACACAGCAGTAGTTTTCGCTGGTGACTCTTGGTCTACCGGGCGTGCTGCTGTTGAACGTGGATTGGCGGTAATAACAAGTTAGCTTAATGCTAATCTTTTGACCCTCAACGTGTCCAAAACTAACTTCGTCTGCTTTACTCCGAATCAAAGGACACAGCCAGGTGCTGATTTTGGGATCGTGATCCATGAGTGTGCAACCTATCATTATCCTTGTAATTGTCAAAGCATACAAAGAGTTAGTTTCACTAAATATCTAGGAATAACAGTGGACCAAAGACTCTCCTGGCACACCCATATTGAAAATACCATGGCCAGGGTCAGAAAGCTTATATGGATTTTTAAAACGTTACAACAAGTGATGCCACCATTGCTACTAAATAAAATCTATACTGCTCTGGCACAATCGATCATCACATACTGTATACCGATCTGGGGAGGGGCCACCAAGACCAAATTTCTAGACCTAGAAAGGGCTCAAAGGTCTCTCATCAAAGTTATGTACTTTAAACCCTTTCGTTACTCTACAGACAACCTTTACAAGGTAAGTAATCTTATGTCTGTAAGGAAATTATACTTTTTGAATATAACCATACATCTGCACAAGGCCCTGTCATTTGATCCATCTAAGCTAGATAAAAGACGTAACGATATTGTGGCCCACTCCAATCGGGTCCGTACGGTTTTTGCCAGGCGCCAATATAACACTCAATCTACTTATATTTATAACAAATTGAACCTCATACTGAATATTTACCCAATGTTGAGGTATGAATGCAAAAATACATTAGTTGAATGGTTAAAAGCACAAACATATGATGAAATTGAACTTTTACTAACCAGAATTTGCTAAGTAGAACCTGTAACCAATTTTAACATACATCAACCGATTAATCATTACCTCACATACACCTACTCACACCACGCACCCCGCACATCCACCTTCCACACACATACACACACTCACACACCACAAACATTATACATACATGAACTTGCTATAATAATTTTGTAACATCCTTGAACCTAATTTATTTTTACTTATTTCTTATTTCTTTTTTTTTTTTTTTGTTTTTTAATTATGTCTCAACATTGTAAACTGTAACCCATGGGAAGTTGCGAGGTAACCCCATCACAAGTATCCTTATAACTTAACGGGGCTGCCTCAATTTTGTGCTGTAGAACAATTTTGTATGAGAAACAATAAAGACTTTTTGTTTTTTTTTTTGATTTACTAACATCATGTGGATCAAGGTCTGAATTTAAGCTTGTATTTTTTATTTCACTTTTTAAATGAATTTGTCATGTCATGATGTGGTTTGGATACAATACAGTTTGTGAAAAGACGTGTTTGATAAGGGAATGAAGTAGATTAAAAACTCATGTTTTAGTTCTAATAACCACTATAGTTCCATTCGTGTATACGTTACCTTGACCTTGTATAGTTGACTTGATTGATAACTGCGTTAGATACACTTTAGCAGGCTATAGAGGGCGTTCGCTAAAGTGTATTTTTAATTACGTTTTGTTGGTAGGTACCTTAATCATACCATTAGATTATGGTTTTATTTTGAACTAGTTTTTGACTAGTAATCACCCAAACCGATAACACCAATTATAGCAGATTTTCTTTTTGAAGACACCTTTTATAGGACAGCATATTGGTTATTGTTTCAATAAATTACTTCAACTCAATGGTGATAAAAAGATTTCGCAGTCCTCCGAAAAATTCAGCCTAATTCTTAAGTCTAGAACAAATCCGCTGGTTAAAAATAAAAGCTACTTAGTACATAAAAACAAACAAGGGGAACCAATAACAAAGTATCAATAATTAATTCAACTCAATTTCTTTCTGTAACTTTTTAAGTAATCCCCGAAAGCTTTTTAAGTAGAAAACAATACTGAGTGCTAAGTTACTTCGTCGTCCCTTTTGCTTCCCACGTTTTACTTAGACAATGTGTTGGAAACTATTAACTTTATGTCATAAAAAATGCTGGCTATGCCTTTTGCTAGACATAGCCAGCATTTTTTATTTTTTTTTATAACAAAGTGGATGGAATCTGTAGTCTTCTCTCTACATAATTACAAAAATAGCTCATTCTGTAGTAAAATATTAACTGGTCTACGATATTCATTTTGTTTATTTTATTAACTAGCTGTGCCCGCAACTTCGTTCGCGTGCATGTCAGTTGTTATTTTTTTTTAAACGTTGCCCCACACTAGTAATTTCTCCTGTATCGTGGGTGCGGATACAAACATTTAAACTAAATACATAAATAAAATAAAAAAACTGACAAACACAAACAGCCAGACCCGGAACAACTACTTGCAGGTCATACAAATATTTGTACCGTGTGGGGATCGAATCGCGACACGTAACGCAGCCGTCAATCGCTTAACCACTGCGCCAACCGTGCCGTCTAGGTTTCTAGGGTTTTAGTTTTTTTGCGCGGAACCCTAGCTCTTTTTCTTGGATAAAAGCCTGAATTACGCTTTATAACATCAGCTATCTGCCAATGAAACTCCCGTCAAAATCGGTCCCGCCGTTTCGAAGATTAGCCGGAACAAACAGATAGACAAAAACTTTAATTTTTTTTTGTTATAGGTACCGTATATACTTGCTTATGCATTTAGTAAAAACCTGTTATTTTGACATTACAAACAGAAACTTCAATTTTATTTATTTGTTTAGATTACCTACCAACTTATATTTACAGTGTGTACTACACATATTATCGGTCAATACTAGTAGTTACACATACAATCATAAAATTAGGTTAAATTTGATAAAATTAGAAAATATTAGATGAAATTATTAAAAAAATAAACAAAATTATACGGTAGCGGCGACCACTGTCTGAGATTCGGTAGTCGATTTTAACAAGTTTCGTCAACCCCAAAATTAATTAATTAAAATAGTTTAATTTAATTAATTAATTAGTTAATGTTTTAATGTTCCTACCCCAAAAGATTTTTTTGGGGTAGGCACATTAAAACATTAACAACTGCGACTGTCGCCAGCATATCAGGTAAAAACTGTCTTTCTCCAAATAATTTTAACCTTAAAGTGTTGAAGGTTAAGTTCAAAATCGATTGAGAAAATTTTACAGTTTGTGGTAACTTGACCAGCTGCTGTGTGCACGTTAGTTATCTTAAAGTAGTAGGTATTATATAGAGCTATGATATAGTTCTTACTTTTATTTATACTCCTTGCGAGATGTTTATTTATGCGTTTACTCTCCTAGAGTGTCGTCATCATCTTTGCAGCTTTTTATCCTAATTAATATTATAAATGCGAAAGTAAGTTTGTTTATTACGTTTTCACGCTGAAACGGCTGAATGGATTTAAATGAAATTTGACACATGGATAGACCATGACCTGGAGAAGGGCATAGACTACTTTTTATCCCGATATTCCCACGGGATCGAGACTTATGCGGGTGAAACCGCGGGGCACAGCTAGTGACAGTTAAAATAGGGGGGGGGGGGGGGAATTTAGTTTACTATTATATGTACCTCTGCCTAACTCTTCAGGGATTGCAGGCGTGATGTTGTGTTATAAAATTATATAATATAACATCACGCTTGTATTCAAAGCAGAGAGGTATCTATAGTACACCTACATTACTCCAGTTAAGAGCCACATAATAATTCTTATAACGGGTGTAAAAAGACACTTATCGATGCTCAAAGTCACTTGCACTCCCCGTCATTGTTATAATTTTTTTGTACTGGACCATACCTGGGAACCTTCTGGTTACGGAGATATTAAAGGTCATAATTCCAACTTTTACGGATATTTTTTTACCAAAACAAGTTTTTAATGTCACTAACACAACTTTAAATACCCTCACGACCCCTGTGCCGTTGCATGCACCCATAAGCACAATGTTTTGCGAGCGTTACGATGCGCACTACCGCAAACAGCGATTTTGCACACAAAAAATAAAATTATTTTCCCAGCAATTATTTTTGTGCTATTTTACTTAGTTTGATGTACAGAATGCGTAGTTGACGACTATGTGATGAGTCTTTATAAACCTTGTATTTTATAAAAAAAAAACTGCAAAGCTATTGTAAAACCTTTGTTTGAAAATTTAACGATTAAAATCACTTTTTGAAAAGATTTTCATTTCATTCTGGCCTGTTGCAAACAGAAGGATAAAGCATTAAAGGACTTACAACACGTTAAATCTAGGATCTTTACACTCAGAAGCATTCTATTCGTTTTCCGATATTTCCGGTCATTGGAGAGATATTGTTACATTTTATGAAAGCAGCTTTACAGTGGATTTTAGCAGGTTAAGCTGGTAGTCACTGTGTGGGTAGATAAAAAAACAGTTGAGACAAAATTGTGGAAATTTTATTTCATGCGACTTTATTCGATAACATTTTTAGCTTGCAGCCAAGATAAAGTAAAAGCAAGCAAATAAAGAAAATGCTCATCCAACCATTGACATAAGATCATACCAGCTTTGTGCTGAATTCAAACGTTACCTACTGAAACAATGACTTATAGAGACGCGTCGGAGCACATCAGGGCACATAGCTACCTACTATAAAGCTACCATTTACTGAGTACGTCTTTCATTGACATGTGCCCTGGCAGTTGAGAGTAAGTTATGCTCATTCAAATGTCTCGCTGATGATGGCGAGATCATTTGGTTCACTTCAAAATGGTTGGGCTGAATGTTGCTGAACCATGCGTCATTGTAAAAATAAAAATTATTTAAGATGTGTTTGCTCTTGACTCTAGTCTAGGTTAGTGGTGAAAGAGACAGAGTCGACGGTGGAGTGAGCTTACCTAGAAGAAGCCTGTTCACTCTCACTTTGGAGATATTAGGGTTGTATGCGTTCGGAAACACAGACGCAGAGAGTTCCATTCTTGTGCTGTGCGCATTATAAAACACATTTGGAAACGCTTACTGCGAATTTGTAGAATAGCAACTCGGTAAGGATGGTAACTTGCAGTGCGTCTAGATGACCGATGGAGGAAGGGGGCCGGTGGAATAAGGCCGCGGAATTCTTGGGCTCATTCACCGAAGTACAATCTGTAGAAGACCGACAAGCAGGCAACCTTGCGGCGATGAGGCCGAAATTAAAAAAAAATAGAAATTAAATCGATTATCAAAATAAAAATCAGCTATTACAATACCTATGCGGTTAAAATGCATGGCCCAGCATTTTTTTTTTTTTAAATAACCGACCATAAATTTCTGCGCTAGGTGGTTTAGAATAAATATTCAAAGCCAAAATTAATATATTTACTAATAAAGCTTAAGCTTTGCTTAAGTCACTCATACTTACCTGAGTCGATCATGCGTACGATAGTGGTACCGATAGTGAAAAACAAGACAGGTGACTCGTCTGACAAAACTAACTATCGGCCCATCTCGCTTGCGATTGTAACTGCCAAAGTACTTGACAGTATCCTAAATGGCATTCTCGAACAATATGTGGACTAACATGATGCGCAGTTTGGTTTTAGGTCAGGATTGTCCACTGAAAGTGCCATTCTAAGCTTAAAGCATACTGTCAGGTACTATACTGAGAGGAAGTGAAAAGTACGCGTGCTTCCTTGACTTATCGAAAGCTTTTGACCTTGTTGTATATGACCTTCTGTGGGATAAGCTAGGAGGTGCGGGTGTGAGGAGCCGCGCCGTGCCCTCATCTCAGAAGTAGGCAGTGACTTGTCGCTGCCGGCCGTAGTCGAGTCGATGGTCGGCAACGACGAGTCCTGGGACGCGGTGGTTTCCTTCTGTGAGACAGTCGTCTCGCAGAAGGAGGCTGCGGAAAGGGAGAGGGAGATCTCGTCCACTCACCCGGCCCGCAGAAGGCGCACCGGGCGTCGGCGGAGGGCGGACAACGCCCTCTTCCAGCCCCCCTAAATGGGTCCAGGGGCGACGGACTCGGGGACGTCTGTCGCCCCCCATACACCAGGACTCGAGGTGGCGGCGCGTAGTGTTCCACGCGCGCCCGTCTTAGACGTCGCGGGGGGAGTCAAACACCTCACTCCCCCCCAGACCCGGAGTGGCCCGTAGTGGCGGGCCGGCACCAGTCGGGGGTTGCGGAAGGATCGTACGTTCCCGCGACCCCCGGCGAAGGTGTGAGATGGAACACCGGGGTGGTTTTTAGTCAGTAAGAGTCTGACAGACCCCGCCGTCCGCCCCAGGGCGGCGGACATCCATGAGGACTTTCCACCCTGGAAACAAAAAAAAAACAGACAAGGTGGGTTGAGTTCACCTCTTCTGTTTAATTTGCACGTCAACCGGCTACTTGAGAGACTCAGCGGCACTCATGTCGGATGCTATATCGACGGTACCAGTGTCAACAATATTAGTTATGCAGATGACATGGTGCTGCTGGGTCCCTCGATAAACGCATTGAGGAAACTACTCTATATATGCGAGCAATATGCTGAAGCACATGGACTAAAATACAATTCCAAAAAGAGCGAGCTGCTGATCTTCAAAGCAGGCAAACATCGACCTACCCATGTGCCTGCAGTATACCTCAATGGCGTTGCAATAAAGCTGGTGGACAAATTTAAATATCTGGGGCATATTGTGACGGATGACCTCAAGGATGAAGAGGATATAGAGCGGGAACGCAGGGCGTTGGCGGTGAGAAGTAATATGCTTGCTCGCAGGTTCGCTCGATGCATCTCAAGTAAAGATAACGCTCTTTAAAGCGTATTGTCAATCTTTTTACTCGAGTGGCCTGTGGGTGAGCTATACGCGACGATCTTATGACACCCTGCGTGTTCAATATAACAACGCTTTCAGAATGTTGTTAAGGCTACCGTGACGCTGCAGTGCCTCTGGGATGTTTGCAGAAGCCCACACGGACGGCTTCAAGGCCATAATTCGCAAAAAAATGGCTTCTTTGCTGCAGCGTCTACGGGGGGCTAAAAATTGCATTCTGAAAGTCATTGCTGCTCTTTTTGACTGCCCCATTCAAACACACTGGGTGAGGGTAGTGAATGGTTTTATATAGTAGTCTGCTTAAAGATAAGTAGGTACTAACAATACTAATATAATTGTAAGCTAATATTGTTGCTAATATTTACTAACAAGATATGGATTTTAATTATCTAAAATAAATGAATGAATATGAAATAAAAAATACTAAAACAATTTTTATTAAGAAAATGCTATTACTGTATAAACGAATATTTAAACGACAAAATATAGGTAATAATGGGATGTAAATGGGTGTAGTGCTGGTGGATCGATTTATTCTGATTTAATTAAATTTTATTTATTTTGTTTTGATTGATTTGATTTAATTTGACTTAGATTTATTTTATTTTGAGTTGATTTTATTTTATTTGATTTTATTCTACTTGATTTGATTTTGTTTTACTTTATTTGATTTTATTTTTGTTTAATTATGAATGTATGGACAGAAGATAGTTAAATGATTGCAAAGCTTTCCCTCTCCTACTATTTCTTGCTGTGCCCGACAGGGTCCATAATGATCACATATAATTTTAAGTTACCACCTAAGTACCATTCAATTTATTTAGATATTCAGTAACAATTCACATTGCGTTCGAATATAATACAAGATGAAACATTAACATATTAACAACATTATTAGATGTAGGTACAAATATATTATAAGGATACATGCAATCCCATTTAAATTAGAAAATAAGAATCCTACTTATTGTGGAATGTAAATAAAATATTGAGTATTGAGTGCTGAATTCATGCTTACAGTTTACGTGTCGATATCCATAGTATTGCAAAACTGCGACCAATAAACTCCTTTTTCTTTAAAAAATAAGGTGTCACAAGAGCCCTTAAAATTCTTCTAAAATATTTTTCGTTCCGCACCATTGGCTCCGTGGACTTTAAGTTAAAGCTAACAGTGTCGATAGGCCGTGAGACTTGCTCCGTACTTTACGTGCCTAGACTGATAATGCTCCTGAAAATGTCGCGAACTTCGTGAATTATTGACACAGCAACACTTTATTATTAGATATGAATCGATTTTATATTTCACGGTGTTTTGAGCCTTGTGAAGTGATTTTAGCTGCGAAGAATATTTGTGGGGGAATGAAATCATAAATTGTTAGTTAACTTGTTTAAATATTTTCTATAATGATAGCAATACTTTGCGGATGTCAGAAATAAGGTCAGGTCCTAGAACGAAAGCGGGACGTAACCGTATCGTAAATTTGAGCTATTTTTGAATCGAAAATACAATTACCTATCTTCGAGCATTTTGGTGATTTTTTTTTGCGACATGCTCTTTAAGTATCACCCATTCATATGAATAAGGTTTTAAAACTTAGTTAATATTATCTGCGAAATGAGTATTTTAAATTTTAAAATAGTACGAATAAACACGAAGATTCAGCGTGTTAATGTTAGGCCCATAGTACAACTTTGGACGTAACCACCTTCATTTGATGTTTTAATTAAAATAGGTTCTGTGATAAAACTGAGATTTGATAGTAAATAGATTTTTTCATCTCAATATGGAACCTTACTGCCTGCCGCTTTGCCCCCGCTAGAGGGCACTGTTGCTCTAGATAACAAAAAGGTTAAAGTGATTTTTCTTTTTGTAAATAGTTTTAATATTTAAATACATTGTAAGAGCCCGTACTATCGCATTAGGTAATGAAACCTGTAATGATAGTTATAATGGGGATAAGTACATAAACAACATAATCAGAAAAACAACTTATAGGCTTCAGTAATCAATGGTTATAATGAAAATAAATGTAGCCGCGCGCCTGCTTGCTTTGTTTACCTCGTGTCAATGTGGCGCCATCTGCTGTTTCAGCTTTGCGTAATATTCCCTATTCATAAATTTTGCATCCTAATTAGGTAGCTGAGGACAGCTTCCATACTGTTGCTTCCAAAATTAAACGAAAGGTTAGCCCTTATCCACTGTTCAGCGAATACCCTGCTATTTCTGTAAAAAGATTAACAAAAAATAATATTCACGTGTAAGGAGGTAAAACATAAATGGATAAATCGCCAATCGAATAGCCAATCAAATTGGGCTAACCAGTCTAAAGATGGATACCTTTTTTTGAGGGTGGGATATCATCAAATAAGTTCTCCCGCTCTGGGCGGAGCGGGAAGGCGTGTCAGACTCTTACTGATTATAACCCACCCGTGTTCCTCCAGTTGCCTGTCCAGGGGCCACGGTAACCCATTCGGACTTTCCCGCAATCCTGGCAGGCATCGGCCCTAGCAGACCCCGTCATTGGTGCTGACATCTCTTTGAGGCGCGCGTGGAATAGAACGCGCCGTCTAACCAGGCCTGGTCCTTATCGGACGGCGAGCTACCCATTGCTCGCCGTCCGCAAGCCCGCGCCTACGATTGTCGGGAACCAGCTTGGGATTCCCGACGCCCGGGGCGTCTCCTGCGGAAAGATGGATGACTAGTACGTAACACCTTGACAATTCAAAAGTGCCTATAATTGGTTTATTTGAAATAAATGCTTTGAGTTTCAGTTGGGCAGAAATTATGAATAATACTATACCAGATGCCCAATTCTGGTTACAAAAAAAAAATAACAAAATCTAGATTTGATATAATGTAAACTATTAACTTGTGAACATTGGGATAGATTTAATCTATAATCTAGATATACATATAAAAAAAACATACCTATAAATATCTAGCCTTGAATTCACAATCTGAAAACGACAACGTCTCCAAAACTGTAAACACAAAACAAAGAAACTACTACAATAATTTCCATTTCCTACCATCCTCAAATCTTGAATTTAATTATACAATCTGCCAAAACAAGCCCAATATTTCAGCCTTCAAAGTAAATACCTTTATTGTTTCGAACACAATTCTAGGAACAGCCGTGACCTTCGAGCTGTCTCAATAAATCATCTACAGCGAAAATATTCTTTTACGCTATCATGATCCTTGAATATTTCACGTCGTCGTCCCAACTCCAGCGGTGCCCTTTAAGAGGTGCTACACATTTTTCGGGTGTTTGGTTCGGCATATTATGGAACAGCACAGCGGTGAAATCGAATGTACTGGGTAAATGATAAATGATTTTTCATCCCACCATCTCGGAAAGAGTATTTTTAATCTTCAATATCTGAGTGGAAAAGCCGTTTTTATTCTCTAGAGGATAAAGTAAATTGAATTTAGAACATCGTGTGCACTAAGTTTGTGAATTAAAAAAAACATTAAACCTATTTACTGCTACCTCTATGGTGCCGAATATATCATACAACTTTTTTTTAATTTGTTAAAAACTCAGACTCGGAACCTTCTTGGTGTTCTTTTTTCAATTTGCTTTGTACGCGGTTCTTTACGCGGCATTTTTTCACGTCATTGTTAAACCTTATATTAAAAACAAGAAACTTGAAAACAAGTGAAAAAACTAAAATGAGTGATTCTAGCGACGAGGAAGTTTGCTTGACGCCAACAGAATTGACTGAAACTGTTAATAATGCGCAAATGAGCTTTCTCCCTCAACAATCACGCGAGAAGTATTTAAAACAGTACGATATGTTCAACACGTGGCGACTAGCAAAAGGAGCCAAAACTTTCTCAGAAAACGTTTTGCTGGCATATTTTATAGAATTATCCGAGAACAAGAAAGCAAGCACTCTATGGAGTACGTATTCGATGCTAAAAGCAACAATAAAGATGAAAAAAGACAAACATATCGATACCTATCCTAAATTAGTGGCATTTTTAAAAAGAGCCTCATCTGGTCATCAACCAAAAAAATCGAAGGTTTTCACAGTATCTGATATTGAAAAGTTTCTTAACGAAGCACCCGATTCCGTATATTTGGCGGCAAAAGTAAGTCAGTTGCACATTCAGTATCTACTTAAGTATATTAATCTCAATTAAATAGTATACTTAGTAGATGTTGATAGGCATAATTATGCGTTCATATCAATTTTATTCATTTATCTACTACAATACTCTTTACGTTACAGGTTGTTCTTATTATTGGAATAAACGGAGCATGTCGAACTAATGAACTAACACAACTTAATGTCAAAAACATTGAGAAACATTCAGATGACTTACTATTAATTAATTTACCTAATACAAAGACAAAAAGAGACCGCAACTTCGTCATTCGCAAGGAATACGTAACGATTGTTGAGAAATATCAAGCCTTACGCCCGCCTAACACTCCAATCAATCGATTTTTTCTACAGTATCGCAATGGAAAGTGTGTTAGACAGCCTATGGGTACTAATAAAATTGGCAGTATCCCACGAGAAATAGCAACATTTCTTGAACTTCCAGAACCCCTGTTGTACACGGGTCATTGTTTCCGACGAACTTCAGCCACACTTTTGGCTGATTCCGGAGCTGATCTCCTGTCCCTTAAGCGCCACGGAGGCTGGAAGTCCAATGCAGTTGTAGAGGGATACATAGAGGATTCCATCCAAAATAAGTCTAAAATATGTGAAGGCATCGTAGGAGCCATTACACTGAAAGAGCCTCAATCGGATCCTTGGACTGGCCCTTCTACATCAAAAATAAGCCGTTATGAAACACCTAACCATCTCCCTCTCTCTCCAACATTCACGCCAAGGGAATCCGATGAATCGGTACAACTATTAAGTATGACAGATAGTTTACCGAAAAACAGTACACAAGTGACTAACACCAATATTACCAAACAAAAATATTACACTCAATTTAAATAACTGTAGCAACGTTACTTTAAAATTTTCTTAATTATACCTTAGTATTATTTTGTTATAATTTAAAGATTATTCTGTAATACTTACCTGTCATAATGTAGTAATTAATACCTAAACTGAAATAAAAGTGTACCTATCTTGTGATTGTAAACGTTTTTTTTTTGCATTTAGTCATTTCCTCGCTGAGGTGGAATGAAAAGTTACGTGTTGCACTCGAGTGCAAAGATTTTTCACCTCGTGCTCTTTTGATTCCCTCGCTAACGCTCAGGATTCTAATTTTGAATCACTCGCTGCGCTCGTGATTCAATTTTAGAATCCTTCGCTTGCTCGGTCATCAAAATTGAACACGCGGTTAAAAAGCAACTTTGCACTCTTGTATAACAAATAACTATTATTTCTGTAAATAAGTTTGTACAAACACTTTTACACGTCAATCATATTTTGTTTAACTAGTCGAGGCCGGCGTTTCCTATTGTTAGCAATCGTGCAGCACAACTGAGAACTTAAGGAGCTCAATAATACCAAAAACAGGACATTTGAGTAAGCCGCATAAATTATTGAAACTGCCAGATCATGATTAAACTAAGAGAGAAAAATACAAAAAAAGCAATCACCGACATAGTCTTACATTCACAATAGTTAAAATAATATTATAATACTTTACAAAGTAAATACTCATGTCATAGTATATATAAAATTCATCAATGTCAATGTGTATATAAAAATCCGGACATAATCTTTGAGGACCATGTAGATTGGTGTCTGAAATGGACTTTTGAGGAAAGAACCACACAAATTAAGTGGTCCTGTCCAGTCAGTGCACGCATTTGTCAGTAACCATGCAGCTCAACTCAGAACTTAAAAAGAACCAAAGACCAAAGTCGTCTGTCTTACCAAAGAGACGACATTTGGGTAGGCCGCATAAACTACTCAAACTGCCAGAACATGATTAAAACTGGAACAATGGTGTAAGGGATATCGACGTGCAAACTGTTACCATGAATAAAATACGCTGGGGTTCTAGACTTATGTACTGAACATGGGTCTAGAACCCCAGCGTAGGAACAAAAAATACAAAAGGGAAAGAACTACATGATCAAAATGTGTGGAACAGCTGACCGATGACTGTGTTTATTATGTGGGCATAAAATGTTCGGGAAAAAGCCGCTCGGCTTAGCTCGAATTGAGTCAAGCAGACCCAAACATGATTCAGCGAGGTTAGATGCCGATCTAAGAATGAGAATGAAAGCGAAGTAATTGCTTCGGGTCAGCTTTGCTATTCAACAAGTAAGTACTGCCAAATCATGTGCCGACCCGAACAAATACAAATACAAATACAAATATTCTTTATTGTGGTACATAGGTAAGCAATAAGTTGTTACATGTTTCCGAAATTGTACACAGCTATGACCCGCCATAATGGCGTACAATAATTTTAAGGTAAGTAACATTTATAACATAGGCACAGCACAATCAAATAGAAAATTGAAATAATAACAATTTGAAAATATAATAAACGAAATTTTTTTTTACATGTCAAGGCAGCAATTAAATTATCGAGACATAAATTATAAATGCAGT
Source organism: Brachylomia viminalis (assembly GCA_937001585.2). Taxonomy (NCBI): domain Eukaryota; kingdom Metazoa; phylum Arthropoda; class Insecta; order Lepidoptera; family Noctuidae; genus Brachylomia; species Brachylomia viminalis. The sequence continues at coordinate 20,054,389 of OW443299.2, forward strand.
TAGAATTAAATAACCCAAATTAAAAAGTATACACATATTACTCATCAGGGGAACAATTAAAGTTAAATGACATCATCGAGATAATCCTTCAGAGTGTAGTAACATTTGTCTACTAACAATTGAAATAATTTCTTTTTATAATTGTGCAAGTCTAAATCTTTAATTGTCTTTGGCAATTTATTATATATGTCAGGTATTAGATAAAAAACACTTTTGTGGAAAAGAGCAGTTTTGTGGGGTTCACGTGTCATTTTGTCTTTATGTCTGGCTCTATTACTAAATTTGAAACGGTGAATATTTAATTTAGCGAAAATGGCACATTCGTAAATAAACATACAGGGAAGTGGTAGTATTTTTAGTTTCTTAAAATGTGGAACACAGGTGTCTTTTGAATCAATGTTTACGATTGATCGGATACACCGCTTTTGCGCCTTAAAGGCTAGGTCTTTGTTGGTCGAATTGCCCCAGAACATAAGACCGTACCTCAAAATGGAAGAGACATAACCATGATATGCACTAAGAACAGCAGATTTGTCTGCTATTTTACTTAATTTATAAAGGGCATACGACTGTTGATTTAAGCGTTTACAGACATAATCTATGTGATTTTTCCAGTTAAGTCTTCTGTCAATATGTAGCCCCAAAAACTTTATTTCATCTATTTCATCAATATTTGTATCTTTGAATGTTATGTTTAAATTTGGCGATGCTAGAAAATTTTGTCTAAATTTCATAATTTTTGTTTTTGACAGATTTATGTTTAAATTATTAGATGATAGCCAAATGTGTAGAATCCCTAATAAATCTCAGCACCTTATAAAAATGTACGGTGTGTTTGGTTGTGTTGTTTATCCAGAAATCCAATGGTATCAAATATATCGATCCTTGAAAGAGGACGTTGAATATACCAGAGGCTGTAGGGTATCTAAATATGTGGGACACAAAAATAGCAAGGCGGGTGACGTCACAGATTTTGGGTAAGTTTAAGGGCTATGCATACTGTATATTGCAAAATTTATTACATTCTAGTATAAATATCTAAAAATTATAACATTATTTTGGGCCTGACTTACGGTGGCCGAACATCCAAATTAGCAAATTAAGCAGGTAGAGTACTTTATACAAAAACCGCAAACAAGACCCACAGGAATTCAGTATTAAAGCTGATGCAATAACAGTGCATAAAAAATATCCTTGGAACAATATAGTTTTTCTACAAAGATAAAGATTTTTCATCCTACAAGCATCGATCTCTACATATTACCATATTTTCCGTATAAGTTTAGAAGCAGTGATTAGAGAGGTATGAGAATTTGACACATGCCAAGTTTTCTATTCCTGTTTTATCCAACACTAAAAGCGTCGAAATTAAACGTGGTTCGCTTCATAATTTCTGTATGACGTGCATCGTATATGTGGACTCTATCGATCGATCGTTTGGGATATTTTCGTGAGATCAGCTCAGGCCTAGAGGTCAATGGACTCAGGAATTAGGATTGATCCGTGAATGAGCTAGGCCTCCGCCGCGCCGCGCGCCGTTGTGATAATATTTAGGTGTACTTTGGGGAATAATACTATTAGGGTTATAGTGTTTAGGTACATGGCAGGGGTTCTAGCCTGCGGTGTAGTAACGCAATTATGTCAGGATGGCCGTTTGGCCATTGTCAATGAATGGCCAAACGGCCATCCTGACAAAATAATCGTTACGGTTGATTTGGACAGTTTTGGTAACATGTTATTGAAAGTCGTCTTTATGGTTTTTCGATAGAGTGACAAAGACACTCCATTGAAAAAAAATGTATTTGTTTTTCTCGATTTGTACATCAGGGCAAGTCGTCAATTGTTCTGTAATCTCAGGTAATCTCCAATTTATTCATTTTTTTGACCACTGACATGCCATTATGAACTAAGGCACATTGGTGATGGTGGGAGAGTAGTGGTAGCCTAGTGGTAACGGCCGCGACTTACGACTTGTAGGTCGTAAGTTTGAACCCTTAAGGCGCTTTACTTCGTGTAATTTCTTTCATCACCACTGTTCTCAAAATGGTGAAGGAAAACATCGTGGAAACCGATGTCCTAGGACCAAAAATTCGAAGACATGTGAAAAATTAAACATATTTCCGTCTCTGTCATCTTAAAACGATTGACAGAAACAGAACGATATATTAAATACGTTTAGCGCTAAATGCATTTTTAAAGAAAGAAAATTATAAGTTAATAAACAAAATTATGTACAGGTAGGTATGTAAAAATAATCTAAAATAATTAAGTACATTTTGCAGTTAAATTAATAGTTATTTAATAGATAAGCGAAATGTCAGTATTTTAAATCACTTAAAACAAGGCTTCCTCTCTCCTACCCTTTTGCTGTGCCCTACAGGGTCCATAATGATCTAAATTATAAAGTTATCACCTAAGTACACATTATGGTAAAGCAATAAAGATATTGAGTATTGAGTATAAAATAAATGTATTAAACCTAAGTACACAATATTCACACAAAAACAGAAGAAACTTAAAATTGTATTAAGTGCATCTCGGCTACGCCAAATAGCCCCAGTTCAGCATAAATGTTAGGAACTAGTGCCTGACGCTGGTTCTCAACTGGAGCCATCATTCATTTCATTTAGTGATTTATGGTACAAGCGGACCTTAAAATGGTTGTAATATTGACCAATCATTGAAAATAGTAGACTTGGCCTCCTAAAAGAAGTGTAACAAGGATGATCCAGAATTCATCATAATGAAAAATTATATTATTACTGTCTTATAGGATAGTTGTTAGGAAGATAGACAGTAACGTCGGCAGTGTCGGGTAATCCCGATGAAATTGCAATCACCTATCAATCGGTTAAAGAGTTGCTATTGTGGTAATTTTCTCCCTTTAACAAGTCTGATAATTTTTTATTTTCAATATACTTGTAATTGTACGAAAAGCGAATACAATGCGAGGTCAGCTAAAACTTGAAATGTGTAGCTTGATATGTCGCCTTGTGTTTATACGATGACGATAAAAATGGTATCTGCCTATGAATATTGTATTTTTAGAGACCCGCAGTCGTAAAATATGTCCCACCATTTAGTTTTCAGCTACATTATCCATAAAATTCCGGTTCCGTAACATACAAAATATAGACGTACTATTTGTCCGAAATTTTAACAAACAACAAAGTTTGTAATCCGTGAATTTATAGCGGACATTTTTAATATAAACGCGGGCGTGTGAATGAATTCATAACTTTACCGCAGTGTTACTTTATATGTCGTACTTTATACAGTTGGTCAAGAATTTTGACATTGACAGTTTTGGTATGCAGCTTCATACATGGCCCGCTTGTACCAAAAGTTTGAGTTAAATAAATAACTCGAGGTTTACTAACTCAGTGTTAATGTTTTAAATTTTTAACTCACAGTATAAATTGCACCAGTAAAAATTAACCCAGAGTCAACTAACCCGAGTCTTGTCATGTTCATTTGTTATGTTCATTCATTCTTTTTACAACCGGCAAAATATGGTAGATCGAAAGCTAAATTAATTAGTATACTGCTCTCTCTCGCTCCACAGTACTTTGAATAAGTCTATTCCTTTATGTCAGATTAGAAATTACACATGGTTCTTTGTCGCGTTATATTGACTGTCGTGACTTGAGCGTGTTGCATTTGCATTGTTGTTTATACTTATTATTTTGTGAAAATAAATTAGGCGGACGCGGAAGATCTTCAAAATGGAAAAAAAACCTCGGTTACGCGGTTCATTCGACTTCATTCGCACATGAGTACAATCTATTGCCCCAATGATACGTGGAAATCGTGCAATCTGGTAAAATTCCAATGCCGTCTGCCTTTGCTCTTCACCAGTAGTTGGCATAAATAAATTGTGGATATAACCGAGCTATAGCATCACTGACCTTATGTATGATCCTGCATGCTGTTGACTCATGTACCCCAATGACATCTCCGCAAGTCAGTAATTGACTTCCAGTGGCGTAAAACCGTAATGTACATAGTAGTTGGTTCATAGGTGATACAGCCTCACTGGAAAAATTAAATTAAACAATACTTTATATAGGTACCTATTATTAGTTGTATTGTACCTACATATGATACACTAGCAGCGTAACAACACATAGTAGGTCATTATAATTGCACTTAAATCCAATATCCAGTCTATTTCACACTAATTACTAAAAACGTAATGTCGGTCACATGTAGGTACTTACTTTTTATTCGCATTTGTATATTGCAATCTATTTTCAATTTTATCCAATAAATAGAGAACAGTTTCTTCTTGTAGACGAAATCTTCTATGAAAATTTTTGTCTCTTTGTGAGTAAAAATGGTCAGTCCGTTCCGCAATTCTTCTGTTATAAAAGTCTGAACTAATGTATTCGATGATCTCTTCATCATCATCAGACAACAACCATCGATTTAACATTTTCAGGACAAAATAAAACCGATATCACTAAATGCAACAAACACAAATTTTGACATTACTAACCCACAGTTAGTTGACTAAAAATTTAAGGAAGCTGCATTACTGAATTGAATAGCGTGTAGACCAATGACTAAGCTTTAGGCTACAATAGAAGGCCGGTTTAAAGCCATAAATTACCAATGTGATTTAGGCACATATATTGGCCTAGTAAGTAGGTACCTAATGATATTTAAGCAGTCTACCAATACTAGATTACCATAGTCTAACAAATGTCAAAACGCACTTAATTGTAATATGATGATCCAGCACCCCCTTTGCATAGCACACTTTCTTTTACAATCCGAAGGATTTTGAAGGAAATTTATTATTGATTGTTATATAATATGTTTGAAAAATTTGTCTGTTCGACAACGTAAATAATGCAATGAATGTTGTCGAATTGTCAAAATGAAAGGCATTGCCATTGTCAATGTATTAAGCAATTACCCCGCTGCGCTGGTTGCTCAGAACCTCTATACGCCTCAGAGATGAGATATCGCATCGAACAACTGAATGGATTAGTTAGACGGTGACATAACGTTGTGTTCAGAACTTTATAATATTTCGTTGTTACAGAAATAGAGTGAACGAATTAAAAGTTTCAAACAATATGAGTCCGTTTCTGTATTGTTTTGATTATATTGTGGCGACGTAATTATTGTGTACCGAAACCTATTGGGTTATTAGGGTCTAATTTACTGAGAAACTGTTAATGCATGCGATACTATCCTATGTCATCATTCTCCTTTTTTTTATTTTTTTTTGTGGGTGGGAAATCATCATGGGTGGAGCGGGAGGGCGTGTCAGACTCTTAGTGATTAAAACCCACCCGTGTTCCTTTAGTTGCTTGTGCCAGGGGCCGCGGTAACCCTTTCGGACTTTCCCGCAACCCTGGCAGGCATCGGCCCTAGCGGACCCCGTTGTTGGTGCTGAAATCTCTTTGAGGCGCGCGTGGAACACAACCCGGGCTTGGTCCTTATCGGACGGCGAGCTACCCATTGCTCGCCGTCCGCAAGCCCGCGCCTATGGTGGCCGGGAATCAGCTTGGGATTCCCGACGCCCATGGCGTCTCCTGCAGCGGCTAGGGGCGTGAGGGCGCGAATTTAGCCTCTCCCTCACGCGTTCCACCTTCTCCTTTGCGAGCATTACTATTTCGCAGAAGGAGGTGACGGCATCCCATGCCATCATCATTCTCCTATCCATATCTCAATTTAATTCGGGTCGGTGCTGCATGTCTTCTTCTACCACACTTTTCTATTAGTCTTCATTTATTTATTTATTTTATTTATTATTTATGTACACACAGTAAAATACAAGAGATATGACATAATTATAAATTGAGTACAAAGGTACTGCTTATTTCTTAAGAAATTTCTTCCAGCAGACCTGCGAAAGGAGAAGTAAAAAAGAAACGTAGACAATAGTGTGTGAGAACAAGAAGAGAAAAATATGAATGTGTGAAGTCTAAAGCTAAAATATGAAATATACCTACACATATAATGCTTAAAAAAAATAAGAAAAAAGAATTAACATGTATATTTAAATAAATACATAATGCTAAAATATATAACCATATATATATATATATATATATATACAACATGTAACTTAGTTAACGCACATCCTGAAAATAGTTTGTTCAGAATCGTTTACAGAATCGATTTATATAATTTTTAATATAGGTAATTTTTTATCCCAAAAATAATTAAAACTACGGATATTATTGTCATATTAACCCTGTACAATCAAAACAAATTGAAATGGACCGTAAGTCAAAGTAATAAGACTTTTAAAATCGCAGTTTTATTTGTATTCATAAAAATTCCATCATTCAATACAAAATAAAGAAAAATAAACCTTATTCCAAGAACGTTAACAAATGCATTGTAAACTTAGCGATTTGACCGCACGCACACACTAACAGGAACTGGACAAAGGACACCGATAAACCCACGGAGCAAATACAATTGCTCCGTGGATAAACCACCTACTTACTTTCGTTCCCTTTCAAGTTTAGTCAACTTTCAACATTAGTCACGCGCGGGCAATATTAGTGGAAAGAAGTTACGTAGTTAGTGTTATCAAATAATTCTTTCGCGCGCAATGTCTTTCCAATACACTAATGTTCAGTATACCGAAATGGTGAGGACTTTGGCAACGTGTGGTGATAATGTGGCTCTAGCTTGCAGAACATTTAACCAAAGGTATGGTACAAGAGTGGACCGCAGGACAATGTGAGCTGTTACTCAGCGGCTTCGCGACCACGGAACGTTCCGTCCAAACACAGCCATCGATAGGGGAGCCAACGTGCGTACACGTACTCGTCTTCAAAACGAAATCCTGGACTATTTCGATGAGAATCCCCATGCCAGTACCCGAGAAGCAGCGCCACACTTTGAATGTAGTCATATGCATGTGTGGAGAACACTTCGTGGTGATAAAGAACATCCATTCCACCTCAGAAGATGGTTATTAGAAAATTGGCAGCGGAACATAATTTGGACCGACGAAAGTACATTCACACGCGTGGGGATGTACAATCAACATAGGTAACACACATTTGTGGATGCACGAAAATCCTCACGCATGCAGAGTGGATTCCTTCCAACACCGTTTCTCAGTTAACGTCTGGGCCGGTGTCATTGGTACACACATACTGGGGCCAGTCTTCTTACAAAGATTAACAGGAGACGCATATTTACTGTTTTTACGAGAAACTCTACCTACGCTGCTAGAAGACATTCCTCTTCATAATTTACAAGAGGTATTCTACCAACACGATGGTGCCCCTGCCCATTTCACTAGAAGTGTTCGGCAGCACCTTGATGAAGAGTTTGGAGAGCGCTGGATCGGTCGCGGCGGCCCTATCCAGTGGCCCCCCAGATCAGCTGATTTGACGCCTCTTGACTTTTTTTTGTGGGGACGAATTAAATCGTTAGTTTATTTTAGTGATACAACAAGTGCCGAGGACCTAAAAAATAGGATAGTGAACGCTTTTGAAATAGTGAGAAATGACACTGAAGTGCTTTCTAAATTAAAACATCAATTAAGAAAACGGGCATTAAAATGTATTGAACAAGGTGGTGGACATTTTGAAAGTGTGTTAAAAAGACAACGTCGTATGAGTGTTTAGGCCATCAGTATGTCAGTTATTTGATTTTTTAAATTACTTTAAATATTTTGATTCAATCTTTTAAACATGCCGTCTCTGAATAATGTTGTCGTACCGCCTCTTATTTTCAGCAGTTCATTGCCGATTGGCATTGTATCATATTCAATAAACGAAATTATTCAGAGTCGACAGTCCAAAACCTGAAAAGTGTGATGAAAAGACGCAATCATAATGTTTACTAGACATAGACCGTAAATAAACAATTCTTTTCTCGGACGTCGTCGGTTAATGTTTCATAATTCTTTAACGTAAACAATCGTGTATCAAATTGTCGGCTTTTTCCGTAGTTTCGTTGTGTTGTGTCGAGCGGCGCGGTAACTGCTTGTGCGACTGTGTGCGCTGCGTGCGTAGTAGTATGACCATAAATTTCTCCCAGAATTGGTATAACTAATTTAATAAATAACAATGCATATACATGTTAAATTAAAAATTAAGTGTATATATTATGATTATAACATAATATTCTAATTGGGGTGTTTGAGGGTGTGCGTTAATTACGTTACATGTTGTATATATATATAAATACTCACAGTATAGAGGAAAGGTAATGCTCTTTTAATCGAAATTTTAATAGAGAAATAGTATTTAAATCACGAATGCTAGGCGGGAGTGCATTCCACAGTCTTACAGCATGGACAGAGAAGGAATAAGAATAGTAGCTGGTTTTGTGAGGCTGAGATTTAAGGAGGGATCTCTGGTGTGATCTACATGGTGCCGCGCTAGAGCGAGCGTAAGAAAAACGCTCACGCAGGTAGGAAGGATAAGACGGGTTGTGTAAGATGTTGAAGAGGAGACATAAAATCAGAGTGTTCCAGCGAAGGCGGATTGGGAGCCACTTGAGTTCCTTGCGAAGGTGAGAAACATGGTCATACTTTCGAAGACCGAAAACAAAGCGAATGCACAGATTTTGCAAGCGCTCAAGCTTGTTTAATAGCTCCTCAGTAGCATCCAGGTAGCAGGCGTCGGCATAATCTATAATCGGCTGAATAAGTGTTTGTGCCAAAGAAATTTTAGTCTTCAAGGGCAGAAGACTGAAGGCATTTCAGCGAATGAAAAGAGAAATGTACCTTTCGGCTGACCTCATTGACCTGAGCACGCCACGAAAGATTGGAGTCAATAACTACACCCAGATCTTTAGCGGTATCAATGTAATCAATGCGAACACCATCGAGATATAAAGGCATCAGTGATTTAACATCAACCGCATTGCGAACGAATTTGCTGCCTATGATCATGGCCTGGGATTTAGTTGGGTTAATTTGCAAACCAAATGACTTAGCCCAATCGCTGGCTGCAATTCTGCAATTGCAGAACCCGCGTTAGCTACAGTAAAATGTCGATAAAGCTGCAAGTCATCTGCATAGAGATGAAAACTAGAGGAGATTACTCTGGTAACAGAGTTTATGAAAATTGAAAAAAGAAGAGGAGAGAGAACGCTACCCTGAGGAACACCCTCAGTGAGACTACACCAATCAGAGAACGAATCCTCCAGGCGAACACACTGAGAGCGTCCCCGAAGATAAGAACTGAACCAGGCTAAAGTGGAAGTAGAGAAATTTATAGATTTAAGGAAACCTAGTAAAATGTCGAAATCTACTGAGTTGAAGGCGCTACTAAAGTCAAGCAGTACAAGAACGGTAAGGGACTTATTCTCCATTGCCCAGCGGATGTCGTCAGTCACGTTCAAAAGCGCGGTTACAGTACCCGAGCGAAAACCGGATTGAAAAGGGGATTATTATCGAGTTTGACGTCAAGAAAAATGTTAATTGTCTATGAACTATGTGCTCAAAAACTTTAGAGAGAAATGGGAGAATAGAAATAGGTCTAAAGTGGGTTAATAAAGTAGGATTCTTAGTTTTATGTAAAGGTATTAGTGAGCCTGTTTCCAAACTGACGGAAAGGAGCAAGAGGAAAATGAGTGATTGAAGATGTGAGTGAGAACAGAAAGTAATGAGGAAAGGATAAGAGTAATCATTCTTGAACACAACTTATCATTACCGACTGCTGAGGAAGTGATCGCAAGTATAGACTTCTTAACATCATCCTCAGTAACATCATTAAGCTTAAAGAGAGAGTATTGTGGTAACGGCAAATAAGCAAGACTCTCTAGTGTCGCAGCCTTGACAGACGGATCAAGAGAAAAGGGAAGGAGAGAGAAATGCTTATTGAGAGCGTTGAGGTTCACATCTTTACACTGATTGGCAGGTGACTTGCCTATGCCTACAGACTTGAGAAATTTCCATATATCAGAAGAACAGCGGTTATTGAGTTGGTCGTGGAAATAGCGTCTCTTAGCATCCCGACACAGATGACTGCAGCGATTACGTAGAGATTTGTAATAAGAGAGATTCAAATCTGAAGGTCTGCGCTTATATTTGCTCTTAGCTTTATCCCTGCGAGCCATTAGCTCTTTAATTTGTAGCGTTATCCATGGTGCAGGGTTTTTTTTTTTTTTTTTTTTTTTTTTATTTTTTTTTTTTTTTTAGGATGGGAAATCATCAAATGACCCCTCCCGCTCTGGGTGGAGCGGAAGGGAGTGTCAGACTCTTACTGACTAAAACCCACCCGTGTTCCTTCCTTGGCCCTTTATGTTCCGGGTCAGCGGTACCCCTTTTGGATGATCCCGCTTTCCCAGCAGGCTTGGGCCCTAGTGGGCCCCCTCTTCGATGCTGACATCTCTTTGAGGCGCGCGTGGAACACGTACGCGCCTTCCAGCACGGGCCTGGTCCTGATCAGACGGTGAGCTACCCATTACTCACCGCCCGCAGGCCCGCGCCTACGGTGGCCGGGAGTCGTCACGCGGCTCCCGACGCCCGGAGCGTCCACCGCGGCGGCTTGGACGGGAGACTCTCTCCCTCTCCCGTCCCGCCACCTCCTTAGCTAGCATGACTGCTTCGCAGAAGGAGGCGACTGCCTCCCACTCCCCCTCGCCCCGGACCATGGCTTGAACCAGGGCCGGGCGTGAGAGGTCGCCGCCGCTGCCGATCGCCTCTACGAGGACACGGCGGTGCTCCGCCCATGCAGGGCAGGCCCCCATCGTATGCTCCACCGTGTCTTCGGGGCGATCATCGCAGTGGTGACACCCGGGCGTTTCCTCCCGCCTGATGATGTGCAGGAACCTCCCGAAACATCCGTGTCCGGTGAGGACCTGCGTCAGGCGGTAGGTGAGGACGCCGTGACGCCTCTCTAGCCACTCCTCAAAGAGGGGTCTTACCGCCGCTATCGTGGCGTGCCCTATGGTGCAGGGTTATGTCTAACTTTGACACGTCGGATAGGAGCACGCTGATCATATAAATCGAGAACGGTTGCGTTAAAACAATTCACCTTATCGTCGATGTCATCGATCTCAACCAGAGGGGTCCAATCGAGATCGCCGTCATCACGCTGCAAAGCTTCCATATCTATACCCTTGTAGTTACGGAGATATAAGAGCGGGGACTTACGCTTGGGAACACGTATGCGATACGAAAGATAAATGAGATCGTGATAAGAAAAAGTAGCCGTAAGTTGACCATGGGAAGGAACATTACTAGGAGAGGAGACAATCATAAGTTCTAGAAATGAGGGTGTACAATTAGGAGAATAGTGAGTTGCAGAAAGAGGCAAAACTTGAAGATTGAAAGAGGACAATAGTGAAAGCAGTTTAAGGCAGCGAGTGTCAATTTTAATCAAGCAAGTATTAAAATCCCCCATTAAAATAATGTGCTCATACATGGGGCAAAGATCACTGAGCGTGGAGTCGAGAGAATTGAAGTAGTCAATGTGTAGATTAGGACTGTAGAGCACTGCAAGCAAAACTTTTGTGTGATTTTTCAAGAAACAAGTATTCAGCCGACTCAGAATACCGCGAAGGAGACGAACTAACCACCCTGTAGGGTAAATCAGCACGCAGGTACATAGCGACACCTCCTCCACCTTTGCCGGTTCTATCGTTGCGGATCAAGACGAAGCCAGGGAGTGAGTACTGAGTAGAGAGGAGTGATGGCTTCAAAAAGGATTCCGATATTAAGAGCGCATCCAGATGAGCACTGCTAAAGGATGCCAGAAGGTCAGAATAATGACAAGGAACACTCTGAGCGTTTATGTGAGCTATATGAAGATTCTTAGGGTCATTGGAGAAAAGAGAAGACATTTTATCATGTAAAGTAAGTGGTATGGAAGAGTCACTGTCCGCACTAACAAAACTAGTTGAAGAAGAGCACGAGAAGAAGCTGTCGTTAAGATCAGCTAAATCATCCATGAGCATAGATAGATTAAAATAAAATATTATAAATAACTAAAATACAAGAGTAATATTTAGAATAACGTAAAAACTAAAACACTAAAATTTAAAGATTTTCCTTTGAGAAAAACCTCCCCCACTCGCTGGTATATTGCCAGGAATTTTACAATAATTAAATAACAAAGATGTACAAAAGAAACAAAACGAATACATCGAACTGTACGTAGAATGGAACGCGACGCAATGACTGCGGCAGTGACATGACACTGACATCTGTAGTCTACAATAAAAATTCATCCGCGTCACATTGACACAATGTCAAAACAAGTTTTATTTATCTTCATCTTAGTAGTCACCCCCTTTCTAGCTGTATTGTCGTTCACACAGTCCATCCATCGTTTCATTCACAGAGCATGTAACTTGTTTCATTAGTCCTATAATATCCTATAAACAAGGTCAAATTAAATTAGCTGACAAACGTCACTGATGTGATGGATAACGATATAATAGGTCGGGGAAAAGTTTTTTGGTTTTTATAGGTATTATGTTGTAGTACAATCTTTTTGGCTGTATTGTTTGTATCTGGCTGGTTTTGATACTATTAAAAATTTGACATTTAAAAAAAGAAAAATAATAACGATTTCCCGCTATTTTTTACTTGCTTTTCTGTCCGCCAAAATGAGTGAATCTAACGAAGAAAGTCGATACAAAAACTTTTTTTTGTTTTCTTTTTACGTTAGTTTGCCTTATTGTACATGGCATTAAACAGTAACAAATTAATTGCTGCTACACCTACACGTCAGCGCTCCTTCCAGACGCACCATCTGAGCATCTGTACATACATTGTTTGCTTCGTCATACGGTACATTGATCACGTATTTTCGTTGCACCACTGCGATTGTTAAAACCGAGGATTTATATTGGAATAAAAAGGATATATCTTTGCTTTGCTAAAGCACGAGTACCAACGTAAAAAAAAAGACTCATTTGTGTATGTAAAAGTAGTTCCAAGTCCATGAAAGTAATAGGTATATTCGAAAATAAATTATTTAAAAGAATATCCAAAATAATGTATGTTGCTGCAGTACATTTCTATTCACCTTTCACATTGCTATGATACGACATAAATCCAATTGGGTTTTACTCCTTTAGAATCGCTCTTTAAAATAAAATGTTGCCTGCAGAAATACTGCGTCTAAGGACGATTCACTGCGAAGTAAGAACATACACTGTATAATTAGCTATTAATTAAGCTAACTACATGGCTACTTGGCCGACACTGAACACCGACAGTACGCCGTACTCCGACACTGTACAGGCATACACCGACAATTTACGCCGACTTGTAATTACTGCGGACAGATTTAGCTTCAGTCTTGCATGTACGGTATTGCAAAGCCGCGCAGAAAATTACATCGACAATGTGAAAAACACGTATTTACAATAAATTGCACGTGTTGTGTTGTGTTGAAATGGTCGTGGCTGGAAATCGGACGACCCTGTCACTTGTAGTGGTACCCGTATTATGCCAAGTCTAACAAGGGTAGTGCTATCTAAAAATGGAAGGACTCGAAACTGACAACTTGTAAAGACACCGGAATTGTATATTTTTTGTAAGATTTTTGTAACTGTAGCTATTAATTCGATTACGAAAAGACGCACCACCACCATATATTTATTGATCGATAAATTTTGATTCAAAAGCCAAGGGGTCTACAGCACGTAAACTTTACTTATCATACCTCTATCTCCTGAAGAATGTGCAAGAATCATGGCTTTTCTGGGACTAGACATCAGTATGCGTCGTACTGCAAGAATGGTGGGCGTAACATTAAGAACGGTCCGGCAGGTGAAGACTTTGACGTTCAAAAATTGCTGATTCTCAGCCTAATTTGAATAAATGACTTTTGATTTTGATTTTGAAGCGAGGGTACGAAGAAACTGGAAACCATCTGAGGAGACTTTGTAATAGCAGACCCAGGTAGACTAGTACCCGAGAAGACCGCTATATTGTCTCCACTGTGTTGAGAAATCGCCTCTACAATGCGGTTGAAGTTTACCGACAGCTTCTTCCGATCCGAAGAGACTATATTTGTGATAGTACAGTGAGAAGAAGACTTGCTGAAGCAAAGCTGAAGCCCCAAAGGCCAACAAGTGGCTCCAAACTCGACAGAGGATATCGAGTAACAAGGCTGCGCTGCACCCGTGAATACATACAGTGGAGTGAAGAAGAATGGGCAAGAGTTTTGTTCACTGATGAGTCTCGATTCTCAGTATTCACTTCCGATGGAAGGCGAAGAGTGAACAGGCAACCTGGTGAGCGATACATTCAAGCCTGCTTCACAGAAATAATCCAATACGGTGGAGGCTTTGTACACGTATGGCCTGGCATCTCTTCAGAAGGTCGCACAGAGCTTGTGGTCATAGAAAATGGCTCCCTGACTGCGGAAAGATATGCTCAAGAGATCCTTAATGAGTATGCAGGGCCATATTTAGTAAATATTGGTGATGGATCGATACTGATGCAGGATAACGCCCGGCCATACACCGCTCGGGTCGTACAAGAGGACATCCAGGAGGTTGTTATCAACTTAATGGCTTGGCCATCAAGAAATCCTGATCTCAACCCGATCGAGCACGCCTGGGATGAGCTCGGGAGGCTGGTCAGAAACCGCAGACTACCTTCTATCACCCAGGATAATATTCCCCAACATCACCTCCGAAACCTGGTCTTCAGTATGGCGAACAGGCTCGAAGCTGTTATCAGAGCTCGAGGAGGCAATACCAGTTATTAAAATGTAAATAAGCCGTAAAACATTCTTATAAACGTTGTCTGAAAGTTAAAAATAGCTATTTTTTGTTTTTTTTTTAATGTTTTTACAAGTTTAAAACGTTTCTATATGTAAAATAAAGTAAGATTTCAAAGAAAGTTGATGAAATTTGCTCTAAAACATTTTTTATTTAAAAACACTGACTTCTATATTATTATAGTTTAGGAAAAGTTACGATTTTATAAGTGTGGTACTAAGTTTCGAAGGCCAGTGTATGTTTAGATGTTAGAAACAGTTTTACATAATTTTTTCAGGATAGTCTTGTGCCTGTCCGGGGTTCGATGAACTCGACACATAATCATCAACACTTAAGCATTGTCGCAAAGATTTTAAGCTCCGTGGTTAAACCTTCGTTTTAATTAATAATTAAACATTGTTATGCTGAAGATGCTGCTAATAACAAGGGGTTAATAACCTTTCTGTTCCATTTTAATCCTTCGTTACTTTAATGGCGAAACCTGTATGCTGTTTTAAATTAAGCTGTTCGAATATTGTATGAGAAAATAATATTAACGCCTGAGAAAATACTACTTGTTACCGCAACAATAGTTTCTGCAAACAAATAACGCGTAAAGAGGTAAATATTACGATTTCGTGAGTGTTAATAAAGACTATATTTCAAGACTAATATTAGTGCTTGCTAGTGGGAGGTTTCGCAAACTCAGACGCACTTATGCCATAGTGGATCAAAATGAATGTACATATACCGAGGTAGGTGGCTACTTGGTATTAAATATAAACAATAGCTAAAGATAGTCTCAGTTCAGAATCTACCTATGTATGTATTCGTTTAACAGGTCAATCAGCATACATTTGAATTGGAATATATTGATGAAAAATTCATCAATGGCTCTCATCGGCCTCAAAATACTAACTGTTTTGATTTATAGTGTAGATGTAATTGAGATTATTGTATGACCTCTAAAAGAAGATTTATCTTTTGAGGCACGGTAAGAAGCAAATTTTTAGGTAATTCATAATAGCGCATCGCGGCAATAAATAAGGTTCAAAACAGCGATGCGTTTAATTTTAGTTGAATCGAATTACCAGCAAATTTTGCTTAAATAAATTTAATAAAAAAATAAATGCACGGCTCTAATTTTTGGCGGTGGAATAATTTTTAGGTATTTGTTTAGTAGGTTGAATCCTCTTTCTTATTATTACATAAAATATCATAGTTAACGCTCAAAAATTTTAGAATAATGTGACGAAAAATATTTTTTAGCTCTGTTTTACGATTTCTTTATCATGCTACTATTTTACTGTACGACAAAAAACTGAGCGTTTTGCGGTGTCCTTCGTTTGGGCAGCGCCTTAAAGCATAAAGCTATACGTAGTGTAAGAACCAGGCAGCTTGACGACATGGTTGGCGCAGTGGTTAAGCGATTGACTGCTGCGTAACGTGTCGCGGGTTCGATCCCCGCACGGAACAAATATTTGTATGACCTGCAAGTAGTTGTTCCGGGTCTGGCCGTTTGTGTATGTGAGTTTAAATGTCTGTAAAAGCACCCACGATACAGGAGAAATTCCTAGTGTGGGGCAACGTTTTATAAAAAAGAAAAAAAAAAAAAAAGCTTAGTAAACAGTACACCTGCTATGCCTTTAACAGTGGAAATACTAAGAAACAAAATTCAACAGCGGAAAAAAGAAAAACAAATGACTTGTACTGCGACTATCTTTCCTAAATAAACTCTTTCGTGTCCACGATTTACGACTTTAAACTTTAAAACTTAGCTCTTCAACAAAAGGACCGGTACATTCACGATTCGCGTAACTATATAAAGAAAGGGACAGGTTCTATAGTAAGAAAAGTAAGGATGATGTATCGTGGGATGGTAGGAGTTGACGGGTCGATATGATCAAAATGTACCTACATATAATAATATGTAGAAACGAGTTTGCTACGTCAAATGTACCTTACCAATTGGTTTGACCCCAAGTGTGAAAATGTATAGTTTATGCTGCAATGAATACCTTTGGCGATAACTGGTGTTCCATAAGACACTGCAAGTGACACGAAGAATATCTACTATCAAAGGGTAAACTGATAACTGTTCTTTATTCTAAATGATGTTGTCAATATTCGTATAGAACTAAGATCGATAGTTGACCAGTTTTTGGAGACACATGTATATAAACGAGATAAAAAAACTGTAGAATACCGTATCTGGAATTGTTACGAAATCGTTGCTACGACATCGACAGCGCGTAGTCCTTCAAGCCGCTTAGAAGTGTAGAAGCTATGATTTTCGGTCTTCTTCTTTTTTATATTTTGCGATGTATGACCTATCTGCGATGACCCAAAAAACAAGAGAAATCTAAAGTCTTCGTATGCTTATTGTCAGCACATCTAAAGGTATAAATTACCTACGTCTATTTTTGGGTTCCCCTTACTTCTGCGATCAAAGGACAATAAGAAAAAAAAGTATCGCCAAGAAACCTCGACAAATTGCAGAAGCTCGTTCTACGTTTCAGTCTCAAATAAATAAGCTAATAAAAAGTTTCCGTTGAGCACTTTTTAACTGAAGCAATGTATATTATACTCAATATAAACATTGTCATTCCAGTGTGTCTCGTTTAAAATAAGCTTTGAAAAAGGTACTTTATGGGCTACAAATTAAAGTTGATTTTGGTAATTTGCCTATGTACTTGGATGAGAAAAGTATTATTGTTTTATTTTACCGTTTCGTGAAAGGTAATCCTGCATTTTATTCTCATCAGGTTTTCGTATTCTATTTTTGACTGGGAATGTGAATTATTAAAATGAAATATTGAGGTATTTTCTTGTTAATCTTTGTAGCTCATTTTTATTTAATATATTATGTTTCTTGAATGTTTTGCATAGTTGTTGAAATTGTTCTCATTTATTTGATCTTAGATGTCTATGATATTGCTATGAATGGCTCCTAAACATGGCATTCTGTATCAGCTACAAACAATCTTATTTCCTTTTCGCATTACTCAATTATCTTTAATTGCGTGACATTGAAAAGAAAGGCATTAAGATCAATTGCTATTTTGTGTGTTTTACACAATTACCCCAGTAGTTAGGTTATAAATGTTATTTTTGCTATAAAACTTAAAAAGTTAATAACAAAATAGAAAACACCAGGATTAAAAAGATAAGCTGCCCGAATTAAAGCAACATTTGCAAAAATACTAGGTAACCCTGATCGTGCTAGTATCTGGCCTAGAACTTTAAAAGTAGGAAGACTTAGAAGGAAAAGTACAATTAATTCGATATGTTATTAGTAACACAATGTGCAACTCTACAGAGCTGCACTGTTTTGTTACCGACATACAAGACCCATGTCTGTTACCCTTGCACTGTTTTGTTGCCGACGTACAAGACCCATGTCTGTTACCCTTGCACTGTTTTGTTGCCGACGTACAAGACCCATGTCTGTTACCCTTGCACTGTTTTGTTACCGACATACAAGACCCATGTCTGTTACCCTTGCACTGTTTTGTTACCGACGTACAAGACCCATGTCTGTTACCCTTGCACTGTTTTGTTACCGACGTACAAGACCCATGTCTGTTACCCTTGCACTGTTTTGTTACCGACATACAAGACCCATGTCTGTTACCCTTGCACTGTTTTGTTACCGACGTACAAGACCCATGTCTGTTACCCTTGCACTGTTTTGTTACCGACATACAAGACCCATGTCTGTTACCCTTGCACTGTTTTGTTACCGACATACAAGACCCATGTCTGTTACCCTTGCACTGTTTTGTTACCGACGTACAAGACCCATGTCTGTTACCCTTGCACTGTTTTGTTACCGACATACAAGACCCATGTCTGTTACCCTTGCACTGTTTTGTTACCGACATACAAGACCCATGTCTGTTACCCTTGCACTGTTTTGTTACCGACGTACAAGACCCATGTCTGTTACCCTTGCACTGTTTTGTTACCGACGTACAAGAGCCATGTCTGTTACCCTTGCACTGTTTTGTTACCGACGTACAAGACCCATGTCTGTTACCCTTGCACTGTTTTGTTACCGACATACAAGACCCATGTCTGTTACCCTTGCACTGTTTTGTTACCGACTTATAAGACCCATGTCTGTTACCCTTGCACTGTTTTGTTACCGACGTACAAGACCCATGTCTGTTACCCTTGCACTGTTTTGTTACCGACGTACAAGACCCATGTCTGTTACCCTTGCACTGTTTTGTTACCGACGTACAAGAGCCATGTCTGTTACCCTTGCACTGTTTTGTTACCGACTTATAAGACCCATGTCTGTTACCCTTGCACTGTTTTGTTACCGACGTACAAGACCCATGTCTGTTACCCTTGCACTGTTTTGTTACCGACATACAAGACCCATGTCTGTTACCCTTGCACTGTTTTGTTACCGACGTACAAGACCCATGTCTGTTACCCTTGCACTGTTTTGTTACCGACATACAAGACCCATGTCTGTTACCCTTGCACTGTTTTGTTACCGACATACAAGACCCATGTCTGTTACCCTTGCACTGTTTTGTTACCGACGTACAAGACCCATGTCTGTTACCCTTGCACTGTTTTGTTACCGACGTACAAGACCCATGTCTGTTACCCTTGCACAGTTTTGTTACCGACTTATAAGACCCATGTCTGTTACCCTTGCACTGTTTTGTTACCGACTTATAAGACCCATGTCTGTTACCCTTGCACTGTTTTGTTACCGACGTACAAGACCCATGTCTGTTACCCTTGCACTGTTTTGTTACCGACTTATAAGACCCATGTCTGTTACCCTTGCACTGTTTTGTTACCGACGTACAAGACCCATGTCTGTTACCCTTGCACTGTTTTGTTACCGACGTACAAGACCCATGTCTGTTACCCTTGCACTGTTTTGTTACCGACATACAAGACCCATGTCTGTTACCCTTGCACTGTTTTGTTACCGACGTACAAGACCCATGTCTGTTACCCTTGCACTGTTTTGTTACCGACGTACAAGACCCATGTCTGTTACCCTTGCACTGTTTTGTTACCGACGTACAAGACCCATGTCTGTTACCCTTGCACTGTTTTGTTACCGACGTACAAGACCCATGTCTGTTACCCTTGCACTGTTTTGTTACCGACGTACAAGACCCATGTCTGTTACCCTTGCACTGTTTTGTTACCGACGTACAAGACCCATGTCTGTTACCCTTGCACTGTTTTGTTACCGACTTATAAGACCCATGTCTGTTACCCTTGCACTGTTTTGTTACCGACTTATAAGACCCATGTCTGTTACCCTTGCACTGTTTTGTTACCGACGTACAAGACCCATGTCTGTTACCCTTGCACTGTTTTGTTACCGACTTATAAGACCCATGTCTGTTACCCTTGCACTGTTTTGTTACCGACGTACAAGACCCATGACTGTTACCCTTGCACTGTTTTGTTACCGACGTACAAGACCCATGTCTGTTACCCTTGCACTGTTTTGTTACCGACATACAAGACCCATGTCTGTTACCCTTGCACTGTTTTGTTACCGACGTACAAGACCCATGTCTGTTACCCTTGCACTGTTTTGTTACCGACATACAAGACCCATGTCTGTTACCCTTGCACTGTTTTGTTACCGACATACAAGACCCATGTCTGTTACCCTTGCACTGTTTTGTTACCGACATACAAGACCCATGTCTGTTACCCTTGCACTGTTTTGTTACCGACGTACAAGACCCATGTCTGTTAACCTTGCACTGTTTCAGATTACCTATAAATAATTGTTGTTTTTTTGTCTACTGCTACGAATAAAACTATGTCACATCATGAAACGCTTTATGGTTTCGTGCAATGCTTCTCAACTGTTACACATGGCGCACACTATGCGACATGCTACTTTGACAGCTCGGCGACTAGACGCAACAACAAGGTGCGGCCGACAATTTCATACTATGCGTCGAGTTGCAGAGTCGCAACGACAGGCCCCATAGCCTGTAGGCCCATAGTCGCACGTTCTCGCTACTTGTCGCAGCGACAGGACGCAGATGCAAACGACAAAGCATTTTGTTGCAACTACAAGACGCACAGTTTGCGCTGGCACTTAAATTGTAAGTACGTTCTGCAATTTTTCCTCTTTCGCATTAGGTATTGACCTTTTGAAAGCCACAATATGATTGATTTAAGCAAGAAGCAAACCAAGGCAGTGTGTTGCACCGATATTTTCATTTTAAATATCTTTCTCCTATGCATTATTAAAGAACGTATCAATTCTGGGATGCAGTTCGCGCACTCGCCACAAATTATGCAGGAGCTCGTAACCATTTTATAGTTGGGCTTTTACCAAACAGTTTGCAAAGAACGAATGGTAATAGAATTTTATGATAACCATTACGTTTGCTACGAGAACCGCGGTCTAACTATATTACTTTTCACATTTTTCCAAGCTGTAGAGAGTGAAAACAGATTGACATTTAAAAACCAAACAATTTCGGCTAGTAGAGATGTGGTATGTAAGTTAAAGACCAAATGATTTTGAATAAGAGCAGGAGAATTGTAAACAGTTATTAAAACTAAATATGTTTAAACATAACTGGGGAAATCTGGGTGTACTACAAGTACACCTCTGCCTAACCTTTCGTTTATTACAGGCGTGGTGTTATGTCTTATGTCGATATATTTTAACATAACATTTGTATATCATGGATTCCGCCTGATTCCATAGCTCATGCGAACAGTTATTATCGTAATAGATATCTGAGGTCATCGGAAAATTTAAGACTAGAGATGCGTTCCACCAGTTTTTATGACAAGTCTTTTACAGTTCAAGCAGTATGATTATAAAATGCCTTGAACGTGTCGATAAGGCGTGCTCAAACTTTGTCCACTTTTTAAATTATGGTTAATAAACACTTCCTCATAATTATTTATGGTTTCTTTCTTGTTTCTTGGTTATTTATTCTATATTTATCTTTTTGTATATATATAAAAATATGTAGATAAATATATGTATGTATTTATTGTATAATGTAAATGATACACCACTGACTACATGCAGTAGCCTCTACTTTTCCCTTTAATCCATCCAAAGGTTGTCTGTAAAAGATCGCTTTTAGCGACAAGACCGCCCATTGGGTCACCCTATGTAAAATTTCTACATTTATATGTGTAATTTTTATGGTGTACATAAGAAAGAGTATTCTATTCTATTTTATCACCTAATAGTTACTGGGCAGATACTTGCCTATCTGCGTAAATTAGACTAGTACTTTTACTTTTTATATTATAGGTAGTATAGTTTTAAGTAATGTAACACTTAAGTTAGTTAACTACCTATGTCCTTCAAAAATTAATTGGTATAACAACCAAACATATTTGCTTTGTTGGCATTTTACTGTTAAATAATCGAGGGAAAAGGCACTGGAAACCGAAATACAGGTATTGCCTAGTTCGGTTGCAGTGGCTACATCCATTTTATTAGAAAATAATATTGCCAAATTTTTCTGTAAAATATTACTAAGTTTTTTGAGAAATAAATTATACTTATACTTATGAAATGATAGCACTTAGAATCCTACTCATCCTGTGACTAAAGCAGCGTAATTCGTAATGTTAGCTAATAAAATAGGACAGACTTCAGACTTCAAACTGAGGTTTCTCTTCCAAACTCATTACCTTATGAGGCCGCTGGGAGTTATGTCAAAACTTGTTCTGTTGTTTAATTATCCACTTACCCGAGATTTCATTACTTTCGCTTTATCTTTAGTATTTTGGTTTGTAAGCCTGATTGTGTTGCGAGCCAGAAAACTGATTGTGATTACGGTCTGAGATTGTTCTAGTGTTTTGTTTAGGTTTTTGTGAATAGCTGTGTAGATTTATATTTAGGTACCTAAGCCATTTATTATATGTAGATTGGGTTTGGACTTTTCATGCAGTCCTTTCAAGAGTTTGTTTCTTTGGCGTTTTGCTGCAATAAATCAGGACCATTTATCAGGAATTATTTCGATTTAACATGCTTCTATTTAAATGCAGTTATAGTATTTCTCGACGGTAGTAATTATACTAACACTTAGTAGTAAATTTTATGGAAAATGTTAAATAAAAACCAAGGCTTTGGCTCATTCCTTACCTCTGTCACTTTGATACCCAAAAATATTCAGCATCATTACTTTAGCCACAATCAACAGCCGAAACAAAAGAACCAAGACAGTCCCCAAGTCCGCCGCTCAAATCATAACGAGCACCCTAATTCCCCAAAAGAACAGAAGCACAGAAGTACATTCAAACAGAATAATGAACTGGCAACGCTTTGCACTCGTCCGGTTGTATTTTTTCGCGAACTGCACAGTTAGCGTTTACTCTCCTTGTTTTCGCAAGTGCCCGACGTGAATTTTTGAATTATTCAACTAAGCGAGTGTACTGGCCCACTGTGCCTACATTTGAAGTGAAAATTATTACAGAACACGAACTCTCGCTGTGAGGTTCTCTTTGTACCTAGTCTTTATGGAAGGGATCGGATTTTTTACACTAGAGTGGTCGGGATTGTTCGGGAATGGATTGTGGCGTAAAAGTAAAAAGAGGTGTGCCGTTGTGTGGACGGATATGTGTGCTATCACTCATCTTCTACGATGAAACTTACTTGCCTGTCTTTCGTGATAACACGTCGTGGAAAAACACCATTCATTTGGAAAACGACGGCAGGGTTGGCGCAGTGGTTAAGCGATTGACTGCTGCGTTACGTGTCGGGGGTTTGATTCCCGAACGGAACAAATATTTGTATGACCTGCAAGTAGTTGTTCCGGGTCTTGCTGTTTGTGTATGTGAGTTGAAATGTTTGTAAACGCACCCACGATACAGGAGAAGTTACTAGTGTAAGTTCAAAAAAAAAAATACAGGTAATAATAGATTATTGTTTACGACATCAAAGCATTCACTTTCAACGTACATTTCAGGTCTACTTAGAATTGTGTTTTGAACAAGAGTAACTTGCTAGCACGCTGCCTCGTTGCGCTGTAAGCGCTACTTCTGAGCATGAGGTTCTGGGTTAAATTTCCAGGTTGGGCAAAGTCGTGGAGGCGATTGGCGGTGGCGATCTCTCGGGTCCGGCCCTGGTCCAGGCCATGATACGGAGCGAGAGGGCTTGGGAAGCTGTCACCTCCTTCTGCGAAGCAGTAATGCTCGCGAAGGAGGAGGCGAAACGCGTGAGGGAGAGGCAAAATTCGCGCCCTCACGCCCCTAGCCGCCGTAGGAGACGCCCTGGGCGTCCGGAATCACAAGCCGATTCCCAGCCACCTTAGGCACGGGCTTGCGGACGGCGAGCAATGGGCAGCTCGCCGTCCGATAAGGACCAGGCCCGGGTCGACGGCGCGTTGTGTTCCACGCGCGTGTCAAAGAGATATCAGCACGAATAACGCCACTAGGGCCGATATCTGCCAGGGTTGCGGGAAAGTCCGAAAGAGTTACCTTGGCCCCTGGCACTGGCAAATGAAGGAACACGGGTGGGTTTTAGTCAGTAACAGTCTGACACGACCTCCCGCTCCGCCCAGAGCGGGAGAAGTTATTTGATGATTTCCAACCCACAAAAAAAAAAAGGTTGGGCAAAGTGTTGTTGGGTTTTTCCATCAGGAATTTGTGACCGGTTTATGGCGAGCCTATGCTATGCTAACACACTGAAACATAACTGGTAAAATGTGGGTGTAGGTACTAGGTGCACCTCTGCCTAAAACTTCGGAAGAACAGGCGTTGAGTCATGTATGTTTTTAACTTGTTAGCAATTGGTTCTACAATAATAGTGGGTTCACGGTAATACTAAAACGGGTGGGATTTGATCGCATTAGTCAGGAACCTCTAGTTCGCCAGTTCCACGCTTCAGCTGCTAGCTTAGTGCTGGTTGTTCAATAATTAGCGAAGCTCCGTTCGAATGAGATACCTTTACGATTTACCGACGCGTTTAGTTGTTTTTGTTTCAATGCACTTTACATCTATTAAAACAATTAAGTACCTCTATATTTATTTACAGTTAAGTAATGATTTGCGACTGCTAAAGAGCCCATGGAGCCCCCCCCCCCCCCCCGGAGTCCCCTAATACAGGATATATACGCTTAAAAGGAGGCTCCAATCACCACTGATGTAAAATGAAAACTTGTTGATTCCAATAAACCTTTTTAGATTTTTAATTTTTGATAAATTTTTTCAAGCTTGTCTTAACTTTGCAACGTTTATCGGATAAAGGAGTTTGTATCTCGTTAAAGAATTTTGATTTGATTGGTTGAATTTCGGTGCAACGCTAAACAAGTTTGTACCTATATGATGATTTTGCAAACTGTCTTCTTTCAGTTTATACTAGTCTACGTCAATAAACATCACGAAATATTATACAGTTCGTTCGCGTTAAGAATGCAGTGAGTTATCAGTGCAAGATAAAGGTGTATTCACAGTGGTATTAAATTCAAACAAATTATATTTTAATAGATTGTGTCATTGTGAACTTGACTTTGTAATTTGAAAAGCTTTGATTGGTTAGGGGGCGGGGCTAGGCCGACGGACAATGATGAACTCACTGCATTCTTAACGCGAATGTACTATAGGTATTATAACTTTTAAAACCTAGAAACGTATTACCACCCACAAATCCCAAATCTTTTGCTTTGGTTCTAACCCGCTCTCTAAATCCTAGGACAAAGGGTATATCGGAACGGCGGATATCATATTATCACAATTATCGCGCTGTCACACCGCCGACCCTCATCACACGCATCTGTGGTCAGATTAATCATGGATTAACTGAATATCGTGCGAACAAATCTGCTTTTGTTCAACGTAATCACTCGTGACGTTTTTATTCTGTGCTTTGGCCGTCAACGGCATTGACGAGTGCTGTGCGTATGAGTAATTTTGGTTGGAGTATGTTTTTGGTGATGTGTTATTAACTAAGTGCTGTGGGAGGGGCTTGTGGCTAAGTAATAAGCGCCGCACTGGTCGATCGATCAGGTTATTTTACGCTTGCCGCAAGTGGTCCGTGGATGGGTGACCATCTTTACATACCAAGACCGAGGGGTTTACTTATAAATGTTAAATATGAGTGGAATTGTGAACTACAATCAATTTCACCATCTATACATATCGAGACACCTCCGTGCCTCGGAAAGCACGTTAACTCTTTGGTCCCGGCTGTCAATTGTAGATTTTTGAAAGTCGTTACGGGTAGTCAGATGCCCAAAAGTCTGACCACCAGTCTTACCAAGAGGTATCGTGATACCCAGTAACTGGGTGGTGGAGGTTACATAGGCCGTTCCATGTAAACTACTAGTATTCAGCTGCATATGGTTAGACTGGAAACCCATCCCAACATATTTGGGAATAAGCTGAGCGTGATGATTTAGTATTTTTTTTTTTTTATCGTTCTTTGCTGCGGTCATTGAGAGACCCTTACTATACAATGTTGGAAAAAGGATAGGCAGATAATTCAAACCAGTTCTGAGAAATCATCAGGACAGTTTTATTCACAGAGTGTTGTATCGAAAGTTAAGGTACAACAAAAAAAGGAAAAGTTATCAACAGTATTCTTGTTTTTTTAATGATTTATCGTTCTTTTACGAATGGAAACGTACCATAAGTAAAGGTCGAAACGGTGAGTGGAGCATAGGATTAATTAACTGTCATAAGTAAATACAAGTATTTTGGGATCCAGAGCAAAAGACCGATGGCCAAGTATGAGCAGATTCAAGGTAGGTTTAGATACTGTACGGGACGGGCGTGATCGCTGGACGCGTAGAGTGCAAGGAGGGTGTATGCCTATCCCGGTTATCCCGGTGTCAGGGTAGGGTGGATGTCAGTCCAGCCGGCGCTGATGTCCTGCATCGATAGGTTCCGGGTATCTTCAAGAATACTCAGCTGACGGCTATGTCCTGAAGTCTCCACGGGAAGGAGGTCACGGGAAGAGGTATTGGATCATTGGGTTCCCTTCAAAATGGTTGAGCTGAATGGTGCTGATCCATATGTCATGTTCGTGAACGGGCGCCGTCAGTAAGCACTGATCATTTCTTAGCTGCCACGGCTTATTTTAATTCCATAATTGTTTTTATCTTTTTATTACGGACGCTTTTATTTATTTATTTATCTTTAATTCAGGTATAACCCATACATTTGTTAGTATTTCTTAACCTATGTTAGTATACTAGACTAAAAATACTTAATTTTAACGTGCACGACTTTCTACATCGTTCTCACATGTATAATTACAACATGAATGATGTAACCACTTTTTTGTAACAATATTTTGATTTAAAAGAGTGTCCATGGAGTTTCTTGCCCGTTCTTCTCCATAGGTACCTACTACGCTTTGGAATGGGCAACTAGCTTCATCTTTCTGACTGACCGACCCCTTGACAATTCAAATGTGCCTGTAATTGGTTTATTTGAAATAAATGCTTTGAGTTTCGGTTTGAGTTTCTTGACGTAGTAATAATAACACCAAATCTCCATAAGTGTTTAGGAAACACTTGCGGGACTTTTTTAGGGATATTAGATGTATGAGAAGTATTAGATGGCATAAAGTACCTTGCTGGTGACGACGAAAGACAAAAATTTGCATGCGCGCTCAATTACTGACCACCTCTACCGTAACGAGGACCGCAAATTGCTTCCTGATTTAAAATTTTATTTGTTATTATTTTGCCTGTTTCTTGCAGCTAAACATCGTTAAATATACAGGTACATAAAACATGTTGCACATCACCAGATTCCTTATAAAATTACCTATCTACTCAGACTACTATATTTATTATACAGGGTGTTTGGTAGGGAGCTGTACATACGCCTAGGGTAGAAACTAGGGATAGTCTGCTACCTACCCCCGCCCATTATATTGACCTTGGCCTCAAGGTTTTTTTTTAATTTATTTTTATTTTTTATTTGACTTTTTTGTGATTTTTTGACTAAAACTACCTGTAGCTCAAAATATATCCATGGGACCGGTCGGCTAATGGTCTTGTTTTAATCGTTAGAGTCTTAGGGTCCTGCAAAAAATTATTTTACACCAGAAAATTGTGGAGAAGAAAAGTTATGGGGCCTGAAGTACCGTAGTAAGGTAAAGAAATAATTTTAAGGTAAGGTAGTAAGGTAAAAAAAACCTTGAGGCCAAGGTCAATATAATGGGCGGGGGTAGGTAGCAGACTATCCCTAGTTTCTACCCTAGGCGTATGTACAGCTCCCTACCAAACACCCTGTATATGTCGCAACTGTGTCGTATCCGGTACGCCAGCGCCATCTGGTGGCGCTCGATGGAGTTGGTGGGGCGCGCGCCATCGAGTTGGAAATGACGGCACTTCTCGGTTGGCGGGCGGCGCGTGCGCCACTAAACCATCGCGCGTTCTGCGATACGTACCTAGTACCTACTTAGGTATACGTGACTATCTAATCTACTATCTGTGTTATAATTATTGGATCAGAATTATAATTTGATTGAGTAAACGAGTCTGTTCTCTTCTTCCAACACTACCCACTGACGCCCACAGTTAATAAGAGGACCAACGATGAGTGCTAATGATGATGGAGAGGGTCCTCCTCCGTCATATATCTATTCTCGCTGAAAATATATTTCAGTGTAATTGGGTAAATATAAACTTTTTTAATTAAAAACTGTTTTACATGTTAAATTACTCGAAAATTACTGAACCAAGTCCCAAGTTACACATAATTATAAACCTCAGGCTGGTCTATTGTCCGACAGAGATCTAATATTTAAAACTATCCATCTAGGTTTTGTAGGGTGTGACGCGCCTTTGAAAGCAGATTGGGTATACCATAATTACGAAATTATTAAACTATTAATGCTACAACTCAATTAAATTGGCTTTACTCATAGACTATATATATGAAAGTTATGTCCCGGGATAAGTCTTGGTCTGGGGCATGTGGCTGCACTAAGAAAACTATAAATTACGTCTATATAGTCCAGGTAATTGAAATTATAAAGGTTGTACTTACGATTTCTTTGTAAAATCACTATTTGAGCACAATTTTGATACTACGTAGTTTATTAATCACT
Organism: Brachylomia viminalis; assembly: GCA_937001585.2. Lineage (NCBI taxonomy): Eukaryota > Metazoa > Arthropoda > Insecta > Lepidoptera > Noctuidae > Brachylomia > Brachylomia viminalis. Next base: position 20,083,088 of record OW443299.2, read on the forward strand.
ATCTTTTAAATGACTATAATTTGAACAAACTCAAACTCAAAGCATTTATTTCAATTAAACCATTTACAGGCACTTTTGAGTTTTCAAGTGGTCGGTCAGGCAGAAACATGAAGCTAGTTGCCCATTCCAAAGCGTAGTAGGTACCTATGGAGAAGAACGGGCAAGAAACTCCATGGACACTCTTTTAAATTATATTGTTACATAAATATTAGTTACATCATTAATGTTGAATATAGGTATAATTATATGTGAGAACGATGCAAATAAGACGTACACGTTGAGTGTCCAGTGTACAGCAAATATAAATTTAAACAAAACAATCCATTATAAAATAATTAAAATAAGCCGTGGTGGCTAAGAGATGACCAGTCCCAACTGACAGCGCCCGTTCACGAACATGACGCATGGATCAGCACCATTCAGCTCAACTGAATATACAACAACTACATTATTCAGATTGTTTTGGCCAGACCATGTCCAGATTGAAAGTTATTAACCTCATTGATAACTTGTCAAATCTCATGTGCCATAATTTTACCGACATCCATGTCTTCAAAGCGAAATAACTATTCTGGTGCAGTTTTGTGGTGGTCCTTTCCAAAACTTGCCCTTTCACAACTAACTGCAATTTTCTTCGTATTACCGTTATCTGAAAACTGACATTCAAGGCAAACATCAATTATTTACTTTATGTACTATTTTCATGTACATTAACATACATAATATCACGGCTGCAATCCAGATGGGTTAGACAGAGGTGTATCTATAGTACACCCACATATCGCCTATGTTTAAGTCCCGTGTAATTGAGGGCGAGCGTGATGCCATAAGCCCGTAACAAATCCAGTCTCCAGGGTGCTACTGTAAAATCCCTGACGGAAAAACAAAATAACACTTTACCCAATCTGGGCATCAAACCCAAGACCTCATGCTTGGCAGTAGCGCTTGTGACCAATAGATCAAAATCAAAAGTCATTTATTCAAACTAAGCTGAGAATCAGCACTCTTTGAACGTCAAAATTACATAAGACAGTCCCCTCAAAATGCCCACCCTTCACCACTTCCTAGTGCTTTAGCTGGGAAGAAGAAGTGACGCAACAAACTCCCCAGTAGTACAGCTGTCTGTTCAGTTAGAAGAACTGGATTCTATAAAGTAGTAAATAATTAACATTACGAAAAACGATACACTAAATAAAATTATTTGCCATATGTCAGCTAGCATACGCCAATATTGAAAACTAAACTCAAGCAGAAGTAATAATAAAAATAATAAAAACGTAAACAGAATTTAATACATAATAAAATCCTCAGGCATAAAGGGCGTGCCCGCTTACATTTGCAATGCTGCATTATGTGTATATATGTAGCTGTAACTTGAAGTCACAAATGTTAAACTAGGACCTTCGAAGTAAAATAAACAAACAGTTAATTACTAATAACAATAACAAAACCATACTCAGCAAGATGAAACAAGCACTCAGACTGTATTATCATTTAACCCATAGAACAAGATCAACCTCCACACACAATTTAATTAACATTTCCACTGCATCTAATACACGAATAACGTCATTAAGACCACAAGATTCCCCACTCCCTCTCAATCTCAACGCCGAGATTGTGCATATACTCGTACGAGCCGTAGGTAATAATTACCTGTCATAGTACCAGACGTATATTGGACCGCTCACAAGAACACAATACCATCTAACTAGATATACAGACCCATTGTTATTACTTGAGAACTGTGATGACCTATGAATACATTAAATTAGGCGAACTGTTTATACTGCTGAGTTCCTAAAATTGTTTACGTTAGTTAACCGTTTTAATAATAATTAAGATGTATTGTAAGGAGGGTAGTAGTAATTGTTAAGTTTTCTTGTTAGTGTTCTGTTGGTTTAAGGCTTCAGAGTTCAGAGAGACTGCTTCAGATGTTTATTGACCGACTCTGGGTAGTGCCCCTACTGCCCTTAGTAGTTACACATACCAATCGTACGATTCTGTAACAATCTCACCATGAAAACTTAGGTGAAGTGAGCTCTCAGTGTCGTCCCACTGATGCTAGGGATTGACCAAGCATTACATTTACAATCATAATCTAGATTTTAATAATAATAATAAAGGTTCATTAGAAAACCAGCGTCAGACAGCATGTGTCTGGCATTAATGCTGAAATGATCCTTTTTGGCGCAGCCGTGAGACACACACTATTGTTGTTAAACCATTATTTTCACTTTTTATTTTGTTATTTGTATTCTGTGTTTCACGAACTGTGTCCAAATAAACGTTATTCTTTCTTTCTTTCTTTCTAATATGTTTTATGTAAATTTTAATTACATAAAACATATATATACATAATTTTAAAGCTAGTATCTAAGTGTCTAAACATTACTATTCTAAGGGTTTTAAAATTAAATAGCAAAATAGAAATTCAGTCAGAAACACGACGTTGTTTTTTTTTAATGCCTTAGCGCGAGCGCGTCACGCTCGGACTATAAATAAAATAAAAAAATAACATTAAGTTTCTATCTGAATTTCTGTTTTGCTATTTTATTTCAATAAACCCCAAAATGGTAATGTTTAGATACTTAACTACAGTCTAGCTTTGAAATAATATAAAATTAACAATAGATTTGGATAAAAATTATTACTAAAATCTCGATTATGGTTGTAAATGAAACGTTGGTCAATAGCTAGCATCAGTGAGATGACAGTGACAGCTCACTCCACGCAAGTCTTCACGGTGAGATTTTTACAGAATCGACCGGCAGGTGCGGTGAGTCCAAAGGGGATTTTTATCGTATTATTAGATACGCTAAAAAGAAAAGCAAACTAAGTATAACAACCAGCCAAATGCGAGTTGGACTCGCACACGAAGGGTTCCGTATCACCGTACAATATTTAACAAACATATAAAAAAAAAGTTTATCAAAATTTTATTGTTTATTGATAATAGCGGCAATGAAAATACATACTGTGAAAAATATCAACTGACTAACTATTACCACAGTATAAAAAGATACAGTAGGACGACGCCTTTGATCTCATGGTACATGCCGACAACGTCTATGCATTGTCGCGACAGCTAGGGTTGTCTTAAGTAAAAATTTATTATTTTGTGATCAACATCGTCATCAACATTATTATTATTATAAACAATCATTTAAATTATCAAAATATCGTCTTTTTGTGTATCAGCCGCTGATCTATGGAACTGTAACTGAACATCTTTATAAATGGGCGACTAACATAGATTTACTGGATTTTTAAATTTCTGTTGTTGAACTTAGTTAGTTTCCTAATAAATAATTTTATCAAACATTTTATTGGGAAGCATGAATATGGTTTGGTGTTGAATTCTATTGGGTTCAAATGCTCATTCAATTTAGACCCCATGTTGTTTCAGAGATACGACATAATTATTGTAACACTTGAGTGCGTGCTTGCTTATTTAAAGTTTTTTTTTTTGAATATTATTTATTTTACTTTTCAGTATTTTTTTTTGCTTATGTCATGGCATGGGTGTCATTTTCATGGTTTATTTTTTGGTTTTTTTATTTCGACCTCATATTCGTTGTCAGCACTCTCGGAAACCTTGGAAACGACACCCATGGCGAAAAATTTTAAACTTTTCACAGCCGCCATCTTGCATTTTCGTTTTGACTGCACTATCGGCTTTAGCGTCCTCGAAAGCCATGAAAACGATACCCATGACGAAAAGTTTTTAATTTTTTTCATCAGCCGCCATCTTGAATTTTGATTTTGACCCCTATATATTATATCAGCGACCTCACAAACCATGAAAATGACTCCCATGTTGAAAAGACAAAAAAAAACTGAAAAAAATAATAATAATAAAAAAACTTAAGCAAGCACTCAAGTGTTACAAATGTGGCGTATCTCTGTATTTGACTGTGTACATAAATAAAAAAAATTACCTACCATAAGATTTTTGAAATTAGTATGCCATTTCCAAAAATGGATACCATTTTCATAAATTATTACTCTGACAAATCTCGAAATTGACATCCATATTATTCAAAGACTGAATGTTCTCTATAAACAGTAAACTGCGACAAGAATTTATACTTCCGCTATTTTGTAAAAGTTAGGAATTTGGCATGACACGACAAAATGGAAAATACGTACTCGTATAATTATAAACAATATTTATTTACCTTTCATCTATGCGCGGAAATTGTTGAAATCGCAGATCTTTGTTATTGCGAGATGGCGGCCTGTAATCTTTCACAGCACGCGTCGTATGTACCATTTTCATTATTTATTATGTATAAATTAAAACAATAATAATCAAAACGGGAAAAATCGCTTACCCAGAAAGTCGTGGCCCGAACTACTATCACGGTGGCAGTATGCAGTTCGGGCTCGCACCTCCCGCGTCTCGCTTCTCACACCCCGCAAGATTGCCCTATCTAGACGTCTTCGTCGGACGACTGTTAGTATGATATACAACGTGTCGTTTTGCATCCTCATCCTCTTTCATAACAGGAGGCTGTTATGAAAGACATAAATAATCAAATAAAATTACGATCCTGCTCAATAATTAATACATACTTGTTTTTTTAGATATTTAAGTTTAACAGTATTTCAGAATACTCTACTTTCAAAGAACAGAATCGCCCCGTTGCGTATGTAGTAGGCAGCGTCGTACGACTATGTCGCTGTGTGCATGCGTTACAGTTACAGGGCGGTATCACACGGACCCTACACATGCCGATTTCCGAAAATGACAAAATTTAAAAATAAATACCTACTTATTTTATTATTGATTCGTGTCGAGAATCATTAGCATAGTTACTTCATCGAATTTGACGAGGATGCAAAACGGCACCTTGTATAGACTGTGCTATTACGGTTCATGCGATACACCCCACTGAAAGACAGACGGATGGACGGACGGACAGCGAAGGCTTAGTAATAGGGGTATTGGTAAAAATCAACTCAAGAACTAATGATCGGGTTTATGTATAAAATCCACGGAAAACTGCAACCTTTCAACAAACTTCCCTCGGTAAACACTAACGTGCAGAAAAATTGGCAGCTACCGCGAGAAATCCTCGCAAAAAAAAGCTATCCACATTATGCACACAAAAAGTGTCCACCCTGGAAAATATTTCTCCGGTCAAAAGTCCCGTGGGACGCGACAACTGTTCAATGTTCGTACATGGCGCTGCATTTGGTACCCCGCTTTTATGAACTGCATCCACTTTTATTTTATTCCCAGCACTTTTTTCGACAAAAGCTTTTAACTTTTATAGAGGTGCTCATACGGCATTTACGTGGTGAATTTCATTCTGACACTGTATGTGGTGTCCTAGGCAGGACGGTTATCGCTGGAGTACTGGAGTATAGTTTAATTGCGATAAATATTTTTTGTGAAACTTTATCCACCGAAATAAAACACAGTGCAGAGCAGTGGTGGCCCAGTGGTAACGACCTCAACTTACGAGGTCATAGGTTCGAAGCCATGCAGGTGCTTTACTTTGTGTTAATAATTTAATCATCACTGCTCTCAAAACGGTGAAGGAAAACGTCGTGAGGAAACCGGCATGTCCTCAAACCAAACATTCGAAGATGAATTGAAGTGGTGAATTACAGCCCACTCCCTCTCACAGAGAGGAGGCCTATGCTGAAAAAAAACCGGCCAAGTGCATGTTGGACCAAGCACCATGAAGGGTTCCGTAGTTGAGATGAATTTATCCCAAGAACAAACTTAACATTGTAGTTGGAAAACGTGTTCTCCCATACATTTCAACTGCAAACGTAAGTTTTTATGCACAATATTGAGAGATTTATCTTGTTATTTTTAAATAAAAACCCATAGAGTTCAAGGTTTTTCTGTAATCTATGTGTCGAACTATTTTCCGTATTTTTTTTTTCATTTTGTCTGGGTACTTTCAAAAATAAGGGGGTCGGGGGATTTTTATCTATTTTGTTAGATAAATAAAAATTATTAATCTTGAAATATTATTTGACACCTTCACATTTTTTTTAAAGTTGCGAGACTTTCGCCTCCGCCTCCCAAAAGTGACCCCAAATTCATAAAAACACGTAACGTAATTTTTTACGTTACATGTCTGTGTTTGGGTCCCAGATAATTCACATATGCATCAAATTTCCACTAAATCGATCCATTAGATTCGGAGCAAATCGGCTATGACAGACAGACATACAGCCACACAAGTGATCCTGTAAGGGTTCCGTTTTTTCATTTGGATATATGGAACCCTAAAAATGACACATGTTAATGACGTACATACTTTAAAAAAATCATACATGTGAAACATCTAAATTACCGAAACTATCTAATCTAAAAAACCGATTGCTGGCGTGGCGACGCATGCCGTGGCGACGCGTCGCCGTTCTGTCGTCGTTATTACCGAAGTCACTGATTAAAAGAATTGAGTTGTCACAATTTGATATATGTTTATTAAATAAACAATCATCATTTTCTGGAAAAAAAAACGTAATAAGTATTTTATTTTTACATTATGCCATATTAGTTTCTGTCGCAATCTGTTCTTTTATGCATATTACTTGTACAAAATAATTTAGATTTTTCACTTCTGCCAGGCGTCCCGTGACGGCTCACAATTATTCATTATGAATTTCTCTGTAACTGCTTGGAGTTTGGAAGTTGGCGGTGTGATATCGAGGCACGGGGGCCTCGATAAGCACGTTAAGCCGTTTCTGCCTGATCTCTCTCCGGTCGTGTCGGATTGCCGTCCCATCGGAGTATGAGAGCGAGGGAAGAGAGAGTTGCACGATAGGCTTCCATGACCGAAATACGGTCTGGAGGGGGGACTTTATTCTACATACTGACACCAATCATTGTCAATGCCAAGCTTCCCAGATTAACTATCACATATTCACATAATTGCTTCACAGTATTGTCACTGACAAACATACCTACAGTAAATCCAATTTAATTTGTTACAGGAGCATGTGATACACGCGTGGGGTCACAGGTGAGGTCATGCGACCGGAGACAGTCCCCGGCCATGATGAATGGGTGCGTGGCCCTTCAGGTCTGGGCGCCATTTCCGTTGTACGCCCGATGCCAATGATGTTAGACGGTGTTATTATTTTGGCTTATAATGTATTTGAATTGTGGACGGTCCACTTAGAGCGTTTGCTACCTATACAGTTTCGAGAAATGGTCTGTGTTTTTTGTTACTTTTCATGTAAAATCTTTATTTATGAACGACATAACTGCGGGGTTTGTATATTTTTTTCTTTTCCAGCGAATAAACATTTATTTTACTTATACCAAAATAATTTAAAAGTAAATAGATTACAGATATTTATTTATATAAAAACTATGACGTCAGAATATCTTAACAGTTTACTTTTTTTATGAAAACATAAAAAAGATTATAAATATAAATTTAATCTACTGCAAATACTGCATCCTTTATTTCATTCACATAAAATGTTTTACAACACCGTAACATTTTAAACAAAGGCTTTCCTCTTTTACATTAATTGAATATTAGATTATCTCCGTCAGTAGATTATAATAAAAATTAAATTGGTAAGTAAAATATAAAATTCTGCCAATCAAACTTGCAACAGCTAGAAAATTAATTCGTAAGAACCTCGTAAAATCCGTTATCTGGTGCCATAACTCTTTTATTACTTTAATCATTAAATTCTCGGTTTGTGACGATTACGTCAACTTCTTAACGCAGTAAAATCAGCTAAAGATGGCGGTTTGACACCCTTTTGTCAAACATTCGTTTTGATCACTTTTCGTTAGATGTTCCTAGCTACATCGAATCTATACTGCAAGATTATTTTGTTCATACATATTAAAAACTAGCGAACCGTCTCTGCTTCGCATTGTATTTACGACTTCACACAACATCGCGATTTCTGTATTACATCTAAGTTTAATATTTATTTAGAATAAGCACACTAACATATCTGTCACTTACAATTCAAATTAATTAACATCTAATATTGGCATTTCAGTTTCAGTAACCGATTAGAGACAAATGAGAATAAAATTAAGTGTGTCGCCTAGACCTAAATCTAGAACACTACAAAAGAAACCAGTTTGAGCTATATATACGTACACTGTACGCACTGTTTAAATAGGGGGCGTGTGTATGAAGCGAAACACATGCAGAAAATATTAATAGGGTAATCCATCAAGTTGGAATTTTCATTATATTGCCTTGCCATACGTGTTGGGCTAATAAAAGTGGTATTTAAGCTGGATGCAGGCAATTCAAAGATACGATGATGACGTTCGTCCTTTGGCTAGACTTTAAATTAAAATAGCTTACCAATCTTGCGTCTTTTAACCGTTTATAATTACGTTTTACGATGTTATAAACGGTCACATGAATTAGGTACCTTGAGGAATAAATTTTCTAAAATATGGTGAAAACCGCATCAAAATATGTTGCGTGGTGTAGAAGAACAACAACACGGTCATACAGACAGACATAAAAAGTGACTTTAATTTTTAATATGTATAGAAGATAACAAAAGCGATTATAATATGTATAGATATAGAAGAAGCAAGATTTGAAGAAGACTTCCGTTTGACTACATATTCCTTTGGGAGAGTAGCAATTTTTCATTATCATGAGTATTTCGATTCACAGATGGAACGTTTAATCCCCCGGGGCTACCGTTGTAATACCCTAGCTAGATAGAAGAGCCTTTTAACTAATTAAGTGTTTTTTTATTTTATATTCTGTAATGTAAATACATAGACTACGAAAATATAAAAAAAGCTACCGAAATTAATCTATACTTTGCACATTAACATAAATCTTTTAAGTTTTTTGTATCTAACTAACTAACCACTGGATTAATGTTGTCTAAACGAACCAATTTTATTTATTTATTTGAAAATGCTCGTAGTTAATACTACGTGCCCACTTGAATCTTACCTCTTTGGCACCACTTTCATATTTACCTCTCGTTCCACCAATGTTTATTCAACGGATATTGTCCAGAATTTTATTTTACTCATTTTTCACAAGGTAGGTATTGTTTAATAAAAAAAAATGTAAAGGTTTAAGAGTCGATTAAAAACCATTAGCTAACAAAATAAAAGGGTAGCAGGGACATCGACTCGTAAACTGCTACAATGGGTTCAGCACAAGATTCTGAACACCCCATGCAGCGTTGATTTTTTTCTATTAAAAAAAAAAACTATGAAGCAGCAGGTTTTTTTTTTTGATAACCTACGATACATTTCTGCGCTAGGGGTTCTAGAATCATGCCTAATCCATGGTGTCAGTTTGTGCGTCGATGTCACTGCCTCCCTGTATAGGTCTTCGATATCGGAAAGCGTATTGCGGAACTCAAATGGAGTTGGGCATGACACCTGGCAAGCCGTAGTGATAACAGATGGAGTGAGGCTGTGACAGAGTGGCATCCAAGAACTGGAAGACGAGATGTCGGTCATATGGCAGTGAGATGGGTTGACGATATTGTTGACAGAGTGGCGTCCAAGAACTAGAAGACAAGATGACGGTCGTCTGGTAGCGAGATGGGCGGACGACATTGTTGACAGAGTGGCGTCCAAGAACTGGAAGACGAGATGTCGGTCGTTTGGCAGCGAGATAGGCGGAGCACATTGTTGACAGAGTGGCGTCCAAGAACTGGAAGACGAGATGTCGATCGTCTGGCAGCGAGATAGGCGGACCACATTGTTGACAGAGTGGCGTCCAAGAACTAGAAGACGAGATGTCGGTCGTTTGGCAGCGAGATAGGCGGAGCACATTGTTGACAGAGTGGCGTCCAAGAACTGGAAGACGAGATGTCGGTCGTCTGGCAGCGAGATCGGCGGACCACATTGGTGACAGAGTGGCGTCCAAGAACTGGAAGACGAGATGTCGGTCGTCTGGCAGCGAGATAGGCGGAGCACATTGTTGACAGAGTGGCGTCCAAGAACTAGAAGACGAGATGTCGGTCGTCTGGCAGCGAGATGGGTGGACGACATTGTTGACAGAGTGGCGTCCAAGAACTAGAAGACGAGATGTCGGTCGTCTGGCAGCGAGATGGGTGGACGACATTGTTGACAGAGTGGCGTCCAAGAACTAGAAGACGAGATGTCGGTCGTCTGGCAGCGAGATGGGCGGACGACATTGTTGACAGAGTGGCGTCCAAGAACTGGAAGACGAGATGTCGGTCGTCTGGCAGCGAGATGGGTGGACGACATTGTTGACAGAGTGGCGTCCAAGAACTAGAAGACGAGATGTCGGTCGTCTGGCAGCGAGATGGGCGGACGACATTGTTGACAGAGTGGCGTCCAAGAACTGGAAGACGAGATGTCGGTCGTCTGGCAGCGAGATGGGCGGACGACATTGTTGACAGAGTGGCGTCCAAGAACTATAAGACGAGATGTCGGTCGTCTGGCAGCGAGATGGGCGGATGACATTGTTGCCATCGCGGGCAAAACCTGGATGAGGCCCACACAGGAGCGTGGGGGTTGGCACAAGAAAAGAGAAAGTTCGGCTGTGGATGATAATGATATGCATATATAATCCCTGTTTTTATTCGGGCGGAGGTTTGGCTTCTTAGAAAAGCATGTAAGTGAAGTCAAAACGATAAGCAGAAGTATAGTAACACCTATTCGGACACAAGTAGGCATTTACTAAACTTTTGCTCACGATTTGATTTGAATCAATTTAACAATTTTAATAATCGTAACGGACGTATTATCGACCTATTTTTTTGCAATACACATGCTGTCGCTTGTAATCCTAATACTCCTCTCTTACCTATAGACACTCACCATCCTTCATTTTATATACAAATACCATTTAAAAAACCCTCACGAATGCCTAAACAGTCGAATATAAAACCACTAAATTATCACAAATCTAAATATAATGCAATAAATACAGACATTGAAAACGCTGATTGGAACATGTTACTCAATGATTTACCACCTGATGAAGCGGTCTCTACTTTCTACGAAAAATTATACGAAATTATTAAATTACATACTCCCACTCACAAAACCAAAAACTTTAAATTCCCACGCTGGCTCTCTAAATCACTTTTGCATTTATTTAAAATGAAATCTCGAACGTGGATTAAGTGGAAGAAATATGGAAACATTAGTGACTACGAACTATTTTCTATTTACAGAGCAAAATTCAAAAAACAGGCCGACATAAATGTTATAAAAAATATATGAATTTTGTGGAGGACAGCGTGGAAAATAACGTTAAAGCGTTTTGGACGTACGTTTCTAATCGTAACTCCAGTAATAGTATCCCAGCTACAGTTCACTATCTCCAACAGTCTTCCAATGACCCTACTACTGCTTGTGACTTGTTCTCAATGTTTTTCCAATCCGTTTATGAGCCGTCTGCTTTCGATCATAAGTCATGGGTACCACCTCCCGCTAATCCTGATAACGATATTAATCTTTGTAATTTGCACTTTCCTGTATACAAAATTCAAAAAGAGCTTAAATCATTGGATGCCTCTAAGGGTCCTGGGCCAGATGGTATTCCCTTGATCTTTTTAAAAAATACTTGTGACACATTGTGCTTTCCGTTGTTTATATTATATAATAAATGCCTTGCCTATGGCGTATTCCCTGATGTGTGGAAACGAGCAAATATTGTTCCAATCCATAAAGGCGGCTCCAAGAGTGATGTATCCACATATCGTCCAATCTCGTTGTTGTCGGGGCTTTCAAAACTTTTTGAAAGATTAGTGCATAGTGAGATATATCCAATCATTCAGCGTGTAATATTGAAAGAACAACATGGGTTCGTCAGAGGAAGGTCCTGTATAAGTAACCTCCTTATTTTCACAACACATCTGTTTGAAGGCTTAGACAAGAGGCAGCAAATTGATGCTGTTTATACAGACTTTCAAAAGGCGTTCGATAAGGTAGATCATAAGCTATTACTCAACAAAATCGCATTCATCGGTATTAGAGGAGATTTACTGCGTTGGTTCGTGTCGTATGTCACTAATAGGACTCAGAAGGTTGTCATTAATGGGTTTGAGTCTCATACAATAAAGATCACTTCAGGAGTCCCCCAAGGCTCAATTTTAGGGCCCCTTCTGTTTATCTTATTCATCAACGACATCAAAGATTGCTTTAAGAGTTCAAAGTTCCTACTATACGCGGACGATTTAAAAGTGTACAAAAATATTACCGTTCCAACCGCCTGTTTAGAATTTCAGAAGGATCTTGACTGTTTCTCGGAGTACTGCACTGTTAATAAGCTTCACCTTAGTATCTCTAAATGTTACAGCATTACGTTTACTAAGAAAAACATGTGCTGAATTTCAATTACTTTCTTGGAAACACTGCCCTACACAAGGTTTCATCCCTCCGTGACCTAGGCGTAAATCTTGACTCAAAGCTCCATCTTGACACCCATGTGGACAACATAGTCAATAAGGCTTATAAAATGTTTGGTTTCGTAATGAGAGCGTCTAGAGAATTTCATCGGCCTTCTACCTACTTGCATCTATACAGATCAATAATAAGGCCACAACTTGAATACGCAGTACCCATTTGGAACCCTTATTACAAAAAGTACATTGAGATCATTGAGATGGTTCAACGTAAGTACCTCCGTTCCATGCATCACAGATGCTATAAAACCAAAATGTCCTATAAATTATTACTAGAAAAATATAACCTCATAACCCTACAATCCCGTCGCACCCTACTTGAAATGATGACTCTGTTTAGTAAATATATGCCGTAATAAATTTGATTGTACTGATCTTGTGAACAGTTTGTGCTACCTGATCCCTCGTACTGTAATCGGTCGAGAGGTTCGTTCGAGACGCCTATTTGCTACTTCGTTTTGTCGAACGAACTCAGGCACTCGCTCACCGTTACATCGCTTGGTTGACACCTATAATAAACAGTTTGGCTCTACTGATATTATGTTTCTCAGCAAAGCTGTATTTAAGAGTGAGATTACAACTATTTTAAGAGATAGCCCTAGTATATAGTTAATAAGTGTTTTTTTTTAAGTGTTTTTTTAACTTGCTCGGCTAACAGCTAGCTATTCTGTATTGTAATCTGTGGATAACGTCTTGAGTAGTGTATTTGTTACTTTTATTGCAAGTTTTATATTGTATGCCTACTGTGTAATATACTGCTGTTTGTTATTCCTAACAAATAAAAATAAAATAAAATACTCCTCTCTGCCAATAACAACAACATGTCATTGTGAACAGAGATTAGTCATTTTCTCTGTGAACGTTTATCGTAGCTGTCATTGGGAGGTCCTCATTGGCAACTGACGTCAAAACCAGTAGTAGAGTATTCTGATGCTACCGAACTCAGTTATATCATTGCTAGTATTATTTTTGTTTAACAAGAACAGCTCAAATCTACTGAACGTATGACATCTTAAATCCTATAATTCGCTGAGATAACGCACAGTACAAACTTTTGGGTTTAGAAGCATGAAATTTTGCACAAGAAATCCATAAGTAACGAAAATACCGCCCCTAAAGGGGTTAAATATGGGTTGAAAGTTCATAATTTTTGCCGATGGGTAATCCCATTCGTACGGCTCGTACCTATACACTGTAAGGGTCTAAACATCCTCATGATAAAAACTAAAACGAACGGTTACAAAGTAGGTGCTTCCATTAAGTAAATAACATTGAAAGGGTCATCTTAAGTCAGTGTAAAATAACTCACAAAAGAGATTTGTTTCCTGAGCGTTCTATTCATCACTGCTGAGTTCTCGAGTGGACTATGGCTTTAGAGAAAATTGGATGTCTTACTCCGTCGTTGTCGGATTTATAGATGTTTCATCACAGAGATCTGATAATGTTGGATGTGGCATGTGATGCGTAGGTAAGTAATAAATGGAGTTATTATATTAATGTTCTGTAAAAAAAGCGAGTACTTTTTTGGGAATTTTTGAATATCTTTACATATTTTTTTTTTGTTTGAAATCAAATATACCTGCCATTTGAAAGTTATACCTAGAAGAAAAATTTAGAATAGGTCATAAGTTATTTATTCATGTGTTTAACATAGGTGCAATAATACCTAATGGTAGGTATATAAAGATAATAAAGCGTGCGCTAGTTATGCCAGAGGGCGTACAAAGGTTTTTAATTAAGTAATCAAGCCAACTGCTCGCAATAATTATTAAATAAAATAAGCCTGGACAGTAAAAAAACAATTATAAAGAATCACACATTTCTTAATAGATATTTATCTACGAGTATATCTATATCTATTAATATTTAAGCTGAAGAGTTTGTTTGTTTGAACGCGCTAATCTCTAGAACTCCCAGCCGGATTTATAAAATTCTGCTTGCAATTGATAGGCCAATTCTTGAGGATTGTTAAAGTCTATTTAACATCACGCAACTACCCTAAGAAGACAAGCCAAAAAAAACAGTCAGACAGAACGCTAAGCGAAAACTAAGTAATAGCGCGGGAGGGTTATGCGATGCGATGCGGTGGGTTGGGGGCCGAAATTTCGTGCGCACGAAGATAGTGAATAATAAGTACTGTAAGGGGGGGTGTCGTTGACTTCAAGTCGATGACGTCACTCGTTCCGGCAGAAATGAAAACTCCAGGGGGAGGGTGTTCTGACAGGATGCTGTTTATTTTATGTAATTTCCAACAGTTATGGATGATTACAATAATATACAGGGTTTCTAGATCGAATAGGTACTTAATGACTTATAATAGGTTCCCACCAGCAATACCACGCCCGCTTGGACGAAGTTAGCGGCAGATGACCTCTAATCCAAAAAAATAACGTACAAACGTAATAATATTTAAGCTAACAGACTAGCCGAGGAGTCGTACGTAGCTATTCCAGTAGGATGTAGCTCGTACGTGCACCTGGTTAGAAGTTACCTAAATCAAAGGTTGTAGCGAGGGTCATTAACTCTCGGAGACCGCGATTCACAAAGATGACGTAAACGATCAGAGACATCTATTAGCAACATTGTGAACTATTTACAAGGCAATCAATGAAAGTGACAATGAGTTTGCTACGCTTAGCTGGTACTTACGTTCTCCATTAAGTAATCATAATCAATAACAGTTCACAGCTTTATACATAGGTGGCGCTTAGTGGTAAGATACATGAATAACAACGTTTATAGTGATTAGATGTGTTACAGTACCAATAGAAATCAATGTCAATAAAAAGAGACACAAATAAAATAGCAGCACGAACTAAGTGGGGAAATAGATTTAGCATTTTTTTGTTCCTAACATAAAACTGGTCCTATGCTCCGGGGATCTAAAGTGACTACCTACCGAAAGGCTTTTTAACTCAAAGTAACCTTTAAAAAATACTGATACAATCCCTTATACACTCTTTATGTGTGTATAAACCGTTCTGTACTTTAATGGAATAGCAAAATCTTACATACAATGTTTGGCTTCCCCTACTCTTAAAATCAAAACAAATAACACGCGCTTCCTTATTTCTCAAACGTACATACAGTAAAAGGATGTCATTACCATAAAAAAAAATGTATGTACGAATTTACTCGAGAACCGCGACAGCCCGTGTCGAGTCGAGTACATCAAACGCCCGTCGTACTACGATGACTGACACTCGATTAAGTATCGTCGAATTCATCCAACCCTATCTGATACCACAAAATAGACATTTGCAGAAGGTGGACTACATGCAACAAGAAAAAAACAGGCCAAGTCTGAAGTCCAAGTCGGTCTCGCATACGAAGGCTTTCGTACCACGGTACAATATTTAACACCACATATTTTAAAAAGACGTTTCTTGTATGGGGCAATAGAAATACACACTCGTAAAAATTTCAACTGTCTACCAATTACGGTTCATGAGATACAGCCCGCTGACAGACAGACGGACAGACAACGCAGGCTCCTAACCGGCTCCTAACCCGGAACCCTAAAAACGCATGGATACAATAGACACGCGTCAAAGACAGCAAGTGCAAGTACACTTGCGACTGGCAATCGTTTGAGATAGGTCGAAATCACCAAACTTACTCGTCGCTCGTCGTCGTAGTGCGCATGTTTTTGTTCGTTGTATGAAACTTACCTTCTGTACCTATCTATTTTGTGCTGGTACTGTGTCAGTGTGCGTTTGGACACATGTTTTCACTAACATATACGTAGAAAGAAAGAAAGAAAAAGTGAAAGAAGAAAGTTATATTAAAATTAGAACCGAAACTACGAGTATATATTTTATAAACAATAGTTTATCTGTAGTACGATGCTAATTTTGTTTAATTTATGTACCAATTGTCATAAAAACAAATGCCCTGAAAGTTCATACCCTGATGCATTCGCATTTTGTGGAAACACTACCAATCAAAATACTAAATGCTACAATAAAACGTCCACACTAAGATACAATTAAAATTTTCCAACTCTAACCAAATTATAAGGTGACATGAAATACGCTGGTATACTGGTAGGAACGATCACCGGTCCATGTTTAGACACGTCTCTTATCACACCTCTCGTTCCATAGTAGTAAGCCTGAAGCACTAGCTTAGAGCTGTAACTTGGGTTCCTTGATTTGAAATCTGTGGTTATCTTATATTTAACATGTATGGTCTTCTCCGAGCCACCGTATTCGTTAAAGTAATTGCGGTCAGCCCAATAGGCAGCTTGTTCAGCCTTAACACTGTCACGACAACGGTACACCGTTGTCGTTTCAGAACAGTGCTCATCATACCAATCACCCTTGGAAATTTGTCTGTTATTATCCCTAATCCCTTTCTTCCATTTTCTGCCACCAGCCATCTCTAAGACCCAGTGATCAGTAATCATAATTGCCGCGTGCCCAACCAACCCACTATGGCTTTTGCTTGAGATTAAAATGTCTCCTGTATTTACAACACGCATAAAACGTTTCTTGGAACGCTTTTTGCTGCGTGCACTTGTTTTTTTTTGGAATATAGACTCTTGAGTATCTACTAGTAGACCGTAGTTGTTCAGTATGAGCCATTCCTGGTAAGTAATCGGCTCAATTTCCTTCCACGAAACGAATTCCTCGTACAAATCTTTAAAGACTTGCTGGTCCTGTTCAAATGATTCAAGTGAATATTTTTCGGGATCGATTATTCCCACGAGGACCCCAAAGTTGTAGGTAGTCACCGTCTGGTTATACATGGTGGTATTCAGGTCTGAAAACAGTTATTGTTTAAGCAATTTATTATTGAAACAAAAAGTTACGTGTACACTTGAGACATATTGTTATCATTTTGATTGACAAGTTTCTAGGTGTGACTACACTGAAGTGATACAACAATAAAATACACCACACAACATTAAAAAAATTGGTGGTGTGGGCACATTAGGCTCAATAGCTTTCTATTATCGAAAAACTACGTACCAACATCTAGATCTTCATTTAAAGCATGGATGAATACAACTTGTACCAGAAGAAGCACACAAATAAAAGTTTGTACAAACTCCATGATGATAAATTCAGTTATTTAATTAAAAAAGTTATTTCTAGTAATAGTTATAGTGATAAATTGTTCAAATAGTGGTATATCTTATGGATAAAGAATATCCTTTTGAAAACCGTTTCTAAAGAACCGCGTCACATTTATGAAATTTTCCTTTACATTTTGAGTACGATAACTGCGCAGAAAAACGTTACATTGATCGTTGATAAAACAAATCAAATAATTAAAGAAATAAAAGATTATTCTTAACATAACTCATTCGAAATTACATCACTTAATTTAAATCGAGTGGTTTTAATTGACCATAAAATTAAAATTAATTTAACAACTTCATAATACTGTATTTACCATAATTAGAGAAATATTAGCTTCATTGTATAGGGAAGTTCATCTCGAAGTGTGTGTGCAATAGACAAAATGATTTTCGCTTCTGGTTTGTTCTTAGACCGAAAATGGTGAAGTTTCACCTAACAAGTTTTACCGGATGGGTTTTCGTTTAGATATCAACCCATGATTCCGTATTAAATCCGTTGTCAGATACCAATTTGGAACCGTCGTTGCACCACATCGCTAGCTGTCACAGTGTCTATTCTGTCTAAGCTACGATCACTGTTGGGTAGTCATTTGGGTAATATAAAGGCCTTCAAATGCTCCGATTATTTTAACAGTAAAAAAATGCAACTGTTGTTTGAAAGGATTATATTAACGGCTGATTGAAAAAATCAAAATATACCAAATTAAGGAATTATGTCTTTTGCTCGCACACAAATAAAAAAGAGATAAATCAAAGTGGAATAGAGGTATCTATTCTGAGGAGTCGTCTAAACATGTCCTGTTCGCAGTGCTATATCTAACAACAGAACCAAGAATATTCATTCCATTTTCCTACATTAATGCCAGATAAAATTGGTAATCTAAAAGTGCTGTACCTACTTGGTACTTTGGTCAACTAAGTATATCCAAACGATGCATTTCGTGGCTCTATGTTATAATCCTAGGATGTACACTTGTCGTTGTCAGTTATAGCACTAAGATGAATGTTTTATTCTGGGCTACATTCCAGAATATTCGGTCGCCCAGATTTACTATTTATTTATTATGAGGATGGATTTATTTTTATAATTTTGTTTGGTTTTGTTTTATTTGTAAGAAATAAAAATGCAGGCTTCGAACGGAAATATTTTTTAATTAATAAAATTGAATTTCTTTTTTTAAATTTGTAAATTACTATTCGTGTTTTCGGCAGCAAAACGTAGGTCCTTAGAATAATAACGCATAGAAACCTAGTACGCGTGCAAAAAGTGAGGCAACAAAAACTTTGCCCTAATTGGCAAACTTCTCTCGGTGAGCTGTCAGTACTCAAGGTCACGATCCGTCGAACACAATTCGCGAGTAAAATAATTGAAAATGACAGTTTGTAGCGTGAAGGGATGTCATGTGCTATGACATCCCTTCACGCTTTTCAGGAAAACATAAAAAATGTGATCAAATTACATTTCACAGGTAAGTAAAAATAATGTATAAAATGTAAGTCATTTTATACATTATTTTTACGTAAATCGACCATTAAACAAAAATTAACCTAACCTAACTTTTCACAATACAGTGTTGCTACTTGTGAGGAAAAAAATACCCATATTGCTTACAATAAAATTTTGTTCTTATTAAGTTTAGCAAAAAAAATGTTTTAAGTTTAGCAAAAAAAATGTTTTTGATGTACCGTATGTATGATAGTCGTTATCGACACTGCTACCTAGTGTTTTTAAACTAAAAGTTAATTAACTGTAGTTAAATAAAACCGAACCAAATAACTAAGTTTTTTTTGTGATTATTGAATTATTATTATTTTTTTATTTTTAAATAAATTGAATTTTACCTTCCGTAAAAATATGTCATATTACATGAAAAATCATCTACATCTTATCCAGATTCTGATAACATAAAATACTTGTCTGGATTTGATCCAGTAACATATTAGTGCGTTTTCCCATTTTTTGTGGGTAACGGCATGGTAATGGTATCACTGAAAGTTTTATCTGTGTGAGTTTGAGGAACGTAGACACATTCGGCTCACGCACACAAATAAAATGAATTTGACACGCGATATCGCTCGAGTTTTGTACTAGACGCGGCTTCTATGCGTTATTATTCTAAGCGTAGGTCTTTATAAAAACTTCACTGAATGGTCATGTTTGTACCACAATTTGTGATTTCAATATGCTGATGACAAAATAAAAAAAATCAAATGGAAATCAAAATCAAAAGTTATTTATTCAAACTGGGCAAAGAATCAACATTATTTAAACGGCAACATTTCTGTTTGAATTATCAGTCTAATTACAATAGCATGAGGCGTTTGAATTATCTGCTTAATGACAATAAATTCACCTGTATGACTTTATAGAAAGATTTTTTCTGCACCACAGGTCATGACGCCAATATGGACAAAGGACAAACATCAACACACCATTTTATATTTATTTATTTATTTGCTTTCATGCACATCACACGTTTCACAATTTATTACTGTCGGTTTTTGTACATGACCCCTGTCAGGGCACTGCAAAGCAGAATGTCGGTTTGCTGTTGAGTTTATAAATTAACATATTGAGTCAAAACTTATCAAGTTTACACAATACAATACATTTCAGGAATAAAAATAAAATACATGTCTAGAAGTCGCTAAGATGTCCAATTAACAGTAATAAACAATACACAATAACACACAATAATAATACACATAAAGTCATATTTCGTCAGATTACATTAGTAGGTAGTAAAAAGTAGAATAAAATAATAATAAGGAATAATTACAATCATGTCATGTCGAGTTATTGATTAAATTGAATTATGGTATGTGATATTATAATACAAAATAAAATAGATTCGTTAATGTTTGTTTTCACTACACGTTTGGTGTAGTGGCTACAGTGGCTAAGTGTAGTCAGCGAAACCAAATGGTCTTGGGTTCGAATCCCGGTAGGGGCAAATGTTTGTATGATGAATATGGACATTTGTATCCGAGTCATGGATGTATATCTATACCTACATATAATAAAATGGTAGAAAAGTCAAAACTGTACATTGAATATTTTTTTAAAAGAATACTTGGGGTGTGATCTACAATCGATACCGAAGCCAAAATTATAGTTTTTAGAAATTTTGTCTGTTTGTCTGTATATCCGGGATAAACTCAAAAAGTACTGCATGGATTTACTTCAAATTTGGCACGAATATTATAAAGAAGTCGGGTCAACATATGGGCTACATATTATCACGCCATCACCGACGGGGAAACGAGCAGTGAACCTTTATTTCTTCAACGCATTCTGTAACAACATGTAATCTAACGACGCATATTTGAATGTTGTTATTATGTTAACCATGCTATAAGCTAGCTTCACACTATAAAAATCATGCAATATAAGTAACTTAGGCCGATAAACATAATTAAATTAATTTATGTAGTATCAATTTTAAAGCAGCGCCATCTATGAGATTTTAAAAACATCAAGTCGAATTACCTGTGTAAGCCATTTTGGATATAAATAATTTAAATTTGATAATGTTGGCGAGGTTAATAGTTGTTTTTAAAAGTCATAGATGGAGTTGTGCATTTTCTTCTTAAAAACTGGTTCGTTAATTCGTTTCAGAGATGAGCAAGACAATTAAAAAAAAAATGTGTTTCTATAAGTTTTAAGCTGCTTCATCTATGTCTTATAAAATTCATCGAGTTTGTCTGTATGTAATAACAAACAGAACTCAAAAAGAACTTCATAGATTTATAACAGAATTTAAACTCGAAAACGGCACGCTATTGCTGTAAGAAATTTGAGCTAAATAACGAAGAAAGAGGAAAATTAAGCATGCCATGTATATCTTAAAGATAAGACATGCTTTTTTTTACAGTTATTTCTATCGGTGGCAATCCACTGGTCGAATATGGGTTACCAGCTCCCCAATCATCACCGCATCAAGACCGTGTAAATCGGGAGTATAACGCTGAGACAATTTACGATCCGGGTGAAATGACTACCATACGAAATTACCATGTCGCTTTGTTCTCTTCAGAGCAAAAACAAATTTATGACACCGTCCTTGAAAGCGTTGGGCAAAACCAGGGTAAAATGTTTTTCTTGGATACTCCTGGGGGAACAGGAAAAACATTTGTTACCACTGGCATACCTACTTGCAGAGGTCAGGAGGCAAGGCAAAATTGCCATTGCTGTAGCGTCATCGGGAATCGCTGCCACACTGCTTCCGGGGGGCAAGACAGCACATGCCATGTTTAAAATTCCCATCGATTTAGAGAGCGCCGAAACGCCTGTTTGTGGTGTGTCACGTAACAGTGATAAGGGACACGTGCTCAAGGATTGCTCTCTGATCGTATGGGATGAGTGTACGATGGCCAATAGGAAGGCAGTTGAGGCCGTGGACAAAACCTTGCAGGACATCCGCAGGAACGAACATTTGATGGGTGGTGTCACAGTTCTGTTCAGTGGCGATTTCCGACAAACGCTTCCCGTGGTGACGCGGGGATCGAGGGCTGACGAGGTGAATGCTTCGTTGAAACGATCTTCGTTGTGGCCACGAGTTCGTACGCTGCGCTTGACCATTAATATGAGAGCTCGGCTCGGCGGCAATGCACGTGCTCAAGAATTCTCCGATGTCCTTCTAAGTCTTGGCGAAGGCACTCTACCAGAGGAGAGAGGTGGACAGGTGGTGCTTCCAGAGTCTCTCGGTAGAGTTGTATCCAGCTTAGAAGAACTCATTCGCTGTGTGTACGGGGACAGTCGTATACCGCACCAGCAGAATTCTTGGGTGTGTGAGCGGGCCATTTTGACGACCAAAAATGATCAGGCTGCAGCAATTAACGAATGCATTCTCTCGGAAATTGAGGGGAATGAAGTGGTCTACACCTCTATAAACACTGTCGTCGAGCAAGATGACGCTACACATTATCCCGTGGAATTTCTGAACTCCCTGTCAGCAAGTGGACTTCCAGCGCATACCATCAAGCTGAAGGTCGGTGTCCCGATTATGCTTCTTCGGAACCTATCTCCTCCGAAGTTGTGTAATGGGACCCGCCTTAAAACCATCTCGCTCCACAGACACGCCATTGAGGCGGAAATTCTTACGGGTTGTGGCGTCGGCGAGGCAGTATTTATACCACGCATTCCCCTCATACCTCATAACTTCCCGTTCCAGTTCAAGCGCGTACAGTTCCCCGTGAGTATTTGCTTCGCGATGACCATCAATAAGTCGCAAGGGCAGACACTGAGGGCAGCGGGTGTCGACCCCAGGACGAGCTGCTTCTCACACGGGCAGCTGTACGTCGCTTGCTCCCGCGTCACCAGTCCTGGCTCTCTTTACATTTTGGCTGCGGAGAGCCAAACCACTAATGTTGTTTATCAAAAAGTCCTTTAAGTATGTATTTTTACCCTATTCTGTATTCATTATTTTCTCTATCTGCTTTAGTCACAACTTATGACTTAATTCAGCAGAATCACCATAAAGTCATTTATTCAAAGCAGGCTGAAAATCAGCACTTTTTGAAGGGCAATTTTACAAAAGACAGTCTCCCTCTATTACTGCACTTTCTGTAGATATGAAATGTAAAGAAGAAACGGGTAAATGTATGTTAATTTAAAAGGTATAATCGTAGGTATTTTTGGTGCTGTATAGCGTTCACGCTGACAACGTCGCGGGCAGCAGCTAGTTTATAATATGTATGTATATACGAAAAAAAAAAAAAAGTATTTAAGTAGTGTATCAACCATCTGGTATCCGTAACACAAGCCTTAAGTGTTAAGTGCTTAACTTGGAACTAGATGGTGCTGTGTGCAATGTCAGACGATATTTATTTATTTAATGTCACTGGAATAAACCAAATGTATTTCTTTGATCAGGCCGGATCTAACAAAAAAGAAAAGTTATGAATTAAGTACCTACATACGAGTGGGGATAGGCACGCTCGCTTAGTGTCATACTAATTGGGTACTCATAATTAGTATATAATTTGAGTTTCAACCCTACTGCGTCATTCGTTTACGAAAACTCACCTGCTAAACAAGTCAATCCGGAAGAAAACTGAAACTATGGAGAAAATTTAACACCGTGCTGTGATAAAATTCCTAACCAAGCAAGGAAAGAACGCTCAGACCATTTTTAATGAAATGAAAACCGTTTATGGGCAACAGTGCCCTAGTAAATCAATGATTTACAAGTGGCATAGTCTTTTTAAACATGGTCGGGAGTCGATTGACGACGACCCCCGCTCAGGAAGGCCAATTGAGGCCACCACATCAGACATCGTCGAAAAAGTGGAAAATATTGTATTGGAAGACACACGTTTGAAGAAAAAACAGTTATCTGCATTAGTTGGAGTATCAGATACCACCATTTTGCGAATCCAACATGAGCACCTGGGTATGACAAAAGTCAGTGCAAGATGGGTACCGAGAATGCTCACGCCGCTTCAGAAACAGCAGCGCGTCGATGCGTCAAAACAATTTTTGGAGTTGTGTGGAGACGAACTTGTACAGATTTTCGAGCGGATTGTTACGGGAGATGAAACATGGGTTCATCACTTTGAGCCTGAGTCCAAACAAGAGTCCATGCAATGGCATAAAAAGAGGACACCACCGCTAAAGAAATTCAAAGTCTCGGAGTCGGCTGGAAAGTTAATGGCTACTGTTTTTTGGGATTATGAGGGGATAATACTGATTGATTACAAAGAAAAGGGAAGGACCATAATACTTCGCAACCATATTAGAAAAATTAAAGGAGGTCATCAAGGAAAATCGTCGAGGAAAATTTACTAAGGGTGTGTTGCTCTTGCAAGACACCGCGCCGGTTCCGTGGAGCAGAGTTGAAAGGCTGCTCTGCACACGCATGACTTCGAATCACTAGTCCACCCACCCTATAGTCCAGATCTGGCCCCAAGCGATTTTTATTTGTTCCCCAATATAAAAAAGACATAAGTGGAAGGAAATTTTCCGAAGACAATGAGGTAAAGGAGGCAATTTAGGCTCCTTTTGAGGCAAAAGATAAAAAATATTTCTATGGTGGTTTAGAAAAATTAACTCATAGATCTAATAAATGTATTCAGCATAAGGGTGATTATATTGAAAAGGATAAATAAATTTATTGTTATTCCTTTCATTCCACGAACTTTTGGACCTCCCCTCGAATATAATGTTTTATCCGTCATGAATTCGTCTACTGTGTACTCATAATAATATTTCCCTATTAGGAGTAATCTTAGTTTACTATAGAATTAATTTGTGTTCTCGTCATCTTTTAAGTAATTCGTCAATTTATTATAAATTGTTGCCATTCTTTATTTGGGGCTATTTTTCATTATTTTTAACCGACTTCAAAAAGGAGGATATTTCTCAATTCGACCGTATATATATACAAGGTTACTGGTAACTCGACGTATTCCTTGCACGACGTCATAGTAGGGTTAAAATGCAACAAATTAAGCCACCAAATGTTCTACCAAAGTTCAGTAGTTTTTGAGTTAGTTACATTTTCAGTATTTTTATGAAAAATCCCAGATTAAATAATTTGGAGCCAATTTAAAAATTATTTACAGCGCGACTGTACTGAAATTTAACTTAATATCATAGTTGATGCCGTAGCAGATCTTTGTTCATAATTAAAACTTTGGAAATGCCAGAAACCTTGGCAAATATCACTAAACAAACATTTATTTTTTTGTGATTTTTGCTGTTACTTCATACAAAATGTTGTCTAGTGAACAAAAAAATATATATAAAAAATGGCTTTTAATTCGTTGCATTTTAACCCTACTATGACGTCCTGTAAGGAATACGTCAAGTTACCAGTAACCCTGTATAATATATATATTTTTATCTGTGTTCGCGGATAACTTCATCGTTTATGAACCGATTTTGATTATTATTTTTTTGTTGGAAAGGAGATATTTCAAGGGTGGTACCATGATAAGAAAACCAGGATTTGATGATCGCATCCCAGATAAATCGAAGGGAGCCTTCTTAAATCGTTGTGGCGACTAGTGCGTTTGTTAATTGTTTTTATTAGGATTTTAAAGCACTACTATTTAATGAAGGTCTGAAGCCGATCTGATGATGGAGCCGAAAGACAGCCAAGGGAACCCCTCAACGATTTACAGCAATTACCTAGTGTTGGGGCTTGATTAATTTGTATTGATAAGAAATTTACAACTAGATGGGTTGTCACTGTCATTAGGAGTCTGATGATGAAGACGAAGGACAGTCAAGGGAACTCTTCAACGTTTTACAGTAGCTACCTTGTGCTTGGACTTAATTCATTTGTATTGATGAGAACTTTGCACCCATATGGGTTATCAGTGCCATTACAGGTCTGATGATGGAAACCATATACAGTCGAGGGTATTCCTCAACGATTTACAGCAGTTACCTTTTGTTAGGCTTACTTCATACGGTTCAATATGCCAAAATATTCAGTTTGTACAAAAATAATACCTAATTAAGATTGAAGTATTGGATAGGAATACCACTACTTACTAGGCATGCTGATGCGTCAATTTCACACTGAATTTAAGTTGCGTAATAGCGTCATCTCTAGCAATGCTCTTTCGTCGCGTGGCCTACTCAATAATTTGTTTGAATCTAAGCCAGACAACGCTATTCCTTCCAAGGTTTTAACAGAGCAACATACACCTGTCCTTTTATCGAAATTTTTCTTGCCTAGATTTATAACAAATTATTTTAGTGTAGTTCCCGTAACTTGTGAACCGTAACTGCCCAACTTAAAATCAAAGCTGCTTCGGCGCTCAAAATCTCCGTATCCTTTTGTTGCCTGAAATGTTGCAACAGTAGGAGTAATCGGTACCCAGCCATTTTCATCTTTAATTCTACTTCCAATCGTATCCTAAATCAACAATAAATTATTTTTAAATAAAAAAAAACCATCTTCAAACGGATATGAACGTGTAAGACAATCGTTTTAGAATTGGTGTGGGGTAGGTACTATAACCAAAAAGTGAAAAATAAAAAACTTTTTTACAAAAAACAAAACAACCGCCTGCCAAAAAAATAACGCTACAAAGTGAAAAATAACTTTAATTTCGGAAGTCGTTGGCAAAAACTAAAATATAGATCCAAAGACACCGACTTCCGAAATTAAAGTAACTTTTTACTTTGTAGCGTTCTTTTTTTGGAAGGCGCTTGTTTTTTTTTGTGAAAAAGATTTTTTAATTTTGGTGTCGGTGTAATCAACTTGTTTTCGATTCTTCGGCTATAATTTTGGTTTGCTTCTAAGTTTGAACGAAAGTAATCTCTGTGTTTTTGCACAAACGTAACTATTTGTAGTATGTAAAGGGAGGGTAACGTGATTATTTTATTTCTTATCTTCTATATTTCTTTTCTTCTTATGAGTTCCCTTCAAAATGGTTGAGCTGAATGGTGCTGATCCTACGTCATGTTCCTCAACGGTTGCCGTCAGTAGGCACTGGTAATTTTTTTGCTGCCACAGCTTATTTTTTTTCCATAATTGTTTTTATCTTTCTATTGCGGATGCTTTTAACGAGCACGTCTTTCTACATCGTTCTCACATGTATAATTACAACATGAATGATGTTACCACTTATTTGTAACAATATTTTGATTTAAAAGAGTGTCCATGGAGTTTCTGGCCCGTTCTTCTCCATAGGTACCTACTACGCTTTGGAATGGGCAACTAGCTTCATCTTTCTGACTGACCGACCCCTTGACAATTTAAAAGTGCCAGTAATTTGTTTATTTGAAATAAATGCTTTGAGTTTTGAGTTTGATTTTATGAAATGTGGTTTACAACTTTCCCAATTTACATTAGGATGCGTATACAGTTCTTATGCATGGTGAAAATATCATA
The DNA here is from genome assembly GCA_937001585.2 of Brachylomia viminalis. Lineage (NCBI taxonomy): Eukaryota > Metazoa > Arthropoda > Insecta > Lepidoptera > Noctuidae > Brachylomia > Brachylomia viminalis. The sequence goes on from OW443299.2 coordinate 20,110,400, forward strand.
AAAGTCAGTACTTCCACCCCACAATATTATGCCATAGTTAGACCATGCGTATGCTCATAGTATGCTGAAAGCGCTGTCTCATAATGTGTGTTGCTTTTTAATTTACTTAATGCGTATACAAATTTTTAGATTTTCGATATGCTTTTAGTCTTGAAAAGGTCATCCTAATAAAACGATGTCCCAATAAAAAATTCAAACCCGGACCAATTTTAAGGCTCCCGCAGACAGGGCTCGACGCGACGACGGTGCGACGCGATTTTAGTAGAACAATTTCCATGAAGTTTTCATAGAAATATCTACCAGAGTCGCGTCGCGCCTGTCTGGCCGCCTTGAAGATGATACATTGATCACTCCATTTAACCCTCAGCCACTTCACTAGAGTACATCGCCCGTATATCCACACTAGACTATATAAAATCAATTCTCATTAGCACATAGTGCGCCACTATCACATTAGTATTCTGCTGGTGCTCTGTCATTTCTCTAAGTCCAGTCACATTTTCGATTTGCTCGCTATTTGTTGAAGGTATTACTGAGAGGGTTAGTTTTTTAATAGTTATTTTATCTCGAAGATGATTAAGGGTCGAAAGTTGGGGAGGACAAATCAGTATAATATATGTTTCAAAAATGTACAGTCGACCAATTTGAATTATGATGACCCACCATAAGCTTATTTTCTTACTCACATTCATGGACTTATTATACTCACATTCAAATACAATTAGGTCAACATTCGCGTAAACATACATTTACATGGTAACGATCTTGTTATCTGTCATTTAATTACACAGATAATTATCTGTTGCCGTCTCCGTCTTTGTTAAGAGCTTATACACAAAAGTACGGTATAAAAGCTGAATGCACATACCGTACAAACCGCACGCCGTATAAAATAAATACGGTGCGTACGATGCGGGAAAGTTTGCGAGGTTATTTAATAAGCAAATGCTGACATCATCGTACTAAAATCATGTGTTTTTGATCCATGAACCTTGGTTTATTTATTTACATGTGCGTTCAGCTTAAAAGTACTCAAACGAGATTCAGCCATATTTGCATACGTCTTCACTGAATCTGGTTAGCAAGGTGCGTTAAGGCAACAATAAGACATGGGGAAGTAAAAAGCTTAAAAAAGAATAATATAAATTATAATGTTGATTAGATAACACATTATCATTTAAAATCAAGTGTAACCACCATTGCTTGCAATAACATCCAATAGTCTCGAACGCATTGATCCAATAAAATGACTGAAAATATCATTACCTCTCATATAATCCCAAATTTCGTTGCAATGTTGCTCAATTGCTTGCTTTGTCCTCTCGTTTCTGTTATCTCACTTCTGGACCATCAGACCCCATAAATCCTCAATTGGATTTAAGTCCGGGGACAGCCAGGGAATTAGAGTAACTTCTGGATGCTGGCTAAACCAGTTAGACACAACTCTGGCCGTATGCACTCTTCAGTTATCGTGAACATAACAAAAGCTTGGAACTTCTTCTCGCGGGTAAACCGTTAGCACCGTCGTCGGTAACATAGTTTCTTCTAATAAATCCACACCCATTGAAGAAATCTGAACCAGATCGCCTACACCTCCGGTTCCCATCCAGCCCCACATGTTATCTGAGATTGATATGACAAGGTATTTTATTGAAGCATTTAACACAGTACCCCATAAAAGATGTATGTACTTTAGCTAATCTGAAAATAGGTGATCTATTTTATCGTTATTCCTAGTATTAAAATTATGTCAATCACATAATTTATTAAAAAGTTGCAGATTTTTTCTTACATACATAATATTTTCATAAATGAATTGGCAAGGTACCCTCAAACTCAAAGCATTTATTTCAATTCAACCATTTACATGCATTTTCGAATTGTCAAGTGGTCGGTCAGTCAGAAATATGAAGCTAGTTGCCCATTCCAAAGCGTAGTAGGTACCTATGGAGAAGAACGGGCAAGAAACTCCACGGACACTCTTTTAAATTATAATTATTGTTACATAAATAATAGTTACATCATTAATGTTGAATATAGGTATAATTATATGTGAGAACGATGTTAATAAGACGTACAAGTTGAGTGTCCAGTGTACTGCAAATATAAATTTACACAAAACAATCCATAATAAAATAATTAAAATAAGACGTGGTGGCTAAGAGATGATCAGTCCCAACTGACAGCGCCCGTTCACGAACATGACGCATGGATCAGCACCATTCAGCTCAACTATTTTGAAGGGAGCTAAATGATCCAACACACGCGCCACCGTTAGCGAGACATTTGAGTGAGCATGACATCTATCAGCCGCCAGGGCACATTTAAGTCAATGAAAGACATTACCCGGTAAATGGTAGCTCGATAGTACATAGTACTCACACTTGTCCTATGCAAATATAAACCGTCATAATATTAATCTTTATACAAGGTGTTGTTTTGCATCCTCGTCAAATTCGAGGAGGTAACTATGCTAATGATTCTCGACACGAAACAATAATAAAATAAGTAGGTATTTATTTTTATTTTTTGTATTTTTCGGAAATCGGCATGTGTAGGGCCCGTGTGATACCGCCCTGTAACTGCGCTGTAACTGTAACGCATGCACACAGCGACATAGTCGTACGACACTGCCTTACGCATACGCAACGGGGCGATTTTGTTCTTTGAAAGTGGAGTAAGTATTCTGAAATACTGTCAAACTTAAATACCTAAAAAAACAAGTATGTATTAATTATTGAGCAGGATCGTAATTTTATTTGATTACTTATGTCTTTCATAACAGCCTCCTGAAATTTGACGAGGATGCAAAACAACACGTTGTATATAGCTCCCTGAGAGATTCGCGGTGACGTAGATTATAAATGGCTCTGACGGCTCTCTTTTGCAAAATAAAGATGGATTCAATGTCAGCAGCCCGACCCCACAGTAAAATGCCATACGACATAATGCTGTGAAAGTAGCTAAAATAGACCAAACGCGCGGTTTCTACATCTGTTAACTGTCTTATCTTTCTAACAGCATAATCGGCCGAGCTTAGCCGCCCCGCAAGAGATGTTATATGAGGTCCCCATTGTAATTTCTCGTCTAGTGTGATTCGTAGGAAAACCGTGTGATTAAAAAAATTCTGAAACGTAACGTGGCAGCCCCAACATCATCCTGAATATATTATAGGTAATACTGGATGCAAAGGGCATCCAGTAATCTTTTGGTGTGACAGACCCACAGACTTCCAGTGTAAAAGCTCTGACAATATGCCTAATACCATATCTTCATTAAGTAATTCAAAGGCAAAATAAACTATATTTTCGAGAGCGCAAAACTGATGAAACTATTAACAGGTGTTGTGACTGCCACGAATGGTAACAGCGCCACGAAAACTGTACTTTTGTAGTCACCCAGACATAAGATTCAATTATTTTAAGCTTTGTCACGATTTCATAAATGATATTGACAAGAGGGTTTTTGTCGTGCACAGAGCCCTAGCAGCTTACGGTAGGAGTAAATTTGTAGAAATCGACATGTAACGAAAAAGTGTTATGCGACTTTTTATTATATATAATATTTTTATTATATATAATAGAAAGAGACAGAGAGAGAGTTAGATATAGTTTTCATGGTTTTTAAGGCTACTAAAGCCGATAGTGAGGTCTAAATAAATATCCAAGATGCGGCTGCGTAAATATTAAAATTTTACATCATACAATCTCAATTGCCCTATCGAATTACATATGGAGTTAAAGAAAAAAAAATTGGAACTCCGTTCCGGACGGGGTTCCCCTGACGCCACATGTTTTATTTTATTTTATGTATTTTGTTTTCTGCTGTTACACACAGACACCTTTTCTCCTATCGCAGGTATGCTGGAAGCTGTGGGTGCGTTACTTGAGGCAGTGGCCAGCCCGCCTTCGAGAGGTTCCTTGTCGAGTTGGGTGCCGTCGTGGGCCGACTCCACCCTCGCCCTGTGCTGTTGCTGGGGGATCTCAACGCCAAGTCTGTGGCGTGGGGATCTCCTGTGACCGATGCTAGGGGCGAGGTGCTGGAGGAGTGGGTGGTCACGACTGGCTTGACCGTCCTAAATCGGGGCTCGCTCCACACGTGCGTGCGGCAGCGGGGCGGCTCTATAGTGGACGTCTCGTTCGCTAGCCCCGCTGTCGCGAGCCGTGTCCGTGATTGCCGTGTCGCCGTGGAGGTGGAGACGTTGTCGGATCACCGATACATCCGTTTCGACGTCTCCGCCCAGACCAGCGGCGGCCGCAGTTCGATGGCCCCGCGAATGGACGGTCCGCGCTGGGCGCGTAAGCGCATCGACAGGGAGCTTCTCGAAGAGGCCGCTATTGTCCAGGCCTGGTTCCGGGAGTCGGCAACGAGCGGAACCGTCGACGTTGAGCAGGAGGCGCTGTGGTTCCGCGGGGCGATGACGCAAATCTGCGACGCGTCCATGCCCCGGGTCCACGCACAGTCAGCAAGGCGCCAGGTGTACTGGTGGACCGCCGAGATCGCGCAGCTGCGCGTCGCGTGCGTGGCGGTTAGACGCCAGTACACCCGATACCGGAGGAGACGTCGTCGGGTCCCTGACGAAGAAGCCGCGCTGTATGAGGTGTACCGCGCGGCGAAGGAGGCTCTGTGGCTGGCCATCGGCGAGGCGAAAACGCGAGCCAGGGAGGAGATGTTGGAGAGTCTAGACGGGGATTCGTGGGGGCGCCCTTATCGCGTGGTCCGAGGGAAACTTCGAGCCGCGGCGCCCCCACTTACGGAGAGTCTCCAACCCGAGCTGCTGGAGGAAGCAGTTGCAGCCCTCTTCCCGGCGAGAGCGGAGCACAGTCCGCCGCCGATGGCTGTGCCCACAGCCGCAGAGCCTACAGGAGAGAACGCCATCAGCGTCCCAGAGGTGACACAGGCAGAGATGGGGGCAGCCGTGATGCGGCTCCGGGCCAAGAACGTGGCCCCGGGGCCCGACGGGATCCACGGCTGCGTGTTAGCCCTCGCTCTGAAGGAGCTTGAGCCCCAACTGAGAGGACTCTACACAGCGTGTCTTGAGCGGGGCCAGTTTCCCACTTTGTGGAAATCTGGTCGTCTGGTCCTGCTCAGGAAGGTGGGGCGCCCTGCCGACTCGCCGTCCGCGTACCGGCCCATAGTGCTGCTAGACGAGGTGGGCAAGCTGTTTGAGCGTATTATTGCAACCCGCCTCGTCGGCCACTTGTGCAGAGAGGGGCCGGACCTGGACGACAGCCAGTTTGGTTTTCGGCATGGGCGCTCCACCATCCACGCTGTGTTGCGGGTGAGAGTCCTGGCGGAGGAAGCGGTGTCCCGGGGCGGGGTGATGTTGGCGGTGTCCTTGGACATCTCCAACGCCTTCAACACCCTGCCCTGGAGTTGTATTCGGGAGGCACTGCGCTATCATCGGGTGCCTCCCTACCTCCGCCACATCGTTGGGGCTTATCTGTCGGAGAGGTGTGTCACCTACGTGGGACGTGATGGCGGAAACCAGCGCCGCATGTCGTGCGGTGTTCCGCAGGGTTCGGTCCTAGGGCCGCTCCTGTGGAACATCGGGTACGACTGGGTGCTGAGGGGCGAGCTCCAACCGGGCGTAGACCTGACGTGTTATGCAGATGACACGCTGGTCACTGCCCGGGGGAGGTCGCACAGGGAGGCAGCGTTGCTGGCGACGGCTGCGGTGTCACAGGTGGTGGGCCGCATACGTTGCCTAGGCCTGGAGGTGGCCCTCAGCAAGTCGGAGGCCATGGTGTTTCATGGCCCCCGGCGGGCGCCGCCGCCCGGCTCACACATCGTGGTCGGGGGGGGCTCGGATCGCTGTCGAGTCCACCATGAAGTATTTAGGATTGGTGCTCGACAGCCGGTGGAACTTTGAGCCCCACTTCCGAAGGCTGGCGCCCAAGTTGCTGGGCGCGGCTGGCGCGCTTGCGACGCTGCTTCCCAATCTGGGGGGCCCGAGCGCCGTCTGTAGGCGGCTCTACGTGGGGGTCGTGCGATCCATGGCCCTGTATGGGGCCCCGGTGTGGGCCTCTGACCTGACGGCCGGCAGCATCGCTGTTTTGCGAAAGCCGCAGAGGGCGATGGCCGTCAGAGTCATCAGGGGGTATCGCACGATCTCCTACGAGGCGGCTTGCGTACTGGCCGGATCCCCGCCCTGGGACCTCGAGGCGAAAGTACTCGCTTCGTTGCATCGGTGGCGCGAGGAAGCGAGGGCGCGGGGCGAGGGACCGATGCAGTGACACATAGAGCTGCGTCGGTCTCAGCTTCGCGAGGTCCGACTCGACCTGACTGCGTCGACTGCCGGGAGGACACGGCGCGGCATACGCTGGCAGAGTGTGCCGCTTGGGAGGAGCCGCGCCGTGCCCTCATCTCAGAAGTAGGCAGTGACTTGTCGCTGCCGGCCGTAGTCGAGTCGATGGTCGGCAGCGACGAGTCCTGGGACGCGGTGGTTTCCTTCTGTGAGACAGTCGTCTCGCAGAAGGAGGCTGCGGAAAGGGAGAGGGAGATCTCGTCCACTCACCTGGCTCGCAGAAGGCGCACCGAGCGTCGGCGGAGGGCGGACAACGCCCTCTTCCAGCCCCCCTAAATGGGTCCAGGGGCGACGGACTCGGGGACGTCTGTCGCCCCCCACACACCAGGACCCGAGGTGGCGGCGCGTAGTGTTCCACGCGCGCCCCTCTTAGACGTCGCGGGGGGAGTCAAACACCTCACTCCCCCCCAGACCCGGAGTGGCCTGCAGTGGCGGGCCGGCACTAGTCGGGGGTTGCGGAAGGATCGTACGTTCCCGCGACCCCCGGCGAAGGTGTGAGATGGAACACCGGGGTGGTTTTTAGTCAGTAAGAGTCTGACAGACCCCGCCGTCCGCCCCAGGGTGGCGGACATCCATGAGGATTTTCCACCCCGGAAACAAAAAAAAAAAAAAAAAAAAGTGGCCAGCCCGCCGATTGAACGCGCCCCAAAGGGTCATGGCCACCCGGCTAGTCCGGGGATATCGTACGGTCTCCGGTGAGGCAGCGAGACTCCTTGCCGGATTACCGCCATGGGATCTGGAGGCGAAAGTCCTCGCGCACATTTGGGAGTGGCGCGGGGAGGCAAAACGCCGGGGCGTAGCTCCGCTGCCGCGAGAAATCTCGGTATAGCGGACAGAGCTCCGGCGGGATCTCAGGGCGGCATGGAGAGTGCGATTCTCGCAGCCCAGCGCTGGGCACGCCACAATTGCGGCCATAAGTCCCCTCTTTGAGGAGTGGCTAGAGAGGCGCCACAGCGTCCTCACCTTCCACCTGACGCAGGCCCTCACCGGACACGGTTGTTTCGGGAGGTTTCTCTTTCGGATAAGGCGGGAGGAAACGCCCGGGTGTCACCATTGTGTGGATCGCCCAGAGGACACGGTGGAGCATACGGTGGAGGTCTGCCCGGCTTGGGCGGAGCACTGCCGTGTCCTCGTGCAGGCGATTGGCGGTGGCGATCTCTCGCGCCCGGCCCTGGTCCAGGCCATGCTATGGAGCGAGAGGGGTTGGGAAGCCGTCACCTCCTTCTGCGAAGTAGTACTGCTCGCGAAGGAGGAGGCGGAACGCGTGAGGGAGAGGCAAAATTCGCGCCCCCACGCCCCTAGCCGAAGCAGGAGACGCCCTGGGCGTCGGGAATCGCAGGCCGATTCCCGGCCACCGTAGGCGCGGGTTTGCGGACGGCAAGCAATGGGCAGCTCGCCGTTCGATAAGGACCAGGCCCAGGTCGACGGCGCGTTGTGTTCCACGCGCGCCTCAAAGAGATGTCAGCTTCAATGACGGGATCCACTAGGGCCGATGCCTGCCAGGGTTGCGCGAAAGTCCGACAGGGATACCGTGGCCCCTGTCCCTGTCCCGTGGCACAGGCAATTGAAGGAACACGGGTGGGTTTTAGTCAGTAAGAGTCTGAAACGCCCTCCCGCTCTGCCCAGAGCCGGAAAAGTTATTTGATGATTTCCCACCCTTTAAAAAAACAAAAAAAAAGGTATGCTCAAAGAGATTTTTTTACAAATAAGCATCACCTTTGTACGTATTTTTCTGTCCCTACCTTATTGTGTGTTTATATGTGTGTGCAAAAATGGTAAAAAAGTATAGGTTAAAATGGTAGAGCATTCAAGACGCTGAACAGTAACACAGAGTTGCATAAAATCCTATAGCGCCCGAATTAATCCTCGTAATAATCCACCTTTAAACTTCTTTGGATATAAAACTCAGCAGCATACCATAAAATGGTAGACTACCACCCTACAATGAAATTACCGTAATAATTTTGTTAAAAAATTTAATCAACACTGTTTTATGACTAAGGAACTGTAAGCATTACTTTTAATATCTTGAAATTTTTCTTCTTCATTATGTGGTTTAGAAGGTTTATAAGCCTTTCGTTCCACAGAAATATTAAAACAAGACCAGAATTAATTTCGCCTACCATTTCGAAGGGGGTAACGCTGCCTAGGTTTTATTAAAGACGAGGTAAAATGGGTTGGTAGATGTCGCACGTTTTCGAATTTTTGGTTCTAGGTCATGCCGGTTTCCTTACGATGTTTTCCCGCACTGGACCCGCGTGGTGGATTACGGCCCTCTCCATCTTGCCGAGAGGAGGCCTGTGTTCCAGCAGTGGGAACATTATAGGCTGTATATGATATGAAAATATAAATAAAAATGCTAGGGAGGAAAAAGACTATAAAACAAAATTTAATGCTTGAATAGAAAGATCTATAATGAAAGTGGCAACCGGTGTGCGTGTATGACCAGAGGGGCAATTCCCGTATTTTTAAGGCCGTTCGCATTCTAATCTCAGTCTCAATCTGTCAAAATTACAATCAATTTACATACATTTTTGACAGGTTTTGACATTGATTTTCGCTGAGATGAGATTGCGACTTGAATTTGAACGTTTTTTAAGTACGAGAATTAGCCTACAGATGTATGAATGTAAACAAAGCAAATGGAGTATGTAAGTATTGTAGCAGGTGCCGTTCTGTAGTTTCTTACTACTTCCATGGTAGGTATGTGTGATGAAAGTAAATTTGAGAAAATAATTTAACTTGGACACCAATTCAATGGTAATAGACGGTTACATCAGCTTTCAGGGGATAATCACATCATGTCAAACAGAATACCCCACTTGGAATAAAATAATGCTATCACATTCATTCCTTCTCTAATGTGACTCATGAAACTATTTAGGGTCTGAAGAGTTTACAAACTGAACCTTTGGTGAAAATCTTTATTGTACTCGTACGTTCAGCATTTAACATTTAATAGATAATATATATCTTCATTTAATTATTGATGTATTTCTTTATTTGAAAATGTATATAAAAAGAAGGAACAGAATCACAGGGCATGAAAAATTCGTCCGCATCGCTGTCAAGAGGAAAAGTAACTTTTATATATAATTAAGCCTAGAATTATTCATGAATGTTGTTATTTTGTTATACCTATAAAACATTATATTAAGAGTAGAGTTACTAATGAATCTGCAACAGTATTATATTTCGAACGGCTATGTAGATATGTGTGTCAATATTAAAATGTATAACGCTTTGCGGTGTGATTCCCAATTTATTGGTAAACATATCTTTATAGCTGGCCACTAATTTGTGTGACGCTTAATTAATGTAAGCGCATATTTCCGGTGAATATTCATGACGGACGAATTAAATATTATTAACAACCTTTTACTATGTAAATTTAAAATTGGCAAAACGCAACATTCACATACTACATATCAAAACACTAAAATTATTCAGACTCAAATCACAGTGAACTGGATGGCAATTTCCACTCATGCGGAAAATAAAGGCGTTAGTTAGCAACTAAAACGGCAAATAGAATTAGCTGAATTCGAGGCACGAGGCGAACGCGCTGCAGAAAATTCAATTATAGTGATTAGTTTCACCCTGCAACTCGGTTTTGTACTAAAAGTATCTAGACATTTTTTCACAAAGCAATATTGTACTTTATGACAATGGAATAAGAATAAAATTTCTTGGATCTGCAGTAGATTGATGCGAATGCCAATCACGTGTTGCTTAACTTCTGGTTCCCACCTGAATTTATGGGGATAATGCTGAAAAGGAAATTAGTTTCACTTCGTTTAATCGACTAGAAAGAGCTGAAGAAGTCACTTGACGTAAGAAACAAAAAAAATTTTTAAAGCAAAAAAATATCCAATACACGGAACACAACGACTAAACATAATTATGAAAACAGAAATGGAAAGAATACTTATAGCTACCCTGATTTAGACTACTACTAACACAGTTTGTAAGTAAATTGTTGCTAACGCTATGGGTCCATGTTACTCGACAATAAAGGTTTTAATTTTTTTATAGCTACCCCAGAGCCATTTATGAAGCACGGTTCCAAAACCAAGACATCCTGTAGAAAAAACTGCAAGATAACTACGAACCAAGAAAGCGTACTTGCAACCACTAGAGTATCGCATTCAACCATCCAATTGTAGAACTAAATTGCAATGTAGCAGCTGGTACAATCTTCAAACATTCTACTTGTTTCTACTCAATATTTTGAATCTCTCCAAATAAAACAAACTTGAAGGATTATTTCGTGTTTATTGGCCGAAGTTTATTCTCGAGACATTTCGAGCCGTTTATAACCCTTGTAGTCGGTAGACGTTGTTAAATGTTTATTAATGCTGATTTTAAGTTTATGTTGACTATTGTCGCAGTTGTTGGCCTTTTTCATTACATCGACCGAATGTTGGCTAAGAATTACTTATATTATATTTTGTGCTAGTCTTCCAGTCCAGTCAGTCCACTGCAGGACATAGGTCTCTCCCAGGCTGCGCCATGACACCCTGTCCTCCGCCTTCCACATCCAGTCTGTCCCAGCCACCAGATAAGTCCATCGGTCCATCTAGCTGGTCGTGCTAGTCCTTTTACCATCTTCTTTGGTTATTTGGGTACCTATCGATAGATTTTCTAACCTATATCAATTTTACTATCAACTAGATCAGTTACTATAAAACTTGAAATTGTTTAATCATTCAATTTCTTTCTTTCTATTAATGGCCGTCGAACAGTTATAATATAACTCCTCATCATTTTTAACAACAAGGGATGCAAGGGTGTTAATACATCTTTGGTTGTAAATGTAAATGTCACTGACAGTGTTACAGTGGAAACGTTTCGTACTCCATAGATTTTTAGTTCGACAGTTTGAATTGCCGTTAAAAATTTATCATGTACGTTGTTGATTAAAGGGGGTAAGGGGGCGTTGTTGGGCATAAAAGGGGTCTGGGGAAGGAATGCATACATTGGATGTTTTTTGGGGTACACATTATATCCTCATTGATCATCATCACTGTATAGTAAGGATCTCTCAATATCCACAGCAAAGAATGATCAACATTTTAATTACATAATCATCATGCTCACCTGATTCATCCGCCTAGCTTATTCCTAAATATGTTGGGGTGGGCTTCCAGTTAACCATATGCAGTTAAATACCAGTATTTTAAATGGAGCGACTACCTGTCTGAAGTCCTCAACCCAGTTACTGGGTAACACGATACTCCCTGGTAAGACCGGTTGTCAGAATTTCGGGCATCTGAGTACCCGCGCTACACAGTCACCTTACTGTTTGTCTTAAAAGAGAACGCTGCTGCTCGTATGTGACATAATCCCTTATATACTAAATACCTAACCTAATTGGGAAACCATTTTCTCCCAGTTGATACCTACTGCATGGATTTTTGGTAACCCCTAACGAGCAAAATTGTTTTAGAATAAGTAAAAGGAAATCATCAAAAACAGTTCTGTATTGTAACAGTCACAGATCTCTGAAACAGAGATTAGTTCATAAAAGATAATTAACTAAAATGAAGATGAGATTCACCGTCCATTTATTTTTCTGTAAGGGTCCATTTCTGTGAGCTGGGTAGCTCAAAATTTCATTTAGGTTCCTAATCGTCGTGAGTAATGTACCTAAAATTCTGAGCTTTAATTTCACTTCTCATTGTTTTGAGAAAACCTTGGCAAAAAAAATCTTGAATAGTTTTCTTTAGAAAAGTCGTAACCAAACAAACGTCATACACACAATGTAGAGACACGATTTTGCTTTATCATAATATACACAAGGGATCCAAAAACTAGAATTAAATCTATCAAATGAATATTTCTTTTGATGTATTTCACAACAGGCGTACACAGGATTATAACGTCACTACATGAAAATAATATTTTATAACTTTCATTATTTTCTATTCCCATATTCTGATCATGAATAATGAATACTTCTGAAAGGTTTTAAATTAGAGAAAGATTTAAAATATGGTGAAAACATTTGAAATTGGATTTTTAAAATGCATTCGCATCTGGGCTTTGTTCAGCCCACGTTACGCGGATCACTTATCACACTGAAGACATACCCATTCCGCTGTGGGGTCATTAATCGTGGCGCAGAAGTTTGTGCAAGAGTTTGTGCAACCGAGTCGACGAGTTAATATGGTTCCATATTTCTCCCCCCGTTCAGTGCTTATTGCGATTTGGACGTACGTCCACATTTTATGTGTTGCTTGGCTTTTATTTGACGACAACACGAAATAGGAATTGGTATGCGAGTTATACTAGCGCGGGTTATTGGAGCAAAGGTTTAAGAAATATTTTTCACGATTATTCATAATAGAATATTTGCTTTCATGTGTATAACCTATAGATTCGATTTACTCGTTACTAGCTGCCGTCATCCTTTACAAAACCAACTAGCATGCGTAACATGACCACTTCTACCTCTATTCTACGAAGAGAAGACAAAACACATTTTTAGAAAAAAAACTTATTTTCTTGAATTTTGACATCGCGCCGTAGAAATCTTGCAATCGGACATTTTCTTCCGTTCCTATAGACGCCATGCTACGCATGCAGGCAGAGAAACTTAGGAATTGGTTAAAATTACAACGAGTAGATGTAAAAGGCTAAATTTCACTTCTGTAAAAGTTTTTATTTCCTATAAAAGATTGTCTTCTTTTTCTACATCCTATTTATAACCAACCAGTGCTTCGTTATACTCAATTACTCAAACCATCACACAATTCACGTAGGCAACTTATAATAAATAAGAAAACTTATAGCAGATCAATATGAAAATATCTCAACCTATTCCGAAAAGTTCCAGATAGAACCCCTTTCGATGAAATAAAAATTCCACCAACGAAATACGAGACAGCCTGAAACGCAAATACTTGGCACCACCTTGAGAATCCCGGGTGTGCTATGCAATCTAATTTGAAAGTCACCATTATTCGTTGCGCGCCATACCAAGTCACGTCGACTCTCCTCGACAGACTTCCATCTTTATTGATGTTTCAGAATCATATATTTTATTGTCCTCCTTTGTCAACTAATAAGCATTTTTATGACTGTGTCCTACTTCCTCTGTTTTATAGTCCCCTGGTATAATAACATGTGAATTTTCTCCACATACAAGCAAAACATATTTTTAATTAATATTACCAACGGAATTTACTACAACATTGATTTCATAAACGCGAATTTGAACTCACATAAATTAAACAGGCGAAATATCATATAATGTAACAAAAGATAAGGCTTTGTGGCGAGCAAATGTTAAGCATTGAGGAACGTCGCACATACGAACCGCGCCATACTTGTGAACAATCCGTGCAAAATTACAGCGTTATGAAAACTCCCGAAAACTTCGCCCATCCAGATTTAAACTTTCCGCCCTCTAAACAGGAGTTTAATTTTGTATTTCCCAGTTTTCCAACTGTAAAATGATGTTGGCGTAATGACGTAATTTGCCTGTGGCAATTATAACAATCACTTTCATGAACTGTAGGCTTGTTTGCAAATTGTGTTTCGTAAATGTCATGTTTTAAGTCCTTTGCTCTATAATTACGTAGGATTAAAGATTTATGATTAAAAACCTTCATTTGTCGTGTCGTTTGGTTTATCTGTGTGGTAAGTTATAAGGCCTGTATTTCTTTGATTACTTTGTTTAAGTAATAAGTTTATTTATGTTTAGGTTGGATACAAGTGCATTTTTTTAATCAAAGTCAAAGCATTTATATCAAGTAGGCACATAAAAAGCACTTTTGCACGTCAACATTTATATTACAATATAATTAATTCTAGTCGCCCCTTCCAAAAGGTAGTTTCGTATGGAGAAGAATGGGCAAGAAACTCCATCGTTACTCTTTTAAAATGTGTTACAATACTTTGTATACATTAATTATATAATTATATGTGAAGACGATGCACCTATAATAAAATTACCCTATCACAATAGGTAAAAAGAATTTTAAAAAATTGCAATTTTAAATAAATTAATTTTGTGATAGATACATGGTGCTCACATATCTACAAACATTGAACGTATACGATTTTCCAAATTTTTTAAACAAGTACCTAATAAGTCAGTATGTGAGTTAAAGTAATCACAGAATGTAAATCAATGTCATAAAAATTATTAAATATACAATTTATAGCAACAATTTCATTTTGTCTAGACTCTAGATTATCCTATGGAACTGGAACAGCAAATAGTTGGTCAAAAAATTTCATGTTCGTACGAATATAAGTTTCGACAAGTTACGGTCACAAGTTAAGTAAATACATTATTAAGTTGTACAGGAGCATAGAGGTACATATTTTGATTTAATACTTGGAACCTGAAAACGAACTGACTGAATTCTCTTGCAGCTTGTTACAATCAATGACTAAAGACTAAGAGAGGACATGAACTAAAAGATCTATATAAATTATACATTATGGAAATATCATACGATTCTATACAGAAATAAAAAAATATGCATGTTTCTTTCTAACTTATGCAATTCTGCAAGTGTCAAAAAGAGAATACCGTATTTTGTCAGTTTTCTAAAATTGCAATATTGAAGTATGACGTCACGGAAGCCCTGCCCATCGGCCGGTTCGCCATTTTAGTTTCTGGTTTTGAGTACTTCTCAGAGTGTACATGAAGTGTCATTTGGCGTTATCGTGCGACTAAATATTAAGTTTTTTCCATTTTGAGAACATTTTGAGTGCTGTAAATTTGACTGAGGCTGTCTGTGATAGAGGAAACCATGCCTAAGTGTTGTGTGAGGGGCTGTGGCTCGAATTACAGTAAAAAAGCGCCTCTGATATCCCTGCACAAGTAAGTCGAAAGAATTCATAGATTATTAAGTTTCCTATATAAATTTATACCAATTTCTAGTCTCAATTCATGTTTATTACTGTTCGGTCATAGATTATTGCCTATTCATAGTCTTTCGAACGATATATTTCCTTATTTTGGTTTTGTTTACTACGTATTTTTATTGACAAATATAGTGTTGTGATTGTGTAATTTGCACAACGAATCGATTTTGCATCGATAAAAACCAAATTTCGTTTGAATATTTAGCATGAAAGAATATACACATTTATGTTAGTTTGCGTGTTTTGTTTGTGTTTTTAGGTTACCAAAAAATGATAAACTTAAAAGTAAGTGGCTTGAATCATTGGGTCAAGAAAATATCGATTCCAGCCAGGAAAAAGTATTTGTTTGTTCACTACATTTTGAAGAGTCTTGTATTAATAGAAGTCTTGATATAGTGAGACTTCACGACAATGCAATACCGACAAGGCTCCCTAAGGTAAATTATCACATTTTCATTGTAAGCCTACATTTACCCATATATTCGAAAATAATGTTGGAGCTGATGAAGATTGTACAACCTATCTTTGCATTGTATAAATTCAGTCTCTTAGTATTGTATAATTGCATAGCACATGTGTGAGCACTATGTACCCACTATAAAGGTTACTGGGTTCGTCTTTCATTGACTTGAATGTGCCCTGGCGGCTGAGAGTATGTCATGCTCACTCAAATGTGTCGCTGGTGGTGGCGTGTGTATTGGATCATTGAGTTCCCTTCAAAATGGTTGAGCTGAATGGTGCTGATCCATACGTCATGTTCGTGAACGGGCGCCGTCAGTAGGTACTGGTCATTTCTTAGCTGCCACGGCTTATTTTAATTCCATAATGGTTTTTATCTTTTTATTACGGACACTTTTAACGTGCACGTGTTTCTACATCGTTCTCACATGTATAATTACAACATGAATGATGTAACCACTTTTTTGTAACAATATTTTGATTTAAAAGAGTGTCCATGGAGTTTCTTGTCCGTTCTTCTCCATAGGTACCTACTACGCTTTGGAATGGGCAACTAGCTTCATCTTTCTGACTGACCGACCCCTTGACAATTCAAAAGTGCCTGTAATTGGTTTATTTGAAATAAATGCTTTGAGTTTGAGTCATATTACATTATTATTTCCCTGTACATTTATTGTAGACAGGCAGACTTTATTGTATTTCACATTATTGGTGTACTTAATACTAATTACAAACTGATATTATTGTATCTACATATTTGAAATAAAACGGTTCTCCCATTAAATGCATAATATCGATTTCTGTTGTTTTATTTTGTTAATAATCGGTGTAGTTTTGAATTCCTTGTTGCAGTTTAATTTACTCTTCTTCTAGCTTGATTATCACGAGCAACTATTAATCATAGAGTAAATAATATCAAGTACAATTAATTTTAAATGAACCGCCAAATTGATGATTTTGCAATTTTTCAGTCAGATTACGCAACAACAGGCTTTTTTGTACTTAATCCATAATGCGACGTCCTAGAATGAGAATCGAATAACAACCTACTTACCTACTATCTACTTAAAATCAAAAACCTTATTTTAATGTATGTGATTTCGATTAATCGATTTGTAATCAACACGATGAACAAAATCATTGCAAAGAATGAGCAGAGGACAACACTAGGTAATGGGCGGAGCCTACGCCATTTTACTTTCCACGCGGGCACGCGATACGATCTTTTAGTTCATGTCCTCTCTTGTTCTTTAGTCATTGGTTACAATACAGTGTCATGTCAGAAAGGTTGTGAGTAAAACCTTAAACAATGAAAAAAAATATTTCTGCCACAATAACTTTGACTCCATCTGAGTTACGAAGCATGTTCCCATTCTGTATTCAGTCACTGTATGTTAAGTGATAGTTAAGTAACACTTGCGTAAGTGCGGGAAACCCACATGTTAATATTAAATTCTATATTGGTGTTCGGAGACTGGCAGGCAGCAGGTGACGTGAAGACGTGTTTAAAATAAACTGTTACGCAGCTTCTACGTGAATAGAGAACAGCAAAATCGCGACTTGTTGGTTAGAGTAGGAACTTAGCCTTTTGACTTCTACGTTTTGCGAAGGTGGTATATAATATCGTGCATGTCTGATAATGCCTAAGCTACCACACGCTAGCTTAAAATTGTCTGTTTACTTTTCACTGAACGCTCCTTGCGCTCAAGTTAAACCCAAGTACAGGGTTGGTGCAGGATTTGAATAAGTTGTATTATTATTATGCTTCCTTGGTGTCGTCACGTGCTGTACGATAATAGTCTGTCTGATGAAACTGACTACCCAGGGTTTACTCACCAATTCTTAGGAACGTCCTCTTCGAAGGTTGCTTATCTAAAAGAAAACCATGGCCGGCTGATGAGTTGAAAAAGAACAAATTCCAATTTTAGTTTACGGGGTGCGTTATAATATCCTTCACAGGCGGCATACCGTCTGGCTCGCCCTGGGTAATTTAATCCGCTACCTCTTTGCTAACTGGGTAATATTTTTACGACAGACTGTCCTTATACAGTTTATTGCAATACGAAGAGAAATTGCTTGATTTGCTACAAATGTAACAACAATAAATATAATATATAACTATTCATAGTATTCATTAAGATCGAAAGCAAATGGCGTCGGGGTGAGCTCAGTTTGTCGGGGACTCAAACCGCAAGCGGCTGGCAGTGTGCCTTGCCAGACAGACTGGTCAGCACCTAGTTATAGAACGTGGACAGTTGTAAGTGAAACGTAGGCAGTAAATTATTATGTTGATGAATTGGATTGTCTTGATGTTATATGTATAATTATGTAGTAGAAGTCTCAGCAAATAAGTTTGCTATGTGGAAAATATTGGAGTGAGAAAATCGACTTGAAACCGACCAAAGCATTAGATAAACTGCTTTGTTCATTAAATATCGAATGTCAAGTTTTCCTTTGATTTTTAATATCTAAAATAAAATATAGTTCGTGCACTGTATAATAAGTCTGATCATACAAATAAATAAATTAGACTCCCAAAGAAAAACTAAATCTAGATTTTCATTACCCACATTTTCATTTAGCAAATCTACCACACGGAGTCCATTACCATTCTCCTTCCTAACAAGAAAACGAAAAAATACATTTTCACATTACAATGCAGCTTTTAAACCGGAGCTCATTTCAATAATTTCATAAAACCGCGGCTTGGAAATGGCGCATCGTAATGAAATCGAAATGAAACCGTTCGTGTTCTGTTTCAGAGTAACCAGCTCGGTTTGTTACACTTTACCTAATGAGTACTTTTGTTACTGGGTTACTATTTCTAGCTGTTCCAGAGTACTCGGTGAAATTGTACGAAGTGTACTATTACATTATACTAACAATTAAATCTGTCGACTCTAATGGCGCAGCGACGAGAATGAGTCCACAAAACTATTTTAATTTTAACTTCTGGAATAAAGCTTGACGTCGTATTTATATTGCAGTTGAGCTACTAGCAAAAGATTTCATGAAATAAGTAGATAGTACTACTCACTATACTGATGGTCTTATTTCTTTCGACAAACAGCATGGGTGTGTTCCGTATGAAAGGAATAGGGAATCTACGAGGAAATCATACTAAAATACACTGAACTTTGCAATACAATACACGCACGGCTCAAAGTAGATCGATGCCTTCGATGAAGGTATAGTCATTATTAACTACCATAAGAAAAATGCGCTGGTTCGTGGTAGAAACAAAAGATATATTTTGACAATAAGTAAAAACCAAAAAGGTATCAAAAACATAGACAAAGATATAAAAAGAAAAACATATCAAAAGGAGTTTAGTGCAGACTTGCACATTCTCCCCTTTTTTATGAAATGGGCAGCTTAATCAGCTTTTTGAGGGGCCTCCTGAATGTTCCATATTACGACCACATCTCCTTCTGCAATTGAGGGCACGGTGCCTCCACCTCTTCTGGGTGACAACGAAGGCAGGTATTCTCTAACCCATCGCTGCCAGAAATGATCGGCTAGTCTGACTGCCCTCCGCCAATGACTCCTGCTTGAGAAGTCCGATTCTTGAAGCGTGGCTGGGATGGGACGTCCCGGTGATCCGTTAAGGAGAAAGTGAGCTGGCGTTAGTGCTTCTTCAGCATTAGGATCGAGTGAGATGATCGTCAGTGGCCGCGAATTTACCAAGGCTTCAGCTTCAGCCAGCAGGGTTCTGAGTACCTCATCAGAGGAAGTCCGCTCATGGAGTGACACTTTCAGCGCTCCCTTGACACTTCGGATAAGGCGCTCCCAAGCTCCACCCATAAAAGGAGCCGAAGGGGGTATGAAACGCCAGTTTATAAACTCTCTGGCAGCGTAATCTTCCACCGTACCACCGTATAACTCTCGCAGTTCTCGGCTAGCCCCAACAAAAGCAGTGCCGTTGTCGGACCAAATCTCTAATGGGGTTCCTCGGAGCGACACGAAGCGACGTAGGCACATGATCGCCGAGTCAGTAGATAAGCTGTGCACCACATCCAAATGTACGGCGCGGACGACCAAGCACGTGAATAGGGCCACGTAGCGCTTCTCCTTTCTTCTCCCAACCGTGACGTGAACGGGTCCATAATAATCGAGACCGGTGAATGTGAAGGGCCTTTGATGATGAGCTAGGCGAGCTTCTGGCAGATTTCCCATCGGTGGTTGGAACGGTCTGGCACGGCGCAAATTGCACAGCTGACAGGTACGGGCCACGAATCGAACAGCATTTCTGAGTCCAATAATCCAATAACGTTGGTGAAGCTCGTTCATCACCAAATCTAGATGTGAATGCGCGGCCTTCCGATGATATTTGTGGATCAAAAGACGAACTGCTGGGTGTTTTCCGTGCAAAATGAGCGGACGCTTAACGTCATCTGTAACGGCCGAGGCAGCAACAATGCGGCTTGACATTCGCAGCTGATTATCATCGTCTATAAATGGCGATAGCTTGAACAGGCGGCTACTACGAGGCAACGGCTGTTGGTTCTTAATCCGTAAAAAATCTTCTTTGAAAGAATCGAGCTGAGACTGCCGTAAGATGTGGGTTTCGGCCAGGCGTAAATCGTTTGCTGTTAATCTCGCTGATATGTGGAGGTTATTGGGGACATTAGGAGAGGATGTGCAAGAGGGAATAAATGTACATAAACTTCCTTCAAGACGAGTTAAATTGGCGTAAACACCTCGTCTTTGCAGACTACGCATATGCAATAATGAAATGAATTGATGCGCTTTTGCTGTTGCTCGCACCATTCTCAACCATGAGCTGAAACGCAGCGGATCCGCGGAGATTGGTGCGGGCAGGTCAGTATCTGTAATGAGATGAACATGATGTTTGAATTCTTCGCGGCCTAGTCCACTGACATCGATCGCGGGTTCAGTGGGCCAGTCCGAGGCGAGCAAGAAGGTAGGACCTGAGATCCAGCGAGATTCTGAAGTTAACTCAATACGTTTGACCCGGTGAACTTGTTAGGTTTATTTACGTTAATTACGCCAAAGTGAGGGAGGTACCACAACGGAGATCCTGAGGTAGGAGAAGCTGAACACGGTTCAGCATATCCCTTTGAAAGCATATCATGGATATTTCGACGGTAGCGCTCAGCATAGACAGGGTCTTTCAGCATTTTTCTTTCTAAACTAAGGAACCTAGACAAAGCTAACTTGTAACTGTCGGGAATGTCCAGTTTATCAGCCTTCCACAACAAGCCAACTTCAAAGCGACCACCGGACAGACGGCGCGCGGTGCGCTCGAGAACTTGCATGGCGCGGTCGTCGTCGGCACTACGAGCTTCCTGTTTAGAGATGCCGATTGAATCAATTTTAAACTGCTCCCTAATTAGACCTTCCAGAATAGACCGATCGTTCGCTAAATCAGGTTCGCTAACAGCGGCGTGGTTGACAACGTCGACCAGTTTAGTTTTGCTGCAACCGAAACCATACAAAACCCAGCCTAAAGCAGTTAAAATAGCTACGGGTTGTGTCTTGGTTCCTTTGCGCGTAGCTTTAGCGAGAGATAAGTGCCAGTTGTCGATGCCTATGATGAGCATGGGCTCAACGTCTTCATAGCAAAACTCATTAGCAATGTCTGCCAGGTATGGATACTTGCGTACGCTCTCAAGATGCGCAGACTGTCGCGCAGCGCCCAAGCCGCTCATCGACCTGGCTCGCTTAACGCAGTGAATTTCGTTTGAATGACGGCCTTTTATATTGAAATCGACGTACTGAATATTGACGTCCATTCCTAGACCACCTACACAATCCAAATGAATACGTTTCTCTTGGCCCTTGCAACCTATTTGAGCCGCCAACTTAGAATCTATAAATGTGCCTGTGGAACCGTCGTCCAATAAAGCGTACGTATTAACACTACTAGAAGGTCCCGACACGGTCACGCCAACTATTTTCAACAACGGCCGAACAGAAGGTTCCGCGGCTGACAAGGAGGATGCATGAGCCAAGACTTCGTGATCCGAATCGTCAGACGATGGCTCGCCGGTCTCGTCGCAGGCCGTGGGCGCGCCGCACGGCGTCGGGGGCGCGCTGGATGTCGATGGCTCGGGTTCAGCGTCGTCTTCCACTTCGACATGCGCGGTGACTGCACGCTCTTTCAACCGGTGCAACAAAGCGTGGTGACGCATAGCACAACCTTCTACAATACAAACTCTTTTAATACAAGAAGTTTTGTTTTTGTGCCAGCCTTTCTTTAAACATCTATGACATATTTTATTTTTCTTAATAAATTGCCAACGATCATTTATTGTCATTTTGACAAACCTATCACAAGACTTTAAATCATGACTTTGTTGACACAACGGACACATGATATTTGTAGTTGATAATGTTTTTGTTGAAATGCTACGATTATGATGATTATTTTCAGCTACGACGTTCACCCTATCCCTGAAGCCTCTGTTATCGGTGTTAGGACGTGATACAGTAGGCGACAAGCAGTCAGTAGCGCCGCCAAACCTACACTGCAAGTTAGCTTCGTGGGAGAGGAAATCGGCAAACATTTCAATTTTAGACAAGCTGCCATCGCACAAATTAGCGTAATCCAACCACCGTGGTCGCAATAGCGGTGGCAGCTTGCTCCACAGTGCCTGAAACAGCTCGGGCGAGCGTAAGTGGTCCGGCTGATTTAACAGGCGGATTACTTCTACACAGTTTCGTACGCGGCTCGCAAAAATTACGAGGTCTTTGCTATCGTAGCTTACCTTAGGCAGCGCACGTATTACAGACACTTCATGCATCACGACGAGCTCGGGGCGGCCGTAGCGTGCGTCGAGCGCAGCTAGCACCACACCGGGGGCACGCGCCGCTACCAGCAGGCCCACCACTGAGTCGCGCGCGACTCCGCGCAGGGCGCACGACAGCCTAGCTAAATTATCGGTTACCGAAAAACTAAGAGCTGTATTTTCATACGCACGTTTTAAAGCTAGCCAATCTAAATAGGATTTGCCGTCGAAAGTAGGCAAGTCTGTCTTCGTAGCAGTTTGCTTGTTAGCTTTGTTTATTAATATTCCAAGCGAGTTGATTAAGCGCGTCACTCCTCCGTCTTCATTACGATCTTGGTTGAGAGCGTGTGTAGTCGCTACAGCATCTTGGCCGTGCGACACTCTCATGCCCGGTGTCCCACACTGGGCTGAATCGTCGTACCTGAAAGGTGGGTTGGCACTTAAGAAATCTTGCTCATCGGGATTAGGCACTACATTTTTTACCCAATCTTGAACACTAGCACGGCTACGCATGCCGTGGCTGCCGCGCTGGCTGGCGTCCGCCTCTATGGCAGCGAGCTCAGCCTGTAATTGGAGCTCAGCGACCTGTCGCTCTCGCTCTAGAGCTCGGTTCTCCAACTCCGCTAGCTTGCGCGCATGCTCTACTTGTGCCGCCAGTTGACGCGCCACGGTGGTGGCGGAAGAGCGCGAGGTGGTGGCGCTGGTCGGGCGGGAAGGCGCCGGAGCCGCGGCGTGAGGGGGCAGGTCCGCGCTCTGATGCGCGGGCCGGGCAGTCTCCCTCGCCGCAACTTGGGTGCCGTCTCCTGCACACTTCGCGTCCACTTTTGCACCTTTAGAACGTGTTTCCACCATTCTTCCGTAGATAGGACCAAATATTAACTACCATAAGAAAAATGCGCTGGTTCGTGGTAGAAACAAAAGATATATTTTGACAATAAGTAAAAACCAAAAAGGTATCAAAAACATAGACAAAGATATAAAAAGAAAAACATATCAAAAGGAGTTTAGTGCAGACTTGCACAGTCATATTATTGTACCCACATGTCAGTTTCATCTCGTACGTAAAAAAATAATCATAGTCCTTACATACTGGCTTTATAAAAGAAAGAAAAGATATACAACAAACATGTTCGCACATAATTACATAATATTGTTGCCTTTATTCTCATTTCCGCTACGATCCATCATCATATTAATATTATGTTGTTATGTAAAAAAAAAAGCATAAGTATATATTTTTATAAGGCACTAAGCATATTTCGTCTGCTGTTTGGCTTTTATTCTATTACAAATACCCTTCAGATTCATGAGCCTTTAGAAATCAAGTACTGAATATAATGTTTGTAGATTGAATGGTTGAAGACACAAATGTTATGCTCATAGTTATCGTAAAAGACGACCAAGAACAAAGGAGGGCAGCAGTATCCTTCTGTCTTATAAACACAAATTATAGGTCCAATAAAAATAGTGATGTAGTAATTATATGTAACATTATAACTTCAATGATTGTGCAAACAATCTAAAGCAGGATTTTCTACCTTTTTTGCTACAATAGGTTAGAAAGGTACTACTGACCACGGAATAGAAAAAACAGACTGACATTCAAAATATATATTCCATATTTTTTTAATTCCTTTCCCCAAGGCTGCATTCCCGAACGAATCCCCATTTGCGGATCATTAATAAAGCCACCACAATCAACAATGAGACGTATCCGATCTTGATTTGGGTATTCGAGAAAATTCAATAAAAAATTCAAATCTTCGTGGGGGCCATCGGTGACCGTTCTCAAAAGCTAATGGACGTTAATATTAACTAGAAATCCTGAGGATTTGATTGTCTTGCTGTTGTTTGGCTCTTTACTTAATACTGGCTCTAGATTAATTTGAATTTGATTTGATCCACTCATGTGTAATACTCAATACATAATGTGAGCCGAACTTCGGTGGTTACTAATTGATTACTGTACCTATAGGTACTTCGGTAAGCGTCATGTATATTTAAGTATGGAAACTGGATGGTTTATAATGTACCCGCCTACCCAGGTCATGGACTATCCGTGCGCCAAATTATGTTTAAATCCGTTCAGCCGTAAGACGTAAAAAGGTAACAGACAGATCGACAGACAGATAGAGTTACTTTCGCATTCATAATATTAGTATCGATGAAAACTGGATATTATGGGTCTGGGTACTTGTATTTCCCAAACGGACTAGGCTGTCCTATTGTAATATTTAAATTAGCCGACGACAAACATGGGAACAAGTCTAAATTATTGTCATTTGGGCATTTATTCATATTATTTCAGAGCGTGATTTTCGCATATACTTTCTTTCTAGGCATTATGGGTAACTTCTAAACGCAGTACAGATCTGCAATCAAATAATTGTGACCCAATAAATAAACAAATTCGAAATGGAAGATACGTAAAACACACAAAACAAGTATGAAGGACTTGTTACATCAAAATCTACTACAGTACGACCGTACAATGACCATCCAAAATTGACAAGTGCAGCTCACACACAAAGACAAATTAGCTCTTGCGGTTCAACGTCCTGAAACGACCACAGATCACATAGGTACATACATACATAGGTAAACCCGTGGTTGGTAATACACTCGGCTATGTATCAGTACAGGGGCATGAGTAGGTTTGAAACAGAGGCCGAAGTATGAATAATCGCGGTGCTTTTAAATATTGCGCGGCTGTGTATGTGACTACAAAGCTTACTGAGAGGACACAGCAGTCTGATGCACATGCAAAAATTACGTAAAGAAACCACTTTGTTTCAATCAGAAACGTAATCTGAAACATCTAATTGGAATAAACCAAGTATCTTCTCAATGGAAATAGCTAGCGAGATGCTCGTGACTATAATTGTACGAACACTTACTATTATCTAAAATACAATATCCATTTAGGATTTTAAAAGTTTAACATCATGTCAAATAAATGCAATCGTTTAGAGAAATATTGTTATTTTACTGAGCCTATATCTATTCCTGTAGCACAGCAAGTGTAAAACTTTTCGTTACCTTCACGCACACATAGCCGTGCTTTATAATAGTGTACCTATAGCATCGCGTCCATATGAAGCTAGGTCTCTGTCGCATATCTACTCCTGGGACACAGGTGCACAAATGAATCAGCAGCCGTGGTCACCGTGCGGCATCGATCAATTTCGTGCAGGCTGCATTTGCAATAGTGCAACCGGAATTTCATAGTGTGCCTATTTTGATTTAGCGTTCGGGTAGTGGTTTGGTATTGTGTTCGGCTAAGTTGGGTCTGTTTCACTGGAAAGATAAAGTGGCAATCAATCTCTGTTACTAGTAATTTCTGCGTATTTGTGTGAGCTTCAAGCGGCTAAATTTAGTGAAGGCTCCTTGATATGAAATCGAATGGCAAGCAGTGACTCATCTAATTTTTATCCGAATAGAGGCAAAGTTTGACCATCATAATAATCAGTTAAAGGGCCATTAAATGTGTAGTTCTATGTCATGTCCTCATGTCCATGTAAGATCATCAATAAATAACCAACTTTCCTCAATTTATTCAATCGATCGAGAGGATAAGATCTCTAATTTTATATACATTTTCCTTATTTTTCCAAGTCTACGTTAAAATATCAAGCATATAGTATCCATTTAAAGTTTGGTGAGGAAATTTAACGTTCTTGCGGAGAACTGCTTCCTTTGTTCCCAAAAATAAAGATAAGAGTGCACAAAACTCAGCTAGAACTAAACTGGCCACTAAATTTTCATTTTTGGTGATAACCAAGGAGTGGGCGGAAACTGTACTTGGATGAAAGCATTATAGTTTTAAAACAATCGTTTGCTGAAGTCAATATAATGTAGAACATCTTTCACTGTCGCTTTTACAGTGAATTGTTCATTCGTAAATCACCCCTACGTAACAACACGCTGGATACAAAAAGTGGGAATGAAATAAATGTACTTTTGCAGCGCTGCGACAGGAACACTAAGCGCTGGAGGAATTTTCCAACTGGTTACGCTCTGCGCTAGTTGAGAGTGCTTACGACAGATGCAATGAATATTTAAGATTATTTCGAAATCAGTCCGGGTAAGAGGTTGCGTATTTCGCAGTAGTACCTCCTCATGAAGCTTCTGATTTTATTGTAGTTAGAACAAAATGGTGTGGGTATCTCTATTTGTTTCTGCAAATGTGTAATTTCATGTTTAGACAGTGCAGACAGAAATAAAACAGTGTTGTCATGTTTCCAAACAGCTTTTACCGTACATTACAACAACCAAATCAGTCCACCATCTTTATTTTCTTAGAGAGATAGTCTGCCAAGTACACCATCTTGACTCAGTTTTACAGTACCAGAAACATAATTTTGTAGTTTAAAACCCTTAACAAAATTACAACCACTCTCAAGTGAGTCTACAAAATCCTTTTGAGATTTCGAGTCTTAGCTTTATTCTGTCTCAGTAATAAATTACCGAAGTAATCCTCGAAACTGTGTAGGTACGTTAGCAATGTTTTTGGTCTAACAACTGTAGTAATGATAAATTCTAACATTTAATTGGTCCTTTACAAGTTATCGGTAATTGTCCTATTATTTTGAAACAGTACTTAGCCTTGTTAGTTTTTGATAATAATACTTGTCAGAAGGTTAGAGGTTGAACCTTGAACTCAATTTTGCTTTTTATTATTACTTTTAAGATTGTTATCGAACTAATGAAGCATCCTTCCATTTACCATTTATTTATTGATTAAAACTATATGCACAAGTAAAAAAAATACTGTACAAAGGCGGACTTAATGTCTGAGGCATTTTCTACCAGTCAACCATAAGTTGATGCAGAGATAAATCATGGCAGGTGCAACATACAGGATAGATAGCTCGGAAATTACTTTAAAATACAAGAATAAATACTAATACATACATATAAACAAAATAAACCTTGGTCAGGAGAAATAACGATCGGTAGAGGAGAAAACGAATCCAGCAACTCAGCGCTGGGATGTTTCGGCCAACTTCTGACGGATATGTTCACGTGTCTTCACTTTAAAAGGTAACCGACTGGTTGCTGTCCTGATATTTAGAGGGAGCGCATTCCAAAGAAAAACCGCCTGGATAAAGAAAGAAGAATGAATGAAGCCGGAACGGTGAGAAGGACAGGAAAGAAGATTTTCTATTATGGGCAGTGCATAAATATTGAATTTGGGAAGTCAGGTAAGAAGGAGAAGTGGGTTTGTCCAGAATAGAGAACAACGTAGACAGAGCCCTCAACTGTTTGCGCTGACGAATGGGTAACCGTTTCAAAAGCAGTCAGTGCGCAGGTACATGGTCATACTTACGAAGATTGAAAACGAATCGAATGCAGTTATTCAAAATAATGTAGTAATGTAGTTATTTCCATTTCATGTCCCAGGCCAAACATTCGTTTTGCACCTTGCGGAAAATATCCGAAGCCACTTTATAATGGACAGAGGAAACACCCTCTGCGTTAGTCCGCACTCATTTTTGATTAAAATGCTCAAAGGACCACTGCATATCTACATCTACGTCACGACGTGCCAAACATGCCAACGTACCAAAAGACCACACTCCTTCTTTCAAAGGATTTAAATCCCCTAGATGTTGTATTTATTGATCAATGAATGTCAGTTACTAGCTCAACGGCTGATTGATTTCCGTTCACAGCAACAGTGAAATTGTAACAGAATGAAATTTAATAGGAGCCGACTTTCCAGTTGTCCACCGTATCGACGTTTCGGTATTCCTGTTAATGGAAGTAACAAATGATTCGCTCTTTTGTTTTTTAAATTGAATGGATTCTTGATTACATTGGGTAATAGCTTATCTTTACGCTTCGTTTCGTTTTTGGGGTGAACAGAACTGTGAACGTTATTATCTTGATGGTTTTTATTGTTTACTAGCAGTTTTTTGGTGCGTGTTTTCCTTTTGAAGGATTTAAATGCGGCATACAGTTTGGTAGAGTTTACAATTCCAAAAAATGGTGTTTAAACATTACGTTAACATTTACTGAACTAAATTAAGTAATCATTTTATACTCCATTTTTAGCATTGTCTTAAGAAAGTGACAAAAACATGCTAGTACTTGAATCCTTACGAAAATTATCGGGTTGTTTTTTCTTAAAGAGTTCATGAAACGTGAAAATGTTGCTGATGACGTGTTCTATTTGAAACGTGTTCATCCGAGCGCACCCAGCATCACTGTGCTAACCTAAATCGTCCCGTACCTTTGTCACTCACTGTGACATCAAGAGCGTAAGTGAAATATCATCGTTCTTCTAACATTAGAAATAATTTTAGGAAGGATGTTCAACAGAGTGAAAACTTACCACTTTATGTAAGGGCACCGTGTCGCGTTTAACGTATCAGTGGAATAGAATGAGCACTTGCTTAAAACAAAAAGAGATTTCATGTGAGAAAGGATTTGGGGGCTTATTTTCAGAACGATGTTCTTAATTTTTGTTTTTATCGCTTAGCGTTAACCAAGAAACCATTTTAAGGTCGTATCCACTCAACAGGGTACTACGAGTATTTTGAACACTGTGGCAGTATGTTAACTTATAAATGTTGCTTTTTACATTGCGCAGAGTTACTACTAACTATTCAAATTCAAAAGTTTCATAACTTATTCACACTACGTCTACGACTTAAGTCATTTTTAGAGCTGCACGACATACTGCATTCTTATCGTGTTGAAGAGGTGAACGATGCGGCACTTTATCGCACATACCGGAATGTGACCGCGTGCCGGTCGCACCTACTGTGAACTAGGGTGCATTGAAATTGTCTAGGGAATCCTAATAGATGCCCTCCGTCTGGAGAGGACGAGGGGCTATGCCGGTCTCGCTGACTACTTGGTTCCTCTTACCATAGGATGGAACCACGGGATTTACTCGTACATTTTTACCTTTCACGTCAACCTATGAGGTGGTCGGCTGCTTAACCGGACTGTCTTATGGATGCCTTAATAAATAATTATTCGCACAAAATACGTGGCCTGCATTTAAAAAACCTCCACGAGTGGCGATACCTCAATGTACGTTTGAATTATTCTGGGCAGTGAACCCCGTTACTGCCTTGCTGATCATGGCTTGAGCAATTTCTATTTAATTGTTGCCGATACAAGAGGAGAAAAAGTAGGAACGTAGATGTAACTCATATGAAGCCGCGTTGACACGACGCTAACTTGCTCAAGTTAGCTATTGGCTACTCGGATTGTAGCACTATTCTATTGAGGCAATATGGTACATTTAATTGAGCTCGCTTAAACGTTAGCGTCGGAATTTAATTGAATCGAACGACGATCTATTCTTGTGAGATCAAATACTATCTCGGCCTGAGAGTGTTCATTGTCAACGAGGTTTAAGATGTGTCTGTATCTACAACGATTGTTCTTCAGCCAATCATAGATGTGTTGGTCGGAGCCATGGTAACAGATTTCTTAGGAAATATTATCCTCGGGTGCTGCTATGGATCAACCACAGCTGTTTTCAGAGTATCTGTTGATGTACTTGTTCTTGAAATTTCTCTTACCGTAAGCCAATATACACAATGCAAATTCAATGTACCTGTTTCCAATCTAACCATCTGCATCAACCCCATTAGGTATTACTGCAAATACCTAAATATGTACATATGAACGAAACAGTAGCCCAGCACACAACCGCCTCGAGTCGTAAGCCTCATCAATATTCTATTGCGTCTACATTCAAGGAAGATATATCTTCTACCTTTTTTGCACTACTTAAAGGCGTTCCAACTACCATACATAGTTAAAATACTTCGTAACTTTAAAGTTAGGCTGCGGAGAACTTTAAGAAGCCTCGACTGTATTATGGTCAATGGGAACTGAGTGTAAAGTACGAAAAAACCGAGAACTGGTAAGTCCGCAAAAAGTTGGGAAGTTAAATGTTTTCGAGTTTTCTACGGATTTTTTATCGCAGTTGCTCAGCAGAAAATGTACTTTATGGTTATTTTACAGTTCTTGACAAAAGCAGTATGAAAACGATATTGTCAGTTAGTTTTGAGAAGTTTTTGTGGCGTCCTCGGTATTCATTGTATTGCGACTTTAACGTTTCAGTAGATATTTGAGCATTGTTCAATTAGACTGTTCTTGGAATATCATGGTAGTTACATTTCTGAAAACATTTTCCTGAATACTCGCTCCAAAAAACCTCAGTGAGCGTAAATACGATTTAAGTATTCGCTTGAAACGGAATATAATATTCATTTAAAGGAATTCTGCGTCTGAAGTTAATTGATTCTTATTGTGTATTAAGCACACAGCTTGAATAAAATCGATTGCATCGTATAGCAGCACTCAATCATCTTTCGATCACATTAAACATACAAACAAAATTGGAATTCTTGCCAATACACTTTCAATATAACTCGAACAAACGTAATTAAGGCTGGCAACACGTTCTATTATTATAATAAATTTTAATGTTTTGTTATGATGCCCAAACGGATTGAGTCAAAAATATTGGACTCATTATTTTGATGGAAACGGCTTATAAACGTGAGTTATAGCCCCATAAAGCTTTGTTGGTTTATTAATGATTCTTCTTCATTAGGATGATTGAGTACCAACCCTTTTTGGATTTTATTTGTTTTTTCTAATTCCTGTACTTTCCGTACGTTGCAATTGTACGATACTATGATTTATTTAATGATTTATTTTATTGTCTTCTTGCCGTGTTATATACTATACACGGTGACATTTGAATCACAGTTTTGCTAGAACAAACGTTGTTCAGACCATGGTCTACAACCATTCTATAGCATCCAATAGAAAAAAAACGTCATTGGTTTTCTAAAAAAACACAAAAAAGACAATGTTAAAAATATCGGGATTATCGTTACGCCCTACAGCACAGACACTGCGGCTGCAACGCGCGGCGCTCGCGTCTTGAATGCAATCTCGCTACTGTGTTGAGTACTTTGATGTTACGGTTAATGTTTCAAACATTATTACACGTTTGAGCAACATAAGACTAATTTGCGAACTCCTAGATTAGATCGTTTTAATAAAATATTTGATGCTGTAGAATGGTAGTAGACCATGGTCTAAACAACGTTTGTTCTAGTAAAACTGTGATTCAAATGTCACCGTGTATTAGTTATATTTTGTCCGACCTGTAGCTTCGTACGAGTAGGTATGTAGCGACCTAGACAGCTCTGTTGCAACATTATTTTACTATAACAATAAGTCTGTTAATTTAAGGTTAGCTTTCAATTATATCAGATACTATTGTCAATTCCTACAGGTGTTAGTAAAAGCGAATGCTATTAATTTAATTGTGAGTCCAAGAAATATTATAAAATGAGGTACGTAACTACTCGTCAAAGGAAGATAGTTCGTGATATGGTGGTATAATGGTATCAAATGGTTGAGCTGAATGATGCTGATGCATATGTCATGTTCGTGAACGGGCGCCGTCAGTAGGCACTCGTCACGTCTTAGCTGCCACGGCTTATTTTGATTCCTGAATTGTTTTTATCTTTTTAATACGGACGCTTTTAACGTGCACGTCTTTCTACATCGTTCTCACATGTAGAATTTCAACATGAATGATGTAACCACTATTTTGTAACAATATTTTGATTTAAAAGAGTGTCCATGGAGTTTCTTGCCCGTTCTTCTCCATAGGTACCTACTACGCTTTGGAATGGGCAACTAGCTTATCTTTCTGACTGACCGACCCCTTGACAATTCAAAAGTGTCTGTAGTTGGTTTATTTGAAATAAATGCTTTGATTTTGATAAAACAAACTAAAGTGGAACCTTCTTGAGTGCAATGTAAATGGTCCAGAGGACCTGTGAAAATCGGTCTTTTATTAAGTAAAAGTAACAAGTAAAATTGTCCTGGTTTTTACTACTATTTTTTTTTTTTTTAGCTAACATGAGCGCTGTATTATTTCACATTCCTTCCAATCGATAACATTATAGCCTGCTATTTATGGGGTTTTAAATTATTTCAATTGAGAAGTTAAGTACAATTATCATATTCAAGGAAAAATTGAAATTCAGAACATATATTACTCGGATTCCGTACATATTGTTTACCTAAGAAAATTAACCAATTTCCAATATACACTCGCGAGCCACTAAATCGACTCAACCCATTCGTGCGCATAAGTATATGTATTTTTCGAAAAATATATTACTTATTTAAAAAAAATATTATAGCGTTCGAAAGCTTGAGACCTTAGCTTTAATATGGTACCACTTTTCATTACATTTATTCAGGACTTTTAAAATTAATGCTATATGAGTGAAAGTAGAGGTAAAATGGGAACTTAGAAAAATGTGTGGTGGTTAGTTATTTTAAAAATAAAACAAAAACTGTTAAAAAAACATAAAATAATTTATTATATCAGTATTTAGTATTGCCCCCCCCCCCTAGCTCTAATCACAGCTTGCAGGCGATTCTTCATCGACCTAATAAATTTTTTGACGGTGTCTTGAGGAATTCCATCCCACTCCTCTAATAACGCCGCTTTTAGTTCCTCTATGGTCGAAGGGACTGGATTTCTGGCCCTGGCCCTTCTTTTGAGCCCGTCCCTTAAGTGCTCGATGGGATTCATATCTGGACTGAGTGCAGGCCAGTCCATTGTCTGTATATTCACTTCATCCAGGAACTGCCGAGTGATACGTGCCGTGTGACACCGGGCATTATCATGCATTAAGCCGGAGTTCTCGCCGACAAATCCTGCGTAGGGAACAACGTGGTCCTGAAGTATGTCGGTAATATACCGATCAGCTGTCAGCCCTCCTCCTCGGCCTCCGCCGGGCACGAAAACAAGCTCGGTTTTTCCATCTAAAGAGATACCAGCCCACATCATGCAGGAGCCGCCGCCGTATGCAACCGTTTCAGCGAAACAGCACTGCTCAAATTGCTCGCCCGGACGCCTGTAGACCCTGCCTCTCCTGTCACTGCCATGCAGACACATTCTGCACTCGTCAGTGAACAAGACCGACAGCCATTGCTCAACGCTCCAATTGAGATGCTCTCAAGCAAATTGAAGGCGCACTTGTCGGTGGCCTGCAGTTAATTTTGGGCCCGTGGCAGGCCGTTTTGGAGTGAGATTGGCTTTCCTCAAGCGTCTTCTTACTGTCCACTCGCTGACAGCCACCCCACGAACGCGCCTCAATTCCTGCATCACATCAACACCCGTTAGGTGCCGATTCCGCAGCGCTGTTGTAACGATGAAACGGTCGTCTCTCTCTGAAGTGCACCGGTGGCGGCTGGCTCTTGGTCTTCGATTAAAGGCACCAGTCTCTTGAAATCTTCTGTATACCCCTGATACATCAGACTGGCTCAAGTGAAGCTAGGCAGCGACGGTTCGCTGACTGAGTCCTCGTTGCAACAGAGCAACAACTTGAGCAGCTTCTTCAGGCGTAGTGTCCATAGTTTCTTAAAAACAATGAGTGCAATTTGCGGAGATGTGTACAGGTCAACTTTTTTTTTTTATGTATGGCATCTCGCCTTGAGAGGCTGGGACTGCTTAACCGGTCAATCCTGTGGTGCCTTCGAGCTAACTCAAAGCCTCCAGCCAGGGGCTGATAAGGTAAATCGGTTGTGAGGGTTTTTATAGGGGTGGATCGTAGCACAAGTCGTTTGTACCAAAGAGAGTGAATTTTCCTATACATCCGTTTAAATTGCTTAAATAAAAAAGTACTTACTGAATATTTTTTTATGACAGTGGTGTTGATGTAAAGCTAAAGTCTCAAGCTTTTAATGGACATAATATGGTTTTTATAAATAAAATATGTTTTTTCCGAAAAATAAAGATATGTATGCGTGCTTATGGGTTGAGTCGATTTAGTTGCTCGCGAGTGTAAATTAATGCGCTAATTGAAACTGATATTTTAATAAGAATGAAAGAGGAAATATTAATTGATGGTATTTACGTCATTACAAAATGACGTAAATACCATCAATCAATATTTAATTTAAATAAACAGCCCTATTTTAAATGAAAAAGCCTGAAATTTTATCATAATAATTATTAAATTACCACGTGGGTAAGCAAAGTAAACGAATGATAATTATTTTGAAGATAATATTTGCGAATTTCAGAGCTGCCGACGAAGTAATGGGCTTATGGCCAACACCAGCGCAAAAATATATATACCTATTTAACAAGTGACACACGCAGTGACTTTAATCGCCAGTGACTGGCTGGCGATTTCAAAATCACGTGTGCACACAGGTTTTGACATTGCAAGCGTCAAATCGACTGTCCAAATCTGTGGGTGAACGTGAGATTCTGAAATTGCCTGCGGGTCGTCGGCGACTTAAGTCGCTGCGTGTGTACTATAGTAGGACAAAAATATATCATTTCTTTATAAATTCTAATAGCAATAATAATATAATATGCTGTCAATTGGGACCGATAAGACGTGTTTAAAATATTTTGTAATCGGTATAGTTTTTCTGCATCCGGCTTAGGTTTAAAGTTTCAGGGTTAATTTGCTTGCTGCATATGAATGAATTGCCATATAGTTTTTTCTTCTTTTGTTTATGGTTTAGGTCGAAACATCATTAAAAGAAGAAATAAAACACCAATCCTGAAGCAAATCTCTAACGAAGAAGTTCGGTTTAAAGAAACTTTATTCCCAATAAAGACATAATATGTCACTTAACTAACATTAGCTTACAAAAGGTTCGTCGCCCAATGTCACAATCGTTACATCCAATGCATTAATTTCTCCAGAAGTGATCGATCCGCAATTATGTGCTGGCTTAGTTGAGTTTTGAATGCATTGAAAGAGTGTAGATTTCTTATAAAGGACGGTAATTTATTATAAAATTGTGCTCCTTCAAAAGTTAGCATTTTTTGCCATAGTTAGTTCTTGTTTCAGGTAAAACTAGCAAGCTGGCTCGCCGTGTGCTGCGTTGACTAACTTGTTTATATTGGGTGAGTGTTAAGTTTGAGTGAACGCTTTTGTTGAGAATATTTCTGATGAAAATAATAATAATAATAAAAATCTTTATTGTTACAAAAACCTTAGACATTGCTTAAAACTAGGATACATAACTTGGTTAAATAAAGGTCATACTTATAATTTAAACCCTGACTCCTAAACTAGGTGATCCTGTGACTTAGGAGTCAGTGTTCTGCTGTCACTGTGATACTAGAAACCTTTTATGTTGTGTTCCAACATTACAAAAGCAGTCACAAAGTAAGTATATAAAAATTAAAAAAAAAAAGTAATATAGCTATGTATAATTATCAAATTTAACTATGAAGGTACTAAGGATATTGAAAACGACTTCTTAAAAGTGTATATGTGTGCGTATGTTAGAGTAAGGATGTGTATGTTAGAATGAGGGATGTATGTGAGGGTGTGTAAGTAAGAGTGTGTTTAGTAGTATTTAGCGTTTGCGTGAGGGTGTGTTGAAATGTTTAAGATTATGTAGTATATAATTATGTACTGCTGATAATTATGTTCCAAAATGAAGAGAAAAATTGCAAACACCAGTAAAAACAGGTTACAGGCCTACTGCTGGTGGTGCAATAGTTCCTCTGTTCGAGCGTAGTCTTGATCCTGCAGCCAACTTTGTACTTTAATGTTAACTTCGTGGTGGTTTAGCCCAGCTAATTGAATGGCTTTATGTATATTCCTATAAATTAATGTACTTAGAACGTAGAACTGGCGCCTAGCGAATGCAGTTTTGTGGCTTACTGTCGGGCATACATTTTTTGCTTTGCGCTTAGTAGGACCTGATGGGGGAGTATATTTATGCATTCTGAGAGTGGCTCGAAGGACAAAGAGCTGCCTCACAGTAAGTAATTTGCAGTCTGCATATAATTTAGTAGTAGGGAATCTGTATGGTCTTCCAAGCATAATCTTCAGGACAGCTCTCTGTGCTCGCTCCACTACAATAAACTTGGTTTTAGCGGCCCCACCCCATACCGGGAGGCAGTAGGTGATAACGGACTGACAGAGTGCCAGATAAACCATTTTTAGGATATTAATGTCTGCGCAATGTCTCAGAGATTTAAAAATATAGATAAGTCTTCTGACTCTCGAAGCAGTGTTATCTATTTGGTTGTACCATCTCAGTCCGTCATCAATCACTACACCCAGGTACTTCGTATGATTAACACGGGTAAGCGTCGCACATGAGCAAGAACTGAGATCAGAGCACGTGTGTGCCGTGATTAAAAATTCTGGTGGAGCTTTGTTCCTATAATTCATAAAGAAGGGAATGAAGTTTGTTTTGGCCACGTTTAGGGTGAGTAGGTTGAGTAGCAGCCAATTCATAACAGTCTTTAAGGACTGCTCTGCAATATTCTTTACCTCGCTCCAGGTATTACCATAGACCACAATCGCGGTGTCATCAGCATAAGTGAAGATTTGTGATTTATGTAAAGGCAGCGTGCATAAGTCATTAATGTAGATCTGGAAAAGCGTAGGTCCCAGCACGCTGCCTTGGGGGACTCCATATGTGACAGTTTCTTCGTCACTTAGGCATGAGTTGATTTTAACAGCCAATTTTCTATTTTTAAGGTAGTCCTTGAAGAGTCCAAGAGGCTTGCCGCGAATACCTATACCCTCCAGTTTGTAGAGAAGGTTGGGAACAGAGACTGTGTCGAACGCCTTTTTTAGATCCAGGAACATACTGACGCATTTTTGTTGCTCATCTAGTTTTTTTGATACAAACTGAGTGAGGTCGATAACTGCATCTTCGGTAGAAATTCCTTTTTTAAATCCATACTGGTTGGATGCTATAATTTTGTATCTGTTAAGATAATTTACTAGTCTACCGTTAATTAATTTTTCCATAACTTTAGAGAGAGCCGAGAGTACTGATATGGGTCTATAATTGTTGACACAGTCTCTGGCCCCGTTCTTATGTATCGGGTGAACTATGGCCCTCTTGAAAGGTTCTGGGAACACTCCTTTTGTAATAGAAATGTTAATAATGTGTGTGATTAGAGGGACAAGGGTGTTCCGACAATACATGTGTTGTAAATGTATAGTTGCTTAATATTCATTATGTTATTAAATAACTTGAATCTTTTATTGTTCGAAGAGAGGACAACAAAATAGCTTTTTTGCGTTTACCTTGCTACTCTCAAGCAGTTGAGAGGCCAGCCAAAACTGTCACTGAAGCTTCAGGAAGTCTGTGCACAAAATGAGCGTGTGAAGGTTTTATTGAAGCAAATATTGAGTCTTGTAAACTTATGCCGTTTGATAGCAAAAAGGTTTTTGTGTAGAGTAAAATACTTCATAGCAGAAAATAAAACCTATTTATTGATGTCTATAACTTTATTATTAAATAAAATAGGGCCTGGTTATATAAAGTGTTATTAGTTACATATATCCTCCAGCAAATAATAAATAGTTAAAAAGTTTAAAAAAATACGAATTTTATTAAAAATTTCAAGGACAATCCGGAGGCAAAACACACTGGAACACTACGCGCCGCCACCTCGGGTCCTGTGTGGGGGGCGACGGACGTAACTACAAAGCCTAATTCAACAAACCTTACATCTTGGTCAAAATTTATGGCTTGTCAACCGACTTTACATAAAATGTTTTTGGTGGGATCCGATTGTCGTTCATATAACCATGTGACACATTTTTATTGGTAGGTACTCGTATTACAAGTCGAAAGAAAAACATTTATTTTCTTCATACTTGACCTATCCTAGTGTGTACTGTAAAAACATAGAGTACAACAAACATACTGTAAAAACATGGTAACAAATAGAAATTTCGTGGAGACTGAAAGAGGGACTAAATGTTTTATTAGGTTTGTTGTTACTCTGCGGTTGTTATAGTACAAAAACAAAAAATAATTTACCTCCATCCAGAGATTAATTCATTGATGGCAAATATTTTTCCATTAATTAATGTTTGTTGTTAGGTAAACCTTTTGAATAGGTAGCATCGATTATGTCAATAATATTCATAATTTCGTAGTAAATATACGAATGTTATATATTTACTACGAAATAGTATTTTGATTCAATACTTATCTATACATATAATAAAATCGTAGCAAAGACAAAACTGTATTTTTTTTTGTGTGGGAACGATTCTAATGCCAAAAATATTATTTTTAGAATTTTTGTCTGTTTGTCGGAATGTATGTTCCAGCATCACGCAAAAACTACCATATATTATTTAATCAAATTTTGCGTAGATATTCTTAATAAGTCAGGTCAGTCTGTAGGCTATTTATTATCAAGCTAATCGCTATAAGGGATGAGCAAAACTGCAATTTATTCGTATTCTTCTATAGTTTACTGCAAAATATAATAGGAAGAGCTATATGGTTAAAATATTGCAAATAGTCCCAGATTTCTAGATAAGATTAATAGACATTAGACAATCAGTTCGGGTTTTGCCCAGGACTTTCTACAGAAAATGCAGTTCTGTGCCTCAAGCAGGCCTTCAGGTACTACAAAAAGAAGAAATCCAATTTTTTCTTGCTTTTCGACCTGTCTGGCTTTTTATTATTATTCATTCATTTATTCAGATAAAAGAGATCCAATGGGTTAGTTACTATAGTCTTAACTTATGTTAGTACTTAACTCAGACAATGTACAGGTGACAAGTCACCTCACCAACGAGCTGTCGTGTCTCCCGGCTATAGCGCGTAGAATGCTGCTGGGGCTGCCACTGTTTAGCAGCGAGGCCGCTTTCTTATGTCGTACAGCATTGAAGCAGTCGGTACGTGCCTCGCGAACATAGATGACGCGCTACAGAACCGAGGCAGACGCAACAGCACTCTAAATGCGTTGTTATACTGGATCCGCAGAGCATTGTAGGCCTTTTGTGTGTAGCTGAATCACAGGCTCCCCGAGATTTTGATCTGGTTTCCTACGATATATTATGGAAGAAACTTGAAGCTTGACTGTCGATTTTATAAGCATCTTCAAGCATTGGTATGGAAACCAGGTCAATAATGTTCAGTGGGCAGGTGTGCTGTTGGAGCCATATCAATTGGAGTGTGCAGTGAGACAGAGTTGACCTGCCCTGCCCTCTTTTATGAATGCTCTAATTGAGGCGCTTAACAGTAATCGTATCGGTTGTCATATTGGCGGTGTCTGTCAATACTTTAAGTTCCGCGGACGACATAGTGCTGCTGAGCGCGGCAGGTATTTCAGTCGGCGGTATTATAACAGTATTGGACACATGTGAACGTTATCCAACTGAACATGCGTTTTTGTATAACTTTCAGTAAATTCAGTACTTACACTGTTTTTGAGGCGCAGACCAAATAGGTTATTGTATAACGTTCTGAAAAATCAATAGGTACATTTTTTTTGAGGCGCGGACGAAATACCATCTTGATGTGCCATACAGCTAAACTGTCTTCCTCTTGAGCGAGTGGAACAATTTAAATACCTAGATCACTTGGTCACAACTTATCTTAAAGACAATGCTGACATTGATAGGGAACGGAGGGCTCTTTCCGTGCATGTGAATATGATAGCCCGCAGGTTTGCACGTTGTACTGCAGACGTAAATGTGACGCTCTCTAAAGCATTTTGTACTACCTTCTACAAATGCAGCTTGTCGGAGTCATATTTGCAGGCATCGTATGCAGCCCTTCGGGTACAATTTAAAAACGTGATCAGAAAATTGATGGAGTCGCCATGGCTTTGCAGTGCGTCAAGGGTTTGTGGCGGCACGTGTACATTGTTTTTGATGTGAAACATCTATAGCCGCACGTAAAACCGATTGCTGACGTGGCGACGCATGCCGTGGCGACGCGTCGCCACACTATATGATAGTATACTACTCATATTACCGAAGTCACTGATTAAAAGAATTGAGTTGTCACAGTTTGAAATAAATGGTTGAATTTTTAATGTTTGTATTTAATGAAAATAGGTTTATTTATTATACAATCATCATTTTCTGGAAAAAAATCATAATATTTTATTTTTACACTATGCCATACTAGTTCCTGTCGTAATCTGGTCTTTTATGCATATTACTTGTACAAAATAATTTCGACGTTTCACATCTGCCAGGCGTCCCGTAACGGCTCACAATATTTTTACACAATAATGCGCAAGCGCGCAGAATCAATGATGGCTCGAGTCATGGCCGCCCTAACAGGGTTCTGAAAATTATTGCTGACAGAGTAGACTGTCCATAAGTAATTCAATGCTGTCAGTTACTTGTGTAATTGTATCGTGTTGTTTACTAGCACTTAGTTAAAAGGACAATGTTACTAACCCTACCTATATGAGTCCTCGGTCAAATGAAAGTTTTTGAGTTTGAATTTGAACTGCAGTTTTATATGAAACGGCTGGTAGTTTTTTTTTGATAGCAGACGAAAAATTTCTACAATAGGGGGTTTAGAATTATGTGCTGAATCTATGAGAACAGTTTTTACGTCGACGTCCCTCCCAGCCTGTAAAATAAAGGCTATTTTCGTCAACTTTCAAAAAGCAAATAGTTTAAAAGTTCGACGACTGCCTTGCAAACCTATGTTCGATTCCCAACAGTTGATATTTTTTATGCATCCTTTTGCATTTTATTAAATTATTATAATATGAAGTTCGTAGAAAGTACATAGGAAAACATTAAGTTTAGGCCTCTTCTGTCATCTTCGGTTATAATAAAAATAAATATCTATAGTTCTAGTGTAGTACTGGTAATGAGAAGTCCCGTGTGTTTACAATACTACGACCGTTTCAGACACCAATCTACATGGTCTTCACACGATCTGACCAAGATTATGTCTGGTCTTTAAAAGAGAATGTGACATCTGAGTTTGTTTCGGCCTTTCTTCTCAGAGTAGTCAGATAGGAAATGCCGACCTCATATAGTTGTTTAAATATGATTGACGTGTAAAAGTATTTGTGCAAACCCACTTACAGAATAAAATCATTTATAATTTACTGTTATAGTATTATTTCACTGATAGCTGTTCGTCAGAAATAATTTGTATGAATGCATCAGTCATTTTATCAGTGTTGTGCCATTAGGTTGTATTCCCAGGGGCCGTACTATGACCTGTTAACGCCATCATGATTCCGTTGAGAAAAAGAGATAGTGCTAGCGGTCATGTATACCTCCGTCTCTCTTCCACGCTGGAATAATAATGGAATTAACACGTCATAGTACGGCCCCTGGGGCGTTCATTAATTTACTAAAAACAAAAAACTTCACAAGCAATGGGAAATTACTACTGAAGGCTGCGGGTATCGACCACAGGACGAGTTGCTTCTCACACGGACTGCTGTACGTCGGTTGCTCCCGCATCATCAGTCCTGACTCTCTTCATATTATGGCTGCTGAGACCAAAACTACATAATTAAATATAGTATACAGGAAGGTTTCATAAAAGCGTGGCTGTTATTTCAGTATATTGTGGTGTCTTTCGACTTCTACGCGAACGAAATCGTAACTAGTGCCCAATAGAAGGTTTTAGTTTCCAGGAATTTATTTTGTAAATTATAACCCGTTTCAATTATATTAGTTATATCAATCAATATGTCGATGTTGTAGTCGTAGTATCAGATCATCAAAACGAAGTTCCAAAATTTTTTCACTCGAAATTATTTTTAAATAATTGCAAAACTTTTAAGAAAATATTGTGAAGCCTTTCAAAATCAAAAGCTGAGAATCAGCACTTTTTGAACGTCAAAATCGCATAGACAGTCCGCCCAAAAAGGCCCGCCCTTCAAGTCAGTCGAGTCCTTCAAGTCTTCCTTTGAAGTGTCATTCGTTATAAAATCCATAGGTTTTAAGATTTATTCTATCTGAACGTACGCAGTAAGACATATCAAGCTATAAATTTCTAGTATAAGCTGCCTTCTCATTGTTCGAAAAGCCTATACAATGCGAGGTCAGCTAAAGCTGGAAATGTATAGCTTGATATGACGTCGTGTATACCCATCATAAAATATAACTGACGTATGGAAGATTACACACTGAAGCTACAAAAACACTAAAGTTTAAAAAACTGTTTTACAACACTTTTTCATTCAAAGATAATAACGTCAAAACACAATTTAACCAAAGAAACTTAAATGCTGAATAACAAATGAGCACAAAGGGTCTCACAAAATAGCCAATTACAGATTGAACATTAATACCAAAGCTTCACGAACTAAAGGAAAAATCTGCTTTTTATTCTTACTGACATAACATCAGCTCATCCTTTCGAACAAAGAGAAATGCATTACCAACATGCAAATCCCACCGAGTAAAGTAACAATTGGCCTCAGCTGCAAAATTCCAACCCACTCCGTCTTTATCAAAGAAATAAATGAAAGAAACGGTTTGCAGTTCCACTTTTTATATTCACTTTCTCTAGTCACATTTGCATTGTGTAAGAGACTGTCTTTAAAAATTGCGGTGAATAATATCCTAAGTCTGCTTTCAAAGGAAATCTAAGGGAGCGTTGACGTATAAAAGTAAAATGATGACGCTTAAATTTATGCTTTTAATGAAGTTTTACCATCTAATAATAGGTGGATTTTTATTTGGGCGAGTCTGTAATTACATAGGTGTACCTACATAACCAATAAAAATGTATATGGATAATTTTCACACGTGCTTAACTTATGATGGCTGTGTTATATAACTCATGTAGACAAGCGTTAGTGAAGGTTAGGGGAAACAAACTAAAACGTTGAAGCTCTATACACATTTTTAGTACACGTTTAGTGGAAATTCTCCTGAAAATCTCACTTTGCCAGATGCTAACCACTCTTTGCGTAGTCATAGCGGCTTTCATAAAATGGCGGGCTTATTAATAAAAACAATATCAAGTATATTTGAAATTTAAACTCATATTTTAAAATCGTACGTTGCCTATGTTTTGTTCAATGATAAAAGAGGCTGTTAACATTTTAGGAAGACGATTTACTTTGAAGATTTTCAACAATTTTTGAAACCAGATTAAAATGGTTACTTTTACAACTGGCTATAAATGTAGTTTTGTTCTCTCTTTGGTAATTAGGTGAAGTATGTTTTATCTGTCTTGCAATAAATGATAACGACAGGTATTATAACAATGACTATTATTAAAAGCTATTAGATTTCGATGTGAATACCTCTCTAAAATTATCTAGTCTATCTCATTATTCATTTTATTGAGAGCATCGTAATATTACTTTTAAGTGGTAATAAATACATTCAAGTGTCATGATTGTGTGATAAAATTATAAAACAAGATAGGTACCCGATTAATTTAAACTATCCTAATGTTTGAGAAAAGTTGAACGTGTTTTTATGAGTCTTGTTATCGATGTTGATCTGAAACCGGCCATTGTTCAGGTCATAATAACTCAAACTAAATGATACCTATAAAAAAACTATCGACACAAAAGGCCCATTATGAAGTACTAGCTTCTGCCCGCAACGTCCGAATAAAAAGAGATATTTCAAAATGGGCCAAATCTATGTACACTATCTCAAAATAAAGAGAAAAAATTCATAGAATTCGGGAAAAATACAGATAGTTCATTTCGTTTCGTTTCGTTTTTTCGTTTTCGTTTTTTAGTATGCTGTTGTGGTAGTTAATTTATCAATTATTTTTATCGATTTTCAACATGGCGTCTCACCGATTTAGATACTCTGTGCTTGAAACAATGACAGTAAATCAAAATCAAAACAAAGACAAAATTCAAAACTGATTCAAAGTGATCTTATAATTATTATGTCAAATCTAATTTCAAATTAGGAAGCATGTTTACCGTTCTAGAATGCTAGCCCAATTTTCAAATTCGAATTAGAATTCCAGAACAAAACTTTAAAAACTACAACAGAACGTTGCCGTCTTTGACGTTAATACGTATTCCCTCCGTCTCCATTGGGGCGGGAAGTAAAATAAAAACAAGGAACAAAGTGTACAACTGAGACAAAAAAGTGGTAATTGAGTATTCGTGGAGCAGTTGGAAGCCGGTGGCTAAATTATTCGGAGCTCTTCTTTAACATAGATGTGCGAAGTTGGGTATTTCATTTGATAAGTTGAGTGGCTTTTTATTAGCTACGGAATTTAATGGCGGATATGGTTTGGCTAAGGGTATTTTAACGAGATTAGAGCTTGTTTTGATCTGTGCTGATGTTTGTGTCTTAGGTAGGTTAGCCTAGTAATTGTTGATAAAAATTAACAGTGGTGCCGATTATCTTGTCACAAAATTCTCTAAACTAGATTAAAAATCATCAAAATTTCGTTTATTCCTGTCAAACGACGATTTCCCATTCTGAAACGGACTAAAGTTACACAACTTCACTATATTTTAGTTTGACAGCACTTAGATGGCACTGAGTTATTAATTTAGTGA
Organism: Brachylomia viminalis; assembly: GCA_937001585.2. Taxonomy (NCBI): domain Eukaryota; kingdom Metazoa; phylum Arthropoda; class Insecta; order Lepidoptera; family Noctuidae; genus Brachylomia; species Brachylomia viminalis. The sequence continues at coordinate 20,155,086 of OW443299.2, forward strand.
AAATGGCAATTTTGCTATACCTACTGAATTTGACGTTTTTCACCAAAAGTATTTTTGATTCTCTAACTAAATCTGACTATTTTTAATCGCGATTAAAAAGGTGTGGAATGAAATTAGTTGTCATGAACTAAAATTCACACCAACACCTCGACTTCAGATGCAAAAACAGTACTGTATATTTTATTCTTTTGCTTATATCTATAAAACGGTGTGTTCTATCGCAAAAGTAATGAAAATTTCGACCCCCTTTATAAAGCTCTAAAACCCAACATGTAGGTAATACTTTTTCATATTTTCCATACAAAAAGTATAAAATTCCATATAAAATACGTCGAGGCTACCCAACATGCGCGCCTACGGCTCTAAAAAAAAACACCGCATAGGGCAAACAAGCACCACGTGGAGTCGCGATTGTCAAATTCTATTTTAGTTGTGTCAAAATTATTTTTTTTAGAGTTAAGAGTAAAGATTCTCATAGCCAAAAGTAAGGAATTTTAGTGATAGTTTAGTTAGTTTAGTTCGGTGTACAACAGAATCGGCACCAGTAACAGTCCAAATTAAACCAACTTACTGTTTGAGTAACTGAGCAATGTTGTAGGTATCGGCTTAGAACGGTGACAGGACCCTGATAACAATCGGCTTTCCACTGTGTCTAATCGAAATATTATTTATTCTATGTGATAGTCCTATGTCATGGTGATTAAGATTATTGTTTAAAATATTATTATTGATATCTAAATTACAATTTTTAAATGTTACTAGGAAAAACTAAGTACGTACGGCAAATCTGAGCACAGCATGGCAACATCGAATCTCAGCGAACCCTATAGCATCTATAGCAACGGTGGATACGTTTTCTTTCGTTTTATTGCGTCATTTTGAGTTAGGCAATTACCCTATTTGGGAAATGGAAACATATGAAAAATAGCTCCACATTTTTTCTTATAAAGAGCGTCAAAATATATTTCCCTTTGCGCGGTACTGTGACGGAAGTGCGTCATTTCGGTGCTTGTAGGCAATGAGCAATCTGTCTTTACATACCTCCCTACGTATCTATGTACTCTCTTCTTTTCTTACGGTTTTTTTCTTTGGGTGTATTTTCTTTAGTTTCATGTAAAGGTCACGGTCAGTCCCTCCATAGATCATTGTCTGGATTTGTTTAAAGTTTTAGTGTCAGTTTTTTTTTTGCTTCCTTAATGAATGCGGAAGACCGACGGCGACGTGTAACATACATTAGCTGCAAGGCTGCTGTCTATTTATTTTCTTTTCCTGTGTATAAAATGCATTCGAACTAAACTTAATATGGGAATTCATTACATTGTTTTGTTTGGCTTATGCAAAAGATAAACGATGTAGACAACATATTTGCGACTGTGTTACCGAACGCTTACAACCCTAATCTCTAAGTGAGAGTGAGCAGGCTTCTCCTGGGTAAGCTCACTCCATCGTCGACTCTGTCTCTGTCACCACTGACCTAGACTAGAGTCAAGAGCAAACCCAGCTTAGAAAAAAAAAATAGATAGTAGGTCGTTTGCCCATAATCCACTATCGGCTATTTACATCACTGACTTTACTGTAAACAATTAGTCTGCCTGACACCCTTTAGGGGATGAATTTTCAAATAATCCTTTTTTAGTGCTCACCTTTGTTACGAAACAAGTGATGAACAAATGACCCCATGCAAGTGTCGACCATTTTCCAGTAGATTTTTTAAATATTTTTTTAGCGGCACACAATTTGGAAAATTTATAAAAAAAAATCAAATGCATATTTTTTTTAAAGTTATTATTATCTGCGTCTACTTCAATTCTTAATAATCAACCATAAAATGACAATTATCTTTAATATTTTCTAAATCAAAGCACACAATTTTCATAATTTTGAGCAGGTTATTTGACTAAAATGGTTGATTTCTGCAAAGAAACATGGATATACTTTATCGACATTCCAAAAATATATATAACTTCTCAGATAACAAACGAGACAATAAAATACTAGATATCTTCAAAAAAATATAAAATGTCATATTACTAGAAAATGGTTGACATTTGCATAGGGGTCATAAGGGGTAATTTGGTTGCATATGACCTCCCCTTCATACCCTAAATGGATTGCCGTTATATTACAACAAACCTTGTATATCAATCAACAACCTTAGCAACATTAACATTTAAAAACAAGCGAACGTTAGAAAAAAGGAACAGTACCCCACTTTTACTTTGTACTGCCAAATAACAGTTTAAAAAATGCACCATTAAATCAGCATATCACACCGAAACAGAAGTCTTTATTACTCCATTTGTCCCAAATTAGTCGCTCCATGTGACAATGTATTTCATTTCGCTTCCTCCGTCGTAACACACTTAATTACTTCCATTGAATGTACTTTGGGACTACATAGCTCCTTTGAAGCACAAAATAGGTAGGTACAGAAGGCTGGCTCCAGATATCGGGCGAAAACATGCGCACGCACACATAGGCGCGTTCGTACGGCGATCTCCAACTATTTTAAACGAATATACTATTATTATCTCACTTATTATCTAAATATATTAAGCGAGTGCCGCGCGCTTTACTTGTGTCCAAACACGCTTGAGAATGCGTGTGTAAGGGCAGGAGCTCTTGGTACCTTCCGAGACAATGGGGTACCTTCCGAGACAATGGCAAAGTCGGAAGTGTATGTGTGTCTGTGTGCGTGTGTGTTATGTCCTGACGCTACTCGCCTTCACGGACATATTCACAACATGTTTACACTTAGTTAACACATGCAAAGCGTGCGTTGCTCCGTGACATAATATACTATAATACTGTACCAGTCGCGAGTACGCTTGTATTCGCTGTACCTACGGTTTTTAGTTTAACAATGCCCTACGTGAGCTGTGGCTTCGTTTGCGTGTAATTGCGCTCATTGTTTGAAATTGACCTTCTGCTTCTATCTATTGTGTCCCAAGGTTTTTAATGTAGGCACGACTAATTATACCCCCGCTTTCACGCCAGCTTAACCTCGCAGAAATTAATCTTGGGTGTTCTTTTAGAGAATTTGAGGTGTCTCAAAAGGTGTGGAGTGGAAATGATATTTTTGGTTTGAATGAAAAAGCAAAATGTTAAATATTCACTGGGGCTCAATTAAGGTTATCAATAAGTAGATATAGCTATGCTATATTAGGGTATGTTTCGAGATAATGATTTGCATCCAGGTGGAATGATGAATTTTGATATTGTATAGCTTAGAAGTCAGAAGCTGCTTCTTTGGGAATAATATATTAATATGGGTTCTAAGTTGTAGATTAAATGCAATGGCTCTTTCTTCCAGACATGGCCCTGCATTGTTAGATTTAATAATACAAAGCACGTAAAACCCTAATAATACAAAGTTTGGACTTTAAAAGAGACCATGGCCTCTGAGTTTGTTTCGGCATTTCTTCTCAGGGATCAGTCAGCTAGGAAATGCCGGCGCCATCTAGTTGTAAAATATTGACGTGTAAAAATGTCTTAAACGATCTACCTAAAGAAAAAAAAAGTGTTTATTAAAAAGATCAGACATTCTGAAGAAAGCGGCTGGGATAGTTGGAATACGAAAGGTCGAGGAAAAAGTAGGCAGCTTAACTTTTCTGAAAGTTTTTGTCTCGTTTCTTCTGAGTTGAACGTTAAAGGTTCCTACAAAATGGCGCGACACACGACGCGAATCGCATGTGACAAAAAGGCACCGCCAGTCGCGCGTCGAGCGGTGCCTTTGGTTCGCGTGCGCTTCACGTCGCGTGTCGCACCTCTTTGATGGAGTCTTAATGTAGACCAAAATATATCTTATTGTAACTGTTAACTTTCCTATGCTATGTTTCTATAAACTATTAGTTTATTTGTTCTAAACAACTAGTATTAGAGTCGTCATCATCCCACATGCCGCAGACAACACCTCGCGCTATCTCGTATGCAAACAGTTGTGGAACTCCCGCCGCGCCATTATGGCAACACTATTTATGCTACGCGGATTTGATTCCATTGTATAACGTTAGAAAGCTTATGTTGTAATTTTATAACACATTTTTAAATTTTAACAATTTTATAATGACATTGACGAAATAAATCTTAATAATGTAACATACAATGACCCCTTAGACATCTGTAATATATTTAATGACTACTTTATTATATTTGACATCCAATCAGCCCATAAATTCCAATAATATTAAACTTAATCAAAAAAACCAAAAACTAAATACTATTTTGCTAAATCCTGTAGATGCAGTAGAAGTGTATAAAATCATAATGTCTCTAAACAATAGCAAAACTAGTGGACAAGATGATGTCACAATACAAACTTTGAAAGCTTGTGCTATGTGGATATGTCATCCATTGGCACATATTATAAACTTGTCATTCCCAGAAGGTGTATTTCCTGAACAGCTTAAAATGTCTATCGTGAAACCACTTCTCAAAAAGGGAAGTAAATCAGACCCTAACAACTATCGGCCCATCACTATAGTTCCTGTTTTATCTGAAAAAATTGAAAAGGCAATTCTTATTAGGTTAAATAGTTTTTTTCTCTAGACATGAGACTACGCCACGGACGACGCCACGCAGGGAGACGGTTACCGTCGCGTCGAGCGGGACGGCTCTGTGTGGCGTCGTCCGTAATATCTAGTACATTACAACTGCTCAGTATCGCGTCGCCGTCCCGTCCCGCCGCGCCGCGCCCGCTGTGTGCAGAGACCTTAAGAGTTGCAGGTCGTAGGTTCGAACCCAGACAGGTGCATTACTTTGTGTAAATTATTTCATTACCACTGCTCTCAAAACGGTGAAGTAAAACATCGTGAGGAAACCGGCATGTCCTAGAACGAAAAATTCGAAGACATGTGACATCTACCAACCCGCACTGGGCTCGCGTGGTGGATTACGCCCCATTCCCTCTCACCGAGAGGAGGCCTGTGTCCCAGCAGTGGGAACATTATTAGGCTGATGGTGATGTTCAGATCAAATATTAAATTTAAAATGGAATAAAACTTTTCTCTTTTACCTACTACGCCTTTCTAGTAGGACAGAAAAATGTGCAGCAACACTATACGATTTGTACACGCGCGAGGAACACTATGCGGACAGTAGCGATAATTCGTGGCACTGAACATTTTATCCTTTAAGTGCTATAACGTAGTTACACACCAGACCACAAAAACGTGACGTGTAGCATTGGAAACGCATACTTATTTAACCGACAACCCAGACGGAGTGCATTAAAACATTACGGATTTGGAACTTAGACAAACTTCGCAATTCTTGTTCAATCTACGTTCACTGCAGTTATTGGTTGCTTCCACTAAATACAGAGGGAATACTCTACAAACATAGCACTCTTAAATGACTTTGATAAACTTTGGATTACGGATTATGGAATTATTTTCACAAATGATCCAGAATTTCTATGTATCTACTAGGTCCATTAGGGTTTCTTTTACACTATAACATGATTTTCGTAGTTTTTGGAAGTCTACTAATAAAGTAAACAGAAGGCCGGGCTTGCCTGTGAGTGTTGCTGGCATTACTGATCCGAAGAACATAGCTGATATGTTTAAAAGCCATTTCATGGTAACTTCACCATTGGGACCATCACGGTCGGGACTTGAAGGTGTGACTCGGGGGCAGGAGCTCAGCGTAAGGTTTACGGCCAAAGAGGTTAGAAAGGTTATCACGACCATGACCCGAGGCAAGTCTCCTGGCCACGATGACTTGAGTATCGAGCATCTTAAATATGCTGGCGTCCATCTTCCAAGAGTTCTGGCTATGTTTTACTCCATATGTCTAGGGCATTCATACCTGCCGCCAGCTATGATGCGGACCGTGGTGGTACCGATCGTGAAAAGTAAAACTGGTGATATAAGCGACGCCAACAACTATAGACCCATCTCTCTGGCTACAATTCTGTCTAAGGTACTTGACAGTCTTCTTAACACACTGATGAGTGGTTGTCTCGAGTTGCATGACAACCAATTTGGTTTTAGATCGGGACTCTCCACTGAGACGGCTATTCTGTGTTTGAAGCAGACTGTCAAGTACTATACTGATCGCAAAACACCAGTCTATGCTTGCTTTCTCGACCTTTCGAAAGCGTTTGACCTGGTTTCCTATGATATCCTCTGGGAAAAACTTTACGACACATCCCTGCCAAGTGAATGCATTCGTATTCTTAAATACTGGTACGGGAAACAGGTCAACGTAGTTCGGTGGTCGGGGGCGTTGTCTGAACCATACAGGTTGGAGTGCGGGGTGAGGCAGGGGGGGTTGACCTCACCAACGCTCTTCAACCTGTATATAAACGCACTAATCGAGAGGCTGAGCAGCACGCATGTCGGATGTTATGTTGGTGGAGTTTGTGTAAACAACATTAGCTATGCGGACGACATGGTGCTGTTGAGCGCCTCGGTTTGTAGCCTGTCTAAGCTGCTCGGTATTTGTGAGGAATATGCTCTCAGCCATGGCCTGCTCTATAACAGCAAGAAAAGTGAATGTATGGTTTTTCGGGTCAGGGGTAAATGTCCAGATATTATCCCTAGCATTATGTTAAATAATGTACCGCTTAATAGGGTTGACACCTTTAAATACCTTGGGCATCTGGTGACCTCTGACCTGAAAGACGATTCAGACATAGAACGGGAACGTAGGGCGTTGTCTGTCAGAGCGAACATGATAGCTCGCAGGTTTGCACGATGCTCGGAGGCAGTGAAAAACACTATTTTCAGAGCGTACTGCACTTGCTTCTATTCGAGCGCCCTGTGGGCTAACTATACTCAAAAACAGTACAACGCCCTACGAGTCCAATTCAACAATGCTTACAGGAGGTTGTTGGGGCTGCCTCGGTACTGCAGTGCGTCGGGGATGTTCGCCGAGTCGCGCATTCATTGCTTCTATGCGACGATGCGAAAACGGTGCACATCCTTGGTGCGCAGGGTCCGCGCCAGCTCCAACACCATCTTGAGGATGATGGCTGAGAGGTTCGACTGTCACTACCTTAACCATTGTTGCATGATTAATGTAGTGACAATAAAATGAACGAATGACAACACATTTCTATTTACAATCTGTTCGTGTTTTCTTATTTCCCAAAATGTAATTTTTTAAATAATTTTATTTGTGATGATTATCCAATAATGTTTGTATTAGTTATTTATTACTTTTTAATTTTAAATGTGACATTATGATTATATTTTTTTTTAATTTTAATTTGTTGACATGTACCAATTTAATCTGTAAATTCTAATGTAATTGTGTTTTGTCTTATTTTTCTAGTATTTTTATTGAATGTACCTAATTGCTAATTATGATCACTTGTGATTGAAATAAATGAATTATTATTATTATAACTGTGGTACTAATAACTGTTGTAGTAATATCAATCGATTTTAGACAGATCAACAAAGAAGGAGGGGGAGGGATGAGCATTGTTATGGCTCTCAAAAGTTATTGCGATTCCTAGTGTCAGAGTGCTATTGTATACAACTAACCATGAAAAATACGATAGAAAACGCTACCATGATTTGACTTATAGAACATAATACGGGGGTCACACTGAAAGCTTTTAGAAAATAAAAAACGGAATCATGTAAGGCCTGTCCATATTTTTATCGCTTTTCGAAGTAGTCTCCGTTCCTTTCTAAGCACCGTCGCGGTCGTCGCATGCTGACAGGTTTTGTGTTTGTTCCATGAGTATTTCCTGCTGACCTGCATCATTTCAACTTTTGACCTGCTACATAAGCTCTGGTCAGTAAGCTGGCAGTACAGATTAAATAAGATTATTGAAAACAGACGTTCTAAAATAATTTTGAGGTTTCACGGTTTTTATAGAAATTAAATACCTACGTTTTTATGATAACAGTTTAAAATAAAAAGAGTGATGAAAGAAACATAGTTCCGTGGCAAAAAAGGAATTTAACATTACAAGAGAGCAAACGTCCATCCATCCACATAAAAATTTGAAACAATAAGTTATCTTTGACAACTCACATTTATTTTCGTACGCATTATATAGGTACCTACATGAATTTACGAGGTGATTTTGAAATTCGAGTGGATTAGTTTTTTTAAAGTTTAAAGATTAGCCTTAAAGTATTAACTTAGAGCAATTTAGACATTTATTTTGTGGCCGTATCTGTGAGTGGTAGGCAAGTGTAATTTAGAAAGAGTGACTTTTGTGACTTTTGCTGCAAGACGAGTTTCTTACGAAGAATTGGAAATTTTGTGGGATTTATTAAATAAATATCGTCTGACATAAATAAAAGGATTTATTTATTTATTAAGGGAATTTATTAAGGAAAGGATTTATTAAATACTCACAGAGATATCAAACATACAATATGGGCTACAATAAAAGTGCTCAAGCTCGGGAAATATCTTGAAGAATCTAGACTGAAGTGGCTGAAAATCTAAATTCGGTTGTTGGTGGTGCTAACAAGGATTGGAAAACTTGGGCAGCTTGAATGATAACTATCACTTGCACATTTAAATAATAATATTGTTTTTTAAAGTAAAAACATTCCGCATGATGCTTTGACTGTTTTATTGCTACATCCATACCAAACTTGTACAAAAATCTGAAATAAATAAACAGAGTTGTGCTGTCACATTCAGAGTAAACAAAATACTGAAATCATAATAATTTCACTGTTCGTACCATAACACCATTATTCGCCTTTCGCTAGAACTAGCCGGGAATTTTATATATTTTCGGCGAAAATGATATGTATGTTATACATACTCGTATATGATGAGATATTGTTTCTCAAAATATTTGCTTGAATTTTAGCATTTTGTTTGAAATGAAATGATTTTATTTCTGTAAGTAGGTTTGAACAAACCGGCGTTTCCTATCTGACTACTCGAAGAGAAAAGGCCGAAACAAATTCAGAGGTCACAGTCTCTTTTAAAGTCCAGACAAAATCTTGGTCAGATCATGTGAACGCTATGTAGATCGGTATCTAAAATGATCTTTTGAGGAAAGAACCACACAGTTTGAGTGGACCTGTCCAGTCAGTGCACGCATGTACAAAATGGTTTGTTGCTTGGGAGTACATTGGAGTAGCTTAATTAATCCCAACACCAAGCCTTTTTGTCATCCAAGTAATCTTTAACGATATAGAAGCCTTTTCGACAGAGTTTCTGTTTAATAAATGATTTAAATTTATTGAGGCTCAGTTCTTTAACATGGCTTAGGAGTTTGTTGTAAAAACGTATACTTTGGCACGTATACTAATTTTTCGGAGCCTAGTCGTGGGCACAATTAGAAAATCTTTGTTTCTAGTATTTATGTTATGAATGTCGCTGTGTTTAGAATATAGATTAATATTCTTTTTTACATAAATCAGGTTCTTATATACATATTGAGATGCGTCTGTCATGGTTTTTATTTCCTTAAATGTATCCCTCAGTGAATGCCTACAACTTAGGTTATAAATTTCTCGAATGGCTCGTTTCTCCAGCACAAATAGATCCTGAATGTCGGCTGCATTTCCCCACAGCAAAATGCCGTACAACAGTACACTATGGAAATAACTATAATAAGTTAACAGTTTAACGCTGTTGTGACGACTATCTTGCTCGAGACACTCAAAAATTTCACCTTCATCACACACCTACAATAAACGGTAAACACAATGCTTAGAGAGGATTTTCTATGTTTTACAACACTTTGAAATAACGTAAGAATTATATTTTATGCTCATTTTTACAAGAACTTACGTTTTTGTAATAAAATTTAATTAAAACAGGTCAATAAAAGTTAATTTCACAAGGCTGAAAATTATGACGGCAGGGCAGTTCAATTGTTGAATGTTTTAATATCAAAAAAGACTTGATGGTAAAGATAAGTTGTAGGTCAGCGTGCTGAAATGCTGTGACGTAGTCACTCACCGGTTTAAGTCACAGAGGGGCAATTCTCGTACTTAAAAAACGTTCAAATTCAAGTCGCAATCTCATCTCAGCGACAATTAATGTCAAAAACTTGTCAAAAATGTATGTAAATTGATTGTATTTTTGACAGATTGAGACTGAGATCAGACTGTGAACGTTCTTAAAATTACGGGAATTACCCCTCTGATCGCTGGCTCGCTTGCTAGTTATTTCACATTTCCACGTTCGTCCATCAATACCTCTTTTGGTGGCCGCTGCAGAATTGTTCTATTTTCATCGGCTGCTTTTCTTACTGACCTATTCTAAAAACGTTCAGTGTGACCCACGTACATAGGATCCTACAAACCTAGTGACGTTTCTGTTGCTATGGCATTATAATGCTATTTATTTTTGCATTTCATGGTGGCGCAGTTTGCAAATAACTTTGGTGACATGACATGCAAGAGATAATGTAGCCGAGTTATTTGCGCATTATATTTTAACCTGAGTGAACAGTCGGATTTAAAATTATTTATATATAAGACAATTTCGTCCGAGTTTATTAGGAACCGGCAAATGTGTTGCTCTGAAAAGACAAAGTATTTATTTTAACATAAGTTTACAATTTTACGCTACGTACAATCACACTTTAGTTTTAATATCATACCTGAAAAGACAAAGAAACGACATTTAAAGTATTTTAATTAGTTTGTCGATTCCCTGCATACGTTAATTTTTATAATATTATAGTTTTTCACTTCTATTCTATTCTATTCTATTTTTATGGTTCTGGCTCCTTTCACTTATCACTCCCTCTATCTTGAAAAAAGTCAAAACATTGACATTAGTAGGTACTTCCGTAGACAAGTGGCATCGTCTTTTCTAAAATATGTTGACAGTACAAAGGAGGCGCGTTTAGATCAACGGGAATAAAGAAATGTAATTTCTTTACAAATAATATGAATAACAAAAAAAAATTGAATTAATGATAAATAAATGATAGATGATTTTACTTTTGCACGACAATCATATTTTAAAAGCTAGATGAGGTCGGCGTTTCCTATCCAGAGTAACAACAAATACACAAGATTAGGCTCAGAAATGCAAATTACATACAATAAATACTCACTACGCACCTATGGCAAAAAATGTGATGTACACACGGCTACACATCAAGCTATAATTAACCAGTTTACGCTAGTCTCGCATCGTACGGAAATCCTATACAATGTGAGATCAGCTTATACTGGAAATGTATAGCTTGATGTGTAGCCGTGTGTACATTACATACCACATCTAGTTGCGCGCGTTCCGTGTATGTTTACATTTTGGCTGTGTTAAATTATTAGCGATTATCCTACACTTGTAGAATATTTTTGTATTTTGTAATTTCTTGCAAAAACTGTACGTTAAATCAAATGTTTTTAAATTAGTTAAATATTTCTTGTAAGTGAACTTTCTTGTGGGAATAGAGACATCTCAAACCAGAACGAATGCATTAATAATATTAGGTATCTACATCCACAATTAAGTTTACATCTACTGCGCTTGTCACTATTCTATCTAGATTGTTACATGCAGACTAAAGTTCTGGCCCAGTATCCCTTCACCCAGCGGCCCCTAAGTCATAACAAAGCGCGGGCGGTTCCAGTTTCCTAAAATCTTACTTGCAATAACATCCTGAATCTGAGTGATTAGTCGGGTAGAAAATGATTTGTTTTTAAGATTGCGAGATTGTGATGATTTGCGAGATTGAAATCCATGATATATCATTTTGTGATAAGGTTCAGTCTCCTTTACCAGAAGACTATGAATGCCGTGGTTTTTAGAGTATTTCTGTTTAGGTTATATTTTATCAGGACTCTGTCACTCCATCTACTTGCGCGCGCTAATTACCTACCCGCCGCGCCGCTCAGATAGGTATTTGGTCCTAAAAGTTGGCCAAAAATATTTCATACGCCTAAAGGCTGCCTAACAATGTTTTATTTCAGTTTTAGCTTGGAAAAGGTAAAAAATAGGCATACGTCTTATATACAAGCATTTATTGGTCATTTTCGTCATCATTTTCCAAACTTACATTTAAAACGTCACTTTCTAGTAACAAACTTAGAACATCCGCCGAAAGTGAGAGTTTTTTTTTATTCTTCCTTTTCTTTATGCCCGTTAGGACAGGGTCAGAAGTTCATTTTGGGCCTGTGTTAGTCCCGCTTCAACAAACATAAACGATGCACGTGAATGTGCTAATTTGTTTGATTCCTCCTGTTCTTCTTCAGAGGTAGTTTTTTTCATTGCTACCGCATATTTCCTTGCTCTTCTGGGACTTTAAAAAAAATGTACTAGATTTAATCTGTGTTCAACATGTGTGTGATGTTTCATCTTGTAAAATTTTTGACGCATGTACTTTGCCCGTCTCCCGTTATTCCATCTGTGTTGCATACGTCAATTCATCTGTTTCTGATGTGTCAAAGTGAGAGTGAACAGGCTTCTTCTGGGTAAGCTACCGTCGACTCTGTCTCTGTCACCACTGACCTAGACTCGAGTCAAGACAAAACCCAACTTAATTTAAAAAAAAAATGATCAAAGTCTTTTGCTTCTTTCACTCAAGTCTAAGATCGACTTTTGAGGTTTTTGAGTTCCTATAACAAAAAGACAATAGTTGTACTCAAACCAATACTTTATATTTAACCCATTACTACCTCTAAAATTAAACTTCATATTTTGCAGGTAAACAAAATGCTTCAAAGCTTATCAAAACAATAGACGTACCTAATGGAATTTGGGTATCACCTGACTGCTTACGGTAGCGATATGCTTCCGTTACACCACTCGGCCTTGTTTTCTAGGAATCTGGCCTTTGTGTTGCGAGCAGCTGACCAATGATGTTTGATGATCGACAGTTTTTGCTTTACATCAGCAATGTTTTGGTAATTTTCTGCATATTGATTTAGCAGTTCCCGCTCCATTACACAAGTTCATATAAGTCCATCATATGCCGTCGTTTATCCTCGCCCGCCACCACGTCATCATAAAGGTAACTTGCGTTGCGCTGTGTGATGTCAATCTTTTTAATTTTTTTATAGGGTGGGAATTCCTGAAATAACTTCTCCCGCTCTGGGCGGAGCGGGAGGGCGTGTCAGACTTTTACTGACTAAAACCGACCAGTGTTCCTTCAGTTGCCTTTGCCAGGGGCCAGGGTAAGTGTTATGTCATCCTGACACTAAGCAGGTGTAACAACTAATCATTTCGGATGGAACTTTTGTCCTTTAAACCGGGCTACAAATAAAAAACCTTGTATTTAAAGAGGCAACCCTGACTTTATTAATTTTAATACAAAGACACGTAGCCGCGCGCAGCTGCAGAGGAATAATAACGTAATGTTCGAATCCTAGGGCACATTTCGTGCGCAGCGGTTGGCGACAAAAAAAGGTAGGCTATTAAAAAAGTAGGTATGGACGATTTTGTATGGAGTCATTTATCTGTTACGTAGTAACTAGTATTATATAATCTGTGATTTCATTCAATTTTAATGTGGTGATAATGTACTTATTGATGTATAGTGTGACAACCACCAACAGCCGTAGAAGGATTATGAAATTCTCTAAAGCCTAAAATATTTATTTCTAGTTTTATTTCACTAAACCTATCGCGAACCTGTCGAGTATTGCAATGTTCTACGTTTGCTAAAAACAATTTATATTTTCTATAAAATACTCGTTTCATACGACGGACCTATCCTATCACTTCAAACGCTAAAAGCGAATGAAGTATTTTGGATTTTAAATACTCAGAAATAAAATATTGCGCGTAGGTACAAAAACAATAGTCATGTTTTTTTCTATTTTATTTATAAGTAGACTAAACGAAAGGCAACGTACGTATCAGACGTCATCGTTCCTCTACAAGTGCAAATCGGTCCCTTATTTCAGTTAATGCATGATAATGCACGACCGCACACCGCAAGAGTTGTAAGACAGACTCTCGCCGCAGCTAACATCAATGTCCTGCCCTGGCCTGCTCAGTCGCCAGACTTGAACCCGATTGAGCATGCATGGGATATGCTACAGAGAAGAGCTCTGCCGAATATGGAGGGTATCCAGTCGCAAGAAGACCTTTTTTTGTTGTTGCAACGAACATGGGCGGCCATTCCACAGCGTGATTTGGATGAACTCATTTTGAGTATGCCAAACCGATGTTCTTGTGTTGTTAGTGTTCGCGGTAGAAACACGGATTATTAATTGTTTAAGTTACCCAATAAAATTTTAAAGAAAACTGTTATTTCAGTCTTTTTTTCGAACTTTTGTGTTAGTGGTTCAAATGTCAAAAATCCCTTTATTAGGAAAATGGCAAATTTCTTTATTAATGCAAAGGTGACTTGGTTTATCGTTACTGTGACAAACGAAAACACTTTATTTTATGAATCCTTAAAGAAAATTTTAATTAATATCAATCAGGAGAAAAGTTATTGCAAAAATATATGTTGATCCCTAGACACTTTTGATGTGTGTAGAATCACTTTTGTGTTGACCAGTATGCTTGTCTATTATCAGTTTATCACATACAATTTGCTCTATTACAAAATTTTACGTAACGCCTGTACTCCCCAAAGAGCAAGGCAGAGGTGTAACTCAGTTCACCCACATTTTGCTATTTAGGGAAGGGCGAGCCTATCGCCATAAATGTAAAGTTGTATAACGACCCAAATACGAGCGTAAAGGGCCCTTGCATGGGAAAATTCTACTTTACGTTTCATCAAACAGACGAAAAAACAACAGCAATTTTTTTTCTCTCTAATCACGCTCATTGCCCAAATTCTGCCCTAAATCTCCACGCAATACTGGCTATTAATCAAGAATTAATATGCGCATAGAGACATAGGTTATACTCGGGCCGGTCAAGTGGGCCCGTGTAGGTTCTATCAATAAAACAACATGGACGATTTGAGGCCGGCCGGTCTCGACACCGAGTGCCGCTCGATAAAATCTGCGTGTAACGGAATTTCGAATTGTGGAATAGAATTGAAAGCAACTCAATCATTTATTGCATTCCACAATGTGTAGGTACTTAGGTGGTAGGTAACTTAAAATGTTATGAGATCATTATGGACCCTGTCGGGCATGGTAAAGTACTAGGAGAGAGGAAGCTTTAAAACTAAACATATATTTTCTTAACTATATCGAATGTTATAGGCTTTTAGGTCAGTTTTTCAGGGTTTGACCGATAATCTTAAATGACGTGACGATCGCAGTTTGCTTAAATGTATGTTGAAATCGGATCGTCTAGGTACGATCCGATTACCATTTCTGCAATAATGCACGATACCTTGTAGTTGCGCAAGCGCACTACAACGCAGTTTACCATGATCGCAAATGTTTGCGCAAGCTCGTACCGACGGAATTCACACGATAGTGCGCCAGAAAACAGATTCACTACTGAGGAGAGTGAGAGACAGTCCCAACCGCATCCTGAGAGCTGTAGCTGAGAGCTTTAGCTGTCCAATTGTAAAGCAGTATGTGCGTAGGGTCATTGGTACTAACACTAGACGATAAGTGGTTTTAATATTATGTTACTTACACTATGGATTCTTTAGTCCGAAATGAAAATCATTATTATTATTATAATCAAGATACTTAAGTCAGAGTAAATTGCAATGCTCTAACCTTTTTCTACCCAGTTACAAACAATATCAGCTCTCTGTTATAAAGATGCTTAAACCAGACATGACGGTTCAATAGTGAACGGTGCGCCTGTTTTTTTTCTGTCAGCAACATTTCCTCGATCTACGGTTACATATTACGAATATAATTTATAAGATTGCAGTACAAGAACTTACAAAGGAAGCTGATTATATACTTACTTTTTATTATTGGCATACAAAGTTACAGACACTTATAAAGTTCTTTAAAAAAAAATCGTGTTTCCAAAAATTTGCATCGCACTAACTATCCAGCCGCAAACATTCTAAGCCCCCAGCGCCATGTAGATTTTATAACAGTCGGAAACTGAAGAGCACTCCACTTGCTCAATTAATAAAGAAATCCCCTCCACATATGGATTCCGATATTAAAACCTCTGCAAATTTTCTGCAAAGTATTCATTGCAACTGACTACGATGTGACAAATGAAATGCTTGTTTTATTTGAGTGGGTTTCCCGTGTGTGTGTAGGATTATTGTCGTAGTAAAGGAAAATAATTGGTTTGGCTTTTATCTTGTCCATAATTTTATTGATGTCACGCTTTTGTTCGATGGAGAAGTAAGCAGAGCCAGACGTCGCCAGGCTTGGTAGTCAATTTCATCTTTACTGAGAGTAGTTCGTTAGCTACAGTTAAGTACCGAAATAAAAATATTTTTGGATTTTATTGCTCTTAAAACACGAATGACGAATATGACGAATTCGACCAGAATATAATATTTAAAAACTCCTGTGCTCCTTCTTTTGCCTTTATTTGTGGTCGACATGATGCAATTACTTTTTCTTGCATAATTCTCTTTTGGCCGCCATCTCTGAAATCATCTTTCACACAATCCATGTGTCGAAATAACGTAGAAATGAGAAAATATGACACAACATTTTCCAACAAAAAGTTCCACACATAAGTTTTTCATAATGAATTCTCCGTGTAATTTTTCAACCCGTATTCATGAATTTCAAGATATTTAAATGTAAGAGAGAGACGTCAGAGCGAACGGTTATGTTAATCCGATGGTATTGAACTCGACACAGATATTAATATTGATGCAGCTACTTTGTATGCCCCTGGAAAGTTGTAGAAGTATTTCTCATTTTGCCGCATTATGTAGAACTTGCAATTTAATGTGGAAACAATATTGCATATACATTAGCCTGTTTCATTTGGCCGTATTTTGAAAAAATATTTACTGAAGAAATTTTTAAGCAGTTTCGACGCTTATTGAGAAAATTAATAGGTTCGTTATATGCATGAAATGCCTCTAGTTAAAACTACAGCCACATAATACCTAAAGTGATCCACAGGCAGCTTTTTTTTTAAGTGTAGGTACACATCATTCATTATTCAAACCAGAAAGAATAAGGATTCTAAGATAGTTTCCAGCTTACGAGAGGACCAAGGTAGAAATGAGTGATTTGCACTTTGTGCTGAAAAGCAAACTTTAATTAAAACCTCAGAAATGTAAAAGTTCTCATGCATAACTGAGACTGGGTTTTAACTCATCAGTTTTCATGCAAATACATGTTTTCAAGTACTGCCGACCGTATTAATAAGTAAACTTGTTGACCTTAATTAAATTAAGAAAACAAAGCTAAAATTATAAAGGAATACCTGGAAATTGTTGCCAAATAACTGCGTTTCAACGTCCAACATCAAACCGATTTCAGTTTGTAATTAAGATAATTAAACAGTATAAAAGCTATTTGAGTACAATCAGTGAAATAAGCCAAAGAACAATATTAAACCATTCATAAAGGCCACGGAGAACAGATCAAAAATTGTTCTAGTTAATTGAACTGTCAGGGATCCAATTAAATTGGGTACAATGATCGGCAATTCGAAACAATACAATGCGATTTTCGAAAATGTATTGATCGGCTTGTTGAGGGCAACTTAAATTTCGATCAGAATGAATTCAATGTAATCGAGTTAAATTGTTTTGCGATTCAATAGCTAAATGTAGTGTTATTGTTATTGATGATTGTGGTGGCAAGATCTAACAGTATATTTGTTTCTATTATCTTAATTAAAATCATTACTAAAGTCACTGTCATCGGGACGTCGTATGATAAACGTTAAGTCTAGCTAATTCCGCATATTTAACTTCTTAAAAAATGCATATTTCTTATTCAAAACAACAGCTTAAAAACATGTATGAGGGTGTTTATGTTTTTATAAACTAAAACGTGTGCATATGTTGATACTGTGCTAAACACATGTGCACACAGCTCACAGAATAAGCAAGCTGAAGTGGCAATGGGCCGGCCATATTAGCCTTAGAACCTATGACCGTTGGGGTAGACGTGTTGTCGAGCGGAGTCGCCGATTCAGCAAACATAAGGCAAGACTCCATCAGGCTAGATGAAGCGACGATCTCCGCAGGGTGGCTGGATCAAGGTGGTGGAGTTGTCAAGAATCGACCTGAATGGCGTGTAATTGTAGAGGGCTATGTCCAGCAGTGGACTGCTGTAGGCTGATGATGAACTTGCATTGGTGTAATCCTATTTAACGCTCAACTTACATAAAGTGCCTGCATTGAAATGAGTTTAGCTAAAACGACACAAAATAGCGTAAACGTCAACCTCTTATTCTTATTTTGATTGCATAACAAGTGATTTTCTTTACTGTTTTGTATCATCATTATTTTGAACATTATTGTGATCAAATCTTGTTAGATTAGGTATAGCAACATATATTATGTCAATATCTCAGTACTAAAATATGTTTAAGTCATGACGGCATGCTCCAAATTCATACAAACACAAGAGCAGCTATCATTACATTAATTGTCGAGTCATAAATGAGATTTCACATTCATTGCATGTTCTGACAAGTCGTACATTAATAGCATAATAATTAATCGGAAATGGATTGTGTTCAATTTTAAATCATCGTGTTCAAATTTTTTGCTTAAGTAGGTACTCATGGTATGGTAAGCATGGTATTTTATACTATTTGGTGCATTTAGTGTAAATATATAGGTTCAGGATTGTGTATTGGTCTATCATTGATATCATCGTAGAATTGGTGTCAAGCCTTCAATCGGTAATGTGAACAAATCGGTCATCGACACTACTTCAGCGTATTCATACCAAGCAGGCGAGGTTGAAAGTTTTTTATGGCAAATAGGTAGTGCCTGACGATGAGGAGTTGGTAATTCCACATCGCCTAGAAAAAGGGCTGATGCGTTTATAGTTAGCTTTAAATACCGAAATAAAAATGCTGCTGCTCGACGTATGGTAGTGATTACTAGTGACAATGTAGTAACACTTATCTTTTACCAAGCCAATATGGATATAAACATCGGAGTGAGAGATTCCACTTTCTACGAGTTTAGAATCGTCGCGATGACTTCACGATTAAAGTCTCCTACAAAACAGGCGCGACACGCGATGCGACACAATGGCATCGCCTGTCGCGCGAAGTATCGCGTGGCTTGTCGCGACTGTTTGTAGCCATAGAGCATTTAGCGGTGCAGTTGTTACGTTCGTAATAAGAACTTAACTGCAATGGACATGGTCCATGATAAAACCTATGGAGCTAGGGAAGTCGAAGATTATTCTAACACTAGACTCAAACTACTTTCAACTGATATCGTTGTTGCTTTTTGACATAAAGAAGACTGCTTTAAGTATGCCATTTTTTGTGAAACAAATGTATCTTCATAAAACACAACGTAAATAGCTAATACATACCTAACACGTAATAGCACTGACACATTATTATATATTTTATATTCTTTACTCCTTCCTGCAAAGTCCATGAAGTATATGTATATATACACGATCCTCGTACGATATAATAGTTAAAAACCGGTTATTATTCATGCCAACGATTTCCTAGTTCGTTCGCCATTCATAAAATGCGCTGAGTCCATCGCCTGTCAGATTATGAAGCCGCTGGAAAAAATGAAATATTTTGTGCCATAAAGATATTTTTCGGGGAAAATAGAATTTGTGTTTTGAAATATTATTATCGTTTATGTACCTACCGAATAAGAAGATAAAGAGAGGATTTTTAGAATGAGGTTTTATTTTCCAATTGTAGTTTTTGAACCAGTATTATTTATCGTGTCATGGTAATGTTTATGTCTCGTCAATTACTCGAGCATCACGATGAAACGCAATATTTTGGAAGCATGACTTTCGTTTTTGGTACTAAATTTTTTTAAGATCGACTTCATTGTTTCGTTCACCAGGTATTCTATTCCAAAGCAAATTCCTGACTAATATCCGCTTATTAAGTAACATCATTAGCAACAAAGACGCGAATGCAGTTATTGCATTTGCAGCGATAAATCGCTTTAAAATCACTAAACGAAACGTTAACGACGGCTAACAATGCACATTCACCGCTGTTAAATAAACAAGATTGTCATAACAGCAACGGTCTCACATTACAAAAATCAGTAAATATCCCGTCGAATTTTAAAACATACACGTCTAGTGACGGCCTTACACTCGTTGACCTTATAGTGGCTTGATAACGTGACGATATAGCAGTTCAGTTTAGTAACCGCGGCCGGCGCAAGCACACGTATCAAAATGTCAGAAGAAATAGCTTCTCCTACGTTATGGGACGAACTTATGAGCCCACTAAACCTTGTGTTAATAGCTATTATTGTGTACCTTGTGTATAAGATTATCAAGTCGAACTTTGAATCAGAAGTGACTATGGCTCCACCACCTCCAAGACTACCGAAGCTAAGAAAGGATCTAACAGTAGCTGAGATCAAGAATTACGATGGAACGCAGGCTGACGGCAGAGTGTTACTAGCTGTGAACGGAATCATTTTCGATGTAACCAAGGGCAAGAGATTTTACGGTCCCGGTAAGTGTCTTCTCTACTTTGTAGGGTTATACCGGCTGTCGTGTTAAGGTTATGATCGTGCGCAATAAAATGTGCCTAGTTTTACGATTTCGCTCGTAGTAAACTAGGTAGGAACTGTATTTTTATTTAGTGAGCTTGTTTGATACCCTAATACAAATAGAGGAATCAATTTAGTTAGCAGTCTTATAATACATTTTATAAGACTATAGAACTGTTATGTTTAAAAGTTTCGGTGTAAAAAACGATTCAAGCTAAACCTTGACACTAAAAAGGATATAACTAGTGCTAAAACCATTGAGTTATAATGTACTACGTAGTGCATTATAACCTAATGGATACAACCAATAACGTCAGCTCATTAAGAGCTGAATATAATGCCAAAAACATACAACAAATACAAAAAAAAAGTGACAAGAGACATCATTGTATTAGCCCACCACTTTATTATTATTATTTAGGTTTTGAATTCCGACTTTTGTCTGATATAAGCACAAGCAAGCTAGTTTGTGTCCAGTTATCTCTGTCACTTGCTTGTGTTAGAGCGAGAGGCAAATCGTAAACATTAACGTATTCATATTTTTTCTCGTCCACGGTACAACTGGCAGTCTAAAAAACCACACTGTTATGTAAAATTATTTAGTATTGAATGCTAACCAGTCTATTACGAACATGTTTACACGTCCGTATGATTATAGATAATTATTAATTGGGGCCAGTGGCCAGCAAAGACTTACCATGACCTTTATTGAAACGATACATAGGCATAGAAGATGCAGAAAAAGCAAAGCAAGGCATTCTCTTTCGCAAAATAATATATGTTCATTAATCCAATATCTGAGCCTCTTTTCAAAGCAATAAACATAGCACTTCTTGCATTACTTGAGTCTAGTGGGTATCAAGCCAGCATCAGTATTGCCGTCATCCAAGTCTGATGATAGCAATATTTGTTTACTTCCTAGTCCTACAAGGAGGAGCAGGACTTTCAGAAAAAATGGACAAAAACGAACTGACGTGACAGAAAAGAAAGAAAATAAATCATTTATTTGGCTGCAGCTCAATAGACGCGCACGGTACACCAACGTAAACAAACAGAATGACATGACAGATAATTTCTAACCTTTTGACTTTTCTAAATAAAAAAAATTAAGTTCAGTGTCCCAAAACAGTATTGGGTTATCGCAGTGAGTCTTTTTGCGACGCCATTTGTAAATCATTGTCAGAATGACTCGGCAAACACAAATATCTTGTTTGTGATAAACGTTATTAATACTATGATGGGGAACTTGGTTCTTGTTTGCAATCATTTTATCAGCCCAGATCAAAGTAATATGTTTTATACCGTCATAAAGACACAGTTTAAGATACACCTTGAAGAAGCAATGGCTTTGAATTCCCATACCTTGAACCACAGTACCATTCAATGTAAAACATATCAAGTGCGTTCGAAATAGCATACAGTGATTTCTTGGAAAAATAACACTCGATACTTACAACATCGCATCTATATACGAGTATGTCAATATAGCTTCTTAGAGCTGCAGTAAATAAAGGACTGTCTGCATATAAAAAATATTGATAACGCGAATACACTGGATAATTGTACACTTTAGAGTCACACAAAACCTTTTTTCAAATCAGGAAAACTTTAATAGAATAGTGTATGACCTAGAGATCTAGCTGTATGCAACCTCAGACCATGATTGTGATTTGAATATAAATAGTTAGTATAATCGTGCATAATTATATAGACTACATACACTGTAAACAAAACTGTTTTGTTTATCATAGACAGAATAGTTTTGATAAATGTCAAAACTGGCTTTTCAGTATATGTTTTGATAACTTAGACTGTGAAACTGCTTTGTTGCGAATTTTCGCACCATCATTGTTTTTATAGAGCTATAGGTAGTCCGTCCAAAAATCAGTTTTGACTCATTCTGCGGATAGCATCAAACTATAGAGCCTCTATCTCTATCATAATCATAATTAAACTTCAGGAACGGCACCACGTCATGACATTAATAAACTAAACTGGTAAAACATCAAAACTGGTTTCACAAGAAACTTTTAGAACTTCTCAGAGTTTTTATGACATCATGAACAGTTTATGATAGCAAGTTTCCTGACGCATACGTTATCGTTTACGATCCATCAATACTGAATTGGCTGAAGCCTGAAACTGATAATAGGAGATAACATAATCATATTCATAACGTTTTAGAATTGTTACTGTCGTTTTCAGCTTAGTAACTATGTTACAGTTTTAAATTGAATATGGTTCAACCTTTGATCAACAATAGCACTAGATTAAGGATTAGGAACAAAAACACGTCGCTCAAGTGGCCGCGATAGCATATAACTTGATTATAAATCTTAACACTCACGTATAAAGTTCCCTATCGTTTGCAATATATTTACGGATTTGATTGAAAAGTAAACGTATTTTTAAAATAAGAACAAACATCTATATGGAAATTTAAAACTTAATTAAAAATAATAAGACCACAACATTCTTTGTAGTTTTATTTTTCCGGCCGTTTTTGATGCGCTCATCGGAAATCTGGTACTATTGTTGATCGAAGGGTTCAACTTGTGTATGCAAATAAATCTTGTTCCATCCTCAATATTTTGATTATGTACTCATTGTCGATTAATCTGTATTTTTATTCATTGTCCTATCGACAAAATTTTTCAATCAGTGCGCTCGTCTTATTGATAAGGTTTATTATAGAACTCAAATGTTGTACTTTATCTTTTACTATAACAGGATCTTGTGTTTTCTCAGATAGTGGCAAGACTTTTGTGAGTCCGTTAAGTTTTTATTTCAATGTATCTTTCTAGAACACAGTATACTTGAGTGTGACTATTTCATTGTGAATGATTTAATAAACCTGTATAGGTATTATCACATTACGAATTAACTTTACCAACATAATATACATCAATATTTTCGACTCTGCCTACTTCTTCCACTTCTGTCGTATCTAAACCTGCTGTTAAATTGTGACTGATTATAAAAATGTGGCTTTTTATATCTTTATTATATAGTTAAGAATATACAAGGTGGCAAGGCGACATCGAAGCGTAAACAGAAACCATAAAAAAGGAATTGCTGTTCCATAGATTTTGAGCAATTTTCTATGAAACGGCATATTTTTTTTTGATAACTGACGATATATCTCAACGCAGAAGCTTCAGCAGTACTGAATCCATGGTAGCAGTTTGCCCGTTGATGTCCCTGCTACCCTGGTATAACTCATTATCATGACAAGTCAAAATATTTGTAGTCGATAATTTATTTATATAATACTTCAACCACACAAATGTACAGAGGCGGACTTAAAGCGATAGGCATTTTCCACCAGTCAACCTTTAATTGATTCTTCATTATGATTACTGGTTTCTAAAATTAGAGTCGTCACACGATGTCGGTGCATGAATTAAGAAACCAATTATTTCGTTTTGTACAATACAGAGTAGACTGTGTGTGTACTTAAATTAAAATTCCATAACACAATTTTCATAATAAAATCATATAAGTAGCGTAGTAATTTATAGGAGAGGTTCAGAGATCGAGTAACAAAACATACTAATCTTTAAATAATATCAAAAAAACCTTAGTAGGTACTTTATTTTAGAAACACACAGTAGGTTAATTTATAGGAACTGATGATTATGATAATATTTTCAATTATATGTTATTTCAAACATTTCAATTTCTGCTCCTACATTTTTATTTAAAATAGAGCTCGTACATTGTATTTTTCAATCACATATGGGCCCAGTAACTGACAACGAGGACACTGCATTTACCAACGTTATGCTACAATATCGCTCTTTGCAAAAATGCACCATAAAGCTACAAAGTTAAGTTTCAAAATTCAATGTGGCGCAATATACATGGTCCCTGATTTTATAAACAGTCATTCGTGAATTCGCGATTCAAGTGATTCGACCTCGGTAAAAGTCGACGTTGTTTTTATGATATAATGATTTTACATTTTGAATGACGTCATCGTGTTTGAAGGGTTACAAGCACATGATTATGTGAGCAAAGAGAAAACCTCTGTGATGTGGGTATTGCAGTCAGACTTAAATAGCAATGCTAACCATCAATCAGAAATTCTTAGTAAAGATATTTCCATTCGAAATATCCAAAATGTATTTCGATAAAATTTGGTAAGGAGACAGATAGCATCCTGAGGACAGACATATGCTACTATTTAACAAAAATAATCCCAAAGAGTGATATAAAAGTGATATAGGGAATGAATGTTTGTATGGGAAATCCAGCATTTCTAAAGTTAGGGATATGAAAATTCAAATGTTTTGGTTTTGGTAAGAAATAAAAGATTACGTATATCAGCGTTTTTTTTTTTAAATAAATCCCCGAAGTGAAAAAAATAAAAACTTAAAAAGTAAAATTGCCCCGAGTAAAATTCGCATGTATTTAACATTGACATTTTTGTGAACCTCTTTTTATGCTATTTAGGGGATTGGAAATTAATATAGTATGTCTGCTCCAACAACAGCTGAGCGGAATTGGATAAAAACATATGGATAGACATAGGTTAGGACATAGAATACTTTTTATCCCGTTAGTAAATTCCCGCGGGATAATTTCCGACAATCACGCGGGCAAAGCCACGGGCAAAAGCTAGTTTGGTTATAAATACAAACCACAAACTCAAAGAGTAGATGTTTATCACAAAAACAAAGTTCAACTAAAAACTAAAATCCAAAAAACACGACATTAAGTAGCACCAGCTACTGTTTATAAGCAAGGAAGCAATAATTTAGACACGCTTGAAGCAAACACGGTTTCGGAACTAATTTTTAAAACGTAAACGCTTTACGTTCGTGAGGGGCCGTGGCCCTCCAATGGAAAAAAAAGAAGAAAAGCGTGCAATTATTTAAATGAATGCATAGAGAGGTGAATTAAAATCCTTTTAATGGAATCTGGCCCCATAAAAGTGTGTCTCTTCCTTTTAACATTTGCCTGGATGGAAATTTGGGCAGTGCATAATTATCTAAATCTGTGTTCTTCTTGTCTACTAGTTCATTTTCTGTGTGCGTATTGTCTTATTTCTTTACATTCTTTTTAATATAATAACTGTTAAAATATATGGGTAAAATGGTCATAGGTTCCGAAACGATTTCAAAATCACAGTGCATAGGTCTTCTTCTATAGATATCTAGCTAGAGATATTTAAAATGCCAATAAAAATTATCACACACACTGTCATACAAACATCTTTTAATAATGTCATAACATAATCTGCCATGTGAAGGAAACAGTCTGTAGGATATAAAATAGGAGGAGGAGGAAGGAGATATTATTATATAAAATATTAGTATAGACTTGTGAAATTCACGATAAGCGTACGTTGAATCATTTACTACACAAGTTACAATATTAATGGTTTATATCTACTCATTAGATTGTTGTTCACATTATACTAGAACTTATCATTCCATAATGGCGTATTAATAGTGTCAGTAATATAGTTATTGAAAACATAATTAGTTGTAGAACTGTTTCGGTTGATATGTTTACCAATTTGCTTACTACCGTAAATATGTTTTATCTTTTTCTAAAACCTTCCATGAAGCAATATGACTGTGTGATGTTTAACAGTATTGAGGGGATGTTTTTCACCATGGTTATCAAACATATCTTCTATTTCTTCGACCATAAAAAAAAAACTATATCTTTGGATTCAACACTGTTGTACTAAAAAAATGTATGTAAATACTACATTCAGAGTAGTCAGATAAGAAATGCCGACCTCATCTAGTTTAAAAAAAATTATTGACGTGGAAAAGTGTTTGTACAAACCTTTTAGAGTAATAAAATCATTTGTCATTTATCATTTTATCATTCACATCTTTGTCGAGCCTCACCTCACCAAGACCGCCATTAGTATTCCTCCCCTGTGCGCAACATATTATTTTCTGGCCAAAACGAAATAGTTTCCCGTAATCTTCTTGAAACAATACACTTAGGGAATCTGTTGAAGTTTTCTGAATGTTTCTGAATAAATATAGAGGACTTTGGATTTCTAGTTTTCTATTACTCGTGTGGAGTCAAAATGTTGTTTGTTTTGTAACTCAAACACTTGCTTTGGTGACAGATGATTGGTTTGTATTAGGAAATAGTATTTTGTGTTATGTCATTTTAGTATATTTCTGGCATTTTGCCAGGATGATCTTTGCCAAAAAACATACTTTGTGACAGCAAAAACTAGCAAAAACAGCCCAATTATTCCACTTTAGATGTCGACCAACTTAATCCTAACCGTACTGTTTAACTTTAATATTTAATAAGACGTTTTTGTTGTGATTATTCCAGGTGGCCCATACTCTGCCTTCGCGGGTAAAGACGCAACCCGAGGTCTTGCCACCGGTCAGGTAGCAGCCTCAGACAAGGAATACGATGACGTCAGTGACCTGGCTCCTGATGAAGCTGCATCGGCCAAGGAATGGGAAGACCAGTTCAAAGGTATGTAATTAGAACTTTAATAGTAAGACAATAATGATTATTATTGTTAACGGCACTATTCAAGTGCATATTTCTGGGGTTGTTATAATAGTTTTGGACTCAAATGAATGTTGCGAGACAAGAGCAGTCCAAGAATAAACGTCTGAATCATGAAACATGCACGAGAATAAGCCACGATAAAAATAAAGTATTAACTTATCTAATTCCAAGTAAATATAAAATGTATGATACTTATAATAAGTAAATATAGATATAAAAATTTAAACAATAGAAAATTAATTAAAGGAAAAACAATAGAAGTGTGAGAACATAAAGTGTAATAAAGTCAATCCGTTACCTTGAATGCACTAAAACCTATGACGTAATTCTTAAAAGTGAAAAAGACACCGTATCTACTAAAGATATCTTTAATACAAAAATGATAAATACTGGCAGTTTGTATTAGTAAAATGTTTTCAACAAATAATATTCAAATGATTAAAATTAAATAAATTAAATCAATAATTCTCAAAAGACATTTCATAAAAGATCTCGTGCAGAGATATGAACTATACCAAAGGTTTTGAAATTGAACTAAGTATATGGAATTTAGATGAAAGACTTCAGAGTAACGAAAAACTAAACAACTAACTGAATGAAACTAATAATTGAAAAATCATTTTACAGAGAAGTACGACATTGTGGGCCGTCTCCTGAAACCTGGTGAAACAGCTAATCAATACAGCGATGACGAATCTGAAGACAAGAAAACACAGTAGTATATACAAAATGTTATTTTTTCATTTAAATAAACTTGTTAAAACGTGATATTTTGCGTGAATCCGGTGCCTAGGGGTAATGTTAAAAACGGTAATAAAATATTTTTATAACATTCACAATTTTTTATCACCCCACTAAGTTTACTTTCAACAGAGTCTGACGGCCTTTGCAAATAAAAATGTTCTCCGACACATTTTATTTTGTAGCGTACGATTTGGTTTAAAATATTGTTTATTTGTGCTCTGCTTGTGTACTTTGGACTATTAAAATTGACTGTAATGACATATTTAATTAACATACTGTTTGCTACATAAATATGGTAAGGATGATGTTACCTGGTACGCTCTTTAAAAATAACGCACAAACGACCACCTGGAGTTAAAAATTATATTTTTTATTATTGTAAGCTTTTCCAGTATTAAATTGGGATTTTTAATGTCAACAAAGCAAGAGTATTGGGCACGGAGACAGCAGCAACTCAACAGCAAACTTATTATAACGAGAATTAAGATCACTGTGATTTTGACAGACTTGTCAGTCAGTGTCAGCAAATGAGAATTAAGTTTATTAAAGCTTAGTTCCTGAATGTGGCCAGGAAGTTTATTATAAAAACGTATACATTGGCATCTAAACGAGCCACTTGTTTTCTTGAGCCTGGTTGTAGGAACAACAAGTTCAGTATTTATATTAAAGATATCACTGTATTCTTTAAACAGAATAATATTTTTATGTGCTTACAAAAGATTTTCATAAATATACTGAGAAGGCACAGTCACTGAGGGAGTGTCTTTTTTGAAAAACCGGAAATCGACGGCATTTCCCCACAACAGAATACCATACGACATTATTAAACTATGAAAATAACTAAAGAATACTAAAAATTTGTTTAATTCCTAGCGCGACACGCGTTTTTATTGTGCCGCGATTTTTTACCTGCGTGCGAACGTATGCTTAGGCACCTGTCCCACTCACGAGGAAGCGACTAAAACGACTATTTTGTCGCTCAAGAAATGTCAGTAAAAGAGATACAATATTAGTAGTTGATCGCTGGTTGTTCACACAGCCGGCGAGAACATTCTCGCCACTAGTTTGTTGCAGCGACAAGAGCTATCAAAAGAGTACTCGCTTACTAACGCACGATTTGCGGGCAGAGGCACTCGCTTTGTACACTCGATGACATGTCAAGCTATACATTTCCAGTTTTAGCTGACCTCGCATTGTATAGATTTTTCGTACAATGAGAAGTCAGCTTATACCTACTGGCAATGTATAGTTCGATACGTCGTCAGGCGTACATACACATACCACAAAATGGCTGGGCAGTCATTCTACGAATCGCACTCGCGCGCTCACTCATAGCTCAGCGACAAAACTATCCAAACTACATACTCGTTGCTCATTGCTCGCCAACTCGTTTCTAGTTGCTAGGTCTTCTAGCTTTTCGCTAATCGTCGGTGGTGGGACAGTGCCCAGAATAGTTTCTAGAGCGAATAGCTAGAGAAAACACATCGTTAACAGTCGTAATAAATCATGATTTTAGGACTTCTGTCTGGCCTTCTTGTAGGTAGAGATTTGGCAAAAACGTGCTGATATCCATATTGCCACTAAAATGTTTATTTATAGAATTAATTAAATTCTACACTGGCCAACTAACGTGACGTCTGAAAATAATAAAATATAACAATGCTTAGGTCGTTGGTGTGAAGAAATATGTCAAATTAATATTAAATCAATAAATCACATATAATTATATAATTAATGTATACAAAGTATTGTAACACATTTTAAAAGAGTAACGATGGAGTTTCTTGCCCATTCTTCTCCATACGAAACTACCTTTTGGAAGGGGCGACTAGAATCAATTCTATTTAAATGTAAATGTTGACGTTCAAAAGTGCCTTTTATGTGCCTATTTGAAATAAATGCTTTGACTTTGACTTTGAAATCAATATTAGAGTTTATTAGATTTAGCTGGTATTATAGATTGATAATAATTTAATGTAGATTCGTTTGTGAACTTGAGCTGGCTCAATTCTTCTAAATAGAGATGAGTGGATGGGATTTAGGTGAGTTTCTTGTAATTATGACTGTTTTTGATTTTGGTCTGCTTCAGTGCTATTTTCCTTGTCGGGAAACTGACATACCTAAGATAAACTCAAACCATTTCCAGAAAAAACACAAAATACAGAAGACCTTGTGCTACGATGCTTAATAGATAGTATTCTTTTTACTTCGTCCAAGTGTAAGTTACGGGAAACTACTTGATTAAAAATAGTTTTCAACTCTCTAGCAAGAACGTCCTAACAAAAATAAAACCTCAGCAGACCCTGATACCTTATCAATATGACATTTTCCTTTTATAAGAGAAAATAGAGGTAATCCCATCAAAGGGGCGAGCTACGGACAATCTGATACGTTTTTAATGTCACATTCTTTTTTAATGGGATTGCCTGCGTAATGGACACTTGAAGACCGGACCTTACCTATCAATCGAGTGACGTCACGACATAAAAATATAGAGGTTCTCAAGTCATAGAAAGGCTTGATAAAATATAACTAATATAATTTATATATATAATTTATATATATAACCTTTTCCCGTCAACTACTTTAGCTATAAGTTTTTTTTGTTACAGCTTTTAAGGTTATACAGAAGATCGAAGAGTATTACCAGCCCCTGTGTCTTGCTCTTGTGGAACATGAGAAAAACTTTGACTCAGTCGAGACCTGAGGGGCAATTCCCGTATTTTTAAGACCGTTCGCATTCTAATCTGTCTCAAGCTGTCAAAATTACAATCAATTTACATACATTTTTGACAGGTTTTTGACATTGATTGTCGCTGAGATGAGATTGCGACTTGAATTTGAACGTTTTTAAGTACGAGAATTGGTCTACTGGGCTGTGTTTGAGTCCGTGCAGCGATTCCAAGTGGACTGGCGATACATCGAGGTGATGAGATACTTGTATGACGCCGCGAATATGTCCGTTCAAGTACAGAACCGGCAGGCTAAATATATCCAGCTGCGCAGGGGAGTGAGACAGGGGGATGTCATATCCCCGAAACTGTTCACTGGCGCCCTGGAAGATATGTTTAACTGTAAACTATGATTGAAAATAAACGGACATAAACATAAATGGCGAGTACATCTCACACTTACGATTCGCTAATAATATTGTCCTTATGGCGGAATCACTGCAGGATCTTGATTGAATGCTGACTGACCTAGTTGTCGCCTCTCCACGTATCGGTTGTGGGATGAACATGACAAAACCAAGTTTATGTTCAACGACCTTATTACACCGAGACCGATAGTCATTGACGTGGTCCCCCTTGAAATTGTTCAGGAATATGTTTACCTCGGGCAGAATATGCAGTTGGGTAGGAACAATTTTGAGAGGGAAGTCAATAGGAGGATTTAGCTGGGATGGGCAGCAATTGGTAAACTTCGTCAGGTCTTCTCGTCATCCACACCACAGTGCCTAAAGACGAAAGTCTTCAACGCGTGCGTCCTACCAGTAATGACTTACAGAGCCGAAACGTGGACACTCACGGTTAGACTGGTCCATAAGCTTAAAGTTGCTCAGGGAGATATGGAGAGAGCTATGCTTGAAGTCTCTCTCAAGGATAAAATCCGAAACGAGGTGATCCGCCAGAGGGTTAAGGTAACTGACATAGCCCAAAGACTAAGCAAGCTAAATTGGCAATGAGCTGGTCACATCTCTGTCAGAACCGACAATTGTTGGGGAAAACGAGTTTTCGAGTGGAGACCGCGTGTAGGCAAACGTAATGTAGGACGCCCGCCGGCCAGGTGGAGTGATTACTTGCGAAAAGCGGCTGGCAGAGACTGGATGAGGAGAGCCGAAGATCAGGACGTTCACTAGGAGAGGCCTACGTCCAGCAGTGATAGAATATAGGCTAATGGTGCTGATTATGATGACTTTAGCTTTGCTGAAGCGCTACTGCTTAGCTTAAGGCACTGGGTTCGATTCCCAGGTCGGGCAACGTGTAATTGTGTTTTGGTTGAAGATGTCAGTGGCAGCCCAGAGCCTTGTGCCGGTTTAATGGCAATAGGGACTTAAACATAACTGGCGAAATGTGGGTGTTACTATAGGTGTTTTCACGGCACGGCTGGTGCAGTGGTTAAGCGATTAACTGCTGCGTTACGTGTCGCGGGTTCGATCCCCGCACGGAACAAATATTTGTGTGACCTGCAAGTAGTTGTTCTGGGTCTGGCCGTTTGTCTATGTGAGTTTAAATGTTTGTAAATGCACCCACGATACAGGAGAAATTCCTAGTGTAGGGCAACGTAAAAAAATAATAATAAACAAAACTAGCCTAGCCCGTCGGACGGATTGTGAGGGACGTGATTGAGTATGAGTGGGTGTTTGATTTTTGTGTACTGCGTGTGAGTGAGTGTTTGCTGTTCGTGAGTGTGGGTGTTTATGTGCGTTTGAATGTATGAGCATGTGTGTGAGGGTGTGCTTGTGAAATTACTATTGGATTATTACGCGGTTATGCTGTGCCAAAAACGAGAAGTTGTGAGTGTTTTTAAAAGATCCTCAGTCTCGTCATAGGATTTACAAGAAGAAAAGAGCGGACGGTAGTTTTGCATTTAAAGTAAGGTAGACTATAAATAGGTAAGTTAGCGTTAAGTTTGTTATACAGATAAGGACCAAGGTAAAAAAAGAATCGTTTAGTGAATTTATAGTACGGCGGTGGAATAGTGCAGACCATATCTTTCCGACGTTCCGAGACTGTAATAAAAGGCGTAAGTCGGTGTTGTAGAAGAATGGTCTGCAAGATGAAATGTTGTCTAACATTAAGTACCTTCCAATTTTTGTAGAGGGTTGTTGTTGGATACATAATTGGTTTAAACGTGGCTACCTTCAATATTGCTCTGTGGGCTATTTCTAGGTGTTTCATTGTCGTCTTAGCGGCGCCACCCCAACATGCAATACCATACGTCACAATAGATTGGCATAAGACGTAGTAGACAGTACGTATAACAGCTGACGTGGCGACGTGTCGTAAGTTTAAAAAAATATAAATGAGTTTTCTAACCCTACTTGTAAGAAGATTGATGTGAGTTTTGTAGTTAAGATAATGGTCTAATGTAATGCCCTGATATTTTATATTGTCAACGCGAGTAATTAGTGGACACTGACAGGGTGGAGCTGTCTGGGAATGTGTGTGGCAGCAATGTGCTTTTATGAAAATTGGAGTTTTGGGTTGTGACTTGGGTGAAGTAGAAAAGGTTACAAGCTTTGTCTTTGACCTGTTTAATGTAAGAGTGTGAGAAAGTAGCCACTCATTAGCAGAGTTGAAGCCAATTTGTGCTGAATTCTGAAGCTCCGACCATGAGTCGGCTGAGAAAGTACTTAAGTAAGTATACATATAGGGGGATTCAATTTGTTGCATTTTGGTCACCCTATCAGCTCCTGACGGATATACGTCAAATTATAACTAATCTTGTATATCTGAAGTAAATAATCATGAAGTTTGACAAGCAGGTTGGTGTTGGCGGTAATCGCAGATCAACGGTAAAGAAAACCCTACTGCCCATAATTTTGACCTTGTTTTTGAATACACATATAACTTAAGTCAGGTTGAGTGGATTACAGCTACGGTTTCCTAGAAGAGCGGTGGCCGCCCCTTAGCTTCCGCAATTTACTAATGAATGACGTCACTGAAACCTTTTTTTTTTTGTTTGTGGGTGGGAAATCACCAAATAACTTCTCCCGCTCTGGGCAGAGCAGGAGGGCGTGTCAGACTCTTACTGACTAAAACCCACCCGTGTTCCTTCAGTTGCCTGTGCCAGGGGCGACGGTAACCCTCTTGGACTTTTCCGCAACCCTAGCAGGCATCGGTCGTAGCAAACCCCGTCATTGGTGCTGACATCTCTTTGAGGCGCGCGTGGAACACAACGTGCCGTCGACCCGGGCCTGGTCCTTATCGAACGGCGAGCTGCCCATTGCTCGCCGTTCGCAAGCCCGCACGTCACTGAAACCTAATTTATGAAAGTAAGTGTGATTTTCCTAGAGAGCGTTTTTGACACCTTAAGGTCAAACGCCGCTGCCATCCTTTTTATGACAGCCGTCACTGCGGCCGTTATGTGGCGGCCACCGCTCTTCTACGAAACCGTAGCTTTAGCAAGTAAATTCAAAAAAAAAAATATTAAACATACTCGTTTCGAACATTAATTTAGTGTTAAGTCTTTATTTATATCTATGGGTGATACCTATTTGTGCTATCCGCATTTGCTAAATAATTAATAGTTGTAATTTCGATTTATAATCTTTCAGTTTTCCTTTGTTTTTTCTTCGCAAGTTCGCTGCCCAGAGGCAAAAGATGAAAAAGATGACCAGAATAATTTTTCTTTACCTAGTTGGAAGCAATTTTTCACTTCAACACTCAAAGGAAAGACTACAATATTCTCAATTCTTTAGAAAAGCACCCAATCTGTAAATCCAACAGTTTTTGACGAAGGTCATGCTTAAAGTCATTTGATAGTCATCCATTTAACGTCCAAACATCCCAGGAGGTGCTGGTGAGGTAAGATATGCGATTAATGGGGAGTAAAATTTTTTGACAAGTAATACCAATTTCAAGGATGTTTAATAGCTTACGGAATAAGATAAAAGGTATTCGATTTTATTTAACGGCTGAGATCCATTAGCTAGCTATGAATTTCAATTGAAATTAAAATAATTTAATACGAAATGAAAGACTTTCTCGGTGTAATTTATCAAGTTTTGTTAATTAAATAGAAGTAATTTTTTATTTTATACTCTAACAGTGTGCAGTTTTTCTGTAGGTGCTGAATAGCGATTTTCTCTTTGTAGTTATTTATCGCAATTAGGTTAGTACAGTCAGCCTCATGATAGATGTTTCGCTACTATAAAGTTGTTCCCGTGGCTGCACGTTGATACAATATTACGGAACAAAGATTGTACACAACTACATGAATTCTTGTCTTTTTGAAGCCCGTAAATATTAATTATGTAGGTACATAATTTATATTTATGTATGTATACAATGTATTTATTTTTATTTATATTTGTGTAATAGGTACATCGACCCCCAAGCGTGTCTATTCTGCAATTGTCGCCAAGACAAAACCTGCTGTGTCGCAAAAGAAACGACCAGCAGATAAATCAAATGGGAAACGCAGAGTCGCTCGGCACCGAGCGCAACTAAAGGTGCTGTGATGAATCACGAGCAGCTGGTTCCGCCGAAGAACACATGCGATGAGGACGGTTTCTTCAAGGTGGTGAGAAAGAAGAGGAAGCCTACTTATCGCAACCAGTGTGGGACGGCGCTGGCAGGAGCTAACGTACTGATGCGTCCTGCAGCACCGGCGACGCTGCTATACGTGTCCCGTTTGCACCGCTCTACGAAGGCTCAGGACATCGTAGAGTACATACGGCTGAAGACCAACTGGATCTTGAGGGTGGAGAAGTTAGAGGGGCGCCATGACACTAATTTCAAGTCGTTCGTGGTGCGCGTTCCTACTCACTATTTGATGACCTTCCTCAAGGAAGAGTTTTGCCCGAAAGGTGTGCTGTATTGGCGTTTCCGCGGCCGACTACGCGCCACCTCGCAGTGTAACTCGACGCCGTCACGTCGTGTTGCAGTAGTCTTAGTAGTTTATAGTTATTGTTATATACTTATATGTGTATTGTGTTTTATGGGCCTTAGTTGCCTGAAATAAAGGATTATTATTATTATATTTCCGGGCTGATTCTATACAACCAAAATGCATTTGCAAATTTGCAACATCTGCAAGCAAATATGAGTTGAAAAGTCAGTGAAAGCAAACATAAGTTACTGATACTACGACTTATTGTAAAAACAAAGAACCGTACCTACTGGAAAATATTATTATGTATGTACCTAATATCAAATGTAAGATTACAACACTAAATTAAGAACAAGACTCCAACAACGATTCACAAAATTAAAGCCTTACCAGTTACCTAACATCGAGTGAAAAACCTTGACCTCAAATGTTAAAACGCACAATATCGTCTCGAACAAACTCAAGTCGTTCCAGCTTTTTGATAATATAATTATGAAGATCCTACCAACAACGTACAGTAATGCCCGTTGTACACATACGTTTTTATGCCGTGAAAAACTGCGGTCGATTCGCCGCGCGCCGTGTGTAATCGCGATCGTCAGAGTTGTATGGATCACTATGAAAGTTTGCTGCCATGGGGTCTACTGCTGCTGCTCAATGTCCGTAGTTTCGGCTGAAGTTACGGGCACTTCCTACTCCGTATCACTAACGGACGTAAGATTAGTTCAGGAACCAAACTAAGAATGTACAAAACATGACTTGACAGATGTCCCAACGCCCGATGTGTTTTTGCCCGTCCGAAAAGTTGAATTATACACATGTTTTGACGAAATAACTACTTTTGGACGGGCCAGTATCTTTGTTGACGGACTTAGAGAGTAGACTCCCGAACATGGCGGCATTACAGCACGGTGGCGGTGCCGTCGCCGCATGTGTATAAACCACCTAATAATAAAATTATCTCTCGTATCAATAACGTATCATAAATGCGTTGCCTAGCAACCAGTTAGTAAAGGCGATGAGGCAAGACGATGTTCAAATCAAATCTTTTTATTGTGGGCATAGGTTATACAGACAGATGTTAGGTAAATTGCAGATCCATTATGTCCTGCCTAGTAGGCATACAATAATAAATTATGTCAACATGCAGTATACTAAATTTCATAATGTATCACTTAGCAAATTTTACAAAATAAGAATTAGGTGTATGGTGACAGATTGTAGTAGACAGGAGAGGTAGTTGTGTTGATACAGTAAACAGCTGATATGTGTGTTTAAACAGTTATGACTGTATTCTAGATAATGAATAATGATATAAAATGGAATTTGAGCTAGAATCATTTTGAAATTCGTGCAGGAATCTGAATAAACATCACAACAGGATATGAGTCGTGCAAGTGGATTCGCGCAAGTGTCTTTCGAGCAAATATCCATTCGCGGAAATGTCTTTTCATGCAAGCGGGTTCGCGCAGGTGTTCGGTGCAGATTTACCTTTTTTTCTATGTTCAGCAGTGGATGTCTTTCGGCTGATGGTTGAAGCTAACAGTTTTATATCGATATTAGCTCTTACCCGTGACTGCATCTGCGTGTCTTTTGAATTTCAAGTTTTATTTTTAAACAAATACCTATGATGAAAAGTAGCCTATGTCCTTCTCTAGGTCCCTGGCTACCCATCTGTCCAAAAAATTCATAACGACCGGTTCAGTGGTACAGGCGTAAATAGGTGACAGACAGATTTACTTTATATTTTTTTAAATGATAAATGATTTTATTTCTGTAAGTAGATTTGTACAAACACTTTTACACGTCAATCATATTTTAAAAACTAGATGAGGTCGGCGTTTCCTATCTGACTACTCTGAGAAGAAAGGCCGAAACAAACTCAGAGGTCACAGTCCAGACATAATCTTGGTCAGATCATGTGAAGACCATGTAGATTGGTGTCTGAAACGGTATTTTGAGGAAAAACCATACAGATTGAGCGGACCTATCCAGTCAGTGCACGCATTTGTCAGTAATCTTGCCGCTCAACTCAAGCCGCGAACTTAAGGAGCACAACGATTCGACGAACAATACCAAACAAAGGACATTTGGGTAGGCCGCATAAATTACTCAAGCTGCCAGATCGTGAAACTAACTAAGAAATAATAATAAAAAAAGCAATGAACCACATAATCTTCACATATACAATAATTAAAATAATATAATACTTTACAAAGTAAATACTCATGTCATTGTATGTATAAAATTCATCAACGTCAATGTGTATATAAAAGTTCGGACATAATCAGTATGGATTAAAGTAAATAAAGCTGTCGACGAAATAACAAGTCCACCAGACTTTTGAATTTCGTCTCAGGGCGCAATTCTATTCCAAAAGCTTTCCCTGTTACAGCTTCATATCAGATGGACCACCTGCCAGTTCCTATTTGTAGCTATTCATCCGATTTTATGTAACAACCTTCACACGAAAACTGCGTCAAATTCAATGACATGAGTCTAGATTATCTTTAATCCGACTATCACTCTAATAATTACGGTAAGCATACTCGCACCAAAACTGTTCGCGGAATCTACTGAAAAAACAGTTTTGACTGAAGACAAAACTATTCCGTCTAAATTAACGGTTTCACTCTGTGGGCCTAGCATGAATGCGTGCAGTTCGCGGCACGGTTGGCGCAGTGATTAAGCATTTAACTGCTACGTTACGTGTCGCGGGTTCCATCCCCGCACGGAACAAATATTTGTATGACCTGCAAGTAGTTGTTCCGGGTCTCGCTGTTTGTGTATGTGAGTTTAAATGTTTGTAAACGCACCCACGATACAGGAGAAGTTCCTAGTGTGGGGCAACGTTTTTAAAAAAAGAAAAAAATGAAAATAATCATAACGTAACTTCGAACTATTTTAACATTGAAAACACTCGTTTTGATAATATTAACTAAGTTGTAAGACTTTATATTTTTTTTTCTATGGGTGTTACTAATTGTGCTTGTAGTAAAAATTTTGAAAAAACATTACTACCTAAGTAGTTATATATAGAATAGTTGTATTTTTTCAGTTAAAAAAACCTTCGAATTTACGTTACGTTTACGTCGCGCGTTCATGCTAGAGTCTCTAGTGTGCGTTGCGCCTTAGAAACATATAAAAAATATCAACATACAAAAATAATTATGTAATAATATTTTGATGAAACTTTTATAACTAAAATTGGATGACATCGAACGAAAGTTTGTTTCGTCCAAGTTTTAATGGCTCGGCCAGCGCGGCGGTTAGTTTTCGTAAAAGCTGTATTGTATGGTCCAAAGTATTTATGTACGAGCGCATGGATTGCCAGCCAGTGTGCTTCGTCTCGCTGTTCCCAACTTTAATCGTTACGTAACAGATTTAAATTGGTTCCATGATTTAGAGATAGTTTATTTTCGTGTTGTTGTAGAATAAAGATACAATAAGCAAGTCTCTCTTAATTCGGAGTTCCTTTTAACGGTCCATTTCTGGTCCTACGGACCTCCATTTTATTACCTAACTACGGCAAATGGAAAAGAGGGTTATGATTTTAACAGGCTATGCATGTTTTTATGTATATATTATGTTTGTATGTGTGTATGTTCATTCATAACATATAACGTAACATTCATGAAAACTAAGGAAAAATACAGCATAATTATTTTAAAGCAAAGTTTGCATTCCACCTATCTGGTTTTTCAAGATAATTGAAAGCAACATTATATACAGGGTTATTGGTAAAACACCATCAACCTGTTTAGGGGTCATTGTACTCATCATTATGAACAACTTTTACTATGGAACCTAATATGAAATTGCGAAAAAATATCAGCTGGTCCCTACATTTTGACGAGTTCTGCAAACATAAATGTAGGGAACAGCCGATTTTTTTTTCACGATTGTATATTGATCCCATAGTAAAAGTTGTTCACAATGATGAGTATAATGACCCTTTAAGAGGTTGATGGTGTTTTATCAATAACCCTGTATACATAAACCCCAAATTTGACTATTGATTTTTTTCAAACCACTGAAGTGGGTACGTGTGTACCCCTCAATAACACCGAAAAAATAAAAAAGTTAAAACTAAAACCCAACTACGACTAAACGCCAACTAGAAAGTGATATAAAAAGTACGAAACAAGATAATATTTCAGACAGAAATCAATACATAATTATGTACAAAAATGGTCAAGCTGGAGCTATAGACGATACATTAAGTATAAACAGTAATTAGTATATGAGTAGTTTCGGAAATTACCCCTTATACAGGGTGAAATTGAATTCATGGGCATCCTTTTTAGGGGTCATTGTGCTCTTCATTATGAACAACAATTACTATGCAAACAAACCTGAAACCGCGCAAAAAAATTTGCGGTTCCCTACGTGTTTTATGAACATAAATGTAGGGAAAAGCTGATATTTTTTTCGCGTATTCTATATTGCTCGCATAGTAATAGTTGTTCGTAATGATGAGTACAATGACCCCTTAAAAGGATGCCCATGAATTCAATTACCTACATAAAAAAGATGTCAGAGGGAAAAGATTCAAAGGAAAAAAGATAAAAGATTTTATTCTATTATCGCGAATTATTGTCAATAAACTTCGAAAACAATTAATGTTAAATATTTTCATCACATCGTTTAATAATGCGCTTTTCTGACAATTTAATAAACATTATAACTCTGTTTAAAACTATTAAAGTCCGGGAGCTCTACTCTCGCATTCAAAATAGTTCATAATTTCGATTAGTAGAATAAAAAAGTGATGACCGTTTTTGAGGCGTTTATCTTATTGTATAACAGTAGGACCAAGTTGTTCGTCTGCAAGGACCAGTAGTGCTCTAGTTATTGTCATCCTTAGTAAATTGAAGATTTAATTGAAGTAAGCGGGTAGCTGTGAATTTTGCAAGTGATACTTTAGGGAACTTTCACTGTGGTTCTGAATAATGTCTTCTGTTGCCTAGGAGTCTAGGTAGATGTTTATGAACGCCAACACGTGTTTCTTGTGTTTCTAGCGAATTCCCAATTCTTGAATCATACCTACTAACTGGATCTTAATAACCCCATTAGTTAAAAACCAATCTCTTAATTAATTATACATAATTAATAGTAGAAACTAGATTTTGATTTTTTTCTTTTCTGGTGTCATTATGTACCTAAGTATTGCTTAACGACAACAGTTACGACGAAGAGTAGAAACTTGTACGCAATACGATGTGTTTTTGAAAACTCATAAATGAGGTAGATTCATTCCCAATTAGCTATGAGTAAGTTTGCTATCGAAGCCTGGGCGATACAATCTTACTTCTTTAAAAAAAACTCATCGCTTCAAGACTTACAAGCGTCCATTCCAGTTAACAACAAAAGTAATAAACAAGACAAACATCGACAAACAATTTTGTCTTGACATAATAGTTTTAATCCGCCATCTTCCTTTTACAGTAAAGCGGTGCATTCGCTTTTGATCTTCGAGCTTCTTACAGGATCTTTGAGCCAAAAGTGTTTAAGAGGCTTTGAGAAAACTCGCCACAGAATAGTACAGAAGGTTAGCTTCATGCGACGAGCAAACGCACGCACACTTAGACACACTTCACGTACAGCGAGTCCAAGCGCACTCGCGACTCGCATTCGACCGAGATCGACATACTTAGGCATCATGTGTGTGTGCGCCGGTTTTAACATTGTATGGATCCAACCTTCTATACTATTCTGTGAACTGCTGGCCCCACTTTTGACATCTTAACTTGGAAGGCACGCGGTCAAGCAAAGGGTATTCATGAGAAAAATCTCTGTGAACGATAAAACTGATACGACGTGCTATAAGATGTAGACAAAGAATTATTTGCAGCACTTTCTTTGATTAAAAATGGCGGTATTTTTGTAGATGTCATTGTTCAAAAGTAGGATTTATTGGTCGCATTATGTATCGCCTTGTGTCTGTGCATTTTAGTTTTTGGTTCCAACATTTTTGAAGTTTTTGACAACAATTGTTTGTTCGTTATTCGGTTCTATACAACAAAAACAAGCGTAGACGTTAATTTTCAAGGGTATAATAAACATTAAGTATATTCATAAAAGCTTAGAGCCGAACACATCAGCTTCAAATTATCTATACCTAATTTAATTTCAGAATTACCTACAATGATGCGGGGGTTAATATTTTTTCATTGTATTGTATTTATTTATTTCTCAGTTGGTAGATTGAAATCTTACATTAAACACAGACACTATACAGACTGCAAAAAGGTCCAAAGTCTAAGCAATGTGCTAACAGGATATTATAACTGTTCATATCAGCGGGTCCTCGGGCGCCAGAGGAGGGTACTGGGCAATTTCCTAGTGATTTCCTGGGTGGCGTCGTCGCCGCACGACAAAAGGGGCTAATCTCTGGAAGGAACTCTATTTTACACTTCATTACATTCCGAAACGTTTTATTAAATCTCCATCGGCTTGTATTTACCTGGAATCCTCAAGAAACTTTCCTACTTCATGTTTGTTTCAACAGATTTCAAATTCTGTATTTCTGTTTCTATTAACATTATTTTACGAGCTTGGCGCCTTTATCACCTCATTTTCATTTTGTTTTTCGAGTGCATTTGGGATGGAATCGTTTAAATGGATTGTCTCAGCAATGTAGATAGTTTGAGGGTAAAATATGCTAATGTAATTAATCCTTTAAGTGTAACATTGGTTATCTATTGGCTGACTCTCACAAGGGATGCATATTTTATCGATGATATCGCAAAAGCTAAAAACTAATTCTGTTTCGGGCCTCGGGGGATAAGCTTGAGTTTTGTTCTACATAGGAGTTATTAAGAGCGGTAGATATCATTAAGTACTTAATTCTTGTACTGTTACAGGTAAATTTCCTAACATGTTCAAAAAAGCCATAATTCATCCGATCTACAAGAGTGGGGACAGGAGCCGTGTTGATAACTACAGACCTATATCTGTGCTAACTGCTTTTTCCAAAATATTGGAACGAGTAATGAACAGCAGACTTGTGAACTACTTGGAAAGCAATAATCTTGTCGCACCAGCGCAATTTGGTTTTCGCTCAGGCAAATCCACCTCTGACGCGGTCCATGAGTTAACAGACTATGTGGTCACAAACATGGATAGTGGGGATAAGGTTATGGCCATATTTCTAGATCTTGCTAAGGCATTCGACACGGTTTCTGTCCCAATTCTTGTACGTAAGATGGAAAGCTTGGGAATCAGAGGACTTCCACTGGACCTCTTTAAAGACTATCTGAGTGAGCGTACCCAGAAAGTAAAGATAGATGAATTCATCAGTGAGGAACAAATAATTAACTACGGCACGCCCCAAGGTAGTGTCCTCGGACCTTCACTCTTCCTCATTTATATCAACGACCTGGGTACGCTCACTATTCCTAATGGCAAAATCATTAGCTTTGCTGATGACACTGCCCTCTTGTTCAGCGCGAGCTCGTGGGAGGATGTCTTTGAGTGTGCACAATTGGGCTTTAATACGGTATCCAGCTGGTTACGCGACAATCTGTTAACCCTGAATACAACAAAAACCAATTACATAGCTTTCTCCATGAAAAACAATGGATCCTCCCAAACATTACCTAATACTATTGTAGCTCATTCTTGCGCAAACCCACTCAACCGCAGTTGTAACTGCGAACCACTCACCAAGGCTGTGAATGTAAAATACCTGGGAATAACAATCGACAACAACCTAAAATTTCAAGACCATATAACCACCCTTAGTAACAGATTACGGAAACTAATATATGTGTTCAAAACGCTGAGACATGTAGTCGATAAAAATATTATGAAAACAGTGTACTATACCCTTGCACAATCTATAATATGCTACTGCATCACCTCTTGGGGTGGTGCTCCAAAAACTACCCTAATAGAAATTGAAAGAGCCCAAAGAGCTATACTGAAAGTGTCGTCTTTTCGACCGTATCGTTACCCCACTGAACAGTTATACAAAGAAAATAAAGTTCTGACAGTGCGTCAACTATTTATATTGCACATTCTGTTGAAACAGCATACTCTCTTGGTTTATAATCCAACGCTGTCCATTGGTAAAAGACGATATGACCCAGTGGAACGCCATCATCTACGTTATAAAACTATTTTTGCAAGGCGTTTCTTTTGCTATTTAGGTGGCTACTTATACAATAAAACTCATAATAAGGTGTTACATATATTTAGTCTCACAAAGAATAAATGCAAAAAGAGGCTAACTGAATGGCTACTAAAATTAAACTATAATGATACTGAAAACATCCTTATAAAGTCCTAAACGCACAATCATACACTCTCACACACCCACACACTCACACACCCACACAATCACCCACACTACACATCTACTAACATTCGTCTCGCATACTTAACCTAGATATTAGTCAAAATAAATAAAACTATCAAATGTAGTATAATAGGTACCTTATTACATTCTGTCAGCGCGATTAGTACATAAGTTATAAAAATGAAAATGTAAAGGGGTGGGATCCTGGTGTCCTGCAACACAGGCCACGAGCCTAGCTTAGGCACCAGTCTCCCACAATATTTATGTATACTTACCTGAACTATGTATCATTGTCGAATCTGACCAATGTAAAACAACTTGTACTTACTATGTATTGTGGTGAGAAAATAAATTTGATTGATTGATTGATTGTTATAAGATGATTTAATAATAAGTGGAACATCTCAATCCATCAACAGTTTGCTTTTGTTTTGAGAAAGTTACGTAAGAGTCATTAAAATCGAATCTGGATGCTCCATCCCACTTGCTAAGAATACACAAATGCGCAAGTAATGACAGTTGCGTGATAAAAATTGCCTGAAAACACAACTAAAGAGTACCTATGTAGAACAATAATTGGGCCAACACGGCAATAAAAAAGTTACAAACACGTCGACTTTGGCAAATTGGATCCACG
Organism: Brachylomia viminalis; assembly: GCA_937001585.2. Lineage (NCBI taxonomy): Eukaryota > Metazoa > Arthropoda > Insecta > Lepidoptera > Noctuidae > Brachylomia > Brachylomia viminalis. Next base: position 20,199,258 of record OW443299.2, read on the forward strand.
TTTTTTTGTACTCAATGCGTGGGACAAAATTGAAGGGGAATTTTTGTCTGCCAATTAGGCTTGTCAATTTGGTGCAGATATTTCCAAGTAACATGATTTTGTGGGAACAAAATTATGATTAAGTGGATTGAATGCTATGTTGGCTTAGGCCTTACTCCTAAATAAACTTTCGTGGCAAGTATCGTGATATATGCTTTGATTATTATGAACAATGGGTTACTTCAGTGATGGGTCAGCAACCTGTTACTGTTCATACACCATTAAATTTGAACCCTATTTGTAACAATGTGTCGCTTAGGGGTAGATATACCAAGCCATTTAGGCTCGAAGGTATATCTGATTAAGGAAAAGAACATCTGAATATTAAAATAGCTTACATAACATTCAAAGAAAAAACTATGAATACTGGAATAATGAAAGCATATTATTTCGATAGTAACTTTACCTAGATTCTTCTCCGCAAAACTGACTCTTAAATCAATACACATAAGTTATTATTTCGTTTTGTAAGAGAAGTGGTAGCCTAGTAGTAACGGCCGCGACTTAAGAGTTGTAGGTCGTGGGTTCGATCCCAAGCAGGCACTTTACTTTGTGTAAATTATTTCATCACCACTGCTCTCAAAACGGTGAAGGAAAACATAGTGAGAACAACGACATGTCCTAGAACCAAACATTTGAAGACATGTGACATCTACCAACCCGCACTGAGCCCGCGTGGTGGATTACGGCCACTACCTCTCACAGAGAGGCGGCCTGTGTCCCAGCAGTGGAAAGGTTATAGGCTGATTATGAATCAATCGACTAAGCATAATGCAGTCTACAGCCAGCACCAAGAAGAAAAGAGTTAACGCAGTTTGCCTCTACCTACTTTACTGCAAAATACCTTTAATTATTATCTAAAACAAATATCAAAACCGTGACCCAAAATAAAAGTACCGAATACGCAACAACACATCGAAAGACGACATCCAAACACGCAGTATTTTCACAAAATATCTCCGAGCTATTACAAAGTTCGCGAAATTGTATCACCGGTAACATTTCAAAGTTGCCGAGCAACTTCGAGACATAAGCAATATATTCTTATAAGAAAGTGTTGTGAACAACGGAGGCAGTAAGTCTTCATTGTAGGACTCAACTTGGCTGACTGACGCAATATCAAAAGTTCGCGATATAGGTACTGCTTGAGTTGGATGCTCGGAAATTTTGTTTCGATGATTTCGTATTGACATTGAGAGGGATTTAGGTTAGCAGGAATAAAGTTTTTGAAAATTATTTTGATGAAAATATAACATTACAACATAACATCACGCCTGCTATACCCGAGAGGTAAAGCAGAGGTGTACATATAGTACCTACATCAGTTCGCCAGTTATGATTAAGTCCAATAAAATAGGGGGCGAGCCTGTGGGGATTGTGGCTAAGTATTAACAGCTGCACGGATCAATGGATCAGGTTAAGCTACACTTGCCGCGGTTGGTCCGGTGCTGGGTGACCATCTTTACATACCAAGACCCCTCCGTGCCGCCGGTAGTCCCGGCTGTCATTCGTGGATTTTTGACAGTCGTTACGGGTCGTCAGAAGGCCGAAGGTCTGACAACCAGTCTTACCAAGGGGTTTCGTATCATCCAGTAAAGATGCTGTAGAGGTCAGGTAGGCAGTACCTCCATGTAACATACTGGTATTCAGCTGCATCCTGAAAATTAAAAAGGCTCGGCGAGATTATGATGAATAGGGGGCGAGCCTATTGCCATCAATCGGACACATATCCAGACTCCTGGTTGCACTGCTTTATGATGATAATGACATGTTATTAGAACTAACAGTCAAATGGCCTTTGAATTTTATAATACACCGTGCAGAGCTGCGAAGTTCAGCAACGCATGCTGCGGTCAGCCCCTAGGTGGATTAATATTTTCCATCAAGAGTGGTCTGTCATTTGAAGACGACGTAACATCATGAGTTTTTGTTATTACAAACAGATTTGATTTAATTTGATATCTTTATACGGTCATAGCCCTATTATATCGCATCAGTTAATTAGTAACGACAATAATTTATTGACGCAGCACTAATTGAAACATCGCTTGATACAGATATTATTTGATACAAATCAACGTTACTTGATATCTCGTGTGATTAATCGTCTATTGATATGTATCGAATGTGAATTCTGGGCTAGATTACCTATAGTAAAATAGCAATGTAAATGCAGGATCAGACATCACTTGGCACGCCACAATTGCGGCGATAAGTCCCCTCTTTGAGGAGTGGCTAGAGAGGCGCCACGGCATCCTCACCTTCCACCTGACGCAGGTCCTCACCGGACACGGTTGTTTCGGGAGGTTCCTGTTACGGATAAGGCGGGAGCAAAACCCCCGGGTGTCACCATTGTGTGGATCGCCCGGAGGACACGGTGGAGCATACGGTGGAGGTCTGCCCGGCTTGGGCGGAGCACCGCCATGTCCTCGTGGAGGCGATTGGCGGTGGCGGATGGCCCTGGTCCAGCCCATGGTACGGAGCGAGAGGGCTTGGGAAGCCGTCACCTTCTGCGAAGCAGTAACGTTCGCGAAGGAGGAGGCAGAACGCGTGAGGGAGAGGCAAAAGGAAAATTCGCAAGGGCAAAATTCGCGCCCTCACGCCCCTAGTCGCCGCAGGAGACGCCCTGGGCCTCAGGAATCGCAGGCCGATTCCCGGCTACCGTAGGCGCGGGCTGGCGAACGGCGAGCAATGGGAAACTCGCTGTTCGATAAGGACCAGGCCCGGGTCGACGGCGTGTGGTGTTCCACGCGCGCCTCAAAGAGATGTCAGCACCAATGACGGGGTCCGCTAGGGCCGATGCCTGCTAGGGTTGCGGGAAAGTCCGAGAGGGATGCCGTGGCCCCTGGCACAGGCAACTGAAGGAACACGGGTGAGTTTTAGTCAGTAAGAGTCTGACACGCCCTCCCGCTCTGCCCAGAGCGGGAGAAGTTATTCGATGATTTCCCACCCTCAAAAAAAAAAGGTGCAGACATCACACGGCCTACGTTGAGAATTCTCACCTTACCTACATGACTTGTTCTGAAGCGAACAAACGTCAGGCATGTCAATGCTGCACGTAGCATGCGTAAAATCTATTCAAATCCTTGTTTCCAATCGATGTTACGCTTAACCGAATATCAACTGTAAGTCTGTGTACTCATTAAAATTTATTTCAGAAATAATAGTTAATAATCGTTTTTTCCAAAATCAATTTCATTTCTTAAAATTAATAAAAAATATTGAGATCTAGTGCAAATTAGCTTTAAGTGTCTTAAATTTGTTTTTCCAGAAACACATATTTGTTGACATGTTTGGCAGGTAAATGGCAAAGGCAGTATAGTAACATGGTAAATTATGCTACATGCTGTCTGGGCGTGCCTTTAACCTTTTCTAATAATGCATTGTGATGACCATATTACATTTGTTAAATTGCCTACGCCAACCGTGATGAAATTCTCGCACAACGCAACATGATGTGTAGAAGCAGGTCAAGGGATACTGAAATAAGAGTATAAGCACGCATTTTATGTCCAAGAACTATAAACGGATTCGTAAATCGACACGAAAAAAGTACCTACACTAAATAAACTATTTTTGACAAGATAATTAATGTTCTTACTGGCGAATCGAAGGTTTACAGCCGTGATGTTATGGCATCTAATGTACATCAGTGGACTGCACTCATTTCAGACACAATATTTTACCTTAGCATAGTGCAACTAATCTGACTGAAAACTACATTTTGGAGATAGCTGGTAGGTAATTAGAGCTCGTTTTCAGGTATTGTAAAAGGCAGAACTTTTGTATTTGTCTCTTTAGTGGTTGCAACAGATTAGAGCCTGCAACGAAGTGGGTGGAACAACGTTTTGCCTGAATTTGCAACTAATACCAATGATATTTCATATTAAAGCTGGTTTAGTTTTCTTTTACGTGTTTCACAATGTTCTGTAGCATTCTTATGTATTTATACATTTTAGGTGACTGCCTGGTTGGTCTAACGGTCGCAAGTGCTACTTCTGCATGAGGTCCTGGGTTCGATTCCCAGGTCGTTCAAAGTGTTATTCTAACTGACCACACAAGTTCTTCTAACTCAACAGACAGCAGTGCTGCTGGGGAGTTTGTTGCGCCACTTCTTCTACCCAGCTAAAGCACTAGGAAGTGGTGAAGGGTGGGCGTTTTGGGGGGACTGTCTTATGTGATTTTCGGGTTTGGGATGTCTTTATTCCCATAAGTAATTTTACTTACATGAGAAATATTTAAATAATTTAAAAACATTTGATTTAACGTACAGTTTTGGCAAAAAAATACAACATACAATAATATTTTAAAAGTGTAGGGTAATCGCTAATAATTTAACACAGCCAAAATGTAAACATACACGGAACGCGTGCAACTAGATGTGGTATGTATTGTACTAAGGTGAGTTCGTTTTATTAAACATAATATGTAATTTTAAGTGTTTCTTAAAATATTGACATGGATTTTGCATTATTGATGTTATTTGGTAGTTTATTATACAATGCAGCGCCTTCTTACATTACATTTTGTTTGCCATAGCTGGTGCGTGGTGAGTATATTTTTTTTTTTTAAACTTTGCCCCACACTAGGAATTTCTCCTGTATTGTGGGTGCGTTTACAAACATTTAAACTCACATACACAAACAGCCAGACCCGGAACAACTACTTGCAGGTCATACAAATATTTGTTCCGTGCGGGGATCGAACCCGCGACACGTAACGCAGCAGTCAATTGCTTAACCACTGCGCCAACCGTGTCGTTATTAAAGGTATTTGGTCGTTATTAATTGTATGTCATTTTCTGAGCCTAATTTTGTTATTTGTTGTTTCTTTGTAAAATGTATTTGTGTGTGAATTTTGACGTTCAAAAAGTGCTGACTCTCAGCCTTGTTTGAATAAATGACTTTTAATTAGGTTTTTCCATCGAGAATTTCACAGTAGTAGCCTGGAGTTTGGGTTTGTGCGCAGCTGATGGCAATAGGCTCGCCACCTACTACATGGGACTTAAAGATCTACTGGAAAAATTTAGGTGTTCTATAGATACACCTCTGCCTAACCCTGCGAGGATTTCAGGTGTGATGTTATGTTACTGCATGCATTAAATAAAAAAATATATAAAAAAAAACTACGATTCCTTCCACTAGACCATCGGCAAAGATTTGACTTTGATGATTTTTTGTGTAGTCACTGACCGAAGTTATTGTAGTTTCAGTTATTATATTATTATTATTTTATTGTTTGGAATTTGTTTCCTTTTTCTTTTGTTACTTTTTGTTTTTATATAGTTTGGTTTTTATTTTATAATTTAGTTTGTGCACTTCCTGTACGAGTCGCAATAAACACTTTTTCTTTCTTTCTTTTCTTTCTTTCAATTCCGAATGGTAGTTCCGAGATTAGCGTGTTCAAATATACAAACTCTTCTGATTCAAGTTGAAATTATAATGTGAGAACGATGTAGAAAGACGTGCACGTTAATACGTTAAAAGCGTCCATAATAAACGATAAAAAGTGATAATCCATGACAGCTAAGAGATGACCAGACCGAACTGACGGCGCGCGGCGCCCCGCTGACATGACGCATGTGTTGAGAAGCACAGCCCCCTAAATCTGTTAAGATAGGTTGTTGAAAAGCACAGCCCTCTAAATCAGTTAAGATAGGTACTGAATAATGATGAACGACTTGGATAACGTATTTTTTATATAGATAAATGTCACCAGTAGGCATTACACACCTATTTTTTATGTATTAACACCTTGTAACTTCTTATAACAAGAAATACGAGTAAATTTAATGTGACAAAGTTATATCTGTTAGAGTAAACAAACCCGTTGATTGGTCGAAAGGCGCCCATTGTATTCCACATCCTGGTTCCCACGATCAAACTAGGTCACAGGGGTGAAGAGCGGGGAGCGCGGGGTAGGGTATAATCGACTCTCCCACTAGCCATTGGATAGTGGGCGGTCGTGATAAGGGGACCGACCACTACTTGCGCTTACGTTGGGGGAAATAAAATGGGCGCCCACGGGCGTAACGACACACACCCCCGGCACATCCACAGGATGCAGACCCTACAGAACCGTTTTCTACGTAAAATCACGGGTTCCCCCTGGTTCGTTCGTAACATAAACTTACATTTAGATTTGAAAATCCCCACCATTCAACAATTCATGAAACGCGCTTGCAAGCGTTTCTTCGATACCGCTGGCAGCCATCGCAACCCTCTGGTTGCGAAGGCCGCCAGTTATGTCCCCTCTAGAATCAGTAGAATCCGCCGTCCAAGGCACGCACTGACCGACCCCGACGACCCCACCACCCTCCTCCAGGAAAGCAGTAGGGCCACCAGTACAGTATACAAACACAGACACAAAACGAAGTTCCGACCTCGCCGCCGAGGTGCTTCGCATCCGCGTCCGCGTCCGCGTTCCTCCCCGATAGATTCCTCTTCCCCTCCCTTGATCGGATCCACAGAGCCAGCTGGTGGCGTAGCTGAGCCAGTAGTTTTACCCCTTAATAATAATGAACCCACTTTGATCCAGCCTGTCCCCAACTTGCTGTCCTTCCCCAGCGACGCCCTAAGCCGAGGTCCGTACCCCACAGGGGGTGCCCTTAGGTGATGGTCGCTTAGTTTATAATTAATATTATGCCCCTGGCTGGAGGCTTTGAGTTAGCTCGAAGGCACCACAGGATTGACCGGTTAAGCAGTCACGGCCTCTCAAGGCCAACTGCGAGATGCCATACACAAAAAAAAAAAAAAAAAAAAAAACGTAACGACACAGTCTTCCTACAACAGTCTTCCTACAACAGTCTTCCTATAGTCTTCAAACAGTCTTCATCAAGTCGTGATAATTGTCTTAAAAGTAAATATTGTATAAGTGTGTGACTTTAATGTAAAAGTATCTTGTTAAATCAGTGTTAAAATCGTTGAAGTTTAAATATAATATTTAGTGCACTCATCTTGTTCGTGTTTTCATTCAACCCTGCGTCCTGAATCGTGTACAGCATGGGTCACCATTTAGCTCAACATCAACCACTTTGAAGGGCGTATTAACAGGGCTTTGTTGTTTGAACCCTTTGGGTACCTACGGAAATCTAAAAAAGTTTACCGATGTTTCCGAAAACCGCCCTCAAAAGGGAGAAAACCTTATTTCAGAGCAGCTACGTATTTCTTCGCTAAGTGCATACTACTTTCACTACGGCCCGAGCTGTGAAGGACGACACAGAAGAATAAACTTCTTTTTTTCATAATCTGTAAAATAACTTATATAAAGTCTGCCAAACTGCATGACAGTCTCATCTAACATTAGTTTACAAATTTTGAATTTAAAAGATTAATGTGCTTGTGCAAATAGCTTAAGTTTGCTAAGTAAATAAACTATAATAAATACACGGTCGAGATAAAAAAAAAGCTCGCATTTTACAAATAGGCATTTTCGCCACTGTGAGGGTTTTTACAAACATATCTATGGACACATTGGGAGATAATGTTTATTTAGAACTTTTTAAGTCGGTCTTTAGATTTCCATTGATGATTCATTGATCATTGATTGATGAGTATTGGGGGTAGCTCATTCGCTAACATTGGTACTACATACCTCCATATGCTCTTACCAAAGAAGTTTGTTATTTTCTAACAAGTGTCTTCTTCTTCTTTTATAATCACTAGAAAATTATAAAGAGGCCTTTGCCAAGCAGCGGGACCACATAGATTAAAACAAAAATGATGATTCTATGCGAATAGAAATGTAACGTGTTAAATGGATACCTTAGACCAGCAAAGGATCAATAATGATGATTTATTTGATCTAGAACACCGATTACACAATAACCTCAAACAAATTGATACGAATGTTTAGCTATAAAGTGCAGAGCAGGAAATATTTGGGCAGTAGTTAGAGTTCAAATATATTGGGGGCGATCGAGACCGCCCCACGATAAATAGTTTCGTTGCCAAACACAAAGGGGTTCAACGCTTTGGAGAAAACTAGAATCCTATGAGGTTTAGTTTATGGGTGGAAAGTTGAGTCATAATATGCATATTGAATGGAGACTCCAGACTTTAAGACTGTGAATGAAGCACAGTCGATTATTTAATTACATAACGTACATAATCAGCCCCTACGGGAGGCCTGTGTACCAGCAGTGGGAACCTCCCCGTAGGGGCTGATTATGTATGTTATGTAATTAAATAATCGACTGTGTGGGAACCTCCCACTGCTGGTACACAGGCCTCCCGTCGGTGAGAGGGAGTGGGTCCTAATCCACCACGCAGGCCCAGTGCGGGTTGGTAGATGTCACATGTCTTCGAATGTTTGGTTCTAGGACATGCCGGTTTCCTCACGATGTTTTCCTTCACCGTTTTAAGAGCAGCGGCAGTATTATTTAATGTCTAGAGAGTAATATAATATCAAACGGCAGTTCTTGGTAAAATTACAATGCATTTCAGTACATGAGATAGGATTTAATTTTGAGATATTATTATTAGATAATAAGTGGGATTAAAGTTAATATAACTTAGCTAGTTAGATCATATTTAATTTTGATGCATTTCTCTATATTTTTTTACATTTTACCAATTTTATGCATTACCAAATCGAACGATTCGGTATGCCAAATTAGCCGTTGTTGGTCCCTATACTAAACAGTTCTATAACTTTATTGAGAAGAGGAAAAATAAAATGATAGAGTTAAAAGACAAACGAAAACACACTATATGCTAAGATTTGTTTTGGTAGAATATTGAAGTCTTTGTTTTTGACATGTGAAAACAAACGCGAGGTAATGGCGGTATAAAAGAACGATTCATCAAAACTTTTCAAACATCAAATATTTGTGGGAATCATGTTCAGATTACTTTTAAGAAACGCATTAAGTAAGTTAATTTATCATATTATTGTGCGTCAACAGTTTTAGAATGTTTGGATTTGAAAATTTTGTGCAGGTTTTGTTAGAATTTAAAACTTATTTCAAAATAGCAGTGGCTTGAAACCATTCGATATTTTTTGTACTTTTGTGACACAGTTTATCTTGCTGTTCTACCTGTGTTTTTATCGTATCTACCCATCGCTGAGCACTGTATTTAATTACTCATACGTGGAACCTAAGCACGATACATCAGTAATTTTGCAATACGCCAAAATAGACTCTATTTCATCTACGTATACACAGCTCAATAACCATCCATAGTAAGTTAACAACAGGATTAGAAGACAATTTTGCGGCACGTTACTGTATAAAGAACGGGTCAAGCTTAGTAAGTCACGCATGAAATTAGGGTTATCTACCGACCGACGAGAATTATTCAGGTTACGCTTAATAATGAACCTACGGAACCCTAAAAAGGTAGCCGGGTGAAAAGGTTCAGTGGAATCGATTTAATTGACTCGTTATGTAGGTATTGAATGTGCATCGTCGTTGGGTCGATAGTGAGACATTTGTGCTGATTTGGTAAATGGAGAGCTGGAATAGATGAAAAGATAATGGAAAGGTCAGGGTGATGTTTGCCGCAATGCTGATTATAGTCCTTTACCATTTAAGCTACTTATTTATTTTATTTATTTTACAGTTTTTGGAAAACTTACAGCTAAATACTTTTACACGATTAAGATAACAAAAATAAGGCCGATTACAAGTTTTCGCAGATAGAAGAGAGAATATACAACAAAAAAAATATTTAAGAAGGTAGACAGATTTTCATAAGTAAAAAAAACTATTAACTATATTGTAAATGTCAACTACTAACCAAGGGGTATCGTCGTGTTACCCAGTTACTGGGTTGTGAAGGTTAGATAGGCAGTCGCTATTCGGCTGCATCCGGCTACACTGGAAGCCGACCACCTTATACGAGTAGGTGGAAAATAGCTAGGTAGATTGATTAGTAGACCTCCTCGTATTAACAATTTCGTTGTGATGAAAGTTCATAAGAGCCATTTCCATAATCAGTAAGCTTGGAAAAGTAATTGCTGATCACAGTATATTGTCATCTATAAAAATTATGAAACAAAGTCGCTTTTCATGTCTGTTTGTGTGCGTGCTTATTTCTTCTAAACTATACAGTGGATTTTAAATCAGTTTGTATCATCATTTAAATAATTTTCTCTTGAAGATTTTTGTGTTAAATACATTATATTATTTTAACTAAAAATATGGTACAGAAATCTCGATGATTTGACTTAGTATCACATCAGTAGATAGACAGATAGAGTTCCTAGTTTGTCAAAAAGTTAACATTTCATTTGCATCAATCCACACATTAAAAACTGCTCAAAATGATATCGAGAGGGAGTGTAAAGTTGAGGAACTATGAAATAATGCTGTTATTGAAAGTGCAGTACCTCTTAATGAGGATTAAAAAGTTTCACTCTAGTTTGGAGGCGCTCCGTTACCACACCTGCTCGCAAATGTTAAATAGATTTATGCTTCGGAGGAAGGTAATGATCCATTTATGATATTATTTATGGACATAAATAAAAGTATGTTTTTTTATTCGCGATTTCCGGTTTTAGTACATCATTTAATTGCAAGGTATTATTCGCGATTTCCGGTTTAAGTACATAATTTAATTGCAAGGTAATTATTACGGAAATCAAAATCGAAATCAAAAGTCATTTTTTCAAATTAGGCTGAGAATCAGCACTTTTTGAACGTCAAAATCACATAAGACAGTCCCCCCAAAACGCCCGCCCTTCACCACTTCCTAGTGCTTTAGCTGGGAAGAAGAAGTGGCGGAACAAACTCCCCAGCACCACTGCTGTCTGTTCAGTTATAAGAACTGGATTCTATATAGTAATAAGTAATTAACATTACGAAACACAAAAATATTGAAATTATTTGCCATATTATGTCAGCTAGCATACGCCAATATTTAAAACTATACTCAAGCAGAAATAAATAAATTAAAAAACAAAAACGCAAACAGAACTTAATACATAATAAAAAAGCCTGCTGGCATAAAGGGCGTGCCCGCTTACCTAAGCAATGCTGCATTATGTTTATATGTATATAGCTGTAACTTGTAGCCACAAATGATAAACTAGGACCTTCGAAGTAAAATAAAGACACATTAATTAATAATATAAATCGCGAATAATAATAAAGAAAAAACCAAACTTTTATTTATGTCTATAAATATCATAAATGGCCAATCCATTATAAACCTTAGGTAAATCTTGGATTAATAAAAATCCATAAAAAAATACAATGTTGTAAAAAAAGGCGCGGACGGCCATGTCCGCGGTAGTAGAAATTATAAAAAAAAAAACTTGGATTACTAAAGGTTAATAAGTCTATTATTGAACATGTTTAGTCCCCGATGAAAGCAACGTGTGGAAAATAGACAAGCCGAAATATTTCTGCCGGACAATGCAGCCACTATATTGTGCTCCTGCTATAGGTATTATGCTGCCAAACAAAACAGTAAGAAATTATGGGTTATTTCTATAGATATTGAGAGCAGTGTTGGCCCAGTGGTACCAGCCCCGACTTACGAGTTCTAGGTCGTGAGTTCGAACCCAGGTAGGCACTTTACTTCGTATAATTAATTTCATCACCATTGCTCTCAAAACAGTGAAAGAAAACATCGCGAGGAAACCGTCATGTCGTAGAACCAAAAATTCGAAGAGATGTGACATCCATTACCCGCACTGGGCTTGCGTATTAGATTATGGCCAGCAGTAGGAACATTATAGGCTAATAAGCTTCTATAGATAGGTGTCCCAAGAGATAAATTGAATGCAATCACAATAATAACTTGAAAGATTAAAGATTTATCCAATAAAAAGGACAAGCCAAAGGCAAAACATGAAACATACGCCAGTGACAAAAGGCTACGGATCAACGATAATGAAATCAACAATCACGGCGGAGCACGACGACATGTTTTCCTCCAACGGATAAGGAGATAAGGGGTGTCACATCTTGTTTTCTTGAGTAAGCGAATAATCCCGAAAACATAATTCCGGAACATTTGTCGCAACGATTCCCTAATGAATACGCAACAGAAAGCTTCTATCCTCACAGTGAGCCAACCCTATCATGATTGAGAAGAATTACGTCAGCTATTACATAGAATAGGTCACTGTCCTTTATTTCAGAGAAAAAAAATATTTGGATTAATAATTCCTTTGTCCTTTCAATGTAAGCAGTTGTTGTGCAAACTCCCTTGTCTGTCGTTTGACCTCGTTACACAACGAAATATGTTTGAAAATTTCCAACACTTGGACTTAGGATCGCCATTACAAAGGAAGTTTGGCGGTAAAGTTGCGTTGAATATTTTGTAATTAAACTTTAGGAAAGGGCCTTTGTGTTTGAATGAAAATTTCGATACTTAAATACTTGCATAGTTGTCTCAGAGGTCAACAAGGAAATTGAATGAGCAGAGACAACTTTTGGGCAAGTGGGTAAGGAAAACACTTAAGCTCAATATTCTAGCTTAGATAATTATGACTCAGTTAACATTGTAGTTTGATAAAGTAATGTAATAAAAATAATTCACAATAAGACTTGAACTGTTCCAGAATTATTTTTCGAGAGCAAAGGAATATTATAACTTTATTAAAGTAAATTGGCATTTATTGGAAACATTATTGAGACACATTACTACACCTGGCGCAAATTAAAGAAAATACGCTTAGTTTCATTAAAAAAGAAAAGCAACAAAATACAACTGTTGACTACAACAAAGCCAATAACATAGCCAAACTAGCAACAGAAAAACAAGCCAAGTATTTCACAACACTTCGTACAAATCAAAAAATTTCGACGTAATATACTCCAATTTCTGACTCAGCAAACAAATGCGAGGATCGTAAAAAAACTTATACGACACTGACCCGTAACGACAACGAGATGACATTTGTTAGGGACAGGACGAACGCGTTCGTAGAGGCAGTAAAAAGCCCGGCTTACCGGAGCGCACGCACGAAACTAATTGCATTTCTGATTCCCTCTGAAGTAATTGTAATTAACTCGATCTGTGTAACGTTGTGGCCCGAAGGACGGCGATGGATGATAGGATGGATGCTGTTGATGGCGTGGAGTTTTTTGGCAATGTCATTGTCGGAGGGAATGTTTATTTTTGAGAAGATACTGCGGTTTGCCTTTTTGCATTTGAAAGTCACATTGTTGTCATCTATTTTAAGGCTGTGTATTGTGATTTGAAAGAATATAAGAAAGAATAATAACTGTTTTTAAACCCGCACTTTGAGTTCACGGAACTCTTTTAAATCTTTAAATCGGAATAGACCTTTGGTTAAGTAAGTATTATTGTTGTGTATGCTGAACGCTGTATTGCAGGATTTTATGACTGCAGCATTTTTATCCTTTTAGTGATGTGTCAAATATGTTTAAGCATATATTGGCAAACTTCTTAACCCAAAACCTAAATTTGCGAAACATTCTCGATCGCTGGCCATACACAGGTTAATAAATTCACAATCGTCCACTTCGCATGCTGACTGTACATCGGCAATAAATATTGTATTCCAATTTATACGCTGGAGAACCAATACACATTACGTAGATAGCTGTAAATTAGTTCAGTTTTCTTACTCATTTCATTCATAATATCAGTTACCTACTCATTATGGATTTATTTGGGTTATTTCGGTTATATTTAATTAGGTCATTGTTACAGGTTAACCCGGCGAGCATGTGGCAGGGTCTGACTTACCCAGGGGCGCACAAAACTATAGGTATTTTTTAAAGTTTGTAAGTTGCAACGTAGGTTCGCTGAGTAGTTGGAGCTAAGAGAGCGGGGCAGGGGACAGTGGCGTGATTGTCCTGCTGCGCGATGCGCCGAACGAGAAATACGAGGCTAAGCCTGTCTCGGGTACTTCAAAACCTTTTTTTTTAGGCTGGGAAATCATCAAATATCTTGTCCCGCGCTAGGCGGAGTGGGAGGGCGTGTCAGACCCTTACTGACTAAAACCCACCCGTGTTCCTTCAGTTGCCTGTGCCAGGGGCCACGGTAACTCTTTCGGACTTTCCCGCAACCCTGGCAGGCATCAGCCCTAGCGGACCCCGTCATTGTTGCTGACATCTCTTTGAGGTATGCGTAGAACACAACGCGCCGTCGAGCCGGAACTGGTTCTTGTCGGACGACGAGCTAGGGTACTTCATACCCTGCCACACACTTAGCTGTAGCTATCGTCATGCAACAACTTTCTTCTTGTTTTGTGTCATTCATTGTTTTTATTTGCATTTATTTTTAATTTCGATACATAAATAATTATGGAAAGCCAGGAAGAACGTATCAAGAGCGTTCTGGAGGAGCTGGCAGCTGATTCTTCAGATAAAACACGCTGGGAAAAGAAACGGTCCTCTGCAGCAAGTACGATGTCAACTTTGTCACTGAACAGGAAGCCTAATGACCCAGAAGACCACTTACTTATGAGATATGTGGCTACTGTCCAAATATAGAAGATAGGAAAACAAAATATTGTATCACATGTGGTAAACCTATATGTCGAAGCACAAACAATTTCCTCTCCAAAATGGCATTGTTCCTTAATCAAGTTCCTGACGCCAAAGAAGGGTTATTCTTGTTTTTTATTTTAGTGTTCCAGTTTACAGCAAGAAGTTGTTTCGAAGAAAAAATATTTTAAGTTAGTTTGGGCGATTTTTGTGTAGTTAAGATTTTTTCGTGCAAACAGTGTTTCTTTTTAAAAAATCATAACTGCTATTCTAACCTTCATTATTTTTTTTTAAATATTTGTTCAGCTTTCCCATGTGACTTGTGGGTCCGTTTTTTTTTGTATGTTGTCCTCTCTTGGTTATATATCGTAATACAATCTATGTAACTATTATAAACAGCAAATTTACACCCTAAATCGATTTAGCGTGTAATAGCCATTTCATACAAATGTCAAAATAATTATGACCGTTGTGATTTTAATATTCGAACAATATAAGTCGGTAGTCAATTTGCTCAGCAATCCATTTTCTAGCAGAATCTGTCCCAATCACAAATATGGCTCTATTTTCATGGACGATCTATGTACTGAGCACAGGAGTAAAAAGGTGGAAGCAAGGAAAAACGGAATGAATCAGCTGATTATCACCCGGGTGTGTCGTAAAAGTTGACTGACGGAAAGGGTCACACTGCTGTACCTAATAATAAAGAGGCGATGAGTCGGCAACCCACGTAGAGAAATATTATCAGCTCAGGCAACACCGTTATTATATTATTTGTATTTCCTTTGTTGTGGGTACCTACCAACAAAAAAGTAAAATCTTTATTTATTTTAATAGAGGCAATTAATTTTAAGTAAATTCATTCTGATTTCCAAAACCCCAAAATGCATTAAAATTTACATTATTATTCAAATCTAATCAAGAATCAAATTATTTATTTCCTTGCAAACATGGGTATAGGTGGTTTTATAATAAAGTTCTCCATATTTTACCGTCACAAAGGTTTCAATTCCAAATAAGAAATTAACAATAAGTGTCAGATCATTGGAATTACAATATAAATATTATTAAAAATTTCAGCGTGATAATAAATTAAATTAAATAGGTCAATGAGAGGATCGCAATAATTATGTCAATCAGAATAACAGTATGTCAATCAGTTACTGAATCATCATTAAGAAAATCGTCAATCGTGTAAATAAGTTTTCATAATTAAAAATTCGTTAAGCGCCCTTTTAAATTCTAATATACTCATATTTTTTATAATGTTAGGTACTATTTATGAGTGTTATTTAAATAACACAAAAATTAAAACAACTATAAGTGAACTATAACTTTTACTTTTCATTTAAACCTGCATGCAGTATTTACAAAAAGTATTTATAAAATTCTACAAATTCATTCCCATACTGACTATAAGTATAAAGGATATCTTACATTGTAATTACATTGTACGTGGGCTAATATACCATATAAAATAATAGTAATGGATGATTCGGCCATTTTAAATTCTCCAACACTTTGCATTAAATCGTATGCTGACAGTTTTGTGAGTGGTTCAGGTTAAATGTTGAAAGCGATTTTATTGTAATTAAAAATCATAGATTTGAAGAAACTTGCAGAAAATTTACTTTACTAGTTTTTACGATATATGGTAGATGATGCTTTCTCATTCATGATTCGTGAATTAATCAGCACCCTAATTGCGGATCATACTTTCAATCACAAAACGAATAGTTTTGAAGGATCCATCCATTATTTAATCCATTTATTTATTTATTTTATTAGGTCTACCAACAATTGTTTACACTAATTTATAAACAAAGATAAAACATGCGTTTAAACTCTACACAGTGCAACAATTACTTAAAGGTAAACACCACATGGACAAAAAAGAAAACAATAAAAAGTAATTTCGTAAGCTACATATTGCACAAGTAAACTAAGTTAGATATATATGTATTTATAAATAACATAACTAAATGCATTGCTTCATATGTCCGAAAAATTTGTCCGCTCAACAACGTAATTATCGTAATGAATGTTGTTGAACGCATGAACTGTCAAAATGAACGCCATTGCTACTGTTAGTCTGTTAGGCAATTCTGTACTCATTTCTTCGTTCTATATTATCAGCTTATAGAAACCAGTTGGACATAGGCCAATCTCACGTCATTTAACTACTTTCTATGTATGTAAGTATGTGTGTCTTTTCTTTCTTTGTATGTGCTGTGCTGCGTTCTGTGTTGCTTTCTTTGTATGTTGTTCTGTGTTCTTTGTATGTGTTTCTTTCTATGGCTGTTCTTTCTTTGTATGTTTGTTGTTCTGCTTTCTTTGTATGTTTCTTTTTATGTTGTCATTTTCTAGCTCCTACCAGCCACCAAGCGCAGATCGTGCTATTATACTTAGTTCATAGTAAATGATTACCTTGTACAAAGAATAGCTATTGAGGCTAGGGAGCAAGGTTAGTAGCAAGTCTGACTGCACACTGGACCATTATATTTTCCTCACCCGTGGAGGCTCGTTTAATCCACTCATCACTTGCACCCCATACCATGCAGCTCTGTAGCTCGTCTCTTCACGCGCCGGCTGCTACATTATTCAAAGAAACCCTCGCCATAAAACTCGCGCCGGTCGGTACTGAATCGTAACATGGACGTCTAAGGATGTGACCACAAGCTTGCAATAAACCGTTAACTGGCCAGTGCCGATTTCACAGGTATAGAATTTACGATCGCCGTTTTCGGTTTGCGGCATTTATCTATCTTTTTGTTGGTTAAAGGCCATCAATTGGGTTCGGATAATGTTTCGGTTTAAAAACGTGTTCCTTTTAGTGGGATGTGTTGGTTTTGTACAAGGATAAATTAATAATGGGCGGTGTCAGTAGGGTTAGTCCTTATTGATAATGGGCAATTACTATTTAAGATGACTGGGCAGTGGGATTTTTGTCGGTTGACTATCAATTTTTTCCGAATGATTCATTTCAGCATTTTCAATATTGCCAAAATATCCCACTGAATAATAACACCACAGCTATAGTCATAAAAGCTACTTACAGTATTGCTTAATCAGCAATAAAAACAATACTTTTCGATAATCGAATAAGGAAAAAAGCTAATAGATTCAATATCCTCCCCCAATATCATTTGCCTCGTGTACGCGTAAATAAATAGACAATAACATATACATTATCCAGTTAATGTAATCCGCTATAATAATCCGCTTACAATTTGTTTTGACAGCCCTGATTAAGTAAACCACGGGTTATAGAGTAGGCGGAGCGGGGCGGTATATTTCTGGCAAGTTTGGTTTTCCACGAAACTGAATGAAATGTTTATCGTTCGTATGCCTTCGGGGAGTGGAGACTAAATTACAATCATTGGTCCAAAATGCATATACCTACGTCACCGTATTTCGAAGCTTTCTGCTTGATCTGGTCGCGAATAAACAAATACTATCTACACTATATTAATAATATTATAAAGAGGAAAGATTATTTTGTTTCTTTTTATGTTTGTAACGAATAGGCTCCGAAACTACTGAACCGAGTTAAAAAATTATTTCACCAGCTACATTATTACGGAATAACAAAGGCTACAATTTATTTAAAAACAAAATTGGGATCCGTAAGATAATTGCAATATTGTAACCCAAGGTAGAAAACCCATGGAGGTCTGCCCGGCTTGGGCGGAGCACTGCCGTGCCCTCGTGCAGGCGATTGGCGGTGGCGATCTCTCGCGTCCGGCCCTGGTCCAAGCCATGGTACGGAGCGAGAGGGCTTAGGAAGCCGTCATCTCCTTCTGCGATGCAGTAACGTTCGCGAAGGAGGAGGCGGAACGCGTGAGGGAGAGGCAAAATTCGCGCCCTCACGCCCCTAGCCGCCGCAGGAGACGCCCTGGGCGTCGGGAATCGCAGGCCGATTCCCGGTCACCGTAGGCGCGGGCTTGCAAATGGCGAGCAATTTGCAGCTCGCCGTTCGATATGGACCAGGCCCGGGTCGACGGCGCGTTATGTTCCACGCGCGCCTCAAAGAGATGTCAGCATCAATGACGGGGTCCGCTAGGGCCGATGCCTGCCAGGGTTGCGGGAAAGTCCGAGAAGGATACCGTGGCCCCTGGCACAGGCAACTGAAGGAGCACGGGTGGATTTTAGTCACTAAGAGTCTGACACGCCCCCGCGCTCTGTTCAGAGCGGGAGAAGTTATTTGATGATTTCCCACTCTCAAAAAAAAAAAAAGGTAGAATACCCAAAATTGTTTTTGGCGTGCGCTGCGAAAACTAAAAATGATAGAATAAAATAATTTACGACAGGTTTATAGGTAATATACAAACACACACAACATATCCATCTATTATAGTTAAGTCACAATAACAGCTTTTGTGTTCTAAAATTTGATTACAATGCAGGCTAATTACAATTGGTTCCATTCGCGTCATGGTATGAACCATTATCCAAATAAGTTATTTCATCACCAGGACTATTTTTTTTCAAAGAATTTCGAGACAATGTAGCCACCGTCATCACCGGACCCGCAGCCGCCGCCGCCGCGCGCCGGACAGCTCGCACACATTCCACGTATCCCAATGATACCGACAGATTTGCCTATTTCGTTTAAGAGGCTGCAGGCTGCTTGTTCCCGGTTAAAGTTTCATTTGCTTTAACAATAAATAAGTTCCAAGGACAAACCTTTTCACTGGTCGGCATCGACTTGAGAAAATTGTGTTATTCTCACGGGCAATTGTATGTTAGCCTGTCCCGCGTGGGGTCTTCGGAAAATCAGTTTGTTTTGCTTCAAACGAATACCACTTCAAATATAGTTTACAGAGAAGCCTTGCAATGTTTTGACACATTACGCTCATTTTCTTTCTTTTTACATGACTACAGAAAGGTTATATTTTTTTTTTACGCTTTGGTATCAAAATTTTTATTTTTTTTGGCGATTGAATGAGTCATGTCAAAACTATTTTCATTGTGTCTTCCATGACATTGTACATTGCTTCTGCGATAGTAAAATCCTTCTCTTAATTTAATATTAAAATTGTGAAGATGTGTGTGTTAGTATGTAAGTATGTTTGTCCCCGTTTCACGTAAAAACTATGGTAGGTACCGATTGCGATGAAAGTTTGTAAGTATTCATATAGCAGGAGTTCTCTTGTAACTTTTTATCCCGAAATTTTCCCAAAGAATCGACTCTTACGCGGGTGATACCGCGGGCCACAGCTCGTATAAGATAAAAATGAAAAAAAAGACAACATGAAATTCCATATTCAGTGTTTTCACGATGGTAATAATTTTCTAAAATACAATATTTTTTTGTGTGGCCATCGTTTCGTTGATGTAATTTTTTTACTAAATCGTCAGTGTTATTAGTGGTGGCCCAGTGGTAACGGCGCGGCCGCGACTTACGATTGTAGGTCGTAGGTTCGAACCCAGACAGGCCCTTTACTTTGTGTAAATTATTACATCACCACTGCTCTCAAAACGGTGAAAGAAAACATCGTGAGGAAACCGGCATGTCCTAGAACCAAAAATTCGAAGACATGTGACATCTACCAACCCGCACTGGACCCGCGTGGAAGATTATGGCCCTCTCCCTCTCACAGGAAGGAGGCCTGTGTACCAGTAGTGGGAACGTTATAGGCTGGTTATGCTGTTAGTGCTATTATTGGGACTGTACTTACACTGACGATTTAGTCATCAGGTCATAACTGTCCACCAAAAAATTTCGAAGGTATTTTATGAATTTTCGGCAATAAGCCCTCGTGACCGTACCCTAACAGGGAACTGAAACTATGGCCGCTGAAAACCGAATGAAATTCAAAAGCGCACTGTGGTGTGTCTCACTCAATTTGAATATTTGTAAGCGGTAACTTTTTCAATATGAATTTTACGTACGTTTAAAACGTCCATGTCGATATCACATATATCGAACAATTTACATAATAACTGTACATATGGAATCCAGTTGAAATAATTTTGCTGCTGAATGAACAGAATTCATAAATAGTGTCCATTAATTTAGTACTAAAATACAAAATTGTAGCTAACCAATTAAATGTAATTGGTTAGCTACAATTTTGTATTTTAAATAAAATAATGTAATGTTAAATCGTCAAATCTCAATCGTTTCAGTTTTCAGTTGTAATGCCATTGACTGGGATCAGTCAATGGCATTACAATTTACCATACCAACACTAAAATTCAAACAATGAATCACTCACTCACTTTTGATAGAAATAATCAGCTTAGCTCACTTGATTATTGTTTCTAGTTGTATGAGCGTTATTATATACAACGTGTTGTTTTGCATCCTCGTCAAATTTCAGGAGGCTGTTATGAAAGACATAAATAATCAAATAAAATTACGATCCTGCTCAATAATTAATACATACTTGTTTTTTTTTTGATATTTAAGTTTGACAGTATTTCAGAATACTCTACTTTCAAAGAACAGAATCGTCCCGTTGCGTATACCGTAGGCAGTGTCGTACGACTATGTCGCTGTGTGCATGCGTTACAGTTACAGCGCAGTTACAGGGCGGTACCACACGGACTCTACACATGCCGATTTCCGAAAATTACAAAATTTAAAAATAAATACCTACTTATTTTATTATTGATTCGTGTCGAGAATCATTAGCATAGTTACCTCCTCGAATTTGACGAGGATGCAAAACAACACCTTGTATATTATGTAATATGCATGGCCCCATTTTAATAAATAATAAAATTCCAAATTCCCTTATGAAAATGAATATAATATCATTCAAGAGAGAATTTTAAAAAAATGTTAATTAGTAAGGGATATTATAATGTTACAGAGTTTTTGAATGACAAATTTTGAACTTAGATTTAATTAGTTTTATTGTTTTAATTATTATTATTTGTTGACTCTATTTTTGTATTGATTGTAATTGGGTATTTGAATTGATTGAATTATGACTATAATTTAATTATTTCCTAATTTTATCATTCCAATTACTTACCTACATATTATCATAAACTGTTTTGTACGCCGAATATGGCAAAATACGTTGAACCGGCAATTTTAAACTCGTTTCCATCCATATGTGCATATATATGTATCATGTTACACATGTTTATACAAATAAATGAATCTTGATCTTTATTGTCACACGGCTGTGATCATCAGGTTCAGGAGGACATCAACATTAGGTTGTGGATACCCGATGAAATAACGATCGTAATTTCATTACGACACACCAATTTAGATGTTTCATACAAGTAAGAACCCAAATCTATACAAATTATACGAGTGATAAACACAATTGACTGACCAGTTGGTGCAGTTGGTAGCGACCCTGCCTTCTGAGCCGCTGGTCCCGGGTTCGATCCCCGGACAAGTCAAAAATTTGTGTGCATGAACATGTCAGTTTGACCTGTGTCTGGGTGTGTATATGTATATATGGATGTATATCAGTCATCAGGTTACCGTAGTACAGACTCTACCTAGTTCAGGACCTGAAGACCTTGTGTGGATGTTGACTATTATTTTTTTTTTTATTATATGGCAGATAGATACATAGATAGATAAACCATTTATTCAGTGCACACAAAAGCACAATTAAATTATAACAAATGACATGAACATAAAAACAAGGTGCCAACATACAAAAAATTAAAAATTCAAACATAATTATAAAAATTAATTGACACTATGACATACTATAAATGAAAATAGTGAATATACAAAGTGCGGTGTGCGTCTCAAGGTTGCACCAAATGGGAGTCCAGCTCAGCATGTGTCAGGCAAGTGTACCTGACGCTGTTATTCTGCTGGATCCCTGCAGTGACATACGGACGTCGAGCGGACGAGATATATTGGTGTTGTGACAAAGTGTTATGTGCGGAGTGAAATTATGTAAGTATAACCGCAACGTGAATTATGTATATTACAGCAAAGTTTTGCATTGGGTAACGTTCTGGTTCGTTGATGTGTTGATTGTGTTTTGATGACTTGATTATAATATAAAGATATAAATGTGTCTAATCTTTAAATTAATAATTTTATTATAATTATGGTGGCGTAGGTGCGAATAAAATAAAGGGTTTGGCTAGTCTAACATTATGTTCGACTGACCGGTTGGTGCAGTTGGTAGCGACCCTGCCTTCTGAGCCGCTGGTCCCGGGTTCGATCCCCGGACAAGTCAAACATTTGTGTGCATGAAAATGCCTGTTTGACCTGTGTCTGGGTGTGTATTATAAGTAAGAATATCGGCCATCAGGTTACCGTAGTACAGGCTCTGCCTTTTTCGGGACCTGAAGACCTTGTGTGGATGTTGTCTCATATTATTATGTTTACGATAAATAAATAGAGGCTAATTACATGTGTATTATACTTAATAACGAATTCTGTCATGAGATATTAACTTTATGTATATTTAGAACGATCTCTACTTTTGGGCGAATTTGATAATAGCTATTTAATTTTAATCATAATTCACCCATAAGCCAAAGTCATCACTGTACATAAATTGTTTGCAAGTAGTGACTACGCAAACGAGTAAGGTTTTCTTCCAGCCAATAGTAGCATTACGTCACCGACCGCAGTAACAGACTCTGATGGATACCCTTATCTATATCTATCCAATAAATTACTTACAACTCTATTCGGCTTTAATTGTTTTGTATCCAGGCACGATTTATGACTGTGGTCGCAACATTTTCCGCGGGATTTCACTATTCCGATGGAAGTTGTGATTTGATGGATAACAGTTTTCGGAATGAAAACGGCTCCATTAATATTAGGAAAATCAATATTTAAAGACTAAACAGCTATTTTGAATGAATGGTTTATAATATTTTTGTTTTCGGATTGTTTGACTGGTCTTAGTGGCAATTTCACCAATGAAATTGAACGCCATCTGCACATCTAAACCACGTTCAAGAGCTGTCAGTGTCAATATACCACAACAATAATAATAATAATAATATGAGACAACATCCACACAAGGTCTTCAGGTCCCGAACTAGGTAGAGCCTGTACTACGGTAACCTGATGACTGATATACATACTTATATACATACACACACCCAGACACAGGTCAAACAGACATGTTCATGCACACAAATGTTTGACTTGACCGGGGATCGAACCCGGTTTCAATGATGATAATGATAGAATCTTCTGAACGCGGTTTAGGTGTTCTGGTCGAGTACAGTTTCATTGGTGAAATCTGCTCTTAATCAATGTTATTTCGTCATCGTTAACGGTTATTTTAAAAACCTTTGGAAAGGTCCAGCTATCATATATGCCAAAATCTAGGCCTATTTTCTGTGGTGCAAATCAAATTTGCCTAGATTTGCAATTGCTTGGATTTGCAACTGGGCTATTTCAAAATGTATAACCACATTGTTTTGTAAAATAATTAAAGACTTGGGCCCAAAACGCTCAGTCAGTAACGACTGTGTCTTTGATATGTGCATATTTGTTATCCACGCGTTTTATTTAATTGGAAAAGGCTTTATGACGTCACGGTCGCCATCTGACAGCGGGCCGCTCAGCAAACGAGCGTTTAGTAACAGTCGTTTCACGAGTTGATGGAGCCTCAGTCTGCGCGCAGTTTTTAACGAGTCTACAACTGTCTACAAGTATTCACTTATAGTCTGTGAATGAGGGTAACGAGAAAGAAAGAAAAATATGTTTATTTGTCACAGAAAGATGTGCATACAAAAAAGATAATTCTCTCTAATAATTTGGAAAAATAAAGAGTCAAATGATCTATAATCACGAGCACAAAACAGAAATAGTCGTCAGCTGCACGTCATGACAAGTATCAACGTGTATAAGTCATAACTATTTTGTAATTCCTAAATCAATTTGTTTGTGGCAGCTAAGTACGTAAATTAAAGGAAAGTTATTCAATGTGTCGAATATGATTTGAAATGAGATTCTTTATGTATTTTGAAAATATGGACGTGCTTATTTAAACGAATATTATACTAATCTGTATTATTTCCTACATATTGATCCTGTTAAGATTTTGTGGGTTTAGTTTTTAACGCCTAACGATTCGTCAATTTACACATTTTTAACAAAAATCTTTTAAAATATCACGTGAAATTACTTGAGGGATATTTTTTTACTACAAATGAAACATAGTACGACTCTTTCTTAAGTGATTTTCTTTGGAAGACGTGTCACCATGAATATGACTCTATGCTAGCAATGATCACTCTGGTCAAATTAAAAAAGCAATCCACACAAAAAGGTTTTTAATAAATACATTCTTCCAGGATGATCACCAAAACTGTTACAAAATGTATTCAATTGGTTTAGAAAAACTGTCGAATTGATGGCACCATTCATTGAAGATTACAAAACTCGCGAAAGAAACACACCAGTTGTTATACACCTTTTCGTACATAAAACTTCTTCGTACAAAGTTTGTAAATGAGAGCCACTGCGGACCTTTGCGTTTTCAAGGAAAATTATTTTAATATTGACCAAAGTTTACTTCGGTGATTTCTTTATTTTTGTTCCGCAGTAAATGGTATGTTGTTATAATTTAGTTACGATTAACTTTCTGTTTCTTTCAGGAGTACTTTACTCTCGAGGTTTTAAACGGCCTGATTTTATAACATGCTAGGAAACGAGTTTTACTTTTGGTATGAAATTTTGCTGTTTGCGGTAGTGCGCAATGTAACATACACAAAACATTGTGCTTATGAGTGCATGCATCGGTACATGGGCCGTGGGGGTATTTAAATTTGTATTGTAACATTTAAAACTTGCTTTCGTACAAATAACGTCAGTAAAAGTTGAAATTTTGACCTACAATATCTCCGTAACCAGAAGGTTCAATACAAAAAAATGATAACAAATACGGTTAGTACAAGTGATTCTCGGCTTTGTTAAGTGTCTCTTTACACCCGTTATAAAAAAAAAATAAGTAGACTTCATACCGAATTTCAGCCATGGCCGCCAATCTCAGCGGAAACTAGCCATCGACGCGGGAGATATTATCGTGCACAAGTGTATTCGCAAACACTGGTGCACTCACTCTTCCCTCACTCTCATAGTTTGATATGACGGAGAGAGATGCATGCTTAACCTGCTTTCCGAGGCACGGGGCTTATCACACTGCCGACTTCCAAACTCCGGGATGTTACTGAGAAATTATTAATTAAAAAACCCAATAACACGTTGCACGACCCACGCTCAACAGTCACGCTTGCGGCCATTAGACCAACGGGGCAGTAAAAAAAGTACCTTAGTTCATTATCACGTATAGATTATGCACCGAGGGGCTAAAGTTGTGTCTTATGTCACGGGCGTCATATTGAATCTCGAGCGCAATGAAGGATTCGGGATTTAACTCCCGAGCGCAGCGAGGGAGTTAAGAGTTTAACTCACGAGCGAAGCGAGGGATTTAATACAAGAATCCTTCATTGCGCTCGAGATTCAAGCTAGCCCAAGGCAAAGACACCTTTAGCCCAGAGGAGGATACTCTGCTTTTTACACCTACTGTGAGAAAATAATAACCATATTATGTCTTCGAAAACATGGCAACGATATGAAGAAGCAGTCGTTATGATTTTGTAGGAAATCGAGAATATCATCCACGCGTAGTAAGGGCTTCGAGAATAGCTTTCCTCTTTCTGGCACCAAAGGGTGTTTGTTAGTACTATACTGCCAATTTAGCTGAGCATGTGAGATTCCAAATTCAAATCACATTATTGACCAGCGGGTATAATGAAATCCAGTACAACATTATTGACCGGCTGTGCCCCCGGCCACTAATAACTCACTTTGGGTTAAGGTTGCTTGACATATAATTTGACATTTTTGAGCAGGTGGTGTGAAAAAATATTTATCGCCCTAATCCAAGTATTTATTAAAGTGATGTTCCGAAATATTGACAAAGCTTTTATTCACAATAACAAACATGTAGTGGTTACTACTGCTAGTTTGTTTATTTATCCCTTATAAACTAATTGTAGCACTACACATTACTGAACACATTGCTTACCCACATTCATTTTTATAATCTTCGTTTGTCAACGTCAACTGTCATGTCACATTGACGTTTCGTTCTGTCATAGACAACAAACGAGGATTGCAATAATTATCTATTGCTTACCATGACAAACAAATTAAATATCACCACTCTTACTTATCTTCTTCTTCTATCGTTTATCTATAAAAATCAATGCCACTTTTCGTTGTGATTTTATAACTCAAGAACGGATGGATCGATTTTGATAATTCTTTTTTTAGAATATTCCTTGAAGTACGAGGATGGTTCATACGGAGAGGAAATAAAAAAAAAAATGTTAGGCGGTACGAAGTTCGCGGGGTCAGCTAGTTAATTATATTTACAACACACACGCTATCTTAAATATCATATTTAACTAAACAAACAATTGTTTACACTACACTATTATTATATTGTTTACACTACATCATAATTGGGTCACGTACTTACCTACTTATTATCATTGAGAAAATGGAACGTGCGTTCGACCGTAAAATGAAATATCACGATGTTGCATTTTTCCATACCTAGAAGCAAACGACCTCAGGCGACCTTGCCAGTTGACTAAAATGCAAAGGTAGGTATATAAGGTCCAGCGAATCGAACGCACGTCCCTTATTCCGCTGCAACTCTTGGCCAGAATATCTCCTCAATTAGCTCTCAATTTAGTTATCTTTGTGTCCAAGTAATCTGTTTTGTTTGTGCAAGTTTGTCCTCCGTCTCTTAACGTGTATTGTGTATATTATAATAAGGAAGTGCCGAAGTAGGCAGTAATACAAGCCATATAACTCCCAAGTCGTTTATTATTGTACTCTACCCCATAACACTTCAAACACAACAAAAACCAACGAAGTAGGCTCTTCAAAATTACGTAGCCTTGTAATCATTGTTAATGCTATTTATACCTCAACTATTGTTAAGTATGATTTAGAAATAAACAATCTTATTGTCTTTATACCCAATCAAACCTCATCCTAATTTCAGTTCACGACTCAGCATTAATACAATTAGTTTGCCTCATTTACACAATTAAACTTTTTAAAGAAATGGTATAAAATCCTTGCACAACATACCATGGAAAGTTCTGAAAACGGCACTTTTCTGTTAGCATAAATAAAGAAAGCATGTCTGTTGCAAGGATGAGCCAATTTCATATTCGCAGCTTTCGAGCGGTTCCTTGTAAAATAAATCGTTTTAGTCAAAGAGTAAAAATAAATAGAGGAAATAGATGGGTCAAGTGCAGTGATTTACGTACCAAACATGCTAAGATGCTTAGGCCCGTTTTCACTAAAACTAGGTGATACTTAAATTAACGCTTGATTGACGTGTAAAAGTGTTTGTTCAAACCTACTTACAGAAATAAAATCATTTATCATTTATCAATGCTTGAATAAAAGCGCACTGTTAGATTTTCAACGCACGGCGCTAGTGTAATAAAATTTAGGCGTGCATTTAAATGTTTCCTTGTGATCGTTCAAACGGGAATTACACACTCTGCCCTAAGTGTGCTCGTTTTGATTTGTACCTTTATGTTGGTCACAGAATTTGAAGATTACTAAATCGTTCTGAAAGTTTGCTGTAAAATCCTATCTTATCTGAACTTATTTTATTATGAGTGACTAAACAAACTATCTCTCAAGTTACTTGACATTGGAGCGACAAAAAATTGTACAAGATTTAAAAAACCGACTAATTGCGAGTACGACGTCGCACGCGCAAAACCCAACACCGCAAGGCAAAATACATAGAAAAAACAGTTCCTTGTTTGGAGACCGCCTTTAATTTCTTACTTTATTTTTTATTATTCGTTGTTATAGCGGCAATAGAAATACACTCTGTGAAAATTTCAACTTTCTGTCTACCTATTTATTGTTCATGAGATACAGCCCGCTGACAGACAGATGGATGGACGGACGGACAGCGCAGGCTTAGTAATAGGGTCCCGTTGACCCCCTTTGGGTACGGAACCCTAACAAGTACTTGAAAGAGGCCTATGAAACGGATTGAAAGCCACTACTCTGTTTATCGTTTTATAAATATTAGACGTCATGTTGCGTTGGTACTCATTGATATCACTTTTTTTTGCTGTTGTTTTATATTGTTGTTGCTGTTGCTGCTTGCGCCCATGTACCCAGATTGGGTCTTAAGTTCTGAAACGTTCTTAGTGAATAATTGGTAGTAAAATCTTTTAAATGTTGTATTTCATAGCATAATAAGATAGAATAGGTATAGTTCTAGCCTAGACATCATATTGTATGTACTAGAAAGCTATTAAAGATGAAATTGAGTCGTTTTTCATTTAACCCACTGGTCGCAACCTTGTGAGCATCAAAAGGGTGGGACGTATATAGTTTCCCTATAGTTTTTTGGTACGTCCAGGTAGCCTGGACCGAGACCTAGCCCTGGATGTAATTTTTGGACCTGTGGTCAAATGGGAAGTCCACCTTTTTGATGAGCACAGGTTGGGAGCAGGGGCAAAATAGTACGTTTTTTCTTACAGTCTTCAGAGGCGCTTCACGCCCTGAAAAATCTAGATGTAACTATGAAAATACTAGATTTCTTTAGTTCGATAGACCTACTTTAGGTACCCGTTTAGAAATTGAGTATCGGTTCAGGGGTTTCGCAGGAAATCCACCTGACAGACTGGATAATAGTAATTTTTCATCCGTTTTCCCCTTTGTAATGAAATAACTTTTCAGCTGAAAGACACACAGTCGCTCCTGTAGTGTCAATAGATAGGGGATTACGCAAGGAATCCGGTTATGTATGACATGTCTGGATAGGGTGCCTAACTAGGGAGTTAACTGTGAGAATGCTTGTAAACGTAATAAAAATAAACGTAAAATCAGGGAGAAATTCGCGGTCCTCGTTACGGTAAAGATTCGAGCCACTTAAGCGGGCGCGTCACGACCGCTAATTTCGTAGTCATCAGCAAGGAACTTTACGGCTCAAAATACGTCTTCAAGTGAACCCCTCAAAAGGACCCGAATCGCTCCCTGAACACTTAAAGAACTTTCAACTTGGTGTTATTATTTTTCAACCCCTTTCATGTAAGTAAGTACCCCGGAACACGAAGACATCAGTACGAAGCCACAGTCGGGAATCTTGAAGATACCTGGAACTTATAGGTGTAGGACGTCAGCGCCGCTGTGGATTGGGAGACGCCCGACCTCATACCGGGATAGCCCTGGTTGGGTATTACAACCTCCCTCACCCTGGAGCCCAGCGATCACGCCCGTCCGGCACAATTTTTACATTACAATAGAAGTGATTCTAGTCGCCCCTTCCAAAAGGTAGGCTCATATGGAGAAGAATGGGCAAGAAACTCCACCGTTACGCAATTCTTTTTTTTTATGTCATCTCGTAGTTGGCCTTGAGAGGCCGTGACTACTTAACCGGTCTTACTTGTGGTGCCTTTGAGCGAACTCAAAGCCTCCAGCCAGGGGCTTAATATTATTTAAAATGTGAAATTTTAAAGAGGTGAAGTGGGTTTGTATTAGTGGGTTATCTTCTACCGCGTGAACTACTAATCCAATTCATAAAATTCTTTTTCTTTCTTTTTTCTCGTTTTGTGAGTCAAATTACCGATTTATTTATGCTCAATATTATTAATTATAATTTAATTTGAATAATAATAATAATTTATGTACCTATCCGAAATTTGTATACAGGTTAAACTTAGCGATCCTGACATTAGAAATAGATTTTATTAAATTGTACCTAAGTTTTACAAATAAATAATTTAAATTTGAAGCTTCAGTATTGCTAAGTGTCGTGGATATTTTATGTTATAACAAGAAATTTCACGCGGACAAAGTCGACGGCTGAAGTTAGTCAAACATAAACACGAGACCTTCTAATGTTCTCTTGAGACACCGTCTTCACTCAAACGAATTTACCTCAAATCCTATACAGAGTGAAATTAAATTAGATACCGAAACTCTGCAGACGTGATGGGTATCTATATCTAAACATAATAAAACAAAAAGGAAATTAATTTGATAATTTTTTTTTGTACCTCTACGACCTCTGTTAGTCTATTAACTTGAAATATCAGTTTTTTTGTGTAAACAACATGACAATAATTTTTTTCAACTCATTCTTCAAGTAACAACCAGCGGTCGTTGACCACAATTTTTTTTCTTTTGTCGTTATTTAATATTGAAATCCATCACGTCTGCAGAGTTTCGCTAGTTAATTTGATTTGACTATACTAGTACTACTAGACTAGTAGACCAGTAGTTTGGCTAGACTATGCAGCCAGCCAAACAACAGTCGTATCTCTCTTCTAAACTTAATCTATGGCCAGAGTAGTTTGAACGCTAGTCGTGGTTCGAGAGCTAAGTAAATAGAGCGCACTCGCCAACTTATTCCGAACTTGTGCATAGGTACGTTGCGACCGTTGCTTGCAATAAATTTACTTTTTTAGCATATGTTTGCTTATGCTAAATCGTGTACTTTTGGGAATTGGTATTTGTAATTGCATTAAAGTGAATTGTTTGTGGACTTAGAACGGTTTCTGTTTTTATGCTAGCAAGTTTTATTTAGTCAAAAAAGAATGCTGTGTCGATGTAAATTCATTTCCAATTTAGTTTGTGTTTGAAAAAGTTGGAAATGAGTTTGTAATAACTTCATTCCAAACATACTCTTTTAATAAATAAAGTATATTCTTAAACTCGCAAAACATGACTTCCTCAATTATGTTTGATTACATTACCTATCCATCCAAAGCCGTGAATGTACTTTACCGTCTTTCAATCATAAATACACTGAACTACACGACGATAACTTGAAAATGTTCAATGTCAATTCATAATAATTCTGTAACAAGATGAAAACATTTTTTCCACGTTCCGTACAGTATACTACTTGCTTATATTACGGGAACGTCAAATACCGAAAGAAACTTGCTGTACCAATTTCGAGGGCGCATATTAAGGTCCGTCCTTCACACAAATCTGAACCATACTCCATCAAGGGAGAGGTGAAATTTGCATGGTGGAGGTAAATATTTTGCCCGCCTAACACTCTAAAAACAATATTTAGAGACGGGGCGCAGCTCTAAGACAGAGAATGATTGTGACGCATGGTTCTCGTGACCCTCATAACTCGAATAGAGAATCCAATCCAACGGGCGCACCTTTTTACTTATTTTCCGAAATTGCGCTTCGTTACGTCAATGCGTAATGGTCTGCATCGGTATGAAATTGAATTTTATTATTGGGCTATCAGTTTTTACGAATTGACGATGGCGATAAATGGGCTCGTTTTTGGTCAATATTATTGTGTGAGGGTTGAGTGGTTAGACAGTTATATTAGCTTGTGAATATTGACATATCTGCTTCTCCTCTCTTTACACTGATACTGGACAATATGTTTTGTTGGTGTAAAGCAAACATTTTTATAAGTTTTTGCATGGTTTCTTTGAACTAAAATAAAACAGTAATCATAATAATTTGGGCAGCGGTGTAACAAATTGTTTACATAATTTGTATACCTACATTTTTGGCAAAAAAATTATTCTGATTCTGATTCTGAGATGTCGCAAGTTCAAGCACCATTTCCCTATTAACGTGTTACACACTCGTACTTCTTTCCAAGTATATTTAGCCAAGTTGGAGGCTTTTTTTTCTAAAGTTTAACTTTTGAGGAAGTTAAAACTTAGTCTTCGCTATTATTATTTTAGAGGAAGCATTAAAAGTTACCGTACATTAAGTATCGTGTCCATGGAGGCTACTCCATGGATACGATACTTAATGTACGGTTATAAAATAATCATTGTTTATCAAATTGACTCATAACAACCATTTGCCAAAGAATGACAGTCTGTTGTGGTTCAAATACACGGATAATTGAAGACGATAGTTAGTTTGATAAATAATTCATTTCCCTGACTTTACGTCAAACGTAGTTAGATAATCTAGACAATACTTATGGCTAAGTTCCTTATTCGAAGACATGTGACATCTACCAAACAGCATAGGGCCGGAGTCGTAGATTACAGCCCACTCCCTCTAGTAGAGAGGAGATCGGAGTACAAGCAGTGGGAACATTATAGGCTGATTATGCTTATGCTATAACCTGATTAGTTCATATTTTATTGAAAGTTACCAGCATGCGCTATTCTGCTATATATATTGCTGATACTGCACAGAACATATATATGAGTATACAACATGTAACATAATTAACGCAAGACCTCATACACGCCAATTAGAGTATTGAGTTAAAAGCATAATACAATGACCAAAACAATTATTTTTTAAAGCTAACTATTATTATTAAGAAAATCATGTTGACTCTAGCATTACTTTATGCATTTAAAATTGAGTCTTACTGCCTTGAAATAAGATTTAATTTTCATTGGCTCAATCGGCGGTCAGTATTGCAAAAAAAAAATACCTATACTGTTAGTTACTGAAATCGATTCAGTAGTCAATTATGAGCAAACTACTTTCAGGACTTGCGTTTATTCTGTTACACCTTGTATATGTTCTGTAGAGTACAGTGATACTCAACACAAGTGATACTCTCATATCCGCACAAGTATTCGTCTCATCTCAGAGATTAATACTATACAGGGTGTTAAAAGATCCATCACAAAGCCATCTACAAATATTGTACATCCAAATAGTTAACATCGTACAAAAATAATTGCTGTTCATGGTAGCGTGCAATGTAACGCACGCCAAACATTGTGGTTAAGGGTGCATGCAACGGTAAAAGGGTATAAGGGGGTGTATTTAAAGTAAAGTTAAAATATATAAATTTTAGTTTTGTACCAAAACGTCAAACTCAAAGCATTTATTGCAAATAAACCTATTACAGGCACTTTTGAATTGCCAAGGGGTCGATCAGTCAGAAAGATGAAGCTAGTTGCGCATTCCAAAGCGTATTAGGTACCTATGGAGAAGAACGGACAAGAAACTCCATGGACACTCTTATAAATCAAAATATTGTTACGAAATAGTAGTAACATTATTCATGCTGAAATTATACATGTGAGAACAATGATGAAAGACGTGCACGTTAAAAGCATCCGTAATAAAAAGATAAAAACAATTCAGGAATCAAAATAAGCCGTGGCAGCTAAGACATGACCAGTGCCTACTGACGGCGCGCGGCGCCCGTTCACGAACATGACGTATGCGTCAAAAAATAAATTGGAACTGCGACCTTCAATATCCCAGTAATGGGATCTTTACCCAATAAAAGATCATAATGACGGAGCAAAAATATTGTCGCATAAAATAAATAAAGTCGCATAACAAGCTCAGAGAGCTTGTTACGCGACTTTTTACACCCGTTATTTATAATGTTAATCCACTGTTAAACTATATAAGATAGCAAAAGGCAACTCCTTATCTTTCACATCTCGATTATCACGAATACAGCATACATCTTCATCTCATCAAACATTTATTTGCCAACTATAAAACCAAGCTTGTTTATTCCGGCTAATCTCAAGATTCATTGGAAGAATTTCGATGTGGTTTTTATCGCCGTATAAAAGTTTTATAGAGGAAAGCTTAGGTTTATTAATTAGAGGGTCGGGCAACGAGCACTGAAGAATGAGATGCTACTGAATTGGCTTTTTTCTTATGTGTATTTAGCACCAGGTCTCGCCTATATTTTTGACAGTGTTGCCAAAGATATTCTGAAAGTATACTTGTACCCCCATCGGTATGGTGAAAACTACGGGAAACTAAATAAAAAAAATCGGTAGGTGACATGGGACACAAGATTGGAACGAAGTTCATTTCACTGTCTATTATGTAATATAGAGCTATCTAGTATAGCTACACTTGCACTTGCACTGCACGTGAAACGAAATTTTTCAGGGATAACGCTTATTTTTTTAATTTTTATTTATTTAAGATGGGTTTGCGCTTGACTCTAGTCTAGGTCAGTGGTGACAGAGACTGAGTCCAGGATGGAGTGAGCTTACCCAGAAAAAGCCTGTACACTCTCACTTTGAAGAGATGAGGGTTGTATGCGTTTGGAAACACAGACGCAGGTAGACAGTTCCACTCTTTTAATGATAAAAGATAAATGATTTTATTTCTGTAAGTATGTTTGAACAAACACTTTTACACGCCAATCATATTTTTTTTAAACTAGATGGGGTCGGCGTTTCCTATCTGACTACTCTGAGAAGAAAGGCCGAAACAAACTCAGAGGTCACTGTCTCTTTTAAAGTCCAGACAAAATCTTGGTCAGGTCATGTGAAAGCTATGTAGATCGGTGTCTGCAATGGTCTTTTGAGGAAAGAACCACACAGATTGAGTGGACCTGTCCAGTCAGTGCACGCAATTGTCAGTAATCGTGCAGCTCAACTTAGACTCAAGGAGCTCAACGCTGCTTTGCTTTTGCTTTTGCTGTGCGCATAACAAAAGACATTTGGAAACTCTTAGTGCGAATTGGTGGAATAGCAACTAGGTAAGGATGGTAACTTGCAGTGCGTCTAAATGACGGATGGAAGAAGGGGGCCGGTGGAATGAGGTCGTGGATTCTTGAGCACACTCACCGAAGTACAATCTGCTTTTTCTGTACGTGACGATTTCTGCCAATTTACTCCTACCACAAGCCGCGTTAGCGAACTTCATTTCAAAATTATTATTTTTTTGCTACCGCTATCTTGGATAATCGATTGAACCTCACCATTGGCATCAGCACGCTCAAAAACCATGAAAACGACACACATTATGAAAAAATTAAACATTTCTGCAACTGCCATCTTGGATTTTCATTTTGACCTCACTATCGTTTCAGCACCCTCGAAAATCATGAAATCGACAATCGAAGATTTGAAAAAACATCGCAACCGCCGTCTTGGAATTTTTTGACCTCACTGTTGGAGCACTATCGAAAACCATAAAAACCATCCCTCTCTCTCTCTCTGTCTCTTTTTCACTTTGTAGTTATAGTACCTACCCCAAACCAATTCGAAAACGATCGTCTTACGTCGATCGTTCACGTCCGTTTGATAGCAGTTTTTTTTTTCATTTAAAAATAATTTATTGTTGATTTGGATAAAATTTAAATGGGACCACCTGGAAAGTATACCCTTTGAAACAAAAAATAAATTTTCCAAATCGGTTCTGGCGTCTTCGTGTTATCGGTTCCGATAAGGATACGATTGGAAGTAGAAAAAATATATACGGTCGAATTGAGAAACCTCCTTTTTAGAAGTTGGTTAATTATAGATGAAAATAGCTGGGTATCGATTAGTACAACATTTCAGGCAACAAAAGGATACGGAGATTTCGAGCGCCAAATGTTACCTTTGGTTTTAAGTTGGGCAGTTACGGTTCATCAGTTACAGGGAACTGCACTAGAATAAGCTGTTATATATCTAGGTAAGAAAAAATTTGCTAAAGGACAGGTGTATGTTGCTCTGAGTCGTGTTAAAACCTTGGAAGGAATAGCGTTGTCTGACTTAGAATCAAACAAATTATTGAGTAGACCACACAACGAAAGAGCATTGCTAGAGATGATGCGATTACGCAACTTAAATACAGTGTAAATTGACGCATCAGCATGCCTAGTGGGTAGTGAGTGGTATTCCTATGTAAAACTTCAATCTTAATTAGGTAAGTATTATTTTTGTATGAACTGAACATATTGGCATATTGAACCGTATGAAGTAAGCCAAACAAAAGGTTACTGCTGTAAATTATTGAGGAATTCCCTCGACTGTCTATGGTCTCCATCATCAAATCCGTAATGGCACTTATAACCCATACGGGTACCAAGTTTTCATCAATAGAAATGAATTAAGTCAAAATACAAGTTAGATACTGTAAAACGTTGAGGAGATCCCTTGACTGTCCTTCGTCTTCATCATCAGACCCCTAATGACAGTCACAACCCATCTAGGTGTAAAGTTCTCATCAATACAAATTAATCAAGCCCAAACACCAGGTAATTGCTGTAAATCGTTGAGGAGTTCCCTCTACTGTCTTTCGGCTCCATCGTCAGATCGACTCCAGACCTTCATTAAACAGTAGTGCTTTAAAATACTTAATGAAAGTAATTAACAAACGCACTAGTCGCCACTGCGATTTTCGAAGGTTGCCCTCGATTTCTCTGGGATGCCATCATCAGATCCTAGTTTCCTTATTATGGTACCACTCTTGAGATATCTCCTTTTCAACAAAAAAATAATCATCAAAATCGGTTCATAAACGACGAAGTTGTCCACGAAAACCCATTAAAAAAAAACGGTCTAATTGAGAAACCTCCTCCTTTTTTGATGTCGGTTAAAAATGCGTGGCGCCAAAATTGCGTTCAACGCATAACTTTTGTCACGCACAGGACAGCCTTCAAATCCGTCAGTTTCTATGCGTCATTTGTGTCGAGTGCGAGCAAACGGTGACACGTTTGATTTGTATGGAAAGCGTTGACAAAGTCGCCTCTTGCAGTGTCCGCCGAGGCGTCTCCGTGCTACGAGTATAAGGTTCTAACCAACCTTGTAACTGAACCCAGCACTCACGGTCATAGGCCACGCTTATTTATTTATTTATAATAAGCACACCAACAGCACAGTCACTTACAATTCAAATAAAATATCAACTAAAATTAGCATTTCAGTAACCATGCAAATAACAGGTATGCATGACATCTAACTTAAAAAATATTAGAGACAAAGGAGAACAATAAAAAGTGTTTTTCCCATGATAGACGGTTTCAATATAAAATTAGCCTTTTCAAGTTTGTGTGCGTACGTTTAGATACGCACAAAATTTGACTGATGAAAGCTCTCAAGAAATGATTGATCGTGAATTTGAGAAAAGCTTTTGATTAAGAAAATTGTTATTGGTGATCTATCTTTTATAACAAAGCCAGTCAAGTGAGAGATAGGTAATTGTTTTTTTTTTGTGATAACATTTTCATGGTGTTACTTGAGAAATTGAATTAATTAATTAAATTTGAATTACTTAAATTCTGCTTTGCCATGGCTTATTCATCTTGGCTAACACGGATTCCGGACTTTTTACAGCCGTATAAAAATCGAGTAAATTATTTATCTATCTGGAACATGCATGAGTCATGCTCGCAGCATGACTTTTCAGCTCACGGTTTACTACAAAAGAATCTCAAGTAGATGTCATAAACGGCGAATGAATTGGACTGCATTCGATCAATGAAGCGACTCATTTTTCAACCAATCCCGAATACATCACACTATTATTGAAACCCATTTCAAGTTATACTGCTACTATTGTCGAAATTGCCACTTTTATTACCAAGCATTTTAAGTAATCCATTGCAATTCCAAATTATTTTTAGCGAACTAGAATAAGATGTCGAGAAAAAAATTAAGAAATGTTTCATCTGAAAATAACATAATATCAAACTTCACATCTGTATTTTCTTGCCAATGGTGTACAGTTCAATACCCTCATGTCGCCCTTTATATTGTTAAAGTTCCATGTAAGAGGAGACGTGCCTTTTCCCATTTCGATTACAAACAAATCCAGGCCTCCGTGCTGCTACTTAGACATTCAAACTCAAACTCAAAGCATTTATTTCAATTAAACCATTTACAGGCACTTTTGAATTGTCAAGTGGTCGGTCAGTCAGAAATATGAAGCTAGTTGCCCATTCCAAAGCGTAGTAGGTACCTATGGAGAAGAACGGGCAAGAAACTCCATGGACACTCTTTTAAATTATATTGTTACATAAATATTAGTTACATCAATAATCTTGTATATAGGTATAATTATATGTGAGAACGATGTAAATAAGACGTACACATTGAGTGTCCAGTGTACAGCTAATATAAATTCTGATAATATAAACAAAATAACTGACAGCGCCCGTTCACGAACATGACGCATTCCTGTTTGATAACACTTTGCCTGACCGGGGAATCAAACATAACACGTAAAACTTTAGATATATATGAAGCGACAATAACTGCTTAAGTGCGTACTTGACCTTCATTCTCATATTCGTTATAAAAGGAGGATCCTATTTTTATAGATACCGTTTTGATTTATGGTACCAGTTCATTTTGAAACGGCTTCCCTGAACTTATTCACCCTCATTTCTGCGTGGCCTAGTTGGAGATGAGTGTTTGATAATGATTTTGACAGCTTTACCAGTACTTGGTCTGAAAGTATTTTAGGCATTTTGTGAGGGTTCCGTTACTTCAATTTGTGGACTTAGTTAGTAGGCTGATTTTGTGTTTTATTATAATGTCTATGTCTTATCAATCCATCAATCTCTCTCTGTATAACAGTATATCCATACAGAGTTAGTTTTCAAAGACCTGCCTAAGTTAAGTATTTGGTACAGAACATTAGACTGAACAATTGATCTCCATAGGACCAAAATCAATCAATCAAGACTCAACTGCAAAGTAATCGTAAAAAATCAAAAGAGGACTTCACAAACTGACTGTATGTAAAAGTTTACGTAAGCTCAATTACCGTATTCACAAACAATTAATTTGTAAACATGGTCACTGCTCTAATGGCACTTCCATTCTCCTTCATGCCCCAATTTAAATGCTCTCAACAACCGCTGTATTTTGAAATGTTAGGCGTTTTTACACATGGCAACATTGTGTAGTGGCTAGCAACACTGGTAGGCGTTGAGATATTGCCACCGCTACCGGGAGCATATAAATAAATTAGCGGTCGAGAGCACAGACTTACGAGTATGCGTAACATCCCACTCTTTCATTTTTCATTTTCAGCCGGTGTGTGCGTAGCGTTTTTTACAGCACAGTTTTAAGTACCTACGAAGTTGGTTTTGCTAACCTCTTTTTTTAAGTTTTATTCTAATAACACTACGATTCGTCTTCGTTTTTTCTTTTCTACTTTATACAAGGCATAACTTGATGTGGTTATTAAGGTTTTGTTAAAAGTAATTAAGAGCGTTTTAAATACCTTATGAGTGGCAACATCGCAATTTAGTGTCATATTTCGTGGTGTTCAATTTTTATCATTTAATCGAAACTATATTTTATAAATATGTTTAACTTTATAGAATTACATGAAAAGTGTGTAAAAGGTAAGTTATAATTGTGCTTACAGTTCTATTTAAAATAACTGTGAGCATTACGGTTACTTACTTTTTAAACACTTTCACGTAATTCTAAGAAGTTTGCTAAACATATTTTTAAAATATAGCTCCGATTAAATATACGAAATATGACATAAAATTGCGACATTGCCACTCTTAAGGTATAAACGCTCTTAAGACGTACCTACCATCGGTATCAAAGAAGTCTACTAACACCATAATTATACGAACATAATATTAAATATGTAGGCTAGTTTATTTGACTATTTAATTCATGAGGCAAGTTATTTATGTATGCGACAAAAGCTCGTGCCGTTGTTAAAAGTTTAGTTAATCAATAACATTGCTTATGTTACTGACCAGGGTATGCTAAACAAACTCAGTCGTACAGGTCTTTTTTAAACAAAATTGTGTTCAAATACTAAATACATAACAAATGTAATTAGTGCTAGAAAAAAAACTGCTGATAAATTCAATATCATATCTGAAAAAAAAAAACCTAGCAACAGTACCATTTTGTAAAAAATAAATCAAAAAAGTAAAATCAAATATCGCTGCACAAAAATAATATTGGTATACCACCTGCTGGTAACTTTAAAATGAATATTCGCACAATAAACGCAACTCAAATATTAACAGCTAACCAAATAGATTTTATTACGAAAACATCAAACGTAAACACTATTAACGCACTAAACGAATCCATAATAAAAGGCTACTATTAAAATATATGATTTATAAACATCGTAACTCAATTCTTGCATAAAAACTGTTATTTTCGAAATGCAGGTAAAAGTTAATTAGGGGAATGCGGGTGATCATAAATCTCAATCAATCTTTGTCAGACAACGCAATTTTGGTAATGTTGGACAGAAAACTTTCTTATCTGATATACGATGTAGGTACTATCACAAAATAAATTGCTTACAGAAGGCCCGGCTTCACACGACGAGCAAAAACAGGTGCATGCACACGTGACGCGTACCTATGGCGATCGCAAACTAAGAGTTACTAATTAGTTTAATCTCGCCTTGAGCATACATTTAAAGCCATTTGATTGGTTGATTTGAGTTTGAAGTCGAGTTCAAAGTTTGAATATCGTTCTGTAAAACAAATGCGTCGCGACTCGCGAGTGCGCTTCCACTAGCTGTAAGTAGACAGTGGTGCCGATTCTGTTGTACACCGAACTAAACTAACTAAACTATCACTAAATTTCCTTACTTTTGGCTATGAGAATCTTAAAGCTATACTGCAAAATATATCTCTAAATTAAAAAAAAATTGACACATCTTAAATCAAATTTGACAATTGCGACTCCACGTGGTACTTGTTTGCCATGCCACGTGTTTTTGTTTTTAGAGCCGGAGGCGCGCATTTTTGTATGGAATTTTTTTACTTTTTGTATGAAAAAAAAAATTACCAACACGTTGAGTTTTAGAGGGTTTATAAAGGGGGTCGAAATTTTAATTACCTATTTTACCGATAAGACACACAGTTTTCGAGATATAAGCAAAAGAAAAAAGATACAGTACTGTTTTTGCATCTGAAGTCGAGATGTTGGTGTGAATTTTAGTTCATGACTACTAATTTTATTCCAAACCTTTTTAATCGCGATTAAAAACAGATTTAGTTACGACAATCAAAATTTTTGGTGAAAAACCTAAAATTCAGAATAGCAAAATTGGCATTTTCGCTAAATTATAATCTCAGTGACATCTTAGTGCTGTCAAACTAAAATATAGTTAAGTTGTGTCACTTTAGTCAATTTCAGAATGGGAAACTGTCGTTTGACAGGAATAAACTAAATTTTGGTGAGTTTTAGTCTAGTTTAGAGAATTTTGTGACACGAGAATCGGCACCAGTGTCTATGTTGCGTGTGTTTTTGCGCGTCGTATGGAACCGACGTTCTGTACTTTCCTACATTGTGCTTATATGGAGTTAAAATTTCGAGATAATAGAGAACTGGCTCAGTGGGTCGTGCGTGAGAATTATAACAAAGCCATTGTTGGGCTGAAGCTAACAATGTGGAGTCTAAATGATGGTTTAACAAAATTAATTTGGGAATGTGGACAGAAATAAAATATTAATTGATGAATATTTTTGTAGGTGCATTATGTTCAGGTTTGAAAGCTGACCTAACTTATGTTAAACAGTTGACTTGTAATACACTCTTAAAATTTAACAATATGTAGTTGGCACAGTTTTCTAGACAACGTTTTAGTCGGAGTATCACTTTTGAATGTATGATGTATACCTATAGTCCACAATAAAGATGATTTGATTTGATTTTTTTTTATTCTGTAATTTCTGACCATGGCAAAATGGTGAGAGTTTACGTAATGTATCGCACAATCAAATAATGATTAATGTGCACACATGCAAACACAACAGACTCATTGTAAATATTATTTAAAATTTACTAAAAAAATCTGTTTGGACAACAGGACACAAACTGTTCTATCTGCGGCAGACAAAAGAGATTGATACAAAATAAAATTGTTCTTTATTGATATCAATACCTAGTAAACAAAAGGTTAATTCTCTTACACGTGGGAAGCGCCGCAGGCGAAGACTATTTCCACCGAAATTGTTTTCTCCCAACAAATCTTGATTTGTAGCAAAACCTCCGGAGAATTAAACAATTTTCTTTTTTTCGTGAACCTACTCACCAATGTCCCATATAGTTGGAATGACCACATTCCTCATTTGATGAGGTTAGTAACAGTAAAGATTGAAGGAGATTGAAGTTACATCGATCAGTTTTTTTTCTTTTAGTAGAAGACTGTCAAAAAAATCTTACTGTGTTAATCAAATCGATCGCTATCTATTTGTTTTCGACGCTTAGAAAGTTGATTTATTTATTACTTTACTTACCTATTTACTTAGTTTAGTTTAATTTAAGTTTATGTTTTCCTTCTATGCAATTATCAATAAATACCAACTGCAAAATGTTGCAATTCCGACCCCCAAGATACAGGCAAATACCTAGTTTGCGGGTCACCGTCCAATCTGTTCTCTTGTACAATCTGATTAATAGCTACATATTTTTTCCACTATTTAACCCCAATTAACCAATGTTTTCTATTTAATTATCATCAAAAATCTCTCGCCAAATAAACAAAATGTCAGCCCAAAGCCGGTCATACCAATCTTCAAAAAGAAAATAAGGTTTTTTTTAAGACGAGAAAAGAAAGCTTTATTGACGCTTCCGTCAAAATTGAGCGCTAATCTCAAATAATCCTGCGATTATAATTTGTGTAAAAATAAGATGGTTTTATTCGGTCCGGCCTTTTGTTTGAGAAAATGTTGGTAATACATATTTTCTGAGTGCCTCGGGTTTTTGACTTTTCTGCTCAAATATGCTAATACATTCCGGCTACGGATATCATTATTTCTGAGGGTTCAAAGTAGGGTCTAAGATTGTGCAATCGACATTTCTCATTGTTTACTTGAGAATAAATTGTAATTTTTACATAATATTAGAAACTTAAATTATTTCAAAAAAAACATTAGGTACATAATTGAGTTTATTTTTTAAATAGCACCTAAATGCAGAGATGGGAAATTAAACATTGTAGTACCTACAAACTTTATCTGCGTCTTCTCTTCTCACGAGCTGCTATCAAAGAACAATTAAAGAAAATACGTTTATTTGCGGTAAACATGACGCAGAAAACAAACACATCCACAAAAATGAACAAATTGGGGCAAAACATGCCGCACATCCACGCAAAACGGCCATCACTTAGCGTAATGCTACGACCATATGCGAGACAGAGCCTCAGCGCTGGTTTTCAGCGACAGCCGGCTCTGACTTGTGTCGTCAACCGGTGTAGCAAACGCTAAAGTAAAATATAGAATATGAAATAAAATAAATACACAATACCTAATTCTAAGTCCCCAAAGTAAGTGCCTGATTAGGTGGAAACATGAGTTTTTTTTTTTTTTTTTTGAGAGCGGTAAATTGTCAAATAACTTCTCCCGCTCTGGGTGAGGCGGGAGGGCGTGTCAGACTCTTACTGACTAAAACCCACCCGTGCTCCTTCATTTGCCTGTGCCGGGGGCCATGGTAACCCTTTCGGACATTCC
Organism: Brachylomia viminalis; assembly: GCA_937001585.2. Classification (NCBI taxonomy): domain Eukaryota; kingdom Metazoa; phylum Arthropoda; class Insecta; order Lepidoptera; family Noctuidae; genus Brachylomia; species Brachylomia viminalis. Next base: position 20,242,830 of record OW443299.2, read on the forward strand.
CGCTACATGAGACCTATGAATGCCTCGTTGGTCTAATGGTCACAAACACTACTGGAGTATGACGTCCTGAGAAAGTGTTCTTGGGTTCTTCCATTAGGAATCTCTCAGTAGCAGACCGGAGTCTAGATTTGTGCCCCGTTGATGGCAATAGGCTAACCCCCTATTAAGTGGGACTTAAACACAGCTGGCGAAATGTGGGCTTACTATAGGTGCAGCTCTGTCCCCCTTCGAGGATTGCAGGCATTATGTTATTATCGACCTATAACAAAACATACTTAGCCTAATCAGTCTATACTGTCCCACTGCTGGGACACAGGCCTCCTCTCTTGGTGAGAGGGAGTGGGCCGAAATCCACCACCCGAGCCCAGTGCGTGTTGGTAGATGTCACATGTCTTTGAATTTATGGTTCTAGGGCATGCCGGTTTCCTCACGATGTTTTCCTTCACCATTTTGAGAGCAGTGGTGGTGAAATAATTTGCACAAAGTAAAACGCCTGACTGGGTTCGAACCTACGACCTACAACTCGTTAGTCGCGGCCGTTACCACTGGGCCACCACTGCTCTTACTGGGCCACCACATTCTTAATTTAGCAAAACACTAGGTAGGCTTATAATAATAACCCCACCGTATCCCAGACCTTTCAGAAATGCTAACACCTAAATGCTTCATCTATGTATATTCCGTCCAATCCTTTGGTCTGCCACATATTGAGAAGGGTTGATATTACTATGTCGTTTGTTACACAAATATATTGACGTGCCACAAAACGTTCAGAACGCCGGTCATATTTTCGCAGCGGATGGGTTCAAGCAGGAATGGCTAACCTTTTACATCTACGTAGGTACTATTTTAATTTGACCGTGACGTGAACTCTGGAAAAAGTAGGGCAAAACTAAAGCAACACTATCTTACACTAAAATTCATTATTAAGGATGATTCATAACACAAAATATAAATACAAGGGAATACTAATTAGGCATTATAGAACTCGTGATTTTTGCGTCTACGTACCCAGAATTTTCTGTCACGGCAGCGCCATAGGTTTGCCATAAATTTGTTAAACTGTTTGACAGCCATTTGATTAAGGGCAATCGGTATTAATAAACAGGCAATTGTCTGCAAATCTAATGCGTAATTCAATTATATTTATTATGTCGGTTTGTGTGTCGTGATGTGCATTGAGCTAAAACAATTATGTGCGCTCTGTAAACTAAATATTATTTTATTGGGCACAATGCACTGTAGTACATACCAATGTAGGTAAGTGTTTTCTGTTTGAGTTTTAAATTGATTGAGCGATAGATAATGTGATTCTATAGCTTACTCGTAGATAGAAACAAATGGTTATGCTTATGAATTATGAGAGTTAGATTATGAAAAATTCGTGGTTCAAAACATTCGATAATTTCATCTGCAAACGTTTTAGAATAACATAGACATAAAACAACAACCTGCCTGTAACTCCCCTAAGAGTTAGGCAGAGTACCTAAGTATGTACACCATTATTTAACCAGTTATGTTTCATTCCCATATAATAAGGGGCGAGCCTATTGCCATCTACCGGACACAAGTCCAGAATTAGGGCTGCTATTGACGGCGAGCAATGGGCAGCTCGCCGTCCGATACGGACGGGTCTGCGGAATTACGGGGTCCGCTAGGGCCGATGCCTGCCAGGGTTGCGGGAGAGTTCTAAAGGGTTACCTTGGCCCCTAGCACAGGCAACTGAAGGAACATGGGTGGGTTTTAGTCAGTAAGAGTCTGACGCGCCCTCCTGGTCCGCCCAGAGCGGGGGAAGTTATTTGATGATTTCCCAACCTCAAAAGAAAAAGGGCTGCTGTTGAGAAATTTCAGATAGAAACACTCAATGACACTTTACCCGACCTGGGAATTGAACCCGGGACCTCATGCTCATCAGTAGCGCTTGCGAACACTAGACCAACGATGCAGTCAAACTTTTTTTTCTTTTCTCCTAGTCTACTGAGCTATGAAATATAAGATGAAACTGTCATTTTCCACCAGCGACAATACGACAAGAATCGGACATATCATGCTTGTTCACAAAGAAAGCGTTTCAAGTAATTCTTTATAATGTAACAGGAAAAACGTTATTCAAAGATTTCCGTGCTTACGCTTTTTATGGGATTCTTAAAAGGATTGAGATAAGCTGTTGAAGGCAGATTAACTAGGCCGTTGATTTGAGGCAGCTTTTTCGGATTCTGTCACTTTTCTTGCTTATGTTTTGGGATGCGAAAAAAGGATATTTTTTTAATGATTTATTTGATCTTGAATTGTCCATCTGGCTGATAAAGAAATCGTGACGGCTTTTATCTTTACCAAAAAACCGATCTCTAACATCATTGCGAAAGCACCCAAATAAAAATACAAAATATTTACATCAATAATTTCTGTATGTATAAAAAGGATGACATTGCCAAACGGAGCGTTTATTTAAATGACTAAAGCACATACACAAACCTCGATATTAAAAATTCACTATTAAACATGATCACACAAGCGTAATGTATGAAAAATTACACGCGATGTTGAACGCCATATTTTCTGTTGAGATTATTTGAAGAACATTTTTCGTTCTCCATCTGAATTACATACCAAACCTGCCTACATTTTTAGATAGGTGTACCCAAGGCGGAAAGACAACATATTTTTACGATATAACTTAGTAGACAAGGACTGTTGTGCGGTGAAATTTCGATACGTCTTTCGCTTGCGTTTATTTTATTTTTTATTTTTGGTTAACTGATGAGACACGTTCTGGGGTGAAATTTTGGGAATAAATATTTTGATAAGAGAGATTTTCTCAGGTAAAATTATTGAGCTGAAAGTAATGATTCGGGGTTTTATAACGAAATAAACATAAGGTACGTTCTCAAGTTAGGTTAGTAAATCATTTCAAAAATGTACACAATTATGTATTTGTATTAAACATGTTATTTCAATTTGAAAAACTAAATTTTAAACAAGCAATGACGCGTCCCAAACTATCTTAATTTTAAATTTAAAATGAGAGACGACACTGGCCATCTAAAATTTAGGCAACTTAGTTGTTTTTTCTTTCAGACAAAGAAAATTAGGGACCGATCAACTTTCAAACAAAGCCAACATCGAATTTGAGAGGACCCAGGGTCACCAACAGGCAAATTCGTATCTAAATAATATGATGTTTCTGTAAATAGTATAGAAAAAAATAAAATACTATGTATTCGCCAGAGGTTTAACATTTTACAAGCAAAAGTATATGTATGCAAATTTTGTTATTGTACTGAATTTTGTAAACCAAAATTTGTTATACTAGGTACCCACCCCTTGTATAGTTACGAAACAGGCTTCTGAATTTGGACTTATTTTTATACGCTTAATTGTATCCATAAAATTGGTAATCGGCTGGAAAATTCTTCCTAATATCCTTGAACTGCTTTCGATTTTCTGCTTTCCCCGACATTAGTTATTAAATTGTCCAAATGCCTAAACCAAAACACCGTCTGTGTTATCTACCTAGGCAACCAAACACAGGGTTATCACTGTACCTTAGCCGCAACACACCCTCCCATTTCCTGACATGTTCTACCCATTATCTTAGCATTTTTCACTCCCTGATCTGTCAACCCTAAAGGTGCCGTAACTTTCCTCTCTCGCGTGGGTGGGTACTTGCCTTTCTTTTACCAGAGCTTATCAGGATTCTACGGTATTTATGATCTGTAACGGGGCGAGGAGGGTTACCTAAGCATTAGCGGGTAAGCCTTCGACTTTATCTTTCTTATATATTTATAACACATCCATCATTTTTTATAGAACATGCGATGTTTTCAAGTTATTGTTTTGAAAATGTATTGGGATTACGGAGTTTTGTTTTGGCGATCTATCAAAGGTGATGTGATTAGTTTTATTTGGATCTAGCTAAATTCTTTTATTCTGTATTTTATACACTCAATATTTCTAAGAAAGTTGAGTGCGTTGTAAGAGTTAATCAGCGATCATTTTATTTTAAATCAAATGAGTTTGCTCTCGTTTTTTTGTGGTCGCTTGAGTGAGGTTTTGTGCTTCATATAAATTGAACTACAGAAAACATTTAAAATAAGTTAGGTGGATTGACGTCAAAAAAAGGGGGAACGTTGGCAACCGTCTGTGTAGACATGTTGAAATCAGAATGACGGTACTATTTTCTGAGTTATGATATTTTTATGACCTCTGCCTTTTACGAGATTTAATTTATTTTTTAGGACGTAGAAAGAAGAGCGGATGATTGAAACCCTAGGGACTGACGCAGCAATTGTAGATAAACTCACGGATTTACGATCCGGTCTGACCTTTTCATAAATTAGGTAATCATACCAATTGATATAATATAGGGCACAAGCTTGTTCGTTAACAAATAGCGATCTATATTCAGACTATAGACAGAGAAATAATTAATTTTGTCATGCGCAAACGAAAGCAAAAGTTTAAACTCATAGATAGAAGTTAGTGTTTAGATTTGTTTAGGAATTCGTCATAGGTATTACGTTAACGATCACAGTATTATTAAGTCTAATTAATTTATGCATATAAAAATTTGTTGGGCTAGCGTGGCTATCTGAGTTTGAAACCCCATTTGTATAATTAAGATACGAATGGGGTTTCAAGCTCAAGAATTCATGTACGCTTTTCCGATACCCTTATTAAAAAACATTTTAAATTGTTGTTTTTGAACGCCACTTATACGTAATTTTCACATGCATACTGTGCCCACGAGATAATCATCAATTAACTAAGCTCGCTACTAAAGTAATGCAAGCCATAAGAGTGACAAGATTATTAAAAAAAGCACCGAAAAGAAGATTGAAAAACGCTTGTCTAAAAAAACATAATTAATCATTATCACAAGAGAAAGCACAAGCACAACCGATATCACACATTACTTTAAAGCAGTCATACTGTTTCTAATTTACATAACACGCTGGATTTCCTTTGAAAGGTGCGTCTTTTGTCAGAGAGAAAACAAAGGCAAGCGAATACACCTCGGTTGTAACAAAAAGGTCGAATTGTACAGAGTTACGAGTAACGAGATACGAAGTCAAATGTGTGCAGCGCGGAGCGAAGAAGAAATAAATGACGTCACGTGGAATTTGTGTTGATACTAATGCGGTTGGGTTTAAAGTATTTGTGTCTTACTGAAAGAAAACAGTGTACAAAGTAATTGTTATTTTTACTTTTACTCACCAGGTTTTGATAGAATTCGACTGCTGTAATTATGAAATATGAACACTTACGGTTAGACTGGTTCATAAGTTAAAAGTCACTCAGCAAGCTATGGAGATAGCTATGTTTGGAGTATCTCTGAAGTATAAAATCCGGAACGAGGCGATCCACCAGATAACCAAGGTAACAGACGTAGCCCAAAGATTAAGCAAGCTAAAGTGGCCAATGACCATGGGCTGGTCACATCTCTCGCAGAACAGGTGGAGTGACGACTTGCGAAAGGCGGTTGGCAGAGACTGAATGAAGAGAGCCGAAGCTTGGGGTCAGTGGCGTTCACTAGGAGACGTCCAGTAGTGGCTACGAATATAGGCTGATGATGATGATAAATTATGAAGTGATTTTCTATATAGACGTGCTTACAAATGCTTGCCAACACTTGCATGGGGATTTGCCAAAGAAGCTTTTGAGCAGACAATATGTAACTACTGTGGAAAGTGTAGAATATTATACGCATGTTACTGCACATACAGAGTAGGTATAAATCGATCGGTGGACTTAGGGCATTGGTAAATGTGTGTGAGAAGTATGCGACCAGCCATGGTCTGAAATATAGTGCCACAAAAGTGAACTCATAATATTTAAGTCAGGTAGTAAATCACCAGATCAGGTCTCACTAGTTTTCTTGAACGGAACCCCTATGAAATTGGTCACTTGCTTTAAATATCTTGGGCACATAGTCACTGAAAATCTACGTGATGATGAGGACATGGACAGGGAACGTAGGGCGCTGTCGATCAGAGCGAATATGATTGCCCACAGATTTAAGCTATGTTATGCTCAAGTAAAATTAACACTATTTAGAGCGTACTGTACTTCACTATACATGCTGCCTAAGTGCTCAGTATACGCAAAGATCCTTCAGCGCTCTACGAGTCCAATATAACAATGCGTTCAGGGCGCTGTTGGGGCTGCCGTGCTGGTGCAGTGCGTCGGGCATGTTCGCGGATGCACAAGTTGACGGCTTCCACGCTGTGCTTCGCAAGCGACGCGCCGCGGCGCTCTGCAGGCTGCGCGCCAGCACCAACAGCATCCTGTCTGTTATAGCGGATAGGCTGGACTCGAGCTACGTCCAGCATTGGGTTAGTACCCATATTAAAAAATAACGCTGTTTTTTTCACTATTATCACTACTAATTTTAAGTTCTATTGTAGGTACTAACAATATGGATTTAAAAAAAAGTCTGAAATAAAAAGTTTTTATTTATTATTATTATTTATATATTTATCGCGAAATAAAAATAGTTGATGCCCACCCAACAATGATTTTAAGAACGTTGAATATTGAAAAGAGCCATCTTTTTCCATCTTCACCTTCATTTAAGTCATACTCATTTTTCTGTTCCGTGCTTATAATTGCAGTTTTCACTTCTTTAAAATGTCAGATTTTTACCCCCTGCCTTTAGCTATTTTAGTTTTCTTAACTAAGTATATTTTGTACATATAGGAGCGACATGTCGTGTCTCTTTAGCTTCTAAACTCGGCGTGAGAGAATTATCGCGGGGTAGTCTCACCCCGCGGCAACTGTCGCTTTGTGTAAGGGTTGTTTTGTTTCTATAAATGTGATATGTGTAATTATAATGTTTGTCATTTTTGAATTAGGTACGCGAACGTGATGTAGGTAATACTGTGTAGCTGTACCAAATTAATTTCAAGATTATAGCCATCTTTGATGTTCAGCTGCTGGTCAGATTAGGAGTCCAACCCTCACAAAGTTGAAAAGACACACGGTTTCTATAAGACTTGTCAAGCTCCTATAAAAAACCTTCTATAAATTTTGGTTAAAAATAACCGATCATAAAGGTGACATGCTATTTGATAACAGATCAACACCTGAAAGTAAAGCAAACTTATTCACTAGGGCAAATCTGGATAGATTTAGAAGTCACAGCTAACTTGTGTAACGGCTAGGGCTTTGCATAAAGGCTGCAAAGGTCGCTAACTAACAGAATCGTGTTTAGAGATAAAATAAACACTTATAAAAGGTTCATACATACAGGGTGGTAACTTTCAGCGAGGCAGTAAAGGGAAGTACTTACCTTATCCGTTGCAACTATGCGAAAAGGGTCTTAAGAGACTATCCATATTTTTTTATGGAATTATGATCCGCATTCACAGATTTTCAAAAAAAAATACAGTTAGCAAGAAAATAGCCATTTTACCACAAAAACATTTTTTGATGCCAATCAATCCTGTTTCTAATACTGATCAAAAACTTCTATGGGACCAACCATCGTTGGAGTACCTACTCAAAAAGTCACAAATTGCAAAAAACTTTCCCCTACATTTTGAAAAGAATTTGTGTAACAGAAATACAAAAAATAAAATAAAAGACAAATGATCACGTAGAATTTTACACATATCAAAAAGAAGGCGTATTAATTTTTTTTTTTTTATTAACTAACATGACTTGATGATGTTATTCTTATTTAAAATCTTGCTGTTTCTTGCCCTACGATATCAAGTGCTCGAAGTGACCGCCATTTTGGCGAATTCCATACAAAATTGTGGTTAGTGAGTCTTTAAGTTCTTGAACACTATCGTATTGCTTTTTGTATACCTCAGTTTTCAGGTAGCCCCACAAAATGAAATCTAGAGGCGTCAGATCTGGGATACGCGTTACGTTACTTCTAGCAAGTCTAAACGTTCTAAATTGGAGGTAATTTTTCTCTTATCAATAGCTGTCCAATTATGCACTTAATGTAAAATTCACAACACACTCATAGCTTTTCTGACGCAACAAACTGTCAAGGTTGATTTTTTATTTAATAATAACGAGTTCGAAATTTGAATTGTTTTTAAAATTATCTTTTTATTCAGTCAACAAAAAGGCCTCAACTGACACTAAAAAAGCTTTTGCGTAAAATGTTCATACAAAATGTACGGGAAAAGTTTTTTGCAATTTGTGACTTTTTGAGTACTCCAACGATGGTTGGTCCCATAGAAGTTTTTGATCAGTATTAGAAACAGGATCGATTGGCATCAAAAAATGTTTTTTGTGTAAAATGGCTATTTTCTTGCTAACTGTAATTTTTTTTGAAAATCTGTTACTGGGGATCAAAATTCCATAAAAATTATGGATAGTCTCCTAAGACCATTTTCGTGTAGCTGCAACGGATAAGGTACTTCCCCTTACTGCCCCGCTGAAAGTTTCCACCCTGTATATTTGCTACAGTTGTGTGACTGTGATTCACTGTTCTCAGCACTCACACTTATAGGAGGGGTACCGTCCTTGGTAGTATGAGGGACGCGAGGCCTGATGGCATAGGATCAGCTAGAGTCCGGCCTGACCTTCAAAAGGCCCCAGTTAGCGTGCGTTGGTAGCAGGCCGTAGGACGCCGCCGGTGGCGCGCAGTTTATCCACGCGTGCAGCGCGCAGTTAGGAGCAGCATGTACGTTGGAGTAGCATCCACATTACATGCCCAGCCTCAGCTGTAACATAGAACCATGGAAGGCGCGTTGGGAAGCGCATGTTAGTTGCGGTGTAAAGCAGCAAGCCGCATGCGATGTGCCCAGCTTCATTACCCTTTAACGACCAAGAACGATGCAGGGGATCAGGATAAGCGGAAGCTCAACACATTACAGTGGTTTATAGGCAGAGAGTTTGCAAAGACAGCGTGGCATAATGACAGATGCACTATGAGGTTATGACACGCGAGCATAAAATACAAAAAAAAACAATGATTTTAGCAGATGACAATAACAATAACGTTATTGTGTCCAAAACTTATACACAAACTATTTGGGTTTAGAGTCTTCATCTAAGCAAATAATGCCTGTATTAGAGGACTCCGCTCTTTCACAACAGTAGGTACTTACTTAAAACACAATAAAAACATTACATTGGTGAAGTAAAATAAAATATAATTATGTGAACGTGTGTGAGCGTGTGCATGAGTGTGCATGTGTTGTTAAATTTTAGCAGATGTCTCGCTATGTCGCTTGAAATACATAGTGGGGTCTTGCTCAGCCCAGATTCAGCAGCAATATATAAGTACAGGTCCGACGTGACAGCTACGAAATCTGTTACACATAGGTGATGATGATAGCATCGTTTATCCAGTGAAGAGCGTCTGGTATAAATACTAAATGAATGAGGAACTCACCCTAGGTTGGGACACATAGAATCCTGAGAGTCAGGGAATAGCTTCTGCTGGCTAGGCAAGCGGATGTGTATGGAGGATGTTCAAATGGCCGACTGTTTTATGAAGAGTGTTAAAAGAGTAGTAGTGTTGTTCCATGATTTTAGTGATATGCTTAGCAACTTACTTATTGTGAAATATTTAGCATCACTCGACTATTTACCGTTGAGAAGCCACACAACGCTACCTACACTTGTCACTGTTTAATAGCTGATCAGTTTCATGGATTAAATTACTGTGGATACTGTTAGCTTTCATAATAGAAGACTAATATGTTTGGAAATTCAGAAAATACAAATTATGAATAAAGCTATTGCTTATCTACGCAACAGCAAACATGCCTAAGTCGATTTACTTTATTACGGCTTACATTCTAACACCGCGTTACAAATATGTTTTCCTTCTATTATAAGATAAGCGCGGTCTGTGAAATATTGGGTACTATATTGGGTACTTGTACGATTTGTGTTTATTTTCTTAAAGGTTGCGTGTGGGGTCAGTTTTAGTCATTTTCATTGCGTGAATGTGTGTACCTATGATTAAATATGTATTCATTGTTATAATTACACCTACTTCCTTTAGCAAACCCTTACACAGTAATTAATTACTCTCGTTTCGTTTTAAAATTAGCTCATGGCGTGATAATTACTGCAAATTTGGAAAGGGAACTGGTAAGATTTATAGTTAGCCGCCTCGTCGGGCACCTGGTGAGGACGGGGCCGGATCTTGCGGATAGTCAGTTCGGCTTCCGCAAGGGGCGCTCGACGGTGGACGCCATCATGCGCATTAGAGCCCTCACGACGGAGGACGCGGTGTCTCGGGGCGGGGTTGTCGTGGCGGTGTCACTCGACATCGCCAACGCATTTAACACCCTGCCCTGGACTTGCATTGGGGAGGCACTCCGGTATCACCGGGTACCAACCTACCTCCGTCGAATAGTCGAGGCATATCTGACGGACAGAGCCGTCATCTACCCCGGTCACGACGGGGAGTGGAACCGGCACGGTGGCGAGAGATGTCGTGCGGTGTCCCACAGGGATCGGTTCTAGGGCCGCTCCTGTGGGACATCGGTTACGACTGGGTGCTGCGGGCTGACCTCCCTGATGGCGTCAGCGTGGTGTGCTACGTCGTCCTGGCACAGGGGAGGTCGCATCAGGCGGTGGCCGACGCGATGACACGCGGGGTTGCGATAGTCGTGGAGAGGATCCGGCAGTTGGGTCTCGAGGTGGCTTTGCACAAGTCCGAGGCCATGTCTTTCAATGGGCCCCGGAACAGGCCACCATCGGGATCCCAACTAACGGTAGGGGGGGTTCACTTTGGCGTCGAGTCCACGATGAAGTACTTAGGACTCGTGCTCGATAGCCGGTGGAACTTCGTGGAGCACTTCCGACGTTTGGCCCCCAAACTGGAACGGACTGGGGCTGCCCTCAAGCGGCTCCTGCCCAACTTGAGGGGTCCAAACGTCTCCTGCCGGAGGCTATACGCGAGAGTCGTGCGGTCCATGGCTACATATGAGGCCCCGGTGTGGGCGCGTTCACTGCGGCGGAGAGCCGCCCACTATCTGAACGCGCCCCAAAAGGTGGTAGCCGTAAGGCTGATCCGGGGCTACCGCACGATCTCGGGCGAAGCGGCAAGCCTCTTTGCCGGACTGCCGCCGTGGGATCTGGAGGCGATAGTCCTCGCGCGCCTGTATGAGTGGCGCGCGGAGGCTCTACGCCGGGGGGAAACCCCGCTTCCGCGGCAAATCGCGGCGGAGCGGACGGATTTCCGGCGCGATCTCATGGCGGCATGGAAAGAGCGACTGTCGCAACCCAGCGCAAGGCACGCCACGATAGCGGCAGTAAGACCGCTCTTTGAGGAGTGGCTAGAGAGGCGTCACGGCGTCCTCACCGGACACGGATGTTTCGGGAGGTTCCTGCACATCATCAAGCGGGAGGAAACGCCCGGGTGTCACCACTGCGATGATCGCCCCGAGGACACGGTGGAGCATACGATGGGGGCCCGCCCTGTATGGGCGGAGCACCGCCGTGTCCTCGTTGAGGCGATCGGCAGCGGCGGCGACCTCTCACGCCCGGCCCTGGTTCAAGCCATGGTCCGGGGCGAGGGGGAGTGGGAGGCAGTCGCCTCATTCTGCGAAGCAGTCATGCTAGCGAAGGAGGTGGCGGGACGGGAGAGGGAGAGAGTCTCCCGTCCAAGCCGCCGCGGTGGACGCTCCGGGCGTCGGGAGCCGCGTGACGACTCCCGGCCACCGTAGGCGCGGGCCTGCGGGCGGTGAGTAATGGGTAGCTCACCGTCCTATCAGGACCAGGCCCGTGCTGGATGGCACGTACTGTTCCACGCGCGCCTCAAAGAGATGTCAGCATCGAAGAGGGGGCCCACTAGGGCCCAAGCCTGCCGGGAAAGCGGGATCATCTGAAAGGGGTACCGCTGACCCGGAACATAAAGGGCCAAGGAAGGAACACGGGTGGGTTTTAGTCAGTAAGAGTCTGACACTCCCTTCCGCTCCACCCAGAGCGGGAGGGGTCATTTGACGATTACCCATCCTCAAAAAAAAAATAAAGATTTATAGTTAAGTATACTTTTGGAGACTTTTGTAATTAACCCAGTGTACGGGTCAACCACCGTACAATACGTTTACCTGGGTCATCATTATTGCGCCACCCGCTCAGTATGTTTCCATCATTTATATTATTGCACTTACACCGCAATAGTTCAGTACGTAATTCGGCGACATACCGTGCGCGTGACTCATAATCCCATATCGTTCACCATTCATCCTAGCATAAATTAATCTTAATCTTATATTTGTGGAATCAGACAATACAGTGAATTTATTAACCTTAAACTGACTTTCATCTCTTATCTCATCCTTTATCTCTATCTTAACTTAACCCCGAACATTGGTCCTTCGAGCCGTTAGCGGGACCGAAACGCGTGTGCAAAACTTTGTGATTTGTTCCTTGTGTGTGCGTTTTACCGGTTTCGTTATACGCAATTAGAAACCTTGGATAATACAGTGTGTGTTATCTCGTGATCCTGTTCAATCTCGGTGCCTAGGAAGGCGCCAATTCGTTTCATCTCGTGATCCCGGTGCCTAGGAAGGCGCCACTTTATCTCATCTCGTGATCCCGGTGCCAAGGAAGGCGCCACTTTATCTCATCTCGTGATTTTATTCGATCCTAGTGCCTAGGAGGGCGCCACTCATCTCATCTTGTGATCCTGTTCGACCCCGAAGAAACCCTACAAGTAAGGTATCTTTCTTCTCACTTTTACTATGGCTACAATGGAAGACCTTTTAGCTACTCAACAGCAAATCATTGAAGGCATAGATAGACTTTACTCCAATTTCAAGAAAGATGGAGCAGAGCGGAAGACCCCCGACTACCTACGTCGACGATTAGAAAGCTTGGAGCAATATTTTACGGAGTTTCATAACAATCATATGAATTTGTTATCCTTTGGTGATCGATCTCATGCGTATTTCACTACCGATCAGTATGATCAAATGAAAGTGAAATATAGCAACATTAAAACAGCCATTCAGAATTATAAGCCTTCCACAGACAGACCTCAAACACCTGTTTTGAAACCACCTACTTTTCAACCATCTTCAATATCTCAAACCTCGAACCTCTCATCTCAAAATAATCCTCCTAAGGATACCGTAAATATAGAAGACCTCTTGAAGAAACAAGCTACTAATTTTAGGGCATTTTCAAGAGAAGCTGCTGACATTGATCTCAATCTTACCTCTGAAAAGTGGGAGTTTGAAGACATCCTGAAAACTTTAAAAACTCGTTGGGCAGCTATTGACACCCTACACTGGGAACTGGACAACGAGCTCAACGTCTCCAACGCCCAGTACGACGAGCAATTCTCGAACTACGAGAAATATTATAAAACTCTGAAAAGGGACATTAACCGAAAGATGTGGTCGGTGGCTCATATAGAGAAATCGACCCCAAAAATGGATATAGCTACATTTGAAGGAAGTTATACTTCCTGGATATCTTTCAAAGATCTTTTTACAGAAACTGTGCACAATAATCCATCTTTATCGAACGCTCAAAAAATGCAGTTCCTAAAAAGTAAGGTCAAGGGCGAGCCGGAAAAATTAATCCAACATCTTCAAATAAGTTCAGACAACTACCCCGTTTGTTGGAATATCCTTACGCATCGATATGACAATAAGCGTCGAATTTTTATATCTCATCTCAAAAACCTCCTAAATATCCCGACATCTCAGCAAAAATCAGCGAGTCACCTCAAACGGATCCACGATACAACGTACGAAAGCGTGAACGCTATAAAAAATCTCGGAATCGATGTATCTACTTGGGATCCCTTCCTCGTATGTATCCTAGCGGAGAAATTAGACTCTGAAAGCAACGATGACTATATAGATTCGTTGAAATCTCCAAAAGAGTTGCCAGTATTGGAAGAATTTCTTCGGTTTTTGGAGAATAAGTTTACGTCGCTGGAAACTTCACGGAAGAAACAAGAACCCTTCATTCAAAAGTCATCTCAATCCCAACACGCATCTTCATCATCTAAAGGCTATCTTTATAACCAACAATCTCATTCAAAAGGATTTAATTCTCGTTTCAAACAGAATAACAACACCTCAAATCACACCTATTCGACAAATCAGGTCATTTCGCAATCGTCAAAGTCCAATTGGAAAAATAACGAAAAACGTAAACAATGTGGAATTTGCAATGCAAGCGATCATCGCATACAAAATTGCCAAAGGCTGGCAAAAATGCATCCATCGGCTCGTAGAAACGCAATCGCAAATTTGAACCTTTGTGTCAACTGTTTGCACTATCACGAAGGTAGAAAATGCCTTTCGGAAGTAAAGTGTAAAATGTATCTGTGCAAAATGATCCTACAGAAATACTCCTCGCGACAGCAATTATCAAGGTTCAAGCAGCTGACGGATCTTACGAAAGAATGAGAGCTCTTCTAGATCAGGGATCTCAGACCTCCATCATTACTGAACGAGCTACACAGCTCCTAAACCTGCGTCGGCAAAAATGCACTGGACTTATCTCTGGAATCGGAAACAATGAAAATAGCTGTAAGGGCATGATATCTATTAAGTGTACGTCGTTAATTAATGACTACACATTCGAAACCGACGTATTTATAATGAAAAGACTAGTCACGAATTTGCCTAGTCATACCTTCACTAAACCCAACTGGCCAACTCTTAACCAGATAACCCTAGCTGATCCTGAATTCTACAAAACTAGGCCAGTTGATATCTTATTCGGCGCTGACGTTTATTCCCAAATCCTATTAGATGGTATCTGCCGTTCTGAGGGAATGTTACCCATTGCCCAGCAGACACAGCTGGGATGGATCCTAAGCGGTAACTGTAAAACATTTCAGTGCAATGTGATCCTAAACAACCTTACCGATATCCAACAGTTCTGGGAAATGGAGGATATTCGCGAACCCTTATCAATATCTCAAGAAGATCAAGCTTGCATTGACTTCTTTCAATCCTCAACCTCAAGGCGCGAAGACGGCAGCTATGTCGTGAAAATACCTTTTAAAGAAAATTTTGAAGAAAAGTTGGGTGAATCTAAAAATAAATCCATTGCGCAATTCTTTCAAATAGAAAGGAAATTGATTCAGCAACCACACTTGGCACGTGATTATAAATTGTTTATGTCCGAGTATTTAGAGCTCGGACATATGATCCCCGTTGCGACACATGTCAACGTAACCCCAGATTGCTACCTTTCGCATCATGGCGTACTTCGGGCTGAGTCATTAACAACAAAATTACGAGTTGTTTTTAATGCCTCTGCAAAAACCTCAACTGGTCATAGCCTCAACGATCTTATGTGCAGGGGGCCGAACCTGCAGCAGGACCTCTTGAGTCTCATCCTAAAATGGAGACAGTTTAAATACGCATTCACGGCTGATATTGAAAAGATGTTCCGTAACATTTGGCTACATCCTGATCATCAAAAGTTCCAGAAAATTATTTGGAGAAATCATCAACACCAACCTTTGCAAGAATATCAGCTAGCGACTGTCACCTACGGTACAAAGGCCGCACCTTTCCTGGCCATGATGACACTGAAACAACTTGCCATCGATGAGAGGCCAAATTATCCCAATAGCAGCGCTCCTGATATCTTAGAAACCTCTTTTTACATGGATGATCTCATGCATGGAGCGCATACCGCGACAGCTGCTAAACATCTCAAAGCAGAGATGACAAACCTACTTAAGTCAGGCGGCCTTAATCTTAGAAAATGGCGCTCGAACTTGCCGGAACTTTTAGACGATCATATTAATTCTCAAGATGAAGAATTTCATTTTAAACAGCCAGAATCTACAAAGGCTTTAGGTCTTCGCTGGAATCCAGAAGAAGACTATTTTATCTTTCATCCACTAGAAATTACCACAGAAGGCTTCCCAACAAAACGACAATTCTTGTCTGAAATCTCAAAAATCTTTGACCCCTTGGGCTGGGTGTCACCAGTCACAATAAAACTCAAAATATTATTTCAAGAGACATGGAAAACGGAGTTAGGTTGGGATCAACCGATTCCTCATAATATTGCCCTGGAATGGAATAAAATAAAGGCCGACTTACCTTATATATCCCAATTTAAAATACCTCGATGGATACAAACCATGGAGAATGATATGATTGAGCTTCATGGGTTTTGTGATGCCAGCACAAAGGCCTACGCTTGTGTTGTTTACTGTAAAATAACAAGAAACCACAAGACATACGTAATCCTTGTTGCTGGAAAATCTAAAGTGGTACCTCTGAAAAAATCTCAATCTATACCTCGCTTGGAACTTAGTGGAGCTCTTTTATTATCAAAACTTATGGCCAAAATAATCTCATCCCTATCTGATTTCAAAATCCAAGTTTATGGCTGGGTAGATTCCATGGCAGTACTAGGATGGATAAATGGTGAACCAGAAAAATGGAAACCCTTTGTTGCCAATCGAGTAAAAATTATTTGCGAAATTATCCCAAAAAATAGGTGGCGGTATGTGAAATCCCAAGAAAATCCCGCAGATTGTGCTAGCCGTAGTCTGACTGCATCCCATTTAGCAAACCATTCACTCTGGTGGCACGGACCCGATTGGTTACCTCAATACAATCCTGAAAAGAATCCTGAACCCGTCTCATATAAAACAACCGAAGATCTCAGAAAGAAAAAGCTACTAAACACTATTACTGCTGACTCTAGCAATTCTGTTATAAAACAATTATTAGAGAAATACAGCAGTTACAGGAAAATCATTCGAGTTTTAGCCTATGCAAACAAATTCATCGACATTTTGATTTACAAAAAGAAGCGTGAAGACTATCTTACTCTGCATGACCTCAAACGAGCGACGGAAATGTTAATAAAACATGTGCAACAAGAATACTTTTTCAAGGAAATATCTCAACTTGAAAAAGGTGAACCTTTAAGCAAAAAAAGCCAGATCTTGAATCTCAATCCTATCTTAGACAGCCATGGAGTTCTCCGTGTCGGTGGACGGCTAAAACATTCGAGTTTAGACCCCGAAATGAAGCATCCCATTATCATCCCAAATCAAACTAAATTAGCTGATCTTATAATAGACGAATCCCATAAATTAGTATTCCATGGTGGAGTGAAAATGACGAGCGGATTTATACGACAAAAATATTGGATAATTGGAGGATATCGCGCTACAAAAAAACGATTAAGAACGTGCGTAAAGTGTAGGAGACACGATCCCATTCTAAAACATCAACTCATGGGTGACTTGCCTTCATCCAGAATAAATCCAAGTCGACCCTTTTATCATACCGGTATTGACTACACTGGACATGTTTTGGTGAAAGCGAACAAAGGTTGCGGCATCAAAACAGATAAAGGATACGTTGCAGTATTCATATGTATGGTTACAAAGGCCATACATTTAGAACTCGTATCTGATCTCACAGCGTCAGCTTTTATTGCAGCGCTCAGGCGTATGTCAGCCAGAAGAGGAGTTCCCGGGCACATCTACAGTGATCAAGGAACTAACTTCATTGGAGCTAACAAGATCCTAAAACAAGAAATCTTAGAAATCTCAGAAATCTTATCAAGCCAAGAAACATTATCTAACGTCGCAGAAATGAACATTGAGTGGCATTTTAATGCTCCGTCATGGCCTTCTGCTGGCGGACTTTGGGAAGCTGCGGTGAAAAGTTTAAAACATCATCTTAGGCGTGTTATTGGTGAGCAAAAACTCACTTACGAAGAATATAGCACCCTCCTGTCTCAACTCGAGGGTTGTTTAAACTCTCGACCACTTTGTCCTTTGAAGCAAGATCCCGAGGACATAGACTTTTTAACCCCGGCACACTTTCTTGCAAGTGGGCCAACCTTAACGATCTATGAAACAGAAAATGATCTTAGGACTCGGTGGCACTTGGTACAAAAAATCTATAAAGATATTTGGGCCCAGTGGAAAAATGAATATCTCTCACAGTTATCCATTAGAGCTAAATGGAGACAATCTCAAAGGAATCTCAGTCTCAACGATATTGTTATCATCAAAGATGAAAACCTCCCGCCTGGGAAGTGGGCTCTAGGGCGTGTAGTAGAAATGCATCCTGGTGCTGACGGACACGTCAGAGTCGTTACCCTTAAAACCAAAAATGGTATCCTAAAACGGCCTGTAGTTAAGCTATCTCTATTACCAGCGGACAGAGACAATAATCCTCTTAGTGACACGAAGGATCGGGATGGTGCACCATGGAAGAAGAGTCCCAGGCGTGTCTCCTTCTCGACTTTAGCTCTGTCAGTAACGCTATTCTTATTGTCACTAATAAACTTATCACAAGCATCGTATAGTTTTACCCCTTTGAGCAACAACAGCGTTTATTTCGATAAAATCTCCAACATGCATCTTATTAGAGACGATTGGCGTTTAATTGTTTATTATGACACATATCCCTACAAAGAAGGCACGTCGGCACTCGAGAAGTATATCAATTATCTTGAAACATTATGCTTCACTATTAAAGAACACACACCTTGCGACGGTATCATCTTACAACTCGGGCACGATTTCGAAGAAATGAAACATTATGATAGTATGTTGACAGTGAATGAACCATTTGTAACAGGAGACGAGCGGCGGCGCCGGCGTCGTGGTCTAATAGACGGAGTAGGCTACGTCGCAAACAGCTTGTTTGGCGTGCTAGATCAGCGTTTTGCGGAGAAATACGCACAAGACATCGACCTTTTGAAACAAAATGATAAACATTTGTACAACCTCTGGAAAAACCAAACCTCAATCGTGGAAGCCGAATTTAATCTCATGAAAAGAATGGAGAAAGCTGCGAACAAACATCATAAGTCGATAAATCAAAAGTTTAATTACCTTAAAGAATCCTATCAAGATCTTCAACGCCATGTACAGAACATGACTCTAGTTACCGATTTCTTAGCATCTGCTATGACGGCAAATAACTTACTGTATAGCCTCAGGAAAATACAAGACTCCATTCTTGATACGGCAACTAATATTTACAATGGAAAATTAGACTTCCATCTGATATCTCCTAAACAGCTGAGAACGGAATTAAGTTCTATATCAGCACATATCCCCAAGGACATGGCACTTCCTGTCAACCATTTGAATCTCAAGGATCTCTATAACCTAATAAAAGTGCGGACTAAGTACTATAGTAAGTACTTGATCATTGAAATAAGAATACCCCTCATCGAAAGAGACCTTTACGAAGTCTTTAACCTCATTCCAGTCCCACGATTATTGAACCACGACATGATACATGTGAAAGTTATCTCAAGTTTTGCTGCAATTAACCTCAGAAAAGACTCATACGTAACCCTTACTGATGCCGATCTCCAGTCTTGTATAAGACAAAATCCTGGGATGATTTTATGTCATACAAAAAACCCTATACATATCTTAAAAGATGATCACAGCTTGTGTGAAACGATCCCACACACAAGAACCTGTAAAACTATTAGAACCCCTTGTAAAAACATTTGGAAGGAATTAACAGCGGATAATAAATATTATTATCTTTGTTGCAATGACTGCAACTTTAAACTTCTCTGTGACGGCGAACTTACCGCCGTTAAATTGATGAATGCAGGTCTTTTGAATGTGGAGGAAGGCTGTCTGATAAAGACGGACAATTTCGTTGTCCATTCTAATAAAAGGCTGTCTAGCAAAATGAGTATTGGTGCAAGAATTATTGCGCCACAAATGTCACCTATTAATCATATATTCAACATATCTATCCCTGAATCTCCTGAAATTAATCCTAATAATTCTGAAATATTGCGACAATTTGAAGATATACAGAAAAAGATTGAGATCATGAAACAAACTGAACCATGGAGTGATAAAATATCCTATCATGACGTGCATCTTTATAGCGTCTTGTATGTTCTAATCTTTGGAATCCTGATAACTGCGGCGGTATACTGTTGGCGGCGTCACAGGCGGTCAACACGTCGAGAACCCTCGGTGCCTGCTGGAGAGACATCTACTGCGATCTCTTCACATCCCAGAAATGGGAGTGTTATAAGTGAGTGTAGTGCGGTTAGGGAAAAAAGGCAATCTTTAACCCAAATGAAAAGTGTAATGACTATGAGTGAGTGTTGTGATCTTAGGGAAAAAGGTCAATTTAGTCAATCCGTGAAAAGTGATCCCAAAAATCTTATTAAATCTAGCGAGTGTATACAAACAGAAGATAGGGCCTCGTCCCCTGTTTTTCGCGTACTTTCCCTTCCCGATCTAAGATAAGTAGTTGCTAGATTACTTGTAATTGTTCGAAATATTGTTAATCACTCACTACTAATTCGTATCCCTGTCATATAGTTAATAAGTTGAATATTGTTTATCATCTTGTAAATCACATCTCCATATTTATCCTACTAACCCCTATCTTTGCCCCCGGGAGCATGTACGGGTCAACCACCGTACAATACGTTTACCTGGGTCATCATTATTGCGCCACCCGCTCAGTATGTTTCCATCATTTATATTATTGCACTTACACCGCAATAGTTCAGTACGTAATTCGGCGACATACCGTGCGCGTGACTCATAATCCCATATCGTTCACCATTCATCCTAGCATAAATTAACCTTAATCTTATATTTGTGGAATCAGACAATACAGTGAATTTATTAACCTTAAACTGACTTTCATCTCTTATCTCATCCTTTATCTCTATCTTAACTTAACCCCGAACACCCAGAGTATCGTAACAAGTCGTGTATTAGTAAAAAATAATACTCGAACCACTGCAACAAAGATACGCTGCATTTAATTCACTATAGTACGCCACGGCCGCGCTGTAAAATTGCAGAATTGTTGGAAACCGATATAATTCAAACACTTACTTAGTACATGATACCAGCTACTTCTTTTCTAACCAAAAGGAAAGAGATGTCAATATATCACGGTAGTCAAAGAAACCATCATCGTCATCATTCTTCTGTTCTTATCCCAGTTTATTTGCAGTCGGCGCAACATGTGTTTCTCTTTCATACTTCTCTAATAATCGTTATCTCAGTCATCCCTTTTCTTCCCAAATGATCTTTTATACGGTTTTGGTCTTCCCCTGCTCTCCACATTCATACTCAAAACTTTCCTCACGACAAACAAACCGTCCGTACAAAATCAATAACTATATCAACCGGCCGTAGTCGGCAACTTTGCAAAAATGACATCAGATCAAAGTCAACGATGGTGCTCAACAAAATGACTGCGATTAACTAAAAAGCTATTTTGCCAAGTTTAAATGGCGTGCCTTGAAGTTCGTCGATTGTATTTGAGAACGAATTGAGGTCTTGCATTGTACCTGCTTCCCGTTGGAACTTTTCATTTAATATTAGTTTTGCCGTTTATAAGATAATGAGTTCATTGTTCGAATTCTAGTGGTTTGGGAGTCATTTGTTCTGAATTGGATTCTGTGTGTCGTTTTGTGTTTTGACTAAATCTGAGGAGATCTGATTGTTTGGGTCGATTTTACAACGAATGTTTGCAAAGTCGTTATTAAGGCGAGAATAAGTACAAGCGACCTTGCGCGAGTGGGAGAGCTTGCGCGTCACCCCCTGCGACCCCCGAAACTGCACGCACGTAATTTTATAGAGTGACCATACGTTTCAGGTGAGTACTATCCTGCCTGATTTTTTTTAACACCATCCATTTTTTTTATTATTTATATTTAATAAATAAGGTAATATTTTGATAATAAATCAGGATTTTAATTATGTTATTTTAATAGTTTGTATTGTATAAGTTGGTTTATATATTCACGTAAGTAATAAATGTGTCCATACAAGAATAGGAAGTACCTACTAATTGAATATAGACATACCTACAGAGCAATGGTGATGGTGGTGTAGTAACGGTCGTGACTTACGAATTGTGGGTCGTAGGTTCGAACCCAGACAGGCGCTTTACTTTGTGTAAATTATTTCATCACCACTGCTCTCAAAACGGTGAAGAAAATCATCGTGATGAAACCGGCATGCCTTAGAACCAAAAATTCCAAGACATGTGACATCTACCAGCCCGCACTGGGCCCGCGTGGTGGATTATGGCTCACTCCTTCTCACTGAGAGGAGGCCTGTGTGCCAACAGTGGGAACATTATAGGCTGATAATGATACATACTCAAAATAATAGCAGAATATGACAAAAACAAAGATTTAAAATGATCAAATTAAATAAAAATATGTGAATTATATAATTTATTTCATTGTATTTAATTTAAAGTTCCGTTCGACGTTCAACGTTCAACTATAATTTCTACAGGTATTAAACAATAGTATCCCGTTCCCATTTAAGCATACTTCTTGTAGGTCTAAAATGTTTGGTATGTTTATAATTCGCATCACATATATTGTTCATTTTTCTGTAAAAATAAAAAATACTTATTTAGAATATTATGCTCTTTATCTCATCAGTTTTTCTTTATATCCACAATAAATATTATTACATTACATGTACTATATCTCAGGACATATTTTATTTATTAAAGCGTCATCTAACCCATATATGGCATATCATTGTAAGCCGCGACCAGTTTTATTGTGAGACAACACACACAAACTTTGTGGAAAAATCAAAAGGACTATAGGCAAGCTTCCATTGAAAAACTTCTAAACCATAAATAAAGAGTATACTAAGAAATTTTACTGTGTAAATATTTACATGGGCAAACTATACTCAAATTATAATAATAATTGTTTACCTGACCTGGTTGTTGTGTTTTGTTTACTGAGTCCTCATTTTCAGTCTATGAGAAAGGATTCCTTATTAGTAAATGTTGTTCAATTACTTCAGAGCTGAAACATAATTGCAATGATAAATAAAACGAAACAGCAACAACAACACAACAACATCAACACAGCTGATTAACATGAGAAACTTTACATTACTACCCATTCAACTTATTTTACTCTGCAACTAGCCGGTATCGCTCTGTGACATTTTGTCAAAGTGTTCCAATAACACTGTCATATGTTTAAATAACACTAACATCGATGTAATAAATGAGGTATGCATTTACTTGTCAGCAGTAATATCCTCGTTTTCGTTTTTAAAACGAGGAGTTGTCTTTTTCGCCTGTTCTATACAGCCAGAGCTACAACATAATTGTATTTAAATTTCGGTAAATATTATAGGCACCGGCAAGAAAGTAAAGGCATGGGCAAAAGTAGAAAGATAGTTGTTCACGACGTGATATACTGTAAGTCCGCAAACAGACGCACAGAATTACATCTCCGCAGTCGAGGTCATACTACTGTTCGTTATTGTGTTGTTCGTCGAATCGTTGAGCTCCTTAAGTTCTGAGTTGAGCTGCACCGTTACTGACAAATGCGTGCACTGACTGGACAGGTCCACTCAACCTGTGCGGTTCTTTCCTCAAAAGACCACTTCAGACACAAATCTACATGGTCCTCAAACATTATTATAATATTATTCTAATTATTGTAAATTTGAGAACTATGTCCGTCATTGCTTTTTTTTTTGTATGTTTCTCAGTTACTTTAATCCTGATCTGGCAGTTTGAGTAATTTATGCGGCCTACTCAAATGTCCTTTCTTTGGTATTGTTCCTCGAATCTTTGAGCTCCATAAGTCTCAGTCGAGCTGCACGATTGCTGACAATTGCGTGCACTGACTGGACAGATCCACTCAATCTGTCTGGTTCTTTCCTCAAAAGACCATTTCAGACACCGATCTACATAGCCTTCACATGATCTGACCAAGATTTTGTCTGGACTTTAAAAGAGACTGTGACCTCTGAGTTTGTTTCGGCCTTTCTTCTTAGAGTAGTCAGATAGGAAATGCCACCCCATCTAGTTTTTAAAATACGATTGACGTGTAAAAGTGTTTGTCCAAGAACAATACCGCACCACTATGTCGATAGTGGCGTTCAAGTATTTTCTTAAACTTTAATCCGGACTGTCCCTCCTACGATGTAGTATGGTTATATTATATTACAATACTCACCTCGTCTCTGCATTTAAAACTCAAAAATATTTGTTATTTGGTATTCTCCTACTACAGAAATAACACTATTATAATAAAGTATGTTTACTACAATAAAATCATATATTTATTTGAATATTTTATTTAAGTAGACTACACTAAGTTAAACGTCCGATTGATTACCGATAATTTTATTTTCTGCACAACTTTCCGAAAGTCTATATGAAGTTCAAAATCGCAGAAAAATATTCAATATTATCATAAGTGCGGCGTAGCATCTGAGGACAATTAATAAGTGAAAAATACCAAAAAAGGATAACATATATTTATACTTTTCGGTAGGTTGTTCATCGGAGTAATGAAATACAATAAATAATGACTAAAATTTTGGCAATGCATTTTTTGGAATTATGACCTATGGGAGGTACCACCCCGTAGTGGTTTAGAACTGATGTGCAATTTAAAATTATTAAAAGTCGTTTAACTGCGCCTTAAAAAGAAGAATACATACATGGCATACACGCACACGCGTGTATGCCATGTATGTATTCTAGAGTATGCGTGTGCGTGTATGTATGTAGTTGTGGAGTGTGGACGAGAGTAAGTCGGTGTGTGTACACCGACTTACTCTCGTCCACACTCCACAACTCCTTTTAAAGTGTACCTAATCATTTTCTTTATTTTAACAAATAAACTGTAATATTAATCTATTTTCTGTAAACTAACTAAATTGTAAATGTTTGGCTAAAATTGTTCAGTATATTGTCAGAGAGGTTTGGCGCTGTATGCCGAGATACAGGTTTTTTACCTAGTTCGGCTACAGATGCTATTATGTTGCATTATTATCATTATAGCCTACAAATTTATTTTTACGCAACATGATTTTAAAATGTTAATATTTTTTGGTGTCAATAAAAATTATTATTATTATGAGAAGAATTCTCTTGGCCTTATCCTTATGACTAAGAACTTGAACGACTTGAATTTGACGTCGATACAGTATATAGTTGATTACAATTTAAAATTCTAGTTCTTTTAACTTAATAGGAACAAACATTTCATTCAATTAAAATGATAGAACATAACGTCAATAAATGTTTGCATCCTTAACTATATTCATTTATTAGATTGCAATACTGGTCATTTTCTATAAACATTATTCGATTCTTTACCACTAGATTTTTGTTTGTACGATTCCGTTCACAAATACGACCAATTTCTTTCTTCGACCTCTGTTTTTTCTACAGATGTAGTATAAATTCCTTCGTCTTTAGAGGTAGAGTTGTTAACGTTGAGTTTGTGGGTAAAAAGGCTGCATAAGTTTTTGTTTATTCAGGAGACCTTGTATGAACCAAACAGGATTTAATCAATTTTTCACAGGAACTGTCCTATTTCAATCTACCCGCTTGAACGCAAACGTTACCGCTGCTGTAAATAGTTTTAGTTTCTGTATTAACGTTTATGCATCTTGATTAGGTCTAAGTGTATTGACGGTTTTATCGTATTTATGCTCTGTATCTAACTGTCTGTAATTATATATTATTTGTGTCATCCACATCCACACATCAGGGTCAGGGCCTTCCAGCTTTCAGGCACTGACCCGTCAGGGACGGAAAATAGATTGTTAAAGTATTAATATTACATTTTGTTTACAGTGACTTGGCTGTCTGGGTTCTCCGTGTTTCGGAGCATGCTTAGATGTACACAGACACAGAGCTCAGACAGCTCGAAACCTGGAAAGCCCTCACTTGAAGCAGATTATGTATCTTAAATTTTGACTATATTTGTCACGGAGGACATTATCGTGTTGCAACACGACACGGTAAGAAAAGAGCTTTAAA
Organism: Brachylomia viminalis; assembly: GCA_937001585.2. Classification (NCBI taxonomy): domain Eukaryota; kingdom Metazoa; phylum Arthropoda; class Insecta; order Lepidoptera; family Noctuidae; genus Brachylomia; species Brachylomia viminalis. Next base: position 20,268,551 of record OW443299.2, read on the forward strand.
AAACACCAGTTTACTCTATTTCAATATATTCCCTGCTATCCTGGTAATAGGGTAGCTATCCTATTATCCATTACTATTCAAAAAAAATCAAAATAAAAAGTCATTTATTCAAATTAGGCTGAGAATCAGCACTTTTTGAACGTCAAAAATATTGTTCAAGATTATTTTACATCCTAATAATAATGTCAACTAAACTCCGATAAACTTTTATGTAAATCTAACACACCAGAGTAAAAATAAAACAAGAGTAAATTCATTACGTAATTCAAATTCAAAATTGTAAAATCATTTATTTCAATCCATTAAAGATCATAATATGTGGTACATCTGAGCATGTGTTGTGCGTTTGTAATCTGTAAGAATCTGAACCCGTGAGCTTTTATTTCAAAATCTAGGATGATTAGAAGTTCTATTTACCAGGAGTAATGTAATCTATAGGGACTGCAATCGGTTAACGTAACCTATACAATTACATTGACTGTGTAACGACAAAATAAGGGTTCTGTGAGCAAACGATTTTCAATTCGGCAATAACAATTCCTGTTACTCATGCGGTCCTAGTACTTTTATTAATTTCTTTCCACAGTTAGATACAGTTTTGCGACATTTTTTATTGACTTCATTTGGATTTACCAAAGACTAAACGTGCTCAAGCCAATAAAACATGTCAAACAGCACCGACAGAGCGTGAACTTCCGATAATTCTTTCGGTTAGTCCTAAAGACATACAGTAATTATACGTGCGTGTATTATTTTGTAATTTAAAAAAAGTAGTCACTTGTTGTTAATAGTTTTCATCATAATTATTAAAAAAAAAAAATACAAACTTATTTAAAAAATCATGAACGGAATCCACTATTATTTGTTGTGTACTAGGAGATGCATAACTTGCTTAGAGATGATGTTTTGGGTTCAGTTGGACATAAATTAAGTTACTAAATCCTTTTTATATTCTAAGTTCTAATGGCAAACAATAATGTTTAATTAAGCATAATTTACATTATTAATTTGCATTAATTATTCAATATAATACGAGCTTACGATTTTTGGAGTCGATTCGTTCATCAGAACGAATCGACTCCAAAAATCGTAAGATCGCATCAGCGGTCTTCAAGGAAATCGATTCAATAGTAAGATGAATCGAATCTCCTGGATCGTATGTGTAAAAATTATTATGATATGGGCTCATAATTTAGTTATACGAGTTCATATTTGCCCAAAGTATTGTGATGACAGTAATAAACAGCGAATGGGTAAGTTTATCTACATATTTCAAACAAGATCAATTACATACATTTATTTAACTATTTAACTTGTCCGCATTGTATAAGTTAGCACTAAGCGAAGCCTGGTCGTCCTAAACCGGGGTTCGGTCCCCACGTGTGTGCGGATGCGGGGTGAGTCTGTGGTGGACATCTCGTTTGCTAGCCCCGCTCTGTCACTGGTTCCGGGAGGCCATGTCCGAGATATGCGACGTGGCAATGCCCCGAGTCCGTCCAGGAAGCGCCCGACATCAGGTGTACTGGTGGTCGCAGGAGCTGGAGACGCTACGCAAGGCGTGCGTCGAAGTGCGACACCGGAACTCCAGGCACCGTAGGCTCCGCATCCGCCCTCCGGATGCGGAAGCGACGGAGGCGGAGCTGTACGAGGGATACAGAGCGGCGAAGACCGCCCTCCAAGAGGCTGTCCAGCGTGCCAAATATACGGCCTGCGAGGAGTTGGTGGAGACTCTGAACGGAGTACCATGGGGGCGCCCTTACAAAATGGTGCGGAATAAACTCCGCACCTGGGCCCCCCCGCTGACGCAGAGTCTCCGCCCCCAGCTGGTGGAGGAGGTGGTGAGCACTCTGTTCCCTTCACGGGGGGAGTATACTCCCCCGCCCATGGCTCCGCCGCTCGCGGTGCCTGAAGCGGACCACGCGGACGACGACGACACCCCTGAAGTGACCGGGGTAGATCTGAGAGTGGCGGTAGGTAGGCTGAAAGCCAAAAATACCGCCCCAGGACCCGACGGCCTGCCAGGGACAGCCTGGGTCCTGGCCTCGACGGCTCTTGGGCCTCGACTGGAGGCGCTCTTAAGCGCATGTATGGAGAGAGGCCAGTTCCCACTCCGTTGGAAGACGGGGAAGCTGGTCCTCATTCGGAAGCCAGGGGACCCTGCGGACTCTCCGTCCGCATACCGGCCCATTGTGGTGCTTGACGAGGTCGGCAAGCTCTTTGAGAGAGTAATTGCAGGCCGCCTCGTCGCGCACCTGGTGAGGACGGGGCCGGATCTTGCGGATAGTCAGTTCGGCTTCCGCAAGGGGCGCTCGATGGTGGACGCCATTATGCGCGTTAGAGCCCTCACGACGGGGGACGCGGTGTCTCGGGGCGGGGTGGTCGTATCGGTGTCACTCGACATCGCCAACGCATTTAACACTCTGCCCTGGAGTTGCATTGGGGAGGCACTCCGGTATCACCGGGTGCCAACCTACCTCCGTCGAATAGTCGAGGCATATCTGACGGACAGAGCCGTCATCTACCCCGGTCACGACGGGGAGTGGAACCGGCGAGAGATGTCGTGCGGTGTCCCACAGGGATCGGTTCTAGGGCCGCTCCTGTGGGACATCGGTTACGACTGGGTGCCGCGGGCCGACCTCCCTGATGGCGTCAGCGTGGTGTGCTACGCTGACGACACGCTGGTCCTGGCGCAGGGGAGGTCGCATCAGGCGGCGGCCGACGCGATGACACGCGGGGTTGCGATAGTCGTGGAGAGGATCTGGCAGTTAGGTCTCGAGGTGGCTTTGCACAAGTCCGAGGCCATGTCTTTCCATGGGCCCCGGAACAGGCCACCATCGGGATCCCAACTAACGGTAGGAGGGGTTCACATCGGCGTCGAGTCCACGATGAAGTACTTAGGACTCGTGCTCGATAGCCGGTGGAACTTCGTGGAGCACTTCCGACGTTTGGCCCCCAAACTGGAACGGACTGGGGCCGCCCTCAAGCGGCTCCTGCCCAACCTGAGGGGTCCAAACGCCTCCTGCCGGAGGCTTTACGCGGGGGTCGTGCGGTCCATGGCTACATATGGGGCCCCGGTGTGGGCGCGTTCACTGTGGCGGAGAGCCGCCCACTATCTGAACGCGACCCAAAAGGCCGATAACCGTAAGGCTGATCCGGGGCTACCGCACGATCTCGGACGAGGAGGCAAGCCCTCTTGCTGGACTGCCGCCGTGGGATCTGGAGACGATAGTCCTCGCGCGCCTGTATGAGTAGCGCGCGGAGGCACTACGCCGGGGGGAAACCCCGCTTCAGCGGCAAATCGCGGCGGAGCGGACGGACCTCCGGCGCGATTTCATGGCGTCATGGAAAGAGCGACTGTCGCAACCCAGCGCAGGGCACGCCACGATAGCGGCGGTAAGACCCCTCTTTGAGGAGTGGCTAGAGAGGCGTCACGGCGTCCTCACCGACCGCCTGACGCAGGTCCTCACCGGACATGGATGTTTCGGGAGGTTCCTGCACATCATCAGGCGGGAGGAAACGCCCGGGTGTCACCACTGCGATGATCGCCCCGAGGACACGGTGGAGCATACGGTGGGGGCCTGCCCTGCATGGGCGGAGCACCGCCGTGTCTTCGTAGCGGCGATCGGCAGCGGCGGCGACCTCTCACGCCCGGCCCTGGTTCAAGCCATGGTCCGGGGCGAGGGGGAGTGGGAGGCAGTCGCCTCCTTCTGCGAAGCATTCATGCTAGCGAAGGAGGTGGCGGGACGGGAGAGGGAGAGAGTCTCCCGTCCAAGCCGCCGCGGTGGACGCTCCGGGCGTCGGGAGCCGCGTGACGACTCCCGGCCACCGTAGGAGGCGCGGGCCTGCGGGCGGTGAGTAATGGGTAGCTCACCGTCCGATCAGGATCAGGCCCGTGCTGGACGGCGCGTACGTGTGCCACGCGCGCCTCAAAGAGATGTCAGCATCGAAGAGGGAGCCCACTAGGGCCCAAGCCTGCCGGGAAAGCGGGATCATCCGAAAGGGGTACCGCTGACCCGGAACATAAAGGGCCAAGGAAGGAACACGGGTGGGTTTTAGTCAGTAAGAGTCTGACACTCCCTTCCGCTCCACCCAGAGCGGGAGGGGTTATTTGATGATTTCCCATCCTTAAAAAAAAAAAAAAAGCGAAGATTGAAATATTTGACGCTCGGCGTCGTACCTATTCTGTATTTGTAATATTGTTGTCATTGTGATTTTAACCCACTACCTCTGTACCACCTGAATGAAAATCATCTAAAATTAGATATACCTACCTGTCTGGCAATTGTAAATATCACAAAATTATGGTGTGTTAAGTGATGGTTACATTTTTTTGATAGCCTTTTACTAAATAAATTTTTTGATGATCGATCCAAGAGCACGGGCTTCGATCTGTAAATCGATTAAAAATTGATTTAAAGCAAAATATCGTGCATCCTTATGGCTACCAAAATAAAAGGAAACGCTCGGAAATTTACAGGAATGTTGTTTTTAATTAGGTATTTACTGTGTTAGGTACGATGGTAAGGTGAGTGGTGGGTGGTGGGTGGAATATTGCTATGTAGATAATAATTATATAAAAAGTAATCTTCTACATAAGAAAAACTACGTAAAAAACAAACAAGTCGCCTCTTCGCATTAAAAGTGTACAATTACCAAAAAACTTCGAAATTGAGTTAATATGCGGAAACGTTTGGTATCACCAGTATTTTTCTCTTAAATACCGACTAAAGAGCGTAATTCAACAAAAACTCGCTAGATGGCGCGATGTTTAGTTTTAAATTGGCCGAAGTGAGAACTTCTGTCGCGCGAATACTGTATAACTTTTAGTTACGTTCAAACGACCGAGCAGTGCACGCGTTGTATCTCTTCAAAAGTATACAATAACGGAAATTTGACGCTAAGGTAAGTATTCTATTTCATTAGTAATATACAATCTCAAAATTATACACTTATTGCTGTAAACTTGTAGCAAAGTTTGAATCAATTCTCCCTTTAAAATTGTATAATTATGTAATTGTACAGTTTTTGTGATAAAATATGAATAATACTGTCCTGATATTTTCCATTAAAAGTATGTTTTTTCTAAATTGTATACTGTTTTAGATATTTTTTGTGAAAAGTGATGTTTTAATTTAAAATTGTCTACTTTTTCTCATAAATCTGACGTCAGAAATAGTTTAATCTCGAGAATGTTTACTTTTTAATAATTAAATGTATTTTGATTTTCGTTAATATTGGCTATTTTATTAGGTATCTATACTTTCACTGTTATTCTGAAACATAGAGCGACTTGTTTCAACGAGTTTGGCTATGTTTTAATAGACGGCACTGCGACGGATCGTCTCGGGGGCGAGTTGCCGCGCGTTAGATACCTACAAAACCTACAATAGCTGCGACAGCTAGCCATCGCATCCTACTGTCCATTGTAGTGCCGGCTCTTATTTTATGTTTTAAAATGTTTTCTTTCTTTATTCAGATTAAATTAAATGCTTTTGAAATGGCACAAAGAAGTAAATTTTTAGAGAGCTTGAAAAAGAATATAATTACTCAGAAAGAAATAAATGATCCGCCTATTGCTGATTCTGAAGTGGAATCGATGGACATACTTCAAGAAAATAACTCACAATATGTAATAAGTCAAAACTTAGGTATGTTTTATATTACCTACTATTTTATAAAATCAAATTATGTACTTATTATGAGATTTTATTTTATTTAGGTATTTATTACACTATAATGTTTTTCATTGACAGGTTTACAGGACGATTTACAGGAAACGACTGAAAATCCTCAGGAAGGTTCACAGGAATCGAACAAAAATCCCCAGGAGGCTTTACAGGAAACGAATAGTAATTCAGATTTACAACAACAATGTACTGTACAAGAAATTAACGCTTCAGAGGAGCAACTACTTCAGAAAATTGGTAAGATGGTCTATCAATATTTTTTTTAGTTTTTGTAAGAGAAATAACTGTGTCTAAGTATTAGGTATTTATAACACTTTCATATTTTTCTTTGACAGGTTTACAGGAAACGACCGAAAATTCCCAGGAAGGTTTACAGGAATCGAACGAAAATCCCCAGGAAGGTTTACAGGAAACAAATGGAAATTCAGATTTACAACAACACCACTCGGTTATTGAGAGAAATATAAAAAAATCACTTAGATCTGGGCCAATATACAGCCCAGATCAGTATGTTTCATTGATCAGAACAGCTAAAAAGACTGGGAACGCTTACAATGTAAACGAATTCAATTATACTCAATTTAAAGATTTCAAATCTCTTTGCAATGATGTAGGACGCAACTATAATAAAAATACTAATAATGAAACTATAAAGATGAATGACATAAAAATCTTAAAATTCACTAAAGAAAATCGTGGTTGCTTTTTTTATAAAACTTCCTATAGTCAAGAAGATTTTAAAATGGTAAAGGTTGGACCCACCACTGCAAAAGGTCTTCGAGATAATTACCGTTTTAAAGCAGTAGGTATATAACGCGCCAATGAAAATTGCCGATCAGAAAAAACGAGGTTTATTAGCTTTAGTTGATAAGAAAACTATTCCCGAATATTATCGTCCATTTTATGAAAATCTCTAAGGAATAGACGACAATTTAAAATAGAACAGAATACAAATTAAATAGATATAATTGTATTCTTTTTATATCTTTTTCTTCTGTTTCATTGTTTTGCATTTTTATTAAATTACCTAGGTTAGGAAATACTTAAAGCTTTTAATATTTTATACAATATATTAATACGTATTAACAATACTCAAAAGACTGGATAAAGTTACTAATAATTTAAAAAATATAACTATAATGCCTAGATCTTAAGCTCATTCAGTAAGACTGAAATACCTTGGTTAACAAGTTCCTAACTTAGTGCCATGTTACTTAGTGATTGATTAATGTGATTGAATCAACCACCTAATTGTATTTTATCTTTTTTTGGAGCCATTTTGTTTTATTTGTATAAGTTTCAGTTCATATTTAGTATAATAATTTCATAACTGTATTGAAAGAAATAAATATCTCATAAAATATTATTGTTTTACTGCCTGAAATATTGGTTTTTTTCCTGAATTTAATTCCATTTAATAAATTAAATACTCATGTTCAAATTAAATCGTAAAACTTATGCAACATTTTATCTAGAAAAGTATTAAAACTCAAAACGATTTTTTTTCTTACCTATTTTTCAGCTACTATATAATAAAATTAATATATAATATTATGTTACTTTGAAAGCCAGATAGTGTAACTAGCAAAAAAAATAAAAAATAATGATGAAAAGATTATTATCATTAGAAATATTACACGTTAAACCTTTAAAACGCTCTCCTGTAAAATTTGTAAGTTTTGAGATTATACAGTTTTAATCCGAGAAGGCGAAGTGTGTAAATGATACGTGACAATGCAAGCAGGTATCTAAATACTATTTCGTTAAATTTAGATACCTAGACAAATTAATTAGAAGTTACTTACTGACTAGTTGACTTAGTGCTAGTGATGTGTTTAATATTATAGTTCGAAAAGTTCGGTTTCTGGTATCAATGTATTAAAAAATCTCATAACTTCCGAACATGTAGAGATATGATTAAAAAACCCTTGCCATATCGTTTGTTATCATCCAAAGAAGCCGTGCATTTGGTATGTATATACCCTTTCCGTTACACGTTGTATAAAGCTTTTTCTTTAGTTCACACTAAACCTAGATCTAGCTGAGTGTCACTTCCACCAAGCCAACAATCTTCGAATTATCCCCGCCTTACGAAGCTCAGACGGTCTTTGCAATTTTCAACGGTTAAAAACTGTCACTACTGTTTTATTCCTTTTTAAAGCTGAATTTATAATGCAAAGTGTGAAGTTAAGAGCTAAGAGTGCAGGGTGTAATGTCTAGCTATAAAATGCAGGTTGAAATCCAGCGGTGAATGGATTTGTCTACTGTTTTACGGAGCATACAGTTTCACTTGGGGTAAAATTGATTTAAATTTTAAAACCGTCCCATCTTTGCCTTTTGAGTTTTAAGCTTTCTAAACTGGCTTATATGATGTTGGCAGTGGAGCAGTTGGCGTTCTGTAGTCTCTGGCAACGCCCTTATGAGGAAAGCGTGCGTTTATGTATGTGTATATTTTTATTATAATAGATATTTTCACACTTATTAAGGTAGGATATGGTTTAAAAAACCTTTTTTGGAATTATGTATCACCTCCATATTCATCATCATCATCAGCCTACAGCAGTCCACTGCTGTACATAGGCGTCTCCAATTACACGCCATTTTTCTCGATCCTCGGCAACTCTCATCCAGCTGCTACCAGCCACCCTGCGAAGATCGGCGCTCCTCCTAGCCCGAGGGCGTCCTACCTTACGTTTGCCGATTCGCGGTCTCTACTCTAGAACACGTCTACCCCAACCGTCATCGGTTTTACGGTTAATATGGCCGGCTGGCCCATCGCCACTTCAGCTTGCTTATTCTAAAGCATATCATTCATAGCATTCTATATTAAAGCAAAGTTATTGCTAAATGATATTAGGATATTACAGCGATTTTGTTATCCTTGAACACTGAAAACGCCAAAAGAAATTCTAAGATCGTTGCGCATAAAAGTGTATTTTCTATACATTCACGTATCAGGACAAAATTAAGCCACTTTATATTACAGCCGCTTCCCGCCGATAATTCCGCCAAAAAGTGAGAAAACACACACATTCACATTACAGCAACATTCAAAGTAACGCTCTAATAATAGAGCAGAAACGCCGACTCAAATAACATTACTAGAAGGTATCCGCCGTGAATACAGTAGCGTACAGCGGGCGATATGTTGAAATTCGCTCAGAAAGCTAAGAACGAGTCGGTTGAATTTATATGACGATGCCTATAAAATGAGAATGGTGTAGATGACGGTCTGATGTTTGAACCACAAGCCACGAGCCACTCATCTTACGTAACAACTGTCTCGTAAATATGGGATAGAGGTGAAAGGACTTATGTGTGGAAGGTTTTTTTTTTTTTGTTGTAATTTATGCTAGTAAGCAAAGTCCTTCCTTGAGGACTTAAGGAGGTTAATTTTGCATCCTCGTGCTGCTTTAGTGTATGGTTGGTTGTTAGGTAACGTCTTGTTTGACCATTGTTTATAATTGTAATGGCGGTCTAGGTCGTTATATATGAAAATTGTGCTTTTAGTGTCATTTGATACTAATATTTTAAACTTCTGACTTAGTTAGTCCTCGGTTATATTATGTATATATGTGTGTGTGTAAGTATATATTTAAGTGTATAGTAAAGAAGTGAATTCATATAGACTCCTGTTATAAATTATGAAAGTAATAAGCATAATTATAACCATTGTGTTGTTACCCAGGCAGCCGCCATGAGGATTTCAGATATCTATGTAAAACATGATATATATTGGTTATAGATGTTATGATATGTTGGCGCGCAGATGCTCCCGGTGTACAGACGCAGTCAAAATTACCTTATTTAATGCGTTTTGCACCTCACTGTACACCCCCGTGTACAGTTAGCCCACAGACTCCCCAGTCTGTGGGCTAACTACACGCAACGAGCGTAAAATGCTCTGCGGGTCCAATTTAATAATGCGTTCAGGACGCTGTTGCAGTTTCCACGTTTCTGTAGCGCGTCAGCAATGTTTGCTGATGCACACACAGATGGCTTTGCAGCTTTATGGCGCAAAAATACCGCTTCATTCATTAGCCGGTTGCGTCGAAGTCGCCACAGCATCTTGAGTGCCATTGCTGCGAGGCACGATTGTCCCCTGACATGGATGTTAGTGCAGCGGACCAAGTCCCTGCTTACTATTTTGTACTAGTTGTATGGCTCATGTATGGATCAAAGTTATCTGAATAAATAAATGTATTATTATTATTACTATAATTGTCAAAACAAACCAAAAACAAAGATTAAATAACTAATAAAATATCAACCTCAAAACTAATTTAATTAATCAACATATTTCAAAGGCAGGCGGCAAACTTTCCCTATAAAATAAAAACAGGCAAGATCGTTACCAACATTACAGCAAGATAGAGCAAAATATTTACGTTGGGCATCCAGCGTCTTATAATTAGTTCAGTGTTTACGTTGCTGTTGCCTACAGGTTGTGAAGACGGCCAGTAAACTGTGTACTTTAGACCGGCCACAGAGTAGGGAGCGAATGGAATGATACTTTCCGTGTCTTGAGTGATGTTTGACGCCATTTTGAATTAAAAGCAATAAATTACTGAGCAATAAAAAGTTTCTCAAACATTATTAATAAAAATAAATGTGAACGATCGTAACAGCCGACTGCCTAGGGTATTATGGTACCAAAACAAACAGGATAGCAGGATATCGAGATCGTCCAATTTTATTTCTTTTAAGTTGGGAAATCTACAACTACATGACCTAAATGCAGGTTTTATAATGCCTAAAAGTATACGATCCACTGCAGTAAACCAAATCAGAAAAATATATGATATATTTATATATTTTTTTTTTAGTGTGTTGATAAAATAATACAACTAATTTGGTAAGATAGAAAAAAGTCACGAAGATACCTCTAAAAATGTATTTTAACTATTAAAAACCATATTAATATACATGCAATCATTCTTTTTTTTTCAGATTGTTCTTCAAGCAACATATTAACGTGATAGTGTTTTGTCCAATCAATAGATTCTTTGTAAATAGAGAATTGCTTCATATTTTGCAATAACTTACCAGTTTCGTGTCATCGCGCTTCTCTTTATTTTCTATGCAGTCTGACAGTGACCGCGCATTAGCTGTTATCAGTTCTTTAACCCAAAGTTGCGGCAAATTATTACGATGCGCGTAAAGAATACTGTGATACGCGCGTGCTACGGCGTAGACCACAATATGCTAGGGCGTAGCACACGATATGCTACGGCGTAGCACACGATAAGCTTCGGCCATGGTTTCTGCGTTCTTGAAACGTTTTAGGATTCTATTTGTAATGGGTTCAAAAAAAAACATAATCACAATTGGGTGCTTACAAACTAATCGGAAATTAGCGTTAATGATCGTCATCAAAGTTTCGTTGCTTACAGGCATTGTATTACGAGGAACAGTTAGTTACCCGTAAGCGGTATAATTTAGAGAAAAATGCGTATGTACACTCCATTTACTCATGCTTTCATGAGACCCCGTTGTTTTATTAGGGCTGCATAATACCATAGCCGTTTAAACAGGTCCTTTGTTTGAATACCTTAATTTAAATGATAAATTTCGTGTGTTGAACAGGTAATTTTCAGTGTACTCCAGCGTGATTAGGTTATGTTTTTTTTTTTTAAATGGGTACTCCTTTTCGGGAATTGGATGTTGGGTTATGAGGATATAAACAAATGAAGCGTGGAAAATAAAAGAAAATCATATCAGGCAATTCAATACCAATCATAATTTTACTACGTCGCACATTCCACATGAATGAATCGTTATGTTTCCCGAATCGTGATGTTTGATGAATTGTTATGTGATTACAGTGATAATTATTGTAAATTTGTAAATAACTGGTTAATTTTAAGAACATTAAATAAAGACTCCGCTGTCAACTAAGTTAGTGTAATAATTCGTTTTAAAACAAGTAAATAATACGTATGTTGGGGTATTGGAAGAGCGGAGTCTCCCAACACAGATTTATTTGCTTAATAAAAGCAGGCTCCAATCACTAGCTGTTAAAACATTTACTTGTTAAAATACTAAACGATTTTTTTCTGCTCTATAATTTTAATAATTGATATTTTATATACCAAAGTTACCGAGTTCAAAGCATTTCTCTTAATTAATGTGCAATTTGTTTACAACAAAATAATATTCAATTTGTAGCGAAAATTATACCGTTACAGTATTTGTTTCCAAACACTAGCCTTAAGCATTAAAGTGTTCATTTACAAAGGTTAACAGAATGCCTTTGAGATTCATTCATTTTGAATAATACAAATCTCTCTGCTGTTATAATTATAACGGGTGAGAAATATTTCTAACATCTGATATAAGTTGCGAGTACTCGTAAGTACATACGCTGTTTAAACGCATTTCTTCTGTTCTCCGTAAAAGGCCTTATAAGATAAAATGCCTCACGATTTTTCCTTTGTTATTTTCTCCAATAAGCATGACCAATAATGGGACGAACTGGATAGGTTCTGATAAAACTGAAAGAAAGCCTTATCCCAGGAGAGGGACAGCATTATCACCCTATAATGTTCCCACTGCTGGGACACAGGTCTCATCTCTGTGAGATGGACAGCGCGGGCAAGCAAAAAAAAAAACAATCGTCATTAACTTGTTCTCAACAAAACAATACAATATTTTAACCGACTTCTATGTTAATGGGTGAAATCCTAATTGGAAATGCATCCTAGTTTTTACTAGGCGAAGATTGAGTATATTGTCTTTAAGTAAATAACAACTGGCATTTTGTAAATACACTATATAATAGAATTATAATAATACTCTTTATTATGTACACTCTATGGATTCAAGATATATTTATTTATTTATTTATTTATATATTCTTTAATGTACACCACAAAAAACATAACAATAAAAATTAAATTGAACACTACTTAATATACAATGGGCGGCCTTGTCGCTTTCTGCGATCTCTTCCAGGCAACCTTGGAATGGACAGAGATTTTCCTGGACATAAAATGGGGCTGTTGTTGGTGCATATAATAAGTATATATACAATACACTAAAATAGATACACATGTATACATATCCTAAATAATAGATACACATATATATCCACCAAACTATGGGTTTTTGCCCTGAACCTCAATAGCCATTTGATATATACCAATGGAAAGATCTTTTCAAGGAGAACCTTTGCTACTAATACGACTTTTGCTAATTGTTAGTCATTTCGAAGTTAATTACCTAAATAGATGACTACATGGTCATCGAAGTTAAGGAATTATCGGCGCCCAGTAGCCATAAGTGATTTATCAATGGATAGTGCTTTTAGGAGAAACATTTGTTACTGAAACGAATTTGGATAAGACGGCAATCCGACAAGACCTGGGGATCGGACAAAATAAAACATAATACAATTAGGTATAAACTTCCCTGTTTAAAATGTCTTTATCGATTAAAAATTATGTTACTGGCATCTCATGGGTTGGAGCATATGTGGCCTGGAATAAAAGTAGTACGGATAAATCAAACTTTTTTCAAACGCTGTAGTCTATCAGTCAGTCTCACATTTCGGCTAAATATGTATTTATAACTCTGTAGCCCAAATTTAGTTGTACAATACATGTCTACCTACCTTTCATGAAATTCAAGCGTAATGTGTCTTGTGTTCATATAATAATGACGATGTATACTGGTTACTGTTTAGTTATTAGCTAAGTTATGACGAGAATTAAGTGTTGACATTAACGTCATATTTAGGACGATTTAACGCCGAACAAACTAATCAATCGGACAAGTCGAAGAAGTAGCAAACGTTCTTCAAAACGAATTCTTTTCAATGAAATGTATATTGACGGTATTGAGGGTATCAGCAGGTTTAACAGTATATCCTACCTCATTCTTAAAACGGCATCTGGGACGCAAATGTTTTATAATGTCCGCTTATAGGCTTTAAAGATGAAGTTTGCAAGGCACAGAAATGATCAAAGTTAAATAATTGACGAAATACCCGAATTTCAATAATGCTTAAGTACTCATATTTAGAGCTCTGTAGCTCCTCACTGACTGGCAATCGAGAGGAGTCTTTATATTACTAAATATTCCCCTTCATGATATCTTTACATAAACATATATTTTACCGCTTTTGGGGGATGCTGCAGGCTTAACGATCTCTCCGATCGAACGACCCTTAAAAAATTGTTCCTAAAACGGCATCTAGGATGCAAATGTTTTGAAATTTCCGCTTATAGACTTAAAAAATGATGATTGCAAGGCACAGAGTTAATGAAAGTTAATTAATTGACGAAATACCAGAATTTCAATAATATTTAATTACTCTCATTTAGAGATCTGTAGCTCCTTGCGTACTAACAATCAAGAGCAGTTGTCATACTAAGAAATATTCTCCTTGATGACATCCTTTTATTAGTATACATCTTCATGCTGTTGGGCTTCAGGGTAGGATCGCCCAATCTTCTTTTACATAAGTTGACACGATGGGCGGTCTAACCGCTGAAAGCGATTTTTACAAACAACCTTTGGTTGTATTAAAGAGAGAAGGAGAGACAATACTGCAGGTAGTCAGTGATATACCGTTTATAATACAATAAATAAGTACATACGAGGGTCACACTGAAAGTTTTTAGAATAGGCCAGTAAGAGAAGCAGCCGATGTTTTTTTTTTATATTTCGAATTATAAAGTGTTTGGGAATACAGATTCCCGCGTGGAAGAAATCCCTAAAGAAGAGTGGCCCCACTGCTTCAGTCAATGATTCCACCGCATGCAACAGTGCTTAGAAAGGAACGGAGAATACTTCGAAAAGCAATAAAAATATTAACAGGCTTCTACATCATTCCGTTTTTTATTTTCTAAAAACTTTCAGTGTGCCTCACATATAAAACGCATTGCTAACGCTAATTATAAACAGTACTTTTATTCACCTATGCGAGCACAACGTACATAAACCAGTGATATTGATGCACCTCATATATGAAACTCTTGGAATTGGTATGCTCAGTATTCATTTGTGAATCGTTTGCCGTAAAACCGAACTGTAGTAAGAAATATGTTTATACCATTCCCCCTCTAAAAAGCTTATTTTATTCACTGAAAACAGTGAATAAAAAGCAATTTTACTCACTGTTATATCGCTACACAAGTTGACCATCCTAATACTAATAACAAGAAAATTACTCTTAATTTTAGTAATTGTTCCAATTTTAAAGTGCATTTTAATTAATTTAAGTTTCCTTTTTCGTTATTAAATGTTTATTTTCGCTTAAATCTTTCTTTTTCTCGTAGTCATGGTATAAAGTATAGTATGCAACTCTTGAATAAAACGGATTTATATCGAGGGCCATGAATCACTCGCGTCGCTCAGGATTCTAATACTTGAATCACGAGCGTAGCGAGTGATTCAATCATCATGAATCACTCCCTACGGTCGTAATTGAGTCGTTAGAATCCTTCACTAGCTCGTGATTCATCTATGGCCCTCGCTTTAAATCCGTCCTTTATTCACTAATTGCATAATATACTATTTTCACCACTCCCGCACGAAAGAAGTGTCTTTCCTCTACGAAAACAGTGAGGAAAGTTGGTTTTTCCTCACTGTTTCAACAGTGAGGAAAGTAATGATCCCGTTCAGAAACTAACCTTGCCTGATTTTTTATGTTAAGTTTTTAAAAAATAAATAATTTTATTGATTAATTTTTAATTATTTGCTTTGTGACTATTTAATTTATTTACCTATGACGACTGAATACTTTCTTGCTGGGAGTGGTGAAAAGATTCGTATGCAACATGTGAGCAAGTTCATTTGCTATTCGTTTTGTTGAGTCTTTCGCTTACTCAGGATTGAAATTTATAATCACTCGCTGCGCTCGTGATTCTATTTTTTAATCCTTCGTTCGCTCAAGACTCAAAATCAAAACTCATTGGAAAAACGAACTTTCCTCACATGTTGGATAAATAACTATAGTCATCCTGTGCTTCTGTGTTTGATAGAATGCATATAGTTACCAGTCGGTATGCATTTAAGCGGAAATTGCAGAGTTATTTTCAAAACAAATAGAGTAGGGTCATCTCAACATCTCTCTTCCTTGAATTTGTATATATATATATATAAATATATTTATGTAAGTATATAGTATATATATAATAGTATGTATGTGTATAGGACTTGTTTATGTATTTGTGTACGTTGTTTTAATAGTTTATTTTTTTATCATTATTCCTTTCAATTAAAGCACCTGCCATCTAATCTCTTCACCACCCTTGGTTGACTGGTAGAGAATGCCCAAGGCATTAAGTCCGCCTTTGTACCTTTTGTGCGAAAAGTTTAAATAAATAATGCAAAGCAGAACGTTTTGGGGATGGTATTTTAAGACAAATCGACTGAGCTTTATATGTAAGAGACTTGTATATAACCACTACGGGAAAATATAATCACATAACATCCAAACCGTATCTTTCATGTCGTACAAATGCACGACCAAAATCTTGCAGCGAACCAACGTAGCTTTGAAAAAATGTTTTGGTCATTGTATAATGCTTTTAACTCAATACTCTAATTGGCGTGTATGAGGTCTTGCGTTAATTATGTTACACGTTGTATATAGATAATAAATTATCTTATTTAACCAGGGTGTCGACATCACACAAATCCCCTGCAAAACCCAACACCAAAAAATACAGGAAGTAAAACCTGTCCCTCTGAAAAAGACGAGAAAAGGTAAGCGGTTTCCTCTTATTTTCCACTGCGTTTAAACGACTTGTGCTGAAACGTACGGCTAGTACAACGTCTAAACGATAACGTCTCTCGAGGCATTGTGGGCGCATACGTTAACTTAATGCGGAGTCTTAATTCGTATGAAAACGTCGGGAAAAAGCGTTAGAAGTTTCTTAAAGTGGCGTGTTTGTGTCAGGAGAGTTTTCGATATGTTTGTTGGGTGCAAGAGTAGATTGAGGTTAGCATTATGTTGCTATGATAAATTTGTCTTTCTAAATGTTTACTATCATGGTTTCAAAATAAAAATGTTTTCTTCAAATTAGGCTGAGAATCAGCACTTTTTGGAAGTCAAAATTACATAAGACAGTCCCCCAAAACGCCCGCCCTTTACCACTACCTAGTCTTTTAGCTGGGAAGAAGAAATGGCGCAACAAACTCCCAAGCGACACATCTGTCTATTAAGTACTGTAGTGTGTGTGTTTGTGTACAGTAGTGTTTTACTCCCTCTAGAACGTGCTCAAAGAGCAATTCTAAAGGTAGCCACATTTAGGCCTTTCAGATTTCCTACACACCAGCTTTATATTGCATGTGAGGTGCTAACAGTACGCCAATTATTTATACTGCACATCATATTAGAGCAGCACGCTGAACTCGCTTACAAGCCAGTACCTTCTGACAAGAGAAGGAAAGATTTGGTCTGCATAAAGCCTCAAACTAGACATGCCTTTGTAAACCGATTCTATGTCTATTTAGGACCCGATTTATATAATAAGCTCAATAGAATACTTAATATTTACAGTGCCGGTTACAAACATTGTAGTCTGAAGATACGCGAATATTTGGGTAAACTTGATTACACAGACACAGAAAGACTTCTAGAAGTACTTCAATAATGATGTAGTTGTTAAATTGGCAACTTTTATTTGTATTTAGTACCTAGTTTATTAAGGATAGTATTATTGTATATCGCTTAGTATGGAGATGGCCTGAAACACAGGTTTTTATTAACCTAGCTCAGGCAGGTCGCCACAAGATAGAATGTCAGTACCAACGCACCTCTCATATGTAATTAAAAACGAGTAAAACTAGCTTTTATCTAAGTATTTAAGCCAATCTGTTAAGAACTTGGTACTACCTACTAAGTATTTAAGTGTTTAGATGTATTACTTTGTAAAAGGACCTAAATAAAAGTTATTATTATTATTATATTATTATTAAGTTAGAAGAACTTGATTATATACAATTGTATGCAAAGTAGTTAACAAATTATTCAAAGGACCGTTCAAGACAAAGTTCAAGTAACCAAAATACCGGTTTTTTTGTAAAGGAACCACGACTAAGTTATTTGATTTCTCATTTTCTCTTACAGCCTCTATTCTGTAAGAAAGAAACAAAACATGTAACTATTTAAGACAAATGGTCTTATTAAATTGTAAAATCGACAAAACTTCATTTCCCCTTTTTCTTTGAAAACTTCGGGATTAATAAACTATCCAATCATGCACCTATTTTGCCATTTCAAAGTCAAAGTCATTTATTTCAAATAGGCACATAAAATGCACTTTTGAACGTCAACATTTACTTTAATATAGAATTGATTCCAGTCGCCCCTTCCAAAAGGTATGGAGAAGAATGGGCAAGAAACTCCACCGTTACTCTTTTAAAATGTGTTACAATATTTTGTATACATCAATTATATAATTGTATGTGAAGACTAAGATAATAAAATTACCCTAACACAATAGGTAAGAAGAATTTTAAAAATGTAGCAATGACAAATAAGTTAATTATGTGATAGATACATGGTGCTCACAAATTTACAAACATTGTAATAGTATACGATTTTCCAAATTTATGTAAACAAATAATAGTGTGTGAGTTAAAGTAATCACAGAATGTAAATCAATGTCATAAAAATAATAAACTATACAATTAAAGTAGCAACAAGTTTGATTTTGACTAGACCCTAGATTGTCCTATGGAGCTGGACCAGCATGCTTCCAAGCATTCTTATCTTGGTTGTAATACGCTTGTTTACACAGTGAACTTTTTATATGAGTTTTAAATTTTCTTTAATTTAACTGCAATATATGACAAGGTATTTTATTGTAGCATTTAACACAGTAAGTACGCCATAAAAGACGTACCTATGTACTTTAGCTAATCTGAAAAATGGTTGAAATCTTTATTTCTAGTATAAAAATGATGTCTATCACTTATTTTATTAAAAAGATACTCTTAGCACAATTGAACTAAATAAATTAAAAAAAAACAACGTTCGGAAATGACGGTTATCTTTTATTATTTAAATTTAACAAAACAAAATGAAAATCAAACGAACTAATTTAATTACAAAAGAACAATATTAAAAAGGCAGAATTGGCTATCCAAACGGGCATAGGTTTCCCTTAGCAAGTTCACCGCACGAAAAAGTTGACCCAAATGAGCGTGCGCAGCGACTTAGATAGACGCGCGGCAACGAGTATCTGCTATCCCTTCCTCTTGACGTTGTGACATCACTTTTCTGCTAACACGGCCTCTCCTGACTGGAGGACGTCCTCGTTCTCCTGTTCTTGAGGCTGTGCTGCACTCGAAGTACCCGGTACGGGCTCTGACGTCATCACATCAGAAGGCACATTGTTACGACCGGCAACTTGCTCAGGCGTGGACTCCGTGTCGTCATCATTACAGTCTGCATCTGGGAACGTAGTTAAAAAAAACAGCTTTAACTTTCAATTCTCAAAAATGACGTAATTTCCGGAAAAGAATTTTCCAGAAATTATTCTGATTGTAATAATGTAATTGAATCGCTGCAGACAACTCAACCACACCATTACAGTTAATCATTCAGTTTTACAGTAGGGTCGGGTCTCCGACTACGTCAGAGACACATCGACCCTTGGTGAACCACGTTCACCGTAAGAGACATAGGCACGACGTTAGCATATCTCTTACACATCCATGTGGCATAGGCACGACGTTAGCGTACCACATGGCCCCCGTATGGCATAGGCACGACGTTAGCATACCATACGGTCTATCTACATGGCATAGGCACGACGTTAGCATACCACATAGTCCCTACGCCTGCATGACATAGGCACGACGTTAGCTTATCAGCAGGCGTAGTATGGATTACCTTCGAAGAAGATTGCACAAGCATCAGGAGTCCACTCCCCTCGCCACGGCACCATAAACTCTGCCGCAGCCTGTGTCGCCTTTCCATACGAGCCCGCCAGCAATTGCAGCTCGTAGCGACCATGGGGAAGCGCCTTGACCACTCGGTACGGCCCGCGCATGCCCGAGTCAAGCTTGCCAGTCGCTTGTGCCTGTTTTTTAACAAAAACAAATGAATTAGTATCAAATAATCGAGGAGTTTTGCGATCAGCGTTAACAGTGGCATCTTGCTGTTTTTGATTAGCCTTTAAACGCGCTGAAGCCCTCTGTCTATGCATCTCTCTCAACGCTTCGCGGTTCGGATGGGAGTTCTCTAGTGCAACATCTCTGACCAGGTGTCGTATGAGCGGTGTAGCCGCTTCGATACCTACTAGAAGGTTTAAGGGGGATAGCTTAGTGGTCCTTTGTTTTGTTATGTTCAAAGTCAGCTGCAATCGCCACATAACGTCTGACCATTCGTTCCGCCGATGATTGCACTCTATGCGGATCATATTTAACAGCGTTCGACAGTAACGCTCAACCTGCCCGTTGGAATGATGCATCTCAGGGGTAATGAGGTGCATCTCAATGCCTAATTCTGTTACAAATTTCGTAAACTCCGAGCTCTGGAACATACGGCCACGGTCTGCTACAATTAATTTTGGAGCGCCAAATAGAGAAATTACATTGGTAAATAGTTTCCTTAATTCATTAGCATCTTGACCAAACATAGGATATAAGAGGCAATATTTAGAAAATGCATCTACTACAATCAACACATACTTATAACCATTAGACTGAGGTAATGGACCTAATGCATCGGCATGTATGACCTCAAAAGGACTACCTGGTTTTTCCCATGAATGTATAAGTTGATGAGGAGCTCTGGGGACTTTTTTATGCGTTATACAAATAAGACAGTGACTTACATATTTTTGAACAAATGAATTAAGAGAAGGGAACCAAAAATGTCTTCTAATGAGTTCTAATGTCTTATCAACTCCAGGGTGGTCATGTTCGTCGTGAAAAATTCTGAGCAAACTGAGTCGATGACCCTTGGGCACAAAACATAAAAGTCGGGGTTCTTCCCCCACTGGAGAATATTTGTAATAAAGCAAATCATTCTTCCGAGTATAATGTCTAGTGTCCAATTGTCCGTTCGTCAATTTACTAAGAAGTTGTTGGGTCTCCTCGTCAGCAGCCTGAGCTATTTGAGCCCAGTTGTGGTGTCTACGTTCTTCGCAAACGTTCACGGGGTTACGGCTCAAATAGTCAGCGTGCGACATACAAGTACCCTTACGGTACTCCAGCGTAAAATTGAAGTCCTGCAAATATATCCACCATCTGGCCACGCGTGGCACCAGGTCCTTCTTATTTTGTGTACATTTTAGTGCATTGCAGTCGGTTATGACTGTGAAATGAACACCGACCAGATAGTGTCTATAGTGCTGCAGGGCTTTAACGACCGCCAAGGTCTCGAGCTCATAGGAGTGGTACCTTGGCTCGGCACCTTGAGTTCGCTTACTAAAATAGCTGACGGCCCGCTTATATCCTTTTTCATG
This sequence comes from Brachylomia viminalis, assembly GCA_937001585.2. Taxonomy (NCBI): domain Eukaryota; kingdom Metazoa; phylum Arthropoda; class Insecta; order Lepidoptera; family Noctuidae; genus Brachylomia; species Brachylomia viminalis. Next base: position 20,289,666 of record OW443299.2, read on the forward strand.
AGTCTGAAGAAGCACTGCACCATAACCAATCGAACTTGCGTCCGTGTGAACTTCGATAGGTAAATCGGGATCGTAAATGGCCAACACAGGTTCACTCGTAAGCTGTGAAATTATGTCTTGCCGTGCTTCTTCTTGCTCGGCACCCCAAACGAAAGGTACGCCCTTTCGCGTTAATTTTGTAATAGGAGCAGTCTTGGTTGCAAAACTAGCTATATAGCGACGAAAGTAACTAGCTAGGCCAAGAAATTGACGGACTTGTTTTACGGTTTTTGGAATAGGTGCTTCAACCAAAGCTTGAACCTTACCTTCGCTCGGCTGTACCTGACCTTGACTTATAGTACGTCCTAAGTATTCTATCTTAGTCGATAGAAAAGAGCATTTCTTGAGGTTAAGAGAAAAACCAGAATTCGTCAAAGTCTGTAGAACCTTACGAAGGGTTGATAGGCCCTCATCTATTGTGTGGCACATAATAAGTACGTCATCTATATAAACCAGGACTTCACCAGATTCCAGGTGTCGGGAAAGAGTTTTTGACATTATTCGCTGATAAACGACAGGTGCATTTGCCAAACCATAGGGCATCTTTAAATACTCGTAGTGACCCTCTGGTGTGACGAATCCTGTGAGCGGTATCGAGTCATTGTCCAGGGGTATCTGGTGGAATCCTGTGGCCATGTCAAGACTAATGAAATATTTGTGTTTACCCAATCGATCGATGTGGTCGTCGATTAGCGGTAATGGAAATCGGTCCTTAACAGTGATCTCATTCAATCTCCGATAATCGACGCACATACGATCGGATCCATCCTTCTTTTTAACTAACAGAATAGGACTCGCGTACTCCGATTCAGACTCCCGGATTATATTTTTTTCAAGAAGATCTTTAATTATTTCACGAACTTTCAAAATTTCCGTATATGAAAGCCGGTATGGTCTGTAGGTAACTGGCGTGCTACTATTTAACTTAATTGACATGCTGCCCGTTTTAACAGTGGACATCGCAGTACCCGTAATAAAGAAAGTTGAAAATTCATCAATCAAATCGAGTAATTTTTTCAAATTTTGACCGGTTAAAAGAGTCTTAATTGGAACACGCGTAGATGACGAAGTACATGTCATAACATCATAAATGAGACGGGGTTCACAAGTGAGAGACTGTTGCTTGTGAGTACGTACATAAACGACTCCTTCTCGGTTCAGTACATCCGTACCAACAATAATAGGGGTGTTCATATATTCAGGGGACACAACATGCAAGTCTACTTCCAGAGTTATTTCGTTAAACTCTATAGGCAAAGTGACAAAATAAGTGGATTCGATTTCCTGACCACCAATGCCTCTCAAAACTCTGAAGGCAGGCTTGCGCGCACATCTAAAATGTTTTAATAAGGATGAAGAGATTAATGATATGCACGAACCACTATCGATAAGGACATCGACAGGGACCCCTTGTATGACCGCCACAACAATATCTTTGTTCTTATCAGAGCTTTCCTGGCAAAAATTAACATTTTTGGTATTGCGAGCATCGGATTTTAGTTTAGCAAAACAAGTTTCGACTTTATGGCCAGGTTTTTTACAGAAACTACACGGCTCAGATTTATGTGAAGTATGAACAGGACGATTTTTTTGATCATTATCGTCACTATTGGTGTTGCTCGAATTAGATTTGTGTTTTTTGGTACAATCAATTTGCCTATGGCCACTTTGGCCACACAAAAAGCATTTACCATCATTAAATCGCCGTTTGCGGGTACTTGTAACATTAGATTTTGAAGAATTATTTTCATTACGCGAAGTATAGTTAGATTTCTTATTTTGAGCTGGGGTATTTGATTTAACATATATCGAAAAGAATTCTACTAATTCATTTGGCATTAATTTCGCGTTAGTTGCTGAAGCACGGATTTGCGGATCTGTAACACCTCGTATCACTATTGCTGAAATTAGTTCATCGCTCAGCCCTCTAACTATACGCAATTTTAGCAGTGACCGACGAGCAAAATCAGCATATGTCGGGTATTTGTCAGAATCAGTGTTCATAACTTCGAATAAAATATTAGCAATATCCGGCTTCCTAGGGCACAAAGGTTTAAACTCTTTTTTAAAATTGGTCCAACTACGGTCATTGCTGACCCACTCATTAAGCCAGGTCCTAGCCTCACCCTTTAAACAATTTCCAATGCGAGATAGGCACTCATTGTCATTCCAATAATTTAAAACCTTAGCACGGTCTACTTCCTCGCACCAGGTGTCTATATCGTTGACGCTTGGATCGAAGTTCGAAATATAATAAGATTGGTTAGATCTCACCGTCGTGTTGATTGACCGGATAGCCTCGATTATGCGGTCAGTCGCACCGGCATTGCGATCAGCTGCAGCGCTGGCAGAAGTACCCGGCGAGGATGGAGGCACCGACTCACGGCGCGCTGTCTGCGACTCTCTGCACCCTGCCGCAGATGCAGCTGGTTCCCGCGGACGCGGTGGCGTCGTTGGGGATGCACCAGCACTCGGCTCACGTGGTTGTGGCCGCGGCGGTGTACGGCGCCGTTCCTCCAATGATGTCAGCCGATCCAGTATTTTTTGCATCTGCTCAGTTAACACATGGTTAGAAGACTTACGTCGTTTTCGAGTATGCCTAGAACGCGAGTTATGTCGAGTAGGATTCTCATCATCAGAATGCGAATCACGGTTCTTAGAACGACTTCTTCTTTTATGGCTACTGTCTGACATTTCACTTTTTCGCTAATGTACAAGAGTAATAAGGAGTACTTTAATAGCTCGCTGAACAAAAACAATCAAATAAAACCGACAATAAATTTGAGGGTTGGCAAAAAATAAAATGAAAAATATGTGATCGAAAACACACTATCGTCTTTAGTAAACAAATCGGAACGTACTCACCAGATTTTACCAATGTACACCTTACCACATAAAATTGCCACTTACATACCCACCATGTCGAATAATCTCAACGTTTTTTTTTTTTCGACAACAAAAAAAAACCGTTATGTTTTCTTTTTCAATTTTGAATAGCCAAACTGCCTTAAATCAGGGAGCGGAACAGATCAGGGCACGTGAAAATCGTATCCCACTACTGATCTTAGCACAATTGAACTAAATAAATTAAAAAAAAACAACGTTCGGAAATGACGGTTATCTTTTATTATTTAAATTTAACAAAACAAAATGAAAATCAAACGAACTAATTTAATTACAAAAGAACAATATTAAAAAGGCAGAATTGGCTATCCAAACGGGCATAGGTTTCCCTTAGCAAGTTCACCGCACGAAAAAGTTGACCCAAATGAGCGTGCGCAGCGACTTAGATAGACGCGCGGCAACGAGTATCTGCTATCCCTTCCTCTTGACGTTGTGACATCACTTTTCTGCTAACAATACATAATTTTTCTTATAAACATAATATTTTCATAAATGAATTGGCAAGTTACCGTCATAATATTAATCTTTTTAATTAGTTCCCTGCGAGATTCTCTCTATTCTTCTCTCAATGAAAATTATCTTCTACCAAAATCTGACTACAAATAATCCTGCGGTAACAAGCAAAGGTATTTGATCGTCAGCTATGCTCCACACTTGTACCTTAAGTAAGTTAAATTAATAATGCCTTAACATGTTTACTGGTAAACTCAAGACTTCATTAAAGAGAATGCCTACTTAAAAGATCTTGTAGGTAGGTTTGGGAATGTACTACTTTGAACTAATTAAGTATTACTTGAATTTCAAAATAAAATTATGCAGACGATTACATCCACTCTTGAAGTTCAAAATCAAAACATCATTACCACTTTGGAATCATTGCGTCAGGATGTAAATGGGTTTAGACACGATTTGGAAACGGTAAATAGCAAAATTCTTATGTTATCCGAAGAACAAACATGCATTAAAAAGGATGTGAGCGATTTGCAGTCAAAAAATACTATCAACAATAGCAAAATACAGACTGTATCACATGAACTCGTAGCGCTTCAGGCGACCGTTGCAAACTTATCAGATCAGCTGCGTGTTAAAGAACAGCAGGGAAGAATCAATAACCTTGAAATAGCTGGAATTCCTGTCACAAAGGGTGAAAATTTAATCAACATCGTACATAACATAGCCAAAAAGATTAATTTTCCCATTACAATGACTGACATCGATTATGTCCATCGTGTTCGACGCTTTAAAGCAAATAATTCTAGTGTACATATCGGTGAGTCGGCTTCAAATGTTACACCCATCCCGAATATCATCGTCAAGTTCACTCAAAGGAAACGCAAAAGTGATATGTTGGCTGCTGTCCGCGCGCGACGAGGTATGACAACAGCTGATGCTGGATTGGATGGTGCGGCGAAACCTATTTTCATTAACGATCACTTAACTCCGCAGAATAAACAACTATATAAGCAGGCCCGTCTTCTTGCAAAAGAAAGTGACTATAAGTACGTATGGTTGTCTGATTGTAAAATCTTACTGAAAAAAAATGATACGTCCAAAACCATGTGTGTGTCCAGTGATACGGATTTAGCTAAAATAAAATGACTATCCACTCATATTAATTATATCTGCATACTTATTTTATTACCTACTACGATATTACTTGTAGTACTTTACTGTCAAATACTTTGTTGTTTTGATATTAAGAAGGAATGTGCATTCATTAATGAGGCTCAATACCGTTCATTATTAACAATTAAAACCCTTAAATGTAATGTTAGTGGAACTTGTTTACTCATAGCGGTCCTAATTATTATCAATGTTCGATAACAATAACTTGTCCATTTACTATCAAAACGTGAGGGGATTACGCACTAAATCACACATATTTCTTTCCGAAGTTCTGCGGAACAATTTTGACGTCATATGTATCACAGAGACCTGGCTTAATGATAACTTTAACAGTAGCGAATACGTTGATAGCCGATACGAATTATACCGTTGTGACCGTAATTACCAAGCGACCGGCGGCGATCGCGGTGGAGGTGTTATGATTGCCGTGCGTCGCGAGCTCTGTCCCTGGCAGCGCAGTGCCATGCATACGTCACCGCTGTCGGACGAGGTATGGGTCTCCCTGCCGCTGCGCACGCAATCGTCGGCGGGCCAAAACAATATCGGTTCACCTAATTACTTACATATTATAGCTACGTATATATCGCACGGTACTAATCATGAATCATTACTAGCATCCTTTTACGACAGAGTGAGTGAATTTGTTTTACGTAACTATAATGATAAATTTCTTATACTGGGAGACTTTAATGTATCACACGCTTGTTGGTCTTGCAATTATGACTCAAATTCTATGGATATATATACTAATAATGACAAGCTGGCTAGCCTGACTGCCGATTTCATGAATTTCTCTTCCTTATCACAATACAATAATCAGTTTAACCATAATAATAGAATATTAGATTTAATTTTTTGTAACGAATTGTGCCTTATCTCACAGTGTAAACATCCATTTGTACCACAAGATTTGCATCACAGCCCGTTAGAAATTGACTTAAAATTAAACCTCTGTCCTGCACTCAAGCTCCCGTCTGTAAGGAAAAGACAATATTATAAAGCAAACTATGACTCAATTAAAACTGCCCTTGCGTCAATAGATTGGGAGACTATTTTTTCTAGTATGACCCATGTAGATTCCATGATTGATTACTTCTATAGTGTCCTCCAAAATATTTTGGACGAATTTGTGCCAACCTGCAATTTAAATTCTACACATAAATACCCACCTTGGTACACTAAACCTCTTATTAAGTTATCCAACGAAAAATGCAAGTTACACCACAAATGGAAAACATATGGTAACCTTCAAGACTATCGCACGTTCTCATTATTACGAAGTAGATTTAAAAAAATGTCTAAAGATTGTTATCAAAATTTTATTAAGTATTCTGAAGATAATATAAAAAAAGATTCCAATTCTTTTTGGTCATTCGTCAAATCAAAAAATGCATCTAATACCATCCCTGAAAGAATGATGTACAACGGTAAAGTACTCTCTACTGGCGAGGACATTTGTGATGCTTTTAATGAGTACTTCAATTCAGTTTTTGTTTCGTCCACATCTCAAACCTACCCTTGTAGCTACAACACATCTTCTACTGTGGACATAAGCACAATCAACGTTACTTTTGAACAAGTACTGTGTGAATTAAAAAAGGTTAATATTAAAAAAGGTGCCGGATCCGATGACCTTCATCCAGTTTTCATATCTAAGTGTGCTGAGGTACTTGCAGGACCAATAACCTTCATATTTCGCACGTCTATTGAAACTGGAGTGTTTCCTAGTAAATGGAAAAAATCAATTATAACCCCTATTCCCAAAAACAAAAGAAAAGACATTGTGACTGAATACAGACCGATCTCTAAATTGTGTGTTCTAGGAAAAATATTAGAAAAAATGGTAACATCTCAAATTTCATTCGCTGTTCGTAATCATATTTCGCAGCAACAGCACGGTTTCTTTAAACATCGTAGCGTAGATAGTAACATGCTAAATTTCTCGGAATTTCTCGTGAACGCTATGGATAAGAATCTACAGGTAGATGTCGTGTACACCGACTTTTCGAAAGCCTTTGACAAAATTAATCATGATATGCTTATTGAGAAACTAGCGAGGGCCGGTGTGCACGGCAACTTACTGCGATGGATCCAGTCCTATATAAAAAATCGAAGTCAGGCGGTTTGTGTTAAAGGTTACTCTTCTCAATTCCTCCCTGTCCCCTCCGGAGTTCCCCAAGGTTCCCATTTGGGACCCTTGCTCTTTACCCTCTACATTAACGACATAGGAACCATATTTGACCACAGTAATCACTTACTTTACGCTGATGACACTAAAATATTCAGAGTGGTGGAGTCCGTTAGAGATTGCTCTAAATTACAAAGTGATTTACTTAAATTGCATAATTACTGTACAATAAATCAACTCTTTCTCAACATAGATAAATGTTTCATTATGTCATATACACGTAAAACACACCCATTAAATTTTAACTACGCCATAAATGGCTTAACTCTTAAAAGAGTTTCTACCATCAGAGACCTGGGGATCATTATGGACTCCAAATTATCATTCACCCATCATATAGACCACATAGTTAGCTCCGCATTTCGCAGCCTTGGCTTTATACTACGAATTAGTAAACCATTTAAAAAAGTTATCACTTTAAAAATTCTTTATTTTTCATTTGTGCGCTCTATTCTGGACTTTTGTTGTACTGTATGGAGCCCATGTTTTAATATACATATAAATAGGATAGAAAGGATCCAAAAAAAGTTTTTAAAATCACTTAACTACCGCAATAATACTTACGACGCTGCGTATGAAGACGCAATGCGCAGGCATAAATTGATAAGTCTACGTAACAGACGTAATATGTTTGACATCATTCAACTGTTCAAGATTTTAAACTCATTTACTGATTCACCATCACTACTTGGTAAAATATCAGTAAGAGCACACGCTCGGCTACCCGTACGCCCCTCACGTACAATACCACTTTTTGTTCCTCCTCGACTGCATAAAACATACACTCGAAATTCATTTATATACCGTTCCACTAACAATTATAATAGAGAATTTACAGACATAGATCTTTTTAACATTTCTCTTAATAGCCTCAAACAGAAACTTAAAAGTAGATATGTCACATAATTTTAACTCATTCTATTTTTTTACTTTGTCTACCTTCAGTTAACTTTGTAAATTAAGTTGCATTGAACATTAGTTCTGACACAATAATTAATATATATATTTCTTGCACGTCTATCCTTGTTAAGAGTTTATTGTACATATTTTTAGAACTATACCACATTGTCGGCACTATAGGTCTTTTGTAAGGAACCAATTCTTTCATAAATAATATTGTTTGTAAGTACATGACTGTTTGTTGCCAAAATAAAATAAAATAAAATAAATAAAATTAAGAATTTGTTTGTAAAGGCTTGAAGCAAGCGTTTTGTATAATACCGGCAGTATGATGTTATTTAATTAAGTTTTTAATTTGATTTATTTCGTAATAAACAGGTATTAACAAATACATTTTAGAGGCCTTCTTTTAATTAATAATTTTATGATAATACCTGTAACAGAAGACTTCCCTCTTCCGTGTCTATGTATACACATAAAAAGCCTTTTAATGACAGAATTAATAATAAAGTAGGTACTTCAATAAGAAAAATAAAACTAGAACATTTACAGATAATTTGTTAGCTACTTGAATTCGTAATCTCAGATATTATTGCGCATGTGATTATGATGTTATTCATTGAACTTATAGAGAAGCGAGATATTTGAGAACACGTAAGGCCCTGGTACCTAAATAATGTAGTTTACTTTTTGCGATCAGGTGAATTCTGGTGTGTTTAGTATGCTTAATGGAAAAGATTCACCTTCTTGATAAATAATTACTGAATTGTTTTTACTCATCAAGAATTTTTATGGACTGACACTAACATGATACAGATTGGTCTTTAAGCCTACTTAAAGACCAATCTGTGTCAAGTCAGTGCACATAAAGGATTTTTTTTATAGGTACCTGTTGGGAATCGACCCCAACACCTTCAAATCAAATCAAATCAAATCATTTATTGGTTTGCAAACATGGGTATTCAATACATAGATGTTTAATTTAAAGAGTTCTCCATGCTCTACCGTCACACGGGCATGCAAAAACATATAATTATTTAATTTACACAAATTTAAAGTTAATATAATTTTAAATAACAATTTAAGAGAACAAAATAATACAAAATATAAATTAATGTCAAATCGTTGGGATGAGAGTAAAAAATGTCACAATAATAAAATAAATGAATGGCAAATGTCAACTTAAAATGTCACAATATTAAAATAATGGCAAATGTCAAATAAGGTTATCTACAGTTAAATTACAAAAAAAAAAAAAAAAGTTAAATGTCATCACCTTGCGCGCGGTCTGCATGAGCAGGCGGCGTGATCAATGCGTCATCTGTAAGCTTAACCGCGGCGCGGTTACGACACGACTCGGGCCGATGAACACTCGTTTCAACGGACTCAATCGCGACGAACGATACTCCTCTAACTCTAATTTTGCTTTTCCGGGAACGTATATCTTTGTAAGATCAGACGGCATTAAACCATTGCCTATTTCATACAGTCCACTTCTTTCATTGATCCAAGCGCTAGCATTGGCACTTCAAGGATCACACCGTCTTATTTACGAAAAGTAATGGCCACGAAAAACCTTGAAACTCGAAGCTCTTCAGTAGCGGTCTTCAGCGGCAATAGTTCCTGCAGGAGTCACTTCACGTAGCACCCGCACATGCCTAGAGGAAGAAGTCATCTAGAGGTCGACTGCCGTCGGACTTCGGACCCGTCGACTGTTCGTGTCATCGTTAAGGACAGAACAAGAACGAAACTTGCAAATCATCACTTATCCTGAGGATGGTTTAGACATTTTGTGAGTTCATTCCAATTTATTCCTTATTTATTCCTATTCCTAACCATGTAAGTGAGTGCTTTCATTTAACTTCAACTTAAGTCGTTTAGTGAAAAATGCTTATGTTTCGCTAAAATCACCTTTTCAGCCTAATAAGCTTTAATATATATATACCTTTATAGTACCTATCTCTTTACGTAATTTCTTCGCCTCTTATATAATTATAACGGCTGATCGCTCGGCGATATTCTTTTTACTTGCGCATCAACTGTTCTTTTGTTCACACCGCGAGTCACTCCTAACCTAACATTTCTTATTGCTGTTTATAAACTGGTTTTTAATCTCGTATTTAGTACAATTTCGAAGTTTCTACTGGTGTATCGATCGCTTTGACTGACAAAAAGGCTGAGAAAGTCGTTAAAAAACGCATCTGTATGAAATCTTAGCTCACGATATTTAGCAACTATCCTCACGTACTTAAAAATTGCACCGAATTAGCAGCTTACAACTTTTAGACTTATATATATCACTGACACATTCACGGTCGGACATTAAACGGTTCGAACTTTAATAATGAGCACTACCTGCGTGCTTCTCTTAAAGACAGTGCGCTGTTAGTAATAGATACTTTAGATTTTAGAGCCCAGAATTATGAGTCTGCTTGGAGTTTATTGTGTGGTGGGTACGACAACAAAAGATTGATCGTAAATAATCTTGTACTTATATGATAATAATTTATGGACAGTGAGTCATGTTCTGCCATTCGAAATCGAATCAACGCGCAACGTCATGAATGAAAATCTTCGCGCTTTGAAGAGTATGTCAGCTGACGGAATATTGGGATACCCTCGTAATAAAATCTCGACAATGTCACACGTAGGGTATGCGAAGAACATAAAAACACGCTTATTGATCCACCCTGTTTAGACATTTTTTTTTAATTTTGTAGCAACAGAGCTGACGTATTAGAAACTATACAAGAATATAAAACACAATAATAATATACGAAATCCAGACATTATCAGACATAATTCAAACATTCTTACAGCTACAAAATCAAATGTACTTAAATAAAAATGACAGTGACACAACAAATACAACAACAACAACAACAGAAAACAGAAGAAAAAGAAAAAAAAAGAACAGTGCAGTTTTTAAAAGAAGAGTGAAAGAACACTATCTTTCCACTTCGTCATAGTTGCGTATATATTAATATTCTAGTGTTATTTATTTTAGAAGTATGTATGTATGTATGTATATTCTCATATTATTTGTTTTATTTTATTAAGTGAATTGTTTTTGATTTTATGTATTTTATTTTCTCTTTTACTCTTACACACGCTGTCTAAATCTACTATCCTATCGCAGGTATGCTGGAAGAGATTTCATTAGAAATAAGCATCACCTTTGTGTCTATTTTTCTGTTATTTTCTTCTTGTCTGTTTATATAAGTGTGTACATAAATGGTTAAATAAATAAATAAATAAAAAATTCTATAATATTAATAAAAACTATTTACATGTTCTATGTGCAATCAACCTCATTTCTTATTCAATCGTGAGAAAATTGTGAATTGTGACTGTAGAAAATAGGCATCAAAAGGCTAATAAAGCAAAGGTCTGCCTTAATTGTCTTCGACCAGGGCACGAAGAATCTAGGTGCAATCTTGTTCCTTGCAAATATTGCAAGAAAAAACATCGTACTTTGCTTGATTCACATTAGGTAGAAACAACCCCTTCCCTAAGCCAGTTATCTCCGTCAATAACTTTGCCGGTACAACAAACGTTCAGCAGTATACTACTCCACCGAATGTTTTGCTTTCTACAGCGCTCGTGAGAGTGGTTGTCAGCAAGGGCGACGTCCACACTGCCCGAGTACTGCTCGGCAACGGTAGCACAAGTATCTTCATTGCTGAGTCATTTTGCGGTAAGCTGGGTTTGTCGCGACGTAGTGCAAACGCCATCGTGACAGGTATACATAATAATTCGTCTCGAAGTACACAGCCTTGCAGTCTTATTATTATGACCATCCATAATGTCGACTATAAACGTACCGTAGACTACCATATTTTACCTCAGACCACTCAAGCTTTACCGCCTTCATTCATAAACGTCGATAACATTCCTCTTCCTATGGAAATAAGTCTAGCTCAACCTTCTTTTAATAAACCGTCAGCAATAGACATCTTAGTTGGGGTCGAAGTATTTTAGTCCGTCTTATGCAATAATTCTATTGACTTGGGTAAAAATCAGCCCAAGTTATATGAAACAAAACTGGGTTGGCCAGTGTCAGTGTACGTCGCCCGTCATAAGTCACACTATTCTTCTCTCGTTTGTCATGTTTTTAATGTGGACGCCGATCCGGGCTTGTCTTTTTTCGGTATCAGATACCATCGCAACCAAGCACTCCTATCTTCTGAGAAGCGTTCCTGTAAGCAGAGCTTCAAGAAATACACCACCCGTAAGGACGACGGACACTATGTGATGACCATGCCGCTGAAGGAAGAACCTTCAGTCTTAGGCGGTTCACTTCAAAACACACAAGTAGAGGTTCATGTCACTTCTTTTTTTGTGTTTTTCTCAGTTAGTTTAATCATGATCTGGCAGTTTGAGTAATTTATGCGGCCTACTCAAATGTCCTTTCTTTGGTATTGTTCGTCGAATCTTTGAGCTCCTTAAATTTTGAGTTGAGCTGCACGATTGCTAACAATTGCGTGCACTGACTGGACAGGTCCACTCAATCTGTGTGGTTCTTTCCTCAAAAGACCATTTCAGACACCGATCTACATAGCCTTGACATGATCTGACCAAGATTTTGTCTGGACTCTAAAAGAGACTGTGACCTCTGAGTTTGTTTCGGCCTTTCTTCTCAGGGTAGTCAGACAGGAAACGTCGGCCTCATCTAGTTTAAAAAAATATGATTGACGCGTAAAAGTGACAAACCCTTATAGAAATAAAATCATTTAACATTTATAACAATAATTCATAAGTAGATTCTCTATGTACTGTAGTTAACCACAGGTCGTAGTTTCTTAGTGTTCTTAACATTTAATAGTTTATAAGTACAATGTATTTCCTTGTCCTCATTTTTAAACTTCAGTAACTTATGAATAAATTAGATGCGTCCTTAATAAACTTGTGATACAAAGTATTTATTTTTGGATTATAGCGTTGTTTACGCTGAGCCAGTAATGCTAGCAGACAGAAGAAGCAGATATTGCAATTTTATTCAATCATTTTTGGCAATGTACGGCACGGTTGGCGCAGTGGTTAAGCGATTAACTGATGCGCTGCGTGTCGCGGGTTCGATTCCCTCACGGAACAAATATTTGTATAACCTACAAGTAGTTGTTCCGGGTCTGGCTGTTTGTGTATTCGAGTGTAGATGTTTGTAAACGCACCCATAATACAGGAGAAATTAGTGTGGAGCAACGTATAAAAAAAAATTGTTATAACTCAACACAACCCTGTTATATCCAACTCATTGCTTTGCTATCTAGGGAAGCTTACTGCCGCTCTTCAAACATTTGTTGGACACTATACGCTTCGTAACAATATTTTTTTTTTGTGTATGGCATCACGCAGTTGACCTTGAGAGGTTATGACTGCTTAGCCGGACTATACTGTGGCTGCCTTAAGCGGACTCAAAGCCTCCAGCCAGGGGCTAATTTCTTACATTGCTAAGCAACAGCACGCTAAAAGTCCCCCTCGCCCTCGAATTAGGGCGTTGCTGGGGGGAGGACAGCAAAGTGGGATAGGCTGGATCGAGTTTGGATGATTATTATAACCAAGGCAATTTAAAGCTACAGGCTCAGCTACGGCGTGGGCTTTGGCTTCTTAACTTCTTATCATTATTCTTCTATTTATACTCTTTAATTGCTTTCCAGTTATAAGAAATGGCTACCTCACGCAAATAAAAGCTGGTTTAACCCCTCAACTCTTCCACTGCCACTCCTTCTGTTTCCATTGGACGGCCACTTAATTCTACTCTCATCCACAGGTCTCTGATGGCGCTGTGACACACCTGCAGTGCTTTGGCAGCAGCCTATTTGGAACAGTCTTGAGTGTTTACCCTGGTGATGAATACAACAAGGGGCATCATTTAGAGGGCATAGGCCCCTTCCAGATTTTTTAAGTCTCTGCTTCAACCGGGTCAGCATGTTGAGAATTGACCCCAACAACTCGCGCGTGGTCTGCATGAGCAGGCGGCGTGACCAACGCGTCATCGGCAAGCTGAGGCGCGGCGCGGCTGCGACACGGCTCGGCCCGATGACCACTCGCTTCTACTGACTCCTAATCATTAACTGTTTACCCGGGAAAGTTTATCTTTGTTAGATCAGACGGCATTAAACTATTGCATAATTAAACAGTTCACTTATTTTATTGCTTCCTGCACTAACATACCTTTACCTACAAAAAATCCCTTATTTGCTTAACAGATAACTTTTAGAAAATGGTTTCACACCTGCACTGAAAATAAAAACATTGTATCATTCGTAATCAGTTTAATAAGTTGTCGAAACTTAATAAAATAAAACAACAACAAAGTCCTAAGTAACGGCATCAGTACAATAAAACGAGACGGGCTGATGACATGAATACTTCGTAAAAAGTAAGATATTCATCTGCATACAAAACTTTATTCAAAGGTTGTCGCGGTCACCTTAAATATAAAGCCAAGAGGTCTAATCTAGTACTTTTGCCAATTGCAAGTCCAAAATATTATACAAGGACTGTTTTGTTAGTAATAACTGTACATAAAATAATAAATAATACGATTTGTTAATAGTTATTATTTTATGCAACTGTTGTCGTCTAATAAGGGGTATTAAAACTCAAATGTGGGTTTCAAATGATAATAGTATCACATGAGTGTTTTAATACCTAATTATGTACAGTTGCATACAAGACTTTATGTACACCCATGATATTAATATGAATCCTCTATAAAAGATTCTGAAACCATAGGGGGTTGTACACTGTTGTAAGAAACTATGTAAATTCATGGTATGTTTAATTGCTGGGTATCTAATACAAACAAACTATGTGTAGGTAATAATATAATTATTTATTGTAATAATTATTTACATTTTGGATCGTACAATTATTGAAATGCACTTGAATATTTGCACCTTGTTAAATGTTGGCAGATCCTGATGTATTTGGAATATTTATATTCACCACTTCATTATTTTGTAAACAACAAAGAAATAATTTATCGCAATACCTACTAATATCGAACAAAAATGGCGGGATACGACGCCGACGTGAATTCGAATAATCTATAAGTTTTATTTTTTTTATTAGTAGCTGTAGTAGTGAAACGCGCGTGCATGACAATGTTCTTTTTTTGAATTTCATAAAGATAGGTACCACAAATTGTGTAGTGAGAATTTGGCTGTTAGATGAGTAAGGAAGGGATCGAGTTCGAGTTGCTTATTGAAATTTAGTACAACATTACAACAATTTTATCGCTGGGGGTTGCTCGCCGTTCGCAAGCCCGCGCCTACGGTGGCCGGGAATCGGCCTGCGATTCCCGACGCCGCGGCGGCTAGGGGCGTGAGGGCGCGAATTTTGCCTCTCCCTCACGCGTTCCGCCTCCACCTTCGCGAGCATTACTGCTTCGCAAAAAGAGGTGACGGCTTCCCAAGTTCATGTTATGAATCCATGGGAAAAGATTGTGTGATGATGTCCCTTCCGCTTTGTATGAACAAGTCAAGACTCGCCATTCCGTACCTAAGATCCAAATTCATAATCCCAATAGAAAACTCAACACTATATCACAATGTATGAAACTGAGCAAGCAGCATTGTATTTCGCCTAACTTTAATAGGAGTTAGACTTCTAGACACATTATAGTACTAACCGAGGACATTTGTGATAGATAAGGCAACAATAAGAGCAATCAGGCTGTCTGGCCCGCAGAAAGCGATTAGTGTGACTGATAAGATATGTACCAAACTACCAACATTACATTGAATTAAATGGTCGTAATAACCGATTTCGTTGTTTTAGTGGGTATTAGTTTTGAGACAACGGAAAAGTATTTATTTATCTTACTCATGAAGACTTTGTTCAAGCTAAACTATCTAGTTAGCGAGATTTACTTTTAATTCAGACAGACTAAAATCAAAATACTCATCCATAAACCATTTTGAGTACGCTAAACTTGCGATAATTTTTTAAGACGAGTTACTATTTGAAAGTATCGTCTAAAATATAAGCAACACCGCCATGTTTGACTAAAAAAAAGCTTATACATATTATGCCATGAAAGAGAAGATCTTATCCATTTTTAGAGTCACATTTAATTATAATGGAGCCACTATTATTTTTAAGCCCACTCAATCAGGTTATCTGTAATTAAAAAATGTTTGACCAAAAAAATAATTCTACGCGACACAGTGTGAAGTTGTACACATAAATCTAATTAAAAATTCTCTGAGTGACGCTGGTAATGTAATTATAGTGTTCATTGCACGGACCTAGCCAGCTTGTTACGGTGTGATAAACTTTTTTTTATGTGTAGGTACTCGGATTTTTCCTACATTATCTTTAGGCTATTTTCATAATGGACGCAAAAGATAAATCGGTGATGTCGATAGCTAAATTGGATAGCGAAAATAGGTAATTTTATTGTTTGATATATCTTCTAAACATTCATATTTTTTTGATCAAACTGTCTCACTATTATTAAGTATAGTGTTGGTTTTTTATAATTTAACTATTGTATTTTTTGCAAGCTTTTTTTTTGTTAAAGATGGGTTTGCTCTTGACTCTAGTCTAGGTCAGTGGTGACAGAGATAGAGTCGACGACGGAGTGAGCTTACCCAGAAGAAGCCTGTTCACTCTCACTTTGAAGAGATTAGGGTTGTAGGTATGCGTTTGGAGACACACACGCACGTAAAGAGTTCCACTCTTTTGCTGTGCGCATTACAAAAGCTAGTGGCAAATATAGATATTCTATTCTACAACGTGTAACGAATAATATGTAAAACGCATGATGCATTGCAATTCTTAATGCGAACTTATCTAAACTGTCATTGCTTAAAATCATTTTAGTGGGCTACATAAAATTCATTGTATCAATCAGAATTCCAAATTAATTTTGGAGGTCAGGTCATACCTATTAGTCTTGTCGTCGTGATAAGTGCCCATCAAAATTAATAACTCCTCAGCTGCGTATAATTAATAACTGTGCCTACTAAAATATTTATTTCATTTCACATAATGTTAGTATCAAAAGTTATCGAAGTCCTTTAGTTCTATAGGCACTTTTTTACATTGACTGATGTCCCACAAAGAAGCCTTTTTCAATCTGGCCGGAAAGATTATAAACAAGCATGTGTCCCAGCAGTGCGAACATTATAGTCTGATTATGCTACATGAACTACAAAAAAACTACTGAGCCAAGTTACCGAAAAAAAGTGTATACTCAAAATCTGAATTCATCATCAATTACGTTTTTTTAATGGTGCAAAATTCATAAAGCTTAAGAAACAAAGAGTTGGACTGCGTAAAAACCTTTACGAATTTCAGCAGCACACTCGTGTTGGCCGCAAAGCAACAACTTTTTTCGACTCGACCGCATTTATGTATGTATGAGGACTACTAGGTATCGATGGGTTCTCTCTAACTTCGCCATAAATCCTTAGGATCAGGGATCGACGACAAGTTTTAATTTAAAACGACTTACCGCTCGATTGCTGACGGCGGCAGGATTAAAAGTTGTTCACCGGGATGTATCGCCTTCAGCTACCTGAATACCAAGATCAAAGGAGGAAAACCAAATAGAAGTCGACAAGTCAAACTTGGGCCGCAATTCGCGAGTTTATTTTTAATTTCCGTCATCAACTGTCGCGTGGGAAGGATTCAATGTTTATTTGGAAGTACGAAGGTACGAATAAAACCTTTGACGTTCTATTTTCAGAAAATATAAAGTCATTTGTCAGAACAAATATTCGTGGACGTAATTGCGTTATAAGAATACAATGAGATGTATCTGTATTCAGAAGGTATTCATTTGTAAAAAGAAAGTAAAAAATACGTACCTACATAGAATATTACAAAATTTCGCGTTGTGATATTAAAAGTAAATACATTGAATATTTTATTAAGTCTGTGAAAATATGAAATAAGCAGTCATCTAAGACTTATTCATTTTATATTTAGGCGCAGTGCTTGGTACTCGTAGATGGGAAGCATGACTGTGTAGCAAGTTTTATCTATCATTATTATTACACTAATCAAAACGTGTATCTATTATTTAGGATATGTATATATGTGTATCTATTTTAGTGTATTGTATACATACTTATTATTTGCACCAACAACAGCCCCATTTTATGTCCAGGAAAATCTCTGTCCATTCCAAGGTTGCCTGGAAGAGATCGCAGAAAGCGATAAGGCCGCCCATTGTATATTAAGTAGTGTTCAGTTTAATTTTTGTTGTTATGTTTTTTGTGGTGTACAATAAAGAATATATAAATAAATAAAAACGTGATTTTGCTATACATAAATAACATTTTTGTGTTCAATTAAATCAAATTGAAATTGCATTAAGTCTCTCTGTCCAATACCTGTCACAGCAAGGCCAATGCCTCTAAGCGTTATTTCATTACAACTTAGAAATTAATACGTTAAAGAGATGAAAGACAAAGGACAGACAAAGGAAACGAGATTAAGACAGAAATAATCAAATACCCTGGCGAGACTGAATACCCACCCTGGCGAGACTGAATTCCATTGCAAATAGTCTCGTACCAAAATACCACCAAAATAATTTTATTCTGAATCCCTGATTCTAAAGATTTCTTATTTGTCGTATTAAAATATTGAACAGTATCAATAGTTTTGCTGCAAGTTTTAATCTGAGGAGCGACGGTGATCGCCCTCTAAGTCCTTTTAAATTAAACCTGCCTCGGACATTTCACATTGCGGATTTGTTGAGATTTCATTGAAAACAGCTCGAGGTATGTCTGGCTATGATGTTTTTGCAAGGAATGTCAATGAAGATTCACTGATATTGTTGACAAAGTAATTTAATTATAAATAGGTAATTTGTTATTGTTTGTCGTTGTACGATGTATGTGGTGTTTTCAGTTTGACGGGGTTTCAGAATTGTTAATTTGGGACTGATTAGTTATTTTTGGAAGACTTGCGTTTAAAAGGCCTAGTAGCGGCTGTTGTGTGCTATTTTATGCTTAAATATCACGTCAAGTAACTCAGTCTTTTTAAATAAGACAAATAGGAATTTAAAATAAAACTTCACTTACAGACATGGCTTACAACAATATTACATTACTATTTTTCTGTTCCTTAAGTTGATTCAATAAAGGTTCCGACACAAGTCATGCGGCAAAAATATTAAATTATAATTATATATATTTATCTATACCCATGCTATAAATCCTGTACAAACGCTTCTGAAACAGTTAGCTTATTGCCATCATTAAAACAACCACGGTCTTATTACAAAAGAAGGTTTTTCTTTTGACATGGTTTAAACCATCGAGCCTGTTTTTGAAATACGAACCTAACAGAAATCGAAATACAGTTCCTTTTACAAAACTGACAACTTAGTCTGGTCTTAGATTGTCAATTTTGTATTAAGAACTTTACTAAAGTCGGCATAAAGTTCCAAATAACAAAAACTGTATCGAAGGTTTCGGCTCGGGCTAAAGTTAGACCGTGTTTTGTAATAAGACGGCCAGTGTCATAGTAACCATAATAATAGAATCGAAACGAGTGTAATGTTGTATTAAATTTAATTATTCAACTCGAATTTCAAAAAAAAAAGAACATTGCTATGCACACGCATTCACTATAACAGCTAATAATAAAAAAAAAAAAACTTATAGATTGTTCGAATTCCCGCCATTTTTGTTCGATATTAGTAGGTATTGCGAAAAATTATTACTTTGTTGTTTACAAAAATGAGTGATACAAACTTTGATAACACACCACCAGATATTTCTTAGTTTGTTTGTAACAGCTCAGCAATTAAACTTAACATGAATTTACTTAAGGTTCTTACAACTGTGTACAACACCCTAAGGTTTCAGAATCTTTTATAGCGGATTCATATCATGGGTGTAGATACATTCTTGTATGCAACTTTTCATAATTAAGTATTAAAACACTCATGTGATACTATTATCATTTGAAACCCACATTCGTGTTTTAATACCCCTTACTAAACAACAGTTGCATAAATAACTATTATAAATATTAAACAGCAAAATATTTTGAAAGAATGGAGTACGTTCACTCGACAGGGCTGCCCCGCTGCGCTTCATGTCTACACACTTGTTTCTACTAAAATAACAGCGCCACAGCCTGCATACGTACGAAAAGACCAACTTAAGCCACTACTATTTTTCGTGAAAGCATTGTTCGTGCTTTCTTACTCTGTGT
This sequence comes from Brachylomia viminalis, assembly GCA_937001585.2. Lineage (NCBI taxonomy): Eukaryota > Metazoa > Arthropoda > Insecta > Lepidoptera > Noctuidae > Brachylomia > Brachylomia viminalis. The sequence goes on from OW443299.2 coordinate 20,309,509, forward strand.
AAAATAATATGGGTGGGGTTATCTGTAATGTACGAGGACCAAGCAGTCCTGCCTCCGGTATTACATTTACATAACGTACTTAGCGCGAAGAGCCGCATACAAAGGCTCTCCACAGAAAGTGATGAGATGAGTGAGCGTCAAAGAAAAATGAATTCTTTCACATACGATTTTAAACATACATTTCTTTGTTAGAAAAATATTTTACTTGTATTAAATTATTACCCGGTATTTTACTCGTGAGAGCGTAAATAGAGTTTTCGTTTGCGGTTCTAAACTTATACTGTTTTCTGAGTGTCTAATAGAATAGAAACTACGTAATTTGTATGCGGGGTGACTGTCCACTCTATAAATTTGACTAAACTTTTAGTTCAGTTTATCTTTCAACGTTGCATTCTTGATTTCTGATTCATATAAAATAATGAAACACAGGGTAAATAAATGTGCATATTGATGTATGTGCAGTAAAGTGCTATGCATTTGGTATACAATAGGATGTTCGATTAGATAATTTACTAAGATGAACAGTAACTACATTACCCACCAAAAATTAAATCGGCTATATTTAGAAAGAAATGGCAGTCCTCCGCAACTCTGATCTCAGAACCGATTTTTTTAACAATCGGCCATACAGCAATTGGATAACATTTGTACAGAAAACAACTTCAACTTTTTCAGAATAGCTTGTAAAACTACATCTTGGTCACATAAATAGTCTTGTACAAATATCAAAAGCATTTTTCCGCTAGAGCTCAATTAATCCTAGATTTCTTAAATAAGGCGTTGAATCTTCATTTGTCCGCACCGCCCGCGCCGGGCGCTCGCCTTTCGGTACACAGTGCTCCACCAACCTCCGGCTGCGAACCAAATTGAATAACGCTTGAGGAAGCGTTGGTATCATCTTTATGGGTGCCGGCTGCATTTACACCGTAGCTGAATTGAAATGCATTTTATAACTAAATTATTTCCTCGGCGATTCGAAAAATCAGAGGACCTAAACACGAGATTTACATCGATATATCCCATATCATTCCTATCTGGAATACGAAATGTAAATTAGGTGTTTGTTAAAATTTCGTCTTTGCATACGCATCGTATAGCTCCATCTCATTCCCACACTGAAGTGAGTTTATTTTTAATTTTTTAAATATTAATAATCCATACCTAGTGGCATTAATAATTACATTTCGTGTTCTGGGTAGAAACGATGTAGGATTATGTAAATCGCGTTTGTAATCAGTAATCACATTAATAATATAAAACATCGCTTAGCATCGCGATAGTAAAAAGTAAGTGATGAGCTACGATAAGTCTATTTTTAGAAAAACATGAAATACGATGACCGTGCCATTGATATTTGTTTAAAAACTGCTGTATCATCTATGCGACAGATTTAGAAATTACAATGTAATCAAATTAAAAATGATAATATTTTCCACAGAAGTGTGTAAGAAAAAGATATATTGCGCCAGCGCCAAACAAAATGGGATAAGGACAAGAGAATAATTAATATCATATAGAATCCTTCAGCGAAAACAATAATGACTTAATAATTAAGTGCCTACCTATATTTGGCAATACAAAGCCGTAAGTCAACAGAGGATCTATTGCATCACTCCATGATTTCTGAATTTAAAAACAGGAACCTATTTCAAATGCATTTAACGTTCGCTTCGGTGTAAACGAAACTATTATGCAAGACTGGCACCGGATTGGACTGGCTTAAGTTTCATTGTACAGTTGAGCTTGTTTTAGACTGACGGTAAATCTTCAACGATTTTACGGTTACTGTGAAGCTAGATCGTACTTGTATCATAATAAAGCAGACAAATTTACATATTAGTCTTTATTGTTTGAAATTTCCAACTTGGTCCCCTGGTTTTGGATTTTAGTGGTGGTTTCGTTTACTTTTTGGTGACTTAGCTTTAAATCTTAGACTTTAAAAGAGACTGTGACCTCTGAGTTTGTTTCAGCCTTTTTTCTCAGAGTAGTCAGATAGGAAACGCCGACCTCATCTAGTTTTTAAAATACGATTGACGTGTAAAAGTGTTTGTTCAAACCTACTTACAGAAATAAAAATCATTTATCATATCCCACTGCTGGTATCTAGGCAGTGCTGGAAATGCGTCTTCCCAAATAGTCTTCCACACTTCTCGATGGTTACCTATACTGAACGATCCGAAATAAATGCTGACTTGACAAAAAATGCTTATAATATTCGGGAGAAGCCGACCTAATTATTAACCTTATAAGTAACGCTTGAGTAATATAGGAACAGTCGTCATGAGTGTGTTAAAAAACCACGCTATGTGCTCTAAAATATTAGTTATTTAAACACTCGATCAAATATTCATGCACGTATAAATAGTTGGTAGATAATTTTGATTTCATATTATATAGTAAATTTTATCTGAGCTCAAAGGTGCCACAGTCGCTGTGTGTATCGATACAATTTAAATGTACTGTCTTGAAATAATTGCATTGCAAGCCGGCGATATTGACATTATAGACAGTGTGAGATGACAATTAAAAAGGAATACGTAACAAATTTGATTAAAATACGAGGAAAGGCGTGTGTATGAAGAAGGGGACAGGATTGGCTTATAAAGTAAATATATTAGAGGGGCTCGTGGTTAACTGATAACAGCCGCATGGGTCGATTGTCGGTTAAGTTACGCTTGCCGCGGTCGATTCATGGATTGGTGACAATTTATTACATATCGAGACCCCTGCGTGCCTCGGAAAGCACGTTACCCAGTAACAGGGTTGTGAAGGTCAGATAAGCAGTCATTCCCTGTGAAATACTGGTATTCAGCTGCATCCGGTTACACTGGAAGCCAACCCCAATATACGAGTAGGTGGAAAAAGGGTAGGCAGATTGATTTTTAGATGTCAACTACTAATGCTAGACCTCCTCGTGTTAACAGTTTCGTTGTGATGAAAGTTCATAAGAGCCATTTCCATAATCAGTAAGCTTGGAAAAGTAATTGCTGATCACAGTATATTGTCATCTATAAAAATTATGAAACAAAGTCACTTTTCGTGTCTGTTTGTGTGTGTGCGTATTTCTTCTAAACTATACAGTGGATTTTTAATTAGTTAGACTAGAAGTTAGTTAGTCGGTTAGACTGGAAACCAACCCCAAAATTGTTGGGAAAAAGTTAAGCAGATCCCGGATTGGCATATAGTACGACTGATTTGAATAACGGAATTACGCATTAACTTTCACCTTACCATAGATATTAATTTTTATTAGAACCATAGATGACAGAACTTTATTTTTTCTGTGTACGTTTTACGAACTATCATTCAAGCACCGAAACGGTCGAAATGGCGGTGTTTGGACGAGCCCTATGTTCAGCACTGGACGTCTTTCGGCTGATTCATAATGATGATGATTATTTAATAGTATACCAAAATGTAAAAAAAAAGGAAGCACTAAAAATATCAATATCAACTACAAATATCAATTTTAAAATATCAACCTTTTGGCTCGTCTTTTACAATTATTTTCGGTATATAATAGAAGAATACGAACAAATTGCAATATTGCTTATCCCCCATAGCGATTAGCGTGATAATTTATAAACTACAAACTGACCAGACTTATAGGGAATATCCAGTAGCTTTTTCGTGAGGCTAGAACATACATTCAGACAATCAGACAAAAATTAAAAAATATATATTTTCGGCATTACAATCGTTCGCAGACCTCGCAAAAATTACTTGAAAAAAAAACAATAAGTATACAGGTTTGACTTCGCTACCTTTTTATTATAATATATACAGGGTTATTGGTAAAACACCATCAACCCTGCATAGATATAAAAAAAAACATATTGGTGTGAATTTCGTCAATATTACACGTTATGTAGCCTGTAAAATTCAAATATTCCTCAAATAAAAATCGAACTATCACACCAAATATAATAATCAATATTCTGATTGTGATTTGTCATATTGATCCTCAGTAAGATATGCAACAGTACACTCGAGAACTCGAGATACGAATTGATTCCTCGCTCGGAATCCGGTCAAGTGTTAACGTTTATTACACGTCCCTGTAATTGGCTCGCGATAATGAAGTTGTTGCGACGAAGCGTAGTGTTGCGAATCGACTAACTGAATCGATTAACTACATCGACTAACTGCATCGATATATAGCTGAACGATTTTTAGATAAGTTTAAGTTTGCAGGGTTCGCTTAAGATAAAAAGAAGGTCGTATTTTATACCTGCGAGACAGTGTTTCTTATATTGATTGTTTTTTTTTTAATATAACGTATAGGAATTAGTAAGAATATTTCATATTTCCTTGTTAAGTACTTATAGAACCTAACCTGACTTATTTTTAATAATAGGTGAGAAAATTAACGTCCTTGCAATAAACAATTATATAAGTTTCAACGAAATTGTATACATAGCCAATATTATAATTGCCTATTTGTTTTCATCCACACTTTCATACTATATATATAGGTATAATATTATAAATTTAAAAGTAACTCTGTCTGTCTGTATGCTAACATTTGACACCTAAACCACGGAACGGATATCTCTAAAATTTGGCAAGAAGATAAACGGCATCCTAGGTAAGGACATAGGCATGTGTCTCAAAAATTATCCAGAAAGGGGTGATAGGGGATGAAAGTTTGTATGGGAAACCCAGCATTTCTTAAGGGATATGAAAATTTAAATTTATGCTTTAGGTAAAAATGTTGAAATACGTGTTTCAGCGTTTTTGTAGAGTCATCCTATAAGGGGGTAAAATACGTGGGATAATTTTCGACATCCACGCGGGCGAAGCCGCGGGGAAAAGCTAGTATAAAATAAGTACAATATTTTACTCTTTCACTTACTATTCGTAAATCGTATTCAGAACTAAATTATGTTTAAAATGCTTTAAACTCCATTCGAAGCTTAATCGACTCTCCGCTCGACGCCCCGCGCCCGCTGTAGACGGTCGTGCCGCTCGCTGCACCTCGGACTCACTGCACTAGCTGTTCGGTCTCGTTACGCTTGGCGTAACGATTGCGTAGTCTCTCCGACTACATCCGATCTTCGATTGATTTAGTTAGTTCATTATTTAATTAATTAATCATTCGTGCTATTGATCATACCAAAGAGTGTCGTTTTCAAGGTAGTCTACCACAGTTTTGTGGACCTCGGTGGAAACCTTACGGTGCCAACGAAGCCAAGTGGAGTGTTGTCCCAATCACACCCGCCGAACCTCTTCTGGGGGAGGCAGTCAATTGGACCGGTCCCAAAGCTAACTAGGCTAGTTGGCTCTGGTGACCGTTTTCCTTCCACAACTACTCACCTAGTGTCTTTAGGGTGTGTCTACACCTTTCGCGCTAGACTGGTTAGGGCCCCATTCGCACAATAAGACTGGCGACGGGTTACAAGCTAGGGCTCACAAATACGCATGCACTGTCTGCACCCAATAGGGAGGATCACACATCCCCGGGTTAATAGCACCCACGAGACTAAGTCTCCTTTAAATTGATTACCATGTTGAACGCTATGGTTATAGCGTTCGTTAGGAATATCCTCCTAAAGGTCCCGGAGTTCATCGCCAAATAAGGCAAGGAACTTGCGGAATGCCAGAATGGCCCTACCTTCACTGACTCTGTCGTTGCCTTCAGCGACGATCTAGAGAGCCCCGTCTCCCCGACTTTCGGCGAAAGAGGAATTCCCGCCGCGACCATTGTCCAGGCCGCCATTGTCTCTTAACAATGGGCCCTACGCAGCTGCTTACTGCAGCTGCAAACCAGTCCAAAGCCGTCGTATTAAAAACAATGGACACGTCTGTTCCAGTCTCGGAACCAAATTCCGATAGTTACCTCTCAGCCCCAAACTTCTCATTTGAAGATGACTACCAAGTCGGCGGAAAGAAGTGGCGTAAGGAGCGTACCCCCTCCAATGCCACTAAGGTCCAAAAATCTACTGCGGCCGTTCCTACCCCCACCCTCTCGCCTATCCCTACTATCGCCTCTCAGCAGGCAAGCTGCCCATCCAGCCCTAGGGCTAATCCACTAGCTTCGAACAAAAAGAAGCTAAGACCCCATCTCATTCAGGAGATTTCTAAGTTGACAGAGATCTCAAAAATGTGTATAAATCACAATATCAACTACTCAAATACCTGCTCTACGCAGCAGGGCATTAAAACCACAGTCCCCTCATCCTCAGACTACAGGGAGCTCTCTCGTGTTTTGCGTGAAAGGAATTACTCCTTTCATACTTACTCCCTCCCGGAGGAAACTTCCACCCGCGTTATCATTAGGCACGATTCTGAATAAAACCCTACCGAGGAGATCAAATCTGACCTTGCCTCACAAGGTATCCCGGTATCTGCCGTCCATCGCTTGCACAGAGCGAGACAGGGCCTTGTCTACGACATGGTCCTCGTCGTCTGCGACCCCACTGAAGGACATCACCCGATCTTCAACGTGAAATCCGTCTGCTCCCCTTCGGGAATCACTATCGAGAAGCCCTGTAGGTGGAACCTAAATGGTCAGTGTCATCGCTGCCATTTATATTGTCACTTCTAGACCAAATGCTTCGCGACCCCTAGATGCGTCAAGTGTCTGGGCGAGCATGGAACCGCAGACTGTTCTCGCCTCAAAGATCGCTCCCAATGTACTGAGCCAACACGGTGTGTACTTTGCGGGCAATCTGGCCACCTGGCCAACTACCGGGGCTACCTCAAAGCCCCGAAGTCTGTCTCTCCCAAACTGGCCAAGCGTGCAAGCGACCACCAGCAAAAGGAGGTCCCCTTAGTGAAGGCGCCCTCTGCACTAATGCCTGAACGGCTCAGTCCCCATAGGTCCTCCCCCTGGGCACATCTGAACCACCAGAACCGCAGCTTCGGTGATCTCCACACCCTCTGTTATGCCACGGCTGATGGATATCTCCTTCCCAGCGTGTGCAGTAGCCCCCGCAGCCCCTATGGCCTCTCCGGTAGTCCATAACGCTACCGCTCCCAGGTCTGTTCCCGCCAGGCCCTAGAACCCTCGACCGAGACAACGTTAAAATAATTATCGGTGCCTATGCGGCATTTTTCACCCCCGCTGCGGACGCGATGGTTGCCAAATCATTGTTTGTAACGGCAATGCTCGTCGCTTAATCGATTTCCTAAATGCGTACCCCGAGGTTGAGCAAGTCCTTAAAACCCTTACATTTTAACCATTTTTAATGAATAACGTAAGGCTTAGTTGCACTAAACCCCGATCCCTGAAATTAGGTTTCTTTAATGTTAATGACATTACTGGTCAACGCGATAAGATCGCCACTTTTTTCCGCAATCATCAACTTGACATCTTCCTCTTATATGAAACCTTCCTTAAGCCCCACCATCGAAGCCCGAACCTTGCCAACTATAAACTTGTTCGCAACAACAGGTCTCAATGTCACAAGAGCGGTGCCCTGATTTACTATAGAATATCATTGTACTGCATCTTTGTACACCCTCCTCCCCTCCTCTCCAATCTGGAGGTTTTTGTCTATCGGCTCGGCATGTCTGGTCACCAACCGATCACCATCATTTCCGCTTATATCCCACCTAATAATTGTCCGGAGGATCCCACCCCTCTCACCAAGGACCTCACTGCCCTCTTCGGTATGAGTGACTCCGTCATCTTGGCGGGGATTCTTAATGCCAAACATCCCGCCTGGAAGAGCAACACGACTTTTACCAGAGGTAGAATCATGTTTAGCATAGGCGCCTCCCTTAACTTGAATGTTATCGCTCCGATAAAGCCAACCCACTTCCCTGGCGATCTCAGTTAGCAGCCCGATGCTCTCGATGTAGCGCTGCTAAAGAGTCGAAGCCTCCGTTTGCAATCTATAGAGACGCTACACGATCCTAACCACCCCCCCAGACTCATATGATAACCGGCTGGAGGAAAGTAAGCGAAAGGCTGAAATCCTCCACGTCGCCTTACTTGGACACCATACCCGATTACATAGTGACAGTCGCAGATACGATGGGCGCGATCTACTAGTTTACAGAGTACGTTCAATCTGTATTGACGGATTGTTCACAGGAAGCTCCGGTGATAGAAGACCATTGCTGGAAACTACCGACTGACGTACGTCACCTGATGACCCAGAACTACGCGGCCATTTGTGCTTACGACTCCTTTCCCTATGCCGGGAATAAAGCCCACAGGCGTCAATTACAGCGTGCTGTCAAGAAACACATAGTCGAGTTTCGTTCCAAGGGCTGGAACAAGATCTGATGCTCAGTGAACTGGAACCCACTCACCAAGCTTTCTGGCAACTTCAGGGGGAATTACGTTCCTCTGAAGAAGTATCCGCGCCTCCTCTCATCCGAGCGAAGGCCGAATGTCTTGCCGACAGCCTAGAGTCCCAATGTTCTCCGAGCTCCCAACTAGTAGACCAAGCGCGCTTGGACAAGGTGGACGCTGAAGTTGAGCGTAGAGCTTCCCTCCCGCCCGTGGAAGACCCCGATGATCCTATGCCTCCCGACACCCCTGACGAAGTGCATGACCTCATATAAGGGCTCCACTTTTGGAAAGCCCGGTTATACAGCCAACAACCTCCTAGGTTGGCCTGCGAGATTTATTTTTATTTTATTTATTAAGGGATAATCAACAACTTCAACATATATACGAGTACATAAGATTAACAAAACATTAAGTAGTAATGTTGCAGTCCACTTCATTATCCGCAGATAAGACATTTATAGACCAGTGGTTGCCACTTGTCGAGCATTACCAAAACTAACAAATATTTTGAAATAAATAAATAAGTTACTATAAAACTAGCTATAGCTACACAACCAAATCGGGTTACAAACAATTTCAGTGCCAGAGATGCCATATAAAAAATGAAAAATAAATATCGAAGCTTAAATATTGTCCATAAATCCGCAACAAGCCGTTACAATCTCATTAAATCGACTACCTAACTATCAATGCACTCGATTCCGAAAACTCGATTAATCGACTATTTGGTCAGCTCTAAAAATTATAGGCGGAATTAACTTCACTCGAGCAGGTGTTCCTGCCACTTCTCTACTCTCATTTAAATAGGTTCTGTTTCAACTTGGTTACTTTATATAAGTTTATGACAGTTATGCAATATGTAGATTTCATTGTTAACTAATTTTAGTGTTGATTGTTTTGAGTTTTGATACTTCGAGACTGTGGTAATATAATTTGTGGGTAGGTTGCTAATTTTATATTCTCGAGTGGTTTTGCAAGTCAACGTTTCTAATTATTGTTTAGTCTAACAATATAATATACACACATAATAAGTGTCAAAGTGTGTGTAAGGATCAAAGACCAAGACAACGAATTTATTCGTCGGATATGGTGATGGTGAGTACCCTAAAGGTACAAAGTTGGTTAGTATATTTATGTTCAGGACACATCCGCAGCTTAAGGGGACTACATGATCTAAACGTAAGTTTTTTATTGCCTAAAAGTAAATGATCCGCTGCAGTAACAAAATTAAATAATAAATGCGATATTCATCAGGATATATTATGTTAGTTAGATAGTGTGTTGAAAACTTAAATAATACAACTAATTTGGTACGATAGAAAAAAGTCACAAAGATAGACCATACTAATCAAATCATTCAATTATTCTGTTTTTTTTTTCAGATTGTTCTTAAATCAACATATTAACGTGATAGTGTTTTCAATTTTTAGATCAAGCAATAGGTTTTTGTAAATAAAGAATTGATTCATATTTTGCAATAAATTACCAGCTTTGTGTCAACGCTCTTCTCTTTCTTTTCTATGCAGTCCGACAGTGACCGCGCTTTAGCTGTTGTAAGCCCCTTAAAGTGGCATACAAATATTTACAATATTACGCATGTGTATAAAACCTAACTTATATAATACTTATACTCTAATAAACAATAACAAACACTAAGACTAAAGACATAAAAATACATAGGTATACACTCTAATATAAAATAATATATAAAAACACAACAATAAAAACGTTTGTATTAAGTATAAAACTAAATAAATCTAGTATGTATTATAATAAAAACGATGTTTTTCTGTTTAATAATTATTTTGGAGAAGCTAAGTTGACAGTTTTTTTTTTGTTGATCTAGGAATTTCTCCTGTATTGTGGGTGCGTTTACAAATATTTAAACTTACATACACAAACAGCCAGACCCAGAACAACTACTTGTAGGTCAAACAAATATTTCTTCCGTGGGGGAATCGAACTCGCGACACGCAGCGCAGCAGTCAATCGCTTAACCACTGCGCCAACCGTGCCGTCGTTCTCTTATTAGTTTTGGAATATGGTTGTAAGTTTTTATGAACTTAAGATGGTTGTTTCTGTAGTGGACAGTGCTGTTACAAAATTGGGTATTGTAAATCTATTGTTCGGTTACTGTGGAGAAGTGTGCTTTTTTCTAACAAATATGGCTATTTCTAAAATGTAAATAGAAGCTAGCGTTAAAAAATTTAAATTATAAACATTGGTATACAGCTCTTATACACTCGAGAGCAATGAATCCGGGTCACTTAAAGAATCCTAAAAATCTCGGAAACTGAAAATGCTAGGTTAATGCAATAAATTGTATTTAATAGACAATGTAATACTCCTTAAATGAAGGTATTAAAACTTCTTAGTTATTGTAAAGTTATATCATAAAAAAATCAAATTTGAAAAAGGGCCACTTTCGAAGATGGAACTACGAAATTACAGCATTTGGTTTTGCTTTTGTTTGTAATCTGTCATTTATGTGGGTACATAAACCATGTTGATAGTGCTCTATATTCATTATTCAAGCTGAAATTATGTCGCTTACGCCTGAAGAATGCACCAGAATACTTACAATGCTGGAAACCGGCCGGAGTCAGCGCGATACAGCCAGGACTGTCGGTGTGTCGCTGTCAACAGTACAAAGAGTTCTCCGACGTTACGAAGAAACTGGTTCTAACCTACGCAGACCAGGAACGGGCAGAACCAGGTGTACCACAGCACGAGAAGACCGATACTTGGTGAACACCATGCTTCGAAATCGCTTTCTCACAGGAACTGAACTCACCAATCAGTTTCGACGCCTCGGAGGAAGTAACCCAAGTGCATGGACAGTAAGACGTCGGCTTGCTGAATCTAACTTAAAACCCCTTAGACCTGCAAACGGCCCTAAACTGGAGCGTGGGCATCGTATTTCAAGACTAAGATATGCCCAGAGCCACGTAAATTGGAGTATTGAAGATTGGTCAAAAGTTATGTTCTCCGACGAATCAAAATTTATGCTCTACAAGCACGATGGAAGACACAGAGTGTATCGAAGACCAGGGGAAAGATTCAAGCAAGCATGCATCGAAGAAAAAGTAGCCTACGGTGGTGGGTCTGTACTTGTGTGGGCCGGAATTTCTTCTGAAAGTCGCACAGAGCTGGTGATCATAGAAAACGGCTCTTTAACTAGCGTAAGATATGTGGAAGAAATCCTCAATGATCACGTTGGTCCATTTATGGTCAATTTAGGTGAGGATGCTATATTTATGCATGACAATGCCCGACCTCATACAGGTAGGATTGTGAATGACTACCTTCAAGAGATGAACATTACTCGTATGGAGTGGCCAGCGCGCAGCCCGGATATCAACCCGATCGAGCATGCTTGGGACGAGCTAGGCAGATGCGTAAAACAACGAAACCCTCCCCCAATCACGCTTCGTGAGCTCAAAATTGCTCTCACAGAGGAATGGGAGAATATTCCCCAAAATCGTATAAGGAACTTGGTGTACAGCATGCCAAACCGCGTAAACGCAGTAATGGAAGCACGAGGAGGCAATACGAAGTATTAAAATTCAAGAAAATCGTAATAAAGTTCAAAAATTTCATGTTTCCTATTTTTGTTTTAAGGAGAGATCAGCAGTTTTTTTCTTTATGTAATTTTGTGTTAATAAAATGTATTTTTTTTTACTTTCATTTAAGGAGTATTACATTGTCTATTAAATACAATTTATTGCATTAACTTATCATTTTTAGTTTCCGAGATTTTTAACATTCTTTAAGTGACCCGGATTCATTGCTCTCGAGTGTATTGAGGCGCCCCAGTTATTGTCATCACGTTTTTTATTTGCGCTACGAAACCTCTTTTTATATGATTATGACGAATTTATTAAGCCGTAGTTATTAAAACAAAAAAAAATCTCTATTAATGTTAAATAAAAATGCCTATTTAGATTGATTAAACATTTTATTTTCGTATGTGTAGATCGACGAAGTACTCTCTGTTTTTGCATGAATAAAGACTTCGCAATTTTTGCATAGGCATGATTTTTTACTATAGTTAATCCCGTTTTTTTTTTCTAACTTTTCAAATAGTTGTTGGAAATGAGGTAAGCTACTTACCCGTTACGTTTGACCCATTATTTACGGGACATCCTGTATACCTAAAGATTTATTTTTAAATATTACACAACCATTCGATCACCATACTGCATTTCTACTTTAGACAACCAGCAACCTTGCTCAAATTCAAATCAGTACTCCACATCGACTCCCAAGTCGGATATTTAGTCTAGCTCTGCATGATATTCCAAAGGTCTGGTCATCCCACATGTGAGATTAACCACGAATACACTGCGATAACAGCACAGACAGTGTGATAAATCCGTTCTTAGTTCCGTCCCGCTCCGCTCGCCCCGCTCCGCTTGCTCACGGTACAAGCTGTTAATTTCCGCTAGCTTGTATCGGCTGAGCGTGGCGTCGGCGGTATTATTACGCCTTCCCAGCAGTTTGCGACCTGTTACATAACATTTATTAGGATGCGGTTATGTTGGGGAGAGCGTTTAAATTTTTTTTTTGTAAATTATTTTGTTGCCGATTTGCTATGGCGTGTTAAATGATACAGACCTAGAAATATCATCATTATTATATTAACTGTAGTTGCGGCTCAAAACATTGATAATTTTTTACCTATCCATAGGCAGGATCTCATTTAATGCCACGACCTCAATAAAAGATAAAGTTTTCTGACTTTGCGAGAAAATGAAGTTGTTTACATTTAATTTAATTCGTCTACCTTACTTCTTTATTCCTTACGATGTCCATAGACCTCGTGCGCTGTGAGTAGAGATGCCGTTGCATCAAGTATTAAAGGTATCAATACTAAATGCACTGGCTTCACTCAAAGTAATGTGCCACAGTAACCGACTGAGTTAACGATCTGCACTAAATAAATAAATAGTTTGTCCTTTTAACCCCAAAAGCTGTGGTTAAAATGTTTTAAGTTTTACTAAAAACAGCATGCTTTATGCCCATCACAATTTTTTAATATTCGTATGAAATGAGCAAAGTAGGTGATGCCTTCATACGCACGTCTGATTTTTAAACGCGACGATTTTCATCGCGCTCTCACTTTTCAACTCTAGGTACTGAGCCGAGCGTTGAGAATCCAACGGTCCTCGTCCTAGCGGGTCAAAAATGCGCCATGTTATGTTTTATAAGTTAAATAGCGTGTAATAAAACGAGAAAGAACGTTTAAAATTCAAATGTTTCGTAAGTTCAGGATTTGAAAAATATAAAGACACCACAATGCGTGTCATATCCAAAAGAGAGTAAATAAGTTTTTGGAGAGTTTTCAGTTTAGTAGTTCTGTTATTGTTATTAGTAATTAACAGTTTTTTTTATTTTACTTCGAAGGTCCTTTTTTTTTTTTTTTTTAGGGTGGGAAATCATCAAATAACTTCTCCCGCTCTGGGCAGAGCAGGAGGGCGTGTCAGACTCTTACTGACTAAAACCCACCCGTGTTCCTTCAGTTGCCGGTGCCTGGGGCCACGGTAACCCTTTCGGACTTTCTCGCAACCCCAGCAGGACTTCGAAGGTCCTAACTTAGCATTTGTGACTTCAAGTTACAGCTACATATATAAACATAATGCTGCATTGCAAATATAGGCGGGCACGCCCTTTATGTCTTGAGGCTTTTATTTTGTATTAGTTATTTCTGCTTGGTTATAGTTTTCAATATTGGCGTGTTTTGTAATGTAAATTACATACTTACTACTGTATATAATCCAGTTCTTCTAACTGAACAGACAGCAGTGCTGCTGGGGAGTTTGTTGCACCACTTCTTTTTCCCAGATAAAGCACTAGGAATTGGTGAAGGGCGGGCGTTTTGGGGGACTGTCTTATGTAATTTTGACGTTAAAAAAGTGCTGATTCTTGGCCTAGTTTGAATTAATGACTTTTGATTTTGTTTTTTTAGACCTTCTTAATTTTACTACGCTACTCGCTCTTCTCATGTCTTTAATCACGAGCCTTATCTAACGTTCATAGGCCGCACTGGTTGGATATTGAGGAAATGACACAGATGTTTCGGATCACATGTAATTCTAGGTACGTACTCGGATCTTATGGTGCATCCAGTTGCTGACGTTATTATTGAAGCTTAGGGAGTCCGAAGTTTGGAAATCTATTGTACGGAGTTTATTATCAACAGTAGAACAGTAAATAGGTTTATGTGTTTGCAGAAGTACAAATTAATGTTTATGGGTTTTGTTGATTGGCTAGGCTCATAAAAAGTACTTAGGTATGTACACTGCGCAATCTTTCGCGCCCGGCCCTGCTCCAGGCCATGGTATGGAGCGAGAGGGCATGGGAAGCCGTCACCTCCTTCTGCGAAGCAGTAATGCTCGTGAAGGAGGAGGCGGAACGCGTGAGGGAGAGGCAAAATTCGCGTCCTCACGCCCCTAGTCGCCGCAGGAGACGCCCTGAGTGTCAGGAGTCCCAAGCCGATATCTGGCCACAGCAGGCGCGGGCTTGCGGAAGGCGAGCATTGGGTAGCTCGCCGTCCGATAAGGACTAGGCCCGGGGTCGACGGTGCGTTGTGTTTCACGCGACACTCAAAGAGATGTCAGCAACAATGACGGGGTCCACTAGGGCCGCTACCTGCCAGGGTTGCGGGGAAGTCCGAAAGGGTTACCATGGTCCCTGGCACAGCCAACTGAAGGAACATGGGTGGGTTTTAGTTAGTAAGAGTCTTAAACGCCCTCCCACTCCGCCCAGAGCGGGAGAAGTTATTTGATGATTTCCGACACTCGGAAAAAGTATGTACACTGCTACAAGGGCCTTTTAGCGGTTTAAAGACAGGGAGGTGCTGTTGGTAAACATTTGTGCAATTGTTTTGTGAAATGTATTGAAAAAGAAGATGACGGCGGCGTCAGTTTCGATTTAGGCCATGTGGCGAAAAATTCTTGTACCGAAGAACCAACGCAACCAACCAACAACCTCCAACCTTCTTAACAATTTTTGTAATTTTTTCGTTCCTATTTCCAGGCAGTCTGTACATGTCTCACTCCTATCTACTCCACCTGTATTTAATGTAACCTACTATGTGATTCAAACTGGAACTGGACCCTTGTAATAAATGACTATCAAACTGAAACGAATTTCATAATATTTGACACAAAATGAAGTTTCTTAGAACTAACTAAACGTTTAGTATTTCACATATTTGGATACTTGATGTTTTCTTTGCGTTATTTGAACACTACGGGTGCCCTTTGAGTCTATTCCCCGAAAGGATTCATCCCAGACAGTCATGACAAATATATCAGCATTCGTTATTAAGCTTTAAGGCTTAAATAAATATCGCTAATAAAATAGAGTAGCCGGGCTTCTGTTCAAAATATAGGCTTTTTTTTTAAGAAACCTTAACATAACATCGCGTCTGTAAATTCCCTGAAAGCAGAGGTAAAGTACCTATACCCACATTTCACCAGTATGTTTAAGTCCCATATAATAGAAGACAAGCTCTTTGCCTGATGGCAAAGATACTGGGCACAAATCCAGACTCCGCACCCATTGCGTAACACACTTTCAATCATCCAAGAGTTTTCAGGGAAATTCCTAATCTATTGCTTCATAGACTTGAACAATTCGTCTGCTCGACCACGTAGATAACGCAATGAACGCGGCTGAACTGTCAAAATGAAAGACATTGCGATCGATTGTCATTTTATGTGTGTTTTTTTTTTTTTTTTTTTGAGGATGGGAATTCATCAAATGACTCCTCCCGCTCTGGGTGGAGCGGAAGGGAGTGTCAGACTCTTACTGACTAAAACCCACCCGTGTTCCTTCCTTGGCCCTTTATGTTCCGGGTCAGCGGTACCCCTTTTGGATGATCCCGCTTTCCCGGCAGGCTTGGGCCCTAGTGGACCCCCTCTATGATGCTGACATCTCTTTGAGGCGCGCGTGGAACACGTACGTGCCGTCCAGCACGGGCCTGGTCCTGATCGGACGGTGAGCTACCCATTACTCACCGCCCGCAGGCCCGCGCCTACGGTGGCCGGGAGTCGTCCCGCGGCTCCCGACGCCCGGAGCGTCCACCGCGGCGGCTTGGACGGGAGACTCTCTCCCACTCCCGTCCCGCCACCTCCTTCGCTAGCATGACTGCTTCGCAGAAGGAGGCGACTGCCTCCCACTCCCCCTCGCCCCGGACCATGGCTTGAACCAAGGCCGGGCGTGAGAGATCGCCGCCGCTGCCGATCGCCTCTACGAGGACACGGCGGTGCTCCGCCCATGCAGGGCAGGCCCCCGCCGTATGCTCCACCGTGTCCTCGGGGCGATCATCGCAGTGGTGACACCCGGGCGTTTCCTCCCGCCTGATGATGTGCAGGAACCTCCCGAAACTTCCGTGTCCGGTGAGGACCTGCGTCAGGCGGTAGGTGAGGACGCCGTGACGCCTCTCTAGCCACTCCTCAAAGAGGGGTCATACCGCTGCTTTCGTGGCGTGCCCTGCGCTGGGTTGCGACAGTCGCTCTTTCCATGCCGCCATGAGATCGCGCCGGAGGTCCGTCCGCTCCGCCGCGATTTGCCGCGGAAGCGGGGTTTCCCCCCGGCGTAGTGCCTCCGCGCGCCACTCATACAGGCGCGCGAGGACTATCGCCTCCAGATCCCACGGCGGCAGTCCGGCAAGGAGGCTTGCCGCCTCGCCCGAGATCGTGCAGTAGCCCCGGATCAGCCTTACGGCTAACACCTTTTGGGGCGCGTTCAGATAGTGGGCGGCTCTCCGCCGCAGTGAACGCGCCCACACCGGGGCCCCATATGTAGCCATGGACCGCACGACCCCCGCGTAAAGCCTCCGGCAGGAGGCGTTTGGACCCCTCAGGTTGGGCAGGAGCCGCTTGAGGGCGGCCCCAGTCCGTTCCAGTTTGGGGGCCAAACGTCGGAAGTGCTCCACGAAGTTCCACCGGCTATCGAGCACGAGTCCTAAGTACTTCATCGTGGACTCGACGCCGATGTGAACCCCTCCTGCCGTTAGTTGGGATCCCGATGGTGGCCTGTTCCGGGGCCCATGGAAAGACATGGCCTCGGACTTGTGCAAAGCCACCTCGAGACCCAACTGCCGGATCCTCTCCACGACTTTCGCAACCCCGCGTGTCATCGCGTCGGCCGCCGCCTGATGCGACCTCCCCTGCGCCAGGACCAGCGTGTCGTCAGCGTAGCACACCACGCTGACGCCATCAGGAAGGTCGGCCCGCAGCACCCAGTCGTAACCGATGTCCCACAGGAGCGGCCCTAGAACCGATCCCTGTGGGACACCGCACGACATCTCTCGCCGGTTCCACTCCCCATCGCGACCGAGGTAGATGACGGCTCTGTCCGTCAGATATGCCTCGACTATTCGACGGACACGCCACGACACGGTCGAGTGACACCGCCACGACAACCCCGCCCCGAGACACCGCGTCCCCCGTCGTGAGGGCTCTAACGCGCTTGATGGCGTCCACCGTCGAGCGCCCCTTGCGGAAGCCGAACTGACTATCCGCAAGATCCGGCCCCGTCCTCACCAGGTGCCCGACGAGGCGGCCTGCAATTACTCTCTCAAAGAGCTTGCCGACCTCGTCGAGTAGCACAATGGGCCGGTATGCGGACGGAGAGTCCGCAGGGCGCCCTGGCTTCCGAATGAGGACCAGCTTCCCCGTCTTCCAACGGAGTGGAAACTGGCCTCTCTCCATACATGCGCTTAAGAGCGCCTCCAGTCGAGGCCCAAGAGCCGTCGAGGCCAGGACCCAGGCTTTCCCTGGCACACCGGTCACTTCAGGGGTGTCGTCGTCGTCCGCGTGGTCCGCTTCAGGCACCGCGAGCGGCGGAGCCATGGGCGGGGGAGTATGCTCCCCCCGTGAAGGGAACAGAGCGCTCACCACCTCCTCCACCAGCTGGGGGTGGAGACTCTGCGTCAGCGGGGGGGCCCAGGTGCGGAGTTTATTCCGCACCATTTTGTAAGGGCGCCCCCATGGATCTCCGTTCAGAGTCTCCACCAACTCCTCGCGGGCCGTATATTTGGCCCGCTGGACAGCCTCTTGGAGGGCGGTCTTCGCCGCTCTGTATCCCTCGTACAGCTCCGCCTCCGTCGCTTCCGCATCCGGAGGGCGGATGCGGAGCCTACGGTGCCTGGAGTACAGGTGTCGCACTGCGACGCACGCCTTGCGTAGCGTCTCCAGCTCCTGCGACCACCAGTACACCTGACGTCGGGCGCTTCCTGGACGGACTCGGGGCATTGCCACGTCGCAAATCTCGGACATGGCCTCCCGGAACCACTCCGCCTCATCGTCAATATCGGCAGGCCTGTCCGGTGATGACACCCAGGCCTGCACGATCGAGGCTTCCAGGAGGAGCTCCCGGTCCATCTGCTTCAGCGCCCACCGCTGACCACTCGGGGCCTGTTGGACCGGCGCGCTAGAGGTCTGGGCGGAGACGTCGAACCGGATATACCGGTGGTCGGAGTAGGTCTCCACCTCCTCCATGACGCGCCAGTCAATGACACGCTGTGACAGAGCGGGGCTGGCAAACGAGATGTCCACCACAGACTCACCCCGCATCCGCACACACGTGGGGACAGAACCCCGGTTTAGGACGACCAGGCCTGTCTCCAGAGCCCAGTCCTCCACCATCCTGCCCCGCACATCAGTGTAACGGGAACCCCAAGCCGGATTTTTGGCGTTGAAGTCCCTGAGCACTAGCACGGGGAAGCGATGGTACCCGGCGACGACGACACTTAACTCTGTTAAAGAGTTCTGGAACTCGGCGACAGTTCGGCTCGCAGAGAAGTACACTCCCACTACTACTATCTCCCCGAACCGTGCTGCTACGCACCCCTGTCCCTTCGTGACACCTTCGAGGGATGGGGTGCCGGCGGCGGCCGACGAAATTATGGCCACTGATCCGCTCAGGTCCTCAACCCAGTCATCCCTGGGCAGGACAAAATACGGCTCAGCGACCACGGCAATGTTAATCGACCACTGCGCCATGCTCTGGAGCAACAGGTCCTGAGCGCAGGCGCAGTGGTTGATGTTCGCCTGGAGGAGTCTCAATGGAGCCGTTACTCCTCCATTTCAGTCTCCTCCCGGGTGGCGGCAGTGGCGGCGGCGGCAACAGTGGCAGTGGCACTGGCCGCGGTGACGGTGGTAATGGCAACGGCGGCGGAGGGCCTGCCTCTCCTCCTGGTTCCGGTGGGTGGAGCGCAGGACTTACTGCCCGCCCGGTGATCGGCCGGCTTGCCAGCACCCGCACATGCTGCGCAGTGCGGCGCGGCTTCGCACGAGCCGGCCTTATGTCCGGGCTCACCGCAGCGGAAGCACAGAGTGCTGCGGTCCACCTCCGAGGTGCACTGGACGCCAACGTGGTGCCCCACATGGCATCGGAAGCACCTCAGAGGTCTGGGTTCCAGCAGTTTAACCTGCGCCGAAACCTAGCCCACCAGAAGCCTTCGGCCCTCCACAATCTTTTTGGCCGCCGTCACGGGGCAGCTTACCGTTACGGTTCGCATACCCGCGGGGTCCGGACGTATGGTGCCCGCCTTCACCTGGTCGGCCAGACACCCGCCCGTCCTGACGACGGCGGCCACCACCTCTCCCTCCTTACGGAGTCGTCCAGGCCCAATACTCGCATGTCTGCGCACTTGACGGGCCTGGAGACTCGAGCCTCATCCGCATTGAGGGTCGCCCTTAGCTTCTCAGCTAGGGCGTCAGCGGTGGGGCCACTCGTCACACCGGGGATCTCCAGCATGCGGGCGCCAGTTGCGGTCACCCTGTGCCGGAGGCCCTCGGTGATCCCCAGCTCCTGGAGGTCCACCGTCTCCCTCGCCTTGGTGAGCACGTCACGGTACGTCACGCCCCTCTTAACCGCGTCCGGCTGTAGCGTGATCACTACAGCCGCGGTCTTTGGGGCGCGGAGCCTTGCCGCGACGGCTCGCTCCCTGTGGCGCCGCCTTTGCCTCTTTTTTCTGGCCGCCTTGGCCGCCTTCTTTTTGTCCCCGACCACCTGCCACCCGGCGTCAGTCGTGGGAGATTCCTGTGGCCGGGCAGTAGGCTCTGGGGCCTGCGCCTCCCGTGCCGTCCTGCCCTTCCTCTTTAGAGCCCCAGCTGGTGTTTTGCTGGCCGGCGTCTGCGTTGCCGGCGCCGGGGCTCCACCGGCCGATGCCGATTCTGCCTGGGCTCCGCCTGCCGACGCCGGTTTTCGCCGGCGGCTGGGCCCGGCCAGACGACCCGGGCTTAGGGGCGGCGGCTCCCGCAGCAGCCGCATACGAGGCCACCCTCGGCCCCGGTGCTGTCCTGCCCGCTAGTGGTGGGCGCAGGACTATGCCCTCCAGGACGGAGAACCGCGCCTGGAAGGCCGCCAGCTCCTGCCGAACCAGATTGAGGACCTGGTTCTCCTCCGGAATGGGCTGGCTTGGCCGAACGGGCTGGCTTGGCTCCTGTTCCGCCTGCACCTGCCCGCTGCCGGTGGCCTTCAGGCCAGCCAGGTCCTCCCTGAGCTTCCCATTCTCCTCCCGGGGAAGTTTCATGGCGGCCGTCAGGCGAGCGACCTCCGCCCGCAGTTCAGCCACATCGCCGCTCGAAGGCCCGTCGCCGCCTCCACCGCCGCCATGATGGAGGCCGTTGCCGCGACCACGGCCCTGCTTTTGGACGACTTGATCTTCTTCAGGGTCACCTTCCGAAGCTCAGCCTCCACTACCTCCTTGAGGCTGGTTGAGGCCTCATTGTCATTGTCGCCGTTGTCGTCGGGGCCACTCGACAGGCTGGCCTCGTCGCCCGAGGGCCCCGAAGCGACTGCACGACCATTCACCCCCTCCTTTGCGGGTTCCTCCGCTAGCTCCGCTGCCTCCCGGGCTGTGAGCCCCCTCCCCCTGCCTCGCTCTTGGACCCCCCCTCCCCGCCTACCGGTGGGGATTTTTCGAGCCGAGGCTCTCTCGCCATCAGAGGACGACCCCTGGTCGTCCACTGATCTTGGCCGCTTACTGAAGAACCTGATATTCTTCTTCTTCGTTTCAGCGGCCAACTCCTTCGCGCGGCGGTTGCTCAATGAGCCTCCCGTGCTCGCGCCACTTGGCGCGGTGTCGGGCTCCGACCCCGCACCACTCCTCCCCTCTTCGGTTTTTTGGTTTTTTTTTAAGTTTTCCATAGTTGATCCCACGAGTAAGAACTTTATTTATTGACTCAAAATTTGCGTGGTTCGCACTAGCGACTGAATCAAGCTACCCATCAGCCCAGCTTACAACCTCCCTCACGGTGCGCCGCCGCTTAGAGGTTTGGGGATTTTTTTATAGAGGTTGATCTTCCTCGCGGTCCGGGCGGTTAAGCCAAGACCCTCGACCCTCGTCAAAAGTCAGAGACATGACCTGTACAGTCTTCGGGGCTACGAGATTAAAGCGGTGGCAGGAAGAGACTTCTTCGTGCCAGCCCGGCGGCAGGGTTAGTGCACACCGAGCCCGCTCCCTCCACGGCGGTCAAACCGCTCCTTCCCCCGTCCACGACCACTCACCTTCCTCTGTAGGCAGAGGGGGAGTGGCCGTATCCGTATATAGCCCGGTTCCCTTCACCAACCATCAAGGATGATCGGTGATTGGAACCGTGACCCTTCCCCGTGTGCTGAAGATTCGCCGCCGGCACCAAGTACACCCCAAAAGCCTGGTGGGCACTTGAGCCCGGCGTTGCCCAGGGTGCGCCACGTGGAGGCTCTTCAACATGCACCCCATTTTATGTGTGTTACGCAATCAATACGCTGCTACCGAGAAATTTCTATTCGAAAAATGAAATATCACTTCCTGACCCAGTGATCCAATCCAACCCAGGACTCCTAGCTTAGCAGCCTCGCTTACGACCACTAGACCAACATGGCCACTATTTGATGGCTTTAATTCTTAACCTTTTAAATGCCCGGCGAACGTAGATCCACGCGAGACACAATGGCTTTTATTTGTGTCTCTAATTACGGCGTTCATCCGGTTAATTTACTTTTATTAAGACTGGAAAACGAACTAAGGTTACGTGAACGATTACGGTCTTAAGAGTAACCATGTAGCCTTTTGAACCATTAAGTCAGCCACTTACTAATTACAGTATTTATTTTCAGACTATTAGTCAGGTCTATTTTGGACAGTGTGATTTAGGCCATCTATCTGCTAAAGCTTATACTACATATTTATCACAGAACTTACGACAAAATTGTATTTTAAAATTTAATCTCCCTTGTAATAATCAGCCTTATTCTTACTTCACGTTTAAGTCTGACAGTATCACTACGGTACGTCAGAAGTCAGAACTTATGTTCCTACCCTTGTTTAATAAACACAAAATATGACGCTTAATTACAAACTCGCAAATAACAAGATCATTTTGAGAATTTAATTGTGAGAGGAATTTATATAAAATGAAGGAAGAATGAATGTTGAAGTTAATGAAAATTGTAGACCTGGGTTTATTTTATTTGTGCTTTTGGAAGAAATTTCATAGATGCGGTTGGCGTGGCCTAGGCAAAGCATGGTAGGTAGCGCGATGATGAAATAGGGGTACAATGAATGAGTCAATAGAATACTTAATCCAAAATTTTAATTATAAATTGCACTTACCACTCTTTGTCTCTGCAGCACTTAAAGGTTAACTGGTAGAAAATGCCTATGGAATTAAGTCCACCTTTATACATTTGTGTATATAATTGATGATGACCAATAAATAAATAAAAAACATTGCGGGACAGTCTTTGGACACTGCCGATAGAACTGAAAACTAAGTAACTTGTGAATTGTATCTTCGAGCTATTAGATTATTATTATTTAATTATTTATGGTTTGTAAAGAAGTGTTAATTACCAATGTAAACTTTAATCCTTGATCATAAGCACTTCTTTATAAAACAAAAAATAGCTCATGGGAAGCGTGCGATGACGATGACGCGAGTTTCACGCTTTTTGTTCACCCAAAAAGTGCTCAACGCGCCTAAAGAAGTGTTCACTTCAAAAAATAAAAACAGACTCCACCACATTTGGATTCTTCACCACAAAATGGTATACAATCCCAATCCTTTGTTTACGGGTTATTCTATTATCTTATTACATTCTTCTGATTCCAAATACCGCTCTGATTTGAGTTTTGACGTAATAGGCTTCAAACAAGTCAAACTTATCCAGCATTTTTCAATACATCTTTAGAGACGTATTGAAAAATGCTGGATAAGAAAATTGGAGGCCAGCGATTAGTCGCTGGCCTCCAATTTTCTTACGATGTCTACTAAAAAACTCATGTCCACTCTTTCCATCCATAAAACCAATAAAAAAGGTTCATAGTCTCAATCAAAATTATCTAATTTGAATCTTATCGATGAATCAAACAAAAGAACAAGAAACACTGTCGAGTAGCACACAAATTGTCAATCTAGAGCAATCACGAATCATCTTGAATATCTCGATTCGATATCGAATAGACTCGATTCATCCGCCGTTTAAATGAATCGATACTCGATTCCAGCCATTAATATCGTTTCCTACCATTTTTCCGCCTGTTTCAATATTTACCTAGTTCCATTAGCGTTTTCGTTTTAAATTTGACGTTTTGTTTGTGTGGTAGTAGCTGTTGTTTTACCAGTTTTTTGTTTATTTTACGATTTTATCATGAGTAAAAGGTCATGTGTGTATTTTTTATGAACATGTTTTTATCTATTTCGTAATATTTTTGTTCAGATCTCCCATAACAGCGCTTCTCAAAAAAAAAACGTGCCTACTGATTATAATTCAGAATATGTTTTTACCACTCGCTATAATGTTTAATATAAAAGTTTCCGGTACCTATCAACATTTTTATCGTCAGCAAGATTGGTACCTAGCTACAGTGACTTCCAAAAGCGTTGCAAACTTGCGTCGAAGTTCTTTTGTTTATTCCGTCTTTTTTATTATGTAAAATAATTGCAATACATCATAAATGTACATTATTACTCTGAACATAATATTTAGAAATAATATTTTTCAAAGAAATCATAAAACGATTACACAATTAGCTTCTTAATTAAAACATGCGGCTTCATAGGTACTGATATTTAACATAGAAATATGAGAGGAAAGCATTGGATTCCGAGAAGAAAATAATTAAACTTTTTGTGAACCTCGAGTAATTTGCTGAGTCAAATGATTTGTTTGGTCAACCGAACTGTGTGGTCTTCAGTACTGTATAATAAAATTATAAATGCTATTTCTCTTTTTTGGAATTATCGCGAGACCTGGTGAGAATGGAGGAAGACATTTTGCCAAAGTGTGAGATAACATTAAATGATCATGGTTCCGTAGTGGAACATTTTGGGTTGATAGATAAATAAACGACTAACTTGAGAAAATAATTATTTCATTTATCATTTATAACCCCAGAATACTACTCTTTTATACAACAAATCTAAGAGTAAGTAATAAATAACTTCCAGACAAAACGAGAACAAGAAAATCATAACGGTAGCCAAATCAAATATTTCTATCGTTCCACTAAATCCGCTTCCAAAGTCGACGTCCGTCTTCTTTTCAACTTTTATTTCCTACCTGACTCTTTCTGCAGGGACAAGACTGTTGGGGGACTGTGCAAGTTGTAAACTTTAGTAGCAGTAGACGGTTGAGTCGTTTTAGTTTTACGATGACGTAAACGTCAAATATGGCGGCGACAAACGTCGGTGACTGACAATTGAATGTTCGAAATTCAATTGTGAGGTGAAAAACAAATGCATAAAGGGTTTGTTGGAAGCATTTGTCATTTTGTTGCAGTTACGTAAACTAGGTCTTAAAGATTATGGAAACTTAGTGTTCGACATAAGCCTTGTTTTGCATAATAGTATTTTTTTTCTAAGTCACTGTAAATTGTATTTAGTTAAGCCTTCTCATGCTGATCCTATGGAACTGGAGAAAACTTGACCCCTGTATATAGAGTACCCTAGTTCAGGGATCGAGACCACATTGAAGTAATGTTTTCTGAATTTTTGGAAATACATTAATATTGCATATTTTTATTACTAGCCCTTTTCTCTTCAGAGTTCGTCTGTCTGCCTTTAGGTATTAGATCCGCCATTAAAAGAATGAAACAGTATTTTATTTACTTACTGCATAAAAAACCGATTTATCACCCTATAACTTGCGCCAATCTCTGCAAAACATTGCGATCAAGAAGTTTAAAATCCCTTTGGGAAACATCAATCTAGCTTTACATCAAGTTTACATCCGTTTTGTATTTATCTTATTTTGTACGACAAACAATTTGTTAGGCCGGATGCATTTAGAGTGGGACCAAAAGCCCGGTAAACACAGAACCATTACAACATTGCTAAACACGAAGTAGTCACTGTATCAAATGCCGCTGAGTGATAAGTGGACACGCTGACATTTATTGTATATTGAATAGGCGTCACAACGGAGTTTATCAGTCTATATTATCTATTTAGTTTTGTTCAACCTTTTAAGTTCTTTACAGAAATGGCGTGTTTGATTTTTATAAAGCATTTACACAATTGCTTTGACTCGTGGCTAAACAATGACAGCCACATTCGGTTCATAAATGAGTGACCATCCATTAAAACTCAAAACTCACAAGCATTTATTTCAAATAAACCGGTTACAGGAACTTTTGAACTGTCAAGGGGTCGGTCAGTCAGAAAAATGAAGCTAGTTGCCCATTCCAAAGCATTACATATGGAGACCCCTTCCGTGCCTCGGAAAGCGCGTTAAGCCGTTGGTCCCGGCTGTCATTCGTAGATCCTTGACAGTCGTCACGGGTAGTCACAAGCCCAAACGTCTGACAACTAGTCTTACTAACGCGTATCGTATAACCCAGTTAAAAAAAACTGGTTCATGAGTGGCTGCTTGGGCTTAATTATGCTGAAAGGGAAAATCTTTTGTCATTTAACTATTAAAGTTTAAGTTTAATTCCATGGAAAATGGGCCGGGTGCTGGTATGGGATGCAACCTGTTCAGACACGCTAGCCCCTTCCCATCTACATAGAACCAACAACAGAGCTGGTGCGGCTTGTGAAGCGGCTGAAAAAGCTAAACCATGCAAATACAGGGATCTAGGCTCTGAATATGGTTTTGTCCCATTAGGTGTCGAGACCCTTGGTCCGTGGGGTCCTAGCGCTATAAGGCTTTTTAAGGAAATAGCAAAAAGGTTAGTCGACATCACAGGAGACCGAAGAGCTGGCAGCTACCTCAGACAAAGAATTAGTCTAGCTATTCAAAGGGGGAACGCTGCCAGTATCTTCGGAACCTTGCCTAAAGGGACTCCTTTTAATAATATATTTTAGTTATTATAATATTATATTTTTTATAAAACTAAGTAGGTATTATAATATACATTATGTAATCTAATTTTAAATAGGCGTTTATATTATAATATATATTTATTATTAAAGTATTCATCATCTCATACACACTAACACTCATCACATACACACTCACTCTCATCACACACATACTTACACTCATCACATACATACATACATTTGGTTACCTTTTTAGTCCCAAGTTAAATTAATTGTACTTAAACCGTTGCATTTGCATTTTTAGTGTATATTCATATTATCTGTCGAAAGAGACTGGATCCTGCGACACAGGGTATCCTAGTGTGGGATCCAGTGTCATACCTAAATATTGAAACACTTGTTTATGAATCAATAAAACTTATTACTATTAAGTTGTGCAGGTCACATAGGCAGTCGCTCCAAGTAAAAAACAGTGATTCAACTGCATCCGGTTAGACTGTAAGCCGACCCCAAAATAGATGGGAAAAGCTATATACATTGATAACTACTTTTTTTTTTCTCTTTATTTGTATTGGGGTTTTTATCTAAACAGATATGTCAACCCCATCGTGCTTCTTACCATTATAACGTTGATTAACCCATAAACCATACTAAACAGTCAAGCAGTATATAATACAGGTGATAATATAATAGGTCACCGATGAAGGACTGTTATTAAATGACACAATTTTTTGGCACCTTCTGAAGTTGGTTGGGATAAAATTGATTGTATTAACCCCACGTTAACCCTATTTAAGTATAATTCTCTCAAAAGTAGCTCCCTCTCGCTCCTGTTGCAGACACAATCCATCAGCAAATGCAGAACGTCCTCAATCTGATTACATTCTCTGCAATTCGGTGAATCACTTTTTTCATAGGAATGCAAACTTCGCTGATGGATAGAGTCCAGAGCGAAGTCTTAAAATTAATTTAACATAGTTCCTAGTTGATCGTCATCGAACCAAGGCACACGAGGAGGAGGATAACTCCTTTGTAATTTTGGATGTTATGGTGTATACAGGGTGTGGCGTAAGTAGTGGTCCACCGTTCAGGATTCGATGAACCAGATAATTAACTATAACAATTAATAATTTTAGCCATTTTTAGTAGTAAGTTTTTTTTTACAAAAATCGCTCTTGACCTTGATGGTGTGTTAAAAATTAGGGTTACAATTACAGAAGAACCAACTTTTTCTTCAAAAGAGCTAAATTTACATAAAAAATCATAATTTATCATGATAGCTCCTGTATTTAGCAGTAATTAACAGAAATCAAAATGAAAAAAATATGGTTTTTGTTGAAACTACAAACAAATTTGTAATAAAAGGTAGAAATTTCGTAAATAAAAGACAAAATGGAAATATTTTCCGAACCCTCGGGTAAAAATGGTTAAAAATTTTAATTGTTATAGTTAACTATCTGGTTTATCGAATCCTGAACGGCGGACCACTACTTACGCCACACCCTGTATATTACCAAGTCCAACTTAAATATTGCTTCCAATAATTTAATTGCACAGGCAATTAATTAGCCCAAATAACTCCCAACAATACATTATACACGGGTTGGCAAAGCTGGGATGAAATGCAAATAGAGTTGATGTTTGCCGTCTGTTTTGCTTTAATTGGTCGGCAAAGGTCAGAATGATATCCGTATAAGTGTTTATTTGTTTTGAAGGTGAGGTATTGCCTTAGGGATTATGA
Source organism: Brachylomia viminalis (assembly GCA_937001585.2). NCBI lineage: Eukaryota > Metazoa > Arthropoda > Insecta > Lepidoptera > Noctuidae > Brachylomia > Brachylomia viminalis. The sequence goes on from OW443299.2 coordinate 20,337,761, forward strand.
CTTAATTTAATGAGATATTCAAGCTGTGCTATCCTCTCAGATTGGTCCATTTTCTTGTTAGAAACTAGCGGCTGTCCACGGCTTTGTTCGCGTGGAAGTCGTAAGGTACAGAATAATTATACCTACTAAAATTGTTATTTTAGTAGGTATATTCTTACACACATTTTATCATCTGTGTAGCTGCAACACATACACTCATACATCATACGCGCGCGCTGGCGGCTAGTGGAATACTAGTGGCCCAGTCGCGGCGAAAGCTTTTATATGTGAGCGAGAAATACAAGTCTTTTCGACACACCCACATATGGTTTAATTTATTTTATAATGTTAAGCATGTAGGTAGTCGCCGATAATGTTGTAAATATTTTTGTATATAATAGGTTACGTTAAGCAATAAAAGGATTCGCATTTGAACCGTCTTTCACTGCAGACATCCTAGGGACTCCTACCTCAACAATCTGTGTCAGTGTTTGTACAAACCTACTTACAGAAATAAAATCATTTGTCATTTTTAACAGCCATATTTTATAAAACTCCCTCGGCCTCTGACCCACGGCGTCGCGTCGTATTGCCCGCCCGCGCTTTGATTTTGCTTTCGCTTAGCGTTCTGAGTTTTTTTTTCTTTATGGTTGGATCCTTAGGGTTGTATCGTGATATTAGATAGACCTTCCTTAAGAATTGGGCTATTGATTTTTTTTTAAATCTGACTGTTAGTTTTAGAGATTAGTGCGTTCAAACAAACAAAAACAACTATTCAGCTTCATTACTAGTATAATGTATATACGTATATATAAACCAATTCCATATCAAATCAAATCAAATCAAAATCAAAAGTCATTTATTCAAATTAGGCTGAGAATCAGCACTTTTTGAACGTCAAAATCACATAAGACAGTCCCCCCAAAACGCCCACCCTTCACCACTTCCTAGTGCTTTAGCTGGGAAGAAGAAGTGGCGGAACAAACTCCCCAGCAGCACTGCTGTCTGTTCAGTTAGAAGAACTGGATTCTATACATATAAGTAATTAACATTAAGAAACACAAAAATATTAAAATTATTTGCCATATGTCAGCTAGCACATAAAACTATGAATCATGGTCCTCTATCCATGCGAGGTAACAAGATGAAAAAATAACCTTTATTTACATACACATATACACGCCTTCTTCATAAGGGGGCAACCAGAAACTACAGAAGCCACCTACTGTAGTACTTACATACTCATTTTGGTTCGTTCACGTTCATACATCAGAGGGGTAATTGCCGTAATTTTAAGAACGTCCACAGTCTGATCTCAGTCTCAATCTGTCAAAAATATAATAAATTTACATACATTTTTGACAAGTTTTTGACATTAATTGTCGCTGAGATGAGATTGCGACTTGAATTTGAACGTTTTTTAAGTACGAGAATTGCCCCTCTGGTCATACTCGCACACCGGCCGTGAGTACTATTCACCTGACCTTTTTGAAGAACATCACCAATAAGCTCACCTTTCCACCTCAGGTTCCACCTTGTCATACGTTTTAACCTTAATTTAATTAAGGGAATCATAAAAAAAACCTTTTTTATATCCTTTAATGTGTCTATAGTTAAATAATATAAAAAAGGTTAAAACGTCTAAAATTAATTTAAAATGATTTGTAACCACACAATTTGGTCTTTCTGTGGCAAATCGCCAAATGCGGTGACAAAATTTTTGTCGAACATGCTACAGGTTAAATTAGATTACTTTTCACATTTAATATAATTTCACATTCACATACAATAAATTTGATCAAGAACTAAAACCATAGCAAAAAGGCCTGATTACATATTTGTGATTATTATTGATATAAAAGACTCCGTGCAAACATTCGGTTTTTGAGAATACAGCTATAACAAATAACAATGTCAATTGCAAAAATGACTAATGAGTAATGATGAACAAATTTGTCAGTAGGCTTAAACCACAGTCATGAAAATAATTACGGACACACTTTTAGTACTCACATTTTAACCTACGCATTCAAAGCGACACGTTCTCTAGTCACGAGTGTTTCAAAATGTGTAATCAAAATTGTAGGACACCTCAAATTGTGCCAGAAACCCAAATACTCTTGGACATTCCACATAATTTGGCAAATACTCCATATTTTTATGCAATGCCCACAAAACGCTGACGAAACATAATATGATAGAACATCATAACATTATTTCACAATAGCACGCGACAAATCAAATAACTTGTAACATGAGTGAAATGTACGAGTAAGCTAACTTAGTCTAGCCATGAAGCCTTGTAGTAACTTATATCGCTACCAAAGGGTAGGACCACATTATTCAAACGTCTTGTTCGTAATTGAACGTCAAAGCATGTACGGAGACGACAGGCTTTGAATCACGTTCGTTGGGCTATTTCCTGAAAGATGACCGCAGTTAATAGAATATGGAGTTTCGTTAGATGAGACACAAGTAGAAAAATGCATCAACAGATTTTAATGTCTACTGGATCTAAATAATGTGGCTATTCTATTAGCTCGATCTTGACTAAAAACTTGAGTGGGAAAGAGAGAGTAATATTTTATCACTTCAACTAAAAACAAATTATCGTCTATTGTACCATGAGTATTGTATATGCTTACCATGAGGTGAATAAGTGATACAAAGAGAGCCTATAAAATAAAAATACACAAAATGGATGACATTGCGACTAACTGGAAACATATACGATCGATGCAAGCTAATATAAAGCTTGTAAAAAGAAAATAAAGAAAGAAAAAACTATTTATTTGTCACAGACACGTGCATATAAAAAGATAAGTAAGTTAATTCGAATAAAAAAACAAAACAGATCACGAGTATTCACGAACTCACAACAGAAATAGCCAGCAGCTACACCGCTTCGTGACGTCCACTCAGCACGATGCTGCGCTATAATATCTAGTTATGAATATGAAACATAGTGGGAAGTGACAATGATACTTTCAAACTTATTAACCTTTCCTTTAAACACATTTTAAAGCCACTAATTCTAAGAATTCTTACAAGAAACATTACAACATAACGTAGTTCAAACTCAATACTTGTATCGATCTAAATTCAAGGGCATACTGAACTTCCATACAGATTAGAGCTATGAAATTATACCTTATACGTTACTGTTGTTAACCAGCCACAGTAATTTGTTTCACCTTGACTTTGTTTCGTGGCTTGTGGTCTTTTGATAGGAATTGGTAAGAATGCCCTTTTAGTACGGCGTGCTTGCGTGCACTTGTTCGGGTCGGCATGATTCGGCACAGCAGAGCGGCAAAATAGTAGCCCGAAGAATTGGCAAACTTAATTGGCAGTGGGCAAGTCACGTAGCTCGCAGATCACATCTGTTCTGCCAATGGGGTCGAAAGGTTCTGGAATGGTGACCGCCTACTGAAAGCGCTGGAAGGCCTCCCACGAGGTGGGCATTTGACCGTGTGAACGCCGTAAGAATTCGCTCAGACTCGGTTGATGTGGCGATGTTTTGGGGAGGCCTATGTCCAGCATTGGACTTCTTTCGGCTGAAATGATGATGACGTTTGGGAAAAAGTCATTCGGCTTAGCTGGAATTGCGCTGAGACGATATGATTAAGCGAGCGTAGATGCCGAAAGAAGTTTGTCAATCGGCACGAGCCGAATGAAAGCCGAACATGTGTAGGTAATAATTACGGATTTGCTTTGTTGTTCAACAAAAATACTGCTGACCCGAACAATGTGTGTAGCACCTCTAACAGTTTGTAGTTGCTACTTTGCTGTTGTTAGTTGCTAAATTGCTGGTATATGGAGAAACAGAAACTATATTTTGATAATGGGTAAAAAAAAATGGTTAAACTTTAGTGTGATTTTTGGTGTCAATCGAGAAAATTATCTCAAGTCAAAATAATTGACAACTCGAGATCTCGCGTGCTAAGTTTGGGGTCGAGATCGGTCGAGATTACACCCATTTTTTTTTAAATACTGCGTTATTTTTTCATATAAAAAAAATGTATGCGGTCGGGGGAACGAAGTTCCTTACGCGGTACTCGCACACACTTGTTTATAAGAGAAAGAGACGAAGACGATGACGACGAAAAAAATATGTTTTTTTTTAATTTTCGTAATCGCGCTCTTTGATTATCATTTTGATCTCATTATCGAGTTTAGCACCCTCGAAAACCATCAAAACGACACCTATGATGAACATTTTCTTAGCCGCCATCTTGGATTTACATTTTGACTTCCCTATCGGCTTTAGCACACTCGCAAACTATGAAAACTATCCAGCTCTAAAAAGTCGCATGGAGGGGGCATAACGTTACGTGACGATTTCTATAAGTTTACTCCTTCCGCTAGCCGCGTTAAAGAACTTCATTCCAAAAAGTTCATGAAAACTACGTCTACTTAAGGAATTGGTACAATATTTTTTAAATAAAACCACATTAAGAATCTCTAAACACGAAAATCTACGATTATCTGAGTAATAATAGGTAATAATTTGCACAACGCATACATAACGCAACAAATCAGCACACGCATCACGTGCACGATATATTAATTAATATAATAACTGTTTTTATTTTAGAAAATTAATTGCGCAAATACTGTAACCTTATGGGTAACTACAGTTTGGAGCTGTTTGGGTTTGAAACTCTCGGTTCAAGGGGCCCGAGTGCACGTCTACTTTTTAAGGAAATTTCTCTCCGACTGGTCGATACTTCACGTGACCTGAGGGCTGGGTTGTTCTTTGGCCAAAGAATTAGCATTGCCATTCAACGTGGCAATGCTGCCAGTCTTCTGGGCATGTTTCACGATGACAGCGATACGGACGAATACTTCGACGCCTAAGGTTTCCTTTTGTTTTTATTTGTATAGTTAGTTATTTAGTACCTAGTGTAAATAGTTAAAGGATTATATTATAATTATTATTTATCATATTATATTATTATTTTGAAAATGACTTCTCAGTGTGTATTTGAAATTTAGTTCGAAATCTTGTTCGTGGTCTCGATCAATACTGTCGAGATCTCGAACGAGATTGTCTTGCCATGAGACAAATCTCTCGAAAAATTGCTCGAAATCCGAGATTTCAAAACATTTTTCGATCGACGTTGCATTTCCTAGTCGTCACTGTTGTCTAAACCTGTTCTATAGTTTTGTTTGGGGAAACAAGACTGTCATACGGTTTCCTATTCTCTTTTTTGATTCGTCTGAAAGTAGAAGATTTTTTGTTTGGTAGTTTTACCAAACTAATACTCTTTTTTTTGGATTGAAAATACAAAATTGGAAAAACAATTCTATTTAAAAAAGCAACTCAAATCTCAAGGCCTTTCTTTCAATTAAACCAATTACAGGCACTTTTGAATGGTCAAGGGGTCGGTCAGTCAGAAAGATGAAGCTGGTTGCAATCCATCCCGGAACGTTGGTGATTGAACACATAGCTCAAGTTAAAGATTACAATATCAGCGTGCAAAGCATACTCTTCAAACCCAATCTGTTCAGAATCTCAAGAAACGGAAGAACATAATTATACAAAGAACCTATTTGAATATGATCTCAGTATCCTACTATCCACTGTAATATCATATAGGAATGACAATGCACGGAGGGGAATACCCCACAGGCACACAGCTAGCGATGACTGCTGATCGAATGGTTGTACACTCAAATCCGATTCCGTCTGACTATTGCGTCCAATTCCCTAGAGCTAAGCTGAGCTTGTGGGGCTAGAACTCGTCGGACGATCGATTTTTGGTCGGACGGACGGTTGGTCGATACAAATACATGGTTTGCTAGTGTTGGCTGGATTTGGTTTACTGGATTAGGAGTTCCGCCTTGCTTACATTCTGTGATTATTTTAACTCACCTATTGACTTATTACTTGTTTAAAAAAATAGGGAAATCGTATACTTTTAAAATGATTGTAAATATGTGAGCACCATGTATCTATCACATAATTAACTTATTTGTGAATGTTACATTTTTAATTATTTTTACCTATATTGTGGTATAGTAATTTTATTATAGGTGCATCGTCTTCACATATAATTAATGTATACAAAATATTGTAACACATTTTAAAAGAGTAACGGTGGAGTTTCTTGCACATTCTTCTCCATACGAAACTACCTTTTGGAAGGGGCGACTAGAATCAATATGTGCCTATGTTGAATTGTGTTTTATGTGCTATTGGAAATAAATGCTTAAACTTTGACTTAAATTGGACTCTTGAAAATCGAATCGATTAAATTGACGTAATTAAAACGGAACGAAAACAATCATGTTTTTCGATATTTAAAATATTTTATATTCTTTTAAAACGCATCTTGATTCTCCATTTTGGTTATTTGATCTTGATTATACCCCATATAAAACATTAAAAAAGTCCACGCTTCCATCTCTGACAATGGTTTTCAATGGTTATTATAATAACAGTATAAAGACTAATACTTTCACCTACCCTATTAGGAAAAATACTGGTATTATGCTGCATCCGGTTAGACTGGAAGCTGACCCCATCATAGTTAGGAAAAGCTAGGCTGATGATAAACCCATTAGGAAAACCGGATCAAACACCCAACTAGTTAATCCTGTGAGAGATGTATAATTTCAAACATATTACGCAGTATAAATAAAATGAATCAACTGAAGATTTGCAAGGTTTGGTTCGAATCAAACAAAGTTGTCTTGCAAAGTCAATAAAAATTCGCGGGCAATACCCTGTTTGAAACAGTGTTAGCGGTTCGCGAGAGATTTTAATTAATTCTGAATATTTACGGGTAATTTGTAACGTTTTGATCGTATTTTGGGAATGAAAGAAAAACAGAGCAGTGGAATTCATTCTGTGTAAAGTTAAATTATGAAAATGTTTGGACGTTTGATTTGCAGAGGATGCTTGGATCTGCGGTTAGTAGGACATTTATCGGGCATGGGCATTATGGTGATAGGCAATGATAATGATATCTGTTTATAACTACTATGTACTTGACAAGGTAAGCAGTAAAGGAGATGAGGAAAAAAAGTTTCTTTCGATCCCAGAAAAATATTAACTACTAGTGATAACCCCTCATACAGAATCTTCTTACAAAGCGTTTCTAAATATATTACTCAATAATTTAAACCGTTTTTGTTTTGTAGTAAAAATTGGTAAAATATTAACAAAAACTTAAAGTGTTGCTAGTCTGCAAACGTAAAAGCTTCTAAAACACAAACATACATCTAAAGAAAAGAAACACGTAGAGCTGCCGCTAGCACGCAATGACATATTTAACACGTTACATTCATGAAAACCAAAGAAAAATACAGCATAATTATTTTAAAGCAAAGTTTGCATTCCACCTATCTGGTTTTTCAAGATAATTGAAAGCAACATTATACAATATGTAACAAAAACCCTGTTGTTCCTTTTAGGGACGTATACATTTACCTACAAGAACAACATTGATGAAATTATAATTTAAAAAAAATGAGCATTGGCCAGTCGAGAGGTCAATACCAAATAACTATTAAAATCGGCACATTCAAAAAAATGTTTAGAGTATCTGATTTTACAAGTACATCTTTGTTTCGCTAAATAGCCTACGAGTTCGGCGACTTTCTTTGAACCGATAGAAGATGCCGCCAAAAGCTACCGCGGCGCACGTGCGTGCCTACCTACCCCGCGACCCCGCCACCCGCCGGCGCCGCCCGGCGAATCACTTCATTTATCCTTTAGTCTCCCGCGCAACCTAGTTTTGAACGGATGTTATTGTTGACCTACGTAGTGAGTGACTTGTGATTTGTTTACGTTTACCATGTCCTATTCTAACGTAGAATATTTGAATATGCTGATGAGCACGCAGACTCTACCAAGAACGTTTAGCGAGTCTACCATTACCATCGGTGATTGCATTCTAACGTTTGCACGTACGTACAATACCGAAAGTGTGCCCGGACGAGAGCAACATCGAGCTGACGCAGGAAGAGGCAGACCGAGGACTGGAGACATTGACACCGAGGAGCAAATGTTGGACTTGCAAGATCACTGATCTGACGCCTTTAGATTCTTTCCTCTGGGGCAGTGTAAAGCAACAGCTGTTCAAAAACACGTGCGATACGGAGTTCGAAATGCGTTCACAGATAGTAGCAGCATTTGACCACATCAAGTCCGATACCTCCGTTCTGCGGAGCGTACGTAGGCGTTGCAACAAAGGTGGTCATATCGAAGAGCATCTCCGAGTCGTCAAATAGACATCATAATAAATTAATGCATTCAAATAAACATAAGGTTTTATGTGACAGACGCGGCGACTTTGTTTTTTTTTAATGTAGTGAAGTGTTAAATGTAGTTTTAACAATTATCAATTGTGCAAAATACCGTGTAAACCAACATTTTCAAACATTCATTCGTTAAAGTGAAAAACAACAGCTGACAAGGTCACGAACTTTTGTAGCAAAATATGTAGGTAAGTGGCGCCGGTGTACCGGCCGGCGGCACAGATCAAAGAGTGGGCGGGTACGTTCTATTTTTTTCTGGTTCGCGTCATCGCTTCATGCAGAATTGCAGAGGTAAGAAATCAGTTAAACTTTACAAATATTAATTATTAAATATTTATTTTAATAATTTTTTTGAACAGTTTTTTATAAATGACTTGCTTTATTACGTATTTAGACCGATTCTTAAAACGTAGGTAAAAGGAACAACAGGGTTTTTGTTACATATTGTATACAGGGTTATTGGTAAAACACCATCAACCTGTTTAGGGGTCATTGTACTCATCATTATGAACAACTTTTACTATGGAACCAAATATGAAATCGCGAAAAAATATCAGCTGGTCCCTACATTTTGACGAGTTCTGCAAACATAAATGTAGGGAACAGCAGATTTTTTTTTTCACGATTGTATTTTGATCCCATAGTAGTAGTATTTTTCAAATTCCATTGGAAAGTTTAGAAATGCACAAAACCGTTTCTCATTTCAAATCTCTCTACATAAGATAAAAAAATACCTATGTAACTACTTAAATTTATTCTGTAACAAGTTGCATGTTATCTTTTTCATACGAGTCGTAAAGTTTTCACCACTATGCTCGATCAGCCACTGACAGACGAAATTTTACTAATCGTAAAGCTGACTAAATATGACTTGACATTTCTATCTTACTAAGTCAAGTCTTTATAACAATGCCACTAGGTACAAGTCTTAGTAAACTAACAACGTACAAACCCCAAGAAACACTTTCTTCACCAAACCAACTCCAACTCAGGGCAGAACTTAATAACATTTTCCTATCCAATAACACGAAAATTATACTCAAGCGGAGCGTAATTCGAGCCAAACTGTAGGTATTCAGGCGGAATATCTACGTTTCAGCAAGACGGAGCGTCACAGAGCTTATTAAACGGAGATCTGTAAGACGACAATGAAGCGAGTTACAGTTTTAACCAATTTGGTAGACGTGCCTCGCTGCTTGTAGCTTTCGATTGTTTTCGAAACAAATAATACAGGTGTGTCTTTGTATAAACTGGGAAACTGTATGAGCTGACAATTCTTGCTTCGTGCAATTATGAGAATTGCCCATGCTGTGGTAAAATATTAACCAGTTAACTATTTGGTAGCGAGTCTGACTGTCAAATGAATGGCTCGACGTACGTTTAAGTATTGCTACTAGCATAGAGGACATTTTAATGTCTTTTTGAAACCGACAGTATAATAAAATAAAATCGTTTTGGAAGGGTTAAGAAATTAAATGAAATGTTTATTTCTTTAAGTAGATCTTTTAAGACACTTTAAGGCTGGTTTTATCGTCACGCGTTTCGGCAGCGCCGTTGGAGCGCGCGCGTTCGAAGATGTATGTGGTAGCAGTTGCGTTTCAAAGTCACGCGCTTGAGCAGCGCCGTTCAATAAACGCGCGATGTCCGCCGGCGCTGCCAAAGCGCGCGCCGCTCATTCGCTTCTACGGCCAGTATGCGTTTTAATGTGACGCCGATGAGACGCGCCGTATTGTAGGTACCTATTTGTTTTTTTCCATAAAAAGTAAATAGCCAGTACTCTAACCGTATTAACCTGCATATTGTACACGACTGGCCACAGCAGCGGAACGCGCGGTACTAATCTCGTTTTACGGTGCACCGCTGTTCAAGCGCGTGCTGTTAACAGCGCGCTGCTCAGCGGCGCGTCTAGCGGCCGGCGTGACGATAAAACCAGCCTTACATGTCAATATTTTAAAACTAGATGGCGCCGGCAATTCCTAGCTGACTGATCGGGAGAAGAAATGCTGAAACAAACTCAGAGGTCATGGTCTCTTTTAAAGTCCAAACATTGTATTATTAGGATTTTCTGAGTCTAACTATGCAGGGCCATGTCTGGAAGGGCCTTTTGATGAAAGAGCCATTGAAGCTTTGAGTTGGCCTGTCCTAACAGACGGCATGCATGCATCAGCCATTGTGTAGCTCAACCCTATTTTAGGGAGCTCAACGACCCGTCACACGACGCTACCAGATCTGCAGGACAAAATTGTTAGCAATATAGTATATTTTAGGTTAATTTTAATATCTATTTTGGATGTACCTCCGAGTGTTGTCTTATATATTGGGGAGTTCATAATAATAATCCATAAAACTGGCCCAGTTGTAGCCCCAGCTCGAGCCAGAGTTTTTAATTAATTTTACTCATCTAATTATACTTCCAGACGCATTTTGTTCTAAGAGGCAGTCAATAATGATTTTAGTATCAAGTCTAAGTGCTACATCTGCAATCAACCGAATATATTCAAAGAAATGTAAAGAAAGAGCAATATCTGCTAACCAAAACAGACACACTAATAAAACCAAAGCATCACCGACAATAAATTTTTATTCTATAAATAAACTTTAATATTGCCTTCATTGCCATAAAATAAATTAGTGACATAATGGCCTTTAATTTCTTTTTTATAGCCTATAATAATATCGTGACCCAATACTTAGCGGGCTGTCTAGGGTTCAGTAAAAACATTAAGTTCGGCAGACTGATGTACCCGTATAATAACAAATCTATTAAACTAATTTCTATTGAGTATTATTTTTATACCTATTGTGCGATTTTGTGGACGTCCACGTTCACGAGCATAAAATGTTTGGAAATACGTGCACGATTTAACGTTATCATGGACGGAAAGGGGATCGTTTTTTTTAGGCCCCTGTATTATAGCGTCTATTAGTCGTATTATACCTAAAAAAATTTAACCAATTAAAAATTTACATATATATACAGGGTGTGGCGTAAGTAGTGGTCCACGGTTCAGGATTCGATGAACCAGATAATTAGGTAAGTATAACAATTAAAAATGTTAACTCTCGCTCCTGTTGCAGACACAATCCATCAGCAAATGTTGAACGTCCTCAATCTGATTTCATTCTCTGCAATTCGGTGAATCACTTATTTTCATAGGAATGCAAACTTCGCTGATGGATAGTGTCCAGAGCGAAGTCTTAAAATTAATTTAACATAGTTCCTAGTTGATCGACATCGAACCAAGGCACACGAGGAGGAGGATAACTCCTTTGTAATTTTGGATGTTATGGTGTACAGGGTGTGGCGTAAGTAGTGGTCCACCGTTCAGGATTCGATGAACCAGATAACAATTAAAAATTTTAACCATTTTTATTAGTAAGTTTTTTTTACAAAAATCGCTCTTGAACTTGATGGTGTGTTAAAAATGAGGGTTAAAATTAGAGAAGAATCAACTTTTCTTCAAAAGGGCTAAATTTACATAAAAAATCTTAATTTATCATGATAGCTCTACTATTCAGCAGTAATTAACAGAAATCAAAATGAAAAAATAATGGTTTTTGTTGAAACTACAAACAAATTTGTAATAAAAGGTAGAAATTTCGTAAATAAAAGACAAAAAGGAAATATTTACAGAACCCTTGGGTAAAAATGGTTAAAATTTGTATATAGTTAATTATCTGGTTTATCGAATCCTGAACGGTGGACCACTACTTACGCCACACCCTGTGTATATTTTTAACGAGTTAAATAAAATCGAGTCGTCGGCTCTGGTCCAGGCCATGGTACAGAGTGAGAGGGCTTAGGAAGCCGTCATCTCCTTCTGCGAAGCAGTGATGCTTGCAAAGGAGGAGGCAGAAAGCGTGAGGGAGAGGCAAAATTCGCGCCCTTACGCCCCTAGCCCGCCGCGTCGCAGGAGACGCCCTGGGCGTCGGCAATCATAAGCCAATTCCCGGCCACCGTAGGCGCGTACTTGCGGACGAGGAGCAATGGGCAGCTCGCCGTCCGATAAGGACCAGGCCCGGGTCGACGGCGCGTAGTGTTCCACGCGCACCTCAAAGAGATGTCAGCACCAATGACGGGGTCCGCTAGGGCCGATGTCTGCTAGGGTTGCGGGAAAGTCCGAGAACCGTGTCCCTGGCACAGGCAACTGAAGGAACACGGGTGGGTTTTAGTCAGTAAGAGTCTGACACACCTTTCCGTTCCGCCCAGAGCGGGAAAAGTTATTTGAAGATATCCCACAATAAAAAAAAATAAAAAAGGGGTGGATACTCGGACATGCGTTTCCGCGTACCTTAGGGTGGATTTTTTGGGTTGTTATAAACGGAATAACCGTCGCGTTAGCGGTTAGACGAAGTATATGAATTACTACCACTGTAATCTAGAGATCATAAGGAACAAATCAACATGCGTTTCATCAACAGACCCCACAATGTTTGACGAACAAAAAACTACATTTTTTTTTGGCCATATCTAAACCATAATCACACATGAAAACTCCCAAATTAGATGTGTAAATTAAGGTTTAGATATGGCCAAAAAATAAAAATAAAATATGCCCGAGAAAGTTTGACTATTTCTCTCGCGAGTGTTCTAAATAAATATAATTTTTTTTCTTGTATTTGAGTGTGAGACTCTTCAAACACTCAAATACAAGAAAAAATGTGAGAGCCCTCTTAAAAGCGTCTTCATATATTTCCATGCATTTTACTTCCACGTGTTATCGTGATACCGTGACGTATACGTGGACGTTCACACATGATCGTTGAAGCATGAATGTTCTTCTTTTATTGTTTTGATGGTTTTGTTAGATTTAATGTTGTTTTTATTGTTTGTATTTCCTGTGCGTGTCCCGTAATAAAATATTTTTCATTCTTTCTTTCTTTTTCTTTTAACGTCACGTTGGAAATTATAAAAGCGCACAATAGTTGCAGCTGTCGTTATATTTGGTCGACTAGTCAGTACTAAAAGTGCTACTCTGTATAAAGCTCCATTTACACGGTCCACGTTTATTGCCCATGGCATACCATAAAATTGAAGCAACAATTGACTGGCTAAACAACACTTACACTTACAATTGTTGCACGATACGGGCAAGTTAGTTGCCGTTCAAAACTGGTATAAGTTTAAAAATCACGTACAGTAAAATCGCACGTGCTTAAAATCGCATTTAATTCTGGTATTAAAATTTTCTATCAATCAAACTTGAGCGATTGAAACAAGTTTAATTCATAATTGTATGCCATTTTATAAATGTCCCGTCTGTAAACACTTGCATGCAATATTAGAATGGCAATCATTGAACGTGGTTTATGGCATGTGATTATTGCGCTTGAACGTAGCATTAACTCGCACCGTGTAAATGGGGCTACGGCACAAAAATAATACAATTTTTTTTTTTTATGGGTTTGCTCTTGACTCTAGTATAGGTCAGTGGTGACAGAGATAGAGTCGACGATGGAGTGAGCTTACCCAGAAGAAGCCTGTTCACTCTCACTTTGAAGAGATTAGGGTTGGATGCGTTCGGAAACACAGACGCAACAACATTGATATTTTAAAAGCTGTCTAAGTAGAAATTGACTTTCAAACGTGTTGGGTCGAATTAAATGTACGTGCTATCGTATGCAATATTTTATTAATGCCACTAATTCATTAGAACGTGATTTAATGTTGAAGATAAGAGATACTTTAAAAAAAGTGGGTTGGCGCAGTGACTGAACCATGGATTTACTTGCTTCAGACTTAATTAAAAATATACCTGCCAAACAATATAGTATTTGTCATTTGTTTAGTATAGCTGTTGCTTGTGATATCATTTATATCTGGGAGATACTGGTGATGTAAGCGGAAAATGAGCTCCATGAACTTGTGAAGGCCGCAGAAATCCACTGGACGCGAGAAGCACAGAACCGCTCGAAGTGGCGTTGCTTGGGGGAGAGCTGTGTCCAACAGTGGACGTCTTTCGGCTGAAATGATGATGATGATGATGATACGGATAGTAAAAGTTCATTTACCTATATATGTTAATCAGGAAAGAAAAAAAAAAGAAGAAGGAAAGGAAGTCCAAAAGGGTTCCCGTAGCCCCTGGCACAGGCAACTGAAGGTACACGGGTGGGTTTTAGTCAGTAAGAGTCTGACACGCCCTCCCGTTCCACCCAGAGCGGGAGAAGTTATTTGATGATTTCCCACCCTCAAAAAAAATAAAAAAAAGGACATGGTCTATATTGGGGTCAAATATCCAAAACCGTTCAGCCGTTTTTGCGTGATACACCTTCACGAATTCGCACAATTATATATTATTAGCAAGAAACAACAGAGGATATTCAACAAATTATAATGGTCTTGAAGAAGACCGTTGAGTAATCGCTCCTATGATATTCTTTAGTTACAAAATATCTAGTAGGAAACCTACATAAGGAAATGCAATAATATAGACGGTTCCACTCTGGCGAAAAACAACAAACATTTTTAGTCATCCCAAACTATGGTCGGGTGAAAGATATCCCTTTAGTTAATTTACACCCCTCCTTAAGGGGCTCGTTAGCACTTTCGGGGAAAAAGTGAGATACGTTTCGTGCCCCCACGTAATCACATTAGCACGGTAAGAGACAGAAATATATGCTTTTACATTTATTTTCAAAGCTTATTCGAGTCTCCCGGATATCTTTGAGGGATAAAAGAATCGTTTTCTTTTGGTTAAAGGATGGGGTAAATATGTGGATCCACATGAATTTAAGTGATGGAATTATGTGGGTTTCAGAGTTTTTTGATGTGTTACGTATTTATGGGAATGTGGGTTTCAGATGATATGGTTATTTCGTCAAGTTGGAGTTCAGTGTATTTTTATGACTGTTGTCATTTGAATAAAAAATTAACTTTTCGTTTTGTCTCAGGGGTACTACACAGTTGTTTAGGTCGGAGAATTCGATTGGGTAGTAATTGATGAACAGGAAAGACGACCCGACGCAATGACTACACATATTCGGCTTTTATTCGGCTCGTACCGACCAACGATTCCGTTCTGCAACTACTCTTCCTGAATGCTCATGTTCGGGTGAGCTCGGCACAATTTGAGCTAAGCCAAGCGACTTTTTCCCGAACAAATATCTACGTAATTATATTCGATTTTGCCGCCCGACCAAATCATGGCGATACGAACACATGTGCAACATTTGTGTACATTTAAATATAATTTACGACCTGCAGAACTATATCGTGATATAAAGTGATCAAAATGCTACGGTAATTTCTTTTGAAGACATAGTTTCCACTAAAATTAATAATTTGTTTGAGAAAATGAATTTATTTATTTTTATAAAAATAGAGTTATTACATAAAATTATCATGAATAACCAATTATATGCAAACCTATCCTATTTAGATTTTCAGATAATCCACTATTACTAATGCTCCACGCAACTACTTAGACGCCTACGAAGATTCGTAGCCGCGTGGACACGTAGCAAATGTGCTACGCCTCGTAGACGTTAACTAAATAATTGTTCGTAGCATTATTTAGCTTCGAATTACTACCGAGATGTATCCAAGAAAAGGTTATTTAGTATTCTACATTTCGAATATCCTTTGTCATGTCAGTTGAGTACGTAATACGTTTAAATTGCTCCCTGGGACAGTCCAATATTCTGTATTCAGAGTAAGCAAACAATATTATTATTTAACACGGCTTACGTCTCTGATCTGTACGTAAATTATTATTGGCAAGCTGTTTTCGCTGCTCGACCAGAAATAAGTTAGGCATTAAAAATATACAGTGAATTTGCTCGCTAACAACTGAGCTAATAAATATGGAAAGTAGGAGTCGTAAAATTATAGCAAGCTTCGAAATTCAGGGCAGCTCCCTTTCGTATAATGTTAATTTACAATCGCTCGAGAAACTGAAAGTATCGACTCCAGGTATTTAATCGTATAACAAATTGAATTTTGTACTCTTCAATAATACAGTCTGTTGTATTTACAAATAAACGGAATCCTTTAGAGTAAAATCCGCAAATCCCCAGTTTCCAAATTAAGTTTTCAAACCCACGACTGGTAACATGTAATTTATCCTTTTAAGGCTACCAAATAGTTCAAAATCAAATAAGTTCAACACTGACGCATTACACTTTTGTAATAAGTTCAACACTGACGCATTACACTTTTGTAATAAGTTCAACACTGACGCATTACACTTTTGTAATAAGTTCAACACTGACGCATTACACTTTTGTAATAAGTTCAACACTGACGCATTACACTTTTGTAATAAGTTCAACACTGACGCATTACACTTTTGTAATAAGTTCAACACTGACGCATTACACTTTTGTAATAAGTTCAACACTGACGCATTACACTTTTGTAATAAGTTCAACACTGACGCATTACACTTTTGTAATCGATGTTACTGTTTTGAATGTAGACGACGATTCAAATTTAGAATTGCTTGATTTGAGCGGCTTTCAATATGTACCCACTCGACAGCTAAAGTTCGATGTTTTCTAGATACTTTAGTAACGGAATCGGTAGCGAACTTATGTTATGCGTATTTAATACAGATATTATGACAGACATTCAGACAGACATTATGTTCCATGAAAAACGGTTATCCTGTTTTGCTAGAAACAAATCTTAATAAATTAATTAGTAACACGATTTCCAAAATGCTTATACTTCAGAATAATAATAATAAATAAAAAAAATAAAAATATTTTACTGTCCCGGCATCAAGGCCTATAGGGTATTAGTATTACATCTTACTTTCAAACTATATTAGTAACATGCAGGAACACTAAAAAGAAAAGAAAAACAATGGCAATTCCCGTATTTTTAAGAACATTCGCATTCTAATCTCAGTCGCAAACTAACAAAAATATAGAGATATTTGAACCATTCCAAAATTGTAGGTAAATTAAACGATTTACCTAGAATTTTGACACTGATTGTCGCCGATATGAGATTGCGACTTAAATTTGAACGTTTAAAAGTAGATACGGGTAGGTTCGGCCTTCAGATTTTTTCTCCGTGACTCATACACTAAAATATCAACGATATCAACACAAACCAACGGTTACTTTGTATCATGTAACCCAAAAGTATCCCGTCTCTATCCCAACGCGTCGTCGTGGCTTTGAATCAACCTACGTAAGCATTTACTAGCGTTTCGAGGTCAATGTTAAAATGAAAGGTTACAAAACAAGTTTAGGTGAAATTGCTTTAGAAGGAGATCGATACTAGCTAACATGATGTTAAGTAAGACTAAAGTTCTGTATCCTATTAAAAACTGAAACGCGTTTTCGATTGAAGATGCTTTAGACACGAGCACTTGTGTGAGAAAATTCTTGACATTGATAATTTTCGACAATGTAATAAAGGCATAAGTCAATAAATATATTGTTTAGGAGCACAGTTATAGTTACCTACTATCATATATTGTGCACAGTTTTTGTCAAAAACAGTAATGAATTTAATGCAAACCAACCTTTTTTTTTTTTTTTGTGGGTGGGAAATCATCATGTAACTTCTCCCGCTCTGGGCAGAGCAGGAGGGCGTGTCAGACTCTTACTGACTAAAACCCACCCGTGTTCCTTCAGTTGCCTGTGCCAGGGGCCACGGTAACCCTCCCTGACTTCAAACTAAATAGTGTACAATTACGAATTATCATCATCATCAGCCTATAATGTTCCCACTGCGGGGACAGAGGGCTCCTTTTGGTGAGAGGGAGTGGGTCGTAATCCACCACGCGGATTCAGTGCGGGTTGGTAGATGTCACATGTCTTTCAAATTTTTGGTTCTAGGAGATGCCGGTTTCCTCACGATGTTTTTCTTCACCGTTTTGAAAGCAGTGGTGATGAAATAATTTACACAAAGTAAAGCGCCTGTCTGGGTTCAATGACGAATAATTGATATTATTTTGTTGTAAAAATAATAAAATATCCCAAAAATGTCAATGTCAATAACACGTCCACTACAAAACATCGTACAATTTTCTTCTAGGAAAATTCTGCAACACTACCTACTTCTGCTTAATTACACCACACAGCTTGAAGTTCTGCGAAAACGAGATCACTTTACTTCATTTATCATTGTTCTCTAAACACTTAACATCGCTAATCAGCTGCAACCTACTTAGCATCAAACAATAAACACGTGTGTGAGTGAATACACACATCCTTGAAGCGCTTTTCTCGGTGCGAAAATAAAGGATAGAGCATCAGAGAGTTATCTTTCTGCGTAAGTATCGAAGTAAGGGAGTGTTTTTTTTCAATTGGCTTGTAAATAAATGTTAATTTATTTTATTCAGGTACATAAAGGTTTTGTAGTACATGAGAGACTTACAAAGTATGCATTATTAATTACCTACATGTTGTAGGTACAACGAAATTGTTTTTTTTTTGACAACATCCACACAAGGTCTTCAGGTCCCGAACTAGGCAGAGCACACACACACACAGCACAGCTCTCCTAGCTAGATCACTGAATAATCTGTATTAAGGAGAGACAGTTTCGCTCGTTAACGTCATTATTCTCATTTCATATTAAAAAAAAAACTGATATGCAATAGGTATAGTTAGTACTGACTTTAAGAATGAGAGTTAGATCATGATAAATAGAATCAGACCTGTTTCAGATCAGCGATTGCAGGAACGTTCTGATATTTAGAGATGTCCAATACTAAACAGTACAGTATTGTTCTTAATAACGTATATTGCCTATTAAGGTAGGCCAAAGTCAAGTAATACGATGTGTACGGTACTGAATACGTTTATCGATCTTATGAATTTCGGTAAAGAAAACTGACCTCTTTTAGAGTCGTCATTTTCGCCACCATCATTAAAAATAAAAATCAAAATCCTCTCGACCTCTCACCTTTCCTCTTTTTCTCAACTTCACAATTGAGAAGAGTCGGCGTTCCACAAATAAAATATATATAATAACTACGCAAAGTACTTGGAAATGTCACATGTGCTCAAGAAAAACTTAAATTATGTAGCAACAATAAAGATACGCCATTTTACAAAGAAAATCGCATGGATGCGAGAGATGGTCCTTTATGAATTCCAATATGTCTTACTTCGAACGCAGGTGTCAACTCAAAACGGAGAAAATGTACCTGTACATTTTATGTATAGTACCTACCTATACATTTTATACAGAGTACATGTATACGAAAAATGCGGTTGTGTGTTTTAGAATGATGAGAATTTGTTACTGAAATTCTTATCCACGAAGGGTAGGCCTGTTGACAGATACAAGTTTGGAATGATTTGTGATTCAGTTTTATTTAAGGATGTTTTGGATGGCGTACTTTCACGTGGAAGGTTGAAGGGTTTTTATTTCAGGTTTGGGAAAATAAACTTTTGCTTCTAGAGGCTGTCATCAGCGATACTATTGTAGTATTAACTGATTATTATTAACTAACGCTTGTGTAGGAGTTTGTTGTGTTGTTATTTACATAAACTGTAACAGCACAGACAAGGAAAGATCTTCTGTTTCAAATTAATTCTAACAAAGTTTATTTTTCATTAGTTTACGAGTAACAAGAAAAAAGAAATGGGTTAACATTTTATCATCTAATATAGGAATGGGAATAAATAGATTCTCAATATACCTTCTCATGTTGCAAAAAACATCGATAAAAAAGTAAGTATTTATAATTATCAGCACAAAAAAACTATTATACCGAATCTACTAACGTCACTTGTAGAAACATATCTACATTCCAAAAGTCCAGTTATGTGTTAATACATTTTAAATAAAGGAATTCCGCGCAGCACGAAAAATAATACAAAACGAGAAATAACATGAACAAAATCACTATTATTTCGAATAAACAGCCCGTACAACGATAACAAGCTTGCAGGTAGCAAATCAGAGGAGCTCCATCGAGTCTTTGAAGCGTCCCGGTCTAACTAACTCGCCTTCAGGCATCTAGATCCGTTTTTTCTTCCACGTACTGTCCTTACAGCGCATACTTTATTTCTATTTGCCTGTACTGCGAGGTAAATGGGGAGGGGTGAGGGTTGCGGGGCTAGGCACGCGCGGTAGCGTCGCCCCAGCCAGTAGAGGCTGCGACGAGCGAGGGAGCGCCTGTTCGCGTCGCACCCCGAAAAACAGAACTGGTGACCCTATATAGTGTCTGTGACGTGTTTCAGTGTCAGCACATGCGTGGAAATGACCATATCGATGATTGTGAACAAATGTTTGTGACTTGTGATTAAGTGCTTGCGTGCGACTAAGTACGAGAAGTGAGTTGGGTGCGAGTTCGTTTGGTTGCGTTGCATAGGTACCGCCGGTAAGTAGTGGTGTTTTCTGCAATAAAATTAGCATAGTAACAGGGTTGGTACGATTGAGCCACATGCTCAGTCCATATTACCGATTTCTCTATAATTAATCATTTTTATTCGCAGCAGCAAGAGTGAGTAATAAATTAATGCTGTTTTTATTGGACGACATTTACGTTATGTGCGGGCGAATTACTCGGGTTAATTTCGATGGGTTCTGATTGAACTGTGTTGTTAATTTCAACATGCATGGAGCGGTCGCAGTGCCAGTGGTGCGTTATGAATAGTAATTTGCGATCAAACAGTTTCATTTTGTATCAAACCGAAAGTAGATTCAAATTATTAAATTTTAATCTACTTTCGGTCTTTCGGTTTCAATTAATTTATTCGTTACTGGTCAATCGGATATGATAATAAAATCGAACCGTACATATTAAATACTGCAGTATTAAACATTTATTTAATTAACACATTAAAGGGGCAATTAGTGCGCGAAAAATTACCGACATTCATCAAATTACTAAAATAAATAGTAAACTTTTAGTTCCAATCATCAATGTCTTTTAAATAACTTTTTCAGCAATAAAATAGTAAACAACCATATTTTTAGGGTCATTAATTGCCGTATTAAACCAAATTACAGTGTTTTACGTCAGTATCCTGACCTTTGTGAATAAATAATGTAGATAACCCTTTAAAATATTAATAACGTACTTTACCGAAAACAGGCCACGGCAATAGTTATGAACTAAATAATATATAAAATCATTTATTATACATGAACTTTCTTCACGGGAAGTATGCGGAGCTCTGCAGATATTATTGTGAGGTAGCAATACCTCCTCACTATACTATAATATGCTTATAATACTGTCAAATCTTCAAAGAGTTTTTAACATGATTTCTCTGGACCAGCTATTTTGCTCCACTAAGCTATTCTGCTTTCGTGGGAAAACTTGCAACAAATAAGAAACATCATGGGGAAATATAATAGTTCAAATATCAAAACCATTACTTTTACTTATTGCAGTAATTTCTATCTGAATATAAGCCTCAAAAGCGGCCCGCAACATATATCTATCTGACAGAAAAAACGAAAAAACTGACCACATTCTTTTTCAGAATCGAATTCTGCCTGATGAACTTTGACCTTTGCATACAAAATGCAGTGTTTCGGTTCAAATAAATCATGAATATGGCCGGAAAGCTTGATAACTGAGAGCTTTAAGTAATAATAATTCAATCAACAGTCCTAATTAAGGTGCCACTGCGATATGGGAGCGGCAAGTTTGTCCCGTTTTATGGGAAATGCCGTCATCCGGGAAATGTGGACGCAGCATTGTACGCCTTTGATTTACAGTTGCAATTTGCGAATGCAGCAATAATGGATGGCTAATTAAATCAATTTGCATCTGTATATGGACTGAAACATGGAACATTTGAGCTATATATTTTTCGTCGCATGTCGATTAGCAACTGTCTGTCGGAATTATTCCACGTTATTTTGGAAACCAAATGCTGTGTATTATGTGCCTAATTCAACTTTTTTTTTGGTCTTTTAGCATAGTCTGCTGCATCTGGTTAAAGTATTTTTATAACAACATTTCAATGAGCATTTTCACAATTTCCATTTTAAAAGGTTACACAAATCGATAGAGACACAGCTATCGAACGAAAGCTCTAATTGTGCAAAATTCGTTTCGGTAATTTTGCTAATTACGATATAGAAATTGCGCAATGGAGCAAGAATTTTCATGTTTCGTGTTTTTATAACAAAACGGGTCGGTTCATTAAGAAAAGGCCTTGCTACGGACGGCCTTTCTACAGAATTGCCATAAAAAAAAAAAAAAAAAAAAAAAAAAAAAATATGTTTATTCAGTCTCAAAAGTTACATGCTATACATGAGTTGAGACAGCCCCAGTAAGTAATTAAAAATACTTGTGTTGGGGTTGACTCGCTACTTCCCTTATTTAATACAGTATTGAGACTAAACTAATTAGAAAATAATACAATATAAGACAAAACCCAGCCAAGAATCAAAGCTGGTGAAAATATAAAATGGTTATAGTTTCTATGAACTTATAAACCATAACCTCTTTTATTGTTGATCTTTAACCTTTCATCGTTGGGTCGGCAGAACTAAGGGCCGACGGAAGGGACCTCTTGTAGATCCTTCTAATTTAAGTTCTGTTCATGCAATTAAGCACGGTTAGCACAGTTTATGTAAACTGCCCGACTTTAGAAATGTTTATGTGCGACCCAGTAGTTCTTACTCTATTGAATCAAACGAAATTGCATTTAAGAGTAAGCCTGAGTTGGTAAAGTACTTATAGGTCATACTATAAGTTATATGCAGTTTGATTTTTTGAACACTAGCATG
The DNA here is from genome assembly GCA_937001585.2 of Brachylomia viminalis. Classification (NCBI taxonomy): domain Eukaryota; kingdom Metazoa; phylum Arthropoda; class Insecta; order Lepidoptera; family Noctuidae; genus Brachylomia; species Brachylomia viminalis. Next base: position 20,360,664 of record OW443299.2, read on the forward strand.
GTTTTCACAATACAAAACTGGCTCTTCATATGCTTTTAACTGTCCTTCGAAGAAACAGTTACCAAATCAATGCTCTGATTGAAAATAATACAACGAATTATAATATGGAATGAGAAAACTCGGCCTTAATATTCTTTGGTAACTGAATTTTAAATAAAACAAAGAACAACCATAGTATTTTCTATACAACTTTTTATTCTAGTACGTATTTAGTAAAGGAGGATCTCACTAAGAGGCTTACTGTCGCGCTGTTACCCCACATTACATGCATGCGAGACTCCAGTTAACGGGTTGTAAGAATCCCAAATTTTAATCACTTTTGCTAGTTGTAATTAAGTCTGCAAATGATCATGCTTTCAGTAAGTTATGTAATCGTGGGAGGACATAAATTACTGGGCGTGTAGGGAGCTAGGGATTTACTTCGGCATATTTATAACGAAGATTTCATTCGTCCTTGGACTGCTTTCAGTCTTTTACAGTTGATTGATGATTTTAGCACTTACCGAGGTGTTTTATTTGCGTTATTGGTTTATTATATGAAGCTATGGTTGAAATAGACACTACATAGAGTAATACTCCATATGGTGCTGCAAACTATACACCCTAAAACATAGCTGAGGGGCAATTCCCGTATTTTTAAGACCGTTCGCATTCTAATCTCAGTCTCAATCTGTCAAAATTACAATCAATGTACATACGTTTTTGACAGGTTTTTGACATTGATTGTTGCTGAGATGAGATTGCGACTTGAATTTGAACGTTTTTTAAGTACGAGAATTGGCCTACTGTATTAAAATACCGGTATCGGTATGGTATTCTTATCTCACGAAGCAACGCGCGCTTTTTTGTGGTAACCAAGTGTACAAACAGGCTGTGAATGTGTTTGTAAGCGCAGGAGCTCTCGGTACCGTCCAACACAATGGCAAAGTCGGAAGTGTGTGTGTGTGTGCTAAGTGCTGATGCTACCCGTCTTAACGCAAATATTCACAGCGTCTAACCACAAGTAAAGCACGCGTCGCTTTGTGAGATAAAAATACTGTAATATAAAACATTGAGCTTTAGAAAAAGATTGTCACATAGAATTGAGTAACAGGGACGACGTACTACAAACCCGATTTTTTTTCTAAAACTCGACGTTCTAGTCTTATGGTCGGGTGCTGTACAGCTACCATCGGTTATTCTTCTAGACTACCATTCGATGAACAAACTAAAGTATCTAAACGAGCATACGCGCCATAATTCCGTAAAATCGATCCCGGTTTAGACATACATATTATATTTTACTGAGCAACTTCTCTTTACCCAAGGAAAACAGCACGATTTAAAAAATTAAAAACGTAATGCTACAGTCTTTAAGTTTTCCAATATATTATTCTTTGATTCGCCACTTCGAATATTTAATTTTGTGCCAAGGCCTTGTGCGGAACCTGTGTGCCGATACATTTATTTTTCAGATACATGGGCTCGGCACATAGTGGAATCATATACTGAACCTCGTGCCGTAGTGCGGACGAAGCTTCAATGTCATACATCAATTATTTGCCTCTAGATTGGAAACTTAACGAAAACGGAAACGTAAACTTTTAAGTCCTGAAAATTACGTTTAATGTTAAATGATATTTGTTTGGTTTGTACAAACACTTCTACACCTAATATTTTTTTTTTTTAATTAGACGAGGCGTTTTCAATCTGACTACTCTGAAAAGAGATTCCGAAACAAACTCAGATGTCACAGTCTCTGATAAAGTTCAGACATTGTCTTGTTTAGATCATGTTAGGACTATGCAGATTAGCATCTGAATGGTCGTTAAAAACTATAGTTTTGATGACCAGTTCAATCCGCTAGAGCTAAAAAGAATTCTAGTAACTTTTACATGCAAATCCATGTCCTTTGGGAACAGGATATGAAAAGAGAACTCATTGCCAAAGGCCACAGTGGCGAAGTTACCCCCACTTCTCTAATTTTCACATTTCTTTTCATAGTTACATTCTGACTGAACCTGAATCTAAATTTCTTTTTAGGTTTGGGAGCGTTTTAGCTAACGACGATTTCTTGAGGCAGTTTTATTGCTTCGAGGAGATAAATTGTTATTGGATTCGATAAAACATTGTCAATGATAATGATGCGTTGTAAATTTTGCCGATTATTTGTTGTTTCTTTTAAATTGTAGAAAACTATTAACTTTGGGGCCTAGACAACCTGACATTTTATCAGCGATAACGATGATGGAAAAGTCGAAAATGTATGGTACGGACATAAGGTGCTGAAAAGCTTATGTCGATCCCGTTGAAAGACCTTGTAAAAACACGAAACGCTTTGAAAGCGATGGCCACTTGCGGATGGTGCTACTGCAGATGATGTTCCTCAACAGTATTAGTTAAAAACTATTTATTAATAACCTGCTTTACACTGTGTAAAGCAGGTTATTAATAAATAGTTTTTTTTTAAATTTATGAAATTGAATTGATTTGAAGTTGTTTGTTTGACAGCACGGTTGCCGCAGTGGTTAATCGATTGACTGCTGCGCTGCGTGTCACGGGTTCGATTCCCGCACGGAACAGATAGGTATTTGTATGACCTACAAGTAGTTGTTCCGGGTCTGGCTGTTTGTATAATGTGAGTTTATTAAATTTCTGTACAGGCAGAATACAGGAATATTTCATAGTGTGTGGCAATGTTTAAAAAAATAAAATCTAGCTAGGCACTCCCATTTCAGTTAGTTTTACACTTTGGATGTTCAACCTTCAACCTTATTTCTACTTTCCAATACTTTGAAGATAAAAAAGAACGAATAAAATGCGCCAAGAACCCAGACATACTTTAATTCATCGTCGGCAAGTTACTGTTAATCCCTTTTGATCGAAACCAGTTGATTCTGATCAGAACCAGCCGACGAACAAGAATCGATCAGTTCCAAGTTTGAATATTTGAATAATTTACAGATTTCTGGTTGGTCCGGGAGTATTGATTCTATGTAAAAATATAACGGCACATTGGTTATTTCACTGAGCATGAATATGAATCAGTTTATTCAATTATGTGACAGTACATTTTTTTGTTGTTTCATCTTTTGTCTGCAATTTAGTTATTGTTGATTGAAATAATTTGCGGCCTCGTGTTTATTTGTTTTTAATTATAATTTTCGTTTGGGATTGTACTTATTGCTTGTTAAACGAAATAGAAAATGATTGTTTGGAGTAAATTTGCTGCTTAGTTGGGTCTCATTTCATTTAAGAAAAACCGACGTATGATCGGAGTATGTAAAATAGGGTGTTCTGAATGAGTATCTTATTCCCTCATCATCATCATCATCAGCCTATAATGTTCCCACTGCTGGGACACAGGCCTCCTCTCAGTGAGAGCGAATGGGTCATAACCCACTACGCGGACCCAGTGCGGGTTGGTAGATGTCACATGTCTTCGATTTTTTTTGTTTCTATGACATGCCGCTTTCCTTACGATGTTTTCCTTCACCATTTTGAGAGCAGTGGTGATGGAATAATTTCTGAGTTCGAACCTACGACCTACAACTCGTAAGTCGCGGCCGATACCAGTGAGATACCACTGCTCCTATCCCTCCTATCTTATTACCTACGAAATTTATTTAAATATTGTAAAATGAAACACGTGACATTTATACTAATTAGGGTTTAGGCAGATCTGTAAATTAATGCCAAATTAGGATAATAAGTAAGAAGGATTCATTATTATCTCAAGTAATCCTCTTAGCTGTGTTGGTCCCTTGTATCTTCGTAGAAAAGGGCGTTCCCTGCCTTACTTTTAGTAATGAATGGGCACAATGAACATTAAATAGCAGCATCGAAGGTGCGTGTATGACAGATGTACCTACGTACGTAAAATACGCAAAAATAGTATGTAAGGATCTTAGCAAGTGGCACTCTGTACTTACTGCCTACCCCCATGTGAATAGTCGTGATAGTTAAAACGTATCTAATTAATATTATCATAATAGCATGACCTATTTTAAACGGCCGCTGTTGCATTTACGAAATTAAAACTCGCCGTATCTAGTGTTCGTTTGCTTTAAATATCTGGCACAGGTGCTGTTTTTCACAGATTTTTTCAATTGACTAGAAAGCCAATAATTATGCTTACGAAAAAACACATACTGTTTTTTTACAAAAGACGATCTTATCGACCCGAGATTTTGTGGCCGACTTTAGTAAAGTTCTCAATACAAAATTGACAACGTAAGACCGGACTAAGTTGTCAGTTTTGTAAAAGGAACTGTATTTCGATTGCTGTTAGGTTCTTATTTAAGAAAGAGACTCGATTGTTTAAACCATGCTGATGACGTCTAATTAAAAATCTTGTTCTGTAAGTATTAAGACCGTTATAGCCTTATTATACATTAAGGTTTATCATTTCCCAGGTTTAAACCATCGAACCTGGTTTGAATTTTGAACTCTATTCCGACAAAGTAAAAGTATCTACTAATTACAAAAACCGACGACAAATCTGAAAGTAAGTTGTCGGTTTTGTATTAATCCTGCGAGCGTAAGGTTAGGTGTGGCACACCCAGACCGAGGTAATTTGATCTATATTTTAGTGGTTATAATCGTTATAATGGACTTTGCGTCTGAGTAGCTGCGCGGGGGGTGGGTAAGGAAGCGCCGATTGTCACGGCTCAGTGGACCGCCACCCAGCGAATTGTTCAGACGAGGTCAAAGCTGTCAGCGGGTGCGTTTTACCCACCTTAGGCTCCGTGTTACATATTACCTTACGCACTTTATCGATCTTTGAAGGTCCAAAATACAGTAACTGGCTGGAAGATTTGGGCTTGGACTAAAGTCAGAACTCGTTTTGTAAAAGACGGATAATGACCATCCTACCTATATAAGCTATTTTCCTACATGAAGAAATGAATGCTTCACGGTTAATTATCGCTTTTAAAGCGCACGTAAGTCGATGGTTGACGTTACGTTCAGTGAAACACGATAACGATGTCACTATCAAAGTGGACGCAAGCATACTTGATTAAGTGTCACTCAATACAATACCTACTTAGTTAAGTGATATAGATAACATAATGCTTCTAATTAATACCAGTAGGTTAGTACCTACAAGTAGCGCCATCTATGAAAGCAAAAAGAAATTAATTGCTTGAATGAATTAGGTACTTGAGAAATTGTTTAAAAAGTTTAAGTTTTTTCCACCATTTAACCAGTCGTTAGAGATCTACACTGTCCCTATAGCTACTATTTTGTGTATTCAGGCAAAACTACTCACAAAAAAAAATGCAGTATCTAGTACTTATTGCAGTTCCACAAGATATTTCTTTATTTTTACTTCACTCCTCCAGTTTTAGACAGTTGCAAGCTACACACTCCACTACTGAAATGAATTGAATTTGACTGTCAGTCAACTTGACTGCTGATTGGCACCTTGACATGTTCATGTGGAGCTTGTTTTCGCTCACGACATGCAGGTGCTGCCATCTATTGCTAGTACTAGCTGCAACTATGTTTATTGTAACTAGGCTTTTTTTTATCAATCAGACAGGTTTTTATTGGTTGTTCAAGTCAAGTGGCCGGCCGGCAAAGACAACGTTTTCGTGCAAGTGGAACGTCGTCTAGTGTTTGAATATGAAAAGAAACTGAAACAATATTCTTATCCGAAGTATCGTATTAGTTAGTTACCCACACATTTTCGTGAGCGACGTATAATTAATTATTTTGCTAATCTAAAACTGAAACTCGAAAATTATTCGCAACCATCTTTGATCACGACCTCATAAAAAGCTTCAACCGGCAGCAAATTAAAAGAACTGCATTAATATTGCACTAACTCCACCCAGAAAATAAAAACACTACAATCAAATTATACGTGAGTGATAAAATAACATTGTGTCGTACAAACACGGGACTTTATTGGAGAGTGTTGTTTGTGGAAGACAGCCCGGAACAACACGGGTGCATGGCTGGCGAACTCCTGCAATGATAATATTTGTAATATGCTACTTACTTTCCACATAGCGTGGCTATGTGGCTGTATGGTTGCTATGGCTGTGTTGGTATGGGAAGTCAAATAGATGAATGAAGTAATATACTTACAGATGACTGCTATAAAGGCGTTGCCTTTATTTTTGTGGGAGAGTATTAAGGCGTTGCCTTTATTTTTGTGGGAGAGTATTAAGACGTTGCCTTTATTTTTGTGGGAGAGTATTAAGACGTTGCCTTTATTTTTGTGGGAGAGTATTAAGGCGTTGCCTTTATTTTTGTGGGAGAGTATTAAGGCGTTGCCTTTATTTTTGTGGGAGAGTATTAAGGCGTTGCCTTTATTTTTGTGGGAGAGTATTAAGGCGTTGCCTTTATTTTTGTGGGAGAGTATTAAGAGTTGATGTGAGAATTGTATAGGCTAGTGGTGGACTGTTCAACTGTATAGAAAGTGACGTAGATATTTATTAACAGTTCTTTATGAAAATGCAAGATTTTCGTAAAGGACAAAAATGTAAAGATTTTTTACTCATAGTTATAGTGACAAAGGTACTTTCTTATAAGTATTAACTTTGCTAGGTAGGTACCTACAGTGCGTACTAAATTAAAAAGCGACTGTTTCAATAAATTATAAAATATTGCCCACATCGGCATCGTTTAAATTGTGTATTGTAGTCAAAATAATGTTAAATTAACTCCATTATTCACCATTGCGGGTCAAACGTGAACTGTGTCTGATATTTTCTAGGAAACCTTTTTCCCCGTGATGATGGGTGTTCCAGATAATTTTTAAACACAATATTATGTAAAACTTTTCACAGATAAAATGTTTATTATGCAAAAGAAACATTTCGCAAATTATCAAAAGAACGTAAAATGAATTTACAGCGAGACAATTTGAATTAATACAAAAATGCAAATTATATTCCCATAATGGACGCGATAACGACCCAACCGTTTATTTTTTTGGAATGTTGTTACTTTTTAAAGCGACGTTAATTTGTATCGCCATTTTTTAACTTTTGCGATTAATCGGTGTGTTTATCAGTTATAAAGCTCATCTTTTCTCATCAACGTTCGACTTGATGTATGTTTTCATATTGAGCTGCTCTGGAATTGATTGCGAAATAATTTACAATTCTGTAGCATCCTGACTTCCTAACAAATTATACTTAAATGTGAAAGTAAGTTTGTTTTTTTGTTACGCTCTCACGCTAAAACGGCTGAACGGATTTGGATGGAATGTGGCACACAGATAGATCATGGTCCAGGTAAGGACACACTTTTCATCCTGGATCGCAGACGAAGTCGAGGACAACAGCTAGTTGAAAATAAAATAAAACTTACCGATACTGCTGTGCTAGGTAGAATTATCTGAATGGCCCTGAAATGCAAACAATTTGTTTTAGTAGAATAATAAATGTTTTTTTTGCACCAAATTTGGTTTTTATACTAATGACGCTTTGGTACTAATTTTCAATTATACCTGTCTACATAAGCCATGTTAGAATGTAAGCGTGGTTATTACTTGCGCGTAATTAAATACATTTTTAATTACGGTATAGCTTTTGGCAGAGCTGTTTAAGAGCTGTGTATTTCTATGTTTCATAAAATAAAAGAAGATGAAATAATTGTTTAACTTGTTTGATCTCTCTGTTTAAAATAACGGGACCATTTTATATCCGTTTGTGCAATTAAACAACTGCGAATAGGTTTTGCTATCGCTTTTCTTCATATTAATGTCCTGTCATTACACATTATCACTGCACTGCTGGAAATGGATAATAATTTATTTAAAAATTTGCGACCCTTAAGCCCTAAGTTCGCGGCTTGCCAAAACAACTAAAATTAATGTCGGTAACTGAGGCTTAGCTTAAAAAAGTTTCATCTACAAAAATATAGCAGTTAATAAAACAAAAATACGATTGTTAATCTCTCGAGTTAGTGCCGAAAAAACATGTACCGACAGAAAATTATTGGGTAAGCCTAAACAAAATCCAGCGACCAGCATTCCTTACATAACTATTTCATTTAGATTCAAAACATACAATACAATAAACAAGCGATAAGAATCTAGGTCAACTATTTTGTTCGTAACCATTTAATTCGGTGGACCTCTAGCCGCAACCGAAACCTTCACACGTTAAAGACCCGGCTGCACGCAGCGACTTACATGCGCAGTTCCTGCAAAAGATTTGGGCAAAAACCGTGGTGCACAGTGGTTTATTTCCACACGTTATATAGCGACGCATGCGTACACAGTCTGTGCAAAACATAAATAAACTCACGCCTTCTTCCCACCGGGGTAGGCAGAAACTTCAGAACGCCAACTGCTACGAATCTGATATACTCCTTTTACGTTCTTAACTCTGGTCATAGACACACGCCGGTTGCGATTAATACCCACCTGATCTTTCTGAAGAACAGCGAAAGTCCGTGCAGAACATACTACTTATAGTATTTCAGAGTTTATGAATAAGGACTATTTTTCTTCGTTTTTCAGAATCAGAATTATTTATTTGCTAACAATGTAGGTACAGGTTTGAGATGATACAGAATATAATGTTTCCGCTACATTCTACCTTACGGCGTGCAAAAACATTAGATAACATTACATTGACATTAAAATAACAAGATATCAAAAATGAAAACACATAAATAAATTGTCACATAAATATTCGTTACATAAAAAAATTAAAAATCATGTTATAAAATTATAAATTATTGCAAAAAGGTATTTAAAATGTCATTTACAAGAAAAAAAGTCAAGGTACAGTTATAAATCTTTGTCATTCAGGAAGTCATTAACAGAGTAGTAACATTTTTGTAATAGCATTTCAGTCAGTTTAGTTTTAAATATGCGTGTGGGGTGTTCTTTGACATTATGTGGAATTTTATTATAAAAGATTGGCCCCATTGACATTTATTTTTTTCTTAATAGTGCCGTATTATATTTTTCTGTATGTGGTAAGGACTTGTATTGTAGTCTTAAAGAGCCTGACCTTGATCTAAGGTCGATAAGTGACGGAAATAAATTTAAATTCGACCTAACAATGAAATGAAATGATGATGTTGTCTTTTGTTTAATGTTGTATTCCACTGTGTAAGGTCACTCCATATTATAATTATATAAAACGTGTAACAGAGTAAACGCAAGTCCTGAAAGTAATTTGCTCTTATTTGACTACTGAATTAATTTCAGTAACTATTAATATAGGTATTTTTTTTTTTTGTATAATGTATTCTGCAATACTGACCGCAAATTGAGCCAAAGAAAAATAATCTTAATTTAAGACAACAAGACTCCATTTTAAATGCATAAAGTAATGCTAGGGTCAACACGATATTCTTGATAATAATAGTTAGCTTTAAAAAAAATGGTTTTGCTCATTGTATAGTGCTTTTATCTCAATACTCTAATTAGGGTGTATGAGGTCTTGCGTTAATTATATTACACGTTGTATAATGAATTGTTTTTAATGTTGATGGAATTAAAATTTGCAATGACTTAATTAACAATAAGTGGACAATGAATTGTATTAATAACGTATAGTAGGTAATTTTGTAATGCAATTTTGATAAATATAGTCGCGGTTTGTGCACCATCTCTTCTAACCAATTTATACGCCGCAATACGCGGCTAAACGTGATAGAACATTTCTCTATTTAATATCTTGCATGTAATGAATATACATAATGTTTATAAAAAATAAAAATAAAGTTTGTGCAAATATTGGCTTCCACACCATAACACACAGTTAGTGCATTTTTAATACAGTTACGACGTCTAAAGTGGGTGCGTGAACGTGTTTGAGTGAATTAGCGGTTGTGCAAAATATTTTCACGGAATATCATATATCATCTTAACGTCACGTGTTTGCTTGTGCTAATCCGAATGTAGGTATACAAGTAATATGGAGCTTGTAGCTGAGCCTTAACATAATCTAGCCTTTAGCCAATTAGCCCAGTAATTATTTTCTTTCTTTCCACGAGCTTGATTAATTCTCTTTCACGATAATCTTTCCGAATTATGGCATCGAAATACATAGTTGTCGGTATTTGAGTTTAAGCGAAAATCTTCCCCGAATTCTGCAAAGAAAAGGAATTTTATCCTCAAAATACAATACCGGTTGTAAAGTGTGTACGTAATTTCGTTGTCCAAATTCGTTGAATAAAGTTTCAATTTTCGTTTTTCCTTTTCCACTGTTGTGTTTCGTCGTCTCAGTCTTTTTCAAAAATTGTGTAGATTTTGAAGTAACTCTTGAATAATATGAAGGTTGGTAGGTGCTCCGTTACCGTAAAAACCATATATACATATTTTAATTATATTTTATGAGATCAAAATCTAAACGTTTTCAATGTTTTCAATACTCGCGCGATGGCAGCAACAAAACGCAGTCCTAACCGGCTGTCATTGCATCATGTGCTCATAAATTTTGGAGCGAAAGGCAATGGTCGTGTGGGTGAAATCCTGACGTTCGCGCGCGCATCGTTCCTATCGGCCTGCGCAAGAATGCGCATTTAGCATTAGCAATGCGATTAGCCAGCCAATATAGCCGAGTAATAATATTATGCTGTAATAATGTTGTTCTAGTAATTACTAGCCTACCAATGACCACATTTATTCTTTGTCAATATGTATTGTCCTGGTTCTCTCTCTTGTAAGACGGTTATCTACAGTTAAAGGAGTATGTGAAGACACGACCGCAGCGCCTTATGCAAAAATACAAAACAATTATCTTCTTCATCTTACCCCAAGAAAACAACAGCATTATCTAATCAAACTTATAAATACACACTTGCACAAACAATCAAACCTCTAAGATTAAATGTACGTATCTCCAAATGGAATCTAGAAACGAATCGTGTACCAGGAATTCAGATACTAGTTGGAGATTGTACACACAATATGTTTGTGGTATTCAAAGCGGGCTTGCGACCTATGGCCGCATGCCAATTGTCCGAATTATTAGCAGGAGGTGCTCTTTGTATCTGTTGTGCAGTATTGTGTAGTGATATGACGTCAGAGGTTATATTGTGCTGTGGTATTATATCAAAGGAGTGGGGGGGAGGAGTGAGTGAGTGAAGTCGTGCCAAATTCATAGGTTATTTTTCTTGAGATTCGAAAAAAAAATATTTCATTGAATTCATGAAATAAATTGAAGACACGGAGAGGAAAGCGTAACTTACCTATTAGGAGTTTCTTAAGCATGGGCATAAAGGATAATACGGCAAAATCATGCACAAACTGGAACTCATGCAGGTCATACATAAATAAAACAAGCAGATCGTTGCGGAGAGGTAAATCATCCATCAGATGCGCCAATCAAGCTGTCAGGTTGTTAAATTTACCCTTCATCACATAAATTCTTACTCCAATCATTGGAAAACTTTACGACTTTAGAGCTCTGCCTATCCTCAAGGCTCACAAGCATGACGTTTATTTTACAAAAGATAACAAATAGGGTTCATACCCAAGTTAAAAAATGGAGGGGAATGAACCATTTAACGAGGCCCATAGGCGATGGGCCTGCAAATTACCCTTACAAGGTAGTATCGAAATAACCGCAAAAATAAAGGACTTTCAAAGTTGCTTATAAATATCGTAAAGCAGGGTAGTAGGGGGTGACGATGCTTCTGCAGTGTTGACTTCGGCTATAACCTTTCCGTGTATAGCGGTATTAGTCCCGGTTACTGCAGGATGCGCATTATAAGGCCCCTACCCCATTTCCAAAGGGTTTATTAGAATATAATTAGCAGATATTTTTAGAATTATCTTTGTTAATTTGATGCACAATTAATAGTTATTGTTGCGGATAGCTGGGGGCAGATTATATAAATCTAACTTGAAAGCAAAATTATCAAAACAAGTGCAAATAGGACTCGCGCATGAAGGGCCCTATACCACCAATATTATTACACATGTTTCTTGTATGGGGACATCCTTTAATTTTCAGCTTTATTTTATTTAATATTAAATACTCTGTGAAAGCGTTACTTCACGTTAGATAGGTGAAAACGAATGTATTGATAAAGGGCGAAGAATTGAATCCTGAAGATAGCACAGTATTCTTGGGCTTAACTTTGGATGCTAAGCTTCAGTGGGGCCCACATTAAAATAAATTGTCATAAAAGCTAAGGTCCGCAGTATAAGCTGTTAGAAAAATGTATAACTTAACTGACATAGAGACAGCCCCTTTAGTTTAATTTCGCTATTTTCATAGTGTAATGTCATACGGTATTCTGTTGTGGGGAAATGCCACCGACATTCAAACTATCTTTATGTTGCAGAAAAGAGCTGTTCGATCAATTTATAAATTAAGTTCGAGTTGTACGTACCTACCTACAACAATGCTCAAGAAAATGCGTGGCTCGTTCAGATGTCAATGTATACGCTTTTATAATAAACTTCCAAGCCACCTTCAAGATCTAAGCCTTAATAAATTCAAATCACTCATTAAACGTAAGTTGTGCTGGAAAGCCTTTTAAACCCTTAAAGATTATATTGAGGACAAAAAGGTTTGGGATTGAGGTACTCGGATTAAAAAAAAAATGCCTATTTAGGGTACAAAAGGTTCTTAAGATAATGTATTAATCTCTTATTATGCCTTTAATTTCGGCGTGCAAATTTTACATAATTAGTTAGTACATATTTTATTAAATAAATTTTGCATACTGAATATTGTTTCTTTTTTGCTATTTTACATTCACTTTGACAAATTAAATATTCATGTCATTATGTACATAACAATCATAAAAATTATTGTTTTATACATTATGACATGAATATTTACTTTGTGAAGTATAATATTATTATTTTAATTATTGTGATTGTGAGGACTATGTGGACAATACTTTTTTTTTTAGCTTTTCACTTTTTGAGTTCGTTTCAATGATAATCTGGCAGTTTGAGTACTTTATGCGGCCTACACAATCGTTGAGCTCCTTCAGTTCTGAGTGGAGCTGCACGATTACTGGCAAAAGCGTGCACTGACTGAACAGGTCCAATCAATCTGTATGGTTTTTCTCAAACGACCATTTCAGACACCAGTCTACATGGTCTTCACATGATCTGACCAAGATTATGTCTAGACATTAAATGAGACTGTGACCTCTCAGTTTGTTTCGGCCTTTCTTCTCAGAGTAGTCAGATAGGAAACGCCGAACATAACCACTACTACCTACTAACTACTTTAAAAAATATGATTTACGTAAAAAAGTGTTATTACAAACCTTACAAAAATAAAATCATTCATCATTTGCGGTTCCAAAGATACAGCCATGTGACAGACGGACGTACAGCGAAGTCTCACTAATTGGGTCCCGTTGACACCCTTTGGGTGAAAAAGTTGACGTCAAAATGTAAATGTAGAGTGATCTGGCAAAAGAAGAAAAACACACGAAAAATACAAGTTGAATTGAAAAACAAATGCTTTTATGTTTCCCAAGATGTCTTATTTGATAAAATCCGCCGACAGAATAATCGTAATGATACTAGAAGCATTGGAAACAACTCGTATTTTTCTTTAATGTAATTCGTATAGCTTGAGGGGTTTCTTCAATTATAATACTCGGCTTATTTGGCTGTGCAATGACGACGAAAAGCGAGCTCCAATATTATTATAACTCATCAGCAAAGTTTTTTTTTTCATAAAAATGTTACGATCCAGTTATGAGTTCGGTTTGAATAATGCTTCCGCTTTAGGCGTACTCCAATATTTAAGGGTAGCAACAATTTGGTACTTATCTAGTTAAAAAGTTTTTAAATACTTGTGATTGATTATTTATTTTATTTAATATGACTCGCTACATTTAGACTTTAGGAATAAAATGCAAAATTGAAAAACTTTAGGTAGGTGGCGACCTAGGCATGACAAAAACCTTTAATAAAATTAGTAAATTATCCAGAGTAATTTTTTCATGTGAAGGAATTAGCGAGAGTGCTAATTAATTATAATTTCCTGTGATTAATATTCCTTTTATGTGACATCACTTCTTTGTGATTGTTTTTTCAGGTCTACTAAACTTTTTATAGTAAAAGTCGTTGAGATAAAAATATTAACAAGCATAGTTTAAGCATAAGAAATGGCAGTAAGTACTTTTAACAAATTTAAATAAATAAGCTTGTAAACATTACAGTAAAAGTTATTTCCTGCTTCGGTGGTCTCGTGGTCGCAAGCGCGACTGCCGAGCATGGGGCTCGATTCCCGGGTCGGGCAAAGTTTTATTGGGTTTTTCCATTAGAAATTAATCATTAACAGCCCGGAGTTTCGAAGTTGGCGGTATGATACCCCGTGGTTGGTTGGTTGGTTCTGCGCCTGATCTCTCGCCGGTCGTGTCGGATTGCCGTCCCATCGGACTACGAGAGTGAGGGAAGAGTGAGTGCACCTGTGGCTGCGCACACACTTGTGCACTATAATATATTTCGCGTAGATGGCTACTCTCCGCTGAGATTGGCAGCCATGACCGAAATTTGGTTTGATGAACTATTATTAACCTATTGGCCGCCCCGGTCGGATTAATACGACAAATGTTTTCGTGCTCGTCTCGCCTTAGTCGTATATATACGACTGAGAATCTATGTTCGTTTCTTGTTATTTATTTCATTGCACGACCCGATTTGTCATAGATATTCATTTGTCGATTTATGAACTGGGCGCTCTGGGGGCACGGCAATTGATATAAACCAAGCGGTCAAAAGGTTAAAGTGAGTTTGAAGCAGTAGTGACACCGGGGAACAGTATAAAGTAGTTTAGATTCACAAACTGATCACCTCCCTAGACATACGGTCAATTATTGGTTTTAACTTCCCAAAGCAAGATGATACGCCCCTTAGCAACAGATTCCTGGAACATTGCCACACTGAACAATAAATACTTCCTCGCAATTCCCAAGGGAGCAACTTCTGGCTACGAAACGCTTAGAAAGTTAATACCTACCTCCTAATAAGTTCTCCAGAACTAACAATGTAGGTCCCAAAATTTATCACCCGTTCTCAGATAGAAAAAACCTTCTTTTGAGACTAGAACTCTTTTATAAAAAAAGCATTCGACGTACGACAGCAGCATTGTGCTCACAGAACTGAAGATTTATTGCTACAAACCGCTATTTCGTGAATTAAAAGGAAATACGAACAAAAATGTAGGCGAAATGTCCAGGTGCGGTGACTGCGGACAAACTGCCTGCTGTTTCCGAACGCACTCAGATTTCTAATAAAGAAAGTAAATTGGAAAATTGAACAGGTATTCGTATCGTTGGATGACGTTAAATTGCTGAATCGGTGTTCCGTCTCACATGATTAACAATAGCACGAGAGACGCTACATTTCACGTAATAAATTAATGTCCACTTTATCAAGATGTTGCTGTCCCATTTTTGTCGGGTATGGTAACGAGTGATTGTTGGAACATCACATATTCAAGTAGAACGGATGTGTCGACTGCGGTACCTACTGTATTCATAAACCACTTGCTTACTCGAATGAGGAATTTGTTAAGAATTTTTATGAAAATTATTCTTGTAGGAAATGGTGGAGGAATTTTAAATCCACCGCGCTGATGTTTTTTTTTTTGTTTTAAATACTGTTTGCAAACTATTATGTTGGCATTTCCTGAAAATCATTCAATTCACTACAACTTTTTTTTGTTATTTCCAGGCAAATGTTCTCGTTTAACTCATTTGGGTTGAAATAAACACGCATCAAACTCAAACTCAAAGCATTAATTTCAAATAAACCAATTACAGGCACTCTTTAATTGTCAAGGGTCTCATCTAAGTGGTCATGAACTTAGGAATTTCGACTAACATACTAGCATGCTCGAACAATAACATTTCATATACAGATGTTATAAAGGGCGTATATGAGTACTAAACAGCCATGGTCCGGTACACGAATAAAATGTTCTAGAGTTTTGCGAGTTACATGACCCCTGGGTACCGTTACATTCACACAATGCTTGCGTTCCAGCACATTTCAAATAAAACCGTATTTACGACTTCCTACTCCGACTGCGATCCTGGTACACTGGCTAAATACTTCTGCGCTTTTGTCTGTGCTTTTTTATTTAACGAAACATTTAACATTCAGGTACTTAAAAAATTCCATAAAAGGGGTCGTTGGAAAGTCGTCTGAATACTTTTTTAACATTTTTACGCCAAAATATTAAACAACGAGAATGTAGAATAGCTTATTTCTTCTCGTTTCTCCTATTTCAGGAGTGGACGTGGGTACTTTAGTACACAAGCATTTTCATATTTATTATTCATATTTTAAGTTTGTAAGGGAACAAGGACATGATTCATAAAATACTGGAGATTTAACTTTATTGTACACAAAAATTTAACAAAACAATGTTTTCCTACTAATTGATTATTTGCCACTGGCATTATATTATGCTGCTAGTTCCAATGTCTTCAATCAGCAATTGAAATGATAGAGAACTACTTTAAAGATCTTACTTGCTATAAACAAACCTATCATCGTTTCTACTACTTAAAGATGATCTTTATGAGAGCTTTTACTGTCCGTCTACTTTTTCACTGTGATTGAATCTACTGCAACGATATTAAAGTTACCTTTACCTAATTTTAAAGGCAAGGCTTTAACAATGAAATAACAGCAACATAAATAATTGATTGAATGTAGGTAACTTCTTCCTCTAAATATGTATTTTTCATTATTGCGATTAAATTTTTAAGGATTCATGCTTGTGCTCTTTTAACTAAACGGTAACATATTTTAAGTACTCCCGTTTCTTGTAGCCATGATATCAACAAACCTAGAAAAGCTTAACCTATAGCCAATCATCAAGTTTCCATGATGCACTGCACAATCTAATATCCCTACAATTATGACTAAACACCTTGTTGCAGGAAATAACCTCTTTCGGACCAACGCTTCTGACCTATAGATTCCGGATCAGATATATCCTCTAACTCACTAACGATTTTTTTTAGTTCCAGGTCATCCAGCTGTGCGCGCCGAAGGTCGGAAGCACTCCTAGCAGGTAAGTCAACAACAACAGAGCAAACTCCGCACCGATCCTTTGTTTCTTCTTTGCAGGTTGGTCGACTGAGCGTATCGGCAATGACATTAGCCTTTCCAGGTGTATAGTGAAACTGAATGTTAAAACATTGAAGCTTTAACGCCCATCGAACAAGCCTACCCGATGGTGACTTTAAGGTAAGAAGCCACTTTAATGGCTGATGATCGCTACCTATGATGACCTCGTGACCTTCGATGTAGCCTCTGAATCGATCGACAGCCCAAACAACGGCAAGAGCCTCACGCTCTGTGGTGCTGTAATTCCTTTCTGCTGGAATAAGAAGACGGCTAGCATACTCTATAGGGCGTTCATCCTTACCCTCACCTGAGAAAGGAAGAGGGTTGTAACAAAATCCGCCTATAATCTTACC
The DNA here is from genome assembly GCA_937001585.2 of Brachylomia viminalis. Classification (NCBI taxonomy): domain Eukaryota; kingdom Metazoa; phylum Arthropoda; class Insecta; order Lepidoptera; family Noctuidae; genus Brachylomia; species Brachylomia viminalis. The sequence goes on from OW443299.2 coordinate 20,378,037, forward strand.
ACTGCTGGGACTCAGGCCTCCTCGCTCTGAGAGGGGACCGTTATCCACTACATGAACCCTCTGTAGGTCGGTGAATATAAAGAAAAGTGCACTAGATGTTAAACCTAAGTTCAAAACAGTAAATCAAGCTCGTTTCTTTCAATTACGTAACTTACCAAGCTAGCCCTGACATTTTACAGCAGATTTCAAAGATATTGTTAGAAACAAAGTTAGTGCTGTAAAACAGTGTTTTATGTAAGCTTTTGCTACCACGGTAAACCACGGTACTGAAGTAAAGTATAGGGCTACAAACTAAGTTGTATCAAGGCTGTTTTAAATTGAACGAACATAGAACATGAACTGCCATTAAAATTGTGAATAAGAACATTCTGGAATATGGAATAAAATAAAATTAGGCACTATGAAACGAAAACGATATTCCCGTCCTAATTGTTTATTTTTCATTACGACTATGGACACAATTGTCCATGCCTCTTGTTTCTTTTGGGTCTTGTTGCCTTGGGTTATGGCCGTGTTCACAAATATTTAGAAATACTTAAATTAACGCCTAAATATTATTCCACTATTGTATTTTCGACTTTCGGTGCTAAGTGGTGCGTTGAAAATCCAACAGAGCGCTCTTATTTAGACATTTATTTAGGTGTCACCTAGTGGTAGTGCAAACGGGCATTACTCGATTTTGAAACTCCTGTGCCCCATTGTCCTCCTTTTACCCCATTGTGAAGAATGAAAGAATAACATACTACATCCCCTAAGGAAGACATTATACAACACTCTAGGCTTCTATCCTTGAAGTACTTAGTTTAGGCTGTGTGTATTCCGTGCGTAAATTAGTGCGTTAATTTTATGAAGTAAAAGTTATGTAAGTATCAAAATAGAAATTAAAACACGACGAAAAATTTTAAACATACCTACCTGGTGTTCTAATTTAGAAAACAGAATGATGTGACTTCAAGAATTAACACGCACAATCACGAAATTATTAAAACATAATAGGCTCAAGAAAGGCGCAGTTCGGCCGCCTACGCGCCGTCAGGAAAGTAAGACAATACACTGACGTTGATACAGCTTTTTTTTTTTTTTTTTTTTTTTGAGGATGGGAAATCATCAAATGACCCCTCCCGCTCTGGGTGGAGCGGAAGGGAGTGTCAGACTCTTACTGACTAAAACCCACCCGTGTTCCTTCCTTGGCCCTTTAAGTTCCGGGTCAGCGGTACCCCTTATGGATGATCCCGCTTTCCCGGCAGGCTTAGGCCCTAGTGGGCCCCCTCTTCGATGCTGACATCTCTTTGAGGCGCGCGTGGAACACGTACGCGCCGTCCGGCACGGGCCTGATCCTGATCGGACGGTGAGCTATCCATTACTCACCGCCCGCAGGCCCGCGCCTACGGTGGCCGGGAGTCGTCACGCGGCTCCCGACGCCCGGAGCGTCCACCGCGGCGGCTTGGACGGGAGACTCTCTCCCTCTCCCGTCCCGCCGCCTCCTTCGCTAGCATGACTGCTTCGCAGAAGGAGGCGACTGCCTCCCACTCCCCCTCGCCCCGGACCATGGCTTGAACCAAGGCCGGGCGTGAGAGATCGCCGCCGCTGCCGATCGCCTCTACGAGGACACGGCGGTGCTCCGCCCATGCAGGGCAGGCCCCCACCGTATGCTCCACCGTGTCCTCGGGGCGATCATCGCAGTGGTGACACCCGGGCGTTTCCTCCCGCCTGATGATGTGCAGGAACCTCCCGAAACATCCGTGTCCGGTGAGGACCTGCGTCAGGCGGTAGGTGAGGACGCCGTGACGCCTCTCTAGCCACTCCTCAAAGAGGGGTCTTACCGCCGCTATCGTGGCGTGCCCTGCGCTGGGTTGCGACAGTCGCTCTTTCCATGCCGCCATGAGATCGCGCCGGAGGTCCGTCCGCTCCGCCGCGATTTGCCGCGGAAGCGGGGTTTCCCCCCGGCGTAGTGCCTCCGCGCGCCACTCATACAGGCGCGCGAGGACTATCGCCTCCAGATCCCACGGCGGCAGTCCGGCAAGGAGGCTTGCCGCCTCGCCCGAGATCGTGCGGTAGCCCCGGATCAGCCTTACGGCTACCACCTTTTGGGGCGCGTTCAGATAGTGGGCGGCTCTCCGCCGCAGTGAACGCGCCCACGTTGATACAGCTTGGCTAGTCTATTTCAGTTATTTTCATAGCATGATATCCTACGGCATTCTGCTGTGGGGCAAAGCCGCTGATATTCAAAATATATTTGTTCTTCAAAAGCGAGCTGTTCGAGCAATTTACCAGCTAGGTGCTAGAGTTACTCTGAGAGGTTTTTTTAAAGATATTGGTATTCTCACGGTGACATCACAATTCATCCTCTTTAACATCTTAAATATTAGGCAGAATATACACATATACACAAAAAACATTTGACATTCATAATATTAATACTAGAAACAAGGACAAACTACGTGCTCCCTTTCACCGCCTTCATAAGGTTCTAAACTCATTTGTTGGGCTTGGTATAATCTTTTATAACAAGCTTCCCTCTTCTTTGTTAGATTTGCCTTTTAATGCGTTTAAATCTAAAGTAAAATCTAACCTTTGTTCAATAAACGATCAACCAACGAACACTATCAAATAACGATTACTTAAACGATAAAAATAGTTGGTCGCTGTGATCAGCTCAAGACAGTGTTTATGTTCTTTTTCCAAAATTAGCTTACCTACTGACAAGTTATATGAGTTCATATAACTGTTTATTTTATTTGACTATATTAGTCAATTTGGTTTAATTTAGTTTTCATTTATTATTGACATAATCTACTTATTTCAATGATTGTTTTAATGAATTGTATTGCTTTAAGTGGTTAGTTAGCGACCTCGACAGTTGATCATATTATTCTTTTCAGCAACCGACAGCAAGTTCGTCATGCTCCCTTAGATGCCCCTGCTTGCGGTAGCGTCGGGGTTCGAGTTGCCTCCTTCCCTCAAGTATGGCGAGGGAGGTAATGGCTGAACTTTGCGTTATGCTCGTGAACGGGTGTTGCTTGTGGTGACAGGTCATCTTGCGGACTATGGTTTTGATAATGTTATTAGTAATTAACTGTTTCTTTCTTTTACTTCGAAAGTCCTAGTTTATCATTTGGGACTTCAAGCTACAGCTATATAAACATAATGCATCATTGCAAATGTAAGTGGGCACGCCCTTTATGCCTGGAGGCTTTTATTATGTATTAAGTTATGTTTACGTTTTTCTTTTTTATTATTTATTTCTGCTTGAGCACAGTTTTCAATGTTTTTGTTGGTAGGTATATTGGCGACATGTGACAAATATTTTTTTAAATTTTTGTTGTTTGTTTCGTAATGATAGTAGTAAGTAATTACTACTGTATAGAATCCAGTTATTCTAACTGAACAAACAGCTGTGCTGCTGGGGAGTTTGTTTTCCCAGTTAAAGCACTAGGAAGTGGTGAATTGCGGGCGTTTTCGGGGACTGACTTATGGAATATTGATATTCAAAAAGTGCTGATTCGCAGCCTTGTTTGAATAAATTACTTTTGATTTTGATAAGTAAATAACAAAGACAACAGAATTCTTCATTCAGTAAGTAGTGTGAAAGTTTTCAAGAAATATTCCGTTGGAATATCAAATTGCTGAACTAATATTAATTGAAATGATCGTAATTGATAATAACAGTAATTGGGCCTATTTAATAATTCAAAGACATAGGGCAATTAAATAGATCGCATGATACCTAATTTGTGAAATAATGGTGTTCTTTGACTTTGTACAAAATTATCACGATAACATTAATATGAAAGAGTAAGGTAATCTTTTAAGCTTTTTCTGCTTTTTATGCTACAATAAATTAACAAGTGAGTTGTCATCTCCACTGCTCAGAGAGGAGGCCTGTGTCCCAGCAGTGGGAACATTAATATACTGATTAAACTTAGCAAAGTTTTCTTCTTGCAACGATGGCAACGTTAGCGCAAAAGTACCACCAATGACTAAAACTCCGAAATAAAAAAATCTTATAAATTATTACCACAAATTTTCCATACACGCAAAAATATAAGTTTATACACATCAAATCACCTTATGTTTGCGTGTTCATATCGTATGGACGCTTCAATGAAAGTGGAGGGTAGTCACGCGATGTGATAACATAATGTGACTCTATTGAAAATCAATGCTGAGGGTTAATGATAATGATGTGATTGACTTGTCGACTGACCTTTTTCATAATGGAATAGTGAAGAACGAAAGGGGTTCACGAGGACAATTTTTTTTTTTGGCTCAAGTAAATCTGCAACTGTTTTAGTGCTATACAGCAAATGCTATCCTCATAAAGTTATATTATAACACACGATTGTGTGATTATTGGATCCAGTTTTGGATGCGCAGTGTGGTTACTTCCGCAGGTTTGTATGCCTACGTCATTTCCACATCAATAAAAAGTTTGGCCGCTTATAGAATCAATCAATTTGGCTGGATTCGGCCTATTTCCCAGTTAGGGCGTCGCCTCGTCGTATATACTAAGCTTGCTGATATTTAAGAGGATTCCCAAATAGATTTCCAAGAAGGCTCAGGAAAATCCTTTCATAAATATTAAAACTAAATTCCTATATACGAGAAAACGTATTATTAGCCCGGATATTATCTATCCACCACACTACCCTGCTACATAAAACGAAACAACCTCCACCATAATGATTCATCCTACTTCCGAATCCCACAACGTAATTACGTAATAGTTACCAACTAACATTACCAGCGCAGATACCATCTTGATGAATACATTAGTTTGCGTCAGGTATGGACGTGAGCGATTATGCGCCATAGGCGTGAGCGTTTACGCGCTATAGGCGTGAGCATTTACGCTGTGTCATTGTGCGGTGCGTAATGTGAGCTTTCTTAATTATTCTGCTCTTGTTCACGGGAAATAGTTTCAGACATTCAGGTAATTGATCAATGACTTATTTGTAGGTGCTTTGTGCTTTGATCGTTTTAAATCGGTTAACGATCTCGCGTTATCAGTATTTTTTGTATTATTTATCGTTTTCACGTAAGAATTGATTGTATGTCGGATTGGTTGGGCCGGCAGACGGCACTAGTCAGCGCCCCGCGAGTGGCCGGCCATGCAAGCGGCCCTATATACTGTTTTTCGTAAAAGTATTTTCTACAAGGAAATGGAAAATAAAGACAGCTAGCGTTAAGTATACGCTTGTGAGATGTTTTACTGTGGTAATTGAGATACATAGGTAAGTGCATGATGAGTGTTATGGAGATTTTCCATCAGAAATTTTTCAGTAGGTCTCTGGAGTCCAGATACGTGCCTGGTTGAAGGCAGTTGATGGCAATAGTCTCAAACATAACTGGCAAAATCTGAGTGTACTATAGCTACACCTCTGCACGTAGGATTACACGCGATGTAATAAGCATTACATCGCGTGTAATCCTCGAGGGGTTAAGCAGAGGTGTAACATAAACATGTTATAATGTATTATGCTTTTAATTTGGCTATTGATGTTATTTGTTTTACTGGGTCTGTTGAAGTGGACATAACAATGGGCCGACTAACAAAACTGCTGTCTACAGTCAGTTTTGTGTGAACAACTATTGCAAATAGAAATGTTTTCTGTAGACATTACTGCTTACAATGTTTATTATTCTTCTGTCTTCTCGGCACGAGCCACGCAATAATAGGTAGCGCATGCCGTTGTTAAAACAAACCCGATGCTGCCGGACACGTGGAGGGTCTTATTATTAGAAAGAAGAAAGAAAGAAAAATAGGTTTATTTATTTAATTACAAGTTTCCCCTTTTTTTTTTTTTTGTGGGTGGGAAATCATCAAATAACTTCTCCCGCTCTGGGCAGAGCAGGAGGGCGTGTCAGACTCTTACTGACTAAAACCCACCCGTGTTCCTTCAGTTGCCTATGCCGGGGCCACGGTAACCCTCTTGGACTTTTCCGCAGCCCTAGCAGGCATCGGTCCTAGCAACCCCGTCATTGGTGCTGACATCTCTTTGAGGCGCGCGTGGAACACAACGCGCCGTCGACCCCGGCCTGGTCCTTATCGAACGGCGAGCTGCCCATTGCTCGCCGTTCGCAAGCCCGCGCCTACGGTGGCCGGGAATCGGCCTGCGATTCCCGACGCCCAGGGCGTCTCCTGCGGCGGCTAGGGGCGTGAGGGCGCAAATTTTGCCTCTCCCTCACGCGTTCCGCCTCCTCCTTTACAAGTTTACCCTAAAGAACACATTTCTTGTATTCTTTTCTATTTTTCGACTTTAGTTTTTAAAAAAACAAGCTATGTTTTATGAAGAAAAACGTGATTCTTTGAAGGGGTTCCGTACCCAAAAGTGTGCCACCGGGACCTTATTACTAAGCCTCCACTGTCAGTTCGTCCGTCGGTCTGTCAGCGGGCTGTATTTCATGATCCGTAATAGGTAGACAGTTGAAATTTTCACAGAGTGTTTATTTTGACTGCCGCTATAACATCACATAACAAAAGTTAAAGGGTTTCCCATACAAGAAACGTGTTTTTTAGGGTTTCGTTCCCTAGGGGGCTAACGGAACCCTATTACTAAGCCTCCGCTGTCCGTCCATCTGTCTGTCAGCGGGGTGTATTTCATGAGCCGTAATAGGTAGACAATTGAAATTTTTTTACAGTATGTATTTTTATTGTCGCTATCAACTAATAAAGAAAAATTGAAAAGAAACGTGTTTAAAAATAATAAATTTATGTTATATATTGTGCGGTGGTACGGAACCCTTCGCGTGCAAAGCTGGCTCGCACTTGGTCGGTTTTTTCCCTTCACTGCCGCTTATAAGACCTTTAGAAAAGTCAGACAGTTTAATTACATTTTGAAGCAAACTTGTCGAACCTTGAAACAGGTCTATTTACACAATATTTACCGCCTATAAAACGACCGTGTAAACAGTTTCTTAGAAAACGAAACAATGTTACAAAGACACCGCTTTTATTTCGGCGAGATTTCTACAAGTTAATCCTCAAGTTACTGGGCCTAAACAAATAAAATTAACATAATTAAACTATCTGACAGTAAATCAGCGGCCCGGGATTCTACGAGATTTTAAGAACATAATATAAAAATAACTTATCAAGTTTTTGCTGACGAACATTTTTGCAGACTTGAGTTACGGATATTAAAAATATTCTTCGCTTTTTATAGTTTATCTTGCTAGAAATATTTAGGAAAATGAATCTTTGAACAGGGTTGGCTTATGACGCAAATAATTATAAAGAATATCAGCAACTTTCAACAAATTTAAAAACATTCTCCGAGCTAGACGGACTAGGGCATCTTATCTCCGCCGCGAAAACTGAGCAGCGAAAACCTGAGTAGTTCCGCCATGACTCGTCCGTTGTACGACAAGCGAAACAGAAACGAAACTGCCTGTTCTAACGCACAGATTTGATTATAATTCTATCTCTTTCACGCGTGATTTCGCCGATCTGCTCGGAAACCAATTACACCTCCGCGCTCGCCCGCTAGTTTGTTGCGGTGCCGCGTTTGTTTCGCACTTACCTGGACAGTCGACAATTTTATAAAAGATTTTTTTTTTTATTTGAAAGATGGATGTTGATGTGGGGCTTTTGGCTTAGTAATAACAGCCACAAGGGTCGATCGATCAGGTTAAGCTGCGCTTGCCGCGTATGGTCCATGGATGGGTGACCATCTTTACATACTTACCAATACCTCTCCATGCCTCGGAAAGCACGTTAAGGAGTTGGTCGCGGCTATCATTCGTGGATCTTTGACAGTCGTTACGGGTCTCCAGAAAATCTGACAACCAGACTTACCCAGCAACTGGGTTGTGGTGGTCAGATAGGCAGTCGCTCCATGTAAAATACTGGTATTCAGCTGCATATGGTTAGACTGGAAGCCGACTCCAACATAAGGCTTGGCAGAAAATGGTCCAAAATAGACCTACTTATACTGTATTGACTAAGTCGAAAGCGACGACGTTTTGCTCCGATTGCTACATCTCAACTGACTCTCATGATATTTCGCTACTCGAATCGCGACATAATGGAGTAATGTTTGTAAACGCACCCACAATACAGGAGTAATTCCAAGTGTGGGGGGCTACGTTTTTTTTTTTAAAAAAAAGAAAAAATAATGTTTGTTAGCAGAATTCTTTGAGCAGTTTCCCATCATTATGTTCGCGGCAGAGGTGTGCTAAGGCCTATAAAAATGACTGTCCCTAAAAAAAAGAAGTGTAGTTTTTTGCTAAACAAACCACCATCACCGTCCACCAATATCACGCCTGTATCCTCCGAAGGAATAGGCAGAGGTGCTGCACCAGAACCACTCCCACATTTTGCCAGCTATGTTTTAGTCCCATGTAATAGAGGGCGAGCCTATTGCCATCAGCCGCGCACAAATCTAGGCCGCGGGCTACTCCTGACAAATTCCAAATGGAAAGTCCTAATAACACTTTGTGTGATCCGGGAGTCGAACCCAGGACATCATGCTCAGCAGTAGCGCTGGTGACCACATTGTGGTCATAAATACATACTGACTGCCTGCCTCGTTGTTCTTGGAACAACGAGGCATTCAGTAAGAACGTTCATGCTAAATTATGTGATATCACAAGAGATCGGATATTCGGATGCATATTCATCTAAAGTTGAGAGGTTGGCTAATATGGAATGCACTTTTGTATCGATCATAAAAATCCCGCGATTCCGGAATCGACAAATTTTGTGTTTTTTTCTGACTATAGAATCGGATACATTATCTACCTACCTAATATTGTAAAGTAAGTAGGTAGATATCAAACTGCCGATGCCGTAGCAAACAACGTTAAGATAATTTATCGGACTACATATATTTAGAATCATTTATTCATGTAGCTACCTATTGAGATAGGTATTTCTTTTTAAATAAATATTTTTTTAGAAGTCGCTTCCATACTATACACCCGACTAGTTATGCATTCCCGGTGTTCCTGGCATCTAAGGTTTTTTTTACAAAAGAAAAGATATATTAGCCGGTTCCATACTTTCATAGCAAGATTGACTTTAGGTGATATGCATTCGAATATCCGATCTCTGGTTATCCATAACACACAATACACGACAAAAAAAAAACAAATACACAGTTAACATTCAAACACAGCCTTTTTGACTGGCACAATAAGTTTTATGACACAGCAATAAATCCAAATAAAATGCATACGAGGACAATACAAGACATAAAACCTCGTCTCTTTTAAACCACCTTGGCGATGCTTGTTCCCTGGTACCTAAGTTGCATTTGAGTCAAAGCAAAGTGACCTTTAGAAAGAAAGAATACCGAAAATATACCTGTAACCAGCTACGAAAATTCGTTTCATACACATTTAGTTTTTTTTTAGTTAACTTTTGTTGTCCCACTTCTGGGCAAAAATCTCCCCCATATTATTCCAATTTTCTTTATGCTGCACCTTCTCCGTCCAATCGGTTAGGAACGAGTCCAAATTGGCACGCCAGCGTTTCTGAGGCCTGTCTCAGTGACGACGCCCGTCGTCAGGTACATTTAGTTTAAACAGTTACATGAAATACATTTTAAAAACGTGCAGATTTGAATGATATATTATATTTATTATTATTAACGTTGGTACTATTGTTCCAACTGTGTATTTAACCTTTAATGTAAGAATATTTTGATCCCAGTATACTTTTAGTTCAGGTTACTAGCAGTAGGTACCTACATATATTTGTTTATTTAGAAAACAGTATCCTTATCACATCGCTTACCATTAGGTGAACCTAGACCCACAGGTAATTAAAAAATATAGAAACAAGGACTATATGTATGGTTCACTAACGTACTTAGCTCCCTTCAAAATGGTTGAGCTGAATGGTGCTGATCCATGCGTCATGTTCGTGAACGGGTGCCGTCAGTTGGGCCTGGTCCTCTCTTAGCTGCCACGGCTTATTTTATTTATGGATTGTTTTGTTTAAATTTCAATTTGCTGTACTCTGGACACTGAACGTGTACGTCTTATTTACATCGTTCTCACATATAATTATATTATTCAACATTAATGATGTAACCAATAGATACCTAACAATATATTTTAAAAGAGTGTCCATCGAGTTTATTGCCCGGTTTTCTCTATAAGTACTACTACGCTTTGGAATAGGCAACTAGCTTTATATTTCTGACTGATCGACCAATTGACAATTCAAGTTTGCCTGTAAATGGTTTAATTGAAATAAATGCTTCGAGTTAGAGTTTGATTAATTCATGCCATTCAAAAAACGCATCTATTACAAAAAATAGCCAAAACAAGAAAACAAATCAAACGATGTAACACCAAAAACAAAGCTTCCACCTATTACTCTAACTTCGCTAATATTTTAGTGAAGTTACTACACCGCACGGTTCGATAACGCTCCTGTGACGCAGCGTTTTCTCTGCGTGAAATGAATGAAAGCGAACTGGCAAAACGCAGAGTCATCCCTATGCAGCAAACTCGGTTTTTACACAGCCGCATTCACGTTGGCAATTACTTTGAGTACTAAGTTCAACTGAGGACTGGTTAGGTGTAGTATAGCATTACATTTAACTATTTCCCCTGTAATTCATTAGAGGTTACGTAAAGTGTAGGCTCATACATCCATAGGTAAGTAAACTGCTTGATGACAGATTTTACCTACATATAATAAACGGTGAGTCATCAAAGTTATTCATCGAACGAAGTAGGTACTATTTGGGATCGAAACTGAAATTGCTTACGAAGTATACTTGATTTTTATCTAAAAGCCCATAATTCTCTATGGTGTAGCATACACACAATGCTCTGTTACATCAAAAAAGTATTTTATATTCAGTGATTTTTCTTGGAACTTCAGGTAAACAGAATATGGAGTAAATTGAATGCCAAGACTTTGAATTTAGCCTACAAAACAATTTACCTTCAACTTAAAGTGTTAGATAACATTGCGTAACTTTTAAGGACGTGTTATTTAATTAAAAGCGTTTTCTAGAAACTTTCCTTTAAACAAAACTTCAGGACTAATTAACTTCATAATTATAAACACCTAAAAGTTCGAGTTTCCAAACACGAGCAACATTATATAACATTAAAAATATGTTAATAAGTCGAGCCTATAAAACGGCGGAGTTGATAAATTTCTGGAATATTTCCTTCTGAAGGAAATTACGTAAGCTCCTCTCGCAACGTTTCAGTTCAGTGCACACAGCACACAACGCTGATTAGATTACCACAAGGGAACGACATGTAACTTTCTAATATGTAGTAATCGTTAAAACGTGATCTTTATTGCCATAATTACAGATGCGAAGCTCTTTTGAACTTATTTATGGTTACCAATTACTTACCTTCGTACGCATCTTCGTTCATGTAAGATGGTCGCACCCTGAGTAAGGAACTAGGGTTGTCGCTTAGTATAACATTCGGCTTTATGACTTGTTGTGAGTAATTAATTTGCGGCTTACATTGGTTTAAGTCTACACCACACGTTAACGATTACATACTTTACTTACAGACAAGAAAGGTTTAAAAGTAAACGAGACAAGTTAAACCTTTTATATGGCAATCATCAGCATGTTTTTCGATGAACTTTAGTATAACAGTATTCAACCCTGTGCCAAATTAATTTATTTATGTCCAAGTACCAAGAAATTCAGACAAAAAGCAGGAGCCCAAATATATTATTTCCCTTTTCAGTAAAGAAAGAACCACACTGAATAATAATATAATTCTATTACACAAAGTCTCATCAAATTAATAGTCTCCCAGACTTAATAAAACGTTAGCTATTACAAAAATGGATGGCACTCTATACAGCCATAATTATGGTATTAATCAAAAGAACAATTTATTTGGGAAAGTCATACCAACCAGCCTTTAGGAAATATTCTCCTGTAGGCAATTACATTGAGCGAAAGATTCTCTGCGCTGTTATTTGTCTATCCCCCTCTAAAGGGTGGGGCAATTTAGGATTATTTGGCCGTTCATGTCGAGGTGTAATGCCGGGATGTTTAACTGAGTATAATCTGCCATGGCATTTTTCGGGCCATTGCTCATATTTGATGTGGGTTGAATATATTAATTATGTGCTACAGCCGGTAAATGGGGATTACGACAAGCTTTTGTATTGGTTGAAAATTGTTGACGAATTTGAAGACTCGAGTTTAAATTGTAAATGGAAACATCGAGTGATTAATGATTCAGTTCATATGATGATGACGTGTTTATTGACACTGAAATTGAGTAGTGTAATGACATGAATCCAGTCATGTATATTCTTGTTTTTGCATGATAAGCAATTCCAACACACTGTTTAATTAAGAGAAATTAACCCAAAGTCAGCAAATTGCTACACGTTCTCATAAGAAAAGTAAATGAAAGAACATTCATTCTCGCAATAATGTGCACAACATCAAGAACATTCTAATAAAACTTAACGACAACATACACACAAATGGTTGCAATCAAACCATAAATTATCAATTCAGCGCAATCCAGTATAATGCCGCATAAAATATGACTAAATAACTCATAAAGTATTCACTGAAGCATAACAGCTTTGCAATATTAATGTGCGACGTAATGTGACACATTTTGTTGAAGTGGCAGTTACAGCTCAAGGCGAATTCGACATAGATGTCGTAAGGAATAATGCGCGAAATATGCATAGTGCTAAAGTGGATTCAATGTTGCCTGAACCATGGTCCTGGGCAGTATTGACACGGTCTACCTATGTTTGGGATAAGACTCGTGTTAAAATGTGTGAATTAATTTGTCCCTGGATTAGAGAGCGCCATCTATCGCATTGCGCATACACTCTAAGGCCGTTCCATTAGCTAGTACGGGGCTACGGGCTTCGAATATTTTAACGCGATTCCTACTAAACGCCTTGAAAGTTATCATTTAAACAAGACAACTTTTACATTTTGGTAAGTACTTACTGAATTAGATACTTAGCTTTGAAACGTTTGAAGTCGTTTTAAACGAAATTCAAAAGTTAAAAGTTACCTCCCAATTTTCTCGCGAAATATCAAATGATTAGAACGTAAATTGTTATATTTTAGAAGCACTCTACTTTACCGGTGGACTTCACGTGGTGAAAATGATTAGTGATAGAAACTTTAATTACTGAATTATTAGATAACAAAGAAAAAACTAGAGCCAAAGAAAAACCTGTCCATGCTATTACTAATGTGAATAATTAAACTGTTACAAAGGAATTGATAGCTAGAAACCTAAAGTCAGGTAAAACCATAGACAGCGAAACAATTTCTGTCGTAAATACGGAGTGTACTCACCCATATAATCGATGAGCACCCTAAAAAGAAAATGAGCTAACACGTTCAACCGTTAGCAGAAACAATGTGATATATGAAGTATGTATATTGCTCATGAAATTCAGCTTAAGGAAATTGCTCCTCGTAGGAACCCTTGAAGGTGTTCAGAGGGGAAAATTTGATAGCTTATAGCTTTGATAGCGCCAGCACGAGAGTGATGACGAAAATGTTTTTAAGGTAAAAAGAAAAATGGTTTTTATGTAGAAGGATTTTTTAGAGACTGTACGGAGTGGTTGTTTGTCTAGGGTAATTGGATGCTGAATTTTACGTAAAAGCGTGAATGGTTTTACTTATTTAAAGAAAATAAACAGCGAGAGTAGACTTACAAAAATTCCAGATTTTTTTTATTTTGAAATGATGTTCTGCAAAGAAGAATCTGGGAAATTAAATATAAGGTTATCAAAGACAAATAGTAGTCTACCCTTTACTTGGGATGGGTATAATTATATCCGGGAGAGTTGACTGATTGATTCAGCTAGTTACTGATAAAGAGGATAGCCGATTCAAATCACCTGCGGTATTGTTTTTGTACAGTTTCTTGTTACTGACCTAAAGTCACGAACAATTTTACAAGCAGTTTATTTAAAATTGCAATTTAAATTATAATGAACGTGAACATCATAAAAATCTATAAAATGTTAGCACTCCTGTTCTAATACAATATTGTCTTACGTAATTACTGGCACATGACATGACATAAAGCGTAGCGCTCACGGCATCCATTAACTCTGATTACTAATCACTGGTAATGGAATATCTCGGTAAAATTGGAAGCTACGAGTAAAAAATGTCCAGTGTGTATCCGCCCTTTGGAGCTTACATGCAATTTGTAGAAAGTAATCATAGGGTGGTGACAGTTAAGAATGATAGACTACAGAGTTTTATAACAGTTGGTTTTATTTTCCTAATAACAGGGAACTAATGAAAACTAGTTAGCTTTGACATTGATTCCGGGTAGTTACTGTTTCGTATGAAGACGGAGTAGTCTATTTTTTATGTAGTGTCTGAGTCTGGATTTGTGCCCGGTTGATGGCAATAGGCTCACCCCCTATTACATGGAACTTAAAACACAACTGGCGTAATGTGGGTGTACTATTAGGTGCACATCTGCCTAACCCTTCAAGGAATACAGGCGCGATGATACGTGTTGTCTTACCTGCATTATAATTGTGGCGGCATCTACAACGCCACATGAGATATACGCATTATCCTGACGTCACGCAAAATCGCGCAAGCAGAGTTTACCGGGCAACTACCACATATACAACGCCCTTACTACAATCGTCTGCCAGTTGCCCACCGTTGCTGCGAGATGCAGGATTTTGCGTGACGTCAGTGTGATGCGTAGTTCGCATTTGGCAATGTAGATACCGCTACACTTATATTAACTATACGTCTAGGTTTCCTCACGATGTTTTTTTTTCCTTCACCGATGTCAGTAATGTTTAAGAAAACATTATTAAAATTAATTGCTTTTATAGTCCAGTAGACAAACAAATAAAAAATCTATTTTATCTAGATAGTTCAACATAAATACATTTTGGATAAAAAAAAACTATTTGATTTAGACTGACACAAAAAATATTCGCAGGGGTCATATAAAAAAAAACGTAGACTTATATTTTAGGCGTACTAAGTAACACGGCTGTAAGTTAAACCATAAATATAAAACTTTGCCCATGTAGCTGATTTGATGGAATCCGCACCAAGATCAAGAATGGTTCGTTAACTTCCTTTCCCAGTAACTCAGTTACATAAGTATGGAGGTGGATCAAAAACCTTATTTAAGGCTCTCACAACGAAATTGAAGTATTAACAAAATTAAAAAAGGGAAAACTTGCACAAAATCAAATCAAAATCAAAAGGACTTATATTTGTTTAATGCAATAGATAAACTAGTCACTATAACATTTAATCTCGGAACTTAGAAGCAACACCTAATTTAAAATTTCATAAAGTAAGTCATCTCGTTATCCAGTCATACAATTACAAGTCCAAGATTTCAAGATCGTAAATACATTTGGGATCTAAGAAGATTTAAATAAAACAGAATTACTAGAAGTCTAAAAACACAGTATTGTTAAAAAGGATCCATTGAAATAAGCCCGTTATCAATTTTGCGATCAAAGCTTTATAGTAGAAGAAGAAAATAATTTCAAAGACGGGTTTCAAAGACGCCTCCAAAGTGGATTTGTGTTGAAAGGGTAGAAGCCTTTACAAACTGTTCAACTAGGGCGTCTCCTTACACTGTCGAGTAAATATTTGCTGTGAGATGAGTTGACACAGTAGGCTCGTACACAGTCAACTAGGAAAAGTATGGATGGACCCACTTTCGGAGAATACATTCTTCGTAATAGTTATCGGAAAAGGAGAGGTTTGTTGAAGTTTTTGTGGTTACAATGACAGGGAATACTTTTACTCCATTCAGTTTGAATTTAGCTTCGAAGTCATAGATTGACAACAATGAATATCCAGTGCATGATACCGATTGAATGATTGAGACCGCAAATTGGGGGTTTAAAAATGGACGGTGGTTAGGAATTTTAAGAATGCATTCGTCACAAGCTAAAATAATTGCACTATATAATGTCAAAGGGTACCCTCACATATCAAACAGTAAACAGGTTTCATATTTGCACACAATCAAATTTCCAAGAGGTGTACCATGTTGACAGAATCTTTGATTAAGATTTATAGACAAATAGGTTATTACGGTCAGAAATAGAAGAACGTTATCGTAGACGTAAACCTTCATAAAGAGATGGGCTATTTATGGCTATCGTAAATGATATTATTGCTGTCCACACTCGTATACATATTTTAGGGACCATTCGCTACGTAGTGATAATTACAGAGACGGCGCGCGGTGGACAGAGTGTCCTCAATTCATAAAATATTTGATTGGGCAAATGTGATGTGTAGGCATTTATTGAGTTTCATACTGTGAGTGTAATAGAAATATAATCTGGCAAAGTAGTTATTTTTCTCATGAAAAGTTTACTTTCTTGTTTTTGTTACTTAGCGGCACACAAATATTATTAAGTAATACTTAGATAAATGATTGGTCTCGCTGCGGTCGAGCGCAGCGAGCCCAATCATTTATCTAAGATAGATATGTTTTGTATGAAAATGACAAAGAGCTCCAAGATGTACTATAAGGATTCGTTGTGTCAAGTTCAAGTAATCCAATGAGGTCCAATATCTCGGACCAAAATAAAGTTTTTTTTTTTTAAACTAAACACAATCTTGATACAGGCTGAAATTTCAAAGAACACAAAAGGGAACAGTAACAAGCTTGACAAGAAAGTAGAGGACTAGGTAACGTGCCTCAACTCAGTAAATGTGAAGTAGGAGGAACTGTGAACAAGGAGATCATCCAGTGCTTAAAGCCGAGGTTAAGTTGCTTAATATTATTAGTTTTTTTTTCTTTTTGTAACATTATGTATTGTAATTTATTGTTGTTATATGCTATAGCTTTATTGATTTTGTGCCTGGTAATAATCATGGTTATTACTGCCAAGAACACTGTAACAATTTAGTTACATGTTAACATTATTATTTGCAACGTTTTGAGTTTATTGCTTCTAATATTGTTTTCTATTGGCTTCTTCTTAATAAGCTGTTATGGAAAGCAGTGGTGGCCCAGTGATAAAGGCCCGGATTTACGAGTTGTAGGTCATGGATTCCAACCCAGACAGGCGCTTTACTTTGTCTAAATAATTTCATCACTACTGCTCCAAAAACTGTGAAGGAAAACAACGTGAGGAAACCGGCATGTCCTAGAACCAAAAATTCGAAGAAATCAGAAATCTACCAACCCGCACTGGACCCACGTGCTAGATTACCACCCACTCTCTTTTAAACGCCCACTCTCTTTTAAAGAGAGGAGGCCTGTGTCCCAACAGTGGGAACATTATAGGCGCATATGCTATAACATTATGCTAAGATGTTATTGCTTTTTGTATAGGAGTTATGTAATACAAATATTTTACGATCTGAGAGTTGGTTCAATATTTGTATGACGAATGTGGCGTCGCACTTAGTGTGGGCAATAGTCCAAGTTGTATTGACGCTAAGGTTTGACACCTTTTGGAACACTATAAAACTATGCTGAAGTACGAATTTGGAGATTCGATTATAAGTCAATATATAGGGTGGCAGGGATATCCACGAACGACGTTGTTACCATGGATTCATGCGTCGGCTATTAAAAAAAAAAAAATCTGCTCAGTTCATTTTGATCGCGTAAGTATTGCACGTTTCTATGAAAAGTGTCTATGCTATTACTATAGAGTCAGAATGGTTTATCATTGATTTCTTATTTGTTGATTTTGACAAGTTTGGTAATCTACTAATAGAATGGCGTCATTATGACTTTCCAATGGTCAACCACTGACACCGCATTGAAAGAAATAACATAGAATGGTAATCTCGTACATAATGTTAATGACAAATGAATGACTGACGTATGCGATAATGAAAAAAAATTTGTAGTAATTTTTCGAAAATCGATTCTACTAACAGGTTTTATAATAATGGCAATACGACAATGTCATTCTACCACGATTCTATTACGAGACGACTGACAGACCAATGATCGAGAATTATGAATTTTGCAGATTACGAACTTTTAGCAAAATGACAATGGGATCGTGTTGGAATGACGAATTTATAAAAAATAGCAGACTTGTGGCCCAGATTTTTTTTTTCCATAACCGACGATAAATTTCTACGTTTGGAGGTCTAGAATCATGTACTGAATTCATGGTTACAGTTTGTGGGTCGATGTCTCTGCCACCCTGTTTTGATATAACAAATTACCGCTGCTTCGCTAGTAATCAACTTTTCATTTTCATTATCGTCGTACACTCTGGTAAATACAACTGCTCAAAATAAGTCCGTTTTGCTCGAACATCGTTATCAGACAGAAAACTGTTCTCGTTAGTGCACCCTAAAAATGTGTTTCAGAAATTTTCAAATTCATGCTTTCAGTTAAAATGTTTCAATACGCTCAAAGAAAATGGGATGTGAGGAAGTTGCAAGATATTTATATCCCTCATACTTTATGGCATAAAATATTTATCTATTAAGAGCAGTCTTGTCAGACTTACTTTAAATTCAGAATCTGGTTTTGAAATATTATATTTTACCAACTGTCGTCAGTAAGCAGTTTGGCACAGTTTATCTTTTTCGTTACGGTCTAGACTTGATTTCCATGCTAATCTAAGACATTATGATGGAAATGAAGTCTAAAACTTTCATAAATATAATTTACAATGCTTCCAGAAATATAATCATTTAATCCGCTGGCACAGATTTTGTTGAAGTTACAAATCACGTTGTGATAAGTGCCCTTGCTGACTAATAACCGAAATAAGGGTCTGATTTCTCGGTCCACTTCACCCGCATTAAGAGATTTTCCCCTCCAATGATTTACAACTATCGGAACACTATTTTGAATTATACAGGGTTATTGGTAAAACACCATCAACCTCTTAAGGGGTCGTTGTACCTACTCATCATTATATACAACTTTTACTATGGGACCGAATATAAATCGCGAAAAAAAAATCTGCTGGTCCCTACATTTTGGCGTTTTTTTTTTGTGTATGGCATCTCGCAGTTGGCCTTGAGAGGCCGTGACTGCTTAACCGGTCTTTCCTGTGGTGCCTTTGAGCTAACTCAAAGCCTCCAGCTAGGGGTAAATTTTGACGAGTTCTGCAAACATAAATGTAGGGAACAGTAGATTTTTTTTCGCGATTTCGTATTTGGTCCCATGGTAAAAGTTGTTCATAATGATGAGTACAATGACCCCTTAAGAGGTTGATGGTGTTTTACCAATAACCCTGTATACAACATGCGACTATACAGGGTGTTTTTGACAGCCCTCCACAAAAACACAGGATTGATTCAGCTCCTTATTCTGAATCATATCCCACTGGAAATTTTCTCAGGAAAAAAAAAAATTATGCCGTAACGTAACGTAACGTAATAAAAGACGCGGCCCAGGTGCGCCGGGGAGCGCGCGGGGGGCGGGGGCAACCTCGCTCAAGCTCGCTGCGCTGCCGTCCGCTACGTGCGTTTTGCCACGGTAACGATACATTGCGTGTGAGGTAAGTGATCACGCTGTCCCCCCATTAAACAAATCTGGTTTTTTGGATTCCCTTAATGTTCCTGAAAGAATTTCATGTACCGGTCATCTTAATATGATGTACTGAAGCCACCCTATCAGTTTGCGGAGGGCTGTCAAAAACACTCTGTATACAAAACTCTTATTTTACATCTTCGTTTTCTGCGACTACTGTGTAGTGCCTAAATATAGACGCGATTTGGGCAACGGCTGCGCTCCATATTTCAGAGGGTACCCATTCGGGATGAATCTAAATCTCTGTATCGTTGGCTCTTCGCCCAGCACAGCGATGCTGGGTCATCAGGGCAATGCCCTCTCGTTTTGAAGGGTGGCTAAGTAACCGTAATACTTGGATTTGTTATAAGGAATAATTGTCCATACTTTCTTGGTAAAGTTCTACTTGAAAATAATTTACGTTACCAAAACCAAATTCTTCTCTTCTTGTTCTCACACACTATTATTGTCTACATTTCTTTTTCTTATCTCTTTTCGCGGGTCTGCTGGAAGAAATTTCTTAAGAAATAAGCAGTACCTTTGTACTCAATTCTGATATTTCGTATCTGTATCTGTTTTACTGTGTGTACATAAAAAATAATATAAATAAACGTTACAACTCTAAAATTACAGATAACAATTTATTTCCAATTAGAGAATACTGAGAAATACTTTTACACCATATTGAAGGAAATAAGTAGTTTCACCTATGTATTTTATTATTATATCGAATATCCAATCATTGAAAATAATTTTATTCCTATATCTGTCGCCTACTAACAAATATAATATTTGATTAATTTAGCCACAGAATGAAGCTATCCTTGAATTTTTCTTTCTGAATTTTTAATAACATGATGAATGAGGAAGTACAAAAAACATAAGTTAGTATAGCTACAGTAAAATGGAAATATAATGAGTCATTGTGTTTCGCCCTTGCTTCAATAGCTTAAGTTATGGCATTCGGTGGAGGTTACTAATATACCTAGTATTATAATTGACATGTTTTTTGTTAATAGTCTTTTTATTCATTATGTGGTTCATTATGTACAAGCCACGAAAGATTCTTGTATGTAACTATTGTATAAAGCGATCGAAAGATTTTGAATGGTATTTTTTTTTTTCATTCTAGGTAGGATATTAGAAGTGGTGAAGAATAATGCCCGTATTCATTAATACTAGGCGACACCTAAATGACCGCCTAGTGTCAGTGAAAACGGACATGATGACCCACCGTCTTATCATAGGTGCTATTGATGTTCAAAAAGTAACACCAATGTTCTTGTTTTGGTCCGATTTGAACAAAGGAAGAAATTCCTTTCTTGTAAACCACATGACATATTTATTTACGTCTGTTGGACATTACCCAAAATTCGCTGCGGTTTGTGGTCTGTATTTTAGCAGAAGTACTTACAATTTATAGTAGGTACCTAGCCTACAAGAGAAACCTGATTAATATCAGATTATGTTCAAGATTTTCGGACGGTTTAATTATGGAATGATTTAATCGAAACTTTAATAAACCCCATTTTGCGCTCCTAAAAATATTAATGAACACTCTAATATAATTATTGCACCTCTTTTCGTGAAACTCTTTTGATTCCTAGTGTGGGGTCCTAAGACTACTAAAGAGCCTAAAACTAGGAACTATGACCGACTTATATGTAGCGCGGTTGTTCACAGTTCAAACATTTTTTTTTCCGAGTTGGAAAATCCTCGTGGATGTCCGCCGCCCCGGGGCGGGCGGCGGGATCCGGCAGACTCTTACTGACTAAAAACTACCCCGGTATTCCATCTCACACCTACGCCGGGGGTCGCGGGAACGTACGATCCTTCCACAACCCCCGACTGGTGCCGGCCCGCCGCTGCGGGCCTCCTCTTGCTGAGGGGGGAGTGAGGTGTTTGACTCCCCGCGCGACGTCTAAGAGGGGCACGCGTGGAACACTACGCGCCGCAACCTCGGGTCCTGATGTGTAGGACTAGACCCATTTAGGGGGGCTGGAAGAGGGCGTTGTCCGCCCTCCGCCGACGCCCGGTGCGCCTTCTGCGGGCCGGGTGAGTGGACGAGATCTCCCTATCCCTTTCCGCAGCCTCCTTCTGCGACACGATTGTTTCGCAGTAGGAAACCACCGCGTCCCAGGACACTTCGCCGCTGACCATCGACTCGACTACGGCCGGCAGTGACAAGTCACAGTCCTAACCTAACCACGAGAGCCAGTAGGTAATTAAAAAGAGACTCCATTATTTAAAAAAAACAGCCAAATGCGTGTCGCACCACGTACAACGAAGATTTTCGTAGTGGGGATGAATTTATACCAAGAACAAACTTAACTTTATAATTGAAAAAGTGTTCTCTCATACATCAATAGGTACCTATACGTCACAGTTGCAAAATGTTAAAGTTTGTGATAAAACTACAAATTAACGATTTTCGTACTTTCTTCTTAATTTTTGCTGTGAGGCCTTGCTTCTTGCCAATTTTTTTGACTCTAGGTCAACGTGAAGTACCCTACAGGTTTTGATTTATTTGCGAGTATCAAAATAACGCATAAATTGCCGTATTTTTTTATTGCGTTGACTTAGAAGTTTAATTTTTAGAGCTCCAAGGAACCGAAGACCTACGTATTTGATATTAATTTCAACCTCATACCTCCACGCGTTCTTGAAAAAAGGGTATTTTAATGACAGACGGACGGACGGATGGACGCACAACGAAGTGATCCTTGGGTTACAATTTTTCTTACGGAGGTACGGAACCCCAAACAGTGTACAGTACATCATTGAAAGCTCAAAAAGTTTAGGGAAAATATTTCCCTTTAAATAATTTAATAACACGTTTTAAACAATATTACTTACTGTATTAGGTTTAGCTAGGTTTCAAATAGTTTCGCAGTTATTTAACCGCATTCAATTCTCTGCATCGAGTACTAGGCAGTTATTACTAAATACACACTTACTTATTAAGTACACGCAATCCTGATTAACTCTTTCAACTTGCGGCGAATACTGTTTTGTTTTATGGTGTGAAGTACTGGTTTTCGTCTTGTAAAGTTATGATAAAACTTGGCTAGAATGCCTATTATTGAAGAAAATATAAACAAATTTAGGCTAAGATTGCGTAAATAGTCGATAAATGTAATTCTTTGAATAAAAAATATATATACCTACACGAGATTCGCAAGGCTTTTTCTGTCATAACAAATTATGATAAAAACTGCTGTCAAAGATCATTTCTGAAGGCCTTACCTCTTTTAAACCTGTCTATCAAAAGCTCACAATAAAGTCAACGGGAAATTCTAGAAGAAATGGCGATTGAAAAAATACCAAGGATATTTTTGACAAAGGTTTGTCATATAGGATTCTTTCTGACAAGAAAACTATACCGTAAAATCGCTTTGTCCTTCCCATAGGTCCTTCTCAACTGTCAAAGGAAAAATGGAACGAAAATAGGGGTTTATGAAAGCGAATAGGAATATTATGTGAGTGACAGTTTGTTAAAGGTTTGTTGAACAGTTATAGAAATATTAAATTGAAGATGAAAATATTATTTTTATGAAGGGAAATAAAATATATATATTATTGATCACGGCGTAAGTAACAACACCATGATCACTCACTCGATTCAATATGTCTGCCATGGGTATTATTACCGCCAGTTTCTTTTGGAGTAGGTAATTAAGAGATTGATGTTTTGCATGAGCTATTAAAAAGCTGATGTTCAGTCCAATTATACTCATCCACTTACTTACTTTTCTCATCAGTGACATGAAAATTAATCAGCTCCTCCCAAAAATCAATATTCAATTAACATGAAGCCTCATTACTTGAACATTTTAAAACAACTCGCTCCAAATCGTTCGCTAATTAATCCGAACCCATTAAGCAAAGGCAAACTCATTAAAACCTCACAATAATAAATAATTAAAATTGATGCCGACACGTTAGGAGTCCGGTCTGTTATGATAAAGCCTTTATATAGAAGGGAAATAACTGTAATTTAACACCCCAAAGGGATTGTAAATCGTAAGTAATTTATATTAATAGCTTTAGATTTATGTTAGTTTTGGCTCGAGGTGCCGTTTGGGGACCGATCGTGTTGCTAATTAGACAACACTAGATCATAACGGATTGTTATGTTTTCACTGTTATTATGTATCAACGTGTTTATTGCTCTTTCGGTTTACTCTGCTAAAGGATTGGTTTATTGTAATAATGAGTTTTAAGGGTCTGCACTTCAAAAGGAAGCCGGAGCCTGCTTCAGAAATTGCTCGCATATCCAGTTAGTCACAGAGGTTTTTCTCACAAATTATGAGATAGTGGAATTCTCGCTTCTATCGAAAAAAAAAAATTATTTGGTCTTCATTTATGTACGTTGATTGTGAGTCTAGTTAGTATCTAAGATAACCCGACCTTGTACCGGTTATGTAGCTTACAGAACTGGGCACTTCATCAATCAGGATTCTCGGTTACTGGCCGACAGTCTGTTTGTCGTTTGGTTCACCTTAAGTAAAGTGACTACCACCGCAGACACAATGCACCTCGAACGTTAACCAACCCTCTACTGCTATGCCTTTAACTCTTCGACCGTGAGTACCATGTGTTATCAGTTAACATTACACATAGAAATCACGAGCACAAACATTGAAATACTGAGCAAACATTTATTGGCCATTCGGTTCGTGCATTGTGGCTACCAATTGTGTTCGCCCTATTGACCGGTATATGGAATTCTAACCTTCTAACATGAGCAGGGAAAGCTACCATCGATCTCTTTGCTGAAGTGGTTTGCGAATAATGTGCATATTTTCTTGGGTGATTTCCACTGAAAGTACGGATTAGTACATGGATTCCTCATAACTGTAACGACTGATTTTTGTGTCTATATTTATTGAAAATATATATGTGTTCTATTCTATTCTTTTATTCCTTTAATCTCTACTTGCAGTGGTATTGCTTGCTATGTCACTTAATCCAATTCCTAAATTACGAGTGTATGCTGTTTTATGTTTTGAAATTGCAACCCGCTACCCCAACATCATTTTTATTTTAAAACAAGCTCATCCCTTTACATTTCTTAAAGGATAATAAATCCCATTTAAAACCCTTCAGACACATTAGAATATGAAAATCGCTATGGTCCAACAATACTTTCACATTGCATCAAAAACGTAAAGCAACTAAATTTTGCATTAAATCCATCCTGGTTAATCCTTTTAACTGTCTTTTGAGAGGATCCCTTGAATTAACAAGGTTATTTGAGTGGCTTACGCCGCATCAGAGCTCCTGAAAACCTTAAAAATCCTAATAAATCTCAGATAAAATTCCAAAACATTGCCAGATGCGAAAAATGTACCCTTCAATTTTAATGTGGCGGAATTTATTCGTCCTGGTTCCGTAAATATTTTTTACTGTTTTATTTTGCATGATTTAACACCTAACTTAAAAATAATGTTGGCTTATCTTTTATTTTAAAATGTAAAGCTGTTTTTTTATGAAGCAGATTTTGAGAACCATTTGTCATATTATACGATATTGTGTCAAAGTGTGGCAGATAATATGAAACTATTTGGTATGAATTATTTTTGATTGGATAACAAAATATATCCTTCGTTCTTTTTTTGGACTGCGTGTTGTTTTAATGTTAATTTTATCTACGTTACATTAGTAGACAACGTAGATTAAAAACAGATTTAAAAATATTTTTTTTGTAACTTGACATGCATTTGATAAAAAAAAACAAAAATATATTTTACTTCCCATGCTTTTATTTACCAAAAATAAACGAACGCCGCGTGACAGCACCGTCTGACGAAATCGACGAATTATACAAAACTCGTAACCTGCGTACGGGAACCAAAAAATGCGAGCCTTTTTGAATAATCACAGTCATTTTGTAGATGCCTCGACACAACGCACCGGCGCGCGGCGCGGCGTAATCTTCGAGTTATTGCGTTAGTATTAACGAGTAGAATAAACATAGGAATATTTCAGCATAATGAGACAGTTTGTGGGGCTTGTGACGGAATTAGTTCAACTTGATGCGTATCACTGTTATTTTGCATGAGATTTGAGCATTATAATATGGATTTTGGAGACAATTACCTATTAGTTTTAGGTTGATTAAAGTTTCTGATTAAGCAGGATAATTTGATGAGACTTGATGCGTTTTAAATGCATTGCTGCATTTTTCCATTGCGTTTGTTTATTTTATTTTGGAAGAATTGACAAGATGAGGAAGAAGTGTTGGTTTTTATCGTCACAAACTATGTGAGTATAGCTCATGTAAAGAGCCAATCAGAAAGCTTCTAGCGGGTCTGATACCCACCTACCGTATTACCTGTTATTTTGAAACACAGAAATATCTAAAGAAACCCAAAACCTCCACTCTTGACCGCAGATAGCTCGAACAATTCAATAATATTTTCCAAAAATAGAACACGTAACTTTTATAATGAGACCCGATGCCCAAAATACTCGTACTACAACCACCCAAATTAGCCCAAGTTTATCCAACTTTCAAGAAATATTCATCTTCTACACGTACACAAATAATTCCCGAAACATTACTCTTAGGAGTGAAACATTATAATTATTCTGTTTCGCCAACAGTCGCGTCATGTCTCGTGTCAGGGTAATATGAGCACAGACAATGTCATATCAAGCGTTGTCACGACAGACTCTGACACTGAGATGCCACTTTGATCTTGTATCTTGTTGCTGTTATTGTTTTTGGAAAATATAATCCGTTTTGTTATCAAATGTTAAAGACAAAACACAAAGTCATTTATGTTCATGTGAAAAACATTTGAAATATTTCAGCTTCAAAGAAAAAACACTTAACTGAAATCTGGCTCTCTGTTCAACGATGCAGAAAGGCCTGACTAAGAAATACTATATATATAATACTCAACAAATATAGACTGACGTTTCTAAAATATTAAACCATCTGCATCAAATTGAAATAACTTGAATCCAATCCACAGTTTCTCGAAATTCAACCTTAAACACACAGTCCCAAAAATGTTTCTCAGCCTCCATTATAACTGAAGACATCAAACATCTCACAAGATGCGTTAATAAAACTGACGAACTGAAGGCACCGGGACCAGTCACTGCCATGGCGACATTTAGGTCATCAATCGATACCTCAGTTGACGCCGCAGTTACGTTAGTGGTAGTAAAAATTTGTAACGATGTCAAGAAGGGCTGCTGGTCGATTGACTCTGACCATTGGTTCTTTATGCCTTAAATACTAGAAATTAATTAATACTAATACTATTACTATCTGTGTTCAGGTTATTTTATTTAAAACAACGACGAGTATATAAATCTGTATCGATCTGTGGTTTCAAAGGTTAAAATTGCCAACTCAAACTCAATGCTTTTGTTTCAAGTAAACCATTTACATGCACATCTAAATTGTCAACGAGTCGGTCAGTCAGAATGATGATGCTAGTTGCCCATTCCAAAGCGTAGTAGTTTCCTATGGAGAACAACGGACCAGATCCTCCATGGACACTCTTTTAAATCATAATATAGGTAGTTACTATTTTTTACTTGTCAATAATAATTACTTACCTATTATAAAATAAATATTGTATAATTATGTTAGTTCATAGGACCACCCACAGCTATAAAAGTATAAAAAACGGTAATAATATCAAAATGTTATGGAACATTTCCAAAAACGTCTATATTTATAAACTCGGCACATAAACACCATATTATACTGCCATGTTATTTAACAAAATACACTCGTACTGTATACATTCGATTTGGCATTCGATAAGGATTAGATATCTTTCGAATTCCTCTCGAATACATTTCCTTTTTAGATATAACTCATATCACTAGAATGGGAATATTTGCCGGGAGTACAATATCGTTTGATATTCCATGTATGTGTCCTGCCCTGATTTCGAATGAGCATTGGCTTTTCACATCTTGAGCAGCTACGGGACACGTCTTCACACGCTTCCTGTTTAAATGTACTTTCTCTTGCCAATTTCTTGTGTATTGTGACTGTTTTTTATGTGGACTTATTTTATTCCCTTTTATGTAACATTGTTGACGTGTATTGGACTTAGTAGACAAAACATGAAAACTGACTGAAACTAGCATGCGAGCATTTTTTGTCAAAATATTTAAAATTTTCAATTCATATCAGTTACTTTTTTTTTTATTGACAACATCCACACAAGGTTTTCAGGTCCCGAACTAGGTAGAACCTGTACTACGGTAACCTGATGATTGATATACATACTTATATACATATACACACCCAGACACAGGTCAAACAGACATGATCATGCACACAAATGTTTGACTTGTCCGGGGATCGAACCCGGGACCAGCGGCTCAGAAGGCAGGGTCGCTACCAACTGCACCAACTTTCCCACAATCGGCATAACAATCTATCGATTGCCTTTGATTGATGGAGATTCCACTTTTCATTTTAAATTCGTTTGTTTTTCGGTCTCACATCTAGTACGCGATTACCACAATACCACACCTCGTCCTTCTTTTTAACGTTTATTTCCATTCCATTCTCTGACACTTCTAAGCCCCGCAACACACTCTATATTCGTGAAAAGGAATGTATCTTCGCATGATAAATGATAGCTCCTCTGTATGCATGGTTCACGCGCTTTTTTCATTCTGAGTGAGAACGACAGGCACTTCCCACAAGTAGTTCGGTCTGTTTATACTAACATGTGCCGGCTGAATGCTTGTCATATAGGTACAACATGTGTGGATGAGTGAATTGAAATGTAGAACAGGGAACAGGAATTTCAGAGTTTTTCACTTATGATTACACCGTCCTTCAAATATTATCGGAGGCATCATTTGATGCTTTTGTGTTTGCGTAGCAGTGTAAATCCTTGCCTGCGTAAAGTGGTAAGCTGATATCGTTTTCTGTATTATACACATGCTGACAAACGCGAAAAATAAAATATGATGCATATCAAATGTTGGTCCAGACAAAAACCCAGCTTACGGAAGAATCTACCATTTTAAACCACCCATCGGAATAAACGTATAAGAACTTAGTGCTTAAGATTCTTATGATGCAAAATAATTTTTCAATACACATACGATCCCAAAATTGAGCAGCAATATTCATTCATATTTTCCATTACTTTAACATTGGTGCCGATTCTCTTGTACAGACGCCAGCACATCAAGCTACTACAATCTGTCAAATTTCCTTAATAGATTTTCAACTTTATCGCTAAAGCATTAAGGTTCAAGGTTGATTGGGAAAATTTGACAGTTTCGGGTAGCTTGACCTGCTGGCGTCTGTACATCGAACTTAAACTAACTAAACTATCATTGAAATTCCTCACTTTTTTTGGCTATGAGAATCTTAAAGCTATTCTGCAAAAAAGAATCTCTAAATTTAAATATAATTTTGAGACTACTATTTTTTTTTAGAACCGGAGGCACGCTGGGTGGCAGCCTCGACGTGTTTTATACGGAATTTTTCACTTGTTGTATGGAAAAGATGAAAAATGATTACCTACATGTTGAGTTTTAGAGGTTTATGCGTTGTATAAAGGGGGTCGAAATGTTCATTATTTCTGCGATAGGACACACTGTTTTCGAGATTTAAGCAAAAGAAAAGAAAAAAGGTAGTGTTTTTTCATCTGAAGTCGAGGTGTTGGTATAAAATTTAATTCATGGCACCAAATTTTATACATCACCTTTTTAATCGCGATAATGAAATAGTCAGAGTTAGTTAGACAATCAAAAGCAAATTCAGAATAGCAAAATTTGCCATTTTCACAAAGTTGATAACTCAGCGCCATCTTAGTGCTGTCAAACTAAAATGTAGGTAAGTTGTGGCACTTTAGTAAATTTCAGAATCGGAAATAGTCGCGTCGCGTCGTTTGATAGCAATAAACTAAATTTGAGTGATTTTTAGTCTGGTTTAGGGTATTTTGTGACAAGAGAATCAGCACCATACTTGAGTGTTAAATACTTAATAAGGTACTGTGATGTTATTTTAATAGACGCTTAGAAGTAATAAAGGCAAGTTCGTCCTTTGAAGAAGAGCTAAAGTTTACGCCAAACATACACCAGGTTCATGTTTGCGTATAGGCAAAGTTATAATGAGTTACAACCTTCTTATTTGTTTGTGTATGTTTTCGTGACTTTTCTTCCCTTCGAAATATTACTTTGTAATAAGAAGCGAATTCTGCAGAATTACTGCAGTTTTAGTTCGTAATAAAGTTTGTTATGATATGACAGGGAATGTTGGCACTGGTATATTACATTTTAAACTTAAATTGCCTTTATTTTGACTGAAAATAAGTTTAGGTTAAACTTTCTGCTGCTATTATTTCGAAGACTTTAAATCTCAGTAACCCACAGAATTTCTTCAGTAGCAACCAATTAAAATTATATTGAAATTTACATGATGGTTACACGTGTTAGTGCCATTTATAAAGGTCTTACCGACAAAAAAAAGGCGGAGGTTCCCGAGGCGACGGCAATATTGTTTCACTATTTTCTCAGTTATCAAGCAAAAGTAAATACGTTTATGCACCTACAGTATACATGAAATGACATAGCCAGAGCGTCACGTCGTTTACCTCTCATTAGAGTAAACGTGAGTAACATGCAGAATTGCGGAAGTCAAGTCCTTATTTCATTACGAGTAGCACATAATGAATATTGACGTATGAAGCTGGAGTTTCCCAAAATGGTATCCGACTATTTATTTATTCAGCTTCGTATCTCTGGAGCTTGATTCTTTGGCCGTGAGTGTACAGGTATATTGTTATTTAGGGATGCAGCATTTTACTTTTAGCCTAAACTGTTCACGGAGCGCGGAATTGCCAATACGATAAGCGTCGACCAATACCCGACCGACTACGGTAAGGCATTGACAAAGGATATATTTTATGGAATAATAATAGTACAATAGTAGATTTAGAACTGAAGCATGCTGCCTTTGTGTAGGGTATCGACTTACCCACAATATAATAACTGCCGAAAGAAGAAAGCCAGTAACCTATTGGCTTCCTTTTTGCCTTGATCAGAGAGATAAAGATATTTCAAAAGTGATTTATCGTACACTTACACTAACAGCACTGTGTCAGTGACTTCGTCTGCCCATTATTCTCTATTCCGTAGAAATTTTAAAAATCCAGCTTTCTAGGTCGAAGGGTCGAAGCGTCGATGAGTCAGTCAGCGAGTGAGTCAGGAGTTTTCTTTTTATGTGTACTGGTATCAACCTAATTAATGTATAAGGACTCAATAAGCAGCCTTGTACAATGTATATTCATGTTTCGCTTCTACATTTATTACTTGATATGGTTAGCTCATGTAAAATGAAGTAGTTTTTTGTGTCCAAAAATTTGGGGCAGCCTCGGTCTAGTTTTATGATGTTTTGATCGGACGGAACAAAACGTCATGACAAAAACTTTTATAATTATGAAAGTTAAGGAAAATAAGATACAGAGTAAGTCAATACCTAGAATATTCCTTCGTAGAAGAATATTATGTTTAGAAATGAATAAACGTCAGTAAAAATTAACTACATGTAGAAGTTAAAGCGATCGATTTTAAATAAATCGAAAGAAAAAGCGAGAAAAGATTCACAACTAAATTTCAAAGAAAATAAGAGACACAGCCGCAAGTCAACAATCAATAATGCGTATAACGATGAGCTCCTCATACATTTCTAAACCAAACTACGGCCGAACAAAATCAAAGCACTTAACAAGCCCTATCCAACTAAAGATATTGCCCACCATAAATTCACTTAGTTGGTGGAACATCGTAAACTTTTTACATCGCCAACAACTTACGGTGTTATAATGTAAATGAGTTCTCTAACTCTTCTGTCCCTAAATCTCCGCAATTTACGGCAGAAACGTGACAGGTTAATCTTAGTTGATCGCGATCAGGAGAAACTTGTAAATAATGTGTGGTTTGACTCATAAATACTGGTAAACAAGACAGTTCAAATCTCGAAGTTTTGGTAGAAAAAAATCGCAAAACGATCGAAACTGTTTGTGAAATTTCGGTTTCACGTTATAAGATTGTGATTTAGGTAAGCCTTTAAAATTGGATACATTTTAGAGAGATATTTATTCAGAAAATTGTTAGCTTTTTTGAATATAAATGTATCTACTGCGTTATATACTCAGGTAGTTATTATACGGCGTCTTTGCTTTAATAAAGTTAGTCGGTACCAGAACTATCAATCACTGCCAGGATATTAACACTTGAAGCAGTCGATATTTCGGAAAAAATGTTACGAAAGCTCGAATCTCTCATTCATCACCCTCGAACTGAAACTGTGTATAACAAAATATATTGATGGTGTCAAATTAATATCTATTGAAATGAACCAAAATAGAAGCCTTCAATCATAATATTAATAACCTTTAATAGCTGCTCATTACAACTTCTTCATTAAAAGTATTTCCATTAACTTGTTCACCTTGTATAACGTGAATTAATTGCACGACCATTCCCATTATCTTCAATAGTATTGATAACGTTAAATGCTCCTGCAGGCCTTACTAGTGCTCTCTAAATTGTCCTAGTTTAATCGTGGGGAATAAACTTGAACGTGCCATGTCACAAACAACTTTTGAGAATTATTCCGCTGCAAGGATTTGCTTTATAACGCAAACTTTTCTACTTAGTCCGGTCTCATGCATTCTTAGTGTTGTTCGCATCTTGAGTTGTACAAACCGAGTCAGTGCTTATGCACCATGTCTTACTCTTGGCCCGGAATGTTCAAGCTATAAATCAAAATTATAATTTTAGAATTTCTTTGCTGGAGGAATATTTGCATGTTATTTATTTATTTATTACTGTTAAGGCACATCAACAACACAAACACAAACATTTACAAATAAAAGAGAACAGAGACATGGATTAGTCTTTACGTCAATAACAGATGTGCACAGCATTCACAACAAAATAGAAGAAGAAAAAAAAGACAGTATTCGCGTTACAAAAATAAATAAAAAAAAAACAAAACAACATATGAACAAAAGCCCTAGCTGTTGTTGTGTTTACTTGGTCTTGAATAACATATTGTGTTTTCTTGTATTAAATGTTCCACTTAAAAGTGATCTTTGAATATTATTTAAAGGCTCTTTGACTACCTCGTTGGTCTAGGGGTTGCAAGCGCTACTACTAAGTAAGTACGCTGTACAGAGGGGCAATTCCCGTATATTTAAGACCGTTCGCATTCTAATCTCAGTCTCAATCTGTCAAAAATACAATCAATTTACATACATTTTTGACAAGTTTTTGACATTGATTGTCGCTGAGATGAGATTGGACTTGAATTTGAACGTATTTTATGTACGAGAATTGGCCTTCTGGTACAGCGTCCTAACAATTGCTTGCTCCACCAGACGACGTCATGACGTCAGCGCCGGCTGTCGCTGAAAACCAGCACTGGGGCTCTGTCTTGCATAGGGTGGCAACATAATGCTGAGCTATAGCCGTTTTGCGTGAATGTGACGTATGTTATTTTTTGCGTCATGTTTACCGCAAATAAACGCATTTTCTTTCTTTCTTTCCTATCTGGAATTTCTCAGTAGAAGCCCAGAGTCTAGATTTGTACCCGGTTGATTGCAACAGGCTCGCCCCTATTATATCGGACTTCAAATAATTGGCGAAATATGGGTGTACTATAGGTACACCTATGCCCAGCCGTTTGAGAAAATAAGGCGTGATATTATGTTTAAAAGCATTCGTGTTTTGTTTTACTGAGTGGTTATGAACGTTAAAGTTACCTCAGATCAATACCATTAGCCATTCTATTTGCCAAACGAATGCTCTATTAGTCCATTCCATTTGTATGAAGCCATCAAAGTAACCACTGTTTTACCTTCATCGAATAATCACATGTACCTATCACATTACATTTGTTCGGAAACGTTTTGAAGTATCACATAAAATCGTTTTTATTGTCCATACAATACTCATTTTTATAGTCTGTTTATATGAGCCGGAGTGAAGAATGGATAGGCTTATGGAAGGATGTTTGGCGATTTTATATTTATTGTTGGTAAAATATCATATATTTATGGAAATTATTATTGATGTATATTCCTTTTGTCTAAACGTCAGGTGTTTGGAAACACCAACTACTAAAATATAAATAAATGGGTTTTTTATTCATTTGATATTTTTAAATCAGATTGATGTCGATATTCTACCTAACTTGATGATTATTTTGAAGACATGCATGGGTTTAATGGCAGATATACAGGGTGTATCAGAAATTTGTGGTCACGTTTAAGGACTGAACTGAACAACAGAAAAGTAATCAGCTGTCCCATACAAAACGTCAATACGTTGGTACTCGATCCAAATGTATGGGGCTGTTGATATTTTTTTCGCGATTACGATAAATAAAAATAAATAAATAAATAATTTCTTTATTTCAGTTTAAGTTATCACATTACAAAATCCATAGACTAAGGGCATTTAAGGCTTTTAACTAGGTCACAATAATTTTAATGATGTTGATGCCACGGAGAAAGTTGGTCAGTTTGATGGTCTGTACCACATCCATAAATATGAACAATCATTTCTGATATACGTTGTATTGAAAATCGTATAAAAACCGGTTTGTTTAGGTATTATCAAGATCTCGATGGTATTATCTATTTTGTATGCCTTTTGGCGGGACATAGCATGGACCAACCGTTTTTGTATAACATCTGTATTATTGTACCCTATGTTCACAAAATGAATTTGAATTTTAGTATTGTTTTTCTTTTGTTCTATAACATTATTTGTTCAATGATATATTCTTACTGGACGCAGTCTCGTTAGCCATCATTGGCTGTAGACTAAATAATCCAAAACGACATTGTTCAGGTTTTAGAAACTCGTGACCATTTTTATCAACGTCACGTTTGTTATACTTTTCACAAAGAACATTATATGTTTGGCTTTGGTTACGATGTGTGAACATAATGCAATTTTGTTTACCCATTTTCTTTTATATTTTTTATATATTTACAGACATTAGACTCGCATTAAGTAAGGCAGGGCCCGAAGTGAAGGGAATCTTGTTTCGTCAGCATTAACATTAAGACAAATTGGAAAAAAGATTGTAGGCCGAAGAAATGATAGGATTTGGCTGTCTCTTTGAGTAATCACAAGCTCTCTTTTATTTCCTTTTCCAGAATTATTTTTACTACTTCATTTGGATTAGTTAAATTGCAACATCACTTTTAAGTATACAGTTCGTCATTTTAATGGACGTTTTAATATGTCTCCAATTCAGAAACTATAATATAGGTAAAGGTTTTCTTTAAAACAAGAAAATAAACAGACAAACGCAGTGAATCTTCGAAAATAACCAACTGATAATACAAAACGAACTTAAAAAAATACTTTAACAACAAACCACATTCGTACGTTTCCACTTCATTAGCAACAACTGAAACTGTGCAAGCGGAATGTAAGAAACCATGTATAGGTGACAGCGACAAAGAACAGATAGAAGAGACATAGGTAGCGCCGTTTCTGTGGTACATAAAGAGCTGGAACACAATACAATTTCTGCCTCGGACGCCTCCAACAATACACGTCGTCCTTTTCAGGTCACTTCCAGTTGTAACATGTTCAACAAATAATTATGCTTCATGTATTGTGTGAAAAAACGTTTGTGTAACTCAGCCCGGTAAACGAGTTTATTCAATGTTGGAATTCGTAATTTAATTTTTTTTTTGGTCGTTATGTTTTTGTGTTTTTGGTGTGTTTGTAGGTACATTATTATGATTTAAAGTTAGGATGTATCATTTATAAATTCCTGTATACAGAGTGGCAGATTCTGGACCACCAGAGTTGAAATTTTTCGTCTGATACTAAACAAAAATTGCTGCTCCATACATTTTGACCGCGTAGGTGACTTTGCACTTTTCTATGAAACAGCAGATGTTTTATAATGGGACAGACACTTTTTTTTTTTCAATGATGTACGAGTATGTTTCGAGGCTGAAAGCTTCGAACATAGTTTTCATATTCATCACATTGTTTTTAATTCATTATTTGGTCGTGATTTTTCATGTGGTTTAAGACGACATACAGCTACACTAAACACAGTAATAAAGTGAAATGAGCCCCACAAAATCCGCTATTTTGTGGGGCAATGTTGCCCGCGCCTTTTTCTATTGACCCAAAACTGTGCCATAAAACACAAGTGATAGACATAAAAAATCACTATATTTATAAAATAGTTTTAAGTGTGGTGCAATAGACAAAAATCTGAACATATTTTGGCATTTCAAAACATAATTTAGTTGAGGCCTTACATTCTTGAGACATATTTTTTTAATTCGGTATCAGCATCTGCGAAATTAATTTAAAAGGATTATAATATAATACATGAGTTAAAAACAACGATGTGGTTATATAACTTGGATAATATAACAGGATGTTTAAAGTAAACCTTAGCATATAACTTGGGAACCACGTGCTGGGTAGATAATGATATTAGAATCGCGTCTTAGAATAACTTAGCGAACCCCTGCTTATTACACATTCCCTTGGAAAAGGACTTCTGTACTGCAATGTAATTAGCTTCCAAGAAATTTTATGTGAGTGCCCGTAGTTTCATAATCATTATGTTCTAGGGACAGGTATTTTAGCTGCCGAAGTATTTCAATTAAAACGATTCATTAAAATGAATCGTTTCTGCATACTTACTCCTACACTATTTTGCTCGGCGTCGAAATAGGGTTCATGAAAAACTAAAAGTGGTTTAAAAAACATTTGAAACGAACCATTCAAATAACTCTCGGGAAAAATATTTAACGAATTATGCTGTTCCGAACAAAATAGACTTATATAAATGTTGGACAGCTATTAAAAAAAAAAGATTACAAAAAAACATTGAAAAATGTATAATAATGGTTCTGAATTAAATGAATACTTAATAATATTTTAACAAAAACTTTTCTTTTACAGATGTAACCGCAACGCTTTCCTGTTGAAATAAAACATCAGAAGATAAAATTCTCCTTCGAAAGAACGATGTCGATTAAAAAGTCGGACGTTATACAAAGAACGATGAGTGTGCCGAAGGGTTTTTAGTGAGAAATTGTGAAAAATAGAAAGAGTGAAGATGTCGGTTAAAGCCAGCGTTGGTTAAACAAAAAGGAGAAAAATGGCCTTCAAAGGATTCTGTGGCGAAGTGATCGGCTTTTTCCTGGCTGTGGCTTTTTGCATCATATGTCCCGAATATGGTGAGTCTAGCTGCTAGTTTTGCAAAGTTTTGTTTAAAATTTCAGAGCGGATTCCCTAGGCGCATTGTTTACTGATCGAGTGAATTAATTTGAATAGTTTTGTTTTGAAATGTTAAAGTGAAGCGTTTGGCAATGTGTTTTTATTTTGATTGAGTAGGCACAACAAGTTTAACATGTATACATATCAAATAGTTGCAATACAGTGAGATCATTGCGTAATACACTGACAGTGGCAATTCCTTTTGTTTTGAGAGTTTAACAACATTCATTGCGTTACTACGTTGTTGAGCCGAGGAATTTTTCAAACATGTGCTGCGGGTTAGCAATTTCCTTCAAAATCTTTCGGATTGTGATTGAAACCTTCACCCTAATTATGGTGAAGGTCTACTCGGTTATAAATATCGGTTCTTACCCTCTGTACTTTTTTTCTCGAAATATCCAATAACATTACATTTTGACATATTTCATTTCATTCTCTACCACCAGATTTCCTCGGAAAAATATTTTGTAAGCCAAAACAAGCCTTACTAAAAATAACACATAACTGCAGATCCCGGAAAGATTACAGAAATCAAAACGAATCTTTATCCCCTGAAGGCATTCGTCAAAAGGCTTTGAATGTGAACTAAAGATCAAAACTCGGGATAAGAGTATTAAACCCACATGGTTCTTTATTTCCGGATCCACCCGCAGATGTCAGACCGTTGTCATGCCGAACAAAAGCAATGTCATGTTCTGCCAAACAGGTACTTTGTATCTTTATTCTTCGTGTGGTAAGCAGAGCGTCTAATTCTTTTGAAGCTGCGGTTAAATGTTCTTTACGATTGGAGGTGCAATTTTTAGCCCAGTGATGACGGCTCCGACTTACGAGATGGAGGTCGTGGGTTCAAACCCGGACAGGCGCTTTACTTTATGTAAATATTTTCATAGCCACTGCTCTCAAAACGGCGAAGGAAAACATCGTGAGGAAACCGACATGTCCTAGAACCAAAAATTTGAAGACATGTGACATCTACCTGCACTGAAATCTCTCACTCTGCATATCTCACGTGAAACGGTCACTAAGAGGAGGCCTGTGTCCCAGCAGAAACATTATAGGCTTATATTATTATTGTTATTATATAAATATATATTTCACTATTTAAAATTATTTATGGTTGCTATTTACCTTGAGGTATGATATTGTGGAATAAATTCAGTAACGATAAGTCTGTAAAAAGACTACTGAATACAAAGAATAAAACAAGAATGAAATTATTTTCCAAAATATGAACAAAAGCAATGTGATATTCTAGCCAAACATGTACTTTATATCTTTATCCTTCGTGGTCAGCACTGCTTTTAATGCTCTAGAAGCTGCCTTCGATCAAGACGTTGATCGAAGGCAGCCGCGGTTAAATGTTTCGTTTACGATTGGAGGTCAGTTTTGATGTGAATTCAACGATTTATGTGCGATAGTAGAGACAATATTTTAGGTTAAAATATTTCGTTCATTTGCGAAAAGCTTGACATAATTCAAAAAGAGCAATTTTTGGGTATGGTGATTTTGCAGATTTTTTAGTTATGTCACCCTTTTTGCCAATGAGTGATTTATGATTATTTTTGTACTTGGCGCTTTATTAGTACAGATATTTGGGAAGTCTTTTAACGTGAGCCTTCGTTTTCAAACTAAATAGTTTATGTATATTTCGGTAAAATTGGTTATACCTATGAAAATAGGTTCAGAACGAAAAATTTCCTCTACTAAATTAATCGAAATTACAAACAATAACATTAATTATTCTGTTTGCGTCAAATTTCCACATACTTTACGTATGGCCCTTTTTGTATAGAAGAAAATCTGATATAATGATAATAGTGACACAAATCCACTTTAATATGATATGAGACAACATCCACACAAGGTCTTCAGATTCCGAACTAGGTAGAACCTGTACTACGGTAACCTGATGACTGATATACATACTTATATACATATACACACCCAGACACAGGTCAAACAGACATGTTCATGCACGGAAATGTTTGACTTGTCCGGGGATCGAACCCGGGACCAGCAGCTCAGAAGGCAGGGTCGCTACCAACTGCACCAACCGGTCAGTCATTTGTAATGTAAGCTAACAAAGCTGGGCCAAAAGATGAAAATAAACGTCAATTAACGTTTATTGAATAACTTCATTGAAACACTGAACTTTATGAAAGATTAATAGGAAACGGTTAATGAAAAATTAATTGTACTGGATTGCAATAAAAGCAGGACATTTTTTTCAATCGAAATATGAGAGTGAAATCGATATAACATTAATTCCACTGAATTGCAATTCACTTCACATAACTGAAAATATTGGAAACGGTTACTAACATGCTTTAGTTGTGTAAAGGTTGATTTGTTAGTTTGGTGGTACTCTTTACTAAGTACCTACTATTTTGGTAACGATAGGATTTTCAACGTTATGAAACTGTAACACTAAAACTATAACGTTATAAAATGAGGTATTTATAATATGCAAAGTCAAAGTCGAATTATTTATTCGTAAATATGCATTTAAGTACAAAAATGTAATTAATATTATATGCCCGTTGCATATACAACGTGTAACTGAACAAACGCAAGTCCTGAAAGTAGTTTGCTCATAATTGACTACTGAATCGATTTCAATAACTATTAATATAGGTTTTTTTTTTTAATTTTATGTATTTATTTTTTATTTATTATGGGACAATAAACAGCTACAATATAAAAACTTTACAAATAATAATAAAGGCTCATAGGTAGTATTAGCAATATTGCAGCCCACTACATTATCCGCATGTTAACAAAATTAAGATAAGGTAAAAAGTGCCACTAGATTAGCATTAGTCAGATATATGAAATAAAAAAAAATATTATCAAAATACAATTTTTTTTTATAGATTATACAAAAAAAAAAATTGACAGTACAATACAATTCATTAATAAAAATAATTAAAACGGTTGAAATAAATTTAGAATAAAGGATTCACACTATTTCTTATTAGCATTAGATAAGATTTTAAAAACATTGGACTAAAATTTCGATTTGGAATATATACAAAAATATCAATATCAATGAAGTGGTGATTATAAAATTCCATCATACGACGAACAGGGCAACGCAATCCTGAATTAGTCCGACAGGTATTAACAGCGAACAATGTACTGTCGACAAAGTTGACGCATGACTACCTTAAGGCTTATATTTCTTTACAGCGACTAGACCCAACCCCCGCCATAACTAATTTGACCAACCAGTCAAGGAAGGAAGTACCAAATGTTCTTTGTTCTTTTAATTAAAAAAAACTATTTTTATTTACAAAATTGTGGGCGGGGGACTGAGCATGGTAACTTCGTGCAAACGAAAAATGTTTAAAAGTGATCATGTGTCGACTTTGTTGATGGTACCTGCACGGACACTACGCTTATTTACAGTGCGGGGGACCACATAACATAACTTACTCGTGAGATCAATTGAATCGAAGTGATTATGAACAAATACCATGTAGTATATTAGCTTCTTGAAACTTACGGCTAGATTCTAATATTCGGCCATAATTTTTTATTAATTTGATTAGAACAGGTGTATAGTTCTAACATTAAATTGATACCTACTAAAAAGCTTCAGGCTACCCGTAACGATTGTCGAAGATCTGCGAATGTCAGCCGATATCAACAGCTTAACGTGCTTTTTGAGGCACGGAGGAGTCTCGATAAATAATGGATGGTAACCCATCCACGAACCGACTGTGGCATGCGTAGCTTAACCTTCGTCTGACCCGTGCGGCTGCTATTAAATAGAAAAATAAATAAATATGAGACAACATCCACACAAGGTCTTCAGGTACCGAACTAGGCAGAGCCTGTACTACGGTAACCTGATGACTGATATACATTCTTATATACATATACATACCCAGACACAGGTCAAACAAACATGTTCATGCACACAAATGTTTGACTTGTCCGGGGATCGAACCCGGGACCAGCCGCTCAGAAAGCAGGGTCGCTACCTACTGCACCAACCGGTCAGTATTATTTAATAAATTACATTAAGGGGCTGACAACAGCTAAAGCGCGGTCACTGTCGGACTGCATAGAAAAGAAAGAGAAGCGCGATGACACAAAGCTGGTAATTTATTGCAAAATATGCTATTTACAGAAAATCTATTAATTGGACTAAAAAATGAAAACACTATCACGTTAATATATTGCTTGAAGAACAATCTGAAAAAAAAAACTAGAATGATTGCATGTATGAGTATATAGTATGGTTTTTAATCGTTAAAATAAATTTTTAGAGATGTCTTCGTGACTATTTTCTATCGTACCAAACTAGTATTATGTATTATGTTTTCAACACACTATCTAAATAGCATTATATCCTAAAGAATATTATATATTTTTCTGATTTTGTTTACTGCAGTGGATAATATTCTTTTCGGCAATAAAAAACTTGCATTTAGGTCATATAGTCCCCTTAAAAGAAGTTACGAATCGGTTGCTTACAATCGGCCTTATTAGAATGCTAAAAGTCACCCAAAGGGCAATGGAGAGGGCTATGCTTGGAGTTTCCCTGCGTGATCGAATCAGAAATGAAGAGATCCGCAGGAGAACCATGGCAACCAACAAAGCCAGAAGAAACCAAACCAAACTTAAATGGCAGTGGGCAGGTCATATTGCTCGCTGAACAGATGGCCAATGGGGCCGAAAGGTTTTGGAGTGGCGACCGCGTACCGGAAGACGTAGCGTTGGAAGGCCTCCCACAAGGTGGGCATCGGCCCTGAAGGTCCGGTGAAGGTCGGCGTGAAGGTCGCAGGAATCCGCTGGATGCGGAAAGCGTAAAACCGGTCAAAGTAGCCGTGCTTAGGGAGGCCTACATCCAGCAGTGGACGTATTTCGGCTGAAATGGTGATGGTGATATTGAAGCTACGAATGTGCTTGTAAATCCATTATATTACTGCTAAATACGTCTTAATATGACGACGACGATAACCTATCCAAAAATCCTACGGGAACGTACTATCGGGACAAAAAAAAGTATCCCATGTCCTAATCAAGGTCGTGGTCTATTCAAGTGCCAAGTTTCATACAAATCCGTTGAGCCGTTTTAGCGTGAAAGCGCAACAAACAAACAAACTCACTTTTGCGTTTATAATATTAGTTACGATTAGGATTGTTAGTCAAGCTGAACCGTCACTGCGTCATGACCCTCATATTTTAGTTTTCTACTATTTACGTGTTCCGAACCATTAACCAACTCCGCTTAATTATTCATGTGTTTACTAAACTTTACAGCACGCCACGGTACCGCTCCGCAACTCCAAGCCGTCGTCGGTCCGGGCTGACATTCGTAGATCGACAGTCATTACGGGTAGTCGGTTCTGTAATGATTCACCAAACCACCATTGACAAATTTTTAGTTTACAACCAACGTTTCGTATATTAGTTATTTCACAAACAACTTATTCCGCATAATATCTTTTATTTTATAAACACTCGCTTTACAAACATTTTGTTGGCAAATGCTTCTCTTTACAAATGTTTCGGATAGTATTTAATCATATAAACATTTTTCATTTAATATTATGTATCTTTTGGAAAAATCAGGCTTATACTAAATATCGTTTTATAAACCAGTCAAAAAGTGATTACAACGGTATTGTTTTGCATAATTTTATCGAACTAAGTACAAATAATCCTGACTGACTGTAATTTCTATTTCGGTCAAATAATTTACAACCAAGTACTGAAGTTCTTTACACTATAATAAAGTATTTTTTATATATAATCTAGTTATTTTTGGCACTCGCCAGTCGCTGCCGCGGTACCGCTCGCTTCGCTCGCTCGGCTCGTGCGTAGAGGGTCACAGTTTTAACCTAACCTAAACATTTTTTTTAATTATTAACCTAATCTTTAATTTTTAGGAATTTGCGTAATAATAAGTCAATATGTAAAACATTTTTATTCCAAACGTTGTTTTATGAGGTGAAATGAAAAGAAAAAAGAATTGTTTGTAAAATACTTAATAGGTTATTAAAAAAAAGTTTATCGGATAATTATTTTCTTAAGTGAGTTATTTGGCAAACTTGTTTTTTAGGGTTCCGTAGTCAACTAGGAACCCTTATAGTTTCGCCATGTCTGTCTGTCTGTCTGTCTGTCTGTCCGTCTGTCCGTCCTCGCTTAATCTCTGTGACCGTTAGCACTAGAAAGCTGAAATTTGGGACCAATATGTGTATCAATCACGCCGACAAAGTGCTAAAATAAAAATTGGAAAAAAATGTTTTATTAGGGTAGCCCCCCTATATGTAAAGTGGGAAGTGTTTTTTTTTTTAATTTTAACCCTAATGTGTGATATATTGTTGGAAAGGTATTTAAAAATGAATAGGGGTTTACTAAAATCATTTTTTGATAATGTCAATAATTTCGGAAATAATCGCTCCAAAAGTAAAAAACAAAGCGTCCCCCCCCCTCTAACTTTTGAACCATAAGTTTAGAAAATACGAAAAAAATCTGAAAAGTAGAACTTTATAAGGACTTTCTAGGAAAATTATTTTGAACTTGGATGGAAACAACAGATGGAAACTGCAGTTAACCAATATAATTTGGTCCCTGAATCGTATGAGCGCCTATACAATCCAGAGGTCAAGTTTCATTTGCCCGTATTTTTTTTTTAACTTCGTTTACATAATATTTTATTATCCTGAACGTATCTTTTTTCAAACAAAAAAATAATTATTAAAATAGGTTCTCGCAATTCAAAATTACCATCGAAAACTTCTGGCACGTCTTCATAAGTGGGAACACTTATTGTGACGGACGGGAAACTACGGAACCCTACACTGAGCGTGGCCCGACACGCTCTTGGCCGGTTTTTTTTTCTATAATCATGAAATAACAAACCATGTTTTTGCCAATCGTTGGTTGTCAAGTAATTTGTAAATTAAATATTTGGTGAACTGACAGGATACCCGCGTAGTCACCTTGTCCCTTCCACCTACAACTTGTCAGCCTTCAAAGCACAAGAGCACCATAATACAGGAGAAAAGCCTAGTGTAGGGCAACGTTTAACAAAAAAAAATAGTTTTTTTTTAAAGAGTTTACTGGAATCATCTGATCACACTCGTTCCATCGTAAACCTCATCCATCGCTTTCCATGAGGTGAGATCGAGATCAAGAGCAGACCCATTAAGCAATAACAAAAAACAACTAAATAAAACTGCCTAGCTTTTTCCAGTCTAATCGTAAACAGC
Source organism: Brachylomia viminalis (assembly GCA_937001585.2). Lineage (NCBI taxonomy): Eukaryota > Metazoa > Arthropoda > Insecta > Lepidoptera > Noctuidae > Brachylomia > Brachylomia viminalis. The sequence continues at coordinate 20,421,983 of OW443299.2, forward strand.
TGAATAAAAGTATTTTACATGGAGCGACTGCATGTCTGACCTCCACAACCAGTTACTGAGTAGCACAATGCCCCTGAAAAGACTAGTTGACAGACATTTAGGCTTCTGTTCTTTTGTAACGACTGGCAAAGATCTACGAATGACAGCCGGGACCAACGGCTTAATATACTTTCCGAGGCACGGAGGGGTTTCAATATGTGTTGCATGGTCACCTATCTATGAACTGACCGCGGCAAGTATTGACCTTCAATTGACCCCTGCGGCTGTTAGTTTAAAGCCACGAGCCCTTCACCCCTTTTGCGTAATATGTTTTATTAAAACGTTACAATGACCTTGCCTAGCAAAACAATAAAGCAACGAATATGGAACCTCGCATTTCTATATCAGCGAAGTAAAACCGCCATTGCTTTTGCATTGTTTTTGGTTTGGGTTGGTTGTTGTTGCCGAACCCTACAATCGTGGTTTGATCCCGAAATTCGGCAAGGCCACATCAAGCTCCTAAGTTTTACTAACTTTACCTCTAGTATTGTACGAATGCTGGTGGTGAACGGTTCAAAACTACCCCTAACACGTATGCCGTTATTGGGTAAATAAATACAAGTAGTTATTGTATTGGATTCGGGTGGCAGCACTGAAAAAATAGATTTTGCTGGGCTCGTTCTAATCGAAGTAGTTTTGTAATTTGATCCTGTTAGAAAATTGAATTGGAAGGAATACTGAACTGTTCAAATATACTGACTGGAAACTAAGATAGATCATATAAAGATTTAAAATATATTTTGCTGAAAATAAGCGCCTTGTAACTATAAATGCTACATAATGAATTAACGTCGAATGATTAAGTTCATTTATTTGGGCTAAGTACCTAAGATAATTATATTACGGACTCGTAGAGATAATTAAATGCAGCAGCAAATTCCCCTGACTTGTTTGTGATTTTGTTTACAAATATTTGTGTCATACTTTATTTTACTCTTTTCACATTTAATTTAGATCAAGCAGAAAAGAAAAATACAATAATCATAATATAATGAAAACCAACGGAAGAAAGGGAACGGAATGACTTTAAGGTGGCGGTACCCGACGATTTGAAACGTCCTATATTTCTATGTAGGACTTTTACAAAGTGCACATATGAATCCGTCTGCTAACAACTGAAGAAAGAAGAGAGAAGAAGAAGCTACTAAGAAAGAAGCCTTTTATCAACAAAAGAAGATGATATGGTAAAATAATTTTCATAACTAAAGTAATTACTTTTTTTCCGGTGACATACAGCAGATCAGTGTAAAAATTTTTTTAATATTTAGTTAAGTAGCCTTTATTAATATAAAACTTTTTTCTTTGTAAGAACATTGAACCTAGCTATCAAATGCAGGCGGCGTGCTATCTAGGTAAATTATGTAATTAAAAAAATAAAATTATGATCTATAAAAGCTCATGAAAAAGAAAAAATACGACCTATTTCAAAAGCCTTGTAATTGGAATAGCCCAATCTTATGTAGCATCGTTAGTGACGTATATAGTACCAACCTATGACTATCTGCCTACCTATTGCCCCACTGGAGGGCTTTGGCCACTTCCCATACAAAGAAGGCACGAGCATTGATCACCACACTTGCTCAAGACGTATTAGCAATTTCAGACTTATATACACTATAATTCAGGTTTCCTCACGATGTTTTCCTTCACCGATGTCAGTAATGTTACTTACCCGTATTGGAACCAAAAACCTCGTGCATGAGAGGCCAGAGGGGCAATTCCCGTATTTTTAAGACCGTTCGCATTCTAATCTCAGTCTCAATCTGTCAAAATTACAATCAATTTACATACATTTTTGACAGGTTTTTGACATTGATTGTCGCTGAAATGAGATTGCGACTTGAATTTGAACGTTTTTTAAGTACGAGAATTGGCCTACAGAGGGGCAATTCCCGTATTTTTAAGAACGTTCGCATTCTAATCTCAGTCTCAATCTGTCAAAATTACAATCAATTTACATACATTTTTGACAGGTTTTTGACATTGATTGTCGCTGAGATGAGATTGCGACTTGAATTTGAACGTTTTTTAAGTACGAGAATTGGCCTACTAGTCTAAAACACTGCGCCATCATGACGATGGTGACGTAAAATAATACCATAATGGCATAGAGCTTGTCAACAGTTTAGAAATAAGTTTCCAACCCATCACGTTCCATCGTCATTAATTTACCCTTCACTGAATCTAACAAATTGACGAAAGATTTTTCTTTTCATTGTTGCCTAAGCCTTCTTACATCCACTTTTACAACTTGCAGTTAGCAGCTGACATATTTTTATGACTTTAGCTGAATACGATATATCGTAAAAGACGTGGAAGTATTGCTTTAGTAAATATATCGAGATTGGGTGACCGTGTTTTGCGAGATTTTAGAAGTCATTTACAGAATGGCCGTGACTGGTCACATTTGAATATTTTCTCTTTCCTCAGTTTCATGAAACTAAGGTAACTAACTTTAAAGTGTAAGCGATTATGGTTTTAATTCGAATCTGATTAAGCACTACATCATTCTTTCTTGCCTATACCAACGATAGAACGCCTTAATGAAATTAATATAATAACGTTTTTAAAAAAACGTAATCCTCTACAAAACTTATTTATTCATAATTGAGTCACGTGCGAAAACGGGAAAAGAGTTTGTAACTGCAAGCAGAGCTTATATTGCAGAAAATTTCTTAATTAAAAAAATTAAAGATCTTAAACTGTAAGAACTAAGGTTCAAAATCTCTTGCAAGATGCAACTATGAAGATTTATTAGTTATTCAACACGAGTAGCCTTCGGACAACAATTAGAGTGGAATGGAAATAAATATTTATATTCAATTTTCTTCATATAATTTTGTTACGAAATATTAACCCGTTGTACGCCGCTGTGGTACAAAATACCGAAAACTCATAGACATTTTAGTGCAATTAGTGGTCGTGAGCACGTACAGGCATTTAGAGTTCTCAACTTTAAATTAAGTTTAAGATAATAGACTTAGAGTCAGGTAACATTCATAATTGCTGAAGTTAGGTAGCTTTTAGGGCACATGCGGTTAAGTTACTAAAATTAAAGTGTCCCAAATAAGTATTATCTATTTCTTGAAAGCAGAATAAGATGACATGGTTTAAAGTACAATAATAGATGATCGTTATCTAGGTTAATATTGTTTTGTCTTTTGTCAGCTATCATGAAAATTAAGGGCTTAAAATAATTTGTCAAATTTACTTGTAAAAACTTCTCTCTTGAAATATTCTGTTAGCTTTTAAAATTCAATAAAAATAACACGAACTCTTTAAATCTAGACTGATGGCACAGTTATAATATTACTTACTTTAGTAGGTGCGTCAAATTGTCTTTTTAGAGTTCGTTTCCGTGACTATAATTGTATTGAGTTAGTTACGTTTTTAACTTAGGTTCCAATTAAAACGTTAATTACAACCTTTTATTAATTATGTTGTGGCACTAAGCTTAACGAATCATTCCGCAAGCATCACCTGAGGACAATAATAAATAGGTTCTTAATAAAGATTAAAATCACAAAGTAATTTGCGTTCCTATGGTATTATATAATTCAAAATGACAAGAAATCACTAGAAACAGTGTTAAAGTTGGTACAAAACTGACAAATTACAAGTAAATTCAAAGGAAAATATTGAATAATATTCCTTCTTTGCCGAAGCCGTAAAGTTACAAAAGTATCTGGAAATTCCCACCGACATTTGTATGTTTTCACGAGGCGTGAACTTCGCGAAACGACGACAGAACAGAAATAAAGTTGTGAATAAAATATTACATTATTTGACCGCATAGCGTTCAGAGGGTTGGGGTGTGTGCAGTTGACATATTACCTTATAAATAAAGAATGTGTGGTAACAGCACCATAGACATTTTTATCGTGTTTTGCATGAAAATGAAGTTTTTACTTTTTGCAGCAATACAGAAAGGGTCATAAAATACCTTGCTTTGAATGTTTAATTGCTTTCTCGTAGTCGATTAAGAGATTAGAAATGAGAAATCCACCTATAATTAGCTGTTTTAATAATGGTTTTCTCTGATGTCTAATCAGGACAAGAACCATTTCATATGTTGTTATTCATTCCATTATTAGGTAGCTTAGGAGTATACCTCGTCAGTTCATTCCTGGGCCTACCGCGTCGCCGGTTCCTGTTATTCAAGACCCAATTTGTGGCTAATTCACCCAATAGTGATGTGACGTGCAGTAGATGTGGCCTCCCCAGTTCTATTTTAATTTGATGGCTGTGTTGCCTACGTCTGCGATTGATTTTTTTGAGCAATTTATTATGTGTCACGGTCAGTAAGTTTAATTCTCAAAATACTCCTACCTATGAGATTGGGCTCTAATTACAAAAGAGAGAGAAAAATGGAAAGACGGAAGGGGGGTAATCATCCTGTAGTGGGACACAACAGGCTGATATTAATAATAATTAAGTTGAGCTGCACGATTACTGACAATTGCGTGCACTGACTGGACAGGTCCACTCAATCTGTGTGGTTCTTTCCTCAAAAGACCATTGCAGACACCGATCTACATAGCTTTCACATGACCTGACCAAGATTTTGTCTGGACTTTAAAAGAGACTGTGACCTCTGAGTTTGTTTCGGCCTTTCTTCTCAGAGTAGTCAGATAGGAAACGCCGACCCCATCTAGTTTAAAAAAAAATATGATTGACGTGTAAAAGTGTTTGTTCAAACCTACTTACAGAAATAAAATCATTTATCATTTATCATTATCATGTAATAATAATGTTATATTTTTATTATAATAATATAATATAAATTAATTCTATGAATAAAACCTATAAATTAAACCTTATCTAGGTTATTACATGCTGTACCTACTTATCGCTCAATTACGTCGTCAAAAGAAAAAGAAACATCAAAACAGACTAGCGTCAGCTCCTAGAATGTTATGTTTCAAAATAAAGTTTTATTTATTAATGTTTTTTTTTTAATTTAAAACTCGTTAGACCCTCTCAATTTATTAAACTGTCTAGACTTGAAAAATTGTTATTTTCTATATTTATATGAAGCTTTGTTATTATAAAATGTAATCATAAGTGAACTGCCGTGAGTTTTTGAGGAAAGTGGAAGTGGTGAAAGGATTTGTGTATCAAACACTTTTCATTTAGGATCAAGTTATTATATCGCTTTAGGAATCTTTTACGAGATAGTATTAATAAGAGGGTGTAAAGCAAGGTCTTCCTTTTTTTTCTTCTTTGGCAAACCTCACTAATCTGGATTTAGCCAAGAGCTGTCGACTAACAATGAACTAAAAAACAAAAATAGGCCCACATGGAGACTGCTGACAGAAGTGAAAACCTCAAAATGTACACAGGCCGGAGCGCGTCGCCAGTCATCACATTGACATGTTGGTGACGCGAACGCGTAAGAATTGCACCTACCAAAAATCACTCAACGCGGATAAAGAGGTTTTCACTTCAAAACGATTCAATCAGCCTGTGTTGTCCTGTTGCAGGGTACAATCTCCCTTTCCTTTTCCACTCCACTCGATCCTGAGCCAATATGGACCAATCTCGCCTCTAGGCGTCAAGCTCGTCCCGCCATCTACGCCTGGGTCTGCCGCGATGCTGTTGGACGTTTTCAGGGGCCCAAGTTGTGGTGGTTGTAACAACAAACTGCGGTCACCAATATGTCTGCCATGCGTCGTTACCGTAGTAAATTCCGCTTGATTATTTTAAGGTCTATGTTTACCAGAGAATGCTAATGAGATAATGATTCTTGATAAAAATAAAAACTATCTCGTTCGCTCGACGTCCGTATGTCACTGCAGGGATCCAGCAGAATATCAGCGTCAGGTACATTTGCCTGACACATGCTGAGCTGGACTCCCATTTGGTGCAACCTTGAGACGCACACCGCACTGTGTATATTCGCTATTTTCATCTGTAGTATGTCATAGTGTCAATTAATTTCTATATTTATGTTTGATTTTTGTACGAGTATGTTGGCACCTTGTTTTTATATTTATATGTCATTTGCTATAATTTAATTGTGGTTTTGTGTGTTGTACTACGTCTTTTGTGTGCACTGAATAAATGGTTTATCTATATATCCATCTATTAAAAAAAAAAAATTGTAGGTAATTTAGTTACAGAATGTAAAATCAATGTCATAAAAATTATATATTACACAATTTAATTAGCAACCAGTTACATTTTGACTAGACTCTAAGACCTAGGTTGTCCTATAAAGCAGGATCAGAACTTTCGGAACTACTGATCTGACCTTAACAATTATTTCAGTAATGGGCAGCTAGAGTATTAATACCGAGTATCATACGATATATTTTATGTTGAAATATGAAACTTCACGTGGTCGAAGTCGCGGACAGAAGCTAGTATATTATTATAATTGCCCTCATAAGCTACCTTTACATGCCCGTATAATACAAGTATAGTATATTATACTTGCCCTCATAAGCTACCTTTACATTCCCGTATAATACAAGTATAGTATATTATACTTGCCCTCGTATGCAACCTTTACATGTCCCGTATTATACAAATATAGTATATTATACTTGCCCTCATAAGCTACCTTTACACGTCCCGTATAATACAAATATAGTATATAATACTTGACCTCATAAGCTACCTTTACATGCCCGTATAATACAAAGCTAGTATATTATACTTTCCCTCGTATGCAACCTTTACATGCCCGTATAATACAAATATAGTATATAATACTTGACCTCATAAGCTACCTTTACATGCCCGTATAATACAAAGCTAGTATATTATACTTTCCCTCGTATGCAACCTTTACATGTCCCGTATTATACAAATATAGTATATTATACTTGCCCTCATAAGCAACCTTTACATGCCCTGTACTATACAAATATAGTATATTATACTTGACCTCATAAGCAACCTTAACATGCCCTGTATTATACAAATATAGTATATTATACTTGCCCTTATAAGGTACCTTTACATGCCCTGTATTATACAAATATAGTATAATATACTTGCCCTCATAAGCTACCTTTACATGCCCGTATAATACAAGTATAGTATATTATACTTGCCGTCGTATGCAACCTTTACATGTCCCGTATTATACAAATATAGTATATTATACTTGCCCTCATAAGCTACCTTTACATGCCCGTATAATACAAATATAGTAAATTATACTTGCCCTCATAAGCAACCTTAACATGTCCCGTATTATACAAATATAGTATATTATACTTGCCCTCATAAGCTACCTTTACATGCCCTGTATTATACAAAGCTAGTATATTATACTTGCCCTCATAAGCATATTTTACATGTCCCGTATTATACAAAGATAGTAATTATATTATACTTGCCCTCATAAGCAACCTTTACATGTCCCGTATTATACAAAGCTAGTATATTATACTTGCCCTCATAAGCAATCTTAATTCTTAACATATCCTGTATTACACAAAAAATAAACCATAAAGTTTATTCTTTCTTAGCCCTTATTACAAAACTGTTTACCTCGATACCATCTCGATGTTATCAACCTACATAAAGACAAGCTATTACAGTCAGGGAACGTTCTAACAAGCTGTCACTAATTATGCACGATTGCCTTTAATAAAACCAGCGTGTTATGGAAGTACGTGGGTTCAACCCGTGTCCGAGTATACCTAGGAAATATTTATGAGGTATACGTTCATATTTGTTTAACACATTGACCATTAGGGGCTGTATAAGATGTAAAGTTTAGAAGGGCAGGTTAAAATGAAAATAAAATCTCTGTAAAATATTCTACGTGTTTATGAAAAACATTGCTATACTACATGTCATGTATGACAACACAAGTAATAGAATTATAATGGAAGGGTTTCTATGTAGTTATAAGTGCTTCGCTCGCAGCTTTGCCTGCGTGTAAAACAGACTTTCTCATACAAAAAATTGTCTTAGTAATTTTTTTTAAATGTACCTTATGACACCCAGGGATAATAATAGCGATTTAATTTTCAGAATCTGATCAGTAATCCCGAAAACACAAAATGTTACCTCTTTATATTATTAAATAACTAATAGTTTAGATAACTAGAATAGAACAGACATATCCGTGTTATGAAGACCACTTTTAATGCTCCTTAAACACATAGTTATAGGAACGTATGTAGGTATTTCTTATGATGAAGCTTGTTTTATTATTAATAAATACCTTGTAATGGTAAATAAAAACGCAAAACAGTAAATTCCTTCGCATAATTAGGAAACAGGTGTTATGAAATGTATATTCGCGAAAATCTTGCCTTACATACTTTATTACACCAACTTTAATATAGAACTTAATGAACGCGAGAAAATTCCCCAAAAGCTTGTCCAAAGTTTGAACAATAACCATATCTTTTACATACGGAATAAGCGAGAACAATAGTCGAAAACATAACAGCCGTAACACAAATTAGTTTTTCAGGCTTTGTATAAAATTGTTTGAATAATTACGTATTCAGACTTATAGCGTCAATTTTGTAACGTTACCCTCACTCTAAGTAAACTGTTTTCGTATGTTAAGTATAACAAAACAAAGAGGGTAGGTAATTGTTTTAGTACAATTAAGTAGCTAGACGCTTTAGTTCTGCGGTTGGTTACAAACGAAATGTTACATTTTACTTCTTAAATATTCATTTTGGGACGTACCGTGTTGTGCAGTACCGACTCCATTACGGTTGGTAATTGGACGATTGGTCGGTCGTTTGCTTTGTTTAAATCCTGATAGAAGAAACACACATACATACCTACATAGAGAAACTGAGCTTAGTTGTGTCATTAAATATGGTCCGTTGTGTTGAAGTCCTGTGTGTTGAACTCGCCACAACCTGGATGATATTAACCGGGCGCTATTAACGTACGTACCTACTCTAAAAACTTTTGCCTGGACTGGATTTAGAAAATATGCTTAGGAGGGGAAACATAGTCCATAAGTACCTATTCTCTGTAAACGTATGTAGCCAGTGTTTTTCGTTATAATTCAGATTATAACTAGGTAGGTATACTTTTTTTTTTTTTTTTTGAGTGTTGGAGATCATCAAATAACTTCTCCCGCTCTGGGCAAAGCGGGAGGGCGTGTCGGACTCTTACTGACTAAAACCCACCCGTGTTCCTTCAGTTGCCTGTGCCAGGGGCCACGGTATCCCTCTCGGACTTTCCCGCAACCCTGGCAGGCATCGGCCCTAGCGGACCCCTTCATTGATGCTGACACCTCTTTGAAGCGCGCGTGGAACACAACGCGCCGTCGACCCGGGCCTGGTCCTTATCAAACGGCGAGCTGCCCATTGCTCGCCACTCGCAAGCCCGCGCCTACGGTGGCCGGGAATCGGCCTGCGATTCCCGACGCCCAGGGCGTCTCCTGCGGCGGCTAGGGGCGTGAGAGCGCGAATTTTGCCTCTCCTTCACGCGTTCCGCCTCCTCCTCCGCGAACATTACTGCTTCGCAGAAGGAGGTGACGGCTTCCCAAGCCCTCTCGCTCCGTAACATGGCCTGGACCAGGGCCGGACGCGAGAGATCGCCACCGCCAACCGCCTGCACGAGGACACGGCGGTGCTCCGTCCAAGCCGGGCAGACCTCCACCGTATGCTCCACCTTGTCCTCTGGGCGATCCACACAATGGTGACGACACCCGGGCATTTCCTCTCGCCTTATCCAGAACAGGAACCTCCCGAAACAAACTAGGTAGGTATACTGGCTTGCAAATGAGTTTTATAAAATCGATTTCTATGTTAGAAAGAAAACTTTGATGGCACAATTTTCAAAGTAGGTACCATCAACCAAATTCGGTAGCTTACTTATAAAGGCAATTTCCCATTAATATTTGTAGCTATACGAAGTTTTAGAGTCGAGAGAGAGAAAGTGAGAAAAGGTGGCCCAGTGGCAACGGCCTCAACTTACGTGTTGCAGGTCGTAGGTTCGAACCCAGACAGGTGCTTTACTTTGTGTAAATTATTTCATCACCATTGCTCTCAAAACGGTGAAGTAAAACATCGTGAGGAAACCGGCATGTCCTTGAACCAAAAATTCGAAGACATGTGACATCTACCACCCGCACAGGGTCGGCGTGGCAGATTACGGCCCACTCCCTCTCACCGAGAGGAGGCCTGTGTCCCAGCAGTGGGAACACTATATGCTGATTATGAAGTTTTAGAGTCATATTATTTCAAGGGTTAAAATTCAGAAACAAATGATTTTCTAGTTCCATTGTTTTAAGATAAAAACAGAACCGACATGTTTTCTTACTTAGTAAAGACATTAAGGTTTACAAAAACTGTATAAAGCCAAGACTTCGCTGACACTTCAACAATTAATCAATACATTCGAGAGGTTTTGTGTGTCTTCAAACGATGTCTCGTGACTTTGGTTTGCGTCTAATTGGCAAATCGACCTTTAGTTCGCCCACAGTCGGGTACTAGTTAACAGTTCAACGATAACATGAGTATCTTTGAAGTTTGTAGACATTGTCTGCAATGCTCATGTATATGTACACATGGGCATTGCGGACATTCGGACCCACCATACCACTGGGCATAACCCCTGGTGGTATGGTGGGTCTACAACTATACCACTGAGAAAAAATTGTGTTGTGGAATACAAGGATCTGGCGCTCGGCGACCGTTGCCGCGGCACGCTCGCTTCACTTGCTCGCCTTCGCACTTTAATGGTCACACTTCTAACATATCCTAACCCAAATTATTCATCGAGTAATTTTCTCAGTGGTATAGTTTTAGACCCATCATACCACCAGGACTATGGCCAGTGGTATGGTGGGTCCGCACACCACATGGATATCGCGAATGCATAGTATAGACATGACATTTCAGGCTTGTTGTACCCTGACCAATTCAGCCACAGATCACTGCGGCTGCATCGTCATTTGTTTTCGTAATTCAGTAGGTACTTCTTGGTCAATCCAGGTATAGAACACACTGAACACACTGTTTTGATTGACACAAGGTATTAGATAATTTATTTAATTTTAGATGCAAATGCGAGCATAACGAAAAATAAGATTGCAGTCAACAAACTTTTGAGGGATAGAGAGATTTAAACTCCATGATCAAAGAAAATAAACTAACAATAATACAGTCCCTCTCGCCCCATTTGGTAGGTAATTTAATTCAAAGCCAGCTCAGAGTGGCAGCCAATATTTCACGCACAAATCCCCCGTAACAAAAATTTATTTACTCAAAAATCCTCTAAATCTCTTGATATTATAAAAGTCGGAATTTTGTTCGGGGCAATGTTGCAATCTTTTGCGGTAATCCGTCTATATAGGTCAAGTCTAACCACAGAATAACAAGGCTTATGCTAAAGTTGTCGACGTAACAAGTCGGGGCGGTATAAACGATTTTAACTTTTATTGATTCTCTTTGGGTACAAAGGGCTATCACACATGCTTATTATGCCTGTGTAAATTTACACAGTTTATAATTAGATTATTGACACGCCAATCTGCTCAGATTGATATAATTATTATGCATACATCGTGAAGCTTTAGATGTGGATTAAATTAAAGTTATCTAAAACTGAAATTAGCAGGGTAGGGTAGTCGGCCACCCTTTACGGGGCACCGGTGTGGGCGCGTTCCTTGAGGCGGCGGCCAGCCCGCTGGTTGAACGCGCCCCAAAGGGTCATGGCCACCCGGCTGGTCCGGGGATACCGTACGGTCTCCGGTGAGGCGGCGAGCCTCCTTGCCGGATTACCGCCATGGGATCTGGAGGCAAAAGTCCTCGCGCACGTTTGGGAGTGGCGCGAGGAGGCGAAACGCCGGGGCGTAGCTTCGCTGCCGCGAGAAATCACGGTACAGCGGACAGAGCTCCGGCGGGATCTCAGGGCGGCATGGAGAGTGCGATTGTCGCAACCCAGCGCTGGGCACGCCACAATTGCGGCGATAAGTCCCCTCTTTGAGGAGTGGCTTGAGAGGCGCCACGGCGTCCTCACCTTCCGCCTGACGCAGGTCCTCACCGGACACGGTTGTTTCGGGAGGTTCCTGTTCCGGATAAGGCGGGAGGAAACGCCCGGGTGTCACCATTGTGTGGATCGCCCGGAGGACACGGTGGAGCATACGGTGGAGGTCTGCCCGGCTTGGGCGGAGCACCGCCGTGTCCTCGTGGAGGCGATTGGCGCTGGCGATCTCTCGCGTCCGGCCTTGGTCCAGGCCATGGTACGGAGCGAGAGGGCTTGGGAAGCCGTCACCTCCTTCTGCAAAGCAGTAATGTTCGCGAAGGAGGAGTCGGAACGCGTGAGGGAGAGGCAAAATTCGCGCCCTCACGCCCCTAGCCGCCGCAGGAGACGTCGGGAATCGCAGGCCGATTCCCGGCCACCGTAGGCGCGAGCTTGCGAACGGCGAGCAATGGGCAGCTCGCCGTTCGATAAGAACCAGGCCCGGGTCGACGGCGCGTTGTGTTCCATACGCGCCTCAAAGAGATGCCAGCATCAATGACGGGGTCCGCTAGGGCCGATGCCTGCCGGGGTTGGGGGAAAGTCCGAAAGGGTTACCGTGGCCCCTGGCACAGGCAACTGAAGGAACACGGGTGGGTTTTAGTCAGTTAGAGTCTGACACGCCCTCCCGCTCCGCCCAGAGCGGGAGAAGTTATTTGAGGATTTCCCACTCTCAAAAAAAAAAAGGCGATCTACCCATTGCCCGCCGTCCGCAAGCCCGCGCCTATGGTGGCCGGGAATCGGCTTGTGATTCCCGACGCCCAGGGCGTAAGTGGAATAACTTGAAATGAAAAAGTGGTTTCAAATCAATAGTCATTTATTCGCTTATGCCTCAATAATTTATCTAATTAAAACAGACGACATTTTAACTAATGCTATAGCAAAATTCCACGTTTGTTCGAACTTTATATTATGTTCTTGAGTTTTTGTTCGAAATATTATTCCTGAGTCCATAATTAGATTCAAAGGTGCACTAAAAGGAAAGAGTATATATACATCTGAGTATCTTGCTGGACTCAGGTTCCTAATGTTATGGCTCATTACTGCAATACGAAAATTACACGACTTAATTATTCTAGTGTTAATGAACTCTTTAGAACTAGATGGACTTGTATAATTTAGAATTGGATGTAAATGTGTACGCGGGATTATTAGCATTCATAATGTTGTGTCTTATTTATTTTATTTTCTTTATTTAGGTTAGCAACAGCGATACTTATAGTAAATTACAAATTATGTGGATTACAGTATTGTATGGCTATTTATAGGTTACCCTGTATAACTAGGATAAGTATAAGACATGCGAACGGACTACTAATAAATATTCAAATTCTAAAAGATACAATTTTATGTTATATTACTTTTAATTAAGTTTACATTTTAAGTAGGAAAAAAGGAAAAAAAAAAGTTAGAACACCAACCGTCTTATTACGAAACACGGTCTAACTTTAGCCCGAGCCGAAACCTTCGATACAGTTTTTGTTATTTGGAACTTTATGCCGACTTTAGTAAAGTTCTTAATACAAAATTGACAATCTAAGACCAGACTAAGTTGTCAGTTTTGTAAAAGGAACTGTATTTCGATTTCTGTTAGGTTCGTATTTCAAAAACAGGCTCGATGGTTTAAACCATGACAAAAGAAAAACCTTCTTTTGTAATAAGACCGCAAGAGATTAATAGTTTGTCACTTGTCTTCGTTTATGGTTTTTATTATTTATTTCTTAAATATAGGTTTATTACTGTTAAAAATACCCACTTGAGAGAAATCCGTGGAAATCCGTAAATTTTTGGCGTCTTCTATAGAAGACGCCAAAAATTGTGTAGGTACTGACCCGTAGGTATTGCTCGAATTTATAACACGGATTTCTCTCAAGTGGGTATTTTTAATTATAATTATCTCCATTAAGCGTACAGCCAAGGAATGGAATTTCCTGACGGAGTCTGTATTTTCTGATAGATATAACCTGGATGTCTTCAAGTCGCGAGTGAATAGATTACTTCTAGACAAGTATGTTCCATCGTCGACCAGATCAAGACAGGTGAGATGGTGGTCAAACGCGATTAGTAGAGTGAAAAGAAGATAATCGATAAATTGGAGTCATAAAATAGTCCACTTGATCATATCTGTCTAGAATAATAGTATGTGTGACAACTACATACATTTTCAAAACGTAATGAATAAAAACATGAGTTTTACTTGGCACCATCCCTAAGCTTGATTTACGAGCAAAACTTACTGCCCAAACGATAAATCGATTCCTCAAATACCTTAGTCTCAGTGGGAACTGATCGCCGAAAGTTCTCCAAAACGTAGTTCTTCATTCGGCTCCAGACTTCACGAGGGCGTTATTAGGAACCAAAATCCGAACTGGAAATTCTTTCGGGTATAAAATTTCCTTCTTTAGCCCGGTATAGAGGTGGGATTATGGATCCCTGGGGGAGTTGCCCATTCGTCGGAGCGAGCACGTGCATTGCTCTCAAAGCGTCCGGGATCACTCCGTAAGCTCTGTCTGAAAAATTAAAAGAAAACTACGTACGTCTTTCTTATATTCTGAGGGAATTTTGTTCAAAGAATTGTTCAGGGAGCTCATCAAATAGAGGGGAATTTTGTGTGTGATTTTATCGGTACGATACGTTGTTGTTGTATTTGTTCCTATGAGATTGAATAGCTCGTTTGAGTAGGTGACTATTTGAACGGTCACTTTGTGGGATTGTGCAATGCTGGTGATAGTGAGTAAAAAACATAGTAGTCCTAAATACGCCAATTAATAATTATGTAAACAGTTATCTGTAGCTCAGAGGTACAACTCAGTTTTATAGCACGCAATTTTTTGTCTGACACGGAAAGATGACCATCGCCAAAGCCTTTAAGCCTCAAATTTCTAGCCCATCTGGTCAGACAAAGAGACTTGCCAATAATTATGTCGATAGAAATATTCTGTTAAAGACGAATGTCCTAATAAATCAAATAAATTGTACCGTAGCCAATTCTGTAGTCGACAAATCGATCCTTCTAAGATAAGCTATTAACCACAGGCTTAGGAAATTGGTTTGTGGTGTCGGTGGTCAGTGTAATAGAATATAAGATATATGCCAATAGAATTGAATCGAATTGTAGCGGCTTAATAGCGCCCTTAATCAGAGCGAACTTCTACGGGTTCCCGCAATTCGTTAGCGAAACGGTTAAAATCTATATTTGAGCAAATCCCAAATACGCCTTATTGAGTTTATAGAGGTACGAGGAACAGGATGTAAAGTTCACTCATACCTCCATAAAAAAGAGAGGATCCTCCGACCAGTGTCGGTCGGGTGTCGTGTCTGGTGGGCAACTGCCCGATGATTGATGTCGGGAAGTTGTACCTTTATATGCTAGTCACGCGGTAAACTCTGCTTGCGCGATGCAGGATTTGCGTGACGTCAGTATGACGCGCAGCTCGCTTGTGGCGATGTAGATACCGGTACATTACTCCCCTCCGGAGACCGGAGGTCAATAGTGGGTCGAGTTGTTGTTGTTTGTTGGTTGATTGTTGCTTGTTGTAGTTGATTGTTGATGTTGTTCACCACGTCGGGGTCACCCGTATAGAGGTACGAGGTACAGGATATAAGGTTCACATGTCAGTGTCAAATTCAGAATGTAGATACCGCTACAGGTTTGTTAAGTTTTCTAAATAATCATGTAGCTTTTCCAACAAAGATGTTGTGTAATCTTAACATGTCTAGACAATAAATTGCCGAAAATTCCACTTTAAGATAAGAACATACATACATACATAAGCTTACGCCTTCTTCCCAAGGGGGTAGGCAGAAACTACAGAACGCCACCTGCTACGATCCTTACATACTCCTTTTGCCTCGTTTACGCTCATACATCGGGTCATACAGGCACGCTGGTTGCGAGTACTATGCACCTGACCTTTCTGAAGAACACCACCAATAATAATAATAATAATATATAAACCGCAGGGCAGCATGTGGCGAGCTGTTGGCCAGTAGCGACCCCACGGACCCTACCTCCCGGGAGAAGTCTTGTTTATCATCTCTGGCTTGACTTTATTGGCCGGCTGGAGTGAACAATGACGAGGAACAGAGCTCCCACCTCTTTCTTGCCTTTATTGGCTGGCTTGAGTGGAGGTTCGCAAGAGCAAACGTGCTCGGAGGAAGGTAGTATTCCAGTAAGTTGCTGGTAGGGATCTTGACCGTACCTCCGGGATTGTCCTGATAGCTGTGGAATACCTCTCCACTCCTCATAAGCACTTCAGGACATGTTGCCCCCTTGTCGCTACGTCACTAGGTGCTGGCGGCCGTTTTCGGGGGCCCATTATTGAGTGTGCAAGTCACTCCCTGCCATTATATCTGTATATTTTATATAAAACATTGGTCAGGCAGAGGCCATAGTCTTTCCATAGTCCTAAATAACCAGTCCACTTAAGTTACCCAAATCCTTAGTTCTATATCTTTGTTTCCACATCCTGCAGTAGTACTACACCAACTGGGGGTTGTCCTTGGGTACACTTGCATAGTGCATACAGGGATAATCGTCGGTTAGTGCCTCAACACTTAAAATTGTCTAAGGGGCCTCTGCAAGTTGGCTTCGGCCCCTCGTACGCCTTCCAAAAAGGTCCGGGACCCAGGGTCCCGAGAAATATCAAAAAACTATAATAATATATTTATTTATTTCCTCACCACAATATCCTTATAAAATAATAACAAAAAAACAATATTGTTCAGTCATGGGCTCAAAGAGAAATATTGTGGGAGACTGGTGCCTAAGCTAAGCCGAAGCCTGTGTTTCAGGCCACCAGGTCTCCGCCCCAAGTACATCATTTTATTATGGTTTCCCGTATACTAAAACTAGACAATGTGACATGGGTTAGGACGGAGTGTTCGTGTGGAGTGTGTGGGTGTGTGAGTGTGAGTGATGAAAAAGTTGGAGCGTGAAACTGTTAGCTGAATGCCGTGTAGAATGTGCTTGTGGTATATAAATATAGACTGAATGCGGTGACTATTTTGGGATAGATAGTAGATTTTCGGTTGTGTCATAGTCAAGAGTCATAAGCCATCCATTAAGTTTTTTCTTACACAGGTGTTTTGTGAGTGGAAAGATGTTGTGAACTTTGTTTATTTTGTTATAGGTATATAAGGTCACTATAGGTCCTCCTAGGGCGTCCCCTCCCGGCATTTCCGCTCACATCTGCCTTGTAAGTACCTTTGTTAGTCGCCTTTCATTCATCCTCTCAACATGACCAAACCATCTAAGTATACTCTTTTAAATTTTTGTCACTACATCTTCTTTTAAACCGCACCGTTACCTTACCACATCACTCCTCAGCATATCATTCGTAGTCAAACCACACATGCTTCGCAAGGAACGCACTTCTACAGCATTTATTCTACTTTCATGCTTCTTTTGCCAAACACAACATCACTTCCATACATAAACGTAGGCACCAGCAACCATTGTGAACAGCCAGTCGTGCCTTTTTGGATATCAATTGGTTGGTCAAAATTGCCTGTGTAGCACCATTCACTTTATTTCCCGCATTGAATCTCCTTTCAATCTCTCTATCATTCTTTCCATCCCTTGAAAACAGACTCTCCAAATATACTAACTCGCTTACTTGCTCCACACACTTATCGTTTCTTTTATTATTACACAACGTGTAACATAATTTATGCAAGACCTCATACACCCCAATTAGAGTATTGAGTTAAAAGCAATATACAATGACCAAAACAATTTTTATATAGCTAACTAATATTGCAGTCTTCTTCAGGGTAAGCTCACTCCATCGTAGACTCTGTCTCTGTCACCACTGACCTAGACTAGAGTCAAGAGCAAACTCATCTTAAATAAAAAAAATATTAAGAAAATCGTGTTGACCATAGCATTGCTTTATGCATTGAAAATTTAGTCTTATTGCCTTGCAATAAGATTTAATTTTCTTTCGCTCAATTGGCGGTCAGTATTGCAAAATACATAATTTTTGAAAAAAAATACCTTTATTAATAGTAACTGAAATGGATTCAGTAGTCAATTATGAGCAAACTACTTTCAGGACTTGCGTTTATTCTGTTACACCTTGTATAAGATAAAAACACGTTATAAAACGTGTTTATATTGATACTTAACAACATTAATTTATATTTTACGAATTATTACATAATATAACATAGTTAAAACATTTTAACTTTAAGATTGGCTCGCTCGTTACTGAAAAAGTAATGGGGCTGCCCTCGAAGGGAGATGTAGGGATAATAATTACGTATGCCCTTTGAGACAGATTATGTTTAAACTCAGTACACCCAATTTCGCCTCTTGGGAGGCGTTTTAGTCATAAGACGTAATAGTCTCTGAAATTTGGGAGAGGCCAATTATGGGTCAGCATGACGGCTGATCACTGCTTAACGTTTTTGAAGTTTCAACAGTTTTGGTAGCTTTTATTAGAATATGTCTTCTAAAATCCAGATTAAATGGATTAGTGATATATGTTGTACGAGCCCGAATATCAGTAGGTACATTTGTGCGCTAGTTTGAGTGTGAAATAAGACACGACTGTTTGTTAATAATTTTAGTCTATTTAATAAAGGACATTAAGTTATTTATCAAGTACGATCACAGTAGGCAAATACTAGAACTTTAGTTTAACTATTACAATCTGTATTACACATTTACACTAGGTGCATTATACTTTTATTACGACAGACACACGTTATTTTAATTATTATAAATGAGAACGGAAACAGGAACCAACTGGTCGCTCCCTTGCACTGCAGAAGTATATATCCTTAAGGGACGTGTGAGGCGAGGGAGCGGTGGTCAAAAATATTAGCCAATGAGGGCGTGTGTCGCCTGCGCATTGCCTTATATGGTAGCGTTTTTGGATTTCGCATCAAGATCTGACGACCAATCATGAATTATCTTGCGCGGACATGACACACCCCCAATGCTTTCTTAGAAATTCTTATTATCTAATAATGTTTTTGTTATGACATCCTGATAATTCGTTCTGTTCTGAACATAATTATGTGATACTGCTAATGTGGATGGAAACAATCTTTACCACCCATATATGTACCTTATCCACGTGTATATCTAAACTAATAATATAGAAGTAAAATCTGCGAGTCTGTTGTAGGAGGATCTTTGGAACTCCTATTTGGATTCCGAAAATTCTTCCACTAATGGAAAGCTACAGTATTGCCGAGTATCATAGGATACTCGTATTTTATATCAAAACCAGAAATTTCACGTAGACGAAGTTGCGGCCAGAAGATAGACCACGATAAACAAATGAAAGAAAGGAAATAAAGAACGTCATTAGGGGAACGCTGTGATGATAAATTTGCAAAATTTTATAGCTAATCAAACTCCTTATAGTTTGTTCTACACTGTATTAACCTGTTAGGAGGGGCTCGTGGCTACATAAGCACGGGTTGATCGAAGGTTAAGCTACTTTTTCCGAGGTCATTCTGTGGATGGGTGACCGTCCATCATATATCGAGACCTAGTCGCAGCAACGTAGTCGGGAAAAGGCTAGGAAAATGATGATTGTATTAACCTGTATATATACCTAAGTATCTAGCTCTTTTGCCCACTATGAATGGCGAACAAACACTAGTAAATTAACGAACAAAATACAATAAACATTAACAAGACTATACAGGGTGTCCCGTAAATAATGGATCAAACGTAACGGGTAGGTAGCATACCTCATTTCCAACAACTAATTTGAAAAGTAAAAAAATAACCGGTAAGGTAACCAAGAATTTTTTTTTTCGATTTGAAAAAAAAAAATTAATTGAACACTTTTTTTCTAAGGCAAATAAAATTATATTTGAAAAAGAAAATATTAACAATAAGCTATTCAGAAGTTTTTGACAAAAATCATACCTAAAAATGTTATTAGTTGCAGCGACAGCATTAAAACACTGAATGCTGGTAGAGAAAATAGTAAAATTCGAAAAAAAAATATCTTGGTTACCTTACCGATTTTTTTAACTGTTCAAATTAGTTGTTTGAAATGAGGTAAGCTACCAACCAATTACGTTTGATCCATTATTTACGGGACACCCTGTATAACTCAAACTAATTTATAAAACCAATACAAAACGTTCAAAACTAATACAGAAACCATCTCCCTGTAATGGGCTCGGAAACTTTTCAAATTACGGAATAATAATTCAAAATTATTGTCCGCGTTGTTTTAACTTTGATGCTTTAAACTGCTTTAAAATTGCTTTAGAATTAAACTGCTTTAACAAACGATTTCGTAAAAATGGATACGTATTTTGGAATGATCAAGTTTACGCTCAGTGGTAACGGCCCCGAGTTACGAGTTGTAGGTCGTGGGTTCCTTTTAATATGAGTCAAAATTGCTATGCCTATGATAGAGAAGACTGTAGCTCTGTTCCTAGTGCGTAAAATGTCTTGGGAAGTGGGAGTTATTTCACTTTGCTTTTAAACATTTCAAATCTGTTACATGTGGGGTAGCAGTAGTAGGTAGCTACTGCTACCTGTGTATATGGGAGGTATAAATAAAGAGAAATTAATGGGGAATTTCCTTATTGTGGCCTGTATAAATAAACAACCCTTGTTTGCCCGTGGGTATTGTGTAGGTAGTTATAGTGGTGACTTACGAATTAAACGAACGTAATGTTAGAAGAAACAGGATAACCGAAAATAGACTCTATCTAGATCTAGAGAGATACTATAGAGATGTGCTTACAGGTGTGTAAAGAAGTCATGTTTTCGGTTCTAGAAAAGTATTCAAATTTGAATATATGTACGTCTGTTTTGTAGTCAGGAGTACTTGTAAGCTGTAACCAAAATGATATGATAATTACTCAGTAGCAGCCCAAAGCCTAGATGTATGCCCGGTTGATAGCTATAGGCTCGCTCCCTATTATACACGGAGCTTAAACATAACTGGTTAAAATATGGGTGTCCTAAAGGTTCACATCTGCTTAACGCTTCGGAAATTACCTGCGATATGTTATGCACGTTACTATTTAAATACCGGCAAGCGCGTATTTTATCCTTACCGAAAACATTTTAAGCGGATGGAAATGCTCATTGTATAATATCTACACGGTCGTTACCATAGATTGTGTCCTATCAATATCACTTTTACCACAAACGCCATAAAAAGACAATCCTGAGGGATATACAGAAACATCCACACGTGAACTAATTATATCATACCACGATCACTAATCCCCCTGCCATGGCTTGATTAGGGCAATATCCCCTGAGATATCAGGAGAGGTCAGCCCCCTAAAAAACCAGTGATCAGCTCTTTGGCTTTTTAGGGGGCTGACCCAATTTCAGTAGTGTGGTGGTAAAGGTCAAATATTTATCAACAAGGTAAAATCTGAGTGTATTTAGAACCGATTTTTACCCGGCTGCGCGACGCAATGGAAGGTGATGTGTTTATCAGCCTAATATGTATGTTTGTTTCTTTGTGGCGCTCTAGAAACTAAACGCGAAGGGCGATTTGGATGAATAATACGTCAATCGATTTGTATTAATGTTGTGAGTGTCACTAAAGATGTGACAGTAATCTATTAAATTTATTATGGCGGCAACCAGACCTAAAGTAGTGAAAAAAATCGGTTGTCTGTAAAGTCGGTTTACTGACGATAGTTTAACGTGACAACGACATAAGAAAATACTGATGGAATGGTTGCATTTTTCAAAAGAAAATTTATATTTTATTTGTTTGATTGATATTTTGTATGGATATAGAGAAGGAGGTAAATGGAAATCACAATTGAATTGATCAAGTTACATTTATTTGTACGCATAAATACAATTATGTAAATTTTTACCTTTATCGCCGCAATTATCGTTGCTATAAACAATTGACACCACATTCACTTTTCACTGCACTTCATACTTGACGAAAATATGTAAATGTATTATTGTATAGCAGCTGTCCACGCGGACGCATCGCTCACTCAAGTAGGAGAGAGACAGATGTCGAACGCTGCCGAACGCGAAGGCCGATTGTGCCTCTTTGTCACTCGTTCCGCGCACTCGCTTGCACTTCAAGCCTTAAATGGAACGCCTCAGAGCGAGGTAACGCCGCATGAGTCATGTTTTTTCGTGCGGCGAGGCAACGCCGTATGAGTCATGTTTTTTCGTGCGTGCAGCGTGCTCCATCAAATTATAAGACGTTGTCACGTCAAAAAAAACGATTAACTATGTCAAGTGGGGTATCATTGAATGTCTTTGAAGGTCTAATTAACGTGAAACATAATTATCGAAATATAAAACAATATAATTCTTATAATCCAGTGACAAACCCATCATTTTACTGCTTTGAAACCTAATTTGAACAACCGTTACTTACATAATACCGTAAGAGAAAAATAACCTAAATAAGAATAAATAAATAAATAATAATAAAAACTGAAACTGTAAAATTAAAAAGCACTTAAATAAAAAAAATCTAAAACCGGACTGCGTAAAATTAAACTTTTAAAAATATGGAAACCTTTTTTTTTTGTCGCTGATAAATTCATTTCGCATCCCCGCTCGCGGGGGACGATACGGGGTATGTGGGACTCCTGACGGAGTGCCACCGGCAGTATACCCACTAAAACTCAGCGGTGTTCCCACATCGCCGTGATGGGAGGGCCATGGGAAACCGGTTCAGCCCTTACTTCCACAACCCTCCCGGCGCATACCCGCCTAGCTGGCAGGCGTACTTGTACACCTTAAGCAGTACAACCCCATGCACTCAGAAGCAATAGGTCTTTTTTGTAAGTTTAAGTAGATGCCTCCGACCTTGCTCATGTTTCCATCTTTTCTATAGTTCACTTTTAACGCAGTCGGGTTTTTTTAATTTTTTTAGTCATTACTTCTACCAGGGTCCCATTAAAATAGATGGACAAATTTTAACACAGCGCTCAGTACGTCTAACCAAAGATATCCAAGCAAAAAAAAAACACTGATTAAAGTAATTTTATTTTGATCTAAAATAATAAATTGCCGGCACACTAGAATAAACACATCCATTATGAGTAGGTACTTGCAGTCGCGCCACACCGCGCGCGGGCTCGTACGTAGGTACCCAGTCAGTTCTGTTAACAACATTCTGTATTTACCCTTAGTAACTTTCAGTTGACTGCACATCACCGTTTTAGGATAAGTAGAAGATAGTAGGTAATAGATAAATTTAATTAAATTGGTAACGCGCAACTCAAACTCAAACTCAAAGCATTTATTTCAATTAAACCATTTACTCCAAAAGTGCCTGACTTTTGAATTGTCAAGTGGTCGGCCAGTCAGAGAACTCGAGAACAGGCTGCGATTGAGGTGAATAAACTTTCCTCGAACACACAATATGATTATGAACAGTCCAGGTACTTATGAAAAAGAAATAAACAAACAAGCGCGCAGTGGATGGCCCGTGCCAGACGGCGCGTACGTGTTCCACGCGCACCTCAAAGAGATGTCAGCATCAAAGAGGGGGCCCACTAGGGCCCAAGCCTGCCGGGAAAGCGGGATCATCCACAAGGGGTACCGCTGACCCGGAACAGAAAGGGCCAAGGAAGGAACACGGGTGGGTTTTAGTCAGTAAGAGTCTGACACTCCCTTCCGCTCCACCCAGAGCGGGAGGGGTCATTTGATGATGTCCCATCCTCAAAAAAAAAAAAGCGCGCAGTGGATACAGTGTAGTGTTATGAATAATTTGTATTTTATTTTTCTTGTAAGTATCTAATGCGTTTTTCTTATATATTTTTTTACCATTGTTCTTATTTTGGTGGTCTGCATGATTTCTAAAAGTTTGTCCATCTATTTTAATGGGACCTTATAGAACCCTTCTAATTTCCACTGCTCGCAGATTGATTAATTCCTGGTAAATTTTGTTAGATAAGTAAACTGTTCTAGGAATATGGGTACCACATAACTTGCTAATTCCCGTTACCGACTAAGCTTATCCTAGGAGCGAACTCACTATATTTCTGCAACCTTGTGGGGATCAAATGCACGACCTCGCGCTCACCAAGAGCTTACCGAATTTATTTTGAAATTCACGCGTTGAAATTACTTATTTTCAACCAAAAACAATAAACAGCATACTTTTCCCAGCTTTATACAGCATGTGTACTTCAATAAATATAATTAAGGTCGTACCAAAATATGACCCAATAACCGCACGTAATTCCGCGATTACGTGATTGTGGAAATGTATGAGTTTAAGTACCACTTTAGTCCAGAAATACGACTTCATGAAAGTAAAGCAGCCCTGGATTTGGACCTGGCATTAATTGGTCTAGTACGGTCTTAGAAATTTGGTAGATCGGCTCAATGTTCGCAGTATAAGATACGGGTTTAATTTGGTAGACCGGCTCATTGTCCGCAGTCTGAGATACGGGTTTAATTTGGTAGACCGGCTCATTGTCCGCAAACTGAGATACGGGTTTAATTTGTTACCTAGACCGGCTCATTGTCCACAGTCTGAGATACGGGTTTAATTTGGTAGACCGGCTCATTGTCCGCAGTTTGAGATACGGGTTTAATTTGGTAGACCGGCTCAATGTCCGCAGTCTGAGATACGGGTTTAATTTGGTAGACCGGCTCAACGTCCGCAGTCTAAGATACGGGTTTAATTTGGTAGACCGGCTCAACGTCCGCAGTCTAAGATACGGGTTTAATTTGGTAGACCGGCTCATTGTCCGCAGTTTGAGATACGGGTTTAATTTGGTAGACCGGCTCATTGTCCGCACACTGAGATACGGGTTTAATTTGGTAGACCGGCTCAACGTCCGCAGTCTAAGATACGGGTTTAATTTGGTAGACCGGCTCATTGTCCGCAGTTTGAGATACGGGTTTAATTTGGTAGACCGGCTCATTGTCCGCACACTGAGATACGGGTTTAATTTGGTAGACCGGCTCAATGTCCGCAGTCTAAGATACGGGTTTAATTTGGTAGACCGGCTCATTGTCCGCAGTCTGAGATACGGGTTTAATTTGGTAGACCGGCTCATTGTCCACAGTCTGAGATACGGGTTCAATTTGGTAGACCGGCTCATTGTCCGCAGTCTGAGATACGGGTTTAATTTGGTAGACCGCCTCATTGTCCGCACACTGAGATACGGGTTTAATTTGGTAAACCAGTTCATTACCCGCAGTTTGAGATACGGGTTTAATTTGGTAGACTGGTTCATTGTCCGCAGTTTGAGATACGGGTTTAATTTGGTAAACCAGTTCGTTATCCGCAGTTTGAGATACGGGTTTAATTTGGTAGACTGGTTCATTGTCCGCAGTCTGAGATACGGGTTTAATTTGGTAGACCGGCTCAATGTCCGCAGTCTGAGACACAAGTTTATTTTGGTAGACCGGCTCAATGTCCGCAGTCTGTGATACGGGTTTAATTCGGTAGACCGGCTCAACGTTCGCAGTTTGAAATACGGGTTTAATTTGGTAGAACGGCTTAATGTCCGCAGTCTGAGATATGGGTTTAACTCTGATAATTATTAACATACCATAACATTACGCCAGTATTTCTCGCAGAGGTAGACAGCCATTCACACCCACATTTCGCCAGTTACGTTGTGCTCAATCTTAGCCTACTTTTAAAATTCTGGGTAAAAACACTTCCTCTCTCCATTAACATCATCTTGTTTCATGTTTATTACTGTACATATATTATATATATGGTTATATATATTAGTGTACAAAATATGTATGTAATATATGTTTTATTTATGTATGTATTTATTGTATATGTAAATGGTACACTACCAGCCTTATTGCCTCTCCTTCTCCCTCTAATACATCCAAAGGTTGTCTGTAAATAATCGCTTTTACCGGTCACCCTTTTGTAAAATTTCTACATTTATATCTGTAATTTTTATGGTGTATATAATAAAGAGTGTGGTGTGGTGTGGTGTATGTTATATTCTAATCTATTCTATGTTTACATCACTACCATGTGAAAGTAGCTTATTGCTAATAACTACAAAAATGCAAACGCAATAAAATTCGAATTTAGGTTTCTCTTCAATAAAAAAAAAAAACAAATGATCTTATTTGTTACATATTCATGGCAACATTGAGTCCCAATTATTATGTAGTTTTTTGACAGCTAGGTGTCAGGGAAGAAGGATTTCCGTTTCCCGTTTAACTAAGGTGTTCTGCATAGAAAAGCAAATAATAAAACAAATATTAAGGCAGTAACGACAGTGGTTTTATTGAAATATAATATTATTAAAGTCTCTAAGACGCCTCATGAAACACACACGACAGGAAAAATGTTGATTGCTTGCCAGTAGCCTCATACCTAAGGATAGGTAGGTAAAGATTTAAATCGTACAAATCCAAGGTGTGCTATTACCATTTAATTAGCTGATCATGTAAAGCAGAAGGCGGTTACTGCACATGCGATCGTTATACTACGTCGAAGGTTTTACGATTCTCAGTTAACTCCATTTTGCATAAATGTGGAGAGGTAGTATATTATACTTCTTCTTAGTGTGATAACTCATTGATAGTGTAGTTTTTAATAGTTTGATTTAAAACCGATTATTTGCAAAAAACATAACATTACCCACGTCTGTGATTATATATATATTTTTTTTTATCTATATTGACATGTAAGTATCTTATAAACTAAGCCCCACAAAACCGTAGTAGGTGTGAGGTCGGTGAATCTCTTATACATTCAATTAACTTGGTACTTTAAATTAATTACTTATTATTACTTATTTAGGTAGGTAGCACTTTAAAATTTTTGTTTTTCTCCGAACGGTTTGGAACGCGTGTACCAATAATAGTAGATACTCCCAAATTTCACCAGTTATATTTAAATCCCATTTATTAATAGGGGGCGAGCCTCCATCAACCGGGCACACATCTAGATCCCGGCCTGCTAATGTACAATAATCATATCATTTTTGTTACAGCTTAAAAGTATTCCTGACCACAAAAACCGACGTACTGACTAGATATATATATGTGGGATTAGTTCGATATAGGCCAAGCAAAAAGCACTGATTTCTTTAATAATCTTCAATTTTAACACGTCTTTGTAGCTAACGTCCTTCGTCTTTCATCTCCGTATTCCAGTCTCCTTCCTTTCACCTTATTTAACATTCACTTGCTTCCTCTTTTACTCCTAGACTATTTCATACTTTCATATCTTTCATTCAACATGCTTCACATCTGTCATTCATCTTTACGTTTCATTCCACTCATCTATCATAACATTCCGTTCCTACATATACAGGTTGTGGCGTAAGTAGTGGTCCACCGTTCAGGATTCGATAAACCAGATAATTAACTATAACAATTACATGTTTTTACCATTTTCACCCAAGGGTTCCGAAAATATTTCCTTTTTGTCTTTTATTTACGAAATTTCTACCTTTTATTACATATTTGTTTGTGGTTTCAACAAAAACCATTATTTATTAATTTTGATTTCTGTTAATTACTGCTGAATACTAGAGCTATCATGATAAATTATGATTTTTTTATGTAAATTCAGGTTTTTTGAAGAAAAACTTGGTTCTTCTCTAATTTTAACCCTAATTTTTAACACACCACCAAGGTCAAGAGCGATTTTTGTAAAAAATCTTACTACTAAATATGGTTAAAATTTTAAATTGTTATAGTTAATTATCTGGTTCATCGAATCCTAAACGGTGGACCACTACTTACGCCACACCCTGTATATCAAAGCAAGCTTTTCTGGAGCCGAAAACATGACTTCCTTACACACATGTAAGGATATCTCTATCGTATCGTCTATTTTCGGTTATCCTTTTTCTTCTAACATTACTGGTATACTTTGTAAGTCACCACTATACAACACATTACCCACGGGCAAACATGGGTTGTTTATTTATACAGGCCATAATAAGGAAATTCCCCATTCATTTCTCTTTATTTATACCTCCCATATACACTAAGGTAGGTACTACTACCCTCATGTAACACATTTGAAATGTTTAAAAGAAAAGCGTAATGACTCTCAGTTCCCAAGACATTGTACGCACTAGGAATAGAATTACAGTTTTGTCTATCATAAGAATATTCTCAAAAGTAGTAAATCTGATATAATTCCACTGTCTGTCTCTATTCAAAATCAAATCAAAAGTCATTTATTCAAATTAGGCTGAGAATCAGCACTTTTTGAACGTCAAAATCACATAAGACAGTCCCCCCAAAACGCCCACCCTTCACCACTTCCTAGTGCTTTAGCTGGGAAGAAGAAGTGGCGGAACAAAAGCCCCAGCAGCACTGCTGTCTGTTCAGTTAGAAGAACTGGATTCTATACATATAGTAATAAGTAATTAACATTACGAAACACAAAAATATTAAAATTATTTGCAATTATGTCAGCTAGCACACGCCAATATTTAAAACTATACTCAAACAGAAATAAATAATAAAAACAAAAACGCAAACAGAACTTAATACATAATAAAAAGCCTCCTGGCATAAAGGGCGTGCCCGCTTACATATGCAATGCTGCATTATGTTTATATGTATATTGATAAGTTTCTTATATTTTAGTGAAATACGTATAGTAATAAACGCCAATTCAGATCGATTGGATACATATTACATAATATA
This sequence comes from Brachylomia viminalis, assembly GCA_937001585.2. Lineage (NCBI taxonomy): Eukaryota > Metazoa > Arthropoda > Insecta > Lepidoptera > Noctuidae > Brachylomia > Brachylomia viminalis. The sequence continues at coordinate 20,450,568 of OW443299.2, forward strand.
TACATAAAATAAACACTAATAGTCTGATTATTATTACTCGAAATATTTTTATGACAAATATAATATCGAAAAAAAGCCAAAAACCAATGAACTGTGCGTACCTCTCGATTTTATTTACCGTCTAAATCCCGAAAGTGAAGAAAACCTACAATACGTATGTCAAAAGCTTATAAAAGTGAACTAAAAGAAATGGGTTAAAGGCTCCTAATCTTCTAAGCGATCGGCGAAGGAAAAAACGAAGAGAATCATGGTAATACATAATAATTTATAACTTACATATCTTTTGGTTTGCTTGTATTGTTATTTCGGCTATGATTTGTTATGAAGATGATATTTTCCTTGTGTATTCCGTTAGAAACATGGTGGCTATAAGAAACATTAAGTGAATTTGAGTAAAATACTCATAATATTATTAAAATGATTTTGTCGAGTGTTTTACGATTTTTGATACAAAAAAAAACGTAGGAAAATATACAATACCTAATAAAGAAAACCTAAGTTAATGTAAAAAATCTACTAATAATAATACCCTGTAATTTTCCATCTTCTACTTATTGTTACCTACTACGTACTCAAAAGCTGTAAGTTTTCTTATAATGAATACAATATTTATATTTTTTTTTTATCCAAAACACTAGGTATTCCAATTAAAATAAATACGCCCTTCATCATGAAATTATTGAAAACCCAACTGCACATTTACACACATCTCACTCATTCATTTAATTCATCATCATTCATATTCATTCATTTTTTAATTGTTTTTACCACATTTTTTTTTTAGTTGCTCCGGGTCTGGCTGTTTGTGTATGTGAGTTTAAATGTTTGTAAACGCACTCACGATACAGGGGAAATTCCTAGTGTAGGGCAAAGTTTAAAAAAAAATGAAACAAAATTATGCATAACTGGTTACATTTTACAATACACAAAAACACAAACTTGCAACTCGTTTATCGAAGCATGAACATCAAACTATTTCGTGGAATGTCCCAATATTCATTGAAACAAGTTGCATGTTAACCAACACAAACATTCCTTGAAAACGAATCAGAAATGAAAACATTCCCTGTCTACCAACATTACAAAAATAAAGCCATCAGACCAATTAAATTAGTTTACGTTAGCGATAACAGTATGGCGAGTAAACGTTAAAAAATTCGAATAAAAAAATCGTTCAGCGATCGAAAGCAAACTCGTAAGCTTCGTTCATTTATTGAAGATAAACAGAGGAACTAGGCCGTGTTAGGGGCGCCATCGTTCAGGAGCGAAGCCTTGGATAAGAGTGAAGTTTTTTTAAAGAATTTATTTAAATATTTTGTTGTTCAAATGCTTTGATGACGATGAATGCAGTGCTATGTTTTTACTTTAAGGGGCTGACAACAGCTAAAGCGCGGTCACTGTCGGACTGCATAGAAAAGAAAGACAAGCGCGATGACACAAACCTAGTAATTTATTGCAAAATATGAAGCAATATATATAAATATTTACAAACAATCTATTGATTGGACTAAAAAAATAAAACACTATCACGTTAATAAGTTGCTTGAAGAACAATCTGAAAAAAAAAAAACAGAATGACTGCATGTCAATTCGTATGGTTTTTAATCGTTAGAAGAAACTTTTAGAGATATCTTCGTGACTTATTTCTATCGTACCGAATTAGTTGTATTATGTTTTCAACACACTATCTAACTAGCATATATATCCTGAAGATTATCATATATTTTTCTGATTTTGTTTACTGCAGTGGATCATATATTTCAAGGCATTATAAAATTTGCGTTTAGGTCACGTAGTCCCCTTAAACATCAACGCGTATCTACTACAGCATTGGAGCAGTGGTGGCCCATTAGTAACGGTCCCGACTTGCGACTCGAACCTAGACAGGCGCTTTTCATTGTATAATTTATTTCATCACCACAGCTCTTAAAACATTGAAGGAAAACATCGTGAGGAAACTGGCACATGCCAGTTTCACACTGGCACATGTTAGGACATCCTAGAACCAAAAATTCGATGACAGGTGACATCCACCCAACTAGGCCCGCTTGGTGAATTCAGCCCCCTCCCTCTCACAGAGGGGAGGCCTGTATCCCAGCAGTGAGAACATTATAGGCTGATTATGCGTATCTACTACAAGTGTCGCTTACTATTTATTTTCATGCTGAGGAATATAGTTTTAAAAGCACTATCTAGACTCAAAGAAGTATTTATCTTATAACTGTGTAACTGTGTCTTTTATCTTTTTATTCACATCAAAATCAAAAAATCTTAAATGATAAAATACACCTATAACATATCAGGCATCTTAAATGGCCGCAGGAGACGCCGTGGTCGTCGGGAATCCCAAGCCGATTCCCAGCCACCGTAGGCGCGGGCTTGCGGACGGCGAGCAATGGGTAGCTTGCCGTCCGATAAGAACCAGGCCCGGGTCGACGGCGCGTTTTTGTGCCACGCGCGCCTCAATGAGATGTCAGCACCAATGACGGGGTCTGCTAGGGCCGATGCCTGCCTGGGTTGCGGGAAAGTCCGAAAGGGCTACCGGTGGCCCCTGGCACAGGCTACTGAAGGAACACGGATGGGTTTTAGTCAGTAAGAGTCTGACACGCCCTGCCGCTCCGCCCAGAGCGGGAGAAGTTATTTGATGATTTCCCACCCACAAGAAAAGAAAAGGCATCTTAAATGGCCATTACGGAATTTAGCCAAAAATAAATAAATAATTTAACCTTGTATCAGCAGATTATAATATAACTCCGTCTGCCTTTTGAGGAAAAGTCCGTTAAATCTCAAACGGGCAGTCACAATACCCGAGGCAAACCCTATTAGAGACCCCGACAAAATGGTTCAACTTGCACGGTTTACTTGGACCTTTATTTGCAAAATAGTCATACTTAAATGTACAGTTTACAAAATAGTTTGATAGAGGTATAGAGTACACGCCATAACACTTTGGCACTACGCAGACAGACAATATTATTACTGCGTGCGAGTAATCTTAGAGTTTCTTGCCTTTTTGCCATAGAAACCTACACTTTAGAACGGGTAGTTAACTTTTTTACGAACGTTCTCAAAGTCAAAGCATTTATTTGGAATAGGCTCATAAAAGGCACTTTTGAACGACAACATTTACATTAAAATAGAATTGATTCTAGTCGCCCCTTCCAAAAGGTAGTTTCGTATGGAGAATAATGGGAAAGAAACTCCACCGTCAGTCTTTTAAAATGTGTTACAATATTTTGTATACATTAATTATAATATTATGTGAAGTCCTATGCATCTATAACAAAATCAGGTTACCAAAAAAGAATTTAAAAATGTAGCAATGACAAATAAGTTAATTTTGTGATAGATAGATACATTGTGCTCACATATTTATAAACATTGTAAAAGTATTCTGAATTACCTACAGACTTCTTGTCAGTTCGAAAGTGCCTGATAATAATCAAATAGAAAATAATTAAATGTACCTAGTCAATGCAATAATTTTTATATTTTGTGTAACCAATGTAAGAGGAACACAAGAAAAATATTGGGTACGATGATCCGCAGTCAGCCAAATTGAAGTGTTTAGTATCTGTTGTAGCTGACTGTACAATATGGCGGCTAGCAAATACATACCTGTATAATTATAGTGTATAGGTGACTTGATTAGATACGGTCTGTCAATATTTTTAAAGCGTTTGTGAAGTTTATCTTATTTGTATTGGCAGGTACTTGAGTTGCGTCCACTGAGATTAGTTTGTTAGCGTTTTTATTGACTTGGTTTTAATTATACGGAGAGTTAGTACTGTGTGAGTTGGTTTGCTTGGTTTTATTTGTAAAAAGCTTTTATTTTATTTCGAATAGGTAATAGTTATGATTTCGATTTAGTACTACGTAGGTACTGTATGGGCTCCGCGCCCTAAAATTATTTACTAGGATTATCAATGAACTATAAGACAAAAAAAAAAAAACAATCAATCAATCATTAGTATTCGTAGAGTTGGATAGCTACATTTTTTACACATGATGACGTTCTCTGTCAGCCCTCCTAGCTGAGTCTCTATTATTTTTTAATCTCCTAAATACGAAATAGTGTTTAAGTCATCAAACATGCCATTAAGTTATAAAATATTCGCGGACGTCGGTTTTCAAAGGCAACCGCACAAAACCTCTTCTTTTTTAGTATTTTTTTTCGATGGCGGGAAATCATCAAATAATTTCTCCCGCTCTGAGCGGAGCGGGAGGGCGTGTCAGACTCGAGGCGTGCCGAGAGGAACCGGTCAAAACCTCTAGAGTGCCCTCACAGTCCTCTAGTCAAAAGATAACTTTTATTGTTCAATAAATGATGATCAATAACAATTTTAGTTGAAATCACAAAACAGTCTCAACATACCTAAATCAATTTGAAGCTCAATATAAAATTACCTGCACTATTGGAGAAATGGACTTTATGGCATCTGTCTTTCAAAGAGCGTTCGTAGCGAGAAAGAGCCGTAAATAAGTCGTAGCGATAGATTTATTTTCATTGCATTGATCAATTTTACTATTTTTAGAGTTCGGTCTTGTATGTTTTATTTCCAATATAAATTTGCAAGATGTTGAAGTGTTATAGGTATAGGTTTTGATAAGTATTGGTTTTGTGATTACAGTTTGTATAAACTATGACCTACCTACACTTTACAGGGTGGCAAGCAGGGACATCGACACGCAAACTGTTTGTTACCATGGATTCAGTTGATGATTCTGAACTCCCTGGCATTGAAATATCTCGTCAGTTATTTATTTATTTGATAACCTACCAATAATTTTTACGCAGGTCTAGAATAATGCGCTGAATTCATGGTTTCAGTTTGCCAGTCAATGGCGCTTCCACCCTGTATTATTACCCGAGGACCAGTGGCAATCGCTTTTAAAGCGTTTCGTATTTCTATAATGACTATCAACAGGAATGACAATTAGCTTTTCCACCCTGTATTATTACCCGAGGACCAGGGGCAATCGCTTTTAAAGCGTTTCGTATTTCTACAGTGACTATCAACAGGAATGACAATTAAATGATAAATGATAAATGATTTTATTTCTGTAAGTAGGTTTTTACAAACACTTTTACACGTCAATCATATTTTTTTTTTAAACTAGATGAGGTCGGCGTTTCCGATCTGACTACTCTGAGAAGAAAGGCCGAAACAAACTCAGAGGTCACAGTCTCTTTTAAAGTCCAGACAGAATCTTGGTCAGATCATGTGAAGGCTATGTAGATCGGTGTCTGAAATGGTCTTTTGAGGAAAGAACCCCACAGATTGAGTGGACCTGTCCAGTCAGTGCACGCAATTGTCAGCAATCGTGCAGCTCAACTCAGAACTTAAGGAGCTCAACGATTCGACGAACAATACCAAAGAAAGGACATTTGAGTAGGCCGCACAAGTTACTCAAACTGCCAGATCATGATTACACTAAGAGTAAAAATACAAAAAAAAAAAAAAGCAATGACCAACATAGTTCTCACATTCACAATAGTTAAAATAATAGCATAATACTTTACAAAGTAAATACTCTTGTCATAGTATATGTATATAAAATTCATTAATGTCAATGTGTATATAAAATCCGGACATAATCATTGAGGACCATGCAGATTAGCTTGTCCACCCTGTATTATTACCCGAGGACCAGTGGCAATCGCTTTTAAAGCGTTTCGTATTTCTACAGTGACTATCAACAGGAATGACCATTAGCTTTTCCACCCTGTATTATACCCGAGGACCAGTGGCAATCGCTTTTAAAGCGTTTCGTATTTCTATAATGACTATCAACATGATTGACAATTAGCTGTTCCACCCTGTATTATTACCCGAGGACCAGTGGCAACCGCTTTTAAAGCGTTTCGTATTTCTACAGTGACTATCAACAGGAATGACAATTAGCTTTTCCACCCTGTATTATTACCCGAGGACCAGTGGCAATCGCTTTTAAAGCGTTTCGTATTTCTACAGTGACTATCAACAGGAATGACAATTAGCTTTTCCACCCCGTATTTATTACGCGAGGACCAGTGGCAATCGCTTTTAAAGCGTTTCATATTTGTACAGTGACTATCAACAGGAATGACAATTAGCTTTTCCACCCTGTATTATTACCCGAGGACCAGTGGCAATCGCTTTTAAAGCGTTTTGTATATCTACAATCACTATCAAGAGGATTGTCAATAAGCTTTTCGGTAGGTTGTGTCAATCCAATACATTTTTGACTCAAATTCAAATTCATTTATTTGTCCGAATATGGTACATTGCATGGTCTTAAATTAATAAATGGTCTCATCACATTCTGCCACGTGGGGCGCGCAATTATCTGGTACACAAATAAAATTATTACAATATAAAAATATTAGGTTATTATTGATACTTATTCAATAATTACTCTAATCATTGTTATCGCTGATAGAATGTCACTTTGTTTAGACCATATGGTTTGAAATAGCGATGAAATAAAACTAATGTTGAGTCAGTACAGTTTGCTACCTAGTGTTTAATTAGGTAATTCTAATTTGTCTAAATGCTATCTGTGAAAACTTGTAATTGGCTATCATCATGTTATAAACTCTAAATTTTATGTCTGCCTAGCTGTAAGTTTTCCGAAAAATATAATATAAAATAAAATAATAATCTGCCTCGTTTCACACAAAAGAAAAATTGAAATATAAAATGCCGAAGTCAAATAAAGCATTTAAGTTTACAGTCACAATTACAGAAATAAGCACACTGGGCCCTAAAATAGTTGTTACCCGTAACTGAGTGGGGTCGGATTATAAGAGGTAATTGAGTTTTGGCCTCAAGTTGTTTGAATATGTTATCAAACAGGCGAATGTAACTGTAATTTGAGAGCAAAAACTAATTTTCTCTAAGTTAGTAGTAACGGGCGTAGATTTTATCAAATTGGTGGAGGATTGAGACGAGAATTAACAAAGAAATGTGAAAAGACTTTTACGGTTTTTTATTTCTTATAATTTGTTTATTGAGTTGAAACGGAGCCAAGTTATTTTAAAGAAAAAAATAAGTTTAGCTACAAAGATATACCTACCTATACTTTGGTAGAACAAATAAATGTCGTTCATTACCTACTTAGGCAGATACATAGGTAATTACCAAAAAATATATATATTTGTCTACAATTAAAGCTTGCTGAAAAGTTATCTACAGGTGACAATCGATAACTTGTAAAGTAAATACTCAATAAAAAACATAAAAAACCTGACACGAAAAAACAGATCAAATGAATCTAAATTAAACGAAATATTTCCCTTCTCTCCCTGTCTAATAATCCGATAAAATGGCACTAAAGCTATCCTAACAAAATTCACAACGAACGGTATAATGCAAGAGTCAACACAATTTTAAATCCCATGCGGGTTAATTCTGTAAACATTTTATTCTTCCAATCAAACATATCGACTCGATTTGTTCGTAATTTGTTTCGATACAGTCCGGTTTGTTTAATTTTGTGTTTTTTTATGCCATTTTGAACGTAATATTACGGCAGTATTTTGTAAATTGACAGGCAGTGATACATCCACAGTTACTAGGTATATATGGAAGTTGTTTCAAGTGTCATAGGTATGATTTCAAACAGGCAATCCAGTCAGTTACTAGACTGTGGCATACAATTAGATTAAAGCAACATAAACCCCCTTTACGTTCTTCCTCCCGTTTCTTATCCCCAAAATGTATGGTACTACTCTAGTTTATTTTTACAAAAGGGTACTTTTGGACAAATTTGCACATTACTAAATTGTCACTATTATAGACTTTAATCTTTCTACCGTTACAACCACCAATCTCAATGTGAAAACAATGTCTTTAGTAGGGAATGGTGTTACCAGGACATCACGAGGCTCTAAGAGGTTTGATAAAGTGCATAATCCTCTTTCATGAAGTATTACAAAACTTATAAGAAAATCTTGTCTCAGGGCGTAAGTAAGAAATATAGGTACAAGCGCAGAAGATACCTCCATTATTTAGGCCGCCTTTTTCATTTGTAGATTATCTTGGGGTAACAAAAGAGTCTCCTGTTAATGGTTTTTCTGGTAATATAGGAACTAAGAGAGTACATTCCGGTACAAGATTATATTGTCAGCCTACAACGTAGTGAGACCTATAAGTTTCCTAAATATAATCCGAAATGAGATTTATGCCGAAATAAATTACCGCTATTGGATTTTCAACTGTCGGCGCTCAGTCAAGCGTTTAAAAACCAACAGCGCATTTAGTCTTCCGTTATCATATGATAACATTACGGCTGTATTTGCCGAAGGTTTAAACAGAGGTGTACATATATTAAACCCACATTTCACCACTTATTTTGAAGTCCCATGTAATAGAGGGCGAGCCTATTGCCATCAACCGGGCACAAATCCTGACTCCGTGCTGTAACTGAGACATTCCGGATGGAAAGACCCAATAATACTTTGCCCGACCAGGGTATCGAAACCAGTGGTCACACGCGCTACTGCTCATGCTTACCTATGTATGTTACTTTTCAAGCTCCAGAAACTTTGCATCTGGGTCATAAATAAGGCATGGTTTTTAGATAGCTGTAAACCTCTCTTTAAAAAGTGTAAAATTCTACCACTGCCCTGTAAGCCACATATGCCCTGTAGACATCTGCATCTTTACAGAGAAACACGTGCATTATTTTAGGCAACATAGTGAAGTTTTCCCAAGACAAAAAGGGCTAAGTATCGCAACTTATTATATCATCCATCTAGTCATAAATATATTTACAAGAAAAATGTGTATAATATGTGTATATTAATGTGTAATAAGTAATAACATACCAAATGAATTAAAATTATTGCAGGGTAATGTTTTTAAAATCAAAGTGATAAAGTGGCTACAAAATAGTTGCTTCTATAGCCTTAGGGAATTCATAGAACATAGACATAGTTGTTAAGTGATGAATTAGTAATTTTTTATGAGTAATTGTTTAAAATTATAGTTTTCATTAAATTATAATGGCTTTTTTTTTGTAATGAAATTTGCACGCTTGCTTGCAGGCAGAATACAATAACTTTTAGGCTTCAAGATTTTTCCTTGATGAACAATGTATTTTCTTGCAAATAAATATTTTGATTTTGTTTTTTTTTTGCATTAGCTCTAGCGACCGCCAGACCAACGGGGCAGTGAGAGCTATTATAACCTTCCAAAATATTATGGTACCAAATAAAACTGTAATTAAATTGGATATTAGATGGATAAAATATACTCTATTGTACACCTACACACTGCTCTTATATAATATTACTAATTCTATGGGTTTAGTCAACTTTGTAATTGTTTTAAGATTCTACGTTTGAATGTCACTTACATGTTATAAACCGACAAGGTCCATTTGACTTTGTGACATGATAGTTTTACAGGGTCTAAAGTTCACTCATACCTCCATAGAAAAGGGAGGATCCTTCGACCAGACGGGTGTCGTGTCTGGTGGGCAACTGCCCGATGATTGATGTCGGGAAGTTGTATATATGCTAGTCGCGCTGTAAACACTGCTTGCGCGATTCAGGATTTGCGTGACGTCAGTATGATGCGCAGCTCGCATGTGGCGGTGTAGATACCGCTACAGTATCAACCTAAGTGAAGTTTTAGTTTACTGAAAATTGTTGTCAAAAGTGGTAAATCAATTATTGCTTTATTAATTTTGACTACAGTTTTCGGTCGAGGTCGACAATAGACAGGCGGTCTTGGTTGTGGTTTGTAATTTAATATAAAAGCTGACTTTTTATTCACTCGTACACACAGTTATTGAAAAAATACCTAAATTATTACTCATCATCTGCCTAGCCTTGCTAAATTTATTGTGGTCGGCTTTCAGTTTTACCAAATGCAAATGATAAATGATTTTATTTCTGTAAGTAGGTTTGTTACAAACACTTTTACACGTCAATCATATTTTAAAAACTAGATGAGGTCGGATGGTGCCGCTGAATAACAGTATTTTACATGGAGCGACTACCTATCTGACCTCCACAACCCAGTTACTGGGTAACACGATAACCCTTGTAAGGCCACATTACAATTCCGAACAGAAAATAGGCAGTCGACTAAAAGAAAACAGAAACCAACTTCTAGACTTACTTAATTACCATTTGAAATTGTACCAAACTACGAAGAACTTTCTTTCCCATAACATTATGGAATACGGCTATGGAAACTAATTCTGAAATAATAACACGAAAACAGGTTTACTTGCCAGCTACACGATAGTTAGGAGGCGTAGTTAAGAATGTCGTGCGGTTCTCGGCGCAGGCAAATATTAATTTGGTTATAATGTAGGTTCTGTAGTGAGCTGGTTGGTAACAATACGTTCGTTATTGCTGCTTGTGGCTTTAGAGATGAGGAATACGATGTTCATTTTGCCTTGAGTTTTGTTATATGTTTGAAATGTTACCTAATTAGAGCATTTGTTTCCAGAATGCAAAAAAATATAATAATGCTATGCCTCGGAAAACTAGTTAAGCCGTTGAACCCGGCTCTCATTCGTAGATCTTAGACAGTCGTTACGGGTAGACGCCTAAAAATCTGACAACCAGATTTGCCAAGACTGAGTTACTGGGCTGTGGAGGTCAGGTAAACAGTGACTCCATGTAAAATACTGGCATTCAGTTGCATCTGGGCAAACTCGAAGCCGACCGCAAAATACTTGGGAAAAAGCTAGGTAAATTTATTTGAAAAGTTGTAAATGCGAATATTATAATGTTTTATTTGTTATTGTTTAACATAATATATGTATTTCATTATTTATTTATTACTGTTAAATGCCCGTGACTTCACAGCGGGCCCTATCAGAATACCAGCGTTGCGGCATTTATTTATTTTTTAAATGTCGCAGCATCATGCTGAGATAGGAGCCTTTTGGCCTCGTATAGGAATTTCTGTTTCCTTTTTCTTTTGTTACTTTTTGTTTTTATATAGTTTGGTTTTTATTTTATAATTTAGTTTGTGCACTTCCTGTACGAGTCGCTATAAACACTTTTTCTTTCTTTCTTTCTTTCTTTACAATCTGTAATACATTTTTGAAAAGTGGCCAAACGGCAAATGTGATTTCAACATTACTCCTTCCTCTGCATTGAATTACCACAATAAAAAGTTTGAATAAACAATAACGATGTGTGATTTGGTTTTGTAGCTAGCTTTATAGTAACTTATTTATCGTACACTTAACAAACGTCATTGCACTCAAATCCGCGCCTCACCTTTCTCCAATCAAAGGTGGGAGGTTTGATTGGGGCGAGAACGTGTGAGCTGTGCGATAGTGTGTATCGGGCTTAAGTAGGTCGCGGGCAAGGCGGGGTGTGTGCCGGTCCATAGCAATTTTCACTCTAACGAGCTATTGGCCTTTATATGAAAAGAGGTAATTGCGCATTATGAAAATCTACGTATTAGGGTTTAATATCTAGTTGAAATTGGTAGGGTTACTAATGAAGTATATGAAGAAGCTTTTACACAGCTTTATGTGGATAGGTAGGTAAACAAACTCTGACCGTGAATGTTATTTCGGCTAGATAGTTCATAAATCTGCCTCCGGTCTATTCTGTAAAAATCTAACCGTGAGCCTTAGGTGAAGTGACCTGTCTTTCCACCTGATGCTTTAGACAATATTGACAGCTCACTTCACATAAGTTTTCACGGTGAGATAACAGAATACATCGGCTGTTATAGTTACCTACAGTAGGATTCTGGAACCCTTCTTTTGCAAGAATGTTATAATAAAAAGATTATTATGTAGATATATTCTTTTCAAATAAAAGCGCTATTATTACGTTATGAACTATATACTTTTATATTTTAAAATTTCGAAACGTGGGTGGATGAAATACTGCCTACTCATTCGGGGACTTCAAGCGGTATAAAAATTAGATAAGCAATCAGATATAGGTAGGTCCTATAGGTCCTCCTTTGTCTAACAGTGATATGATATATATACTGATATTACAACAGATATGTATATTATATGTATCTATGTTTGGGGAGGTTTTTGTTTCCGCACTTAGTCGTTCAGGTGGACCATTGTACGTGGGCCATGGCAGCCCTTGGTGGTTATTCCAACCAGCCCATATCCTTCCAGAAGTTGACTAGGTCACCTAGTATGTTGAGAACATCTGTGTAAGTTCTGGGTGCACCGAGGGTTTTTGTCCTAATTTGCGTAACGCATGTGCACTCAAAGAACACATGCGCAATGGTTTCCTCAGCGTCCATGTAAGCCCCGCACAGAGGAATGTCCGTTATGCCTATTGTGTGGAAGTATCTGTTTAGTGAACTCTGAGTTGAGCTGCACGGTCACTGACAATTGCGTGCACTCACTGGTCAAGTCCACTCAATCTGTGTGGTTCTTTCCTCAAAAGACCATTTCAGACACCGATCTACATAGCCTTCACACGATCTGACCAAAATTTTGTCTGGACTTTAAAAGACACTGTGACCTCTGAGTTTGTTTCGGCCTTTCTTCTCAAAGTAGTCAGAAAGGAAACGCCGACCTCATCTAGTTTTTAAAATACGATTGACATGTAAAAGTGTTTGTACAAACCAACTTACAGATATAAAATCACTTATCAGTGTCCCGTGTTAAATATGTAAAATTAAAATTCACCTAAGAAATTCCCCGAGTTACTTAAGCGCAACGTGAGAATTCTTATTTCCAAATCTTGCAGACTACATGAAACTCGTAGCAACGCTTTTTCGTGCCTGCAAACACAAATTTTTAAGTGGTTCACAAATTATTAACGCCTAAGCCAGTACCGACCTCACCCGTTCGTATACACTGTTGTACAGTCAATAGTCGTTGGGGTAATAGAGGAGCGTTAGCGAGGTTTTTCTATTTATTTTATCCGCGTGTGTCGTATTCAAACCTTATTCTTACCGCGTAACTGACAGTGATCCCGTGGATTTTATATTTAGTGAGAAGGAAGTTGTATTTCTACATTTAAACACATAACATGGCGCCTTGTTTACCCGGGTTAGGCAGAGGCTGGCGAAACAGCAACAATTGGCGAACTTTTGCCAGTTATGTTTAAGCGCCTTAGCTCACCTCTGCCTCCGCTGCGAAAATAATAATGGGAAACCGATAAGCGAATTCCGCTAAGAAACATTACTACATTATTTCGCGAATAGCAGGACATCGTGAGTGTCAGTTGAATTGTAGCAATCGAAGCAAAATGTCGTCGCTTTTGACTTCGTTAATACAGTGTAGGTCTACTTCGGACCTCTTAGATTCGTTTTTCCGTAAAATCAACATCCATTTTACAAAAAAAGAGAAGCTTCGCTTTATAAACTTATCGACTGCCATAGATACGTGCGAAACAATGCGGGACCGCAACATAACAGCGTGGTGAGCGCGGAGGTGTAACTGACTTCCGAGCAGATCGGCAAAATAACCCGGGAAAGAGATAGAATCGTAACCAAATCTGTGCGTTAGAACAGGCAGTTTCGATTGTCGTGCCACGGAAAAGTCATGGCGGAACTACCTACTGCGGTTTCGCGGTGGAGATGTGATACCCGCCTAAGTCCCATGTAATAAGGGGCAAGCCTATTGTCATCAACTGGGCACAACTCCAGATTCCCGGCTGCTATTGAGTAATTCCTAACAGAAAAACCCAATCATATTTTCTATGTATCGAACCCCGTTGGCTTTAGCCAACTCAGTAACTATGCAGGTATGTAAGGTGGGGTGTTTATAATGACTTTCTTTTGCGTTCTTGACTGCTAGTAATTGCTTTTTTTATGATTCTTATACAATAATAATTGTCATTGAGAGCTGTTAAGTCAAGGTTGGGTCTCAGTGTGAAAAACACGTCGCCATTCCAAACCACAACCAAACCAGTCCTTATAATCATTTATTTGTCAGAGTATTGTACATTATAATTATGGTCTTCAGATTAATCAATGGTACTCGTATCATCACATTCTGCCAAGATTGGCGTGCAAATATAAGATACATTTAACCACCTTAGAATCTACAATTTATTCAAAAACCCTTTACCAAAAAACCCGAAAAAAAATACTATTCTTACTCCCTACGTCCGTATTTTTCACGCTTCCGCGCCTCCCCTACGCCTGACCAAAGCTACCACGAAGTCACGCAGGGTTCTCCCTCCCCCGTCTCCTTCCCTCCATATTCGTGCGAGGCGATTAACCAAATTGTAGGGAACAGTTCAGCACTGCGTCACGCCACCTACTTAGCTCTCTTAATAATAGAGGCTCACGCACCCGCAGGGTGCAGGTGAATTTTTACCTTTTTTGTCAAGAATTTGCGAGGGAATTGAGTTCAAAGTTGATGAGAGGTGGGTTTAGAAAATTATAAGTTCACCTTGAAGGTAATATAACGTTCATTGCTCTGTTATAAAGATCTGCCAGAGTAAGTACCTAACCGTTATTTTTTGAAGGGCAGCTGTTTTGTCATAGAAACTCAATTTTAAATTAAGCTCTTTGTCCTGCCCGTCCTAAGTCTATTCTGTATAAGTTAACCGTGAAGTCTCAGAATAGATCGGCAGTAATTTTTATTCTAAATTGTTTTTTGTCGCAATTTAATTAAGTCCAGTTAATAAATAAAAAAAAAATATATACGTTCCTACACCCCTTGCCATTTCTCAAGGGGTGAGCTAAAACTTGGGGAAGTCATAATGTACGTCGTAATCCGGATTTCTTTCCTTCCTCGTAGGAGTACATTATGAGGAAATAACTTTTTTAATATTCAAAGTTAAAGCCGAAAAATATACACATATTGTTTTAAGGATATTAAATTATTCGTAGAACATTAATTTATCAGAAGTACAAACACAATCTTTTTGCGTTATCTATACTTACATATCGCATGCCTCATTACGCGATGCGGTTGAGGTAGTGCTTTACTCTCGACTCATCAATATCAAGAAATTTTGTGATCTTTAAATGCCTCTATCACGACTATATTGCACTTAAACAATAATATGAGTAGATGTACAGACGCCAGCACATCAAGTTACTACAATCTGTCAAATTTCTTTAATAGATTTTCAACTTTATCGCTAAAGCATTAAGGTTCAAGGTTGATTGGGAAAATTTGACAGTTTCGGGTAGCTTGACCTGCAGCTGGCGTCTAAACATTTAAATTAAACCATCTTATACTTTCTAAAACTCATTTTATGTTGCTACTTTGAAAAAAAAATCGTTTTGGAAAAAAAAAATACGTAAGGTCTGTGTGTACGCTGCTTTGGTATGTACCAACGAAAACTCCCGAAAAAATTGTTAAATATCGAAATCGGGCTTTTTTATTAGTTCCAAAATTCGGTGAACTGGTGCCGTATTTCATATCAGCAGCCTTGTTTACGTACCTAGTTCTTTTTTAAAATGATTTTTATTAAAATTCACTATGATACACAAGTACAAAAATATAAGAACTTATAATATTACAAATCAATAAGGCACTTGTCCCACCGGCAACGATTAACGAGTAACGAGTAGAGCTAGAACTAGAAACGAGTTAGCGAGACGCGGGGAGCGAGTGCGTAGTTCCGATATTTATGTAGCTCGGCTATAAGCGAGTGTGCGAGTGAGGCGGGCGATTACTCGCATCACTCGCTCGCGGCAGTCAAAAATGACCACTGGTTGCTCTCTCGGCGTGAGTTCTAATCGCTTGGCGAGTATTGCCGAGCGAGTGTTATCTTTCATAGCTCTTGTCGCTCAGCGACAAACTAGTGAAGCGGGTGTTCGCCGGCAGTGTGAACAGTCAGCGATCAACTGTTTGTATATGCATCTCTTTTGTTCACACGGAAAGTATATCTATTGTACGTTTCTTGAGCGAGAAAATAGCCGATAGTTAGTCGTTTTCTCGTCGCTGGTGGGACAACTGCCTTATACGATTTATTATTTTATTATAGTGACCTCGCTGTCCTTCTTCAACACGCAACGGATTTTGATACGGATTTCATTCATTTAGAAAATGATGCGTTCGGGAAAGTTTATGTCTCTAATACATTCATATTTAACTTGGATATACAGGGTTACTGGTAACTCGACGTATTCCTTGCAGGACGTCATAGTAGGGTTAAAATGCAACCAATTAAGCCATTTTTTTTTTAAATTTTTTTTTGTTCACTACACAACATTTTGTAAGAAGTAACAGCAAAAATCACAAAAAAATAAATGTTTGTTTAGTGATATTTGCCAAGGATTCTGGCATTTTTGAACTATTAACTATGAACAAAGATCTGCTACGGCATCAACTATGATATTAAGTTAAATTTCAGCACAGTCGCGATGTAAATCATTTTTAAATTGGCTCCAAATGATTTAATCTGGGATTTTTCATAAAAATACTGAAAATGTAACTAACTCAAAAACTACTGAACTTCGCTAGAACATTTGGTGGCTTAATTTGTTGCATTTTAACCCTATTAGGACGTCGTGCAAGGAATACGTCGAGTTACCAGTAACCCTGTACATAATAAAGTGAACTTCACGTTTAGTCAAAGCACAAAAACCACGCGAAGCAAGGGCTGGTTGCTAGTCGTTCATCATCATGATCATCTGTCTAGTCTAGCCTTTACCCAAATATGTTTGGTTCGGATTCCAGTCTAACCAGTTGCAGCTGAATACCAGAATTTTACATGGAGCGACTTCCTATCTGGCCTCCACAACCCAGTTACTGGCTGGTTGCTAGTCGTTAATATTCTTAATTCAAACCTGGTTTAAAATAACTCTAAAAGCACAAAATGAATTATTAAAGTTATTTATCATTTAAATTGACATAATTATACAGGCTGAATTTATTGCATGTATTACCACTGCGTGCCATAAATTATGCTAGAAAGCTAAAATTATGCGGGATTAAATCGCGACAAACAACAAGTTTTATTCCAACAGTAATTTTTGGTTAACGTAATCGTTATTTTGTGGCTTTTATTTATATTTATTTGTGCAATTACGAATTATACACAGTATAAAAACCAGAGATGCGGGTTACCTAAATAGAAATCTTTTAACAGGCAATTTAATATATATTATATATTAATATTATAAAGAGATGGAATTTGTGACTTTGTATGTAGGGGGTAATCTTCAGAACTACCTACTGATTCGATTCCGAAAAGTCTTTCACTAGTGGGAAGCTCCAGTATTGCCAAGTGATAGGATATATTGATATATTGACTGACCGGTTGATGCAGTTGGTAGCAACCCTGCCTTCTGAGCCGCTGGTCCTGGGTTCGATCCCCGGACAAGTCAAACATTTGTGTGCATGATCATGTCTGTTTGACCTGTGTCTGGGTGTGTATATGTATATAAGTATGTTTATCAGTCATCAGGTTACCGTAGAACAGGCTCTACCTAGTTCGGGACCTGAAAACCGTGTGTGGATGTTGTCTCATATTATTATTATTATAAATTTGATGTTGAAACAAGTAAATACAGTAGTCGCAGGCAGAAGCTAGTACGGATAAAAAAGTGGGATTCTTTTGATACAATATAATTATATCTAGGTATTCCAGAGCTGTGGTAGCCCAGTGGTAAAAGCCCTGACCAACGAGTTGTAGGCCGTGGGTTCAAACCCAGATAGGCGCTTTACTTTGTGTAAATTACTTCATCACTACTGCTCTCAAAACGGTGAAGAAAAAGGTCGTGAGGAAACCGCCATGTCCTAGAACCAAAAATTCGAAGACATGTGACATCTACCAACCCGCACTGGGGCCGCGTGGTGGATTACGGCCCACTCCCTCTCACTGAGAGGAGGCCTGTGTCCCAGTAGTGGGAACAATACAGGCCGATTATGATGATATCTAGGTATTAAACCAAGTAAATAATAATGATTTACAAGAATCCGTTTGTTTCTAGATCAATGATAACAAAGGACAATTCCAAGATGAACTTGAAAGCATTATATTCATTTTCAGAGGGAAAACAAGGGTTTTTCTTAAAAGATTAACCTAGTATAATTTCTAGTGAGAAAAATACAGAATGATAGGACATCGACTCGCAAAATGTTACCATGGATTCAGTACTTACATGATTATGTTCCCCCTGCGTTGTATAAAACAATATCGATCGATTAAACAATATCTAGTATAGTGCGTTTCATCAAAGAAGTCCCTTTGCTGTAATGCTGGTAGCACTTAAATGAGTGCTGCCAGGCTGTGAAAATTATATTACCCAATAAATCAGTATAAATTGAAAACGAAAATTTATTTTGGTTGTTCTTTTTGTTTGGTCACCTTTCAACAAAGGTCTATAGAAAATTATACCTTACGTGTAAAGATAAGTATTCATAAAATTAAACTCTTAATATAACCATAATAATTATTTATTTGCGAAACTTCTTAATAAGCTGTAATGATTAACAACAAAATTACTTTTTAAAATAACTGTGCTCCTCCAAAGGACCTACACCCGATATAGCACTATCTCCAGGGTCACTATCGTCTTAAGTATCTCCTATAGTATATCTAGTCATCTCCTACTTCTATTATAAATCGATCTATTTTGTTATCAACAGTTACTCCATTGTTGAAGTAGGTACTTATCTTCTATGGTTTCTACGTGGCTGCATTCTTTTATCCACTCTTCTGGCGTGCTACTGCAAATTGCCTCTTCATTTATTTTTACAATATTTTTTGCTTCCTGACCCACGTTTTTTTCAGCAATCCGCCTTTACAAAAGACTCCATATGAGTTCGATTGGATTCAGGTCTCAATGATAAGGAGGAAGTCTTACAACTTTATGACCGTGTTCTTTTAACAATGAATCGACTTCGTAGATAGGTGGTTCTTTATGGTCTTTAATTATTTTAAAAGGTGTAGGTAGGCACCTACGGGGTAGCAGCGGGGACTAGGGAGCATCTAGTTCTGGCAATGGCAACCCTATTTTATGGCGGCGACGCGAAGTCGAAGTACATTCTAATGGAATTATTGGCGATTTGTTACGTTTTTCACTCTCACAAAACGTTTTGACTTTCAACACCAACTCTCTTTCGCCACTTTCAAGTGTCTTCGGCGTAATTAAAACCGTAAAACAACTATAAATCTTGGAAAAACTCAACAAAGCCTACGATGCGTCTAGCGTTTGACGTTCTTGACAGTCAGGTGTGCCAATATAACGGCGAAGGGAATTCTTTCGTGAAACGCACAATACGGTGAATCTAGCTTTAAAATACTGACTTTGAGTAGGTAATCCTATTATCTATTCTGTGGCTGCTAATAACACCTAAGTTATAATTTCGTATCTTTTTATAACTTTCACATTTATAAAAACCAAGCCTAACCAAAACCATGAAATGAACAAAATTGGAAAACGCGCTTATTTACTTACTTACGACCAATTTTTGTTGACAATTAACTAGGTCCTTTTGGTGGACGGTGAGCAGCCTACTCGCGAAATATTTGAATTATTGACAAGAATAATCATGCCACACCTAACAGTTTTATCCTGATATACAATGTTCCATGGGTCTCCCCTATATAATTATCTTTAATAACTCAAACAGAAAGAAGAAACATTTTATACCAAACAATGAGAAGTATCCTCATAAATTCTTGTCAAGTAGTTGTCCGCTGCAACCATTTTCTCTAAGTTACCACTGTTTTAACTTGAAACTTGCAAAATTAAGCTGCAGTACGAGTTGTATTGCGAACCACAATTGCTTATTTTATTACCTTGGTCTTAAACATAAAGACTTGAATGGATTAATAGGTGATTAGGTTAAGTTAATGTGTTCTTATTTTCTAAATTATGTATTTCTATTTGTTTGATTATTTTCTTTTCTTGCTTGTATACGATCAGCATTTAAGAGAAGTATAAGTATCTGACCGATATCCGTCACAAACATAAGTATTTCTTTCTTTTATTTTCAGTAGATGCTTCGTTGACAATCTTGGAGAATTAAGTAGAACAAAATGGAATTACGTTCATAACAAAAAACATAAATTATATTTATTTCTGTAAATACGAGTATCGCCAGTCTCTTGGGTACATTACCAGTCCACAACGATGCCGAGGAATTTTTCGAAGCCATATTTTAGTTTTTTTTTATAGTTTTAGATAAGTTAGTTTTTTATATTTTATTTTCATAGTTTGCCAGTTAATTAAATTATTGTTATTACGACTAATTCGCATTTTTTTTAAATATTAATTTCTGTAAATTGGTTAATAAAATATATATGTTTTAAAGCTGATGAGTTTGTGTTTCTTAACTTGACTACTCTGAGAAGAAAGACCGAAACAAAATCAGAGGTCATATCTCTTATATAGTCCAGACTTGAGGACCGCGCAGATTAATGTCTGAGATGGTCTTTTGAGGAAACAACCATACAGATTTGAGTGGACCTATCCAGTCAATGTAGACATTTGTCAGTAATCGTGTAGCTCGACACATCACCTAAGGAGCTCAACGAATCGACGAACAATACCAAAGAAAGGACGTTTGAGTAGGCAGCATAAAGTACTGAACGTGCCTGATTATCATTAAAACTAACTGTGAAAAGAAAAAAAAAACAAATTTTCCTCACATTCACACATAAAACATGTTCACTAAAAAATATTGAATACAATTAATTATTCAATTACCTGTTTTGCATAAACAGTTTAATAGTTCAGGATTACGTTTGTTTTTGATTAATAAATACATGCCTATGATAATAACAATAAACTGATTTGATTCCCTTGCGTATTATAGTTAAAACGAGCAAAATAATAAGAGATTATGTTAATTATACTGTTCAGTAGGCAATTAGTATGAACTAAACATATGCCCCATAAACACACGCATTTTCCCATGGGGGAAACTCCAGAACGCTACCTGCTATGATCCTTACAAAGGTACTCCTTGCTGCTTTTGCTTACTATGAACATATTTTCAAGAAAAGTTAATAGGTGGAGGTGAGATATAAAAACAGATCGTAAGTTTATAGAGGCACGAGGAACCGGGTGTAAAGTTCACTCATACTTCCATAGAAAAGGGAGGATCCTCCGACCAGACGGATGTCGTGTCTAGTGGGCAACCGCCCAACGATTGATGACGGGAAGTTGTATATATGCTAGTAGCGCGGTAAACTCTGCTTGCGCGATGAAGGATTTGCGTGATGTCAGTATGACGCGCAGCTCGCATGTGGACATGTAGATACCGCTACAAGTTCCCGTGGTTTAGAAATAAAGTACCCGTCCGTGATGTTCAATTTTCATTATCAGTTAAAATAATCTCTCAACCTAAATTAACTCGAGAAACCATGTTTGTAAATGGCCAACTAGCAAGTTTTGAGTTAATAGACAACTGTCAGTAGATTTAGTTTTAACGAAAATACGATGTCCCAATCAACTTACGAGAGGCGTTCAATGTATTCTCGGTATGAGGGTGATTTACTAATCATGTAGGTAATTTGACAAATTTATTGATTCATGTCATTATCGAAGGGTCTAAAAGTAAAATTTCATATAGTTTTGATGATAAGTCTGCTAGTTATCCTTAGTCAACGGCAACTGGAATGGTTAACGTGACTATGTTGAAGAAAATCGAGCACCGCGCTGTTATTAAATTCCTTACCAAACAAGCAAAAAGTCAAAAAACTATTTAAAAACAGATGGTCAAGTCAATTTAAAAGGGGCGGAGGGAGTATTGAAGACGACACTCGCTCGGGCGGCCCGGTTACTGTCTCTACGGAAGGAAACGTGAAAAAAGTTGAGAAACTTATACCTTAGGATGCCTAAATGAAGATGAAAATGATAGCAGAGATGATCCACCTCTTCGTTGGTACCATGCACACTATTCTTTATGAGCTTCTTTACCATTCATAAGTCAACACAAAATGGGTGCCGCGAATGCTCACGGCGCCTCAAAAACAAGTGCGAATCGAGTGCTGTAGAGAGTTTTTGGAGCTCTGTGGTGAAGTTCCATCAATCATTTTCGATCAAAATGTTACTGGAGATAGAACGTGGGTCCATCATTATGACCTTGAAAGCAAGCAGGACTCCATGCAATGGCAGACGAAGGGTACTGCGCCCCCTAAGAAATTCAAAGTCGTTCCATCTGTCGGAAAAAATATGGCCGCATTGTATTGGGAATCGAAGGGAATTTTGCTCACTAAGTACACAAAAAAGGTGAAACCATAAACGCAGCATTCTAAGCATTCACTTTACGAATGTTACGGGAAGCAATTAAAGAAAAAAGAAGGGGCAAACTGACCATCAGTGTGTTGCTTCTTCCCGACAACGCCCCAATCCACACGGCGCATGTTTCCAAGGCATGTTTCGCGAGATTGTGGTTTCGAAGAAATTAACCACCCACCCTATAGCCTGGACCTAGCCCCAAGTGATTATTATTGGTTCCCTAATTTGATACAAGGCCTTCGTGGGAAACGATTTTCCGACGACGAAGAGCTCAAGGCGGCAATAAATGCGCATTTTTCAGAGTAAATAAAGTAAAGTATTTTTTACAGGGTATTGAAAAGTTAATTTCGAGATAAAATAAATCCTTTGAGGTAATGGGAAATCACATTATAAATAAAAATAATTTTAATTGGATTTTCATTTTTTTTCATGCCGATACCGAGAATACGTTGAACGCCCCTCATATAATGCCAAAAGAATACACATCCACGCGAGCGTAGCCGCGGGCACAGTTATTTGCCAATAAGTAAATATTACCTATCTATGTTAACACTTAAGATTGAATAACTGCATACTTATTTATAATGATTACGAGTTAGCAATCAATTCACCTACAGCCATTTGAATAGCAACCCTTTCAACATGTTTTTATTTACCCCTTATCAACACAAGATTAAAACGGCAACTCTACACTCAAAGAGTACCTAATGATAAAAGCATTTCGTATTATCATAAAATTATTATTCATGGGTTTCCTAAAATATGTTCATGCCTATAGGAAACAGGCAAAGTTATAATAACTTGAAGAAGTTAAATTAACCTATAACTGAACATATGGTGTGATTTATTTTTATTCTGTGCGATTTTGTGTTATCTGTGTCATCGCGCTGAAACTGTCATCGCGCCTATGATGGCGGCGCACTTTGGCAGTTAGGTTGTTCTATTGGCGTTTTTTCAGAAATGGAACCTGAAAGTTAATAAACGATGCGCGATTACCATAGCTACTGCATTTTTGTTTATAATTCTAATTAAATGGCAACCCAAAACAGTATTTTTGTTTAGCTTTACTTATTAGCATAATCATTTTTGTAGTTGAATTGTGCGCACCTACTTTCCCGGTCGAGCTCCATTGCAAGGAGCCCTACAACTACCGTGTGATGTCAAGTATGCATTGATAACCTCGTAGCGGCAATAATCAATACATTATAAAGTTGTTATAATATAGCTGAGCCACGCGCAAGCATCCGGCAAATTACAAATTAATTTTCGTTCCACTTCGCATCCAGTTCAATGGGAAATGATTAATATTGGAAATTATTACTTACCTACTGAACTAAATTGTTCATAGCCAAAGTTATAAGGACATATAAAATAGGGCTGATCTTACGTTTCAGCCATAAACTTACTCAGACTTCTGCTTCGGGGCGATCTTTTAGATCTCTTTTTGCAATAAAAAGCAACCTTTTTGTAATAAAAGAAGACCCCGATGTTAAAAAGATCTTCTTTATTTTCACAATATAGAAACCACTTAGTTTTGGTGGGTTTATTTAATTTTGTGTGCTATTTCATTTAAATAACTTGATTGAGTTTAGGTCTAATAGCCATTTTTGGTTACTCAGTAGGTATAGTTGTTTTATTTCTTTGGCTTATGTGGTACACGCTAATAAAATATGAAACTATGAAGTTTAATGCAAATACTGACATAAAAACTGCGATTGTCTTATTATAGTTGAAACTGTTAGCTGAAAACAACAAAAACATTTTAGGACAATTTTCCCGAGAGCGTTTTACAGCTTCTAAGCCACAGAAACCAGTTTTAATGTAGGTACTTTTGTGGAACGTATGAAGATTATAAAATACAGACGATAAAAATATATCAAAAACAGCAGCAATAGCTGTAGTCGAGGGCAAAGGTTCTATAATAATGGGCCCTGAGGCAAAATATAGGTACCTACCTGCTGTTCATTATAAACGTGAGTACCATACTTTCCGACATGCCATGATTTAAAAGAAAAGCCCTCTTTAACATGTTCAGTTATTTTTACAAGAGTTTAAATGTTGATTTTGGGAGAACATATTGTTTATTTATTTATAAAAACTCTATGCATAAGTAAAAAATACTGTACAAAGGCGGAGTTAATGCCTGAAATGCATTTTCTACCAGTCAACCTTAGGGTGAAGCAGAGATAAAACATGGCAAGTGCAACCCACGGGATAGATATCTCGGAAATGACTACAATATACCAGAATAAATACTAATAGGTACATAGATAGATACATACATATAAACAAAATAAATCTTGTCAGGAGAAATAACCATCGGTAGAGGAGAAAACGAATCCAGCAACTCAGCGCTGGGATGTTTTGGCCAACTTCTGACGGATGTGTTTACGTGCCTTCACTTTAAAACTGGTGCGCCGGGTGCGGGCCAGCCCCAATGCTATCCTGGCAATGATTGCCAACAGGCTGGACTGCCCTTATGTCCGGCATTGCTGTAAATAAAAAATAAAAATAAATTGTTTATTTTATTTTTATTATAATGTAAATTGAATATGAGAGTGAATAAGTTTAATTAAATTTAATTGAATGTCTTGTACGTTTGTATCGTTATCGTAATTGTGTGCCTAATATTTAGTTTGAGTCTTGTGTTACTTGATTATGAATAAATAATAATAATAAAAGACCACCGACTGGTTACCATCGTGATGTTCAGAGGGAGCGTATTCCAAAGGAAAACCGCCTGGACAAAGAAAGAAGAATGAATGAGGCCAGAACGGTGAGAAGGACATCGTAGAATACGATTGTTGGAGGAACGAAGATTTATGGGCAGGGCATACATGTCATATTGAATGTTGGGAAGTCAGGTTAGAAGGAGACGTGGGTTTGTCCAGAATAGAAAACAACGCAGACAGAGCCCTCAACTCTCTGCGCTGACGAATGGGTAACCATTTTAAAAGCAGCCGGTGCGCGGATTCATGGTTATGCTAACGAAGCTGCTGAGCTGAATGGTGCTGATCGATATGTCATGTTCGTGAACGGACGCCGTCAGTAGGCACTGGTCATCTCTTAGCTGCCACGGCTTATTTTAACTCCTGAATTGTTTTTATATTTTTTATTACGCACGATTTTAACTTGCACGTATTTCTACATCATTCTCA
Organism: Brachylomia viminalis; assembly: GCA_937001585.2. Taxonomy (NCBI): domain Eukaryota; kingdom Metazoa; phylum Arthropoda; class Insecta; order Lepidoptera; family Noctuidae; genus Brachylomia; species Brachylomia viminalis. The sequence continues at coordinate 20,475,826 of OW443299.2, forward strand.
CATTTATCATTTCAACATGAATGATGTAACCACTTTTTTTGTAACAATATTTTGATTTAAAAGAGACACTCTTTTAAATCAAAATGGAGTGGAGTGTGGACATGGAGTGTCTTGCCCGTTCTTCTCCATAGGTAGGTACTACTACGCATTGGAATGGACAACTAGCTTCAACTTTCTGACTGACCGACCCCTCGACAATTCAAAAGTGCCTGTAATTGGTTTATTTGAAATAAATGCTATGAGTTTGAAGATTGATAACAAATCGAATGCAGTTATTGAGAAGGCGGTCAAGTTTATTCAGGAGATCTGCATTCAGGTCATACTAACACACATCACCATAGTCAATTATACGAAATATTAAGGCCTGTACAAGCATTGCTTTTATGTATAATGGGAGAAGGTTTTTCAACCGATAGAGCGACCGCAACGTTCCGGTGACTTTTGACTTACAGTCGTGACCTGCTTTCGCCAGTCTAGACGAGTATTGACATGCAGACCAAGATTCTTAGCATCGTAGCTAAACAGGTTGACTGAGTTGTCAAAGATTACAGGTGGCACAGTTAAGCCATTCAGCTTCCTCATACTTCTATGATAGCCTGACAGTTGGTGGGATTAACCGCTACCCCAAATCGATCCGACATGTTTTAACGACATCTAAATCCCGGTTTAGCTCCTCAATCGCATGGGATATGTTATGTGTTTATGTATATTTAAATAGAATATTTATTATTTTATCAGCGTGATTAGAAAAAATATAATAAAACCAAAACAACTACATATTTATTTATTACTTTTCGCACAAAAGGTACAAAGGCGGACTTAATGCCTTAGGCATTCTCTACCAGTCAACCAAGGGTGGTGAAGAGATTAGATGGCAGGTGCTTTAATTGAAAGAAAAGGAAAGGATTGATTTTGAGCGATGTTTAACAATGATAATAAAATAAACTAAACTATAAAAAACATATTGTACCAACCCTAGTGAATACCTACATAAATTTCCCTTTGCTGTGGGTTCGATAAACTTAAGATGACAGCTTGATACAGTATGAATTTCCTTATGAAGCGCACAGCTATGGTGAGGCATTCAAATTGAAACAATAGATTTACTTTAAAAAAAATAAAAAAATCCGTTCTCGTTGGTATAGTGGTCGCATGCATTATTGTTCAGAATGAGGTCCGGGGTTCGCTTCCCGGGTCGGGCAAAGCTTTTCCATTTCGAATTTCTCAGTAGTTGGCTGGAGTCTGGATTTGTGCCTGGATAGCCCTATTACAGCGAAATATGGAGGAATATATTTATTATATAATATATTCGAGGAATAGGCGTGATGTAATGTTATATATTATTTTTCTTTCCGAACGTGAAGGCATAACAACACCCGGTAATTTTTGTTTTTAATTTCATAAATAATTAAGAATTTCTGAACCCGACGTCTAACATACACCATAATAATTAATTATCAACAATGCCACTTCCAAAATGTGCTGAAAGCTCATTGTTTACCGTCAATGTGTTGAAAAGACGCGCAACAATGGATGGAAACACCCAATTATAACGTTCTACTTAAATGAACAAATTAAGTTCAGTTATTTTGAACTTAGTCGACAATTTTCGCGTAATTGAAGGAGGTTATCGTGTAAGGAAGATCGTTTATTTGTTGGAATGAGAATACATTTCATTCAAATTACGAATGTATGCATAAAGGTATTCCATGCATAAAGGTAAAAATTATTTTGAGTTACAAAAGAATTTTCACCTTTAAGCATGGAAGTAATAAGTGTGATATATGCTTCGATCAATATTATTGATCGTAGGATATATGATATACAATTGACACAAAAACATTTCTACTACAGACTTTCATCTATTCTTTGCTGATAGATACACACCTGTATGATCCATAATTAATTGCCTATTGATACTATTTAATTATTGTTAAACGCATGAATACTTGTATTACTACGACCTGACCTAAATATATTTATGAAGTTGAGACGATTACTCATTGCTACGATAATTTAAAATCAAATACAAAAATAAAAATATTTTATTGGAACAAAAACATATTTAAAATTTTGTGTACGTTAATACTGCGTTAGTTTAGTAACTGTGTCGCAGTTATTAGCACCCACCCCAGGAGTGAAAGACAACTGAGTTCCATAACAAAAAATTTGGTTATACCTATAGGTAGAAACTAGAAAAAAAATTAACAATAATAAAACTAGAACTAGACCATTTATTAACACTAGTTGTAGCAGTAACAGTGGGTGTGTGTAAGTGTGTGTGTGTGAGTAAGGGTGGGAACGGTGCGTGTATGTGTAATAATAAGTAGTAATCACTACTTATGTCCACGAATTTCACTGCAAAAGCTTAATAATTACTCAGAAACAATTCAAGCGGACTGAGTTCGTTCAGCAAATACATTTTGTAAGCTTTTCATACTGTGGGTTGAGTCGAGGTAGTGTGAAAAACTCGTTTCCATGTACATTTAAAAAATAGGGTTTTCACTACATGATAGATTCGACACTCAGGAGTATGATGGCATACTTAACTCAATTTTGGTCAAAGTGTGGATTGAGTCCTTTCTGCTTAACGACGTCCAATTATCCTAAATATTCACTAACTTACACAAAAACCTCACAAATTAATTAAAAACGAGAGGTTCCTTTCAATTTTGCACATTGACGACACAAGACAAGAGTATCGTGACGACACTTTTTTAACTTAACAAAAGTGTCGTGTCGGTCAAAATGTAACGGTTTTTTCGGTCTAGCTCTCATTCACCAATTGTGCACGGTGCAATAAGGAACTACGTTCCAAAAGTATTTGTACCTCCTTTTACCGCATCGTCTACCTAGCCATTTCCCAACTATCTTGGCGTTGGCTTCCAGTCTAAACGGATGTAGATGACTACCAGTATTTTATATGAAGCGACTGCCTATCTGACCTCCACAACCCAGTTACTGGGTAATACGATACCCCTTGGTAAGACCGGTTGTCAGACTTACGGGCTTCAGACGACCCGTAACGACTGTCGAAAATCCACGAACGTGCTTCCCTAGGCACGGAGGGGTCTTAGTATTTAAAGATGGCCACCCAACTCATACGGCTGTTATTACTAAGACACAAGCCACGCTCCCTTTACCGCACGACTTCGCAAATAAAGAATCGATATTCCACATGATCAAGGCGGAAACTCCGCGCCGTGATTAATTAAAGCAAAATTTTCACGTAATTAAATCTTGTTGAAACGTTAAACGCCATAAATCTTTAGTTGAATACCGTCTTTAAATTGTGGTTAAAAGTATCCCTCAAAAGATGAGTTACGCAACCAAACGGAATACAGAAATTAATTTCCCGAAGATATTGTGACTTTTATATTGTTCGTAATGAGAGAGTCATTTTGTTTTAGCTAGTAAGAGAGTAATAACAAAGGAAATTAGTTAAAAGCATAAATAGAGAATAATAATTATCAAATTAGCATTTGTGACTAAGAAAGTGAGAGCAGTGGTGACCCAGTGGTAACGGCCTTGACTTAGGAGTTGTGGGTCGTAGGTTCGAACCCAGACAGGAGCTTTACTTTGTGTAAATTATTTCGTCACCACTCCTCTCAAAACGGCGAAGGAATACATTGAGAGGAAACGGCATGTCCTAGAACCAAACATTCGAAAGACATGTGACATCTACCAACCCGCAATGGGCCCGCGTGGTAAATTACAGCCCACTCCCTCTCACCGAGAGGAGGCATGTGTCCCAGCAGTGAGAACATTATAGGCTGATGATGATGATCATGATGACTAAGAAAATTATTATAAAACCATCAACTACTTTCTTCTACTACTAGTTAACCAGCTTTCCAACTTTCTTTCTCAATATTTGTTTGTTCTATTAAAAAACAAAATGGAAATACCTAGATCAGTTGGAACAAGGACACAAACGTGAAAGGTTGATCTATTGCTAGTTAGTCTAATGACCTGTGTACCTATTTTTCTTATAATTCTGAAAAAAAAAAATCTTATGAAAAGAAGTGCTACTAATTATATATTTTTGCAAGACACACCCAATGTTAGAATGCCTGCAACTTATGCCCGAGATTACTCGCTCTTGGCCAATTTTTTTCAAACTAGGATATTATCCTAGTTTGAAAAAAAATGGCCAAGAGCGAGTCGGCTCTTTGACAGACGATCTATGTGCGCGTCACCAAGACCAAACCGTAATGGCAAAAATCAAATTCCTACGTTGGATAGATCTCGAGAAAAACCTCTGACAGACGGACAAAAAAGATATGTTATAAAGATTCAGTTCTTTAAATGCTCGGAACCTTAAAAAAACTAGCCTCACATAATCTCGGGCATAAGTTGCGGGCATTCTAACATTGGGTGTGTCATAAATAGTAAATCTGTCGTGTACACAGAACTTTCTCATATAGGCACTGCTTTGCTATCCTAGCTTGAAAAAATAGCTACGTGTATCCCGTACACCTTGACTTTTTTTCAAACTAGGATAACAAGGTATAAGTAAGTTAGCATGCTATAAATAGTTAATTGTCGTGTACGCACGGCTACAGATCAAGCTATATTTCCAGTATAAGCTGCTCTCGCATTTTATACGATTTCCTTACAATGAGAGGTCAGTGTAAACTGGACATTATTATATAGCTTGATGCGTAGCCGTGTGTACACAGTAATTTCTCCTATAGGCACTATTTTGCTATTCTAGCTTGAAAAATTGGCTACGTGTATCCCGTACACTAATCTTGACTTTTACCAACTAGGTTGGTGACGGCTTCCAGTCTAACCGGATGTCAAAGTCAACGCATTTATTTCAAATAGGCACATAAAAGGCACTTTTGAACGTCAACATTTACATTAAAATAGAATTGATTCTAGTCGCCGCTTCCAAAAGGTAGTTTCGTATGGAGAAGAATGGGCAAGAAACTCCACCGTTACTCTTTTAAAATGTGTTACAATATTTTGTATACATTAATTATATAATTATATGTGAAGACCTATGCACCCACAACAAAATTACCCTACCACAATAGGTAAATAAATTCTAAAATAATTAGGTCTACTAATTACTGAAGTATTTATTTTGACATTGATTTTTTAGATTGTTATTTTTTTTTGAGAATTATTTTTTATTTACTGTTGACATTTTTGTGCTGAATTCACTTTAGTTTAATGATATTGACTTGAAATTAATTATTAATAATCTTAAATATTCATATTTGCACGCCATATTAAGTGGCAAACTTGTCTGAACTTATATATTTTTTTGTAATCCTGCTTGCATATTTTTATTATTGTATGTGTACACATGTCATGTTTATGCAAATAAATATCTTATCTTATCTTATCTAAAAACAATACAAAAAATCTAGCAATGACAAATAAGGTAATTTGTGATAGATACATGGTGCTCACTGCTCACATGATGCAACTGAATGCCAGTATTTTACATGGAGCGACCGCCCATCTGACCTCCACAACCCAGTTACTGGGTAACACACTACCCCTTGGCAAGACGGTTTGTTAGACTTTTGGGTTTCTGAACGACTTGCGAAGATCTACAAATGACAGCCGGGACCAACGGCTGTCCACAGACCGAGCTGGGCAAGCGTTGCTTTACCTTGAAGAACGACCCGTGCGCCTATCTTCTACTTGACTTTTACTAACATCCCAAAAAACGGAAGATAAACAAATAAACATCAATTGTATTGAGTCCAAGGACGAATCTACTTTTCCTTTTACCAACAGATGTCAGGAGATTGGGTAAAAATAAACGAAACGATGCCGTCAACAAGTAATCCAATATGTTTTTATTTACTACAGTCCTATTAGGAGTGGGATTCGTTTTTAATTTCTAATTGCTCTGCGCACTGGTTGTTTACCCAGCTAAAGAGATTATTTTAAATGTTTTATTTACCCACTTATTCCTATTTATGAAACGGGCATGGACAAATAAATTGTTCTCAATTAAACAGGTATTTTTCTTCCTACAAATTGATTGTTATTTGCGTTTCCGTATTATGGAGTAATCAATTGTGAAAAAAGATATTTTTCTTTTTAAGTAGGTTATCTAGTTCTAAAATTGGACCTGGTTAATTTAAATAATAATAATAATAATATTGGATAATTAGTTAAGTACCATTGTTAAGCGATGTTATCTATTGTGCCGTACGGCATTTTGCTGTGGGGAAATGCAGCCGACATTCAGGCTATATTTGTGCTGCAGACACGAGCCATTCGAGCAATTTATAACCTAAGTTGTAGGCATTTACTGAGGGATACATTTAAGGAAATAAATATAATGACTGTCTCATCTCAATATGTATATGAGAACCTGATTTATATAAAAAAGAATACTACTCTATAATCTAAACACAGCGACATTCATAACAAATACTAGAAACAAAGTTTTACTAATTGTGCCCACTACTAGGCTCCAAAAAAATTGTAAATAGTTTAAGTGCCAAAGTATTCGTTTTTACAACAAACTCCCAAGCCATGTAAAGGAAGTGAGCCTCAATAAATTTTAATCATTTATTAAACAGAAACTCTGTTGAAAAGGTTTCTATAACGTTAAAGATTACTTCGATGACTAAAAGGCTTGGGATTAATTAAGCTACTCCAATGTGCCCCCAAGCCACAAACCATTTTATACTAAATGTTTTAGTTTTAATAATTTCATTTACGTGACATAACTTGCGATGTTTTTGATGATATTTAAAGAGATGATTGATATTCATTATTATATAAAATACCAATTTTAATAACTTACTTCTAAAATTGGAGGTCAGTTTATCTGTTGATGATAATGGGTAGTAAAGTTAAGCGTACATACATACAATTTATTATATCTCTTTTTGCGTGAAGCAAGGGAAAATCGGACCAATCTCCATTTCTGGCGGTCTACTCCCTTAGCACGAAATCCGTAGTTTCGGCCGAAGTTACGGGCGTTTGTTACTCCATATCACCTACGGACACAATATTACTTCGAGACCCAAACTAAAAATTAATGACAACACCACTATCAAGTTATCCTTACTCCGAAAAATTTAGTAAGTCCGAAAAAGTTAGTTAATCGGGTGTAGGGTTAATTCTGAAGTATCGAACTACTTTCGGATGGGCCCATTTCTTCATTGACGGACTTGGACAGAAGGCCACCTGGTACTTTAACAAGTTCTACAAGTTTATTGGTATTTACTAACTGCAAGTACGATTTTTTTGCTCATGACGCTTTGTTCCATAATATCATGTGGATTTATTCTTAGTAAACCTAGGCTTAAAAAGGTGGGATGTTTTAAAACGGAAAAACTGTTTTAACAATACCGAATTACAATACCTTTAAATATACTAATCCTTAGAAGGTAACTGGCGAATGAGTCTTACGTACAAAAAAACGTCTGCGGTCGAAGGACCCCCGTCAGGAACAAAATTCCTTACGTCATACTGGCAGGCACACACACTCGTATATAATAGAAAGAGACAGCGAGAGACAGAAAGTCTGAACTTGTAATAGTTCAAACTTTCTGTCTCTCGCTGTCTGTTTTTAATACAGATCTAGTCTACGTTTTCAGAAGTTCTCATGAAGTTATCGCCATCTTGGATTTTCATTATGACCTCACTATCGGCTTTAGCACCCTCGAAAAACATGAAAATAAAAAAGGAATAGAAAGAGACAAAGAGAGAGTGAAAGTCGCATGGAGGCATAAATTCGTATACATTTTTCGTTACGTGATGATTTCTATTATTTTACTCCTATCACAAGACGACATAAAGAACTTTGTTAGAATGTTTTCTTGAAAATGCCATTTCATAATCATAATCAGCCTTTAATGTTCCCACTTCTCGGACACAGGCCTCCTCTCGGTGAGAGAGAGTGAGCTTTAATCCACCACGCGGGCCCAGTGCGGGTTGGTAGATGTCACATGTCTTGGTGTTCATGGTGATGAAATAATTTACAACAACTTAAGCGCCTGTCTGGGTTCGAAACAACGACCTGCTACTCGTAAGTCGTGGCCGTTACCACTGGTCCGCCACTGCTTTGAAAATGCCATTTAATTCAACTAATATTACCAAAAATATCTTAGAGTACCTCTGCCTGACTCTTCGCGGAATACAGGCGTGATATTATGCGTGTTATATCTTAGAACCAAGGCTATTATTTCTTAATTTGTATTGAAAAGAAACAGCTCTAAACTATGTACAACTTCAACCACGTCTCTCAATCATTCACTTAACCTTGCAAGAAACCTTCCTTCTAAAAACGAACCCTATTCTCCTATCTAAAGAAATATCTTCGGACGACAAGACAACGTAATCTAACTTATGTATTACGTATATTGTGCCTTCTTTCGCCACAATTTGGTCGGCTATCGCTGTCTGGGCATTTCTACCAAGATTTATAACCACGACTCTTTCTCTAATATTGTTTACTTCGGTAATGGCCGGTTTTATTACTGCTATCCATTCGGCTTGTTTTATTTCTCCGGTGTTTGGATTATCGGCTGTTAGAAGTTATGAGATATTAACGAATGTTGAAGACTGGAGTTTGATTTTCGAGTATTTTTATAGGCTCGTTTCTAATCTATCTAAGTTTGGCCGTTTCGTTTCATCTTCTTTTTTCAATAATTGATTGTTTGGTTTATGTTTTTGCTAATAAACAGTTACCAGGATCGAAAGGCAATTATTATCAAAGAATACTTCCAGTCCCTCACTTCTTTTCTTTTAGTTTTTTTCATACATATTATAATAAAACCACATAAGTATTACAACTCTCATGAATAGATAAACCAAAACAAAACGAGATGAACATGAAACTCAATATAAATCAACGTGCTATACCCGGACACAATAACGTTCCACTAAGACTCCACAATACAAAGATTGCGAGAGAGTTTAGCGCTACATCTTCATTTACGGACCGAATCCTTACAAATTGCACTGGAAAACCACCGCATAAGTTATCCAAGTTTTTCGTCCGTTGCTAGAAAACATTTAAGCTCTTTATATAACGAAAAACCTGCTTTATTTTAAGCAAACCTTAGCCACGACATAATTCCAGACACTGCAGAAACTGGACAGCTAGAAGCCATTCCGGCATCTGCAATGCGTATTACTTTAGCTTTAAACATATGCTTATAAAGTAACTTTATATGTATATCTCTGTATCAAATATAACTTAGAAAAGGTAGCTTGAGACACTCGAGCGTTCTATTACATTTGGCAATTAAGTTTAGTTTGACTCTAAACTCGTTAGGGTGGATCCTCTTTTGCATATGATATAGTCTGCTCTAGCATCTAAATTATACATATAGCGGTAAGCTTGTGATGCTTTGAGTCTAAATTAATGTTGAAACTAAATTTTAGTTTAGAACACAGGATTAAAAGTTAATAAAGTCTGCTGGGACAAGTTTCTCTAAATATTCCTATAAGAAAATTTAACTTCGTTATAAGAAAAAACTGAATCTACATATTGACATAATTATTGGTAAAATGCGTCATAAACTCATAAACCACCAGTAACTATTTAATGTTCAGGAGGTGGAGTGTTAAGTTAATGAAAATTGGCACAATAAATATTTTAACCAAAAAAAAACACACAAAAAGTTTTGACATTTCCCTTAGTAGCTCTGAAAAATATGTAAGGGCTTCCGCTATAAAATTACCAACGAACCCTTCTTGTTCGGTGTTCGTGTTGTGTTCCGATCCCTTGTACGCGGCCATTTTGTGCTATTCAATACCTCCAACAATAACAATAGCTTTGCGTTCTAGTTTATTATTATGTATGTTATTAGCATTGGGCCTACGGAAAGTGGGGACAATTGGGGAACTTCTACTGTGCAAAATTTATTTGTGTACAAATGTAATGTTTGCTTGCGGAAATTTTGACATGTTATTATAATAACTTGTGTCGTCATTAGAATTTCGGATTGTATGCTACTTTGGGCTTGTTGACTTAGTGGTCCTTTTCTGTGCTTAGTATTGTTTGAAATTTTCTTTCGAAAAAGTTTTTGGGTCTGAACGGTGTCACGTGCCGTTTCAATACGGTTAAATGTTTTGTTGCTGTAGCAAAAAAGTTGTCCAAATAAATTATTTGAATACAGACGACGCTGTATATTTTTCAGCATCTTTAGTTTTTTTTTTGTATCACCCCAGTTAACCTTTTCTTTTTTTAGCGAGAACCTCAAAATTGATGGAATTAAAAAAAAAACACGTCTTGCTTTAAAAAGAAAATTTAATTCAGTAGTGAAATATTTTTGTCTAGATAGGTAGGTACTCTCCAAGATTTCTTATATCTTTTAGTTTTATGTCTTTTAAATTAGTGGAGCTCTAAACATAATGTGCTGAGAGTTCTTCGAAGCCTTTATGTGTAACGACGTCATTATACTGCTTTTAAAGATGTCATTTAGAATGTATAAAAATAAGCAATATTATTTTTCTCTTTTGTTTTTAGCATCATCTGAAGATGAGACTTTTCATGTTCACGACGTACCTAAATCGTTACAGAAAATAATATGTACAGTGAGGTCTTATCAGCATTGTTTAAAATCACTCATAGCATAATTTTAAAGTGTAAGAAAATGTACAAGACATAATTCTAATGACACAATGATATGAATAAACGTCTGCTGTCTTAATAAAACCATATAAAGGGCACAATAAACAAAGCAGAGAATTTTCGTGCCTCGTCGCCTACCAACAATGATGATGAAATGAAGAATAGAAATGAAACAACTCCCAAGGGAGCAGGTGCCACTCTAAATGACAAGATAATAACTGATAGAAGACGACAATTCTTTTCATTTAAATTGTGGCTTTCAAGGCCAGATAGACGTGGTAACGCTTTTTAATTTTATTTCCCTTGAGATTTCATTGTTTCGTATTGATTTAAGATAAGATTATGGATACAAAATAGACAGTCTAGGGATTATTGTAGTATGGATAGTTATTCATTAGTGTTACTGTATAACCATGCTTATCGTTTTGTTAATGCCTGAAAAAATTAATCAAATATTTCGGTACGCACCGAAATAGTTTATTCACTTTTACTGTTTCTAAGTTAAACCATAAAACAATGTGAGAACTCAATCTAGAACATTATATATTTTTTAAGGAGCGTATCAAGATGGTAAACTTCTCAAAAAAAAAAAAGAATAAGAATTAGTGTGATAGTTGAGTTCGCTAAAATGAGGAACCTCTTTTTAGAAATCAAGAAAGAAGAAAAGATGATATACAAATAAACATTCCTCACTCTATTTGGCCTCTCATTGGTCAAGTAACTACACAATTTCAAGGAAGTAGACACATCTGCATCCATCTCAAAATAATGCCTCATGAGTACAACCCGTAAAACCGTACTCACACATTAAAATAGCATTAGCGTGCTCATGTTTCTTACAAAGTCCCTGAAAGCAATTTGAAGCGAGTTTCACGAACAAATATTAGGAAGTTTAAGTAGTAGTAAGATGTTGGCCTTCCCTTTTCTGTAACGTGATATGTATCTTATGGTGTTCCTTATTTGACAGTAGTAGTGGGTATTCATTTTCACACTTTGCTACCCGTATTTTGTTGCGTGGTGTTTTCTATCGATTAGCTAGGGTGTTATAACTTGCATCGTGTGTAAAGACAGCTGTGTGCAATGGAACACAGGTCCAACTATAAATTAATGGTGCTTGTGAAAAAACATCTTGGTCCATTAGTTTTAAAGTTGATTTGAACATATAAATAAGCCAAATTATTTATTTATTTATTAAAACTTTATGCACAAGTAAAAACTGTACAAAGGCGGACTTAATGCCTTGGGCATTTTCTACCAGTCTACCTTAGGGCGATGCAGAGACAATACGTAGTAGGTGCAAAATTAACTTAGAAAATATTTATAACAAAAAAAAAAATAAGAATAAATACACATATACATGCATACAACAAAAAAAAATTAACTAAAAACATTATGAGAGTTAACAAGAAAACCAACAACAACTAATTCTGAGACGAATTATGCCAAACAGCTGGTAAAAGTAGAAATAACAGTTGACTATGCAGCGCACCGGCCGGTGGGTGCACCTACTGGCTACAATATTTCAACAAAAATTCCAATCCTCCGTTCAAAACATTTTCCCTTGCACAAAAAAAATTAAAATATCTTGCACAGCGCGCTACATTCCCAGTTAAAATGGCGCACGGCGTGAATGCCCAGCGTGACGTCACTCACTCAAGTGATGTTCACACACGTGATCGGTTTTACGAAGTTTCCACTAGAACAGACACGGATAATAAAGTTGTCGGCGTTAATCTATTCCAAGCCTACCGCACTATATTTACAAGGGTTAAAATGTGGGAAAACGAAAAGTAACTTCGAGTTTGAGTCAATTTTCTAAAATTTATTCTAAAGGTGAAACTGTTTGGGTTCGTGACAAAATTTCCTCTTAGATTTTAATAGGATCAGGTATGAAATGGGCTTAGAAGATTTTTCCGACGATTTATTCGTTGTAGAAAAAACAGTCGTAGCTTGTTTTACTGTTTACTTTTTGATCATTGAAATTCTCGTTTTTTCCCGGTTATGTCGATGTTATATCAGCCAACAAGCTTACTTAATATCCTTATATTCCTGTTTAACGGTTTGATCTTCCAAAATATCTTCTAAAAATAATCTAAAAAGCAGGAATAAAATTCCAGTAACATCAATACTTAACATATACTAATAATAATACTTAAACCTTCTCTTCCGCAGTGTCATCAGCGCAACGCGAACTCGGCAAGGGTTCGCCTACAAACGCCTCTGCGACGGCGTCACCGGCCGGTTCCGTGGATAACGCGATCCGGTCCGGAGGGGCCCTCGACGGCCCAAGGCCCACGCCCCGGACCGGGCCGTACTTCGACCTGATGGCGTCTAAGAACGTGACAGCGTTACTGGGAAAGACGGCGTACTTGAATTGCCGGGTCAAGAATTTAGGGAATAAAACGGTAAGTTTGACGTTTTTTTGAATCACGAAATCACATCACAAAAACTTATTTAAAACATCGTTCTATTTCTGTCCATCGTTTGAAGATGACAGAGACAGAGCGATGCTTTCAATTCGTTTAGCGTTATACGTATCTATCTAGTGATTTGTGGTACGAGGCTTAGGACTTTTTTTTTTTTTTGAGGGTGGGAAATCATCAAATAACTTCTCCCGCTCTGGGCAGAGCAGGAGGGCGTGTCAGACTCTTACTGACTAAAACCCACCCGTGTTCCCTCAGTTACCTGTGCCAGGGGCCACGGTATCCCTCTCGGACTTTTCCGCAACCCTAGCAGGCATCGGTCCTAGCAAACCCCGTCATTGGTGCTGACATCTCTTTGAGGCGCGCGTGGAACACAACGCACCGTCGACCCGGGCCTGGTCCTAATCGAACGGCGAGCTGCCCATTGCTCGCCGTTCGCAAGCCCTCTCGCTCCGTAGTATGGCCTGGACCAAGGCCGGACGCGAGAGATCGCCTCCGCCAATCGCCTCCACGAGGACACGGCGGTGCTCCGCCCAAGCCGGGCAGACCTCCACCGTATGCTCCACCGTGTCCTCCGGGCGATCCATACAATGGTGACACCCGGGCGTTTCCTCCCGCCTTATCTGGAACAGGAACCTCCCGAAACAACCGTGTCCGGTGAGGACCTGCGTCAGGCGGAAGGTGAGGACCTGCGTTAGGCTTAGGCCTGGATGTAGTCAGATACATCTTTGCTTACCAGATGTGATAGTGGTCAAACGTAAGCCTACCAAGAGTTAAAAAAATACTTAGTACTACTAGTACGTTATACAACCGGTTGCTTTGTGGCGTAGGCGTGAAAACATCGGTGTATATAATTCTGTTAATACTTATTTGTTACGGCCGCGAATCATATTTTGATCAACATACAACCTAATACTGACCTGCAAATTGAAAAAAACCTAAGAAAATTTTAATTTCGCGGGCTGGATTGACGCTTCCCCCTTATGTAGACAAAATAACCTATAATTTCGAAATATTACAAAGTCTTACAAATATATCTAGTTATGTTATGTAAAGAGATAACTCTTACAAAGGTCTCATATCAAAACATAACCCAACAATTGCCGACTTCGAAAACCCCGAGCAACAAAACCCAGACAAAAGCGGTGCAACTACGTCCGTCGCAAGATCCCTTTTTAAGTTTATGTCTCACGTGAAATGACGCTAAAGACAAAAGACCGAGATAACACATCCCGTGGTTGCGCACGTGCCCAGTTAGATTTATGTCTGTGGCAATGGATATGTTCTATCTTTTGGGGATTCTCCTTGTCATAATACGTTGGGTTATATGGCCAATGTTTACGTCCATAGTTGAAGAGCCAATGTTGGTGCATTTGTGATATATCGCTATTTCTTTGATTGAAGAGCTTTGCGGTCTGGACTGCGCTGAATCCGCTTATTATTAATACCTATGTCGATCCCTATGGGCAGGCAAATCCTCTAACCCAGGTACTTAGAGTCGTTACTTAAAATTAATCAATCATTTACTTTAACTGACCAGCATAAATTGGAACGCTGTCAGTCAAAAGTATGTCAAATTGAAACGTTTCAATCATGGTGACATGTGCCAAAGTATGGTGGTTAATCAAAGTTAATGGTTGATTAATTTCAAGTGACGTCTCTGAGTGCGGCAGTAAATCTGTTAATCTACCCAACTTTAGAACATAGGTACATCAATATTATCGGTATCACCGAGTATTTTAACCGACTTCAAAAAACAAGTAGGTAGGTTCTGTGTTCGTCTCTATGTATTTTTTCTGCGTGTCCATCGATATTTTTATAATTGTGGACTGATTTAAAAAAAAAAATTGTTTATGGTAGGGTAAGCCCGCGCGGTGGTCACATATGATTTTTATTTATTAAGCTTGCATTGGTAGATTTCGAGTTAGATTCAATAATACATATTTAATCCACTTTGTGTATGTTGATGATGTTGTAAAACTTTCTGTCACTGTTGTTTACATATCAAGTGGTGGTATACGAATTCGTGTGGGGTAGGTACGACAGCTAAAAAGGGAAAAACAAAAAAAAAACTGTTTTACAAAAATTAAAATAAAACCGACACGTTCATTTTCGTAAGTCGGTGGTAAAAAACGAAAATACATAACCAATGAAACCGACTTACGAAATGAAAGTTATTTTTCACATCGTGTGTTTTTTGTTTGAAATCGGTTGCATTTTTTTGAAGAACTCCCGTAATCTCTTCTATCAGTATGGTAAAAGGAAAAAAAAGGTAAAGATAAAAAGGATGATGACCAGAAGCGTAACTAAACGGGATCTGTCAAAACCAAAGATTAACCTAACAATAAATTAGCATTACCTTTACCGCTTCAAATATAGAAGGAGCAATGCCTCATAGGAAAACATTTGAATTAAAACACTCACCCAACCACCTACCTACTAATGAAACTCTCAAAAACCGCCGTAACGATCAGTACCATAAAATTACCGTCTCAAACTTACAGAAATTCAAATTACTTCAAAACATTGCTGCCGCGCCGACGCACTTTCTCGTACACAGTACTCATTCGTACGGTAAGCACTCGTGCTGGTAACAATACAGACGTGTGCGAGTAACCTCGAGTACACACCACCGTACTAACGAGTTACCCTTATTTCAACAGGCAACGTCCAATTTACATAGCGGTGTACCACAAACTCCTCGCTTAAAATGAAACGTAACAATAGCACAATGAAACTTTAAAGTCGGTATTGTGCTCAACTTTATAAATAAAAGTCTCATTAGGCGAAGTCGCCACATCCCACATAAATACAAGTCGGCCTAACGAGATCTCTCTTTCTTTCACACGGCTTTTTAATGCGAACGCTATCATCAACGTTTCTGAATTTATGTGCTGGATGGTAATTGGTTTCAGGTAAACGGTTTCCGTGTTTTTAATAACTTTACTGGGTCTTGTATATTTTTAATTCAGAGGATTTATAGCTTTAGATGTCGGCTTTTGAACTTTTTACGTTGTTAAAAGTAGATATTACGTATGGTAGACTGACTGTTATTACTAATCAACTATTTTATTCATCTCAATAACCAAAAGTAATTTTCATCATCATCATCATCATCATCGGCCTATATTCGTCCACTGCTGGCATCTCCTAGTGAATCCCACTGAGCCCGATCTTCAGCTCGCTTTATCCAGTCTCTGCCAGCCGCCTTTCGCAAGTCGTCACTCCACCTGGCCGGCGGACGTCCCACACTATGCTAGCCTAAACGCGGTCTCCACTCTAAAACTCGTTTTCCCCAACGATTGTCGGTTCTACGAGAGATGTGACCAGCCCATTTTCACTTTAGCCTGCTTAGTCTTTGGGCTATGTCGGTCGGTTACCTTGGTTCTCTGGCGAACCAACTCGTTTCGGTAATTTTATACTAAATATTATTAAATAGTTAACCACAGCAGTCCGCGCTGAACATTGGCCTCTCCATTTAAGGTTAATCTTCAGCTGTAACCCGCCAAATCCCAATGTCTTTGTTTTTTTTTTGCAAATTGCAACTCACAAATTTGCAAAGTTGACGATGATTGATATGAAATGAATTATTATAATTCAGTAAATATATCATTCCTACAATCGCGCATCTCATTTTGATCAGCATACGACGTAAGACAGAGCAATTTGCAAGAAACCAAAGAAAGTTTGAATATGGAGGCCTACAGCTGAGGATTCACCTTAATGTCGTTCAACTTTTCTATTGAGCGACATTCAGCTCAATTTTCGGCAACTCTTATCCAGCTGCTAGTACTAGCCTCCCTGCTAAAACCTCGCTGCACCTAGCCTACCTTATGAAATGAACACACCTTTTCCAGTATAAACATTTCTGTATTTCAATTCTTGCACACATACAAACCTGGTATAGTGGTATGGGTTTAGCAGTATTGTACTCAACATAATATCTAACGGAGAACCAGGAACATTAGGATTTTTTTGAAATCGTCACCACCACACTATCGTTTCCACCGCTAGGCTCGCTCATTACAAAAATGAATACACCCAATTTATCTATTAACGTTTTATTATTATTACTAGTGGAACACAATTAAAAAACCTTAAAATTGAATATAATAATAGCAATTCTCACAAGATATTTTAGTAAACACCACTTGTCTTCCAAACTTCTCCTTATCAGTGTGGCCTCGCAGCGGCTCGCCCTTTCAATAATATAGGCGTTGTTCGTTGCGAAGTCACTACACAATTTTTTTTTACAAATTTCCGGTAACATTGATTGAAGTAACAAACTATGATTTGTTATTTCATTTTACTATTTTTAGCACTCGATTTTAACATTTAATTGATTCTCTATTGCTTAAAACATTTTAATTTTAAACACGCGCCATGTTTTTTTTGCTTGCTCAATAGTAGTTCAATCAACTAAGTTTAAATAAACAAAAACAAACCAAAAATAATCTTTAATCTGACACACATATCGCATAATAATCAAGAAATATAATTTATCAATAGATAACTTGCTTTTAAACCTATGTTTGAATAAACCTTCAGTTATGGTTTGCTGTTTTAGTAACCGCAAATCATGAGACGGCTTTTTACATTGAAAGTAGCAAACTTACTACAACAATCAAATCTAAACAAATTTAAACCTAAACAGTCATATTTAACTATTCAATCTGAACTTAAAGTTAATATTTTTAAAGTTTACGTTAGCCCTGCGTCGACATATCAATATAGACTTCTTGAAGATAACCTTTTGATTTCGAAGCTCGAAGAGAACTGACTTAGAAAACTAGGCGATGCTCCAAACATCATATTTCCATTCAGTTTCGTTATAAAACCAGTGCTTTTTTGGTAACTGTCAAATGACATACTTTTAAACTCCATGACTACACTGATACAAAAACCATTTGAGCCAATTCACACACTTTCAATTTTATATGTAGTATTTAAAATCACTACAAATCCTATTCATATTTGAAATCATGACACTTACGTTTAACGACTCACGGTCGAGAACACGTCTTTTTTTTTTTTTTTTTTTGTGGGTGGGAAATCATCAAATAACTTCTCCCGCTCTGGGCAGAGCAGGAGGGCGTGTCAGACTCTTACTGACTAAAACCCACCCGTGTTCCTTCAGTTGCCTGTGCCAGGGGCCACGGTAACCCTCTTGGACTTTTCCGCAACCCTAGCAGGCATCGGTCCTAGCAAACCCCGTCATTGGTGCTGACATCTCTTTGAGGCGCGCGTGGAACACAACGCGCCGTCGACCCGGGCCTGGTCCTTATCGAACGGCGAGCTGCCCATTGCTCGCCGTTCGCAAGCCCGCGCCTACGGTGGCCGGGAATCGGCCTGCGATTCCCGACGCCCAGGGCGTCTCCTGCGGCGGCTAGGGGCGTGAGGGCGCAAACTTTGCCTCTCCCTCACGCGTTCCGCCTCCTCCTTCGCGAACATTACTGCTTCGCAGAAGGAGGTGACGGCTTCCCAAGCCCTCTCGCTCCGTACCATGGCCTGGACCAAGGCCGGACGTGAGAGATCGCCACCGCCCATCGCCTCCACGAGGACACGGCGGTGCTCCGCCCAAGCCGGGCAGACCTCCACCGTATGCTCCACCGTGTCCTCCGGGCGATCCACACAATGGTGACACCCGGGCGTTTCCTCCCGCCTTATCCGGAACAGGAACCTCCCGAAACAACCGTGTCCGGTGAGGACCTGCGTCAGGTGGAAGGTGAGGACGCCGTGGCGCCTCTCAAGCCACTCCTCAAAGAGGGGACTTATCGCCGCAATTGTGGCGTGCCCAGCGCTGGGTTGCGACAATCGCACTCTCCATGCCGCCCTGAGATCCCGCCGGAGCTCTGTCCGCTGTACCGTGATTTCTCGCGGCAGCGGAGCTACGCCCCGGCGTTTCGCCTCCTCGCGCCACTCCCAAACGTGCGCGAGGACTTTTGCCTCCAGATCCCATGGCGGTAATCCGGCAAGGAGGCTCGCCGCCTCACCGGAGACCGTACGGTATCCCCGGACCAGCCGGGTGGCCATGACCCTTTGGGGCGCGTTCAACCAGCGGGCTGGCCGCCGCCTCAAGGAACGCGCCCACACCGGTGCCCCGTAAAGGGCCATGGACCGCACGACCCCCGCGTAGAGCCTCCGGCAGGAGGCGTTTGGCCCCCCTAGATTGGGCAGGAGCCGCTTTAAGGCAGCCCCGGCCCTTTCCAGTCTGGGAGCCAAACGTCGGAAATGCTCCACGAAGTTCCACCGGCTGTCGAGGACGAGTCCCAGGTACTTCATCGTCGACTCGACGCCGATGTGAACCCCTCCTACCGTTATTTGTGAACCCGACGGTGGCGTGTTCCGAGGACCATAAAAACACATGGCCTCGGACTTGTGCAGGGCCACCTCGAGTCCCAATTGCCGGATCCTCTCGACGATTGTCGCAACCCCGCGTGTCGCTAGTTCTGCCGCCGCTTGGTGCGACTTCCCCTGCGCCAGGACCAGCGTGTCGTCAGCGTAACAAACCACGCTGACGCCACTGGGGAGGTCGGCGCGCAGCACCCAGTCGTAGCCGATATCCCACAGATGCGGCCCCAGGACCGATCCCTGTGGGACACCGCACGACATCTCTTGCCGGTTCCATACTCCCTGGTGACCGGGGTAGATGACGGCCCTGTCCGTCAAATAGGCCTCGACCACACGACAGAGGTAGGTCGGCATCCGGTGATACCGGAGTGGTCGAGAACACGTCTACCCCAACGGTCATCGGATTTGTTCACTTTCAGTGTGACTCCCTTTTGAACCTTCAGTAACTTATCCAAGCGGTATAATAATGAAAGAAGGAGTGCGAGATCTAAATTAAATATCAAAATAAATATTAAGGTTTGCATGTTGGGTATTTGTGTATACTGTTTGCAATGCGATAATTACCGCAAATGTCCTTGTATAACCACTCGGTTATATATCAGGCCAGGGCCTTACCATTCAATTACACGATAAAACTAAATCACATAGCCTTAGGTCATTAATTAGTAGAGAAACATTATATGACCATGGTTTTGTTATTGCTATTAGTACTTAACTGTTTATTTATTTTACTTCGAAGGTCCTAAATTATCATTTGTGACTTCAAGTTACAGCTATATAAACATATTGCAGCATTGTATATAGTAGCGGGCACGCCCTTTATACCTGGAGACTTTTATTTGTGTATTAAGTTCTGTTTACGTTTTTATTATTAATATAAAGTGTTCAATGTTTTTGTTGGTAGGTATATTGGCGTGTGCTAGCTGACATAATTATGGCAAATAATTTAATTTAATGTTTTGTGTATCGTAATGTTTAATGAATTACTATTGTATATAATGCAATTCTTCTAACTGAATAGACAGCTGTGCTGCTGGCGAGTATGTTGCGGCACTTCTTCTTCCCAACTAAAGCACTAGGATGTGGTGAAGGGCGGGAGTTTTGGGGGGCTGTCTTATGTGATTTTGACGTTCAAAAAGTGCTGATTCTCAGCCTAGTTTGAATAAATGGCTTTTGATTTTTTTGGTTTATAACATTTTTCTATTAAACATTGCCGTTTGCAAATCTACATACATATATAAACAAGCCTTTTCCCATGGAGGTAGGCAAAAAATACAGACAGTCACCAGCTCGATCCTTACATACTCCTTTTGCGTCGTTTGTGTTCATACATCAGAGGGGCAATTCCCGTATTTTTAAGAACGTTCACATTCTAATCTCAGTGTCAATCTGTCAAAAAATTGTATAGCGCTTACCTACATTTTTGACATTAGACTGTCGCTGAGATGAGATTGCGACTTGAATTTGAACGTTTTTAATTACGGGAATTGGCCTTCTGGTCATACACGCACGCTGGATTCGAGTACTACCTGACCTCTCTGAAAAATAAACATTATATTTGTTTGAAAAGGTTTAGTTTTAAAATACTGGTCTATCTCGAATATCAATCTTATAATACAAAAAAGCACTAATGGATACTGTCTGCAAGAATATTCACTTAGCAAAAAACAAAATCCACCTTCAATAAGAACTGTAATGATAGGTCCAGTGGAATGAGAACAAAGCTTTGGAACCCACCTAATGCTAACGACACTACAACTTACAATGTTATACCTTAAGGTTCCAATTTCCCTGCTCGGTTGTAAGCTATCGTTAATGTAATTCTTCTAGTTTTCTTTTTTCTCGTCAAACCAAAATGAGTTTCCGTTAACTACCTTATTTCCCTCTGCAATATTAAAGGCAAGTCGGGTCTCCGGTTGCCAAGAATATTTTAAACATAATCCCACAAGATTGCATTAATTTTGGGCTCCTTGCACACGTTTTTTTTGCCTTATTAAAAAGTGAAAGAGCCTTTTTTGTAATTATAATCAACAACGAATAGATATAATACTTTAACCCTATGGATATGAGACAGCCTCGTCTGTCTGGCGAATTTATCACCTATAGGTAAATAGGTACAGCTCCTCATTTTTAATTGCCTGTTAGTCCTGCTCTTGACCTCGGTCTCGCCCGATGGAAAGCAATGTATGAGGTCTACGATGAAACGAGCGTGCCCAGAAGATGCCTGTTCACTGTTGCATTAAAGGCTGATACGTTGAGGGTTATATTAGATGGAAAAGCTTCATGTTATGTTATGGTATTAAAGTTTATTTATCTGATTTAATATTTTTGTTACAGTTAAACATGCAAGTATCATGGGTACGGCATCGAGATATTCATCTGCTGACTGTCGGTCGGTACACATACACGAGTGATCAAAGGTTTAGAGCTATTCACTTGCCACATTCCGAGGACTGGACTTTACAGGTAAATATTCCAAAACATACCTTATTATAATACGAGCTGCACCCCGCGGTTTATTCAATTAAAATTATTCTATGTCCTACTCCAGGTCATGTGCTAAACTTCATCCAAATCCGTTCAGCCGTTTTTGTTGTGAAAGCGTAACAAACAAATATACAAAAAAAAACCTATTCTCTTTATAATATTAGTTTAGATGTGAAACTAATTTGACTGTGCCATTAATCATATAAAATAATATATTCGAAGCAGAATACTATAAATTATACCGTGCATATTATTAGGTATGCGGTGGCTTTATTTACAGTAATTTATTTTATTTTTTTAACAAACAAAAAGGAGAATGTTGTCTGTTCGACTAAATATATTTTTCATACAAAGCGTATGAAAAATATATTTAGTCGAACAGATAACATTCTCCTTTATGTTTGTTAAAAAAATTATATTCGGTACTACCTAAGTAAGTATCCATTTTCAGTTACAATTGCTAGACAAAACAACAACAGTCGTTTTAGAGAAAATTGTTCAAAGACGAGTTGCCCGTCACAAACTCACTTGCAATGTAGTATTCAACCTTTGTCTTGCGATTTCTATCCATAAAAATATTATACATGCGCAAGCAGTGCGAAGTCTGTCTCTTAATTTTTCACGCTTGCACCACTGATCCGATCGTTATGAAAAGTACATAGGTAGCCTGGGACCTAGAGAAGGATATAAGGCTTCTCTTACTCCTGATGTTTAAAAAAAAAATTATGTAATACAAAAATACACGAAGTCGCGGACAACGGCTAGTAGCAGAATACATGAAGTTTTGATAGAAATTTAAGTTCTACAAAAATAACTGTTGGTAAACAGTATGTAAAGAGTATTTTGGCAAGTCCTGTGACATACAATCGCTCGAATATAGAGTTAATATATATATATATATATATATATATATATATATAGAATAAGATCTAAACCTCCATGCTTTAGGGATAAACTTCGCTACATGTTCAAGTGTCCACTTTAGATCTTAATCTATGTTTTGGCTACTTGCCATGAGATAAAAAGCAAGCATTCCAATAGCCTTTTCTTCAAACCATACAACAAGCTAACGAGACACGTTAAGAGTTTTAATGGAGATAAATGTAGCTGTATACACGTGTTCTTATATAATGGTTCAGTTCTGCCCTCTTGCTTCATTGAGATGAAAATGACAAGGATAAAATGTATTCCTAAAATGTTGTAAATGGCTACGATATATCAATTTTAACTTAATTGATTTAGGGACTCTAATTGTTAAACGTTATAAATTACTTGATTCAATTTAGTTGTTTAATCCAAATTGAAAGGCATTACAGTAAACAGTGTATTAGATATTACAATTTTCAAGTTTTAATGAACAAGCTAGTCTAGTATCATTAAAAAAGGTACCTGTCTGTAAATTATGGTTAACATAACACAAAAACGATGCATGTACTCAAGATAATTAAACGTTGTTGTTCGGACATCTACACTCCAAAGTTATACATTATCATAAGCTGATTATGTTAATAGAACCAAACAAACAACACGTCCATTATTTTAATACAAACCACTAGACAATAAAATTAAACCTACCATAATAATGTTAGAATTTAGAATTCACACTACGTTATATACAGACATTTGTGAAAGTGGATCTACGTAAATATTCAATTAAAATGTACGTTTAGATGTAATAATATTACAATTTAAATAAACCCTCGACCTTTAATTATATTAATTGTACTCGAAATCACTGGAACGTTTGTTCTAGATGATAATATTGCTGTAATAAGAAGTCCTTTATCTCAGAGAGTTCTAGAATATTGTGCTGAACATTAAACTGCCGTGTTAGAGGATTTAAATGCTTTGTCCCGTGAAATGTTCCAATAAATCCACATTGTGACAATCATGATCGTTTCGAAACCCAAATTAACTTTAAGTTAAAATGGGAGCTGAGGCAATGGAGCTGTTTATTTTTATTTAAATTATGCACAAACATGATCTTGTCCCCATTAAACCTCCCGCAGGTAGGTACAAAAAATTCGACAATATAATTTGAAAAAATAAAGTGATACTGCTTATACATATAAGTCTGAAATCGCGAACCTGTTTTCAGCAAACGTTGTGATCAATGCTCATGCGTTCTCTGAAAGAGAAGAGGCTTTTGCATGCAGTGGGATAACAATAGGCTGGTATCATTATTATTTCAAAAATAATTAAAAACAGGAATATTTTTCCTCAAAAATTTTTACAATGTGCCAATATTTTTCTTACGCTCACCAGGTCAGAAAATTATAACACAGCATAATTAATTTCTACCCCGTTGGCTAGATGAAACGATGGCGTGAGATCTGCCTACGCTTTCTTCCACTTTGTTCGGGGGATCGGCACTGTCACTCCTTAATACAGTCTATTTCAAAGCCTAGCAAGGAGAACAGCACATCACCCACTTGATTGCTAGAGATTTAACACTACCCACTTTGTGAAAACTGTTAAATGTACTGCAATCTGTTTCTAAATAAATAAAGATTATATATATTACGTTGAGGTCGGCTTCCAGTCTAACTGGATGCAGCTGAATACTATCCATGGTAACGTTTTAATGCAAAAGTAAGTAACTATGTCTGTCTATGTGTCTGTCTGGCTTTTACCTCTTCACGCCTGAATGGCTGAACGGATTTGGATTAAATTTGACATAGATTGACCATGATGACGGGTTAGGACACCGGATACTTTTTATCCCGGTAGTACTTTTAAATCGGAAAATTTCAGACCTCCACGCCGGTGAAGCTAGTTTTCCATATTATGGTCTAAGGTTCCTCCTGATATTTCATTTTTGTTACAGATCAAATATCCGCAGCATCGGGATTCGGGGATATACGAGTGTCAAATATCGACGACTCCTCATATGAGTCATTTTATACATCTCAATGTTGTTGGTAAGTCGATACTTATTGGATTTATCTGTTGCCCTGGAGTTTGGTATTAGAAGCTTATTGACTACCGCTGACGAAGGCACTTGAGTCTAAATTATGTTGGAGCCTTTTCGTCGAACCTTATCTATTATATTCTTAAATGTTTTCGAGATATTTGCCAAAATAAGCTATTCTTCTTGCTTCAGAATTTGATTTCTTAATTAGATAATTAATAAAATCTTATGTAAGGCGTACCATCTTTTGATCTGATAATAGCAGGCCTCCCTTTGAATATCAAGGCCCGGCCACAACGAAATTACAAGCGATCGTAAAGTCGGTATCAGTGAACTTTTTCAATTAATACAACTTCCTAAACCTCAAAATTAATTCGGAAATTCAAATGTAAAATGTCGATAAGTTCAGCGTTTCTAATTTTCGAAACAGAACTTTAGTTTATATTGTGCTCGTAAAATCTCTAATTAGTTCAATATGTTCTACGATACAAACCTTTGAACTTGGCCCTTGTAATTTGAACGTAATAGGCGGTGTCATGACTCCAGTGTTGACTACCCTTATTTAATTATTGTAAACTATTGTTACGTCAATAAACATAGTCGAAACAAGCACGAAATTAATGTTGAGCGATGGAATATTTATTGAAGAAACAGTGTTATTATCTGTATGGTAATTTCAATTTCAGTAAATAATTGGTACAAGCTTTAGTTAATATACACACATTTGAATATTACATACATTTATGAAAATTTGTGATTACACTGTAACGCGATACTGAGTGTGTTTAGGGACAAACATTGTTAAACAACATTGAATGTGGGTGTATATGCCTTTAAAAATTAAGGCCAACTAAAGGTCTATGAGGCTTAGAGTGCAAACGATTATTACGTCACAAAAGTAGACCTCCATGAAAGCAAAATAAGAGCGTAAACATTATTTAGAGCCCTTAGAGCAAGTATCTATACGAGACCACTTAGAACCAAGGCCAATGAAAGGTCAAATTGTACCAAGATTGTTTGAAATAAGCTTCCAAAGATAAAGAGGGGAAATGTGTCGGTGAACTTTTACGTCATTAACTCCGCAGTACCATTGAGGGCAAGGACTGGTAATGGCTTCAAATACCAGTACCATACCTAAACAAATACCAGTATCAACTTTTAATTTACCGTTTATAATGGCGGTATGTTTGTGAGTCAAGGGTTTGCGTCAGAAAGTTAGTGAACTTAGTACAAAATGTTTATGTTATTCATGTTTGGCCAAGTCAGTTAATTAAGTGAGACGTATTATGAGCACGCACGCAACTTATGGGGGCTATAAGAAAAACAAAACACTGACGACGTTATTAACAAATGTTATTTTTTTATTATTTTGAGCATTATGGAGGAAACTGTGGTATTTTTAATATGAATATTTTATTTACAAGACAGTTTTTAATCGATGCCAATAAATCTATAAACCATGATACTTACTGACAAATATTAGTCCAATATTCCTTTGAATATTTTTAGTTATAACCAAAAAATGCAAATTAAGTGCAGTACTTAGCAAAAGTGGTGCTAACGAAAGGATAAACTCATTCAGATGTAGAACGTACAATTCATGATAATGATTTTTTTACAGAACCAACAACAGAGATAATTGGAGGACCTGACCTCTACATTGACCGAGGCAGCACCATCAACCTCACATGCGTGGTTCTATATTCACCAGAGCCACCTGCTTACATATTTTGGAATCACAATGATGCGGTAAGACCTTTAACATCGCTAATAGACGTGTAGAAATACGCAATGACATTAATAATACTAGAATCATTCTTAAATCATTAGAATCCAGTTGGTTGATGAGTCAAATAAACTAGAATGATAGTAATTCACAATTCAATGATAGTCCAATTTATTTATAATCCAACACTTCCAACACAACTCTTAAGTTTAACAACCCAGATGTAATCAATTTGTCAGACAACATAATCCAAATTACCATAATAATATATCCAACCCAACAGTTTTATATCATGAAAAACAGGAAAATGTATCCAATCTAGAAAATAGCATCAATCCTATTACCATAAAACATGTAGTGAATAAAATGTGTACAGATAATAAGCTACGACTCCCCGAGAGGGGGCGTGTCGGTGGTGACGGAGAAGGGGGAGACGACGACCTCGTTCCTGCTAATCCAGCAGGCCAGACCATCAGACTCCGGGACGTATCAGTGTAACCCGAGCAACGCACAATCAAAGAGCATCGTGGTCCATGTGCTCAATGGTAAGTTGGACGTTAGATTTGTGGCTTGTTATTTTTGTTTCTTACTTTTTAGTTGATGACTTTTGACATGTTAGGGTATGGAAATCACTATTGTGCTCAAGATATGGACAGTCATTTATATTTTTTTAATGTTCTCATCGTTTTATTTTATTTCCTATCAAAATGAAAAAGTAACGAGAGCTTTTATCAAAGCAGAAAACAGAATATTTAACATCGCCATTTATGTCAAGCTTAATTACATTGACATATTTCTAAGCCATATTTTACAAGATGTCGCTATTAATGATTCCCTTATCAAAAATCTGTATAATTCAAATAATAAATTTATAAAATCCCAAATCTTGACGGCGATTCGTAAAGAGCATCCCAATCTACCTACTTGATAAACGAGCTCCGTAAGATAAAGGAAAGAAAATACATTTTTAAAACCTCGCAACGAATAAAAATTAAGGCTAAAGACTATTATCATTAAAGCAATGAATCAACGATTTTTTCTGTTTCTTTTTAATGTTAGGTTCGTGGGTACAATGGGTAAAACTGCGATGTAATAAGGTATTTTCATGTTACATGTAACGATTTATCACTGGCTTGAGTTGAGAAAGAACTGTTACGAAGAAACGTGAATGTTATTCGTTGTTAAGTAATTAGATCTAGATTTATGATATCCATTAAAGGTTTTTGTTTTGACCTACGAATCACTTGAGCAATGTAAAGAATTTTAGAATTTCGTTCATTACAGAAATTCTTTTTTTGTTCTCTGATTTCTATTAGCTCCCAAAAATTATGATTCATATTGTCTGTCCCAGAAATTAATATACTGGTCTCGTAATCTATATTAATATCCCCATTATTATAATGACTGGTTTTATTGCGCCGTTTTTCATCACTTAAACTCTGTTCCATCTAATGTTCCGCATCTTAATCTACGATTAGTGATGAAAATCTTGGTTTTTTATTTGGAACACCGTTATTTAGATTTCGTTTAATTACATTAAGGTTTTGGTGAACTAATCTATGAATCGCATTTTCTGTGAAAATTAATGAATGCTAGACATTGCTCAGCGAATGACTGGCTTAGGTTTAGGGATTGGTAATGACTAAGCATGTGCAAATGGAAATGTCCCTTATTTTTCTATCACTTCTTTTCTTTTTTACTGGCAACAAACTCTTCTGTCCAGATTTCTATACGTATAACCTGATTCTCTTCTATATTTGTTTTGTTGCTACCAATATTGTTGAGAACAGTTTTAATTTTTGCCAAAGAAGCAAATTCGATTTTTCCTTTATCAGGTGAATATCCCGCGGCGATGCAGCGAGGGGGGCAGGCTTTCGCACCGACGTCACCTACCCACTGCCTGGTGTTGGCTGCTTGCCTCTTCCTCACGCTCTCTTGACACATACGGATCTTTAACTAAATGTAAATACAAGAGTTTTATCAAAATCAGCCGCTTATAATGACAATGGGAACAAAATGAAGATAATAACTGTAACCACATTGTCAATACACCCGACTGAAATAATTTGCTATTTTATAGTGTGGGTTGTGTTATGTACAATATAAAGTAAATCCAAGAGCAAGTAGAACATGCTTGTTTCGTATAGTGTTGTATATAGTGTAATATAAAGCGTGTTAATCATATTAATTTATTCGTAATGATAATTAGACTTGATTTCCAACATATAAAGAACCCTTGTCATTCTATGATTATACTTCCAGGTGAAATGTTACTTGTATCAAGAATGTAACAAATAATTTGTATTACCTTAATTGGCAAATAAGATTCAAACTTAATATTCTTGTTTATGATAGATGTGTATTAGAAAATGACGATGAAAATATTAATCCATTGAAAGGACATAAAGATAGTGGACACAGGAATGTATAAACAGCAGCTGACAATACTACGTTTAAAAAAACAAAATGTTTAGAAATGAAAATGTAAATAGTTGAGGTTATACGAATCACTCTATCTAGCCTTTAATAATATCTGTATTAAGTGATGTAAATTGTAAGTAAGTTTTTAGTAAATTTTGTGAATCTAAACGATGTTGTAAATAGTATTTGTAAAAGAGCTTTTGCAAAGGGGTCTTAGTAAAGTAGGAATAAAATTGAAACCAACCTGAGTCACAAACTGCAGAATGAAATTGATACTACTCAAATGAAATTTATTACGAAACACAATAAGAAACTTATTCATCATAATGATGAATAGGAATTCAAAATTGCATATCGAATTAAACTCAAGAGATTTTGGATTTTACCACACTTTTATTAAGACCCATTTGAAAAAGATAAGATATTGTATAATAAATACACTATAAAATAATAGAGTAGATAGATGTAAGAGTAAACTAGGAGAAAATATTTTACATAGTTAGAAAACAATTCTGATTTGAAATCGAAAATTGTTTGTGTACTTTAATATTCTTCCTGTGACCGATATATTTCTATAAATAATAACGAAATAAAATACGTAAAAATCTTCGACTTGTGTAAGTTTCGTTGCCTATTAATTAAAATGTAATTTATTTTCGTTTGTGGAAATTGTATGAAAACCTAAGTAGTCTTGACCCCCGTCCCCTTATTTTTTAAGAATCGTTACTCATTATGAAAATATCGAAGTGCTTTCTTGACAGATGCTGTCGTTAAAATATTTTTTATTTCTACAACTGTACATAAAAGCTGTCCAGTTTAAGTCCGCTGAATCTCGACGTAAAATAACGAAAAAAAAAATCATTGAAAGTGTTTTTTCTTGAATTAGGATATTGACAGATCTCGATAATTATAAACAGTTATTATTATGTCAAAAGTTTATTATTGTATACAAGTAACAATAGTATTAAATAAAACTTGTTGTATGTATTATGATACTTGACGGTGCGGTGCTCCGCATAAATATAATTACATGTGTAATAAACATTATAAAGAAACAATAAAGTTTTAAAAAAATATATGCCTTTTTCTACCGAAAAATAATGGATTTTTCCAACCGCTCAATGTACCTTTACCCCAAATATGTGGCGAATTTGTAAATCCAGCTGTAGCTGTAGGTATTACAGCCATTTTGCAAGGGGCCTACTCTAGCAGTCCACTTTTACTATTAAAATAATTACCAAATGTTGAACTTTGGAGAATTATATTTATGGTGAAATGCATAAAAAAGTATGGCACAAGAAGATTGAAATCTTTAAACCTGCTTCATGATTATGTGTTGACCCACTGCTGCTGCCATAATGTACTTTGGCGTTGTAATTTAAAAGGATTAAATAAAAGTTCCAGCTGATCTAGCCAAGTGACGATAAGAACGGAAGATAATGACGAGTTATATACAATAGTGTAAAGAAAAACCCTGTTTTTGTTTAAAGTGAAATCTATTTCTATAACACTTTACCAGAAAATCTTTGATCAATAAGTTTCATAACTTACAAGAAACATTATAACACGACCCTGAATGGTGATTATCAACTTTTCCTGTTAAAGTTTCCCTAATCCTAAAACATACAAAGTAATTTTTGAAAGGAAAACCTTGGAAGCTGGGCATTATAGATTCATATTACTTCAGAGCAGTGAAACTTTTTTGTTTACATACAAAAATAAATCATGGGTAAAAAATGTTTTGGAGGCGGGGAAAACAAGGGACGAGCGAGCGATCTTATGAATATCTAATCGTTCTGAACAGAGATGAAAGATGTCTTCCCTAATTCGTAAAGACTTATTTACATGCTACATCGC
The DNA here is from genome assembly GCA_937001585.2 of Brachylomia viminalis. Taxonomy (NCBI): domain Eukaryota; kingdom Metazoa; phylum Arthropoda; class Insecta; order Lepidoptera; family Noctuidae; genus Brachylomia; species Brachylomia viminalis. Next base: position 20,506,566 of record OW443299.2, read on the forward strand.
CCGTATTTTCCAAAGAGCCCTGACAGTTGGATTTTTTCGTTTCATTCTGCAACAATGACTCATTTTCACTGAGAATTTTTCAACAGTAGTTACAAAGACCTTTGTTCATTACGCTGGATTAGTCGCGTTTACTTTGTACATTCTTTTGTAAATCTACTATGAATATTAGAAAATTGTGTTCAAAGAAGTGATAAAATATATACGCATTCAGCGTTCGTACGCAATATAATATGAAACGCCCACTCGTGAATCTAAGTGCGCACACACTACGTAAGAGTTTTCGCTGCGAAACATAATTTTTTCAACATAAATGCTGAATAAATCAGTTGAAATTAAAAATGCATTCAAAACTCAACTTAGCCAGCACATACTTGCGGATCGATCACTTCTGGAGAAATGAATGCATTGGATAGGTAACTATTAAATTGTAATACTGATGACGAACATATTGTAATCTATATTTTTAGTACTGTTCTCAAGTAAGTGACTTATGTCTTTATTGGGAATAAAGTTTCTTTAAACCGAAACCGAACTCCCTACTAGAGACATAAATAAAACTCACACATAGCTTTTCAAGAATCTTGTAGGTACCGAATGAAAGCAAGTTGATATAATAGAAGAGGTAAAAAGGATAGCTTCTTAACCAACCTAAATAAATTTGGGTAAAGTCCACCTTATTGGTTTGGGAGTTCACAGGCTAACCGCTTAGTTATCGTCGGAATAAATTGTTTGAAAATGAATTCTGCTTCTATTTGATAATTTAGAAGAATTTTAATCTAACACCGATTGTGTTTCCTTGAATGTTTGATTCTAATGAGATCCAAATGATTTTGGAAGATCTGCTTACTAATCGCTGGATGCCAGAAGCACAGATCTGGTTGAAATATCGGCGCTTGGGGAGGCCTATGTCCAGTAGCGGACGTCTTTCGCCTGAAATTATGATTTTGGATGTTTGTCAGATGTGAATTTGGATATTTTTTTGGTCACTCAATCTAGTTTTACCGGCCTATCGGATTTGGATATTGTTTGGCACATAGGTAGACTAATTTGTATTAACATGAAGGATATTCTTAACTTCGACTAGTAACGGTTGTGGGCTAGGGCTAATACTTGTTATTTAGTATCGGTATGAAGTAATTTCCCTAGGATGCGAGTGAACCGCGGACAGGAGCTAGTTTGAAATAAATAGGAAAAAGTTTATGTAAAATTAATTACTACCAAGTGGTCTTTAGAAACTGAAATATTTAAATGGCAAGGCCTTGAAATCCATCGTATCTAAAAAAAATGGTAGGTACTTAAAGAAATATGTAAATAAATAATGATAATAAATAGAAACTTATTTGATTTTTTCCAAGTTCAGAAAATTTACATTGGCCCCAAACGAGCCAGGCCTGTATCTTGGGCACCAATATGGAGGGTTTACCGTTGAAACATTTATTTTAAAAACATATTTGGTAATAAAAGTAAAATGGGTTTCCTTTTCAAAAAAAAACTAAATAAAAATCTATGAATCAAAATGAAAGAAAACAGCTATAAAATAAATCTAAAATAGCTATAAAATAATAATAATAACTAGATAAAACGTTACTATGTGAATGAGTGTGAGTGTAAGTGTGTGATCATGTGATAGTGAGCTTGAGGATGTTTAACCGTGAGTATGTGTGTGTGAGAAAGAACGTGAGAGTTGTACGAACGTATGTGCGCAAAAATTATTACCATTGTAATTACCTTTTTAGTTAGTAACCAGGATGTTAGTCTATTTTTACTTGTTTGCGAGTGCGATGTTTATGCAGTAAATGTGGAAGTCTTCGTGCAAATGGGGATTTTACTGGAGGATTGGAACTCTGTATCTGCGTTTGGCCTGTAAACTACCTAAATCACTTCATTTTGAAGTTTTGATGTGGATATTTGTTGTTACGTTCAGTATATATAATTTTCTTACACTCGGCAGGGAAGCTTCTGCAAACATGATCTGTGTAGGAAAACGGTATGATTTATGTAACAGAGTTTTAAGGACTGCACGTTGTGCTCTTTCAAGGAATAGTAGATGCGTTTTTGATGCCCCTCCCCAGATTACACTGCAATATTGTATCAGCGACTGACATAAAGCTATATTTACGAGTTTTTTTACATCACTGATCCTTATCATTTTCATTGTGTAGATTTGCTTCCAAACGCGTTTAACAAGTTCCCAAATCTGTGGTTTGAATGAAAGGTGTTGGTTTATGATAACTCCTAAGTATTTTATTTCATCTACTCTGTCGATGTTATTGCATGAACATTGAGTATAAATGTTAATTAATGTGTTAAGGCGATGTTCTCCATGAATCTTTAAATTCCATAATGGTACTTTGGTAGCCCGAGTTTTCCTGAAGGTTATGTATTTGCAAATGAGGTCAGCGTTTGTGATGGTAATTTTGAGTATATCGTCCAAATACAGAGTGTCTTGTAATTTGACGTATTCCTTTCAGGACGTAATAGACCCTTTTGGAACAATTAAGCATCCCATAACGCCTAAGCGAAAATTCATAGGATACATGAAATCCTATTTTTATGATTTTTCTAAATTTCCCAGAAGTCGTCACTAAATATCACTTTTCTCTGAATTCTCACACTGAATAGCCTTCTTATTCTATTGGGTATCCAATACCTTAACAAACCTTTCGATTTATCAAAATGTTCTAAAATATCAAACAGTTAAAAGATATAGGAAGAAGTTTATTAATAGTTTTCAAAAATCATCTCAATGTTCTCAATCAACTATAAGTAGATCAGCAGATACAGCTTCGAAATTTGTTTTCATGACTATCCTTTTTTTCTTATTTGGTTTATCGTTTGATGTATTGAGACCGACATTGGCAACGTCATGATCTGATACCACACATTTACTAACCACACCTACCAAAGAATCGTTACTTTTTACAAATATAATTATGGTCCAAGCAGCTGTGTTCCCTTGCAGGCTTAGTAATGGCGGGAAGTAAGCGATGTTGCGCCATCAAACATAGATACGCTATGTTATCAGCGTTTGGATTTGCCGTAAGTAAGTCTATCTTTAGGTCTTCAAGTAGTACTAATCTGGAACTTTTCTTACGTTTGCTCGAATTAGAGTCAAGAGATACCGAAAATGTATAAACTAGCAATAGAAGGAGGCGAAATATTCCGAGAATTTTCGTAAAACTGTTTATATTTACCAACAGTTCCGATACCGACGCCGTGATAGAGTACCGCACATACATAATTACTCCACTCGCCTATTTTTATGATGAGAAGTGTTAAAAACGTTGAAGCCTACCATTTGTCTAATAACAGAGCTCTCATGTAGCCAGCACTTGGTAAGTGTAATAATATACATATTATTCAATGTCTAAATATTTTAGCACCAGAAAACAACTGTCAAAGTTACACTGCGAACTTCTACTTCTTGTACTCGCAGTTAAGATGTTTTTCACACAATTCGAGGTTATCGAGCTAGTGTCAATCTATAACTAAGGGTTTCGTCAATACTTTCAAGCAAATAGACGGAAACCTGATAAGTGGTCTAGCCTGTCGACACGTTTTATTATGGAAGGAAGTGAAAATATTTGGATATAAATAAGTACTCAATTAAAATATGGGTGTAATGTACTTACATTTTCTGTTTTAGTTCTTTCACGTATCGAAACGAGTCTTGAATGTAGAAAATGATTCTGATGAGTATGACTGCCCTAAGGCGCATCACACATTGCACATTACAGGCACTTTTGAATTGTCAAGGGGTTGGTCGGTCAGAAAGATGAAGCTAGTTGTCCATTCCAAAGCACAGTAGGTACATATGGAGAAGAACGGCAAGAAACTCCACGAACACTATTTTAAATTGAAATATGGTATACCCATTAATGTTAAAATTATGCATGCGAGAACAATGCAGCACGTTAAAAGCGTCCATAATACAAAGATAAAAACTATTCAAATATTAAATTAAATTAAAATAAGCCGTGGCAGCTAAGAGATGAGCAGTCCCTACTGACGGCGTCCGTTCACGAATATTACGCACGGATTAGTGGTGCTAAATGGTTGAGCTGAATGGTTTCAGCTCAACCATTTTGAAGGGAGCTAAATGATCCAACACATGCGCCACCATCAGCGAGACATTACAGTGAACATGACATGCTCTCAGCCGCCAGACTACATTCAAGTCAATGAAAGATGTACCCAGTAAATGAAAGCTTTATAGTATGTATATAATCTGATATGTACTCACACATGTGCTGTGCAATTATACAACGCTAAAAGGTTGAATTTAGACAATCCAAAGCTAGTTTTTTTAATCTTCAGCAGCTCCAATAGTATTTTCAAATGCTAATTAATCAATTAGTTTAATTAGTCTTGTGGAGCAGGAGCAGCATTGCATTTTATCAGCGATGTATTTCCCCCAACTTATATTACTTATGCTTGGTTGCATAGTGTGCGTTTTATACAAGATTTAAATTTCGTTACATTCAGATGAAGTATGTGGGGAGGTATTTTGAGATGGGAATCAAACGAAGAAATTCGATACATTTTAGGTAATGTTTTATTACAAAAAAGATTACGAAAAAAATATGTAACGTTTATGGACTTAACGTAGTATCAGTTAGAGTAGCACAAAGTAGGTTCAAGCATTTTCAGTTCGGGAATTTTGATGTCATTTTTGAAAAAGTGGAGCTAGATCGGTAGAGATATTAGTAGAAGAGCTAGGAAAAATAAGGTGGCACATTCTTGGGTTGAGTGAATCGGGCCACCTTTTGTATTTTCGAGAGGTAGACCAGCAATCCCAAGGCAGAGTCGGGTTCCTGGTAAACAAATCCCTTTGCGACAATGTTGTGGAAGTCTTCAGTGTTTCGAAGAGGGTGGCGTATCTCGTAGTGAAGCTAACCGAGATGTATAGCCTTAAGGTTGTTCAGGTTTACGCACCAACCTCGGCACACTCGGATGACGAAGTGGAGGAAATGTTCGAGGTCATCTCCAAGGTCTTGCATTCCACAACTAAGGCCCACTACAACGTTCTCATGGGGAATTTTAACGCTAAAGTGGGAAAACCAGATTGCAGCTAATCGGTAGTAGGACCGTACGGGTTTGGCAGCAGAAATTATAGTTAGGGGGCAAATGCTTGTCAACTTCCTTGAGAAGGTGGGGCTTTTCTTGATTAATTCCTTTTTTAAGAAACAACCCTAAAGGAAGTGGACGTCGCGAAGTCCCGACACTATGACGAAAAATGAGAAAGACTTCGTTATAACGGATAAAGAGCATATATTCAGGGATGTCTCAGTGATCAACAGGTTCAATACCGGCTGTGATTGCAGACTTGTTAGAGGCTCTCTGAATATGAACTTCAAGCTTGAGCGAACTCATTTTTGTTATGATGATAACTCATTAGTTTGAAGAAGTCTAGGCTCCGTCCAAATGTGCTCCAAACCATGCGAATCGATGATCTGAAGCGTTCCAGTCAGACCTGGAGAACTGATTCGCTGCCGTGGAAACCACAAATGACGCTGGCCAAGCGCTCTACCAAATGGAGGTCATCCTCAGGGAGGAAGGTACGTAGTTTTGCAAAATGCGGCGTACGGACAAGAAGTCCAATCTTTCAGAAGAGACTCTCGAGCTTATGACAGAACGACGTAAAAACCCACATATCACTTCGTCAGAATAGCGGACACTCAACAAAAATATCAGAATGTTGGTACGACGCGACCTACGACGCTCCAATACACGCTCTATAGAGAAAGCGATTAGGCAAAATCGGGGGTCGAAAGTGTTCGTCCAATCACTTGGGAGGAGCTACCTGTCGTAGTTGACCCAATCTAGTGGGGTCAAATTGGATGGAAAGACAAGTCGGAGATCCTTTCGGAAGTCGAAAACTTCTATGGCCAATTGTACGCATCGCATGCATCTCGACCTGATCCCGAAAATGAGGATTCCAGAGCCACCTTAACCCGCCATTTCACGGAAGAACTGCTGGAAGTCAAGTCAAACCGAGACTGAAATCAAGGCGGCTCTTAAGCGGCTTAAAAATGGAAAAGCTCCAGGTGAAGACGGGATTACGACCGAGCTCCTAAAAGTGGGATAAGTCCAGTACTGAATGAGCTTCAGGAGCTCTTTAACTCTGTCCTGTTCTCTGGGTGAACTCCAGAAGCGTGGCAAAGGAGCGTGGTCGTCCTCTTCTTTAAAAAGGGAGACAAGACCCTTTTTAAAAATTACAGACCTATTTATAATTATATACGTTGCTTAGGAGCGCTAAGCAAGGTATATAAGATGTTTTCAAGAGCCGTCACGAATCGTCTAGCGCGTAGACTCGGTGAGTTTCAGCCACCGGAGCAGGCCGGATTTCAAGAAGGAGATAGCACTATAGACCACACTCACACAGTGCGGCAAATTATACAGAATTCCGAAGAGTATAATCGGCCCCTGTATCTTGCGTTTGTGGACTATGAGAAGGTTTTTGACTCTATCGAGACCTGCTCTGCAGCGATGCCAAGTCGACTGGCGATACATCCAAGTGCTGAGATGTCTTTATGAAAACGCGACAATGACCGTTCAAACTCAGGACCAGCAAACTGAATATATCCTCCTGTGTCGAGAGGTGAGACAAGGGGACGAAATTTCTCCGAAATTGTTCACTAACGCATTGGAGGATGTGTTTAAGACACTGAACTGGGAAGGACGCAGCATTAACATCAACGTAGAGCACGTCTCACACTTGAGATTTGCAGATGACATCGTCATTCTGACTGAATTGCTGCATGATTTGCAGCAGATGCTGGACGGCCTAGTTGATTCAGAAGAATCAACAGAAGATCGATCAGAAGTACGCATTGGTATCCGGACGAACTTGGACAAACCCAGGCTATGTTCAACGAATACGTCACTCCGGGACCGATTGCTGTCAATGGTGGTGTTCTTAAGATTGTTCGAGATTACGTTTACCTCGGGCAAACTCTGCAGTTTCGTAAGAACGACTTTGAGAAGGAAGCTAACTGAAGAATTCGGCTGGGTTGGGCAGCGTTTGGAAAGCTTCGTCGCGTCTTCTCGTCGCGTATTCCGCAGAGCCTAAAGACTAAAGTCTTCAACCAGTGCGTCCTGCCTGTTATGACTTACGGAGCCGAAATGTGGACACTCACGGTATACCTGGTCCGTAAATTCAAGGTCGCTCAGCGAGCTATGGAACGAGCTATGCTTGAAGTTTCTCTGAGGAAAAGAATCCGGAATGAGGTGATCCAGCAGAGAACAAAAGTTGTCAACATGGCTCACAGAATAAGCAAGCTGAAGTGGCAATGGGTTGGCCATATTAGTCGTAGAACCGATGACCGTTGGGCTAGACGTGTTCTTGAGTGGAGACCGCGGATCGGTAAACGTAAGGTAGGTCGCCCTCAGGCTCGGTGGAGCGAAGACCGTCGCAGGATGGCTGGTAGCAGCTGGATGAGAGTTGCCGAGAATCGAGTTAGATGACGTGCAATTGGAGAGGGCTATGTCCAGCAGTGGACTGCTGTAGACTGATGATGATGATGTTAACATACAGAAGAATGTGTTACTAATTCTCTTTGAACCCCGCCCCCCCCCCTTCCTTTTTTTATTTCTTTGGTGATTGGTTGCGTTTGAAATTTACCCTGAACAAGGTTTGTTTACACTTTCATCAGATACCAAGTACTTTTAGAACAGACCATAAAATCACTTTTTCAAATGAGCCACAGCGGTCGAAGTCCCGACACAAAATATGGTTGTGCTGAATTAAGATTTATAATGGCAAGCTTATCAAAAAAAAAGAGTAGCATAATAGATAATAATGTAAATTTAAATTGTGTTTATAAATGTAAATCATCGTATTTATTCATAAACGTTGTTTATCATAGTTAATTAAGGTTTAAACGTCAAAAAATATGCTTTTGGCAGACGTTAATCACTACTTGACTTTAAGAAGCATTTATAAACAAACCCTTAGATGCATGTGTGTGCAGATAATTTGTATAAGCTGCCATGTACACTACAAAGAATATAACTCCAGCCGCCATTTTTCAAAAAGCTTCCATTAACGATAACGACAGTAAAGAAATGATGTAGAATGAATTTGTGTCGAATGATCGATTCGTCAGTCCACCCCTGTAATTCGACTGTCAATCATAAGGGTTGGGACACACAGATAAAGTTTGGACATTTGTTTTGTCTGTACCTACCTACGACGGGCTTGCGAGAAGGATTGTGTAAAGATCTAATCTTTATCTTTTACATACATAGAGCACACTGAAAGTTCTGTGCTCCTGGCCCCTCATAAGTGTTTGAGTTTCGAATGTTATATTTTTTAAACATAAGAAACTCATTAGTTGACTAAAATATTTTTTGGCGCGAAGGCGCGTGTCAATTGTTTTTTTATTACAAGTTGAATTTCGTCGAACGTAGCAAAAATGGAATAAACGCGAAAAGATTTTCGGGCGATGATTTTTTTATTATTTGAAAAGTTCACTGTCTTCGCAATACTGCAGTGCTCGTCTTTAAAATGGGTTTGGCAGGGAAGCACCTCATTTGAGAACTGTTAGGCGCAGAATTCGATCGTGGCCGTGATTCTTTCCATGATGAAATTCGTGAAGGTTGGCCCTCAACTGCATTCACTGAGGAAAATTTGCCTACTGTCAGGCAACTTATTGATGAAAAAACGCTAGTAATAAATATTTTAGAAATGAAAGTGGTCTTCTGGTAGCAGAAATGCATTTCATAAAGTCTTTTAAAAGAGGAACAGTGTTATATATTGTTGCAAGTTTATAATTTTAAAATTAAAAGATATTTCAAATAGGATCTCGATATTTTGACATGTCGCCATTGCACCCGTGCAAAGCAGGGTTCGCTAGTAATAAATATTTTAGAAATGAAAGTGGTCTTCTGGTAGCATAAATTAATTTCATGGGGTCTTTCAAAAGAGGAACATTGTTATTTCTTGCAAGTTTATAATTTTCAAATTAAAGGATATTTCAAATAGGGTGGTTTTGTGTGTATATTAGGTTAGTACGTGTATATTAGGTATACACACGAGCGGCAGGTGTCAACGGGAGAGGCAACTGCAGTCGACTCGTGTCGACGGCTGTAGTTACCTCTGCCGTTGACGCGTGTGGCTTGTGTATATTATGAGCGCTAAGTAGTAAATACACGTAGGTTGTGTCCTGGGACTTTTTAAAGAACGTGACAGAACGCCGAAATACAAAATATATTATAGATATATAAAAACAAATCTTTGAAAAATAATTATGTAGCTATTTGTCGGATAAGTAGATTTAAATTAGAGCGGATTCAATGTCCTACTAGGATATTCTAATTGCAATAACTGATATATTTTAAAACTTGTTGCTCCCTCAAACCTCCAATAAACTAGAACTATTTCTAAAATGCAGTAACATTTTATACAAAGCAATTATACATTTTATAAAATAAGATACGATCCGATAGCAAAAAATAAATCGCTGAGCTGATACTACGTAGCATTTTGTAAAATAGAGTAACATTTATCGATTGGTAACATCAGCACGCACGATATATACGAATATAGAAATTACTGAGTGGCACGATGTAGGGTGAGAGAAGCGTCTATCAAAAATAAGGGCCAGGTTTGTTTAACGCGTAAGACGTAACATTAGAAACAAAACAGTTTTGTTTTATAAGAGACTGAATAGTTTTATATTTATAACTAAAATTACGCCTGTGATTCCCGAAAGGGTAAGGTATATATCTTCTCAAACTCAAAGCATTTATTTCAATTAAACCATTTACAGGCACTTTTGAATTGTCAAGTGGTCGGTCAGTCAGAAATATGAAGCTAGTTCAGCTTCGTGTGAACACCCACATTTTGCCAGTTTTTTTAAGTCCTATGTAATAGGGGGCGAGTCTGTTGCCACCAACCGGGCACAAATCCAAAGTCCGGGCTGCTACTAAAAAAGTATTCATAGAAAAAACCAATAACCGTTTGGCCGACCAGGGAATCGCACTTAGGACCTCAAGCTCTGAAGTAGCGCTACCGACCACTAGACCAACAAGGTAATCCAGACAATAGTTTTGTGTTGTGTCAATACAGGTCAGGAACTCGAAGACAAGATACAAGGTCAAGGACTAGCAACAAACAACAAGGTAATCCAGACAATAGTTTTGTGTTGTGTCAATACAGGTCAGGGACTCGAAGACAAGATACTAGGACAAGGACTAGCAACAAATAAGAAGGTAATCCAGACAATAGTTTTGTGTTGTGTCAATACAGGTCAGGAACTCGAAGACAAGGTATAAGGACAAGGACAGGCAACAAACAACAAGGTAATCCAGACAATAGTTTTGTGTTGTTTCAATACAGGTTAGGAACTCGAAGAGAAGATACAAGGACAAGGACTAGCAACAAACAACAAGGTAATTCAGACAATAGTTTTGTGTTGTATCAATGCAGGTCAGGAACTCGAAGACATGATACTAGGACAAGGACTAGCAACAAACAAGAAGGTAATCCAGACAATAGTTTTGTTTTGTATCAATGCAGGTCAGGAACTCGAAGACAAGGCATAAGGACAAGGACTGGCAACAAACAACAAGGTAATCCAGAAAATAGTTTTGTGTTGTGTCAATACAGGTTAGGAACTCGAAGAGAAGATACAAGGACAAGGACTAGCAACAAACAACAAGGTAATCCAGAAAATAGTTTTGTGTTGTGTCAATACAGGTCAGGAACTCGAAGACAAGGTATAAGGACAAGAACAAACAACAAGGTAATCCAGACAATAGTTTTGTGTTGTATCAATACAGGTTAGGAACTCGAAGAGAAGATACAAGGACAAGGACTAGCAACAAACAACAAGGTAATCCAGAAAATGGTTCTGTGTTGTGTCAATACAGGTCAGAAATTCGAAGACAAGACACAAGGACAAGGACTAGCAACAAACAACAAGGTAATCCAGACAATAGTTTTGTGTTGTATCAATACAGGTTAGGAACTCGAAGAGAAGATACAAGGACAAGGACTAGCAACAAACAACAAGGTAATCCAGAAAATAGTTTTGTGTTGTGTCAATACAGGTCAGAAATTCGAAGACAAGACACAAGGACAAGGACTAGCAACAAACAACAAGGTAATCCAGACAATAGTTTTGTGTTGTGTCAATACAGGTCAGGAATTCGAAGACAAGACACAAGGACAAGGACTACCATGGTCCGGGGCGAGGGGGAGTGGGAGGCAGTCACCTCCTTCTGCGAAGCAGTCATGCTAGCGAAGGAGGTGGCGGGACGGGAGAGGGAGAGAGTCTCCCGTCCAAGCCGCCGCGGTGGACGCTCCGGGCGTCGGGAGCCGCGTGACGACTCCCGGCTACCGTAGGCGCGGGCCTGCGGGCGGTGAGTAATGGGTAGCTCACCGTCCGATCAGGACCAGGCCCGTGCTGGACGGCGCGTACGTTTTTCACGCGCGCCTCAAAGAGATGTCAGCATCGAAGAGGGGGCCCACTAGGGCCCATGCCTCCCGGGAAAGCGGGATCTTCCGAAAGGGGTACCGCTGACCCGGAACATAAAGGGCCAAGGAAGGAACATGGGTGGGTTTTAGTCAGTAAGAGTCTGACACTCCCTTCCGCTCCACCCAGAGCAGGAGGAGTCATTTGATGATTTCCCATCCTCAAAAAAAAAAAAGGACAAGGACTAGCAACAAACAACAAGGTAATCCAGAAAATAGTTTTGTGTTGTGTCAATACAGGTTAGGAACTCGAAGACAAGATACAAGGACAAGGACTAGCAACAAACAACAAGGCCAGTGAACATTTAAATAATTTTAGCAAAGAGATTGAGGTTTTAACTTTTATACATGAAGCACGTAAAAAAAAGCTCGATGGCTTACAGCCTTACGACTCGTGGTTAAAAGATATCAGCCGCACAGGTTCATTGAGATTAAGCTACGCTTGCCGCGGTCGGTTCGTGGAAGGGTGAAAATCGAGACCCCTTCGTTCCTCGGGAAGCATGTTAAGCCATTGGTCCTGGCTGTCATTCGTAGATCTTTGAAAGTCGTTACGGGTAGTCAGAAGCACAAAGGTCTGGCAACCAGCCGTACCGGAGGCTTGCCTTATAGGAGAATTGTGTTACCCAGTAACTGGGTTGTGGAGGTCAGTTAAGCAGTCACTTCATGTAAAATACTGGTATTCAGCTGCATCTGGTGTGGTATTTTGCTACAATAAAACCACATATTTTATTGTATTTGTATATTTACCATTTATGAAGCTGTTATACCCAGCAATTCATGTTATAATTCGGCATCTGAACCTATGTTATGTGGCGTTGTGTGTGGTGTTGTGTGTTGTGTGTGCGTAAGACACTCATTTAACACACAATTTTATATGTTTTTGAACACTGTTGCCGCTGAAAAGAAAATCTTTAATTACCTTTGACTGTTTTTACATCCAAATCTGTATTTCATACTATTAATTTCGTTCTTTTTATATAATCTTAGAATATTTTTATACTTCGCCATTGTTATTGTAAATTGCTGTCAGTTTTAGTTTTCTATAAAGCTTACATGTTAAAGCCAGTTAGTGTAATAAGCTCCAGGTCCTCTCTGAAAGCCTTTCTTAGTGTTTTTGGCTGAGAATCAAATTTATAGTAATTTGATTTATATTTGAAACGTTGAACACATGAACGTCTCACAGGGACTATAATAGCGACCGTCAGTTCTAGCGAATGTCAGTCTTTAACCAGTCTTTCAGTCAGTCACTAATCAGTCTTTGCTCAGTGTTTTATAGTGAGTCTTTAAAAAGACAGCAGAAAAGACTGAGTAAAGATTCATTAAATACTCGTAAAAGAAATAATAATAATAAATAAAATAACGACCCGCCTGTCACGCTGAGGCTGGCTGGATACGAGTGGTCGAGCGAGTGTGTGAAACTATACCAGAAATGGGACCAGTCCTAATTACGCCATTAGACGTTGCCAGAGCGGTCCGTCCGTTACCGAACTGGAAATCTCCGGGACCGGACGGATTGCACAACTTTTGGTTGAAATGGCTAATTAGTTCACACATTTGCCTGGCATCTCAGTTCCAGTCATCCTTAGAGTCTGGGTCGCTACCACAGTTTCTAACAACAGGCGTTATCCACCTGCTCCAAGTCAGGTAGTCCCACGGAACGCAAGAATTATAGACCAATTACGTGTTTATCGACGGTCTATAAACTTCTTACATCCATTCTGAGAGCGAAAATTAATACGCACATTGGCAGTAATATGATTATGTCTGCCTTTCAAAATGGATGTAGAAACGGGTCCCGCGGTACTAAGGAGCTACTCCTCATCGACATGACCATTAGCCAACAGGTTCGTCGATCCCGCAAAGATCTGTCGACATGCTGCATAGATTATAAGAAGACCTACGACTCGGTGCCACATACATGGCTCATGAGGGTGCTGGAGTTGTACAAGATTGATGCAACTCTACGCACATTCGCTATCCAGGATGTTGACAGATCCAGGGGAATGATGAACCTGTATGGATTAAACGGGGAATATTCCAGGGCGACAGTTTGAGTCCACTTTGGTTCTGCTTAGCCCTGAATCCTCTAAGTACACTACTGAAGGATTCAGGTCTAGGTTATCGGTTGAGGAGAGTTGGTCAGGTCATATCTCACCTCCTCTACATGGGTCGGTCGACAGACGCTGTGACAAGTGGACGTGTGTCAATTTTCGGCTAGAAATTGTGTCGCTAAAATCTGTGATTTGCCGCGTTTAGATTTTTGCAATTCCTTGTCGCTCTTGAACTGTTTTAACTCGGACTTCACGCCCACTGGGTGGTCCTTGAAAGAGACAAATAGTTTTTTGACATTGCCGTCTCGAACATGAAAAAGTGGCATAGATTGGTGAGTTCCGAACCTGCAACCTCTCACGGTGGGGCATTGAGCCGAGCACCTGACCACCGCGCCATCGAGCAAGTAGCAGCGAGCGTCGAAATATTGGTGTGCTACGCGTGGCTGACGTCATCTGTGCCTTCTACGCGCGGAGGCGACTACGTGTGCTACGAGCGTGCTACGAGTACCGCTACGGTTTTGTATCGGCTACGAAACAAAACTATTACATCTGGGAGAGAAGCATTTTTGTGGTAAGTGATATCGTTTATATTAAATATCTATTAACAAAAAAGACTTTGCACGTGACTCCAAAATACATCGATACATCTACGGTGAATACTTCTTGCATTATGTCGGGCGTACAGCGCACTCCACCATCAAAATTGCAAAGTCAATGTCAGACTCAATCACAATCTGAACCTGACATAAATGCGGCAATTGACATGAGTGAATATGTAACAAATAGAGGCAAACGAGCAAGAAAAGAAAATCCTCAAGAAATTGAGCCCGCTTTAAATAAATAGGAACTAACTGATCAGGTCACTCGTGTGACTAAGGTGCTGGAGTCACAAACAAGCTTGATACAAAAATTTATGTCCGACGTAACTGAGATTAAGGCGCAGAATGCCGATATCCAAAAGTCGAACACCGAGATTCGAAAGACAAATGCCGAAATTGAAAGGTCAATGCAACATTTTAACCAGAAATTTGAAGAAATGAAAAAAGAAGTCGAAGAGTTAAAGAAAGAGAGAAAACAACAGTGAGGCTACATAGAACAACTTGAAAATAAAATAAGAGATCTGCAGTATAGACTCGCTCATCATCCGTCGAAATAAGAAATATTCCACAATTAGAAAATGAAACTACTGCCAAATTATCAAATACCATCTGCAGTATCAGTCAACTTGTTGGAACACCAATATCTCCTTCCGAAATCCGTGATGTGTATCGTCAGCCCGGAAAACCCAGCCAAACACCACGTCCTGTCGTAGCAGAATTCACAACGGTACATACCAAACAAAATCTACTAATGGCTATCCGATCATACAACAAAACTAAAACTTCAAAGGATGACAAACTTAACACGGAATTGATTGGTGTCCCAGGCAAACGCCAGGCCATCTATGTCGAAGAGCGAATGTCCGCCAGCTCGAAGAAGCTGTTCTACTCGGCGTGACAATTTGCAAAGAATAACCAATATACCTTCTGCTGGATCAGTAACGGAAATAACTTCCTCCGCAAGCAAGTTGGTGAGAAGCAAATTCTTATCCTCTCAGAAAAATGTCTGCAAGACCTCGATACCAATGTACCTAAACTGACAAAGTGACTAGGAAAATGCATGATACTTTTGTCATTTAAACCAAAATTTTCTTTAATTTTTTTACAATTAGTTATCTGCTTAGTTACATACACTTACGTCTGCATTTTTCCTCGTGAAAGCTGAGAAAGAGAAACAAATTAAATATCTCGACTTAGCACACGAGGTTGTTGACATGTGGAATGTGAGCTCGGCTGTCATTGTGCCGATTGTCGTATTGGCCAATGGCCTGATGTTTTTTATAAAAATATTTAAAAATGTATTTATATGTATGAAAATAAATAAACGTAATAAAATAATAATAAATTATGTTTATTTCATATAACAATTTGGCTTACATTGCATGTCGAGGAGTCTCCATTTAAGCATAGAAAATGCCTGTAGTTGAAGGCTCCGCTCTTCCCATACATTATAGACGTACGAGTACAGGTATACAAAATACAACAAAGAAAGGAAAAAAGTAAAAACAAAATAAAATTAAAATCAATTTATACGAGAGCGTGTGTGTATGTGGGGGGGGGGGGGGGTGAGGGTGTGTGAGCGTGTGTTTGTGTGTGAGTGTGTGTGTATGTGAGAGAGAATGATTTTGAGTGAATATGAGTGTCTAAACAAGCAAATAACATTACTCTAATAATATTTATTATTAAGTCACACGCTGCAAAAGTAGCTCTGTATCATCATAATTTAAACTGTGAAGCCATATTATTAGCTTTTTTTACATTCATATTTTTTTATCATAAATATATATTAATTTATTAATTTTATTGTATAAAAAAGCTGAACGGTTTTTATATATGTCTGCTGGCAAATTCTGTTCTAGCTATGGGAACGTTTACTATGTGGTGTTTATTTATTTGTCTTAGTATATGTCTTAATATATTATAGCAGTATTTTAGCATCATATGCTATCTCTTTGTGCGTTTTGAGGATGCAATGAAGGATATACAATTTTCTCACTGACAGCGGATTACATAATTCATAAAGCTTGTCAGTAGGGAATGTTCTTTGTATGAAGTACATCACCTTAAGCATCGCTCTTTGAGCGCGTTCTACTCCTAGAAAACTAAGACTTCGCTGCTCCACCCCCAGAAATAAACTGAGCAAAGACTGGTCAAAGGATTCTGACACAGTTCTCTGACATTACCTTCTCCGGTGAACGGTTCACCGACACAACGATTTAATTTTGAGAATTTCATCGATAGAACCGTTCACCGGCGAACGATTTGCCGACACAACTGTTCATCTATCCCCGCGGTAACATCAAGGATCGTTATCCATTTTATAACTAGTACCAAGTCATAAACATTTACGCTACTGCTGCCCTTACTTTTCTTCAATGTTTGTGTTGCTTTTGTTTTGAAAACTTATTCAAGTGATCAAACTCAAACTCAAAGCATTTATTTCAATTAAACCATTTACAGGCACTTTTGAATTGTCAAGTGGGTCAGTCAGAAATATGAAGCTAGTTGCCCATTCCAAAGCGTAGTAGGTACCTATGGAGAAGAACGGGCAAGAAACTCCATGGACACTCTTTTAAATTATATTGTTACATAAATATTAGTTACATCATTAATGTTGAATATAGGTATAATTATATGTGAGAACGATGTAAATAAGATGTACACGTTGAGTGTTCAGTGTACAGTAAATATAAATTTA
The DNA here is from genome assembly GCA_937001585.2 of Brachylomia viminalis. NCBI lineage: Eukaryota > Metazoa > Arthropoda > Insecta > Lepidoptera > Noctuidae > Brachylomia > Brachylomia viminalis. Next base: position 20,523,393 of record OW443299.2, read on the forward strand.
AACAAAACAATCCATAATAAAATAATTAAAATAAGCCTTGGTGGCTAAGAGATGACCAGTCCCAACTGACAGCGCCCGTTCACGAACATGACGCATGGATCAGCACCATTCAGCTCAACCATTTTGAAGGGAGCTAAATGATCCAACACACGCGCCACCGTCAGCGAGACATTTGAGTGAGCATGACATCTATCGGCTGATAGATGTCATGCTCACTCAAATGTCAGGGCACAATCAAGTCAATGAAAGACATTACCCGGTAAATGGTAGCTCGATAGTACATAGTACTCACACTTGTTCTATGCAATTATATAATACAAAGGAGATTGAGTTTATACAAAGCAAAGGTAGTCTTACAATCTTCAGCAGCTCCAATAGTATTTTCAAATGTTAATCAATTAGTTGTGGTTGTGGAGCAGGACCAGCATTGAGCCAGGCATTTTTATCAGCGATATAATCCCCCAACTTATAATATGCCCGGCTGCATAGTGTGCGTTTTATACAAACTTTGAATTTCGTCTCATTGAGTTGAAGTATGTGGGGAGGTATTTTATTGTAACATTTTAAACAGTACCCCATGAAAGATGAGTCTACTTCAGCCAGTCTGAAACCTGTTTGAACTAATAGGTCCCTATTTCTGGTACTATAATTATGTCTATCACCTCTTTTAGTAAAAAGATGTACATTTTTTCTTACGTACATGATGTTTTCATAGATATATTGACAAGGTACCGTCAAGATCTTAATAACCTTAAACAGTTCCCTCAGAGAATCGCGCCTGCGGAGATTATAAATGGCTCTGATGGCTCTTTTCTGCAGAATAAAAATAGAATCGACGTCTGCAGCCCGTCCCCAAAGTAAAATACCGTAAGACATGATACTATGAAAGTAACTAAAATAGACCAGCCTCGCGGTATCAACATCGGTATATTGACGGATTTTTCTGACAGCATATGTTGCTGAACTTAGCCGTCCCGCCAGAGATGTTAAATGAGAACCCCATTGTAGCCTCGAGTCAAGCGTGATCCCCAGGAAAACAGTTTTATCGACGAATTCTAGTTTCTCTTGATTCAATACTATCTCACAATCACTACTTTTGACATTAGGTAAAGAAAATCGTATACACTTAGTTTTTTTCCCATTTAATACTAAATTATTAGCAGTGAACCAATTATGGACCTGCATTAGGGCGTTATTAACGTCGTCAAAATTTTTAGCACTTCTTTCTACCTTAAAAATTAAAGAAGTATCGTCAACAAATAACACCATTTGTGGTTGATTTTTTAATAAATGGAGTAGATCATTAATATACACTAAAAAGAGGAAAGGACCCAATATCGAGCCTTGTGGAACTCCCATTTCTACTTTCAAACTAAGTGAATTGACACCATTTATTTGAACTTGCTGCTGCCTATCATTTAAATAAGATTTTACTAGACTGAGCGCAAGTATTCCAAGTCCATAATGCTCAAGTTTCAAGAGCAAGGTTTCGTGATCGACGCAATCAAATGCCTTGGAGAGGTCACAAAAGATTCCTATGGCGTCTTGGGCCTCTTCCCACGCCGTAAATATGTGTTTTAATAAGGTGACCCCGGCGTCAGTCGTACAACGTCCCTTGGTGAAACCATACTGTTGATTGTGTAAGATTTTACTGGTGTTAAAATGAAAGAGCATTTGATTAAGCATTACCTTTTCAAATACCTTGCTGAAAACTGGCAACACGGATACGGGTCTATAATTATTGGTGTCTTTACTGTCCCCGGATTTGAAAAGTGGTATTACCTTACACGGATACGGGTCTATAATTATTGGTGTCTTTACTGTCCCCGGATTTGAAAAGTGGTATTACCTTACTGTATTTCATGATCTCTGATAATAATCCAAAAACGACCATACATAGTAATCCTAGCCCACAGTATATCAAACTAGCGAGTTGGATTTTAGCCCGACAGAATATTTAGAGGCAGGTGAGGCTCTCACTTTATATCGAGAAATGTACGCCAAGGTCGATGACACGCCTATTTCAGTAATCTGTATGTTATTATTCTAAGGTAATGAGCGAGCGGCAGTAGCGCGGATGTTCGACTATCCACTGCGTCTGCCGAGTATAAGCGGCATTTTTGCTCGGTCAGTACTGCCTTGTTTGCGCTGACCCCTAACGATGTTAAGTATTCAATTGAAAGTTTCTGAATGCTGCTATAATTGTCTTATCGATCGATGATATCCATTTAGATTTATTACGTCCTTTCTCAGTAATTTTACCTCCGATTTTGCATCACTGTTAAAATCACAGTGCTCTTTATGTTCGTTACAATAAGGCTGCAATTAGGTTGCTCCTGACAGAGGTTGAATAACTGTGAAAGGACTATAAACACTGTTTAAAAAAAAGTAAACGTAGAGTTTCTCGACTGCTCTTCTCCATAGGAAACAACCTGGATGCGTAGCAAGACCACTTCTATCTCTACTTCACGAAGAGAAGACAAATGACGGCACGGTTGGCGCAGTGGTTACAGCGATTGACTGTTGCGTTGCGTGTCGCGGGCTCGATTCCCGCACGGAATAAATATTTGTATGATATACAAGTAGTTGTTACTGGTCTGGCTGTTTGTGTATGTGAGTTTAAATGTTTGTAAGCGCATCCATAACACAGGAGAAATTCCTAGTGTGGGGCAACTTTTTTTTAAACTTTCTTAACAAAAAGTAATTATTTTCTTGAATTTTGACATCGCGCTCCAGAAATCTTTCTACAGCCTGTAATTTTGTCTTCCGTTTCTTCCATTTCTTTAATGGCCATGCTAAGCATGTAGTTGGAACTGTGCACCTAGCTTCTGACGTTTCTTAAGTGCTCATGTAGGTGTGAAATAAAAATAAATTGAATCAGTCAATGTCATGTATCTGCAGTATCTGTCAGTCTTTATTGCCTCAAAAAATATTGAAAATAAGTATAAACGTTTAAAATCGAGCTCGTTTATTATTTAATGAATTAAAAACGAGTGAATGTGTAATTATGAAATCAAAACGCGGGAAATTTATTCTGAATTATATCGCATATTTCCACCATTTTAATAAAAAGAGACGTGGAAAGTACTATCGGCGGTGCACAAAAAAGGACTCACTGTGACATCGCAAAATGATAAACATTTATATTTACCAGATCCGGAAAAGGACGTGACATTAAAATTTATCGCCAATCTAAAAGAAAAGGCCAACAATAGGGAATATACATGTTATTTAAATTTCGTACAAGTATTTTATTCCGAATCATTATTAGCCGAACGTTTGAACTAAATCATTATTTTAGTAGTTAATACATTCCTAAATGTTCAAATTAATAAATAAAAGTGCAAATATAAGCGAGGGTATTTCCAATTTGTAAACCGACACACCATTGGTTAAAACGAAACGTGACATCAAATACTATGTCAACAAGTTCGTATTTCTTAAATTTGTATGGTTTTGCAGGCTTTTGATTAGAAAACATTTATTATTTGAGTGTAATTTTAGGATACTAATGAGGTGAAAGTGATTTTATAAAAGCGCAAGCGGATAATCTGCCGAGAATAGGTGAATTCATGATGTCTGCTTATTTTCTATCAATTCCAAGCCAATCCAATTTACACCTCCTTTCATTATGTTGTATTGAACATAATTTTCTGTATCCTCCTCTATCTGTTATTAAAGATGTAGGTATTGTAAATATAAAAACAAAACATTTAAGTAGGTATAAGAAATTTAAAAAGTCAAGGGATGAACGTGTTTGAAGGGATCTCTCGTTTCTGCTGTGTTTTTTTTTTTGTTATTTAAAAAAAATAGACGATATCACAAAACTTTGTAAACTGGATTTAGATATAGATAACTACTGCTTGTATGATTGATTTTCAATACAAAACCTACTTCTGATTATTTTAAATCATATTAGGTATCGAAATACGTCATACTTACATTAAAGTGATCTTCACAACCATGTAAACAAGTTATTGCAGATACTTCATCTCTTTTGATAACCTTACACCATTCCTTACGTATTTTTGCACCTATCAGGAAAGGAAAAACCACTTTATCAGGTGCACTACTGATAGTGTTGCTGCATTCAGGCATAATCCAATACTTATGAACTCGCTTTTGAGCTTATTTTATGGTGAAATATGTGAAAAACGAGAAGACCTATAATAAAAAATGGACTGGACTGTCACTGGATATAGTGTTCGACGTCATCAACAGAGCGCGCGAAAATGGCGGCGTTTATACAGCTCAAAGTTATTTTTTTAAACTTTATTACAGCATTTTAAAACGTATTTATATTTTTTAATATGTTATAACGGTGTAACAAAGAATTAAAATTATAAAATAAATATATGCATTTATCCTATTATATTAATATACCAGTACAAATGGTCAAACAGTGCATATAAGAAGTGCCTAGTACATGTGCTCCTCTCATACCAAATAAAGACGCATTAAGGGTGACCATTCACCGCACAAGGAATCAAAATTTACCAAAAATTCCCAAGGATATAATAATAATTATAATTATTAATTATTATTTATAATTCCATAGTATTGTAACCCTAATGAATTTTCAGTAATTAAGCTTGAACAATTCCTAATCGGTAATTTTGTTGATAATGATGAAGGCGTAATCGTATTCGCCATGGATGTTAACTGCAGATTTTCGAGTACAGCACCGTGACAGCAACTTACTAGCTGATGAATGGGACGTTTAGCTGCTGTCCTCGCTCCCTTTTGTCAAATATATTCTATCCATGCAATGGTCAGTACACCGGAAAGCACAAATAAATTAGTTCCACTAGTTTATCGCTTAAGACACAGAGATGCTATACAATATTTTTAGAATTATTAAAAAGACACGCATTGACATTGACCATATATTTGAGCCCACAAATTATGATTACTGGTTTTGAAAGCGTGACAATGAATGCCATCATAACGGTTTTCCCGCGCTGTTTAAATAAGCTGTGTTTTTTTCGTTTAAACCAAAACATAATATGGCCCCATAAAATGAGACACATCGGGGCTCTGGAATTTTTGGGAACTGAAATCACTCATGTATTTGATATAATGAAATATGAAATTATACCCAATGAAGCTAATGAAGTAATAAAATCGTTTGAGACTTATTATGTTAATGGATCCATGAAAATCACAAACTGTGTTAGCTCCAAAATAACAGTGAAACGACATCCACCGAAATTTCCGCCTCGCATGTTGTCGATACAGGGCAGTCAAATATCACATGTGCTATTATCTCGAAATCCCTTTGAGTCGTGGGCCATCCTGTTGGCGAATCGATCGTCGTTGTAACGTTCTATTGGCGAAACACTGAAAAGTGAATCGTTCTGTCAGCGAACCATCGGAGAAGTGAACGTCGGAGAACTCTGTCAGAATTGTCTTTATTTATTTTTATTGTCCTGGCTCAACCTTGAAGTAGTAGTCTTAAGCATACTTGAGTCAGTCTATAGCGCATTCCTTAGCACATACTTTAGTGTAGCATTTAGTGATGTTCTTAAAAATCAGTGACTGTGATTTGTACGAGTATTATCCGAAACAAAAATAAATTCGGTTAATTACGGAGAATTGATTTTTTATTCTTAGTGAATCCCCGAAAGTGTTGTGTGTGTGACCCATCTTCTCCTCTCTGGGATAGCATAGCGAAGGGCAGCGTAGCCTGCCACTCTAGGACTGGGAGGTTTCCGATGCTGAGGGCCCGTCCCACGTGTCGGAACATTCCTCCAGCTAAACGCGAGGCGCTACTGGCATTTCACTCTCGTGGCTTAACGACAACACGACCACCTCCACGACGGCCCACGATTCGACCTCCTCTACGACGATCCACCTGATCTGATTGACGTGGTTACCCCATCCTTATCCAACTCCATAGCTATCTGCCGCTACATCTTGCTCCTGTCTTCGTACCTAAGTCGACCTGAAGATCCTACTAAACTTTTTATACTTTAGGTTTTTGTATAAGTCTTTTTTTGGTGTGTCTTACAATTAGCTCCGACTATTTGTAACGTTACATCGGTTAGACTGAAAGCCAACCCCAACGAGAAAAAGGTAGGCAGGTTTATTGGTTCACAGTCTTACTCTTGGCCAATACATCACAATAGCAATTTTTCTTTTATTTGCAACTATTATTATGGTCTTCGATACTCAATACGCCTTGTCTCAAGAGAAATTCAAATTCATTTATTCATATTGTGAAAAGTAAAGGTAAGAAGGTTCATTAATGTCGATGGGGGCTTAGAAAATCAAGCATTGTGGTTAGATAATTGTAGTCTGCCTTGAGGTTGGTTTCGTAAGTTGAATTTCATTGAATCCTTAATTAATCGTAATTTACAGAACATTCTTAGAAATTGTTATTTGCTTAAGCATCATTCGCATCTTGCGTAGACGTTCTAATTTCTATTTTAGAGGGTTTTGGTTTTCGGGCTTAGCCCTTCAGGTGGACCATTGTACGTGGGCCATGGCAGCCGTTGGTAGTTATTCCAACCAGCCCACCTCCCTCCAGAAGTTGACAAGGTCACCTAGTCTGTTGAGAACATCTGTGTAAGTTTTGGGTGCCTGGGTGGTTTCTATCCTAATTTGGATAACGCCTGTGCACTCAAACAGCACAAATGCGGAACGGTTTCCTCAGTCTCCATGCATGGCCTGCATCGAGGACTGTCCGGTATACGTATTGTGTGGAAGTGTCTGTTTAGTGAACAAAGCTCCGTGATGGTTCCCGTCACCAGGCGCACGCCGTTCCTGTCCAGGCGTAATAAACGTCTGGTTAGCCTGGCATCCAAGAATGGCATGGCTTCGCTGGACTGCCTGCAGCCTGGGGTTGAGGTTCACCAGCTCTCCGCTTGTGTATGGGTGGACTCTTGTAGCGACCAGCGAATCTGGTTGAAGGAGATGGGCACGATACGTACGGGTCCACAGACTGACGTGCTGGATGCCTTGCGTAGATGTTTTTCGAACGTATACGCTGCGTTAACGACGCGTCAGCTTAGCGTTGCTTTCGATACAATCTCCCCTTTTCAATTTTTTTATCTGTAATTTATGTGGTATCCTATAATAAAGAGTATTCTACTCTATTCTAAAGCTGCGGTTTCCTATAAGAACGGTGGCCACCACATAGCGTCCGCAATTTGCCGTCGAATGACCTTACTGAAACGTTATTTATGAAAGTAAGTTGGTGTATTTCCCTAGAGAGCATTTTTAGACACCGTGAAGTCAAACCTCGGTACCATCATTTTAATGACAGCGGTCACTGCGGCCATAATATGGCGGCCACCGCTCTTCTAGATGCCGTAGCTTAAGTGACACTAATGCAGCGTCTAAGTGACGTCGACGCGACGTTACCAATGCCAGATGAAATGGCATCCTTATATCACACCATCCCACGCTAGACGTGAGTCTAGCGTGGGATGGTGTTAGATGCTACATTATAGGTCCATTGCTTGACATATCAAAAACCTCAGAACCGAAAAATATAGGTACCTAATCTTTTCAATGTTAACATTAACGACCACTGTGTACAACACACCCGACCTTTATACAAGTATACAAGCAAAATAGCGAAGTTAGTTGAAACACAACACAAAATTATTATCCTTCGAACAGGCAGGTAATTTGCTACCGTCATGAAACTTGGATCCCGTAATAAATAGTGTAGACAGTATTAAATAGACATTTAGACATACTAACTGTGTAAATACCTACTTTTAGTTTCGCTAACTAATCTGTTTTAAGTTAGGGTTGGGCTTTAAACATCCCTGTTTGGTTTACTTTGGTTGTTTGTTACGTATATTTTGATAATATTTTTTGTACCAACGTAATGACTACATTATAATAACTTTATATAAGTAAACTATGGGACGTCATCGAAAATGTTTATTTATTTATTTAACCATTTATGTACACACCTAAATAAACAGTGATGAAAAAAGAACAGAAAAATATGTACAGATGTGATGCTTATTTCTAATTAAATTTCTTACAGCATACCTGCGATAGGTGAGTAGATTTAGAAATGTTGACAGCGTGTGTAAAAGAGAAAATAAAATACACAAAAACAAGACATAGTTTGATACGTTATCAAAGTATCTGCAAAGTATACAATAATCCCAAAAAAGTCGTTACACTACCCGACTCATACTCAATACACTATCACTTACTCACACTGCATACACCCACTCACTCTCTCTCACGTGGAACCTTGAGGTACGCACACACTCCCTACTCACCGCTCATACACTTACACATACTTGTACTCACTCACTCACTTATTTACACTCAAACACATTTACACACTGGCACACAAATGTATGTACCTACTTAACCACCCTCGCGAAAATACCCCTTTTTTTTTGAGGATGGGAAATCATCAAATAACTTCTCCCGCTCTGGGCAGAGCAGGAAGAGGGCTTGTCAGACTCTTACTGATTAAAACCTACCCGTGTTCTTTCAGTTGCCTGTGCCAGGGGTCACGGTAACCCTTTCGGACTTTCCCTCAACCCTGGCAGGCATCGGAAAATACCCTGGCTGCTGCTATACCTACATGACTAACTGCCCAGTATGTCCTTACACTATCTCCTAAGATACAGGAATGCCTAGTTTAGGAGACAAGGTTACATGATCTGTGTAGATTTATGTAGATATACCTTGTTATTTTGTACATCTGCTCTTGCGTATCATGAATCTTGTGTGTTTCGTAATAGTAAAGATTAAAGTTAAGTTCTTTAATCGTTGATTTAAGATAAGAATTGCGTGCACATACTGACACAAATCTACAAAAAAATCTTACTAACCGATTGAATGCCGTAATCACAGATACAAATAAAAATCCAGCGTTTCTCGCGTGGATCTACGTTCGGTAATACGGAAGTTTAAGTAGATTTCAAAAATAATGTGTAACGACTTTGTTTGTAATAATTTATAATTGAGACTTTGTTTAAATATAGAACAATTACATGTAATAAAAATGGTTGTAAAAAAAATGTAATCAGTTATCTTACTACGAGTATAAGCCAATCATCTCGTACAAATAGAAATACAAAAAAATCTTAATTTAGATTTTAATGAACATCATTTTAAACTAGTAAGTATGTTTATGCATAATCGAAAACACGCTGAAAGCTGTCCCGATCCACCATGAGTTATCACTCCCTACTTCCCTAGTTTGTAAACTATAGTGTAACGATACCCATGGGTAAGTGACGTGTCTGTTCGTTGTACAACAACTTAATAACTGTTCCCCGTTCAGCTCTACAACACTGAAATAAAAAACAAATCCCCTTGTGTGTTCAACTTTAACTTCTGATTTATTGCTGTGGTTGCATCTTGGGAGGTTGTGTTATTGTTTTTACTTTTGTGGGATTCGGAAGTTTTAAGGGCTTTTTGAATATAGCAGCATCCGGTGATCATGCGATGCCCTGCTTTGTGAAGATAGTTAAATCAGGAGAACCTGGTGCCCTTGTCAGAATTAATAGAAAAAAAAATGAGCCCTCTGTATAGGACTCTGATTATCACTGCCGTTTTTCCAAGGCTATTCTATGAGGTATTTCAAGCAAAATAGCATATTTTCTCTTCTACTTCGATCACAATTAATTTGGCTTAAGAGCGTTTATACCTTATGAGTGGCAACGTCGCAATTTAAAGTCATATTTCGTGGTTTTAAATTTTTATCATTTAATCGGAGCTATATTTTAAAAATCTGTTTAATTAACTTTTTAGAATTATGTGAAAACTGTGTACAAGATAAGAAATCGTTGCGTTTACAGTTCTATTTATATGCAAATAATACATTGGAAACTTGCAGGGCGTTATTTTCATTGTAAAACAACTGTAAGCATTACGGTTACTTACTTTTTAAACACTTTCACGTAATTCTAAAAAAGTTAATTAAACAGATTTTTAAAATATAGCTCCGATTAAATGATAAAAATTGAAAACCACGAAATATGACACAAATTGCGACGTTGCCACTCATAAGGTATAAACGCTCTTAACGATTTAGGCCAGCGCTTTTGGGTAATAGCAGAATAATTGAAAGAACGTCACGTTTTATTCATAATGAACTTCACAACAGAAATAAGATTGGTAAAAAATTAATGAAAGTAAATGAGGATCGCACTTGAAGTTAATTAGACAAACATTCCACTAATCAATTGAAAAATACATGATAGAATGGCGACTAAATTCATACCATTTATCGATGAAAAGTGGCGATAATCGAGTCGAATTGCCGTAGTACATAATTGGTAACCTGAAATACAACACTTGAAACTCGAACGGAGCTCGTACAGAAGCATTTAGTATCTAGTTGACGACGCTCCCGCCTTTGAGTAAGCACTATTCATTTCCTTTGAACATCGACTATAGACATTACTATTTTCTCGGAAAGATATTACCTAAATGCTTAAAGTATTTCTCGCCTTCGATTTGATATACTGTAACTTGGATAATTAAGCTAGAATTGGTCAGATTAAGAAGCGGTTAATCTAACCAGCACCCTAATTGCGTATCACACTCACACAATCACAATTTGAATCTGTTTGAAGGATATCGTCGTTCATTGCTTCATATGTTCGAAAAATTTGTCTGCTCAACAACGTAAATAACGCAATGTATTTTTGAACTGTCAAAATAAAAGCCATTCATTCCTACTGTCATTTTTTTTAATTTATTACTGAACATTATTTAAATTCTTCGGTTAAATCTATTTTTAGCTTTTTTCATAAATTATTTCACTAGAATGCTTTGATAAAATGGTTGAATGGTTTGGTTTTGATAGTTTGTTTGGTTTAAAGGTGAATGCTATTTTTGGGGAGATTAAATAAACATTAGTCCTTAGTTTTTGTAGTATTTAGTGTATTCCCTTTATTAAATTAAAAATAATATAAGGCATGGATTCTTCTAAAAGCCATTGTCGCTGTTAGTGTTTTTCGCAATCACCCCGCAGGTTAATCGGTTACGAAACTGTGCTTTGTGAGGTAAAGACAGGTAAAATTAGATGTGCGAATTAGACCTAATTAGGTAGATATAGAATATAATATAACATACTATCACGCGTATGATCCCGAAGGGTGAAGCGGAGGTGTATCTATAGTACATCCACATTCGCCTGTTATGTTTATGTCTCATGTCATAGGAGGCGAGCCTATTAAAAATACCTATTAACTTCCTTATTAACCTATAAGCTCATTTAATTAGGTAACAGTAGTTAAGGAATATGCCAGGACCATGACACTTTAAGTACAAGCAAGAAAATTCTCAACAACGAATCAGTTGAGTCAGTTGATAATAAGCCCAGCATTTCCTGCTGCGAGCTGGGATGCCGCTTATCTGGTTCTGCAAATTAACTTGCGATAAGTTCTATGAAATGGGTATTTCTCTAGCCGCCTCAGCCATCATGGCCAGAGAAGTTAAAGAACACTCGATCCGCATACTCTCAGACAGCATGGCCGTTCTGCAAGCGCTGAACAGTCACACAGTTGATTCTGGCCTAATATACGAGTGCTACCAGCGCCTCAACCAGGTGGGCAACCTCAATAACATAACCATTCAATGGATCAAAGGACACAGCGGTTCGCTAGGCAACGATGCAGCCGACGAACTTGCCAGAAGGGGGTCTAACGTTGTACCAGTGGGTCCCGAACCCATCGTGCCACTCCCCTTCGGGTACATACGCACTCTGGTAAGGAAACGCACCAGGGACCAACATCACAAACTATGGGTGGACCAACGTGAGTGCAGGCAGGCTAGGGAAGCACTCCCCACAATCGATGGTCGCTTCACGAAACAGGTTCTCCGACTAACCAAGCAACAGCTGCGTACAGTTACAGCAGCCGTAACTGGTCACGGGTCATTTAATAAACACCTTTTTGTATTAGGAGTCACGGACAGTCCGCTGTGCAGGGCCTGCATGGAGGAGGACGAGACAGCAGCCCATGTGCTTCTAAGCTGCCCGGTGGTCACCACATACAGGGCAAAGTACTTCGGTAACCCAGGTACCTTACGTGAGATTGTCAGCAACACCAAGGCGTTGCTGGCCTTCCTCGAGGAGCTGAGGTGGATCGAATAACCGATTTTCCCTACCGTACGCAAAATACGCGCATTGACGTGGAGTTGCGGACACCAGCCCGTATTACCTATTACCTACCTACCTAAGTTCTATGAAAGTAAGAATCCAATTCCTCAATAACCTTTTACCCTATACTCAGAAACTTATCAAATAACAGTATACTTTATCGCTCCACCGAAATCAGTATGCAAATATCCTGCCAAGCTAACAAAAAACGTATTTAAAAACATTATTAAACAGTTTCCCGCGACCTTTCTTAAACTGTTTATGATTTCATCCTAATAGCTCATATAAATATTATTATGAGTGCAAAATTTTCAGTACAACTGATACAGGTAATGGTTTTACCCTGGTACTGTAAACCCGGTATCGGCCTTTCACAAAATTGGACCGCGTGACTTGCTACAATAGTTGGCGTTTCATTTTGGGGCACACTGAGTAGTAAGATTCTGTTTTTATTTTTAGAGTAAATGATATATTACTAGACTCTTAATGTTAAACAGTGGTAGCTTGAACCATTAGGTTAGACTCCATAATTGTATACCTTGTTGTAGGTATGTATGGAGTCTAGTGTAATTTGAAGCCTGAAGGCTTATACATATATCTAAGTGATACGCCGTGTATTGATTGATAGGTTTGGTCTCAAGGAGTAGACTCAAGTATGACGCTATTCTATCAGGCAAGTCTACGCATTCGTAGGTATGGATGTGCGTATGTATAAGCGACCTCAAAATAACTGTAAATCATGAAAAACTTGTTGAAATACTACATGTCTAAGAATTGAGGGTAATTTTTACTTGTACTTTATTATTTCTTCGATGACGTCATTGTTGAAAATATCAGTTCGAAATGGTCGCATGTGCCTACCACCTACCTATGTAGAACAGGAATTTGTTTGACATTGTCGCTCATTGACCGTACTTTACCTATTTTATGTTTAAACGACTTGAATTCGACTATTTACTAACAGATTTATAAAAAATGTCACTGCGTTTACCCAAAGCCGTAACTTGCTAGCCCATTTAATATTGTTTCCCCAAAAATACCCTCTCGTTGTGCCTACACAGTAAGCAAACGATTCGAGGTCAAACTAATAACGTGAACCGATAGCATCCGAGGTCGGTAAGTTGTTAGTTTTTAAAATTCTCCGTAGGCCTATCACGAACGCGCGGAGTAAACATTAAGTAAATACGAATATTTACGATACGATTTTTTTAACTGGAAATAATAATTTTGCACTTAATACTTATTTAGTTTTAACGCTTTTATCATATCTATGGATGATACTTATTATGCTTGTGGCATACATTTGAACCAAACTTCTCTATCATAGTTGTATATTTTCAGATTACTTCGCACGTTCATGCAAGGCCCTCTGATCGGCCCAGTTATAGCTACAGCAAAGATTTTTCATGCTTTTTATAACATTCCATTTTCTCCCGAATCTTTTTCTACGTTTTTACTTGTTTTGTTGAATTAAGTTTTTGTATTTTTGCTTAAAGATCTGAAATGGTAGCATTTTTCTTTAATTCTTCTTGTAAAGCTAGTTTTAGCTTTTTAAATAAATGATTTTACTAGAATGGTTTGTTATGGTTGATTTTTGGGGAGAAAAAAAAACATTCGTACTTAGTTTTTGTAGTCGTTAATGTTTTCTCTTTATTAAGTTCAAAATAATATAAGACATGGATTCTTCGGAGATTTAAAAAATGCTTTGCAAATTAGGTAACTGCGATTATAAACCAGCACCCCAATTGCGTAACACAATTTCTTTCACCTTGAAGAAAGACCTTGAAGGAAATTCATGATACATTGCTTCATACTTCATACTTCGTATGCTCGACAACGTAAATAAGGCAAAGAATATTGTCAAATTGTAAACATTCAAGATATTGTTATTGTTAGTGTGTAAGGCATTTACCCCACAGGTCTACCAATACCCTACAAACCCTACCGGCCCACCAACCCCACCAACCCTAGCGGCGTCAGCGTGGTTTGCTACGCTGACGACACGCTGGTCCTGGTGCAGGTCAGGTCGCACCACGGGGCGAGGGACCGATGCAGCGACACATAGAGCTGCATCGGTCTCAGCTTCGCGAGGTCCTGGTGGCGGAATGGCGGGACAGGCTTTCACGCCCTACTGCCGGCCTCGTCACCATCGAGGCGGTCCGGCCGGTGCTCGAGCGCTGGCTCTGGAGGAGGCACGGCTCCCTGTCATTTCGGGTGACGCAGGTGCTCTCGGGGCATGGTTGCTTCGGTTAGTACCTGTGTCGCATAAACATAGAGCCGGACGCCCGGTGTCACCACTGCGTCGACTGCCGGGAGGACACGGCGCGGCATACGCTGGCAGAGTGTGCCGCTTGGGAGGAGCCGCGCCGTGCCCTCATCTCAGAAGTAGGCAGTGACTTGTCGCTGCCGGCGGTAGTCGAGTCGAGTCGATGGTCGGCAGCGACAAGTTCTGGGACGCGGTGGTTTCCTTCTGTGAGACAGTCGTCTCTTAGAAGGAGGCTGCGGAAAGGGAGAGGGAGATCTCGTCCACTGACCCGACCCGCAGAAGGCGCACTGGGCGTCGGCGGAGGGGACGTCCGTCGCCCCCCACACACCAGGACCCGAGGTGGCGGCGGGTAGTTTTCCACGCGCGCCCCTCTTAGACGTCGCGGGGGGAGTCAAACACCTCACTCCCCCCCAGACCCGAAGAGGCCCGCAGCGGCGGGCCAGCACCAGTCGGGGGTTGCGGAAGGAACGTACGTTCCCGCGACACCCGGCGTAGGTGTGCGATGGAACACCGGGGTGGTTTTTAGTCAGTAAGAGTCTGACAGACCCCGCCGCCCGTCTCAGGGCGGCGGACATCCATGAGGATTTTCCAACCCGGACACAAAAAAAAAAAAAAAAAAAAAAAAAGGGCAGGTCGCACCAGGCGACGGCCGAACTAGCGACACGCGGGGTTGCGACAATCGTCGAGAGGATCTGGCAATTGGGACTCGAGGTGGCCCTGCATAAGTCCGAGGCCATGTGTTTTCATGGTCCTCGGAATGCGCCACCACCGTCGGGTTCCCAAATAACGGTAGAAGGGGTTCACATCGGCGTCGAGCCGACGATGAAGTACCTGGGACTCGTCCTCGACAGCCGGTGGAACTTCGTGGAGCATTTCCGACGTTTGGCTCCCAGACTGGAAAGGGCCGGGGCTGCCTTGAAGCGGCTACTGCTCAATCTAGAGGGCTCAAATGCCTCGTGCCGGAGGCTCTACGCGGGGGTCGTGCGGTCCATGGCCCTTTACGGGGCACCTGTGTGGGCGCGTTCCTTGAGGCGGTGGCCAACCCGCCGGTTAAACGCGCCCCAAAAGGTCATGGCCACCCGGCTGGTCCGGGGATACCGTACGGTCTCCGGTGAGGCGGCAAGCCTCCTTGCCGGATTACCACCATGGGATCACGCCACAATTGCGGCGATAAGTCCACTCTATGAGGAGTGGCTAGAGAAGCGCCAAAGCGACTTCACCTTCCGCCTGACGCAGGTCCTCACCAGACACGGTTGTTTCGGGAGGTTCCAGTTCCGGATAAGACGGGAGGAAATGCCTGGGTGTCACCATTGTGTGGATCGCTCGGAGGACACAGTGGAGCATACGGTGAAGGTCTACCCGGCTTGGGCGGAGCACCGCCGTGTCCTCGTGCAGGCGATTGGCGGTGGCGATCTCTCGCGTCCGGTCCTGGTCCAGGCCATGGTAAGCAGCGAAAGGGCATGGGAAGCCGTCACCTCCTTCTGCGAAGCAGTAATGCTCGCAAAGGAGGAGGCGGAACGCGTAAGGGAGAGAAAAAATTCGCGTCTTCACGCCCCTAGCCGCCGCAGGAGACGCCATGGGCGTCGGGAATCCCATGCCGATTCCCGGACACCGTAGGCACGGGCTTGCGGACGGCGAGCAATGGGTAGTTCGCCGTCTGATAAGGACCAGGCCTGGCCGGCCGACCAGCCCGTGTCGACGGCGCGTTGTGTTCCACGCGCCCCTCAAAGAGATGTCAGCACCAACGACGGTGTCCGCTAGGGCCGATACCTGCCAGGGTTGCGGAAAAGTCCGAAAGGGTTACCGTGGCCCCCGGCACAGGCAAATGAAGGAACACGGGTGGGCTTTAGTCAGTAAGAGTCTGACACGCCTTCCTTTTAAATTCTCTCCTCTCAAATTATTTGACGATTTCCCACCCACAAAAAAACAAAATTTATTTTTTTGCGGGTGGGAAATCGTCAAATAATTAATATGTTGTTGTAATGTAGAAATAGTAATTAAATAGACATGATTACATAACGTCGAGGTTTCCTAATATTTAATTGTCAAAGATACAGTAAACTCGTTTACTTATCCGTGAAACCTAATGTGGCCACTTATCAAGCATTAAGATCTAAAACTGTTCTCAAACTACATTCGCGACTAAGATAACATTTCTATAATAGAAACATTACGAAAGACGATTTCAACATTAAGTAATGTTTCAGTCATAAAAGCAAAGACTCAATTGTGAGGAATTTTAGAAGGTATTCCAAAAAATAGTGACGCAATAAGGAGACAGCCAAAAGAATGTTCATTTTAGAATTCTTAGTATATCGGCTACAGGAATTAGATATTCTTAAAGTGGTTCTTGGTATTTTTTCTTTGAGAGTTTTTTAGCGTTGTCCACAAACAATTCCGCAGGGATTTCCCCTTTGCAAAAATGACGAAAGCTCATACAAACTGTCATACCTATTTAACCCCCTTAGGGATTTTTTCAAAATACCCTTTCTTGCTTCTAGAGGCAGCGATTTAGATGGTGAGTGGTCTGTCAGTGAATTTAAGATATTTTTTAAAGTATCAGATATTAGTTGCGATGCTGGCTTAGATTTTCTTTCCCGTCTAGTACTTTAATAACAACTTTGCTTCCTATGTCACAGCAAGTGGGGAGACGCAGGCAGTGGCCAGACGAGCGGGACGATGCGGCTGAAATAAAATATGTTCGACCCGGCTGTGAACGCAACCTTGAGCGTTTCGGCAGAGCCGCATCGACCATCGACCAACGGTAAACAATTGCGGTGAACTCGTCAATCGGGTCCCGCTAGCATTTGTTTCAGTCCTGTCGCCGGTCACTTTGCTTTTTCAAGGTGCAGCTTTACATCATTCTAAGTGGGTAAACAACAGCACCTGCAGAAGAAAATCCTCCGTTCCGCACTAAGTAGGTAGCTGGTTTGCGATTTTTAACCCAGTCAACTGCAAATTCTAGCACATAGGTACCACGTCCGACCCACAAATAAAGCATTTCAGTAGCTCGTTTATTCTCTAAATCTGAATTCCATTAGACATACAATTCCAACTTTCCCAGAGCGAAATCTAAACACGTTTCGGATCCCATTCCAACACTAAGTACTTAAGGCCAACAAAAATACATCATCGCAAAAGTTTTACGTGTAAAAAGGCCTAACTAAGATTAATGTTCGAGGAATTTAATTATCTAGCCGAAGAGTAGGTGAGCAAAACTTTTTCTTTTACGTAGGATGGCGGCATCTTTTTGCTTTCTGTGACGTCATGCGCTGATAAATTAGGTGGAGTGGCTTGGTATAAATCATGCAAATATTTGTGAGTGGATGTAAACATATGGAAAATATTACGATTTGTTTGGATTAGAGTGGAGGCTACCTATACAGGGTGGCAGGGACATTGACGCGCAAACTGAAACCATGAATTCAGCATATGATTCTAGACCCCGCAGCATAAAATGTTTTGTGGGTTGTCCAAACACCTCCTGCCGCAGGCTGTACGCGGGGTAGTCCTGTTTTAGAGTGATGTAGGCAAAATAAAAGAGAACTGTTTAATTCAACGATCCGTGTAATAATGCCAATAAATAGTGTGTACAGTGACAACGTGTATTATGTAGGTCACGACGTCTCACGTAGCGTGGATGAATGAACTCCTCAGCATTGGACTCGAACTGACTCCCAGCTGCTCCACATCGGACCCGTACAATTTATCTCCCGGCGCCCTGCATATCCTCTCGTCATAAGGCTTGAGCATTCTCCCGGCACCCGGCAGCAACGTTCCTTTTCTGCCTTATTATTTAATGTTTTCACCTCTTCAAAACAAATTCTTCTTTATAGATTCTTATTCTTCTATAATTTTAAGAACCTTCTTCGCTTTCTTTCTTCTAATTTTCCGTCTTCACAAACTTCTCTTAGTAAAAATCTTCATGATTTCTTCAACTACAGACATCTTCGCTTTCACGTAAGTTGCAAAATTTTAATTGCTTGCTAAGGGTCGCCATGTATTAGAGTGATGTAGGCAAAATAAAAGAGAACTGTTTAATTCAACGATCCGTGTAATAATGCCAATAATTTGTGTGTGCAGTTACAATATATAAGGTTAGGCGAGCTGCACACTACATGCAATAGCTGCGGTGAAAATGTATGAAACAGCTAATTTTGTTTTTAATAACCAACTAAAAATTTAAACGCAGGGGGACTCATCAACCATGTACTGGATCCATGGTAACACGTTGCGCATCGATGTCCCTGCCTGCTGTTATGGGGTTAATTCGGTACTGGCGGTTTAATACTATGTCTTTCGATAATCGTGGGGTTGTCCATCATCACCGCCAATCATATTGTGGTATAGTCATTTTATTCTAGTTATATCGTCTTTACATATACCTACTCAATGATATAATTAATGTATTCAAAATATTGTAATACATTTCAAAAGAGACTGTGGAGTTTCTTGCGCATTCTTTTCCATACGAACGAAACTACCCTTTGGAAGGGGCAACTAGAATCAATTCTATTTCCTTGTACAATTTGATGTTTAAAGGTGCCTTTTTTGTGCCTATTTGAATAAATAAAATTTAAAAAAAATATATATTTTGACCGTTACATGTTATCACTAAGCAAAAGTCAAATGTTAAGCAAATTATTGGCCTTGAAATTGCACTTAGGTCTGTTTTTGCAATAGTCAGATAACTTTTATCTGAACAGTAATAATGACAATGATGATGATAATAATAAAATAATGATGTCTCGTTTCATTCGCTGAAATGCCTTCAAAGTCTCCTGCCCTTGAAGACTAAAATTTATTTGGCGCAGACACTTATTTAGCCGATTATAGATTATGCTGACGCCTGCTACTTGGATGCCACAGAGGAGCTATTAAACAAGTTTGAGCGCTTGCAAAACTTGTGCATTCGCTTTGTTTTCGGTCTGCGAAAGTATGACCTTGCTTCTTACCTTCGCAAGGAACTCAAGTGGCTCCCGGTGCGCCTTTGCAGAAACACTCGGATTTTATGTCTCCTCTTCAACATCTTGCACAACCCGTCTCATTCTTCCTACCTGCGTGAGCGATTTTCTTACGCTCGCACTAGCGACGCACCGTGACGATTACACATTGGAACCCTCCTTAAATCCCATCCTCATAAAACAAGCTACTATTCTTATTCCTTCTCTGTTGATGCTGTAAGATTGTGGAACTCACTTCCGAATAGCATTCGAGATTTAAAATCTATTTCTCAATTCAAGTATCGATTAAAAGAGCATTACCTTTCCTCTTAACTGTGAGAATTTATAGATTTTATTTATAATATGTTTATTTATTTAAGCATTTTGTATTTATTTAAGTGTATGTTATTTTTTTTGCATTATGTAGGTGTATTTAATATTCTAGTTTAAGATCTCACAAAACCAAATTCTTCTCTTCTTGTTCTTACACACAATTTCTACATTTCTTTTTCGTATCTCCTTTCGCAGGTCTGCTGGAAGAAATTTCTTAAGAAATAAGCAGTATCTTTGTACTCAATATTAATATGTCGTATCTGTATCTGTTTTACTGTGTGTACATAAATAATGAAATAAATAAATGACAATTTTACATACTTTTTATACAAAATCTATCAAACCGCCATATTTATTCTCTAGCTAAAATTAACTGACTATTTAAAAATCGGCCCTTATTCGAAAAGGAAACGAATAACGTAAACACTTAATTAGAATAGCTCAACCCTATATACCGGATTTTAATTTCACTTAGATATTTTAATTTAGCAAAATAGATCAACTAAAAAATTATAATACAAACAACAAAAGTTAATTTCAAAATGGAAACCGTGTATTGACCCCAATCTGTACTTACAGTGTACAACCAAAATAGAGTTCCATAATTAAAAGAGCATGACATTGTTACCGTCACAGGGGCGGGTTAACAACAATTAGTTTAAAACCAGAGTCCCATTGCGTTTAATATATGTATAAATGTAAGATATGCGAGTTTTACTCGACAGTATGACAGATTAGGCATACATTACACAGTTTCAAGGAAAATTTACATGAAAACGAATACGGTTAAACATAGTACAGTTTTTTTTAAATAATTATTGTAACTCGATGGTATAATTTTAATTTAATCTTCATGTTTTCGTAACTTTATAGCCTCGTTTTCGTATTTGGTTGCAATTTTTGAACTGAAATTGGTTATCGAAATATAAATTTCTTATTTGTACAACCTGTAGCCCGAGCTGTGCTTAAATCTTGTAATTTTATTTCCTTTCATGATTTTTACTACAGCTACAAAAAGAAGGATTAATTGGCACACAGAATCGTTGGATAATTTTGCTTAGCTTTTGCTTTTAGTGCGTGTATAGCTCTTGTCATGGTACAGAGGTAAGCTAGTCAGCATGGTAAGCAGCGTGGCTACCTACCATGCAATGAGTATTATACTGGACATACTAATCGATGATTACTAATGATGCTTGATGATGAATGATAATCTTCCAAGACTCACATTTTAGCCATTGTAACCTACCAACATGTAGTAGAAAATTGGGTTACATTAAGTATTCTTGCGACTTTTTAAATGTAACTTTGACTTACATTACACGATTTCGGCAAAACACTACCCTTATCTCACCCAAACAACTCTTCTCCTCAATTCGATCCCGGAAAACATTAAATTCGATTGTTGCGATATTAAAAATATAAAATAAAAAAAGGTTTATTGCAGAAACTTGTACCTACAACGTTTACAGTAAATCTTACATAGGGACCTCCTTTTATGTATAAGATATAGCTGTGCTACGAGATCCCACTCTTCAATGACACATTATGAAAAATGTTAAAAGTGGTGTACAAAAGACAATAGAGATTAAACAAAAAAGTAGGTACAAGTAAAATCTCAAACTAAACAAGAAGACTTAAAATATAACAAAAAAAAAAAAGAAAGAGAATGAGACTTAAACATATATCCTAAAATAGTGTGTGTGAGTGTGTGTGTGTGCATAATAATCCATTCTACCTTTGATAACCATGACGATTAACTAAGTCCCATAGACACAACCCTTGTGCCAATCACCCCTCACGTTTTGTGCCAAATTAATCCACTGGGGATAAGGGAAACTTAGAACAAGAACAATTATGCGTATCAAGGTCTTTCTTACTTGTTTTTGTTTGAGCAAAGCCTTTATTTTTATGGCGAATAGTTCATGTAAGGCTTCCGTGTGTTTATTGGGTTGCAACTGTTTTCTTGACTGCTTTAGCAGCTGTATGTTTGTAGCTACGGCTGCTCTAAGATAGGTTTTTTCAAAGTAGTCCTGATCCCGGTACCTGCATTTAAATAGACTGAACTTTCAGAGAGTGAGAAAGAGTTTACCATCGCATATTCTTTTTATTTTTTAAAACTGATGAAATTATTTGAAACCAATTTTGCATTCAGCTTTATTAGCCCGACATATCATGCATATGTACTTGAAACCTGCTATCACACTGCTGACTGACTAAATTATTTTTAGCACAGCATGAGCTATTATTTTCATAAACTTCGTACCGATACGATAGATAGGGAACTGGTGTTTATAAACAAAATAAGCTGTAAGTCATTCATTTTATTGATCATCGATTGACCCACCAATACCAACGCAATCACTCTTACTACCAAAACATCTACGTTACTCCCCGTTTGATTACCGCACAGTGATTAACTAAATCGTACAGAACACCATCCCTTAGCCGAGTCTAACCCTCACGTACTGCCGGTTGATCCACAAGAGATTACACCAACTTTCTATCGAGCAATTTCTAACAACTGGGTATTAAGCTCACATAGATTGCCCCAAGTTTTGAGTCCTTTTAAGTTGAGGTGTCATTGTTAGGGTTTTATCTTGATTGGAGTGTGTTATGGACATGGGATTGGGTTTGGGTTTTCGGTACCGGGAAGTATAATGGAACCATGCTGAGCTTTATTGTACCTATATTTATGACTTGACTAAAACGTAAATCATGTATCCGGTATCAGCCTTTGTGCAAAATTTCGGGTTTGAGGAAGTACAAGTAACAACTATATCAATTTTTGCCTCCAAGCGGCTTTGGTGGTTTTCTGAATAATGCATATTGACAAGTTTCTTAGGGGTTCAAGAGAAATTACAGGAAAAGTTTAAGTAAGATGGGTCATCTGCTAGTTATGAAAAACCGGCCAAGTGCGTGTCCGACCACGCAAAATGAAGGGTTTCGTAGTTGGGGTGATTTTATTCTAAGAAAAAACTTAACATTGAAGTTGAAAAACATGTTCCCCCATACATTCCAACTGCAAATGTAAGTTTGTACGCACAATATTGAGAGATTTACCACGTTATTACAATAGTACGAGTGCCCATGAACAAAACTTTTGCCTGATTGTTTTACGACCAAAAACGTATACAATCGATAGAATTGGTTTTTCTGAATCCAAAAAACCGTATTTCATAAAGTTTCCGCGTCACGTCTCACCTGACCGGATTTTCAAATATGTCAAATTACCGAACTGTTTCATAGCAATCTGTCTGATTTTCAGAATGTAGTTGAACGATAGATTGTAGGTACCAAAAACACAATTTTTTGACACCAGTAGCGTCTTACGAATCTAGGAGACCATTTGAGTAAATTCAAAATGGGCCAAAACAACATGGGAAGCCGTGTGAAAATCTGGTTTGTAAGTGAACATTGTTCAGGCGATGCGAATAAATATTTTTTCAGAAAAAACGGTTCTAACACAAGATGGTCACGCATATTATGTGTTGAAACTATTTTGATTGATAGTATTGAAAAAATTTACCGATCGGTAACATAGTTATCTGTTTGAAAACGGCTGAACATGATGGAGAAGGTTGGTGAGATGTATTATAGAAAAAAAAAAATATTATACAAATTTATTGTAGCACCTTACTAATCAACACAACATTTTCAATACAAATTTTCGATAATCAGAAATGGTAAAAAAATCGTATTTCGGCGTAATTGTATACGATTAATTAAGAGCTTACCCGAAACCATCGAAGTGATATTGAAGGTCTTTTTTAATAAATTAGACAAAATAAAACTGGTATAACGTAAGACAAATACTGTTTATTGAAAAAAAATACATTGTTTTTAATCATCGTTGTCGTGAGGAATAGGAGCGTTGGAGCCCTGCGCGTTTGCCGGGCGACTCGGACACGTTATTTTCGTTTTTAGAATGGTGACATTTAAAATGTCTGAAAACTATGCTGAAAACAGTGTTTTGTAACCCTGGCAGCCGTACAAAAGATTGAAACAAAAATTTTACCAAGTTGATTTGAGACAGATCGGTTAACTTTTTTGACATTATTGAAAATGCGCTCGGACCACATGTTAAGCGCAAAATGTTTGGCGAACTTTTTCGTAATGAAATGACGACACTAACAGTTGTTGTTAATATTAGGCATATTAATAATAGGCATATTGTGATTAATAAAGATAAAGCTCTCAATAAACACTCTTATCTGTTTTGCATACCATTAAAAAAAAATAAACGCTGACTAAGTGCTAATTAATTGGCGTCGAAGTTAATCAAAATTTGACAAACGAGGAGCATACCTACGCAATTAATTAAAAATCTTACTTTATCTCGAAAGACTGTCAATAAAAAAATATTATAATGTTTTATTCATAAAACAACTTAAACGGACAGCAGCAACTGCGGACATGCTCTAAAGGACGTTGACCTTTTCTTAAAAAATCTGTGAACAAAGACGTAGTACTGTTAAAATATCCCGAGACAGTAATGATCAATTTCCTATCTAGTCCCCCTTTCTTTGCACTTCGGCGGCCGTCAGAAAACACCATCAAATCCTTGCAATCTTTTAACACAAAGCGAAAAACTAGGGGAGAGGGGAATTATGGTATGAAAAACACCATGGAGGGTATAAGTTTATAATAAGGAAGCATCCCCTTGTATTCGTATATAGGGGTTTTATATTTAGGGGAGAAAGTTTATTTTTTATTTGTTGAACTTTGCTCATACACCCGATTTACATAATTGAAGTCGCATTTATTGTTTTATGACAGCGTTACAATATATTTGAGATTCCCTACGCTGATATAAATTTCATTTCCACCCCTACACAAAAATATTGCGTAATAAAATACGCGTAGGTACGAATATTTTCTGTATCCACCGCGATATTGTGAGCGAAGGTAAAAGTAAAAATCGGAACATTACAATCATGCTGAGCTTTCCGCATTCCGCATTGGAGTAAAGAAACGTTTGATAGGTCAAATTGTAGGTTTTGGTAATTTCTATGGACGTATGAGAGTGGGTTAGAAGTAGTATTTGCCTCTCTTGACTCACTATATCATCATTCCGATCCAGCCTGCCCTTGCTGCCCTCCCCCAACGACGCCCTAAGCCGAGGTCTGTACCCCACAGGGGGTGCAGCGTGTAGCCACCTAGTTTATAAGTTGTTTAAGCCCTGGCTGTAAGCCTTAATTTATTAAGGTAACCACAAGCAAGCCTGGTTAAGCAGCCGACAACCTCCTAGGTTGACCTGCGCGATGCCATACCTATATATTTTTTCAAACTCATGTTGTGTCAATCAATCAACTCAGCCCATCGCTGTCCACTGCTGGACATAGGTCTCTCCTAGGCTGTGCCACAACACCCTGTCCTCCGCCTTCCGCATCCATTATATCCCAGCCACCTATTTAAGGTGATCGGTTCATCTAGCTGGAAGGCGTCCTACATTACGCTTTGCGCTGCTGTCACTTTATATACATATGAAATATATGTGCAAACGTACAGTAGGCCGCACGTCACTGGGAACACTTTGACCTTGAGCTGGTCTAGCATAGTATAGAGTTTCAACAGAATCAGAGATACTGGTTTTGTTACCATCGACCTACCGTCTCCCCTACAACTCTATAAATAGCCATCAGATTTCTGAAAACAAAATGTATCATCATTACAGTATGTATTAAGTAGGTATTTACATTTTGTAATTAAAGCTGTCGCGTTATATCATTCCAGTAGCGGTCATTGACCCATTACCCATCTACATTATTTGGCATTTTTTATTTCAAACACTGAAATAAAGTCCGTTAACGTCCTGAATCGATATCTATCAACATGAATCTCCAACATGTTTCAATAACGAAAAACCATACATAGTTTATTGTTTGGGCTCCTGCGGAGAGATATTATGGAAACTCCCATTTCCCCCATTGACTGTTAAGGCTCCCACATAACGGCGAGACAGACAGCACGAAGCGACTGCGCGACGCGACTCTTGTAGAACAACTTCCATTAAATTTCGTAGAAATTGTTCTAGTAGAGTCGAGTCGAGTCGAGTCTGTGGAAGCCTTTCCAAAGATATGCAGTTTTTCTCCCGCGAATCAGCAGCATAATAAATATAAATGGTTTATTTATCCAAAGCTACTGTAACGGGATTTACAAATATTTTACAGAGAAGAAGGAAGAAAATGGCTTTGAGTCCGATTATTTTTATTACGACATGTTTTTATTTTCACTTTACTTTGTGTATTTAATTTCATCACCAATGCTCTCGAAACGGCGAGGAAAACCGGAACCAGCATGTCCTAGAACCAAAAATTCGAAGGCATGTAACATCCGCCAACCCGCACTAGGCCCGCGTGGTGGATTATGGGCCACTCCCTCTCACAGAGAGGAGGCCTGTGTTCCAGCAGTGGGAACATTATAGGCTGATTACGCTTTGTTTTTTTTTTTTAGATTTCCTGTTGTGTAAAAATATATTATGCAAAATTGTTGGACTTTTATGCAAATACGATAAAACTTATTCTTAGGTTTACCAGAATTAAGAAGAGAAAACCAGAATCTAAACCAACTCACACAAAGATATTCTGGCGCCTCAATGACATTGACAGTTGCGTTGTTGGTAAACATTTGTGAAATTTTCTCAGAAATTTATAGGTATTGAAAAACAAGATATCGACTTTAGTTTTAATTTCGCGCCAAAAGATTCTCGTACCACTATAATCGATAATTATGCTTCTCAATACCAAAAAACGGTTCCTACCTAAATATATATCTCAACAACAAAAAAAACTAATAATAATTTGTAATTACTACCTTCACCCCTAATCAGCACCACATCACACGTGTCCCAAGTTCCCAACACTAATTATAATCGTTCACTAACAAAACAAAGCGTTATACATTTTTTTCTACAAAAAAGGGACAGGTGTAACATGGTGCTGAATCCGTACCATTCGGTACTGTAGCCACCCTATTACACGCCCCACTAATTCCTAATCCAATTAACATAAAAACAATACATTTTGTTTTAAACATTCGTGAATTAAATTGGGACGGAATGTGTTTGTAGCAACGATTTTACACAACTTCTTATGGGCCCTAAAATAAAAATAGTTATAATTGTTATGGGATATAATTATTATGACGTAATCATTCTAATTACCATATTTATTTATTTATTAGAATGCTGAGCATTAGCTCTACTAATACAAGTGGAAAGAAAAACTTTGTGAAAAATTTTGTTCAGAGAAGTAGGTAAACACAGCTACACATCAAGCTATACATTTCCAGTTTACACTGACCTCTCATTGTAAGGAAATCCTATACAATACGAGATCAGCTTATACGGGATATGTATAGCTTGATCTATAGCCGTGCCTACCTACTTCCACCCTGCCATGTAACTGTATTTGCGCAAGCAGTATTGCTACGTTCCTGTTAGACAAATATCTCGGTCAAATCGTTACCTTTACAATATTATTTTGTTTGGTTTTCTACGCATTTACTTACTGCAAAATAGCAATCAAATTCATACCTATTCGTTCTTATTCATATTCGTTTCACAAACACCCTATTTTTGTGAACGAGGATCGTCACCAGCGATATTGCATATCTTCAACAATAACAATTCTTCTGATTCGTCGACCCTTCGTTATTTTACGAGGAGGCATCAGGACATAATCTAAGATTTGATTTTGGGCCAAGTTTATAGTTAAAGGCGATAGAGAGTCGTCCATTTTATTAGCACTAACATTTACCGTGACTTTTGTCTCACGTACCGGTTTTATTGTTTTTATGATGTAAATTGAAGGTTGGATTCTCTTTGATTTTTGATAAGATCTCGGGTTAAAGATAATGGTAGAAATGATTATAGTTTTATAGAGGTTTTCTTCGACTTTTAAATATTACACGGAAAATTTCTGGAAAATAAGTTGCAAGACAAGGACAAAGCATCGATATTGTCTGCGATAAATATAAGGCACCCATAAGTATTTTGCACATTTGTCATCACGCTTTGTTAGAAAGTCGTTTCCACAGCAAGCTAATTATTAGGCACTTGGTCAAATCCGGAAAAAAAACTGGATAAATATACAAACACAGTTACAAAACTAAATACAAATACAAAAAAATATCTTTGTATTTAAATTGTATCTTTGTGTCATAAATAAATAGGTACAACAAACGTTATAACAACTAGATTCAGATAATCTATACTAATCTAGACTAGAGAATCAAAGCTAGAGATTTAAAAGAAAAACAAAAACTTGCTAGTATTTTAAGTTGCTTAGCTGAACCTGGCCCTGCAGTCTCGACATAGTTAGCAATCGTTTTCGGTTGCTAAGTCCTAACAATCCAGATGTAACGATATTTGGTAGTCTCGACACTCGGCCTGCAGTCTCGACATAGTTAGCAATCGTTATCGGTTGCTAAGTCCTAACAATGCAGATTAAACGATATTTGGTAGTCTCGACACTCAAACTTATCGGTTGTTACCGGTATTTTAGGTAGGTACAACAAACAACCGATAAATTTGAGTCTTGAGACTACCAAATATTGTTACATTGTTATTTTGTTGTTGTGTATTGTGCCAGGCCGTAAAATCGTATTTATTTATTTAACACTTTAAGCACACAAATGTACAGAGGCGGACTTAATGCCATAGGCATTTTCTACCAGTCAACCTTTGGGTGATGCAGAGACAAACAGTGGTAGCGGTGGTAGTGGTGCTTCGTATCGTTTATGAAACGTTAGTGTCTATGCGTTTAGGGGAAGGTAAACTGTATCTACTTACATCAGCGTTGACAAAACCGTATACGTTTCAGTTTCGGGTTAAGGTGCAAATAGTCTTATACAGGCTGACATACCTAGTTTTTTTTTTTTGACATAGTTTTTTTGACATAGTTAAGGTAGGCTTTTACGATCCCTCCCGACGGCCACATTATAGTGGAGGGAGTCAGGATCGGGGTCAAGGCCCAGATGAAGTACTTGGGCCTTGTCCTCGACAGCAGGTGGCGCTTCGGCCCACACTTTAGCGGGCTGTCGACGCGCCTGCTGAAGGCCGCGAACGCCCTGTCGTGGCTCCTCCCGAACCTGGGGGGTCCGAAGGCGCGATGCCGGCGCTTGTATGCCGGCATCCTCAGGAGCATGGCCCTTTACGGGGCCCCAATCTGGGCAGACTCCCTCCACAGGCGGGAGAACGCCACAGCCATCCGCAGGCCCCAAAGGGCCATTGCACTGCGGGTGGCGAGGGCCTACCGCTCGGTAGGCTTCTCTGCGGCGTGCGCTCTGGCCGGCACCCCTCCTTGGGAGCTCGAGGCGTGGGTGCTGACCAGAGTGTACGAATGGACGGCGCGCCGTAAGGCGCTCGGGGAGCCCCCCGCCGCAGAAGAGCGGGAGGCCGTGCGGCAAGAGGCGAAGGACGCAATCGTCCATCACTGGACGGAGGACCTCGCCACTGCCGCATTTGGCCGCCGAACACTGGACGCGCTCGGGCCGGTCCTGAAGGATTGGCTCGAGCGGTCCCACGGTTTCCTCTCTTTCCGTCTGGTGCAGGTGTTGTCCGGCCACGGGTGCTTCGGATCGCACCTGCACCGGATCCAAAGGGAGGAGTCCCCGTCGTGCCACGACTGTGGCGCGGCGGAGGACACAGCACAGCACACCCTCGAGGTGTGCCCGGCCTGGTCCGAGCTGTGCCTACCGTTGGTAGCAGCGGTCGGGCAGGACCTCTCGCTTCCCGGCGTCGTCAACTCGATGCTGGAAAGCGAGGGGGCCTGGGCAGCGGTCGCCTCCTTCTGCGAAGAGGTAATGTCACAGAAGGAGGCGGCGGAGCGCGTGCGGGAGGAAGACCCTCTCGCGGCGCCGCTCCGCAGGCAAAGACGGGGCGTGAGACGGCGGTTGTATGATCGTCGTCACGCGCCTCCAGGTGGTGAACAGCGGGAGACAGGCGCGGGGGCGCCTTCTCCTGCATTACACTGTTCACCACCCACGTCGTCAGTCATTCCTGGGCCCCTCCCCCCTGACGGGAGGGGCGTGCCGGGCCCGCCGTAAAGGCGGGCGGTCGTCGGCGGGGGGCAGGATGGAAAGGCTCTGCCGATTCCCAGTTCCCCTCCACTCTGACGATGCGGGAATGCCGCTGAGTTGTTTAGTGGGTATACCGGTCCTACCGGGGAGTCCCACATACCCCACCCGTCCCCCGATGGGTGGGCATGCGTGATGCATTTTTCCCAACGCAAACAAAAAAAAAATTATAAAAAAAAAGGCTTTAACGATAACAATGGAAGAAAAAAATATCTATATATAATATATAAATCAAACTCATCAATTAATTTGAACAAAACCATCGGTTACAATTATCGAAATAAGTTGCCAAAATCAATTAATACGTACCGAGTACCCAAGAAGTGATGTTTCGATTTATTAGACAATAATTTATAGTAAAAATCATTTAAATTAATAATAAGAAAAACAAATCATAACAAATTGTGTTGACTACCCACAATTATTGTAATTGACAACCAACTCCGACTCTGTTTCTATTTTGCTTTTTATTCAAACTCAACTCAAACTCAAAGCATTTATTTCAACCAATTACAGGCACTCTTGAATTGTCAAGGGGTCGATTATGTTAGAAATATGAAGCTAGCTCATTCCAAATCGTAGTAGATTCCTATGGCGAAGAACGTGCAAGAAACCCCACGGACACTCTTTTAGATAAAAATATTGTTACAAAAGATTATTCTATTACAATTTCTTATTCAGGACCGTAAAGAACCTAACCAGATTTTCAAGGCTTACTTGGATGACTTTCTAAGAGTTAGATCTAGCTTTTGATTCTTAGCGATTTTGAGCTTACAAGCATGTTTGACACAGATTATTTCTGTACCTAATAATTTGCTTTCAAGATATATAATCACTGGGAATAACAAAACCTTTTAACTTGTAGGTTCGGTAAATAAATCTATACTTATATAGTACTATTATAAAAAGGTAAATTTTGTGAGTTTGTATGTAAGGGGTAATCTGCGGAATCAGAGAGTATTGCGTCATGCGTCATGTTCGTGAACGGGCGCTGTCAGTTGGGACTGGTCATCTCTTAGCCACCACGGCTTATTTTAATTATTTTATTACGGATTGTTTTGTTTGAATTTATATTAGCTGTACACTGGACACTCAATGAGTACGTCTTATTTACATCGTTCTCACATATATAATTATACCTTTAAACAAGATTATTGATGTAACTAATATTTATGTAACAATATAATTTAAAAGAGTGTCCATGGAGTTTCTTGCCCGTTCTTCTCCATAGGTACCTACTACGCTTTGGAATGGGCAACCAGCTTCATATTTCTGACTGACCGTCCACTTGACAATTCAAAAGTGCATGTAAATGGTTTAATTGAAATAAATGCTTTGAGTTTGAGTTTATTGCCGAGATTCATAGAATAGATTTATTGTAAAAATAAAACAAGACATTTCACGCGGATGAAGCCACGGGTGGAACCTACCGTATAACATTATACCACAAAAAACCACAACAAATAATATACGCCATAACATTACCCAAAATATCGAAATTTCAAGCAATTTCAAATGATTCCCACCCTTTACGGAATCGCTCCCTACTCGTAACCGGATATACGCCGCGAGCGCCACGTGACCTCGGACTTCCGACTACGATTCGCCAAAACTGACGTGCTGTATCTTCACCAGTCTAACTTGAACCCCCTGTACCTCTCACCGTCTAAGAAACTCGTAATAAGAAGGGAGTGTTCAACCAAGGAGATGGGTCAAGTTAAGCTAGACAATTGCTTTACCGACAAGCAATCCATCTGCCAGAGCAAATAAATCGACAGTTTAATTTCGAAAGAAGGTTAGTTTTCTCGTAGGATACGATGAAGCTATAACTTATTTGACGACACGTTTGGTGTAGTGGCTACAGTGGCTAAGTGTAGTCAGCGAAACCAAAGGGTCCTGGGTTCGAATCCCGGTAGGGGCAAATGTTTGTATGATGAATATGGACATTTGTACCCGAGTCATGGATGTATATTTATAATATGTATGTATTTACGAAAAAAAATGTATTTAAGTAGTGTATCAACCATCTGGTATCCATAACACAAGCCTTAATTAAGTGCTTAACTTGGAACTAGATGGTGCTGTGTGCAATGTCAGACGATATTTATTTATTTATTTATTTATCTTTGTGCTATTTTTCTTCGATTGATCAGCAGGATTCAAAGTCACAAAAAACATAAACTGAAACCAGAGTTTGTGGTGGTACATGGATTTATGATATATTGTAATTAACTTAATGCCTTAATGTGTGTAATGTCGTTTCTTCGGTATTGTTCGTCGAATCGTGTTGAGCTGCACGATTGCTGACAGTAAAATTGCGTGCACTGACTGGACAGGTCTACTCAAACTGCGTGGTTCTTTCCTCAAAATACCATTTTAGGTACCGATCTATATAGCGTTCACATGATCTGACCAAGATTTTGTCTGAACTTTAAAATATACTGTGATCTCTGAGTTTGTTTCAGCCTTTCTTCTCAGAGTAGTTAGACTGGAAACACCGGCCTCATCTAGTTTAAAAAAATATATATGTTTGACGTGTAAAAGTGTTTGTACAAACCTACTTACAGAATTGAAATCATTTATCTTGGTATGTACGTCACATACAATACAATTGGGTTAAATATTCCTTTAAATTTGGTTAATCATCATAATAACTAATAATACTATGAAACACTACATATTTACTATTATTTACAAATAATTCTAATGATGTAATTATACAATATGTAAGGATCGTAGCAGGTGGCGTTCTGTTGGGTCTGCCTACCCCCATGGGAAAATGGTGTGAGTTTATGCATAGTTATGTATAATCCTAATTCTTTAGTCTCCGTTCTCTCATACAAGAATGCAAGAAAGGTAAAAGCAAGGTAATCGGTAAAAACAGGTTTTGCCGAGTTGCTTCTTGTTGTTTTCGTTTTGTAAGTAATTATATTCGATTACTAGTTCATTTATTTATTTATAAGTATAAAAATATGTATTATTTATTAGGTATTTACCTATGTCGAAACTGTTTGTACTCCCCGTCACTTGTCCCTAAAGGTTCATTAGAAAACCAGCGTCAGACAGCATCTGTCTGGCATTAATGCTGAAATGATCCTTTTTGGCGCAGCCGTGAGACACACACTATTGTTGTTAAAACATTATTTTCACTTTTTATTTTGTTATTTGTATTCTGCGTTTCACGAACTGGTTCCAAATAAACGTTATTATTTCTTTCTTTCAATAATGTGCTTTCAGCAATCTATGCGAATTGGAACAATAACAGTAACAAAATGTACTTCCATTCCCCCATATCAGAGGCCATCTTGCATCTAGAAACTCCTCATCACATCCGATAATGCGAATATTGCCAATAGGGGTCATTAATAACTTACCACCATAAAAGGCACAAGCCAAGCCCCATGACCCTAAAACCCATAACGGACAAATGTACAAGGGTTTTCGTATTATTATTTACTTTTATTTTTATCTTTATTTCGGTCACGTACAGGCCGCACCTAGGGAGCAAGGCATTTATATTGTTTTTGCTTCTTTTTTCTCCCTTAATTAGGCTCAAGTCGTGGAAGAATGAAATATTTAAGTGATTTCTTAGGATCGTCGAGTCTGAGTGTTGCTTTTGTTTTTCTGGGTCATGTCTTGTGTGTATTGTTATGGTTTAATGGAATAATAACAACGATTCATACATTCTTATTATTATTTATGATTTCGTATAAGTGCTAGTATTCATGTTACATACGGTCAATAGGTAATACTGATCTGTGTTGATATTGATAAACTCTAATATCAATCAGCTTGGTATAATCACTCACTTCTTAACAGATGGGTCATCAGCAATGTGTTTTCCAAACTGCTATCAAAAATAATCAAATCAGAAAATCTTACAAATAAGTTTTTCTCTAACAGCACTTCTTAATAGCATCTCGTACTATAATTGGAGACTACCCACTTATACAACATTATTATGACCTACATAACCTTACCAAAATATTGTCACATGAAGGGTGCGGCTTGGTTTATCTAAAACTACGCCGAATTTAACCCTCCACCGCGAGCGGAACGCAACAATAATTCCCTTCGACGTTTCGATAACCGAACACGGCGCGTTTTTCGCTCGCCAAATAAACCCATCCACACATATTAGTATCAGAATCCAAAGGGGTACTTTGTACCGTCTCAATACGAATATGACTTGATTAACCGCTCGGAGTTGACTCGTTACGACATTAGCATAATACCAACTGATGTCTCTACATAGGGAGTACCGTATTTACATATAATTTGAATTCTCTTACAAAGAAGCGACTGGAAAAATTCGCTGGTGATTCAGCTGGTTTGTGATTTTTCGAGAGTAGCTATTAAATATTTATTGCAATCTTTTGAAGGAATTAATGTTGTTTCTAATGGGATTGGGAAGTTAATTGTTGAAGTTTTATTTTCTTTTCGCATCGGAAAACTGTTTAGCAGATGACTTTTCCTTGCGATAACTAATTGGTAACCAAAGGTAGAATGTTTTTGCAAGAGTTACTCATGCATCAAGTAAGTAAGTAAGTTTATTTATTTGTATAAACATGATGTACATACATTGTGCTCATATTAAATAGAGAAATGTTCTATCATGTTTAGCCGCGTATTGCGGTGTACAAATTGGTAAGAAGAGATGGTGCCCAAGCCGCGACTATATTTATCAAAATTACATTATAAAATTACTTATTACTTATTATACGTTATTAATTCAATTCAATGTCCATACTTATTGTTAATTAAGTCATTGCAAGTTTTAATTCCATCAACAATTAGAACAATACTTTATATAATATGGAGTGATCTTATAAACAAATGAAATAGAACATTAAACAAAAGACAACATCATCATTTAAAAAACGAAGAAAAGTGGTCCTTTTTCATAAATTCTGAAATACTTTCTTTCAATTAATAAAGTCCTTAATTTGCATTTAACAGCAGATATATCCAATGTTCTCCATGATTTGGGCAATTTTTAAAATATGGTCGAGCCATGTAAAAAATGCTCTTGTGCACAAGAGTGGTTTTAGCACCGTGAACACAGAGTTTTGCATTATCACGTCTATTCCTTGGGACAACATCAGACAAACGCTGAAATAAACCAGGATCAAGTTTCTTTGGTAAAATTTACGAATCAACATGGCGAATATAATTCACACAACTTTTCTTTTCTCCGCACAACATACCTATGCATAAGTACGACTTGAAACCATTAGTAAGTTCTTTTACAATCAAAATGCTTCCAAAAAAGTATTCTGATAATAAGCGTAATTTTTGCTACGCAATGAAACGGGAACTTGCCCCTAATAAAATTTGTATTACCTTTCAAAAAGTAGATTGGAAAATCCTTAGACACTTGAGACTTCGCAATCAGGATAGCATCACAAGAACTAGGTATCTTATCTAAAAAAACTCTCAAGGCCCCAATTTCAGTATAATTTCTGGAGGAAAGTGGGCGTTAGCAACTATTGTACTTTTCTTCAGTAAATAGATCACTGAATAGTTTTCTTTTAATCTAAAGCATTACTGGATTTCAGAAAGATGATCTGTTCAATAAAAATCTTAAATTGATTTATTAACTGACAGACAACACCCATTCTAAATCGCTGGGTCTAGATCTAGAAGTTTGACTCTTTGCATAAGAATTCCTTTTATAGTGAAGGTTTAAAATTCCTCCCTTAAAGGGGTGAGATGGAAATATGAAAGTTTGTATGGAAAATCGTAGTTTCTGCCGATGGGAAATGCTGTCGGGCGCACGACTTATAGTTCAATAAAACTTTAATAGTCTATTTGACTGTATTTTTATGATTTGGTTTTTTGAAACCTAAAAAATATAAAGCCACAGTTTTTTTTTTTTACTTTTAAATAGCTCATAAAATGGCGAAGTTCTATACTGTGTTTTAAGGTCGATGCTAGTCAGTGACAGCAGTTTTAGCATCTGACGTCACAACACAGGTACGTCATCGTAACTTCGCGCCATTCCTACCTACAATGATCGTTTTGCGTGACAAGGATAGTAGAATAATTTCAAAAGTGGCTTACTTCTCCATTCTTGCACCGGTTTTTTTTGTAAAATCTCTAAAATATGTATTGACTCATTTATATTTTACCATAGTAGTCAAATACTCTATTAAACACCTCTTGCAAATTCAATATCAATTCCTATTGATTCCATTCGGGTCATCGTCAATTATTATTTTGATCGTCAACTGTTTTTAGCCTTTGAATGTTCCCAATTCAAATAGTTTATTTTCGATAATAAATAATCCTTAGGTGTTTTAGTCAGCCAATATATCGGCTTTTATTTAGTCACTAAAATATCTCAGCATTTTAGAAAGTATTTCGGTAACAATTGGGTTGGTTCAAAATAATTGATACTGGATTATAAAATAACATGCTCGGTTGTTCTTGTTAGTTTGTGAAACTATTTAATTATACGGAATGGAAAATATAATGATATTTATTTTTATACGTTGTGGATACAGTGTTTAGGTTTTAGCTTTGTGATAAAGTCAAGCTTGCAAATTGTTACAAAGCCCTACAAAGCATTCCCAAAGGATATTTTGTATACACAAAATCTAAAATTATTGTAACCGCGACGCGGATTAGAATAGCATTGACAGCATTTTATTTTAAATTGTTCGATCATTTGTGAATTTGTTATGTCTGATTTCACTCCACATTTATTTATAGCTTCCTTTATTTTATGTAATTAACATATTATTCATAAACACAAACCTTCTGAAATAAATTCTCTAAATGACGGTGAAAAGCGCATCAAAACCCGATGCGTAGTTTAGAATAAACGTGGTCACACAGACAGACAATAAAAGCGACTAAAGTTTATATACAGTATACGTATCATATTTGTCGCCAAAATTGATTACTAAGTAGTTAATAAAACAAATGAATGCAAATCTATCATTCTCTTATCCTTCGTAATCACACATCCCCATACGTCCGGCAGACTCATTTCGCCGTCCAAAACCGAGGCATGAAACTGTTCTCTCAGAATTTTTTCATTCGAAAAGGGTAACCTGATTACCTCTGCTCGCTCCCTGACAATAGTCACCCGACACTCATAATTGCATTTGCATAAAGACTAGAATCGCTTGCTGAGTCTGTCGGAACGAGTGGGCTGGATTAAGCCACGTAAAGTGTAATGAGCCCCTCTGATAATGGTATCGAGTCATTAGAAGCATTAAAGTTCGATGCGTAGGATCTAAGTTAGTTAACTGGGTGTGGTGACGTCAGTGTGGGTGATCACTATTTGATATTGTAATCATGTAGATCGGAAAATTAAGATAATGTACAGTATTTACTCGAAATATGTAACCTAAAATTGTCTAGATACCTGCATTTGATTACAGTACTTAGTCGTTACCATAGGCATAAGGAATAATTATTAAGAATGTAGTTAAATGATTTATTTATTTATTTAGGATCTCCAACAAACGATTTGCACAATAAATTACACATAAAAATATAATATAATATGAGGCAACATCCACAAAAGGTCTTCAGGTCCCGAACTAGGCAGAGCCTGTACTACGGTAACCTGATGACTGATATACCTATATACATATACACACCCAGACACAGGTCAAACAGACATGTTCATGCACACAAATGTTTGACTTGTCCGGGGATCGAACTCGGGACCAGCGGCTTAAAAGGCTGGGTCGCTACCAACTGCACCAACCAAATATAACATGACAACGTCAGGTATTAAGTAGGTGTACACCTTCACTTATAAAAGACTGCAGCATGCACAATAAGTATAAGTATAAAAGTTTATTGATAATATAAAAGAACAACCTTACATACAAATCCCAGCAATCCTGAGATTTGTGTCTACTATTACAAATAAAATTACGTATGTAGTTATAAATACCTGTGTACGTTATGCGGTTGTTTGAGCTTAATTCACGCTGACCTCCGTACTAGTGAAAACTGTATTACGGCAGGTAAGTCTTTGATCTTCAGATTTGATTTGATAATAAAGTGTTGCAAAGTACCATATTAAAACGTATTTACAGCTAGCCAGAACTAAGTACTGACCAATTTGCAAAAGAAGACAAACGTAATCAAGAAAAAGACTACGACCTAACAACTTTCTGCTTGAGTATAGTTTTAAATATTGGCGTTTGCTAGCTGACGTATGGCAAATAATTTTAATATTTTTGTGTTTCGTAATGTTAATTACTTATTATATATAGAATCCAGTTCTTCTAACTGAACAGACAGCAGTGCTGCTGGGGAGTTTGTTCCGCCACTTCTTCTTCCCAGCTAAAGCACTAGGAAGTGGTGAAGGGTGGGCGTTTTGGGGGGACTGTCTTATGTGATTTTGACGTTCAAAAAGTGCTGATTCTCAGCCTAATTTGAATAAATGACTTTTGATTTTGATTTTCAACATTATTCAAATGTGAGAAAAAATACCCTTTAGAAAAAAAAACACTAATGACAAAACAAATCTACAGCATTTTACAGCACTTGTACACAACATCATAATTATAGAAATAACAAATGGCGGCTTTGACACGAATTGAACAAATCCATTTGAAACACCAACGTTCCATTAGCTTGAGTATGTTTTATATCATCTAATAAAAATGTTTCATGAGCTCTTTGTTGTTTATAACCATTAAAATTTATGGTTATTAAAAGTATTGGGACTTTGTTGCCTACTTTGTTCTTGGGAAGTCTGACTTGGGAGTGTATAGGTATAGCCGCAAATACACATGCACGTAACTTGTACTAAACTGTATACGTGGCTTGTATGGCCATTGTACCTATCGAAAAAAACGTGTGTCCCGTCGGGGGATGCGTCAGGAACGGAATTCCTTACGCGATACTCGCATGCACATACACACTCGTATATAATAGATATATTTGAGCTCGGTACTGACAAATTTTCAATGTATCAAAAAAAAAATTCAATGGTGAGATTTTGGGTTCAAAAAGATCTTAATTTTGAACTTTCGCATAAATTCTAAGTAAGTTCTGCAATTCCTAGATAAACCATAATTTTTAGGGTGTTAGGTTAGACTATGCTAATTAGTTATTACAAAAAAACTGAACCAGAAATGTTCGACAGAACGTGAAAAAATCGAAAACTGATGTTAGGTGAAAATTACGAAAAAAATCATTAAAAAAATTCTATCTCGAAAACTACGAAAAATTGTAGAGCATACATGGGGTTGATTCGGATACTCCTCATCATAAAGTATCTAAATTTTACGTTTGAACGTCAAATCCCCGGCCACCCTGTATATAACCTTTGGGGAAAACAGTCCGTTTCAAAAATGTAACTCTATAAAACGTTATTTATTTTTTAGTCTGAACAATTCTCAATATTCCATACTAACATGACGTCTTAAAATAATATTCAGTCATCCGTTCCTACCTTAGTCAATATACCTCGCGTGTCAGAAAGACATTATAACGTCCGATTCTCCGTCGAATCGTTATTGGATCTTTATCAACGCGATGAGCTCCTAACTTTAATTTTTAATTAAGTAAGCCTGCCAGTCTAAAGGTTTGAAGCCTTATTATCGGACAGGATTTCATTTCCACATCGAAGAATCCAAGTTTTTGGCATCAAACTGATAGCTAAATACGGTTTCTTTGATCATTGATTGATTTTTGGAGGTGATTGGCGAGGTCGGTATAAAATAATTTTCGTGAACTTATGTTTTGATATACTTCAATCCAAAAACTGGATGAAGAAGATAATAATAATTATTGTTCTACACCGAGTCCTAATAAATTGCAATAAGGATACGAGGATTGTTGTTCGTGGCGAAAACATAAATAAAATTGTAATGATATATTAGGAAAATTACTTTATTCAATATGATCACAATATAAATTAAGTACACATCTTTCTACGATAGTCAACGACATTCAACCATCTTCAAGAGAGAGAAAAAGAAATATATATGTATAATGTTGCCAGACACAAAAACACCTTCTCTTGTAGCCATCATAATAAAACAAAATAAACTTAAAATCAATGTTTGGATACGAAAATACAGGGGCACCTCTGGCCTTCTGAACAAATCAGTTGAACCAAAAATTACACAAACCTAAACTTAATTTTATTAGGGTATCATTTAAGCTATTATCAATTTAATTAGTTTTGTGTTTCTTAAATAATAGGGTTTGTCCTCCAAATAGTAGATCTGTCACCAAAATGTAGTCACCAAACAATGCAAAATCAGTTCCATAATAAATCACCTAAAATCCTGAGATATAAGGTCTAGTACCAAATAAATGTTTTTGTATGTATTATAATAGGTGTGTCCTAATAAGTATTTAAGCAAACTAATTTAAAGAGATCACCAATAGTAGT
Organism: Brachylomia viminalis; assembly: GCA_937001585.2. NCBI lineage: Eukaryota > Metazoa > Arthropoda > Insecta > Lepidoptera > Noctuidae > Brachylomia > Brachylomia viminalis. The sequence goes on from OW443299.2 coordinate 20,563,481, forward strand.
AGTTTTCTTATTCACCACGGATCGATTGATATACATAATATGTCGACGGTAGGACTTGGTCGACGGAGCCCCGCTTCGCGGGGCTCCTACTTCTGGGTGGTTTATAAAAAAATAACCACGAAGGGGATGGCGGGGTCTCTCGACCCCGCCATCCCCTTCTAACCTAACCTGTCCGAGTCGGGGTGCCCTAAAGTCCAGATTGCATCCAGTTTCTCCTGGTAATTTGTCTCGGGTATCATTTAAGCTATTACCAATTTAATTAGTTTTGTGTTTCTTAAATAATAGGGTTTGTCCTCCAAATAGTAGATCTGTCACCAAAATGTAGTCACCAAACAATGCAAAATCAGTTCCACAATAAATCACCTAAAATCCTGAGATATCAACCTGAGAACAATTTTTGTTTATCTGAGAACGAAAATATTTCGTGGCGATAGATCTATTTATTAGGTGATACAACTTGATGACAAATATAAATTTTGGTGATAGAAAATATAGTTCCATTTTATTAGTAGGTAATTAACTATTATCTTCATTAATTTTAAAAATTATTTTATTAAATACATCACATTTTATTTTATTGTGTTCTATGACTTGTGTAAAAGTCATCGTCATCAGTCTATAATGTTCCCACTGCTGGGACACAGACCTCCTCTCGGTGAGAGGGAGTGGGCCGTAATCCACCACGTGGGGCCAGTGAGGTTTGGTAGATGTCACATATCTTTCAATTTTTTGGTTCTAGGACATGCCGGTTTCCTCTCGATGTTTTCCTTCACCGGTTTGAGATCAGTGGTGATCAAATAATTTACACAAAGTAAAGCGCCTGTCTGGGTTCTAACCTACGACCTACAACTCGTAAGTCACGGCCGTTACCACTGGGTCACCACTGCTGTGTAAAAATTACATAAGGATAAGAAGAGAAGGACATACTTTCATAACACTAGTTTGGATGACAGACCCCTTAGCAGTCTTAACCTTTAAAGCACAAACACATCCATCTTTACCAGGCGTTACATTTAAAATTCACCTTATCGGCCAGTTATGTGGATTTATGTTCTCACACTTTACAATTACCATGTCACCTGGTTTCAAGTTTCGTTGGATACTTTTCCATTTTGATCTATTTTGTAAAAGAACCGAATAATATTTATGCTATTTTATCCAAAATAATTGTTGCATTTGTTCACACTGTTACGCCAAAAGGATAATTTTGTAACATGAGGTACTTACATTACTTAGTGTTCGCGACGGAGCGTCACCATACTTAGATTTGATAATGTAAATAGTAATTTCTTAATTTCCTAATTTCTTGAATAGAATGTATGTACGTGTCGGAACATCGCCATATTTAATTTTGTTCATGTAACAGTAATTCACTAGTAAGAATGTTTAAAAACTTAATGGGCAGCGGACGTACCACTACTTGCGCCCATGTACCCAGATAGGGTCTTAAGTTCTAAAACTTTCTTGGTGAATAATTGGTAGTAAAACCTTTTAAACGTTGTGTTTTATAGCATAATAAGATAGAATAGGTATAGTTCTAGCCTAGACATCATATTGTATGTACTAGAAAGCTAATAAATATGAATATGAGTCGTTTTTCATTTAACCCACTGGTCGCAACCTTGTGAGCATCAAAAGGGTGGGACTTATATAGTTTCCCTATAGTTTTTTGATACGTCCAGGTAGCCTGGACCGAGACCTAGCCCTGGATGTAATTTTTGGACCTGTGGTCAAATGGAAAGTCCACCTTATTGATGAACACAGGTTGCGAGCAGGGGCAAAATAGTACGTTTTTTAACACAGTCTTCAGAGGTGCTTCACGCCCTGAAAAATCTAGATATAACTGTGAAAATACTAGATTTCTTTAGTTCGATAGACCTACTTTAGGTACCCGTTTAGAAGTTGAATATCGGTTCAGGGGTTTCACAGGAAATCCACCTGACAAACTGGATTATAGTAATTTTTCACCCGTTTTCCCCTTTGTAATGAAATAACTTTTCAGCTGAAAGACACACAGTCGCTCGTGTAGTGTCAATAGATAGGGGATTACGCAAGGAATCCGGTTATGTATAACATGTCTGGATAGGGTGCCTAACTAGGGAGGTTTAGCTGTAAGAAAGCTTGTAATACATAACAAAAATAAACATAAAATCAGGGAGAAATTCGCGGTCCTCGTTACGGTAAAGTTTCGAGCCACCTAAGCGGGCGCGTCACGACCGCTAATTTCGTAGTCATCAGCAAGGAACTTTACGGCTCAAAATACGTCATCAAGTGAACCCCTCAAAAGGACCCGAATCGCTCCCTGAATAGTTAAGAACTGTGAACTTGGTGTTATTATTTTCCAACCCCTTTCGTATAAGTAAGTACCCCGGAACACGAAGACATCAGCACGAAGCCACGGTCGGGAATCTTGAAGATACCTGGAACTTATAGGTGTAGGACGTCAGCGCCGCTGTGGATTGGGAGACGCCCGACCTCATACTGGGATAGCTCTGGTTGGGTATACAACCTCCCTCACCCTGGAGCCCAGCGATTACGCCCGTCCGGCACACTTAGATTTAATTCTTTATTTTTATCTATGATGGGTTTGCTCTTGTCGTGTCTGTCGGTCGGTGTCTTTGCATGTGTTTTAAGTGTTTTCCACCGACTTTCGAAACTAAAGTTATTTTTCACTTTGTACTGTTTTTTTTTAATTTTTTGTTTAAATGTTTTTTTTTTTCACTTTTTAGTTATGGTACCTACTCCACACCAATTCAAAAACGATCGTCTTACACGACGTCCACGGCCGTTTGAAGGCGGTTTTTTTTTTTAATAATATATTCTTGATTTTTTTTAAATCGCTCGAACGATTTTATAAAATTTATATGGAACTACCTCTAAAGTATGACCTATCAAACAAAAAAAGAATCATCAAAATCAATTCATAATTGGCGGAATGATTGCGTAACAAACATACAAAAAAGAAACATACAGTTGGATTTAGAACCTCCTCCTTATTTGTCGGTCTGTTAAAAATGAAAGTATATTCTCTCTGTATTGCAAAATTCTATTACAGTGTCTTGGTGGCTTGTGGAAGCTTGCAAATCATACAATTCTTTTATCACATTAACAGCCCTTTCATATAAGGCAATTACATTATTATTATTACCCTTTTACAATACATTTTTGTGGGCTTGTTCCTTCTGGATATAAATCTAAAGAGTGTTTGTTGACATATCAGATGCTAGTTTTATGTGTATGGCCTTAGCTACATAACAAACTAATAACACAATTTAGGCATTTGTTATTACCGGATTGTGTATACGAGTTTGCTTGACATTAAAAGGGCCACCATAATCGGTGCCAACTACAAATGGCCTTTTCATATTTACACTATCCAAAGGTAAGGATCCCATTAATTGGGTGGCATTTGCTTTCTTTAATTTAATGCAAATAACGCATTTATATAAAACGTATTTAATTTTACGTGAAGAATAAAGAATTCTGTATTTTTCACTCAAACTACTAAGGACCAAAGTTTGACCTGCATGTTTTAATACCTGGCTCTCACCCAGGAAGCTCGGATTCGATTCCCGGCATTGGAACCAAAATGTTCGTGGCGAAAACATAAATAAAATTGAAATGTGAATTATTAAGAAAATCATTTAATTCGACATGATCACATGATACAAATTTAGTACACATTTTTCTATGATAGTCAACGCCATTCGACCATCTTCAAGAGAGAGAAATCTTTATTAAACTATAATGTTGCTAGTAAAAAACCCCATAAATGTAGCCTTTTTTTTTGTGGGTGGGAAATCATCAAATAACTTCTCCCGCTCTGGGCAGAGCAGGAGGGCGTGTCAGACTCTTACTGACTAAAACCCACCCGTGTTCCTTCAGTTGCCTGTGCCAGGGGCCACGGTAACCCTCTTGGGCTTTTCCGCAACCCTAGCAGGCATCGGTCCTAGCAAACCCCGTCCTTGGTGCTGACATCTCTTTGAGGCGCGCGTGGAACACAACGCGCCGTCGATCCGGGCCTGGTCCTTATCGAACGGCGAGCTGCCCATTGCTCGCCGTTCGCAAGCCCGCGCCTACGGTGGCCGGGAATCGACCTGCGATTCCTAGCAAACCCCGTCATTGGTGCTGACATCTCTTTGAGGCGCGCGTGGAACACAACGCGCTGTCGACCCGGGCCTGGTCCTTATCGAACGGCGAGCTGCCCATTGCTCGCCGTTCGCAAGCCCGCGCCTACGGTGGCCGGGAATTGGCCTCCGATTCCCGACGCCCAGGGCGTCTCCTGCGGCGGCTAGGGGCGTGAGGGCGCAAATTTTGCCTCTCCCTCATGCGTTCCGCCTCCTCCTTCGCGAACATTACTGCTTCGCAGAAGGAGGTGACGGCTCCCCAAGCCCTCTCGCTCCGTACCATGGCCTGGACCAAGGCCGGACGCGAGAGATCGCCACCGCCAATCGCCTCCACGAGGACACGGCGGTGCTCCGCCCAAGCCGGGCAGACCTCCACCGTATGCTCCACCGTGTCCTCCGGGCGATCCACACAATGGTGACACCCGGGCGTTTCCTCCCGCCTTATCCGGAACAGGAACCTGTCGAAACAACCGTGTCCGGTGAGGACCTGCGTCAGGCGGAAGGTGAGGACGCCGTGTCGCCTCTCTAGCCACTCCTCAAAGAGGGGACTTATCGCCGCAATTGTGGCGTGCCCAGCGCTGGGTTGCGACAATCGTACTCTCCGTGCCGCCCTGAGATCCCGCCGGAGCTCTGTCCGCTGTACCGTGATTTCTCGCGGCAGCGGAGCTACGCCCCGGCGTTTCGCCTCCTCGCGCCACTCCTAAACGTGCCGAGGACTTTTGCCTCCAGATCCCATGGCGGTAATCCGGCAAGGAGGCTCGCCGCCTCACCGGAGACCGTACGGTATCCCCGGACCAGCCGGGTGGCCATGACCCTTTGGGGCGCGTTCAACCAGCGGGCTGGCCGCCGCCTCAAGGATTAAAATGTAGCCTGGATAATAAAACAAAATAAACATAAAATCTATGTTCGGATATGAACAGTTGTATTGAATTGAGGGGAGGTAAGTTCAGCCCAGAACTACAATAATATGTCATTAGAAAATACATTCTTTGCTGCCCCAAAAAACCTAAAATAGAATAATGGCAGGGAGATCATGATAAAAAATTCTAAAAAAGTCGAGATATACAGGTGCCTACGTTGTTATAATAAGTCAGAAATCATGCATTTATTTACAGCGCAAACTTTAAACTAATAAACAATTCAACGAACATTTGTTTTAACTAAAGGTGAGACGGTTTTCGGCGTAGCAGTGATGGCTTTGTAGCAGAGGGGCTCGTGGCTATGTAATAACAGCTGCGCGGGTCGATTGATAGTAAGGCTACGCCTACGCCGGCTATCCATTACATATCGAGACTCCTCGGTGCCTCGGAAACCACGTTAAGCTGTAATGTTGGTCCCGGCTGTTATTCGTAGATCTTTGACATTTGTTCCGGGTAGTCAGAAGCGAAAAAGTCTGACAACCAGTCATCCCAAGAGGTATCGTGCTACCCAGTAACTGGGTTGTGGCGGTCAGATTGAAAGAAAGAAAGAAAGAAAATGCGTTTATTTGCGGTAAACATGACGCAAAAAAATTAATGATTAATGATAAATGATTTTATTTCTGTGAGTAGGTTTGTACAAACACTTTTACACGTCAATCATATTTTAAAAACTAGATGAGGTCGGCGTTTCCTATCTGACTACTCTGAGAAGAAAGGCCGAAAGAAACTCAGAGGTCACAGTCTCTTTTAAAGTCCAGACATAATCTTGGTCAGATCATGTGAATACCATGTAGATTGGTGTCTGAAACGGTCTTTTGAGGAAAAACCATACAGATTGAGCGGACCTGTCCAGCCAGTGCATGCATATGTCAGTAATCTTGCCGCTCAACTCAGAACTTAAGGTGCACAACGATTCGACGAACAATACCAAAGAAAGGACATTTGGGTAGGCCGCATAAATTGTTTGTCGATCCATGTAACATACATGTATTCAGCTGCATCTGGTTAGACTGGAAGCCGACCCCAACATATTTGGGAAAAGGCTAGGTGATGGTGTTGCTTAGCAACAAGGAAAAAGTTACTTATACTTATTTTGTTTTCTCCTGAATATAATTTAGTTTTCATCATACACTTCAGCTAGGCTAACTTGCTTCAAATTTCGAACTAACTGACCGAGTCCTTGACCATTTAAAAGTGCGTTTGAAATAATTGCTTTGAATTGACCTGACTATGTATTATTACCGATAGCTAATCATCAGAGCACTCAAGAAGACAACTTCGTCGCCAAATTGAATTCCCTTGTGACGTCAATATATACGAAATCAAAAGAAGCGGGGTAAACATAAACAGCAGATTGCAGTATTTGCAGTGCTTAACAGAGTCCTCATCGAGTAAATGTTCTTATTTGTTGAATGCTCCGCGGGCGCCTCGGAGGCGAGCGGAATCTTCCATTTGAATAATTTGATTAAGGACCACTGCAGACGCACGGTATTTTTTTTGTTGGGAGCATTTTCTTGGTGCAGTATTTAGGTGGTGTTTCTTTAATTGTGATTACACACCTAACTTCAAGCCTGTATTCCTCAAAATGTAAGGGCAGAGGTGTGCCATAGTACACCCACATAGGGGGCGAGGTCATTGCCATCAACAATCCAAATCCAGCACAAATCCAGCAGACTCCGGGCTACTACTGAAAAATCCATGACAGGAAAATCCAATAACACTTTGCCCGACCTAATAAACACCACGATCACCATCCACCTAAACTACCATCACCACCACCACCACCTAGTAATTCTGATTACTTTGGAATAATTCTTAATACACTTTTTCCAAATATAATCCGTTTCTAGTTACGCAATTATTATTTCGATTTATAATAATTGTTATGACAAAACCGTGTGATTATTAAACCTTTAGCGGTAATTACATCGCCACATGTGAACTACGCATCACACTGACGTCACGCAAAATCCTGCATCGCACAAGCAGAATTTACCGCGCAACTAGCATATACATATACAACTTCCCGACATCAATCGTCGGGCAGTTGCCCACCAGACACGACACCCGTCTGGTGGGAGGATCCTCCCTTTGCTATGGAGGTATGAGTGAACTTTACACCCTGTTCCACATACCTCTATACTGGTGACCCCGACGTGATCCTATATCTATAATGTATTTATTACAATACACATAAATCCTAATAATTATGTACTGGTTGCGATTTAAAAACTAGTGATGAATTAATCGTGTAGGAAATTGTTAAAATAGATACGTTTAGTTAGATATAAATAAGGCTGATCCATGCTTTACGAATATAAAATATTATTAGGAAAAATCTTGAAAAAGTTTAGTTAGCAGCGGGAAACGGTTTGTTGCCAATTTTGTTCTAGTGACATTGATAGAGCATGTTTGTAACTAATCAGTCACGTGGGAAGTTGGAAAATTGGTTACTTCAACGTGATAAACAAAAGGCTAGCCACTGGATAAAAAACACAAAAAATACAAATTAATCTCTGCAAACCAGTTAAAAAAAATACTGGGTCAATTAAGAAGATTTTGTACTGTTACTTATCAATTAGTGCAGTGGTGGCCCAGTGGTATCAGCCACGACTTACGAGTTGTAGGTAGTAGGTTTGAACCCAGACAAGCGCTTTACTTTGTGTAAATTATTTCATCACCACTGCTCTCAAAACGGTGAAGGAAAACATCATGAGGAAACCGGCATGTCCTAGAACCAAAAGTTTGAAGACATGTGACATCTACCAACCCTCACTGGGCCCGCTCTCACCGAGAGGAGGCCTGTGTCCCAGCAGTGGGAGCATTATAGGCTGATGATGATGATGATGACTTATCAATTATGAGAAAAAAGTTTTTTGAAGTTAGAATTGACTTTTTATAGTAGGTATCAATCAACTCAGCCTATCACAGTCTACTGTTGGACATAGGCTTCTCTCAGGCTGCGCCACAACACCCTGCCTTCCGCGTTCCGCATCCAGCCTGTCCTAGCCACCTTTTTGAGGTCATCGGTCCATCTAGCGTGTCTCCCACAGTACGCTAGATTGTAGGTAAGTTTACCCCCAAAACATTCTAATAAGCTACAGTACAATTCACTATGTTAACAACAATAAAACATTTTGCAACAACTCGCCGCTCGCGTATCGCAAGCCTAACAAAATCCAAAGCACTGATCGCTTGCAACCTTAACACGAAAGAAATAAGGCTCAAAACACACAACCTTTACAAATCCTTATCGATTGACAGTTGAAGATGTTTTCGATTCTATTTATCTGTACTTTGAAATGTGTTCGATTTGATCTTTTATTACGTGAAAGCCATCTCGGTCTGTGTACTGAAATGCCCAATCTGGAAATCTATGTAGGTACTTAGATTGCGTTCTTACGCTAAGTAGATAATAAGGTTGCTTTTACGCGCAGTTGATAATAAGGACTCGTTTACATTTTACAAGAACAAAAACTTTGTTTTGAAGGTATTGTTACTAATGTCCCCCGATGGAAAAGATATTGTTTCATTTATTTTGAGGCTTGTTATTAGCAATCTCATACTACTCAATTTTATATCCCAGTGTTGGGAAATCGTTATCCTCTTATAAGAAATCTATAATAATAATAATAATTCTTATTATTTGTTATAAGAAGTTATAATAATAATTCTTTTGAACCGTATCTTTACGTTGACGTCGTGGTGGGGTTTGCACGTTCCTGAGGTGTAAGTCTGAACCGATAGAGTTTACTGAAACAGGTCTAAGATGAGGAGCCAAACCAAGAAAGATACAGAAACCCGCAGGGCAGCATGTGGCAATCTGATAGGCTGTAGCGACCCCACGGACCCTATTTCCCGAGAGAAGGCTTGTTCCTCATCTCTGGCTTGCCTTTATTGACCCGCCAGAGTGAACACTGACGAGGAACAGAGGAACTAACGAGAACGAGTTCTCGCAGGAAGCAGGTATTCCAGTAAGTACTGGTAGAGATCTTGACCATTTTTTGGGCTCTAGGATTGTTCTGATAGCCGTGGAATACCTCTCCACTGACCCCTTGTCACTGCGTCACTAAGTGCTAGCCAAAATTTCCGCGGCCCACAATTGAGTGTGCAAGTCATCCCCTGCCATTATTTATTTCTGTGTATAGTAAAATAAAACATATATAAGGCAGGAGCAATAGTCCTTCCATAGTTCTAGATAACTAGTCCACTTTAGCCATCCAAACACATATCCCAATATCTTTGTTACCATATTATCCTGCAATAGTTCTACACTAACCGGGGATTCTCCTTAGGTGCACTTGCATAGAGCGTACAGATATATTCGTCGATTGTGGCCTGATTAAAAGCGTCTAACAGACCTCTGCAAGTTAGTTTCGGCCCCTCGTACGCCTTCCAAAGGTCCGCGACCACAGAATTCCGAGATATGTCACACACTTTAAGTAATAATAAAGTTTGTTCATCAAAAAGTAACAATACAATCTGACAGATTCGGCGAGCCACAAACTATGGGGGATTTTCACTAGGTCGATTTTAGTCACCAGCCCCATGCGACCTGTCGCCGCACGACATAAGTCGAAACCTTCCCTACTTTGGAACTTGCGATTTTAGTCACTTGGACCCTAGCCTAATTGCCATTGAGACATTGCAGCTACAGTCACCTGTGTAAAGCCCGCATAAGCGTCGCTTATATCTTGTGACCAAAGATAAGAATTAAAAATAAATTAAACATTCGTGCGATCCTGAACACAAAATAAAATAGCAATGGTTTACGTTGGGCTTGTGTTATGATGGATACGATGGATTGTAGGTGTGTGTATTTCTGAGTCTGTGTGCGCGTGAATAAAGGCTTTGATGTCGTCGTATGATAATTTTAAAAGGGCTGAAGTTAGGGTTTTCTTACAGGTGGTGGTTAAACAATCCCTTAGGTCGCAGATTTTGCCAACTTTATTGTAAGTGTTGGGATCGGAAAAATGGGTACAGCGTCTATCTAGTCCGGATTTATCATTTATAAGTTGTTAAAGTTGCAGCAAGACGTTCAAAATAATAATTATTTTTCTACCATGTCTCGGCTATTCCTTTAAGATGCTGCACCTTCTAGTACTTACTCTTTCTTTTAACAATATTTCCTGCTCTTTCTCATGAGAACATAACTAGAAATTATTCGTTTATAATTTTATAACTTGAATTTGTAGTTACTAAAAAGTATTTACTGTATACTTCTAAATTAGTGCCAATTAATCTGTAAACTTTTATATAAGAGAGCAAAATTTACATATTTAAAGGCTCCGTTTACTCCTGTTAGTGCATGTTATATTTAGAGCGAAACGCATGCTAGTTAGTGCAAAGTTCGAGTTGTGGTTGGAAACATAATTTCGAACTTATGAAAGTCAAAGTTGTTACTAGTGCCTGGAAACGTAGAAACATATTGTGTATCTTCTAGGTTGATTTTACTAGAAATTTGTTTATCTCAGCTTATTATTGGAATGGCGTCAGATGGGTTGTGGTACTTCCAGCATTTCTTATTTTTGCCATAACGTCTATATCTTCTCATATTTGTGTTTGGCTGCGTTTAGCTCAAATATCCTATGACAAGCAGCCACTTTTGTGCTTAATACTGGCGCTGCGGTCATTAGATTTTCAAGGATAATGACAGTGACCTTTATGCTAGACGCAAGACATGATAATAACATATTTTACGAAGTATAGAACATAATTATTTCTAACTAAAACATGGCCTTTGCAAAGGTCAAGCTATAAATACCTTAAACATAAATAAAAATCAATGATGTAGAATTTAAGCGTCCTTTTTACACTACCAAAATATACCCAGAACGAAAAATAATGATGATGATGGCAACCAAAACAATTCAAACGAAAATTTTGTCAAATGAATTGAAGGAGAAAATAAATTCAAAATGGCTCACGAACAACACACCATTGAGCAGGAAATAAACAACATAACAACATATCACGCCTGTATTCGCAGAAGACTAAGGCAGAGGTGCACTTCGCGGGTTTGCGGACGGCGAGCAATGGGCAGCTCGCCGTCCGATAAGGACCAGGCCCGGGTCGACGGCGCGTTGTGTTCCACGCGCGCCTCAAAGAGATGTCACCACTAACGATGGGGTCCGCTAGAGCCGATGCCTGCCAGGGTTGCGGGAAAGTCCGAAAGGGTTACCGTGGCCCCTGCCACAGGCAACTGAAGGAACACGGGTGGGTTTTAGTCAGTAAGAGTCTGACACGTCCTCCCGCTCTGCCCAGAGCGGGAAAATTATTTGATGATTTCCCAACCACAAAAAAAAAAGGCAGAGGTGCACCTATAGTACACCCAAATTTTACCAGTTATGTTTAAGCCCCATATAATAGGGGGCGAGCCTATTGTCATTAACCAGACACAAATCCAGACTCCAGACTGCCCAGAGCGGGAGAAGTTATTTGATGATTTCCCACCCACAAAAAAAAAAAAAAAAAAAGGCTGCTACCGAGAATTTCCAGATGGCAATGACACTTTGCCCGACCCAGGAATCGAACTCAGGACCTCATGATCAGCGGGAGCGTTTGCGACGACTAGAACGACGCCGACTCAGCCAAATAAACAATAAAGCTGAATATTTTCCCGTGAGCCATTACAGCGGGTGGTTGCGTGCGTATTTCACCCAGTCAACGACCTTTAATATTCTAACGTAGCTAATTATAGCAATAAATAACAATTTGGGGCTGTTATTTTTGTTTCCATTGAGATAAGTATCGGTTATCCGCTTATTTTGCCGGAAAATAAAAAGATTTTTTTTAAGACCTTGAAAAATTAATAAGTGTTTGTATGTTTTCGGTTGCAAATGCTTCAGGAATGATTTGGTTTAAAAAAGAAAGCAAGCATTATTTATAATCCCCGAGGACACGGTGGAGCATACGGTGGGGGCCTGCTCTGCATGGGTGGAGCACCGCCGTGTCCTCGTAGAGGCGATCGGCAGCGGCGGCGACCTCTCACGCCCGGCCATGGTTCAAGCTATGGTCCGGGGCGAGGGGGAGTGGGAGGCAGTCGCCTCCTTCTGCGAAGCAGTCATGCTAGCGAAGGAGGTGGCGGGACGGGAGAGGGAGAGAGTCTCCCGTCCAAGCCGCCGCGGTGGACGGTAAACCCATATCTCTTAATCTAACCAGTAGTTGTCTAAATTAATCACATGTTCTGCTTTCAAAGCCCGCGTCACACAAATATCGTCAAGAAACACCACCGTGCCGCGCACGCCGCGCAATGTGTCTTCCATTAAATTTTTTATTTTTTTCCGGAATGCAAGATATTCCAAATCGCGTACGGCTATAAACAAACGTACCGATGTGTGTAGTTATAGCTGTACACAGTTGGGAGCCCTCTGTCAACATCGTTTGTTGATATGCATGGGTTAAATAAATTTTGGTAAATTCCCTTTCCCCACTTAGAGTGGCAAACAACTCTTCGATGCGTGGGAGTGGAGTGGTGTGGTTCACGTTTAAGTTTACGATTGACGGTAACTTTATAATCGCCACATATTCGTATATCGCCGTTCGTCTTGATAACTGGCACGATGGGTGTGCCGTAGTCAGACTGCTCGAGGCAGTAGATGGCGCCCTCGGCCTCCAGCCGCTCGAGATCACGTTACACACGCGCGCCTATTGCCAGCGACACGGGGCGCGTCCGCACGTAAACGGGCTCCTTATTTGTCAGTTGCAATGGGAGCAATTTTTTACATTTTCCTAATTCATCAGTAAAAACCTCGGGAAATTCTGTAGCTAACTTACTAATAAATGGATCAGCAATAATATCATTGAAATGTATTAGGGGAGGGCGGTTCGCATTTAATTTCGTAACTGTCGATGGTCTCGTCTTGGAGATAGTCTGCCATGGATTCCCCAACACGCTGTCTACGTAGACAGCGTGTTGGGGAATCCATGGCGGACTACAACTTAAGCAAAACATGTAACGCTCGGCGATCTTCGATCTCTGTGGTTCTAGATGATCGGTCACCAAACGTGCCAAATCGTCAAATTTCTTCGTCTCTGAATACACACACATAGATCACACATTAACGAGTATGTAGTTTCACCCACAACCGTAATTAACAACGGCACACACAAGTTATCTTTAATCTCATTAATTAATATGTAGGTACTGTTAGACACGGCGAATAAACGACGGCCACTGCTTCGATTTAATGTCAAATGGTTCTAGTCGACCGCTTTGTTAATAACAATTTAACACGCAATTAGAATTCGAATATCTCGTCGCCCAGTGGGGCGCCAATTAAACACTGAGATCGATAGCTGACTAGTTTATTCATATTAGCGCAATTACTTAATAACAAAAGTAGACAACATACCTTACATTTACATACCGTCACCCCTTGGTGCCTCGAAAAACACGTTAAGCCGTTGATCCCGGCTGTCATTCGTGGATCTTAGCAGTCGTTACGGGGTGTCAGAAGCCTGAAAGTCAGTCAACCAGTCTTACCAAGGGGTATCGTATTACCCAGTAACTGGGTTGTGGAGGTCAGATAGGCAATATCTCCGTGTAAAATACTGGCATTCAGATGCATCCGGTTAGACTAGAAGCTGACCTCAAAATAGTTGGAAAAAGGCTAGGCTGATGAGATGACATTGTCGATGACATAATCGCTCCCTCCATTCAGTGGCTAATTGAAAGGATCAAACGTCTTAACGATTGGATTGTTATCGACGCGTTTTGTTTAATTGGAAGAGGCTTCGTGACGTCACGTCCGCTACCTGACGGGGCCAGCCGCTCAGCAAACGAGCGTTTAGTAAAAGGCGTTTCACGAGTTGATAGGCGCCAGTCTGCATAGCTATATAATAATCAAGGTTATTGGTAATGCGTCGGCAATCCATTAAGGGGATGTAGGGGAGGTCATTTACAAACAAATGATCCCTATGACCTCTATGCAAATGTCAACCGTTTTCCAGTAATTTGACATTTTATATTTTTTTGATTATATCTTACTGTATCGCGTTGGATAGCTGAAACACTGCATCTTTTTGGAATGTTCTGTCGATAAAGCGTTCAGGTTTTTTTGCAGAAATCAACCACTTAAGTCAAATAACCTGCTCAAATTATGAAAATTGTGTGCTCTCATTTAATAAATATTAAAGATAATTGTTATTTTATGATGAATTAATATGTATTGAAGTAGAATCAGATAATAATAATAAATAAATTTACAAACCTGCATACCGATTGTGTTCGTAATGATCGTGTTGAGATCAGGACTTCCTGATGGCCAAGCCATCAAGTTGATACCAACCTCCTGAAAGTACTCTTGTACGACCCGAGCGGTGTGTTGCCGGGCGTTATCTTGCATCAGTATCGATCCATCACTCATATTTACTAAATATGGCTCTGCACACTCATTAAGGATCTCTTCAGCATATCTTTCTCCAGCCAGGGTGCCATTTTCTATGTCCACTAGCTCGGTACGACCTTCTGAAGAGATACCAGCCCATACCCAGAGCCTCTACCATATTGGACTCTTTCTGTGAAGCAGGCTTGAATATATCGCCAGGTAGCCCGTACACTCTTTGATCCTTAATTCCATCGGAAGTGTATAGTGATAATCATCAGTGAACCAAACTCTTGTTCATCCGTCTTCACTCTAATGTATGTGTTCACGGACGTAGCGCAGTCTTGCTATTTGATGCGTTCTTTCGAGTTTGGGGCCATTTGCTGGCCTTTGGGGCTTCAGGTTTGCTTCAGCAAGTCTTCTTCTCACTGTACTGTCACGAATGTAGTCTCTTCGGGTCTGAATAAGCTGTTGCTGGACTTCAAATGCATTGAGGTGGCGATTTCTCAATACAGTGAAGATAATATAGCAGTCTTCTCGGGTAGTAGTGCACCTGGGTCTGCCATTATAAGGTCTTCTCCAGGTGGTTTCCAATTTCTTCGTAACATCGCTTCACCTGCCGGACCGTTCTTAATGTTACACCCACCATTCTTGCAGTACGACCCATATTGATGCATAGTTCCAGAAAAGCCATGATTCTTGGATATTCTTCAGGTGAAAGCGGCATGATAAGTTAAGTGTACGTGCTGCAGACCCCTTGGTTTTTGAATAAAATTTCATCGATCAAAAAATAAATGTGAAAATAAAAACAGAAACAAATAATTCAAAAGTAAGACAGCAATTTGAAACGGAATGTTTTTGTTTACAAAGATTTTATAGCCATTCTTTACAAGAAGGTCATCGACCATAAAGTTTTTATAAACATAAAATTGTTTTGGTAATCCTTTTTATTTCCAAAAATATAAATATCTTGTGCACTTTAAAAGTTATTGCAATTATAAAAGTGTAGTACTAAGTTTTGAAGGTCAGTGTAGTTTCATTGTGGGAGTTAAATAAGCCAATTAAAGGAATATTATTAAATACGCTGAATATGAATTAAAATGTGATACTTTATGTATTTTTATAAAATTGATGTGCTTATATTAAATGAATATTATACTAATATGTGTTGTTTCCCACTGGATGTTAACACAGTCATCAACACACAACGAATTTAGATCAATGCCTTCGGCCTATCTTCACACAAACTTAGAGCCCCTATGAAATGATTAAGTTCATAAACTAAAAAGCAATATAGAGAGGTAAATTGTCTGTTTACTAATTTTCATAAGGTTATTCCTGGAAGTACTGACACGATTACATTTGGTTACCTTTTAGTCCTAAGTTTAATTAAATATACTGAAACCGTTGCATTTGCTAACTTATATTTTATCATTCATATTATCTAGTAAAAGAGACTGGATCCTGCGACACAGGGTATCCTAGTGCGGGATCAAGTGTCATACCTAATTATTTACCACTTATTTATGAATCAATAAAACTTTTTATCATTTTATTATTATTATTACAAAAGTTATTTCACTGATAGACAGCTGCACTACTGCCGAGTGCAATAACAGAATATGTTTATATTAAAACACGCGGATAAAGTTTCAGGTAACAGCTGGAAATAAATACAATTGAAACATGATTTTGCGTTGAGAAACCTTGAAGAGTTATTGACATAAATTAAATAGTTGTAATTAATGAAATGTATATAGTTGGTAGGGTAATACTTAAATTAGTCACAATTATATACATCAAGTACGATAGAGGAGGAAGAACACTGTGTGTTTAATGTGATATAAAGTATGTGTGTGTTTATGTGTTTTATGTGTGTGTGTGTGTGGTGTTATTCCCATCGAATCTACCTTACTTTTATCACAAAAATACCATAAACTCCCGTAATTTCTCCCTTACTGTCAATTATTTTTAAAAATATATTCTTTTCGAGGATATAATTCCTTCCTCCATTCAGCAGCTAATTGAAGGGATCAAACGTTTGAACGATTGGATGCCGATAATCCTCCTTTGTTACTTACAATACACTTTTGTTGCTCTTGAACACACAAAGTAAGTTAATGAGATTATGCCGCAGTGTAAGGCGGTGAAATTTATTTATTTTGTAAGTAATATTATGGTGCAGGCTTATATAAAAATGGATGTTGGATACAAAATTAAAGAACCTCGTAACTGTTTATTGAGATGTCGATAATTTGAATTTGAGGAAATATGTTTTTTAAACAACGCATAAGGCAACTTTTTTTTTTGGGAAATCATTAAGTCTACTCTGGGCGGAGCGGGGAGCGTGTCAGACTCTTACTGACTATAACCCACCCGTGCTCCTTCAGTTGCCTGTGCCAGGGGCCACGGTAACCCTTTCGGATTTTCCCACAATCCTGGCAGATGTTAAGGCAGCTGTCCCATCGCCGACGAGTAAGCGAGTAGCTGTAAAAGACTTTGTCGCTCAAGAAACGTACAAAATATTGTAGGTTCCTTATAAGTAAAAGAGATAAATAGTATATTAAAGGTTGATTGCTGACTGTTCACACCATCGGAGAGTACTTGTTTGTCGCAGCGACAAGAGCTCGATCAGCGACGTTCATTTGGCAGGCAGAACACCCGCCGAGAGACTCACGCTTGGTACATACGCATAACAGCGATTAATCGGTCATCGTCGCGCACTCGCTGCTCGTTGCTTGCCAACTCATTTTTAGTTGCTACCTCTTCTTGCTTTTCGTAAGTCACCGGTGGTGGCGGTGACACAGGCGCCTTAGGCCCTGTTACACATTGTCCAGATGGGGACTGCCTACCAGATGAATTCTCAAGCGAAACTAAAGGAGATGGCTAAATGACTGCCCCAAGCATGAATAGTAATCCCACATTAACTCGTCATACTTAAGTATTCATTCATGAATTATTTAGCATTTAATAATTTCCTAGAACTGTCGTGAACTGTTAAACATAAAAAAGCAATGAGGTTATATAATACATAACATTATTGTAAAAAGTGTCTTAGTTGCTTTTTTTTCATTGACATGACAAGTTCAAGCTGAAATAATACAGTACGGCAAGCTAGGGAGGGGTCATATCACGGTGGAGCATACGGTGGAGGTCTGCCTGGCTTGGGCGGAGCACCACCGTGTCCTCGTGGAGGCGATTGGGGGTGGCGATCTCTCGCGTCCGGCCCTGGTCCAGGCCATGGTACGGAGCGAGAGGGCTTGGGAAGCCATCACCTCCTTCTGCGAAGCAGTAATGTTCGCAAAGGAGGAGGCATAACGCGTGAGGGAGAGACAAAATTCACGCACTCACGCCCCTAGCCGCCGCAGGAGACGCCCTGGGCGTCGGGAATCGCAGACCAATTCCCGGCCACCGTTAGCGCCGGCTTGCGAACGGCGAGCAATGGCCAGCTCGCCGTTCGATAAGGACCAGGCCCGTGTCGAAAGCGCGTTGTGTACCACGCGCGCCTCAAAGAGATGTCAGCATTAATGACGGGGTCCGCTAGGGCCAATGCCTGCCAGGGTTGCGGGAAAGTCCGAGAGGGATACCGTGGCCCCTGGCACAGGCAACTGATGAAACACGGGTGGGTTTTAGTCAGCAAGAGCCTGACACGCCCTCCCGCTCTGCCCAGAGCGGCATAAGTTATTTGATGATTTCCCACCCTCAAAAAAAAAGGGAGCGGTCATAGCGGTTATTTATTTATTTATTTATTATTTATATCGCTTTTCCAGAATGTCAAATCGAAACTGTACTTATACCGATTTTTGATAACAGGTATCAAAACGGGTATTCCCTTTCTTCTCCTAAATTGTTTGACCGAAAATCATTATCCATAACACGTTTCACGTTCCTTCAGTGACCATAATGTTCAAAAATTCGAAATTTTGTTTTACATAATTATGTTTAGTTCTAAAACTATTCTGTCTTAATATAGAGTACTATAATAATTGAATCTCCTAATTTTGCATGAAATAAAATCATAATAACCATGTCCTAAGTATTGTATTATATAGGTAATGTGTATTATTCCGAATGTTCATTTATAGTAAAATTGTTTGCTGCATTTGCTAAAAATTAGGTTTTAGTAACAGAAACGAATCGCTGTTAATCCGACTTCACGCAGTCTTGTATGCCCGACCCCTAGGGTGTAATTTAGAATCGCGTAAGTATGGAGGGGCGAAGCGGCCCGCGAGTTGAGGAACACCTGCACCTCAGCGGCAAGCGTTACAACCAACTGGTTGTAACGCTAGCCGCTGCGGCTGAGGCTGGCTGGCGAAGCCGGCCAGCAAGCCGAAGCTGCGGTGGTGAGCGTTAAACCATCTGCGACGATAAGCTCGCGTGGGACCGCCGGAGCCATGACAGAAACCATGCCAGCTGCCTGTTGCATGCTCGCTTGCATGCTGCATGCTTGCTTGCTTGTTCATTGCATGCATGGTGTACATATGCGTGTTTGCATGCTTACAGGGAAATAAAAACCTCATGTTCACAATCAACTGTTTTATTGAGTGATAAATACATCCAGCGCCGGAGCCGTGACAAAAACCATATTGCTTTTGCATCTTTACTGTTTATGTATTGTATCAGTTGGATTTGGTAAAATAATAAACAATTGTATTACAAAATCAGATACTATTTAATTACAAAAAAAAAAACTTAAACGTAGATTCATTAATTGTAGGCGTAATTAATTTTAATTTAGAATTTATAACTTTTATTGAAAACGGTTTTATGTCTTTTGTATATTAATGATTGTAATATTTAAGACAAACAAATTTAGGGCATATTGTATTTAGGGATTTCAATTTTATAGCATGTGATGTTATGTGACATTAAGTTCGGGCAAGTTAACATTCGGACAATTGATGATTAGGAGAAGAAAAAAAAAAATGGCACTTTAGATTATGGATGTAATGAACCATCAAAACGATATATTTTCTGAAACTACGAATCGATGGCTTTCAATTCGGTGTCTTGTTAGTTGCTTGTGTTTTCACAGGGTTTTGATTCGGAAACTGGGGTTGTTTTTAAAGTAACAATCCACTCTACTCAATTCCACTTTTGTCTAATCAAAATCAAATAAAAATAACTGAAAGCTTCGAAATGTGCTTCTTCGTTTAATCTTACTACCTATTTTGTGACGAAAAATGTTAACTGAATAGTGGTCGACTAAAACTAATTCTATTTTTTACCAGACTACGGCGAAGAAAAAAGGAGGGTTATGATTTTGACCGGTATGTATGTATGTTCATCTGTTCCCTCAACTTCTAAACTACTTGTCATAATTGGACAAATGAGGTATCGATGGAAGCGTCTTGATCGTCCGCTGGTTATAGGCGTGACGTGTGACGTCTCAATAAATAATTGAATACAGCGGCCTCTAGTGGACATAAAGTCATGCCGTGACGTGTATCAAATGACCCTTTCATTTGATACACAATACGTCATGTTTTTTTTCGGCTTAATTAGCACATTTCAAAAATATAAATATTACTGAAATAAACCCTAAAATAATTATATAAAAAAATAAGTTTAAAAACTAATGCCCGACTACTGAAAAGGAAAAAACAAGAAAGTACCTTCCCGTGGTCGCTTGCTACCATAGCTTATAAGTATGATAGTACAGCGGCATGCGACCACGGGAAGGTACTTTCTTGTTTCATCCTTTTCAGTAGTCGGGTTTAAGTTTTTGAAATTATTTTTATCTTTCAACCCTTTCGATTATTTTATCGATTCTGTTACACTTGACGTTCAATCCCATCTCTATGAAAAAAACAAACGCCAGTTGTCAAACGTCGTTTGAACGCTCTGCTGTTTGCTTGTTCGTTGTGCTTTTTTATTTGGGTTTTTCATTGACCCACGCTTGTTTATTGGGCTTATTGTGAGTACTCGCCTACCTACTGACCACTCGCTACTCTTTTGATCTTGAAAGAGTAATTCATTTAGGAGGAGCAAAACCTCAACTTTTAAGAGGCCGAATAAGAACAAGGCATATTAGCCAAAGAATATGCTACGTGTATATTTTATATGAAAACTAATCGCCAAATAATCCTATAAACGACATACTGTCATATTACTGCAGCTGTATAGTGGGAACAGAACTCTGGGCTGTTGCTGTTATGTCATGACGGTCGTCTGGTATCTGGGGTGGGCGAGACACCAGTAGGCTAATTCTCGTACTTAAAAAACGTTCAAATTCAAGTCGCAATCTCATCTCAGCGACAATCAATGTCAAAAACCTGTCAAAAATGTATGTAAATTTATTGTAATTTTGACAGATTGAGACTGAGATTAGAATGCGAACGGTCTTAAAAATACGGGAATCGCCCCTCAGAACACATTATGAACTCCGGTTTCATTTTTCTAAGAATCTAGAGTTAAAAAATCTAGAGTTGTTTGGGTCAGATAATATTAATCCTTATTTTCAAATACGTTTTTACGAAGTTTAGGATTTACAAGAGTTTAATACTTAATACACGCAGGCGGGGAGTGATTTTTGCGCGGATTGTAAAATGCCCGCTGTATCACGTTTCTTGGTGCAATTACCCCTTGGTAGATATTTACTCAAGTACCCCCGAGCGAAATCGGGTTTGGTCACTAGTCAAATCATCGCAGATACATCGAAACGCCTAGGTAAAAGTTTATAGCAATCTCATTTGTTTGCAGTTTTTTATGGCCTATTGACGTAGGAGTTACAAGATTTTATTTTCAGGGTTGTAAAGATATGAAAAGTTCCTAAAACTTTTTTTTTATGAAATACTAATATTCAGCCGTTCAGCATTACTTATTGCTAGGTACCATGTTTATACGTTGCTGGGGCAGTCGTCCATACTTCTATTTAGCCTCTTCCTTTGTATGAGATGATCAATAATAAGTAGATACCTAATAATATAATATCGAATAACTCTTACGCAATAATATCTGCCAGATATTAGCGTTAAGACTTAAGAGTTGTTGTAACTGGCTGTGGGTCTCGTATATACCTATCAGCAATGTTTATGTACCCAGCATGGTTAAATTCTTAATGACCTGCAAATTATTGAGAATGTGAGGACTATGTCGGCCATTGCTTTTTTTTTGTATTTTTCTCAGTTAGTTTAATAATGATTTGGCAGTTTGAGTAATCTATGCGGCCTACTCAAATGTCCTTTCTTTGGTATTGTTCGTTGAGCCGTTGAGCTCCTTAAGTTTTGAGTTGAGCTGCACGATTACTGACAATTGCCTGCACTGACTGCACAGATCCACTCAGTCTGTGTGGTTCTTTCCACAAAAGATCATTTCAAACACCGATCTACATATTCTTTACATGTTCTGACCAAGATTCTGTCTGGACTTTAAAAGAGACTGTGACCTCTGAGTTTGTTTCGGCCTTTCTTCTCAGAGTAGTCAGATAGGAAACGCCGATCTCATCTTGTTAAAAGAAATACGATTGATATGTAAAAGTGTTTGTTTAAACCTTCTTAAAGAAATAAAATCATTAATTTATCGTTTAAGCCGTGTCTTCGCCTAAGTCGCGCCTGTCGTGTTAAGACTTGTGGTACAGTTTTATAAAAATAGTATACTATGGATTTAATTAACAGACTATTTCAGTGTTACATTCAGTAAAAGAAGATAAGAATAAGCTAACTCCTTGACTTGTTTCAATGACATATATTATGTAGAAAATACAATAATATTGAAAATACCCAATTATAGTTCTCATTGCCATGGTTTTACATTGTTCTTAGTTCAAAGTTAGATATAAAATCAGCCAGTTGAACCATGCTTGGGTTCAAATATACAACCTGAGTGCTTGCCAAAAAGCCTTGGCAGAATATTATGAAAGTTGATACGAGGGATAACAATCAAGAATAAATATGTATAACGAACATAATGCAGTAAAAACTTGGTCAGAATAATAGAATATTATTTTATTAATAAGTAGGTACAGGGTTTATTTGTGACAACAGATTTCATGGCAAACACTGAAATTATGAAAAACAAACAAAGCAAAGCAAAAATAAGTAATTTAAAAGTTAGGCAGGTCATACGAACCATGAGCCCAATTTTGTTGAAAATAATACTGTGCTTTTATTGTCACTTTAAAGGTCAGAAGCGGGATGCGGAATGGAATTCAGTTTTTCCGTTTACGTCAACTCCCGAGCCGCGAATCATCACGTCACGTGACTGCCTAATCAATAAAACAATCGACCCGCGCCTAACGGGGTTCGCCCCGGTATGGCCAGTTTAAATCTCACATTATTCTGTGAAACTTCTAATAAAACAAAAATATACAAAGGATCACCTACCGTTCTTGAAAAATCTAAGTTAATCTATTTCCTATAAAAAACAAAAACGTTTACGCACGTAGCGCTACGCCGTAGCCCCACGCCGTAGCCCCTCTACGAATTCGTAGCAATCAACTACAAAATAATGGTCGGATGCCATGTCAAAGGAATTCCATAAAATCTGCGGTGGAAATACAGTTTTTTAGCTTGTGGCCACAAAGTGAGCGACCGTAGTAGCACTACTGTGTCATATTAAAAATGTTCTGGATTTCACCGATGCAAAAATTTCAAAGGACTCGAATTTCTGGTTCGTAGCATTCTTAAAGTCAGTATTTTATTTTAGTGTTAAGATGTAAAAGCGGTATTTACAGTGCATTGCGGTAGATAAGGCTGTTTTCGAAGCCATATTATTTTCCGAATGAAACGAATGGTGAATAAATCTTAAGCGATGCTTTGCGTGATCGTACGCATGGTCAATGGGAATTCGGCCAACAAACATATTATAACTTTGACTTCAAATTACGTTGTGTAAATATTACACACGTCTCGTGTTTTTCGGTTACCTTCCCATATTATTCTTCCCTTCTAAGACTTTTGGCTTCAGGCCAATATTATTTTAGTGGTTAACGGTTATTCATCAGCTTTTCATTCTTCTATATTCTTGTGTATGTATTCTTATTAAAAACATAGCTACAAACTCAATACAAACTAATATACAACTAAAGAAAAAACAATGTCATATAACCTTTTTTTTTTTTGAGGGTGGGGAATCATCAAATAACTTCTCCCGCCCTGGGTAGAGCAGGAGGGCGTATCAGACTCTTACTGACTAAAACCCACCCGTGTTGCTTCAGTTGCTTGTGCTAGGGGCCACGGTATCCCTCTCGGACTTTCCCGCAACCCTAGCAGGCATCGGCCCTAGCGGACCCCGTTATTGGTGCTGACATCTCTTTAAGGCACGCGTGGAACACAACGCGCCGTCGACCCGGGCTTGGTCCTTATCGAACGGCGAGCTGATGTCATATAACCTAAGGAATAGATATAAAAACAAACTGGATGTCATACAACGTACGCACTAATTACGGTAGAAAGACCATAGTGAGTAGTGCGGCAGAAAACACACCGCATTCTAACGCACCGCAGTGCGCACGGGGCCTAAAATGTACAATCTTAAACAGAGAAAGGTGCCTCGGCGTAAGAGTCCTATTTTTTTTTTGAGCGTGCGAAATCCTCAAATATTTTCTCCCGCTCTGGGCGGAGCGGGAGGGCGTGTCAGTCTCTTACTGACTAAAACTCACCCGCGTTCCTTCAGTTGCCTATGCCAGGGGCCACTGTAACCCTTTCGGACTTTCTTGCAACCCTGGCAGGCTTCGGCCCCCGCGGACTCCTTTATTGGTGCTGACATCTCTTTTAGGCGCGTGTAGAACACAACGCGCCGTCGACCCGGGCCTGGTCCTTATCGGACGGCGAGCTACCCATTGCTCACTGTCCGCAAGCCCGCACCTATGGTGGCCGGGAATCGGCCTGGGATTCCCGACGCCCAAAGGCCTCTCTTGCGGTAACTACTCCTTCGCCGAATGAGGTGACGGCTTCCCAAGCCCTTTCGCTCCATACCATGGCCTGGACCAGGGCCGGACGTGAGAGATCGCCACTGCCAATGACCTCCACGAGGACGTTGTAGGAGTCCTGAGTTACAGATTACAAGTTATTATGGCTATCGTATAAATTCCTTTAGAGAAGAAAAGAGACAGTTGTTTAAAAAAATATGCCCTTGAGATACGTCTATTTTCGTTAGTCTCTTTGATAGAGACTGTCAGTTCATGAACGTCACACTACCAGGCTACACAACCAGCATTTTTTTTTTTATAAACCTTAATTCCATAAAACCAAGAAATAAAATTTATTCTCAGAATCGTTTGTATTTCATATCTCTAACATAGTTTCCTATTGTATGTCGTTCAAAATAAAATTGCATAATAATTTCGTATACTTATAATTCTGCAAATGCCATAGCAACTCTAATAGAAGTACTAGCAATTTGAAGTCACGCAAAACTGTATTTAGGATGCACATTGCATTTTTCTAGCTTGCATTATTCGAGGAAAATGTTATTACATTTTTAAATCACTCCCCAGTCTGCATAGAAGCCTTAATTTATTTGTATTAAGCGAATATGTTCTTATGTCTGGGATAAAGTTTCATTTAGGCTTTTGTGTGTTATGGCCTTTTCATTCTCTTCTGTATTTTAAGTCTATGGTTCTTAGCTGACACTTTTGATACCAATGTAAAGTGTTTCGGGTAGTTATGTATATGGTAGCTGACATATGGCAAATAATTTTAATATTTTTGTGTTTCGTAATCTTAATTACTTATTACTATATGTATAGAATCCAGTTCTTCTAACTGAACAGACAGCAGTGCTGCTGGGGAGTTTGTTCCGCCACTTCTTCTTCCCAGCTAAAGCACTAGGAAGTGGTGAAGGGTGGGCGTTTTGGGGGACTGTCTTATGTGATTTTGACGTTCAAAAAGTGCTGATTCTCAGCCTAATTTGAATAAATGACTTTTGATTGATTGATTTGATTGATTGATTGGTAGAAGAAGCAACACACTCATGAAGATTCTCTGGTCCAAAGTATTTTTGGGATTTCCTGTCAGGAATATCTCAGTTGCAGGCCGGAGTCTGAATTTGTGTCCGGTTGATGGCAATAGGCTCCCCCCTATTTAGGTATTCCATGGGTAAATTTCTGCCTAATGCTTAGGAGAAGACAGGCGTGATTCTATGTTATGTTTATAGACACACATAAAAATGAGAACACACATAATGTCAAGCTAGTATTATTTATGACTATTTGACAGTTTTCTTCAATATACTGACAGCAAGTCGACTTGATGTATTTATTAATTAGGGCATCGTTAATAAATTTTCAAAGGGCTTGTGGCTTAGTAATAACAGCCGCACGGGTTAATCGATCAGGTTAAGCCACGCTTGCCGCGGTTGGTCCGTGGATGGGTGACCATCTTTACATACCAAGACACCTCCGTGCCTCGGAAAGCACGTTAAGTCGTTACGGGTCGTCAGAACCCCGAAAGTGTGACAATCAGTCTTACCAAGGGGTATCGTATTACCCAGTAACTGGGTTGTGGAGGTCAGATAGGCAGTCTCTCCATGTAAAATACTGGTATTCAGCTGCATTTGGTTAGACTCGAAGCCGACCAAAACATAGTTGGAAAAAGGCAGGCAGATGATGACAATCTTTAATAAATTTTAAAATTATAATTGCTACCGAGACCGAGCCTTTGAACTAAAAAGCTGAAATAATGTAAAACCATAAAAGAAGAAAAATAGACAACTTACTATGAAACATACGTCTCTTACGATATTTGAAAAAACAAAACCACGCTTTTTTCGCACAAATAAATCTGCGCCAGACTTGAAGTAGCAATAAACACAAATCTTAAAATAATATCCCTGTCATACAAAAAGATTTTTATATCTTCCCATTACTTTTTACAAAAGTACCTACCCATAGTAAGGTTATATAAATGACGTTATCGTAAAAAAAAATAAGTGGCTACCATTGTCTTGCGACGGATTCTTTTAGACAAGTGTGACAAAACCAGTTGTGGTAACATTCAGACTTTAAATTATTTATAAATGGTGGGGGTTTTTTATTTTATTTTCAGTTTGATAGACCAAATTAATGGAGGAAAGAAAATCCTAATTACGTTTCAGACAACGGAGAACCAACTCAAAAGATTATAATACAACCAGAAGAATGCCATCAGGATCTGTAAACTAAAAGTGGAGACCCTTTAAAAACTATGATAGACTTGATCATGGCCGAAGGTGTGTGAAAGTGCGGTCCACGGCCCTATACGGGGCACTGGTGTGGGCGCGTTCTTTGAGGCGGCGGCCAGCCCACCGGTTGAACGCGTCCTGGCTGGTCCGGGGATACCGTAGGTACGGCGGCGAGCCTCCTTGCCGGATTACCTGCCATGGGATATGGAGGCAAAAGTCCTCGCGCACATATGGGAGTGGCGCGAGGAGGCGAAACGCCGGGGCGTAACTCCGCTGCCGCGAGAAATCACGGTACAGCGGACAGAGCTCCGGCGGGATCTCATGGCGACATGGAGAGTGCGACTGTTGCAACCCAGTGCTGGGTACGCCAGAATTGCGGCAATAAGTTCCCTCTTTGAGGAGTGGCTAGAGAGACACGGCGTCCTCACCTTCTGCCTGACACAGGTCCTCACTGGACACGGTTGCTTCGGGAGGTTTTAGTCAGTAGGACCGCCGACCTCCGCCCAGAGCTGGAGAAGTTTTAAAATACACACAAAAAAAAGAAAGAAAAAAAGGCCGAGGCCAAAACAGTAACTTTTTTTTAATAAACATTTTTTGTGCCACTGCTGCAAAATATCTTTAAAAACCAATATCTTTAAAAAAAGTATTATAAACACAAAAAATATGCTATGAAAAGAAATCAAAAACAGCACCCTCCGCCCTTTAAAATATTTTCGTAGCTAATATTTAAAAAGACAACCGCGTCGACCTTAAAATTTCTCTTTAGATTCCGTCGTATACCCAACTACTTTTGACGACACATAAAATTCAACTCAAGAAATTTTACAATCCTATAAAATATCATTCCGCTGTTTCTCGAAGTTTGACCCGAGATTTTTGGGGTCCTTAACCGTATAGGGAAACTGTGAAAGTTTTTGAATAAACTGAAGTTTTTATTGCGAACCGTTTCCTTGTGTTTAGGTATAAATTGTCGTAACGTGTTTGAATATCAACGACCATAATATTACTTATAGTCTTGGAATTTTTTGTATTTTGCGTATTCTGAAATTATATTATCATTATAGTATCATTACCTACTTTATAGTGTAGCTCTAGATACACAAAGTTTGTTATCTGTCAATCTGAAAAATAGGTACGTACCTCTGTAGGCCAATTCTCGTACTTAAAAAACGTTCAAATTAAAGACGCATCTCATCTCAGCGACAATCAATGTCAAAAACCTGTCAAAAATGTATGTAAATTGATAGTAATTTTGACAGATTGAGAGTGAGATTAGAATGCAAACGGTCTTAAAAATACGGGAATTGCCCCTCAGGTCCTTTTATTGGCATCAAGCCACTTAAGAAAGCCATTGCAAATATTGAAATACTTATTTAATCGCAATCACTTCGTTAGTTTAGCCGTCAGAACTAACCATACCGTAAAGCCACTTATGATAAGTTGGATAAGTTTTAACCTGTTAATTACTGAATTGATCCTACTAATATACTTCCACGATGTGATACAGTCAATTAACCAAGCTCTTTATGCCTATAGATAGCATACAATTGCTAATATTGTGTGGTGTTCACCACGTTAAAAGTATTCGATTAAATATACTAAACAACAATTCATTGTAAAAGTTTTTCACAAAAAAAAACCACCGACTTCCAAAAAAGCACTACAAAGTGAAAAAAAAAATTACTTCGAAGGTCGGTGGGAAAAAAGAAAAAAACAAAGATACTGACTTTAGAAGTCAGTTTTTTTACATTGTAGTATTTCTTTTGGAAGTCGGTGGTTTTTTTTGTGAAATAGTTTGTTTTTCACTTTTTAGTTGTGGTAACTACCCTAAACAAAGTCGTTTACCACTACTTGCAATGTAAATAACAATGACAGGAAGTTATTACAACATCATCAACATACACTAAGTAAAAAATTAAGTATTATTAAAGCTGACTCAAAAACCACTAATGACAACTTGACCAAATTTATATGGGACCACCTGGAAAGTATACCCTTTGAAACAAAAATAATTGTCCAAATCGGTTCTGACGTCTTCGAGTAATCGGTAAAAATACATTTAAAAAAATTGACGATTTGAGAACCTCCTCCTTTTTTGAAATCGGTTAAAAAGAACTGCGGTCACACGTCGGCATCGTTAGGGCGCCAGTATCCTATACTATATTGTAGTCTGTGGGCGCCAGCAAGCAAGTGACCTCTCTGCGGGCGTGCGCCGCTGTGCTAGTTTATTATGTCGCTACGCTAATACAATATACAAAGAATTAAATACAATAGGCACTTGAAAAATATATTTGTAGCACCAAACATTCTCATTTCAGTCCATTGTACCAAACATAAAGGAATAAAAATTGACCAAGTGCGTGTCGAACTCGCGTTATTGAAAGATTCTGTAGCATTTATACGGCCAAGCCGTTTTTCTTATATTTCTTAAACTAAAGTTCCAGATTGTTCGCTATAAAGAAACTAGTCACGAAACGTTACTTTTGGGAAAAAAGGTGGATAGGAAGGAGAAACCGACTTCAATGGAATTGATAAGTAATTTGATTAGTTGGTAAGAAGCAATTGAAAATTAAAAGCGAAAATTATGTTTGATTAATTTACTGTTACTTACTTGTATATTTATGGGTGAATCATCATTCTCTTGCGCTTATCCGGTTTATTTGGTGTCCGCGCTTCCATACCTATTTATGCTAATATATGCATCATTTAATTACTCAGACACAGAAAAATTGCTAGAAGTAATGCAATAAGTTTACTTAAGTTAAATACATATTTATTTAAAAATATAGTTATTAGGAATCAACACTAGCTCTATGTACAGTGACATAATAGTCCACTAAAGCACTCAGCGTTGTTAAGCGATGGCCTGAAACACAGGTTAGAATAAACCTACATCAGGCAGGTCGCTATCGTATTCATTAGGCCTTTAACCAATTTATAGGTATAAGTTATACACCAGATTAATTTTAGGCATAGTTTAATTTTTTCTTCTTAATATTAATTTGTAAACTTGTAATCATGTAACTTTTATGTAATTTATTATGTGAACTTATGAATAAAAATTATTATTATTATTATTATCTCGGTAGTCACTCCCGTCCTACCCATATCAACAGTCCATTCATCGTTTCTTTGGATACTTCTACTTAGGATATAGGTACTTATAATTTTTTGGAAATAAGTTGCATCACGTTTGTTTTTCTTTTGTATAACCCCTGCTTAGTAAAATAGTTAAAATACAACTTTAATCACGTGGAGTCATGGATCACATGGGTTGTCGAGGTCTGATAGGCAGTCGATCCATCTAAAATTCTGGTGTTCAGCTGCATCCTGTTAGACTAGACTGACGTCTAAAATATGACGTCATATAGTTATATAGTCATAGTTGAGAAATATCTACGCAGATTGAATCACGTGGGCTAAGAAACAAAGTTAAGAGTCATGTCCAGGTTCTACACATCATTTCTAACTAGGTACTTATTTATTATATGTTATTTACTAAAACGAATAGGGACAACACTATTAAGTAGGTCATAATTATAATAATGACTGTTTATAACCCATTGTTGTCTAAACAATTAATTAAATAATATTATCGTTAAATACAAAAACAAAAGGAACCTTAGGCGTCGAAGTATTCGTCCGCATCGCTGTCATTCGGAAAAGTGCCCAGAAGACTGACAGCATTGCCACGTTGAATGGCAATGCTGATTCTTTGGCCAAAGAACAACCCAGCCCTCTGGTCACGTGAAGTGTCGACCGTCGGAAATTACCTTAAAAAGGAGACGCGAACTCGGGCCCCATGAACCGAGCGTTTCAATCCCAAATGGCTCAAAACTGTAGTTACCCATAAGTTTACAGTATTTGCGCCGCTTGAGGGTCTCAGCAGCCGCAGCAGCGGCACCAGCACAGCCCGCCGTACTAGGAACATGAGATGGCATTGTTTGCCATTTTTGTTTTGTTGTTTTTAAGTCGTTGAATGTTTTCTTTTACGGGGTTGTGACTTTATCACTAAGTGATAAAACCCTTTCAAATAAATAAAGATAAAAAAATAAAAAATAAAATAATTACTAAAAACTACATTTTATTTAATTTTATGTCATAAGGAAAAACAAACAGTAGTAAATTAAAAATAAACGGTAATAACTTAACATTTAACTTGCAGCGTTATCTACATGGATACATGCAGACTACGCATCACACTGACGTCACGCAAAATCCTGCATCGCGCAAGCAGAGTTTAGCATGCAACTAGCATATACACAACATCCCAACATCAAGCGTCGGGCAGTTGCCCACCAGACGCGATACCCGTCTGGTCGGAGGATCCTCCCTTTTCTATGGAGATATGAGTGAACTTTACATCCTGTTTCTCATACTTCTATAAACTTAATAAATATACTACCCACTACATTTTTTTTTAAAACGTTGCCCCACACTAGGAATTTCTCCTGTATTGTGGGTGCGTTTACAAACATTTAAACTCACATACACAAACAGCCAGACCCGGAACAAATGCTAAAGGTCATACAAATATTTGTTCCATGCGGGAATCGAACTCGCGCCTCGCAGCGTAGCAGTCAATCGCTTAACCACTGCGCCAACCGTGCCGTCAAATTACATATTTACAAACTGATGGCAAACGTAACTGCAGTCAGGGCAATTCAACATAAGATGCACAAAAAAAACTAAAAAAAACAACAAAATACAACTCTTGTTTGTGATTTGCATTGTACAGGTCCTATAATAGTAATAATGATTTGCTTCAGCTTACGTAATCTACTGGTGATCCCTCAGAATTTTAACTATATTATTTTTTAAAGTAGGTATTACGGTTAAGAAATAGTATGTCGATATCACTAAATCGTTCCTTATATGTGTTGACTTAGCGATGTAACGGTGAGCGCACGCGAGCATTCGATTTATAGAAGCTGGTAGCGAACCGTCTCCTGGTGCGCATCTCCCACCCATAAGAGGAACCAGGTAACACAAACTGTTCACCAAATCAGGGCAATCATACTTGTTTCGGCATACATTCCTAGTTTTTAACCGACTTCAAAAAAGGAGGAGGTTCTTTATTCGACTGTATGTATTTTTTTTTGTTTTGTATGTATGTTACAAGATCATTCCGCCAATTATGAATTGATTTTGATGATTCTTTTTTTGTTTGGTAGGTTGTACTTCAGAGCTGGTCCCATATAAATGTTATCGACATCTGTCGAGCGGTTTGTAAAAATTCAACAATATATTATTATTATTAAATTTTTAAAAAAAAACGTCTTCAAACGGACGTGGACGGGTACGATGATCGTTTTCGAATTGGTGTGGGGTAGGTACCATAACTAAAAAGTGAAAAATAAACAACTTTATACAAAAAAAACAACTTCCAAAAAAAAATAAAAATTGAAAAATAACTTTAATCTTGAAAGACGGAGGAAAAAACTAAAATACAGATGCAAAGACACCGACTTCCAAAATTAAAGTTATTTTTCACTTTGATATGTTTTTTTTTGGAAGGTCGTTGTTTTTATAGTGCCAGTTTTCTGGCCCATCATGGTGTGACACAATGATTCATTTATAAAACAAGAAAATTACCTACCAATAAATTCTTATTCATTCAATGTATTTTCAGGCATTTTCCCAGAAGGATAAGGACAATTTCACTCATATAAAAAGGATCAGAAATCTATATAACCTATCGCTTAACTTTCTAACAGATTTCATCGATTTGCTTCTCGATATTCACTTAAAAACCGGATCACGTAAGTAACAGTGAACTACGAGCAATTTGTAGGCCGTTACACGAAGCCTTAGGATACGAGACGTCAATATATCGTCTTAAGTGCCTTACAGATTTATAGTAGCCGCCACATGTGATTGCTGCTGTAAATATAACATAAAATATTTGAATAATGTCCCATCCGTTTCCGTCCCAATGAGCGAGCGTTGGTTCGTAACAGGATATTGGTAAAACATATTGCTTATATCAAGTGTCTATGATTTTTTGAATACCTCATAAATTTTTATGTTACTTTTATACATTGCCTCGTACAGGTAATACGTTTGGTTGAACAAAAATAAACGCAATAAACGTTATTGTATTAATGAAGTAAGCAAGCTGTTGGTGAATTACTGTGTCTTAAATTAGCCTCTTAAATCAGAGATTCGTTATTTTTATTTGTTTTTGACGACTGCTGCAAGTGATCACTTCGAGTTTAAAAATCTTATTTAATTACACGTAAAATTGCATATTCTGTTACATTATCATTTATATGTGTTAAAATACGGCTTGTATTTTATGCGGCAACTAAGTAAAATGAATATAGGTTTTAAAAAAAAATAGAGTGGGTACCATATATAATGGGTTGGCAGCTAATAAGGAGTATCGTAATAAATAATAGGTAGCATATTAATATATCAGTAATAAGCTCCGTTTTAATTTAAACTAGCATCAAGTTTTTCTTTTGGGGACAGAATTAATATCTAAGCGGAAACTTAATGGCAAAAACAAAATAGAAAATGGCCGTTCATGTTTGTCATAATTGTCACAGTTCTAACCAAACCTTAATTAAAATATTCTATGCATGGTCGATGGCAGGGCTTGGTCGACGGAGCCCCGCTTCGCGGGGCTCCTACTTCAGGGTGGTTTATAAAAAAATAACCATAAAATAACCTAACCTGTCCGAGTCGGGGTGCCCTAAAGACCAGATTGCATCCAGTTTCTCCTGGTAACAAATTAAAACGGAGCTTATTACTGATATATTAATATGCTACCTATTACTTATTACGATACTCCTTATTAGCTGCCAACCCATTATATATGGTACCCACTCTATTTTTTTTGTTGCAAATATTTAGTCGACTTTTAAGTTATTAGTCACTCGGAAAATAATAATCCTTAAAATACCAATGAATATATCTTACTTTTAATTGAAAACATTTTCTAGCCATTCATAAATAAAGAATCATATTATATATTAAGTATAATAACCGATTATCATAGTATAAAAATACTAAACAACATAAAAATACCTACTTACTCAAGCATTTTTTATTTATAAACTTTTTTTTTTTTTGATGGTGGGAAATCCTCAAATAACTTCTCCCACTCTGGGCAGAGCGAGAGGGCGTGTCAGACTCTTACTGACTAAAACCCACCTGTGTTTCTTCAGTTGCCTGTGCCAGGGGCCACGGTATCCCTCTCGGACTTTCCCGCAACCCTGGCAGGCATCGGCCCTAGCGGACCCCGTCATTGATGCTGACATCTCTTTGAGGCGCGCGTGGAACACAACGCGCCATCGACCTGGGCCTGGTCTTTATCGAACAGCGAGCTGCCCATTGCTACATTGCCCATTGGTAACAAAAAAAAAAAGGACCGAGGCTGTCCCAGGCAAGCCGTCGGGTCCTGGGGCGGTATTTTTGGCACTCAGCCTACGTACCGCCACTCGCAGCTCTACCTCGGTCACCTACGGAGCATCGTTGTCGTCGTCAGCGGTGTGGTCTGCATTGAGCACCGCAGTAGGCGGAGCCATGGGTGGGGACATTAGTTGCCCTCTAGAAGGGAACAGAGCGCTCACCACGTCCTCCACGAGCTGGGGCCGGAGACTCTGCGTCAGCGGGGGAGCCCATGGGCGGAGCTTCTCTCGCACCAATTTATAGGGGCGACCCCACGGGTCCCTGTTGAGAGTCTCCAGCGACTCCTCGCGGGCCAGTCCCCTGGCCCGCAGAATCTCCGCTTGGAGGGCGGTCTTCGCCGCTCTGTACCCCTTGTACAGCTCCGCCTGAATGGCTTCCGTATCCGGAGGGCGAATACGGAGCCTGCGGTTCCTGGTGTACCAGCGTCGCGCAGTGCCCGCTTACATATGCAATGCTGCATTATGTTTATATGTATATAGCTGTAACTTGTAGCCACAAATGATAAACTTGGACCTTCGAAGTTAAATAATGAAACATTAATTTCTAATAACAATAACAAAACCATAGTCAGCAAGATGACCTGTCACCACAAGCAGCACCCGTTCACGAGCATAACGCATAAATAAATAAATAATAAAATAAAATTACTAGAATAAATTAATAATATAAACACAAATACGAGTAGATAGGCGTTCTTGCTCCTTTCTCCTACTATGCTATGCTCGACAGGGTCCATAAATGTTTAATTAATTTTAAACCTACCGACTGTTGTACCAACAGGAATGCAATAAAGAATTGAAAATAGAAAATATTGTTCTTGTTTACGAATACGCAGATAAAAGGTTGTTCTCTAATATTATCATGGAAACTAGAACTGCCATAGTTAGTAACTCGAAACCAAACTGAACACCTAGTTTCGCAATGTTTGTTAAAAACATAAACAAGCTTTTGTTGGTCCAGTAGTTGTGGTAGATAAAATAAATATTTTTTATTTACATACCCTGGGTTAGTATGCATTTATCTTCGTAACAGATTTTATACCTATGTAAAGTGTGACAAATTCTGTAAAAAATTATATTTGTTTTATTTTAGCTTAAAATAGGTAAAACATAAGTTTAACTAAATGCGAACGAATTTTTTGATGGCCCATGATTCTTTTCCCGACTGTTACCTTTTAAAATTATGCAAATATTATAATATAGAAAGAAAGAAAAAAAATAAATATAGTTGACCCAGGTCTTTCCACTGAGACTGCTATTCTCTGTATGAAGCACACGGTTAGGTATTACTTGGATCGTAGGACACCTGTTTATGCTTGTTATTTAGATTTATCCAAAGCTTTCGATCTGGTTTGTTATGAGCTCCTGTAAGATAAACTGCGTAAACAAAATGTATCCGCAGAACTAGTGGACATTTTCAAATTTTGGTATGACAATCAATTGAATGTCGTTAAGTGGGCTGGGCTGCTTGTCTGAGGAGTACAAGCTAGAGTGTGGCGTGAGGCAGGGGGGAATTTCCTCACCCACTCTTTTCAATATTTATGTGGACGGCCTGATTGGCGAGCTCAGTAGTACGCAGGTAGGTTGTCATATTGACGGAGTCGCTGTCAATAATATAAGTTATGCCGATGATATGGTGTTGCTGAGCCCGTCAATTGGGGCCCTTCGTCAGCTACTGAGAGTCTGTGAGCGGTACGCTGAAAGTCATGGTCTCAAATATAATGCTGCCAAGAGCGAGTGTATGATTTTTGGTCTAGGTGATAGAACCCCTCATGATGCTCCACCCATATTTTTAAACGGGTCTCCTCTCACAAGAGTGAAAAAGGTGAAGTATCTAGGGCACATTGTCACCGATGATCTAAAGGACAACGAAGACATTGAACGTGAACGCAGAGCGCTGGCGGTCCGCGGTAATATGTTGGCTCGCAGGTTTGCTCGTTGCTCAGCTGAAGTCAAGGTAGCGCTATTCAAAGCATATTGTCAATCATTTTACACGAGCAGCCTGTGGGTTAACTATACTCAAAGGACGTACGGCGCTCTGCGGGTACAATACAACAACGTCTTCAGGATATTGTTGCGGTTGCCTCGGTTCTGCAGTGCGTCCGCGATGTTTGCCGAAGCGCGTACGGATGACTTTTACGCAATAAGACGCAAGCGGGTGTCGTCTCTGCTGGCTAGATTACGCGGCAGCAGCAACTATATTCTGAGGATAATTTCTGGTAAATTTCAGTGTCCAATGCACTTGCTTTGGGTACGCATCGTAATTGGGACGGTAAAATAAAATCTTTTAGTTATAATTAATTTTTATTCCAATTCTAATTCTGATTTTAATTGATATTTTTGTTTTAATGTTTCTAATCCTATGATGTAATTTTATTGTTATTTATATTTAATTATGTACCTACTAACATAGATTTTAAGCTCCTGTTGTTACTAACCATTATGGATCAATGTAATCTGACATATGAAATAAAATAATAATAAAGCACACAATATTACACAAAAACAGACAAACAGTACTTAAAATAGTATTGTGTGCCTCACGGCTGCGCCAAATAGGCCCAGTTCAGCATAAATGCCAGACAACTAGTGCCTGACGCTGGTTTTCAACTGGACCTTATATTAAAAAATATAATAATAATATAATAAAAAGTTAAACTTTAATTAGTGAAATGAAATGTTTATTTCTGTAAATAGATCTTATATTATGATACTTTTACACGTCAATATTTTGTTGGTTAATAATTTAAAACTAAATGGAGCCGAAATTACCTCGCTGACTGTGAAATTCAATACTCTGAAATAATTGTAACAGTAACATCAGAAGGACTATGTAGCTTCACGTCATTATATTCCATTACGTCCTTAAGAGTAACCAACCCGTCAAACAGTGGCTGTGGCCGTACTGGCCGTCCGATACAAATACTCGTACGTGATTATGGCGTTATAACAAATTTTCCTCCAGATATTTTGAACACACAGATATCTTGTGGTTTGTTTCTAGGTTACTATTGAATAACTAAAAAAAATGTGATACAAATTCAGTAAAGACGTCTGAAAATCAGCTTTTTTGCACAAATGCTACCTGAACTTTGGCCGTTCATAATGTACTTATACATTGAAAACGTTAAAATAATAATAAATACTTTTCTTTGGGTGGCATAGACCCATAGAAACCTTAACCTAATGATATATCATTAAAAATAAAAATTATTATTATTTGCCATGACTCGCCACACCTACACAAGACATGATCCACTGATTTTGAAAAGGTCAGTCAAAACGTACAGCTATTGCAATCAGAATGCCGTTGTTGCTTCCCCGTATACGGGCCAGCTGGGAAGCTGCTTTTTTGCGCATGATGGCCTGGAAACCATCAGTGCGCACTTCAGCAAACATCCCAGTCGCGCTGCACCGCCACGGTGTACCCAACAACATTCTGAACGCATTATTGTACTGAGTGTGCTGGGATCTGTAATTCTGTAGGCTCGCTGCGTATAACTCACCCATAGGCCTCTTGAGTAGAAGGACTGACAATAAGCTTTGAATAGCGTAACTTTCACTTCTCTCGTGCATCGTGCGAACCTGCGTGTGCGTGTGTGTCATAATTTTAAATAAATATATAAAAATATTAACTCCCACCGCCAGAGCCCTGCGCTCCCGCTCAATATCCTATATAAAAATTAAAAATTAAAACATCCTATAGAAACCTCGCATAATATGGAATGGAGATTCAAAATGACAATATTTTTTTTCAAAAACATGTAATGCTTTTTCAGAAACACATATTTCCTGGTACAAGTTTTGTGAAATCTCCGCGCGCTAATTTTCATTCGATGTTATCGCGTTCTCACTCTTGCTTCTTTTTCAAACTTTGCGTTGGATGAAACAACAAGCCTTTCGACCATGCTAATGTTGACGATAGACAAACCGGGAAGGGCCCTCTTAACACAGGTTTTCATAACCTACTTAGGGGAGCAGGCTCACCCACACGATTGTAGTTAGAAGTACCTAATTATTTTGTAAACCTATATTATTAACATGCACTCCTTCGTTTTGAGTTAATAAATATTTTATCATGTTAAAAGCGCATGCGCATGCGCATGCATGGCGTGTTAACAAAATTTGTAATTTGTAATCCCTTACATCATAGCGTTTCTTTGGTGTATGTATGTATGTTGGGTGTACGTCAAATAAGACGCTTTGAAATGATGCCATAAAGCGTAAAACGTTTATTGAGGATGATATTCTCGTAGCATGTCTATTTCCTTTTACATTTCTGTTTAGTAGTACACTGAAGATTACCTTAATTTGCTTATAGGTCTACGCTTGACAATGAGAAAGTGATTAAGTAATTGTTTTTATTTACATCGTGTCTTTTTATAATTGTTTCGGTAGGTACCTACTTAGTAAATAACAAAGTAATTTAAATATTTATTTCAATACTGCCTTACGCGTTACAATGAAAATCTAATTTACTGATGGTGTATGTTTTGCAAATTGAACATCCTCGTCAAGAGAAAAATACCTACTACCTTTCAATTGATGGTAAAGAAAACAAAGAAATAAAATATATTATTTGCGGTAAACATGACGCAAAGTAAAAACCCAACCATAAAAAAAATTGGTATAATATGCGTCACATCCACACAAAATGGCCATCGCTAAATACAATGTTGTCACTATGCGAAACAGAGCCACAGTGCTGGATTTCAGTGACAGCTGTTGTTGACGAGATGGTGTCAACTGGTGCAGTTGAGATATATCTCAACTATATGAGATACAAAACCAAAAAGGAAACCTAAAATATAATAAATACACAATACAAAATCTAAATCTTTATACAGGGTTACTTGTGATTCGACGTATATCCGCCAAGAGTTGATAGGGGGGCCAAAATGCAACAAATTGAACCCCCCATAATATATATGGCCGAAAATCAATAGCTTTCGAGATATTTGATTTTAAGGGTTTTTTATAGGTATCCTAAATTTGGCATTTAATTCCAAATAAATAAAAAATAACGACATAATATTGAATGGGTACCATAAAAAAATAATTTTGTAGCTGGCACTTCAATTAAGCTATGAACATAATTAAAAGTACTTAAGACAACAAAATAATTAAAATGAGGAGCGATTTAGGAATAATATTTTACAAATATTTTCATTTCAAGCTTCAAAAAATGTGTGCCATTAAAAATAAAATTGAGTTTCGGCCATACATAATTATGGGATATTCAATTTGTTGCATTTTGGCTCCCCTATCAGCTCCTGACGGATATACGTCGAATTACAAGTAACCCTGTTTAAATGACAATATTCTGTTCCGTCGGCAACGACGTTCGCGCTGGCTTAAATTCATCTATGCTGTAGCTGTCATTGGTTTGACGTTTTTACATACCGGTTAGGTTACTTATGAATCATCATGTAAATGGTTATTTATATAACTGGTTAAAATATTCATTTTCGACCAATTATCAGGTCCGAGTACAAAAGTTAAAACCAAATGACGAGTGTTCAACTGTTAATAAACTTTAATTTTAGTTCGTTTCTTACCTTTTGCGTGTTCTTGAAAATTTGCTATGGAGTATTTGAACTCAAATGACGAATGACGAATGTGCATAAGTGGAAAGCAATTTCTGTGTTATTTAAAGACTTTGAATGATGGCTAATGACGTCAAATGTGGTGCAAAAAACAAAAAAAATATATTCTTGAGGTATAATTGCGTAAAAATAAAACCATTGGTCACGTGACACCGAACACGAATCAGACCGCGTGACATCACGACTTTCAGACGACAGTTTCAAATTGTAAATAGAAACAAAGTTTATACGTCAGACAAAGTTACTTTTGCACGTAATTGCACTTTATACGTACGAAACGAATGGTGTTGATGGATGAATGGTGTGTCCCTCTCGCACAAGGGGCAGTGTTCATTAATCATCTATTAAATTAGTAGTATTTAGGTATATTGTCTACCTGTATTATCTTGTCTACTTTGAGTATAGTTTTTTTTTAATTGTGGTTAAATAAGTCCACCGATTATCATACAAAATATGCTGTTAAAAAAACTCGCAGATTTGACAGAATGAAAGTCTTGAAGTCACTCCAGCCCCATGACAAAATGCCCCCTTAAATAAGACTATCATAATTAAATTACGATGAATGAAAAATTGGATCTGTTAATATTTCGCTGAAATATTCATATTTTTAAGGTAAATAAACTACAAAGAACATTGCTAAATAGTTTTTCAAAATCCGTCAAGCTTATTGTCGACAACGGCACTAATTGACATTTCGTAAAATAGAACGAAGCTAATTTAGGTATGCAATATTATATATAACACAAAAACATCTGTTTCATATATTTTTTTATGAAACAGGATTTTTTTCTCTACTGCGTATCCCCAAAATTACAGCCAAAGCCAACGAGGTTGGGAAAAAGGTAAGGTCATGACCTTCATCCATCATCCACGGCTATCCCGGACGGATCAGGTGCAATCCCGGCTTGCAATGTTGTCAGAGTACAACATAAAAAAATATTATAGGACAACATTTTCGACCGCGTCTGTATACAGGGTGTAAAAATACCCTTCACATAGCCGTTATCTACGTATTCTGTAAATCAAACTTACATTGAGTAAATATTATTGCTGGAAAACGACTTTTATTTTAGGTATGAAAATGGAGCGCAATGTAATCTATTATCTAAAAATAAGTTGTAAGATAAAACTTACATTCGTGAAAAAAGTAAAAAAAAAATGGGCCTTTTACCTACCTTTTTTAATATCTCCGTACTAGAAGGTTCCATGTTATGGCCCCATAC
This sequence comes from Brachylomia viminalis, assembly GCA_937001585.2. Classification (NCBI taxonomy): domain Eukaryota; kingdom Metazoa; phylum Arthropoda; class Insecta; order Lepidoptera; family Noctuidae; genus Brachylomia; species Brachylomia viminalis. Next base: position 20,604,200 of record OW443299.2, read on the forward strand.
AAAAAAAAATATCACAATGACAGGGAGAACAATTGAGTTTCGGCTTCGTTATGCGTCTTTTTGACCCGTTATTTTTGAGCATTTTTAGTCCTGAATATGTATTTAAATTAATAAATAAAGAGAAGGTCAAATGTCACGACAAATTTTGCCTTTTCTGCTCCACAGAGAACTACACTTTGGAACTAGGAGGAACTAACTAACTTTCTTACTAACTAACCGACTAACTTCTTGACATTTCAAAGGTCTGATTGAAATACCTAACAGCTTTGACTTTAAATATCACGAGCTAGATGTATTTAGATACAGACGTAGCGGTATTTTTGATTCACAATATAATTTGCACTTATCTAAAAAGTGAACATGTTCTTGTGAGATGGCGAATTGGACAATGTTCTCTTATAAAAAATTATGACCGAGTAGGCTCTCGCGTTTAGACAGTTTCCCGAGAAAGAATTACACAATTATCTACGTGCAAAGCGGCCTACAGCTTTTCCGTCTGAAATATACCGTTTCACGTGCCACCAATGTTTCTGGGCAATAATTTTAATAAAACAAATTTGTAACTTAAAACCGTAAAATTCCACGTTACGCTCGTACGATGTGCCATTACGACGGGAGCCCTCAATGTATCAAAAGGTCCATACCAATTTGTCCGTGTCACAAAATAGAAATTTACGTAAATTCGTCTAGAAAGCCGTGGGGCCACTCGAAAACGTATTACGCTTATTCACTCGACATTCGCGCTACTTTATTGGAATTGTACCTTAAAAACCCTTTTCGTATCGAGTCCCTTACATATATGTAGATGCTTATTGGAACCTTTTCCTTTGTGTTGTAACGCGTGACGTTTTGTATAAGCTCTTTTTATACTCTTTCAGCAACTATTTACTGAGCCCTAACAGTATACCTACGTAAATATATTGCCACATTTCTATTTGAGTACAGAAAATAAGGTTTACGTAAGAGAAATGTCTTCAGTAAATGTTGTAGTCAGCAGAAGAATAAGTTCGGTACCACAGAAGCAAGGATTGTTCGACAGTGGACCGTGTAATAGGGTTAACAAATTATGCTGGTGGAGCATAATATTACAATAGATGATTATGTTACATTTTATTGTCTTTAATTGTAGCAAGTACTTTATTGTATATTTTTGAAGTTGAGTGAAACTCTTTAGCACGTGTATATTGTACATTGTACTTTGAACTCCATCTAAACTCTGATTTGAACACTTGTCTTAGGTACCAGAATTTCTCTGAGAGAATTTTTAGAGATATTGGTATTCTTATGCGGACATCACAATTTTATTCATCTTCGCAAACATTCTATATATTAGGCCAAATATACTAAATATTCACAAAAAAACAGTGTTATTTATAAAAATTAACACTACAAATAACTACGTGATCGCTTTCACCGGCTTTATAAGGTTCATAAGTGATTTGTTGGGCAACAAAACAAAACTTTCATAACAAGCTCCCCTCTTCTTTGCTAGATTTGCCTTTAAATGCGTTTAAAGCTAAAGTAAAATCCAACCTTTGTTCAAAGGCGTACCTACTATTCTATCAACGACTACTTATACGATAAGAATTGTTGGTCGCTGTGATTAACTGAAGACAATGTTTATGTTCTTTCTCCAGAATAAGCTTACTTATTGACAGGTTATACGAGTTCATATAATTTTATTTGATATAATTCTAATTAGTTTAATTTTATTTTCATTTATGTCATAGTCTACTAATTTAAATGTGTTTTTAATGAGTTGAGAGAATGCTCCCTTAAATGGTAAATGATTTTATTTCTGTAAGTAGGTTTGAACAAACACTTTTACACGTCAATCATATTTTTTTTTAAACTAGATGGGGTCGGCGTTTCCTATCTGACTACTCTGAGAAGAAAGGCCGAAACAAACTCAGAGGTCACAGTCTCTTTTAAAGTCCAGACAAAATCTTGGTCAGGTCATGTGAAAGCTATGTAGATCGGTGTCTGCAATGGTCTTTTGAGGAAAGAACCACACAGATTGAGTGGACCTGTGCAGTCAGTGCACGCAATTGTCAGTAATCGTGCAGCTCAACTTAGATTCAAGGAGCTCAACGATTCGACGAAAAATACCAAAGAAAGGACATTTGAGTAGGCCGCATAAATTACTCAAACTGCCAGATCATGATTACGTTGAGAAAAATACAAAAATAAATATAAATAAATCAATGACCGACATAGTTCTCACATTCACAATAATTAGAATAATATTATAATAATCTTTGAGGACCATGTAGATTTTTGTCTGAAATGGTCTTTTGAGGAAAGAACCACACAGATTGAGTGGACCTGTCCAGTCAGTGCACGCATTTGTCAGTACCCTTAGATGTCACTGCTTGCGGCAGTGTCGTGGGTCGGGTTGCCTCCTTCCCTTAAATATGGCGAGGAGGGTAAATGCTGATCTTTGCGTTATGCTCGTGAACGGGTGCTGCTTGAGGTGACAGGTCATATTGCTGGACCATGGTTTCGTTATTGTTATTAGTAATTAACTGTTTCTTTATTTTACTTCGAAGGTTCTAGAATTATCATTTGTGACTTCAAGTTACAGCTATATGAATATAATGCAGCATTTCATATGTGAGCGGCTCGCTCTTCATGCCTGGAGGCTTTAATTTAGGTATTAAGTTCTGTTTACGTTTTTACTATTTATTTCTGCTTGAGTATAGTTATAGTGAGTCAGTTAGTTAGTTATAGTTTTCAATGTTTTTGTTGGTATATTACCGCGTGCTAGCATGGCAAATAATTTAATTTAATGTTTTGTGTTTTGTAATGTTAATTAGGTACTTATGTACTATTGTATTGAATCCAGTTCTTCTAACTGAACAGGCAGTTGTGCTTCTAGGAAGTTTGTTGCGCCACTGCTTCTTCCCAGATAAAGCACTAGGAAGTGGTGAAGGCCGGGCGTTTTGGAAGACTCATCTTATGTAATTTTGACGTTCAAAAAGTGCTGATTCTCAGCCTAGTTTGAATAAATGACTTTTGATTAAATTTGACTGGGTTGCCACTTAGCTGAAGCCGACCTCGTCACAGCCTCAGAGAACAATGTGCATTACGTACCTTGGAGGCATCCTGGCGGTAATATCATTGCCTGTTGAAGTGAAAGACCACATCATGATCAAGCGAACAGAAATACGAATGTATTCTTCCAATGAAAAAATAAAATTCCACACATAGGAAACGACATGAAAACATTCACCATTTTACAGAACAATCACGCAGAACATTTCAATTCCTCACTCAAAAAAACCATGCGTGACCAGTCAAAACAACTTTATAATGCCACAATTTCCTGCATACATGAGATTTTATCACCTCAGTTAGCCGGTAAGCTAATTGTCAAACGATTTGTCTACCGTGACCTAGTTACAAACTGCGGTGTACGTGGGTACCTCGCCTGGGAATAAACTAATGTCGTGCCGCTGGATTTCTTCGTAATAAACTTTGGTACGTAATAGTTTTATGGTATAAGTAGTGAAGAAAGTAACTGTGAATAAAGTTTGGTTTACTGCCGCAATATACCTTGTACGAAAATCGTTGTAGCCTGAGGTAATTGGGTTTGTATTTGAAAAAGTGCGATGTTGGAATGTGCCGAGTTTTTGTTCGCTTCTTGTATTTCATTGCCTTAATTTGACTTTACGTTTTTGGTTTTAACCATGCATGACACACTGCTTAGTATATCCAGGCTCAGTTAGTGCCAAGACTATTAGAGATTGTGATTTATTTTATTTTATTTGGGAAAACACACAATCGTACATTAGTATATTAAATCAAAATACACCGTATGCTATAGGTAAATGTGCAATCCACTACGTTTCCACATGTTCCTAGACTATATAAAATTAAATTAAATCAATATATAACAACAATACAATTATTTCGCAATCTTAAAACCAAATATTAATACATACCTAATCAATGCATAATAATTTAAAAAATTGAACAAGGCGCTTAACAATTTGTTTTTTTAATGTATGTTTAGATAGGACAAAAACGTCGATATCGTTAAAATTATTATTGTAAGCTTGAACTAATCTCTGGGGCGGCGCTCTCTCTCCTGCTTGTATGACAGGGCATTGTAGCAAACAGTGGATAAGAGCGCGCGTCACGTCTCATTACCGTTCTAGGTATAATATAGCATAATTTACTTATTAATTCTGAGCATGTGAGCATGAGAGTGATGATGAATCTATCGCCAAGATAGGGTTCGGCATAAAGCAGCTAGTGTTCTCTCGCAACCTTATTAGGCAATAGGCAAAGAACAAAACGAATTATTTACCTACTCATAACTATTCTGTTAATTCCACTTGTGGTTTATTGGATGCTTACTTTATTTTATCATAAAATAAATAATCTGAATGCAATATTTTTTACAACTTGTCATAAAAAGTGTTGGCTCAACCTAGAACTTCCATCAACTCCATCACCCGAATCCAGAGGTGCACTTGTGTGCTTATAAATATTTAAAACTTTCACTTCATACATACCCGTACCTCATTAAGCCCACGTAATTTATGTAGGTTCTGATAAAAGCAGCTGATTACTTAGGGGGTAACATAATATGCTTTCTAATAATATGGTGCAGGTGGAACTCCGTTATTTTTATCTTTTACGCTTTATGTTTAACCTTTGCATTATTTGCAAGACGCGTGTTTTGTCGTATGGATCCTCCTTAGATACTTACGTTAACTCGTTCTTGCCTTTTTATGGTTTTTACGGTTTTTTTTATTATAAATACTAGCTTTTGCCAGCAGCTTTGCCCGCGTGTATGTCGGAAATTATCCCACGGGAACGTATGTACTACCGGGAAAAAAGTATCCTATGTCCTAATCCAGACCATGGCCTACCAATGTGCGAAATTTCATCGAAATTGGTTCAGCCGTTTTAGCATGAAAGCGTAACAAAAAACAAACTCACTTTCGCATTTATAATATCAAAAGTTTGGATACTTTTATTATACGACGATATATTTTACGTTACGATTATATTTTTGTACTAAAACAATCTAAAATTCATAATAGTCATATTCTTAGTGTTTATGATTTCATTTGTTCAAATTACCAGATTCGACGACGCCACTTTTAACTTTCTGTTGAATTCATCACGCGAATCAAATATCTACATATATCAGCTGATTTCTACTCTTACGAACTCCATACCTTTCAACTACTAAGATGTGTTGAGCCTTCAAAGGGTTCTCTTTGATCGCTATGGGGTTCAAACGGGGTTAGAACTGTGGTGCTTGGCAGCACGGGTTGACAGTCATACAAGTAGCTAGTCAACAAGGCTTTACCGCAGTTTCAGTCAAACGCTGTAGATTCAGCACGAATGAAAACCGCAGCAGTGAATTTCGTAGCGGTGTGGTTAATATGGTGTTCGATAATAATAATTAATTTAGTGTTAGGAAGTTTGAGGTTAGTGTGAAATTAAATTAAGAAACATTATTGGCTATATTTACTTCACTTGCGGAAGACTCCTCCGGATCTTCTCAATATCTTCCACATGCCTAATCTGCAAATCCGATTTTGATATCGTCTGCATTTTCGATGAACCTGCAAGGTATTGAGAAGGTTATAAAATACAGGGTGTCAACGACATCGACGCCCAAACTAAAGCTCATGATTCTGAACCCCCTAAGTAATTTTTTATTAGTCGGTTATTTAAAAAAAATGGCTTTTCCATACATTTAGACCGCGTAGGTTTTGTACTTTTCTATGAAATAGTGTTTTTTTTTTGATAACACGGAAAATTTGTAAGTACGCTAGAATCTAGAACCATGAGCTAAATTCACGTTTTCAGTTTGCGCGTTGTTATCTTGGTCATCCTGTATACATGCCTACATAACACAGGAAAGCTGTGTTTCAAAGAATTCCCTTTTCTTCTAGATACATTCTCGCACTAAAAGGCAATTCTTGTTTACCCCAGCCAACATTAATCAGGAAATAACAGCGAACAACAGCCAAATTGATAATTTAGGATGCCGTATACTAAACAAACAGAGGAAAGCTAAATAATAAATCTTAGTTTAACATAAACACAATATTCAAGTTCAACACGAGGTTATCACTCGATCTCGACATATTCGAGTCATTACAATCACAATTTTATGGAGTGTCGAGTTAATGGATTCTAGGTCTTATGTTGATTGTTATAGAAGTGGTAATGTATGCAAACAATGAGATGTAGGTACCCTTTGCTTGGCGAGTTGTTTGTGAGTCGTAGTGCTTTCCCACGCGAATGCTCATTGCTTTTGTTTGGCGTAATCTATGAGAGGAGCGATGTCAAGGGAGGTTATGTAATAATTTTATCTGTAGAAAAACAAATCAAGAACCAATTGATTAATACATTGCCATTATTATATAATTTACCCTAAAATCATTTTAGTTGCCATCAAAAAAAAAGGTAATGATAAAATCCTTATTTATTTTTTCTGTTGTTTGTTTTTGTTGTCTGTATTTGTTGTTTTTGTTCTGTTATGTCTGCTGTTTTCTGTTTTGTTTGTTTTGTGTGTTATTGGTATTTGTTTGTTCTGTTAGAGGATTGCGTAATCACATAGCGATATCTAAAGGCTCCATGTATTTTATTCGAGACAAATGAAAGCTGTAAAATAAAGTACTTACTAAAGAGGCACGAGGATCCTCCGACCAGACGGGTGTCGTGTCTGGTGGGCAACCGCCCGACGATTGATGTCGGGGCGTTGTATATATACTAGTAGCGCGGTAAACTCTGCTTGCGCGATGCAGGATTTCCGTGACGTCAGTATGACGTGCAGCTCGCATGTGGCGATGTAGATACCGCTAAATTACTAAAAGTAAACAATGAATGTACTAAGGTCACAGAAACCAAGAGAGCTCACTATTCAGTCGCCTCACAAGCTCCGCTGCCGCTTATAATTTCGCTCCAAAACCCTAAACTAGACAACACAGAGGGTTTGTGGCTGGCGTTAATTAACTACTGACTGAAAACTTGTTACAATAGACTACAGTAATTTAGAAATGGTTAATAAACGTAGCGATAAACAGTAATAACACTATAAGTGGTGGAGGAGCAAATTGCGATTTTTTTATCACGAAATGAATTAAATTATACTTAGTTGACACCAAAATTAATACCGTTTTTTTATAAAAACTGGATCAAAGGTTTTACGTTAAAAAAAGTGGAGATAAATTTGTACGAAAACATATTACTTATTATTACTGTTTTTCTTTAAAAATATTCACATTGCACATTGCTAATGTATTTAATTAAGGGTTTCAATAACTATCCTCTAAATATGAGTGGGTTCACCTCAATAGTACAAGGCGTAAGATAAGAACACACGAACTTTCTCTCTGGCCAGGTAACAAATCTACACTAACGTAACTTTGTAGGTGTACAAAGCTCAAATGAAACTTAGACGAACACAGAAAGTATACCCGCTAATGACCCGCGGGAAGCTCTCGTTCTCAAAAGCAAACCACCGTCAATGCCCCGTGGGTACCCTGGGTGCCCGGCCTGTTATCAGCTTTAAATAAAACAATTGAATACTTAGAAAAACCCATTGTTTACACTAGAGCAGTGATGACGTAATTTCGCGCGTACATCAACTATAAAAAACCGCCGCGCCACGGGATCTAGAGCAGATAGTCAATCGATTGAAACCAGTTACACAGTTCCTACTCTACAAGGATACGCGACGCGCGTAGGTAGTTTAAAAATCTATCATGACTTATGTCCAGCGATCCGTAAATCTAGCACGTTATTGCTCTACGTGCGCTTTGCTTGAAGTTCAGTTCATACTAAAAAAGAAAAAGGCATCTGAACAATTATTTACTGCCATTTCCCCTTCTTCCTCATTATTTGCATAAATTAGGTCATGAGTTTAAAAATAAAACGAATCCTTATAAATAAGCAAGGAATTCATGATTCTATTGATGAGGAAGGGATTAAGTAAAAAAGGTCAATTGTTCTTAATGAAGATAAAATAAAAATTAATGCAGCTTTGTTATCTACATAATGAGTTAAACACTGATCTACGAGCTTAATAAAACAAACAATGACAAGCATTTCTAAGAAAAGAACACTACATGTTCACGAATTTTGAGCAATGATTGACTGATACTTGATATAATAGACAATCCACATAATTTAGCAATGCACTCATACTCTAAGTTCACGCAAATATTTAAGCATTTTCAGAATAAGATGAGAACCCCTATCAAATTGTAGGCATTGATGAATCTCCCAATATTATTATGATAAAAATCGTAGAAATTCCATACATAGGTACCACATCATTATAAAGCATAATCAGCCTATAGCGTTCCCACTGCTGGGACACAGGCCTCCTCTCTGTGAGAGGTAGTGGGCCATAATCAAACGCGCAGGTAGCTGGATGTCACATGCCTTCGAGATGTTGGTTCTAGGACAGGCCAGTTTCGTCAAGATGTTTTCCTTCTCTGTTTTGGGAGCAGTAGTGATAAAATAAGTTATACTAAGTAAAGTGCCTGGGTTAAAACACACGACCTACGCGACACGTGAGGCGGGGTCGTTAGCACTACTCTACACTACATTATAAAGACACAAACATCTTCCACCACAGACCAAATACCAGAAATCTCCTCAGCACAAGAACCGATGACCGAGAGAGGTGTCAGCACCAATGACGGGGTCCAGCAGATGCCTGCCAGGATTGCGGGAATGTCTGAGAGGATTACCATAGCCCCTGGCACAGGCAACTGAAGGAACACGGTGGGTTTTAGTCAGTAAGAATCTGACACGCCCTCCCACTCCGCCCAGAGCGGGAAAAAATTACTTGATGATTTCCCACCCTCAAAAAAAAAAAAGCGCAAGAACAAAGTGACGTAAACATTCGGAAAACAATCAAACCACTGAGTGCAGGTTGGATGGAGAGGCGATATGGTGTGGACATGAACTCCTCCACAATTAAACCGAGCTAATTCTTTGAAAGCTTCGCGATGCCAATATTTAGACGATAAAACAAGTGGTTTAAACTTAACCTGAATACCCCTACCACGGATGATGGAATGATGGCTGGCAATAATAATAATATAAAACGTTTTTTTTTTTACACAGGTTATTTACATAGGTACAGTTAATATGTAGTTTACATTATATAGTTCGATTCCCGGACAAGTCAAGCATTTTTGTGCATGAACATGTCTGTTTGACCTGTGTCTAGGTGTGTATGTGTATATAAGTATGTATATCAGTCATCAGATTATCGTAGTACAGGATCTACCTAGTTCGGGACCTGAATACCTTATGTGAATATTGTCTCAAATAAAAAAAAATCGACAATAGCGCACAAACAAGGAGCTAACTTTGTGAGAAACTGGTGCCTGAGGTAGGTTTATATGAAAACCGTATGTATTACAGGTCACCAGGGCCCTCCCGCGGCTAGATGCCTGTGATTTGTATCATCATAACAATGCAGTATACTTAACTAAGGTTGAATTAAGAAACAAACAAAAAAAATACAAAATATTACTGTAAATACCAGACTGTGAGTTAGTAACTAGAAAAATTGTAAACAAGAGATATGAGAGTGTATGTGAGAGGTTGCTTGAGTGAGTGTGGTGCGAGTATGGTTGATGGCATGTAGAAGCAGCAAATGGGATGAGTAGCAGGTGGAGATAGTCTATCTGAGAGGGATTAACAAATTTTCAGTTCCCTGATAGTCAAGGGTTAAATGGTTCAAGAATTAAAAGCTTGAGTAGGTAAGGCATGGTTTTGATGTTTGATTGTTATTTTGAGTCAACACCGAGTTTATTTTCAGATAAATGTTTTTTGTTTTAAGATCGATTTGTGCTGTTTGGTCAATGATAAGAAATGAAATATATGTCCATGAATATTTCCTTTTTTTTATTTCACCCATTGTTTACCTTATCATTTTTCTTCTGCTCCTCAGTTTCCCAATTCTTCCTTCAGTACTGCTAACTCATTCAAATTGCGTTTATACGCTTATCTTGAACATCATCGGTACACTGACAAATGCGTGCACTGACTGGACAGGTCCACTCAATCTGTGTGGTTCTTTCCTCAAAAGACCATTTCAGACACAAATCTACATGGTCTTCAAAGATTATTATAATATTATTCTAATTATTGTGAATGTGAGAACTATGTCGGTCATTGATTTATTTATATTTATTTTTGTATTTTTCTCAACGTAATCGTGATCTGGCAGTTTGAGTAATTTATGCGGCCTACTCAAATTTCCTTTCTTTGGTATTGTTCGTCGAATCGTTGAGGTCCTAGAGTCTAAGTTGAGCTGCACGATTACTGACAATTGCGTGCACTGACTGGACAGGTCCACTCAATCTGTGTGGTTCTTTCCTCAAAAGACCATTGCAGACACCGATCTACATAACTTTCACATGATCTGACCAAGATTTTGTCTGGACTTTAAAAGAGACTGTGACCTCTGAGTTTGTTTCGGCCTTTCTTCTCAGAGTAGTCAGATAGGAAATGATAGAAAAACCTCATCTAGTTAAAAAAAAATATGATTGACGTGTATAAGTGTTTGTAAAAACCTACTTACAGAAATAAAATCATTTATCATCAGTTGTTTGCAAACAAATTCAAACACGTTACACACCAAAAAATAAATTCCAAACACAGGTGCCATTATAAAGTATTTCCAATTTAGCACTCACAGGTTTGTCGGCGTAAACCTGTAGTAATGAAATTGAAGGTAATCCAATGGGCGGAGCGAGAATCGAGACGGAGGCAACGGGCCGTAATGCACTCCACGAAAACAGATAAGTGAGTCGAATCCAGTCTTATCCTAGAAAAGTAAAACATGAGAGAAATTGCATCGGCACAATTGTAAAGGTTTAGTTTATCGGGGTTGGTAATACCACGCGTTTCTAGTTCTTTGTGTACGAAATTGGGTTAGTTTGTAAGACGTTCGGTTGTTATTCGGGTATGGTTACCAATTTCAATATTTCTTATCTTTATGGGAGTCTTTTTTGGAAAGTTTTTCCTTGTTTTCTCGGGCTAGTCCTGTTTAGCAAATATAGCAATCCCATTAAATCGTATGAATAAGTGGCCGCAGTATGGTATTTTGAAGCGTTCAGATATTGCCTGGGATGGGACCAAGGATAAGTAGATACATTGAACAGGTATTAAAGTCAGTCAGCGTAGACAATGCTCTAGGACCTAGGAACTAAGTTTAAGTTAGTGTCGTTTGAATGCAAACACGGTAAAACTGAAAGAAATGATATGTAAAGAGGAAAAATAACTGAACCTACCTAAGCTCGTTAAGCTACAAAACCGGACATTTTCTTAACTTTGTTAAGAAAATTTTCTTAACATATTTTTTATTCCAAATACAAATCTCCTAAACACATTTTCTAAATGCAACAGCCATTCCTATTACCATTCCATCACACGAAGTTTACATGAAACCTATTTCGTAATACTTTATAGAAACAGAGTCGTACGTTCATTTGAGAGACAGCCGGGCGTCCATTCAATACGGTCCGGCCAGCAAGATCAGATAAGCTGATATCACAAAATATATGGGTACAGAAGGCTAGCTCCATACAACAAGCGAAAACAAGCGCACAGACACACAGATGCGTACATACGGCGATCTCGGTTAAATGCCAGTCGTGCTCTTGCACTCGTTGTACGTGAAGCTTGTGTGAAAATGTCTATGTTTGCGTTCGGGAGCCAACCTTCTGTATCTCTCTATTTTGTGCTGCTATCTTGCCTCGCCACAGAAACTACACGCAATACAATTTTCCTTTAAAAGCGAATATTCTGTTTCGTTTTTTTTCGGAATAGCTCGGTGATTTTCGTATCTGATGGCTGTGTTACATATGTTGAGGCTGATTTGCCGATGTTGGGTTGAATGTTCGTTGGGAATGGAGTTTTGTGAAATGAGCAATACAAGATAATTTTGGGATATTGCCATAATATATAAAATATGAAGTAGTTTTTTTTTTTGTATTTCTTAGGCTGATGTTTGGCCACTTATATTTCACCTGATAGTAGCGATAATGCTTTTGAGGAAGGCCCACGCTTCTTGAGACTTGAAGACGCTAACGCAAAACACACATTCCGGAAAGGATGTTCATAAAAAAACACAGGAATTTGGGGATTTTTAAAAATAGATCCTACAAATTTGCATACACTATGAGAGAGTTTTACAAAATTAGCACTCCATGGATTAAGTAAGTCACAAATTAGGTCACACACCCATTCTCTTCCAGAACGAAAACAAGCGAAATAAAATATTACATACATTCAAGCTTACGTCAAACTAAAACAGGGCACACCATACTGGGCATAGACCTACAGCTATTAAGAAGGCCACTCAAGTAGTGAAATGCAAAGCCACAAAGGGAGCAAGCTACTCAGAGACCACTTACTTGTTCGCTTTCTTGGCATTCTTTCAGCTCTATTTGATATCACTCGGATGTGGATTTTTTTATATACTTAATTTTCGTAATGTGAGGATCTTGTTGGGGTCAAGATATCGTTTGTATAGACTGTTCCAAAAGTTAGTGATGAAAATATAAACAATAGATTTGGAAAACGTACCTGTGGATTCCAATTTGTAGTGATTCCTACAAATTGAGCTTGGATTTGATTATTTCAATACTTAAATCCGATATTCTAACTTAAAATCACTGTAAAGATGTTTTTCATTTGATGATTAAGGTTAATTTTGTAACCTTAATTTTCGTCGATAATTTTTCAATCACAATTTAATAATGTTATTCAACCCTTCGTTGTTGGAAATATTGTTGTGATATAAAGCTGAAACCTTCTAAATACTGATGAATGTATTGCTAATTCCCTTTTGTGGGTGATTTCATGAGAATTTAAACAAACTTTGATCAGCAAAGTTTGTTTACACTTTCATCAGATACTTTTGGAACACACAGTTTGTATGTTGACGTATGTTTTGTATATGGGGGGAGTGACGTGTTTGACTCCCCCCGCGACGTCTAAGAGGTAGGAGGGGCGCGCGTGGAACACTACGCGCCGCCACCTCGGGACCTGATGTGTGGGGGCGACGGACGTCCCCGAGTCTGTCGCCCCTGGACCCATTTAGGGGGGCTGGAAGAGGGCATTTTCTGCCCTCCGCCTTCGCCCGGTGCGCCTTCTGCGAGCCGAGTGGAAGCACTGCGACCCTTTTTTTTTTCCGGGGTGGGAAATCCTTATGGACGTCCGCCGCCGCAGGGCGGGCGGCGGGGTCTGTCAGACTCTTACTGACTAAAAACCACCCCAGCGTACCATCTCACACCTACGCCGGGGGTCGCAGGAACGTACGATCCTTCCGCAACCCCCAACTGGTGCCAGCCCGCCACTGCGGGTCTCTTCGGGTCTGGGGGGGGGGGGGAGTGAGGTGTTTGACTCCCCCCGCGACGTCTAAGAGGGGCGCGTGTGGAACACTACGCACCGCCACCTCGGGTCCTAATGTGTGGGTAGCAACGGACGTCCCCGAGTCCGTCGCCCCTGGACCCATTTAGGGGGTCTGGAAGAGGGCGTTGTCCACCCTCCGCCGACGCCCGGTGCGCCTTCTGCGGGTTGGGTGAGTGGATGAGATCTCCCTCTCCCTTTCCGCAGCCTCCCTCTGCGAGACGACTGTTTCGCAGAAGGAGACCACCGCGTCCCAGGACTCGGCGCTGCCGACCATCGATACGACTACGGCCGGCAGCGACAAGTCACTGCCTAATTCTGAGATGAGGGCACGTCGTGACTCCTCCCAAGAAGCACTGCGACCACAACGTACAACTATCCTATATCATTTCGGTTAAGATGCGGCAACCCCAACGAGTATCACCCATAGATATGAATATAGACTTAAAACTTAATAAATAATTATAATGTACGTAACTAGTATCTTAATTTTTTCAATGGTACGAATCTAGGCTGGTCATTTAAGGCATCGTAAGTCGCAAAAAATTGCACTGCACTGAGTTTCTGGGATGTTGTTAGGATAGATACCAGCGGAGCTATTCTGTAACAATCTCACCGTGATAACTTAGCTGAAGTGAGCTTGAAGTAAGTTGTCGATAGTGTCAATCCCTAGCATCAGGTGGAATGATAGCTCACTTCACCTAAGTTATCACGGTGAGATGGTTACAGAAAAAGTACTGAAAAAGCGAGTTTGCAGCTTCTAACGCAGCACGACTGCGTAGTGCTCGAAAAACCTCGAAATTTTCGTACTTCTTTCAGTTTTTGACTTATAACTTCTAAAACGTGCATCCTACGTATAAGTCACCCAGTACATTTTTTGAAGTATGCAAAATGTAGCCATAGCTCTGTAGTCCAATCACACTCGAGATACAGCACTTTTGTGCCTGCAGTAAACGTAACTAGGCCAGTGCCTAGTTACGTTTATTTCGCGCATTCGTGCTAAGCCTTACTCCTTTGGTCTTCATAGCTGGCGACCACCATATCTGTATCTGGAGCACTTACCTGGTATAATGCCACATGGGTGGTGTCCAATGGTAGATAAATTACACCTCACTGCGATCACCAGTTTGCCATGGTGGTCATGGCGATGTCCCTTGCTACCATTCTTCTAAGATAGAAGACGATTATGATGATGATGAGCTGATGATTTGTTTTACGATTGTAAAATGATTTTATGGAGTCTGTAATATGGGACTTTTTTTACGTTCGCTCGGAATAAAGATTTACAACGAATCACACTTAATTACATTAAGTTCATTTGCATTTTAGATATTATAATTATGTCAAAATAAAGTTTAATTTTATCAATGATAATTGTTACAATATTTTATAAAATAGTTTAACATGTGTGTTATAAAGTGCGTTGGTGTCTAATCACTGTAGGTACAGTACATTTTTTATACGGAAATTGTTTGATACCTCTGATCCATAACAACTAGAAGTCGTTAGTGAAGTTAGTGTATGTTTACACTGTTTTAATAGGCGCCATAGTCTGCACAAAACACCCAATCATAATGTTTATTGCTTTAAGACTAACATCTGAATGTCATGTATCTGTTTTGTTTGTGTTGAAATAAAGCAATCAATATGGTGATCTATCAAATAGTACTTACTACTAAACAACACACAACAACTAACCACATACAACTCACTTAAAATAATGAGAAATTTTGAACAATCTCGGTGTAAAATATCTTTTGCATTCAGAGGTATTTATACAGTAACATAGACATCCAAACCCTCTCCCCGTACCTACCTAACTCTTTACATAACAAGATCACGAATATAAAACTTAATAACTAAAATGATTAAAGTCATAAATAATCTAGCAGTTTATCCTTTTAATGAAACAGTTTCATTAAAATATAATATTACTTACAAAGTTTCATTCTGCTGCACTACAATACAAAAGGGAATAAAAAACGGTAGCTATTAAGAATGACTATTGGAGAGACGAGCTTGATACCACAAAGAATAAGACGTTTTCCATTGCTACTTTGTATAATAACAGAGATACGGTCTGAAGTTTATTTGCAGCAATGAATAATTAATTTATATTTCGTTATACGAGGCTACTGACTGTTACATTGTATGTAATGTATTCAATTTACATGATAGCAATAGTTATACTTGGTTCGACTGGCCTCGACTTCGTTTGTGATAATGGCATCTACAGAATGTTGCATGTTGTTACGAATACACAAATCGACGTAACAATGTAATGTTATATAGAGTTTAACTTATGTATATTTTGATGAAGGAGTTTGCAGAAAATCAGCTTCCAAGTTTTGATTAAAAAACTAAGTGTGGATTTCACCGATAAAATTGAACGCGACCAGATTTTTGCCGCGTTCAAGACCTGTCTTTGTCAATATTCCATAACAATTTTGACACTTGACAGCTCTTCTGAACGCGGTTTAGAAGTGCTGATCGCGTTAAAACCCGTTAGAATATTTTAACATGAATTATTTCTAAGCACAATGTCAACCGGGGGAAACAATTAAAAGTCCTCAAAGCAATGATACTCATCGAAACTTAACACACTTTAGTAATATTCATGGCGTGCACACTTTAGTAAATTGATAATGTTAGTGAATGAACTACGCAATTCAGTTTATGTGGCCGCGACAGCACAATTGGGTACTAGGAGTAATATTCGGTCATATTGTTTTACATTTCTATTATTCTTCTATTTCAAGTTTATCCGTTATACCTAAGTACAAAATGCCGCTTTCAAATGTGATCAAAAGCAAAAAATATCAGACTATTCATTTTTTGTTTCTATATTTGTTAGACTCTTAACGGGCTTTTTGCGTTGTAACAAAAATATTTTGCACCTTCGCCTGTTTTTCAAAATATTTCAAGCATTATCGTACTTTATAATCGTGATTTATTTAAGAAACGAGTATTGAGTGATCTGTATAAGGCAGAAATGATTACAAATACTTTTATTTCTTTGCATACTAAAGAGGAATACGTGACAGGATTTTCTGCGGAGCTTAATGATTATTATTGCCTGGGATTCTACAATGATTAAACATTTACCGTACATTCTTATATTTATAACAATACCAATTCATAAGTATAGCATTTCACCCAGACGATTAGGTATCAATATAGTCTTCTCCATGATTTGTTTTATAGTTTTTCGTTCATGTCATGTTGCAATGGACATCTTACGATAATTATGTATATCGTAAAAATAACCATTTTATAAAAAAGAACTGAAAAGTTCAGAGATAAAGAACTTACTGATGATGATAAATAAGCTCGCGTTAAAACTTTTCTTGATAGTCGTATGAAATTTATGAAAATTTTGATTCAGACAAGACAACTAGGAAAAGTAAAGGTACGCACCTAATGCATAGTTTACACTAGTTTAGTACTAGCGTATATAACCTCAAAATCTTTGTTTTCTTTTTAAATAAATGGTTTCTGCAATTTGTCCGTCATTAAACTTCATCTTGATGGGCTTAAACTTGTAATTTAGAATACGCAAAGTAATTCTCCTTCGTTGTTGGTTTTGAGGCGAAATATGTATGGATGCCGAACAATCTCCTCTAAATTCAAATTTGGAATTGTGGTACACCGTTGTATATGTTAAACTGCCAACTATTTATTGGCGTATTTTTTTAATGATATCAGTCTATATCAGTTCTCTTTTTTATTTAGATGCCGCCTAAATAGTTCTTGCAGTACTAATTCGTTTTTCGACGAGAAGTGTATGTATACTTGAAATTTTGATATATCTTTAAATAAAAGAGCTATGATGACCTTCATTTGTAGTAAGTAACAAAAATAGTATAATTTTATGTCGCGGGGGGTCAAACTCCCCTCTTTCAGGAGTAGCTAGAGAGGCGCCACGGCGTCCTCACCTTCCGCCTGACGCAGGTCCTCACCGGACACGGTTGTTTCGGGAGGTTCCTGTTCCGGATAAGGCGGGAGGAAACGCCCGGGTGTCACCATTGTGTGGATCGCCCGGAGGACACGGTGGAGCATACAGTGGAGGTCTGCCCGGCTTGGGCGGAGCACCGCCGTGTCCTCGTGGAGGCGATTGGCGGTGGCGATCTCTCGCGTCCGGCCTTGGTCCAGGCCATGGTACGGAGCGAGAGGGCTTGGGAAGCCGTCATCTCCTTCTGCGAAGCAGTAATGTTCGCGAAGGAGGAGGCGGAACGCGTGAGGGAGAGGCAAAATTTGCGCCCTCACGCCCCTGGCCGCCGCAGGAGACGCCCTGGGCGTCGGGAATCGCAGGCCGATTCCCGACCACCGTAGGCGCGGGCTTGCGAACGGCGAGTAATGGGCAGCTCGCCGTTCGATAAGGACCAGGCCCGGGTCGACGGCGCGTTGTGTTCCACGCGCGCCTCAAAGAGATGTCAGCACCAATGACGGGGTTTGCTAGGACCGATGCCTGCTAGGGTTGCGGAAAAGTCCAAGAGGGTTACCGTGGCCCCTGGCACAGGCAACTGAAGGAACACGGGTGGGTTTTAGTCAGTAAGAGTCTGACACGCCCTCCTGCTCTGCCCAGAGCGGGAGAAGTTATTTGATGATTTCCCACCCACAAAAAAAATAAAAAAGGGCTCAAACTTTACGTTCTAACTTTATTTCGATTTTATGCAACTTTGAAAGTCTATCTGCTAGATGTATACGATGTAACGCACCTCCCTGGCACTCAGTCTTGACGAGATTGAGATAGACCTCAAACAGCATAAACATGAAAAAGCCCCGGAGGATGACGGAGTTAACTCAGAGCTCTTGAAAGCAGCAGGAAGACCTGTACTTCGAGAACTCTGAAAGCTGTTTATCTCTGTTCTGAACGATGGGAGAGCTGCAAAGGCATGGAACAGAAGCATTACTGTATTATTCTTCAAAAACAATGAAAAAACGCTCCTTAAAAACTACAGGCCCATATCGCTTTTGAGCCGTATCTATAAGCTGTTTTCGAGGGTAATCTCGAATCGTCTATCGAGAAGACTTGATGAGTTTCAACCTCTAGAGCAGGCGAGGTTTCGATTGGGTTACGGGACCATAGACCACATCCACACAGTGCGGCAGGTTATACAGAAGACCGAAGAGTATAACCAGCCCCTGTGTCTTGCTTTTGTGAACTATGAGACAGCCTTTGACTCAGTCGAGACTTAGGCTGTGCTTGAGTCCCTGCAGCGATGCTAAGTGGACTGGCCATACATCGAGATGATGAGATTCTTGTATGACACCGCGAATATGTCTGCTCAAGTACTGGGGTACCGTTAATAAGTAAAACATAAGTAGATACATAATTCATTTCTTATTGATGCTACACAAAACAATTTTGTAAAAAACTGATGAAAATATACTTCATTTGAGCTTGAAAGCTAAATTTATTGCCAAGTTGTTCTTAAATCGTTACGAAATCAAACACATGTGATCGTTTTTTATGACTTCTACTTCGTAAAAAAATATGAGAATGTAGGTATTTTTACGTCGTAAGTTAAATTACGTTTCATTTAAAGATAGATTGCTTTTGCTGTAAGGGGCATTTATTCAATAATTCTGTGAAAAAGATGTAAAGAAATGTTATTTATGTTTAACGTTTGTGGTAAGGTACAACTCATGGAATTCACTATTAGTTACTTCTTAAAGTCATGTTAAGGAGTAACAATAATTTGTCCTTTACTACTAATAAATGTATTCACGGATTGTTTTTTCTGTTGTTATGGTCACTTTTATCAAATATTTTAATTAATGATAAAAAGGTTGATGTTCAAACAATTTTTGGTTTCCAGAACTGAACGTGGCACCACAGGCGGTGATGATCCACATGAGCACAAAGAAAATACTAAAGCAAGCAATCAGAAGTCATACGTTTAAAGTCGCTCAGCGAGCTATGGAGACAGCTATGCTAGGAGTTTCTCTGAAGGATAAAATCCGAAACGAGGTGATCCGCCAGAGAACCAAGGTAACCGACATAGCCCAAAGACTAAGCAAGCTAAAGTGGCAATGGGCTGGTTACATCTCTCGTAGAACCGACAATCTTTGGGGAAAACGAGTTTTAGATTGGAGACCGCGTTTAGGCAAACGTAGTGTGGGACGCCCACCGACCAGGTGGACTGACGACTTGCGAAAGGCGGCTGACAGAGATTGGATGAGGAGAGCCGAAGACCGGGCTAGTGCCGTTCACTAGGAGAGGCCTACATCCAGCAGTGGACGAATATAGACTGATGATGATGATGAAGCAATCAGAAATCATCAGACGATGAATTTGAAATATTCCTCACTAACCACACGAGTAATATTAACATATTCAGAGAGCCACAAATCAAGGAAACGTCAAACTCTTCTAAAAGGCTTGACCATACGGATTCAATTCTAGGCGGTATGGTACTTCTGTAACTTGAAAGAACGAATATAACATTTTAACTCTAGCCATTCCTTTTTTACAGACATATTCAATGATGTTATTGGTGTTATTACATCGAGCAACGCAGGTCAACAATTATTTATAACACCCGCAGGCGTAGCATGACGCTTTCTATTTAAAGAAAATTAAAAGAAAAGAAAGAAATTAAATTTATTCGACCTGGGTTTAAGCACACAATATTACACAAAAACAGACAAACAGTACTTAACATACTATTGTGTGCCTCACGGCTGCGCCAAATAGGCCCAGTTCAGCATAAATGCCAGACAACTAGTGCCTGACGAAGAATAGACATAGCTTTTTCTGCTTTTTCTATACAAAGTGACATTTCGTTAATTCATTTTTGACATCGCACCGTAGAAATCCTTCTAACGGGTGATTCATTCGGAGTTACTTTTTCCAAAACTAAAAAAAATATGAATAAAACAAATTTATCGGGTAATCTTTATTAGGTATAATACAAAAGAACCATTCCTTACATCTACTTTTTAAAGCAGACTGACCTACCTAATCGCCACCGATTTAGTCTTTGGGCTCTTGAAAAGCTTGCAGAAAATCCACTGTTTTCAACGAAAATTTTGTTTAGCGATGAGGCACATTTTTGGCTCAACGGATATGTTAACAAACAAAATTGCCGTATTTGGTCTGAAGAGCAACCTGAAGAGATTCAAGAGCTACCATTACATCCAGTAAAACAACAGTTTGGTGTGGTTTATGGGGTGGTGGAATCATCGGTCCATATTTCTTCAAAAACGAAGCCGGCCAGAACGTCACTATCAATGGTGACCGTTATCGTACCATGTTATCGGACTATTTGTTTCCTGAAATTGAAGCCCGTCATCTTCAAAACTTTTGGTACCAACAAGACGGCGCCACTTGCCACACAGCACGTGAAACCATGGCTTTGTTGCGAGAAAAATTTGGTGAACAGTTAATTTCGCGTTTCGGACCAGTCAGTTGGCCGCCTAGATCCTGTGATATCACACCCTTAGACTTTTTTCTGTGGGGTTATGTAAAGTCCAAAGTTTATATGGATAAGCCGCGTACGATTGATCAACTGGAAGCCAACATTACTCGCGTTATTCGCCAAATACCACTGGAAATGCTCGGTCGGGTCATCGAAAACTGGAACTCCAGAATGGACCACCTTAATCGCAGTTACGGACAACATTTGAAAGAAATAATCTTTAAAAAGTAAATGTAAGGAATGGTTCTTTTGTATTATAATAAAGATTACCCGATAAATTTGTTTTATTCATATTTTTTTTAGTTTTGGAAAAAGTAACTCCGAATGCATCACCCATTACAATATGGACAGAGAAAATTTAGCTATAAAGCATGGAAAACGAAATCTGACAGGTGATAATTTAAGATAAAAATGACAAATAAAATAAAAAAAACTAAGATTTTCATAAAAAGAGAAAATTCGTTATGTGAAAATATACAGTTTTCGATGTAAAAATAGTCAATAGTAACTAAAGGATTGCTTTTCAGCGGTAACAGTGTTCAAATACATATAAAATGTCAGTTATATGAGTGTCATACGATTTCATACTTGAAAACATAGATTATAACAAGAATGGTTGGGCACAACAGCTCTTTAAATGCTAACTAAATATACAAACAGAATAATTTTGTATGTGTTTTTGTGTAGCAAAATACCACAACAATATAATTAAGGTTGCACGTTTCCTTACCATATTTTCCTTAACTTACGTCAGAAGGGAATACTGTGTTTATCCTAACTCTTCTAAGAAGTTTATACAAATACCTAATTTCCAAAATCTTCTTGCCACATGGGAGTTGGGTTTCTACAAGTGTGTTTGTATGCAACTGTTGTCTGCGCGCCTGTTATATTGACAGAGATGGTGGCAAATGATCTAGATGAAATCCAGGGCTTTATAATAATATAGTAAGAGAACTGTTACTTCACAAAGGTGGCTAGACTAGGTAGACTTTATTTTCCAATGCAAAAATGTAAATTATTTACCTTGTTAATTGAAGGGTATTATTGATTCATCCAACACCCAATGCGAGTGCGGTGCCCCTGATCAGACCGTGTTCCATTTGCTGGAGTGTCCGAAATGTCCGTTCACCTGCACCCTTGTGATCTGAACAACGCCTCTCACAGAAATAAACGTGGCCGTCTTCTGGGCCAAAACAATATAATACAGATGTATGTACCTTCAGCTCGCCGTTCGATAAGGACCAGGCCCGGGTCGACGGCGCGTTGTGTTCCACGCGCGCCTCAAAGAGATGTCAGCACCAATGACGGGGTCCGCTAGGGCCGATGCCTGCTAGGGTTGCGGGAAAGTCCGAGAGGGATACCGTGGCCCCTGGCACAGGCAACTGATGGAACACGGGTGGGTTTTAGTCAGTAAGAGTCTGACGCGCCCCCCTGCTCTGCCCAGAGCGGGAGAAGTTATTTGATGAACAGTGAAACCTAGTAGAATATTAACGTTGATAGGGAATCATCAGGTATGTACTTTACTAGGTTTCCTTAATCTGTGTGTCTCTTCTTGCGATGCTGCAATTTTCGTATTGATAAACGATAAATGATTTTATTTCTGTAAGTTGGTTTGAACAAACACTTTTACACGTCAATCGTATTTTAAAAACTAGATGAGGTCGGCATTTCCTATCTGACTACTCTGAGAAGAAAGGCCGAAACAAACTCAGAGGTCACAGTCTCTTTTAAAGTCCAGACTAAATCTTGGTCAGATCATGTGAAGGCTATGTAGATCGGTGTCTGAAGTGGTCTTTTGAGGAACGAACCACACAGATTGAGTGGACCTGTCCAGTCAGTGCACGCAATTGTCAGCAATCGTGCAGCTCAACTTAGACTTAAGGAGCTCAACGATTCGACGAATTTGACGATTAGTATTAAAGTTACATTATTGCTTTTTTATGTGTTTTCTTATTTATCTCTTTGCACATTCTGAGACACGAATACATAGGGTGTGTCACGATTGTGTGAAATTCACTTGTCCAAAGAAACTTCAACGGAGTACGATCGTGTAACCGATGATTGACCAATTAGACAAAAATATATTCATAAAAGTGCAACTTTCTGTCAAGACAAGAATAAGACTCTGGCAGATTTTTGCTCAAATGGCGCACACACTCGCTTCCCTCGAGCAAAAAGTCCCGTAGGTAATTTACTGAAAACATAAACTGATGCAACAAAACCAAAACAGTTCAGTCGATAAAAGACTAAAACTATTTAGTTTCTGGTGTGCGCCGAGTTTCATTCACCTCCAGCTAGTTTATATCACAGGTGGCTAAATAAAGAACTAAAGACAGACAGCCGCTAACCAATTTCTTATCTTCCAATCCAAAAATTAACGGCTGAGCATGCAATTAACTTGTAAATACGTTCTTTCCCGATTACCCCGTCACTCCAACGTTATCGCAGAGACAAATTACACTGTTCCTACTTTGGAACATCTTGCATAATAATAATTAGAGTTGCAATCTCCGGTTGACTCCCGCTACATACGATCGTCTGATAGCTTGGCTAATTGAAACTTGAATGCGCTGTTTATCTGCGCAATTTCTAGCGAAACACTTATAAAGTAAAGAACTCGTTAGCTATGTTTTAGAGAGTTTCGGTTGAGTTTTTCGTGGAAAATAAATTCTAAACGCAAGTAATCAGATACTTTAATCATTCACTCGAATGTTCATTTTTGTTTCTTTCCACGTTCACACGACATCAAACAAATTTACGTAGAAAGTAACGTTCATCTGCTCGTTAAATTTTTCGATCATTCGATTGGCGAGTGCCGAAATCTAACATCGTCGAGTTGGTTCACTAATGAATCCATCACAAGTTTCACCTTTGTTTCATTTTGTGGTCAGACGTTTCTTTTCCAATGAAAAACGGCCGATTGAAAAAATAATAAAGACAACATAAGCGTCTGCGCTATACATTTTTCAGGTTGTCTTTTGTTTTTCATATCGTCTTCTAAATAATTAAGGTATTCATAAGTCTTATACACGTACCTTTGCATAGTTTATTTTCACGCTTTAGCATGTTCCATGTACAGGTTTATAAGGGCTGTTTTAGAACACGGATTGTTAATCGTTTCTCTTTTCTAATTGTTTTTATATTATATACTAGTGTTTTCTAAAGTTTTCGCCATACTACGATTAAGCAATAGCTTCCAAGTTATTCATAACCAGCTCTGTGCCTAGACAAGTAGCAATCGCTTTCAAAGCGTTTCGTATTTCTACAACGACTTTTAACATAATTGTCATAAGCTTCTCGGTAGCTTGTGTCAATTCAATATATTTTTTACTTTTCCATCTGCATCGTTACCGCTAATAGAATGTCACTTTGTCTAGGACCTTATCTCATCTTTGTTCCACTTTCTGGGCAGGCCTCGAAAGTTCATTTTCATAGCAGTTACGTAAACATGTTTTAATAAAGATAGCATAATATTAAATATTAATAAAATATTATTCAATCTTCAGTATATCTGAGAGCTTGACCACAAGAAGCGGTGCTTTCAACACTCTCCTGTTTGCCAATCAGTCGAGGCAGGTTCATAGCAACTATGTATGCAACGTATGGACAGACCCTTATTCCTTAGTCTAAAGGTCACATTGACATTGACTACATTATTATAACGCCCACGCTGTTTAAATATAATTTACTATTTTTATCACAAGGGGAGCACTTACCGCCCTTCGTTTATGAGGTTGTTTATATGTTTGTTTTTTATGTCATAAAGTTAGTTTAGTCTTTATTATTGTTAGAAAAAATTTATTTTTTGTTAGAAGCAAAATAAAACGCTTCCACAGAGATATATACAACTAAATACTTTATGCTTGACTGGAAATCATGTTGCTATGTTTATAGGAGCAACTTCATAGTTCAGTCCGTACCTCTCTCAGTCACCTACTTCTGGAATCATAATTTGACTATATTGTATCTAAATTTGACGGCGCAGCAAGTGGCGCCATTTATGTAACAAAGTTACTGGAATCACCAAAAAGATCGGATAAGAGTGACACTGGCTGGTGACGGTCACTCTAGCAAAGCGTCGTATTGATGGTTGCGTGGCGGCTGTCTTCTGATGAGAGAGTTGATGCCAGGAGAGCCGTTGTCGTACCACTTCCACGACGAACTGCTATATTCCGACATAATCCTGATATTATTGAAGCTGTTGAACCACTAATACAATTACCACTTCTGGTAGAGGCTATCCTGCGCCGTTATATTGAATACACGTATATTATGTAAACACTGTCTCATACAAACAAGTAGTTAGGTAGCTGCTGTCACTAATATCAACTGTCAGTCACCGCAAATGGCGGGAAAGGTTGACAGTGTAGTGGCCCTGCACGAGAGGCTTGATGCGAAAGTGAGACAGTGTAGTGATATAATCAATTAGGGATGACATTAACAGAATTCTACATTGATATTCTATTATATAATATACATATATAATCAGTCAGTATTGTTCACTGCGGAGCAAAGGCCTCCCTTTCCTTTTTCCACTCAACTCGATCCTGAGCCAATATGAAGCAATCCATCCTATAAGCGTAAACTTCTTGCCGCCATGCCGTTGGACGTTTTCAGGAACCCGTACTGTGGTGTTCTTAGCCCACAATACATCTGATATGCGGCAAACGTGTCCGACCCAGTCCCATTTGAGCTTGGCTGCTTTTTGGGTGACGTCTGCGATTAATGTCTTAGAGCGCAGTATCGAGTTCCGTATCCGGTCGGTAAGTCGAACTCCAAGGATACTGCGTTCCATCGCTCGCTGACAAACCTCGAGTCTGGTCTTCTGCTGAACTGTCAGAGACCATGTTTCAGCGCCGTATGTAAGAATAGGCAGTATGTACAAGTTCAGTAATTTGTATTGATGGAAATTGGAAGATCTCCTTTCACAAGGGCTTTCAGCGACCGGTGCGGTGAGCAACTGTTTGTTCTAATCTTGACTTCTAAAATGGCTGTAAATCTAAAAATTCAAAGTAAATGATTGGATTATGATCACGATTAGAAAACGGCCGGTATTATCAGAAAAGAGGACGCTACTGCTAATCCTGTTGCAATCCTTACCATTTCATTGCTATTTACGATGTTAACGAGCATGCAGATAGGATAATATATGACACAAACGTTCAAATAAAAATACGGAGAACAATAACAACATTCAACATTCCAAAAATAACCCAACTTTGGTAAATACTTATCATATCGAAAAATATTTCAAATTTTTGAATATAAACTGCATGCTGAAAGTACAAAATGTATCCCATTTCCTTTCGTTTGAATCCGGCTGCATATAAATGGATTTAACAGAATTGAAAATACTTACTGTGATGGCGAGAACTGAATTTTCAGGATGCAGTCCTAGGGTATCTGATATAATAATGTCCAACGCCCATTTTAATACCATGAATTGTAACAGTTAAATGACTGCGTAACTTTTTGATATTTCTAAACAAACTTCTAAACTAATGTTATATAGAAGTAAAATTGTTATTATTTGTGTAAGACGAAGTACTGAACCGATTTCAAAAAGTATTTCACACACACACACACACACACCACACACTACACACTCACACACACATACTCACATACACTACACTTTGCCGAGTGCCCTAGGATTTGTTCTATAGTATAGTTGGCTTCCACGCGAACTCATTTGCCGGCAAAAGTTAGTTTGAAATAATTGTGTTATGAGAGTAACTACCTACAAACCTGTAACAAATCCTCTTCAGAGTACGACTCTTTTCTCATTCAGCGAAAAGAATCAAGCATTTTCAAGTAATTCCAGATGTTGTCCTTAATTGGAAATCAATGGGTATCCAAAATTAAATAAGAAAAGACATGAATAATGGGAATGCCGAATAGTAGCGTGGTCGACGAATAAATAAACGAAATCATAAATAATCAATTATGGAGATTTTTTTTTTCCAATGAATATTTAGGTACTGCGGATGACAAATTCTTGGAAGGACGACCAATTCTTGACATGGCGATCGTTACATAATTAGAAAGACCAGCTATTACTTATTCTTACTATATTATTACTAGTATATTATTTACTAACCATAATAATATGGTCAGCTTCACATGAAAAGGTTTTTCACACAATGTCATAAAAAACGGAGCCGCATATTTGGCCTATGATTGAGCCGTTTCCATATCGATCGGCAAAAGACACGAACATCGGAAATTCTAATTATATGTTCAGAAACAAACCCCAAAATTGTTCCTAACCCGATTCATGACTCAGCATCAAAAAAGTAGGACATCGAATTAATTCGAAAAGGCTCGAATGAGGGGCTAGTGTAACATGAGCCCCTTCGGACCCCGCGGGGGTATAGAACGCGGAACAGAGTATGGTTTCTAAAGGGCAATGGGGGGTCTTCTTAAAATTGTAGCTGGTGGCAAATGAAGCTTGACGCGTCAATGGAGTGCGAAGTGTAATCAGTGGAACTACGCTATGTGCTTTACGCACATTAGCACATTCTTGATAAAACGACGCTATTTCTCAAAGCTCTTCGATTCGGATTTTATTGTCAGCTGAGGTAAAATTCTTTTAGATCAAAAGAGGTTTTAGGTGTGAGTTATTCGGAAACCAGAACTGAGTAATGTTTTTCTGGTAGGCACAGGTAGGCTGTAATTTTACTTTGTTTTTTTTTTTGTGTTGACAGAGAATATGTTTGATACGTTATTTTACTGTTTGTAACTGGGCAATCATCAGAGTTGTTTCAATGCATTTAATCATTTACTAATATTCTTGTGTAATAATTTTTTGGGTGGGTACATTAGTTTATGCACGCTCTGCAATATTTAATATAATATTTATTAAAAGTTTAAGCACAAGTAAAAAAATACTGTACAAAGGCGGACTTAATGCCTGAGGCATTTACTACCAGTCAACCTTAGGGTGATGCAGAGATAAACAGTGGCAGGTGCAACATACGGGATAGATAGCTCGGAAATGACTATAAAATACAAGAATAAATGCTAATACATAAATACATACATATTAACAAAATAAACCTTGGTCAGGAGAAATAACGATCGGTAGATAAGAAAACGAATCCAGCAACTCAGCGCTGGGATGTGCAATACCTGCGGATTATTAGAATGTATGTCATTTAATAATATTTATTCAAATAATTGGTTGTATACGTAGTTGTGCTGTATTCTAAGTTCTTACTATTTATTTTATTTTATTTTGTTATAGTATCAATCATTGAAGCTGACTAGGTTTCCGTACGTCCTTTTCGGGTAACCACTGAAAATCAGCGCTATGCTGTGGATCCCCCATAGCACAGCATCATGCTGAGTGGAAGCCTTCTTGTCACATTCATGATGTGCGGCTGTCGACTATTTCTGTTTTGTGATCGTGATTATAGATATTTTTTGTTTTTATTTTTTTCTTAATTATTAGAGCTAATTATCTTTTTTGTATGCACGTGTTTCTGTGACAAATAAACATATATTTCTTTCCATTTTTTTCTTTCTATTTAACTCAACCTATCACAGTTTACTATTAGATAAATATAAGCTTCTCTCAATTTGTGCCACGGCACCAGCCTCTTCGCTTTTCGTATTATACTTCTATAAATTCCACTCTTAGGCTTTTTGAAAACCAATGAATACAGGAATCTGTAACCAATTTAAACAGCTACTAACATTAAACCTGTTACAACAGTAAATAAGCACTTAAACATTAATTCACATTAACCCCCCTGGACAAAGGTCACTCGGTTCATGACCATTGTACTGTTCTGTAATCGGCTTAATTACGAAATACCTGTCCAAGGCAGTGTGTCTTCTATAATTGGCATATAGCCACAAGCTTAAAAATGAATTGGTTGTTTATTTGATGATGTTGAGAGACCTTGTGATAGGGCATTGCTCCGGTGTATATACAGGGTTATTGGTAAAACACCAACAACCTCTTAAGGGGTCATTGTACTCATCATTATGAACAACTTTTACTATGGAACCAAATATGAAATCGCGAAAAAAAATCAGCTGGTTCCTACATTTTGACGAGTTCTGCAAGTTCTTGGGCGGCAGTGTCTTCGCATAACATTAAGGTCGAACGATTTATGTGAGCATACAAGTTATTTTTTAATTTTTTTTTTTTAATTTAGAGAATTGTCAGAGATAAGTAAGTTTATGTACTATAGAGATGAAAAATATAATAATAATATATCCAATAGTTTAGTCACTATAGCTAGTGTAAGATTGGCTAAATCCATAGTCGCTACTATTTAGTATGGTGGGATTTATTTGATAATTCCAAAATACTCTTAAGTATTAGTGCTGCCAATGTTTTCAATTATTGTCGTATTGTCGTCCCAACCTTATATAGTATAGTCGCCAGCACATCAGGTTACTCCCCTGGCTGGAGGCTTAGAGTTAGCTCGAACGCACCACAGGATTGACCGGTTAAGCGGTCACGGCCTCTAAAGGCCAACTGCGAGATGCCATACAAAAAAAAAAAAAACATCTGATTATTAAACATCAGATTATACGAAACTACAGATTGTACTTCGGTCAGTGAGCCCAAGAACTCCACGACCTTATTCCACCGACCCCCTTCTTCCATCGGTCATCTAGACTGCAAGTTACCATCCTTACCTTGTTGCTATTCCACCAATTTGCACTAAGCGTTTCTACATGTCTTTTGTAATGCGCGCAGCAAAAGAATGGAACTCTCTACCTGCGTCTGTGTTTCCGGACGCATACAACCTTAATCTCTTCAAAGTGAGAGTGAAGAGGCTTCTTCTGGGTAAGCTCACTCCACCGTCAACACTGTCTCTATCACCACTAACCTAGACTAGAGTCAAGAGCAAACCCATCTTAAAGAAAAAATAAAAAAAAACTGTCAAATTTCTCCAAATGATGTTAAACCTTAAAATGTTGAAAGTTATATTCAAAATCGAATGAGAACATTTGACAGTTTCTGCTAACTTGACTTGCTGCTGTGTGTACCTACATTTATAATAATAGTTCTTTTCACTGTATCCGGCGACAGCGACCCAGACTAATTTTATTTCCTTTCGTGAGCTCTCTGATGACTAACAAAGCAGGTCTGACCAAGTTTGTGGGCTAGGTATTTTTTTATTCATCATAATTTTATTATAAACAGGAACGTGACAGACTGGCAGACAACGTATAGCCTAAACCACTAAAGATATTATCTAAACTAATACTATAAAGAGGTAACTTTGTTTGTAAGAGGTGATCGCTGGAAGTACTGATCCAATCACTAAAATTCCGATGATAGAAAGCTACATTATTGCCGAGTGCTATAACAGGATACGCCGACCAGTGTAGAAATAATGGACAGAGTTATTTGTTTGAGGGTGTACTAAGACAGCGTATTTCTACACCACTCTACCCAGTTTTTGAAGTATCCTAAACTAGAGAGTTAATCTGCTTATTGCATGGAGTTAGTATGTATTTTTTATTGTTATAGCTCCTTGATTTAGAGCTATTGGTTCGACAATTTGACCATTTTATTCTATTTTTCTTCAAATAGTGCCGATGTCGACAATTCTGCCAATGTCAGATGTGATATGAGAAAACGTACGAAGGACGAAAATATAAAAAAAAAAAACCTTAAATCCAACACTAGTTGATTATTAAATAATTGAATTTAACGTGAAACTTGTTGACGAGTATTAGATTAAGATTAGGCAACATTTGACACATTGCATCATTGCGTTTTTGACATTTGAACCATCAGCAGTTTAGAAAGAATTAAAGGCTCATTAACATTGGCCCAGTAATAGAGCAGTCGCTACAGCAGTGGTGGCCCAGTGGTATCAGCCGCGACTTACGAGTTGTAGGTCGTAGGTTCGAACCCAGACAGGTGCTTACTTTGTGTAAATTATTTCATCACCACTGCTCTCAAAACGGCGAAGGAAAACATCGTGAGGAAACCGGCATGTCCCAGAACGAAAAATTCGAAGACATGTGACATCTACCAACCCGCACTGAGCCCACGTGGTGGATTATGGCCTATTCCCTCTCACCGAGAGGAGGCCTGTGTCCCAGCAGTGGGAACATTATAGGCTGATAATGAGTCGCTACAGCTGATGATAGATCTAATTAATGGATCAGTGTAACTTAGCCTTAATAGTTTTTGTCACATCACTAGCCAGAGATTTGTGTTGTGAGAGTTGGTCTGACAATTCCTTAAACAGGCCTTTAAAGGATCTAAAATAGGGTTAAAGTTTATATACGAAGATAGCTGCGGGGATCAGCAAGTACTCACAAAATTCGGTAGATTTCCAGTAAATTTTACACAAAACAACTCTTGTTTGGCCTCCGGAATCCTTAAAATACCCATAGCAGCTCTGGAGCATCTTGTATTACAATGCTCGGTTACAAAGATATTATCTTATTTCTATTAAACAGAGTCAAATTAAATTAGCTAGCGAAATTTCGCAGACGTGATGGGTATCGCGAACTATCGATATCTTAACATGATTAAACAAAAAAATAATTATTTTGATGTTTTTTTGGGGTTATCAAGCGCAGATACATAGTTTAGTCACTTGAAATATCAGTTTATAAATCAGTTTTTTTTTGTGTTAACTTCTTAGATGTGATGGTTTAATATGTGCGGTCGTTGACCCCAAAAGAGTGCATCATTAGAAGGTCAATAAGTTTTTAGAGGATCAGTTAAATATCTCCTACTTATTTATAACACTATGACAAGGCTGACTCATAGTTAGCTATCTGTATAAATAGATTTAAAAACCTGGCAAATCTCTTAGTATTGTATAATTGCTTCTTTTATATAAGTACACATTGACATTGATGAATTTTATACACACAATGACATGAGTATTTACTTTGTAAAGTATTATATTATTTTAATTATTGTGAATGTGAAGATTATGTGGTTTATTACTTTTTTTTTATATTTAGTTTCACGATCTGGCAGCTTGAGTTATTTATGCGGCCTACCCAAATGTCCTTTCTTTCGTATTTTTTGTCAAATCATTGTGCTCCTTAAGTTCTCAGTTGGGCGGCAAGATTACTGACAAATACGTGCACTGACTGGACAGGTCCGCTCAATCTGTATGGTTTTTCCTCAAAAGACCGTTTCAGACACCAATCTTCATGTTCTTCACATGATCTGACCAAGATTATGTCTGGACTTTAAAAGAGACTGAGACCCTTGAGTTTGTTTCGGCCTTTCTTCTCAGAGTAGTCAGATAGGAAACGCCGACCTCATCTAGTTTTTAAAAAGATTGACGTGTAAAAGTGCTTGTACAAAACTACTTACAGAAATAAAATCATTTATCATTAGAATAGAATAGAATAGAATTTATTTCCAAAGTAAGTGTTACATTGTATACCACAACTTAAGACTAAGTATTAATCTTATTAAGTACTTACTTACAATTAGTTACAAAAAACACGCATTTTTACAAATCAATCATGCTTAGCTAGTAATCATTACCTACACACGCTAAAATGATACGTTTTTCTTTGAATCTCAACTACTTAAACTCAAATAAAAAAAAAAAAATGGTGTTAGAATTATGTTTGAACTAATAAACTAATTGGCGGTATACAGATAAAAAATTCTTTACCTTCCGCTAGTCATAGACTGTGTTACGGCAAGGTAAGGATTCTCGCACTAGAAATACCAACTGTATGTTAATTGACTTATGGACAATTATCCAATGTGGGTATATGGTCATAAAGGAGGATACAAAAGATGCGAATGGCTAATGAGTTTGGCGTAAACAAGTAGTACATGCAAAAAAATCAGACAATGACTTATATCAAACCATAAGTGACATTGTTTATAAATCAAACACTTAAAACCACCATGAAACAAAATAATGTTATTTTATGTTTTATATCAAAACCATATCATACTCATACTAAAAAAGGTACTTAATTATCATTGCATAGCACATGTGTGAGCACTACGTACCTGATATAAGCTACCATTTACTGGGTTCGTCTTTCACTGACTTGAATGTGCCCTGGCGGCTGAGAGTATGTCATGCTCACTGAAATGTGTCGCTGGCGGTGGCGTGTGTGATGGACCATTAAGTTCCCTTCAAAATAGTTGAGCGTAATGGTGATGATCCATACGTCATGTTCGTGAACGGGCGCCATCAGTAGGGACTGGTCATCTCTTAGAAGCCACGGCTTATTTAATTATTATTTTTATAATTTGTTTTAATTTATGAACTGTTATTTTAATGTTTTTTTATATTTTATATTACGGATGCTTTTAACTTGCACGTCTTTCTACATCGTTCTCACATGTATAATTTCAATATGAATGATGTAACCAATATTTTCTAACAATATTTTGTTTTAAAAGAGATCATGGAGTTTCTTGCCAGTTCTTCTCCATATGTACCTACTACGCTTTGGCAAGGGCAACTAGCTGCATATTTCTGACTGACCGACCCCTTGACAATTCAAAAGTACCTACATCAACTATCACATAGACAAATAGATCTTATCGTTTTATTACATACAACTGACATTCCATCTGAGGGTGATAAAGCAATTACAAGGTCGACTAGCATAATCAGCCTATAGCGTTCCCACTGCCGGTACACAGCCTCCTCTCTGTGAGAGTTAGTGGGCCATAATCCACCACGCGGGCCCAGTGCGGGTTGACGGATGTCACATGACTTCAAATTTCTGGTACTATGACATGCCGGTGGATGTTTGGACGGTGTTTTTCTTCACCGTTCTATGAGCAGTGATGATGAAATTAAATAAACAAAGTAAAGTGCCTGCCTGGGTTCGAGCTCGTAAGTCGTGCCGATACCACTGAGCCACCGCTGCTCTTAGTGGGCCACCACTTTGACGTCGACTATTCACTCAAGTTTATTTACAAATGAATAAGTAGTATCAGTAAGTACCTACTAAGTAACGATTAATACAAAAAAAAAACAATATAGTATATAGCAATATAGGTACAGTCACACCCAAAAAGAATTATACTCGGACAAAACATAAATTAATTGTCTACAATCTTAGTTACATAATATTGTACCAATGTGTCCCAACAAAACAAATTACACATTCCGTATTTAATTAATTGTAGTCAAAAATTGATGCAATATTTTGAAACAAAAATTGTGATTAAATTAATCAAATTAATAAATTAAATTAATCTTAGTCCTAATAAATATATATTTTTGAGGCTGAATTTACTTTATTTAAACGCGAGATTAATCTCACTGATCCAATAAGCACTAGGACGGATTAAATTAACACGGTGGTTGTTTTGAAGGGATATTCATTAACTATTGTTTATAAATCCATTGGTACCGCAAACACTTATCACTAAGGAATTCACAACAATTAATTAATTTCGAAGTCTAAAATAAATAAGCGGAAGATGTTCAATCATTATACCTATGTTTTTAATTGGTTTTCGCCTTTGTAAGTAAAACGGATGGATTTGAAAATTCTTGGAAGTTGAGCTTCATAATCTGCCTAGGCCGTTCCCAACAATTTTTGGGGTCGGCTTCCAATCTAATCAAAATCAAAAGTAATTTATTCAAACTAGGCTGAGATTCAGCACTTTTTGAACGTCAAAATTACATAAGACAGTCCCCCCAAAACGCCCGCCCTTCACCACTTCCTTGTGCTTTAGCTGGGAAGAAGAAGTGCCGGAACAAACTCCCCAGCAGCGCAGCTGTCTGTTCACTTAGAAGAACTGGATTCTATATAGTATTATGTAATTAACATTAAGAAACACAAAAACATTAAAATTATTTGCCATATGTCAGCTAGCACACGCCA
Organism: Brachylomia viminalis; assembly: GCA_937001585.2. Taxonomy (NCBI): domain Eukaryota; kingdom Metazoa; phylum Arthropoda; class Insecta; order Lepidoptera; family Noctuidae; genus Brachylomia; species Brachylomia viminalis. The sequence goes on from OW443299.2 coordinate 20,638,852, forward strand.
ATATTGAAAACTATACTCAAGCAGAAATAAATAATGAAAACGTAAACCGAACTTAATACATAATAAAAGCCTCCAGGCCTATAGGGCGTGCCCGCCTACATTATGTAATGCTGCATTATGTTTAAATATGTAGCTGTAACTTGAAGTCACTAATGACAAACTAGGACCTTCGAAGTAAAATAAATAAGTCTTGCTGGATGCAGCTGAATACTAGTATTTTACATGGAGAGAGTACCTATCTGACCTCCACAACCTAGTTACTAGGTAATACGATACCCTTTGGTAATACTGGTTGTCAGACTTTCGGGCTTCTGACGACCCGCAGTGGCTTTCAAAGATCCACGAATGACAGCCGGGACCAACGACTTAACGTGCTTTCCGAGGCACGGAGGGGTCTCGGTATGTTAAGATGGTCACCCATCCACGGACCAACCGCGGCAAGCGTAGCTTAACCTGGTTGAACGACCCGTGCGGCTGTTATTACTTAGCCACGAGCCCCTCAAAGTTGAGGCTATAAGTGTGATAAAACTTTTTATGTTTACCTATACAATTATTTTGATATCTTAATGCTTTAACCAGTTTTTCATTTCCGTGAATAAAACTAACATAACATCACACCTGTAGGTACTACCCGAAGGGTTGGGCAGAGGTGTACCTATAGTACACCCACATTTTGCCAGTTATGTTTAAATACCATGTAATAGGGGGCGAGCCTATTGCCATCAACTGGGCATGACTCCGGGTTGCTCCTGAGATTTTCCATATGGAAAAACTGAATAACACTTTGCCCGAGCCGGAAATTGAACCTCATGCTACACAGTACCGTTTGCGCAGATAACACCAATGAGGTAGTCGGTAATTGGTTTCCTTAAAACGGAAGGCTTTACAAATTCATGAAACACCTTACAAGTTAAGTGTGATAAAACCAGATAAAACCTTTTCATGTTCACTAATAAAATTATTTTGTTATCTTCATGCCAAAACAAGATTCTCCATTTCCATAAACTAAACATCCTTATTTTTATTTAATCTACCAAAAAGATTCCATCAGAAGGTCTTTTACAACCATCCATTTACGTCCAATGCGAAAAACTTTCAATACCTACTTACAGTATCCAATAAAGAAGTATTGCTAGTTGTTTTAGGATTAAATAAATATAAACATCAAACCAATCCTCCCCAAGGGATTGGCGTAAACAAAAACAAGTTTCAAAAACCGCGACATCTTTTTGGCTTTTATTATTGAACAGACGTCAATCAGGGCTGCTTGTTTAATAAATGCTATAAACATTGTTTCTCTTGACTTCCATTTGGTGTGCGGATTAAGTTATAAGAAATAGGGATGGTTTACTTTCAAACGTTCGCTGGTATTTTTTATTCACCAACCTGTTCCGAAACGTTGACAAATTAAGTATCAGTTACCAATTTTCGATTTAATCGAAGCAAACAGAAAACACCTCTCTTAAAAACTTGATAACCCCTTTTCAACTAGTTAGGAGTTCAGTTTAGAAAAATCCAAATACACGTTAATTTTACTTTTTGGTCAAAATCATCATTACAATACCAAGTTCGAAATTAATCGGACTGTGCGTTTAGTTTCTTCCATACAAACTTTAATGACCCCTCAACTTCATACGGGGTAGTTTATAAAAACGAATAATGTCAAATTACAGTACATAAATATGTTAATATTCGTACTAAGTATCAAGTTTATGACCCCGAGGCATAAGATTTATCATAAAAACGAAATCCCCCCCCCCCTTTTCACGCTCTTAGGGGTAGAATTTCCAAAAATCCTTTCTTTCGTTATTGTAACAAAACTCTTGTGCAAAACATGCTTCTAACCCAGCGCTCCAGCGCTTTAAATTAAATTAAATTAAATATTCATTTATTTCAGGAAATTATTCCCCTAGAAAGCACTACAAATTAAATTGACAAATATACATTATAAATTAAATTAAAAATTAAATTATAAATTAAATTAAAAATTAAATTATAAATTAAATTAAAAATTAAATTATAAATTAAAAATTAAATTATAAATTAAATTAAAAATTAAATTATAAATTAAAACCATTGCATTAAAAAAATAAAGATTTAAATAAAAACATTCATTCACAGCTTTAGGATGTGTGTTGTCTTTCAGCGAATGAATAAATGAATCTAAAGTTTTCATAAAGTAGATGGTTTATAAACATCAAAAAAAAATCTTTAAATAAATCCAATCCGCTAACTTCTCCCAACGCGCGCCATTCAAAGGTCCGTCCACCGTCGAGCGGCCCCAATAATGGCGTAGCTTACCACGACACTTATTGCCAAAATAAATCATCTACAACCCAACGTGTTGTTCAATCTATTTGTGAAACAACGTTTGTGTCATGGAGTTGTTTTTGCGTTCGTTATGGTTTTCAATCGACTTGTTGAAGAATTTTTCCAAGTGTTGTTAGGTTCAGCTTCTTCCGCAAGACTTAAAAAGTACTTAAGGGTGGAGGCAAGGGTTTTGTTTATTTGCAAATGGATACCTGCCTGTTACCTACACGGCGGTTCATTTAAACACTCTTTCTTATAATTTGGGAGGGGTTGATTGTTGTGGTGATGAACAAAAGCTCCAATAGGGCTGCTTTAGGTGTAGGCAGAAGTTCTTAAACTTCAAATGTGTTTTTTCTGAAATAAATAAATTATTAATAAATATTATTAAACTTGTATCATTATAATATTCAAGGGGTATCATTTAAGCTATTACCAATTTAATTAGTTTTGTGTTTCTTAAATAATAGGGTTTGTCCTCCAAATAGTAGATCTGTCACCAAAATGTAGTCACCAAACAATGCAAAATCAGTTCCACAATAAATCACCTAAAATCCTGAGATATAAGGTCTAGTACCAAATAAATGTTTTTGTATGTATTATAATAGGTGTGTCCTAATAAGTATTTAAGCAAACTAATTTAAAGAGATCACCAATAGTAGTAGTTTTCTTATTCACCACGGATCGATTGATATACATAATATGTCGACGGTAGGGCTTGGTCGACGGAGCCCCGCTTCGCGGGGCTCCTACTTCTGGGTGGTTTATAAAAAAATAACCACGAAGGGGATGGCGGGGTCTCTCGACCCCGCCATCCCCTTCTAACCTAACCTGTCCGAGTCGGGGTGCCCTAAAGTCCAGATTGCATCCAGTTTCTCCTGGTAATTTGTCTCGGGTATCATTTAAGCTATTACCAATTTAATTAGTTTTGTGTTTCTTAAATAATAGGGTTTGTCCTCCAAATAGTAGATCTGTCACCAAAATGTAGTCACCAAACAATGCAAAATCAGTTCCACAATAAATCACCTAAAATCCTGAGATATCAACCTGAGAACAATTTTTGTTTATCTGAGAACGAAAATATTTCGTGGCGATAGATCTATTTATTAGGTGATACAACTTGATGACAAATATAAATTTTGGTGATAGAAAATATAGTTCCCATATTCAAGTCCCATAATAATATATCATTCAGTGTCGTCATGAATACTTCCCTCATTTAATCATAATCTACCTAGCTTTTTCCCAACAATGTTGAGGTCGGCTTCCAATCTAACCAGATGCAGCTGAATACCAGTATTTCAGATGGAGCGACTGCCTATCTGACCTCCACAACAAACGTAACGACTGTCAAGATCCACAAAAGACAGCCGGGATCAACGGCTTAACGTGCTTTCCGAAGCACGCAGGGGTCTTGGTAAGTATAAATGGTCACCCATCCACGGACCAACCGCGGCAGGCGTAGCTTAACCTGATCGATCGACCCGTGTAGCTGTTATTATTTAGCCACAAGCCCCACCATCGCGCAGTGATCAAAAACAAAAACAAAATCCTTTTTCCAATATCTGAAAAATCGATGCGATTCCCATAAAAAAATAACAAATTCATGAGAAGGAAGTAAATTACTGGGAGGCTTGCTGGCGATGAGTTAATAACCTGTCAGTTTTGTGTACACACCCGCGATCTTTGAGCCCGGGTAATTAATTTTGCGTGATTTTCAATATTATTTACCTTTGAACTTATTATTTTATATCGATTGGTGTTTGGTCTTCTTATTGTATATGCTTTCTACTGAGAGTGTTCCTTTTATTATATCTAGAAAGAAAGTAGCTGCATTGTTTTCTTTATGACTTTTATAGTCGAGAAAAATTGCGATTATGGTAAATGATATTTATTTCTGTATGGCCCACTTGCGCGTTCATGAGTTATCCTAAGTAACTTGGAGTTATCAGCTAACACAGGGTTAATCAAATAATTCATATTGCGCCACCGAGGGTTAGAAGTAAACCTATGGTTAAACTTTTAAATATTTAACCCATAGATGTGGGAGAGTTAAGTAGCGTTCATTAATATTTGGTCTTCGGTTCGACCAAAAATTAATGAACAAACAATGAACGTAAATTGTATACCCATCTCTTCAACGTGTAAGTGGGCCCTAGTCCACTTGCACGTGACTAAAAGTGTTTGTACAAATAAGTAGGTTTGTACAAACACTTTTACACGCCAATAAAACATTTCTCAACTAGATGAGCCCAAATTGAGTAAAAAACAAAATTATACTCACCGAACGTTGTTGCCTATCTTATTACTCTGAGGAGAAACCTCAGACTAAGGAAAAGAAAGGACTCGGCATAACGAACAGTAGTTATAGGAATGTGATGTATTTCGACGGCATAGTTACTGACATATCGGCATCTCTTTTTAACTTATGAGGGTAATCATATGTAAAAAAAGGACAACAGTAGTCTTATCATTACCAAAAATTGCAACATTATCTACAAAATATCTCACTGCGGCCGGTCGCCATGTTTTGTCACAGCCAACAAGTACATCCGTTGTCATAGCAACTTGTTTCTTTCAGTGTTTTGAAGAAAATTTTGATATTATAATTTGCGCAGCTCTACCGCAAGCCGCCATCTTTGTGCCAGACTCACATTTTAGGTATGCACGTTTTTTTCGTAGGTATGTCATGTCTATTCTTCTTTTCCTTAGTCTGAGGGAGAAACAAACTCCGAGGTCACAGTTACTTTTATATTTCAGACATTGTCTTCAGCAGATCATGTGAGGACCAAGCAGCTAAGCGTTTCCCAATGATGTTGACTATGGGCAGCCACAATAGTAAGATATAACTCTTTACTACCAATCTATCTTGTTTAAACTCTAATTATATTACATACTTACTGAAATCACCACTATATACATTAGATTAGAACCAGCCAAATCTCCAAATGGAGGGATTTTTAAGCCATAAACGCGGATGGGTTCTAACTACGAACCAGCTAAACACCCGTGCGAGATAGACGCATCCAATTCCCGAGATTTATCTCCGTGTATAACTTAGCTTGAATTTAGAAAGTGCTGGATACGAAAACCTTTTAAAATATTTTACAAAATCTTGATGAGAGTATTGGTTGTCAAATTGTTTTTTTTTTTTACTGAAAATCGTCCTCATTTCAGCCGAAAGACGTCCACTGCCAGACATAATATGACCTTAACTGAAACTGGTAGATGGCAAATCAAAAGGGATCTTCTTAAAAAACGTGTTCTTTGAAATTGTTATTCCGACGAATCTGAATAGTGTCCCTATTCAGATTCGTCAGAAGAAAAAAGTTTGAGAAATACTTATATCTACACAAGAACGGCTTTTAAAATAGAAGCCTACTAAGCAAAATAATGATAAATGATTTTATTTCTGTAATTAGGTTTTTACAAACACTTTTACACGTCAATCATATTTTTTTTTAACTAGATGAGGTCGGCGTTTCCTATCTGACTACTCTGAGAAGAATGGCCGAAACAAACTCAGAGGTCACAGTCTCTTTTAAAGTCCAGACAGAATCTTGGTCAGATCATGTGAAGGCTATGTAGATCGGTGTCTGACATGGTCTTTTGAGCAAATAACCACACAGATTGAGTGGACCTGTCCAGTCAGTGCACGCAATTGTCAGCAATCGTGCAGCTCAACTCAGAACTTGAGGAGCTCAACGATTCGACGAACAATAATATTAATAATCAGCCTATAACGTTCCCATTGCTGGGACACAGGCCTCGCTCTCAGTGAGAGGGAGTGGGCCATAATCCACCACGCGGGCCCAGTGCAGGTTAGTAGATGTCTTCGAATTTTTGGTTCTAGGACATGCCGGTTTCCTCACGATGTTTTCCTTCACCGTTTTGAGATCAGTGGTGATGAAATAATTTACACAAAGTAAAACACCTGTTTTGGGTTCGAACCTATGACTCGTAAGTCGCGGCCGTTACCACATCAATATTCAACTCACATCATTCTTCGAAGATGTGATGAATTCACAAGTTAGTGACGAATTATTGCAGCATCCATAGGTACCTATCCAGTTTCAAAGCATCCAAGAGTGAGTACTAACAATAAAATCCGTCCAAACCATAAAATTTACCGTTTCTCCAATCCGCTGTAAAATCTGTGTTGCATATACAAAGCTCGTATATATCGCATATACTAACATTTTATTATGCATATCATATTATTATCGCCTTTCATTTTATTTGAGTACTTCAAGAAAATTTTGCATAGTTGCAAAGTTATTTTATGTTCGTAGTAAATTATTTTGTTTGGCTTTGCATTTTGGATTTTCATTATTTTGTTTGTGTTTTTATGATGTTGTTTTAAGATTTAATTTATCACTGTGAACCTAAAACGTGGTAAATTAATAGAAATAATTTGTTAATATTTGAGTAATATTTCAATAAGGCGAATAGAAGGGCGAAGTAGGTAACCAGTTACATTCGTGGGCTTCGTAATAATTCTCTTTGTAGTCTATTTTACCATTTCTTTTAATATTTTTAGCTTTGTTTGTCTGCTAGCCTTGTAATTAAATATAAATAACTGGCAGCCGATGACCTTGTGACGACCGCAGGAAACCGCTGGATATGAGAAGCGCAGAACCGGTCGAAGGGGTCATGTTTGGGGTGGCCTATTTTGGCTGAAATGATGATGATAATGATGATAATCACAGTCAGAATGATTTTAAAGGCCTCTACTGCTGGCCAATAAATAAATAAATAAAATATCTTTATTTCAGACCATATCAGTCCATACGTTGTTAGTGGTTAGTAACAGATTGTGCTTATATGCTATGTTAGTGTTATTGGTATTCTTATTTCAATTAAATTTAACATAAACCTATACTTATTTTGACCCAGTGTCTTTGGATGGGGCAGTCCACTCTACCAACAATCATTCTCAGGATGCTGTTCCGAGTGCTACGCAAGCGTTGCAGTAAGGAAGCCGCTTTCTTACGCGTGATGGCGTGACAGCCATCCGTATGAGCTGCAGCAAACATTCCCGATGCACTGCAACGTCGCGGCAACCGCAATAGCATCCTAAAAGCGTTGTTGTATTGTACGCGCAGGACGTTGTAGGCTCGGCTCGTATATGACACCCACAGGCCGCTCGTGTAGAACGACTGACAAAATGCCTTAAATAAACTCACTTTGACGTCTGCCGTGCAGCGAGCAAACCTACGGGCGAGCATATTGCTCCTCACCGCCAACGCCCTGCGCTCGCGCTCTATGTCGCCATCATCACGTAGGTAGGTGACAACACGAGCAAGGTATTTAAAATATATATATTATCCACCACATTGAGTACTACGCCGTTGAGATATACTGGAGTTACACGACGGGGCTGTTGTTTAGGTGTCGTAAAGACTAACACCTCACTCTTTTTTGAGTTGTATTTAAGGCCGTGCACCTCCGCGTACGTCTCGCATATCGTGAGTAGCTTCCTCAGTCCACTCATCGATGGACTGAGCAACACCATGTCGTCCGCGTAACTTATGTTATGAAAATATCACTACAATAACGGGTTTGCGCTGCCCACAACCAGCAAAATCACGCGACCTTCAAATGGTTTTCTGTTAAGTCACTTCCATTCATTACCAAAATAAGCCACAAAAGTTTCCAGAATCCTAATAAGATACCCCTACAGATTAACTTGTGAATCACTACCTACAAGTTTATAATTTGCCTAAAATCAATCACTTCAGTACCTCTATCTGTTTCAAGTTTCAAAGGCAAATGTGTCTCAGACTAAGTACCTACAAGATACTTGTAATTAAGTCGATAACCGAAGGGCCTATCCAAAACCCTCGAAGGCTTGCTAATGAAGGCCCTTAACAAGCAAAGTTTTTTCGGGTACTGGCATCCGACCGGATAAGTCAACTTTTATAAAATTTTAAGATTAGATTATTAATTTCACGATGAATAATCAACCTAGATCAATTTTGAAGAAATTGAGTTGCTACGCTGGTATTTGAATCGATGGAAAGTATGCTAACTCTAACTTTAACCCAGTTAAACATTTCTTTTATTTCGGAAAGTTATGCTACAAAAGACTAAGAGACCAATTGTTTTTTAATGGTGTGTTTAATGGGGGATTACGAGTATTATAAAAACTTCCACTAAATACTGTAGTTGATAATATAATGTTTTAGTGATGGATTTATCGTTTCAAAGAAAAGAAAATCGCAGAAGTAATATCAAATACACAAAATCTGCGCAATCATAACCGGAAAAATCCTTTTAACCAAGCTACACAAACCAAACATGAAGTATTTTAAAATGCTCAAAGATTCCGATCAAATACAGTACGAACTGACTTTCAAGAAAACAGCCAATGGCCGTCCTCGTGTCACCTTCAGTAGCTCCGGTCACCGTCAAGCCATCTTTTTGCATTTAATTAAGTCCCAACCAGTATCCCTTGGGCTTTTATAGGTTCATTTGAGTTTATTTTCAAGGGAAATCAAATTTATCAAATCGCTGAATCAGCTGCATAACACAATCAGCCTATAATGTTCCCACTCCATGGACACAGGCCTTCTGTCTGTGAGATAGTCCACGCAGGCACAGCAATATTTGGTGAATTTCACATGTCCTCGATGTTTTGGTTCAAGGACCTAGTTTCCACACAATGTTGTCCTTCACTGTTTTGAGAGTAGTTGTGATGAAATACCTAATTTACTGGATTCAAAATGTTGTGCTTCAAACGAATTCAATTCTGTAAATATTTAGCCAACGCGCAACTGTTGAGTGGCTGCGTAGGTAGGTAGCTACTCAGATCCCGTGGCGCGGCGGTTTTTAACAATTGATGCACGCGCAAAATTACGTCATCGCCGCTCTAGTGTAAACAATGGGTTTTTCTAAGTATTCGATTGTTCTAATTAAAGCTAAAGCTGGACAGGCCGGGCAACCAGGGTACCCATGGGGCATTGACTGTAGTTTGCTTTTGGGAACGAGAGCTTCCCGCGGGTCATTAGCGGGTAGACCTTTAAGCACTAACTACTAATTAAGCTTTGAAAACTATAGACGACCTTTGCAAATAATACAATAAACATTTAACACACCTTATTTTTTGCCCAGCACCAAACAGCCCAGAAACAAAATAACATAATTAAAATGGCCGTTCATTAATTTCTTGTGAACAATTACATTTCACAGAAGCAGGTGAAGGGCATTCGGTCCACGGAAGTGAGGGTGTTCTTTAATTATGCATGTCAGTTCACTTGTGTTGGTCCACCATCCTGGATGTTTGAGGTATGTTTTAGACATGTAATTATCATGTGTGGTTACTAATAATTGAATACTTCTCTGACCGAGGGTTTTGTATCAGCAGCCGCATCAGCGCATGACCATGAGACTATTTACCAATATACATTATACAACGTGGCGCAACAATGGCGACATTAATTTAACACACGGGTAGGGCTAGTGTATTTACACTAGCCCTACCCGTGTGTTAAATTAATGTAAAAAATTAATTAATTAAATATTAAAATAATATATACCCACTCGTAATAATATATATTCGTAAATTGAAAACTACCGCCTGCGCCACTCACAGTACATCTCAGGCTCTCTCTTTCCTTCAATTCGCCTACTCTTTGTACGTTATTCGTTATGATCGGTTACCCCGGCAAATAACCTCTGCGCTAGAGTTCTTTAAGTACAGGTTGCTCCAAGATGCTATTTTAGAAAATTGTAAATAAATCAATAAATTATAACGTTTATTGAAATTAAAATATGTTCTTAAAACGGAAACGCGAAACCGTATACGTGTATTCAATTAATGTCGCCACGCTGTATAATGTTATGGTCTCATGGTCACACGGTGGAGCGGCTGCTGATTTTTTAGTCCTGAGGGGCGATTCGCGTATGTCTAAGAACGTTCGCTTTTCAATCTCAGTCCAGTTTGTCAAAAAGTCCTATAATTTACCTACGTTTTTTACGTTGATTGCCGCTGAGATGATGCAACGTTTTTTTAGTTGGAGAATTGGTCTTCGGGTACTTACCTAGATTATTTCTTTCTCAGTAGGTAGCTACCGCCCAGATTTGAGGCTAAAAGCTTTCACGTGTGACGGTACTAAGCGGTCGTCTAGCTCACCTTGAGCCGTCAGCTTCACAATCACCCTGCAGGCCGGCTAATCTTTTTCATGTGGGGAAGGCAACTTTCAAAATGGCGCCGTCGTAGCTAGTTTCCAAAACAAGCTGATAATACAGGGCGAGAGGAGGTTTTATTTAATTGTTACGAAAATGTTTCGTTATTGTGTTCCTGAATGCTCCGAAATTGGTGATGTCCACCATTTTCCGAAATACTCTAAAATTTTAAGATTATGGCTTAAAGGTATTCGAGACAAACTTGTAATTCTTTTTTTTTTTTTTTTAAACGTTTGCTCGCACTAAGAATTTCTCCTGTATTGTGAGTGCGTTTACAAACATTTAAAGTCACATACACAAACAGTCAGACCCGGAACAACTACTTGTAGGTCATACAAATATTTAAATCATTAAAAACCGATCAAATCGCTTAAATTAAACATCGTTCGAAGTTAGGTTGGAAACATTTTGAAGTAACTGATTACGAGGAAATTGGTTTTTAACTCTGACACTTTAAATTTATTATATTGATTTAAAACATTAAAATCACCGAAGATAACGAAATAGTGATATAAAACCAAACTCAAAACAAAACTGAATGAAAACGAAATGCAATGAACGAACACAATGACAATTTAGTGAAGGCAGTGGGGCCCTAGATAGGGTCACGCCTTCTACCAATAGTTTTGAACGGCCTTTCCCATTCAAAACAATTTTCTTTCACATAAACCTACATGGGCAAGCATGCAACTTCAGGAGTTAGGTGCACAGTTCCAATTTGTCGTTTCCTATGGAGAAGAACCGGCAAGAAACTCCACGGCAAATTTGCCACGACATATCCTAACAGTCTCGTATAGATTATGCCAATATGGAAAAGAAGCAGAAACGAGTATGTTTTGAATGATTTAATTTGACATTCTTTAGACAAACTTTGCTGTACACCTTAAAAATAATTCATTACTACGCACCAAGCCGCAATACAAAAAAAATTAAGTCTCAAAATTTAACAAAAGTTTAATTAAAATCATAATTCGTTGGGAACACCAGGCTCAATATCAACCAACGTGCAATGTATAAAAACTCGTTGAGTTTTCAATTATACTCCGAAGTACAATGAAGACGTTCTCGCCTGTCCCGAATGATGGAGGTCGATGTGAAAACGTTGTCATAGAACAAGAAATTCGTGTAGATATGACTCTTGCATTTTTATTTTTGTGCGTGTGTTGCCGCCGTCAAAATAATCACCGCTACCGCTATAACGTGTACTTACCATTGTGTCTATGGACTGTAGTTTTCCGTTAAGTCATCGAGTTTGTCATCTGCACCTTCTAACACTTTCACAAACACTTTACAAAAACCACACATACACAATCACCCGATACATCCTTTTTTGTTTAAGTATATGTTTTATGACAGCTGCGCGCACAGATTATCAAAGGCGCGTGCGTCGTTGGCCGGAATGTTAGGATTTTATAAATATTGTTATTAAAAATTGTTTTATCTTAGCGTTTGCTACACCGCTTGACGACATCACGTCAGCGCCGGCTGTCGCACAAAACCAGCGCTGAGGCTCTGTCTCGCATGGGGTCGTAGCATTACGCTGAGTGATGGCCGTTTTGCGTGGATGTGACGCTTATTTTCCCCCGACTTGTTCTTTTTTGTGTATGTGTTCGTTCTCTGCGTCATGTTTACCGCAATAAACGTATTTTTTTTTTCTAGTCTATCCAATCAGTAATTGTGTAAAGCTAGAGCTTCATAAGACTACGGTGGCCACCACATAGCGTCCACAATTTACCGTAGAATGACGTAACTGAAACATTATCTAAGAAAGTAAGTTGGTGAGTCCTTAGAGGCTGTTCTTTAACACCGGTAATTAAAACCCCGGTGCCGTCATTTTCAAGACGGCCGTTATGTAGCGGCCACCGCTATCGTGAGAAATCCATGTATTACACACGCGGAATGAGAATATCTTCCATTTTATCAACTAATCAATGAACATTGGTTCATAATGTTTTAAAAAATCTCTCAAGTCCTTATACTACACAAATGACGCACTGCATAAAGTAAAATTTTCAAAATAAAAGTTATTGCACTATCGGGTGCACGAATCAAATAGTCCGAATATTGAACGTATCTTACGCCCTAGAAATGCTTAATGGAATGTGAATTTAGAATGCGTTCAAAGCGGGAGAATCGCTTCTATACATTCATAATCTATGATACTTTTTGACTAAGAAAATAGTGGAGGTCAAATGATTAGGAATGCTTCGGTGATTTTTATTTGACAGCCTTTTTGGATTATTATTTGTTTAATTCTAGAATGAGATAACCAGGGATAACCCATTTGATGGGGTTGATTAGATTTTCAAGTGACGCTAAAGTGTTAGATGGGAGAAATCGTAGCCTGTCCCTGGTTTGAAAAGCTTGACTCAATTTATTTTGTTTTATAATATTTAAATAGCCTATTGCATTAGTTGCTTTAATAACGATTAAATAAATCGTTTGGGAGATGAACACCTACAAAGCAACTTCAAACAATTCCAAAGCAAATGCTATGGTTATACCTACTTACATTTACATTACTTAACTAGATAAACAACAACTAAATGCTGTGTAAATTACTTACAAGTATATTGCTTTCATGTAAAAGGTCCGTGGTGTTACGACACTCACAAGAAGATTATGTGAGTAGGTGGCACTACATACACCCAATCAAATTATTCAAACGACGAAAATCGACTGCTGGTACTGTCGTGATTTCCAAATATTATGGGGACTACATGACCTAAACGCAAGTTTTATAATGCCTAAAAGTATATTATGATCCACTGCAGTAAGCAAAAAGCAGAAAAATATATGATATTCTTCAGGATATAATTATGTTAATTTGATAGTGTGTTGGAAACATAATACAACTAAGTATTTTGGTACGATGGAAAAAAGTCCCGAAGACACCTCAAAAAAAATTATTTTACGATTTAAAACCATAATAATATACATGCAATCATTCTGTTTTTTCCTTCTTCAAGCAACATATTAACGTGATAGTGTTTTAATTTTTTAGTCCAATCGATTGATTTTTTGTAAATAGAGGATTGCTTCATATTTTGCAATAAATTACCAGCTTTGTGTCATCGCGCTTCTCTTTGTTTTCTATGCAGTCCGACACTTCGCTTTTGCTGTTGTCAGCCCTTTAATAAGATTATGGTGATTTTAAATAATAAAAGTAAAATTGAAAATATATGATTTACCTCAAATTATTTTTGTATCAGTGAAGTCATGAAGCTTTAAAGTATCTAGTTAGACAGTTACCGAAAAAATACTGGTTTTATAACTAATTAAGATGTTTGGATCATCGCCTAGTCTTCTAAGATAGTTCCGTTCGAGCTTCGAAATCAAAAGGTTTTCTTCAAGAAGTCTATATTGATATTATGCTGAGTAGAAGGGTGGGCGTTTTGGGGGGTCTGTCTTATGTGATTTTGACGTTCAAAAAGTGCTGATTCTCAGCCTAATTTGAATAAATGACTTTTGATTTTGATTGATTTTGTACAATATTGCTATATACCAGGTTTGTATGTGTGCAAGAATTGAAAAACAGAAATGTTTATAATAGAAAAGGGGTTTTCATTTAAATACACTACATCTGAAACAAGTAAAATCATATTATTGCTGTTCATTAATTCGTATCTGGAAAATGTCATTTACAAAAAAACAGTAAACACTAGTTTTCATTTTATTTTCTTCGTTTCCTGCGTACTCAAGAATGGGAGTGTTGACGCCAAAAATATAGCATACTCAATATGACTCATAAAGTCCAAAGGCCTTAAAATTAGCAGTATTAGGAAGAAGCCAGAAGAGTTTTCAATTGATTAGGCTCACAGAGACTGAAGGACATTAAACAAAGCACCGATACCAGTCATGTGTGCATACGAGTCCTTTTATTTTGCTTGGCTAACGTGTCCAATTCGGTTACCGTTCACCATATTCCCATAGACCGGAAACCTTATTCTATAAATAACTTTTATACTCCTTCGCTTCAACGCGGGGTGTTCGGAACATTATCTGATTTTGTTACTGTCTGAGCTAGCTATTTATTGTGGCTATAAAAAAATGCTACAATCAGTCGACGTACTTTCCTCAGGAAATAACAGTATATAACACAGAGACATTGGATACACACGTTTGCTGCCAATGCATTGACGATCTGAGAGATTTTTCTATTATTGTTTTTATATATTGAAAGTCACCTTCAATAAATCACTTCGTGCATTTTCGGTCGTGTTTTTCACGTAAAAGAAATTAGTTTATTTGCTCAGAACTACGTGACTCGTAGCATCGTGTAATTTGCTTTGATAAACACAATAAAAAGTATAAAAACAACTGCGCCTCGCCTCACGGCTGTATCAACAGAACTCTATTGGATCAGACATTCAGAAGAATCCGTGCTAAATCGATTTAGCATCGATAAAAAATAAAAATATTTTTTTTCCTGTCTCCATCCTTTTCACTCCTATAACCCGATGAAGAGAGAAGAAAATTATCTTTGAGGTCTTTCGACAAGCTTCAGGAGAAAGGGCACGCCACGATAGCGGCGGTAAGACCCCTCTTTGAGGAGTGGCTAGAGAGGCGTCACGGCGTCCTCACCTACCGCCTGACGCAGGTCCTCACCGGACACGGAAGTTTCGGGAGGTTCCTGCACATCATCAGACGGGAGGAAACGCCCGGGTGTCACCACTGCGATCGCCCCGAGGACACGGTGGAGCATACGGTGGGGGCCTGCCCTGCATGGGCAGAGCACCGCCGTGTCCTCGTACAGGCGATCGTCAGTGGCGGCGACCTCTCACGCCCGGCCTTGGTTCAAGCCATGGTCCGGGGCGAGGGGGAGTGGGAGGCAGTCGCCTCCTTCTGCGAAGCAGTCATGCTAGCGAAGGAGGTGGCGGGACGGGAGAGGGAGAGAGTCTCCCGTCCAAGCCGCCGCGGTGGATGCTCCGGGCGTCGGGAGCCGCGTGACGACTCCCGGCCACCGTAGGCGCGGGCCTGCGGGCGGTGAGTAATGGGTAGCTCACCGTCCGGTCAGGATCAGGCCCGTGCCGGACGGCGCGTACGTGTTCCACGCGCGCCTCAAAGAGATGTCAGCATCGAAGAGGGGGCCCACTAGGGCCCAAGCCTGCCGGGAAAGCGGGATCATCCATAAGGGGTACCGCTGACCCGGAACATAAAGGGCCAAGGAAGGAACACGGGTGGGTTTTAGTCAGTAAGAGTCTGACACTCCCTTCCGCTCCACCCAGAGCGGGCGGGGTCATTTGACGATTTCCCATCCTCAAAAAAAAAAAAAAGCTTCGGGAGAAAAGCCGCGACGTGGCGCTGGCATCCGCAATACTTCTATAACGTGTGAGAAGGCCGATCGATAAACATAAATATTTGCGTGAGCGCAGTACCTAATCCTCTTAAAACTTCTATAATCCCACACTAATCATAAATATATTACCGCGAACATCAATTGTGAGTCAGTGCAGTGTTTTCGTGAAGAAGGAATCCAGATAAACGCATCGTCAGCCACGAGGTTTGAAGATCGAATCACGGTCAGTCCTAGATCCTTTCATTTCCAAAATCTACGAATCGCTCCTAATCGTAGGTACACGCATCACGTAAAATCATATAAAATTAAAATCCCGCAGAATGATTAGGTATTTTCTCACAGCCGCAATATTTATAACACTAAATAACTCCAACATTCAGGGAGCCTGTAACCGAATCTCAACCCTAAAACAGGAAAACAGAATTCATAGTGGTGTGTAACAAGCAGATCAATACTGAGTTCAAAACGGAAAGTAACGTAGTACAGTCACGGACAGCTCACACATTTATTGTGTATTCGTTGAATTGTGAACCGGTGAATACAGGGCAAATTGGCGTAAAAATAGGGTAACATACTGTATATCAAATTTAATTTATTTAGGATCTGGAAAATAGAGCAAAAATATTTTGTAATCCAGAGGTTTTGCTAGTTTTTTACGTTTTCAATAAAAATAACAACATCAAAAAACCAACTACCTCGTCCGTGTTTTTAGCGGTAACAATCAGCATTGCAGAATCAGTTTCAAATTCATGGTTTGAAATTAAATAGCATAACATTATATTTTTAATCTTCTTAAAACTTGCTATAATCTGTGAAACCAAATTCACTTAGGTACGTAGGTACCTAAGTGAATTTGGTTTGGTTTTGGTCGCCAGCATATCAGGTGAAACGAAACTGTCAAATTTCTCCAAATGATTTTAAACCTTAAAATGTTGAAGGATAAGTTCAAAATCGAATGAGAAAATTTGACAGTGACCTGCTGCTGTGTGTACATACCTACTTCAGAAAACTTTATTTTCACGAGTAAAAATATTAGAACGTGAGCACAAAACTGTAGCTACATATTTACTTTTTCTACCACTTCAGCTTCACTAAAGTTACAATTTATCTAAAAAGTTTCGTTCATGCCTATGAGAATATATTGAAAGTTTGTCCAAAGTGCGAATAACCGTAACAATTTGTTTTTACTTAGAACAAGACGAGGTAAGGGCTAAAAGTTTCTGAAGTAGGTACTCTGCGTCTGCGGCTTTAGTTACGTATGCATTAGTTAGAGGTTCAGTGTTGGAGGAACTGTATGCTTTGTTTACATCAGCCGAGCTATTCTGTAACAATGTCACCGTGATAACTGTGGTGAAGTGAGCTTGAAGTGAGTTGTCGATAGCGTCAATTCCTAGCATCAGGTGGAACGATAGCTCACTTCACCCTAGTTATAACGGTGAGATTGTTACAGAATCAACCGGCTGTTCTTGTTGTACTGCTAGAAAACAAGTGTGCTGTGCATAACCAGCCTATATTGTTCCCACTGCTGGGACACAAGACTCCTCTCTATGAGACGGAGTGGACCCACCACGCGGGCCCACTGCGGATTGGTGGGTGTCACATGTCTTCGTATACTTCTAAGACACGCCGGTTTCCATACGATGTTTTCTTTCACCGTTTTTGAGAGCAGTAGTGATGAAATTAAATACACTTAGTTAAGTGCCTCGCTGGATTCGAACTCACGACGGTTCGTCTCGTCTGTCGGGTCCGATACTGGGCCACTGCTCTCATCGTATGCTGTGACGTCGTGAAATTTTTGAAGGCTCTGTGACTGAGGTGTTTGCTTCTACACTGCATGCAGTGCAGTAAGTAGTTGTTTGTGGACATTGCGTTATTTTTGTGAAATTCTTGTCTGTAAACGCAACTACGATACAGGAAATCATTTTTTTTTCATTGAGCTGTAATTTTGGTTCGAAATTTAAAACTGAACCATCACAATTCTTTCTTTCAATAAGTTATCTCCTTGTAATTTCGAAGCTTGTGAAGTATTCACAGTCTATACAACTCTCCAATACCCACAAAGCTATTCAATAACCCACGCAGCAAGTTAAGCCAGTCACGATCTGGAGTGACCGCCACTATCCACTGGCCAGCCCTTGGGCCCGTCCATTAAATTAATGATTATGTACAAGGCCGAGTCTCCGAACTGTTGTCGTTATTTGCACGTGCGCGAAGACGGTTAGCATGTGTACGGAATGGAGCGGGTGCGATTTGGATGTTAAGTAGGACAAGACATGTGTTTTCAGTGAGGTAGTGTTTTGTTTTATGTTTTGAAAATAGTAGTTTATTTAAAAATCGAAAAGATTTTTTCTGATGGTGTCTTTTTTGTGGTAGCCGGCAATGATGAGAAGAACTTTTGTCCACAAGTGAAGGAAGAAAGAAAGAGCAATAAAAATCCTGCGTGTCTGCAAATCATTGTGAGTAATGAGAGTGTCGATTCCCCTGATGACTGTTCAATTTATTTATTTTTATATTGACACACAACGGAAAAAATTAGAACTATTGTCGTCAAACATGAAGAAATCTCAGATATATTGTAATAGGATTAGTAACAACACCCCACAAATGACAACAGGCACATCTTGTTCCAGGAGGTATTATTATTACCATTATCAGTCACCAATTTAACGTCCACCTCTTCACCCTCAAACGGTTATATCAAAACTTAGTCCTGTCCACACTAAAACCACAGTCTAGGAGTATGGATGTAATCCGCAGTTGATCAACGAGGCGGTCCGTGACGTCACGAGCTCACGACGGCGACGTAACGACCCCTTTCGTTCATGTGACTTGTTTGACGTGGGGTTTGGAGTACGTCATGCAGCGAAGGTAAGTGATTTGTCAACGAAAACTTGCAAATAACTACTACATACTACACATATACTAATAACTATTACATACAGTATTTTTTAATAATATTATTTTAATTATTGTGAATGTGAGGACTATGTCGGTAATTGATTTTTTGTTTCTTTCTCAGTTAGATTTAATCATGATCTGGCAGTTTGAGTAATTTATGCGGCCTAACCAAATGTCTTTTCTTTGGTATTGTTCGTCAAATCGTTGAGCATCTCAAGTTCTGAGTTGAGCTGCACTATTACTGACAAATGCGTGCACTGACTGGACAGGTTTAAACAATCCGAGTGGTTCTTTCCTCATTTCACCGACACACACCGAGACCGAGACACCGATCTACAAAGTCTTCACGTGATCTGACCACGATTTTGTCTGGACTTTAAAACAGACTGTGACTTCTCAGTTTTTTTTCGGCTTTTCTTCTCAGAGTATTCAGATAGAAAACGCCGACCTCATCTAGTTTAAAAAAATACATTGACGCGTAAAAGTGTCTGTACAAACCTACTTAAATAAATAAAATCATTTATGGTTTGAATTGGCACAGAAGCGTGGCACTAACCGCAGCCTAGAAGAATGGATGTAATCCGCAGTTGACCAATGGGGGGAAACAATAATGTGCGAACACATTGATAGACCTAGAGAAATTAATTCTGGCAACCTACGATCTGAGGAATAAAGTCAAGGGTATTTATTTACTTTATTTCATTTGAGTTCACAAAGCATTCTCGTACACAATCATATCACAAAACCGAAACAAATAACTTTTCTATGTTAGAAATGAATGTTAGCAATAACGCATACCTGTAACAACTATTTTCCTTATACGTATCAACTGAGGGGAACAGAATAATTTCCCTTACATGTAAGAGGAAATAAAATTGTGAGCAACAATACCCAGTTGGAAACGAATATGTTACACTACAATTGACGGAAAATTAATGTTCCGCACTCTAGTTGTGGACATTACAAGTAAATTTCTTTTCACATCCCTCACGGGAGTAGAGTGGTTGTGTTTTTTTTCTTTAGTTAGTAATATGGAAGTTCGAGGAACAGGGTGTAAAGTTCACTCATACCTCCATAGAAAAAAGGGAGGATCCTCCGACCAGACGGGTGTCGTGTCTGGTGGGCAACTGCCCGACGACGATTGATGTCGGGACGTTGTATATATGCTAATCGCGCGGTAAACTCTGCTTTCGCGATGCAGGATTTTCGTGCGTCAGTGTGATGCGTAATTCGTATGTGGCGATGTTAATACTGCTACAGTAACTACGAGTATATTGTTTCATGAGAGCTTGCGTAATTGCGTTAAGTTTTTCCAACTTTAATGATTCTTACTCAATACTCAATTTCTTTATTGCGTTCCAAAATGTACATATTTAAGTTTATATTAGCTGGTAGTTTGTAATAACGACACAATTTTGGACCCTGTCGGGCACAGCATAGAATAATTATGGGAGAGAGGAGGAAGAGCACTGAGTGCTTACTTCTAATACAAAAAAAAAAATTGCACATTACGTTATTAATACTCATAAAGGTAAATCTTCTAGGTATTTATATATTATAATATAAGTTGGTATAGACATTAATATAGACTATTGCGGGGTTCAATTGCAAGTATTTTATTATAATATCAATATTTCACTAATTTGGTTATTATTATATTATATTATAATTATTTTATGTACATATTTATAATTTGTCATTTAAGTATTCATTCACACTATAATAGGTTTTATTTAAGAAAATGTTATATTTATCTATATTTTTAATGGATTCTGGCAGCTTATTGTATAATTTTATAGACATAACGTAGGCACTGTCAGAGTGCATTTTTAGTCGTGACGTTGGTAGATTGAGCCTATTTTATATTCTTATATGTATATTATAGAATATATTCTATTAAATATATAAAATAAATATATATATATAAAATTAAATATATTATATTATAGAATATATTCTATATTCTTTTGTTTGGGCTTGACTGCTCTTTTTAGCGAGCTGTGGTATTGGGTTCTTGAATGTTGATTTCATGCCGTAAAATATTTTTTATCGAAATAAAACTCAGGTGAAATTTTAGACTCGTGAGACTGTGTGTTTCTATGTGAAGAAAGAAAGACAAATAAAGGACGAAAATACGTTTATTTGCGGTAAACATGACGGAGAGAAAGAACCCAAACACAACAAATAACACATTGGGGGAAAATTATGTGAAGATTTTGGACTGTAGAAAATAATATTGTGATTAATAATTAAAGTAGGTTAATGCGTATAGTCAAAGACAATAATAACCTAAGTAACTACAGAGTAGATTGTAGTCTCTAGCAATTTCACATAAGCAAATATTCTGCGTGGACAGAAAACCAATTGCAATAAAACAAAGTACCTACCCTAAATCACGAAAACACTCCAGAATACAATAACAATTCAGCACTCAAGTTCAACGAATGATATACGATATTACAAAACTTTACATACAAGAACATCACAGAACACTTATTTCATATCTGACAATATCTCTCCCAATAAATTCTGGTCCAGTAAAATTTTTAGTATAAAATTGTCCTTATCTCTGCAAACACGACTGTGTGATCGGAACTTCACGTGCGGAATGCAATTTCCCTTCGTATTCAATTACACATGCCGTGCGATTTGGCGTTTCGTTTCGTTATTGCTAGTATGGTATTTGCATGTTTATGTCTCTGTTTTGATTGTAAGACTGGATACGTTTTGTTCGACGTTTAATGCGTGGTCATGTTTTTTACATGAGCATAATATTCATGTTTATGCTAGCTAACTATTTTCATGTTGATATAACTAGAAGATGGGTAGTTTTTCTGTTATCAGATTTTCTCAAAGTCTAGTCTTGTTATCAAATATTCATGAAATGTTAGACGCTAATAATCAATATATCCATCCATAATATTACTGTCTGTTTTCATGCGTGGATCTTGACAGTCGTTGCGGGTCGTCAGAAACCCGAAAGTCTGACAACCAGTCTTATCAATGGGTATTGCATTACCCAGTTATTGGGTTGTGAAGGTCAGATAAGCAGTCGCTTCATGTATAATACTGGTATTCAGCTGCATCCGGGGAATAATATCCGACTTAATATAAGCTTGTCAGTATTTTACTCGAGTTCCTCGCATGCAAATAATATCCGACTTAATATAAGCTTGTCAGTATTTTACTCAAGTTCCTCGCATGCAAATAATATCCGACTTAATATAAGCTTGTCAGTATTTTACTCAAGTTCCTCGCATGCAAATAATATCCGACTTAATATAAGCTTGTCAGTATTGTACTCAAGTTCCTCGCATGCAAATAATATCCGACTTAATATAAGCTTGTCAATATTTTACTCAAGTTCCTCGCATGCAAATAATTACTCAAGTTCCTCGCATGCAAATAATTACTCAAGTTCCTCGCATGCAAATAATTACTCAAGTTCCTCGCATGCAAATAATATCCGACTTAATATAAGCTTGTCAGTATTTTACTCAAGTTCCTCGCATGCAAATAATATCCGACTTAATATAAGCTTGTCAATATTTTACTCAAGTTCCTCGCATGCAAATAATATCCGACTTAATATAAGCTTGTCAGTATTTAAGTTCCTCGCATGCAAATCTCATTTACAGTCTCAGCAAGATACTCGTACAAACTTTTGCGTTTAATTCTAGTAACGAGTCTCAACGTTATCGCCGCTATGTTAAATTAAGGCGATATACTATTTTCCTTTAGATTTGATTGCCAACGAGATGCCTAAGGTTTTCTCAAATCTACACAAAGAACGTTGTAAAAATTACCAATGGACACTTTTTTTTTTTTTTTTTTTGTGGGTGGGAAATCATCAAATAACTTCTCCCGCTCTGGGCAGAGCAGGAGGGCGTGTCAGACTCTTACTGACTAAAACCCACCCGTGTTCCTTCAGTTGCCTGTGCCAGGGGCCACGGTAACCCTCTTGGACTTTTCCGCAACCCTAGCAGGCATCGGTCCTAGCAAACCCCGTCATTGGTGCTGACATCTCTTTGAGGCGCGCGTGGAACACAACGCGCCGTCGACCCGGGCCTGGTCCTTATCGAACGGCGAGCTGCCCATTGCTCGCCGTTCGCAAGCCCGCGCCTACGGTGGCCGGGAATCGGCCTGCGATTCCCGACGCCCAGGGCGTCTCCTGCGGCGGCTAGGGGCGTGAGGGCGCAAATTTTGCCTCTCCCTCACGCGTTCCGCCTCCTCCTTCGCGAACATTACTGCTTCGCAGAAGGAGGTGACGGCTTCCCAAGCCCTCTCGCTCCGTACCATGGCCTGGACCAAGGCCGGACGCGAGAGATCGCCACCGCCAATCGCCTCCACGAGGACACGGCGGTGCTCCGCCCAAGCCGGGCAGACCTCCACCGTATGCTCCACCGTGTCCTCCGGGCGATCCACACAATGGTGACACCCGGGCGTTTCCTCCCGCCTTATCCGGAACAGGAACCTCCCGAAACAACCGTGTCCGGTGAGGACCTGCGTCAGGCGGAAGGTGAGGACGCCGTGGCGCCTCTCAAGCCACTCCTCAAAGAGGGGACTTATCGCCGCAATTGTGGCGTGCCCAGCGCTGGGTTGCGACAATCGCACTCTCCATGCCGCCCTGAGATCCCGCCGGAGCTCTGTCCGCTGTACCGTGATTTCTCGCGGCAGCGGAGCTACGCCCCGGCGTTTCGCCTCCTCGCGCCACTCCCAAACGTGCGCGAGGACCAATGGACACTGAGTAAACAATATTTTATATTTTTTTAACAGAACATAAAGACAGTCATTTTTATACTGACGTCGTCAAAATAAAAGTAGCGACTTATAAATATGAATAAGTCTTAAGAACTTCTCATACAATTTTGTACAGTGTTCTTTTAACATACATAATTCTTACGTACAATGTACAGTAAATATTGAAACATAAGAAATATGCTTGTAGATTCCTTATAAAATTCTTTCTAACCAAACCCGAATTAATTCCCTAACATTTGATTTCTAACACCAGTAATCCTTCGCCGTTGCAGGATTTATATAGACCGACTCAGCACAAGGCCGAACCGATGTGATTTGCGGCCTAGGTCGTAAGCAGAATTTGATTGGACGTCCGACATGCTGACGGCAGCGTCGCTTCTACATTAGGTACCTATTCTATTAAGGATTTGATATGACAGTTGTTTTGGTGGTATATTTTTAAGTGATTCGAAAAGCTAATCAAAAAAGGATCGCAGTCATTTGTCTATATCCAAAACCAACTTATTGTATGCTATTTGGCGTATTTTACTGTCACTTTTCTTATGTTTAGTATCGGCGAAATTAAGAACATTTTTGTATACGATATTTATAATACCACTATAGTGGTGCCATTGAGGGAAAAGGCCTCTTTTCATTCAGTTTTAGCCTGAAATTACGTTGTTAGTCTTTGGAAGTATAGTTTATTTTTATTTAAGATGTGTTGGCTTTTGACTCAAGTCTAGGTCAGTGGTGACAAAAACAGAGTCAACGATGGAGTGAGCTTAACAAGAAGAAGCCTGTTCACTCTCACTTTGAAGAGATTATGGTTGTATGCGTTTGGAAACATAGACGCAGGTAGAGAGTTCCACTCTTTTGCTGTGCGCATTACAAAAGACATTTGGAAACGCTTTTTTTTTTTTTTTTGATGATGGGATATCATCAAATGACCCCTCCCGCTCTGGGTGGAGCGGAAGGGAGTGTCAGACTCTTACTGACTAAAACCCACCCGTGTTCCTTCCTTGGCCCTTTATGTTCCGGGTCAGCGGTACCCCTTATGGATGATCCCGCTTTCCCGGCAGGCTTGGGCCCTAGTGGGCCCCCTCTTTGATGCTGACATCTCTTTGAGGCGCGCGTGGAACACGTACGCGCCGTCCGGCACGGGCCTGATCCTGATCGGACGGTGAGCTACCCATTACTCACCGCCCGCAGGCCCGCGCCTACGGTGGCCGGGAGTCGTCACGCGGCTCCCGACGCCCGGAGCGTCCACCGCGGCGGCTTGGACGGGAGACTCTCTCCCTCTCCCGTCCCGCCACCTCCTTCGCTAGCATGACTGCTTCGCAGAAAGAGGCGACTGCCTCCCACTCCCCCTCGCCCCGGACCATAGCTTGAACCAAGGCCGGGCGTGAGAGGTCACCGCCGCTGCCGATCGCCTCTACGAGGACACGGCGGTGCTCCGCCCATGCAAGGCAGGCCCCCACCGTATGCTCCACCGTGTCCTCGGGGCGATCATTGCAGTGGTGACACCTGGGCGTTTCCTCCCGCCTGATGATGTGCAGGAACCTCCCGAAACTTCCGTGTCCGGTGAGGACCTGCGTCAGGCGGTAGGTGAGGACGCCGTGACGCCTCTCTAGCCACTCCTCAAAGAGGGGTCTTACCGCCACTATCGTAGCGTGCCCTGCGCTGGGTTGCGACAGTCGCTCTTTCCATGCCGCCATGAGATCGCGCCGGAGGTCCGTCCGCTCCACGGCGGCAGATTTGGAAACTTTTAGTGCGAATTGGTGGAATAGCAATTAGGTCAGAATGGATATATTTTTCTCTATATCGCAGGGACATTCATTAAGCTGAAACACATATTCATATCACTATGTATGGCCCACAGCCGGCCAAAATATACTGCAGTGGGCATATTAATTAATTTCCTAACATTATTTTTTTTATTATTATGTCTGAGAACCGTATGTAAGTTTCATAACCATCACGATTCCTTGGCGAGACATGGACAAAATTATACGAAGAATTAATGTAATTTCTTTCTTTCGCCAAAACAATGGTACTCTAATACTCTACTGCACAGCCCCTGAGACTTATAGGATTACCTCTATTGCCGAAATAAAGGAACATTTTCTTCTATTTCCGTGACGATTGGCAATACATTTGGTAGTTTAATATTCATGAAACATTATTTTCTAGATATGTTGCCATGTTTTCCTTTGAATGGATTCAACATAATCGGCTTGTGTACATGGGGCTTTTTTTCTTTCATCTTTTGTTTATTATTTTGGTTACTGAGCTTACGTATGTTTATAAAAATATTTGAATAAAATTATTATTTTTGGTGTCGTGGGTATTAAATCTGTTGAATCGCATACGCTGTGTATGTGTAGGTATTAATTAATAACGTCAGCATTGTTAATTTATTGCAGAATTCGTTATCAAATTTTAATTCTTTATAAAATTGGTCAAATGTCAAATACGATAAAATAAATCAAGAATACTCGCAATTCAATAATGATGATAAAACACACAGAGTCAGCAATTAAAAAATAAATTAAAATAAAACATTTATTTGGACTAAACATTGTTCATATTTTATAAACCTGCCAAACTGCGTGGCAGTTTGTCGGCAGGATTAGCGCTCGTCTTAAAACATTTGGTTTACACGATCTAATTAAACATCTAAGTACTTAGGTAGAAACATAGTTTAAAAGACAAACATAGTTTAAAAGAACGGCAAGATTTTTTTAAATTCTAATTCATTTAATGTTATTTCTTATTCTTAATCTTATTGTATTCATAATATTCTGGTGCCAAAGCTCTAGAATTCGAAACGGACGAGAACAAGGAAGTCACATAATGTAGTCAGATATCTCCTTACATCATGTCCACTATTATACGTGGAAACTCTACTACAGTACCGTAGTAGCAATTAGTGACACGTTCAAATTCTACAACAATTTAAAGTCCCATGCATCAACTTTGGACCATTGGTCGATATACAACTGGAATTCCAGAGGCCGAAATAGTTAAAGCGCTTTCGGCTCACAAAACTCACACATTGGCCTGTAAAGCCACAAACATCCGAGCAATTAGGGACCCCCAATAACTACCAAGACTGGAACCTACGAATCTCTATTCAGTACGTACTGAGACCAATGTTAATGCATCGACTGTGACCTACAAACGTGAATGGATGCACCAATTAATGCTTGTAGGGGACGCGGCACGAAACGTTACGCGAATGGCACTCAGATACATTGGGGATTAGAAATGGTCTGTTCCAACAATATTGCAGTTCTGTGCAATCACTCCAATAAAGTTAGTTGTGTACTGGAAAGTTCTATTCGTTTGTTGATGGTTATTTTAGTATGTTGTGGTCTTGGTGACTTAGAAAAGTCATTATACTGTTTACATGCTCTTTGCCTTCAGGGAAATATCTATGATGTTAGATAACTAACTGAAGCATAATTAAGTTAACAATATTTGATTATTTATTTATTTTGTATTTATTAAAGTACAGCATAAACCATATAACGACCGAGTCTTGTATTGCAATAGTTCTAATGCGTTTCCTATAAAAACGAATACCTTATTGGAAAATACTCGAGTGGTGGTAAGGGTTGTACATCGTAACCATACGGTAGCCTAACGAAATCCTTATTTGTCCAGTGTTAGATAGCAGAGCACATAAGCTCTTCAGTCGCTTTTGCTCGCAACCAGCTAAATACTCGTAGCCAGAACCACACAACGGATGGTAAAGAGAATTCGTTATGTGCTTGAAAATAGGGCGTTGCAGGAAAGCACTTGCAATTAACTCCCCCTACACTTGCGATAAGTAGACGAGGGATGCTGTACAGACCTGAGATCCAAGCACCACAGCATGAACCTCACTTTTCCACGTACAGCTTCGGTTAAGTGGATCCTTAGTGTGTTAAGCTGTAGGAGATTATGCTGCAGCTTTTTGTAGATGACTATTTAGAAATAGAAATAGGTAATAACTATTTGATTAGTTTGATATTTTTATAAAGCATTTTGCAAAATGAAACTAACTTTTTAGATAAGGTTATAAAATTTAAAAAAATAATTTTATCCACGTGTATCGAAACCAGATTGAAACCATTTTTAACGGGAGACATAAATACTCAAACGGTGTTTGTGTGTCAGTGTTATTCTTCTTTAAGAAGAATCTACTTTACTCTAACACTTTACATGAAGAAAAATTACGAGTCTCGGTGTTAATTAAAAATGTTTAATAAGATACAGGAATAGAGTTGTTATTACAATGCAGAGACGACAATACCACAAAAAATGAAAACACTGATAATACTAATGCTTATAGTTAATAAAACTATTGGATATAATTATTTGGTTGAAATTTTGTACCTACCTCGGCACTTCCTTAATTATTATTTATAATGATACAGTAACAATAAGGACGAAGAACAAATAATTAGGAACAGAACTGATACTACACGAATCGAATGGAGCTAATTGAAGGAGATCTAGGACGTTTTAAGAGTTTAGAATTTTGACAAAAATCGAGTGTACCTACATTCGGCTTGGAGCAAGAACACTGCGGTCGTTGCACTTTGAAACATCATATTATATGCAGAATCATGTGTGTGTGATCCATTTCACGGCCCATTGTTCATTCGGGTTTCTTACATAAGTACATAATTGTATTTATTGGAATGTAACTCATTATAAGAATGGTTAAATACGTTATTACGTGTTATTGTGAATATATTTAGTAAATAAGTAATTGTTGTAAATATGGTTTTGTTAGTCATGATTAGCTGTAATAGATAATGATGATTGCATTTCTCGTTTATCATCTAAGACGAATGAAACCATAATGAAACGTATATGTGACAGATGACATGTCAAACGAGAAAAGATGTGAGGTTAACGAATGTGCTTGTGTAATGAGTAGTGTTTACAATTAGCTTTTAAATAACATGATTTATTTAATTAATTAAGAGGTAACCGCTACATAGTTATGCATACTGAGAACGTCATTATATAAATACAAGGTATTTTTTTTACTTTTTAAACTTAATTACGCGTTAAAATAACGCACAACTACATATATACCAATAAAGTGAATGCCCTATCTCACAACGCAAGTTTACTATTGATTCATGGAACATTGTACGCAACATTTAACAAATTACGTCACATTTGACGTTTGGAAGCGCCACGCGTCCATTAATCGGGTATGGGTCCGGGCTATTTATCATCGAAACGATCTATTTATCATGGGCCGGGCTATAAACTTATAATTACTACGCAGTGATTATAAAACTTTTGGGTACGCTTCGTTGTTGGTATTTACTTGGTTAAATTGCATAGAACTTTGTATTTGCCAATGTCAAGGAGCAACAAATTCCTTAAGCATGTTTATTATTATAGAGTCCTGTTGATCCTGTATTTATATTGACTATAATATCACTACACTGGCTCACTGCCACACCACCAAGCCTATCGTGCAGGGCCACCCACAGAACATTTATCTGTTCTGTGGGGCCACCTTACCTTTTCCCGCCATTCGTGGCGTCTGACAGATGACATTAATGACAGCAGCTACCTACTTCACTACTTGTGTGAATGAGACAGTGTTCACATATTTTTTAGTATATATACAATTATCATTCTTAGATCTGTTAAACTATTTTCTGCTTTTTTGTTTTTCCCCATCCTTTTCCAAAAACTTACACTATTCTACATAAACTCCACATTGCGTAGAAATAATGATTGCGTTTGCGTCCTGTGTGTTCATCCAGTCCTCTCACCATTCCTTCCATCATTCACTTCAACTGCCTTCAATAAAGGGTGCCCTGACACCTGATCCAAATTCTCAACGTCCATCACAGTTGTCACTAAACGTTTGTTTTCAAATTTGATCATTCTACACTACTAGTTTTATTGTCGTGTTTCAAATATGTGTGTACCGTTATATTTTGATACTCTACATATTGGTGCACTATGCACTACTATACGATACTACACAACTGATGCACTATATTTTATTCAGTTCTGCGAATGTCATTTATATCGTAAAGTTGATAAACGTTGAAATTGATTGATTCCATTCAATTAGCGAACAATACGAGGTATTCAATAAGAATTAACGATACCCAGGGGGGTATCAAACGATGACGAGACGATAAGTACGCATTTTTATTTGCGTTCCATTGCTGTTTATCTGTACTCGTTGGTGAATTTTTAATGGATCTTGTGTGAGAAAAAGAGCAGTGTATGGTGAAGTGGGGGTTAAAGTTTCGGTTGATGAATTATAGTGGCGGGTTCTCTGGTTTTATGGTTTGCGGCCAGTACGGAATCAATAGCCAGGCTTTTATCTGGGTTAATCGTTTTGTGTTTTCGATAATTGTCGCGTTCATTTTAATGGTGGAATCGACGAATAGGAAAGATAAATATATACCGTATTGCCCGAAGTTGCTTTAAGCAGATTATTGTAATTACCCGGCTGTATTCGTTTGTAAAGTTATTAATGTGGTATTTCGAGCTATCTACTTGATAATATATTGCGCGGTCGTCTGTCAGAAAAATAACAAAAATCTGCCTAAATAGCAAATTCAATAATTGTATTTTAAAAGCTGAAAACACAGATAATGCAAAACTGTGTTTTGGAGGATACCAGACCTTATGTTTCACTCACAAAAAATAATAATAATATAATAATAATACTTTATTGATACAAATCCTTACATTCAGCTTTATCTAACAAAGTTCACAATAGTTAAGGCGTACAAAAGTTGAAACCCTGACTCCTAAACTAGGAAAACCTGTGACTTAGGACTCAGTGTTCTACTGCCACTTGGACAGAATATACCTATTCAACTTTAGAGCTGGTGAGCTGATAATTATTCGGAAGAGTATAATTATGTTAAAAACTAATTAAAAACGTAAAACAATTAATTACAAAACTTAAATTTAAAGTGTTACATGTATAGAATATAAATTGACTGTGTGGTGGATTCTGTATGTGTGTATGGAAAACGTATGGTCTATGTGTATTGTGTGAGTGTGTGTGTGTGTGTGTGTGTGTGTGTGTGTGTGACTGGGAGATGGGTGTATTTTTGTGTTATGTGAGTATGTTATGAGGAGCCTAAGTATGTGAGTTTGGTGGTGTCGGGTGTAAGACGGAGCAATCAATTGCTTGCGTGGTTTGTAGACTGTGTTACGCGTTTTATGTGGGATGTTGTGAGTTATGTGTGAGTAGTTAATAGTTCCTCAGTTTGAGCCTAGTTTTTGCTTCGTGTTTGCTTAACCTAATTATTTGGATGGCCCAAATATTTTACAGATGTTACTGAGGGGAGCGCTATACAAGAGCAAGTTACAGTATCCTTGCAGGTGTGAGCTCTAATTGAGTATATGTTTGGGGGTTTCGTAGTAGCATGAATAGAAAAAGGGGTGAAGTATTATTTTCCAGGTTCAGGGTAAGGAGATTATTGTGAAGCCATTCCATGACTATTTTCAGGGATTCTTCAGCATTAGTTTTCACCTGGGCCCAGTTCTTCCCGTGTACTACAATGGCTGTATCATCGGCATAGGTAAATATATTAGCAGATGATAGAGTAAGAGTGCACAAGTCATTGATGTAGATTAGGAAGAGCATTGGGCCAAGAACGCTACCCTGCGGGACTCCGTATGACACTGGTGCCGATTCTCTTGTCACAAAATTCTCTAAACTATACTAAAACCACCAACATTTAGATTATTCCTATCGAACGACGATTGTTCATTCTGAAGTTGACTAAAGTGACACAACTTAACTATATTTTAGTTTCACAGCACTAAGGTGGCATTGAGATTATAATTGAAAATGGCAATTTTGCTATTCTGAATTTTACGTTTTTCACCAAAAATTTTGATTGTCGTAACTAAATCGGCCTGTTATTAATCGCGATTAAAAAGGTGTGGAATAAAATTAGTTGTCATGAACTAAAATTCACACCAACACCTCGACTTCAGATGCAAAAACAGTACTGTATCTTTTTTCTATTCTTTTGCTTATATCTCGAAAACGGTGTGTCCTATCGCAAAAATAATAAAAATTTCGACCCCCTTATATTAAACCCCTAAACCTCTTAAATTCAACGTGTTGGAAAAAAAAAAAATTTTCATATTTTCCATACAAAAAGTGTAAAATTCCATACAAAACATGTCGAGGCTGCAAAATAATGCGCGACTCCGGCTCTAAAAAAAAGTCACGTGGTACAGCAAACAAGTACCACGTGGAGTCGCAATTGCCAAATTTGATTTAGAATGTGTCAAAATTATTTTTAAATTTAGAGATTTTATTTTGCAGAATAGCGTTAAGATTCTCATAGCCAAAAGTAAGGAATTTTAGTGATAGTTTAGTTAGTTTAGTTCGGTGCACAACAGAATCGGCACCATTATCTCATGAGCACTAATATGTGATCCTATTTTCACACAGATTTTTCGGTCTATCAAGTAACTCTTGGATAGATCAAGTACAATGCCTCGTATGCCGATGCTATGCAACTTGGATAGAAGGGTCGGAACGGAGACTGTGTCAAAAGCTTTTGTTAAGTCGAGGAATAGACCCAAGCATTTATGTTGATTATCTAATTTTCTTGCTACATGTTCAGTTAGGTCTATGACTGCATCTTCAGTAGATACTCCTTTTTTGAATCCGCTTTGCTAATTGTTGTACCTACTTGTGTAGGTATTTTACTAGTTGTTTATTTATAATTTTCTGCATTATCTTCGACATAACTGGTAGCACAGCAATGGTTCTATAGTTATTTACACAATCTCTGCTCCCACTCTTTTTGTATTGGGTGGTTTAAGGCTTTTTTGCACGTGTTAGGGAATGTACCTGTGGTCATTGAACAATTAACTTTATGTGTAATAAGTGGTATGAGGATATGTCGACATACTTTTATGAGTTTGACGGGAATACCATCCCAGCCAGTGGCACAGTCCTGTTTTAGGCTTGAAATAATGGACTCCACTTCAACATTATCCACTTCGAGAAGGACAAAGGGGGTAGAAGGACTTTAAGGTAAAAGGAGATTTATCATCGGCTGCACTTAATAACTCATGAGGAGGGTTGCTTTGCTTTTTGGTGTATGTAATTTCTTTGATTTTTTAGGGTCGCTTTTTGCTTTGTGTGGTTCATTTTGTTCGTGTTTCTATATCGTTTATAGGAGGTTTGGATTATTAAGTTATCAGGTGATTTTCTTGCTTTTTTGTGAAGTTTATAGCGGTGGCGAATGCACAGTAGTAAACCGGGTGTAATCCAAGGTCATATATTTTTGTCTTTTTTAGGGATAGTTGTTATTTTTGTGTGGCTAATTACAGCTAATTATATTTCCGTAAGTGTGTCAAAAAAGAATTCTATTAGTCGGAAAAGTTCACTAATTACATCACAAAATCAACTATACAGTTAATTAATTATACACCGGGCTGTAAAGCTCAAGCAGCACTAAACTTAGATCACCGTAAAATGTATGTTAAGCTGCAGTGACTAGAAAAAAAGCCTGCGACATTGATGTGTACCTGAAGAAGATAAAATAAAACAAACTGCTTTACAAGAGCCTAGAGAATGCTTTTAACTAAATTGTTTTTTTATTTAAATTCTAAATACCTAGTGTGTTTTATTTCAGCACTTAAAGCTATTAAAGACACGGGAACGAATGCTCTTTACATAAATTTTCTCTTTCATTTAAGAGTGGGATATGAGGAGCCTTAGTTTATTTTTCATGCAAATCCTTTTGAGTGGTTATTTAAAAATATTACGTGGTCTTTATTTTTAGCTTAGACTGATGAGTTGCTAATTTCTTTGTTGCTAATTTCTTTGTTGCAGTTTTAGGTGGGTTTATTTTTATAAATAGAATAGAAGCGATTTTAAACAACGAATCTAAAATGTTAAACGGCATCTCTATTTAGGGCGATTTGCAGCTTTTACTTAAATCTCAATTTAAATAAACGTCAAAGTTAAAATGTAGGTCGGTTTGGGGTTGTAGAACTTTGACGTTTATTTAAATCGAGATTTAAGTAAAAGCTGCATGTCGCTCATATACATTTTGAATTTATTTTGTTCGATTTCTGTAACTATAAGTTCCTAGTTTTACTTTCTTTTTACAATGGAGTATCTACGTAGTACTAGTGTTAAAGATACTCAATTATTTTCTTTTCAGAGAGCCAGTAGTCCTTGCAAATCTTCTACGTTCTAACTTTTACTCTGGTTCGACTTATCTTATTATATCATTGTATAATCAACCTATAATGTTCCCGCTGCTGGGACACAGGCCTCATTTCTGTGAGAGTGAGTGGGACATAATTCACCACGCCGCCGATCCAGTGCGGGTTCGTGGATGTCACACGTCTTCGAGTTTTTTGATTCTAGGACATGGCCGGTTTCCTCATGATATTTTCCTTCACCGTTTTGAGAGCAGTCTAGCGTAACTTATTATAACATAATATACATAACATAAACACCATATAATGTTCCCACTGCTGGGACACAGGCCTCCTCTCTGTGAGAGGGAGTGAGCCGTAATCTAAGATGCGGGCCCAGTGCGGGTTGGCAGATGTCACATGTCTTCGAATTCGTTGTTTTTAGGACATACTGATTTTCTCACGATGTTTTCCTTCACTGTTTTGAGAGCAGTGGTGGTGAAATTAAATACACAAAGTTACCCACGACCTACAGCTCGTAAGTCGGGGCCGATATCACTGTGCCACCACTGCTCTCATAGCTTATTATATTGACTATAAATTGATAGGCCATAAATTCATAGCAAGTCTCACAAAACGTAGGGTAAAGACTAATAGAACAATTTACGTTGATATTCACTGGTTACGCCTAATTCATTCAGTCAGCGAGGGCTGGGAATGCATTCACTCCTTCCGTCGTTCATTGCATCTAACTCGCGAACGAACGGTTTACGACCGCCACTCTTCCGTATACTACCGCTATGAGAGATCGCTGATCCTCGCCGCGCCGCGCCGCCGCCGCTCCGCCCGCCATCTTGCTCGCACGCGCTAAGCTAATTAAAAACCTCCCTCGCTTGCATGTTCGCAACCCTTCGCATCCATTCATTACGCTCGCAAAACCGGACGCTGGCTACCAAGCCCTGTGCCTTCAAGTCAAGCTTAAAGCCTCCAAGGAGAAACCCTCAACATCGTGGTGCCATCGCCAGGTGAGTGAATTGCTTTTTCTTAAGCTCGCGTCTGGTTGAATTGTTTTACGGCGTACCATATTTTCTCCCGCTCATACTATAATTCGAATCCTCGCATTTTTTACACGCATCGCTTCACCATACTTTTGGTCCATTCGAGTCGGACTGAGCCAGTATATACCTTTTTAAAATATTCCCCATCTCGCTATTAGTATTCCCTACTATAATTACGCTTATAACTGTGCTTGTTCAAGTAAATTACGTTGTTGAATAAACCATTTATATATCATATTTTCTATAAATTATAACTCGAACAACGGGAGCTTGGGTGACGCAACAAAATGGCGTCAGAAGCAAAGTTGAAAATGATCGTTGCAAAAAAAAGAAACTATTTTCGAGAAAATAAATAGCTTATTCAAGATTGCAAAGAAAATAATTCCTTCAAATATTGATACTAGAAGTAAACAAGAATTTCTAGCCGCTTCTTCGAATATAGAAAAGTTATATAATAATTTTAACGATCTATGTGATCAACATAATACATTATTATTAGAGATAGACCCTGATTATAAAATAAGTTTTAGTAATTGGAGCTCGTTCGAAACATTATTTACAGAAATCCAATATAAACGTAATACCTTATTAGAGTCTACCCGCGCTAATGTAGATATTCCCGCGGTGGAATCTTACGTGTGCCGCTTACCGCCATTGGAGTTATTAAGTTTCTCTGGGCAACCGGAAAGTTGGCCACTGTTTTACCAATGCTTCAAAACTAACGTTCATGATAATAAAAAACTAACTGATGATCAGCGTGTACAGTATTTGGTAGGTAAATTAAATGGCAACGCAAAAAATATATTCGCGGGAATAATTCCCAATGCGTCTAACTATCTTACGATATGGAATTCTTTAGTGACAAAATACCAAGACAAGAGGTTACTTGGGTCTATGTACTTAAATAATATACTTGACATAAAACCTACCTCAGGTTCACCCGGTCAATTAAATGATTTTATTGAAAGAGTTCACTCTTCGTGGTCCGCGTTAAGACAGTTAGACATTGACGATTTATCCGATTTCATGTTTACTCATCTCGTTATAAAAAAGTTAGATTCTCAAGTATTACAAAGTTTCGAGTTATCCGCCCGCGAGAAAGATATACCTACAAGTGATGATTTAGTTATGTTCGTACGGCATCACATAAAGGTTCTTGAACGATCAACAGCTGTTCGTCAAACCACGTCACCGCAAAATAATCAGGGGACTAACTTACAAAATCGGTCGCGTTCTTCTGCAACGAAAACTTCGCATAGTTTTGCAGTAACAGAAAATGAAGTTAATAATGTACCCACTTGTAAGTTTTGTAAAAAATCTCAACATACTCATTTATACGAGTGTTCAGAATTCAAAAAATTAGATGTAAAAGATCGCTTTAAGTTCATAAAAGAGAATAAAATGTGCATCAATTGTTTTAGTAGTAAACATTCCACCCTTAATTGTGGTTCTACAAATACTTGTAAACACTGTAACAAAAAGCATCATTCATTGTTGCATTTTAATAATCGCGAGTTAAGCTCGCAACAATCGCAACCTAGTGTATTGGAACCGTCGCCTTTGCCGGCTGCTCGCGCACTGGACAACAACCCTCAGTCGGTGTGTATGCTTACTAGCAATGCCGCTCGCGCGTCGCCGGTCGTGACATCTTCGTGTGTCGGGTTGAATGAAAGTACTAATTCTAAGAATTCGATCGCGTTGACGTCGCGTAATAATAATATAGATTTATCTTGTGACCAGTTGAATACGTCAGTTGTTTTACCAACGGCACAAGTTTATGTTCCGATAAATGGAAAACGTTTTGTTATTAGATGTTTAGTGGATAGTGGTTCACAAAACAACCTTATCACTCTCGCATGTTGTAGAAAATTAAAACTAAATGTTCAACCGCTTGTTAACTCGTCTCTAAAATCAGTAGGTACGATTTCCACTCCCATTAAGGGTTACGTGTCTCTTACAATACAGTCTCGCGTAAGTGACGCTCAATACGAATTAACCATGTTAGTGATTGATCACATAGCTGATCCGTTACCTGTTCGCGCGGTACAAAGGTCCGTGATGGATCATTTTAAAGGTTTACCGCTCGCAGATGAATGTTGGGACGTACCTGGGAATATAGACGCGATTCTTGGTACACAAATGTTCGCGTTTGTTTTGCTAGGGAAAAAGGTTATACCAGCATCTACCTCTCAATCAGCTGATTCCGCGATCACCGCTCGCTCCATACCTCATGCTTTAGAAACCACGCTTGGCTATATTGTCATGGGTGAGGTACCTTCTGTCAACCATGACAGTGTAGCCTGGTCCTTCGGCCCGTTAGTAGATAATTTAAATAATTTAATTTTAAAATTCTGGGAAATCGAGGAAGTACCTACTGTTAACAAAAAGGGTCCGGAATGTCAGGAATGTGAAGATTTTTATAAATCGACCGTTTCGCGACATTCATGTGGGCGATATATTGTGTCGTTACCTTTTAAAGGTGAACCTAAGTCTTTAGGTAACTCCTTCATTCACGCTCAGCGTAGATTGTCCGCGCTAGAGCGAAAGTTTCATTCGCTTCCCGCTTTACGTCAAGCTTATAACGACGTAATAAATGATTATATAGATAAGGGTTATCTGTCGGAAATACCTTATTCTTTATCCGCTATAAATGAAGGCTACTTCATCCCGCACCACGCAGTTGTAAGGCCTGATAAGTCAACAACAAAAACCCGCATTGTTTTAGATGCAAGCGCTAAAACTGATAGCGGCAAGTCGCTCAACGACTTGTTGCATACAGGGCCTAATTTGCAGGCAGACTTATTTTCGCTTTTGCTTAACTTTAGATATTTTAAGGTAGCAATTACCGCTGATATACGTCAAATGTATCTTAGAATTTCATTGTCAGATAAAGATCGTAAATATCAAAAAATATTATATCGCTTTAATGATAACGAGAATATTCGTATTTTTCAATTTAATTCTGTGGCTTTCGGCCTCCGCTCGAGTCCATTTTTGGCAATGCGTACCGTCCGTCAATTGGCGGAGGATTATCGCGAACGCTTTCCTCTCGCGGCAGATGTTGCCATGAGAGAACTGTACATGGATGATTTAACAACTTCTGTACCCTCTGCCGAAGATGGTACTCGTTTAGCCGACGAGCTGCTCGCTTTATTCAAGGTCGGTGGATTTGATCTCGTAAAATGGGCGAGCAACTCATCGGAACTTCTCGCTCACTTGCCGGAGTCGTATCGTGCTGTGATCGAGTTCACAGATGATGATGACACACTGAAGGTTCTTGGTTTAAAATGGATACCTACTTCTGATGTGTTCTCGTTCACTACTGCCGCCGCGACTACGTGTAACACCAAACGTGCTATATTGTCAACTATTGCTCGCCTATTCGACGTGCTCGGGTTCGTCGCACCTGTCATTCTCTACGCAAAACTTCTTATACAAGATCTTTGGCTTTCTAAGGTGGGGTGGGATGAAGAGCCCCCGGAACTCATTGCTAAATGTTTCGTTAAACTCAAATCGGAATTACCGTTATTAGTTAACTTACAGATACCTCGCCACTTAGGTGTCGCGGCCGGCTGTGTCATAAATTTGCTTGGCTTTGGAGACGCTAGTATGAAGGCTTACGGCTGCGTCTTATACCTGCACGTAACGAACCCTAACGGTGATATATCCATTCATTTAGTATGCGCTAAGTCTAAGGTGGCTCCGCTAAAGACTGTTTCGCTGGCAAGGCTTGAATTGTGTGCCTCGCTACTTCTGGCTAAACTTGTCAAACAAGTACATACGGTTTTTGATAATCGCTATCCTTTAAGAGATATTTTCGCTTTCAGTGATTCTACGATCGCTCTGTCATGGATTCATTCATCTCCACACCGATGGCAAGTATTTGTGGCCAACCGTGTGACTGAGATACAGGAAAATCTATCTCCTGACCGCTTTTTCCACATCAATGGGATAGAAAATCCCAGTGATTGTTTATCAAGAGGTTTATTACCCTCGCAACTCATTAATCATCCGCTTTGGTGGTATGGTCCACCTTGGGCTTGCCATCCAACCGCTGAATGGCCAATTGTACCATTCAAACCGTCTTGTGTTGAAGGTTCTATACCTGAAGCAAAGAGCTCTGTTACTCTAACAGTCATTCCTGATTTGGATTCTTCGATACTTCTGGAGCTAGCTCTCAGAGTCTCGTCTTGGAAAAAAATATTACGCATTCTGGTATATGTCTTGCGCTTTCTGCGTAAGTTACCTCTCGCTCCGGTAATTCAAGTCTCTGACCTTGAAACCGCTGAACTCGTGATTCTTCGCGAATTGCAAAGCAAACATTTTGCTGATGAAATAAAAAATATTAAAAAGGGTAAATTACCTTCTCCTTCGTTAAGAAAGCTCGATCTGTTTGTTGATGACAACGGATTGCTCCGCGTAGGCGGTCGACTAACGAACGCACATATACCTTATGAAAGTCGGCATCCATTGTTGCTTCCTCGTCGACATCACATAGTCGATCTACTAATAGATGATTGTCATCGATCCAATTGTCATACCGGTTCACATCTTCTTATGTCTTTATTAAGGCAGCGATATTGGATCATATCCGCTCGGAATATTATTCGACAACGCATACGCCAATGTAACTTCTGTTTTAAGGTTGTGCCCTCTCATCCTACACCCATGATGTCAAGTTTACCCCCTTCGCGGGTGCAAGAAGCTAAGGCCTTTACTCACACTGGCGTTGATTACGCTGGGCCTATAAACATTACTATGACGCGAAGGAGGGGCGTTAAAAGCCAAAAGGCCTATATTTGTCTCTTCGTGTGTTTGACTACTAAAGCCATACACATTGAAATTGCCTCAGACTTGAGTTCGGAAACGTTTCTTGACGCTTTCAAGCGTTTCTTGTCTAGGCGAGGGCCAGTATCAGTTCTTTATTCCGATAACGGAACCAATTTCATTGGTGCAAAGCGTCAATTGGACGAGTTATATACTTTCCTTTCTTCTAAAGATACGTCTACCGCATTTCAAACTGAATTGAATAATCGGAAAATAACATGGCGTAATATTCCTGCTCGCGCACCCCACTGGGGAGGCATTTGGCAAAGCAACATAAAATGCATAAAAACTCATCTCTACCGTTGCATTGGGCAACAATTATTGTGCTATGAGGAATTGTTGACAGTATTAACTCAAATTGAGAGTGTCTTAAACTCTCGCCCATTGTGTGCGCTGTCGGACCAGCCGCATACAATTATTACTCCTGCGCATTTTCTAAACACAACCCCTTTGCAGTCATTGCCTGCCTATGAGGTTGACGCATCTGTAAGCCTTCATAACAGGAAAAAACTGTTAGACAGTTTAGTCCAAAGCTATTGGAAAAAGTGGCATGTAGATTACTTGCATACACTTCAACTGAGGCAAAAATGGAATACTCCTGATGTACCTATTCGGCCGGGTTTACTTGTTCTCATCCACCAGGATGATTCACCGCCGCTTCGCTGGCCTACCGGAATTATTGAACAAGTATATCCGGGTAAAGATGGAATCGTGCGAGTCGCGTCAGTACGCACTACAGCAGGGATTTTCAAACGCCCCGTCGTTAAGTTGTGTCCGCTTCCTTCGCAATAACTTAAACTTAATTTACCAATTAGCACAGTTATAATTCGTTAATCTTAAGTATGTAATTTAGTAAATCTGTAACCTAATCCACACCCTTTCACCTCTTATAAATTTAACTTTACGTCAATCCATTTGACCTTGCTCCGCTTTCGTCTAGGATCCTCTCCTTATCCTTTCCGTTTGTTTCGAAAATCCTAAGGATTCTCAAAGGGGGGAGGATGGTTACGCCTAATTCATTCAGTCAGCGAGGGCTGGGAATGCATTCACTCCTTCCGTCGTTCATTGCATCTAACTCGCAAACGAACGGTTTACGACCGCCACTCTTCCGTATACTACCGCTATGAGAGATCGCTGATCCTCGCCGCGCCGCGCCGCCGCCGCTCCGCCCGCCATCTTGCTCGCACGCGCTAAGCTAATTAAAAACCTCCCTCGCTTGCATGTTCGCAACCCTTCGCATCCATTCATTACGCTCGCAAAACCGGACGCTGGCTACCAAGCCCTGTGCCTTCAAGTCAAGCTTAAAGCCTCCAAGGAGAAACCCTCAACATCGTGGTGCCATCGTCAGGTGAGTGAATTGCTTTTTCTTAAGCTCGCGTCTGGTTGAATTGTTTTACGGCGTACCATATTTTCTCCCGCTCATACTATAATTCGAATCCTCGCATTTTTTACACGCATCGCTTCACCATTCACATTTTTTTCTATATTCCAAAGGGATTAAAAATATGACTAGCGAAATGTGGGTGGGTGTGCCTTTAGTAGGTAGGCACTCTAAAAGTACACCTTTGCCAGTTTTGTACACCTTTCACTGAAAACGAATGTCGTTGTGTTATGTTATTTCTACGAAACTCATAAGCGCAGTCAGCTAAGGAGCCTCCACTGAATCATTGTTCACGTAAAATATTCAAAACTTCTCTTCCAAAAATCATACCAGTAACCAAGCAGATCGTAATACTGTAACGGGTGAACGGTAATGGAGCACTGACACGGAAGAACCCAACATATGTTGTTCCGTAGATTTGTTTACCAACTCATTTGGGTGACGGTTCAAGGACAGCGTAGAGTTTGTGTGCGAGGTATTGAAAGTAATTAACGTTTTAGTGCGGTAAATATGGATAGGTAGGTATAATTCTTGCTAGGTGGTGTCGGTAATTCAAATAAGTATTGAGACCGTCATTATTAGCCTACACTTAAAAGAAAAAACTAGATCGTTATCTTATTCTAATGATGAAGATCTCAAAAACAAAAGACTCATCATCGGCCTATTTCTAACAACGGACCACAACTTAAGAGGATAATTCCGAAAAGGCGATCGTAGACCACGAACTGCAGAACTGCACGAAATCACGCACAATGACAGATCGCAGCGACACTGCGACACAAGACACGACACAAAGGTACCACCAGTCGCGTGACGAGCGGTGCCTTTTAGCCACGTGCTATTCGCGTCGCGCGTCACGCCTATTTGTAGGAGCCTTTACTCTATGAAAACCGACACACGCCTCACGGACGTACACCTCTACCTTACCCTTCGGCGTTCGGGGATCACAGGCGTAATAATATACTATGTTGTTTATGAAAATGCTTCAGTAGATGACATTGCAGCGGGGGGCAATGTCACCATGCCATCTACGGAAGCGATTGCGGTTTGCGGTCACCTTCGGTCATCATAACCAGCCTTTAATGTTCCCACTGCTGGGACACAGGCCTCCGTTCCGTGAGAGGGAATGGGCCATAATCCACCACGCGGGCCCAGTGTGTGTTGGTAGATGTCATATGTCTTAAAATTCTGGTTCTAAGATTTGCCGGTTTCCTCACGATGTTTTTCTTCACCGTTTTGTGAGCAGTGGTGATGAAATAATTTACACAAAGTGAAGCACCAATCTGGGTTTGAACCTACGACCTACAGCTCGTTAGTCCCGGCCGTTACCACCAGGGCCACCACTGATCTCACCTTCGGTATTGTACCTTTATTGTGTACCAAAGCTGCAGGAACTACAAACCATTCCAAATTGTCTTTCCATAGCCATAAATTAATTCAACAAAAACAACTATGTTCTAATTTCTCCATCTTTTTCCTTATTTCGCCTGAATGTGTGAACCATTGGGCTACCAAACATAATCATTAATCTAACATCACTAGGACCTTGGTACATTTTCCTCCTAATGCCGGCCATGCCCTTGAGAGCGACCTTTTATTACCTTCATTTACTTAGCGAG
This sequence comes from Brachylomia viminalis, assembly GCA_937001585.2. Taxonomy (NCBI): domain Eukaryota; kingdom Metazoa; phylum Arthropoda; class Insecta; order Lepidoptera; family Noctuidae; genus Brachylomia; species Brachylomia viminalis. Next base: position 20,681,335 of record OW443299.2, read on the forward strand.
GGAATAATGTTTTTCATTTAATTATGTGCGAAGCATCTTGGATTTAAGAATGATGAATATACACCAATTTATGTCTTGGAGTAGCTTACTACAAAGAGAGTTTGACTTCACTTTCTTGCGCGTAACCTAGCAAAGTCGAAAAAATACAAGTAGTGTTGGACAGCCTACGGAAAAGTACACATTAAGAAGGATGACAACTCTCCTGCTATTATTATAAAAAGCGAGTCACAGATACATAATCTTCTGCATCTTATATAACTAGCTATTCTTACATAAAACCTATTGTCGTAGTAACCTTTTTCTAGTAAGTTACATCTTACATCTATGTATTAAACTCTCATAGTGTATATAAAGTTTAATACTAAGTTGATTTATGTTAATCAATCGCGCACTCATACAAAATTTACACCCAAATCAGTACCTATACTTAAAATCACATCCACAAACTTACCAACCGTACATACCTTTTCACACTCACAGACACTCTTAAGAGCCTACAAAATCACCACTTGCTGCACTAATGAAACCTATAATAATGATTTGCATCTTATTAACTAACATTGAATGAAAGGGAGGGGCAAAATTTGCGCCCTCAAGCCCCTAGTCGCTGCAGGAGACGCCCTGGGCATAGGGAATTGCAGGTCGATTCCCAGCCACCGTAGGCGCAGGCTTGCGGACGGCGAGCAATGGGTAGCTCGCCGTCCGATATGGACCAGGCCCGGGTCGACGGCGCGTTGTGTTCCACGCGCACCTCAAAGAGATGTCAGCACAATGACGGGGTCCGTTAGGGCCAATGCCTGCCAGGGTTGTGGGAACGTCCGAAAGGATTACCATGGCCCTTGCCACAGGCAACTAAAGGAACACGGGTCGGGTTTAGTCAGTAAGAGTCTGATAAGCCCTCCCACTCCTGGGAGAGCGGGAGAAGTTATTTGATGAACTACCACAAAAAAAAAAAACAGTCTGTGTCATGGCCCTGTCTCGTCCTGGACATGGCCCTGATATGTGTGGAAGACGTTTAGTTTTCTAAAAGCGAGCAGTACCAGTCATAACCCATTTATCATAATTATGCTTAGAGCAGGGAATTTTTCCGGAGGCTTTGAAAGTAGCCGTAATAACGCCCGTGAACAAGTGTGGAGACAAGACTGACCCGTCAAGCTCAGTTCTCTACGTGGTCTATTGTCAGAATTCAGGTAAACGTTAACCGCAATTAAGTAAATATTTATCTTACGAAAAGTGATTTACAATATTATGTTAATTCCCTTATTTTTTATTCGGCGATGGAGAATAATATGTATCTTATGCGAACCTTACAGTGCTCTAAAAGATACGAGTATAAGTATTATAATATACTTAATTTTCTGTTTACGTCCTAAAAATAGATATCGACGTAATAATACTATTAGTCCTTCATTATAGTACCATTCGAACCATGTTACAAATTTACATTCAGCCCTTAAACGTAAATTTAAAATATTGTTTTGGCAATACCTAATATTATGTCCCTCTACCCACACATTGGAATCAATACACGAACACACTCATTTTAATTTCCCACAGTTGTGTCATAAAACTTAAGTGCTATTTAAATGGGGCGTTAATATTCAATAACAGTATAATAGGTGAAGCTATATAACTGAAAATGTTGGCAAACTAAAGTATTTTGTATAAAATGATCATAATTTTTGGTACAAAAAGTTTTGTAGGTGAACCATTTAGCATGCATTTTTCCCTATAGACCTTTTCACGCCTGGAATAAAAATACAAAAAGTCACCCCGGTTTGTAGCGGGCGGAAATTGAACCCGTGGCAATAACGAGTCCACAGATCATATAAACAGATTCTGCCGCTCTAATTAGAAGTGCAGTAAGGAGGTTATACGAACATGTCAGTTGTGATTCTCATGCTTCTGATAAGTGCATTTTAATGGCCATTTAATTATCAACAAGTACCAAAAACATGCCCAAAATATTATTATGTAAAAGAGTAATTGAATGTAGGTAACCCAAATGCGTTGAATGTAGGTAACCCATTTTAAATGGACGAGATATTTTTTGGTATATTAAAATAGTTTCAAATATTTAATAGGTGTTTATCTTAGTTCTTGAATGATAACAGCCGCACGAGTCTATCGAAGTTTAAGCTACGCTTGCCGTGGTCGATTCGTGCATGGGTGTTCATTATCCCTGCTGACATTCGTAGATCTTTGACAGTCGTTACATCGTCGTTAAATTACGACGTTGCCACTCATAAGGTATAAATGCTCTTAAAACTATAAAACAGAAAACAACAATAATATTATAATGCCAAAAGGGCCTCAGCTCAGCATAATGTCAGATGACAACACAAGGCGTACCACGTGACGCTGATTTTCAGCTGCAACCCACGAGCGTCATAATTATGCTGGAAAAACAAACACATAGGGAAGTGTGTGTCCAGTATAATAAATTAAGAAAATTAATTAAATGTGAAACATATTAAACATAGAAAAGCTCATACTTACAAAATAAAAAGTTGTGAGACACATGTGTGTGTGTACGGTGTACTGAGATTATGAAAAACTTAAATAAATAACTATGATAGGCGTATTACCTACATAAAAAAGTAGCTTTATATGGCAGATATGGTATTGGTATTCACCTGCATCCGGTTAGACTGGAAGCTGACCCCAACGTAGTTGGAAAGGGCTAGGCAGATTGATGGATCATATCTGTTGATGGAAACTAATCCATAATGTCCTATTCGAATCATACAATACAACCAATGGTTTGTTCACATAAGCAACTTAAGCATTCGAGACAAAATATCTCTCACCTCACATAGAAAAGATTACAACTATTATTTAAAAACATTCCCGAAATTATGTTTCTGAGATTCCACGTTTAATGAATGCGCACCTTCATTTAGGTCTGTGTAATTAAAATTTTTGCACTTGGAGACTGCCATCACGAATACGTTCCTCTCTTTAAAGTTCAGCCGTGGTTTTAATACATACATAAAGAAAATTAATTTAGTTTTATATGAAGATTTTTATTGTGAACTCGGTTTTTTTTTAAGTATAAAATTACAATTTTGTAGGTAGGTATGTTTTTATTAGCAAATATTACTTTTCAAAAAGTATAGTCTCGTAAGTATCTCGTTGGTCAAGTGGGTTCAATTCCCAGGTCGGGCAAACTGTTATAAGGTTTTTCTATTATTATTATTTTCTATTTCTATATTGTTTTTTATCTTAGATATTATGAGTATTATTACTATAGGTGCGACAATAAACAAACAATCAAAACAAAAACAAAAAGTCGATAGCAGAGTGGAAAAATTACTACTTTTGCAACAAACAAACAACAATAATGAAAAAAATTAAGGCGTGCGTCGCATCTGTGCAAGAACAGGTATATGCTTAGCATAATGCTGTGACATTGGACGAATCTATCGTCAACAGCGCCCATCAGCGCCCCACCAACTACCACCTACCAGCACCACCCACCCACCTTCAAAGTCAAAAGTCAAAGTGGTCACCACCACTACCTACCACTGTTTGTCTCTGCATCACCCAAAGGATGACTGGTACAAAATGCCTATTGCATTAAGTCCGCCTCCGTACATTTGTGTGTTTAAAGCAATAAATAAATAAACAATACATAACAGCAGCGCTCATTTTCAATAACTACCTCTGTCTGTACCTACTAACACTTGATGTTAAGTAAATTGTTAGTAAACCTATGAACTCTGCCTGAATTAAAAGATTTATATTCTATTCTAAAACAAACATGTGGATGTTTGCTCAACGTGTGTGTGTACAGGGTCATCGCGTCCTTCACTCGACTTCAGCCAAGTTATTTTGAAACAAAGATGATATCTATAGAAATGTTTCATGTATACCTAGTCAATTTCGTAATTGCTTACCACACTAAGGTTAATATTAACTTGCACGTCATAACAGCATTGTGTGGCCCAATAGAGCAGTGGTGGTCCTATGGTAACGGCCCTGACTTACGAGTTATATGTTGTAGGTTCGATCCTAGGGCAGGCACTTTACTTTGTGTAAATCATTAAATCACCACTGTTCTCTTAGCGGTGAAGGAAAACATCGTGAGGAAACCGGCATGTCCTAGAACCAAAAATTCGAAGACATGTGGCATCTACCAACCTGCACTGGGCCCGCGTGGTGGATTACGACCCACTCCCTTTCGAAATGAGGAGGCCTGTGTCCCAGCAGTGGGAACATTATAGGCTAGTTATGCACGTCATAAAAGACAAGGTCTTTTTGACTGTGACAGTTAGATAGTTTCAACCTTAGTGAAGTTCATTGATGAACTGGGAGTTATTGTCAAAAGTGCAAAAGCAATTACGCGGTATATACGTATGTAAATATAGGGTTTCGTTTTTGTTAACGAATGTAGCTATTTTAGTTTGGTCTTTTATATGTCTAAACCTCAGTTTTGTGGTATCAAGTGTACACCGATTAGTTTAATTTTCTAATTAATTTGGTTTCTTAATAAGCCTTTGTTTCGGTTTGTTAGTAAACCAATTATCTTCTAAATTAAACAGTTGTTTCCCATCTTTACTATTAAACAAACACAGTTGTAGCTTTGTTTGTTTAAGGCTATAATTAATATTAAACTAGTTGCGGCTCGCCACTTTATCAGCGTGGATATCGGGAATTATCCCACGTGAACAAAATAACACTATAACATCAGCTATCTGCCAGTGACAGTCTTGTCAAAATCGGTCCAGCCGTTTCGGAGATTAGCCGAAACAAACAGACCGACAAAAAAATATATTTTAAATATCATATTTAGGGGAAAGTCCCCTAGTGGCGGACACATAAGGCTTTCAGACAGCAAAAAAAAACAGCTTTGAGAAGTGTATGTCTTATTTATTAATTAAATGCGTCAACGAAATTTAAAATCAAAATAAATTATCAAAATTGCAACCCATGCATAAACATTCATTAAAACTTAAATCAAACTTTGGAATGAAAAAATGGAATCTATTCAAATGGCACCTAGTACTGGAAGGATTACAATTCAAGCCCTCAGCGCGAGACATCTTCAAACCATCTTGTATCGATCGCATATGTAGGCTTCTGACTTCGGGCACCGTAAGAGCTTTGCCGCAGCGGTTCTTGTTCGCTCGCAATCGGCGCTTCCTCCTTTGCACCGTCACGAAACCCTCATCATCAGGCCTATACGGTGCCTTTTCTGGCATAAGCTTCTTACTTGGAGCACTAAGTACAATAACAATTTCTCTAAACACAAAAACATAGCAGCAGTACTCACTTAGATCATACGTGACGCAGTGTATTTCCGCCAAAAGTAGTAATAAACCACTTCCACAGTAGCTTCGTGCGTCACTGGCTCACCGCGTCCCGCGGCCGGGTATCGATACGCTACCTCGCGCCCCTTTCACCCGTTTTTGAATCGAACGCGTTGCGATTTTCTGAGATAATACGAGTGTCTGAAGCCAGGTGCCGTCCGGCGTTACGGGACTACCCCCTACTGTCATAATTATGCATTTAGTAAAAGGTGTTATTTTGACATGACAAAAAAACACTTTAATTTTATTTATTTGTTTGTATAGATGGATGGAGCAAAACATCCATAATTATTTTATTGTTCTGGTTATAGTGCAATGAATAATAATAAAAAGAATAATAATAAAATAGTAGCAAATTCAAAACTCTACATTCAATATTGTGAAAAAATAAAGTAATTTCAACGAGTTGTGGGAACGATTCTGATGCCGTAATAAAGGTTTTTGAATTTTTGTTCGTTTGTCTGTTTGTCTGGATGTATGTTCCGGATTGACGCAAAAAACTATAACTAGATTCTGTTACAAATTTTCACAAATATTTCTATAACGAATAGGCTTATATGTTATCACGCTTTTAGTTATGGGAGATTAGCAATATTGTATTATGTCCGTATTCTTCAACAGTTTACCGCAAGAGTTAATTAGACGACGATATGTATTTAATCTCTGAAATGTATATTATCACGCTATACTTACGTGAAGTCATTAATTTAAACTAAACCCTACCTGAGTTAGGTAGGATTTAGTTTAAATTAATTACTTCACGTTCCGATTAACTTAAAATGCCAATAGAATCCACAGTCACGTGTGCGAAGCCGCGGGCACAGCTAGTCTACAAATCCTAACTATATAACATTAGAAATGCGAAAGTAAGTTTGTTTATATACCTATATTTTTTTTTTTTTTTTTTTTTTTTTGAGGATGGGAAATCATCAAATGACTCCTCCCGCTCTGGGTGGAGCGGAAGGGAGTGTCAGACTCTTACTGACTAAAACCCACCCGTGTTCCTTCCTTGGCCCTTTATGTTCCGGGTCAGCGGTACCCCTTTTGGATGATCCCGCTTTCCCGGCAGGCTTGGGCCCTAGTGGGCCCCCTCTATGATGCTGACATCTCTTTGAGGCGCGCGTGGAACACATACGCGCCGTCCAGCACGGGCCTGGTCCTGATCGGACGGTGAGCTACCCATTACTCACCGCCCGCAGGCCCGCGCCTACGGTGGCCGGGAGTCGTCACGCGGCCCCCGACGCCCGGAGCGTCCACCGCGGCGGCTTGGACGGGAGACTCTCTCCCTCTCCCGTCCCGCCACCTCCTTCGCTAGCATGACTGCTTCGCAGAAGGAGGCGACTGCCTCCCACTCCCCCTCGCCCCGGACCATGGCTTGAACCAAGGCCGGGCGTGAGAGATCGCCGCCGCTGCCGATCGCCTCTACGAGGACACGGCGGTGCTCCGCCCATGCAGGGCAGGCCCCCACCGTATGCTCCACCGTGTCCTCGGGGCGATCATCGCAGTGGTGACACCCGGGCGTTTCCTCCCGCCTGATGATGTGCAGGAACCTCCCGAAACTTCCGTGTCCGGTGAGGACCTGCGTCAGGCGGTAGGTGAGGACGCCGTGACGCCTCTCTAGCCACTCCTCAAAGAGGGGTCTTACCGCCGCTATCGTGGCGTGCCCTGCGCTGGGTTGCGACAGTCGCTCTTTCCATGCCGCCATGAGATCGCGCCGGAGGTCCGTCCGCTCCGCCGCGATTTGCCGCGGAAGCGGGGTTTCCCCCCGGCGTAGTGCCTCCGCGCGCCACTCATACAGGCGCGCGAGGACTATCGCCTCCAGATCCCACGGCGGCAGTCCGGCAAGGAGGCTTGCCGCCTCGCCCGAGATCGTGCGGTAGCCCCGGATCAGCCTTACGGCTACCACCTTTTGGGGCGCGTTCAGATAGTGGGCGGCTCTCCGCCGCAGTGAACGCGCCCACACCGGGGCCCCATATGTAGCCATGGACCGCACGACCCCCGCGTAAAGCCTCCGGCAGGAGGCGTTTGGACCCCTCAGGTTGGGCAGGAGCCGCTTGAGGGCGGCCCCAGTCCGTTCCAGTTTGGGGGCCAAACGTCGGAAGTGCTCCACGAAGTTCCACCGGCTATCGAGCACGAGTCCTAAGTATTTCATCGTGGACTCGACGCCGATGTGAACCCCTCCTGCCGTTAGTTGGGATCCCGATGGTGGCCTGTTCCGGGGCCCATGGAAAGACATGGCCTCGGACTTGTGCAAAGCCACCTCGAGACCCAACTGCCGGATCCTCTCCACGACTATCGCAACCCCGCGTGTCATTGCGTCGGCCGCCGCCTGATGCGACCTCCCCTGCGCCAGGACCAGCGTGTCGTCAGCGTAGCACACCACGCTGACGCCATCAGGGAGGTCGGCCCGCAGCACCCAGTCGTAACCGATGTCCCACAGGAGCGGCCCTAGAACCGATCCCTGTGGGACGCCGCACGACATCTCTCGCCGGTTCCACTCCCCATCGCGACCGGGGTAGATGACGGCTCTGTCCGTCAGATATGCCTCGACTATTCGACGGAGGTAGGTTGGCACCCGGTGATACCGGAGTGCCTCCCCAATGCAACTCCAGGGCAGGGTGTTAAATGCGTTGGCGATGTCGAGTGACACCGCCACGACAACCCCGCCCCGAGACACCGCGTCCCCCGTCGTGAGGGCTCTAACGCGCATGATGGCGTCCACCGTCGAGCGCCCCTTGCGGAAGCCGAACTGACTATCCGCAAGATCCGGCCCCGTCCTCACCAGGTGCCCGACGAGGCGGCCTGCAATTACTCTCTCAAAGAGCTTGCCGACCTCGTCGAGCAGCACAATGGGCCGGTATGCGGACGGAGAGTCCGCAGGGCGCCCTGGCTTCCGAATGAGGACCAGCTTCCCCGTCTTCCAACGGAGTGGAAACTGGCCTCTCTCCATACATGCGCTTAAGAGCGCCTCCAGTCGAGGCCCAAGAGCCGTCGAGGCCAGGACCCAGGCTTTCCCTGGCAGGCCGTCGGGTCCTGGGGCGGTATTTTTGGCCTTCAGCCTACCTACCGCCACTCTCAGATCTACCCCGGTCACTTCAGGTGTGTCGTCGTCGTCCGCGTGGTCCGCTTCAGGCACCGCGAGCGGCGGAGCCATGGGCGGGGGAGTATGCTCCCCCCGTGAAGGGAACAGAGCGCTCACCACCTCCTCCACCAGCTGGGGGCGGAGACTCTGCGTCAGCGGGGGGGCCCAGGTGCGGAGTTTATTCCGCACCATTTTGTAAGGGCGCCCCCATGGATCTCCGTTCAGAGTCTCCACCAACTCCTCGCGGGCCGTATATTTGGCCCGCTGGACAGCCTCTTGGAGGGCAGTCTTTGCCGCTCTGTATCCCTCGTACAGCTCCGCCTCCGTCGCTTCCGCATCCGGAGGGCGGATGCGGAGCCTACGGTGCCTGGAGTACAGGTGTCGCACTGCGACGCACGCCTTGCGTAGCGTCTCCAGCTCCTGCGACCACCAGTACACCTGACGTCGGGCGCTTCCTGGACGGACTCGGGGCATTGCCACGTCGCAAATCTCGGACATGGCCTCCCGGAACCACTCCGCCTCATCGTCAATATCGGCAGGCCTGTCCGGTGATGACACCCAGGCCTGCACAATCGAGGCTTCCAGGAGGAGCTCCCGGTCCATCTGCTTCAGCGCCCACCGCGGACCACTCGGGGCCTGTTGGACCGGCGCGCTAGAGGTCTGGGCGGAGACGTCGAACCGGATATACCGGTGGTCGGAGTAGGTCTCCACCTCCTCCATGACGCGCCAGTCAATGACACGCTGTGACAGAGCGGGGCTGGCAAACGAGATGTCCACCACAGACTCACCCCGCATCCGCACACACGTGGGGACAGAACCCATATACCTATATTTATATATTCTTTATTATACACCACAAAATACATTTTAAAAAAAATCATACACTATATACAATGGGCGGCCTTATCGCTTTCTTCCAGGCAACCTTGGTATGAACAGTGATTTACCTGGACATGAAATGGGACGTCGTTGGTGCAAATAATAAGTATACTGACTGACCGGTTGGTGCAGTTTGTAGCGACCTTGCCTTCTGAGCCGCTGGTCCCGGGTTCGATCCCCGGACAAGTCAAACATTTGTGTGCATGAACATGTCTGTTTGACCTGTGTCTGGGTGTTTATATCTATATAAGTATGTATATCAGTCATCAGGTTACCGTAGTACAGGTTCTACCTAGTTTGGGAAATCATCAAATAACTTCTCCCGCTCTGGGCAGAGTGGGAGGGGAGGCATTTATTTTCATTGCTTAGATAATTAGTATGCACCTACGTATATATTTAGGATATGTATATATCTATGTATATATTTTAGTATATTGTATATATGAGACAACATCCACACAAGGTCTTCAGGTCCCGAACTAGGCAGAGCCTGTACTACGGTAACCTGATGACTGAAATACATACTTATATACATATACACACCCAGACACAGGTCAAAAAGACATGTTCATGCACACAAATGTTTGTCTTGTCCGGGGATCGAACCCGGGAACAGCGGCTCAGAAGGCATGGTCGCTACCAACTGCGCCAACCGGTCAGTCGATGTTTTCCTTCACCGTTTTGAGAGCAGTGGTGATGAAATAAATTACACAAAGTAAAGTGCCTGACTAGGTTTGAACCCCATACCTATGTAGGTAAATCGGGGCCATTACCACTGGGCCGCTCCTAGCATTAGGAACGAAATAAGTACTATTTTTACGTTACACATTCATAAAAGTCTTTCACCAAAACCCTTGTTCATCTTTCAACATTCCCGTCTCACATTATGCTACCTCGACAACTCAATTATTTTCCCCACACGAATGGTGATCCACGTATTAAAATAAAGTGATACACAAATAACACAGTACAGACGATGTTGTAAGTATTCCAGCGGGATCGAAGGATACCTGACTCACCTCCACAATTGGACATTACCGTAGAAATTGCTCCTTTATATTCCCAGTGCATTGCGGTTTCAATATAACGCTCGTAGTCAGGCCAGCTAATGGCAAATTACTGAATGTAATGTATTGAGTGGCTGTGACGTAGATAGGTTAGCTCTTGAAGGAGCACAGAGCCGAAGTTTTCAGGTCAAAGTCAAAGCATTTATTTCAAATAGGCACATAAAAGGCACTTTTGAACGTCAACATTTACATTTAAATAGAATTGATTCTAGTCGCCCCTTCCAAAAAGTAGTTTCGTATGGAGAAGAATGGGCAAGAAACTCCATCGTTACTCTTTTAAAATGTGTTACAATACTTTGTATACATTAATTATATAATTATATGTGAAGACGATGCACCTATAATAAAAATTACCCTACCAAAATAGGTAAAAAGAATTTAATAAACGTAGTAATGATAAATAAGTTAATTAAGTGATGGTGTTCACATACTTACAAACATTGTAAAAGTATACGATTTCCCAAATTATGTAACCAATTAATTTGTTAATAGGATTATTAGGAATGTTGCTCAAGTTGCAGCCTTTACCATCCGTAGGTAATGTATGTTGAAATGTGCCAACATTCTACGGAAAATAGCCATTAGTGTTCTACTCTGAAAGCCAACTAAAACCAATGGCAGTTTAAAACATTTCAATTTTGTTAGTGGTGGTGTTTAAATGGTTTTTAGGTGACGTTTATATTGAGTGTGAAAATTGGTGATTACATTGTTGTATTGGGTTCCCACCTAAACCAGATGTTAGTAATAATAAATCAAATTATTAAAATAATTTAATTTAATTTAATAATCAAATTAATTAGTAAATGTATAGTAAATAAATAAATAAACTAAGTGGTTGCTTCTATAGGATAAGGTAGCAGTTTCAAATTGAATTTTTCATATTTCGCCCTCCAATATTTCGCTATGTTCATTCGGTCAATATTTCACACTTTTTATTGAATCAGTGTTATTATTACCAACTGAATCCGAGTTTTGCAGTAGTTTCTTGTGTATCGATAGCTTATAGAATAGAATACTCTTTATTATGTACACCAAAAAATTACAGATATAAATGTATAAATTTTACATAGGGTGACACAATGGGCGGTCTTGTCGCTAAAAGCGATCTTTTACAGACACTCTTTGGATGGATTAAAGGGAGAAGGAGAGACAATACTGCAGGTAGTCAGTGGTGTACCAATTAGATATACAATAAATACATTACATAAGACATATACTTATGTATATATAATAATAATAAACATGTAACAAGAGCAAGGAAACCCTATGAAATGATGATGTTTAAGGAGAGAGGAAGTGTTTTTTATCCAGAATTTTAAAAGTGGACAAAGATTGAGCACGCCTTATCGATACGGGCAAGGCATTCCATAACCGTACTGCTTGAACTGTAAAAGACTTGTCTTAAAACTGATGGAATGCATCGGCATCTCTAGTCTTAAGTTTTCCGATGACCTCAGATATCTATTGTGTGTCATGAAGGAACTTGAAACGTTCTTTAAGATAAGAGGGGGTGTTAGGGTTGAACAGAATACTATAGAGGTAAAACAAGATATGATAATTCCAGCGAATACGTATAGAAGCGACTTTAGCTTTGTATGAAATTCAGACATGTGATCATATTTGCTTATAATATTTATCGGTTTATTTAAGTTCTAACTCACAGTTTAAACCTGAACCTGAATGCAATTTGATTTATGTGGTAACATTTTGAAGTAAAATTTAGGTAGATACATCATTCAACAACCACATTGCTATATAGCTTTACTAATACAACATCAAGTTTAACAGAACCGCAGTACATATTAACTAAAAGTTAGTGTTGTGAACTAAATGTCACATACGATCTTAGTAATTGAGTCTCTAAATCAATCCCTAATTGGAACACACGAACTAAACTAAGATCAGATCTATAAAGTTAGTAACATAGCAGGGTAATCCGTAATTGATACAAACCAATAGCTTGTAAACAATGCCATGGGGACAGAGATCAAAATAATTTTAATGAAATAGATGTGCCATAAATAATCTTTGGTTTTACGCTTCGGTCCAGACACAAAAGAAAGTTAATACTGGCATAAGCATTGTTTACATTCCGTTTGAATAGTTTTAAGCTTCTTATGCCAATAAACGCATTATCTTTTATTCATGAAAGTCAATTCAAGATGAGATGGATATTCCAACAATATTTTTTTTTGCGTACAGATGACTGTGACAAGACCAGTTTTATACTGAAAAAAATTACTAAGGGTTAACTTAAAATGATGATCAACGCAACGTGATGATAAAGTCAACGACGTAACATTGTAAGGTGATGGACAAGATAAATAATGACAAAACAATACAAGACTGTAAAACTCCAGGTGCCGTATTATGACGTTTTAGTGTCATCACGATTCCTGTGCGAGAGATATGGAGTTACACATGACCGATAGAACCCCCAGAAGACAGCGCTGTGCTGTGGGTCCTCCATAGCTCAGCATCATGCTGAGTGGAAGCCTTCTTGTCACAGTCATGACGACTATTTATGTTTTGTGCTCGTGATTAGAGATCTCTTTTTTGTTTTTATTCTTTCTTAATTTATTAGAGCATTTTTTTTGTATGCATGTTTTTCTGTGACAAATAAACCTATGTTTCTTTATTTCTTTCAATATAGTACACTACAATACAACACAACACAAACAGTCAACCATTTCCTGCACACACAAACCTGTCAATACATTAGTTGACACATCTCCTGGCGACTTGATCTATGACATCCGATTGTCGCAAACACGGCGAATGGTTGCATCAATCATGTAGCCTAGCAGCCACCTGTCGATCTCTTGCAATGCATCTTCATCTGAAACGAGACGTTTACTAATCTGTCCTTAATCTGATATAACGATCTATGGGTGGTCATAATATTACGAGGTGATAAAGGGTTCTACAGTTAGCAAATTAATACATTTATGTTAATCTCAATTAGAATATTGTTGTGTGGACCGAAAGTGCATTGAAGATATCGTAAAAAGAAATAAAAAATCTTCGACATCATCATCAGCCTGTTTGCCCTGCAAAGTTCCCACTGCTGGGACACATTCCTCCTCTCGGTGAGAGGGAGTGGGCCGTAATACATCAAGCGGGCCCAGTGTCTGTTGGTAGAAGTCACATGTCTTAAAATTTTGGTTCTAAGATATGCCGTTTTCGTAACGATGTTTTCCTTCACCGTTTTGAGAGCAGTGGTAATGAAATAATTTACACAAAGTAAAGCGCCTGTCTGGGTTCGAACCTACGACCTGCAACTCGTAAGTCGCGGCCGTTACCACTGGGCCACTAATGCTCTCATAACTTATTATATTTACTATAAACACTACTTATAACACTACCAATACTCCTCTACACCTTCTGAAACTCCTCTAAATCTTGGAAATGGGAAGAACAACAACCATGGAGACCTGTAGAAATGAAAGATGGATTACGCATTTTTTTTTCTTTTTTTGAAAATGATGCCGCACACTAGGAATTTCTCCTGTATCGTGATTGCGTTTACAAACATTTAAACTCACAAACACAATCAGCCAGACCCGGAACAACTACTTGCAGGTCATACAAACATTTGTTCCGTGCAGTAATCGAACCCGCGACACGCAGCGCAGAAGTCAATCGCTTAACCACTGCGCCAACCGTGCCACTGCAATACGAATCTACTCGTACACAGCAGTGCGTTATTCCAAGCTTAGATAATTATGATAGAAGTTGACCGTCCCGAACATCCAGGTCTCCATAGTTTGAACTGTCACCTGTCTTTATAAAATCACGTTTTATGGAAATCAATGTTTACAAAATAGAAAAAATATATATGTTAGAACAGTCACCATTCATATTTTTGCTCATAACTTTTTGGTTCGAGCAGTTCTTGGCAACTCTAGACTTTAAAAGCATCTGTAAATTATGGTCTAATTGAATTACAATTAACTAGCTTCTCTGAAAGTTGACGCCTGATTTATAGCAAAGTACTAACAAACCAACTTGATTTTGTAACTAGTCATAGAGAATAAATCTATAAAATTATGCAAAGATTTAAATCACCATTTCGTTAGATAAACGCATCAGTGATTATCTATCAATTCTTAAACACGTCATTTTTTACGACATGGAGTTGTAGCGGTATCTACATCGCCAAATGCGAACTACGCATCACACGGACGCGGCGTCACGAAAATCCTGCATCGCGCAAGTAGAGTTTACCGCGTGACTAGCATATATACCACTTCCCGAAATCAATCGATAGGCAGTTGCCCACCACACACGACACCCGTCTGGTCGGAGGATCCTCCCTTTTCTATGGAGGTATGAGTGAACTTTACACCCTGTTCCTTGTACCTCTATAGAGTGTTGTAAAAATAATTTAAAATAATGTAGGTATGTTTCCAAATTGGCAACACTTCGTACGTAATTTTGTGCGTAGTGCCAATCGGCTTACCAAGCGAGATGATTACAGCAAAATGTTATTACGAAAATACCCTTGTTAAGCAGTAAACCTTAAAATGTTTTTATTTTGTAATTTTATAAAGTAACTCTCAACTCTTAAATAAAGAGTCTGCCAAACTTTACAGCCCAAACATCCGTTGTTTTACATAAAAACGTAGTAAAAATATTCAATAACCCTAAACTGATTCAGAAGCCGTATTACTGACCAGGACATTCTACAAGGCCTAAATGACCGACATTGAACCCTAGGTTAAAGAGATTTCAGACAGATGGCATAAAGGTTATTTGCTATGTGAATACATAAGAGGTAGGCAGTGAAAGGCACTTTTCTGAATGGAAATAGCTATTGATCGCTTGAATAAATAATATTACGAGAATTTTCTTTACACAATCTGTCAAGCTTGATCTGGATTTGTATTTTGCTGTTATTTGTGGATTTGACTAAAGGTATTTGAAGAATAGATCCCTCGTTACATGACTTTTCTTTTAAAGAATGATTATTAAATGATGATGAGATAAATACATCGCAAGAATTTTAAAGGACGGCTTTTGGTGCATTACTGGCTTGTTTGCCAACTTTTAAGAGATCTGTAAAAACTAAAAACTATGTTAGGTATAGTTTGCTGTTGATATAGCAAGCGGGCAAGCATCACAGTCATGATTGATATTGTTTCGAAATTAGTACGTTTCAGAGGAGCTAATTTTTCTTAAAGTACATGACTAATACAATTGCAAAAATATTTGTTCTTTGTAATCAAATTACAGATCAAAAGAAAGTAAGTTAATTAATCTGCTTAAACATGAAAGTGTTATAGCTAGAATGTTTCAATGTAAACTGAGATATGTATATTTGACATTTTATAATTTTCAAAAGGTGAATAAAAGCCATTCAACTAGTTAACAAGATGAATTGAAATGGCGATTATGATGAATAATTGATAACATTTAAAAAGTTCTCACGTATTCTAAAAAAAATTGTTAAGATATCTCAAAAAATAGCAAAGGTATATGCATTTTAAACTCGATGCTAGACAGATAATCATTATTAGCATCGGACGTCACAACACAGGAACGCCATAGTAACTTCACGCCATTCAGTACAATTAGCGTTTTGCGTGACAAGGATAGAAGAATACATGGACATATTTTTTTAGTACCTCTTTAAAATAAATACTCTATTGTTTGGTATAGTACGTTTCACTTTTTCTTTCCAATAGAAAAAGTAATCATATTTTTATCTCAATTCGACCCATACTCATAAACCAGTCTGTATCCATACAAAACCAGAAAAATAAACCAAATAAGCAACATCAAAGCAATATGTATATCCTACTTCATACCTATCATTATAACTGCACCTCTACTTACATCCCACTTTATAGCTCAGCCGAAGATGAAATTAAATGGAAAAGAATTAAGAATTTCAACTTTCTACGTTCTCCGTCTCAAGTTTTAATTGCCCTCCATTGCACAAGTTGAGAAATTAATATGTTTCAAGGGACTTTAATTTCTGGACATTGTTCTGGAGACGTCTTTTGTCCTGATTTAGTGTATTTGCGGCACTATGCTTCGAAATATAGATTGGTTTATCGTAAAGCCAGAATACAGATGAGTTTGTAGTTTGATTGTTTGGGCCGAACTGAGTTTGAGTGGCGCGAATGTTTGTACGAGTAGTATTGATAGAGATGTGCCTGTTTCAGGGTGCGTTGATGACGTATGGCTGTTGTTGGGACAGTCATAATGTTTATTTTTTCAGAGTATGCAAGCCATCTAAGGCTGCACTCCAATTGCGTAATACACTTTCTTTAACAATCCTGAGGATTTTAAAAGAATTCCATCCATTAAATAGTTTGAAAAAATTGTCTACTCAACAACGTAAATAACGCAATGAAAGTTGTTGAACTGTATCACGCAATTACCCAACTGATGTCAAAATAGACCTATTCTAAAAGAGTGTTTCAATATATCAATCACATTATCACACAAATAAGTCGAAACTTTGATACCTAAAATGCAGTTTCATTTTACAACACAAGTTTGGTTTCCTCGAAATAAGGATTTCAAGCAATTTTTTGTAACTTGTACGTAGATTATAAGTACGGAACAGTAATTCCATAAAATCAGTTTCGTATTTTTGTTACGTGCTTGATTTTCTCAAACACCAAAGCACGTAAAATATTGAAATTGGTATCGCTACTTATTTTTCCTTGACCTGAAGTGTAAGGGACTAACGACCGATTTCCTCACCTCAGTCGCTCCACTGTGTTGAATTTTTCTCCTCCGTTTATTAGATTTTGAGTAAAATATTTCTTTGTTCGACGTTTTTGTAAGCCATAACATTTTGAACCAAATAGGTAGATCGTGTTTAACAGATTTTTGGTGAAGTTTTTTTTTTTATCCTTTTCAAAGGGCAGTACAATTCCGATAAAAGAAATATAGCTAGCCTGGTCTCTAAGAGGGTTTCATAATGGTTGAATAGAGAATGTTGGCAATAAAACTAGTAGGTCAAATCATTTTGTCAGTGTTAAAGTAAACGGGTCCCCATGCGAGCATCCATAGCACACGTGTCTTTTTTTATAGTAAAAGACACTTTTCGATGAGAGACGCAAGTTTTGCAATGCAGGTCTAATTTTCCAACTGTTTTTTTTTTTATTTAAGCGTTTTGTATAAAATAAATGTTTCTTTCTTTCTCTCTAAATTTTTGTTTCAATTTTCTTTTACTAATACACGAGCGGTTTGCTCCAAGCAAAAATTACTCTTTGCTCGTAAAAAGAAGTGAAAATTACCTAGTTAATTTGATAGACTCAATGATGTACACTGTACATTTCCTATAGTTCACCCACATTTTGCCAGTAAATCTTAGTCTTTTAATTTGGCATTCGTATAATGTTGCACTGTCTAATTAATCTAGGACTAGTTTCTTCTAAGCAAAACGGCTCCTTGCTCGAAAAAAGTCTAAGTTAGATATTTCATTAGACACAATGATGTCTTCCCGTAACGATATTATGTAGAAGCACTTTATTGAGGTAATTTACGATGCAAGCAGTAGCCAACAGCGAGATATAATAAGTTAGATGAGCTCAAGCAGATGCACTGCCGCATGACAAAATATGGTTATTATTTGGTGCGAGTTGGCAGCGAGTAGCGGGAATGTGGATGCAATTGTGACAAAGTATTTTAGTCAAAGTATAAGGTTTGTCTTTAGATTTTGTTAACTTTTTGACTCATCTATATCTATATTTATTCTTATTGTAAAATATTTTCTGTCAGTCTGTGTGACCGCTTAGGCCTCCTTAACTACGCAATTTATTTTGATGCTATTTTTACTATCATTTAGAGTATTTATTCTGAAAGGTGTTATGTTTATAATTAGAGAACGAACTTACATACATACGAACTTACATGTAAGTGAAGATCTATCATAATTATATGATAACCTCGTCCGAAGATATTAGCACTGTACACTTGTAGTTCTACATATAATTTCGCCTCTTTGTGCATTTTAGTTCAGCCTCCCTTAGGTTGTTTTAAGACGGGTGTCTATTATATAATAATATGAGATTTATTAAGTTTAGAGATGTAATGACCTTCAACAGATATTTTACTACTAGGAGTCTACTGAAAAGTAAAAGGAAGGGTGGGTTGCTAATCTCTTTGGACGAGGCTATCATATAATTATGATAGAACTTCACTTACAGGTAAGTGCGTTTAACCAATAATCATACTCTAGCCTTGACCTCGAGATTAGCATTAAACACTTGTAGATCTTGAGATATTATAGTAAAATATCAAACTAAAGAATAGAGATACTTATACCTATTCTTAATGAAATTGAAGAATAATACTATGGCATTCAAATTATTTTTGTACTATTCTTTTTTCGTCTTATACATCATCATTAAGAAAAAAAAATGACCAGTGACAGGCTCTTTAATAGTATCTAAAATTCTCCTTAACGCTGACGTGTTTTAAACCCAACTGCTTAACTTTTGAGAAAATACTACAGTAACTACTACCACTTTTTTTACGCTTATTTATAATTATTTATATATCTGTTTGCGGATTTTATTAAATAAAATCCGCAAACAGATATATTACAATGATATGATACACAGATATAACAATTCAATTTTTTCATACCTTATTTTAACAAATTTTGTTAAAATAAGGTATGAAAAAATTGAATTGTTTTTACATCGTGAGATACACCCCATTACTAAGGAGAGTAATGCATATTATTAATTACCACACAAACCTTTAACTTATTTTTATATTGATTGTTTTTAGATATCAAGCTTAATCTAACTCAATTGGTGGTATGTCATTCTGGTAGCGAAAGCCGTTACAAACGAAACACTCCTCCGGGAAATCGTTTGAAGTTAACTTCGCCAAACAAACGTCCAAGAATTTAAAGGCCAGAGAAAAACGACAAGTATTTAAAGTAACCATGGAAATCATGTTTTTTTTTTAAATCTTTCATAATTATTATACACAATAAATACCAAAACGTCTTCTTTGGAAGAAGTTAGACCATTGATTCAGATAGTAAACATTTTGTTTAAAAGCGTTTTCAGAGAACGATGTCCCATGAAATATATGGTAAAGGGTGACCATAGACACTTCGAAAATAAAGATGCCCGGGATGATTTAACAGCATAGCATACTCGATTTAGCGGTGAATCTTGAAGGGCGTCTGTTACGAAGCTGTCGACCAGTGCCACAGCGCTTAGGGGGTTCATCGACAATGGCTCTGTGCTCCCCGTTTTCGCTGTCGGCGACGCACGCAGCAGCACTGACCTCAGACTCGGGGGCAGACCTTACCAGTTTTTTTAAACCAAAATTGGGTTTCCGTTTTCGTTAAAAGTGGTCGTCAAAACCTGAACTGTAAAAAAGGGTGCTGTTACCCTGCAGAGACATCGGGCCAAAACGATGACCTGTGACGCCTCCTCACCAAATTCTTTTCTAACTTCGTTATAGTTCCTCCTGGATGCGTTCAATGGAGTCACTATGCGATTGCATCCTTTTCAGCATAATCATTTTATAGCTTTATAAAGAAAAGACCATATAATTTTATTTTGTGCGCAATACAGGCGGAACACGAAAATGTGAAATGATGCATTGATGGCAGACTGATAGCGAGAATAAGGCATCCTTCTTAAAACATCTACAAGAGGCTACAATAAAGTGCATAAAGAGGCGACATTGTATGTTGTACTAGGTACAAGTGTACAATACTAATCTCGAGGATGAGGCTAGCGTATAATAAATTAATATTTAACTTAGATAAAGCACTGAAATCTCGATGTTTTCACATCAGTACATTGCCACCCATTTGAAGCATGAGTGAGTCGCTAGTTAATCATAATCTTAATTTTGGGATATTACAGGTGTCCACACTTACTCATGGTATATTATATTATTAAAATCAATTAGCAACACGCCTTTTGCAAGTTGGTCTTGGGTAGCTTGCCTACCAAGCCATAGTAACTAATCTGTGCTCGGATCAAACACAAAATTCTTGCCCTTCCTTTTATATTTACCCCTTTCAAAGTTCATAGTTAACATCGGCAACTTAATCGGCAGTACATGTTGTCACGTCGCAAATTGAAGAATGCTGAAGGTGGGCGCCTTAGTGAGGAAAAGGGTCACATTCCAAAGCGGCTCGGGATACCGAGAGATAGTTAATTCCATAGCATTGCGATACGGAAAGTATTCATATTTTTTTATTTTAGTTACTTTTGTATGTACTTAGGGGTGTAAAATTTTTGTGGGTATTATTTCATTTTGAGTGTGAATTCTGTGAATGATAAAGTGACCACCAACAAAACCCCAAAGTGTGCCCAAGAACTCAACGACCTCATTCCACCGGCCCCCTTCTTCCATCGGTCATCTAGACGCACTGCGAGTTACCATCCTTACCTAGTTGCTATTCCACCAATTCGCACTAAACGTTTCCAAATGTAATATTTTGTTATGCGCACAGAAACAGAGTAGAACTCTCTACCTGTGTCTGTGTTTCCGAACGCATACAACCCGAAACTCTTCAAAGTGAGAGTAAACAGGCTTCTTCTGGGTAAGTTCACTCCATCGTCAACTCTGTCTCTGCCACCACTGTACTAGACTAGAGTCAAGAGCAAACACATTTTAAATAAAAAAAAAGGTTGGACCTAAAAAAAGAAGAATAATTACTTTGTAAAGGCTCTTGTATCCGAAATTCCTACTCACATGTCTCTCAAAATCAAATTAATGCTGCTTCATCATCATCAGCCTATAATGTTCCCACAGCTGGCACACAGGCCTCCTCTCGGTGAGAGGGAGTGGGCCGAAATCCACCACGCGGGCGCAGTGCGGGTTGGTAGATGTCACATGTCTTCAAATTTTCGGTTCTAGAACAGGCTGGTTTACTCACGATGTTTTCCTTCACCGTTTTAAGAGCAGTGGTGATGAAATAATTTAAATAAAGTAATGCGCCTGTCTGGGTTCGAAACCACGACCTACAACTCTTAAGTCGCGGCCGTTACTACTGGGCTACCACAGCTCATGCTAATGCTGCTCATTTATTAAAATAGGTGTACATACGAGTTTGTACACGAGATAACCACAAGGAACTTTACTACGGTACGTACTGCTAAATGTTGGTCATACAAAGATGACATTATTTCCTTAATAACCCTACCTCGTTTACCGAGGCGGAAAAGGCATGCCAGTTTAATTTTAGGCGGTGACCACACGCGTTATATACCAAGGTGTGAATACCAAGCTGCCACAATATTCTCAGGATACTAAACTATGTAAACCATCTTGAAGGTAAATTCTACACTTTCTCTTCCACACCTCTAGTTTTAGGTATTATTAGATTAATTAAGCTGAGTAAATAATGTGCAAAACACCTGTGAAATATGCGGTAGACAAGGAGTGTATATTAATACACCTGCAAAATATTGTCACAGCTGAAACTATGGGAAGGAAATTGGTTCTTATTCTAGTCTTCAATATCCTTTATGCCTGAGCTCGTCTACAAAAATAGCCTACCTGGGTGAAAAGAATAGCTAGTTATGTATCTGGTGGCGGGAAAACCCAGGGTGAAGTGTGATAAATACTCTGTTAGTATCCCCAAATCAAATATTATTAAAATTTAGCTGCTTTCATAAATAGCATGGGATCATTGCTGCATATGCCAAAGCGTGTAGATCCCTCACAGTATGTTGTATGAATATCCGCTAGTAACTTGGCCCATCGCATCGGTCTCTCGGTAGCTTATTCTAGCGTCACTGAGATACTGCCAAACTTTCTCATGTATTCCACAAAACTAGCTCCTATTTACAAGCTCCGAATAGTTAGTCCTTTTAAGAATATCAATCCAAAAAGTTGGCTAACAATTTAATAAATATAAACCTTGAAAACAAACATTTGCCAAATAGAGTGATGGAAATAACGAAATTCAAAAATAATATACTAACAATTTTACAGTTCAAAGAACAATTGTGTTTTAAGTAAATTGAAATTTTTCTAAGTTTTCTTTAGTAGGTCAACGATTTCGTTAAGATTAAAAACCAGTTATGTTTGAACTTTGTTGTGTTTCAAAGTACATGGACTCGGAGGTCTTACCACTAAATCTCTTAGTAATTTTATTTTATTTTATTCGGGAAACTTACAGCTATAATATACAGTGTACTTAAACAATATGCAACTGAAGGCCATTTACAAGTTTCCACAGATAAACACCAAAATTAAAAATAAAAACGAGAAAAAAAATACAAAATAATGTCGGTACAAAATACCTTTTACATAAATTAGGAAAAAAACAGTATACGAACGAAAAATACAAATTAAAAATAATTTAGACGTAAACAATTACTTTTCCGTAAAAAAGCTTTCCACCAACAAATGCTTAAGCCGAGAAACACTGGTATTGAATATATCCAAATCATGTTCACTAGACAGTTTATTAAAACTTCTGCTCGCACGGATCAGAAACGAATTCTGCCTGTACGTAGACCTGGAATGAGGGACATGTAACAGGCTAGGTTTGCAAAACAATTTGCAGTGTGTTACTAATCCCAAGCAGCTTAACAGCTCAGGGCAATCTATAGTAACATTTGCGATTTTAAATAAGTACGTCACATCTGCAATGCGTCTGCGCTCATGCAGTGGTAAGATGTGAAACGTCTTACATTGCGCTATATATTGGCAGTATATTTCCTAGTTTTATATTGCAAGAAACGTAGGAACCGCTTTTGAATTCCCTCAATTCTGTCTATATAAATATTATAATTAGGGTTCCACACTTGTGAGGCGTATTCCAAACGGCTGCGGACAAAAGCACAATAAAGAACTTTATAAGTTTTTACGTTTTTAAAATCTGCCGATAACCTAAGTATAAATCCAAGTGCTTTGGATGCTTTATTAACAACACTTTCGATATGTGCATCAAAAAGCAACTTATAGTCAAACGTTACACCCAGGTCCCTGATAACGCTTATTCTATTTATAATAGAATTACGTAGCATAAACTGAAGCGTGATTGCATGTAGGTACTAACAAAAAATTTTGAAACATTTAGTTTAAGCTTATTAAGGAGACAATAATTTTGAAGTCTATCTAAATCCTGCTGTAAACCAAAACAGTCGGAAAGTTCTGATATAGGGCATAACATTTTCATTTCGTCGGCGTAAAGAATAATTTTGGAACGTATAAAGCACGAACCAATGTCATTTATAAATATAATAAAAAGTAAAGGACCCAAAAGGGATCCTTGTGGTATTCCCGAGAGTATTATAATAGTTACAGAACTGTATCCATTTAGTACAACTGTTTGACAGCGATTCTCAATATAAGACGTAAACCATCTGAATAAATCGCCTCTAATACCCACTGCAAGCAGCTTACATAAAAGGAAACCGTGGTCTATACGGTCAAATGCCTTGCTGTAATCAGTGTAGACCACATCCACTTGAGAAGGTTCAGACATGGTAGAGGACAAGTAGTTGGAACAGATAAGCAAATTCGTCACAATAGACCTGTTTGTTAAGAAGCCATGTTGACAGTTATTAAGTGATTGTTTAATAGCACTTTATACTGAAGAGTAAACATTTTTTTCTAAAACCTTTGCAAACAAACAAAGCTTAGATATTGGTCTGTAGTTTTCTACACTGTCCTTAGGGCCTTTTTTATGCACGGGTGTAATAAAAGCTGTTTTCCAAACATGTGGCACCAGTCCCTCACCAAGAGAACGGCGAAATATTAGGGTAAGCGGTAAAGTTAAGCTTTGTGCGCACCGAATTATAAGTATAGCAGGAATACCATCAGGCCCCGCTGACTTATTCACGTCAATGGCCTTTAGCAGTTTTAGTACCTCAGTTTCGCAGACTTCAATTGATTTTATATCAGAGGCAGACGCTTGATAAAGACATTGCGTGTTGCTATCCAACTGAGTTACACCGGGGATAGTGTTCTGGAGAAAATTTAACTTAAAAACTTCACTAAACATGTAATCATGTTGCATACTTCATCACCCTGTCCCGACGAGCTATCTCCATACTTCATAACCGATGGAAATGCATATGTAGACTGTTGCTTGCTTTTGACGAAAGACCAAAAAGCTTTAGGCGATTTATTAATACTATTTTCTATGACCTCAATGTAACTGTCATACATTTATTTTTCTAATAATTTAGCACGACTTCGCAAAGTTAAAAATGAATCATAGTCTGATAAATTGCCGTATTTCTTAAACTTGGAGTGATATTTAAATTTTGATTAGTGGGACCAAGGGGGGTAATTAGACATAGATTTGAAGATTTTAGTTGGTATGAAAGTTTCACACAATTTATTTAATCTGACGTACAACAATGACAAGGCATCCTCCGCTGACCCCTTGGCGAGATCACAGCGCCAGTCGAACCCATTAAGTTCTTTAACTATTGCAGGGAAATCGGCTGATTGATAAACAAACAAATCATAGATATCGCGTGATAATTTCTATACGACGGCATGGTTGGCGCAGTGGTTAAGCGACTGACTGCTGCGCTGCGTGTCGCGGGTTCGATTCGCGCACGGAACAAATATTTGTAATATTTGTTGTTCCAGGTCTGGCAGTTTGTGTATGTGACTTTAAATGTTTGTAAACGCACCCACAAAACAGGAAAAATTCCTAGTGTGGGGAAACGTCTTAAAAACAAACCCTGCTAAGCTATGATGTCTTTGAAATAAATATACGCTGTTAATACTTTGGATTTTTCTACAAAAATACAAAATTATTGAAGGTTGTACTGGATGTTAAACCAGTATATTTCTTTGCATAAATGCAATGATATGATTGTATGAAAACGTAGTAATTTATAACAGTGTAGTACAGATCTAACGCTTAATTACGACGCCAGGCCCTGCAGTCTCGACATAGTTAGCAATAGTTTTCGGTTGCTAAGTCCTAACAATCCAGATGTAAATGTTGACGTAAATGTTTGGTAGTCTCGACACTCAAATTTATCGGTTTTTACCTACCGATACCTACCTAAAATACCAGTAACAACCGATAAATTTGAGTGTGGAGACCACCAAATATCGTTACATCTGGATTGTTAGGACTTAGCAACCGAAAACGATTGCTACCTATGTCGAGACTGCAGGCCCTGGCTAACTAAACAGGTCTGCGTACCTAATTCTGTAGATTTTTCGATAAGGTCATGTGCGAGTTTATCGTACAACAGCCATGATTGCTTAAACTAAATCGATACTTCAATCCAGTTACATCTTATTGGTTTGTTCTTATTTATAATAACAAACCAATTACATCGAACTTTAAAATATCCACCCGGGAAATTATTTGACTATCACACAGTTTTTGCATTTCACAAGCGCGATAATCATTACAATTTAAACCGTATCTCAACGCCATAAAAGTCATGTTATACTCGTCATTTGCAACGGCTATAATACCTGCAAAATATCACACTCCACCCAGAAATATAGCAAATTCTCTGTGCGTCTACTCCTGGGAGGTGACAGCATCTGTATTATAGGAATAATACTAACTACAACTAACATTATAAAATATGAAAATCAGTTTGTTTGTTTGTTGCGCTTCCAAGCTAAAACGGCTGAACGGATTTGGATGAAATCTGGCACACAAGTAGACCATGACCTGGGTTAGGACATAGAATACTTTTTACCCCGGTCGTACCTACAATCCCGTGGGATAATTTCCGACCTCCCCGCGGGCGAAGTCGCAAGGAAAAGCTAGTTTTCTATAAAACTAGAGTAATCTAGTCCATTCCGCAGATGACTGGATCGCACGCAGACGACCCACTTTTCCGTTTATGCCAGATTTAATTAGAATTGAATAGAGAACTGAATTTTTCTGCGGAAAGTCGTTAATGAGTAGCAGGTTTTATTATTGGGGATGAAGTGGGTAGATTGCACTTAAGTGCATTTATAAAGTTTTGTTCTCATTTTCGTCAACGATTTAGGTGATGATGTGTTGCAAATAACGTTGTAGGAATTTTTTTTCATTTAACAACATAAAGTTAGAATTTATTGGCTATTTTATAAACTTGGTACCTATAATAATCAAATATTTATGATAACATTTCGTGGCTAAGTAATATTTTATTTCTACGCATCAAAATTACAACAGAAGTAAAAAACGCCACGCAATTTGAAAACTCCGAATAACAATGGACTAAAAATACTCCACTCAATGTATATGCTTTTAGATTAAAAATATTCCCGAAGTCGTTTAGATTTAATTATGAACTCTATTCTAAAGTAATTAAAGTACACATTTTTGTCAGAGAAAGAATTTTATTCGTGGACCTCACGAATAAAAAGTGTATTAAAATGATTACGGGCATTAAAACAAACAAAATTCATCCCGGGAGTGAAAATATACGACGAGGCATCAAAAATATGGGCACAAAAACAATTCTATCTTCGTTAGCTAATTGTGTTCATTCGATTAACGTTTGCCTGGTTTTTTCGGCTATATATAATAAAACTGTACCACAAAATTTCAAACCATAAATAAAAAGTTTGAAATTGCAATCGTTATTTTATTATATCGTGTCTATTATAAAACAGTAATCATCATAACATCATGCCTGAATTCCTGAAGGATAAGGCAGAGGTAGACTTATAGCATACCAATAGTAATCAAAGTTATAAGCGTTATAGTGATGCGACGCGTCCGATTTTTGCTACGCTGGCGTAGGCTGCGTAGGCATTCTGCTGCCCTGGCGTAGGCTGCGTAGCCATTTTACTACAACGTAGCGTAATTAGAATTAGTCGATTCTTTACAGTAGGTATTTGAAAATATTTTCCAGTTTATGTGCTATGCTAAAGGTACAAGTCCGTAGCTGACTGCAGGCAGCAGCGGCAGGCAACATGTCGCCGCGACACTACTGGTTTCTATATATTTATATGAAAACGACGTGTCGCTAGCTACGGAAGGTACGCCTGCTGCCACCTGTAGTCGACTACGGACTTGTATCTTTACAATATCAGACCCTCAGAACATTTTTATTCAAACCTACTTCTAAAAAAATTAGAATTATTACATCAGAATTACTTGGCATTACGGCATTGGTCATACAGAAAGCTCTTTTACACGCATCGTCAAACTCACAGAAAATAAACATCATTGATATAAGTAACGAAGCAATAAAATGAAAAAGTGGTAACACAGCCAGTCAAATAACAGTTTGTCAAAAATACCTGAGCGTGTAAAAGTTTTATAGACAATAAATTGCTATTAGTTGCAGACACCGCAGCTATAACTCTTCGCGAACAGTTGTGGTGGCTTTAATCCTGTCATTATTGGTTTGAGGATGTGGATCACTCACTATGAATGTGAACTATGTATTTTGTTAGTTTGTGGCTCCTGTCTGTAAAGGTAAGCTTGTTTAAGGCCTTCGCAATCTAGTATACTGTATTTTCTACAATGTCACACTGGACACACTATACAGATCTTTTTAATATGTTGCAGATACATACAGGATAGCAGGGACATTGACACGTAAATTGTTACCATGAATTCAGCACATGACTTTTGACCCCTTTTTTTTTGAGAGTGGGAAATCATAAAATAACTTCTCCCGCTCTGGGCGGCGCGGGAGGGCGTGTCAGACTCTTACTGACTAAAACCAACCCGTGTTCCTTCAGTTGCCTGTGCCAGGGGCCACGGTAACCCTTTCGGACTTTCCCGCAACCCTGGCAGGCATCAACCCTAGCGGACCCCGTCACTGGTGCTGACATCTCTTTGGAACACAACGCGCCGTCGACCCGAGCCTGGTCCTAATCGGACGGAATCACAAGCCCGCGCCTACGGTGGCCGGGAATCGGCCTGGGATTCCCGACGCCCAGGGCGTCTCCTGCGGCGACTAGGAGCGTGAGGGCGTGAATTTTGCCTTTCCCTCACACGTTTCGCCTCCTCTTTCGCAAGCATTACTGCTTCGCAGAAGGAGGTGACGGCTTCCCATGTCCTCTCGCTCCGTGCCATGGCCTGGACCAGAGCCGGACGTGAGAGATCACCACCGCCAATTGCCTCCACGAGAACACGGCGGTGCTCCGCCCAAGCCAGGCAGACCTCCACCGTGTGCTTTACCGTGTCCTCCAGGCAATCCAAACAATGGTGACGGTGGAGCAGGCAGCGGCGGCGGCAGTGGCAGCAACTACGGCGGTGACGGCGGTGGCAGAGGGCTTGCCCCTGCCCCTGGCTCTGGCAGGTGGAGCGCAAGCCTTGCTCCAGATCCGGTGATCGGCCGTTTTGCCAGCAGCCGCACATACAGTGCGGTGCGGCAGTACATGAGTCGGCCTTGTGACTGAGCTGACCACAACGGAAGCAGTGGTGGCTACGGTCCACCTCCGAGGTGCATTTAGCTCCCACATGGTTGCCCACCTAGCAGCGGAAACACCTCAGAGGTCTGGGTTCCAGCAGGTTTACCTGCGTGGAAACCCAGCCCACCAGTAACCAACCAACCTTCGGGTTTCGGTTATTTTCTTGGCCGCCGACATGGGGCAGCTCACCGTAACGGTTCGTATCTCCGTAAAATCAGGACGTATGGTGCCTGCCCTCACCTGCTCGGCAGAGCACCCACCAGTCCTAACGACGGCGGCCACCACCTCTCGCTCCGTCACAGAGTCGTCCAGGCCCAGGATGCGCATGTCAGCGCACTTGGTGGGCCTGGACACTCTGGCCTCGTCCACATTTAAAGACGCCCTAAGCCTTTAGCCTAAGCCTAAGAACCTTCGGTTTCTCCCAGCAGCCCCCACCAGTTCGCGCTCCGAGCTCTGGCAAGAGCCCTTTACGCCAGATGCGGCGTCGGACTCCAACCCCGCATCACTCCCCTCCTCTAAGTCCTTTTTGTTTTTAATCAACTTTTCCATATTATTCCCACGAGTAATAACTTTTTAATGTCTCAAAAATATAGTGGCTACCCATTATTCAAGCTATCAACCTCCCTCACGGTGCGCCGCCGCTTAGAGGTTTGCGGTGATATTCTAGACCGCCTAGCGTTGAAATTTTTCATCGGTTATTTTAAAATAAAAGTTGATGTTTACATTTTGACCGCGTATGTACACTTATCTATGAAACAATAGATACTTTTTTTTTTGATAACCGCCGAAGTATTCCTACGCTAAGAGGTCTAGAAACATGTGCTGAATTCATGGTTTCAGTTTGTGCGTGAATGTCCCTGCCACCTTTATAGTGACCTTATTGGTGATGTTCTCCAGAAACGTCAGGTGCGTTAAGTACTCGCTACCGGCGTGTATGACTCGTAATTAAAAACGTTCGAAATCAAGTCGCAATCTCATCTCGGCGACAATCAAATGTCAAAAATGACCAAGGTTTATTTTGTTTATATGTATGTATCTATGTATCTATATAGTAGTATTTATTCTTGTAGTTTATAGTAATTTCCGAGCTATCTATCCCGTATGTTGCACCTGCCATGGTATATCTCTGCATCACCCTAAGGTTGACTGGTAGAAAATGCCTCAGGCATTAAGTCCGCCTTTGTACAGTATTATTTTTTACTTGTGCATAAAGTTTTAATAAATAAATAAAAATGTAGGTAAACGCTATACAATTTTTGACAGATTGAGACAGATTAGAATGCGAGTGTTCTTAAAAATACGAGAATTGCCCCTCAGATGTATGTAAACGAAGCAAAAGTAGTATGCTAGAACCGTAGCAGGAGTCACTCTAACCCCCGTGGGAAGAAGGCGTTTATTTAAGTTTATGTGTATTTTGTAAATTATTGATGACGATAATGCCTGTGGGGAGCATAATATGTTTTGGTCTGAGGTTCGGTTTTTGAAACGAGGAATGGTCAAGATCCTCCCATTTTACTAAGAAGAGCTCGTTAGTTCACTCGCCTCAACACAAATTTAAGATATTTTTGTTCTTATAGTCACAATAAACCTGTGCAAACGTTTTTGACTGAATATTCTTTTCACTCAATGCTAATTTCTGGGCACGTTGCTATTTTCGGCACGTCATGATTTTTATATCAGTATGTATAAATAAATGTCGTACCTCAACGTACTTAAACGTCATATCAAATAAACTTTATTGCTGCATGAAATGGCTATGCAATATTCATAGAATATTCAGAGGCTTATGAATTTTTTAACGACAAATACATTTTGCTGCTATTTTCCTAATAATGTTGTAGGTATTGGTCCACCAAATCAAAGTCCACAGTTCTCACAGAATTATTAGAATTTAATTAGAGGTCACAACGGTTACACAAGAGTAGAAAGCACGTTAACACTTTAGACAGACAGAAGATAGGAAGATGAAGAATATAAGTAGAGATACACGAAAGCAAAGATATAAGAAACAGATTATTAATTTACGAGCGGGTGCGTCAGCTAAGATTTTAGGCAAGCAAGCGCGTGAGTTCCTTGCGCAACAGCGAACAATGGAATGGCGCGCTGTCGTGCGACGAAACCGAACATTCCCGAAAGGAGTGCGCGGTGCGGCGGAGATACCCGATGATGTACGATCTCGCTGCCCGCGTGACTCGGGTTGTTTCGTCGTGTGGCGGCGATGCCGCTACAATGTTGTCGAGAAAATTCCTGTTTAAATGTAAAAGTATACAGCGTGGCGCTGCAATGGTGACCTTAATTTAACACACATATACGTTTTCACATTTTCGTTTCATGACAATTTTTTATTTCCATTAAACGTTATTATTTACAGATTTATTAAAGAATTTAGGAAATAGCATCTTAGAGCAACCTGTACTTAAAGAACTGTCGCGCAGCGGTCATTTCCCTCGGTCACGGATCATAACTTCGCATCAATGAAATTAAAACGAATAAGCAATACTATTAGGATGAAACAAATGCATAGAGTAGGCGAATTTAAGGAAATTTCCTTTGTTGGCGAGCAGCGCAGGCGACGCGCGCTCTCCCTTCCACCCACCCGCCGCACCGAACACGAATTCTTTTTTTGCTTTTCTAGTGCTAGTCGAACCCGTGTCCTTGACGCACTTATTTACACTAGTGCGCATAATTACGTCGCGAAAAAGACTCTTAGCTATTGTTTTATTTATTTCTTTTTGTGTAATTAGGATAGTAATTAGATCATGGTACTGCGATAAAGACACTTTGATTGGTTTTCGTTTTCTTATCTAGTAGGTACGTTTACACCTCTTGCGATACGGACGCATTTATTTGTGCTATTAGTGCTTGTGTAAACTTATGATCGTGATGGCAGTGATTAGTGATGACAGTTATTACTAATAGTAACAAGAGAGGGTGATGTGATAAGTGTTTGTACCACTTGCGCCGCTCGGTTTCTTTGATAATATGCCGTCAAAGAATCGGACCGATCACGAGTAGGTACAAGACGCGATGCGCGGTTGCCAGCCCGCGAACCGACACATTGCCGCTCCGAGTTAACGTAAGCGAGCTAGGTAAGTAATTTCATGAATGAATTTTTGCAAGGGTGATCCCAATTTTAATGACTTTTTTATTATTTAGTTTGTTTGAAAATTTTTTTTTTTCAGTTTACGTATTATTTTAACCTATCAATATTTATATGGTTAATGGGCACTAGCCCTACCCGTGTATTAAATTAAAGTCACCATAGTAGCGCCACGTTGTATATATTTATATATAGGATTTTAAGGTGGGTTGTAAAGTGCTGTGGACTATTAGTGTTTTTGTAAGATTTAGAACTTTGAGTGACAGACCCAGTTATTTGAAAGGCGTAGCCAAAGATAATTATATTGATTAGGGTCGAAATAATAATAATAAATAAATAAATAAATATCGTCTGACATTGCACACAGCACCATCTAGATCCAAGTTAAGCACTTAACACTTAAGGCTTGTGTTATGGATACCAGATGGTTGATACACTACTTAAATACATTTTTTTTCCGAAATTGTTTTATTAGTCTATTGTATGATAAATGATGACCATATAATTAAAATTGTGTTATTTTTTCTTTATTTCATCATTATTTGGGAACGAGTACCCACCTAAACTGACTTGGTTAGGTAACTAAATTATATTGCTTCTATGAGGTTGCCGATTTTCTTGACATGCATCCCTGCGCCGACACCTTACCCATTTGTAGGGTTTATTTATAAACGTTGTTTAAAGTTAAGCGTCAGTTAGACGTCAAAAATGTATGGTTAAACAGTCGCTAATCATCACTCAACCTTAAGCAACGTTTATAAATAAAGTGCTTATTGTGCAGAGCATGTCAAGGAGAAGGTTAAAATCCCCTAGTCTATCAATTGAACTGATTATGTTCGGTAACAATAGAAAAGTAATTGTGTCTCATTAACGACGTTTGAGCTCTTATTGTTCCACCACACTATAATCAGATTTTTTTTAAATCAAATTGACACTACGCCAAATTTGCCGTTTTAAAGCTATATTTCATACAACTGTCAAAGAATGATTTGAATATACGGACAATATAAGTTGGTAGTCAAATTACTAAACAATTATTTTCTCTGACTTTACAAAATCGCTTGTCACTTCCATTTTTGTCGATCTACTGTAAGATTTTGTGTAGAGTGCAACTTATTGGTTTGCAAAAAAAAATGTCCGCCGACATATTATTTTTTGCCTTCAATCAAAAAATGGCTTACGCCTATAAAAACTTTAGTACCGTCGATATAGATCCTTTTACGTTCCACGCTATATTAAATAACATTATATTCTACACTTACTATCACACGACTAAATCTCACATATTATATCTATCGCTAGTTTATTTTTCAATCTCACAAAGCTATATTACTACGAAGTTGTTGAACGGAGTGGATTATCAGTACCTACCAACGTAAAGCTAATATCAGTCGCTTAATTGTTTGTTCATTCGTGTCTTTCATTCGGCATCTTTCACTTTAAGTGACAAAATGAATCAAAAGTGAAAAGTGAACTCATTAGTGAACTGATCCAACGATGTTGGATTTTGGCCCTCGGCATATTTCACCCGCCTGCCAATCGAAAAATAAAATGACGGGGCAGCAGATGAACGTTCATTTCTATGTAATTTAGTCGGTGTCATGTGGACGTGAAATGAACCAAAAATAAACATTCACTCGAGTGAAATGTCTGATGTCTCGTTAAGAGTATGTGTATGCAAAGTCGTGCATAAGTTATTCTGTGATGAGGTACTAAGCGTGTAGTCTGCTTTCAGGCCCTAATATAATATACAGGGTGTGGCGTAAGTAGTGGTCCACCGTTCAGGATTCGATGAACCAGATAATTAACAATTAACATTTTTAACCATTTTTAGTAGTAAGTTTTTTTTACAAAAATCACTCTTGAACTTGATGGTGTGTTAAAAATTAGGGTTAAAATTAGAGAAGAACCAATTTTTTCTTCAAAAGAGCTGAATTCACATAAAAAATCATAATTTATCATGATAGCTCTAGTATTCAGCAGTAATTAACAGAAATCAAAATAAAAAAATAATGTTTTTTGTTGAAACTACAAACAAATTTGTAATAAAAGGTAGAAATTTCGTAAATAAAAGGCAAAAAGGAAATATTTTCGGAACCCTTGGGTCAAAATGGTTAAAATTTTTCATTGTTATAGTTAATTATCTGGTTTATCGAATCCTGAACGGTGGACCACTACTTACGCCACACCCTGTATAATAGGCCATAATTTGTGCATGGTGTTATATTGTGTTCCGTGTTCATATGACGTATTGTTTGATTATTGTTTTCATTTAAATTGCTATTACTTAATTGACATAGGGTTTTTATTTTTTGTTTGCATGGTATTAAACAATATTTTTTTTTAAGTATTATTTTGTAATTTAAATTTAATTGCATGTATCCTTTTGTACCTACATCTAATAATGTTGTTACTGTTAATGTTTCATGCTGTATTATATTCGAACGCAATGTGAATTGTTACTGAATAAATAAATTGAATTGAATAAGTTTAAAACCTTTCGGTATGATCGTAATGCATTTTTGCGGTTTATCTTGTTGAAAGTTCACTCTTATAGTTGAACTGTCGATAGCAGTTTAAAAATCTCACAGTGTAAACTTAGGTGAAGTGAGTTTGAAGTGCGCTGTCTTTCCACCTAATACTATAGTGTATTCACGGAGACGAGTTAGTAGAGCGCTATCTCACTCACACAATTTTTGAAGTAAAACTTCTTTAGGCACGCTTGGCTTGGGGAGTAAGCTGGCGAATGCATGACGAGAGCATTACGAAAAGTGTGATCGGGCGAGGCGAACGCATATGGATGGAGCTAAAGAAGTTTTACTTCAGTTGTGTGGTCTAAAGCACACTCGTTTTTGAAGTAAAACTTCTTTAGGCACGCTTGGCTTGGGGAGTAAGCTGGCGAATGCATGACGAGAGCGTTACGAAAAGTGTGATCGGGCAAGGCAAACGCATATGGATGGAGCTAAAAAAGTTTTACTTCAGTTGTGTGGTCTAAAGCACACTCGATTTTTTTTTTAACTGCGATTAGTCAGTGATAAACGCTAAGACGGTGTACACAGTACGAGTACTTTTTAGTCTACTCATACTTCCCGTACTGTGCAGACGTGCTCTTACTTGTGACTGTATGCTCAACTTGTGAACCGGCTGGTGTATTGGATTTTATGATTGATTGCTTTCTTGACGACTTGGGGGCTTGTGAAAAGGACTTTTCATTGTGGAAATTTATAATAATAATATAATAATTCATGATGATATGTTATAAACTTGTATAGGTAGATATTATAATATAATAAAGAAAATTTTATCATTAACTCTCGATTTTATTTCTTTCCTTCATATCCATCAGATATATAAAAAAGTAGGTACCCATAAAAAATTCCATCAAACATATGTCTCTCAATTTATACCACAGACGAAGCCGCAGGAATAAACTAAGCGAACTTTTAAGAAGCGCAGTGTGAACGCACATTTACATTTCTAAGGTATTGTTAACGCCCACTGACCCTAAAAAAGTTTTTTTTTGTCTTTGTCATTTGTATGACAATGTGCGATAGAGAAGGCGCTATACTAATTCGTCTCCGTGAATACACTATAGGGATTGACACTGTTGTTACGCACTCCATGCTCACCTCACCTAAATTTTCACGGTGAGTTGTTTACAGTATATCATTGCAGGTGGTCTAGTTTGTTATAATCTCATAATTATTACACAGAGACTTACATACGACGAAGTTAGTAGATGTCGTAAAACGGTCTTTGACGAAAACTTCAACGCTCAGACACACTATTACTTTGCAACTGAAAAAGTTTGTAAGTACGGAACTTCATAAACAGTTTTTTTTTTTATATTTACACTGTTCCATCGCTCGGCAAAGGTCTCCCCAATACTTTGATATAAGATAAGTTTACCGAAAACACTTAATTTATAGTAACAGACAGTTATCTATGCTAGTAATTCTATAAATAACTCGTACAGGTAAAAGTATTTTATTTATCAAAATCCTGTCAGGGAAAATATAATTTGTATCACAGTTGCAGTGAATATTATTAAGTTTCCTGTTATCTATAATATATACTTCTTTGATATAATATATTAAGAATCTAATGTATTCTCGTCATTCTAATTATTATACTGCTATATATAAAGATGATCATCTTCATTCTATCGTTCCTATGGTCTTACGTTTTCACACAGAAAATAGAACAACGTTGTTCTTAAAATTAATCATCCCGGTTAATATTGAATAGGAGTCCATGTTAGGGACGTGAAGTGAACACACCTTTTCCAATATAAACTTTCCTGTATTTCAACTCTTGCACAAATACAAATCTGGTGTATAGCAATATTTGAACAACTATTTAATTAGGTACTCAACATATTATCAATATTGACTTCTTGAAGACAACCTTTTGATTTTCGAAACTCGAAGACAACTAACTTAGAAAATAGGTGATGCTCCATTTTCCATTTAATTTCGTTATAAAACCAGTAAGGGGGCACGTTGTTACAGGGGTAAGAAGTTACACGCATTTTTTACCGGGATTTTGAACTCTTTGGTAGCCGTAAGTGGACTCATTTGTTTCCTTCAAACATCGTGCGTTGCATAAAAACAATCAGTGACCCGCCGAGCCGCAAGCTGCAAGGTTGTGTGCACGTGTCTTGATTTCGATCAGGTAAGTAACAAAATCCTTTACGAAATTTTTGATTCCTGCTGTCTATATTTGTTATTCTCTAAATTTTTTTAACCTCGGACGTTCATAATGTATCTAATTTTAATTTGCAATAGCGTTTTATTCTGCTATTGCTAACCACTAATGGCGACTTTAATTTTAATTAAAAAACATACCATGGGGCAGGTTGTTACAATTTTTTGGGGTAAGTTGTTACATGTAACAACTTGCCTCAGACCTTGTATTACCGTTCATCTCATTGACTATCATTTAGAAATTACTACGTTGTACTTAAAAATTCGAATAAATGGCGGTAGTATTCTTTAGTATGGCGAGAAATTGAAGCTTTCGTTCCGACGGGCGCATCCTTGCTTTTTAAAACAATGGTTCATCTTTAAAATATTTTTAAAATTTTAGAATTTAAAAAATAATTTAAAGGTGAAACTCATCGTCATATTTTGATGAGACTCATTGTTTTTATTAGAACGAGATTTAAGAAAGTTCCTGCCAAATTTATGTGATTATTACTGTTATAAAGTTGAAAAATTACGATAAAGATATTATAATTACTCATATAGATATTATAATTACTCATACAT
This sequence comes from Brachylomia viminalis, assembly GCA_937001585.2. Lineage (NCBI taxonomy): Eukaryota > Metazoa > Arthropoda > Insecta > Lepidoptera > Noctuidae > Brachylomia > Brachylomia viminalis. Next base: position 20,718,348 of record OW443299.2, read on the forward strand.
GTTATAAGACTGTTTAGAATGATCTCTTTTGTTCATAACGTTTAGAAATAATAAAAAAAAAAGACTTATCATTGATGATTTTGTTTATTTACCTACTGTAACATCATGCCCCAAAGCTGTAACAACTAGCCCCAAGTCAGGGGTAAGTTGTTACAATTGACTTATTTGATTAATTGTCCAATGTGAAAAAAATTACGTAAATTTTAATATTTTTCCAATAATATTTTTCTAGCTGAATATACATACTAACGGTAAAAGCAATCAAATGTATACATTATTTGACAGCTGTTGTGATATTGGCAATTATCTAAAAATTGTAACAACGTGCCCCCCGCTCCCCTACATTGACGGCACGGCTGGCGCAGTGGTTAAGCGATATTGACTGCTGCGTTACGTGTCGCGGGTTCGATCCCCGCACGGAACAAATATTTGTATGACCTGCAAGTAGTTGTTCCGGGTCTGGCTGTTTGTGTATGTAAGTTTAAATGTTTGTAAACGCACCCACGATACAGAAGAAATTCCTAGTGTCGGGCAACGTTTAAAAAAAAAAATACTTTTTCGGTAACTGTCAAAAGAAATACTTTTAAACTTCATGGCCACACTCAATACAAAACTCATTAGAGGCAAATCACATTACAATAGGTATGAGGAACAGGGTGTAAAGTTCACTCATACCCATACTAAAGGGAGGATCCTCCGACCAGACGGGTGTCGTGTCTGGTGGGTAACTGCCCGACGATTGATGTCATACACGAAATACTTTACGAGATATACCTATAGCTGGTAAATAAACCAAAGCAACAAATTTTTGTTTTTTATCTTGGTATATTATTTTATAAATTAAATAATTTAATATTACTTGACACACATATTAAACACTGGTTCCTTCTTATTTTTCAACATACATTACGCTAGTTTACGCGGTATTTGAGACGGCACGGCGGCGGCACGCGGCTTTTATGAATGATCAAAGTGAACCACGTGATCGCGCCGCGCGGGCGCCTACCTTCTCCGCCCGGCGCCCCCCGCCCGCGCCTCGCCAGTCTAGTCCTCCGCTAGCCTCGCTAGCAGTAATAGTGTTCTGTGGTTGTGACGCTTACGCGTGCCTTAGCCAATACGCGTCGGCTTCGCTCGGGCAATAAATGCAACAATGCCTAACTACAGGTATACCAACCAGGAGTACCAGAACATGGTGGTGTACTACAATGAGGCTGGAAATCCACGTATTGTTAGGCCGGATCATTTCCAGACCCGGTTCAGTGTTAATGTGTGGGCTGGGTTAATAGGCGATAGACTGTTGTCGTGGTCGTTTGTGTGGTCGAGGTGGACCGGTCGCCTGGCCAGCTCGTTCGTCTGATCTTACGCCGTTGGACTTTCAGGTGTGGGGTAGGGCGTGATAGGGCTAAAGACCTGGTTTATGGTAATGACGGCCTTACCATATCTAGTGCGGAACAATTAAAAACGTGAATTGTGAACGCTTTCCCAGTGATGGTTAGTGATAGAGACACATTATTAAAAGTGCAAGGTTACATACTAAAACGTGCAGCCGGCTGCGTCCAACAACAAGGGAAATTTATAAATTATTATTCTGCAGCAAATTTTTGGATGACGAATTCCATTTTAAGGTCACGGTGGAGGTCGTCATTTCTAATGTACCATGGTGCATTTACAGCATCCCTGAGTACTTTATTTTGGAATTGTTGGATAATTTAAACATTGAGATAAAAAAAAAATCGTGTTGATAGTTTCTGTACCAGCTACAGGTGTATATTTTAAAATATTTCGTGTATGAACAGATACACGTTATACCTATATGCTAGTTGCGCGGTAAACTCTGCTTGCGCGATGCAGGATTTTGCGTGACGTCAGTGTGATGCGTAGTTCGCATGTGGCGATACCGCTACACTTTCAATTTTATAATTAGGAATTAAAATTACTAAAAATCTTATTAATATTTGGAAACCATGACAGACTTGGACTCATATTCACTATTATCCACACAAATTCAAGATACTCGTTTTAACTTCACAACAATACTTGGAACACCACTAAAATTCAACGAAGCGCACACCCAATTTCACTAACATAATAACGTTTACGCGTTTAACAATAGGTCCTGATTTGCGAGCTAGTACCTACTACTATATTGCCGCTTCTACAGGCTTCTAATCATCTATCGCAGTCCATTGTTGGAGCTAAAGGGAAGGGCTTAATATAAGCAGTCACGTTAGACGATGCTTTGTTACTAGCTGCATCGTGATGGGGTGCGTCAAAATAGCCATCATGACTGTTTTTTTTTCTTTTGTAATTTGTATCTCGCGGGTCAACCTAGGAGGTTGTCGGCTGCTTAACCGGGCTTGCCTGTGGTTACCTTAATAAATTAAGGCCTCCAGCCAGGGCTTAAGAACTTATAAACTAGGCGACTTCACGCTAAGGGCATCCCCTGTGTGGTACGGACTTCGGCTTAGGGCGTCGCTGGGGGAGGGGAGCAAGGGACAGGCTGGATCGGAATTATTATTAAGGGACGAATTTAAAGCTACTGGCTCAGCGGCGCGGGTTGCCTCGAGCAAGGGTCGCGGCGGACATGGATTGGGGCGTCGCGGCCATCATGAGTGACAAAAACTCTTTTCTTTTTAATAATTTACATAACATCACATCACGTCTTGTTTTCCCGAAGGATTGGGCAGAGGTGTACCTGTATTAGGTACACCCTCATTTAGCCAGTTTGGTTTTAAGTCCCACCAACCGAGCAAATCTAGACTCCGGGCTGATGCTTATAAATTCCAGATAGAAAAACCCAATAACACTTCGCTTGTCCTAGGAATCGAACATAGGACCTAATGCTCAGCAGTAGCACTGGCGGCCATTAGACCAACGAGGCAGTAAATAATTCAAAATCATTAAAAACAAAGTATTCAAAATATTCAGTTCTTTTCAATCATTAAATTTGTTGTTTAAAATACTTGTGTAATGTATTAGTCTGGAACAACCTACCCTCTCACTAGGACTCAGGCGTTGGTAGCTGCGCGCCAGTTTTAACTTTTGCAGCTATCATTGCTTCACATTATTTTCTTTGATTGTATTTATTCCAAATAAACTATTATTATTATTATTTTAATTTAGGCAAAGCCCCTTGATTACTACGGCATGAGCAGTTCTTATAATTTTGTATATTTCTACCAATACGAGAAAAAAAAAATGTTATTATTTATGACCTTCAATACTTTTACTGATTATTAGTTTACATGTCCAAATCTTCTGTTGTATCTTGTGTTCTTTGTATCCATAGTTAGTATACTTATACATACATCTTGATAAGTACTAGAAAGGAATTAAAACATTTTCTAACCCTTTCTTGAAACACTTCGCGAAGTATGTAAAGCAGAGGTTGAAAACATTGTATTTCTTTTGTAAGATTTGTAAGCCTGTGTTGTTAAATGTTTCTTCAATTGAATTATACTTACTGGAATGAAAGCCCTATTATTTTGGCCCATTCTCGCTTCTCTACCATACAATAGTACCGCCTTTCAGTCACACATTGTGTTATCAACAATACTCCGAATAACACTAAACTTCAGGGACATAGGCGTTCAACTAGACCCAATTTCAGTAGCGCAATAATGGTTAACACGTATAACAATGGAAGCTGATTTGTGAGCCGGTACACCACAGCGCATGACCACAAATATCACTCCCTATTGTCAGAACCTCGGGGGAATATCTTGATTGGAACACTGTTATAAATGCGTGGAACTAATCGATGGTTTAATAGTGTGGTTGATGGAATATTATAGTGGCTTATAGCATTTGGGTGTAAGGAGATTTGGCTAAAGATTCTGTTGTAGTCTTTGAGTATGTAGTAGGAACTGTCATGTAAGGATTTATTAGCTGCTTGTCGTTTTGCATGTGCATCGAAGTTATGCCCACTAATTAACGAAGGTCTGTGGCAATTAACATCATTTCATAGTGGATCGTGCATTACTTTATGAAAGGGTTACCAAGGGTTATTAAGTTAATACTTTGATCTTGGCAACAGTAGTTATAATACGCCTAACGTGGCATAAAATCAGACGGCTATAAGAACCGTAACCCTTTTTATTACCAAAACTTGCGCCGTAAACCAACAGTGTCAAACCCCAAATCAACGAAATACAAAGACCGAGTATCCCGATTCGTAATTCAAAGGTGCCAAAAAATCTGCCATAGCTTACAAACAAAAAAGGATGATTCGAAAAAAACACGTAGAGAAGTAAATCCAATTTTGTCGGTACAGAAATGCAGATAGGCTAGAAACAGGCTGCCTCGTTAGTGGGAACCAAAAATATTTTTAATTTTCCTTCCTACGTTTTGGTGGCGGGCATTGTGACCTCAGTTCGCGTTCGTTTCAAATGCGGATTTACATTTTAAAACAGTAGGAATAAGAATTATTTCACAATGTGACTCTTTGAAAAACATTTGATTGTATTCCGACAGCTGTGTTGGCGGACGTGACGTTTGTGATTTTGGAATTCAGGGACCGAGATTTGAATTATTTTTTTACGTTGATTATTTTATGCATTTGTGCGAAAGCCGAGTGAGAAACTATGTTAGATCTAGAATATGACTTATATTACATTATCTTTTCAAGTTACCTATCCGTTCCTCTGAGTTTTTACGATGTTTTTCTCAGAGTAGACAGATAGGAAACACTGAACCTATTTGGTTTTAAGATATTTTGTGTTGGACATGTTGTGTTTGTTAATCTCAAATTACTGATTCTTTAATTCTTTGTCCAGGCGGTTTTCCTTCGGAATGCGCGCCCTCTGAATAGCAGGACAGCAACCAGTCGGTTATCTTTTAAAGTGAAGACACGTGAACATATCCGTCAGAAGTTGGCCGAAACATCCCAGTGCTGTGCTGAGTTGTTGGCTTCGTTTTCTCCTCGACCGATCGTTATTTCCCCTGACCAAGGTTTGTTTTGTTTATATTTGTGTGTGTATTCTTGTATTTTATAGTAATTTCCGAGCTATCAATCCCGTATGTTGCACCTGCCATGATTTATCTCTGCATCACCCTTTTTTTTTTTTTTTGTGGGGGTGGGAAATCATCAAATAACTTCTCCCGCTCTGGGCAGAGCAGGAGGGCGTGTCAGACTCTTACTGACTAAAACCCACCCGTGTTCCTTCAGTTGCCTGTGCCAGGGGCCACGGTATCCCTCTCGGACTTTCCCGCAACCCTAGCAGGCATCGGCCCTATCGGACCCCGTCATTGGTGCTGACATCTCTTTGAGGCGCGCGTGGAACGCAACGCGCCATCGACCCGGGCCTGGTCCTTATCGAACGGTGAGCTGCCCGTTGCTCGCCGTTCGCAAGCCCACGCCTACGGTGGCCGGGAATTGGCCTGCGATTACCGACGCCCAGGGCGTCTCCTGCGGCGGCTAGGGGCGTGAGGGTGCGAATTTTGCCTCTCCCTCAAGCGTTCCGCCTCCTCCTTTGCGAACATTACTGCTTCGCAGAAGGAGGTGACGGCTTCCCAAGCCCTCTCGCTCCGTACCATGGCCTGGATCAGGGCCGGACGTGAGAGATCGCCACCGCCAATCGCCTCCACGAGGACACGGCGGTGCTCTGCCCAAGCCGGGCAGACCACCACTGTATGCTCCACCGTGTCCTCCGGGCGATCCACACAATGGTGACACCCGGGCGTTTCCTCCCGCCTTATCCGGAACAGGAACTCTGCATCACCCTAAGGTTGACTGGTAGAAAATGCCTCAGGCATTAAGTTCCGTCTTTGTACAGTATTTTTTTACTTGCCCATACAGTTTGAATAAATAATAAATATAATTTATCATTTACTTATTCTTTTAGGTAGTTAGTTAGGACAATCTATATCCATTTGGGTAAACATACACATATTTATTTTCTCTACCCATAACTTTACTATCCAAATCCATAACATAAACACAAAAATAATCATAAAAATATAGTTTCATCTATTCCAAAAATAAGAATTGGCATCGTATAAGGGACATTACGTAAACGCGAACTTTGCGTAAATTGTACGGACAGGCGCGCTGGTAGGAATACGCAATGTTGGAGTAACACGCATAACGCCTGGTTCCGAACAAAATTATGTAACTTACGATTCTTGTGTAATTTTTCTAAGAACATGTTGGAATTGAGTTAGGGTAGGTGTAAGTTCATTCTGGCTAAAATCATGGATTTTTGATAAAATGGTAGAAATTTGTGTATTATTGGTAGGTTTTACCACTTATTTGGGTACTCGTCCAACGTCAATCGACGTCGCTCATAGCTGACAGTCGACGTAAGAAATGTCAGGGAAGTAAACTGCAAAGCAAATTGGCTACCGACTTAACTTGTCCGTATATTCAAATTACAGCTATCATTCTTTGGCAGCTGTATTAAATGGCTCTAACACGGCAAATCGAAGTAGGGTGTCAATTTGCTTAACATTTATTTTCCCCGACTGTACATCGCTAGGACGCTGGATCTTATTAGTAAAAACTGTCGATTGATGTCAGCTAATCTGATGTTCTATGAATAGATGACATCGATCGTAAATGCTCAAGTGGGCGTGATAGCACCTTTAAGATACTATGTGATGAAAAGTTTTAATAGAGTTTATTTTTCAGCGTTAAAGAAAAATAAAATTATAACTTTTAAGAATTTTCTTCGTATCCTTCTCTAGACGCTAATAAATGTGTTTAAAAAGAAACAAAAGATGCACTTTGTTTTCAGACAAATAACGAAGATTTAATGCAGGGAGGTGGATAAAAAGAATTGTTCAGTAAATGTAGTAAATGCATTCAATTAATCTTTTTATGACCCTCAGCTGAAAAGTAGACAGTCTCTGCTTTTGTTAATGTAGCTAAAGAAGGGCCGATGACTTAAAGGAAAGAAAGAAAGCAGACGTGTTTGAAAGAAAATGCGTTTAAATGCATAAGAACTAGAAACAACTGTAAACAAAAAAACACTATAAAACCAGTGAAAAATAATATTTATAAAAAATAAAAAGAAAAGCTTTTACATGTAAAAAAATATTTCTGTTTCAAAACTAGATGACTTCAGTGATTCCTATCTGAGAAGAATGATGGTTACACCATTAAACTAGAAAGAAAACAATGCATAAGCCAAAGGCCTCAGATCTGTATAATGTCAGAAGGCAACACCAGGTACCTGACACTGATTTTCAGTTGCAAACTGATAGGCAACGCGCAATACTTATTTAAGCTCCCAGTCAAAACTGTCCTTGGCAACAAATTGATTTCAACAGTGGGCTTATTTGGTAGCCGTAAAGGTGGTTTTCATAGCAGGACACACTCATCATGATGTTAAAGGTATAACGTCTTCAAATCGTCTTCAAAAGACCATCTCACACACTGATCTGCATGGTCCTCATAATTGTGATTAGGACTTCAAAAGAGACTGTGATCTCTGAGTTTGCATTGGTGTATCTTCTCAGGGTAGTTAGGTAAGAAACAACTACCTGATCTAGTTGTAAAATATTATTACATTGACGTGTAAAAGTGTTTGCTAAAATCAATCGATATTATTTATCATACATACATAATATGTCGCAGAACAACACAGGCACTATATTATTAGAATCGCTATGGATTATTGTTAATTTAGACTAACGCCATCTATTATCGTTTGTTGGAAACGTGAAGCATGCTTAGGTGAGGTCGATACAGGGCTTGGCAGCTGTCAGTTGTCATTCTGTGACATTGAGCGTATTTGACGTGACAGGCGACGGAGGGGGGACTGGACTTGATATTTAGACACAAACACGAGAGGTCGTGCTGCCAGCTGGTATCGAACTTATCGCGTTCCCGTATCTTAATCCCTTTCCATCGGCTTGATTACTTGAGATTTTGTTAATTTGTCAACGGGAGTGAATCAATAGACGGTTGTAGTCAGTGTTGAGACTGTTATTTCGTACCCGCACCATGTCGAACTCTGATGGGAATCGGTGAACTACCCTCGTTACATACATAAAATCACGCCTTCTTACCATGGGGGTAGGCAGAAATTACAGAATGCCACCTGCTACGATCCTTATAAACTTCTGTTGTCTCGTTTACGTTCATACAACTGAGGGGCAATTCCCGAATTTTTAAGAACGTTCGCATTCTAATCTCAGTGTCAATCTGTCAAAAATTGTATAGCGTTTACCTACATTTTTGACATTAGACTGTCGCTGAGATGAGATTGCGACTTGAATTTGAACGTTTTTAATTACGGTAATTGGCCTTCTGGCAACACACGCACGCCGGCGCCGGTTGCAAGTACTACACCTACACCTGGCCTAGGATAATAGGGTCACCCATCACCAATATGTCCTTCTATGGGTGTCTAATATTAATTATCGTCATAATTTATCATTTAAACGCCGTCTCAGTACCTCTTTTTCTTCAATATACTTTTTCTTTACATGCGAATACACGAGAACCTGTCTTGTTCTAGATTTTATTCCTCTTGAGACGAGTCAACCAGTGCTGAACCGTCTTGGGGGACGCGGCAAAGCGACGTAGATACTTTAATATATGTGTAAGCACGTGTCATTTTCTGCCCCATAATGTGTTATTTTAAATCACATTATTTGTTGTTAAATAATTACAGATTAATATAGACCTAAAATCGTTATTTAGCTATAAAACAATATTAAAATAATTTTAACTGTCAAACTCGCAATCATGGCGTCATACCCACATTTATTGTATAAAAGAGCGTGCCACCTTGATTGCGAGTTCAGTTTTGTGCAACGTTCGTGGAGTTAACATCATCCGCTACCGAGTAAGTTGAATCTTGTAACATTTATTTTGGATACTATATAATTGTTTAAATCTATGCTGATAAATATTGAATAATTGTTATAATAAGATAATAACTGCAATTTATATGGCAATATTATGAATGTTTGTAGTAAATAAAACAAAATATATATGAACTAGTCTTTTATTTTACAATTCAGAAGTGGGATAAGTAGCTCATTCTAATATGTGTAATTTTATTTTTTTTCTTTGTCGGTCGAGAAACATGGATAAGCAAAGAGTGCTTGCTTCTCCGATCTTGGGAAGTGTTCAAGTGAAACCAAACGAAAGTGCAGATGTCCATAGACACCATCACTCCCTGGAACGGCAGAACCCAGCGGCAGAGCAGCAAGCGGGGCAGCAGCCAGCGGCGCAGCAGCCAGCGGCGCAGCAGCCAGCGGCGCAGCAGCCAGCGGCGCAGCAGCCAGCGGCGCAGCAGCCAGCGGCGCAGCAGCCAGAGGCGCAGCAGCCAGCGGCGCAGCAGCCAGCGGCGCAGCAGCCAGCGGGGCAGCAGCCAGCGGTGGAGCAGCCAGCGGCGCAGCAGCCAGCGGTGCAGCAGCCAGCGGCGCAGCAGCCAGCGGCGCAGCAGCCAGCGGCGCAGCAGCCAGCGGCGCAGCAGCCAGCGGCGCAGCAGCCAGCGGCAGAGCAGCAAGCGGGGCAGCAGCCAGCGGCGCAGCAGCCAGCGGCGCAGCAGCCAGCGGCGCAGCAGCCAGCGGCGCAGCAGCCAGCGGCAGAGCAGCAAGCGGCGCAGCAGCCAGCGGCGCAGCAGCCAGCGGCGCAGCAGCCAGCGGCAGAGCAGCAAGCGGGGCAGCAGCCAGCGGCGCAGCAGCCAGCGGCGCAGCAGCCAGCGGGGCAGCAGCCAGCGGCGCAGCAGCCAGCGGCGCAGCAGCCAGCGGGGCAGCAGCCAGCGGCGCAGCAGCCAGCGGCGCAGCAGCCAGCGGCAGAGCAGCAAGCGGGGCAGCAGCCAGCGGCGCAGCAGCCAGCGGCGCAGCAGCCAGCGGCGCAGCAGCCAGTGGCGTAGCAGCCCGCAACACGGCACTAATCGCAACGTGCAACATCTTCCCGCAACAATACAAGGAACTCCAGGTAACACTGCTACTTCTAACGGAGGCGGTGGTGATTTAAACATTTTAGTGCAGGCGTTGAAGTCTCTTGCCCCAGGTCATGAAAATTTTGGGTCGTACAACAATACTATACCCGAGTTTGACCCTGCAAGAAAAGAGCAAACGATGGGTATGTGGTTGCACAAAGTGAATGAGTGTGCTGCCATTTATTCATGGAATGAAAAACAAATAGTGCATTATGCACTCCCTAAACTTCAAGGCGTAGCAAAACGTTGGTATGAAGGATTGCCATCGGTACTCTTTTCTTGGGACGAATGGCAGACTAAATTAATAGCCGCATTTCCCTCTGAAGAGAACTACGGTCAAATGTTAGCAGATTTGTTGGCTAGGCGTGCGCGTTATGGAGACTCGCTTGAAGATTATTTTTACGACAAAATTACTCTTATTAACCGATGTAGTATAAGTGGTAAACGCGCGGTAGAATGTGTTCTACATGGCATAGATGATCGCGCTGTTAGGTTAGGTGCCGAAGCAGCTCAGTATGAGGACTTGGATAAACTACTCACTTATTTAAGAAATTCGAGAAGTTTAAAACAAAATTCTGACCGTAAATCTAATATTAAAAATCAGCCTGTTACAAACTCTTCGGATATTAAAGCAAAAAATCCAAGCACCAAAGACAGAGTCCTTCGTTGCAATAACTGTAAACAGGAAGGTCATTTTGTCGGTCAATGTACTCAACCCATCAAAAAGTGTACTAAATGTATGAGAATAGGTCATGAGGCGGAAAATTGTTTTTCAAAAATAATGCCGACTCAAAAATCTGTAAACAGGGTAGATATTAATGGTACTACTTCAGATAAATATTTTAAAAGTGTGCGTATTAACGAGATAGAAATGAATTCCTTTGTTGATCTTGGTAGTGAATGCTCGATGCTTAAACAATCAGAGTTATCCAAATTGGGGAATATACAAATAAAAACTAAAGATCTGCCTATACTCAGAGGGTTTGGTAATTCTATTGTGCATACATTGGGTAAGGTCAATACTATAATTGAGATTGACGGGGTGAAGGCTGAAGTCGAATTATTAATTGTCCCAGATTGTGTTATGCAGGTGCCCCTTATGATCGGTCAAAACTTTACTGAACAACCTCATGTATTGATACAAAAAACAAGTGAACATTTTGAAATTTTACAACATCCGATCGATAATATCCAATATCAAAAAGTAAAAATTTTTAACCGTAGAAATATTAAATTAATCAGTTTAACAATTTTGGAAGTCTATACAGAACCCAAATTCACTGGTGACCTTTATGTTGAGGGAGCCTTGCGTAACAAAAATATCTTTTTCTACTTTGTCCTAACTGGAATTTATCAATTTAACAATGATGGTTATGGACACATTGTTGTAAATAGCCTAAATTCCGAGCCTTTATGTTTAGAAGATAAAACTTTAATTGCACGGGGTATCCATGCTAATCAAGAAAAGGAAAAAAAAGTTCTACATATAGCCAAATCTAAACTACAAGATCAACAAATGAGTCTAATCTGTCTTTCAGACCTAAATATTTCTGGTGGGTTGAGCCAAACTGTGATTGATGACTTGCTTTCCTTGTTAAATAACTATCGACAATGTTTTGCGTTTACACTCTCTGAGTTGGGTCACTCCTCGGTTTGTGAAATGGGCATTAACCTGCACTGTGACACACCTGTAGTCTATCGGCCCTATAGACTGGCAATGAAGGAGAAAGAAATAGTAAGGGATATGGTAGATGAACTAGTTCAAAACAATATAGTACGCCCGTCAGTTTCACCTTTTGCTAGTCCTATTGTACTTGTACGAAAAAAAACTGGCGGTTACCGCCTTTGCATTGATTAGATAGGGCTTTAAATAAAAATACTATACGTGAGAATTACCCAATGCCACTTATAGATGACCAAATCGATATGTTAGCTGGTAACATGTACTTCACAGCTCTTGATTTGGCATCTGGGTACTACCAGATCTCCATCAGAGAGCAAGATAGGCATAAAACAGGGTTCGTCACGCCAGAAGGCCATTTTGAATTTAACCGAATGCCGTTCGGCTTGGCAAATGCGCCAGCAACGTTTCAACGAATGATGCATCAGGTTCTAGGCAACTTACGGCATAAAGAGGCTCTAGCTTACTTGGATGATATAATCATCCCATCAAAATCCATACAAGAGGGTATGAAACAATTGGAATCGGTATTGATCTTGCTATCAGAAGCAGGTCTTACTCTTAATTTATCAAAATGTGTTTTCTTTGGCCGTTCAATAAGTTACTTGGGGTTTAATATTTCAAGTGACGGTATCCAACCAGGGTCTGCTAAAATAGAGGCAGTAGAAAAATTCCCCGTACCAAAAGATCAACACAACGTAAGACAGTTTTTAGGGCTAGCGAGTTTTTTCCGTAGGTTCGTGAAGGGATTTTCGATTATTGCAAAGCCATTGACACAGCTACTCAGAAAAAATGCTGTTTGGATATGGGGGCCCGATCAACAAAATGCATTCAATACCTTAAAAACAACCTTAGTTCAAAAACCGATATTAGCCCTGTATAATTCAAAATCCATTACAGAATTACACACCGACGCATGCAAAATAGGTGTCGGTGGTATACTATTCCAAAGAAATGAACAGAATATTTTAAAACCTGTAGCTTATTTTAGCAGACAAACTAGCCCTGAAGAACAAAATTATTGCTCCTATGACCTAGAAACCCTGGCAGTGGTAGCCTCGTTACAGAAATTTCGGGTATATTTAGTAGGGATACATTTTAAGATCGTTACCGATTGTAATTCATTAAGATCCACTTTCATGAAACGTGATATGATTCCCCGGGTAGCCAGATGGTGGACCCAAATGCAGGAATTTCATTTTGAAATAGAGTACAAACCGGGATCTTCTATGGCTCATGTGGACGCTTTGAGTCGCAACCCATCCATCAATAGTAATCACTCGAAAAAAATGGTTAATTCTATAATAGAAACAGACTGGCTCTCAACAGTACAGAATTCCGATTCAGAACTTCAACGGATAATTGGGATTTTAAGTAACACTGAATTTAATGATGTTTTAGAAATAAAAGAAAAATATAAATTTAAAAATGGTAAGCTTTTTAGAATCACACCTGATGGAGATAGATGGGTTGTGCCTAAAGGCGTCCGATGGCAAATTGTCAAACAAAATCATGACGATATTGGCCACTTCGCTTTAGACAAAACGTTAAATAAAATAAAAACTCACTATTGGTTCCCAGATATGCGTGCTTTTGTTACAAAATATGTATCCTCTTGTCTAGAGTGCGCGTATAGTAAAGCACCTGGTGGAAAGAGACCCGGCTTTTTGCACCCTATCCATAAAGTAGACGTGCCGTTTGATACTATACACATGGATCATACGGGTCCATTTGTACGTAGTAGTAGGGGTAATGTATATATTCTGGTTCTAATTGATGCTTTTACAAAATACATCTATTTGAAACCGGTGAAAACTACAAAATCAAACACTACTATTAGAGTTTTGCGCGAGTTTATTAGTATCTTTGGCGTTCCCAAACGAATTATATCTGACCGGGGCACGTCGTTTACAAGTGATCTCTTCAAAAAGTTTGTATTAGATTTAGGCATTAAACATGTATTAAATGCAGTTGCTACTCCACGGGCCAACGGTCAGGTGGAGAGATATAATAAAGTTATTGTTGATTCATTAACAGCTAAATGTGTTGGCTCATCTGAAAGCAAATGGGAAGACTACCTGCCCGATGTCCAGTGGGGTATCAATAATACCTTCAACAAGGGCATTAATAAGACACCTGCAGAGGCTCTTTTCGGGATAAAGCTACAGGGCTCAAGTGATAGTAGAATAATTTCTGCAATTGATGACGATATCACTTCAATAAATAAAAGCCTCGATGAAATTCGTACTGAGGTTTCATCTCATATTGAATTCACACAAAAGACTCAAAAAGCAACTTTTGATAAATCTCGTTGCAAGTCTATCAAATATAATATTGGGGATTTAGTAAGAGTTGAACGGCAAATTCCCTCTACTGGTGGTAGTAAAAAGTTAATTCCAAAGTATCAGGGTCCTTACAAAACTAATGTTTTTGATCATGACCGTTATCAAGTAGAGGACACGCCTCTTACAAGAAAAGGAAAAAAAAATACTCTAGTATAATTGCTGTGGATAAATTAAAGCCATGGATTTGCTTCAATAGACCACACGATGACGCTTTAAGCGAATAGTCGCATTACGAAAATTCTAATTGTTTTATTTTTATCTTTTATAGTTCCCTAAAGTTATATAGACCAATGGGGTTTATATTTTGATTAAGACCAATGGGGTCAATCCTTTATGACCAATGGGGTCAATCCTTTATGACCAATGGGGTCAATCCTTTATGACCAATGGGGTCAATCCTTTATGACCAATGGGGTCAATCCTTTATGACCAATGGGGTCAATACTTTATGACCAATGGGGTCAATACTTTATGACCAATGGGGTCAATACTTTAAGACCAATGGGGTCAAATATAGTAATGGACCAATGGGGTCAAATCTATTGATAATGACCAATGGGGTCAAATCTACTGATTAACTAATGATGTCTGCATTGTAATTTAGACCAATGGGACTATCTTATTTTAATTTATATTGTTACATTTATACACATTGTTATTATACTGAATTGTTTTCATCTTATTATTATTTGCTTGATTTGTAGCTAAGTACGAGGGCGTACTTGCAGTTTGCTTGGATGGCCGACTGTAAGCACGTGTCATTTTCTGCCCCATAATGTGTTATTTTAAATCACATTATTTGTTGTTAAATAATTACAGATTAATATAGACCTAAAATCGTTATTTAGCTATAAAACAATATTAAAATAATTTTAACTGTCAAACTCGCAATCATGGCGTCATACCCACATTTATTGTATAAAAGAGCGTGCCACCTTGATTGCGAGTTCAGTTTTGTGCAACGTTCGTGGAGTTAACATCATCCGCTACCGAGTAAGTTGAATCTTGTAACATTTATTTTGGATACTATATAATTGTTTAAATCTATGCTGATAAATATTGAATAATTGTTATAATAAGATAATAACTGCAATTTATATGGCAATATTATGAATGTTTGTAGTAAATAAAACAAAATATATATGAACTAGTCTTTTATTTTACATATGCAATGCAGTGAGATCACGTGAGGGTTAAATAGCGTAGTAGTATACATATTATTCTTTCGCATATTTATTTTCATAGTTATTAAATACATTTTTAAATATTTTTGTAAAAATATAATTTAAAAAAAACATTAAAAAATAGTAGTCCGCCGGTATCGAGAGCAAGGTCCAAGCTACCGGTGGTTAGGGCTCCAGAGTCAAGAACCTTCTCACGATACGAGACATATCGAGGAGTACTGCCTTCTGAATCAGGCCCTTTATCCAACCGCATAATGAGAGCTTCGAGAGACTTTGATCGAGGCTTTCGGCCATCAGACCATTGGCCGATATTATTCTAATTATTATCGTGAACTGGTAATGTTTTAAGATATTTTAGAGAAATAAGAAAGGGCATTATAGAAAGTTAGGTGTCCGAGGGCAAATGGATTAGTATGATACTTACAGTGCAGCCGTCGTCGTAAAGGGCGTTCCAGATACCTGTCAGTGTCAAAAGGCATTCTCTCGAAGGCCGGACTGTACCTAGCTATTAGCATGAAATTATTGATACGTTGTAAAAACCCTAAATCCCGTTTCTGAAAAACTTGAAACATTGAGAATACTGCTCTTGTATTGCACAAAATTTTGGAAGATTGTCCTTTTAAAGATCAAGAGAACCATTTTTGTTTTTGTTTTTACCAACCCTACCCTTACCCTTAACCAAACCTCCCTGCCTTGCGATCAGATCGTCACACCACCTTCGCCGTGGTCTTCCTCGACGGCGATTCAATTGTAGATATAAGGGGTCGTAAGCCGCATTATACTAATCGTATTTTATTTATTTATTTAATAATTCAACATATTATTTTACAATTATCTGTCGTGAAATTGCATTAGGTCATACCCTTGAGAAACTACGATAATTTAAACTATTATATAAGGCTGACGAGATGACTCTACAAGGTTTTTGTTGAACACTTTCTTGTCCAACGAACTAGGCTCTGGTGCAACGTCCTCTTACCCGCACTGGACTAGCATGTTGGACTATAACTCCAAATCCCCCTTTATAAATATTCAACCCAATGCCGCCTATTGTATATTAAGTAGTGTTCAGTTTAATTTTTGTTGTTATGTTTTTTGTGGTGTACAATAAAGAATATATAAATAAATAAACCCATGACTGAGAACAATTAACTTTTTAATTTTACAGTTAACTAATTGTTGCAGCAATACCTAAATGATGAAAGAAATGTTAAATTAACACATGAAAAGTATAAATTTTCTGTCAACCAAATCATACGTTCTATTTACTTGTTCCTACGTTCTATATCCTTGCCATAACAAGAAAACTTTCTTACTTGTAGGTACTAAGAACTGCTAATAAATCTTGTCGAAGTATTCCTAACATACGGAATTAACGTTCAAGAACTCGGATCAAAGAATTGATGAGAATCATAATTAAGTTAGGAGGTCCAGTGGTAACGGCCGCAACTTACGTGTTGTATGTCGTAGGTTCGAACCCAGACAGGCACTTTACTTTGTGTAAATTATTTGATCACCACTGCTCTAAAATGGTGAATGAAAACATAGTGAGGATACTGGCATGTCTTAGAACCAAACATCCACCAACCCGTACTGGGCCCGCGTGGTGGAGCACGGCCCACTTACTCTCACAGAGAGTAGGCCTGTGTCCCAGAAGTGGGAACATTATAGGCTGATTATGTTATAATTAAGTTGTCACTATGAACGAATATAGGTAACTGTTTGAAACTTTACACATAATATGAGTGCACTTTATTCAAGTAGGTAAGAAAACAGTCTTCAAACTATAAGTTTATTTTTGATATGAAATTGCCAAAAAAACACAAAGTGCACGGGGTCAAAACAGACTTTTACCACTGTGATGACATTGTCTAAAGAGCTGCTAAAATGTTTGGTTTCATAACGTAACACTAAGGACTTCAGACATACAGCCTCCAAGATTGTGCTTTATAACGCTCTGGTACGTAGCGTACTCAAGTTCGGGTGTGAAGATATGGAATCCGCATTATATGGTTCATTCTAATCGTATCGAATCTATTCAACGATTCTTTACGCTACAACTTGCTTTCCTTGCCACTGGCTTCAGTGCGAGATACTCGTATGACGAACGACTGCGTTTCTTCCATATGTCAATTTGCTTTCCTTGCCACTGGCTTCAGTGCGAGATACTCGTATGACGAACGACTGCGTTTCTTCCATATGCCAATTTGCTTTCCTTGCCACTGGCTTCAGTGCGAGATACTCGTATGACGAACGACTGCGTTTCTTCCATATGTCAATTTGCTTTCCTTGCCACTGGCTTTAGTGTGAGATACTCGTATGACGAACGACTGCTTTTCTTCCATATGTCAATTTTCTTTCCTTGCCACTGGCTTCAGTGCGAGATACTCGTATGACGAACGACTGCGTTTCTTTCATATGCCAATTTGCTTTCCTTGCCACTGGCTTCAGTGTGAGATACTCGTATGACGAACGACTGCTTTTCTTCCATATTTCAACTTGTCAAGCTTACAGCTACACCGACGCATGATATGCTTACTATGCTTGCGGAGTATTGTTGACGGTTCTTTTTAATCTGACGGACTTCTCGAGCGCATTGAAATAAACGTCCCTAAATTGGTTTGACGATTATGCACGTTCTTTTTCAATAACCCTCGTCATAAAACCAACTTAGGCATTAATACTCCGATGGCTAGGCCAACGTCCACGTACAACCATTTTTGCAATCTTTATGATTTGGATATCTTCCACGACCATCTCACGCGTTTTAGATCTAAGATTATAACCGAGGGGAAGACTGAAGACAACAATACAAAATAATATAATTAATCAATGTTTAAGTCGATGAGGGTATTCTCTCTACTACCGAGATTTTAGCTAGAGCTTTGGTTCTTATATTGTTTTTGTTTTTTTTTGTAACGTGAATACTGTGTTTTTTCTTCTATTTTGTATGACGTAAAAAATAGTCCATGTCTCTGTTCTCTGTTATTTGTAAATGTTTGTGTCGTTGATGTGCCTTAATAATAAATAAATAAATAAATGATAAAAAAAAGGAAAAAAAAGTTCATATCAACATGGTCTCCGAGATGGCAACGCCTCTGCAATGCTTTTGATATTGCAGAGGGTCTAAGTGACGGTGACCACTTACAATCAGGAGTGTCCGTCTGCATATTTGTTATCCAATAGACAATCCAATACATATTTAAATGGTTGCAAATTATGTCTTAAGTACGATAATGCAGAAAAGTTGTTGGCTAAGGTAACTATTTTAATTTTAATAAAACCAGTATTTTAGCCAGGGCAGTAATTTAATATTTGTTTAAGGAATCATAGATATTATTTATGCTTAAACACTTAAGTGAGATAACTGAGATATTCGTAATTCAGGTAGATTCCAATATACACCTCTAGTTTAAGGCCCTTACGTTGTAAATATTGATGTAAAATATTTTTTTTCAAAAATACAAATAACCATTATCCATGCAGAATAGATGAATAGTAATTAGTTTGTAAACTCACACAAGTTTTTGTATAACAAGTACTATATTATCATAATCGTTTCTAGGTACCCTATCAAGGCCCAAGGTCGACACTAGATCCTAGATTATAATTTTATAGTTCCGACATAGAAACTGTAATCTACTTGGAACAGAGTCCGGGATTAAAATAGATCGTGTTAGTTTCATATACAGGGTGTGGCGTAAGTAGTGGGTCCACTGTTCAGGATTCGATGAACCAGATAATTAACTAAAACAATTAAAAAAAAATACCATTTTTAGTAGTAAGTTATTTTTACAAAAATCGCTCTTGAACTTAATGGTGTTAAAAATTAGGGTTAAAATTAGAGAAGATCCAACTTTTTCCTCAAAAGAGCGGAATTTACATAAAAAATCATAATTTATCATGATAGCACTAGTATTCAGCAGTAATTAACAGAAATCAAAATGTAAAAATAATAGTTTTTGTTGAAACTACAAACAAATTTGTAATAAAAGGTAGAAATTTCGTAAATAAAAGACAAAAAGGAAATATTTTCGGAACCCTTGGGTAAAAATCGTTAAAAAAATGAATTGTTATAGTTATTTATCTGGTTAATGAAATCCTGAACGGTGGACCACTACTTACGCCACACCCTGTATATTCATAATACATCGTGTGTTTTGTCTTACTACATAATGGTTGACATGTGGCTTCTGTATGTCGATTCTATAAAAATGTGACCGTGATTATGATTGTAAATGTAATGCTTGGTCAATCCCTAGCATCAGTGGGATGACACTGACAGCTCACTTCACCTAAGTTTTCACGGTGAGATGGTTACAGAATCGCAATGCTGGTTATCAATAGTTCTTTTGTTTAATCTTCGTAACCATGTTATTTAGAGTGAAGGTAGAAAAATTTGCGATCATCATCTGTCGAGTCTATTCCCAACTATATTGGCGTCGGCGTCCAGTCAAATCGGATGCAGCTGAAAACCAGTATTTTACATGGAGCGACTGCCTATCTGAACTCCACAACCCAGTTACTGCGGAATACGATAAACTCAAACTCAAACTCAAAGCGTTTATTTCAATTAAACCATATACAGGCACTTTTGAATTGTCAAGTGGTCGGTCAGTCAGAAATATGAAGCTAGTTGCCCATTCCAAAGCGTAGTAGGTACCTATGGAGAAGAACGGGCAAGAAACTCCATGGACACTCTTTTAAATTATATTGTTACATAAATATTAGTTACATCATTAATCTTGTATATAGGTATAATTATATGTGAGAACGATGTAAATAAGACGTACACATTGAGTGTCCAGTGTACAGCAAATATAAATTCAAACAAAACAATCCATAATAAAATAATTAAAAATAAGCCGTGGTGGCTAAGAGATGACCAGTCCCAACTGACAGCGCCCGTTCACGAACATGACGCATGGATCAGCACCATTCAGCTCAACCATTTTGAAGGGAGCTAAATGATCCAACACACGCGCCACCGTCAGCGAGACATTTGAGTGAGCATGACATCTATCAGCCGCCAGGACACATTCAAGTCAATGAAAGACATTACCCGGTAAATGGTAGCTCGATAGTACATAGTACTCACACTTGTCCTATGCAATTATATAATACAAAGGAGATTGAGTTTATACAAAGCAAAGGTAGTCTTACAATCTTCAGCAGCTCCAACAGTATTTTCAAATGTTAATCAATTAGTTGTGGTTGTGGAGCAGGACCAGCATTGAGCCAGGCATTTTTATCAGCGATATAATCCCCCAACTTATAATATGCCTGGCTGCATAGTGTGCGTTTTATACAAACTTTGAATTTCGTCTCATTCAGTTGAAGTATGTGGGGAGGTATTTTATTGTAACATTTTAAACAGTACCCCATGAAAGATGAGTCCACTTTAGCCAGTCTGAAACCTGGTTGAACTAATAGGTCCCTATTTCTGGTACTATAATTATGTCTATCACCTCTTTTAGTAAAAAGATGTACATTTTTTCTTACGTACATGATGTTTTCATAGATATATTGACAAGGTACCGTCAAGATCTTAATAACCTTAAACAGTTCCCTTAGAGAATCGCGCCTGCGGAGATTATATATGGCTCTGATGGCTCTTTTCTGCAGAATAAAAATAGAATCGACGTCTGCAGCCCGTCCCCAAAGTAAAATACCGTAAGACATGATACTATGAAAGTAACTAAAATAGACTAACCTCGCGGTATCTACATCGGTAAATTGACGGATTTTTCTGACAGCATATGCTGCTGAACTTAGCCGTCCCGCCAGAGATGTTAAATGAGAACCCCATTGAAGCCTCGAGTCGAGCGTGATCCCCAGGAAAACAGTTTTATCGACGAATTCTAGTTTCTCTTGATTCAATACTATCTCACAATCACTACTTTTGACATTAGGTAAAGAAAATCGTATACACTTAGTTTTTTTCCCATTTAATACTAAATTATTAGCAGTGAACCAATTATGGACCTGCATTAGGGCGTTATTAACGTCGTCAAAATTTGTAGCACTTCTTTCTACCTTAAAAATTAAAGAAGTATCGTCAGCAAATAACACCATTTGTGGTTGATTTTTTAATAAATGGAGTAGATCATTAATATACACTAAAAAGAGGAAAGGACCCAATATCGAGCCTTGTGGAACTCCCATTTCTACTTTTAAACTAAGTGAATTGACACCATTTATTTGAACTTGCTGCTGCCTATCCTTTAAATAAGATTTTACTAGACTGAGCGCAAGTATTCCAAGTCCATAATGCTCAAGTTTCAAGAGCAAGGTTTCGTGATCGACGCAATCAAATGCCTTGGAGAGGTCACAAAAGATTCCTATGGCGTCTTGGGCCTCTTCCCACGCCGTAAATATGTGTTTTAATAAGGTGACCCCAGCGTCAGTCGTACAACGTCCCTTGGTGAAACCATACTGTTGATTGTGTAAGATTTTATTTGTGTTAAAATGAATGAGCATTTGATTAAGCATTACCTTTTCAAATACCTTGCTGAAAACTGGCAACACGGATACGGGTCTATAATTATTGGTGTCTTTGCTGTCCCCGGATTTGAAAAGTTGTATTACCTTACTGTATTTCATTAAATCCGGGAAGACTCCTTGATCCACACACAAATTAAATATGAAGGCTAAGTAAGGCGCTATAGTGTCAATTATGGATGTACAGACTTTAATGGACATTCCCCAAAGATCTTCAGTCAATTTGATCTTGATTTGCTTAAAAGCTTTTATTACTGTTATGGGGTTAATATGCTTAAAGTTAAATTCAATCGGGCAGACCGAAACGTTCGCCCTTACTAAATCAAAAGCGAGCGTGGGCGAGGAATTTAAAGTGTCAGTAGTTTTAATTGGGATACTGGTAAAGAAATTTACAAATTCTTGAGCAACTTCTTTGCTATCGCAAATGAGACCACGTGTCGTCTCCAGTGTATAATCAGAATTATGCTTTTTGTTCCTGTTCGTTTCATTATTGATAATTTTCCAAACAGTCTTTATTTTATTGTCTGCTGATTTGACCTTGTTGCTAATGTACGAGGCTTTGGCTGCCTTACAAGTGTTCTTAAAAATTTTAGAGTAAGTAGCAACATACTTATTAAAAGTTTCCGTGTTAATATAAGGCTTAAGGCCATATAGCTCAAAAAGTATTTCCCTACTTTTCCTAAGTCCTTTAGTTGCCCAGTCACTAAATAAAAACTTAGGGCAGATACTTTTAGTGCTCTTCTTAAAAGAATAATTGAACTCTGTTTGGACTACCGAAAAGAATTCTTTATACAAAATGTTAACATTGTTCATTGTAAGGTCCTGATTACTCAACTTACAAATTAAACTGTTATTAAAATTATTTAAATTAACAGATGTTATTGGTCTGGATTGTATCTGCAGTTTTTGTATTATGATGTTGGACTCAAAAGTTACGGTTTGACCGCTGTGATCGGAAGGGAGATAATTAACGATGGCTTTATCTAAATAGTCGCAGCAACAAAATACATTATCAATGCATGTAGCTGTAGTTGTAGTTATTCGGGTTGGTTCTACAAACACATTTGACAAATTAAATGATTTAAACAAATTTAATAATCTACTGGTATTTGAATTATTTTCTAAAATATTAATGTTAAAGTCACCACAGATAATTACTGATTTATTGCCAGTTGCAAGTTTTGCCAAAACATCTTCCATTACTGACTCAAATATAGAGTAGTTTTGATAATTTGGGGGTCTGTAAACGCACACTATAATATGCTTATCTAGCTCAACACAAGACAGTTCAATGCTATGTTCAACCGATAGTTCAACTATGTCTTTACGAGTTTTAGATTTAATACATCTTTTAATTAGGATTAGTGAACCACCACGCAGCATTGATTTTCGGGTAAAACAACTGGCCACACTATAATTCTCATAATTAATTAACATTTCAGAATCTTTTAACCAATGCTCAGATATACAAACAATGTCAAACATTGTTTTTTCCAAAAACAATTCAATTTCCAATTGTTTCGAAGAAAAACCTTGAATATTTTGATGAAATAATTTCAAGGATTTCTGCTTAGCCCCTTTTTTACAGATAGCTGGTTTAGTGCTAGAAAATACCTTTTTGTTATTTTGTATAACTACACTGTTAGTGGTACCTTCTGTTGTCTTACAAACTAGTTTAAAATATTTGAGCTAATCACCTTAACATTAGTACTATTACTAATTGTGGTGCTAAATAAAGACGACTTCGACATACTAATTATGTCTGGGTTAATATTAAAAGCTAATAGCCTAGCTATTTGATGTCTAAAACTAATGGGCAGATACACAGTATCCCTAGTCGATCTTAGCTTATCAACAAAAATGTTGGTGTCAAAAAATATAAACTTGTCACTATGGTGACTAACTAGGAAATGCATGTAATTATTTAACCTGTGAATCTCGTTGTTTTGCCTATTTGACAAGTGCTCAAAGTATGGAAAAGCACACAAAATTACTTTCTTACAATTTAACTTCAAAAGTTTGGTGACACTATTAGTGATATCTTCTTTTGTAACATTAAAACTATTACCTATAAATACAGTAATAATGGCATTTGGATCAAATTCGTTCCTAGTTATTGAAGACATAATTTTTTTATAGGAAGTCTGAGGCATGCAATAGTTTTGAGAAGAATGACTCAGATTGATGCTAAGTAATTTTCCTAACCCTTTTCCAAAACTATCAGAAAACATAATGGAGCTAACTTCTGTCTGAACTACTTGCAATGAACCTTGTTCACTATCTGGTGGATCTTGATTGGGAATAGATGCCTGATCACTTCCTGACTGGGACGGCTCCTCCGTTGCCTTAGGTTGGAGAGCCTCAAGGTTGGATTCCTCTTGACAAGAATATTGAGTGGTGCTCAAAGTCACCGGGTCCACTCTGGCTGTCTCATCATTACACATTTCCACTAACTGGTTAGCAGCAAGAATGTGTTCCTTTATTTGGTTTTGAGAGCTCACATACTTAATATAAAGTAGATGTAGTGACTCTTCAAGTACCTCTATTCCAGATTGTAAACGTTGAGTGTCAATTTGATAAATGTTTTTACTATCCTCTAATTTAATTTCATAGTTTTTTAATTTATTTATTAGAAAAACACGTTCTTTCCTTAGTTTAATATTATTGGAACTGTGTTTTTGTTGTTTCCTGAATTTATTGCATTTATTTATTATTCTATTCAGTTTAGCATATTTTTTAATTTTATTTTGACTTACTTTATAACTATTATTATTTTGTTTCAATATAGAATCTTCAGTAAGATCTATTGTTATTAAGGAATTAGGGTTGCAATTGGTATTGAATAATTCACTATATAAGTTATTAGTTTCCTTAGCTGGAGTACATTCTTTTTGCTTCTGTAACTTAGCAATTCGTACATTTGCATGAATCAATTCTTCCTCTAGGTCCCTAACCTTACACAAAGCCTCCTCATATAAGTTACTGCAGTTATTGAAACCATCCGTGACCAACCGCAGTTTGTCCCGTTCATCGACAACATCCAGGTATTGTTGGTGTAGGTCTACTAGCTCCTGCTTTAAGCTTGTATTCTTGTAAACGACCTTCTCGACTTCCTTCTCACTATCATCTATTTCCTGCAACAGCTGTTCACATTTACTGTTTGAAGCCTTAAGGTCTTGAAGGGTCGTTTTCAATTTAAGCTCCAACTCCTGAGCTACGGCCTTACGGGTCATCACAGGCATGGTTTCAGGAATAAGTACTGAAAATAGAATTAAGTAAACGGTGAGAACTAATTAGAGAGCCTAACAAAAAATATAACATAAAAGGAAAGCTAGCAATGAAAGGAAAAATAGCAGAAGTTAGTATTACTTTAAAGGTAAATGAGGAAGGCTGCTGAATCTAATTGAAATGCAACTGATATGATTAGATCAAGTACAAAGTTACATTGATTCTATTGTCTTATGATTTTATTTTGCTTATGTGGGTAGGATGCATAGATTTAAATTCTATTCTAATTCTAGTTTTGCATAAAGATTGCAATTGAAAACAACGATAGTCAACGCTTTTGTCGTTATGTACAATAGAACACTATTAGAATTACATTATTTTTATATTTCACAATAACAAGTTTCGTTAAGATTTATGTAGGTAAGCAGTGACTTAAGTCCAGTGAAGGGTGCCAAATCTACCAAAAATTGTGATACCAATGTGTTAAAGAGTCTAAGTGACGATTGTCTGCTTATTATAGAATAAAAGTAACAATACTCCCCGTTTAAGTCCGCAGGTCGAACATCAGCTGTTCGTAATAGGTTGCCGGTAACGGTGGGTAACCAAAAACTATGTTATACTTTGTAAATTTACGAAAAATAAATGATAAATGATACCCCTTGGTAAGACTGTTTGTCAGACTTTCGGGCTTCTGACGACCCGTGACGACTGTCACAGATCCACGAATGACTTAATGATTAAGCAAGATTATTTATACTTATATTATAAACAGGTAATATTTGTGAGTTTGTGTATAGGAGGTAATCTTTGTATGAAATTTCACGCGAATGTAGTCGCGGTGCTCAATATACCTAAGGACGTTTTTCGGATGAGATGATTACTTTCTCTTTATTTTGAACTCTTTAATTGATGCATACTGTCCAATTTTTAGACAGTCTATAGGTCCCCTCACGTAAAAAGAACGCTGGCCTGTACCTGCGCACTGAGCGATTAATTTAATTCCAGCCTATTCCAAAGTATTGAGTCGCAAGTATGCTAGTATAGCTAAGTACCTATTATGGTTCTACAATAAAACAATTACACTTTTATTATAAAACAACAGCCTTCATATATAGTTATAGTAACTTATATAATATAAAATATCCGTTCCATTTCGCTCAGAGTTCTTTTTACGTGACGGGATCTACGCCGTTTTTTAAACATGAATGAAAATGTAAAATGGTTTATTGTTTGAACAAGTAAACCTTAATAGCTAGTGATTGAGGCCTCCTTTTAAGCAGATAAGCCCGTGTTAGGAGACTTCGCTCTTCCTAAACCTAAATAAGTATTTTTTACTTGTTTTATGGAAATATAGGTAGAGGAAATCATGATATTAAAAAAAGAGACAGTTGAAACTGAACATGCAGCACGCACGCAGGCATGTGAGTGTATGAGTGAGAGTGAGTGGGTGTGTATGTGAATGTGCGAGTTTGTGATTGTGTGTGAATGTGAGCATGAATGAATCAGAGTGATGAGTGAGGTTAAGACCGGTACAGGCATGAGCTTTTTTGTCTTCTCTGTTGTCAATAATAGCTATACAAAAATAACGAATGAAGTAGTATAAATGTTTACCAGACGGCAAGGTTAGGTGCAGGTAGGTAGGTTAGAGCAGTGGTGGCCCAGTGGTATCGGCCCCGACTTATGAGTTGTAGGTCATGAGTTCGAAGCCAGACAGGCACTTTACTTTATGTATTTAATTATCATCACAACTGCTCTCAAAATGGTGAAGGAAACATCGCTGCAACATGAGGAAACCGGCATGTCCTAGAACCAAAAATTCAAAGACATTGTGACATCCAACCCGCACTGGTCCCACGTGGTGGATTTTGGCCCACTCCCTCTCACAGAGAAGAGGTCAGTGTCCCAGCAGTGGGAACGTCATAGGCTGATTTAGAAGGTTAGTTGCGAAGCCTAGTACCCAGAGTGCACTGGATGTACTCAGACTATCGGGTCTCGTTACTCGTGATTATACTCTTTGTATGTAAGAGACAAAGAAACCTTTCATATGAAAAGTTGCCAGACAGAAAGTAATTATAACACGGCCATGACACATAGCATGAAGCTCTAAGGCAGATTTATACTCCAATCTCGCACTCACAGTCGCTTCTCGATTCAACCTTAGATATTTCTTATTGATGATGTAACTTATGAACTGAAAGCGTGTGTTGGTTTTTGACATTTATGGTAGAGAGAGTGTGAAGAAAGGGTTATACCACGGAGCAAATACAAAGAGGAGATGTTGTAATAGGGTTTCTGTATGAAACAACGGGTGACACTTTACGGGGTGAGGGGTGATCAGATCCCGCCCACTTCTTTATTTTACATCTACTGGTCAATAGCAAAACTATTCGCTCGTCCTGTTGATTTTACTTTGTAGTTATGTAACTATCTCACACTAGATGTCACTACATGCAGAATGAAGAACTATTTTAATAAATTACGCATAAAATTACTGACAAATGAAATGTGATGCCATCCATAGCATCAGAACGTCTATTCGAGTAGTTTTTACAAGATAAAACACCACACTTCATTCTTTTTGTCTTATAGCGCAAATATGCTGTAAAAACGGAACGTTTACAGAGCTGTACACAGGACGAATGCCAACAATACACTGACTAAGGCCACGCCTACATGATGACGTCAGGACCTAGTTGAGAATCACAGTGCACAGTTGCTTAGGCCGTCTCCTCTTTGTATTTGCTCCGTGGGTTATACTTTGTAGTGTCAAATCAAAGACTGCATTATGGGATCTTGGGGACTTCAAAAGTCAAGCAGTTAGGTAGCGTTATTGTATAATTATACTTGACGTACTTCTGTAGATACCTACATTATCCTGTTGTCTTCAGAAAAATAAGTTAAGCTATTATATTCCTTATATTATTATAGTAGAAAAGGGAGTGAAAAACTGTATGACGGTTGACAGGGGAGAATGGAACAAGAAAATGCGTTGCGCCGACCCCGATTAACATGGCACAAGGGCCGTAATATGATGATAAATATTTTTATAGAACACTCGAGATAGTAAGATTGAATTGTTTGAAACAGTTGCCGCATGCAGCTGTGCTAACCGTCGGTCCTGCTACCAACCAATGTCTGACTCATATTACATGACCTGTTCTTGCATCGATGGTGCTGCCACTAGGAAAAATTACTGCTTGCCAACGAACCAATTTTGATTCTGAATAATTATTTATTATTATTATTTGTTTAATGACTTTATTCACTTTTTGATTGCCAAATATTCACCCCGCTACCGCCTCTTACTTGCTGCCATCCCAAAAGCAGTATCTATTCAGAGGTGTCGACTCCCAGGTACGTTTCGGACTTATCTCTCCCGTGAATAATGCCCCGGAGCGGTGATCGACGACTGACGACATTTCAGGATCGCGCCACTTTCCGTCGGTCCCGGGATTTTTACTAATACCGCTATGGGACGGGAATAAACTTTGTTTTGTTGACGTCTGTATTCGGAGGTTTGCTTTTGTAGGGGTTTTAGTTTTATTTTATTGACTGTAAAAGTGATAATATGTACTGAACTTACATATAAGTTTGTTTCTACTGCATGCTTCTACGCGATTGTGTACGTATGTAACTCACGGTGCATGCTCAAGATTTTTCGACTAGTTTTAGACATGTATTGAACTCTTAAGAAAGTTGCGAATTTATCAAATTAATGACGACATGGGACCAGTTATTGAACCTTAAACATTGTAAAAAAAATCTGAACAAAATACAATATATCTATGTAATTACGGGCATTTAAGCACTAGTAAAGCAGTCACAATAAATAAATAATTTTATATAGAATATTTCTCTTATTTAATAATGGAATTCATAAATATTTAGAAGGAAGGTTCACTAAAGGTTGATGGCTCTAAGGGTCATCGCCTGTCCGCTTATACCGCAGAAACCCTTTCCCCCATCGACCTTGACCAGACGTCGCCTCGTAAATATGTGAAATGTTTTTCCGATTCGTTGCACATCCCTATGTCGTCTTGCTGGGTACGTCAGCTTAACTAAAATACTTTTCTATTTTATTAATTCTTTTCTTATCGCACTCAGACGCATTTTTTTTTACATTAAAAGGAATTAACCTATAATTAACGCGCCTATACATCTGAACTCTGTCAGTTAAAAATATGACCGATTCAGAACATAATTCAATTTTATTCACTTGTGCCAAGATATGCGGGTCAGTTAAAGTAAATCTTTATTATAAATAAAGTCGCTTTTCGTGTCTGTCTGTGAGGCCGCGTTGTTCTTCTTAGTTACGTCACGGATTTCGATGTGGTTTTCGAAATCATTTGCAGAATTTATTCTGAAAGTGATAAATGATTTTATTTCTAAGTAGGTTTTCACAAACACTTTTACACGTCAATCATATTTTTTTTTAAACTAGATGAGGTCGGCGTTTCCTATCTGACTACTCTGAGAAGAAAGGCCGAAACAAACTCAGAGGTCACAATCTCTTTTAAAGTCCAGACAGAATCTTGGTCAGATCATGTGAAGGCTATGTAGATCGGTGTCTGAAAGGTTTGTGTGTATAAAACATTAATACGAAACCTACTTGTAATAAATAAATCTCGATGTTTTACCAACTAGTAAAAACCGTGTGAAGCAAGGGCGGGTCGCGAGTGATTGATAATGATTACTATTAAATGACTCTGTGCGGATGCAGATATTGTTATTAGAAAGCTATAATTTAACAGATAATAATTATAACTGTTATAGGGACTTGGCATCGAATCAGTCACACTTAAAAGTCAGCAATCGTCTTCCAATTAAACTCGGGTTGTTTTCAATGCAGCATTTTACAACTTTCCCTAATGACAGACAATTCCTTGACCTGTTTTTCCGCAGTGACCTTCACTTTTATCTTTATATGCGTAGTTTACCTCGGTCTTTCCATCTTCCTCTTTTCCTTTAAATTTATCACCAGAGGAAATTACAAATTAAAATCCGTAGCCATATTGGAAAACGTTTTTGACGTCATCAGCACTAAAATTCACGTTTCGCCTAAATTAATTCACCCCGTTCGAATTTCAACTTTAAACTGACGTAGCTACATTTATTATCGTTTAACTTTAAATATTTGTTGGACTAACCCTAAAGAGTATTTTTTTTGTAACAATAAAGAGTTTCTGTTTTTGACATCTCTTTGTTGTCGCTACGTTTTGAAGTCCTTTGTCGCTCAATATCTACAAATAGACTGTGAGTTGTACTCGTAATTTATATTTTATTTTAGAAAGTTTCACTTGGTGCTTTCCACTTGCAAGATTAGTGATTAAAAGTAATATGAGTGAATTCCGCAGTATTATAATTCATTCGTATTCGTTTCCTTCGCATTCAATATAACAATGCGTTTCGGGTGTTGATGGGACTGTTCCGCTTCTGTAGCTCATCCGGGATGTTTGCTGATGCTCGTGTCGATTGCTTCTACGCTACAATGCGAAAAAGAGGCGCCTCTCTGGTGCGCCGGGTGGGTGTGGGTGGTTTATACTGCGGTGTATCGCGAGCAGATTGGACTGCTTATGTGTGAATCACTGCTGCAAGCTATCCCCATGGGTTTTGAGCTTGTAGAAGGGATGCTCATCAACAATATGGCAGTGTTAGGTTTTAGTTTACTAACGTAGTTGTACGTACCTTAATACCAGTCTTGTCTAAAATATATGAAAAATGCATGTACA
This sequence comes from Brachylomia viminalis, assembly GCA_937001585.2. Taxonomy (NCBI): domain Eukaryota; kingdom Metazoa; phylum Arthropoda; class Insecta; order Lepidoptera; family Noctuidae; genus Brachylomia; species Brachylomia viminalis. The sequence goes on from OW443299.2 coordinate 20,748,915, forward strand.
AAAGACTTATTAATTTCTGCAACAAATTTCATATAATAAGTAACGAACAATTTGGATTCCAAAAAAACAAATCCACTTCATTGGCCGTCTTCTCTCTTATAAAGCCAATACTTACAAATATCAACAATAATAATCTAACTACAGGGCTTTTCTTTGATTTATCAAACATTTATTTCTAACAGCGCAATAACAACCTTTATAATAACAATTTATATGTAAGTATGTAGAAAATAAAGAATACAAAACAAAATAAAATAAAAATACGATCTTATGTCGTGCGTGGATATATGGTTGTTAGAGAGTAATTCTCACTTGTAACACTGACCTCCATACTAGTAAAAACTGTATCACGGTAGGTCAGTCTTCCTCGTTCTCCAATAATCACACACTTAAGCACTTTATAGTGAACATAATATTTGGAGACTTAAAGCAGTGTTCGGTATTAACTAATACATTAGTATCGTTACTACCAATCGTAAGGTGGGTAAAACTATTTTTTTTAAGTATATGCAAAATATTTAGACAAAAAATTGTGCAAAGGAAGTTGTTGTGTTGATGTCTGTATGATGTTGTGTCAGGCCTCCGTCACTCCATGTACTTGCGCGCTATAATTACCTACCGCTCGAGCGAGCGCTCTCGGACCGCTTGCGGTCCAAATTCGGTTCACTGCGATTGCTGTAGGATCGCGCGGTGCGAAGCAATCACAACTGTACGCTTGAGCATTTAGGCACATTTTAGCATGCAGTGGTTGTTGAGGCGACGGAGTAGGCTATTATCTCAATAGGTATTGGAAATTTTCTACTGAGTGAAGTATCTGTTACGTAGTAACTATTTAGTAATCTGTGGTTGTGTGTTGATGTAATTAGTGTATGTGACTGAATGTGTGTGAATACGAGATATGTGTTTGTATTTATGATAGGCTTACCAATAGCTTTTCTGTGTTAACATAATTAATCTGAAGTAGAAACTCATTTAAAATCTTTTGACTATAAAAATGAAACTGAAAATAGATTGACGAATCATGTAACCTCAAACTCCTAGACAACTGATTATACAAATAAGGCCCGATGTGGTCAGAAAACTTGCTAGCGAATACCGTTTTAGTTCTAGGAACACAATACACTAAATCCTTTCTACGCCTGGTTGTTGTAAGGGGTAACTTAGAGTGTTGCTGTAGGATCGACGTTTTTATAAACAATTATCTAATCGTAAGTAATGACAATTCTTTGTGTAGTGTAGTGGGGTACATACATCTCCTGAAATTCATTACTTTAAGTACAGCTCGCTGCGCTCTTTCTAGGGATAAAAGTGTTGTTTTAGAAGTGCCTCCCCAAGCAGTGATACAATAAGTTATTATTGACTGGCAAAGGAAAAAATAAATAGTTCGTAGTAGTTTCGGTTGGCAAACATTCCGCAGATTTTAAAATAAGTGGATCATTCTCCTAACTCGAGTAGTCATGGAGGCTATTTGTTCCTTCCATGAAAGATTTTGGTCAACAGTAAGACCCAGATACTTGATGGAAGATACATGTGAGAGATTGTAGCAGGAGCAAGACAGAGGATTTTTGCATGAATGAATTTTGATGGATGAGGAATTAATAGGTGGTTGAGTCCTATTACGAATACTGAAGGCAATGTACTTAGTTTTTTGGGCATTTAGGGTAAGAAGGTTGCAGTCAAGCCAAGTAGCAACTAGACCAAATCCCTCATCTGCCAATTTAAAAGTCTCGCTCCATGTGCTGCCTCTAAACAAAAGAACCGTATCATCAGCACATGTAATTATTTTACCACGTGTGAGATGAAGATCACACAAGTCATTTATCTAAATGAGGAATAAAGTTGGTCCCAAAATGCTACCTTGAGGTACCCCAAATAGGACGTAGTATCACGTGACACATTGATAGGTAAAATTAGAGTCAATCGGGATTAGAGTCAGTGGATAGCATCATATTTGAGTAATAGGCAGCAATGTGTCGTTATCAATAAAATTAACAAAAATAAAGATAATTATGATACCCTACACATCAGAGTATAGGCATAATAAATATGGCGTTCCGCAAGGAAGCGTATTAGGCTCAATAGTATTTCTTACATACATAAATGACATCATAAACATAACCAAACATAAATTATTATTATTTGCCGACGATATATCCATTATAGTGACATCAGTTAAAAAGAAGAATACCATTGCATGAGCTTGAAATTAATAACACAATAGATACACTACTGAATTGACTTAACATAAACTGTTTAAAAGTCTATCTTGAGAAATCTGTCTATATACAGTTTAATCAATCAAATAATTATAATAACAATATCAGTCTAAATATTAATAAAATAGGTTACACATCAAGGTTTTTAGGCGTTATAATAGACAAAGCTGATAAATTTGTATATGCGCTCAAACAACTTAAAAATGTTACTAACATAAAAACTGCACTAACATCGTACCATGCATACGTGGAATCATTGCTACGCTATGGCCTTGTAATGTGGGGTAATAGTGTCGATCTGAGTAGAGTATTTGTGGCCCAAAAAAAAGTGCATTAGGTCTATGTATGGACTACAACCGGTTGACTCGTGTCAACCTATATTTAAAAAACTTGACTTGCTGCCGTTGCCCTCTCTATATATTTATGAGACATGTATATTCGTAGCTAGGAATAAAAATCTTTTCAAGACAGCAAATGAGGTATGCCCTCGCAACAGACGAGATCCCTATAAATTGGTTCTTCATAATTTGCCAAGAATAACCAAGTACAATAGAAACTGCCTAGCAATGTGTGTGCGTATTTATAACTACATGCCAAGCCACTTAAAGTCTCTAGGTATAAGGTTGCTAAAGCTTAAATTGTATAAGTGGTTAAGTGAACGCAGTTATTATGATTTGAAAGAGTTTATGGATTATTTGCCAAAAAATTTTGCATAGCAAAACATTTTTGTACTTTTTATTTTATTGAACACCATCTCATACCATGTTTTATGCAAATAAATAATTTATTCTTATTAATAAGAAATATTGTTATTAAAATATTTGAGTCCATTGTTAGGTAATTATTAATTGAATATAAATAAAATATATATACAACGTGGCGCTACAATGGTGACATTAATTTAACACACATAATTATGCGTTTTCACATTTTCGTTTTTGAAAAACCATACACAAACATAATACCTTAAATTATGTATAAACAAATATAATACCTTAAATTATGCATTTTTGAGGGAAAATAACCGTTGAGAATTACAGATTAATCGTGAAATGTTGTGGTGTTCCTTTCCAATAAAATTTTCGTACAGTAGGCCGCACGTCAGTGGTAACGAAACCAATATAAGCTGACCTCGTATTCTATTGAAACTGTGTACCTACCATGTTAGGCCAGCTCAAGGCCACTCACCCATAATGCAAGGTCGAAACAACGAATTGGCGAAGGCAGTGAATTGTTACTAACTCATAAGGATTATGCTTCTGCCCATTGTTCTATCATAATTTCCTTATCATCTTCACCCGACTTTATACACCAGTATTCCACGTCAAACTTTCAAAATGAAATTCCCAGCAGCCTTACAAAGTGTTATACTATATAACTATAAGGCATAACCCTCAATTCTCGTTCCAGCTAGGATATTGGAAATATAAGGCTTCACTATTGAAATAGTTTCGCTCTAGACTTGAACGCTATTAGAAGGTTCGAGTATAAATAAGCAACTAGTCTCTTGTATAATGTTGCAAGATAATTTGAAAAAAAAAAAACGTTTTTGTTTTAGAAAATCTTAGGATTTGGCGGTTTTTTTTTTGGCCTGATTATTGGTAACAAAGGAAGATTTTCGTGATCATCATCATCAGCCTACAAACAGCAGTCCACTGCTGGACACGGCCTCTCCAATTGCACGCCATTTAGTTCGATTCTCAGTAACTATCATCCAGCTGCTACCAGCCAACCTGTGAAGATCGTCGCTCCACCTAGCCCGAGAGCATCCTTTCTTACCTTTGCCAATTCGTGGTCTCTACTTAAGAACGCGTCTACCCCAACATACATCGGTTCTACGGCAAATATTGCCGACGCATTGCAACTTCAACTTGCTTATTCTGTGCTGCGGATCACCTCGTTCCAGATTCTATCCCTCAGAGAGATTTCAAGTATAGCCCATTTCGTAGCTCGCTGCGTGACCTTGAATTAAAGGACCAGCCATACCATGAGTATCCACGTTTTGGCTTCGTAAGTCATAACAGGCAGGACGCACTGTTTGAAGATCTTGGTCTTTAGGCTCCACGGAACACACAACAAGAAGACTTGACGAAGCTAACCAAATGCTGCCCACCCCAGCTGAAGTATTCTGTTAGCCTCCCTCTCAATGTTGTTCTTACCAAACTGCAGAGTTTGCCCGAAGTAAACGTATTCTTAAACAATCTCGAGAGCATTTGAAGCCATTGACAGCCATCGGTCCCCGGGTGACGTTTTTGCTAAACATAACGTACATTTTACTTGCATTTTCGTAATAATACGAGCTAATATCTAGATTTCTGTAAAAAAAACAGCATATCGTAGGTAAATCGCGAACAAAGACGATGAGTACGAACGCTATGCACTGCCGGATGCGGTTGTAGCGGTATCTACAAAACCACATGCGAACTACGCATCATCCTGACGTCAGGCAAAATCCTGCATCGCGCAAGCAGAGTTTACCGCGCAACTAGCATAATATACAACGTCCCGATATCAATCGTCGGGCACTTGCCCACCAGACACGTAATTCTCAGTTTCAAATAATCCTATCCGGTCCTTTGCAAAAATCGCAGGATTTCGCAAGATTAGATTTTCTCAATCATCCTGCAACTTAAATAAGTTTGGATTTAGACATTTTGATATCTCGCCTTTTATTCGATTGTATCTGTATCGTAAGAAATCTTTATGTGTCTTAAACAAAACAATTTGTTTCTGTGCGACAATATTGTATGATCGTTATCTTGTTACAAATAGTACAACCAAAGGAAGTTTTATTTTTATTCAATAAAAATGTTCATAAATTCGATTTCTTATTAAACTGATTTTTTTTTTAAACTTTGCCTGCTATATAACCACAAAATATTAGTAGGTAGGTTAGGACCAAACTAAATGCATAATCAGCCTATAATATTGGGAACATTATAGGCTGATTATGCATTTGGTCTGCTGCGATAGAGGCCTCCTCTCTGTGAGAGGGAGTGGGCCGTAATCCACCACGCGGGCCCAGTGCTGGTTGGTGGATGTCACATGACTTTGAATATTCGAGTCAAGGAATGCCGGTTTCCTCACAATGTTTTCCTTCACCGTTTTGAGAGATGTGGTGACGAAATAAATTACGCAAAGTAAAGCGCGTGCTTGGTTTCGAACCCTTGACTTATAACTCGGAGGTTGAGGCCGATTCCACCCATGCTTTAAACCAAAAGCTATAAACCTTATAAAAACAATTGTGCTGAGAAATTATTATTGTCACCCTTCTTCTTACATGTAATCAATGACGCTATCATCAAGAGCTAAAGTATTTAATTTTAAAAAATAAGAAGGTGTTGGGACAGGGTGACGATAATAACTGTTCGACAAACACCGAATTTATTTTAAAGAATTTATTTATAAACTCACTTAAAACAATTACAAAAAGTTGACAATAGGATAAACACGGCGTCTCGACTCGCCAGAGTAAACGGACACGAGGAGACAATCGCGAGAACTCTCCAAGTTGAGTGTTCAGTGGTTCGAGGTTGCGTACAAGACTGACCGATACATCGGAAATCCATTCCTATATATATCGATCACAAGTTAAAAGTAGGGAGGTCCGAAGCTTAGGGCCTTTTGTCTTAAGTCATAAAGTGGGACATAAAAGCCCGTCTTCTGGAATTGTCCATCTGTTCGGGGAAAAAACCAAGATTTGAAAATACTTACGAGTTGTAAACCAAACTGCGATAAGAAACAAATCCGATAAAACAAAAGATGAAACTTTCGAGAAATAGGAATTTAGTAAAATCCCAAACAGATGGTTAGTTCGGTCGACGGTAATCTTAATCCTAAAACAAAGAACTTAAAGAAACCCAAAGTCATAAAACTAATTTTACCATCTAAAATTTCAACTTAAAAATTAACAATATCTACTGCAGGGAAAATCCCCACAGTACCCCCCTGCTAGTGATTAACGATAATGAAATTAAGTTACAACAGATTTTTCAAATTTGCTAAACTAATTAATAAAATACAGGGAGTACAACGTGTAACGAATAAATTTTTGCAAAAATTTAACGCAAACTAAGAAAGTTGATTGATTTTTCGAAATCTTTCAGATTTCAGCAAAAACAATTTGAAACATAAGTAATATAGCAAATTGCAAATATTTATTCGAGCTTAAAAACAGAACTAACATCATTAAAACTCGCAAATTATTTCATTTTGCGATTACTTAGTAGAATCGTCAAAATGGAACAATTGTTGGCGAGGATTACAAGCCCGCCTGGAAACGGTCGGGGAAATGGACTCGACGATCGGAGCGAGTCACGTAAGGAGCTGGCGCTTGTGGTGCCGGTGGTGCTACTGGTACTGCTGGAGCAGGTGGAGCAGGTTGCTGGGGCGGTGGTGGGTTTTCGCCCGGCACGAAGAGCAGAATGCCTTCGTCGTCGTCGTCTTCGTCCGGATTTCCAGCGCCCGCCGGTGGAATGTCCTCGGAGACGATGTAGGCTGGTTTCAGCCTATCAATCGACACAGGGACGTTGGCGCCGTGGATCCGGAGAGTAAAGTGTTTCTCGGTCCGAGAAACCACCTCGAACGGACCATCGTAGGGTTGTTGGAGCGGACGCCGGACGGCGTCGTGTCGGACGAAGACATGCGATGCGGTGGCGAGATCTTTAAAGACGAAGATCTTTCGCTCACCGTGCCTGGTGCCGCTGACTGGTCGGAGCGCCTCGAAGTGCTGGCGCAGCTCTCGAACGAAGTCAGCGGAGTTGTCCAGATTCCTGGTGGATGTTGAAACCAGGAACTCACCAGGTAGACGAAGTGGTTCTCCGTACACCAACTCCGCAGCGGTGGCTTGAAGATCATCCTTCCAAGCGGCGCGGATCCCCAGGAGTGCCGTCGGGAGCGTGTGGGTCCACGTGTCAGACTCCAAGCACTTGATGGAGGCTTTCAGTTGACGGTGGAGGCGCTCGACCATTCCGTTGGCGGCTGGGTGGTACGCCGTGGTGTGAAGGTGATCCGTTCCCAGCAGCTTGTTCAGGCAGCGGAACAGGTGGGACTCAAACTGGCGTCCCTGGTCCGTCGTCACCCGGAGCGGGACACCAAACCTGGCGACCCAGTTGGTGTAAAACGCCCTGGCGACGGTTTCAGCTGTCTGGTCCTGGAGCGGTATTGCCTCTGGCCATCGAGAAAATCGATCAACGCAGGTAAGGCAATACCGATATCCCTCGGAAGGTGGCATGACGATCAGGTCGATGTGGACATGCTCGAAGCGTCTCGACGGCGGTTTAAAATTGCCGATTGGAGACGAGACATGGCGCGAGACCTTTGACCGCTGGCACTGGATGCAGACTCGGGACCAGTCTCGGCAATCCTTGGACATGGAGGGCCAGACGTACCGCTCTCTCACCAGGTTGGTGGTAACCTTGGCGCCAGGATGGGACAGCCCGTGGATGGTGTCAAAGGCTTGTCTGCGGAAAGCGGCCGTCAGGAAGGGCCGTGCCCTCGTGGTGGAGACATCGCAGAAGACGGCAGCGTTGGAACCCGGCATGGTGATCTGGCGCAAGAGTAAGCCAGAGTCGTGCCTCTGGCGGAACTCCCGGAGCTCTGGGTCATTTGAAATTTTTATTGAAATGATTCCTTTCAACCAATACCTTCTTCGTTTGTGTAAGTAGATTATAAGAGCTGACTAATCAATCATCAGATAATTTTTATATCGGGAATACATTTGACCGTTTGGCAGCTTTTGTACGAAAACTATGTAAAACCGCCATAAATATTCTTCAGAAAAAAAACTGGCGATTTGAAAATCGGCCTTAAAACACTTTACACGTCTATATTTCGGAAAAGTTCAGTGTTTGTCAAATTATTATTCCCCAAACATGGCCTTTATTTTGAAAACACGTGCACCCATTTACGTACAGTCAATAGAGAGGGGCCGTGCGCTTTGATGTTCACTTGTTCAGTAATGATAGCCAATCAACATCCATCAGGTAGTTATTTGTGTTGAAATATTGACCTGAACAGTTATTTCAGCATATACCTACACAGATACCAATAATATTAGTAATAGGCCAGATACCAAGAAAATTAACCTTTTTTTTTGACTGGCGACCTCCGGGGTGGGGGGTCGGGGAGTTTGGGATTTTTATCTCACTAAAACCACCCCGGTGATCACCATCAGCACATAACCCTTCTATGTGCTGATGGTGATCATCGGGGTGGTTTCTCTTAAAATAACAATTTCGGAATCCCCCTGAGCAACTCCTGTAAGGCACATCCCTGGGAAGACTATAAAGGGGCCTCCCCTGAGCCTTGCTGTGCACGGCAGTAAGTGAACACTGTTCCACCGTCTTCCCTGGGGTCATTCGGTGGGCGGACACAGGCCCCACACTATGCGCCCGCGACCCCAAAGATAAAATTAACCTACAAAAAAAATTTGGCTGGAATTCTTGCTAAATGAAAATGTTTGAAAATGCTTTTTATAAATTACCTAAATAAGTAGAAAACATAAGCACATTCAAGTATTCATTTGTATAATTCAAGTTTCTAGCTTAATCTCCTTAGCAATGGTTCTGCGATAGCTAGGATAAAACTGCTAATTAAGGTAATTTACAGTTAGGATCATTACAATCGCACAAATTATAATGTAATAAGCCTATTACTGTCCAGATGCAGGCATAGGCCTCTGTAGAAGGACGTGCATTGATCACCACGCTTGCTCAAGAGGGGTTGGCGATTTCAGACTCATATTAACTACTAGCTTCGCGTTCTTTCTGACTTTTATTCTTTTTACTCGGCCTGTTATATATCCATCCTGTGTCTCAAGCAGACTGTGCAGTACTACACAGGCCGGAGAACACTTTTGACTTAGTAGATTATGATGTTTTGTGGCAAAAACTGTCGGATGATACTGAACTACCTACTGAATTCATAGATTTATTTTAAATATTGGTATAAGCATCAGAATAATTATGTTAGGTGGGCGGATGCTCAATCTGAGTCATATGGATTAGATTGTGGGGTAAGGCAGGGGGGATTGACTTCACCGAGTCTTTTTAATGTGTATATGGATCGCCTGATTAGTGAGCTGAGAAGCACCAAGATCGGATGCTCTGTTGATGGAACTATGATCAACAACATAAGTTACGCTGATGATATGGTGCTGCTCAGTCCATCAATCTGTGGTCTGAGGAAATTGTTGGCCATCTGTGAGAGGTACGCGGAGGCTCAAGGCTTGAGGTATAATGCCACCAAGAGCAAGGTAATTGTTTTTAGAGTGCGCAACAATACACCTGTTAATATTCCATCTATTAATTTACGAGGAACTCCGTTGGAGTTCGTTACGCAGTTTAAATACCTAGGTCATGTTGTCACGGACTTTCTCATGGATGACCAAGATTTAGATAGGGAGCGCAGAGCGTTGGCAGCCAGATGCAATATGCTGGCTCGCAGGTTTGCACGTTGTACTAAGGAGGTGAAACTGACTCTTTTTCGAGCGTTTTGTCAATCGTTTTACACGTGCAGCCTGTGGGTAAGGTATACGCAGAAGGCTTACAACGCTCTGCGCGTTCAGTATAACAATGCGTTGAGGGTATTATTGGGGCTACCTCGGTTTTGTAGTGCGTCTGGCATGTTCGCTGATGCGAGGTTAGATGATTTTTATGCCGTTATGCGCAAGCGATGTGCGAGTATGCTGAAGCGATTCAGGGGTAGCCCCAACAACATACTGGCTACACTGGCGGACAAAATTGATGGGCCTTTCATTAGGCACTGGGCAGCTAGGCATGTGCGTACTGGCGTACATATCGCCAATTAATTTAAGCTTTTTACGTACTAACAATAGGTTAAGATTTTACTAACACTATATGGATCAATGGTCTGAAATAAATAAATTATTATTATTATTATATACCGAACACCGGGAATAGTACTCAGTACTTAAATTTTGACCTTATGTGTATACTAGTAGGGTTGAGGGTTTGAATAAAACAACCAAACAGTAAATTCATTGAACCCCAATCAAATCGTTGTAACGAAACCATAGCGAGTTATAATTCGACGCCAACGCCATCTAGCTACGTCGTGTACAACTTTGGAACAAATACAATTTATTTTGTTGAGCGGCATTTGATCATGCATGATCATTAACACGGTTCCTAATGGTTCTAGCGTGATGTTAAATAGCCTATAGCCTTCCTCGAGAATTAGGCTATAAAATTCAAAAGGAATTATTAAAATCCGAGCGGTACTTCCAGAGATAACATACAAACAAATTTTACCTCTTAATAATATTATTATTATAGATATAAGTTCAGATTCCCTCACGATATTTTCTTTCACCGATGTCAGTAATGTCGAAAATAAACTCAGGAAGTACACTTGAATTCAAAAAGTCACAAGGGTACTTACCCGGATTTGAATCCCCAACATCGTGCGAAAGGAGAATGGGAAACAAATGTATGGGGTCTGGGCCCACCCTTCAATAGTAACATTTGATATACCGTTTGATAGGGCTTTTTAAGCGGAACATTAGTTACAAATAAAACTATGGTTAAATGTTAGTACTTACGGAGTTACGACGTCTTAAATTCGTCTCAGTCTAATACATATATTCTTTACGGGTATTTATAAGGTAGAATAGTAATAATACAAGTATTTCACTTAAAAAAGGTTTATTATTGGTCCTGGCCATCAATGACAATTACATCATTTAAAAAACCCGCGGGGGCCACGAATGGTTGGTATCTCTCAACTCCTAGGTACCAAATCAAAGAAATGATGTGAGCGCAAGTTCCTACAGTTCACCGTCCGGTCAAGCAAGAGCAATAATTTTGTACTATCGCATTTCTTCAAACTTGCTTTCGATCAATTAATATATAGCAATAGTATGTTTTTGCTCTTACGTGGCGTGACTGTATCCTTCCACGCAGCAACCACACATTCTCTGCGGGTATATTATATTCCATTAAGGGCGATTTTCACCAATCTTTTATACCTAGAATAAGTCTTATCGTGGGAATAAATTTAGAATTTTTGACAGTTCTTCCATACTAGAACTGTCAGACGTCAATTTTATTCCACGGATAAAATATGTCTGACTTTGGTGAAATCAGCCCCTAATCATGCAATTCGTTTTTTCGGTAAATTTCTATAACGTATAAACCGTCTCGAAGATGTTCACTACAATAAGACTTTGCTAACTTCATGTGGTAGGAACCCAAAGCAATAAACATTATGTCATCTTCTGTTAATTGAGGGAAATCCTGAACTTGTAGATTTGCATCCATTCGTTCAAAGTTGACTCTGTGTCTGTTCAAATTATTCCCTTCCACGTAGTTATATAATAGGTTTTCAACTTCTTGCCTTTTGTTTATCAAATTCAGGAAAACATCTGCTTCTCTGTGGTCTTCTATAGGCATTTAAAAAAGGTTTATAATTGCAGATGCGATTTTAAAATCGGTATTCATATTGTGTAGGGATTTATTCAAAAAACTTTGGCGCAGAAGCTTGAAATCACGCTTGAAACGACCATTGACAACTTCTACCACCCAACGGCATATAGTCACCAGCCGCGATTTATTAGCTTGGTTGGTGGTCAGTTGAGTTGCCCGTGGATCTTTGGATGGTGGTTTATGCGTTTCATAATGATTGTAAGTCTCCTATACAGTCCCGCCAGCCTCTGTCCAATATGAAGACATCGTTCTCTTCTAAAAACCAAAGTATTTTATGGCGTATAATATGTAGTTTATCTCCAAAAGTACTTACTTTTAACCTTAGTCGTAATACTAAGTTTTATTCTGTATAAAAATACCTATCCATTCATGAGTATCTTATTTCTATGAGAGGTGGGCCCACCACTAACTACTCACTGTCCTTTATTTTTAAGAATTGATTTCTAATTACAACAAACAGACAACTCCAGAAACTCCTCCCAAAGGATCTTAAACAACGAAAACAAAACTTCTCTTACCAAGAAGTTGAACAAAAGTATTACAAAAACATTTGCGGGTCAAACTGGGCCGCAGGGTCGAAACCCTTAAAATTATGCAAATCCTTGTTACGACGTTGACGAGTTGAATTTTTAATTGTTAAAGAAAACTTTGACAATGACAATTGAATTAGAATGACCCGCAGGTAGACAAGGAATAGAATATGATTTTATTCTTGTGTTTTAAGGGAGAATTTTAATTACGAGGGTTAGTCAGGTGGTGAACATTGTAGGAATAAATTAAAAAAAAACAGCATAATCAGCCTATAATGTTCCCAATGCTCCTCTCGGTGAGAGGGGGAGCGGGCCTAATGCGGTTTGGTAGATGTTACATGTCATCGAATTCAAATATAACATTTTGACCTTGAGTCGGCCTAGCTAACTACAGAGTTTCAATACAATACTAGGCCAGCTTATACTGGTTGCTTTACCACTGTCGTGCGGCCTACTGTACTGTACAAATAAGCTTAGGAAGATAACAAAGATAATAATTTAAAATACTTCTCTAAATGTATCATCCTATTGAAAGTAACAAAATATAAGTTTTAGTCCAAACCACCAGCCAATGACATCCAACTGGATTTCACGCAGTTATCAAACGGTCTAACAAATTTTCAAAGTCACAGTTTAAAAAAATCATAAAATTGTTTCAAAATAGGCTAAGAAGTGAATGATTGAGAAGCGTCGAGATTGGCAAAGACAGGCCTTTAATAGCATTGAATATTCTATTGTGTGTCCGCGTTGCACTGCCCACCATGCTCCTTTACATTTCACGGTTGGACCCACAGACATCGGGAGATAGGCTCCTCCAATACAACATCAGGAGGAGCCAAGGTCAAATCGGTGCCGAGAAACGGAAGTTGCTGAAGCTGTCGCGGTTGGATTCAACCAGGACTTTACATTTTAGGTCCAACATCCTCTAAGTTCCCGCGATGCAAAAGGCTGTCTTCCTTGGCTCAGATTTTTGGTCGACACGAGTTGTGAACAGACGTTATAGTGAAGCACGACCAAAATTAAGCCAAGTGTAGTGTGTTATATTTTTGTGGTTTTTATAAGTATGTTTGATATTCTATAAGGTATTTATTTTCTGTCTTTGTTGCCGGAATAAAATTATTTATTATTATGTCGTTTATTTGGTGTAGTGGCTACAGTGGCTAAGTGTAGTCAGCGAAACCAAATGGTCCTGGGTTCGAATCCCGGTAGGGGCAAATGTTTGTATGATGAATATGGACATTTGTACCCGAGTCATGGATGTATATTTATAATATGTATGTATTTACGAAAAAAAAAAATGTATTTAAGTAGTGTATCAACCATCTGGTATCCATAACACAAGCCTTAAGTGTTAAGTGCTTAACTTGGAACTAGATGTTGCTGTGTGCAATGTTAGACGATATTTATTTATTTATTTCCAAATATTTTTAAAAATCATTAAAGAAAAACATTTAAAAATATAAAAAAAATTTAGTCCCGTATTGGGAGCAGGGTCCAAGTTACCGGTGGTTAGGGCTCCAGAGACAGGAACCTTCTGACGATACGAGCCGTATCGAGCCGTATCGAGCCGTATCGAGTACTGCCTTCTGAATAAAGCGCTTGATTGAATTAAGCCTAACGAAAGCTTCGAGAGATGTTGATCGAGGCTTTCGGCCATCAGGCCATTGGCCGATAAGACAATTGGCACATTGACAGCCGAGCTCACATTCCACATGTCAACAACCTAGTTTGCTAAGTCGAGATATTTCATTTGTTTCTCTTTCTCAGCTTTCACGAGGTTCTCATCATGTGAAATGGTAACATCGATAATCATTTTGCGGCGAGCTAATCGATCTATCACCACTATATCAGGCTTATCGGCAACAATAGTCCTGTCAGTAATGATAGACCGATCCCAGTATAACGTGACTTGGTCATTTTCGAGAACTGGGTCGGGGTACCCCAGTATCCACAAGTTTATATTTTAAAACAAGTTGCTGGTGAATTAACCTTGCTACTTGGTTAGCATGTGCAAGTACTTGCCGTTTGCCAGACGAGAACAACCAACGACAATATGTCTGATGGACTCACCTGGACGTTGGCATGCCCAACACACGTCAACCGTCAAGACCGACCGACGTGACTGTTGAACAGGTAATATTTATTATCGCACTTCCAAAACGATACGGTGAAATCTTGACCAGTGAACAGGAAGTTCATGGTATTTTCGACGCATTCTGGATTAAAATACGTTAACAAATTAGTTTCTAGATTGTCGGTGGCATCAAAATGTTTTTGTTGATTTGAAGGATAAAGTCCATCAGCTACCCATTCAATATTTATATTTGCCGAACAATTTTGAATAATAACATGGTTTGGTACCTCAAGTACATACGGCTAAACATCTGTATGCTTTAAGTTGATGAACGCAGACCCAGTGCATCGTAGGGCACGTCCTGATGTGCGTGACCTGCGAGGCAAATATTTTATTATAAAAGATGGTTACCATGTAACATTAGGTGGATCATAATAATGCTTGTTCATCAGTAGGTATTATACTTATACCTACAAGTACTACAAGTACCTACAAGGAAAGCAGAACCAATTATGTAGATACGTCAATCTATTGTAGTCCAAGTCTTAGTAAACATACCTAACTATACAACTGTTTCATGTAACTACCTACCTACCAGTTTAAGTAGTAGATAGATACCTACCTAAGTCAAAGCTTTGTTTTATCATCATCATCAGCCTGCAGAAGTCCACTGCTAGACATAGGTATGCCTCCCTAAGATACCTGCTTACCTACTTATCTACTATTTAAGTAGTCAAGTCAATATTAAACTCATCGCTCTGGAACATACGACAATTTTGCGTGTATCAGCCCGTCGCTTATACCGCCGAACACGGCTCGCCCATGCACAAACTTTCTGCTTCAGGAAGTCATGCACATGTATTATCGAGAGCTGATTCCAGTCCCCGAGAATGCCCGCCTTACAAAGTGCATCACTCGTGGTCGTGTATTGCCCTCCCTGAGGCAATATAGTTTGCCGATAAGTACCCTCACCTCATCGATACGACGCTCTGCACTGCCAGGCTGGTACGGTTGGTATTGGTCGAGTAGTTCCGTCTCAGTTTGGAAACTTGACGTTAGCTAACGACATGCCGCAACAGCCGCGCAATACTGGATCGAGTGTGTATCAACGAGATCCTTGCTGCTCACGAATACATTTTTAAGCTGCGAGTCGAGGGCACAAACCAGCGCCCTAGTTTTTTTGTGCATAGGTAGGCGTGGTAATCGGGGTCTAAGTTCGATCTAAGTGGATCTATATTCGTGAAAGGCATCCTCTAGTGCGCTCCTTCATCGGGCGTTGTACTGGCTACTTACTGTGGCAACCCTATCATCGTCCTCTTCAACACGAAGATTGGACCATGGCGGGATTGCATCAACGGTTGAAACTTGTACCGCGGTCTGTGCCGGAGTCGTGACGACATGGTTGCTCAGCTCTGAGCGCAGCCTATCAAGTGCGGTATCGTTCAAGCTATGATTGCGTTGGATGACCCGCACCTGATCCGATAGTCATTGGGCCGAGACGTTGACAGTTGGCTCTAGTTCCTGAAACAGAGACAGCATCCTATCACGGTACGCAGTGAGGTTAGTTTGAGCATGACGTTCTCGTTCATATACTGAGTCCATCTCATGCGCTGCACACAACCACCGGCAGCGGGGACCCGGCTCGGCCCCTCAGTCCCAAGCTCCTCGGTGGCCGGCCTCTCCCCTGCCGACGTACAGGACGTTGGCGACATCGGCGGGGAAAAATACTCGTCGCTCGAGCTCGACGCAACTACCGCGGCCGGTGTCGTCACAGTGCTCACAGTGGGGCTGGGTACCGGTGACGGCGAGGCGGAGCTGAGTGAAGAGTCAGGATGTGACGGGCGTGCTCGACGTGCGGCTTGTCTTGTCAACATGAATTCTTGATTTTCCTCGTATTATTTGTTTTCATTGTTGTTCGGAGGTAACAACTGCCATGTCACCTCCGAAACGGCAGTTTTTTATTTAATTTATTTTATTATGGTTTAATAAGGTCTATTTTATGGTTATTTAGATTCAATATTGATTTTAAATGAAAAACTTTTGTTAGCTGGGACAAAATTAGGTTCATTATTAAAATTATAAAACACTTGAAAACGAGACGTTTTGTTGACACGGGGTTGCCGTTTTATTATTATATTATTATTGTTCTTGTTGTTGTGTTCTGTTGCGAATATGGTCCTCACATGATCTCACTTTAAAAGAGGTTGTGACCTCTGAGTTTGTTTCTGTTTCTTCTCAGAGTATCTGGTTCACTGACCTCTATTAAATTTAATAGAGGTCAGTGATCTGGTTATAAGACACCGAAATTGTGTAGTTTTTTTTTTCTTCCTAGGTATGTGTTTTTGAAAGCAATTTACATAAAATAAAATATAATTTATTAATAAATTTTGGATTAATTTGAATTTGCCCATTTTTGCATTAGAAGCGAGATGCGATACAGATAAACTTGAATAATTTTATTATTGCCCTAGCTTATCATGAACGCGTGATTTTCATTATACTTAATACTACTTATATTACAAACTTCAGTAAAAGTAGTTTCATTTTGTTGTTGCTTTATTAATCTTCAAGGATTTTAACACGTGTTAACTCGTAATCATATCAGAGTTTTTACACGAGAAGATCTCGAAATTAGTGAACATTTGTGCAAACTACGGTAGAAACACTCGTGGTCTGAAACAATTTTGGACCGTACCAGATACAAATCGCGGCATCGAATTTTGTATGTAAGTCTAATGCATCTCGAGATCCCGTCATGACTGAAATGGAAGCAACTTTTATTCCAATCAGCGTCAAGTTTGCAGAAAATATGAATTATCAAGGCGAGTTACTGTTACATGCTATTCCATTAATCAACACTCAGAAAAACGTGCACAAACAAACATACTAATAAATGTAATGCCAACTAAACGAGCACAAGTAGGTAAAGTTCATGCAAAAGTTGTCCCTATATAAAAATCCATTAAACGTTCAAAATAACGGTATAGTAACAGTTATTATACATAATTATAATATGTTTAAGACATGGAGTCAACTTACAGAACGTGTAATTTTAAAATTCCGGGATATTTTTGCTCCACTTTGAATTTTATTCATATACTTAAAGGAATTTTCCATATTTATATGAATAACTTAGTTTTACGTACTGGGTTGTGGAACAAAATTTTAGATAGAAAACTTAGTTGGGAAACTGTTTCTACACTGTTTTGGTAAAGAAGTTCAAGGGAAGTATAATCATGTGGAAAATTTGGTTGAAACGTCTAAAAGTCGCTGCATCAAAAAATTTACGATCTAGCGCCAAGTTTGATTTTCCCGGCTTATTCTGTTTTTTCATTAAATGTATATCTCGCTGTCATTCATTTTTAGGGTTTATTTTATTTTATTTGTTAGGAATAACAAACAGCAGTATATTACACAGTAGGCATACAATATAAAACTTGCAATAAAAGTAACAAATACACTACTCAAGGCGTTATCATATATATATATTATACGTTCCATACCCAAAGGGTATCAACGGGACCCTATTACTAAGGCTCCGCTCTCCGTCTGTACGTCCGTCTGTCACGTCACAGGGCTGTAACTTTTGAGCCGTAATAGGTAGACACTTGAAAATGCACAAAGCGTGTACTACTATGGCCACTATAACAACAAAATTATAATAAAATTTGACAATTATAAAAAAAAATGCAAATTGAATGAAATTTTATATTAAATATCTTAACCTTGTATACATTATGTACGAGTATATTGTATACGACTAATCTTTGACACAAGTGTCCTTTGAGGGTTATCGCAGTCACATTGTTGACAGCAAAACAGTTTTAAACTACTGATTATAATAACAAATTTTAAACAACTACTCTTTTTAGGGCTCGTTCCCTTCATTAAAAGGTACACGTGTCCAGTCTACAGTTAAATATAGATTACGTACCTACATGATGAGATCTGAATTAAACATTCTCGTTTCAAGGGAATAGTTGGTCTAGTAGAACTCCAGCTAAACTAATATAATCTAGCCTAAGCAAATTCAACCTTTTTGTAATATATCTGCGTATTTCAGTTTGATAACATCCACACCGCTGAATCTAATAGATACAATCTCCACACAGTATAAAACGAAGGGACCTATTAAAAGCCTGTAATACTGAGAGAACTGAAAATAATTAAAAAATATGCATGGAGAGAGAGAGGAAGACCAAAGATAAGATAGATGGTTTGTGTGAGGGATGAAAAATGAAAAATGAGAAAAAAAATTAAAAAAAATGAGTTAATTATAAAATGACGGCTGACAGGGGAGAGTAGAAGAAAAAAACGTATCGCGCCAACCCCAAGTAACATGGGACGAGAATCGGAAAATGTTGATGTAATTCTACTTCATCATCTCATATATTAGTAATGGGCTGTTATGATAGACTGGGTCTTGTTAATATTGCCAATGATTACCCCCCGTTAAATAATCTACCACCAAGGCCGCTGTTTGAGTAATCGATCACAGCACAGAAACCTACCTACTACACTCGAGAGCAATGAATCCGGGTCACTTAAAGAATGTTAAAAATCTCGGAAACTAAAAATGATAGGTTAATGCAATAAATTGTATTTAATAGACAATGTAATACTCCTTAAATGAAAGTAAAAAAAAATACATTTTATTAACACAAAATTACATAAAGAAAAAAACTGCTGATCTCTCCTTAAAACAAAAATAGGAAACATGAAATTTTTGAACTTTATTACGATTTTCTTGAATTTTAATACTTCGTATTGCCTCCTCGTGCTTCCATTACTGCGTTTACGCGGTTTGGCATGCTGTACACCAAGTTCCTTATACGATTTTGGGGAATATTCTCCCATTCCTCTGTGAGAGCAATTTTGAGCTCACGAAGCGTGATTGGGGGAGGGTTTCGTTGTTTTACGCATCTGCCTAGCTCGTCCCAAGCATGCTCGATCGGGTTGATATCCGGGCTGCGCGCTGGCCACTCCATACGAGTAATGTTCATCTCTTGAAGGTAGTCATTCACAATCCTACCTGTATGAGGTCGGGCATTGTCATGCATAAATATAGCATCCTCACCTAAATTGACCATAAATGGACCAACGTGATCATTGAGGATTTCTTCCACATATCTTACGCTAGTTAAAGAGCCGTTTTCTATGGTCACCAGCTCTGTGCGACTTTCAGAAGAAATTCCGGCCCACACAAGTACAGACCCACCACCGTAGGCTACTTTTTCTTCGATGCATGCTTGCTTGAATCTTTCCCCTGGTCTTCGATACACTCTGTGTCTTCCATCGTGCTTGTAGAGCATAAATTTTGATTCGTCGGAGAACATAACTTTTGACCAATCTTCAATACTCCAATTTACGTGGCTCTGGGCATATCTTAGTCTTGAAATACGATGCCCACGCTCCAGTTTAGGGCCGTTTGCAGGTCTAAGGGGTTTTAAGTTAGATTCAGCAAGCCGACGTCTTACTGTCCATGCACTTGGGTTACTTCCTCCGAGGCGTCGAAACTGATTGGTGAGTTCAGTTCCTGTGAGAAAGCGATTTCGAAGCATGGTGTTCACCAAGTATCGGTCTTCTCGTGCTGTGGTACACCTGGTTCTGCCCGTTCCTGGTCTGCGTAGGTTAGAACCAGTTTCTTCGTAACGTCGGAGAACTCTTTGTACTGTTGACAGCGACACACCGACAGTCCTGGCTGTATCGCGCTGACTCCGGCCGGTTTCCAGCATTGTAAGTATTCTGGTGCATTCTTCAGGCGTAAGCGACATAATTTCAGCTTGAATAATGAATATAGAGCACTATCAACATGGTTTATGTACCCACATAAATGACAGATTACAAACAAAAGCAAAACCAAATGCTGTAATTTCGTAGTTCCATCTTCGAAAGTGGCCCTTTTTCAAATTTGATTTTTTTATGATATAACTTTACAATAACTAAGAAGTTTTAATACCTTCATTTAAGGAGTATTACATTGTCTATTAAATACAATTTATTGCATTAACCTAGCATTTTCAGTTTCCGAGATTTTTAGGATTCTTTAAGTGACCCGGATTCATTGCTCTCGAGTGTATTTAACCAACCATGACTTTATTCCAATTGCATACAAAGACACAATACCATTCAGTTGAACTCGAGTACTTAGAACTCCATGAAATGGCCTTTCAATCGCTAATTAATCCATTAGCATTTAGTAATTTTGAATAAGCAAAGACCGAAGTTGGCCTTTGATCAAACTGTTTGGTTGTGTGCTAAGCACTGTTTTGTGTGATCCCTAGGAAGGCTGCAGCCTGTGACGTCATAAACGGGGCGATAGTGACAGCGGGTTTTTGAGTAAAGAGGAGTAACTAATAATAATAATTAATAGTCTGTGGCCGGACTGTCAAGTTGACGGTAAAAACGGTTTTTCTAGTATTTTTTAAAATAAATTATTCACAATGTTTTTGTTCTTTGTTCCTACAGCATCTCTGAAGAACCCAAAATTGGCATCATAACCATAATATTCTCTACCAGGATGCAAAACGAAAATCAACTACTTATGATACGGAGAATAGTGCAATGCTGCTGTAAAGTCGGTCACGACGATTGCTTTAAACCAGACACCAACGGCCTGCTCCAGAGCGGAGTCCGGTGATATCGGCCGCTGCAGTTGCGCAGAGCTCGAGTGACGAATACTGTTCGCCACCGACGACGTCACCACAACCAACACGTAGGCGCGGAAGAGGCCAACTAACGGCCAGTTTAGGACTTTGAGGCCTAACGGCCTCTCATAGGGTCCCCGCTCCCAGTGGAAGTGTGCAGTGAATTAGGTGGACTCAAACTGTCAATGAAAAGGTCATGCGCGCATACTTTGGGGCTACAGAGGTGGGCAGTAACTTGACTGCGCGCCGTGGTCGGATGTTCTCACTGTTTCAGGTGCTTGAACTGGCTGTCGACGTGTCACGGCAACGACTGTCGGATCAGGTGCGACCCGCACCTGATCCGACTCACGCACCAGCGTAACCATAATTATGCTGGATGACGTCGTACTTGATCGACTAAATCTCGAATTACGGAATCGCCATGTTACGCCTGCTTCGTCACTGGTCGCGGTGCAACTGCAAAAATTACCCAGTGTATCACCGCGACACGACCGCGTTGCTGAAGAGGATGATGAAAGCGCTATATCCGTGTGTTCGCAATGCAATGCACGATTGAGGAGTGCATTGGAGGATGCTTTCTGAGACTGCCGGTCCATTCCGCCTGGACTTAGAACAAGTTGACCTCGTTTGCCCATGCACAAGACAAACAAGGCGCTGGTGTGTACTCTAGACTCACAAATATCAAATTGATTTGACGGCAGCAAAGACCTCGTCAATACCCACTCGATCTTGCACGGTGCAGCTGTAGCGACATGTCGTGTCAGGACAGACGTGGCTACTTCATATTAGGTAGGTTGTTTCGTGACGGGTAATGAAGGCACTTACCATCAGCCCCCAATATGTAGGTAGCTCGTGCAGTCCGTCCATTGCCTAACTGGAAATCTCCAGGGCCGGATGGGCTGCACAACTTTTTTGATAAAGTGGTTCCAAAGGTCGCACGCCTGCTTGGCACCCCAGTTCAGTTCCATTCAGTTTTCAGCCAGCCTTAGAGCGAGGGTCACTGCCCCAGTTTCTACGGACACGGATAACCCAACTGCTCCATAAATCAGGTAGTACCACGTACCTCAAACATTATAGACCGATCACTTGTCTACCAAAGGTCTATAAATTTCTTTCATCCATTTTGAGAGCTAAAATTAACATAGACACTAACTCCATCATGTCTGTCTCTCAAAATGGATGTAACAACGGGCACCACGGTACTAAGGAGCTGCTCTTCATTGATCGGGTTCGTTGTTCCCGAAAGGATCTGTCGACATGTTGGATTTTTTTAGATTATAAGAAGGTCCATGATTCCGTGCCACATACAAGGCTCATGAGAGTGCTGGAGTTGTATTAAGTAGACGCAACTCAGCGCGCGCTCGCTATCCAGGATTTCAAAATATTCAGAGGAATAGCGAGCTGATAAAAACCGAGGAGGATTCAGGTTTAGGCTATCGGTTCAGGAGAGATGGTCAGGTTATATCTGACCTCATTTACATTGATGACCTAAAACTCTTTGCCCCCCACAATTTGCAACTGAAAGTAATTGAAACTTTCAGTAGTGCCATCAGGACGGAATTTGGTGTGGACCATTGTGCGGTCATGCATGTAAAGCGAGGGGTGATTGTGGAATCTGTGGGAACCCAACTATCGGATTCCATAAACCTTAGAGCCCTCTCCGCATCCGAAACCAATAAGTATTTGAGTATGTCGGAAGCGTTGGGCATCAATGTTACTGACATGAAGCTATCGTTGAAGGAGCGCTTCTTTGACCACCTGAAGAAAGTATTTAATAGTCGTCTATCAGGCGGAAACAAAGTGAGCGCATTCAACAGTTGGGTAATGTCGGTTTTGATGTAATCTTTTGGCATACTCAAATGGACTGAAACCGAACTTGACGCCTTGGATAGGAAGGTCTGCAAGCTGCTGACTGCATATCGAATGGACCCACGGTCATCGGTAATGAGACTGTATATTCCGCGAAAGTGTGGAGATCGAGGCTTTTTAAAAGCTCAGCGAGATATGCATATATCTCAGGGAATATTTCTTAGAAGCCAACGTGGGCATGTATCGAGTTGTAGTCTCGGTGACCTCTTTAAAGAAAACGAAAGTTTTGTCTGTGCAAATATGAACGAAATTGTGATGACGAACAATTACCGGACATTTATTGTGAATGACGCCACGGTTGACATTGTGTCGTCGGGCCACCTTCCACGTCATGCCACCGTCCGGGGAATAATCAGACACATTATCTCTGGGTATGCTCTCGTGTAACTAACGAAGAGTATTTGGATGGACACAAACTTGTAGCCAGGATTATCCATCAGCAACTTTCTCTGAAATACCGCCTTGTGGAATTGGAAGTGCTGACCCAGTTCTCGAAGATGGAATTAATATCACATTGTATTGTGATAGATCCATCATCACTGACAGGACTATTGATGGCAACAAGCCAAAGAGTACAGCGACGTGCAATGATTGTTGACATAACGGTCCTGCATAATGGGCCACCTTGTGAAATCGAGTATCCTGACCTGGCTCGCGGGGTTGTCGACATGGGGGATGTGGACTCAGCGATCATTATTTATTTATTTATTACTTTAACCACACAAATGTACAGAAGCGGAGTTAATGCCATAGGCATTTTCTACCAGTGGTTGTCGCAAATGTACTGAATGTGGGGGGTTATCTAGAACCAGGGGAAGAGGGAGAATCATGAAATGACAACAAGGTAGTCAGCGCCCTTTCCTCTCTGCGCTGGCGTATGGGCAACCACTTTAGAAGCGACCGATGCGCAGAGACATGATCATATTTACGCAGACTGAAAACGAATCGTATGCAGTTATTGACAACACAGTCAAGTTTATCGAGGAGATCTGCATTCAGGTCATAGTAGCACGCATCACCATAATCGATGATAGCGGGAATTAAGGGTTACACAAGCATTGTCTTCGTACTCGATGGTAATAAATGTTCCAATCGGTACAGAGCCCGCAGCGTTCCGGTAACCTTCTGGCTTACCCTAGTGACTTGAGTGTACCAGTTCAGGGTACTATCAATGTGCAAGCCTAGGTTCTTCACGTCAGTGCTAAAAGGAACCATCGTACCATTGAAGTGAACCGGTGGCAAAGTTGTACCACCCACCTTGCTAATACTACGAAAACTGCCAATTATGATCGCCTGACACTTCGTAGGGTTTACTGGCATACACCAAATCTGTCAGCCCAGGTTTTTATGGTTATCAAGTTCATATTTAATTTGTTGATAACGTCAGGTAATTCATCAACCTTCCCTTGGCAGTACAACTGCAAGTCATCTGAATACAGATGAACGCACACTGAAGTTCGGAAGTTAAAAGATTAATAAAAATAGAAAACAGAAGAGGAGAAAGTATACCGCCTCGAGGAACGCTGGTTTCATGCTAAAGGTATTTGATCTATCATTTTATTTCTTTCGTCTTACAATTTAAGAAAGATGTTTTAAATTCGTTTAACGTTAAACGTGTTTAGTGGGTCGTACAGGTGCAGGCCTAAAAGAGTTATGCTAAGCTAGAAATTCGTACGTAAGCAATTTAATTGCGTCGCTACGTATCGACCCACTTCCTTGATACTGTGTACGCACGCACGCACGCACGGTTGGCGCAGTGGCTAAGCGATTGACTGCTGCGCTGCGTGTCGCGGCTTCGATTCCCGCACGGAACAAATATTTGTATGACCGGCAAGTAGTTGTTCCGGGTCGTGCTGTCTGTGTATGTGAGTTTAAATGTTTGTAAACGCACCCACAATACAGGAGAAAACCCTAGTGTGAGGCAAAGTTAAAAAAAAAAGAAAAGGAATAGCCGAAATAATGGCAAAACCAATACCAACAATCATCGTCAATAAAATTAAAACAAGGAAAAAATCATTGTGACAAAAGTATTAATTTTTCACTTTTTAACTTATTGTGGTACCTACCCCATGCAAATTCGTATGTACGAGTACCACTAGTTGCTATGTAAATAACAGTGTCAGGAACTTATAAGAACATCATCAACAAACGCTAAGTGGATTAAATACGTACCTATTATCGAAGTTAACTCAAAAGACAACCCAATCAAAGTTAATAAATATATATATGGGACCTCCCCGCCAGCTTCCTCTAATGAAAAAAGAATCACGTAAATCGGCCGAGTAATCACTGAGAAATCTGTGTACATTATATTTATTAGGAAGTCGTGCATCATACTGAGGAGTAATGACCGAACGAAAGCTACAATAATAATCGCATGACCCACTTCTTTACTTTTTAAACAAAATGGGTGAAAATGGGGAAACTATGTAGGTAGCATAGTTCTGCCGTAGAAGTGCTGTAGCGAGATAGCGTTCACGGCTCGCGATATTTACTTCACTAAATGCATTGAGCTCGCTATTCTCGTTGTAAAGGGCGCCATTCATAGCGCTTCAGTATGCGACTTTCAAATGGCAGCGATTTTGAATGTCAGCTGTTGAAAAATGTGTATTGGAGTTGGCACTTTCGGAAGAATTGTGTGTTGCGACGAAATATTCGTTTGGAGTGGTTCGCCTTTTGGTGTTGTGCTGAGTGGCTGGGATTGGAGCTATACAGCTGTTATAATTTCGGCATGTGTAAATTTTAGTTTTATCATCATCAGTATCCACAGCCCGACTTTACCCTATGTTCTCTATTTTTGCAATTCTTTATTACGATTTTGATCAAACTGTTTTGCATGTATACACGTTTTGATTCGAATTAGAGATTTTTGAGAGCATTTGAATTTTCGATTTAAACAAGTTCTATTCTTAATTTTAAGCTTCTAACTTGATTATTTACAGCACTAAACAAGAGTACCTATTAATTTTGGAACGTCATTTTGATTTTATCTTATTTAATAGACAGACTTATGTACCTTCACTATTTAATAAGACGCTATATTAAAATTTAATAAAAAAGTCTGCCACAGTCAAATAATTACGGCACTTTTAATTTCAACGTCTGCCAGTGAATGTGCAAATAAAACCTTTTGTGGAGCTACGAGTACAATGAAGTGAATATTTTAATGTTACTCTCACAGTCTTTCGTGAATGCAACTTTGTAAAATTACCTACTTACACCGGTGAAATAAATTAACTCCAAGTTTAGATACACCATATTTTTTATTTCTTGTTTACTTACATCATAATAGAACTTAATTCTAGCTAACCTAATATCGATTGCGTGGGTATCCGTAATTTTAATGGATAAAATAATACAAAGTCCATTACTCACTATAATTAGTAGGGAAAACTTGAGAGGCTATTTTTGTAGGTGCCTTATTACAACGAATGCCTACTAGTGCAACTATCATTGGTTTTAAGAAAATCGAGAAATATCCGAAGTGCATCCGACATTTCGTATTTTTTCAAAAGGTGCGACAATTTATTCGAGATTTTTCTAATAATTAGGTTTCTTATTTCAGAAACTTCATAGCTCTGTTGTTTCAGTCCACACCGTGTAAAAATTTTAGGTAGGTACGAATGTACTTTACGTCTTATGTCTCATGTAAGTAAGTTTCGTTTAAATACCACTTAAAGTGCTTAACACTTTACGAGAAGAAGCTTGAAGACTAAGATAATGGTAAACATTGTCTGGACCGCAATCAAGCCATCTGACACCCAAACAGACTGTTGTGAGGGTTTCTAAACTTGTTGAACCTAAATTGTTTCAAATTCTGGACTGCTTAACTATACTTTATAATTATATGTATATTATTTAGTATTATAAATTCTAAAGTAGCTATGTATGTTACATTTTCACGCCTGAACCACTGAATGGATTTCGATATAATTTGGCAAGAAGATAGATGGCATCCTGCGGAAGGACACAGGCTACTTTTTGTCCCGGTTACACGTTCCCGTGGGATATTTTCCAACATCCACGCAGTCGAAACCGCGGGTATAAGTTAGTATTATTATATTTCAAAGTGACCTCAGGCCCTGCAGTCTCGACATAGTTAGCAATAGTTTTCGGTTGCTAAGTCCTAACAATCCAGATTTAAATGTTGATGTAAATGTTTGGTAGTCTCGACACTCAAATTTATCGGTTGTTACCTACCGGTACCTTCCTAAAATACCAGTAACAACTGATAAATTTAAGTGTGGAGACCACCAAATATCGTTACATCTGGATTGTTAGGACTTAGCAACCGAAAACGATTGCTAACTATGTCGAGACTGCAGGGCCTGAAAGTCACAAGTAGGTCATATTATAAACAGAACAGGTTGTGAAGTATTTCGTCTTGTATTTACCAGATCAACGAACAATGTCTAGTTTTGTTAGCCCTCGTTTTGATTAAATAATAATCTGTTTATAATTTAGGAAAGCTTGATTTTGATGGGTGACAGTGAATGAAAATGTTTATAAGTAGTTAAGTTGTGTTTTATTTTATACATAGTGAAATGAAGTCTGCTAAAATACGTTACGTGCTTGGAAAACATTTCTGTCAACTCTTGAAGTCCTGAAGGAAATAATAGACATAAAGCATGAAGAAACTTAATTTTATTCCGTCTAAGAAAAAATAAAGACGTACTCGACATTGTTAATCATCTAATTTGTACACTTCTTTTTTTTACTAAATCATGTATGCTAAAATCCATTGATACTGTATATTCTCTTGCGATAAAATATGGCATTTATTGTTCAGTTCATCTTACCATAATTCCGTTTCATTTCAAAGTTACAAGGCAAAACCGTCCATGGAAGAAACCCAATTAATAATATTATCAATAATTCTAACGTACAACTTGTAGGCTTTCAAAGCCCCTACGAAGGGTTCTTAGATAATCCGATGTTAGGTTTTCTCATTCTCGACTCGGTATTATCATTTGATAGCACATTTTAATTTATGCGGGTTGCTATAAATTAATAATATCATATCGTCAATTTAATTGCTAAAAGTTTGTTATTAACGCAGTGTTTTTGCTTTAAAACGTGATTAGATTCTGAATTCATTGGTTGCGAAAGTTTCTGTAAAAGGTATTCTAGTCTATGTTGTGTTTGAGTTTGTTAATAATGCATGAAACCTATTTCAGGCATTTAAAAAAAAAAGTATTTAAAGACTTTTTTAATTTTTTTATAAAGACCTTTTTTTTAAAGACTTTTCAAAGTTTTTTTTTTGACTGTTTCTTTGGTCTAGTGTTTCTGCTGAGCATGAGGTCCTAGGTTCAATTCCCAGGTCGGGCAAAATGTTATTGCGTTTTTCCATTAGGAATTTATCAGTAGCAGCCCAGAGTCTGGAAAGGCTCGCCCCCTGTTACATTATGGGACTTAAAAATAACTGGTGAAATGGGCGTAATATTATACAGGTTGTGGCGTAAGTAGTAGGTCACCGTTCAGGATTCGATAAACCAAATAATTAACTATAACCATTAAAATTTTTAACCATTTTTACCGAAGGGTTCCGAAAATATTTCCTTTTTGTCTTTTATTTACGAAATTTCTACCTTTTATTACAAATTTGTTTGTAGTTTCAACAAAAACCATTATTTCTTCATTTTGATTTCTGTTAATTACTGCTGAATACTAGAGCTATCATGATAAATTATGACTTTTTATGTAAATTCCGCTCTTTTGAAGAAAAAGTTGGTTCTGCTCTAATTTTAACCCTCATTTTTAACACACCATCAAGTTCAAGAGCGATTTTTGTAAAAAAAACTTACTACTAAAAATGGTTAAAATTTTTAATTGTTATATTAATTATTTGGTTCATCGAATCCTGAACGGTGGACCACTACTTACGCCACACCCTGTATAGGTACACCTGGGCCTAACCTTTCGGGTATAACAGGCGTGATGTTATGTTTTGTGTTGTGTTGTTTTTTTCCTTGCCTAGGTAGGTAGGAACCAAAGTCTATCATAGTTCCGAAGTTTATTACCGCGATGTACGTTACTGCGATAGTTTATTATCGCGACTTTCGTTGTTGCGAAAGTTCTTTACTTTTCATTTTCTTTACATTTACATTCTTCACATTTATATTATTTCTTTATATTCTTTACATTTAAGGTTAGATTAGGTTCGTAGGTGTCAATGGGTCCAGGGGCGACGGACTCGGGGACGTCCGTCGCCCCCCACACACCAGGACCCGAGGTGGCGGCGCGTAGTGTTCCACGCGCGCCCCTCTTAGACGTCGCGGGGGGAGTCAAACACCTCACTCCCCCCCCAGACCCGAAGAGGCCCGCAGTGGCGGGCCGGCACCAGTCGGGGGTTGTGGAAGGATCGTATGTTCCCGCGAACCCGAAATATGTAGGTGTGAGATGGAACACCGGGGTGGTTTTTAGTCAGTAAGAGTTTGACAGACCCCGTCGCCCGTCCCAGGGCGGCGGACATCCGTGAGGATTTTCCACCCTGGAAACAAAAAAAAAAAAAAAAAAAGGTTCGTAGGTGTCACCATTGTGTGGATCGCTCGGAGGACACGGTGGAGCAAACGGTGGAGGTCTGCCCGGCTTGGGCGGAGCACCGCCGTGTCGTCGTGCAGGCAATTGGCGGTGGCGACCTCTCGCGTCCGGCCCTGGTCCAGGCCATGGTACGGAGCGAGAGGGCTTGGGAAGCCGTCACCTCCTTCTGCGAAGCAGTAATGCTCACGAAGGAGGAGGCGGAACGCGTGAGGTAGAGGCAAAATTCGTGCCCTCACGCCCCTAGCCGCCGCAGGAGACGCCCTGAGCGTCGGGAATCTCAAGCTGATTCCCGGCCACCGTAGGTGCGGGCTTGCGAACAGCGAGCAATGGGCAGCTCGCCGTTCGATAAGGACCAGGCCCGGGTCGATGGCGCGTTGTGTTTCACGCACGCCTCAAAGAGATGTCAGCATCAGTGACGGGGTCCTCTAGGGCCGATGCCTGCCAGGGTTGTGGGAAAGTCCGAGAGGGATACCGTGGCCCCTGGCACGGGCAACTGAAGGAACACGGGTGTGGGTTTTAGTCAGTAAGAGTCTGACACGCCCTCCCGCCCAGAGCGAGAGAAGTTACTTGGAGATTTCCCACCCACAAAAAAAAAAAGGTTAGGTTTGTTGTTATGAAAGTAAACTTTCGCAGTAACGTACATCACGGTAATGAACTTCGCAACAATGATTAACACTCGGTAGGAACGTCTGTAAGATGGATATTTACATATTTTAAAATTAAAAGATTGATAAAAGTTCTATGCAATCATCTGACTTTGTGGTGATAACAACAATATAATGTCTTTGCCGAAGACAACATGGGGATATAAAATACAGAGGAGTCTCGATGGAAATGGTCATCCATCCTCGGACTGACTGCGACATTAACAGCTTAACCTTGCTGATCAAGCTATCCACGTGGCTGGTATTAAGCAACAAGGAAGTGTCAGTAAGAACACTAAATCCACTTTCATAAATCAAATTCCCGTTCAGTATTTATCGGCGTTCCGCAAGTACTTGCAGAGAAACTGTAAGTTTTACTCACAGCTCTGTTTATGTTAAACTTGGGCGAATCCTCCGAGAATTCCTGCACCTGCGACATCAACTTTATTAATTTAGTATGTACATTCGCCTACACCTGGACTGTAGAACTAATAACCTGTAGGTACACCTTGTATAGACGCCAATACGTATAATTGCTTGCTTTTCGTCAGATTACGTGCGATTTCTTTGGCTTTTAAACATGCGATATCTGTTCAGTTTACAAGAAGTCACTGGCATGGCATGCATATTTCTTGAGTAGCGTCCTAATTGTGTAGCACAAATTACCATGATTAGCTTATAATGTTTCGTCTGCTGGGACGCTGGCCTCGTCTCTGGGCCACAATATGCCGCGCGGGTGCGGCGCCCAGTGCGGGTTGGTGGATGTTTCATATCTTCAAATGTTTGGTTCTAGGACATGCCGATTTCCTCACAATGTTTTCCTTTTTAAAGAACCGTTTCGAAGTTCGGAGGTGTTGGGAATCGAACCCAACACAGCACGTTGCACGCGGTCTGCATGCGCAGGCAGCGTGATCAGCGCGTCATCGGCGAGTTGAGACGCGGCGCGGCGGCGATACGGCTCGGCCCGATGACCACTCGCTTCAACGGACGCCACCGCGACGGACGATACTCCTCTCTTAATTTATATTTTTAACTGTTTGTCCGGGAAAGGTTTACATTGTTAATAAGAACGGCAATAAACCATCGCCAGTTAAAATACAGTCCACTCTTTTATTGCTCCCCGCGCTAACAGGAGGCGTGTAGAGAGGGCAGCCTCCGGCCGCTGTAATGAGGCGCACGCACCATGCGAGCCGTAGCGGCCAAGACTGGTCGCCCTAGGCGACCAATAAGCTGTGGCTGCGGAGGCAAGCCCGTACCTAGCGCCGGAGAAGATGCGATTCTCGAAATACTGGCGAACTCGATTTAGCCGAATTACGGATGCAATCAATGATTTTGTAATTGATTATTGTACATGTAGTGTTTTAGGGGGTTGCTCATTATTAAGGCGCGCCAAAATTTCATTATTTTTGCGATAGAACACTGTTGTCGAGATAAAAGCTTTAGAAGAAAAAAAAAAGATACTGTTTTGCATCTCAAGTTAAGGTGTTGATAGTACCAGGGCACTCGAACTCCAGGGGTACTCCCAAGGTCACTTGACCTTAACGTCAAGGTCCTTCACCTGATAGTGAATATACCTTGGACATTAAACTTAGAGATCATTGACTTTGACCTCAAGGTCACCATCCCTAACTGATCCTGAGGTCAAAGTCAGCGAACTTAGGAATGCATCGTAGACATTGACTTTGACCTCAAAGTCACTAGCCCCGGTATCAAAATCAGATACCTTACAAGAATCGTAGATCTGTACATTCAGATCTTTGACCTTGACCGCAAAGTCAATGTACCTGAGGTCAAGGTCAATGCCCTTGAGGTGTCCCGTGGTATTCCCCCACCCTACTACTCTCACATCCAACTGGGTTCCAAATGCTTGATTACACGATGGTTTTTGGTGAATTTTTTCTGACTGCTGTTTTTCATAGTGCCCCGTTTCGTATCCTCTGACCCCGTTTTGCACTAATTACCTACTGAAACCTACGTTACTTAATTGCTTTGATCTTCCTGTAGTAGTGTGTAGAAATGAGGGTTCAGGTTCCTAAGCTTTAAAAGTGACGTTAATAACTTGTACTGTTTCGAATGGATAAAATTAACATTTGCAATACAGTTAGCTTAACTTTGGCAATGATTCATAAACATAAAAATGTATTCATATTGACCTACTACTATTTAATTGCAAACTATAACTTTTTACGGGCCCCATTTTCGTCAGCAAAGATTCATAAAATAGCACAATTTTCGCTACATAATAATCGAAGTAATTATTATTAAACATACGTGACGCAGATTAAAGGCACAATGGTTAAATATCAAGTTATCTGACTATTGTTCAACACAAGAGAGGATCGTTTTTGAACGTATCGCACTTATTACAAATTATAATAAATTCGCCTCTTTGTTAAATCCTACCTTAATAAGCAATCAGGCAATAATTGTAGGGTAACTCTGTTTTAAATAATTGTGTGACAATTTCTCAAAATTATGTTATGTGATGCAAACTATCTGAAAAGGAAACGAATAAGAAAATGTGGCGAATTTCAAAAGCGACTATCTACATTTATAATTTATTTTGCCAGAAATAAATCATATAACATTTAGCATCTTAGAAGAAGTACGAAACTTTTTACCCAACCTAGTTTCGTAGTTTTTATTTATTTAATTGATATATAGGTATTTGTTTATTCACTGAAAACTAGAATTGCTTTAAGACAAAAGCTTAGGCATTTAAATAAGATTACATTTTAGAAAAGAGGCATTGGACTCAAAAACATAGCTTACAGCAATGTCCAGAAACTCACGTTTCACACCCACAACCATGTTTATTTTTCTTCTATTCAAAAACAATGTAAACATTCACATTAATGTGTGAATGTTTACATTGTTTTGTTGTTTGTTTTGTTTTGTTCGTCTTTTGTTTTGTAGAAATCTAGATGGTTTAGGTAATCCTAAACCATCTAGATTTCTACAAAACAAAAGACGAACGTACAAAGCCTCCATTTTGTTCTGCTATTGTCGGACCAGCACCCCAGCAAGCATTCTATCACAATCCGAAGGATTTTGAAAGAAATTGCTAATTAATTACCTAGTGCATTTCAAAAAAAGCCGCGATGAATGTTGGTGAGTTGTCAAAATGAAAAGCATTGCCATTGCAAATGCACCCGAAGGAATATCCCACACAAACGGGATACATGCTCACAGTACTTCAACGACCCACAGAAAACCATTGTTACAGAGAAAGGCTGAAGTTCAAAAGGATACAATGTACCCACAATTCTATATGAACGAATAATGTAGCGTACATCGCGATTCTAAATCATTCACAAAAGACGAAGGTTACTTATCTGACAGGATGTTACTAAAAAGATATGTACCTAAGCCAACTATGACGTTCCAATGTTGAATCTTTTGTGAAAACTTTGAAATGTTGTATTCAGATTTTATTATGAGGTTTGCTTTGTTTGTTTACATATAACTTTTGTTTTATTTCTTATTTTTTTTTGTGTAAGTGTTCAGTGATTCGTGTTTTGAAAAGATTTAAATTTAATACTATTAAAATACGTAAGTAAGTGTTGTGTTGGTAACTGTCGATATGAAAAATAACTGCTAAATATATATTACGTACGTATTAGTTTTTTTTTTACCTTTGTTCTCCTATAAAAACAGTAAAATCATAAATTTCAAAAATCTGTTCATTATACCTACCTAGGTACCTACGTTCGTCTCAGTTTTCTTGTCTCGCACTTGACGGGTGTTTCTAGTCATTGAAAATATGTTTTATTTGTCATGATTCTTTGAAAATTAAACTGGCTATGATAATCAAAGTCAAAGTCAAAGTATCTTTATTGTGGGCATATGTGAGGTACAGGTCTTAACAATATATTGAAGTATCAATACGTCCTGCCTAATAGGCATACAATAATTATGTAGGTATTGGCATTAAAATTTAGAATTAAATCGCAAAATATAACAAGTACTGACACAGACAGACCGACTTGGCGATAGTGTCTTGTTGGAAACTTTTGTAAAAGGAAACCTAAAAGAATGAAGAGTAAGTAATTCTGAAAATACTGCAATGATTAATGCCAGTTTTTACAGTTTTGATTTAATAAATCCTTCACCCCGGAAGTAGTTACTGATTTACTGCAGCAACAACATCAACCATAAGAAAATCTCATTTAATTTTAATCGAATAATGTTGGCCGGAGAAGGCAATACACAGGGAAGAGTGGAAAGCTGTGTAAGAGACCTTTGGACAGCAGTGGGATACCAGAAGTTGAAAAAAAAAATTGGACCAGCGCGCTTGGAACCTTGTAACGGAATATCATCCTCACAGATAAATACAGCACATAGGGTATTTAACATTCTTGTATTATATGCTGACAAACTTTTTATATTTATTTATTTATTTGGAAACTCAACAGCTTATAATTAATTTACATGAGTTATGAATGTTCACCCCATTAGCAATGAACAGCTTAATGCAGTTGCGTCAAAGTTACAGCATCTTACAGTCTGCATACAATGCTCAGTGATAGTGAGATGATGACAATTATCACTTAAGCCAATAACAGAGTTTCACGGCATTGCTAAAGAGTAACTAGAAAGTAGCGAGAGAAAACAAAAGAAAGATCTTAACCAAGTAAAACTATCAATAATAGGTAAAATGCGAATGTTGACACATTATTCACATTCAATTGAAGTTAAAAGTATATACCTAAGAACTATGATTATATTAAATAACAAAAGGAACAGGAAAAAACTAATTTATTTGCATAACATTGTACACACTTTGTAATAATTTTGTAACCGATATTGTATATAAGGGATTGATTTTTCGAAACACATTCATTCCATACTTAACCTGCATTTGCGTCTCATTTTCATACCCTGCGTACCTAACAGTGGTGACCCCAACTGAAGAAACTCCAAGAAGCAAAAATGAACCCGAATACTTCGAAACTGAGCGATGTAAGCAAATCATCATCATCGCAAAAAGATTCGCACGAACTGTCAGCCGTCTCGTACAACCAACGGATACTGCCTCTATGGAGAAACAGAATCAAGCTTTGGTTCCTGCAATTTGAAGCGAGTGTGTCTGCTGGAAAACTAAGCGACAAGGAACTATCAGAGCTGCTCATCCGCCAACTCGACCTACAAGATCTAGACGAAATTCAAGACATCATGTTCAATACCAAAAATGCAACGGAAAACACCAGATAAGCCACTATGAAGATGAGGCTTATCCAAACCTACGACGAGAGCGACCACACTAAACTCAAGCGGCTACTGTCCAACGTGGAACTTGGAGATTTGAAGCCTTCGCAACTGCTAAGCCACATGCAAAATTTTGCCGGTAACAACATTACTGAGAACACGCTGCGTGTTATATGGACGGAGCTCCTACCGCCATCCGTACGCGCCATTCTAGCTGTGAGCGAAACTATAGCCAAGAAAACCGAACTAAATGAGCTAACAATAATGGCCGACCAAATGCTAGAACAACTTCATCACCAGATATCAGCAGCACACAACACTTCGTCACCGTCAACACCATACACTCCATCTGTGGCTGCAAATCATGAAAACGCATTACTTCACGCGAAGATGGACATGTTGGCGAAAGAAATATCCGAATCAAAAACCAACTACGCCGCTACGGAAGGCAGCGCGGACGCAACTGGCGAGGCGCGCATTTTCGTCATCGATCACGCAGTTCATACCGATCGCCGCGTGGTAACCGCCGGTCGGACTCAAATCAACAATACAGGACCGAAAACAACGACCATTCTGTTTGTTATTTTCATCGAAAGTTTGGCGGACAAGCGTGGAAATGTACTAGACCATGTACTTATGAAGAGAAGCACCCCTCAAGCTCGGGAAAGCAGGTGTTAGCAGAGACGGAATCTGGCGCCTGGGAAAAATCACACCGTCTATTTCTGAAAGACAAGCAGACAAATCTAAGATTTCTCATCGACACTGGTGCAAACATATCCGTCATTCCTAGAAAACGCTACGAAATCTTGAAGCCAACCGCATTCAAACTATGCAGCAAACAAAACAGAAATAGCTACCTTCGGTGAAAAAACATTGGACCTAGACTTCAACCTGAGACGACCATTCAGATGGAAGTTCGTCGTAGCAGCAATCAGCAAGCCCATCATCGGCGCTGATTTTTTGAAGCACCATCACCTACTAGTCGACCTCGCTGGAAAATGTTTAATCGACAAGATAACTAACTTATCAGTTAAGACGTCCATCTGCAAATCTACAGAACCTACCATCAGAACCATTGTTTAAGCGTAAAGCACCACTACATTAGCTATGCATAATAAGTGCCCACATATATGTACTCATATCTATATCTTGTATACAGTCCACTAGAACTTGATTTTTTTAGTGTAAAATAAACCTTTAAAGTGTCCACACGTCGTTTTACTGTGCTTACACCGTCCAAACCAAAATCATCCTTATCGCCGTGATCATATGGTCCTATTTCGAACCGGATCTTGTCGCCTACCTGCGGCTGACGAGCGCGTTGAAGAACAAAAGAAAGCGATAAGGAACACGTTTTTTATTGCAAACAATTTAGTGGACGGATCTGTGACATTTTAAAACTTATTTATCAGAACAATTAACTGTGCTTACAATATTCAGTGTGTGATCGGATTACGAGTAAAAACTTACTGTAAGTGCTAGTTAACAAGTGCCACGTGCTCGCTACCGCGTAGACATACTAAAACGTTTAACTAACGAGTTTCATTGTGAGTGAAGCTATACCAACGAGTGTTAAATAAGTTGTGATGGAAGATCTTTTGGTATATCAAATTGAGCTATTGGATAGCCTAAAGAATGCAGAGAAAAACTATAAAAAGACGCCGAAAGATAGGATTAAGAAACCGTACTTGGAAACAAGGTTAGAAATGCTTGAAGAGCTATGGAATAACTTTAAAGAAGGACACAAGAGCATTATATTGAGCATCACCAGTGACGACCAAAGAAAAAATTCGTACTTTAAGGAAAAAACATATGAAGTGTTTCAAGAGTTGTACGTGCAATATAAGTCTAGTGTGAAAGAGGCTCTTCAGCAGTTCCAGGATGCAGCACAACAATCTTCATCGCCTTGTACAACTGGAGGTCAAGGGTCATCCTCGTGCTCGGACAGCAACGAAATAAAATTGCCACAAATCAATATACCCACATTCAGCGGCAAATATGAAGAGTGGCATACATTTTATGACTTATTTACTTCGCTGATTCATAAAAATACTAAATTATCTCCAGTACACAAACTGCATTACTTAAAATGTAGCTTAACGGGAGAAGCAGAAGTCATACTTCGTAACTACACTACGACCAATGCAAATTACGCCGACGCTTGGAACGAGCTAATACTACGCTATGACAACAAAAGATATAATTGTAAAGCTATTTTGAGAACGTTTATATCGCAAAAATCTATACATACTGAGTCGGCGAGTTGTATTAGACATCTACTAGACACAAGTTCAACGTGTATAAAGTCGTTAAAAAACTTAAAGGTGGAGACTGATTCATGGGACTTAATCATTACCTATTTAATTGAGTCCAAGCTGGATCCGGAATCAGTCAGGCTATGGGAGCAGCAACTGAGTGCAACAAAGTGTGATATGCCCACATGGCATGATTTAAGAAGTTTTTTGGAGGCTAGATTCAGATCTTTAGAAATGATCGAAGCTAACAAGGCGAGAACGTCGCAACCGAAGCCGGCAGCTAAAGCTAAGTCCTTTCATGCGAATGTGACCAAGGAAGGCAAAGAGCGCGACATTAAATGTGTATTATGTGGAGACCAGCA
Organism: Brachylomia viminalis; assembly: GCA_937001585.2. Taxonomy (NCBI): domain Eukaryota; kingdom Metazoa; phylum Arthropoda; class Insecta; order Lepidoptera; family Noctuidae; genus Brachylomia; species Brachylomia viminalis. Next base: position 20,786,706 of record OW443299.2, read on the forward strand.
TTATATCTATCAATGCAAAACATTCGCCAGTATGACTACTCAAGAAAAACAAGAGAATGTCAAGAAAAACAAACTTTGTTTTAACTGCCTCGCGCCATCACACTCGGTGAATAAGTGTCGACAGTCAGCATGCTGCAAACGATGTGGACGTCGGCATCACTCCCTTCTGCACTTCGAGAGAGAGGAAAAAGCCGAGAAGTCCAACGAGGGCACAAACACTGCTGCAGGTACCGCTTGTGAGGCGTCGCTAGGTAAGTCGACTTCATCATCTAATGCTACACATATTGTGTCTAATTTCTCAAGTGAGCATATGCAAACAAACACTGTGTTATTAGCTACCGCTAAAGTATTAGTTAACAGTAAGAACGGTTGTAGACACATCATTAGGGCCTTGTTAGACCAAGGGTCACAAGCGTCATTTATATCTGAGGCGACTGTTCAGTTTCTTAATTTAACTCGTATATCAGTGAGTGGTTGGGTGTCCGGTGTGGGAGAGGGGCAAACGAAAATTAAACACATGGTTTCACTCGCCGTGAAATCACGCCACAATCCCAATGAGTCAATTAGAGTGAATGCGTATGTACTGCGAACATTAACAACACTGTTACCCACCAGTAACCTTAGATTTCCCGATTGGTTAGAACTTCGAGATCTGGAGTTAGCGGATCCAGGATTCACAACACCAGGTAAAATTGATATTTTACTTGGTGCAGAGGTTTATGGCAACGTACTGTTAGATGGTATTATCAAACACCCTGAGGGCAATTTAGTGGCACAAAATACAATCCTAGGGTGGGTGGTATCTGGCAGGACGACACAAGAAAATGCAACAGCAAGGAAACGCATCACAAACCTACACGCACAGATAAATGACGATGAGTTACTGAAACAATTTTGGGAGATAGAGATGGAACCAAACAACATAAAGAGAAAATTTTCAAAAGAGGAAGAAATGTGTGAAGTATTTTTTGATGCCACGACAGTGAGAGATAAAAACGGACGATTTGTGGTAAGATTACCATTTAAAACCGAAGATCCAGAATGTAAATATGGTGGATTAAGGGAGATAGCCAATAAAAGATTTGAATTTTTAGAGAGAAAGTTGTCAAAAAATCCTAAACTACAAAACGAATACCAAAGGGTAATGGATGAATATATAGAATTAAATCACATGGTAGAAGTTAATTCTTCAGAAATTGATAAACCTGCTGTCTATCTTCCTCATCACGCAGTGTTGCGAGAAGACAAGTTAACCACAAAGCTTCGCGTAGTGTTCGACGCTTCTTGCAGGGGTAATAATAACGTGTCATTGAATGATAACTTGTGCGTTGGACCTCAACTTCAGCAAGAGTTGCGACACATTTTAATGCGATGGAGAACACACAGAATTGGTATTACTGCCGATATCGTTAAAATGTACAGAATGGTTCGAGTGGCAGATGCTGATACAGATTATCAGAGATTGTTATGGAGGTCTTCTCCCGACGAGCCTATTAAACACTTCAAACTTGTAAGATTAACGTTTGGCACAGCGTGTGCACCATACCTTGCAGTGAAATCTCTACAAACACTTGCTAAAGAGGAGCAGTCAATTTATCCTACTGCAGCACAAATAACAAAATCTGACTACTACATGGACGATTTACTCACAGGCTGTGAGACAGAAGAACAAGCAGTGAACATATACAACGAGATGAACAGTCTGATGAACTCTGGTGGATTTCAGTTACAAAAATGGAGTAGTAACAGTAAAACTGTTTTACAATACATCGGAAAGAATAACTGTGATTATCATCAGTTACCTTTAAAGGTCAACAGTGTCGTTAAGGTACTAGGGGTAAGCTGGAACCGTGAAATGGATTGTTTTGAATACACAGTCAACTTACCGGAGTCTAAACAACCTGTAACTAAAAGAACTATTCTCTCCGAAATAGCTAAGCTATATGATCCCCTAGGTTGGATAGCTCCCGTTGTAGTAGTCGCAAAAATGATCATGCAGAAATTGTGGAAGACAGGATTGGAATGGGATGAGCCTATTGATGGTGTCTTGCTAGCAGAATGGAACCGATATCGAGAGAACTTAGCACACATCAAAGGCCTAAGCATACCACGATGGCTACACTGCAGTAACGCCTCAAGTATTGAGTTGCACGTCTTCGCTGACGCATCACAAGTCGCCTATGGAGCAGTAGTATACATGCGAGTCATAGATGAAGAACGAATACACGTCAATCTAATAACGTCCAAAACAAAGGTGGCGCCAATTGAAAAACAAGTCTCAATTCCAAGATTGGAAATCTGTGCTGCGGCTTTGGCGGCTAAACTAATTTTAGAAACCTCTCAAGTGCTGTGTGTGCCTAAAACCAAGTTATTTGCGTGGACAGATTCCACCATTGTACTTGCTTGGTTGAAGGGCGGACCAAGCAGGTGGAATACCTTTGTAAGCAATCGGGTGTCAGATATACTGAACACTGTAGATTACGACCAATGGGGGCACGTATCTACAGATGTGAACCCAGCTGACTATGCGTCACGGGGCTTACAAGGTTCAGAGTTACTGAGTCATTCACTATGGTGGAGTGGACCAGTTTGGTTGTCTAACCTAAATATGAATATACATGTTCATAAATATGAAGATACGCATGAGGAAGAACGCACGAGATCTTTAACCGCTATATACAACACCGAACAAGAATTAATTTGGACAACATTTTCAAGTCTATCACATATGTTAAGGGTAATCTCATATTGTAGAAGATTTCTTAATTTCAAGTTACCTTTATCTGAACGCGAACACTTTTCTAAGTTTATTGCGCCAAAAGAATTAACAGAAACTTTAAATAAATGTATTAAACAGGTGCAATATATTGAATTTAATGATGATATAGGACAGTTAAAATCTCGTGGTTACGTGTTGAAAAGGAGTAAGCTTCGCAACCTTTGTCCCATTGTAGACAGCAATGGAATTCTAAGAGTTGGCGGACGTATTAAAAGATCAGAAATGGCCTATGATACACAGCATCAAATAATTTTACCCGCTAAGAGTCATCTTACCAGGTTAATAGTTAATGATGCTCATATTAAAACGCTGCATGGCGGTCCTCTAGTTACGTTAAATTATTTGAGGTCTAAATACTGGATCTTACGAGCTAAGGATCTAACGAAGAAATTATACCGCGAGTGTGTTACCTGCATTAGGTATTCTAAAAGGAATACTACGCAACTGATGGGTCAGTTACCTGACGCGAGAGTTAAGGCCGACCGGCCTTTTAAATCATCTGGTGTGGACTACGCAGGCCCCATCAACATACGTTTCTCGCCGGGCAGAGGAGCTAAATCATATAAGGGCTATATATGCTTGTTTATCTGTATGGTAACGCGTGCCATACACCTAGAAGCTGTCACCGACATGACTGCTAAGGCATTCATTGCGGCATTCCGACGTTTCACGTCGAGACGAGGTCATTGTCGCGATGTCTACAGTGATAACGGCACTAATTTCGTGGGCGCAGATAAACAGCTGAGGGACATGTTTAACAATGCCAAGTCTTCCATTCCTGGTGAAGTAGCAGAGTTGCTGGTTCTAGAACGTACTACATGGCATTACATACCCCCTCACTCACCCAATTTTGGCGGCCTGTGGGAGGCTGGCATACGCAGCACCAAGAATCATCTTAGGAAAGTCATTGGAAATGCAACACTAACGTATGAGGAGCTAACGACAGTATTAACTCAGATCGAAGCATGTTTAAATTCGCGACCCATAACTGTGCTTAGTGATGACCCCAATGACCCCCTTCCACTCACACCCGGCCACTTTCTGATAGGTGAACCGTTGATAAATTTATGTGATGAAAATTACACAAACTGTAATATTTCTAGTTTAGACAGATGGAGGCTAACTCAAAAAATTGTCAACGATTTTTGGAATAGATGGCACAAAGAATATCTCGTAAATTTGAACCAAAGATATAAATGGAATATAAAACAGTCTGAACCAACAATCGATGACATTGTGATTTTAAAGGAAGATAACATTCCTCCTAGTAAATGGATATTGGGCAAAATAATTAAAACTCACGCGGGCCCAGATGGTATTACTCGGGTTGTGACAATAAAATGTAAAAACGGTGTCTATAAACGACCCGTGAGTAAATTATGTATATTACCTAAACAAACTTCAAACTAAATTTCATTGTTTAAATTGTAAAAAAAAAAAAAAACTCATAATATGTAGATAAAATTTGCCGGGAATCGAACCCGTATACTTATTCATTAATGTTACGCATTACTCATGTTACGTATTTAAAAAACCGGTCTCGATAACAATGTGTAAATTCACGTTATTGAAGATAGCTAGTGACTCATACTCGAATGTACCTAGCTCAATTAAATCATGTTATCGTATTTTTACTACTTACCATAATATATGTACTTACCTTTTTGATGCAAATGATGTAAACATTCCAGGCTCCATAACTTCCTACCTATACATACATATAACATGGCTAACTAATTAGTATTATCGTACGGTGGGCGGTTAGCAGCGGTGAATGCAATTTTATACTTTACTGTTTCTTTTTACAGACGACGGTAACAGATTAAGCTGAACAAAGCGTCTTATGTGGTTGTCGTACGGCTTATTATTGAATAGATTAGTTGTTTAGCAATGTCAAGGTTGATCTGTCGCCGGCAGTTTGTTTTGTTTACCTGCTTATCTGTATTGTGTATTATGTTCTACCTACAGATAAATATATTTATTATACCTGTTATGTAAACCTATCAGTACTTACCTCTAATTTTTAAGTTATCACTTTAAATATTTAATGCTATGATGATGCTTGATTTTATTTGTTTGGTTTTGTTTTCATTTACAAATAGGTGCCTTACGCACATCATAGAAATACGTTTTGTTGTTTCGTTTGTTATATTAATAAAGAGATAGACTCTTTGGTGGGCGGAATGTTTAAGCGTAAAGCACCACTACATTAGCTATGCATAATAAGTGCCCACATATATGTACTCATATCTATATCTTGTATACAGTCCACTAGAACTTGATTTTTTTAGTGTAAAATAAACCTTTAAAGTGTCCACACGTCGTTTTACTGTGCTTACACCGTCCAAACCAAAATCATCCTTATCGCCGTGATCAACCATAGACCTGGAACAAAAATATCATGACATATTGGCGGATTTCCCCGATATTACAAGACTTTCCACTATGAAAAACACTCCAAAGCACAACGTCAAGCAACATATTAATAATAATAATAATAATATATTTATTCAGAAATCACATGTTTATATTGAAACAACAGGGCCGCCATTATACTGCAAAGCTCGTCCACTGCCACCTCACCGTTACGAAGCTGCGAAGAAAGAATTTCAAACCATGATGGATCAGGGATTATGCCGACCAAGCAAGAGCCCCTGGGCTGGTCCACTTCACGTGGTAGCCAAACCAAACGGAGACTTACGCGTATGTGGAGACTACAGGAGACTAAATGCCATAACCAAGCCAGACCGATATCCTGTACCACGTTTGAAGGATTTCACTTACCAGTTGCACGGGAAGCAGATATTCTCAACGCTTGACCTAAATATCAACAAAAACCAAAACAAAAAACTAGTATTTTGATGCCTCAAAATCTAGCAAAAATATCAAGTTCGTAGATTTACACGTTGAAAATATTACAGCAAGTTAAAAGCGTAAATCATCACCAATCATTTGTTTACGACCGAGATAACCACGCCGCCGTGCAACCCTCGCGACGCCGGCGTATTTTAGTTTTATCAAGCAAATTGGTTTATGTCCTCATGTTGTGTCGTAGTATTATGATTACATTATTTTAAGCTTTTCGGCGCTTGGGAGGAAGATTGAAGCTAACATTTCAGTATATTTTCGTGGCTTTTGAGATTAAAGAAGATTAAAGGGGTCTAAGAACGTGTCTTGAAGGAAATTTGCTTTTTTCTATTTTATTGAGAAGCTTGTGTGACTTTTAAATAGGCTGATATTGATGCATTTTTAATTGTGCACCTTTTCTTTCTGCTTACCTAATCTGCCCTATTGTTTTCTGTACATGTAGAGATCACAAAAACATCCATCAATACATACATCCCCCAAGAACGTCGCACTGAAAAAAATAAGACACAAACTTTTTTTTATTTTTTGTTAAAGCTAAAATGTATTCGCTCCTGTAATTTATTAACTCGATGTGCTCCGGCTTAAACTTATTTATGGCGGATTTGATTTGACGACCCGAATATTTCGCCATCTTGGCTCAAGGTCGCCGGTCGATTTTGTGCCAAGACTTCTACATATTAGACCTACATATTATTATGTGTGTTTGGCCTAGAATATAGTCGGCTTGTGACAATTTCTTTATAAGATAGAACATTTTTGCCACTGCCTAAACCCTCAGGAAATACAAGCGTGATGATATTATATAATCGGTGAACCGATGTCGTCATCAAATACTATATATTAATTCATAGTGTCGCATTGCAGACTGAATGCATCTCAATCGGTGATCTGATGTCGTCATCAAATATTATATTTTAATTCATAGTGTCGTAGTGCACACTGAATACATCTCAATCGGTAAACTGATATCATCATCAAGTTCAAGTGACAGACACATCAGTTCACTGAGTGAACCTTGAAACTGCACAAGCAATGCACAAAACTGTGGAAACTCACAGAAAAGAAAGGATGCCTATACTGATACACAGTAGTCAACAGCATTCCGAGCTGACTTGATGATGATGGAATACACATACAATATATGATGGAATATACATTCGTGGCAAAGGGATGCAGAGATACGAAGGTTAGTCTGACTTTAATACGTTTGGGTTATCTTGGGTGAAGTTTGATGTTTATCCACTTGAGTAGTAAAGGGCACATCGGAAATAATGTTCAAACACTTACCTGCGGGTCGAGTATTTTTGTTATACATTCAAATTAATATATGCTTGTGATAGGAATAGGCTCGGAATAGGATAGATTCACGTGAATAGTACCAACGATGTGTGGGGTTTGAGCACACAACATCTTACTCGACTGCTCAAGGAAATATGCGATGGGCTGTAGCGGCTTAAATTGCCGATTTGACATTACTTTTAAACATATAAACTGAACATAAACATTTTATCAAAGAACCACAAACTGTTTTAATTTATTCCAGAACGTTTGTAATTTACGTACTGCTGATCCGAGAAAATAAAGCGAATGAAATCTAAAACCTAATTTCGTTAATTGGCTCTCGGATTCCGTCGCTAATCTATGAACACTTAGAGACTCATTTACGAATAAATTACGTACACTGTTATTTTAAACTGTGCCACGAATTTAACCTGTTTTGTCCATGTGAACACGTCTTTGTTTCTTCCTAATGGGGTTGTATCGTAGGTACCCGGATACCATTTATGTGGACAAAAGGGATCATATATTACCCGATTTATTTATTTATTTACCCTAAAAATGATTTAGGGTTCGGTACCCAAAAAGGCAAAAACGGAACCCTTATAGGATCATTTCGTTGTCCGTCCGTCTGTCTGTCTGTCAAGAAACTTTTTATCAGGAACGCGTAGAGATATCAAGTTTTAATTCAATTCATAGCAAATACGTTGGTCTACGGTTCCTTGGAGCTCTAAAAAAATCAAGCTTCTAAGTCAACACAATAAAAAATAAGGCCATTTTATGCGACATATTTTGATACTCGCAAACAAATCAAAACCTAGAGGGTACTTCGTACTGCCCGTTGACCTAGAATCGTGAAATTTGGCAAGAAGCAAGATCTCATAGCACAAGTAAAGGAAAAAGTCCGAAAATCGTTAATTTGCAGTTTTATCACATTTTTTTTGCGATTTAATGCTTACATTAATTGTAGTTGGAGAATTGACCGTGACGTATATCGATGTAATTAGTGTAGTTAAGTTGGTTCTTGGGACAAATTTATCCCAACTACTGAACCCATCATTGTGCGTGGTCTGACAGGCACTTCAATCAACCAACTCACCCAACCGCAGGCCACTGCTGGACATAGGCCTCCCCCAGACTGTCCAGTCTAGCTGTCTAGCTGGGGGCGCCCCCCGCTATGCTTGCCGATACGCGGTCTCCACTCCAGGACTCGTCTGCTGATCGGTCCTTCGACAAACATGACCAGCCCACTGCCACTTGTCGGTAACTCCGGTTCTTTTCCGGACAATTTCATTTCTGATTTTTTCCTTCAAAAAAACTCCGAACATGGCCCGCTCCATAGCGCGCTGAGCGACTTTGAATTTGTGGACCAACCCAACTGTCAGTCTCCACGTACACGCACTTGGCTGGTTTTTATTCTACTCTTCCAAACTATATGTTTTTTGGTTTATATTTACCTACGGTACTGATATTTACCTACATAAAAATTATATATCAAGAGAGTGGTATTTAGTATTTACCTAACAAAAAATCTGGTCTATTTTAAGGTACCTACATATAAATATAGTCTAGACAAAATCAAACTGGTTGCTAATTTAATTGTACAATTTATTATTTTTATGACATTGATTTAGGTACATTCTGTGATTACTTTAACTCACATACTGGCTTATTGCTTGTTATTTTTTTTGATTTTCCAAAAAGAAAATATTTTTACAATGTTTGTACATAATTATGTAAGCACCATGTATCTATCACATAATTAACTTATTTGTCATTGATACATTTTTAATTCTTATTACCTATTGTGGTATGGTAGTTTTATTATAGGTGCATCGTCTTCACATATAATTATATAATAATAATAATATGTGACAACAAGGTCTTCAGGTCCCGAACTAGGTAGAGAGCCTGTACTACGGTAACCTGATGACTGATATACATATACACACCCAGACACAGGTCAAACAGACATGTTCAATTGTTCATGCACACAAATGTTTGACTTGTCCGGGGATCGAACCCGGGACCATCGGCTCAGAATAATTAATGTATACAAAATATTGTAACACATTATAAAAGAGTTCTTTACGGTGGAGTTTCTTGTCCATTCTTCTCCATACAAAACTACCTTTTGGAAGGGGCGACTACAGTCAATTCTATTTTAATGTAAATATTGACGTTCAAAAGTGCCTTTTGCCTACTTGAAATAAATGCTATGACTTTGACTTTGAGCCGTGCGTAAAGTATACGTTAAAGTTACAACCTTCTTGAATCTTCTAAACACGAGCCCATGTGAACCGCCTGAGTATTGTCAACTCATTTCCTTTGGTAAACTCCAACAAAGTAGATAAACTTGTTTGTAGATACACAAACAATGAAATTGGGTTGGGGTTCTGCTAAGTTTTCTTTCCAATTGTTATACTTTGTGCTTTGTCTATTACTCCGACGTTATAAGAACCTGAGATTTTCAGTAACTTGAAATAAAACTTTCTTGAGAAATATCGATATTATTCAATCGGCCTAGCCTGTTCCTGGCTAGGTTGGGGTTGGCTTGTAGTCTAACTAGATGCAGATAAATATCAGTATTTTACATGGAGCGACTGCCTATGGGACATTGTGACCTCCACAGTCCACAACCCGATACCCTTTCTAAAGAAAGTTCTAGAGAAAGATCTTCGATTGACAGCCGGGTCCAACGGCTTAACATGTTTTCCTGGACACGGAGGGATCTTGGTATGTAATGGATGGTAATTGGTCACCACCACCACCGACCTTGGCAAGCGTTGCTTAACATCGAAGATCGACCCCGGTGGCTATTATTATTATTTAGCCGCGAGCCCCTCGAAACATCGGTATTATTACTGTATTAAAAAAAACATTCAAAGTATTTTACATGCATAATCTGCAGTGACATTTCTTCAATGAAAACGACAGTGACATTTATTATACATTATGATTTCGAGCGTTGATGGATTTGAGTTTTTATGAATAAAAGAATAATAACCTGCACCTTATTATCACTTAAAAAACTCTACTTAATTTTAATAGAACCATTCTGAACACAGTCTTTCACACAAAAAAGGGAACGCGTCTAATAAACATCATTGTCACATTCAATACCCGTGCAAAAACAGTCACACACACACACACAAACACACACAGGAACCTTAACATCGAACAAACGAAAGTCGCCTTCCTTTGTGCATCATCCACAATTCCGTGCGGTTAAGTGCTAAATATTTGTTCTGGCACCGAAGAACGGGTACTCAATGTGGTAAAATAAATTGTAAACCTTTTGTGTGTGGCCTTATACTATTGGCCCGATATGCACAGGATTTTCACACCTATTCCTTATAAGAAAGAAAATATAGTCTGAATTTAAAGGATGGTGTAATTTTTTGCTGATTTTTGGTTTCTTTGGCTATGTTATTCACAGAGTTAAAGATTATTATTAAATTATGTATTGTATGCTGTGTTACAGACAAATCATTTTGTTATGACATCTAATCTCAAGGACTAAACGTAACAAATGTGATCATTGAAAAGAGAGTTAATGGGACAAACAAAAATTATTTATTTTTCAAATAAAGGTATTGCTGTCGCGCTATTGGTTACATTTCTAGGTAAAATTCAAATCGTACGTATTTTATGATACTTAAATGAATTTCTTAAGCAATTTACATCATAATCAGCCTTTATGCCTGCCTGGCTGTGCCTATGTGTAGCCTGTGTGGCTATGTCCCACTGTTGGGACATAGCCACACAGGCCTCCTCTCTGTAAGAGGGAGAGGGCCATAATCCACCACGCGGACCCAGTGCGGGTTGGTAGATGTCTTATTTTCGATTTTTTGGTTCTAGGACATGCCGATTTCCTCAGGATGTTTTCCGTCGCCGTTTTGAGAGCAGTGGTTATGAAATAATTTACACAAATAAAAGTGCCTGTCTGGGTTCGAACCTACGACCTACAACTCGTAAGTCGCGACCGTTACCATTGGGCCACCTCTGCTCAATTTACATCAATACCGATATAATTAACACAAAATTTACAAAAACAATCCTTCATTTTGCGAAGCTGTTAAATTTTCAATATTTTGAAAGTGCTTATACCTATTTATGATTCCTGTGATCACTGTGGGAAGTCCAAAATGCTTGTGCTAATAATTTAATATTTTTTAAATGTCTGGTAAAAATAAATGTCAGTAGTGTTTTATTTAAAGCTTTTTGCTTTTAAATCGCTAATTTACATGGAACTTAATTCCTATAAAAAATATTGCATTTTTATTAAGTAACATATTTTTTTTTTTTGTAATGGTTGTTAGGCTCAATGAATTATTAATTTACATTGTCGTGAACGTAGAATGGAAGCGACTTTTTATATCTAGTTTGTGCGTTACAAAATTGACATAAAGTTCGTTGTGTTTTGTACAAATTCATTACAAAATCTCGCTTCTATTCCACTTCCGCGATAAATTAAATTACAACTCATGAGTTATTATTAAAGATGTTTTTGACAAGGGCACCATTCTTTTAATTTAATCTATAAAAAAACTGGCGAATGAATCTCTCTATATTTGAATTATAAATAAAAAATACAAACGCCCACTTTTCATAGTAATATTCATAAAATTGTTATCAACAAACTAGAAGTTAGGTAGGTATGGAGTTAATTCAACGAATTTCTTAACACGTTTACAAACTAAACAGGACTGCTCCCATTGTTAAGTCTTAGTCCGAGATACGCATTAATGCCCTTGACCTCTCTCTCTTGATATAGAGATAGACTTGTTCTAGGTAATATCATCTAGATGCAAACGCGTAATCGAGAGAGATATTTCGATACAATGAGGAAGCAGAGAATAGAATCCAAAAAGCAAACTGTTGCCACCATATCGATTGAATGTCGGACAATGGAGAAGAATTTATTTGTTGGCACTAAATATTACTTGATTGTCGCATAATTGCTTTCAGAGATTTTACCATTTTTCGCTTCAAAAGTGGCAAGTCTATATCATCTACTAGTGAATAGAATAGAAAAATATAAGATTTGAACTTTGTATGCATGTTTTTAACCGACTTCAAAAAGGAAGAGGGCAGTATTTTTTTTTTACGTTTGTCCACCGATTACTCGAAGACGCCGGAATCGATTTGGAAAATTCTTTTTTGTTTCAATGGGTATACTTCCCAGGTGGTTCCTTTAAAATTTTATTGAAATCAGTCGCCGGTTTAAAAAAAATCAACTACTTATAAATTCTCTTAAAATAAAAAAAATATCGCCTTCAAACGGACGTGGACGTGTAAGAGATCGTTTTCGAATTGGTGTGGGGTAGGTACCATAACTAAAAAGAGAAAATAAAAAACTTTCAAAATAAATAAAACAACCGTCTGATTTCGGAAGTCGGTGGCAAAAACTAAAATACAGATCTAAAGACACCGACTTCCGAAATTAAAGTTATTTTTCACTTTGTAGTGATTTTTTTAGAAGTCGGTTTTTTTCTTTTGTAAAAAAGTTTTGACCAATTCAATTAATAGATAACTGTGATATAATATCAACCAATAGAATAAAAATGAACAAAACACACAGTAAAACTCAGCATAATTTTCCCCATCACTACGTTCAGAAAAAAAAAACGTTCCTATACTTAATTCTTCACAATTAACAAAGAGCGTGCAGACTTTTTCTCTCTGTATTTGCTATTTCTAGAGAGTAGAGACCTTGCAACTCTTATTTTTCAATTTACGTAGTCGCCCAGTAAAACAAACCTTCAGATAATAAACTTTCCCCACAAACTGATAAAGAATCTAATTTATACCTTTACAGGGAAAATTTCTAAGAGAACTTTAGGAGAAAAGATCGCACTCACTGTTGATTTTGCGAATGAATTATACTGATTACGTTGCAATATATAAAGTTGTTATCTACGTTATTAATGTTGGCCAAATATTTTGGTCACCAGGTGTAGGTATTTATTTTATTGTTATATTTAATTGTAAGAAAATAAAATTTCAGTATGCACTTAATACTTCATGCACTACCGTCGTCGAACATAGCTGCTTACCTGCCACTAAGAGCTCCTTGTTGTTCTCCTCATCGCTGTCACTGTGGCGATGTTGTCAACAGCCACGGACACCACGGCATTTCTTGCAGCCGAAGTGCGAGCCGCTTAGCGTGACACGCGAACATTAATGACATCATCCGACGAGCTCTTGTCACCGTCGGCGTTCCAGCTGTATTAGAACCTAATGCTTGGCGCGCGACGATGGCAAGAGACCGGACGACATGTCTTTCTTTCCATTTAAGGTGCGTAGGCCTTTGGGGTGTAGGCATGTGGGACCAAACGTGTGTCGATACTCTTACGCCATCCCATCTACTTGGCTCGGCGTACTGTGCTGGCGCCGCTGCTGCGGTTGCGGAAAACCTCACGTGGCGACAGTATTACCTCATCGGTAATTATATTTTCGAGTCGTTTGAGGTTGAAACCCTCGGGCCGTGGGGTCCAAGTGCCCATGGTTTGTTCAACGAAATCTCCAAACGCCTGGTTGATACCCAAGGGCTGGCTTTTACCTTGGACAGAGGCTAAGGATTGCCATACAACGTGGCAACGCCGCACGTCTCTTGGTTATATTACCAGTCGACAGCGATGCGGCTGAATTTTTCGACGCCATATTTTAGTTTGTCAATAGTTTTAGTTATGTTAGGGTATTTATGGAAGGAAATTTTAAGTAAGGCAAGAATTATCAGGAAACCGTAGCCTACTTTGCCTTACTAATTAATAGCATTAACAAATCAAAATTTGAATCTAGAAGCTTCTTAGAACCTCGGCACAGCCATAACTCCTAATTAGTAAAAACGTCAGGTAATTTCGAGTGAGCAATTAAAAGCGAAAAAAATGGTTCGCTAATTATTCGCCATCCCACAATGCATTAAGGAAAAGAGGGATGAATAATTTTCAGGACAATTATAAATCTGCTCAGTCGCACAAAACTAATTTATATTGTCAAGAAAGAAAATGTATGGACATTTTAATAAAGTAGGGAGTCATTTTTTTGGACGAAGATCTGGGAAATAATAAAAACCTTGCAATTATAACCAGTTAGGAGTGGAATAAATGAAATGAGCACCTACTACAAAATGAATGGTACCTACAGCTCCTGTCAGTTAAATTGTACTATATTGTGGCTTTTGAACACAAAACTCTGTGAGCTGAGGGTATCACGGTGTTGTCATGTTTTAGTCGGAAAAAAAAAGTACTATTTGTTATTGGTAGCAAGAGGTAATATGGTTGAAATAAAAAACAGTCAAAAGGAGTTAAATAAATAAGTTAATATGAGACAACATCCACACAAGGTCTTCAGGTCCCGAACTACCTACGTAGAGCCTGTACTACGGTAACCTAATAACTGATATACATACTTATATACATATACACACCCAGACACAGGTCAAACAGACATGTTTGACTTGTCCGGGGATCGAACCCGGGACCAGTGGCTCAGAAGGCAGGGTCGCTACCAACTGCACCAACCGGTCAGTCAGTTATGGGACACCTAGTAATATGTAGGTATTTACCAACCCTTTAGATCATCATCATCATTTCAGCCGAAAGACGTCCACTGCTGGACATAGGCCTCCCCCAAGCACCTCCACTTCGACCGCTTTTGTGCTTCCCGCATCCAACGGGTTCCTGCGGCCTTGACAAGGCCCTTCAAACCCTTCAAAACCCTTCAAACTTGACCCTTTAGATGACGTGAATGTTTCTACTGATATTATTTTTCTACTAAGTATGCTACCAAACGACAAAGCTTAGAAACTCAATAAAACATACTTTACTTTATCCACAACATTATTACATCAAACTATTCGACGTACCTGTCTTTATACCAAAATATTTCATATTCGCCAAGATATGACACGTTCTCCAAGAATATTCAGTATTCGTTCATAACTGGTCTTATGACGAATCTATAGAGTTGGAGTCTACACGCAGGAGTAAGCCTGGATATTAAATTCTACGCCAAGTTACGATACAGATCCTGCAGATTCATTCGTGTGCGGAATCGGTATCCGTCCTTCAGGTTCCAATTTCTATTACAGTTTAAACTAGTAACATTCATAGTAAATTCGAATTATGGAGTTACATGTTTTTGTAGTTGTAAAGTGATTTTCTACCAGACGGTATTAATTTAACAAACCTTAAGATATTGTTTTGTTAAAATATTTCTTCACCGGTTTACCGAAGAAATATTTTAATTATTCTGCCAGCAAGGAGCATTGCTTTTGGTTTGTTTTACAGACATAGGACTTTCTACTTTGTGTCATCACTATGCATTTAGCAAAACCCTTTATCACTGTTTCAAGTTTCCATTATGCTGAGCCATCGCGTCAACCTCTTTACTGAAAACCGTTGTTTGTTATAATAAAACAATTTATTCTTTCGTCGTTCCATTTCGGTATTTGAATTCAAAAAGTTGAAACCCAATGGCTTGAAAGAAAAAAGGCTGCCTCTCACGACACAACAACTGCAAGTGACACTACATGTTGCAAGAGTAACAGACTGCAAGCCTTCGTCCGCGAAGTAACTTATTTTCCCGTTTTAACTTGTGGGGAAACCTTTTAAACTTTCTTAACTTCCGCACAGATCGGGGAGCAGAAGAAATACATTGATATAACACAATAGATGCGTTTTTTTGTTGAACTTTTTAATTTACTACGATTTAAAACATTTTTACGTATTAGATTGGTTACTGCCACACAAATACTATGGAAAACACCAATTAAATCAAAGCATAGGTGTAGTAAAATAAGCTATTTATTGAATTTTTGATATTTTAGCTTCCATTTAGGAACTCTTACACGGTTACATCTCACCCACACTTCACTACAATATACATAGCTCTCTTGTCAACAAACCATATAACATAAAACTTGTATCTCATACCAAATCAGAGCTAAACAAAACAGCTCACAGCTGAACAAACAAGAGAATCCAACGATAAACGCGATTACAAAAACAACATAAGCTTCTGCTGAACTTGTAACATAAAAAATATATACCCAGGAGTCCTGACTAAATTGGCAACATCAACTTGTACGCACTATTTTGTTTTACTACAACAATCAAGTGGGGTGAAGTGCAAACGGCCTTCTTTCTGCTGAAAATTTCATATTTTCGGGAGATTATTCGTTCATGTTTTTGGTTTGTTGTTTTTGGAGAGTAAAATAAAACAACAGAAATGTTTTAGTTGTGTTGTTAACGATAGGTAACAGAATTTGTTGTAGTATTTCTCAGCAAAAGCTGCTGGAGGCTATATTTTGGTCCAAGAATATTTTATTCAACCTTTTAATTTACTTTAGCCTTTACATAGTCAGCTTATAATGTTCCCACTGCTGGGACACAGGCCACCTCTCTGTGAGAGGTAGCCTTTGCTATGGCTAAAACATATCATGTCTTCCAAGTTCTCAAAAAGTATATGTTCCTTAGGACATCGAATCTCGTATTCAATCTAAAACTACATTTCCTGTGACAAGTAAGTGAAGGTCTGTTTTACTATTTATTTTCTGTCGTGTGTGAAGTTCAAAGCAAATCCTAGAACTCGGGCCGCAAAATGTCAACACTATTTCAGAACTATTCAGATATACGAGTATCTGCGTATGAAAACCAGAAACCATAAAATGTTTATATTACCTTTTTATTTATTTATTTTATTATTTATGTACATACAGTAAAACAGATACAGATACGACATTATTAGTATTGAGCACAAAGGTACTCAAAGTACAAAGTACTCAAGGTACAAAGGTAAGGTTATTTCTTAAGAAATTTCTTCCAGCAGAGCTGGGAAAGGACGCAGAATTACGGAGAATTTTACATTTTAAACTCGTCACAAATCCGGTTTTTTATTTATTTATGGGAATTATAATATGAAAATGTATTTTCACTACTGTGCAAGTTTAATTAAATATTTATTTCCTTGCTTTCTTTCATTACACTTTTTAACCCCCGACGGAATCAGAGGGGTGATACAAGCTTAACGTGTGTATCTGTGTGTCTGTCTGCGGCATTGTAGCTCCCAAACGGCTGAAGCGATTTAGATTTTTAATGTTCTGTTTAAAAGGTGACTTGATCGAGAGTGTTCTTAGCTAGGATTCAATCAAATCTGTTAAGCCGTTTGAAAATTATCAGCTCTTTTCTAGTTTATGAAGGGATGTGAGCATTTACCACAGGTCTGATCTAGTCGAAATTTTGTATTCTGTTACTTCAATGATATTAGGAGAACATAGTCACCTTGAACTAATGCTGCAACATCACCTGGAATTTTCAGGATACCAAACTCCCTCACCAACTAACAGCAGAGGTATCGTGTTTGAGCTCATTGGAATGGTCTCAATAGATAGGTTATAGATAGATGGTGATCTGGGTCTGATGATGGAGTAGCGAAGAGAAATGAGGATAAATTAGTAACTAGCTTCACTGTGGGAAAAATACGTACTGCTGCGCAGATTTAAGCGAGCCACGTGCCGATTTTGTGTGTCATGATCGTGCATGTCTGTTAGTTATATATAAAGTTTAAAAAGCTGGAAATAAAAGTTAAATTATAAATCTAAAAACACAAACAAAAACATCAAAAAAAATAATAATAGAATGTATTGGCGTTTTTTGTTTAATATAAGTTGTAGGTAATATTTTGATCCAAGCGTCGCGTCGGTCGTCGCGTCGGGGGACGGCTTAGGAAAACGCCAAACAGACGAGGCGTATAAAATACCCAGCAATAAAGAATGTTTGCTATGTAGGCAGGATAGCTGCTGTTAACTTCCTATTTTCATTAGACGTCCCCACGTGACGAAGCTTGGATCATAATATTACCTACAACTTATATTAAACAAAAAGGGCCAATACATTTTTTTTTTTGTCTTTTTAGAAGGTTTTTGTTTGTGTCGGGGGCTTTAAATGTATGCCGATTAATGTTTGAATTTGCTTTCAATAAAACAGATGCACCTGCTTACTGCCAAAGTATGTATCATAACAAGATAATAATTATGCCAGAAAAATACAGGTACAAAAAGAAACAGGAAATAAATTCTCCCCAACCGGACAAAATTACAACTTTACAAACACGGCGTAACCGAATTCCTTTTACGATATCTATGTACATGCAAAAACAGTCGTTCGATCACCACTGACAAACAAGATTAGAGGTTGATTTATACCGACGACTTATTCTGATAACAGCTTTCCTTCTTTCGATGTAAACAACGGGCCGATTGTTCGTTAGGAACTAAGAAAACTAACAGAGGGGGCAATCAAAATTATACACACTGCAATATATATCTTCCTTTCTTTCTTACGACACACTCTATGAGTTAGTAAGAGTACGCTATATTTTTCTAATTTGCTTTTTTGTCTACCATAGACAAATTGGTCACCGAGGAGATCTAAAATAATGTCAATTTTAGACGGTTTCAGTACTGGTACATTGAGCTGGTTACCAAAGCGGCTACGGCTGGAACAGTAGGTCGAACTTCAGTGGTACGTCTTGTTCTATAGAAACTCCGAACTACGCTACGACAGTTCTGTTATAAGTCAGTGTCACCACCGAGATGTGCGGTCGGATGTACAAACGTGGATGGTCTATTCCTTAGTTAATCCTATAAGGTTTGGAACTAGGGAGGTCAGTGAGGTGATTCGTCAGTTTTGTTTTGATAGATGCTCTGGTTACTTTGTGTAGGACGGATTAGGACAGGTTTTTAGAAATTAATGCTGATCTAGGTTGAGGAGTGTGTTAGTAAGTCAACACGGTGATCTAAATTGAGGAAAACAAATATCAGTGTAACGTAAAGTAAAGTGATCAGTAGTGAAGTAATTAATGATAGTTCAATAGGTAGGTTACTATTGATGCGCTTTGATTTGCTACAATAAAAAAAGGTCCATTTAATAATCATCATAATCATAACGTAATACAGAAAATGTTTAAAAATTAAAAATAATAATAACCATATTTGGCTTACAAAACTGCCGAAATGCGGGTGTAAGATTATTGGCTCAGATGGAAAGGTTAACAGTTGTCTGAAAAAGTAACGAACGATCTATTTTGTACCCAATTTAAAAACATTTGACAACCAATCCCTGATTTCATCAAACATTCTCGTACAGCTATTTACATATAACCCTAAACACACTTTATATACTTACATGTTGTTCGTTATTTTAACAGTTTCATTCGCTCACACAGCGCGACGGAATCTAATTACTGCGCCTCTGTCGCCGTGTTGACGTTCACCGTTTTTATTCACGCCTTACATTCGTCAAATTGCGATTGAGGTAGATTTCGTTCCGTTTTCGTGCGGAAAAAAAAACTAATTTTATTTCTAGTACTTTGTGGAGTCAGTTGTCGGTTCTCGTAAGTGTTTTTGTTGTGGTGGTGATTGGTGGAATGAACAGTGTCGGTAGTCTGAAACTTTAATTAGGAACATACCACTGCACAAACTTGAAAAGATCTATTTCCATTAATTTATTTGGTACTAACAAATAGGTACACATTAGAGCTCATAAACTATCTTACATAGATGAATATAATACAAATATGCAACTCACACCGCTAAATACTGGACTAGAATTGATTGCTATATAGCAATATACAGGGCGTCCCACGGATATGCCACATAGAGGGAAAGTAAGTACCTTGAATATATTATAATATCTATAATAAATTACCAAAAATGTTTAAAACATTAAATTGTAAATTATTTAAAATCCAATTATATAAATGACTCAATAATAATAATTTCTATAGCATTAATGATTTTTTAATATGAATTCAATGTAATATATTTCAATGTCCTAATGTATCTTTAGTAAGTTTGCATGCTTTAGTATTAAGCAAAACATGTCCGATCTAATGTTTTTTTTATCACCTTGTATATCATGTTTTATGCAAATAAAAATATCTTATCTTATTGTAGATGGAACATTTTACTGAAATAAGACATTGCTTAAATTTAAAAAACTAATTTAAACTGCATTCATAGATATTTAAATAATTACATGGTTGAACCGGAAATCGAACCCGTCACATGAGAAAAATAATCATCCTGTAGCTTTATCATACCGATCGAATGGCTTCATCATAAGGATTATTTTTTGCTAAATAACATAGTGTCAATAATAAAAGAAAGACCATGAATTCACGACATCACATCAAATGTTACTGCACCTCTGTCACCGAGTTGAGGTTCGTCATTTTTATTCACCCCTTACATGCGTCGAATTGTGATTGAGGCAATTGTCCAGTTTCTTACGGAAAAACACACTTTGTGTAGTTAGTTTTAGGATTTCGTTACGGTTTTGTGGTGTTGGTGATTGGTGGAGTTAATGTTGTCAGCAGTCTAAAACTTTAGTTACGTACCTTTTGTTTTTTTTTTGAGTTTGGGAGATCATCAAATAACTTCTCCCGCTCTGGGCAGAGTGGGAGGGCGTGTCAGACTCTTACTGACTAAAACCCGCCCCTGTTTCTTCAGTTGCCTGTGCCAGGGGCCACGGTATCCCTCGCGGACTTACGTACCTACTACCGCAAATGATTCTTTTTTTTTTCAAGTCATTGCACGGTTGAGTTTATCGCGAAATTCGGCGAAACAATAATGTACACAGTACAAACTGAAATGTGTAAACAATAATGACTAGAATTGCTTATTGCAGATTACCTGAGGGGTAATTCCCGTAATTTTAAGAACGTTCGCAGTCTGATATCAGTCTCAATCGGTCAAAAATATAATCAATTTACATACATTTTTGACAAGTTTTTGACATTAATTGTCGCTGAGATGAGATTGCGATTTGAATTTGAACGTTTTTTTAAGTACGAGAATTGCCCCTCTGATTTTACCACTAGCTTTATTATACTAGTTAGACCAGCAGAACTCAACAAGGCTGTATGTATGAAATTACTGAAAAATATCCTGTACGATTTCTACTTGAAAAGGTGAACCATTCCGTTTTATTAGCGAATAATCAAATGGCTCAAGTCTCGTTCATTATTTTGTAAAGACAGAACGATTTATATCATTGAAAGATCACGTTCGATTAGGTATTTGATTTGTTTTATACGGAGTTAAATGTGAAACAGAATAGGAACACTTGATCATGTTTGCCAAGCAGTAAGAATAAATGGAGAGCCAATGTGTATTAACTGTGTCATCGGCCTTCATACGCAGAGGGTACGGTTGGTGATCATTCTTCCGGGTCGTATAAATAAACCAGGTACAGCATTATATTTTAAAAGTTTTGGTCGTCATCTTAATTTCTCCGAAAAATTACTCCGAGCAGTTTATTAATGGGATAATGTAACTCATAATTTCATTATAATAAAAGTATTATATTTAAAGAGACTGGTTGTGATATTGGAATTAAAAGCGATCCTTTTTTTTTTTTTTTGCACATAAAAAAAAATGACGTGACTTATGTTTTCTTTTTTATATTTTTCAGTAGTAATACCACTACAAACGTGATCTTCGCATAAATGATAAATGATTTTATTTCTGTAATTAGGTTTGAACAACAGGTCGTCAGAAGCCCGAAAGTCTGACAACCAGTCTTACCAAGGGGTATTGTATTACCCAGTAACTGGGTTGTGGAGGTCAGATAGGCAGTCGCTCCATGTAAAATACTGGTATTCAGCTGCATCCGGTTAGACTGGAAGCCGACCCCAACATACCTAGTTGGGAAAAGGCTAGGCAGGCAGAATTAGGTTTGAACAAACACTTTTACACGTCAATCATATATTTTTTTAAACTAGATGGAGTCGGCGTTTCCTATCTGACTACTCTGAGAAGAAAGGCCGAAACAAACTCAGAGGTCACAGTCTCTTTTAAAGTCCAGACAAAATCTTGGTCAGATCATGTGAAAGCTATGTAGATCGGTGTCTGCAATGGTCTTTTGAGGAAAGAACCACACAGATTGAGTGGACCTGTCCAATCAGTGCACGCAATTGTCAGTATTGCATAAGTGATATTTGTCCAGTTACCCACGGAAAGCCTCACCAAAACAGGTGAGTGTAAAGCGATTGCCAAAATATGGTACATACTACGAAATTATATTCGTTTAAACGTCGTCGTCGTCGATTTAGAACATACTTTTGAATTTCGGGTCATTTAATGACATTATGATTATGATTTTATGAGTTTTGGCACTCTATTATTTTTACTCAACGATGTTTACCTTACAGTGTTTCTATTTTTGTCTGTGGACGAAAACAATGTTGTTAATAATAATAATAATCCTTTATTTCAGGCAACTAAGGCCCATAAAAACACAATACATATATAAGTATATAACAATAACTATAAACTAATACATATCTAAAATTAAAGACGAGATAAGTACACTGCGAGGTGTCGCGTAGCCGGCCGCGGAAACGCCGATACAGTACACTCTTCCTTGAGGAAGGTCATCAAATAGTGAGTAGGAACGCGCACCACGAACGACTATTTTTGCTTGTCTTCTCTGTTTTTGCGATAAACAGTTCGGTTACTGTAGACATTAGGACGTTACTTGATCCCTCTTCTAACATTTTATTTCGATTTGGACGTCAAAACTACATGAGACAGTACCCTAAAACGCCAGCTCTTCATCACTTCCTTGTGGATCTAATTGGTCTGGGGACTCTAATTAGACAATTTTTTTTGAAGCATACGAGTAAATACTGTACATATTTTTCTACCCAAAAATTATACACCACTTTGAATCTTCAGAAAACACACAAATAAAATAATAACCTAATGATAACTACCAACTTCGCCAAAGCAATTTACAAAGCCAAAGAGAACGATGTTAGTAAGGAAAACTTGAAAATGTAAATTTTACTTTTCAATTAGCAACTTAGGTACAAGGTAGCTAATGAATTTGTATACAGAGCCTTGAGAGACGCTTGCGCTAAAGAAATCGTACATAAAATATGAGAGTTGAAAATACTTGGCACTTGGCACCGCTTCCCCTAAATGCATAATCGTCTTTCCGTTGCGTAGTTCTCAAAAGTTACGGGGTAGTGCAAGAGTTTGCTCAAAGTTATTCACTACATGCATTGATTCTGAAAGGTTCGTTATTGCTAACATATTTTGCTTTCGTTTAAAACATATTTTTCTGCCTTTTTAACTAGCGTCATTATCGGATTGAATATTGTTGTGTTGCGTATTAAAAACAGATTTAAATAGTCGAAAGCCTATCGTTAAATCAAGCCTCATCTTAACATTTTTTAAAGGAAAACCAGAGATAGACATACATTTAATAATAACCCACACAGAACGATCAAATTACACAATAAATTGAGCAACTTAAGACTTAAACAAAAGTATTCGAGCTTTCGTTCAAAATGATTCATTTAATATACCTTACATAGACCGAGGAGGCTTTAATAAATTCTTACCGAAATCCCCACGAAGATGTTTTCCTTAAATATAATCAAAAACGTTGAGCAACGGACCGCCAACACAATGGTCGAATTATTTCAGTAGACTATTACAATTTCCTTAGATGCTGATATAAATTTAATGTGGGTTTATTTTTTTGGTGTCATTTCTTTCCTTCTATTCATGGAGAGTTCAAATGTCTTTGAAATCTAGCTGTGAATGTAATTTTTCGTCGCCCTATTGTTTACCTTGCACTTTTATTGCATGAAACGATGGGTGATTTTTTAAAGATCAGGGAAAGATACCACCTATAGAGATTGTAGCGGTATCTACATCGCCACATGCGAGCTGCGCGTCACACTGACGTCACGCAAATCCTACATCGCGCAAGCAGAGTTTACCGCGCGACTAGCATATATACAACTTCCCGACATCAATCGTTGGGCAGATGCCCACCAGACACGACACCCGTCTGGTCGGAGGATCCTCCCTTTTCTATGGGGGTATGAGTACTCTGTTTTTCGTACCTCTCTCTATAAGATAATTAAGAAGAAAGAAAAAAACATGCTTAATAGTAGTAGCTTTCTTTATCAATGAAACGACTTGGCTGCAATAGTCAACTTTAATTGGTAATTGGAAGTCGCTAAACCGTCTCCAGGCCCAAGTGGGAAGATGTAACTCCAACCTGGTAATATGGGGCTACCTCGACGGAACGGCAGCAGGGTATGGATGTGGAGCTATGTTTCACCTCCTATCCCGCCCTCTGTGTCCCAAAACATCCAGTTAAAGTGACCTCTGCGCTGCCACCGACGACGCTGTTTAAATGGTGAAGTTTTGGGCCAACAAGATATGAAATACTTTAGTGCCAGTGACACGAAGAAGAAAACTGGTAATGACGTTAAGATCAAAATTAAACATTGAGATTTTCATCATTTATGACCCTATAAACAAATGGGAAATGGGTTGGTTGCCCTTCTCTATTTGTGGTCATAAATGGCGATAAAGGAATTATGCAAAAAGGTCGATGCTCTCTGCTAAATACAAAAAACCAACTGTAATCACGAATCTGTCTGAAGAAGCGAGTTAATTATTTCAATGTAAATATTTTCGTATGATTTATTATTATATAGAACTAAAATAAATGTCTGGTAACTGGATTAATCCGCTAAATACTATTATCATAAGCAAAATTGTTTTTGGGAAACTTAAACTGGCTCTCATATTATTTATAAGCAGGCAGTTAATTAATTTCTGATTGCAGCCTTAAGTATAAGTGAGCTTCTCGAGAATCCGGGGCTACCGCACGATCTCGGGCGAGGCGGCAAGCCTCCTTGCCGGACTGCCGCCGTGGGATCTGGAGGCGATAGTCCTCGCGCGCCTGTATGAGTGGCGTGCGGAGGCACTACGCTGGGGGGAAACCCCGCTTCCGCGGCAAATCGCGGCGGAGCGGACGGTCCTCCGGCGCGATCTCATGGCGGCATGGAAGGAGCGACTGTCGCAACCCAGCGCAGGGCACGCCACGATAGCGGCGGTAAGACCCCTCTTTGAGGAGTGGCTAGAGAGGCGTCACGGCGTCCTCACCTACCGCCTGACGCAGGTCCTCACCGGACACGGATGTTTCGGGAGGTTCCTGCACATCATCAGGCGGGAGGAAACGCCCGGGTGTCACCACTGCGATGATCGCCCCGAGGACACGGTGGAGCATACGATGGGGGCCTGCCCTGCATGGGCGGAGCACCGCCGTGTCCTCGTAGAGGCGATCGGCAGCGGCGGCGACCTCTCACGCCCGGCCCTGGTTCAAGCCATGGTCCGGGGCGAGGGGGAGTGGGAGGCAGTCGCCTCCTTCTGCGAAGCAGTCATGCTAGCTAAGGAGGTGGCGAGACGGGAGAGGGAGAGAGTCTCCCGTCCAAGCCGCCGCGGTGGACGCTCCGGGCGTCGGGAGCCGCGTGACGACTCCCGGCCACCGTAGGCGCGGGCCTGCGGGCGGTGAGTAATGGGTAGCTCACCGTCTGATCAGGACCAGGCCCGTGCTGGAAGGCGCGTACGTGTTCCACGCGCGCCTCAAAGAGATGTCAGCATCGAAGAGGGGGCCCACTAGGGCCCAAGCCTGCCGGGAAAGCGGGATCATCCAAAAGGGGTACCGCTGACCCGGAACATAAAGGGCCAAGGAAGGAACACGGGTGGGTTTTAGTCAGTAAGAGTCTGACACTCCCTTCCGCTCCACCCAGAGCGGGAGGGGTCATTTGATGATTTCCCATCCTCAAAAAAAAAAAAAAAAAAAAAAAGCTTCTCGAGAACGAACGAATTTCTCGAAAAAAACCATTTCTACGAAGTGTAAGTTATTTTTGTAACTTAATTTATTTTTATTTATTTTATTAAAACTTTATGCACAAGTAAAAAATAATACTGTACAAAGGCGGACTTAATGCCTGAGGCATTTTCTACCAGTCAACCTTAGGGTGATGCAGAGATATACCATGGCAGGTGCAACATACGGGAAAGATAGCTCGGAAATGACTATAAAATACAAGAATAAATACTACTATATAGATACATAGATACATACATATAAACAAAATAAACCTTGGTCAGGAGAAATAACGATCGGTAGAGGAGAAAACAAATCCAGCAACTCAGCGCTGGGATGTTTCAGCCAACTTCTGACGGATATGTTCACGTGCCTTCACTTTAAAAGATAACCGACTGGTTGCTGTCCTGATTTTCAGAGGGAGCGCATTCCAAAGAAAAACCGCCTGGACAAAGAAAGAAGAATGAATGAAACCAGAACGGTGAGAAGGACATCGTAGAAGACGATTGTTGGTGGAACGAAGATTTTTACTATGGGCAGTGCATAAATATTGTATTTGGGAAGTCAGGTAAGAAGGGGAAGTGGGTTTGTCCAGAATAGAGAACAACGTAGACAGAGCCCTCAACTCTCTGCGCTGACGAATGGGTAACCATTTTAAAAGCAGTCGGTGTGGAGATACATGGTCATACTTACGAAGATTGAACACGAATCGAATGCAGTTATTGAGAAGGCGGTCAAGTTTATTGAGGAGATCTGCATTCAGGTCATAGTAACACACATCACCATAGTCAATTATAGGAAATATAAGGGCCTGTACAAGCATTGCTTTTATGTGTGATGGGAGAAGGTTTTTCAACCGATAGAGCGACCGCAACGTTCCGGTGACTTTTTGACTTACAGTCGTGACCTGCTTTCTAATTGGTTATAGAACCTCCATCAAAGCAATTACGTGTGACCAATATTGGCTCTACGTACTAACTTATCCACCAATATCAAAATGAAAATCGACGAAACACAAAAGTAATTAAAAGTGTATCAGGATTTTAACATATCACCAATATTGGCCACACAAACCAACAGCAAGATAAAAATTGCTAATACTAACCGTTATTTCTCTCCAAGGCTACCCTTTATGTTTGCCCATGGAAGGATATTCAATACGTCAGCGCAGCGATGTCAATGTTGTTTGACGAAAATTTCACACACAAAGCTTTCAGGTTTTCCCGACATGTCAATTCTAAGTCCGACACTTCGACGAGGGAAAATGCTTTGCTTGTGTAAGTGACATCCATGTCAGGCAGGGCCAGTGAAATGATTATTGTATGTGGTAAAAGGTGGGCTTGTTCTGTATGAAAAGAAATCATTGGTAAATTGAAGTTGTGATATACAGCTTGTATCAAGAAAGGTGTGATTACATTTACAGATCATCAAACTGAACGACTTTCTAGAAAGGGACCAACACCGTAATCGTGAAAAAAAAACAGTTATCTGTCCCATACATTTGGGTCGCGTAGGTATTGGAAGTTTTCTATGAGACAGTTGATAATTTAAGGGTAATCGTTTTTATGTGGGTTTTCCAATAGCGAGGTTAGACTTTCCAAAAATGCATAGGTATTTGTTTCCATAAGGACTACGGGGAAAATTAATATATATATATATATATATATATTGATTCTAGTTTCTTCTTCCAAAATGTAGTTTCATGTGGAGAAGAATGGAAATGGATGTCCATTCGCCAAAGAAGAAGTTTGCGTGCTTTTACCACGCTTTTCTCCCTTCTCAACTCTCCCACTCCTCCTTTTTATCTCGTGTCTCACTTCCAATACCTATGTTCTTCTCACGCTAAGAATCTACGTTCTTCTAACAATCTTCTTCTACTCTGTCCTTCTCATACTTCTGACTTTGTTCATTCTTCCTTTCATATTCAGTCCATTCTTCTTTGGAATGCGCTTCCTCTTGATATCAGGACGGCTACCAGTCGGTATGCATTTAAGCGGAAATTGCAGAGTTATTTTCGAAACAAATAGAGTAGAGTCATCTCAACATCTCTCTTCCTGGAATTTGTATATATATATATATATATATATTTATGTAAGTCCTATATAGTATAGTAAATAGTATGTATGTGTATATGACTTATTTATATATTTGTGTACGTTATTTTGATAGTTTATTTTTTTTTATCATTGTTAAACATCGCTCAAATCAATGCTTTCCTTTCCTTTCAATTAAAGCACCTGCCATCTAATCTCTTCACCACCCTTGGTTGACTGGTAGAGAATGCCTAAGGTATTAAGTCCGCCTTTGTACCTTTTGTGCGAAAAGTTATAAACAAATAAATAATAAATGGGATGGGCAAGAAACTCCCGCGTTACTCTTTTAAAATGTTTTACAATATTTGGATACATTAATTATATATGTGAAGACGATGCACCTAGTATAAAATTACTAGAAATTATTGAATTGCTAATTCAATAGGTAAAAAAAAAAACAATCGATAAACTTGATTTTACTGCTAGCCAATATTAGTCTAGAAAATCAAAGGTTCGAATTAAAAAAGCAAATGTGTAATAAAAGTAGACTTGTCAAAATGATTAATGAAACAGCTCACTTGCTGACTCTATTATTCAGAGCATCAATTACCAAGTAAGTTATACAAACAAACATACCAACATCTTGTCTAAACTTGCTTCATCTAAACACACACGTATCAGAATGGTAAACTAATGAAGACTAATTAATATCCTGTTAGTGTATTTGTGGTTGACAAGCTGCCTGCGTCATCCGAGCCAGTGAACGATGCCGCCAACAATGGCCGCCAAATACAGGATCTGTCTGTCAATGACGGTATAGGTGTGTCCAATACAGAAGTACCTATACCTAGTAATCATCCACTATTTAACAGTACTTATCTCACTCATGCCGGATAACTGTGCTGGGTCTTCTCATAAAATTCGAAAGATTTGAACTTCATTTTTTCTGTCACTTTCACCTCGATCCGAAAAAAGCGAGAGATAGAAACAAGTCGATTCGAAGTTCGATTTTCAAATTCCTTACCTAGTAGGCCCAAAAAAGAAACAAACAATAAAACGTTCGAATACACATAACGTAACCGTAAAAGGTACTTAATACTGAAAGTACCAAGAAGAAAGTACTCATCATAGTCAGGTCTTC
Source organism: Brachylomia viminalis (assembly GCA_937001585.2). Classification (NCBI taxonomy): domain Eukaryota; kingdom Metazoa; phylum Arthropoda; class Insecta; order Lepidoptera; family Noctuidae; genus Brachylomia; species Brachylomia viminalis. Next base: position 20,815,512 of record OW443299.2, read on the forward strand.
TTCTTCAACTTGACGTTTTTTTTTAATCTTGGCGTTTGCTAGGATCCTGCCTTTTATATGGAATTATGAGTGAACTTTACACCCAATAGTGTGTAAAGTGCTTATTTTTATGTTTATTTATAGAGCTACGAGGAACACCTATTACCTACTTGTTTACATAATTTTGGAAATCGTATACTTTTACAATATTTGTAAATATGTGAACACCATGTATCTATCACTTAATTAAATTATTTATCATTGATACCTTTATTAAATTCTTTTTACCTATTGTGGTAGGGTAATTTTTCATATAGGTGCATCGTCTTCACATATAATTATATAATATACAAAATATTGTAACACATTTTAAAAGAGTAACGATGGAGTTTCTTCTCCATTCTTCTCCATACGAAACTACCTTTTGGAAGGGGCGACTAGAATCAATTCTATTTAAATGTAAATGTTGACGTTCAAAAGTGCCATTTATGTGCCTATTGGAAATAAATGCTTTGACTTTGACACCTCGTACCTCTATAAATAAACATAAAAATAAGCAATTAAATCACTGATTGCATTTTTGTTTCAAATAATTGTTTTGCTATGAAGCTGTAAAAACTAAATAAATTAAATTTTTGGTCAAAATTATTGCAGATCCGATTTGGGCCAAGCTAGCCGGTACCAACAAATTCCATAATCGAAACATATTTGGGTACAAAAACTTTAATAAAATTTGTTTTCACGACCATTTTGTGAACGAAGTGGGCAACATTCCAAGCTAAGGCTGTTATACGTTTGACACCGCACGCGCATAGCCATGTAGGTCAATATCGCTTTTGAAAATATTAAATTATTTACCGGTATTTGCACCGTCTATCCTTCCGCATATTTTACACATACTCCAAAAACTCTAAAAATTCACTTACTCTAAAAATTCCATCCACTTTTAAGTATTCACGAGGAACATCAGTCAAGGAAATGACTCAAACTTAGGCATTATTGTGAAATACATAAATAATTGTAACAATCTACGCTTCTACATCTAGTCATTATAATAATATGTATCATGTCACTAAGTACCATTCATGGAACTAGATACCACCAACTTCCAAAAACCGTCAACCCTATCGAATTCAAACTTTGCAGCTCCGTAATAAGGGTTGTTACCACTGTAAAAGTTACGTTGTTATTCTATATAATATAGTTAAATATTCCGTCACAGAGTGTATCACGGCAAACCCACATAATGTATGCCGTCGTCGAAGCTGACACAGGCGACTCTATTACTCAAGGCCCGTAGAATTTATGAACCGAATAACACATAGTGTCGAGCTATTGGAAACGTGATACTAATGTTGATAGAGTTCTTGTTATGAGATATGAAATGAAGACGTGAGGCACGGAAACTGGGCCTTTTAACACGTTGTGTTAATTAAATTATTGGGATATAAAGTGATAATTTTGGGGAGCAATAAGAAGCCTATGTCTTGCAGAGGAATGCAATTAAATTCGATTAGTTTCAGCTGCCTTAGTGCGATTTTATTTATTTATTAAAACTTTATGCACAAGTAAAAAAAATACTGTACAAAGGCGGACTTAATGCCTGAGGAATTTTCTACCAGTCAACCTTAGGGTGATGCAGAGATAGATAGATACATACATATAAACCAAATAAACCTTGGTCAGGAGAAATAACGATCGGTAGAGGAGAAAACGAATCCAGCAACTCAGCGCTGGGATGTTTCAGCCAATTTCTGACGGATATGTTCACGTGCCTTCACTTTAAAAGATAACCGACTGGTGGCTGTCCTGATTTTCAGAGGGAGTGTATTCCAAAGAAAAACCGGCTGGACAAAGAAAGAAGAATGAATGAAACCAGAACGGAGAGAAGGACATCGTAGAAGACGATTGTTGGTAGAACGAAGATTTTTACAATGGGCAGTGCATAAATATTGAATTTGATTCAAATTGATTTATTCATATTGGATTTTCAAGTTGATCAAGTACTATTTTTCTCATAAACTCCAAGCTTGGATGACCAGGAAAACTATCCCAAATGCAGTTTCGTAGAAAAACAACCACTATTCATCAAATTATGAGTATAAAAATGATCATTCGAAAGGACGTTTTACCAAAGAACATGGATAAAATTTGGCCCAGTACAGACAAAACAGTTAGTTAATTATATTTAAAAAAATAACTGATACTGTTTGAAATTCTAGTACAGCTTTCGTTACTTCGTAAAACTTTGCAGGAATAAAAATAAATTGAAAGATTATTATTTTGATTTTAGTAATCGGGGAGATATTTATTTTATGTCGTCACACACACCACACAGCGGCTCCATGATCTTTTATAGCCATTGTTACTGTCCGTCTTTGTCATTAATTTCTGTCATAATAATAATTACGTCATTTATACTTTGTAAACAATATATAACTAACATAGAGGGAAGCATTAAAAGATAAAATCAAAAGTCATTTATTCAAACTAGGCTGAGAATCAGCACTTTTTGAACGTCAAAATCACAAAAGACAGTCCCCCCAAAACGCCCGCCCTTCACCACTTCCTAGTGCTTTAGCTGGGAAAAAGAAGTGGCGGAACAAACTCCCCAGCAGCACTGATGTCTGTTTAGTTAGAAGAACTGGTTTATATACAATAATAAGTAATTAACATTACGAAACTCAAAAACATTAAAATTATTTGCCATATGTCAGGTACCAGTACCACACGCCAATATTGAAAACTATACTCAAGCAGAAATAAATAATAAAAACGTAAACAGAACTTAATACATAATAAAAAGCCTCCAGACATAAAGGGCGTGCCCTCTTACATATGCAATGCTGCATTATGCTTATTATATGTAGCGGTAACTTGTAGTCACAAATGATAAACTAGGACCTTCGAAGTAAAATAAAAAAAACAGTTAATTACTAATAACATTATCAAAACCATGTAATGCAATATTTTATTTTTCTTATAAGTACGAAACATCCTGTGTGCTAGAAAGAGTGCTTTTAATACTTATTTATATGCCTTTAATTTTTTACTGGCGACCCTAGTGACCTCTGGGTCCAAAGTCATATTTTTGGTATCGTCTCCTCGGGCCCTTTAATATGACGTAATTTTTTTTAATTTAGATAACATAAGATATAATAATTTTTCAGTATATGTTACCATTTGAATTTAACAGTAATGAAAAGCTGCACATATACTACTATATTTTTCACAACTTTACTTATTGTGTTCGAAAGTCCGCCAAGTTGATTTTTGTAAAACGTCACCTATTGGATTAGGAATTTCCTTCAAAATCCTTCAGATTCGATTGAGATTAAAGTGGGTTACGCTGGGCGGTCACCACAACCCTAACGACATGGCAAACATTAAAACGCTTCGAGAAAATAAAGAATCCTATACACTACTATTCAAAGACATGCGCCAAAAACGTAGCCATTCTTGCCAGTCGGGTAATAACTCTGACGATTTCTGTTTGATTTGCGAGTATATCTCTCTGGTGCTGCATGTGACAGCTTCATGAATGTTTAGTTGTTGTTTATTAAAAAATACCACTAGCTGTTTCTCGTTACCTTCTTTGCATTTCTGAGTGACTTCGACTTTCTTGGATTATGGATCTTCGCATTCCAGTTTATCTCGGCTACACTGGTAACTCGCATATCGGAGCACTCTGATTTTTCCTGGTTTCTAACGGAGTTTCAACGTCCTGTAAACTGGGGCATAGCAAGTGAATCATTTGGGATACAGCCATTTGATTTGAGTGAAATTTAATCTGCTGGAAGACAGTGGATTACTCCGCGATCAACAGGTTTGAATTGATTTTTTGAAGTCATTTGATTTGGGAAAGGTCAAGTCCCTTCACAAAGTATTACGACGAACAAAAATAGAACAGGGCTATGAAACACTATTATATCCTATCTATTCTTACATATTCAGACACTTGTTAGTTTTTAGATTCAGATTGGCAGTATGCACTATCCTCATGTATATTATCTGCGCTAATTACTTACCTATTCCTACTGTCACAATTACCCAAAAGCATTAAAATTACTCCTTATTTGCGCCAACTAACAAAACTTCCCGGTTCAAATTTTATTTCAATTCCAAAGTAAACTATACCACCAATTAAATCTTTGAACTTCACAAAGTATTTCAAACTTGTTACTTTGCGGGTCACGTGACCCATAGCTAGACGTGACTGTTAGCAATCTACCCTTTACTACCCAACTTGGTATCTACTGAGGAATCTGAGGAAGTGTAGGTAGTTGGATGAAGTCATTGTTATACAAACTGTAGGCCCATTAGGCGTCTTGTTGTTGAACCCTAATATTGTATGCATCGTCGCCTGTACTAATATTGAATCTCTATTCACGTTCAGATAATCACCGATTGATGTCATTCACACAAGCTCATTGATTGCGACTATGATTAGGTGAGAATTAGTAACGCGGTAATTATGTTGGTAGCGGTCAAATTAGTTCCATGAATTACTATTATGTGGTATCGGTAGGTCTTCAGTTAGACGGATATTATAGGGAATTGTTATTGAAATTGAGGATGGATTTATGCTCATTTCCAATACATATTATAATTCTCTACGAAACGTTATTCTGCATAATCAGCCTACAATGTTTCCACTGCTGGGACACAGGCCTCCTCTCTTCGAGAGGGAGTGGGCTGTATTTTACCACGCGGGCCCTGTGCCAAGTCCCCATTGGTAAATGTCACATGTGTGTTCGAATTTTTGGTTCTAGGACATACCGGATTCCTCACGATGTTTTCCTTTACCGGTTTAAGAGCAGTGGTGATGAAATTATTTACACAATGTAAAGCGCCTGTCTGGGTTCCAACCCATGACCTACAACACGTAAGTCGACTGCCTCCATTATTCTGACAGATGGTAATTTATTTTCAAGTTTACTTAGGTATCATTCTGTTTGATACTTTACTGACTGGCTGTAACAAGAAAATGCGAGTACATTTTTTTGTTCTATTTTTGCCGCATTTCTGTACAAAGCAAGATTTATACGTCGTATATTTAGATAAGACAACCCCCACTGCACTATCTTCACTCAAGTCAAAACGAGTACTTACTTAGACTTTAATAAAAATGCTAAACTTTTATCTAGGAGGTCATTCACCTAAGACTCGGTCAGGACACTATTCGTTATCACAACTCTTCAGATATTTACCGCCTTATTTAGTTTCTTTTCTTTTTACTTACTAAAAGAAACAAAGGTTTGGGTTAGTTTAGACTGAAAGCGTGGGTGACAAATTTTTTTGAGTCGTTATGATACTAAACTGTATTTGGCCGGTGATAATAAAAAATGGGGAAATTCAATACTCGACATTTGCCTGGAATGGATGGATGGATGGATGGCACGGATAAAGCAAATAACGTATTTAAAAAAAAAAAAAATATTGCAAAAAGATTGAGTACAGAGATTTTACATTGGTCCCAAACTAGGCACGCCTGTATCTTGGGCACCAATATGGAGGATTTACCATTTAAACATTGTTCGATAATAAAAGTAAAAATAGGTTTGCTTCAAATTACAAAAAAAAATACTAAATAAAATCTAAGAATCAAAATGAAAGAAAATGTAACAAACAAATCGAGAAAAAAAAAGAAAATCATAATAAAAGAAAAAGATACCTACTATGTGAATGCGTTTGGGTGTAAAGTGTGTGACCGTGTGCTGTGAATGAGTGGGAGTGTAGGTAAGTGTGTGATCATATCGATACCGGAAATTTCAATTGTCGTAAAGGACATTTTGTCGAAAATTAGTCATAAATATATTTGGAAACAGCGTCGCGAGCTCTATCGATTGCTATGTTTAAAATAATCCAATCTTTTAAAAAAAGCCCCTTATGACCTAGACCTGGATTTTCAACAGCTTGATTCGATTTTTTTTACTATTTGGGATATATCGTATTTTTTTTTGGCTCTACTGAAAATTCGTGTTTTGTCCTTTACGACAATTGAAATTTCCGGTATCGATATGATGGTGAGTTTGGGGCTGTTTAGCCGTGAGTATCTGTGATCGAGACAGAACGTGAGAGTGGTACGAACGTATGTGCGCAATAGTTATTTATCCAACATGTGAGGAAAGTTCGTTTTTCCTATGAGTTTTGATTTTGAGTCTTGAGCGAACGAAGGATTGAAAAATAGAATCACGAGCGCAGCGAGTGATTATAAATTTCAATCCTGAGTAAGCGAAAGACTCAACAAAACGAATAGCAAATGAACTTGCTCACATGTTGCATGACAAAACTTTTCACCACTCCCAGCAAGAAAGTATTCAGTCGTCATAGGTAAATAAATTAAATAGTCACAAAGCAAATAATTAAAAATTAATCAATAATAGTATATTATGCAACTAGTGAATAAAGGACGGATTTAAAGCGATGGCCATAGATGAATCCTGAGCGACGCGAGTGATTCATGGCCCTCGATATAAATCCGTTTTATTCAAGAGTTGCATACTATACTTTATACCATGACTACGAGAAAAAGAAAGATTTAAGCGAAAATAAACATTTAATAAAGAAAAAGGAAGCCTAAATTAATTAAAATGCCCATTAAAATTGGAACAACTACTAAAATTAAGAGTAATTTTCTTGTTATTATTATTAGGATGGTCAACTTGTGTAGCGATATTTTAATGTTAAACTCCTTGTCGAAAATTTCGACCAATCAAATTGAATTTAGAACACATCAATATAGGTCGAATACAAAGATTACACTTACACTAGATACGGCAAGCCACGACCAAGCGTGCCCTGCATGTTCGACTGTTCGTACTAAAAAAAAGTCTGTTAGCTCAGTGACGCTTAGCGATTGAAACAATTCTGTTTACTTTGAGCACATCACTAAATGGCTGGGGTGAAGCTATCGTAGGTATAAAAAAGATGACACGTTCGGTTTTCATACTATCTAATAACATGCCGTATCTAGCCTAGGTACTCTAAATCTGTGGTCGAATACATTGGTGTGTTCCATTTTCAAACATCAAAACAGTGAGTAAAAGTGCTTTTTATTCACTGTTTTCAGTGAATAAAATAAGCTTTTTAGAGGGTGAATGGAATTATTTATTTTTAAAATATTTTTAAAACTTAACATAAAAAAATTAGGCAAGGTTAGTTTCTGAACGGGATCATTACTTTCCTCGCTGTTCAAACAGTGAGGAAAAACCAACTTTCCTCGCTGTTTTCGTAGAGGAAAGACACTTCTTTCGTGCGGGAGTGGTGAAAAAAATATTTGACCACTTTTTCATTTTCTGCTTCATCATATCACAAGTTTAGTAACCAGGATGTTAGTCTAATCTTTACTGGTTTGCGATTGCAATTTCTTAAATTGCACTCTTTGATCACCGCGTTATAGACATGTAAGTACATGTAGAAAAATGTGGGAGTCTTTGTGCATATATGCGGATTTTACTGGTATTAGTACTTCTATACTGCACTCCTTGGTTATCAGTTGAGTGGTAAGCCCGAAATCTCACTATTCGGAATCGTTTTGCCCTTCTAGATATTTTTTGAAAGCCCATGTCATGGTAAATAATGTCAGTCATCAGTACGGTAGCTGGTCGGGCCAACCAGGCTGCGCTGGGTGTACTTAAACATTACGTATCAGCACTCGTGGTGGCTATGTTAATGCACCTCGTTTATGAGCATGAGGTCCTAGGTTCGACTGCCAAGTTTTCGAGGTCAGTGGCAGTGTTTCCTGGGTCGGGAATTGGCGGCAGTAGACTAATCCCTATTACATGGGACTCGAACATAAATGGCGAAATGTACTATAAGTAGGTAGTTCTTACTCACAGTATTCTGAGTGTTTTTTCCTACTAGGTCTTCTTCAAGAGCTTATGCCATGATAAAATGATAGTCAGTCAGCATGATGGAGTGGGTCTGACTAAGCAGGCTACGCTGGATGTACCTTTAGCTACATCCATTGCATGGCTTTGGCTACACGCGGGACATGAGTGACTATTTAAAGCACCTCGTTGGTCTTGTGGTCGCAAGGGTTCCTGCTGACCATGACGTTCTGTGTTTTTTTTTTTTCCATCAGGAATCTTTCAGTAGTGTACAGACTCTGGATTCATGCCCCGTTAATGGCAATAGGTTCACCCTCTATGACATGGGACTTAACATAAATGGTAAAATGTGGGTGTACTATAGGTGATGTAATGTTATCTAAATAATACACACTCAATACTCATTTACACTCCCAGTGACCACATGACAACACTTAAGTAACACTAATTTACAGGCTGTTTGGTAAAGCAATACGCTTCCAAAGCGTCGATGAGCGTGGCTGACTGAGCGAGCCCGTGATTACCTCACTTTTAAAGTTTTTAATATTCATGAGAGCTATTTTATCGGCGTTACTAGTTTTTGGCTATACCAGTACATCGGTTAAACATTATTAAGGGCTCGACAGTACTATTACTATGCAAATGGGAATTTCGCATCGCGCCAAACGATGGCTATATATATGTAATTGATTGATGCGAGGCTCTCTTGCTTCGCTATACAGAGGTGGTTTTTATGGTGGAATAAATTTGCCTTTATTTAGATTCTTTGTTTTTATAGTGGGGTTTTTGATGCTGTAGGGGAGGTAAGAGGTGCGCTGAGAAAAAAATATTGTTGGGACGACAACAAAACTTTAACAGGGGGAAATCGAGCATTGAAAATAGTCTGTGAGGCAATTTATTTTTATTGCCACGTTATAAGTTGTCGTTGCAACAATATTTTTAACAACACCATGCCTTGTTATTACAATAATTTAATGTCGTCAGTGGAACTAATGACAGTATCTGTTAATTTGTTGTAGTAACATTATTATGTCAAAGTCAAAGCATTTATTTCAAATAGGCACTTAGAAGGCACTTTTGAACGTCAACACTTACATTAAAATAGAATTGATTCTAGTCGCCCCTTTCAAAAGGTAGTTTCGTAGTTTTTGTTCGTTTCATAATGTCTTTGTTTATTCTGGCTTTGATAAAAAAGACTTTGTTAGAGCAACCAAAGCTATAGTAATGATTTACTATAGCTTTGGTTGCTCTAACAAAGTCTTTTTTTGCAGCAATTTTTTTGCAGTTACTGTCATTAGTTCCACTAAGATAACTAATAAATATACTAACAATAAATAAACTAAGATAGTTTGTAGCGATAATTATTAAAGAGCATGTGATGCATAAAACTAAACAAATTTGACAAAATGGAACCAAATCTGATATATTTAAAAAGAAGACTAGCTGGTCTTCTTTTAGTTTATTTATTTTTAGTTTATTATCATAATTCGATGTATCTAACATTCCACTCAATGTTCCTTTTCGATCAAAACTTTATCTTGAAATAATGATAGGAAGAATATTTTTTTTTTTAATAATAAAATATGAGACAGCATCCACACAAGGTCTGCAGGCCCCGAACTAGGTAGAACCTGTACTACGGTAACCTGATGACTGATATACATACATATATACATATACACACCCAGACACAGGTCAAACAGACATGTTCATGCACACAAATGTTTGACTTGTCCGGGGATCGAACCCGGGACCAGCGGCTCAGAAGGCAGGGTCTCTACCAACTGCACCAACCGGTCAGTCAATTATTAGATTATTTTATTTTTGAGAGAATACTCCATAGTAATGAAAATTGCAAAAAATTAATGTAAAAATTAATAGCGTGTAAAAATCAAGATACAGTTTTTGAAAGCGGCTCGCAAAAAGTTTTCAAGAAAAAAAAAAAATATAGCTCAAAAACTATGAAGAATCGCGGAACATATCGTACATAAAGAACAGAACGACTCTATTTTTTTATGACGTCACTGTTTAGATTATCCTTTATATTGTGAGGTATTGTTTACAATTCGTCTAGATATGCAAATTGAGGAGCAGTGAGTCGACAAGTTAGATGTTTCGGTAACTATGCCGGCGCCCGTACTTACTTCGAATATGGGCGATTTGGCTTGTACCTACCACTAGTGTGTTGGAATTTGAAATGCTTATATACCAAAGCGGATGCTTTTAGATACAGAGAATTTAAAATGAGTGTTTGGTTTCCATACTCTAATGATAACGGAATAGATACCATCATTGCATGGTGGACGATACAGAGAAAACCGTAGATATATTGTAACGACTAGAGTCTTGCAGGTAGATATTAAGAATAAAAATAAAAACTAAAGCTACGGGGTAAGGTAACAAATGGTTTAATTAGACGAGACGAGTTACATTACGAGGTAGGTTTCATTCCAGCGACTGGCGTGAGTTCTCGATATCGAGCGCGTGTTAATTCTAGCCCGCCTAAAGAAAACCACTAGCCTGGTAGTTTCCAGGGCGTAGGTGACTGGTGGCAGCCAGGTAGGTAGGTCTTCTATTAGCGATTAAAGCAGCTTGTAGGGTTGTCCAGCCACAGCCCTCGCAGCGATGGTGGTGGTCCAAATCCAGTACGGAAGAACCTTGGAATTTCCGGAATTGGGTATTTCAGAAAATATCCGAATTCATGCTACTGACTGCAACGTCCTGACAACCGTCGAACGCGGAGTATACGGTGGAAAGCGGTGTTCTAGCATTAATTAGCTATCGAGATGAAGCAGTCTAAGAAGCGTGGTAAAATTATAAAAGCATGATAGATAACTAGCAGGATAAATGATAACCAGTGATATAGGGTAGGTGAAAAAAATATAACAAAAACTAATTTCATAAATTACGGAACCACAACCACCTCCTACTAATTTAAAACAAAGTATTCATTGAGAAAGAATATAATAATTAAAATTTAACCGCCATGACCCGTTACACCTATGTTACGGTCACTCGATGAAATCATAAAATTAACTAAAGTACATATGGTGTTTAAAATGACAATCACAGCTAATACGTCAACGAAAATAAAGCACATCGGCAATTCGGACGACCTAAACATTTTAACAACATCGTAAATTTAGCAAGTCAAGCAACAATTACCTACTTAAAACTAGATATAGGTTTTGCAACACTCACCCGATTCGGGGTTATACTGTTTTTTTTTTTCTTAAAGTAGACGTAGTAGACGAATAATTAAAATAATTTAAAATAGTTTGTTATTTTATAAATGTTGTTCGTCGCGAACAGTTAAGCAGACAAGACGGTATAGTGGTACAATTGTTATAATTCCAAGACACGGTCACTCTGCTGCTCCATAGTGTCAAGTAAATGCTCCCCGCCTGTCGAGATTGTTCCACGAACCGCTCGAACTGCCCGGACGTTAGCGTCACGTCATGGAGAGGGTAGATACTCACCAACCAACCAATTACGTGCGCGAAGTTATCGACAGTAGGTAATAAAAACTGATTGGAATGTTTATCTAGTAGATCTATACAACAGTTGCAAGCGTAGACTATTAGATTAAGTAGTATTATTTGTTTTGATCTGCTTCTAATCATGATTTAGCTAATAAACATAAATATAGGTACCTTGCCTACTTTTAAATTATGAAATGATTTGTCTGCTAAAGTTGCGGCAAATATTAAATAGAAGGCAAAGCCGTAGCAATGCTATGTTTTTTTATTACTTCGGTACCTTTTTTTCTAGCTATCCTTAGGTCACACTAATTTTCTTGCCTATAATTTGACGATCAATAAACATTCAGGGTCTCTCGAATTGGTTGAATCTTCTTCAAACTATCACTCCATCTAAGCAAGTCTTCTAAGGTAGCCAATATTCAAACAAGGCAGTCAATCGTGAAAGCAAATCTTTGCATCGATAGTAGTGGCTGCAATGTCTACCGAAGTCCTGTTTGCCCCCATCCACGACATACGGAATACGGAATACGTTATAGCTACTCGTGTGTGGGTGGGATTGCCATCATCGGTAGACAATTATTTTGTTAATGCTGTGTGTTCTCCAAGGCGATACAAATTGCTAGGTCTATGATATTATAAGTAAAATGAGGTAGGTAAGTTACCTTTTTTAGGTGGGAAACCTTGAACAGGCGCCTAGCCTCCGGGGAAAGAGGTCAGGGAGTGTGGGATTCTTACCTCACTAAAACGAGGGGGGCCCGGTAAAAAAAAATATTTTACGTAATTTACGGTGAAATACGGTAATTTTCGGTAAAAAACTTATTAAACGTACTATTACCCACTAACACTATACAGCGTGGCGCTGCCATGGTGACCTTAATTTAACACACATATACGTTTTCACATTTTCGTTTCATGACAATTTTTTATTTCCATTAAACGTTATTATTTACAGATTTATTAAAGAATTTAGGAAATAGCATCTTAGAGCAACCTGTACTTAAAGAACTGTCGCGCAGCGGTCATTTCCCTCGGTCACGGATCATAACTTCGCATCAATGAAATTAAAACGAATAAGCAATACTATTAGGATGAAACAAATGCATAGAGTAGGCGAATTTAAGGAAATTTCCTTTGTTGGCGAGCAGCGCAGGCGACGCGCGCTCTCCCTTCCACCCACCCGCCGCACCGAACACGAATTCTTTTTTTGCTTTTCTAGTGCTAGTCGAACCCGTGTCCTTGACGCACTTATTTACACTAGTGCGCATAATTACGTCGCGAAAAAGACTCTTAGCTATTGTTTTATTTATTTCTTTTTGTGTAATTAGGATAGTAATTAGATCATGGTACTGCGATAAAGACACTTTGATTGGTTTTCGTTTTCTTATCTAGTAGGTACGTTTACACCTCTTGCGATACGGACGCATTTATTTGTGCTATTAGTGCTTGTGTAAACTTATGATCGTGATGGCAGTGATTAGTGATGACAGTTATTACTAATAGTAACAAGAGAGGGTGATGTGATAAGTGTTTGTACCACTTGCGCCGCTCGGTTTCTTTGATAATATGCCGTCAAAGAATCGGACCGATCACGAGTAGGTACAAGACGCGATGCGCGGTTGCCAGCCCGCGAACCGACACATTGCCGCTCCGAGTTAACGTAAGCGAGCTAGGTAAGTAATTTCATGAATGAATTTTTGCAAGGGTGATCCCAATTTTAATGACTTTTTTATTATTTAGTTTGTTTGAAAAAATTTTTTTTTTCAGTTTACGTATTATTTTAACCTATCAATATTTATATGGTTAATGGGCACTAGCCCTACCCGTGTATTAAATTAAAGTCACCATTGTAGCGCCACGTTGTATATACAACATGTAACAGAATAAACGCAAGTCCTGAAAGTAGTTCATAATTGACTACTGAATCGATTTCAGTAACTATTAATATAGGTATTTTTTTCTAATTATATGTATTTGCAATACTGACCGCAAATCGAGCCAAAGAAAATTAAATCTTATTTCAAAGCAACAAGACTCAATTTTAAATGCATCAAGTAATGCTTGGGTCAACACGATTTTCTTAATAAAAATGGATAACTTCAAAAAAAAATGTTTTAGTCATTGTATTATGCTTTTAACTCAATACTCTAATTTGGGTGTAGGTCTTGCGTTAATTATGTTACACGTTGTATACGGAAGTGAGTATGTTTGTGTGTATGTCACTACTTCAGTATTAACGGATAAATGGACTTGAATGAAATTTGACAGAGATATAAGCAGTATTGGACGCGAAGCTGACTGGATCGCTCCAACACGAATGTGTGAGTACATTCGGTGGGGCGACCTAGACTGCCAGGCACATCTTCTCTTGTAACCAAGCCTGTGGGCAGGTTGCGGATAGCCCAACTCCGGTTGCGGAACTGACAGTCAACGGTCGATCCTGCCCACATGTTTATTTTTATCATGTTCATGTAACACTTGAAAATAATCCCACACTTTAGCTTGATTTAGTGACATATTTTTTGCAAACTTGAGGTAGTTTTCCAATAAACATTCAGGTTACTCATGCGCGTGCCTGTTGTCAGCCGGACAAAACCAAGTTAACTGATCATTCCGCTTGCCCAGACTTGCTTAGTTGCTCACCGACAGCGGAGCTGAACGGCAAGAGCGTATACGTGTATTGCCGCATACGCCACGCACATCAAGGTGAACTGCACTAATCGGCAACATTGAATACTGATTTTGAAACTTTACTTTGATTAGAAACAAATTAAAATTAAAAACTTCTTATGTCACCGGTAATTTTACCGTAATAAATATAAATGATCGTAAAATACCCTTATTTTACCAGCGTTTTCAGTAAAATTACGTAATTTTGCAACCCTAGGACCCGGTTCCTCTTAAAAGACCAACTCCAGAACCCCCCCTGTGCAACGCCTGTCAGGCATATCCCTGGGAGGTACTACCTTCCCAAACATTCGATCTTCAAAAACGGCACAATAACACACTATAAGATGACATGTGGAAGAAGGACGGCATTGTAATAACTATGGGGAGCGAAAAATAGCAAAGATGTTATATAACTTGGCTAACTAGCCTAGTTTTGACGTGCTACTTGCGGAGCGCGTATGACCATCTTTCTCTTTTTACTTTTAATACCATTGTGCTAGGCTGTATTATTTTTTAATTAGAACCTTTGCCGACATCAGAAATTGTTGCTATCGGCAATTCCTTAAATTATTGTCACTCTTAAAATTATTTTATTTGCAGTGACTATAAATGTTTAATATTTTTAATTAAATTGGAAAAATATTTTACTAAAGATCTCGATACTTTTTTTTTTTTTTTTTTGAGGATGGGAAATCATCAAAATGACTCCTCCCGCTCTGGGTGGAGCGGAAGGGAGTGTCAGACTCTTACTGACTAAAACCCACCCGTGTTCCTTCCTTGGCCCTTTATGTTCCGGGTCAGCGGTACCCCTTTTGGATGATCCCGCTTTCCCGGCAGGCTTGGGCCCTAGTGGACCCTCTCTATGATGCTGACATCTCTTTGAGGCGCGCGTGGAACACGGCCTGGTCCTGATCGGACGGTGAGCTACCCATTACTCACCGCCCGCAGGCCCGCGCCTACGGTGGCTGGGAGTCGTCCCGCGGCTCCCGACGCCCGGAGCGTCCACCGCGGCGGCTTGGACGGGAGACTCTCTCCCTCTCCCGTCCCGCCACCTCCTTCGCTAGCATGACTGCTTCGCAGAAGGAGGCGACTGCCTCCCACTCCCCCTCGCCCCGGACCATGGCTTGAACCAAGGCCGGGCGTGAGAGATCGCCGCCGCTGCCGATCGCCTCTACGAGGACACGGCGGTTAATATCTTTAATTAAATTGGAAAAATATTTTACTAAAGATCTCGATACTTACACGTAATTTTTCACATTCCCGCGTAGGTACATATATGTTTGTATGATTGTTAAAACCATAGGAAAATATTGACATTTTATTGAGTCTGATGTAGATGACAATGGAATGAAATGTATCTAGCGGGTTGGAAGTTGGAACAGTTCACGTATATTTATTTTCTCTCTTACACGCTAACGTAAGTTTTATTAAAATGAGGATTGTATGCAGTCAACAGCAAATAATATTACCCATATAAATTGATACATTTTGATTGGTATACTTCACGAACCAAAAAACAAGATAGGATCGGAACGACAAGAATCAAGAAAAAAAAGGAAAAAACAGCTGGCATTTATTCAAGCTAGGCTGAGAATCAGCACTTTATGAACAATAAGATAGTCCCCTAAAAACGCTCGCCTTTCACCACTTCCCAGTGCTTTAGATGAGAAGAAGAAGTGGCGCAACAAACTCCCCAGCAGTTCCTACCATAAATCCTAGGATCCTGCATATTTTGACGTCATGCAAAATGTTGGTTCCAGAGCAAAATTCTCCATATTTAAAACCAACAGAGAACGTTTGGAGTTACCAAGCGTTCTCTATCTAATTAAAAAAATTGAGTTTTTTTTTTGCGGAAAAGTTTGCAGACACCAATTTCACATGCACTTTAAAGCTAACCGGATTAAGTATAAATTATGCATTGTGTAAATATTTGTACCTACCCGACCTACCTATGAACCAAAAACCGCAGTACTTACCCCAAAAGAGCCTCGAAAATGGAGGTAAACCTTTCCGTAAAAGCAAACATCACATAAATAAACCATCTCAAATAATTACCAGGGACACTTTCCCAAACCATTAGATAATAGTACTACCTATTTATTCATAAATCCCTGCTAAGAACCCGACTTCGGTCGAAACAAAAAGCAACGAACAAAGCTGTATATAACGCTGATCTGAACTAATTCTTGAATGTATGCCAAGTCGGACCACGATTTTCGCTGACCTTATACATAGGGTGGCCCAATTTCGGCGATGCAAGTTGCAAATATAGTGATGTATGGGAGAATATTTTTGTGCCCATATTTGCGTATTTACGTAGCTATGAGTTAGTTTAGTTTCTTGTGTTGTTACTTTGTAACGTAATGCGGAATAATGATGTTAAAATACTAGGCGGAATGTCGCAATGTCATTATGTGATGTGACTTTTCTGTTTTTTTTTATTTTGGAATTATATGTTATTGTCTTACTTATTTTGTGTATAATAACGCTGTGTGTAAAAAAAAAACGATTAAAACCACAAATATTTTGCAACGAAAAATGCACGTTTAAAAGGTCGTAATCAAAATAAAACCCACCAATAAATCGCGATGAACAAGTTTATTGACACGAACTGCATTTGCACAAACAGTTTCATTGAATAAAACGGTATATGAAAAAGGAATTTCCATTTACGATTGAATTTCAGGGCTACACGTTTTCATTAAATTGAACAGAGCCAAAAATAAAATTCACCACCCTTCCATTGCGAAGTCATTGACATCAAGTCTACTCGCACATTGAAATAGATTCGATCATTCGAAGTTCATCCACGTATTTTTTCTCTACTATCTACAAAAATTACCTCACATTCACGCAGTTCCAATACATTCTGATAATATAAAATAACCCTAAAACGAATTTGATTAATCGCTGAGAGTCTATGTTCATAATTCGAATAGAATTGTAATAAAACCAGCCTGTAAAAACAGCCAGCCAGCAGGGTAAAAACGTCCGAGAGGGATACCGTGGCCCCTAGCACAGGTAACTGAAGGAACACGGGTGGGTTTTAGTCAGCAAGAGTCCGACATGCCCTCCTGCTCTGCCCAGAGCGGGAGAAGTTATATGATGATTTCCCACCCTCAAAAAAAAAAAAAAAGGGTAAAAACCTCTTCTCACATAGCAAAAGTATGAGATGTAATCACCACGAATGCTCAATGTGGGCATTTAATTTTATTTATCGGTCTGTCGGATGTAAGTTCGATTCTTTTATTGTAGATACCTCCTAGTTGATTTTGGAAATCACTTACGATGAAAGAAAACGTCATACAAGAACCATTACCCAGATATTACAGGATTATCTAACCGACTTCAATGCTCCAAAGTTCTGACTATTCGACTAGAACTATGGCACAACACTAAGCATTCACTCCGTCAACACTAAGTCTTGCATTTTGGCCCAACACTTGAATTTAAGCCCTTTAAGTAATCAACTCCGAGCTTTTACACGGATTAGGCTAAAGGAATATTTTGAATTGTTTAAAGAGAGAATTATCCTAAAAGAATGCTTTAGTAAATTGTATCCGCTGAACCTGATTTCGTCAAACAACAACTATGTTCGCTAAAATGTTTTTGTGTAGTTTATTTACTGGATTAACTTGGCTTGGGAAAGGATTACAAAGGTTGTTTCAAATAGTTGTTTGTACAGTCCTTTTAGTTTGTTCGGAACCTTTTTTTCCCTAAAATAATTTATATACTGACATGCCATTTCGCTGATCATCACATTGGTTTTTGCGGTGTTTCGTTGACGACAGCTTCAAATCTGTCTGAATTCTAACTATTACCTATCTGAAATCATTCCGATCAAGAAGCAAAATGGCCGCAGAATTTTAACAATGTCATGGAAAACCTTGAGAATGTTGACGATTTTTACTACGTATTAGAACGAAGAAAAATAACATTAAATGTAGGCCACGTCATCCGTCAGCTAATAACTATCATCAATCACGGTTGTTGTTGTACCGCAATGAAGCCTAGATTTTAAAACTGAATTTAAGAGGTTTTTACGGGTTTTCATCAAAACAATTCAAATTATTTTATCAAGAAGAAAGAGGGGAAAAAAAGGAAAGCAAGGAAAGGTTAAGGATCGGCAGTTGGCTCCCTAAGTTTGACACAATGTAGGAATTATTGTTAATAGGCTAGGGACCTGTATGATACATCGCGCATGAATTTTTAGAATTTTCGATGTGATGATGATAATTGTTTGATTCCCGCACGGAACAAATGTTTGTATGACCTACAAGTAGTTGTTCCGGGTCTGGCTGTTTCTGTATGTGAGTTTAAATGTTTGTAAACGCACCCACGTACAGGAGAAATTCCGAGTGTGGGACAATCGTGTTTTAAAAAAAAAATCTTCTCTTTTCTATTCGTACAAAATTTGGATGAATAAAAAACTAAAACTTCTACATAATAAACACAATCATCTTCATTTCTCAGAAATCAAATAAACTCAATATAAAGAACAAATTTTTTCAGTCGAAAAAAGGCGAATTCCTTCCATTTTTAGCTTTGTTCAATATATTAATTCCGAGCTGAAAGATTGCCGTTTATTCTTGAATCTTTCTCGCCTGGCGATCGTTAACCCACGCTTTGTAGTCTTCTTTTAAACAATAAAAGCAAATTGAATAAGAAGGGGAGCCCTTCTTATAAGATATTTCAGAAGCTCCCGTTTTAATTGAGAAAATAAACCCTGGGTTGGTAATTTTGGCTTGCAGTGTTTGCGGGTAGAATTTAGGTTAAGGAAGCAGGTTTACTTTGGTACATAGATGTTGAGACTTAGAAGTAGTGTAAATAGTGTTGTTTTGTTTATTAAAACTCGTGGTTAGAGATGCATTTAAATTTGCATATACTATAGAATCTTTTATTGTTCCTGTTCGTATTAATATCTCTGGTCTATTTAGCTTCATAATGCTCTTGCAATAGTTGCTACTAATCATTATCCAAGGCTATAAATATGTTCTTTTGTTTTTTAATCAAATCAAATCATTTATTGGTTTGCGAACATGGGTAATAATTACATAAATGTTTTATTATAAGAATCCTCCATGTTCTACCGTCTTATGGGCATTCAAATCTATACTAATAATATTATAAAGAGGTAAAGTTTGTGGTAATCTCTGGATCTACTGAACCGATTTTGAAAATTCTTTCAAGATTTGATAGCCCGATTCTTGAAAGAGGTTATAGGCTTTTTAACATCACGCTATGACCTTATGAAGCTGGTAGAAAGAAAAAAGACAGAAAGAACGCTAAGTGAAAACGAAATGATAGCGCTGGTGGGCGATGCGATGTGACGGGGTGGGGCGGGGGAACAAGAAATTTCACGCGGACGGAGTCGTGAGAAGAAGCAAGTTATATTATAATTTAATTTACACAAAGAAGAATGGCAGTTTTAGTATCGTTTGATTTTAGAAGCGTTCATGAATGAAAGTATGTACATTAAATGAAAATGCTACAGGGCTTTACTTTGTATGCATTAGTTTTTTTATAAATTAAGCTGCATACAAAAACAACAAATTTCATATTCTTTTAAACCTGACTATCAAAACGCAATTATTTGCAATATCTTAACGCAGAGACTTTTTTTTTTGGGGTTGGGAAATCAACTAATAACTTCTCCCGCTATGGGCAGAGAGAGAGGGCGTGTCAGACTCTTACTGACTGAAACCCACCCGTGTTCTTTCAGTTGCCTGTGCCAGGGGCCACGGTATCCCTCTCGGACTTTCCCGCAAACCTGGCAGGCACCGGCCCTAGCGGACCCCGTCATTGATGCTGACACCTCTTTGAGGTGCGCGTGGAACACAACGCGCCGTCGACCCAGGCCTGGTCCTTATCGAACGGCGAGCTGCCCATTGCTCGCCATTCGCAAGCCCGCGCCTACGGTGGCCGGGAATCGGCCTGCGATTCACGACGCCCAGGGCGTCTCCTGCGGCGGCTAGGGGCGTGAGGGCACGAATTTTGCCTCTCCCTCACGCGTTCCGCCTCATCCTTCGCGAGCATTACTGCTTCAAATCAAATCAAATTTATTTATTTGCATAATACAGGTAAGTATGAACAGGTGTTATAAATCAATATAAAGTACACTGTATCATTACCTATTAAGGTGTGCAAATGTTTATATTATTATTCATCTTATTAAATCATTATTAAATTATATTAATCATAATTTAAAAAATATATAGGTCCAAATTAAAATGAAATTATACAGATGTCAAATAAAATTAATAAAGCATGAAGGAGGTGATGGCTTCCCATGTCCTCTCCCTCCGTGCCATGGCCTGGACCAGGACCGGACGCGAGAGATCGCCTCCGCCAATCGCCTCCTCGAGGACACGGCAGTGCTCCGCCCAAGCCGGGCAGACCTCCACTGTATGCTCCACCGTGTCCTCCGAGCAATCCACACAATGGTAACACCAGGGCATATCCTCCCATCTTATATGGAACATGATCCTCCCGAAACATCCATGTCCGGTGAGAACCTGCGTCAGGTGGAAGGTGAGAACGCCGTAGCGCCTCTCTAGCCACTCCTCAAAGAGGGGACTCATCACCGCAATTGTGGCGTGCCCAGCGCTGGGTAACGACAGTCGCACTCTGCATGTCGCCATGAGATCTCGCCGGAGCTCTGTCCGCCGTGCCATGATTTCTCGCGTTAGCGGAGCTAGGCCCCGGCGTTTCGCCTCCTCGCGTCACTCCCATATGTGCGCGAGGACTTTTGCCTCCAAATCTCATGGTGGCAATCCGGCAAGGAAACTCGCCGCCTCACCGGAGACCGTACGGTATCCCCGGACCAGCCGGGTGGCCATGACCCCTTGGGGCGCGTTCAACCGGCGGGCTGGCCGCCGCCTCAAGGAACGCGCCCACACCGGTGACCCGTAAAGGGCCATGGACCGCACGACCCCCGCGTAGAGCCTCCGGGAGGAGGCGTTTGGCCCCCCTAGATTGGGCAGGAGCCGCTTCAAGGCAGCCCCAGCCCTTTCCAGTCTGGGAGCCAAACGTACGAAATGCTCCACGAAGTTCCACCGGCTGTCGAGGACGAGTCCCAGTCATAGTCGACTCGACACCGATGTGAACTCTTCCTACCGTTATTTGGGAACCCGACGGTGGCGTGTTCCGAGGACCATGAAAACACATGGCCTCGGACTTGTGCAGGGCCACCTCGAGTCCCAATTGCCGGATCCTCTCGACGATTGTCACAACCCCGCGTGTCGCTAGTTCGACCGCCGCCTGGTGCGACCTCCCCTGCGCCAGGACCAGCGTGTCGTCAGCGTAACAAACCACGCTGACGCTGCTAGGGAGGTCGGTGCACAACACCCAGTCGTATCCGATGTCCCACAGATGCGTCCCCAGGACCGATCCCTGTGGGACACCGCACGACATCTCTTGCTGGTTCCATACTACCTGGTGACCAGGGTAGATGACGGCCCTGTCCGTCAAATAAGCCTCGACCACACGACAGAGGTAGGTCGGCACCCGGTGATACCGGATTGCCTCCCTGATGCAACTCCAGGGCAGGGTATTGAAGGCATTTGCAATGTCTGAAGACACCGCCAAGACGACCCCACCCCGAGCCACAGCATCTCCCGTCGTGAGGGCCCGCACGCGCATGATGGCGTCCACCATAGAGCGCCCCCTGCGGAAGCCAAACTGGCTCTCTGCCAAATCCGGCCCCACCCGCACCAGCCGCCCGACGAGGCGGTCTGCAATGACTATTTTAAAGAGCTTGCCCACCTCGTCGAGCAGCACGATGGGCCGGTAAGCGGACGGAGAGTCCGCTGGGCACCCCGGCTTCTTGATGAGGACCAGTTTCCCCGTCTTCCAACGAAGTGGGAACTGGCCCCTCTCCATGCATGCGCTTAGGAGCCCCCTTAGTCGAGGCCCGAGAGCCTCCGAGACCAGGACCCAGGATTTCCCAGGTAAGCCGTCGGGTCCTGGGCTTATTATGTTGCTGTGTGAATTTTACCAAAATAACAACTAATTTCCTTTATCCCTTCTTCATCTAATTTTACCATGAGAATGCCTAGTATTTTGTTGTTTTTATTTTCTGTGCACAGGGTTCTATATACAGGGGCAAAATAAATTAGCTAGCGAAACTATATATCTAAATAAAAAACAAATAAACAATAAAAATCATTGATGTTTTTTTGGAGTTTACAACCGCTGGTGGTGTTTTGCTTGCAGTATGAGTTAAGAAAATGAGTTTTTTTTGTCTGATCGTGTTCAGTTATTGATACCCATCACTTCAGTGAAGTTTACACAAAAAAACAGGCTTTTTAAACTGAAATTTCAAGTGACTACTCTACCTGCGATTTATGACCCCAAAAAAACTCATTAAATTCATTAATTTTTTATTTGATCTATTTTAAATATCGATATCCATCACGACTACGACGTTTTGCTAGCTAATTTAATTTGACCTTGTATATATTTTTTGGATAATGCACAAGTAAGCTAATTAATAGTGTCGTGCATTATAGGTCTCGCATGTATCTTAATTATAGTTTATAGGAATAAACTATAATTAAGATACATGCGAGACCTATAATTCTGACAAAAATTGTGGGATAATGCTGTGTATGTATTTAGTTGGTAAGCCTATATATAAATAAATAAGCAACCAATTTCTCTACATACATTACCCTTTCCATAGATAACCGTATGACAACATATTGTGTGCCTTATCATAAATATCAGTAAACCTAAAGGTTGGCCACTGATATTGGAAAGTAATTTAATTTTATCATTGTTTCCAACACATTTATTGTTTTCATTAAAGTTATGTCCACGTAGGTTTTGGTAATAACATCCAAGTTTATTATTTCAGGGTTGTTTGTAGTTATGTTGGTTGTGTTTGGATAATATATTTTTTGTTACTTATTTACTTTTAGGGACTGTTTTATTCGGCTTGTGAATGGACCAGAGTTCATCAAATCATCTGTTAGATAAGTTAACTGGAACCTGTCTCAGGGTGGCGAAAATAGTCGATAAAAAGATCAATTAGGAATAACGCAGCTGGAATTTTTTGCTGGTTAAAGAAGCTGCAGCTGATCCTGATATGGAGAAACACTGAGAATGTCGCACGTAAAAAAATATACAGTAAATAAAATACATCGCAACTCTTATAACGATGATCATAACGCCGCCTAATATAAACTGCTGCGACACTGTACCTCTTTGTTTGAGAGAGCACCCATCTATTATAAACTCTAACTTAATTCTCCAGGAACACCTATTGTTACCTTTCTTGACATGTAAGTATATCAGGAAAGCTTAAAATTATAATAATCTTCTTCCACATACATATATCCCAGAAAAGCTGACCCGCCATGACGTGACAAACACGAACACAAAACATTAGACCCAGACCTAATCCTTCAAAAATTAAATCATATAATTTAACAACATAATGAAACAGCGACCCTTACCTAAATTCAATTACTATAAGAGACCGTATATAATATGATTTACGACATTCAATAATAAGGCACAATATCCAAGGGGCACAATATAAATGAAGGGTACGAGTATGTTTACCTGAACTTAATATGAAAGATTTTCATTTTAGATCCGACACCTTTGCATTATAATACATGAAAATTAAATTTTGTATATCAGTTTGTTTAGTGAGGTAATGGCGGCGTTTTTGTTTGAGGTGTTGAAGGAATATGGATCGGCTTTTGCTTATGTAGAATCTTGTGAAAATAAGGCAAGTCTTAGTTTCGTCCGACCTGTAATGAACACAGCCTGTGTTTGTAGGATTTAATAAGTATTATAGTAAAAGTGATTAAGGGATTCTTTGGCAGGCAGTATCATCTACTGCAGGCTTACAACCTAACAGACAACGATCACTGCCAAGCGCAGTGACAATAAATATCCTGCAATCGTTTTATATAGTGGTCACATAATTTCCTTGCAAGATTAAAGAATGACAATGAAAAAAAAATTTTTGATGTTGATGCTATATGTTATATGGTTGGTGGCTATATAAATGCATCATCATCAGCCTATAATGTTCGCACCGCTGGGACACAGGCCTCCTCTTAATGAGAGGGAGTGGGCCGTAGTTCACCACGCGGGCCCAGTGCGGGATGGTAGATGTCACATGTCTTTCGAATTTTTGGTTCTTGGACATGCCGGTTTTCTCTCGATGTTTTCCTTCACTGTTTTGTATGAATTATATTTAAGTTATTTCTTATGTAATGTTTGTGTTAATAATACCTGCATTCATAACTACAAACATTCCGTAGGTACATACGATGCCCAGTAAGTATACCCACATTAACCACATATGCATATAATATCTAAACAGTCCACTCTTTTATTACTCCCCGCGCTAACATTGGTCCTTCTAGGACCTCGCCGGTTTTTTATTTTACATACTGTTATGGCGTTTAGAGTGTCGTCCGTCGTGGTGGTCTCCGAGGAAGCGAGTGGTCATCGGGCCGAGCCGTGTCACCGACGCGCCGCGTCTCAACTCGCCGATGACGCGCTGATCACGCTGCCT
This sequence comes from Brachylomia viminalis, assembly GCA_937001585.2. Classification (NCBI taxonomy): domain Eukaryota; kingdom Metazoa; phylum Arthropoda; class Insecta; order Lepidoptera; family Noctuidae; genus Brachylomia; species Brachylomia viminalis. The sequence continues at coordinate 20,840,009 of OW443299.2, forward strand.
GCACATGCAGACCGCGTGCAACGTGCTGTGTTGGGTTCGATTCCCAACACCTCCAGTCAAAAGATTCAGGAAGCTCGGAATCCGTACTTTGCCTAAGTTATTCCTACGAATAGATTCAATTAAACTATTAGAACATGCTTACAAAGAAATCAACAAACAAAGAAATTAATTTAGATTTTTATTTTATAGAGTGGTTACTATCGTGATAATTGATGTGAAATATTTTATGAAGTTCTTTCATAAATAAATAAATCTTTTTTTACTTAAAGGTGTCACTAAAACACTTTTGTTAAAATGCAAATTCAATTTAAGGCCGACTTTTTTCGCGAAATGACAAGTTATTAAATTAAAAGCATCTGAATAATTTTTATTTGTTTTGTGCAGCCTTGTAGCGATTTTTTGGGTTCCGTAGTCAAAAAGGAACCCTTATAGTTCCGTCATATATGTCCGCGGCTTAGCTCAGAGACTCTAGTCTTAGTACCAGAAAGCTTTAATTTAGCATGGGTATACATATTAATTATTATTATTTATTTCCAGATAAATACAATCCAATATTTGTTAGTAAATAAATAAACAACTGACAAAACTAGTGTTAGTACTTATATTATAAACATGGGTGTCACATAATAAATTCTATACTTCATGTCAGGGCGATAACAATATGACTCGCAACACACAACAATACATACTACACACATCTACTACTTCTGGGCACGGTTTGTAGGCAACACTTGCGTCCTCGTCCAGTGTTTCCATATGAGACCATCAGCCCTATTCGCCACAGTCAACACGAGACTGTTGGCGCTGCCCCACACCCGCCACATCAGGTAAGCGACACGCTTGCGTATGATAGCATAAAAGTCATCTATGACGCCGACAAAGTGGTAAAATAAAAACTTGTTTTTTTATTAATGACCCCGACAAAGTGGTAAAATAAAAGCTTGTTTTTTTATTAATGACCCCGACAAAGTGGTAAAATAAAAACTTGTTTTTCTATTAATGACCCCGACAAAGTGGTAAAATAAACACTGTCTTGTTCTTTTATTTTTTTTTTGTGTACTTCCCCTACACTTATAGTGGGGATGAATTTGTTGTTCTCATTTATTCCATAATGTGGGGTGTCGTTAGATAAGTTGTTTAAAATATTACGGGTGTATGGGAACCAATTTTCGATTTAGGGTACCGTTTGCGAAATATTAAGCTTTAAAGTGTTAATTTTGGTTAGACTCAAGTGATTTAGGGTTCCGTTTGCGAAATATTAAGCTTTAAAGTGTTAATTTTTGTTAGAGTCAAGTGTCCCCCCCCCCCCCCCCATTTTTTTTTGTATGGCAATTTCTCAAATAACTTCTCCCGCTCTGAGAGGAGCGGGAAGGCGTGTCAGACTCATACTGACTAAAACCTACCCGTGTTCGTTCAGTTGCCTGTGCCGGGGGCCACGGTAACCCTTTCGGACTTTCCCCCAGCAAAATTATTGTTTTTGGATATGTGGAAAAATAGACGGCAGTAGTATAATATACATGGTCAAATTAATGTAGCTAACAAAACTCAGCAGATATGATGGGTATCGATATCCAAACATGATAAAACAAAGAGGAATTAGTTCAATGATTTTTTTGTGGGATCATCGTCCGCAGTTAGTGTATTCAATTGAAACATCAGTATAATAAAATCTGTTTTTTTTTTCTGTTAACTTCGCAGACTTGATTGGTATCGGTTTTTAAACACGATAAAACATATTTACTCAACTCATACTTCAAGAAAGCGGTTGGCGGTCATTGGCCCCGCAAAAAAAAACATCAAATCCTTTTTAAGTATTTTTATTTTATCGTGTTTAGATATCGATACCCATCATGTATGCAGGGTTTTGCTAGCTAATTTAATTTGACCCTATATAACGAAGTTAAAAGGAAAACTATCACAGCTAAGTAGGCTCTACAAGTTAACGAGTAATAGTCGACCAACTTACATTTGCCGTTGGTATGTATGGGAGAACATGTTTTTCAACTACAATCTTTAGTTGGTTCTTGGGATAAATTCGTCTCTACTACGGACCTTGTCCACCATGACGTGGTCGAACATGCATTTGGCCGGCTTTTTGTTATTTAATTTTCTTTTGCGGCACGGTTGGCGCAGTGGTTAAGCGATTGACTGCTGCGTTGCGTGTCGCCGGTTCAATTCCCGCACGGAACAAATATTTGTATATGACCTGCAAGTAGTTTTTCCGGGTCTGGTTGTTTGTGTATGTGAGTTTAAATGTTTGTTAACGCACCCACGATATAAAACTTGTAAATAGTACTATATATTTGGCCCGTTGTCCAAATTGAGATTTTAGCACATAAACATTCATTGTCTTGATATTATCATATTCTATGCAAAGAACATTGCATTTATGAATGATGTAGCACAATCACAAATTAAAAGTATTATTATTTATTAAAATATTTAAAGTGGAATAAAAAATCTGGGCAACGTTGTACGGTTTTACGGTACAGGAGAAATTCATAAGGTGGGGCAACGTTTTAAGAAAAAAATATATAAACAGCTTATTAGTAATAGGCTTGTCTATATTATAAGTTACACCAATGCAACGTGCAATGTATGACGTCGAGAAATCAGTTTGATAACTGAACAAAATCGTTACCCATTCTTTTTCGAACTGTGTTCACCTTGTGACTCGCAGTTACGTAAAGTATCTCCCATGCGATATTGCATTTAAGCATATATCACAATCAACCCCATAATCCACCACGTGGGCTCAGTGCGGGTTGGTGGATACGGTATGCGATATACGTTAGCTCATTTTTAATGAAACCAATAATCGATGTTATTTTATACTTTTATAACAAATGCAATTTAAAAATGAATTCATTTCAAACTTCAAACCGATGCGCGAATTCAAATTCTAAAGCCACCATCTACACATAGGTGGAGTTTTCGATAAACCAGACAATGAACCTCACTAAAAACTTTGGACTCGCGTGCAGAATTGAAATGTGCAGACCTAGGGCCTTGACCTACGATACAAGACAAAGACTTTGTAAATTGGCTTAAAAATAGCCGTCTAGAGCTCACAGAATGATTTGGTAGTAGTTCGTAGGCGCGTGAGTCGATGCCCGGTATGTTACGATTTTATAAATATTGTCTAATAATTTTAATTTGAACTAGGTAATGTGTATTTAGAGCAGTGGTGGCCCAGTGGTAACGGCCGCGACTTACGATTTGTAGGTTGCTCTCAAAACGGTGAAGGAAAACATCGTGAGGAAACCGACATGTCCTAAAACCAAAAATTTTAAGACATGTGACATCTACCAACCCGCACTGCGCCCGCGTGGTGGATTTCGGTCCACTCCCTCTCACCGAGAGGAGGCCTGTATCCCAGCAGTGGGAATATTATAGGCAGATGATGATGATGATGATGAATGTGTATTTATTTTATTTCGTATTGTATATTTTGTCTTAGCGTTTGCTACAGCGGTGACGACATCACGTCGGCGCCGGCTGTCGCTGAAAACCAGCGCTGGGGCTGTCTCGCATAGGGTCGTAGCATTATGCTGACCGATGTCCGTTTTGCGTGGATGTGACGCATATTTTCCCCCAACTAGTTCTTTAATTGTGCATGTGTTCGTTCTCTGCGTCATGTTTACCGCAAATAAACGTATTTTCTTTCTTTTCTTTTTAGTATGGTACTCTAGTTTGATCGATGTTTGAAAATGGCTGATGTTAATGAAGGGAGGGAAAGGCCAATGAAAAAACAGATGCATCCTTTACAATTTTATGAGGAATGTCTATTGTTATTGTTCATGATGGTAAATTAATAATGTGACATTTCAGCAAACGACTTACTAGTTACTGTTAAAAACCCAAAATCTAGTGTTTTTTTGTTATTAAGTACAGATTATCCTAACTTAAAAAAGAAAAACGGGGACCCAACAACAATGAATGAAAACGTAAGGTAATATCTAAGCGTTTAATAAAAAACCTTAAGTGAATTCACTTCTGCTGCATGAATTACTCAAGTATTTTTTACCTCCAAACCTTAAGAGTCTTGTGACGAAATATTAAGCTGGCTAAAGAAAAAGTGTCTTTAAAATATACTCTAGATTTTTTGAAGAAGCTTCTACTTAGACTTGAGAAAAGCTTAATTTTCTTAAAATGGAGACTGGCTTCCGTTTTCTGCTTTTGACAAAAGTGATAGGTAGTAATTTTACGAAGTGTTTGGTTATGTCAGTTATTTTATAATCATTGAATAACTCTTGGCAGGTGGCATTGTGTGGTTCCTGTCTACCCCCATGCGAAGAAGGAGTGAGTTTTTGTATGTATGTAACTCTTATAAAATATTGAGCTTTATTTAGAGAAACACTTGGAATTTTTATGCGAGCGTTTATGTGTGTTTCATTACGAACATAATTGATTTTTCTCTAACGTTTAATAAATATGGCTTTGTAGATATGTGTTATTTACCATTTCGACTATACGACCTTTTGTGTCACAGATGATGTCTATAAAGTATAGAGTATAGAAACTAGGAATTATAGAAGTTTCGTCTAATATTATAAGGATAATTATATAGGGGGGCAAATTCGTATCAACCTTTTTGGCTACCATTTCATTTGGCGCCAAATTTTACGATTAAAATCAAACATTTTACCAACACAAGTCAAAATACATCAAAAGTAACTTCTTCAACTGAACCTTAAAATTTATTCGAGCAAGAAATATACGTTAATACTGATCTCAGTCATGCAGGTAACAAGTGTTAGCTCGCAACATCCCTTTAACGAGATAAAATCCTTCACAGATTGCGCGAACTAAGTTTTATTTAATAAATATTTGCTTCGCCATCTTCTCCGGTTCAAAGGCGAAGACTTTGAGTTATATATTTTTGATGGCAATCAAGTTCTGAAGATGAATAGTGGGTTTCAGGATTTAGATATATTTTTTAAAGCACCAGTAACCTATCTGAAGTTTATTTAATGCCGTTTTTTCCTAAATTATTTTGCAATTTGTCTAAATAATTTAGAAAATCGTATACTTTTACAATGTTTGTAAATACGTGAGCACCATGTATCTATCACAGAATTAACTTATTTGTCATTGCTCAATTTTTTACTTCTTTTTACCTATTGTGGTGGGGTAATTTTATTGTAGGTGCTTCGTCTGCACATTTAATTATAATTATATAATTGATGTATAAAAATATTGTAACTCATTTTAAAAGAGTGACGGTGGAGTTTCTTGGCCATTCTTCTGCATATGAAACTACCTTTTGGAAGAGGCGACTAGAAACAATTCTATTTTAATATTGACATTCAAAACTGCCTTATAAGTGCCTACTTGAAATAAATGCTTTGACTTTGCAACAACGTCAAAGTGAGCTCAACAATTATAAGTTCATAATCGAATGAACAACTTACCATTTATGTTACTCCGCAGTGCACATAAGTCTTTAATAAGTATTCAGCATAGAATACAGTGTAATAGTTTATTGTTGACAACTCGATATACAACTATTTAAGGAGTTAGAGTATAAAGAATTTCTCACTCTTAGCACAAGCCTATTTAGCTTAGTTGAACTGGCAAACTGGAATATGCGTTGTATCTGTGAAGGCATTGTGTATAGAGCATAAGGTTGATGAAAAGCAGATGCAGTATGATCCAGTTAGTGCATAAATGGGTGTTATAATCTCATAAATGCTTGACGGCAGGAAATACGCCGCTTGATATTTTCTCCTCCATTTTAGTCATTTCATCGCAACTGAGCATACTTCCGCTACATTTTTAATAGAATCTGCAGTACGACGGATACTTTCATGAATACAAAAGCTACCTTTTACGCAAAGAGATGATTCATCAATCGCTTTATCCAGGAAATAATTTGCATAACAGAACACCGAAACAAACACCCTATCATTCCTCAAAGTCCCCTCAAATCAGCTTTGAAAGCACTTCTTATTGTCCAAAAGATTTAAATTTAAATAACACTGAAGTGGCCAATACTCTTCGTCTGTTTCGTCACCTTCAAAGTTCTAAGTTGGAGCAAAGTTTAATACTAAACAAAGCAAAGACTTACCCTCATTGCAAGCCGGAGTGAAAGTGAAGTTTAAACAAGTTTGTAATTAGTGTCGAGTGATAAGAGATCCTCACAGTGAATTTGCAGACGGGACTAAATATCTGGGAGATAATTAGGTAGATAATTAACATACTGATTCCAGTTAGCTGGATGTGTGTGAAATATGACCGCATAAAATTTTGAATGGCTAGCTTTGAAGTAAGGCCGTTTTTGAGCACAATGCGATTCATTGGAGCGCCGCTTTGTTAGCGTTTGCGGTGTTTAAGTCCAGGGCTGGGTTGAAAGGCTTAATTTTAGGGACTATATTTGGGTCTCTTTATGATTTTCTAACTGAATATGATTAAATTTCTGATTTAATTATGTAGTTACGTTTTAATCGTTGCACACTTAAAACCAGTGTCTTTTAAAAGGAAACTACACGTTAGAAAACATTATCAAATAACACTAGCTTCTGCCAGCTATTTTCGTCCTATCATAGAGCACTCGGCAATAGTTTTCGATCAGTGAAAGAATTGTCATAACCGAATCAGTCCTTTTAGAAATTATTTCTTACAAACCAACAAACAGTTTTACCTCTTCATAATAACATTAGTTTATATTTAGATAGCGTATAACTTTTTTACAAAACTACTGATTCCTAATGAAAATACTCTACTTAAACAGGTAAATATTACATACACGATCAATTTACTGGGAAGGAAACCAGGTGATTGGATCCACATGTAATTTCTTTCTGCCCTATTAAATAAACCGTATTCTATTATGTGTTTATTTTGATATATTACTATAAATAGGCCTTTTATTTATACGCCTAATGTTGCGCGAACACATCGTGTTTTCTGGTTATTGTTTTCCTCAATTTGTTATATTAATATCCACCATAGAATATAAAATGTGCGAGGAAGGAAAGGTTTATAGTCGTGACAATTTATTGGGAGAGCTAGGTGTTAGATGGCCCTGCTGGTGACAGTTGATGAGATGTTTTAAGCAGTTTAAGGTCTTAAAATCATCAATAAGAGGGTTGTCCTCCCGTTTCATATAATCCTAATGAATGGCTATTTCGTGAAATACCAATTAATAGGGTTATATAAACTTAGAGGGTTGCATCGATGATATTATTGAATATAATTCTGTAAATACATACTTGTTACGGTCGCGAATCATATTTTGTTCAACATACAATCTGACACTGACCTGCATATTGCGAAAAACGTAAGAAAATTTGACTTCCACGGGCTTCCCTGGCGCTTCCCCCATTACAAAATCGACTACTTCTGTTTAGTGCTCGTGATAATATATCTCTTTGTTATTTTTACTTTTTTTTTCTATTTATTAGGGCTAATTATCTTTTTGTATGCACGTGTTTCTGTGACAAATAAACCTTTTTTTCTTTCTTTTTCTTTTTCTATATAGGAAGTCTTACCTTCAATATTAGGTATACAGGGTTATTGGTAAAACACCATCAACCTCTTTCATGTCATTTCATTTATTTGCTTACCATAATGTGAATTTAGTTGTTAAGGAGTCATTGTACTCATCATTATGAACAACTTTTACTATGGGACCAAATATGAAATCGCGAAAAAAAAATCAGCTGGTCCCTACATTTTGACGAGTTCTGCAAACATAAATGTCCCCTACATTTATGTTTGCAGAACTCGTCAAAATGTAGGGACCAGCTGATTTTTTTCACACGGGCTATCGCGGCATGGCCACTGTAATGATTACATGTAACACAGCTTCAATTAGACTTTTCTAATAAAAACGACTAAAGTAAATCAAAAGATGGATGGATCACGTGAAAGATGATATAAGAAAATGAACACCGATATCGTAAACTTTAGTCTCAACTGTTTTAACTCTACTCTTCAGAGTAGAGTTAAAACATAAAACTTTTTTTTCATTGTGGTCATGGTAATCTTAGTGACAATTCAATTCCATTACGAGTACATTCAGACAAAAACAGAATCTTAATTGTAACAAAACCTCATAAATAAACTATAAAATCGACAAAAGACACGGCGCATCGGCCCTAAAAATCATTACTCAATACTGCCAAGTCTATAAAACTGTATAATCCATGCCAGTATCGAACGCCCGGTGTTAATTAGTAAACTATGACAAAGGAAACAAGACCCCTCACCTTGCCTTCAGCTTCAAAGTCCCTCATTAAAATGGAGTAGTAACTTCGTTGCTATAAGACCCGTGTTCTGCGTTCCTTTTACATTTAATGAGCAAATAAATTGGCAAAAGGCATACGAATTGAAACGATGCTATGCGATTCTTTGGCAGAAACTCTTTTAAATTTGTTTCTGGGGACGTTGTGTTGTGTTGTTCGTCTTGATTTCTTGCAACTTTGTATTACAGACGTAGTCCCAATTTTACGACTCCGTGATATTTATTGTACCTATGCCTAGTCGTTAGGAGATTATGTTCGTGATCGGGCGCCGTCAGTAGGCACTGGTCATCTCTTAGCTGCCACGGCTTATTTTATTTCCTGAAATTGTTATATTTTTTATTACAGACGCTTTTAACGTGCACGTCTTTACAGCGTTCTCGCTTGTATAATTTCAACATGAATGACGTAACCACTTTTTTGTAACAATAATGTGTCCATGGAGTTTCTCGCCTGTTTTTTTTCTATAGGTACCTACTACGCTTTAAAATGGGCAACCCCTTGATAATTCAAAAGTGCCTGTAATTGGCTCATTTGAAATAAACGCTTTGAGTTTTTGAGTTTACAGGAGTGACGTTATGTGTTACGTAATATAAATCAATAAGATTTATTGAATACAGAAAAAAACATACTTTACACTTCTCATAACTAATCAAGCATCATTGGATGTTTATAATTCAAATAAACCCTTACGCCTAACCTAGACTGAGCATGTATCTTAGATGTTGGTTACTTCCTGTAATAATATAATCAGGCAGAAGTGTTGGTATTTCAAAATATCGTAAATTGTTTTGTTATCATTTTTTGTGTTGTGTATTTTCAAAAAGTGTTCAAAGATTATATTACTTTTGAACATTTTTTAAACGAAAAACAGCAATGCAGCTTGACAGTAAAAATACAAGTTGGAATGACACAACTTTAGTCATCAGTATTGCTGATTCTAATAATTATAATTCTATAAAGCCATATAATATCATATTTTATTCAACATACAACCTGACACTGGCCAGCAAATTACAAAAAAAATATGACAATTTGAACACGAAACGAAACGTTGAAACGTTTGAATACCGTGTCTATGTGAGCGTGTGCCTGTCAATCTGTCCATCCATTGTTTAAAGCTGACCTTCTGTTCCTATCTATTTAGTGCTACAGCTTCTGCATTCACCTGTACGATCTTCATCCATCCAGCTAATCCTTTAATCAACTCATACGCCACTTGCACACGATGCGAATACGAGGTTCAGTCGTGTCTGCCATCAATATATACGAGAGTAACGTTTCTTATTGAACTCCGACTGTATACACGGCCTTAATCTAGCTGGAGTTAAGAAAATAATTTACTGTTGTTACTCACTATCGCATTGTGTTGTCTCAGAACCTATTGACCCTACGGGCCTACGCACTTATCAATTTGAAATTAAGATAAGGTAAAGATAAGACCATCTCGCCCCCTTTCGTGGATCTAGTATAATCTTCAATGGGCGTTTAATACCGATAATATTTAAGTTAAATAAATAAGTTCACAGCATCATTCTACTCACAGAACAGATAAAACAGGTTAGAAAGGAAATAGTTCCTGATTTGTATTAGAACGCGTGTCGCCGCTTGTCTCCCACTCCTTAACTCCACTACAAGCAAGAGACCAATACGTACGCGTATTACACACACAAATAAACCACACGCACTTAGATAGTGAGTTTGCTATTGGTTGTCACACTAATACAAACACTGCGTTTGACGTACACTCACTCACGCGCAAAAGGTAATTTATTTCTCACGCATGTTACGGCGACCAAAAGGTCGATTACTTATATCGATAAAATTACTGTAATTTATAAGTTAGCAATTTTTCTCTATATTTCCGGGAAGAGGGGGACAATTAGTGTGGACTTCCTAAATACATTTAAATAATTCAATCTCAAAGCATTTATTTCAAATAAACCAACTACAGGCACTTTTGAATTGTCAAGGGTTCGGTCAGTCAGAAAGATGAAGCTAGTTGCCCATTCCAAAGCGTAGTAGGTACCTATGGAGAAGAACGGGCAAGACACTCCATGGACACTCTTTTAAATCGAAATATTGTTACAAAAAAGTGGTTACATCATTCATGTTGAAATAATACATGTGAGAACGATGTAGAAAGACGTGCACGTTAAAAGTGTCCGTAATAAAAAGATAAAAACCATTCAGCAATTCAAATAAGCCGTGGCAGCTAAGAAATTACCTGTGCCACATTCAAGTCAATGAAAGACGAACCCAGTAAGTTTTATAGTAGGTACATAGTGCTCACACGTGCTATGCAATTATACAATACTAAGAAATTGAATTTATACAATGCAAAGATAGATTGTACAACCTTCATCAGCTCACAATATTTTCGAATGCTAATCGATTCGTTTAGGCGCTCTTGTAGAGCAGGACCAGCGCTGAGCCAAGCATTTTTGTCAGCGATATAATCCCCCAACTTATAATATGCTTGGCTGTATAGTGTGCGTTTTAGACAAGATTTAAATTTCGTTTCATTCAGTTGGAATATGTGGGGAGGTATTTTATTGTAACATTTTAAACAGTACCCCATGAAGGATGAATCTACATACTTTAGCCAGTCTGAAACCTGGTTGAACTAATTGGTCCCTATTTCTAGTCCTTTAATTGTGTCTTTCACCTCTTTTAATGAAGATTTAAATTTTTCCTTAATACTGTCAAATTAAGGGGGAACATCTAACATAGCCGCGAAATACAAATTTTCTTTGGTTTTTTGCTAATTTATTTATATATATATATATAATGTATAACGCAAGGAGATATATCTATGTACATATATACACAGTATACATATAGCTCATGGGAAGCGTGCGGTGACAATGACGCGAGTTTCACGCTTTTTGTTCACCCAAAAAGTACACATTTATACATAGTATACATATAGCTCATGGAAAGCGTTCGGTGACGATGACGCAAGTTCCATGATTTTGTTCACCAAAAAAAGTGCTCAACGCGCCTAAAGAAGTTTTCACTTAAAAAATACTAGAATATTTTAAAATTGAACAATAATTTAAACTCAATTTAAATGCTGATTTTATTATTGTCCCTGAAATAATACGAATTTATTAAGTAACATGCGCTTTGCTATCTTTTAAATTCGATTTTTTCAAAATAAAGTGCAATCTTAAATTAATATATTTTCCAATAATAGCCTTAGTTAGGTCTGTAACATGGTTTGCAGTAGGATATAATCCAACCTGATGATTACTAATGTTGCTAAATAATTCAGTTCCGACGAAGCTGCGCAAAATCTTTGCTGTCAACATATGTTTGTTAATATTCCGGAGATTGAAAACCTACTCAGAAACTAAATTAAAAACGCACTATAAACAATAATTGGTGATAGTAAACAAAGTTATTTTAATTATAATATTACTGATAATAATCAGCTGTATCAAACACACATACTTAATATCGACATTATTTACAACTTGGTACAACACTATCGATAAGCATGGATTTCGCCGAATTTCAGCTTTGGCTAGGCGTACGCGACGTTCGCAGTGAACGCAATACATTGCGCGATCACTGATCTAGTACAAGATGCTACCCATGCATTGCAAGCAATGTATAATTTTGCAACTACTGTTGCGATTGTATCGTTTTTATCTACAAACTACATAATACTATAGTAATAATTACAAATATCACTTGTATTTTAAGGTTTTTGGACTTACCGGTGAAAAGAAATCCCTTCCCGGGCTACAATATACACCTGTCTTCTTTTCCGACACGTTATAATAGCGCAAGACGGCATAATTCTTTGTTTTTCACGGAGCGTCGTACGTTGTCACAATATGAGCGCGACTGTTAGCCCGTGAAACAAATTTCGGTTGACTTTTGAGCGTTTGCTCATAAGTGCGGCGTGCCTGCCCCGCCCACAAGGCCCTTCTAACCTCTTTATCTGTTCTGTGATTCTACTATACCATTTACATATTGAAGTACATTATTCTTCGCTAACTATGTCTATGAAGAGCTCTTACTCAGTGGTAGCTCACCTTAATTCTCGCATAAACCTATCATCTGCCTAACCTTTTCCCATCTATATTGGCGCCGGCTTCCAGTCTATCCGGATGCAGCTGAATATCAGTATTTTACATGGAGCGACTGTCTATCTGACCTCCACAACCCAGTTACTGGGTAATACGATACCCCTTGATAAGACCGGCTTCTGACGACATGGAACGACTGTCAATGATCCACGAATGACAGCCGGGACCAACTGCTTAACGTGCTTTGCGAGGCACGGAGGTGACTGGGTATATAAAGACGGTCCCCCATCCACGGACCAACCGCGGCAAGCATAACTGATCGATCGATCCGTGCGGCTGTTATTACTTAGCCACATGCCTTCGCTTAAACTTATACGGCCTTATTACAAAACAAGGTTTTTCTTTTGACATGGTTTAAACCATCGAGCCTGTTTTTGAAATAAGAACATAACTGAAATCGAAATACAGTTCCTTTTACAAAACTGTCAACTTAGTCCGGTCTTAGATTGTCAATTTTGTATTAAGAACTTTACTAAAGTCGGCATAAAGTTCCAAATACAAAAACTAAATCGAATGTGTAGGTTGGGGCTAAAGTTAGATCGTGTTTTGTAATAAGACGGATAGCGTCTTATTACAAAAAGCGATCTAACTTCAGTCCGAGCCTAAACCATCGAGCCAGTTTTTGTATTTCGAACTTTATGCTTACTATATTAAAGTTCTTAATACAAAATTGTCAATCTAAGACCGGACTAAGATGTAAGTTTTGTAAAAGGAACTGTATTCCGATTTCTGTTAGGTTCTTATTTCAAAAACACGCTCGATGGCTTAAACCATGTCTAAAGAAAAACCTTGTTTTGTAATAAGACCGATATAGACACTTATAAAATGTCAGAAGCTAGGCGTATAGTTCCAATTGGTGGTTTCCTATGGAGATGAGCCGGCAAGAAACTCCACGGTAACTCTTTTAAAATAATTGGCTTTTTAGAATGATTTCAAATTACAATGTTAATAGGTATGGGAGAGCAGTGTAGTGTAATGTAGTTACTTAATTGGGTGGACCTATTAATTCAGATAACTGAAGACTGGCTCAGAGTACTTGCTGAGGCCCAGCTGTAGGCACAAGCTGACATACAAAACCACAAGAGTATAGCGATATATATTCACAGACAGAAACTTTTCCACCCCAAATAATTCTTAGAACAAAATGAAACCCAAATCGGTGTTTAAAGGGCAATATTAAAATTAATTAAATATTGAGGTCGCGTATAGCTCGTAATTCTATTTTAATTTTAATTAAGGATAGCGGACCGGAGTAACAGATGTCGGGAACTGATGTTTATTATATGTCTTGTATATATTTCAAAGCTAGCTTTATTGCTAACTAGCTGCTACCCGCGGCTTCGCCTGCGTCAATGTCGGAAATTATCCTACGGGAACATGCTGCCAGGACCAAAAGTAGCCTATGTTACTTATAACACCAACTATCTGCCAGTGATAGTCCCGTCAAAATCGCTCCAACCGCTTTGTAGATTAGCCGGAACAGACTACATTACAAACAAACACTTCAATTTTATTTATTCGTATGTATAGATGATATTTCTGAAGATCTTTCGATGCATATTGCGGTTGGAGCCGAGTCGGATTTATTATTTCCTAGAAATACATTTGAGTGGGTACGTACGGACCGTGTGTGAGATCTAGATACGTACGTCTTTGAATCAAAGTGAATATGAGAGTGATAAATCATAATCTTTACAACGCTTGTTTCTTATCTGTAATTTAAATTATTGCGAATGTGAAGATTATGTGGATTATTCCTTTTTTTATTTTATTTCTTAGTTAGTTTCACGATCTGGCAGCTTGAGTAATTTATGCGGCCTACCCAAATGTCCTTTCTTTGGTATTGTTCGTCGAATCGTTGTGCTCCTTAAGTTCTCAGTTGAGCGGCAAGATTACTGACAAATGCGTGCACTGACTAGACAGGTCCGTTCAATCTGTATGGTTTTTCCTCAAAAGACCGTTTCAGACACCAATCTACATGGTCTTCACATGATCTGACCAAGGTTATGTCTGGACTTTAAAAGAGACTGTGACCTCCGAGTTTGTTTCGGCCTTTCTTCTCAGAGTAGTCAGATAGGAAACGCCGACCTCATCTAGTTTTTAAAATATGATTGACGTGTAAAAGTGTTTGTAACAAACCTACTTACAGAAATAACATCATTTATCATTTATGTATGAACATTACATCAATAGACCAAAATTAATATTTCTACACCCTTCAGAAGATCCAAATCAAAATTCACGTTAACAATTTCTTTTCCCGTTTCAACCGACAACTGTAAAATTCCCTTTGATAAAAAATTTAAAAACAAAAGTACGCAAATTAACTGACAATCACACGAGTAATTTAAAACACGATCGAGGTGAAATGAAAGCAATAAATAAAACAGTGGGCTCCCGGGGATTGAAGAAAAATAAATATCATCCCGGGCAGTGTTGTTTCCAACGAGCGGGAATTAAAGGAAAATATAGAAGGGATCAGCTGCTTATCAGCTGTGGCTGGAGTAACAGATAACTGGGGAAATAATACGGTGGAAGACTAGGTCATGGATCGCAGGTGTGGGGAAATGCATGGTCATTTATGGAACAAAAGAGTGGTTAAAATATTGTTGTTCGTAGTTCATAGATTTACACCTTATTGAATCGAACTCTACTAATAAAAATTAAAAGTATTAACTAATATACAGTCTGAACTTTGAGAATGATTATTTATTTACATGGGAAAAAAGTTAGCTGAGCTTTGGTTGTTCGACCTCCAAGAATGGTGCTGATCCATACGTCATGTTCGTGAACGGGCGCCGTCAGTAGGCACTGGTCATTTCTTAGCTGCCACGGCCTATTTTAATTCCATAATTGTTTTTATCTTTTTATTACGGACGCTTTTAAAGTGCACGTGTTTCTACATCGTTCTCACATGTATAATTACAACATGAATGATGTAACCACTTTTTTGTAACAATATTTTGATTTAAAAGAGTGTCCATGGAGTTTCTTGCCCGTTCTTCTAGGTACCTACTACGTTTTGGAATGGGCAACTAGCTGCATCTTTCTGACTGACCGACCCCTTGACAATTCAAAAGTGCCTGTAATTGGTTTATTTGAAATAAATGCTTTGAGTTTGAGTTGAGTTGAGTTTGAAGAAGCTACGTCATGGGGAAAAGTGTTTTATGTATTTAAGACATATATCCCGCGACTTCGTCTGCGTGGATGAAACATATCCTGTGGCACTTGACAACAGTGTAGCTTTCTATCGACGAAATAATTTTTGTAATTGGATCAGTATTTCAAGAGATTACGTACTTCTTACAATCAAACGAACTAGCAATTTTAACTCTTTATAATATTAGTTTAGATTTTTGAATCTACTTTAAGTTAGAAGTTACACTAAACATTTTCAAGTATTTCTCAAAAGTTATTGAAACAACAAAGGTGACCACAAGTTAAACGAAAGCAGAACCATAATAATATATCACGACCGACTAAGAACAAAAGAATTCCAGCCAGCACAATTGCGATCTATAAATCGTATAACTATCTCTTGTGACATCTAGGTCGAATATGTTTTATAGTTTCACAACTACAGAAGTGCAAACATGAAGAATTTCTGGACGAACAAAAGACATACATGGCGCAGAAAATGCGTCCACAAAAGTGGAAAGGATATACTAATATGTCTAATATGGTGAACTAGATAAATAAAGAAATAAACACGGATTTCAGGTCCGCTTGCACAACTAATCGCTAAATGCTTTTAGAGCGAAATATATTCAAAACATCGTTTTGTTTCTGTCAATCGTTTGAAGACTTAGAACACATTTTCCCCTCTGTAAAAGTACAAGAACGAATGTTCTAGTACGTTCATAAAAAAACTATTTTATAATCGATTCTAACGCACTTCGTAAATAGCTTTAAAGGCGCGTGGAGCTCAGTTAAAATGCCTGGTTGTGCTGTTAGATCTTGTAAAAAGCATTAAATTACGTCAAAATGACATAGACGGAATAACCTTCCCTGAAAATGAAAAATAGACCCAAGAAAAACCCCTTTCATACAAAAACCGACTACGATGCCGCTATTAGAGACCTAATACAGATTAACTGGGAAGAAAGGTACATACTACACACTGACAAGGTGGTAGGTTCATACTGATGACCCAAACGCAATGACGAACCTCTTCTTGGATACCATCAGAGACGTCCTATCGAATCATTAAGCCTTGGATTACACCCGGTCTGTGTAGATGTACGAGGAATCGCGATCTTCACTAAAAACTAAGAATTGAGCCAGAAAACTTAACACTTACAAGCGCTACCGAAATAAATGTAATAATTTACTAAAAAGCCTGAAATCAAATGTTTTAAATCAGAATTCGCTAAGTCTAGATATAATATAAGAAAAACAATGGATTGGTAAAACAAAGGTGTAATTTAAACAGCTACCCAAAAATGCCATCAGTGCTTCTTTCCACTAATTCAACACCACAAGACGCGTTAAATAGCATTATAGGTACTTGGTCAATGTCGGTGGTAATTTGGCAAAATCCATCTTGTCCAGGTCCCTCACAAATTATATTAATCTGAGCAAGCGGTGTAGACGAATACCGAATAGCGGACCCCTAAACTCTTTTATGCTTCTCCCAAAAGACCAATTTGAAATTAAAGAAATAATTTGCTAACCTAGAATCTAAGAATTCCTCGGGATGGGACGGTATCTCCACGATTTATATTAAGAGAGCAGTTGATTTCCGTATTGCACCACTAGCACACATTATGTAATGCTTGCTTTTCAAAAGGAGTCTTTCCAGATGCGCTTAAAAAGTCCGTCACTATTCCTATAAAGCAGGAGACAAAACATTGGTGTCGAATTATGGACCAATCTCTCTACTTTCTAGTTTTTCAAATATTCTAGAAAAACTAATAAATAAGAGGCTAAATATGGGTTTCTAGGTAGTGCCTAGAAACCCATGAACTTGTCTCAGGTAACCAGTTTGGGTTCAGAGAATAAATATCACCCGCCGATGCCCTTCAGAAACTAACTCGTACTCGTATGTAACCGAAAACAGGGATTGGGGACGGAAGTCTCTAGGTATATTCCTAGACCTAACAAAGTCTTTCGACACCGTCTCTGAACAAGCTCGAGACTTAAGAATTCGAGGAATACCTCTCCACCTTTTTCAAGATTACTTGACAAACCGAAAACAGGTTATAAAAATTTATAACAGTGTAAGCCATGAGGAAAATGTTACCTTTGGATTACTTCAAGGCAGTGTAATGGGTCCTACGCTGTTTTTAATATATATATTAATGAACTCTGTAACTTGCTTTTACAAAATGGCCAAATAATAACATTTGCAGATTACACAGTATTGTTGTTTAGCTCCAACACGTGGAAAGATGTAACCAAAGCAGCAAATTAAGGTTTTCTTTAGTAACCTCATGGCTGGACCGCCATTTGTTGACACTTAATCTTGACAAAACTAAATTAACCTAACTCAATCATTAAACAAACTCACAAAATTTGCAACAATCCAAGTACCTGTCATAGTAACCGAATCACCAGAACTAATTCCATAAGATATCTCGGTGTGATAGTAGACCTAAACTTAAACTCGAAAGAATACGTCATGAAAGTAAGTAATCACGCAAGAAAGATAATTAGTATTTTTTAAACTATTACAAATGCATGTAACATTATGCTACTAAAACAAATCAATTTAGCACTATGTTAGTCTATGTCTGTGTGTGTATGTTGTCTATGTTAGTGGCTTGAATGTAAATGGAGGAACTTCAAAAACCACCATGTTGCTTGTCGAAAGAACCCAACGCATAATACTTCAAGTTATTTCTCGCAAAAAGTACACATAAGTAAGTAGTAGGTGTAGTATAGTAGTAGATGTGTCGGATAACCGACACACCTACTTTACCCAGAACTGGGAGTCCTCTCCGCTACACCGAGATCGTGGCACAACATAAAGTAAAACCGCACTTTGCAAAAAGGTGACGATTATATTATATAGTTTATAACATACCCTAATAAAGTTCATCTTTTGCACACAAATTTCACAATCATCTCAGTTCTAGCCTTTACAACAAAGTAAGTAAAGATCTAAAACTAAAAAATCTTGATAGCCAAACATGCAAAAACTGTGGATAAATATTTGAAAACGCTAGACTACAACAGCACTGAAAATCTACTGAAAAAATTGGTATAAAAAAGGCACATAAATAATGAAGCACACATAACTGTATACATACAGAAACATACATAAAACATATACATATACCTTTACCCATACCCAAACACAAAACAACACAGACAATTCCAAACATGTAACTTAATTAATATAACTGTACTATGATTTATTACCTATACAGTATGTAATCAATCTGCTTAACGATGTGACTTGTAACAAGAACCTTGTGGGTATCTGTAGTTCTAATTCTAAGGTTGAGGAAGACTATGCGCTCGTGATACAGTTTTATATTAATACGAGGGGATAGGGCGCAAAGACAACCAAACCATTTTTACAATCTACCATTTCACATCCTCCAACTGTTGACAAAATAACTTTAAACGGTTTTTGTCTATCCTGGGTTTATTATTAAGTTGCTCTGTGTCGCTGTCTCATATTCATGAATAAATATTATTATTATTATTTGGCATATCGCGGGACCCTGGGGTCTCGGACCTTTGGAAGGCGCGTACGAGGGGCTGAAGCCAACTCGCAGACGCCCATTAGAAGCTTTCAATGAAATGAGGCACCAACTGTATACACACTATGCAAGTGCACCGAAGGTCAACCATCTGTAATTAAAGGATTGTAAACAATCCAAGGACGATTTAATTTTAATAATTTTTAATTTATTTCAATTTTAATTGTATACCTGTTTTCAATGTATTGAATTTATTCTTTTTAGTATATTCTTTTAATTTTATTTTCTTATCAATTTATGGTCAATATCTTTATTCATAATCCAATTAATAATTAATCATAATGTAATCAATTTAATCAATTATAATTTAATCAGCCAATCACATGCCAATGATTTTTTAATTATTTTTTTTATTTTTTTATGGCATTGAATGTTATGATAATTTTTCTTTATTAGTTTTGGAATGTAGATGTATGTAGAAGTTTATTGTGCCTATGTAGAAGTTCTAATTTCAATAATTTATAAATACCTATGTTATGTGAAGCCGTTTTCTGTGCATGTGGTGTTAACCTGTAATTGGTTGTTGCACTTGTAAATGTTACTCTAGTCATTAAATCAGAAATGTATATAGTGTAAACAATTGTTGGTTAACCTAAATAAAAAAAAATATGCGTCAAATCTGAAACGTTGACATAGAATATAATAGAATTTATTTCGAAAGTAAGTGTTACATTGTATACCACAACTTAAGACTAAGTATTAATCATATTAAGTATTTACAATTAGTTACCAAAAACACGCATTTTTACAACTCAATCATGCTTAGCTAGTAGTCATTACACACGCTAAAATGATACGTTTTTCTTTGAATCACAACTACTTAAACAAAAACAAAAAAAAAATGTTGTTAGAATTATGTTTGAACAAATAAACTAATTGGCGGTATACAGATAAAAAATTATTTACCTTCCGCGCTAGTCATAGACTGTGTTACGGCAAGGTAAGGATTCTCGCACTAGAAATACCAACTGTATGTTAATTGACTTATGGACAATTATCCAATGTGGGTATTATGGTCATAAAGGAGGATACAAAAGATACGAATGGCTAATGAGTTTGGCGTAAACAAGTAGTACCTACATGCAAAAAAATCAGACAATGACTTATATCAAACCATAAGTGACATTGTCAGTTTATAAATCAAACACTTAAAACCACCATGATACAAAATAATGTTATTTTATGTTTTATATCCAAACCATATGCACTTGATATGCGATTATGTCTTTTAGTAAAAATGCTAACAAGGCAGGAAGGGTTGAAGTTCACGTTTGAAACCTCAGATCATATTATGATCTGAGTTTGAAACCAAAATTGACATGTCTATAATTTCTTAATACGAATTAAGTAGTCAATTTGTTTTTTTTTTTTTTTTTTTATATTTCCAATATTGAAATGGTTTTAGAATTTCAAAATATTTTTTAACTTAAGTAACTTGTTTTATTAATTATTGAGATTATTACTTTGTTTTTTTTATTCTAATTGCAGATAAATAAAAATTTAAATTGAACTATTTTACGCATGCTGTATTATTTCATGAATTCAGTCAAAATGCATGCCTTCGCCATTATCAGAGACAGAATGATGGTTTAAATACGTTAAGGACCTTTAAAACGAGGGAAATGTTTTGTCATCTATTTTTGCCTCGCTACTATTTTTGGAAGAGGTTAATTTTATGGAATGCTAATTCCAAACAAGCTAATTTATACCCTATCAAGTTGAAAGCAAGATAATAATTGTTATTGTAGCAATGTTCATTTTACATTACTTACACATAGGTACCAGTTTCCTTTATAGGTAACTTATTTTTCAAATAATAGTGTCTTTTATCCCCAACCGTAAGAAATGCGGGCTTATTTCTACCCGTGTAGTGTAATCCTCGGCGAAAATTACAAAACGTACCATTTTATTGGTAGACCTTTACCACGCTAAAAGAAAATAAACTTCAACTATAACCCCGAGACCAGATATTAGTAGTATATAATACTCCCACGAACAACTAACAAACTGCAGAATGAGTTCCGAACATTTACACTGGATTATGGAACTAACTTGTTTCTTGCATTTACATGAAAAATCCTTCTATACATTATATAACACAACTAACTAATTACAGTAGGTACTAAAGAAATGACTAACTAACTATACAAATATTTTCAATAAAACAAAAGGATACTTTGGCGTCGAAGTACTCGTCACAATCGCTGTCATCCGGAAACGTGCCCAGAAGACTGGCAGCCTTGCCACGTTGAATGGCAATGCTAATTCTTTGGCCAAAGAACGAGCCAGCCTTCTAGTCACGTGAAGTGTCGTTGGCGAGAAGTTTCCGTACTTGAAAAACTGCTTCTTAATAAATCCCTTTTCATTAATTATGTTACGATTATGTCGGATATGAGGAAGTTTACTGCATTGCGACACAATATTTACAAAACGGCAAATGTAAACACGATTCACATTTTAAAGTCTGTACAATTATTTTCGTGTTATCCCGCGACTTGCGGGAAAAGGGTGCGTTTGTTTGAATAAATGCGGACTCTCTTAGTATTGAATAAGAAAGTAGGTATATAGTTACATTGTCAAGCTAATTTGATGCACTTGGTGTCCAAACACAAGCGTAGGACGCTTGTTGATGAAACGTGTGGTAACAAAACTGTTTGTTTGCACTAGTACTTTAAAACCGCAAATGTTACCTATGTTTATTATTAGATAATGCATTCAATTTACAATTTTTTTAAGTCAAAATTTAATTCAGTAAAAGACAATGCTTGGATTTGACATCTTTACTTTTCTTAAATAAAACTCATCCAAAAAATGCGGAGGAAAAATAAAAAATACATCAGCTGGTCTCTTCTTTAAAAATCTCACCATTAAAACATAGTTGAAGTGGGCAGTCATTCCATACCTAATCTATCATCTTTCTAGGTCAAAGTCCAAGTTCCAAGTTTCCAGGTCAAGTTCCATTTTGTTTCACTTTTGTTATTATTAATTAGTAATAGATTTCTATTATGTACAACCTGTTTATTCATTTAAGACAGTCATAGGTCATAGGTGAGTGGTCCAATGGAGGGTAAGCCTGGTGATCTGTAATACCTACAGGTTTTACTTACAACAGACACCAGTCTCTATTAAGCTTTACTTTGACTTTGTACTGTGTCTGTGAGTTGAGAGCATTATGTTTTTATATATATATGGCATCTTGCAGGTCAACCTAGGAGGTTGTCGGTTGCTTAACCGAGCTTGCCTGTGGTTACCTTAATTAATTAAGGCCTCCAGCCAGGGCTTATAAACTTATAAACTAGGTGACTACATGCTAAGGGCACCCCTTGTGGGGTACGGACCTCGACTTAGGGCGTCGCTGGGCGAGGGCAGCAACGGACAGGCTGGATCGGAATGTATGAGAACAAAATAAATAATATTATATAATAGGTCTAGATATATAGCATGGGTGCATAATTTGACTGATAGAAATAAAAAAAATATTTATATAAAAATGACTTTAACTGTCTGTATACTAAACGGCAATTTCATACGTACAGACCTAATAATAGAGGTTAAAGTATGAAATTGCCGTTTTATAGTATTAGGTACTTCGAATTGACATAGAACCTCCATGGTTTTAGATTTTTGAGTGAAACTTTTTTCACGTGGTATCTATGAAGTTCTTCTTTTAATAAATGTGCAATATTTGATTATCTACTTTCAGTTGTTTTCTTTATTCAGCATTAGACAAGAAAGATGGATAATTTGAAAATTCGAGTTATTTTTGAATAAGAGTTCCGACGCGGAACTAACGCGGCAGAAACAGCTCGCAATATCAATGTTGCGTTTAAAGAGGGGACTGCTAATGAACGCACCGTGCGATTTTGGTTTAAACACTTTCGTGATGGAAACTTTGATTTGAAGAACGAACCACGTGGAAGACTACCCACACAGGTAAACAACAATGAATTGAAAGAGATGGTGAAAGCCGATCCGAGCCAAACTACCCAGGAATTAGCGGCATGGTTTAACGTTAACTTATCAACAATATTGACTCATTTGCGTCAAATCAATAAAATAAAAAAAATATGAGAAATGGGTGCCTCATGATTTGACTGATCTGCAGAAAGAAACGCGTGTTGAAACTTGTGTTGCCTTGTTGGATCGATACAGAAATGAATGAATATTGGATCGAATTGTGACATGTGATGAAAAGTAGATTCTTTACGATAACCGTAAGCGAAAAATGCAATGGCTCACCCCACGCCAAACGCCGCAACAGTGTCCTAAAGTTGCTTACCAATAAAAAGGTAATGGTAACTGTTTGGTGGTCTCAGCGTGGTGTTATTCACTATAGCTTTCTCCGATCTGGTCAAGCAATAACGGCAGATGTCTACCGTGCGGAACTCCGTACAATGATAGCAACACTAGCAGTGAAACAGCCCTGACTCATGAATCGATCTTCACCATTATTGCTCCATGATAACGCGAGACCTCATACAGCACGAGAAACCGTTTTAACTCTACAGGAACTGCAATTAGAAACCATTCGTCACCCTCCGTATTCGCCAGACCCTGCTCCAACGGACTACCATTTTTTTCGTGATTTGGACAAAGTTCTACGTGATAAAAAGTTTTCTTCTCAGAAGGCAGTACAAAATGCTTTCACACAGTTTGACGAATCTAGATCACGAGAGTTCTATCGCAAAGGCATAAATTACCTTCCTATTAGATGGTAGAAATGTATAGATAATAATGGTAATTATTTTGATTAAATAAATATTATTATGTTAAATAAAAAAAAAAAGAATTTCAATTTTTCAGTACAAATCGGCAATTTCATACTTTAACCCCTAATATTATTATATTCCACCTTATGCTATGGACTGACACCATTGACAGCTCACTTCAAGCTCGCTTCACTCACGTATTCACGGTGAGATTACAGAATAAATCGGCAAATCTCGACCATTTTCTGTTTCACAACAAAGGTATAGCCAAATTCGCGGATCTTGCTTCAGTATCGATAGACAGCCCATCCATCGCTAAGAAGCGTCACTAATTTATATTATCCGAAAAAAAAGGCACGTTAAGTCTCTTAATTTCGTTCATCACGCTCAACGAATCTGTCAGAGGCCAGATAAAAAATTAATAATATTTTTTTTCAACAATTTCTATTTACAACAGTTACGAAGTTATGTATATAACATATAGAACTTCCTTGATAAGTCAAAAGCGGTAGGCATCCTAAAGGAAGTAATAAGATGGGGATTTATAGAAAAAGAACCATTGATCCATCTCGGACATTGGTCGGGTTTCCTGACCTAGGCCGCCTTACAAATAGGATCTAGTTTTCCCCGGGAGATGTGGGAACCTCGGAGTCTATTTATGTGCTCAAGATGGACACTGTGCGCTTTAATTTAAAAGAGACCATGACCTCGGAGTTTGTTTTGCATTTCATTTCAGGTATCAGTCAGCCAGGAAATGCCCGCGCCATCTAGTTTTAAAATATTGACCATCAAAATATTGAAGGGTAAAAGGGTCTTAAAAGATCTACATACAGAAATAAACATAACATTTCATTTTATAATACTCTAGAAGGCAAAATTCTCAGCCTTCAACTGACATTAATCTCAATCACGAAAAAATCATTGATCAGTGTTGTTATTACAGTTTCGAATCAGTTTTTTTTTTATATTCTTCAGTTAAAATTCAAATACACTTCAGATTTGGCAAAGCAACAACAAAAACCTGAAACTCCCCACAATTTATGCATAAAACTGCGACCATTCACTAGAAAACAACCATATGCACTTTGCATGTTCTTACAAAATTGCTGCACTATACTTGGGTTAACGACCCATGGCCGACTTCTAAACACTCCTCTACAGAATCCGGACCACCTTTTATATTTTGCTAATAGCATGGCCACCGACCTCGCAGCCACAATGTATGAAAGATGAGATTATTACGAAATATGTGGGCTAGGCACACTGCCCTATTTAGTGGGAATTTTTGACGGAATTTTACCGTTTTGTTCGTGAGAATGTTGGTTATTAGTAACATGTTTTACAAGTTCATATGTATTTGAGAACGTTGTAGTAAGTGATCTGATGTAGTAAAGAAGAAAAAGATGACCCCGGTCGTGAATGTTAAAGGTAACCGAGATATCAGTATCTATCTCGAGATCGTTACATAATAGACTCGCCCCCTATTACATGGGAATTGAACATATGTGGCTAAATTCAGGGATTACAGCTGGTCGATTCTGTAATAATCTCACCGTGAAAATTTAGGTGAAGTGAGCTGGCATTCCACCTGATGCTAGGGATTGACACTATTGACAACTCACGTCAACCTCACTTCATCAAAATTTTCACGGTGAGATTCACGCCCCTAGCCGCCGCAGGAGACACCCTGGGCGTCGGGAATCGCAAGCCGATTTCCGGCTACCGTAGGCGCGGGCTTGCGGACGGCGAGCAATGGGCAGCTCGCCATCCGATAAAGACCAGGCCCGGGTCGACGGCGTGTTGTGATGTCAGCATCTATGACGGGGTCCCCTAGGGCCGATGCCTGCCAGGGTTGCTGGAAAGTCCGAGAGGGTTACCGTTGCCCCTGGCACAGGCAACTGAAGGAACACGGGTGGGTTTTAGTCAGTAAGAGTCTGACACGCCCTCCCGCTCCGCCTAGAGCGGGAGAAGTTATTTGATGATTAGGTACCAACGCCCAAAAAAAAAAGGCGTATTATTATGTTATCTTGAGATCATTTAATATAACATAACTAGAAAATAAGCGTTTTATTTCTGAATAAACCTAACAGAGACCGTTGATTTATAATGTCCCAAAAAACACAATCTTTATCACCTAAAAGTCCTACAGTTAAATTAAATTGGCATATCAGTAATGCAGCACACGTTGGTCCCACTATTCAAATAAAATTAGACCTGGACCTGAATATGAATTGCAGAAAAACTTAAAGATCGTTATTGAAAAGGGGTACGTAGTCCCTACACACTGAAACTCTTTTCACAGGCATTTTCATTTCAATTTTGTTTGAAAATGGACGACCCGCAGTAAGCTTGCCCAAATGTTTTCTTAAGTAAAGGTCTTTATTACGTGTAGCTGTTGTAATCTGATATTGAGCCTCCCTTCAGGATTTATGACACTGAAACAACATTCACCCTTCACTAACGCTGTGTACATATTTCTTTGTGACAGAAATTATGTTCGTTTTATGGGGGATAGATAATAGGGGCCTGAAAACATGGCCTGGATTCTTTTTATTAGAATATTAAAATTGCAGAGTAGCAAGCTCTCAAAATTTGATATTTAAGTTTAAGTTTTGAATAGAATTAGGCTTTGTAGAATCTGTTTAAAATATTTTAAAAGATAACGAGCAAATATAGATTTATGCTTCGAAAAAAAAAGAAATGTATACCAAATTACTATAGGTAATTCATGTTGCATTATTCGATCATATTCACAATGATCTAGAACTCTTCAGAAAATAAACCGCTATGAATAGGCCGAAATAAACTAAATGAATAAACACAACTCATTATTAAGATTTCCGAAACCCTTTGCTTATAAGATATATATTTCTAACAGAACAAGAAAAGGCGCTTATAGAAACAAATGGAAGTTGTTTTCAATATTTCATAGATTTCGATTGTTTCAATAACTTACGTCTGTCAGAAAGGCGATAGAATCTGCTTTGCTGGCAAATGGACAAAACTGAATTCGGGTTTTAGGTAATATTTTATTTATCTTTACTATATCTACTTACGATAACGTTTCTATAGAAAGGTGTAACATTCATGTAGATAACATTTTTTGCAACGAATATAGTCAACCTCGTAAATTTTGTTCTTTATCACGTTTGACCAACCAATAAGCTTGAAACTATCTAACTGTTATAGTACTTTTATCTCACAAAGCGACGCGCGCTTTACTTGTGGTTACCAACTGTACAAACACGCTATTAATGTGTGCGTTAAGACGAGTAGCCTCAGCACGCACAGGCACGCACACACACACACTTTCAACTTTGCCATTGAATAAGTTTCTGCGCTTACACACACATTCATAGCGTGTTTGTACACTTGGTAAGCACAAGTAAAGCACGCGTTGCTTCGTGAGTTTAAAATACTTTACATAAACAATTAGAAAAATAGTCGTTATGGTAATAAAGCAAATACGGGGTCGGCTGATCTATCCCCTTTCCCATTGGTTTAAATGTGTTTCCTTCAGGTACCTACATAACTGTTTTTTTCCACACACATTGTTTTTCAAACAATATCAAATTTAAAGGACCTTGCTAGTAGGTATATATTTTAGTATAATATGTGGTTGCGAAAGTTTAACTTCTTTGAAAATATTCATGCTTAACTTTGAGCTGTTTTCCACAGACGCGAGGCGCTCTTGGCACGATATCATGCATTCAATATGACCTTTGTTTTGTCACAGTTCATAACGTATGCATCTTCTAACATATTGGGGAAAAATATTCAGTGCGTTTATTTCTTTTCATCTTAATAATGATATTCGTAGTAATTTCGTGAATAAACCTCCATCGGAAAACAACGCATTGAGAACGGTGCAATTCAAAAGTAGACTTCGAAAATTATTAATAGATAAAACGTACTACAGTGTAACTGAGTTTTTAACGGACAAAACTTTTTCTGAATACCGGTAATTTTTAATTAATTAATTATTAATTTACATAAGGAATGTTACATATTATTATCTATGACATGGAATTTTAATGTATGTTTGTTTATTTATGTTCGACCACGATTTTTATTCTTAACTGTTAATGACAATTTAAATTTTTAACCATTTTATTTAACGTAGGTAAATTATATATTGTTATAATTAAGTTAATGTTTTAATGACAATTTGAATTTTAATAATTTTATTTATTGAATGTAAGAATTAATTTAATGTTTTAATGAGAATTTAAATTATAACAATTTTGTATAATGAAAATGTTTGCATGCCGAATGGTGAAATATGGCAGAACTCTGATTTATACCTACTACTATCTACCTATGTGTTACCCATATTTGCAAATAAATGATATTCTATTCTATTCTATCGTGTTTAATAGTGGTCATTCTTTAATTATTCATTCATTAAATTCTTCTAATGAACAAAACTTATGTCCTATATAACATGTCCCGGAATCGACTTACACCACCAAATGGCGTTTGTATTAGAATAATATGTTACAATCATAATATTCATAATACATACATTTTAAATACATTGATTTTAATACATTTTTTTTTTCTTTACTTACACCTTTTTACATAAGTAATTATACAACGACGTGAATATTTTCTGTAAAAAATCTTTTACTATTTTAATTATTGTGAATGTGAGGACTTTAGGGGTCATTGTTTCAATGTTAATCACGGTCTGGCAGTTTAAGTAGTTTATGCGGCCTACCCAAATGTCTTTCTTTGGTATTGTTCGTCGAATCGTTGAGCTCCTTAACTTCTGAGTTGAGCTACACGATTACTGACTGGACTGGAATGCGTGCACTTACTGGACAGGTCTACTCAATCTATGTGGTTCTTTCCTCAAATGACCATTTCAGACATCAATCTACATGATCTTCACATAATCTGACCAAAATCATGTCTGGACTTTAAAAGAGACTGTGACCTCTGAGTTTGTTTCTTCTCAGAGTAGCCATCTGACAACATCAACAACAACAACCACAACAACATCAACTACAACATCATCTAGTTTAAAAAAATATGATAGACGTTTATAAGTGTTTGTATAAAGTACTTACAGAAATAAAATCATTTAATATACACTGAATTGTTACTATTATTTATGAAACATTGGTGCCGATTCTCTTGTTACAAAATTCTCTAAACTAGACTAAAAATCACCAAAATTTAGTTTATTCCCGTCAAACGACGATTTCCCATTCTGAAATTGACTAAAGTGACACAACTTAACCAAATTTTAGTTTGACAGCACTAAGATGGCATTGAGATTATAATTTAGTGAAAATGGCAATTTTGCTATTCTGAATTTTACGTTTTTCACCAAAAATTTTGATTGTCGTAACTAAATCTGCCTGTTTTTAAATCGCGATTAAAAAGGTGTGGAATAAAATTAATTGTCATGAACTAAAATTCACACCAACACCTCGACTTCAGATGCAAAAACAGTACTGTATCTTTTTTTCTTTTCTTTTGCTTAATCTCGAAAACGGTGTGTCCTATCGCAAAAATAATGAAAATTTTGACCCCCTTTATAAAACTCGTAAACCTCTAAAATACAGTGTTGGTAAAAAAAAAATTTTTTTTTCTTCATATTTTCCATATAAAAAGTGAAAAATTCCATACAAAACATGTCGAGTCTGCAAAATAATGCGCACCTCCGGCTCTAAAAAAAACCCACGTGGTACGGCAAACAAGTACCACGTGGAGTCGCAATTGACAAATTTGATTTTAGATGTGACAAAATTATTTTTAAATTTAGAGATTTTATTTTGCAGAATAGCGTTAAGATTCTCATAGCCAAAAGTAAGAAGTTTTAGTGATAGTTTAGTTAGTTTAGTTCGGTGTACAACAGAATCGGCACCAATGTTTGTTTATTGATTAAATTAGTTACACTGATTGTGAGAGCAAAATAATGGTCACATTGCGAATCTACGCATGAACACAGTCACACACTTCGTCCATTTTGGTATTTTTTTTACTGTACAACGGAAGTCTGACCGTAATTTACGTACTTTTAATTATTTCTGGGATAAAAAATACATAAAAATGAAAAAAATTGATTTAGTAAACGATTCAGAACAAACTACTTTTGTAATGTGCATTTATTCATGATTATGTGCAGTTACATATTGTATTAAATTAACTTCCCAAAAAAAATGTATAAGTACCTCTAACCTTATTTATTTTTATTGTAATTACAATTCCAATTGCCAATCCATCGATCACCTCTCTTGACTTATGTAATATCCGATATTTTTCATCCAAGTACCCATTAAATTCCCCAGTCACCACGGTTAGGTTATACGTGATCTGAATTAACGATTATAACCCTTTTTTCTATAAACTTGTGTGCACACTGTACACCAATACCTTCACCGTGAATGACAGGGGAGGAGTCTTGGAAAATATGTGTTCTTTAAAGGAGAGAGGTTCTTCAAACTTGATAGGAATAGAGCAACTGTGACTGAACTGGGCGTGTTTTGAGTCCGAAAATTGTAGATTGTTTGTTGATTTCATAAAA
This sequence comes from Brachylomia viminalis, assembly GCA_937001585.2. Classification (NCBI taxonomy): domain Eukaryota; kingdom Metazoa; phylum Arthropoda; class Insecta; order Lepidoptera; family Noctuidae; genus Brachylomia; species Brachylomia viminalis. Next base: position 20,870,309 of record OW443299.2, read on the forward strand.
CGGCCTGGTGCCGCTGTGGTATTATGATATTTGTGGTGATATTGATTTGGCTGTCATATTTATTTATTTTATCACTTTAAGCATACGAATGTACAGAAGCGGACTTAAAGCCATAGGCATTTTCTACCAGTCAAACTTTGAGTGATGCAGAGACAAACAGTGGTAGGTGCAATTTATATAAAAAATTAGGGACAAAATTTTTTAAATATAAAGACACGCATAAACTTATTAAGACTATAAATATAATACATATACCAATTATATATATATATATATAAGCACAAATAAATGCACATAAATACACGAATATACTAAAACAAATCAAATGTAAATGTAATGTTTATTTTATTTTACACGTCAATATTTTGAAAATAGATGCCGCCGGCATAAATTAATCATATGGTAAAATGTATAAGCTTATAAAAGGCGCAAAAAAGTTGCAATGTTTTTAGGACAAATAAGACAAACAATGAGAAAACACTGTGTACACTCACACAAACCGCTGTGACGATACTGCCAGCTTCAGCTGCATTCGTGGATCTTTGACAGTCGTTACTGGTCAGACAACCCGTCTTACCAAGGAGTATAGTGTTACCCAGTAACTGGGTTGTTAAGGTCAGATGGACAGTCGCTCCACGTAAAATACTGGTATACTGTAGCATCCAGTTAGACTGGAAATCAACCCCAAAAAGTGTTAGGGCAAGGCTAGGCAGATGATGATAATATTTGGTTAGTCTCATTTTGGCTCCCTCAAAGATGTTAAGATTTTTGTTTTGTTAGTAAAACGTACAATATTTTGTACGTTTTACTAACAAAACGAAAAGAAAAAAAGAAGAAACCAAAATCTGTGAAACTTATGAGATAGATGAATGTAAACAGTATTGAAAACCTATTGATAACTACGGTAGTCATCTTAATGATTTTTAGGAAAATTACAGAACTCATTTGTTTCTCAAGAAATTCGAATTTAATTTCCTTTAAAATTAGTTTTATCTTTGAAGATAGAGACCAAAGGGAACCGTTTCTCTGCAGCTTAATGTTAATCAACAAAGATATACAGGGTAATCGTTTCCGTGTCGACGTCCCTGCCAGCCTGTGTTTATGTTATTTTTCTTCTTTTAAACTTTGGCTTTTGGACCTATCCCCAAAACCTGCTAATATAAAATTAGTTTTTAAGTTCGATTTTTTACTTTTGTTACAATAAGCTAAGAGCAGAGTTTATAATCTGTTTAAGTAACTCGGGCACTGCGTGACCGATGATTTAAAAGATGATTTTAATATGGAGAGGGAACGCAGAGCGGTGTCAGTTCGGGCGAATATGTTGGCTCGCAGATTCTCCCGGTGTACAGACGCAGTCAAAATTACCTTATTTAACGCGTATTGCACTTCACTGTACACGGGGAGTCTGTGGGCTAACTACACGCTACGGGCGTACAATGCTCTGCGGGTCCAATTTATTAATGCGCTCAGGGCGCTGTTACGGCCTCCACGTTTCTGTAGCGCATCAGCAATGTTTGCTGATGCACACATAGATGGCTTTGCAGCTTTATGGCGCAAAAAGACCACGTCATTCATTAGTCGGTTGCGTGGAAGTCGCCACAGCATCTTGAGTGCCATTGCTGCTAGGCACGATTGTCCCCTGATATGGATGTTAGTGCAGCGTACCAAGTCCCTGCTTACTATTTTGTATTAGTTTGTGTCTCATGTATGGATCAAAGTTATCTGAATAAATAAATTTTATTATTATTAAGCTAGTTTAATTTTTATGGTAACCTTTTTAGATAACATCACGGCTTTGGTCGGTAAGCAGTTATTGCAGAATTGTTCTCCCAATGATACAAGTATACACATTCTAAGCTCTACTATAAATCGTAAAGAAAAAGGTTTCTCTTCACAAAACACGTAATAATCTATTCAAAATCGCAATTCATTTTCCAGCCCTGTGTGCACAGCCCAAGCGACCTTTAGACCTGAATATAGCTCGCCCTTGAAACTTTTAAAACCAATTGCGTTACAGCATTGAAATAAAACTAAGCATTTTCAATTTCATTCGAATATACTGAGTCTGATTTTTGCACTATAATCCGTATAGGATTAAAGTGCAAAAATATTCACATTTCTATGACATATTTGGTCCTAAATCGAGCTTTGAAATTGGTTTTCTGTCAATAGATTTGGATAAAAGGACATAATCAACATTCGTTTATTGTTGACTTCACAGGCACGTAATATAAGGTGTGATCAAAAGACTTGTATGAAACCTTTAGTATGTAACCCGTTTTATAGTTATACGGTCAAATTTCTCCAAATAATTTTAAACCTTATTTTGAATGTTAAGTTCAAAATCGAATGAGAACATTTGACAGTTTGTGGTAGCTTGACCTGATGATGTGTGTACTTTTGCATATTTGAATGGAGTTTGGTTCTTTTTCTATGATTCTTTAATCTTTCTTTAAACTTAAAGTCAAAGCTTTATTTCAATTAAACCACTTACAGATACTTTTGAATTGTCAAGGGGTCGGTCAGTCAGAAAGATGAAGCTAGTTGCCCATTCCAAAGCGTAGTAGGATGGATCAATACTATGGAGAAGAACGGGCAAGAAACTCCATGTGGTCTTTGAAATCAAAATATTGTTACAAAACATTGTTTACATCATTCATGTTGAAATTATACATGTGATAACGATGTAGAAAGACGTGCACGTTAAAAGCGTGGGTAACAAAAAGATTAAAAAAAACTAATTAATAATATAACCATGGCAGCTATGAGATGACCAGACCCAAATGACGGCACCCGTACACGAACTTGATCCGCACGGATAAGCACAATTCAGCTTAACCATTTTGAAGGTAACTCAAAGATCCAATACACACGCCACTATCAGCAAGACATTTGAGTGAGCATGACATACTCAAATCCAAATCAAATTAATTTAAATCGTTTATTGCAATCCACAATGTACTATTACAGGTGGTAAATAAAAAATAATAGAATCAATTATGGACCCTGTCGGGCACAGCAAATTTTTAAATAGGTAGAGAGAGGAAGAGCGCTTTATTAATTTTCCTTGTTAATAAGTTAGGATTATTTTTATCCTATGTTAGGTATTTATATTTCCATTCATTCACTTATTCTATTAATATTTTATATGCAGGTACATCTTCTCTCAGCCGCCAGGGCCCATAGCATTCTTCTTAATCTTTCAAAGTCATATAGCATTCTTTAACCGACAACGTAGATATCACACGAATAATATGTAAAGTTTAAGACGCTTTTATCAACTTCATGTAATTTTATCTTTTGTCGAAGTTTTAATAAAAGTCTTTATTACACTTCGTCATGAGCTTCATATTTGAAAACGACTTAATGGTAGACTGTTACTGGTAACTGAACAATGTTAAAGTTTTAGCACTCATTCGTCGCTCCACACTTTTTAACGACTTTTACTTAGGCAGAATTTTAACAAGTAGGTAATATAATAGTGATGTATATTGATTTTTTTAGAATTCTTGGTACTTAGTACCTAATCTACTTACCAAGCCTCATGTGCATCACATTTTCCGTCGATGTCATCATTCATTGAATGAGAATGAAAAATGTTTATTTCGGAATACAAAACAAGAAAAACATTCACCAACCTCCATAATAAGTGTATTTAGCACACGAAAAAACGTAGCTATCTGTATGCTCCTAGCCATAAAAGTTAAGTTAGCTTTCTCTCCATAGAACATTCAAAAATCCAGGCTTACAAACTTCTGGTCCGTTAGGTCGAACACCTATTACCGAATATTTGGTCTTGAGTAATATGTAGTGACAAGGGTTGAGAAAGGTATGCCTTTTATTTCGGTCATGTGTAAAATATGAGTCAAACGCGATTAACTGTAAGGATTTATAAAGAAAAGTGTTTTGAGCATACGCCGCGAAATGTAAAATTTTATGCCTGTCGGAATAATAAGGTGATATATAAAATCCTAAATAAATAACCGCCACAATATATTATTATCATAATCTTTTCAATAATGAGAACTTGTAGGGTGAGCCAACCCATAGATGAGGAAATAAAATAAAATAATGTTGTTACTTTGTGGTACAAAGGCTCCATCTTTATTGCTTGACTAAACATACACACAACAACAACACTATTCATAGGATGAATAGCGTATAGCGTATGAGTAGCGCATAGTTTATCTCGTAAAGTTAAAAATTAAAACAAAAATTGAATACAGTCCAGAACTAAATTCAGATACCAAAACCGTTGCACTCATTTGAAAAAAAAAACTCAATACAGTTCGATCCGAATTCAAAATTAATCGAAAAAAAAATCACATACACAGAGAAACTGCTTTTATCAACCTCCACGAGCATTTCCGCTATCGACAAACATCGCATTTGAGTACAAAGTTGGCGTTTATAAATCAGCGCAGTATGTAACCGCCAGAAGTTGCCGCCTGCTCCTGACAAGACAGGCTCCTTCAACTTTTGAACTGGGGATTTGTCTTTTGAAAACCCACCGTTTGGCGTTGTTTATGTGTGTTTTTTGCATTTGTATGGTTGAATATGTTTTAGGTTACTGGTTTGGAGTTGTTTATTGGGTAGTGCTGATTGTGATATTGTTTCTCCTGGTTGGGGTGACTGCATGATTATGTCATCTATGTAGCAACAAGCAGTTTTTTATGAATTTCGCTAACGCATGCAGAAGATTAATTTTCAGGAAAACCAAATTGCATTTTACTTTTATGCCACAATGATTGAGCTATATTGCTAAAATATGAGAGTACAAATTGCTGGCTCCTAAAATGAAAGAAACACAAGAATTTGGCAATATGCCTTAACTAAATCTTAATTTAAAAAAAATATCCTTGTGTTATTCCAATCAAGAAACAAAACTCTCTCATAAGCCATTTGAGTTTATTTGTAATCTAATTAAAAGCCCAAACAAAATTTGATCCCGCTCAAACAAACGACCGGTACAATTTGAGTACAATCAACGATAAATAGTTTATTGCTTTTAAAAGCCCAAATAGAATTTCATTTCTGAGTTGTTCTACGGAACTAAGACGTCTGATATTAAATTGAATCTACATCGAATCGGCGTCAGAAATGAGTTCCGAGACGGCCTTCGAGATGTAATATTAACATAAAAGTGAAACGAGACTTATATTAAATTAAATTCTGGACATCTGTCGTACACTCTGGCGTAATACGGAGAAAGATTCAGCATTAATGAATATTTGAATTAATAATTCCTTATTAGAATTAATCTGTAATTAATGTTGAATGAAGGAATTTTGTCAAAATTTTATAAGTTCATGTAGGTCAGCGAAAGATTTGTTCTAGAAACCTGTCATTATGATTTATAATATAAATGAAACAATTGACTGAAAAATCACACAACCTATAAAACTACAGTTTTTAGCATCACTCAACATGTCACCAAGGTGAACCATGAGTCAACATAGTGCACCATGTTGACTCCCGCTTTTAGTAACCAAGTATCAAACATAATTAATTCCCAACTTCCACCGTCATTACATTTCCCCGAACAAGCTTTCGCTCGCGACATCCCCCTTATTTATAGCTGCTTACGTCAGCAACGTTAAAAAAAAAAACTAGTCTTCTGTGTTACGACGTTGACGTTCCAATTTCCTTGATCCTTCCTACATAATAGAGTCAGTAGAACCGACACTTAATTTCCAGCGAGCCGGCGACGTATTACTTACGTGAAACTATGAATAAATTCAACTGTTTATTCACTGCTCATTACTTGTTTATAATAGGATGAAACTGGAAGGTGAATACTTGAAAAAGGGAAATATTATACTGATTCTCTAAAAGCTTATTGACCTTCTAATGATCGACACTTTTTCAATTAACAAGCCTATAAAAACTTTTGATAATTGAGCCTCTTCTTAGCTTTCTGGCCTTTTCTCACAATTGGTCGCAGTAACTAAGGTAGGGCACCCCGACCAATTGGTTAAGGTTAGGTTAGAATGTTGGTCGCTGTTACTTGGCCATTTAGCCATTTTAAGGTCCCTAAATATAAATTATTTGAGATCCTGTTATTAGAGTGTTCAATTAGTTGTTTATGCAATTGTTGTATAGTAAGGGGTATTAAAACTCGAATGTGGGTTTAAATAAAAAAAAATAGTATCACATGAGTAGACGCATGATATGAATCCTCTAAAAAAGATTCTGAAACCATTAAACGTTGTAAGAACCCTACGTAAATTATAAGTTTTTTTTTATTAGTAGCTGTAGTAGTGTAACGCGCGTGCACGACAATGTTCTTTTTTTGAAATTCATAAAGATACCACGAATTGAGTAGTGAGAATGTAGCTGTTTGATAAGTAAGGATGGGATCGAGATTCGTTTGGGTGATATATATTATGGTTACTATGACACTGGTTGTTTTAATTTTGGCAATAAGCTAACTGTTTCAGAAACTTTCATAGAGGATTTATTATAGCATGGGTGTAGATAAATTACTTAAGAAGCGTAAAATGGGAATTATAAGAGGTTCGATTAAATACAAGCCTTTAGAAAAGGTCATAAATTGCTTCTGACACAAAACTCAGATTGAATATTTTGGTAATTAGGACTGTTTTATTGGTTTTTAATCAATCATGGTTGTTTTCAAACAAGATAAAACGGTGAACTTAAAATACCGTGTTTCTTATCCTTGTTTTATTTTTATTACGTGAAATACAAAATTCTCTGACTTTTTATTATTTTTATTAAACTTTTAATGACATTGATAACCCTAAGCTATACCGCCCATTGTGTCACCCTTGTGTAAAATGTCTGCATTTATATCTGTAATTTATATCGTGTATATAATATAGACTATTCTATTATAAACTACATTAAGGCAAATATATCTAAGTAGATGCATTTTACTAATACAGACACTTGAAAAAGTGCGCAAATATTAATATTAGTAAACTCGACAGCCACTTGATACTGTGCACTGTGCTACTTATCATTCCTCAAACGTTCTAAGAGTCAACTGGGAGCAGCGGGTAATATATTATTTTTCTAACTTGATGGGGTTGCAAGCTATCATAATACTGCACTGTCATAATCTATAAATAATGACTTTATGGATTTTACTGACACTTAAATACGTTTTTTGGGACAAAAATAATCTTTAAATTAACTATAACTGCACGAACGATTTCTTACGAATAGGAATAATATAAAAACCTTGATAGGCATTAAGGTTTTTATAGGACTCGAGGGACTACATTCGTTCTTTAAACACAACTAGTGAAATGCTGACCATGTAGGTAAAGATGTTATCTTCTTTCTGATTTTTTTACTTTTTTATAAAAATATTTAGCCAAACACCTTATTGGTCAGGTCATAGTTGCATAACGTGGTTATATAATAAATCTATACTTATAATTATAATATTATATAAATGGTAGTCTTATTTATACTAATAATATAGCTGAAGAGTTTATTTGTTTGAACACGCTAATCTCTGGAACTTCCAGTCGGATTAGAAAAAATATTTTTGTATTTGATAGCTCAATTTGTAATGAAGGCTATAGGTTGCTTAATATCACACTATACGCTTACAACTTAGAAGCCGAGCAAAAACAAAAACATCAGAAAATTCAGAAAAATTCAGATGTACTTTCTGGTGTACAATAAAGTATATATTATTGATTTATATATTATTCTTTATTGTACACCACAAAATACATAACAAAAAATAAATCGAACACTACAAAATATACAATGGGCGGCCTTATCGCTTTCTGCAATCTCTTCCAGGAAACCTTGGAATGGACAGTGATTTGCCTGGACATAAAATGGGGCTGTCGTTGGTGCAAATAATAAGTACACAATACACTAAAATAGATACCTACATATCCTATATATATATATAGAGATATACATATCCTTTTTTCCTTTTTTATGTTTTGTTTCAGAAATCATCAAATAACTTCTCCCGCTCTGGGCGGAGCGAGAGGGCATGTCAGACTCTTACTGACGAAAACCCACCCGTGTTCCTTCAGTTGCCTGTGCCAGGGAGATATACGTATCCTAAATAATAGATTGTATTAAGTAAAGTAAGTAAGAATTGTATTAAAATACGCTGAGCGAAAACGAAGTAATGGCGTAGGCATGCGATGCGATGCGACGAGGTAGGTAGGGAGAGCAAGAAATTTTACACGGACGAAGACGCGCACAGAAGCTACTGATAATACACCCGCGGAAAAAGAATACAGGTCAGTACGTTAAACTAAAATCACTCTTAAAATAATATCGCTAGTGGCATAAATTAAACTGTATGTTGTAGATAGATTACTAGTTAATAAAACAACACCAAATGTTGGAAACATTTATAAAAATTACATAAAATTCAAAATGAAAATAATTTTTACGTTGAAAAAATAATGGTTGGTACCTTACACAAAACAAAAACGAACTTTAAGACAAAATTAATACTTTGTATTGCCTCCACAGGCTCTTCTTACAGCTGCCAGGTGATTGGGCATGCTGTTTAATAGGTTTCTGATGCGATGTTGAGGGATGTTTTTCCATTCTTCAACTAACGCATGTTTCAGGTCTCGAAATGTAGCTGGGGCGGGATTCCGATTCCTTAAACACCTACAAAGCTCGTCCCAAGCGTGTTCAATATGATTCAGGTCCGGGCTTCTCGCGAGCCAGTCCATGCGATTGATGCCAACGTCCTGAAAATACTCATTTACAATTTTAGCTGTATGTGACCCGGCGTTGTCATGCATGGATATTGAATTTTCACCCGTATTAATGAAATATGGCCTGACATGCTCATTAAGAATTTATTCCACATATCTTTCATTAGTTAGCGTACCATTTTATTTCAGCACTAACTCCGTGCGATTCACTGAAGAGATTCCAGCTCAAACCATAACAGATCCACCGCCGAACGGCACTTCTTGCTCAAAACAAGCCGGAATAAAACGTTCGCTGGAGTAAAATGCCCATCATGTGCGTACTGCATAAATCTGGATTCGTCAGAAAACATTACTGTTGCCCATCCTCCGTTTCCCCATTGTGCGGGTTCGCGGGCTTAACGTAATCTTGCTACCCGATGTTCCCTTACAAGTTCTGGACCATTTGCTATGTGGCGTCAAATTAGCTTCTAAGAGCCACCATACAGTCCGCTCGCTGACGTCGTCTCTACGGGTCTCCCGAAGTTTATGTGATACTTCAACTGCCATGAGGTGCCGACTTCGGAGCATGGTCGTTACAATAAATCGATCCCCTCGAGCCGTAGTACATCTCTTCTAACACATTGACGATACGTGTACATTCTTCTGGTGTAAGCGACATGATAGTAATTTAATAATGATAGTGAAAGAGGACAATGACCGCCTGTTACCGTTTTGATTTGACAGATTGAAAACAATAGCGAAAAAACAAGGAAAAGTAAAACAAGCGTAAATTGAATTTATTAAGTTCTGAATTTATTAATTCCTTAAGTTCTGAGTTGAGCTGCACGGTTACTGACAAATGCGTGCACTGACTGGACAGGTCAACTCAATCTGTGTGGTTCTTTCCTCAAAAGACCATTTCAGACACAAATCTACATGGTCCTCAAAGATTATTATAATATTATTCTAATTATTGTGAATGTGAGAACTATGTCGGTCATTGGTTTTTTTTTATTTATTTTTGTAATTTTCTCAGTTTAATCATGATCTGGCAGTTTGAGTAATTTATGCGGCCTACTCAAATGTCCTTTTTTTGGTATTGTTCGTCGAATCGTTGAGCTCCTTAAGTCTAAGTTGAGCTGCACGATTACTGACAATTGCGTGCACTGACTGGACAGGTCCACTCAATCTGTGTGGTTCTTTCCTCAAAAGACCATTTCAGACACCGATCTACATAGCCTTCACATGATCTGACCAAGATTTTGTCTGGACTTTACCTCTGTGACCTCTGAGTTTGTTTCGGCCTTTCTTCTCAGAGTAGTCAGATAGGAAATACCGACCTCATCTAGTTTTTAAAATACGATTGACGTGTAAAAGTGTTTGTTCAAACCTACCTATAGAAATAAAATCATTTATCATTTATCATTACCAAAGAGGTATAGAAAATTATAACTTCTTATAGATCATATACCTTGTATTCTTATACCTTGTAGATCATTTATGGTTTTATATTTATTTTCTCAGTTTAATTTCTCAGTCAGTTCCTTTTATTTTATAATCTATCAATTGTGTTCTTTTTTTTATAGAATTAATTAATTGTATTGTATTTTGATAATATTTTTTTTTTATTATTTATCTGAGTAATGTTAATCTAGTGGCACTTTTTACTTTTTACCTTATCTTAATTTTGTTAACATGCGGATAATGTAGTGGGCTGCAATATTGTTAATACTACTTATGAGCCTATATTATTATTTGTAATGTTTTTGTATTGTAGCTGTTTATTGTCCCATAATAAATAAAATAAAATATCTTATAATATTAAAATTGTAATATAAAGTTAGTTACATGCATACACCATTAATAATTTGCAAGTTACAGGGATTTTCGTAAACGACCCGTATTATTTGACTGCGAGTTATATTATAACTGAAATCTTGTTGAATATCAGTACATCTTTATCTAACCTTCGGGAGATACAAGCTTACTTTCGGTACGAAAAATGTAACGATACTCACTCCAGTTATCCCGGAAGGCACATTGCCCCAACGATAGATGTCCACAACCCGCTTTAAGAGGGACAAGCTTTTATATAAGGCTTACACTGCTCAGACCCAAAGGAGACCGAAAGTAAACAAGCAATACTTCGATACAGAAGTTAAATGAATCCTCGGGTATATTTTGTCGTACATGTTATTCGGATCACGGTGGTGTCCATGATTTATTCCACGTCACGTTCGCGACTTATCAGTCTCTAGCGGGAATCAGGATGGCTCATATATCCTCCAGCGAAATGGAATGGAACGCTCCATAAAAAACTCTTCCCTTGACGTTCAGTTCATTTTCAAGTATTTTATGTACTTGGAGGAAGGTGAGGCTTTTTGGAGATTAGATTGGATATTATTATGATTTCTCTCTTGATCTAATTCACATGATGGCATATTGTAAGCCAAAACAACAATAAAAGTAGTATCATCTAAAAGGTGGGTAAGACGTTAATATTTTGCTTAAATTTTATGGTATGCAAGAAACTTGCGTCGAGTAAATGGGTCTTTAGTTTTATCAGTTAAGAAAACAAGATACTGAATTTGATTCTGAATTAGGACAAGGATGGTTATTGGATGGTCTCCTTTATAGGATCTGTTCTCAAAAGACTGGTTTCGGTTCCAAAGACAATTACGTAGTTTCGGGAAGCTTAGAAGCATGGAAGTTTACTTAAAGCTATTCACGAATTACAGTGGCGATAGCTTGGTATGTGTCTAGTTCGCAAATAGATTTAGTTCAAGGTTTAGTACTTAAGGAAGTAGGTGAAATATCTAAAATATTATCTTACTCAACATCGTTAAATTCTCCTTTAAAAAGTTTATTCAGATATCTATCTCAACCTAAAATCAGAGATATTTATGTCAAAAATTACACGAAAAAAATGTTCATTCATTTTTTCCACCGCAACGGTTCCTTAAAAAGGCGTTGAAGTAAGTTTTAATATCATGATTTATAATAACTGAGTCTCGAATATTATTTTAACAAGTAAAGGTGACAAAAGTTTTGGAATTGAAAAGAAATACGTACTTCTATTTATTTCTGGAAGTTATTTTCTTATAGAAATAAATTTTGCCGACTTTTGACCTCGGTTTCTATTTCAATAGAGACAAATGCTGTTTTTTTTCTATAAAGAGTATCTACTCATTTAACGGTTCTCAGTAATTCTACTACTTTTACTATATTGAAATCATATTTGCAAATAGAAAGTAAATGTATTATTTATATATTCGTTGAAACGTATATAAAATAATAGAGAGAAGTAGTGTCTATTCTAATTCCAAGAAAAAATAGTTTTTTTCTTGGAATTAGAATAGACACTACTTCTCTCTATTATTTACGGTAACGGTAATTTTATTTCTCAATAGAGATCGAAATAAACATGTATGTTTTGTAGAAACTCTTCAAATACTACTTCAAATAATTACGAAATCTCCAGATATAGGCTCGTTTAAAAGTTCCCAAAGCGAAATACTTTTTCGCCTATCGTTCGCCTGATCGCCTCTATCCGTAAAGCCAGGTAATACAAAACTTTTCCCAAAGAAAATTACTTTCGTACGAAATTTCACCCCTTATCAAATTCAATTGGAAAACTGCTGAATACCGCAAACTTTTCTAAATGAAACTACCTATTGGGTTTAGGTAAAATTTCAAAAGGAGCTATATTTTTTTCTGGAGTAGTTTTTTTTTTTCCATCCTCCGAAATTGGTTTATGCGTGTTGTGTACGGTATGAAAATATGTTTGATTTGGTTTACAGTTTTGAGAACTGTGTCTGTTTTTTTCTTGTTTCATAGATATGGACAGTCGCTAATGAAACCCGCTATTCAAGAGTTTCAGACCCACATTGGATCACACTTTTACTTGAACGACTTGAAAAACGTATATTTATACGAATTTCAGCACATTTTTCAGAACGACTATAGCGACGGGTAGCCCAGCTTTCAGTCTTTATACCATTGTATTTGATGGATCACAGTTTTTTTTTATGATATCGAAATGTTCAAAGGCAAGTAGGTAAGTAGCTGTCTTCTTCTATTCTTATATAAAAAAAAACAATTGCCGTTCGTTAGTCTCACAAAAACTCAAGAATGGCTCGACCGATTGCGATGAATCTTTGGTAAGTTGTGGTGTGTAAGCTGGAGAAGGTGTGAAAAGGCATTGCAACGCATACTGGGCATAAGCTAGTTCTTTATAAGATTTTGAGGTATGATAATTAATTAAAACAAAGAAATTCATCACCATCATTTCAGCTGAAAAACGTCTCTAAATGCAGGTAGAATACAATCTAATGTTTTTAGAATACATACAAACATTGTCACGCTTGTAATCCCCTAAGAGTTGGGCGGGGTTACTTGTAATTCGATATACACCCGTCAAGAGCTAATAGGGGGGCCAAAATGCAACAAATTGAACCCCCATATATGTGACCGAAATTCAACAGTTTTCGGGATATTTGAATTTTAGGGGTTTTTTGATATTTACCCAAAATTTGACATTTAATTCCAAATAAAAAAAAAACTACATATTGAATGGGTACCATTAAAAAATGTTATTGTAGCTGGCACTTCAATTAAGCTATGAACATAATTAAAAGTACTTAAAATACTATTCGACTATCCATATCTAACATCAAGACACGAAAATAATGACTAAAAAGCAACTACAATAAATAAAGTATAAATTTACAACACAGGTATTTTCATCAGAAATATTGTCAACAAAAGCGTTCACTCAAACTTACCACTCACCCAATATAAACAAGTTAGTCTGTAGCGGTATCTACATCGCCACATCCGAACTACGTCACGCAAAATCCTGCATCGCGCAAGCAGAGTTTACCGCGCAACTAGCATAGACACAACGTCCCAACATCAATCGTTGGGCAGTTGCTCACCAGACACGACACCCGTCTGGTCGGAGGATCCTTCCTTTACCATGGGTATGAGTGAACTTTACACCCTGTTCCTCATACTTCTATAAGTCAAAGCAGCACACGGCGAGCCAGCTTGCTGGTTTTACCTAAAACAAGTACTAATTATGGCAAAAAAATGATAACTTTTGAAGGAGCACAACTTTATAATACATTACCGTCCTTTATAAGAAATCTACAATCACTTTCGATGCATTCAAAACTCAACTTAGCCAGCACATAATTGCGGATCGATCACTTCTGGAGAAATCAATGCATTGAATGGGTCACTATTAACTTGTAATACTGATGACGAACTTTTTGTAATGTATATATGTATGTTTAGTATTGTTCTCAAGTAAGTGACATATGTCTTTATTGGGAATAAAGTTCCTTTAAACCGAAACCGACATAATATGTCAACAAAATAATTAAACTATTGAATTTCGGCCATATAATATGGGGGTTCAATTTGTTGCATTTTGGTCCCCCTATCAGCTCCTGACGGATATACGTCGAATTACAAGTAACCCTGTATAGTAACACCCACATTTCGCCAATTATGTTTATAACAACAAATTAATCTACAAAATCTACTAAAAAACACCGAAAATATCTAAACCATTACCTATTCCAACTGAACACCTCACCAATATTTATTGTTACTCGCACAATCTTACATAACAGCATCCTCAGAAAGTTTCATATCTATGATTTATGCTTCGACTTGCGTCAATATTTGGTATCTCTCACAGCCGGATAGGCGTAATAGGTTCAGAAATAGGAATCTATTTTGTAAAGGTATCGCATCTGGGAATATACAGGGAAATAAATTACTGATGCGTTATGGAAAGGTATGGTACGGAGCGAGATGGATCAAGTTTTGATGTTTGAGTTAAGGGTGTTTTCATTTTAATGAAAGTTCGTTTAGCAAATGTTGTCCTCTTTTTACAGGGGTAAATATCCGCGGAATCTATTGACCGCGAGGACTGAAAGCTCACGGCAAACTCACATGACCTAAGTTGTCACGGTGAAACTTTTTACAGAATATTACTACCAACAGGGTATGTGAATAATTGCCTACTTTGTTCAAATGTGAGAAAATAAACTGTGTCCATTTTATAGTGATTGTCGTGTCACATGCTAAATGTAAGCTTTGACATTAATCAATACTTTGTTAATGTAATATTAATTAATTAAGTAAATAAATTCGAAATAAGACCTTTGGGTATGGAACCCTGAAATCTTGAAAGAAGGCGTTAAAGTAACTACAAACAAGTTCAAGACCTACCTACCTACCTAAATAGGTAATTACTTAGTTATTACACAATTACTAAGGTTATTACTTGACAGACAGAACAGAACAGATTTAGTTAGCATATCATCTGACGGTGTCTCTAAGTAGGCTTGCCGAAATCCTATAAATATCATTAAATTATAATAGACTGCACGTCCGGTCCGCTTGGTGACAGGCTACCAAAAAGCTTATGTTCTACCATAAACTGCGGGGTCGCTGCATATCACACTTTTACATTAGCAATGGCTTTCATTTCGACAGTTCAACAACATTCATTGCGCTATTTACGTTCTTGAGCTGACAATTTTTTCAAACATATGAAGCAATGGATTAGCAGTACCCTTCAAAATCAGATTGTGATTGAACGTGTTACGCAATTATCCCGCTGGTCTGTATTACTAAACAATTTTCTATGAGATTGAATAACATAAAGCAGAGATGAGGATTTTGTGTAAATAGACGTATGAAATAATGACGGTATTTTAATATAATAACGGTTTTCAATTTCCAGTTTCACTTAGAGCTTGATAGCATAGGTACATGATCTTCTAAGGTGGTTGCTTGAAACTTTTAATTGTGATATTTCCCATAATTACAATGTTATACTTTTTTGACAGTAGGAGCCTGTAAGCTACTATCAAAAAAACTTGCCGTCCGATAAGGACCAGGCCCGGGTCGACGGTGCGTTGTGTTACACGCGCGCCTCGAAGATATGTCAGCATCAATGACGGGCTTCGCTAGGGCCGATGTCTGCCAGGGTTGCGGGAAAGTCCGAAAGGTTTATCGCGACCCCTGGCACAGGCAACTGAAGGAACACGGGTGGGTTTTAGTCAATAAGAGTCTGACACGCCCTCCCGCTCCGCCCAGAGCGGGAGAAGTTATTTGATGATTTCTAAACTCAAAAAAGGTGTCTGTAAGCAGGTAGGTAGGTACCTATGTTTGTACCTATAATTTGTTTAATAGGTACGTACTTAATAAACAAATTAAAAACCAATTATTTAGCTTTCGTTTGAAACCGATACAATATTCCCTTTTCTTTGCAGAAAAATAAACTGACAGAGAACTAAAAAGTTCCTATTAGTTTCTATAATTCTTTAAATAATATAGTTCGTTGCCCAGCCAGGCGGAAAAATTACATTTCCCGCTTTCCCTCGTCTCGTTTGAAAGGTTCTCTATAAAATATAATGCGACTGTTTTTGTATGTGGCTATGTGGTATGCATTGCGTATTCAATAGCACCCACACAGATATCCAAGTGTGTGGAACATGGACTTATTTCTATGAATAGGTACAGCCTGGGAGAATAATTGTAAAGCAAGTTGACATTCTACGTCAATTAACCGTGTTACAGCAATTGCATACAACTGTCAGAGAAAGACAGTTGTGATTTCAATATTCGTATAGTTTAAGTGGGTAGTCAATTTGCTTATTTCTTTTTTCCCATACTGTACTTACATACTATAATATTTCGGTGAAATCTACTATTTAATGAGAGTTTGTAGGCCATTTCAAAATACTACGATCCGGTAAAACGGTAGGTAATACTTTCCATTTAACCAATATAGTCTATAAATAATAGCAATGATATATAGCTTAAGTAGTTATTAGAAGAATAATATAATAATAGCACACTTACTCATATCTGATATAGACTTTAATACTTTCAGGCATATTCCATATTTGTTTGTTTTATGTTGTTAAAACTAATATCATTTTATTTTTTAATTTTAAACACTAAGCAATTGATTTCACCATTCTTGAGGGATACGGCACTGTTTCCCTTTATAGCCTATTATGTATCCTATCTAAGAGGACAGTACCCCAACCATATATGTGGTATACCAGTGTTCATTGTAAAGTGCAACTGTTTTTATTGTATTTACCGCAACACCTTTTATGCAATAAAGTTTATTATTATTATTAATATAACTTTCGGATGGTAAAGTCATTGGGCATCAACCAAACAAATGAAAATCTTTACTGGCCTAGCGACACGAACTAAATACAGCATTACCTCAAGGCAAAACAACCAAACATAATCATGAAAATTAGAAAATTATACTTTCCGCCGACATTTAATTTGTCTCCACAACGACTACCTAAATCCCACGTAAACAGCATTACAAGTACCTCATGATCTCAGAGAATAAAGGAATCCTTAAGACAATAACGTAATAGAATAATTTGCACAAATTGAATGACGCTGTTCATGTAAATAGAGTATTTTTATCTCACGAAGCGACTCGCGCTTTACTTGTGGTTACCAAGTGTACAAACACGCTCTGAATATGCGTGTGAGCGCAGGAGCTCTCGGTGCCGTCCGAGATAATGGCGAAGTCGAAAGTGTATGTGTGTGCATGTGTGTAATTATGTGCTGACGCTACTCGTCTTCACGCACGCATTCAAAAAGTGTTTGTGCACTTGGTTACCACAAGTAAAGCGCGCGTCGCTTTGTGAGATAGATAAAATAATGATATAGCGCTTGCGATCCATTTAAGGTAATACCAAAGATATTAGAAGCTGTGTTTCATACAACCGATGAATTTATCAACAAATGTCGATTAGTTCCAAAATCAGTTTTATTATTAAGTTCCTACTTCATAATAAAACTGATGGTTGACACTTTCCGTGACCCCAATGGCTGGCTTTAACCTTGGTCACAGGCTAAGCACTATGGGAATGACGCCAGTCTCTTGGGAAGATTATCAGTCGACAGCGATGCAGAGGATTTTTCGACGCCATGTTTCAATTTGTTATGTTATTATATTTTTATTTTTATCGTTAAATAGTTATTTTTGTATAAGAATCGTCTCTAATTAATAAAAGTTCCTACTAATTTGACTTATAGTACCCACCCACAATCATTAAACTTTTTATAGCACCTGTTTTTATCAATAACAATTTAACTAATTACAATGCATTTAATAAACATGATTATTTTCCTTAAAATTCAAGACTAACACGTCCATAAATCTAAGATATCTTAATTGAATTTGATGCTACTCAAAAACAACAAAACTAAAATAACAATGTGACTAGTTTAACGTCTGCAGTTAATAGGTAATAATATTGTTTTATAAGGATGTATTTACCATGTGCCTGCCTCGTTGGTCTAGCAGGCGCCAGGGCCACTGCTGAGCACGAGGTCCTGGGTTCGATTTCCAGGTCGGGCAAAGTTTTATTGGGTTTTTCCATCTGAATTTTTTCAGCAGCAGGCTGGACTTTGGATTTGTGCCCGGTTGATAGCAATAGGCTCTTTAAGTGTTACATGAGACTCACACATAACTGGCGGAATGTGGGTATAATATAATGTAGATATACTTTGACGACACGTTTGGTGTAGTGGCTACAGTGGCTAAGTGTAGTCAGCGAAACCAAATGGTTTTGGGTTCGAATCCCGGTAGGGGCAAATGTTTGTATGATGAATATGGACATTTGTACCCGAGTCATGGATGTATATTTATAATATGTATGTATTTACAAAAAAAAAAGTATTTAAGTAGTGTATGGACCATCTGGTATCCATAACACAAGCCTTAAGTGTTAAGTGCTTAACTTGGAACTAGATGGTGCTGTGTGCAATGTCAGACGATATTTATTTATTTATACCTCTGCCTATCCTTCGGGAAAACGAGGCGTGGTGCTACTTTATTGTATAATATTCACCATGACATGGTGAATATTATACAATAGTCCATCCCTTTTATTGAATACATTGTATTCAATAAAAGGGATGGACGGTTACTGACAAATGCGTGCACTGACAGGAAAGAATCACACAGATTGAGTGGACCTGCCACTCAATCTGTGTGGTTCTTTCCTCAAAAGACCATTTCAGACACAAATCTACATGGTCCTCAAAGATTATTATAATATTATTCTAATTATTGTGAATGTGAGGACTATGTCGGTCATTGCTTTTTTTTGTATTTTTATCAGTTAGTTTAATCATGATCTGGCTGTTTGAGTAATTTATGCGGCCTACTCAAATGTCCTTTCTTTGGTATTGTTCGTCGAATCGTTGAGCTCCTTCAGTCTAAGTTGAGCTGCACGATTGCTGACAATTGCATGACTGACTGAACAGGTCCACTCAATCTGTGTGGTTCTTTCCTCAAAAGACCATTTCAGACACCGATCTACATATCTTCACATGATCTGACCAAGATTTTGTCTGAACTTTAAAAGAGACTGTGACCTCTAAGTTTGTTTCGGTCTTTCTTCTCAGAGTAGTCAGATAGGAAATGCCGACCTCATCTAGTTAAATACGATTGACGTGTAAAAGTGTTTGTTCAAACCTACTTACAGAAATAAAATCATTTATCAAGCCCATCCTGCCGCTGTCGGGTGATAAACAAGAGTCAAAGAAGAATATTCCTGGAACAGAATACTTATAAATTAATATATTTCATGTATTTAATTGAATAACTTTATTTAGGGTTACAAAGAGAGCAGTGGTGGCCCAGTGGTAACGGCCGCGATTTTCGAGTTGCAGGTCGTAGGTTCGTACCCAGACAGGCGATTTACTTTGTGTAGATTATTTCATCACCAATGCTCTCAAAACTGTGAATGAAAACATCAGGAGGAACCCGGAATGACCTAGAACTAACAATTCGAAGGCATGTGACATTTACCAACCCGCACTGGGCCAGCGTGGTGGATTATGACCCATTCCCTCTCACAGAGAGGAGACCTGTGTCCCAGCAGTGGGGACATTATAGGCTGATTGTGCTATGGTTACAAAAACCATAATATTTTTAATTTGCAAGCTCTCCCACTATGTTCACTGCGCCCAGTACTTTGATATCTTCTACCTGTAGCAAAACTTTAGGTAACTGTGAAGGAAACCTAATCTATCGGCCATAAAATATTAGGAGATTGCAGTCAACTGTCGTCATGCTCATCCTTATTAAAACACAATAACGTTCAGTTTTATTCAGCAAATGGTTTCGCAGCGGTCATTTTAAGTTGGTTTCGAACAACGTTGATTCTCCTAAGTTGTATATAAGGAGATAGAAGCCCGAATATATGCTAGTAAATTGGTTCAAAAGGTCATAGAAACAAGATGAAGTATTTCCTGGTTTTCATTTTATTTGCGGCTTTCATAGCCTTTGTTTGTGCAGAAACTTTGAATCCAGGTGAGTGATATTTTTCTACAACCATTTTATTATATGTCAAATTTATAGGATGCTTGAATGTGCACAGCACAGTATTGGCAGAAATGCTTCTGCTTCGGTGAGTAGAGTGCTGGAAAGAAATAAAAACTGAATTGCAGCATTGGTTAGATTCCTAATAATAAACGAAAAACTTGGTGTACCAATATTATATCATGTGTCAGTTTACTTAGGTCATCGTGCAAACATTCAATTTTTGTCTAATTAAGAGCGTTCATACCTTATGAGTGGCAACGTCGCAATTTAGTGTCATATTTCGTGGTTTTCAATTTTTATCATTTAATCGGAGCTATATTTTAAAAATCTGTTTAATTAACTTTTTAGAATTACGTGAAAGTGTTTAAAAAGTAAGTAACCGTAATACTTACAGTTATTTTACAATGAAAATAACGCACTGCAAGTTTTCAATGTATTCTTTGCATATAAATAGAACTGTAAACGCAACGATTTCTTACCTTTTACACAGTTTTCACATAATTCTAAAAAGTTAATTAAACAGATTTTTAAAATATAGCTCCGATTAAATGATAAAAATTGAAAACCACGAAATATGACACTAAATTGCGACGTTGCCACGCATAAGGTATAAACGCTCTTAATAACAATATGCTCACACCCTAGTACCTTTTCACTAAAACCACCCCGACGGTAACCAACTGCACATGGAAGGCACAGCAACCTCTCAAAAGTCGGAAAGTACCTACATAGGGTTTGAACTTTGAAATTTGAGTACTTAATAGAGTATCCCCTATAGATACGTCAGAGGTTTCTTCTGGAAATACAGACGTAATGATGATAGACAGAAATGTTTTAAAGTAAAGAACATATTATAACATCGCGCCAGGGGTCTAATTTCTAAGTCCGTCAACGAAGATACGGGCCCGTCCGAAAGTAGCATATCCATCAAAACAAGTGACAAATTAAAATTTACGTAGAACAATGTAAGAAGGTACAACTGCCAATCGTGTTGTCAGTCATTCCTATTTCGGGTGCCGAACTAATCTTATGTCCGTAAGTGATACGGACTAGGATACGCCCGTAACTTCAGTCAAAAATACCGCGTTCGTGCTTATGGAGGTTTCCCGGAGGGGTTAGGCAGAGGCGTACCTATACCTAGTACACCCTTCATATGCCAGTTATGTTTAATTAAGTCCCGCGTAATAAGGGGCGAGCCTATTACCATCAACCAGGCAGAAATCCAGGCTCCGAGCTGGTACTGAGAAATACCTACTAGAAAATCCTGATAACACTTTGCCTGACCTGGGAATCGAACCCAAGTCCTCGTGCTCAACAATAACGGTAATTTGGTTTATAGGCATTTTTTTATCTTATTATATAATATAGACTCTTTTGAATTTTGTGAATGTGAGACCGTTGTGGGCCTTACATGTAAACTGTAGATTTGTAGACCATTTTCTATCTTGTTTAGTACCAAGCGCCTGTAGACAGGCCTACACTGTCCTCCCATACCTATAAACACTGTAATTTGAAAACATTGTAAAAGCCAATTATTTTTAAAAGAGTAACCTTGGACTTTCTTGCCGGCTCTTCTGCATAGAAAACGACCAATTGGAGCCGTGCACCTAGCTTTTGACGTTTTATATGTGCCCATGTAGGTGTATGTGAAATAAAATACTTTGATTTTGATTTTTATAAACGCTTGCGAGCACTACCTATACCTAGACAGTCTCACATTGAATAAATATAGCAATTAAATTCCTATATTATTCTGTTTCTAGGAGATGACCTGGCCATCCTCAGGAGTAGTCCCTGGAACAGGGTACGTCGAAGTAGCTGCGACTTTTTCGGATGCCAACGATACTGCCACAACTCAGAAGATGGGACCGGCCCTACAGGAGGAGGCGTTTGCGTCAACAATCAATGTGACTGTAATGTAGTCCCAAAAGATGATTAAATTTAAGCATAAATAAACAAATTTTAGATTTATTTATAAACACTTGTGGCCTTACAGAACAAGATTTATCTTTAAACCATCGAGCCATTTTTGAATTTCGAACTTCATCCCGACAAAATTAATGATCTATATACAAAAACCGACTTTAATCCCGAATCTAAGGCCTAGTGCTAAATACATTTACGGCCGAAATTAATAACCAATCTAATCCAATATCTCTAGATTTAAGATTGAAAATTCAATCCAGATTTGTAGTAAAGTGTAGCTAAAAACGATCCACGGATTGCAATAGCAATCTTTTCAACCAATCGATCTTTGAGAGGACGGATCATAGACTACAGATTGCCCTCTGTTCGAAAATGACAGTTTGAGTGTGTCAATAACCTATCCGTTGAATTTGACGTCTGATTTGATCGGTGTAAACAATCCAAATCTTAATCTTAGTATTTCGTAGGATATCAGATTAACTTCACAGATTTTATTTGAAAAATGGCACTGTCGATATTCTCCATTGATAGTGACAGTGATATGGAAGTTCTGGCTCAATTACCGGATTGGAATAGTACTGATAGTGACGCTGGTGAAGAAATAAGACGTCAACGCGCTTCTTCGCGGAGAGTTAAAAGGGTGAACTACATGCAAAGTCTGAATGATGCGGAGTTTACCTTTAGGTTTAGGCTGTCAAAATTAGCAGCAAATTTACTGTTGACTGAAATTATGCCTCTCGACCGTGTAACTTCATCAAGGTAAGTTGCAAATAGTACTTTAGAAAAACAGCTAGGTAAGTACGTCTACCTACCTAACAAAGAACTTTGTTTTTAAAGTATGTATATTTTTTTTTTTTGAAATCATGGAGTGCCACCGCTTCATCAACTAAAATCATGCTTTTAAAAAAAATCAAGTTTCTTTGGCGGCGGCGACTTTTCGCTTTCGGTTGTTTGACAACAAAAAATACCACGCCACAGATAATAAAACGCATCCTAGCTTTAGCCGTTTCGTGACATTCCTTTTTAACCAACACGCTTTGAATTTTATCACGTCTTTTTCGTATTAATAGAATTATTACGTCTTCGGTAAATAATGTATTAAAAGTCCTTAAAACAAAATTGTAAAGCCTATTTATGCTTAGTTTTTTGATTGTTACAAAAAAAACGAACCATGTCTATTTTTATACATTTTGCTTACACCGGAATGACGAAGAGGAAAAGGATTTCAAAATATCTGCGGATTGAGCGACCGCAGGATCGTCTTTTTTCGTTATTGGGACGCGGTTTGGAGATCGATCCATAGATTGGTATATATCGACGATCGAATTATATCTTGGATCATGGATTCAATATTAATTTCGGCCATTAGAGATTTGTGGTGCAAGCAGCAATAAGTTATCAATTTTTTGTAAAAAACTTTACCTTGAATAGCAATTACCAACATAAGTGCGCTATCAAATATCAAATTGTTACCATAGACGAGCAGTTATGTACATGTTGACCTCACACGGAATTCTGGGCACTGTACACTTACAGCAACGTCAAGGTGCCCTCTGTGTGACTGATTTACCTGTCCATATGTTATTTTATTTGTAGAGCTGATAAATTCACGTGTTGTATTGATTAATCTGCACAAAAACATGAAAATTTTTCAATATAACTTTTATTGTAAAAGATACAAACAAATATTCTTTATATAACCAAATGAAATAAAAATGATATAAAATTCAACTACACTCATTGGCCGACACATCCTTGATCCCTATTTTAAAGTAGTACATACAATTTAGTTTACGATAGATTTTTTTTTTTATTTTAAACCACCGAAAGGATAGCTTTGAAAGACAGATAGGTGACCCTAGACAACCATTCAAGATGATCGGAAACGTAGCCTATGGCCTTCTCGAGGTCCCCATCTGGAGAACGACATTAAGCTTCTTTTCCTATGTCGAAACTGTTTGCACTCTCCGTCACTTGTCCCTAAAGATTCATGAGAAAACCAGCGTCTGACAGCATCTGTCTGACATGAATGCTGAAATAAACCTTTTTGGCGTAGTTTTTGGCGCTGGAATGAACCTTTTTGGCCATGAAGCACACACTAATGCTGTTATATAGAGGTATGAGGAATAGGGTGTAAAGTTCACTCATACCTCCATAGAAAACTAGAAAACGGAGGATCCTCCGACCAGACGGGTGTCATGTCTGGTGGGTAGCTGCCCAACGATTGATGTCTCGAAGTTGTATATACTCGTATGTTAGCCATGCAGTAAACTCTGCTTGGGCGATGTAGGATTTGCGTGACGTCAGTATGACGCGCAGCTCGCATGTGGCGATGTAGAAACCGCTGCAGTTAAAACATTATTTTCACTTTTTTATGTTGTTATTTTTTATTTTATTGGTGTTTCACGAACTGTGTCCAAATAAACGTAATTATATCTTTATTTTCATCTTGGATATTCATTAATATCATCATTATCAGCCTACGGCAGTCCTCTGCTGGAATATGCCTCTCCAATCACATGCCATTTTAATCAGTTCTCGGCAACTCTCATCCAGCGGCTATAAGCCACCCTGCGAAGATCGTCGCTCCACCTAGCCTTACGTTTGCCGATCTTGGATATTAAATATGATGAAATACATAATACTTGCAGACTTAGTAGCAGGTAACAGCTAGTACTTAATATACAGCGGTCCTGTCACCACTGCAACACTGTGGTTGTGAGAATCTGTTCTGTGTGATGCGTCCCAATATACCACACGTGCCTGTGATTGCCTAATGAGAATATCTAACATATTTGTGAAAGACTAATACTTTGAGGCCTATGTCCAGCATGTAAAGAAGTCGTACCTAGTAAATGTACAATCACAAGAAAACATATGTACACACATAGCCAAATTCAAAAGAGGATCGATTAAAATGTCAAATAAACGAGTAGTTTGTTTTATGAAGAAGTCATGCGATGCTGACCAGAGTTTGAGATAGCTTTTCTCTACTGATGCTGGTCTAATCCCCGATTACAAGTTAGGATTTAGAGAACAACACTCTACGCTTGACCAAGTACACGAAATTACTAATATTATTGAAAGAACACTAGAGGAGGATTTCCACGGTTTTTATCGATGTTGTACAGGTTTTCGATAAAGTATGACATGATGACCTTATTTATAAACTGAGAACAAAGCTGCCTCAACAGTTTTCAGAGATCGTAGAGGTTTCTATATGCAACAGATTATTTAGGATAAGACAAAGAAACGCTTATTCAGATCTTAGGCAGATAAAATCTCGAGTACCATAAGGGAGTCTACTTAGTCCGGTCCTATACCTGCGATATTCTTGAACTAGAAAATAATTTCATTGCAACCATTTGCTGTCGACACAGCTATCATGGATGTAGGAAATAATCACGAAGAAGCCGTAGAAAAGGTTGAAGAGTTCATAAATCGTGTTTATGTATGACTGCACTATGGCATTTCAAACTTAATGAAAGCAAGTCTATCCACATTGACTTCATCAATAAAATGCCACAATACTTCCCGATGTTCATGAATAATCAACCAGTACTATACGCGAATACTGCTGCGTGTCTCAGCATGACCCTGGATGCAAAACTACGATGGAAAGAGCATATCAAAAAGAGAAGAGCAGAATTAGATATTCTAAACAAAAAAAAATATCGGCTACATTATAGACAGTCGCAATTGTCAATGATATCTAACAAATTATTGTTATAATATAGGCTGGTCCAAATAGTCACGTCAATATAAAAAAAATTCACCCCTCGTAGCTAAGGGTATTCGAAAATATGCCGTGTATGTTCCGTGATTTTTGATAGTTTAGGAGATATGAATAAATTTTTAAATTTTGTGAAAATTATTCGGGGACATCTTTAAAAGGTTATAGGTTGCCGCAAGCTCTTTTTATGACTTTTTTTTTTGCAATTGGACTATCATGATCCCCCTTATTATCCCTTTCATGTATAAAAAAAATATCTTGCTAACATTAGTGCTAGATACAATATTTTTTAATGGAAAGTGTACACGATTCAGGACGCAGGGTTGAATGAAAACACGAACAAGATGAGTGCACTAAATATTATATTTAAACTTCAACGATTTTAACACTGATTCAACAAGATACTTTTACATTAAAGTCACACACTTATACAATATTTACATTTAAGACAATTATCACGACTTGAAGAAGACTGTTTGAAGACTATAGGAAGACTGTTGTAGGAAGACTGTATCGTTACGCCCGTGGGCGCCCATTTTATTTCCCCCAACGTAAGCGCAAGTAGTGGTCGGTCCCCTTATCACGACCGCCCACTATCCAATGGCTAGTGGGAGAGTCGATTATACCCTACCCCGCGCTCCCCTGTGACCTAGTTTGATCGTGGGAACCAGGATGTGGAATACAATGGGCGCCTTTCGACCAATCAACGGGTTTGTTTACTCTAACAGATAGAACTTTGTCACATTAAATTTACTCGTATTTCTTGTTATAAGAAGTTACAAGGTGATACATAAAAAATAGGTGTGTAATGCCTACTGGTGACATTTATCTATATAAAAATACGTTATCCAAGTCGTTCATCATTATTTAGCACCTATCTTAACAGATTTAGAGGGCTGTGCTTTTCAACAATTATTTAATACCTATCTAGACAGATTTAGGGGGCTGTGCTTCTCAACATTTCCACCCCCTGTAGAAGGGTTCATCCGACTACATTCCCGTCTGTCGGAAGCACAACCACCTTTACAACAGGTCGACGCAGGACCCCATGATTGGTTCTTACGTCTACCACTCTTATTATATTATCCGCGCCAGGATATACACTTTGGATGACCCCTTTGGTCCACTGGTTTCGTGGCTTATTCGCGTCTGTGATCACTACCACGTCACCCACTTTCACATTTGGAACGTCACTGAACCACTTATTACGGCGTTGGAGCGTCGGCAGGTACTCGCGCAGCCAGCGCCTCCAGAAGAGGTCGGCCAGCGCGTTCACCCGTCGCCACATGCGGCGGGAATCCAGGTCGGCGGCATGCCGACGCGTGCACGGTGCATCTCCCGCGGCTGAGCCCAGCAGGAGATGGTTGGGGGTCAGAACCACTGGTTGCTCGACGTCGCTGCTCACGTATGTGAGAGGCCGGCTGTTTACGATCAGCTCGGCTTCGGCAAGGAGTGTGTAAAGTACCTCCTCGCGAGGGGCACGCTCTCGTAGCGTTGCCTTTAGTGCGTTCTTGATTGAGCGCACTAGTCGCTCCCAGCACCCGCCCATATGTGGAGATGCCGGGGGGTTAAAGTGCCAGGCAATTCCGCGTCCCGTCACTTCGCTTCTCATTTTGTCCTGGTCCATGTCGCGCAGTGCTGCGCGTAGCTCGGCGTGCGCCCCGACGAAATTTGTGCCGCGGTCGGAATACATGTCCGACGGACGCCCGCGGCGCGCAATCAAGCGCCTCAGGGCCAGTATCGCCGAGTCGGCACTCAGCGATGCCGCCAGCTCCAGGTGGACGGCGCGTGTGGTGAGGCACGTGAATAGCACGCCCCACCTCTTCTCTCTGCGTCGTCCGACAGCCACTTCCATGGGGCCAAAATAATCGACCCCACAGTGGACGAAAGCTCTTCTCGTCACCTCTAGTCTGGCCACCGGGAGGTCACCCATCTTGGGTGTCACCGGCTTGGCCCTCTCCAGTCGACACCGTTGGCAGCTTGCAGTGACGGTTTTTACCGCAGACCGCAAGTTTGTTATCCAGAATCTCTCACGGACTCTGTTCACCACAGCTTCTTGATTGGCGTGCAGCGCCTCCACGTGGTATTTGAATAAGAGGCGCCGCGTGAGCGCATGCTTCCCATCCAGGATGATAGGATGGCGCTCCCCGAAGTTGAGCTCGCTACAGGCGCCCAGCCTGCCGCGTACTCTCACCAGCCCATCTTCATAAAACATGGGGTCTAGTGCCCGCAACTTGCTGTTGCGAGGCAATGGGCGAGCCTCTCGTAGCGCAGCGATGTCTTCCGTGTAGCTGTCCCCCTGTATCAGACGCAGGAGGCGCATCTCGGCCTCGTGCAGGTCATCTGTCGGCACAAGGGATGTCTGACGCCGCTTGCGGCATCGATCTATGAAAATATGCACACGCGCCATGACGTTAGCGGCGCGCGTCCACGTAGGTAGCCGCTCATACTGCAGCAGTGATTCAGTCTGTACTGCAACGGTGTGCACGCGCTGTATTCTTTCAAGGTCCTGCTCTGCCACCGCGTCGAGCTTGATGTCGGCCGGCCACTGCTCCTGTGGACAGCGAAGAAAAGAGGGACCCGACAACCACTCATTGCTGTTGTTAGGCCAGTCCATCCGGGTAGCCTTGTCTGCGGGGTTCATCGCTGACGGAACCCAGCGCCAGCTGTCCCTCTCTGACCTTTTGTCTATCTCGGCTAAACGGTGTGACACGAACCTTTGAAATTCTAACGCGTCTGAATTTATCCACTTGAGGACAGTTTTGCTATCAGTCCATAAATGAATGCTACTAATAACTGCTCCTAATTCCTTGACTACTGTATCGGCTAGTCTACAGGCTAACACAGCCGCTTGTAATTCTAGACGTGGAATGGATGTCACCTTTTGTGGCGCTACTCTCGCCTTACCTATCACTATCGCGACATCCCTATCCCCTTCTGTGTTTAACCCCGCTACATAGGCTACTGCTGCGTAAGCGGACTCGCTCGCGTCACCGAATACATGCAACTCTAGTTGCTCTAGCTGGAGGCCGTACCACCTAGGTATGAATATGTTATTAAGGTGGTACAGGTTTTGCAACCACTCAAACCACAACTTGGCCTCTGGCTCTTTCAGTTTCTCATCCCATTGAATTCCCGTGTGCCATATCCGTTTCATAAGGATGCGCGACTGTATGACACACGGATACAAGAAACCTAGTGGGTCAAAGATTGACATGATAAATCGAAGGAATTCCCGTTTTGTTGGAACCACGTGTCCCTCTACTATGGCTTTAGGCAACTTCTTAAATGATAGGTCAAAAGCTAATTGGTCCGAGCTTGGTGACCAGATCATGCCTAACGTGCGTTCCGTCGCACCTTCGCCTTTATCTAAGGAAACCCGGTCAGGCATATCTACTCTGAGCTTATCGCGCAGCTCTTGAGAGTTGGTGACCCACCCCCGTATATTAAACCCGCCTCTGGCGTGGATGTGAGTCACTTCCTCAATTAAACTATTGACCTGCGTGGCAGACCAAGCACTATCCAGGTAGTCGTCCATATAATGTTTTTCGTGTATGGCGGCTACCGCTTCGGGGCACGTTTCTTTAAACTGTTCCGCGTTTTTATTTAAAATATAAATTGCCGACGTTGGCGACGACACGGCCCCGAATATCATGGAGTTCATGACGTACACGTCAGGCTCCTTATTGCCGTCAGTCGTCCAAAGGAACAGCTGTGCCCCTCGATCCTGTTCTCTTATAAAAACTCGTAAGAACATATCGGCTATGTCCCCAGTAAAAGCTACAGGCCCCAATCTAAATTTAAATAACACGCCTAACAGGGAATTAAGCAAGTCGGGTCCAGTCAACAAATTGTCATTTAAAGACGTCCCATTGTAGCTAGCCGCGGCGTCAAAAACCAATCTTAATTTTCCCGGTTTGTTTGGATTCGTTACCCCGAAGTGGGGTAAATACCATACCGAATCGGACTTGATACCGCCCTCTACCCTACTCGCGTACCCTTCTGCCAACAACCTATCTATCTGCGCTGTATAGGCTGCGGTGTACACAGCGTCCTTATGTAGCCGACGCCGACGCTCAATTCCGGCTAGACGCTGGCGTGCGTACCTATAATTATTAGGTAACTGTGGGTCGTCGCGACGCCACAGTAGCCCTAACTCCCACTGGCCGCTCTCTGTCTGACGGCTAGTGGAGTCTAGAATAGCCTTAGCTCTCTCCACATCCTTGTGCTGTCGAGGCACCTCTGAAATTCCTATCGCTTCTAGCTCAAACTGTTTTTTGACTAACTCGTGCAAGTCGATAGTTGATTCTACTACACAATTTAGTGAATGAACATTAACACTCTGATGAGTACCTACAGGTCCGTGCACAACCCACCCTAAACTGGTCAAAGAGGCAACTGGCTTACCAGATTTTCCTCGGCGAGTCTCCTGGCTGACCAACAGCTCCCAGTTGTCTTGGCCCAACAACAGCAGTGGTCTGGCTCCTCTCATTTCCTCGCAACCCAAGTCGCGAATGTGGGCGTGTTCTGTTAACACTGCGGCGGACACTGTTTGCGCGGGTAAGTCCAGGCTTTTTAATGTACGACACTTCACTTTATGTGTTAACCCGTTCGGTCCACGCACTGATACACTGATTACTTTTGATGTATTGTCAACGATCTCTTGACCGCGCGCACTGTGCAGAGTTAGTGGAACTTGCTTTCCACTGGCGTTATCAGCTAACGAGTCGTCTATCAGTGATACGGTTGCCCCGTCATCCAGTAGGGCATAACAATGTTTGTCAACACCGTTCACTGTAACACACACTGGCATTATCTTTAATAACGCCTTCCCTGTGTAGTCACTAACGTTCGTGACGCTCTCGCTCCTCTTGTCGGCATGTAACAATGTGTGGTGCGCGTAATCACACGACGCGCACCTACTTGCACGACAAAAGTTCTTCCCGTGCTTCTTTATGATGCACTTAAAACATAATTTATGTTTCTTAACATGTTGCCACCTCTCGTCGACACTCAACTCGGTGAACTTGACGCACTTGGGTAACTTATGTTTGTCTCCACATAATGTGCATGGTTCCTCTGTGGCCTTAGCTTGCTGGTCATTATCCGAGTGAACGTGCAAGCGTTGAACATTTCTAGACTGCTTGAACATCTGTACAGGTGCTCGGGGCTTAGCCGTGCTAGACGATGATGTGGGCGCACTCATCTCCATTTGAACATAAAAAGACGTGGCTCGGGCTAGATGACTCAGGAACTCTGCGAGTATTTCTAGACTCGGTGAAACTCGCACATCTATGCCCTGGGTCGTTGCCATACCCATAGCAAAATCACCATATTGAGCACGTTGTACAGATGTAAGTTTGTTCAAAAGTTCACTCACCAGTTGTGGATTGTTTAAATATCCGTTAGCTTGTACACTCTTCAGCAGCGACACACAATTTCTCACCGTTGTTGAGAACTTTCTGAGTTCACGGCCACTTTCAGTCACTTTAGGTAACGCTCGCACTTTCTTTAGAGCACACTCTAGCACTAGATTAGGATGCCCGAACTCTTCATCAAGCGTCTTGATAATTTCACCTGGGTTAGTCGAGGTGCGCAACAAATCTTCCACGGCCAACTTTGCGTCTCCCTGCAGCGATGTTTTCAAGCGCGCTAGGTTCTCATGCGGCTTGAACTCGTACATAACTGTTGTGTCGTGGTACATGTTCTTGTACGACAGCCATTCAGCTGGGTCGCCTTTGAAAAATGGCAACTCATAGGCCTGTCTTGGTACCGGCCGCGGACGCGCTAGGTTTGTGATAGCGTCTGCCAACTCATCTATCTTTCTGTCCCGCGACCTGCTCCTGTCCCTGTCGTCTGCGAACGCGTTTTCCCACTCAGGCTCTCTTCTAGCCTGTTCTCTGGCTCGTGGAACACTGGCCGTAGCTAAGGGCGTAGCGCTCCCTAGGTACGGTGGTTCGCGAAACTGTACCGACGCGGGCGCACACTGTTGGAGCGCAGGTATATAACTGGGCGGCGGCACTGGTGCTAACACATCACGAGAGGGCGCGGACACTTGACGCGGCGGCGGATCGCGACTCACAGCGAGCGTGTGTGTTTCCCTGACAGCGGGAGCCGAGTCTTCGACCCATGCTTCCACTCGCCGCGTTGTCCCTTCTCCTTCTGATTCTGAGTCTTCCTCAACAGCGGCATCAATCTCAGCGAGATCGGCTTCAAGCTTCTTCTTGACGAGTTGCTCCTTCATGCGTACCAATTCTCGTTCAGCCTCGTACTCAACCCTCCGTCGAAGGTAGTCGGCACTTCTCTGGCCGCTCCTCGAGGAGACGTGGCTTGTCCCGGAACCTGCCCTCTGGATTGTCTCCGATCTCACAGGCGTGAACATATCTCTGTGGTCGATAACACGACCTCCCGCCAGTGGGATTACAGGTACAGGAACCGACGATGTAATCGGTGCAACTGAAACTGAGCCTGGTGCCTTTTCAGACGGCACGCCAGAGTCAGCCTCCAACTCACGTCGCTTGTTCATGTCGGCCTCTATTTTGCGCAACTTACTCCGTGTCGTAATTGTGCTTCTAACACTCATCTTGTTTATCTTCCGTACGATCCGGCACTCGAAGGACCAAAAATTGTACACGATTCAGGACGCAGGGTTGAATGAAAACACGAACAAGATGAGTGCACTAAATATTATATTTAAACTTCAACGATTTTAACACTGATTCAACAAGATACTTTTACATTAAAGTCACACACTTATACAATATTTACATTTAAGACAATTATCACGACTTGAAGAAGACTGTTTGAAGACTATAGGAAGACTGTTGTAGGAAGACTGTTGTAGGAAGACTGTATCGTTACGCCCGTGGGCGCCCATTTTATTTCCCCCAACGTAAGCGCAAGTAGTGGTCGGTCCCCTTATCACGACCGCCCACTATCCAATGGCTAGTGGGAGAGTCGATTATACCCTACCCCGCGCTCCCCTGTGACCTAGTTTGATCGTGGGAACCAGGATGTGGAATACAATGGGCGCCTTTCGACCAATCAACGGGTTTGTTTACTCTAACAGATAGAACTTTGTCACATTAAATTTACTCGTATTTCTTGTTATAAGAAGTTACAAGGTGATACATAAAAAATAGGTGTGTAATGCCTACTGGTGACATTTATCTATATAAAAATACGTTATCCAAGTCGTTCATCATTATTTAGCACCTATCTTAACAGATTTAGAGGGCTGTGCTTTTCAACAATTATTTAATACCTATCTAGACAGATTTAGGGGGCTGTGCTTCTCAACAGAAAGTGAGAAATTTACATTCGTTCTATTAAATGCTGATTTTCTTTTCCAATTTAAAAAATGTTAACAGATGTTTCAGTTACTACTAGTATTTTTTTTTAAATAAGTGTATTCCCCTTAATACATATAAAGTGAATAAGAAAGTTGTTAGGGACGGTTTCTTAATGTTATAGTTACTTAGCAGTTGAAGTTATATTTAAATAACATAGTAGGGATTAAGCTAGATTGTAATGTAAAAAAAATCGGTACGACATTCGCGCAACCTACTCGTACTTAATGATACACACCTATTGTTAGTTAATTGTATCAACTTTCGCGTAAGTGCAAGCAATAAGTTGACAAAGTTTATCGCAATTGGATTAACGATATGCCAGCGCATAAAATACGAACAAACAAACATTGATTTTTACATATAAGAAGACCAAAAAAACGGGTATTATAATATATTTTGGGTGTTAATTAATTAATTAAGGCAGCTTCTTTAAAACGTCATTCTCGTTTTGAATTATATATAGTTTTCTAATGAATTAATAGATCAGCGATGTACTGTTAGCGTCTAATAAATGCATTTCAAGCGACCTAATTATTGTCAAACCATCTACAGTTAATATGACGCAAAATGGTGATAAATCTTAAGCAACTAAATGTGTGATATGTCTACGCATTGCCAGCATCTAATATATGTATCAACTGCATTTATAAAATAATTTCAACGTACTCTAGTTCCATATAGTCTCCTATATTTTTATACAGCATAAGTAATTGATGACTTGACTATTATACCTACGCAATTTAACGGGTGTGTAATATATGGCATAGCATATGATAGTATAATATCACTTGAAATAACGTTCACATGATATAATTTTCATATGCTATAAAAAAAAAACTAATTTAATGTGATCTAACGTTATATTTTATAAAACCCTCTTTTGCTCTAATCAAATTTAGTTTATCGTTCATTTCATATAAATTTCAATTTGTTTATTCAATAACAGTAGAAATATACAAAACAAAGTAGAGGGTTCTATTCATATTCAACGTTACAAAAAAGAATATGATTTATTAATTTAGTTGCTGAATAAAAAAGTTTGATGGCCAATTTTGAGGCTGGAATTTGATTTTATTAACAGACCAATGTTGAATTTCTAAAATATATAAAGTAGCCCACTTAAAACATTAGTCGCTGAGTTATCAATTCAGAAGTAAATATACTTATCGGTAGCTATGAGTTATATTAATTTACATTAGTAAATTGACGCTTGTTTTTTTTTAAATTCTGTTGGTAAAGAAAAGATGATGAAATAATATAATAGAAGCTGTTCTATTAGCTCGTTGCCTACATACAAAAAAAAGACGTTAGGTTGCAGGTGCTAAAGAACACTTTTGTTCCTGCACTCATAATTTCCCATATATTTTTGCTCGTTCTACTTACGACATCTACATAGTTATAGTACATTATTGCAGCGGTCAGCAAAAGGTTCGTCCATCAGGCATCGATGGACGAACTTGTAATGTGGGCCGAGGCGAAGCCGAGGCACACATACGTAATGGACGAGGCGAGATGATACGAGGCGTCGATGGACTTCCATGAATGCCTAGTTGTGGCCAAGGCTTGTATAGTACTTTTCTCAAATAATGCGCGGATATTAAAATACAATTACTTTTCAAAGTCAATAACGAACAACGAACAACAATATTACGAACGGAAATATTTTTTCCCGCGTTAAAGTGTTAATTACTTTTTTTTTTTTCAATAAAGAGCTTTCTATTTGCAAGCCAGCTCGAAATTTAAATAAAACCTTTGATAAGTTACCTCCTTGGTTGCCGTGTTTCGGAGTAAAAGATCGTTCCATTTTTAAATCACACGATAGTTATGAGTTTACGAGTACTATGTAATTTATTTGGCCGCTAAACCACGCCAGATACAACAACAACAAAAAAACATACAACATACAACTTTTGCCGGCCGCTGCTCGCATGTATTTGGCCAGTACAGCATTTTCTATACCTCTTTGGTAATGATAAATGATTTTATTTCTATAGGTAGGTTTGAACAAACACTTTTACACGTCAATCGTATTTTAAAAACTAGATGAGGTCGGTATTTCCTATCTGACTACTCTGAGAAGAAAGGCCGAAACAAACTCAGAGGGCACAGAGGTAAAGTCCAGACAAAATCTTGGTCAGATCATGTGAAGGCTATGTAGATCGGTGTCTGAAATGGTCTTTTGAGGAAAGAACCACAAAGATTGAGTGGACCTGTCCAGTCAGTGCACGCATTTGTCTGTAACCGTGCAGCCCAACTCAGAACTTAAGGAGCTCATCGATTCGACGAACAATACCAAAGAAAGGACATGTGAGTAGGCCACATAAATTACTTAAAATGCCAGATCTGAATAATAATCTAATACTCGTACATAGTTAAGACTCTTCATGTGACCAGAGGACTGGCCTATTTTTTTGGCGAAATATTTGTGTGTAGCCATTCAACGTGGCAATGCTGCCAGCCTTATAGGCACTTTTCCAGTACCTATACTAATTTATGATTATTTTTGGTCCTTTTTAGGGTTTCGTTCATCCTAATTAAAAACGGAACCCTTATAGGATCACTCGTGCGTCTGTCTGACCATCTGTCACAGTCAATTTGCTACGAATCTACTGGACTGATTCAGTTGAAAGGTACACATGAATTTCCGTGACCCATACACGTCTGTGGAACGTAAATAAATGAATTTTGAATATGGGGTCACTTTTAAGGGGCAAACTAGAAAAATAAAAGCAAACGTTTTGCGAACTGTACCGCGTGACATATCAAATAAAAGGTTGTGAGAGTCTCTCCGTCCGCTTACCTGCCCATTGTGCGGCTCGACGAGGTGGGCAAGCTCTTTGAAAGAATCATTGCAGACCGCCTCTTCGGGTGGCTGGTGCGGGTGGGGCCGGATCTGTCGGAGAGCCAGTTTGGCTTCCGCAGGGGGCGTTCTACGGTGGACGCCATCATGCGCGTGCGGGCCCTCACGACGGAGGATGCTGTGGCCCGGGGTGGGGTCGTCTTGGCGGTGTCTCTAGACATCGCCAATGCCTTCAATACCCTGCCCTGGAGTTGCACCAGGGTGGCACTCCGGTATCACCGGATGCCGACCTACCTCTGTCGTGTGGTCGAGGCCTATTTGACGGACAGGGCCGTCATCTACCCTGGTCACCAGGAAGTATGGAACCGGCAAGAGATGTCGTACGGCGTCCATCAGGGATCGGTCCTGGGGCCGCATCTGTGGGACATCGGCTATGACTGGGTGCTGCGCGCCGACCTCCCCAGCGGCGTCAGAATGGTTTGTTACGCTGACGACACGCTGGTCCTGGCGCAGGGGAGGTCGCACCAGGCAGCGGCCGAACTAGCTACACGCGGGGTTGCGACAATCGTCGAGAGAATCCGGCAATTGGGACTCGAGGTGGCCCTGCACAAGTCCGAGGCCATGTGTTTTCATGGTCCTCGGAACGCACCACCGTCGGGTTCCCAAATAATGGTAGGAGGGGTTCACATCGGCGTCGAGTCGACGATGAAGTACCTGGGACTCGTCCTCGACAGCCGGTGGAATTTCGTGGAGCATTTCCGACGTTTGGCTCCCAGACTGGAAAGGGCCGGGGCTGCCTTGAAGCGGCTCCTGCCCAATCTAGGGGGGCCAAACGCGGCATGGAGAGTGCGATTGTCGCAACCCAGCACTGGGCACGCCACAATTGCGGCGATAAGTCCCCTCTTTGAGGAGTGGCTAGAGAGGTGCCACGGCGTCCTCACCTTTCGCCTGACGCAGGTCCTCATCGGACACGGTTGTTTCGGGAGGTTCCTGTTCAGGATAAGGCGGTAGGAAACGCCCGGGTGTCACCATTTTGTGGATCGCCCGGAGGACACGGTGGAGCATACGGTGGAGGTCTGCCCGGCTTGGGCGGAGCACCACCGTGTCCTCGTGGAGGCGATTGGCGGTGGCGATCTCTCGCGTCCGGCCTTGGTCCAGGCCATGGTACGGAGCGAGAGGGCTCGGGAAGCCGTCACCTCCTTCTGCGAAGCAGTAATGTTCGCGAAGGAGGAGGCGGAATTCCCAGGGCGTCGGGAATCGCAGGCCGATTACTGGCCACCATAGGCGTGGGCTTGCGAACGGCGAGCAATGGGCAGCTCGCCGTTCGATAAGGACCAGTTCCGGGTCGACGGCGCGTTGTGTTCCACGCGCGCCTCAAAGAGATGTCAGCACCAATGACGGGGTCCGCTAGGGCCGATGCCTGCTAGGGTTGCGGGGAAGTCCGAGAGGGATACTGTGGCCCCTGGCACAGGCAACTGAAGGAACACGGGTGGGTTTTAGTCAGTAAGAGTCTGACACGCCCTCCTGCTCTGCCCAGAGCGGGAGAAGTTATTTGATGATTTCCCAACCTCAAAAAAAAAAAAGGTTGTGAGAGTCTCAAATATTATGTTTTGTATAATTTGAAAATAAACAGTTTTGAAGTTATGTCAGAAAATATATGAAAATTGACCATTTCCAAAAAACAAAGTTATTTATTTACTTATTTGTTACAGGAAAACCCATAAGAAGTCTTAAAATAACATGGTAAAACTTTCAATATTTTGCGTACAAACTTACATTTGCAGTTGGAATGTAAAGAACAACATTTGTGTATCAATTACAAAGTCAAGTTTGTTCCTGGGATATGGGGGGTGCCGCGCCAAAAACCAAGGAGCAGGGGCACTACCGACATTTCCTCAAACCGTTTCGTCGTATTTTCATACCCTCATATCTTCATCCTGGATATTGCTAGAGAGCTCAAATTCTCAGGATAAAATGTGGTTGGCAGACTTATAATACACACTTGGATTCGTTTGTCTAGCTTTTACACTTTGAATTTAAATAATTCCTAAAATACGTCGATTTCGTCACCAACTCACTTACTCATTAAAACTTCTAGGGCACTTCCCGAAATCTTAGAAAGCAACCTAAATTTCATTTAGGTTGCAGGCTAGGATTTGCACACAAACAACAACAAAAAAATACAGACTTGCGAGGTGCAAGTCTGTATTTCTTACGAAACTTACTGAAAGCTAGATTAGCATGTTCATAAACCACAAAGAAGAAACTCTTTATCGTTGGCTATGAAGAAAGTAACTGCTGACGTGCAAGGATTACCTTTTTCACCCGACTGCACTAGACGTAAGAGTTATGATTTAATATATATGTGTAGAATCAGTACAATTTCACCGCTAAAATAAATAGAAGTAGAGCATCCTGCAAATTGAAATGATATCCCACAAAAACATTTAATATAAAGTTGGTTTCCAAGACTTCATAACGCTTTCACTGTTAAAAGTTATCAGCTCATAAGATACCATATCTACATAAGTAAAGCCAAGCCCCTAACTCTACAAACTTTATATCTTGGTCAAAATGTATGGCGTGGCCGTTCCATGGAGCTATTGCATGACACAACATTAAAGACCAGTGACTTATTTGTTTACCATACACCTGTTAATAGGAGTGTCTGTTCCACGGCCGCGAATCAGCCACGCCGAACATTTTGACCAAGATGTAAGGTTTGTAGAGTTAAGCCTTGTAGATTAAGGGCCTGGCTCTACATTCGATTTGATAAGTTTTTAACAGTGAAAGTATTGGGTATGTAAATCAAATGTTTTTGGTGAGAGAGTTCTACTCGCACTTGACCGGTTTTTTTATATACATGTCCAAATATTAGTTATATTTTAAGACTGACGATCATAATGTAAGCACCATGTTTTAAAACCAATAAAAATATCATATTTATACAAAATGGTCGGATTTTTAAGGCGCCGCTCCACAGCAACTCGCAGTTTAGCTACGCACGTGTACTTAGCTTCGCTTTGTATCAAAATTGAGGCGTGATCATCCACTGAGACACACGGCTATGCTACGCACGAATTCGTGGCTGGCAAACAAATGAACCACGCAATTAATGTGGGTAGCCTCTCCATGCACATTCTGGGAAGCAGTGGATAGTCCATGTTTATTTTACAGTAAAACTCATCCAGAAGCAAGTGGTAGCCGTCCGATAAAATAGTTCTCCAGACCGTATTTCAACCATGGCCACTCATCTCAATGGAGACTAGCCTTCGGCGCGGGAGATATTAGCAACTTGATTGAACTAGTTACGGGTTCGAACTCACTGGTGGCCGTGGCCAAAAAGTACGGACCTGGCATCGTATCTTTTTTCCTGGCTTTGAGTGAACTGTGCGATAATTCATAGTAAAACAAGCGCGTAAACATTCCGAAAACTCCTTTGTAAAATCGAGTTTTATGACAAAACCACTGCATAAATCAATTACAAATAAAATTTATTGAACTCTTCGATAATTGAGATTTGCTG
Organism: Brachylomia viminalis; assembly: GCA_937001585.2. NCBI lineage: Eukaryota > Metazoa > Arthropoda > Insecta > Lepidoptera > Noctuidae > Brachylomia > Brachylomia viminalis. The sequence goes on from OW443299.2 coordinate 20,909,689, forward strand.
GTGCCAACTTTGTTTTAGAGATTTTACACTACCTTTATTACTTACTAATGCCCAAAATTACGTTAAAATGAGCAAGAAAAACGTATTTGTGTTGGCTCATGACTTTTTAATGGCATTTTATTTTCCTATTCTGTTTCCGCACAGACAAAACTAAATAATGAGACAAAACGATATCACGTTTAACTTCGGATGTACAATGTCAAACAGTAGAGTAATACCCTCCCGAAATGTGTATGGAAAAAACATAAACTAGTGCAACCTTAACACAAGACGAAGAAGACTGACCACAGGTCAGTTTTAGACAAGAAACGTGGAATACAGAAGTGAATGGACATTTTGTTCACCTTATTTTTGCCAAAGACCTCCAAACTGACCTCCACAACCCTTTTACTGGGTACCTGTTACTGATACCCCTCGGTAACAGCCGGTCGATTCTGTAACAAACTCACCGTGATAACTGAGGTGGAGTGAGCTATCATTCCACCTGCCGGTCGATTCTGTAACAATCTCACCGTGGCAGCTTAGGTGAAGTGAGCTATCACTCCACTTGATGCTAGGGATTGACACTATCGACAACTCACTTCAACCTTACTTCACCTAAGTTATCACGGTGAGATTGTTACAGAATAGCTCGGCTGATGCTAGGGATTGACAGTATCGACAACTCACTTCAAGCTCACTTCACCTAAGTTGTCTCCGTGAGATTGTTACAGAATAGCTCGGCTGATGCTAGGGATTGACACTATCGACAACTCACTTCAAGCTCACTTCACCTAAGTTGTCTCGGTGAGATTGTTACAGAATAGCTCGGCTGATGCTAGGGATTGACACTATCGACAACTCACTTCAAGCTCACTTCACCTAAGTTGTCTCGGTGAGATTGTTACAGAATAGCTCGGCTGATGCTAGGGATTGACACTATCGACAACTCACTTCAAGCTCACTTCACCTAAGTTGTCTCGGTGAGATTGTTACAGAATAGCTCGGCTGATGCTAGGGATTGACACTATTGACAACTCACTTCAAGCTCACTTCACCTAAGTTGTCTCGGTGAGATTGTCACAGAATAGCTCGGCTGATGCTAGGGATTGACACTATCGACAACTCACTTCAAGCTCACTTCACCTAAGTTGTCTCGGTGAGATTGTTACAGAATAGCTCGGCTGATGCTAGGGATTGACACTATCGACAACTCACTTCAAGCTCACTTCACCTAAGTTGTCTCGGTGAGATTGTTACAGAATAGCTCGGCTGATGCTAGGGATTGACACTATTGACAACTCACTTCAAGCTCACTTCACCTAAGTTGTCTCGGTGAGATTGTCACAGAATAGCTCGGCTGATGCTAGGGATTGACACTATCGACAACTCACTTCAAGCTCACTTCACCTAAGTTGTCTCGGTGAGATTGTTACAGAATAGCTCGGCTGATGCTAGGGATTGACACTATCGACAACTCACTTCAAGCTCACTTCACCTAAGTTGTCTCGGTGAGATTGTTTATTTATTTATTTACTATTACCACTTACATTTGTTTTTACAGGTGAGAACCCAATACAACAATGTAGTCACAATTTCCACATTCGGGGACGTCACACAAAAACCCATTAATAGACTGATACCACCACCAACAAAAATAAAATGTTTTTAAACTGACACACACAGACAGACAGTACAGTCAGGACAGCTTTGTTACAGAATAGCTCGGCTGGTTGTATGACTTTTGGGCTTCTGACTATCGTAACGACTGTCAAAGATCTACGAATGACAGCCGGGAACAACGGCTTTACGTGCTTTCCGAGGCACGGAGGTTCTTGATATGTAATGGATCCATCGACGAACCGACTGTGTAATATAATAAAAGTAGTTTAATCTTCGATCGACCCATGCAGCTGTTTTTATTTAGCAACGAGCCCCTCATGTCAGTTTTTTGTATAAAGTGAAAACATTTTACAGAAGTTACTAAGTATGTATAATTTTTCAACACCTCAAGTTCAAAGTAGGCTTCATATTTCACAAACGACTGACACCAATGTTCTCTCATTTCCTTCAGAAACGACATAAATTGAGTGGAAACCAATAATACCCGTATATGGGGGAATGTACGGTGTACGGGGCTTTATCGCATCGTACGTGATGACATTTCTATTGAGCTGATGGCACTCAACGCCATGCAAGCCTTACGACTCTCCACTTTGAAACGACGATAATTGTATGTGGAAATGGAATATAAAAATACCGTTCCCTTTGTACTGAATGACGGGATTTCCGACGTTTTTAAAAGAAATAAGTACTCTTAATAATTTCTTTGGTGATTTATTAAAGACGTTTTGTGAATGTGTTTATCGAATTTTCTTTTCAATGATGCCTCGAAATGTAGCTACTTTCAACGTACTTACAATGTTAATTTTGTCTGTAAACCAATCTGTTTCAGCTGCATTTTGTATACCTTGTATATTTTGACGTTCAAAATGTGCTGATTCTCAGCATAGTTTGAATAAATGACTTTTAATTTGATTTGATTTGTATTAGAAGAAAGTTTGGAAAATCTAAAAGTGCACGCCTCGTGACACTAATTTATTTTAATAAAATAATAAATCGTATAAAATGATTTGTAATATAAAAAAACAATCATCAAGAAAAGTTCTTATAATTTTGTACAAATCATAGTTAATTTTAATAAAAATTCATTTGAAAAAATCTACGTAAACTATGCTACTGATATGAAATACGGCACCAGTTCACCGAATTCTGGACCTAATAAAAAAAGCCCGGTCTCGATATACCATTTTTTTCGGGAGTTACCGTTGGTACAAACAAAATCAGCGTACAGACATCAGAAATCCACGTAATTTTTTTTTCGAAACGTTTTTTTAATGTAGCATCATAAAATCATTTTTAGAAAGTAGAAGATGTTTTAACTTAAATGTTTTCTCTTTGTGCATCTACTCATATTACTGTATATCTGCAATATAGTTGTGATAGAGGCATTTGAAGATCACAAAATTGCTTGACCTAGACGAGTCGGGAGTAAAGCACTTCCTCAACCGCTTCGCGATAAGAGTCGTGCAATAAATGTCGTACCAACAACCTGTTACTGTAGTCCAATCCAACCATACTTAACTCAAAGGGGGTTTCAAGCACTGTATGCTGCAATAGCCGTCAGTAGTCACTTACATGAATTGCTACACAAAGATCTACGCAGGGGCTACGCCGTAACCGCCCTTGCTACGCCGCAGCCGGCCTTGCTACGACAGCTCTCAGCTACAGAGTGATATATTGTGTTGCGATAATCGATTCTATTTTCTGCCTATTATTTTAGTTCCACAGGATGGCCAATAATCAAAGGATAACCTTGAAATGGCTACCATAAAAATGAATAACCGTTCGAAAAAATACTTTTGCAAATGTAACCAGTCACAGCCTATCCGTCATTATAACAACGAAAAACCAATGAACTCATTCATTCATTTGAGGTCGTGGCCTACAAGAAATGTTAATAAATTGTCTGTTTAAAAATCATCTCTGTAATTCTACTTGGGATAAAAAAATATTGTATTTTTTTGGTTGAACGATCCAATAATTACCGGTCCGCCTGTTTATGAAATTACGCAAATATTTGAAAATATTCTTACAATGATTTTGAATTCTTCATCACCAGCTTCTATGTATTTGCATTCAAAGAGTATGAATTCAAAAAGCCAATGTCACATCTAACCTGAAGTGGCACTTATATCACAGTATTCTTCCTATGAATCTGTATGCATGCATGCACTTAGGGAAGCGACAAGTAATTGCATGACGCGATGCGGTCAGTATCAAGCTTTGTGACGTGACATTAACGCAATTGGTATTCTAGTCTAGTGGGTGACTGTATTTTGAAAAGGATGATTTATAAAGCACACTTTCATAAACACGACACCGAAGTCTCGTAGACATTTTTGACATTGTATAATAAATAGGCTGTAATTTTTATTAGATTTCTATTAATCTATGTTTGGCAATAGGTGTTATTTGCCTGAAATAAATGAGTTTATTATTATTATTAATAATAGTTTTGAGTAAATTGTGGGAAAAATCAAATGTTCAATATTTTGTTAATTGATTTTTTTTAGTGACAAAACACGTAACCTTAATTTGGTTTCAAAAGTTTATTATTTATATATTATAATAGTTTATTTTACATTTAGTGAATGTGAGAACGTTGTAGGTTATGTAGAATTGCTTTGTTAAGTACCTGGTACTTGTTGTTAGGACTACACTGCCACCGGTACATATTAACAGTGTAATTTAAAAACATTGTAAATGTCAATTATTTTGAAAAGAGTAACCGTGGAGTTTCTGCCGGCTCTTCTCCATACGAAACCACTAATTGGATTCGTGCACCTACCTTGTGACGTTTAGATCCATGGCCGTGTAGGTTCATGTGAAATAAAATGTTTTGATTTTCGACACAAATTGTTCTGAAAACATAATTTTAGCAACGTCTGTCGTAATGATATTATTTATTATTGCAATAAGCAATTTCCCTTAAATGTTTCAATGTGCAAAAATCATACTTATTAATTTTATATAAACCTGACGTTTAATTTAGGCCGCTAAGGAAGTAATACAAAATTAATTTGTGGAATTAAAAATCTATTCTTATTTTTAATTCGACAAATTAATTTTGTATTACTTCCATAACGGCCTAAATTAAACGTCAGGTTTATATAAAATTAATAAGTATGATTTTCGCACATTTATTTTCTTTTTAGTGTTCCGTTCCTTATCTGTTTGTCAGTTAAAATCGTGATGGTATGTTATATCAATTTCTTTGTAGTACCTACGGCTACGGCCTAATAAATAAATTCAGGCGGTTTGACTTTTTTGGTAAAGTTTTTTGAGTTGATAGATAGTAATATTTTCGAAGTAAATCCATAAGGTGATTCAAAGCTGTCCCAATAACACGAAAGCGATGAGCAGTAATGCCTTGTGTACAGTCAACCATAAATGCGGGGTATCAATCTGCCATTGAGACCGCCTTTAAGCCGTAGCGATAAGGGTGATAATCGTAGTGTAAGTTTTTGCGTATATTTGGTAAGCAACGACCTTTACCTTTTTACATTTCAATCTATTAATACTAATTGAAAGTAAATCACTATAATTGTTTGTAAATGAAATCTCTTACAAAGACGTAATTTGAAACAATTAACTGAAACAGTTGCCTCTATTGGCCAACATTATGTTGCGTCAAATGTTGGAAGTCTAAATGTCGACATAATTTCCTAGACATCTATAAAAGCCTCTATTCCTATTGAAAATAGGTGACCTGGGCTCCCGCAAACCGGCTCACACTTGACACCAAAGTGGTTGTCAAACTTTGGAGCTGTGATATTTTTACAATTTTCCTTTTCATATTTACGGTTTTAGACATTTATTTTCTCAAAAGATTTACTCAATCACTTACAGAGAAAGTACAATATTATAACTTAAAAACACATAAAGCCGATTGGCGTAGAGGTTGAACACTATGACAAAGTTACATTAGCATTTCGTAACAGTTTTAGTAAAAGCGTATCGCCACTGCGGATAGGTGTGCATGAGTTGAGGGATATATGGAGTAATGTTTCATACTTATTCTGAGAGTCTGATGACAAATGAACCGGAAAATATAAGTTTCCTTCACCATTTTTTTTTTTCAATCACGTCTTTTCTTTCATATAAAATTCATGTTATTATTTTCCAAGAAGTAAAGACAAATAATTTTTCACACCACCTGCTCGAAAATGTCAAATTATATGTCAAGCAACCTTAACCCAAAGTGAGTCATTAGTGGCCGGGGGCACAGCCGGTCAATAATGTTGTACTGGATTTCATTATGACCCGCTGGTCAATAAAGTGATTTGAATTTGGAATCTCACATGCTTAGCTAAATTGGCAGTATAGTACTAACAAACACTCTTTGATGCCAGAAAGAGGAAAGTTTTGTAGCGTTCAGTAGTGGAAAATGCACCCGTCAAGTGATTGGGAAGAAAAAAATGAGTGCCATGCCGAAGGAATTTGCCAAATACTTAGGATTACCAAATATCGAGCTCTATACGGGTCATTCTTTTCGTCGAACGTCGGCTACACTGTTGGCGGATGCGGAAGCAGATATAACCCAAATAAAACGACATGGTGGCTGGAAATCGGATACACTAGCGGAGGGCTACATTGAAAATTCTGTACAAAACAAAAATAAAATAAGCTGTCAAATTGGTAACAGCATCACTTTAAAAACGTCATCTGATTCTTTTTCACCACAACCTTCAACATCACACCATCACATTCCGTCTTTCCCTGAGCCTCATGCACGCACCACCTTCACCAACTTTTACCACCCAAAATGCTCCTCTGCAAATACAAGATTCTGAAGCATTGGCGAGCAATACTCAAATACATTCCACATCGACATCTATAAACGTACCAAATAAAAACTTAACTTTATCTTTGCACAACTGGACTAATGTCTCAAATGTTACCATTAACTTCAATTAATATGTAAGTGCATATAACTAACTAGTTCTAAATATGTTATTCTTACTGTTTGTTTATTTAATAAATACTTTGTTTTTCGTACTATGGCTATTATTTTCTCACAGTAGGTGTAAAAAGTAGAGTATCCTCCTCTGGGCTAAAGGTGTCTTTGCCTTGGGCTAGCTTGAATCCCTCGCTGCATTCAGGATTCTTGTATTAACTCCCTCGCTTCGCTCGTGAGTTAAATCCCGAATCCTTCATTGCGCTCGAGATTCAATATGACGCCCGTGACATAAGACACAACTTTAGCCCCTCGGCGCATAATCTACTATTAAATCCCATTTTCGAAACACAATTATCAAATTGACTTGTGTCTTAACTACAAAACATTCCATTATTTGTTTGAGTATTTTCAAGTATTACGTTTTTGGCCCTAATTTACCAGACACGTAAATAATTAATAAGTTGTTGGAATTGTTCCAATTACGTGTTGGAAGTACAAACTTTTTGCTCAGATTCGTTTGAGTATTTCAATCAAATAGGTCTGTTTCGAGAGGATTCCTTTTCCAGAAACTAATTTGATGTTTAGGTAACAACGTAATTGTCTAGTACACGGGATGTTTTGTTGGAAATGCGTGGCTGACAGAGCGGAAAATAATATGTCGTCCTTCTACAAGAAGAATACTAGAACATTATTTTTCTCAAGCATTGCCTATTATTTATTTACTTAGTACACCAACAGATACAAAAGCAGAAAACAATAATGTTATAAAAATGCTGGTATGTATGAGTATTGTATGTATACGCAACATTCACCATAAAGACAACAAACAACGTAATTATTTACGAATTATATTATATTGTTCTTCTCTAATAATAACTTTGAACATTTATAATTAGACTTCCTTCATTGTTGTTTGACTATCTGTACCCTAGACATGGATGAGAGTCAACAGTTAGTGGAATAAGGTTTCCAAAGATTCAAAGAAATAAAATATAACTTTAACATACAAAATACAATCTGTCAATCAAAGTTACAAAGTAGTAGAACTGTTTGTTATAAGCTTTGTCTACCACCACACTACCACACCACAATCCCACAAGCAGACACGTTTAAACACGTTTCATTTCTTCTTAAATCAAATGTAAAATAAAATAACCTCCAACACAAACAATAACCTCTAAAAATGGCTGAACCGTTTTTTTTAGTTAACAATACTCTCCATCAAGTCACCTTTCAAACAAAATAAAAAAAAACAAAATCGGTTCAGCCGTTTAGGAGCTACGATGCCACCGACAGACACACACATACACACGTTGAACATATAACACCCCTTTTTTTCCGTCAGGGGTCTGCCTGCCAGGGTTGCGGGAAAGTCTGAAAGGGTTACTGTGGCCCCTGGCACAGGCAACTGAAGGAACACGGGTGGGTTTTAGTCAGTAAGAGTCTGACACGCCCTCCCGCTCCGCCCAGAGCGGGAGAAGTTATTTGATGATTTCCCACCCTAAAAACAAAGGGTTTAAAAATAAACTTTGAGAAATGTTGACTTAGATTTTATCCTTTTTTATTTGAGGTGCATTATCTAGTAAGTCTCAGTCCATATTTGATAAAATCTTTTTGGATAAGTTCCAAAACAGAACTGCTCTTTTCTGAAAGGACAGTAAAAAGCAATGGCATAAAAAGAAGTTTCTGATTTGACCTAAAACAAAGTAGGAAAAGTAATAGATTAGTGTGAAGATAGTTAATATAATTTCCAGGTGAATATCTAATGGAATAAGGTATAATGCCGGTGGGGTATTTAGGTCAACAAGTGCAACGGCTGATTATTATATTTTTTCCCAGTCTTTCGTCAGTTGTACTTATAATTGCCGAGTAAGTGAACTAAACCCATTAACTGCATGCATCCGTAGAAACTAGAAAAAAGCAGATTATTGTTCCGGGAAAAGCGGTCGCTGGCCGCTTCCCTGCTGTAATATGATTATGACCATATTATGGGGCAGCGACGAATAGGTAGAACAATCAGCAAATATCAAAACAGTTCACAACGGGCACTATCCTATAGCTTACTCAGAATACGTAATAGGATTACACTCATCGAATCGGATGGCCGCCTAACCGTGCAATGCGAGTCGGGGACAGAATTAACCCAGTGGACCACACCATTACAGGCCCATTAATAGGGCAATTTAAACTCAGTTAACGTTTCGCGTTTTCGCTTGAAACGGCTTTTATCACGTATAATGGCGGATTTAGAACGTATTTTTGTTGCGGAAACTGCTACTGTCCTATGTACACGTCTGTTGCACGCCGAGATTTTTCTTTTATCAGGTGTTTTTGTTTGAGGGAAGGAGCAATTAATGGACTAGCAAACATTTTTAGAGTGACCTCGAATTGGGGTTTGGTGAGGACGAAAAAAGTTGATTGTGGCAATGGTGAAAAATAGGTGAGGTCACAATAACGAACGATGCGTGCGCTGTCACCTGTACACGTGAGGACCTAATGTCTGCCTCGAAGGGTTGGTATTGGGTTGTTGGGTGAAGGGGTGAAGAAGGCATTGCTAAGTACTTGTCGAAACCAAAAAATTTACATCTTTCAATCATTACTTGCCATAGACACGCTTAGAAGAAGAACGAACGAATGACCTTTAGGGTGGCCCACGTTTTAACAAACAACTTCTTTGTAAAATTAAATTAGTTATTAGTTACTTACATCAAAATTAAAAAAGTTACAGACCTGTTTTTGTTTGGTAATTAACATAAGTCAGTTAAGATAATTAACAAACAAAAAAGTAACTATCAATTAAAAATAAAAGGCAGCATTCAAAAAACAAGAATTATTTCTATAAGCAATACTTAGCCCAAAGCAATTTCTTCTTTATTATTTTCTTTATAAAAAAACGCAGTTAATTAAGTTGGCGGGTCGTAATCCGGGATTACAATAAACCTGCAGTAAAAGGTCTTCATAGCTTGGAGAATGGATTTAATGAGTATCTTCTGAATATATTTACGCTAAAGGTTCTTCTCTCATTTAAATCATTTCTTCATGTTTTAGGTGTTTTAGTTTTTAATTAATATAATGCTAGTGAGATGATCGGATGAAATTGTTTTTTAAATTAAAAATAAAATATATTATAAAACGTATTATTTGCTTTTATTATTCGTTTTTTTTTTTCTTTTCTTTTTTCGCCAACGTCGCCCACACTAGGAATTTCTCCTGTGTTGTGGGTGCATTTACAAACATTTAAACTCACATACACAAACAGCCAGACCCGGAACAACTACCTACCTGTAGGTCATACAAATATTTGTTCCGTGCGGGAATCGAACCCGCAACACGCAGCGCAGCAGTCAACCGCATAACCACTGCGCCAGCCGTGCCGGTATTATTATTATGTTATTGTAAACTTTAAACGTGAGTCAAAATAAGGATAGTCTAAAACGAGAAAGAATCATTACTATGTAATATAAAATACTAATTTAATACAAACTGGTAAAAGTGAAAGGATTTTGCACTAATTAAACCATTCAGTATATAAAACCTAATGAAAATAGAATTACCACTCATACTCTTACTAAACAAAAGAAACTTGTCATGGTATTTATTTATTTTATTTACTCTTATTTATAAGGCCATCTTCAATTCCGCTTAAATTACATTTCATTTTGAACTATTGAGCCCATTCAACCGGTAAACTCGTTCCATTTATTTCCAGTACTTAACGCTCAAGTCACTTTTAATTAAAATCATGTTCAAATCGTTCCACGGACGCAATTTCAAAACATTAAGGGGACTACATGACCTAAACGCAAGTTATATAATGCCTAAAATTATATGATCCACTGCAGTAAACAAAATCAGAAAAATACAAGGTGTCGTTTTGCATCCTCGTCAAATTCGAGGAGGTAACTATGCTAATGATTCTCGACATGAATCAATAATAAAATAAGTAGTTAATTTTTTTTTTATAATTTTCGGAAATCGGCATGTGTAGGGCCCGTATGATAACGCCCTGTAACTGCGCTGTAACTGTAACGCACGCACACAGCGACATAGTCGTGCGACACTGCCTACCACACACAACGCAACAGCACACGCAACGGGGCGATTCTGTTCTTTGAAAGTGGATTATTCTGAAATACTGTCAAACTTAAATATCTAAAAAAACAAGTATGTCTTAATTATTGAGCAGGTTCGTAATTTTATTTGATTATTTATGTCTTTCATAACATTCTCCTGAAATTTGACGAGGATGCAAAACGACACGTTGTATATGATATTCTTCAGGATATAATTATGCTAGTTACATGGTGTGTTGAAAACGTAATACAACTAATTTGGTACGATAGAAAAAAGTCATAAAGATACCTCTAAAATTTCTTTTAACGTTTAAAAACCATAATAGTTTAAATGCAATCATTCTGTTTTTTTTTTTCATTTGTTCTTCAAGCAACAAAATAACGGGATAGTGTTTTCAGTATTTAGCCCAATCAATAGATTTTTTGTAAATAGAGAATTGCTTCATATTTTGCAATAAATTACCAGCTTTGTGTCATCGCGCTTCTCTATCTTTTCTATGCAGCCGAGAGTGACCGCGCTTCAGCTGTTTTCAGCCCCTTAACTGAAATAAACTCGGTACACTTCGTGCCAAATTGTTGTGCACAACATTATACAACTTAAAAGTTGGCTGTCTCGTCCACAGACACGCGAGACCCATCAAACTTACCCCACTTGCAGTAAACGGGTTACCAAGCGTCTTGGAAACGAGTCAAGGAATAATACACCATATTCCCACAGTTTTAAGGTGTAGAATTGTGTGATTAAAGTTGACGTATTGAGGCTACACATCCTGATCAATAATAGATTTTATAATGGATAGAAGAGTAGGACGTGCTTGTGATAGCATGTTTTTTTATGGACTAGTTAGGAATGTGTTTGGGTTCCACTTAGTTCTGTGGTAATTGGATGGAGGTCGTCCCATAGGTTTTTCCGTTCGTGGTCGTGTAACAGGGAATGGGTACCCAGTAGTTGAAAAGTATTTGCCTGTTTTCTTAAATCGAGTAGAAAAGTTCAAAGTGGTACTTGAGAAAAAAATCCCTATTTATCAGCCATATTTTTGAAAATCAACGTCAAAATCTTTTATAAAAATCTCATATCCAAACAAGGCCCTACAAAACCACTCACTCTTTTTTCTACTTAGGTACACACAAATTTGCTTCGTCAAAAAAAAAAACAATTTCTTATAACCTTCTTAATAAATAATGATTATGGAACAGCAGACGTTCCCTGAACGCCAAGTTAATAAAATGCTAAAACTAATCCCTGTCCCCGATAAGAAACGCCGAACTTTCTGACCTTCAGAACACAATACGAAAATCCGTAACACTTTTGTACTCAAGTGCCCTTTAATCAAACTCATTTATTCGCTGGAACTTTTAACAAATGATCCCGGTACAGTTGCGCAGATAATCGTTATATAGATTGGAAGTGAGGCCAGGACAAACAGCGCAGTCGTTAGCAAAGTCCGTCTCAAGTTACGAACACTTTATACACACGGCTGAGATAGATGTAAAACAATATAGTATTACTACAACTGAAAATGATAACTGCTAATCACTATACAGGTGCCTGGCATCATGATTATAACTGCCTTTTAGATATCCGATTTCATAAAGCCTACGCTTTGTAAGCTGAGAAGGTACAGCATCCAAAAATAATGTATCCTTTCTATTTCTCACTAGTTGACCCGACAGTCTAAATTACAATTTCCATAGAAAAAAGAACTTTCAGGTTTTCCCGAATTTTCTAATATTCCAGAAAACAACTAAAAAAAGATTCCCCTATAAACCTTATTCGGGTTATTACAATAATTTTAAAACAAAAAAATTGCCAAATTGGTCCAGCCGTTCTCAAGTCTTAGTGATGCGCTTACAAACATGATGGCGAGGGGAGTAATGGCTGATCTTTGCGTTATGCTCATGAACGGGTGCTGCTTGTGGTGACAGGTCATCTTGCTGACTATGGTTTTGTTATCATCATCATCATCATCATCATTTCACCCGAAAGACGTCCACTGCTGGACATAGGCCTCCCCCAAGCACCTCCACTTCGACCGCTTTTGTGCTTCCCGCATCCAACGGGTTCCTGCGGCCTCGACAAGATCCACCTTTCAACCACCACCACCACCACCACCTCCACCTTGTGGGAGGCCTTCCAACGCTACGTCTTAAGTATGCGGTCGCCACTCTAGAACTTTCCGGCCCCATCGGCCATCTGTTCTGCGAGCAATGTGCCCTGCCCACTGACACTTAAGTTTGGCAATTCTTCGGGCTATGTCGGTTACCTTGGTTCTCCTGCGGATCTCTACATTTCGTTTGTTATCGTTATTAGTAAATAACTGTTTCTTTATTTTACTTCGAAGGTCCTAGTTTATAATTTGTGGCTACAAGTCACAGCTACATAAATAAACATAATGCATCATTGCATATGTAAGCGGGCACGCTCTTTATGCCTGGAGGCTTTTTATTATGTATTAAGTTCTGTTTGCGTTTTTATTATTTATTTCTGCTTGAGTATAGTTTTCAATATTAGCGCGTGCTAGCTGACATATTAAGGCAAATAATTTTAATGTTTTTGTGTTTCGTAATGTTAATTAGAACTTATTACTGTATAGAATCCAGTTCTTCTAACTGAACAGACAGCAGTGCTGCTGGGGAGTTTGTTCCGCCACTTCTTCTTCCCAGCTAAAGCACTAGGAAGTAGTGAAGGGCGGGCGTTTTGGGGGACTGTCTTATGTGATTTTGTTCAAAAAGTGCTGATTCTCAGCCCAGTTTGAATAAATGACTATTGATTTTGATTTTATAGCTCATGAGAAGCGTGCAGTGACGATGACGCGAGTTTGACGCTTTTTGTTCACACACATACATAAAGTGCAGATTCTCAGCCTAGTTTGAATAAATTTTGATTTTGATAATGATGATGATTGATGCGCAACAGCATTTAATTTTTATTTGTGTTATAGTTATATAGATTATCTACTCTTTGTTTACATTGCGGTGTGTGTATTTCAATGGTGTAAAATAGAGATTATTTTGTAAATAAGTTTCCATCGATAAATCGAGTCACGTTAATCTCTATAAATATTGTCCATCCCCTCGGACAGTGAATCTCAATCATAGAGCTTTACAGTGGAGTATTCTGTAGATGCCTGAACAGGCTGGCACGGAAAAATACTTCCTAGATACTATTCGTTCACTAAATGAATGTGCGATAAATCAGTTTTTGTTTTGTAGTAACATTGCAATTTGTGATTAAAACATTTTATTTTTAGTAACATTGCTAAACTAACGTGTGACTTGTGTATACTGTAACGTTACATTTTCCCGGGAGGGGGAAAATGTAAACGTCAAGGAGGAAACTATCACCAGAACTGGAGGAGTCCCGGCTTAAAAGAAAAAGTAAAAGTAAAAGAAGAAATGGTAAAATAATATAATTGAGGTAGAATATAAAGTCAGGGAAACCGGGTATAAGTTGAAGGTCCAAGCGTTTCTTCTAGAGAGGCTCGCAGGTTGTAAAAGGAGGGTCCTTGAGTCAGACCACGTCACCGACCTCGGAGGGGCAGGCCGTGGTAGAGGAGGCAGGCAGAGATCTACCAGCCGTCGGCGTCACTAGTATATTGTAGACCACGACGTAATCTTCTTACGTCAGTATCCAGAACTGACGCCAAGGGTAGCCATCGCCGGTCTAGCGACTTTCCAACATAGTCTGGTGTAGAAGGACGCGTAGATTTATTTGTTCAAGCACAGCTCACACTATCAGAGGACACACAGCCCTCCCACCGAGCGCTATATAACTTCAGGACCTCCTGCCAAGGCGAGCACCAAGAGTAATCTGGTCTGACGGTCCCGGCTCCCTTCCTTTTCGGATCGGTTGACATATAAAATTTTTAACAATGATTCTAGAACATAAAAGAAGAATAATAGTTTATAATAAGGTCTAATACCTATACAACCTTACCTACTGGCAGCTCTAGCAATACATTAAAAATAAAACCTAGGCTTGTCATTATCTGACATTACAAAAGGTAAATAAACATTGGGAGAGCATGAGAAAATCTAAATAACTTAAAATATAGAGGCCAGGAATGGTTAAACTACAGAATGGCCATGCAGATAATTGGAGAGAACGTATAATATAAGATCTAATAGCCAAAACGTAGGTAAAAAATACAAACATTACAATACATACAGAATGAAAATAATACATACACGATCTTAGAGTGGCTCACGACATGTCTGCCATATCCCATGGCGTGCAAATATTTTAGTTACAATTATAATTATTGAATCAATGATTTTTATATTATACATTTACACATTAAATATCAGTCAAAGTTAGACAAATTACATATAATTAATATATAATTAACATTATCCAATTTATTACTATTATTTTCCTTGTCCATTATTACAGATTACAATTCTCCCAATGAAGATTTTTATCACTTCAGGCACACTAGGTATTCAATTATATTAACAATTATAATAAATAGGCATATTAAAGTTCTTCACTACTACATGACCCTAATTACTACAATGTTAGACAAATTAGTTTTATTTGTAACAATCACCAGGAGTCGTTTAAATATTCTGTAAAATTATAATATGCTTTTTGTGCCAAAAACTATTTCATTGCTTGTTTAAGTTTGGGTATAAATGATAAATGATTTTATTTTCTGTGAGTAGGTTTGTACAAACACTTTTACACGTCAATCATATTTTAAAAACTGGATGAGGTCGGCGTTTCCTATCTGACTACTCTGAGAAGAAAGGCCGAAACAAACTCAGAGGTCACAGTCTCTTTTAAAGTCCAGACATAATCTTGGTCAGATCATGTGAAGACCATGTAGATTGGTGTCTAAAACAGTATTTTGAGGAAAAACCATACAGATTGAGTAGTGATATAGTTTGCGAAAAGCTTTAAACATTCTTTGAGATACGTTGTATATTCGGCAAACGTTTTCTTTCTAGTTTATTTCTGTCGTTATGTATCGCCTGAGGACAATTAAAAATTAATATTCATCAAAATAATAATTATATTTGAGTGGTCGCCAGCAGCATTATTGAAACAAAGAGCCACCTGTCCGTAATTCATGTATTTCTGATAGTTTTCCACCTGACTTGCAAATTCTAATATATGGAAAATTGTTTGACAATAATATTAATATAACTGCACGGTCTGCCAGACAAACTAACAAACATTTGAAGAGCTGCCCTTATTGTACAATCCTGCCTAGCCTTTCCCTTTCAATGTTGTGGTTGGCTTCCAGTCTAACCGAATGCATCTGCATACCAGTATAACAGTGCATATAAGATTAAAAAAAGTTTGCAAAATAAAAAATATACCTTCAGACTTCAGTATGTAAACATTGGAAACGCTCAATCCCAAGCCTTTTTGTCCCAATATAATCTTTAACGGTTAAAGGCTTTCTGTCACAACTTACGTTTAATGAATGATTTGAATTTATTAAGGCTTACAAAGATCTAAACTTCAACTTAAACTTTCAAGCCACGCTCAAGAGAAAGTGTTTTGAAAGTTTATTATAAAAGACATTGACATCTGAATGAGCCACCTATTTTCTTGAGCCTTGTTGTAGGTACAACAAATTTGTATTTGTTCCTAGTATTTATATTATGGATACCACTGTAGTCAAAATAAAAATAAAATATGTGCATATAAAAGATCCAAAAATATACTGAGAAGGCACAGTCATTACATTAATCTCCTTAATCTCCCTACTTACTCTCTGAGGATGTGTCTCGGGCTTAATTAATAAATTGATCGAACAGCTCTTTCCTGCAAAATAAAGCTAGTCTAAATGTCGGCGCCATTTCCTTACATTATACAATGAAAATAGCTAAGTTACACTAAACGTGCTGTCTCTACGTCAGTTAAATTACGATTTTTTCTAACAGTGTATGTTGCGAAGCTTAGCTTTTTTGACAATTTATCTATGTGTGGGCCCCACTGAAGCTTGGCATCCAAATTTAAGCCCAAGAATACTATGCTGTCTTCAGGATTCAATTCTTCGCCCTTTATCAACATATTAGTTTTCACCTGGCTAACGCGAGGTAGCGTAAACTTTATATATTTTTTTTAATTAAGGAGTAAATTATTAATTTTGAACCTATTTACATCGTCAGTAACCGGCTGCTGGCGTTTAAGTTTAAACAAAAGTGAAGTGTCAGTCGCAAACAACACTATATCATGATTATCCTTTATGAGGTTAGGCAAGTCATTAATATAAATAAGAAACAAGAAAGGACCAAGTATTGAGACCTGTGGGACTCTCATTGTTACTATAGATCTGGGAGATCTTTTTCCATTAACGTCAACTCCCTGAATCCTATTACTCATGTATAAAGTAAAAAGATCCAGAGCGGTGTCCCGGAAATATCATCCACTACGGGATAGTGGAGGATTTTCCTTATTAACGTTAGGAATTAATGAATTATATATATATATATATGCAAGAATGTTCTTGCAGTTCTTGCAGATCTATGGCTTCATGAAAAACGCAATCGAATGCCTTGTACAAATCAAAAAAGATGCCCAAGGTATCGCATTTATCTTCCCATGTATTATAAATATGTCCTAAAAGCTCAACACATCGCATCAGTGGACTATAGATAGATAAGACAGGTTGTCAAAATGATGGGCTTCTGACTAACCCTAATGACTCTCTAAAATCTACGAATGACAGCCGGGACCAACAGCTTAGTGTGCTTTTCGGGGCACGGAGGATCGCGATAATATGTATATAATGGATTGTCCGTGAACCGACCGTGGCAAGAGGAGCTTAACCTCCGATTGACCCATGCGGCTATTATTATTTAGCCACGAGCCTCTAGATAGAGGCCCTTAAGATTCAACCATAAATATTATCTCACAAAACATCGCACCCAAACCCTTCGCACGTGTCATACAAACGTCTCAAGTTTGAGAAACTCTAGCAAGTCCAATATAAAGTTTGTCAATATTTCCGTTGTAGGAGCTGATGGCCGACACTCATTGATTGGGCCAGGCCAGGCGAAAAATAAAGTTGAGCTACAGTTTACGGTCCACAGACTAGCGACAGTGTGACTCACCTCGTAGGAGTGGGTAAATAGTATTGGTAGCACGTGTAATAATATACAGGGTGTATAAATACCTATCACATAGCCGTTTACTACGCATTCTGTACATCAAATTAAGTTACATTGAGCAAAAATTATTTCTGGGAAACGAGTTTGTGAAAATATATGTTTACAGCAGTGCTCAGTGTAACGCACGCAAGACATTGTGCTTGTGGGTGCATGCAACGGTACAGGAGTTGTGACGGTATTTAAAGTTAAGTTATAACACCAAAACTTGATTTAGCGGGGAAAAAAAATGCTCCTTAGACCTTCAATATCTCCGTAATCTGAAAGTACAAAAATATACGTCACAATTACGGAACTATAAGTGCCTCTCAGCTTAGTTAAGCATCTTTTTACACCCTTTAGGGTGAGTAAATATTTGCCTATCATTAATTGGTATGCAGGATTAACATTCCTCAACATACTGACTTTGTCTATATAAATACATAGGTAGTATATTACGTGAGTGGGCGTATTGTTTAGGCGGCACGTGTAAGAAAATGTATGACGAAATTAGATATTTGCATCTCATTAGGTATGTTGGCATATCAGTACATTGTCAAAGTAATTTTCCTGTAAAGGCGTTGCATATAATATAATTTTGATGTCACGTTCATTATTAGTGGAATATTGGTGAGAAGAGTGTACCTATGTGTTGTCTATTTTAATGGCCTTAGGTAAACCATGTTGAAACCATCGAAATAAATAGTTAATCCTTACCAGATTATCACACATGTACACACTCACGCACGCACACACACAAAACACACACACAAACTCACGCACACACACACACACACGCACGCACACAACACACGCACACACAAACTGCACACAAACACACACACAATGGATTACACTATCCAAAGATTTAATAACAAAAATACTTCGTTGAACTCCGAATTCAACCAATAGGTACAAATTACCAACATATTGTCATGAACACGAATATATACGTAAAATACCAAACCAAAAAGCCTTTACAATATTTTCAAGCTTAAACCGACCGGGACCGCGGGGCCAGGCTTAGCTTATGCAGGCAGTCGCCACGTGCCTCCATTACTCCCACATGGCGCGAAATAACCGATACCTATAACATTTGTATTATTTACACGTTAAGGCCTCCTTGGGTTATGTCATATATTAGGGAATGCCGTTTTAGTGGGTAAAATAATATGTTGTATATAGGGATGAATGCGAAATAACGATTGAATGGAGAGCGGCTCAAACAAAGATGCAGGTGTAGAAAGCGCTGGTATAACTTTGCCTCAGTTATATCCCGAGTAAGGGGAAGCAGCAACAGCATGCTGAAGGTGTTTGCAGAGAGTCTGGATGGGCCTACAATGGGGAGGTTTACCAAGCTAAACGTTGGCAACAAAGCTTGCTAAACCTTCCTGTTATTGTGTTTTTCTTTTCTTTTTACTGTTCCTGCGTGTTAATAATATATTTTGTAAGTAAGATCCTTGATGCCTGACAATAAAATATTTTTATTTTTTATAACTACTTGGATTCGTTCATGACGAATAAAACGTATAGAGGTGACAAGACAGAGACTGAGGTGTCTGTCTGTGGGAGATACCTTTGCCTAGCAGAGGAAAAAAAAACAATCTAGTCCTCTCATTTAATGTATCATACAGTTGTTACGGTGTTACAATTTGATTCCCAAGTACTCAAACTAAAAATCCAAGCATGATTAGGGTTCATTTACACCTTGTCTCATTAGTATCGGCACATACCGATTCAAAAAGTAGTAAGCTGTCTTGTTTCATATTTCATTAAGCACCTTTCTTTCTCACGGAGAGGTGGCCTGAGTCCCAGCAGCTGGAAGACAATATACTTATTATGTGATGCTCATTTGCTATATTTCTCAATACTCAATACTTTATTGCATTCCACATGTAAACTTAGGTGGTAAACTTAAAATTAATACTATTATATAATGTAGATGATGTTGTGTATGTTTGTGTGTGTATAATGTGTGTATAATGTGTGTGTATGTGTGTTTTTCTATAATGCCATGCAAAACTATATAGGGACAGGGTTATTGGTTATATGTTGGCAATCCATTAAGGGGATGTAGGGGAGGTCATTTGCAACCAAATGACCCCTAATGACCTTTATGCAAATGTCAACTATTTTCGAGTAATTTGACGTTCTTTTTTTGCGGTATACAGCTTTGAAAATGTTTAAAAAAAAAACATTTTTTTTATAATTGTGTGCGTCTTATTAGATACACATTAATCAACCGTAAAATGACAATTATCTTTAGTATTTTTTAAATCAGAGCACACAATTTCCATCATTTTGAGCAGGCTATTTGACTAAAATGGTTCATTTACGCTACATCTAGATCATCATCATCATCATCATCTGCCTAGCCTTTTCCCAACTAGGTATGTTGGGGTCGGCTTCCAGTCTAACCGGATGCAGCTGAATACCAGTATTTTACATGGAGCGACTGCCTATCTGACCTCCACAACCCAGTTACTGGGTAATACAATACCCATTGGTAAGACTGGTTGTCAGACTTTCGGGCTTCTGACGACCCGTAACGACTGTCAAAGATCCACGAATGACAGCCGGGACCAACGGCTTAACGTGCTTTCCGAGGCACGGAAAGCACGTTAAGCTACATCTAGATCATGCTAAGCTGAAAAGACGCAAGGGCACTCCCGTGTGCGACATGGCCCAATGCCGTTCCAAGTGTGCCAGCCGCCAGGATGCGGCTACTAGATCTCGCCTGTATAATAGAATACATAAACTTATTCCCATATATTCCCTGACTAAACACGAAGTTAAAATCAAACTACAAACAAACAAAAAAAAAACAAACAAAAAAACAAGTACAAATACCGCTACACCGCCGCTAATACCGCTTACAAATTGGTTGCAGAAGTTAACGTATGACGAAACCGAGAATCTTATTAAAATTGTCTCATAATAGAATTAATACTGTATTTAAATGAAGGCATTGTTTAATTTATGTTGTCATATCTATAAACACTTGCATGACACTTAATACCAGTTGTATGCCATTATACCTGGAGGAATTTTGGCTCCTAAAACACAGGCCTTTGGCCTAGTTTAGGAGGCATCAGTTCGCCCTTTAATGTGGCTCTATTGTACAATACTTTGTTAATCCTTGTGTACTTTTGTATGTTTTTCAAAGTATACAAATAAACATTTTATTTACTTATTTATTTCTGCCATAAACAAAGATATACTTTGTCGACAGAACATTCCAAAAATATGTACAACTTTTCGAAAAACAATAAGAATCCTTTAATCTTTCTTCCATCTTTATAAAAATATAAAATGTCAAATTACTCGAAAATGGTTGACATTTGCATAGGACCCCTATAGGGGGTCATTTGGTAGCAAATTACCTCCCCTACATCCCCTTAATGGATTTCCGTCGAATTTCAATTAACCCTGCATATTTGAAAAGGCTTTTGCCCGGCGGTGTGACAGCTAAAATAAGTAATTATAACCCCGTACAATACAATATTATATTTCTACTATGACAGAACATTCAGCAAGAATCATAAATGTGTGGTCATAGTTCTTTAAAGGTTGTAGACCATCGAACTGAACGACTTTCTCCATGGACGAACATCGTAATCGCGAAAAATATATTTCGGTCGAAAATGTATAAACGTTTTGAATGGGCACAACGCACAGCTGATTATTATTTACGCAATTAAGATGTTGGTCCTATGGAGAAAGTGGTTAAATTTGTAGATCCCAAGCACCACCCCAACACACACATACACACACCCCACACACACATACACACCCCACACACACATACACACACCCCACACACACAACACACACACTTGCACACCCAATCATTTCTGATACACGCTGTATACTATATTGAAATTAAATGAAAACAATGTAAAACTCATAAAAAGTTTACTTTTTAAACAAGCATATTATTAATTAGAGGATTATATCCAAGGTAATAATGCATAGAAACATGCTGCTCCAGCTCCATAGATCAATCTAGAGTCTAGACAAAATCAAACTGGTTTGATTTTCAGTGTATAAATTTATTATTTTGATGACATTGACTAACATTCTGTGATTACTTTAACTCACATACTGACTTTTTACTTGTTTAAAAATTTAGGGAAACTATAGTTTTACAATGTTTATATATATGTGAGCACCTGTAGCTATCACATAATTAACTTATTTGTCATTGCCACATTTTTAATTATTTTTACTTGTTTTTAATTATATTTACCTATAGTGTTTTTATTCTAAGTGCATCGTCTTCACATATAATTATATAGGTAATTAATGTATACTACATTTTAAAAGAGTAACGGTATAGTTTCTTCCCTATTCTTTTCCATACGAACCTACCTTTTGGAAGGGGCGACTATCAAATAATTATGAATGTAAATGTTTACGTTAAAGTGCCTGTGCCTATGTCCCCGTAAGAAATAAATGCTTTGACTTATACCTACCTAGTGTACATTTACATAACACGCAATGAGATCCCTGCTTACCAGATGTCCTGATCTAACCGCTGCATCGCGGTGCAGCCTTATCTTGTGAACAAATGCCGGTGTGTTTGATAGCATTTATATATAAGTTTTTTTTCTTTTTCATATTTGTCCTTGCGTTTCGTTACTCCTTTTGTAATTTTTCTTTCAAATCGGACGATAAAGAAAGAAAGAAAGAAAAATTGGTTTATTTGTCACAGAAACAGAAACATGTGCATACAAAAAAGATAATTAAACAAACAAACAACAAACAGAAAAAAAAGTAAAAATAACGAAGAGATCTCTAATCACGATTCACGAGCACAAAACAGAAATAGTCGACAGCTGCACGTCATGACTGTGACAAGAAGGCTTCCACTCAGCATGATGCTGTGCTATGGGGGACCCACAGCACAGCGCTGATTTTCAGTGGTTACCCGATAAGGACGTACGGAAACCAAGTCAGGTTTAATGATTGGCACTACTTTAACAAAATAAAATAAAACAAACAGTAAGCACTTAGAATACAAAGCAGCTACATAAACAACCAATTATTTGAACAAATATTATTAGATAACATCAAAATGTATTAATCCGCAGGTATTACCGTGCGCGCACAATTAAGGTACCCACCCAAAACATTCATTATTTATATACACAGGAATATCATTATCCAGTGTTTTGTGCTTTGTCTCTCTCCCACAATCACCTCCGCGTCGGCGTCGTCGTTGCCGTCGCCCGCGCGCTCGCTCTGAAAATGTCGTTTGTAGTACAGTAGCATATTCATTGCATTTACCTATTGCGCCTATGAGCGTGATGTGATGACGTACTGTGACTTGTGAGTCATCGAGCCGGGCCGGGTGCAGCCCACCTTGTGCTCCGCGGCGGCCGAGCGGTCGGCGGCGCGCGCGGCTGTCGAGTCGTGTGTGGTCGCGTGGTGTGTCAAGCGTACCTAGTGAGTTACTATTGCCAAACGATATTAAAGTTAAACGTTATCGTTTAAAAAAAAATAATATACCGACAGTGGGCAAGAAGTTAAGTAGTAAAGGACGTCAGTTAAGTAGTAAGTATTCATTTTAGTAGATAAAAATTTTACTGAATAAGCACGAGTCCCTGTCAGACTTACACGAACAGAACCTAGCAGAGTATACCAAGAAGAACGAACTGATTACGCAAATGAATGGCTATAATGATCAGAAAGCGATATGACCCGTCTGACTCGATGCCACCGCCGATGGCACCGCACCCATTCGTTTACACGATTGGTGGCAAGATGCTGCAGAAGATGGGCTGGTCTGAAGGCAGAGGACTGGGTAAAGAGGAACAGGGAAGCATCGCACTTATAGAAGCCGAACAACGGCCAAGTTTGGCGGGTCTAGGACAGAAGAGAGATATCTACACTCCCACCCCCGGGGAAACTTACAGAGATACAGTTAAAAAACTCATGATTGCCAGATATAAAGAGGTCGTCGGAAAAGAGGAAGGGAAATAGGTGGATTTAGAACTTTATTAATTTTTGAATAACAATCATTTTAGTTTATCAGTAGTTATGTGGCGGCACCCGCAGTCTAAAAAAATCCTACGTAGAGTCGTTCATAAAAAAAACAGCTGCTGGTTTGTGGAAGGGCAAATTGACCTGTCTTTTCAAAGGAGTCTATTTCACCCTGTAAATTTTTGCTCCTCTGCTGTGATATCACTTGCCATTTCATGTTTCCGTCTAAAATATCACTACACTAATATTTATTACGTGCTCAACAGATTTATAGAAGACGATATTATATTTATCTGAACGCTATCACGATTGGCTTACGTACCACGTGCAAGTAATTATATATAGCTGCCGTGGACTATTTTCAATATAATGTCATTCTTTCACAGGATGACTATTACTCTGAGAAACATTTTACTTTTCGTGCTTATTTAAATTAAATTCAGTATTTTTCGAGGGGAGTTACTTTTTTAATATAAATATTAATAACTATCTAAAGTGAAAACTAACAATTTTAATAATACCAGCTTCGATAACCGCTATTCCCTCGACGATTTTCACAAACTGACATAAATTCGATGATTGTTAGGAGAAACTTCGTTCAAAGGATCCATTGTAATTGAAATTTATGACCTTATTTTAATTAACCAGCCACATTGGAAATGTGAAATCACATAATGTTTACTTCCGTTATACGCTTGAGGTCGATTAACTAAAGCATATTGATAGACTTAAGATTATACAACATAACTTTGCATTGTATAAATTCAATCTCTTAGTATTGTTTAATTGCATAGCACATGTGTGAGCACTATGTACCCAATATAAAGCTTACTGGGTTCGTCTTTCATTGACTTGAATGTGCCCTGGCGGCTGAGAGTATGTCATACTCACTCAAATGTGTCGCTGGTGGTGGCGTGTGTATTGGATCATTGAGTTCCCTTCAAAATGGTTGAGCTGAATGGTGCTGATCCATACGTCATGTTCGTGAACGGACGCCGTCAGTAGGCACTGGTAATTTCTTAGCTGCCACGGCTTATTTTAATTCCATAATTGTTTTTATCTTTTTATTACGGACGCTTTTAACGTACACGTCTTTCTACATCGTTCTCACATGTATAATTACAACATGAATGATGTAAACAATTTTTTGTAACAATATTTTGATTTAAAGGAGTGTCCATGGAGTTTCTTGTCCGTTCTTCTCCATAGGTACCTTCATCTTTCTGACTGACCGACCCCTTGACAATTCAAAAGGTCCTGTAATTGGTATTTGAAATAAATGCTTTGCGTTTGAGTTTATTAAGTACACAAATAATACCAAATGTACCGTTTCAGAAGACCATCAAAATATTCTCGGTTGCTTTCAATGACCTACCTCGCGTGACTAGGCTCAGCCTTATCCCAATTATATTAGGGTCGACTTCCAGTCTAACCAGATGCAGCGGAGTACCAGTATTTTAATGGAGCGACGGCCTATCTGACCTCCATAAGCAAGTTACTGAACTGAGTAACACGATACCCCTTGGTAAGTCGGGTTGTCAGATTTTCGGACTTCTGACGATCCGTAACGACTGTCAAAGATCCACGAATGACACGGAGGGGTCTTGGTTTGTAAAGATGATCCACGGTCCGGCCTTGGCAACTGTGGCTTAGACTCGAGCACCTTTATTCAAGTAGCTATGTCCATCATATCCTAATTACCTACACTAGGTACTTATCTTGCTAGCTAACTCACGCTGGCAGTAACACGAATATTTTATATAATAGCAATAAAAGCAAACTGGCCGTTTTACGATTAGAATCTTTTGGAATCGGAAATTCTGCGCATAGGACGTTTTGTGAATCGGACGTTCTGCGAATCGGACGTTTTGTGAATCGGACGTTCTGCGTCAAGACTGAATATCTGTCGAGATACTGCATCGAATTATAGACTCTGAGCACAAAGGGTTCTCTTCTGACATGATAAAAAAAAACATAAGTTTTATTTAAAGCCGTATATTTTAACCTTCAAATAATTATCCATTTTTTATTAATAAGTACTCAGTCCAAAAGGGGCGGCTCCTGTGATGTATTGTTAGTACTGATTTTCTTTGAGAACAAATCTTTAGCATAAACTTTGTTTAGATACATGATATTACAGAGGCAGTGTAGGTAGTATAATAATATGCATTAGTAGCTGCTCTGTTCATTCATCTATGTGAATGCTATCCCATAGGATTTCAGCGTACCTGTCGCACATTTTGATAAAATATGTGATGTGGAGTTTAATGTTGTGTTGTTTGTGGATGTACCAAAAGATAATCACTTTTTTTAACAACTGCAACTAACTTTAACAATTTGCCGCTGTCATAAGAAAAAGATCTGCCTCCCTACTCAGGTAGTTTCAACTCTGTTCTGGGTGTATTTGCAGATCGGGCGCAGTCCCCCATGCTGCGAAGATAAGTGCGACTTCATGTCGCAGTTTAATTTGTGTTGTGTTTTTATACTAACATTAGTTGTTTTTAAGTATATTGTTAGTAACAAGAATATAGGACCTGGTCTGAAATAAATGTTTAATAATAATAATAAACGGTTAAGGCCCTACCATAACATACTGACTGACTCTTTCACTGAACTTTTGACAGATTATCTTTTACAAACGGTATGTTTAAATTTAGTTATGACCCTAAAAAGTCCTATCTATTCACACTCTTCGTCAGAATATATTTACACGAAAAGTATACTTCCATCCTTCTTAATCTCGTTTACAATCTTTTTTCCATTAACAAAACCTGAGATTATGTAAAAGGCACACGTAACAAATACTAATACATCTTACACAAGGTCGCGACGAAGCGACATGACACTGACAAGCCGAGCCGACGTGTGTATCACGTTGTATGGAAGTTAATATGCATTAACTGCCAGCCCTACAGTTAGGGTTGCTTCGTGAGGATTTATGAGACAATTTGTTTGAAAATGGCTGTGACTATATCTGCGTATGTGTATGTAGTGCTGTGTCATAAGTCATAATTGTAGTTGAGTTTGATGATTTTGGCAAAATAGTGCTTGCCCTCCCTTGATTCTGCAGTGGACATCCTTTAGCTAGAAACTTTGCTTTGCTTATATTTTTGCTGTCATTTGCTTTTCGATTTAAAACTTTTATATATGAACTTTGCAGGATGAACTGACGATCTGAACAAATCTGCAGAAAAAAGAAACGTTGGCCGGAGACCCCGTCAGGATCGAAGTTTCGAAAAATTTGAAAAGCCGCGGTTTCGGAATTTCATTTTGACCTCAATATCGGCTTCAGCACCCTCGAAAGCCATGAAAACGACACCCAAGATGAAAAATTTTAAAATTTTTGCAGCCGCCATTTTGGATTTTCAGTTTGACCTCAATATCGGCTTCAGCATCGTCAAAAACTATGAAAACTATCTCTCTCTCAGTCTCTTTCTATTATATACAGGGTTATTGGTAAAATACCATCAACCTCTTAAGGGGTCATTGTCAACTGGTCTTTTACTATGGGGCAAAATATGAAATCGCGAAAAAAAAAAATCAGCTGGTTCCCTACATTTGTGTTTGCAGAACTCGTCAAAATGTAGGGACCAGCTGATTTTTTTTCGCGATAACCATTATATTTTTAATAACCCTTTAAGAGGTTGATGGTGTTTTACCAATAACCCTGTATAATAAAAAGTCGCATGGAAGTGGTATAACGCTTTTTCATTACCTGACGATTTCTAAAAATGTTCTACAAGTTTACTCCTATCGCGAGCGTTAAAGAACTTCGTTCCAAAAACTAGATGGCGGAAATCCAATGATTGTTTGGAATGCATTTTAATAATATATTTATAGTACATCCAGTATTTGATAGCGTGTAGACTTAGATCGTGTAGATAATAAAGAAAACTTAGCTTACACTATTTCCTTTCTTGTGTTGTCTTTAAACTCTTAAAGATGTCATAAAAGTAACAAAAATCTAAATCTAAAGTCATTTATTTAAACTAGGCTGAGAATCAGCACTTTTTGAACGTCAAAATTACATAGAACGGCCCTTTACCACTTCCTAGTGTTTTAGCATAGAAGAAGAAGTGGCGCAACAAACTTCCCAGCACTCTATTCTTTTACAGAATCCCGCTAACGACACGATCAACATAAAGTTAATTGGTATTAACTTGAAACCCTACACCTGGGGTTGTGGCAGTCAGGCTTACCTTGTCCGGATTCCGATTGAAACCGCAACTATCCGCCTCCGACCGAAGCTTGCATTGCCAATTGAAACATCGGCCGTTCAGCCAAAAAGGGAGTTTGAATATTCACACACACTTTAATCTTGGTAGTATTCAAAATAATAAACGTGAAAAAATGAGAAACAATTTAAAATATACTCGAGAGCTTATTATGACTGTCATTCGTGTGTTTGACAGTAGTTACGGGTAGTCAGAACCCCGAAAGTGTGACAACCAGTCTTGCCAAGGGGTATCGTGTTACCCTGGGTTGTAGAGTTCAAATTGGCATTTGCTCCGTGTAAAACACTGGTATTCAGCTGCATCCAGTTATACAGGAAGCCGACCCCGCCATAGTTGAGAAAATCAAGGCAGATTGATAGATCGAACCTATTGTAACCGGAGGAAAGAACATTTTGAATGAAAATGTGAAGTAAACTTGTAGGAACCTACGTAACTGGCGTCCCTTTAATCTCAAACTCAAACTCAAAGCATTTATTTCAAATAAACCAATTACAGGCACTTTTGAATTGTCAAGGGGTCGGTCAGTCAGAAAGATGAAGCTAGTTGCCCATTCCAAAGCGTAGTAGGTACCTATGGAGAAGAACGGGCAAGAAACTCCATGGACACTCTTTTAAATCAAAATATTGTTACAATAGAGTGGTTACATCATTCATGTTGTAATTATACATGTGAGAACGATGTAGAAAGACGTGCACGTTAAAAGCGTCCGTAATAAAAAGATAAAAACAATTATGGAATTAAAATAAGCCGTGGCAGCTAAGAAATGACCAGTGCCTACTGACGGCGCCCGTTCACGAACATGACGTATGGATCAGCACCATTCAGCTCAACCATTTTGAAGGGAACTCAATGATCCAATACACACGCCACCACCAGCGACACATTTGAGTGAGCATGACATACTCTCAGCCGCCAGGGCACATTCAAGTCAATGAAAGACGAACCCAGTAAGCTTTATAGTGGGTACATAGTGCTCACACATGTGCTATGCAATTATACAATACTAAGAGATTGAATTTATACAATGCAAAGATAGGTTGTACAATCTTCATCAGCTCCAACACTATTTTCGAATGCTAATTAATTAGTTTACGCGCCCTTGTGGAGCAGGACCAGCCCTGAGCCAAGCATTTTTGTCAGCGATATAATCCCCCAACTTATAATATGCTTGGCTGTATAGTGTGCGTTTTATACAAGATTTAAATTTCGTTTCATTCAGCTGGAGTATGTGGGGAGGTATTTTATTGTAACATTTTAAACAGTACCCCATGAAGGATGAGTCTACTTTAGCCAGTCTGAAACCTGGTTGAACTAATTGGTCCCTATTTCTAGTCCTATAATTGTGTCTTTCACCTCTTTTACTGAAAAGATTTAAATTTTTCCTTATGTACATGATGTTTTCATAAATATATTGACAAGGTACCGTCATGATGTTAATGTCTTTAAACAGTTCCCTTAGAGAATCGCGCCTGCGGAGGGTGTATATTGCTCTGATAGCTCTTTTCTGCAGAATAAAAATAGACTCAATATCGGCAGCCCGTCCCCATAATAAAATACCGTAAGACATGATACTATGAAAATAGCTGAAATAGACTAGCCTCGCGGTATCTACATTAGTAAATTGACGGATTTTTCTTACAGCATATTATGCTGCTGAACTTAGCCGTCCTGCAAGAGATATTAAATGAGGACCCCATTGCAGCCTTGAGTCTAGCGTTATTCCCAGGAAAACAGTTTCATCGACAAATTCTAGTTTCTCGTTATTCAATACTATGTCACAATCACTACTTTTAACATTCGGTAAAGCAAATCTTATGCATTTCGTTTTTTTCCCATTTAATACTAAATTATTAGCAGTGAACCAATTATGTACCTGCAGTAGGGCATTATTTACGTCATCAAGATTTGATGCACGTCTATTTATCTTAAAGATTAAAGAAGTATCGTCAGCAAATAATACCATTTGTGGTTGGGTTTTAAATAAATGGGGGAGGTTATTAATATATACTAAAAAGAGGAAGGGACCTAATATCGATCCTTGTGGAACACCCATTTGTACTTTTAAATGAAGTGAATTGATACCATTTATTTGCACTTTTTGTTGTCTATCATTTAAATAAGATTGTACTAAACTAAGCGCGAGTTTACCTAGTCCGTAATGCTCAAGTTTTAAGAGCAAGGTTTCGTGATCAACGCAGTCAAATGCCTTGGAGAGGTCACAAAAGATCCCTATGGCATCTTGGGCCTCCTCCCACGCTGTAAATATGTGTTTTAATAAAGTGACACCGGCGTCAGTCGTACAACGTCCTTTGGTGAAACCATATTGCTGATCGTGTAAGATTTTGTTGGTGTTAAAATGATTAAGCATTTGATTGAGCATTACCTTTTCGAACACCTTGCTGAATACTGGCAACACAGATACTGGTCTATAATTGTTGGTGTCTTTGCTGTCCCCAGATTTAAAAAGTGGTATAACCTTACTGTATTTCATTAAATCCGGGAAGACTCCTTGATCTACACACAAATTAAATATTAAATTAAATTAATAAAACTGAAATAAGGTTAGTAAAAACAGGAAGATTCCGATTATGTGATCACTAAACATGTATGCTTAATGCACACCGCAACGCTGTAGCCATTAAGACATTGCTTTTGCCGCCACGTTGAGTTACATCATTCGTGATTTTTTGTAGCCGTGACACCCTTGAAAGTTAAGATGACAAGGCACACGGGTGACACTCCTTAAATTAAAATAAAGCTCAGTTGTAAAACCTTGTATAGTAACCGTATACAACTTCATTTTGCGGTTATAACTCTTTCGTTAAGTGTTATTTTAAATTTAACGCTAGAATGAGGTGTTTCTGTGACTTAGGTGCTGTTCTATGTACCTTAAGTTCAGTTTTACTTTCGTTTGGAGATTTACAACTCACTTCATAAGCATTTGGATTGAATGTGTTACCTGCGTAGTATCAATTTCACTAAAGCTCGCTGTTGGACTTTCAATGCTCGGCTTACTGCCAAAAGTTGAAAATCCAACAGCACGCTTTTATTTAGGCATTCATATAAGTGTCGCCTGCTGTTAATGAGAATGGGCATTATTGTTCCAATATAAATAACTGTAGACACATGTAAGAAAAATGTGTTGTTTGACATGTAAGAAACATTGTTAGCTGTTAGGACAAACTTGGAAGGCTAAGTGCGATGACTGCCGTAAAACGGGGTGAATAGAGATGCAGGGGTGAATCGGGACGAAACTTTAAAAGCGATGTTAACATTGAAATAATATAGTCTTATTTGACGACACGTTTGGTGTAGTGGCTACAGTGGCTAAGTGTAGTCAGCGAAACCAAATGGTCCTGGGTTCGAATCCCGGTAGGGGCAAATGTTTGTATGATGAATATGGACATTTGTACCCGAGTCATGGATGTATATTTATAATATGTATGTATTTACAAAAAAAAATGTATTTATGTAGTGTATCAACCATCTGGTATCCATAACACAAGCCTTAAGTGTTAAGTGCTTAACATGGAACTAGATGGTGCTGTGTGCAATGTCAGACGATATTTATTTATCAGACGATATTTATGCCAAAAAGGACTCTAATGAGTTCACTGTATTATAATTAACGATTAAGGTCCCTTGTGGGCAACAAACTACATATATTATTTCAATCATTTTAAAGTTTCGTCCCAATTCACCCCTGCGTCCCTATTTACCCCGTTTTACCGGTACTTAACCTTTACCCATATCTTTATTATTCTGTATCGAAATACTATAAAAAATAATTACGACAAGTTGTTTCAACCTTTTAGAAAAAATACTGACCTAAAATAAGCAACTTACTTCTGGCTTCCTAAAAATAATAAAAACACAACTTTAGTACCATAAAAAAAATCTCCATTTCATTCAAACAATGGCCTTCAGCGCTACGCCTTAAAATAGCATGAAGAAAAAAATAATTTCGTACCACAAAGGGCACCCAAATTAAAGTATAACTAACTATTCTTCATAAGAATTCCTTTTTAATTTTAATAACAAGGGGGAAGACATCGCAGAATATTATAAAGCCTTCAAGAATAAAAGATACCTATTAATTTTTAGAGCGATGGCCCCCAAAGTTCATAACATCTCTCCCTTGGGGGCATCAATTACGAAGATGAATATACAAGCCTGTAGTAAGAATGGGGTATAAATACCTGGTGGCCATAATAAGGCCTTTGTTTATAAGTAGGATTCATATAATGTAGCTCGAATAGCATTGCTAAAGCTAGGGTTTCCTAGGAAAGCGGCCGTCATGAAAATCAGTCATTTTCACCAGTATTTGTCATTAAGGTGTCAAAAAACGCTGTGTATTTGAACGGTCGTTATTGTGTGATTGTTGTCCACTTTCTTCGGCCACCAAAGCTTTAGGGTATGTCCATCAATGATGTGCGTTTGGCTTAGTTGATTGATGATTTATTTTTTCGTACCATTAGTGACATGTGTTTGATTTTTTTTGTTGACATCGTTTTTAATTTTGTTTTTTTATGTATGTAATATAGTACATTGTTACTGTACAGTGCAAGCACTGCACAGTTTCATATCAATGCCAGCATTTTACCTGCGCCGGACCGGCCAATTAGTACACGAATAGCATTCATACCGCGTGCACTCATCTATCATACAATCACACTTTTATCAATAAATATCAATCAATCAGTAATCAGTGTATCAATCAGCATCAACTCAAGGTGTAACGTCCCTAACCATACAGTTACTCTTGGGACTAAATAAGTCTTTAACCCGAGGTAAACACTGTGCTTTTCATTACGAATACAAGGAAAGTAAAAATAAAAACATGAATTAGCTAAAGAAAAAATGAGCCTCTTCTCTTATGAAATCAAGCGTTAAATCCATATCTGAATCAGATGAACTCGTTGAGTTAATACAAATCTCTGCTATACGGAAGTATAAACAAAACTCTACAACTCGAAAAAACAAATGAAGATCGGATTGCCGCTCTCCCGCCATTTTTTTTTCTGTGGCCGGCTACTAGCTATTCAGCCATTATTTTTCATTTCCATCATTGAAAAAATGGTAAATATTTTGCCCAAATCTATGTTATTTTAAAGAAATAGTTGAAAATAATTATAATAAAGTCATTTATGGTGTGTATATGTGTATAACTTTATAAGTATGTATATCAGTCATCAGGTTACCGTAGTACAGGCTCCGCCTAGTTCGGCACCTGAAGACCTTGTGTGGATGTGGCCTCTTATTCTTATTTAAAAAATATATTCTTTCAATAATACTTAACTTTACGTTATTTAAATTTTATATCGCGTTGTAATTGAGTGGCTGTATAGGAAGTTGGAACATGGTTCATTAGAAATGTGAAAATACAACAAGTTTTTTTTTTATAATTTGACAGGTGTCAGTTAAAAGCGATTCTCCCTAGGGCTGAAAAGTATCACTTTCAACCCGCTCCTCAGGCAATTTCTGACCTACATTCTGAGCATTAGTAGTGAAAATAATATTAATGTAGGTACATAATGACATTGTGTTGCAAAAATTTTATTCTGTGTTCAACTTGTTGTAATTATTTTAATTATTTGCGTATTATGTTAATTATCTTTGTAAGTCATTCAGACACCATGTAAATTGTTATTGAATAAATTTTATGAAATGAAATCTCAATGTGTTTTTCGAATGGTTTGTGGAAATAGTCACCAGTAAGACACGCAGTGTAACTCCACGCCGTCACTTCGTGTGCAGTAGTCTTTACTTTTAGATATGTATTAGTTATGTTTGTGTAATTGTTTTGTGCTTATATATGTATTGTGTTTTATGGGCGTTAATTGCCTGAAATAAAGGATTATTATTATTATTAGGTTATTAGTGCTGCTTGAAAACTCAAACTCAAAGCATTTATTTCAAATAGACCAATTACAGGCACTTTTGAATTGCCAAGGGGTCGGTCAGTCAGAAAGATGAAGCTAGTTGCCCATTCCAAAGCGTAGTAGGTACCTATGGAGAAGAACGGACAAGAAACTCCATGGACACTCCTTTAAATCAAAATATTGTTACAATAAATTGTTTACATCATTCATGTTGTAATTATACATGTGAGAATGGTGTAGAAAGACGTGCACGTTAAAAGCGTCCGTAATAAAAAGATAAAAACAATTATGGAATTAAAATAAGCCGTGGCAGCTAAGAAATTACCAGTGCCTACTGATGGCGTCCGTTCACGAACATGACGTATGGATCAGCACCATTCAGCTCAACCATTTTGAAGGGAACTCAATGATCCAATACACACGCCACCACCAGCGACAGATATAGCTATTTAAAATAAAGGCGGTTGGGGCGTCATGTTCGTGAACGGGGACCGTTAGTCGGGACTGGTCCTCTCTTAGCTGCCACGGCTTATTTTATTTATGGATTGTTTTGTGTAAATTTCTACATGCTGTACCCTGGACACTCAGCGTGTACGTCTTATTTACATCGTTCTCACATATAATTATATGATGTAACTAATATTTATGTAACAATATAATTTAAAAGAGTACCCATGGAGATTCTTACCCGTCTTCTCCGTAGGTACCTACTACGATTCGGAATGGGCAACTAGCTTCATATTTCTGACTGACCGACCACTTGACAATTCAAAAGTGCCTCTATTTGGTTTAGTTGAAATAAATGCTTTGAGTTTGGGCAGTGGCAGAATCGTATGGCTAGAAAATTGGTTTTATGTTGGAGAAAAAGCAGAGCTACAAGCTGTAACTGGCGATTAAATAACATTTTAGCTGCCCATTGCCTACAATATTATATGAACCGACTGCTTATTAATTGAATATTATGATTTCGACTATGTTACGTAATCAAAAGCAAAATGTCCCTGTCAGAAAAGTATGACTTTGAACTCGATAATAAGCTAATTACGGAACTAAAATTAATTACAACATTCCTTGGATCTTTGATAAAACTTATTATATGCCAGAATTAGTTCTTATCTATATATCAGTGAAGTTTTAATAAGAAGGTGCCAAAGAGACATGAAAGGTGTAAGAAGAAGAGCGATAGACACAAACCCTTGAAGGCGACTATTTCAGAATAATTGATTTATTCTTAAAAGACAATTATATTATATCTTTAATTAATAAGTTTCCTTTGTAGCTGTATAGTTTATTATATTATCCTATCCAGATACTCACTCTATTTTATAGTTTGAATAATCTTTGTTCGTTTAATTTTCATCTTCAATTAAACGTAGAATTTTGCCGGAGGCTTTTAGTTTTTTAGTTTTGTGCCAAGAATTTTAATCGTTAGTACCTACATTTTTGCTAAAAATAACTTTTATTAAACATTGGTCGGTTTTCAGACAGTGTTAATTAAAACACGTGTGGATTATACGAGCAATATCGCACGATATATTTTATATATTTTTTTTGTTGATAATTTAAGAAGTAATTTTATAGAATTACTGAAAAACATAGGCAGTCATGGGAACTGCGGTGCGGTGAAGTGAAAACTTAACAATAAAACATCCTGGACAGGTCCTCTCAATCTGTGTAGTTCTTTCCTCAAAAGACCATTTCAGACACCAATCTACGTGGTCTACACATGATCAGACCAAGATTATATCTGGACTACTGAGTTTGTTTCGGCCTTTCTTCTCAGAATAGTCAGATAGGAAACGCCGACCTCATCTATTTTTTTTAAATATTATTGACGTGTTAAAGAGTGTTCTTTACAAACGTAACCTTTCACTGCTAGCCAACCGCAATACGTCATACTGATAGTAGCTACAGATATACTTTTAACACTAGCACGTCGGTAAAGAGAACCTATAAGATTTTCCCCTATTAAAAGTCGATCAACGCGCCTAAAGAAGCTTTTCGTGGCGTTTATTATTTTAGAGGATACAACAACACCACAACTAAGATTGTATAAAGAGTAACACGTTCACATATACAAAACACCATACGACTGTATTTCCCAAAGGATGGAAGGAAGGAGACAGAGGGTCGATCATAGATCGCACACCCACGTTTCGCCACTAACATTTTAATTTATTTCTTTCTTTCTTTATGTTGATGGATGGAGAGGGAGAGGAAGGCCAAAGAAATGTTTGATGGATTGTGTGAGGAATTATTTGAAAGAGAATGGAAATAGCGTGACGGTTGACAGGATCCAATGGAAAAAGAAAACGGGTTGCGCTGACCTCAAATAACATGAGACAAGGGCAAGTGGATGATAATGATTTTAGTTTAATTTGTTAGGGATATTTTTTTTTTTGAGTGTGGGAAATCATCTAATATCTTCTCCCGCTTTGGGCGGAGCGGGAGGGCGTGTCAGACTCTTACCGACTAAAAACCACCCGTGTTCCTTCAGTTGCCTGTGCCAGGGGCCACGGTAACCCTTTCGGACTTTCCCGCAACCCTGGCAGGCATCGGCTCTAGCCGACCCCGTCATTGGTGCTGACATCTCTTTGAGACGTGCGTGGAGCACAACGCGCCGTTGACCCGGGCCTGGTCCTTATCGAACTTCATACCCTGCAACACACTTTTCGTAGCTATTTTCGTGAAGCATGAGAAACACAAAATAATCTCAAAATTGTAACACAAACTCAGTTCCACCAGAAAGCAAATAACTACAGTGACAATAAATCAAAATACCAACAGCAACTTTAAGTAACACCAACCTGTTGTGGCTGAACACTTAATTAAACACTAGACATAAGACATTTTCAATAAAGTGTTGGAGGCCTTAAATACCTCGTGTTAAAATCTGCTTTAATCCAAAATAAACATAAACTGCTGTAATTAATTTCGGTTCGCACCGGGCCACGAAATTTTAAATGGGGAAAGTTCCTAAAGTTTCTGCCAAGGTTATATTATGCGTAAGTTTCATGCAAATTTTAAAATAAGTTTAGCCTATGAGATTCATTAAGCCTTTATTATTAAAAAAAAAAGTATAAAAATCTACGGTCACAACATAGCAAGAGCAATGTCTGACTTAAAATTTTTGGAAAGCCTATTTTGCTTTATCAACTCATGTTAATTTCAAATCAAATCACATCATTTATTTGCTTGAATATGGGTAATACATGAGGTGGTACATATAAGTACAAAAGTTCTTAAAACCATATCCTACCTGAACAGATGTGCAAATATATATTAGGTACTAACTTCTGCCCGTAACTTCGTCCGCGTGAAATTTTTGCTCCTCCGACCCATCGCGTCGCATCGCGTCGTCCGCCTGCGCTATTAATTCTTGTTAGCTCAGCGTTCTTTCTGACTTGATTGGGTATCACGTAGCGTGACGTTAAAAACCTTCCTGAAGAATGGTGCCATAAAATACGAAATATTTTTTCAAATCCGATTGGTAGATCCAAAGATTAGCGTGTTCAAATAAACAAACAAACAAACTATTCGCTTTTTTATATTAATAAAAAGTATATATATATATACAGAGTTGATATTACAGAGGGGATTTCCTTTAAACTGCCTATACTAGGTACTATTTTCAAACGCTATACCAAAAATTAATTAAATAGAGGCAGTAGTTTTATCGCAAATGATTTTTTAAGTTTTTGCCCCGTTTGAACACGATGAATCTTTCCTAACAGCTGAGTATGTCTGACGCATGTCACAAATACAACCAAATATGTTCACTACAAAGATGGCAATGCAAACAAGGAAGCAATAAATACACACACACTGGCACTTTCATTACAAAGAGTGGCTATTTAGTTTATTTGAAAAAAGAAACTCATTTTTGGCGCTTTTTATTTATATACCGTATCGAACTTTAATACTAAATACGTATAGTATACGTAGTGTAATTTAATGCCCTCTGTCGTATCAACTCTGTATATAGACAATTAAAATATTTTAAAAATATATATAAATTATATTATTATATATTATATTATAATTAATATATAATTTTATTATATTATTAAAATATTTCTTTCATTTGTTTATATATTACAATAATTACAATTTCACGATTGCTTGTTGATTTTTTCGTCAACATATTGTTGTGGCTTTCAATATACCTACAGTGATGGGTTAGTTTCATCAATATCAATAAAGGCTATCTACCAATTGATTAAACCAAGGAATAAATAGGATGTTCTATTTCTAATTCTAATAATAATTCTTTCGGACACCCAACCAATGTGGCGAGGGATGATAGATAGTATCATAAAATAAACACTATATACAGCAAGTGCAAATAATACATATATACACAGACGTATGTACGTAAATGTAATTTCACAGCAGTATGCAATAGTATGCATCCTATTACGTCACAGCTCTGAAATCACATCAACCACGAAAATTAGAGCAAGGCATTAGTCGCGACTTGGGTGCTATTACACAAAGCTTAGTTCACAGAAACGTTGTAATATTCAGAACGCAGACGCGCTGGTGTCATCAAAATAACGACTGCGATTGTTCTAACTTCGTTGAATTTTTATTAAGTGCCTATTCGCGAGGTATCAAAAAGCTGCTGTAAAAGATTCCCAGGCAATTTCGTCATACAAGAATTTTATATAACATTCTTATAGCTCCGATGGTGTCATAAAGAGTCGAATTTAAGCCTTTGCATAGGAGACGTACGGGTGTAGTCGACGGAAAGTAACGTGCTCGGTCGATTTTATTAGGTTGGGCTCCAGAAAAAATGGGGTTTCGTTCGTGATTTAAAATACATTTATCCTACATACTTTTGGTTCAACTTGAAAATTCTGCTGGTAGGCAAATTTATAATAATAATAATAATAATAATTTATTCAAAAATATAAGGACTAACGTTAAATACAGTTTTTCTTAAATCTATGTCAAGTTCACCTATGATTTGTGCCTGAACTAGGTAATCCTGTGTTTCAGGCGATTGGAGGTAACATTAATTGATTAAATAATCACATAATTATCATATATATCTTATTGGTACCTACTTATCATGTAAAAAGGTGTATAAAATTATATAATATGAACAATATTTATTTTAACACAAGTAATAACTTCTCTGTATCTTCATAGGACATAGTTTGAAGAGCCTCCATAAGGATTTTCTTGCAGTTACTGGGATTTAAGGAGTAGATGTTTTCTTTATCATTTAGCCTATTATAGAGTAGCGGTCCGAGGTACATATAAAATTTGGCTGTGAAAGCATGTTTTGTACTTTTTTGAGGGCAAACTGTCATTTATGTCAGTATATAATATGTTTTCCCGTTTATTTTGGGATATTTATCTAAAAGTAGATACCATAGCATGAACTTAGATATCGTCAAAAGTGATTATGGTTACCCTACATCTTCTTAGAACATAATTTGAATGTATTCCATTTCTCACTTTTAAACAAGGTGTAGAAAAAAAAATGTATGTAGGTACAGAATGTCATACTTGATGGGTGACTACTTTCTGCGATCACGATTTATAGATAAGTATGGAAGAAGACAAGCTTCGCCGTAATAAATTGAGATAAGCGCAAGAGAATGTTGATGACACGTTAGATAGATAGATATACATAAAGATTGAAATTCAAATCTAAATTCAAATACAAAATTCAAAATTCAAATGCTAAATTCAAAATTGAAATTGAAAT
Source organism: Brachylomia viminalis (assembly GCA_937001585.2). Lineage (NCBI taxonomy): Eukaryota > Metazoa > Arthropoda > Insecta > Lepidoptera > Noctuidae > Brachylomia > Brachylomia viminalis. Next base: position 20,949,186 of record OW443299.2, read on the forward strand.
TCAATATTCAAATTCAAAATTCAAATTCAAATTGAAAATTCAAAATTCAAATTCAAAATCCCAATTCAAATGTGTTTATTTGTAGAACTCCCCAGCAGTGGGAACATTATACGCTGATTATGAGGTAAACAAAACAGTACAGATGTCAATATTAATAAAAATAAGCGCTGTCTTGCCGTTAATGGCGCACAAATATTCTAATTATATTTTCTAATGAATTAGTAATAGATACAACACAACATTCAAAATTAACATGAAAAAAAATTCGTTATCACACTCAATTATAATAACAATATAATTATTGAACCAAATTAAAAATATTAAAATTTAATTGTATTTATTCAATATAATTAAATTTCAATGTTTTTAATTCATTCATATTAAATAATGAATACATCAAAACATTCAAATTATTCAAACTAAAATATACCTACCTAATAAAAAAATAAAAAAATCATTTTCAATAAGTTACAATTTGTCGTCTAGGTACTCACTGATTAATAAATTAAGAACAACCTTTTTGAAATTGTGTATCTTTACTACTAGAATTTTAGAATACTCTTTCAAAATCAAAAGTCATAATTATATTCAAACTGCCTAGTTTGAATATAATTATGACATTTGATTTGGCTGAGAAACATCACTTTTTGAACGTCAAAATTACATAAGACACTCCCCCAAAACGCCCGCCCTTCACCACTTCCTAGTGCTTTAGCTGGGAAGAAGATGTGGCGCAAAAAACTCCTCAGCTGCACAGCTGTCTGTTCAGTTAGAAGAACTAGATTCTATACAGTTGTAAGTAATTAACATTAAGAAAAACAAAAATTAAATTTAAAAAAATGCCATATGTCAGCTAGCACAAGCTACTTTACTTTGTACACCATAAAAATTACAGACACAATTAAAGTACTTACACATTCCTAGTAATAAAATTGTAGACAGATATTATGTCCTTTATTCGCATAATATTAGATTCTCAAAATAGCAGATTCCCAAAATATTAGATTCGCTAAATATTATATTCTCAAAATAGCCGAAGTACAATCAAGCACTCAAAACAAATAAAGCTAAGACTCTGTGTTGCCTTTTTTATTTTACATATTTACACAAAAAAAAACTAACAAAAAACAGAAAAAGGTGAATAAGGTCTAAAATTTATTCATGGTAAGTTAATCCTATTCAATTCCATTGTTACTATTCAAGGATGATGATGATAATGATATAATTACAAAATCTCTAATATTTACAAGATCAGATAATATAATAAACGATTGATATACTCGTAATTCTAAAATAACAATTTTTTTATGCATAACATACATTGAACATAAAATCGTTAGGTAAACAAAAGATATAAAACCGATTTAGTCTAATATGATAAAAACGCCTTGAACCGTTTTGTAATTTCATAGTTACCTGAGTAGATCTACCTAGTAACTGATTACCACCTGCCAAGATAGCACCAACAATAGAGGGGATCTGGCGCTCCGCGGCCACTGTCGCAGCACGTTCGCTTCGATAAGTCACAGTATTCCATATTTATTCTGTGGCTAAGTACTCATAGCAAAGAGATTGTCTGTTATTAGCATTACTCAAAGCCGAGTCATGCTATGTTGACCGGATATTTTTGTCGAACGAATCACAAAAAGTTCATTATAAATAAAATGCGCTTCTCGAGATAAATGTACAATTTCGGCTATTTTGAGAATATAATATTTAGCGAATCTAATATTTTGAGCTGCTTGATATTTTTTTTTTATCTGCTATATTATATAGAATCAAATATTATGCGAATAAAGGTATTATGTTCTCTTCCTTAAACTAAGCCTAGTTGTTCATACATTATGTCAGTGTGTTCGAGATAATCGGCTCCTTTCACAGCCTGAAGGAAGTTCCTTTTGATGCAAAATGTCGACGTTGCCTTGATGTGAAGTAAAAAGCAAATTATAAAATATAATATCTTTACTAGAGCTGATAAATGGCAAAACAGGCAATCGATACTGTAATCATATCATTATTAGGTATGGGAAGTTTCCGATTCTACTAATAAATTCACATCTGGAGTAGGTACGTGGTAGTGGGCAGGGCACATTGCTCGCAGAACAGACGGCCGATGGGGCCGAAAGGTTTCGGAATGGCGACCGCGTACCGAAAGGCGTAGCATTGGAAAGCCCCCCACCATGTGGACCGCTGACCTTGTGAAGACCGCAGGAATCCTCTGGATGTGAGAGGCACAGAACCGTTTGAAATGGCGATACGTGGGGGAGACCTGTGTACAACAGTGGACGTCTTTCGGCTGAAATGATGATGATGATGACATGTAGAATTCATACCCCTGAATTTTTCACAGTATTCAATATCTTTACATAATATAAAATAAAGTCGCTTTTTTTGTAGGTATGCTTAGATCTTTTAAACGTGTGCGGACCCACTATACTACTGGCCATTCCCCTGTTGGTATGGTGGGTCTAAAACTATACCTCTAAGAAAACTATTACATGGTGAATCATTTGGGTTTGGTTAGAACTGTGACCATTGAAGCCAGATCCTTGTAGTCCACGACACTATTTTCTCAGTGGTATAGTTTTAGACCCACCATACCACTAGGGGTGTGCCCAGTGGTATGGTGGGTCCGCAATGTTTTAAACAACGCAACGGATTTTAATGGGTTGTCTATTGTTTGCCCGAAGATTATATGCCATAATCATCATTTTCCCGAATTTCATTTACCCGAATTTCATTTGCCCGAATGTTTCATTTGCCCTAAAAGACATATGACATACTTTTAATTGCCCGAATTTTAGATACCATAAGATACGAATGCCATAAGTATTGTTTGCCTTATTTTTATGTGCCATAATAATTATTAGACATAATATTTAGACTTGTTTTTAATTCTAATACTTACATACTTATTGGCTTTCTGGCTGTCGATGTCAATGGGTGCGCAATGTTTGGTATAATAAGAATAAACTTATTTATTCTGTGCATGGTTTTTTTTTCTGTGCATGGTTGATGGTGGGCTAGGTCGACGGAGCCCCGCTTCGCGGGGCTCCTTCTTCTGTGTGGTTTATAAAAAAATAACCACGAAGGGGATGGCGGGGTCGATTCGCTCGCTTCGCTCGCTCACACGACCCCGCCATCCCCTTCTAACCTAACCTGTCCGAGTCGGGGTGCCCTAAAGTCCCAATTGCATCCAATTTCTCTTGATATAAACAACCGTTACACACCCGATGTCGATGGCAAATTATGTTATGGCATATCATAATTATGGCATGTGATAATTAGGGCTTACAATGATTATGACAAATGATGTTATGGTAAGTGACTTTATGGGAAACAATGATTCTGGAACGTGACTAATATGGCAAATGAGAGTAGGGCAAATGAGTATTATGTCGTATGATATTATGGCTGTTGACTATTATGGCAAATGATATTAGGGCAAATAAAATTCGGGTAAACGGCGGTATACCATTTTAATGCGGTTTTCATTAATAGACAGAGTGATTGAAGACAAAGGTTTTCATGTATAACATATGCATATTATAGCAGAGAAAAGCCGAGAATTTCAAAGATTTGTAAGGTGTCGTAAAAAACACATGTTTGCGTGCTTACATTGTAAACGCCTGCTAAAACATACGAGATAGATCAAAATAATGTACTACGGAACTGTATATTTAAAAAAAACTACGAAAATGTCCCAAATAGTAAACGTCTATCTCCTAAGGATAACCCACAGCAACCATTTTTATATTTTACATTATTCCAAAAATCTAATGGGTTGTTTATGAAGCTATTTTATACAATACAGTAATATTCCTTATCCAATTAAATACGTTAGATTAGTTGCACTTTTAATGTAGATAAAAATTGCCCTTTATGGTTTATAATTTAAATAAATATCTTAGAAGATATCAGAGATTTGAAATGCGGGAGCAGAGTGTCCTTTCGAGCCACTGTAGTTTAGTTGTAAATAAAGATATCCTGTAGTATAGTCTAATCATCACCATAATAATAATATTATTAATCACTCCACACTGACACCACATTAGTACCTACATTGAACCCGTGCGAAGCCGAGACGGGTCGCTTTACTTAGTATAAAACAAAATCGCTGCCGGCCTCGGTCCTCCCTCCTGTCCCTTTGTACGCTTAGATCTTTTAAACGGCGCAACGGGTTGATACGGTATCCACCATCAGTTAGAAATTGTTCACGGAAGTTTTACGTTATCTTTTCATGCGTAAACCACTGAACAGATTTCGCAAGATTTTGGCAAGGAAATTGATGTCCCAGTAGCACGTTCCAATGGGATAATTTTCGTTCCATTGGGTACATCCACGCGGGCGAAACCGGCGGCACAAGCTAGTTTAATTAATATTCTGTTAAGCATTTCTGCGTATACCAACTAATTAGCTAGTTCAAAGCTCAAAACTTTTTTATTTGAAACTTAAAATCATCTAAGTTTTTACGCAAGCATCATTAGGCAAAATGAGAATTTTTTCTTCACTCAATATTTACTTTGAATTGCAAACTTGTTTAAATAACTAAATAAATAATGTAGGAGAAATGAAAAGCTATTTCTAAATATTTCTTATGTAGCAGACGGTCTGAAAGTATTAATTATAAAAATCTCTATTTATTTTCGCAAGCAAAATATTCTCCTTTAATTTTGCGTGCAACGTATTTTAATGTTCTTACACATAAGTGTGGAAAGTGTTTATTTAATTTATTTTAAGTACTTTAGATAAAGCTTCTAAATATAACATGTTAACTTGTCTGATGGCAAATTCCAGACAAATCAGAGTAGGTACTGTAGGAGAGGTACCTAAATCAATGAAAGAATATCATTCAGATAAAATAATTATGCCTAGTGCGATCGTTTTACGTTAAGATATTTTTGTTTAATTTTTCTCTTGTAACTTGGCTTGCCAGCCAAATCTGACGCTTACCGTCTTCTAAATTTGTAATAGCGTTTATCGCATAATGATATGTCATTCTTCTATAATTACCAGCAAAAGTTACATATCCGAACCATGTAGGTCATAATCTCTACAGCGCTTAGTGGAAAAAAAACTCATTAGTTTTACCCAAATGAGAATAACTCAGCTTATTATGAGAAGATTCGCCTGTTAGCAAAGTAGATGGTAGGTCTGACTGCCTAGGATGCACTAGACGTTAACCAAAGTTTTAGATTTCTTGTAGACTTCGAGGTTCGTTCAATCATACCCAAATGTGTCCTGTATAACGGCATTGAGAACCTATCGATTGCCAATACCATTTTCATTTCATCCAGTTTTATGTTAGTCTAAAAATAATCCAACAACAATGCGAATTCAACGAAATGACTTGGTACTCAACAGACAAGGACGACGTAAGTACATCTCTTAAAGACCGGTGAGGCCTATTGAGTCTTTCCAAATCTATAAGATCTTCGGCAAGTGGAAGGCACTTCTCGACAAAGCAAGCGTATTTTCGCTTGAGGCCCTATTCTCAAAGCGCGCGCTTATTCTGTAGATAGAGAAGAGAAAAGATGAATGCAACGCGCCCCGTTTCGTCTTTATAAGTCGAAATAGAAAGTTTTATCGTACAGTTAACGTATAAAAGCTTTTACTATTGTAGTTTTTTTTTGTTAATAGGTTTTGACTGCTTGCGGTTTTTATGCAATTTGCTGTAAAATTATCAATTTAAATCAATGTCTGTATGTCCATTAACATAATGTTTTTACAACCCTAATCGGGTTGTAAAATATCGGGCTGTAATTCATGAATTTGTGCGTAGTCATTTTTATAACAATCTAACTGTAATCTGCTTGATACTGCATTTTTTTTTTTTTTTTTTTTGAGGATGGGAAATCATCAAATGACCCCTCCCGCTCTGGGTGGGGCGGAAGGGAGTGTCAGACTCTTACTGACTAAAACCCACCCGTGTTCCTTCCTTGGCCCTTTATGTTCCGGGTCAGCGGTACCCCTTATGGATGATCCCGCTTTCCCGGCAGGCTTGGGCCCTAGTGGGCCCCCTCTTCGATGCTGACATCTCTTTGAGGCGCGCGTGGAACACGTACGCGCCGTCCGGCACGGGCCTGATCCTGATCGGACGGTGAGCTACCCATTACTCACCGCCCGCAGGCCCGCGCCTACGGTGGCCGGGAGTCGTCACGCGGCTCCCGACGCCCGGAGCGTCCACCGCTTGATACTGCATTAATGAATGTTTGTGTATATTAATAAATCTCTAGCAGCAGTCCTATGCGTGAAATGTTTCTTTTTAGTAGACTGTTACACTTTGATCGTTTAAATTATTAAAGGGGTCATTGTACTCATCATTTTGAATAACTTTTATTATGAGATCAATCCACAAATCGTGAAAAAGAATTATGGAGGTACAAGGAACAGGGTGTAAAGTTCACTAATACCTCCATAGAAAACGGAGGATCCTCCGACCAGAGGGTGTCGTGTCTGGTGGGGAACTGCCCGACGATTGATGTCGGGTCGTTGTATATATGCTAGTTGCGCGGTAAACTCTGCTTGCGCGATGCAGGATTTCGCGTGACGTCAGTGTGATGCGTGGTTCACATGTGACGATGTAGATACCGCTACAGATTCTACTGACATAAATTTTGTGTGTAAAATAAAAATAAACTGTTTATTTCAATGCGTTGTTTTTGGGGACCCACCAATAAATTGGCCGCCCGGAAACCATCCAAGAGAATAAATGGCTGATGCAAAAAGGTGATTTGTCAAACAAATTAATATTTGAATACCTATAATATAGAAGTAGTATTTTTTTGTTGTTGGGCTCGTATTGATGGAATTTGTGTTAAAAATATTTTCAGTCAACTAAGCTTTACCTACTTATAAAAAAATTAATCTACCTATCTAACTCAATGTAATTATTAAGCCCAATAAGCTATTACCCACCTTGAAGCTCAAATCAAAATCAAATACAAAAGTCATTCATTCAAACTAGGCTGAGAATCAGCACTTTTTGAACGTCAAAATCACATAAGACAGTCCCCCAAAACGCCCGCCCTTCACCACTTCCTAGTGCTTTAGCTGGGAAGAAGAAGTGGCGCAACAAACTCTCCAGCAGCACAGATGTCTGTTCAGTTAGAAGAACTGGATTCTATCCAGTAGTAAGTAATTATGTAACATTACGAAACAGAGTACATTTAATTAAATTATTAGCCATGTTTCAGCTAGCATACGCCAATATAGCTACCAACAAAAACATTGAAAACTATACTCAAGCAGAAATAACTTATAAAAAATAAAAACGTAAACAGAACTTAATACATAATAAAAGCCTCCAGACTTATAGGGCGTGCCTGCTTATATTTGCAACGCTGCATTATGTTTATATAGCTAGGATAGGATAGTCTAGGATCTTCGAAGTAAAAAAAGGAAACAGTACTTACTAATAACAATAACACAACCATAGTCAGCAAGATGCCCTGTTACCACAAGCAGCACCCGTTCACAAGCATAACGCAAAGATCAGCCACTACCCCTCTTGCCACATTTGAGGGAAGGAGGCAACCCGACCCCTGACGCTACCGCAATCAGTGACATCTAAGGGAGCATGTCGAACTTGCTGCCTATTGCTCAAAAGAATAATACTATATAATCAATTGTCAAAGGTCGCTAGCTAACCACATATTGCAATACAACTCAATAAAAAAACATTGAAAGGAGTAGATTATGTCAATAAAAAATTTAGGTAGTTACTCAACTTCATATTGGGTACTTGTCTGTCAAAATATTCACCTCAACATCACAACACCAAGGCATACGCACTTGACCGTTCCACGTTTAAATCTCGAATATCTGTTGTAAATCTGCATCGAACAGCTGCCTAGCCGTATGCGACTCATCGGTATTCGAAAATCGAACGAGCATCGAGTGAAGCAAATTTATGATGTGTGCAGATGCACGCCCGGGGCGTTGCTATAACTCATGTGGTAGCCCGCACATACTGATTAGATTGTCCTTCGAGACGGGTCTCGATCCGTGGTTTGCAAGATTTTGGGAGCTCGTGGTTTTGAATGGGATTGTGATTTAGAAAAGGGGTGACGTTCAGTCATTTGTTAAGTGTCAAGGGAGTTTAAAAAAAACAAAATGTAGGTCTTGGTAGTCCGCACATACTGATAAACTGATAAGATGGTCCTTCGAGCCGAGTCTGGGATCCGTTTTTGTTCATTATATGACGTGCCAAATATTCTTAACCAAGTAATTAACAATAGTCTATTCTATTCTGGGATCCGTACTTTGCCAAGTTTTCGGTGGTCGTCGTGGTTCTAAATGGGATAGAGGTTTAACTCCCTTTAAACTAAACAAATTGTAATGTGCACTACCCGTGCACATTACAATTTGTTTAGTTTAAAGGGAGTTTTTGAAGCAACAAATACAGGATTTGAATTATAGTTTTAGATGCAGCTAGAATAACAATTCCATGAGATGTTGTTTTAAAATGACAAAATCCAAACTTAAAAAAAAATGTAATAGGTCTGCTACCGTTACTTGCCGTTTAGTGTTATTTATGTCGTCTTTGCACTGATAATAAATGTAAATCCCTTTTTCATATCATACTCGGAGACTGTAACCACTTTTACAATCCAAATAAGCCTAATACAATATAGAAAGTACCTACTTGATACGCAGCAATAAAAAATCGTATACGAAAACATCCCTTTATCCTTGTTTAACGAAAACCCCGGCTCGAGCTCGAGCATTCATAACCGAGTAAGCATTAACCCGATTCACGCGAATCAATCTTTGTACCTAATCCTGAAACAGCAAAATATATCTCGCGAAATGCCAATTTACGATCGGCGTATTCCCGTTAATTTCCTCTTTGAGTGGCCAACTTTGTCCTAAACTCGTTTAAAACTCCCATAGTGATGCGACTACGATGCTCGATTACTAATCGAGTAATTTAGTCGACAGACTAATCGTGTTTTAGTCGATGTTTGCTGGTTTTGGTTCGTAGTAAGCGTTGTTTCCAGCTGTTGTTTCTGAAGGCTGATGAACATCGATGAATGATTTCTGTAAAAACGATTTTATTTAAAACTTTCCTTGTAGCATTTAGAGACCTAGAGCAGTGACTAACAGTAACACAATTAGAAAACTTCATAAGTAGCTTTTATTATGTTTTAATCTTTTACCAAAATCCGTATCATCCAAATAAAAGGGAAAACATTCCAGCTTATGCAGATTTAAAAACGTCTGAGAGAACAAGAAATACATTTTATAAAGTCACTTGTTTCTGTATTCAGAGCTTTGTAGCACGTGGAGCACCTACGGCTGCAGATTATTTTATTTTTAGAAGAAATATTACATGCTTGCGTGATATGACAAGATCTTTTGAAAAGAATTGTATTTTTGCTTTCATTGTGCCATGCATGAGAGTAGCAGAATTTTAGTTGTGCAGAATGTAGGTATTTTAATTAAAAAGTTCATGACCTCTGCGTCATGAACTATTTAATATAGTGACCCTGGACAGATCGCAAAATTAGTACGACTATTATTTATTTAGTCATTCAAATAACATGACTCTTACACAAGATTTAATACATAACAAACAACAGATAATACATTAATTAATTTTCAATGCAATAAAAAACAAAACAAAATTAGTTACCGACGATTGTAGCTGACGTGCAAGTCACTGCGTATGTATAGATGTCGTAGGATAATTTGATACTTCGAATCTTCGCGGAAATCCTAGGGGTTTTGCGAAAACGCGGATAATTAGAATTTAGGTTAGGTTATGTTAGAACAGTGACCATTAGCGCGCGAAGGCGAGCGAGCGAAGCGAGCGTGCCGCGGCAGCGGCCGCCAAGCGCCAGATACCCTTCTATTGTTGTTGTATCATTTAGGTTAGGTTATGTTAGATCCTGACTTTGTCCAGTAAGATTTGATAATTTTTCGCCTATGTCTAATTATCCGAGTTTTCGCAAAACCCCTAGGATTTTCGCGAAGATTCGAAGTATCAAATTATCCTACGACATAGACATGGTATAGACAGTCGATCCTGTCCGCTATCCGCTTCACTCTTATGTCAAAGTCAAATAATTTATTTCAAGTAGGCCATTAAAAGGCACTTATGAACGTCAAAAAAATATAATTCATTCGAGTTGTAAAAGTGAACTTATTACAAATGCACTTAACAAAAGAGGGTGTATGCTTACGACTACACGATAAAAGTGAAAAGTTACAACTAAGAGCTGATTATGCGCAATTCAGCGTCACCGACCGACTGGAGCCGAGGATACCCGATACAGCGTTACTCACCCGAACGTGACGGTACAATTTCGTTCATTGTTCAGAAAGAGTGCAAAGTGCGTCTAAAGAAATTTTAACTACAAAAAGACAGAAGTACTATTCAAAATCTACGTCAAATCAACATTTACAAAATAAAAATAAATAAACTTAACCTACAATCGAATTTTGAAGGCAGTTTCCCACCCCTAATAACGCCCTCAGTATAATAATTTGTCAAACAAACTAAGTCAAAGGACCAAAATTCAATGTTTTGACATAAACATTTTTGTCACTGGAAACCAATATGGATTTCGTTGAATATTTACCATTAAATAGGATTTCAAAGAAGAAGTTATTTAATACTGGTATTCAGCTGCATCTGGTAAGACTGGCAGCTGACCCCAACATAGTTGGGAAAGGGCTTGCCACATGATGATGATGAAGACCTTAATTACTGAACGAAAGTACAAAGTTCTTTGAAAGGGAAAGGAAACAAATACAAGTAGAATTAATAATTTAAAAAATATTTATACAAATATTAAATACAATATTATATGTTTCACCTTAGTCTAAATTTAGGTTTGGATACGGAATGCTCAATATGCAGCCTGGTCCAGCACCGCATTATTGGGAAATGTTTCATCTTAGTCTAAATTTAGGTTTGGATCCGGAATGCTCAATATGCAGCCTGGTCCAGCACCGCATTATTGGGCAATCCAGATCCAGATCCATCTTCCATGCGAACAGCTGAAGGTAGCAATTGGAACTGCCTCGTATACGGCGCATCAGGGACACAACTCTCTTGCGAATAAAGGCCGCAAATCCATCTATATTTGCGGCTGCAAACATACCTGACGCGCTACAATAACGAGGCAGTTTTATCATACGATTTTTTCATACCTATGCTTGACCCATAGGCTGCACGTGTAAAAAGATTGGCAAAATGCCCTGAACAACGTAGCTTTTACTTCCACAGTACAGCGCGCGAACCTACGAGCCAGCATATTAGCTCTAACAGACAAAGCCCTGCGCTCCCTGTCTATATCAATATCATCTACAAGCATCTCGGTGACTTTGTATGTAGGCATGTTTTTTCTTTTAAGAGTAACTGTGGGGGTTTTTTTCTGGCTTATTTCCATAGGAAACGACCAATAATAGGAACCGTACACCATGCCCATGTAGGTTTATATGAAATACTTTTTTCGATTTAGATTTTTGTATTTCATAATATTTCGGCATAATAGTATGTCAGAATATTATGTGTGTTTGATATACTCAAAATAAACCTAATAGTATTTAAAGTAAGGAGGCCGGAAAATATGGCTTGATTGAGTACAAGTCCTCCTGGTTTTCATAAAGGCTCCTATTCTACTTATAAAGATACTCAATAAATAACACAATCGGACCGATGTATATGGAACTAATTTTTGCAGGTGGCTTTGCCCACGTCGAGATCGGAAATTATAAACGAACGTACTACCGCGATAAAAAGTATACTTTGTATTAATCCAGATTATAAAAAAATTAAACTATCTATGTGCCAAATTTCATCCAAATCCGTTCAGCCGTTATTGCATGATTGAGTAACAAGCATCCAAACTTAAGTACAGACGCCAGCACATCAAGCTACTACAATCTTTCAAATTTCTTTAATAGATTTTCAACTTTATCGCTAAAGCATTAAGGTTCAAGGTTGATTGGGAAAATTTGACAGTTTCGGGTAGCTTGACCTGCTGGCGTCTGTACAAACATCCAAACTTTCAAATTTATAACATTAGTAGGATAGTGATTACATGCAATTCGAAAAGATACAAAGATACTCGCAGAGTTTACAGGCTATGTTGCAATTTTCAATTGTTTTTCAGATCATCAAATTTGATGGCTATGTAGGCTTTCTGTATATAAATGAAAAGGCAAATTTCTGTGAAAAAGAAAATTTTCGTGTACATTAAGATATTGTACAAGGAAATTTTTATTTAGGTCAATACTTAGTTACTCTCAAAGGAAAGAAAGCCAAGATATTTAAAGGATCTTTTCAAGTTCTCAGAAACATCTAGAGCTGAAGAGGATAGATTTCTTGAGTAGTATCTGTTACTAACTTGTTACTTTATAATTTACAAAGTGCATTCTCAGAATTTACCTACTTAAATGAAACCGTCAACCTACTACATTACAACGCCCGACGACCTTGAAAGCCTATTACTGGACACAGACTCGACGACACCACTCCCTGCCATCCGCGGATACCCAAGGGTAGCGGAAGGCACCGTACAGATGTGGTGTGAGGACGACAATTCCCTGACCTGGCTGACCCAGAATGTACCCAGAGTAAAACTCTCAAACACTGACCTTACACTAACGGTACTGAGACAATCCGATGTGCCCACCCGTGTCCGAGCCTCGCTTTTCGTCCTTCGTTACAAAGGCGTCGTGGCGCGGCTCCAAACTATTCTGATTCGTCAGAATACTTGGGACGAAATTGCCAGGTGGTCACTGTACAAAGCAACTACCGCCGGTGGTGACAACTACGGGACTTCTTTGACCCTGGGTGTGCCACCGGAGGAAACTGAAAAGGACCTGGCCTGGGAGCGACGGATATCGTTTCTACCTATAGGTAGGTACGCTACTGACCCCCTGACAACAAGGCAAGACAATACGGACACTAAGATGACACTACCGACGCATACACGGACGAACGACTCGGACATTGCCCAGCTCAAGGACGTCATGGCCCGAGTAGCAATGGTCGACGACGAGGACATCATACCGCCTGCATCACCCGGCTAGAACGAGCGACCTTTAGCATTGTCGTCGGGCGATCGACACGACGACCAGTTCAGTATAGATGAAGTGGAGAGACGGTCTAATGGATCCATCTTCGATTTACTCTACGCCACCGCCGTCATCGTCCCTCATCCACGTCATACAGACCAACTTCCAACATACCCAGACTGCCACGGCTAGCTTACGCAGAGCATTGGAGGTAAAGCCCCGAGCCATCGCACTGATCCAAGAGCCGTGGATCAGGAACAATAGAATTTGCGGCCTCGGTAACATCGGAGGTAAGCTAATTCTCAACACACACAGTTCAGATAAACCGAGAACCTGCGCCTATATACTCAAAGCTATTCCTACCACACTACTCACTCAATTCTTTTCCAGAGGCCTGACAGCTGTCAGGCTCCAGACCGAAGGTGACGTTCCAGATGTTGTGCTGGCCTCGGTATACATGCCAGGCGAGGACACAAACTACCTGCCGAAGGAGATGGCTGAACAACACTTCGAGCGCGCCAAACTAGACCTGATCATCTGCACCGACTCGATTGCCCACCCGCTCTGGGGCAGCGACGCACCAAACTCCAGAGAAGAGGTAGGTACTATCCAACTATTTATTCTCCTTACCTTAAAGTCTGAAACCGAGGCTCTGAACCTACTTGGGTCACAGTCCGAGGACCAACGATCATAGACCTAACGCTTTCTACACAAAATGCGATAAACCATATCACAAACTGGGACGTATCCGAAGAGCCTTCTTGCTCAGACCACAGAAGGATTCGCTTCACACTAACTACCAACAAAAGAAAACCTGTACCACTGCAAAACCTGCGGCGCACTAATATGCCCGGGTATAAACGCGTCCTCATACTAGCTAGGCACCTATTACAAGTAACCTTATGAGACTCTGCTCAACTAGAAAATACACCGTGACAGAAGACGACGGTACCTTGTAATACTTAAAGCTGATTCATGTTAACAAAACCAGCGTAATTAGATTGGTTTATGAACACTTAACTGACATATTTTTGCATATGGAATTCCGACTCCCGTCGACTGACGTCCGAGAAAACAAATACCTACCCAACCAATAGTTCTAAAAGATTCAATCTTGCCTTGCTTGTCCGTCAATCCACAGAGCAAACCATCTATTCACCACAACGCCTGTCGATTAATCTACTGACGCAAGCTCCCAGTACATGTGCCACAACATCAGTACAAAACATTCAAAACCGCAGGAAGTAATGGTACACCTGGACGCATCATTCATGAATATTGCATGAAATGTGTGGAGGGCAGAAGCGGTTGAGGTGCGGGAGAAATAAGTATTGGTATGCTCAAAATGTACATGGACATTACGTAGTGCTTGAAGGGTTAACCCAAGCGAAGCCGCGGGCCAAAGCTAATAAAAAATATTTCTGAACCTGACTTGGTTTCCGTACGTCCTTATCGGGTAAACACTGAAAATCAGCGCACAGCACAGCATCATGCTGAGTGGAAGCCTTCTTGTCACAGTCATGACGTGCAGCTGTCGACGATTTCTGTTTTGTGTTCGTGATTAGAGATCTCTTTGTTATTTTTACTTTTTTCTTAATTATTAGAGCTAATTATCTTTTTGTATGCACGTGTTTCTGTGACAAATAAATCTATTTTTCTTTCTTTCTGACGTAGCATGGATTTGATTGCCCAAAAATAATGCGCTAACACAATAAAAAAGCATGGAAATAAAGCAAAAGGCTTGCTCTATTCGAGAAAAGGCTAGGCTAGGCTTCTCCCGTGGGAGATTCAGGCTTTTCTTAGAATGTTGTCCTACACTGTTACATATTCTTAGATTGGCTTCGACCGCAACAGTCAAAATCACCTAACCTGTCTCGTTGAACACTGACCCTGATACTTCAGAGGATCAACGGATCAGTCAAATTTTAAGCTATAAGCACAACACACTTTAATAAAACTCTTAAAATGCTTTTAGGTTTAAAGATTTTTTTCTAAAAAGACATGAAGTCACTGACATGAGAACAATGCTTCACTAACTTATAAATACAAAGTTTATCACAATCGTCACTACACCAATTTCGGTACACTCATCCAATGGATTTAATTTTAAGGAACAGTGTTCATCGTCATCATGGTAATTTCAGCCGAAAGACATCCACTGCCCGACAGAGGCATCCCCTAAGCACCACCACTTCGACCGGTTCTGTGATTCTCGCATCCAGTGGATTCCTGCAGCCTACACCAGGTGATCGGTCCACCTTGTGAGAGGCCTTCCAACGCTCCGTCTCCTAGTAAGCGGTTGCCACTCCAGAAACTTTCGGCCTCATCTGTTCTGCGAGCAATGTGCCTGCCCACTGCCAGTTTATAGTGTTTGAGCCTTGAATGAATTGAATGAGTGTAATTTGTTTATACATGAGGGCTTCTTGCTGTATTATCGTGCACAATTCACCATCAGATGATGATGATGAATTGAGCACCAACGAAAGTTTAATTTTTTGCCAAACTAAGCTCTCGGTTTAGGTAAAAATAAAACGAGCTCGGCGAATGTTACGTTGGGTAACTTTTTTACATTTACTGATGCCATCTCCATTTTCGTTCATTCCTCGAGTATCAGCGTGTTGTTCGGGCAGCTGGACTAACTTCCAGACAATGTTATTCTGAATAACTTCCACACTGTCGTGTTCAACCCTTGCGTGCGAATTTTAAAGTGATAACATGTTATACGTTAGTTTGTTTCGTTGTTAAACGATGTACGAAAATTGCTGCCAGCTATTTGTGATGGTTGGATAAAGAATGGTTGAAATTCATTGGTTGGTGTTTTGGAAGTAAAAGGAATATGGCGGAATTCATTGCGTGAAAATGCGACTATTTAGATCTTGCTTTTTGCTGCTATAGATGTTTTGGGACGTGGTTTCTAGGAGTAAAGTTGCTGTTTCGAGCCCTCTCAATCCTAACTAATATTATAAATGTGAAAGAAAAATTGTTTGTTTATTACGTTTTCACGCTAAAACGGCTGAACAGTTTTAGATGAAATTTGGCACATTTATAGACCATGACCTAGGTTAGGGCATATAATACTTTATATCCCGATATTACCACGGGATCGAGACAAACGCGGGTGAAACCACGGGGAGCAGCTAGTAGCTTCATAATGAACGATCCTGAAGGTAATTTTAAGCAGTACTTGAAGTACAGCTTCACTTAATCAGAATCAGATTTAAACCTTTGGGGAAAATAGGCGTGGTGCTATCTTGTATTATTAGGATATGCGTGCACTGTCTGGACAGGTCCACTCAATCTGTGTGGTTCTTTTCTCAAAAGTCCATTTCAGACACCAATCTGCATGGTCCTCAATGATTATGTCCGGATTTTATATACACAATGACATTAATGAATTTTATATACATATACTATGACAAGAGTATTTACTTTGTAAAGTATTATGCTATTATTTTAACTATTGTGAATGTGAGAACTATGTTGGTCATTGCTTTCTTTTTGTATTTTTACTCTTAGTGTAATCATGATCTGGCAGTTTGAGTAACTTGTGCGGCCTACTCAAATGTCCTTTCTTTGGTATTGTTCGTCGAATCGTTGAGCTCCTTAAGTTCTGAGTTGAGCTGCACGATTGCTGACAATTGCGTGCACTGACTGGACAGGTCCACTCAATCTGTGTGGTTCTTTCCTCAAAAGACCATTTCAGACACCGATCTACATAGCCTTCACATGATCTGACCAAGATTCTGTCTGGACTTTAAAAGAGACTGTGACCTCTGAGTTTGTTTCGGCCTTTCTTCTCAGAGTAGTCAGATAG
Organism: Brachylomia viminalis; assembly: GCA_937001585.2. Lineage (NCBI taxonomy): Eukaryota > Metazoa > Arthropoda > Insecta > Lepidoptera > Noctuidae > Brachylomia > Brachylomia viminalis. The sequence goes on from OW443299.2 coordinate 20,966,032, forward strand.
GAAACGCCGACCTCATCTAGTTTAAAAAAAATATATGATTGACGTGTAAAAGTGTTTGTAAAAACCTACTTACAGAAATAAAGTCATTTATCATTTATCATTTATCATTTAAGCCTTTTTTTTTTCTTTTTTTTGTTTCCGGGGTGGAAAATCCTCATGGATGTCCGCCGCCCTCGGGCGGGTGGCGGGGTCTGTCAGACTCTTACCGACTAAAAACCACCCCGGTGTTCCATCTCACACCTACGCCGGGGGTCGCGGGAACGTACGATCCTTCCGCAACCCCCGACTGGTGCCGGCCTGCCACCGCGGGCCTCGTCGGGTCTGGGGGGGGGAGTGAGGTGTTTGACTCCCCCCGTGACGTCTAAGAGGGGCGCGCGTGGAACACTACGCGCCGCCACCTCGGGTCCTGGTGTGTGGCTAGCGACGGACGTCCCCGAGTCCGTCGCCCCTGGACCCATTTAGGGGGGCTGGAAGAGGGCGTTGTCCGCCTTCCGCCGACGCCCGGTGCGCCTTCTGCGGGCCGGGTGAGTGGATGAGATCTCCCTCTCCCTTTCCGCAGCCTCCTTCTGCGAGACGACTGTTTCGCAGAAGGAGACCACCGCGTCCCAGGACTCGGCGCGGCCGACCATCGATTCGACTACGGCCGGCAGCGACAAGTCACTGCCTACTTCTGAGATGAGGGCACGGCGCGGCTCCTCCCAAGCGGCACACTCTGCCAGCGTATGCCACGCCGTGTCCTCCCGGCAGTCGACGCAGTGGTGACACCGGGCGTCCGGCTCCCTGTTTATGCGACACAGGTACTTCCCGAAGCAACCATGCCCCGAGAGCACCTGCGTCGCCCGAAACGACAGGGAGCCGTGCCTCCTCCCAAGCCAGCGCTCGAGCACCGGCCGGACCGCCTCGATGGTGACGAGGCCGGCGGTAGGGCGTGAAAGCCTGTCCCGCCATTCCGCCACCAGGACCTCGCGAAGCTGAGACCGACGCAGCTCCATGTGTCGCTACATCGGTCCCTCGCCCCGCGCCCTCGCTTCCTCGCGCCACTGATACAATGACGCGAGTACTTTCGCCTCAAGGTCCCAGGGCGGGGATCCGGCCAGTACGCAGCCCGTCTCGTAGGAGATCGTGCGATACCCCCTGATGACTGCCCTCTGCGGCTTTCGCAAAACAGCGATGCTGCCGGCCGTCAGGTCAGAGGCCCACACCGGGGCCCCATACAGGGCCATGGATCGCACGATCCCCACGTAGTGACTACAGGTGTGAAAAATTATGTAATCTGTGATTGTGATAGATCATCCACGAAACTGCAGTAGCTACGTGCCTTTTTAGAAATTCATTACACAACCACGCCTGCATCGGACAACCGTAACGGAGGTGTGCCTATCCCAGAAGTCATACAGCACAGATAACAACAGTCAATAACAACAGTTGCAAGGTCCCTTAAGATCAGTGGCTTCCCGTGAACACACGCTGTACATGTTAAAAATGTGTAAGAATTACCACAAATGGGAAAATAATTTAATTTGTGAGTTTGCTCACAAAACTGCAATAGCTACGTGTATTTAAGTAGTGATAAATGGCGGGACTTAACTGCAGTTTATTTTCGTTGGTATTTTGTTACTAACCCAGTATTTAGTGCTTTAGTTATTATTCTAAGATTTAGATAAAATAAATAGTTTGGTGTGTCAAACTATCTGACTGTTGGTAATCAAAGGTTTGTGTCGGTAAACAACGAGGTTATAATATAATATCATTGTCGGTAAATGTGTAATTCAAACTAGGCCAATAAGTAATTTTGTTGTGTTACACTAGATGGCGTCACTGAGACATGGGATCACAGTTTTTCTAAGACGATAATGGCAATAGGCTCGCCCCATATTACATGGGACTTTAATATAATTGGCGAAATGTGGGTTTACTATTTATAATAGGTACACCTCTGCCAAACCCATTGAAGATTCCAAGCGTGATGTTATTTTTATGCTATTTCTTATGATAGTATCATAAATCTATATACCTAGTACAGTCGCCAGTACTATCTAACTAACTAGGTTATACGAAACTATCAAATTTCTCCAAATGATTTTAAACCTCAAAATGTTGAGGTTAAGTCCAAAATCGAATGAAAAAATTTGACAGTTGACCTGCTGCTGTGTGTACATACTAATTCCATGCTTTAATCTCTTTTGGCTGTCCCAAAAGCCACCTGAACACACATTATCAATATCAACAGTTCCAGTTCTCTAGAGGTTTCGCGTTAATTCACGCTACATTACGCGCCGCCGTCACGGCGCTGCCGTGTCACAGTGCAGTGAACGCATTGTATGCCGGCCACAATGGAAACGCGGTAATGGATTACTTCGCGATTGTATTGTTTATGTTTATTCATAGTTGTGAGGTGTTTAGATAAAGTTTTGAGTGGTGGTGGGTTTTTGAATAGGGTTAGAAATTAAGGCGCAATAAAAAAGTTTTTTTTTTTTTAAACAGTACTTTACGGGTCGTCGTTTCACCTTGTAGGGGCAAACTACTCTAGAACTCAACTATCCTATTATACTATATTGTAGTCTGTGAACTCAGCCATTTAAGCATTCATTCGTTCTATAAGGAGTGTGTCCCACCCCCACCCAAATTAAATTGTTCTAGGAATAAATACAACGTCCACCCACCACTTTCTTATTTACCTACTTAAAAGTACCTATTTTAAATAAACTCTCAACGGAGGACACATGGAGCGGCTGAGCACGATCACCATCATTATTCTCGCTGTCATATCTCTCCTGGTAATTTACTTTTGCCAGAAATACTACCGAAGGTGCCATCGTCAATGGATACAAGAAGAAATCGGAATCAACGCAATTCAGCGCATAAGGGCATCCCTACGCGGACGAGTGGAAGGTACACCTGCAAACTAATTAATCCAGCATCAAAGTCAGTTTAAAAGTGAATTCTTAAATAAATCAGTGATTGACATTCAGAATTATACCTATTTGTTTTATAACGCAAAAACTTAAACGACATAAAATAGTGCACGAAGACTCGGTGAATATGATACCTCGCGGCTAAAACTGCATCGTGTGAAATTCTTGCGCGCCGTTTCACGATAATTATGTTAACATGAAACCTTTATTTTTATATCCATTAGGAAATAATTGGCCTTACATTGTAATGTTTTATTATGATTGAAACTTTGTTAAAACAATATAATGATCTAGTAGATATTAGAAAATATTTAATTAAAAAGGGACAGACTAGGTATAAAGGTCAAGTTATTGAGACGAAGTTAGGTGAAGCGAAACATATTTTTGGCGAATGTAAAAAAATATTGTTACTTTTAGAAAAAGGCAAGGATGCAAATTTAGTTGCATCGGCATTGGATATTTTTAATAAGATTAGGGTAATTTTTGAGGAAATAAATAGTTTGTGTACTTTTCCTGAAATCATATCTAACAAAATGGAGTTTGACCTCAAAATAGCGTGTAGTTTGATTCCAGTAATGGACGGTAACGAGGGGACAACGAAACGCATGATAGACTCGATCGAGATGTATGCAGACATGCTGGACGAAAAAGAAGGACTACGCAGCTCAAAATTGGGCACGATCATCTCCGCTAGAAACTATAGCAGCCTGAAAGATGCAATCCAAGCTGCCAAAGATGAAGATACAGCACACCAGTCATCGCCAGGTAACGTCTTGCATGCGTTTAGATATGGACGAGGTTTTAATAATTCAAGGCGTCAAGGTCATCGTCATTTTAATAATAATCGTGGACAATATAGTAATTACGATAATCAAAGACAAACATGGCGTGGTAATTTCAGAGGAAATAACGGATACAGATATAATAACGGAAATAGAAATAACAATCGCGTAACGTCAAATTATAATAGGGGTCAAAGAAACTCTAGGGGTTAAAGATATTTTAGAAATAATAGAAATGTTTGTTTAGCAGAACAGAACAATGACAACAAGCCATGCATAAGTGACAATAAAGATAAGCAGGAATCTGAAAACCAGTTTTTTCGTTCTTAAACATTGTGTTTTATCAAATTTAGGTAATGCAAAATATGTAGTTTTTTACGTTAATAACATTAAATATTTTTGGCTCGTTGATACAGGCGCTTCTTTGTCAATTATTAAAAGTGAAGCGTTACCCAAAAACACTATCGTTAGAAAAGATGAGACTTTAATAAATGGAATCGGTGGACAAAGGCGTTCACGAGGTATAGTGGATTTAAGTTTAGAGTACAGCAGTGAAATATTTCAGCATTCGTTCATAATTTTTGAGTCGTTACCATTAAAAGCAGACGGAATTATAGGGTTAGATTTTTTGAATAAGTATCAAGCAAATATTAACTTAAGTACTAATATTTTAACATTGTATTATCATGGGGCAGAATATTATTTTAATTTCGTTGATGAACATATTAGGAGAAGTAATAACCTAATTGTTCCAGCTCGTTCTGAGTCAATTCATTACATATACGTAGATAAAAATGAGAATGATGACGTTATTGTCTGTGGACGTGAGTTAGCGAAGGATGTGTATCTGGCAAATACGATAGCCACAGTAAAAAACAACAGAATTCCTATAAAGATTCTTAACGTTACTGAGAAGGAAATAAACTTACCAAGATTCATACCTGATGTGCAATCTCTGAGTGATTATAATATTTGTCAATTTAGTAAAAATATTATCGACGTTTCTAGAATTCAAACACTGTTATCTCAGCTCAAATTGGATTATTTAAACGAAGAAGAGAGAAAGTCCATTGAAGCGATTTGTGCAAAATATTCAGATATTTTTTACATAGATGGAGATAAATTAACAACTACCAATATTTATGAGCAATCAATTATCGTAAAACAAAATTCAACACCTGTATATGTTAAGCCATATAGGTTGCCGCAAGCGTTAAAACCAGAGATAACTAAACAGATTAATAAAATGATAGATGACGATATTATAGAGGAATCCAACAGTGAATGGTCAAGTCCAATTTTATTAGTTCCGAAAAAGAGTAAAGAAGGAACTAATAAGAAATGGAGATTAGTTGTAGACTACAGAAAATTAAATGAGACAGTTTGTGACGATAAGTTCCCTTTGCCTAATATTAATGAAATTTTAGATTCACTCTCTGGAGCGGTATATTTCACTCACCTTGACCTTCAACAAGGTTATTATCAAGTGACCTTAGAGCCTAACAGCCGTAAATTAACTGCTTTTACTACCAATACAGGTCAGTATCAAATGAAACGTTTACCAATGGGTCTCAAGATAAGTCCGAGCGCATTTAGCCGTATGATGTCAGTAGCAATGTCTGGTTTGACTTACGATAAATGCTTAGTATATCAAGATGATCTTATTGTATTCGGTAGAAATTTGCAAAGTCATAATCAAAACTTAATTAATATAATGGAAAGATTAAGAAAAGTAAATTTAAAATTAAACCCACAAAAATGCGAATTTCTAAAGAAAGAAATTCTTTATTTAGGTCACGTTGTATCAGAGAAAGGTGTTTAACCTGATCCCGAAAAAACAAACGTATTGAAAAATTACCCAATACCCAAAACAGCAGATGAAGTTAAGCGTTTCGTAGCGTTTTGCAACTACTATCGAAAATTTATAAAAAATTTTTCAGACATAGCTTTGCCATTACATAAATTATATAGGAAAAATGAACCATTCGTTTGGACAGATGATTGTAAACATGCCTTTGAGTATCTAAAAAATGAATTAATTTCGCCACCAATATTACAATATCCAGATTTTACAGAAAATAACCATTTCATATTACAAACAGATGCTTCAGACACTGCAGTTGGTGCTGTGCTGTGCAATAAAGATCTCAGACCTATAGCGTACGCAAGTAGACCCTTGAACAAAGCGGAAAAGAATTACCCTACAATACAGAAAGAACTTTTAGCCATAGTTTGGTCTGTAAAATATTTTAGACCGTATTTGTATGGTAGAGAATTCACAATAATGACTGATCACAAACCTTTAATTTATCTTTTTGGCATGAGAGATCCTTCGAGTAGGCTTCTTAAATTCCGTTTGACATTAGAAGAATATACCTTTAAAATAATTTATGTACGAGGAAAAGAAAATGTTGTTGCAGATGCTTTGTCTAGAATATGTATAACATCAGAAGAACTTAAGAATATGCAAGCACAATTGATTGCTGTGATGACTAGGGCACAAAAGCGAAAAATTGATGATGAATTAAGTAAAAATAAGGATAACGTTGAGAAGGCGGATCTTAATAAATCTCCTGACTATTGGTCTGGCCAACCAAGAGTTGTGGATATATTAAGAAAACCGTGCGACTCAGTCGAAATGAGTTTCATTGAAAGTAGCGAATTAAACAGATTGAGAGGCGATGATTTGATAACTGATGTATGTGAATGTTTTATATTTATAGCTAAAAGAAAGATTATTTACATCAATCTTGATTTCAAGGCACATTTTACGCGAGCCGAATTTGTGCAGAAATTAAGTTTGTTTTGTAAAAAGTTAAATATTGAAGAAGTGTGTATGATTAAAAATAAAGATAACATAGATTTTATTAAAAACGTATGTGATGAGATATCGAAGCTAGAAAATTGGTCCGGACCGCGAATATGTATATTACGAGGAGTAAAAAGAATAAATGATGATAAAGAGAAAACTATAATTATGAATGACTTCCATTTACTGCCTTCCAGTGGTCACGCTGGAGTGCGCAGAATGGTAAATACTATAAAGAAGAGGTATTATTGGCCGAGTATAGAAAGGGACGTACAAACATTTGTAAAAAAGTGTACGAAGTGTCAGAAGTCAAAGTATATCCGTTACATAAAAGAACCGATGGTAATTACTACTACAGCGTCCTCGGCTTTTCAAAAGGTTTATCTAGATGTGGTAGGTCCTTTAGATAGAGACATAGATGGAAACTGTTATATATTGACCATTCAGTGCGAATTATCTAAATTTGTTCAAGCAATACCCATGAAAAATAAAGAAACCGTGTCCGTAGCTAATGCATTTGTAAGACATTTTATTTTAATATTTGGAATTCCTGAAATAATAGCTACAGATAGAGGAGCAGAGTTCATCTCCACAACCATGGAACAGGTATGTAAACTTCTTGAAATAGAAAAATTATCTTCAACTGCTTACCATCACCAATCGATAGGAGCTCTTGAGAATGCTCACAAAGCTTTGGGTGCATTTTTAAGGATCCAATGTGACAACCATACAGATACATGGAGTTATTGGTTACCGTATTGGTGTTTTAGTTTCAACAATACAGTCCATACAGAAACAAATTACACGCCTTACGAACTAGTTTTTGGTAAACTTTGTCAAATACCGAGTAGGATTTCTGAGTCTGTTGAACCATTGTACAATAATGATAACTATCCATTACAATTGAAATATCGCTTTTAGCCAATGCCGAGGCAAAAAATAATTTATTGTCAAATAAATACAAACGCAAAGAAATGTACGATAAAACAGTAAATTCCAAAGTGTATCAAGAAAATGATTTAATTTTGTTAAAAAATGAAACAGGTCGTAAACTAGATGCTATTTTTGAAGGTCCCTATAGAGTAAAAGAAGATTTAGGTAGTAACGTTAGAATATATAAAAATAATAAGATAGATTTAATTCATAAAAATAGGACTAGACCGTACTTCCAATAATATTATGACGTATAGTTTAGTAATAGTACTTGTTGGTTAAGACTATTATTGTTAATTTAGGTTCAGAGTAGTTTAGTAATAGACACAAACATTGCAATGTTGTAAGTAATATTAGAATAATTATTGTAGTATTTTATTGGGTAGACAAGAATAATGTACTATTACAAATAGAGTTTGTCTGTACTAGTGAAAAAAAAAAAAAAAAAAAAACTTTTATACGATTTTTTTTTTCCTTCGCCCCCGGAGGTGAAGTGTATGTATGCTCCCTTATAGTGTATAACGTAGTATGTACGCTCCTTTAGAATATAAGTGTATTTTTAAGCTAAGTAAGCAGTTTACTTCATTGCGCATTGAATAGTATGTTACCTGATTGGCATTGATTAAAGTGCATTCAATCGAATTGGTTGTCTGATTTAAAAGACCTTAGAACCCCAACATTTCAAATTTTCACAAAATCCGAATTAAATACTAATTATCTTACACAAACACGAGGTTAAAGACAAGATCAAAAGGGGAACCTCTCTTTATACAACTTTCAAATAACTTTTCCAGTAAATTAAGTCGACTGGAAAAGTGGGTAATCATAATTGAAATACAGGACTCTGTTTGTTTGTTTGTTTATCAAAATTTTAATTGCCTTCTCGTAATGAGGAAATTTCTGTTTTACTGTCGGTATTGGTTGATATCATTTCTGGCAATACGTTAGCCAAAAAAAATGCACGATTAACCATGTAGTTACAGTATTTTTATCTCACGAAGCGACACGCACTTTACTTGTGGTTACCAAGTGTACAAACGCGCTGTGAATGTGTGTGAGCGCAGGAGCTCACGGTGCCATCCCAGACAATTGCGAAGTTGGAAGTGTGTGTGTATGTGCCACTACTCGTCTTCACGCACACGTCCACAGCGTGTTTGTACACTTGGTAACCACAAGTAAAGCGCGTGTCGTCGCTTCGTGGGATAAAAAAAACTATAGATGCATGCGGCCCACAGTTTGGATGCAAAAACCATGATAAAATGCGTGAAGCCTACCACAGGGGCAGTGCTCGCACCCCAGGTATACCTATTTGTATTATTAATTGAAAGGTTTCAGATGCCACTTTGTAATAGTCATATTAATGTGGGTAATAGTGATCGATTAATTCGTTTTAATTAAATGTAAGTATTAGTTAAAAGTTGAAAAGCAGCTGGGATCTGTACTTTGTTTCCAGTGACTTAATAATTCGACTTTAAGTGCATCGCTCTTCATAATTGTCGTTTAATAAAAGTAATTAAACATTAATTTAACTTGTCTTTTAAAAACTATATACCAGTTAGTATCTTCTTTAACCAGGTTAATGAAAACTCTAAGTACGATACTAGTAAGAACAAAAAAATGGCCAAGTGCGTCTTGGACCACGCACTGTGAAGGGTTCCGTAGTTACAATTAATTTATCCCAAGAATAAACTTTACTTTGTATTTGAAAAAATGTTCTCCTATACATTGACATACGAGTACGTCACTGTATATTTTCCAACAGCAAATATAAGTTTGTAACGGTTTGTGAGGTGAGTTTGTGAAAAAAAAAATGTGCGGTTATTATCACGGAGCAAATATACAAATTAACGATTTTTGGATTTTTCCCTTTACTTGTGCCGTGAGATCTAGCTTCTTTCCAAATTTCATGATACTAGGCCAACAGGAAGTACCCCATAAGGTTTTGATTTATTTGCGAGTATCAAACTAAGTCGCATAAATGGCCGTATTTTTTTATTGCGTTGACTTAGATGCTTGATTTTTAGAGCTCCAAGGGACAGTACACCTACATATTTGATATTAATTTCAACAACGATTTTTCAATTTTTCATTTCAACGCGTTCCCGAGAAAAAGGTCTTGACAGACTGACAGACGGACGACGAAGTGATCCTATCAAAGTTCTGTTTTTTATTCTTTTCAGGTACGGAGCCCTAAAAACCGAGATGAAACTCTTTCATGGACATAATTATTATTAGTTTTTATTTAACGACAAAGGAGACTGTGTGAAACTGGTGCGCCATTTTAATGAACTTCAAGATACTTGAAAGTTCCACGGAAAAAGTGGGAATCTGAGCTTTAATTACTTCAGTATTTGCTTCGGCTTATAAAGAATGTAGCTGTTCTTTCTTTGGAGGGAATTCTTTGACTTCGACAATCATGTTGTAATGAAATAAATATGGTCTTTTAGCCAAGAATTCCTATTCCTTGAACTTGGCGTATTCACGTTTTTTATTGCCGACTTTTGTCATCAGTATCAGAAAAGTAAACCGAAATATTAATCCACTGGACAAATCTGGTAACTGAAAATGGCCCAAAACTAGAATCGTCAAAACCCAATTTACAAAGGTACCGAAACAAAAACTTGTCAAAATAACTGTTATTTTCACTTCATAACAACAAAACATGCTTGACACCTCTCCATTTAAATATTCCCTAGCCTATCTCTCAACTTGTAATAAAATATTCCAGTGCAGACAACCATTCTACACCCTTACATTTTACAACCATACAAGCGCATTTTACCAGCGAAAAAGCTAAGCGAAAAACGGGATGCACTAGCAACTGTCAAAAACATGGAAGTCTGTTACAGAACCCGACGTAACTCCGACACCGTACACAGACGGCCAGTCTACAAAATAGATTAGGTACAGAAGGTCGGTCGGCTCCATACAGCAAGCGCAAAATGGCGCACACATACAAAGAGATGGAGCTATACATTAATGAATGGATTAAAATAAAACTGCTATGAGAGGTGATTTCAGGCCCCCTTATCTCCCAGACTAGATTTTCCATTTGTACAAAATTAGAAATTAACAGTAAACTTTTCAAAACTTTTGAGTGACAGATGAAGACGTGCGAGCAGAGTTGGTAACCTTACCTGAGAACTTCAAACAACCGCGCTTGATAGATGCACTACTAAAGTCCATTCACAGCAATTTTACCTCTGACAGCAGTAATCTAATAGCAACCTAATTGCAACGATTATAAAAATCATTATGAATTTGACAGACTTGTAATGGCAGCAACCTAACATCAACCTTATTGCAACAGCAATAAAGATAACTGTGATTTTGACAGTGATGCAAACTCAGAGGAAAAATAACTGTGAACGGACTGTACAAAGTGTGGCTTAGAAGCTTTGGCTTTTTTGGAGCTTACTCTGTGGAACATGTGTACATTCGGAAACACGAAGATTATCGAAGTGCATAAGCATTTGTTTTAACTGTAGACACGTACGGACGGAGATCTTTAAACTTTCTTAATTAAACAATAAATTGCCAGTCACGAGAAGTGTGTCCACGTGTACGTGCATTTTTGCTCGTTGTATGGAGCCGGTCTTCTGTACCCATCTATTTGGTGGCCAGTGGAAAAATATTCATAAAACATTATGACGAGAGGTCAATGCTCTTTCGTGGGTATTTTTCTGTTTACTATCATATTTGGATGAAAGGGGAGTATTGAAAGTGACAGCGCTGTCAGGGGGTTGTCTCGCTTCGTGGATCGGATTATTGAGGGCTAAAGGGGTTTCGAGACCGATACTGTAATTGGAACAAGATTAACGCATCGGCCTGTAAGGACCTTCTCGGTAATAGACGGTTATGAGGCACGTAGTGTAACATAATCACTATGCTTAACAGTAGATTATAGTTTTAATCCTAAAGTTATTATCATGCCGCCAAATTCTCAGTAGGTACTCGGATCTATGATTATAACACTAAAAAAAGCAGAAGTAATTATTTTTGACAGAATTTTATGGATTTATAAATGTTAGGCGATGCAAAACGAAACTCATTCCTAAACTAAACAAAGGTGTAAAAAACTAAAAAGATAAGGTAAATAGCCAACAAATAAATGTCCGGTAGTTTTTTACGTAAAAACTTTGAGCATTTTTATTTCCTGCGCCTTATTTTTCTTGGCAAGCAAAATATGTTTGTACAGCCGCGAAGGGTTCCAAGTTTCTTTGAAACTAAACTAACACTTCTGGCCGAGGTTTTTAATCTTCTATTACTATTTAGTTGGTGGCAGTTTTTATAAGACTTTGGAGCTCGTGGCTAAATAATAACAGCTGACGTGTCGATCGCAGGTTAAGCTGCACTTGCCGCGGTCAATTCGTGGATGGGTGACCATCCTTTACAAAACGAGACCCCTCCGTGTCTCGGGAAGCACGTAAAGCTTGGTCCCGGCTGCCATTCTTAGATCTACAGTCGTTACGGGTCGTCAGAAGAACAAAAGTCTGAACACTAGTCTTACCAAGGGGTATCGTGTTCCCAGTAATTGGGTTGTGGTGGTCAGATATACTGTCGCTCCATGTAAAATACTGGTATTCAGCTGCATCCGGTGAGACTGGGAGCCGACCCCAACATACTTGGGAAAGGGCTAGGCAGATTGATTGACTTTACTCGTATTCTGCCTTTGGCCCTTACCTGCGGTAATTGTTGAAATGCAACGAAAAAAAGACCTACTTCATTTGCAAAAAGATCTTACGGTAATTAAGTTGTGTTAACATTTAACGCACAAAAATAATTACTTTTGAAAAGTTGCCATTTAACGCAGTCATCCTTATTTCACAGAATTATATCTATAATTTAGTACATAATTTCGGGCACAGAATTATTGACCTACGGTCCCCATGTACAATAAACATGGACACCCTAGACTTATGGTCTTATTAGAAAACAAGGTTTTTCTTAGAAACGGTTTAAACCATCGAGTCTCGTTTTTGAAATAAGAACCTAACAGAAATCGAAAAACAATAATGTCAGTTTTGGAAAAGGAATTATTCCTTTTCCAAAACTGACATTTTAGTAGGAAACCAAATTGACAGCTTACTAAGACGTTGTCAATTTTGTATTAAGAACTTTATCGAAGTGGGCATAAAGCTCGAAATACAAAAACTGGCTCGAACGTTTAGGCGCGGGCTAAAGTTAGATCGTTTTTTTTAATGAGACTGAATGGGTCTACATTACAGCATGTGTTACTAACATCACTTCTCCTATGTCTATTGCTAATTACTATATATACTCACGCTTTCTTCCCACGGGGGAAGGCAGAAACGCTACGATCCTTAAATAGTCCTTTTGCTTCGTCTACGTTCATATACCTAGTCATACACGCACGCAGTAGCCAGTACTACGTACCTGACCTTTCTGAAGAACATCACTAATAAGGTCACTATAATGATGTCCTTCTAGGCGTCATTCTATGTCTTCTGGCGTTTCCACTCATATCTGCCTTGTCTTTAATTATTAATTACTTTAAATTAACGCTCGGTAATCATGAAAGATGTAGGAGCAAATAAGCTTACGGCAGTAGGTTAGTCGCGGGGTTATAATACACGTGGCGGTTATAATTATAAAACTGAAACTTCCTTTCTATCTTGACAATATAATTGCGTTAAGAAGATTCTTTGGCCACAAATTCTTGAAGTTAGTTAACCTTTTCTAACTTGAAGTACCTAAGACTGTCGAAAATATATTTTTTTTGTTTTGTGTCTGTATATTTTGTCGTCGTCGGCAAATACTTAATAGTAGATTGTTATACAAGGAGCTAAAATTACCCATTATATACGAGGTAGTTTTACTCCCGAGCTTTAGCGAGGGAGTAAATAGAAACCGAGTTTTAATGGGTTTTTAGCGCCGTGTGTTACACTCTACTTTTCACTACGATTGCGAGAAAATAAAACAATCCAATACAATATGAAATATGTAGTTTATTTTATTAAACATTAAAGTTACAATTTGTACAATTCTGGTTATTTAACGAGATGTTTTTTCCCGGTAACTTAATTTCAGTCCTCTGTGAAGATGAATGTTGAGTGATTCTTTTCCTTTCTCTTTTATTTGCAAATTAGGGTCTCCATTCTCACTAGATGATGACATTTTCACTATTGTAAAATTAATTACGGTCACTACCAATTCAATTTGCAATTAGAGAAAAATTATAAAGATTTCGCGCCAATGTCTTTTTTTTTGTTTTTTCTTCTGCAGCCGCAACGCATTGCATGCATTCTACCAAAGAGATCGCCGATTTTAGTTCCATTTTCAAAAATAAAATGAAGTTCTTTTTTTATGAAACAGTACTAAGTCGAGTCTATAATCATGATTATTCTACTTATGACTAAAGACTTTTTCGTTTTTGTAGGCTCATTGTCATTTGACACACAAAAATTAAAAAAAAAAAACTTTTTCCCCTAGAGGAAGAATTGCTATTTTTTCTTCGCTCTGGTACGCCACAATGACGGTATTTTTGAGCAAGAGGAGTGAAAATTTATTTTTAAATGTAACATAGTTTTTAAGTCGTTCTGCTAACAATATTATGGGGCAAATACTTATGTCTGAAATAAAAAGTATTTTTTTTTAAATAATATTGATAGCATTTTAAATGAAGTTTAAACTTTAAACGGTTAAACGGTTGTGGTCGTGCGTCGACAGGGAACTTTTGCCGTCGGACACATATACTTTTGCGAGTGACGCGCACGGGTCTCGGCGCTGGCTTGACCACTCTGTTGTGACTAGTGCCGCGCGCCTTGCTGTTGTTGGCGTGTCGGTTCTTTATGACATTTACTGGTTCGACCACTATCCTGTTCAACTGGAGTGTGATTTAGGTTTAATAAAACCAAAAGTAATGCTTACTGACATCTGTAGCAATAATGTGGTCTGGGGTGAAAGGGACCAAAATCAAATCAGTGCATATAGTGAGCTATGTCATGCTAAACTGCGGAATATTGATTTTCCGGCGGAAATGACTAGTTGCGCTAATAACATGTGTTCTAACATAGAACATAGACATTGTTTAGATAAAATATACGATGAAATAGTTTGTATACTGTCAGATGCGGCTAAATATACAAAAACTATTAAAAAGAAGCGTAGGAAAGGTAACATAACTGGGTGGAACAGATATGTGAGGGACGCTCATATGAGGGCCAGGCATTTTTTTCAGATGTGGGTACTACATGGTAAACCCTCTGTTGGGTATGTGTATGATAATATGTGTGAATCCAGGAAACTTTTTAAATCCCAATTGAAGTGGTGTCAGGATAACGAGCAAAACATTAAAATGGATATTATTGCAGACCACCACTTCAAGAAGGATTTTAAAGGTTTCTGGAAAAAGACAAATAAATTTAATCCGAAGCCTGGTCATCCTGCGAGTGTTGCTGGCGTGCATGAGCCACAGAAAATGGCCAATCTGTTCTAACAGTTTTTTAAGGTTGAGTCGCCATTGGGTGCGGCGTCGCGGACGCTTGATGTTGACTGTGGAGACCGGAGACCTTAAAGTCAGGTTTTCAGCCAAAGATGTGGCAAAAATTACTAAAGGCATGGTGGGAGGTAAATCTCCTGGTCATGACAGCCTCAGCATCGAGCATTTGCAAAATGCGGGCTGTCACTTGCCGTGGGTTTTGGCAATGTTTTTTAATTTATGTGTTAGTCCGGTGGCGTGGTGCGTATATCGCCGGCCCGCACCTTGTCCGGCGGACACTCTCTTCGGGCAACGGCCGCCACCACCTCTTCAGAGGTCACGGAGTCGTCCAGACCAGCAATCCGCACCTCTGCGGTTTTCATTGGGCTGGAGACCCGGACGTCCTCAGGGCTGAGGATCTCCCTCATCTTGGCGGCAAGAGCGGCCGCCTTTTCGGCACTGCCGCTCGCAGTACCAGCCACCTCGAACAGCCGCGCACCCGTGGCAGCCTGCCTGAGGGTGACGGACTGAAGACCAAGATCTGATAATTTGATCTTGGCCTTGGCCTCGGCAATGACGGACTAGTACGTTACGCCGCGCACCGCAGCTCCGGGCTGTAGCGTGAGCGTCACAGCTTCGGAACGCGGAGCACGTATCGCCGGTCCTTTGCGACTGCCTTTGGCAGTCCGCCGCGCAGGCTGCGCAACCGCCTTTGCGGTTCGGCCGGGGGCACGCGCTGTTGCTGAGGCCGCCTTGGCGGCTTTGCGGGCCTTCTTGCGGCCTACGACTGTCGCCCTGGTCTCACTCTTAGACCCGACAGTCGTGGGCTGATCGCTCGATAGGGCTCCCTCCACGGGCTTTTTAACACCCTCCACGGGCTTCCCCTTCCGAGGCGCAGGTCTCGGCGGCTCCTCAGCCCTCCGCCGTGTATCGACCGCTAGGGGCGGATGGAGGATTTCCGCAGGGAGGCGCCGAGAAATCGCCTCCATACGAGCATTGAACATGCTCCCGCACTAAAGCATGCAGAGCCGGACAATGCGCTCGACCTCGCCGTCGGTATGAGCGCTTGCCGGTCTCGGTGCGGGAGCCGGGGCCACTACCGATGCGGCATTAGTGGACGTGCGTCGCTGCTGCTGCTCGCTCAGCGCAGCGACTTGTCGCCGGAGGTCCTCCAAATCATTTCGGAGATGGCTGTTTTCCTCCTGCAACTTCGCGACCTCGTCTGAGGCCGTCCTGTTGAGGAGGATGCCAACTGCTTCCTTAATGTCCGCGGCAGCTTCAGTCAGACCGCGGTTGAACGTGCCCTTCAGGCTGCCGTATTTGGTGGCAACCTTCAGGACTAAGTTTACCCCGTCCAAGGCAAGCTGACTTAGGGCCACCGCAGATGGTTCCCCCTTCCGCCGCTAGAGCAGCGCGTCGCTCGCGTGCGCGTCGGGCCATTTCCGACACTTCGTCGGCCGCGACGGCTTTGCGCTGCTCTCTTCTGGTGGCGTTGAGCTCCCTAGCGAGGCACAACTCTCGCCACCAGGGTCCTCGGTAGTGAACCCCATGTCACTCTCTGCTTCGCTGGCCGCCGGAGTATTGGGGCGCACGAACCTACCCTGTACGTCCCTCCGCGGCCGTGACGCACTCACCCCTCTTGAAGCCTGCCGACCTCTCCTCGCGGTCGACAACTTAGAGGCCAGTAGGCCTTCCTCATCTGAGGTCAGATCCACCGACCCACATCCCACCAGAGCAGGGACGCGTGGACGTTTCCTAACGAAAGACGGTATATGCGGCCCTCCGTCAATATTTTTTAAATTACTGCTTCCAGTAATATTATCAGCAACAGGGGCCTGGTCGCCTACCCCTGCGCGTCCGTCGGTAACCAATTTATCACTCGCATTTCCTTCTCGTCAAATTTAATGTGTTGCTTCTTCTGTGTTCTCACTGCTATTTTATTGTTTGTATTGATTGTTTGTATCATTTTGTGTGTTGTGTATTTTTGAGATATTTTTGAGATTTTGTTAGTATGTGTATTTTACTGTATGTTTCGTTCTTTTTTGTAAGTGTACCTATGGACAGAAAGTTTGAAATAAACGTTTATTTATTTATTTAAACAAAAAAAAAACAAACTCATAAATACCTGCGGTCGCTGACAGTACCTACAATAAAAAAAATTAAATCTTTTTTTTCTTTCGTTTTATTTTGTTTCGTTTTATTCGATACGCAAAACGTCTGCACAGTTTCGCTAACTAATTAAATTTGACCCTGTAGACATAATTCTAAACTGTACCATTCTAGACTGAAATCTAAGTAACTAGCTGAATTTCATGAATTTTCAAGTACAATAGTTAGTTACTTTAGAACAATTTGCTATCAAACAAACTACGTACTACTATGCCTAAGTACAGTTCAATGTTCTATAGAGTGCTTTAACACGGAACTTTACGAAACATTCCCTAACACAACTAACCCAAACATTATTCCGGTACCGGTCAACATTAGAATAGAATAGAATACTCTTTATTATGTACACCAAAAAATTACAGATATAAATGTAGTAATTTTACATAGGGTGACACAATGGGCTGTCTTATCGCTAAAAGCGATCTTTTACAGACAACCTTTGGATGGATTAAAGGGAGAAGGAGAGACAATACTGCACATATGGCAATAATGTACCATTTACATAATTACAATAAATACATAAATCATATACTTAACGAACAACAACATTAACAGAATATTGCGATATAGCAGGGATAAAGAACCTTTCCTTTACTTACGAGTATACAGTAGATAAAAAAATTGCAAATCCAGGAATCTTGGCTTAGTAGGAATTTTTATGATCTTAATAACTTTTCTTCTAATGTAGATGAAAATAATTATTTCGATAACCTATCCCTTCGGTTTTCCTGAGGGAGATAGGTAGGTTTATATTGTGTTCTTTTAGGTTCATCACTTATACCGAAAACAATCGAACTATTTCTTTGAAAACGGCAAAGGTAGGACGCCCACAGGCTAGGTGGAGTGGCAATCTTTTCAGGGTCGCTCGATGAGAGTTGCCGAAAATCGAGTTGAATGGCGTGCAATAGGAGAGGCGTATGTCCAGCAATGGACGGCTGTAAGCTGATGAGGACGATGAAATCTATGAACCTACATAATTGTCACTATACTAACTGAAACTTGTAAGTGGGTAATAAGAATCTTAGCTGCGACTCATAGAAAATTATGGCATTATAGACTACAACAATAATTATTTCGAGAAATACCTAATAAAAATAATACTGGTGATGTCTGAAATATCTATTTTAGGCATTACCATTGTTATTTTTAGTAACGGGTGTGTGGAGGTCAGATAGGCAGTCGGCATGTAAAATTAACTTCGCCATGAACTGAACGATCGAGATCGAGTGACGGACAAGATAAATAAAGACAAAACAATACAAGACTGTGAAACCCCAGGTGCCGTATTATGACGTTTTAGTGTCATCACGATTCCTGTGCGAGAGAGATGGAGTTATACATGACCGATAGCACCATCTCTTTGTTGGACTGAAATCATGATGGCATTAATACTTCATGATGGGCCCCAGAAAAGAACTAGCAGTATAGACTAAAACTAACTAGTCTAAAACAATCGTTGAACGATGAAATAAACGTCGGCATGTAAGTATTTAGCTGCATCCGGTTAGACTGAAAGCCAACCTCAACATAGCTAGGAAAAGGGTAGACAGACTGAGATATTTTAGACTCACTGCCTCAATTTCTATTAGTCCTTACCCACAAATTCTAACCGCATGCCATTAGTCCGCCACCCCTGCCGACTGCCCCTTAGTGACAGATTAGAATCGGAACCCAAAACCTCGACTAATCACATACCAAACCACACAGGTACCAATATATGTATAAACAAGGATGCTCTTTAATTAACACAAATTCGTTCCAACAAGGGCTTCGTTCATACAAACGCACAATTTAATACTGAATGGGCTACGTCTCCATTAAAGGGGAATGTACTTAGGTAACGGTATATTTATGTACCATGGGGTTTGGCTGATTTATTTTGTACGTTACCTATATTTTATTTATTTTATTATTTATTAAAACTTTATGCACAAGTAAAAAAATACTGTACAAAGGCGGACTTAGGCCTGAGGCATTTTCTACCAGTCAACCTTAGGGTGATGCAGAGATATACCATGACAGGTGCAACATACGGGATAGATAGCTCGGAAATGACTATAAAATACAAGAATAAATACTATTATATAGATACATACATACTCGTATAAACAAAATAAACCTTGGTCAGGAGAAATAACGATCGGTAGAGGAGAAAACGAATCCAGCAACTCAGCGCTGGGATGTTTCAACCAACTTCTGACGATAATTAATAAGTTCACGTGCCTTCACTTTAAAAGATAACCGACTGGTTGCTGTCCTGATTTTCAGAGGGAGCGCATTCCAAAGAAAAACCGCCTGGACAAAGAAAGAAGAATGAATGAAACCAGAACGGTGAGAAGGACATCGTAGAAGACGATTGTTGGTGGAACGAAGATTTTTACTATGGGCAGTGCATAAATATTGAATTTGGGATGTCAGGTAAGAAGAAGGGTTTGTCCAGAATAGAGAACTACGTAGACAGAGCCCTCAACTCTCTGCCGTGACGAATGGGTAACCATTTTAAAAGCAGTCGGTGTGCAGATACGTGGTCATACTTACGAAGATTGAAAACGAATCGAATGCAGCTATTGCCGTTATTGAGAATTTTTACTTAAGTAGTGTATATAAGATTTTTGTTAACACGATGCAATATGCGCTTTAGATTAATAGATAAACCAAAACATTACTGGTGAAATGTGTTTGTGTAGATACAAATCAGCTGTCTTATTCTTCGGAGAAAATAGGGTTGATAATATGTTATTTTATTAGCAGCCAACAATGGTGGACATTACAATTATGATCGTCATATTATTATGATTTTTATAGATTGAATACACCTATTTTTATATTTTATGAATCTCAGTATTGCATTGTGATTTCTAGTCATCTAGCCTTTCTTTAGCTTTCAGAAATTAGTATTGTTGTTATAGATGTACGAGAAACATGGTGTAAAGTTCACGCATACCTCCATAGAAAAGGAAGGATCTTCCGACCAGATGGGTGTCGTGTCTCGTGGGCAACTGCCCGACGATTGATGTCAGGAAGTTGTATATATGCTAGTCACGCGGTAAGCTCTGCTTGCGCGATGCAGGATTTGCGTGACGTCAGTATGTCGCGCAGCTTGCATGTGGAGATGTACGAGTAGATACCGCTACATTACTCCCCTCCAGAGACCGGAGGTCGATAGTGGGTCGAGTTGTTGTTGGTGTTTGTTGATGGTTGGTTGATTGTGGGTTGATTGTTGCTTAATTGTTAGTTGATTGTTGTTGATTGTTGATGTTGTTTATCACGTCGGGGTCACCAATATAGAAGTACAAGGAACAGGGTGTAAAGTTCACTCATACCTCCATAGAAAAGGGAGGATCCTCCGACCAGACGGGTGTCATGTCTGGTGGGCAACTGCCCGATGATTGATGTTGGGAAGTTGATGCCAGACGCGAAGTAAACTCTGCTAGCGCGATGCAGGATTTGCGTGACGTCAGTATGACGCGCAGCTTGCATGTGGCGATGTAGATACCGCTATATTGTTACTATAAAATACTTTGTGAAGAGTAGTTTGAGTTCCATGAGTCGCCTAGCTTTAACAAAATCAAAATATTTTATTTCACATAAACCTACATGGGCACTTATGAAACGTCAGAAGCTAGGTGCACGGTTCCAATTGGTCGTTTCCTATGGAGAAGAGTCGGCAAGAAAAGCCACGGTTACACTTTTAAAAATAATTGGCTTTAACAATGTTTTCAAATTACAGTATTTATAGGTATGGGAGGACAGTGTAGGCCTGTCAACTGGTACCTGGTGCATAACAAGATAAAAAATGGTCTAAAAATCTGAAGTTTACAAGTTAGGCCTACAACGTTCTCACATTCACAAAATACAATCTGGATTATGTCAAAAAAAAAAATAAGCATCGTAATTTGGGAGCATTTAATAGAAATTTACATACTGGTGTCTTTAATGAGGTATCAGGGAACCCACATGTGCAGAAGGAATTATTGTCAAACTTCCTTGTATTCAATAACAACACCTAATGATGACTAGGTGACAAGTCACACAAGGTCAAGTGCCAAGAACCACACTTCAATAATATGTTCAAACATAGGCATTTATATACGTATATCTATGTATCTATTATAGCTACAACACCATTTTTATGTCCACGCAATCACTGTCCATTCCAAGGTTGCCTGGAAGAGATCGCAGAAAGCGATAAGGCCGCCCATTGTATGTTTTGTAGTGTTTAACGTTTTTTGAAATGAAAACTTCTTTAGGCGCTTTGAGCACTTTTTGGGTGAACAAAAAGCGTCAAATTCGCGTCATCGTCACTGCACGCATCGCATGAGCTATATGTATACTGTGTATATATATTGGTTTATAAAGAAGTGTTTATGATCAAGGATTAATGTTTAAATTGGTCCTTATCACTTCTTTACACACCAAAAATAATAATCTAATAGCTCGACGATACAATTCACAAGTTTTCACTTCTATCGGCAGTCCCCAAAGACTGCCCCGCATGTTTTTTTTTTGTTATGTATTTTCTGGTGTACAAGAAAGTATATATAATTAATAATAATAATAATATGAGACAACATCCACACAAGGTCTTCAGGTTCCGAACTAGGCAGAGCCTGTACTACGGTAACCTGATGACTTATATACATATACACACCCAGACACAGGTCAAACAGACATGTTCATGCACACAAATGTTTGACTTGTCCGGGGATCGAACCCGGGACCAGCGGCTCAGAAGTCAGGGTCGCTACCAACTGCGCCAACCGGTCAGTCAGTTAAATACCTACCTACTCTAATTACCTTAGATCGGTACATGTATCCTTGCAACGTAGCACATACATATTGGATCTCAACCCCCTACTGGGTGGTTTCAGTCATCAACTGAGTTATAACACAAGGGGTCCATGAATAACATAACATGAGTAAATTAAGCCTATTACGCACTGGAGCGAAACTCTGAAGATGATTTGTGGGTCGTCATGTTTATAATGTTAGATTGTGTTGTTTTGAATGTTGTTGATGACTTCATGTTAATGGATTGAGGATTGATTACAACAATGAGCGTGTTTTAAGACAGGATTTTGTGGATTTTGTCAATTTATTTTGTTATTAATGTGCGCTTTTATAATTTTTTACGTGACGATATAATGGTACATTTCCACGCCCACATCACCACAGATAACACAGGGAAGTAAAATGTATGGATTTATTATGAAGACGCTTTTAAATCTTCGTCTGATTCTGAAAATGTTTTCTAAAATTGACATAAAGTTTCCTTAGAAAATTCGTAGCAGTGCAAGCTACGCCGTAGCAAAGAGCGTAGCGTGGCTGTGGGGGCGGTTTCTTCTGTTAATTTACTATTAGTAGTACTTATTGACAATAATAAGTTCGTCCTCGATTTTCATCACATTTTCATTTTAGTGATTAATCGCAAACACGTGTTTAATCGCCATTTATAATTTTCCCGAAAGCACATAATAATTATATTACTTACAATTGTCCAATGCTTCACTGAGGACGTGGCATTAATGGACAGCTAGACCGCTCACCGCCATAGTTTGCTTTCAGGATAGTGCCCCTTTTATGATCCGTTCCCAAAAAATATTTCAAATGCAAATAACAGCGCGAGATTCACAGATTTTCCTTAAAAAAATCCCCAAGCAACCCGACGCGTTTAAAAAAATAACTCTGTAAGAGCAACCAGCCCAATAACAAACGAATTGCTTATAAATATTAAAATATTGAAATCCGTTCCATTATGCAGTCAAAACCGAGGAACAACAAAATATCGGGAGGTTGCTTGCTATGATAAACTGGTTAAATCTGGTTAATACACGCCTTACTAAATATTGAATAGATTTTCCATGCAATCCGGTTTTCTCATAGCCGTATACAACTTTTGGGTAAGAATAATAATTTATAAAAAATCGATGGATTAAAAAGTTGTCTGTGATTTTCAGTAAGTCTTACGGCCTTATTACAAAACAAGGTTTTTCTTTTGACATGGTTTAAACCATCGAGCCTGTTTTTGAAATAAGAACATAACTGAAATCGAAATACAGTTCCTTTTACAAAACTGTCAACTTAGTCCGGTCTTAGATTGTCAATTTTGTATTAAGAACTTTACTAAAGTCGGCATAAAGTTCCAAATACAAAAACTAAATCGAATGTGTAGGTTGGGGCTAAAGTTAGATCGTGTTTTGTAATAAGACGGTTAGTGTTTGGTAAAAGCTCTTTTTTTTCTAATTGTCTTTCGTAGACCTTTGACAGTTGTTACAAGTAGTCGGACGCCTGAAAGTCTGACAACCAGTCCTACCAATTGGTATCGTGTTATCTAGTAACTGTGTTGTGGAGGTCAGATAAGCAGACGCTCTATGTAAAATACTGGTATTTAAGATAAGAATGCTTGGAAACATGCTGGTCCAGGTCCCTAGGACAATCTAGGGTCTAGACAAAATCAAACTTGTAGCTACTTTAATTGCATAGTTTATTATTTTAATGACATTGATTTACATTCTGTGATTACTTTAACTCACACACTGACATATTATTACTTATTTACATAATTTGGGAAATCGTATACTTTTACAATGTTTGTAAATATGTGTACACCATGTATGTAACACATAATTAACTTATTTGTCAGTGCTACATTTTTTCAATTATTTTTACCTTGTGTGGTATGGTATTTTTATTATAGGTGCATCGTCTTCACATATAATTATATAATTAATGTATACAAAATATTGTAACAAATTTTAAAAGAGTAACAAAGGTGGAGTTCCTTGACCATTCTTCTCCATACGAAACTACCTTTTGGAAGTGGCGACTAGAATTAATTCTATTTTCATGTGAATGTTGACGTTCAAAAGTGCCTTTTATGTGCCTACTTGAAATAAATGCTTTGACATATATTTTTTTGACATCCTTATACACGGTGATTTTTAATTCACTGTTAACCTTGCAGGAGGCTTTTTTTTAAATCTTTATTTATTTACAGGGTTTTTCTATAAAAAATATGTCACCCCGATTATTGAATACAATAAGTTTACAAAACTAGCCTACCCGCAACCTTGTACCCATAATAATAATATGATAAAGTGTTCTGGCGTCATCTGACAATGGTGAGGCTAGAACGCTATTATAGAACCCTACATTAAAACTATTGTCAAAAGCTTGCCGTCTTTGGACTCCAATACGACTACATTCCGTCAAGATGTGATGCACATCTTCTATGACTCCACAGACAGCACAATTGGATGAATCAACATTGCGCATCATAAAACCAAAGCTACTGAGAGGAACGTGGCCAGATCGAAGCCTCAAAGCCATCACAACTTCTTGCCTATTCATCCTGCCCTCGCTGAACCAAAGCAAACAATAAAGTGGAACACATTTTCTCACTTAGAGAGGTAACCATATTTGCTAATTCTACGTACTTAGGTGATTTCAGAAACGATTATGTCCTTACGATGTTTTCCTTCGCCGCTTTGCTGTTGCAAGAACGTTTCATCTTCACGATTGAAAATAACAGGCAAACATAACATTAGTCATGTTGGTTTTACGCGTTTGTTTATTCAAAGCCAACACATAACATGACAACCAATTTCAAACGCAACTCATTTACTTAAATGAGTAAATTATTTGTATAATTAATAGTTCGTAGCTATTTGATTCGCATCGCTCCCAAAATGGCGGTAATTTAATAATGTTTAATGTAACCACGACAGTCATTTGTGGCGTATTAATAAAATATTTCTAGTTCAATTTGGATTTTGATGTAAATTGGCGAAATTATGTTGATTTATTTAAAGTTACCCTACGACAAAACAGTTTTTGAGATGAAAATGTAAGGACCAAACGGAGCTTTAACAAAACTAAAACTGCAGTTGAGGTAAAATCATAGAAATATAAAAAAGTGGTTGTACCCTAACCTAACATACCAACCTTTTCTATTTCCACCAATTAAATGTCAGAGCAGTGGTGGCCCTGTGGTAATGGCCGCGACTTACGAGTTGTAGGTCGTAGGTTCGAACACAGGCAGGTGCTTTACTTTGTGTAAATTATTTCATCACCACTGCTCTCCAAACGGTGAAGGAACCGGCATGTCCTAGGACCAAAAATTCGAAGATATGATTGTGACATCTATCAACTCGCATTGGGCCCGCGTGGTGGCCCACTCCCTCTCACAGAGAGGAGCCCTGTGTCCCAGCAGTGGGAACGTCATAGGCTGATTATGCTTATGCTTATCTGTCAGACTGTTTAAATAAGGACGTCTTTAATGTAATGTAAGTTCAAGTAACAAATACAGTTATATTTTTTTTATTGCGAAATAGGCCTGCTCTTGACCTCGGTCTCGCCTGATGGAAAGCAATGGATGAGGTCTACGGTGGAACAAGCGAGCCCAGAAGATGCTTGATCACTCTTGCTTTGAAGGCAGACGGGTTATATTATGTAGAAGGGACCACAGACGTTGACTGAGAGTTAGTAAACTGGTAACAGTCATTCATAATAGAAATCCACCAAAACACAGTTAAACAAACAGACGATATTTGACTTTATTTAGTGACACTGTTCCAAATTGGACGTAAAATCGATACGTCAAAAAAAATCTATGTTTATGCCTATCTGGTACACCCCCGCACTCAGTGAGCTGGCTCGAATTTATTAAAACTTCAGTTACATTTGCGGTGAACCTAAAAGTTTTTATATGCTTCGTCAGTTTTTGTGGCGGCAGCGGTCCGTGACGAAAATCATTTTAAAGCTTAAAATGTTTGCGTGGGCATTATTTTTGTATTCAAACACGATTATTTGTGAAAAAAGTGCGTTTTAGGACCTGTTTCTGGCATTGTAACCTGTTCAGGTACTGTGTTTTGACATTAAGGATTTGGAACTTCCTGTAAAGGACTTCTGCCAAGCCACTTATTTTTCCACGTATCAGCAAAAACTATAGGAAATCATTTCACAACAAAAGTTTTAGCTAAGATGATACCGGAACTGTTTACCTAAAATGCCTTACAATTGTGAATAAACTTTCTGGTACTCAACTGTTGTCAGCATGTTCTGGCATTTTCGATAAAAAGGTACCCGTGTAAGGTGTGTGTAGCGACTTGGAGGGAGACTGAATAACCTCTTCAGACACCCTCACGATGCTTTCAGCAGCAACACGGATTAGTCACGTTACTCATAAGCAATTAGAATGACGACTTTTGGAAATAAAATTGCTTTGCATCTCTTTTTCAATTAAGGTTAGGCAGGATTCGCAAAGAACTCGTATCAGACTATCTGATTGAAATAAATTATACATCTAAATTACTATTCGAAGAACACTACAAACTCAGTATATTTTCTTTGAATTGGAAAACGTTTTAGGAATGTGTTACTAACCAAATAAGCGACATCTTCATTAACAAGTCAGTATTCAAAACGTAGCTCATAGGTCGTATGTAAAGTAGGTACAAAACCTAACCCCTGAACGCCTCAGTACTTTTAATTATAGTTGGTAATCCTAATAAAATTACTTATTAAGCTCGTTCAAGCTTTAGAATGGGGTGTAATTGGAACGTAGGTACTCATTAAGTCTCGATGTCTTTATGAGTATCGTACTTAAAATACTCATTGGAGGTCAATTATTGAATCACTCGAACACACGTGCTCGAACGTGCCAGAATTTCTTGTCGATTAGCTTTCCACGTGTGGCTTTGGTTGAATGTCATACTGTGTATAGTTATTATGTTTCTCGTGTATTTAGTTTCAAATAATCCTAATTATAAAAACATGATTAGGGTATGATGTAAATTTGTAAATGTATAGAACAAAACAAAACCAATAGTAAAATCAGTCGTTTAAAATCTTTGTTAAGGGGATCGAAAACTCCGGGAAATTAATCGTCAGTGCCCTTGTAATCCTTGTCAAAGACACTGTAACAAACTTAAGAAATGTCCCTTCAATATAGAATTTGGACACTACAAACGAAACGAATCACTCGAAATGTCGACTGTTGATTAAAGTCCATTGATTCAATAATTGGGGTCCTATAATGATGGCCTCAGGTTGTCTTAATGATGGGAGCTGAACGTGTTTTGTACACAAATTCTAATGCTTATTCAGGTCTTTAATTATGTGTTGAATATTTAGTCAATAACAAAGGTCGTTTTTGAAGCTTAATGCACCTAGTTATTTTTCTCGTTCGTAAATGAGTTAAGAGATCGTAAATCAATTGTTAGTTATATGAAATAATTTATTGTTTTTATGTGCAGAAAAGAAACACGCATTGAAACTTGCACATTGACGTGCGTATAAGCAACTTCAGTCCTTAGTGAAGATGTTGAGACAGCGATTCTTGAACAAAAAAATAGTACACCCCATTTCAGAATAAGTACTTAGTTCTCATCAGCAACTTCTGTCTAGCCTTTTCCCAACGATGATGGGGTCAGCTTCCAGTCTAACCGGATGCAGCTGAATACCAGTATTTTACATGGAGCGACTGTCTATCTGACCTTTACAACCCAATTACTGGGTAATACGATACCCCTTGGTAAGACTGGTGGTCAGAGTTTCGGGCTTGTGACGACCCGTAACGACTGTCACAGATCCACGAATGACGGCCGGGATCAACGGCTTAACGTGCTTTCAGAGGCACGGAGGGGTCTTGGTATGTGACGATGGTTGGTTGGGAAAGGTATTCACATATAGGTTTTTAATTTGTGACTTCCTATACCAAGTCACTTTTTATTTGTAGCGGTATCTGCATCGCCACACGCGAGCTGCACGTCATACTGACGTCACGCAAATCCTGCATCGCGCAAGCAGAGTTTACCGCGCGACTAGCATTTATCGGCTTCCCGACATCAATCGTTGGGCAGTTGCCCACCAGACACGAGGCCCGTCTGGTGGGAGGATCCTCCCTTTTTCATGGAGGTATGAGTGAAATTTAACCCTGTTCCTGCACCACACAACACCGGTATTAACTTATCTGCACATTTTAGAAAGTTTTGATGGGACCGCCTGGTCGACTTGTCTACTAGCGGTAGATCGGTTGCGGAGAGGAGTTTGAGTGAAGGTGATTGAATGAGTTTATAGGAACAAGAAAAGAATGGCCTGCGTATGAGTGATTTATGTTGAGTGTTGCAATGTGTAAAATGGGTTCATTATATTTTTAAAGAAAATGCGTAATTAATTAAATAGAGGAAATGGCGCAGACAATGGTCACCCATCCACGGACCAACCGCGACAGGCGTAGCTTAACCTGATCGATCCACCCGTGCGGCTGTTATTACTAAGATCCACTATCACTTAATTCTCATAATCACATCTTCTTCCTTTCCCTGGTTCTTGACTTTATAACATAGAACCAATACAGTCAATATATATCAAACACATCGTAATCAGGTTTCCAACAATACTTACCAAAAACCCGCAGCATCCAAGGAGAACTAACTTATAAACTAAGAGACTTCAAATTTGTCTCAATAACATTGTTAATAACTTCTACCGGTGTCAGTGTTGGCCTACGAAGAGTGAAGTAAGGGCTTACTTACACTGCGCTAGTGTTTAGTGGGAATAAATATTTTTAAAGGAGACTTGAATTGCGTGAACAGTTTGATTTTAGATTTTGAATCGTCAAGCAAAATATCAGTTTATAAAACTACTATTTCATTAATCTCAATACAACATGTAAGTATGTCATCACATTTTATTGGATTTTGTATGAGCTTTTCTATATTATCACATTTAATTAATTCTCTTAATTTATTATAACGGACACACACTTCCTTAAGTGGTTGTTACTCCAGCTTATGGCACTCGTGGGTAGCAGCTGAAAATCAGCGTCAGGTGGTACACTTTGTGTTGTCATCTGTAATTATGCTGAGCTGAGGCCCTTTTGGCATTATAGTCTTTATTTTTTTGTTTTTATTTTTTATTTTAAGATGTATTTATTTTGCTGTGATGCCAATAAAAACATTTTTCTCTCTTTCTTTTCAGTGACAATGTTGTTCAAGTTGCTTTACAGTTAGTAAAAACTATCTTAGGTACAAATGCTTGGTTGGTGAGCATGTCAAAATGTGCTTGATGTTGAGTTCTTTTATTTTACACATGAATATCACAGTCTGTTATAAAATTTGACCATACCAAGAATTTGATCTTAAATCGCGTGATAAGCATGTCCTAAGTTTCTGTCACATGGCAAATTAACTTCAAAGTTCGTTACTTAAAAATGCATTAAGTGTGGAAAAAGTGTGTAATGCATCCATTTTTAATTGTAGTTGAAAATATTACAGCCTACCAAACACTGGCGCCATGTAAACGCGCCTCAAGCCAAAGTCCGGGCTAAACTCCGAGTAATACGTACATGTTCAACTTCACGCGGCCCGATGTATGAAACTTGAACGATCCTAGTTGGTAAACTCGGAACTAAACGGAACTGACATTTGGGTTAGGTTAATACACCCGACTGAGTGGCAGTTGAAATAAAGAAATAATCTGTTTGTATGTTTTGCGTTTTTTTAAAGTTGTAATTACCATCGAAATCTCTCTAGATAGCTGAGTTAAGAGCCTTTTTGCCTCGCACAGGTCTTCTCTTTATACTTTTTTTTTATTGTTTTCATGATTTTGTTACATTTAAAATTCTTTTTTTATTTTATTATCTATTATTATTTGTATTTCCAGTGCGTGTCCCAAATTAAATATTTTTCTTTCTTTCTTTCTATCGAGTTAGTGTTTATGTAGGTAGGTACCTCTACCTACATAAACATTAACTCGGGAGAGACTTCGTTCGTAAATTTGAAATTGGCTTTGATTATAGCATCCAATAATTGGAAGTAGGTATGCAGCAGGCTAGAAGCTTTGGGTCGATTTTTGAGGGAATAATGTCTGTCGTCTTTCAACTGATAGGATTATTATAATAATATTCGAGAATTGGAATAAGAAAAACATGAAAGGCCTTTTTAGTATATTTTTGTAAATATAGATGTTCCTGTTATGTCCAAGTGATTTTTAAAAACATCATAAAAATGTATTTGTCTAGATTTTTACTTACCTACTTAACGAATCAGATGTCACCTTCCAAACCTTGGCAAATAATTGAGACATGAACAGATACACAATCGACTAGCCCTCTCAAGTTCAGTAAATAATCAATGCATTCAGTTTGTTTATTTCAGTGACACACTCAGCGCCATCTATTAGCCTCACGTGGTACTTACCAACTAAGTTTCCGCGCAGTAAAAAAACGGATAAACGCGTGTGCTGCTGATATAAATTAATGTACCTAGGGCTGATTTCTCAATAGTCAGATAACTTTTATCTGAGGAATAAATGTTATCGTTTGACAGCTTTTGTATAGAAAAAATGTCAAACTGTCAGATATATTCTTCAGATAAAAGTTATCTGACTATTGAAAAATTTGCCCTTAGGAGAAGGTAAGTAAATGCACATATGCCATGTTTTGTGGGGTTATTGATAGTTAACTTTCACTAGCATAAATTCGTGAAATTTTAAGAAGTGAACAATTGTATTTTCGGGTACAGTTACAAAACCAATGTTTTTCAGGCAGTCTGAAACACAACTTTCTGACAAACAGTCTAGCCCTATCTTTAATTAAATGTAAAACAAAGTCGGGTTAGTTACACCATTTATAACTCAAGAACGGTTGGAGCGAGTTTTGTGATCTTTGATTAGTTGGATTTGTCTCCGCCCCGAAAAGCAGAATAACTATTAAAACGGGAAAAAATCACGAAAAATATAATAATGAAGATATTATTCAGAGGCGGTACGAAGTACGCCGGGACAGTAAATTTTTAATAAGCTATCTATACAAACAACTATAACTAGCTAACTACAACTAGGTATACAGCAAAGTATGGATGGTATCAGATCTACGTAATCACTGATTTCAGTTGTCTTGTGTTTGTGAATGGAAGGGTTCCCATTCTATCTAAGAAAGTTGTTTAAAGTTGTTTTTGTCCTCCTACAGGAGAAGAGCTGAGATGACGACGATTATAAAACAATCTTACCTAAGTCACAAAACGTTTATTTACTTCGTTCTACTTTTCAATGTTTTAAGTAAGTAAGTGGAGTGAGTGTACTCCTATAGCGTTCTCCTTGCTTGAAAACTTTTCCAAAGGATTTTTTAACAAAAACTTAGTACCTGCGGAAAACTTCGGGACGCTTGTTTTATGTTCCGAGTTTTTACTTAAGACGAAAAGCAAAATGGTTAGGTACTTTAAAAATGTTTCAACATAAAAAAAAAACTCTTGTTGTCCAGAATTTTGAGCGAAGAACCTTTAGTAGTTTTTATAAAAACTATGCTACTACATATTATTATAAATAATAAAATAAATAAAATGCATTTATTTCAGGTATGAAAGAAAACAGTTCCCTATGTAATTAAATAACATAAAAAAAAAATCAAATTCAAAGATTGTTAGCAGGAATATTGACAGCCATAAACAAAGAAATAAGAAGCTTCATATATGGCCCCTCTATATTCCATTGTCAGGATCATGTACACGGCTCATAAAGGAGGCCCTCGCTTTCCGTAATACAGCATGGAAATCGTCTACTCTGTTCTCCACAAACATTATGCCGTATTTTAGTATATTTAAAATATTCAAACTCAAAATCAAAGCGTTTATTTCAATTGAACCAATTACAGCCACTTTTGAATTGTCAAGGAGTCGGTCAGTCAGAAAGATGAAGTCAGTTGCCCGTTCCAAGTAGGTAGTTCGTTCCAATGGAGAAGAACGGGCAAGAAACTTCGCGGACTCTCTTATATTATTAGAGATAGATCTCCCTTTACATAAGCCTTAGGCAATAATGCAAGTTATGTACCTAGTGCACAAGCCAGGCACAACTATTAATTGCCAACAGCTGTAACTTTGCCCGGGCAATGTTGTAATTTACCTGTTAAGTCGCGACGAGGCGTATGTACCGATTATTAATAGCAGTTTAGGAATATAGTTTGAAAGTGTAGTTGAATAGGTTCCTTAGTCTAGGTAGAAAGTTCTTTACTAGCTTAGCACAAACAAATACATAGCCTTAGGTGCATTATAATAGCCTCTACGGGTGGCTTTATATCATTTTACAGTCAGGAAATAGACGGACACTCTTCTTCAATTAGCCGTGTTACAGCCATTTCAAAAAACTGTGAAAGAATGACAGTTGTGATTGGAATATACGGACAATTTAAGTTGGTAGCCAATTCCCTGACTTTACCTACGTCCAACATGTCCTGGATAGAAGAACCCACTATCAACTTGCTGATTGATTAATCGGCATAGTTGGTGCCCAAATGAGAGAAGTACATAGAAGAACTGAGTGATGGGGTTCTGTACTTCAGGTTGGTTAACCGGTTAGCTACAATAGCGGGAAGCTATCCAGGTACTTAAGGCGACACCAAAATAAATTGGGGGCTTTTTCGTAACCATTTATTTCACTAATATAGAATATATGGATAACGTTTTTGAATATATGTTTATTGACTATTTGATTCATACTCTGAGTGAAGGAAAACGCAATTCGGTTAAATTTCCTCGAATAATTTCGATAGAATTAAATTCCGAAAAGACCTTTTTTTTTTCTTCTAAAATCCTATGTAAAAGTCCAAAGCCATTGCAAAATTGCTTTAAAAATGTGCGTATTAGATAATTCTCTCTCTCTCTCTGGCTGAAAATATTTTTGACACATAGCTTATTTTATTTTTAAACATTTTTTATTCGGTTTGGCGCTTACGTTGCTTTATTTTGGTTCCCAGCGCATTGTTGCGCTCTCTGTTTTCGCATGTGGAAATAATAACTCGGTCACTTTCTTATGCCTGCCCCTCGTGCTATGATTTATTTTTTACGTATTACCTTAAGTATTGACACTGCAGTGAAAGCTATTCTACATTTCCTTCATTGAAACGACGATTTTCATGATAATTATCATGAAAAACGAAATATCATTCAAGGAAATGATATGTTGCTTTGATGCAGATGCCATTTATTTATCGTATTTTTACTTGAATATGGATGTGTTGTGATGGGATTTTCGAACCTGTCTACACAAGCACAAAATTTTAAACAAACATTTTCAATTACCACAAATTCATAATAAATTAAGAATACGATTAATAAATGGCATCTGTCGCCATGAAAAATTAAAGTAATTTCATAAGGAAATTAGAATATCTTAATACCTTTGTTTGTTTTCAATTAATTGGATCAAGCCACGATAAAACCACAGGCGTTTATCCAATAACAAATTTAATTAAACTTTTTTTTTCACACTAGCTGTTGCCCGCCATTTTGTTCAAATCAAATCATTTATTGGTTCGCAAATAAACTTTAACCACACACTATTGTTGTTAAACCGTTATTTTCACTTTTTTTTTATTTTGTTACTTGTATTCTGTGTTTCACGAACTGTGTCCAAATAAACGTTATTCTTTCTTTCTTTCTTTCTTTCTAACCCAGTGTTTGTGTTGCGAGTTTGAGTTTTGAAAAATCCTTTTTAGTGCATCTTGACCAACAACCTCATACAATGGTGCCGATTCTGTTGTACACTGAATTATACTAACTAAACTATCATTAAAATTCCTTACTTTTGGCTATGAGAATCTTAAAGCTATTCTGCAAAATAAAATCTCTAAATTTAAAAATAATTTTGACACACCTTTTTTTTTTTTTTTTTGAGGTTGGGTAATCATCAAATAACTTTTCCCGCTCTGGGCAGAGCAGGAGGGCGTGACAGACTCTTACTGACTAAAACCCACCCGTGATCCTTCGGTTGCCTGTGCCAGGGGCCACGGTACCCCTCTCGGACTTTCCCGCAACCCTAGCAGGCATCGGCCCTAGCGGACCCCGTCATTGGTGCTGACATCTCTTTGAGGCGCGCGTTGAAAACAACGCGCCGTCGACCCGGGCCTGGTGCTTATCGAACGGCGAGCTGCCCGTTGCTCGCCGTTCGCAAGCCCACGCCTACGGTGGCCGGGAATCGGCCTGCGATTCCCGACGCCCAGGGCGTCTCCTGCGGTGGCTAGGGGCGTGAGGGCGCGAATTTTGCCTCTCCCTCACGCGTTCTGCCTCCTCCTTCGCGAACATTACTGCTTCGCAGAAGGAGGTGACGGCTTCCCAAGCCCTCTCGCTCCATACCATGGCCTGGACCAGAGCCAGACGCGAAAAATCGCCACCGCCAATCGCCTCCACGAGGACACGGCGGTGCTCCGCCCAAGCCGGGCAGACCTCCACCGTATGCTCCACCGTGTCCTCCGGGCGATCCACACAATGGTGACACCCAGGCGTTTCCTCCCGCCTTATCCGGAACAGGAACCTCCCGAAACAACCGTGTCCGGTGAGGACCAGCGTCAGGCGGAAGGCGAGGACGCCGTGGCACCTCTCTAGCCACTCCTTAAAGAGGGGACTTATTGCTGCAATTGTGGCGTGCCCAGCGCTGGGTTGCGACAATCTCACTCTCCATGCCGCCCTGAGATTCCGCCGGAGCTCTGTCCGCTGTACCGTGATTTCTCGCGGCAGCGGATCTACGCCCCGGCGTTTCGCCTCCTCGCGCCACTCCCAAATGTGCGCGAGTACTTTTGCCTCCAGATCCCATGGCGGTAATCCGGCAAGGAGGTTCGCCGCCTCAGCGGAGACCGTACGGTATCCCCAGACCAGCCGGGTGGCCATGACCCTTTTTTTTTTTTTTTTTTTTTTTTTCTTTGGGGTGCGTTCATCCGGCGGGTGGCCGCCGCCTCTAGGAACGCGCCCACACCGGTGCCCCGTAAAGGGTCATGGACCGCACGACCGCCGCGTAGAGCCTCCGACAGGAGGCGTTTGGCCCCCCTAGATTGGGCAGGAGCCGCTTCAAGGCAGCCCCAGCCCTTTCCAGTCTGGGAGCCAAACGTCGGAAATGCTCCACTTTCTTTTTTAGAGCCGTAGGCGCGCATTTTTTGCCGGCTTGACATGTTTTGTCTGGAATTTTTCACGTTTTGTATGGAAAATATGAAAAATTATTACCAATACGTTTTTTTATTTTCTATTATAGTACAGCTCATCAAAAGAGTTCTCACTTCATAGGTTTTACCCGCTATCGATGAACAAAATAAGCGGTTGCTGTGGCGCGTACCCCTGCGTTAGAACGTTGGATTTGGGCTGACGCCCTATTGACGATATTATTTACTGTGTTTTTTGATGAAATTGCATGAGATTAGATTTTAGAAATCGAAAACATATAAAAACCTGACAAGCAGTAAGTTATTTTAATTCAATCTCAGATTTGATTCCACCAACTACATCAGACTGCTTGAAAGTGAGCTTGTTTTGAATCTTATTTGCCGTCGGGTTCTGATTTTGTTATTATTTTTCCTGTTATATTTTTGGAATCGTCTCCTAAAGTCCTTTATTTTGAAACCCCACATAGTAATGGTATTTTTTTTTTAATCTTACTTATTGTCGTCCAAAATCCGCCATTTTGATTTTATAAATTCAAAATCTAGTTAACCTTCACGCGACCTAGACGAGTCGATAGACAATGACAAACAAAGACCTCATGAGATGCGAAAAGTTGAATATTTTACTCGGGGATAAAGGTGTCTTCGTCTTGGGCGAGCTTGAATCCCTCGCTACACTCAGGATTCTAGTCTGAACTAAAACTAAACTAAAAACAGCGCCCGCGACATTAAGATACTGCTTTATCCCCTTAATGCATAATCTACTATGAATGGCTTCTTAGGCTATGTTTTGCAAAATTAGTAGTTTTGTAAAATTGGTTTTAAGATGGCTAATAAAGGCTATTTGAATAAAAAAAATATTATAGAATGTAAGTTACAGGAGCCCAGGAAAATAAAATATTTTCAGCGAAAAAATCCTGGTTAAGAATTCTCACCAAGAAAATCTTTAATTTTCACACAGTATTACTAAAACCCGAATAATCTTCACCAGGATTTATTTCGCAACATTGCCTTTAATTTAACTTATGTTTTTCTTGGCCTACAGAGTTCTGTTTCAGGTTAGGTAAAGAAAAAAACATATCTTTTAGACGTGGATTCGCTCATAGTGCTTAAAAAAACAATTACGCAGCTTATGGTTGTGGGCGATTGCGGCACTCCTGAGCAAACCATGCCTCATCTAGATCTGTTGTAATATCCAACGTGTCGATACCCTAAAGGACCCGAAAAAAGCCAATGACGCCGTGATTAACATGGCCACCTACTGGGCCCGACTCAGTTGATATAAATACATACGTTCCAACGACCTGAGTAGTCGTAAGAAGATGGCTGATTTACATTGATTCAGTATTACGGTCGAGAGCTGTACTGATACTAGGACGGGCTATGCGTGGAATCTCTCTGAGGGATCAAATCTACAACGAGGTGATCCGGCAGAGAACCATCTTGTCGATATAGCTCACAGGATAAGCAAGCTGAAGTGGCAATGTGCCGGCCATATTGGCCGTAGAACCGATGACTTATGAGGTACACGTGTTCTTGAGTGGTGATCGCGAAGCGACAAACGTACAGTAGAACGCCCTCGGGCTAGGTGGAGCGACGATCTTTGCAAGGTGGCTGGTAGAAGCTGGATAAGGGTTGCTGAAAATCGAGTTGAATGGCGTACAATAGGAGAGGCCTATGTCCAGAAGCGAAGTGCCGTAAGCTGATGATGATGACGTTGATCAAAATCAAAAGTCATTTATTCAAACTAGGCTGAGAATGAGCACTTTTTGAACGTCAAAATTACAAAAGACAGTCCTCCCAACGCCAGTTGCATTGATCCAGTATCATCGCGGCGAATCTAGCGTCACTGGATTGAAACTGTAGATCAAAGTATGTAAATCAGCCATTTATGCCTTTTTTTTTTGTGGGTGGGAAATCATCAAATAACTTCTCGCGCTCTGGGCAGAGCAGGAGGGCGTGTCAGACTCTTACTGACTAAAACCCACCCGTGTTCCTTCAGTTGCCTGTGCCAGGGGCCACGGTAACCCTCTCGGACTTTTCCGCAACCCTAGCTGGCATCGGTCCTAGCAAACCCCGTCATTGGTGCTGACATCTCTTTGAGGCGCGCGTGGAACACAACGCGCCGCCGTCGACCGGGGCCTGGTCCTTATCGAACGGCGAGCTGCCCATGCTCACCGTTCGCAAGCCCGCGCCCACGGTGGCCGGGAATCGGCCTGCGATTCCCGACGCCCAGGGCGTCTCCTGCGGCGGCTAGGGGCGTGAGGGCGCAAATTTTGCCTCTCCCTCACGCGTTCCGCCTCCTCCTTCGCGAACATTACTGCTTCGCAGAAGGAGGTGACGGCTTCCCAAGCCCTCTCGCTTCGTACCATGCCCTGGACCAAGGCCAGACGAGAGAGATCGCCACCGCCAATCGCCTCCACGAGGACACGGCGGTGCTCCGCCCAAGCCGGGCAGACCTCCACCGTATGCTCCACCGTGTCCTCCGGGCGATCCACACAATGGTGACACCCGGGCGTTTCCTCCCGCCTTATCCGGAACAGGAACCTCCCGAAACAGCCATTTATGCCTGTGGCCGTGTCACGAACTATATGTGCGAAGCCGGTCAGTTCAAGCGTATAACCAAGATAAACAAATCATCAAACTGCCATGAAAATTTTTTAATATTTATTAGGGATTTGGACGTAAAAAGTTATTTCATCAATCCTTATTGCTTCAAAATCAATATTTTATATAAAAGCTTTTCATGGGGTCGTAAAAATCGGATTTCTTTCATGTTTTTTTATGAGTTTTCCAATAATAATGTACGCTTATAACACTTCCTTAAATCTTGCAATTTTTTTCCGTTATTGCAATATTACCTAGCTACCGACAGAAAAAGTTCTATAACATACAAACATAAGCTCACGCCTTCTTCCTATGTGGGTAGGCAGGAACTACAGAACGCCACGTTAATACATCTGAGGGGCAATTCCCGTATTTTTAAGACCGTTCGCATTTTAATCTCAGTCTCAATCTGTCAAAATTACAATCAAAATACATACATTTTTGACAGGTTTTTGACATTGATTGTCGCTGAGATGAGATTGCGACTTGAATTTGAACGTTTTTTAAGTACAAGAATTGGCCTACTGGTCATACTCGTACGCCTGTTGCGAACACTACACGATAAAAAACAAAATACCGTAATAGATCACGAGACTGACATTATTAATACTATTGACATACTACTACACTGGCTTGACATACACCATTTGAAAATAAATTTAGATAAATCCATTCACATACAATTTAATCAATCTAATAATAAAATTTACCGACGGTCTATAAAGTTCTTACATCCATTTTGAGAGCTAAAATTAACAAACATATAGACACCAACTCCATCATGTCTGCCTCTCAAAATGGATGTAGGAATAGGTCCCGCGGTACTAAGGAGCTACTCCTCATTGATATGACCATTAGCCAACAGGTTCGTCGTTCCCGAAAGGATCTGTCGACATGTTGGATAGATTATAAGAAGGCCTATGACTCGGTGCCGCATACATGGCTCGTGAGGGTGTTAGAGTTGTATAAAGTAGATACAACTCTTCGCACCTTCCTAATGTCATGTATGCGGCAATGGAGGAAGGTCCATCACTATCCAGGATGTCGAAATATTCATGGGAATAGCGAACCGATAAGGATCGAGCGAGGCAAATTTCAGGGCGATAGTTTGAGTCCGCTTTGGTTCTGCTTAG
Organism: Brachylomia viminalis; assembly: GCA_937001585.2. NCBI lineage: Eukaryota > Metazoa > Arthropoda > Insecta > Lepidoptera > Noctuidae > Brachylomia > Brachylomia viminalis. The sequence continues at coordinate 21,004,744 of OW443299.2, forward strand.
CCTTGAATCCTCTAAGCACACGGCTGGAGGATTCAGGTCTAGGCTATCGGTTGAGGAGAGGTGGTCAGGTTATATCGCACCTCCTCTACGTGGATGACCTAAAACTCTTTGCCCCCAACAATTTGCAACTGATGGAGCTACTGAAAGTAACTCAAACTTTCAGTAGCGCCATCAGGATGGAATTTGGTGTGGACAAATGTGCGGTCATGCATGTAAAGCGAGGGGAGATTGTTGAATCCGTGGGAACCCAACTCTCGGATTCCACAAACCTTAGAGCCCTCTCCGCATCCGAAACCTATAAGTATTTGGGTATGTCGGAAACGTTAGGCATCAATGTTACTGACATGAAGCAATCGTTGAAGGAACGCTTCTTTGGCCGCCTGAAAAAAGTACTTAATAGTCTTCTATCAGGCGGAAACAAGGTGCGCGCCTTCAACGGTTGGGCCATGCCGGTTTTGATGTACTCTTTCGGCATACTCAAATGGACTCAGACCGAACTCGACGCCCTGGATAGGAGGGTCCGTACGCTGCTGACTGCAAATCGAATGCATCACACACGATCATCGGTAATGAGGCTGTATATCCCGCGAAAGTGTGGAGGTCGAGGCTTTTTAAACGCTAAGACCCTCCACAATCGCGAGATATGCAGTCTCAGGGAATATTTCCTAGAAACTGACGTGGGTATGCATCGAGATGTAGTCACGGTGGACAAGGGCCTCACCCCGCTCTCCTTGGCTAAAGAGAACTGGCGCAAACCTGTAGTGCTTGACACTAATGATCGCATGGAGGTATGGCAGAGTAAGGAGCTCCACGGACGCTTTTTCCGGGCCCTACATGGACCGGATGTAGATCTACTAGCGTCCGTTGCCTGGCTGCGTTTCGGTGACCTCTTTGGAGAAACCGAAGGTTTTGTCTGTGCAATTATGGACGAAGTTATGATGACGAACAATTACCGGAGATTTATTGTGAAAGACGGCACGGTTGACATCTGTCGGGCATGCCACCGGCCGGGAGAATCAATCAGGCATATCATCTCCGGGTGTTCTCGTCTAGCTAACGGAGAGTACTTGCATAGGCACAACCTTGTAGCCAGGATAATCCATCAGCAGCTTGCTCTGAAATACAACCTTGTGGAATCGGAGGTACCGTACTACAGGTATGTGCCCGACCCAGTTCTCGAAAATGGTAATATCACATTGTACTGGGATCGATCCATCATCACTGACAGGACTATTGTTGCCAATAAGCCTGATATAGTGGTGGTGGATCGATTGGAGCGACGCGCAATGATTGTTGACATAACCATCCCGCATGATGAGAACCTCGTGAAAGCCGAGAAAGATAAACAAATTAAGTATCTTGACTTGGCTCACGAGGTTGTCGACATTTGGGATGTAAACTCAGCGGTCATTGTGCCGATAGTCGTGACAGCCAATGGGCTAATACCCAAGAGCCTCGACCAACACCTAAGGAGGCTCTCGTTAGGCAGCTGGATCAAGGGCTTGATTCAGAAAGCGGTACTTCTGGACACGGCCCGCATTGTTAGGAAGTTTCTCTCTCTGGAGCCCTGACCGCCGGTAGCTTGGACCCTGTTCCCGATACCGGTGGGCTACTATTTTTTATATTTTTAAATGTTTTTGGTATCTTTTTGTTTATAAAAATATTTAAAAATGTAACTGATATGTATGTAAATGAAATAAAGGAAATAAAAAAAAATCAAACTTAATATAAATAAAATTAAACAAGTACCTAATGCATATAAAATTTTTAGGAGTAATAATTGATCAAGATATAAACTGGAAGGAACATGTAAATAACGTTAGTGGTAGAATTAATAAATTCGTACGCCTTGAAGCAAGTCAAAAATGTAACCAACATAAAAACTGCTATTTTATATCTTAGCATGCAAACGTTGAATCGTTACTACGGTATGTTCTTATATTGTGGGGTAATAGCACTGATCTAAATAGAGCGTTCATCGCTTAAAAAAATGCTTAAGATCAATTTATGGACTTCAACCGGATGATACAGGTCGGCCAATATTTAAAAAGCTTGGATTGTTACCGCTTTCATCTCTCTATATTTACGAAATATGTGTGTTTGTGACCAAGAATAAACAATTATTCAAGACAGCAAGCTATGTATATCCTCGGAGCATACGTGATCCTTACGGACTGGTGTTAAAAGATTTGCCAAAGCTCACCAAATATAATAAAAGCTATCTAGCAATGTGTGTGCGTATTTCTAATAAAATACCCAACAATTTTTTTTATTTCCTTTATTTCATTTACATACATATCAGTTACATTTTTAAATATTTTTATAAACAAAAAGATACAAAAACATTTAAAAATATAAAAAATAGTAGCCCACCGGTATCGGGAACAGGGTCCAAGCTACCGGCGGTCAGGGCTCCAGAGAGAGAAACTTCCTAACAATGCGGGCCGTGTCCAGAAGTACCGCTTTCTGAATCAAGCCCTTGATCCAGCTGCCTAACGAGAGCCTCCTTAGGTGTTGGTCGAGGCTCTTGGGTATTAGCCCATTGGCTGTCACGACTATCGGCACAATGACCGCTGAGTTCACATCCCAAATGTCGACAACCTCGTGAGCCAAGTCAAGATACTTGATTTGTTTATCTTTCTCGGCTTTCACGAGGTTCTCATCATGCGGGATGGTTATGTCAACAATCATTGCGCGTCGCTCCAATCGATCCACCACCACTATATCAGGCTTATTGGCAACAATAGTCCTGTCAGTGATGATGGATCAATCCCAATACAACGTGATATGGCTATTTTCGAGAACTGGGTCGGGCACATATCTATAGTACGGTACTTCCGATTCCACATGACTGTATTTCAAAGCAAGTTGCTGGTGGATAATCCTAGCTACAAGGTTGTGCCTATGCAAGTAGTCACCGTTAGCCAGACGAGAACAGCCAGAAATAATGTGACGGATTGATTCCCCCGGTCGGTGGCATGCCCGGCAGATGTCAACCGTACCGTCCTTCACAATATATTTCCGGTATAACTACCGGAACATATTTTTTCGTCATCATAACTTCGTCCATTATCGCAAAGACAAAACCTTCGGTTTCTCCAAAGAGATCACCGAATCGCAACCAGGATACGGACGCTAAGAAGTCTACATAGATAGATAGATAAACCATTTATTTGGTGCACACAAAAAACAGCACAACACACAAAAATACAATCAGAAGATAAATATACTTAATAATTATTAAAAAAAAAAACAAGGTGCCGATATAGTATCAAGAAGAAAAACATACATAGCGCAGTAAAAATGACACATCATTAAGACATCATCATTACATCATTAAGTGGTTTTATAATAATGGCAATACGACAATGTCATTCTACCACGATTCTATTACGAGACCACTGACCGACCAATGATCGACCATTATGAATTTTGCAGATTATGAACTTTTAGTAAAATGACAATGGGATCGTGTTGGAATGACGAATTTATGAAAAATAGCAGACTTGGGGCCCTGGTTTGGTACTGTCATAATGATGTCAGTTTTGTTCATTATTTTAAACTATTTTATTTATTTATTTAAAGACAACCAACAAAGCATACACCAAAAATACATGTTAAAATACCCATATTATTTTTACATTTTAAAGTGTACCCTTAACTAAAGGCTGCCACGGCATGCGTTGAACATAAGAGTAGGAAACGCAGTTACAAAAGAAAAAAAAGTTACATAACAAAATCTATTTACATAGATTTAAGTTAAAATTAAAAAGACAATAGAAACTACAATACCTATTCATTTTTCACTTTTATGGTATTGCCCTAAGCAATACAGCCTTGACTTTATGTAAAGAGTAAGACATATCAATATCTACGCTGGGTGAGATTGAATCTGCATTCTATTAATGGTGGAAAAATTAGCCAGATTGGTTTTAAAGCCCTTAGCGTGGAGCAACTGATATCTAGACCCAGGAGCAAGTTTGTAAGGCATATTCAAATTTATTTGACTCAGCAACCATAATCCAAATCCATTTATGAGTGTTCATTATTTTGTATAGGAACAGATGATCTAGAAACATACGGCGATTTTCCAGACTCATAAGTTTGAAATGTTTCAAGCATGAGCTATAGCTAGTTTCATCCTGGCCATATTGCAGTAATATGACAAGTGCCAAAGAAATCTTTTCTGAACTGCTTCTAAACGACGTTTAAATATTTCGTAGAATGGAGTCCAAACTATGCTGCAATATTCTAAGAATGATCTATTGAGTTTAAGATTGCTATTTTAGTTGAGGCGTGCTTAAAAATAAATAAAATCTTTACAGTTACGCAGAATGAAAACCAACATCTTAAACCCTTTAGTAGCAATTTTATCAACGTGAATATTAAACCTAAGCTTATTGCTAAAGCTATTAAGCTTGTCAATATAAACCCCCAAATCACGAATCTTTCTCGTAACAAATTTGGTCATCAATTTTATAATTTACAAATATATTGAAAAACAACGAACCCAAATGGGACCCTTGGGGTAAACCGGAGGGTGTCAGAAACAGACTCACAACACTTTAACAAGTTTCCTGCAATTCCGATCGTAGTAATTTGTTAACTAACATTTTGTGATCCACCCTGTCAAACGCCTTGCTAAAGTCGACGTAGATTACATCTACAGGTGATCCACTGTCTACGACTTTAACTAAATCCGCTATAAAGTACGGAAGATTGGTTCCAGTCGAACGGCCTTTCATGAAGCCGTGTTGCTCAGGCATCATTGTTTGTCTCACATGCCACGAAAGTAAAGGGTATACTAAAGCTTCGAACACCTTCCCAAAAACCGACAAAATAGATACTGGTTTATAGTCATTTGCGGCGGACTTGTCACCCGACTTATAAATCGGTACCACTCGTGCTTCTTTCCAAGTCTTCGGAAAATAACCTATGCTCAATGATTTATTATAAATCATAGAGACAGGCTTCCCCAAGAAGTCACAACATTTTATAGCAAAAATGGAAGGCAGTACGTCAGGCCCTGGCCCTATATATAAGGGTCAAATCTCTTTAAAGCTTTAATTACAGAAACTACTCAAATAAATACCGACAAAATATGCGGTATGCCTAACCTATAGATTATTCTAGATTTAGAAATTTTCCCTACAATATTTTATTGTAGTTTTGGTACCAGGCTGTCGCATGTCCAGAAATGGCCATTTACAAACTGATAATTCAAACAGACAAATAAAATCCTGCTTACCCCTTGTAAACATAAGCTTAAAGACAAAGACAAAACTAAACATCAATTTATCGTCGGTTCTATGTAAAGACGAACTATAAACACCAACCAAATAGATTTTTCCAGAGAATGTTTATCGCGTTTTTATTGCTTTGTTCGACGTCGGGAATCGAACTCCGTTTACGGCGAGTCATAAACTAAGTCGGACGAGCATTCGTAAATGTTAAAATGTAACTAAACGGTGTTAACTTAATGTTTCTAGATTATTTTAACAGATTTTTTTTATGTGTTAATGGTAAAAATATAGGACTTTAAAAAGCAAATTCAAAGCTAATTATAACGTGCTCGCAGCTAGTACACAGCCCCAAACTATCCTTCAGGATAATCTTAGGTACCTGCTTACCCATAAATAACCATTGCTTGTAACCACCACCACGCTACCACGTCACAAATTGTTGCTCACAGTTGGATGGTGGACAGATTGGATGGTGCTGCTTGCCACACTTGATGTTCCAAGCGGCTTTTTGAAAACATCAACGTATATTAATGCTTGTACTCCCAAAAGGAAAGGCTAAGCAGAGGTATACTATGGTCATGTCTTCCCAGTAATTTGCCCATATTGTCCGGTTCATCAATTAATTATAATTATTTGGAATTATTGCTGATCGTCAGTTATCAGTATATTCTAATAATTATCCAACAATAATCTGGCTTATGAACCATGGACCCACATTGAGCCAGTTATTTTAGTCCCATATACGTAATAGGGGCGAGTCTATTGCCATCAACCAGGCATATATCCACCACCATAACCCATAACACGTTGGCAGACAGAACCTGCAGGTTTATATTGTCTGTAATTAAAATTAAATTCACGACTTCAATCAATATCATTCTGATTAAGAAACAAGTGAATATGTATCCTCTAATTAGGCAGCCGTCAATCAAGCGCCAAAACTTCCTCATTCCGTCATTAATCGAAATTGAAACTCCATTGAATCGTGAAACTTCCCCATACAGTATTCATAAAATATTGACTGATCTAATTCAAAGTTTTGTGCTCTTTAATTCCTCGGCACGTGCTTTAGTCTTATAGGTATTGAATGGGCCAGTTTTTGTAGAAAGGTATTGTAGCGCGTGAGGTGGTGTGAGTCAATAATAATACTCCAGATGTACGACGACAGTATATTTAACAATAAACGAGAGGGAACATAATAGCATGCTCTTTACAAAATATGTACATGTCTTATAACTAAACTTACGGTTACAAGTAGTGGTCTGCTTACGACATTAATCGACCAATACGAAATCCAGTTGGAATACTCGGTATGAGATGTAGTTCCTAAAGAAATCAGCGCGGTGGCGCACAGGTCGCCGTCGTGTTATTGGCTAGTCGTGGAGATCGTTTCGACGGCTCAGCGTGGCGATGTTGCACCGCACGTAAATATTACAGGCCGGGCGCCGAGACCCTAGTATCCCGCGTACAGCGGCGGTGAAAGGATGTATGTTGATGTATTACAGCTACAGTATTATTACCATACAGTAATAACAGCCGCATTGGTCGATCAATCAGGTTAAGTTACGCTTGCCGCGGTTGGACCGTGGATCTTTACATATCAAGAGCCCTCCGTGCCTCAAAAGCACTTTCAGCCGTTAGGGCTGTCATTCGTAGATCTTTGACAGTCGGTACGGGTCGTCAGAAGCCCGAAAGTCTGACAACCAGTCTTACCAAGGGGTATCGTATTACCTAGTAAATGGGTTGTGGAGGTATCGGATCTCCAGTCAGGCAGTCGCTTCATATAAAATACTGAAATTCAGCTACATCCAGTTTGACTGGAAGCCGACCTCAATATGGAAAAAACGCGTGTTAAAAGGCTAGGCAGAAGATGAGGCCCGTAAAATGACGTCCAAAGAAAAAGATCAAAAGACTCTCTCCAAGGGCTTCCTGAAACATCCCCATGTATGTTCGTTGCCTATTTATAGTGTAGAAGCTAGGTGGATTTTAATATGTTTTGGGTAATTTTCACTTGACTCGGTCTTTTTTATTTTTCTCTTTGGGTGTCGCATTTTTTAAATATTTTTTTAATATTTTAAATCCATAAATTCTGACCTACGATTGATAAAAAATACTATCTGTCTAAACATCACCCAAAGTGAATAAAACTTTGCTCAAATGAAAATGTTTGCTCTACAAGATTTGTTCGAGATTTAATAAATAATCGCTGAACATACATGAGGAATATAATATCTAACGGATAAGTTCAATAATAAATAAGATACAAATGTACCAGATAATTAAAAGAACAAAATAAATGAGTTATTATATAATAACATTTTAAATATGAATTTAATTAAAAAAACTATAGGAAATCTCTCTAATCTTATTGTCATACAAAATATTTAAGCGAATAATTAAATAATCAATAATATTATATAATTTAATACAAAAAAAAATAACTATGTACACGACTTACACTAAATTCAGAGAATAATAAATAAATTAAAATATATAATAATGTTGTAAAAAACAGATCGATGGGAAATGATTTAAATATTTAGTAATAAGGAAAATCATAAAAGCGCTCTTCCTCTACTAATCCTAAAACAATACAAAATACTCCATACAATTTTTTTTTTTTGAGTTTTGGGGTTTGTTCGGAAAGCCCTTTCAGAGAGTCTTCTAAAATTTTTGTTTGGACGACGCGGTCACGGGCCACCTTGTATATATTTTCTTCCACTAACACCGTTAATGATTGTCTTTCATTGTCCAATGTCCGTGTTCTTCTTTAGACCCTTCTACTAAACTCTATGCAACTAGAGTATTTAGTCTGTAAATGTGCCCGAAAACATTTAAAATGTAGGCATACTATAAATAACTCATAGAATAAAAGTTACTGTATACATTTTTAAATGCAAGAGCAACGCCCTATATTGACGAACATTCTGTAGCCAGAATCTAATTTGGAAATGGCTCTGAATATATTTTAGTTCATAAGTTAAATATTTTAGCCAAAATCGAAATTAGTTCCAATTTCACATACAAGTAAACTAACTTTAGAAGTTAACGTGTGACTAAAGTGAACTTCGTTACCTGAATAGAATGAAAATATTGTTTAATGTACTCTTCTCTGTGTTTATTATCGACAGATCTAAACTTTTTATACTTACACTTTTTTTTAGAGAGTAGGTAGTTACGTACTGCATATTATTATTACATAACAAACATCAATTTCACAGAAAAAATAAAAACATTGAAATGGTATATATTGTTTATAAGTGTATGTATATGTCTTCGAAAACCTACATAACTGATAGTTATACCTATTCCTGGTTTGGAACTTGTAACAATTTCAAAGTTAGTGACAACAAAAGGAGATAAACACTTCCGTCTTATATTTATCGCTAGCCACGATTTAAACTTCGCTTGAAATTTAAACTTAACAGTTAAGCTCTGTTGCAGTAAATAATCTGGTATAATAGTTTGAACTCAGTTTAAAATCTTACCCTCGCCTCAGAGGCATATAAAAATGTTTGAGAAAACCTAAACTTTCGAGCTTGTTGATTGTTCTTTAAGCAACATACTAACGTGATAGTGTTTTCATTTTTTAGTCCAATCAATAGATTTTTTGGAAATAGAGAATCGCTTCATATTTTGCAATAAATTACCAGCTTTGTGTCATCGCGCTTCTCTTTCTTTTCTATGCAGTCCGACAGTAACCGCGCTTCAGCTGTTGTCCGCCACATAAGTAAAAAAAAAAAAAACTGTTATGCGTTTGGCAGACTTTATGTTTGTTATTGTTGACAGATTTTGAATAAAAAAAAAATAAAAAACTTTACAGTTGTTACGGACGACGTAGCTAGGAAAGATATGTAAATAAACTAATTAAGGATTTAGATTTAAGTATTAAGTATAATAAAGACAATTTGAAAGTAGGGAAATTCTTTGACAACTGTAATAATTCGATTATGATTTGTTTTATTACCCCCTAGACATAAGTATGATTGTAAGATGGTAGAGAACACGATTCTGAACAAGTCTAAACCTGTCGGGAACGCTAGACACTCGCGCCCACAACAGCGCGCTCTAACTGACGAGTCATGCTCTCTATCACCGCGCCCCACCAACTACTTGCGCTATGTAAGAAACGAATATAAACAGGACAGTGAGTTGCAAATGTATTCAGTCTTGAAACAGTCATCAGTCGTCACTCAACAGTAAAGCAGCTCACTATCCTGGGAAATAAACAAGCAACAAGAAGTCTGAAGTTTTATTCAAGAAATTATACAGTCCACCTCGACATCTGGTCCTTCTGAAGCCGGATTGCAGCTGGACCTCGACAGCTGATCCTACGCAGCCGGATTGCATCTGGTCCTACGAAGCTCGATTGCAGATTGAACATTGCCAATTGAAGTTTCATCAATCAAGATTATCGTCGATATCAAATATGAAGACTAGAAGTGTTGCAGCCAAGGAAAGTGAATCGGAATCAGGCTACAATAGCCGACGTCCTACTGTGCGGACATTCGAAGATCCGCCTAGGTCGCCGTCGACCAACGCGTCCGCGTTGCCGCACACTCCGTACAGTGCGCCTGCGGCTGGGATCGATCCCGCCCCCCCCGCGCTCGCGATCGCACCCCCCGCCACCGCCGCGGCGAGGAGGGTTGCGCCGATTACGTCCGACAGCGCGTCCGCCGCACCTGCTCCACGCCTCGTACCGGCGAGTAGAGCCACCGCGACCGCGTACGGCTATGCGGAATCGTTCGCCACGCCATCCGCGATGATCTCCGCACCACGAACCCAGGATTCAGTGAGGACTGTGAAAGCTGCACACAATGCCTCTGTGAGGGATACAACAAGTACGATACGTTCCAAAGGATCATATAGTAGTGACGTGGCAAGAGTGAAGAAGGCAGAATACGAGGCACAGAAGAGGATTGCTGCAATACGGAACGAGCAATTAGAAATCGAAAAGGCGCTCGTCAACAAGCGATTCGAATATGAAGTGTCAGCGATTGAAGCAGATGCAGAGGCCCGTGAAGAGGGCTCCGTGCACAGGAGTGATGACAGGGTGGACGAGTGGCTTCAAAGTATTGACCGAAGCCACGCCCAAGTCCCAGATCAGCCTCAGGAAGAGCCCCCACATCCCGCCGCCACTGCCGCTTACGTCGAACCCGCCACGTGTGTTGATGCCTTCACGCCTGCTAGAGCCAACCAAAGAAGACAACGATCGGCGTCACGATCACCCAACAGAGGGGAACGCCGAGTTGGAAGAGGAATTGAACAGTTGGCCGACACATTGGACAAGATGATGCGCGTACGTCCACCACCAAGACAAGTGACTGAGCTGCCTACGTTTACGGGAGCAGCCACTGAATGGCTGCCATTCAAGGCGGCGTACACCGATTCATCAAATGCATACAAGTTCACCGCGATCGAGAATTTGGCAAGACTGCGAAACTGCATTAAGGGCGAAGCAAGAGAAGCAGTATCAGCGCTCCTGTACACCGCCTCAGACCCACAAGTGATTGTGAAAACACTAGAGCAGTACTATGGCAGGCCGGAAATACTCATGGATCGAGCAATGGAAGACTTAAAGAAGCTACCTCGACTCACGAGCGCGGCCAGTGATTTGAATACGTTCGCAGTGAAGTTACAAAATATAGTGTGTGTGTTATCTAACATGGATAACCGCGGATATATATGGAACCCGATGCTAGTTCGTGAAGTGGTAGAGAAATTGAGCCCGCACATAAAGTCAAGATGGTGCGACTACGCTTCTGAAGCAGTGGAATCGTCGCGTGAACCGGAAGTAACACTGTTGTCCAGGTTCCTGATGCGGGAGGCTGATCGAGCTATGAAATACGCCTTCACAAATACGACATTCACACCTGCACCGAAGAAGGAAACGAGAAGTGTATCGCAAATTAATGCAAAGAAGAAGGCGGGCCGAGAAGTAGTCTACACAACATCAGAAAAAGAGGAAGAAAGAAAACAAGAATGTTTGTGTTGTGGTGGTAACCACGAAGTACCTAAATGTGCAAAGTTCCTAAAAATGAGTGTCGATGAAAGATGGGAATGGGCACGTACTGGAAGAGTATGCTTCAAGTGTGCGACGAGGCGCCATCGACGCGAGCATTGCCGAGCAAAACGATGTGGCATAGAAACATGCAGCCGCCCACATCACGCGTTGCTGCACAAAGAACGAGAAGTGAAAGAGACGCCACAGAGTGAGAAACCAGAGAAAGCGACCGACATGGAGAAGCAACACTCAAAAGAAACAGTAATGACCGTCTCCGCGCCAAGCAATGCGTCGCAACGTGTATTATTGAAGATGTGTCCAGTGACATTAAAAGGGCCCGGCGGACAAGTATCTACGTTCGCGTTGATGGATGAAGGCTCAACAACATCGCTCGTCGACGAAGAATTGACACGCCGTATACGAGTAACTGGGCCAGTCTCCACTTTACGCATACAAGGCGTGACCTCGCAACAACACGAGGAACGCAGCCAGGAGGTCAAGCTACAGATATGCGGCCAGGACGGTGAATATCAGGAACTGCGCGCACGGACAATGAAGGACCTGCGACTTCATGGTCAGACGATGGATAGGTCGGCACTAATGACCTATACACACCTCCAGGACATGCAAAAGGACGCGTTCTTCAAGGAAGCCACACCGAAGGTACTAATAGGTGCGGACAATTGGCACTTGATAGTCACACGTGAGCTACGCATGGGCAAGAAGAATGAACCCGCGGCCTCATACACTCAGCTGGGATGGGTGATTCACGGGACGGCACCGCGCGCAACGCTGAAGAAACAAGAGGGACAAGTTGTGCTACATCTATACGATGCGTCTGCAGCAAGTCAGACAGATGACGTACGTCGTGTAGAAGAATTGGTGAAATCACACTTCAGGATTGATGCCCTAGGAGTTTCTTTGGCGAAGAAAGTCAAACCGGAAGACCAGAAAGCGATTGACATAGTCCAAGGCACCATGACAAAAGTCGGTGATCATTTCGAAGTCGGGTTACCATGGCGTGATGAAGACGCTTCGATGCCCAATAACTACAACTGTGCCTTCAGAAGATTAAAGACATTAGAAAAGAAGATGGACTCGTCAGCACACTTCACAGCACAGTACAGCACTCTGGTCAAAAACCTACTTGACAAAGGATATACGCCGGCGAGTGCAATGGAACAGAAGACCAAAGTAAGAAAGTGTGGTACCTGCCGCACTTCCCGGTCGTGAACCCAAATAAGCCGGGGAAGATGCGTCTGGTGTTTGACGCCGCACACCGATATAGTGGAGTGTGCCTGAACGACTACCTACTAGAAGGACCTGATCTCTTGAATTCACTACCAGGGATCCTGTTCAGATTCAGAGAGCGTCCGGTAGCCGTCACAGCAGACATACAGGAAATGTTTCTCCAAGTTAAAATAAGAAAGCAAGATCAAGCTGCGCAGATGTTTCTCTGGCGAGACAAGGAACGTAGTAAGCCACCGAAGAAATTCAAAATGACTTCAATGATCTTCGGAGCTTCGTGTTCACCCTTCATCGCGCACTCAGTACGAGACGCCAACGCGAGACTACACTCAGAAGAATACCCCAACGCTGTGCAAGCTATAACGACTAGTCATTACATGGATGACTATGTGGACAGCTTGGCGACTGAAGATGAGGCGATCAAAACAGCGCGTGAAGTCATGAAGATTCACCAGAATACGCACTTTAACTTGAGGGGTTGGTGCTCAAATAGACACAACGTGGTGAAGAGCATAACACCGGAGAAGCAGGCACACGACACAGAAGTAAGACTCGGATAAAGGGAAGAGAATACGGACAAAACGCTAGGTCTACTGTGGCAAACAGGCTCAGACGAGCTAGGATTTAACACCGGTCTGAGTCGGTTGTCACCCGAGGTGAAAACTAGTGACAGAGCACCGACAAAACGAGAGGCCCTTGGAGCGGTAATGGCAGTCTATGATCCTCTGGGTCTCATCAGCCACTTCACCGTCACCGGCAAAATCTTGCTCCAGAATCTGTGGAGGCACGGCATAGGGTGGGACGAGCCGATCCCCGAAGAAGACACGCAGCACTTCGAAGAATGGATGCGAAGTTTGAACGAAGTGACGAAGCTACGCATACCAAGGTGTTACGACAGGGGCCCGGACGACCTGGTAGAGCTCCATATTTTCTGCGATGCCAGCGAACAAGCATACGCAGCGACAGCCTACTGGAGGATCCAGAAGCCGGACACAAGCGTGGACGTGAGGCTGGTTGCGGCTTAGTCACGAGTAGCCCCCCTGAAGCCAGTTACCGTTCCGCGACTAGAACTACAGGCAGCGGTGATCGGCGCACGGCTGGCGGAGACGATTTTGAAGGAGCACCGAGACAAGCCCAGAAGCGTAACTTACTGGACGGACTCACAAACCGTTCTGCGATGGATCCAGAAAGACGCCCTGAAGTACACATCATTCGTGGCGCATCGCCTGGGTGAGATTGCGGAGCTGACCAACGTCAACCAGTGGAGATGGGTACCCACCGAGCACAACGTGGCAGACGACGCCACGCGCCCTAACTACACCATGCACATGAAACCAGAAGATAGATGGTTCGCCGGCCCCATGTTCCTGTACAATGATGAAGAGTCCTGGCCGAAAGAGACGATCAAAGAAGACACAATCAAAGATGAAGTAACGTACGTGATAACAGAAGAGAAAAAGGAACGCCCTTCTCACTTGCCCGACATAAGCAGATTCTGTTCATTTGAGAAGTTATTACGAGCAACAGCTGTGCCCTTCCTTTTCAAGGAAAAGTGTACGGACAGGACCAGCCAGATGACCGTCGACCTAATAGAAAAGGCCGAGAAATTATGGCTCAAACAAGCACAACACGAAAACTACGCAGAAGAAATATAGCTGCTCGAGAAGGGAAAGCCGGTGCCGAAGTCCAGCAGTCTATACAAACTGGACCCTTACCTAGAAGATCAACTACTTAAGGTTAGAGGAAGGATCGGACATGCAGCAGTCATGGAAACAAAGAAGACGCCAGTGATTCTACACGGCAAGCACCCGTTCACGCGACTACTAGTAGACGACGCACATCGCAGAGCTGGTCACGCTAATAATGAACGTGTGATCAATGATCTAAGACAGCGATACTGGGTGGTCAACCTACGCCCTACGGTGCGAGCTATTGCACAACGATGCCAACTTTGCCGCACAAGAAAAGCTATGCCAATGAAACCGACTATGGGGGACTTACCCATGGAACGCTTGATGAAGACGCAGCGACCCTTCGCCCACTGCGGGACCGATTATTTCGGACCAATGACTGTAGTCATAGGGAGAAGACATGAAAAACGCTGGGGAGCCCTATTCACCTGCCTAGCCACAAGGGCAGTGCACCTGGAATTGGTCTCAAGTTTGTCTACTGACTCGGCACTAATGGCGATACGAAGAATGGCGGCGCGACGAGGTTGGCCCCGAATTATGTATTCGGACAATGGCACCAACTTTAGAGGAGCAGACACCGAGCTACGTGTGGCCTACAAAGAATGGGTAAAAGACTTCCCTCACTTTGGACTTGAGCACCGAATGAAGTGGAAGTTCATACCACCAGGGGCGCCGCATATGGGGGGAGCGTGGGAGCGACTAGTGCGCTCCGTCAAAAAGGCGCTGGGGGCAACGTTACATCAGAGGGCACTGAAGGAAGAATCACTGCTGACGCTGCTGACAGAGGCCGAGCACTCTATAAACTCTCGGCCTCTCACCCATGTCTCTGTCGATCCCAAGGATCCGGAGGCCCTGACACCCAATCACTTCCTCATCGGAACCTCCTCAGGCCTTCCCCGTACTGGGCCTTGTGAGGAGGTCAGCCGCAAGCAATGGCGAGCTACCCAAGCGCTCGCCGACCATTTCTGGCGGCGCTGGGTGGACGAATACCTACCTACGCTGGTGCCCCGAGGGGCGTCAGATGACCAACGGCGGCCCCTTCAAATTGGCAGCCTGGTCGTCATCGTCGACTCCACGTTACCACGAGGGACGTGGCCCCGGGGCGTCGTGGAAGCAGTCTACACTGGTCCAGACGGCAAGGTGCGATCAGCCAACGTCAGAACTACAGCGGGCGTCCTACGGCGTCCAGTCACCAAGCTCGCCGTCCTCTGCGTGGAAGATTAGGCTACGGTAGCCCTGCGCCGGGGGGAGGATGTTACGGACGACGTAGCTAGGAAAGATATGTAAATAAACTAATTAAGGATTTAGATTTAAGTATTAAGTATAATAAAGACAATTTGAAAGTAGGGAAATTCTTTGACAACTGTAATAATTCGATTATGATTTGTTTTATTACCCCCTAGACATAAGTATGATTGTAAGATGGTAGAGAACACGATTCTGAACAAGTCTAAACCTGTCGGGAACGCTAGACACTCGCGCCCACAACAGCGCGCTCTAACTGACGAGTCATGCTCTCTATCACCGCGCCCCACCCACTACTTGCGCTATGTAAGAAACGAATATAAACAGGACAGTGAGTTGCAAATGTATTCAGTCTTGAAACAGTCATCAGTCGTCACTCAACAGTAAAGCAGCTCACTATCCTGGGAAATAAACAAGCAACAAGAAGTCTGAAGTTTTATTCAAGAAATTATACAGTCCACCTCGACAACAGTATTGCAGCATCAGTGCAGATTGCATGGAACTGGTTCGGTATTGCCAAACATGGTGACCATTTCATTATTTTAAGCGATCATTGGGGAAACCCGCGGGGTAATTACGTAACACACTGACAGTAGGAATGGCGTTCATTTTGACAGTTCAACAACATTCATTGCGTTATTTACGTTGTTGAGAAGGCAAATTTTTCGAACATATGAAGCAATGGATTAGCAAGAACCTTCAAAATTATTCAGATTATGATTGATAATTTTGTTTTTAATTTTGTTTGTAAAATTGACGGGCGCTGATTCAAAAGGAAAAACGGAGCATTTTTCGAACACGATCGACACAGATAATTATTTAAAGCAACCCCAGCTGAATGTCACTCCTCCAAAGACACAAACACACCACCAGCTGTGGGCACCTACTCCGAACTCTTCAAACAGCGGTCACAAAAAAGGGTCAAACACATGTTATGAATGGAAGAGCTACAAGTTATGTCAATATTTATGGGAAAACTTTAAGTGCTTGTAAACGTCGACCCGCGTCCGACTATAAAACTCTACTACTATTTTCTTCTTCTATTTTTATGGTTGACTTGGTAATAGGAAGTTTTTAGTTAGTTCAGAGTTTTGGGTAGATGGATGGCCAGGGCTACTGGATTTTCTTTTGCATGGATTTAAGAACTTAGGGCCAGAAATTGTTAATTTTAGACATGTTTATTTTGTATCGGGATTTCTTTTTTGAAAATTTGTTTAAGGGGACTACTTGACTTAAACGCAAGTTTTATAATGCCTAAAAATATATGACCCACTGCAGTAAACAAAACCAAATAAATATATCATATTCTTCAGGATATAATGCTAGTTAAATAGTGTATTGAAAACATAATATCACTAATTTGGTACGATAGAAAAAAATCACGAAGATACCTCTAAACATTTCTTTTAACGACTAAAAACCATACTAATATACATACAATAATTCTGTTTTTTTTTTTGTCAGATTGTTCTTCAATCAACATATTAACGTGATAGTGTTTTCATTTTTAGTTCAATTAATAGATTTTTGTAAATTCGCTTCATATTTTGCAATACATTACCAGCTTTGTCTCATCGCGTTTCTCTTTCTTTTCTATGCAGTCTGACAGTGACCACGCTTTAGCTTGTCAGCCCCTTAAAATGGTTAAGAGCGAGTCGAGCTCGCGCAATCTGGGTTCCTCATAGACGGACGAACACAATAGTGATTTTGAAATGATTGAGTTTTTTTTTTGTATAAAATAGTCGTCAGACACCACATTTTGTTTCTAAGAAGTGTTACTAAAACGTAGGCAATAGAAAGTGTGTTAATTACGTATAGAAATTTACTACTTGCTCTAGCTTTTCTCTATAATTTAAGAAAAGATCCTTCATGCAGAAACCTTTCAAAGAAACTTTCAGCGTAAATAAAACCCACTTAAATAAAATAACAACCGCTTCACACTATAATACAAATATGATTGTTATACAAAAACATCGAACAAACTTCAAACATTGCCTGGAGGCCGACTGAGTTAGACACCGACTTCAAACTTGTGGCCGCACAGTTTTGATTTACGCCGAGCCAGTACACATGCTTACGGTGTTCAGTTGAGCGCACATGTGCGACTTTGTCTCGCGATTTGTCTTTTATTGTATTGTATTTTTGTAGACTAATAATTATAGCTCGGCAATATGCCTTCATATACCTACAAATACAACGATGCTGATTAGCTCTTCTGTATACGGTGTGGCCGGGCTTTCAAGACAAAATTTGATTTTGCTCGTCATCAGAGAGCTCGGTGAAGAGGAAAATAATATACAGGATGGGCCACGAAACGAGGTCTAAAGTAAAATTTTAGAAGCTTCTCTCCATGGGCTTCTCAAAACATCCCCATGTATGCTCAGTTATTGCCAACCTACTTTTGTTTTTTAAGTCTGATAATCTAGAAAGAACTTTCTCGAACAAAAATGTTAATTTTGAGCTAAGTTTTAGACTATTGGGTGATGTTAAGACATATACAATTTTTATTCGATCCTAGACCATTTTTAAAGGATTTATAATTAAAAACACATTTTCAAAAAATGGTACACAGATAGAAGAAAAAAAAGTCGGAAGTCGAGTGAAAATGATTTAAAGCTGTCTAGCTCCTTAACTATAAATAATCGCTGAACATGCATGGGGTATATCGGGAAGGCCTTGTAAAGAGGCTTAAAAAATGGCTTGTTCCTCGTATCACGGGCATCCCTGTACATGTGTCGGCGATGGTTGACCTTGATTTTTGGTTTCCTTTTTGTCGGAGTGTAAATCAAGTGGTTGTCCACGTCTCCTGTAGTATTTAAAAGACAATTTTACTTTTTGATTGCAAACAACTCTGCTTTATATCACGGTTAATCAGTGCATCATTATTTATGGGAGCGAGACAAAGCACTAAACACTGGATAATGATATTCCAGTGTATATAATGAATGTTTTGGGTGGGTACATTAATTGTGCGCGTACGGTAATACCTGCGGATTAATAATACATTTTGATGTTATCAAATAATATTTGTTTAAATAATTGGTTGTTTATGTACTCGTACTTGCTTTGTATTCTAAGTGCTTACTATTTGTTTTATTTTATTTTGTTATAAGTAGTACCAATCATTGAACCTGACTTGGTTTCCGTACGTCCTTTTCAGGTAACCACTGAAAATCAGCGCTGTGCTGTGGGTCCCCCATAGCACAGCATCATGCTGAGTGGAAGCCTTCTTGTCACAGTCATGACCCGCAGCTGTCGACGATTTCAGTTTTGTGCTCGTGATTAGAGATCTCTTTGTTATTTTTACTTTTTTCTTAATTATTAGAGCTAAGTATCTTTTTGTATGCACGTGTTTTTGTGACAAATAAATTTATTTTTCTTTCTTTCTTCATTATAAAGCATTCTCTTAGTATTTTTTGTCTTTTATTCTATCTAAGAGAGTACTTATAATGTTTGTCCCTTGGAATTAATGCTTAAAATACATCAAATACTTGGTCCCCTTTTAACTGATTCATAATAAAAAAATACAGTTACTGTAATTTTACTTTACCTAGCAAACCGTTTCTAAACCAAAAATAAAACAAGCTCTAAAACAGCACACAAATCCGCAGAAAAACACCGCAAAAATTAAATACAAACAGTTTACACTAACACTTTTAACGCCTAATTGGCAAAGATTACGCCCGTTTTAAATATTAAACGAGAAAATTGCTCACATTAATGCCCACACAAATTGCACTGCAGTGCGGGGTTAAATTCGTGAGTATTGCTAATTTGTATCAATTTTACAACATAGTCTGTTATATCGCGCGTTAATAAGCTTTCATCGATGTTCGTGTCTGTTTTAAGGCCTATGACATTTGTTCACAGTTTTTATGCTTGTTTAATAACGAATACATTTGTTTTGCGAACATTTGTTGATAGTAAAATAAACTAACCGCTTAATTTATGCATGAGTTTATCCACAGACTAATGCACATTATTTGCCCTTTTCGTTAGGAAATTGATTTGAAATAAATAAGGATTTAATTTATTAATTAATTTGACTGACCGGTTGGTGCAGTTGGTAGCGATTCTGCCTTCTGAGCCGCTGGTCCCGGGCTTCGATCCCCTGACAAATCAAACATTTCTGTGCATGATCATTTCTGTTTGACCTATGTCTGGGTGTGTATATGTATATCAGTCATCAGGTTACCGTAGTACCTAGTTCGGGACCTGAAGACCTTGCGTGTGAAGATGTTGTCTCATATTATTATTATTATCTATGAAAGATACCTTCCTATACCTTTTGAAATGCAGAGGTGAAAGCTAAAAGAATTGAATAAAGGTCTACCTAGAAGTTTTCGGGTGCTTAACCCGGCTTGCCTATGGTTGCCTTAATAAATTAAGACCTCCAGCCAAAACATAAAAAAACATATAAACTAGGCGACTATACACTAAGGGCACTCCCTGTGGGGGTACGGACCTTGGCTTAGGGCGTCGCTGGGGGAGGGCAGCAAGGAACAGGCTGGATCAGATTTATCATTAAGGGACGAATTTAAAGCTACAGGCTCAGCGGCGCAGGCTGTCTCAAGCAACGGTCGGGCGGACGTGGATTGGGGCGTCGCGTCGCGGCGAGCCTCGGTGGCGAGGACGGAAGGATAGCGGTCTGTTTTTGTGTTTACTGAGTACCTTACTGGCCTTACTACTCTCCTTCACGAGAGTCGTCGTCATCGTCGGGGATTCGGGTGGTAAATCTTACTTATGCGAGAGGGAGTGTAGCGGGCAGCCGCTTTAATCAGGGGATTGGTGAGCTTTATGCTGTAGCGGTATCTATATCGCCACATGCGAGCTGCGCGTCATACTGACGTCATGCAAATCCTGCATCACACAAGCATAGTTTACCGCGCGACTAGCATATATACAACTTCCCGGCATCAATCGTGGGGCAGTGGTCCACCAGCCACGACACCCATCTGGTCGGACGATCCTCCCTTTTCTATGGAGGTATGAGTGAACTTTACACCCTGTTCCTCGTGCCTCTATAATGCCACAGTCAAAGAAACGCTTTGCAAGGCGTTTCATGAAGTGCTCACGGATGACTACGGTGTAGATGCGAAATTTACACTTTAGTGACAACTTTCTGCGGGTAGTTAATATGAAGTAATTCGAGAGCGAAAGAGGTGCGCGAACGAGACTTCTTTATGTGCTCACTGAAGGTAAGGTATTTAGCTCGCTTCTCCTAAAAGGGATCGGCTTGCCATACATAGTGATCGGGCCTGGGGAGGGGAGGGCGATTCAACGCGGTCTCGAGAAGAGAACCGCCTGAATCTTGTCGGGGTTGACTTTGATTCTCCATTTCCGGAACCAAGCGCATAAGACGTTTGCGGAGATTTGGAAAGTGGGAGCTATAGAGTTCAGACAGCGACCCATATATAATAGTAAATGGCAGTATCGTCGGCGAATAGAGCCAACTGAGCATTTTTAGAATTGGGAATGACGCTGGTAAACAGCGTGAAGATTAAGGGAGATAACACCGGAGCCCTGAAGGACTCCCGCGCTAATTGGGTGAGGGGACGAGAGTGCATCCACGATGCGATGACGAAATGTGCGATTCGACCAAAAATCTAAAGCTTATATAACAAGCCGTTGTGCCAGACTTTGTCGAATGTTTTCGCTATGTCTGCTCGTTGGGGATGAGGCTCTCTGCTTCGGCATAGTCTTGGAGACGCTTAGAATAAGCCTCTCGTAGATTTTGCCGAGAACATTGAGCAGACTAGTGGGATTGGAGTTGGGCTTGCCTGGCTTGGGGATACCTATAACGGTGGCCTCTTTCCACGCTTGTGGGAAGATGTTGTTGCTCATGGCGCTATTGAAGATGGCGGACATAAGCATTATGAGAGGGACGGGGAGAAGTTTGTATACCTTATTGGTGATACCGTCCGAACCGGGGGCTTTCCGAGCTTGGAGACCTTTTATGATGTCATGCATTTCATCAAGGGTGACGGGAGGCAGAAGATCATCGGGGTCTTCAATGGGTGGGAGGGAAGATCTACTTTCGACTTCAGCGTCAACCTTGTTTAGGTGCGCTTGGCCTACTGGTTGAGAGCTCGGAGAACATTGGGACTTTAGGCTGTCAGCAAGACATTCGGCCTTTGCGGGACTATCAAAAGCGACGCTTTTGTCGGAGCGGGCCTCTCGGTTTCTAGATTCAAAATTAATGGTACAAATCCACCACTAATTGCCATTGTTATCCAATAACGATCTGGACAACGAAAAATCCCCCAAATTCCGCTAAAATTAAGCGTAGAATGATTCAGCAAAACCAAATCCACACACCCAAAACCGTTCTTAAAATATGTACACATTTCATAAATAAACCTAAAATACACGAAACATGTCTAACGTGTACCTGTCTACATACGTCATACATTTTGGAACATAAGCCCGTCGGTTAAAGACTGACATAATTTTCTCTCAAACATAATTTTCGTCAACAAAGTTATCTTTACAGAAAATTTTGTAAAATTAATCATGATACGGGGAGTTTGAGGCAGACATCACATTGTGAACCCAGACAAGTCAAGCACTCAGTTAAATTACTAAGTATATTCGTTCATAACAACGTGTTTTAAAAACATATGGGATGGACATAGAGTAGCTGATTTTTGTGAATAGATGGGTAGTTTCTTTGAAGTAGTGATTAAAGGATAAAAAAGTCAATCGCGTTACGCTTCTTCCTTCGTGAGCATTACTGCTTTGGAGAAGAATGTGATGGCTTCCCTTACCCTCTCGCTCAGTACCATGGCCTGAACCAGGGCCGGATGCGAGAGATCGCCACGTCCGATCGCCTCCACGAGGTCACGGCGGTGCTCCGCCCAAGCCGGGCAGACCTCCACCGTATGCTCCACCGCGTCCTTCTGGCAATCTACACAATGGTGACACCCGGGCATTTCCTCCCGCCGTATCTGAAACTGAAACCTCCTAAAGCAACCGTGTCCGGTGAGGACCTGCGTCAGGCGGAAGGTAAGGACGCCGTGGCGCCTGTCTAGCCACTCCTCAAAGAGGGGACAATCCCCGCAATTGGGGCGTGCCCGAGCACAGTTCACCTAAGATCACGGAGCGAGGCCCTCCTCAAAGGTGCTAAGAATGGCCACCGCTACTGGTATCAGTTAGATAGCTCTCGTTCGCACGGGTGATTTTTTAACGTGTTTCGTAATGTTAATTACTACTGTATAGAATCCAGTTCTTCTAACTGAACAGACAGCAGTGCTGCTGGGGGGTTTGTTGCGCCACTTCTTCTTCCCAGCTAAAGCACTAGAAAGTGGTGAATGGCGGGCGTTTTGAGGGGGACTGTCTTATGTAATTTTGACGTTAAACAAGTGCTGATTCTCACCCTAGTTTGAATAAATGACTTTTGATTTAACGTGACGATTTTAACCGCGCATTGGATTTTCAACACTCGGTGTTGAGCCGAGCTTTGAGAATCAAACAGAGTGCATCCCAGTGCGTCTAAAAAGCACACTGTCGTAGTTTCTACCCTCGGCACTAAGCACTGCGTTGAAAATTCAGTGTGTGCCATAAAAAATTGCCCATGGGTACGAGGGCTAACTGGCGTGTCGTAATGTTCAATTGTTCATGATGATTTAGACACGACACACAAACATTGTTTTTTTTATTTATCTCAACTAACAGTATCCCCTCACTGATAAGACCTGGTGGTATTATTTAATGTTCCTAATTATTCCCTAATGGCATACCATCCCAGTACAATACTACGGACACACATCAACTCCCACTTAATTGAGACTAAATCAACAGGATTTCGTAAACAATACTTCTCTCATGTTCCCAACCATTCCGTAGCTGTTCAAATAGTTCCTCTGAAACTGTCTGCATCATTTTAAATTTTAATTTAATATGCCTCAAACATTTTGTAGCATGGAACGAAACATTTTGTACCACGGATCGTATTTAGTTACATCGAATAGTTTGAGCTTTAGCTTTGAAAAGTTCAAATGAGTTCCGGGAGGTAATAGTTTTGAAAATAAACATGCTTTTACCCCTTATTTGTTTTGTTTGGATGTTGTTTGAATTTAGTTGTACGACTCATCACATGACTGTATAACAAGCTAGATTATTTTGTCGACTGGATTCGTGTTTGAAGCAGTTTTTGACATAATGTTATTTTTTTTTTTATTGATCATTTTTATCTGTTATAAAATGGCACTGATCTAAAGCGGCTATTAAAAAATTACAAAATACATGTTTATTAAAAGGTTCGGCAGTAAAAACTGAGCTAAACTAAATAAAGATGAGTCATAACAAATTGGTTAATTAAATAAATATTAAGCAGTTAAATGACTGATCGCCCCAGTAACAAATCGGAATAAGTCGGTAAGAAATCTAGCTTGGAAGTAGCGCTCGCCGGCCGCTCCCGCGGCACCTCTCGCGGCACTCGCTCGACTCGCGCGCGGTTGTTCACAGTTATAACCTAACCTAACCCATTTATTTGCTCGGGGTGCCCTGGCTTAGTTACTGCGACCAATTTGTCTCGCACGTGGTCGGTCACAGGTCCAAGCTAACCTATGAACTGCTGAGCTACTTACCACCCATTAACTTCCAAACCAACCTTTTTACTGGCCATTCATTTATTACAATACTTGCGTATTTTTTGTATTGCCAGTGTAGGATGAAAATATAACCGACCAATTTAATTTTTATTACTGTTCATGTTTTACTGCCGAACTAATTGACCAACCACCGAAAAATAAAATGACTGACCGTTATCTTTACAACTGATCATAATAACCTCCGTAATGTTTAAATAACAGTTGCAAAAAAAAACTCTTATAAAATTGTATCAGCTGCCAAATGCTTGTTTGCGGAATTGAACTTATGAATATAAACTAAAAATACTGTTCCTGTTTGATTGATTATTTTGATCACCAACGAAATACACTTTATCTTAGTCCATGTATCATAAATGTATCATGTATTATGTGTCATAAATTTAATGAGAACTTGTTCTTCCTACTAAAACCAAGCCACCATTAAATTACCCCCTCACAGATGCACTAAACATTTAGGCACAAAACTTTCCTCTCACCCCATAAATATTCAAATCTATGTCTGAGGGTTTAAAATGGCAAAATGTGGTGAAAGCAGCTTTGGCGCCGCGCCCATCCGCCGCAGCCATTACGAGATTCTTTAATATTTTAATACTGTGCATTATGCATCGCGTTTCAACGCCAGACATTGTGACAGAGTTTAATCCCGGTGAAATGGTTCAAACGGTTTCATTATGAATACTTTGTCTACGGATTAAGCGGTCGAAAGTTGAAGTTGCAGTGTGTAGATCAAGTGACGAAGGAAAACTAATGTCAGCTGGTTTTCGGGTTCGTTGAATGTTGCTGGGGGAGTTAATGCGTTTTCAGTTTTGCTGGGAAATGAGATGAGATGATATTTTGTTGGTGAGCCTGTACCCAATTTTGAAATATCTTGGTTATAATATGTGTACTTGTGTCACCGTTATTGCATGTGTATGTTGCAGCAATGAGCTTCTAAGCGGGTATAGACACAAGAAAAATGTCGTAGAGTAGAACGTACAGCTGTTAGATCCATAATCCCTTCAAAATACTCCAGTCAAAAATAATTTATATCCAAGTACTAAGTGTAAATACAATCCAAAACATTGAAGCCTCTTAGAATTCAACTCATTCCTGAAGAAGGGCGTGAAAATAAGTAATTACAGCTGTCGAAACACGAAACCGGTTGGCAAACCGTCTGAAAAATCGATATTCACAAAATTAAATTAGAGAAGTAACTCGAGTAGTATCTAAAGTATTCTGTGTACAGGTGAAGACTGAAGTTACTGAATAAAGTCAATATTGTTCCATTTAGTACAAAAGGACGTAGGACGTCAAGTATTGAACTAGTTAAGTATTCAAACGTTTGCTGTTTGCTAATTTTAGTCTTGTGTCTTTGGAATACTGATGGTGTCGAATGGGTTTACATCGTCGAACAGAAGATTTTAGAATAAAACGCCCAAACACGGTCGGGACTACTGAAAGACCTTCAACTGAAAGCAGAAGGTATCTCATCGGAGGATCTCTGTCCGTTTGTTCGGATCAGACGAATCTGAGGGTATTTATTATCAAGTCCTTGATATATAAATGTGTATTGATAGGTACCTTACGCATACGATGTCTTCATTGCAGATATTAAGGGAAAGCTTCTGTTCGGTTCTAATCTATTTGCGAAACTTATCAACAACCGTATCTTGGTCTTGTTTGTTTAGGATCGTCATTTGTTTATCGAGTATATGCAACGTAATATTTTAAGTATTCTACAGATGTTTATAGCAAACAAATCAAAATTTTAGAAAGATAACGATTATAAAACCATCGAAGTCGTCATTTTAAGGATTTGGTTGCGGTTAAAAACAGCTAAATCTCTTTATCACTGTAATTTTTCCATTGTTTTATTTGTTTTCTTGAAGTGAAAACTTCTTTAGGTGCGTCGAGCACTTTTTAGGTGAACAAAAAAATCATGGAACTCGCGTCATCGTCACCGCACGCTTCCCATGAGCTATATGTATACTTTGTACGTACATAGATATACCTCCGTGCGTTATTATTGAGCTATTAGATTATTATTTTCGAATTATTTTTGGTTTTTAAAAAAGTGTTTATGATCAAGGATTAAAGTTTGAACTTTAAAAATCAAAAATAATTCAAAAATAATAATCTAATAGCTCGACGATACAATTCACAAGTTTTTCACATCTATCGGCAGTCCCTAAAAGACCGCAAGTTATTTTATTTAATACCATTGGCTTAAGGTACACAATATCAAAACCCTGAATTAAGTTAGATTCTTCTGCCGCCTTGGCCTAAGGTCACAAGCACGACTACTGAGCATTGTAACATACAGCATTATGCCAGAAATGGAACGCGCTTAGCATAGGTTAATTAAGTTAATATTGTAACGCGGGAACGCGCCCTAGCAAAAAGGCATTATTCACAGAGCATGACAGATGTAAGCATTATTGTCATGCACATAGCAGAGCTCGGGCAGTACTTGATTACTTTTTAATAAAGAAATAATATGAATAAATGTGTTACTTGATCAGAGTGTTTTAATTACAAACATTACATGGCTCAGCCGACGGAAGAACCAAAGGAAAGCTGTTAAATAAAGAACAAGTAAGAGAAAATTTACTTCAATAAATTGGCAAGGTTATGACCACGCTACAGAAGACGCCGCTGGTTGACGAACAAGAAACAATGGCGGGAGTTGAGTATAGAATGCCGCAACCCATGCGGTTAGACTCACAGGGAGATCTGCAACCCAAATGGGTACAATTTAAACAACAATTCCAAATTTTCCCGACGGCGGCTGGGTTCAATTCCCAGGTTGGGCAAAATGTTATTGGGTTTTTCCCATCTGAAATTTCTCAATAGCAGGCCGGAGTTGAGCCGAATGGTGCTGATCCATGCGTCATGTTCGTGAACGGGCGCTGTCAGTTGGGACTGGTCCTCTCTTACCCGCCACGGCTTATTTTAATTATTTTATTTATGGATTGTTTTGTTTTGCCTTCTATTTGCTGTACGCTGGACACTCAACGTGTACGTCTTATTTACATCGTTCTCACATAAATGGTACCTATATATTCATGTAACAATATAATTTAAAAGAGTGTCCAGTCCATGGAGGTTCTTGCCCGTTCTTCTCCACAGGTACCTACTACGCTTTGGAATGGGCAACTAGCTTCATATTTCTGACTGACCGACCACTTGACAATTCAAAAGTGCCTGTAAATGGTTTAATTTAAATAAATGCTTTGAGTTTGATTTTGAGTTTGAGTTTGGATTTGTACCCGGTTGACGGCAATAGGCTCGCCCCATGTTACATGGGAGTAAAACATAAGTTCTGACGAAATGTGGGTCTACTAGAGATGCACTTTTGCCCAACCCTTCGCGGATCACAGGCGTGATGATAAGCTATGTGTCTTCTCAGCATTAAAATTAGGACTAAAATTAGAAAATAGGACTAAAATAACAAATACAAGAACGTGTCAAAAACGAAAGGCCATCATTCAATAATCTCTCTGTAGGAGATGTAGATGTTGCGTGTGTCTTCACTTCGTGATGTGAGGGTATCTTCAGGTAACACAAATAAACAATCCAGACACTTCCACAACAGTTTAATCTCACCACTAATAGTACCAACAACAAGCGCAAGCAGATAGATATAGTGAATAGACGATCGTAAGCGTTATAGCACGGTTATAGCTTATGCGGAAGGATTAGATTAGATTCGCGCAGCAAGCGAGCCTGCGTCTGCCGTGAGAGTGCGAGTGTGAGACGGACTGTGGAGCGTGGGAGCGCGCGTCGATGCGCCGGCGATGGTACTACGCTTCCTTTGTTTCCGTGAGTAGCGGGACTTGGTGCGCGCTTACTCGGTACGACACGGTGACGACGCGGTGACGCTCGGTGACTCAACCACGCGGCTATGCAGTACTGGAAAGTATATTTATTATGTAAAGTATTAGGTATATAGTAGATATAAATATATACCTACATATATGATTTCTAGTATGTAATTTTATTATAATAATGTATTGTGGCCACGCCACATCTCTATTTAGCGGTTACTTTACCACCCAAACAGCTTCAAATCTTTCCCATTTTCTCTTCTCAGAATAGTCCACATGAACTGTAGCCAGTGACGATAATCCACCGTCGTAATGACAGCAAACGCCTCATTCCTTTGACGGCTTACCCAAATACGAATCCAGTCGGCAAAGACGAGTGAGCGTTGACCATTAAGACGGACACCGGACACTCCTTTTAACTTCAATAGGGAACTTCTTTCGAAACATGCTTGAAATAATAATGTTTATTTCTTTGAATAGGTAAGTCGAATGATTTATAATAATAATAAATTTATTTATTTGAGGTAATTAACACCCATTGCCAAACATAAATTAATAGACGTCATCCATCTATGAATCGTAAATACTCAGTTCATCTAAACCAAACTAGGCTTTAAAGCTGATCACTAATTACATTATAAAACAACCATACGGTATTGATGATTACTGCTTCCAAAAAGGTCAGGCCACAGAACACGTTGCGGGAGGTTTGTTGTATGTGCATTTCCAGGAGACGGGATAAGCTTCACACAGCGTCACAAACTGATTGGTAGTCGTTCTAAAAACGCTAGGGACCGTATCTCGATAAACCACACCTGGCTGTTTGTAGGCCAATTACTGAATGGACACTATTTATCGAAACACGACAATTTGGATGCTTTGCCGCTGATATTCGCACTGAACCTCTAAATGGGGAAGAGTAAAGAAATGTGAAGTGACGAAATACCACTTCGGTGTGCACCAAGTGCGATCACAATGAGTTTTGCTACAGACTGAGTCTACGGTGCGCTTGTGCTAGTTTTCTGTTGTCTTAGTAAGAAAGAGCTAGGTCGCCGTAACGGTATCATTAACATTAGTACGCGTTTAGAACTACTCAAACGCATCAACACGGATTAAAGTTAAGGCCGAATGCGTGTTAATTTGGAACAATCTTTCCGAAACGTCATTGAAATATTGTATTTTTTCCCTCAATAAAAACGGGAAAGGAATTCTCGAGCACTGTCTCCAGTGCTGTCCAGTGCTGTGCCAGTGTTCTCCAAAAAGCTGAATTCGTCTCATTGGGGAGACCCAAGGAGACGAATACAGCATTTTCAATCATTTTTATTTCTGGAGCTATTGCGTTAAATTTGGGAAGTGTCAGATGTCTGTCAGTACTGTCCACTAAGTATAGTTCACATTTCGAGAGGTTGAGATCAAGGCCAATGGAATGAAGTTATTTTTTTAAGAATTGTAATGGTAATTTAAATGGTAATTTAAAACAGTTTCTACATCGCCTCCCAAAGTTCTATCGTCAAGATACCAAACGTAAAATTTGAGATTTAGCTGTCGAATAATTGGGTGATTGGCTAAACTAAAAATCACTGGCCCAAAGGGGTCACCTTGTTGACAGCCAACAGCAGATTTCAGAGGTGGTACAGTAATTTAGAAGGGTGTCTGTAACATTGCCAAAGGAAATTATAGATTTGGGGTATTTCTTTTTTAGTTTCTGCCAGCAAGGTGTCCCTATAAACAGAATTGTAGGCATTCTTTATGTCAACCTTCAGGATAACCGCTCCTTTGCCAGAATTTAGGTAGGTCGACAAGCCGTGTACGGCAGCCTCACAGCCCCTTTGCCCCTTTGGAGCTCTGATTTTTTTCCGAAACAACCTCAACATAAAATTTACAGCAAATCTTGGCTGCCATACGACGGTAATATAAGTTTAAATATCAGTTTTTAAAAAATCAGTTTTTATTATATATAAGTACGATAAAACATAATAAATCAGTTTATCTCAACTCATACTCCAAGTAACTAACACTAACTAACAAGCGGTCGTTGACCTCCAAAAAAAAAGAACAAGTCTTTTCATTTAATCTTGTTTTGATATCGACACGCATCGCGTCTGCGGAGTTAGGCTAGCCAATTTAAAATAACCCTGTACTCTTAATTTGCTGGTCAGTGACAGGCTTCAATTTGTAAGGTGAGTTTAAAATATTCACACTTTCGGGCAAAAATCATCAAAACTAATTTAAACATGAACATCAAAACACTTTTCTTTCCAACGAAAATGACAGAATTATCAACATCATTATATACCAGAAACAAGATATAATAACCGGGTTACCTCCTGCAGACAAGATGGATGGACGTCATAAAAAAATTTGAAGGAAGAAAATATACAAAAGGTGCGTTTTTCAGAAACTTTTATTTCTTTAAGAGAAAAGAGGGACCCTTGCAGGTGGGGCGGGAATTTATTATCTCTACTCGCTGAGTGTCCGGGACAACGCAGATATTTGGTTTTGCTGGATATTCCAACGACACAATTTAAAAAATAACATGTCATTTGCCCTTAGGACCTGCGGGCTGCGTGTGAGTCGATTAATAGATCATCAAAAATATACATTAATGTCTTCCTGTGTCCGAATAACAATGTTCTTACACTCCAGTTACTTAATCAGCTTGTAATGGACCCACCACTTGTAAATAGTACCTAGTTACATATCTTTGTTCACATGTCACAATTTAACATTTATTTATCTTTGTATTCATACAAATATTCTGTAAACTTTATCTATTATCTTTATATATTTCTATGAAGTAAATAACTTGAACTTGAACTAATGGGGCTCAGAACTAATCTTCTCTCTGTGAAAGAAAATAAGCGTAATCCACTGCACGAACCCAGTGCGTGTTAAAATATTTTTCAGTTATATTTATTGTGCAGCGAAGTCTGACGAGAAAAAGTACTTTTTGCTTATTCTAAATTCAATTCGTTAAAAACTTTTTCCTTATTCCATGTTCTATTGTTCAAGGTGACAAAATTATTTAGTCCCTTCCAGCCTTTCCCTTCATCTACGAAACTGCTTTATGCAAATTAGTTAAACAGGTAACCCGAGCATAACACAGTGTTATTATGTTCAGTATTCTGATGAAAGTATTATGTACCGGGTGTATGGTCATTTTCGAGGTACAAGCCTGAATATTATCTAGTCTCTTCTCCCTATTATTGAGGGTCTTTATATAAAAATTAGGAGTCAATATTGCATGGCGAAAGTTTGAGGTATTTATTGGTAAAGGATTTTAACATTTTGAGTATTTCAATTAAAAAGGATGTGCACGTAGAGAAAGCAAACCTAGCAAGCTGCTCTCGAGTATTGGAAGAGGCGAAAATATAACTGCAGGTTTAGTTGCCCGAATCTGCAGCTTATAATCAGCTTATTATGATTGAATAATTATATTCTAGTAGGTACCGTCAAATGGTGTTACTTTGATACTACGGGGTTACTTTGATAACAACTTTAGGCTTATGAAAAACTTAATTTTATAATAACTACAACGCTATAATACAAAGAAACTATCAGTAGTGCCAAGTACTGATAGTTTATTTTTTAACTGGTGTTGTAGATATTATAAAATTAAGTTTTTCATAAGCCTAAAGTTGTTATCAAAGTAACCCCGTAGTATCAAAGTAACCCCATTTGACCGTACCTAAAAGTTTTGGCGGTTAATGTTAACAGATGTCAAAATAATAAGCCAAAAACACATTTCAACTTAAGAAAATGTCATTCTCGATAAAGCCACGTAGACTCACAACATGAGCTTCGTCAATTGTCAGACCAAAAATTACAATATCTATTGGAAAAGTTAACTTATTCTGAATAAAAAAAATCCGTACGCAAATTCTACTTTAACATAATCCACCCGTCCCGCAATAACGCCATTCTTGTTACAAAATGCAGCCAATATATTTTATTAATATAAACCTTATGCAGTCATGGGATTCCGATAAAAATTAAATTCTAGTAAAGTAGGCGACTGGCTGAGATTGGCTTGATATAAACTGCCTGCGTGCCGACGTAGTGCCTAGAAACTTGATATGAAAGATCATGTTTCCTCAGAAATGTGGCGATTTCTGGATGCACATTTTTAGTCTAGTACAGCTAAGAGTATTATCAAGAAGAAATTTGAGTATAGCCGGGGGACGCCCTGGAAGGACATATACTGATTTTATTGGTGATTTGCTTCAGAAAGGTCAGGTCACATTTATGACCTGAAGGCCAATTCCCGTAATTAAAAACGTTCAAATTCAAGTCGCAATGTCATCTCAGCGACAGTCTAATGTCAAAAATGTAGGTAAGCGCTATACAATTTTTGACAGATTGACACTGAGATTAGAATGCGAACGTTCTTAAAAATACGAGAATTGCCTCTCAGATGTATGAACGTAAGCGAAGCAAATACAGTGCGTCCTTACGGTTGTCGTTTCATGGAGTACCAGCGTTCCTGTCATGACACTGGAATTAGACCATGGACACCAGGCAATTGAGTCTGTGTTGACGGAAAGTGTGACTGTTGTAAAGCCCCTGTATGGTTCCCATGTATTTGTTTATGTAGCGGTATCTACATCGCCATATGCAAACTACGCATTACACTGACGTCACGCCAAATCCTGCAACGCGCAATCAGAGATTACCGCGCAACTAGCATATACACAACGACCGGACATCAATTGTCGGGCAGTTGCCCACCAGAAATGACACCCGTCTGGTCGGAGGATCCTCCCTTTTCTATGGAGATATGAGCGAACTTTACACCCTGTTCCTCATACTTCAATACTATACTTCTATATTGACATTAAAACTTGAATTTTCATGAGTTGATTTGATTGATAAAGGGGGTGGTATTTGGAGAGGTGTCCTTTTCAATCAATCGTAAAAAAAATTAAAATTATGAAACATAATATTTTTTTTTTATGGGTGTAAAAATACACCTATGGAAACTGAAAGTCACTGGTAGTCCACAACATTGTTTTTTTTTTTTGTACTGGACCATATCTGGGAGTCTTCTGTTTACGGAGATGTTGAATAAAGGTCAAAATTCCGACTTTTACTGACTTTTTTTACGAAAACCAGTTTTTACCATTAGCGACAGTTGAGGAGATAGTACAATGTTTTGCGACATTGCGCACTACCGCAAACAGCAAATGCTTACACCAAAAATGAAAGTAGTTTCCCAGCAATTATTTTTGTGAAATGTTACGTTTGATGTAGATACAGAATGCGTAGTGGACAGCTATGTGACGAGTCCTTTTACATAAATGTATAAATGGTTTCAATGTGGATTTGCAATTACCTAGAACATATACACTTATCTTGGTATTACAGTGCAACCTGGTTAAGTGGACCCTGAATATGTGAGAAACCTCTGCTGCTGATAATTTAAAATGAGGTCCCGACACTTTTGGTTGGAGTGTAGCTTTGAGGGCGCTATGGAGCGAGGACTTACCTTTTTATACACACACACCCACCCACACACACACACATACACACACACACTCACACATAAACACACACACAAATACACACACACATACCAGGGCCTATTTTTGTAATTTTTAAACTTAATGTAAATAATTTCCCCTAAGATAGTCTGGAAGAAATGTTCTACATTGTTTATTGAGTTGGGGTTTGATAGCAGCGCCACAGTTTTTATACTTTTGCAGCTGTCATCGTTTCTTTTGTAGGTAATCGGTGTAGGTATACCCAAAATAAACGTTTTTTTTTTTGCGAGTATTTACTAATGTTGTTGCGGCATCGGGTTAACCTTGTCTATAAAAACAATTTTACTTCTGAGAAGCATATTCCTACGACGCACCGTTTTCGAAAAATAGGCCTTATAGGAAAATATTTAAAGAACATCTTTTTTTTCGCAAATCGTTTTTTTCTCGATTCTATGTTATAGAACACCTAAATATGTATAAGGCTAAAAGTGTCTTGTGGTGGTTTTTTCAAGCGACCAGCCGTTTGTCGTAATAAAAATGATGTCGAAGGGATCCTTTTAGAACTTAGCATACAAGAGTGAACGAAGAGAGCTCGGGACTTTGGGCTCCCCGAGTCCTACAGGTTAGGTTCGAAGGGAATGGCTGGGTATAGTGTGCGAGTGAAGCGAGTGAACAAAGACCCCGCCGCGCCATCCCCTTCGTGATTAGTTTTTTTTTGTAAGCCAATCAGAAGGCCATGCTTCTCAGAGTCTAAATGGTTTCTATGATCAAGGTGTACCAGATACTACACTATCATTGGTAGAGTAGGTTAGGGTAGGAAATCCCATTTTTTTCCCAAAAATGTTGTTTTCTTTTTTTTTGCTGCTCATTGTGCTCCTAAGCGTGTACTCCAACTGCTACAAACTCCAACCCAAAGACGAACGACCCACTGACCGAAAGATCTCTGTTACTGGGAATTAAAATAATTTTATAATATAAATAAATAAATATGAGAACGTCCACACAAGGTCTTCAGGTCCCGAACCAGGTAGAACCTGTACTACGGTAACCTGATGACTGATACACATACTTAAATACATATACGCCTCCAGACACAGGTCAAACAGATATGTTCATGCACACAAATGTTTGACTTGTCCGGGGATCGAACCCGGGACAGAAGGCAGGGTCGCTACCAACTGCACCAAAAAAATATAAATATAAAAAAATATAAACGGTACCTTTCGACCTGTCAAAGCGGAGGCCTCTTTAAATAATACCACTGTGATTTGAAACCGGACCATGTGGGAAACTAGGTAAATAAAAAGCCTCTATAAGGTATAAGTAATCCTAGATCCCTTGACATCCCAGGTTACACTTAAAAAAAATACTTAACCTAGACCGTGTGTGGTATACAAATCGATACCAGAAATTTCACCTTTCGTAAAGGACAAATACAACTTTTCAGTCGAGCCAAACAAAATTACGATACATCCCAAATAGTAACAAAAAGTGCTGCTGAAAATCCAGGTCATAAGAGGCTTTTGTCTAAAGAGAGGATTATTTAAGTATAGCAACATTAGATTATTTAGGAATAAACGTAGCGAGCTCTATCGATTATTTATAGAGCTCGCAAAGTTGTTTCCAAATATATTTATAACTAATTTTCGGCAAAATGTCCTTTACGACAATTGTAATTTCCGGTATCGACATAATTATAGATGCGGCGAATAATAATGTCACTTGAAACTTTGCTAATCACATTACAGAGAATAAGTATAATTAAAAAGCTGAAAATAACTTTTTAAACATTAAAACTTTAATGTTCATACACGATATGCAAGTAAAAGTTAATTTGCAGTACATTTGCAGTAAAAAACGAATGAAAACGTTAACACTGCAAAATCTATTATAACATAAACGGCTTTTGTAGTTCACAAAAAATATTTAAATACATGGTTCACTAGGTCACGAGTTCAAACCAATTTTGTATTTTGCTTAGTTGACATTGGAGAATAAAGACATACTTTGACTTTTTGACTTTGACTTTCAGGCAGAGAAAACATTTTGTGAAAACTAAGGTATCCCAAAAGGACAGTGAGTCTAAATCATCACAGTTTTAAACTGACGTCAAAAAATTAAGAAGGTATTTGTTCAGTGTTTATAATTATTTTCGGCCTGACCTTATAATGCGTCGTCACTTCTTCGTCACCATCAACACTTAAAGTGATGACGTAAAAAGGATAACTTTAATGTAAGTACGGCTTATTTTAATTATTTTATTATGGATTGTTTTGTTTGAATTTATACAGCGTGGCGCTGCTATGGTGACCTTAATTTAACACACATATACGTTTTCACATTTTCGTTTCATGACAATTTTTTATTTCCATTAAACGTTATTATTTACAGATTTATTAAAGAATTTAGGAAATAGCATCTTAGAGCAACCTGTACTTAAAGAACTGTCGCGCAGCGGTCATTTCCCTCGGTCACGGATCATAACTTCGCATCAATGAAATTAAAACGAATAAGCAATACTATTAGGATGAAACAAATGCATAGAGTAGGCGAATTTAAGGAAATTTCCTTTGTTGGCGAGCAGCGCAGGCGACGCGCGCTCTCCCTTCCACCCACCCGCCGCACCGAACACGAATTCTTTTTTTGCTTTTCTAGTGCTAGTCGAACCCGTGTCCTTGACGCACTTATTTACTCTAGTGCGCATAATTACGTCGCGAAAAAGACTCTTAGCTATTGTTTTATTTATTTCTTTTTGTGTAATTAGGATAGTAATTAGATCATGGTACTGCGATAAAGACACTTTGATTGGTTTTCGTTTTCTTATCTAGTAGGTACGTTTACACCTCTTGCGATACGGACGCATTTATTTGTGCTATTAGTGCTTGTGTAAACTTATGATCGTGATGGCAGTGATTAGTGATGACAGTTATTACTAATAGTAACAAGAGAGGGTGATGTGATAAGTGTTTGTACCACTTGCGCCGCTCGGTTTCTTTGATAATATGCCGTCAAAGAATCGGACCGATCACGAGTAGGTACAAGACGCGATGCGCGGTTGCCAGCCCGCGAACCGACACGTTGCCGCTCCGAGTTAACGTAAGCGAGCTAGGTAAGTAATTTCATGAATGAATTTTTGCAAGGGTGATCCCAATTTTAATGACTTTTTTATTATTTAGTTTGTTTGAAAAATTTTTTTTTTCAGTTTACGTATTATTTTAACCTATCAATATTTATATGGTTAATGGGCACTAGCCCTACCCGTGTATTAAATTAAAGTCACCGTTGTAGCGCCACATTGTATATATATATATTTTTTTTTTATTAGCTGTACACTGGACACTCAATGTGTACGTCTTATTTACATCGTTCTCACATATTTTAATTATACCTTTATACAAGATTATTGATGTAACTAATATTTATGTAACAATATAATTTAAAAGAGTGTCCATGGAGTTTCTTGCCCGTTCTTCTCCATAGGTACCTACTACGCTTTGGAATGGGCAACTAGCTTCATGTTTCTGACTGACCGACCACTTGACAATTCAAAAGTGCCTGTAAATGGTTTAATTGAAATAAATGCTTTGAGTTGAGTTTGAGTAAAATCTTACGCCCGTTTTCACTTACTCTATGCGGCACGGGACACCTTAATAAATTACGCATTACCCTAATTATTATTTTAAGTTGAATATTCAACGTTAGGCGCTGAGCCGAGTGTTGAAAATCCAACAATGCGCTTTTGTTTAGGTACTTATTATATTTTGGTGTCGCCTAGTATTAGTAAAAATGGCCATTAATCCTTTGGATAGTGTTACGCCGCAGTAGGCCGCCGACGCACGTCTTGGTCGCGTAACAATAATATGCTTTTTTTTTTTTGAGGATGGGAAATCGTCAAATGACCCCTCCCGCTCTGGGTGGAGCGGAAGGGAGTGTCAGACTCTTACTGACTAAAACCCACCCGTGTTCCTTCCTTGGCCCTGCAGGCTTGGGCCCTAGTGGGCCCCTTCTTCGATGCTGACATCTCTTTGAGGCGCGCGTGGGAACACGTACGCGCCGTCCAGCACGGGCAATAATATGCTCACGATCGCTAGCTGGCCATCATCGCTTCCATCGCTTGCAACACGAATCAAGCAAATCAATCAATCAAGGTTATCGTGACAATATTCAATAATATCAATTTTATTATCAACAATATTCCCAGCGCAATAAAATCACAGATTTACACTAAAAACCTATTCAATTAAAATCAAGTCCATACAAAAGCCGTATCAACAAAATTCGTGACGTCACTCTAACCCCCTACTCGCTGGATTGGCCGACCATGTAATCCTCACGCCCGTTCTAGCCCACTGCGTATAACCGACAGCTCAAACGAACGAGCCATGAAAAATATACTTTAACTAGCTTTTTGTTACTATTACTCGGCACTAGATTAGGGTTAGGTAAAAAATAAATGCTTTGGAGATTAATGAGTCAAGTAGGAGGTGCTAAAATTCCATTCCATTGCTGTTCATTTTATAAAAAATAAAGAGGGCTGGTTCGAGGTGGCGCGGTAAAGCTGTTCCTTGAAGGACTTGAGAGAGGCCCCTACCCAGCAGTAGCACAGTACAGGCTGAACAAAATAAAAGGGAAACGCGGTTTTAAAGGTTGTTAATACACACGATTTACAAAGAAATTCCTAATGGAAAAACCCCAAACTTAACACTTTGCCCGACTTGTGAATCGAATCCAGGACGCGATCTCTCTCCGGTCATGTCGGATTACCGTCCCATCGGACTATGAGAGCGAGGGAAGAGAGAGTGCGCCTGTGTCTGCGTGTGCTAGCTGACATAGGCCAATAATTTTATTTAATGTTTTGTGTTTCGTAATGTTAATTACTTATTACTGTATAGAATCCAGTTCTTCTAACTGAACAAACAGCAGTGCTGCTGGGGAGTTTGTTGCGCCACTCTCTCTCTTCCCAGCGCCTTCACTAGGAAGTGGTGAAGGGCGGGCGTTTTGGGGGACTGTCTTATGTGATTTTGACGTTCAAAAAGTGCTGATTCTCAGCCTAGTTTGAATAAATGACTTTTGATTTGATTTGATCTGCGCACACCCTTGTGTATCTCCTGCGCCGAAGGCAAGTTTCCGTCGAGATTGGCCGCCATCGCCAAAATACGGTCTGGAGGTCTACATGGGATTTAGTGTGTGTCATATTATCAGTGCGTAATTAATTTCAAGCCATGTTTTTGCGGTGACGTGTACAAATGACCTTAAAGAAATAAAGAAGAAAGAAAGAAAAATAGATTTTTTTGTCACAGAAACACGTGCGTACAAAAAGATAATTAGCTCTAATAATTAAGAAAAAAAAAGTAAATATAACAAAGAGATCTCTAATCACGAGCACAAAATAGTAATCGTCAACAGTTGCACGTCATGAATGTGACAAGAAGGCTTCCACTCAGCATGATGCTGTGCCACACAGCACAGCCCTGATTTTCAGTGGTTACTCGAAAAGGACGTACGGAAACCAAGTCAGGTTCAATGATTGGTACTACTTACGAGAAATAAAATAAAACAAACCAATTATTTGAGCAAATATTATTAGATAACATCAAAATGTATTAATCCGCAGGTATTACCGTGCGCGCACAATTAATGTACCCATCCAAAACATTCATTACACAGGAATATAATTTTCCAGTGCTTTGTCTCGCTCCCACAATCACCTCAATAGAAAAAAAAAACACTGAGCAGAGACCATCGGTATAGAACATATAATAATATCAGAACGGTAAAAATAAAAGCTTCATCATAATCAGCCTATAATGTTCCCACTGCTGGGACACATCCCTTCTCTCGGTGAGAGGAAATGAGCCGTAATCCACCACGCGGGACCAGTCAATCAATCAACTCAGCAGTCCACTCCAGGACTCGTCTGCTGCACCGTCCATCGGTGCTTCGACAAACATGGCCAGCCCACTGCCACTTCAGCTTGCTTACTCTGCAAGCTATGTCGGTAACTCGGAAAAATTTCTTTATTGATTTAACCCTCAAAGAAACTCCGAGCGTAGCCCGCGCGCTGCGTGCCCACTGTGGGTTGGTAGATGTCACATGTCTTTGAATTTTTGGTTCTAGTACATGCCGGTTTTTCCTCACGCTGTTTTCCTTCACCGTTTTGAGAGCA
The DNA here is from genome assembly GCA_937001585.2 of Brachylomia viminalis. NCBI lineage: Eukaryota > Metazoa > Arthropoda > Insecta > Lepidoptera > Noctuidae > Brachylomia > Brachylomia viminalis. Next base: position 21,044,239 of record OW443299.2, read on the forward strand.
GTGGTGATGAAATAATGTACACAAAATAAAGCGCCGGTCTGGGTTCGAACCTACGACCTACAACTCGTAAGTCGCAGCCGTTACCACTGGGCCACCACTGCTCTAAATAAAAGCCTAAATACAGACAACCATTGGTTGGGAAAAAAATACATTAAGAAATACAAATAGCGGTGACTATTAAAAAAGCCCAAAGAGAACATGTTCCGCCCACAACAGCAATTCAATTAAGTGCTGTTGGTATTTCTAGAAACAGAATCGTTAAAATCACTTCAGATTGCGCTTGGGAATCGAATGGTGGTATTTTGAGTATCCCTGAGCCCTAAAGAGATTTCCCACGCAGGTATCAAATGGTACCAGCTCATGAAATATCAATCGAGTGGTATCGATTGCACGAAGGTATTTGGCGTAAGAATAATCGAGATGAAAAGGTCTTACTTTGCTTGAGCATAGGTAGTATGAGCAGAATTTCCAGCTTTAAAAAAATTTAAGGATCCGGTTTTCGAAATAGAAGCCAAAGTTAAACACTCTACAGCACAGGAGTAAAACAGTCATGTAAAAAATCAAATAGTAAAAAAAAAAGATATGCGTGGTCACACATAAAAAAAAATAAGTACATACTAGTATCTGCCCGTGATTTCGTCTGTGGAAACTTCAGAATTAACAGGGGCTGGAATATAAATATGTCGGGACAAGAGACCGATTGGAGCTAGTTTCTTCACCGTTAAACATTATTATGGGGCGTAGATGTGTGTTGCGGGCGAGAAGACAAACTCTGAAGATGATTATTGAATTTTAGGTTAAATTTTAATTTCATAAAATGTATAAAACGAAACGTTGGACAGTTTCTAGGCACTTGCTGACCGTACGATGTTCGATGGTCCAGAGAGCTGCGCCACGCCATCCATCGCCACTGCAGCGCTCGCGTTGACTCGCACGAACGTCAGGTTAGACTCAGTCGAAGCGCGCCAACTTCACACTTGCGTTTCGTTGTCAATTGACATCCCGTACTCATGACTCTTCCAATAAATATATATTATGTGTTAATCCAGCCGGTCGATTCTGTAAAAATCTCACCGTGAAGACTTGCGTGGAGTGAGCTGTCAGTGTCATCCCTCTGATGCTAGGGATTGACCAAAGTTACATTTACAATCGTAATCGAGATTTTAATAATATTTTTCATCAAAGTTCTATTGATCATTTTATATTATGTCAAAGCTAGTATATAGTTAAGTGGCTAACTAAACATTACTATATTCGGGGTTTTAAAATAAAATAGCAAAACAGAAATTCAGTTTGAAACATAATGTTGTTTTTTTCTTTTAGACACTTACATACTAGCTTTGAAATAATATAAAATTATCAATAGAATTGCATTAAAAATATTATTAAAATCTCGATTACGATTGTAAATGTAATGCTTGGTCAATCCCTAGCATCAGTGGGATGACACTGACAGCTCACTCCACACTCACTTCACCTAAGTGTTCACGGTTACAGAATCGCACTGCAGGTTATAAACTACCTGTATGGCAAATTTCACCCAAATCCGTTCAGACATTTTTGCGTGATTGAGTAATAAATATCTAAACACACAAACCTTCACGTATATAAGGTATATCTATTCATACAGAAATATCTGAAGGGGTCATTGTATTCATCATTATGAACAACTTTTACTACGGGACCAAACCTGAAATCGCGAAAAAAAAATCTGCTGGTCCCTACATTCTGACGAATTATACGAACATAAATGTAGGGAACAGCTGATTTTTTTTTCGCGATTTCAGGTTTTGTCTCGTAGTTAAAGGTGTTCATAATGATGAATACAATGACCCCTTCAGATATTTCGTGTATGAATAGATATACCTTAAATAATATTAGTAGGATACACAGCGACTTGAGCAGCGCTGGGGCTCTGTCTTGCATAGGGTCGCGGCATAATGCTGAGCGATTGCCGTTTTGCGTGGATGTGACGCATGTTTCCCCCAACCTTTTCATATGTTTTGTGTTATTTTTTGCGTCATGTTTACCGCAAATAAACGCATTTTCTTTCTTTCTTTTCTTTCTTAACCACCTCCTTTTTCTCGTAGGTAAAAAAAAAACTTAAGCTCCAATAATCATTGGTATGTTCAAGTGTGCAGTGTGCACTGTGTATGATAATAATGTAGCATATTATTGGTCTATGCAGCATCCATTCTGATCCCAACTTTCATACTTAGACATAACTTGAATCGACTCACGTTCAAACTTCAAACTATAACTATATTAGTCATAACAACACAACGTCTATACTGCGTTCGCAATTTCGTTTCCAAACATTTACACAAATATGTATTATCGGAAAAACAACTGATCACCACTTATAAAGTTCAGTTTGAGCTACCAGTTTTATGACTTTCAATAGTAATAGTTATCCAAAAATCAACTTAATTTACGCCTACATAAAGTTGATATTTGTTAAGATGGAAAAGTCATTAATTGCAAACAAATATTCGAATAGACTTTAGATACCTCAAATTCCTAGAATATGGATTATATAGCCGTCGGCTAGACATAGAACATCAGACCAGACAATCCACAGTCCGATGTCAGTCGTTAACTCGTTACCAAATTTATTATACAATGTTTTCTGTTCATAAAACATCAGTATTATGATTCGGTATAATTAACCCTGAGCTCGCATCAAAGAGATGGCCGGAGTGTAGAGAGGAGAAACGGTAGTCTCATGGGGTGTAGGAAAGATGTTCGTGTACGATTTTCTCAACCTTTATTACTGCAATAATTTAGAAGAGAGGGAAAAATATGGCTAGCATTCGAGATTTAAAATCTATTTCTCAATTCAAGTATCGATTAAAAGAGCATTGCCTTTCCTCTTAAATGTGAGAATTTATATATTTTTATTTATAATTTATGTTTATTTATTTTAGCATTTTTTGCTGGCCGCTGCAGTTGTGTACTATTTGTTTTACTTATTATTCGAGTTAACTTTTCGTTTTTATATGCACTGTGACAATAAAACATATTTTTTTCTTCCTTTCATTTTTCAATGATCTTTCAAACTTCACCTACTGTTGTGATTCTGTTATACATCATTTGCGTAGGCGTCTGGATACGAAGTGCTTAAACGTAGGTTGTTATGATAAATTTTACAGAAGCTCTACGTCTAAGAGCCCCGGGGCTCTTTAATAGTCAAAACTTTTTTTTCACTGTGTTGAAGACAGTTTGTTTTTGAATGGCTTTGATCTTGAAATATGTGAAGGCTGACATAGGAATGGCTTTGTACTGAGAGTTTTATTCAAATTATGTTATTTCATTTACTACACATAGTCGTTTGTACTTTTGGGTGTATTACAGCTGTGTTAAGTGATATCATGTTATAAGTAAATTATCAGTTCTTTTTCAAGGTACCGTATTATTTTTCCATTGAATTAAAACTGAAACGATTATGCATGTAACCTTCTTTAATGAGCAGACTTCGTTAGATACTTCTACTCCAGTGAATATAGGCAGAACTAACTTTATCGTTGGAAGAGCATTTCTAACATATGGTCGCGTCCTATTACGCGATCGTCGAGTTCAGTTTGTCCGGCGAATTCAAACGCGTCGTCAGGCTGTCAGGAGGCGCCTTCCGTTTTACGAATAGCAGAGTAACAAAATAAATGATCGCGATAATCACGTATTCTCGCGACAATATTTTATGTTAAGGCGTGTACGCACGACCGAACAAAACATGGTGAACACGATGATCGAACACAGGACATTTTATTCGTGCGAGTTGACGTAAAATAGCAAAGAAAAGAAAGAAAGAAAAGAAAGAAAATGCGTTTATTTGCGGTAAACATGACGCAAAAAATAACACAAACACAGAAAATATCAACACAATATAACAAAGCGAACACTAACACCAAACGAGCACAGTTTGCCTTGTGTTCGCGCTCAACCGCCCCGCTCTCTTTAGTAGTAATGGATTTGTCGTTCACCCCTCGAGTTCCGTACTAAAAATGCTGCATCAAATTAACTATCCGAACTCCGACCACACAGAACAACGAAATTGGATCGCCACGAACATTTTTGACGGACACAGTGTTCGTTGTTTGTTAGAGGTACGCACATGCAAATAAAGTGTTCGATGTTCGTGTTCACCATGTTCGAGTTCGATCGTGCGTACACGGCTTAAGGCCACGGGGTAATGCTAGGATTTAATACAAACACGCAAAACTAATCAAACCAAACGGAAAAAAAACCTTTCGTATTGGTACTAATACTTTAAAATTAACCGATTTTATAAAAAGGAGGTCTTTGTAATTTCGCAACAAGTTTTCAATTACAAACTTGTATATCCAAAATTGAATGTGACCGCGTATCGGCAAGCGGAGGACGGGGCCGGTTAGATAAACTGACGGCTTTAAAAAGAGGGCTGGGCCAGACTGAAGGCGAAATGTGGAGTATGTGTTGTGGCCCAGCCTTGGAGAGGCCTATGTCCAGCAGTAGACTGCAAAAGGCTAAGTTCACTGTTCGTTGATCGTTGTTCGTCCTAGACTAGAATCAAGAGCAAACCCACCTTTAATAAAAAATAAACTACAAATGATAAGTCGTTAAAAAGTTACTTCGACATACCTTCGTGAAAGCATATATACCAACTTGTGATTCACTAGTATTTGTAGAGAATATTAACAATTATTGGATAGCAGATCATCACTTCAAATCAAAATCATTTATTTGCATAAATAAGGGACAGAGGGTTGGTAAAATGTACCATATTATTTAAAATATAATTATTCTGCCTTTAATTTCGGCAAAGTAATTCTTCTTTTGATTCTAGTACTATAACTAGCCAGCAGAGAAATTGCGTAACACACATACATAATTGATACGACAGAGAGGCTTTCCTTTAAACTGCCTATATTAGGTACCATTTTCAAGCTCTGCACCAAAAATCAATTAAATAGGAACAGTAGTTTAGTCGCAAATGATTTTTTAATTTTTTGTCCCGTTTGAACACGATGTATCTTTCCTAACAGCTGATTATGTCTATACGCATAAGTCAAATCTGAGTATAACCTACGATGCGTTGTTGCCGCTCTGACGCAAGTCACAAGTACCTACAACCAAATATTTTCACTAAAAAGATGGCAATAAATACACACACACTTACATTTTCATTACAAAGGGTGGTTGCGTTTTACTCTGATTTGTAACTATTTAGTTTGTTTGAAAAAAATATTTTCTAATTTTTGGTGCTTTGTATTTTTATTCCGTACCTACCTATTGAAAAAAATATTGCTTAAAAACGTATAGTATAGGTACGTAGTGTAATTTAATGCCCCTCTGTCATATCAACTCTGTATAATGGCAATCGATAGAATTGCGCTGCCCGCATACTGAAAAAATAACACTTCCATTATAGAAAAAATAATCAACGGTGAATATGCATCAAACAGCCAATCTAACGCCATCTGTTATCTAAGGCTGGAACTAAATACCTACCGACATACAGACCTTGATAAAACTTGCAACATAAAGGCTGATATAACTACACGGTGCAATTTAATGGCATATGTGGCCTAGCTATGGCATACCAAAAGTTGCAGCAGCAATTAAAAACCGCACCATCATCACATCATTCAGCGTGGCATTTGTTGCTTCGGTTTTATTGTAAGTCATGAAACTGGAATCATGTAGGTAATGATGCTTAAGGTTAGGGCCAGGGTAAAAATGATGGAGCATGTTTCTTGTAGCCGTTCATAGCAGTGGTCATTGGAAAGTTTGGAAAAGGTACTGATAATAACACTCTATATGACTAAGAAGTTCCTCTCAGGCCATCTGGCCGTCACGCCAGTAGCTTACACCATGTTCCCAACCACATGTTGTTTATTTTTCTTTAGGTTATTTGTAGTTCAGCCTATGTGGAGGTCAGCTGCTTAACCGGGCTGTCCTGTAGATGCCCTAATTAATTAATCAGTCAGGGTATAAAACTTACAAGCCAAACGACTACTCGCACCTAGGCTTAGGGCGTAAACCTTAACTGTTGGAGTGTTGTTTATGTTAAATCGGTTGTTGTTAATTAAATCTCGTACCACGTACATTGAGGAGTTTTCTATTATACAGAACATGTACCTTTTCAATAAATCGAAAAAATTGTCCAAAGCACCAAATTATTAAACCCTACTCACTCTGTTACATATAAAAAAAAATAAAAATACCGTGATAATGATGTCAATCCTTTTGAATCAATGAGGCATCATACGTCATTTCGAGAGGAGACAAGTACCCTACATACCCCGTACAAACATCCGCAATTCGTAAAAGTCATTACGACATCGACATCAGTGCTCAAAAGAGCTCTTTGTCGATCAATGATGTAAATGATAGATGATGGCTGTGCCAAATAATATCGTGAAATTATTGAGTACTCTCGTCCTCATCATGAGTTCGTTCCGTTTTGAATAATTACGATCGTCGAATATTGAAGGGTCATTCTTTGGTGAATTTTGACATGGGTGGACTGGGTTTGATTGATTGGGCCTGTGGGACTGTATTTTACAGGGTAAAATAAATAAAACAAAATGCATTCTCTGTCGAAAGAAAACAGCCATTGCATGTATACCTTTAAATAACTCATTCAAAGCATACATTGTGTAGACCTTAAACATAAATAACGACTTATTAAATAATATTCCTTATGTAGATATTCATGCTTCTCATGCACTCAGATTTACTACATTAAAATCAGGGCCTAAAAATGTTGTATCCATCCAAAAGTTCGACAGCTCTATTCAAATAAATCAATATCGAGTGCCGCACTGGAATACGAATCGAAAACAATAAGGTAAGGACTTATAAAATTGAAAACGAAAAATACGCGCCGCGAAACGATTTTTTATTCATTCAAATTTTCAAATCCGTATCGGATGGCCGAAACATCGAAACGTCAGTCGATCTAACTCTGAATGGAAACTATTTTACGAGCAGCGTGTACTTCAGCTCAGGTTTCCTGTCCAGTTAATACGCGAGCGGATAGCGACGGAACGTTAAAAATTTAAAAATAATCGACAAAATTCAAATGTCATTGGGAATTTTCTTTGCATAGTTTTCCATCAAAAGACACAACATGATGACAAACAAGTCATGACAGACCAGTCATGATGCTCCGTCTGAGTACTCTACGTACCTACTTATACAGAAAATTACAATAAGGCTATGATTTAGAATTTAAGGTAGGTTTTGAAATAAATCGGGATGTAACAAGATAGGATTATACATAGCAAGCCACCACGTAGTTTTACAGTCATACTTTCTTTTTTTTCTTTCAAATGCTCGTCGTTCTAACTAAAGCCACAAGAATGGAATCACCTGTGCAGAGGATATGGTAGTTTTGCTCATCACAGGCTACTTTTCATACACTGAAGGCAAATCCTAAAGGTGAATCCTCGTTGAATTGATCACCACGTAGATATCTTGATTTGCCCCTTGTTAATTTCAGAGTTTCAGACCATTCAGTAGGTACTATCGAGGAAGTTCATATCTAAGCAGTTTTAAAACAAAATCCCGTGAACACGATGACCACATTTGTTTTACGACGAGCGAGACGACAGACGAGCGCTGCAAGGAAAAATATTCCTTAAGGTGCATAGATATGAAATTCCTCGATAATACTTAGGTACAGATTGCCCTCACCAAGTTGTTGAAGTGAAAACTTCTTTAGGCGCACTTGCGCTCTTTCTGAACAGTGAACGATACTGAACTATCACGCTCGGGTCGGTGACGCTGAATCGGGAATACTCGGCTCCAGTTGGTTGGTGACGCTGAATCGGGTATACTTGGCTCCAGTTGGTCGGTGACGCTGAATCGCGTTTACTTGGCGCTGTATCTCGTATACACGGCTCCAGTCACAAGCTTCCATTCCTATCGTATATTGTACATAAGCAAACACACACTTGTTTTCTTCTACATTATTATAGCTTACCAAAATCTTTCGCAAAACACTGGACGAACGCCGCAAAACCCAAAAAAAATATTACATTCCCAGCCTCTATTCAAATGTGCAAATAAAATGACACGATTCCATGTATGTTTATAATAACGCGAGTACATGATACGGCGGTTAGAGGGACGTGATATTAACAGAAAACTCCGAATACTTTCTGAGGGCTGGCATTTTCATCACTGCAATATTGAGAGCAGAAACGCTGAAAGCGCGTGCCGTACGACATATTTTATTTTATTTTTGATGCATTTTTGTTTTATGTCGGGAATATTGGTGTGGACCCTGGCAGTTTACAAATTATATTACCAGCTGCTTCGTTGGCTTAGTGGTCACAACTGCTACTGCTTAGCATGAAGTCCTGGGTTAGATTCCCGGGTCGGGCAGTTTTATTTGGTTTTTCCATGTGGGACTTCCCAGTAGCAGCCAGAGTCTAGATTATTACCCGGTTAATGGGAACAAGCTTGCCTCTATTACACGGGGCTTCAAAATATATTTATATATTGTTTATTGTACACCACAAAATACATAACAAAAAAAAAATTTAACACTACTTAATATACAATGGGCGGCCTTATCGCTTTCTGCGATCTCTTCCAGGAAACCTTGGAACGGACAGTGATTTGCCTGGACATAAAATGGGGCTGCCCTTGGTGCAAATAATGAGTATCTATACAATAAACTAAAATAGATAAACAGATATATACATATCCTAAATAATAGATACATAAATACGCACCTACTAAATTTATAAGCAACGAAAATAAATTAAGATTATAGATAATTACAATTACGAGAACAAGATCACAACTACAAGTAATGTTCCATCACGAATCTTTAAAACACAAGCGAAACAACATTATCTAAATGTGGGTGTACTATAGGACCTTGCTCGAGCCATCTTGCGCCGCTGATCCTGTAGTTTTAAATTCGTCCCTTAATAATAATTCCAATCCAGCATGTCCCTTGCTGCCTTCCCCTAGCGGAGCCCTAAGCCGAGGTCCGTACATCGCAGGGGGTGCCCTTAGCATGTTGTCGCCTAGTTTATAAGTTTTTTAAGCCCAGGCTGGAGGCCTTAATTTATTGACGCAACCACAGGCATGCCCGGTTAAGCAGCCGACCACCTCCTATGTTGACCTACGAGATGATATTTATAAGAAATATAAAAACGTTTATTATAGGTACACCTCTGCCTAAACCCACGGGGTACACAGGCGCGATGTTACTTTTTATTACCAGGTATAATTTATGGTCGTTAGTAGCAATAGATACACGAAACTGGTAACATTCTACTATTCATATTTCCGCTAGAAGAGCTCTAAAATGGTACAGGAATCAAATAAAGAGTGGTGGTTGGGTTCTCTAAGTATTTTATAATGTCAAACTCACCATGATCAGTATACATACAGCGTTTTAGAAAATCAAACCTTACTGAAAACTCCTGAAAAACAAGAGACCTACCTCCTGAAATAATTGAAAACAAGAGACTACTACCTACCTGCTGAAATCATCTTAAAGTTAGTTTACTAACGATGAACAGAATAAGTTATATTAATAAATATTCTTATTAAGGCAAATGTTAACCATTCCATATTTTAATAGAATTTTAATAAAAGTAATAATTTGTACAGATGTGGCAAAACTTTGACGTAAAATTTTGAAATTAATTCAAGGTTTTGAACTTACTGGACTTAAAAAGATTATGATTATAAAACAATGTTCAATGTTCTTTTGACTCCTGGGCTCGTGGCTAAATGATAACTGCCGAACGGGTCGATCAAAAGTTAAGCTACGCTTGCCGCGGTCGACTCGTGGATGGGTGGGATCCATCACATATCGAAACCTCCATGCCTCGAAAGCACGTTAAGCCGTTGGTCCCGGCTGTCATTCCTTGATCTTTGACAGTCGTTACGGGTCGTCAAAAGCCCAAAAAGTCAGACAACCGTCTGGTTGTCTGACTTTTTGGGGTTTTTTTTTTTTTTTGTTTGACTTTTTTTTCTTTTTTGTTTTTTTTTACCAAAAAGTTTTAACTGTACATGTATTAAATAAATGTTACTACTCCGTATCAGCTTTTCAAGCTAATAAAATTTTTGTTGTGTATTAATGTTTGTATGTTTGATGATGCACTGCATCAATGTCTGTATGCCAAAATGGTAGAATGTGCAAAGTTTCTATAATATTATTGTAACCATCTTATTTTAAATACCTACATTCTGAGCAAATAATAGTAGATTATGCACCGAGGGGCTAAAGTTGTGTCTTATGTCACGGGCGTCATATTGAATCTCGAGCGCAATGAAGGATTCTTGTATTAACTCCCTCGCTTCGCTCGTGAAAAGACCTACTGTGAGAAAATAATAGCCATAGTACGAAAAACAAAGTATTTATTAAATAAACAAACAGTAAGAGTAACATATTTAGAACTAGTTAGTTATTATGCACTTACATATTAATTGAAGTTAATGGTAACATTTGAGACATTAGTCCAGTTGTGCAAAGATAAAGTTAAGTTTTTATTTGGTACGTTTATAGATGTTGATATGGAATTTATTTGAGTATTGCTCGTCAATGCTTCAGAATTTTATATGCAGAGGAGCATTTTGGGTGGTGAAAGTTCGTGAAGGTGGTGCATGAGGCTCAGGGAAAGATGTATTATTACAATAAATTGTCTTCGAAAACATGGCAACGATATGAAGAAGCAGTTGTTATGATTTTGTAGGAAATCGAGAATATCATCCACGCGTAGTAAGGGTTTCGAGAATAGCTTTCCTCTTTCTGGCACCAAAGGGTGTTTGTTAGTACTATACTGCCAATTTAGCTGAGCATGTGAAATTCCAAATTCAAATCACATTATTGACCAGCGGGTCATAATGAAATCCAGTACAACATTATTGACCGGCGGTGCCCCCGGCCACTAATGACTCACTTTGGGTTAAGGTTGCTTGACATATAATTTGACATTTTGGAGCAGGTGGTGTGAAAATATTCTTTTCTATTTTATTCTACCAAGGGGTATCATGTTACCCAGTAACTGGGTTGTGGAGGTCAGACATGCAATCGCTCCATGTACAATACTGATATTCAGTTGCATCCAGTTAGACTGGAAGCTGGCCCCAATAATTTGGAAAAGGCTAGACAGAGTGATGGTTCATACGTTGTGCTACAAAGACAATTTTAAATAACTACGAATTATCAATACAACATTATTATTAGATTAATTCATTTATTACATCAGTTATTTTCATTGTTGTATTATTCAATCGTTTCTTGTGGGTTTGGATAAAAGGGTTCGTCGATACAGTCCTAAGTTTCAACTCCATCTGAAAAAAATACAAAAGGTTTTAAACAATTAACTTCATTTGCTTATTTAGCTTTACACATGACATTGTAGTCTTCCATCAAGTCATTATTATTTAATCATCGACGGCTTTCTTCTTTAAAAAAAAAAACATTGGAACATAAATGATGAAGATTGTACAACCTATCTTTGCATTGTATAAATTCAATCTCTTAGTATTGTAGAATTGCATAGCACATGTGTGAGCACTATGTACCCACTATAAAGCTTACTGGGTTCGTCTTTCATTGACTTGAATGTGCCCTGGCGGCTGAGAGTATGTCATGCTCACTCAAATGTGTCGCTGGTGGTGGCGTGTGTATTGGATCATTGAGTTCCCTTCAAAATGGTTGAGCTGAATGGTGCTGATCCATACGTCATGTTCGTGAACGGGCGCCGTCAGTAGGCACTGGTCATTTCTTAGCTGCCACGGCTTATTTTAATTCCATAATTGTTTTTATCTTTTTATTACGGACGCTTTTAACGTGCACTGTGTCTTTCTACATCGTTCTCACATGTATAATTACAACATGAATGATGTAACCACTCTATTGTAACAATATTTTGATTTAAAAGAGCGTCCATGGAGTTTCTTGCCCGTTCTTCTCCATAGGTACCTACTACGCTTTGGAATGGGCAACTAGCTTCATCTTTCTGACTGACCGACCCCTTGACAATTCAAAAGTGCCTGTAATTGGTTTATTTGAAATAAATGCTTTGAGTTTGAGTTTAACCCTAACTAATATTATAAATGCTGAAGTAAGTTAGTTTCACTTTCACGCTAAAACGGCTGAACAGATTTGTATGAAATTTGGCACCTGGGTAGACCATGACCTGATTTAGGATATAAGATACTTTTCATCTTGGTAGTACGTTCCCTTATGATAAGTTCCGACCTCCACGTGGGTGAAGCCGCGGGAAAAAGCTAGTATCATATAAATCGACAATATTTTATGTTTTTCTTGACCTAGAATGTCCCAGTGTTGCGTAAAGGTTGCCCCAATTTCTTTCCAGGTACTCTTTTCTTGTGTCGCCTCAAACCAACCTTCGCGATACGCGTCAAGGTCACCTCGCCAACTCTTTCTAAGTCGCTAATAAACTACTTAGGAAACCTAAATTCAAATTAATTTATTTGCCAGAATGTAGGTTTACAATTTAACCATCATCTTAAAACTATAATGGCCCCTTTACGTTCCACCATTACACATGGTGTGCAAATGTTTAAATGAATTTAAAAAAAAGACAGCGATAGCAAATTAGTGCTCATGCATAAATCCTAATGCATGAGCACTTATCTGTTGGCGCTGTTTTTTTTTACAAGGAGCAAATTCATCAACTAATGTCAAAGTTATACTGTCAGTTCAAGAAATAAAGTTTAATGTCAGAATTATAAATAATAATAATTTATAATTAATTATAAATCAGAATTGAATAAATAATTGTAAATTGTAATTGATAATGTCATAACTAATAAAATGTCAACGTGTTGATTTAGTAAAATTTGAATATTAATTAATATAAATAAGGTAATATGATACATTTCAGTTTCCTAAATATTTTCTAGTCAAGAACTTACCATGAGATGCTTCTACAACTAATCTGAATAAAATTAGAAGCAGAACCATGAGTCCTAAGATTTTTTGATGCATCTGCAAATAAAAGAGTTTTGGTCACAACATCTTTATATTTTTTTGACACAATTTTGTATCGGCACAGACCATAAGAGAAGTTGAGCTCAGATTCGCTTTATTACTTATTAATAATATTAGCCAACCAGGAAGGTGGTCCCTGGGTTTCCTGACCAAGATGTATTATGACGGATAGCTAGTTAGTAGACGGGACCACTTCGGATTCATACAATTTCATTAAGGCGAAAGCGCCAGGGTTGCCCGCGAAGTTCCAGTTTCTTTAGTTATTTTTCCAATTTTCAGGTAGACAATATCAGTGTTGCGTCACCAATATGGGAGATTATGGGGCTACGACTTCATAAAGGGAAGCGCCGGGGTAAACCGCGAAATTCAAACTTTCTAACGCTTTTGCAATTTGCAGATCAGTGTGAAGTTGTATGTTAATCAACATAATATGATTTGCGACCGTAACAAGTATGTATAAACAGAAGTATTATCATTAAAATCAACCATACAATCCTCTAAGTTCATATTATCCTAGAATATGACTATTTCATGAAATCATGACATTTGAGGTCAAAGTCAAAGATCTTTATTGTGAGACAGTGGTTACAGAGTTGTTATTATGTTAATTGCTGTGCTTTTGCACTGCTTCACCGTGTTAGGCATACAATAGTTTACAATTTGTTATATTAGACCTAAGTTTATGTGATATATTATATTAATTCAAATAGACATTTCAATTTTAATAGAGGGGTCAATTCTAATTTAGGGAATTGTATTGATGATTACAATGTATAATAAAAAAAAATGGAAATACATATTTATTACGGTCGCGAATCATATTTTGAGCAACATACAACCTGAAACTGACCTCCAAATTGCAACATAAGAAAATTTTAATCTCGCGGGCTGCCCCTGGCGCGTCCCCCTTAAGGAGTCCTACCCCCATTTTCTCCCATATTGGTGATGCGGCACTGAGATTGCTTTGCTGAGCTTTTGTTAAAATGAACAAAATAATAAACTACGCAGTTACAGCAAAAACACAATAAATTACAATAATATTACCTTATTTTATTTAAATACGTCCAACAGCAAAAAACCAGAACGACTTGCCCAAAATACAAGTGAATTGTGTCGAGGTAATACAAAATGTTTTTTTAAAGACGAACTTTCCTATCACAGGTGAAAATAATTTTGTTTAAATTGAATATTTTATGCAAATACGCATTGAGAACAATACAGTTATTGATTTTGTAATTAAATTGATAAACTATCTGTGTACAGTCAGACCCAAAAAGATGTATACGCGGACAAGGAACTATTTTATTGTCTACAACCATTGTTCCCTAACATTGTATCCATCGTAAAAGTTCTATTGTCACTATAGGAATGCCGCAGGGCTCAATTCTCGGCCCTTTTTCATTTCTCGTATACAGTGTTGATATGACATTAAATTACACTACGTATATTATACGTGTTTTGTATTAATTCAATACGGTATAAAAATAAAAAGCACCAAAAATTAGTTTTTTGTTTCAAACAAACTAAATAAAATCAGAGTAAAACGCAACCACCCTTTGTAATGAAAGTGCAAGTGTGTGTGTATTTATTGCCATATTTTTAGCGATAATATTTGGTTGTACTTGTGACTTGCGTCAGAGCGGCAACAACGCATCGTAGGTTATACTCAGTTTTATCGTTTTAAGGTGCATGACCTATTCGTATAAACATAATCAGCTGTTAGGAAAGATACATCGTGTTCAAACGGGACAAAATATTAAAAAAAGATTTGCTACTAAACCACTGTTCCTATTAATTGGATTTTTGGTACAGAGCTTGAAAATATACCTAAAAGCCTGCCTGCCTAGTTGACAGTTTAAAGGAAAGCCCCTCTGTCGTATCAACTCTGTATATTAATGACCTACCTTGCCTTATAAAGAACAGTCATGAAATAGTGTTATTTGCAGATGACACATAACTTTTTTGTTAGCTTAAACGACAACAGACATTTACTGACGATGTAAATAATGCTCTCACTAAAATAGTGCATTTTTAAAGTTCTAATAATTTACTTTTAAACGAGAAAAAGACTAAGGGCTGATGATCAGATTTGATCATTAGTCTGCTAACTTTTATTTGAGGAATAAATATTATGGTTTGACAGGTTTCATAAAGGTAGTTACATAAAAGTTATCTGACTATTGAAAAATCCGCCTTAAATGTATTAGATTCCTGACACCTAACGTTAAGCAGGTGAAAACCAATGTATTAGTAAATGGGGCGGAATTTAATCTTGTGGACACCACTGTGTTCTTAGGTATTACTTTGGACTCGAAGCTACAGTGGGGCCCTTATATAATCAAATTGTCTGTAACTGCAGCCTACGCTGTCTATAAAATCCGTCATTTGACTGATGTAAAAACAGCTCGATTAATGTAGTTATTTTAGTTATATTTTGCTTTGGGAAAATGCAACTGACGTTAAAGCTATATTTGTGCTACAGAAACGAGCCATT
This sequence comes from Brachylomia viminalis, assembly GCA_937001585.2. NCBI lineage: Eukaryota > Metazoa > Arthropoda > Insecta > Lepidoptera > Noctuidae > Brachylomia > Brachylomia viminalis. The sequence continues at coordinate 21,059,706 of OW443299.2, forward strand.
TGAGCAATTTCTAACAGTACCTAACAGTGATAATGACAGTCGCATCTGAATGTGTATATGAACAGGTAACATAACCTGAAATATGTAAAAACTAATATTAATCTATATCCTATATAACACAGCGACATTCATAACATACATACTAGGAACAAAGATTTACTTATTGTGCCCGCGACCAGGCACATTTGTAATTCATTTAAGTGCCCAAAGTATACGTTTTTACAACAAACTCCCAAGCCATGAGCCTCATTAATTTTAAATCATTTATTAAACAGAAACTCTGTCAAAAAAGTTTCTATAGAGTGAAAGATTACTAGGATGTCAAAAAGGCTTGGCATTATTTAAGCTACTCCAATGTATCCCCAAGCAACAAACCATTTTATACTAAATGTTTTAAAATTAATAATGTCATTTTTATATTTATTGATTTATGTGACATAACCTAGGTTATTTTTGATGACATTTAAAAAGAAATCTGACTATGAATGTGAGTACCATGCAGTCTAGATTGAATACATGACTGAATTACTGTCTGGCGGCTTTGAGTATTTTATATGGCCTTCTGAAATGTCCTGCAGATCTGGTAGCATCCTGTGACGGGTCGTTGCCCTAAAATATGGTTGAGCTACATGATGACTGATACATGCATGTCGTCTGTTGGGATAGGTCAACTCAAAGCTGCAATGGCTCTTTCTTCAACAGGCCCTTCCAGACATGGCCCTGCATTGTTAGACTCACATAAAATCCTAATAATATAATGTTTGGACTTTAAAAGAGACCATGACCTCTGAGTTTGTTTCGGCATTTCTTCTCAGGGATCGGTCAGCTAGGAAATGCCGGCGTCATCTAGTTTTACAATATTGACCATCAAAATAAGTGTCATAAAAGACCTACTTACAGAAGTAAACATTTCATTTCAAGTACAAAACATAGTATACAATTTATTATACCAAAACAAAGTAAATGTTTTGTCCCATACGGTGGATATAACGATATGAAACAAAAGTTGTTGACAATAAAATGGTTTCTTATTCGTGTATACAGCTTTTTGGGGCTGACTGTACCTCATCGAGGTACTGTATGATATTTTTGACAAAAGAAGATCGTATGGTATCAGGGAAATGAGTTGGGTAGAGTACCTGTCTCCCATCTGGAAACGAGTTGCCTTGGTAAGCCAAGGCATCTCATTTTCAGGTGGGAGATTTTCAGCAGCTGCTTGGTAACTACTATATACTTTCAGAGGGAAATTAAAAGTGGAAGGATGGTTGGTTCCTTACGGTGTGACTGAGGCTGCCAGATTCCAAAACTGTCCTATTCCAGCACGTATTCCGGGAAAGCTGTGTTTTTACTAAGGACTAAGCTGGTCCATTGTTCTTGCGCAGGATAATTATAACAATAAACTCGTCAAATGCATAACCTCCTTCTTTTTTAAAGACGGTTAAAGAATGGACAATACAAAGTGCTTGATGCTGAAAAATTTTCATCACACAAATCTTTATTCAACCGGAAAATATATCGACTTCACGAATAAACATATTTTAAGAGGGTACCTATATTAAATGTAGAAATAATATGTTTTTTTATGGCCACGGGTAGGACCATACACTTATAGACTTGTAGAGTTATTATATGGTGCTTAGTCTAGACATCAAGGTTTTTAACACGTGATTAAAATTACTTTGATAAATTATTATTTTCATACGGTACGAGATACAAGTTATTTCTAGCCGAGGAAACAACATTTTTTTATGTTTTTCAGTGCAGGGATATTTTGTTTTAAATAAAATTCAAAAGTAATTTATTCAAACTAGGCTGAGGATCAGCCATTTTTGAACGTCAAAATCACCGCCCTTCACCACTTTCTAGTGCTCTGGGAAGAACTCCCCAGCATCACAGCTGTCTGTTCAGTTAGAAGAAATAAATAATAAGTATTTGAAGTTGCCGTTTTACAATACGAAACGTAATTAGTGGCTGGCAATATATTCTCAATTCAAATGAATTTTATTTAAATAATGTGGAATTTTATTTTCAAATTCAGTCATTTGTTTATTGATTAGTATTTTGTTTTCACTACATTTGTATTTTTTTCATCATTAAGGACACGATAAAAATACGAGTAATTATGGAATACGAGCTCCGTTGCGGTAGCAATGCCGCACAAACGGCTCGTAACATTAATTATGAGTACGGAGTGAACACTACAAACGAACGCACCACTCGGTTTTGGTTTTTAACGCTTCCGACATGGAAATTTTGATCAAAAAAATAAACCCCGTGGTCGCCTGAAAACTAAAAACAACAACGACGAATTAAAGATGATAGTGGAAGCTGACGACACTCAATCTACGGCTGAGTTAGCAGCAGCTTTCAACGTTAGCATCAAAACAATATTGTTCCATTTGCGTCCAATTGGCAAGGTAATAAAACTTGATAAGTGGGTGCCGCACGAACTGAACGATCGCCAGCGCGACGAACGCGTTGAAGTAGGTATGCCTTGCGTTGCTTAACAGACACTGAAATTAAGGGATTTTGAACCGCATTGTCACTTACGATGAAAAATGGATTATTTTTGATAATTGTAAGCGGTCATCTTGTTGATGAGACCATGGTTCAGCGCCCAGGCAATGCCACAAACGAAAAATTACGCCTAAAAAAGTCATGGTCACTGTTCGGTGATCTAGTTCCGGTATAATTCGTCACAGCTTCTTACCAAATGGCACCAGCATTACTGCGGATGTGTACTGTGAGGAGCTGGACACAATGATGGAGATCCTCCCAAATCTCTGGTCAGCCTTGGTTAATTGCTCGTCTCCGCTGCTCCTACACGATAACGCTCGACCTCATATGGCACAACAGACGGACTCTAAGCTACAAGAGCTAGGGTTGGAAGTTTTGCGTCATCCACCGTACTCACCAGACTTAGATCCGACAGACTCATATGATTTGGGTGAAATTGGCCACTAAGATAGTCTTATAACCTGGATTGACACATGGGAATTTTTTATCCCGGTAGTACGTTCCCGTGGAATAATTTTCGATATAAAGAAAGAAAGAAAGAATAACGTTTCTTTGGACACAGTTCGTGAAACACAGAATACAAATAACAAAATAAAAAGTGAAAATAATGTTTTAACAACAATGGTGTGTGCCTCACGGCTGCGACAAAAAGGATCATTTCAGCATTAATGCCAGACAGATGCTGTCTGACGCTGGTTTTCTAATGAACCTTTAGGGACAAGTGACGGGGAGTACAAATAGTTTCGCCATGGGGAAATACCTAATAAATAATATTTATTTTTTATTTATATAAATGAACTAGTAATCAAATATAATTACTTACAAAACGAAAAATAACACTAAATATAAATATATAGATATCCTCGCGGGCAAAGTCGCTTGCACAAGCTAGTAAATAATAAAGGAGGAAAATGGTAGGAAACTTCTACTTAATGTTTCAAAATCGCCTGACTTTAGCAAGCGTAGTGATCAATGCTCATTGCTCATTCTTATTGAGATTCTGTACCCAAAGGGTGCCAATGGGACCCTATTACTAAGCCTCCGCTGTCCATCCGTCCATCCGTCCGTCCGTCCATCCGTCGCTTGGTCCAGCCGTCCATCCGTACTTCCGTCTGTCTGTCAGCCGGCTGCATCTCATGAACCGGAACATATAGACAGTTGAAAGGTTCACAGAGTGTGTATTTCTATTGCCGCTCTACCAACAAATAATAATGATACATGAAACGTATGTTTTTTTTTTAAATATGTAATGTTACATATTGCAAAGTGGTACGGAACCCTTCGAGAGCGAGTCCCACTCGCACTTAAGGTCTCTGCACACAGCGGGCGCGGCGCGGCGGGACGGCACGGCGACGCGACACTGAGCAGTTGTAATGTACTAGATATTACGGACGACGCCACACAGAGCCGTCACGCTCGACGCGACGGTAACCGTCTCTCTGTGTGGCGTCGTCCGTAATATCTAGTACATTACAACTGCTCAGTGTCGCGTCGCCGTCCCGTCCCGCCGCGCCGCGCCCGCTGTGTGCAGAGACCTTTAATTGGTTTTCTTTATGAGAAAAGGTTGGTTTAGTGGTCGCAAGCGAACCTGGTGGTCCTGGGATCGGGCAAAGTGTTTTTGGGTTTTTCCATCTGGAATTTCTCCTTAGCAGCCCGGAATTTGGATTTGTGTCCGGTTGATCGTAATAGACATCGACATGTCCTAGGACCATTATTCGAAGACATCTATCAACGCGCACTGGGCCCACGTGGTGGATTACGGCCCACTCCCCCTCACAGAGAGGAGGCCTGTGTCCCAGTAGTGATAAATGATAAATGATAAATGATAAATGATTTTATTTCTGTAAGTAGGTTTTTACAAACACTTTTACACGTCAATCATATTTTTTTTTTAAACTAGATGAGGTCGGCGTTTCCTATCTGACTACTCTGAGAAGAAAGGCCGAAACAAACTCAGAGGTCACAGTCTCTTTTAAAGTCCAGACAGAATCTTGGTCAGATCATGTGAAGGCTATGTAGATCGGTGTCTGAAATGGTCTTTTGAGGAAAGAACCCCACAGATTGAGTGGACCTGTCCAGTCAGTGCACGCAATTGTCAGCAATCGTGCAGCTCAACTCAGAACTTAAGGAGCTCAACGATTCGACGAACAATACCAAAGAAAGGACATTTGAGTAGGCCGCACAAGTTACTCAAACTGCCAGATCATGATTACACTAAGAGTAAAAATACAAAAAAAAAAAAAGCAATGACCAACATAGTTCTCACATTCACAATAGTTAAAATAATAGCATAATACTTTACAAAGTAAATACTCTTGTCATAGTATATGTATATAAAATTCATTAATGTCAATGTGTATATAAAATCCGGACATAATCATTGAGGGACAGTGGGAACATGGGAACGAGTGGGAACATTATAGGCTGGTTATGGTGATGTGCAACAGGCTATATCATGGGACTTGAATATAAATGACGAAATGTGGGTCTACTATAGGTGCACCTTTGTCTAATCCTTCGGGGGATACAGACTTGATGTTATTTTATGTTCAGTTAAGAGGCCTTTAGAGTAGGATAAAAATTGTATCTTTATATTTATCTTATTACGTAGTACACCACGTATATTTACTTCGTGAGTGTACCTAATATCATAATCGGTTATGGCCATTGACTTATAAGCTCAATGGTTATGGCAGAGTGACGTCTGCCAGTTCATTAATAACTAATTGGATTATCTTTGTAGGTTGTTAAGAAATTTGGGACTTCGTCATGGCTGACTCATCCTGTCGAGAATATCACGTATATTCGTATATCGTGAGTGTGTAGCGGTATCTACATCGCCACATGCGAGCTGCGCGTCATACTGATGTCACGCAAATCCTGCATCGCGCAAGCAGAGTTCACCGCGCGACTAGCATATATACAATTTCCCGACATCAATCGTTGGGCAGTAGCCCACCAGACACGACACCCGTCTGGTCGGAGGTATGAGTGAACTTTAGACCCTGTTCCTCGTACCTCTATAACTGTACCTAATAGCATAATCAGTTATGGAAGAGCTGCCAGTTCGTTACTAATCATTAAAGTTAATCATTAGTCGTTCATTATTAAAGGTTGCTAAGAAATTTGGGACATCATCATGGCTGGCCCATCCCTTCGAAAATACCACATAATAATATTATTATATTAACTTCGTGGGTGTACATAATTGGTTATGCCAAAGTGACGTCTGTCAGTTCATTAATAACCAATTGCATTATCTTTGTAGGTTGCTAAGAAATTTTGGACTTCATCATGGCTGGCTCATCCTTTCGAAAATACCACATATATTATCTTCGTGGGTGTACCTAATATCATAATATGTTCAGTTAAGAGGCCTTTTGAGTAGGATAAAAATTGTATCTTTATATTTATCTTATTACGTAGTACACCACGTATATTAACTTCTTGAGTGTACCTAATATCATAATCGGCTATGGCCATTGACTTATAAGCTCAATGGTTCTGGCAGAGTGACGTCTGCCAGTTCATTAATAACTAATTGGATTATCTTTGTAGGTTGCTAAGAAATTTGGGACTTCGTCATGGCTGGCTCATTCATACGAAAATACCACATATTAACTTCGTACGTGTACCTAATATCATAATCAGTTATGGCAAAGTGACGTATGTCAGTTCATTAAAAACCAATAGAATAATCTTTGTAGGTTGCTAAGAAATTTGGCACTTCGTAATGGCTGGCTACTCCCTCCGGAGAAAGTATTGTGAAGGTTATTTAAGAGGTTAAGTAAGGCAATAGGGTGACTAGCAACCATTATTTTTATAGGTAAACACTCAAAATACATAACATAAACATCGCGCCTATATTAATCGAAGCGTCAGGCAGAGGTGTGCCTATCTGGAGGCAAAAGTCCTCGCGCCCATAGGGGAGCGGCGCGAGGAGGCGAACGCCGGGGCGTAACTCCACTGCCGCGAGAAATCACGGCACAGCGGAGAGAGCTCCGGCGGGATCTCAGGGCAGCATGGAGAGTGCGATTGTCGCAACCCAGCGCTAGGTACGCCACAATTGCGGCGATAAGTCCCAATTTTGAGAAGTGGCTAGAGAGGCGCCATGGCGTCCTCACCTTCCGCCTGACGCAGGTCCTCACCGGGCACTGTTGTTTCGACAGGTTCCTGTTCCGGATAAGGCGGGAGGAAACGCCGCGGTGACACCATTGTGTGGATCGCCCAGAGGACACGGTGGAGCTTACGGTGGAGGTCTGCCCGGCTTGGGCGGAGCACCGCCGTGTCCTCGTGGAGGCGATTGGCGGTGGCGATCTCTCGCGTTCGGCCCTGGTCCAGGCCATGGTATGGAGCGAAAGGGCTTGGGAAGCCGTCACCTCCTTCTGCGAAGGAGTAATGTTCGCAAAGTAGGAAGCGGAACGTGTGAGGGAGAGGCAATATTCGCGCCCTCACGCCCCTAGCCGCCGCAGGAGACGCCCTGGGCGTCGGGAATCGCAAGCCGATTCCCGGCCACCGTAGGCGCGGGCTTGCGAACGGCGAGCAATAGGCAGCTCGCCGTTCGATGAGGATCAGGCCCGGGTCGACGGCGCGTTGTGTTCCACGTGCGCCTCAAAGAGATGTCAGCATCAATGACGGGGTCCGCTAGGACCGATGCATGCCAGGGTTGCGGGAAAGTCCGAGAGGGATATCGTGGCCCCTGGCACAGGCAACTGAAGGAACACGGGTGGGATTTAGTCAGTTAGAGTCTGACACGCCCTCCCGCTCCGCCCAGAGCGGGAGAAGTTATTTGATGACTTCCCGACCTTAAAAAAAAAAAGGCAGAGGTGTACCTATAGGACACCCACATTTCGCCAGTTATATTTAAGTCCCATGTTATAGGGAGCGAGTCTATTCACACTGAAAATAACACTTGGGAAACTTGGTTTCCCTAAATAATACTTGGGAAAGTTGGTTTCCCTAAATAATACTTGGGAAACTTGGTTTCCCTAAATAATATTTGGGAAACTTGGTTTCCCTAAATAATACTTGGGAAACTTGGTTTCCCTAAATGTTGATCTATGTTTGCATTCGTAGCGTAGCGAGTTAAGTCCCTTGATGTCTTTAAGTGACACTTCACTGAACTTGCTATTTGAACTGAACATGCTATATATCTAATGCAAACGTAAATCAGCCATAAGTGCTGTGGCATAGAGGTTAAAATGTCCGTCTTGTGAGAGAAAACCAGAAGTAATTTTGTTCGGAAAGGGTTTTTCCATTACTCATTATTCAATATCTTTATTGCTTTACCATAATGTGTACTTAGGTGGTAACTATATAATTTAAATCATTATAGACCCTGTAGGACACAGCAAAAGGGTAGGAGAGGTGTTATTATGAGTAACTCTATGATATCATCATTATCATCTTCAGATCTATTGATGTCTTCAAGGAATCTCTACAAGAATATTTAAAATGCAGAGCGAGATCCCTGTTAAATTAAATATTCAACTTAATTCTGCAATGCTGGCGTTCAAGAGTAAAAAATGAAGCTTGTTTGAATTTTCTGCCACTTAAGAAACTTTTCTTTTTTTTTACTAGATTAGTTTATAAGACTTTAGGGTTATTTATGAGATATAAAAGGGTTAAACCATAAAGATGGAGAGTATATTTAATCGGTTTACGTCTCTGAAACATTTTTTTATTTTATTTTGATAGCAAAGATAATATTTAGCCAGTGGTCATAATATTTATACTAACGATAGGTAGGTTATACATATTAAATTTGTTTTTAATATTTTTGTACTTAAGGCTTAAGATTGTGTAGAAATTCAATACAAAACCTTATGTCACAAAGAGGAAATGGAGATAATACACAAAGCTCAACTGGAATGAGCAAAACAAAAACAACTTTTTTTCATCACACAAAAAAAAAAACTTGTATGCCTAAATAAGTCAATTTCCCCGAAAATTTGAAAGTAAAAGATTACAAAGGACTTTGAATTAAATTGTATTTACATAATTTAAGCAACGCAGGTGCTGCGAACTCTGAAAGGGTAAAAAAGTTGGGCACACGCGCGGTTGCCCCTTTTAATTCAAGCGCCTGTCGTGAAGTTATTTAGGCAACGTTTGTACTTTGTAATTTTTTGGCCGACGCAGTAAAAAGAGGGTTATGAGTTTAGAAATAAAAGTGTATTGTACGTGAGTAGTTTTGTAAACTTTGGTGTAACTAGTTTTGGGTAGTTATTTACTTACTTTGACATAGGCTTAGACATACTTTGACATACGAGAGGCGTTAAATTTTTACCTATGAACAAAAAAACGTAAATTCAATTAAAATTAATTTAAATATAATGTAATGCCCCATTACCTCAATGCATTTATTACATCTTGAAATTACCTTTTCAGTACCCTGTAAAAAATTACTTTCCTCTCTTTCTAAAAACTGCGCATCTATTGCCGCCTTGAGCTGGTCATCGTTGGAAAATCGTTTCCCACGAAGGTCTTTTTTCAGTTTAGGAAATAAATAATAATCACTTGGGGCTAGTTCCAGCCCCTAGGGTGGGTGGTTAGTTTCATCGAAACCACAATCTCGCACAGCAGCCTTGGAAACAAGCGTCGTGTGGACCGGGGCCTTGTCACGAAGAAGCAACACACTGGCGGTGGTCAGTTTACCCTGTCTTTTTTCTTTAATTGCTTCCAGTAAACTTCGTAAAGTGGATGCGTAGAATGCTGCGTTTATGACGGAGCGTCTTTGAATTTCTTTGGGGGCGCAGTACCCTTCTTGTGCCACTGCATGGACTCCTGCTTACTTTCACGGTCATGATGATGAACCCACGTTTCATCTCCAGTATCAATTTGATAGAAAATACTTGATGGAACTTCAACACAGAGCTCCAAAAACTCTACAACACTCGATTTGCAAGGAAGAGGCGGAACGCGTGAGGTTGAGGCAAAATTCGGGCCATCACGCCCCTAGCCACCGCAGGAGACGCCCTGGGCGTCGGGTACCACAAGCCGATTCCCGGTCACCGTAGGCGCGGGCTTGCGGATGGTGAGCAATGGGTAGCTCGCCGTCCGATAAGGAGCAGGCCCGGGTCGACGGCGCGTTATGTTCCACGCGCGCCTCAAAGAGATGTCAGCAGCAATGACGGGGTCCACTAGGGCCGATGCCTGCCAGGGTTGCGGGAAGTCCGAAAGGGTTACCGTGGCCCCTGGCACAGGCAACTGAAGGAACACGGGTGGGTGTAGTAAGTTAGAGTCTGACACGCCCTTGATTCGCTCTTGTTTTTGAGGCGCCGTGAGCATTCGCGGCACCCATCCTGCACTGACTTTTGAAAGGAAAGAACGTCATGAAGAATAGTGTGCATGATACCATCGGAGAGGTGCGTCATCTCTGCTATAATTTTCATCTTCATTCAGGCATTCTCCAGTAGAAGCTTCTCAACTTTATTCACGTTTTCTACCGTAGAGGCAGTAACCGGGACGCCCAAACGAGTGTCGTATTCAATACTCTCTCTGCCCCTTTTAAATTCACTTGACCACTTTAGAACCGTAGATAACGAAGGTGTAGAATCCTGGTAAACAGCCACCATTTCATCGTGAATAGTTTTTTTACTTTTTCTTTGTTTAATAAGGAATTTAATAACAGCATGATGCTCGATTTTCTTCAACGTTGTCTCGTTAGCCATTCCAGTTGTCCATCACAACTATAGATATGAAATTTTACCTTTATACCCTTGGATAATACCATGAATTAATTAATTAGTAAAATTATCCACATCATTACCTAGTACATCATCCTCATACCAAGAATACATTGAACGCCTTTCGTGTATACGGGTATACGCCATGAGGAATCGCTCTAGGAGGAAATAATAGTGACCTTATTGCTGAAGTTCCTCAGAAAGGTCAGGTGCATAGTAATCGCAACTGGCGTGTGTGTACGACCAGCGGTGCTATTCTATAAAACTATCACCGTGAAAACTTGGGTAAAGTGAGTTTAAAGTGACCTGTCATTCCACCTGATCCTAGGTATTGACAATATTGGCAGATCACTTAAAGCTCACATCACTAAGTCTTCACCATGAGATTTTTACAGAATAGATCTGCTGATGTACGAACGTAAACGAGCCAAAGGGAGTATGTAAGGATCGTAGCAGATGGCATTACCCCCAAGGTTTTTTTTTTGTTTATGGCATCTCGTAATTGGCCTTGAGAGGCCGTCACTACTTAATCGGTCTTTCCTGTGGTGCCTTTGAGCGAACTCATAGCCTCCAGCCAGGGGTACCCTCATGGATAGAAGGCATGTAGTATGTACGCACGGCTACAGATCAAGCTATACATTTCCAGTATAAGCTGATCTCGCATTGTATAGGATTTCCTTACAATGAGAGTTCAGTGTAAACTGGAAAGTATAGCTTGATGTGTAGCCGTGTGTACATAGTATGGTCGTGCCTAGACTGCCTAGCTTTATATATGCACCTGTTTCTGAGAAAAACAAATTTTCTTTCTTTTCTAGCTGTAATCAGTCGTTGAGAAGATACAGTTTGATGTGTCTTGTGTACAGTTTGATTTAAGTTTGATGCCAATGATCTATTTTGACAAGAGAATAAAATTGACGACGTAGCAACGACTTTCCAGAGGGGCAATTCCCGTATTTTTAAGAACGTTCGCATTCTAATCTCAGTCTCAATCTGTCAAAAATGCAATCAATTTACATACATTTTGACAAGTTTTTGACATTGATTGTCGTTGAGATGAGATTGCGACTTGAATTTGAACGTTTTTTAAGTACGAGAATTGGCCTTCTGGTGTTGCTCATGTAATTGCTAAAGCTTTGAAAGCGTTTTCCTAAGAAAGCGGTGAATGGTAATACAATAATGGCTGTCCAATTACACAGGGTTTTTTAACACCTTAATGTCAAATACTGGTAAAAAAGATTTTCATGACAGCCGTTAAGATGTGACGGAACCGCTTACCTAAGAAGCCTAAGGCTACAAGGTACTGAAAACCTGCAGTAAATGCGGAACAACCATTTGGTTGACAGTAAAATGTACAGCTAACGAGGTAAGTACTAAGTAGGTATACATGTCTGCTCCCTATTGTGTTACCACTGTGTAATGTAACACATTTCTCTTACTTTATAGAAAATAGCGACATTTCCCGATAGTTTTGGGATTTCACAAGGGGAATACCAAGTAAATAAAACCACATTTCTATCTTGAAATTTCAGGGAAATTATGGGGGGAATTATTAGGGGGTTTATTCCTAAAAGACAAATGATTATTTCTGAAGAATTATTTCTCTGTCCGTGATTTCCAGAATGTTTGGGCCTAGGTACCTAATATCAGATCCATAAATCTAGTGAGTAAAGAAACCTTATCGCTTATAACTTTGACTTGTAAAGAATTAACAAGTGAGGTCTAAGAAATCCACCTGTAAATAGTTGTGAATAGTCAAAGCATTGAGATAGAAGGCCTATTACTTAATGAAATGAAGAGTATTCCATATGAAGGAGCATAACTATTTAATAATCTACATATATAAAAAGTGTCAGCTCTCTCTCAGCAGTTTTAAGTATTGGCTATCCAAACACGTAATTGAAAACTGCCTTGACTAACGTCCTCCAATGTATGTACTACATATAATGGTTGAGAATTGAACTACTGAAGGAGTGACGGTTACCTATAATAAGTTTACTGAATGTTTCTTGTCTGTTTTCATGTAAGTGGCTTTTTTGTCTTTTATGAGAATAAATTATTTTAAACCTAAATAGCAATATAGCAATATAAATATAGCAATATAAATATAGCAATATAGCAATAGCTAATAGTAAGCATATCTCAGTCTGTCCATTTATTTTAAATACTCGCAACTGGACAAAAGTACGCGAATTTCAAAGAGATTTTATTTAAGACTAAATTATGAAGTAGTGTTATTCTATAAAGCTCCGACTTGACTTCAAGCCTCATCTAAGTGACAGATTGTACTCATTTGTTTTAAAAATGGCGGTCTAACGAATGTCTTTACTTAATAATATAATATATTATCTTTATCTTGTTTACACTATTAAAATACAAAGTCGCTTTTTTTGTACGTAGTCTTACATCTTTTAAACGACGCAACGGATATTAATGCGTCAATAGACAGAGTGATTTAAGAAGAATGTTTTCATGTATAATATATGCATATTATAGTAGAGAAAAGGCGAGACTTTCAAAGATTTGTAATGTGATGTCGTAAAAAACATATTTGTGTGCGCTTACATTGCAAACGCTTACGAAAGCTTACGAGGTAGATCAAAATAATGTACTACAGAATTTTATAAATTTAAAAAGATCTTTGAAAACGTCTGCGATGGTATATGTCTATTAACCATTTTTATCTTTTACATATTACAAAAAAATAATGGATCATTTAAGAAGCTATTTTAAACAAAACTGTTTTTTTTTTAAACGTTGACCCGCAATAGGAATTTCTCCTGTATCGTGCGTGGGTGGCGTTTACAAACATTGAAACTCACATACACATACAGCCAGACCCGTAACAACTACTTGCAGGTCATACAAATATTTGTTCCGTGCGGGAATCGAACCCGCGACACGTAACGCAGCAGTCAATCGCTTAACCACTGCGCCAACCGTGCCATCGTAGTATTATTCCTTATCTGATTAAAAACGTTAGATACGTTGTGCGTTTAATGTAGATCAAAATTGCCCTGTACAGCATATTATTAAAATGAATATCTTATTTTAGATCAGATATTTATTTACTTATTAACTCATCATCACTATCATTACAGGAATCTCCTAATTCCATAGTGTGGCCATAATTACACTTTCTTTTTTTTTTACTTTCTTTTATTGTTTTTTTTTCTTTTAAAATGCGGGGGCAGAGTGGCCGTTCGGGCCGCTGTAGTTTATTTGTATATAAAGATATCCTGTAGTATAGTCTAATCATCATCAGAATAATAATATTATGAACCCGTGCGAAGCCAGGACGGGTCACTTACCTAGTATAAAACAAAATCGTTGTCAGCCTCGGTCCTGCCTCCTGTCCTTTTGTACGCTTAGATCTTTTAAACGTCGCAACGGTTTGATGCGGTTTTCACCATCAGCTAGAAAGTTTTCACGGGAGGTTTACGTTATCTTTTCATGCGTAAACCACTGAACGGATTACGCATGAATTTGGCAAGAAGATAGATGTCCCAGTAGCACGTTCCTGTGCGATAATTTCTGACACCCACGCGGGCGAAGCCTCGGGCAGAAGCTCGTATAATAATAATAAAAAAAGAAAAGATTAGATTTTTTGTATGTTTGTATGTTACGCTTTCACGCTGAAACGACTGAACGGATTTGAATTAAATTTGGCACATATGGGTATACCATGATCTGGATGAGGACAAAGGATACGTTTTATTCCGATATTTTCGCGGGATCGAGACTTATGCGGGTGCAGCTAGTAGTAAATAATATTAAAATACAAAACGAAACGTAAACGAAACATACCTACTTAATCGTTTTTGTACAGTACCTGCCTAGCGACTTCACAAGCAGTAGCATCAAACAAAAACAACCTCCCAGTAAATACTGCAACTGAAGTTAAAAATACAATAAACTAAATCTCAAAGAAAATCGAATTGGAAGTCGGGAACATTTTAATTTAACGAATGGCAAGTTCTGCCAACTTGAGCGGGAAACGTATAAACAGAGCGAGACGTTGTTTAGACAAAAGATAAAAGATAAGGGAAGGAACTTGTAAGCTGGTTGTTTCTCGCGATAACGTTTTACGCAGCTCTCTCCTCGACCCAATATAAGTTTCAGTCCTATCTTGGATGAGAGAGGCGACACAGTTAGCGGGAAGCGATGTTTCGTACTAGGCGTAAAATAATAATAATGTGTATGTATATGCTGAAAAGTCTAAATCAAAAGTCAATTATTCAAACAAGGCTGAGAATCAGCACTTTTTGAACATCAAAATCACATAAGACAGTCCTCCAAAACGCCCGCCCTTCACTACTTTCTAGTGCTTTAGCTGGGAAGAAGGAGTGGCGCAACAAACTCCCCAGCAGCACAGCTGTGTGTTCAGTTAGAACTGGATTCTATACAGTCGTAAGTAATTAACATTACGAAACACAAAACATTAAATAAAATTATTCGCCATAATGTCAGCTTGCACATTCCAAAAGTAATTTATTCAAATTTGGCTGAGAATCAGCACTTTTTGAACGTCAAAATACATAAGACAGTTCTCCAAAACGCCCCCCACTTCCTTGTATTTTAGCTTCCTAGTGCATTCTAATTACAAATTAATGTATCCTGGCTTGCATCGAACGACTGCTGCGTAACTGCTGTGCCACAAACAGCTGTTACGAAGCAGACGTTCGACCGGAGGAGAGATAGGTAATAATCTATACTAAGATTATAAAGAGGTATTTGTTTGTATGTACGGGGTCACCTCTGGATCTACCGGTCGGATTTGAAAAATTCCTTTTGCATTTGATAACCTTATTCTTGAGGAAGGCTATAGGCTCTTTATCATCACGCTTAGACTCGTAGGCGCCGAGCAAAAAGAAAAAAAGTCAGAAAGAACGCTAAGCGTAAAGTGATAGCGCGGGGATGCGATGCGACGCCGGGGTGGGGCGGGGGAACAAGAAATTTCATGCAGACGAAGTAGCGGACAGAAGCTAGGTTTTTATAAAATGTGATCAGATTCATCAAAGTATATACAAGGTGTTGTTTTGCATCCTCGTCAAATTCGAGGAGATAACTATGCTAATGATTCTCGACACGAATCAATAATAAAATAAGTAGGTATTTATTTTTATTTTTTGTATTTTTCGGAAATCGGCATGTGTAGGGGCCGTGTGATACCGCCCTGTAACTACGCTGTAACTGTAACGCATGCACACAGCGACATAGTCGTACGACACTGCCTACCGCATACGCAACGGGGCGATTTTGTTCTTTGAAAGTGGAGTATTCTGAAATACTGTCAAACTTAAATACCTAAAAAAACAAGTATGTATTAATTATTGAGCAGTATCGTAATTTTATTTGATTATTTATGTCTTTCATAACAGCCTCCTGAAATTTGACGAGGATGTAAAACAACACGTTGTATATAAAGAGAAACAGAACTAGAGCTGATGATACCTATGTGCGATGGTCCTACGACTAACAGATTTAGGTTGACGATTCTTTGCCAGCGCCCCACAGTGTCAACATTGCTGTTAGTTTGGAAGAGTTTAAAAAGCCCCTTCAAAACACAACAGCAGATATTTTATTTGAGTAGGAAAGGTTACGAAAGATGTCATCTCTAAATACTAGTTCCTGATACAATCAATGATCGTCGTTGAGTCGCTCTTTACTTTTGGAGCGAAATTCACTAACGCGGCTTGTGGGAGAAGTAAACTGGTATAAATAGTCACGTAACGAAAAATCGTTATGTCTGAAAAGGTTAGTTCCAAGTGTCAACAGACTGTGTTTCAATACAGAGCTATATAGTATATTTTTTAGCAAGCTAAAAGCAAGCTAAAAAAATTCAATCTTTTGACAGTTGAAACTTGAGACCATATCTGATGGCTCTGTTTTCATACACATTACTCAGCGAAGAAAGGAACTTCTTTCTAATCTGGTTTCACGTGACTTATTCTATTAAACTGTTTTGTGGTTTTTATTTTCAAAATCATCAAATATAAAGTAAAAAATATCTTTAATTTCGGAAGTCGGTGGCAAAATACGAAAATACAAAACCAAAGACACCCCACACTTTGTAGTAGTTTTTTTGAGATCGGTTGTTTTTTTTTTTTTTTTGAAAAAATGTTTATATTTTTCACTTTGTACTTGTAGTACCAATCCGACACAAATTCGTATACCACTACTTCCTATGTAAATAACAGTGGCAGGAAGTTATTATAACATCACCAATATTACACTAAGTGGAATTAACAAAAATAAAAACTAGTAAGCCAAGCTAAATTATTTTTTATGGGACCAAATGGCAACTATTCCACATCGAACAAAAAAGAATCACGTACATCGGATCAGAAATCCTGGCGTAATCGGTGTACTAAAACAACAAAAAAACACCCGAATAGAGAATCTCCTCCTGTTTGAAGTCGGTTAAAAATAGTGCGATATACTTGCAACTTGATCTCATAGTTTCGGTATTTTATTAATCAGTCAATCTATTCGTCTACAAATAAGTAACCGATCTCACTGAAGTTTAGTCAGTAGTGTACACTACACCGTTAAAAAAATTATAATCTGATAACTAATGCTATAATATTATTCTTAAATAATTTTATTATATTCTCTGTGATAATAAGGACTGTACATTGTAGTAATTTGACTTGATCTAACCCAAATAGCTACTTAAAACAGTAAGATCTTAAGCCATTTGAAAATTACAAGCCAATCAGACAAGATCGAATAATTCCCATTAGAACTAGATAAAAAACTTTATCTAGTAATTAACTTTGAACCTAGCTCTGAATCTAATACTTTAAACCTAATTGTAGCCCTCTAAATAACAAGATTACCTAAGTCTGTGGTTTTGCCAAACGTTTTTCCGTTTCAGTGCATGCATATTTCTAATGAGTTTCTGACACTTACCTAATTACCTTTCAAAATTGGTAATTATTCTATTATTATAATTATCTTCTTGTTAGCGACATAGAGAGTAGTTGTCCTTAATAAAATAGACGTCCTGATAACAAAGGACGAAATAGAAAAAATATTTAGCTTTGAAAATAATATAAAAATATCAATAGAATTTGCATAAAAAATATTATTATAATCACGATTATGTTTTTTTTTTATTTTTTTATTCAAATTAGGCTGAGAATCAGCACTTTTTGAACGTCAAAATCACATAAGACAGTCCCCCCAAAACGCCCACCCTTCACCACTTCCTAGTGCTTTAGCTGGGAAGAAGAAGTGGCGGAACAAACTCCCCAGCAGCACTGCTGTCTGTTCAGTTAGAAGAACTGGATTCTATATAGTAATAAGTAATTAACATAACGAAACACAAAAATATTAAAATTATTTGCCATAATGTCAGCTAGCACACGCCAATATTTAAAACTATACTCAAGCAGAAGTAAATAATTTGAAAAACAAAAACGCAAACAGAACTTAATACATAATAAAAAGCCTCCTGGCATAAAGGGCGTGCCCGCTTACATATGCAATGCTGCATTATGTTTATATGTATATAGCTGTAACTTGTAGCCACAAATGATAAACTAGGACCTTCGAAGTAAAATAAAGAAACATTAATTACTAATAACAATAACAAAACCATAGTCAGCAAGATGACCTGTCACCACAAGCAGCACCCGTTCACGAGCATAACGCAAAGATCAGCCATTACCCCCCTCGCCATATTTGAGGGAAGGAGGCAACCCGACCCCCGACGCTACCGCAAGCATTGACATCTAAGGGAGCATGACGAACTTGCTGCCGGTTGCTCAAAAGAATAATATGATCAACTGTCGAGGTCGCTAGCTAACCATATATTGCAATACAACTCATTAAAAAACATTGAAATGAGTAGATTATGTCAATAATAAATAAAAATTAAATTAAACTAAACTGACTAATATAGTCAATGATTGTAAATGAAAAGATTGTAAGTGTAATGCTTGGTCAATCCCTAGCATCAGTGGGATGACACTGACAGCTCACTTCACCTAAGTTTTCACGGTGGGATGGTTACAGAATCGCACTGCTGCTCCAACAAACAAACAACACTGCACCAAATATGCATCAAGTCATCTTAGATTCCCGAAATCCGGAACACTTAACACAAGAGCTACATGGCAAACCAGCAAGTTTAATTTATACGAGTATGCCAGCCATGATCCGACGAAGATTATGCAAGTTTGCAAATAGTTGACGGGCTATGCACTTACTCCGTAACTTTGAGTAATTGAAAACTGTCCAAGTTCGCCGGTCCTGAGCCTTAACACTTGAGTGCATTCACTGGTAACACAAATATTGGAGTTAACTCGTTTATATTGTGTGGGAAGGTTTGGAGGGCCGGCAGTGTACCTGTTAGATAGTATTCATTTTGACCGTAGGGCTAAATTATGCAAAGATTTCTCCTATACAGGCACGAGCATAAATACCTTACATTCGGTTACATCGGTTGGCGCAGTGGGTAAGCGATTGAGTGCTGCGCTGCGTGTCACGGTTTCGATTCCTGTACGGAACAAATATTTGTATGACCTACAAGGGCTACAAGGAGTTGTTTCGGGTCTGGCTGTTTGTGTATGTGAGTTTATTAAATGTTTGTATACGCACCCACAATACAGGAGAAATTTACGAATGAGGCAAAGTTTAAAAAAAAAAAAAATACGCGAAATTCAAAAGCGATTTTCTTCTAAAGTTTTGATAGAAATTTATGTCGGTGCGAGCTTAGTAAGTTAGTTCGAAACCATAGTATTTTGAAATAGGATTTTTCTCAAAGTTTCAATCGGTATTTCACAATCTAAGAAAGTCTCTTTTGAATTTTGCGTAAGCGTAAGGTTGCTCGTGACCGTACAACGCTACAGGGTTCTTTTGGCGAGTGGGCAAAATCAGAGCTAACGCCGCCATCTTGATTTGTCAATACAATTTCTGTGGCAATGTGGCAAAACAAATGCTCCCCTTTCAATATCATTCAGATGCCAAAACATCCTTGTAGTGCTCTAGTTGACTATGTCACTACATACTAAGGGCCGGTTTTGTGATCCGTAGTTAACTCAACCATTACTTAAAAATTAAAATTTCTGCAAAATGTGTTGATCAAATCAACAAATTTTGCCAAATTATTACCATTAACTCAATCATTAGTTAAAAATAGTAATTATGGCTATGTTTTGGCTAAATGTGTTGATCAAATCAACAGATTTTGCCAAAATTGAACCAATACTTTAAAATTTTAACTACTGTTTGAGTTAACTACGTATCAAAAAAATGGAGCTTAGTGTGAATATTTTTTTTTCCTTTATTTCCTTGAACAAAGGAAAAGTAGTCGTGCTCGGTTTTCCACGTAATAATTATAATTTGCATGTGGTTAACGACCACTGCGCTATCAACCGACATTATAATGCCAAAACACACGTTGGTATGGTCATAATGAAAAATAAAGATGCTTTGAAAAATCAATTGTCAAATGCATGACAATATTACAGTGAGGCCATCAGTTTCTCCTTAATTAATTAATATTGTGCAGGAATATTCCGCTTACATACCTATCTATTCTTTGTTTAAATATCCACAAAAAAAAAACAAACAAGAGTGGAATGAAAAAGCAAATTAAAACAACATTTTTAATATCAAAATATAAATCATTCTGTGTACATTGAGGTATGTATATAATAGAGAATAACATTGAGAAATGGAAGTTAGAATAATAATAAACAATTAGGTCTTGAAGAAATTACTGTACTAATGTTTGTATGTTTAGATATTCCAGTACTTTTTAAAAAATAAAAAATTACGTTATATATTTTTTGAACCAATATTACGTAATGAAGCATTCAATTTTGGATAAAATAAAAAAACAAACCTCATGGCTTTGCGTAACTACACAATGGGTACTTGTATACATTTAAAAAAGAATAACATTCAATAGTATCAAAATAAAAATACATTAAACCCGTGGTTTCTGCGAGCCTAGTGAATCAATCGTTTATTTCATATTTTTTAATAGGCTTTGAGCAGATTTTTCAATAGTCTGATAACTTTTATCGGAGGAAAAAATATTGTGGTTTGACAGCTTTTGTATAGAAAATTTATGTCAAACTGTCAGATTTATTCCACAGTTATAAGCAGTGACCGGATAATCGGGCGCTTATAAACTTAAAATTCTTCCCACGAAATAATAATATGGACATTCCTTTCAGAATAAATAAGTAATCCCGGGTTTCCGGGATTGAACAATTTTGTAAAAACAAAGTTAATGAAATTATAGCAGCGGTTATTTTGATTTAGTATCTTTATTTTATTCAAAACAAATGGTATTCCATTTGTTTTGAATAAAAAATTGTTTTGAATTTGTTTTTTATTGATGTTTCAATAACAAATTATATTCACAACGTGGCCAAGTAGTAAAAATTTATTTATATTTCTAACAGATTATGATTAGTGATCGAATCGACTAATGTATTGTATTTTATACGAACAGAAGACTAAATTTTTTTTTTTTCACAACGAGTTCTAACTATATTTTGTATGCAGGTAACATTTTGAGCAATCTCAGGAATTTCAAACGATTCCGGGATCTAGGATTCTGAAAGGCATGTCCGTATTATTATTTCGTGAGAATAAAAGTGATGTTCAGGTATATTAGCGCCTCATTATCCGATCACTGGTTATAAGTTATCTGACTATTGAAAAATCAGCCCTTAAGGACGGTTTTTTAATCGCCCGTTAACTTTTATTCGACGAAAAGTTTTTAATTTTGACAGCTTTTGTTAGGACAATCTATCAAAACGTCACATTTATTCTTCAGGTAAAAGTTATCTAATGATAGAAAAATCGGCTCTTATGAAAACCAGTAGCCTATCTATGTAACTCACTCCCAATGACCACCGCTTTCATTTAAAAAATATCTATCGCACCATAATTATGTTAAAGGGGCTCGTGGCTAAATGATAACGGCCGCACGGGTCGATCTAAACTAAAGCTACGCTTGCCGCGATCGGTTCGTGGATGGGTGACCATCCATAACATATCAGAAGTTCAAGACCCCTCCGTGCTTCGGAAAGCACATGTCTTATGTATATATGTATTTATTGTATATATAATTGGTACACCACTGACTCCCTGCAGTATTGTCTCTCCTTCTCCCTTTAATCCATCCAAAGGTTGTCTGTAAAAGATCGCTTTTAGCGATAAGACCGCCCATTGTGTCACCCTATGTAAAATTTCTACATTTATGTCTGCAATTTTTTGGTGTACTTAGCGTTTATACCTTATGAGTGGCAACGTCGCAATTTAGTGTCATATTTCGTGGTTTTCAATTTTTATCATTTAATCGGAGCTATATTTTAAAAATCTGTTTAATTAACTTTTTAGAATTACGTGAAAGTGTTTAAAAAGTAAGTAACCGTAATGCTTACAGTTATTTTACAATGAAAATAACGCCCTGCAAGTTTCCAATGTATTATTTGCATATAAATAGATCTGTGAACGCAACGATTTCTTACCTTTTACACAGTTTTCACGTAATTCTAAAAAGTTAATTAAACAGATTTTTTAAATATAGCTCCGATTAAATGATAAAAATTGAAAACCGCTAAATATGACACTAAATTGCGACGTTGCCACTCATAAGGTATAAACGCTCTTAAAGAGTATTCTATTCTATAGCACGTTAAGCCGTTGGTCTCGGATGTCATTCGTAGATCTTTGACAGTAATTGCGGGTAGTCAGAAGCCCAAAAGAGACAATCAGTCTTACCAAGGGGTATCGCGTTACCCAGTACACATGTTAAATACTGGTATTCAGCTGCATTCGGTTAGACTGGAGATCGACCCCAACATTGTAGGTAGTTTTAAAGAGGTTAGGCAGATTGATCGTTCACGACCCAGCATTAGATGTTAATAGACTATCAAAATGAAAGCAATTGTTATTTGGAAGATTACGCAATTAACCCTGCTTGGGTAAACTTATAGCTAGAGGTAACATTATTTTATCTAAAGTCTTACTTAGTTTTCTCCTAAGAATTCGTATCGTATAATTATATTTCATTTCAAGACTCGCTCTCTTATTAATTATCATAATTGTTACAAGAACTCACAACTTTATATTGCAGGCAAATATACTCAAATCATATACGCAGAAGTAGGTAAAAGGACATTAAGTCAGATTGTATTAATCGTATTGATGTGGTAGCGGTATCTACATCGCCACATGTGAACTACGTGACACTGACGTCACGCAAAATCCTGCATCGCGCAAGCAGAATTTACCGCGCAACTAGCATAGATACAACGTCCCGACATCAATCGTCGGGCAGTTGCCTACCAGATACGACACCCGTCTGGTCGGAGGATCCTCCCTTTTCTATGGAGGTATGAGTGAACTTTACACCCTGTTCCTCGTACCTCTATAGATGATTTTATAATATATGAAAACATCATGTCTGTTTTCCGATTACACCCACATTTCGCCAGTTATGTGTAAGTATAATAGGGGGCGAGTCTATTGCCATCAACGGAGCACTAATCTACACCGGTCTGCTACTAAGATTTTTTATTTTATTATTTCAGATGGAAAATCTCAATAACACTTTGCCCGACACGGGAATAGAAGCCTGGACCTCATGCAAGCAGTTGTACTTGCAACCACTAGAACAACAAAGCAGTCGATGATTTTATCATTCGTCAAAACTCGTGTCAAAAAACTGCATTATAATGTTGGAATGTTTGCATAAAATACAGTTAGAGTAATGAAACACACAGAATAAGGCATAACATAGCAAATTCAAGCAGCGTCACATGTCGATACCATTTTTTTTTTGTTAGTTTAAAATGGTTTTGCTCTTGACTCTAGTCTAAGTGGTGACAGAACCAGAGTCGACGATGGATTGAGCTTACCTAGAAGAAGCCTGTGCACTCTCACTTTGAAGAGATTAGGGTTGTATGCGTTCGGAAACACAGACGCAGGTAGAGAGTTCCATTATTTTGCTGTGCGCATTACAAAAGACATTTGGAAACGTTTAGTGCGAATTGGTGGAATAACAACTAGGTAAGGATGGATGTATTATAGAGATAACTTGGACATAACTCGCGAATTGTGGGTATAGGAGGTACTATTCACAGTATACATCCCTGTCGAACCCTTCGGAAGAATACAGGTGTGATGTTGTGAAGAAATCTCATTTTTAACCCCTTGTCTGTCAATCAAACTGATTATATTCGGTAACAATAGAAAAGTAATTGTGTCTCATTAGCGACGGTTGAGCTCTTATGTAACATAATTTTGCTTTAATGTCTTATCACGTAAATATATGGGTATGTACATTATGAGCTAAGTTTATGTATAATACAGTAAAAGGAAGAAAAAAATATGATGCTTCTTCAATTCGGCGCTAAAACCATAATTTCTTAACACTGAAATGTCAACGTATTTATTGCACTGGCTGTATCTTACCAAACTAATATTCAATTTCGAACCCTATCTTTCTGGCGTTAAGGAATAAATTGTATTTTTTTTATTTGGCGTACAAATGTACAGACATCCATATCTAGACCTTATAATTTAGGCAGTAAAAAAATGGACGCCGTTCCCGGATACCTTCGCGAAAAATTATGTTATTTTTATATACATTTTATAGCAATACCTTACTGGTTAGTGATACTGATCTAATATTTATATATCACCGTCAGAAATACATAATATAAAATTGGAAACATAATAATTATTCTTAATTTCTACGTTTTATAAACGTACAAAAATACAAAATCTAGTTACTTGCCTAACTTACAAATAAAATATTTACAAATTACCTAAAACCATGAATAATTGAGCCTGTTTGGTTCTCAAAAATATATTGGCGCAATACCCCAACTCAATAAAGTCCTGAATTGCGTAACACATTTTTTATCACAATCCGAATAATTTTGAAGTAAATTCATTATTCATTACTTCATAATGTTTGAAAATTTCGTTTGCTCAACACCTCGCCATGTTATGCCTTAATGTCGAATCGTCAAAATGAGAATTTTCATTGGGATTGTGGGTGTGTTACGTAATTAACCCGCTGGTTCAGTTTTTAGACTTCTACATATTTTAGACTCGACTCTAACATATTTTGTAGAAGTCTGAGAGTGTCTATGCTTGCTATAGAGCATTAGCCGACGACTCATTTAGAACCTCTACGGTACTCTGAATTCCTGAGGGTCTAACTCAACTACCTTTAGCATTTATAGAATCGCTAAAACTGCAAGTTAGAAAATTCTTCATAATTCGTTTTACGTCGGTTTCGATATCCTCACATTCCAGTTTATTTTAAATACCGCATCACTTAGGGGTATTACGCAGATACCAACCTAATTAAACTATAGAAACTCATCTGTGTAAATATCACACATAGATTTCCACTTACACTATAAAACTATTAATAGACCTAAACACTAAGCTACGACTCTAATTTAGTTTGACTAGTGTTTCTTGATGATTCCTCTGATACATCTTTTCTTGCATTGTCACTCAGGACTGGCCGAGCTGAAAACAAAAGAAAAAACATTTTTAATCTCTATTACGATTAAAAGGACTAATATCAAAATAGTTTCTCTTCAGATCATATAATATGATCTGAGGGTTTCTCCCTGTCTGTATAAATATACAGTGACCTTATATTTTTTTGGAAAACTTTTAATATTTTGTTTTCTTTTTCCCTGTTTTTAAATACTGGTTGAAATTATTTTCAGCAAATCAAATCTTTATACTGCTGCAAGCACAATAAGTAAGTAGGTATAATAAATATTTTTAGGCACAATGGCATTACTGAAACTCATGAAAAGTCTCGCTACAATAGTTTTGCTAAAGCTCGAAGAAAAGTACTTTATAAAGATCTTCAATTATGAATGAGCAAATTGATTACATACATTTTTACAGTTCAATAACTTTGTTCTCGTATTTAGATCGCAGTTTCAACTTTGTTAAGGTTGTTATGGAAAAGTTAAAAGTCTGATCATTGATCTGACTACTTTAGTTATTATAACTCAGAGAAATGTTACGAAGATTTATTCTTGAAAGATTTATTTGAAATAGAGATAAATTAAACTGAAAATTAATAGAAACGAATCGAATAAACTGGTTTTTGCAAGTGATCAAATTAACACAAAATTTAGTCAAACGCGATATAACATTACATCAGACAGACAAAAGTAAATGTCAAAGATCCACTAGCAGAAAATAAAGAATACTTTTTTTTGTACTCACCGAACATCCTGAGAAGAATCTTCTCGATCCCATGTAGAGGTGACTCGAAAGTCAAGCATAGAAACATGGCAAGGAAGAATGTCAACACTATGTGCGATATCGCATTCGCCATCTGAAAAAGAAAGACAATTTTAGTTTACCAAGCTTGACAGATTAATATAAAAACTGCTACTACTACACTACAGTCACTTTCAGTCACTCATTCACTCACTCACTTGCTCAATGCTGCTGTCACTTGCTACTATTTTATACCTTGGTTATGAAATAGCTGACGTTGGTTAAAGTGGCCTTATGTCAATTCAAACAAGGTTTGTCTCTTCAGGAATTAATTTTGTGTTTGGGAATCTCATCAAATATGATTTTAGATTCGTCCTATTTTTGTCCTACTCTGCCAATTCACAAATAACTGTGATATCGGGATTGCGTTATTTGTTATGTGATACGCGTTTTTTTTCTTAAATTGTTTCTTTTTTCCCATTTTTTTTTGCTTAAGCATTTTGTTTATCCCACTGCCTCAATATTATGAAAAGCCCACAAGTAAGCTTACAAAAACCTAGCAAGGAAAGTAATTACATCCAAGTTTCCTGTATCTTTTCCTGTTTGAAAATGTCAAATATTCCTTAAGGACACCAAAATAAATCTTTAATCTACTCATTATACGTGTTCAGTCTTTTCAAATTAGTTACAAAAACAACATACGATTTAGTAACACTGGCTAAAGGATCAGTTAATTGTCATCAAAATAATATCTATTAGTCATTTAAATCAAATTTCAAGAACCTAGAATGGTTTGAAAATGAAGATGCAATATTTACTTACATACAAGTTAATCAAAGCCACGTTTCCAGGGTACACGTGGCCGAAAATCGCATAGAACAGAGAGGTTTGGAAGGAAGAGTGGAGGCTTTAATGGGACACAACGCAGGCTACCAAAAATACAGGTCAATCTTACTAAAGCTAAAAGGTACTTAAAATAATACTCACAACAGTGAAGAAGGTGATATGTAGCGGATGTCTCAGCTCACCAACGTAGTACAATTCGATGATTCCGTTCACCAGGTAAGCACAGAACGTCAGTCTTGAGAACGGAGCCAGGAACTTCCACGTCAGTAATTTTCCAAAGAAACCTGAAATAAAAAGGGGTATTTTTATGAACAATTCGATAACATACAAAACCCATAGGTTTCAAATAAATGGGCTTAAAAATTAAAAAGGGATGCCGCAAGGCAGACCAAGTGAAGTTGTTGATCAAGTATGTTAAAGTAGATATTGATAATCAAACAGTTTTCAAGTTAAATTAAGCTGGAAAAAATTTAATAAAAAACATAATTTGAAAGGAATATTTTACCTGCATTGCCAGTAGCACAGGCAATAATCAGCCATCCATTAGCAATACCCCAGGCAAGTTTGTGCAAAGAAATATAGGCAGCGGCCTCTAGCGCGCTGTATTGGTACCACTCTTGATAGAATATAGTTACGGAGAAGGTAGTTACGACACCAAGGACCACGCTGGTGATCCACGCAAAGGTTTTCATCAAAAATGAGAACTGATAGCTGTAAAAATAGTAAAGAATTTTAAGATGTCTTTATAAAAGTAAGGCTGCATGAGGGTCGCACAATTAAGGCACCATCAAGTTTTAAAAATAAAGGTGAAAATCTTAAAAAACTCACTTTTCTGTTTGTACCCGATGCAGAACATATCCAGTTAAAATTCCCATGAAATAAATAATCATCTTCATGTGCGTCTTGATGTAAGCTTCGTTGAAGTAATAGTTAGAAATAATATCAGTGAACTCTCTGTAACAAAAACCATAAAATCAAAATTAGAATAATTTGTTCCTCCTAATGACACTAGTATACCTGGCAATAACACATTTAAAGTTAATGAACAATCAACAAGAATTCAAAATACAAACTTACTTTGCATAAAACAACAGCGTAGGATCCAACTTATCTCTGTAGGTGATTACTGCAGGGCCAATCAAAGAGAGGAGGGTAGCAACTGATAGAAGAATAGGCCCAACTCTGCGCCACCTCCATAGACTGTAGATGAAGATAGGGGCTATGAAGAACAGCTGTGTATCTACGGACAGGTACCAGGATTGGAACATGCACTGAAAGAAAGAAACAAAATGGATAATTATAATAAAAATTGATCGAAGTTTGGTTATTAAATAAAATGACGATCACAATAAAAAAGGCAAATCGCCCATGGAGCCAAACTGTTTGAAGATACAATTTTGTTCATTTGACAGTCTAAACCTATCCATAGCATACTCATACGCTCCATTAACGGATTTCATTAGATTTAATAATAAAATTATGGTTACAAAACACGAGCCAGCAATTTTCTGAGAACTTTGAGCCTAAATGTAATTGTAAAAAGTGTTAATATTCAGTAAAAGAACAACGGCCAAAATATAAGTTTGTTGGCAGCTAACTTCATCAAGTTTAAAACATGCAAAGTCTTTGTCGTCGCTTGTCCGAGGATGTCTAGTGCTTAAAAAGATACGCTCGCAATAAAGTGGAAAGCATTATGAAACTACTGTCGTGAATCCTGGTGAAACTTTTGTTTGACAACTGGAAAGTTGACCCTTATGATCTTCTTTTACACTCAAGCATTACATTGTTAGTTCCTTGTTTTATTAATGTTCCGGAATTTTGTCTACTTGCCTTCTTTTAAGATCATTTTATTTTTTTACGGATAAGTTAACTGTTTTTTTTAAATTTGTGTCCTTTTGGATTTACTGTTTCACTGCAAAGCAAAAGGCCTTTTCCACTTATTCCTTTCTAAATACTTGGTTAACATTGGACAAATCGTATTCACTCTAGGATAAATCATGAATACTGGCCGTTTATTTGTCTTCACAAATTCAAAAAAATTATAAGAGTTCATTTAGAAACCCTCCAACTTACCATTTTATCCGTATTAACATAATTATTGATGTACAGTATATTGGTCCACCAGGACGCCATGCATCTTTCCTGTTCCAACTGCAACCTGTCCTGCCACAGAGGACCTTCCCCCATTTTCGGCAGCCAAGTCATATAGAACAAAATTACCACCAAGTACGCTGGAGTTACTCTGGAAAAAACGAAACAGTCAAGTGTTAAGTAGTTTTACTTTGCATAATATTTAAGAAGATTATTTTTCATCACTGCGTTGCAGCTTTGCATTAAAATTGTCTTAAAGTGTTAGTTAGTAACCATAACTTGATACATTCTGGGCTGTCAGCACCGCTACCAGTCTATCGACTGGCAAATATTATCAATAGCCATGAGGTATCCTCATTTATGGGAGGCCTATACTCAGCTACTCATACTATACAGGGTGGTAGGGACAGCGACGCATAAACTGTAACAATGAATTCAGCTCAAGATTCTAAAACGCTGCGTAGAAATATTTCGTCAGTTATCAATAAAAAAAATCTGCTGTTTGATAGAAAAGCAATACCTACGTCACAATGTATGGAACAGCATTTTTTTAAATATCCTACGAAATATGTCTACACTAGGGGGTTCAGAATCATGTACTGAATCCATGGTAACCGGTTGCGCAACCTGTATAGAAGGTGGAACAAGCTGCTAATGATGATGGTGATAATAATCCTAATACACACAATTTATGTCGTGATAGAAGAAAAAATATCGTAAAAACAACGGTTTTGAAGACAATTCGCATGCTTTCGTCCTTCCACCTGACTGCTCCCAAGAAATTGGTATAATTGAAACCCCAAACCCATTACAAGGTTCAAAAGCCAATATTCTTATCGCCTGTCACGCACGAAGTATCAAAATGTAAATTCTAGGTTTGATAATAAATTCTAGGCACGGGTAAAGTGAGCCATCGATTAAATTTCTCTTCGGTTTGGGGCCTGTCACTTTCGGTTAGACTTGGGTCAGACTTGGTTAATATCTTTCCAGACAGTTTCAGAAGTTTATTTTATCAAACTGAGTTATTTGAAATGTTCGGTGAAATGCCTACTTACCTACCATTTTGCTGGGAAGGAAATCTTAAAAGGGTACAATACAGTTAGACAGTCATTAAAACCTATAGCACCCCTCTGTTTCCGTCGGGGGTTAAAATAAGTATTTTTGTTAAATGCAACGTCAAAGAGGCAATACGAACAGGTTGCTATTGAAATCAAAGAAAAAGCAAGCTAAGCGAGAAATGAGCTGGCTTTTTTAATACTGTACAGAAATGCGTTAAGTTAATAAGGCTTATTCTATACTACAAAGGCTATGACGTTCATTGTGTATGGCAGTTTATTGGGTAAGAGCTTGTTATTTACAAAAAGAGAAAGTAGTTTCGTTTTGATGAAATCCTTGAAGTAGGAGCTTTGTGCAAAGGGATTTTGTGATGTATTTTCAAGTAAAAAGTTCTATGAATTTTGTTTTCGACGAAGGTAATGTTGTTTTTATTAAAATATCAAATTAAGCGCAGTATTTTAGCTACCTTTATCGTCCGGGTCAAATGTTAATCGAGGAACGAAAAGATTGGGATGAATTTGGTGTTCAAATCTAGTTAGATGCGTGAAATAGAGCAATATTTTAGGGATCGTGTTTCTGATGTGTTAAGAGGAATATCCACTATAGTGTAAATAAACACTGCTCGATGAACCGCTAGAAAGCGTTATTCCATAGGTTATAGAATAAAGATTTCTATCAAGTTTAATCAAGTTTGTCAAAATACTTCTTCTGTTGAAGTAGACCATGTCATGATCATAACAAGGCTAGAAAAGGAAATATTTACAACAGAAAATGATATCTTACCTGATATACCGGAAGATCAAGATTGGTAAAACATTGATTTTGCCCCTTCTCTTGTCGAGTTCAACGAGGAACAGTCTTGAGAAGAGGAACGCGCTGAGCATCAAAAAAGTGTCCACTAACAAAGTGTTGTTCAACATGAAGGCATTGACTGGTTGACGGACTAACTGTAAAGAAAGAAAAGAATATTATGACGTTAGATCTATAAATAAATGTGAAGGTAGGTTTGTAGATCACCTAACAATATCATCCAAAATTATGTCCATGAAATATGTCCCTTCGTTAACATTGACGATTTACCAAGAAGACTATTAAAATTCCCTTGAATCAGCTGATTTTCTTAAGTCATTTATATGCATGAGCCGATCATCACACCGCATTACGGTAACTCCTCACTTCATAGTTGAAGCAACTGTACGTGCCAAACCTCCTGAGTTTACGATTAGTTCTCTTAATCTAAGCTGACCTTGAAACAAGCCTAGGCAGTTGTACAACTAAACCTGATTACTGATAAAAGTTACGTGATACTGTATCTGGGAAGCAAGCTCCGAGCATAATTAGAAGCTCTGTGTAAATCCAAATAAACTGTGTAACCTTGACCCCCTCAAGGTCATAAAGCTGGGAGTCAAGCCAGCAAACTTTTTCATACTTTATACAGTGCACACTAGACTTTATGAGGGTAGGGTTGGCAGAATGAATGCTACGGATGAAATAACAAGCCGTCAGATGTCAGCAATCCCTGGTCAATAAGAATCAGTTGCTAAATTAGCCAAATTACTTGTATTCCACCTTTCCTGAACTAGTTTTATAAATTTAATTTTTGCAATGTATTGAGACTTTTCTGGTGATTATTGTTACATTTGCCACTGAGGTTATTGTTGTAGTTTTTAATTTTCTCAATCAATATGAGTTCGGAAAATTCTATCTCGGAAGACTCAAAATAATAACCTCAGTATGCAGCTAGTAATAATATTAGTAATATTGACAGTCCTAGAGAGGAATTTCATTAACAAAAGTTACGTCCCCAGCAACAAAGCCGTATTAAAATATTGACAAAGCTTTAATTTAAGAGAGTGCATAAAGATAACACAAACAATACTGAAATAAAAGTACTGAAACATTACCTCCAGGTTATTAAGTTTATGGTCTGAATTTAATTTACTCGTCGGTTTCTACGTTTAGCGCTCATAGTCGCGGAAAGACTGCTTTGTTACGAGACCAAGTAATTTAAACTTGTTTGTTTTACCCCTTTAGTGTAAAGTTTAGTGTAGTCTTGTCTAGGCTGTTTCTGACTACATGGGGCTTAATCATTTTACTTTGATGTCAAAAAGAGACTGGAATTATTCAAACGGCTACTAATTCATTTAACACAATATTTGTATATGTCATAATCATTACCATAGCAAGCCTGTAGCAGTCCACTGCAGCTGGACATAGGCGTCTCTATGGTAAAATAGTGTAGTCTCAACATACTCAAATGGCACGCCATTTGACTCGATTATCGGCTACTCTCATCCAGCCGCTACCAACCACCCTGTGAAGATCATTACACCACGTAACCTAAGGGCGTTCTACGTTTGATGATCTTTGTAGAAGATGTAACCAACGCTATTGACAAGGAGGACGATCAGTAAGGAGTCTATAAAAATTGAAAGATATATATTTACTCTGTCCCAAGCATCAGCGTCCATGACAGGTCCACTAGCAATAAACATGCAGGCATGGCCAGCAATGATGAAAATCATGGCCAAAGCCTTGATTCCTGAGACGCACTCTAAGCTCAAAGCGTTGTGCTGCTTCGTGGAGATAATTTTCTTCATATTGTTGATCATGGAGAAGCAGATAATCAAGGCGGAGACCAATGACTCTTTTTTATTGCCGTAGTAGATTGTATAGGTTTCATAGAGAGTACTGAAGAATAGGATGGTGACGAATAACAGGATCAGTGACCTGAAATAGAAATAAAGATGAATTAGAATCCACTTATAAATTAACAAAATTCAATTACAATATTTTAGGAATATTTGTTTGGGCAGGGTAAATAGTAGAAACCTAACTCTCAATATTGTTAAAATGATAGAATATTCTCGTCTGAGTGTTTATATAGTGAAATAATTTATTCAGTGAAAGGTTACCGATAGAGTAAGTATCACGCAAAACGATGTTTGTTGCTGGCAGATCACTTAAAAATTCCAAGCCATTTTCAACCTTAAGCCTTCTAATCCCAATTTCGCTGACCCAAAATGGAAACCCTTGGAAAAACCCATCGATACACCAAAATTATTTTATGATGAAACGGTATCATCAAGTATTAATGAAAAAGGAAAGTAATATTATCTTCCCGCGTGTGATCGATCATAATACGTCAAAAGTTACGGCTGTATAGGTTCTGTTGGCTCGGAGAAAATATGTGTGTTCTTAGCAAAGTATATTTACACAAAGAAAACAAATAAAAACAGCAATTGGCGTGATTTTTCTGTTGGAGTACAATTGTTAGTTTTGTTCTTTGGATGCCGAATTGGAAATGTTAGGAGAATTTTGTGGATTGTGTCACATTAGCAGTTAATTTCGGAAATTGAAATCTCTGCGAGTTTTTTTTAAGCATAGTGTGTTGGTAAGCGGAGGGCAGAAATATTTGGCATTGTTAATACTTTTGGCTCAAATTTTATTAATCTTCTGAGTAGAGTTGAGCGACTTATCATTCGCCTGGTTTATTATTAACAATATTTTATTCCATGTGAAGAATCAGCTGGTTCACCGCTCTAAAGAAGCGAACAATACCGCAATTTTATCACTATGTATTATCAAACAAAGTCCCCCCGCCGCGTCTGTCTGTCTGTCTGACCGCGTTTGTCTCTGGAACTACCTGTCGGATTTGAAAAATTGTTTTTGCATTTGATAGCCCAATTTTTGATAAAGGTTAGAAGTTATTTAACATCGCGCTATGACACATAGGAGCCGAGCAAGAAGAAAAACAGCCAGAAAGAACACTAAGCGAAAATGAAATAATGGCGAGGGCGGGCGATGCGCAGCGACGCGGTGGGTGGGTTGCCGAAAAACCACGCGGAAGCAGGCCGAAGCTAGTTATGATTATAAAGTGAACTTGAAAGTTGAAATTTCAACAAATATCAGATGAATTAACTCTTCTGAAATCTACTTCAACAATAGTACATTGTTCACCGAGAGGAGAAAACACCCGAGGTCGGGAATCGCACTTTCTCTCGAGTGATACATAGTGCTTTATACTACACACCTACGAGGAAAATAAAAAACTAAATCTTCAAACAACACACAAATTGAAAATGGCGCCAATGACGTCTGCAATTTTCACATGTTCTTTTTTCAAATTGTTTATCCTGCCGCCGCAGGGTCGCACTGCCAGCCCGACACCATCCAACACACAGCTAGTGGCCAGTGTCATTTTGCGAACTTGGAGATAAAAACTCACTGTAAAAACTTTTTGGCTTTTGATATTTAGGTTACCGGCGTATAGTCTTACCCAAAATTAAAAAAGAAAAACCACGTAAGAAATGGATTTTCATACACTTTTCTCTCCCGCTCAGATGCGTTTTCTCCCCGCATATTTGTTCGATATGCAATGACGTACTTTCTACCGTAAATTTGATAAAGTATCAAGGTACTTTCCAAGCAGGTGTAGTATAAATAATCTTATCGCCTTAGTTGCCTAATACTCCAAATTTGTATCTAAATCTAGTTTCTAATGCCAGTAATCAAAAATATTAACTTCTAAGACTCAAACTATTCCACTAAAAGTAAAGCTAGGCATTAATTAACGTCATTCATCATAATCTAGACGCTTGGTTAGTTAATTACTAGTCTGAAACCTAATTATACCTTATGTCAGGCGAACTTGTGAATAGGGTAAAATTACTAGCTATCGGTTCGACTTGAAAGTCGTAAATTATTTTTACTGTAGGTATAAGCTTAATTCTTTTTTAAGTTAACGTCGCTCTTACTGTTATAGTGTTGCTTTAAGGTAGGTAGGTGTAATTATAATATTATGCTTGCAAATCATATTAAAAGAATAATCGGAAACTGTAAAAAAATACGTAACGATTTTCCCGCTTTTTTGTTTTGTAATATAATTATCAGAGTGAATGTCAGACCTTTTTTTTTTTTGAACTTGGGAAATCATCAAGAGGAGGTGAAGAACAAAACCACACTTTTCCATTTAAAACAAAAATGTTTTTTTTTTAGTGGATGTGCAAAATGATGTTAAATTGAATAAAGCAAATAAGTAAATCCTTATCAAAAACACCTCTTTTCTTATATAAATTTTCATTTGAAATAGAGAGTTTCGAACAAAACCACACTTTATACTTTAAAAAAATCAGTCTCCCTTGATTATTTTCAAAAGCTCACTTTATTGGAGTAAAATTCAATGGTATCACAGTGAGTTCATCAAAACCACATAAAAACGTTGAATTTAGAATAAAGGTGTTAAACTTCGAATGCACGGTCTTTTTGCTAAATAGTTTATGGTTGTTTTATTTGTCTTAAGTGTGGCAACATTTTTTATGTTAATTGACGTTTTAACTTCTATTCTATTCTATTTTTATGGTTTGATTTATTTTTATATTTTGACGTTTTAACTTACTTTTCAAGTTGTCAAAACTATCAAGTTGTCAAAGTTTTTCGGATTAGAACTTTTTTTAGAACGCTTTTGCAGAAGTCTTTATCAAAACCACACTTTTCCAAAAATGTTTAATCAAAACATCACATTTCCAAATTTAATTTCAAAATCTTAGCTAACATTTTTATAAGTCATTTGGTACATCAGATTGACTGAAACACTACTTACTTTATATGACAAAACTAAAACAAAGTGCAGATGTTGTAGTCAGTTAGTTATTTACATTTTACTGTTTTCTCCAAAATCAGAAAAAGTGGAAAAGTGAGGTTTTGTTCTTCACCTCCTGTCTTGTCTTCTTCTTTGTCTCGCTCTGGGCAGAGCGGGAGGGGGTGTCGGACTCTTACTGACTAAAACCTACCCGTGTTCCTTCAGTTAGACCTAGCAGATTAGAAACGAAAAAAAAAGGAGACGTTTATTTGCAGTAAACATGACGCAGAGAACGAAAACATACACAAAATAGAACAAGTTGGGGAAAATATGCGTCACATCCACGCAAAACGGGCATCGCTCAGTAATGCTACGACCCTATGCGAAACAGAGCCCCAGCGCTGGATTTTAGCGACACCCGAACCATACATATCTACTTCTATGTCTGCTATGTTCTTAACCTTTATGTCACTAATACTCGTAATATGACCGAATTTTTTTTTAAACGTTGCCCCACACTAGGAATTTCTCCTGTATCGTGGGTGCGTTTACAAACATTTAAACTCACATACACAAACAGCCAGACCCGGAACAACTACTTGCAGGTCATACAAATATTTGTTCCGTGCGGGGGTCGAACTCGCGACACGTAACGCAGCAGTCAATCGCTTAACCACTGCGCCAACCGTTCATAAGAAACCGTAGCTGACACAAGGACATGTAAAAGTGACGTTACCCTAGAATAAAAGGTGCTACTGAAAACAAATGAAGGAGAAACAATACGATTTTCGTCTTTTGTTAAATATTTTCAGTTAATTGAATGGAAGTATAAATTCTTCCCTCCATTTTCGGACCCCAAAAGTAACCCAACATAATAATTGGTACCCAGCACAAAGTCGCCTCGATTATGTCGTCCAATGTCATCCCAACCCATACTAAATCATGGGAAAATGGAAGAAATATAGAGGTGGGTAGTAACCTGTCTGATTTATTAGCTGTGGCCTGCCCTAGTGGAATGTGGACTTTAGAGAAAAATCTTCTAATCTCTCTATTGTTGCCCGGCGTAAGTTTTTGCGGAAAAATCTGTCGTTTCTGTAGATTTATAGTCGGACTTTTGTTTTAATTTAGAATTTTAGTTGTGCTTGGTACTTACTGGTTCAGTGATATCGGTATTTATGAATGGGCTACCCAAACGTTGGATTTTTTTTCATGAATTATAATCTGCGATAGTAAGAAAGTGATTAGTGAATCAGATGTATTATTAATTTATGATAACCTAACTGAAGCCCGCGGCCTCGCCGGCATGGATCACAGAAATTATCCCACGGAAACGTATTACCGGGACAAAAAGTAGCCTACGTTACTCCTTAGAACATCAGCTATCCGGCACAAACAGACAGACAAACCAAAAAATAAAAAAATTGTTCATAAATACCGTATATACTTTCATTTTGAATTGAATTTGAATCAATAAAATGTAATCAATTTGAATTTAGTAAAAAGCTGTTATTTTGACATTACATACAGACACATGAAATTTTTTATTTGTATAGAGTAGAGATATAAGATTACCGATTCATACAATAGTATTCCTCCACAATCAAGAATCATCTTCTCAATAATCCGTGCCACTAGCATGTACATTCGCGGCACAAGGCATACATTTAAACCAATACCCAAGTTCGGCTTCGACGATGGAGCAGCCCTACCTAGGCGAGACTGATGTGGATGCGGCCGACGAACTGACAAGACGTTGATTGCAATAAATAACGATGGATAAATGATCTTATTTTATTAGTTCATTAATCAACAATTTGACAGTATTATATTCGTAGTTATAGATTTTTTTGTATCGTATTTTATTAATGATATAGATTGGAATTTGAAATAGTATTCCTCCACAATTATAGCTACAACCGACGAACTGACAAGACGTCGAATACATTCAATAACGATAGAGAAATGAGCATATTTTATTAGTTAATTAATCAAAAATTTGATAGTACTATAGTAATAGAATATTTTGTATCGAATTTTATTAATGAATACAGACTGAAATTTAAAATAGTATTCCTCCACAATTATAGTTACAAAATATATAATATAAATGTACGACCCTTTTGCCTATAGGAACATCATATATTTTAGTTGACAACTTTTCCATGCAATAGCTAGTTTAAATAAAGTAACTCCCATACCAATAGTTATTCATACCTATTCATGCTCTCATCCCTTAAATTGTTAATTATTGCTGCATACTTACAAATAAGCCACATCCAACGAAGTAATAGTCAGTGGTCGTCTCGTATAGCAGTCCCTCTCGTTAACTTCCACTCCTGTAGTATTACTGACAGTATGGGCCAGGACACTGCTGACGAAGCCAGCCACTGATTTAGCATTGCAGGCGCTCGGCACGCAGACTGCCCAGCGTAGGGTCTCGCCGCGACCAGTGCGAGTCTGAAAGGGAGTTCAAAATTAGAATAGCTTTTAAACGCGCTTGTGGCTAGTATCAGCCGCGTGGATGGATCGGTCTATGTGGTTAAGCAACGGTAACCGCGGTGAGTTTGAAAATGGGTGACCGTTTCAAACTCAAACTCAAAGCATTTATTTCAATTAAACCATTTACAGGCACTTTTGAATTGTCAAGTGGTCGGTCAGTCAGAAATATGAAGCTAGTTGCCCATTCCAAAGCGTAGTAGGTACCTATGGAGAAGAACGGGCAAGAAACTCCATGGACACTTTTAAATTATATTGTTACATAAATATTAGTTACATCATTAATGTTGAATATAGGTATCATTATATGTGAGAACGATGTAAATAAGACGTACACGTTGAGTGTCCAGAGTACTTGTTTAATAATTGACAGCCGAGTTGAGTTGTCAAAATGCAAGGTGCACTTAACAATCATCAAAGTTTACCCACATCACATGCAGTAGGAACTGACAAACGCGGTGCTAAAGTGCTGCTAATGGTTAGTTATCTAACAAAATGTGTCGACTTAATTTAATACTCCAAACTTAGGTAGGTACTAGTCCTAAATTATTTAGTAACAAGAGTTTAAAAGGAGCCATGTGGTGAGCACTACGTTTCGACAGATCGGTTAGCTATTTAGGCGTGTTTTTGACTTCTTAGCCAAATTCCGAACGGTTCGTGTAACAGTCACTTAATTTATGTACTTCCTATGTAAATGTTTAAACTAAAATGCCTTTGTCTAACTCGTTACACGACAGCCGTTAAACTAAGTTTAATGATAAACATTACTGTTACATATGACTAGTTTACGATGTAATAAAATGAAACTAACAATGACCACAATAATTAAAGCCTGTTTATAATTTTACTGGATGTTTTATAGCAACTTTGGGGCATATTTTTTCGTAACTGTAAGTACCTATACTGTACTGCACGCAACATCACATAAGTCGACTTTTGATTGTTCCGTTTTTTAGCCAATCACCCGTTTTTTGTCGTTGCTTTTTTGAGCTTATCCGAAATTGCACACATGACCTAAAATTATAGTTATATGCTCGGATATTTATATTTTTCTTTGCTCATGAAGCAACACTATTAAAATAATATTCGGGAACTGTACTATCGAGGAAGTTCATATCTATGCACCTTTAGGACTATTTTTCCCTGTAGCGCTCGGGCGCTAACAGTAACTAACGTAAAACAGATGCGGTCATCGTGTTCACGGGACTTTGTTCTAAAACTGCTTAGATATGAACTTCCTCGATAGTACATTCATGGACATTGTTACGGCTGCTGCCACTGTGTAGTGTGTATGGAAAGGCTTCTTATAAATGGATTGGGCTGGTACAATTTGGTAGTTACAAGGTCTGATCTGAATCATTTTGTCTGATGAAATTATAATGAGTGACGTCAAGAAATGAAGCCGCGGGCACGGCCGGCATGGCTACGCAGGCACGGAAGTCCTGCCGTAATCTAGGCGATGGATGGCGAGCCCGAAACAGGCATCGTCGGACACAAAATCAGTACCAGTACACTTCTCTTTTTTGAAAATTGTACAAGGCTGATTTTGAGGATCTCACCATGATCTAATAATATACATAAATAATAAGTGTCAAAAGTAACACATTCTGGTTATTAGTAGACTTTAAAAATTTATGAATTTTGTTTAACACAATTAATTATCTTTCTTGCAGTGTTTCAATAGACTTGTCAACGTGTGAAACTTAGCAGCTAGTCTTTGACATTATTTACTTGTCTTTGTAAACTTTGCACTACTAAGAAATAATATTTATATTTTTTTGTTTATGGTGCAATAGCTTAAAAAGAATAGGTACTTACTGAGACCATTTGCGTCACTGACCTCTA
The DNA here is from genome assembly GCA_937001585.2 of Brachylomia viminalis. Lineage (NCBI taxonomy): Eukaryota > Metazoa > Arthropoda > Insecta > Lepidoptera > Noctuidae > Brachylomia > Brachylomia viminalis. The sequence continues at coordinate 21,099,057 of OW443299.2, forward strand.
TTAAAGTACGCTGGACTGGCTATCCCATACAAAATGACAGCTATTTGCTGTGCCGATTCAAAGCGCCCCCAGTGACAGACGTGAGAGTTCCGAGAACTAATAAGATTGCAAATGGCCGTTGTTTGTTGATTTTACGCTAAGTGTCTCTGCGGAATAAAAAGTTTTCTAAAGTGTTTACTGTGATTGTGATATAAATTAAAGTGTTATAAAATAGTGACAGTGATTGTATCATAGCTTGTATTGTTCGTCCAACATGAAATCGTGCGTATATTGTAAAACACGATACGAAAAGGGCAGTGGTGTCAGTTTTCACAAGTAAGTGAATCTAAAACATAAATACTTATTAGAAAACCGCTTAAAACAGTGTATTCTTACAATAATATACGTAAACTATTCGAGTTTACGGGATTTTACGAACATTTTTATAACCAATAACTTTTGTTAGGGATGTCAAAATTCATATCGATACTTTCGTAATATTATGATGTAAAACAAAAGTCATGCTCATCATTGTTAAAATAATGATACGCACATTATAATGATCTCTAATAATAGCAAAACACTTCATGGTTTATTATTAGAGTCAATAACAAATAATTTAACACTTATGATTCATAATTCTCATTAAGTGTTCTATATAATTATAGATATAATATGTATATAATTTATAATTTTTTACCCATACCTACTATAATGTTTCCTTTAATTACAGGTTCCCCTCCGATTACACTCTCAAACTTTGGTTAAAAAATATGAAGGTTGTCAACTGGACTCCGACAATGAATCATTATCTGTGTTCTAAACACTTCACGGAAGCCTGTTTCTTAAAACATCAGTCACGGACTACGTTGAAAAAATGGCTCGACAGTAATTTTTAATTTAATAAAATATGTGATTTGAGAATGCTTTTTTTATTTCCCTGTCTCCCCCCTCCCCTGCGGTAATTAAGTTGTTACAAGTTAATTACCGTAATTACAGACCTAATAGAAAGTTATTGTGTCTCTTATCACATGGCAACATGCGGTATCTGACTAGTAATAATATCTTATTGTGCACTCTTTATAGGAAGGGATTATCTTATTAATTACTATTTCTATCTTAGTAATTTACTATTTTACAGAATTTTTATATTTATTGATCCTATAGTGAACTGTTATCCGATTAAGGAGAACAAGGAAGGAAGGGGTCAACCGGACATGTGATACTTATTATTACAGTCCATAAACAGTACTAGATACTGCTATTTCAAGTTATGTTTTCTACGTAAAATATCTGTTTATTACGACTATCTATAGTTCATTAGTTAGGTACTCAACTAGTGCAGACATGTCTTTTTATCTGTGTTTTAGTAACATATAACAAAATATATGCCTATATTGTTTTAAATCAATTTATTATCTACAATTTTAGTAAATCTTAAAATATGTTATAAATAGTATTTCACGTTTTTAAAAACATATTACGTTTAAAAGACAACACGAATGTTACATGTTAATAAGTACCTAAACCAATTTAATTTATAGGAAATCTGTAACTATTGTTACAGATTTCCTATAAATTAAATTGGTTTATTGCGTTGGTAATATTTCTATCATTGTGGTCGATATCAGAAAAGTTTTTATCGATAACAAACCTTTTGTTATACATCACTAGTATTAGTTCCATTCCCCCACACTGCTGCCGTCAGCGCCAAAATGGCGATTTTCAAATAGGCACATGAAATTGATAGCGATAGCCAGTCCAGCGTACTTTAATAGAGGTCAGTGATTTGCGTGTAATGTTAGGTGTGGTATACACTTGTTCGGGACGAAACATTCAATTTGGCAGTATTTGTTGTATAACATCATTCGGCTCGTGCCGATCGGCAAACTCCGGACAGCATCAACCCTCGCTGAATCATGTTCGGGGCGGTTCGACACCACATCTAAATGTATTCGATTTTCTTGGCCGGCTGTGCTAAATCACGCCGAGCCAAACAAATATGTAGCACCCCTAAAGCCGTACAATATCATTCAATAAGTTGAGGATATCATTACAGTGTGCAGACTTAGAATGTTACCACTTTGAACTTTGTAGTAGTGTAGTAAGAGCATTGTGTCATTACATACGCTCCCAGTGAGTACAACTCTATAGATTCCACAAGTCCTTTAGGGAGACCTAAAGGACTTGTGGAATCTATAGAGTTATTTATTGTATTATTGGTTGTCTAATCGATCATGATGGCAAAAGCCATCACTTGAAAACCAAATACAAGTGACGTAGGTACCATGCGTCACAGTGAACAAAGTTAATTTTATCGATACCAAATTTTGTGAGTCTTTGCCAAGTGTAGAAGACCATATTTTGTGGTGAAAAAAAGTCCTAATCGGAATTGAGGTAGGTAGGCTGCAACAAGTCTTTCTGGGAAAATTTAGAAGATATTGTACTAAGATCAAGCCGTCTACTGCTGAGACACGATCGATGTGTTTAGAATAAAAAGAAACCACATTCACCGAATTTTCTAAAACATCCATAATATTAATATAAAAAATAATTAAAAACCTTTTCACGCCTAAACCACTAAACATGGTCGTTACAAAATTTGACAGATAGGTAGGTAGCCTGGATCTTGGAGAATGACATATAGGTAGACTGGAGAATGACATAACATCCCGGATATATATTTGTATTAAAAATAATGAAATACAAAATAGATGCAGATGAAGGCGTGGGTGACAGCTAAACCCGTCTAAGTATGACAATGCAAATTCTGCTCCAATAAGTCCCAGGTACATACACGAAACTAGTTAAGTCACACACACAGCCTGAAGACAAGTAAGTCTTTACTATGACATCGTTAAGTAGAATTAGTGGGATTACCGAAAGAGCCTTATCACTAAGTTCTAAACATAATGCTCTGTTCCACTGAACTTGTGCTGCATAGTTACCGTTTTGAAGTTCCTACACTTTGTGTGTTTTGGTAGTAGATAATTTGCAGAGTGTTTTAATGACGTAAATTTTATGTAGGAAGAGAATGTTTGAAGTCATTGTTTTAATTCAATAGTATTTGCAAATCACGAATTATTTAACAAAATTGCTCTTCATCTATATGATAAAGATAGAAAGCTGAAAAAAAACATATTCACAAATAATTATAAATCAGATCTTTCAATACATCTTGTTAAAGCTTTGGTGCTATAAAAAAGTCGAATGCCATTTTAGGGGTAAAAACAATAATTGATAAACAGCAAAAATGCAGGTTATCATACCCTTTTTTTTGTCATACCTGCGGTGTAAAGTTTAGAAAGAGATGCAAGAAGAATAAAATAATTACCTTGTTAAGTTCATGCTTCTGTCTCCACTTAATAGTAGCCAAGCAGTATTGTCCCTCTATGGTGACTCCATTATACCCAGGGTCTTCGATCGCCACACACTCGTCGAAATTACCCAGATGGTACGAAGACCCGAAGAGCAGACCCTGTGGGGACTTCGCGGATGCATCGAACACTGGAAAGAGAGAAAAGATAAGTTAATCATTGAGTTTGTAAAAATCAGGTAGGAAGATAACTGAGAACTAAAGCTGATTTGGCATGTGATAAGTTCTTTCTTCTTCTTAACTTTTTTAAAAAACGTTGCCCCACACTAGGAATTTCTCCTGTATCGGGGGTGCGTTTACAAACATTTAAACTCACATACACAAATAGCCAGACCCGGAACAACTACTTGCAGGTCATACAAATACACAACAACATAGTTGAAACAACAAAACAAGTTGCACCGTCTAAATAGTGTCTAAACGGTTGCATATTAGAAAATCAAAACTTTCCTGAGCAAATTTCAAAAGATCAACGTACATATCAACAAAGTTTAAAATAATCAAAAGTTCAGCTGACCAAAGTCTGGAATATCAATGTTTAAATTATTTATTACACTATTGACCAAATCGTTTAAAGGTCAAAATGGATTAAGTAGATTAAGGAAAAGTCTAAACGAAGCAAGTCATTTGTCGCTTCAATTTGTTGCTTCAAGAAATTTGCATCATGTGAATGGGGCTTTATGTACCGAGATATAGGTGAGTAGAATGTTTTAAGCCCTTGATTTTTTTCAAATAAAATTTATAAGAAATAATAAATAATCTTTTATTTATTATCAAAAAAAAAGCCAAATACAATTTGTCCATCTCAATCAAAGAAAAACGCCATTATTATGAAGTACAACGTGCATTATTTGAGACAGAATGAACGTCTGTGTCTCTGCTAGTATAAACTGTGTTACAGACACAGAAATAAAATATCGACGTCTAATAAACGCATGCAAATCTTCTTTCATCGCAGTTTTCTGGTAAATGTAACTATGACGTGGTCAAAGATAATTAAAATATTTGGTCAATAAAAAGAGTTACAAAGAACAAAGTGTATGGACCGCCATTGAAATACTAGAGCAGCTGTGACATTATTTTTGCCTTCTCATTGGTGATTTTTCTTTCTATAGAACTATAGTTACTTTTGTGTAGCGTCGTGGACGACGGGCCTAAATATTTAGGTATATACATGGTGACAGGTTGCACAGGGGGGGTTCCGGAATTGGTCTTTTAAGAGGAACCGGGACCCTCTATGTGCTGATGGTGATCACCGGGGTGGTTTTAGTGATGTAAAAATTCCACACCCCGACCTCCCCAGAGGTCAGGTGCCTTTTGAAGGTTTCACCCCGAAAACAAACAAAAAGGACTTCGACAAGCAACCTGTTACCATGGATGCAGTTCATGATTCTCGACCAAATTTTTAAACGATGCGTTTTTTTTTATAATTAAAAAAACAACCATTCTGTACGTATAATATGTAAGTCTTCGTTTCTAAAATAAAATTATTATTCTAAAAACGTTGTTGTTGATGTTATAATTGAGCTATTTTAAATGTAAGTCACAGTTCAACCACCTATTTTAGTATGGCTCATAATTCTATGTCAAAATGTGGAAATTACCAAAAGTTTCGGGCTCATTGAAGTACGCAGTGTACCACTTTCAAGGACATATGTCGTGTATGTACGTTTGTAACCGACACACGTCGAAACCTACTACTAGTACCATTTTAGATTGGGTCGTTAAGATGGCTATCTTAAAAACGAGCATGCTTCTGTCTGTCGTGTTTGCTGGTCTATTTTTATGCTTTGTGTTTTAATAAACGTGGGATTTAGCCTTTAGACTTTGGATTGAATCGAAGAACTGTTCAACTAATTAATTAACTAAATGTGTGCAGTAGGTAAGCTACTTAACGCTGTCGACGCTACTATATTCTTAATTAAAATAAATTACTCGAAGAAGCTATTGGTGCCGATTCTGTTGTACACCGAACTAAACTAACTAAACTATCACTAAAATTCCTTACTTTTGGCTATGAGAATCTTAACGCTATTCTGCAAAATAAAATCTCTAAATTAAAAATAATTTTGACACACCTAAAATCAAATTTGGCAATTGTGACTCCACGTGGTACTTGTTTGCCGTACCACGTGATTTTTTTTTTAGAGCCAGAGGCGCGCTTTATTTGCAGCCTTGACATTTTTTGTATGGAAAATATATTAAATTATTACCAACACGTTGGATTTTAGAGGTTTAGAGGTTATATAAAGGGGGTCGAAATTTTCATTATTTTTGCGATAGGACACACCGTTTTCGAGATATAAGCAAAAGAAAAGAAAAAAAGATACAGTACTGTTTTTGCATCTGAAGTCGAGGTGTTGGTGTGAATTTTAGTTCGTGACAACTAATTTTATTCCACACCTTTTTAATCGCGATTAAAAATAGGCAGATTTAGTTAGACAATCAAAATTTTTGGTGAAAAACGTAAAGTTTCGAATAGCAAAATTGCCATTTTCACTAAATTATAATCTCAGTGCCATCTCAGTGCTGTCAAACTAAAATTTAGTTTAGTTGTGTCACTTTAGTCAATTTCAGAATGGGAAATCGTCGTTTGACAGGAATAAACTAAATTTTGTTGATTTTTAGTCTAGTTTAGAGAATTTTGTAAGAAGAGAATCGGCACCATTAACAGTTCAAATGGAACTATAATAACTATAAACTTTTACCATAATTATTTTAATTCACATGGGTTTTAACGTTTATTTACACAATCTTCGGGTATGGCACGTCCACACCAGGTCAAACTTACTCGGCTGCCGTATTGCAGGTCTAGCAAAATATCAGCAGCAACCTCTAAGCATACGAGGGGTGCCCTGAGGCCCTCCGAACTTAGTCTTTTAATATGAATTAGTTTATTATTTTGTAATAATTTGTATATTATATCTATGGGCCTTAGTTGCTTGACAAAAAGGTTTTTTTTTTTTGCTTCCTTAGATGTAATCATTTGATACCACTACCACCCAACTTGAGAGTAATCTTTGTACAAGACTCATACAAACGCCACTCCCAGATTGCACCCTACACTAGCTTCATAGATACAAAAAAGAACCTTCTATGAGGATTTATTCAGTTCCACACTATGTTAAAGGAAGTATTTAGCAGACCTAACTCACCTCATAACAAGATATATGACATCTCAACAATTGACCACTAAGGAGTTCCCAAAAATAAAACCGTGCATAGAGACATCAATCATTCTTTGTTATAAAACAAAGGACTATCTCCGAGTTGCGGAAAACCGGAGTCCTTGTGGCCGTCCTCACGAACCGATAATGGTTTCCCGGTAGCATTGGCTATGACATGTATAGTAATTATGAGGATGTGATGGCATTTTGGCAGACATGTGTTGGTAGAATTCTGGCTAATAATGCTACGTTGATTGAATGTATGAAAAGTTACACACAGCTAAACTGAAAAGATGATTTCTGAATGTATTTCTTGAAATTACAGTAGTTATAATAGGGTAGATGGGACAGGGTGGCACATTGACACACAAACCGTTAAAAATACTGGTCGGTTATTTAAAAAAAAAAACAGGTGTTTCCTATAAAAGTGCAACCTTTACGGCCAAAATGTATGAAACAGCTAATTATTTTTTTATAACCGACGAAAAATTTCAATGCAACGTGGTGCAGAATCATGTACAGAATCTATGGCAACAGGTTGCGCGTCGATCAATAAATAAATAAACGAAAAAAAAAGTATGTTATAAATTGCGATTAATAAATGGTCGAATAGTAAATGATAAATGATTTTATTTCTGTAAGTAGGTTTTTAGAATCACTTTTACACGTCAATCATATATTGTTTTAAACTAGATGAGGTCGGCGTTTCCTATCTGACTACTCTGAGAAGAAAGGCCGAAACAAACTCAGAGGTCACAGTCTCTTTTAAAGTCCAGACAGAATCTTGGTCAGATCATGTGAAGGCTATGTAGATCGGTGTCTGAAATGGTCTTTTGAGGAAAGAACCACACAGATTGAGTTGACCTGTCCAGTCAGTGCACGCAATTGTCAGCAATCGTGCAGCTCAACTCAAGAACAAAAAAAAACATAACATTATAAAGCCTTGTTATCCTGAAGTGGTAGGAGAGGTCTACCCATATTAGGTACAGCCACATTTCACCATGTAATAGCCCCCTATTACATGGTGAAATGTCTATTGCCACCAACCGGACTAAAATCCAGACTGGGCTGCTACTGAGAAATACATAATGGAAAAACCCAATAACACTTTTCCCGACCTGGGAATCGAACCCAGGACCCCACGCTCTACGGTAGCACAAATATCTATTACTCTATGAGCGATCTAGGTCAGTGGTGTCATCTCAGTATACACTCTATTTTAATTTCTTTAAAAAATCTATTACCCTATTAGCGATCTAGGTCAGTGGTGTCTTCTCAGTATACACTCTATTTTAATTTCTTTAAAAAATCTGTTACCCTATTAGCGATCTAGGTCAGTGGTGTCTTCTCAGTATACACCCTATTTTAATTTCTTTAAAAAATCCTATAGCCTATTAGCGATCTAGGTCAGTGGTGTCTTCTCGGTATACACTCTATTTTAATTTCTTTATAAAATCTGTTACCATATTAGCGATCTAGGTCAGTGGTGTCTTCTCAGTATAAACTCTATTTTAATTTCTTTATAAAATCTGTTACCATATTAGCGATCTAGGTCAGTGGTGTCGTCTCAGTATACACTCTATTTTAATTGATTTATAAATCTATTACCCTATTAGCGATCTAGGTCAGTGGTGTCTTCTCAGTATAAACTCTATTTTAATTTCTTGATAAAAATCTATTACCCTATTAACGATCTAGGTCAGTGGTGTCTTCTCAGTATACACTCTATCTTAATTTCTTTATAAAATCTATTACCCTATTAGCGATCTTGGTCAGTGGTGTCTTCTCAGTATACACTCTATTATATTTTCTTTATAAAATCTATTTCCCTATTAGCGATCTAGGTCAGTGGTGTCTTCTCAGTTACACTCTATTATATTTTCTTTATAAAATCTTTTACCCTATTAGCGATCCAGTTCAGTGGTGTCTTCTCAGTATACACTATTTTAATTTCTTTATAAAATCTATTTCCCTATTAGCGATCTAGTTCAGTGGTGTCTTCTCAGATACACTCTATTATATTTTCTTTATAAAATCTTTTACCCTATTAGCGATCTAGTTCAGTGGTGTCTTCTCAGTATAGACTATTTTAATTTCTTTATAAAATCTATTTCCCTATTAGCGATCTAGGTCAGTGGTGTCTTCTCAGTATACACTCTATTTTAATTTCTTTCAAAACTTATTAACAAAAACTTTTTCACAAAAAAACCACCGACTTCTAAAAAACACTACAAAGTGAAAAAAACGTTGACTTCGGAAGTCGGTCGGTCGGTCGGTGGTCGGTGTCTTTGTTTCTTCCTTGTTAGCCACCGACTTCCGAAATCAAAGTTTAGTTCACTTTGTAGTTGTGGTGGTACCTACCTACCCCAAATAAAGTCGTCTACCACTACTTGCAATATAAATAACAGTGACAGGAAGTTATAACAACATCATCACAAAACACTAAGTAAAAAAAAGTACTATTGAAGCTGACTCAAAATCACTCATCAGAACTTTATAAGATTTATATGGGACCACATTGGAAGTATACCATTTGAAACAAAAAAAAAACCCAAATCGGTTCAGGCGTCTTCGAGTAATCGGTGAACATACATAAAAAATAAAGATTCCGACGAATTGAGAACCTCGCCCTTTTTTAAAGTCGGTTAAAAATAAACACTAACTCACGTCACAATGTGACGAAACAACGTGATACTGAACAACATCACATTTAACACCCAATAAAAATAGAAAATATGCCTTAAATGAACAGAGTGTCCTTGTCCAAGACCATGTGAATTATTAACCATCAAGCAAATAATAATGGATGAACTTTATTCTTTTAGTTAACAGTAACCTACTAATAAACAATATAAATAACCTATGGTTTTCTTGGAAAAATAAAATAGTCGATATTAGATCATTTAAGCCGTTAGTGTGACTTTTATATCATTGATATAAGGTTTAAATTGCAATAAGATTGACACAAGCTCGTGAAAAGTAACATATATCGTTACGGATAAAGAATATTCACACAACCATTTTGGCTACTGGACTTTGGATGAGTTAGTCATAGGTTTTTACCATTGATCATCTAACATAGCCTATAATACTCTTATACTCAAATCAAATCAAAATATTTTATTTCACATAAATCTACATGGGCACTTATGAAACGTCAGAAGCTAGGTGCACGGTTCCACTGAAGAACAGAATCTATTTTGTCCTGGTCACCGGATGCACCTTTAGAGTAAGGGAACCCTGCCGTAATGACGTCATCTGTCTCTGGCGCCTCTTTATGTACCTAACTGAGCTCAATCTTCAGTCATTTATCAAGCAGGTTACCATTACCCTAACTACCTACAAAAAATAAAACAAAAGAAGAAAAAAGCTTTTTCCCACAGAACACCAAGATTTAATATTCATCGTTACGAACCACTTTTTTCAGGTGAAACTGTACATTCAAATCCAAGTCCAAGAAGGTTTTACCGCCTTAGATTACCTTCCAAGTCAGAATTGAAATAGGAATTAATACATTCTCTGTAGAAATAGTGGGGTGTAATAAATATGCAGATAACGGCGAGATTAGGTAGCTGCAGTGAAAAAATTCACACTTACACTGGGTCGCAATTTTATTGCGGACACGCTAAGTTAATGCTAAAAAGCAGGGTAGGTGGTTGTTGACTTGCAATTTGTGTAAGGACGGGCAAACGAATTGGAGTTTGAGCTTGCAGGACCGCATTCCTATTATGCACTGCGAAGACATGAAGACCAATTATGTTCGTACTTACAAAACGTTCAAATTCAAGTCGTAATATCACCGTAGCTACAATCAATGTCAAAAATTTGGGCAAATTACAACAATTATTGACAGATTGAGACTGAGTCGAACGTTCTTTTAAAATACGGGAATAGCCCCTCTGATTTTCTGCAGAGTTTTGGAAAAAAAACTACAGTCATTGTAAGCTTAAAAAAATACATCTATTGTAGGTACAGGCTGGCAGCGACTTTGACGCGCAAACAGTAGGTAACCATTAATTCAGCACATCTTATTAGACCCCCTAGCATAGAAATTGTTCGTCGGATATCAAAAAAAAAATCTGCTATTCCATAATAAGCGCAATACCTACGCGGTCAAAATGTGAACAGTTTGATAGATGTCCCTGATCGCCTGGGCAGTTTTTCCCGTTCAGTCCTGTTCAATATTTTTCAATGCAGACTTAAAAGATGCTGGTATCCAATCACAGCCACAGCGACCTTAATCAAATTTTCAATTTCATTTTTGTTGTTTGCCCTCCACTTTAATCACGCTGCCGCTGGTTTACTTTAGTTTCAGTTTAGTATTTAGAATCAATTTCAAGGCAACGGTATGTTGTGGTGATCGATATACTACGTCTTTATTGTCATGCAGGTGCATTATAATTATTAAAAATGTATCTATCATAAGTGATATGTCCATCCATTAGTGTAGCTGTAGTCTTCCTGTCCAAATTTCGGCCATGGCGGCCAATCTCAGTTCTAAGAGGTTCTTCAGTCTAAGAGGGTAAGCGTGCTGGACGGCGCGTACGTGTTCCACGCGCGCCTCAAAGAGATGTCAGCATCGAAGAGGGGGCCCACTAGGGCCCAAGCCTGCCGGTAAAGCGGGATCATCCGAAATGGGTACCGCTGCCCCGGAACATAAAGGGCCAAGGAAGGAACACGGGTGGGTTTTAGTCAGTAAGAGTCTGACACTCCCTTCCGCTCCACCCAGAGCGGGAGGAGTCATTTGATGATTTCCCATGCGTGATTTAAATTCTCGCCCATCCCATCCATGCCTCGCCTCGCCAGTGTAAAACCACCTTTTTAGTCCGATGAGACGGCAATCTGACACGACCGGAGAGAGATCAAGCGCAAGGCCAACGGCTTAACGTGCTTTCCGAGGCACGGGATTATCACACCGCCAACTTCCAAACACCGGGCTGCTCATGAGAAATTCCTGATGGAAAAACCCAATAACACTTTGCCTGGCCTGGTAATTGAACTCAGGACAGCTCAACAGTCGCGCTTGCGACCACGATACCAACGGGCCAGTTACGCCATTAGTACATCTAGTGCGTCTGACATAATTATGCTTTACATCCTGGTTCATGGTCACCATTTTAATAATAATATTTTATTGAAACTATAAAACACAAATAAGAATCCAATTCACATTGATTCACCTCTCCAGTAGGCCAATTCTCGTACTTTAAAAACGTTCAAATTCAAGTCGCAATCTCATCTCAGCGACAATCAATGTCAAAAACCTGTCAAAAATGTATGTAAATTGATAGTAATTTTGACAGATTGAGACTGAGATTAGAATGCGACGGTCTTAAAAATACGGGAATTGCCCCTCTGTTGTTTTGTTTTCTTTTGCAAAAGCTCACTTTTTATAACGCCGACCATAATTATGTTTTCAGGTCAAGACGTAAAAAATAAATTGTATTAACACATTCGTGGCAGGTCAGTCACCGACTCGCATTGCAGTAAATATTTAATTCAAGTATTTTACCTGTCATAGATCAACAGTTAAAAGTTAGAAAATATTTAATTTACTAATCCTAAATCTACTTAAAACCACATCATTGACTTGGCAGCAAAAATTGCTGTATTTCTGTTAATTTTAAGAATAACGGAGGCTATTGACACTTTCGAAATTCTGCATAATTTCGTAAACAAAAAATTTGTCATATTAGTATCAAATGGTTCAGTGACTCTAGATGAGGTTAGGGATAAATATTTTGTGGATTATCAGCTTGAAGTAACATTGGAATTGAAAGCCAACTTGGAAAAAATGTGACCAGTTCACTTACACATAGATCAACAGATAAAAGTAAAAAATATTTATGGTTACTTATCCTAAATCTACTTAATGACATAGCTGCACAAATTGCTGTATTTCTGTTGATTTTAAGATTAATGGAGGCTAATGACATTTTTAAACTTCTGCATATTTTCATAAAAATTTTGATTATCATATTAGTGTCATTGTTCAGTGACTCTAGATGAGGTTAGGGGTAGGTAAATATTTTGTGGATTATCAGCTTTAAGTAACATTAGAATTGAAAGCCAACTTGGAAAGAAAGTGACAAATTCACTTACACATAACATAGTAACATCAAGCCTGTACTCCCCGTAGAGTAAGGCAGAATCACTTCTGGTCACAGAATCGTCAATATTACGAATTTTATAGTTTCATGGCTCCAATTTTTTTCGCACTTTTCCACTTTTTTCAAATTGTACGTTGTGCTCATTTCCATTAAGTGAAGGTGAAGGTATTTTAAAATAATTACACATACGTTATCTATGCCGATTATCTTTTTCACCACGGAATAGATAAAAGAGGTTGTACCTAATCCGTGTTCTTCAGCTAGGCACACACAGCAGCAGGTCAAATTACCACAACTGTCAAATTTTCTCATTCGATTTTGAACTTAACCTTCAACACATTTTACGGTTCAAAATCATTTGAAGAAATTTGACAGTTTCGTATCTAATAACGTGATGTGCTGTCGACTGTACCTTACATTAATAAGAAAAGAAAAATAGGTTTAATATAATAAAAATGTATGTACCTGTGTTACATTACAAGCCATACACCCTTATTCTAAGTCGAAACTTCGTAAGCTACTCGACTCACAACTCAGTCGAGGAGACCTCAAGGAATGCTTCGGAAGACAATCAAAATCGGTATTCATAGTCGTCAGATTAATGAAATTATGAGGTCCCTCGAAAAATTGTGAGTCTAGATGATACGTCACGAATACCTCATTATTTGGAGGAATGCAAAAAATCGTAAAATAGCTAACACTTGGATTATGGGTGGAATTGGCAACCCACGTATGTTACCACTAATATCTTGAAACAATAGCGGTTGCAAGAAACTCATCACAATATATTTAGTAAAGCGAAATATAAATTTAAATTCATTTTCATCATAAAACTCAATTGGATTATCTGCATCTCGTAAAAAGCGTCGCGATATGTAATCGTAAGGATTATCGTATAAATATTCAATAAAATCTTCAAAACACGCGTGTTTTGGTTAAAAGTTCCTTGTTGACAACCTGAAGGAAGCTTCAAGGCAGATGACGGCCGGCGTACCTTATATATGACAGCTGGTTTCTCAACTCAAACTCACATTGACCGAGGACACTGTTTGAGATGAGGAGTAAAATTGCAACTATGAATATGAAACCACCTAAGTGAGGTTGATTCAAGTCGAGGTAATCATGAGGTTTTGACTTAGAATATGTGTAACAGTCTTTGGTCAACAATACCGACTAGATACCGGGTCGGCGCAAGAAGTACGTCTCGGTAAATAACAGCGTACTTGAGACGTGAGCTCATATTTTGATTAATACGCTTGAAACACAGCCAATGTAAACACGATTTTATTACTAGGTGCCATGGTTGTAATTGTTTTAATCTTTTTTCACACGGACAGCGTTTAGCTTTGATTTTGAACGAGACCCGTTATTTAATTGGTATTATTGTTCGAAGGTAACAGTCATTATAAAAGGATTTCAGCCCAAGGGATGATAATGTAATACACTAGATTTTTGCCATGAAAAAGACAAATTAATCTTCAATGTAATAAAACCATCAATGCATCAGAGTCCCGGAAAGTTCCAAACCAGTTCCACAGTTTTCATAGAAACTCTGCACCGTATATGAAAAATTAAAAACATTTGTGCGACAGTCGCAACGTCAGGTGGGTCCTAATTAAATGTGCCGTGCAACTTGGTCGTCGGGAGTGGAGGGCACAGGATATAAAAATCCAGAAGGCGCAATCTCGACGAAGATCAAACACACAAGCAATACATGAGAAAATTGCCCGTAAGTTGCCGGTTTTAAACATTAACTATTGTTTTGTAATGCTAATTAATATGTATACTATTGTATAGAATCCAGTTCTTCTAACTGAACAAACAGCTTGTTGGGGAGCTTGGGGAGTTTGTTGCGCCACTTCGTCCCAGCTAAAGCACTAGGAAGTGGTGAAGGGCGGGCGTTTTGCGGGACTGTCTTATGTAATATTTACATTCTAAATGTGCATTCTCAGCATAATTTAAATAAGTAACATTTGATTTTGATTCTTCAATGAATGACAATTTTTTATTTTTTTTAATAAAGCCATTTGAATCAGTTTCGTGGTCCAATGTGGTTGGATAATAGGGGGTAAACATGAGAATTTACGGCAGATTTTCTGATCAAGAATCCATAGTCTGAAGAAAATATGTAAAAGGCCTGTTAGCTACAACTTACCTGTTCATTTCATCGCTGCAAATGGGAATTGCAAGTAAAATAAAATAAGCTTTCGTCACAACGAAATCAATGCAATAATAAATAATAAATCCGTTTCAAGTAATTTACACCAAAACATAAATCATGTAAAATAAAATAAAATCAAAGTCAAATCAAAACGAACCAAATAAAATACAAATTAAATTAAATCGAGTAAAACAAAATAAAAATTAACTCAAATCAATGCAAAAAAACCGGCCAATTGCGAGTCAGACTCGCACATGAAGGATTCCGTACCACAATCTTATTGATTGATATTTTATGAAATTGTCATTCAATAGGATTATTTGAACTTAAGAGCGTTTATACCTTATGAGCGGCAATGTCGCAATTTAGTGTCATATTTCGTGGTTTTCAATTTTTATCATTTAATCGGAGCTATATTTTAAAAATCAGTTTAATTAACTTTTTAGAATTACGTGAAAGTGTTTAAAAAGTAAGTAACCGTAATGCTTACAGTTATTTTACATTGAAAATAACGCCCTGCAAGTTTCCAATGTATTATTTGCATATAAATAGAACTGTAAACGCAACGATTTCTTACCTTTTACACAGTTTTCACATAATTCTAAAAAGTTAATTAAACAGATTTTTTAAATATAGCTCCGATTAAATGATATAAATTGAAAACCACGAAATATGACACTAAATTGCGACGTTGCCACTCATAAGGTATAAACGTAAATACATACTTGTTACGATCGCGAATCATAATTTGTTCAACACACAACCTGACACTGACCTGCAAATTGCAAAAAACGTAAGAAAATTCGCGCTTCCCCCTTAAAAACACTTACCAGGCGGCCCACTTGATGATGGATCGTGAGTGACGTCACTTTCTCAATAGTAGCTACAAATTTGCTGACGGTTATTGCAGAGTTGGTCAATATGAATGATGACTATTCTCGCAAACGTATCAAAATACTTGGGGCCATCTACTACCGGCATGTATTACGATGCAAATTTAAACTTTGTGACCAAAATATTTTAAAGATCGACAGCTGTCATTTGACAAAATGGAGGGAAAAGTTAACAGTGTGCTCGTGATTTTAATGATTATTAAAATATGAAAAACAATTGGAATTTTATTATTTTAGTGTTATTAATGGTAGCTGTGAATCAATGTAAGATGGGAGCGACGCCGACGCGCGACGGTTATAATGCAAAACCAAAAAGTGTTTTTTTTTTCACATAAATTATCTACCTAGTTAGAGCCAATTCTAGAGTAATTGACGACGTATACGATTATATTATCGACGTGGTACAGGAATTTAGTTTTTGAGGGCACCAAAAATTTACTCTATTCGATCAAATTTTTGTTTTAAATCAATCTACCTATATTTGGGTCTTCTGCCTTTCTAACCGGATGCAGCTGTGTACCAGCATTTTACATGGAACGACTGCCTATCGGATTGTCAGACTTTTGGGCTTCAGACTACCCGTAACGACTGTCAAAGATCTACGAATAACAGCCGGGACACTGGATAGGAACTAAATAAAAAGTCATCAATCAATGAATAGATTACATAACGGCATATAATTACGTTTCAATTGACTAGCCTTGTGATCAAGGTGACATTGTAATGGTCAGTATTTTATTAATTACGCGTACGTTGGTGGAAGGACCTTTTTTTTTTTTTTTTTTGTGGGTGTGAAATCATCAAATAACTTCTCCCGCTCTGGGCAGAGCAGGAGGGCGTGTCAGACTCTTACTGACTAAAACCCACCCGTGTTCCTTCAGTTGCCTGTGCCAGGGGCCACGGTAACCCTCTTGGACATTTCCGCAACCCTAGCAGGCATCGGTCCTAGCAAACCCCGTCATTGGTGCTGACATCTCTTTGAGGCGCGCGTGGAACACAACACGCCGTCGACCCGGGCCTGGTCCTTTTCGAACGGCGAGCTGCCCATTGCTCGCCGTTCGCAAGCCCGCGCCTACGGTGGCCGGGAATCGGCCTGCGATTCCCGACGCCCAGGGCGTCTCCTGCGGCGGCTAGGGGCGTGAGGGCGCAAATTTTGCCTCTCCCTCACGCGTTCCGCCTCCTCCTTCGCGAACATTACTGCTTCGCAGAAGGAGGTGACGGCTTCCCAAGCCCTCTCGATCCGTACCATGGCCTGGACCAAGGCCGGACGCGAAAGATCTCCACCGCCAATCGCCTCCACGAGGACACGGCGGTGCTGGTGGAAGGACCTGCAAGTACTTTACTGCTCACTTACCAAAATGTAAATAATCGTACTTTGCATGTTTGTATAAATTATAGTAAAATGAGTGTAAAAAAATAGAACATATATAATCTGCCTAGCTTTTTCTACACTATGTTGGGGTCAGCTTCCAGTCTAACCGGATGCAGCTGAATACTAGTATTTTACATGGAGCGATTGCGTATCTAACCTTCACAACCAAGTTACTAAGTAATACGATACCCCTTGGTAAGACTGGTTGTCAGACTTCCGAAAGTCTTACCAACCAGTCTTACCAAGGGGTATAGTAAGCCCGAGCTTCTGACGGCCCGTAACGAGCGTCAAAGATCCACGAATGACAGCTGGGACCAACAGCTCATCGTGCTTTCCGAGGCACGGAGGGTTCTCAGTATGTAAAGATGGTCACCCATCTACGAAGCAACCGCGGCAAGCATAGCTTAACCTGATCGATCGACCCGTGCGGTTGTTATTACTTAGCCACGAGCCTCTTACATAAGTAAACATATCAGTAATTAATCTAACATTGCTTGTCTATCCGTAAATATCAGTAAAATCAGTTTAAAGTAATAAAACAATGAATTTAATAGTAGTCAGTAGCATTTTGCAGTAAGCAGCCGTATACTTTTCGTTTTTTAATTAAAAAACTATTAAAAAATCCTATACGTCCCAGTTCGTTATGTTTCCCAACCCTATTTATTTTTTTACAAAGGTTTTCTAGGGATCATTATTATATTATTATATAATAATTAATATAATATTTTTATTAGGGATGCTTCGATACGCGCCTTCTTTCGAGGTTCATAAAAATTAGTGCTAAATGATTTGTCAAGACTTTCCAAATATAACAAAAACTGTCGAGTAATGTGCGTGCTTATTTATAATATGATTCCAAGCCATTTCAAAATGTTAAATTCAAGGTTATTTAAAGTAAAATCGTTTACGTGTTTAGTTTGTAAGAATTCATGGATGAAAAACACGGAGCAAATACAAAAATATAAAATGTTGTTGTCCTGTAAAATTTTACTAAAACATTAATTTTTTCATGCTACGAGTGTGTTTTATCTTAGCTGAATATGTTTGGCCATTCTAATTATATTAACACCAATATATACCATGTTTCATGTAAATAAAGTATTTATTTACTTGACAATAATACTTTATAACCGACTCGGTGCAACGTCACCAATTCGTGGTCGCCTAAACAGCTTATCGGTCGATTCGCACGAATTCACTCGCTCGAAACGGACCAATCGATACTTTTAAATAATATATTATTTTCAGTAGGCGATTCGCATGAAGTTATTTTATTAGTGGACGAATCGACAACTCCAGAAATACGAATTAGGCAATTGGCACGTTTTGAATGTATGCAATAATGTTAAGAAAACAGTACACTAGCGCATATAAGTGATAAAAGAGCGCGTGTGGGAGAGGCAAAATTCGCGCCCTCACGCCCCTAGCCACCGCAGGAGACGCCCTGGGTGTCGGGAATCCCAGGCCGATTCCCGGCCACCGTAGGCGCTGGCTTGCGGACGGCGAGCAATGGGTAGCTCGCCGTCCGATAAGGACCAGGCCCGGGTCGATGGTGCGTTGTGTTCCAAGCGCTCCTCAAAGACGTGTCAGCAACAATGACGGGGTCCGCTAGGGCCGATGACTGCCGGGGTTGCGGGAAAGTCAAAAAGGGTTACCGTGGCCCCTGGCACAGGCAACTGAAAGAACACGGGTGGGTTTTAGTCAGTTAGAGTCTGACACGCCCTTCCGCTCCACCCAGAGCGGGAGAAGTTATTTGATGATTTCCCACCCTCAAAAAAAAAAGCCGACTTGTCTTCGCTTCATCTTCGCTTCATATTCGAGACATTCCCGTCCTCTTTTAAATTCAGCAAACCAATTAAATACTATTGCTCGTCAACAAGCAGACTCACCAAAGGTAGTAGCCAAAAGTTCCAAACAATCTTGAGGCTTTAAATCTTTTTAAGTCATAATAAATAATAGTGCGAAAATCACGTCAACTGAGCTCCATTGCTGCAAGTGAACTCCCGCCAGATTCTCGGAAAAGTAATGCTCATCCAAATAAAAAAAGATGTGTTATATTTTCAAATTATATCGTTAAACAACCAGTATATAAGATGGCGTATAACTTGTTAGTGTGAAACAAATGAGTAAAGAATATCTAACTTCTTTTGGCATGCCCCTCGTACTATGCCTATTTTATGGTTCCTTGTAATTTTATCGGCCACTGCTAAATATGTTGATGTACATTTGTTCCAAAAATGTAATACAATTATATATAATGTAAGTCACCATAAATATAATACTAACAAACAACAATAGGTATTGTATAAAATAAAATGGTGTCCATTAGAATCAGATGGATTATTTGTAGAAGTTTATATTTTATTCAGCTAATGTTTATTAGTATAGTTTTTTTTTATAAATAAGTAGAGAAAGTTTGTATTCTCCTTACGAACTAATAGAAGATAAACGAACTAATGATATTACTTTCATAATAATAATGATAACTCCACCACCGATACCACAGATATATACCCAGAAATATACACGATACCAGAGATATCCATATAACTCTCTGAACGAGATGTACATTTTAGAAAATTTTATCTTAACTGGATATTTTAATAAAGGTTATTTTATGTGTTTCATTTTATTTACCAATATCTAACACGTATTTCTGGAGTTGTTGATTCGCCCACAAGTGTATTAACTTCGTGAGAATCCCCTACAGAAAATAATATTTTATTTAAAAGTTTCGACTCGACGGTTTCGAGCGAGTAAATTCGTGCGAATCGACCAATGAGCCGCCTTAACACTTTGACCGAACGATGAAATTAATCACTTGAGTAATTAATTGCAAGGTACTTAACCTGCCTGACCCGCGAGCGCCAAAACTACATGTCAAGTTCAGATAAATAATGTCAATCTCTACTGAGAATGAAATGTAACATGTCATAACATCACGCCTGTGTTCCTGGTACGGTAAGGCAGAGGTGTACCTACAGCCTCGTACACCCAAAATTTTACCAGTTATATTTAAGTCCCATTTGTCCCTCTTTTTTTTTGTGGGTGGGAAATCATCAAATAACTTCTCCCGCTCTGGGCAGAGCGGGAGGGCGTGTCAGACTCTTACTGACTAAAACCCACCCGTGTTCCTTCAGTTGCCTGTGCCAGGGGCCACGGTATCCCTCTCGGACTTTCCCGCAACCCTGGCAGGCATCGGCCCTAGCGGACCCCGTCATTGATGCTGACATCTCTTTGAGGCGCGCGTGGAACACATTTGTCCCTAATACCATAAACCGGGCACAAATAAAAAAAATCCGCATGAAACATTTTTCTTACACAGGCGAAAACAGTAGTTGATGTATTTAAAAACTAAACAAATGTCAAAGAAACTTAGCTTCAAAACCTATAAGTCAAATAATACGTACTCGTTCATTACTTGAACACATAACAACTGCATAAATTCATTAATAAATAGGATTTTTTTACAAACTTTACTTTGATAATACAAAGCTTGTTGCTTGTCGTCAAATATTTATTTGACGACAAGCAATCGGGCACACGACGCATAAATTTGTAAGTAAATAATTTTATTGTCGACGGCCATTCACTGACACTTTATATGTGACGTCATATGAAGCCATGGATAAGCAATATCCTTCAAAATTATTTAGATAGTGATTGAAAGTGTGTTACGCTATTATGGGGCTGACAACAGCTAAAGCGCGGTCACTGTCGGACTGCATAGAAAAGAAAGAGAAGCGCGATGACACAAAGCTGGTAATTTATTGCAAAGTATGAAGCAATTCTCTATTTACAAAAAATCTATTGATTGGGCTAAAAATTGTAATCCATCACTGCATGCAGTTTGGCATTTGATATTTTATGGTATATTTTTAATTATAATTGTTGATGAAAGGGTAAACTGCTTTTAAAGTCATTTTTGAGGTGTGTTTGAAGATTTTTTTGATGCATTAATGTATATTTAATTATATTTTGGGTTTAAAAATATAAAAAAATACTTGAAAACATCATGTTTTTGTTTTTCTTGATAAAATTATTTACGGTTTAAGAGATACACTGCTTTAAAAAAGCACCTTTTTGACCTTTTTTAAGAATGAATTGCCTTAAGGTGCTGTTTCTATCAAAGCGGAGACAGATGTCGTGAACTACAAATTTAATAGTTTTGCGTTATTTTCTTTCTGTCGGAGAAGAATTTTCAGCGCAAACCGCGCTAGTCTTCTTTTCTATTCGGTGTAAAACGGCGGGATAAGTGGGTAACACATTAACAGTAGAAACAGCTTTCATTTTGACAGTTCAACAACATTCATTGCGTTGTTTACGTTGTTGAGCAGACAAATTGGTCGAACATATGAAGCAATGGGCTAGCAATATCCTTCAAAATTATTGAGAATGTAATCGATAGTATGTTACGCAATTAGGGTGCTGGCCTCATCATAAAATATGTGAGTGAAGACGATTCATACATTCAATGACAATTTGTTTTGTACAAAAAAAAATTGGTGCGTGTCTACCAGACGCCAGGGAGAGGAACAACATCCTATGAGCATCTGCCTCAGGCGAGTTGATATGGTAGATAGGTACATGGATAAAATTAAATATTAACCTACATCTTTCCTAAGATTTTTAATTGAATACGATGCTTTATTTGTATGTTTTCAACTGAACTAATGGGCTTTTTATTCAATAATGATTATCGAATTACATACTATGTACGTATAATAGATGTATCTAAGCAAACTGAATTTGAAAAGTAAATCAATTATTAACCTATCCAAGTAGGATTTTCCTTATTTACATAAGGCATTCGTTTATTAATTACATACCAACAGGTAATTGAGTACACATAGAGTGGTATTTAAATTATGTAATCCATATCTACTTACTTAAATGATTATATTAACATTAAATAAGCAAATGAAATTTTTCATTTACTGCAAATATTTTACATTGCCAATGGAATAATTAGGTAAGTGTTTTAATAATTTTATATTAATGTCTATTAATATAAAATGTCTATTAATGTCCCACTTCTGGGCAATGCCCACTTCTCATACAAAGAAGGCACGAGCATTGATCATCACGCTTGCCCAAGACAGGCTGGCGATTTCAGACTGTTATAATGATTATGTCACTGTATGATTGTGAAAAACCGTTCGTTTTTATTCTATCTCGCGAGATTGCGAACTGTCGCTAAATTGTGAACTGTGCCATACTGCTTCCAATATAACGTCATAATTTTCGATACTTTAGAACTTATATCTATCTATCTAATTGTGAACGAACCTGCACTTGCCGACCGGGTTCAGGTTCACAATCTGTCCGATTTTATCACCCGTAAAATTGTGAATCGTCCCTGAATTGCCGGTCTTGGCGGTAGCCGAATTGATCGCAGTAACTAAGCCAGGGCACCCCGACAAAGTGCGTAGGGTTAGAACTGTTACCAACCGCGCGCGAGCCGAACAACCGTAGCGAGCGGTGTTTCGGCAGCGGCCGGCGAGCGCTACTTCCAAGTTGATCGCA
This sequence comes from Brachylomia viminalis, assembly GCA_937001585.2. Lineage (NCBI taxonomy): Eukaryota > Metazoa > Arthropoda > Insecta > Lepidoptera > Noctuidae > Brachylomia > Brachylomia viminalis. The sequence goes on from OW443299.2 coordinate 21,121,641, forward strand.
GTTCCTTGGCTATTTATTATTAGTGCAATTTGATACTAGTTCACAATTTGTCGGTGTGCCATGAACAGAAGGGTTCATAATCTGTCCTTCTTATCACCCGTAAAATGGTGAACCGTCCCTGATTTGCCGGTCTTGGCGGTAGCTGAATTGGTCGCAGGAACTAAATCGGAAAACTCCGACAAGATGAGTTAGGTGAGAACTGCTACCAACCGCGCACGAGCCAAGCGAGCGAGGCGAACGGTGCCGCGGTAGCGGCCGGCGAGCGCTACTTACAAGTTGGTCGCAGTTAGTTTTTTTTTTTGAGCATGGGAAATCATCAAATGACCCCTCCCGCTCTGGGTGGAGCGGAAGGGAGTGTCAGACTCTTACTGACTAAAACCCACCCGTGTTCCTTCCTTTGCCCTTTATGTTCCGGGTCAGCGGTACCCCTTATGGATGATCCCGCTTTCACGGCAGGCTTGGGCCCTACTGGGCCCCCTCTTTGATGCTGACATCTCTTTGAGGTGCGCGTGGAACACGTACGCGCCGTCCAGCACGGGCCTGGTCCTGATCGGACGGTGAGCTACCCATTACTCACCGCCCGCAGGCCCGCGCCTACGGGTAAGTTTTTAGTAATAGCGCAGGGCGCGATGCGTCGCATGCAAGTTTGATACCAGTTCACAATTTGTCGGTTTGCCATGGACAGATTATAATAAACTATCGAAAAAAATGCATTCAATTATACATGGTTTGTTGCAATTCACAAATTTTCGATAGTTTATAATCTCGCAAGATAGATTATAAACTAACGATGTTCATAAATATAAGTCCAGGTTTTTTTACAGTGCATCCCTTCATCGATGTCAGTAATGCCAAAAATAAACTTCGAAAGTACATTATGAATACTGAAAAAGTCACATTGGCACTTGCCCGAATTTGAACCCACAACGTCGTGCATGAGAGTCGAAGCCTTAGACGATGACATTTACCTATATATTTCAAAATTTGGTTGAAGAAAACTGAACGCGACACAATAGAAGTTTTATTGTTAATATTACGTCAATGGGCGTCTAATATCCCTCAAAGTGTTAATTTAATTTAATAATCTTGAGTTTTCATTTAAAGTACCTATAGCAATGTATGTCTAATTTATTTTCATAAATAACTTACGTTGTTAATAGAATAATTAAGTTCGTTTTATATATTTTATATACTATATATATAATTGGGATAAGGGCAGGAGAATAATGATGACTTAATTTTATTTAGATTATTTAGAAATTAATTTAATTAAATACTTAATCTAGAATATTTTAATCAATAATCTTAACGTATTTAATATTATTTTCTAGATATTTATAAGCGCCTTAATGACCCCTCCACTCTTTTCCGCGTTCCAATAAACTGCCATTCATTATTTAAAACCAGACCAACAAAGGACAGACATTGGCACACACGATAGGGTATACCATTACCCTTCCTTTTTGGCACCTTCACCAATAAGGAAATAATTATTAGTACGTTACAGACGTTCAACATGCAACAAACAATGGATTGAGACCAACAGACCACGATTGCAATAAATCTTGGATCAAATAATGGTAATACACTGGGGGATTTGTATAGTCTTACAAAGGTGATCCACCTAATGTATTTTTCTTAAACACGCTTGGAAATTTGAGAAATTTGAGGAAACGTTCTTGGAGATAAATCAAAATTGCTGTACTGGCCAAATAATATATTTAATTATCGTGTAATTTAAAAATGGAACGATATTTTACTCCGAAACATGGCAAACAAGAAGGTAACTTATCAAAGGTTTTATTCAAATTTCGAACTGGCTTGCAAATAGAAAAAAAATATTGTTGTTCATTGTTCGTCATTGATTTTGAAAAGTAATTGTATTTTAATTTCCGCGCATTATTATGAGAAAAGTACTATACAAGCCTTGGCCACAACTAGGCATTGATGATTGATGGACTTACATATGAGTGCCTCAGGTTCGCCTCGGCCCTCATTTACACGTTCGTCCATCAATGCCTCTTTTGCTGGCCCCTGCATTAATGTACTATTATGCTTACTTTTCGTTCGTAAAAAGAAGCATAAATAATAAATAGTTACTTACATTATGAAAATAATCTTCTGCTTAGCGTGTTAATGGCAATCCAAATACATATATACAGTCAGCCCCGAATTTGGCTACGAACTTGGCACCTTCAGTGGCGTCCATCTGCTTCTGTAGCGTGCAGACAGCAGGACACGCATGTAAATAACATGATTTCGGTTAAACATGTTTGTATCGATCGGCTGACAGATTTTCCCCTTTAGGATATGCCAAAAAATGAGATGACCTATTCTTAAACATTAACTTATTGTACTTTGTGCTAATTAGCTTCATTCAGTGTTTTTGTGTACCTATGTGCAGTAATTTGACAGTATTTTGAGCATTGCCTAGAGATCCCTTAGATGGAATACATAACAGGGACCGCGCCGCCGTTGTCGACAAAAATGACACCATGTATTTGACCAAACATTGGTGCAAACATCACCAACTAGCCACATTAATATGCTGAGTAAGTAGCTGTTCTGTAATTATAAAGAGTTTACTCAACAATAAACTGTGAGACACAAACAAACAAATGTTTCTTTGTTTGTCACATTGGCTGATTATTACAATCAAGTGCTCGATATTAAACTTTTTGGAGTTGAATAAGCAATGAATGTAGCTTGTATTGTGTTTAAAGTAAATAACCTTAATTTTAAAACGTTTTTTTAACTTAAATGTATTTTGTATTTACTGTAATACATTTGTATTTTATTTAATGGTTATGGTGTAATTCCGTCATGTGTATAGATATATAAAGATAGATAGACATACATAGACCAGTCGGTCTATTCTGTAAAGATCTCAGCGTGAAGATTTAAGTGATGTCATTCTACCTGATGCTAGGGATTGACACTATTGACAGCTCACTTCACTTATGTTTCCACGTAGCAGCCGAGCTATTCTGTAATAATCTCACCGTGATAACTTAAGTGAAGTGAGCTTGAAGTGAGTGGTCGATAGTGTCAATCCCTAGCATCAGGTGGATAAATGATAAATGATAAATGATAAATGATTTTATTTCTGTAAGTAGGTTTGTTACAAACACTTTTACACGTCAATCATATTTTTAAAACTAGATGAGGTCGGCGTTTCATAACTGACTATTCTGAGAAGAAAGGCCGAAACAAACTCAGAGGTCACAGTCTCTTTTAAAGTCCAGACATAATCTTGGTCAGATCATGTGAAGACCATGTAGATTTGTGTCTGAAACGGTCTTTTGAGGAAAAACCATACAGATTGAGCGGACCTGTCCAGTCAGTGCACGCATTTGTCAGTAATCTTGCCGCTCAACTGAGAACTTAAGGAGCACAACGATTCGACGAACAATACCAAAGAAAGGACATTTGGGTAGGCCGCATAAATTACTCAAGCTGCCAGATCGTGAAACTAACTAAGAAATAAAATAAAAAAAAGTAATAATCCACATAATCTTCACATTCACAATAATTTAAATAATATAATACTTTACAAAGTAATTACTCATGTCATTGTATGTATAAAATTCATGAATGTCAATGTGTATATAAATATTCGAACATAATCTTTGAGGACCATGTAGATTAGTATCTGAAATGGTCTTCTGAGGAAAGAACCACGCAGATTAAGAGGACCTGTCCAGTCAGTGCACGCATTTGTCAGTAACCGTGCAGCTCAACTCAGAACTTTAGGAGCTCAACGATTCGACGAACAATACCAAAGAAAGGACATTTGGGTAGGCCGCATGAACTACTTAAACTGCCAGATCATGATTAAAACTGAAACAATGACCCAATGAATGATAGCTCACTTCACCTAAGATATCACGGTGAGATTGTTACAGAATCGACCGGCAGGTGGCGTTCTGTAATAGTTTCTGCCAACCCCAACTGCCAACTAAATTGTTCCCACTGCTGGGACATAAGCCCCCTGTCAGTGAGAGGGAGTGGGTCGTAACCCACCACGCAAGCCCAGTGCGGGTTGCTAGACGTCACATGTCTTCCAATTTTTGGTTCTAGGACATGCCAGTTTCCTCACAATGTTTTCCTTCACCGTTTTGAGAGCAGTGGTGATGAAATGATTTATGCCTGGGTATGGCACAGTTATGTATGTATCTAATTTTCTAAGTACTAGCTGTTACCCGGACTTACAGGGTGAAATTGAATTCATGGGCATTCTTTTTAAGGGTCATTGTACTCATCATTATGAACAACTTTTACTATGGGACCAAACCTGAAATCACAAAAAAAAAATCAGCTGGTCCCTACATTTTAAAGGGTTATGCAAACATAAACGTAGGGAACAACAGATTTTTTTCACGATTTCAGTGTTTGTCCCAAAGTAAAAGTTGTTCATAATGATGAGTACAATGACTCTTTAAAAGAATGCCCAAGAATTCAATTTCACCCTGTATAGTATGGATTGTGTAACTAGGTCTCGGACTCCAATCGGTTACCGCTGGCTAATCTATAAGAGTGTAGTTCTTACATTTACTAAATACTGTTCAAAGACATTTTAAAACGCTATTATTGGTAAACAAAACAATACTATCTTCCGCCCCAGACTTCGTCCGCGTGACATTTCTGGTTCCCCCGACCCACGGCTTCGCAACGCATCGCCCTCCCGCGCTATAACCTACTTTTTTTTTACTTAGCGTTTTTACCGACTTTTTTTCTTTTTGCTCGGGTCTTAAGGGTCGTAGCGTGATGCTACCTTTATAGCCTACTAGCTTTTGCCAGCGGCTTCACCAGCGTAGTGGTCAAAAAAATCCTGTAAATCATTCTCCATTAAAAATGTATATATATTTACTTATGTACGTGCCAACTTTCATGGTATTTGGTCAAACGGTGTTGGAGTTCACTATAGACTCACAAAATGTATTACTTATATTTTTTTATACTCTTATCATACTACTAAAGTTTCTAATAAATATAAATCAATAAAAATATAAATCAATCATGATTCGAAATACATGTAGCAACATCTAACGTCCTGAAACAATTGTGACCGTCGACAGATTTATTTTCCCGCGGGAACAGTACTTTTTCTGGATAAAAGTACCCTATGTCTGACAATTCAGATTCGGTTTACTTGATGATCAGTTCAGTAGTTTAGGCATGAAAACGTAACAAACAAACAAACATACTTACTTTCGCATTTATAATATTAGTTTGGAGTTAAGATAACCGTCCTTGACAATTGGACTATCAAATGATTTTTGTCAAATCCGACTGTTAGTTCCCGAGATTAGCGCGTTCAAACAAACCAACTCTCCAGCTTTATTATCAATAGTAATTATAGGAGCCCAACATCAGGAGTACTCACCAATACCATTAGAGTATGTCACAACGTACTCTTGTATAGGAATTTGGAATATCTTAACACACATACATGGTGTGGCGTAAATAATGGATAACACTGAAACTGTCGATTGGCCAGATTATCATCTATCATTTACCCCACTTATATCGCCCACACACGTGTACATTTTTTTTTCGATATAGGGCCCCAAAATTGCCTAGTTCCATAGAAAAAATGTTAAACTTTAAGAATAAGTATTTTTTGCAATGTTATCTTAGATTGTAATAAAATATCTTGATATTTGTCAGATAATACGAATATTCAGGAGTGACATAAAAAAAAAACAAAACGAGAACAAATCACCAGTTGTAGAAATGGCAGCTGATTTTGTAAGAGTAAGTACGATTTTTATTTAAAATATGAATAATTTGGTCATCAATGGGCATATGGCGATATAAGTGGGGTAAATGATACCGGCCGGTGCTCTGGCTGCTCGACAATTTCAGGGCTATCCATTATTTACAAAACACCCTGTATAGGTACATGGGTATATCCTCATTTTATAGTACCCAGTAGTATATTGTATGACGATGACTGTCAAACCTCCACATTAGTCCTTTATTGCTTTTATAATCAGCCATTCATATTCAATGAATGTCCATAGTCGGTGGCTGATACGTTTCAGCCATATACCTACGCATAAGGAAATATTTTGGTATTAAATTTAAAATTAGAGGCTTCACTGATTTCGTCAGTATGTATGTACACTTCCGAGTACTTATAATAATTACGAAGGTTTTACAGTCCCAAAAAGGCATTGCACGATTGACACGAATACCTATTACGAATATATTTTTTTTAACTTAATCAATAAATGAAAATATATTTAGGATTGGATAGGCATCGATATTTACTTACAGACTATTTTGGTTTGAACTTTCTCCAATAATTAACTTGTTTTTAATTGTGTTTCTTTTTTTTCACTTTCTAAAGCCACATTTCATTTCTCTAATATTATGTAAAATTGATTTAATGAATGGATGATTTAATGAATTAATCAAAGATCTATTTATTTGCAAGAATATAGGTAGCGGTAGGGGAATGATTAAAAATAGCAATATCGTATAACTATACAGGGTTATTTAAATTTTATTATCTAGTTAGTGAAACTTCGCAGATATGATAGGTACTCGTATCAATATCTAATCCTAATAAAATAAAAAATAGCCCTGTATAATTAAAACGTGGAACATCAATCAACAATCAACTCAGCCTATCGCAGTCCACTGCTGGACATAGGCCTCTCCCAGGCTACGCCACAATACCCTATCCTCCGCCTTCCGCATCCAGTCTGTCCCAGCAACCACCCGTATGCATAGCCACGGACAAAATAAATGTTAAAAAATATTATCAAAAGATTTCATAATATTTCTGTGAGTAATTAAAAGCAATAAGGAATTAAATAACAAGGCAGAACGCGGATATATTAAATTAGACAAAGTAAAAGTAACAAGGCCTCACTAGTGAATGTGCTGTTATTATAAATAAAAAAGGTTTAAGAGACTTCTGCTGGCTAGCCTGAACACTATGTATGGCAAGCCGATCCCTTGGAAGAAGCGAGCTAAATACCTAGGTGTGCTCCTTGACCACCACCTTACCTTCAGTGAGCACATAAAGATGGCTGGAAGTTATTAGTTAGCCACAAGCCCCTCCATATCTGAGTTATATTATTATAGAGGGACGAGGAACAGGGTGTAAAGTTCACTCATACCTCCATAGAAAAGCAACTGCCCGACGATTGATGTCAGGACTTTGTATATAATATGCTAGTTGCGCGGTAAACTCTGCTTGCGCGATGCAGGATTTTCGTGACGCCAGTGTGATACGTAGATCGCATGTGGCGATGTTGATACCGCTACATTATTAATGTATTATAGGTACCCATCAGATTTCCGAAATAAATTCTCTAAATGACGTTGATACCCGCATCAAAATCCGTTTCAAAGTTCAGGATAACAACGCGGTTACACAGACAGACGCAAAAAGCGACTTCAATTTATTACATTTAGATATTATGACTAAACTATTTTCTTTTTAAAACCATCGCTAGGACGAGAGGGAAACAAAGTTGGAACTATTCTTTAAATATCCCAATCTACCACGCCTTATTAAAGGATAAAAGGTATTCTTTGAATGGCAATGAATAAGATTTAAGGACATAAAGTCTTTTAAGGAAAATCAATCAAAGGACCGCACAGATAACCGTACACACAAATACTAGAATTAAATGTAAGTTCGATATACCCTAGACGTGGAGATAGATATTCATTAAAAAAGGTAGTATTCTCATAAATGATAAATGATTTTATTTCTGTAAGTAGGTTTGAACAAACACTTTTACACGTCAATCATATTGTTTTTAAACTAGATGGGGTCGGCGTTTCCTATCTGACTACTCTGAGAAGAAAGGCCGAAACAAACTCAGAGGTCACAGTCTCTTTTAAAGTCCAGACAATCTTGGTCAGATCATGTGAAAGCTATGTAGATCGGTGTCTGCAATGGTCTTTTGAGGAAAGAACCACACAGATTGAGTGGACCTGTCCAGTCAGTGCACGCAACTGTCAGTAATCGTGCAGCTCAACTTAGACTCAAGGTGCTCAACGATTCGACGAACAATACCAAAGAAAGGACATTTGAGTAGGCCGCATAATATTTAGTTATAAGTAGATCTCTCTCTCTCTCTATCTCTCTACTTTGTCATATTGCTAAACCAAACTTTTTCTTTTTTTTCATGATAATATTTGTAACTGTAAGTACAATTCATTCATTCATATCTTGAAAAAAAAACAGGGAGGGAAAGTATCGCCACGTTTTTTTGCGACGGGTTTTCAATCAAAATAATGGTTCCGCTTCATCTTAATCCATATCCAATCAGAACACGGATAAAGCACAGTTTTCCTTATCGGAAGACCACCCAAGTTTAACTGCAGGTAAAATCTATGAATAAATGAATTTCGTGTATCCCGGATATAAGGAAGTTGGCCATCGACATAATAACATAACATTCCTCCTGCAATCCACGAAAGGTAAGCCAGAGGTGTTATGTACTATCGAGGAAGTTCATATCTATGCACCTTTAGGACTATTTTTCCCTGTAGCGCTCGGGCGCTAACAGTAACTAACGTAAAACAGATGCGGTCATCGTGTTCACGGGATTTTGTTCTAACACTGCTTAGATATGAACTTCCTCGATAGTACCTATAGTACCTACACCCAAGTTTTTCCAGTTATAATTAAGTCCCATGAAATGAAATGAAATGTTTATTTCTGTAAGTAGATCTTTTAAGACGCTTTTTCACGTCAATATTTTAAAACTAGCATCAGGCATCGTGTAGCTCAACCCTATTTTAGGGAGCTCAACGAACCGTCACACGACGCTACCAGGGGCAATTCCCGTATTCTTAAGAACGTTCGCATTCTAATCTCAGTGTCAATCTGTCAAAAATTGTATAGCGCTTACCTACATTTTTGACATTAGACTGTCGCTGAGATGAGATTGCGACTTGAATTTGAACGTTTTTAATTACGGGAATTGGCCTTGACATAGAGCAACCCGCCGGTGGCCCGTGTTGCTCTATGCCCTCAGATCTGCAGGACATTTGCGAAGGCCGTATATAAAATACTCAAAATCGCCAGACAGCTATAAAATCATGTATTCTATCTTGCCTGCATGGTACTCACATTCACAGTCAATTTCTCTTTAAATGTAACATGTAACGACTTAATATTAAAATACGAATTCTTTACACGCTGTTCTCAGAATCCATAGGACAAACTAATCATACCAAATATAAAAATATCCTTCAGACCACAAATAAATTAATAAAAAAAACACAACTGATATCGTATAACCCTGTGTGGTCTCTTCCACCTAAAATTCCTGGTACAATAAATTCACAATGAAAGCAACTAAACACATGGGCGCATTAACAGTCAATCCTCAGTCGACCTTGAGTCTTGTCGCGAATGCCTAAACAGTCCTGCGATGTTCGGCCATAGAATACAGAAGGTACAGAAGGCCGGCTCCATATAAACAGACGTTCGCTCACATTTGTAGTAGGTACCTACAATAAGCGAGCACTCACTACGACTGGTAGTCATTTGACATTTGACTAAATCAAAATCAAAATTGATTTATTCTTTGGCAGAAAAACGGCAATTTATAACCGACTCAAAAATGTAGGAGGTTCTCAATCCGACTGCATTTTTTTTTAATGTTTGTTACCTCAGAACTTTCGACAGGGTGAACCGATTTTAAAGATTCTTTTTTTTATTTGAAAGCCGGTGCTTCCCGTATGGTTCTATTTAAATCGAAATCGGTCAATCGGTTTAAAAAAAACAACAATAAATTATTTTTTAATAAAAAAAAGCGCCTTCAAACGGACGAGGACGTGTAAGACGATCGTTTTCGAATGGTTTTGGTGTGGGGTAGGAAGGTACCATAACTAAAAAGTGAAAAATAAAAACTTTTAACAAAAAAAAACCCGTCTGCCAAAAAAATATAACATTTCAAAGTGTAACTTTAATTTCGAAAGTTGATTAAAAAACTAAAATACAGATCCAAAGACACCGACTTCCGAAATGAAAGTTATTTTTCACTTTGTAGTTTTTTTTTTGGAAGACCGGTTTTTTTTTGTTAAAAAGTTTTTTGTTTAATGTCAAAAGTTGCAAAAGACAGCCCTCAAAACGACCGACTGTCACTATTTCCTAGTTTTTTCGTTCAGCTTAAGAAGAAGGAAGAAGTAGCGCGATTAACTCCCCAAAAACACGTCTGTCTGTATAGTTTAAGGAACATACGAGTATAATTCTATAATTGTCAAAACTTATTTTGACATAAATGCCAGTATGTTACCTAGTATACGCCAATATACCAAGTTGATTTGAAATATCAGTAGGTACACGTCTGTGTGTGCGTGCGTCTCATTTCACTCGTATGAAACTGACCTTCTGTCTCTATCTATTCAGTGTTTCGGGAGCGATACGGACTGACTGACTCATACGCAGCCCGCCTGCTAACTAACACTTGCACTGTGATATTGACCTAAATTGTGTAATTTTACGTCGAAGTTCAAATTGTAGAGTGTAGTCGTTGACAAAACACTCACATGTAGTCAGTGCAATGGACCTTGAGGGTCAAAAAAGGTAGAAATAGGGGTCGTGCATGTTTTGATTTGCGGAGTATGTGCATTAGCATATTGTTTATCATTAGTAGACGGTGGGGCGACGAAAATACGATGACTCATTACATCTTGAAATGAGCCAACATGGAAACGATACGTCACCTCCTGTTTCATTCTCTGTGCAATATGGCCGGCACTATATTATGGAAGATCTTTGCGAGGCCAATGATAACGCTGTCGAAGTGGCCGAATTCTGGTCGAAACTTATATTTAACAGATAAATGGAATCATCGATACGAAGAATAATTGAAAAAAGAAGAACTCTTGAAAGAATTCTTTTTTTTTTCAAAATAATCATTATTTTATTTCACATAATCATACATGGGCACTTATGAAACGTCAGAAGCCAGGTTCACGGTTCCAATTGATCGTTTCCTATGGAGAAGAGCCGGCAAGAAACTCAACGGTTACTCTTTTAAAAGTAATTGGCTTTTACAATGTTTTCAAATTACAGCGTTAAAAGGTATGGGATGACCGTGTAGGCCCCAACAAGTATCAGGTACATAACAAAATAGAAAATGGTCTACAAATCTACAGTCTACACGGCCTACAAATTTCTCACGTTCACTAAATATAAAAGATAAATAAAATAATAAAAATAAAAACCTTTTTACCAAATTACGTGATAACCATTACAACTGTAACAAATCTGAATTAATATCCTGTCCACAAAAGCCAAATAAAGCCAATTTATTTAAACATTATTTTGATTTAAAAGAGTGTCCTTGGAGTTTCTTGCCCGTTCTTCTCCATAGGTACCTACTACGCTTTGGAATGGGCGACTAGCTTCATCTTTCTGACTGACCGACCCCTTGACAATTCAATAGTGCCTTGGTTGATTTAAATAAATGCTTCGAGTTTGAGTTTATGTTAGGAACTTGCCGTCAGGTCAACTGGTATATACGACTCAATTTAAATAGTTAACATTTGTATCATTAGAAAAGCGTTACATGCTCATCGCCTTTTTAAACATTGCCTAATAAAATGAGAATATAAATCCACAATGCTACAGGTTACCCCGTTCTACACACTATCAAAACATTAACCCCTATACTCATAAACGCTTCTTATAGTTAAGTAATGCTTAGCGACTGTTTAACCATAAATTGTTGACGTTCGAAGTCTTCGTTCGTCATTTGAAACTTTAATCAAAGTATATAAATAAACCCCTTATTTATTTATTCACAGGGCAACTACAACAGGTAACAATCACAGCATATCACTAGGTTCACATTATAGGTTTCGACCTGGTTATGACCCAAAGCGTAATCGCACAACATGACTAGCAACAACAATAATAATGATGACAGCTGCAGTAAAAAGCTTAGTTCACAAAATTACAGCCACAAAGTCTGTGCGTCTGCCCTCCGACACACTCCTACTGAGGCAGGAAATGTGTGGGAGACCAAACACGCCAGGTAGAGTACATACAAAGTTACAAAGTACATTATGTAAAGTAGTACCTAACTAGCTGCATAGTAATTCAAAACAAAAATCTAAATACCTAAAAATCTAAATCTACCTGCTTAAAGGATTTATTCCGGTCGAATACCAACCAACTAATACCACTGGTTTTTGTTTGAACTTAAATTTATTTTCGATTCCGAACGGATACCACTCTTATAATAATTAAATTTAATGAGCGAACGAATACCAACACCTTGAATTTGGTACAGTCAGCTCAGTCAAACCTAATCAAATTAAATTTGTTTTCTAATATTTATTTGTATTTCGGTGATGACGACTGATTAGTGATTGATTATACAAAAAGTTGTTTTTTTGTGATATTTTATAATTGTTAGATTCTAAGCTTAAAGTTTACCATAATATAAAAATTTGGTATTACAAAAAATATAATTAATTGTTGCAAAAAATCCTGTTCTAAACATAACATACAACGAGCATAACAAAAACATGTCGATGGAATTTTTCTAACATACTTTTAATCATAACAGTGGAATAGTTCAATAACCAAGGTGATTTGGCAACATAACCGGTTTATTTTTTTACACTACCAAACCTTAAAATGATTGTACTACCTACTACACCTATTTTGGGTAACTTCAGTTCAGTATAATAATGCGTTCAGTGTTGCTGGGGCTACCCTGGCACTGCAGCGCGTCGGGGATGTTCGCAGACGCCCGTGTCGACACAACGACGATACGAAAGCGGTGCTCATCTCTGGAGCGCATTCTCTGGACCACCTCCAACACCACCCTGAGCTTATTTACGAACAGGTTTGATTGTCAGTACATCAACCATTGTTATATGAATAATGTAATGACAAACAAAGAAATGACATCAATTCAATTCAATTCAATCAGTATTATTCACATCAATTCAATTTGTAGGTATTATTAATCATTTTAATTTAATTTTATGATTTTAATTTAATTTTATGATTTTAATTTAATTTTATAAATTTTAATTTAATTTTTACATTTATAGTGTGATTATAATTTTAATTTTATTTAAAATGTTCAACATAATAATATTATGATCTTAAATGAATTGAAATAAATGATTTCTGAATTTTGTATTTTGAATTATTGTATTAATTTATACCGCGATTTTAATCGCAGCCAAACTTCTAAGAAATAATTTTCACAAGTTCTTTAATTGAGAAAGGACTTTTCTACAGGAACATTCCTTCTGAAGTTATAATTTACGCATTGGCAGTCAATAAATCATCAAACAATAAGCTGTGCACCTATCATTAGAAATACTTATAAACATCAGCTGAATGTGGACTTTAACAAAATGATCCCAATACACAAAATTTTGCAAACTCATTGGTTATTTTAGTAGTTGTTCAAACAACAGAAATTATCCATTCTCCTGAGATCATAATGAATACCTTACTGGCCTTTAATCAGCAATTCATTACAATTATTTTGACGTAACTCTACAACCTCTAAGCAATATGCATCGTCGCAGATATTTTTGGTATGTGCAATAAATTATTTATTCTGTGGTCGTACGAAGTCGTGATTGTTTCACTTATTGTCCTACTCTGTGACGTTGGATGTACAAATATAATGATAATTCGGCTTCTTAATAAAGTCATGTTTGCTTTTTTTGGTAAGCTTTGGTATGTATTAATATATGGCTGTGAGATCGAGATACGACTTAGAACTGAGAAGCTATACAGAGATATTGAAAAAAACACGTAGCATTTATTAAATCGCACACTAAAATCGGTTCATCGGTTTAGGAGCTACGATGCCGCAGACAGGCAAATAGAAAACTGATGAAATACACAGAAATTACTTCAAAGTTACAGTTAATATCCAACCTATTGCTATTCTCTCCTTCTCCCTTTAATCCATCGAAAAATTGTCTGTAAAAGATCGCTTTCCGCGATAAGACCGTCCATTGTGTCACCCTATGTAAAATTTCTAAATTTATATCTTTTATTTTAAGGTGTACCTAATAAAGAGTATTCAATTCTATTCTATTCACAAACAACCAAAGCCACTTTGCCAACCAATTTGTTTGATTTTATTTGATATAAACCATCAACAAACAATAACAAACTTACAAGCTCATTTAAAATCTATTTTTAACAATCCTCAATCAAGATTAGAACGCTATAAAAACACGAGCATTAAAATAGATTCTCGACAACCTACGTAGCAATTTTAATATTCGTACGTAAAACATTAAATGTTTGATAAACTCTGTTGTATACAAAAATTTTTAATGTGTGATATAATAATTAATAAGCAACTGTAATGAATATTATTTTTATAAGGAATACCGTTTGCAATGTAAATATCCACTAAATTTCGAAATACAACAGGAGATTTTGTCGAAGTCATTAATCCAAGATGGCGGTTTTGTCTATTTGGCGCGAACGTTTTAAATTCAGTACTAAACGCAGTGCTAACTGTAAAAATGTTATTTCAATTTAATGATAGGTATTGACAATTTATAATCAAGTTTTTTCTATACAAAAATTAGCAAAATCGTTTTACACAGCATGATCGCAGCCTATCCAAGACAGTCTTCCAACAAGCCTTTATAAATGCATAACAAAGTGAATACAACATTTATGGGTTTTTTTTTTCGTGGATACAATTCTACTGAGGTACACCCCTAGGTCTTCCTGCTACCATAGTCTGGAGAGAGGAATCGAACATAAAATAATGTATGTTTCTCTGAAGGGTTGGGCAGAGACCCGGACTCTGGATTTGTTCCAGGTTGATGGTAATCGGCTCGCCCACTATTACCTACTTACACATAACTAGAGAGCGGGATATTCTTACATAACATATCTCAGACTTCCTTTCAGAAGCATCACAGCCTTTTCCTATGTTGAAAGAGAACAGTTTGTCATAAACTAGGAAAATTGTTAACCCAAAATCTCTAATAGTGGCACCGTTAACGATTACTAAGATTGTTATCGAATATTTAAACACTAACTTAAAAAAAAACATCGCTGCCGTAATATCAAAACGACTCTAAATGGTTCCCCGGCAGCAACTTTTTATTCATCACAAAGTAATCGGGTTTCAATGTGTCACAGTCATACATTGTACACATATGTACATAAAGTCTAGTAAAACAACTAGCTGCGCACGCGACGCTTATGCAACAAGATCAAGTTCGATCTCTTGTTATACAGGAAATAATGTCGTTGTAAGATATTCAGTGACGTTATCCATAAAATATAATGTAGGCACCAAGTGATATGTTAGAAAATAAAATAACATTTTAGGTCGATCCCTTGATTATCATTAATTCCATAGCCAGGATATAATGTTCCCACTGCTGGGACACAGGCCTCTTCTCTGTGAGAGGTAGTGGACCATAGTCCACCACGCAGGCCCAGTGCGGGTTGTTTGACGTCAAATGTCTTCGAATATTTGGTTCTAGGACAGACCGGTTTCCTCACGATGTTTTCCTTCGCCGTTTTTGAGAGCAGTAGTGATGAAATGATATACACAAAGTAAAGTGCCTGTCTGAGTTCGAACGTACGACCTACAATTCGGCCGATACCACTGGGCCACCACTGATCATTAATTAACGATCATTAAATACGTGAGCCTTTGAAACACCATGAGATTGGAATAAAAACATTTATTACTTTTGTAATAAAATTACTAAGTACGTAATTAAAACTGTTTAGTATTCTGTTATAAAATAATTTACTACATAAAATAATTATGCTGAATATGGCTGTTACTTTATTAAATATTTATTAAAACCATACAATGTCAAGGATAAGGAAAACGTTCACTACTATCAAATACAATGTCAAGGATAAAAACTAAAATATCTTATTAAAATAATTATGTAAATATCAAGTTCACTTTTTTACAATTTTAATTAATTAATAAACCGTCCACCTTACGTTCATCAAATTAATTAAAAGCAACATAGATTTTAAGTAAAACATGTTAATATCATTATTTATTACTCATAATTAGAATTAGTTCGGTGCACCTTGAATGTTAAGCTCCTCTTAACTTTTAAATGCAATTTAAGCTAACTAATTATGTTGGTGGTCAATCTCATAAAAAAATAATTTCGTTCGCATAAATTTGACCTGGCTTTATTAAGAGATAAAGCCAGGTCAAATTTATGCGAACGAAATTATTTTTTTATGAGATTGACCACCAACATAATTATGTTGTCCATTTATTGAAGTCACAGCTGTAATTCTTTGACAGTTGTATGAAATTGCTTTAACACGGCAAATTGGCGTAGTGTGATAATTTCAACGCAGGGGTGTTCGCAATTCGCAACCCTGTATGATCACAAGAAGTGTTCTACTTCACACTCACTTTTATAAAAAGGCTCACGAACAGACACACGTTGGTACCTACAGACATGACGATACCTAAAGGCCGTTTTGGCTCGAGCAAACTCCTACAAACAACTCCATTTTCTGTGAACAATTTTTCTCTCAAATATCTAATTTACTATACAGGGTGTTTGGAAGGGAGCTGTACATACGCCTAGGGTAGAAACTAGGGATAGTCTGCTACCTACCCCCGCCCATTATATTGACCTTGGCCTCAAGGTTTTTTTTTAATTTATTTTTATTTTTTATTTGACTTTTTTGTGATTTTTTGACTAAAACTACCTGTAGCTCAAAATCTATCCATGGGACCGGTCGGCTAATGGTCTTGTTTTAATCGTTAGAGTCTTAGGGTCCTGCAAAAAATTATTTTACACCAGAAAATTGTGGAGAAGAAAAGTTATGGGGCCTGAAGTACCGTAGTAAGGTAAAGAAATAATTTTAAGGTAAGGTAGTAAGGTAAAAAAAACCTTGAGGCCAAGGTCAATATAATGGGCGGGGGTAGGTAGCAGACTATCCCTAGTTTCTACCCTAGGCGTATGTACAGCTCCCTTCCAAACACCCTGTATACAAAAGAGACCGTTATTGACGGGTCTATCAACACATAGCTCAAACCACTCAACGGATAGGGCTTAAATTTGGCACACAGATAGTTAGTTATTAGGACGTAGGCATCCGATAAGAAGGGGTTTTTGGAAATTCGACCTCTAAGGGGTGAAAAGGGATTTTGTTTGTGTGAAAAATCTTATTCCTTGAGGTAATAAACTACGAATAAGGTACGAATACATATTAAATTACATTGATTGACTTTTTTTATTTTTCTACTGCCCCCTAAAGGAAAATTGAAAGTGTCAAAGTTTGTATGGAAAAATTTTAACGCGCAGTCCGATTAACTCGAAACTCAGTACTTACCTATACTTAAGACCAAAAATAAAGGGTTTTTCGAAAATCATCCCTTGATTTTTTTTTAGTTTTAATTAAAATGCATGAACTAAAGCAACAGCATTGAATATAGGTTCAAATAAATGCGACATACAAATTACGGTAAATTGAATAGACTATTATGGAAAACTCCAATCATACTTACGAGTACTATGGCTGTTCAATTCACGTTGCAAAACTCAATTATGCAAGCTGAAATAAATTATGGAAACTATTGTATATATATAGGGAAAATAGTAAAGTTTATGGTACACTTGTAATGTTGCCTAAATGAAAGTGAGCAAGTCCTAAACAGATGCTAATGGGAACGTAAATAATTTTCCGCTTTTCCTCGTCTCATTCATTTTTTCATAAAATTAACACATTGTTTTCCAACTTTAGACGTGCGTGCGTGTTCTCTTTATTGACGAACTGTCAATTTGACGTTTTGTCGTTTAGCCAAGTTTATAAAACTTTCTAAACAATGGCAGTTGTGCGTTTTAGTATGTGGACAATTTAAGTTGGTAGTCAATTAGATAAATAATTAATGTCCCTGACTTTACCTACACCATTCAATAGAAAAACATTATTAAGATTCACCATCATCATCATCATTTCAGCCGAAAGACGTAAACTGCTGCACAAAGGCCTCCCCCAAGCATGGGCGGAGCACCGCCGTATCCTCGTGGAGGCGATTGGCGGTGGCGACCTATCGCGTCCGGCTCTGGTCCAGGCCATTGTACGAAGCAAGAGGGCATGGGAAGCTGTCACCTCCTTCTGCGAAGCAGTAATGCCAGCGAAGGAGAAGGTGGAATGTGTGAGGGAGACGCAAAATTCGCGCCCTCACGCCCCTAGTCGCCGCAGGAGACGCCCTGGGGGTCGGTAATCCCAAGCCGATTCCCGGCCACCGTATTCGCGGGCTTGCGGACGGCGAGCAATGGGCAGCTCACCGTCCGATAAGGACCAGGCCCGGGTCAACAGCGCGTTGTGTTCCACACGCGCCTCAAAGAGGTGTCAGCACCAAATGACGGGGTCCGCTACGGCCGATGCCTGCCAGGGTTGCGGGAAAGTTCGAAAGTGTTACCGTGGCCCCTGTCACAGGCAACTGAAGGTTTTAGTCAGTAAGAGTCTGACACGCCCTCCTGCTCCGCCCAGAGCGGGAGAAGTTATTATATGATTTCCCAAACACAAAAAAAATGGCCTGCCCCAAGCATCGCCATTGCGACCGGTTCTGTGCTATAATAAGACGTGCTTCTAATAAGGCTCATTGTGAGCGAGCGGTATTAAGATTTTTTTTAAGAAATCAATTTAGTATGACCGAAAATAGAACTGAAAATTCTGGAAATGGTGCATATTCATTGATGCTGGCTAAATATACTTAGGCGTACATAATGTATATCATACCTCCTCCTACCCTTCCGCGAAAAACAAGCGTAATGATGAAAGACAGTACTGGTAACTATTGTTCAAGTTCGAAGTTAAACTCTATGAATTAATTACTAACTAATTCATTTGAAGATCAACTGCGAGACCATTATCTTGACTCTACACTGTTGTGAAATCATCCAATTAACTAAGACCTTCTAATTACATTGTATCCGACTATCTGTACGATTATTAATTACCGGAACAAACTCTCAGTATTATCATTTCAGGGGTAATCACGTCACCACTGATGTACGTAAATCCCTTTATAAAGATAGAGAGAAAAATTATTGGTAAATTTATTTTTTTAATCCAAGAAAGAAAAGGAAATGTTTGTAACTTTACTAACCAATAACACCTCAAATCACTAATTTCAGTCTAGATATATTTTTATTGAAACTACCTTTACACAAATACAATCAAAATTAAAACAACCTAACAAGTAGTTGAATTTCAAAAAAATCTTGTTATCCATCAAGTAAAATTATTATGTGTTCTAGATCGAAGGTAAAGCTACGCTTGCCGCGTTTTGTTCGTAGATGGGGGACCATACTGACTATCCATTATTTATCGAGACCTCTTCGTGCCTCGGAAAGCACGGAGTTGATACCGGCTGTCATTCGTACAGCTTTAAAACAGTCGTTATGGGTAGTCAGAACCCCAAAAGTCTGACAACCAATCTCACCATGGGGTATTGTGTTACCCAGTAACTGGGTTGTAGAGGTCAGATAGGCAGTCACAGCATAATCAGCCTGTAATGTTCCCACTGCTGGGACACAGGCCTCCTCTCGGTGAGAGGGATTGAACCGTAATCCACCACGCGGGCCCAGTGCTGGTTTGTAGATGTCACATGTAATCGATTTTTTTGGTTCAAGGACATACCAGTTTCCTCACGATGTTTTCCTTCACCGTTTTGAGAGCAATGGTGATGAAATAATTTACACAAAGTAAAGCGCCTGTTTGGGTTCGAACCTACGACCTGCAACTCGTAAGTAGCGGCCGTAACCACTGGGCCACCACTGCTCTGATAGGCAGTCGCTCCATGTAAAATACTGGTATTCAGCTGCATCCGGTTAGACTGGAAGCTGACCCCATCATAGTTAGGAAAATGTTAGGCTGATTGATTGTTCTAGATTTTCCGATAAAAGACAAAGATAATTATCGACAGAATGCTTCCTTTGTTATTGTTATTGTGGAAACGATTTTCTTGAAAATCAATCAAGTTCTTCGGGGAACTGGTTAGATGCTGATAAGCTGACAGAAACATTAGTTGGTAATGCCACAGTATATTTATTATACTGTGGTAATGTCGCGTTTGTCAATACAAAATTATTTTTTCTCGGCAGTGCTTTGTCTAACCAAGCGCTATACGATCATACTCGTAAATTTCAAGGACTCCATTTTCTCCTTCCAGATTGCAATGATGAAAACATTAGTCAGTAAGCAGGATTGATGATTGATTGATGTTTTCCCGTTGTTTGTTATATTTGTTTTAGAATATTCGTGTCTTTATTTGTGCTTATATTTATGCAGGGTTATTGGTAAATGAAATTAATAAAGAATTAGTTAAACTTATAACATAAATAATTAAGTACACAATATAATATTCTTTTATCCCCACGAATAAATAACATAAGTTTTTAATTACTTCCACCCTCATTAACTTTATTAATTTCAAAAAGAATTGTAGAAAATGGTGCTGGAACCGGATAAACGGAACTACGGGACCAAGTATGAAATCGCGAAAAAAAACGGCTGTTCCCTACATTTATGTTTGCAGAACTCGTCAAAATGTAGGGACCACCGGTTTTTTTTTCGCGGTTTCATATTTGGTCCCATAGTAAAAGTTGTTCATTATAATGAGTACAATGACCCCTTAAGAGGTTGATTGTGTTCTACCAATAACCCTGTATATAATTAGGTATATACAGGGTGGCATATATCGACGCGCAAACTGAAACTATTAATTCAGTACACGATTCTAGGTTAAAGTAGAAATGTTCCACTCAATCTGTGTGGTTTTTCCCCAGAAGACCATTACAGACACCAATATACATGGTTTTCACATGATCTGACCAAGATTATGTCTGGACTTTAAAAGAGACGGTGACCTCTGACTTTGTTTCGGCTTTTCTTTTCAGAGTAGTCAGATAGGAAACGCCGACCTCATCTAGTTTTTAAAATACGATTGATGTGTAAAAGTGTTTGTACAAACCTACTTACAGAAATTAATCATTTATCGCCGGTAATTGTTTTAATAGGTACTTATAAGTATGTAGATCTTTATATTTACTCTTTTTGTGGAACTTTACCAACATCGAAATACCTACACACGTGGAAAAGTAATTTCTTGGCCACGACTGAAACTTCCTCTGGCCCCTGTACATCAAATTCATCAAATGCCTGTAAGGTTCAGTACCAGCTAACAACTTCGCGTCTATTAGAAAATTACCAAGAAACCCCTTTTCTGCGATCCAATAAGCGTTGAGCGTTAAAGTATGTTTCCAATAAACAGTTCTATTCAACAGGTCTCAGAACTGATCTAGCAACAGCTCCGACTATAACTCTTGTTTACCGGTTTCAACAACAATATAACAAAACATCACGCCTGTACTCTCTGGAGGATGAGGCAGAAGTCTATAATAGGTAACACTGACATTCAGCGTATAATACACCTCTATCGCTTAAACAGAATTACTGGCGAGTTATGTTTTGGTTTTCTGTAATTGGGGCGAGCCTTTATTAAGAACAATAAACACTTAAAATAAATTCTAGTGTCAAGTGATAGAGAGACGGAAGGAAAACATTTGAAATGATTCGGTAGTCTACCTAGAAAGTGGTTTTGTTAAGTAGGTAATCAATAATCATAATTCACGACCAAAATGTTTGACAGCAAAGTTATTGTTCGCCGAAAAAGTGATAATCCTTCAGCATTATCAGTTTTAAATGACAAAACACAGCAGAAAGTCAATTTAATGATTCTTGATGAACCTTAGCAATTATTTTTTTCTTATTAACAAAACAGTAACAGTATTCACACTTGATTTATTTAAATAAAACAACCCTTACAGCACTTTCAACTAGGGTAGTAAATTCCCGCCAATGCATAAATCGTGTCAAGTTACGAGTACAGTAAAACAAACACAGTGCACCACTATTAAGTCACACTAAGTTGACTTTTATAAATTGAAAGGAACTTGCGGAACTAGAACTCCCTTAATTTTTAAGCATTCAACAGGGTGGGAGGTAGTTATTTATTTATGAAGTTAAACAGTCACATTAAGTATATAACTTTGGTGTTTCCAAAAACTCGTAGTGTTTTCTTCTTTTTAAGTTACTTGTGTCCCATAGTTTTGGTAACTACCTGCATTTTTTATGTTAGCCGCTATTTAATTAAAACCATATCAATGGAAAACCTGTTCTTTTAATTTTATAACGTCTCGGTGTTTTTCATTTAATAAACGCAATCACCAAGATACTGTGATGAGAAAAAAACACAACACAAAAAAAAAATAGCTAAACAATTTTGTAGGTGGGTACCTAAATCAGTCAAAAAGGTCATAGAGAAACCAAACTATTTGGTTACGAATTAATTTATCTACAAATTCATTAACTAGGTACACCTTTTGTGATAGGCACATCACAAAAGCATCATCATTTTTTTTTTTTTGTCATAGGACAAAATTGATGGGCCTTTCATTAGGCACTGGGCAGCTAGGCATGTGCATACTGGCGTACATGTTGCCAATTAATTTAAGCTTTAGGTATATGTACTAACTATAGGTTAAGATTTTACTAACACTATATGGATCAATGGTCTGAAATAAATAAATTATTATTATTATTACATTCAAGACTTTCAAAGAATTACCTAATATATTAAGGCATGAGGACCTGGGTCCAAAACCCAGGTCGGGCAAAGTGTCATTGTAGTTTTTCCGTTAGGAATTTCTACCTAGCAGCCCAGAGTCTGAATTTGTGCCCCGTTTGATGGCGATAGGCTCGCCCCCATTACATGGGACTTAAATATATCAAACTCAAAACTCAAACTCAAAGCATTTATTTCAATTAAACCATTTACAGGCACTTTTGAATTGTCAAGTGGTCGGTCAGTCAGAAATATGAAGCTAGTCTAGTAGTAGTATCTACTAAAATATGGGTGTACTATAGGTACACCTTTGCCTAACCCTTCTGGGATTACAAGCGTGATATTATGTTACCGAATTTAATAGTAATTTATATTATTTTATCACTTTTTTACATGACGATTTAATAGTAATTTATATTATATTATCACTTAAGTACATGAAGATTTAATAGTAATTTATATTATTTTATCACTTTAGTACATGACGATTTAATAGTAATTTATATTATATTATCACTTAAGTACATGAAGATTTAATAGTAATTAATATTATTTTATCACTTTAGTACATGACGATTTAATAGTAATTTATATTATATTATCACTTAAGTACATGAAGATTTAATAGTAATTTATATTATTTTATCACTTTAGTACATGACGATTTAATAGTAATTTATATTATATTATCACTTAAGTACATGAAGATTTAATAGTAATTAATATTATTTTATCGCTTTAGTACATGACGATTTAATAGTAATTTATATTATATTATCACTTAAGTACATGAAGATTTAATAGTAATTAATATTATTTTATCACTTTAGTACATGACGATTTAATAGTAATTTATATTATTTTACCGCTTTAGTACATGACGATTTAATAGTCATTTATATTATTTTATCACTTTAGTACATGACGATTTAATAGTAATTTATATTATATTATCACTTTAGTACATGACGATTTAATAGTAATTTATATTATATTATCACTTTAGTACATGGCGATTTAATAGTAATTCATATTATTTTATCACTTTAGTACATGACGATTTAATAGTAATTTATATTATTTTATCACTTTAGTACATGACGATTCGTTTGACGTTGACTGTGTAACATGACTCATTGAACATTTTAGAAAATAATTAAAAGTTAAGATTTTTTGTAATAGCTCATTTGTATTCTGATTGGACTGTTAATAAAAGTTTCCTTTTTAAATAAACTTTAACTTTATGCATAAGAATTCGGATCGGATTCGGATTAGTTAAATCAGCTCAAATGATAATACATACATTCGATTTATAAAAATCTTTTTATTTTTAGAAGATTATTTTTATTGTAGCATTTATGTAATTATTTCAGTGTATGTGTTTTTTTATTCTATGTAGGCATATTTAATATTCTAGTTTAAGACGTCACAAAGGCAAATTCTTCTCTTCTGGTTGTCACACACTATTGTCTACATTTCTTTTTCATTTTTCCTTTCGCGGGTCTGCTGGAAGAATTTTCTTAATAAATAAGCGGTACCTTTGTACTCAATACTAACATGCCGTACCTGTATCATTTTTACTGTGTGTACATAAATAATAAAATAAATAAATAAAAAATCATAAATTTATTTATTTTTGTCTACTATCTAAGTTCAGATTGCTTCGTTTACCTAAATAAACATTTAGGTAAACGAAGCAAAAGGAATAGGTAAAGATCGTAGCAGGTGGCTGATAGTCCGGCCTACCGCCACGCCACGCGCCAGGGGAAAAAGGCGTGACTCTATGTATGATATATGTGTAACTGTGTATGTTATTAAAATCAGGATAAAAAAACATAACACTAGTAATAAACAGGTATGTAAGTCTGAATATTCCAATTTTCCAACATCTTTCTTTATGAACTTGTTTCAACATAATAAATAAGAAACACTTTTCAACGATTCTTCAAAAAACGATGACCGATACTGAACTACTTGGGTTTAAAAAAACTTTATTTTCAATAAAAACATAACATGTCGCTTACTTGAGAACAATAACTATTACTTAATTAAATACTAATATTAGGTTCGACAACATCCGTCACAAACTAATTATTATTAAAACTACTCGAAACTCGACCCACCCAACGCATTAATTTTTCAAGTAATGTCAGAAAATAGATACAGGCTAAGCTTTTTTTTTTTTTTTTGAGTCTGGGTGGAGCGGAAGGGAGTGTCAGACTCTTACTGACTAAAACCCACCCGTGTTCCTTCCTTGGCCCTTTATGTTCCGGGTCAGCGGTACCCCTTTCGGATGATCTCGCTTTCCCGGCAGGCTTGGGCCCTAGTGGGCCCCCTCTTCGATGCTGACATCTCTTTGAGGCGCGCGTGGAACACGTACGCGCCGTCCAGCACGGGCCTAGTCCTGATCGGACGGTGAGCTACCCATTACTCACCGCCCGCAGGCCCGCGCGCCCGCGCGCTGAGTTTTTAATACATCGAATGAGTGTAGGTTTCTTATGCGTGAGGGTATCTTATTGTATAGCTGTGCTCCTTCAAATGTATGCATTTTTTTTGCCTTTGTCCTGGTTTTTGGTAGAACCAGTAAACTTGCCCGTCGTGTACTTCGTTGGCTAACTTGTCTATGCTGGGTAAGTGTGATATTTGTACTTACTAAAATTTCAGCACATTTTTATTTTCTCGATCAGCCAAAACAACAGTACAAGCAACCTTCAACGCTCAATTTGTCTGGTACCCTCAATTACCTTCCGAAAAATATTGTTTGCCCTCCATGTTGTTTACTCATTTTAATGGAATATCGAAAATATTTTTCTCTTCAGAACAACGAATAAACAGCAACCTATACAAAATAAATTAGATCGCCGCCCGTCAAATTAGTTTCTTTTAATAATAAGCTAAGGAACAATAAAGAGAGAAAATAATTCTAAATATAATTAGAAATTTTAGGGATCATCGAATGAGTAACAAGAATTAAGGTTTGTTAATAAAGGGTGATGACCTGTCAAAGATTGTGGAAAATCATAAATTGGATCCTAGTCAACTTCTCTACTTAATTATCATATTATTTTATAAACAGAGTGTTAGAAACGACAGACATAATTTAAGGGAGTGTGGTATCTACTCATGAAAATGGAACAAACTGTAATATATGAACAAATATCAACTGTTCCCTACATCAATGCTTAAAATAAATGTGAAACAAATGCTTTGACTTTGACTTCACCAACTGTCTAGTCTTTTCCCAACTAAGTTGAGGCTGGCTTGCAGTCTACCTGGATGCAGCTGAATACCAGTATTTTACATGGAGCGACTGCTTATCTGACCTCCACAACCCAGTAACTCAAATACGGTACCCCTTGGTAAGACTGGTGGTCAGACTTTCGGGCTTCTGACGACCCGAAACGACTGTTAAAGATCCAAGAATGACAGCCGTGACCAACGGCTTAACGTGCTTTCCGAGGCACGGGGGGTCTTGGTGTGTAAAGATGGTCACCCATCTACGGACCGACCGCGAGAAGCGTAGCTTAACCTGATCGATCGACTCGTGCGGCTGTTATTATTTAGCCACAAGCCCCTCATCAGCTGTTCCCTACATTTTGTCTAATTATGCGAACAGCAGATTATTTTTCTCCATTACAGGCTTGATCTCATAGTAAAAGTTGATTTTGTCCTGAGTACTAAACACGTCGTTGAACCTGACACCTTGTAAAGTTTCTAGTAGTACTTTCATCCATTTTCATCACACAAACTCACAAATAAACAGTAAAGTATATTAAATACAGCTAGTTAATCAAAGTAATAAAAAAAAATTCAAGTAATTACATCACAGAATACTACAATGGAACTTCCTTTGCCAAACAAGGTAATATCCATCAATTGCCGTCATTTTTGCATAGAATCAAGAATAAATATAAAACGCAATAAGATTTTTCATTATCTCAAGTTTTTGCTCATCTTTCTTTCCGACAGAAGATATCCGTGACAAAATATGTGGGCCTAGAAAATTGGCAATCGCTTTCTATTCGTTTCATATTCCTACAACGACTTTCCACAGGAGTGACATAAGCTTTTCGGTGCCTTATGTCAATCCAATACACATTTGTCGTTTTTTTTATTATTATTTATGATGGGTTTGCTCTTGACCCTAGTCTAGGTCAGTGGTGACAGAGACAGAGTCGACGATGGAGTGAGCTTGAAGTGGAGTGAGGTGAATCCCGAGCTATAGCCCGCGAAAGCAGGGAAAATTTGAATTTGGCGGACAACAGCTGAGGATCCCCCTAAACAGACTTCTTCAAAAAAGAGGGGGTGCTCAATTCGTCTGCAATTATTTATTTTTTCATCATCGTTATCGCCAATGACAGACAAGTGGCACTCGTTTTTAAAGCATTCGTATTTCTTTCTCTTATTTTTCTATTATTGCGAAATTGGCCTGCTCTTGACCTCGATCTCGCCTGATGGAAAGCGATGGAGGAGGTCGAGTCAAGTCAAGAGTCGATGTCACGAGCAAGACCAGAAGTTACCAACCCACTTTTGCTTTGATGACTGGCGGGTTATACGTGGAAAGAAACAACGACTTTCAACAGGAGTGACATAAGCTTTTCGGTAGCTTATGTCAACCCCATATATGTTTTTCTTGTCCAACATCGTTATCGCAGATAGAATGTCACTTTGTTAAAGTCACCAACATAAAAAGGTGCCGTGAGCATGCGTGGTGAGTGACCTGACTTTTTCCTTCTCTACATGTAATGAAGAAGAAGAAAGCAGACGCCTTTGCCCAGCAAAGATTTGTATAGAAGTTCAAAATGATTCTGTATTTCAATAACTAAACAATCTTAAGTAGCATGACATCGCACAAAATTGAAGATGATGGTGCTCTCCTTAAAAATACCAAAGCATAAAATTCAAATGAAATATTTCTCAATGAAGCCTCACGTATAGACAGGAATGAACTGGATTTTATGACGTATTACGTTCAAGTATTTTTAAAACCGTTTGTTTTCGCAGACATCAACACAAAAATCATTCATTATTATTGTAAAACCCGTATTTTAACAAAAATTGTCAAGATTTGTTATAAACTTATAATCCTTATGATAATATTTTTATTATGATGTCGCAAGTATATTGAAAGGTTGTCATAAAGATCATAGATCTATTTTTGCTGCATTAAGTTCAATAAAATCGAATGAAAAAATATGATTGACGTGTAAAAACGCGTTGTACAAACCTACTTACAGAAATAAAACCGTTTATCATTTAATGCCATGTTTTGTTTAAATGACTATATTTAAATAATTATAAATAACTCATAATAAATGCATCAGACATAAACAACTATTTAAATCTTAAATTAGAATATACTAATAGCCATAGTGACCTTATTAGTGATATTTTTCAGAAACGGAAGGTGCGTAGTACTCTCTACCGGCGCGCGGCGGCGTGTGTGTCTGACCACACAGTTGTATTACACATCACCAACAACAACAACATCAACCTACAATGTATGGACGTAAACAAAGCAAAAGGACTATGTAAGGTAGCAGGTGGCATTCTCTAGTCTCTGCCTACCCCCATGGCTAGAGCCCGTGAATATATGTATCTATGTAATAATATCCAATTAATGACCTTTCAAACAATATCCAAATCAAGTTCGATATCTATGTCGCACTTATTCTAAGCAAGCTCAATGCCGCGTCATCAAACGATAATTTAATATTATTGTAGTAATGCCCAATATGGTATTTTTATAAATAATTCATTGTGAATCAACATGGAAGTGAGCAGAAGTCGTTATGTAAATAATATAACTTGTAGTTCAATGCCATTCACATTTTGTTCACGTTCAATAACCGATGCGTGTCTCAATGTTATATGGATTAGCTCTAGTTTGTTACAGAATTAATAGGAAGATTTACGACTAATTAATTTTCGAGGGGCTCGTGGTACTCAGAAACCCAAAAGCCTGACAACCAGTCTTACGGTGTTACCCAGTAACTTGGTTGCGAAGGTCAGATTGGCAGTCGATCCAGTAAAATATTTGTATTCAGCTTCATCCGGTTAGACTGGCGGCTGACTCCAATATAGTTGCGAAAAGGATAGACAGAAGATGATTTATGACTAATTTATTTCCCAAATTCTCAGTCAACAGCGTTTGGTGTATGACCATATGCCATCCTCTCCCTATTAGGTACACAGAACTTTTAACATAACTGGTAGAGATTTGGGTGTAATCTACCCTGTCTTAGGCGTGATGGTATATTATTTTTATTTCCCAAATCTTACTAACACTACTTTTTTTTACCCTTAGTAATAAATTTATTATTGAAATATTGTAAGCTTAAAACTCAAAATAATAATAATAATATGTACATATGTATACAATAAAAAAGAAGGAAAATAATCATAGGCATCAAAAAATTCGTCCGCATCGCTGTCAACAGGAAAAGTGCCCAAAAGGCTGGCAGCATTGCCACGTTGTATAGCGATGCTGATTTTTTGGCCAAAAAAATAGGCCAGCCCTCTCGTCACGTGAAAAGTCGACTAGCCGATGTTTCGTATATTTATATATTTAGTTACATTTCGGGCCGATTGATCTCCAAGTGGAGATGGAAAAAGAAGAAAGAGAACAGATTTAAAAAGAAATAAAAAATTCTGTTCTTCATCCGTGCAAGATGTGTTTCTTTTTCTTGTTCAATCATTGAAGTTTGAACAATGTTTCAAACTTTATAGACATAGAGCCTTTTCATATTTCAATTACCTACTTAATGAAAATTTTGCTAAAACCTACCCAAAATCAACAAACATTTGTGACCCAAACTAATTAGGTACCATAAAGGCATCCAGTCTATTCTGTAAAAGTCTCACTGAAAACTTAGGTGAAGTGAGCTGGAAGAGAACTGTCAATGGTGTCAATCCTTAGCATCACCTAAGTTATCACGGTGAGATTGTTACAGAATAGCTCGGCGGGTGGAATGACACCTCACTTCAAACCCACTTCACTTAAGTTTTGTTGACTGTTCTTTCAATTTGTTAAAAAAAAAAAAAAAAAATCTTTTCATAATTTTTTTTCTTATATTATGTTCATGTATAAAAATTCTTTAGATTTTACCGTTTAAGTTTCACACGTGTGCAAATAGTTCCTTAATAATTATGTAGTATTTAAAGATGTGGATAACGTCGTGAGTAACACATATTTTTTCACACGAATTTATTATTTATATCTGCTTGAGTATAGTTTTCAATATTTTTGTTGGTAGGTATATTGGGTGTACTAGCTGACATATGGCAAATGATTTCATTTAATGTATTGTTTCGTAATGTTAATTACTTACTACTGTATAGAATCCTGTTCTTCTAACTGAACAGACATCTGCGCTGCTGGGGAGAATGTTGCGCCACTTCTTCATCCCAGCTAAAGCACTTGGAAGTGGTGAAGGGCGGGCGTTTTCGGGGATTGTCTTATGTAATTTTGACGTTCAAAAAGTGCTGATTCTTAGCCTAGTTTGAATAAATGACTTTTGATTTTGATATGTAATCTCTTTTTTTTCTCACTATCTGTTTATTAAGATGTGTGTGTAATTGTTTGTTTTCCCGAATTAAATAAATAAATAAAGTTTTATGGTGCGATTTTTACAGAATCCATCGGCTGGCCCACTTTTGAGTACACAACACTACATATTCTTGCTCATTTTGTCCACAGTCTTGTGTGGTTCAACGCACCGGCAAGATGCCAAGAATGCGTTTACGCAACCACTGCGCCGATAAACTAATTAAAGGTTTCGTATGACTGATTAATTCATTCGATACTGGTTTTTTTATTAACTGCTAAAAGATTTTTTAAAGTGAATAATTTTAGGTTTCTGTACCTACTAAATCACAGAACAGATACGTATTATCTGTTCTGTGTACTAAATAATAGTACTCTACGATCATAACAATACTGGTTATAAAGCTGAACTTAGCAGTTAATTGAAGGTCGATTTGAGAGATGTGTGTGCTAATTAATGATACCTACATAATTATATTCTTATCTATAGTTCGTACTTCGTTTGCGTGAAAGTTGTAAGACACCACAATATACACTACTAAAGGAACAGCCACAATTCCCACCCGCGCTATTTCTTTTTTTTTTTTTGCTCGGCTCCTAAGTGTCGTAGCGTAATGTTAAATAGCCTGCTTAGATAAAACTCCTGCATCGCGCAAGCAGAGTTTACCACGCAACTAGCATAGATACACCGTCCCGACATCAATCGTCGGACAGTTGCCTACCAGATACGACACCCGTCTGGTCGGAGGACCCTCCCTTTTCTATGGAGGTATGAGTGAACTTTACACCCTGTTCCTCGTACCTCTATAAGCCTAACCTATAAGTATAACCTTTCTCAAGAAATGGGCTATGAAAAGCAAAAAAAAAAATTAAATCCGACTGGCTGCTCTAGAGATTAGTGCGTTTAAACAAACTCTTAATCCACTTATCGATTAATTAAATACAGTACTCGGCTTTCTACAGTAGCAGTCAAGATCATACTGATATCTTTGAAACACGTTTTTAAAGGTTGGTACGGTAACGACCTTTTGAATCTTTAATTATGCATCTAATATTTAATTAATATAAATATGTATGTAAAACAATTAAAAGTCAGATCGATAATTTAACATTATTGACACTTATTTCCTATGCACAAATTTGTGTTAAGGACGTTTGAAACTCATACTTCCGAAAAATAATAACAAATGCATTATTTATAACTTATGCTCGTGGCTAAATAAGTAAAGCCGGACGGGTCGCTCCATGCAAAATACTGGTGTTCAACTGCATCCGTTCAGACTGGAAGCTGACCCCAACATATAATAATTAAAAATGAATCTGCTTAGTATTTCCCAAGAAAGACCAGGCAGATGCGTGCGCCTCCGAGCGGCGGGTTCTGGTTGCCAGGATCGGGCGAGACCTGTCTCTGCCGGCAGTAGTGAGGGCTATGCGGGCAGAGACAGAGAGTTGGATGGAAGTAGCCTTGTCCTGTGAGACCGTGATGGTCAAGAAGGAGGCCGCCGAGCGGGATCGGAAGAGGGCTGATCCTGCTTGGAGAAAAAGGCAACCGCCGTGGAGGCAACCGCCTTGGCGCCATGGCGCGGGCGCTCACAGTGGGGACTCTGTCCGCCTGCCCAGTGACCACAGGGAAGGCGGTGGCACAGTGGTCACGTGCTGCCGTGCATAGCGAGGATCAGTGTCAGGGGAGGCCCCTTTACAGTCTCCCCAGGGATGTGCCTTACAGGCGTTGCACAGGGGGTTCCGGAATTGGTATTTTAAGAGGAACCGGGACTTCCTCTATGTGCTGATGGTGATCACCGGGGTTGGTGGTGGTTGATGGTTTTAGTGAGGTAAAAATCGCACACTCCCCGACCTCCAGGGAGGGAGGTCGGGTACCTTTAGAAGGTGTCACCACGAACAAAATAAAATAAAGGTACTCGTATATTTTATCAAAACATTAGAGCAACCCACTTGGTCATTAACATGAATATTTCTTCCGATTGTTTTTTGCGTTTCCGTTTTATTTCTCTTATTTTTTTATTCTGAAGCTAGCATTTGTTACATTCATGAATTTTCCACTTGAAATCTTCACACCTGTATTTCTCTCTTTTCATCAATAGGTAGCGAGCTAATTGCCATCCAGCAGGAATCACGCCTGCCAAAGGGTTAGACAGGGGTGTACACACATTTTACCAGTTTGTTTATGTCCCACGTAATAGGGGGCGAGCCTATTGCCATCAACCGCACAAATCCAGACTCCAGGCTGACGCTGCTGCTTGCTTATTCTAATGAAATATTGAAAATTCCATTAAATTGTTTCATCAATATAAATTTTATGAAAGCAAAACTTCTTACGGAATAAAAGACGGACTTCTTATGGATTCTGACAATAAAAGTACATTGTTTATTTTAGAGGACATCAGATAAATATGGTGGCACTGACTTTGAACTTTTGATGACCGTTACAAGATGGCCGAGACACTTCCGGCTGTGAAACTCTTTTGACGGACAAAGTGACAGATGACTAAGAGCGTTCGCAGTAGGCCAATTCTCGTACTTAAAAAACGTTCAAATTCAAGTCGCAATCTCGTCTCAGCGACAATCAATGTCAAAAACCTGTCAAAAATGTATGTAAATTGATTGTAATTTTGACAGATTGAGACTGAGATTAGAATGCGAACGGTCTTAAAAATACGGGAATTGCCCCTCAGATGGCATACAACCGGTGGCCGATTTTTTGTACGAGAAAATGAACAGTAAATACTTTTTGTAGGAGCTCAATGAATGAATGCACACGTCCTACAAAAAATCGACCCTCGATTGTGTGCCGTCTGCGATAAGGGTCACTATGAGATGATAGTCATGTTGACTTCGTTATTCATTTCGATAGAGCAATGGCGGCCCAGTAGCAAGGGATCCGACTTACGTGTCGCTGGTCGAAGTTTGAACCCAGACAGGCGCTTTACTTTGTGTAGTTTATTTCATCATTGCTGCTTTCAAAACGGTGAAAGAAAATATCGTGAGGACATTGGTATGTCCTCGAACCTATGAATTCGAAGACATGTGACATCTACAAACACAAACTGAGCCCACTTGGTGGATTATGGCCCAGGCCATCTCCTAGAGGGGAGGCCTGTGTCCCAGTAGTGGGTATGTTGTAGGTCGATTACTCAATCCTTATGGATTTCGGCTCACCGTATCATTTCGCTTGTATAAAAGTATGACGATGACGAATGATCTGATGGTGTCTCTAATTTAAAAGTGGTTTACCCCACCTATAGACGCTTTGCCTTTTTTTTTTTTTTTTTGAGGATGGGAAATCATCAAATGTCTCCTCCCGCTCTGGGTGGAGCGGAAGGGAGTGTCAGACTCTTACTGACTAAAACCCACCCGTGTTCCTTCCTTGGCCCTTTATGTTCCGGGTCAGCGGTACCCCTTTTGGATGATCCCGCTTTCCCGGCAGGCTTGGGCCCTAGTGGACCCCCTCTATGATGCTGACATCTCTTTGAGGCGCGCGTGGAACACGTACGCGCCGTCCAGCACGGGCCTGGTCCTGATCGGACGGTGAGCTACCCATTACTCATCGCCCGCAGGCCCGCGCCTACGGTGGCCGGGAGTCGTCACGCGGCTCCCGACGCCCGGAGCGTCCACCGCGGCGGCTTGGACGGGAGACTCTCTCCCTCTCCCGTCCCGCCACCTCCTTCGCTAGCATGACTGCTTCGCAGAAGGAGGCGACTGCCTCCCACTCCCCCTCGCCCCGGACCATGGCTTGAACCAAGGCCGGGCGTGAGAGATCGCCGCCGGTGCCGATCGCCTCTACGAGGACACGGCGGTGCTCCGCCCATGCAGGGCAGGCCCCCACCGTATGCTCCACCGTGTCCTCGGGGCGATCATCGCAGTGGTGACACCCGGGCGTTTCCTCCCGCCTGATGATGTGCAGGAACCTCCCGAAACTTCCGTGTCCGGTGAGGACCTGCGTCAGGCGGTAGGTGAGGACGCCGTGACGCCTCTCTAGCCACTCCTCAAAGAGGGGTCTTACCGCCGCTATCGTGGCGTGCCCTGCGCTGGGTTGCGACAGTCGCTCTTTCCATGCCGCCATGAGATCGCGCCGGAGGTCCGTCCGCTCCGCCGCGATTTGCCGCGGAAGCGGGGTTTCCCCCCGGCGTAGTGCCTCCGCGCGCCACTCATACAGGCGCGCGAGGACTATCGCCTCCAGATCCCACGGCGGCAGTCCGGCAAGGAGGCTTGCCGCCTCGCCCGAGATCGTGCGGTAGCCCCGGATCAGCCTTACGGCTACCACCTTTTGGGGCGCGTTCAGATAGTGGGCGGCTCTCCGCCGCAGTGAACGCGCCCACACCGGGGCCCCATATGTAGCCATGGACCGCACGACCCCCGCGTAAAGCCTCCGGCAGGAGGCGTTCGGACCCCTCAGGTTGGGCAGGAGCCGCTTGAGGGCGGCCCCAGTCCGTTCCAGTTTGGGGGCCAAACGTCGGAAGTGCTCCACGAAGTTCCACCGGCTATCGAGCACGAGTCCTAAGTATTTCATCGTGGACTCGACGCCGGTGTGAAGCCCTCCTGCCGTTAGTTGGGATCCCGATGGTGGCCTGTTCCGGGGCACATGGAAAGACATGGCCTCGGACTTGTGCAAAGCCACCTCGAGACCCAACTGCCGGATCCTCTCCACGACTATCGCAACCCCGCGTGTCATCGCGTCGGCCGCCGCCTGATGCGACCTCCCCTGCGCCAGGACCAGCGTGTCGTCAGCGTAGCACACCACGCTGACGCCATCAGGGAGGTCGGCCCGCAGCACCCAGTCGTAACCGATGTCCCACAGGAGTGGCCCTAGAACCGATCCCTGTGGGACACCGCACGACATAGACGCTTTGCCTCTGCTTGACTAAATGTATACGGTATCAAATTATGTAGCGACCATTAAAATGGATGATTCAACCATCTTGGATGAAAATTCTAAAGGCCTATCTACCCCATATCATCGTGGTCGTGGTCCTTATGGCCTCCGTGCTCTTAGTGTTCCGGAGCATACACTGACACACACTTTCATTGAACTTGGACGGACTGGAGCTAGGAAGACCCTGACCCGGAGCCAAATGGACGTGTGAACATAGCTATACCAGTTTCATGAGACCCAGAAACAAAAACCGTTCAGTGTTTACAACAAAAATTTACAATCAAATATCTGTCAAAAACATTTAAATTGACAAAAATATAGCAAAGACAATACTTTGACTTTGACCTTTTGCCAAAATTAAGTCAAGTAATAAATATTGTGCGGAAATGAAATTTTCCGTAGTCAGCTGTACATATTTACGACCTGATAGATTTCGACACTTCCGATGAATCCCACGACAAAAGAGGTTATGCCGAAACGGTATGACAAGGTTATGAAAATAAATAATTGACTGAACTTTAAGTATTTAGTTTTGCACATAAGTACATTGAAATTCTGCCTTATTTGATGCTAGCGAGGTCGCAGAGTGTAAGGTTTTATGGCCAGACTGGCGTATGACCCTCGCCCGCGTCCAGATCAGCCCACGGGAACGTATTACCGGGATAAAAGTATTTCATCAAAATCATAATTTCAGTCGTTATGGCGTGAAAAGGTAACAGGCAGACATGAAGAGTAACTTTCGCATTTAAAATATTAATTATAGATTTCCATAGCAGACATTTGATTTGATTTTGTTCAAATTGTCAGTACCATCCCAAAGTCTGAAGCAATGAGCTCCATAAATTATTGAATTGAGCTCTAATTTAAATATGTACTTCTAAGATACACTAACACAACCTCACTCCCAACCTGTTGCTAACCAAACTAACTAAAGTAAAAAAAAATAAAAAAATATTACAACTATCATAATCATTAAGCTTTTAAAGGAAAATATGTAAATATTACCTAACTGTATACCTACCGTTTGTACGATTACATAACATAATTATGTTAAATATAAATGGAGGAGTCCTAGTGACCAGTACCCCAATTCTCGTAATTTTAAGAACGTTCGCAGTCTAATCTCAGTGTCAATTTGTCAAAAATACCTCTAATTTCCCTACATATTTGACAAGTTTTTGACATTGATTGTCGCTGAGATGAGATTGCGACTAGATTTTGAACGTTTTTAATTACGAGAATTGGCCTTCTGAAATACAGGCCTTGAGCCTAGTTTAGGCACCAGTCTCCCACAATATGATGCCCGTCCTATATGTCACCGTAGAAATAAGGTATCAACTAAGAGTAATATTGTGGAGAAAATAAACTATTATTATTATTACTAAGGCCCACTTGCACTACAACTCTAAACATATTTAAAAAAACATTCTGTCTCTATGATCACCAGTCTTACCAAGGGATATCGTGCTACCCAGTAACTGGGTTATGGAGGTCAGATAGGCAGTCGCTCCATGTAAAATACTGGTATTCAGCTGCTTCTGGTAAGACTGGAAGTCGACCCACATAGTTGGAAAAAAGGTTACGTAGATGATGGATCTGTCTCTATGATCTTTCAAAGGGCAAGTGCAGGTTGGCGGTCTTCGATTTTTTGGTTCTAGGACATGTGAAAATGGTGAAGGAACGGTGAAGGACGCTGAAGATCTATTAATTGCGCGAGGTCCGTTATCAACGAAATAAAAGTGTACCAATACACGTCTCTTTGAAAAAAACTTCCGTAAACCACAACCGCGATAGAAATCAATAAATTGTACCCAAATATAGAAACTAATCATTGTCTACCAGAAGCTTTATTCGATGGTTCCGTATATTTTTGGTTAATCGATAAACTTCGCTCTTCAAACTGTTTTATTTGAAGTTTAAGTTTGTTAGGATTAATTCGGAGTGAATATTTATCGAATTATCTTTATGATTTGCATTTAATTATCAATGTTTCGATCGTAACAAACGTTACGAAATATTATTTTCTAGTAGTTTTTCGCAAGTAGGTCTCTTTGATCATATTTTTTTTATTTTTGAGTTGTCATTTTATGCTAGTTTTATTACTTACTATTACAACTATTATTATTAAGAAAATCGTGTTGACCTTAGCATTACTTTATGCATTTAATATTGAGTCTTATTGCCTTGAAATAAGATTTAATTTTCCTTGGGTCAATCGGCGGTCAGTATTGCAAAATACATAATTTTTAAAAAGAAAATACCTGTATTAATAGTTACTGAAATGGATTCAGTAGTCAATTATGTGCAAACTACTTTCAGGATTTGCGTTTATTCTGTTACACCTTGTATTAGGTTTAATATTCATGTAGGTATTACACATACATTTTTCTGAATAAATGCGCTAACTAAATGATCACCTGCCATCCGTATATGTAGACCTTGATAAAACCAGTCTAATTTCTAACATAGAATTCTTGTTGAAAAAGGAATAAAATATAATAAATTAATCAAGTCTCATTCAAAGACTTTTTTATTGAATACCTACTTGTTTTGATATCCTACATGGTATTATAAAAATTAAATATTTTATTACCGTGATATAACATGGGCATACTTATAGCTAAAATTAACTAATTAAGCCACAAATTAAATATTTCCAAAGATGCTTATTTCTCTCCCATCAGTCTATTTGCACCACTAATCACTAAATACATTTAGCGCTGAACAAAACATCATTCTGTCTCCATCAACTTCAAAGGATTAACCGAAATACAACGATGATTTGTGGTGCAAACGATAGATATTATACAAAGTGGCGCGTACCTTAAGACATTAAACTATACCACGTATAACATGGTATACTTAGACGATATACAACATTTTAATAAAATCCATTCATAAAAAAAATCTGCTGTCTGTTCCATACATTTTGTCGAGCTACGTGTAACAAAAAGTATGGAACAGCAGTTTTTTTTTTTTTTGCAGATTATCAAAATCTATTCAGAAATATTAAACGCCACCCACACAATATTACTTTTAAATTCAAACAAATTCAACAGGTTCCGAAATCGGAAGGTATCAAAATTATCTGAACCGTATAAAATTTCGCTCGTCAACACGGTCTTTCTAGTCCCGGTCAAACCGGTTGGACAACAGAACTTCAACTTATGGTTTAATTATTTAAACCTTCGGTCATTTTATTACTCAACCGTGTATTAACGTGATCTTTTGGGGTATCTTATCATAAATGGAAAAGGTTTTGGGAAGCCAATTACTGCGAAAGGTTGTGCCTCATACAGAATTCACGCTCTTGTACTATAAACTCATTTTTACGATTAGTTTTGACTCTCGATTTTGCGTGGCAGCTTCTGGGTAAAAAGAAGGTAAAAAGATAACCGGGAAAATGCAGGACTATTATAATAAGTCCCTATACCTACATTTTTTTCTTTTAAAAATGAATAGGTACATATATGTTAAAATCATCATCTCTCGTCTGTGTTCATCCCGCCATTAGATTTAAAACGGATCCAATTTCGGAACAAGTGGAAGAATCCACTTAGCTCGTATCTTGAACATCGAAAAAGGACTCGTCTTTTTAAATGTCTTTATCGCAACGAAAAGTTACGCCCCCTTAATTTGGGCCCCTCTCTCTGACCTCGACACGGTAAAGGTATGTACAACGCTTTTTTTGATAAATTAAAAAAGATTTTTATCTAAAAGGTGTTTAATACTTTACAATAAATCTTAAACGTTAGGATAACGTCTTCTACGTGTACAATTTACGAGTATTTCGTTTCAATGCGCTTTATCGGAGAGCAATATCAGCGATTTTAAAACCTCAACAAAAGAGTTTCTGTATCAAACAAAACCATTTAATTTTATTCGATTCTGTGTCTGGAGCCACAATTTAAACGAGTTTAAACTGTTACTGTTATCTCGAATTTAAGGGAATTTGTAAAGGGCTTTAAACTCGGAATGTAATTGATAAAGCGCTTATTCAAATAGCAATAACGTTTTAAAAATATTTGCATCTTATTCTGTAAAATCTCACAAACGATATTTATCACGTTTTAATTCAGTTTTCACGTTAAAATCAGATTTGAGTAAGAAGGTGTATAGTTGGACTTATGTTGTATGTCCTGTGTCGGAGGCAAGCCTTTTTTTTTTAGGGTGGGAAATCATCAAATAACTTCCCCCGCTCTGGGCGGAGCGGGAGGGCGTGTCAGACTCTTACTGACTAAAACCCACCCGTGTTCCTTCAATTGCCTGTGCCAGGGGCCACGGTAACCCATTCCGACTTTCCCGCAACCCTGGCAGGCATCGGCCCTAGCGGACCCCGTCATTGGTGCTGACATCTCTTTGAGGCGCGCGTGGAACACAACGCGCCGTCGACCCGGGCCTAGTCCTTATCGGACAGCGAGCTGCCCATTGCTCGCCGTCCGCAAGCCCGCACCTACGGTGGCCGGGAATCGGCTTGTGATTCCCGACGCCCAGGACGTCTCCTGCGGCGGCTAGGGGCGTGAGGGCGCGAATTTTGCCTCTCCCTAACGCGTTCCGCCTCATCCTTCGCGAGCATTTTTTTTTTTTTTTTTAAACGTTGCCCCACACTAGGGATTTCTCCTGTATCGTGGGTGAGTTTACAAACATTTAAACTCACATACACAAACAGCCAGACCCGGAACAACTACTTGCAGGTCATACAAATACTTGTTCCGTGCGGGAATCGAACCCGCGACACGCTGCGCAGCAGTCAATCGCTTAACCATTGCGCCAACCGTGTCGTCACTATGCCAATCGTGTCATTACTGCTTCGCAGAAGGAGGTGACGGCTTCGCAAGCCCTCTCGCTCCGTACCATGGCCTGGAGCAGGGCCGGACGCGAGAGATTGCCAGCGCCATCAGGGGCGAGCCTGTTCCCATGACTACTATACTATGCACTATTTATCACAGGTACCTCTACGCGAGCATGCACTAGTCAACTGCATATTTGCCTTGACATTGAGACAAATCAAACTTGAGCTAGAACATAACTTAGCATGACGCATGTATGCTCTGAAGGATTTAAATTATTTAATTATTTATATGTACACCAACAGGTTCTGCATATTAATAAATATCTACAGTACTATACGACTACTACGTACCTACTATATGTAAAAATAGCCTAAGGGTTGGACAGAGGCTTAAGGGGCTGACAACAGCTAAAGCGCGGTCACTGTCGGACTGCATAGAAAAGAAAGAAGCGCGATGACATAAAGCTGGTAATTTATTGCAAAATATGAAGCAATTCTCAATTTACAAAAAATCTATTGTTGTACTAAAAAATTAAAACACTATCACGTTAATCTGTTGCTTGAAGAACAATCTGAAAAAAAGTCACGAAGATATCTCTAAAAATTTCTTTTATTTATGGTTTTTAAACCATACTAATATACATAATCGCAGAACAGAATGATTGTATGTAATATACATGCAATCATTCTGTTCTGCGATTAACGTTTAAAGAAATTTTTAGACATATCTTCGTGACTTTTTTTCTATCGTACCAAATTAGTTGTATTATGTTTTCAACACACTATCTAACTAGCATACCTATATCCTGAAGAATTTCATATATATTTCTGGTTTTGTTTACTGCAGTGGATTTTATACTTTTAGGCATTATAAAACTTGCGTTTAGGTTATATAGTCCCCTGCTACAACCATATTTTTCCAGTTGCAGAATTGTTCAATAAACAGGGTTATTTTAAATTGGCTACCTAAACTCCGCAGACTCAGCGGGTATCGATATATAAACACGATATAATTGAAATTAAAAACATTTTATGTTTTTATTAGGGGTCAACGACCGCTGGTAGTATTGTTACATGAAGTATGAGTTGAAAAAACATGTTTAGATATCGATATCAATCACGCCTGTGAAGTTTACAAAAAAAAAAACTGTTTTTTTAACTGATATTCCAAGTGAATACACTAACTGCGGTTGGCGAACCCATAAAAAGAAATCATATACATATATATATTTTTTATATCGTGTTTACGTATCGATACACATCACGTCTGCGGAGTTTCGCTAGCTAGTTTAATTTGACCCTGTATATATCAATATCGTTTCAATACCACATTACCCCTTTGCTATAAATTAACCCAATTGACCATGGAAATTGTGAATCAATACTTGCCACCGAAATGCACAAACGTCACATTGACACAAGGGAGGCCTTATTTACTCAATAGTCACGTTCCGTGAGCAAAATGATCATCGTCGCAGTGTGAGTCAACAAATAAATGCAAAATGTTGATGATGCATGCGTTCTGTTCCGCACTTTAGCCTGGTATTGTCTTTATGAGAATTTAGTTATTATATTGGTAATTTAGAGATATTATTTTCTGTGCAGTTTTCAGCTGGCTATTGGCCTGCTGTTCGCGGGCGTGTGTATCTATGTAACCTGTCATCATCTGTCTAGCCTTTCTCA
Organism: Brachylomia viminalis; assembly: GCA_937001585.2. NCBI lineage: Eukaryota > Metazoa > Arthropoda > Insecta > Lepidoptera > Noctuidae > Brachylomia > Brachylomia viminalis. Next base: position 21,163,175 of record OW443299.2, read on the forward strand.
ATTGTGTTTAGTTCAGCATTTAGTCTAATCGGATACAGCTGAATACCAGTATTTTACATGGAGTGACTGCCTATCTGACCTCCACAACCCAGTTATTGGACCTGTAGGGAATTTACTGGGTCCAGCGCCTTACCCGCTTCAACCTTCCCGCAGCCACAATCCGAGGGTCCTGGCTTGGTAGAACGTCGGGGCTTGTCGGCAGAGCACACCACAGAGAATCTCCAGTCAATAACCCCAAACATATAGCTCCATAGGTCACGTAATACACTGTCTTCCAGGAAGATGAAAGGGGAACTTAGATTTTGGATCTTAATCAAACGGGAAACACAAGCACTGCATATAGCGGCGGCGCGGGCGTTTGCGGCGTCTTTCGATTTGTGACTTCTGGTGGTGGTGTTGCGAACTTCATACGCAACGTCCATTCCTCACGGAAAGGATGCGTTCCAGTCGACGCAGTTTATCGTCGACCCAGTATACAATAAAAAAAATGAAAGAGCATCACGTTTATGAGCCAAGTTGTGTCATCTTATCCTAACACGAAATAATGAAATATTAATACAAAAAAAAAAACATAAACTGTTTCGAGACGAAACAGGACCATACTATCGTATTACCCATCGACATAACATAGTCAGAAGCCCGAAAGTATGACAACCAGCCCTAACAAATCTTGATATTATTATGCAAGGGATGGGCACCCATCCACGGACTGACCTCGACAAGTGTAGCTTAACCTTCGATCGACCCATGTGGCTGCCATTATTTAGCCACAAGCCCATCTTGTGTATTTCGCTAGTATTACATACAAAGGTCTCCTTCTGTATTTTCCACGCACTTCTGTAACTGATAAAGGATGAGCAGGACGCTGCTGCGTTTATGGAAACCCTTCCAGTATAAACCCAGAAGTCCCGTACTTTAGAAGGGTCTACTGGAAAATAAATGATTTTATTTCTGTAAGTAGGTTTGTACAAACACTTTTACACGTCAATCATATTTTAAAAACTAGATGAGGTCGGCGTTTCCTATCTGACTACTCTGAGAAGAAAGGCCGAAACAAACTCAGAGGTCACAGTCTCTTTTAAAGTCTCTCTCTTTCACATTCTCTTTGACATAATAATTAAAAGTCTCCCGAACGTCATGTTAATCCTATAAATGTTAAAGTAACTCGCTCTGTCAGCGTGTTACCTTTTCACGCCTAAGCGGCTGAATAGATTTGCATGAAAGGCACAAGAATAGACCATGCCCTAGTTCAAGTCATTTTATCCAGGTTCTAACGAGGCAATTATGACCCAAAATGTCTTTTTAACGGCCCTAACGGTAATTATAATATTAAAGTTACTTTAACTAAGCCCTCAATTTTATGGCAATCACTATAATATGGTAATTTTAGGCGATCTCAAGCTCGTGTTAATAAACTAATCAATCTCTATCCTGTTTCTATGGACTCGAGAGTAACACCTGTTCGACGTTGTATCGATGAACGGAAATCAATTATCACCTACAAAAACATATAATTTATCAACTACCATAATTCACACAGGTGGTGTCATTCTATAAATTCTATCATTGAGGCATAGACTTGGGTAATGGCGTGTCACGGCCCAAATATGTAGCCTGCAAAATTCACATACGTTGTTGTAAATTCCGGTTTTATGCTGATCAAAATTCATTACGCGGCAATTATGATAAAATAATCATTTAAAACATAGCTCTTGGAATTATGTTCGCTACAAATCGTCACATTTCCACGAAATAGTCTTATTTGCAGCAAATATAATTGAAGGAATCACCTTAAGACTTAAATCCAGATATTCTAATGAAACCTTGAACTTGCTCAAAATGAGCCCAAACTCAAAATACCTTTCCGTTGACAGACTTCCCATTCTAATATACAGAGTGGAATTTTCGAAGCGTACCTGGAGGGAAAGTACACTAAATACTGAAGACAACTAATTTAACTTATAGGAAACATTCCTTTTTTTTTTATAGAAACAAAACTGCATTTAAAGATTTTTGAAAATATGCTTGCCACACCCGGGAATCGAACCGACTAAAATCCGAAAAAATTGCATCCTTTACTTTTATGGCACCAATCGATGGGTTCAATCATAAGGATCAAATCTCTCTAGCAAGCATGGTTAATTAAATTAAACAAAAACCATGAAATCGAAACTTATTTTATTCGAACGAAAAAAACGAGTAATTTAACTAATTATTTGCTCTAAATGAGCTCCATTTTCTTGGAAGCACAAAGAACATCGGCAGCTTCCCATACATTGTTTTATTTCAAATTAGATTCCTCCATCTTTAAATTAAAAATATCAGCGTTATTTTCTGAGCTAGTTTGTGTAATAAATTTTGCTTGAGAAGGCGGAGATTAATAGATAATTATTCAGTGTTGAACGTTTGAACAGCACAGGACAGAGCGTAAGCTTCTTTCTGGTCACTCTGATCAAGAGTTGTAAACTGTCAACAGTAATGTCATTGTCAATGTCGACTATAACTGTCAACAACCAAGCTATATTTTTTAAGACTTTGAATACTGACCGCGTCTTTTAAGTTCAGAATTGTCATAAGATTTGATATTTTTCCTACTTTACTGCAATATCCTTATCTAAGGAAGAACACAGAATAAATTTAGATATGCAACAAAATAAATGTGTAATTTACTCATTAACACCGTGACATTTACGCTGTACCTACTATCGAGGAAAATAAATATAAAATGGCAATAATAAACCAATCTAACCTACAATTTCCTAATCTATTAGAACGAAGAAGTCAAATAACTTTTCATTGAACTTTATTTTTTTACTCGGCCTTGTTTAGTTATATATTATGATACGTAAAAAAAAACGTAGACAATTTATTGAATTTCTTTCGTGTCAGTTTTAGACGTTAAAATTAGTTTCAACTTTATTCTTTTAAGGAATTCATTTTGAGTAACTTTTAGTAGCGTGTTGTGGTGAATATTGAAAATTGTATTGTGAACCTCAGTTTTATATGAAGAATTTTTAATAATTCGCTTCATAACGCCTCGTGTTGGTACTTGTCGGTCCCGAATTCCCGATATCTCTCTCCATACCACCGCAGAGCAAAATTAACATTTTAGTGATTTAAAAAATAGGCTTCCAATAAATCAAACTGGTCTTGATAAGCCATTGTTACGGTTAGCTACGATGCAGCTGACTAAAATGAAATTATTTGATAAATGTACATAAATAACAAAAGACTTTCGTTGCACGGCGTTCTATTTCTCTGTTCGATTTTCAAAATGTAACATTCCATATTTAAATTACTCTTGCCTCACGCATTTATTTCGCATCCAATACAATAACACGTGTAAAGATAAATGCAATTTTACTATCTATGTAGTTCTTAATAAATTACGTCAGAGATAATTGTCAATTACAAACATTTATGTGAACTCGATGGACCCTTGAGTAAAAGTGCTTCATCTTGTCTCATTGAATTTATAAGTTTGGATTTTATGATTCTCCTTTAATGTTTGCTAGGGACCTTTGATTATTATGATTGACCCTATCGATTGGTGCCGTAAAAGTATAGGATGCAGTTTTTTCGAATGTGGCAAGCGTATATTCAAACAAGTAATTTGCTTCTTTTTAAAAATAAGGGGATGTTTTTGTATTTCGAGTACTTTTCCTTCAGGTACGCTTCGAAAATTCCACCCTGTATATTCTCTAGTGCCTCTTATAGGTCTAAAAGTACCTATTGCAACTTTGTAAGTGTTTCTGAATGCCCACTATAGAATCCTACTCGTAATAAGCCTTTAGGGAAAAAACATAAATATCTCTTCAACAAGCAAAGTGAATGGACTTGAACTTCTAAATTTAACCCAATAACTGTACAAAGCAAAAAACTACGAAATACGTGCCCAATATAACTTTTTGAAGCATGGCATGCGGCAGCGCCCATAAAAAGGCCTATGTGACGTCATTGGGGAACCGGTCCACATAAGTCAACCAATTTATCTCTAATCCCGTATAAATTAACTCGCCAAAATGATTGATCAGGGGAAGAAGGAACCTTTCTTAGTAAGGGCTTAAAATAGCTGAGCACGCTATATCTAAATCTGAGCGAAACCTTTAGATATGCTTTTGACAGAAAGTAAACAGATCAAAGAATTTTGTCCTTTATTGATTAATAATATAGAGGCGTTTAAATTAATACTCTTTCCTATATGTACGAGTAGCTCAGAAGACCGAATTGTTTTCAATCTTAAAAGCATATCCTTCGAAACTCCACTATTAATTCTGACAATGTAGATTAATAAAATCGTGATGATTTCGAAATTGGCAGACAATTTGCTGCGTGTAAATGCAAAAAGCTACCGATATTCAAACTACTGAAATTCTTTGACTGATCACTGATACTTTATATGCCTGCAGAGGATCACCACACCCACTTCTAAAACAAACAGTGTATCTAAGTTTTTGTCGTGGATTATGACTGCGATTAGCGGATGAGTTGGTGATCGTACTTATTACATATTGGCAGACAAGTGGACGCTGACTGCTGATGTACCTAACCGTTATCATGAATTAATGTGTCACTGTCAGTCCCCTTGGACGAATCCGCCATCATCAGGTTGGCATACGAATCGATATTGTGATGTATTTTAGTAGAGCATTTGTGTCGATATGATATCAAGTTCATGCTTTGATACTTTGACTTTATGACGTCACCTTTTAACCATCTCTGGTATTTTTTACCGGCTATGTGTGATGCATTACTTAGAGGAATCACTGGTAGCACCTTCAAGTAAATCTAATTTATGCGTTGCAATGTCTGTACAAGAATAGCACAATGGATCTGGATTTAAATACGCAATGCAATGATTTCAAATGCCTTTTTTGTGTTCGGTTAGGTTACATTTAAAAAATCAGCCCGTAAAAACTATATCTGCATTATATATAATATAATAAACGATTAAGGCGCTGAACAAATGTAGGACACCGTAAAATGCTAAGTTTTTTGGCGCACAGTTAGGCGTATTGGTACAGATTAGAAGCCAGAATTTTTTTTTGTGTATTGTCAAATATTCAAAGTAATGAATTATTCAAAAACATTTCATAAAAGTACAATAGCATCATGATTAAATAATCGTAAATAAAACAGAGCTCAAAAATATTTTCCGTCGCATAGTTCTCAAAATGTTGAGCGTAAACTATCATATTTTATGTAATGATATTATAGGGAATTAAATCAACTAAAGAAATAACTAAAAAATATTCCACTGATCCGTGCATTTATTTTTTTATTTAATTAAACCTGCATAATTATTTACTTTTATTTTGGTTGTCATTCGATTCAACTAACATCAAACCAATGACTAAAGACCATCAAAACGCATCGCTGTTTTGAACCTTATTAGTTGTCGCGATGCGCTATTGTCAACTACCAAAAAAAATCCTTCTTACCGCGTCTTAAAGGGGTTTCCTTGATATAATTAACTGATAGAAAATTAGACTGGCATTAGATATGTATTAGCCTAAAGTGCTACCACACCGCGTGCTAAGACACGAACTTATAGCTAAGCTAGCTCATCGTTTACCGATGGAATCTGTGCTGTAAACAAACGAGTTGCATAATCAGCCTATGTTATATAAATATGTATCCAGTGTATGTTCCCACTGTTGGGACAAAGGCCTCCTCTCTGTGACAAGGAGTGGGCCGTGATCAACCACGCAGCCCAGTGTGGGTTGGTAGATGTCACATGTCTTAAATTTTTTGGTTCTAAGACATGTTGGTTTCTTCGCGATATTTTCCTTCATCGTTTTGAGAACAGTGGTGATGAAATTAAATACACAAAGTAAAGTGCCTGCCTGGGTTTCGAACTCACGACCTACAACTCGTAAGTCGGGGCTGATACCACTGGGCCACAACTGCAAACAAACGCGTTACGATTCACGAATGCAAATAACTAAAACTAAACTAAATTGGATTAGCTCACGATGTGGATAGATAGCATAGCTGGTTTTATTATATTTAGGTAACAGACCTTTTAAAAGACAACTTATAATGTGTTCGTTACCTCGGTTTTGATTATATTTCCTCAAAAAAAGGATATAAAACTATAGTCTCTTCTTTAGGTTGCAAATAATTCGAGCCAGTTACATCCTAGCATCATTTAATTTATTTCTACTTTATTTACAAAACCAGTTAAATAGCAATAAAGTAACAACCTTTGTAAAACGTGCTATTGTTACAAACATAATCATAAAAAACCTAGGAGGCAAAACTGTCATAATATATTCTAATCTTTTCAACTTAACATAAAGACAGAATCTAGGAAAAACTATGATTTAAATTAATTATGTAATGGCGGCGATTTTGGTTATTAAGGAAAACAGTAATGAGGAAAAGTCGTTTTCCAAGATCGTGCGTAGTAATAGTCTACAGTGGAAGGTCTATCCTTTAACCTCTAATAACATTAACTGTTTGAAATATTTTAAACACATACAATAGGAAAAAACTTTACATTATAAATACACGAAAAACTGCATACATTATAAAATTGTTCAAGTGCTGCAAATGCTGACACAGCTTTCATTCACGTCTGCATCGTTTTAATAAATTAAAAACAAATGTTATATTACTTTAATAAAATAATGCAGTAAATACTCACTTTTCAACGCCCATCTCTTGTTCATAACCAATCCATCCAGGAACTTGTATCCATGCTCCCTGCAAGTCGTATCCTTCACGCTAGCTACAGCACTAGTTAGGGACAGCAGATCACTCGCCAACACAACTGAAGACGCGTAATCAGGGGATTCTTCAACATGCCTGACAGACCCATCCCTGTTGCCTATCTCATCCCCATAAGCATCATACGAAGAAGTTTTGGCTTCTTTATGAACCTTCAATTCAGCTTCTTTCTCAATCGTATTGTTCCTAATTAAATCAGTCAACCTAGCCACTAAATCCTTATCCACTCCCAAATTTTGAACAGTCCTGTTAAGCCGAGCTAAATCTCTTTCATTCAGAGTTTTATTAGAATTTAATATAGGCGATAGTTTCTGCAGCACTGCCTTGTTCAATAATGTAGTGTTAAAAGTTTTCGGATCAATGGCGGCAGTTGCCGCGCACGCGATTATGAAAACCGCCGCGGAAAACATGACGTGCGCGCGCGCAGGCTCTAGCAATACTGAGGCTACTGAGGCGTCGATCCTTCAATCATCGAAGTGAGTCCTCGCTATGGGTTCTGTCGCCTTTATTATATTGTAATAACTTCATTGTTTTTGATCGGTGGTTGATTATCTTTCGTTTCTGGATGGTTCGACTTGACTTTTGTTTTAGGTCATGTGTTTTATGCAGGTAATTAATTGAGGGTTTGGTGCAGACGAGATTGTCAGGTTATGTCATGCTTCATTAAGTTTAGTTTTGTAACATACTTGCTTCGCTTCGTCGCAATTTGCTTACTTCATCATATATTCACTAAACTGTTTGAAGTCCCAAGGTTCTTCATAAAACCGGGAGGCTTGGTGGTTTAGCATAACAATTGGTCAATAACTCATGTTACCAGATCACGGGCAAATCTGTTACTTTAAGTACTTCTCAAATCGTTTGCTATAATACAGTGGCAGTCTTTAGAAAATTCTATAAAACATTTTTCAATAAGACGTAAATAAATACGTACCTACGTTTGCGGATCTAGCCTTCAAATATTTGAATAACCGGATCCATGAATCCTTCCAATTAAACTTTTGACATGTGTATCGGATTTTTTATTACGTTTATGTGGAGTTAATATGGCTGTAATTTTTAAGTGCATCTTGAGCTTTATAATAGCTTTCGGGACGCAGCCCAATAGGTTTATTTCCCAAATCTTCTTCATTTATGTTGTTACCATAAGATAAATTAAATAACTATGGTCCTTTTATTAATAACTTTAGAATGGAATTTTTTTTTTTGTTGTATTACAATTTTCTAGACACGACATCCGCTCCTTTCTTTGATATACTCAAGGCTATTGTCGGTGTATTAAATGAAACAAGAACAAAAACTCAAAAAGATAATTTAATTTAACAGATAAACAACGCTACCTTGAGTATCGATAATATTGAGCTCCATTGCGATTACCATTTGCAGTCCACTCCCATTCATCAATATCATGGTCATCCTCCCTTGATTGTGACCTCCTTCGTACATAGTGTTCTCTTTCTAACCACGCTTCATGTTCCTCGTCTTCCCCGCCTTCTTCCTCGATTATTTCCAAGTCATCGTCATTATTTCCAACACATTCTTCGCCAATTTCATCTTCTTCCTCCTCTTCTAATATTTCTTCAAGTCCTTCGTTGTCTCTTTGTGCTTCGTACTCTATTTCTGTTTCAGGAATTTCTTCTAACACTTCCCGATGTGCTATTAGGTGTTGTCTGCTCCTTATTTGTGGTACTTCTATAGCTTCTTCTTCTTCTTTTTGTTCTTGTTCTGCGTCTTTTAATTCTTTAACATCATCTGAATTACTGGAACTTGATGGAAAACTGAAGACTTTGTGTAGATTTTGCATCGGTAAGACAAATGTTAACGTCAGAAGGATTGATGATAGTAGTATTGCAGCTATTTCTTGGACGTCGATCTGTAATATGAATATACAAATAGAATAAGTCATTTATTCATCTTCTTACTGGTTGGGTCTTGTTCGTCAATAACAACCTTACCATAGATATTAAAGTGAATTCCCTAGAAGTCTTGACGGTAGAGATGTTTGTAATGAACACAATGAACTGAGTGAGGTAGATCGCGTAAGAGAGACGGCTGATCAGCACCAAAGGACCGCAGCACAAGAAACGTGACAGGAAACCTGTAGAACAATACTAGCAATAAAGTGGATGCACAACCATAATTTCTCACAGTAAAGTAAAAAGACAACTACTTAGGTTCCCTATAAACACAATAACTACGAATTACACACTGTTCCTGGAGCTGGATTTTAAACTAAGCACTAATATATCGATTCAAATTCTTACCATTACTGCTATGCACAGCATAAATCACCCATGCAATAGCAAGGGCGGACGCTATAGGTGCAAGCGAAGCGTACTGGGCAGCGAATGATGCGCTGTACCGATACTGTAGGAAGCCGGCGTCAATACCAGCCCACCAGACGAGGCACCACAGCGCAATGCTGGACATCCAACCGATGGTGAGGATGAACTGTAAGATAAACAGCATTAAGTAAAATAAGATTGTAATCGTCAACACTGTCAAAAAGAACATAATATAACATGACATTACATCACGCCTGTATTTCACGAAGCGTAAGCAGACAGAGGTACCTATAGGACACCCAGGTTTTGCTAGTTATGCTCAAGTCCCGTGTAATAGCTTCGGGCTGCTACTCAGAAATCACAGATAGAAAAACCCAATATCACTTTACCTGACCCGGGAATCGAACCAAGGTCCTAAGGGAAGACTTTATACACAGCAGTAGTGCTTGCGGCCACTCGTCATAAAGAACCTGAACATTAAACCAGTAACCGATGAATGGTTAAGACGCAGTGTAGTTCCCAGTCCACAGTAAGGAGCGATCGCCCTCTGCCCGATACTAACGATCTCACGAAGCAATTTATGAAAATGTGTTGAAAAGTGGCAATGAAAAGAGCTAACGTCGTCGCGTCGGTTTAAAGAATTTATTCTCACACAATCGAGTTCATTTATTAAATGAGATGTACTAATACATCATGCAGCTTTAAGGTAACATAATGACTCAGTGAGTCGATAAGAGCCAAACAGAATGTATAACACTAGGATTATAAAGATTTTAAATTTAATACATACACAGGCAATTTTTTTTTCTGGTTAAATTTTACGTTATTTTGAACATATATATATTTAGCATTTTATTTTTAATATTTATATTTTTTGCATTAGCTTGTTAGCAATTTTTAAAGAAATCGGGAGACGAGCCTCTCCTCTAAGTAATATTTTGAACCGCGATTTATGGAAAAGTGTTGATAAGTGGTGTCGAAAAGAGCAACATGTTTTGCAAAAATATCTGCATTAATCATGATCAATAATCAGGGCAGCTCAGACCCTCAAAATAAATATTATTTTACTACTTCGAAATCATCTAGTATTTTAAATGTTTCAGGTATTTTCCACGTGTCATATCTTTATAGTAGTTCATAATTTCTGCATAATTATAACATTTAAAGCTGAATTGCTGGACTTATAATAATATAGTGTTGGCGTGCTGTACCATGTCTATCATTCATCACCATCATCAACTGTGCAATTTGTGTTTTTATTATTGTTAACCATTTGTGCAATTTAGTTTACAGCAGCTGAGCTTTGATTGTTTTACATTGTTGTGTACGCCTAAACCACTGAACAAATTTCGATAAAATTTGGCAAGGAGATAGACGGCATCCTGAGGAAGGACTATTGAACATAAATATGGAATATTCGACTTTATTAATTTAGATGTTCAAAACGGTAAAGCATTAGAAAGGCTTTGTTAAGCAGTATAACATAAGAAAATTAAATGCACAAAACCGGCGGAAAACATCCATAAAACCGGCGGCATGTCCTAGAACCAAAAAATCGAAGACATATTATAGCATTGATCAACCCACACTGCGCCTGCGTGATGGAGACGGTCCACACTTAAACAAAAAAGGCCTGTGTCCCTGCAATGGGAGCGTTATAGGCTGATTACGCATAAGCTTATTCTCACATCATACATAATCAGCCTATAATGTGCCCACTGCTGGTACATAGGCCTCCTCTCTCTGAGAGGGAGTGGGCTGTGATCAACCACGCGGGACCAGTGCGGGTTGGTGGATGTCACAGGTCTTCGAATTTATGGTTCTAGGATAGGTAATGCCGGTTTCCTCACGATGTTTTCCTTCACCGTTTTGAGAGCAGTTATTCTCACATCATTGTCTCAAAGTATCTCACCTTGCCATGTGCCACAGGTTTCTTCAACGCCAGTCCCAAACTTAGACCAACCAGGTACGGAGTAGAACGATGGAGCACCGACGTGTAGCTCAAACGTGCTGTCCTATACAGCTGACTTACGCTGAAAACGTGACGAAATTAAAATTCCTAACTGTTAACTTAGTTGCTTTAACTTGTAAAGTATTCATGTTAAAGTATCAGAGTATTGTAAACAAGTTCAAGCAAGAGTTCAGAAGTTTAACAAGCTTGAGTTTTAACTACGGTATTATGTGAGGAGAATGTTGAGGGGCTTGTGGCTTAGTAATAACCGCCGCACGGGTCAATCTATCAGGTTAAGCTACGCTTGCCGCGGTTGGTCCGTGGATGGGTGACCATCTTTATACCAAGAAAATGCTTGGAAAGCACGAAAAGGCTGTCATTCGTGGATCTTTGATCGTCGAAATCGGAACGTCAGAAGCCCGAATGTCTGACAACCAGACTTACCTACAAAGGGTATCGTATTACCCAGTGACCGGGTTGTGTAGGTCAGATAGGCAGTCGCTCCATGTAAAATACTGGTATTCAGCTGCATCCGTTTAGACTGGATGCCGACCCCAACATCGTTGGGAAAAGCCTAGGCACATGATGAATGTTAGAGCGTGTCGTTTTACCTGCTTGATCGAATTTATAACATAACATCACGACGCTCTACCCCGAAAGGTTGGGCAGACGTGTACCTACAGTACCAATACCCACATTTCGCCGGTTATTATTCAGCTCCGTATAATTGGGGGCGAACCCCTTGCCATAAACCGGGCGCAAATCCTGACTCCTGGCCGCTACTGAGAAATTCCTGATGGAAAAACCCAATAACCCTTTGCCTGACCTGGGAATCGAACTCAAGACTTCATGGTCAACAGTGACGACCACTAGACCAGCAAGCAGGCTCGAATCTACGAGTATGTATTTGCATATGACTGTATGAATTATGAAAACTGAAAAGGGACAAAAGTATGAAAAGTTAGTCTGAATCTTTTATGTTACTCAGACATAGAAAAACCATAAAACAACTTTTAACGTTTACCTAACATGATCAAAATTTTAACTGCTGACGAGACTGAATTTTTGGCAAAAGATCGACATCGAAACAATCAACGTTCCGTCACTTTGGGTCGACAATACTACAATATTATTATCATCCCTAAAAAGATGTTTATACGGACAAAAAATAATTTTGATTTAATTTCAATCTTGGTTACCTATATAATATTGTATCAGTGTGTAGCTTGATTATAAATCTTATTACTCAAACAAAAGCTTTAATATCGTTTACGAGTTTCGTATTTACTAATTCGATTGAAAAATAAAAAATATTAGTACCTACTATTGTTGATCGAAGATGTGTAGCAACAAAAAATCTTACGGATTCTGTACTTAATTGTAGCCACAATTTGATACAATATTATGAAAAAAACATTGTAGACAGTTAAATTAATCTTAGATCGTGTTTACATCGTTTTGAGGTTGACGGTGCAATAGTTTCATCATATCAGTAATCAGGATTATTTCTATGTTTCAATAAATTATCAACGAATAATATGTAACAAGTATTAACGGGACATAATTGTAAATAATGAATTGATACTCGTTTCAATGCAAAATGTACAAAACAAATAAAATTAAGTGGCACTAATATGTTGATGGTTAGTCCAAATTATTGCAAACATGGATAATTTGTATCTAGTTTCAGCAAAAATATTTATACATTTTCGTTGATGAATAGATGAAACTAAATATCATGACGTTACATAACGTTATTAATACATTAAAATAATTATCTGAATACAAAACAGCCGATCTGAGAATCGATTTGTGCGCGGTTGATGGCGGTAGGTTCGCCCCCTATTACCTACATGAATGATAAATGATTTTATTTCTATAAGTAGGTTTATACAAACACTTTACACGTCAAACATTTTTTTTTCCTATCTAACTACTCTGAGAAGAAAGGCCAAAACAAACTCAGAGGTCACAGTCTCTTTTAAAGTCCAGACAAAATGTTGGTCAGATCATGTGAAGGCTATGTAGATCGGTATCTAAAATGGTCTTTTGAGGAAAGAACCACACAGTTTGAGTGGACCTGTCCAGTCAGTGCACGCATTTGGCAAAATGTGGGTGTTCTATAGGTACACCTCTGCTGCTCCTTTTGGGACTATCAGGCGTGGGTGGTAATGTGTTATGTGATGTAATTAAAAAGTCTTCAACGTTTTATGAAATCTACGTACACACGGCTACACATCAAGCTATATTTTCCAGTATAAGCTGATCTCGCATTGTATAGGATTTCCGTACGATGCGAGACCAGCATAAACTGGTTTCGTATAGCTTGATGTGTAGCCGTGTGTACATAGGTTTATTACCAGTGACACCACACAATTTTCGCAAAATATGAAGAATTTCCTAATACAGTTGCTACTTTTAATGGAAAAAAAGCCTGAAAATATAAATAAACCACCTTAATTTACCTACTAAGATTGAAAACGTGTTTTTTTTTTCCTTCATCCCCGTATTATTTGCTATTATTTTCTACAAAATTTACTTTTTAATAATTTATAATGGAAAGTTTTCACATTGTTAGATTTGTAGGATAACTTTATTTTTTATTTTATTGTATCATCTTTATTGTAAGTGTTACTTAAAACATGCATGCTAGATTCACATCTAGTAGATCATAGGTGTCAATCAGACATATTGTGTTATAGCTATTCTATTGCATTTGTGATTGCACATCAGTTTTGTGAATTAAATAAAAAAATGGCGATAAGTCGCCTAATATGGCACCACTGGTTATTACTACGGTAAATCATTATAAAGATACAGTACTCGTAGTATGTACTTAAATAATTTACAAGAAAATCATTGACGTCAAGAGTCAATTAACAACACTCAGCTTAATGATTCCTTATGTAAAAGGCATAATGCCAGGTCGACATGGTCAATAGTGACAAGTTTATTACGATGTGTTAGGTACAGTCAAGTAAAATTAATTGTTAAGCTAATTGACACCGTACAGTCACGAGCACTAATATGTATACACTTAGCAACTTCTAAATGTGATTTTCTCCTACTGTATTGATTGCAATTTTATTTTGTTAAGAACATAGTATTTTGGGACCTATACTATTATGAAATAGGTCTTATTTCAAAGTTGCAATCAATATTCTGCGAGAAAATCGCTTTTAAATTTTGCTAAGTGTAGGTATACTTAGTGCTCGTGACTGTACGTCAATTTGCCGTGTTGTAGCCCTTTTATACAACTGTCAATTGAATATACGGACCATTTAAGTAGGTAGTCAATTTGCGTAACAATTAATTTCCCTGACTTTACATCATAAAACTAATGATTGTAATAAAACATGCTTGGGGTACACTGTAGTAACCTTCATGCGTAGAAGCACTTAAAGTGTGTCCAGACAGTGCGAAGCATGTGCTTCGGATGATAAGCCAAGCATGATGAATGCATGCCTCAGACTGAGACATCTGCGGGGCGAGCACGGCCTCTGTGATAGGCTTGAGTCACACATTTCATCACGGTTTTTGCTCCCTAACTGTGATAAAAATGTGAGACTCAAGCCTATCACAGTAGGCCGTGCTCGCCCCGCTGACATTACAAACATTTTACGCTACTGTTCCAAATAAATGAAGTTCTTTAACGCGGGTTGCGGTAGGAGTTGACTGGTAGCGGTGCATGTTGAAGAGCCTCCTCGTGGCGCACCCTTTTTTTTTTTTTTTTTTTTTTTGTTTCCGGGGTGGAAAATCCTCATGGATGTCCGCCGCCCTGGGGCGGGCGGCGGGGTCTGTCAGACTCTTACTGACTAAAAACCACCCCGGTGTTCCATCTCACACCTACGCCGGGGGTCGCGGGAACGTACGATCCTTCCGCAACCCCCGACTGGTGCCGGCCCGCCGCTGCGGGCCTCTTCGGGTCTGGGGGGGGAGTGAGGTGTTTGACTCCCCCCGCGACGTCTAAAAGGGGCGCGCGTGGAACACTACGCGCCGCCACCTCGGGTCCTGATGTATGGGGGGCGACGGACGTCCCCGAGTCCGTCGCCCCTGGACCCATTTAGGGGGGCTGGAAGAGGGCGTTGTCCGCCCTCCGCCGACGCCCGGTGCGCCTTCTGCGGGCCGGGTGAGTGGACGAGATCTCCCTCTCCCTTTCCGCAGCCTCCTTCTGCGAGACGACTGTCTCGACGAAGGAAACCACCGCGTCCCAGGACTCGTCGCTGCCGACCATCGACTCGACTGCGGCCGGCAGCGACAAGTCACTGCCTACTTCTGAGATGAGGGCACGGCGCGGCTCCTCCCAAGCGGCACACTCTGCCAGCGTATGCCGCGCCGTGTCCTCTCGGCAGTCGACGCAGTGGTGACACCGGGCGTCCGGCTCCCTGTTTATGCGACACAGGTACTTCCCGAAGCAACCATGCCCCGAGAGCACCTGCGTCGCCCGAAACGACAGGGAGCCGTGCCTCCTCTCGTGGCGCACCCTGGGCAACGTCGGCTCCAATTGCTCCAATGGCGGTTTAGGCGGTCGTGTCCCAGAAGGAGGCGGCGGAGCGTGCGCGGGAGGACGATGCTCGCGCGGCGCCACTCCGAAGACGGAGGAGGGGTCGAAGAAGACGTCAGTGTGATAGTCGTCTCCGACTCCTCCCAGGTGGAGGCCAGCAGGCAACGGGTGCGGGGGCGCTCTTGCCTGTATTGCACGGTCTCCACCAGTGTCGGACGGGAGTGGCCGGGTGTTCCCGGCCATTCTCGTAGCCCCCTAGTTAAATGGGGGGCATGCGGGGCCCGCCAGCCAGGCGGGCATGCACCGGGAGGTTTGTGGAAGTAAAGACTGAGCCGGTTTCCCATGGCCCTCCCATCACGGCGATGTGGGAACACCGCTGAGTTTTAGTGGGTATACTGTCGGTGGCGGATTCCAACAGGAGTCTCACATACCCCGTCTCGTCCCTCGCGAGCGGGGATGCGTAACGCATTTCTCAGCGACAATAAAAAAAAAAGGAGTTGACTGGTAGAAATCGTCACGTAAGGAAAAAGCGATGTTATGCCCACTTCATGCGACTTTCTCTCTCTCTCTGTCACTTTCTATTATACAGGGTTATTGGTAAAACACCATCAACCTATTAAGGGGTCATTGTACTCCTCATTACGAACAACTTTTAATATGGGAACAAATATACATTTTGACGAGTTCTGCACACCTAAATGTAGGGGACAGCTGATTTTAATTTCACGATATCGTATTTGGTCCCGTATTAAAAGTTGTTCATAATGATGGGTGTTTTACCAATAACTCTGTATACGAGTGTGTGTGTGTGTGCGTGCGAGTATCGCGTAACGAACTTCGTTCCTGGGGGCCTAAGTCCGTCAACGAAGAAACGAGCCCGTCCGAAAGTAGTTTGTTACTTCGGAATTAACCCTACACCTTCTACACCTACACCTTCGGAATTTACTTTTTCGGAGGGGCTATAACGCATCAGAAGTAAGAATAACTGTCAAGTGGTGTTGTCATTCTTTTTTAGTTCGGGTCTCGAAGTAATCTTGTGTCCGTAGGTGATACGGAGTAGCAAACGAGCGTAACTTCGGCCGAAACTACGGATTTCGTGCTTAGAGAGCCGACTTCTGACGGGGTCCCCCGACCGGACAAGTTTTTTTTTACTTTATTTTATTTTCGCATGCCTCGCACAATCTGACACCTTTAAATTACGTCTGTCGCACTCTAGGTAGTCAGCCCCATCACCACTTTGCTGATTAACTAATATTTGTATCTCAGTTTGAACTATTATGGTCAGTAGTATACAAGGTCTAGCTGACAACCTCATTGGGGTCATTGTTCTCATCATTATGAACAACTTTGTTGAGCACACAAAATGTCGGGAATAGTTGAATTGTTTTCGCGATTTCAAGGTTGGTCACCTTGAGATCGCGATAACAATTCAACTATTCCCGACATTTTGTCGAATTATGCGAACATAAATAATTATGTCACTCTCTGCCATTCTTATTTTTCTGTGTACTTCGTAATTGAAATAAATAAATAAATGCAGGGTGACAGGGACATTGACGCAGAAACTTGTTAAGTACCATGGATTCACTAGCATGATTCTGGATCCCACTGCGTAAAAATTGTTCGTCGGTTATAAAAATCAATCTGGTCAATTTTTTTTTTTCAAATAATGATGAGTACAATGAATGACTCCTCAAGAGATTTTGAGTTATTGCAATTACACCTTATCTATAGTTAATACGTGCTAATACGTAAAAGATAAAAAAAAAAGATCTCACCATGATCGACGTTGTCTTTCTGAGATGTCACAGTAATCCGTGGGCTTGAAAAACCACTTCAGAAGGCTTACCAACCATCGGTTTTTTTTTAGCTAACCTATCTTTTCCAGTGGGACAACACTGGTTAATAAAATAAAAACATCTAGCAGTGTCTAGTCAAAAGTACTTTTCCAATTTGCTTTGTTTTGTCTTCACGTGCCAATCGGTCAGGAACGAGTCCAAATTGTCACGCCGGTTCTTAGGCCTACCTCGGTGATGACGCCCGCCTGCAGGCGAATCTTTCAGGCAACCGTCGGGTATGTGTTAATATTTAAACATCGAATAAAGAAGGATAATCACCTGACTCCGTGATAAGCCAGCATGGTCAATCGATGGTCTCGCACTGTTGTGTATCTTGAGTACGCTGCAAAGACATGCAGGCCTGGTATGAGGATCTTGTAAAGCCCTTTCTTGGCCTGCATCAGCCATACCAATATGCAGCCGAGGATCGTGAGCTGCATGTCTAAGGCCAGCTGATGGGTTTGGGGAGCACACTGAAAATTGAGGAGATTTGTAAGTAAAAATTTGTATTTTTTACAAATTAGTGAAGAAAGAAAAAAATATCTATCACCTACTTCTTTTCCCAATCGGAAGATTTGCACCACACGCATTATTCAGAGCCACGCCCAATCAGCGAATATATCGGAGTGTGAAATATCAAATGTTTGTTCACATATTAACTATATCGAAATATCAGCATACTGGTGCTGATTCCCTTGTTCACAAACTAAACTAAATTTAAGTTGAGTCCATCTTTTTCTTTCTATTTCATTATGAAAAGGACAGAAGATAAATATTAGTTTAGTCCTGTCAAATTAGTCGGCATCTGACGTAATTTGATGTAATTTTAGTAGTCAACTTTTTAATCACGTCTAAACTTGTATGGAGTAGTGTCAGGCGCTGATTAATTTGACAGGACTAAACTAACATTTATCTTCTGTCCTTTTCTTAATGAAATAGAAAGAAAAAGATGCACTTAACTTAAATTTGGCTTAGTTTGTAAACAAGGGAATCGGCACCATTTTCTACTTTTTATCGTGTAAAGGCGTCTGATCTTCATTACAACGCTTTAAAATAGGTAAGAGACATCGACGCGCAAACTTTACTATGAATTCAGTACCTACATGATAATGGTTGAGAATTTTGAAAAAAACTGCTATTTCATACAAAAGTGAAATGTATGGAACAGCAGTTGTGCTAAATTCGACTTCGTCCCTAATAAACCCTAGTCCGTATATACCTACATGTATAGCTAGAAGGCACAAAAGTACTGATGGTAGGAAAAGTGCCTGTATGGTTTGCATTTATTTTTATTCAGTCTTCACAATAATTAAGCTGTCTGTTAAAACATCGTAATCTGTGTATTAAATATTTTAAACTATCGTCTAAGGAATCACAGTTTTACAATCATTAAAGCTTTCTATTAATAAATCACAGTCTGTATTAGAAAAAGATCAAGAGCAAAATGCATACGTGATAAGTATTTATTTTCTACATCGTAGCACTTTTCCGACAAACTCTAATAGGCATATAAAAAAGCGGGCGAGTGGGGACTAGGGTCCCCTGGCTGGGGGCTTTGAGTTCGCTCAAAGGCACCACAGGAAAGACCGGTCAAGTAGTCACGGCCTCTCAAGACCAACTACGAGAGGCGTCACAAAAAAAAAACGGACTAGGGATCAGTATGGATGAAGCCCTAAATTCATGGTAACAGTTTGGGCGTCGACATCCTTTACGCCGCCGTGTATTTAATGACTCGGTCAAACATTTTACTCAACCTACCATATTTTCAAAGCCGAAGTAGTTCTGCACATAAAGAAGGTTCCACCACCAGCCCTCTTGGCAGACTTCTGCGTTCTTAGTGACGAAGGTGCCCCACATAGGGCCGCTGGAGATGTTGTCCCAGATGTATGCGTAAAACAACACCACGGCAAGCAGAGCTGGTGTTAACCTGGGGAAGATGAGAAGCAAGGATTTATTGTCAAACGTTGGTGTTCTATTTTTATGTTGACGGCAATTTTGACACAAATGTTGGCCAATTGTCTGCTGCGCTGCAAGTTGTAGATTCAGTTCCCACATGGAACATAATATTTGTGTGCTCAAATATTAATAGTACTTTAAGGGGACTACATGACCTAAACGCAAGTTTTGTAATGTCTAAAAGTATATGATCCACTGCAGCAAACAAAATCAGAAAAATATATGATATTCTTCAGGATATAATTATGCTAGTTAGATAGTGTGTTGGAAACATAACACAACTATTTCGGTACGATAGAAAAAGTCACGAAGATATCTCTAAAAAAATATTTTAACCATTAAAAACCATACTAATATACCTACATGCAAGAATTCTGTTCTTTTTTTTTCAGATTGTTCTTCAAACAACGTATTAACGTGATAGTGTTTTCATTTTTTAGTCCAATCAATAGATTTTTTGTAAATAGAGAATTGCTTCATATTTTGCAATAAATGACCAGCTTTGTGTCATATCGCTTCTCTTTCTTTACAGTGACCGCGCTCTAACTGTTATCAGCCCCTTAGTAGTAAATCTGTTTGTCTGTCTGTTACCTTATCACACCATAACGGCGGAACGGATTTCGATGAAATTCGTCACGCGGATTTATAGACCATGACCGTTAGGGCATAGGATACTTTTTGTCCCGGTAGTAAGTTCCCGTGCAATAAGCCGCGGCCAAAAGCTAGTATCAGAAAGAAGGAATAGGTAGCTACTTAACTCAGACCAAATAAAAATCAAAACAGCGCTGTCAACAGTGACGTGAGGCCGGTTTCGTAAACATGTGTGCTCTTAGTGAGGTGTAGTTTAGTTTGAAATTGGGTTGTAAATTTGTACGTGTGAGCGTGTATGCACAGAGCGAGGTGTAGTTTAGCATGCTTCACTGTGTCATTCGCAGTGCTGTCTTAATTTTTTTATTTGATCTGAGGTTCTTACTTCAGAATTTTAAAGAGAAATAGTCTGTATTTTGTGCGAGTCGTACTTATAATCTGATTCAGGTTTTAGTGATATTGAAAATAATAATATGAGAGTCGAAATAAACTTAAAGAACATGATTTATGCTTATGATCATATTGATCACAACAAGTCAATGACCTTATAAACTTATAGGTATTATTAGAGTGTATCAAAAGTTTCTGGGCCAAGATAACATAACTGTATTTAATATTGCTGCCTCGTCAAAAAAATATGATTGACGTGTAAAATGTTTGTGCAAAGGTACTTGCAGAAATAAAATGATTTATTAATAGGAGGTGATTGAACTTAAAGGTAAGTTAATCATTTTGCTTACAAAGGTCATCTAACGCCTAAATCAATAATGATAAATGAAAACAGTCCAAACGTTCACCCCATGTGCTGGAGGTACTTGGATGACTTACAAACATACAAAAAAAACAAAAACCTATCGAAATAATAGCATAGATATTTTTGGTAGGTATCGCAAATACTTGTGTCAGTAATAAAGATGAAGTGGGGTTCTGGGGAATTAAACAATATTTTCCTTATGAAAACACATGTTTTAAACTGACACCTTAAAAATCAATCCGTTTGGAAAATTAAAATTGCCTGTTCGATTTTCAAAATGTTTAGGTATTCGTTTGAAAACCTAACAGGCGATATATTTTTCCCGCGTTCAAGAGCTGTCATTGTCAATATTTCACAACAATTTTGACACTGACAGCTTTCGAACGCGGTTCAGATGTGCTGAACGTGTTCAGTTTCATTTGTGAAATTCGCCCTTAGTCGTGAAGAGGTACCAAACTGATATAAAAAGATACGTACCCACTTTTCACAAGACACTAATATTGAATTGACAATAACTGGTTTTGATTTAATTAATTAATGCCCTTGATAGTTTGGTCCTAATTATGGGGTTTTCCAAAAGATTCAACAAATTAATTCCCATTAAACAAAACAATTTTGTGGCGTTTTACCTGATCTCTTAAAAATATACCTACTGAATAAAAACATCGTGAGTTAGGAAATTTCCTTAGTGAGTAAATGGATTATAAATGTATGTAACGTTAGAGCATTATGTATGTTAATATTAAATAACATAAATGCAAATACTCTTTGCTCTCTGTAAATAGTACAAAGTCTAGATGTTTGAGGTTTACTTAACTTATAGGCACAAAACGTTGCCCTGAGATAAATAAATGGTATGTTTAACTATATTTACTTGGCATACTCTATTGAGGTCCTTTGTGCGGTATTTGAGTGGCGAAAAACAAAGGTGACCTAAGAGCTATATGTGAATGGCTTACCACGCTGGCCCTACACTAGTCGCGCCGCCAGCAAAATGAATAAGTCAGCGTATAATTATGAACATCGTTAGTTTTTAATCTATCTCGCGAGATTATACAATTTATCGACCGTTTACTCAAACTCAAAGCATTTATTTCAATTGAACCATTTACAGGCACTTTTGAATTGTCAAGGAGTCGGTCAGTCAGAAATATGAAACTATGAAGCTAGTTGCCCATTCCAAAGCGTAGTAGATACCTGTGGAGAAGAACGCGCAAGAAACTCCATGGACACTCTTTTAAATTATATTGTTACTTATAGGTACATATAATAGTTACCTCATTAATGTTGAATTTATAATTATATGTGAGAACGATGTAAATAGTACATACAAATTAAAAGTTGCCAGAGTAGAAGCAAAGACAATCCAAACTTAAAATAATTTCAAAAAGCCGTGGCAGCTAAGAGATGACCTGAGAGGCAAGCACGGTGTACTGTGATAGACTTGAGCCACACATTTTTATCACAGTTTGGGAGCCAAAAACCGTGATAAAATGTTGACTCAAGCCTATCACAGAGGCCGTGCTCGCCCTGCTGTTCAACTGACGCATGACGGCGTGAACGGACGCCCGCGCCGCCGCCGCCGCCGCCGCCGCCGCGGCGCGGCGGCGGCGGCGCCCGTTCACGATAAACGATATGATATTTTTTAGGTAACGTAATAAGAAAAAATAATTAGTTTATTTTACACCTTGAGAAGGTTTTTTAATGATGTAGTGGTTTTAGCAATGAACGCTGCGTGGCGCTAGCTGCAATCGGTCCTAGCTTAAGTGTTCTAAGATATCATACCATGATACATACTTAAGTAACCCTAAAAACTAGTTTATTGAATGAGCCAAACTTCTAAATACATAATATATTATTTTGTTTGTTTGTTTTAGCGGTCTTCCAACCGCAAATACCTACTTCTTTTTATTCCCACAAAAACATTACCTAACGCCTGTTTTTGTTTGGGTTTTTCTAAGCTAAATGAATTAATAAGCTAATTTCATTTAATTTAAATAAAAATAATTTTTGAAAGGGTTATTTTTGTATTGTGAAGGTCAAGATTTTGTTATGTCTGGTCAGATGGAAAAGTTGTTGTTTTTTTCTATTTAAGAACGCAAGATTCCAGTTTGTGTTAGCCTCTTTAATAAGACTTTGGAAAAAACACTAACATTTTTGTTTTTAAGTAAGTATGTAGAACTAGCATCGTAATCAGAGTTTGATTTTAATTCCGTTTTAATGGTAATTCCATTAAATACTTACATTCATCCATTTATTTTACACTTGCTGCAAATTTATAGCAACATAGAAATTTACTAAGCGAATGCTAATGTGCTTTCTGTAGTTAATTTAGTCGAGTAGTAAAACTAATAAACGTAAGAATGGACAAAGAGCAAAAATGCCTGCCAGAATTACGAGTGCAACCAGTAGCACATTAATCTCCTACTATAATTTTCCTTGTAGGCGTTTATTCCAACATAACACGTTCATACTTCATCCTAAATTATGTTATTAACAGGATTACATACACATCCACATTTATTTTTTATTTATTTGTTTCTATTTTATTTGTTTTTTGAGGTACCGATAACATAGCCGTCGAAAGTTAGGTGTGGAACAACACACCTCTGCAAGGAATGTAGAATTGTAGACCTACATGATTTTATAATAATTTTGTACCTTAGATATCTCGAGAACAGCCTCTTAGGAGCTCCGGTGTCGTTATCAGATATCCTATGGGCCGTCAGCGCGCCGCTGAGGAGTAGGAAGCAGTCCGTGAACATCCAGCCAGCCCGGCACCACGACCAGACAGGAGAACTGACTAGCTGTAAGAGGGAAATTAACATTATTATAGAATAGATTAGCATATTGTTTATTGTTGCAGCAGGTGGAGGACCAGGCCCGGGTCGACGGCGCGTTGTGTTCCACGCGCGCCCCAAAGAGATGTCAGCACCAATGACGGGGTTTGCTAGGACCGATGCCTGCTAGGGTTGCGGAAAAGTCCAAGAGGGTTACCGTGGCCCCTGGCACAGGCAACTGAAGGAACACGGGTGGGTTTTAGTCAGTAAGAGTCTGACACGCCCTCCTGCTCTGCCCAGAGCGGGAGAAGTTATTTGATGATTTCCCACCCACAAAAAATAAAAAAAAAGGTGGTTAACTAAGGGCCGATTTTTCAATAGTCAGATATCTTTTATCTGAGGAATAAATATTGCGGTTTGACAGCTTTTGTATGGAAAATATGTCAAACTGTCAGATTTATTCTTCAGATAAAAGTTATCTGACTATTGAAAAATCAGCCCTAAATTAAATAAAGCTGGTAAACATTTTAATCAGCCAAGTGCGAGTCGGACTCGCCCACGAAGGGTTCCGTACTACCGTACAATATTTAGACTACATTTTTTTAAATACGTTTCTTGTTTAGGGATCCCCTTTAATTTTTGACTGTATTTTATTTTTATTATTTGTTGTTATAACGGCAATAGAAATACACATTCTGTGAAAATTTCAACTGTCTACCTATTATGGTTTATGAGATACAGCCCGCTGACAGACAGATGGACACCAGAGGCTTAGTAATAAGGTTCCATTGGCACCCTTTGGGTACGGAACCCTAAAAATGATCTCCTATAAGGTGGATAGTAGTAAGAAAATAAATAAAAAGAATATTCTAACATGGATAGGATGAGGGCAAGAGAATGATAATGATGGATAGCATAAACAGAATACTAAACGATGTATAAGAACTATTTCTTAAGAAATAAGCAGTAATTACCTTTGTACTCAATTTATAATTATGTCATATCTCTTGTATTTTATTGTGTGTACATAAATAATAAATAAACTATTCTAAACTAATACGGCGAAAGATGGCAATATAAGGTGGGTTTTTTTTTTTTTTGACGACGGTAAGTCTACAAATAACTTCTCCCGATCTGGGCAAAGAGGGAGGGCGTGTCAGACTCTTACTGACTAAAACCCACCCGTGTTCCTTCAGTTGCCTGTGCCAGGGGCCAAGGCACAGAAATATTAAAAACTTCTTTAGTATATCTATGGGCCACGGTAACCCTTTCGGACTTTCCCGCAACCCTGGCAGAATATAATGTAGGATTTGGAATAAGATTATTATAAAGACGCTGCTTGTGTTTCTTTCCTATAAGTCTGGTGACGAAACATTGGAAGGTAGTCTCTTGGTCAAACAGTTTGACTATGTTGAATTGTCAATACTCAATACTTTATTGCATTCCACAATGTATTTGCATAAGTGGTAAACATTTGTTTAAGACCTATCGTGGATGAGGAAGAAATGAGGACTAATCGTATAACTTATCTAACTTATTCTAAAAAACATTAATGTGTGTTTTTTGTGTTGTCTCAATCTCAAAGCATTTATTGCAATTAAACCATCTACAGGCACTTTTGAATTGTGAAGTGGTCGGTCAGTCAGAAATATGAAGCTAGTTGCCATTCCAAAGCGTAGTAGGTACCTATGGAGAAGAACGGGCATGAAACTCCATGGACACTCTTTTAAATTATATTGTTAAGTACCTAAATATTAGTTACATCATTAGTGTTGAATAAAGGTATAATTATATGTGAGAACGATGTAAATAAGACGTACACGTTGAGTGTCCAGAGTACAGCAAACAGAAATTTAAACAAAAGAAAATCCCTACATAAAATAATTAAAATAAGCCGTGACGGCTAAGAGATGACCACGGGAGATGACCAATCCTACTCCTAATGGCGCCCGTTCACGAACATGACGTATCAAGATAAAACAATCGTAGAACAGAGCTGAAATATATTTTTTTGTCGCATAATTCTCAAAATGTTGAACGTAAACTATCATATTTTATGTAAATAAATACCTAAAAATTATTCCAATGAGCCGTGCATTTATTTTTTTATTTAACTAAACTGCAAAATTACTTTTTCGTACCACTTGCTCAAAAAAGTGACATTCTATGCCACAAAAAGCGAACACAACAATAGTCATTTTTAATCTGTTAAAAACAGGGAAAGAAAATTGTACTGAATTTCATTCATCCTCTAGGGGGAGAGTGTGATTTAAATTTGGAATACTTACCGAAATTTATACTGAACTACATCTGTGTTTACACCATTGAGTTTGTATATAAAGCATTATACATCTTTATGAAAAAGGAATACGCATTTAATAAGCAGTTATGATGATTAAATAAAATTACGAAAACCGACGAGGCCGTATGAGCTTGATGCCTTTGCTTTTCCGACAAAAAAATATTAGTCTAGGAATTTGCCGCGTTTTTGTTTCCTTCAAATACGTTAAGTTTTTTTTTATTTATTTTTTTAAATAAGTTACTGTTCTAAAAATACGTTTAATTGTCATTATTTTTAATAAATGTTTATCTCTTATTATTATTGTGTTAATTTTTTCGCAAATGGTACGAAAAGTAGAGTATTTTCCTCGGTGATAAAGCTGTCTTAGTCTTGGGTGAACTTAAATCCCTCGCTACACTCAGGACTCGTCTTAAATCCCTCGCTTCGCTCGTGATTTAAGTTTTTAACACCCTCGCTACGCTCGGGAGTAAACGTCTAGTCCTTCATTACGCTCGCGATTTAAATCGTCACCCGCGACAGAAGACACTGCTTTATCCCCTTGGTTAATAATCTACTATTATTTTGGTGGTCATTCGATTCAACTAACATCAAACGCATCGTTGTTTTGAACCCTATTTGTTGCCGCAATGCGCTATTGTCAATTACCAAAAAATTTGCTTCTTAGAGAAGTAACACTGTCACACTGCTGCCCTTTTGATATAGCAGGTGACCGATTCACTCATAAGTAGTTAGTACCATTAGATCCAAGTTTGATTGCGGGAACGTCCGAAAGTAACCCTGGCCACTAGCACAAAATAAAAAAAAAAGGATCCAAGTATGATCAGTCTCGAACTCTGATCACGAATTTCCAATTTGTCTCGATTGTCTCATAATTTAGACACACGCACATCTGCTCAGTACCTACATACCTACCTACTAATATAAAAGAGACATTACATGCCAGTTCTTAATCTTCCTAATCCATAATGACTTTGAATTACAGCTGTTATACTCTCAAGGTTAGTACGTAAATTAGCTAAATAATGTGGATCACGTTTTGAATTTAATTAATCAGAACATTTCGTACCTACAGTCATTTGTTTAATTGTTGTTTTTGGGTTTTTAGTGAAAGAGTAACAAAGAATGAGTCGGTACCACCGCGGTCAGTTAAGAACGCGTAAAATACCATCAAGGATACAAGATTTATACAACGTGTAACATAACTAACGCAAGACCTCATACACCCCAATTAGAGTATTGAGTTAAAAGCATTATACAACAAACAAAACATTTTTTATAAAGCTGAGTATTATTGTTAAGAAAATCGTGTTGACCTTACTTTACTTTATGCATTTAAAATTGAGTCTTAATACCTTGAACTAAGATTTGATTTTCTTTGGCTCAGCCGGTGATCAGGATTGCAAAATACAACATTTTTGAAAAAAATACCTATATTTATATGTAGTTATTAGAATGGATTCAGTAGTCAATTATGAGCAAACTGCTTTCAGAACTTACGTTTATTCTGTTACACCTTAAAGATGCACCAAATAAAAACGGAATCAAATCGGATAAAACTCAAAATTCCAATCAAATTTTCTATCGCTGTAACAAAGAAGTACAAAAATCATGCTATAAAATAACCGATTTATTTATATGTATTATGTACGAACAAAACATGTTTACCCTTGTTACCCTCAATAAACAATAATAATATAAAGCACAAATAAAATACTTAATTTAGTTAGGGCTTTTAAACATGTTCCTTCTATTGTGGAAATTATTCTCTTGCAATTATTATAACTATTATATGCGTCATGTTCGTGAACGGGCGCTGTCAGTTGGGACTGGTCATCTCTTAGCCACCACGGCTTATTTTAATTATTTTATTATGGATTGTTTTGTTTAAATTTATATTTACTGTACACTGGACACTCAACGTGTACGTCTTATTTACATCGTTCTCGCATATAATTATACCTATATTCAACATTAATGATGTAACTAATATTTAAGTAACAATATAATTTAAAAGAGTGTCCATGGAGTTTCTTGCCCGTTCTTCTCCATAGGTACCTACTACGCTTTGGAATGGGCAACTAGCTTCATATTTCTGACTGACCGACCACTTGACAATTCAAAAGTGCCTGTAAATGGTTTAATTGAAATAAATGCTTTGAGTTTGAGTTTGATATTAATTCTACTCTCTTACAATTCTGGTATAAAAAGGTAACCTATGGGTTCCGATCTATTTAGTTAGATGATCAATTTAATAGCGCTATAGGTTCGATACATTGACACATTGTGTTTTTAAGCATTTAGTAATGGAGGACCACAGAAACCGAACACCAATCCATCAAGTTCCCGATAAGCCTCCACAATCATACTACTGAGTTAATCGTTTAATTAGTACCTACCTACCACTGCGGATTTCGCAACCGGCTTGCCCGGAGTATTACCGCGTGATTCAGTTCGACACCGGACGGACTCAGTAGCAACGAAAATGGCAGCCAGCCAACGATAACATGCTTCATACGGCTAGCTGTTACGCGAATATTACCCCTCTGCCTTACTAATAAGAATTACGAAAGAGAAATAGTGCTGTAAAAGTGTAAGTCGAGTCGAAGATCGATATGTAGATTTTGTGGGTTTGCTGGTTGATTTAATAATAAACAATGTGATTTGTAATAGTCTCGTTGTTTACCTGTTTAGAGCTGTGTTTATTAGGATTACGATTTTACAAATGTAACATGTGATGAATCAACAAATTTTGGTACAGTCTGTTTTCCGTTTAGTCATTGTTATATACTGGTCATGGATACCTACACCCTGAATGCAGATAAACGCAGAGATTGTATTAAACCCACTAACTAACACTTTTCTTTTAAATCATTATTACAAGAAAAGTGTTAGTGCCGGCTTTAATAATTTACTCCATACTCAAAATCAATGAGAATCAGTCTTGCCGCTGTGTAACTTAGCTTGACTTTCACTATTAGAATGGTGTGTGATATTTGTCGAACTACAAAGACTATTCAAATGTTTTTATTAAGTTATTCTTCACTAAAAATACATCGACATCAAACATCGATACGACGCGCGACGTGACAGATTTTATCGACGCTATCCACCACTGTTTATTTGACAGCATGCTTTCTACGCAGATGCTCCGAATAAGATCCCACGGCTAAGGTTAAACACCTTGGCGGCCATTGAAGACAATAACGTAATGTTAGGCAATAGGTAGGTATATGCCAAATATGCGATGTTCTACACGATAATTTGGATTATTATGGCTAGGAACTCTTGGACACCCGTCAAATGGTTTTAAATGTACAAATCTTGTGTGAAAATAATTAAACAGCATTTTTTCCTGTGTTTCCCGGAGAAAGTCCAGATCAATAATGGGTATGTAATGGTAAAGGCGACAACAAGGTCGCAATGTCGAAAAGCTTCTCTAGTTACCACTGTCAGTTAAAACTAGTGTCCGACCGAAGCTTCGGCTTCGGCTTCGGCCACCTTCGGCCAAAAAATCACCTTCGGCCAAATCTTCGGCTTCGGCCAAAAATTTGCCGAAGGTTTGGCCGAAGCCGAAGGTTTGCTAGTTGTTAAAATTTGAAATTTACTGAACGATGCTAGAGCGAGACGGAGAGTGTGCATAGCAGCAGAGTTTCGCCGCGCCGCCACACCGGACCAAATGAATCGCAGTTAGTAAACTAAACGAGTCAAAACAAGTTTGAGAGCGCGTCTTAAAATTCTAATAAGTGTTTTGTTTTTAAATATTTCATATTTGTTTTACATTGTTTAACATTGTATATTTGAAACTTTTATTTTAGACAATATTTTATTACCTACTTGTATATGTTGGTCACTCGGCTCGTTATTGGGCTAAATCTCTAAAGCTCTCACAATATGTATCTAGTATAATTATTCTGAGATCAAAGTAACTATCGTATTTCTCAAGGTCAATGACACCTTCGGCTTCGGCTTCGGCTTCGGCCGAAGGTTTTGGTGAATACCGATTAATCGGCTTCGGCTTCGGCCAGAATTGCACCTTCGGTCGGACACTAGTTAAAACGTGTGTGTAACAAGCGAAAATGTACAAACAAACGTAAACAACAATAGTACTCAAACAGGTTGTATACAACTGTTGGGTGGTTAATGGAACAGACCAGTGGTGGTCCACCTTTTCATCATGCGGTTTGACTGTTAACTATGTGAAGACAGAAGAAGAGTCTGTTTTCTATCATCACTTCTGTGTGCATATTTCCGTAAAAGTTCTCTACTCTACTGGTGTAAGTGCTCTACTGAATATGACTCTCATCACAAAGTATCTGTGGAACATGCATGTTGGTAGTGTTGCCATCATCCCCCGCTTAGTAAACCAATTAATTACGGATCACTTTAGTCACTATTAGCGCAAGGAAGATTCAATTCCTCCAATCTACACCAATCCCATTTTACGACAACCACTGTAAGGAAAAGGGCTACGTTCGAGAACCGAGAACAAAACATGACCATAGTCATGTCTGCCATAGCAACAAGCCTTACCTCAGTAATCCTCAACCGATTAGTATACGGCATGACAGCGACAGGCAGAAACTTGTGGGCGACTAGCAGAGCAATGGTGGCGATGCCTCTGACTCCATGGATACAGGAGATCTCGTCGTCTGTGCCCGGAGCTGTCAGCTTGCCGATCGTGTAGTAGAGGGAGAAGCAGCTTAAAAAACCCTCTGTGGATTAAGGACGGAATAAAATGTACTGACGTAGTAAATTTTGATTGAATGTACACATTTATACTCCATAGGTTTAGGTAATTAAAAAAGTGTAAATAAAAAACCACGTGACTCATAGATGCTAAACCTTTTATTTCAAATGTTACCATCATATTATAATTATAGAGTCACATAATAATAGGCACTATTCTGAATCTGAATGTGATGAACTATCTGTCATATTAATAATAAAGCGTTCAGTGCAATGGTTCAGTGGTATCATCAATTATCTTGTCTAATTTAAACATTTTCTGTTCTTCTTTTATTACGTGGCCCTCGCAATTTTTCCAAATCTCAGCAGTCACTTTAGCTAGTCTCTGGCAAAAGAGTTTTTAGGTCAGTCATTTTAAAAGTTTTTATTTTTCTCGACTACAAAACCCTTAAATTGAGCCCATATTAACTCAATTGAGCTCATAGTGATATGGTGGCAGGCGCAATACTGTGACACCATTTTGTTGTACTCTTCAATTTAGCAACGTTATAAATCGTTGTATTTTTATTTTCTAAAAGGTTTGGGGAGCCTGTCTCTTTGGGCTCTTTAGAATAGACAGATTACAAAATATTATATCCTTATAATAAATCTAACTAAAATATGGTGCTCAAGCAGTTACATCTACGAAGAGTAGTTTAAGATTATATAATAAAGTTTAACATACTATAATAAAAGAGGAAACTATCCTGTGATCGAAAATTAATTTAATTTGGTTATAATGTATTATTAAACTAGAAAGTGTCAACTATAAAAAACCCTTTTTACCTTACCCCCCCTTACCCTTACCCTTTTTTTGTTTACCTTTTTTTAACTACCTAAACCTTTAAAGTATAGGTACTACTTTTTACTCTCGAGAGAGTGACCCTTAGGTAGGGCAGAAATAAAAATTGCGCCTAATACATGTTATTGCTAACGTAAAACAAACCATAGCAGGAGTCTTCGGCTCTAATATAAAAAGAAAACCTTCAAGTGAGTCAGTATTATTCAATACCATGTGCAAATTATCAAAAATATCTGGACTTAACCATATAACAATGTCCAGAATGCCACAAAGATTTTATGACCTAAACAGATGTGCTGCTTAAATCTTCAGTGAGACTTATTCAGGTCATCTTATTTTTAACAGCGCCTTTTAATCGCTGTGTTTATGCTAATAGACTATTTGACTGTATCTTTTTAATTTAATGTTTAGATACTTAGAAAAAGCCAAAGTAAAAAAAAAATATAAATATCGAAAAATAGCGAAGTTCTATGAGTTCTAAAGACGATGCTAGCCAAAGAGTATAATAATAATATGGGGAGACAGCATTATTAGCATCTGACGTTACAACACAGGAACGCAATAAATAGTAACTTCGCGCCATTCAGTACAATGATCGTTTTGCGTGACAAGGATAGAATAATCATTTCAAAAGTGGGTAACTTCTCCATTTTTCCACCGATGTTTTGTTTTTTGCAAATCTACTTTTTTTATAACATCTTTAAAATAAGTATTAATTAATGTACATTTTTGATTGTAATAAAATACTTTACATCGAATAAACTACTCCAGTATTTAGTTCACATAAGTGGCAGGGGTACACTGACTGCATATTATGTTCCATCTATCTGATCCAAAGAGAATATAAGTAATAGTATTTGATCTGATCTAACTGGCCTGTGTTATCCCACTGCAAGTCAGAGGCTTCCCTCTCCCTATTTCCATTTTTATGTTCCATAAAACACTAATTAGATAATTCACTGTATTATTTAGTAGATTGCCTAAGCACTAGGTAGCCTTAAAACTAATGTGATGGTTTTCCGTTTAGGCGCGATCGGTCCAATTCGCGGTTGGTCCAATATAAAGAAGTTCCGAAATTATAAAAAAATATGTATATTATATTGTACTTACTATATTTATTATTTTATTCATAGTCTTAATACAATTAACCATATCTTGTTTTTAGTAAAACATTAAATTCTCTTGTGTCAAAACGGACCCTGGGGCTCGCCAGCCGCTGCCGCGGCACCGCTCGCTTCACTCGCTCGGCTCGTGCGTTGTGTGGTCACAGTTCTAACATAACCTAACCTACCTGCGAATTGTTTTTTTTTAATATTGGACCAATCGCGTGGGGTACTTCTTCAAATCCTATTTGTAAAGAAATTATAAATGATTTTATTTCTGTAAGGAGGTTTGTACAAACACTTTTACACGTCAAACATATATTTTTACAAAACTAGATGAGGCCGGCGTTTCCTAACTGACTACTCTGAGAAGAAAGGCTGAAACAAACTCCGAGGTCACAGTCTCTTTTAAAGTCCAGACAACATCTTGGTCAGATCAAGTGAGGGCTATGTAAATCGGTATCTAAGATTTCCAAGTACCTACATTACAGACACACAACACTGCAGAAGGTGAAAAAGTGAGTGCTATAGTCAATGAAAGGCCCTTCATCCAGATGTAGTAGAGGAGTTGATTCATTGATATATATAGAAGAATGTGTTACCTGATTTCTTGCCGCCTTTTTCTTCATCCTTTGCCTCTTCTTCATTGCCTTCCGCCTTTTCATCAGCGTCTTCGCCCTGATCTTTTGGTCTTCTATTAAAAAAGTCTTGAAGCGTCGCCACAAGTACCAGCAGAAGGATGACACCATAGAACGATCTGAAATATATTACATGGTTTTGTTTGATAGCTGCGTCTAATGGGTAATTGATTTTTTTACTCTAAAATATGTATATAGTCGGAGGGAAAATTACGACAGGATTATGACAAGATTTCAAATCTTCTCATAATCCTGTCGTTCTTATTCCAAACTAACACCAGGGTCAGCTTTAATAAAAAAATAACTCATTTTAAACTCATTAACAAGCTCTGAGTAGGCTGCTCATAAAAAATAATATAATTCATCAATATAATATCGAGAACTCGCACGAGCTATCCAATGCAAAATCTATAGCAGCATGTGGCACGCTGTTGGGCAGTAGCGACCCCACGGACCCTATCTCCCGGGAGAAGTCTTGTTCCTCACCTCTGGCTTACCTTTATTGGCCGGCTTGAGTGAACAATGACGAGATACAGTGCTTCGGGATCTTTCTCGCCCTTATTGGCTGGCTTGAGTGGAGATTCGCAAGAGCAAACGAGCTCGGAGGAAGGAAGTATTACAGTAAGATGCTGGTAAGGGCCTTGACCGTACTTCCGGGATTGTCCTGATAGCCGTAAAATACCACTCCACTCCTCAAGCACCTCGGGAAGTGTTGCCCCTTTGTTGCTACGTCGCTATGTGCTAGCGCCCGTTTTCGCGGCCGATTATTGAGTGTGCAAGTCACACCCTGCCATTTTATCGGTGTATTACATAACATTGATCAGGCAGGGCACATAGTCCTTCCATAGTTCTTGGTAACCAATCCACTATAGCCACCCAAACCCAAAGCCCAATATGTTTTGTTCCCATGTTCTGCAATAATTCTGCACCAACCGGGGTTTGTCCTTGGGTGCACTTACAAACTGCATACATGGATAATCGTCGGTTGGTGCCTCAACGCATAACATTTTCTAAGGAGCCTCAGAGAGTTAGCTTCGGCACCTCGTACGCCTACCAAAGGTCCGGGACCGGAGATATTTCAAAGACATTTTAATAATAATAATAAATAATTTAACAATACTATAGTAAGTAATAGGTTATTTTGTATTGTATTTTATTCATGAATAAAGTACCTCTATAGATTTTTTCTTATCAATGCCAAATTCCTTTTCCCATGAATCTATGGTTCAGGATGATTCTTTAAATATTAAAATTAAATGATGTTGAAATGAAATGTAGCTATTCTAAGACACTTTTACACGTACATTTTTTCGTCAACATTTATAACTAGATGGCGTCGTCTTTTCCTAGCTGAATGATATTGTCTTTGCTTCTGCTGATAGTTCTATATCTTGAGCAAAAGCAAGTTAAAAATAAACCCAAACTCACAGTGTCAAGAGAGTCGGCACTTCATTCCAGTCTTCCCACCAATCGCCCTCCTCCACGTGACAGTCTTCTTCGTCCACCTTGACTCGTACAACCACCCCACTGGTATGCTGGTAGTGCTTGACGGCATCCTTGATGACCACCTCCACATCCCCAGGGTTGCAGGCAGCTGGCACGCAGACTCCCCAACTCAACGTTGAAAATCTCGGCACAAAGTGACCTGGCTAAACAAATCATGGGAACGCTTAGTGTTAATAGTTCTACAGTGCCTTTTTGGATTCTCTTAGGATACAAAGATAGGTGCTTCATTCACTTAGCGCTACAATATGGTCACTGTGGAATAGACATTTATTTTGGTTAAATGGATGGAAAGGGTTATTTTGAAAAATTTATTTGCATTTTTGACCACATTATTGCAAACTATGCAACATTATAGTTATATTACGATGAGTATGAACTCTGATTTGCTTAAATAAACGGTATGTACTGACGGTCGCACTGATTGGTTAACAGCTAGATTCCAGCCATGTTCTAAAAACCTTAGGATTTTCGCGAACCAACGAATTATCCAATTCTGCACTTAAAATGCAATCCTGCGACATAAAATGTGGCATCGAGCGAAGCTCCTAACTGTGTGGCTTTGGCCTTAGACCCATTTTCTGACAAGATAACTAAAGATATTAATTTCAAATGTAATAATACGAAAGTATCATATTCTAATATAATAAAGCTCCAGTAATAAAACAATAAAGCATATTACATCTATCGTGTTCCTTAAATAGAACGGGGTCGTTGTCAGTGGATCAAAATAGCGATTTTTTCCCGCGTCAATGAGTTGTAAGATTTTTTTCGGTCCTTTTGTTATAAAGAACTCTTATTATAAATATAACTACGAGTATATTGGCTTTCTAATTCAACAATTAAACGTGCTAGGATTTCGTCTTAGGGAATTCGTACGAATTGATTGCAACATTATAATCCTTTCACATTATATATTGAAAAAACCATTACTCATGATGATTAAACTACAAATTAGTTTATTACACCAAATAAAATCTGAAATAAAATTTCAATAAAGTCTTCAATTTATATCGGATTCATCAATCCACCGAGCCTATACTTATGAATATTTTGACATACCTATTTCAATCTTGCAGTAGCCATTCAACGTTATCTTGTATAGGTAAATGTTGATGAAATCCGTAACGATTTTATAGACGAAAAAGTGTATAGATACAAGAACGCCCCGCAGTTTTGGTAATATCTTACAGACAAGGTCTGTAGGTATTTTCTACCTACAATCCATACTTTGATACTAAGCATACCTACTAATATTTTTTTATTTTTTATTATACATATTTATATTTATTTATTATTAGTTAGTCTGTCTGCCTGCCTGTCTATTACTTTTTCACGCCTAAACCACTCAACCGATCGTTATGAAATTTTACAGATAGGTAGCCTGGGACTTGGAAAACGATATAGGCCACTTTTTATTCTGCATAATTATTTGGCTTAAAAATGATTAAATACAAAATACACGCAGACGAAATATTGAACAACAGCAATAAAAAATATCGTCACGAATCCTTTCGTCACAATTGATAAGCAGACAGTCATCGGTCACTCATCACTCATCGTCTAGCAGTGTTGGCACCCAACGCATGTACGATGCGCTGTACTTTGACAGACAAATAATGCACAGTGCACATATTTAAATATAAAACATCGCGTTTTGATGGCTCCTTATCTCATTTGGCCCAGACAGTCTGAATAGCGGGTCTAGCTTTTAGGTGAGGGGCAAAGTTGTCTCAAACTTTGATGCTCGCAGCACGAGATGATAATAAGAAAGCCATTACTGTCTAATCGTTTTAAGAAATGCAGCTTTCTAAAGGAAAATTCGTGTTTGATTTCTTTCAGTTCAGTTCTTTCATCACGTAGTCCACGTAGCTTAGATTTGAACGTCGTCGTCGTTGCATTTGAAGTACTTTTCCGGTTACTGAAAACTTGCATTGAACCTATAAACTATCAAACTTTCTGCGCTTTGATCTTTGTGATATTTCAAGAAAAATAAAAAATTTGTTAAAAATAACAGATTCTAAAATCAGTTGAAATAAAGAATTCAAAACACGCACATTGCTCGTGAATATTAATAAATAACCTGAGTATTTACAAATGTCAGTTTTGGATTCGTACGAATAATGCAAACAATGAGCTCCCGAGCTAGTAGTTTGGGTGTACCATTTGTTTGTTAATGAACTCATGGCATCTAACGTGGGAGTACTTGTTTATAACTGAAACTCACATCATCGATCCGACTCCTGATCAAGTTCTTGGCTTGCGCCAAATGCACTGGAGTCTCCAGTTCTGGATGCTCTGCCTTCACGTCGAGCCGAGCCAAGCAGTACTTCCCCTGGACCTTGACCACGCTGCCACTCTCCAACTGCACTCGAGCACGGCTCCCCACACACTGGTCGAAGTCACCAAGCTGGATTCCATTACCTTGCAAGATACCCGAGGGAATCTTCGCCGTTGCGTCGAGCACTATAATGAAAAATTCCTGTTTCGTTCAACTATGCAAAGCCCTTGGGAGCACCTGATGCTAACGCGTCAAGGTCACACCAATGTTTTCTGTTCTTTATAATCCCTTTGTGTATCATAAATTCTAGGGCAAAACCATGAAACTACGCAAAATAAACACTTCTTTTTTTATAGCGACCACTAAAACAAAAAGTGCCCTTCATTTAAAAACAGTAAATCCTTTTAATAATAAGTCGTCATTCAAGTTTTTTTTTTGCGCAACATATTTTGTGAAAATCTCTGAAACATTGCCAATATAAATAGTTGTAAGGTAAAGTAATTATTTCGGTTAAAGGATATAAATCTCAAAATACGAGTGTTGAATTTCTAAAGTATGATTGTAGGATCGTGCTGAGAATGAAATATTAGATATTATTGAAACTTACTATTCAGTGCCCATAGTTTGGTCCCTCGTAATTGCCTCAACACAATCTGTCCGTGACGCCTGCATTCCGGGTTATGGATTCGAGAAAAATTTGGTGCAAATGTAGGAAAGAATGCATAGAAGTCTTCAAATTCACTTTTGAGCAAATTTCGTCTGTGCAAAGCGTCCGTAACGTGTTTTAAATAACTCTCAGTTGACGAAGACATTTCTGGGGCATCATCAAACTTCTCTTTTGATGTTTTATCTGATTTTTTTACAAATTCGGGCTTAGTGTCTTTTTTCAAATCGTACATATTGTAAGTGTCTTTGATAGGATATTTTTTCTTATGCTCCGGAACAATTTTTTCAGTGATTTTATGGTCCTCATGACTTGTATCCATGTCCTCCTTTTCTTGGCTATATTTGGTTTTGACAGTGTCTTTTTCATATTCTTTCTTTACGGTTTCCTTCTTGGGTTTGTCTTCTATGTGCTTTGGTTCTTTTTCCTTTTTGTCTTCTTTTTTCGGAGCCGGTTTCTCAGTAGAATCTTTAACTTTATCTTTTGGGACTGGTTCATTAGTTTTATGATCATCTTCTTTAGTTTTAATTATGCTGTCCTTTATTTCTTTTTGAACTGGTTCTACCTTTTTAATTTGAGGTCTGGTTTTTATTTCAGGTTTGGTTTTTATGTCAGGTTTTTTCTCTTCAGTTTTATCCATTAAGTCCTCTTTTAAAATTTTCTTCAGAGGTTCTATTTTTACTTTCACTTCTTTCTTTATTTCTGGAGGTTTTATATCTATTTTATCATTTTCTTTAACACCAACTTTAGGTTTTATTTTCTTTAACGCAAAATCATCTTCATCGTCGTCGTCATCATCATCACCGTCGTCATCATCGTCGTCGTCGTCGTCATCATCGTCATCATCATCATCATCATTGCCACCAAAAAATTTCTTGAAAAAGGGTATAGCTGGTGCTTCTTTCACTTTCTGTATACCTGGTTTAACATCACTCTTCTTAAACGTAGTTGGTTTTGATGCAACTGCCAGTTTTTGTTTTGGTTTTTCTTTGACTTCGTTTTCATCGTCAACATCATGATCATGTTTTTTATCTTTAACCTTAAGTTCTGTTTTTTTAGTTTCATGGGTTTTAGGTGTTGGTTCAAGACTTGGATCAATTTTCAAGCCAAGCATATTAAATGTTTCCAAGATGCTTGACAATGTACTGCTATAGAAATCATCATCGTCGTCATCATCGTCGTCGTGATCGTCTTCGTCGTCGTCGTCGTCGTCATCATCGTCATCATCAACTTCATTGGACTTTGATGCCGAGTCTGTAACTTCTGTGCTCTTGGTATCTTGTTTTAACGCGTGGTCACTTTTCTTTTCTAAAACTTTTGCTTTCGCGTAAGTACTTGACTTATCATCGTCGTGATCGTCATCATCAACTACTTTTGACTTTGGCAGCGTTAGTTTAAATTCTGGCCTTTTAGTGTCATGTTTTGTTTTCAGGTCTGGTTTTTTTACTTCAAATAACTTTCGCTTAATTTTGTCATCGTCTTCTTCATCATCATCATAGTCATCAACTTCTTTTGACATCGATAGCGTAGCTTTAAACTCTGGCCATTTAGTGTCTTGCTTAGGTTTCAGATCAGATTTTTTACTTTCAAATACCTTTGGTTTCGACGAAATACGTGGTTTATCATCGTCGTCGTCACTGTTATCGTCATCATAATCATCGCGTTTTACAGTATTCGAAGTAGATTCCTTGACTTTGGAGCTCTTAGTGTCTAGTTTCTGTTTTTTATCACTTTTCTTAATATCCACCACTTTAGACTTTTTCAATAAACTGGGTTTAATTTCGTCATCATCATCGTCATCGTCGTCATCATCTAAGTTTAAAGACTTTTTGGTACTTGCCTCTAATTTCACTTTACTAGCCGGAACTTCCTGTTTTAATCCTGTTTTTATTTTCAAAATATCCTTTGCATCATCATCGTCGTCGTCTTCATCGCTTCTTATATCGAATTTATGAGCAGGTTTAGGTTCAGCCTTCTGATGTTTTTGTTGCTTGTCTCGTTCCAACTTCTTCAATTCCTCAGACACATGTTTTTCACTTTCGATTTTAACACTATGCAACTTATGACCGACCTTCACATCACAGTCTTCACACTTTTGCTTTTTGACATCGTGCTTCACACTTTCTGCTTTGGGTAAATCGCGAACACGGAATGCGGTTATCACTGTGGCAAGGATAGGCAGGCAGATTAAAATTAGAGCTAACGTCCATCGTTGGCGCGCCATGGCCGACGCGATGCGCGCTCACGCCGCCATTCTCTCGAACTGAAACGATCACGAACCTTGGCGTTTATTTGGAACGCACGGATTAAAACGTATCTCATTGAAACGGGTGCTCATTGATGGTTCTCGGTCGAGGTTATGGGTTAGTAAGAGTATTTTAAAATTTTGTGGGAGCGGGTACGTATATCTGTGGGGTTAGTACTAGTGAACTGGCGTTCGCTCAGCTGATGGCGCTCGTCCAAGATCAGAGTAAAAATAGTGTTGCAAAGGCAATTGTCCGGCGGTCGCGCGGAGCAGCCGATAAGATTGACTGTATTGTGATAGATCAGCATTATTGTTGCTAGGGATCGAGTTAAATGTTCATACAATTAAGAACCTAATAATTTATTAGTATTAAAATTATCATACATTTTTTTTGGACCACTCACATGCAACTATATAAATATTAAATAGCTTGTTATTATCTCTAATGTTAGATTGTGTTTGTTGCAATAGGTATCTACTTGAATCATTTGATTAGGTTAGGTTAGTTCCTGTTTTGTATTTACTAATTAATTCGTCGGTCTATGGTTTAAGGTAATTGAGAATGCAAATGAGGAAATAAAATAAACCCTTAGTTAAAAATTTTATTAGTATCATAACACCAAAGACACTTCTAAATTGAAAACAGCATACATTAATTTTATTAGATAGGTACAGTGCCCATAAGTTTTGTATAAAGGTTCACATAATAATAACTATGTTTATTTAAATGCAAACACATCAATGCAATCATAAATTAATCTATAATTACGTTGTTTTTACTGTTTAGTGCGTCATTAAAATTGTTTCTGAAGATAGAACATCGTTCAAAAGTAATAATTATATTGTTTAAGACCTGCCTTTGTACATAATTATTATTATGTAGCTCACATTTTAAAATAGGTTATCATTCTAATTCTGATATTAAGTAATCTGAACAACGTACTGTGTACGATAGGTACCTACTATGTAATATTGTGCTAAGATTACCCTATAATAAGCGCCTACGCCTTTTTTGTGGTGAGTTAGCAGTCACGTTACATTGCTGTTCATTTTTAATTAGGCGCTGTTTGTTTAACGTTTGCTTGTTTGTTTCTGACAATTAAAACATGTAGACTATTTAGTTTCACAGCGTTGAATGAGTTTTATGGCAAGAAGCATTTTTTTTTAATTTGTTTTTTTGTTTTACAACATCCACACAAGGTCTTCAGGTCCCGAACTAGGCAGAGCCTGTACTACGGTAACCTGATGACTGATATACATATACACACCCAGACACAGGTCAAACAGACATGTTCATGCACACAAATGTTTGACTTGTCCGGGGATCGAAACCGGGACCAGCGGCTCAGAAGGCAGGGTCGCTACCAACTGCGCCAACCGGTCAGTCTATATTGTAGGTAGGTACACAAATTAAAACTGAATTCGTTTCAAGACTAGCAAAAGAGTGTATGTTATACTTTAGTTATTGTCCATCCACATTCCGACCGTTATGTATAAGGCCCAAATAAAAATGGCCGAGTCCATTACCAGTAACCGGGTACAAATCCAGAACAGACAATTTTGTAATATTCTTCTTTATTTATAAATAAAAATTAAATAGTGTTTGTTGTTATAGCGCATCGATTTGGCAATTTTTTATCTTAAGATGTTCGTAATAGTCCGAATCGGGTTATTATGGAAAGCAAAATTGGCAAATTTTCCAGCAAAATTTCAAAGGGGTACACAATTTTTTCTTTTCTCTGTGGGATTTTTGTATGAAATGTAATTGTTTGGACAGGACAACGTCTGCCGGGTCAGCTAGTTGCAGCTAAAATCCAGTAACACTTTACCCAACCCATAGATCAAACACGCTTAGCCGCTTTTTTTTTTTGTGTGAGACATCATCAAATAACTTCTTCCGCTCTGGGCGGAGCGGGAGGGCGTGTCAGACTCTTACTGACTAAAACTCACCCGTGTTCCTTCAGTTGCCTGTGCCAGGGGCCACGGTAACCCTTTCGGACTTTTCTGCAACCCTGGCACGCATCGGCCCTAGCGGACTCCGTCGTTGGTGCTGACATCTCTTTGCACACACACAACGCACCGTCGACCTGGGCCTTGTCGTTATCGGACGGCGAGCTACCCATTGCTCGCCGTCCGCAAGCTTAGCCGCTGCGTTTAGGATTAAGTACTACTGGACCAACGAGGCAGTCTAAGCACGGTGCTTAGCCGCATCGCCTTGGTAGTAGGTAGGTAGGTACCTACTCTCATTATGAGACACTTTGAAGTCAAAATACTAAACTCCAAGGGTCAAACATTCACCACAAAGACAGCTCCAAGGGCAACTTGATATACAAACAACTTTTATCAAAAAATTTTTTTTTACTTTCGCTGTAATGTCCCGAAGGTTGTGATTGCCCAACACCGAATTTTGGGACAAAGTTGTGAAAAGAGATTGACTTGTAGATATTTTAAAAATCGAATTTTATTTAAAAATCTTCAGCATTGCCAGTATAGATTTGGTTTTACAATAACGGCTGTCAAATTAGAGCCGGGTTTTTGATGCGTAGGTAGTTAAATCAACCATTAGTTAAAAAATAGTAAGTAATGATTCAATTTTGGCAAAATTTTTTCATTTTATCAACACATTTTGACAAAATTTAATCATATTTAGCTACTATTTTTAACCAATGGTTGAGTTATTAGTTCAATTTTGGCAAAATCAACAGATTTTGGCATTTTTATTTTTAACTAATGGTTGAGTTAACTAAGGATCAAATCACCGGCCCTTACAGAGCGTTTTTTGACATATTTATGCCAAATATGGATGAAAACGCCAGGTTTTCATGATAGCCGTTACAATATTTGACGACACGGTTGGCGCAGTGGTTAAGCGATTGACTTCTACGTTACGTGTCGCGGGTTCGATCCCCGCACGGAACAAATATTTGTATGACCTGCAAGTAGTTGTTCCGGGTCTGGCTGTTTGTATATGTGTGTTTAAATGTTTGTAAACGCACCCCACGATACCGGAGAAATTCCTAGTGTGGGGCAACGTTTTTATAAAAAAAAAAAAAATATGACGGCCACCGCTCTTCTACCTTCTTCTTCTTTACCCAATACAAGTATTTCTGTTACCTGCGTAACATCACTCATTCATGATCAAACAATTATCATTTTGAGCGTAAAACCGAGACTTCGGTAGAACTCTTTGCATTCATTCTAATTTAGGTATACTTTATTACAATGAGATAGGAGTTAAAAAATTGTTCATTCAAATTTGAACTGGCTGACGCCTATGCAACTCCCGATGACTCGTGCCGGGACAGGCTTTAATCGTGGGCTCGGTAAGATAATATTACCGTGTCGTGGGACTCGTGGGTGACTTTGTAGGCAAGGATAAGCCCGAGAAAAGTATTGAAGTAAGTTTCCGACCAGAACCCATCTTCAGAAATATCGAGTTCTAAACCAACGAGCTTAGGATCTGCATAGGTACCTACCCGTCATAGACACAGGGTTAAATCCATACTAATATTATATATACTAAAGTAACTCTGTCTGTCTGTCTGTGTGTAACCTTTTCACATCTAAAACACTGAACGGATTTCGATTAAAAATTGCTAAGGAGACACAGCATCCTAGGGAAGGACATAGGCTACGTTTTGTCTCAAAAATAATAATAAAAGGGAGTCATATAGGGGTTGAATTTTTATTGGAAACTTAGCATTTCTTAATTTATTGTAGGTATAGGAAATTTTAATTTATGCTTTTGGTAAGCAATAAAAAAATATCTGATTCAGCGTTTTTGTAAAATCACTGCCCAATGGGGTAAAATAGGGGATGATTTCAAAAATTCACATGATTATTGAAGGTCTTGTACCTACTTTTAACAGATAAAAAAAAAAATTGTCAGATCCCGTATCTTGATGTATTATTTATATTAGTAAGTATCTATTTATTTCATTTAAAGCGGTCCATCCGTTTAAAACGTATTACAAACGCATTACAATTTGAAGTTATGAAATAACTTAGCTAATACTTAATATGTAGGTAATACGTCGTCAATGGCGACCTCCGATCGATAAACACAGATGGCGACGCTAGAGTATTTCAAATGAATGATGATAATATTAAAATGATCTTTTTATATTTTGAGTTCGACATTTAGAATCATAAAAACCTGTTTAATAAGAATAAAAAAAGAGTATTTGCATTT
Source organism: Brachylomia viminalis (assembly GCA_937001585.2). Classification (NCBI taxonomy): domain Eukaryota; kingdom Metazoa; phylum Arthropoda; class Insecta; order Lepidoptera; family Noctuidae; genus Brachylomia; species Brachylomia viminalis. The sequence continues at coordinate 21,207,015 of OW443299.2, forward strand.
ATTATCTGTCTGTCAGTAACCTTTCTACGCGTTAACGGCTGAATGGATTTGGATGATAGGATACTATTTATTTCGGTAACACAAGCCTGTGTGATAACTTCCGACATCGACGCGGGTGAAGACAAGCTAGTCGTATAATAATTCACTAAAACATCATCGTATTGTTGCTACGCATTGTCATACATTTAAAACCTGCAGAAAATCTCAAAAAAAATATCCTAATATGTATGTTTTAAACTTTTAAGTAACAGTTAATTCTATTAAAAGACATATAACAATAACAATCCACTAGATCGACCACGATTGATTTATCACCGATACATTTCGCAAGCCAACCCTGACTGCAAGTATCATTAGCCAAACACATGAGTAATCAATGTATCACATTGTATTGTAATGAGGAGTGTTCACTGCATTGAATATCAAGCATTTAGTGAACTAGACCTTATGACCCTATCGTAATTTACCCTTGTGCCTATTAGTTTGTAAGGCATTTTTAAATTTAATCGTCTAACTAGACTCTTCCCAACTACACAGGGTCAAATTAAATTAGCTAGCGGAACTCTGCAGACGTTATAGGTATCGATATCTAAACACGATAAAATAAAAAAAACGAGCGAGCCGTACAGTAGTCGGTAGTCGCATATGATGTGTAACATCTGACACCTCACCTTGGTAATAAGCAAAACATTAACATTATATCCTAAAAAAAAATATTCAGGTAGGTACTATTTGAAATGATTATTTGAGGTTATGCGCACAGCTGAGGGGCAATTCCCGTATTTTTAAGACCGTTCGCATTCTAATCTCAGTCTCAATCTGTCAAAATTACAATCAATTTACATACATTTTTGACAGGTTTTTGACATTGATTGTCGCTGAGATGAGATTGCGACTTGAATTTGAACGTTTTTTAAGTACGAGAATTGGCCTACTGATGCGTACACCTTCTCTATTTCCCTTTCTCGTCACCACAGAACATATATATTCGAAAGCTCGTCACACACAAGCAATCAAGCAACTGTTGGAAACAGTGCCAACCTCTCGGAAAATGGGTTGGTACCATCTGACGGCCAAGTCTACCACCGCGCGCGCTCATTGGTCAAATCAAATAGCGCGCGCTTCCCTACTGGCTTCCTGTTACACACTTCCGTCGCATTTCACGAAATCACTCCTACAGATTGCGGAAAAGCGAGAAGAAAAAAAAATAGGGTTCAACTACTACCGGTTATGTTGTTACTTTAAGTATGAAATGAGAAAATCTGTTTTCTTTATTTTTATCTTGTTTACGTAGCGATACCCATCACGTCCGCAGCGATTTGCTAATTTAATTTGACCCTGTATTGTGTAGTTTGTTCCGCCACTTCTTCTTCCCAGCTAAAGCACTAGGAAGTGGTGAAGGGTGGGCGTTTTGGGGGGACTGTCTTATGTGATTTTGACGTTCAAAAAGTGCTGATTCTCAGCCTAATTTGAATAAATGACTTTTGATTTTGATTTTTATTGGGGTCGGCTTCCAGTCTAAACGGATGCAGCTGAATACCAGTAATTAACATGGAGCGACTGCCTATCTGACCTCCACAGCCCAGTTACTCAATAATACGATACCCCTTGGTAAGCCTGATTGTCAGACTTTCGGGCGACTGACGACCCGTAACGACTGTCAAAGATCCACGAATGACAGGCTGGACCAAAAGCTGCACGCGCTCTTTTGTCTTGCGTAACGTCTTTAGCGACCCCTAGTTTCTGTGTGGTTACGTAAACAGGTGGTGGTTACCCAATGGATGGATAGAACTTATTCTCGTTACTGTGAATTCAAAAACATAACATAACGTCACGTCTGTAAACCCCTAAAAGTTAGGCAGACGTGTACCTGTAGTACACCCATATATCGACCGTTATGTTTTAAGTCTCATGTAATAGGGGGCGAGCCTATTGCTATCACCCATCACTAATCTAGACTCCTGGCTGTTACTGAGAAAATTCCTAATAGAAACACCGAACAACACATTGTCCGACCTGGGAATCGAACCCAGCACCTCACGCTCTGCAGTCGGTAGTATTACTGACCAGTTCTCGTAAAACTGCAGACAACAATGCATTTTGTTAGTTTATTGAGGCATCGTTTTAACAGACACATGTTTAGCAGTACCTAGTCGCTTATAGGCACTCTTTGATGGTTGATGCTATGAGCTAGTATTTTTTTTAACAGTGTACATCAACCCGCAGTCAATCTTCTTGACGTATGCTAACAAATGTCTTAAAGGCTTATCATCATCATAATCATTTTTCCACGTACATATATACATAAACTCACGCCTTTTTCCCTTCAGGGGTAGGCAGAAACTACAGAATAGGTACCACCTACGATCCCTACATAATCCTTTCGCTTTACGCGTTCGTTCGTCCATTCTTCCATATTGTGATTATACACAATTCTTGCTAGCCGCATGCACCAGCTATACACAATTCTTGCTAGCCGCATGCACCAGCTATACACAATTCTTGCTAGCCGCATGCACCAGCTATACACAATTCTTGCTAGCCGCATGCACCAGCTATACACAATTCTTGCTAGCCGCATGCACCAGCTATACACAATTCTTGCTAGCCGCATGCACCAGCTATACACAATTCTTGCTAGCCGCATGCACCAGCTATACACAATTCTTGCTAGCCGCATGCACCAGCTATACACAATTCTTGCTAGCCGCATGCACCAGCTATACACAATTCTTGCTAGCCGCATGCACCAGCTATACACAATTCTTGCTAGCCGCATGCACCAGCTATACACAATTCTTGCTAGCCGCATGCACCAGCTATACACAATTCTTGCTAGCCGCATGCACCAGCTATACACAATTCTTGCTAGCCGCGTGCACTAACTATACACAATTCTCGCTAGCCGCATACACCAGCTATACACAATTCTTGCTAGCCGCATGCACTAGCTATACACAATTCTCGCTAGCCGCATGCACCAGCTATACACAATTCTTGCAAGCCGCATGCACTAGCTATACAGAGTAATTTAAAGCTTTCTACCTGCTCTAGATACCGTCGCGCGGCGGTTTTTTACATTTGATGCACGTGCGAAATACGTCATCGCCGCTCTAGTGTAAACAATGGGTTTTTCTAAGTATTCAATTGTTTTAATTAAACCTGATAACAGGCCGGGCACCCAGGTACCCAGGGGGCATTGACGGTAGTTTGCTACTGGGAGCGAGAGCTTCTCGCAGGTCATTAGCGGCTACAAAAAACTGGACACCTCTGACCTATAAAAACTCTTACATAACCATGGCTTAGACTTCCATCTTATCTTAACCATGACCAAACAAGGCTTGCAAACGTGCTACCTGTCACCTGCTCGTCACTGTACACAAAGAAACCTTGAAGATGTACAAAAGAACCGGGGAACATACTAATCAATCGTCGACATTGTGAGCTGATTAGAACATTGAACCTTAGGTATGCACCTGATGTTTACATTTACGAATTGGCGCAAGGTCTAACATTGAACTGGATCTATTGGTTTGATTATTTTGTAGACTGGACGGCCCTTAGCTGGGATTAGGAAACACAAGAACAGGTATTTGTGTCGGTATTAATTATTTTATCTGTGTTTAAAATATTTAGGGATGTTACTCCTCCAGACCGTATGGCGGCCAATCTCAATGGAGACTAGCCTTCAGCGCGGGAGATCTTATAGTGCAAAAGTGTGTGCGCAGGCACAGGTGCTCTTCCCTCACTCTCATAGTCTGATAGAACGGCAATCCGACACGATCGGACTTAACGTGATTTCCGAAGCACGGGGGTATCACACCGCCGACTTCCAAACTCCGGGCGGTTACTACAAAATTCCGAATGGAAAAACACCCCCGAATGGTAACGCTTAACTGGGGGTATAAAAACGTAGCAGTCATCTGTTGCTTAACCATCATCGGCCCTAGGAATATCCAGAACACCGGTATTCTTTAAGAGAGGCACTTTCATTATGTTCTACGAACCCCAAGTCATGACCGTGGTAAAATTGAACGTTTAACATCTCGTTAACCGATAAACAAGTTAAATAAAACCCGCTCATAACAGCTAGCATGAAGGATCATTATCGGAAGCTTTGCTCCACAAAGATGAAGTGTTTTGTATTTAGCAAACAGTAGTTCTGCTCATTGTTTTTCCTAATTGTTTTTTATAGTATAATTTTGTCTAACAGAGGGGCTCTTGGCTGAGTGAGGGGCTCGTGGCTGAGTAATAGCAGCCTCACGGGTCGATCAATCAGGTTAAGCTGTGCTTGCCGCGGTCGGTCCTTCGATGGGTGACCATCTTTATATACCGAGACCCCTCCGTGCCTCGGAAAGCACGTTTAGCCGTTGGTCCCGGCTACCATTCTTGAATCTTTGACAGTCGTTACGGGGGTCGTCAGAAGCCTGCAAGCCTGACAACCAATCTTACCAAGGGGTACCTATCGTATTACTGAGTAACTGGGCTGTGGAGGGCAGATAGGCAATCGCACCATGTTAATTACTGGTATTCAGCTGCATCCGGTTAGACTGGAAGCCGACCATATTTTTTTTTTTGAGGGTTGGAAATCATCAAACAACTTCTCCCGCTCTGGGCAGAGCGGGAGGGCGTGTCAGACTCTTACTGACTAAAACCCACCCGTGTTCCTTCAGTTGCCTGTGCCAGGGGCCACGGTATCCCTCTCGGACTTTCCCGCAACCCTGGCAGGCATCGGCCCTAACGGACCCCGTCATTGATGCTGACATCTCTTTGAGGCTGGAAGCCGATCCTAACATAGCTGGGAAAAGGCTAGGCCGATTGATTTTGTCTTACAGAACATTCAAGTTAAAATGCTAATTGCAATGTAAACTATGACATTCTATACTGCAATCACAACTTTCATGAATAAGCACAATAAGCTGTAAGATACACCTGTATTCTATTACAATCAGCACCTATTGTGGAATGGATGCAAATGCCACCAAATATTGTGTCATGAAACTTAGACGTGAGGACAAATAAAAATATCTATGGACACCTAGAAATATTAGCATTTTTTCCTTATAAATGTAGCGGTAAATAACATAATATAGGACCAGTCGTCGAACGATGGTAACGGTCCTGACTTACGAGTTCTTGTTGTATATTAAGTTATTGTGTGAACGCAGCCATAGCTGCATTAGGTTAGTATGTGACACAACTGTCAGGATGACATAAGCCCCGCCCTTTTGTCAATTGTAGCAGGGTAATCTATAAAATATATCTATAAAAATCAATGCCACTGTTCGTTGTAATTTTATAACTCAAGAACGGATGGACCGATTTTGATAATTATTTTTTTAGAATATTCCTTGAAGTACGAGGATGGTTCATACGAAAAGAAAAAAAAACAAAATAATGTTAGGCAGTACGAAGTTCGCGGGGTCAGCTAGTATTATCTAATTGTAGGTCCTGTTTGAATAAAGCGTCAGTGCGTAAACCACTTCCACGTGTATTACTTGCATTCCTCCCACACACTTAACAGTTTTATATCGTGGTTTCGAACCCAGACAGGCGCATTAATTTGTGTAATTAATTACGTCACCACTGCACTCAAAACGGTGAAGGAAAACATCGTGATGTCCTAGAACAAAAGAAAAAAAAACGAGACACGTGACTTCTTTTTTAAATAATCTACAATCATCTTTATTTTAAATTTTCATTTAAATTTGAATATAAATTTTTATTTTATATTTTCATTTAAAGTTTAATCTACATTTTAATTTTCGTTTGTGTGATATTGTTATCTTTGTTACCACGGATCTTTGATATCTGAAATATTTTTAATATTTTTATTAAAGGCTGATAATGCAATTATGCAAATAACATAACATAAAATAACATCACACCTGTATGCCCCGAAGGATCAGGCAGAAGTGCACGTATAGTACACCGACATTTCGGCAGTTATATTTATTTCTTATGTAATTAGAGGCCGACCCCTATTACATGGGGTTGCTACTGCGAAATTCCAGATAGAAAGAAAAAAAAAATACATTTAATGCGTAGAACACAATCGCAGCATACGCAATGATGATGATGATGATTAGAGATCTCTTTGTTATTTTTACTTTTTTCTTAATTATTAGAGGTAATTATCTTTTTGTAGGCACGTGTTTCTGTGACAAATAAATCTATTTTTCATTCTTCTTTCTTTCTTTCAATGTGAGTTCATCCAAATTACGTTGCGGAATGGCCGCCCACGTCCATTGTAACAGGCGAAAAAGTTTATCTGTTGTGCGTACGACACCCATATTTGGCAGAGCTCTTTTTTGAAGCATATTCAATGCGTGCTTAGTAGGATTCATATCTGGCGATTGAGCAGGCCATGGTAGGACGTTGATATTAGCTGCGGCAAGTATGTTTGCAACGACTCTGGCAGTGTGTAGACGTGCATTATCATGCATAAGCAGAAATGAAGCACAAATTGGCTCCGCAAAGGAATGAGAACATCTGATACGATCGTTTCAGTGTAAATCTGTGCATTGAGATTGCCTACAATCCAAATCAGTTCGGTTCTTCCGCTGATCCAAATACCCGCCCATATAATGTTTGTTCCACCACTGTATGGACTTCCTGGCATGATTTTAAACGTTCTTGGCGTCCAGGCTCCTCCAATATCGTGTACGTCTAGTATCTGGCTTCATAACAAAGCGAGATTCGGTAGAAAAACACACAAAACGCCACGCTTCTTCTGCCCAATTTCTGTGTTCACGAGCCCATTGTAAACGTGGTCTGCGATTGCGGGGCTCAATAGGTGGTGCACGTAGCGGCCTTCAGGAACGGAGATTGACTTTATGCAAACGATTTCTTATGGTTTGATCGCTTAATAATATCCCTGAAGAGCTACGAAGCCTCGTAACCAACATCTTCGCGGTCATTGTACGATTTGGTCGAGCAGTAATTTGTATGTAACGATCTTGTCTGCGTGTTGCTGATGCGAGCTCGTCCTCCATGTCGCTCTGCCACGCTGCCAGTGATGCGGTAACGTGTGCAAAGTCGACTTATAACACTCTGCGCAGTGCCCAGAGCGATTGCCACAGCACGTTGCCGAGAAACAGTTTCCAACGTTCCCACGGCTCTCATTTCTTCTCGGCTCAAATGATGTCTTCTCTCCATAATAACGGTCTTTTGTAATGATTCCACACAGAAGTGTGGCAGAAATTTTACTGATTTGGCCTCAAACCCGTTGCATGATTATATAGGATTATTACGACTTGACAGAAGATTTTCATCTTTTGACCGAAATTAAAAACTATTTCCTTTCAAATGACGAAATTTACTAAAAAAGGTATCCATAGGAGTTATAAAAGATATAATTTAAAAAACTGACTTTTAGCAACTAGCAAAAACGTGCTTGATACCTAAACACCTTTGATGTGGGTGTTCTCTAATACATCTACCTATGTAGAACCGTGAAGTCTGGTTGAAGTACGTAGAAAAACAGGTATACTCGTAAAGATCATTCGGTGACGACGATTCTATCAGTTCTGCTTAGTTAGTTGATAGATGCGATACAGTGTGTTTTTATTTGTCTCTTGATCAATTTTTTATTTTGTTCTGATACAAAACTTTGTCATAAAACTAATATTAGTCTAAAAGTCTGAAATGCTACTTTATATAAGCTGAAGCCAAAGTTCTTCACGGTCACTCTGTTAAGTTAATTGCATCGCATGAGAGTGTATGCCGCTGCCTATCCTCTTGACCTTGCCTTGAAGTCATCCTTTAAAATAACTGACATGAGCAGCACACTAAATAATGATAAGAGCCACTCTTTAGTGTTCTGTCGTGTTTTGAAAAACGTAGGGCAAACAAAAGTGTGTGTACTACTCTCTCTACGCAACGCGTTATAAAACTGAAACCATGATTTGAAACAATTGAATCAGTTAATGTTAAGAATGCCTGATTATGTTAACATATTTTCATAAAGTAATATTTTCCTGGACATAAGAAAGAAAGAAAGAAAATGCGTTTATTTGCGGTAAACATGACGCAAAAAATAACACAAACACAAAAAATAAGAAAAGGTTGGGGGAAACATGCGTAACAATAACATACCTACGTGCAACGACCTCAGTAGGACGGTCAGTACTTGTCTATTTATACCCTTCATCCATTACTAACAGGTTCCCAAGAGTCAGGGCTGGTCAAGATCATTACCACATACCTGCAAGTTTACTAACCTAAGGACAGGATAAACTACAGGTTTTTAGCTTGCAAAGTACTAAGGCTCCTACAAAAAGGCGCGACAGGCGACACGAATCTCACGTGATACAAAGATACCGCTAGTCTCGCGACAGATATCCAGCAGTGGAATGTGATAGGCTGAGACGATTTAGTGAATGAGCCAAGAGGAAATTACATAACCAAACACCCTTTATATTCGTTACCAGCAACAACTTACATGATAGATATATGAATGTTTAAAAAAAAGAAGAAGACATAAATGCCAGTTTTATTTTTATAATTTATCTATTGCATCACCTTTGAAGATGGTATGCAGGCTGCCAAAAGAAACAGGAATTTCGTGTTAATAAATTATTTAAACTATCGGAATTTAATTGTTTCCGAAACATTCATAAATTATAATAAAAAGATTATAAGTTTTTTTTTTTAAAGGCTTGGCACTATAGGTTGTCGGATGTTGGTTTAGCATGACATTGTTCTACGTTTTACGACCAATGGTCTATGGCCAAGAACTTTGATGAACACTTGAAGAAGCTCTCGTTAGACTGCTGGATCCAGATAATATACAGGGTCAAATGAAATTGGCCAGCGAAACTCCACAGACGTGATAAATGATAAATGATTTTATTTGTACGTGTATCGATATCTAAACATGATGAAACAAAAATAAATTCATTTTATGGTTTTTTTTTGTGGGGTCATCGACCGCTGTGGTGTGTAGGTATTCACTTGAAAATCAGTAAAAAAAACAGTATTTTTTTATGTAAACTTTACAGACCAGTACGTCGATTCTGTAAAAATGACACCGTGAAGTGAACACTTAGGTGAAGTGAGCGTGGAGTGAGCTGTCAGTGTCAACCCACTGATGCTAGGGATTGACCAAGCATTACATTTACAATCATAAACGAGATTTTTTTTTATATGCTAATTATATTGATCATTTTATATTATTTCAAGTCTGGTATTTAAGTGGCAATTTTTTTTTTTAAATGAAACAGCAAAATAGAAACTCAAATAAGTTCTTTTTTTTTCCTAAACTAGTTTCTGACTGAATTTCTGTATTGCTGTTTTATTAAAAAAAGACTCACAGACACTTAAATACTAGCTTTGAAATAATATAAAATGATCAACAGAAATAACATTAAAAAATATAATTAAAATCTCGATTATGATTGTAAATGTAAGGCGTGGTCAACCCCTAGCATCAGTGGGACTACACTGACAGCTCACTCCACGCTCACTTCACCTAAGTTTTCACGATGAGATGTTTACAATCGCAATGGTGATTAGTATCGATATCTAAACACGATAAAACACATTTTCTCAACCCATACTTCAACTAACATCACTAGCAGCGGTCGTTGACCCCTTGATTTTTTTTATCGTGTTTAGATATTGTGACGGTTCACGAAAAGATGTGATCCTGGTCACGTCACCACATGTGACGGTCCGCAAAAATGACCCTTGGCTGATAAAATTTTCGTTTTTCCTAATTACGTTAAAAGTAGTTGTGTGTGCATTGTGCGGCTATGGCGACAAAAAGCTGTTAGCTATGGTCATGAAATAAACATTTTTGTCTTTGTATTTTGTGTGCCAATTTCTTTCAAATCCGTTCAGCCGTTTTTGCGTCAATCCGGAACATACATCTAGACACACAGACAAACGGACAAAAATTCTAAAAACTATATTTTCGGCATCAGACTTGTTCTACACCTCGTAGCAATTACTTTTTTTTTTCAAAAATATTCAATGTTCAGGATTGACTTCGTTACGATTTTATTATAATTATGTATAGATACATAGCTATATCTAAATAAGACCATGCACTTTAGACATCCGGGATTTAAAACTAAATCATAATTTTCGGGTGTTTTTTAAACAAAAAAAGCCTTATTCATAATATCTTTAAATCAATGAGTAAGTACAATAATTACAATTATAAGATTTAAATTATTATTGAACTTACTGCATCTGCAGTGTCAATGTCATCGACATTTAGGCTTCGTCCATACTCATCCCTAGTCCCAACTCGTCCGCTTTTTTATATGCCTATTAGCTGCAAGGGTACAGATTGTCGCAAAAGGGTTACGATGTAGAAAATAAATACTTATCACGTATACATTTTGCTCTTGATCTTATTCTATATATTTTTTAACAAAATAACCTACTTCGGTTCCGTGCAATTAGGTAGGTAGTTATTAATTATTAAATAATTTATTCCCAGAAATTTTACAATAAGCCTAAGCCTGCACGAAGTGCACGTGTCGGAACAAAATAGTCATAATATTGGATAACCGCAGTGGGCAAAAATCGGTGGTATCCGTTGATGCTTTTGATATAGCGGGTTTTGGTAATTACATAGACCTCTCTCTGTCTCTCTCTCCCTCATCCATTGAATATGAAGAAACATTGATTTTAAGATCTCTAAGTTATGAAGCATCCCTTTCTTTTGACATTACAATGCTGCCCCAGTGCAACTGATACCAAGTCATTTTAAAATACGATAGTTTAAATTATTTTATACAGACTGTGATTTTGTAAAAACTCTGATTTGTGAAGACTGAATAAAAATAAATGCAAACCATACAAGCACTTTTCCTACCATCAGTACTTTTGTGCCTTCTAACTATATAATACATGTAGGTAGGTATATATGGACCGGGCGAGTTGGGACTAGGGATCAGTAGGGACGAAGCCGAAATGTATGCCTCTGTCACGAAAAGATGAAGAGTGTATGTCAGTGTCGAAACTATTGTTAACGCTGATTTTCACCCATATAAATATTGGACTCTCCTCTTGTTTATAATAATCATTCTAACCTTTCCAAATCTATAATATTAGACCGTATTGTATAATTTAACTATTTTTTATTAGTTTTGTATTGCTCTTAACCACATTCTTTGCAAATTAACAAAATAAGTTATATTGTGATACGACCTCAATTTTTTCACAAGATGCTCCTTGAGATTCAGTAAGAAAGCTCTAGGGAACAAAACTATCGTTATCATATTCGAATCAAAACTTAAACTAGAAACCCAAAGACGTCTGTAAGTCATACAAGTAATTTATTTTGTTCAAACTATGCACATTTGATATCTAGTTCGAAAATACTCGTTAATTTTAATGTTTATGTTATCGTAAATCTTAAAACTACTAACAATTCTGAAAAGATCAATTTATTTCCATCGCCTACTGTCTTTACGAGTTCATTGACCTAAAGCCAAAAAACAAATGACGCCTGAAAATAAGGAAATTGTGGTTTGAAGGAAAGGTTTACACACCTTATTTTTATTAACATGCTAAAATGGGAAAACCTAAAAATTGCATTTATCGAGCTTCCGACTGCAATATCCACCAGATCCAAATAAATACTAGACCTAACTAAAAATATTTTATATATTAGGTATTTACCTATGAAATTGCCGTTTAGTATACAGTAAGTTAAAGTAATTTTTATATAAATATTTTTATTTCTTTAAATCAAAATATGCACCCATGCTCGTCTCTGCCAGCGCAGTAGTAATTTTTCAATGCCCTTCTTGAAGAAGTCAGGTGTACGGGAGCCAACAAACTCTTCGCATTTTGTACTACCTCTCGGGTATTTAATTTTATCCATACCAAGAAGATGTCCAAATGGAAAACGTAGAAGTCTATCGGCGCAAGGTCTGGTGAGTACGGTGGATGACGCAAAACATCCAACCCTAGCTCTTGTAGCTTAGAGACCGTCTCTTGTGACGTATATAAGGTCGAATGTTGTCGTGTAGGAGCATCGGGGACAAACGATTAACCAAGGCTGGCCGGAGATTTGCGAGCTTCTCCATCATTGTGTCCAGTTACTCACAGTACACATCCGCAGTAATGCTGGTGCCATTTGGTAAAAAGCTGTGATGAATATACCGGCAGTAGACCACCAAATAGACACCATGGCTTTTTTAAGGGTAACTTTTCGTTTGGGGCATTGCCTAGGCGCTGAACCAGGGTCTGACCAACATGATGATCGCTTAAGATTATCAAAAAGAATCAATTTCGCATCGCAAGTGACAATGCGGTTCAAAATCCCTTTGTTTCAGTGTCTGTTAAGCAACGCAAGGCATACCTCAACGCGTTCGTCGTCACTTACCACGTCTTTTTACCTTGCCAATTGGCCACAAATTAACCAATATTGTTTTGATGCTAACGTTGAAAACCGCTGCTAACTTAGCCATAGATTGAGTATTGTCAGTTTCCACTATCGCCTTCAATTCTTCGTTGTTGACTTTTGTTTTCGGGCGACCACGGGGTTCAGTTTTTTAGATCAAAATTTCCAACTCGGAAGCGTTCAAACCAATAACGAGTCGTGCGTTCGTTTGTAGTGTTCACTCCGTACGCTTAATTAATGTTGCGAGCCGTTTGTTTGGCATTGCTACAACGACGGTACTCGTATTTTTATCGTGTCTGTATTGGTGAAAAATAAACAATTTGAATGAAAACAAAACACTAATCAATAAACAAATTTGAAAAAAGAATTCCATATTTTTTAAATAAAATTCATTTGAATTTAGAATATATTGCCAGCCATTCATAAATTACGTTTCAAATGGCCAGTATTGTAAAACGGCAACTTCATAGGTAAAGACTTATTATATTACCAAAATTTTGAATTGCATTACTTACTTTTACCATAATAGCATTTTGTAATCGAGATCTGTAGGGCATTTCCCGTATTTTATGAACGTTAGCAATCTAATCTCCGTTCAATTAATTCAATCTGTCAAATTTTCATAAATTTTTGACAAGTTGTTGACATTGATTGTCATTGAGATGAGATTGCGACTAGATTTGTAACGTTTTTGGAACGACGTTCCTTATCGCACGTAATACACTGCACCCTTGGCGAATGAGAGCTATAGTATAGACGGAAAAAAGTATAACATTTTGACAGTTACGACACTTTTGTTATAGTAGGTAGGTGCGTTTGTGTGTTTACATGTGTACACATACAACATACAAGTAGATAGACGTATTTTAATGTGTATGTAATACTTACTCAAGTTTTTATTGCTTTTTTATTTAGTTGCTCTGAAACGTTGTTAATTTATTTAATTGTGCTTGTTATTTAAATATAATATACAGCGAAAGGAACTAAGTCTCAAGCGGGTGTCCGGCAACACCTCTTGACTGTTTTTACATACGTGAATTTGGCTTTCTGACGAAATAGCAGTGGCATGTTGCGAGAGCTTTTTGTCCTACAATGAGGTTAGAAGATAATTATCTTAAGATGTGTCACGGGACTTACTCATCCAATTTTGAGTGGCCAGTCATGTTGACAATATAGTCTAGTCATCACTGATAGTTCATTGTCACGAACTACTGAGACCATTGATGATTTATTAATTAATTTAATGAAAATTTTGTGTTTTCGCCATGTCATCGTTACACAAAAAAATTTAAGACAGAAACGAAACATCCTCTTCTCTAAAGGTGTATGAAGAATATTTTCATATGGAAGCTGGCATAGTCAAACCATCGCCATTTTGTTTTTTTTTTCTGCAGGAAGGGCCTTAACCGCTGTTACTACAAGAAAACGTTCTTAGTTAGACTCTCCGAAATTATTTGAGTACCTACCTATTGTATCTTTGAAAAAAAAGGTGAATTCCGCTAGAAAAACGTAAATTCTCAATTTTTTTTTATGATGTCAATCGATACAGGTGCCTTTGGAATTCCTTTTAATTTAACCATGACGTTTCCTAACGAAATGTATGGGAAAACGTATTGTGATTTCACACATTTTTCATTGGTCTAGAAGAGTGTTTACATCCTTAGGGGAAAAAAAAAAAGTAAATTTTGCCAAAATTACTGCCCATCTCAATAATGGGGTTAGAAGACACTCGAACCAAAAACAATGTCCAGGGATATAAAAAGGGGAGCAAATGAAAGATCAAAATACGTAGTTAATAGTGTCGTGCTTTTGTTCAAATTAGATACATGGGGAATTTAAAATTGTAGCTTGCCGTCCGATAAGGAACAGGTCTGGGTCGACTGGGCGTTGTGTTCCACGCGCGCCTCAAAGAGATGACATGTCAGCACCAACGACGGGGTACGCTAGGGCCGATGCCTGCCAGGGTTGCGGGAAAGTCCGAGTCACCGTGGCCCCTGGCACAGGCAACTGAAGGAACACGGGTGGGTTTTAGTCAGTAAGAGTCTGACACGCTCTCTCGGGAGAAGTTATTTGATGATTTGCCACAATCAACAAAAAAAAAACGTATACGTAATAATATGGTGCCCTAAAATGCACTAGGACATTTTTGACTATGCCACATAGGTAATAGATTCTATTCCCTATATAAGCCTCCGTCCTAACACCTACCGGTATACGACGATGAATTCTATAGAACTTGAAGGTTAACTAGTTGATCAAAAGAAACCTTTAAGTTCATTATTTGGGAGGATAATGACTCAATTGCCTACCATTGAGTGTTCTTGAGTTCTTGACATTTCTTATTACGTCGCCACGTTTGAATTCCACGAAGGGTAGGTAGAGGTTACCTATCAGTCTGCAAAGTACGTTAAAACCTCAGATCATATAAACACGTTAAAATTTATAAGAAACCTTTTGGCCTGAGTTTTATGCTGTAATTTAATTTGTACCCGGCACAGACTAAATTATGGGATCTCATAATACTAGCCAATTGCAAATGCCTCTTCTCATACGGAAAAAGCACGAGCATTGATAATTACGCTTACTCAAGTATGATGAGCTAAGAGAGATGAGAAAGAGATCCAGCATGGGATTTCTATAACATTATTATACAGTAAGCGAGTAATACAGTAAGTAAGGTGGTAGCGTATGGCTATTTTATTGAACCCGGTATGAAACTCGCTTGTGCTAAGCAACAATCATGTGGCATGGCATAAAATGAATCCTGGTTATGTAGTTCCTACAGCAGGCTTTAAAAATACCTGCACTCACATAATATTTCAGTTGCTAAAATAAAAATAAAGTTAATAAACAATAGATAAGTAGGTAGGTACATGTATATTATTACAAGAATAAAGTTAATAAACAATAGATAACTAGGTACATGAATATTATTACAACAATATTGTAACGCCCTGCTATTATGTCACATGGCTTTTAGCGTTTTGATAACGCAAATTATGATAAATTGATCAAGTATTGTTGTGCGATCAACTTTGGTTTTCTCATTACGTCTCCTTCAAACAGGCGCGACAAGTGACGCGTCACATGGCACCGCCTGTCGCGCGATTTTGTGTCGCATGCGATTTGCGTCGCGATGTCGCGCCTTTTTGAAGGAGCATTTACACAGCTTACTGTAACTAAAAGTGTGTTTGTGAAAAATCCGCCTTTTTATAGTTTCATTTTTCATTATCATTATAGGTACCTACAAAGTACCTATGTGTTATCTGCCTAGCCTTTTCCCAACTATGATGGGGTCAGCTTCCAGTCTAACCAAATGCAGCTTAATACCACTTTTTTACATGGAGCGACTTGCCTATCTGACCTCCACAACCCAGTTACTGGGTAACACGATACCCCTTCGTCAGACTGATGGTCAGACTTTCGGGCTTCTGAGTACCCGTAGCAACTGTCAAAGATCTACAAATGACAGCCGGGACCAACGGCTTGACGTGCTTTCCGAGGCACGGAGGGGTCTCGATATGTAATAAATGGTCACCCATCCACAGACCGACCTCGGCAAGCGTAGCTTAACCTCTTCGATCGACTCTTGCTTCTGTTATTATTTAGCCACGAGTACAATATTCACGAACACGAACTCAGATGATACCATTTTATATAATCCCAATAGATTACTATCATAAATCCGGCAACTCCCTATATACCTACGTTTGTTTGAATAATAACACATTTAATCACTATGACATTTGAAAATCCAAAAGCCAAAAAAACATCTGAACATAAAAATATTCATCAAAACGACTGATAAATTCGAGAAATGCTTTAATTAATATATTAACGAAATTTTATTCAACTGGTCGGCAACAAGTTTACCGGTTTACCGGTACGGCTTCTCTAGAACGCTGCAAAGCTATTCCGAACGCCTTGTCAAATTCAACTTGGCACCTTTGCATGCTCGTCGCAAACAACAAGATTTAATAAACCTACATAAGATCTTGCATTCCACCCTGGACTCTTCAGCTCTGCTGGCCCTCATAAACATCAATACTAGATATAACACTCGAATAGCGAAAACTTTTGCACGTCTGGTCTTCATAAATAACACTTCATATTACGACCCTATCGTTAGAATGTTTCGACTTTACAATGAAATCTCAAGAGAAAATAACCTTATTGACATCTTCGATTCCCGTGCCGCTACTTTCAAAAGACACGTATTGTATGTACTATTTCTTTTTAAATAATGTAACTTTTTAACTTTGTATGTACTCTAGCTGGCGTGTTTGGTCTCCCACACATTTCCTGCCTCAGTAGGAGTGTGTCGGAGGGCAGACGCATAGACTTTGTGGCTGTAATTTTGTGAACTAAGCTTTTTACTGTAGTTGTCATCATTATCATTGTTGTTGCTAGTCATGTTGTGCGATTACGCTTTGGGTCATAACCAGGTCGAAACCTATAATGTGAACCTAGTGATATGCTGTGATTGTTACCTGTTGTAGTTGCCTTGTAAATAAATAAAAGTTTAGTTTTTTTTTGGCAACTGAGCCGATGTCGACTATTCTGCCAGTGTCGTGTAGTGACAGCAGCAGCGCGAGATGAGTCGTCGAACGTTGCACTTTGTGCTAAGTAGTTGTTATTTTGTTAATATTGTTAGTAGCTGAAAAGACAATACAAGTTTTGTTAGTTAACATCATTTTTTATATTATTAAATACTATATAGTACTCTTCTATAGAACGACACAGATATTTACAGTTATAATAATTATTATTACACACCACCAAACTACATTTTTATGTCATTGTCATTTAAAAATTTTGATAGGACATGGATTAGTTTAGGGGAAAAGTTAGTTAAGAGGGAATGGAAATTAGTAGGAAGTGTTATTTTAATTTTGGGAAGTTAGTTATTATTATTTATTGAATTAGAGCCAACACGGACCAATTATAAAACAAATACAAATACAATTAAATACAATTTCAATAATTACCTAGTTAAAACAATATTTCCACATTAGCCCGTACATGTACCATGTCACAGTGATACACGTACTGGCAGTCGAATCGCTGTGCGAAGGCGCTCTGGATACTGTTGGGGCTGCCCCGCACCCTGCGCACCAGGGATGTGCACCGCTTGCGCATGGTTGTATAAAAACAATCCACGCGCGCTTCGGCGAACATCCCCGACGCGCTACAGAAGCGAGGCAGCCCCAACAGCACCCTGAATGCATTATTGTATTGAACGCGTAGAGCGCCGTACTGCTTTTGCGTATAATTCACCCACAGACTACTCGTGTAGAAGGACGTGCAAAATGCCCTGAACAGGGTGATCTTGACGTCTCTTGAACAGCGAGCAAATCTGCGTGCTATCATATTCGCACGAACAGACAACGCTCTACGCTCCCTTTCTATGTCATTATCGTCTTTCAGATCCGGGGTTAGAAGGTGCCCAAGGTATTTAAACTGTTCTACCCTCCTAAGGGGGTAGCCACTTAGTCTCACTTTAGGTGTTTGAACTAGGGACCTTCCCCGAGCTTGAAAGACCATCCACTCACTTTTATTAATGTTGTACACCAACCCGTGTTGCCCAGCATATTTTTTGCAAATGTCTAGCAGCTGCGACAATCCATGTACGTATGTATGTATGTTAGTGGTATAAATCAAAAGATTGAGAATTTAAAGGACATGAAAAAAATATATGGTCCAGAGTACCATCATCAAGACCGAATTCGCACAGGGAACTGTCACGAACACGAATCTTATTCAGGAATACTGGACTGCAGAAGTGGCCGAGTCTCAGTCTACACAAGGATGAAATGGTTCTTTTGGATAGTTTAGTACATTTAAAAAACCAAGGTTTCCGTTGGATGTCTGGTTGGATACTGGCGTAGTACGCTCCCTTGAGCTTTGAGCTTACTTGCCACACTCTTGACCACGCTTTATGCATTTTAAGTTTGGTGCCCGTAAGTCGCAGCTATAGATGACATAATGCTTTTGGTCAACAGGGTTGGATAAAGCAAATTTAGCTAAGGAATCGGCGCACTCGTCGCCACCTATACCCGAGTGACTGGGAACCCAAGCTATTTCAATGTTTAAACCATTTTTATGGCAGGTGAAGAGTAAATGTTGAATATTTAAAATGATTTCACTGTGAATTTTTGATTTTAATTGACTTTGAATTATAGACTGAATGCTACTGCGCGAATTAGTTATTTATATTTCCATACCAAACTTGACAGCACGTGTATTATGCGCATGTCATAATAACATTCCAAGAAGACAGAAGAAGTTAATACATACTTCTTCTTCTTAGAGTGTAGATGGCAATAAAAAAGGACTCGGCCCAGAATTCGGCCACGTGTCTGGCGCCATCACTAGCGTACAGTCAGCACATCAGGGCCCCAAGTCTGATATTTTTTATAAATTCGTCATTCCAACACGATCCCATTGCCATTTTGCTAAAAGTTCGTAATCTGCAAAATTCATAATGGTCGATCATCGGTCGGTCAGTGGTCTCGTAATAGAATCGTGGTAGAATGACATTGTCGTATTGCCATTATTATTAATCCCGTTAGTTGAAATGATTTTCGAAAAAGCTACTATTTAAATGAACATTTAGTAATTTTTATCATTACCGTATACGTCAGTCATTCATTTGTCATTAAGTACAAGATTACCATTCTATGCTATTTCTTTCAATGGAGTATCAGTGGTTGACCATTGGAAAGTCATAATGACGCCATTCTATTAGTAGATTACCAAACTTGTCAAAATCAACAATTATGAAATCAATGATAGACCATTCTGACACTATTGTAATAGCAGGCTTAAGGCCCAGGTAAAACGAAACTGTGTAATTTCGGCAAATGATTTTAAACCTTAAAATGTTGAAGGCTACGTTCAAAATCGAATGTGGAAATTTGACAGTTTGTAGTAACTTGACCTGCTGCTCTGTAATGTGCAGACGACGACAGATACACAGGACACGATCTTAAGTGTCCCGTCGTCGTTTGTGGAACAGCACCGCATTTGCTCTTCAAGGTGGAGTCATCTATGAATGAAATGAAACCTGAACAGGTTTTCCTTGCTTCGTTAACCTGGGCCCGGAATCTATTTAGAACTTCCAGCTTAGCCAACGCAACTCATGTCCAGGTGGGAGATCTTCAGCAGGTGGAACAAATGGTATGGGTATAGAAGCACTGTCTCCCCAGAGCTTCAGTCTTTCTTTATATCGTTCGCCAGTGAGTGGTACAACACACTTTAAAAATCTGTTTCAGCTTTTCAGCGTTTGTGGCACAAGTTATCACATTTATCTTGTAGCGGCATCTACACCGCCACATGCGGACCACGTATAACACTGACGTCACGCAAAATCCTGCATCGCGCAAGCAGAGTTTACCGCGCAACTAGCATATATACAACGACCCGACATCAATCGACGGGCAGTTGCCCACCAGACACGACACCCGTCTGGCCGGAGGATCCTCCCTTTTCTATGAATTAACTTTACATCCTGTTCCTCGTACCTCTATAATCTCTACAGCACAGACTAAAAGACACACTATATTTTGAAAAAAATCAAACAATAATAAAGTTGTGACCATGCATACCCAAGGTATACCTTGGGTACTTCATACCTTGGGCAGTCTGCCCCACTACCAACTTATTATATGTGACTGGGTTATTAAAAGGGAACCAATCTTAGCAGCTCGCAAATTTAGGAAAAAATAAAATATTGGCCGTCTGGGGTAATTCAGGAACCATTCAGACCGTTCCTCAGAACATAAAGCTGATTTAATGCATAGTGTGAAGACTAGGTGATCATCATCCTATATATATATAAATCACGGGTATTGACCCGTGATTTTCTGGCCAGTATCGTTACTTAATTACCTAATATTATGACAGTATGTGAAAATGTTTGTTACCCCCACACACACAAACGCAGACATTAATTAAATTGTCACATATTACTCATATACATTGTACACATAAATAAATTTGTCACATATAAATGGCTAAACGAATCTGAGTGTTTGGCACACAGACAGACAGTCAGCGATAACGAAGACGGAAAATTAAAAAATGGACTGACATGAGCTGTTTAGTTATTATACCGTATTATACTCTTTGGACATGAGCTACCGACAAGGTTATGTTCAAATTCGTTGTAGAAATACGAAACGCTTTGAAAACGATTGCCACTTGTGTAGGCTCTCATATCTTGCAGTAAACACCGAATACCATTTACCTGGCTAGATGAAGATCTTATAGGATGCAAATGAAATCGTGAGAAACAGCTACTTTTGTTTTTCGTCGAATTTCTGTTAAGATAGCTAATAATAAATCTGTAAAGACACGAATGCGATCAACATTATTAAAATGCTAAAGTTTTTATTATTAAACATCAGTAGACCTTCAACTTGGGTAAGTTGAAGGTCTACGGATGTTAAATAATAAAATATTTAGCATTTTGAGTTCTTTCGATTCAACAAATTTTTAAAGGCGTAATATCCATAATGAATTATTACTTTGCTTTGTAATAAGTAGGTCCTACGAGATTTTCCGTTTCAAACATATTTTCACAGATTAGTGTTACTAAACACACCTGCATCTATCTGTAGATTATGTTAATTGAACCAAGTATTTCTTTCGAAACGCGCGGTCAGTGCCAAAGCAATTGTCACCAGGATCTTGAACTCCGACATGTTTGTATTGTAATCTAATTATTTTTTAAACAATGAAACTGAAATCTAGCTTTAGCACTCCTAAGGTTATTCTTGTGGTTCGTGGTTCTGTATAAAGTATACTTCCCTACATCTTTCAAAGGCCGCTGAAAATCACGAGAAATGTGAGCACTTGTCAAGCCCTACATAGGTTTGGAGGAATTGGAGGGAAGGGTCAACAATCCGCAGGCTCAACAAAATAAACGTCACACTATCCACAGGACACATGCGGTAACTACTAATTCACCAGATATTCAGAAAAGAGAGAGAGCAGCCTAGTAGTGGCCCAGTAGTAACGGCCTCGACCCACGGTCGTGGGTTCGTACCCATGCAGACACTTTATTTTGCGTAATTTATTGAACCACCATTGCTCTCTAAACGGTGAAGGAAAACATCGCGAGGAAACCAGCATGTCCTAAAAACAAAAATTCGAAGACATGGCACATGTATATCCAGCACCCGCACTTCGCCCGCGTGATGGATTATGGTTCACTACCTCTTACAGAGAGGAGACTGGGTCCCAGACAAACTTAGAAAAAAAATTGCCATTTCATTCTCTTGTCCTTATTTCTATTTATTTGAAATCCGTGCAGCATGTCTTCTACTTATCTACTTATATCTCAGTTATCTATCATCTCAATTCACCTAGCCCCTATCCAGCAGGAGCAGTGATGGCCCAGGGGAAAAGGCCGCGACTTACGAGTTGTAGGTCATAGGTTCGAACCTAGACAGAAGCTTTACTTTGTGTAAATTATTTCATCACCACTGCTCTCAAAACGGTGAAGGAAAACATGGTGAGGAAACCGGCATGTCCTGAAACCAAAAATTCGAAAAATGGTGATATCTACCAACCCGCACTGGGCTGGCGAGGTGGATTACGGCCCACTTGCTCTCACCGAGAGGAGGCCTGTTTCTCAGAAGTGGGAACATTATAGGCTGATATTGCTAGCCATACCAACTCATAAAGCTTATAAAGCCATCCACATTCATACTCATAAGAAAACTTCCTACAACAGGCAAAAAGTTGTCATCTTATTCAATAAATACTACACAAATATTTCTAAGAGAAATTAATTAATATAGCCCATTACAGGGGACATCATAATATTGATAGGATATAAAAATATATTTTTATGTGTACGATAATATCTGAGACCTTTATGTTTGTCCACACAATAGCTAAAAATATTAGGGTCGCGTACACTAGTGTTGTGAATCAAATCGATCTCTAAAATAATCGGCTTCGGCATAAAATTATTTTAACATTATTGATCGATTTTATATTATGGCGTGTTATTAAGAATCCAAATAAGACAACCTAAAAACAAATAAGCATTTAAAGATTATCAATTTTCTAGGTTAACCTATAATCTTAATGGACACTACAGTTCACTACACCTCATTGTTATGGTCTTCACTCTTGGTACATTTAATAGTGACCACACCATGTAATCACATGCACAAATGACGTACATTCATTCTAACTAACCTCACATTTATTTATTTTTTTGTTTCCGGGGTGGAAAATCCTCATGGAAGTCCGCCACCTTGGGGCAGGCTGCGGGGTCTGTCAGACTCTTACTGACTAAAATCCACCCCCGTGTTCCATCTCACACCTAGGCTGGGGGTCGCGGGAACGTACGATCCTTCCGCAACCCCCGACTGGTGCCAGCCCGCCGCTGCGGGCCTCCTCGGGTCTGGGGGGGAAGTGGGGTGTTTGATTCCCCCCGCGACGCCAAGTGCGAGTCGGCATCGCACACGAAGAGTTTCGTACCGCAAAGCAAAAAAGTTGAAAAAAAACCACGTTTCTGGTATGGAGACCCTCTTTAATTTTTAACTTTATTTGATTTTTATCATTTGTTGTTAAATCGGCAATAAAAATGCACACTGTGAAAATTATTTCGAAAACTACAAGGAAGGAAAAAATGATTTTAAAACAAAAGTTTCACTATCATTAAAATAGATATTTAAATGACCTAAACTTACGCAATCGCTTATCAATAAAACATCGATTTGATACAATAGCAAACCGGTTTTTCCGATTCCGATTATGTACAGTTCCGCCAGCCACCCCTGGCCTATAATAGCTAAGCGCTTTCCTACCGTAATCACCACTATATAGATTCCACTCGGCCTAAATGGCTATCTATAAAAGACACATTGGCCTCAAAGTGCCGGTCCTCCTTTGCCGTCCGCCCAACTGTCCATACAACCGGAATAATAAACCTCGAATTTTTGTTTAGGGAATGTTTTGTTTATTGAATAGAGATTGGTTGTAAGGATAATAAAATTTGATTAATTTCAGAATAATAGTGTCGTGACATCCTGCAGGATTTTCGATGTTGCTTTTCCGACGAGTATGGCTTTTTCGGCGTTGCCAGACATCCCGATTTTGGCGGGACCGAACGTCCCCATTAAAATAAAATGTCCCGCGCGGTACCAGCTATATCCCGCTTTGTATAAAATGTTTCAGTAAGTCACTTACTGAAACAGTTTTTAAGACACCATTGTAAATAATCGTGAGGAATTTTAGACTTTCAAGTCTAAAATCGCACACGAAATATGGAAAGTAGAGACCTTTGCTCTGACGGGAGTATTCCCATCCGTCCCCGATTGTAATTTTCGTAGAGCGTGAATTCATGACATCATAATCAGATGTCATTACTTAGTTGTGATAATTAACTTTCTTTCTTACCAAACTCAAAGTAACTGATAAGAGCATTACAGTACGAATACAGTTAAGGAGTGTGATGACGTGATGGCCAAGTGGTTAAGCCGCCTCTCATGCACGAGGTTTTGGGCTCAAATTTTGGCAAGTGGATACCAATGTGACTTTTTCAATTCATGTGTACTTTCTAGGTTTATCTTGGAAACTACTGACATCGATGAGGGGATATATCGTGAGGAAACATGAACTTATACTCAGATAAAGCAAGTCTGTAATCGCCAATCCGTCTTGAGCAAGCGTGGTGATCAGTGCTCGTGCCTTCTCTGTAGGAGAGACCTTTGCCCAGAAGTGAGACAATAATAGGCTGGAAAAATTATTACGTCCATATTTTTACGTATCTCAGGACCATGGAGTCCCGGTCCTTTGGAAGGCGTACGAGGGGCCAAAGCCAACTTACAGAGGCCCCTTGGACAATTTTAAATAGTGAAGGATTACGTTTAAAGGAAGTATGGTCCTGGTAAGGGCTTGACTTCCAATCTAACCATCAGTGCTTCCTCCACTTTAGTAGCTCCCTAACTACCGATTTGTATCTCTCTTTACACTGTAAGCTAATAACGCGTTTACTAGGAGTAAATGAACCGTAATAATATACCGCACGTGCTCTCAAACACCACCTCTCGATCAACAATCAACTGTGGGGTATAATCGCTTATTCCTATTAAATATTGCCTCGTCATTAATTAGAACGTTATTAGGGGCCTACACACACATTACACTATACCAAATTGTTTTAATTAATTAATGTTAATTAATTTAAACATGTATATTTCTTTCCCTTCATCAATAAATAATTTGTCTAGAGTTTGATTATTGACCATTGTAATGTTAATTTATTTATTTATTTATTAAAACTTTATGCACAAGTAAAAAATAATACTGTACAAAGGCGGACTTAATGCCTGAGGCATTTTCTACCAGTCAACCTTAGGGTGATGCAGAGATATACCATGGCAGGTGCAACATACGGGAAAGATAGCTCGGAAATGACTATAAAATACAAGAATAAATACTACTATATAGATACATAGATACATACATATAAACAAAATAAACCTTGGTCAGGAGAAATAACGATCGGTAGAGGAGAAAACAAATCCAGCAACTCAGCGCTGGGATGTTTCAGCCAACTTCTGACGGATATGTTCACGTGCCTTCACCTTAAAAGATAACCGACTGGTTGCTGTCCTGATTTTCAGAGGGAGCGCATTCCAAAGAAAAACCGCCTGGACAAAGAAAGAAGAATGAATGAAACCAGAACGGTGAGAAGGACATCGTAGAAGACGATTGTTGGTGGAACGAAGATTTTTACTATGGGCAGTGCATAAATATTGTATTTGGGAAGTCAGGTAAGAAGGGGAAGTGGGTTTGTCCAGAATAGAGAACAACGTAGACAGAGCCCTCAACTCTCTGCGCTGACGAATGGGTAACCATTTTAAAAGCAGTCGGTGTGCAGATACATGGTCATACTTACGAAGATTGAACACGAATCGAATGCAGTTATTGAGAAGGCGGTCAAGTTTATTGAGGAGATCTGCATTCAGGTCATAGTAACACACATCACCATAGTCAATTATAGGAAATATAAGGGCCTGTACAAGCATTGCTTTTATGTGTGATGGGAGAAGGTTTTTCAACCGATAGAGCGACCGCAACGATAGATAGATTTAATTCGGGGTGAGAGCCTGGTGATCTGTCACACAGGGTTGTCTATTGTTTGCCCGAAGATTATATGCCATAATCATCATTTTCCCGAATTTCATTTACCCGAATTTCATTTGCCCGAATGTTTCATTTGCCCTAAAAGACATAATATGACATACTTTTAATTGCCCGAATTTTAGATACCATAAGATACGAATGCCATAAGTATTGTTTGCCTTATTTTTATGTGCCATAATAATTATTAGACATAATATTTAAATGGCATAACAAGTATTAGACAAATATTTAAGCCCCGTAATAATCATTACACATGATGACAATGCGCAATGTTTGGTATAATAAGAATAAACTTATTTATTCTGTGCATGGTTTTTTTTTCTGTGCATGGTTGATGGTGGGCTAGATCGACGGAGCCCCGCTTCGCGGGGCTCCTACTTCTGTGTGGTTTAAAAAAAAATAACCACGAAGGGGATGGCGGGGTCTATTCGCTCGCTTCGCTCGCTCACACGACCCCGCCATCCCCTTCTAACCTAACCTGTCCGAGTCGGGGTGCCCTAAAGTCCCAATTGCATCCAATTTCTCTTGATATAAACAACCGTTACACACCCGATGTCGATGGCAAATTATGTTATGGCATATCATAATTATGGCATGTGATAATTAGGGCTTACAATGATTATGACAAATTATGTTATGGTAAGTGACTTTATGGGAAACAATGATTCTGGCACGTGACTAATATGGCAAATGAGAGTAGGGCAAATGAGTATTATGTCGTATGATATTATGGCTGTTGACTATTATGGCAAATGATATTAGGGCAAATAAAATTCGGGTAAACGGCGGTATACCGTCACACAGGGTATCCTAGTATGGACGCCAGTCTCTCACTAAGGATCATATTTTATGCATTTTTGTCAAAACGATATAATTCTTGTCTCTATGATTGTAACTATATGAACCTTTGTGAAGAGAGAAAAAATAAAGATTATGATTATTAGGTAATCCAATAGATCGTGCATACCCAGCACTTTTATGTTCTTAACTGATTCAGTCATCATCAAATCGACCGGTCTGATGCTTCTCACATCCAGCGAATTCCCGCGGCTTTTACCAAGTCATCGGTCCACCCGAGGTCTTCCAGCGCTTGCTATAACATAAGCAGCGTTCGAAGAAGTTGTGTTGTATGCCTTGTAGTCTGTTCTAAATAAATGTAAGTACTTAATTTTATTACTTTCTGCGCCACTCGTGAACTCCAGAACTTATCAGCCTCATTGGTCATCCGTTCCGCAAGTAATTTACCCGACCCTAAGATAGCATTCGAAATTCAAATTTACTTACGTTTTTTTTTGCAATTTGCAGGTCAGTGTCAGGTTGAATGTGGATTAAAATATGATTCGCGACCGTACTTAATATGGCTTAAATCATTAGAATCAGCAGTACAACTCCTTATGTTAGAATTGGCCTCAAATGTCATGAAATAGTAATTCAAATGGCAATATGAAATTGAGAGATGTATTGATGATAATTCTATAAATAAATATTGATTGATTTTTGATTTTATGTACTTATTTTATTTTCTCATTTACTCTTACACACGCTGTCTACATCTCTAAATCTACTATCCTATCGCAGGTATGCTGGAAGAGATTTCATTAGAAATAAGCATCACCTTTGTACTTATTTTTCTGTTATTTTCTTCTTGTCTGTTTATATAAGTGTGTACATAAATGGTTAAATAAATAAATACACTGATAGAAAACTATAGACTGGTAGAAAATGCCCAAGGCATTAAGTCCGCCTTTGTACAGTTTTTACTTGTGCATAAAGTTTTAATAAATAAATAAATATTTGTTACGGCCATGAATCATATTCAGATCAACATACAAGTACAACCGGATACTGACCTGCGAATTGTTGAATGATAAATAAATGATAAATGATTTTATTTCTGTAAGTAGGTTTGAACAAACACTTTTACACGTCAATCATATTTTTTTTAAACTAGATGGGGTCGGCGTTTCCTATCTGACTACTCTGAGAAGAAAGGCCGAAACAAACTCAGAGGTCACAGTCTCTTTTAAAGTCCAGACAAAATCTTGGTCAGATCATGTGAGGGCTATGTAGATCGGTGTCTGAAATGGTCTTTTGAGGAAAGAACCACACAGATTGAGTGGACCTGTCCAGACAGTGCACGCATTTGTCAGTAACCGTGCAGCTCGACTCAGAACTTAAGGAGCTCAACGATTCGACGAACAATACCAAAGAAAGGACATTTGGGTAGGCCACATAAACTACTCAAACTGCTAGAACATGATCCAAACTGGAACAATGACCCACATAGTCCTCCCATTCACAACAATTAAAATAATATAATACTATATACAGTAAATATTCATGTCATTGATTGGTATCCCTTTACAAGCCAATCATATAATTATGACCACTAACAAAGGCAATTTTAAGAAAATTATTATCAGGGAAACTCTATAAATAATGCCCCTCCCTAATAGGTAAGCTGCAGCAAACCATAAAGTACAGTATTTATTTAAGCAGAAAAAAATGCCGTAATTATTTCCGGAACTTTATGATCGTTTACACCTCATAATGTACGGGTTTTGTGGCAGTGCCTGACTGTAGTCCGGGTTGACGCATCATATTGACCCATAAATCGTCGCTGCAGAGCATAATCCTCTCAATGGCTGCTACAATGTATAACTACAGTATATGCATAATGTAAGCATAGTATAACCACAGTACAATTACCATATTATAACATTTATAACCATGGTATAACCCTAGTGTAACCATAGTATAACCATACCATAACCATAGTATAACCATAGTGTAACCATAGTCTAACCATAGTATAATCATAGTGTAACCATAGTACAACAATACCATAACCGTAGTGTGACCATAGTACAACAAAACCATAACCATAGTGTAACTATAGTATAACCATAGTGTAACCATAGTACAACAATACCATAACCGTAGTGTGACCATAGTACAACAAAACCATAACCATAGTGTAACCATAGTATAACCATAGTGTAACCATAGTACAACAATACCATATCCATAGTATAACCATAGTGTAACCACAGTACAACAGTACCATAACCACAGTGTAACCATAGTATAATCATGACATAACCATAGTGTAACCATAGTATAATCATAACATAACCATAGTATAACCATAGTGTAACCATAGTGTAACCGCAGTGTAACCATAGTATAATCATAGTGTAACCATAGTGTAACCGCAGTGTAACCATAGTATAATCATAGTGTAACCATAGTATAACCATAACATAACCATAATTACCATTGACGACATGGTTGGCGCAGTGGTTAAGCGATTGACTGCTGCGTAACGTGTCGCGGGTTCGATCCCCGCACGGAACAAATATTTGTATGACCTGCAAGTAGTTGTTCCGGGTCTGGCCGTTTGTGTATGTGAGTATAAATGTTTGTAAACGCACCCACGAGACAGGAGAAATTCCTAGTGTGGGGCAAAGATTAAAAAAAAAAAAAAAAATTGTATAACCATAGCAACCTATGGAAAAAAAAGGCCTAGAAACCACCCCGTTCGTGTCACCAATTGGTGTTCGTGGTTGCTATCGCAGATAGGAGATGCTGCTGCCCATCATTTACTTGCTCATGTTTCAAACATCGAAGGGCTGTGAAAAGGGATGGCTGCAAACTACCGGAAACCTCATGAAACGTTTGGGCATTTTAAATGATACTCACATACAGCCCTCATTTCGCAGTTTCACGTTTTTGTTCCCATGCGTTCCATTTTCAAATATTTAAAGATTTCCTTCTTTTTTTTCCAAGTAGAGCATTCGGTAGTACTTATAATATTATACAATCGACCGCACATCGGTGGTAATGCTTTGACCTTGAGCTGACGTAGCGTTGTTCGGATTTTCAATAGAATAAGAGGCCAGTTTATACTGGTTCTGTTACCACTGACGTGCGGCCTACTGTACAAAATAGCGATAAACGTGTTGAGGCTACCAAATAGTTTTTTTTAGGTCTCGGTCAAGTAATGTAAACAGCTTCGTAAAAATGTACACCTATCTCGCAATACTATCGTTACCTATATTATGACGACTTTCAAGGCATCATAGATTAGAAGCAACAACGCGCATAATATAATTAATTAAATGACAAAAAAAGTTAAAAAACAAAGTCATCGAACTAATCAAGATTTAATAATATAACTAAACTCCTAATACCTACAACTTTTTTTGGCAAAATAGGCGAGGTTTACCAATTATTTACAGAAATAGAAATATACTGATTTGTAAACTTTAAATCGATCTACTGAAAATAGGCTTTTTTGAGTTAATACCCTGTTCATCTGGACCAACGATTATGAATTCATTACACATCTACAGATTCCCAAAGAGTTCGTAATTCGAAATTTAAATACATTTTTCATCGGCTGCTTTTCTTACTGGCCTATTCTAAAAACTTTCAGTGTGACCTCCGTACACCCTGCACCCTAATTTCGTAAGACACTATCAATCACTATCTAAATCATTTCCAAGGATATTGCTAATACATTGCTTCATATGTTCGAAAAATTTGTCTGCTCAACAACGTAAATAACGCAATGAATGTTGTTGAACTGTCAAAATTAAAGCCATTGCTACTGTTAGTGTATTACGCAATTACACTGCTGGTCATACACGCACGCCGGTTGCGAGTACTACGCCCCTGACCTTCTGAATATCATCACCAATAAGATCACTATATGTCCTCCTAGGGCGTCTCCTCCCCCGGCCACCGTAGGTGTAACAATGGGCAGCTCGCCGTTCGATAAGGACCAGGCCTGGGTCGACGACGCATTGTGTTCCACGCGCGCCTCAAAGAGATGTCAGCACCAATGACGGGGTCCGCTAGGGCCGTTGCCTGCTAGGGTTGCGGGAAAGTCCGAGAGGGATACCGTGGCCCCTCCCTGGCACAGGTAACTGAAGGAACACGGGTGGGTTTTAGTCAGTAAGAGTCTGACACGCCCTCCCGCTCTGCCCAGAGTGGGAGATGTTATTTGATGATTTACCACTCTGAAAAAAAAAAGGGCTTCTCCTCCGAAACAACGCAGATAAAGAGCCTAAAACATGTATCTAAATCTTTATTGGATCCTCAAAAAGTAATGCCGTCATAAACACTGTGTTTAGATTGTTATTGAGCCTAACTCCCTTAGATATTCACAAGAAAAAGAGACCAATGCAGGTAGCCATCTGCCCTGCAACTGGACAATAATAATTTACCTATAACAATTATTTAATATACCTACGTAAAAAATAATTAGGGATTCTTTAAACACCACATTAGCAATTGTAATTATATAATATCTAATGAGGATTACACAGAATACGACCTCGTACAGTTTTCGATACGATCAGGGGAAGTGCTATATTTACTACCTAAACAACAACAAACCTTTTCGTTTTATCCACCACACCTTATGTAAGTACCAAAATACCTATGTCATATTCTTTATCTTCATTACGTCACAATCACAATATCCCGTAAACGGACGTCAAATGACGAAAACAAAATCTCAGACCCACCCACAACTGAAACACGTCATCAACAAAACAAATGACATCTGACACTGACAATCATGTTTAGGTCACTTTTCAAACAAATTATTTAATTGACCAATCAAAATATACTGAATAACTAATATTGGAATATATATATCCCAACATAATTAGCGATACGTTTATAATAAATTACCCAACGCTATTGTCCGATCCTTTGGGTTATAGTGACAAGTACGTTCGTTCAGATCGGTTCAGATATACCCGCGAATTGAGCGCTGCCCGTCATACAGTGTAACATCATGGCGCCGCGCGCATGCGCTGTCTTGCTCCTCGCGATCGCAACCGTCGCTGCGCGAGAGTGCATCGAATTGACGCTTCCCGACAAAAGTTTGCTAACCGACTCAATACTAAATGGAACTATTTTAAAATTAGCCGCGAAAACTGAAAGTCACGATGAAAGTGGACGTTTTAATATTGTGGAAATGTGGGAGCGGTTCCCTAAAATTGTGGTGCCCAGCAACGGGACGAGCGAGCAGTGCAGACGAGATAGCCAGCAGTACCTGGACAGCTTGGACAGGCTGGAGCTATGGGCCCTGAAAAGTAAATATTTACTTTTTTGTTATATTTTTTTTCGAACGGTAGATCTTGGTAATTTATTCATAAACAAAATATTGTGAACTACAGTTAGGTTGTATTTATACCGCTATGATAATTAATATAGGATTCATATTAATTATCATAGCGGTATAAATACAACTTAAGTAATGTTTAGAAATAATTCATATCCGAAAATTATATCCGTATGTGAAATACGTCGGCCGGCACACCCGCTGGTTGATGGCGGTACCATTTTTCTATAGTTATTCCAATAAAAATATTACTTTTTGCAATTATCAATTAAACTCTTTCCATATAGGTACATGACTTGATAATAAGTACCCAAAGACATAAATTATGTAATTTAGATCAATATAAGACGAGGCATGTCTGTCTACGCAAAAAAAATATTTCATAAATCCCTATATGAAATTATGTTATTTTTTTTCCTAAAATACACATTAGTAGGTATTTACCACAATCCAATAATATTCTCCCAAAAATATACCAATCGAATCAAACATCAGCTTTAGAAAAAACTTTCGATCTCAAAGGAAAGGCCAGTCGAATTTCAACAAGGACACTTGTCGTGAATGAAAGTGGATTATTATACAAAAAGTTTCGTAATTTCTACTTGAGATAGCCAAATAAAGACATAATTTTATCCGATGAATGTCAAGGTCAATTTCCAAGAGATATATTTTATTTAGAGAACATTTTACACTGGTATTGTATTCATTTCATTAATGTAGTTCTACATCATGTTAATCGAGACTAGATATATTTTTGTCGCATTATTATCGGTCGTCTCTTCTGTGGATTAGAATTTAGGGCCTCAAAAGGAATTAATGAAACGCCATAGTATGCAGCTATGATCATAACGTAGGTTATTATAGGTTGTAGTCCATACATATGAACTTCTTATTCGAAAAGTTAATGGAAACTCAAGAAACTCTGAATACATGCACCCGATATTTCAGATATCCTTTATCCTGCCTACCTAACATGTAAAAGTACTCTATCCATAGTAGGTCGGGGAAAAAGTTTTTCGTATTTTATAGGTATAAAGTGGTAGTAAAATCTCTTTGGCTGTACTGTTTGTATCTGGCTAGATTTGATACCATTAAATAGATGACACAGACACAAAATCACACGATATTTGGCTGCCATACCGGTAGGCCAATTCTCGTACTTAAAAAACGTTCAAATTCAAGTCGCAATCTCATTTCAGCGACAATCAATGTCAAAAACCTGTCAAAAATGTATGTAAATTGATTGTAATTTTGACAGATTGAGACTGAGATTAGAATGCGAATGGTCTTAAAATACGGGAATTGCCCCTCAGCTCTTAGTCTTGAATTTGTATATAAAACAGGAAAGAACGTTTTCCTCGACTTAATATAACAAAATAGTAACGAAGTCAAAACTGTACATTGAATATTTTTGCTACGAGATGTGGGAACAGGTCTGATGCCAAAAATATAGTATTTTTTTTAATTTTTGCCCGTTTGTCTAGATGTAGGTACCGGATTGACCCAAAAACAGCTGAGTGGATTTGGAGGACATTTGGCACGTAGATAATTTAAAACCTGGGTATTATATAATATTAACACATTTCAGGGTATTTTTAATTCCCGTAGTACTATCCCGTGGGACATTTTCAGACATCCATAAGCTAGTCTGAAATATCGTATGCATCTTTCCAGATATTCTCGAGTTTCCACCACCAATTAACAAATTCGTGCATGCTTGATCACACCAATAAAATATCAGCTTAAAAATTAATCATATTGAGTTCGAGGTTCGCTTGGGTTTTATAAATCCCGTATTAATCTTCTACTGATTACCTGCTTAGGTGTGTCTGATGAGACTGCTTCAATTTGGAATATTCTTATAATCAACAGTTACATGGTACATTAAAACGATTTATTCATTCATTTATTCGAAACCAAAAAAGCTACCTAGACTCTAAATAAATTCAGCAAACGTCAAGTTCCGCTGACCTAAATCTGTTTCAAAACGATCACCTACGATCAGGTTACAATATTTTTATACTACTTAGTAACAATTCGAACATGTAGATGGTAAATGAATTATTTCTTGACAAATGCGCTAACTTCGCACTTTACAAAATTATATTAAGTACATCGTTTGCTTATCGATTCACATTTGCTAATAAGTAACAAATTGTGATTCTGTTTTGTTATTTTTTTTTTCAAAAATGAATAATGAAGCTATAATAATAATATCCATACTTACTTATTAAACTAATATTAACGTCTAAACCACTGAACGGATTTCGATAACATTTAGCAAGGAGATAGATGGCATCCAGGGGAAGTACATATGCAATTTTTTGTCTCAAAAATAATCCTAAAAGGAGGTGATATAGGGGATGAAAGTTTGTATGGAAAACCCAGCATTTCTTAAGTTAGGGATATGAACATTTAAGTTGTAAAATCATCCCTCAGTGTCAAAAGCGGATGATTTTAAAATTCACATGATTATTGAAATTGTTGTGTGAGTAAGCTCTCTTTTCAAGAGATTTAAGGTAGGTATTATTTATTTTAGTATTGATTTCATTTTAAATCAAAATAGTCCACCCGCTTAAAAGTTATTACAATTTTATACATCACCATAAGTAAAATTTCTACATTTATATATTATGTAGTTTTTTGGTGTACATAATAAAGAGTATTCTATTCTATTCTACAATTTGAGGTTACAAAATAACTTAGCTAATATTTAGGTAATACGTGGTCAATGGCAGCGCTAGAAGATTTACAATTAATGATGATAATATTCAAATGAATTTATATTATTTTTAGTTAGACATTTAGAATCATATAAACCTGTTTAATACAAATAAAAATAAAATACTTGCATTTATTACAAATATCTGTCTGTTACCGTACCATGCTTTAACGGCTGTACGGATTTGGATGACAGGATACTATTTATCCTGGTAGCACGTTCCCGTCGGATAATATCCGACAACCACGCAGGCGAAGCCACGGGCAGAAACTAGTGTTATTATAAAGATATTTGAATAATTAATTGATTAAATTGAATTATAAAGACTAGATTTTTGTATTTTTGTTGGTTTTACGCTTTCGCGCTAAAACGGCTGAACGGATTTTGATGAAATTTGGCATATGGGTAGACCATGACCTGGTTTAAGACATAGAATACTTTATATTCTGATATTCCTACGGGATCAGGACTTACGCGGGTGAAACCATGGGGCGCAGTTAGGGTTTTAAAATTATACATTATACACTAGCGACGAGCGACCCCCTGCTTTGCACTGTTTTTGTGACTTGACAAAATATTGAGATTTTTTTGATCATATTTAAATATTTTAAAATGAATGTAGGTATTATATTACGAGTATAAGTAATAATTCTCAAAAATATAGGGAAATTCCATTAGTTTAGAAGGTCACACAGATATGAACCGCTTAGTCCTTCTAAACTAAAGAAAAAAAAAGTAACGACTTTGAACTTTTCTATAAAGATATGATTATAGATTTTAAATCAAAATCAAAATATTTTATTTCACATAAACCTACCTACAGGGGCACTTGTGAAACGTCGGCGTCGGAGCTCTTTAGAATTGTCATATGTTTACATCTGTGGCGATGCCAACAGCACATTTGTCAATTTGTTTACATTCTCTGAAAGAAAGAAAAACAAGCAGTTTAACTACCTACATGGATATAATACAAAAGTGCAATGAACTGTCTTTTCGTTGAAGTTTATGAACGTATTGAGAACTACGTGTTATTCGCTTACTCCGATATTATCATGTTCGTTTGTAATAAAGCTTATTCAGTCATGAGAGCATGAATGGCAGGTAAATCCTTCTTGGAAAGAAATATGTGTAACGCTTAAGAATTTGTGGTTTCGGAAGTAATTGTCGATGATATAAAACATGTTAGCTGTGGTTACCTGTAATTGAGTGTGCATTACAGGCTAACGTACACCGGGTGGTCCAAATAGAGACGTCAATAAATAAAATTGCTTGTATCCGCAAAATTACTAGTAGACCCTGAGACATGTTGTTAGGTTTTTAAAATTGAAAAAGAATATCAACTTTTAATTGTAAGAATATAAATTTCTCACTTTAACATACAAACTCACATAAAATTGTATCTTGCATTAATGTTAGGAAGATAATTTTTTTCTATGTACATGAAAGGGTATTTCATGATAGTCCCATCGCAAAAAAAGACTTTCTCATTTAATGAATATAAAATAATGTGTCCTATGAACTTTAGAATTGTTTTTGTTAATCATAGTTGATTTGTAGTTTTTGTTTTGGTATTAATCATGTTGTGTAGGTAATTGTTAATAATAAAAGTTATTTTCATTTGCAAATATATTTAATTTAACCTTTCAAAACGGATAATCATAAAACGAATGATACATTGTATTGACATTGAATCAAATACGTTTTTGTCACTTTTTTGGCTAGTTATCCACAAGTTTTGTATATAACTTTAAGTTTCCTCTTCATAGCTTGATTCAGGTGTTAAAAATAAACGGAAATAGGTCTACATGTCGTATACATGAGTTTTATACCCCAGGGCAGACGAACAGTTGTGTCGGCGAATCGTTCGCCGGTGAAAGGTTCTATCGATGAAATTTACAAAAGTGAATCGTTCTGTCGGCGAATCGTTCGCCGTTGAAACGTTCTATCGGTGAAATAATGAACAGTGAATCGTTCTGTTGGCGAATCGTTCGTCATTGAAACGTTCTATCGGTGATAAAATGAAAAGTGAATCATTATGTCGGTGAACCGTTCAACGGCGAAACGAATGTCGAAGAAATGTTTCAGAATCGGAAAATGTCGTAAGGAAAGTTTTGGGTATCTATGTGGATTGCTTAAGCGGCTGACAACTGCTAAAGGGCGGTCACTGTCGGCCTGCATAGAAAAGAAAGAGAAGCGCTATGACACAAAGCTGGTAATTTATTGCAAAATATGAAGCAATTCTCTGTTTACAAAAAAATCTATTGATTGGACTAAAAAATTAAATCACTATCACGTTAATATGTTGCTTGAAGAACAATCTGCAAAAAAAACCAAAATGATTGCATGTATGGTTTATAATAGTTAAAAGAAATTTTCTGAGGTATCTACGCGACTTTTTTCTATCGTAGGTACCAAATTAGTTGTATTATGTTTTCAACACACTATCTAACTAGCACATATCCTGAAGAATATCATATACTTATTCTCATTTTGTTTACTGCAGTAGATCATATACTTTTAGGCTTTATAAAACTTTCGTTTAGGTCATGTAGTCCCCTTAAGAGGAAGACTAACGAAACGTTGAATGGGGTCTGTGAAAGATGATATGGCTAGAAAAGAGGTGACTATTGAGATGACGACTAATAGAGATATATGGAGAAAAAAGACATGTTGCGCAGACCGCAAGTTATTTAGGATAAGGGTTGGAGAATGATGATGGGGCAACTGACCGACTCTTTATTAAAAACAAATGGAAATCAATGCTTTGAATTTGAGTTCGATGCGCTGATAACGGCTGACAGACATTAATTATTAATAAGTGTGGCAATTTGCAGTGCTGATTTCCATTTCACTTTTGCGGTAGAAAAATAATTTATTGGATCATTGGGTTCCCTTCAAAATGGTTGAGCTGAATGGTGCTGATCCATACGTCATGTTCGTGAACGGGCGCCGTCAGTCGGCACTGGTCATTTTTTAGCTGCCACGGCTTATTTTAATTCCTTATTTGTTTTAATCTTTTTATTACGGACGCTTTTAACGTGCACGTCTTTCTACATCGTTCTCACATGTATAATTACAACATGAATGATGTAACCCCTTTTTTGTAACAATATTTTGATTTAAAAGAGTGTCCATGGAGTTTCTTGCCCGTTCTTCTCCGTAGGTACCTACTACGCTTTGTAATGGGCAACTAGCTTCATCTTTCTGACTGACTGACCCCTTGACAATTCAAAAGTGCCTGTAATTGGTTTATTTGAAATAAATGCTTTGAGTTTGATTTGTGCCGCATGGCCTACCTACATCCCATGGAAATATTTTGCCAAAACCGTTAAACTCCAACTAATAAATCATCATTAAATTAAAACAGGCAAAAAACACACACTCATTTAAACAGGCTTCTTCTAGGTAAGCTCACTCCATCGTCGACTCTGTCTCTGTCACCACTGACCTAGACTAGAGTCAAGAGCAAACCCATCTTAAATAAAAAAATTACAAGAAATGAGAGAGATAGCCATAAAATATAAATTAGCATATTTAGGTATTTTAACTAATCTGTTAACCTACTCACTATATACAACAACAACCGTAAAACGAGAAGTAATTTTGCAATCAAGACAAACTAAGGCATGAATGTCCATATCTTCTGAAAATTACGAGAATTATAATCACAATCTACGTAAGTGAACTGTAATTGAACCGCGCCTGTTTTTTGGTTGGGAAATCAACAAACAACTTCTCCCGCTCTGGGCGGAGCGGGAGGGCCAGTCAGACTCTTACTGACTAAAACCCACCCGTGTTCCTTCAGTTGCCTGTGCCAGCGGCCACGGTAACCCTTTTGGACTTTCCCGCAACCCTGGCAGAATTGCGCCGCACCTAAGAAATTATATTTATTATTATGAACCTTATCGGAAATCTACTTTACTAACTGCTTATCGTAGACTAACTTGGAAGCGAGCTAGCCAGCTAGCTTACAATATGGAGGTTGAAAATTGTCTCACGAGAACGTGCTACTGGGATGAACAGTATCCTATGTCCTCGTGCAGGTCATGGGCTACCTGTGTGCTTGCAAATTGCAATAAAATCCGTTTAAAATCAAATCAAATTATTTATTTTTGCAGAAAACACTGTTACAATGGTGTTATTGAGTATAGTTACATGTCTCAAGTGATTCGACCGTAAGGCATGCGAAATTTATCAATCATGGTTTATCAAAATCAAGGTTGACATTGAAATATTAGATAAAAGTATTTAAAAATATTAAATTAATGGAGTGTCCTTCTTGTAGTCATATTAATACAGATTAATTATTAATTTAATAATAATAGTAATTAAATTATTTCAATGGCATTCCTAGAATACAATACAATATATTAACAGATTAATTATTTAGAAAAATACATGCATAATGCATAAAAATTGTCTGTCTTAGAGTCTTGAGTTTGGCAAAATTATCGTTTATGTAGTCATTCTAGTTATAGTAACATTTATGAATTAAAGAGCTGTTTAGATTTTTCTTAAATAAGGAAGTATTCATTGCCCTCATCTCTTTAGTAATTGATTGAAAAGGACAGTAGCCATGCGAAACACACTTTTGTGCATTAAAGTGGTATTGGTTCGGCGCACATAGAGGCGAAGTGCGTCACGTTGTTGCCTATCATTGACTTCTGAGGCCAATTTAAATAAGTTTTGATTGACCTTAACAAACATTGAGACCTCATAAAAATATAGGCTTGGGAGAGTTAGAATTTTGTACTCCTGAATAAACGGTATACAGGTTTCAATCATTTGAAGCCCAAACATAGCCCTTATGCACCGCTATTGTGCTTTAAAAATTAGGTCATTGTCAGTCGAATTTCCTTAAAAGCCGTTTAGCCGTTAAGGCGTGAAGAGGTAACAGACAGACAAACAGCTCGACAGAACTACTTTCGCATTTATTTATAATATTTAATCATACTTGTATGGAAGTATGGATGTGCTTTAGTAGAAAATCTATTTCAGCAACCGTTTACCCTAGGTATGGTGTGGCCATATAATTTTGTAAGCCAGCTAGAAACTATCGGATTCTATTGACGTCTTCTTTGTACGTTTGAAATAGTTTACTAATAAAAGTATTATTAGTATACTAATTAGTAATAGCTACAATCATTGATGTTTATTTAATTTGGTAGCACCTGCCAGTGTTTCTGACAGTCATCAGTATTTATACAAACTCAAAATAATTCACATTTTGCTTTCCTAAAAATATTACTGAACTAATGAATCTCTCTTTTGTGAATCTCAAATGATTTATATTCTGGGGTCATAAATAAACTGATCAGGCAAGTAACTGCGACCAACTTGGATGTAACGCTCGCCAATTGCGACTAACTGAGCGAAAAGGGCAGAAAGTTAAAAAGAGGCTCATTTATTTAAAAAAGTATGCGTCATTAGAAACCAGAAAAGTTTTTAGAGGCTCATTAATTTTAAAAATCATTCATCATCGGTGGGTCAATAAGTTTTTAGAGGATCAGTTAAATATTTCCCAATGATTATTCACACACTTATACCAAATATTAAACCAATAATCAAAGTCGGCACTCATTGAAAAGTCGTCCCATTCAGAAATGTCTTAATATATTATTTTAATTACACTAACTCGAGTGCATTCCAATTCTTATAGGTTCGAGTAATCGTAATTCATTTTCAATATTCAGTGTAAGATATTTTTCATTGATGTCGGTACTTCAAATTCAAATATTTATGGTCTTCTACGTCCTTCAGAAGATTGAGATAGATTGATTGGCTTTCACTATGTTTGTGAAAATGGCAAATAATTATTACTTACACCAACTAACTAGTTAGTTAACCAATATTTATGTAAATTAAGCCGATATAATTATTTTATTTAAAATCATTCGGCATAATTTTGTTAAGTTTAGTAGTTCAACAAACAACGTCACTATCACTACATGAATTACGAGTATTTTATTCGGATCAAAACCAAAACATATTTTTTATTTAAGGTTATCTGCGTTTTTATTATGTTATTATGGAAATAAATATAATTAATAATGTTAATAAATAAAGCCGTGATTTTTCCATGACTTTTCCGGAAAATTTAAATAATAGAAGAACCGGTAGATACATTATGAATTCTTAAAAAAAAAATTTTTACTTCGACCATGAAAAGTGCGTGTAATTAAATAGACTGCCTCGTTGGTCTAGAGGCCGTAAGCGCTACTGCTAAACATAAGGTCGTGGATTCGATTCCCGGGTCGGGCAAAGGGTTACTAGGTTCATGCATCTGGAATATCTCAGTAGCAGCTCAGAGTCTGGACTGGTGCCCGGCTGAAGGCAAAGGCTTGCTCCCTGTTACGTGGGTGACTGGCGAAATGTAGGGGGTACTATAGGTACACCAAGATTATGTCTGGACTTTAAAAGAGACTGTGACCTCTGAGTTTGTTGCGGCCTTTCTTCTCAGAGTAGTCAGATAGGAAACGCCGACCTCATCTAGTTTTTAAAATATGATTGACGTGTAAAAGTGTTTGTACAAACCTACTTACAGAAATAAAATCGTTTATCATTTACCTCTGTCCAACCCTTTGGGGTACTAGGTTTGATGTTATGTGTTATTTTTACGTCAATAATGGAAACTTTGATAACTTAGATTAATAATAAAATTGTAAAGTAGTTAATTAACCAAATCCGATATGTCCATGACGACGGCGTCGGAACATAATCAATAATAACAATTGATTTGGCATTAATATTATTAAATATATTATAATAAAATGTGACAGGATGACTTGAAGATGTATGAACTTAAACGAAGCATAAGGAGTAAGGATCGTAGCAGGTGGAGTTCTGTAGTATCTGCCTACCCCCATGGAAAGAAAGAGAAAAAGAATAACGTTAATTTGGACACATTTTAACACAGTTCATGTTCAGTGTCAGTGTCACATAGGAATAAGGCGTGAGTTTAAATTAATACAATCATGAATTTGAGGAAGCCTACATTTAAATTCCATGTGATGTGCCAAACGAACAACAAAATTAAAAGAAAAAAATTGACTCAGTGTTCCTCATTTAGGTCCTCTGTTGACTTAGGGCTAGACAGACTGGATGTTTGCCTTTTTTATAGTAACAAAATTAACTTATAGGCATTTTTTTTTAAATAATGGTCCTTTAAATGTAAATTGCGTATCGTATCGGGATATGAACAAAAAATATATATTCTTAAAACTCGTTTTTTTTATATTAGGCTAAATAAAATGAGAACCAGTATATTAGTCATTAATATATCACGGAACTGACATAAATAAACCAAGAAATGATTCAGAAATCATCAGCTAAAACATAGATTACTTAATGACCATCGTAATTTATATTACCTACTGATAACCGGAACTGATTCAATTGTCTTGCTTTTTATATACCCACCTAGAATAAAATAGAATACTGTTTAATATGTACACCAAAAAACTACAGATATAAATGTAGAAATCATAGGGTGACACAATGGGCGGTCTTATCGCTAAAAGCGATCTTTTACAGAGAACCTTTGGATGGATTAAAGGGAAATAACATACATATATAAAACATATACTTATCTACATGAAACAAGAGCAAGGAAACCATATCTAATAATGATGTTTAAGGAGAGAGGCAGTGTTTAATAACCAGAATTTTAAAAGTGGGCAAAGATTGAGCACGCCTTTTCGACACGGGCAAGGCATTTCATAACCGTACTGTTTGAACTGTAAAAGACTTGTCTTAAAAACTGGTGGAATGCATCGGCATCTCTAGTCTTAAGTTTTCCGAGAACCTCAGATATCTATTATGTGTGTCAAGAAGGAACTTGAAACGTTCTCTCACTTAATGATTGTAATAAATAATACGTTAATATGTAGATAATTGTTAAAATTACTCACCGTATTTATAAGTACCTACGTAAGGCACTTGTCTCATCGCCGACGAGGAAGCCACTAGCTAGCAACTATCTTCTCGCTCAAGAAACGTACAAAACATGGTCGGTCTTGTGTAAGTAAAAGAGATACATATCACATAATTATGCAATAATAGTTGATCGCTGACCGTTCAAACCGCCGCGCCAGCAAAAACTCATTTGTAGCAGCGACACGAGCTAGCAAAGAGAATAGTTACTCGCTCAGCGACACTCGCTTAACGAACAGAACACTCGCTTGAAGAACAGAACACTCCCTGGGAGACTCACACTTGGTACTGACTGGTTGGTGCAGTTGAGCGACCCTGCCTTCTGAGCCGCTAGTCCCGGGTTCGATCCCCGGACAAGTCAAACATTTGTGTGCATGAACATGTCTGTTTGACCTGTGTCTGGGTGTTTATATGTTTATAAAATGTATGTATATCAGTCATCAGATTACCGTAGTACAGGTTCTACCTAGTTCGGGACCTGAAGACCTTGTGCGGATGTTGTCTCATATTATAAAACACGCATACCAGCGAGAAATCTCCGCCGTCGCAAACACGCTGCTCGTTGCTCGAAAACTAGTTTTTAGTTGCTAGCTCTACTCGCTTCTCGTTAATCGCCGGCGGTGGGTCTGGTGCCTAATGGACCACTATTGTTGTTCATAGTAGTGGCTGATGGTTTAAATAATTTTCTTCATAATTTTGCAACGTGTGAAAAAAACCACCTAAAATAAAATACGTAACATATATTTTTTAAATGTTTAGTCATTTAAATAATTGAATTTGAATATTAATATTATTTTAATTTAACTGGCTTCTATGACGTGCGTTTAATTCTGTGGATTAACCTGTTTATATACAATAAATCAATCATAAAAATAACACAATCAATAAAACAGTGACGCTGAAAGTAAAATAGTTTTTATATTTGTACGCCTCTAGGCAAAACATAGAGGATCTACCAATTCTGTTCTCATTTGACCTATGTTTTCAAATAAAGCATAATGATTCTGATTTTGAACAAAAACAAAAGAACATTCGGTATGGAAAGTCAACAGGCATTCTAGGAGGCCGCCCGCAAAAGATAGAGACTACCCATCGAAGCGGGAGATATTATAGTGCACAAGTGTATGCACAGACACAGGTGCACTCTCTCTTCCCTCATTCTTATAGTCCAATGGGACGGCAATCCTACACGACCTGAGAGAGAACAGGCGCAGGACCAACGGATTAACATGCTTTCCGAGGCACGGGGGTATCCCACCACCAACTTCCAACCTCAGAGTTGTTACTGAGAAATTCCTAATTGAAAAACCCAATAACACCTTGCCCAACCTGGGAATCCAACCCAGGACCCCACATTCAGCAGTCGCGCAAACAAAGAAAAAATCAAATTTAAACAAAGAGTGTGCCCTACCATGAAACAAGCAATAATGTTATCGGATGTCACTCTCCAGAAATCTCACTTACCTACCTTTTTTTTTTACCGCAAACTTAGCAATGAGATTAGATCACATGTCATTGACACAAAGCAGCGCTCGATCAGTAGTCCAAACAGCAGCTCACGCGCACATCGCCTACAAAACAGATCATAAGGTAAAATCTAAAGAAAAACCGCCCAAAATCCCCCGTT
Source organism: Brachylomia viminalis (assembly GCA_937001585.2). NCBI lineage: Eukaryota > Metazoa > Arthropoda > Insecta > Lepidoptera > Noctuidae > Brachylomia > Brachylomia viminalis. The sequence goes on from OW443299.2 coordinate 21,250,969, forward strand.
TGGAACAAAACATCCGTTACCCAATACTAGTCATCTGGAATTTAGACGGTGGTGTCTTGGAAACCTTGAATTGTACTGATAACTATGCTAGATTATGTTGGTAGCAAGTTAATTTGAGTGGACAAGACAAAAAGACCTAATAAAAACCCCAATTCGTGACACATATGGAGACCTAAACCCCGAGAAGCATAGCAAAAATGGGTTGAAAATCGATCGAAAAGTTGTTGCTAGTCAGTTACTAGTCATCTCAAATAGTGTCAACCAAACTTAAGTTACTTAACTATTAAACTTGATTTACAGAACTGCATCAAACTACACAATCTAATAGAACTCGTGCTAAGGTCGGGGACAAAGGTTTTCGTATTTAATAGGTATAAAGTTATAGTAAAATCTATTTGGCTGTACTGTTTGTATCTGGCTGGTTTTGATAGTTGGTTCAAGTGTTTTAAGTCCGGGAATTTCGATGTCAAAGATGCAGCTCGCTCTGGTTGCCCTGTTATGGGTAAAGCAGATGCCAATTTTCAAATATTAGTAGTTACGACATAGCTAAAGAGTTAGGGGTTGACCACAAAACAGTTATGACCCATTCGAAAAAGTCTGGGTATACAAAGAAGCTCCCATACTTGGGTGCCACACGAGCTCTTCGTCTTGAATTTGTATGTAAAATACGAAATAAGTTTTTCCCCCGTAACAAGTATGTATTTACAGAATTATAATCATTAAAACCATCTCACAACCCTCAACTTCAAAAAAAAAAATAACATAAATACTGAATACAATTTTTTTTTAGTTCATAAATCTGTTGCTCTCACCTGAAGCACCAGCTAAATGCACATGTACATGTACCCAATGCGCCATAATGGCGCAGCATGGCTTATCACTGATGACCTTCAGAATGCCGTTGACGCTCCCGCGCACTCTGCGCATCATGGACGCAATCCTTTTTCGTAGGATAGTATTGAAACCAGTATGTGCTTCGGCAAACATTCCTGATTCACTGCAGTAACGTGGAAGCCTCAACATTCTAAAGGCATTATTATACTTAACTCTGAGGGCGTTGTATGCCCTTTGCGTATATCGAATCAAGCATAATCCTATTGAATGATGTTTGATATTCTGTTACCCGCGAGACGACAGATCTCGACTTTACACAATTTATTAATATTATCACACTATAAATTGTTGATGATACCGGTTGATGGCAATAGGCTCGCCCCCTATTATATGGGACATAAGGCTCCCACAAACAGGTGCGACGCGACAGCGCGACGCGAGTCTAGTAGAATAATTTCTATGGAAATGGTTCTACAAGAATCGCGTCGCCCTGTCGCTTCGCGCCTGTCTGCGGGAGCCTATTATTATTTTATGTTATTAATTGTTGTTATTACTATTAACTATTGATACCAAGCGTCAAATCCCAGGATCATATCCCGGATAAAGTTAGTAAATGTTAATAGATTAATCTGCACTCAGAGTGGTGTGATTAACTGACCAAAATTACAATAGCTAATCTCGCATATCCACACGCCGACATAAGCCGCTGCTCAAACGTAGGACAACGAAAAACGCTCAATTTTTAGTCGTAAGTTAGGCGTAGGTACATATAGGGGTACCGCTGACCCGGAACATAAAGGGCCAAGGAAGGAACACGGGTGGGTTTTAGTCAGTAAGAGTCTGACACTCCCTTCCGCTCCACCCAGAGCGGGACGGGTCATTTGATGATTTCCCAACCACAAAAAAAAAGGCGTACTTAGGTACATATTAGGTACAAGCCAGAAAAAATTGTGTGTATTGTCAAATGTTCAAAGAAAAGATTTGTTCAACAATGTTTCATAAAAATAAAATAGTGATAAAAAAATCGTAAAACGATGCCCAAAAAAATAACATTTTATATATTTATCACATAACATATTTATCACATAAATTTTCAAAATTTTGAGCGTAAGCTATCATCATTCATGTAATGATAATAAAGGGAACTCAACCAACTAAAAAAACACGTAAAAATGATTCTACTGAGCCGTGCGTTTATTTTGTAATTTAATTAAAACTGCAAAATTTGGTGGTAATTCGATTCAACTAACATCAAACGCATCGCTGTTCTGAACCTTATTTGTTGCCGCGATGTGCTTTTGTCAATTACCCAATTTGCTTCTTACTGCGCCTTAAGATGCTAAAACTTTCAGGAACGTTATTGAGTATCAACGAAATCTTGGTGCGCAGCCTTAATCCTTTGAGAAATACAGCCGATCTATTCTGTAAATGTCACCGATGAAGTGAGCTGTCAACAGTGTAAGCTCCTAGCATCAGTTGGAATGACTCGCTTCACCTAAGTCTTCACGGTGCGATTTTGCAGAATAGACCGGCCGGTGTGGAGGTGAATAAATATGAATAATTAGCAACTTAATTCAAAAATTCAAACTTATTTATTTTCGGACAACTGGTTTCAAAGGTTAGTATACAAAAATTTTGAAACTATTGTTAGTATTTAAATACAATTACAAAGGACAACACTCATCATACATATCTAATTCTATACACAAATGCCCAATGCAGGAATCTTGTCTGCTACTCGTCATATCATGATAACAAACATCTCATGATGCCATGATTTTTGCGTTGATTGTGGAGTCACGAAGATCAACATTAGACATTGCAAGAAGGATGTAAACAATTGTTGTTTTTATTATTTTTTGTTGTATGCGAAAACTATGTTTACTGTGCAACTAATGTGGGTTTGCTTACACTAAAACCTTGCAAAACTACTATTATCTTATCGAACAACTTTATTTATTTCACGATACATAAAATGGATACATAACTTACTTACAAATCATCAAATAACTTCTCCCGCTCTGGGCGGAGTGGGAGGGCGTGTCAGACTCTTACTGACTAAAACCCACCCGTGTTCCTTCAGTTGCCTGTGCCAGGGGCCACGGTAACCCTTTCGGACTTTCCCGCAACCCCGGCAGGCATCGGCCCTAGCAGACCCCGTCATTGTTGCTGACATTTCTTTGAGGCGCGCGTGGAACACAACGCGCCGTCGACCCGGGCCTGCTCCTTATCGGACGGCGAGCTGCCCATTGCTCGCCGTCCGCAAGCCCGCGCCTGCGGTGGCCGGGAATCGGCTTGTGATTTGACGCCCAGGGCGTCTCCTGCGGCGGCTAGGGGCGCGAGGGCGCGAATTTTTATTCGGGTTCCCCCTGCGTTGTATAATACTTATAGCCCCACCAAACCAAACATTTTCCCTGCAAACCAATATTTTCCATGATACATTTTCTGTATCAAAAAATAGAAGGCTATTTGAAATTGGCACACATCAATCGACACAATTTTCATTCCCAATCCTCAAATTGAGAATTCCCAAAAAAAATACGTCACCACTGCCGGCCGTCCGTCAGTCTGGGATCTAACGTTTTTTTCTCCGTTTCTACACGAGCATTCGAGTCACGCCAATGGCATCCTTGACTTGTACGCTGCGACATTTCGTATTCACTGGCCACAGTCATTTCACCAGTGACATTTGACATACAAGGTTCAACGGACGAGATTGGAGTGTGTAAGGCGTGATCGAAATCGTTTCGGAAAAAGCCCTTGTAGCGTTTGAGGGTTATGTGTCGTGCGAATTGAATGAAGTTTCGTTAGCATAGGTAGTATTGGAGCTTTTGTAGCGTATTTGACTTCGGAGCCTGAAATTGTCATTAATAAATTGATAGGTATAGCATAATCAGCCTATAATGTTCCCACTGCTGGGACACTGGCCACCTCTCTGTGAGACGGAGTGGGATGAAATCAACCACGCCACCCTAGTGCCGGTTGGTGGAAGTCACATATCTTGGATTTTTTTAGTTCTAGGACATGCCGGTTTCCTCACAATGTTTTCCTTCCTCATTTTGAGAGCAGTGGTGATGAAATTAAACACACAAAGTAAAGTGCCTGCCTGGGTTCTGCCTACAACTCGTCGCGTCAATACCACTGGCTACCACTACTCCCAAATTGATAAGTAAATGATTCAAAATCAAAAGTCAATTATTCAAACTAGGCTGAAAATCAACACTTTTTTAACGTCAAAATTACATAAGACAGTGCCCCAAAACGGCCGCCCTTCACCAATTTCTATTGCTTCAACTGAAAAGAAGTGGCGCAACAAACTGCCCAGCTGCTTAATATTGTAAATATTTTAAAATAATAGTTCAAAATATTATTGCACACGCCACACACGCAAAAATTCAAAAAAGAGCTCTGGTTTTTAGAATGAGAGAAAATAAATGAAGGCTGTGATAAACTCATCATGTTCCACGTATAACGTTTTCGCCACTGCGCAAGAATTCTCGACTTTTAAATAATGGTCACACATCTAACGAAATGACATGATTTGCGACCTTCCGCGTGGTTTGTTTGACCCTTCGGAGAAATACCTACCCAGGAAAAAATTATAATTTTAAGAATACATTATTTTTACATACCATCGTGCAGGTTATTGACATATTGACGTCAAAGAACACGTGTTAACGTAGTAACGACAAAATTATGTCAAATTCAATTCAATAATCTTTCACAATAATATGAAACGATATGTTGAGCTGATTGTCAATGAATTGCGAACTGACGAAACTTGATACTCAAAGTAAACAAGTAAGTAAGTAGAGTGTAAGAAGTAGCGTTGTGGTAAAACGTTATTATTTGCTAAATTGTAATTTGATTCACAATCAAATCGAAAATAGTAGATTGAAACAAGGAGCTAAAATGACCCATTATATACGAGGTAGTTTTATTCCCGAGCTTTAGCGAGGGAGTAAATAGAAACCGAGTTTTAATGGGTTTTTAGCGCCGTGTGTTACACTCTACTTTTCACTACGATTGCGAGAAAATAAAACAATCCAATACAATATGAAATATGTAGTTTATTTTATTAAAAATTAAATGTCCAATTTGTACAATTCTGGATATTTAACGAGATGTTTTTTCCCGGTAACTTAATTTCAGTCCTCTGTGAAGATGAATGTTGAGTGGTTCTTTTCCTTTCTCTTCTATTTGCAAATTAGGGTCTCCATTCTCACTAGATGATGACATTTTCACTATTGTAAAATTAATTACGGTCACTACCAATTCAATATGCAATTAGAGAAAAATTATAAAGATTTCGCGCCAATGTCTTTTTTTGTTTTTTCTTCTGCAGCCGCAACGCATTGCATGCATTCTACCAAAGAGATCGCCGATTTTAGTTCCATTTTCAAAAATAAAATGAAGTTCTTTTTTTATGAAATAGTAATAAGTCGAGTCTATATTCATGATTATTCTACTTATGACTAAAGACTTTTTCGTTTTTGTAGGCTCATTGTCATTTGACACACAAAAATTTAAAAAAAAACTTTTTCCCCTAGAGGAAGAATTGCAATTTTTTCTTCGCTCTGGTACGCCACAATGACGGTCTTTTTGAGCAAGAGGAGTGAAAACTCATTTTTGTCCCTCCTCCCGCCATTTTATTTTAGCCGAAGGTACGAAGGTCCGTTTTGCACGGTATCAAGAAACAGAGCGATACATTATTATTTGCTGTTGACCCACTAGTCCTTTCAATGGCAGGTGCCCGAATGCAAACAGATTTTTGTATATGTATTCTACATTTATTCTACATGTTATTCCATTGTATTCTTCAGCTTTATATATAACACTATAAAGCTGAAGAGTTTGTTTGTTTGTACGCGCTAATCTCTGGAACTACTAGTCGGATTTGAAATATATGTTTGTATTTGATAGCCCAGTTCTTGAGGAAGGTTACAGGCTATTTGACATCATGCTAGGTCCCTTATGAGCCGAGCAAAAAGAAACAAAAGTCAGAAACAACGCCAAGCGAAAACGAAGTTGTAGCGCGGACAACGGATGCGATGCGACGGGTAGGGTCAGGGGCACAAGAAGTTTCACGCGGACGAAGAAGAAGTTAGTAATTAAAATAAGAATAATTTATTTGTTTAAAAATATTCAGAAATTTAATTAATATGGTGATACACTTTACTCTGTGCTCAGATTTGAACATCTGTGTCTGAACTACACACGCAATATCAGTATGTCAGACATCAGAGCCGTTCCCCTATTGTAGGCGACACTTCACAATCTACTGCAAATAATTTAAGTGTACCGCATGCTATAAATATAACCAAGATGTAATAGTACATTGTTACCCTAGGGGTGAAAGTAACTTGTTTAGTCCCGAGGCTAATCAAGTCTTTAATCCGAGGTAAACACTGTGCTTTTCATTACGAATACAAGGAAAGTAAAAATAAAAACATGAATGAGCTAAAGAAAAAATTTGCCTCTTCTGTTAAGAAATCAGGCGTTCCATATCTGAATCGGATGATTCAGATATAGATTTACCGCCTGATTTCTTCAAATTTGAATTTCTGTTATTTTTTTATGAGTTCATCTGAACTCATTGTGTTAATTAATACAAATCTCTGCTATACGAAGTATAAACAAAACTCTACAACTCTAAAAACAAATGAAGATCGGATTGCCGCTTTCCCGTCTATTTTTTTTTTGTGTCTGGTACTAGCTATTCAGACATTATTTTTCATTTCTAACATTGAAAAAATGGTAAATATTTTGACCAAATCTGTGTTATTTTAAAGAAGTTGAAAGTAAATTATAATAAAGTCATTTAAAAAATATATACCTATTCTTTTTTTTTTGAGGATGGGAGGTCATCAAATGACTCCTCCCGCTCTGGGTGGAGCGGAAGGGAGTGTCAGACTCTTACTGACTAAAACCCACCCGTGTTCTTTCCTTGGCCCTTTATGTTCCGGGTCAGCGGTACCCCTTTTGGATGATCCCGCTTTCCCGGCAGGCTTGGGCCCTAGTGGACCCCCTCTTCGATGCTGACATCTCTTTGAGGCGCGCGTGGAACACGTACCTACGTACCTATTCTTTAACTAATAATAAGTTTATGTTATTTCAATTTTACATCGCGCTGTAATTGAGTGGCTGTATAGGAAGTTGGAACATGGTTCAATAGAAATGTAAAAATAGTTTTTTTAATAATTTGACAGCTGTCAGTTGACACCAATTCTCCCTAGGGCTGAAAAGTATTACTTTTAACCCGCTCCTCAGGCAACTTCAGACTTACTTTCCGAGTATGAGTAATGAAAAATTTAAATATTTGCACGACTGTAATGCCGAATAAAGTGAAACCCATTGATCTTAAGAACATAATAATATGTTAGCTACATAATTTATTCTTGCAAATATATATTTCATTCATTCAATCATACAATAATGCACTATCGTAATGTCCTATTTGATAGCCAGCTTTCGTTTTACAACTCGAATAGTCCAACTTTAAAAAAACCTGAGATATACAGGTGACCCCTATTTACCGTGGTCCATTTTTTTTTGTTTAGATGCCTCACTATTTCGACTTTTCTACTTGACGCTGTTACAAGAATTTCGCTCACTGCAAATCGTTGGCCATGACCACGGAGCAAATACAAAGGCCATGACACTACATATTGTGCTCATGGTACCGAGTATGTACCAAATGTCACTTTGAAAACTACAAAGGTTTCATTTTGTTTCAGTGTTCGACGCAACTGCAAAGCCCCCGGCTGGCATCCTAAGCGGCAATGGGAACCAATATGGCGACTATGACGAATGCCTCAGTATAGATGGTGCGGTCCGAGGGAAGTACTGCCTTGCCTCTCTGCAGATAACCCTCAGTGGAGATCAAAATCTGGATGAAATCGACACTTTGGTGCACAGTGGACATTATATACGGAGTAATGTTACTGATGTAAGTGAATTTATTCTTAGTTTCTCCTTTTTTCGACCAGTTTTTTTTATAGCGTATCGTTGCTAGGCAAAGGGCCCATACACCTAAATGTCAACTCCTCTAGTATTGCTTCACGTTGAAAATGATCAAAAAACAAGCCTTATGGGATTTCCTATCGTCACAAATGACGATTTTTCATACAAACTCGCATTCCCATCTATTGAACCCCTTGTAGGGATTAATTTTCAAAAATTCTTCCTTAGTGCTTACTTTTGGTATACAGGGTTATTGGTAAAACACCATCAACCTCTTAAGGAGTCATTGTACCCATCATTATCAACAACTTTTACTATGGGACCAAATATGAAATCGCGAAATAAAAATCAGCTGGTTACATTTTGACGAGTTCTGCAAACATAAATATAGGGAACAGCTGATTTTTTTTCGCGATTTCATATTTGGTCCCATAGTAAAAGTTGTTCATAATGATGGGTACAATGACTCCGTATGAGGTTGATGGTGTTTTACCAATAACCCTGTACGGAACTCTTGTGTAAAATTGCATGCCTTTACCCAGCTGTTTTGGCAGTCCGTTGTCTATAATTAAGATTACTCGACATCAGATAACCCAGTACCACTTTTTCAAACTTCATGAAAACTGATTGGGCTTTCAGGAAAGAACTGACCGTAAAATCATAAGTAACAACTAAGCACACTAGTTTTGCATTAGGTTTTACACAATTTTCTTTAGTTTTAAGAAAAAAATTAAATCATGTTTTGTATAGCAGATATTTATTTTATAGCCACGCCAGCCTCAACCGTTCGTAGACCTATATCAACTAATGAGGCCGCCTAAATTTTGTGACCGAGGAAATTAAAATTCGCAATATTTAACATTGATGACCTCAAATTATAATTTATTGGGTGTCATAAAGTAGGTAGTATTAAGGAAAAATATTCTTAAATCTTATGAGTTTTTTTTTTCAAATCGTGACTTATGATCTTAGGACCAGCTGTTGCTTTATAACCGACTTGATTATAGTTTTTTTTCAACACGGAAAAGGAAACGTGATTAAAAATGTTGGGGTCGGCTCCTAGTCTATCATCTGCATCAGACTGCATCCGATCCGAATCTGAGAAATGTCGGTACGAAGTAGCCATAGTACTATTTGTATGAGAGGTTGCGCACTAGTTCCGAACTTTGTCCGTCCGAATTTAGAATTAGAACATTCCTAATTCGAATTGAACTCGGATTTTGAATTCGGATTCGGATCGGATGCAGTGCGGCGCCGCTCTTACAGTGACACAATCTTACAGTGTTACTTATCAGTGTCGGTAAAACAAACCCAGGCTAGGTACTCTGGAAAATTCTATGTGAATGTTAAAGGTTAAAGTTGGTGCATGTCACCTTTAGAACTGTCATTTTAATTAAAAATTTTGGCAATACGTAGTCAAAAGACTAATGACTTGTAAGTATTAATATATTATTTTTATGACCGCACATAAGAATGATAAAGAGCTAGTAGAAAATATAATAATTATTTACTTAGATATCACGTCAAACGAGTAATAAAATGTCGGTAACTAACCTCTCAAAAGAGACATATTTCTTCAAATCCATTACGATAACTGTCACCGTTATGAATGTAGCTTTACCGATTATGCAAATAATATGAAAACAGGTTCCATTTAACCTTGCCTTTTATTGTTATTTAAAAACTTTTATCATCAGCCTCTAAGATATATTAGAAGATATATAAGATATAATCATACCTCTAAAGATTTTTTTTTTTAAAGGAAAACTGTAATAGAAATCGAAGTGATGACGTAGACAAGTTTGTTGTAAAAACAACGTAAATTGGTAATTTATTGGCAACAGGTGTTCAATTTAATTGAATGTTAAGGATCACTAGGAAGACGGAATATTGTTTTTTTTTAATCGTTCTTCGTTATTGCTATTGATTGTTGTTTATATTATTTAAACGAGGATTAAACTTGTTCTTTAAATGCCTCTTCTATTAGTCATAAATTCGTGCTTATGAGCAATAGACGAAGCAGTCCCTGGATCAAAGAAGTCTTCTACTAAATACTGGTAATGAGTTTTTCCGTTAGAAAATTCTCAGTAAATTGATAACTACACTATGGTCGTCCACTATTACATGGGACTTATAACATAACTGGCGAAACATCAGTGTAGAATACACCTCGAAAATAATAAATAAATGATACAAAGTATTTTAGGGGCCATAAAGGGCATAAAATGTGGGGCGAAAGAGGAAAATCAATGGGACAAACGTTGTGAGGCGAATCCTGCCTACTTCTTTATGGATAGAGGCGTAATATCGTGTTATGTTTTTTTTTTTCAAGCACTGTTTCACTGTTTTTCAGTGATACCTTGGCGACGTGCGTTAGGTCATGGTGAAATAAAAGTCAGTGCTAATGACGCTAAGTAAATGATCACACTGCACTGGCTCATAGATTATTATAGTGGTATCAATAATAGCGTCGTTTTGTAATCGATGTTTACTTAAATTAGTAGCATGTTCTTTTAGAATGTTGGAGAAAAATTTTTCATGTTTTTTTTTTACATAGAAAGTTAAATAAAACTTCTGAAAATAGCGGACTACTTTTGTAATGAGAAAAAATCTGAATTAATGACACAAAAAACAAGTTGTATTTTTTTTTTTACAAAATTACATAATTAAGTGTGGTGTTCTTCTTCAGAGCTGTTCTTGACCAATGGTTGCCGTCTTAATTGTCATGGCGTCTACATGAATATCATAGAAAATTAGAACATATCGAGACAATTCCAATGCAAAACTGCAACCACACAAATTCATCTTCCGATTTGATTTCACACATCTATCTAACCTACCCAATTTAGATCAGTTTCAAAATCACCTACCAACCAAGAATCAACCACTAAATAGTCTGGACAGCTTATCATATTTGTCATCAGCCTATATTACAATTTTCGAGCAAACTGTTACAAAAAAACACTAAAACGGTCTATACTTAAAACCAATGTTATTATCAGCATTTACGCGAAAACGTGCATTTCAGTAGGTGGGGTGATTTCGCAAGTTCTGTTGCAAGAATGCACTCAAGTTGGGTCCGGGCGGCATAACCGTGACCTTGGACAAAAGCCTGCTTTTCAACTAAAGCCTTGGCCGGTTGCAACATCGTACAGGTTTGGGGCTGAATCGTAGGCCAGCTGTTTTAATTGTAATATGTTTTTAATCGGCTGTGTAGGTTAGCTGTTTGCTTGTTGTCGCATGGAGGGAGGAGAAATGGTTCGGTTGTGTGTCAGGTGTTATAAGCTGTGTTTAAATGTTGCATTCCTTACATCATAGCGTTTCTTTGGTGCATGTTGGGTGTACGTCGAATGAGACGCTTCGAAGTGTTGCCATAAGCAAAAACGTTTATTGAGGATGATATTCTTGTAGTATGTATGTCTATTTCCTTAAAATCCTGTTTAGTATATTGTATCACATTTCAATTAAATTATATTATTTTTATTAATTGCGACATTCGTACGTACGCTGTACTGGTACAGCGTCCTAACAATTGTTTGCTCCACCGGACGACGTCATTACGTCAGCGCCGGCTGTTGCTGAAAACCAGCGCTGGGCCTCTGTCTTGCATAGGGTCGCAGCATAATGCTGAGCGATAGCCGTTTTGCGTGGATGTGACGCATGTTTCCCACAACGTTTTCTTATTTTTTGTATCATGTTATTTTTTGCGTCATGTTTACCGCAAATAAACGCATTTTCTTTCTTTTCTTTCATTGTACCCTTAAATTCCGCCCTACCTTCTACTCTTATGGCGGAATTTTTGATGGACTGATGAACTACGGAACGTCATGTGTTACTCATTGGACTTTAATTTTAATAAAATCTATTTTTACACAACACCAATGTCACGCCTGTTTTCCCCAAAAGATTAGGCAGAGGTGTACATTTAGTACATCCACATGTTGCCAGTTATATTTAAGTCCTATTATGTAAAGTAGGCGAGTATGAGTAAACTTTGACCTTAGGTCGAGACTTCGATGTTAGGCTTATAACTTTTGAAGATATCTGGTATCTTATTGTATCTCGTTGGATAGCTATATAATTGTACATATCGATACCGGAAATTTCAATTGTCGTAAAGGACAAAACACGAGTTTTCAGTAGAGCCAAAAAACAAAAAAAAAAAAAGGTTTGTGTCTAATATCTTTTTCAAATAAAGTGCTATATTTATGATGTCAAAAGAAACCCCAACTATTTTTTCGTGTTCTATCCCTATAAACTAACAAAATAAACCAAACTTAATTATTCACGAAAATGAGTGTCCTTTACAGCCCACAAAAATTGAACCGAAGTACTTTACGGCCTCGAAAATTTGGTTATGATAAAGTCAGATGTGTAGCAAAGGACTAGTCTTGATCGTCAATGGGTAGTACAGGTCAATTTAATCAGAGACTAAGGGGGTAAAAGGCACAAAAAACTAAATATCTAGTTAAGAAATACCTACAATAGGTTGTAAAACTAAATGAAATAAAAGGTTTTTTTTATTATTATTTTTTATTTATTAATCAATATAGTAAAAAAGTAACAAAAACGAACAATTTTTATAATATGCTAATAAACTAATCTAGGTTTTAGTTTCATTAAAAAGTATTTAAAAAAAAAACTAGTTAGGTAGTACCGTAAAATGCTGCAACTTTGCCTGGATTTTGACGTTTTTTGTTCGTTTATCTGAACCTATTTATTATTATGGCTTTTAATGAGTTTTACACGGAAAACCGACCTTATGTCTTGCCAGGTAGAAGCCAAATCTTTTTAAATCATCATGTTTTTCCGAATTACAAGCACTCGAAAGTCATAGGCAAAGTTGTAGGTAAAAGACGCAACTTTGCCTAGGAGGATATCTCAATAAATAAACAGTTTATCATAGCAGTATTTTTTTCCGTGTGCATGAGACACCGTGCTTGTCCCCGGCATCGGCAGTTAGATTATTGCCATGAAGGTATTCTTTTTTCACAGTTAGGAGGCAAAGTTAAGTAAATTATGTCACAAAAAAAAATCACCTGTTCGCACCGGTTTTTGTCGCACAACTGACAGAGTAAAAATGGAGTAACCATTGCAAAAACATAAAAATAGGTTGCCCTAATAATGTAAAGTTACTACCAAATGGTACAAAATAAGAAAAAACTAAGCAAACGCGAAATATCGTAATCGAAACGAAATAGGCAAATTTGGGCTTTCTTGGCAAAGTTGCAGCATTTTACCGGTACCTAACTAGTTTTTTTTTAAATACTTTTTAATGAAACTCAAGCAATATTTTTCAAAACAATCTTAGACTTAATAATAAAATTAAAATAATCAAAATAATAAAATTTTTTCCAAAAAAAAACTTGTTTTTAAATACTTTTAAATGAAACTCAAACAATATTTATCAAAACAGTCTTAGACTTAATAATAAAATTAAAATAACCAAAAATATATAAAAAAATAAAATAAAAAATAAATAATAAAAATAAATAATCATAAAAAAAAACAAAAAAACTCAAACAATTGACTTTCTAAAGTATTAATTAAATGGCAAATAACTTCAGTCTACGACGTTTACGACCTCATAAATAATTATAACATGACTTTACGCTCCATAATGAAAATTATTTTTACGATACATCCCAAATAGTAAAAAAAACCGAGCTAGAGCTGTTAAAAATCCAGGTCGTAAGGGGCTTTTTTTCAAAGATACAATTATTTTAAATATACCAATCGACAGAGCTCGCGACGCTGTTTCCAAATATACTTATATATAACTCATTTTCGGCAAAATGTCCTTTACGACAATTGAAATTTCTGGTATCGATATGTATATTAGCTAATCAGCAACCCCAATTGCGTGACACACTTTCTTCCAAAATCCGAAGGATTATGAAGGAAATTTCCAATCCATTGCTTCATATGTTTGAAAAATTCGTCTGCTCGACAACGTAAATAACGCAATGAATGTTGTCGAATTGTCAAAATGAAAGACATTGCAATTTTTTTGTTAGTGTGTTACACAACGGCGGGGTAACCGCAGTTCGAATTTGCTTTTAAATTGTCCAAAATAGAATTCCCTAGTAAAAAATACGTTGCGAAGCGTGCTTACCGGTTACTGTTAATATGGAAAGCAAAAAGTATGTGAGAATATCCGGAGCAAGTAAAAGACATAATTGACCTTTTATTTTATGACTATTTTTCCTCCTTGATTTATTTAACGCAGTGATAAACGGCACGTAGGCCTTCTCCCATTATTTCACACTTAAGTATAAGGCTATCTGTCAAAACCGGTGCAATACTTTTCTTGAAGTTTCAACATATAGGCTAAATTATTTATTTATATTATTCTTTATTGTACACCACAAAATAATTAATAACAAAAAACACTACGTAATAAACAATGGGCGGCCTTATCGCTTTCTGCGATCTCTTCCAGGCAACGTTGGAAAAAAAAATTAAAAATCGAAATTCAAATGCCCATTAAGCTGTGGACCAAAATAAAAACTACGAGGAGCTCTGACATAGCCAGAAGGTCCCGTCATCCATAGAAGATGACGGGACGAGCTTGACAAAACTAATACCCAGTGGTCCAAATTAGCCCTGGATCGAAAGAGCTGGAAGTCATGGAAAGAGGCGTTTGCCCAGTGAGATGATGCAGACTAACAGTAATTAAGTAAGCGCACTAGGTTCCAGTTTCTACCAAACAGTTCGAAGATATGTGACATCTACCAACCCGTACTGGGCCCGCGTGGTAGATTACAGCCCACTCCCGCACGAACTGAAGAGTCCTGTGTGCTAGCAGTGGGAAGATTAATAAAATTGATTAATTGGTTGTGTAAGTAGTTGATTTGTATTCGAAGTGCTTAGTGTTTATTTTATTTTGTTTTGTTATAGTACCAATCATTGAACTTGACTAGGTTTCCGTACGTCTTTTTCGGGTAACCACTGAAAATCAGCGCTGTGTTGTTGGCCCCCTATAGCTCAGCATCATGCCTTCCTGTCACAGTCATGACATGCAACTGTCAACTATTTCTGTTTTGTGCTCGTGATTATAGATCTTTTTTGTTTTTATTTTTCTTAATTATTCGAGCAATTTTTTTTTTGTATACACGTGTTTCTGTCACATAAAAAATCAATTTTTCTTTTTTTCTATTCTTTTATTTATTTGATTATTTATGTACACACAGTAAAACAGATACAGATACGACATATTAGTAATGAGTACAAAGGCACTGCTTATTTCTTAAGAAATTTCTTTCAGCAGACCTGCGAAAGGAGAAATGAAAAAGAAACCTATACAATTATAGTGTAGTGTTTGTTTGTTTTGTCTAGCCGTCCCCCGTCTTCTACGGGGTCTGCCAAAGATATAAAATATTACAAGAGGAAAGGTTATTTGACTTGGTTAATAAAATTAGTTACAGCATTGGTGCCCATTGACAACGGCCGCGATTTACGATTTGTAGGCAGTGGGTTCGAACCCTGACAGGCGCTTTACTTTGCATTCATTATTTCATCACCACTGCTCTCAAAACAGTGAAGAAAAACATCGTGGGGAACTGGCATGTCTGGAACCAAAAATTCGAAGACCTGTGACAGCTACCAACCCTCACTGAGCCCGTGTGGTAAATTTCGGTACGGCCCACACCCTCTCACAGAGAGCAGGCCTGTGTCCCAGCAGTGAGAACATCATAGGCTGATTATAATTCATTGCCGGGCAACTGCTGGTCAAAGGTTAGGTTCACCTAAGTTACAACACAAAACTTTACTCCAGAACTGTAATAAATAATGTACCTTTATATGTATACGAAGAAGATCATATCATTCAATTTATGATTCATTCATACATACATAATGGGCTTGAAGACTTTAAACAACCAATAAAAACAATAAACAATCACAAAAACAGCTTCAAATTCATTCAAACGTTAAAACTGCTGACGCCATAATTACATTTTAAGAGTCTACTTATCAAAGCCCGCACTATATCACTCACTACCGTTTACAGAGGTCTGACGTCATCACTGTGGTCATCTATACTATTATATACTGCTAATCTACCTAATAATCTATACTTAATATTATAAAGAGGTAAAGTTGGTGAGGTTGTAGGGGGTAATTAATCCCTGGAACTACTGATCAGAATTGAAAAAATATTTTTGCATTTACTATTTTGAGGAAGGCTATAGGCTATTTAACATCACGCTATGACCCTTAGGATCCGAGCAAAAATAAAAGAAAAGTCAGAAAGAACGCGAAGTGATAGCGCGAGCAGGCGATGAGATGCGAGGGGGTGGGGCGGGGGAACTAGAAATTTCACGCGGACGAAGTCGCCGGCAGAAGCTAGTAATAAGATAAAGCGCACTAATCCAGGAACTATCGGTCGGATTAGAAAAAATCTTTTTCCATTTGGTAGCCCAATCCTTGAGGAAGGCTATAAGCTATTTAACATCTCTGTACGACCATTAGAAGCCAAGGAAAAAACGTAAAATCAGAAAGAACGCTTCGCGAAAACGAAGCAGTTCCTCTTTTTAAAAAAATCCGATTTCTTTTAAACTAAACAGCGGGTAAAACCGCGGGACACAACTAGTACACCATATTGTAAAATTCGCGAACGGAACTTTAAAAGATTCAAGGTCGATTGAACCGTTTTATAGTCTGACCACGTAATATTAAAGTGACCAAATCTAGACATCTTTTAGAATAAACAAATGAAACATGCGTTGCATACAATGGCTCATTTTTCGGGTTTTTTGGGGTTCCGTGCGAATATCCAAAGAGCGCTGACATGTTATTAAATGTCTTCCAAAACGAGAAGAAATAAGCTGCTGATGAGTGACGACTACACACAACACACAACACAGAAACACAAAACAGGAGAAATTCCTAGTGTGGGGCAACGATATCTCTGTCTGTCCTCTCTGTCATGTCCTTTAGTCCCTGTCATGATTAACAGGCACATGATTCTAGCGGACAAAATTTTCGTGAGTTGTCAAAAAAAATATCTGCTGTTTCATAGAACAGTGCAATACCTACACGGTCTATCGGCTACGTCTACGGCGGATAAACTGACAAATTTTCTCATTCGATTTGGAACTTAATCATAAATATTTTAGGGTTTAAAATCATTTGGAGAAATTTGACAGTTTCGTATAACCTGATGTGCTGGCGACTGTGTTTTTTTTTAACCTACGGAAATTCGAGGGGTCTTCAGAATCGTGTACTGAACCTATGGTAACTGGTTGCGCGTCGGTGTACCTGACACCCTGTACAATAAACCACCAGTAGGTCGTTTTTTTTTTGTCTACCAATTTTTTCCCACTGCTGAGCAAAAGCAGGGTAGGTAGTTATTCCTTTTTAACCGACTTAAAAAAAGGAGGAGGTACCCAATTCGCCGGAATCTTTTTTAAAATGTATATTCACCGATTACTCGAAGACGCCTAAACCGATTTGAAACATTCTTTTTTTGTTTCAAAGGGTCCCCAGGTGGTCCCATAGAAATTTGGTCAAGTTCGGATGAGTGGTTTTTGAGTCAGCTTCAATAATACTTATTTTTTTTACTTAGTGTATGTTGATGATGTTGTAATAACTTCCTGTCACTGTTGCAAGTAGTGGTATACGACTTTGTTTGGGGTAGGCACCACAACTAACTAGTGAAAAATAAAAACTTTTTCACAAAAAAGAACCACTGACTTCCTTTGACCTCGGAAGTCGGTGTCTTTGTTCTTTCCTTGTTTGCCACCGACTTCCGAAGTCAAAGTTTTTTTTTTCACTTTGTAGTTTTATTTGGAAGTCGGTGGTTTTTTTTTTGTGAAAAGTTTTTATATTTCTTTATCTTATTTCATGTTGATCCGTATCAACTAACTACGTGTGAACTAGATTTTGGTGAGTAAAGCCCGTGCTTTACTCACCAAAATCTAGGTGACAGCATAAAAGTAAATATTAGGCACATTGGACGTACCGCCATAAAAAAAAACTACTGAAAGAAGTTCAGTCTTCACCGTTATAATAATCCCCTAGTTTCAAATAAAGACTGACGGAACCCGACCGTAACACTGACCTTCTGTGACAAACTTGTTTCAGTCAAATATGTAATTATATAACATAGTTGAGTAAATAATTAATTTTAAAGTAAATAAGAAATACAATGTATGCGTCTAAAAACAGTAATGATCTTGAAAGTTGCTTGTTCCAAGTAATTATGATACTCAAACTCAAAGAACGTGCTAGGTAAATTCAGGGTAATTAATTGCTAAGCAAATTGCCTACCAACTTAAATTGACCGTATATTCAAATCACAACTGTCATTCTTTGACAGTTGTATGGAATGGCTATTACACGGAAAACTGACGTTGTTCTGTATCAATTAACTTTACAAATTAATTTCCCTGGGTGTATATAAAGATTTATATTTTTCGCAATATCGAGTGAGGTGTAGGTCCTCGGCACCAACGTAACGGGAAAAATGTTAATGAAAGCCGCAGTGTGTATGTGGTAATAATCTGCAAAAGTCTGAAATTACTTTTACGAATACAGTTTTAGTCCACCTTTGTACCTTTATACACACATCAAAAGTGTCTAGGGATCAAGCATTTTTATGCGGATTTCTTGAGATTAAGATGTGGCTTTGTAATAAATTTATGATTTTATAAATTTATATGGATCCTTTTTGGTGCATTTCATAATTTGAATCAGGAACTGTGAATCAAATTCGAGTAAAAGATGAAAATCAGCTGTCAATATTTTCCCTATAAAAACATACAACGCATTGAAGACATTATTAGTGCTACTGTTTCCCTACTACTGATTAAAACCAACGTTATTATGGAGCGGCGACGTCATTTAAGCAGGGAAGAAATGCTCAGAGCCGTGGGAATGATAGAAGCTGGTTCCCGGCAACGTACTGTGGCTTTAGCTCTGAATACAAGTCAGAGTGTTATCAGTCGACTTTGGACACGTTACCGAAGCACTGGTACCGTGGCTGAGCGCCATGGAGGACGGTATCGCTGCACCACACGGAGACAAGACCGATACATTCAAATCTTAACTCGAAGAGCTCCAACAATAACCGCCATGATGTTAGCCGTGAGGCTTCATCACTCTTCAGGGAACTTAATTAGCGACCAAACAGTCAGAAACCGCTTGCATGAAGTGAACCTTCATTCCCGAAGACCGCTACGGGTACCACCTATAGCAATGCACAATCGTAGGATTCGATATCAATGGGCTCTTGAACACAGAAATTGGGCAGAAGAACAATGGCGTTTCGTGTGCTTTTCTGATGAGTCTCGTTTTGGTATGAGACCGGATACAAGACGTATACGACACTGGAGAACCCCTGGACGCCAACAGCGATTAAAATCCTGCCAGGAAGTCCATCCTTATAGTGGTGGAACCATCATGGTATGGGCGGGTATTTGGATCGGCGGAAGAACTGAGTTGATTTGGATCAGAGGCAACCTCAACGCTCAAATTTATGCTGAGACGATTGTATCAGACGTCATCGTTCCTCTACAAGTGCAAATCGGTCCCTTATTTCAGTTAATGCATGATAATGCACGACCGCACACCGCAAGAGTTGTAAGACAGACTCTCGCCGCAGCTAACATCAATGTCCTGCCCTGGCCTGCTCAGTCGCCCGCGTCAGACTCAAGTCACTTGAGTCTTCAAGACTTTCAAGACTTCAAGTCAGACTTGAACCCGATTGAGCATGCATGGGATATGCTACAGAGAAGAGCTCTGCCGAATATGGAGGGTATCCAGTCGCAAGAAGACCTTTTTTTGTTGTTGCAACGAACATGGGCGGCCATTCCACAGCGTGATTTGGATGAACTCATTTTGAGTATGCCAAACCGATGTTCTTGTGTTGTTAGTGTTCGCGGTAGAAACACGGATTATTAATTGTTTAAGTTACCCAATAAAATTTTAAAGAAAACTGTTATTTCAGTCTTTTTTTCGAACTTTTGTGTTAGTGGTTCAAATGTCAAAAATCCCTTTATTAGGAAAATGGCAAATTTCTTTATTAATGCAAAGGTGACTTGGTTTATCGTTACTGTGACAAACGAAAACACTTTATTTTATGAATCCTTAAAGAAAATTTTAATTAATATCAATCAGGAGAAAAGTTATTGCAAAAATATATGTTGATCCCTAGACACTTTTGATGTGTGTATTTTGCGTAAAGTTTAATAAATCAATTTTTAAAAAAACTAAGTACTAATAAATTCAGGCTGAAAAGGGCAACCCCACCCATAGTCTCCCAAATGACGAAGGTTTAGCAAACAAAGGGTCTAACTCATATAGGCACAATAATTAGTATCAAGAACTTTTGATCTACTGAAGGTGAATAATAACATTGATCTTTAAACAATAGAGAATTTCCAACATTCACAATAGCATTAGGACTAAGTAACTTAGATTAAAGTCTGCTACAAACTGACAGTTATTATTGTAGAAAATCTTTTAATACATAGGTAGCTGTTCGATAAGGAGACGATACTAAACTTGAGGTTTACTCAATAATTATGATTTGTCAATTCTTAATTCTTTAGTATGTTTTCGCTGTTCCAAAAATTTTATTATTTTTTTGAAGCTGAATAAGTACGAAACTATTTTAGTGAAAATGTGTGTGAGTGCGTGTGTGTGTGTGTGTATTGTTTGTGTCTTGTTTGTATGCGTGGAATGTGATAGAGTATTGTAATATTTTGTAATATTCTTACCCACTGGCTACTGCGCCCCAGTTGCCAGTCAACTACGTCACTGCAGGTCGCATACAAAATTAACTTTGCCGGTTTGTTCACGTGCAGTCCGCCTTAACGATACAATGCAATATGTTTCGAAATGACAGGTTTCAAGTTCAAGGGCTACATCATTTCTTAATCCAGTTTGATTTATTGTCTCTGTGTGAGCATAATTAACATTAATTTACATTGTATGCTAATTAGTTTTTAAGACCACGTGACGTCTGTGACTGCTGGAATAATTAACACTTGTAATACGTTTTGGTCTAGGCATACATATATAAACTTCAATATTGGTAACAGATGATACTGGATACTTTTGCTGGATTAAAGGTAAACAAGCTCCTTTAACGCCAGCATAATAGATCAAAATCTGGGAACAATGTCTTGTTTTCAGATTCTTGTAGGTACTTTTATAATTAAATTGATTAAAGATTGTAAAAAAAACTAGACATAATGGTCTGAGTTCACAGTGCCAACGATTTTTGAGTTCTGTAATTCTGTTGCATAATGTTTGACAAATAGCTAAATATAGGTGTCTTCCATGGAGCTGTGTCATGTTCACTTCTTTTGTCCGGACAGTTTTGTCTAGGTCTGCACACTGCCTTACCTCCAGTCAGTAGCCTCCATTCGACAATATTTTCTTGTTTATGCAACACATTCTTCTGCTCGGTATTGCATGCTTATCCTCGACTTCCTTCCATAAACATCATATTGAATATGCAGGGTGGCAAGGACATCGATGTGCAGCCACTTACGAACGATTCAGTAAATGATTCTGAACCCCTCTACAATGAAATGTTTCGACACATATTTAAAATAAAATGCTGTTCCATACCTACATTTTGACCGCGTATGTATTGCACTTTTCTGTGAAGCAAGCGTTTTTTTTTATGATAATAATAATAATAATAATGCCACCATGTTTACTATCATATATGAATTTCCTCTAAAAATGCATCATTCCGTAACAGCTGGTCTACCTTTTGGCCTCTCCTGTTTTACGTTAGACATCAGCTAGCTGTTCTTATCTCGTTGTAGAATCTATGCCGTTGTCTTTTTCGTCGTCCATCTGATCCTTTTTCTACTCCAACTCATCAGTCATATGGTCATGTCATCAGTCTGCTGGTCTTCATATCTCATCAACCGTGCGGGTGCCGCAGTCACCTCACTGACCTCATATCTCACCCACTTATTCTAAATACATAGACCAGTTTTCATAGCAGGATCATTCTAACCATTTCGCAATTAAATCATCAAATTAAATGCAATAAAAGTAAAAATTATCCTAATTGTTTAATTCTTCCCATGGGGGTAGGCAGAAACTACAGAATGTCCCCTCCTTTTGCCTCGTATTATTGTATCTTTTTTTATTCACCAAATTTTTTGGAGGTTTCAAACAAACTGGTCGTACTTATATGGAGTGGGTGAGATGAAAAGTCAATGAGGTGACTGAGGTACCTTTAAACTCAAGAATTCTACGACCTCATTCCACCGGCCCCCTTCTGCCATCGGTCATCTAGACGCACTGCAAGTTACCATCCTTACCTAGTTGTTATTCCGCCAATTCGCACTAAGTGTTTCCAGATGTCTTTTGTAATGCGGGCAGCAAAAGAGTGGAACTCTCTACCTGCGTCTGTGTTTCCAAACGCATACAACCCTAATCCCTTCAAAGTGAGAGTGAACAGGCTTCTTCTGGGTAAGCTCACTCCATCGTCGACTCTGTCTCTGTCACCACTGACCTAGACTAGAGTCGAGAGCAAAGCAAATTTATATTTAAAAAAAGCATCTAACGGTGGCGCGATTACCTATATTTTTCATACATTGCATTTACCTAACACCGCAAATTAGGTACTATCGAGGAAGTTCATATCTAAGCAGTTTTAGAACAAAATCCCGTGAACACGATGACCGCATCTGCTTTACGTTAGTTACTGTTAGCGCCCGAGCGCTACAGGGAAAAATAGTCCTAAAGGTGCATATATATGAACTTCCTCGATAGTACTTGCGAGCGATTCGAGCATATTGTAAGAGAGTTTTGTATAAGGCAAATGAACCTTTTGGATTTTTTATCTTATAGCCAACAGTTTATTTTATACAGTTTTTAATATAGTTTTAGCCTCAATATTGGCTTGAAAGGTGTCATTAAGGGACCACAATCGATCTACTTTGTGTGTTATTCTCGTGCTAAAGTGCACTAAGCACTGAAAACTTTGTCATCGGCCATTATTAATTTGTCACGCAGCCTTCGGAAACATAGAAAGTTCATTATTTTGTAATTGTTTTATTATCATAGTGGGCTATATAGGGCTATTGATAAACTCGTGTCTTAAAATACCTTCTAGTATGATAAATTGGTTGGGTGGTGATCCTATTTGTCATCTCAGTTTAAACAAGCAAATGGTAAAAGGTGACTTTATAAAAAAATATTAGTCTCGCCCCCATTACTCTCAATGAAAAACTTTTTTCATAAACCGTATTACTTCAGAATTATGCCTTGATCAATATTTTTGATGTTTTGACCAAAAAATGTTTTTGTTGTAAAGTGCAATAAAACTGGGGAAATTCAAATATTTCAAAAGCGGCGCCATTAGTCAGAGCGAATGTGACGTAAAAGTCTATGACAACAATAAATGTCAATGTTTTATAGAGTGTTTGCGATTCAGTCCGTAGTCAATGTCATAGAATATGAAGTCACACCAAGCGCGCCAAAATGGAGAGCGTTTAAGGTGCCCGTGTCTTATCTCTTCAAAGTGAGAGTGAACAGGCTTCTTCTGGGTAAGCTCACTCCATCGTCGACTCTGTCTCTGTCACCACTGACCTAGACTAAAGTCAAGAGCAAAACCATAGTAAATAAAAAAATAAATAAAAAAAAACAGGATCGGAAGTACCTACCTTAGTAACCAGAAATCACATAACTTCAGCAGTAGTAGTACTGTGGACGTCGAACAACCTCAGAACTACTCAAGCAGCTGTTATTTTCCGGTCTCGCACTCATAAATTTAAACTTTTGCTCTAAGCATTAACTTTGACTGCGCAGTTGGGTTGGTTGCCCATTCATCGCAGAATTCGCAGACAGTTATTTAAAGAAAAATTGTTTTGTCCAGTTCGTGATTAATAAATTAAAGTGACAAGGTGAACCTGTTAACATATCCACTCCATTTTTACGGTAGTTGACGATAAATTCAAATTGTACCCGACATTAGCATTGTAATCGGTTCTTAGCTCATGTAAATTGCTTTTATTATGATGACAAGAAAAATAAAAACAATACAACTATTTATCCGGATTCTAATAGGAGTGGCATACATGAATTTACATATCATGACACATATGACCACTGTGAATGGAAAAATTAAAATGGCCATCGTCCACACTTGGCTAAAGGATAATATTGTGATCGTAGATAGTTGTGTTAGCACCGAGGTGGACGCTTCAGCATGTTTTTTGACGTCACCCATAGATTTAATTAAAAACCAGGAATCAAATGGAATTGGCAAAAGGTCCTATATCTTATTAAGCTTGAAATTTACATACCTTCTGTTATATGGTAATTTTATTCTAGGTCAATGTGTGCAAAATATTATAAAACATTTTAAAAGAGAAACTGTGGAGTTTCTTGCCCATTCTTCCCCATACGAAACTAACTGTTTGGAGGGTTTCTATTTTCTTGTAAGCTTCTAACGTTCAAAAGTGCCTTGTATAAATAAACTAGCTTCTACCTGTGACTTCGTCCGTGTGAAATTTTGCTCCCCCGACCCACCCCGTCGCATTTAATCGCCCGCCGGCCCTACTACTTCATTTTCGCTTAGCGTTCTTTCTGCCCTTTGCCCATTGCATTTTTTTACTTTTTTTTTCTAGAGATTAACGCGTTCAACAAAAAAACTCTTCAGTTTCATTATTAGTATCTAATAGATGTTATATGACTTCGACATTATTTTTTGGCACAGGTGCGAATATACATAGATGTCGCGGTCCTAAATTCCATTTTCTGTGGAACAAGCCCATGTTTACAGAGGAGACGTTTAAGTTATTAAAAATTCATGTCACGAATCTAATATTTCACTCTTAGATCATCGTGATAACAAGAAAATATTATTCAAACAAAAAACATACAGTGACAAATTGTGTAACAAAAAACTTGACTTCCTATGGTGTCATGTCTATTTCGTTGTCCCGTAAATATGAATAGTAAAAGTTAACCAACGTATTCAATTTCCTAGTTTCGAATAACCTGAGGAAATTCTATTTTTTTTTTTTGTTTTTTTATGGGATCCTTGCCAGATATCGTCCGACCTATTGGCACTATGATAAAACCTGATAAGTTACGAATCGAATCAGCAGTGAATATATCTGGACAAATGAATTACAACTTCTAAAACATTGTAATCAAAGACAAAGAAGAACAATAAGACATCAAAAGAAGAACACTGCACGCAACAAATAATTATAAAGCACATATCCATAACACAGCTCGCACCGAACTAGAAATCACGATAACTTTGAGTGCACGAACAATACCGAACCAAAATTGGACACCATTGTCTTCACAAAGGGTTGATATCAATACAAATTCTTTATATATTTTCAGCAATGTCTGTCTTGGTCAAGGGCTATTGTGTTTCTCAATACAATTGTGATTCAAAATCAAGTGTGGGACCAAATAAGCATACATACATAGCAGACGGGTGCTGCCCTCTTGGAATATTAACTAGTAGTAAACCTTGGATTGTTTCGCGTTCGTGATCTAGATGATTGTTATGTTATGTGTTAATAGTTTATTTATTAGCCTCACCCTGTTTGTCTTGTCTAGTTAATGACTTTGTCAAATTCTGTAGCAGTCCTAAATGGGTTTTGAATTCTTGATGTTGCCGTAATGCCATTACGAAATTGCGAAATTAATTTGCTAAGTAATTTTTTGAGTCATGTACTTTCAGATGCAGAAATCGTTGCATTATTTAATTTGATTGCAATATTTGTAACAACAGTAATATGTACTGTTAAAATGTTTAATATACCTGCTGGCACAGTTTTTGTCTCGACATTTACATTCAATTCATGTTCTACACTCAAACTCTGTTACAATGAAATGAGGATAAAATGGTTTGCTCACTCCTCTTCACCATGCGCCACGGATTTGCCACGTTTTGCTAGCTGCTCTTAAATGATTGTCTTATTCCTGATTGATTTTTATGTGGATGAATATCATGGGATCCTCCAAGCTTATCACTAGGCTCTATTGATAGTCAAGGCCGACAGCCTAAGCCGAGAATCAAACATGTCGGTACGTAAATGCTCAGTGCTAAAGAAGGGCCTCGCCATAACCGCTAAAATTATGACAGAACGACCAAAATACTAATAAGCATAATTACTCACTTAGAAGATGGATTTGTGATCGCAATTTGAGAATGAGACGAGCAAGTAGTAGGAGGCTGATGGCCAATGGGGACACTCATGTGGGATACTATCCGTACTATGTGTAACTGGATGAATATCCAGTAAGTTATAAGGCATTAAGTCCGCCTTCGTATCTTTTATGTTGCAATAAGTTTGAATAATGACGAACACGATCGAAAACTGTGGACGGATCTGGGGGAGGCCAACAGACTCATTACCAGAGGTCGGAATTAGGTAGAGTTATTTATGTACTTACACTGATTTCATACAGCGAAACAATAAATTGTATAGCCTCAAATCCCGAGATTAATTTTAAAGAGCAGAAAAATCCCGTTATTTATTAAATAAATTAGTTAAACAGTAATGTCGGAAGCGAACAGTTCAAATCTTAGTGAGACTTTGAATGAATCGGACAAGGAAAATGATTCTGATAGGCCGTTTGAATAAGCAAACCCTCACGAGTCTAGGCTAGAAGCAAAAGTATTTTCTTATTTATAAAAAAGGCGAGGAATAAGTATGAGAATTTACTTAAGACTATTAATAATTTGTATTGTGAATCAATGTAAATACTAACAAAAATGGTATGATAATTGTCTTTGATTTATTTGTTATATCTTTGTTGTCTGTCTATCTCTGAGGTTTTTATTATTATTTATTTGTAATATTGTTGGCCACACGGGATTGTCGACTAGAAATCCCGGGAAGATATGGATGCAAGTACCTACATAAATAACTCTGATAATAATACATAATATCTGATTCCGACCTCTGCTCATTACCAACGTCTTAAATATATTGTACAAAATGTTTATTGAAGTTTGGTGGTAAAGGCTAATTGATTTCGAATGTGAAAATTTAAATAATAATTACTGCGGCGAGATTGGCGGAAACTATTGTTGCTACTGCGGGTAGAACTTGGGTGATGGCAGTGGGTGAAGTCGTACTGTAAATGATAGTTATGCTGACGTGAGACAAAGACACTTCCCAACCTAATTATTCTCTTGTTCCAGATGGGTCACCGAGTCCCAAGATACTCAAGCCTTATGTGGGGACTCTGCATCCCCAGTTCTTGCAGCAGCTATGACTTGGAAGAGGAGCTGTCTCAGAGACTGACAGGACTCGGAATATCAGTGAAAGTGCACAACAATATGTGCTCGGTGAAGAACATTAAGAGACCTTACTCTTTTGGGAAGACGCTTTCTATGTAAGTTTTAGACACATAAATACTGACGCTCTTACTAATAAACACTGGATAAAGTTATGTTATGATGAATAAACGTCAATGTAATAATATTTTTCCGATGCATTAAAGGTTGTTGTAACTAAATACAGCGTTTATTAGTAAGGACATAGAATGGTAGATGGATAAGCATTGACTTTTGCAACATGACTTTTAAAACGATGCCAACGATAACGATATTGAAGTGGCTGAATGCTGGTTCAAGTTTATTTTAAATATAAATGGAATCATCGATACGACGAAGAAGAAGAAGCATACACTTGGCAAAAGGAGCTATTTTAGGCTGGCTTGTCATATTTTAGTCTTTTCGTATCGATGATAGTTTCCATAGTCGATACTACGCTCAAAATTCAATCATTGGTACTATGCTAAGTAATTTTAACAAAAGATTCTCTCACCTTGATATATTTAATACCAAAAAGGGTCTATTCAGAAAACAATTAATAACGTCAGTATGTGACGAACTGACAAATAGATTGAATGGAATTGAATAGAAGGTATACAGAAATTCACCACAAACCACTCACACTGTACACTTTAGCAATGCTTAGATGGTGAAAAAAGAAAGAAAAATAGATTCATTTGTCACAGAAACACGTGCATACAAAAAGATACCTCTAATAATTAAGATAAAATTAAAAAAATAGTAAAAATAACAAAGAGATCTCTAATCACGAGCACAAAACAGAAATCGTCGACAGCTGCACGTCATGACTGTGACAAGAAGGCTTCCACTCAGCATGATGCTGTGCTATGGGAGAGCAGCTAGCAGTTCACTTCATTCTGTATGTGTATCTGTATATGTTCTGTTTCTGCTGCATGTATTGTATAGCTATTAAATTGTAAACCCGTAATTGGCTGTAAGACTAGTTAATAATATATAATATAATATATGGGACTACATCCATACAAGGTCTTCAGGTCCCGAACTAGGCAGAGCCTGTACTACGGTAACTTGATGACTGATATACATACTTATATACATATACACACCCAGACACAGGTCAAACAGACATGTTCAGGCACACAAATGTTTGACTTGTCCGGGGATCGAACCCGGAACCAGCGGCTCAGAAGGCAGGGTCGCTACCAACTGCGCCAACCGGTCAGTCATAATAATAATATATTTTAAGATAAAATTTCAAAGAGCTGTGGATTTTGTGAATAATAAATAAATAGATTGCACGGGTCGGGTAAGAAGGCAGCCACATTAAACACGGCATCGGTTCGCCAAAAGTGCAAGAGAACGGGCCATAGGACATTCAAACAAGTGCCATAGTGTGATTTGTCGCCTCGAATTTATCACTAGGAAGACGTTACAACAGCAATGTTTGCTAATAAGTATATGTTTATCCTTAAAACGGTTGCTTTATCATGCAAACACTAAACTGTAAATAGGTTCTACTCTATTGACATTTTTAATGTTTGAAGTAAGTATTATGAGATTTTTCACTTAAGAGCGTTTATACCTTATGAGTGGCAACGTCGCAATTTAGTGTCATATTTCGTGGTTTTCAATTTTTATCATTTAATCGGAGCTATATTTTAAAAATCTGTTTAATTAACTTTTTAGAATTATGTGAAAACTGTGTAAAAGGTAAGAATTCGTTGCGTTTACAGTTCTATTTATATGCAAATAATACATTGGAAACTTGCAGGGCGTTATTTTCATTGTAAAATAACTGTAAGCATTACGGTACTTACTTTTTAAACACTTTCACGTAATTCTAAAAAGTTAATTAAACAGATTTTTAAAATATAGCTCCGATTAAATGATAAAAATTGAAAACCACGAAATATGACACTAAATTGCGACGTTGCCACTCATAAGGTATAAGCGCTCTTAAGGTGCTGACAACAGCTAAAGCGCGGTCACTGTCGGACTGCATAGAAAAAAAAGAGAAGCGCGATGACACAAAGCTGGTAATTTATTGCAAAATATGAAGCAATTCTCTATTTACAAAAAATCTACTGATTGGACTAAAACATTAAAACACTATCACGTTAATACGTTGCTTGAAGAATAATCTGAAAAAAAAACAGAATGAAATTTTTATATGTATCTTCGTGACTTTCTTCTATCGTACCAAATTAGTTGTATTATGTTTTCAACACACTATCTAACTAGCATTATATCCTGAAGAATATCATATATTTTTCTGATTTTGTTTACTGCAGTGGTCCATAAATACTTTTAGGCAATAAAAAACTCGCGTTTACGTCATGTAGTCCCCTTAATACAAAGATGATTAATTGTGTCATCCTCAGTAAGGAGGTAATAAGGATGACAGAGTTTAAAAAACTCGTTCCTAAAGAATAAAAAAATACTATATTTATCAACTATCTAATAACAAATATATATGATCTGGTCTCGAAGTCTCGAACTAGGTAGAGCCTGTACTACGGTAACCTGATGACTGATATACATACTTATACACACACCCAGACACAGGTCAAACAGACATGTTCATGCACACAAATGTTTGACTTGTCCGGGGATCTAACCCGGGACCAGCGGCTCAGAAGGCAGGGTCAGTCAAATAAAGTCAAAATCTAGTTAAACATCCTTGCAGTAGTATAAGTTGTTGCACACGATAACTTAGAGCTAATTACCGCTAACACTAAGTGTAATGAAGCGAAATGATTGAACAGCTTAAGTTATTAATTAAGGATGATTTACATACTCAATGTACATAATTGCACTTAATGACCATAAGCTATGGTTTGATGATGTCATAGAAGATGTATGTGCGTTTCATTATTATTTAAGAGTTGCTATTAGTCGTCTCCGTGCCTCGGAAAGCACGTTTAGCTGAAATTAGACCTTTTGTAGTCGTTCCGGGTCGTCAGAAACCCGAAAGTCTGACAACAGCAACTGCAACAGCAACTGGAGTATACAACAAGGAGTTTAAACGACAAAATAATAGGTAACAATGGGATGTTAATGGGTGTAGTGCAGGTAGATCAATTTATTTTGGTTTAATTAAATTTTATTTATTTTGTTTTGGATTGATTTGACATAATTTGATTTAATTTGACTTAGATTTGACTTGATTTTATTTAATTAGGAATGTCAGGTCAGAAGATAGTTATATGATTGCAAAGCTTTACCTCTCGTACTATTTCTTGATGTGCCCGACAGGGTCCATAATGATCACGTATAATTTTAAGTTACCACCTAAGTACACATTGTGGAATGCAAATAAAATATTGAGTATCGTGCTACCCAGTAAATGGGTTGGAGAAGTCAGATAGGCAGTCGCTCCATGTTAAATACAAGTAGTCTGCTGCATCCGGTTAAACTGGAAGCCGACACCAAAATATTTAGGAAAAGTCTAAGCTAATGATGGAGTTGCTATAGTTGCTCCATTCAAGTGTGTACAGCTTTTCGTGCGTGAACAGAATCATAAAATTGTCTGTTGAAAATTGTATGAGTTTTTTTTTATTAGCGTTTGGTTTTTAATGACCTTAAACTTTGTCTGTAAAACATCAGACGTTCATAAGGTGCATACCAATTGTTTAACGTTTGCAGATCAACGATTGTGATTGTTAAAAACGAATGTTCTTGCGTTCCTGTCCTTGTGTTATTTAAAGAAACCCACTAACAATCTTACTTAAAAATATATTTATTAAAAGATATATTGACTAACCCAAAATCAAGAATAGGTTAGATATAGGTTTAAAAAAGTCTGGGAGCATAATGGTAAAATGTATATTATACAAATTATATTAGTATAGAAGGTATGAGGAACAGGGTGTAAAGTTCACTCATACCTCCATAGAAAAGGGAGGATCCTCCGACCAGACGGGTGTCGTATCTGGTGGGCAACTGCCCGACGATTGATGTCGGGTCGTTGTATATATGCTAGTTGTGCTGTAAACTCTGCTTGCGCGATGCAGGTATTTGCGTGACGTCAGTGAGATGTGTGGTTCGCATGTGGCGATGTATTTACCGCTACATTAGTAATAGGCTGCCAGATAGCTGGACGTTTACATAATGTAATTCTTAACTAAATAATTCTAACCAGCATCTATTTTACCCGCTGAGGACCTCTTATTATGATGGAACGTACCGGTATGGTTACCATTTCGAAATTAGAAATGTCCGACTTTTTTATAAAAAGTTAGCACTTTTAAACTTTCATTTTCCAGTATTCAATCAACTTTTTTTATTTTCTATATACTCTTAAGTCGAAAAGTCCGGACAAATGAAAAGGCCGGACACAAAGTCCGGACGAAGGCGGAGGGCTAAAAAGCCGGGCATGTCCGGACAATTCCGGACGTATGTTCACCCTACTTGGGGGAGGCTTAGATCCAATGACTATAATTTAATTCTCTTTGCTTACATCCAACTACTAGCAGATATGGGTATTATTTTTTTAATAGTTTCCTTGATTTCTAAAGCAATTGCTCAAACAGACCCCATCAGCTATTAATATGACAGTCCAGTATAAAGTTGATTAATAGTTTTATGTCATACCTGATGCAATATACCGATATAAGGGGCGGCCTTACACACTTTAGGTACCTATACAGATGCGATAACATCTACAAACACTTGGTGAATAAATAAATCTTGTAATAATAAGGAAAATTATAGCTTCTTTGTCTAACTAAGTATGTACTTAGTTGTTGGGTTCCTACAAAAATATTCTACGAACAATAATTACGACTCTAGGTCGGTACATAATAAATTAGTAATAAGTAGTAGTAGACATTGAGATCTGTCAGCAGCATCCACCGACAAACTGACGTTTTTTGCCAAAATATGCGAAAAATATTCTGCATATGAAATACAAAGCGCGTTCTAAGTCTGATTGTGATCAAATCTTTTGTGCTACAGCTGCAATAGAAGAAGACTATTATAATTTATAATGTACCATAAACCTATACAGCCAGTATTTAACATAAACGTTTCGATTGGATGCATCTGACTATTGGACACCCACTTAAGGCTGCCTGTCCATAGGAGCGAAGCAGTGTGCAGCGCTTAAATAAAGCAGCACACTTACAATTTATGGCAATGCCTTTTATTTTGACAGTTCAACAAGATTCATATTCAAGATTCATTACTTAAACCCAGTGGTAAGCAAAAAGTGACTGAATACTTGAAAACCCTTTGTTACGATGACACAGAGAAACTGCTCCACACAATTAAATAAATTCCATCTCCCCTTCCGCATCTTTGTTACGAATTTCGATCTCGTATGCTCTTATGGCTCCTTAATTCCGATTGCCAACGTTCACACAGACACTTTTATTCAAATAATTACCATTCAGCTACACATTCACCCAGTTCACCGACACATTCACCACCATTGACCTACACATTCATCACAAACCCTTTGGGTGCTTTTGTTGTTACTTTTATTTTTCTTTTCATTTATTTATTTTTTGTTTTAACTGTTTAGTAGAAATTACCTGCCTGTTGATTTGTATGAGGCCACTACGTGGGGCCTGGTGACCTGTAACACAGGTTTTTCCTAAACCTACTTCAGGCACCAGCTCTCACAATGTGAATTTATATAGTTCAAAACTGTTAAGTGCTGCAAAACCATTGGGAGAGAAAATAAATAAACTTATTTATTTATTTTATTCATTGCCTTATTTACGTTGTTGACCAGACGAATTGTTCAAACATACCTATGTATGAAGCAATGGATTACCCATTTTTTTCAAAATCCTTCGAAAATTGATTGAAAGTGTGTTACGTAATTAGGGTTGCATATTAGAAAATCAAAACTTTCCTAAGCAAATTTCAAAAGAACAACCTACAAATCAACAAACTTTAAAATAACGATGGTCATTTGATCAAAAGTTCAGCTGACCAAAGTCTGGAATATCAATGTTTAAATTATTTATTGCACTATTGACCAAATCGTTTAAAGGTCAAAATGGATTACTGGATAAATTATTAATTATCAAATGGATTAACTGAAAAAGGTAAAAATAATATTAATATTAGCGAATAGCGCCTGTCTGATACAGAAAGCCTTTGGTCAAAATGGTCAAAATACCTAAAATGATGCATCACCTGCGAGCTATTTGTATGAACCCCGAGCGTACGCGAGGGGCCACCCAGGGTATCAAGAACCTAGCTGACACAAAGGAGCGAGCGCAGGATAGCGCGAGCGGCGACATGGCTGACAGAAAACGAGAGACAATTCAAATGCGAGCGAAGCGAGCGCGATCGCGACGAGCGGAGCGAGGAGCCAGAAATAAATATTATTTTATTAAACTATAATCTCAAATCTTGTCAGGCGTAAGTGATGTAGTATAGTTTGGAAGCAAGTTGAGATATATATAGATTTGGTAGGTACTTATATTTATATCTAGCAAATTTATTCAGTCGTCATTTGTGTCTAGGTAATTTGATTAGTAATGATTTGATATTTTAAAATTACGTCTAGCAAATTTTGATCAGTCGTTCATTTGATGTCACATACATTGGGATTTCATTTTTTTTTTTCTAAATAAAACATATGGTCATTTAAATTTTGTTATTTCGTTTATTGTTCTTTTGAAATTTGCTCAGGAAAGTTTTGATTTTCTAAGATGCAACCGTAATTAGAGTGTTACATACATTCCGCGGTAGAAATTTATAAAACTAGCTGACCCGGCGAACTTCGTACCGTGTAACAGTCGATTCTTTAATTTTTTTATGTTTTTCAAGTGACATTTTACCACAGACAATTTATTTTTGAGTAATGTTACAATCGTATGAATATTGACATTAATATTTATACGATACTAACGTCACTCAATTGTTTTGCCTTCCCGGAACCTCTCCACTAACACTTAAACTTTATGGTATGGTATTAAAGTTCAAATTGACTTTTAAGTATTATTACGAATCGATTGTATGGGAGTATAGAAAAGAGTTGTTTTTAGACATATACAGGATTTTTTTTATTTATACGATACTAACGTCACTCAATTGTTTTGCCTTCCCGGAACCTCTCCACTAAAACTTAAACTTTATGGTATGGTATTAAAGTTCAAATTGACTTTTAAGTATTATTACGAATCGATTGTATGGGAGTATAGAAAAGAGTTGTTTTTAGACATATACAGGATTTTTTTAAATTTTTCTCTCCGTAAAACCATCCTCGTACTTCATGGAATATTCTAAAAAAAATAATTTGCAAAATCGGTTCAGCTGCTCTCGAGATTTGCGCTTAGCAACACATTCAGCGATTAATTTTTATAATATAGATTAATTAATGTGCATTCCGCTGTATCCATGTCTGCTTAGCGAATTGTAGCAGAGACGAGATTTATTTGAAACTCTGTTGATTCACAAAGTCAAATCATATTACTTCTATAGGCACTTGTGAAAGTCAAAAATAACAACAACAAAAAAGATAACTGAGAAGAATGGGCAGAAGAAACTCCATGGGACTTGTTTGAACCTTTTAACATTTTCTAAGCTCTCCACTTCTCCGTTCCACTCCGCCTCAATTGACAGGCAGCCTAAGTTTGGCCTCAGTCTAGTTATGAACCGTATCCAGTTCCAATCTAACTATCTAATAGTTTCTAAGATATTCTGAGGAATTCAATAGATGGTTACGTTTGTACTATCTAAGCGGGAAACAGTTTCAAAAGCGATCCTATTTGTAAATGAGTCGCTGGGTTGATATTCAAAGATGATATCAATGAACGTTATAGTATACTTATACTTAAA
The DNA here is from genome assembly GCA_937001585.2 of Brachylomia viminalis. Classification (NCBI taxonomy): domain Eukaryota; kingdom Metazoa; phylum Arthropoda; class Insecta; order Lepidoptera; family Noctuidae; genus Brachylomia; species Brachylomia viminalis. The sequence goes on from OW443299.2 coordinate 21,285,830, forward strand.
ACTAATTATTTAATTATACTAAATGACCTATCCTAATATGAGTCAAAGATAAACGTAGTCCTATGGTTGTCCGGAAAAATGTTGATCACCCCGGTTCGATTCCGGGATACACAACACAAACTCAATAAATAATATTGTTTGGATTTTAGTAGATAAGCATAGAATAATAATAATAATTTCATGTTTTCGTTCGATTGACTGCTTTTGTTTTTTTTTAAGTCAAGTGCGGCAATATTAAACTATTACTTGGTCCTAAGGTTCGGGCATTCTATGTCATTGCTGTGATTAATTGCTCCGAAAACTTAGACGACAGATTTGCATACTTGCAGAAGTAAAACATTTTTTTTTTCTTTCCAGCACATTCTTCCTCGCAGTAATCCTGCTTCTAAGTCTAGGCACAATCCTAGACGATGGAAAAGAAGGAGTCACGAACTTCGAGAAGCTTCTCAACGCGTTCTCCTTGAAGAGGAATCTGAGGAAAGTCTTTGACTTATCTGACTCTCCTACCAGGGTCAAAGGAGTGGATGCATTTAGGGGGATGAACGCGTTTGCTCTGCTTATAGCGCACAAGTCTATGGCAATGGCACACAACCCTTGGGTTAATAAAGTCAGCTTTTCTGCTGTAAGTAAAGAAAATATTTTGATATCCTTTATGCAACTTTACATAACGGATTGCGGTCTGCAGACCGCTACCGTCTACAGACCGCAGACCGCTACCGAATATACATAATTTTATTTAATATACTTCGTGTGTAAGGGATTACTGGTGCAATAAGATAAGCAGCTGCAGGTATCAGGTTCTGGAAACGACCTTCTACTGCAATCTAGTCCATTAGCCAAATTTTAAAAACAATACAAATAAAAATGGAGTTTTTGTTTTCAATTTGCATAAAAGTATTTGTTATTGTATATTGTATTTGTAACTTGAAATACTTTCCAACCAAATTGTCTAACTTTAGAACTCAGGCCTAATATCAACTAACAGAATTCGCTTAGTTAACTCAGTAACGAATTCTTTGGCTTATTAAGTATCGAATTAACACAAAATCAAATTGAGAGCGAAACTCACACCTCTTCGCGAAGTCTCGAAAATTCAATCAAGTCACTTAATGTGTATTGAAACCCATTATTAATACACTTAACACTTCATTGAATACTTTAGACTTTATAAGATTCTGTCTAACTCTTTAAGTGCCGGTTTTATCAAAGGGAATGTTCTTAGTACCTACTTACAAGGCTCGAGACTGTTGACAAGAAATGTACTGACTTGTTAAGAATTTAATATATGAAGTAATTATTAGGCAATTTGTTTGGTTACTCATGTTTACTGTTGTTAAATACTTAACTTGATTAGTCACTGTTTTTATTTGGACTGTAATTAATTGGACTAGGTTAACTACAGAGTCCGTGCTTAGCATGAGTGTAAATCATAGTGGCGAAGTTCATTACCGCGATGTACGTTACTGCGAAAGTTCATTACCGCGATGTACGTTACAGCGAAAGTTCATTACGGCGATGAATACTGACAATACTGACAATGATACTGGCAGCGTTCTGTTGTGGTCTGAAACCTATACTAAGCCAGTGTAAATAATAGTTGCAAAGTTTATTACCGCGATGTACGTTACTGCGAAAGTTAATTATCGCGACGTTCGTTGTTGCGAAAGTTAACCCAAATGATTCACCAACAATAGAGGGGATCTGGCGCTAGGCACGCTAGCTTCGCTCGCTCGCCTTCGCGCGACAATAGTCACTGTTCTACCATAACCTAACCCAAATTATTCAATAACAATAGATGGTATACTTTCGCAACAAACTTTCGCAGTAACGTACATCGCGGTAATGAACTTCGGAACTATCATTTACACTGGCTTAGTATAGGTTTCAGACCACATCAGGACGCTGCCAGTATCATTGTTATTGTCAACGGAATTAGTGATACCTACTGTTAATACTGTAATGTGTAATTGTGTAGGTTACCTGCGGCTCACACAGGGCAATTGGCTACCTATGTTACTGATGAGCAAATCCCGCATAGATCGTTCCGATACGAGAGTAGACAACTAGCACACAAAGAAGTTGCTGTCCAGATTCTAGCAAAAACTCCTTAAGCTCATCGTCCACGACGCCACTCAAAAGTAACGTACCTATTACAAACTCAAATCAGCAATGGGTAGTCAGAATGTCACAGCAGTAGTAGTAATAATAAGTTTTATTGATTCTTATATAAGTTATACAATATTTAGTATTTCAATGCTGGTCAGTACCTACATGACGCGACTTACTTACGCGTTTTAAACTTGTTTGTGATTGGCTGGCGTCGTGGACGATGGGCTTTAGACTTACTTTACAACTCACTTGATTATAAAAGATGCAAACAGGCAAACATGCGCGACGCGACAGCGCGACACGACTCTAGTAGAACAATTTCTATGAAAACTTCTTGGAAATTGTTCTACTGGAATCACGTTGCGCCAGTCTGCGGGAGAAATGCGACAACATATTGATATTTAGCCTCCTTTCAGGTATTCGGTATGCCATGGGCAGTCGTAGGACGCTCTGCAATTCTCTACACAGACAGCTTCCTATATCTCAGCGGGTTCCTGAATGCCCACAATCTACTCACAGACCTCGAGAAAAAAGGGACCATCAACCTAAAGGACCGCCTTATCGCCAGATGGTTTAGGTAAGAGCTTGAAACATTTATCGATGTCATCATCATTAACTAAAGATTGATTACACTTTGAAGTGCAGAAAATATATCCTTTGTTTGAAACGGGGTCATTAATTAAATCCCCCTTTTCGTCATTCATCTAGATTTGTACGGAATTGAAAAATATTCCGTCTTCATCCTTTGTTTTTAGTTTAAGTTGTAAGCAGAGTATGGATATAGTTTTCCATTTAGTCGACTATCTTATAGTTGAAAATCGATGCAAGAAAATATTGTGAGGAAACTGACATGAAATAGAATAAGAAATCAAGAGAAAACTTTCAACCTATCCGTACTGGGCTCGTTTGTTTGATTCATCATCATCAGCCTATAATGTTCCCACTGCTGGGACACAGCCCTCCTCTCGGTGAGAGGGTCGTTTGTTTGATTACGGCCTCTTATAGGGAGGAGGCCAGAGTCCTAGCAGTAGAAATAAACCTAGTAATTAGTTATTATGGTTGAAAGATCCAAACGCAGTAGTTAAAATCAAAATTCCTACCAAAATAAAATTTTTTGAAGGCGCAGGTCTGTCGCCCTTTTCAATATATCTCCTACCCTTAGAGCATTAAATAATGCTCTAAGCTCCTACCTGCCAAAGGTCACACACCCTCCTAATACAAATTATACAATTATTAATGATCTCAACACTTATAATATAACATAATCATGTAGCGCGTGGATTTTTATCAAGGACGCACGTGTCCAATATTTGTGTATATTACGAGGCTACGAGGCAGGTCGTTACGAAGCGATTATATTTGACAGATAGGAGCTAACCCCCCTTGTTTGTTAAAGCCTACTGTTACTATTATATCGATGTCTAATGTACGGGGAATTTGGTAGTGGTAGGTAATAGAATTGGCTATGTGATGGTTTTAAATAGTAGGTACATTGTTACCCTATGGGTGGAAGTAACTTATTTAGTCCCGAGACCAAATGAAGATCGGATTGACGCTTCCCCTCCTATATTTGTTTTCTGTGGCCGGCTACTATCTGAAAATCCTGTCTACAACTGTCTCCATTTTATTTATAATTAATAATCATAATTCAATAAGTTATCTTTTTTTTATATATTGTCTCCTCTCAAACAGAGCCTGCCGTCTTATCTCTTCACCACCCATGATTGACTGGTAGAGAATGTAAAATAAAAACCACAAGCTAGAAATTAATATTTGTACAGACATTATTACTCCGCAAAAAAAGGAACAAAACCGTTTCAGATACATACTTCATCTGTCCGAGTCACTCAAGTATCCTGACTTACGTCGTAATACGGGGAGTTCTAACTTCTAACATTCCGTCGTCAACAACTTATTCCCCTGCATAACCCACTAGATTAAAGATCTTTGTTAAAGTTTTCAAATGCACAGAATTCAAACACACCTGCAATTTTATAAAATTAGATCACTAAATGTATCTCCATTTAATTTCCTGCATCTCTTCCAGACTGTTCCCTCTCTTCGTGAGTCTGATGCTGTTCTGCACGTACATCTTACCGGACCTGAACAACGGGCCGCAGTGGAACCTGGTGGTGGGAGAACACGCCAGAGTCTGCGAGAAGAACATGTGGAAGAGCTTCTTGTTCATACATAACTACTTTGGCTTTGAAGATATGGTATGTATTTTGATATCCTCGGTATTTTTTATAAGACATCGTCTACCAAAACCTGGAAACACTAATTAATCACTAATACAAAAAGAAAACGTCGCTGCTCATTCTATTGAACCACTCTTCAATAGAATGAGCAGCGACGTCTTCTTTTTGCTATTTCTTTTGCCAATTATTGGGATTCTTTATTTATTTAGGCAAACCAACTAAATACACACAAAGACCTTCATAGAACATATCATTTACAAATACAATAGCTTTGCATGCATCTAAATTAAAGGTAAGCACATCATTTTATTTAGATCTCATTATACAATAATAATTAATATAAAGATGAATAACAATGTAATTAGGACTAATATCAATAATCTGTTACAGTTAAACTAATTGGGATTAAATTAAACGAGATTGAATTCAATTACAAACTAAAAACTTAATATAAAAAACACAAATTAAAATAAAAAATATAAACATTATTGATCAAAAATTACAATTATTATTGCAAAACATCTTTTGACCGCCATCGCCAGCGCAAAAAGTCAGTGCAAGCAAAAGAAAGGGTGCTTAAAAATCGTTGTATGTGGCATTCTGTAGCTTCTGCCTACCCACATGGTACAAAGACGTGAGTTTACGGATGGATATCGTTTGACTGTTTTTGTTTAAAAGCCTAGACAACAATACCAATATTTTGTAGTTTACCAATATTAATTTTACGTATTGTCAGCATTTTATTTTAAAACCGGTTTCAGAGATGGCGTCTGTGAAAATGGTTTTTATTTCAGCTATAGCATAGCAGAGTAAATTGGAAAACCTCACTGAATTCAGCTTTTAAACATTTTTGTTTAGCGGTTCAAAACTAAATTCTAAAGTATTGAATTCAATTTAGGCTTACTGCATCATCTCCTTCAAGTAACTATTGCAAAAGGTATTTATTTTATTAAACGGTAACATCAACAGTGTCTTTCTGTAGACTCGCTGTTTTGTTTTCTTAAATTATCTTAGCCTGTAAATTCGATTTATCTAAAAAAAGATTTATCGCTTGGGATCCGCTACCTAAATTTGCGCATCAGCTGTGTGCCGTATTACAAGCCTTACTCGCCATTCTTACTAAGGGGTATCGTGCTACCCAGTAACCGGGTTATGGACGTCAGATAGGCGGTCACTGCATGTAAAATTCAGCTGCATCTGGTTAGACTGGAAACCTGGCACATGGTGAACTGTGTTGAGTGAATTTACGTTGTCGTGGTGACCGTTTTGATGCAAACACAAAATAGATACACAAAACTCAGTTTGTGCGCAGACATAGTGGATACTCAGCTTTAGAGCTTACGAGTTTTTAAAGCTTGAATGGTCGGTTGCTTGTAATATCTCGAACATGGAGAGTTGTGAGTTACCGAACGTCATAAGCTTGGTTCAATTCCTATAGGCCACAATTTTATTTGAATGCACTTACACCTGGGTGAAAAGCTGAAAGACTTAGTTCAAAACCTTGGAAGTTCTAATCAGAATATTCTACCTCTTGTGTCGTTGGCATTATTCTACAAAGCCCAGGTCCCAGTTAAGAGTATTATCCGTCGTCATTTTCAGTAAGCCCCAACGTTCACGAAATGTAAACTAAAGGCAATCATCTGCAAAAATTACTCACATTTTCCCAGTCTCTTGGGAAGTTTGTATAGTTTTTAATTCTCACATGTACAACATGAACGATGTAACCACTTTTTTGTAACAATATTTTGATTTAAAAGAGTGTCCATGGAGTTTCTTGCCCGTTCTTCTCCATAGGTACCTACTACGCTTTAGAATGGGCAACTAGCTTCATCTTTCTGACTGACCGACCCCTTGACAATTTAAAAGTGCCTGTAATTGGTTTATTTGAAATAAATGCTTTGAGGTTGATTACTCGTTTAATGATTCATCATTACACGTTAATTTGTTGACAGCGGCATATTACAGTGACACCAGTTTAACCACAAAAAAATATGTTATATTAAGGGGACAACATGACCTAACCACGAGTTTTATAATGCCTAAAAGTATATGATCCACTGCAATAAAAAAAAAAAAAAAACAATATATGATATTCTTCAGGATATATGCTAGTTAGATGGTGTGTTGAAAACATAATACAACTAATTTGTAATTTTTTTGACTGACCTGTTGGCGCAGTTGGTAGCGATCCTGCCTTCTGAGCCGCTGGTCCCGGGTTCGATCCCCGGACAAGTCAAACATTTGTGTGCATGAACATGTCTGTTTGACCTGTGTATATCAGTCATCAGGTTACCGTACTACAGGCTCTGCCTAGTTCGGGACCTGAAGACCTTGTGTGGATGTTGTCTCTTATTATTATTATTAATTTGGTACCATAGAAAACGGTCATGAAGATACCTCTAAAAATTTATTTTATCGATTACAAACCATACTTATTTACTTACATGCAATCATACTGGCTTTTTTTTCAGACTGTACATAAGCAACGTATTAACGTGATAGTGTTTTAACTTTTTTTTCAGACTGTACATAAGCAACGTATTAACGTGATAGTGTTTTAACTTTTTTTTCAGACTGTACATAAGCAACGTATTAACGTGATAGTGTTTTAACTTTTTTTTCAGACTGTACATAAGCAACGTATTAACGTGATAGTGTTTTAACTTTTTTTTCAGACTGTACATAAGCAACGTATTAACGTGATAGTGTTTTAACTTTTTTTTCAGACTGTACATAAGCAACGTATTAACGTGATAGTGTTTTAACTTTTTTTTCAGACTGTACATAAGCAACGTATTAACGTGATAGTGTTTTAACTTTTTTTTCAGACTGTACATAAGCAACGTATTAACGTGATAGTGTTTTAACTTTTTTTTCAGACTGTACATAAGCAACGTATTAACGTGATAGTGTTTTAACTTTTTTTTCAGACTGTACATAAGCAACGTATTAACGTGATAGTGTTTTAACTTTTTTTTCAGACTGTACATAAGCAACGTATTAACGTGATAGTGTTTTAACTTTTTTTTCAGACTGTACATAAGCAACGTATTAACGTGATAGTGTTTTAACTTTTTTTTCAGACTGTACATAAGCAACGTATTAACGTGATAGTGTTTTAACTTTTTAGTCCAATCAGTAGATTATTAGTAAATAGAGAATTGCTTCATATTTTGCAATAAATTACCAGCTTTGTGTCATAACGCTTCTCTTTATTTTCTATGCAGTCCGACAGTGACCGCGCTTTAGCTGTTGTCAGCCCCTTAATCTATTTGATCGCTTATTTATTACTTAACGCACGTATTTTCCATCTGATGCCGTTAAATATGTTCATTAGATACGCGTTTACAGAAGTTAACAGAAGTTATTAATGACTTTACAAAATAAATAGCCAAAATACTCGTATATAATACTAGCTGCGCCCCGCGGTTTCGACCACATAGGTCTCGTTCCCGTGGGAATATCGGGATAAAAGTATGTCCTAATCCAGGCCATGGTACCCAAAATTTCAATTTCAATTAACGTCTTTCTAATATTAGTTTACAAATGTTTGCCTCGTTAGTCGTTGGTCTAGTGGCCGCAAGCGCTACTGCTCACCATGAGGTCCTGGGTTCGATTCCCGGGTCGGGCAAAGTGTTATTTTGTTTTTCTATCAGGCATATCTCAGTAGCAGCCTGGAGTCTCGAATTGTGTCCAATTGATGGCAATAGGCTCGCCCCCTATGACATGGGACATAAACATAGCTGGTGGAATGTAGGTGTACTATAATAATAATATGAGACAACATCCACACAAGGTCTTCAGGTCCCGAACTAGGCAGAGCCTGTACTACGGTAACCTGATGACTGATATACATACTTATATACATATACACTATAGGGGCACCTCTGTCCAAACCTTCGGGGATTATTGCCGTGACTTATTTATTAAAAATCTCCCTTACAACTATCATTACAGGTATGTCCCTAATGCGATAGCTTGCTCTCAAAACTAACTTAAGTATTTACAATTTATAACTATGAACAACGTAAAAAATAAACTAGTACTACTTATCATAGCTTTTGTACTAAGTTTCAACTATAAAACACAATATTTAAATATAAAACAACAACGTTTAGCCTACTCTAATCTACACTATAACATAAAATAAACAACAGTATTTATGCGAATTCACTCTTAGAGCATGTAAATACATCGCTCTTGACGTGAAGATCGTTAATAAACTATAACCATGGGAAAGCCTACAAGTGTGCTCTCAATACCAAAAGCTATAAAAAATATGTGATGTTCCTGAGAACAGTCTTCGCCTGGTCGTTATTATTAGTTGTTATAAAACTTGCCCGCAGGCGTGCCTCTAAAGAGGTCAAAGCGCACTATATTGAGTGCTAACTGCACGTCTTTTTAATTTTGCAGTCTGTGAGCTCATTATACTCAGAAATCATACGGCGCCCTTCGAGTTCAATACAGTAACGCATTCAGGGTGCTGATGGGGTAGCCTCGATACTGCAGCGCATTAGGGATGTTTGCTGAAGCTCGCGTTGACTGCTTCTAAACTGTGATGCGGAAGCGGTGCGCATCCTTGGTTGGTAGGGTGCGGGGCAGCACCAACAGCATCCTGTCTATGTTAGCAAGCAGACTAGATTCTGCGTTTGTGAGACACTGCTGCAAGGTATCGGCTGGGCCTGTAACCTTGCAGCAGTGATGTCACAAATTGTTTCTGTTACCAACACTATGTGTCTTGTTGCTGAAATTTTTTATTTTATTTATTTATATTTATTGAGTAAGGCACACCAACGACATATTTAAAAATAGCTAATCACGAGTCTTCAATACTGTGTAAATACATCAATTATAGGCATGCACAACATTCTTACTAATAGGTGAACAACTTTTCAATTAAATTTTTAAATCATTACAATAATGACAAAACAAATTTAAAATAAATTAATACATATTAAAATTATCAAATAAAATGATAATATAAAATTAGATTAGATAAAAAATAATACTTAAATAATAATAGTTAAATTATTAAATAAATAAAAAGAGAAGAGAGCATTACATAAGAAGAAAGGGAGTATTTATAAGGTTCGTAGTAGGTGGCGTTCTTTAGTTTCCACTTACCCCCATGGGAAGATGGCGTGGATGTATATAATATGTGTTTGTTTCAAAAAGTTTTTCTCAACAAGTGCTGTTTAATAAAGCAGAAAACTATGAATAAATCTTATGAAATTGTCAGGGTGTCGGATTGTCGCTTGTCACCTGTCACCCGTCGGTTTTATTAAATAGGCCCCAGTGTGTTATTGAAAAATAAAGGACGATCACCAATAATTTGTCTCCTATGCGATTTTTGCGATGATGTCAAACTTCCATAGGTCATTTTAAAGCCTATGTTCACCCACCACCTTGTCATCGCGATCGTTGTTTTGAACACATTTTCGACACTATCCCCGCTGACCGTTTAAAGTAAATACAATGCTACAAGGTTCTTCTGCCGTGTGGCCAAAATCGAAACTAACGCCGCCATCTTGTTTTGTCAATACAATTACTGTGACAATTTCACAAATGTTTACCAACAACGCCTCCCGGTAAATGTCATTCAGGCGCCAAATGATTCTTACAACACTCAATGATCATCACTGGGGGTCTCATGTCTTTACATCACTTTTGATGTAAAAATGTCTCTAAAAAGATTTTTATTCCAATACAAACTCTTAAGTTTTTCGTAAATTAGTAGTAGGTACGCGTATACTATTGCTAACAATGAATCGAAGCAATATACGGGTGACACGGTGATCTAGTCATTCACTTCCCACGCTTCTTATATAACTTGATGAGTAGGTACTAGGTATTACCTAGATTATTGAACGTGGGTAATGAGGTTATATCGATCTTTATCATGCGGTTTATTATAAACCAGATGTAGACACGGACCTGTCTGTGCAAACTGTTTTAATATTCGGTTTAGAAAAGTAGACTACAATATAATATTCTGTTACAGTTTCATCAAAATCAATATTTTAAATCTTTTGTAGTACAGTCCTGCAAATTGATTGTTTATCAAATTGACACCCTACACCAAATGGCTGTGTTATAGCCATTTCATACAACTGTCAAAGAATGATTGTTGTGATTTGAATTTGCTGATCATTTAAGTTTGTAAGTAGTCAGTTTGATAAACAATTAATTTCCTTGAATAAACAACAAGAAACCACTATAGTTTTTAATAACGTTATAGTTGAAATAGACTACCAAGATTATTTTACTTTAATTTCGTACGACTTTCTTGAAATTAAATCAAAACCCTACAGACAATAACATTGTAATCTCAACAAAAGGATAATCACCAAACGATATTATTTTAACTTTCAAAGCAATTCAAAATTGAATGTCAATCTAATTTAATTTTGAAGGATTTCACATTTTGTGTGGTCCTGGTCTCACTGTTAAATGAATTATTCAATTAGTTTTGAAGTAAATATTAGATTCCTGTTAAGTCTTTGTTTACTTTTCTTATCTGCATTTGTGTTATTTTGTCTCGACTTCTCAATCACGTGGTCATTAGCTGACCTCCTTGTGAAAATAAAAATCTAGGGAGGTAGGTAGGTACTACTACCATACGTGGTTTGTGCTGTGGCACAGTTCGAAGAGTATGCTTGAAACTAAAACAAATGAGTCTTTTCCAATTACTTGTTACTGGTTCTGTACGCAGTACTATGTTTCATCAGAAAATCCTTCATTGAAATAAGAATAAATTGCCATTTAACATCAGGTAGGCCAGGATTTTAAATTATTCCCATGATCTCTTCCTTAGTGCCTCTTTCGCAATAACCCTAATAGACAAAAAGTGTATCTGGCAAAAGATACTTCACCTACCAGATGGTCGATTGTAACCCGCTTACCCACCTCAACACGTACGCCATTTTGTTCCAGTGCCTTACCCACACGCATCAAATCGGCATGGACATGCAGCTCTACGTGGCTACCCTACCCCTGATGCTGCTCATCTGGAAGTACAAGACCCTGGGCTGGTCCCTCTTGGCTCTGATCGCAGTAGCATCTACAGCTTTAAGATATCTAGCCATATACTGGTACGATATCAGTATGTTCGTGTATTATGGAATTTCGTAAGTATTTTTCTTTTTACTTTTGTATGCTACTTTTGAGTGGGCAAACTTCGTATGCTCAAGACTTTTTCACTTTCACAACAAAAGACATGATGTTATGCTCTTTCTTCACGTTTAAACTATAACGTAAAAAAATATTGGCCGACTGTTATTGCCCAGGGTGTACTATCGAGGAAGTTCATATCTATGCACCTTTAGGACTATTTTTCCCTGTAGCGCTCGGGCGCTAACAGTAACTAACGTAAAACAGATGCGGTCATCGTGTTCACGGGATTTTGTTCTAAAACTGCTTAGATATGAACTTCCTCGATAGTACCTACTCGTGGAGATTATCCTTTTTATTTATAAGCGATGTTCAAAGTTAAGTAATGATTAGCCACTGTTGTGTTTTTGGACTTTAAACGTATCTTAATTTTAAGCAACGTTTATAAAAAAAATATAAAAAAAAACTCCCTTTCCTATCTTGGAAATCAGTAATTCACTGATTTCCAAGATACAGGTTTTTACCTAGTTTGGAAATCAGGAGTTAATTTAGGTTAGAAGCCTCTTATATGTTATGTTTTTAGTATTGAGTCTGTAGCAGGCTAAGTTGTGATTTTGTCCAATAAACGTTATTATTATTATTATATAAATAAACCCCTGTGTATTCAACTACACCCAATTTTCTGTTTTCTCGGATTTTATAGGTTTTTGAACCCAATTTTCTTCACCACAATTCTTGCTGGCTAAATGCAAAAATAAAAAGGTCTAGAAAAACAAACAACGTAGACCTGAAAAAGCATTACTTTTAGCTTACATTCCGAAAATTGTTCAAAGTTAATTTACCTACATAACAGCTGATAATATGTGTCGTTGGGCACGGTCAATTACACAGGTTAAATTAACCCTGCGATTGGAATCAAGCGTTAATCGTTTGGCGGTTTACCTCACCTAATACTAAAGTTGCCAAAATTGTCTATAGGTATACCTACGTCCATTAAACCCCATTTACCCGACGCAAGTTTCTTGCCTGTGGCATACAATAAAATTGAAACAACAAATGTCTTGCATCGTCTAAACATTGTTTAGATCGTGCTTATTTTTGCTTCAACTTCAGGCAATTAAATCGCGCCGAGTATACCAGACTTTATTATTCATTTTTATTTATTTATGACTAGGAAATTCCATCTTTAACAACATTAAAAAAGTTCACGTTTTCAGAAATTGGTCAGTTTAAGCACACGTGCAGTTTTTTTTAAACACAATCTTATTGGTTCAAAGGCCATCGACGATAGGTGTTGTTTGAATTTGACCTTTGTTCACGCAGTAAACTTGAATGAGCTTGCATTTAAGTTTGTAAAAATTTGATTATTTCTGGTATTAAAGTCATCATTTAACTTAAGCACTAGGAAGCTACGCGGGACTTTATTGAACTTAACACTGCCCATTAGCAAAAATTAATTTGATTTTACCACTATAAACTAAAACTAACGTAATTAGTTTCAACTAACGATGTAGGATTGAATTATTTTATTCGTGTAAAAAATTAAATGAATCGATTGAATTAGGTTTAGTTTTCAATTTTCATTAAAAGTTTCATTGAAATAGTAATGTCGAGGAAAATGCAAATAAACGGATAATTAAATTAAACAAATTGTCTATTCTTTTATTAATCGTACGTAGGTACATAGTGTGCAAACATGCACGTAGAAAGGTATTTAATCAATACTAAATATTTTCTCTCTGTTGGTGGAACTTTACTTTTTTTTCTGTTATTCCTTCCTAGTTTTATTCCTGTTATCCTTTACTCGTAGGATATCTTCAAACAGATGATTTTCTCTGTGCATTATACTTGTGTATTTTTATAAGCTACTAGTTTTTTATTATTCTTTTACGCTTTTTAATAATTAACTGAACTTTTAAAGTTGGTCCGCAGAAGATTCACATCGTGATCTTTTTATTACGCAGTGCTATTGGTCTAATTGATCAAGCAGACATGTAAAAAAAATCTTGTGAATTAATTATCAACAGACAAGCACATCACTTGACTTGCATCACTTGATTTATATGATCAGCATCAAAAATTTGCTACATTTTCACTCTTATATAAAGTATCTAATTATTATAAATTAAACGACTTGATGAATATAACTAATAATATGAGGTACACATCTCTCGTTCTCGAAACATTTAAAAAAACACGGTCTTACGCAAATAGCCTTTTAGCACTATTTGCTAATCCTTCCAAACGGTGGAATAAGGAAACATGAAATCCAAGAATGTTCCAGAAGCAAATACTACAAGCCCTTGACTCCTTGGCATGTCACAAACACTTAGCTACTTAGGCATACAGTATACTTAAACATAACTTAACAAGAGTACCCATCTACCCATGGTACCTGCTAGTTAAACACCACCTATGTACTACTTATATAGGTACCTACTTGAAAAGCTATTACTTAATACAACACAGTACTTAGTTATAAGTCCTTGTGTACCAACATTGTTTAAGTTTTTAAGTATTCACATTTGTAACTGCTAATGAGGGCACTTGAAAAGTAGCTACTTTACGTACTTGTTTTAATGTCGTCTAAGTCACTTGTAGAGTTCTCTTGAATGTAAGTATTGAAACTTGATATGTAGTTAAGTGATGTTTGATTACATAGCGTGCAAACTTTGATTCTGTCATCATCGACAATATACCTAGGCCATTATTTTTCCAACAAATATTCTCCGATCACACAGTTGAGCTCTTAGACTAATTGTTTGTTGTACTTAGTTGTTTTAAAAATACTGTTTTGTTTTCTTTTTTTTCTCATTTTATTTTTATAATTAGCGTAACTGTCATGCATGAACAGTTCACCTCCTAGTGACTAAGGTTCTATTTATTAATAGTAATCTGTGAACAGCGCTGTGGGTTACATTATTACTTATGTAATTTATGTTTTTTTCTGTTTATAATATTGCATAATTGTAGCTGTTTGTTGTTCCTATTTAATAAAATAAAAAATAAAATCATTATCCAAAATAAACTAAGTAGGTATCTACGTGGTTATCTTCTGTTTAAAAATTAACTACAATCTTTCAATGCATTCAAAACTCAACTTAATCAGTATATAATTATTGCGGATCGATCACTTCTGGAGAAATAAAGGCATCGAATGGTTATCTACTAGTTAGTAACTGATGACGACGAATTTTGCGTTTGTATTTGTTCTAGTATTGTCTTCAAGTGAGTGGCAATGTATTTATTGAGAATAAAGTTTCTTCTTTAAACCTAATCTAACTATATTTAAAATCTTCCACCTGTCTAGGCCATACTAAAAAGGTTTTGGCCATAGATTTACAAATCACCGAAATCATAAAGTCGTAGGTATCTATACCTACTATGTGATTTCGAGATTTTAATTCAAACATCTGTCGTCTCAGGAACCATTATTTGTAGACAACAAAGATCATTTAATGCAAAAGAAATGGTCCAGCTCTTACGACTAGATTTTCAAGGGTTCTATTCATAGCTACTACGCAACATTTTGCCTCACTGGAGTCACGAGACACTATCCAATCGCCCAGAATTTCACAGGAGACACTTATGATTTATTAAGTGTTTAGATAGATGCCGCAGTCCACACAGCCGATATATTATAAGGTCCTGTTCGAAGCTGAGACCACAGATCGTAGATCAAAGATGACGGATTGCAATAGCAAACAATATGACTGTTGCTGCATTGCTTTAGTTATATTGTAGGCGCAGACTACAAGACAAGACAAGGCTTAGACTTAGTAGTTTAGTTCTATCGAGGCTCGGTATGATAATGATTTTATTTCTGTAAGTAGGTTTACAAACACTTTACTAATTATATTTTAGAAACAGAACGGTCCTTTATGACTATTCTCAGAAGAAAGGCCGAAATAAATTAATTACAGTCTCTTTTAAAGTCCAGACATTATCTTGGTCAGATCATGTGAGGACCATGTAGATTAGTGGCTGAAATGGTTTTTGAGGCCCGTTTCAGTGACCGGATAGGCATGATAACTCAATCTTCCTAGTCTTAGTCGGCTTACAGTCTAACCGGATGCAGCTGGATACGAGTATTTTACATAGAGCGACTGCCTATCTGACGTCCACAATCCAGTTACTGGGTAATATTATACCCCTTGGTAAGTCTGGTTGTCAAACTTTCGGGCTTCTGACGACCCGTAACGACCATCAAGGATCAAGGAATGACAGCCGGGACCAACGGCTTAACGTGCTTTCCGATGCACGGAGGGGTCTTGATATGTGAAGATGGTCACCTATCCACAAGCCAACCGCGCCAAGCGTAGCTTAACCTGATCGACCCGTGCGGCTGTTATTACTTAGCCACGAGCCCCCCTCATGGCAGGCATGGTAATTACCAGATAAATTGAATTATAGAACGGTTTGTTTTAAAATCACCTGCCAATTAGGTAGGTAATTCAATCGGTACTTATCCGGAGTCAATAAAATCGACTGTTAGTCCCCTAGAGGGATGGTCAATAATGATAGCGGTTTAATAAAACGTTTTAAATCGAGATTATTCTAATATTACGGGAATACTTCTAGAAATACTCGTTGTGTAATAAGGTGCTCATATTGCTGTCTGTAAATTATCCTCCTGCCCTGATCCCTTGGTTGGTTCTTTTTACCCACCTTCGGAAATAATAAGTCGCATGAGTTGTTCTTCACCAGGAACTTCACTACCAAACGTCCACAATTTTTTTTTAATTCTTTGCTTTCTTTTCAGAGTACAGAAACTACTAGAAGCAGCGCGTTACTCCTACATCCTACCTACTCACAGAGCCACCATATACCTAATAGGAGTCGTGATGGCGTATCTAATGAAAACCAAAAAGTTAAACTTCACACTTTCAACCGTAAGTATTCTATTCATATTCCTATCTGCTTCGAGAATCGGCGGCAGAATTATGCAGCCTACCCAAATGTCCTTTCTTTGGTATTGTTCGTCGAATCGTTGAGTTCTGAGTTACACGATTACTGGCATATGCGTGCACTGACTGGACAGGTCCACTCAATCTGTGTGGTTTTTCCTCAAACTACCATTTCAGACACCAATCTTTATAGTCTTCACATGATCTGACCAAGATTATGTCTGGACTTTAAAAGCGGCTGTGACCTCTGAGTTTGTTTCGGCCTTTCTTCTCAGAGTAGTCAGATAGGAAACGCCGACTTCATCTAGTTTTTGAAACATGATTGACGTGTTTGTACAAACCTACTTACAGAAATAAATTATTTATCTTTAAGTCCGGAATCAAATCCTATCTATTGAAAATGCAAAAAAAAACAAATCATTTATTTGCAGAATATGGGTTTATGGGATGTAAAACAACATTTTTTAGAAGAGTAATTGTCTAAAACCCGTTTACACAAAGATAACGATTTACTCGCATATTCCACTCCACGAGGAATCAAAATAACACGAGGGGCGGATGTAAAATATTTAATTAATTTGTAAAATATTCTAAAAGTACAGTTATACAGGGTTATTAGTAAAACACCATCAACCTCTTAAGGGGTACTCATCATTATGAACAACTTTTACTATCGGACCAAATATGAAATCGCGATAAGCTCTATTTACAATTCTCTATTTACAAAAAATCTATTGATTGTACTAAAAAATAAAACACTATCACGTTAATATGTGGCTTGAAAAACAATCTGAAAAAAAACAAGAATGGTTTTTAATTGAAAGAAATTTTTAGAGTTATCTTCGTGACTTTTTTCTATCGTATTAAATTAATTGTATTATGTTTTCAACACATTATCTAACTAGCATATAAAATATCCTGAAGAATATCATATATTTATCTGATTTTGTTTACTGCAGTGAATCATATACTTTTAGGCATTATAAAATTTGCGTTTAGGTCCCCTTAAAAAAAATTTGAATAACTGACGAACAATGTCTACTCTAGGGGGTCTAGAATCTTGTGGTGAGTTCATGATTACAGTTAGCACGTCGATTTTTCTGCCACCCTGTGTATACATGGAAGAAAAAGCCAGTATGCACCGGCCTTAATTATATTGGGAATAGGACAGGGGGATTATGTTTAATGATATGATGACGGTAATAATTCACACTCTTATCCACGTAAGCCTTTTTTATAATGAGAGAGAATTTTAAACCATTTTTCCATTTTATAGGCGCAATCGAGACTGCTCTGGGCCTTCTGCTTTGCACTGATGGCGGCGACAATCGCGACTCCTTACAAGTGGGGTCTAGAGGGGTACAAATATGAGAACTACGGCGCGGCCATGTTCTCTGCACTATCGCCTATATTGTGGGGGGTGTTCATGTGCGCGTGTCATTGGGCGATCGCTAATAACTATGCTGGTAAGTGTAATTTATGACTAAATGTAGAAAACAATAAAAAAATTGAGTCGTAGCTGGACTCCTGGCAGATGTGAAACTTCGAAAACCATTCGAAAAAAATACAATAAAAGAAAATAAATATGACATAATCAAAAACCAATTATTCCGTTTTTTTTTTTAAAGAAATAAAGTTTTCTTTGTTTAAAACGTCAGTATAGCGTGGCGACGCGTCCCCGCGGTATGCGTCGCCACGCCAGCAATCGGTTTTACGTTCGGCTATTGATGTGTCACATCAATAAATTATGATTGGAAATGTAATGCTTGGTCAATCCCTAGCATCAGTGGGACGACACTGACAGCTCACTTCACGCTCACGTCTCCTATGTTTTCACGGTGAGATGGTTACGGAATCGCACTGGTGACATTATGTGGGAAAGTGATAATTTGAATAGGCCTAGAGTTTTTAGATATTTTACGTCGATTTTCGATTTAATAAATTATGGAGTAGTAGGTAAATTGAAAAATTCGCTCAAGCTAAGGTAGCCCGCAAAATTAGAATTAACTTACCTACGTTTTTTTGCAATTTACAGGTCAGTGTCAGGTTGTATGTGGATTAAAATATGATTCGCGACCGTAACAAATATGACTTTACAGAATTATAATCATTAGAATCAGCAATACGACCCTATAGCCTCAAATATCATGATTTCATGAAATAGTCAATCAATAAGCTAATATGAACTTAGAGAGATGTATTGATGATTTTTATGATTATAATTCTATGAATAGATATTTTGTACGGCCGTGAATCATATTTAGATGCACATACAACCTGATACTGACCGGCAAGATATTGCAAAAAACCTAAAAAAAAAATCGCGGGCTAAGCTGTCGCTTTTGCTTTAAGTGATTATATTCAAATAAAAACATAAAAAATCGTTGACCAATTTTTCTAATAATTATACAGGGTGTAAAAAGACCCTTCACGAAACTGTCATCTACGCGTATTTAGATCAAACCAAGTATTTAACTTTTTAGAATTATGTGAAAACTGTGTAAAAGGTAAGAAATCATTGCGTTTACAGTTCTATTTATATGCAAATAATACATTGGAAACTTGCAGGGCGTTATTTTCATTGTAAAATAACTGTAAGCATTACGGTTACTTACTTTTTAAACACTTTCACGTAATTTTAAAAAGTTAATTAAACAGATTTTTTAAATATAGCTCCGTTTAAATGATAAAAATTGAAAACCACGAAATATGACACTAAATTGCGACGTTGCCACTCATAAGGTATAAACGCTCTTAAGTAAAGTTTCCAACATAATGATATTAATCAAACGGTATTATATGAATTGCGGTAGTGCGCAATGTGACGCACACAAAACATTATGGTCCAGTACAAAACAATTATCAAAATAACGGGAAGAACAAGTGACTATCGGCTTCGTTAAGGGTGTTTTGACAACAATTATTACAAAAAAATATATAAAAGAAACTAACTTACCTAACTAAATTAGAATAAAGTAAACAGTCTGCAACCATTACTAAATCTTGAAAAAGATTGAACTTCTCCCATAGGTAGCCCCTATACCAAGCTCGTTACCAACTTTGAAAGTCTAAACGTGTATTTAATAAGCACCCTTATATCCACAGGCATAGGAACCTCATTCGTAGAGTCACGAGTGTTCAAGTTCTTCAACAAGATCGCATACAGTGTGTACCTGACGCAGTTCCCCATCTTCTTCTACAACGTGGGAGTGCAGAGAAATGCAGAGTACTACTCGCCTTTAGTTCTTGTAAGTTTTCTTGATTTTTCTCCTCTTTACTTGACATGAGAAAAGTATTAAACCACCTCAAGCTTTGGTGACAATGTCAGCAACTATAAAATGGCTGATTGTACAGTAATGCACACTGATGTTGTCACATATTCTGCACTTCGTGACCGTTAAGTACCGTTTACTAGGAGTGTTGCGAAGCTTTTCGATTACGACTCTAAAACATCGGCATCTCGTTTTTAGTTTCACTAGTTATGATTTAAGAAGCAATATGAAGTGTTGATTAACACACAATGAGCGCTTGCTTGATTTAGAGACCATCCAAGTCTAGGAACTGGATAAATAAACTGCTAAAGGATTTAGACTTAAGTCTACTTGGAGATGAAACTTCACAGACCTTAAAAAATGCAAAATAATTATATTAGTAATATGTTCGGGTATAAATGCTCCTATGTTATATACTCCCAAGTATTAGCCTATAAGTTTGTGTAATCCGTTATATTATTTTTGTGAAATAAATAAATTATAAATAATTAAAATACCCCCGACACAAACAAAAACTACTAAAAACGACTGAACAGATTTTCTTCTCTCTTTTTTTTAGCTAAAAACACTCGATCAAGTCACCTTTCAAATAAAAACAAAATCGGTACAGCCGTTTCGGAGCTACGATGCCACAAACAGACACACAGATACACACGATAAACTTATAACACTCCTCTTTTACCGACAGAGGTTAAAAATTTATACTTACTCTTGATATTTCCTTATTTAAATAATGTTATTATTTCTGCCATTTCAGTTGCACCTCCCAGAACTGTTTGTAGTAACAGTGATATCAATATTGGCGACGGTCGCCATCGAGATGCCTTTCAATCAAGTCTATAGAATATATTTCGGTAAGTAAAAGTAAACTTTACATTTGAACATTTTGGTTTGAAATATCATGTGGGTAGGTCAATAAAGGCAGTACCTTATTAATACTGTGTGTTTTGTATAATTTCTCAACGAAGAAATCGTTACATAGCGCCAGTATGGCTTGGAACTTCTAAGCAAAAGGGGGCGAGCCTGTTGCCACCGACCGAGCACGAATCCAGGCTCCGGTTGCCACTGATACATTTCATATGGAATCCAATAAAACTGCCTGGCCTGGGGATCGAACCCCAAACCCCATTCACAGCAGTCGTATGTGAGAACCTCGGTGCGAACATTAAAGCGACGAGGCGTTTTTAGCAATAGCCAGTATATAAAGTCAGGGAAATTAATTGATAAGCAATAGATAGCTACCAACTTACATTGTCCGTATATTCAAATCACAACTGTCATTTTTTGACAGTCGTATACAGCATAATCAGCCTATAATGTTCCCACTGCTAGGACACATGCCTGCTCTCTTAGAGTGGGAGATGGCCTTATTCTGCCACACGTGCTCGGTGCGGGTTAGTACAGTGATTGGACAGTCGCAGTCGTAAGAAATAACTCTATCACGGTAAAATGACGTAGGATGTTAATTTGCTTAGCTATTAATTTCCCTGACTGTACATCACAACTAATATTATAAATACGAATGTGAGTTTGTTTGTCTGCTTAAAAGTTGAGCTGAATTTGATGAAATTTGGTTTGGGGATACTTTGAACCCTGGGGAAGAACATAGGCTACTTTTTGCTCCTGGGGAGTTTCTTGCGCCACTTCTTCCCAGCTAGAGCACTAGGAAGTGGTGAAGGGCGGGCGTTTTGGGGGACTGTCTTATGTAAATTTTACGTTCAAAATGTGCTAAATTTCAGCCTAGTTTGAATAAATGACTTATGATTTGGATTTTTGATTGACATTCCACGTGGGTGGAAGCTAGTAATTTTATATTTGTTTTAAACGTTTTATTTTCTCTTCTTCACAGGACAATCACAGAAGAAATTAAAAGACAAATGATCCTAGACAAAGAGATGCTGTACTATAGTTGTGTATAATTATTTAGTTTTAGGCAGACATCACGCACTTAGATAGTAGGTAACTTGACTATTTTTGTACTGTTATTATAAATGTATGTAAGGAAATGTAAACGATAAGTTATTAAAATAAAAATCCAATGTTTATAAAACATAATTTTATTATTTTATTCAACCCGATACGCCTCGTATAAAATTGTTTTTGTTTTTTTTTACAATTAATTTTGTTTGTAAAAAGAAAAAGTAACAAAGAATGCCAGTTGTAAATGCATAAGAATATTAATTATTCACAAAGAAGGTTTTAATTAAAAGTAAAACCCATATAATTAATTTAATATCTACCTACCTACCTACCGCAATATGTACGTACTATCGTATTTTTCTCATACAGTGTGGCGATTGGGTTATCAGTTTATCACATTAATTGAAATAACGTATTACACAATTAAAATAATTAATAACAATTAATATTCTAGCCATGGGACCTTTTTTCGTATTAGTATAAAAACAACATGAAACTTTATTTGTGATTATTTGGTAACCAATACCATAAAGTTTGTGTTGAACTGTTGATACTATCGCCCCGCGCGTGTCTAATGCCTTACTATCAAGGGTGGTTTATTTCGTGCCAATTTATACGCTATTTATTTATTTGAAAAATCAGTTTTCTATCTTCAGTCAAATTTATTATTTTCTCAGACCAATAACAACTTGTAATAACCGCTGTACTATTTAATGTGATAAATAACCTAATCGCCACCTCGTTTATCTAGGTATGTTCTATATGCATAATTTATTAATTTTATTTTATCTACATACCTAACTAATATGTACAAATTAATAAACGTATGAGTCTCATCAGTCTTACAACTAAATATGACTTTAAATAAAATTTAATGTATAAACCATTTCGTTTCGTGACAGACCGTTGCAGACAATCAAAATGCAGGCCTACAGGCATATCGGCTTGGCTAACACAGATTTATACTAACTCCCACTTGCACCGCCAATCACTAAACACGTTAAGCTCGAAACGAGTTTAAAACGTAATTCTGTTTCGGTCAAATGTTTGAAGATGATAGAGACAGAATGATGTTCAAAACTCGTTTAGCGCTAAACGTGTTTAGTGATTTTCGGTGAAATTGGACCTTAATCACGTTTTCGTAAACCATGTACAGTGGGCTGCCTCAATTGGGAACCCCAGTTGTATTAAAATTAACTTTCAAGGGGGGTACCCACATCGTGAAGCTGACTGTACATGGCAGTTCTACCTTCTGATTCTTCTGTCCTCGTCAAAATCAGTACCATATGTGGCTATAGAAGGATGAGGAACAGGGTGTAATGTTCACTCATCGTCCATAGAAAAGGGAGGATCCTCCGACCAGATGGGTGTCGTGTCTGGTGGTCAACTGCCCGACGATTGATGTTGGGACGTTGTATTTAGGCTAGTTGCACGGTAAACTCTCCTTGCGCGATGCAAGATTCTGCGTGACGTCAATATGATGCGTAGTTCACATGTGGCGATGTAGATGCCGCCACTTTGCTGTTACGGGTTACGCACCTACAGGTTCCGAAGCGACCATTCCCTTAAGAGTATCATTTATCATTTTGAGATTGTTTCGTGTATGCATGCACGCATCTGGTCAGACCGATGCTATCGGGCACAGATTCGTGCGTTCAAATTGATTTGTTCATTACTTTTTAAAGTTCATCACACACTCTGCACTAAAAGTACCTACACTACCCTACTACCATTTCATTTTATCAACTCTTCACTTCCACCCTAACATCCTCTTCACAGTCTGGCGATACCCTCCCAGGTCTGCACTTGCACCTGATATTGTTGGTATGGTCTCTCATGAGCCAGGAGTGTTCCGGGCAGGGACCCTGCGTGTTCAGGATGTGGCACGTGCCGTTGTATGGGGCTGTACCCCTGCGAGTGATGCAGGCTTCCACCTGGAATAGAGAAATAGTTTTGTTAATATAGTTATCGAATCAATAGTTAAGTCAATAGTATAGTTACTAACTATACTATATATAGTAGTTACTTGTCGAATTAAGCCCTCTCTCTCTCCTACTTTCCTGTGCCCGACAGGGTCCACAATGATCATGTCTTTGTAAACCTACCATTAAAGTTCACATTTTGAAATAGAATAAAAATATTGAGTATTATTTGAAACAAATGAATTTATTTTGAGCTGCTTTGTCAGAGTCAAATTCGAAGACAAGCTTGGTGATAACCGTTATTTCGTCTTTAGTATGATACCGTTAATTTAGTTTACTTTAATTAGCCAGATAAGCTACATAATTTAGTTTAGAAATGGAACTGAAACTGGCAACCAATTTTTCAGAGCCATACTCGACGCGAAATGAAATAAACAAAACGGCAGGTGATAACGTTATGCCTTTTAACCGAAACGCCTAATAAAAATGAATAGCATTCCAGCTGCTGCCTCGACAAGAGATAAACGAGAGGATACAACCTTCAAAACGTTCAATCCATCGTTTAATAACCATGGCTGCATGCTGCATGGTTGTAAAGCCAGGTGCAATAAGGGGTAGATTGATACTCAAGGTTAAAAACTGACCATTTTACATACCTCTCGTCTAGTACAAGCACCGTTCCCACAAGCACACACTCCATTATGGCTGAGACCGTCTATAGCAGGTCTCGCTTCAAAGTCGAAAGCCACTACCTCTCCCACCGGACACGGCTCTGCGGTTCCAGGCCGGTAGCAACGACGACGTTCCGGCACGTACAGACGACCTCTCGCACATGGCACCTGGAATAGAAGAATGAGAGAGGTCTAGAAGAGATTCTCTTGAATAAAAGGTAGGTATACCTAATACAGATCACGACAACATATAATTACTTAAGAGTCTAGTAGATCTGGATTACATAGATGAGTAAAACTACAAAACCTAGTGTAAGTCCCTTTGGCATAAACTATCAATTCACCTTGTACCCAATGTGACCATAAACCCAAGTTCAACTCAAAGCATATATTTCAAATAAACCACCTTTACAGGCACTTTTGAACTGTCAAAGAGTCGATCAGTTAGTCAGAAAGTTGAAGCTAGTTGCCCGTTCCAAAACGTAGATCTCTATGGAGAAGGAAGAATCTTTAATAACAAAGCACTCAAAAGTTCCCAAAATGTCCCAAACCACATCGACACGGTGCCGTGTTTGCCTATTAAGAACCATTGCTTGTTAACTACATTTATTGTCACACTACTCGATAATCAACATTGTGATTAGGTCCTGAAAACAAGCCGTGAGTTCCCTAAATAGTACTGCTGTCGTATCCCTCACCTTAGTACATCTACCACCTCTGGCAATCATCTCATCATGGGCACAGGGTCCTCTGGTATACAGCCTGTAGCAGACCCCATCAGCAGCTCGAGCATGGAATGACTTGCATCTACATTCAGACCGGGAGCCGTGAGGAGCCACCTCGGCGATGGAGAATATGTGGCCACGAGGACATGGGCCCAGCGAATCTGGAAATTGAATGGGAACAAATTCTACAATACGTGCATTTCTTTGTTAGACGATATTTAACTGCCAAAAGATTTGGACCGTCACGAAAAAGGTGGAAGGACGAGTCCTTCTAATTTGCAGGATCATCTCTCTGATAAAATATTTAGCAAGAGATGTTAATTACCAACATGAATTAATAATCTCCAACTTTTCGTTTATTTCTGTAAAATTATCGTAGAAATCTGTTTGATTAAATATCGGCTCACTGGACAACAAACTAACTGTCGTGAAGAAATATAGGCAGATTCACCAGATGGTGCAAACGGATTAGTAGGCGTATGGAGGGCACAAGCACATGATGCTTTAGCCAAATCGCATGGCAACAATTGGAACATGCAATTTCTTTAATTAAATTGCACATTACAGTTGTGCAATGTAAATAAAGAAAATGGAAGTTCTGTACCTAATCCTACCCAATTAGCTGTTAAACGTTTATGTACAAATGCTGCCCAATCTGCTATTTGGACCGTAAGAAATATTTAATTTTCGGTGTAATTTCACCAATTTGTAGAATTACTCGTTTACAAACATTGGCGAATCAATCAGTGAACACTAATTAGCCAGAGGCTTTGTTTCGAACATTATGCTGTTTGTGTAACAAACTGATTAAAAGAAATTGAGCTGAGCTACGAATTAAGAAATAGAACTCCACGTTTGTTAAAATTTTAATTGCAAAAAAATCGTCAAAAAATAGAAATGTGATTAGGACATAATAGCTATACATTACAACAGCTAAACAGCTAAATCAATTTCTAAAATGAAATTAGTTGATTGAAAATAATGTTGTTACATATCGATGGGCGGAACTAAAAATGTTAAACAGCACTGGTCATCAGATCAGCCTGGCGCAATTCACTGCTGGACAAAGGCCTCTCGCAAGCTGCGCAACAACACCCTGTCCTTCACCTTCCGCATCCACTCTGTCCCAGTCACCATTTTGAGGCCATCGATCCATCTAGCTGGGGGGCGTCCCACACTACGCTTGCCGACCGTTAGCAATTAGCAAAACACAAGTTCCTTACCTAATTCATAGCAAGATCCAGTCCCATTATGATAATGAGGCAGCTGGCTGTCGCAGCCACACTTCGGACCAGGTAGGAACAGCTGTCCCTTCTCGCAGGGACCTCGAGTGTAGTGTGGGTAGCAGCTACCATCAGCTGACCAGTAGTGAGGACCGGAGATTGCGCACTGGAAGGATAGGGGGTACAGTTTTAGAATATGGCACAGAATAATAGCTACTGTGTGGTGAATTTCATGATCTTGGCTTTTTTATATCTCATTTAGTGATAAGGGGGGGCTTGTGGCTTAGTAATAACAGTCGCACGGGTTGACCGATCAGGTTAAGCTACGCTTGCCGCGTTTCGTCCGTGGATGGGTGACCATCTTTACATACCTCCGTGCCTCGGACAGCACGTTAAGCCGTTAGTCCCGGCTGTCATTCGTGGATCTTTGAAAGTCGTTACGGGTCGTCAGAAGCCCGAAAGTCTGACAACCAGTCTTACCAAGGGGTATCGTATTACCCAGTAATTGTGTTGTGGAGGTCAGATAGGCAGTCGCTCCATGTAAAATACTGTTATTCAGCTGCATCCGATTAGACTGGAAGCCGACCCCAAAATGGTTGGGAAAAGGCTAGCCAGTTGATAATTTAGTGTTATATCATATACTTTTGATAAAGAAATTACAAAGCAAATTGCGTACAACCGTTGAAACGGAAGAATAGAAATGAACGACAAAATTACATTTTGTAGAAAGACTTCTACGGTGCGATGTCCACAACGGAGAAAAGAAATGTCACTTAGTCTTTGTAGAGTAGTTATAAAAGTGGTCAAGCTACGCGGCATAATATACGAACAACTGAACCTAGTTATTAGCTCCATAACGCACCATCAGGAGACTCTAAGGACACGCCTTCTTTGACGATGCACGCACATGTCACCTTACAAGTGCAAACCTTAATTATCTAGGACTGTATCCAAATAGACCATGATCTCATTAACATCTTGCAAAGTCTATCTTTACCGAAACCAGAGGGATTTCGTCAGAGAAATACCCAACTGCATAAAAAACAAACACAAGAGTATGTAGAAAACAAAAAGAATTGAAAAGGTGTTAACGAGATGACCAAAAAATTAATTATAATCACAAACATTTATTAATTTGCGAATATTAAAAAGAAAAGGTCTTATACAAGCAATAGTGTCCATTAGCCATATCCTACCATAAGGCATGCAAATTTACAAATACACAGTTAACTATGAGACTAGAATTAAAATATCGTGTGGATTAACATTATATGTATAAGTTTATCCTGTAAATATTCAGTGACAGAGTAATATGATTTTTTCTAGTTATGCTCACGCAGCAGTCGGAGGCTACGTGTTTTAGTCAGTATGTATGTAAGTGGACTTCTTTTGCCGCACTGAAACTCTCATTCGGTCAATTGTACGTGGTTTTGTTCAATCAGTTTGGGAATGACATAGCTCGTATGCAGTCTGTCATTGCTGTCGCGCAGTCGGATAAAAAAGGGACTAAAACTTACCGAACAATTCGCGACCCCATCTTCCCCGGCATCCAGCACAGATCCAGGATAGCAAGGTCCCTGAGTATTTCTGTAGTAGCACTTGCCATCAGCCGGCCAGTAGACCAAGGTCTCGTCGGCACATTGTTGAGGTCTCACGCACATACCTTGTCGTTCACTAGAATTAGTAATGGGTTTCTTAGTAAGTTACTCTTGGGGTTTTTTGATTTTGCAATGTTCGTGATAGGAAAATACAGATGTTGGGACATATTGGTGATTTTGTGGAGATGTTGCTTATTATGGTGCAATTTAAATATGTAACTGGAAATCATATAATATTACTACATGCCCCTGCTTCGCATCACGGTTTTTTTTGTTTTTCAACTTGACAACACATCAAGATTTCTTTATTTTATGTAAATTGACTATTAATGTATTATGTATATAAACCTTTCGGAATAAATTCTCTAAATGATGGCTAAACCGCATCAAAATGTGTTGCGTGGTTTTGAAAAACAACGCGGTCACCGATAAATACACGAAAAGCGACTTTAATTTATAATATGTATAGAGTAGGTATAGATAAAACAATTCATCAAAAGGTGCTGTTAGTCATCGTAATATGAGTTTATTTGTTATTAATATTCTTCTCATGTAATTAAAACATACCAAGGATATGAATGAATAAGAATACACTCAATATTTACTCATCAAACACAATATCTGTACGGCCTACAAAATCTTTGAATCGTATTTTATTCGAATAATAATCCGTTCGATCTGAACTCGATACCAATATGTGTGGAAATGTTGGAAATAAGCCAGCAGATACTCTTTGTAATAGGTTTATTGCTACCCAAGAACTCCTTTTAATACCAATTTAATGCCTACGAAGATTAAGTCCAATTCTCATTACATCGCGGCAAGCCGTTACATACAAACTTAAGCACCACATCTAGGATTTAAAGAGGCTGCAATAACCTAGATAACAGTTATTTCTTAGAATATTATACTTAATTTAAATAGGAATGTTTAACATTGGTCTGCTTGAATATTTTATATTGTGACCACATAAACCTTTGTTCGTGGAAATAGATGGCCTTTTATGGTATGATAATGGTTTCCTAAAACCGCATGAAAAGCGATTGTGTTTTGAAATTATGTAAAGGAAGGTGGCATATTGATTATTGGAATATATGTGTATAGTTTATACATATTACGTATCGGGAAAAAAAACTTTGATTTTGAGAAAATTAACAGTTTTTTTTTACTGTCGATTAAAAGATTAAGGCTACGCGAGAAGTCACCGATGACGTGGACCGATCAAATTCAATCCGTAGTTGGCAGCTCTGTTATTGAATGCTCCAGACTGTCATCTTACAGACAACCAGATGGAGAGAAATTAGTCTGAGTTCTCACCGGGTGATGTGAAAAGTCAGCGATCGACTATAAATATAAATATGTATATTTTTACTGACACGGGACCTACAATCTGTTGTACTTGAGTGAGAAAATAGTCAATCACTAGTAGCTTCATTGTCGGCGATGAGACTGGTGCCTTAATGGGAGCCACAAACTACTCGTAGTACTTTTCCCAGTTCTTGTAAACATAATCAGCCTATAATGTTCCCAGTGCTGGGACACAGGCCTCCTCTCGGTGAGAGGGAGAGGGCCGTAATCCACCACACGGACTCAGTGCGGGTTGGTGATGTACTGATGTCACATGCCTTCGAATTTTTGGTTCTAGGACGTGCCGGTTTCCTTACGATGTTGTCCATCACCGTTTTGAAAGCAATGGTGATGTAATAATTCACACAAAGTAAAGCGCCTGTCGGGGTTCGAGCCTACGACCTGTTCTTGTGTTCTTGTAAGCTT
This sequence comes from Brachylomia viminalis, assembly GCA_937001585.2. NCBI lineage: Eukaryota > Metazoa > Arthropoda > Insecta > Lepidoptera > Noctuidae > Brachylomia > Brachylomia viminalis. Next base: position 21,315,258 of record OW443299.2, read on the forward strand.
GCTTGTAATTGTGTAGCCTCTGATGGAGCCAATAAACAAATAAATAAACTGAAAATTCCAATCGTAGGTTTTGCAACCGTAGATTGTGCTAAGGGATTACGTCGTAAACCTGCGGGCTTTTACGACATTCCACGGCAAGCTCGTATTTATCTAACCCTAAACTATCAAAGTAAAATTTATTTTAACTGTGTTTTGTTAGTGAAAGTCGTACAACAGTGTCCAGTTTGTTCTAACGACTTTAATGGCGTCCAGGTAGTAATACTGCTAAGGAAGTTAAAATAATGCGACAGCCCAGGGCTTAATAGGCCCAGATTTGTGTGTCAGTAATATATTTAATGAACTGCAATGAAAATTCAACTGTCAAGTGGAAAAGTTTTTATAAATTCAAAATCTCGGTAGATTAAGATCTTGGTGAGAACCTGTTTGAGACTTGTAAGGTTCATCGACTACAAAGTTAAAACTACGAGTTGGTACTACAGAAAAGTTCTTATGGAAAAAGGTTTCCAAAGAACTAAATATAAGAATGTTTCCAATACACCAACCATGGTGGTTCGTCACTTCACTCTTAGCAGAAATCTATGAAACTTAAGCCCGTTTTCACTAACGTTAGGTGACATCCAAATGAATACCTAAATAAAATCTGTTGGATTTTCAACGCTCGGCGAGAGTTGAAAATGCAAATGCAATAATATTAAAGAGTTCAGGTGTTTCCTAGTGTTGGCGAAATCGGACATCAAACGCCTTTGAACATCTACGTAATCGTGGATGTTCAAAGGCGTTGTTCAAATGTATAATAAATTATCCAACTTTTCAGCTTACAAGATGAGCCGTCAAGATGCTTACCTACCCTCTCTTGTTGAAAGACTCCTCGACTGGCGCGAAGTATTCCCCTGGCCTGCAAGGGCCGCGCTCGAAGAGTTTGTGGCAGGTATTGGTGTTAGGCAGTTGGGCTGTGCCTGGAGGACATTTGCACTCTGCGATGGTGCGACCACCCCAGCGGCCTGGACTTAGCTCTTGAGTGTCTGCACAAGGATGACCTTTCTGGAAACGGAAAAAATAATAAATAATGCATGAGTTAGAAGGTATAACGGTACGGGGCATGGTAATAAACGCCGGGATAACTTGTCTTAATTGCGCAAAATACATAGGTATATCTGTAATTCTAAAAACTCCGGTAATCTTTTCACATTTGCATACATACAGGGTTACTTGTAATTCGACGTATATCCGTCAGGAGCTGATAGGGGGGACAAAATGCAACAAATTGAACCTCCCATATGTATGGCCGAAATACAATATTTTGTAGCGTAAAATGCAAACATTGGTAAAATATTATTCTTACATCGCTCATTTTAATTATTTTGTTGACTTAAGTACTTTTAATTATGTTCTTAGCATAATTGAAGTGCTATAATAGATTTTCAATGGTACCTATTCAATATGTACTTAGTTTTTTTTTTATTTGGAATTAAATGTAAAATTTTGGGTAAATGACAAAAAACCCTTATAAAATTCAAATATCTCGAAAACTATTTTTCGGCCATATTTAGAGGGGGTTCAGTTTGTTTCATTTTGGCTCCTGTGCGTCCATACGTCGAATTACAAGTAACCCTGTATATGTACTATCGAGGAAGTTCATATCTATGCACCTTTAGGACTATTTTTCCCTGTAGCGCTCGGGCGCTAACAGTAACTAACGTAAAACAGATGCGGTCATCGTGTTCACGGGATTTTGTTCTAAAACTGCTTAGATATGAACTTCCTCGATAGTACATAGTCCCAGTTCTTGGCTTCCCAGAAGAACAAAAAAAAAGGGTTAAAAAACCATTGCATTTACAAAGGTTAATTTTATGGTGTTTGAGTGGTTTTCAGATAGCAATATAATAAGTATTAACAAAGTGAATTACGACAAGCCTCAATTTAGAAGCCTCCACGGTTATGATGAACCTTTGTATGTAAACATACCAGATTATACCATTCAACACCCAAAATCCCCTCGCGATAAAAAATTTTGTCGGTTATAAAAAAAAATTCGCTGTTCCATACATTTTGGCCGCGTAGGTATTGCACTTTTCTATGAAACGGGTGATTTTTTTTTTAGAAAACTTGCCAAAATTGTCTACGTTATGGGGTATTGAATCATGTGCTGAATGAATGGTTACCGTTTTTGCGTCGATGGTGATGAATGAATGGTTTGTACAGTTTGCACGTCGATGGGGATGAATGAATGGTTTGTACAGTTTGGGCGTAGATGTCCCTGCCACCTATATAAGGTAATATTTTAAGCTCCTCGTGTCGTCTCAACTTGGTGTTAACCTGTAAACCTTACTGTATTACCTGGACAATAAAATATTAGTACCTACATTACTGCAGCGGCCAGCAAAAGAGGCATTGATGGAAGAACTTGTAAATGTGGGCCGAGGCGAAGGCGAGGCACACATACGTAAGTCCATCAATGCATAGTTGTGGCCAAGGCTTGTATAGTACTTTTCTCATATAATGCGCGGAAATTAAAATACAATTACTTTTCAAAATCAATGACGAACAACGAACAACAATAATTTGCAAGCCAGTTTGAAATTTAAATAAAACCTTTGAAAGTTACCTCCTTGGTTGTGCCATGTTTTCGAGTAAAAGATCGTTCCATTTTTAAATTACACGGCAGATATAATTATGAGTTTACTATGTAATATATTTGGCCGCGAAACCACGACAGATATAGATTTTCATACAACTTTTGCCGGCCGCTGCTCGCATGTATTTGGCCAGTACAATAATTTCGATTTATCTCGAAGAAGTTTGTCAAAACAATGCTCTTTCCAAGCATGTTTGAGAATAATCTATTTCTATGTAGCCTTTTTTTTTTGATGGTGGAAAATCATCAAATAACTTCTCCCGCTCTGGGCTAAAACCCACCCGTGTACCTTCAGTTGCCTGTGCCAGGGGCCACGGTGACCCTTTCAGACTTTCCCGCAACCCAGGCAGGCATTGGCCCTAGCGGACCTCGTCATTGGTGCTGACATCTCTTTGAGGCGCGCGTGAAACGCAACGCGCCGTCGACCCGGGCCTGGTCCTTATCGGACGGCGAGTTACCCATTGCTCACCGTCCGCAAGCCCGTGCCTATGGTGGCCGGGAATCGGCTTGGGATTCGCGACACCCGGGGCGTCTCCTGCGGCGGCTAGGGGCGTGAGGGCGTGAATTTTGCCTCTTCCTCACGCGTTCCGCCTCCTCCTTCGCGAGCATTACTGCTTCGCAGAAGGAGGTGATGGCTTCCCATGCCCTCTCGCTCCGTACCATGGCCTGGACTAGGGCCGGACGTGAGAGATCGCCACCGCCAATCGCCTGTACGAGGCCAAGTCGGGCAGACCTCCGCTGTATGCTCCACCGTGTCCTCCGGGCGATCCACACAATGGTGACACCCGGGCGTTTCCTCCCGCCTTATCCGGAACAGGACCCTCCCGAAACAACCGTGTCCGGTGAAGACCTGCGTCAGGCGGAAGGTGAGGACGCCGTGGTGCCTCTCTAGCCACTCCTCGAAGAGGGGACTTAGCGTGCCTATTTGTGGCGTGCCCAATTTCTATGTAGCCTAGGCTCAAAGGTTAAAGTAAAAAAAATTAAAAAAAGCAATTAAATTTTTCAACTTTAATTGCCACCTCCGTGTCAAAATATGATTTATGCTTTTTTTTTTTTTTATCTGCTGTTCCTTTGAACAGCAGATAAAATAATACGAAAACAATAAAGAGATTCAATCTCACACTAAAATCAACAAATTCGTGAGTAGACATGTGTTACAATGTTTATAATCTTAATTTATTTCGCAAGCCCTTTGTTTCCAACAGCCACTAAGCTTATCCAACCCACGAACAATAAGTATGAAAACCTGTTATTTATTATCATGAATCACGAAAGTTATTCGTTTATACTTAATTTGCATGCTAGTAATTAGTCAAAAAACGTTAATAGTGTTTGACTGGAGCAAAAACCCGTTAACTACAAGGTTAGAGTAATTTAATTTTTACACAAAAACAATACGAGTGGTACAGTCAGGAACAAAAGTGAGAAGACAGAAGATGACTAAAATGTATGAAGTGGGCTGAACGGCCTAATCTTGCAGAGTTGACTCCGTGTTGGATCTAAAATAATATCATCGGTGATATGGTTAATAGGCTCCTTGGAATTACAAGATTGCCACTAAGAAGGTGGAACGCCCGAGACGTGCAGCAGAGGTGTGGTGGTATGTACTATTCTTCACAAAAGGTGACCGAACCTTGCTGAAGAACTGTAAACCCAACTCACTCCTGAGCCACGTGTACAACCTGTTGTCGAGGGTCGAACCTCGCCAGATGACATGACCAGTTCCAGCCTCCTGACCAAGCTAGTTTTCAGAAGGCTTCAGTAACGTGAACCAATATACTAATCAGTATTAAATCCATGCTGATCGGTAAGTTGGACAGAATACTGCACAAGCAGTCCCCTAAACACTTTTTACTGACAAGTTAACCACCAAAGTATCAATTATCTAGTAACGATGGTGACAGCAGCCCCATTTTAACTTAACCGACTTATGATCTACGTGGGAAAACTAATCGGTAACCAGTTATTGCCAGCAATTTGTTCCGACATGACAGTTTGATGTATCTGTGTCAGCTTTTTGTAACTTGAAAACAGTTGTTGCTTTACAAATGCGTTTGCAACTTTTTGTTGGAATCTTTTTTTTTAATTCTTTGCTTTTTTCTATATAACTGGTATTTCTGATTACCCCTCCAACTAGGCTTAATATGGTATCGAAATCACGACTTTCTACACGCAGTTCGTTGGACCATTCCAGCTCATTGTTATGCAGGAGAGCAGAGGGTAAGTTCCCGTATTTTTAAGAATGTTCGCATTCCAATCTCAGTCTCAATCTGTCCAAGATACCTCTAATTTCCCTACATTTTTGTTAAGTTTTTGACAATGATTGTCAATAAGATGAGACCGCGACTAGATTTTGAACGGTTTTAATTACGGGATTAATGATAAGATACCTGCTAACAACATACACTGGGTTCTAATTTGAAGTGGATTGGACGTTGAAGTCTTTTAAACTAATAACACTAGTAATTTGAAACTTCTTAATATTATTTCTAGCTCTATTGGGCGGAAAGTTCGGAGTAGTCGAAGTAGGTTAAGTACCTACTAGAAAGGACCCGTATAAAGTTCAGTCGATACGCGCCATGGGGGTACCCGTGACGCGTGTCCACTGAACTTTGTCTGATCTCTTGAACGTACAATATTCATCATCGTTGTTAGAATTGCCTGAGTACTTAAAAAAAGGTACCATGTAATGTTCTACACATAGATATCCGTGGTTCTACACAACAACACCTTATGCAATATAATTTTTTGTCAAGTCATAAAATATTTAATGGCCCAAATTCTTTATTTTACACGCTAATTATGAATATTTAAACCAAAATATGTGGAATTAATTACTATTTTTTGAGCGTCTGAAATTACTTACAGTAAATTAAAACTAATTTAACAACATAATTCAGCAATTATCTTCATTACGTTGGCAATAATTATCATCCGCATATTTGAACCAAAATATTTGACATAACTTCTTTCAGTTATTTTATCAGAAGATATCATGTAGCTTTATTATTTATTGAACTGTCATTAATTACATTCCGTAACAGTCGCGTCGTCGGCTTCCTTTATCAAATCAAATATATGCACAAAATTTAAAGTAATAAATTTATTATTTCTTATATTCCTAATACAGAAACCATATTGCACAACATTGTACATTATATAAATGGTAAAGAAATACATAATATCATTACACTATAAATCAATAATGTCAGAACTGGTCAATGTAACTTTATTTACGACAAATGTCAAGTAGCACAACGCTTAGACAACTGAGAAAGATGTAGCTGTATCAAATGTGGGACATATAATTAATCTGAGCTGAATGCACATTATTATGTTTATATTGCGGAGCAGAACCAACTGCAGTAGCAGTGACCTTTATGGCGGTGATCAATAGAGCCTGTGTTGCTGTTCACATCCTTTCATGTTCTCATCATTCATCGGAGAATTAAAAGGCGCACGTGCTGCTTTTTCGGCATCACCACCATTCAATTATAAGATTCACTTGTTCTTTTCAGTTCCTAGCTTTCGCTATCCACAACTCTACGCTGCCGTCTTACCTGAAACTCTTTATGTTGCATTTTAAATTTAACACCAGTTCAGTTCAGTTTCTCCAGTTTATTCATGATTAACAGTTTATGGATACCACCAAACTACTACCACACCTTCCTCACTTACTTCACCACTACATCGTTCACACACATTCCTCTATTTCTCCACTCATATTAACACACAAGCCCATATCCATACCTCATATCTTCAAACTCACCAGCAAACCCTAGCATTATCTAATGGTACTTATTAAGACGAATCCTTTATCTACAAAAATCAATGCCACTTTTCGTTGTAATTTTATAACTCAAGAACGGATGGACCGATTTTGCTAATTATTTTTTTAGAATATTCCTTGAAGTACGAGGATGGTTCATACGGAGAGAAAATTAAAAAAAAAAAACATGTTAGGCGGTACGAAGTTCGCGGGGTCAGCTAGTTATATATAGTAGTGACACATAAATGGCCTAAGATAAATATTAGAATAAGTATCAATAGCCGAAAATTATCCCCTGAGATACAGGTTCCCGCCTAGTTCAGGAGGTAGGGTCAATACTCTGCCTGCCGGGGTTGCGGGAAAGTCCGAAAGGGTAACCGTGGCCAATGGCAGAGGCAACTGAAGTAACACGGGTGGGTTTTAGTCAGTAAGAGTCTGACATGCCCTCCCGCTCCGGCCAGAGCGGAAGCAGTTATTTGATGATTTCCCGAACTCAAAAAAAAAGGGTCAATACTCTGTGCACCATTAAGTTCACCGCCAAAATGTTGAAATACTTGTCATGTACTATGTCTATTGTCTACTTACTGTCTATTTTAAAATTGTAACTATTAATGGTGAGAATAAACTATTTGTATTATTATTATTATCCGTTCACAGTGAGACGTTATCAGCCAACAGAAGGACGGTAAAATTCTTATCTTTAAGGTCTATTTCATCATCATTCCGTTTTCTAACGTCAGCCGGACTATTAAAACCACACTAAGACTTTCCATAACTAGTACAATAATTATATCCTCTTCTACCAGAAGTCACGTTCGAGTCAAGTGTCGCCATTACTGCTTACACGCCATTACATTTACTAATGGCAAGAATAGCGTGAAGACCTGACGGTTGTATACATTAAACTTGATTACCGTAAAAGTGATATAATCTACGTGTAATATTAGACTTGGTCTGACGTATGAGCAATAACTCCTAGCTCGTAATGAGCGGCTTTGAGCTGCCAGCCTTCGTTTAAAGGTTTATGATACTTTCCTATATATCTATCAACCCAACTACTTACGTCCGATACACACGGATGGTAAATTGTTGTCCTTTTTTCTTAAGGAAACAACACGACTTCACACTCCTGTAGCTCCTTGTTCTTCGTCGTATCAAGCTAGTGCAATTTTTTTAACAAAATCTATTGAATTTGATCCAAAATTCGAAAAGCTTTACACCAATGCGTTTAGGATTGTGGTGGGGCTGCCTCGGTTCTGCAGCGCCTCGGGCATGTTCGCGGAGGAGTGCACCGCCTGTTTCCAGGCGACTATGCGCAGGCGGAGCATCTCTCTGGTGCTCAGAGTGCGGGCCAGCGCCAACGCAACCCTGGCGATGATTGCTGACAGGCTGGACTGCCCCTGCATATGCTGCGTATGCTGCATTGCTGCAGCAAGCATGTTCCGGCAAGGCTGTTTGTTAGGTTTTATGATTCCTTGATTGTGTCTTTGTATGTATTAAAGTAGCGTAATTTTATAATTTGAATTTTTAATGCTCTTATTTTATTTTGAATTTTTGACATTTATTATGAATTTCATTATTTTATTCTATTAATGGTGTGATATGTTTTGTAAACTGTCTTATATGGGTCTAGATACCCGAAATAAATGAATTTTATTATTTATTTTTTATTGTCAGTAGCAGCATAATATAGATCATCGTTGATAATGGAGTTGTTATCATCATCCTTGTTTACTCACTTTTGCAATACTACAAACAACTATATCTATAATTGTAACAATACGAATGCTCAATCTTGTCATATATTTGTTCCACTCAAATGTAATCATTTATTTTCTCTATTTTTAGTTTTAACCTGTTTACACTATTGTATTATGAATGCTCAACGTTGACATGCAATAATAATTTATTTTCAAAATTTTTATTATTATCGTATTATTCCCAGTTATATGTGAATGCTGTGGCTTCCTGAAATTGAAGGAGCACACGGAAAAGAACCTACTTTGTTATTGTGATTTATATTATATAAGTGTGTTCTGTGCTGGTGATCCCCAAATAAATAAACTCCAAGTAAATTCTGCTTCAAGATCGACTCTCCCAGCTGGAACCCTTTGTTCATCACTTGCTATTGTACTCCCTTATATAATTGACGTAAACCCAGTACATCAAATGTATTTGTGTGTTCTTCCGCATACACTCAATAAACATCCTTTATTATATTCTCTGAACGCATCCAAATCGTTGGATAACTTGCCTCATGACCCTTGAACTAGCTAGGGAAACTCGTAACCTATGCCAAACACCACAAATTATTTAAAACTTTAACATCTAAACAGCAAGGTATATTTTTGTAAAGCAGGCTTTAGTGGCCAAAGTTTGGCGTCATTTAAATAAACTGAATTATACAAATTTCATATTATAAATTATATAGTGTGAAATTATGCAGGCGACTTCGATTCGAGTGAGAAGTGGGTATGCATGTCATGTGACGCCATAACCTAAATATTAACTGGCACTTTCTCCGACCGATTTATGGAGGTTGTGGCTTTATGAGTCACTTGCATTACTAACTTAATCTTAGCCTTAGTGGATGTGTTCTACTTTTGAATAATAATGCCAGTTCACACGTAGGACTAAGCAATAAGCACGTAGGCCCAATTCTTTTGGCTTTTAACCCTTGTGTAAAATACCATAAGCCAGTGATTTCTCCTTTTCCCTTCGTAAATGATCCTTATGAAGATAAACATCTACATATGAAAGTCAAAAACTACTGACCGCTACGACCTTTATCAAGTACCTATCACAAAGTTCAAACTCTGATAACGGCATTGAACAAAATCCAATCCCAAAAGATTAATTAGATTAATCATTCGTGTCCAACAAACAATTACCTATAAGAAATAAATAGAAGTCTAGTAAGTCAAACCACTTGAACAAGATATCGCTTAATAACGGAAGAAGCTTAAATTCTTGGAACTAATACTTATAGATGTCTAGCTTTTACGAAATCGTCTGAGTCTAATTGGATAAGCGGCGCTTAGAAGTGGCGCCATCGATAAATTCGGTTTAATGAATACAAAGTAAATGGTAGCGCTCTCCAACATTTTGATTGAGTTTGATTTTTTTCTACTTTGTGCTGTTCGTTTCGTAAGATGAGCCAGATTCATAAAATGGAAAAATTATTTTTCCAACATAGAGGAAAAAAAGACAATTTGGAAAATTACAGAACTGACCAGCACATGGCTTCGCAAAAAAAGGTGTTACCTCCATTGGTAAGAAGACTATTCTTCGTGTATTCGGAAATTGGGAACTCATAGTATCATTGTGATTCTATAATTAAATTTAAGCCCGATCAACCATTGTACCTACGTATTCTGATTCTGATTTTATGACATAGGTACGTCCGGCCTGAGATTGTCTGACAGAGATAAGACCGCCCATTGTACTTTTCAATCACTTATTCAATATCATGGGTATCTCACTTAGCCATAGCGTACAATATAGATGTATCTATCTATCCATCTAACAGGATAAGGATAACCTCTCACACTTAAAGGCTAAAGCAAATTGGGGCGGAACGCACCGCGCTTTTTGTATGAAAATGCGTTGCGACTTGCGAGCATTGTGTTCATGTGCACTTGGCTTTACTGTCCTTTTTGTCACGCGACCTAGCATCATCTAGCGAAAGTCCATTATCCTGCTAACTACAAATTACTGTCAAACCCGTCATCTCATGTCTGACAGGCGGTAATTATATAATGGGAAATTGTTACTGTGACCCAGAAACACGTTATGTAACGCACATTATGGCTAATTAAATGTTATTAGTCAAATTACTGACCAAAGTGTAGTACATAATGATGAGGGAGAATATAAGTTTCTTTTTAAACAGGTCAGGGTGAAACTTGGTGCCATAAACTGCACTCACTTGTAAGATGTTCCTAAAATTTTGTGTAACAGACAAGCTTAAGGCGGGGTGTTATCTCAATATTCCCAAAAATTGGTTTCTTAGAACGTCGAGTATGACGTAATGTATTAAAAATAAGTAACGCGAAAAATACAGTGAACAGAGAAGGGTATAAAGAAGAATTTAAACCGAACAGAATAATAAATAATAGTTTGATATTCCCAATAAAAAATTGGGAAGTTGTAGCACAAAAATAAACTTTGACGTCGAAGATCTCTGTATTTCCAGCGATAACAACAGTTTTTTTTTTAAGAATTTAGTAGGTTTTCCATTTTTTTAAAACTTTAACCAAACCATTATTTAATTTTATGTCTATATTTTAAATAATCTAAAGAAAAGCAGTAAAATAAATGCCCATTCGCAGCTTACGTCACATTTCAACACAAATATCATTTTCAATTTTCAATCTTATTGACGCTCCATAGTGGTGACAATAGCTTACGCGGTCATACTTTAGTCGTCGGGCAGCGCTCGACTTGGATGGTTGGCACCGGACGCTCTGTGCATAATTCGATTGTAGTTTTCAAGTAATTTATGACTGAAAACAGTGTGTGAATTGAACTAAAGTTCTGTGGCGGACTACTAAGGCTACTCACTGCCTAATATTGAAGTGAAAATTCAGTCTCAGTGGAAATATGGGCAATAAAAATAAAATGTTGCGAAAGAGTTTTACAAGAAAAAGACGAAAAACTCGAAAAAATTATGGAATGTTTGGGTAAGTAGGATGATTACGGTATTGTATCATAATAACATTTGAAATTTGTATTTAGTTTAGTATACTTACGAAACTGTATAAATCTATAGAAACGGTATTGACAATTTCTACAAACATTTTGCTAAATCCAAAAACAAATAGGTGCACTCTATTTTGATGTCTATAGAATGCATATTTGAATGCGCCTAGTGCAAACGTCTCTGGTCGAAGCAACCATCGAGGCGATAGCCATATTGCAATAGTAGGTATAAGTAACAAAAACAAACTTGCAGATAAATCAGAGTGCGTTCGTAATTATTATAATAATATAAATATTGCACTAGTTATATAAAAAGCATTTTGATTCTTTTGTAAGATTATTTTTATAATATTTATTGAGTCATTAGACCAGTGCCGATAATTTTTGAAAACGAAAAAAGTCACAGTAGGCTGAAACCCATTGGAAAAGAAAGAGAATATAACAAAAATGAAAGGAAAAATAATTTACGGGCGATCCGAGGTCGGGAAGTGGGGGTTATCTCGATTTCCGGCAAAACTACAAGTCATGTGGAAAAAAAGTGTAACAGCAAAGTTGTAGGTAATAAAAAGATCTACAACTTTTGTATTCACACTTTTTTCAAGTAACCTCAAAATATATGTGAAAAATTCAATTCATGTGAAAAATTCAAATTTGACAACAAACAATTTATGTGAAAAATTCAAATTTGCCGGAAATGGAGATAAACCGCTTTTTACCCTTAAACCCCCACTTCCCGACCTCGGATCGCCCGTAAATTATTTTTCCTTTCATTTTTGTTATATTCTCTTTCTTTTCCAATGGGTTTCAGCCTACTGTGACTTTTTTCGTTTTCAAAAATTATCGGCACTGGTCTAATGACTCAATAAATATTATAAAAATAATCTTACAAAAGAATCAAAATGCTTTATATACTCGTATAACTAGTGTGCAGTATTTATATTAATATAATAATTACGAACGCACTCTGATTTATCTGCAAGTTTGTTTTTGTTACTTATACCTACTATTGCAATATGGCTATCGCCTCGATGGTTGCTTCGACCAGAGACGTTTGCACTAGGCGCATTCAAGTATGCATTCTATAGACATCAAAATAGAGTGCACCTATTGTTTTTGGATTTAGCAAAATGTTTGTAGAAATTGTCAATGCCGTTTCTATAGATTTATACAGTTTCGTAAGTAAACTAAACTAAATACAAATTTCAAATGTTATGATACAACACCGTAATCATCCTACTTACCCAAACATTCCATCATTTTTTCGAGTTTTTCGTCTTTTTCTTGTAAAACTCTTTCGCAACATTTTATTTTTATTGCCCATATTTCCACTGAGACTGAATTTTCACTTCAATATTAGGCAGTGAGTAGCCTTAGTAGTCCGCCACAGAACTTTAGTTCAATTCACGCACTGTTTTACCAATTTTAGCAAATACCAACTAATATTCAGCCAGCAGCAGCTTCCATTCCCGTGGATGATCCCTCTATCGTCTAAATTTTTCAGAATTCTAGCTTCCGTCCCGGCTCCGCATTTTATTAGAAACATTATGGCATTTGTCACTTTGGAGCTGTGATATTATTGCATTTATTTAGAGTTTATGTGATTTTTAAGTGGTCCGAGGGCCTTTATGTTGGTTTTGTTTTCTATTTTTTTACCGCACCCACTAAGTACCTATCTAAAACACAAACATTAGTTTGAAATGGCATAACTACCCATTTAATTAACCCTTCCATCCCTGATACTGACTTACACCCGAAAAGCATAACTCTCCTTCTAGAGCAGTCGGGTAAAATTCGGAATGTTTATATTTGACCTGTTTATCATGTACTGTAATAAAAATAAACAGTAGTGATGTTTTTTTTTAAATTGTTATGTGTAATTATTTATTGTATCATATTATGAACCGACACTGTAATTACATCGAATTTTAGAACGCACGTCATAAGTAAGTATATTCAACAGAAAACATCTGATTTCCTTACGTATACTATGCAACTTTCCTTGAGCACACAAACGCCCGTGTTAGCGTTTGCGAGTGTGTGCATAATTACCGTAAAACGCGCAGATGCGGTTGTGTGAGTGCGGTAATAGCGATTAAAATCGTAGTCGGTCCGCGTCTTAAAGGCAAACATGGGCGACGCGACAGCGCGACATGCGACGCGACTCTATTAAACCAATTTCTATGAAAATTTCATGGAAATTGTTCTACCAGAATCGCGTCGCCGTCGCACCATAGCATCGCGCCTGTCTGCACGAGCCTTAAGTTATTACTTGATTTAACCTAAATTTTAGTCATAATCATCTTATAATGTTCTCACTGCTGGGTCACAGGCCTCCTCTCGGTGAGAGGGAGTGGGCCGTGATCCACCACGTGGGCCCAGTGCGGGTTGGTAGATGTCACATGTCTTCGATTTTTTGGTTCTAGGACATGCCGGTTTCATCACGATGTTTTCCGTCACCGAAAAAAAAATTAAGTTTCTACTAATTAAAACGATAGAGTTTATATGTTTTCTAGAGGTTCTCTCTTGACAATTTTTGATATTTCCAGCCAAATAAGAAAGCAAATAGGTATTGTTGAATCCAAACCAACATAATATACATGACGACACTACTCATCTCAGCTAGAAAATCACGATTTTGAAGAGTCGTGACCGTACGGACAAACCGTATATTATTTGCAAAATATGCACATGTGAATAATGGCCGATTTCATAATCATTCCTATGGCCTTGAGGAAGTCGTATGTTACACAGAAAACACACAGCATTTTGAATTTTTTGAAATATAGAAGCATTTAGCACCGTTTACCTAACTCTTTGTTATGACTAAGGAACAACTTTCTTCGCTTTTGGTAGACATGATCGTCATTCGACACAGAAAGATGAATAAGTGTGACATTGATAATAATTCGACTATCGATGACGTAGGCAGGAAAACATACCCACGGAATAAAAATGTCGATGTTAGAACATGCGTAGATCACCCAAAAGTAGCCAAACAGGTTGAAGAAGATGCGTAACCTTGATGAGGAAGAAGTTAGAAAGTAATAGCAAAGAGTAAGTGAGCTAAATTAAGATCGAGTCGGATAAGTATTGCATCCTACCGTGAACAAACATACTTTAAGGAAGAAGAGGACGCTAACTAAGAATAAATCCTGCAGCATTAGCAACATGGCTATCGTAAAAGAAAACATGATCAGCCCATAGTGTTCTCAATACTGAAGCTCAGGGTTCCTCTCTGTGAGACAGGATGGTCATAATCCACCACGCTCAAACGCAAAACTTGAATGATGCTAAAGCTCACACAAACACGTGACAGTGTGGTATTAAGAGCGTTTATACCTTATGAGTGGCAACGTCACAATTTAGTGTCATATTTCGTGGTTTTCAATTTTTATCATTTAATCGGAGCTATATTTTAAAAATCTGTTTAATTAACTTTTTAGAATTATGTGAAAACTGTGTAAAAGGTAAGAAATCGTTGCGTTTACAGTTCTATTTATATGCAAATAATACATTGGAAACTTGCAGGGCGTTATTTTCATTGTAAAATACTAAAATAACTGTAAGCATTACGGCTACTTACTTTTTTAAAATTTTCACGTAATTCTAGAAAGTTAATTAAACAGATTTTTAAAATATAGCTCCGAATAAATGATAAAAATTTAAAACCACGAAATATGACACTAAATTGCGACGTTGCCACTCATAAGGTAAGAACGCTTTTAATAGCCAAACAAACTGCAATATAGTCAACGTTCATCGAATCATTAGATTTTCACGCCGATCGGTTTCGTATGACATTCGGTTCCAAATGTTAAATGATTCCGATTGCCGTTACGTGATTATTATGCCAGTTTCGATACTGTACAGGCGTAAAGCGGTGAAGCCGACAGACCATTACGTTGTCCAAAAACCAAAAGGGATTGTTAATTTGGAATTCTCATTATCCAGGAATCATAATGTTGCCAGAACTGCTTGTACTATTATGTATTCTGTGCCACAACAGAACATTTTGTTTAATTCTAAATTCGGCTATACAGGGTTATTGGTAATATGTCGGCAATCCTTTATGAGGATGTAGGGGGGTTTATTTGCAACCAAATGACTCCTATGCAAATGTCAACCATTTTCCAGTAATTTAATATTTTATCTATTTTTTTAAGATAATATCTGTTAACTTATTGTATCTCGTGGGATAGTTGAGAAACTTCTCAGTCGATAAAGTATATCCATATTTTTTGCAGAAATCAACCATTTTAGTCAAATAACCTGCTCAAAATGACCACTGAAAATACGAGTGCTGGTCACCACCGATGCACTGATGGACTTAGGTGCACCTCTGCTTTACCCATCGGGAACTACAAGCGTGATGTTATGTTATATTATATCGTAATGTCGACCCCTTATAAGTTCAAGGAAGAGGTGAATACTGACTAGGTAAACTTTTTTCCGAACAATTGTTGCACCTTTTTGACTGAGACGAAACATTCTCAAAAGCCTCTACACAACGTCTTCAAAATCTCCAAATCTTTAATTTACGACTTCGTCTTAACAACAATGGGTGTTAAACATTGTTATTCCGGTTTGGCGAGGTTTCGACTGTATTTGTGAAAGACCGTGACCGATCGATCTTGTTATGCCACACACTGACCCACTCGCGCTATATTCGTACATTTCGTAATTTCACAATGATTCGTCAGTAGTTATTGATTAATTGATTCTGCATTTGGCCTTGAGTTTTTAGCGAAGTAAAAAATGGAGTTGGCGCCAGTAGGATTTTTTTTTGCCATTTTTAGGAGTCTCCTTTCTGATAGAGCAAGAACCCATGAACCCCAGACCTTCGTTATTTTATAAAAGCTGAAAGTTTGTCAGCGCACGCTCCCAACACAGGTACGAACGATGGGCTATTATGAAGTTTGGGTTACCGTGGCTTTGGCAGGTAAACGGTACTAAAGGTGTGTAAAATACCGATCTAAATTCGTTAAACAATAAAGTGTGATTTTTTTGTTATTACCTTCAGGATATTATTAAAAATCACGTCATTCATTGCCAGACACTTAACATCGTGGCAACCCCTTGTCAGACACCCTTAATGTTCATGAAATTATAATTCTACTTGCGCTTACGCTAAAAGCTGATTTTTATACAATAATACTTGGGTAATAGTTAGATGATGTTTCCTCATTAGCCAGACATTTTTGATAGTTCCAACCCCTTGCCAGACAAGCATGTAGTTGTAGGGTAGCCGTAGGAACCAGCGCGAGGCTGTACATATATGAGTGGGTGCGAGGAGTGAGATGGCAAGTTAGGTCTATCCAAACGTTCATACCTGTGTTGGGAGCATGCGCTGACAAACTTTCAGCTTTTATAAAATAACGAAGGTCTGGGGTTCACGGGCTCTTAGACTATGACGTGTAATTTGCCAATTTGTTATTGTGTAAGTTCACATATTAAAGAACTCATCACAATGAACACATCATCATCTTCATATTCTATTCTATCATTCTCATCCTTATTAAAGGGGATTTATTTTCTTAAATACATCTGTATTAGCCATCACCTCAACATTCACTTCCACGGTACGAATTGACACAAGACATGATTGATTATTTGGCCCCGAACAAAGTTCAAACGTAAATTCATCAAAACATGTTTAAATCAGTCTTTGGAACTCTATTAGAATTCCAGGTAGGTTGTAAGAGCTGTATGTTCATTGTCTAGCTTCATAGTTTGTCAGGTTCCAGTTAATCATAGATGAACGGTGGCAGAGACGTATGTATTTAGAGAGAGGTTCAAGCGATCTTGTATTGTTTAAGCATTTTATCATTTAAGCCAAAAGCTCACTATTCCAAGTGTCACCACGTCAACCGGTCCTGTGCTTCTCGCCTCCAGTTGATTCACGCGACCTACACCCAGCCCTGGGGTAGAGCGAGAGGAGCGGTCGCTCTAAGCGTCAAATGGCAAGGGGCGCCAAAAGCCAAAATAAATGCGAAAAACAATTAACACCAAATACTAATTTTATTATATAGCAGTACCTAATAGCTTTCTTAATGTTAAAGAAGCAGGAGTATACTAATTAGAGCTTTAATTTAATTTAAATTCAATATGTTGATTTTTGCTTTGAATGTCTTTGCTATTGACTTACTGATTATTTAATTATTAGTTTAACATAAAACCGAAGTAGAATTTACATAAAGTGAAAGCGTCCACTAAAGGGCGCCGAAAGACAATCTCGCCAAAAGACTCTGATCAAGGGCTAGGGCCGGCGCTGGCTGCACCAGCCGATCTACCCTGTAAAAATCTCACCGTAAAAACATAAAGTGAGCTGTCAACAGTATCAATCTCCGGCATTAGGTGGAATGACAGCTTACTTCAAGCTCAGATTACCTTAGTTTTCATAGTGAGTTTCCTTTACAGAATAGACCAGCACGTCATCATTCCACCTTATAGACCCCCCTGCCCCAAAAGGCTATGGAATCTACAAAATAGTCTGCCAATAAAATCTCAACTTTCAAACTTTAAAGGAAACTATCCATCCTATCCAGTACACATATTCCATTAAATGTGTGCCATGTCCTGCCAACTGTCACATAGTCCATTAATCAGCACACTACGCAATACGGACATGTCGAACGACCAGCATTTATACGATTTTATCTCGAACGACTATAAATGTCTAGACTGTTTAATCAGGTAACTCCTTGAAGTGGTGACACTGAAGTGCAGTAGTACTCTAATTAATTATGACACAATGATAAACACGCAATTAATGCGACTGCGTTGCAATATTACATAATCAGCCTAAATTTATAATGTCCCCAGTGCCAGTCTAGGAATAAAGCCTACGCATTCCGGGAGCGTTGGCAGACGACATTTGTCTTCGACTTTTTGGTTCTAGTGCAAATTGCCTGTCTGAAGGTCTGAACTCAAACCCATAACTCTACCACTGACTTGATGGAATTACATGCCAAGACTATTAGACGTGATTTTCCGAATTCAGTACCCATCATTCAGTATGGGCTGTAAACACTGTCGCTTAAAAGGTCGCTTAGCAAATAGGAAGAAATAATGACACTTTACGGAAGATCTATCCAGCCAACCACAGAAGGCAGTACGGTATACGATTACTTACCTCATTATATTACACAACACTGTCAGCCATATAATGTCAAGTTCAATATCAATATACATCCTCCGCCGCATTCAATCCATTTTCTGCAGGCGATGCGCCAAATTGACACAACGGGACTATTGTATGGGAATATTACCACAGAGCAGCTTAATTGTTTATTCAACAGAGGCACTAAAAGCTCCACGTGTTTCGTCACTACGATATATTCCCAAAACTAAGTCGTTTTAACATAAGCGAGATGTCTTGAGGTCATAGCACTGCTGGTGAGGTTGCGCAATGACAAACTGAGTACACGGAGTAGGTGGGATCAAAAGTCCCGTAGAGTCGTATCAAGATAATGTCATACGGTGCATGAGTTTTGGCAGTTTGTTGCACCCCAACCTTTTTTTTTTAGATAAAACATTAAGAAGCTACGGTAGTTATTGTGTGTAGTTCAAAAACAAAGGTTTTCAATTGGTTTGATACTCAAAACATCAATTATAGTAACCGACAACCTAATAAAGATTGCCTATAGACCTCGCAAGTGATTGCTTAGGCAAATGTTTTTGTCTATCCTCTTGTCTTCTTCCTTAGCCACTTCTAAGAAGCCCACGGGAATAAAATGGGTTCCCGTTGCCTTTTTTACCGGGAATATACAGTACAATCACAAAAAAATCTAAGAGGCAACCTTCTGTACTTCTTCATTATGTGTCAAGAACTAGCATTTCATACGGTACTCTACGGTTTCAAATTCTTACACATTTTGGTAAATTATCGGTCATTAAAATCTTGGGAGGTATAGTTAAAAAACTATTAAGGTTTGAATACCGTTTCTCTTTTGCTAAGCGATCTTAGTTTTTTTCATAGGACAATGAATAAGACTGACCTGTAGCTGTGGAGCAAGTGTGTCGAAACATTAAATGTTAAGTCGTGTCGTGTCTAATACCTTTTGTAGATACAAATGTAAGATTTCAGTCACACTGTAGCGTCCGGTGCCATGTTGGGAATTTGGGATTGAGGATCCCTAAAATCGAGGTGACTGCGACTGTTTGACAGTTCATTGCCGGTGAACTTCTTCAACTTGATCGACTATCCGTTGATTATTGAAGCTTAAATGTCTTGTCAGGTGTTCAATTTAAAAAAACAAAGCGTAGAAAATACCTACCTACAGAAAATTTTCCAAAGTTTTTACTAACCTTATAAATGGTGTAACATTTCCCGTCCTTAGGCCAGTACAGCATGAGCCATCCTCTGGGTAATGCTGCGCAAGGATTCCTCTTCACATCAGCCCATGGTGGTGGTAGCACTGCGGCCTGAGAGCCACACAGCAATGCTGCCAACCACACCCACGCCGCCATTTTACACCACTCCAAATTCAATTTGAACACTTTTTAACTTTTCATTTTTTATCACTGGCAGATACAGTTCTTTTCTTCATTCAACCTATTTTTCATTGTAGGTTTTTATCACTAACACTTTTTTACAGTTAGACATTGTTTTTCCATTATTTAATCTTAACTGTAGTTAGTCTAAGTTTAGTAAGACAAAAAGACAGTTATTGTTAATAATCACTGAAGCTTTTAAGTAATAAGAAAAACATGAACGGTTCACTTAATTAATGAACATTGTGACGAAACATTTTAACAAGCACATTTTTTTTGTTTTACAGCAAGTATTAAGTCAGTTACACAGACTATTGTGCTTTTTTCACATAGTCAAAGATAATGGCTATAAAAACAAAATGAGATTCGATTAGATACACACATTAGCATACTCCTGATTGCTCTCAAGACACTCAAATCAATCTGCCTAGCTAACTTTGTTGAGGAATGCTTCCAGTCTAACCGGATGCAGCTGAATACCAATATTATAATACATGGAGCGACTGCCTATCTGACCTCCACAAGCCAGTTACCGGGTACACGATACCCCTGGTTAAGACTGGGTGATCGACTTTTGGGCTTTTAGGTTGCTCTAAAAACACTAAACTGCCTCAATTTTGCTTTACTAGGTATAGTTTTATATAAAAACGTGATTTTAAAATTACATAATTGTCTCATAACTTTCAGTGTGACACAGATTTTTCGTTTCAATGTACCTAACTGTACGAGATTTTCTGTTCCGATAAATTATATCTATTTTTTCGTGCTCAGTCGGTTAGAGTCCGGAGTATTAATGTTCAGTCGTGCGTCGGGCTTGGAAGATGTTACGTTATTTTGTAATAACAAGTCGTTGCCGCGTTGTTTGCGGTTCTGTCTGTTATTAGTTCTGCTTAATAGCTGTATTTTGCTATAGTTTTTATTGGAATATGATAGATGGAATGTTTTGCAGGAACTGCTGTAATGGGATAGCTTTCTGAGAAAAAAAAAATAGAACGGTCTTGGTTACGTTGCATTTGTACATCACTAGGATCGATATAATTATCGACCACAGCTGATACCCACTACATTTCTAGACTTCTTTGATTCACTCCAGCCTTGTCTCTATTCGCAATTTTTTTTAATTCCCTAATATTTTCTCACCTCTAGGAGTAGGTACTAGAAGACGATTAAGCTGAAAGCTTTTAATCTAGATTAAATAGAGTAGGTAACTAATTTTACTATCTCAAATAACATCTCCATCTCTATATAGTATAAAGCAAAGTCGCTGTTTTTGTCTGTCTTTTCTCCGCTTATTTATGCAAAACCACGCAACTGATTTTGATACAGTTATCGTTATCATTTAGAGAGTTTATTCCGGGTGGTTTATATGTATAATACATGCATATTATATTAGATAAGAGCCGAAAATTTCAAAGATTTGTAATGATGTCTTAAAAAACATATTTTTGGGCACTTACATTGCTAACGCTGGCTAAACCTTATGAGACAGATCAAAATAATGTATACAGGAATTGTATATCTTAAAAAGGTCTACAGAAAAGTTCACGATGGTACCTATGTCTACCTATCTCCTGAGGATAACCCACAGTAACCATTATCTTTTACATATTACTTTAAAAAAAAGGTTATTCACGAAGCTATTTTAAACAATACAGTATAACGTATTATTATGATGCCGTGGAAGATATTTTGGCGACTCTGGGTTGAACGTCATGCATACAGACACACACACACATATACACACACATGCACACACACATATACACACACCAACACACACAGACACACATACACTCCAACACACCCCCATTCATACATACACACACTCCAGCACACACCACACTCATTCACACATACACACGCCCACTCATACACACACCCATTCAGACACGTATACACATAAAACATACATTCACACACTCATAAACACACATTTATACAAAACACACTCTAGTTTCCACACACTGCCCTAAACACGATTTTTACTTTTCTTTTCTTTTTATTGGTTTTATAAAAACGTGTAACTTATACCTAATTAGCACAACGAAACAATTTGTTAACTAATCGAGGAAGAGCGAGGTTTATCCCATCACAAGTATCTTCGGATTACTTTCTGGGAAGCCCCGGCAACTTAACTGTATAGATTTAAGATAATAATAAACACATTTTTTTATTTAATTGGATTAGGATTAATAATAATTAATCCTTATCCAATTAAATACGTTAGATACGTTGTGTTAAAATTATGAATCGTGTGACCTCCGTCACATACACACTGTACACCCGTGCGAAGCTGGGGCAGGTCGCTAGTAACACTTACCTAAATATAATTCTAGCGAAAATCTAATAATGCTTAAATTGACCTTTGAACTAGTCTAATCTAGAGACTATTGCTTGTATAACACTTATAATGCCAGAGTTAGGACACAGACTCAGTCACTAGGACATTGTTGCTATAGGTCAAGTTTTCACTTCCTTATTTCACAAATATTACATTGTAGCATTTATTATAATCCTCGGAAGAACCATCCGTAAGCAATACGATCACGAGTATTACAAATGGTTGTGTTGTAAATCATAATATCATGTATCATTGGCATCAGAACCATAATTATATCTATCATTTAGTCAAAATTACATAAGACAGTCCTCCAAAACGCCCGCTCTTCACCACTTCCTAGTGCTTTAGCTGGGAAGAAGAAGTCGCGCAACAAACTCCCCAGCAGCACATCAGCTGTCTGAACTTGATTTTATACAATAGTATACAACGGCAATTGACATTACATGGTTAACGATTTTCTAATCGTTTCTATTTAATTTATGTAAGTTTATTCAAACTCAAACTCAAAGCATTTATTTCAAATAAACCAATTACAGGCACTTTTGAATTGTCAAGGGGTCGGTCAGTCAGAAAGATGAAGCTAGTTGCCCATTCCAAAGCGTAGTAGGTACCTATGGAGAAGAACGGGCAAGAAACTCCATGGACACTCTTTTAAATCAAAATATTGTTACAAAAAAGTGGTTACATCATTCATGTTGTAATTATACATGTGAGAACGATGTAGAAACACGTGCACGTTAAAAGCGTCCGTAATAAAAAGATAAAAACAATTATGGAATTAAAATAAGCCGTGGCAGCTAAGAAATGACCAGTGCCTACTGACGGCGCCCGTTCACGAACATGACGTATGGATCAGCACCATTCAGCTCAACCATTTTGAAGGGAACTCAATGATCCAATACTATAATATAATATTTTTCTCCAAGTCCATAATTAGGTATTATTTTCTATATACCTACCTACTTACGTAGGTATTTCTAGTATCTACCAATGAGTGAAGTCGGCACTCGCCTATCGCCAACAACCGGGTACGAATCCAGACTCCCGGCCGGTACTGAGATATCCCGGATTGAAAAAGTAAATGAATCAACTCCTCATAGTTTCTATGCAAATTGCATGATTAGCCTATCCAAAAAATCAAATATTATTCAATATTATCGATTAATACGCCTTAGGCCATTTTCTAAGGCAAACTAGTCAAACGGTAAATATTAGACATAAAATGAATGAATAAAGGATTATAAATAATGTAATAATATCTTGTGACAATGAACTGCTACAGAAACTAGATCTAAGCTATAAAAGGCATTAGCATTGTAAACTAATGAATATTATTAACACCGGAATTTAGAGTAGTTCATATTGGTTTATTAAAGTGTGATTTTATTTAAAAAAATGATGCCAGTATCTTAAACTATCCTTTTGAACGTTTCATCGTGCCCCTCTCTATCTCTTTCTTTTTTACAAATCTTTTGCGAAACAACTGTCCAAGACTATTCCCCTATATTAGTCAAAGAGGACCCATGTTTTTGTCTTTTTCTTACAAGCTGTCCGGTATAGTTATCCTCTTAAGGCGCTGCCCAAACGTAGGTCACCATAAAACACTCAGTTTTTTGTCGCACATTAAGGCGTATTGGTAAATATTACCACCCAGAAAAAAAGTGTGTATTGTCAAATGTAAAAAAAAAGACTTATTCAAAAACATTTCATAAAAATAAAGTATCATGCTCAAAACTCGTTAAACTGAGCTCAAAAAAAAATTCGTCGCGTAATTCCTATAATTCTCAAAATTATCGTATTGTGTAAATGATAATAAAGGGAATATAATCAATCAAAAATAAAGAAATACCTAAAAATTATTCCACTGAGCCGTGCATTTATTTTTTAAATTAATTAAAACTGCAAAATTTGGTGGTCACTCGATTCAACTAACATCAAACGCAGCGCTATTTTGAACTCCATTTGTTGCCGCGATACGCTATTGTCCAGCATTGTATTTGTCCTTAAAAAAAGAAACACCATTTTTATCCATTGATTCCTATAATCAAAATCAGTAAGTAACATGTAACCAGTATTAAAGCAATCTAATTCAAAAAACCATCACAATTTACAGCAAATTAACTTAATTCCACGCCTCCTCTGTAAATCAGTTATTTCCATTACACGATAACGGGCGGCCATTACTCGTAATCTTACCACAATTGGGATCGAAGTAACGGTCTTTGTTACCGTTCTGTGTCTGCGCCTGCGCCTGCGCCGAAATGTCGAAACAACTACCTACCTATAATTTTTAACCTACTTACAGGCTGAGATTACGTCTTGTAATGCCGGTGTAAGTTATAAGTGGTCGCGGGACGAAGATTGTATCGAAGATGGATCTATTTGGTATACGTTTCTTTAGTTTGTTAGACCCTCTGGGCTAACAAACTAAAAGCGGTGAACGGTCACACAATAACGGCTGTCCAAATACAGAGTGTTTTTTGACACCTTAATGTCAAATACTGGCGAAAATGACAGATTTCAATATGTCAGCAGTAAGAAACAAAAAAGGACAAATAAAATTGGAGAAGATAAAAAAATATGTTTCGTTGCTAAATTAACATCTTGCAACAATTTCGAACCATTTAGCTTTGTAACTCTAATGATTTATGTAAACAGGCTTCGCTTAAACTTATCGATTATACCGACTAATAGGTACTGCGGTGTGATTTTGAATTAAGTATTTTTACAAAAAGCCATTGTCTTTCTCAAAATACATTTCCTGATTACATCAAATCTATTTCTAAAGTTAATTGAGGGAAATTAAATTAAGACTTTCAGGTATTTCTTATTGTATTTAAGATGACCAGCTATTAATATAAATATACGTAGGTAACACGAGTGATGGCGGAATACCGTTATAGTTATTAAATATCCATTAGGTAGGTAGGTACCAAATATTGGTTTCGCATAACCCGCCCACGTTAATAAAATTATACCTAGTACCTATGGTCCTAAGAGTCGAAATCAAATAATGGTCCGTAGGTACCCTGTATGACGAAACTTCAGGCTTATTCACAATGCCGTACGTCACAGTACATGAAGTTTTTACCGCTAAAATAAATGACAGTAAGATAAATTTATTGTAAAAAAACAATCTTTTCATCCGGCAATGTAGGTATCTGATTTCTTCATTCAATGTAAGTAAGTATTTGTCTTTGTGCAGGCCTTTTTGAGCAATTTATTGATTACTACTTACACCTACTGAAATTCTTTAGGTGCAAGATTATATTACTGCATCGACAATGACGTAATTTTTAGAAAAGACAAGAATTAAATACTTTTAGGGATTTCTTATGAGGGAAGTCAAACTCAAACTCAAAGCATTTATTTCAATTAAACCAATTACTGACACTTTTGAATTGTCAAGTAGTCGGTCCGTCAGAAATATGAAGCTAGTTGCCCATTCCAAAGCGTAGTAGGTACCTATGGAGAAGAACGGGCAAGAAACTCAATGGACCCTCTTTTAAATTATATTGTTACATAAATATTTGTTACATCATTAATGTTGAATATAGGTATAATTATATGTGAGAACGATGTAAATAAGACGTACACGTTGAGTGTCCAGTGTACAGCAAATATAAATTTAAACAAAACAATCCATAATAAAATAATTAAAAGAAGCGCCAAGTTGCCCGTGAAATTAAAATTTTCTTACGTCGTTTGCAATTTGAAGGTCAGTGTCAGGTTGTAGCCTGGCGCGTCCCCTTTAAGTCTTTTTGTTTAAATATTTTCACAGAATAGCCACAAAATGATTTGAGAAAGACAAAGCCGAAGCAGAATGAATTATATTAAGTCATGCAAATATAAAAGTTCATTTAATTGTGTCCTTATTTTGCAAGATGCAAACTACAATTTATCTTAATTCAAGTCACAGCCCTAATCAGACCATTTGAAGTCACAACTACAACAGTGGCAAACCTATTGATACAAAATGCTGTTACGTCAACCGTTAGTCGTGAGACTGATAGCAAAAACTAACAAGCATGGCGGTGAGAATAAAAAACGCGAGCAAAGGTAACGCTCATTCTGACTTGTGAGTTCCGTCGATAACAACCTTTTTGTTTTTACAAGTAAAGTAGTTTTTACACACGATCGACTTTTTGCGGCTATATTTTTGGAAGATACCAATAGCAGAAATTAGCGAAATCTTGAGGACAAAGCAAAACAGGCAAAGTGTATTGAATTAGCATTTCCGTTAGAAAATTCTTCCATTGTAGCCAAAGTAGTAACAGGCAGAAGACAATGTTTAATATTTTTTTTAAATTAAATTACTATAGTTTGACCGATACCGCTGTACCGCGCTTTAGGAACGCGCAGCGAGGCGGGGGCGGGCGGGACGCTTTGAGTGTTGACGTCACGACATTTCGTCATTAAGGCCCGCGCATTAACTAAGGCACGGTACAGCGGTATCGATGAACCTCTAATACATTTAAAAAACTGTTGAATTTCAGGGATAACTGTTGGTTAGGTTGGTGCATGCATTGCAAGTAAGTATTACAACTATCAATCTAAAGCAGGCTTTATTTATTTAATACTTGTAAGCACACAAATGTACAGAGGCGGACTTCATGCCATCGGCATTTTCTACCAGTCAACCTTTGGGTGATGCAGAGACAAACAGTGGCAGGTGCAATTTATAATGATATTTTAGGATTAAATAATTTTAAATATATAGACACGTATAAACTTATTTAGTTTATAAATACATATAATACGTATACCTTTACAGCCTATCTAATACCCAAGAATCATTCCAGTAATAATAACAGTCATCAAGATAATTCTGGGTCTATCTACCTACGAGAGAATTTCACTACAAAGTTATGTAAACGGATCCCTAACCAACCGAACATGTTTCCCATAATTTTCTGTATCACTAATAAGATTGCTCTATCTTAAGCTAATTCTAATGTGTTTAATTAACTGTAATACTCCTGATGTAATCGACGAAGTCCACAAATGTCAAATATTAAAGTTGAAATTGAGAGCAAACTAGGCATCGAAACATCGGATACTGCCTTTAAGATATAGATTTCATATTTGTGATAGCTGTTGACTGCTCTCGTTACGGAACAAGCACACTTTAATAACTATTATGATAAAGATGATTTTGAAAACCCACGAGGAATCCCATACCCAATAGAGGGTGGATAATCATTGAACAGAATAACGAATGATTCTAAACCCATTGCACCAAAGCAAGTAAGAAGATCAAATCAAGGGTACCTATAAATTGGAAAAATTACGTTAAAAAAAATGGCTGGCAAAAAAAATATTCCCATTCCAATTCAATGAATATTTTGAAACCTGCCACAACAATCCTCTACAATGTAGACGTAAACTTTCATCAGTTCATGCAACCGAACATGTAGATTCTACATGTTCGGTTGCATGAACTGATGAACGTTTCGACAGCTTTACAATAGTAAAAATTTTAGATCAGGCGGTTATCTCTTGCGGCTGACACACTTTACAATATTACAGATAGTATTGAGCAATAGTAAGACTTAAAGGGTACCTTTATCTATTGTTTAGCCATATAAGCTTTAGGTAAGGATCTTGCTTTACCTATGTATACTATGAAATATCTACAATCTGGATCTTAAGGGGGAACCCCGGTTGCCCGCGAAATTCAAATTTTCTTACATTTCTTGCAATTCTCAGGTCAGTGTCAGGTAGTATGTTGGACAAAATATAATATAATCCGCGACCGTAACAAGTATGTATTTACAGAATTATAATCATTAAAATCATCAATACAACAAAGAAAAATCTTTACAATATCATAGGATACTCTAGGTACAATGTTTTTTTTCTATTGAGCATAAATCTAATCGCAAGAGGAAATAATTTTATTGTAAAAATAAGACTAAAAAGTAACACTGAAAGAAGATTGGATTTCTGTAATTGATATTACAACCACCGATCTCATCAACTTTTGACCACCAAAAGTGATTTGAGGAAGTATATTGACACGAATTGAAACTGCTACAAAACATCAAGGATTATAATATATATAATATATATACTATGTAACATAACAACTTTGATGGACCTTACATAAGGAAGAACAGACATTGACGGAGTTTACAACACCACCTATTGTGTGCAGGAGACGTTGGCACTTGAAAATAAAACTGGTCCTTTCGTTCGTATAGTGAAATAAGTGTTGCAACTATAAAAAAAATGGCAATTGCCATTAGAGAATGACAAAAGACGAATGCTTCATTTGTTTAGTTTCTTGCGCCAGGAGTATGAGCCGACTAAAAATCGGGTCAGTGTATTGCTTGAAAAATTTATGACTGATAATTTAGCATATACACACTCATACATTACTATTACAATGCCTAATAAATCACATGACTTCATGTTTTTTTTCACCTACAGGCTAACAGCGGGCACTGCACTACATGGACCAAATCAGATTGTTTTTGAGCTACGAGGATTAATCAACGGATCATAATCATGTTTTATTAGCATGGCTTTAAAGGAACACACTTGTTTAGGAACTCATCATAAATTTAAAACAATGAGAAGAGGGAAAATGAAAATATTGAGGAACACAGTGACACATCAAATTAAATCTTATAATTTAGATAACATCTTTTTATTTTACCTCGTTACGTCATTTATTAAAACGAGGTTTACAAATTCAAAATGAGGAACGATTACACTATTAACAACTATAATATTAAAACTTGGTCCTTAGGTACAGTGGGCTGCATCAATTGGGTACCCCAATTGCATTGAAATTAACTTTGAAGGGGCATACCCGCATCGGGAAGCTGACTGTACACAATGTAAAGGACCAACAATCCTGGCATAAACCTTTATTTACGTTATAGACGCAACTAATACGAACGAGAACGGCAACAAAATTATCAACCTTACATAAATAGCCACATAAACTATCTCCAAACTAGAACCGTTTAAGATAATGTCCACTAACTATTTAAACGAAAAGGTCATTAGTGTTGCCAGTTCTCATTAAACGCAACAAAGCGTCTGCAGAAAAAAGGTTTTTTAAAACTTTTGTAAGCAAGCTCCATCTTCTAATTAGAGCTTTTTGTGGCAGATTTGATAATGGCTGCGTTCTTGGGCAGTTGCTAAACAAATGTTGCATAATCTCTTTTGTAGTGGGCATGAGGTCGCGACAAGTTCATGTTATAGTAAAAATATAGCGAAGTCAGAAAGTCAGGCAGCAGACATCCCCAGAAGCTCTCTTTATGCACAGGAAAAAGTACATATTCAATCGTGACTAATTACATTCAAACCTCGTTAAGAAATGATTAAACCACATTTGATATAAACGTTCTCTTTTCAGCCCCAATGTGATACCGGAATGATCCTAACGAAGGTAGCCAGCGAAAATCAAATTGACTTACGTTGTTACTTAAGTTGATCATAATATAATTCGCGACAGTAAAAAATGTATATTTACAGAATTATAATCATTAAAATCATCTTAAAACGGCAGCTTTTGAAAGACGTGAAAAATGTTAGCAAACATGTGATTATTCCGAGGTCGGTCTGTTCTTGAGCTAATTCAGTGTGACCTTCCTAAACATGTCCTTTTTA
Organism: Brachylomia viminalis; assembly: GCA_937001585.2. Classification (NCBI taxonomy): domain Eukaryota; kingdom Metazoa; phylum Arthropoda; class Insecta; order Lepidoptera; family Noctuidae; genus Brachylomia; species Brachylomia viminalis. Next base: position 21,344,820 of record OW443299.2, read on the forward strand.
TACGTAACAGATCGGGGGGTCATTCACGACGTCGTAAAATAATTCTTATCTTGTCGCGAGTTTCAAAGCCCGAATGTTAGTTTCGTTTGCGAATTCTAATATGCATAGAGCGCGAGGGATATTCAAAACAATGTGGGTATTATGTAAGTTTCAAGTTTTTTGCGAAATGTTGGTAAATAGATTCTACTACCGTATAACTTGCTCTACTTTTAAAACATTTAAGGTCTTATGGCAACTTATTTTGTTATATATATACATTTATGATTATTATGAAAAATGTACCTACTGTACAGTCTTAAAACTGTTTTCATGGCCGAAATTGAATATTTAAATAAACAAGTTTAGGCGAGGTGTCTCTCCAAATAGATATTCGATTAACTATTTGTCTTATTCTATTCACAAAAGAGGAGTGAATTGCCCACTCTCTGGCAATCAGGTCCGCTAGCAATTTTGCTGACTAACTTATCTTACACGGACGACGTGAGCTATTGTCGTACCGACACGAGATAAGCAAGAGATGCAAGGACATTCAACCTTGTAGTTTTCACTGAATCTCTTTAAGAAGAAGCAAGGATGTAATAAATATTGCTCATCTGACATTCAGGAGAAGTTCGTTGCATCATGCTATTGCAATGATATTTAATGAGTAACGATTTTCAATTCTTCTTTAAGTCCAATATGTAATTAAAACTCTGCTAACTGTTAAAATAAAAGTGTGCCGTGTTACTCAAAGGACAATCTTTAAATACTTTTTGAAAAGATGGCTTGATCCATAGACTCTGTAACTACTAATAGTTACAAGTAAGTAAGTACTTACTGCTAACATTTTTACTTTGAATTTTTTGACTTGCTCGACCAAAAACTATGGTTTATTTTGGTCAACCCTAGAAAACCTGACGATGGATGCCGGTAGAGATATATCTAGGAAGACGGAACTACATTACAGCATGATTTAGGAAAAGCCTAGTTCTAAGACGACAAACAAATTGCTTTTGAAATGATTTGTTGTGTAACGCCGCGCCGTGGCGCCTTGATGCACCAGATTTTAACGAAATATTCACTGTTGGATGCTGAGATGAGATTGCGGTTATAAAATTAATCGGAACTTACAGAAATAGTGCAGCCAGGAAATGGATTTAACAATATTGAACATATTTGTTCTTATTTTTAATGTAAGTAGAAAAACACATTTGTGAATGAAAAATTTGACCTAATGCAGCATTTGTTATTGTTATAAATTGAGCAGCTCATTATCTAAGATATTATACAAGGTGTTGTTTTGCATCCTCGTCAAATTCGAGGAGGTAACTATGCTAATGATTCTCGACACGAATCAATAATAAAATAAGTAGGTATTTATTTTTATTTTTTGTCATTTTCGGAAATCGGCATGTGTAGGGTCCGTGTGATACCGCCCTGTAACTGTAACGCATGCACACAGCGACATAGTCGTACGACACTGCCTACCACATACGCAACGGGGCGATTCTGTTCTTTGAAAGTAGAGTATTCTGAAATACTGTCAAACTTAAATATCTAAAAAAACAAGTATACAGTATTAATTATTGAGCAGGATCGTAATTTTATTTGATTATATTATGTCTTTCATAACAGCCTCCTGAAATTTGACGAGGATGCAAAACAACACGTTGTAAGTATAAATGACAGTTAAATAAATTATGATATAAAATAAAATACTTCGAATTTTAATTAATCATCACGTTACTTCCCATACTATCCGTCTTCGTAGTATCAGTCTATAGATAGTCCTTTCAGTGTTTATTTCCTTCTTAGCCATTCCACCCTTGGTTTTAAATATTTGTATGCATAAAATCCCAATCAAGGAGTTTAAGATGTTTCTTTCCCCGTAAGACGTTATATTTATATTAAACTCACTATTAATATATTTTTGATCTATCTACCTATCTTTGAACAATGATTTATCTATTCGGACGCATTGCTTGTGAAAATATTTAAATGACACGTGGTGTAGAGAAATAGCTAGTGCCAATCTAATGTCTCGGTAAGATTTAAATGTTAGCACGCTCTATAAAATACGAGAAGTGCGATGTCAGTACCGCAAGTTAATATTCAAATAAAATTCACTTACGAGTAGCTTAGTAATAATCGTAAAACGCATCGTATTTTACTTTTACTTGATTGATATTTTCAGATTTAACTGAAAAACAAAACAAACAAACTGAAAACTTTCTTTTTTGATTTGAATGAAAAGTCCAAATAAGCGGAAAGAAATTGAACATCACATTTATATTCCACGAGTTGGGCAGAGTAGCAGATTTATAGAAATTAATGATTTTTCTAAATTAGAAATAATTCTTAGCAACTAATAGATTATATCATATTAAATACAACGTAGCTACGGAACTGCTGAAAATGAACGTGTGTAAGTATCTAATTTGACTTTCAACTCTCTGAAACATAACCAAACCACTGAAAAATTACCTAGTCTCTAAATTAAATACAATTAAAAAACGCAAACCATAATGTTTAAGTTACAAATCCTATGAAAACACTGAACATTCGGGAGCGAGTTAAACCGCGAACGCGAACTCGCGCGTTAACGTTGCGGCGCGGCAGCTGTCCGCGCTCTATCCCGGCTCGATTACAACTGAAAGCCTTTAGAGCTTTTTTGACTCGATACAGCCTTGACAGCCACTACGTACGCTGATAGCAATTTGCTATGCTATTGCTAGTTTATAGAGCCCTTTATTCAAATTGGGTATGATTTTTCTAAAAATAACAATGTTTTATTGTATAATAAAATGGTTTCTTATAGGCATTAAATAGCAAAAACAGAGAATTATGTCTTCCTTATTAGGTACATACATAATAATTTTATTATGTTTTGAAAACGACCCATAAAATAAATTAATCACAAATCTGTCACGAAAGCTATGAATTTGATGAATTGACATCTCACAGCTATAAGTTCATATCCAATAGCGATTCACGAATACGTAATACGTGTGTTGAGCTGTTTTTAAACAAACAGTGATATCTCATGGTTCTGAACATTGTTGGTTTTGACTCCTAAATGTTTTTTGGGTTAGCACGCCTTAAATAAATGTTTATCTTTTTACAGTCTATCCCTGGCATCATCGAGTGCATATTTATGTTCAATAATGATCTCCCCTTTTAATAAACGAGAAGAAATAAATTTTTTGAAAGAAAAAAATATATTTATTTAAAATAAAGAAAATTTGAAAAGTAATTAGGATTTCCAATTTTCAACAGAAGGCACGTGATGAAGATCGCTAGCGATCAAAATGTGGATTTTCCTACAGGAAAACTAAAATTTTCAACTATTCTTAAAGATCTAAACATGTATTATTATTTTAATTGCGCAAAAAATTCATTTCATCTTTTACGTTTCAAGAAAAAAAAATCTTATGGATTATAATAAAATTACTAGTTAATAAATGGTAACCAAACTGTCCGGAACAAACAAGGACATCAAAAATCTAGACAGCGCAAAGATCATTAGACTCAAGAAAAACTTCTCAAAGATTTTCCCAAAAACCGACTTAACTAGAGCAGAACTAATACGATACGTATCAAGAAAAAACCGTAACTACAAAAAACCTTTAGCTGTATCAGTTTCCGGTTATCAAGAATGATGTAAGCCAGTTTGTCGTGCATGGTGCCCATGACTTGGTTTACCGTTAAACCAAGTTGATCGACCGCTATCATATAAAAACTCCTACCATACGGCCGCTACTATGGAAAGTCGATTTAGAATCGATATAAATCAGGAAGGATATCGATTTGATTTGATTCGGACATTAGATACGATAGTATTGCGAGTCATATTTTCCATGATAATAAACTTCATGTCATCTTCAGTCATGTCTGAATTTGAATAAGGTCACCAAAAACATATCCTGAAAAAAATATCAAAAAGCTGATGCTCGAACGAAGGACCAATTTTATCAAAAGTAATTACGGATTTTGATTTTTTTATTGAGATGGATGTCATCTTTAAATAAAACTGCTAAACAGGATGGAAATATCTCCTCCCTCTCCGATGTTGATGTCCTCTTTCCGACACCCGATTAAATAATATATAGGTACCTACAACCCCCCATTAAAATGTCAAACACCAACCGTTTATCGCCAACGTTCAAATTGTGAAGAGAATACTTAAAAGGCAACATAAACTCAGTTACACACTTTGTTTAATAAACGATTAGTATCTGTTACCTCCGCAGCTCCGTTTCCGTAACGCGTTTCTACCTGCGCGTTGCGCCTGCGTTTCTACTCGGAGACTGACATTATGACATAGATAATGTCAAAGATGCTCGTAAATTTTGCAGCGTTGAGATAGAAATAATTTCAACAGGCGTGCAGGCCAGGAGGTTTATGGCACCACTTCTGAGATAGCGGTTTTTTTTTATAACCTGTAGCAAATGAGTGTTTAGATGTCTTCTAATTAAATCTAAGACAGAACTCACCGGAAAGAAAGAAAACATTCTGCCGAAAGAAGGCTTCTTTCTTTTCATAGTCTTTGTCTGTTGGAAACTACAGTGAAATTTCACTATTAAATATTTGTTAGCTCTGCAAATTAAGAATAAGAATAATTTATTGTTTACGAAATCACATTCGAATGCGTTGATTCCTGGAACTCCCTAGGATTCCCTGTGTCGTGAGATCCAGGCTCTTTCGTGTGTGATTGTGATGGTGTGTGTATGTGTGATATGGTGTGTTTGTATGAATTAAGATAGTTGTGTTGGTGATGAGAGTGTGTCTGAATGTGATACCTGAGGATGTATATAATTATGTGGACGTTTGTGATATAACTATATTGAGTTGATATGACAGAGGGGCATTAAATTACACTACGTATTCTATACGTGTTTAGTATTAATTCGATAGAGTATAAAAATAAAAAGCACCAAAAAATGAGTTTTTTTTTTGTTTCAAACAAACTAAATAGCTTACAAATCTGAGTAAAATGCAACCAGCCTTTGTAATGAAAGTGCATGTGTGTGTGTGTGTATTTATTGCTTCCTTGTTTGCATTGCCATCTTTTATGCGAACATATTTGGTTGTAGGTACTTGTGACATGCGTCAGAGCGGCAAGAACGCATCGTACTTAGGTCAGATTTATCGTTTTAACGTGCAAGACCTATGCGTACAGACATAATCAGCTGTTAGGAAAGATACTTCGTGTTCAAACGGAGCAAAAGCTTAAACTGTTTAAGCGACTAAACTACTGCTCCTATTTAATTGATTTTTGTTATAGAGCTTGAAAATGGTACCTAGTATAGGCAGTTTAAAGGAAAGCCCCTCTGTCGTATCAACTCTGTATAAATAGGGATATGTATCAAAGCGATCCAAGTTTTTTTTTTTTTTTGTTAATAAGTTTTCAGTCATATCAGAGTCCATAGTAAGGAGCCATTTAGATTTAGATTTTTGAAATTATGATCTTTTCAATTCTGTCCTTGTGTAAGAACCTGCGCTGTCTCTAAGCTCCAACATTATGCATAAAGGATTATAGATCAGGTTCAAGAAAGCTGCCATTACCATTTAATTATAGTTCCTTACGTATTCACGTTAATGAATCAGTCCTGTGTACCACATACTAATCCTTAGCTGAAGAGGAAGACCACAACAAATCGTTCATTAACCATTAGTATACATAACATAACTGCCTCGTTAGTAAAGTGATCGCAAGCACTATATACTGCGGAGCATGTATATTTTTTTTTAGGTTGGTTTATGTTAACTTTTTTGAGATCTCTCTCTCGAGAGAGAGACTCTTACTGACTAAAACCCACCCGTGTTCCTTCAGTTGCCAGTCCTTCCGGGCCACGGTAGGTAACCCTTTCGGACTTTCCCGCAATCCTGGCAGGCGCATGAGGTCCTGGGTTAGATTCCCGGATCGGGCAAGGTGTTATTGGTTTTTTGTATCTGGAATTTCTCGGCAGCAGCCCAGAGTCTGAATTTGTGCCTAGGTAGGCTCGCCCATTATTACAAGAGACTTAAAAATAAAACACGAAATGTGGGTGTTCTATACGTAAACATCTACCTACCCCTTTTTTTTTTTTTTGAGGATGGGAAATCATCAAATGACCCCTCCCGCTCTGGGTGGAGCGGAAGGGAGTGTCAGACTCTTACTGACTAAAACCCACCTGTGTTCCTTCCTTGGCCCTTTATGTTTCGGGTCAGCGGTACCCCTATCTCCCTACCCCTTACGGGGCATACAGGCGTGACGCTATGTAGTAAATAATAGCGGCCATTTAGTGCACGACAAACAATCGAGTTTAAATAGTAAGTAAATAATTTTGCATTCTCAAGCTAGAGCAGATTTTACGGTCGCATACGACGAGACCACTGTTTTTATTTAGCTTTATTAGTATTACATAATTACCTATGTAGTAGTAAAATATGCTGTTTGTAGTAAAGTTACATACAGCATTCGAATTAGGGCCTTTATTTGAATTTTAATTAGGTAAAGTGTAGTAGCAATTACATGATTGAAAAGAGATAAAAAAATTAAAACATACATTTATCTAAAACGATATTATGTATAAATACGCCTTCATTTTTATTGTCAAGAATATTTCAGGGCTGTGTAATTTAAAGTGTATACCTGAGACATCTGGGTATCAGTGATCTGGTCGTTTTGTGAAGATAGGACCGAAGAGACTTGCCTGAAATAGAGGTCGTCTATATTTATTCAGCTGAAGAACTGAAGATTGCCGGATTAATTTTCAGGAAGCATTCGTGTAAGCAAGCAGTTGGTACATTCATTTCGAAAGACATGCAAAGGATGATGCCACGAAATGTATGGAAGCTGGTACCCGCTCCAATAGGAATCAATGATACCTATATCATTATCAATGACCCTTGTCTTGATTCCTTGTCTGTTCTGAGTAATCATACAGGGTGGAAGTTGACGAGGTAGTAAGGGAAGCTACCTTAACTGTTGCAGCTATAGAAAAACGTTTTTGTCCTTAACTTCTTGAATACGCCACACATTTTGGAAAAATGGTACAGTCAGCTAGAAAAACGTTAATTAAAACATTTTATTTTTATGTTGCCAATCAATGCAGATTCGTATGAGGATTCAAAGACACTTTTGGACTAACTGAGGTTAGAGTAATAAAAAATTCAGAATTCGCATAAAACTTTTACATACCTACATTTCGTAGTGATCGGTCATCTTATCCACGATCTTTTACGACATTTGCTATTAATTATTAAAACAAAGACGTAATGTTATACAGGGTGTCCCAGAAATCAACGTGAAGCCGGAAACAAGTGATATATAGTATAGTCGTGACAGTTATCAGAAAATATTTTAAAAAAATCTCATTCATATAGGTATTTACACAGTATTGAAGACTCATGATTACCTATTGTTATATCCTTGTAAATATGTCGTTGGTGTGCCTTGCTCAATAAATAAATGTAGTACACATGACTATTAGAGGGAGGTACCAAAATGAGCATCATCCTTTATTGGAGAAACACATCTGATCCTCGAATAACGGAACACGGTCTAAACTAATGGAGACACGTCACTTCAAATCTGTATATTTATTTTTAAACACATTTCAATCCTCTTCCTTCTCACATCAGCCAGTAATTTATACAATTTACAAGCACGATTTACATTTAAAACTAAGATTTATGCATGAGAGGCAGTTAACCAGATCTTCATAAAAACAGGTCTACATCAGTCATGCCTCACTTAGTCCAGGTGTAATGGCTGGCTATTGAGGAAGCCATTATAAGATTCATCATCGTAAACATCTTTACTTGCCATTGGCATCTTACGAGTACTCCTAAACTAATGGGAGTCCCACAGGGCTCAGTTCTTGTTCCTTTCTTGTTTCTTATTTATATTAATGACTTGCCTTACCTCATAAAGGATAATCATGATATATGTAGTGTTGTTTGTGGATGACACTTCACTTTTGTTTTAACTTAAACGTTAGAAGCTGGTTACTGACGATATAAATACCGCGATCTCAGAATTAGTTCACTGGTTCAATGTTAATAATTTACTTCTTATTAAAAAAAAAATCTAATGAATGCAAAATCAAGTTTACGCTACCTCACGTTAAACAGGTGAAATAGTAGATTATTAACCAAGGGGATAAAGCAGTGTCTTCTGTCGCGGGTGACGATTTAAATCGCGAGCGCAATGAAGGACCCGAGGTTTACTCCCGAGCGTAGCGAGGGTGTTAAAAACTTAAATCACGAGCGAAGCGAGGGATTTAAGACGAGTCCTGAGTGTAGCGAGGGATTTAAGTTCACCCAAGGCTAAGACAGCTTTATCACCGAGGAAAATACTCTACTTTTCGTACCATTTGCGAAAAAATGTACACAATAATAATATGAGATAAGCATTTATTAAAAATAATGACAATTAAACGTATTTTTAGAACATTAACTTATTTGTAAAAATAAATTAAAATAAACTTAACGTTTATGTATTTGAAGAAAACAAAAACGCGGCAAATTCCTAGACTAATATTTTTTTGTCGGAAAAGCAAAGGCATCAAGCTCATACGGCCTCGTCGGTTTTCGTAATTTTATTTAATAATCATAACTGCATAATAAATGCGTATTCCTTTTTCAAAAAGATGTATATATATAAAAATATATAAACAATAAATAATATTTCTTTATATACAAACTCAATGGTGTAAACACATATGTAGTTCAGTATAAATTTCGGTAAGTATTCCAAATTTAAATCACATTCTCCCCCTAGAGGATGAATGAAATTCAGTACAATTTTCTTTCCCTGTTTTTAACAGATTAAAAATGACTATTGTTATGTTCGCTCTTTGTGGCATATAATGTCACTTTTTTGAGCAAGTGGTACGAAAACTAATGTATTGATGATAAATGGAAAATAATTGACTCCTGATGACAGCACAGTATTCTTGGGCTTAACTTTAGATGCCAAGCTTCAGTGGGGTCCACATATAAATAAATTGTCAAAAAAAGCTAAGCTCCGCAGCACACGCCGCTGTTAGAAAAATTCCTAATTTAACTAACCTAAAGACAGCCCGTTTAGTGTATTTTAGCTATTTTCATAGTGTAATGTCGTACGGTATTCTGTTCTGGGGAAATGCCGCCGATATTTAGACTATCTTTGTTTTGCAGAAAAGAGCTCTTCGATCAATTTATAAATTAAGTCCGAGACACTCTCAGAGAGACATTTAAGGAGAATAATGTAATGACTGCATGTGCCTTCTCAGTATATTTTTGAAAATCAATAATGCCAATAAAAATTTACAATTGTTTAAAAAAATACAGTGATATCCATAATCTAAATACTAGGAACGAACACAAAATTGTTGTACCTACAACAAGGTTCAAAAAGTAGGTGGCTCGTTCAGATGTCAATGTATAAGCTTTTATAATAAACTACCAAGCCACGTTCAAAGTCTAAGCCATAATAAATTCGAATTATTCATTAAACGTAAGTTGTGCCAGAAAGCCTTTTATACCGTAAAAAAAATTATTGAGGACAAAAAGGCTTGGGATTGAGTTGCTCCAATTTTTGCACGCTGAATTTGGGTTGTTTTTTTTTACATAGGTACACTTTGACATTTGATAATTTTTGTATAGAGAATGACATTAATACCTACTTACTCTGTGAAGTATAATACTTAGTATTAGTTTAATTATTGTGAATGTGACGACTATGTGGGTCATTGTTTCAGTTTTAATCATGGTCTGGCAGTTTGAATAACTTATGCGCCCTACCCAAATGTCCTTTCTTTGGTATTGTTCGTCGAATCGTTAAGCTCCTAAAGTACTAAGTTGAGCTGCAAGATTACTGCCACATGCGTTCACTGACTGGACAGGTCCACTCAATTTATGTGGATCCTCCTCAAAATACCATTTTAGACACCAATATACATGGTCTTCACATGATCTGATCAAGATTATGTCTGGACTTTAAAAGAGCTTTCTTCTCAGAGTAGTTCGAAAGGAACGGCAGTGGTTCGTAGGTACTCGTAGGTACTTACAGAAATAAAATCATTTACCATTTATTTATAAAACGCTTAGAAACTAATGTAAGAACGCCGACTTCAATTCGAGCCGTAAATGTGCACTGCAATGCAGAATGGCGGTCGCGCAGTGTAATTTTATCGTTGTCCTCACTGATTTTAACGAAAGATAACTTGTCGACCTGTTATAATCCTTATAGACGTTTAATTCGAGCTGTTTAGCTTTATTTGAAGCCGACATCTCAAGGGATGCCGAAATCATCCATAATTAGGACGCAGGCCCTTCATCGTCAATCATTGTAAAACGTTTTCCGGTATGGCCAATTTTTCATTCCACAATAACAAGTGGCGCATCTTATCACGGCTACGGCTCCCAAAAATGTTGTTACCTCAATGTAGTAGACCAATCAGAAAGTTCAGTCACACAAATCGTTGGCACCTCTTTAAGCGTTATCTTTGGAATTATAATAGTGCGACTATAGCCTTATGTAAGGCTATGACAAGTTGCTCAACGCTAACCGCCGTGAATTTGATATGCGACTGATTTAGCAATAATGATCCAAGATATAGCTCAATGGAATTTGGTCTTTATGACTTAGAAGTAAGGTTTAAATGTCGGAGTTGGTTGCTAATCTGAACCTGTATCATTTTGTTTATAAAACAGTAAGCATGCTTAGGACCTTTGGTGTGAGTTGCGTTGTCTTGTATTGCAAATCAAATATAAACTTCTGACTTGCAATTTTATACGAAAACAAATGTGTCCATTCAACTCATACGTCCTAAATCTAAAAGAGTTATACCAGCAGGTAACTGTAAGTCAAATACTATCTTAGGAATGGGTTTTGACTCCCGTTTCCCACGTCCATGACCACAGAAGGCCTTGTCCCTGGCATTCGACGACAACGTCAAGGCTAAACTACCTACAAATGAGTATACAATTTTAACATCGGTAACATACCGATCCCAGATTTGCTCTCATCTACAAAGGAATCGTATTATTTAAACTCAGCTGCTACCTTAATTATAACTTGGCATAGTAAATATCATATTTTATCGGAATCACTTACTAGTTGTTACGCTCGTAACCTGTCGCTAGTACGAGTGATAAACTATGGTACTTTGAGCCGAAGGCGACACATTAGTAAGTATTGGTCCTACGTGCTTTCGACACACTACTGGAGTAATCCACTAGTGCAGCCTTGAAAAAATTGTGCTGGATCATTTGATTGGTCTTATTATGTGCCTGCCAGCGCCTGCCAGAGACAAAAATCTGTTTTCATTGGGTTTACAAAAGTGTCGTTCTTCGTAATAATGGATATAAATGTTACAGAATTTACAGAATAACAGTTCAATATTGTTGGTCTTAATACAAATTCTTCGCACTTAGATAACATTACGCGAAAATGTAACATTTTTAATTACTTTCAACATGTAACGTGCTATAATAAAACAACTGTACACATTAATTATAATTATCGCCTCTAAATACGTATAATTAGGTGTACAACAGTAATTATAGATGGACAAGTTAATAATAGGGATAGGTAAATTTAAGTAGGTGTAACTAGAGGATTATTACATCAGACTTTCATTTGTATTATTAGATAGTATTAAGTGCATAATTCACACGTCACATAGCATATGCTTACCTAGATACCATTTTGACTACAATTTACAAGGATCACCCAAATTGGTAGCTCAAGGTAAGGATTGTATGTAGGATAGGATACCTAATGACGATGATCACTGGTAGTGTACAGCTACTTACCATTAGTTTGTTTCTGGCACTTACTAAAATCAATCTTTATGATATCTCCAGCCATTCCATATAGCTATATAAACATCTAATCACATAGGAAAGTCTTGCTTCTGAATAGAACAGCTCCTTCATAAAAAGGCAATAGTTAACTCACTTACGAATATAACGGTTTTTGACATCGCAACACCATCGGAAGATGAGCAACAGCGGTCTCGCCTCTTCAAACACATTAGCATACAATGAAATCGTTAACCGACTAGTATCTTCTAGGTGACGGATCGGAATGTCCCATGTTTAGAAGTTCAATGCACGTTTTGATGGTTTTTGAAATCACTTCCGATATCGATAGTTATATATTATGTTTGAATGGGAATCAATTTTGTGTTGTGTTGATATTGTGTGTTTAGCAACATGGATACTCCCGTGGTGGACCTTGGACCGGTGAAGGTCACGGGAGTCCGCTGAATGCGAGATAAGCAGGACCAATCATTGTAACGATTACTTTTTTTCGTGCCGCCACTAACAACACAAAAAGTTTTAGGAATCAAATCAAATCATTTACCTATTTCAGATAAAAATATCCATAGGTAAAATTTACAGGTCTCACTACACAATAAAATAAAATCGCAAACTTATAAAATTAAAATCGAAACCAAAATTAAGCTCAAAATTATCATAAAATTAAAATAAATTATAATCAAAATAAAAAATTAATACACATTTTACATTAAATAATAATCGCAGGCGCTAGCATGCAGCTGCAGCCACCTCCGCAAAAAAGGCGAGTCCCGCACCGCTCGGACAGCACACCTAGGAGCCTGTTCGAGCTGCCACGGCCACGGCGCAGACGCACTGCTTTTTCTAATTATATCGTGAAAATCATCGGTTCTAGCCTCAACGAACATCGCTGACGCGCTACAAAATCGTGGCCGCCCCAACAGAATCCTAAACGCATTGTTGTACTGAACACGTAGAGCGTTGTACGCCCGCTGAGTGAAGTTGATCCACAGCACAGGCTACACGTGTACCGCCATGGGATCTGGAGGCAAAAGTCCTCGCGCACATTTGGGAGTGGCGTGAGGAGGCGAAACGCTGGGGCGTAGCTCCGATGCCGCGAGAAATCACGGCGGACAGAGCTCCCAGCGCTGGGCACGCCACAATTGCGGCGATAAGTCCTCTCTTTGAGGAGTGGCTAGAGAGGCGACACGGCGTCCTCACCTTCCGCCTGACGCAGGTCCTCACCGGACACGGTTGTTTCGGGAGGTTCCTGTTCCGGATAGGGCGGGAGGAAACGCCCGGGTGTCACCATTGTGTGGATCACCCGGAAGACACGGTGGAGCATACGGTGGAGGTCTGCCCGGCTTGGGCGGAGCACCGCCGTGTCCTCGTGGAGGCGATTGGCGGTGGCGATCTCTCGCGTCCGGCCCTGGTCCAGGCCATGGTATGGAGCGAGAGGGCTTGGGAAGCCGTCACCTCCTGCGAAGCAGTAATGTTCGCGAAGGAGGAGGCGGAACGCGTGAGGGAGAGGCAAAATTCGCGCCCTCACGCCCCTAGCCGCCGCAGGAGACGCCCTGGGCGTCGGGAAGCGCAGGCCGATTCCCGGCCACCGTAGGCGTGGGCTTGTGAACGGCGAGCAATGGGCAGCTCACCGTTCGGTAAGGACCAGGCCCAGGTCGATGGCGCGTTGTGTTCCACGCGCGCCTCAAAGAGATGTCAGCACCAATGACGGGGTCCGCTAGGGCCGATGCCTGCTAGGGTTGCGGGAAAGTCCGAGAGGGATACCGTGGCCCCTGGCACAGGCAACTGAAGGAACACGGGTGGGTTTTAGTCAGTAAGAGTCTGACACGGCCTCCTGCTCTGGCCAGAGCGGGAGAAGTTATTTGATGATTTCCCACCCTCAAAAAAAAAAAAAAGGCTACACGTGTAGAAGGTCTGGCAGTACGCCTTGAACAGGGTTACCTTCACCTGCGAAGAACAACGCGAAAACCTGCGAGCCAACATGTTGCACCGGACAGACAACGCCCTACGTTCCCTCTTAATATCCGCATTGTCAGACAAATTCTCAGAGACCCAGTGACCCAGATACTTGAACCGATTTACCCTGTTCAAAAGTGATCCGCAAAGAGTGACAGGAGGTGCAGGTACTTTTAGCACCCGCTTTAAAGATCATGCATTCACTCTCCTTTGGGTTATACCTGAGCCCATGGGCCTCTGCGTAAGTTTCACAGACACTCAACAGTTTACGTAGTGCAGTGAGCGAGGGGCTCAGCAGCACCATGTCGTCCGCATAACTGATGTTGTTTACACAAACCATGACAAACCCCATCAATAGAACACCCGACTTTAGTGTTGCTGAGCTCCCCAAGCAGCTGGTTCATATACAGGTTGAAGAGACGCGGCGAGGTCAACCCTCCCTGCCTCACGCCGCACTCCGACCTGTATACATCCGAATACGACCCTACCCATCTGACACTGTTCTGCTGAGATGACTTTACCAATATTCAAACAGCGATATAACATCTTATGACGATTTCGTCTCGCATCGCAACTTATGCCATAACCTATCATAGCACACCATATCAAAAGCCTTTGAGAAGTCTAAAAAGCATGCGTAAACAGGTGTATTCCTAGCAGTGTACTTAGTACTGAAAATTGCCTGCCGGAGTTTGTGTTGGCGGTTATAAGCTTCTTCAAGGAATCTATAGTGAAAAGGTTAGTTTTCCAAAATTATAAATGAAACTGATCCCAGTGATCAGTGTGATCACTGAAAACTTTTTTTACAATGTTATTGCTTGGCTGCTATTTTTGTTATCTGTTGCAAAGTTCTGTCAAAACCACCACACAACCACAGAGTACAATAATTATGTACTAAGGGAGCGTTCCGAGTTGCGCTGTCATCGATTTGAGCGCGCTATAGGTAATAGGTAATACGGGCTGGTGTCCGCAACTCCACGTCAATGCGCGTATTTTGCGTACGGGTGGGAAAATCGGTTATTCGATCCACCTCAGCTCCTCGAGGAAGGCCAGCAACGCCTTGATGTTGCTGACAATCTCACGTAGGGTACCTGGGTTACCGAAGTACTTTGCCCTGTATGTGGTGACCACCGGGCAGCTTAGAAGCACATGGGCTGCTGTCTCGTCTTCCTCCATGCAGGCCCTGCACAGCGGACTGTCCGTGACTCCTAATACAATGAGGTGTTTATTAAATGACCCGTGACCAGTTACGGCTGCTGTGACTGTACGCAGCTGTTGCTTGGTTAGTCGGAGAACCTGTTTCGTGAAGCGGCCATCGATTGTGGGGAGTGCTTCCCTAGCCTCCCTGCACTCACGTTGGTCCACCCATAGTTTGTGATGTTGGTCCCTGGTGCGTTTCCTTACCAGAGTGCGTATGTACCCGAAGGGGAGTGGCACGATGGGTTCGGGACCCACTGGTACAACGTTCGACCTCCTTCTGGCAAGTTCGTCGGCTGCATCGTTGCCTAGCGAACCGCTGTGTCGTTTGATCCATTGAACGGTTATGTTATTGAGGTTGCCCACCTGGTTGAGGCGCTGGTGGCACTCGTATATTAGCCCAGAATCAACTGTGTGACTGTTCAGCGCGTGCAGAACGGCCATGCTGTCTGAGAGTATGCGGATCTTGAGCGCGCTAACACTCGTACCGAATTAGCGTGAGCGCGATAATATGTTCCGTGAATCGTCATATATGACGTCATGACATGCGCCATCTTGCGATAACGCCGACCATGCCCTAAATTAATATCACCGTGAGCGCTGTCAAAAACCACAGTTGAGCGTTTTGTTTCGAGTCGCATCATATCTTTAAACTAAAGCGCCATTTTCGAAATTGTGCTGTAAAAACCATGACGTAATAGAAAACCTGAAATGATTTTTAAACTCATGCACAATCATTATTGTTGCATCTAGGTTATTTCAGTTATTTGTAATCCTTGGTAACAATTAAGAGTGTAATTGTATTTTTAATAATTTTATTTAACTTAAGTAATAATATTGACATACATAGGTATAAATATTGTACACCCGGGTATGTTACAGTGATACAATAATGGTATGTGTAAGAACTGTCTTTTCACCTGTGACAAACAATAAATAAATGACTATGAACATGGTATTTTTCTTCGGGGTAAATCTTTGCCGGGAGCATGTAAATAGGCTAATATAAGCACTTCGTCATCCGTTTCATCCCTGGACGAATCGTCGTTCTCAAAATCAAAATCTGAGTTATCAGAGTCGATAGAGTCAACCAACAAACTATAAGTGCCAATGCGTTGAACTTCCATTTGTAGAAGAATATTAAATCGGTTTTTTTTGTGCAAAGTTCGAGGTTGACGTTATGCGACCACACTGTGAGCGCGTTCACGAGCGTTCAGAATTTTATTGATGACAGTTCTTAGCTGTCATAATCATGATATTTAATATCGATATGATCGCTGTGAGCGATCATGGTCTAATTCGGAATGCAGCCTAACATAACCACAGATGTGTCACCCATCAGTGTCATGCTTATGTCATTTTGATTTGCATGATGTTTTGGCAGTTTTGTACCCACCACTTATTGGAAGTAAACTAAATAAGCGTTAATAAATAAGTTTAAGTGAGAAAATGGATCGCGACAGGAGTAAAGATGCCTCTGAAGGAATTGCGGTTTGTACAACGCACTTACGCACTACATCAAACTGAAATTTTATTTTGCAAACAAAACTGAAACTTTTTCACGGTCAGCAATTTGTTAGGTCTTTTATAAATAGGATCAAGGTCAAGTTCGAAATGTTTGATCCATTATCAATTTGAATTTTGATGTTTGGGTGCGTTGATTGTAAGATCCGTAATGTAAACACAATAAGTAACTATTTTTACTATGAAACTATTTAACACTTCTTGTTCTCTCTCTCTCCTTGAAAGTTAAATATATTTATTGTCCGTTTTTTATCTACAGTGATATTTTGTTCTTTTCAACAGCCAATGGGCATACAGGCACTGAATGAGACTGTGCTCAGTAATCAGCCAGAGTCTCGCTATGAGTGTCCCGTGTGCCTCAACTGGTTGCGAGATCCCGTCATTACTACATGTGGACATAAGTTCTGCAAAGCCTGTATAACTTCGTGGTTGCAGTAAGTTTTGTACTATATATCCAATTATTATGTGATGAAATATAATAATTTGTCAGCTTCAACTAACCCAACTTTAATTGTTACAAGAAAATAATTAATTAATTTAATTGTTGTTGCGAAGATTGATGAATCATTCTTCTTTGAGCCATTTTCAAATAAAAATCAAATCATTTATTTTTCACTCACTGCTAGGTTAATATAGGTCTCATTGTGAAATCACCATGTGAATGACCTCATGCATGCCTTTGCAGCTTTCCTCCTGAACTCTCTCAGCCAAAACCTGGCTGTTCAAGTATAACATGTTATATATAGTTAAAAGACAGATAAACATGAAGAGAATGTTATTTAAATTTTTTAAAGTAACAATGAAAGATATATTGACCAAAACACCTACATTGTGTTATTGTATTGTATTATTTGTCATTGGTTACTTGTCAAGTGACTGTGCGAAGAAGCTGGCTTGCTGCCAATGTTTCCTTTTTTATGAAGGAATGTGCAGCATTTAACTGTTGCAGGATGAACTAGGAGTGAAAACTATTATGTTTTTTAATAATGTACAGCTTTAAGAATGTGTTAGTTTTTTTAAGGAGAAAAATAATAACAACTGTAAGCATTTTTTCGAGCAGCAGGTGAGATAGTGGTCAAACGCCAGCCTGTCAATAATAAAAATAAAGATTTTGGAAACTTTGTAAATAAGGAAAAGTTCTCATGAATCATTTCTTCAGGTAATGTCTCAGTTACTAAGTGAATTATTTGAATTTTCAGGAACAGTGGTCACTGCCCCATAGACAATATAAACCTAAGTATGAAGGTGGATATATTTCCTGATAACTACACCAAACGGGAGATACAAGAACAGAGAATGAACTGCCCATTTTCTACTAAAGGTTAGTTTTAATCTCGAATTTTAGTAAAGTCTGAAAATTATAGATATTTTCGGCTTGTCACTTTTGTGGGTGATTTCTAGAGGCACCTGTAGACAAAAGATTAATATTTTGTCCTGTGATTCCAATTTTTTTTTTTTTTGCCCCACTAAGAATTTCTCCTGTATTGTGGGTACAAACATTTAAAGCCACATACAAAAAAAAATATACATTATATTAATAATATTATTATTTAAATAATAATTTACATGGCTTAATAACCACACATGGGTTTAATACAAAAGCCAAAAATTACTAAATCCATTCAATTCAAACAGGCAACATCAAAAAACTGTGTCCATGAAGTGCAAGTTCAATCATTAACAAACATTACTTATTCATAATAATATAATAACTATGTTTCCAGGTTGCATAGTAAAAGTAACCCCATTAGACCTAGACGCCCACATAGCAGCCTGTGAGTTCAACCAACCAGAGACATCCAGCCAGCCAGAGATTAAAGTGCCTTGTTCTTTCCAAGCTGTGGGGTGTAAGGAAACATTTGATAGCCAGGAAGACATGAACCATCATACTCAGACTGATGTTCAGAAACATATGAGTGTGAGTTACTTTTCTTGTCATTATCTTCAAATACTCTCAACCATTTGGAAGGACAAATCTTTTGTAATTCACAATATTACCAAACCTGCTTACACCATTTTTGTTTATGATGTTTGTTTGTATATACAGGGTTATTGGTAATACGTCGGCAATCCATTAAGGAGGTGTAGGTTAGGTCATTTGCAACCAAATGACCTCTTATGACCCCTAGGCAAATGTCAACCATTTCTGAGTAATTTGGCATTTTATATTTTTTGGCGGTATACAAATTAGATTTTTTTTTTTAAAGCATACTTTTTAAATTATTATTATCTGCTTCTACTTCAATACATAATAATCAATCATAAAATGACAATTATCTTTAATAGTTTTTAAATGAGAGATAAATTTGATTTATGTGGTTGATTTCTGCAAAAAAAATGAATATACTTTATTGACAGAACATTCCAAAAATATGTACAACTTCTCAGCTATCTAACGAGATACAATAAGATTGATAGATAATAATAAGATATCTTCAAAAAAATATGAAATGTCCAATTACTGGAAAATGGTTGACATTTGCATAAGGGGTCATTTGGTTGCAAATGACCTCCCCTACATCCCCTTAGTGGATTGCCGCGGTATTAAAAATAACCCTGTATATTGATTGCTCGAGTGATTTTATGTTTTTGTCATAATAAGATTATTTAATCTACATACACAACATGCCCCGAATTATCGCACACCACCAAACACCGCAATTAGAATGTTTTAATATAATCATAATACATACCTACACAGATTTTTTACTATTACTTTTAAAACATTATTTATTTATTAAATTCGTTATACTGACTGATTGTGGCAGAAAAACTATACAAATAAACTGTACGTCAAATTGGCAAAATATGCTTGAGAAAATCAAACAGCATACATAAAATCAATCATCTACAAAAAATTCAACTAGTTAGACTATTCTTCTTCTCCAATCATAATAAAAATATTCTTCATATAATTTCTCTGTTCGATAACTTGTTAATAATAATATTTCCAGCTCCTTATGAATGCCTACTCCGAGATGAAGATCAACAATGACATGTCAAGCGCGAGCATTGACGCTAAAGAACAAGAAGCGATGACGTTGTGGGAAGCACCTGATAAGGACGGTAACCAAGCTGCGTCTGCGCCGCTTAGTAATACAAATGCTCTTATAAGGTAATTACTTCTGTAGTTCTACAACAACATGGTCTGTTTAGTATAAAAACTATCTTGCACCATGAAACAGTATAGTACAATTCAGACTAATAACGCGTTCAGGGGCGGGAATTTCGATTGGTCGTATGGTTTATGTTACCGCCGGGTATAAACACCAGCCTATGTGTTGTCAACCTTTGAGACAAAATGGAAACATCCTTTGGGAATAAGTCTCTTTATCATCCCCTATACTCGTACCAATACACGGTATTGTTGCTTTCTAGCTTTTCTTATCAACTACTTTCTAATCAACCACCATCATCTAACCAAGATTATGTCTGGACTTTAAAAGAGACTGTGACCTCTGAGTTTGTTTCGGCATTTCTTCTCAGAGTAGTCAGATAGGAAACGCCGACCTCATCTAGTTTTTAAAATATGATTGACGTGTAAAAGTGTTTGTAACAAACCTACTTACAGAAATAAAATCATTTATCATTTAATATTGCGGCAATATCAGCAGCAGTACGACACCAGTCGATCGATCAGTTTAAGCTACGTTTACCGCGGTCGGTCCGTGCATGGGAGTAGGTAGAAATGGCGGTTCTGGCTCGCCCAAGAACCAGTGTAAGACGATCCCTGTTTTCGTACATGGTTGGTATAAGCGGGCGGTCATTTTATGTTGGTTTTTGTGTAGTTTGGTAGAACCGGGAAGTGAGTTGTTTTGAAGAGGTATGCTGAAGTTGGCGTGGTATCGTAGATGGTGATGTTCTCATGCTCCCCCTGACCTCCGGTTGCGGTTTCGGTGATAAGGATGAGACGGTCGTGCGTATGTTCTGGACCGAGATAGTGGAGCTTTTCGGAAGTGAGTATAGATAAGAGGTATGCTGTAGTTGGCGTGGTATTGTAGACGGTAATGTTGTAGTATTAGTTCTTACGCTCCCGCTGACGTCCGGTTTTTGGTGATAAGGATAAGACGCTGGGGGCCAGCGTGCGTATGTTCTGGATCAAAATTGTGGAGCCTTGGGTTAGCTTTGAAGACAATGTAGTAGTGTTTCCCACGCTGCCGGGGAGCGGTATTTTGGTACCATACTGTCTATATAGTTTTCGAGTGTTAGTTATCGTGCATTCATAATGATTTTTACGAGTTTGCTAAGTACCATGGGTGGTAATGTTCCACTTAAAACGAGACAAATGGTGGTGAAATGGAGATCTATTCCCTATGTATTTTTCTCATCTATGTATTTTGTGTAAGTATGTATGTATTTATTGCATATGTAAATGGTACACCACTGACTACCTGCAGTATTGTCTCTCCTTCTCCATTTAATCCATCCAAAGGTTGTCTGTAAAAGATCGCTTTTAGCGATAAGACCGCCCATTGTGTCACCCTTATGTAAAATGTCTACCTTTATATCTGTTATTTTTATGGTGTACATAATAAAGAGTATTCTATTCTATTTTATTCTATGGACGGCTCATTAGTGTTTCATTTCATGTTACGTTTCACTAATCTGTACCGGGCATTACCAAGGGGTACCGTAATACCCCCAGTAACTGGGTTGTGGAGGTCAGATAGGCAGTAGCTCCATGTAAAATACTAGTACTCAGCTGCATGCGGTTAGACTGGAAGCTGACCCCAATATATTTGGAAAAGGGCTAGGCAGATGATGATCAGTGGCAGTAGTACCTCTAGTGCCTTCCACGTCGAAAAGTTTCAGTAAAAAAATTTTTAAATAACCATCAAACTTCTTTCTATTTCAGAGCCCTATACGAAAGAGTAGTAGTCCTAGAACAAAGGAACCGCGAACAAGACATAGTAATAGCCAACATGTCCAAACAACTGTCAGCCTTCGCCGTAGCCAAGATGAAACAAAACAACGATATGTTGCTCCGTTACTGTATGGGCAACTATGTGTGGAAGATTGATAACTTTAAAGCAAGGTTGGATGCGATGTTGAGGGATCACTATAAGATGCTGTATAGTCCTGGGTTTTATACTTCGCCTAATGGATATAGGTGAGATGATGTTATGTTAATTTGGATCCAATGCCTATCGTGTTTAGGTCAAGTTTTTCTTGATACAATGCAAAAAAAAAGCATGCTTTGTTTTTTTTTTTTTACCAACCGGTGAAAATTATAAATAACTAGCTGACCCCGCAAACTTCGTACCGCCTAACATATTTTTTTTTAATTTTTCTCTCCATATGAATTATCCTCGTACTTCAAGGAATATTCTAAAAAAGAATTATCAGAATCGGTCCATCCGTTCTTGAGTTATAAAATTACAACGAAAAGTGGCATTGATTTTTATAGATATATATTTGAGGAGATATTTAGCCCTTCGGAGTCGCGCAGTTGATTTATTTATACGAAGCCAACTTAATACATACACAGCAATAGTTATATTAATTAATATAGATCCCCCATGTATCTAAATTGAAGAAAAGCACGGCATTATAATTCATTGACGTATTTTGACCTTTCATTAGCTTAACTTTTCGGTTTCTGCTCTATCAGCGATGTCTTTAGAGGCCCTATGTCACCGCGCCGCCACAGTGGACCCATACTGAAAATTTGTAGACTTAGGAGGAATTTGAATTCTGTTGATAGGTCTCAAAAAAAAAAAAAAACAAAAAAAAAATGAAGAACTCTAGTTGACGTGGAAATGGGACTTGATGGTTCTTCGTCGCAGAGTACTGATACTGATGAATATATAGTTTGGGAGAACCTCACACCTTGCTCAACTCTGTACTGTCGATGTCGACCAGTGAAGTTCACTTTCACTTCGGAGACAGCTGATTTTATAAAGTCTCAAGAGTCTGAGATGAAAAAACAAATTGATGAACGAATATTACGTGTGGAAATATTATTGTCTCACAAGAATTTTTTTCAGACAATCTATCAACTTAAAAATAAAGTTTATGAGAATAAAAGTTAGCAGGAATATCAAAACACGCCATATAAAAAAAAATCGCATCGATATTGGAACTTTGTTGCTTAAGTCCACAAATTTTCAGTATAGGCCCACTGTGCGCCGCAAACAGGTCGCGCTGCCAACAAAATGTATGATTGACTACATTACCAAGCAGACACCAGTAGGCCAATTCTCGTACTTAAAAAACGTTCAAATTCAAGTCGCAATCTCATCTCAGCGACAATCAATGTCAAAAACCTGTCAAAAATGTATGTAAATTGTTGTAATTTTGACAGATTGAGACTGAGATTAGAATGCGAACGGTCTTAAAAATACGGGAATTGCCCCTCAGGTTACCACGGCAAACATAGTAATCAAAAACAAATTTCATGAAACATTTTTGTTTTATAGATTCTGCGTTCGCCTCAACATCTCACCGCAGAACCCCCACTGCTTTGCCCTCCACGTGCATCTAATGAAGACGGTAAACGATGACTGTCTCGACTGGCCGTTCAACGGTCGTATATCCTTCTCCATGATCAACCAATACAACCCAGAGTTAACCCAGAAGGATACTATGATGTCAAACTCTTCGTTAATAGCTTTTCGGCAGCCGTCAGCAGAGATTTGTGTGAGAGGGTTTGGTTATACAGAGTATGCTGTTGTCAGTGAGGTTATAAGGAACGGGTTTGTGAAAGATGATGTGCTTATTGTTAGAGTCAGTATCCGATGTGTATGACAGGGGGAGTAAGTTTTTGTTTGATGTTTTTTGATAGACTACTGGGCGAAATGACCAATGTTTGAAAAAAAAAACTTTTGTATGATTTCGGCCAACTAAGATTTTGATCATCTATGATCTGTTCCAATGGTAACTGATGAAAGTGTAAACAAACCCAGCTCATGTTTATTAAATTAATAATAATAATCTTAGTTCTTTATTTCTACGCAATTACGGGGAATCCACAGGTACGTTTTCTGATCCACTTGATTACAATTTCATCAGATTCTTTTGGAACAGATTATACCTTTAAGTATAGTGGGTTTTCTATGACCTTATCTGCATCGATTCTCATGACTTCATGAGTCTAAGAATGCCATAAAATTGGGCATTTTGCACAGATCAAGGATGATTTATTAAATAACGAAAATAGCTCGATTATGAACTTATATTGTATACAGTATTATGTACGAGTCCGTTTCAGCTCAAAAGGTTGAAAGTATAGTCTGTGTATGTATTATTTATTTATTTCTGTGACTCTTTATATTTCTGCATTCCGTCCCTAAACTTCCAGTAAAGTTATAGTAGAATAAGACTTAATTCATTTACAGGATAAATTATTGTTTATTTAGAAGTTATGAATCTTGTACAGAAACAGGAATCTCAATGTTAAAGAAACTATATTAAAATATTATTGACTGACCGGTTGGTGCAGTTGGTAGCGACCCTGCCTTCTGAGCTGCTGGTCCCGGGTTCGATTCCCGGACAAGTCAAACATTTGTGTGCATGAACATGACTGTTTGACCTGTGTCTGGGTGTGTATATGTATATCAGTCATCAGGTTACCGTAGTACAAGTTCTACCTAGTTCGGGACCTTGTGGATGCTCATATTATGCAAGCTAAAAAATAAGTTTGTTACTGCATGTTAGTGTGTACGTAAATATTATATTTATTTATATTTTATATATTGATTATATTGATTTTATATAGTACTTATTGAACCTCATGGTATTTACACGTTAAGGAATTTATTCCGTCCACGCCCCAGATAATGTTTAAAAGTAGCTAATTATTAAGGAAAGAATTTATAAACAGTGACTTTTTATATTTTCAAGCAATTGGTTTATTACTATTTGTAGGGACTTAAAATATTTTTATTAGAAGTAAACGTTAACATATCTATCAGTTCCAAACAGTATTTTCATGTATACTTACATTCCATGTATTGTGATAAAATGAGCAACTATTCTTTTCTACGCATATTTTTAGCATTGTATAAATTTATTTCATATAATTAATTATTATATTTATTAATTTTACTACCTGAGACTGGTGCCTTATAGGTACTTAAAGTATTTTGTTTTGTTTGTTTAAAATAGTAAGAATAAATACATTATACAGTTACAAAAACCTTTTCATTTTATTCCATAAGGAATTATAGGCTTGCCTATTACATGGGACTCAAACATAGCTGGCTTAATGTGGGTGTGCTATAGGTACACCTGTTGTCTTACCTTTCGGGGAAGACAGGCGTGTGTAAAGTAAATTAAAGGCCAAACAAATATTTGAGAATCAATTTATTGGTATTCATGTCTTACAAACGTAAACTTTTACATGCTAATTGTCTTAGTAAAATATAGGAATTTAGCTTACATTTGTAAATATTTCTACGGCTAGCTAACATATAGCCTTATCACATCCAACCATCACAATAATTCTCTCCCAAAAACATTAATTTGTCACTTTAGTGAATTCACACGATTTTCATAATTTTGGCGATATCTACTCTGATTTTAGGCTAGTCACTGACAGGATTAAAATTCACGATAATTAACGATACTACGTTTTGGTGATAATTTAGCTCTCAAGTTTTAGCCGTATAGCTGTCAAATTAATTTGAACTAAAGCTTAAACACATGTATTTAAGTTTTAGTTCAAATTATCGTTGTCATAATTTAGTAAATTATTATAATGATCACTGTCAGTACCATCTATTACTATTACACTGATGTCGAATTACTATTGAATCATGATCATAATGTTGACACGCTACATTAAAGTGTATACCAAATACCTATAATAATTTTACAGTACTGACTACCTCATTATGGCCTGAAAACGAGACTACCTACCCTCGAATGATAATTTCAACAAACATCCTCAGACCTAATAAAAAAAACAAGACAGCGCTGTCAACAGTGACGTGAGGCCGGTTTCGTAAACATGTGCTATCTATCAACAATGCTGTCTCTGCACAGAGTAAGGTGCAGTTTTGCATGCTTCACTCTATTGTTCGCAGCGATATATCTTGATTTTTATTTGACCTGAGCAAACATCTATAAAAAAATTGCGCTTGCTGAACCGGACACATGATACAAGTGAAACTTCTTAAAAAATAAGCGACATTTAGTGCGACGCACGGAGAGAATTATATCTTTCTTCTCTCTCATGTAACAAATGCGGCAAAACGTGAGGCGTCCTTAAAATTTTACTCTCAATTTTATTCTCCTCCAATTATCGAATCGCCACCTAAGAAGTTTCACTTGAAAAAACTAAAATATTATCTTATTATCTGACTGTATCTTTAAAAGATACAGTCAGATACATTAGTGATTTTAAATTCACAAGTATAAAATAATAAAGACACAAATTTGGTTCAATATAAAAATGCAGTTTAAGAGATATTCTTTTTAGTTTTATAAAAAAACACGTATCAAACTGTACTTTTCACGTTTAAATTAAAAAAAAAAACTTATACTACAAACAAGTAAGAATAAAGTTCTTATAATTACAAAATACACTACGTTACAAAAAAAAAACATGATTTTCATTTTAATAAGTACCTAGTATGAAAATGTTCGAAAAGGATTGTTTTACGCAACAAAATCTGTTCCAACGTGCAACTCTTTTCATCAAACAAAAGACCTCGATTTTTTGCATCGTAGTTTTTAATCAAAGCGTCGGTTCTAAAGCCTCTAGTGCGTTCAAGAATCTATCACACTGTAACGGTAACTTAAGCTAATCTAGTCAAGTTTTTTAATTGCCAGAAATCAAAACTACATCAAAGCTCTCATAAGCAATATTTGCTATATTAAAACGATTGAAGACAAATGTTTATCGGTACAAACGAGACTTCTATCTCCTGTATAAAATGTTCCTATATTAATAAGCATTTTATATGCAAGTTTCTAGCCAACTATTGAACAAAAAGCTATTTTTGCTAATCCCTATTTTGTAGTTGTGATAATAACTGTGAAGGTATTGTATTAAAAAGTATCATTAAGTAAAACGTAATTCGAAGTGTAAATAAACAATTATTTGCGATTAATAAAGAAATATTAATAATTACGATTTATATCGCGTTTCACAATAAAGTATTTCAAATGAAACAAATGTTTGAAATGCCAAGAATAACTATTGTTTCTTTTAATGTTTCGGGTGTACAAAATCTAACCCGGTGGAATCCAAAACGTTTAATAAGTCAGTCTAATTTTTGGGAGTTTCATAATCGCACACGCATTCACTAATTTAATATAAAAATCTGTTTATTTCAACCTACCCATTAAGCTACCCTAACAAAATAATTGTAACACAGCTAATAAATCTATGGACCACCAACGAATCAAAGAGGGCATACTGTACCATAATGTGGTGACAGTACAGTAAGCGTGTGAAAAGGGGCTAAGTTACTACTTAGCCCCTTTTCACACAATCCGGCTGCTGAGTACCCGGTGGCACAGTGCATGGGTAATAAGAATAACCATGTTACCCATGCACTTTGACACCGGCTACTCATCAGCAAGTAAAATTGTGCTGGAAGCTACCAAGGTTTCACACGTAGGTATGTACTAGCACAATTTTACTGGCTTACTTATGAATTGGCGATCGAGTAACCGGCTTCGGCTACCCGACAACCCCTTTTTATACGTTTCGGTATGAAAAGAGGCTTATAATTATGGTTCAGGCCTCCCAACAACAAGTTTTCGCTCGAGCGGGTGCATAAAAATATCAGCTGTATTATACCACGTCTACACAACTATATAAACCAGCAATTTAAATAGATAAGTACTAAAATGTTAATCGTTATACAATTACAATTTTGATATTATTATGAAAAATAAATAAATAATACACTCGCGCTTGGTGCTGATAATCAGAATATAATTTATAATAAAGCACACTTTTGTATTTTTATGCTATTCTGTTTTTTTTATCTTTGGATATCAGAACCTGCATAAAATTAAATCTCCGACGTCATTCAATAACCGTTTTTCTGCTACATTTGTTGAAATATAATTAAACTGCTAATTTTGAATTTTCTCACAATAAAATACTGTTTATAAAAACTTATATCTAATAAATAGTGACATCTAGATAATCAAAATTACTATGACCTTATTTGTATGTTATGTTAGTCAGTAGCTCAGACCACCGGTTTTTTTTAAATTGAATAATGTCCAAATTGTTATACCAATTTCAACCTTATGTTAAAGCAGTTAAGGATGATTTTCAACTGCTACTGAATTAGCTTGGTTGTTCTTTGCTGGGCTGAAAATATTATGACATCAATTTAACAAAACAGAATATTTCAAATACAGCATGAAAACGGCATACATGAAATAAATACATTCATACGTCTCTAAAGCCGAATGGAAAGTTTTTGTTACCAAGGAATCAATAAAATAAGAAAGATGTTTGACGGAAGCGATTCGATGCTACTCTAATCCGATACGAGAACCCTCTAAACGAAGCTCATCATCACAAAACCTATGTGATGATGAGCTTCGTTTAGAGGGTTCATTCTTTAACGTCAGACTCCACTAATACAGACAGACACATATTGATCGACCTTATAGCTTACGTTAAAGATAGTAAATTTTATTTGAAATTACTCTCATCGCCAAAAGACATCTTTAATTCTGAGTTAGTGGGTGCCTAAACTATTAAAATGGATAACCTTATCCCATGCTTGAGCGATGGACTCTACTGAGGACTGTATTGCAAAGACTGACGTCAAAGAATTTAACTACCCGAACAGTTTTAACATGTCAAACTATTTCATGAAACTAAGGTCTTAAAATGAGCTCTAATTTCCAGTCGTTGATAGTCACAAGCGTTCGCCCCGTTCACAGCGATGCGATGCGAGACGCGCGCGCGTTTTGGCTCGTAGACATAAACACGATACGACGTCGCATCGTGCTACGACGCGGCATCGTTTCACGATGCGACGTCGTATCGTCGCAACGTGCCACGATTTCGTCGTGTGGTCGGTCGCAGTAAATGTCGAAAAATGGACCGCACTAGACGTGTTCTCCTCATGCTGCTATTAAGAAGACGAAAAAGAAGAAACGGATACACAGAATATACTGGATACATCCATTTCTTACAAATATGAATAACGAGTGTCATTTTAAGAAGAAATATAACGTCTTGAAAATGGATCCCGGAAAGCGGAAAGTGCTCGTCGTAGATTCCCACGATAGGACGTCGCATCGTGAAACGATGGCGCGTCGTAGGACAATACGACGTCGTATTGTGTTTATGTGTACGAGCCCTTACTTTTTTCAGTCAGTCGCGAGGTCGCGACGCGGTGACTCGTGGCATAGTATAAACAACTTCTTTCATTTGTTTTCAAGTTACACCTATAAACACATAATGCAGCATTGCAAATGTAAGCGGGCACGTCCTTAATGCCTGGAGGCTTTTATTATGTATTAAGTTCTGTTAACGTTTTTATTTTGTATTATTCATTTAGTTTTCAATATTTTTGTTGGTAGGTATATTGGCGTGTGCTAGCTGGCATATGGCAAATAATTTAATTTAATGTTTTTGTGTTTCGTAATGTTAAGTACTTACTACTGGATAGAATCCAGTTCTACTAACTGAACAGAGAGCTGTGCTGCTGGGGAGTTGGTCGCGTCACTTCTTCTTCCCAGCTAAAGCACTAGGAAGTGGTGAAGGGCGGGCGTTTTGGGGGGACTGTGTTATGTAATTTTGACGTACAAAAAGTGCTGATTCTCAGCCTAGTTTGAATATACGACTTTTGATGTTGATCGCATTCGCTGTCACAAGACGCGTATCGCTTGAGCGTGAAGCTCGCGGACACGGGATTACCAGCTTGGGACTACCAACTGCCTGGCTAATAGAGCTCACATTAATCCTCGTGGAATGTATTAATAACATAATGAATTACGAAACATGCGAGTGTAAAGGTGCTCTTCGGAAGGCGACGGCAACCGCAAACCGCAAGCGGCAACGTCGCCCAATCGCAAAAACAGACTGCAGCTACTCAACACGCCGTCGACGGCAGTCAATGTAGCGTCTTAATTTTCGCGATAGTCCATTTTTCAGGCAATAAAATACGGCAGGCGGTAACGTCGCACTCTACGGAACCGTTTACATGGTTACATAGAAACCATTCGTGTTGTTGCGGTCTGTCATTGCAATTAGGCGATGTTGCCGCTTGCAGGCTGCGGTTGCGGTCGCCTTCGGGGAAGCACCTTAAGGAGTCTTCGGACTCGATAACAGAATATGTTTGAAACGGTTACCCTACGCAAACTCTATAATTTCTACAATATCACAGTCACGGTAAACAAATGCAATAATATTGAATCACACGATCCCAAATATTGAAGTTAATTTAATGATTATTGTAATGTGCAGCTGAAGACTGACATTATGAAGGCCGTGACGTTTATCAGGCGGCACGATGCGGTATGAGGATTTTATTGCGGAAGCGGAAACTATTTTGAATCTTATTTTCATACCCTTAGCACTCAAATTTCGTTGATATCGTCACAAGGGGTCATACGCAAACCGCGAGACGCTGTGGTATACCACGGAAGGCTTCGGTATGCCGCGCCATACAAATGTTAATGCTTTGATATACCACGTCGGGCCGCCTAGTGCAAAATAAAATATGGCGAGATGATATTGGTTTCAACTCTCCAATACTTTATTTACTTGATAGACACGACATGTTTCTACACATTTTTTACTGCACAAAGTTCTTCTCGAGCGATGACACAATTTAATCCAATCTTCAACTGCACGAATGTTAAAACTTAATAGAAAAAGAGTACAGTTATTGTGATGAGAATGTTATACCACCATGCACAGACGATGTAGTTACTAAGTAAACAATGTTTGAACCATTCAAATCTTACAACGAGAAGCATAAAAAAAGATTTTGTAATTCACTAAACATTATATAAACTGATACATTCAGACAACTACACTTAAAACTAACATTTAAGTTGAAAGTTAAATCTAATTTACATCAAATATTAATAATATAAATAACATATCGATTTAAGTATGAAGATCATTATAAAATTGCTATAATAACTAACTTTATGATTATTTAAATTATTTTCTTTCTTTTCAAAGCCAATTCTAGCACGCATAAGCCAAATCTAAATACTTTTCTATTCTTTCCTATTCATAATCTCGCAAACAAATCTTTATATTGTCAACAACTTACCTCTATAAACGTGTCTACGAATATCAACCTTATTACAACGGTTCAAAGTCGATATTAGCATACACAGTTAGTTCCCCTCACTATAAAACTTTAAATTGATCTCTGGATATCGTCGAGTCATAAATCATTTTTATTCAAATTTAAGAATTCTATGCCGTAATAATGATAAAAAGTGACAGCATTTTGTCCAAAGTATAAAAATCCTTAGCTTCGAGCGCAACATAACTCACTAATCTAACCTAGATTAGTAATTCACGAGAGACACTTTTTGTAAACTTTATTCCGGTGAAATAAGGTTTTAATTGCAATGTTCCACTTTTCCTCACGAAAGACCCAGTCCCACAACACCATGTTACTTCATTTGCCGACCACAATTCTGTAAATTAGGTTGGATTCCTATCCAAGTGTGTCCATGGCTAATTTGGAGAGAAAAGTTCTGTTTAAAGATCAAGCCAAGAGTACTTCTACTAATTCAGTTCTTCCCTTTGCGGTCCTCATATAACCAATATCTAATAGATACATGATAAAATGGTTTAGCGATGTTCCCCATTACAAACGGCCGCGTAACTTCTTCAGTGACGATAGAAGGATGGGAGCCATGGTCTGTGGTCTATGGTCAGTGGTCGCAAATAAGACATAAGTGCCATCACTAAACAATGCTCCCATAACCTGTCCTTCTATACAGAGCTACTTGAATCGCCTGGGAAATGAAGTTGGTTGTCACCGCCGCAGCTGGGCGTCGGTGACGAGGGCGGGTCGAGCGAAGCACGCGAAGCTGAGCTGAAACTGCTCGAGCTTAGCTCTTCTTGCTCCGCTTCGTAGTGGCTGGTTGTTGTGACAGCTGAAAATTAAGAATAAACTGAACTGAAACATACTTAATAAAATACAGGGTTATTAAAAACAAATCTGCGTTTCCATTCATTTTAACCGTGTAGGTTTTGCAGTTTTGTATGAAACAGCAGTTTTTTTTTTAATAATCTGTCAACAATTTTGACTTCTTCGAATCATGTGCTGATTTCATGGATGTTTAGTAAATTTATGGGTGAAAAGTTTTTACCTTCGGTATTGAAATTATGAATCACGAGGATTCCATCATACTCGTGATTCATAATTTCGATACCAATTAACAGGCTATTTAACTAACTTCAAACCAACTATATACATAATAGTTTTATACAACTGGGTTAATTTAATTTACCACTTTTTACCTGGGTATAGTTTCAGGTGCCAAAATAAAACTGCAAAAATGTTGTTTTTGAATTCTCATCTTTATTATGTATGATACTATCCTGTTTTTAAAACACTTCATAACATTATCAACAAAACCATACAGCCAAAGTAAAGGAACAATACACGAGCGAACATTTAATCCGAAGACATTTTTAGCATACCTACGTTACATGACAGCCTGGTAAAATGGGTCACTTGACCCGCTTCATACATCCTATTGTTATTTAAAAAGACGATCACATTTCAAGCCATATTAATGAACCTTTTATTTTTTTAAATAGCGTCGAATAATAATATCATTATTTAAAATAGAATCGTGTGTAAGGCGATTATCCAACTGCACCGCGCTCCGTCACTAGCGTGGGGCGGCCATAGCAAACAATCTGCGCGTGGCAACGCGCAGATTCTGTTTTCTATACAAACAGATTACAATGTTAAATCTGCCGCCTCGCGCTACGCGACGGAGCGCGGTGCAATGTGATAATCGTCTAACGGTCTGGAAAAATTATAGAATCACTATATTAAGTAAGATAGGTACTGTCGCGGCCATAGGTGCAGACCATACGGACTATATTTGTTGGCGCGTGAGGGATATCTATATGAAAGTTCTATTTGAGACCCGAGCAAGTCGCCGCATCGCATTATTTTGCACTTACGAACGCAACTATACATTATAAGCTTATAATAAGGATTTCTTAACGGCTTCCTACATCAATAGCTTCCATAAAACCTTTCCTGTCCTGCACACGTTATTATTAAAATATGTACAAGATATTATTATGCTTGAATTATACATTTTTATTTAACTGCTTCTAAATATTACTGAAGAAAAAGTTGACAATGCCCATCTTTATGAAATACAAGGTCTATAGATTTACTAGATTGAACTATTATTTACATTGATTTATCGTTTAAAAGTTTAGTAGATAAGTGATTTGGTCAATTTAATCAGGAGGAATCATCCAAAGTTTATTAATAACAAAGAAGAAAATATTAATTCCGCGCGTATACAAATAGGTAAGCTGAAGACGATGAGAACATAATTTTGACTACGAAGCTAAAAATCCCGCAATAAAAAAAATATAATAACCGAAAATAAGAAAAATCCGAAAACATTTTTTTAATTCTCAAACAAATACATGTTTTAATCGACAATATTATTTGATTTGCAGCGATTTAGACTTTATCAACTGCCGTTAGTAATTGTCTAAAAATAGAATACGTAATTAGACTACGTAGGAACCAAAACTAGTAGTCCATTTCAAATTTGTATCCAATTATAAGTAAAAATTACCAAAATAAGTACTTACTACCTATCAGAGAAAAAGATTAAGCTATTATTTTATTTGCACCCTGCTTATGGTCAGATTTGAGTCAGACCAATAAACTATTTACCGAAATATGCTCTACCCACACAAATGTCTACGATTTAGAGCCTTCCACTTCGAAAGAAAATAAATTATAGTCTTACAACTTAAACAAGTTTCTAATTTAGATCTTTTCTGAAAACACCTACATTATAATTTTGGAGATCGTAATAACCAATTCATTCACAACAATAATTTCATAATTTAATTTCATTAATTTACTAAAAATGAATTAGTCTTTCTGGTAGAGGGCAAATACGACCAAAAACTTATATACATGTCCATGGGAACTAAGAATAAAGCGTTACCCTTAAAAACTATAATTCATCGTCAAATAATTTATAGTATTATGCACCATCTACGTATGTCACTTACAACTAAGCGAAACAATTTCACAAAAAAATAAAAATAAATGATCACGCGTAAATTACATAAAAAATAAATATTTGTCATGACTCAACATATTAAAGCTAAATAAAATTAGAATATAACATTGGTTAATAAATAATACTTGTCGATAGTTACGATATATTTGTACACGAAGACAGCCGTACGTGTGAGGAGGTATTATATACCGGGGTGACTAAGTCATAAGCGTTGAGCTGCTTCTGAATTTGACCTCACTAAATTGCCTAACTGCGTTTAAATCAACCAAGCACATTATTCGCCGCACAGTAATAGATATGTATCTAATTTTTAGCACGACAAATCCAACCTTAGAAAGGTTTTTTGGAAAATGTTCTCAATCAACTTAGCTACACAGATCGACAAATCACATTAAACGAGTTTTTGATGTTATTAATAACCACCCAAAATATCATGGTAATCAATTTAGGTAACATTCATATTATTTATTCTTTCTTTGGCTTTTTAATCGAATCGAAATACCGTGTTGTCGAAACCAGAAACAGCTGTTGAGGCAAAAAAAAGCAACACAATAAATTAATACTGAGGTACAATCGCAATATAATTACATTTTAATAATTAAAATGAGCCTCAATTATATCAAGGTCAACATTAACGCCTCCAAGTTCTGCAAAAGCATTGACCTCTAATGTAACTGATTGCAGAAAATATATAATATACTGCGTCCATATATTATGGTCATGCTTTAATTCTTATATGACAGATAAGCAAAAGT
Source organism: Brachylomia viminalis (assembly GCA_937001585.2). Taxonomy (NCBI): domain Eukaryota; kingdom Metazoa; phylum Arthropoda; class Insecta; order Lepidoptera; family Noctuidae; genus Brachylomia; species Brachylomia viminalis. The sequence continues at coordinate 21,379,220 of OW443299.2, forward strand.
CCTGTGTATACTGGCCATAAAAAAGGTCTTGCGTGGCGCGTAGAAAACATGGTTTAGTTTTTTTTATTATTTTTGTTTCCTTAAAGTATGCAATTTTATTCGTCTACACCTAATAACTAAATAAACAAGAGATAAGTACTAAAAGGAGTACTGTTTTACAAAAAAAAATATAAGGTTTTTTATGAAGACCGCTCGGCACCGAATCAGGTTTCGATAATATCAAAATATTGCCCAAAAACTAAAATTACGAGTATATATTAATAATTAATACTTTACGAATTTATAGGAATTTTGAGTCTTCATAAAAAATCACATAAGGTATATTTTTTGTGTATTTTGCTAGGTTTTTACATTTTTATGTTTATTTTTTTTATATGACATAAATACCGCTACTGAACGATAAAGGGTCATTGCCCAAATAATATTGTTAGGCTTTAGTAGCAAATATTTTAAAATCACTTTTTTTTTATAAACATTTTAAGTTTTTTTTGTCTTTTACCTGTGCTTAATCACATTAATTGCATTACTTAACTAAGATTACTACAACAGCAGCAAATATTTGATTATATTATCCGCGTAAACTGGACATATTCAGCTTGCGTTAAATTTATAAATATTATTTTCTACGGAGCTACCCCAGAACATAGTTTTAGGTAATGTAAAACTATATTCTTCATTCGTTACAAGTTAATATTAATAACCGATAACCAATCATTTTAACTTAAATGTTAGTATCCTACACACGTAAAATTATTAGAAACCACGCAAAAAAAAAATAGAAATTAGATCTACAATAATTATAACATATTTTAAGTTAATATTCTGCGCAAACATTTAAACTTTATAATTATGGTAGTATTTATATTTAGTAATAGATACCATAGGTTGCTGGAAAATGGCATAACGTGAGCTGAATATGTCCTTAATTTAAACTACGATAAATATTGCAAAAATCGAAACATTGAACATTAATATCACTGAACACATTTTATTACTTTTTCTTCTTACGCGACTTTTTAGATTTAGACGGTTGCTTTGTCGAAGGCATGGTTACATTAGAAGCACCAATTGATTTTTTATCATCTTTGTCGCTATCGGTGGACACTATCGGTGAAGTAATGTCATCATCCGAGGACTTATCCATTAACTCTATTTCCTTATCCTCAGACTTATCTTCCTCAATCTTCACTTCCTGAGTTGTTATCTTATCATTTTCAACTACGCTAAACCCTTTCTCCCTCTTTGACGGAACTTTTTCTAAATCGATCAGGTTGAACGCGCTTGATTCTATTGCTTTAGTTGTAGTTTCTTTTATGGTCGATAGTATATTATCTATGTTTATCTTGCATATAGGACTTGTGACACCCCCATCGTTAATTTCCAGAAGGCTGTCTCGCATCACTTCTAGGTTATAATCGTCCAAACCGAAGTCTAAAGGTTCTAGTGGCGGAAAGTCAAGGACTGAATGATGTTCTTCAACGAAGTTTAATTCGGAAGGCGCATCGCATTCGGCTACCATTATATCAGTTCTCTTGCAGAGCTCGATTAGTTTTTCTTGCAAGGACACATGTGTGGAAGACTCTGCTTCTTCATCGAAATCTTCAGTTTCTATCACCTTTTCAATTTTTTCTCTTTCAACTTTTTCTTCAGTACACTTTTCCTCTTTTGTTACATTCTTAGACGCCGCAATAGAACTCCAAGATTTAATGGGTTTCTCAATTACTTCTACCTCTTGAATCTTTTTCTCAGGCTGAGGAGACTTCTTACGTATCTTGGTGCATTTAGTTATCTGAATTTCAGGAAACTCTTCTTTCATCGTATCTATCACATATACATCTGTAACCTCTGTTTCATAACGTTTTTCTGTTGCCTTTCGGTCGGCATAAGGCGATAGAGATTTAGTTTTCTTGGTTCTTGGTGATTCTTTTAATGGCAAGATATTTTCGCCAGTTCCTTCAAATACTTTAAGAGTATCTGTTTTAGGCACATCTGTTGCTGATTCTTTAGCTTGAATCTTTGGGCTGGGTTCAGGCAAAAACTCATTTATAACATCATCATCAACCTTTTTAGCTGTAGGTAATGAAGTGATTTCTGGTTCATCAAAATGCCAATTATCTCTGGGATCAAAGAGATCTCTTCTTTCTGTGGTAACACTTTTAGATGAGCGCGATTTTTTAGCTTTAGCCAAGTAAGATATAGGCTCAATATCTTCGTACGGTGTTGAGATTGAAACTAGGTCGCCACTGGAAGGCTGTGGTTTGTCATCGATGGCATGTATTTCGACAAATGTATCTTCATCTTTCAATTGAGCTTCATCTTGAGACTTTTTGCCTTTACGACTTTTCTTGGATTTTGGTTTGGGTTCTTCAACAGTTTTTTCATCGACTGGTGGAATATTATAAAACACAGGCTTCTCTGGCTCATTTAGGAGCAAATCCCAAGCTTGCTCTTCAGTTTTAATATGCTCTACTATTTTTTCTTTTACAGGCTTTGACTCGGAAGATTTTTTCTTAGACGATAGTTTTAAAGGTACGGCCACTGAGAGTAGTTCCTCTTGGGTGTCCACGGTAGCGAACGACTCTTTCAGAATTAGATCCTTTGGAGCATTTTCCTTCATAATAGGCTCTTTATCAACTGATTCTTTAAGAACGGGCTCATTTGGAACAGGTTCCTTTGGAACCGATTCCCTTGAAGCCGATTTTTTCGAAACAGGTTCTTTCGTAATAACCTCTTTAGGGCCAGATTCTCTAGAAGCTGCCTTCTTTGGAACAGGTTCTTTTAGAACATACTCTTTTGGTATAGATTCGTTCGAATCAGTCATCTTAGCAACAGGCTCTTTTGGAACATGCTCCTTTGGAACAAATTCTCTCAGAACAGGCTCCATCTTAGTAACTCTCTCTACTTTAGGAGTAGACTCCCTACGCTCTCGTACCTCACTCGACTTCGCATCCCTCGCTTCTTCGTCACGACGCTGAGGGCTCTCTCTAATTTTACTAGATTTCTTATCCCTCGCGTCCTCGTCACGACGCTGAGGGCTCTCTCTAATTCTACTAGATTTCTTATCCCTCGCGTCCTCGTCACGACGCTGAGGGCTCTCTCTAATTCTACTAGATTTCTTATCCCTCGCGTCCTCGTCACGACGCTGAGGGCTCTCTCTAATTCTACTAGATTTCTTATCCCTAGAACTATCGTCGCTAGCGCGTCTTTCGCTATCCGACTTGGGGGTGGGAGATCGCCTAAGTCTATGTCGGGCGGCCGGCTGAATATCACCCGACGGCCGTTTTGGCAGTGAGTCGGGAGGCACCTCGCAGGCTCGCTCGGCGGGCGCCGAGCCCCTCGCACTCGCTCTCGCATCCTTCACCTCTCGCGTCGCCTCCTCTACGCTATACTTATCTAAGTTAAAACTAGGTGCGGGCGGGCAGTCGTCGCGGGACAGCGCGGCCGGGATCACGACGGCAGTGGACAGCGCGCACAGGCTTAGCGCGGGCGCGGCGACGGGCTGCGCGCGCACGCTCTGCGCCGGGATGGTGGTGCCGAGCGGCAGCGCGCGCGCGCGCTCGGGCCGCTGCTCGGGCGGCGCGGGCGCGCGCAGCACGGGCCGGAACGTGGCCTCGTCGCGGTTGCTGGCCGCGTAGGGCTCGGGCCAGGCGCCTGGCGGCTCGGCGGGCGGCGGCTGCACCACGGTGCCGAGCGGGCCCACGGCGCGCGCCACGCCGGCCCGGCGCGCCGCAGGAGATCGCCCTTCTACGCTGCCGTCGCGCGTCGCCCCTATACGAAACCGAAGGCAACCGTTACTTCATGTGCGGAGGAGGTCGGAGCACGCGATCGATAGGCACGGAAGGACGGCTCCATATGATGAGCGAAAACGCACGCACACATAGACGCGCGTCTACGTACAGAGAGTGCGAGCACACTCGCGACTGGCATTCGTTTGAGATAGTTTAAGATCACTGTGCATATTATGTGGGCGTGCGTCAGTTTTCGCTCGTTGAATGTGCCCGGCCTTCCGTACCTACGTACTGAGTGGTCGGAGGCTGCGCATCAGAGGAGAGACGTGGCCGAGCGTGCAACCATAAAGGATGTTATCTCGCGGTGCCTTTGGCTTCAGTATAGGGCCGACGCCTGCGGCGGTCTGACACGGCGTCCGTCCGGCGGCTCCTCCGCTTGTAAACTTCGCTCTTGGATATTCACTCGATAGTAAACGAATTCCAAAAACGTTACACTCGCGAGAAAAAATTACATTTTCATATTCGTAAATACTTCATTTAAAAAAAAAATGGTTCGCGTCACTTAAAATCGTAAAACAAAAATACAGCGTCAAATTAAGTTACGTAGCGAAAATTCTCAGACGTGGCGGGTATGAAGACAAAACAAAAATAAACTGTAACTTTTGAAAACATATTTTTATTCAAGTAATAAAAAATTATGAGTTCACAAAAACATACTCGTTTAAAAAAAAAATTTGCTATCGCTACTTGTCATATCTGTGAAGTATCGCTAGTTAATTTAATTTGGCCATAGATGCGAAATGTAAGATTTGATAAGGATAAGCCGAAAATGAAACAAAATCCGCGCTACAATGCACTGTGTGTACACCTAATTATATTTTGAAACATGAGACTGCAACCGTTCCACTAATAATAATTAGTCCTATGGCAGCATTTCTAAACTAATATGATAAAGAGAATAGAATTGATTTTTTGTATGTTTGTTTGTTACGCTTTCACGGCTGAACGTATTCGGGTGAACTTTGGCACATGCGTAGAGCATGACCTGGATTAGAATGTAGGATACTTTTATCCCGATATTCCCACGGGATCGAGACTTATGTGGTAGAAGCCGTGGGGCGCAGCTAGTTATTTTTAATTCATTTTAACTAGCTCATACATTGTGCATGCTGTGTTCACTTTTTGAGAGCATGCTTTGTTATAATAATGTTTCTTTATGTTTACCTAGTATGGAAGTTATACAGGGTGGAAACTTTCAGCGGGGCAGTAAGGGGAAGTACCTTATCCGTTGCAGCTACGCAAAAATGGCCTTAGGAGACTATCCATAATTTTTTATGGAATTTTGATCCCCATTCACAGATTGTCAAAAAAAAATACAGTTAGCAAGAAAATAGCCATTTTACACGAAAACATTTTTTGATGCCAATCGATCCTGTTTCTAATACTGATCAAAAACTTTTATGGGACCTACCATCGTCGGAGTACTCAAAAAGTCACAAATTGCAAAAAACTTTTCCCTTACATTTTGTAAAGAATTTGTGTAGGTCACTGAAATACAAAAAATAAAATAAAAGACAAATGATCACGTAGAATTTTACACATATCAAAAAGAAGGCGTATTAATTTTCTTTTTTTATTAACTAACATAACTTGATGATGTTCTTCTTATTTAAAATCTTGCTGGTACTTGCCCTACAATATAAAAGTGCTCGAAGTGACCGCCGTTTTGGCGAATACATAAATTTATTCGTTTCTGTACCGACCTAGTGGCTGCTGACAATTTATTTGTATGAATTCCATACAAAATTGTGGTTAGCGAGTTTTTTATTTAATAATAACGAGTTCGAAATTTGAATTGTTTTTAAACTTATCTGTTTATTCAGTCAACAAAAAGATCTCAACCGTCACTAAAAAAGCTTTTGCGTAAAATTTTCATACAAAATGTACGGGAAAAGTTTTTTGCAATTTGTGACTTCTTGAGTACTCCAACGATGGTTGGTCCCATAGAAGTTTTTAATCAGTATTAGAAACAGGATCGATTGGCATCAAAAAAATTGTTTGTGTAAAATGGCTATTTTCTTGCTAACTGTATTTTTTTTTTTGAAAATCAGTGAATGGGGACCAAAATTCCATAAAAAAATTATGGATAGTCTCCTAAGACCATTTTCGTGTAGCTGCAACGGATAAGGTACTTCCCCTTACTGCCCCGCTGAAAGTTTCCACCCCATATAGTATTGCCCAATTAGTAAACCAATAATTAAAAAAATGTTATTATTCTACTAACAGTATTCCTTTCATTTAAGTAACTAAACAAAATTCTTAAATCTATCGGTTAATTAACGTTTCTAATGTGATTATTTAAATTATTTTACTCCTCTATCTCATTTCCTATATTCGGAGCAGTAATCAAATGAAGATATAATAAGCAGTAAAAGCATATAAATGAGCCGATAATATCATATTTATTGCAATAACAGCTATTCATAAATAACGATGAATGGAAATGAATTCATCCATTTTTGGTAGTTTATTTCCCCGATTTTTGCCGTAATTATTAGTCTGACAAGGATATTTTCGTAGACGTATTTTCGCAGACGTGATGGGTATAGAGAAATGGGTGATGGGCATAATTAATTCATTTCATCAAACATGATTAAAAAAAAAAAAATTTGGGTCGACGGCCGCAGGCAACAACGACTGTAGTACCTTGAAGTTTGAGTTTAGAAAATCTGTTTTTCTTTTATCATATTTAGATACCCATCGCGCCTGTGAAGTTTCGCTAGCCAATTTAATTTGTTCCTATATTGTACTGAAAATGTCTAAAATCGCGCACTCACGCCCCAAAAATCCTTAAATTTGTCTACTAAACGAAACACACAACGTACCGTGGTCTTCTTTCATAGCTTCGGCTAGATCCTCTCGAAGTTGCACGTCACACACGGATGCTGCACGTCCACTCTCAGCTAGCAACGACTTGCGACGGAAACTGTCCGACGGAGAATGTTCTAGAGAACCTGCAGACAAAAGATGCTATATTGTAGTTGGGAAACGTAATTTCGACCTTATGCCGATGCTTTAAAACATGACGTTTCAATACTGCTGAGTACGTTTTCTCATTACAGGTCTAATTTTCACTAGAAATGGAAGCTCTTTTTGTCATTAGAGGGGAAAGAACGAGTTGCACAATCTTTTGCATGCCTTCTTCGATCAACAATACCGACTAGATATCGGGTCGGCGCAAGAAACACGTCTCGGTAAATAACAGCGCACTTGAGACGTGAGCTCTTATTTTGTTTAGTTCGCTTGAAACACAGCCAATGTAAACACGACTTTATTACTAGGTGCCATGGTTGTAATTAGGTTGAACTTATAACTGTTTTAAGAGCCCCGTTAGGAATGAGACCCGTTATCTATTTGGTATTGTTGATCGAAGCATGTTTACACACAAACGCAAGATGGCTTCCATCTTGCTACTGTTGACTCAGAAGCGTCATCTTTGTCTCACCATTAAGTAGTCAGTGGCATTAATTATTATAAAGTTTTCCTTATCCAGCGAACAAGTGTCGTAAGAGTTCGCTTGCATTACGCATTGTTGCTAACGAAAGTAGCTAACATTTGATTTTGGGTTATGTTTTTTTTTGTGGAGGAAATATTTCTTAGCTGGAATAGTAGGGAATAATATGAAAAATACCCCCAATTGACATTCTGGTAATAGATAATTGGTAGTACAAAGTCACTTACTGGCTGACCCGGAGTCGATGAGTACAGGCACGACGGGTCTGACTCCTGGCATGTTGACCGGATTAGAACGAGCGACACCACGTGCTGCACTTGTATCCACTTCTACTGTCTCCGCCTCGGATAGGGACGAGTTTGATCTGGAGGAGAAATAAGAGTTATGATGAGAATTATACGACTTGTAATAACGAATACGACCGCACTGTTACACCAGCGATCAGGCGCGGTCAGTAATGTTCCGATGAAACCACAACGCAAACCCTTAGGTCTTGGTAAGTGAAACAAATCATTATGGCCCTGAGGCCCATTCGTCATATTTGTTTTAAAAAAACTAGCCACCTCAAAAACGTGCAAGAATTAACAAGAGGTGGGTTTCTTGGGCTCTATTTTAATAATCGTCGACGTTCAATAAGTGCAACTTCTCATCCTTATTTGAATTACTGATTTTTTAATTTAGTGTCTGTGGTCAACACCAGCTCACCCCGTGCTATTATAAGTCTTGAAGACGAACTGCGGGCCCATCCACAGTCGTCGATGCGGCCCCGCGTGTGTCACGATCTCAACTTGAGACAGCCAGCGCTCTTCTTCGCTCATACACATGTCTGCGCAGCTCTGTAAAAAATGTTTATTTTATAATATAACAGTGAGTTAAAATATTTACTTAAATTTTTGCCTTTTTATTTTCTTTGCTAGAAAATTATTTCCTTTTTCTTTTCTTTGCTAGCAAATTATTTATTTTTTCTTTTCTTTGCTAGCATATTTTTTCCCTTTCTTTTCTTTGCTAGCATATTTTTCAAAGTTTCGTTATTGTTGCCCGCGATTTCGTATGCGCGTATTTTGAATTCATGTTTTTTTAAATATATACTTTCGCATTTAAAACAGAAGTTTATTTACTTATAAATATTTTTCTTATGTAGGTAGAGATATACCGGACATTTTCAAATTAATTTGTGAAACTTCACAGCATCAAAGAGTAATAAATATAGCCCTCGTGTCGCGCGTAGAAACTAGAAATGATGAGTTTTTACAAAAACCGATTTGTTTTCGATGCCCATCACACGGGCAATTCCAGAATTTTCACGAAAGTTCGCATTCTTATCTCAGTCTCAATCTGTTAAAAAGATCCTCTAATTTATCTACATTATCTTAAAATTTTCGACATTGATTGTCGCTGAAAAACATCGCGATGACACCTTGAACTTATAGTTAACTAGCTTTTGCCCGCGGCTTCGCTCGCGTTAATTTAGATTTTGACAATCGAGGTTGTTGGAACACACTACTAAAGTTTCTAATTTTAATAATATAAATTCAATCATGATTCGAAAGCCACGTAGCGCCATCTAGCGTCCTATATCAATTGTGACCGTAGAAATTTATTGTTCTTTTCCTCGGGAATAGTACCTACTGTTTTTTGGATGAAAGGTACACTATGTTTTTTCTGTACCCCTGACTGAACAAACAAACAAACTTACTTTCGCATTCATAATATTAGTTAGGATAAAAGTCTTAAATCGATAACCTGTCTTGAGCAAGCGTGGTAATCAATGCTCGTGCCTTCTCTAATAAATGAGAAGAGGTTTTTGCCCAGCAGCGGAGCAATTAGCTGGTATTATTACTGTCGCTGAGATGAGATGCGACTTGAATTTGAACGATTTCGAAGAACAAGAATTAGCCTTCAAGTCTGTGAAGTCTCGCTAGAATGAAAGGCCCTGTATAAATAAGTTCCATTATGCTCGTAAGTTTTATGATCGTGACTGCTCCGAGTCCGAGTCCGAGTATAGTATTATGACTACTAGTTACCCTGCAGGTCTGCGGCTGCAGCAGCGGGTTGGAGGGCGGCAGCGGCGCCAGCAGGTCGGCGGCCGCGGCCGGCCGCTGCAGGGGCCACTGAGACACTGGCTCCACTTCTAGCTCGATGCCAGAGTCGTCGCAGATCTTCTCCTTTGATAGACCTGGACAAACAATATCAGTATTTATAGTCAGAAAAAAGTTTTTATGCAGTTATGAAGCTGACATAATGGCCATCATTTCGGTATCACCATTGTTCCAAATTTTACATCACAAATCAACAAATTTAAAAAAGAGAAGAAAATCTGAGTTTGGGGGCTTTTAAAGAAACAACAAGCTCTGCTTAGAGCATCTATATAAGTCAATAGTAATTTCTTTACGTGCATTTTTTTTTTTTTGATAAAGATTATCAAAATTGATTTTCCTTATTTTTTTATCCATTCTGACGTTCAAATTATGGATACTACGGCACCTGAAGTAGCCTCGCAAGCTGTGGCGCTTCTTCAGTCTGGGCTTAGTCAGCAAAAAGTAAGTGCACAACTTCATGCAAGTCGTTCTGCCGTATGCCGTTCAATTCATTTACTATTGATACCTGGAGACTGGCGGCTTCGTGCGCCTCCCAGGAGGACCACGAAACCGGGGCACTACAGCAGATCGGTTTGTCTTTACCGCCAGCCTGCGTGATCGACACCTGACCTCAGTACAGGTCCAAGAACAGCTTCGAGACTTTTACGAACTGACTGTTTGCGCTCAAACTGTTAGAAGGAAGCTCGAAGAACGTGGCCTGAAACCTCATAAGCCAGCCAACAGTCCCAAACTGACACGAACCCACAGAATGGCGCGCCTACAGTTTGCACGCGAACATTTGCATTGGACTCAACTTCAATGGAGTCAAGTTCTTTTTACGGCTGAAAGTTGTATGGCAATAATGGACGTAGGAAAGTCTACCGAAGACAGGCAGAACGTTTTCAGCAATGTTGCATTGAAGAGAAGTTAGTTATGGCGGTGGATCATGGAGTCTGGGGCGGAATTTCCACCGAAGGAAAAACTGGCCTTGATGTTGTGACGGGACCACGGCTACCACCATTAAATAGCGACCTATACATTCGTATGTTGTTTATTACACAAGGAAAACTAAAATACAATATATAAGCTAACACTAAAATATGTCAGCGTCAGGCCAGGGCGCGAACCACCGTAGGCTAAACAACGCCTGCAGTACATTTTTTAAGAGCGTTTATACCTTATGAGTGGCAACGTCGCAATTTAGTGTCGTATTTCGTGGTTTTCAATTTTTATCATTTAATCGGAGCTATATTTTAAAAATCTGTTTAATTAACTTTTTAGAATTACGTGAAAGTGTTTAAAAAGTAAGTAGCCGTAATGCTTACAGTTATTTTACAATGAAAATAACGCCCTGCAAGTTTCCAATGTATTATTTGCATATAAATAGAACTGTAAACGCAACGATTTCTTACCTTTTACACAGATTTCACATAATTCTAAAAAGTTAATTAAACAGATTTTTAAAATATAGCTCCGATTAAATGATAAAAATGGAAAACCACGAAATATGACACTAAATTGCGACGTTGCCACTCATAAGGTATAAACGCTCTTAAGCATGGTTATTCAAATTTCTTTATTATTATTACCTAAGAAATGGATACAAAATGTATGTTTGTGCGTTCGCGTTTGTGTGTCTATGTGTGTGTGTGTGTGTTAGTGTGTGTAAATAGAATTGAATGTTCAGGAAATGTTAACGTCAATGCCTAGAGGCTCATGTGACGCTATAAGCTGAGTTTGTGGGCCAGGATTTCATTGTCATGCATGAAAGATAATGCAAGGGCGCACACTGCAAGAATGTTTCGAGATTACCTGCATGACGCTAACGTCATAATGCAGTAATGGAATGGCCAGCAAGAAGCCCTGATAAGAGTCTAATAGGGCACTCATGGCATCCCATAATATGTGCTCTATTGGATTTATAACAGGGCTTCTTCAGCTCATCCGCTGAAGAGGCGTGTTCGAACTAACCAACCAGCTCCAGAAACTTAGCAGGTGCTGAATACTGCCATCTTGGAAGCATGGGTGAACATTCCACAGCAGCTCATAGTGACATTAATTTATCCCATGCCAAACCGCATGACGGCTGTCGTAAATGCTCTTGAAGGTAACACAAGTTACTAAATAAATGTTTTCTCTGTGTAATCCATTGTTTTCTACAAAAAATCCACGCTAATTTTACCCCTGAGTAACTCAAAAATACGACTAATTGCAATTAAACCTTTATTTGTTAGTCAAAATCAAAAGTCATTTATTCAAACTGGGCTGAGAATCAGCACTTTTTGAACGTCAAAATCACATAAGACAGTCCCCCCAAAACGCCCGCCCTTCATCACTTCCTAGTGCTTTAGCTGGGAAGAAGTGGCGGAACAAACTCCCCAGCAGCACTGCTGTCTGTTCAGTTAGAAGAACTGGATTCTATATAGTAATAAGTAATTAACATTACAAAAATATTAAAATTATTTGCCATATGTCAGCTAGCACACGCCAATATTTAAAACTATACTCAAGCAGAAATAAATAATAAAAACAAAAACGCAAACAGAACTTAATACATTGTAAAAAAGCCTCCAGGCATAAAGGGCGTGCCCGCTTACATATGCAATGCTGCATTATGTTTATATATAGCTGTAACTTGTAGCCACAAATGATAAACTACGACCTTCGAAGTAAAATAAAGAAATATTAATTACTAATAACAATAACAAAACCATAGTCAGCAAGATGACCTGTCACCACAAGCAGCACCCGTTCACGAGCATAACGCAAAGATCAGCCGCCATTACCCCCCTCGCCATATTTGAGTATTCAGATTTCAAATTTGGAACAATGACAAACGGAAATAATAGTGGGTGACTGGCTTCAAAACCACATTTTTTTCTTTTCTTTAGGCTAAGCACCCACTGCGATGCGACTTTTTTAATCGCATGTTCATGCGAATTGAAATCGTTACTTATTTAAAGTACCTAATTATTTACCGCATTGTGCGGACTCTAGTGTACTGGTATTGTTCACAGATAGGCGATTATTTTCCGCAACGACTACATTACGTGGCGCGCGCTTAGCCTTATACTACCATTAGTTAAACAGATCCTAAACAAAAGCTGTAGCTCGATTCATGTGACCGGGAGTGGAGTTGGGAAAAGACTAGACAGATGATGCTACTAGTTGCCAAGTGGCAACAGTGTTTGAAAGCAAAATCTTGTATGCACTCGTGCAACGATATTTAATTAGTGTCAAATTGCGAAATCGCGTACCGTGCGAACTTTTTTTTGAACATGTACAGAATATTACACATCAAATTATGAAATATATAGCAGAATGAAAAAGTTCAGCCATTTTTATCCGACTACGGCAAAGCCAATCTCGACTATAATTTTAACGGGCTATGTATGTATGTAAGTTCATTGGTTCCATTCAAACTGTCATATTCATTCAAAATTTTGGCAGTAGGTCAGAAAAATAATTGTCACACTCGGTAAAAATTTACCTCAAGGGGGAAGCGTCAGGTAACTCACGAAATTCAAATTTGCAGGTCAGTGTCAGGTTGTATGTTGAACAAAATATGATTAATTAATTCCACGTATAATTTGCAGGTCAGTGTCAGGTTGTATGTTGAACAAAATATGATTAATTAATTCCACATACAACAATTTTTGCAATCTTTATGCTTTGGATATCTTCCACGACCAACCCAAGCGTTTTAGATCTAAGATTATAAACGGGGGAAGACAGAGAAGAAGAGGGGAGAGAAACTAAAACAAAAAAAATAGATAATTGGTCAATGTTGTCTATGAGGGTATTCTCTCTACAACCGAGATTTTAGATAGAGCTTTTGTTCTTATATTGTTTTTTTTTTTATTTTTGTAACGTGAATACTGTGTTTTTTCTTCTATTTTGTTGTGAATACTATGCACGTCTGTAATTGACGTAAACACTAGTCCATATCTCTGTTCTCTTTTATTTGTAAATGTTTGTGTTGTTGATGTGCCTTAATAATAAATAAATGTTTCGCGACCGTAACAAGTGTGTATTTGTAGACTTATAATCATTAAAATCATCAATACAAATCTCTAAGTATATATAATCCTATTAAATGACTACAAAAACGAAAGAAAATTTAAATTTCGCGGGCTACCCTGGCGCTGCGCCCTTAAGATGCTTCACCTTTTCATCCTTCACCTGTATGGACTATAACTTACAGGACAGCGGTCGTGGATGTAGCAACAGATGTAAGAGCGATCCGTTGGCCGCCATGAGATACAACGCGGCCACAGGCGCGGGCGCACGGCCGCTTATTGCGGGACCGAAGCGGGCGCGGGCTAATAGAGGAGCTGCGTTATTATCCTCTGATAAAGATGATAGGCGTTGACGACCTGCGGGAGAAGGCTTTTGTTAAACTTGGTGATTGAAAAATAAAAAGAACACCAAGACACGCGAAAGATCAGACACCAAAGATCTTGTCATTAAAATTTGGATGGTGAAATTGTTCCTGTATTTAATTTGACTCACCAGAACTGTTCCTAGTGATGGTATGCGTGGGTATGTTGGCCGTGGGCCGCAGCTGCGCCAGCGGCGACAGCGTGGTGGGCAGCGGGTAGGGCGGCAGGCGCGGGTTGGGGAACCAGGCGCCTTGCGACATGTTGTCGCCCACCTGCGGGCAACATACTCTTGTTATAGCGGACTAGCTTCGCTACACCTTCCGCGTCAAATTTCTAGTTTTAACATAAAATATATTTATGACACTCGGCAATACAAGAGGTACACCTCTTGTATTGCCGAGTGTCATAATATGTGTATAGTATAGTGTCATGTACGCCGATCGGCGTGGCGCACGTCGCCGGTAATTACAGCCACGACGCCGCCGCCATGTTTTTTCGGCGTCATCGGCGTTCGTGTCAAAATATGTAATATTCTAAGTTTATGTACAATGCAGATATATTAGAGTAAACTAAACATTAAAAAAGTCTAAATACAAGCTTATTGGTTTATTTCGACGTAGTTGATTTCGCAAATTTTATACAAGTATAATTTAAATAGCAGGCAGTACGCACTCCTGCCAGGGTTGCGGGAAATTCTAAAGGGTTAACGTGGCCCCTGGCACAGGCAACTGAAGGAACACGGGTGGGTTTTAGTCAGTAAGAGTCAGATACGCCCTCCCGTTCTGCCCAGAGCGGGAGAAGTTATTTGATGATTATACATCCTCAAAAAAAAATAAAAGGCAGTACGCACGGGTTCAAGACCTTAGTCTTCAAACATTGCGGTATAGGAGAAGAGAAGACTTGACGAAGTTTTCCAAACACTGCCCAACCCAACTGGCTCCTTGTGCCAGCTTCTTTCTCTAAGTATTAATCATGACTTCCAGATAGACATATCTCCTTCACAACTTCGACTGGTGTACCTTTGATGTAGATTGAACTTTGCAAGACGTAAAAGTTGTCTAAATCCATGCCGACGCCAACACATCATACGTCAATCATAAGCTGTGCAGCATTTGGTCTAAATGTTCCAGCTACTCTGCCATTATGACGATGTCAGCGGCAAAACGAAGATCTGAGATGTACTCGTCGTGCACGTTGATTATCCAGTCCAGTATCTTGAAGACAACATATTGGTGAACAATTTCGGGTATCACAGTCCCCTGTCTCACCCCTGTGCGTAGTTGGTCTTCTTATCCTGGATCTGGACAGTCATTGCGGCAGCGTCATACAAGCATCTCAACACTTCGATGTAGAGCCAGTCAATTTGACATCGTTGCAGGGACGCCAGAACTGTCCATATTTTGATGGACTCCTCGTAGTCCAATCCAATTCCTTGTCAATATACAGCGGCAGCTCGTACTCTTCAGTCTTCTGTACAATTTGTCGCACAATATGGATGTGGTCTGCGGTACTAAAGCTTTTTCGATAGCCAGCTTGCAGCTTGCAGTATATTCAAAGCACATTATTAACCAGCGAGTTATAATGAAATTCAGTACAATATTATTACGGGGGTAATAATATTGTACTACCCTCGTAGAAGAGAAGCTTTAATTACTGTTAGGTTAGGATTACATGACATATTATTGACATTATCGCGCAGCTGGTGTGAAAAACAAATTATTGAGTCTTATTTTTTCCTGAGTTACGAGAATTTTTTTTGAAAAAAACGTGTCAAATGCCTTATTTAAGCCTCACTTACCGTAGCGGCGGACGCTCGCTTGTGTCCTGCAGTGTGTATGGGCAGGCCGGCGGAGCGGTGGAAGCGCGACAGGCGGTTGACGACGCGCGGCTGCGTGTGCGTGCGCACGCCGATGGCGCCGCCGTACGGGCTGATGGCGAACACGTGCGTCGTGCCGCGGAGTGTGGACACGGCCGCCCAGCGGGAGTCGCACGAAATTGCTATGTCCTGAAAAAAATCAAATAGGTATTCGTTGCAGGATGATGATTACTTCGGAGTTGGCAATAAATGGTGGCCACTTCGAACAGTTCATACGATCATGGTCGAGGTTAATGTAAATTAATATTTTGGTTAGCTTATGGCATACAAAGATAAAAAAAAAACCTTTTTTTAAATACAGGGTGGCAGGGACTACGACGCGCAACACGCAACGTTAACAACACGTTACGATGGATTCAGTACATGATCGTTTTATTTAAAAAAGATAAGCTGTTTCATACATTTTGACAGAGTAGGTATTGCACTTTTCTATGAAACAGCATTTGTTTTTGATAACCTACGAAAAATTTCTATGTTGGGGAGTCTAGAATCATGTGCTGAATTCATAATTACAGTTTATATCAATGCCCCTGCCAGCCTGTATACTATACTATCATTAATTATTTTTTATAGAGCTTTACTTTAAAACTGACCCATACTAGTAAAAAAACCCTGTATAAGGTTGTCTGTCCACAGAAGAGGAGCGAGGCTGCGAAGCGGAGAATAGGAGGAATATTAACCAATAAGGTTGTATAAGCGGAGATTTTATGCAATACTATTGGTTAATATTCCTCCGTTTCTCCGCTCCGCAGCCTCGCTCCGCTTCTGTGGACAGGCAGCCTTACGATCCTTACCTGCACTTTAGCCATAAATAAAACTAGTGACCCACCCCAGGGTGCTTACTCTCTTAGTCCGTCAGCGAAAGAACGGGCCCGTACGAAAGTAGTTCGATACTTCGGAATAAATACTTCACCTAATTAATTAAATTTTTCGGACGGGCAATAACACATCGGGAGTAAGGATAACTGTCAAGTGGTGTTGTCTATCATTTTTAGTTCGGGTCTCGAAGTAATCTTATGTCCGTAGGTGATACGGAGTAGCAAACGCCCGTAACTTCGGCCGAAACTACGGATTTCGTGATCATAGAGTAGACACCCTGGTTCGCACGGTTTTTACGACTTGACATGACATAGAGATTTCTTAATTACATACATGTAAGTTATATATTAACGAGATTTCGGTGCCATATTTAAGTTAAACTAGCTGTTCATGCCCGGCGTAGCTCGGGTAAATTTCATGTCTCTCTCTACTAACACAAAAAAAACAACCAAATCGGTCGAGCTGTTCTCAAATGGTGATATTTCATACATGCGACAATAAGGGTTATCATGAAAATTCACGCCACCAGTTGGCGCCACTTTGACAAGAGGTCTTCCATGTCGACAATGAATATCAAATATAAGATGACGTTATTCATTCGATTCATTCATTCGTTCATCATTCAATTCAGTCATTCGTCCATCATTCGATCCATTCATTCGTTCATCATTCGATTCATTCATTCGTTCATCATTCAGTCATGACTAAAGAAAGTATAGGCATTTTGACACTTTTCTCGGGTGCCCTTACCTGCCGTCTCAGTGCTGCCACCTAGTGAACGTCATTTCAGAAACACCTTATTGATTGCAATGTATTTGTATTACACTTAAACCGTCCCCAATAAATATTCTAACCTGCATCAAAATCGGTTGCTTAGTTTAGAAGAACAAAGCGATCACACAGATAAACAAGAACAGTGACTTTAATTTAGACTTTAATATGTATAGGTATAAAGATCCCTACCTGCACTTTAGCCGTGGTGTCTCCCCTATGCAGTATATACAGATGATGCACAGACGCTAAGCTGGCCCCGCATGGATGCGGGTTGATCCTGAACACATGGAAGTCGTGGCCGCGTCGGTCGGCCGTCATCAGTAACATGCCGCTGGCGTCGAACTTCAGGGCGATGATCGCTTCCGAGTGCGCTATGAAGTGAGCCACGATTGGGTCGCAGAGCTCTTCGCTGTCTTGGCCGTCTTCTTCCTCGTTACCCTGGAAATAAATAAGTTGTATTAGAACATTTGCTGGGAACATTTAGGGAGTTTTGTATGGAAAGATATTTGGGGTAAATAGATAGAACCTTAAGTCAAGTTGAGAGCAACAGTTCTAACTAATAAAATGGTATGATCAGGAAGCTAATTACGGGTAGGTTTTTCCGACCTTGATCCGAAACGCAGACATCGTCGGATAAAATAAAGCTGTTGATAAGACTGTCACTCGAATAATTAAATATCCAACATGTGTCTTTAGTCAATTCTGAAAAGCCAGGCAATTCCCGTATTTTTAAGACCATTCGCATTCTAATCTCAGTCTCAATCTGTCAAACTTGCAATCAATTTACATACATTTTTGACAGGTTTTTGACATTGATTGTCGCTGAGATGAGATTGCGACTTGAATTTGAACGTTTTTTAAGTACGATAATTGGCCTACAGATATGTTACAAAGAGTCTAATTTGCTAACAACTGAAACTCAAATTTAGTTTCTTCTGCTTACGGCTGAAATTGCTAACCTTTATTAAGTCAGTATTACGATTGCTTTTTCTTTGAATAACAAACCTCAATATCCAATATAGTGACGACTCCTGGCTGCTGTATATCAGCGTTGGGCGGTGATGGAGACTGCGAAGTGCTTCGCCCTCCAGCCAAACTGTGTGCCACGCTCTCTCCGAGGCCTCGTAGGCCTTTGCTAAGGGACTTTGCAGCATGCAGCACTGTTGCAGTGTAGCTGGTTACGCCTTCACCTGAAAATTTAAGGTGTTAAAAGAAAATTGGTACGACGGTCTCTGGTAATCTTTGCCTTCATTTTCATAGATTTCAATGTTGGTGTACCATAAGTCACTTCTGCCGATTCCCTCGAGGATTACAAGCGTGACAACCTTAGCTTAGCCCTTAGCTCCATGTTAAAGCTAAACTATGCCTATGCATATTAGTTAGAATAATAAAATTGGTACGACGGTCTCTGGTAATCTTTGCCTTCATTTTCATAGATTTCAATGTTGGTGTACCATAAGTCACTTCTGCCGATTCCCTCGAGGATTACAAGCGTGACAACCTTAGCTTAGCCCTTAGCTCCATGTTAAAGCTAAACTATGCCTATGCATATTAGTTAGAATAATAATATTGTCTACTAGCAACTGCCTGAAACTCTTGGTCTTAAAATTGATTTTCAGTTCGTGAAATGTGAAAAAATATCTTTTACTTTGCAACGAGTAGTGGTGGCCTAGTGGTAATGGCCCTAACAGGCGATTTCCTTTGTGTAAATTATTTCATCACCACTGCTAAGAAAACGGTTAAGGAAATATCGTGAGAAATAATGTTCTAGAACCAAAAATTCGAAGACATGTGACATCTACCAACCCACACTGCGGACGTACGGCCCACTCCCTCTCACAGAAAGGAGGCCTGTGTCCCAGCAGTGGGAACATTATAGGCTAATTATGCGTACTTTGCAACGAAGTACCTATTCGACATGAGTCAGTAAAAAAAATGCTATTGTTCTAGGTAAATGTATCGAAATATTTTTTTAACGTAGAATCTTTCTAGAAATCCTAGATAGAAATGTCTACTTCTGAATCAAGGCGTCCTTTGTAGCTTATTCGTTCTTTTTCTTTTAATGAATAAGATTATTAAAAAAACCGCTACACACTCCTTTCAAACTATCACAAAGGCACTCACACATGCACAAGCGATTAGTCACGCACAAACATATAACATAAAACAATGATATACGGCGCTAAGGTCAACAAAATTAATACACACATACATTATAAATAAGTCAACAGCCGTTCGTAATAAACAAAAGAATTTAATTAATGTTTATTCAAGAGTAAGTTTATCAATATTTTTACAAAAAAATATTTGCGTATTGAAATAATTATCGCTATTCTTTAATTTAGGGGTAATGCCTAATGGTGCGTTGGTGCTTAAAGCTTGCGATCCTTAGATCCTCCTCCTTTCCTTTCAGAATGGATTAGAGTTTATCTATATGTACATGATATAATAAAATAGTAACGAAATCAAAACTGTCGAAGTCGCGGGTTAGTATAATTTTAAAGATGGTTTTGTCTTGAAGTGGTGGTTCCCAAAGCAAAAATTGATCAGGCAATAGACATGCGAAAACCGATACATCGAATTCTGTCTTTGTTACATGAGCTTTACCAATTTGTTTTATATTAATGTAAAAGCAAAATATGTGTACAGGGTGTCAGGGACCCCTGATTCTGATTCTGGCCCCCTGCGTTGAAATTTGTACGCTAGGGGTCTAGAATCCTGTGCTGAATCCATGGTTACAGTTTGCGCGTCTATGTCCCTGCTACCGTGTATATATACCGGGTGTACACTTAAAGAAGCCGAGAGTTACTTGTACTCCCTGTACAAATGTACTGGACCGTACCTGGGAAACTTCTGGTTACGGATATATTGAAGGTCAAAATTCCAACTATTACTGACGCTTTTTTACGGAAAACAAGTTTTTAATGTTACAACACAACTTTAAATACCCACGAACCCTGTAGCGTTGCATGCACCCATAAGCACAATGTTTTGCGTGAGTTACATTGCGCACTACCGCAAAAAAAAAAACACACCAAAAATAAGTCGTTCCCAGCATTTATTTTTGTGTAATGTTACTTAGTTTGTTATTTAGAATACGTAGTTGACGGCTATGTGATGGGTCTTTTTACACCCTGTATATTTAGAATTGTCAATTATTCATATTTTGATTAAAACTAAAACACGGAAGTACTACGATGACTTTGTAGTAGGTCAGTTCTGTATAAATAATTAAAGTCTTACTATAGTCACGCTATACATCGCGTGCTCGAGTTAATAACTACGTATCTATATAATGAAGGTGTAAACGGAGTCTTGTTTGTTTATATTGAATGAGATAACCCTCTTTATAGTGTGCTAATTAGTAATTAATCTTTTGACTGTAAACTATTCTGTCTGAATGAACCCTCTTTTTTATAAGCTCGTGTTTGCTTGATCACTAATTAAATAAAGAAAAAAATATCTAAACTGCTTCTTTTGTTCTAGAACCGTCTTATGTACAAAATGCAGTGCAGTTAGCAACATGCTGTCCGCGCAGCAAATGTGAACGTTCTGATAAATTATGTACCCCTCTGTCGGTGACATTGACTTGATATGAGTAACTAGGTGGATACGTGACTGCAGTGCGATCTGAATTAATAATGCGTTGATGGAACGATTCGATGTCAGTGTATTTGTAATATGATACTTTACGGCTACTGGCATGCTACTGGCATTTCTTATTAGAAATAGTACAGCCAGGCTAAAAAAACAAAAACTAAAAAATATGTACAGTTGACAAAAGGAAAGAGAGTAGATATCCAGGCGGTCAACTACAATAATTTATTTTTAAACCTATATTCAGCATAGTCAAGTCTTTGGTATCGCTCGGCATTAGTACCTGCATATCAAACTCTTTTGCTGTACAAAATAAATAAAAGAAGAAACTAGACATGGAACAAGAACTGCACGTAGAATTCTTGGCAAACAACTTATTGATTATGCAATTCGTTATTCGAAGAACCAGCGACGATAAATACCTACTACCTACATTGCTAGAAAATTCCGGTCAACAAAATCGAACTTAAGTAATTATTTTAATGACAAACTAAGCGAATTTAATTAAGTAGGTATGCTTGTTGTCTACCAAAATGCAGAATTGGCAAACCCATGACACGCCATAGAATATAATGTTGTCGGCATGGAATCAATAGAAGTCGTATGAATGCTATTTGTTGCCAAAAATATTTTGTCGATAAGTTGTTGTCAAGTCATAATAAAATTATAACACATTCGACACGTGTACCTAGAAAGATTTGCAATCGTTATCACGCTATCTCTAATTGTGTATTACAACCTAGAGGGGTTCTTTCAATCGCTATCACGCGATGTCTAATTGTGTATTAGAATCTAGATGGGTTCTTTCAATCGCTATCACGCGATGTCTAATTGTGTATTAGAACCTAGATGGGTTCCTACAATCGCTATCACGCGATGTCTAATTGTGTATTAGAACCTAGATGGGTTCCTACAAT
Source organism: Brachylomia viminalis (assembly GCA_937001585.2). Classification (NCBI taxonomy): domain Eukaryota; kingdom Metazoa; phylum Arthropoda; class Insecta; order Lepidoptera; family Noctuidae; genus Brachylomia; species Brachylomia viminalis. Next base: position 21,400,905 of record OW443299.2, read on the forward strand.
CGCTATCACGCGATGTCTAATTGTGTATTAGAACCTAGATGGGTTCCTACAATCGCTATCACGCGATGTCTAATTGTGTATTAGAATCTAGATGGGTTCTTTCAATCGCTATCACGCGATGTCTAATTGTGTATTAGAACCTAGATGGGTTCCTACAATCGCTATCACGCGATGTCTAATTGTGTATTAGAATCTAGATGGGTTCTTTCAATCGCTATCACGCGATGTCTAATTGTGTATTAGAACCTAGATGGGTTCCTACAATCGCTATCACGCGATGTCTAATTGTGTATTAGAATCTAGATGGGTTCTTTCAATCTCTATCACGTGATATCTAATTGTGTATTAGAACCTAGATGGGTTCCTACAATCGCTATCACGCGATGTCTAATTGTGTATTAGAACCTAGATGGGTTCCTACAATCGCTATCACGCGATGTCTAATTGTGTATTAGAACCTAGATGGGTTCCTACAATCGCTATCACGCGATGTCTAATTGTGTATTAGAACCTAGATGGGTTCCTACAATCGCTATCACGCGATGTCTAATTGTGTATTAGAACCTAGATGGGTTCCTACAATCGCTATCACGCGATGTCTAATTGTGTATTAGAATCTAGATGGGTTCTTTCAATCTCTATCACGCGATGTCTAATTGTGTATTAGAATCTAGATGGGTTATTTCAATCGCTATCACGTGATGTCTAATTGTGTATTAGAACCTAGATGGGTTCCTACAATCGCTATCACGCGATGTCTAATTGTGTATTAGAACCTAGATGGGTTCCTACAATCGCTATCACGCGATGTCTAATTGTGTATTAGAATCTAGATGGGTTCTTTCAATCTCTATCACGTGATATCTAATTGTGTATTAGAACCTAGATGGGTTCCTACAATCGCTATCACGCGATGTCTAATTGTGTATTAGAATCTAGATGGGTTCTTTCAATCTCTATCACGTGATATCTAATTGTGTATTAGAACCTAGATGGGTTCCTACAATCGCTATCACGCGATGTCTAATTGTGTATTAGAATCTAGATGGGTTCTTTCAATCTCTATCACGTGATATCTAATTGTGTATTAGAACCTAGATGGGTTCCTACAATCGCTATCACGCGATGTCTAATTGTGTATTAGAATCTAGATGGGTTCTTTCAATCTCTATCACGTGATATCTAATTGTGTATTAGAACCTAGATGGGTTCCTACAATCGCTATCACGCGATGTCTAATTGTGTATTAGAATCTAGATGGGTTCTTTCAATCTCTATCACGTGATATCTAATTGTGTATTAGAACCTAGATGGGTTCCTACAATCGCTATCACGCGATGTCTAATTGTGTATTAGAACCTAGATGGGTTCCTACAATCGCTATCACGCGATGTCTAATTGTGTATTAGAACCTAGATGGGTTCCTACAATCGCTATCACGCGATGTCTAATTGTGTATTAGAACCTAGATGGGTTCCTACAATCGCTATCACGCGATGTCTAATTGTGTATTAGAACCTAGATGGGTTCCTACAATCGCTATCACGCGATGTCTAATTGTGTATTAGAATCTAGATGGGTTCTTTCAATCTCTATCACGCGATGTCTAATTGTGTATTAGAATCTAGATGGGTTATTTCAATCGCTATCACGTGATGTCTAATTGTGTATTAGAACCTTGATGGGTTCCTACAATCGCTATCACGCGATGTCTAATTGTGTATTAGAACCTAGATGGGTTCCTACAATCGCTATCACGCGATGTCTAATTGTGTATTAGAACCTAGATGGGTTCCTACAATCGCTATCACGCGATGTCTAATTGTGTATTAGAACCTAGATGGGTTCCTACAATCGCTATCACGTGATATCTAATTGTGTATTAGAACCTAGATGGGTTCCTACAATCGCTATCACGCGATGTCTAATTGTGTATTAGAACCTAGATGGGTTCTTTTAATCGCTATCACGCGATGTCTAATTGTGTATTAGAACCTAGATGGGTTCTTTCAATTCTATCATATCATCATAATCTCGTCCATATCCCAATTTACTTGGAGTCGACGGAAAATGTACTTTTCTTTTTTACTTTGCCCGACTCCTTGGATTTCTCCTGTATTGTGGGTGCGTTTACAAACATTTAAACTTACATACAAAAACAGCCAGACCCGAAAGTCCGGAACAACTACTTGTAGGTCATACAAATATTTGATCCGAGCAGGAATCGAACCCGCGAATCGCAGCGCAGCAGTCAATCTATTAACCACTGCGCCAACCGTGCCGTTTTCTACCGTGCTTCTCTATTACTCGTCATCTCGGTAGTCACTCCATACATCGTTTCTTTGGTCTTCCCCTACTCGTATAACCATCCACATCCATACTAAAAACTATCCTGACGTCATTTTCCTCATTCCTCCTCATCACATGCCCCCATACAGTCACCGATGTCATTTTCAGACTTGCTTTTATAAAATCACTTCTTATTCTATCCAATCGCGTCAATTATATCGTATGTTAACATAGAATAATGTATAATTATGTATTAATCTCCTAACAACAATAGGTATATGTCACTGAACTTAATTTTATCGTACTATTTTGTTAATCTATAATTATTAATTCGTCGCATATTATATAGTTGTTTTTAGAAAACACATTTACAGTTATTGATAAGCGTTCTTGCCATAGAAATCGCGAAAACAAGAATCAGCTGGTCCCTACATTTTGACGAGTTCTACAAACTTAAATGTAGGGAGCAGCAGATATTTTTTTCGCGATTTCATATTTCGTCCCATAGTAAAAGTTGTTCATAATGATGAGTACAATGACCCCTTATGGGGTTGATGGTGTTTTACCAAGAACCCTGCATATACAATGGTTCTTACTAGGGTAATATGGGAATTGGATTGTGTCAATGATAGCGAGCCATGTTTCAACTTACGACCACATCGCTCGCCATTTCGTCACCTTAACCGTTGGGCTGTGACCGCTTAGTTGATTTTCAATAATTTGTATATCTAAAAATCTATTTATCATAATTACTTATTTATTGTCCAATGAAGACTAGGCTAACTAAACTAATGAGTACTTATGTACATAACCCTGTTAGGTCGCAGCAAGTAGTCCTTTAGTCGTAGGTAAGTATTTATTTTTAACAACAGTACCTAGTGGTGAGGGCACAGCCTACTTAACGCTGACTGCCGGCACGGCACGGCAAGGGATATTTGTAAGCGCAAGTACTTAACCTAAATAATATCTGGGAAGAGAAGAAGTTATGTAGTATTTTCTTAATTCAGGAATCAATGTTAATACTTAAACAAAATATTATTTTAATTTCAAATATGTTTAGAACAAAAAAAAAAACTTGTTTTGTCACTCAATTCCAGAATCCAAAAACATACGATTTCTCTTAAACTAGGGTGAAAATTTGAAAATCGATTTCAGGATATGAAAAGGTAATTCTAAATCTACAAAATAAAGTTAAAATCACAGTGACACACGAAGTTTTTTAGGGGCCCAAAAGTCTTAACAAAATGGGCATTGTCCTTTAAATGAAAATACATTCAAGGGTTATTCAATGCAATACTACACTGATTTATGGAAACAATTGGCTTCTAAATACCTAATTAGTAGTCGCTAATTAACTAACAAATTCTTACCTTCACACCCTCCACTGCTCCTCTTCGACTGATTAAGTTTCTTATCAGCGTAAGCCAGCCAGCGATCACCCAGTGCCAACGGGTTTATGGGCAGACTGCCTCCTAAAGGACATGGGCAGGGGTAGCAAGTAGTGACAGCCATTCGGTCTTCTAGAGTCGCGGCATCGAAGACTGCGAAGCGTTCGGAGAAGGAAACCACCACGGATCGCTTGTTTGCCAACACATCGAGAATGGGGTTCTTGAATTTTATGCTTTTTACCTGTGGAGAGGATGGTGGTGGTCAAACTGTGAGAATGGTCAAGGAATTAGCTAATCTATTGAAAGGCTCAATAGCATTTCACAAGATTTCAAATAAAAATTTTTCGTCTAAAACCGGGTGGGGTTTTACTTTACAAGTAAACCAATTTTCGGGTGGTGGCGATGCAATTGCCGTTCACATATTAATTCATTAAAAACGTAACAATGGCGGAATTTATGCTATTTACTGTCTTTTTCTATATCAACACGGCTGATTTAGAGAACATCAAGAGAATCCCATCATCACATTTTTAGAAGACAATTCTTAAGGCACGCCCCATAATGTCGTCATACAAATAGGATTCGCTTATTTGCCTCCGGTTTCTGATAAAAACGTATAATATTCAGTTAATTGCCCGAATGTAACCGTAGTAGAGGCGATAATGGTTTGTTTCCCGTAGTATTCAGCAAATCAGCATAATAATTATGACTACCTACTTAGATATCAAAACCCTGCACGTGTAAGCTTAGGTCAAAGCGACTCTTTAATCTGCGGTGTTTATTTATTCAGACTGAATATTAAATAGGCTTAATGAGTTCAAGTTAGTAGTTCAACACGAATAATAGCAAAATAGTGAACAAATTGTGTTTTTTTCGTAAGCCATAAAGTAGGTACTTAACGCCTCTTTGCGAGAAAAACGTGACATTTCAGAGATGTTTCCTTTTCCGAAATGTCACATTTATTTCGAAAAGAGGCGTTATTAGTATTTTGGGTCATAGTAAGGTCTTCTCGCGCATTTTATGCAAGAAACAACTTACACTATGCTGAGTCAAATATTTAAGATAATGCTGCAATTCATCCAAACAGTGAAATGTCGACAAAAACACGTTTATGGATTTATGGTGGCGTTCACGTTAATTCTATCGCCAAAGATTATTTTTACCATAAAATAGCTCACCTGTTCACCTCCCCTAATAGAAATAAAGCTGAGCGAGCAAAACGACGGGCCAGGGCTGACAGAGTCACACAAGGCGATGAGGGGCCTCTTCGATGCAAAGCAGTCGCCGTGCTGCGGAGTAGGCAGTATACGGAGCACCCTCACTGTGCCTTGTCGCCATGACAGCACCTCCTGGGCCTCCCCAGTAGGGGGGATCAGCCAGACTTGGACCCCGGAGCCGTAGCCCAGGATTAAGAGTAATGGAGAGACGTCATTGTCACTGTCTCCTTCTGGTGTTGGCTCGTTTATGTCCGCTGTTTCGAACCTGTTTAAAATAAGGTACTTAATTTAAAGTCGTATACACGATAGAGATGTAGAACAATCAGTAAATCATTGCAATGTATCTCTTATATCGGGAAGGTATGGTATAAATTAGAATGATTGCCGAGAGTTTTATCAAACTCGTGGCCATCATTCTAATTAGACTTTATAACAATGAGATAAGAGTTACATTGCAAATTGCAATGACTTACTAAAGGTTTTACGTCATTCAAAATTGACCGTGAATGTTCGACTTTTATTTATTTTTATTTGCTAACATAAACTCATTAGTTTTTCCGTGCACCAAAATCATCATCAATTATCAACTACATACCTAATTTAGAAAATTAGAACCACTTAGGTAAGTAGGTAGGATACATATTTAAAAAGAAACCACAAATAAAATTACAACGGGTCTAAGCGAAATATTATCTAATAATAGCGAGCGAACATCAGTGACCAATCTGTCCGCTCGTGGTGGACCCGTGGTGGAACAAAAGTAGTGGAGGAAGGTTTTTGAATTGATACAGGTTGTTCATAAAAGTTTAGTTATGTTTTTTAGTATTAGTTAACTTTCCAATTGTTATGGTACCTATTATTTTTAGGTTACATAGTGATGGTCACAAACTGCGGGGTGATTACGTAACACACTATCAGTAGCAATGGCTTTCATTTTGACAGTTCAACAACATTCATTGCGTTATTTACGTTACTGAGTAGACAAATTTTTCGAACATATGAAGCAATGGATTAGAAACATCCTTCAAAATAATTCAGATTGTGATTGCTAGTATGTTACGTAATTAGGATGCTGGGGGCCTACTCCCTAAGCACTAAGTCCGTCGTTTCGGCAGAAGTTACGGACGTTTCCTAGTCCATATCACTTACGGACATAAGATTAGTTCGGGGCACGAACTAAAATTTTATGACTAAACGTTTAGACAGTTGTCCTTACTGCCGACGTGTTTTTGCCTGTCCAGAAAACTTAATTGATCGGGAATAGGGTTCACTTTTAAGTATCGGAGTACTTTCGGATGGGCCCGTATCCTTGTTGACGGACGTAGAGAGTAGGCCCCCTGGTTAGGTGCTCGCCTGCAGCAAAGGTTTATTGCTCTTTATAAGTCATCAATCATCATCTGCCGAGATCATCAGCAGATCATCATCTTTCCCAAGTATGTTGGGCTCGGCTTCCAGTCTAACTGGATGCAGCTGAATACCAGTATTTTACATGGAGCGATTGCCTATCTGACCTCCACAACCCAGTTACTGGGTAATACGGCCCCAAGGGGGGTGCCCTTGGTAGTACTAGTTGTCAGACTTTCGGGCCTCTGAACAACCCGTAACGACTGTCAAAGATCCACGATTGACAGCCGGGACCAACGGCTTATCGTGGTTTCCGAGGCACGGAGGGGTCTTGGTGTGTAAAGTATAGGTACTGCTCACACAGTCGTAGTAATACGAAATGGCATGTGCTGACTCATCAAAGTGAACATAGTTAACCCAGTCAACAATGGCCTATGGATATTCTTACTTATTACAAAGTCCTCACACTGCCTCTGCCTACACATATAAATAATGCATGAAGGGTGGACGCTGGTAAAATGCACCTGTTTGCATTCCCATGAAATTACACACTGCAATCATTATCAGACAAATAAACATAGGTACCACTTATTTTAAATATACCTACAACCCATAGTAATAATGCCTTGGCCCTTGGGTCTATAGATATTCTTATAAATAGCGATTTTAAACTAGATGGTAAGGATTGGTATGATATCTATCAAAATTTAAATCAATATTTTATGCTTGAATAATTCATCTAAACCAGTGGGAGTGCACAATCCCTTGTTTAAAATCATTGTAGCTTGCAAGATTTAGAAAAAGACCAAAATTGCACTAACCATTAAGTGCCTCATTATGAAAATGGTTAGGGATGACTGTTTTGTAGAATACAGTTTAGTTTTTCTAGAATAAGGCAACAATTCTATTTCCTTGTAAAATTTGACATTCAAAAGTGCCTCAATTTGAAATAAATGATTTGACTGACTTTGATGGGGAGAGACACTACCAATTTATCCCGCTAGGTGTCGCACCGTCGCTGTTGCTGCTTACCTGTCAAACAACATTGATTTTTTGTGCACTGAATTGTAATGATAGACATAGACTAACACCGTTTTCCTGCTAATGAGGAAAGAAGATGACTGCGGGTGAAAGCCTTATGCTTAAAAAGTTGGAAGCCAAATTCAGCGGCAAGGCTGTTTAGTGATCTCTTTATCCCTGACCATTTTTAAGGCGACAGCGCTTATTATTATAGTTAGTGTCCTTGATAAACATTCAATAGACAAACTGCTGACCAGTGACAGTTAGGTACCAGTGCGGGTGGCGTCATCTGTAACTAGCTTTGTCTGACCCTCTCCAGTAAAAAAATATATTATGAAAGTTACCTGGCCCACTGTATGACATCCTTAGGATCAACGGTTGACGAGGAGGAGAGCGTGACGTCGTTAATGAACCCTGAGACCGCGTCGATGATGCTGCGGTCGCTCGGCGGCTGGGAAGGCACGGTAAGCGGCCCCCCAGACCGCACGTGCCGCGGCGACTCCGCTGACATGCTGTGTGAGCGTCGCCTGCGGAAATGATCTAGAAGTTATTGCTAGGTAATGCTGAGCTGATGGACGGTGGGATGAGCTCTTTAATAATTGAGTGCATGTTTATTAAAGACGGGTCCTTGAATTCTAAGACAGAAGTGGAAGGAGAGCAGGGTCGACTTTGCTATGAACTGGTATAATGCGGGCTTTCAAAAAACTACTAGGTAGGTACGGTCACACTCACAAGCACTAATAAGTACCTATACACTTAGCAAAATTTTAAAGCAATTTTCTTGTGGAATATTGATTGCAACTTTGAAATAACACCTATTTCATAACAGTATAGGTTCCAAAATACTATGTTCTTAACCACATAAAATTACAATCAATACAGTAGGAGAAAATCGCATTTTGAAGTTGCTAAGTGTATACATATTAGTGCTCATGGCTGTACATAAATAATTATTTATTTAATTTTTTTATTGCTTGTACACACATTAGGAGGTCAAAAGCTTTTACTTAAGCTTGGCTCTCTTTTTTATTGTAACAGTCCTCTAGTGATGACAAATAATATATCATTCCAGAACAACTTCGGGCTGGTATAAAAAAATTATACAAGTGAAGAACGGCAAAGAGCTGTTTAAAAATTAAACCTGACTCGTAATTTTGACGAGCACCATCTATAATTGAAGATTTCAAATATTCATGATGAGAAAACTGGCTAATAATTAAACCGATTAATGATAATGCCATAAACAAACAGTTGTGTGGAAAAAACCGTAACATAATGATAAAAAATCTGTAATGCATTCTTACAAAAGAATGTGGTGACAAATCTTTACACTATCACAATTATTTACAGATGCAATACAAAATGAGTTGATGCAATAGATAAGGAAAACTTTAAACCAACTTACCTTAGCAGGCTGAATGTAAAGTGACCTTGACCATTTTATACTAAAAACATGTTTTGTTTATGTACTTTGAATACAATGACTTAGGTTTATGATATTTTAACAATTGAATCAAATAGTTCAAAGAAGCTCAGTGAATATAAGTATAATTAATTATTTATAGACAAAGAATAATAATAAGTAGGTAGGTGTCTATTTTTTATGAAATTATGAATTATAGCCAAAAGGAAGAGAAACAAAATAAATCAATCTTTTGAAGATAGAACGCGTGATTAGGTCGAAAAAAAACTATCTTTAATACAATATGTACAGATTACATAAGTTAAAACAAAACAATAACACAACACCATAGGAATATTCCGCCATCAAAATAATAACACCAAAATGTTTGTGTTGTTTCGAAACAGCTGGTAGCACTACACTATGTACACACTAGCTATATACTTGAACATAAAAGGGGACCGAGGACAAAGGAAATCGATGAAGTATATCCACCCTACGTTGTGGCCAAATCTAACTATAATAATGCGTACTACGAACATAATATGCGTCTTACATAATACACTCACCTTGTTTACGAAAATAATTCTCATTATAAATCCATTTTCGAGTAAAATGCTATTGCGTCGTACTGGCAGTCGAAAACAATGACGTCACACGAATAAAAACAAAAACTCTAAACAAACATAACTCACTCGCGCGCTCTAGCAATTATTTCATTATTACAACTCTCATTTAATAAATAAATAAATCAAAAATAAATTAGATTTTATGTACAAAATATACAACAATTTACGGAACAGATGATTTGAATGACAATACCCTAACGCCCACTTGTTCGTTTGTAGATGTGTGTGTGTATCGTACGTACGACAAAGCAATCATTCCATCTGTATACAAATGCAAACACTCACGATTTGTCACTGTGTGGAAAAACACTAGGTACGTCAAACACAACGTTACTTTACAGATACGACAAAAATTACAATAGTGGGAACAAACTGCTATCATTGAACTAACCATTAACAGAGTATACGAACCAAAAATGTATCAAAGGTTGGTTACATTACTACACTGCTTGTTCGGCTTATCAGAGACTAGCACTTCGCCCGCGACTTCGTCCGCGTGGATTTCGTACTTTCTCCTTCGAACGAACTTCGGTTGGAGTGTAGCCTTAAGCCTGCACAACCTGCACTGTGTGTACCTAGTAGCCTAGGGCACTTCGGTTCACTTCGTGTAACCTCGGCTCGCTTAGGGCGATTGCCGATCGTTAACGGTTTTTGCGCCGGACTCAAAGGACTCGTCGAAAGCGTCCCGTAGTTCTCAGCACTTTTCAGCATGAGTATACACTCATGTTGAGAAGTGCTGAGAAGTACTAAGAACTACGGTCAACATCGACCAGTACGTCCGCGTCCGCGTCGTCGAAGCAACTTCGCGAGTAGTGTAGTGCAGGTTTTAGGGGCGCAAGACCTATATACATTTTCGTTTTTTTATGTTCGGAAATTTAGATATTTTGTTGCAGTATCTGGTTAATCTTGTCTATAGACAGAGATTTCTCTGTCTACGTTACCGTACCTTCTACAAAAAATACATACTCTTTGACCAAATACTCGAAAGTCGAAAGGAACGTTCCGTTTTTTGAAGAATTTTAATAATGTTGAGTTTCAAAATATCTCATTCATGATTTACATATATTTTAACGTTTCCACTATCTTAGTTAGATTTCAATAATATATTTTAATAAAATAATTATAAAGTAAATATTTAGTTTCATTTTACGTTCTTATAACGTTCCGTTCTAGTTTAGTGCATTCAATGTTAATGAACAGTAAGTTATCGAGTGAGATTTGTAGGAATAGAATAATCATGTCATTTACAGTCTTTTCTTTAATTACTTCACTTTTAATTTTACTAACATGTTCTCAGTCATACTCAAGTGCAACAAAGTATAACATTTTAATTATTTTCGTGGATGACTTGCGCCATCTTTCGGACGAAACAATCAACTTACCGAATATCAAAACGCTGGCGAGCGAAGGTGTTATTTTCAAAAATGCCTTTGCGCAGGTAACTCGAACAGAATTGAAAAGTATCTTTGGTTATTTGGTCAATTCGCTGCATACTGCGTGCATATTAAGTAGTAACCATTTGAAGGGTGGGAGACAATAGTGGTGGTTCAGGTGTTCTTCAGTACCTATCCTTTCTACCTAGGGTAGATAGTATGGTAGGTATTAGCGAGAAATAAAAAAGACCTAAACCATACAATTTGACTGTGCTACAATTGTAATCATCTGTTTATTAAATACTGTTTGAGATTTTAGTTGTAATATATGTATTTGGCAAATATCAAAACTTTTTACTTGTTTCAGCAAGCTCTATGCGCCCCCAGCAGAAACTCGTTGCTAACCGGTCGCCGCCCCGACACGCTCCGTTTATACGACTTCTACAACTATTGGCGGGAGACCATAGGCAATTTCACTACACTGCCCCAATTCTTCAAAGAAAATGGCTACGAAACTCATTCTATTGGGAAAGTCTTCCATCCTGGGACAAGTTCTAACTTTACAGACGACTACCCTTATAGCTGGTCTGAGTACCCTTTCCATCCTCTGACAGAGAAATATAAAGATGCTGCAGTCTGCCAAGATAAAGAGACTAAGAAAGTTCAAAAAAACCTGGTATGTCCTGTAAATGTTAAGGATCAACCTGGAGGAACTTTGCCAGATTTGGAGTCCTTGGAACATGCTGTGACGTTTCTGTCAAATAGGAATAGCAGTCAGCCATTCCTACTTGCTGTTGGGTTTTATAAGCCACACATTCCAATTAAGTTTCCTGCACAGTATCTGGGTGAGTCTTGAAATTATTTGGATGCTTATTTGTACACAGTTAAGGTTTAAATTAGCATGATTATTTTGACAAAATATTTGACCTAGGTAATTATTTTGAAAACTGTTGTCACGGCTTATTGATAATCCATTTTTTTATTTTCCTGGTTGCGTTCTTGATAAGCAGTTACTATGCTGGCATTTACTGACAATGAAGATTTAAGATTTTAATTAAATGATAAAGGATTTTATTAGGTACCTACTGTAAGTAGGTTTGTACAAACACTTTTACACAACAAACATATTTTTTTTTTAAACTAGATAAGGCCGGCGTTTTCTATCTGACTGGTCTGAGTAGAAAGGCCGAAACAAACTCAGAGGTCTCAGAGGTCGCAGTCTCTTTTAAAGTCCAGACAAAATCTTGGTCAGATCATGTGAAGGCTATGTAGATCGCAATCTAAAATGGTCTTTTGAGAAAAGAACCACACAGTTTGAGTGGACCTGTCCAGTCAGTGCACGCAATTGTCAGCAATCCTGCAGCTCAACTCAGAACTTAAGTAGCTCAACGATTCGACGAACAATACCAAAGAAAGGACATTTGAATAGGCCGCATAAATTAACCAAACTGCCAGATCATGATTAAACTAACTGAGAAAAATACAAAAAAGCAATGACCGACATAGTTCTCACATTCACAATAATTAAAATAATATTATAATACTTTACAAAGTAAATACGCATGTCATAGTATATATAAAATTTAACTCATTCATTACCCATGAGGTTAGAAGACTATCCTGTTGATTGGAAACCCTATACCTAAACCCTGACCTCTTAGTTTGTTTCGGCCTTTCTTCTCAGAGTATTCAGATAGGAAACGCCGACCTCGTCTAGTTTTTAAAATATTATTGACGTGTAAAATTGTTTGTACAAACCTACTTACAGAAATAAATCATTTATAGCGGGAAATTATAGGCCGATTTAATGATGAATGTAGCCTCTACGAGATAATAGTACCTATCTTACATTTACAGAAAGGATACCAATAAACAAAGTAAGGCCTCAAAAACATCCGTACATGTCTGCTGACATACCTCTAGTATCCTGGCATCCTTGGACGGATGTCCGACGTAGAGACGACATTGCCAGACTCAATATATCCTTTCCATTCGGCATTATGCCTTATGATTGGTCAATGAAGATAAGACAGAGTTACTATGCGGCTGCGACGTATGTAGACGACTTGGTCGGCGAATTAACGAGTTACATTGACAGAAGCAGAACTCTTGTAGTTTTGACAAGCGATCATGGTCAGTATTACAATGACTGTATGGTTTTTTTTATCAGCATCCTCATCGTCACAGTTTATATGAATGATATCGCATTTTAATTACAGGTTGGTCTTTGGGCGAAAATGGATTATGGGCCAAGTACAGCAATTTTGACGTAGCTTTAAAAGTTCCATTAATATTCTCAGCGCCAGGAATCTCTACAAAGAACATTCATACCCCTGTTGAGTTAATCGATATATTCCCGACTTTGGTAGACCTTAGTGGCTTGTCTCATGATATACCAAAATGTGGGAATAAAGATAAATCTTTACTATGTTTTGAAGGAAAAAGCTTGAAACCACTAATGATGGACGATTCTAGATCATATCGTAACTATTTCGCCATAAGTCAATATCCAAGACCAAGCGTTTACCCTCAAAAGAACTCTGATAAACCTCGACTAAAAAACATCAAAATAATGGGCTACAGTATAAGAACAAAAAGATACAGGTACACAGAGTGGGTTTCATTTAATAACACATTATTTACGGTCGATTGGAACAAATTATATGGCTTAGAACTATACGATCACTTGATGGATCCTGACGAATCAAACAATCTATATTTGGTACATAAATATAAAAATATTAAACAATATCTTTCTAGGTTGTTAAGATCACACATTAATAAAAATTATACGAACTGATGTTATATATATTAAATTATTTAAAACTATAGCTAATGCCTAATGCGTTGCAGTGCCTTTTATAACCGCCTATGGCGCGCACACAACAACTTACCAAAGTATCATCACAATCGGTCGAGCCGTTCTCGAGTTCTTGCGAGACTAACGAACGGCAATTGATTTTTATTTAAATGATTATAGTAATAATTGCACAAATTCCTTAATAAGGTGAACGCATTAACAACAGGTTTCTATAAGGGTTGCCTACATTAAAAAAATACTGTCAATTGAATGCAAATTGCTGTGATTGGCTGGCTGAAAGAACAACAGCCAACATTTCAAATATATGTTGAATTTGACATGTTGTTGATTCTATTAGCATTTTAATAACCCGGTCATAGTCTCATTCTCATTACTCTAGGACCAGCACATAACTCTTAGGATGAATGAATTTAATAATTCGATTAGATCAGCCAAGATTTTAATGGTTTTTCATGTTAATTTTGTTTTCTGTCGGATTTTGACATCGAAACATGAAAGGATTCCAAGGACAGACAACATAGAAAATAAAATGAATTATTTATGTATATTATATAACGATTTACTTATTTACAAACGTTAACGTATTTCATTTGCGATGAACGTATATGTTCTGCATTGAATGTTCCTGAGACGGGTTCGTGCCGTGCGGACTTAGTAGCTCGTCTGCGTTCACCTTAAATAATAATATACTTTGAATAAATAAACAATTCTTATTTTTTGAATGCGTTTAAAATGCTGTCAGTTTTCGTTCAACATACTAACACCAGCACCCTCATTGCGTAACACACTCGATACACGTAATCATCATCCGTTGCTTCATAATGTTTAAAAGATTCGTCTGCCCAACAACGTGAATAACGCAATGAACGTGTCTGCACTGTCACAATGAAAGGCATTGCCATCGATTGCCATTGTATATTTATTTTAAATGTTGCCCCACCGTTGAAATTTCTCCTGTATTGTAGGTGCGTTTACAAACATTTAAACTAACATACACAAACAGCCAGACCCGATAAAACTACTTGTAGTGTGTTATGCAATCATTCCACTGGTTTCTAGAACAGCAATCCAATGCATGTCAGTGATAGGCTGTTGTTAATTCAATCAACCAATCACACCAGTTGGCATGAGCTTGACCATTTGTCAGCTACATCATTTTGTGTTGATTTTAGTATTGTTCGTACCAGGAAACAGGTTTTATTTGCTTGGATCCGCATTCTGTTGAACTTTTGCTAAATCTCAGTTTACTCTTTCCAATCTTTTAAATGGATTTTTTCGTTGCTGAGGCAATAAAGTTCATAATGGAATGTTATTTTGATTTCCGTTTTATAATTAAATAAGTAGTATTAAATTAACTAGGAAGACATACTTGAAGTAATAGCTTAAATCGTAAATTACAATTTTTTTCAAATAAATGTTTGATGTAGTACCTAATTGTGACTTGTTATTTCATACAATAACTTTTAACACTTAAACTGACCATGAAATAGATAATCAATCGATCGGCATGTAAACCAAAGCTACGAGTCTTTAAAATAAATGTAATCAGTATCATTATCCATATCAGATCCTTAACAAAACACTTAGTTTTACACAACATAATTTTATGCTTTGGTACATAATGTCTAACAACATATACAACGAAGTTTTTAAGCTAGAAACAAAACTTGCAGAAGTTGACTTCCGCAAACAAATCTTACCGTGTAAAAAATAGCGGTAACTTTACTTCCGCAAATGTTCTGAGTAAGATTTGCTTGCGGAAGTCCACTGCTGCAAGTTTTGTTGCTAATCAAAACTTCGCTTCACAATAAAACTGCTACAAAGCATCAACTAATAACACTATAGTCTTTGTTATAGCTCAAGAAAACATCATACTAAGCTCTGTTTGTCTTCAGGCACTGGTTTTCGCGAGTTTTCCTCCATTTCTTGCTGTTTGAACCGGGCGTAGAGGCAACTACTGGACAGTACGATCATGTTTGATGTCCACCAGAGAATGTTCTTGGTCTCGTTGTACCATTGTGTTGCTATTACAGTTTGAGCGCATGCTTTCGCTGTCCCTGAGATGTTGTGTGTCAGTGGAGAGGTGACCTGAAATTGATGTCAGAAATTATGTACTTAACAATACAAAAGCCTAGCCTATGTTAAATTAAATACATTGAATTTATGTATTAAGTTTATAGTAAACTGTATATTATAAAGTAATAGTCATTATATGTTCTAATATCTAATATCTGTTTTGTTCCGCCACTTCTTCTTCCCAGCTAAAGCACTAGGAAGTGGTGAAGGGCGGGCGTTTTGGGGGGACTGTCTTGTCTTATATGATTTTGACGTTCAAAAAGTGCTGATTCTCAGCCCAGTTTGAATAAATGACTTTTGATTGATTGATTCTCAATGGTCCAGCGGTTGAACATTCGTATCTTCTTTTGAGTATGTAATTAATTACTGAAAATTCGAAGTAAATATGGTTGTTCTAGAATTTAATTACAGAACAGTTAATGTAACTGTTCTGTAACTAATTTCACAAGTGTGCAAATTAATGTGTTGATAAGGAGTATAAACGAGTAAAATAGAGCTCACCTTAATCTGTAGCGATGTAAAGTACCCAATAGCGAATCCACAAATACCTCCGATAAACATTTGGAACCAAAAATAAGAACTATCAAAATTGGTATAATTTAACAAGACAGACAATTCCCCATTTATTATAATTAGAGGCAGGAATAATATTATAGAGTAGGCATTATTATAATAGGATAACAACCAAACTTCCTGGTTTACACTGGGTAAAACCTTTTTTGTGTAGATGGAGTATAGAGATAGCATTAGAGATCCGATTACTCCATATGTTGTGCCTATTAGAGAAAATGAACCTGAAACAAAAAGAAAATACAGAGAAATGCCTTATTATTCAATTAAATCACATTATTCGATGTTAATATACAAAGCCTAATTCAAAATAACAATACCATTGCTATTAGTGAAACTGTTTTGGAAAAGTTTCCCTTTGCAAAAGGATAAAATAAAATTTCCTACAGTTTGATCTGAGGCTGATTTTGCATAATGGCATCTAATTATAGAATGCATTGCATTGGTAGGTACTGGGAATTTGGTAGATTATTTTTCTAACAATTACAAAGAGAAGTTATTTTTGGTATCACCGGATGTAGTTAAATTGTAGTTATCTATGCCTCCTATCGCGAAGCCGGTGAATGCGAGCAGTGCAGGATATATGGGGCCAACTTAGGGGAGTGCTAGTGCCATACCGTCATTCACAATTCGGCTGTCTGTCTTACAAATTTTCCATGCACTTTTATTTTACATTTTAAGAAAAGGCACACATATTTTTTTTTTTTTTTGTCTTTGCCCCGATTTTCTCTTGTATTGTGGGTGCGTTTACAAACATTTGTAACTCACATACACAAACAGCCAGACCCGAAACAACTACTTGTAGGTCATACCGTTCCGTGCGGGAATCGAACCCGCGACACGCAGCGCAGCAGTCAATCACTTAACCACTGCGCCAACCGTGCCGTCCAATTAAAGGCAGCATTGACCTGATTTTATTAGGTAAACCATTTGCGGATTATTTGTCTATGTATCAAGATTGATAAGAAGTACATTCAGGGCCAGATTAAACCATCTAGAGGCCCATACCTAGGCAATGCAAGTCTGGGGGTCACATATGTAACAGTTCTTGAATCGAACTTATTTTTATTGTTGTATCTACGCGGTATCGGAAGATGCTCGTTTTTGCAAATGTCTTTTATTTCTTTTGAGTTTGTATTTGTGAAGGCGATGTAAAAAAAATACACACCGGAAAACTATGGGGCTCTATCTACTCCGCAAGAACGCAGAATAATTGTCCAATTGTTTTTATTAACACGACGGAAATGCGTCTTCAATTTCCGCAAGATCGCACGATTTGACCCTCCAGCTTTTTGTATTAATTTGTTTTCTTAAATTAGGCCTCTACTATGAGAATAAGCCAATGACCGTGGCGCTGGCGGTCTTAAAAGACAACATTTAAGAAGCGACTTCGAAATAACATGAGATCTAACATTTACCCGGGTGTCCAACACCCAAATTGCGTAGGTAAATACTCTTTCACCACAATCCCAAGGATTTTGAAGGAAATTCATAATCCATTGCATAATAATTGAGTTTAAAAAAATCGTCTTTGTCAAAATAAATGGCATTGGGATGGTGAGTAGGTATATTATGCAATTATCCTGGTTGTCTGATGGGACTTCTACACGCAGGTTGAGTCGCAAACTTTGCCAGTATATCGTAAACGAGCACACTGGACTGAAATAAAAATATTTACCTAATAAACTCTCCTGATCTACTCCAAGGTAGAATCCAAATATGATGAACCCGCAACATAAAATACACCTGGAAGTGGTCTTTTGACCCAGTAGCACCCAACTGAATACAACATTGAATACTGTGGTTAGAGATCTTCCGACGTAGTAGAACGGCACGCCTACGTACTTCAAACATAGATTATTTGTTGCTATCATTAACGTGAACATTATCGAAAGTGGGATCACCTGAAAATAGAAGCATAGTTTTGGTTAAAATGGTCATTGAATAGAAGATAGAGGTTTTTTCAGAAACCATTTATGATGGAAAACATATTTTGAACTTTTTAAATTGTTACACAGCATCATTATTATAATCAGATCAGCAGAAAACATTGATAATTAGCTGATAAGTATTATTACTAAACAGGGAAAACCACACGGTTTAAAAACTGTGATAAAACAGGTGCATGATTAGGTTCAAAAGTTTTTTCGATATATTATGAAAACAGTTCCTAATAATACTGTTAATTAACGACTATATAACCATATCTGTTTATACAATGTCCTTGATAGTTATCGTGAAATTAAAACTTTAGTGTCTAATCATACATTGTACACTTGTGCAGAATATTGAGTGGTGTACAGTCTGCGCCCAAGTCAATATTCACAGAATTAAAAAAATTAATCATCTATTAAGTTAATTATAATTTTAAAAGAAATTTTGAATTGATTAAGTAGTGTTTTTTTTTTCTTTCAACTTATTTTGAATGTGTTTAAAATTACTGCATTTATAATATGTTGACTGAATATCTTATAAAGATTTAAAAAAATATATATATGTAATTTGTTTAACTAATAATATCATATTACAGATATTATTATGTTTATTATTATTGTTTTCCTCTGCATAGCCGGATAGAACTGATGGCACGGGTCTAAGCCAAGTGTCCAGCAGTGGGGTTAAGTGTGGGAGTAATATTATAAGTAGCCTGTATGGTAGACGAAACTATATGTGAGTGGGAGTATTGGTGCAAGTTGTCCGACTCACACTGAAGAAATTTTCTAACTAGCCTGCATGTATTAAGAATCACTGCCTTCTGCAGCTGGTGGTAGGTGTTAGATGGCAGGTTGAGGGAACTAAGGGACTGATGAAGCTGTTTCGGAATTACTCCTGTTGTAGATAGCATTAAGGGGACTATTGTGACATTTTGATGATGCCAAAGTCGGGTTATTTCGTCTTTTAGTTCGGTGTATTTGGATAATTTTTCAGCTATTGTAGTCTGTAAGTTATGCGTATTTGGCACGGCAATATCTATAAGAAACCCAGTTTTGTTTATTTTATTAATTAATGCGATGTCGGGTCTACTAAAGTGAATTGTGCGGTCTGTGAGTATGGCTCGGTCGAGTACAGTTTTGTTGTGGGGTTCTCTAATACCGTTTCAGGGCTATATATATAAAAAGGTACTACGGTGTCTATAAGTTTGTATTTATGAGCTAGTTTTTGGTGTATGGCTTTGGCTACTTGATCGTGTCGATGTTGGTAGTCTGTCTGGGCTATTGATTTGCTGGCGCCGGTTATAAATCAAAAATCAAAATCAAAAGTCATTTATTCAAATTAGGCTGAGAATCAGCACTTTTTGAACGTCAAAATCACATAAGACAGTCCCCCCAAAACGCCCACCCTTCACCACTTCCTAGTGCTTTAGCTGGGAAGAAGAAGTGGCGGAACAAACTCCCCAGCAGCACTGCTGTCTGTTCAGTTAGAAGAACTGGATTCTATTAGTAATAAGTAATTAACATTACGAAACACAAAAATATTAAAATTATTTGCCCTTTGAATGGCGTACGAAGGGCCGAAGCTAACTCAGAGGCCCGTACGTCTGTACGCTTTCAATGAAATGAGGCACTAACTGCCGATTATCCCTGTACGCACTATGCAAGTGCACCCAAGGACAACCCCCGGTTGGTATAGAACTATATACGTTTGATTGTCTCTGGAGAACTATTGCACTTTCTACAAGTATCGGTTGTTAAATTCTTTATAATGTATTTTTTGTAGTTCTTACGCACTATGCAAGTGCACCCAAGGACAATCCCCGGTTGGTGTAGGACTATTGCAGGATCCCGGTGTGGGCCTCTGACCTGACGGCCGGCAGCATCGCTGTTTTGCGAAAGCCGTAGAGGGCGATGGCCGTCAGAGTCATCAGGGGGTATCGCACGATCTCCTACTGGCTGGATCCCCGCCCTGGGACCTCGAGGCGAAAGTACTCGCGTCGTTGTATCGGTGGCGCGAGGAAGCGAGGGCGCGGGGCGAGGGACCGATGCAGCGACACATAGAGCTGCGTCAGTCTCAGCTTCGCGAGGTCCTGGTGGCGGAATGGCGGGACAGGCTTTCACGCCCAACCGCCGGTCGCCGGCCGGCCGGTGCTCGAGCGCTGGCTCGGGAGGAGGCACGGCTCCCTGTCGTTTCGGGTGACGCAGGTGCTCTCGGGGCATGGTTGCTTCGGGAAGTACCTGTGTCGCATAAACAGGGAGCCGGACGCCCGGTGTCACCACTGCGTCGACTGCCGGGAGGACACGGCGCGGCATACGCTGGCAGAGTGTGCCGCTTGGGAGGAGCCGCGCCGTGCCCTCATCTCAGAAGTAGGCAGTGACTTGTCGCTGCCGGCCGTAGTCGACTCGATGGTCGGCAGCGACGAGTCCTGGGACACGGTGGTTTCCTTCTGTGAGACAGTCGTCTCGCAGAAGGAGGCTGCGGAAAGGGAGAGGGAGATCTCGACTCCCTACCCCGGCCGCAGAAGGCGCACCGGGCGCAGGAGAAGGGCGGACAACGCCCTTTTCCGGCCCCCATGAATGGGTCCAGGGGCGAGGGACTTGGGGAAGTCCCCACCCCCCATTCGATGGACCCGAGACGGAGCCCGATGCCGCCGGGGGCGATGCACGGGGTAGTTGAACACCTCACTACCCCGTGCAGGAGACGAGGCCCGGACAGACCGGGCCAGCACTAGTGTGGGCTGCGGAAGAATTTGGATTCCCGCGGCCCCGCGCGCACGTGCGAGGAGACATCGGGGTGGTTTTAGCCGGTAAGAGTCCGGCACGCCCCTCCGCCTTTTCCGTAAAAAACCCGTAAAAAAAAAGGACTATTGCAGGATATGGAAAATAAAGGTAATGGACTATGGATTTGGATGGCTAAAGTGGACTGGTTACCTAAAACTATGAGAAGACTATGGCCCCTGCCTGATCAATGTTTTATACATACAATACACGGATAAAATGACGGGGGTGACTTGCACACTCGTTATTGGGCCCCCGGAAATAGTCAAATAGTCGCTAGCACATAGTGACGTAGCAACAAGGGGGGCAACACTTCAAGAAGTGCTTGAGGAGTTAAGAGGTATTCTACGGCTATCAGGACAATCCCGGAAGTACGGTCAAGATCCCTACCAGCATCTTAGATAGATAGATAGATAGACAATACGGGCTGGTGTCCGCAACTCCACGTCAATGCGCGTATTTTGCGTACGGGTGGGAAAATCGGTTATTCGATCCACCCCAGCTCCTCGAGAAAGGCCAGCAACGCCTTGGTGTTGCTGACAATCTCACGTAGGGTACCTGGGTTGCCGAAGTACTTTGCCCTGTATGTGGTGACCACCGGGCAGCTTAGAAGCACATGGGCTGCTGTCTCGTCCTCCTCCATGCAGGCCCTGCACAGCGGACTGTCCGTGACTCCTAATACAAAGAGGTGTTTATTAAACGATCCGTGACCAGTTACAGCTGCTGTGACTGTACGCAGCTGTTGCTTGGTTAGTCGGAGAACCTGTTTCGTGAAGCGGCCATCGATTGTGGGGAGTGCTTCCCTAGCCTGCCTGCACTCACGTTGGTCCACCCATAGTTTGTGATGTTGGTCCCTGGTGCGTTTCCTTACCAGAGTGCGTATGAACCCGAAGGGGAGTGGCACGATGGGTTCGGGACCCACTGGTACAGCGTTCGACCCCCTTCTGGCAAGTTCGTCGGCTGCATCGTTGCCTAGCGAGCCGCTGTGTCCTTTGATCCATTGAATGGTTATGTTATTGAGGTTGCCCACCTGGTTTAGGCGCTGGTGGCACTCGTATATTAGCCCAGAATCAACGGTGTGACTGTTCAGCGCTTGCAGAACGGCCATGCTGTCTGAGAGTATGCGGATCGAGTGTTCTTTAACTTCCCTGGCCATGATGGCTGAGGCGGCTAGAGAAATACCCATGCATTCGGCCTGGAACACTGTGTTATGGACCCCCAATGGTGTGGAGATGCGTATATTGAAGTCCTCCGAGAAGATTCCAGCACCTGTGCCACTACCTGTTTTGGATCCATCCGTGAAGATGCGCAGCTCTGCCGGGCGCAAGCCCTCGCATCGGCGATCCTCATGAAGTTGGATTTTGTATTTTTTATCAAATATAAATTGTTTGGGTACCCGGTCATTTATGGCTTTCGTAATGGGGAACTCCTTGCTGAGTCCCTCAAGCAGCGCGGTGTGTGGTAAATCTCTCTTACCCCAGAGATCTAGTGCATTTAGACGAACCGCCGCCATCGTCGCTTCCTGCTGTATGAACAGGTGGAGCGGTGGTAGTCCCAGCATGGCTTCGATAGCTGCAGTCGGAGTGGTCCTCATGCAGCCTGTGGTGGCCATGCAGGCTAGTCTTTGCAGGCGTTGTAGTTTGCTAGTAGCTGTACCCAACTCAGTACGGGGCCACCAGACCACGGCCCCGTAGGTGATCATAGGGCGTATCACTGTGGTGTACAGCCATAGTATAATTTTAGGGGATAGGCCCCACTTCTTACCTATCATTCTCCTGCACTGCCAGAAGGTTATGCAGGCCCTGTTTAGTTTGTTGTCCAAGTGACTACTCCAGTTTAACTTACTGTCCAGAATGACCCCGAGATACTTGACTTCGTTGGTCAACTGCAGTTCTGTATTGAAAAGTTTTGGTAGACGGAACGGGCCTAATGCTCGTTTCTGGGTAAACATAACCAGTTCAGTTTTAGTGGGGTTCACTGATAGGTCAAATTCCCTGCACCATCTCTCTACGATTCGTAGCGCTTGCTGAGTAAGGTTGCAGATCGTACCCGTCACCTTCCCCGATACAAGGATTGCGAGGTCATCTGCATACCCTATTGTGTAGTAACGATTGGCGTTGAGTTTGGTTATGAGATCGTTAATCACCATATTCCACAGAAGAGGGGACAGCACCCCACCCTGGGGGCAGCCTCTGGCTATCATGGCCAGCTGCTGCTCATCCTCAAGGCGAACTACTCGTTTGCTTAGCATGTTAGTAATCCAGTCCGCTAGTACCTGTTCGACGCCATGTCTATAGAGGGCGCCGCTGATGCTGGAGAAGTTTGTTTTGTCGAAGGCACCTTCGATGTCTATGAAAGTGCCCAGGCAGGTGCCTTTCTGATGAATCGCTTCCTCTATCTGGCTGACTACTAGATGAAGGGCAGATTCAGTCGACTTACCCGAGCTGTATGCGTGTTGATTACCGTGTAGCGGTATGGTTTTCAGAGCGCCGTCCCTCAGCTCCCTGTCACACAGCCTTTCCAGAGTCTTTAGTAGAAAGGAGGTGAGGCTTATGGGTCTATGGGATTTGGCGTTTGTGTAGTCTCCCTTACCTGACTTGGGGATGAATATTACTTTCACTTCCCTCCAACCTTTAGGAACGTATCTAAGGGCCAGGCACGCCCTCATTAGGGGCACCAGTCTTATTGCGACAGCGGTTCCACCCCACTGTAGCAAGGCGGGGAACACTCCGTCAGGACCGGCTGCCTTGAAAGGATGGAAGCTACGGATGGCCCATTGGAGCTTCTCCAACGTGATCACCCTACTTGCATAAAGCCATTCATTTTCTGTTGGTGTTTGTAGTACATCTTGCCAGGCGATTACCTGCGCAAAGGTACAGCCAGGGAAGTGAGTTTCCATAAGGACGCGTCTCGTTTCTTCTGGCGAGGAAGTGAGTGTATTGTCCGGTTTGCGGAGTGTAACGGGCCCAGGTGTGTACTGCTGTGACAGTACTTTCCTTACCCTGTTAGCCTGCTGACAGGACTCTATGCTACCACAGAATTTGCGCCATCCCGTGGTACTCCTGAACCTGATGCATTTTTTGTAGCTGGATTTGGCTGCGTAATAGTTGTCCCAGTCCTCATCCGCACATGTGTTCATGGCTCTGTTCAGAGCTTTCCTTACCTTACCGCGCTTGCGCTCCAGATCAGCCCCCCACCAGGGTTGCTTGCCCGGAGCGCTACGCGGGGTGGTCTCTGGGCAGGCAGTATGGTAGCTGTCTATTATTGATTTAGTAAGCTGGCTTACATGTACCTCAATCTGTGTCGTATCCGCAAATGTCGTCGGATTGTTTAGTGTCGTAAGCTTGGATACAAGGCTACGTGTATAGTTGGCTCGATCCGTGTTTCGCGGAATGCGCCGTGGTGGTGTTGGTGGAACACAGACCTGGATGTCGAAGCGGATCCACCTGTGATCAGAGCAGGAGGCCTCCTTGGAGACCCGCCACCCAGTGGTTAGTTCCGCCGCGCCCTCCGATACCAGCGTGAGATCTATGATCGTTCGGCTTCTCCTGGTTACGAATGTTGGTTCGGAGCCAGTGTTTAGTAGGGATAGGTTAGTCGAGAATAGGTAGTCAACCAATGCCTTACCCCTCTCGTTTTGCGTGTCCATACCCCACAGCTGGTGGTGAGCGTTGGCGTCGGCCCCGACGACGACCGCAAACCCACCTCTCTCGCAATAGCTCACGAGGCGGGCGAGGTCGTGCGGAGGCGGCGCTTCCGCCTCAGGCATGTAGGCCGAGGCGAAAACGATCACCCTTTCCGGGGCGTCGTCACGCTGTATACGCATACTTGCTGCAGAGACATCTCTGCAACAGAAGTCTGTTAAGATCTGTGTTTTGAGGTTACCTGTGACAAAGATGCACGATCTGGGGTGATCATGATCTGTGGTGACCAGGAGCTTACCGCCAAGATTTGAGAGTCCTTGTATGCGGCCCGCCCTAATCCACGGCTCCTGGATCAGGGCAATGGCCGTGTGCTGAACCTCCAGCCACTTGCGGAGCTGAGCCGTCGCGGTCTGACTGTGGTGGAGGTTAGCCTGGAGGACTTTACAGGTCGACGAAGGGAACGCCATCGTTGGTCGAACCCCCCTCGTCCCCTTCCAGTCTCAGCCCGGCAAACAGGTCGCCCTCGTCGAAACCGTCCCCTCCCCGACCCGAAGCCGGAGACAGGGTAATGTCGTCCAACTCCTCGCCCGATGAAGGGACGGCTCCCACGATGGCGGCATCAAACACGGCCAACTCTGCTGTGGTAGCAGCGGCCGCGGATGCTTCCGGGTTGCATGATGCTGGGGGAGTGGACTCCCCTGCTGGTGTCTGCAGTACAGTTGGCGCGTCGCCAATGGTTTCCGTGATGGGGTCCCATCCCTGAGGGACGTCGGTGAACCTGCCGTTCCGACCCTGGAACTTCACGTACACCGCCCCTAATCCTATTGAGAGACGGCGTCCGGCCTCCATCAGGGCCGGGATTTGGTCCTCAGGGATACCGACCACCACGAACCACGCAGCGGCCTGCTTGTCGGCATGCAAGAGCACCCACCTCTTGATGTCTACCAGCATCTTACTGGAATACTTCCTCCTTCCGAGCATGTTTGCTCTTGCGAATCTCCACTCAAGCCAGCCAATACAGGTAAGAATGAGGTGGGAGCTCAGTTCCCCGTCAGTGTTCACTCCAGCCGGCCAATAAAGGCGAGCCAGAGATGAGGAACATCCTTCTTCCGGGAGATAAGGTCCGTGGGGTCGCTACTCCCCAACTGTTTGCCACATGCTGCCCTGCGGGTTTATGTATCTCTCTTGGTCTGGCTCCTCCCCCTAGACTTGTTTTAGTAAAGTTAACTGTACCTTTACATACCTAGAGTTTGGAGCGTGCAAGCCCCACCACAATGTCAATGTAGAGATACAGTGGTGGGGATATTATTTTTATTATTAGATCTATACTAATGTATAGATTGATGATAATATCAAGCATTTCTAATTATAGTTCTATTATATTTTAGTTATGATAAAATACAAGTGGTCAGTGTTAAAAGATAGGTATCTATACTTTATCAAAAGAGAACATAAGTGTAAAAATTAACAGACTACAATCTGATAAGCTCAGTTAATGTTGAGTGGTTTACAATCCTGCTCAACAATGAAAATAAAATCTTTTGTATTGTATGCGGCTCATCATTGCTAACAATTTGATACTGACAGTGCCTTTATGATGTAGCAGAAAAGGTGGTTTTCGTAATGTTACCACTGATTTACAGTTGACTGTACCTATCCTGACTAAATAATTGAAACTTTAAAATTTTCAAAAAGTTCAAGACTTCAAGACTGAGCAGAGTAAAATGGAATTAACTTGAGAATTGATTCAGTTTTATAAAGATCAAGTTCAAGTTCATTTATTGCGAAAATGGGTACACAATTCAGATAACATAAGTATTATAATGAGCACAAGCATAAAGTAGTATTTTTGGAATTACCTTTCTCATAACATCCAGACTCCATGGTGTACCTTTAGGGAATGCAAATAGACCTGGTATTCCACCAAATCTGCTCAATGTGTAGCATATACTGAAGGACACAATACATTGGAACCATGTTATGAACAATGGTGCTTCTAATGCAACCTCCTGGCTGCTAAGTAAGGTTTTATTGACAAATACTGTTGCTATTGACACAACCCTGTAAAATATAATAAGAGTTTTAATTTTGCCTATGCTTTGGAAGGAAATTATTAGGTAGACAACAATAAAAAAATAAAAAAAAATCCTGATTACTATAATACAACAACCCTAATCTCTTCAAAGTGAGAGTGAACAGGCATCTTCTGGGTAAGCTCACTCCATCGTCGACTCTGTCTCTGTTGCCTCTGACCTAGACTAGAGTCAAGAGCAAACCCATCTTAAATATAATAAAATACTTAAATCCATCAAGTTTCTTTTTAATCAAATTTATTTGATAGGTATTGTTGTAGCAGGGAAATAAGGTCAGTAACTATTAAGTACATAGAAATATACGCCCGGCACACATCTATCATCACGGCCAGGTAATGTGTAGGTGGTAGGGCGACGCAGGCCAGCCAGGTAAATATGAATAGGTATACTTTCGAATAACATCGATATTATCAGCAAATTACGAATAACAGAGAAATTTAAATAACAATTTTAAATACAAACCAGTAACAAGAAACCACAATAAAAATCGTAATGTATCTTGACAATAAATCTGAACGTTGATCCTTCATTGTAACTGCAATAATTGTAACTAATTATAGAATCAGTTATTTCGCTTTTATGTAGACCATGTCACAAGAAGCTACTGAAAAATAATAAAGAAGCAGATAATGCGAACACGAATTTACGAACTGTACAGTGTACTGTTTGGAGTGTTTGGTTTGACGCCGTATCGCCGGTCATTCAACGTCAGTCAACTCAAGTTACGTCTGGCTGGTCTAGGCATGAGCAAAAAATATTGATATAATCAATGTCGATATTTTTCAATACAATTATCGATATATATCGCCGATATTTTTAATCGCGATATATCGATGTTCGATATTTATTTTAGAGTTTCAAATTCATATCAATTTTGATATATTTTTTAACGCAACTCTGGTTTCGTGTTTAATGTTACTAGATACTCCCTGCATGCATGCTCTTCGATCATCAACTTTAAAAAATCCCGCCACAATCTTTATGAAATGCAATATAACAGTAATACTATTGGCTGCGTGCACGAAAATGCAAATACTATTAAACCATCAGTGAAGTTACCGGTCCGTCCATATCGGCACCAAGTGATGCCGGCAATTTCCCCATACCGTCACGCCATATTGGAATTAACAATTTTCGTGTGAACAATCATCATGCGAAAACTGACGATAATATATCGATATTTTTAACTCGATTATTATCGATACTGTTTAAAAATATCGATATATTTTTTGATACTTGCCCATCCCTAGGTTGGTCGCCTGGTTGCGTCAATCTGGTGTCAAAATGTCAATCAATGAACCAACAGTGTGACCAGATTTAATTTCACAAAAAAACCGAAGCACCTTGAAAAAAATCTGAATTTAAACCAACTTACACAAGGAAAATATAGGTACCAATACGAATACTTGATTTTCAAAATATGTTTCATTCATTAAGAGCGTTTATACCTTATGAGTGGCAACGTCGCAATTTAGTGTCATATTTCGTGGTTTTCAATTTTTATCATTAAATCGGAGCTATATTTTAAAAATCTGTTTAATTAACTTTTTAGAATTACGTGAAAGTGTTTAAAAAGTAAGTAACCGTAATACTTACAGTTATTTTACAATGAAAATAACGCCCTGCAAGTTTCCAATGTATTATTTGCATATAAATAGAACTGTAAACGCAACGATTTCTTACCTTATACACAGTTTTCACATAATTCTAAAAAGTTAATTAAACAGATTTTTTAAATATAGCTCCGATTAAATGATAAAAATTGAAAACCACGAAATATGACACTAAATTGTGACGTTGCCACTCATAAGGTATTTATCATTATCATAATAAATGTTAGCATTGTATTTTAACATTCCATTTATTTACTTGATTAATTGATTTACAAGCTATATTGATGGATGACAGATATTGGCGAAATAAAAAAATACCATGAAATACCATTATACAGTGTTCACAGTGTTTTTTTTTAATGTTCACAGTTTTAATGTTCACACACACATTTTAATGGCCTGGTTGATCGTAGACTCTACGATCAACCAGGCCATTAAAATAAAAAAAATAATCAGTCTACGATTTTTCGTTTGTATTTTGGGGGGTAGTCGTAGACAGAGAAACTAATCTGTCTACGGGGGTAGTCGATACCATACCCCGTCAGGGAATTAAATTAGATTTAAAACCGCGCGGAGCCACTGGAACCGATCGGTTCCAATATGGCTTGACGGTATGGGGAAAGTACTGGAACCATTTGGTTCCAATATGGCCGGACCGGTTAATTATGTTCTGTGGTTCATACCTGTTCATACCTTTATTGTTCAAGTCATATAGGTGCATTACCCGAGTGCCTCAACATATCATACGTCTCTTTTTTTTAAACTGTAATACATGAAAGAGCCGATTTATGCTTATAATTCGGAGAACTATATATTATGAAACCTAGTACGCAATTGTAAAAGCCAAACTACTAATGTGCTAAAATTATTTAAAGCCTTATGCGAACGTCATAAGGACTACTTTTGATGAGATTTTTATTTTGACATTCATCTGTCAGACTGGCAGTGTTGGCAGCACTATAACATTTCTTCTGTTTTGAAAAAAAATACCCTTTAAACATACCTTTTAAACAATGCTTTTGTGGTGAAAATGTATAGAGTTGATAGTTCTATTTATTGATCTAAGTGGTACTAGTCTTATTTATATTTTGATGCACTATTGTATAGGTACCTAAGTCAAATTCTAAGTATTAAATATTTTTTGTGTACGACAATACTTAAGTTGTCGCCTCGCCGTTGCCGGAACGCTGACGTCAGTGATTTTAGTATTTTACATTGCGAATGGAAATAGTTTTCTAAAATTTTTAACCCCTATATTTGAGGCGCCCGCCGTGTTAACACTGTGTAAAATCAAAAATGGCATCAACGCCGGAAACAAAATTGCCGGAAACCGACAGCCCAGACGAGGGTTCTAGTTTCTTAGAAGAGTTTTACAGTCCCGTAAATTTGATTATAATTGCGATTATCTTTGTGTTGATGTATAAAATATACGCAAAGTTTACAAAGGTGCCTGCAGAAACACCGGCGGTGGAGTTGCCAAAAATTCGTAAGGATATGACAGTAGCAGAGTTGCGTCAATACGATGGTAACCAAGCTGATGGAAGGGTGCTGGTGGCGGTCAACGGCTGGATATTCGACGCGACGCGAGGACGCCGCTTCTACGGGCCCGGTGAGTGCATCCGCACCCTGTTTATAAATAGAGTTGACATTACCATGACTCATTAATTAACCATTCAAAATGCAGACTATGCACCTTGAGTAACCTTTTGCATTTTAAAAACATTGTTCATGTGTTGCTTGCATATTTTTTTAAATGTTAATAAATATTAACACAGGCAATTAAATATGAGTTTTTATGTTTCTACAAGACATACAATTCAGTTATACCTGATAAAAATTAAAATTTCAATAAGTTAATAACAAATTACTTTTAATTAAAACATTTATCACGAAAATCCTTAACTCAAACAATTTTCTGTAGGTGGACCATATGCAGCATTCGGAGGGAAGGATGCATCAAGAGGTCTTGCCACATTCTCGGTGACATCATCAGATAAGGAATATGATGACCTCAGTGACCTGAACTCAATGGAAATGGAATCTGTGAAGGAGTGGGAAGCTCAGTTCAGAGGTATGTGTAACTACTTACTATCTAACCAATTTAAAAAAAAATTATGAATGGACCAATCACAGAAACTATACCGTCAATGATGAATTGCATCATACCCGTTAAATGCCCTGTGGAATGGGTCCCATTGCTTGGTATCTTCTTATGTATGCATTCTTTAAGTGTCCTTGTAACTCAAAAACCACTTATTCAGTATTTTAAAATACATATATTATTTTAACTGGAACGGTTGAGAAGAGCCTTAATCCAGTGCTATATCATAAGCCTGGTTTTGCATTGTTATTAGAACATTAACATACCCTCCAGTTTTAACAAAGATATACAGGTGTCCCATGGATATGCCACATGGAGGGAAAGTACCTTGAATATTGTAGATGGAACATTTTACTGAAAGAAGATATTATTTGAATTAAAAAAAACAATATATACTGCATACATAGATATTTAAATAATTACATGGTTGAACTGGAAATCGAACCCGTTACACGAGAAAAATAATCATAAGGAATATTTTTTGCTAAATAACATAGTGTCACAAATAAAAGGAAGAACATGAATTTTAACATTTTTAATACAAAATTAATCAATTTCTCAAATGCTCGAATGCTCCGGTAGAGTCAGCAAGTTGAAGCTACTTGCCCATTCCAAAATGTAGTTCTCTGTGGAGAAGAATGGGCAAGAAACTCCAAGGACACTCTTTTAATTCAAGATATTACGAAATCCTGGGTATATATTATTCTTGTTGCTTGTAAGAACAATGTAAAAATTAAACAAAAAAATAATAATCCCAAATGAGTGTAGTTGTTATGCACGAAGTAGTTTCTAATATAAAAAAAATGGTGATATTCAAATATCACTTCTGTTTCTTATGCATAAGGTTCAAAATTTCCAGTACTCTTATAATTTTAAGTAACTAATTACATAGGTACACAATACAAAAAATAACATGTTGGGCCACCAAATTTCTCTTTGACATAAAATTATCATAAATCAGCTGTCTTTATACCAATTTCATAGAAGTATGAATAATAGCCATCCCCGAGGCTCAACTCACATACAAAATGTAACTTTATCTTTTTATGAAAAAAGAACCTACCTTATTTGTGCTAAAATTAAACCCTAACCTAACAAAAGATCGAACTTCAGTATCTAAAATATTGTATGGTTCAGTAACGGAATTGTAATAATTAATCAGCAAACATAATTTTCCTGTCATCCAGTTTTCATCAAGACCTGAAAAAATTACAATATTGAATTTTTACCTCGTAAGGAAAAGTACCTACATACAATATACATAATTTGCATTGTTGCTACTTAAGAGGGCCATCACACTTTTTCTTGTATTTGAGTGTTTGAAGAGTCTCACACTCAAATACCAGAAAAATTTTAATAGCCCTCTTAAAGTCATAGAAATGCATTCTAACATAATTTTATGAATGAACAACTAAGGGTTTATGGGATTGGTTGAGTCTATCCACACGTAATAGGGTCATGACCTTCAAGTCTTTTGGCGTGTAACTAAAAGAGCGATGAATATAAATGTTACGGATAGAGAGGAAGAGGAAAACCAAAGAAAACATGAATGGGTTGTATGAGGGATGATATGTATATGAAAGATAAAGGAGAGTAACATAGGAAAAGGGCTGGAAAGTGATGATAGCTTTCAGGTCTTTTGGCGCCCAGCTCAATGTTCCGTCAAATATTTCAACTTGTTCCTACTGACCAAACTGCAAGCAATCTTGGCCCTCAGTGTTTTGGAACCTGCTCTGACATAAACAAAGTAAGCCCGGACGGCCTGGATCCCGAAGTCTGTGACCCGTTACACCCTGTAACTGTCTGGATAGAGCTTAAGTCACCCACCTCACGGCAAAACAAAGCTAATAAAGCATGAATTACTCGCTCGAGTAAACTCATAATTTGTTTGCTTCGCCGTCTAAGGATAAATAATTTCCGTCCATTTGCGATGCGTGAATCCGAATCTTGATCATCCCATGTATTCGATAAATACGTGAAATGGAGCTGTGTTAAACTTTGTCTTAAGGCGTGTCCACACCGCGATCATTCGCTTGAAATGAATAAGCATACGGCTACAAGTATGCGAGTATTGGCTATGTTGAATCGATCATTCCAGAACTTCGCACCTTCATTACTTCACCAACATACGTTATTCGATCACCATTGTTAACAAGCAATACAATTTAATCTATTTAACACGCCCTAAACAGTATTTTTTGTGTTCAAAGACTTCGCGTCTAAAGTAAATACATATTATTTATTCCCGACAATTACCTTGTTCATGCCAATTTACATTGCGTTAATGTTGTTTGATAAAAATAAAACAATGAAGTCGCATTTATATAAAAAAAGGCATTATTTACAGACATTGTGCCTAAAGGCAAAGGTCTCAATGGTCATATTGAATAGAAACTTTAGCTGTGCCAACAGCTCTGTTTTGTTTAAACATTTAATGTGTTTGGAAACATGATATCTGAGGACGAGCACCTTTATTTTAAATCGCATTTTACGCTTTTTATGTTCTGAAATCTGTTGGGTGCCAATCCAACAAAATAATAATTTGATATTCTCGACGTTGCTAAAAAAAACGGTCATTTACTTGGTTTTGAAACGCATTTACATGTTGTGTTGTTTGGTGGAATATTCCTGTTTTTATTCTCTTTATTTGAAACGATGTGAGTTTTCTGATGAAAATAAAATATCAAAGGCGAGTAAAGACTCGGGTTTCTTCGAGTTCTAATGTTCTCCCAAATATTTTGATTTATTCCCACGAGGTCGAGTCCCACTATGTCGAGTTCCCGCTATGTCTACTTTGAAAATTCTCGCTTTTATTCCCATCTAGTCGAGTCGTTGAAAATCTCTTTTGTCTGGTGCCACCATGTCGAACGTTAACGAAATGTACAGTGAATAAAACAAATGATTCAAATCGTAATATTCTTATTCTGACATCAGTTGTACAAAATATACTTGACATTAATTCTTCTATAATGAGTACATAGTAAATCACAGATCAATAACTCACACTTAATAATAAGATAACAAGAACAACTTATATCTATTCTAAAAATAATAATCACAGTGTTTTTTTTAATGTTTCATTAAATAATGAGCAATAGAATAAATCTTCTTATTTATTTTTGACAACAGTTGTAAAAAATTTACTTAACATTAATTCTTTTAATTTAGGAGCACAGTAAATCACAGATCAGGTTATAAGTAGATAGGTATACTACGACATATACCTTTATGAAATATAATTATGTCGTAGGTATTAACAGTATCTACTTCTATCTATTCTAAAATTAATAATCACAGTGTTTTTAAATGTTCAATAAAATAATTAAATTATAATCATGTTTTGATGTTATCTAGACATTTCGTAGTACATAGATATTTCACATATTTACAGTGATTAACTGATTTGATTAATTGGCTTGAGATGATTTTGTTAAGCTTTAACATTTCCCAGTCGAGACAAACATACATCAATGTTAATTTTGCTTTTCAAGAAATCACCAACAATTTTTGTTACTTTTTGATCATTGGCGGAATCAATTTTTTTTTTTTTGCTTTGTAGGCCTATTAGATTTTGTTCAATTCTTAAATCACTTTTTTTGGATTCTTCTTTTAAAACATCAATTAAAAGACAAAGGGTTGGTCGTTTTATGATTTTTTTATTAAGACGGCTATGCCACCCTTCGGCATGATTTGTGGTCTTGATTTTTTCTCCATAGTTACTTATGTATTTAATGTTTGAAGTTAACCATTGAAAAGACATGTATTTATTAAATGCCGTAGTGTCTATATTCAGAGATTGAGTGAACTCTAACAAATATTGCCAAGCACTAGGTATTTTCTCGTTAGGAAGATGTGCTAAACTAATGCACATTTTAATGTATTTACGGCTTTCGTAGGTTTTGGTTAGAGATAGTTCTTTAGCTTTATCCCAAATGTTTTTACAAAAATGAAAAAAACATAGTTTTATACATGCGTGAGGAAAAACACTAGTTATTGCATTGATAGCTGCAATTTCACAGTCTATATAAAATTTTACTGGATTGAAATCTGGCAATTTTGTCTTAATAATGGAAAACAATCTTTGGTATGTGCTTTGTTTTTTATCGGGGAGTAAGGCAAATATTACCGGAACAACATTTGGATCGTCAGTTTCCTTAGCAATGTCCACATGGAGAGTATATAATTGTTTGAATGGCTTCGAACAAGCTTTAAAGGTACCGTCCAGTATGATATTTTTGAAACTAGTAATTTCCGCCTTTGCTTTATTTGATACAAAAATTAAAATCTTGTCATCGCTCCCATCGTCCACTAATAAAAAATCATTAGCTAGAGCATCGGGAACTTTCACATCACACAGTTTAGAAAAAGTTGTTCTATTACTGTTAAGAGTTTTATAACGTAATCTATACAAAGAACTTTTTCGAGATTTAAATTCTGGCAGGTAGTCAGCGAAATCATCACATCTCAATTTAGCGAGCCCCTCTTCATATAAAGCGGGTATCGGTCTTAAGCTTGTTTTTACTTGTTGCTTTATATCATCAAAATACTTTTCAAATAAGTTTCTTTTAAAGTCAGGCAGGCAACTGTGATTTGTGTCTCGTAATACATTTTTTAAATTTTGGTCAACGCTTATACTTGCAGAACAATCGTTGCTGGTACACTTCCAAATGGAAGAGCCGTCTGCATTTCCTTTATTTTTCCGGTATCTATGTCCTGCTTTGAGCAACAATTTTCCACCTTTATTGCTCTCAATTATAGTCAAAGAGCCTTCATTGATTGTAACATCAGTGAACGATGTAGATGGCACAGGGTTGATGTAATTAGTTAAATTATTCGAACTTGTCGACGCTACCGGTGTATCCATGTCGTATATAATATATGACTGCTCACATATATTAGTGGTTGTAGAAGGCTGGGCGTCAGTTTCCCCTTGTAAAACTTCAATTAAATTATCCAATTCCACTAGAAAAAAATAAAAACGCATTTACTAACGCGAGTGTTGGTAGTAGGTATGTTTAGTTCAAGCGTGTGGTGTTACTGTTAGTTTAAGTTGGTAAATAAATAAATAAGTTTGACAATTAGCATTAAAAAATAATAATACAATTTATTTCAAATAATGGCAAAACCGTGTAGGTTTAAATATTTTATATTTAAATTTACACGGTTTCACAAATGATATAACTAAAACTTATAGATTCATATATTAACTAATCAAGAAAAAAAAATCAATATTTTTTGCATAAAACTTACTTGGACTATTTTGAACAGCGTTTTGTTGTGCTGCTTCATCAACCACATTTTCATTGTTAGTCCCTTGTAAAATTTCTGTTATTCGGACCAAATCCATTGCTGGAATACATTTCTTAGGTTAGTTTGTATTATAGGTAAGTAGTAGATAAACGGGGTTTACAAGTATTTTGCACTTTCATTTTTCATTTTCTAATAGCAATAAATATACGGAAGATAGAACTATAACTTTACTAATCTAACTAATTATAGGATCGTAAGTCGGCCATTTTGTTTTGACAAAAGACGTACCTATAACGTTATCTCAATTGTATGGGTAAAAGTAATTACTTCATTAGTACTTAGTAGTTTACAACTACATAATCTATAAGGTCAACACGGATGTATACCTATCTACATATTTGTCATAATAAATATCTGCTAATATGCATAGCATGTCAATACATCAATTGAATTTCAAGATTGTGTAAATCTAAATCTTTCTAAATTCTAAATCGCTTGACACAAGTGCAAAACAAGCTAGTATTTTAGATTTTTTTTATAATCTAAGTATTCTTAAATATATTTTGACACTGAATTAACAAAATGACTTACCTTATCCTTTTTAGTTAAACTTTCACAACACAGTTAACATGCTCACACAACCATTTGAAACGAATTATTTAACTGAATTTGTGGTAGTGTTGCCACCTTGAAAATTATTTTGTGTAATGTTGCCAGATTAAAAAAATCTTTAACATTTGTACTTAAAATATTGACTAGATATGGAATAAAATGTGGGAAAAAATTAGGTGGTAACAATAGTACAAATAATATTTACGTTTAAACGTAAATATTATTTGTACTATTACACGGAATCTCACTCTTTTCTATATTTTTGCTTGTAAAAGCTTTTTTTCAACAATACAATCGGTATAACACACCACCAATCTTATTTTTTTTATTAATAATTCACAAAAAATACGAATGAACCACACTCTAATTAATTGGCAATACTGCATTCTGGCATGCACTGTAATTATAGTCATTTTGACTGAACTCTTTTTTTTTTCGTACCTAGGTACTGGGTTAACGCGCTAAAGTGTCCCCCCTTCGTGTTGGTCTATAATTTCAAATAACAACTCATCATAACAACCCTAAAACGTCCACTACTGGACATGGTCTCCCCAATGGGGGGCGTTTTGCCGTAATCGCCACGCTTGGCAGGCGGGTTGGCGATCGCAGTAAGGATATTCATCTAACTCAGAGAGCGCTGCTGCCCATTCTCTGGTGAATCCCTTAGTCGCCTTTTACGACACCCATGGGAAGATATGGGGTGGCCTATTCTAGTCCGGGTCCACACGGGCAAATAACAACTACTAAGTATTATTGTTATAGTCAAGGTCTAAATCATTTATATACCTTTATACCCGTCCCCTTCGCAGATGACTAACTAGAGCCGAGAAAGACGCTCCGGCAACACCTTTCAATCAAAGCGTTGACCGCGACTGTACAATTAAAAAATTTAAAGTAGTCGTGGCGGTACTAAAATCGACGTTTTCAGCGACTCGACTAGATGGGAATAAAAGCGAGAATTTTCAAAGTAGACATAGCGGGAACTCGACATAGTGGGACTCGACCTCGTGGGAATAAATCATATTTTGTGCTTTATGTTCAAGAAATTGTAATAGTATATCCGGCTTACTTTAAGCGATGACCAACCAAATCAAGGCCAGCTAGGCTAGTAGCGTGTTTAACTGTACTAAAATACTCAGAAGTTATCAGATATAGGAACATAAAACAACAAATAATTCACAAATCAATACGTTTGTTGAAGGTCAGAACTTGGTAGGTCGTAATAGGTGTGTCGGTTCGCTTCCAATTAGGAATTCTGATTGAAAAGGTGTATCCTATTTACTTATTTAAAGCGGTTTAGTTGAGGCTTTGATGCATGAGGAAAGCCATGTATCCCCATGAGTAGCGTAAAATGTGTTGGATTAAAAGAGCCTTTACGAGTGACGGTCTAATAATCGTTCGTCCGGCACAACCTAAAAATTAAGTCACGGTATCAACTATTGTCGAAAAGCTAGAGACAACACATGGGAAAAGGCTTTTCGATTGTAACGTCTTTTTTGTTCTGTCCCACGTTTTGGAAAAAGCATCCCTCTAGCTAGTTCTTCCAAGACCCCACTCTCGATATGTCACTTCTTTTCGATTAATCACGTGAATGCATCAAGTCAGCAAATAAGGCAAGTACTCAGAACTTAGTATAAAATACTTGTACGTTTTTGTGATAATACATTTACGAAAGACCTTACCTCTTTACCAGTTTTTGCCCGCGTAGGAACTGCACATACCTTCCCCACGCAGCATGTAAACGTATGAGTTCTCTGCACAATCGGCATAATATATATAACGTTCCCACTGCTGGCACACAGACCTCTTCTCTGTGATAGGGACTGGGCCGTAATCCCACTCGAGGGCCCGGTACAGGTTGGTGGATGTCACGTGTCTTTGATTTAGTAGTTTTTTGACAATTGCAAAGAGGTTAATCTGCTCAAAGTGACCTTAGCTTTAAACCCTAGATGACTGTTTTGAATCCCGGAATTATTTTGTTTAAATCATACCTACGTAAGAATCAATGTCAGTCACGCGTAGCAACATGTGGAGATCAGAGATCAATGCTACGTATAGATAATTAACGTGCTAATGCTAAGCGCAAGAGTCTGAACTCTGCATCATGGCGTCCTCCCCTCGCCCTAGAATTACTCATTCATAAACAAGTAATATTGAACCTCTTTTGTTCTCGTTATTTTACATCTAAGATAGTCTAATCGTATGTTTTCTGATGGAAAGAACTTTTCTCCGATATCAGCTTGACTCATTGACTACACATTCATTAATTTGCTTCCGCGGCAGCGGGCAGCGGTTGCACTTGCACTGGCAGATACAGTTTTTAGCCGGGTGCTGGTCGCGGATGGCTTTTTAGGCCTTCCTATTTCTTTCGAAATGAGGCACTCATCATCTAGTCATGAAAGTTGCTGTGTTCTACGTGACAGTATTGAGATTCCACCCTTGCGAGAGCATATTATCTCGAAACTGCATAAAACCAGCTTAGCGAATTGGCTTCCGTACCGTATACCTAAGAATCGTATCCACCTTAGGGTGGATAAACGGAATAACCGATGTGGCCCCTGTATATTGAACGCAAGAAGATATGGCTACCATTCATCTTGAAATATCTTTAAATTCCCACAAGTGACGAATAGTCAAGTCATTTATTTGCTTTAATAAATGCGCTAATACCATAGGTGATACAAAAATATTCTTGTGCGATGACACATTTCGCCAATAAAGCGTGAGGCGTGGCTTACAGAATTCCAAATTACACGTCAAACATCAACAGTTTCGAAGTGATAGTATATCACAAAATATTCCAAATAACAGTCGTTATCTGCATATTGGATAGCTGCAGCGTGTTATCAGCTCATAAGCGCCCCTTCTAAATATAGAACGATCAGATTTCATCACGTGTATGACGGGATTCATGGTTAGCTAAGTTTATAGCTAGGAACATAATTATGGCATAAATCCGGTTGGTATTAATTTCGAAATGTTACCTCACTTCTGCTAATACTTGACAATGTATAATCCAGAACGGTCTCTTGAGCCATTAATGCGATGAGCTTCATCTTTTCTTTGCCAATTGTGTCCTTCTTTTGGATAAAGACCAGAAGGCCAATTACCTTAATTAAAAACGTTCAAATTCAAGTCGCAATCTCATCTCAGCGACAGGCTTATGTCAAAAATGTACGTAAACGCTATACAATTTTTGACAGCTTGACACTGAGATTGGAATGCGAACGTTCTTAAAAATACGGGAATTGCCCCTCTGCTGCTTACTTTCCTTTCTGCCATGAGCTCACGCTACGTCTTTACGTGTTTATCTATCGAGAATTCATGACACCGAGTACGGTGTCATGAATTCTCGATAGATAAACACGTAAGTATACTTACATAGGTACAGACAATGACATGACGGCGGACTCCCTTTTAGAGCTGATATATCGCAGCACCAGCAGAACTATTCAGGAAAACAAAACTGAAACATACAATATTCAGCAATAAGTATCTGAGTGAATTAGGTCCAGGTGTTTATACATAAACAAGCTGATCATTATGATAATGAATTTTGCGACTACGATACTAACAAAATGTATTATTCAGAGCAGAAACTGTTTCGAATACAAACTCGTCTGTCAAACTTTGTCAGATAATAATACGAAGTCTACACGTGCCTCCACACGTGAAGGCTTCGCACATTCGAGATAAAAATAGTCAACAAAAAGTTATTTACATTTTGTATGAGTAATGTGCTGTCGACCATAATACAAAAGAGTATTGAACTGTTTGAACTCGATTTCGGTCAGTAGTACAATGTCCTAATGAGTTTTCTTCAACTTTGTCAGGAATAAGGGCCATATTGTGTAATCTTGATTACGTGTTATGTAAATGTTTTGCAATATTTCTATATTACCGTGTCTTGGTTGTACATTGATATGCGCCTGTTTTAAAACTGGTCTTGAACGATAAGTTTACGAACAATACATAATATTTAGATAGGTATATTTTAATGCTATCATTAAATTATATGAGGGAATTTATCTTTATTTATCAAAACGGATTGGTAGCACTTTTCCCCTCAATCTTTACATCTGTCATGTTTGTGTAAAACTGATCTGATGACGAGAAACAAGTAAATATTTTCATAATTTCAGGAGCACTGTATTGCTTTTACTTATTAACTGTCGTGCTATATTTTGTACTGCAATGCAGCCTAATAAAATATTGAATCTGATTGGTCGATCGCAAGATTCGCAAGCCTGTAATATTAATATTGTCTGCCTCTATTACTGCCCCGCTGCAGGGCAAAGCCCTCTTTTCAAACAGAAGGAGTAAGCAGGCTTCTTTTGGGTAAGCTCACTCCATCGTCGACGCTGTCTCTGCCACAGTCAGTCTGTCCCTTCGGATAATTTCCAACGTTCACGCGGATGAAGCCGCGGGCAGAAGCTAGTACTTAATATTATACAGGGTCAAATTAAATTGGCTAGCGAAACTCCGCAGACGTAATGGGTATCGATTTCTAAACATGATAAAACAAATAATAAATTAATTTGTCGATTGTTAACTTGAGATATCAGTCTTTTTTGTGTGAACTTCACAGCTGACGTGATTGGTTTCAATATCTTAACACGACAAAACATATTATTTCAACTCATACTTCATGTAACAGCACTACCAGCGATCGTTGAGCCCTAAAAAACAACATATAATATAAAAAAACAACATATAATATAAAAAAACAACATATAATCTTTTGAATGTTATCGTGTTTAGATATCGATACCCATCACATATGCAGAGTTTCGCTAGCTGATTAAAGTTGACCCTGTAATTGCGAAAGAAACTGTCTGTCTTTTCACGATTTCGGCCAGCACACAGGTAGACCATGTCCTGGGTATGGGACCAGGATACTTTTTTTCCCGGTACTACGTCCCGGTTTGACAATTTCCAACCCCCACGCGGGTAAAAGCGGTTCTCGATATAAAACTCTGAGGTTTCGGACTGCCTGTAACAATGACTCTTTGAGATATTACACAGTATCTTCTTTCACTTATATCCGTTGTTTTTTTTTCCAAAATTCTTTGCTAACAATATTCACCAGGGAAGGCCTAGAATCACTAAGTTCTTAATCGCAGTGCGGTGTAGCATATTGCGTAAAACTAAGCTGACGCATCGGCTCGCGATCCGTGCGCACATTCTGTCTGAACAATAAGATTTACTCGGGAACATCATTTTGTTTAATGATTGTGAAGTTGCTTAAATGCCGTAAGTGTTTACTTTGCTGAGTAATTGCTCGTCACTTTAAGATATCTTTGTAAATAGAGGAGCAAATGAGAGAGCATTAAAGCAGTTTTCAGTCATACATTGCAATAAAGAATATATTTGCTTAAAGACGGTTACGATAGTCTACATCTACATACCATGTTATAAAATTTTTTTCTGGACCTTGATACTAGTGAATTGTGTTGTGTTCGACATCAATAAATCTGCCTAGCCTTTACCCAATTATGTTTAGGTCGGCTTCCAGTCTAACCGGGTGCAGCTGAATACCGGTATTTTACTGCTATATATTAAAATATATAAATTATTGTAAAAATCTCGTTACACACAATAATATGTCTGTAATACAAAAAAAATAGGTACAAGGAAACGTTTCAATCTCTCTGAGCACTACTTTCGAATCGGCATTTTTCAGTGCAACCTACGTAATACGCGTGCTTTCTTACAATATTGAAGCACTTCCAAGCCTATGTGAAGCCGGTTTCATTGGGTCATGTTCTGTCCACTGCAGTGTAACGGTAGCGAAGCCACAGTACACTGGTGTTCCACTTTCAAAAGTTTAGCCTCTCTGGTTTTGAGCGAAAGGTTTTAAACGTTAGGCCCGTCCCGTTCTCTTAAGATAGTGTTGCCTAAGACTGTGCGGTGGTCGCCTCACAGCGTCCACAATTTACCGCCGAATGCATTTTGATAAAGATGTAAGGTTTGTAGAATTAGGTCTTGTAGAGTTAGGGGCTTGGATCTGATAACTTTTTAACAGTGAAAGCGTTATGTAAGTCTTGGTAACCTATTTTACATGAAATGTTTCGGGTCGGATTTCATTCGTTTTGTTGGGTGCTCTATTTCTTTTTTATTTTAGCGGTGATATTGCACTAATTACACATACTGACATGTTAAAATCATAACCCTTACTCAAAGACTAATGCCCTTACTTCTAGCATAGTCTGGTAATAAAGGTATTTCTTGCATGCCAGCAGATATTTCTTCATAGCCAATGAAACAGTTTCTTCTTCGTTGTTTATGTACATGCTAATCTAACTTTCATAACAAATGGAAGTAGGTATACCTATAATCCATAACAAATACAGACTTGCACCTCCCTTTAAGGGGGTAGGAGGGTGAAAGTTAGTTATTTTGTTGTTGTTTGTGAGCAAATCCTAGCCTGCATACCAAATTCCAACTTTCTAGGACTTCGGGAAGTACCTTAGAGGAATAATTTTATATCATACAGACCTGCACCCTCCATTTCGAGGATTGGAGGGTAAAACCCTACCTACTACTACCCTAGAAGTTTTATTGTA
Organism: Brachylomia viminalis; assembly: GCA_937001585.2. Lineage (NCBI taxonomy): Eukaryota > Metazoa > Arthropoda > Insecta > Lepidoptera > Noctuidae > Brachylomia > Brachylomia viminalis. The sequence continues at coordinate 21,443,625 of OW443299.2, forward strand.
TATACAGATCTGCGCCTTGATGAATGAAACTTTGTGGGTTTTATAAATCTGCCAACTACATTTTGTCCTGAGAATTTGAGCTCTCTAGCATTATCCAAGCCGATGCTAGGGAATGAAAATAGGACGAATCGCTTCGAGATAAGGTAGGTAGGTAGTTTTTTTTGTTGTAAAGGTAGGCAGGTTTTTGTTTTTGGCTCGTCTTGGCCTCTACCGTGCCCCCAGAACCCAAAAACATGTTCTCCCATAACTTGACTTTCTAGTTGAAAAACATGTTCTCACATAACACACAATATTGAAAGATTTACCATGTTATTTTAAGACGATAGGTTTTCCTGTAAAATGTAAGGGGTAAATAAGGGGTAAATTTTCATATATTTTCTTAAAATAATTTTAAAACTTTATTTTAAAATTATACAAAACATATTTTTGAGACCCTCACAAATATGTCACACGGTAAAGTTTGCAAAACTTTGGCTTTTAATTATCTAGTTTGCCCCCCAAAAGTGACTGCCATATTCAAAATTCATTTATTTACTTAATCCGTGTTTGGGTCACAGAAATTCATAAGTTTACCAAATTTCAACTTAATCAGTCCAGTAGATTCGGAGCAAATTGGCTGTGAGAGATGGTCAGACAGACAGACACACGACTCACACGAGTGATCCTTTATGGGTTCCGTTTTTCATTAGGACGTACGGAACCCTAAAAAGAGGTCGAAGACAAATAGAAAGTGATGGTGAAAACAGATCCACCACATGTTTGGTGCTTTAATCTTAAACATCCTAGCAAAATGTAATCTGAACAAAATATTTATATTCACGCGTGCATTGTCTGAATAGTTAGGTAATCGATTATTCGTATCTGAAAATAGAACGAAGCCATGTGGGTGGTTTTAATGCATAACAATGGTATCGTTTATTATAACATAACGCCTGTAATTCTCGAAGGGGTGGACAGATGTGTATAATATAGGTACACCCACATTTGGCGAAATGTGGGTGTACCTTTAATATACACATCTGTCTGTTATGATGAAGTCTCATGCAATACAAACAAAGGCGGCGAGCGGCGAGCCTATTTCTAGTCGCTACAAGCACAAACCGAGTACAAATCCAAAGTTCGGACTGCTACTAACAAAAACGTAATGGATCAAACCCTGGACCTAAGGAACCCATGGTCGTGGCTCCTGGTTTGGTCCATTCTTGGGCCGAAACCCATGCTTAGCAGTAGACTAGACCTAAGAAATAGTCCTTTTACTACATCAGTTTTTCGCTTTATGTACATTTACTTCTTTAAAAATAAATTGTAGCCCATCTCCATCAGGAACAGGGTCGAAGCTGCCAGTGGTCAGGGCTCTAGAAAGAGGAACCTCCTCACTAAGCATGCCGTGTCCAGGAGTACTGCTTTCTGAATCTAGCCCTTGACCCAGCCGCGCAATGAGAGCCTCCCGAGGAGTCGAGGTTATTAGGCCATTAACTGTAACGACTGTCGGTACAATGATGGCTATATTATAATTATTTTAATGCCCTCGTGTCTGGCTCACAGTCCATCTTACAAAGCAAATAAATAAAAACAAAACTTGTGTGTCTGTTGACCACTTTAGACAATCAAGTCGTCTGAACTCGGTCAATTACATACTACTTAGAGTCATAAAAATCGACCGACACACATTTGAAAGCAGCTTGAACTTAATCTTAGCATTATATTTGTAGTAATAACTCTGTTTTCGTAGTCTTTAGCCGGCGCTGTTATTTTTTACTGCGTGTGTAGGTTTCTGTCGTATGGGTTATTGGGGTTTTTCGATAGTAAGTACTCAGTGGCTGCCTTTTTTTTTTTTTTGAGGGTGGGAAATCATCAAATAACCTCCCGCTCTGGGCAGAGTGGGAGGGCGTGTCAGACTCTTACTGACTAAAACCCACCCGTGTTCCTTCAGTTGCCTGTGCCAGGGGCCACGGTATCCCTCTCGGACTTTCCCGCAACCCTAGCAGGCATCGGCCCTAGCGGACCCCGTCATTGGTGCTGACATCTCTTTGAGGCGCGCGTGGAACACAACGCGCCGTCGACCCGGGCCTGGTCCTTATCGAACGGCGAGCTGCCCATTGCTCGCCGTCCGCAAGCCCACGCCTACGGTGGCCGGGAATCGGCCTGCGATTCCCGACGCCCAGAGCGTCTCCTGCGGCGGCTAGGGGCGTGAGGGCGCGAATTTTGCCTCTCCCTCACGCGTTCCGCCTCCTCCTTCGCGAACATTACTGCTTCGCAGAAGGAGGTGACGGCTTCCCAAGCCCTTTCGCTCCGTACCATGGCCTGGACCAGGGCCGGACGCGAGAGATCGCCACCGACAATCGCCTCCACGGGGACACGGCGGTGCTACGCCCAAGCCGGGCAGACCTCCACCGTATGCTCCACCGTGTCCTCCGGGCGATCCACACAATGGTGACACCCGGGCGTTTCCTCCCGCCTTATGCGGAACAAGAACCTCCCGAAACAATCGTGTCCGGTGAGGACCTGCGTCAGGCGGAAGGTGAGGACGCCATGGCGCCTCTCTAGCCACTCCTCAAAGAGGGGACTTATCGCCGCAATTGTGGCGTGCCCAGCGCTGGGTTGCGACAATCGCACTCTCCATGCCGCCCTGAGATCCCGCCGGAGCTCTGTCCGCTGTACCGTGATTTCTCGCGGCAGCGGAGCTACGCCCCGGCGCCGGCGTTTCGCCTTCTCGCGCCACTCCCAAATGTGCGCGAGCTCAGTGGCTGCCTGGATTTTGGTTTCTAAAATGGCAATTTAGGTTGGCCCCCTTACTTGTTGAGAAGCACAGGCCCCTAAATCTGTTAAGATAGGTACTAAATAATGATGAACGACTTGGATAACGTATTTTTATATAGATAAATGTCACCAGTAGGCATTACACACCTATTTTTGATATAAAACACCTTGTAACTTCTTATAACAAGAAATACCAGTAAATTTAAACTTCCTTGGTGTGACAAAGTTCTATCTGTTAGAGTAAACAAACCCGTTGATTGGTCGAAAGGCGCCCATTGTATTCCACATCCGGGTTCCCACGATCAAACTAGGTCACAGAGGTGAAGAGCGGGGAGCGCGGGGCAGGGTATAATCGACTCTCCCGCTAGCCATTGGATAGTGGGCGGTCATGATAATGGGACCGACCACTACTTGCGCTTACGTGGGAGGAAATAAAATGGGCGCTCACGGGCGTAACGAGACAGTCTTCCTATAGTCTTCCAACAGTCTTCCTATAGTCTTCAAACAGTCTTCTTCAAGTCGTGATAATTGTCTTAAGTCTAAATATTGTATAAGTGTGTGACTTTAATGTAAAAAAGTATCTTGCTAAATCAGTTAATGTAAATCAGTGTTAAAATCGTTAAAGTTTAAATATAATATTTAGTGCACTCATCTTGTCGTGTTTTTATTCAACCCTGCGTCCTAAATCGTGTACATTACTACTGGGGAATTATTAGCATACTAGCTGCTGCCAGCGACTTCACCCACGTGGATGCCGGAAACTATCCCACGGGAATGTGAAGTAGCCTTTGTTACTCCTTACAACATCAGCTATCTGCCAGTGTAAGTCCCGTGACAATTGGCCCATTTGTTTCGGAGATTAGCCGGAACAAACAGAAAATTAGACAGACAGACAACAATTTTAAAAATTGGTATTGTGTGAAGTACCGTAAATACTTTCATATGTATTTAGTAAAAAACTGTTATTTTGCCATTACAAGCCAACACTTCAATTTCACTTATTTGTATAGATGTCTCTTTTGGGAACGCAGACGCAAAGTTTTGTTTGTCTTTCGATATGGATGGATCTGCAATGATGACAAAACCAGCTAGCTGAAACCATGTTAAAAGTTCTACAACAGAATGTAAGCAATTAACCTTTTGACCGCGACGGTACCTACTTACTACTAAACCTTTCCGTGCATGAGAACACTAGACCAGTGTGCCAGTTGATAATTAACAAATCAGTACGAATGATCGGCATTCTTGTTCTATGATTCAACGTTCAACCTTGCACTATACGGCTAATTTCATATGATCTATCGATTTTATGGTAACTATTTTCTTCAACTTCTGACTGTGGTAGATTGAGTTGATTAATTGATAGCATTTCATGTTCCAAAGCAAAATCTAAGATTTTTCATACTCCAGACTAAAAACCAAAAGTTTAAGTAAAAACTCGAAAGTCACAAAACACAAATACATATATAAGGTGCTATAAAAATATCTGCCACGGCTTTAATGGGAGGTAGTATTGTGTTTATAGATTACAATAGTAAAGAAATTTCGTACCCCGGAACAGTTAATTCAATTTGAGAAAATAAAGTAGTTAAAATAACATTGACTCTACTCTGCATAATGTGGTTCACAAATTACGCGCGATGGGTCGCTTAGTCAATGAAAACAACTGCTATCTCTTTCCATCTGGTCTTTGAATGAAAACTGATATCAGCTGACTAGTTCGTCACTACCTAATCTACTAGGTACGCAATAATACGCCAAGTGTTTTAAAAGTGCAATTACTTACCAGCTACCGCATTCTTCCAAAAAACTGACGTAACTATGATGATAAACTTCCCATCACACTTAAAACAGGCTTTGGACTGTCAAGTTAGTGTAAGAATCGCAATTTTTTTCTTATTATTTTTAAACAATAGGTTGTTGTTGTTGTTGTGGTCCTAAGGCACCCCGCTGGTGCTGAGGGCCTCAACAATAGGTACTTAGATTAATATCAAATAACGATAAATTACAGTAACTTGGCGTGTTTAAAAGTTAATCATCTTATTTACAACAATTGCACTGTATTTACAGTTATTTACACACTCCCTACCTACTTATCTACAAAACTGTTGCACAAGTCCGCCTTCGCGTTGCACATAAATGAAGGCACGCTTACGTACATGTCTCTTCACTTTATCTAATGTGTCCGTTTCACTTGCCTAAATGCGCGTTTGATGCGCCTTTTTAGTTCTTCCACACTTCTAATGTCATGTCCGGTTTGGCCGTACACAAGATCCTTTACACGACCCCACAAAAAAAAGTCTAGAGGGGTTAAACCCGTGAGCGAGGAGGCCACGGCACTGGCCCTCCTCGGCCTATCCACCTTTCACCGCCGTACCACACACCGTTTAAAAAGTCCCGTACGCTGATGGCGACTGGCGACGGCGCGTGCGACGAACGGGGTAGTGCGGGTGAGCGTGGCGGCGCGCGGGGGCCGACTGGCGACCGCCCGGTCGCGTCGGCTGGCGCTTGCGACGAACGGGGTAGTGCGGGTGGGGGTAGGGGCGCGCGGGGCCGATCAGAATGGCAACAGTTTATGCATGTCGTCGCCGGCGTTTTTGAATGAATTCGGTGCGGTGCGGCAACAGCTTATAAGTCTACGGGATGGTTTTATGCTAAAAAATCAATTCAATTTTATACGTAATTATTTTTGTATGAAAAAAAATGTGACAAATAATCAATAATTTATCTTTACTTTTGTAATCTATAAACACAATACTGTCTCCCATTGCAGCCGTGGCAGATATTTTTATAGCACCTTATATACACTAACGAATAACATACAGACTCTCTTACAACACCAATACAACTGAAACGTATAATAATAAATGTTTACTCACAAAAAAATACAGAAACACCTTTAATGTACATTGTCACACCACCATGTCTTTCATTTGCGAGAAACTCGACTTCAAAACGAGCATTTTTTTTGGTAAGATGATTTAAATGTTCAAAAGCGGTAAGAGTGCGACGAGGCATAGAGTCCAAACCTCTCCAGGTCCCTCATTTTTAGGCTAAGTGTAATGTCGTTTTTGTGGCAAAAAGATTAAAATTTGCCGCGTTCACCTGTATACTTTATTCAAAATTGCAGATTTTTTTAGTTGTGCAATGCGTTGCAATGAGCGCAAGCTGTTTTTATAAGTACCTATTTTAAGTTTTAAAAATTTTAACTTTTTGTATAAAATTGTTAACGGAAGGAAGTAGCCTGAATCTCACCCCACCGGGAATCTTAGTGCTAAGTCTAGGAATTCGATCCACTTAAATGTAAAATTAGAGAAATAAACTTATTATTTATTCTATTCTTAAACCAAGTGTTTGTAACCGATGATTTTATAAATATCAACTGTATGCTGCTGAAAATTAAGTTGATTTTAGAATGACTCCTGCTATTGAAAAACTAATTTAAAAAATGAAGTTTTAGGGCAAACTGAACTTAGTTTTCAAAAATGTGAACTAAATTGCGAACAAAGAATGGCGATAACAATTATTAATTATTTCCCAATCAACAAAAAAGCTTAGAAACCAGAAATTTATACACAGTTCTTTCTATTTTTTCAGAGAAGTACGACCTCGTAGGGCGGTTATTGAAGCCGGGTGAAGAACCTATAAACTATTCAGATGAGGAGCCAGAAGACACCGATACATCTACACCCTCGCCGGCTGAAGACAAGAAGGAACAATAAAATAACTGAATAACTGGTCAACTTACTAGGAATCAAAACTTTGGACAGCAATCAAATATATAGGTGGTGAGGTTCTTGAAGTACGAGTATGCTCTTGGACAAGGAAGGAAAATAAAAATTATATAGCATTATTTTTACTGAAACAAAATATAAGAATATCTCTAAACCCATCTAGTCTCTGTCCTGTAAAATGTTTGTACCCTGATTTTTTGTTGGGCCATAACTTCACTGTGGATTTGTGTCAAATGAGCTAGTTCATTTTATGTAGATATAACTTGATTAATTTTTATTGTTTATTTTCTACTATGCTGGCGAAAATCACATTAGAGATTAAGAAAGAAAATACTCGAGCTTAAAATAATGTTCTACTCAGGGGCAAAAGCGATATACAACGTGTCGTTTTGCATCCTCGTCAAATTTCAGGACGCTGGTATGAAAGACATAAATTACGATACCAGCTCAATAATTAATACATACTTATTTTTTTTAGATATTTAAGTTTAACAGTATTTCAGAATACTCCACTTTCAAAGAATAGAATCGCCTCGTTGCGTATGCGGTAGGGATTGTCGCACGACTATGTCTCTGTGTGCGTGCGTTACAGTTACAGGGTGGTATCAAACGCGCCCTACACATGCCGATTTCCGAAAATTATAAAAAAAACCTACCCACTTATTTTATTATTGATTCGTGTCGAGAATCATTAGCATAGTTACCTCCTCGAATTTGACGAGGATGCAAAACGACACCTTGTATTATCGCTACTTACTTCATCATTAGTAACTGGTTAATTTAACTTAAAAAAAACATGTGGATTATTATAAGTTCCAAAATGTATAGAGTCAAGTCAATAATATACTCATAGGTAAATAACTTAGTATTGCATCATATTGATGTCTCGTCCAAAAGTTGTAGAGTAATCCCTTCTCTAAGTCAACACATACTTCAAAAATCTAGTCGAAAATTATCAACATGTTGCAATGTTCTTCTAATTTGATTCGCCTCAACCATATGATTGCTGCCAAAATATTTGAACCCTGCAGAACGGGTCGATGAAGCTACACGTTTTAATTCTTTCACATAAATTAATGTGCGACAGCTTGTAATACTTATTTAATTAAACTGCTTAGTTGTGATAGAATGTGGTCGTATTGGGTCTGTCTTAATATGATCAGAGATCAATATTGACTTACCAAATTATATCCTGTTCAAATATAAGAAACTTTTTATATGTTTAGACCTAAAATGTAAAATTCCAGATATAAAGTCGAAAAGAATTAAAATTCATAGCTTCTGTGACAAAACAAACAAGCCTTGGAGAGTGTGAAGGTGACTTTAGTGTATCTATGAAATCTATTGTATCATTTTCACTTTTAACTGTTGCTTATTGCAGATTTTTGAATATATTATTATATATTTACAGTTTCACGAATTGAAAGACTGAGTGATGGCATATTAATTTAAATGAATGATGTAAAGGAAATCTAATCATTTATTGCACATTCCCGACATTATTTGGACACCAAAAAAATTATTTTGTGCCAACCGATGTTGAAGAGGCTGCGCGTGCGCAGTTATGCCATTAGTATTTAAATTAATATTAAAGCCGCGGGAACGACACGCGCGGCGACGGTGTGTTTGTTTAATGAGTTGATAAATTTATTGATACTTGTCAATCTTAAATAAGTTTTACGGCTAAAAGGTGCCTATAAAAATATTCGAAAATAATAATTAAAGATAGATCGTCAATTATGTCGTTCGCCAGAAAAAATACTTTCCATGGTAGATCGAGTCAATTTGTAGGCACCTTAAAACTTTAGCACTTCAGACATGCTGTCCTTTAATAATATTTTTTTTTGTTTACAGCTGTAATTATCGTGGAAAACATTACAGCTTAAATCGGAAATTTGAACAAACAAGCTGTATAATATCCTAAATTTAATAGATTTATTTCGTCCTATTTTCTCTTATGATTTGTATTGATTGTGCATTTATATGTTTTGTAAAGAATGTGCGTGGAGTGACTATCCAATGCCTATTGACGCCTAGTCGGGCAATGTCTACTATTTTTAATAACCAAGACTTTATTTATTTTTAGGGCTGATCTTTAAATTATTTGTCAACATAGAACGACTTGCTTGACTAGCGTTGTGTGGTTGTTGGACTGTCACATGATACATTGGCTACATCGACGACTGCGATCCTTACTGGACCCCACCTGATATTTGGTACTTATTAGTAACACGGTATAAATTATGTGTTGCAAGCGAAGAAAGAAAATACAAAAAATAAATAAGGAAATGTGCATAATACGTGTATTTAAGAATCTTAATAAATGAAATACTAATTTGTAGTAAAATGACGTGCATGTGTGTGTGTGATTATTAGTTCGTTCCTTTAGTGTCGAGAGTGATGCGATATTTTAGGCAACATCATTTTATTTTTTCTGTCGCATAAATTTTCCGTTGGCAATCATCATAGTCAATTAACGTCGCGTTCTATTTTACTAAAGTACAAATAGTATGGTTTGCCTCAAATATCTTTTTCGTTTTAAAATTATTTTGTTGTAATCATACTTGTTCATTGTTTTTTATTAGTTTGTTTTAGTTTTGTAAGATCATCTGGTGTATGAATTATATTGGAATGGGATTATGGTTATTATTGTTAAACCTATGTATTTAAAAAATGCTTTGGAAATCTAATGTTAAAATTTAATTAAAGATAAAAAGTGAGGCTTATTTTGCTTTGCCAAAGATGTTTAGAAAATATGTAATAAACATGCTTTCATTATTAACACCAATCGTATGGAATATGTGTCTATATTTTCATATCAATCTTAAGTGAGTAATGCATCGTCAATTGAAACTAATTTAGCTTTTAGAGTAAAGCACGCATCAATAACACTTAAAGCAGTGCTAATAAATAGGAGATAACAAGATTAACATTGTCAGAATTCCAAAGCATTTAAAAAAAACGTTCTTTTTAAAATATGCAGTACTTGAATTTTTTTTTAAATCGAAGAAGTTATATCTATGGTTTTGGTACGCGTTCATTTATAATTGGAAGCTTTATGTGCTGAGAATGGATTAGAGATTGCATTTATCAAGTTATGACTTAAAGGAGAAATATATTTTGTACAGGAGGCTGCTTATAAACCCTGGAATAGGTGTATATTTTTGTAAAAACATGTGTATGATAATACTGATTCTAACTATTTATATTATTAGCAATTTTCAACAATTTTCAAATATGCAACAAGTTACTAGAAAGAACCGATGGGTACCCAGGCAAATGCATGTGCCATCTACAGTGGTGCCATCTGTATTTATTTTTATGCTATCAATAGTTGATCGGTCTTCATCGGAAATTAAAAACTAAAGTAATATTACTCGGTTTATGAACAGTCTCGTAGATTAGCATCTAAATTACGAACTGCCTTCAGGCCTAACAAGATGACATGGCATGTTGCTACCAACATTTACAATCTATTGCATATTATGATCTCACTGAAAGACTGCCGTTTCAGTTGCTAAACCGTGAAGCTGATAGCAACACGTTCAGAATGACCGCATCTTTGGGCCTTATTTTTAGAATGGATGTGAACATAACAAAAGAATCTGGGAAATCCGTCGTATTGAATTTTGGTCCCAAATCTTTGTAAGAAAATAAAAGTTTATAGATGTCAGAGTTAGCGAGGAGTGATATGTGAAAAGAATCGTTTCGCGGCTAGTTTAAAACCTTCGTGTCGTTGGAAGTTATTCGTATATATAACGTTTTAGGGTTAAATGTGGAGTATAATAATGATCAGCACAGCAAGATGTTACTAATAACTAAAATACCTAAATTGTTTATTTTAACATTGTCACATGAATTTAATTAAAGCGTTTTACATAATTATTTTTTTATTAATAAAGTTTTGTTTATAATTATTATTTAAGTACCCAAACTTTCGGTTTAAAATAATGCATGCTATGTAAATGTCGACAAACCGTCTCATTACCAAACAAGTTCTAACTTTAGTCGGAGCCCACACCTTCGAGCAAGTATTGTTTTTTTAACTTAATTTCGACAAACGTAAAGTTCTTAATGATACAAAACTGACTTTAGAACCGAGTCTCAATTTCGTATTAAGAACCACGGTTGTCGGAATGATTAAAGTTAGAATAGAAGTTGTTTTGGAAGAATAAGACGGATAGAGTTTTCAACTTCTGAATAAACTAACACAATAAGATAGATACCTAACACGAAAATTAACACACGACCATTCGTGTGTTAATTTCTCCACTCCACCCCTCCACTGTTTGTTGCATACACAGTTCAAATGTTTGTATAGAAATTTTAGTGGAGGGGCGCGCAATTTTAAATTAGACTATCTCGACGCAAGTAGAGTGCTGTTGTATGCTATTGGTGCCGATTCTCTTGTCACAAAATTCTCTAAACTAGACTAAAAATCACCAAAATTTAGTTTATTCCTGTCAAACGACGATTTCCCATTCTGAAATTGACTAAAGTGACACAACTTAACTATATTTTAGTTTGACAGCACTAAGATGGCATGGCATTGAGATTATAATTTAGTGAAAATGGCAATTTTGCTATTCTGAATTTTACGTTTTTCACCTAAAATTTTTATTGTCTTAACTAAATCTGACTATTTTTTATCGCGATTAAAAAGGTGTGGAATAAAATTAGTTGTCATGAACTAAAATTCACACCAACACCTCGACTTCAGACGCAAAAACAGTACTGTATATTTTTTCCTTTTCTTTTGCTTATACCTCGAAAACGGTGTGTCCTATCGCAAAAATAATAAAAATTCCGACCCCCCTTTATGAAACCCCCAAACCTCTAAAATCCAACGTGTTGGTAATAATTTTTCATATTTTCCATACAAAAAGTGAAAAATTCCATACAAAACATGTCGAGTCTGCAAATAATGCGCGCCTCCGGCTCTAAAAAATAAATCACGTGGTACTTGTTTGCCGTACGCAAACAAGTACCACGTGGAGTCGCAATTGCCGATTTTAGGTGTGTCAAAATTATTTTTAAATTTAGAGATTTTGTTTTGCAGAATAGCGTTAAGATTCTCATAGCCAAAAGTAAGGAAGTTTCTTGTTAGCAAGAGAGAAGCAATTTGTGTAGCACCCCATAACTAGATGATATGCCTGAATATTTATGTTTATATTTGGTTAGTAGGTATCTTGCACTGTGGTTTATCTAGATGAAGGGATACATGTGCTGTTTACGTGTAAATTATGTAATATTATGTAAACGAACAATACACCAATCACTGAATATTTTCTTCGAAGTTATTCAATCTCACCTCTCAAGTAATATCCATTTGTTGAAAACAAAATTTAGGTATGTACATAATAATACTGACATTCAAAAAATGATTGGAATTGACAATCTAAAAGCATTGAAATAAATAGGTAGGTACTAATTATTGTCTCGGTATTCGAATACGAACAGACTTAGGGAAGTGGTTGTCATTGCAATAACGAAAAAAAAACTCGTGGTACGTCTACCTACTAATGACAGCGTCTAACGCGCTTGCGCGGCGTGATCACATCACGACGACGCTAGTCTCGTTGCCACGGCAACATCACGCCAGCGAAGTAGCGTCTAACGCGCTTGCGCGGCGTGATCACATCACGGCCACGCTATTCTCGTTGCCACGGCAACATCACGCCAGCGAAGTCAAGTGAGCCCGTGTCGGCGCTGCGGGAGTCTCTGTTTAGCTGTTAAATTTTAGTATTGACGATGATAATCTGATGATATTATTTTATTATTGGCAACGACAGGTTAAGTAGACTTCTATCTATTGGACGTTGGTAAATAAGTAGGTACCTACCTACGTAGTAAGCAAGTAAAAAAACTCCATGTGATATTGCCAGTGCCTAACGTGCAAGCGCGGCGTGATCGTAATCACATCACCCGAATCTCAAAACTACCGGCGAGGTGAAGTTAGCGCGATTCGCAAGTGTCGGTATAGATTTGGGTTAGTAACAAGCCTGAACAACGTAGCATAGTCTTTACTCGACTCGAGCCACAGTCGCGATTTGCCAGTATACTATAGTAGTCTTTGGTCGCGATTGGGTCATGGGATTCCGTTTACATAATCATTTAACATGGGCGCCGGGAGCGGGGTGCAAGAAGTGCACTCTCCTGGCTTCAAAATTAAATATAGGTGTATAACATTCGGAACTAAAAAAATATGCGAAAACGCCTCATAGAATATTAAAGCACTTAACGTAGGTATTCGAGGCGAGGTCCTGAAATTTTCCTCTCAATTCTAGAGCTTTTGTGGATTGTTCAACAAAGTACCGGAACTCCTATTTCCGAAAATCTAATCGGCCCTAGGCGGGGTGCTTACATTATCAAGCTCGCTTTGCTCGCTCTTATATCCTACATACTCTTTAATTGTTATGCTTTTCTGCATAGGTCGACAAAGTTACTCCTTGTATGAATGGAAAAATGATCGAGCCCGCTTCGTTCATAATTACAAACAATGTCGATACTTACGCGTTTCTTTTTTTGTAGCGGTCTTCAACTTGTATGTTTTATATTTTATTTACAGTTCCGTGCGTGACGCACTCGCGCCTAAGGCAAACACAAAAAAAACAGCATTGACTTTCTAAATGAATTTCTGTTTTGCTATTTTATTTTAAAACCATCAAAATAGTTTTGTTTAGCCACTTAGCTACATATCTACTAGCTTTGAAATAATATAAAATGATCAATACAATTTGGATAAAAAATATTATTAAAATCTCGATTATGATTGTAAGTGTAATGCTTGGTCAATCCCTAGCATCAGTGGGATGACACTGACAGCTCACTCCACGCTCACATTGGCTCACATCACCTAAGTATTCACGGTGAGATTTTAACAGAATCGACCGGCAGCTGATGCTGACGCTAATTTTTATTATTTTCTTAAAAAAAAACATGGAAAAAGTAGAGACTCACCGCTACAAAACAACCGAAAGCGCGGCGCCGGTTTTTTTTTCGGTTATATATAATTTCTAAATCAAGATAAATTTAAGTTACAATAATTGTATAAAAACACAACAAAACTTAAAACCTATTAAAAATAACATGTTGTCTATTATATAACATAAATTATTTATTAGAATAAACACATGCCACAAAACTATAGGAAACTTAGAATATTTTTTTTTTATTTATGTTGCAGAAATTCTTGTAAACTATAAAAACAATTTTCTATCAACCATCTACTTACGCAGTTTAATTTTAAAATATTTAAATGGTAGTTCCCTTATGGTCTTTGGTAATTTGTTAAATATTGTAATGCACATATGATAAACATTTTTTTTACTTAAAGTTGTATTACAAAAAGGAACTAAAATCTTTGTTGCATCTCTTGGTCTCTGTTTGGTGTAATTGTCACCTTTGAATCTAAAGAATTCATTATGTTTCCTCACAAACACCGATACCTCAAACAAATACATGCCGGTCAAGGTCAATAGTTTCAGTTTTTTGAATAAAGGCCTACAAGATTCAAGTGGACTGACACCGCATATAGCTCTTACACATTTCTTTTGTACAATAAAAGTCTTATCATTGTCTGTTGAATTGCCCCATATTATTAGTCCGTATCTTAATAGTGATTCAACATACCCACTATATGCTATGCGGGCGGTTTTTTCGTCTGATACAATACGAAGTTTCCTTAATGCATACACAAATCTATTTAGTTTACTGCATACGTTGTTAATGTGGAGTTTCCAATTACAAAATTTATCTAGATTTATACCTAAGAATTTAATACTTTCTGTTTCATCTATGTTTTTGTCATTTATTTTAATGTTAATACTGTCGGAGAGTTTGCTTTTGTACGTATTAAATTTACTGAATTTTGTTTTAGATATTTATTTACACATAAGTTATTAGATTCAAGCCATTTTATTACGGATTGTATAGCTTCGTGTATTTTATTTTCATGGGTTGAATTGTTAGTGTTATTAGGCACTATAACGGAAATATCATCATTCATCAGTGAATAGGACACTATCATAATTTATTGAATCTGGTAAGTCATTTATATACAGTAAGAATAGCAAGGGGCCTAACACGCTCCCTTGTGGTACGCCATATTTGTTTAGTCTAGAGGAGGATCTGTAAACAGTGGATTCAAGATCTACATTTAAATTAGTAACTTCAACACATTGCTGTCGGCCTGTTTTAAAAAACTTTTTATCCAATCTAGAGCGACACCACGGATACCATACGTTTCACATTTGTTTATGATCCACAAAATCAAATGCCTTACTCATATCAAAAAACACTACAGCAACCGGAATTTTATCGTATAGATATTCTGTGATCTTTTTCATTAAGGTAAATGCTGCTAAAGATGTCGATTTATTATGCTGAAAACCGTTTTGTTCCTGTTTTAGAATGCTATGCTTATCTAAGAAACTTATTAGTCGGTTGTAGAATATCTTTTCAAAGATTTTGGTTAACACAGGAACAAGTGTAATAGGGCGATAGTTATTTGGCTCTTTTCGATCACCTTTTTTGAATAAAGGCTTAACTATAGAATACTTCAAATTCTCTGGAAATATTCCTTGTGACAATGAATTTTCTACAGCGTGGCGCTGCTATGGTGACCTTAATTTAACACACATATACGTTTTCACATTTTCGTTTCATGACAATTTTTTATTTCCATTAAACGTTATTATTTACAGATTTATTAAAGAATTTAGGAAATAGCATCTTAGAGCAACCTGTACTTAAAGAACTGTCGCGCAGCGGTCATTTCCCTCGGTCACGGATCATAACTTCGCATCAATGAAATTAAAACGAATAAGCAATACTATTAGGATGAAACAAATGCATAGAGTAGGCGAATTTAAGGAAATTTCCTTTGTTGGCGAGCAGCGCAGGCGACGCGCGCTCTCCCTTCCACCCACCCGCCGCACCGAACACGAATTCTTTTTTTGCTTTTCTAGTGCTAGTCGAACCCGTGTCCTTGACGCACTTATTTACTCTAGTGCGCATAATTACGTCGCGAAAAAGACTCTTAGCTATTGTTTTATTTATTTCTTTTTGTGTAATTAGGATAGTAATTAGATCATGGTACTGCGATAAAGACACTTTGATTGGTTTTCGTTTTCTTATCTAGTAGGTACGTTTACACCTCTTGCGATACGGACGCATTTATTTGTGCTATTAGTGCTTGTGTAAACTTATGATCGTGATGGCAGTGATTAGTGATGACAGTTATTACTAATAGTAACAAGAGAGGGTGATGTGATAAGTGTTTGTACCACTTGCGCCGCTCGGTTTCTTTGATAATATGCCGTCAAAGAATCGGACCGATCACGAGTAGGTACAAGACGCGATGCGCCGATGCGCGATGTTGCCAGCCCGCGAACCGACACATTGCCGCTCCGAGTTAACGTAAGCGAGCTAGGTAAGTAATTTCATGAATGAATTTTTGCAAGGGTGATCCCAATTTTAATGACTTTTTTATTATTTAGT
This sequence comes from Brachylomia viminalis, assembly GCA_937001585.2. Lineage (NCBI taxonomy): Eukaryota > Metazoa > Arthropoda > Insecta > Lepidoptera > Noctuidae > Brachylomia > Brachylomia viminalis. Next base: position 21,459,620 of record OW443299.2, read on the forward strand.
TTGTTTGAAAAATTTTTTTTTTCAGTTTACGTATTATTTTAACCTATCAATATTTATATGGTTAATGGGCACTAGCCCTACCCGTGTATTAAATTAAAGTCACCATTGTAGCGCCACATTGTATAATATGGTTAAGAACAGGAGCTATGACATGAGCACTTACCTTAATAATCCGTGTGGAGATAGAATCATAACCTACAGCGTTGGTGTCATTTAATGATTTTATTGTATTAATGATTTCTTGCACTGTGGTCGGTCTGAGAAAAATCGAATTATCATTTACCTGATTTTGAGTCTTTCGTTGTTTAATTGGATCAGTTGAGTTGCGAACATTAGCAATATCGATGAAGAATTTATTAAGTGTTGATGCTATTTGAGTAGGTTCTTGAATAAGTTCCCCGTTATGTTGTAGTGATGATATACTATTTAATGTCCTAATACTATAATTTTTATCTTTTATTATGCTCCAAGTAGCTTTGCCGTTGTTATTCGCTTGGTTCATCAACTTTTAGTAATATGTGCAGATGTAGCAAATTGACTTAGATCATAAATTATGCAATTTTGAGTCTTACACAGTGATCAAGTGATGTTAAAGTGCACTTTAGAATGTAAGCATTCTTAGCTGCGCTTTATGCATGTGTTTTTCTGCGTGTGTGTTTCCGAACGCATACAACCCTAATCTCTTCAAAGTGAGAGTGAACAGGCTTCTTCTGGGTAAGCTCACTCCATCGTCGACTCTGTCTCTGTAACCACTGACCTAGGCTAGTCACGAGCAAACCCATGTAAAATAAAATAAAAATTGCTACCTACTACGTCAACCAGCCTGGGGCTATATTACTCAACTCAACTCAACTCAAAGCATTTATTTCAAATAAACCAATTACAGGCACTTTTGAATTGTCAAGGGGTCGGTCAGTCAGAAAGATGAAGCTAGTTGCCCATCCCAAAGCGTAGTAGGTACCTATGGAGAAGAACGGGGAAGAAACTCCATGGACACTCTTTTAAATCAAAATATTGTTACAAAAAAGTGGTTACATCATTCATGTTGTAATTATACATGTGAGAACGATGTAGAAACACGTGCACGTTAAAAGCGTCCGTAATAAAAAGATAAAAACAATTATGGAATTAAAATAAGCCGTGGCAGCTAAGAAATGACCAGTGCCTACTGACGGCGCCCGTTCACGAACATGACGTATGGATCAGCACCATTCAGCTCAACCATTTTGAAGGGAACTCAATGATCCAATACACACGCCACCACCAGCGACACATTTGAGTGAGCATGACATACTCTCAGCCGCCAGGGCACATTCAAGTCAATGAAAGACGAACCCAGTAAGCTTTATAGTGGGTACATAGTGCTCACACATGTGCTATGCAATTATACAATACTAAGAGATTGAATTTATACAATGCAGCAGGTTGCGTTCGTCTTGCCGCCCGGGAGAACTCGCTAAGTGCTTGGGTACAACTGCTCACCTTCCCTTACAGAATTCTACATGTACAAAAGAATTTGGCAACCAAAAAGACATTAACTGCACAAATTAAAGAAAACTGTAATATTTCGACTCATAATTTAGATTCCAAATTACCGACACAGAAATATACCTCTTCAAGAGGTATGTCCCATCTGATCGAATCTAAGTTAGGGGAAGGTGACATCAGCGGAGCAGCCAGGATTCTTTTTAGTAATGATGTGGTAGCACCGTGTTCTCCAGAAACAATCACAGCTCTGGAGAGCAAACACCCTGCCCCAGCGGATGGCCTTTCTTTCCCCGACCCCCCTAATCCGGATAATCACTCCCTCACCATTACAGGTCAAGAGTTGGTCACAGCCGTTTCCTCCTTCCGGACCGGCTCCGCTGGCGGCCTCGACGGCCTGAGTCCGCAGCACCTTAAGGACCTTATCTGTTCAGGCGCCGGGGCTGCTGGTGAATTGCTCTTGAAGGAGCTTACGGCTCTGATTAACCTTATGCTCTCCGGCAAGGTGAACGAAGCCGTCATCGACGTTCTGTACGGGGCAAATCTATGCGCCCTGCGTAAGAGGGATGGCGGCATTCGTCCAATTGCTGTGGGAACTACTTACCGTCGTATGGCAGCCAAGATTTGCTGTAAATTTTATGGTGAGGTTGTTTCGAAAAAATTTCAGCCCCTGCAGCTAGGATACGGCTCTAAAGGGGGCTGTGAGGCTGCCGTACACGCCTTGTCGACCTACCTAAATTCTGGCAAAGGAGAGGTCATCCTGAAGGTTGACATAAAGAATGCCTTCAATTCTGTTTATAGGGACACCTTGCTGGCAGAAACTAAAAAAGAAATACCTCAAATCTATAGTTTCCTTTGGCAATGCTACAGACATCCTTCTAAATTAATGTATCGGGACCACCTTTTGGAATCTGCTGTTGGCTGTCAACAAGGTGACCCCCTCGGACCAGTGATCTTTAGTTTAGCCATTCACCCAATTATTCGACAGCTAAATTCCAAATTTAACATTTGGTATCTTGACGATGGAACTTTGGGAGGCGATGTAGAAACCGTTTTAAAAGATCTACAATTCTTAGAAAATGAACTTCATTCCATTGGCCTTGATCTCAACCACTCGAAATGTGAACTTTATATGGCGGACAATACTGACAGACATCTGACACTCCCCAAGTTTAACGCAATAGCTCCAGAAATCAAAATTATTGAAAAAAGCTCTCTTCGTCTTCTTGGGTCTCCTGTCTTCGAGAATTCCTTTCCCGTTTTTATTGAAGAAAAAATACAAAATTTCAAAGACGTTTCGGAAAGATTGTTCCAAATTAACATGCATTCGGCCTTAACCCTAATCCGTTATTGCTGTTTCGGCCCTAAATTAACATATTTCCTTCGCGCTTCCCATTTATGGAAGCACACTCACCTTTTAGAAAAAATGGACCAAATTATTCGACATACATTAACTTCGATTTTAAATGTGGCCATGGACGACCGAGCTTGGACACAAGCTACTCTTCCCATTCGTATGGGAGGCCTCGGCGTCCGCAAAATTTCTAGTGTTAGTTTACCGGCTTTCATATCCTCGGTCTACGGCACTGAAAAATTAATCAGGAAAATCCTAACCCCCACACTGATTAATTTTGATGTGCCATGCTTCACCGAGGCTATGCATGCCTGGAGACTCGCTTGTCCGAATTCAGATCAACCTGATAATCCATCTTCCCAGAGAAAGTGGGATGAGCCGCTTTGCAGAGTAGTACAGAACAATTTACTTAACACGTCTGCTACTACTGCGGAGCGTGCGCGCCTGCTTGCTGTGGGTAAGTGGGAGTCGGGTCTTTGGCTTCATGCACTACCGTCGTCGAACATAGGCACTTTGTTAGACGACACTACTTTCCGCCTCGCTGCTTGCCTACGACTAGGAGCTCCTTCTTGTTCTCCCCATCGCTGTCACTGTGGCGAAGTTGTCAACAGCCTTGGACACCATGGCCTGTCTTGCAGCCGAAGTGCGGGCCGCTTAGCTCGGCACGCGAACATAAATGACATCATCCGACGAGCTCTTGTCACCGTCGGCGTTCCAGCTGTATTAGAACCTAATGGCTTGGCACGCGACGATGGCAAGAGACCGGACGGCATGTCTTTATTTCCTTGGAAGGTAGGTAGGCCTTTAGTGTGGGACGCAACTTGTGTCGATACTCTTGCGCCATCCCATCTTGCTGACTCGGCGTGCTGTGCAGGCGCTGCTGCTGCGGCTGCGGAAAACCTCAAACGGCGAAAGTATAATAACCTTATCGGCAATTATATTTTCGAGCCGTTTGGGGTTGAAACCCTCGGGCCGTGGGGTCCGAGTGCTCACGGTTTGTTCAACGAAATCTCCAAACGGCTTGTTGACACTTCCCGGAATCCAAGGGCTGGCCTTTACCTTGGCCAGAGGCTTAGCATTGCCATACAACGTGGCAATGCCGCCAGTCTCTTGGGTACTTTACCAGTCGACAGCGATGCAGAGGAATTTTTCGACGCCATATTTTAATTTGTTAATAGTTTTAGTTAGTTTAGGTTATTATATTTTATATTTTTGTTTGGTTAGTTTATATAGTTATTTGAAAACAAATAAATATTCTAACGTACATAGTTTGATTGATTAATTACAATAATTTAATTTTTACAATGCAAAGATAGTATTTACAATCTTCATCAGCTCCAACATTATTTTCGAATGCTAATTAATTAGTTTACGCGCCCTTGTGGAGCAGGACCAGCCCTGAGCCAAGCATTTTTGTCAGCGATATAATCCCCCAAGTTATAGTGTGCGTTTTATACAAGATTTAAATTTCGTTTTATGCAGTTGGAGTATGTGGGGAGGTATTTTATTGTAACATTTTAAACAGTCCCCATGAAGGATGAGTCTACTTTAGCCAGTCTGAAACCTGGTTGAACTAACTGGTCCCTATTTCTAGTCCTATAATTGTGTCTTTCACATCTTTTACTGAAAAGATTTAAATTTTTCCTTACGTACATGATGTTTTCATAAATATATTGACAAGGTACCGTCATGATGTTAATGTCTTTAAACAGTTCCCTTAGAGAATCGCGCCTGCGGAGGCTGTATATTGCTTTGATAGCTCTTTTCTGCAGAATAAAAATAGATTCAATATCGGCAGCCCGTCCCCATAATAAAATACCGTAAGACATGATACTATGAAAATAGCTGAAATAGACTAGCCTCGCGGTATCTACATTAGTAAATTGACGGATTTTTCTTACAGCATATGCTGCTGAACTTAGCCGTCCTGCAAGAGATGTTAAATGAGGACCCCATTGCAGCCTTGAGTCTAGCGTTATTCCCAGGAAAACAGTTTCATCGACAAATTCTAGTTTCTCGTTATTCAATACTATGTCACAATCACTACTTTTAACATTCGGTAAAGCAAATCTTATGCATTTAGTTTTTTTCCCATTTAATACTAAATTATTAGCAGTGAACCAATTATGTACCTGCAGTAGGGCATTATTTACGTCGTCAAGATTTGATGCACGTCTATTTATCTTAAAGATTAAAGAAGTATCGTCAGCAAATAACACCATTTGTGGTTGGTTTTTAAATAAATGGGGTAGATCATAAATATACCTATACTAAAAAGAGGAAGGGACCTAATATCGATCCTTGTGGAACACCCATTTGTACTTTTAAATTAAGTGAATTGACACCATTTATTTGCACTATTTGTTGTCTATCATTTAAATAGGATTGTACTAAACTAAGCGCGAGTTTACCTAGTCCGTAATGCTCAAATTTTAAGAGCAAGGTTTCGTGATCAACGCAGTCAAATGCCTTGGAGAGGTCACAAAAGATCCCTATGGCATCTTGGGCCTCCTCCCACGCTGTAAATATGTGTTTTAATAAAGTGACACCGGCGTCAGTCGTACAACGTCCTTTGGTGAAACCATATTGCTGACCGTGTAAGATTTTGTTGGTGTTAAAATGATTAAGCATTTGATTGAGCATTACCTTTTCGAACACCTTGCTGAATACTGGCAACACAGATACTGGTCTATAATTGTTGGTGTCTTTGCTGTCCCCAGATTTAAAAAGTGGTATAACCTTACTGTATTTCATTAAATCCGGGAAGACTCCTTGATCTACACACCAATTAAATATTAAAGCTAAGTATGGTGCTATAGTCTCGATTATTGATGTACAAACTTTGATAGACCCATAGATCTTCGGTCAATTTGATTTTTATTTGACGAAAAGCTTTTATAACTATCATAGGGTTTATAATTATGTTTAAATTGAAATTCAACCGGGCAGCCTTTGTAAATAAATTTAACTGACCTTAGGATACCTAGGTAACAAAGCGGCAACGTTGCGCGTGCGATGGAGTGCGGCGAGTGTTACCACGTGTCAAAGCTGGCGGGGGCGCGGGCGGCGGCTTAGGCCTCCGCTCGCGCTGGTTTTTTTTGTTAGGTAAGGTTTTGAAGTACGTGCATAACACCAATCACAACAAAACTCATCAAAAATCATTTTTCAATTGTCGATGTGTCCTCAATTCACATGAATGAACAAATTATACCGACGGAGAATATTATTTTTCTAATTAAATCACTGTCCGTTGCTAAGCACTGTATTTTGTGAAATTCAAAAATATTCCAATGTTTTAGTTCAACAATTGTATTTACCTTTGAGGCATACACTTCACCCTTAATGTACCCCCACAAAAAGAAATCCATGGGATCAGGTCTTAAACTTATTTAGTGTCCTATCACAATAACAAAACAAAATCACAATTGTCAGCGCGGAGCTCGACAAAACAATACTAACATACGTTCCGAAAGGCTAGCGTCGTCGGCGCACTGGGGCCCACAGACTACAATATAGTATAGGATACTGAGGCCCCACTTACCGATCGCAAGGATCTAGGATGCAATACACTGACCTATTTCAATTTCTTTTACGCGCGGGATGTTTTGCTATGATTGACAATCAATGCAATGAAAGTGCAAGTGTGTGTGTATTTATTGCTTCCTTGTTTGCATTGCCATATTTTTAGCGATAATATTTGGTTGTACTTGTGACTTGCGTCAGAGCGGCAACAACGCATCGTAGGTTATACTCAGATTTATCGTTTTAAGGTGCATGACCTATGCGTTTAAACATAATCAGCTGTTAGGAAAGATACATTGTGTTCAAACGGGGCAAAAACTGAAAAAAATCATTTGCGACTAAGTACTGCTCCTATTTAATTGATTTTTGGTACAGAGCTTGAAAATGGTACCTAGTATAGGCAGTTAAAAGGAAAGCCCCTCTGTCGTATCAACTCTGTATAACTTTTTAGTTATAGTACCTACCCCACACCATTTCGAAAACGATCGTCTTACACGTTCACGTCCGTTTGAATGCGGTTTTTTATTTAAAAATGATTTTTTGTAGATTTTTAAAAATTTTAAAACCGCTCGACCGATTTCGATAACATTTTAATGGGACCACCTGGGAAGTATACCCTTTGAAGCAAAAAAGGATTTTCCAAATCGGTTCAGGCGTCTTCGAGTAATCGGTTCCGATTAAGGATACGATTGGAAGTAGAATTCAAGATGAAAATGGCTGCGGGTACCGATTACTCCTACTGTTGCAGCATTTCAGACAACAAAAGGATACGGAGATGTCGAGCGCCGAATATTACCTTAAGTTGGACAGTTACGGTGCACAAGTTACAGGGAACTACTGTTATTATGTGAATAATGGAAAATAAGGGAATAATGTTACTAGAAAAAGCTGTTATAGATCTAGGCAGGAAAAACGACGAAAGAGCATTGCTAGAGATGACGCGATTACTATAAACTTAAATTCAGTGTCAAATTAACGCATCAGCATGCCTAGTAGGCAGTGGTATTCCTATGTAAAACTTCAATCTTAATTAGGTATTCGTTTTGTACGAACTGAACATTTAGGCATATTGAACCGTATGAAGTAAGCCCAACAAAAGGTAACTGCTGTAAATCGTTGAGGAATTCCCTCGACTGTCTATGGTCTCCATCATCAGATTTGTAATAGCACTCTAAGCAAATACAAATTCATATGGGTGCAAAGTTCTCATCAACAGAAATGAATTAAGTCCAAACACAAGGTAGGTACTGTAAAACGTTGAGGAGTTCCCTTGACTGTCCTTCGTCTTCATCATCAGACCCCCAATGACAGTCACAACCCATCTAGGTATAAAGTTCTCATCAATACAAATTAATCAAGCCCAAACACCAGGTAATTGCTGTAAATCGTCGAGGAGTTCCCTCGACTGTCTTTCGGCTCCATCATCCGATCGACTCCAGACCTTCATTAAATAGTAGTGCTTTCTTATACTTAATGAAAAAAAATTACAAGCGCAATAGTCGCCACTACGATTTTCGAAGGTTCCCCTCGATTTCTCTGGGATGCCATCATCAGATCCTGGTTTACTTATCATGGTACCACCCTTGGGATAACTCCTTTCCAACAAAAACAGAATCATCGAAGTCGGTTCATAAACGACGAAGTTATCCGCGAACACACATAAAAAAATATATTATACACGGTGACATTTGAATCACAGTTTTGCTAGAACAAACGTTGTTCAGACCATGGTCTACAACCATTCTATAGCCTTCTCCTTCTTTTTTTAAGTCTGTTAAAAATTTAGGACGATTTTTATACACACACAGATAGTTCTCCTCACCCCTATGTATGGAGGCGTTACAAGTAGAGTTGTAATTGTAATCACATTGTATATTAAAAGGGGTCACCGCTCACTGAGCAGAAAAAACCCATAAAAACATACACGACCATTTTGCGAGCACACGGCACATCTCTCGCATGCTATTTTCAAATCTAATTTAGTTGTGATTTATTCGTTAGAGTCGATAAAAATATTCGAATATTTTACTGCTCAGTATGCTAGTATGCTATGCGCTGAAGCGTCCGTGCAAACCAGAGTAACGCATAGCAGAGGATTATAATTTTATTGACATTGAATGCTACACTTTATTGTCTGAAAATCGATGCAGACATATCAAAGAAATCCTCGAGCGCTCTTGTTGTCTCTGTTGTAAGGTTTATAATCCTATGTCATGAAAAATACTTTGCTTTGCTCACATCTTTGCCGTGTAAGTCTTTTTGAAAGTTTTTTTATAAAGACCTTTTTGGCATTACTTTGACTCGCAATTTTTACGATCTTTGCTTTTTTGCCAGAGGAACTATTATGTTCTTATCAGGTTGGAAGTGAAATGAGAGGATCAGAGGTATTTTGGTAAATAGAAACTACAGTTTATAATGATCACATAATTATATTATAAAATGATTTAATTACAATAAACAGAATAAGTATCATAATGTACCTACGCTACAAACAACTTATATTACGCAGAAGCGGACAGGACATATTCCTTTCATATTTACATTTTGTACATTGAGCGCTCGTTTCGGTCATCGTAATACTTAATTTACGTCCCTCGCGTCGCTAACGACAACTCGATCAATAAATAGGGCGGGGAGACGAGCGAGGGCAGGTCACACGCTTGCGCCGCGGCCGCTACGCTATATGTACAGGGCCGCGCGCCGAGGCTATGTACACTACAACTGCTCCACGAACTTGGTGAGCTGGTCCTGCGGCGTCATGGGCGGCAGCTGGTCGTCCGGCGGCGCCAGCGGGGCGGCCGGCGCCGGCGACTGGCGCAGCAGCAGCAGCTCCGACGGCGTGGGCGCGCGTGGCGCGGGCGTGGCGGGCGGCGAGCGCGTGCCCACGCCGCCGAACGCGTAGCGCGCGCCCGCGCCCAGCCGCGCCACGCCCGCCACGCCCACCGCGCCCACCGCGCCCCCGCCGTAGGCGCCGCGCATGGCCATCATGTTGGCGCCCACGCCGCCCTTGAACCAGCCCGCGCCGTGCGCCATGCCGGGCCCGGCGCCGCCCGCGCCCACGCCGCCCAGCCCCACTCCCGGGACGCCGGACACGCCCTGTCAATACAAATGTTTCGTTACTACCTAGATTATCGTAACCCAGTAAACTGAGCTTGTTTGACACCGAAATTTGGTTCAGCTGGATTCGAATAACACTCGAAAACCATCCTAACATAATTGCAATACTTAGCCAACATTTTTATTAGTATTTTTATAAGAAATTATGTCCTCTAGTGGGATTTATTTTATGTCCGTAGGTGTGTCCGTGGCATCACAACAGGCCCCAAATATTTATTTTTTCTTTTTGTTTCCAACATAAACTGGTTAAAATAGTGCACTTGATTGCTCAGTGTTACTTTCCAACATTTTGCAAGCAATCTACATTCATGATGTTTACGGGCTGAAATGTTATATCCAATGTCATATAAACTTACTTGTGTCTGTTGCGGCAGCATCTGGTGCATCTGCTGCAACCGCTGCTGCTGCTGCGGCTGCATCATGTGCTGTAGCTGCGGCTGCTGCTGTGGGAGGCCCACGCCGCCCACGCCGCACACGCCGCCCACGCCACTCACGGCGCCCACGCCACCCACAGGCCCAACGCCGCCCACAACACCGCCTGCCGCTTGTTGTTGGTTCTGGGCGTTCTGAATTAGACAAAAAAAATGTGTTGTTAAGATCTGCTAAAGCGCAACATCGCCTTCAAGTCTCAAGGTCGTTCCGAGGAAGATACTGCAGTTTTCGTAATAAAATATGCAAGGTTCAATCTCTCTTTTGCTAATTCAATCAACCGCACGTCCATGGCACCTCTTACTTGCAGTTGACCATACAATAAAATAAAATTCAATCAATTGGGTATGGTCTTAATTAGATGAGCAAGATGAATTAATTTATTAAAAAATCTAAATTTTTTTGTTCTGTGGGTTTACCACAATCATAACAATATGAAATTCAGATTTTATAGGCATCGCACTATGCGTCAAATAATTTATTTAAATAGAACTACTAGCAGGCTATTGCGAAAGTCAAAAATGAAAAGTGGGAAGAACAATGATGTGACTCAGGCTAGCTGGACAATTCTTCAAAATAGCTCGCATTTAACTAGGTCAATAGGGCATTTTTTGTGACGGCTAAACACCCTTATTTCAAAATTTGTCACGCTACAGAATCTTAGATAATCGATCGAAATCGTGTCCAGACAGCTTGAAAAACCACTTTTCGCTGGTCTCTCAATCTCGGTAACGGAAGTGATTTTGACGACTTTTTGCATATCAGCGGGCGTCACATAAATTTGTGACAGGCATCGAGCTAAAAGTTTTGTGATACTTCAGCGGTTTAGTAGAAAAATGCAAAAATCAGTGTCCAGCCAGCTTGAATTTACGTATAAAACTTCTGGCTGGCACTTCCGAATCTCAATAACGGGAGCGTTTTCGAATATGGTTCCTTTACAAACATTTAGTGACGCAATGTGTGACAGTAATAACGTTTGATTTATGGCGTCACATGTAAGGCTTTACGAGAAATCAATAAAAACTTAATGTCCAGCCAGCCTGAGTGCAAGCTGGCTGGACACATGTATCGCCGCTGCCTGATGATCTACGGCCTTCGAAATATGTTCAAAATTGTGTGACGGGGACGATAATAATAACCTGAATTTGTGACGGAGAAACTGAGTAGTTTCAAAAAGTTGTCAAAATCACATCCTTTACCGAGATTGAGAGACCAGCGAAAAGTGGTTTTTCAAGCTGTCTGGAGACGTTTTCGATCGATTATCTAAGATTCTGTAGCGTCACAAATTCTGAAATTAGCCGTCATATAAAGTGCCCTATTCACCTAGTTAAATGCAACCTATTTTGAAGATTTGTCCAGCCAGCCTGAGTCACATGAACAATGGCCTATCTCCTAACATGCATAAACTAGAAAAATCCTATAAAACATAGCTTGATGATACATAAGTGTGGTTTCATTTACCTATTTTTATATACCTTAGGCGCGGCATTCAAAATATTGTTTAAAGTAAGGAGAATACGAAAAATGTTTGCAGTGTTCATTTTGGGGTTATGTGATATATTTTTAATCTGTGGCATTTTAATTAAGATGTTTTTCACTTTAAATTATGTGTATGGATAAACTCCGTACCGTTTATTATTTTGTGTTTACAAAATAATAAAGAGTGCGAAATAACACAAGACCACACAGAACATACGAGTCGACGCCGTAATTATAAAAGAATATTGTCATCTTTTATCGATCTTTTTTTTTTGTCGATTTGCGTCAGTACCTTGTTTTTAAAATTAATAAATTGGCTTTATTAAAACTCTATTACTTCAGTAACATCAAATTCTGAAAGTGGCTTATCTTATTTAAATAATTAGCATGGTGGACATTGCCAGTGATTTAATTCTGATTTAGAAATTAAATCGATTTCGACTTATAAAAAGTATGGACATCTCTAGGAACGTAAAAATTTCGAATGAGTTCAGAAATAAAATATATTATACTGCGTTTTGATAAGCAATGATTGTATTTTTGTAGACGATTATCTATTATTTCCCCTGCCTTAAAAAAATTATTAAATATATCCATTATTTTTTATTTAACATTAGCAATGTACTTCATTTAGGTATGATATAGTTTCATCTCATTAACAAATACTGTTTACTCCTAGTTCAAAATGGCAATTGTTCTTTACATTAGGTGGACTAACGGTATTAAAACTTGATGCTGATCCTATCAATATGTCTCTGTAAACAAAAAAGGTTGTATAACAATAACTCACCTGTCTCTGTTTGATGAAGGCGGCCATGAGCGGTGGGTTAGACTTGAGTATCTGTAGGATCTCTTGCTGCTGGTTGTGACTGGTGGGCGAGCGTAACGTCTGCATCAGCTGCTGTAACGCCTTTTGGTGGACTTGAGGTTGCGTTTGTTGCTGCTGTGGCGCGGGGGCTCTTTGCTGTAAGGGAAAAGTTTAATCAAGTCCAACAAGCCGTAAGGTATTCAAGGGAAAAAAGAGTTGCACATTGTTCCTGGGAAAAACCTCCCTAAGCACGAAATCCGTAGTTTCGGTTGAAATTACGGGCGTTTCCTACTCCGTATTATTTACGGATATAAGATTAGTTTAGGGTCAGAACTAGGAATGAATGACCACACGATTTGACAGTCGTCCCTTATCTCGATGTGTATTTGCCCGTTCGAATTTTTTTTTGTCACTTGTTTTGTCTGGACAATTAATTTCGGACGGGCCCGTTCCTTTGTTGACGGATTTAGAGAGTAGCCCCTTGCATCATGTTTTTGTATTGCGGGAAATGCCAATTATACGTGATTGTAAAACCATTTCGGCGGTAATGATGTCGGTAAAAACCGAAATATAAGATGGCGGCCATAAAAATCGAAACCGTCATCAATAATGACTGTTTCGTGTTGATGACTCATGGTCTTGACGGATAGGGTTTTCTGGGTTTTTGTGGAGCCGGTGTCGATTAGTCACATTAAAAGCCATATTGAAAATAGCAGCCATAGAACATTTGCAATTATGCGTTATTGGTATCATTTCAATGGTATTTAGGAGTTCTGACGGAGAAAGCGAGATCAAACTCCAAGATAGTGAACATTATAAATGACGTTTTCATGATAATTTTGGGGTTTTAATATCGAATGTTTACTGTTTAGTTTTTAGTATAGTAACGAACTGTTCGCTTCGAGTATCAGAACGTTACCTGTAACTGCTGCGGCGCGTGCGGGTGCGGGTGGTGCTGCGGCTGCGGGTGGTGCTGCAGGCGCGCGTGGTGCTGCGCGTGCGGCGGGTGGTGCAGCGGGGGCGGCGCCCGGTAGCGCGCGGCCCAGTCGGCGCGCGCGCCGCCCGCCGCGCCCGGCCCGCCCGGCCCGCCCGGCCCGCCCGGCCCGCCCGGCCCGCCCGGCCCGCCCGGCCCGCCCGGCCCGCCCGCGCCGCCCGCCCCGCCCACCCCGCCCACCCCGACGCTGCCGGGCGGAGGACCCATCGCGGCTTGTTTGCCGTAGGAAGGTGCTTGTTGCCGCGCCGCTTCCTCTTGAACCTGGCGGAGAGAATAATTCTGTTACCCCGGACGCTCACATTCGTATGGTCTGTCGACATAGAAAAGTACCCGCCCTTCCTAGCAGTTTAATTGAATGGTTATTTCGGTATATCGACTGCACTGTACGAATGCTTTCGCGTTAGCATAGAAATTATATTTTCAAATAACATCCTACAAATTTACGTATTCGTACAAATGTTAGGAACGAATCTTAGCTTTGGTTGTTGTGTGCCTCTATTTAAAAAGTTAAGACTTCACAAAAACATAACATTTCGGATAAACATTCCTGGTAACTTATACTATAAGTTTAAATTCTTTAAAAATTAAAAGAAAAAAGTAGTAAAGTATTCAAAGTACATACCTGTTGCAACGCCTTCTGCACATTGTGCGGTAAGGCGTGCGTGGCAGGTTTGGAGGGAGGCGGAGAGGCTAGGGAAGCCTGCGGCGGCGGCGACGGTGGCGCCGCCCCTCGCGTGTTCATGGCCGCCATACGTCTTCTTAGCAACTTCACTTGTTGCACTCTCTGTTGAAGCTGCTGCTGCTTCAGCTTGTGCTTGATGCCGCTGCAGAAAGGCACGGAACATTTGATCTCCTGACAGTGCTTCGAATGGTAGCAACACAACGCGATGAGCTGCTTGCAAATAGGGCAGGCTCCGTTGGTCCTGCGGCGGCAGATCTTCGTGTGCGTGACGACGCGCTTCATCTTCTGGCAGGACGGTAGGCGGCAGTTGGCGTCGCGGCACTGGCACGCGTGCACGAGAGACTGGATGCAGCGCTGGATGGATAGTTTGCGGGCCTCCTGAGGGTTGGCTTGCTTCATATCGCCAGGCGAGGAGCCTACATCGATATCGAGGCCGAGCTTCTCCATCTTGTGCGGGTGGCCTTCTTTCTCGTAGCAGGGCACGCACAGGTCGAAGTCGTCGCACACGGTGCAGTGGTAGCGCGTTTCGACGTGCGACTTGCAAGTGTTGCAGGTGTAGACGAACTTGTCGGTGCCCTGGTTGTGCAGCTCGTAGAGCATGCAGAGCGTGGAGTAGCACGCTCGTCTTGTGGAAGAGAACTCGTAGTGGCGGTCGCGCGCCATGGTCAGGAAGGCATCGCGCCCGTCCATCAGGTCGCAGTTGATCAGCGGGTCCGGGTCTCCGATCGGCTGTATAAAAAAATATACGCATTTTCGATCAAGATAAAACATAATTTTTCGTTTTCATTATGACTCTTAGACAAATTAGAACGTGGGGTGACAAGAGATACTTTTTTTGCAAATTTTGGCGTTCGTATTAGTATGGCACGATGCGCTATTTATTTTTCATGCGAGCGTAGCGTAAAAATGCTTTGAAAACGGATATCTCAAGATATTTGTTGGTTTGATTTTTTTTTTGCAATACTAAAATTATCCGAGTTATTTTTATACAGGGCCGATTAAATTAGCTGGTGAAACTTTACAGATGTCATGGGTATCCTATTATGTAATCTAGAACTTCTCAAACTTATTATTTGTCATAGTTAGTGCACCTCACAGACGTTGGGTACGCCCCGGCTGCAGTAACCTAAAATTATGAGTTTCATATTTATGTTATTGATACCCATCGTGTCTCTTGACCTTGTAATTAATAGTTATTATTACTGAATGAAACTCACCGCTAAGCTGGCAGCAGATTGTGCGGAATGTAGCCTAATAACGAAGAACACCTCTTTGTGCTTCTCCATGGTGGCAAATATCTTTGCACTGAGATCACTGCCTTGCTGCTGGTCACTCTGCTTCTTACTATTCTTACGCTGCGCGGCCTTCGACTTGTTGGACTTCTTCGCCTTCTTCTGCCCTTTCTTCTTGCCATCAGGACCTTGCTCATTCTCCTCCGAGGACTGGAATATCTAAAAAACATGTTAGAAAATATTGTCTCATGCCAAACCCAAGCAATTATATTTTAACGTAGATTAACACATCCAATACCAAAACCAGTGCAAGTTAAATTGTTTTAAAGTGCAAAAACTCTTATCTTTCGTGCTTGTTAGATATCTGTGCAGTTTCTTATGGCTGTATTTAACCATTATGGGCGAATTTTACCAATAAACTGAAAGCGTTCAGCACATCTAAACCGCGTTCAAGAGCTGTCACTGTCAATATCCCACAACAATTTTGACATGTGCAGCTCTTGAACGCGGTTAAGCAGTGTTGATTGCATTCAGTTTCGTTGATGAAATCCACACTTAGTTACCTGCCGATTGAAAAATCGACCCTTAGTGAATTTAAGTGACTTAGTTCTAACACACACAAATTAGGACTTGACTATTAGTATTTAGTAACAAAACTTGGCCATCCACACGGCCCTGTGATATTCACAACATGCAAAAACCATTCCAACTGTCATATACTTGATACTGACCACTGCCTCAGCGGCTTCGGCTTGCTTCCTCTTCTCCTCTTCCTCCTGATCCAACTCCTTGATGGACTCCTCAAGGACGTTGGGCCAGAAGTCACCCTCAAAGTAAGGCAGTTCCGCCGCTGACGAGATATTGTCCTCCATAGCTTGCTTGAGTATGTCTTTATAATCTAGTATTATCCTCTCTATGATTCCCTTATCTAACATTTTCTTATACCACTCTTGTAACCTTTTAGGTTTAGGAATTTTTTGTTCGGGTGGATGGCAGTGGAAAATATAGTCGTCTCCTTCTGACGGTGGACAGGCCCAGATGTGGGCCATTGTGTAGCCCAGTTGCTTGGCGTAGTCTAAGTATCCTAATAAAATCTCGTGGTAGACGGCAGTTCTGTATTGCCTCGGTTGGAAGAAATGTACAGAGTCTAGATATGCTATGTATACACGCCTCGTGTTAGGTGACGGACTCTCACTGCCGTATTCCTGAAAGAGAAATGTTTATGTTAAAGTCTGTATAGGACAACCAGACAGTACAGTTTCTGGATATGAACAGAGTAAATGTCTTCTGATATTAAAACTTTTCATTATCAACAAAAAGTCTTTTCAATAAAAATATATGCAAGAATCTAAAATTGGTATAAAATGAAGGGGAAAACAACCCACAATATTAGTAAGAGTTAAATAGAAAATCAACAAAAATCCCAACATCAAGTAAAATCAATCAATAATACATAGTTGTAATTGTTGTGCAATTAATTTACATTGATGACGTGGATGACTCACCTGCACGTGCATGCCAAAGAAACAAATGTCGGTTCCATCGATCTCTTCAAAGGCAAACAGCGCTTTAGCCCGATACGGGAACTCGGCGCACAGTTCACCAGATTCTACGAATCTTGATCTCATCCCAGGTTTCACTTCCACCATCTGAAATATACGAAAGTTTTTAGTCACTGTTCAAGAGAGATGAGTTGTGTTTTGTGTCAGTGTTGCACCTACAATGTAACGAAATATTTTTGGGAGAATTAAAAGATTTAAAAGCAATCACTAGGAAAGCAAGTTGTGATTTATGATATGACATGAAGCATTCTATGTAACAAACAGCGAAAGATGAAGCCAGACATCATCACAACAGGAGAATGTAGGAAATGTGAAAAAGCTTCATAACAATGGTGCAAAGATTAGTTGGAATAGTCAGACAGTTGAAAGGTTTAGCAATTTGTATGTAAGAGTACCTAATTAAAGTACATGTTTTTGATGCCCCTTACCTTATCAGACGATGCAACCACCCTGATATGCACTTCGCCAGCGCCAGCCTCTTTTTTCTTAAGGAAATTATTGACTCTTGTTTCAATATAAATGCCAAGTTTGGAAGTAGGAAGTTTCTTAGCCGAGAATTTGTTCTCTTTCCGTTTAGCAGCTTTCTTTTTCAGACAATTATCACAGCAGAAGCCCTGAGGCCATATTGAATCGTGGTGCAATACACATATCTGATGTTGCTTTCTACCACAATCCATACATAAAACAAATGGTTCTTGTTCTAGGTGATCATTCTTCATTTCTTTGAATTGATCCTTCTTGATTGCACTGAAATATTCACCGCAAATCATTCTTCGCGTGAAAGTTCTTTAATAAAGGTATTTTAGATTATTATTTGATTATGTTTACAAAATTGATATTTCATTGAAACACAGATAGATAGAGATACTTACGTCTGTGGCTGCAGCGGATCATCACCGAGCGTGACAGTGTCTCCTTGGATGTCATTGAAGCATTTCTGGCAGAAGGTATATCTATCGGAGACAACCCCATACGCTTTTAGACTTTATTTCATAACGTCCATGTAGCAGTAGTGATGTGAAGCGAGCGTGTACAGGAACATTGTGTGCAGGCAAGGACGTGCGTGGACAGGGCGAAAAAAAATTTAGTAAGCAATGAGAACATAAAGGGGGTTAATAGTTAGACAGTGGGCTGAGCCGCACATGGTGGGTTATCGAAAGCCCATGACATGAGACGGCTGCCCTTTACATAGACATATCAACCCGTAGTTCTCATTGTAAAAAATTCGCTGTTTCAACTTTATAAAGTTGGAGGTTTATTGAATGCTTACTTGCAAAATTAAATCTGTCCACCAATATCAAAGAGTTTGTTCCAAAGTTACCACACAAATAAATACCATCTTCCTGTTAAATGCATACCCATACTTGCGCGGTGCGCCAACTCGGGTAAGCGCGCAGTAAAGCTCACACGTCACCGTAGATTTCTTGATTCCGAATATTTAAAACCTACCGTTGTTGAGATGTCTATGAGCAAAATTTTGATGTGAAACAACCATTTCTTTTTCTTTGAAATGTGAAATAATACACTTTATCGAAAAGAAATAATTATTTCAAACACATGATACAATCCAATTGTTTAAGCAGCAGTAATTGACATTAAATTTGACAATAGAAAGAGAGCATAGAATGAGTGTAATACATGTAATTGAGTACAATTAGGCCTTATTATAATATTTATTACTTATTATAAGTATCCCATTTAGTAAATAAACTAGCCTGCAATGTGAATGTATAGTGATAAATAGGTAAATGACTGGTCTAGAGAATGAACAATTTAATAAATGGAATAATAATAAATATCGGACCAATCTGCTATTTTGTTTGTGTGAGTTTGTTTAGTAGATAGGAAACTTATAGCATGGCAGAACAATGGGTAGCAGACATTGATTTTGTGCTGTATTATCTTCATAGATGGGATCTCTGCCTGGCCCTTCGGTGAACACAGGCGTAATTTTATACTTGTTTTCATTAAGAGAATCACAAAAAAAAATATAGTTAATTTAAAAGTTATTTATTATTTTATTTAAGATGGGTCTGCTCTTGACTTCAGTCTAGGTCAGTGGTGACAGAGACGGAGTCGACGATGGAGTGAGCTTACCCCAATGACTAAAGAATAAGAGAGGACATGAACTAAAAGATCTATATAAATTAAATACATTATGGAAATATCATACGATTCTATACAGAAATAAAAAAATATACATGTTTCTTTCTAACTTATGCAATTCTGCAAGTGTCAAAAAGAGAAAACCGTATTTTGTCAGTTTTCTAAAATTGCAATTCAATTTCAATTGACGTCACGGAAGCCCTGCCCATCGGCCGGTTCGCCATTTTAGTTTCTGGTTTTGAGTACTTCTCAGAGTGTACATGAAGTGTCATTTGGCGTTATCGTGCGACTAAATATTAAGTTTTTTTCCATTTTGAGAACATTTTGAGTGCTGTAAATTTGACTGAGGCTGTCTGTGATAGAGGAAACCATGCCTAAGTGTTGTGTGAGGGGCTGTGGCTCGAATTACAGTAAAAAAGCGCCTCTGATATCCCTGCACAAGTAAGTCGAAAGAATTCATAGATTATTAAGTTTCCTATATAAATTTATACCAATTTCTAGTCTCAATTCATGTTTATTACTGTTCGGTCATAGATTATTGCCTATTCATAGTCTTTCGAACGATATATTTCCTTATTTTGGTTTTGTTTACTACGTATTTTTATTGACAAATATAGTGTTGTGATTGTGTAATTTGCACAACGAATCGATTTAGCATCGATAAAAACCAAATTTCGTTTGAATATTTAGCATGAAAAAATGTACACATTTATGTTAGTTTGCGTGTTTTGTTTGTGTTTTTAGGTTACCAAAAAATGATAAACTTAAAAGTAAGTGGCTTGAATCATTGGGTCAAGAAAATATCGACTCCAGCCAGGAAAATGTTTGTTCACTACATTTTGAAGAGTCTTGTATTAATAGAAGTCTTGATATAGTGAGACTTCACGACAATGCAATACCGACAAGGCTCCCTAAGGTAAATTATCACATTTTCATTGTAAGCCTACATTTACCCATATATTCGAAAATAATGTTGGAGCTGATGAAGATTGTACAACCTATCTTTGCATTGTATAAATTCAATCTCTTAGTATTGTATAATTGCATAGCACATGTGTGAGCACTATGTACCCACTATAAAGGTTACTGGGTTCGTCTTTCATTGACTTGAATGTGCCCTGGCGGCTGAGAGTATGTCATGCTCACTCAAATGTGTCGCTGGTGGTGACGTGTGTATTGGATCATTGAGTTCCCTTCAAAATGGTTGAGCTGAATGGTGCTGATCCATACGTCATGTTCGTGAACGGGCGCCGTCAGTAGGCACTGGTCATTTCTTAGCTGCCACGGCTTATTTTAATTCCATAATTGTTTTTATCTTTTTATTACGGACGCTTTTAACGTGCACGTGTTTCTACATCGTTCTCACATGTATAATTACAACATGAATGATGTAACCACTTTTTTGTAACAATATTTTGATTTAAAAGAGTGTCCATGGAGTTTCTTGCCCGTTCTTCTCCATAGGTACCTACTACGCTTTGGAATGGGCAACTAGCTTCATCTTTCTGACTGACCGACCCCTTGACAATTCAAAAGTGCCTGTAATTGGTTTATTTGAAATAAATGCTTTGAGTTTGAGTCATAATACATTATTATTTCCCTGTACATTTATTGTAGACAGGCAGACTTTATTGTATTTCACATTATTGGTGTACTTAATACTAATTACAAACTGATATTATTGTATCTATTTGAAATAAAACGGTTCTCCCATTAAATGCATAATATCGATTTCTGTTGTTTTATTTTGTTAATAATCGGTATAGTTTTGAATTCCTTGTTGCAGTTTAATTTACTCTTCTTCTAGCTTGATTATCACGAGCAACTATTAATCATAGAGTAAATAATATCAAGTACAATTAATTTTAAATGAACCGCCAAATTGATGATTTTTGCAATTTTTCAGTCAGATTACGCAACAACAGGCTTTTTTGTACTTAATCCATAATGCGACGTCCTAGAATGAGAATCGAATAACAACCTACTTACCTACTATCTACTTAAAATCAAAAACCTTATTTTAATGTATGTGATTTCGATTAATCGATTTGTAATCAACACGATGAACAAAATCATTGCAAAGAATGAGCAGAGGACAACACTAGGTAATGGGCGGAGCCTACGCCATTTTAC
Source organism: Brachylomia viminalis (assembly GCA_937001585.2). Taxonomy (NCBI): domain Eukaryota; kingdom Metazoa; phylum Arthropoda; class Insecta; order Lepidoptera; family Noctuidae; genus Brachylomia; species Brachylomia viminalis. The sequence goes on from OW443299.2 coordinate 21,480,523, forward strand.
TTTCCACGCCGGCACGCGATACGATCTTTTAGTTCATGTCCTCTCTTAGTCTTTAGAAAGAGTTCCACTCTCTTATATATATCTATCGTAATTTGACAAAATCACTAGGGGTAGGGCTAGCTAATTACCGAGTTTTGACTATCTTACTGTATCATGAACAGATCCATAGATGTTATTTATTGAGTGTTGTACGATTACAGAGAAAGGTACGACGTAAAATAACATAACGGCACTTAAAAAGTACTTATTTCTATGAACCTTTTAGTTTAATGACCAGACACCTATTTTATTCCTACGATTATGGCGAGGTCGCTTATTTGACTTTATTTTTCATACAAAGAGAATTTTAGTACTTAACTAAGAGTTATTCTAGCAGGATACTGCCGTAATTTAGCCGCCGTTTAGCGATCAGATTTCTTGATAACGTTTTATTTTTATTTTATTACAGCAATGTTGTAATTTTGGTTTGATTTTAAAAATATATTTCTTTGTCGAAACTACAGTCAAACCAATGGTGAATTTAACGTTAGACATGACTTTCGGTTAGTTTTAAATAAATATATGGAGATTTTGCTTTTTTCTTTATACTTTGCAAAGATGAGACTCAGCATGCCAAAAGCCAATTTATTTTTTGCATTATCTGGGTTATTATCAGGGTTTAAACGATGCAACATTGAGACTAACGGGCAGCTTACACCAAAACAAATCATTACTGAGACACAGAACATTTATGAGGTAATTAATTGTGGGACATTTGAATATTTATATTTGTACTTGTCGTTTATGTCACTAGTGAAGTGAGTTTCAATTTATTATTAAGTAAGTATAGTATTAAGAGCGTTTATACCTTATGAGTGGCAACGTCGCAATTTAGTATCATATTTCGTGGTTTTCAATTTTTATCATTTAATCGGAGCTATATTAAAAAAATCTGTATAGTTAACTTTTTAGAATTACGTGAAAGTGTTTAAAAAGTAAGTACTTAACCGTAATGCTTACAGTTATTTTACAATGAAAATAACGCCCTGCAAGTTTCCAATGTATTATTTGCATATAAATAGAACTGTAAACGCAACGATTTCTTACCTTTTACACAGTTTTCACATAATTCTAAAAAGTTAATTAAACAGATTTTTAAAATATTGGAGCTATATTTTGAAAATCTGTTTAATTAACTTTTAAATTAATTATATGATAAAAAGTTAAAAGCACGAAATATGACACTAAATTGCGACGTTGCCACTCATAAGGTATAAACGCTCTTAAGCAGGGAAGTAATCACTTCAATCAAAATATTAGATGAACCTATTCATTGCGTAAAGCTCATGACTTATAAAGTTAGCAACAAAGTAAAGCATTGCCAGTGCAACCTTTGAAAAGTATTTTTATAATGAAAAGTATTCTTTAAGACACAAAAGTATATAATTATACTTTTCGGATATTATAAAAATCGCCATAGATATTTAATTTCTTAAATTCGAAACATAGCCAGTGAAAACGGTGGCTTAGTAAATATAGAAACAAATGCAATGTCAATCGATATTGTTACAGTACCATTTTTGTAGGGTGTGTCAGTTCTTTACAGCCTACATACATCTTGCAAAGACATAAATGCCTATTTGTATCTGAGAAAATCGATGGTGACCGTGTTATGGTAAAACCAGGTCATTTTGATGGCCAAGGACCTGACCTTGCAAATCGATGCATATGGTAAAATATTCAACAATGTCAAATTAATTTGTAGTAACAGTTTATATGTTGCTAGTTGATTTTTATGAGGTCAATGCAGACCAATAAGCCGGCTAGTGCTAATGATTCAATATAATATTTCAGGGAGCTGCGACTCTATTTTCTTGGCTGCTCTAATAATGTATTTACTGGTTTAAACTTTTATTTAAAGTATTATTAGTACCGAGTAATGTTATCATGAGCACGATTATCCTTCTATCAGGCTTCTACCTGAAATTAGGCAAACAGATCGTTTGTAGGTAATAGGCATATTTTATATCAACCAAATTACGCTAGCAAAACTGGGTTAAAGCTAGTACTCTACCATACTAACAAAACAATAATTTTCTGTATTATTCTATGGAATTCAATGAAATTTAATTTATCCATTTTTTATGCTCTTTTTACTCTCCAAGTAGTGAAAAACAAAGTCGTTTATCTGTAAATTCGCGTACAAGTTCTCTATTTGAAGCACTATACCATAAATATAAAAATAAATTGAGGACGGTTTTAGTAAGAATACGCTCCTGTTTCACGTGCGAAGATTCATTGGATCGCTAGTTTATTGTAGAGATTTATATTATAAGCAATGCTCTGTAGTTTTTACAAATTCATATATGTAAAACTTTAGTAAGCACCTACACATTGTCTAAATGGGTGTTCATTTACCGATGAATGCCGATCTCATATTCCTTTGTTCCGCGATGGGCAAGCAACGCTCAAGTTACAAAATCAACTAGATACAATCATTTTATCAAGTATGGCGAGTTGAAACTTCTGGCTAACTTATTGATAGCAATGCATTTTATTGCACTTATTGAAGATTAGTTCAGCATCGATATAATAGGTTTCCTATTATCAGATTAATATGCACTATTCTGGTTTGTTTCGATTAAATACTAATTCGTATATATTTTAGATTCCTTTTTACGTCAATGTTAAGAGACATTCGAATAGCAGTTAATAGTGCAGTTTTAAGATTTGTTATTGCAGTGAGAATGTTCTTGTAACAAAGTAACATAAATATACACTACAAGCTGCACTGGACTTTTTGTAGCAATTAAGCACCTAATTAAAATAATAATTTTAATTATTCACCTAAGTTTTTTGTAGCCATGTAAGGCTATATAGTGTTGGACTTGGTGACGATAAATTCAAAATTAGCTACAAACCTAAAACCAGAATAATATTTAAATATGTAATGATTTTCTTGTCATAAATATCAATATTTTTTTTTTTCATTGACTTTTATGACAAGAAAATCATTATTTGGAATGGAACAAAATAATTTTAGAGTGCTTTTTGAAACTTGCAATATTGATCAATGGTCTAAGATTTTTTACACAATCCGTATTGTGATAGAAGTGCTTATGCAAGTGCATGTGTTTATTTGTATAAAAAATAGTACTTTTTTTCTTCGTTTTGTTTGATCTTTGTATAACAAATAGTCCAACTACTTATTAGTAACTTTTAGCACACACACTAAGAGTGGTTTAGTGAAATTTTCGATGATATAAATATGTTTACCAAGTAAGGACATTTAAAGCTTGCGAAAGCGTTAGTCAGAGTATGGATAAAGCTATTGGAAGAGTATTATGTATGTGTATCATGTGTTTAAAAATAATAGTACTCATTATAGTCATCCATTAAAAATTTGGGGGATAATATATCAAGAATTTGAGATTGAATTTAATTTGCTGCTAAACACAGAGTATTAAATTAATGGAGTACTAAAGTAATTGAATTTTAACCAAAGAATGAAGATCATCATCTGCTTAGCCTTTTCCCAACTATGTTGGTGTCGGCTTCCTGTCTAACCGGATGCAACTGAATACCAGTATTTTACGTGGAGCGACTGCCTATCTGCCCTCCACAACCCGATTACTAGGTAATACGATACCCCTTGGTAAGATTGGTTGACAGACTTTCGAGCTTCTGATGTGACGACCCGTAAAGACTGTCAAAGATCCACGAATGACAGCCGGGACCAACGGCTTAACGTGCTTTCCGAGGCACGAAGGAGTCTCGGTATGTAAAGATGGTGATCCATCCACGGACAAACCGCGGCAAGCCTAGCTTAACATGATCGATCGACCCGTGCGGCTGTTACAAAGAATGAAAGTCGAATAATTTAAAATTAATTCAATTTAACAACAGATGTTTCAAATTTCACTAGTATAGCGATATTGGAAAAGATGATCGCTCACGTGCACGCGCTAAATAAGTCTCCATTTGCTTAATACTCCGTGTTTTAGTAGAATCTTTGTCAAATATCCAATCCTAACATTAATTTCTTCGGTTCGGGAAAGGATGGGTTGCATGACACATGCCATATTTTTTTTCACAACTTACTACTATTTTAATATTTAGTCGAGTAGGTAAGTTAGTAGTAAAATGTTTTTTTTTTGGATGTGTTACGCTAACTATCCTAAAACGAACAGAGTTTAGAGGACCATTAAATTACACAGCTACTAAACAGAATTGAAGTTTCATCAGTGTGTAATTAAAATTCAGATCTTTTTCATTAAATATCATGAGAGTTGTGCTTACCTATTCTGGTAACTGAAGTACTTGGCGTCTCGTGGTATTGTACACAATTGTTTGCCATAGCAGCATAGCACTTGAGGATTGAATGTGTACTTTCTACCACAGCAATAGCCTAGGCTTTGCATGACGGGATCAATCTCTAGCTCGAACACTTCCGATAGCTAAAACAAGATGGTGTATTGTTAATATCTTATTATTCTAGCTTTATGTGGTGGGTAATAAAAAATATGATGGTGCTGGTTTGGAAAATGTCCAGCATTTGCAGGCAAAACTATACAGTTTTTCTGAGTCAGGAAATGTCGATAAGAGTGGATACCGCATTTAATTACATATTATATATGATAATGAACATTTAGTTGTGTAACATTTTTTTTTTTCAATATAAGGTAAAATATTCACGGACGTGATTGACGTCATTGGTCACAGAGTGTAAAATATTGCAACAGTAATGTAATCAAATCACACTTAGAAGTGTCATTTATAATGAATATCATAATAATATGATTTATGGCGGAACTGCAAATCAACTGACTTTCCAAAACACAGATACATTGAATCAGAACAACTTGACTCTAAGAACCAACAGATAGTGGAATAAATAATCCCACTTATTCAAAACCAAAAAGTGAACAAGATAAACTGATTCTAGTAGTTAATAACAGTGAAACTAACCTTAGTACAATATCTGTAAACCCTCGAGTTCTTTCTATTGTATAGCCATGCATTTTCGAACATGAGCCAGACGTCGTCGACATATTCCCAGGGGTCTCTATACTCCCCGCGATCTAGCTTCAGTTTGATGGTCGACAAGTCAATAGGCTTGGTGATTATGTCGAAGTAGTCAGGGATGCCGAGCGTTTGCGCGTCGACTGGCTGTCTGAAGGGTAAGGACTCGGGGTCTTGTCGGAATAATTTCTCTAACGTTGGCATGAGCGCCACACGGAGCTCATCGGGTTTAAACGCGAAGGTTCTTCGTGTCCCTCTTTCTCCGCTCGGTGATTCTCCGACACTACCCACACTAGTCTCTCCCGGTTCTTCCTTCACTTCTTGTTTGATCTCGGACTTGATTTCTGTTTTGACGTTGAAGTCGGGTCTCTCTGCGTCTTTGTCAGGTGTTTCGTCCCGCATACCCTTGCCTCCACAATCCTCGTCCGGTTCATCTTTGATCGTAACGTCATCAGGATCTTGTTTGTTGCGATCGTCTTGCGGCGGACTGTACGGAAAATGAAAATATCCAGTTTAGCAAGATAAATATTTAATTGTTATTTTTGCAATTTGAGTGAAAGCCATGAATTCAAAATTGTGAAAAGCATCTTCTATGCAAAATAAAGTCGCACTCACCTGTCATCGGCAGAGGAGGAGGCGGTGATGGCGGCGAGGTGCGAGGACATGGGCGCCAGGCGCGCGGGCGCGGGCGACGGCAGCGCCAGCGGCGTGGCCGGCGTGCCCGGCGCGCCCGGCACGGAGGCCGGCGCGCCCGGCACCGAGGCCGGCGCGGGCGCGGGCGACGCCGCCGCCGCGTCCGCGCGCCCGAACGCCGCGTGGTTCACGAACGGACTCTGCACCGCGTTGCCCAGTAACCGGACTTTCGCGTCCGGATGACCCGGCGAAGCGAGCGGCGCCGGCCCGTTCGAATGAATCGAAGGGTAATTCGGCGCCGGTGACGTCATCGGCTGGCCGAACGGTGACATCCCCGGTGCGCCTACGCTGCCGACGCCTACGCTGCCACCGTTCGGCGTGTGCGGCAATTGGTTTGGACTAGGACCGGGTGGGCCCACAAGATTGGTCTGGAAGGCCATGCGGTTGGCAGGCATGGAGAGCGCGATCCCGGGTGACGGGATGCGCATGGTAGGTAGGACGGGCTGCACACCCATGGCGGGCAGTGTGGGCCGCGCCAAGGGGCCGCCCACGCCAGGCCTGGGGCCTCCCACCCCACCCAGCACGCCGCCCCCGGACATGACGCTCACAGGTTGTTGTTGTTGTTGTTGTTGCTGCTGCTGCTGTTGTTGCTGTTGCAGTTGCGCAACTTGTTGCTGCTGCTGCTGTTGTTGTTGTTGTTGCTGCTGCTGTTGCGCCGCCTGCTGCTGTTGCGCTTGCAACTGCTGCTGCTCCTTTCGCTTTTGTCTCTTTTCCTCGAGTTCTTTCTGTATTTTGTATATCTTTTCGGCGAGCAGGTGATAATACTCAGATCGCGTACTCGCCATCTCATACATATCGCCCTCAACCTTCCTCGCGTATGCGACTAGATTATGCATTCGCTTATCTAACATTGCAGTAGGGTCTGGTGTGGGAAATATCGCTTGCACCCTGTGAAAATGCACAATGACATTGAAATGTCTTAAAACTACAAAAACAATTTCATATCGAATATAAAAATATAACTTACAGTTTGTGAACGAGATGGTTTCTGAGATCAGCCGTAATAGAATGATGCCACTCTTTGGTGCCGGATACTGGGTTGGCGGTTACGGCTCCGCTCGGTAGTTGTAGTGCGCCGCCCATCTGCAGGAGGATCGAAAGTATGAGGCGAACATCGAACACAAGTGAACAGTCGAAGAGGCGCAGTGGACGAGCAGATAGACACCGCGACTCACCAACGCCTGCTGCTGCTGCATGTCGTTGGGCTGCTGCGCGAACAGCGCCTGCATGGTCTGCTGCTGCGGCACGTCGGGCAGGCCGGCGCGCGGGCCGGGCAGGCGCGACAGCGGCGCGCGCGGGAAGCCGCCCATGCTGGCCACGGACGTGGGGCACGTGATGCCCAGCGCCTCGTACGCGCGCTTCATGTCGGCGCCCTGCGTGCTGGGCGCGGGCGCGGGCGCGGGCGGCGCGGCCGGCCCGGGCCCGCCCAGCTGGCTCACGCCGCCCATGGCGTTGCCCGCGCCGCCCACCCCGACCACGCCGCCGACGTTGCCCACTCCGGGCACGGGGCCCACGCCACCGACGTTGCCGACGTTTCCAGTACTCACTCCCGCTGTTGAATGTTGAGTAACTGCCGCTGCTAAGATAAGAAAAACTTTGTCAGTGATGAAACATCGAGTCACAAAAAAAAATAATGTGCTAGTAAAAACGGTTCCTTACATAACATACCGTTCATGTTTCTAGTCCTATCGGCTTGTTTTAGCGGCAAACAAACGGGACAGTCATTCTTATTGCAATGTTTCCAATGATTAATTATTTGTCTTGATGAGGAGCAGTGTGGTACCGCACAATTCTTGCCAGCCTGTAAGTTGTTCATATTTAGAGACATTCTAACAGGAGAGAAATTTCACACTATGCAGTTTTTATTAACAATACAATACCTGGCATGACATCATGTGGTTGAGAACACCCTTCATAGTCTTGCAGTGCGGAAGCGTGCACTGCCACGTCTCGCCGTTGGATTGGGACTCTCGTCTCTGACACTTGTGTGCGTGTAACAGCAGCACAAGCTGTTGTTGGATAAGTTTCCGTTTCTCCGGGTCGGCGATGGAGCCGGAGGTGGGCGGCTGCGGCGCGGCCGGCGGCTGCGAGGGGACCTGCGTGGCGGCCTGCGGCTGGGACTGGCCGCCCGCGGGCGCGCCCGGGGTCTGCGGCGAGGGCGCGGGCGGCACGGCCTGCGCCGCGCCGCCGCCCGCGTCGGCCGGGGGCCCGAAGCGCACGCCCCCCGGGCCCGCGCCGGCCGCGCGCTGGCCGTGCGGCACGCCGGGCCCCTGCGCCGACTGCGCGTAGGGCGGCTGGTAGGGCGCCAGCGGGTGGCCCCCGCCGCCCGGCGCCGGCATGCGCTGGTGGTGCTGCAGCGCGGTGCGCATGTTGGGCGTGCCCATGACGCCGACGCGCCCGCTCAGTGGTCCGTTTTGCATCGCCTGCAATGTGCCATCGTGTTACTGTCGTCCATGTCATGGAAAGCCATTTCTTGGAGGCTAAGACTATGGTGGTAGACGAATCTCAATTGGATTGCTTCATATTTTATACATATTTTTTACACCAGAACCCATTTTTCTTTCTCAAATTTGGTTAAATAAAAAGGTATTTGGACAACACAACAGTCTGTGTCACTATTTTTTTTTTTTTTTTTTTAATAACCCTGTCTTGGTTTCGCGCAGTCGGGTACAAATAAAAGACTGCGGTTCGAGCATGATCCGACGGTTCCTAGTAAAATGGCAAATAAATACTCGATGTCGGGCGTAGTGGTCAGCAGAGTCTAGGGTTTTGATTCAAAATAATTATCTTTTTCAAAGGGAAATATTTGACTAATCCTCTAAAAACTTTTTGACGTCTTTCTTATGATGTACGCTTTTTTAAATGAATGACCCTCTAAATACTTCTAGGGCTTTTAATGTTGCAACGTTTTTTTAATGAATTACACTCTTTTTTTTTTTGCCTTCATTCACAGTTAGCCATAGTAACTAAGCTAGGGTATCCTGACGAAACAGGTTAAGCCGCGTTGACACAGTCAAAGTACGCTTTGATAAAGTAGAGTTGACCAAGCAGCTTTGATATAAGTTCACTTTGACACCGGTTGACACTAAACATAGGTCACTTAGACCATTTTCTTCATTGTTTAAGCAGTTGAACGCGGTCCTAGTCCACTTTAATTAGACGCCGTCATACAAGTGTGCTTTGATCAGTGTTGCCACGATCAAAAAAACGTCAAAGTTGTCGTCAAATCTACTTTGTCCAAGCGTATTTTGATTAGTGTCAACGCGGCTTTTGGTTAGGTTAGAACAGTGACCAACCAAGCGTGAGCTGAATTTGTCGCAGTAACTAAGCTAGGGCACCCCAACTAAATGAGTTAGGTTAGAACTGTGTCCAACCCCGACATCCAAGTAGATCGCAGTTACTTGAATATTTAATATTATTAGGACCCCAAAATAGGAATTATTTGAGGTTCATAAAAAGAGGCGCAGCGCATTCATTATATTAGATCGAGTATTCAATAATATTTTTAGAAAAGCAAAATGAGAAATATTTTTGGTTCGATTAAATGCAATTTTCAAATGATCAGGATGCAACAAAATCGAATTTGAACTCACTTGGGCATGCGGATGGTGAGGCGGCGTCCCATGATGGTTGGCGCCCATGAGCGTGGGCAACTGTTTGTTCACGCTGTTGATGATCCCGCTCCCGAGCATGCCAGCGCCAGTCATATTGCTATTCGTCACTATCATGTTCCCGCCGACATTAGCCACGTTCATTCCTCCTTGGATAGAACTCATCGGCATTGTGGAATGCAGCTGATTTGGATGACTCGTATTTGGCATTAGTTGTGGGTGCATGCCACCCATGAGGTCCTTTGATACAGACACATTTGGAGGTGACTGTAAGTTCGGACTCTTACTACCTAAATTACTCAATCCTAATGGATTGTTGTGGCCTGCTAAGCCTTTGTTGCCCTGTGAAAAGACCAATACACGACATACACTATTAATATGGCCTTTTAATCAATTGGTTAATTATTATTTCAAACTAGCTTCTGCGCGCGACTTCATCCGCGTGAATTTTCTTGTTCCCCCGACCCACCGCGTCGCATCGCATTGCCCGCCCGCGCTATTTCTTTGATTTCACTTATGAGTTCTTTCCGACTTTTTTTCTTTTTGATCGGCTCCTAAGGGTCATAGCGTGATGTTGAATATCCTATAACCTTCCTCAAGAATTGGGAAAAGCGAAAATAATTTTTCAAATCCGACTGTTTGGTCCAGAGATTAGCGCATTCAAACAAAACAAACAAGCAAACAAACTCTACAGCTTTATTTATTATTAATATAGTTTATATCATCTCCTAAAATCTCAATGCACACAGAAATTAATCATCACCTGCCGAGCCTTTTCCCAACTGTGTTGGGGTCAGCTTCCAGTCTAACCGGATGCAGCTGAATACCAGTATTTTACATGGAGCGACTGCCTATCTGACCACCACAACCCAGTTACTGGGTAATACGATACCCCTTGGTAAGACTGACATAAAGACTGTCAACGATCCACGAATGACAGCCGGGACCAATGGCTTAACATGCTTTCCGAGGCACGGAGGGGTCTTGGTATGTAAAGATGGTTACCCATCCACGGACCAACTGTGGCAAGCGTAGCATAACCCGATCGATCGACACAAGCCACCACGCACACAGAAATTAATATACATTGTGAATTTCAAATTAATCAAAACAATGTTATGATAAATACAAAATAGTACTTATTAAAATGTTTTCTAATTAGGATCTAAAAGCTACCTACTTCATTTGAAACAGAAGGTTCTTAACAACACACCTATAATAAAATAGTAAAGTCAAAAACTGTAAATTGAATATGTTTAAAAAAAAAAATTAAAGGCTGGAGGTGTGGGTGTGTGTGGAACAAGTCTGATGCCAATCAAGTAGTTTTTAGAATTTTTGCCTGTTTCTCTGGATGTATGTTTCTGATTATCGCAAAAGAAGCTGAATGGATTTGGATGAAATTTAGCAAGACAGATTTTAACCTGTGATAACACAAAGTACTTTAATCCCAGTCTTACATTCCCGTGGGATATTTTCCGACATACACGCGGGCGAAACTGCAAGCAAAAACTAGTTAACAATAATAAGTTTAGTTTTATTATTTGCCTACTGTTATATAAAATACAAATTAATTAAAATTAATTAATTAATTATTTTTTATTATTTATTTTTATTTAAAATTAAGTCCGTGTGGATAGTATTTTATTTGAAGCAGCAGTGAAAAAAAATTATTAAGGAAAAAAAACATTGTTAATAATTTTTTGCCTCCATATTTTATATTTTTATTAAGTAGGTACTCTACTACTCTGCACTATCTTAACTTTGTTTGACTACACTAAACTAACAAAATTGGATTTAATTGTCTTATTAACTGAATTTTTAAACTAGATACAAAATTATCTTACTAGATAACTAGGCTAACAGTAACAAAAAACAGAGATAATTTTATGACAGTTCCATCAATCCCAGGTACTCACTTGTTGTATAAGGTGATTGTTGATTTGCCTGTGCATAGCAGCCGTTGGGTCATCCCCGTTGAGCTGTTGCTGTTGGGACATTTGTCCCCCAGGACCTGGACCCTGGGCAGGGGGTTTGGGGCCTGTGACCCCGGGCTGTTCCCCCCAAGCACCTCCCATCAACTCATCTGGGAGGTCCTTTTCAAGGTCGAACATATCAAGGTTAGAGAACCCATCTGCTGAAACAAAAACGTGGTATAAGATCTTAGTAACTTTCGGGTCAAGTTTACCATTTTGAACAAGATGGAAATTCAATAGTTTATTTTTATTTTTTATTCATTCTTATTTCTATCAAACAGATTTAAAATTTAGAGAAAAAATATTTTTACATTTTGTACACATATTTTTTTTTTGGTCTTATTCACATCACTCATAATCTAGTGTATTGTTGTAATTGAGAGTGAAATGTTGGTGTCAAGTGACCAATTTAATAATATATTTGGTTTTATAATAAAATAAAATGGTCTTGAAAAATGAATATTATTATATTGTTATTTATAATTAATTAGTGATAGAATTTGTGACACAAGTCCAGAGGAAATGTTCACATACAACATTTTAATTACTTTATTTTGTATGTCTATATCTATATCTTAATTCAGACTAGCATTTTTCGCTATTGTATGATTTAAATTTTTGGGTTACAGTAAAATGTATGTTTTTTTTTTGTTTTATTTGTTTGGCTATTTTGATATTTTCAATAGTGTATTTCTTATACTTCTAATAATGAATTGGGGAAAATTGTACCATTCTAACACTGTACTAATATACTGAAACAAATTAGCAATTTATTTGGGCTTTCTTTCCGCACATAATGACTGTTTTATTTTAGTGTAAAAAAACCCTTTTTCGTGATTAATTCTTTTTGGTACTTTGATAATTTTAATTGGTATTTCTTATACTTCTAATAATAAATTGGGAAAAATTTTACCATTCAAACACTGTACTAAGATACTAAAACAAATTAGCAATTTATTTGGTCTTTATTCAAAAAAGTTGATTTTTGACAACAATCCTTAATGAAGAAACAGAAAAAAAAAATGTAGTAATGTAAGTTATGTATTTATGACAAAATTAAGACAGAAAAATTATAGCAACAGTACATGAAGTTCAGATAACAAGTATTTACTTATCCAAACTAAAGGTCCAATTTAAAGGTTGAAGTATTTTTATACTAATAAGAACTATTTTTAAAAGTAATGCACTATTGTTTCATTACAATTAAAATACAAAACATATGTTTTATTACAATTCAGAACTGTATCATTGAAAATTCAAGGTAATTTAGTGTGCATATGTTACAATATGAAATTTGGCTATTAGTACATACAATTACTTTTAAATTGTATATGTTTGGTTTTAATATCATGGCCTTGCACTTTATTTTGTCAGCATGCAAAAAAGAGGTTATGTTCTTATCATTTACACAACATTCAATAAAAAATAACATGTGGATACACAATCAAATGTGGGCATTCTATCTACATTTTTTCAGTTTAGAAGAAATAAGTAAGTATGTTATGTTACCAAAACAATGTGGGTCACCAATACTATTTGTATGTCAGGTAATGTTTTTAAAATAATTTAAACATTTTTTAAACTATTTGCCGCTGTTCTTTCTATTATAAATATTTTGTAATATTATGTTTTCCTACAAAATATATTTTCACTAAACTTGCTTGTCTAAGTAAAGAGATGGTAATCTAAAAAACAAGAACTTAATTTAACAACACTAAAATAATATATATTTTGCAAATGTATGTACTCCTTTTAGAAAATCTAATAAATAATTGCTATTTAGTACAAAATGTACACCCTAAAACAATGCCATGAAAGTTGCGTTTTGTTCGTATTATTAAATGAAATAACAGAAACACATTAGAATTTTCTATAATAATGTCACATAATCTAAATTAAAACGAATCTTTTCTCATTTCATGAGTTAATACACAATAATACGACGCAAAACTTGCGAGGCGCTAACAAGAACGAAGGCAAAATGTCAAAAATCAAAGAAAGATAATATGACAGAACACAGTCCCGACACTTTACAAACTCCGTGTAAAACAATAAAATACTCACCCGCGGAGTCCGAGGGACCCTGAAAAGGATCCCGGATCATCTTAGGCCGCTTGTTAGGCGGCTCATCGGCCATGGCTCTGTTTACTAAACGTAAGCCGTCGTGAATATTTCGGCCCGCCGATTTAAAAAACACTTTTATGTCTTTTATCTTCAAGAAATAACATTTTAGAGCGATTTGTCATTCATCATAATGTAATTCACCCACATCGCGATCGTTCGATGTCCTTCGCACCATTGAAGGCACATATTATAATTTCTCACTCAAGTATTCGCCATTACAAAGCTCCGAATCGAAGAGCTACACAGACCCTCTCACCATCTTCCGTCGGAACTAGCACAATAAATGAAAACAATATCACCAGATTTTAGCTACTTTATGGAACTTATTTACGCTATCGAACAACACGATTTCACTTAACACTTTAAAATACACGGAATGGTAAAGTTTATGATAAAATGATGTAAGAAAAAACAGAAAATTTACACGACAAATTCCGAAATTCTTCTCAGTCTCTCCAGCGCAAAATGGCGGCTGTTGATGAAAACTTTTTCTACGCTTGTCAGAAAATGTCGGCCTATATAGAGTATTGGAAAGCGCTCTGATTGGTTCGCGCATACCACGTGACTGCCGGAAATACCGATTTGACGCAGGATCGGTCCGATTATTCTGACGTCAAGGCGTACAAAACCGAACATAACCGAAGAAACCCGAAGATGTTTTTTCCATGTAAAAGCATATTTTACCTAAAAAACTATTCAAGTGACATTATTTAGAGTACAAATGGCTAAATAAAGTTAAGATCTAATTATTCTATGAAATTCATGTAATTTTCATAACGAACACACGATAAAAAAAATTATTTAGATTTACATTTTTGAATATTCCCTCCAAATCGGGAGTGGCCATCATCAATACGACGTGTCTCTAGACTGTCTATGATATAGAGAGACGACCATAAACCAATCCGTTTTACTTTTAATTTTAATTCGAGTTCTAGAACATTGAATATTCAGCGAAATACATTATACAGTTTTCTTTTTTATATTCTTTATTAGTAAACTAGCTTCTGCCCGCGATTTTTCCCGCGTGATTTTTATTGTACCACCGTCCTATCCCATTGCATCGTATCGCCCGACCGGGCTATTACTTCGATTTCGCTTAGTTCTCTTCCTGCTCGGCTCTTAGGGGTCGTAGCGTGATTTAAAAGAGCCCAAAACATTCCTCAAAAATGGGAAATGAATTTTTCAATTTAACTGGTAGTTCCAGGATTACCCCATAACAAATTTATAGTATACAGGGTTACTGGTAACTCGACGTATTCCTTGCACGAAGTCATAGTAAGGTTAAAATGCAACAAATTAAGCCACCAAAGGTTCTACCGAAGTTCAGTAGTTTTTGAGTTAGTTACATTTTCAGTATTTTTATGAAAAATCCTAGATGAAATCATTTAAAAATGATTTACAGCGCGACTGTACTGACATTTAACTTAATATTATAGTTGATGCCGTAGCAGATCTTTGTTCATAATTAAAAGTTCAAAAATGCCAGAAACCTTGGCAAATATCACTAAACAAACATTTATTTTTTTGTGATTTTTGCTGTTACTTCATACAAAATGTTGTCTAGTGAACAAAAAAATGTATAAAAAAATAAAATGAATTGGTTGCAAAAAATGACTTAATTTGTTGCAAAAAATGACTAAATTTGTCCCTACTATGACGTCCTGCAAGGAATACGTCGAGTTACCAGTAACCCTGTAGGTATCAGCAAATTCACTTGAATTTATCTTAGAACTAACTTGAAAAGAATCTGCACCACGTTAAATCTGTTTATAAGTCTAATTTTTCTACAGTATAAATGATTATTAAGTAAATATACAAGCACAGTATATATTATGTACAGTCATCCACATATCAGTGAAAACACTTGCACCGTTGCACTACAAACATTTCCCCTAATATAACGACATAAAGGCGCTGTCAGATTGTAACCATTGTTGTGAAGTTGACTGTACAATTACTGTGCTGAAAAGTGGGTAGGCGCAGTCCAGAAAAAAAGGAATATCTTTTAATATGATAAATCGGAAAGATTAAGAAATAGTCAAAACACATAAAAAAATGTTTCCCGTAGTTTTTTTAATCGTACAATTCTAGGAAATTAATGGATTTCTATTGTTATTTCAACCGATAAAACAAAAGGTGGCGTTTATAGTAGGTAAATAAGTTTTATATTTTTATCCGACTTCAAAATAAGAAGGTGTTGATGCATTCGGCTAGTGGTTATTTTTTTCATGTATGTCCTCCGATTGCTCCTTGATTACTGGGCCGATTTCCATGACAATTTTTCCATTTAGTAGAAGAAGCTCACGTGGTGGTCCTATATAATTTTGTATAAACTTTGCTTCGGTAGTTTTTGAGTTACCTTCAATAATAGGTATTTAAATAGGCTCAGTCGTGAGATGAATTCATACATAAAATCCTCTCCAGATGTTGACATATATTATGATGACTCAATAACACACTTTAAGACCCATATTTTGACGTACATACCTAAGCACGCAACTCACACAATCTAAAGATTGATTTTATTGTATTATTATGGAGGTATTTCTTCTGCAATCTTATAACTTATGTATTTTTTTATATTTCTGTTTATATAGTTGTTACCAATTAATTTTTATGCATTTCGTTTTTACCTGAGGCTATCACTGTATTTGAGAATGTTGGTTAACCTATTATTGGCAACTGTATAAGCTCTCAACTATTATCCACTGTTATTTGATATTTTGTGTACAGAAGCTGTTGCTGTACCTTTATTAATAAATAAATTTAATCCCAATGGCGTATTATAAACGTATTATAACAAGAGCATCATTGTCTAATCCACTTTGTGTATGTTTATGTGTAAAAAAAATCCTGTCACTGCTGTTTACATAACAAAGTAGTGGTACAACTAAAAAGTATTTTCTTTCTAAAAACAAGTTAATAAATCATAACTTAAAAAAAAAAAACTACTACAAAGTGAAAAACAACCATAACAATACCCGTGGCAATTTAGCCAAAATTTACAGTTTTTTCAAGATTGGTAGCTAGATGATAATCTTCTTTACGAAAAAGTTTAATTATAAATTGACGACAGTACCACTCTCAAAAAAATTTACGCTCTGTTATCTTTCTTAGTCACTCAGTTCACTTTTCTCAATTTTTATAGTTATAAATTTATTATGTAGGTATATTATATTTTTGAAGATTTACAGCATGAAAAGCGAAAGAAAATAAGAAAGTAATTTTCTACACTCAAATAGAACAAGATTTTTGTGTACTGTATGGTACATACTAATTCCATAGTTTTTTATTAGTCTATTAGATAGGTGCTGTGTCCCACGCCTGGGCAAAGGCTTCACCTTTTTCTTGCGGCTGGCCGTGTTGGCCCTGGGGGCTAACCACGAGCTTTTATAGCAGGGCAGAAGTTGAACTGCCCTGCTTTTTTGTACTATGACATCTCATTAGCAGGCCTGCAGTAGGCTTGTTGCGTTGACGTTTACGAAACCCGTAACCTTTTTTTTTGTATAGACTTTTCCGGACTTTTTATACCATTAGGCGCTAAATTGACAGCTGCAAAACGCGTACACAGGGGCAAAACGACTATTGAACGGCTGTTTTTTTTTTATATTTATTTATTCAAAATCTGTAAACAATAACAAACATAAAATCTGCCAAACTGCATAACAGTTTGTCGGCAGTTGTTCTCGTCTAGTAACGATTTGATTATTTTTTTGTAACGTCAAAATTAACCACCTTGAAAAAGATAAGATACTATTAGATAAGCTTTTTAAAATTGTTTTGTAATTCGAGGCATAGACTAATATATATAATGATTCGAGGTAAGCTGTTGTGAGGCCCCACCTATTTTTTCGTCGATTTGATGAGGTTGTGAAGTCGTTGTTAAAAAAAAGATAAATAAGTGCCTATACAACACTTTATTATTTCTCAAACCATTCGGATCCAGACTTAACCGGTTTGTCCATATCGGCACCAAGTGGTGCCGGCAATTTCCCCATCAGTTCCTTCGCCAGCAGAATTTAAAATTTCTGCAACCCTTTTCCACATTCGCTTGTTATGCGCCCATGCTTGGGTGGATTTGTTATACCCAACTGCAATTTCTCTATGATTACTTGATTAGATAGGAATTCCCATAGGTGAAGCAGTTGGGTGGGTCATACTAACACGATGACTTGTTCGTGTTTCCCACTATGCCACATTTTGTAAAGTAAGTACACCGTTATGATATTTTCATTTAAGTAAACAAACTTACGACACTGTGAAGAGGATTTACAATAAAAAATTGCAACGAAATATAAAGAACAACTTCCGACAGCCTACTGACCGGACTAACTGAGAAATTAGGAAATGGACAGGGAATGGAAAATCTGTAGAATTAGGTAAAAATCCTTTCTGGGTAAAAATACAAAAATGTATTATTGGCGCCATCGCCACCAACATAGTTGCATGACATATTTTGAACGTGTATGGATATCCCCACAGACCAATTAGCTTCGATTATATATATATATTCAATTATTAGGATATCCCATTGAGCTATAATATAGTTAAAGATTGGATATCCACACACGTTCAAAAACCCTTTGAATCTTTCAAGATATAAAGTTGCTTTGAAGGGAAAATTTAGCTTTTTAGTGCTTTTACTTAATGTATCAAGGTAACTTGTTATACATAATCATAGTTACATATGTATATACCCAAGAAAATAATATTTATGTTATTTTGGAATTAGTTAAAAATTCTTTCTGGGTAAAAATACAAAAAATTATTTGGCGCCACCAACATAGTTGCATGACATATTTTGAACGTGTGTGGCAAAGAGTAAAGTAATTATAGAGAGAGTGTGTGGATATCCCATTGAGATAAGTCAATGGGATATCCACACACGTTCAAAATAATTACTTTGAATCTGTCAAGTTAAAAAGTTGTTTTAAAGGGAAAATTGAGCTTTTGGTGCTTTTAGATAATGCATCAAGGTCACTTGTTATACATAATCATAGTTAAAATGTGTATATACCCAAAAAATAATATTTCTATTATTTTCAAAAAACTGGTAAAGTGAAATTAGAATTAGATTTACGTTTTTGAAAAGACAATGATATTACAGCAGGCCACAGACAATCATTATTACCATTCAACTTCGTTCAATAGTCGTTAGTACGATTTTATTTCAAAGCAATACACAAGCAGGCCTTTTTTTTTTTTTTTTTGTGGGTGGGAAATCATCAAATAACTTCTCCCGCTCTGGGCAGAGCAGGAGGGCGTGTCAGACTCTTACTGACTAAAACCCACCCGTGTTCCTTCAGTTGCCTGTGCCAGGGGCCACGGTAACCCTCTTGGACTTTTCCGCAACCCTAGCAGGCATCGGTCCTAGCAAACCCCGTCATTGGTGCTGACATCTCTTTGAGGCGCGCCTGGAACACAACGCGCCGTCGTCGACCCGGGCCTGGTCCTTATCGAACGGTGAGCTGCCCATTGCTCGCCGTTCGCAAGCCCGCGCCTACGGTGGCCGGGAATCGGCCTGCGATTCCCGACGCCCAGGGCGTCTCCTGCGGCGGCTAGGGGCGTGAGGGCGCAAATTTTGCCTGTCCCTCACGCGTTCCGCCTCCTCCTTCGCGAACATTACTGCTTCGCAGAAGGAGGTGACGGCTTCCCAAGCCCTCTCGCTCCGTACCATGGCCTGGACCAAGGCCGGACGCGAGAGATCGCCACCGCCAATCGCCTCCACGAGGACACGGCGGTGCTCCGCCCAAGCCGGGCAGACCTCCACCGTATGCTCCACCGTGTCCTCCGGGCGATCCACACAATGGTGACACCCGGGCGTTTCCTCCCGCCTTATCCGGAACAGGAACCTCCCGAAACAACCGTGTCCGGTGAGGACCTGCGTCAGGCGGAAGGTGAGGACGCCGTGGCGCCTCTCAAGCCACTCCTCAATGAGGGGACTTATCGCCGCAATTGTGGCGTGCCCAGACACAAGCAGGCCTGCTTTTGAACTGACTGGAAATTGAATGTTTTCTTAGAAGCTCATAGTACATAAGTATATATATGTATATATATCATATATTATTTGTAAGCATGATGTAAGCCCTCCGCACACGCTGTCAGATTTTTGATAGAACCATGGATACAACAACATAGCTTTTTTATATCTTATCTGTGATATTTTCATAAAAGGATACGGATCTTCTTTGATACGGATATACCCACAGAGCACCTTATAATACTGGATATACCATAATTTGCCAATCGATAAATTATTGGAGGGAAATAGAAATAGCAGTTTACTTTAGTTTTTAAAATAGTTGAAATAAGTATCATAATCGATCGATAAAAAAACCATATTCAGATTACCTGGAGTGTAGACATATTTTAAAAAAATAATCCCATATCACCTTCCATCTTTGGTTTGGTATTTGATACTATGTACATATTTAATTTTAAATAATTTACGAAGGTTGTTTTGTTTTTAAGAGAGTCATGTATACCTGTAATTAGTATAGAATCCATTCCTGTTAACTTTTCATAGTTGTGTAATGTAGGTATATGCTGTTGGCGTAGCTTCATATATTTTAATAAATGATTTATTTCTTTATGTAGGTTTGTACAAACACTTTTACACGTCAATCTGAATATTTTAAAAACAAGATGAGGTCGGCGTTTCCCATCTGACTACTCTGAGAAGAAAGGCCGAAACAAACTCGGAGGTCAGTCTTTTTTAAAGTCCAGACATAATCTTGGTCAGATCATGTAGATTGGTGTCTGAAACGGTCTTTTGAGGAAAAACCATACAGATTGAGCGGACCCGTCCACTCAGTGCGCGCATTTGTCAGTAATCGTGCAGCTCAACTCGGAACAGAATACTTAAATAAAAGTTTAAGTTATCTGCCATGGTTATCCATACTTTTACAAAGTTAAAAGTGCCATCGCTAAGAAGGTGCAGAAATAAAACTGGTCATTATTGTATCAACAATTTTCAACTACTTTATTCAAGATTAATTTGACTATTTAGATTTACATTTCTTTCAGAGGTCTTATACCCAAAATCTCTAATCCGGTTTTAACAACTGTTCTAGCACAATGGAAAACAAGTAATCTTTGTGCAGCTAAATCTGGGCTGACATCCTTGACTCTTACTTCATTAAACATTCTGTTGACATGTCTTGCTAGACGGAATAAATAATTAACTAGAATACAAGCTTCATATTCTTCTAACGACTTTTGCATAGTGCTTTCAAATCTAGCTAATTCTGCAATAACATCGCCTATTACTTCTTCAGACAAGTGATTAGGGTGACACATGTCGGGTAAAGACACACCGCAGTTCTGTTCTAGGCTCCAAAGTCGGCAATGAAGATACTGCAGTTTGATAGCACTGTCGCCTTCAGTTTGGAGTGCTCTGTCCCAACTAAATGTGTAGTCTTTTTGCCTTCTCTGCTTCAAATCATTGATTAAAACTGCGGAAGTGCCCAATATGTCACACGTCTCTTCGTTCATTGCTCCAGTTCTGGTATCTGCAAAAGAGAAATTAATTGTAGGATAAAGATAGATAAATCAATTAAACAAAACAGAAAGTTATTAACAAATTAAAGTGTAAAATATCATGCCTCCCATGGTGTTGGATAGTCAACCTCATATATTTTGTAATTGAAAGAATCATACTGAAATCAGTAATCATCTGTGTAAGACAAATTATGCCTGTTGCTGTATCATGCACATAGTATTTACCGTAAAGGTGAGACACACAAAATGGAAATGATGTATATAAATATGACATTACTCTTTGATAGGAGTTGCTTATCATGAATTTTCCTCTTGGCTTCATCCAGGATATCATTCAAGAATACTACATTTCCCGTTCTGGTGCTCATCCCTTTTAGTCTTCCAAACTTGATGTGTTCACAGCCATTGGCACATTTCTGATTAATTTGTTTAAGAACTTCAAACAAAGCTGCAAAATGATCTGTCTGAGCATTATCAACTACATATAGCATTTTGTCAAATGCATATTTCTTGTATCTGTCCAACAAAGCAGCAATGTCTCTAGATAGATATAGAGTTGAATTATCACTTTTCAATACAGTCACATCTTTATTATTTATCTTTGTAATTTTCCTTCCCAATTCATCAGTTTGAATAATGTTCTGTTTTTCTAATAAATCCATTACAGGTTTAATGGCACCACCATTGTAATCTGATTCCCAGTGGTATGCATCAAACTGTATTCCTAACCTTTGATATACTTTTTCCAATTCCTGTACAGTTACTTCACGGATATTTTTCCAGTTTTCTAAACTCATTCTGCCTTGTTCAATATCTGAAAAGTATTTTCTGGCTTCTTCTTGTACTCTGTCATCTTTTGAGGATAGTTTGTTAGCATAGACATAAACATCATACAAAGTTTTGATTGGATCATTCTGCAAATCCTTTACATCAATATTCTTTGATTTTAGACCATATTGCAGCAACCCAAACTGTGTGCCCCAGTCTCCTAAGTAATTAAGTCTAGTAACTTTATTGTCAAAGTATGTATTTATATTTGCAATAAAGTTTCCTATAATCGTAGATCTTAAATGACCAGCGTGGAAAGGTTTAGCAATATTTGGTGAACTGAAGTCTATTACTATTTTCTTTGGTTTCACTTGCACTCTTGGCTCGGGTGACTTAATACTTTCTAGTATACTTTGTATAAATCTATCTCTTCCTACATGAAAAGATAGGTCATTACTTTTGTTTAGATTTTGTCCAGTATCCTCGTAACTTGGGCCTGTTTTATTTAGAATACTAACAGCGTATTTATTTTCATTGTGTTTATAAAAAATGTTGACTATTTTCAGGTTTCTTATGACACTGCCTCCATCGACATTGCGTGGAAGTATCTGCAATAAACAAAGGAGTAATGGACTATGCGTATTTGCTGTGCTTTCAGTTAAATAGATAATATTATTAATAGATTTCTTCTATCTTAAGTCATAAATGTAGTTAAGACAAAGAAACAAACCTTGTCAAGTAACATTATTTTGGGTTTCATTCCGGTTTGAAGTTTAACTAAGGTTAGTAATTACAGTGCAGCTGTACTGTACAATAGAAAGTGGTAGTTTTAATACTTTTAATTTATTTTATTTTAGAAAGTTGATATACGTACGTCTACCAGTGACATTTAGGGAGCGTTCCGAGTTGCGCTGTCCAGTTTATAGTAGTACTCTGTGTGCGCTGTCATCGATTTGAGCGCGCTAACACCCGTACCGAATTAGCGTGAGCGTGATAATGATGTTCCGTGAATCGTCGTATATGACGTCATGACATGCGCCATTTTGCGATAATACCGACCATGCCCTAAATTAATATAAAAGAAAGAAAGAAAATGCGTTTATTTGCGGTAAACATGACGCAAAATATATTACAAAAAATATGAAAAGGTTGGGGGAAACATGCGTCACATCCACGCAAAACGGCTATCGCTCAGCATTATGCCGCGACCCTATGCAAGACAGAGCCCCAGCGCTGGTTTTCAGCGACAGCGCATCACCGTGAGCGCTGTCAAAAATCACAGTTGAGCGTTTTGTTTCGAGTCTCATCATATCTTTAAACTAAAGCGGCATTTTCAAAATTGTTCTGTAAAAACCATGACGTAATAGAATACCTGAAATGAGTTTTAAACTCATGCACATTATGTTTAATTATAGTTGCATCTAGGTTATTTGTAATTCTTGGTAACAATTAAGAGGGTAATTGTATTTAACATAGCCAATAATATTGACATACATAGGTATACATATTGTACACCCATGGGTATGTTACAGTGATACAATAATGCTAAGTGTAAGAACTGTCTTTTCACATGTGACAAACAATAAACAAATGAATATGAACATGGTATTTTTCTTTGGGGTACCTAAATCTTTACCGGGAACATGGAAATAGGCTAATATAAGCACTTCATCATCCGTTTCGTCCCTGGATGAATCGTTGTTCTCAAACTCAAAATCTGAATTATCAGAGTCGATAGAGTAATCCAACAAAATAGAAGTGCCAATGCGTTGAACTTCCATTTGCAGAAGAATATCAAATCGGTCTTTTTTGTGCAAAGTTTGAGGTTGACGTTAAGCGACCACACTGTGAGAGTTTATATGTATTAGTCTATGACTGTGAGCGTGTTCACGAGCGTTCCGAATTGATGACAGTTTTTAGCTGTCATAATCATGATGTCTAATACGGAACGCAAAATGTCTATGTGATCGCTGTGAGCGATTATGGTCTAATTCGGAATTACCAAGAATTACAAATAACATAGATGCAACAATAATTAAACAATGCGCATGAGTTCAAACTCATTTCAGGTATTCTGTTACGTCTTGGATTTTACAGCATATTTCGAAAATGCCACTTTAGTTTACCATCATTTTTGACAGCGCTCACGGTGATATTATTATATGTGGTGGTATATACGGTGGTTATATTATTTAGTCACTAAAAGGAACCGTTTCATATGTAAAAATAAGGAAAAAAATTTGACGATTTAAAAAAAAATAGCAGTGATAACCGTTATTATGACATGTCAAAAGATCATAAATGTTTAGTACTATAACCATAAGGATAATACGGTAAGTAAGTAAGTACTGTAAGGATATTACGGTTGTCCTTGCTGTTTGCGAGATAATTAACTTTTTCATACTAGCTTCATACAAATTTTTCGTAAAAAAATTATAATTCCTTCGTTTTTGTCTAGAATTAACTCGGGTGTCATTTTTGAATATAGTAACAACTAATTGAAGCAATATCCGGCAAAAAATCCGGCACTTACAGATAGAAATCCCTAAGTCTATGAAAGCTGATTTTCAGCCCACCGTGCGTTAGCACGCTCAAATCAATTACAGCGCAACTCGGAACGCAGCCTTAGTTTGACACAAGTAATGTTGCCACTTGCCATCTTTCCACTGACATTTGTCATAAGTAAAAAAAGATATTATTTTTTAGTTGTACTACCTACCCCACACACATTCATGCATCATTGCTTACTACGTGAAGATAATATTATCAACATAGATGAACTAGATTAAAAACCTATTATTGAATCAAAGTTAGTAAAATTTATAGCGCGCGGGTGTCTTTTACTAAATGTAAAAAATAATCTCGTCAATTGGCCTCGTAATCACTGAGAAATCGGTATCATACATGAAATAAAGCTCGTTGAATGCATAACGTCCTCATTTATTGAAGTTGGTTAAAGTTTTACATGGTGGCATTGTCAAATAGAAAAACAATGAATGACATAATCGAAAATTTTCGCAACCTCCCAGCCTCCCCACCTCATAGGTTTTTCTCATTTATAAGGCCTGTGTTGTTCAGTCATGTGTATGCATAATATAATATTACGTCTTTATCTCTATATTTTAACAGCACTTTCCTTCTACATACTACAAATAACTAAGTACTACAAAGAGATTAAATTTTGCTAGTATAATTTAATGTCTTTGAAGTACTATTACTACAAAATAGCAGGTCGACTATTATTTGTCTGAATTTGACATTATATTGGCAACCCTAAAGTTAATAAATAAAATAAATAATAGCAACTATTTATTTTAATTTGAATTTAAGCAATTTTATATTTATAATATTCCAAAAACACAAAAATGGGCAGTAAAAATATTTATGGGAAAAAAACAAAACTATGAAACAATCTTAATTTGATCAGAAATTCAGAAACGTTAATTTTGGTTATAGTTTCGTTAGTTGCCAAGCAACGAAATAATACAAAATACAAACAAGTCGACAACAAAAATATAGTTTTGTCGAACACCCATGAAAATTACAATAGTAATTTCATAACTGAACAAGTGGCTTTAAACTCCATCAAGTTAAATGCGTTGTTTGGAGGATAAAAAAAACTGCACAGAATGACTACCCCTAAAGTAAGTACCTACTCATTTCTAATAAGATCAGCTGTGCTGCACACCAAATTAACTGTGAAAAATTGTTGAGATAATATTATCAACCGCTCTCAGAAGAATTTCATATTGTCCACATGTTTATTGCGGAAATATTCCTAGGGTTGGTAACTCTTCACTATTCTCTTGCCCTTGTCCCAATTTAATTGTGTTCTTCGCAGCATGTCTTCATCTTACAGACTTCCCTATCACTCGTCATATCTCTAGTCACTCTCTTTCTAGCCAATTCGTTGCTGTCTTGTTTTCGCTATTACATAATAATTAATATAATTTAACATTTTCCAAAATCTTTCCAGTTGCTTTATACAATAGAACAGCCCCATGGGATGGGTGAACTGTATTTCCTGTGGCAGAAGGGAGAGTCACACTCATTGCTGGCCACAACTGGAACAGATGCTACGGTGGCCATACATGACAGAACTGGCCAGCTCATGGAAAGAATGAAGCTGCAAGGGTGAGATTTAAATTATAAATTGAATACAAACTTGACTCTACTTTGTTTATTCTTGATAATGAGATCTTGCTTGTTCAAATAATTTATTTCAGCAGATAAGTAAATCTAAAGTCAAAAACCATATTTCTTTTTCAAAGTTTTTTTTTCTAATTTTAACTTAATTCTTGAATATCTTCATAATTTGATACTGCACCTCAAATACAGTCTTATACAATTTTTTTCTCAGTGTAAGTTCAAGTTTAAGCTTGGAAAGAATAACAAGTTCCTCACTGCCAATAATGGTTAGAAATAGTGAATTATAAACTGTTTCAGTCTGTGCGCTGGCATGGAATGGGACCAGGACGGTGACTACTTAGCAATCATTACTCCTAACAGTAACACTGTATTGTTATGGGAATGTCATGCTAACAAGCGTGTTAACATAGAGACAGGGCTTCGTGAGCCACCATCATGCATCGCATGGGCGTACGGAGAGCCTTTGTTAGCCGTTGGAACACAGAAAGGAAATCTGGCGCTCTATAACCATCATACAACTAAGTATGTATATTTTTGTCTATAAAATAGTAATATACAGGTCTACTTACCAGAGTCTGGATTTGTGCTCTATTGATGCCAATATAGGTTTGCCTTACAAGGCTTAAACATTACCGGCGAAATGTGGTACATGTCTGCCTTCTTCTAAGCAGAATATACTCCTTTCGTATTATCTTAAAAATAAATGCTTGTATATGCTGACAAGAAGTGCCTTGTCAGCATACAGCGTTTATTGAAATTCAAAATTTGTAGATGTATCAGTTTCTAGTCACAATATTATATTTTTAGTCACAATATTTTCATAAGAAAGCCTCAAATAATAATAATAAAATCATTATTGTCATAAATATGAGTACATTAAATTTAAAGTGAAGCCCTGACTTCTGCGTTAGGTAAAAATACCTATGTTACAAGAGCCAGTGTCTTCTCCTAATCAGGTTTTGCAAGACTTGATTTAAACTACCCTTTTACTGTTAATTTTCAGGAGAATACCAATAATAGGTAAACACACAAAGAAAATCACATGTGCAGAATGGAACAAGGACAGTATTCTAGTGTTAGCTTCAGAAGACAAGAGTTTGTCTATCAACAACTCAGACGGTGACACGTTGAGGATGATATCGCTCAGGGATGCACCCAATGATCTGCAGTTCTCTGAGATGAAGACTGATCAGAGAGTGGCAGGGGAGAATACGGTAAGTTTTTGCCTTTTAGAATATAATAAATATGTTTTATTCTTCAGAAAGGCTTCAGAAATTGTTACCCAGTCTGTTCAAGTAAATCTTCAGATAAATCTTATCTTTTTATAACTATTTGTTTGGCCAATCAATAAAACTTGAATGTCAAAGTTGACAGAGGCTTGAGGCAGATTTTAAGGCAAATACAATTGAATTGGGGCTCACAGAAATAGATTAAATATTTTATATTAATCTGAGAAAAAACAGCAGGGTCACAGATATACTTAGATTAAATATTTTATATCATTTTTATTCTGAGAATAAACTGTGCTTGCATTGTCCTAGAGCACTTTTAACTAGCTTCGATTCTCAAATGTTAGCTCTCAATATAAATCTAATTTCTCCTTTTCAGATAAGTTTAGTAGTCGGCAAAAGAACACTATACCTATACAACCTCTTGAACCCAGAGAACCCAATAGAGCTAGCATTTCAACAGCGCTACGGCTCCATAGTCTCATACAAATGGTATGGAGATGGCTACATTCTCATAGGATTCAGTGCTGGGTTTATCATAGCCATATCTACCCATATCAAGGAGGTTGGCGAAGAGTTGTTTCAAGTAAAGAATCATAAGGAGAGCCTCACTGATGTGGCAGTTTGTAATGGGCTAGCAGCTTCATGTGGAGATGGACAGTGAGTTGACAAGAATTATGTTATTCCTTCATTGAAAAAGGGTTTTATTTTGGTTTTACTAACATCAAAAGGAGGAGATTTTCATCTGTATTGAAATAAATACCCGATTGAAGAAAGTCAGATTATTTTTTGTGCTTTGTTATTAGCTATGAGTTTGAGTTTGACTATACTTTACCATAGGTTTATCTATGACTGCTGGGTTATCCTTCAACCAAATTGTCTCGTAGTTAAATGGTGGACCTATAATAATCAACAAGTTGCCGGGTCTTTTTCCATTGTACAATTCATTGGAGCCCTTGCTTTGTTATTCTTTTCAACGAAATTCTATTCAATCGCAATCCGTCTTCTATTCCAGACTAAAACTGATCGCAATATGGAATAATGGCGAGGTATCTGGCTCAGTAATGCCTACAGGTGGCGCCGAGCGTTGCGAGTGGAGTTCAGACGGACGTCTGCTCGCGACGGCCGGTCGGGCGTACCTGAACGTCTACGTGACTGCCCTACCGCCATTGTATGCGGCGTACGGCACCAGGGTCATCACGCTCACTAGCCTCACTGAAGCGACTGTGTATCAGTGTATTGCTGTTGGAGATGAGCCGGAACCTGTTAATAAATGTAAGTTGACACAGCCCTGTTGAACTTGGCCGTCGAAAAATAAACAAGCATACACTGCTGGGACACAGGCATTCTCTCTGTGAGAGGGAGTGCATGGGCCGGC
Organism: Brachylomia viminalis; assembly: GCA_937001585.2. Taxonomy (NCBI): domain Eukaryota; kingdom Metazoa; phylum Arthropoda; class Insecta; order Lepidoptera; family Noctuidae; genus Brachylomia; species Brachylomia viminalis. The sequence continues at coordinate 21,508,952 of OW443299.2, forward strand.
CACCACGCGGGTCCAGTGTGGGTTGGTGGATGTCACATGTCGTCGACTTTTTTGGTTCTAGGACGTGCCGGTTTCCTCTCGATGTTTTTTTTTCACCGTTTTGAGAGCATTGGTGATGAAATAAAATACACAAAGTAAAGAGCCTACCTGGGTTCGAACTCACGATCTACAACTCATAAGTCAGGCCGATACCATTGGGCCACCACTGCTCTCGCTTACATAAGCTTTGCTGTACTAAAATGACTTAGTATCAGTGTGGTGTACTTAGCGGTAGTTTTTTTTTGGCTTCAATTTCTGATACTGTTTATTTATATTTATATATTATTCTTTATTGTACACTACAAAAAACATAACAACAAAAATTAAATTGAACACTACTTAATATACAATGGGCGGCCTTATCGCTTTCTGCGATCTCTTCCACACAGTTCTTTCACATGTAATTCAAATAATAATGTTTCCTAAGGCGGTTTGTATTCACATATATCTAGTAGAATCTATAGAATGGCTGTCTTCGAAATTCCCAGCGGAACCAACAGCCCTGGCCACGTACACGCTACCCACGGAGCCCAGCGTGCTAGCTCTGGGCGGTTCGCACGTGTGCTGCGCCAGTGGCGCGCTGGCGTGGTTCTACCCGCTGGCGGGCGGAGCCGCGCTGCGCAGGCAGTACCCGGCGCCTGTGGACGTCATCACGCTGGCCGGGGAGTACGCTGCTGCGCTGTTTCAGGGACGGGCTATGTTGCATGCGGTAGGTATAGACAGAAGTCTTTTAAGGGGTCCGTACCCAAAGAGTGCCAGCGGAACCCTATTATTAAGCCTCCGCTGTCCGTCTGTCTGTCAGCGGGCTGTATCTCATGAACCGTAATAGATAGACAGATATTTCTCTTGGCGCTATAACAAAAAAAAAAGAAGTTAAAAATGAAAGGGTCCCCATACAAGAAAGGTGTTTAAAAAAATGTGTAGTATTAAATATTGTACGATGGTACGGAAAGAGTCCGCCTCGCATTTGGCCGGTTTTCTTTGTTATGCGTTATTAGCGGCCCATCTGATGGTAAGTCATCACCGCCGCCATTAGACATCCGAAGTCCACTATAAGAGGATGAGGACTTTCAGTTCTAATAATAATATCGTTTATTTCGGAAATCAGGTTCCATTTTGTTAGTATTACAGTCTTAAAAATAATGTTAGTACGTAAAATATTAAACTAATCGGGCATGAAAGGAGAACCACTCATCTCCTGTTGCAAAGAGAGTGCCACCCCATCCACGCCTGCAGAGGCGTGGATGGGGTGATCCGCATCCGACTCAACAATGAAGCGCAGCGCGTGCGCATCACAGCGAAGAAATCCTGTGTGCGCGCTTCTGCGAACATTCCCAGCATTCCCCTGAAGGTGTTGTTATATTGGACGCGAAGGGCACTGTACGCGCGATGCGTGTAATTCACCCAAAGCCCGCACGTGTACAGTGTCTGGCAGTACGACTTGAATAAAGTAATTTTTACGTCTCTTGTACAACGTGCGAACCTACGAGCGAGCATATTACACCGCACGGACAGCGCCCTTCGTTCCCTCTCAATGTCCATATCATCCGATGAGTCATCGGTGACCCAGTGACCAAGATATTTAATCTTACTCACCTGTGAAAGTGGTGTGCCGCAAAGAGTGATCACGGGCGCACGATATTGTTTTTTTCCAGCCATAAATATCATAAATACACTTTTTTTGGCGTTATATCTCAGCCCATGAGCCTCCGAATACGCCTCACAAATATTCAAAAGGCACCTTAAAGCTCTGACTGAGGGACTCAACAGCACCATATCGTCAGCGTAACTTATGTTATTTATGCATGTTCCGTCTATCGAGCATCCGAAACCGGTGCCGCTGAGCTCCTCAATCAGACCATCAATATACAGGTTGAAGAGGCGTGGTGAGCTCAACCCCCCTTGCCTCACCCCACACCGCAACCTGTACACTTCAGATAAAGTGCCTGCCCATCGAACAGTATTCTCTTGACAACTTGCTAACATTAAAATCAATATTTCGGAGAACGGATGGACGGCTCGGTGCAGTACAGCTAAATTAACTGAATCTTTCACTGGATACAAAGCAAAAACATTCGGTTTTTAGTTATTTACTTGGAGAACCAGAGCTTATCCAACAATTTATAATAGCTGACAAAAGTTACACTCTAAACCTTTTCACACACAGATCGATCAAGTGGACCCGGCACAGCCGGAGAAGGAAGCCATATTGTTTCCTGAACCCCACATGCAGGGAGCTAAGATTGTCGATATTCACCTCACTAGCGACTTCTTCATATTCGTCACTGATGTAAGTACCATCTAATTTTCATTGGTTAGTCCTCAGTCCTGAGTACTGTCAAGTATTATAATTGGTTTTAATCCATATTTTCCTAAAATAATCTCGACATCTAGTTTGCAAGATGCACTCAAGTCCCAACAATAGGTAAATACTAATTACTAAATAATAACTGAAGTATCTTATCGCAGATCCATTCAGTGGCGGATACAGAAAAACTCAAGGGGGCGTGCTAAAACACACCTTGAGCTATAAGTGTCATAACTAATAACATAATCAAGTCACTTGCAAATTTTACTAAAACTGTTTAAACACATACAAGACAACACCATTTTAACAACTGATATTTATGATGTAACAATTTGAGTTCTTTTCTATTAACGATGCATTCCATTCGCTTATTCTTCCTGGCAAATTGGTTAAGAGGGGTGCTAATAAAAATGTGCGTAGATGCATGATTTCCTCGTTAAAATTTAATACTAATCGATGTTTGGGATCTTCGATCAATAATAGTACTAGATACACAATCCCATACAAAAGTTCACTTTAAAACTGTCACAAATTGTGTTTACGTATTTCTAGTTGAAATAAATAATACATTAATGTAAATTCAACCTTAAATGCAATGCTTAAAGCTGTATTCACAAAGCTATTTACACAAAGCAATACATTTTTACTACCGAAGCTCGCTGGTCAACATACATAATAACAAATTTAACCTTACACACATGTTCTATGTTCTGGGTTTGGTTTCCGCACTTAGTCCTTCAGTGGACCATTGTGCGTGAGCCATGTCGGCCGTCGGTGGTTATTCCAACCAGCCCACCTCCCTCCAGAAGCTGATTAGGTCTCCTAGTCTATTAAGAACATCTGTGTAAGATCTGGGTGTCCCGAGGGTTTTTGACCTAATTTGGGCGACGCCTGTGCACTCAAAGAGCACATGCGCGACAGTTTCGTCAGCCTCCATGCAAGCCCTGCATAGAGGACTGTCCGTTATGCCTATTGTGTGAAAGTGTTTGTTTAGCGAGCAGTGTCCCGTGATGGTCCCCGTCACCAGGCGCATGCCTTTCCTGTCCAGGCGTAGCAACCGCCTGGTTAGCTTGCCGTCTAGTGATGGCATGGCTTCCTTGGATTGCCTGCAGCCCGGTGACGACGCCCACCAGCTCTCTGCTTGTGTGTGGGTGTACTCCTGTAGCCACCTGCGTAGTTGGTTGAAGGGGATGGGCACGATAGGTTCCGGTCCACAGACCGACGTGCTGGATGCCCTCCTGGCCAGTTCATCGGCTGCGTCGTTACCTAGCGATCCACTGTGTCCTTTTATCCATTGTAGCGTCACTGTATTGCGGTTTGATACGGTTACCCGTTCAAGCGCATTGTGACATTCTAGTATTAGATTCGAAGTAATGCATTTTTTCCCTAGGGATTGGAGGACTGAGGCGCTGTCAGAGAGTATGCAGATTCGGGTATCCGCAACTCTTCTGGCTGCTATGGCATAAGCTGCCTGTATTATGCCCACACACTCCGCCTGATAGATGTTGAGCATTCTCAGGGGTCTGGATATTTTTATGTTGAGGTCGTGTGAGAAAACTCCGACTCCAGTTCCGCAGTCGGTTTTTGATCCATCGGTGTAAATTCTCAGTTCCTTTAGGCCTGAATGGTCGTACTGTTCCTCTTCAAGCACTATGCTGTAGTGCTTTTGAAAGCAGTATTGTTTCAGGGCCTTGTCGCAGGGTGATGCCACCATCGGCTGACGCCTGATCGCCTCTTCCCTCAAACGTTTGTGCTTGACCCTGGAGTCGTTGCTCAGGGTTCCTGCTATATGTAGCCTAAAGGTAGCCAGGGTCGCCTCCTCCCTCACAGTGAGGTGTAGGGGCGGTAGCCCAAGCATAGCCTGTAGGGCAGCGGTGGGTGCAGTTCTCATGCAGCTGGTGATCGCCGCACACGCGAGCCGCTGCAGCTTTTCGAGGTCTCTTTGGGCTGTGCTCAGTTCTGTTCTGGGCCACCAGACTACTGAGCCATACGTAATGATTGGTCGGATGACTGTGGTGTGTGAGGCCAGTGGGTAACCCGTGGGCTAATCCCCCAATTCTTGCCAAGCAATCGCTTGCACTGCCACAAGGATATACTGGCCTTCGTGGTGATGTAGTTGGTGTGTTTTGCCCAATTCAGCTGTTTGTCCAAAAAGATGCCCAGGTATTTGGTTTCAGTTGATAGGCTTAGGGTGGTACCAAAGAGACGTGGTAGTGGTACTGTCGTTAATTTCCTCTTTTTTGTGAAGAGAATCAACTCGGTTTTTGTGGGGTTCACTGAGAGTAGGTGTTTGCCGCACCAATTCTCCACTATCTTCAGGGCCTGGCGCATTAGATTGCACAAGGTGTTTTCATGGGCGCCATTTATTATTATGGTTAAGTCGTCGGCGTAGCCTACGGTGAAGTAACCTTTGTCGTTGAGTTCTTTTATTAAGTTGTCTACGACCAGGTTCCATAGGAGCGGTGATAGGACGCCCCCTTGCGGGCAGCCCTTCGCTACAATGGCCCTTGTGGTGTCATTTAGAGCTTGTCCAGATGACGCGATTTACGCGCGATCCGAGTCGCGCGAGTGAATGTTATGTTGCGTCCAGATGACGCGTCTCTCGCGCGAGCATTATAGGTACGGATTCAGTTCAGTCGGCAACATGATGCAGTCCGGAGCTGTTGTGCACGACTGTGATGTGCACGACTGTGATTTTACGAAAGAAATAGAGTTGTGGCTTGCTTACCGTCGATGGAAACAACGCAAACAAAGAGAAAAACGGCAGTACAGAGTGCATCCCATTCTACATGATAGGATGACACAAAGTATGTTTATAACATTATATCCAAAGCTTCGAGAACACAACAAAAAGTTTTTCAACTACTTTCGGATGTCAGTACAGTCTTTTGATGAGTTGCTTGAAATTGTAAAGGAAGATTTATCTCCATGTGAAAATTATGTAGTACGGGATGTTGTTTCCGCAGAAGAAAAGCTCGTGATCACTCTAAGGTTAGTAATAAGGTATAAGTATATTAATGTATTTATAGGTTGGTATTTTAAATGACAGGATACAATCAAATTATCATCACTTAATAGTATTTATTTATTTGATGTGTTATAACCATGTTGATTAGAAATCGATGGTGATACAGGATCATATTGCAAATTGTCTGAAAAATATTGTTGCCGTTGTGTGGTTGCAGTGAAATCTTGAAATGGGGCTGTTGGGTGGCGAGGTTGTTGATTTCGTGTATTATATTGTGTGTAGCCATGCTGTGTCATATATTCAGAATATGTTGAAGGGATATGATGATGAAGTTGTTGACCTTTTTGAATAACATTCATTATTTCAATTTTTACTTTAAGTCGATTGACCTCAGGTATTTTCTGAAGTTCCTTGTGCAATGACAAACAAAACAGTTTATCGTCATCAGACTCCGTTAGTGCTGATTGTTTGCGGCTGATTCTTGGATGCTGATCCAATATTTTTTTTAATAATGGAAATAAATTCCGCATCTGCAGCACTAATTTTTTTCTTTTTTGGCTGAGAGCTTGGTGGTCTCATCACATCTTCACCGTCTCCTGAAAAATCTTGTTCAGCATCAGGTGGCACATCAGACTTTTTCATGTTGCTGTCAGTTATTTTATTTCGTACGGACCGTTCTATGAACATCAACCGATTAAAATAAATGTAAGAATTTTTGCTGGAGGCTCCAGAACCAGATGGTTTATTTTTATTCTTCTTCATTTCTCGAACAAACGAATCTCGCAACCCTTTCCACTTTTTTTGGAGTTTGTCGCCTGAAACCAATAAAAATCAATAGCTAATAATTTTTTCCACATTTAATAGTTTACTGATAAGGAATTCATTTAAGTTTAATTTTGTTTCAGATATTTAGCTACCGGCTGTTATTTTGCAGACCTGCATTATGCTTATAGATTGGGAAAGTCGACAGTAATAGAAATAGTGCAGAAATCATGTGACGTCATTTGGAAGAAATTAAAAAATATAGTGATGCAAGAACCTACTAAAGAAAAATTCGAAGAAATTTCAAAAGGATTTGAAAAATACACAAATTTTCCGAATTGTATTGGCGCCATTGATGGCAAGCATATTCGTATCATAAAACCAGTCGAATCTGGGTCGCTTTACTACAATTATAAGAATTTTCATTCTACTGTTTTGTTAGCTGGATGTGATGCAAATTATTGTTTTATCTCAGTAGATATTGGAGCATATGGCAAGAGTAACGACTTGACGATTTTTAAGAACTCAGTGTTTTATAAAAAACTGGTGGAAAAGAGTTTAAATATTCCAGACCCAAAACCAATATCGATGATAGATACAACCCCTTTACCTCATGTAATTGTAGGTGATGAGGCGTTTAGTCTGATGGAAAATGTAATGCGGCCCTACTGTGGAAAATCGCTGACAAATAAAAAAAGAATTTTCAATTATCGTTTATCCAGAGCACGACGCTATATTGAATGTTGTTTTGGCATTTTGGTTAATAAATGGCGAATATTTCACAGACCACTGAATGTGCACATCGATTTTGCGGAAAAAATAATTAAAGCTTGCTGTGTTCTTCACAACTACGTGAGATTAAGAGATGGTTATAGGTTTGACAACACTTTGTACAATACATCACTTAATAGTTTGTCCACGGAAACAGTAAGACCTAGTGCAAGGTCCCGCAATAAAAGAGATAGATTCGCTGATTATTTTGTTAATGAGGGATCACTGCCATGGCAAAACAAAATGATATAATTATTTTTTTCTGAATCATACGTATTTTAATAATTGTACGGATCCCTGCATAATACCTGGTACGACTCGCAATTGAAATAAAAACTATTCACTTACCTAAAACTTTCTTTTTTTCTTCGGAATCACCAGCTTCACTAAAAATTTCTACCAACTCTTCCCAACTTCTGCGTTTTAAAATTCGATTTGAGTAATCTGGAGATTCCATGTCCCATATAGCCACCCTCTTCTCCACTTCGTCGATAAACAGTTCGGTGTCAAAGCTATCACGCTCCATTATGTCCATTACGTCCACTCGCGGCAACTATCGCGCTCGTACTGGTCGGAGCAATGGCATATCTAGTATCTCGACTCGCGCGTAGAATGCGCTGCAATCGCGCGAGTCGAGGTTCTCGCGACTTGCACGCGATTTACGCGCGAGTGGCAAAACGCGCTACTGCATGTGGACGGAATGTATGGAGCTCTAGTATCTCACAATCGCGCGATTCGAAACGCGCGACTCGAATCGCGCGTAAATCGCGTCATCTGGACAAGCTCTTACGGTTACTTGTATGGCTCTCTGTCTGAGCATATTAGTGATCCAGCCACTCAAGGACGGGTCTATATTGTGCCTGTCCAGGGCCGTGCTGATGCTTTTGAAAGTGGTTTTGTCAAAGGCGCCTTCGATGTCAATGAAGGCGGCCAGTGCTGAGCATTTATAGTCCACCGCGCATTCAATTTTGGATACCACACTGTGCAGCGCGGATTCCGTTGATTTGCCTGTGGAGTACGCATGTTGTTGTTTGTGGAGTGGTCTTGCCCGAAGAGGTCCGTCTCGGATATGCCGATCGCAGAATCTCTCTAGGGTCTTTAGTAGAAAGGATGTGAGGCTTATGGGTCTGTACGCCTTGGGTTGTGTGTAGTCAGCTTTGCCAGGTTTAGGTATAAATATGACTTTCACTTCGCGCCAGGCTAGGGGTATATATCTGAGTGCTATGCATGCCCGATATATAGCCATCAGGCATAGTGTAATATAGTCAACCCCCCATTGCAGCAGGGCCGGGAAAATGCCATCAAGTCCTGCGGACTTGTATGGTTGGAAGGTGTTGATAGCCCACTTTATGCGGTCTTCTGTTACTAGACTGTGGGCTCTGGACCAGTCGCGTTCCGTTGGGATCCAGTCTGGCTCAGCTTCCCAGGTCCTGTCGTCTTAAGAGTTTACAGTCTGGGAAGTGGGTCTCAAGAAGGACCTTGCTGGTTTCCTGGTTCGTCAGTGTGTACGAGTTGTCGGGTCTTTTCAGCGCGCCGAGGGTTCGATCCTGGTCAGTTGCCAGTATCTTCCTTACTTTTCATTCGTTACTTTTCATTCCTTACTTTTCATCGATTCACAGAACTTTCGCCAAGCTGTTCTCCTGGCTGTTCTGATTTGCTTTTTGTATGCGTATTGGGTCTCTTTGTATAGGTCCCAATCTTCCGGTAGTCTGGTGTTCCTAGCTTTGTTAAATTGCTTTCTTAGTGTATTCCTGAGTTTACCTAGTTCGGCGTTCCACCAGGGACATCTCTCACTGTTAGTTCGAGGCGCTCTTAGCTTGCAGCATGCATGGTATGCCTGAGTTAGGTATTCTGTTAGCTTTGTTACAGTGTATTCTAGTTGTGTGGTGTCTTTTATGGTTGTTTGTGATAGGTGCCTGGTTAGTAAGGCTGCCAGGAGGCGCTTGTACCCGGGTACATCGGTGTGCCGCGAGTTTCGTCTCGGCATGGGTTTTTTAGTGTTGGTAGTTAGTGTAAAACGGATCCTTCTGTGGTCTGAGCAAGAAGGTTCTCCCGATACATGCCAGTTTGTGATAAGGTTGGTCGCGTTTTCTGTGGCAAGAGTTAAATCTATGATAGTCTGTCCTCGGGCTGTGACCCAAGTGGGTTCAGAGCCTCGGTTAATAATGTTAAGGTTAGTAGAGAATAAATAAGTGGATAATACCTCTCCTCTGGAGTTCGATGCATCGCTACCCCAGAGCGGGTGATGGGCGTTCGAGTCGGTGCAGATAATCAGGTCTAATTTGGTGTGCTCGCAGTGCTGTACCAGGTCGGCCATTTCTTTCGGCGGGCAGTCTGTGTCCTCGCCCGGCATGTTTACCGAGGCCAGTACAACATCTGGAAGATCATCTACGGTCTGGAGTCTGACAGCTGTCAGATCTCTGGAACAGAATTGAGTAAGTAGCGCGGTAGGGATGTTTCTTGGTATGTATGCACAGGATCTAGGTTTGTCTGTGCTATGCGTGTTGAGGATTAGCTTACCTCCGATGTTACTGAGGCCGCATATTCTATTGTTCCTGATCCACGGCTCTTGGATCAGTGCGATTGTATGGGGGTTAACCTCCAGTGCCCTGCGTAAGCTAGCCGTGGCAGTTTGGCTGTGTTGGAGGTTTGTCTGGATGATATTGAGTGGTATTGATGGCGATGGGGAGGGGTTAGTCTGTGGTGGATCCATCGGACAGTTCCACCGCTACCCCCTCTCTATATTGGTTGTCGTGTGTGTCAACCGGCGACGACGCTAACAGCCGCTCGCTCCAGCCGGGAGATGTAGGTGGTATGGTGGCCTCAACGTCAGCCATCGCCGCGCGGGCCATGACCTCCTCGAGCTGGGCAATCTCTGTGTCCTCCGTCAATGTCGCTGTCGGTGCTGTCTTCGTGTCCGTCGTACTGTCCGAGGGCTGGGCCGTGGGCCAGAAGCGCACGTATATCGAACCTAGCAGGTACGATATGCGACGCTCCCGACCCAGGACCTTTTCCGCCTCAGTCGGTGGCAGACCCAGGGTCAAATACGTCCCATAGTTCCCACCACCGACCCTGGTTGCCCTGTACATTGACCAACTGGCTATATCGTACCAGGTTATACAAGGTATATACAAGGCTATACCTTACACACATGATTTAAAGTCAGAATTACAAAGTGCCAAAAAAGTAATTAGGTACATTTTACTACTAAGGCTGGCCGCTAGGACAAGAATTCAGTGCAGTCGAAACTGTCGAATTCTCCAATATTTTTTTGTTTAAGTCCTTAATTTAAACCCTTCTGTCATCGGAGAAAGGTTAAAAGCAATAAATTTAAAATGTCGCTTGAATATAAAAAGTAATTTTTATATACTTAAGTACTTATGATCCATGCGTCATGTTCGTGAACGGGCGCTGTCAGTTGGGACTGGTCATCTCTTAGCCACCACGGCTTATTTTTAATTATTTTATTATGGATTGTTTTGTTTGAATTTATATTTGCTGTACACTGGACACTCAATGTGTACGTCTTATTTACATCGTTCTCACATATAATTATACCTATATACAAGATTAATGATGTAACTAATATTTATGTAACAATATAATTTAAAAGAGTGTCCATGGAGTTTCTTGCCCGTTCTTCTCCATAGGTACCTACTACGCTTTGGAATGGGCAACTAGCTTCATATTTCTGACTGACCGACCACTTGACAATTCAAAAGTGCCTGTAAATGGTTTAATTGAAATAAATGCTTTGAGTTTGAGTTTGAGTTTGAGACATAAATATTTATTCTAAAATGAAACTTAAAAATCTAAGCAACAGTCTTTAATAGTTTGATAGTTTATTTAGTATAAGAAGTTTTTCCTACTAGAGTGTAAAAAAAATCGAGCTGATACTTGAAAATAAAAAAAGGAAGGCTCTGATACCAATAAGGTTAAAAACATTATGATGACAATTTCGTGCTTACACTATTTTGGAACTAGACGTATTACATTCTTGGTATTACATTTCTATGCTCAGTATTTCATGAAAATAACCACAGAAATAGTTTTCGTCTGCTTAAGGTTATTAAAAAAATACCAGATTTGATCAATCATTCGTCAATTTTGAATATAGCTGATTGCACTTTTAATGTTCGGTGAATCAGAAAAAACACAGCATAATCTACTTACTATTTTATCATAACGTTATCTTACACAAACTACTTAGTACCTACTACGCTTTGGAATGGGCAACTAGCTTCACATTTCTGACTGATCGACCAATTGACAATTCAAAAGTTGCACCTACTACGTATTGTCTCTGCATCACCCTAAGGTAGACTGGTAGAAAATGCCCAAGGCATTAAGTCCGCCTTTGTACAGTTGTTACTTGTGCATAAAGTTTTAATAAATAAATAAATAATAAATAAAAGTGCCTGTAAATGGGTTAATTGAAATAAATGCTTTGAGTTTGAATTATAATACTTATGATAATTGCAATAAACCTGCAATTTGGGAACCGCCATTTTTAGTAATTTACGTTTTTGCGTGTTTCCAGTTATGTCCAATCTATCATAATGAATTGTCGAATTTGTATAAGGCTGGTTTTTTTCTTCACTTTCTTTCGCGACAATAGATACCCATTCTGCACACCGCAATGGGTCGCTAGGAAATCCATAAACAAAACTAACATACTAAATAACAATACTATTCCATGCATTCCCTGTTCCAGAATAGTCGATGTTTGTTACAATAGCTGGCGCGCTGTTGCAAAAATTGGTCAAACAATCATAATATTTGCTAATTTATTTATATTTACTATTTAATTGTTTTATTTTATGAAAAATACTAATTGATATCATAAAATTACCGAGAAAAAGATTTTCCTTCCAAAATCTTGGTTTTACGGTGGTTCTTTACACAAGTTTTGAAAGCGCACTGCGGGCGTTTTGACGTTGGCTATGGTTGGACAAGAATAATTTGAAATAAGACCACAAATGTATTTGTGTTCTTATTTTTCGGACTGTTTTTGGAGGGCTCATTGGGAATCTAGTAGGTACTATTATTGATCGAAGGTTGGTATAAATAACAATTGCCTGGTAACAATAGTTCGTTTTCTCTTCTACAATAATGATAAAGCGATTTCTTTATTTATTTAGTTAGTTAGCAACAATCGTTCGCCTGCTGCACGTTTAGGCAAAAACTCATGGAGAGTTGATTTAAGAGCTCTATTTGCAGACTCTGTTAAATATAATCCATCAAAATAATTTTTCGTATGTTGCATGTATCATTTTCTTTTGTAATAAGTAATAGAATACATTTTTGTTATATTCCTTTTATATAAAGATAAAACCATTGGACCTAATTTAATTCTACGGAAAAGGTTTGGAAACAAGTCTGAATATCTCCGATGTTCTACATTAGTTTGAAAACTCCAAATTTTGCTTAAACCATAAAAAAAAATTGACCGCTTCATTTATTTCAAATTAATAAAATAAAAGTACTATGTATATATTTCACCGCGCCGGTGATGTGCGCTCAGTCCCAGCCCGATCACTTTGTATGGCAAGCCGATCCATTGGGAGAAGCAACAAAATACCTAGGTGTGATGTAGTCCACCACCTTACCTTCTAAATAGTCCATTTCTACAGAGAAAAAAAAAAAAACGAAATTTTGTTTTTTAATTATACTGAGAAATTACTATGAATTATTAATTAACATTATTGTCCTGAAATACTTGACGATCAGCAGATCACTCTTGACTAATCTTTACACTTGCTACTTACTATAGTCTGATTAGTCTGTAAGTACGTGTCTCTCGTCCCGCCCCAGCGCGGCCACATCGAGTACTGGGGCGTGGAGGAGTGGCGCTCGAGCGCGCGCTACCGACACGCGTGCGGCGTGCGCGGCGTGCACTGCGACATCGGCGGCGCGCGCGCCTGCGTGGCCGACGAGCGGCGCCGCGTGCACGTGTACTGTCCCGCCGCCGACGACGTGTGCGCGCTCACCAGGACTGCTACCGGTGACGTCAGGTAAACAGCGCCAGGCCAAGGGGAAAAGTCTAATAATTTACAAACGTTGAAATGGTCTCTCATTGACCATGTGAGTCAGACAAATGGTTTCTCATGTGACATTTTGTATGGAAATTCTGTCAAAACTCACAATAGAGAGACCTTTGCAACGTTTGTAAATTAGTAGACTTTCAGACAAGGAAGGACGCTTTCCTTATTTGTAGGACCTATTTCTAAGCTGTATGCATGAGAGGAATCCAATTGATACAGCCGTCGGTACATACCGTGAATATTCAATACAAAATATACTAATCGTATATAATTATTTTGACATTTGGAAACGATGTAGATTGTTTTGAATAAACAACTGGATTAGATAGAAAAGTAACTGAATTATTAAACATCGTTCGATGAATCAGTAACGCCCAACGCTATGTTAAAATTAATATGTAGCCAGGCACATTTCTTAAGAAGCTAAGCTTTGAAGTTTGACTCTTGTGATACTGAACTGACAAAAAATTCAAAATAGATCGAAATAATCATTCGAATAGAAAATCAGGGCTTGGATTAAATTACTTATTTGCCACAAATTAATTCTAAGTCCAAACCAAAACACAGTTAAATCTATATTTCTAGGGGCATAATCTGGGATATCTGCCTGTCAGACCGCAACGTGTTCATAATATACACGGACGAGGCGATAGAGACATACTACTACTCCGCGAACTCCATCAACGGCTCGCACGTAGATCTAGTGCGCACGACGCCGCTCATGGCCGGGCATGTGCCGCTCATACTGTTCTCTGGAGACGTCTACTGCTACGCTAATGGGGGATCGTAAGTCATATTAGGATATTTGTAAGAGTTTTCTATGCTTTGAGTTTCTCTGAGGGATTATTGAACCAGCAATGAGGTAATCTTACACATAACAAAAGTAGTTGACATAGCCCTCAGAATAAGCCAACTGAAGTGGCAATAACCCCGACTCTATCCATAGAATAATTTTGAACTAAACATCTACATAATACTTTCCACAGAGTAACAAAAGTGGTGCCATATTGAAAATTTAATGACTTTGAGACGGTTCAGCGAAGTGTACCTATCCCAAGACATACTTGTTATTCAATATTCAACCTTATTCCCACTATACATAAACTCACACCTTTTTCCCATGGGGTAGGCAGAGACTACAAAACGCAGCCTGCTAGGAAAATTCCTATTTATTCCCTTTATGTAAGGCCTCATTTCCTCCGTAGAGCAATAAAAGTGGAGTTAGACTCCCACAACACGAGTGGCCTAGCCAATGCTGACACAGAGAAACGTTCAGCAAACAGACACCGCCATATTGAAAAGGCTTTGAGAAGGTGTAGCAAACTTTTCCTATGCCCAGACATATTTGTTAAACAACAATTAACTTTTCGTACCACTTGCTCAAAAAAGTGACATTCTATGCCACAAAAAGCGAACATAACAATAGTCATTTTTAATCTGTTAAAAACAGGGAAAGAAAATTGTACTGAATTTCATTCATCCTCTAGGGGGAGAATGTGATTTAAATTTGGAATACTTACCGAAATTTATACTGAACTACATCTGTGTTTACACCATTGAGTTTGTATATTAAGCATTATACATCTTTTTGAAAAAGAAATACGCATTTATTATGCAGTTATGATTATTAAATAAAATTACGAAAACCGACGAGGCCGTATGAGCTTGATGGCTTTGCTTTTCCGACAAAAAATATTAGTCTAGAAATTTGCCGCGTTTTTGTTTTCTTCAAATACATAAACGTTAAGTTTATTTTAATTTATTTTTATAAATAAGTTAATGTTCTAAAAATACGTTTAATTGTCATTATTTTTAATAAATGCTTATCTCATATTATTATTGTGTTAATTTTTTCGCAAATGGTACGAAAAGTAGAGTATTTTCCTCGGTGATAAAGCTGTTGGGGTTCTTGGGTGAACTTAAATCCCTCGCTACACTCAGGACTCGTCTTAAATCCCTCGCTTCGCTCGTGATTTAAGTTTTTAACCCGCTCGCTACGCTCGGGAGTAAACCACGAGTCCTTCATTACGCTCGCGATTTAAATCGTCACCCGCGACAGAAGACACTTCTTTATCCCCTTGGTTAATAATCTACTATTATTCTAACGTCTTATTTCTTCCATAGGGTAATAAAAGTGGCGTTAGACTCCCACAACACGAGTGGTCTAGCCGACGCTGATACAGAGAAACGTCTAGCGAATCAACGCCGCCATATTGAAAAGTTGTTGGCTTTAAGGCGGTTCAGTGAAGCTTGGCTGTTCTGTGATGCGGTTGATGAAGTGGATCTGTGGAGGAAGATGGGAGAAGCTGCTATAGCGGAGTTGAATGTGGAATTTGGTAAGTTTTTGAAGAACTTGTGATTGAAATCATTGATGATATTGTCAGCTGAAATATTTTGTTTATTAACATAACTATATTTCGGGGTACAGCGATTCGAGTGTACACAAGACTCAGTGATGTTGCTATGGTCTGGGCTCTGGAGGACGCTTCACATATTGAAGATCTCTCTATATTGTGGTGAGTTACATCAATTATTTTTTAACCTTGAGGGTTTTTTGAAGATTGCTGTCGCAAATTTTCGATTGTTAACATTGCTGGTAAATTACTGATTATTTAAAAAGTTTACCTCTTTTCTCTTGTATTCCTTATTCGTTTATTTTTGAGTCCTTTTATTGAATACTACCCCATAACACTTCATTGGTGACCTCGGAATGAACACAGAAGCCTGTCGGTGCCATCATGCAGACCGGAGCAGGAGTGATGGCAGAGAATCAGGACGTATTTAGAGCCAGCGTGAAGCTGCCTCCATTTTGGCCAGAGGAGCCGGCGCTATGGTTCGCCCAGGTTGAAGGTCAGTCCACGATCGTAGTACCGCCGACAGTACAAATTCTACACTGTCGTGGGCCAGCTTGACCACCGTTATATGGTGTAGGCGAGGGACATTATTGAGAATCCGCCAGCCCAAGGTACTTGTCTTAGGCTCAACGCTCAAGGCCGAGCTTGTACGTAGGCTCCCTGATTCGCGCGAAAAAAGGATGCAGCAAATCCTCATCCACGAGGAGCTAGGCGACCCTAAGCCGTCAAAATTTTTACGGCACCTTCAAATCCTGGCTGTACCAAATGTGCCAGAGGCGTTTCTGTCCACGTTGTGGGTGAGCAGGCTGCTAACCAACATCCAGACGGTTAATGCGTCACAGCCTAATCTGCCTCTCCAGTCTGTCGCAGATTTAGCCGACCGCGTGCACGAGATCGCGCCTGCGCCCGCCCCGGCGCTCACGTCACCTCCCGCCGTGCCAAGCACGAGCGCCTGCAGCGAGATCAGCGAGCTGAAACAAACCTTAGCAGAGTTAACAAGGCAGGTAGCGGCGGTTCATAAACGTGCTCAGGCTTATCACCACTCGCGATCCTCGGATAGGTTTATGCATGGTGGCAGAGAGTCGACCCCAGGCCGGCGCAGCCGCTCACGCTCCAGAAGCCCGGGGAACGAGGAGCAGTGCTGGTACAACAGCTTCGGTGACAAGGCCAAGCGGTGCACAAAGCTGTATACGTTCGCTCGCGGGAAATACCACTGGTAGCCGGAAGTAGCTGTAAATGGCTGCCCCAATAAACCACGACGCCTTTTTTTAACCGATCGGGCCACTAAAACCACCACTACAACAGCGGTGCAGTAAGACGACGTACCAGCTCTACGCGGCCAACGGTGCCGCCATCGAAACATACGGTTGGGTTTAGCTTCCCTTAAACCTAGGGTTCCGCCGTGTCTTCCGTGCCGTCGTGGTTGCGGACGTCACTAAACCTACCATAGGCGCAGACTTCCTGGCGCTTTACAACCTATTGATAGATTTAAAACATTACCGCCGACGGGCTAACCCAGCTGTCCTCCACGTCGTCATCAGCGGCCGGTTCAACAGCTGTCATTGCCTTTTTTATTTTTTTTGTGTCCGGGCTGGAAAATCCTCATAGATGTCCGCCGCTCTGGGGCGGGCGGCGGGGTCTGTCAGACTCTTACTAACAAAAAAACACCCCGGTGTTCCATCTCACACCTACGCCGGGGGTCGCGGGAACTTACGATCCTTCCGCAACCCCCGACTGGTGCCGCCCGCCACTGCGGGCCTCTTCGGGTCTGGGGGGGAGTGAGGTGTTTGACTCCCCCCGCGACGTCTAAGAGGGGCGCGCGTGGAACACTACGCGCCGCCACCTCCGGTCCTGGTGTGTGGGGGGCGACGGACGTCCCCGAGTCCGTCACCCCCTGGACCCGTTTAGGGGGGCTGGAAGAGGGCGTTACCCGCCCTCCGCCGACGCCCGGTGCGCCTTCTGCGGGCCGGGTGAGTAGATGAGATCTCCCTCTCCCTTTCCGCAGCCTCCTTCTGCGAGACGACTGTTTCGCAGAAGGAGACCACCGCGTCCCAGGACTCGGCGCTGCTGACCGTCGACTCGACTACGGCCGGCAGCGACAAGTCACTGCCTACTTCTGAGATGAGGGCACGGCGCGGCTCGTCCCAAGCGGCACACTGCTAGCGTATGCCGCGCCGCGTCCTCCCGGCAGTCGACGCAGTGGTAACACCGGGCGTCCGGCTCCCTGTTTATGCGACACAGGCTGGTACTTCCCGAAGCAACCATGCCCCGAGAGCACCTGCGTCGCCCGAAACGACAGGGAGCCGTGCCTCCTCCCGAGCCAGCGCGCGAGCACCGGCCGGACCGCCTCGATGGTAATGAGGCCGGCGGTAGGGCGTGAAAGCCTGTCCCGCCATTCCGCCACCAGGACCTCGGGAAGCTGAGACCATGTGTCGCTGCATCGGTCCCTCGCCCCGCGCCCTTGCTTCCTCGCGCCACCGATACAATGACGCGAGTACTTTCGCCTCAAGGTCCCAGGGCGGGGATCCGGCCAGTACGCAGCCCGCGTCGCGTCGTAGGAAATCGTGCGATACCCCCTGATGACTCTGACGGCCATCGCCCTCTGCGGCTTTCGCAAAACAGCGATGTTGCAAGCCGTCAGGTCAGAGGCCCACACCGGGGCCCCATACATGGCCATGGATTGCACGACCCCCACGTAGAGACGCTCTGGCCCCCTAGATTGGGAAGCTGTCATTGCCTCGGTCAAGTCTATTGTTGGTAGCACGGAGTACCATGAGCTTCTTCGGCAGTACCCAAAGATCACGCGCCCTGCAGGAAAACATAGAAAAGTTAGTCACAGTACCGTACATCACATCCGCACCACCCCAGGGCCGCCCATTTTTGTTCGACCACGCCGCCTCGCACCAGTCAAGTTCAGGGTCGCTCAGAAGGAGAGGCGATGCTAGCGAACGGCATGGCACGACTGTCTGAAAGCCCATGGTCGTCCCCTCTTCCGCCATGTGGGGCCTACAAAGCACTGAATGCCCGTACCGTCCCGGACGGATATCCCATACCGCACATCCAGGACTTCTCTCATCAGCTGGCTGGCACGCAGCAGAATATACAGCAAAATTTACCTTATTAAGCAACCAGATACCGGTCCAGTTAGCTGGTCCACAAGACAGCCATCACCACTCCGTTCGGGCTGTATGAATTTCCATACATGGCGTTTGGTCTCAGGAACGCAGCGCAGACGTTCCAGCGTTTCATGGATGAGCTACTCCGTGGGCTGTCGTTTTGCTACTGCTATTTAGACGACATTCTCCTATTGCCAGAGACGGCAGCCCAGCACACCGAACATCTGCACCAGTTCCTGAAGCGTTTGTCCGACTATGGCATCCTCATCAACACGGCAAAATGTGAGTTTGGCCGGACTTCCATCACCTTTCTAGGACACGAGCTGTCCGCAGAATGTGTCCGTCCCCTCCCGGAGAAGGTGCGGGCGATCCAGGACTACCCAGCTCCCAAGACCGTTAAGGAGATGCGTCGCTTCCTGGGTGTAGGCGACGCAAGCACCTAATATTAATTTGTAAATTAATTTATTTACGCGAACGTAAATCTTACTTGTTTCCCGCTAATGTATACATGTCATTATTGTGATTTTGAATAATAAAAAACTGTGGAGCGCAGTCAAGAAGGGGCGTACACATTTAGTGGGGCGCGGGGGAAGCATTCGGGGTTCTCATCGCTCGCGCCACCAGGCGAGGCGGCCGCGCGCGAGCGACGAGTCAGTCGGCTAGAACGCTATCAACGAAAGCACGTACGCGCCTTCTTCACCCCGCTTGCACGAAATTAAGCTTGAGCACTCTTTTTACTGGTCCACCCCTTACACCAATGGTCCTTCTAGCCGGATCAGCAATCAGAAACATTTGTCAAGGCTTCATAAGTTTGTTTGCTTCGCTTCAACTAATTGACGCAACACGCATGTATCGCACGCCGCCCGCGCAAAACAAGATGGTGGGCACGCGAAGCACGTTGCGACGGGAGCCCGAACAACAACTGGCGATCGCAAGTGGTGTGAAAACTGAAGAACAACTAGCTCATCCTACGTCCAGTTCAAGTAACAAATCTGGCAGCAGAAACATCATGGCAAAACCTCAGTCTGCGAGCACATCAGTGAAGGCGAGGAGGGCGCAGCTGCTTTTCGAAGCTGCACAAGAAAAAGCGCAGCTACAAATGGAATTGATAGATAAAAAACTGGCCGTCGACCTGGCGGAGCTGGACAGCAACAGCTCACAGTCACTGGCAGATATTGAGCCTGCTGAAAGTGAAGTTGGTTCCCGAGTGGAAAAGTGGTTACAAACGAGTCAGGAGGTGAAAACTCAGTGAGTCACTATTGGTAACGACGACGCGCTGTGCCCGGCACAACGGCAAGACGCTATCTTGCAGCAAATGGGGGACGCCGGCCCACTACCACCTGTAACAGAAATCACATCCCAACAACACAGACCGCTGCCAGCGATGACTGCAATGCGAAGTGGCACTGAAGATACCATGCACATGCTGGCGTGTGCACTCAAGGACCTAGCCGCTGCCGCAACTACCATCGCCAACCAGCCAGGAACTAACGTGAAAATGCTTAATCGATTGTGTACGCCAAAACACTTACCTAAATACGACGGTGACCCACTTGAGTGGCTACAATTTAAGCGAGCTTATGAAGAATCATCTCAAGTCTGCAATTTCAGCGACCGAGAAAACTTATGGCGACTAAGAAAGAGTCTCCACGGACGTGCCAAAGAAGCAGTCACAGCGCTGCTGATCGGCGCCACCTCTTCTGACGTCGTGATGTCCACGCTGCAACTGCAATTTGGAAATAATGATACAATTATATCTAGAATATTACAAGACATCAGCAAGTTACGCCCAATGTCACAGGAATATCTTAAAGAAATAGTTCCTTTCTCGATCAAAGTAAAAAACTGCGTCGCAGCGGTGACTGCCATCGGCTGCGAAGATTATCTAAAAGGAATGAACATTGTGTCTACTGTGCTGTCTAAATTTCCGACAGTACTGATTTCTAAATGGACTGATTACTGTTATCCGCTTCTCAATGAAAACACAAAACCGAAGCTCGTCATATTATCCGAGTTCTTAAGTGCAGAAGCCGAGAAGATAACACAATGCTCAGTGAATTTAACGTATGTGCAAAGTTATAAGAACAGTTACTACGATAAACAGAAGTCGCAAATAGTTTTGTTAAACGAAAACCAACACAGTGAAAATGAAAACAGAAGTACCAAGTGCGGGTTTTGTCCATTAAAAAATCATGCACTACCAGACTGTAAAAAGTTTAAAAAGGCATTACGTAAAGACCGATGGACCTACGTGAAACGTCATGGTGTCTGCTTTAAGTGTTTGACGTCACGACATAAGAAAGAATCTTGTTCCGCTACCGCGACAACTGTGGACAATTACATCATCGTCTGTTACACTTTAACGTGAATAAAAACAATGTAGAAGTGCCGTCAACTAGTGAAAATGAAAATAAACCGTCAGAGACTGATACACATGTGGAAACTGTAACATACATAAACAAATGCAACAAAGTGTTGTTATAAACCGTGCCTATTTTAATTCACGGACCAAAAAGAACGTCGCGCAGTGTTGCACTTCTGGACGATGGCTCGACAGTGACATTGATAGCAACGAGCTAGCGTCGCGCGTATGGCTCCACGGCTACAAGCAATCTATGCGTGTGAGCGGCGCGTGTGACAATACCGAACTAGTGTGCGATAGTGAGATTATAAACTTAAAATTATCTAACATTGAGAACAACAACAAGTTTACAATAAAAGCGCGTAGTGTTAAAAATCTAAACTTACCTGTGCAAAACCAAACTTCAGTGAACTTAAGCGATTACGAACTGAGACCTGAAATAAAAAGTGTGTTAAGTGACGGACAATGTAAACCAGAAATATTGATAGGGCAAGATAACTATCATCTGCTTTTACCGTTGGAAATAATAAAAGGCAAACTGACCGAGCCATACATCACGCTTACTCCGTTAGGGTGGTGCATACATGACTGCGTGCGCGCGTCGTCGCTTGACATGAAAGCGACGCCGACTCTGCAATCTACACTTTTCATAAATGAAGAAGACAGTGACCCATCAGAAACTGAGCGTATCCTAAGAGACATACATGAATAAATACGCCAGTCCTATTCACTTGAGTCACTAGGTGTCTCCAATAAACCTAGACAAAACTCAGACGACGCCCGAGCTTGGGAACACCTGGAACGCTCCTCTCAATTAATAGACGGGAGGTGGTACGTTGGACTACCGTGGAAAGATCCTAAGTCCACGATGCCCGACTCGCGCACCAATGCAATGAGAAGACTCTGTGGAGTTGTCTAATATTTCGAATGTGCAAAGGTTTACCTGACGCTTCCCTAGATGGCGTTGGGATCGAAATAGATCGCGCTATGGTTTCGTTACCAAGCAAACCATATATAGTTTTGCTTTTTTTTTGAAAAGGCGATTCCTTGTGAATAAAAGTAACCTAGTTGAAATAGTTGGTGTGTTTCATTGGGTGATCTCGCCTTCAGACCTTGAAAACCTGTTCATGGTCCTTCGGAAGCCGGATTGGCGTGAAGGTGTTTTTTGTTAGTCATCGGTGGTGGTGGTGATTATCACCCCGCAACGTCAGTACTGGGCAGTGGATTGCTGTCCAGAGCATCCCTACAGCGAGGCGTCAGCGGTGACGTCATCGAAGCAGAGGATCCGGCTGGGTGCCGGAGGAGTGGCGTTGCGTGGAGGAGCCAGGCAGAGGAGTTCGCGAAGTAGCCACCAGAGGGCGCCACAAGTGCGGCGTCAGACGTCAAGTATCAGTGTCAGTGAGTGTATAGTGGAGAAATCGTGAGTACATTTTCGACCTTATTAACAGGAAGAACTTAACTTCAAATATTCAAGAAAGTGCATTGAAATTTGAATTTGAACCTTAAATTCATTAGTTAATTAACTTAGCCGTTGGTAATATTAATTTGGACTTGTACTAATATTAAGAAAAAAGTGGTTCAGGCGAGGAACCTATGCCCGATTTTACTCAGAAATACAAGTTTAAAACACTTGTAAAATTTTAAACGTTATCTGGGACTTAGAAAAATTATCGAAGTGCTTCAAAGAAACTTAAAACTGTTTGTGGTGTTATTGAATGTGTTTACTGGACAATAAGTTTATTAATTATAGTGTTATAGGTATCTAGTTGCAAGAAAATTGTGTATTTTATATTTTGTGACCTATCATTCTACTTGTGTTTTTCAATTTAAAATGGAGTCGCTTAACGACTTGCAGGAAGACATTAAAGCTAAGATGCTCAAGGCAAAATCTAACTTTAAAAAATGTCCTAAAGAGCGTCTAAATGTTTGTTATATAGAAACTAGGATTGAAAACTTAGAACAGCAATGGCAATTATTCAACAAAACACATGTAAAAATAATTAGTGAGGTAAAAAAGTCTGATTTATTTAGTACAAATTATCATAAGAATGGCTTATATGATGAGGTCGAAGAGTTTTATATACAGTTTAAAAGCGAGCTGAAAGAAATATTAAACAGTATGAAAATGTCTAGTGAAACGTGTAATGTTTGTCCAGGAGCTAGCTGTGGTACAGGATTTAGGAACTTTAAGTTACCTGAGGTTAAGATACCTGCGTTCTCTGGAAATTATAGTGAGTGGCAGACGTTTAGGGATTTATTTGTAGGGTTAATACACAATAATAAAACTTTAGACGACGCGCAGAAATTATATTACCTTAAAGGGTACTTAACCGGAGATGCAGAGCACCTATTAAGAAACATTAATGTAACATCGGATAATTATACGGCTAGTTGGGCAAAATTAGAGACAATGTACAACAATAAAAGATTTTTAGCAAATGGAATTTTAAAACGTTTGTTTAATCAAAAGAGTTTAACAGTTGAATCAGCTACTGAAATAAAAAGATTACTTAGCACCACATCTGATTGTTTGGGTTCAATAAAAAATTTAGGGATAGATGTTACTTCTTGGGACATCCTAATAATACACATAGTTAGTGGCAAATTGGACAAAGACACCAGGAAAGCCTGGGAATTAAAAGTAGCTTCGGATGCTACGGATGATTTGCCTACTTTTACTCAATTTACTGATTTTTTAACTGGCCGCTTTCGAGGTCTAGAAAATTTAGAAAATAAACCTCATGTTCAAAAGAGTTCGCAATCGTTCCATGTGGTAGGGAAAGTAAAAGCGGAGTTGTCTTGCCCTTTTTGTTCTGCTGCTCATAAGTTAACTGCTTGTAAAGGTTTTGCTAAAGAAAATAACGATACTCGACGTGATTTCGTACAGAAATATGGGCTATGTTTCATTTGTTTGGGTAGTAACCACTCTGCCAGATTTTGTAGAAACACCGTCAAATGCCATTTATGTAAAAGACGCCACCATACTTTACTCCACCCTAGCGGTGGTTCTGGGTTTGTTGGTGAGGACACGGGCGTTGTTCAAAAGGAAGCAGCGTCAGCCGCTACAAGGAATAGTACCTCAATGGAGGAAACTCAAAGGGCCGCTGTACAAGCGGAGGGATCTACTAAGCCAATAGTTTCATGCCTTTCGACAGGAATTGGTAAGGATACGGTTTTAATACCTACGGCTTTAGTAAAAGCCAAGTCAAAGGACGGAACATATCGTGTGGTTCGCGCATTAGTAGATCAAGGGTCACAAGGATCTTTTATCACTGAGTCAATGGCTCAATATTTAGGGTTAAAGAAAACTTTAACAAAACACCGTGTAACCGGGGTAGGTGATAATAAAACAGTTATGTCTAATTCTTCCGTAGTTGTTGATATACGCTCGCGAGTGAATCCAGATTACGGCGTTCAAGTAAATGCATACGTTTTGAAGTCCATCACATCCCTTCTCCCAGTTGTAACAGCAACCAGGGTAGAATGGGTACAGTTGAATGAAGACGATTTGGCAGATCCTGAGTATCACCGGCCTAATAAAGTTGACATTTTATTAGGTGCAGAGATATTCAGCCAAATTATTCAAAATGGAATCAAAAAAAGTACTAGCGGATCGCTCGTAGCACAACAAACAGAATTCGGATGGATTCTTTCGGGTGTTATCGGTACAGAAAATTCTTCCGACATCAATTCATATCCTTGTATCACTGTCATGCATTCCAATGTTCAGGCTGATGACTTCTTACGTAAATTCTGGGAGCTAGAAGCGGAGCCAACGGGAACTGAAAAACTACTTAGTAAAGAGGAAGCGGAATGTGAGAATATTTTTACAAACACCACAAAGCGAGACGAAACTGGACGTTACATTGTAAGGTTGCCATTCCGGGATGGTAAGCAAAGTTGTAAGGATGGTGAATCTCGGTTCATATCTGAAAAAAGGTTAAAGAGTTTAGAATTTAAACTTTCAAAGAATCACATATTAAAGGCGGATTACACTGCGGTGATGCAGGAGTATAAAGAACTTAATCATATGGTAAAGATATCTCCAGAAGAAAATAATAAAGGGTTGTACTTACCTCATCACGCAATACTCCGGGAAGATAAGCAGACAACTAAGGTCCGGGTGGTATTTGACGCTTCCTGCAAGGGTATAAATGGGGTATCGTTAAACGATGACTTGATGGTTGGCCCGACATTGCAAGCAGAATTACGACATACGGTTATGCGTTGGAGAACACATCCAATTTGTATAGGTGCTGATATAATTAAAATGTATAGACAAGTTCTGGTCAATAGAGATGATACAACGTTTCAGAGGGTTCTTTGGAGAGATGATCCTGAAAAAGAAATTGAAGAATTTGAGTTAGTGACGGTTACATTTGGTACTTCATCGGCGCCATTTTTAGCAGTGCGTTCTTTACATCAGGTTGCTTATGATGAAGGGAAGGATTATCCATTAGCTGCAAAAATCATTCTTAATGATTTCTACATGGATGATTAATGACAGGAGCAGAAAGTGTAGAGGAAGGATATAAAATTCATACAGAAATAACAAATATTCTAGCTAAAGGAGGATTTCCGTTGCAAAAATGGATAAGTAACAGCGAAGAATTACTACATAAGATAAGAGAAAGCAAAAGGGATAAGGCTGAGGAAGTAAAAATAAAAATAGATAATATTACAAAAATACTCGGACTTACCTGGGATCCTCGTGCTGATGTTTTCCAGTACTCTGTAGAACTGCCTCTCCCGACGGAACCTGTAAGTAAAAGGAAAATTATATCGGATATTTCTAGGCTTTTCGACCCGTTAGGTTGGTTGTCACCTAGTATCATTTTAGCAAAAATTTTGATACAAAAGCTGTGGTTAGCAGGTATAGGTTGGGACGAAGAAGTTCCCAGTAGTTTATTAAAAGAATGGATTACTTACCGTAAGGACCTATCTTCTTTAGTGAATGTTAAAATCCCACGTTGGCTTAACACTAAATCCAGCAATCTAAAGACGGAACTACACGGTTTTTCGGATGCTTCAAAAATGGCCTACGCTGCAGTGGTATACGTCAGAGTTATAGATGCAGATGGTAACATACAAGTTGCGTTAGTTACCTCGAAAACCAAAGTGTCTCCCATCAAACAGGTGTCTATACCTATGTTAGAACTATGCGGAGCCGTTCTATTAGCTAAGTTGATGGTGGACGTTGCTAAAACTCTGGATGTAAACGTATTAGATGTGCACGCTTGGACGGATTCGGAAGTTGTTCTCGCATGGCTCAATAGTCATCCAAGCCGTTGGAAAACGTTTGTGGCCAATCGCACAGCAGAAATCTTAAATACATTGGATACACAATATTGGTCACACGTTCCATCCAAACAAAATCCAGCGGATTGCGCCTCTCGCGGCGTGGCTCCAGGGGAACTCGGCAATACTGCGATATGGTTCAATGGACCAGAGTTCTTAAGGCAATCAGTGATAGAATATAAAAAACCTAAACACTTGATTACTAAATTGGAGGAAGTGAAGGTCCATTCGGGTATTCTTGATGTTTCCTTTTGGGACCGATTTTCATCGCTTTCGAGGATGATCAGGGTAGTAGCCTACTGTAGGAAGTTCCTGCACTTAAGTATCAATTGTGCTAACCAGGAAAGAAATAAACAGCTGTCGACGACAGAACTCGAGGAGGCGATGGAAGTATGTATTAGGAAGGGTCAAGAAGAAGAGTTACAAGAAGAAATACAGGAGCTTAAGAAGACGGGATCTTTAGGTAAAAAAGGAAGAAAGTACAAATCGTTAAACTTATTTTTAGACTCAAAGGGAGTAATTAGGGTGGGAGGTAGATTAGAGATGTCTCAGTTAAGTTATGATCGTAAACATCCAATACTTATGCCTAAAGATTCCTTCCTCACGAAGCTTCTCATAAGCGAGGCGCATCAAAAAACGATGCATGGAGGGCCTCAAGCGATGATCGCTTACTTGAGATCTCGGTATTGGGTTGTAGGGATTAAACCATTAGTAAAGGCCTATTTTAGAAAATGCGTTACCTGCATTAGGTATACAAACAAATCCAGAAGCCAACTAATGGGACAGCTACCATCTCGTCGTGCTACACCAAATAAAGTTTTTCTGTACAGTGGCGTCGATTACGCTGGCCCGATAAACGTCAGAGTGTCTAAAGGACGTGGTAATAAGTCGTACAAGGGTTACATTGCGCTCTTCATCTGTCTGTCTACTCGGGCGATTCATATCGAAGCAGTCAGTGATATGACGTCCAAAGGTTTCTTGGCTGCGTTTAAGAGGTTCGTGGCGAGGCGTGGACATTGTGCAGAACTACACAGTGACAACGGCACAAATTTTGTTGGCGCTGCGCGAGAGCTGCAGGAATTATTTAATGAAGAAAAATCTAAATTCATTCCCGAATTGGTTGAGTGCTTGGCAAATAATGGTACAAAGTGGAACTTTATTCCTCCTCACGCTCCAAACTTCGGCGGTTTATGGGAGGCAGGAATCAAGTCCACTAAATATCACCTCAGAAGGGTTATAGGAAACTCTACATTAACGTTTGAGGAACTAACGACGGTGTTGGCACAAATTGAGGCGTGCCTCAACTCAAGGCCGCTTTCCTGTGTGGATCAAAATGAGTTAACGGTGTTAACTCCGGGCCATTTTCTGGTTGGGGAGCCACTCGTCCTAGTACCTGATTCGAATTTCGAAAAGGCTAACATTTCTAGTCTCAGACGGTGGCAACTTACCCAAAGAATGTTACAGGACTATTGGCGGCGGTGGTCACAGGATTACTTAAATCAATTTTTACAACGCCATAAGTGGGCTCACAAAAATCCAGAACCCGCCATAGGTGGCATAGTTCTGATAAAAGAGGATGATTTACCTCCTGGTAAGTGGTTGCTGGGGAAGATTGAGTTAAAACATCCTGGCCCCGACGGAATCACTCGAGTCGTTACTGTTAGAACTAAAAATTCCCTGATAAAGAGACCTATTACTAAATTGGCTATTCTTCCTGTAGCAACTTAAAACTTGTGTTTGTAAGGTATAATTTAAGAATATGTATTGCTTATAATAGGATGCATCTAGTTTGTAAGAATTAAGAAATTGTTTGGTTTTGTCTTATATATAGTTTCGCCCAAGTTATTATTATATAAAAAAAAAATTGTACCCGTGCACCCCAGGTTACTAGACATGTTGCACGGTGGGCGGTCTAGATTAAGATAAGGACATTCTGCAATATGTCCTTGGTGGGCGGTATGTCTAATATTTCGAATGTGCAAAAGTTTACCTGACGCTTCCCTAGATGGCGTTGGGATCGAAATAGATCGCGCTATGGTTTCGTTACCAAGCAAACCATATATAGTTTTGCTTTTTTTTTGAAAAGGCGATTCCTTGTGAATAAAAGTAACCTAGTTGAAATAGTTGGTGTGTTTCATTGGGTGATCTCGCCTTCAGACCTTGAAAACCTGTTCAGGAGTTGAGAAGAAGATAAAGTCCAGTGATGGCTATGCTACTCGATACCTAATGATTACGCTTCGCAAATTGAAACCAAAGAAGACGCAAAAAGAACCTGGTACTTACCGCATTTCGGGGTCGATAACCCCAACAAACAGAAACTGAGATTGGTATTTGCGCCGCCGCAACATCTAACGGTGTGTGTCTAAATGATTACTTATTGAAAGGACCTGATCTGCTAGTTTCATTATATGGTACCATGCTGAGATTCAGAGAACATAAAATCGCTGTGACAGGCGACATCCGTGACATGTTTTTAAGAATCAAAATTATCAAAAAAGACAGAGATACGCTTCGCTTCTTATGGCGAAAGTCGCCTGAGTATGAAGTCAACACATACGCCATGAGCTCATTAATATTAGGCGCGAATTGCTCACCGTTTATTGCGCAATTTATATAAAACAAAAATGCTGAACTTTATAAGTCATCAATGCCGAGCGCTGTACAAGCCATACAAAAACAACATTACATGGATGACTACATAGATAGTTTTGAAGACGAGAAAAGCGCTACAAAAACAGTGAACGAAGTTAGTTACATACATAGGCAAGGTGGATTTCACATTAGAAATTGGACATGTAACCATCAAGGCATATTAAATAACTTACCACAAGAAAGTCTGCGAGCTTCAGAAGTAAAGTTCAAAGTCGGCCAGCAATACGACGGCGAACGAACACTAGGCCTAAAGTGGAATCCAAAAGACGACACGTTAGGATTCGACGTCTCATTCAAACGAATACCAGCTCACATAATCGCTGGACAAAAGAAGCCGACGAAACGAGAAATGTTACAAGTGATTATGTCAATATTCGACATCTTCGGGTTTTTATCACCGTTTACTATAAAACTCTCTCACACTCAGGTGTGGAACTACTGTGCGACATCTCCACCAGTAACACCCGCCCTTATGTCGCGGAACTCTTCAGAAGGCAGGTGTTCCAGAAGCTTCATCAGCTGAGCCACTCTGGCAGGCAGGCTCCGGTCAAATTGATTTCCGTACGCTTCTTTTGGCCTGGCCTGAAGAAGGACTGCTGGGCATGGACCTGAGAGTACATAGAGTGCCAGAGAAATAAGGTCTCGCGGCACACATCCTCTCCCACCTATCCGTTCCCTGTTCCTTCCCAACGTTTTTCCCATGTCCACATGGACATAGTAGGGCCACTAACACCATCTAATAATTTTAGGTATTGCCTAACTGTCATCGTCGGCTTTACTCGCTGGCCTGAGGCATATCCCGTCGTCGACATCACGGCTGAGGCATGCGCCCGCACCTTCATCGCTGGCTGGGTGTCTCGCTTTGGTTGCCCCCATCGCATCACTGCCGACAGGGGCAAGCAGTTCGAGAGCAAACTGTTTCACTCCATTGCAGCGCTCCTCAGTAGCCAGCATTGGCCAACCACGGCGTACCACCCAGCCTGTAATGGCATGGTCGAACGCCTGCACCGCCAACTGAAGGTGGTTATTCGATGCCACACGGACACCAACTGGTTCGAGGCCCTTCCACTGGAGCTGATAGGCATCCGCAGAGCCTGGAAGGAAGATATAAAGGGGTCAGCAGCCGAATTAGTCTACGGGGAGCTCTTGCGACTCTCAGGGGAGTTCATAAACCCGGCATCACTCACCGGACCGTAGACTACACCGACTTCGTGGCGCGTCTCCGACATCAAATGGCGAAGCTGTCGCCAGAAGCGGCGACTCAACACGGCGAGAAGCCGTTCTACGTGCCCGGCAGCTTGTCATCGGCAACTCACGTCTTCCTGCGTCACGACGTCGCGCGTCGTGCGCTGACCACTAGACTCCCCATACACCGTTGAAGGTACTTCAAAGGGGCGAGAAGACGTACAAAATAGAGGTAAAAGGGAAAGAGACGACAGTAACAGTTGATAGACTGAAGCCCGCTTACCTCAACAACGAGAACCACACTCACAGCTCGGTGTCATCATCAAACAGGGGCACACGCAGCTACGCCGCCGAACGTCACCGTCGAAAGAAAAACCCGATCCGGGAGAACTGTACATTTCCCGGATTACTATCGCCCATAATTTAATAACCACGGTCACAAGGGGGGAGTAGCGCGTACCGCGTGCTATAGCGGTTACCACTATACTGGTGACCCCGAATATAGACATTGACGCAGCTTTCGAGCAGCTAGTTCAGCGTGACGTCATCACCATCACTCCCTCAAGCTTTCGAGCGGCGAGTCACACAGCTAGTCAGCACCCACAGCTTCAACGGGTATCCTGACTACCACCATGCAGTGAAAGCGCATTCCAGGTCATCACCCTCAGCCTCATCAGCAACCTTGGCACAGCACACTGCACTTTCGGCTGGTCCACAAGCAGAGCCCTTCACACCTCTCCTGGTCGACGCCAACAGTCAGCCTCAACCCGGCGCTGTACCACATCTGACGCACTGGAGCATAACGCAGCGTTACCCCGACTCACTGGGGAATCACCGCAGATAGTTCCGACTCACTGTGAACTATGCGGCACCCGGATCCGACCCACTGGAACCTCAACTGCCACTGGCAAGCATCGCAAGAATCGTAAGATACACAACTGAGCCCACTATCGACTTCCGGTCTCCGGAGGGGAGTAGTGGTAGTGGTATCTACATCGCCACATGCGAACTACACATCACATTGACGTCACGCAAAATCCTGCATCTCGCAACCAGAGTTATCGCGCAACTAGCATATTTACAACGTCCCGACATCAAGCGTCGGGCGGTTGCCCACCAAACACAACACCCGTATGATCGGAGGATCCTCCCTTTACTATGGGTATGAGTGAATTTTACACTCTGTTCCTAACTTTATATATCGTATATTCTATCTTTTTGGCCTTTTTTTTCAAGCGTAAATTCACCTATGTTGATTAAAAGTCTCTAAAACCTTCCTTGGATGTTTAATAACACAAGTAAGTTAAGTAAACAGCCAGAAATAAAAAAAAAATTGTTCCTTAGCGGCATGCTCTGCGCATGCCTGTGTAAAGGCGAGGCCGCAGCACGCTGGCTAGAGAGCTCTCGCGCCGGCGCGCTGGCCGCGCTGGAGCTGCACGCGGCGCGCGGCGAGTGGGCGCGCGCGGCCGAGATCGCAGCCGCGAGCTGTCCCGCCAAGGCGCCCGCCATCACTCTGCACAGGGCGCAGCACCTGGAGCTCACGTAGGCATAGTTTAAGTATATTCAAAGGTTCCATCATATCAGCCTATAACTTTCCTTCTGCTGGGAAATAGATCTCCTCTCTGTGAGACGGAGTCCACCACGCGGACCCAATGCGGTTGGTAGTTGGTCACATGTATTCAAATTTTTGGTTCTAGGACTTGCCGATTTCTTCACGATTTTTTTCCTTTACCCTTTATTTTAGGCAGAACCGAAATAATACAATAACAAGAAATAATATAATATAACTGAAATAATACGTTCTACTACGCTTTGGAATGGGCAACTAGCTTCATCTTTCTGGCTGACCAACCCCTTGACAATTCAAAAGTGCCTGTAATTGGTTTATTTGAAATAAAAGCTTTGAGTTTGAGTTAATGAAAAATCGGAACCCTTATCTGTCCGTCTGCCACTGCCAATTTGTTCGGAATCTACTGGACTGATAAAATTGTCATTCGGTACACTTATGAATTTCTGTGACCCAAACACGGACGTGTAACGTAAATAATTGAATTTTGAATATGGGGGCGAGTGTCACTTTTAAAGGGCTAACTAGAAAGTTAAAAGCAAAAGTTTTGCAAACTGTATTGTTTGACATCAAATGGCAGGGCTTGTTGTGAGCGTCTAAAATTTTTTTTGGTATAAATTTAAAATAAACAGTTTGAAGTTATTATAGAAAATATGTGAAAATTTACCACCTTATCCCCTATTTCCTTATCGACCCTTATCTCCGAAACTACTATGC
The DNA here is from genome assembly GCA_937001585.2 of Brachylomia viminalis. Taxonomy (NCBI): domain Eukaryota; kingdom Metazoa; phylum Arthropoda; class Insecta; order Lepidoptera; family Noctuidae; genus Brachylomia; species Brachylomia viminalis. Next base: position 21,541,095 of record OW443299.2, read on the forward strand.
CTAAAATTTTGAAAAAAATACAGATATTAGTTTTATACTTACAGCTTACAGAAAAACCTATAAGTTTATGGTCTTAAAATAACATGGTAACACTTTCACTATATGAATGTATGTGAGAACATGTTTTTTCAACTACAATGTAGAAACTAGTGCTCGGCGCTATAGTGACACCTTTCTCGTATTGATAGGATATGGTATAATTATATGGTAAAAGTTAAAGTATCGAATTATAAGGGAAACAGCTATATTGAATCACTATAACACTTACCTACTCACAAGAAATGGTAAACTATAAATAACTTATTGGTAAAATGTACGGTAGAATGGTAATGGTTTTAAGTGCGTAGAAACTATAAATAACTTATTGGTGAAATGTACGGTAGAATGGTAATGGTTTAAAGTACGTAGTGTCTCTAATGAGATCTAAACGCGAACTGGCCCACATTTTGGCTAACGAGCGAATGTGCATATTTGCGTTCGATGCAATTATGCATTTTCACTGCGTGTTCGATTAAAACTTGAACATACAATGTCAAGTTTGTTGTTGGGGTGGGAGCACGGCACGGTAGGCCAAGACGAGCCAAAAACAAAAACCAGGGGAACTACCTAACCTTTTCTCGAAGCGTTTCGTTTTATTTTCATACCCTCATAGCTTCGGCCTGGATAAAGCTAGAGAGCTCAAATTGTCAGGATAAAATGCATATAACAGATTTATGACACACCAAGAACCCTCGAAATGGGGGGTGCAGGTCTGTATTTAAAATAAAACCTGTAGGGTAGTTCTCAAAGTCTTAGAAAAAGGCTTCAATTTGTACACAAACGACGTAAAAAAATAAGAAATTTGTAACTTTCACCCTCCAACTTCCAAGGGATTAACGGATTTATTTTATTTTATTCTATTATGGAACTTTATAGCTAACATATACAGTGTTCTTAAAAAATATACAATTGAAGGCAATTTACAACTTTCCACTGATAAACACTAGAAACAGAAAATGAAAAAAAAAAGGTCAGTACAAAATACCAAACAATTACGTTTTCCGTAAAGAAGATTTTCACCAACAAATGGTTTAGCCGAGAAACACTGGTAATGAATATATCCAAATCATGTTCACCAGACAGTTTATTAAAACTTCTGCTCGCAGGCATTAAAAAAGAAGTCTTCCTGTACGCGGACTTGGAAAGAGGGGCATGTAACAAGCTAGGTTTGCGAAACATTTTGCAGTGTATAACTGTAGGCCAATTCTCGTACTTAAAAAACGTTCAAATTCAAGTCGCAATCTCATCTCAGCGACAATCAATGTCAAAAACCTGTCAAAAATGTATGTAAATTGATAGTAATTTTGACAGATTGAGACTGAGATTAGAATGCGAACGGTCTTAAAAATACGGGAATTGCCCCTCTGATCCTAAACCGCCTTACAGCTCAAGGCAATCTATATATACCATTTGCAATTTTAAAGCAGTACGACATATCTGCAATGCGTCTGCTCTCATGCAGTAAGATGTGAAAATAGGATCATGTGTCGAGCTATAGGTCTGAGCTCAAATGGATGTCCATTCGCCAAAGAAGAAGTTTGCGTGTTTTGACCACGCTTTTCTCCCTTCTCAACTCTCCCACTCCTCCTTCTTATCTCGTGTGTCACTTCCAATACCTATGTTCTTCTCACGCTAAGAATCTACGTTCTTCTAACAATCTTCTTCTACTCTGTCCTTCTCATACTTCTGACTTTGTTCATTCTTCCTTTCATATTCAGTCCATTCTTCTTTGAAATGCGCTTCCTCTTGATATCAGGACGGCTACCAGTCGGAATGCATTTAAGCGGAAATTGCAGAGTTATTTTCGAAACAAATAGAGTAGAGTCATCTCAACATCTCTCTTCCTGGAATTTGTATATATATATTTATATATTTAGATATATATATATTTATGTAAGTATATAGTATAGTAAATAGTATGTATGTGTATAGGACTTATTTATATATTTGTGTACGTTATTTTGATAGTTTATTTTTTTTTATCATTGTTAAACATCGCTCAAATCAATGCTTTCCTTTCCTTTCAATTAAAGCACCTGCCATCTAATCTCTTCACCACCCTTGGTTGACTGGTAGAGAATGCCTAAGGCATTTAGTCCGCCTTTGTACCTTTTGTGCGAAAAGTTATAAATAAATAAATAAATGTGAAACCTCTTACATCATGCTATATAATTGGGAGTATATTTCCTAGTTTTGTACTGCAAGAAACGTAGGAAACGCTTTGTAATTCCTTCAATTATGTCTATATAAATATTACAGTTAGGGTTCCACACTTGTGAGAGATACTCCAAATGGCTGCGGACGAAAGCAAAATAAAACATATTATATTTTTTTTAAATCAGCTGATTACGTAAGTATAAATTCAAGTGCTTTGGAAGCTTTGCTAACAACGTTTTCGATGTGTGTATCAAAAAACAACTTGAGAGTCAAACGTTACACCCAGGTCCTCCCTGATAACGCTTATCCTGTTAATAATAGTATTATGAAACTTATACTGAAACGTGATTGCATGTGGTTTGCGTTTGTAGGTACTAACAAAACATTTAGGAACATTCAGTTCAAGTTTAATAAGGAGACAATCATTTGAAAGTCCATCGTAATCCCGCTGTAAAACAAAACAATCTGAAAGTTCTGATATAGAGCTTAACATTTTCATATCGTCGGCGTAAACAATTATTTTGGAACGGGTAAAGCGCGAACCAATGTCATAAATAATAAAAAGTAAAGGACCCCTTTTAGTAAAAGAGGTGATAGACATAATTATAATACTAGAATTAGGGACCTATTAGTTCAACCAGGTTTCAGACTGGCTAAAGTAGACTCATCTTTCATGGGTTAAGTACTGTTTAAAATGTTACAATAAAATACCTCCCCACATTTCAACTGAATGAGACGAAATTCAAATTTTGTATAAAACGCACACTATGCAGACAGGCATATTATTAGTTGGGGGATTATATTGCTGATAAAAATGCCTGGCTTAATGCTGGTCCTGCTCCACCCACAACCACAACTAATTGAATAACATTTGAAAATACTGTTAGAGCTGCTGAAGCTTAGAGCATTAAACCAACCGGAGACGACACGCGCACACTTTTCTATCTAAAAATGTCTGCCGTTTTCGGCGCGGGGGACGAGGCAACGCACACAAATAGTCTTAACACCAATGAATTTTTCAGATAACGTCACTATACACGCACACGACAAAATTATCAAACACCAGCATAAACTATACTCACACAAGTACAAAGTGTACAAACACATATGTACAGACAACCTGTCCGTGAAAGAGATGACGTCATCTCAAAGTAAACATCGATAGTGCGAGGAACATGTCAATAATAAATAATAAACTTATCGATATCTCATGGTCGATGAATTTTGTTTTGTGCCAATTATAATAATAATTAAATATCAAGTTTCTGTACCAGCATTTTACTAATTTGCAATTATTGTATTGGTACGTATGTTAGTATATCTATGTTTAGGACAAATCATGCAAACTGATTTAGAATCACTTTCCATTATCAGCTTATTAGTTGAATTTTTACATGTTGGTTTAGTTCGGATGGCAATGCATTATACCATCGAGTACCATCGAGCTGATCTGATGATGGAGATGGAAAGCGGCCATAGTATATCATATAAGGGCTATCGAGTGGTTTGAATATATGTATATACAACATGAAATGTCATGATACGTACTTATTAAAAGGGATTCTTTTTATGCACGTAATATACGATCTTTGGACAGACTGTAAAAGGATAACAGCTTTTTTTTTTCCACGTGAATGACTGGTCTGAATTTCGGTTCACGCACGACAGATTTACACTGTATCTTTTGGAGATAACATAAAAAAAGAACCAGAGAACAACTTGTATAAAATAGTTTATTTGTAAAAATTAAGCGTTATTTACAGTTATTGCAGCTTCATCGCGCGCATTAGCAAAATGTTAATTAATGATTTTGGAAACACTATTGATTCTTAAAATGAATAAGTTTTGTGTATATGTGCCTAATACATTTCTTAGGGTCAGTTTGTTCTCGAAGGCGACAAGTGTTTAAAATAAAACATGAATAAAAAAGTATAATAAGTTACTTCAAAAGTTAGGGTTAGGCGCCTAAGGTTGAGCCTCATTTTATCAGCAAGCTTCCACATTTAATTTGGACTAGGTAAATTAATTTTCATTGGGTAAGCTACCTTGAAAAAAGCGAGATAAAGTTTTAAGGCGACCAGTTCCACGTGAACAAAGTCACGGGCAAAAACTAGTAAATAACATTATAAGATTCACCTTTGGTACCTAATTTCAAAGTTGGTAAGGCACCCTGATTTAATCTCCTCTTTTATTAGATTGTGTTATAAAACAGGTAGTTTCAAAATGCTGGGAGCAAATAGTGCTAGTACGTTTAGAAGTCCATGAAACATGATTTCCACAAGCTCGGATCCAGACATCCCTAATCATTACATCTTTTGGGAATCTGAAAAATAAATAAGAATAACATTATACCTAATGTTTATATCGACATTTGTTTTTGTGCTGTCCCATCACTAACTTTCCTAGTACAGTGTTGCCAGAGTAACAAATTAAAAGTGCCTATTTACGGAACAAGAGTGACGATCGTAAATTCCTTATAATTAATAAAGTACAACCTAAACATATTATATTTAAAACATTAAATAAAAATACATGTTGAAAATAAAAGAATAAATGAATTTGCAAACAGTAATCCATCATTAATTCATTAAGCATCTACAATTATATTTCACGTTATTTATGGTTAGTACCATTTTTTATTGGATAAATTGTGTTAATAATAACGAATGTAAAGTAGAACTTATAATTAAATATATATACAGTCAACTTTAAAAATTACCCTAAAGTAGATCTAGTACCATTAAGTGGCAACACTTTTAGATTGACAATATTTTTTAGTTTTTTGCAAATTTAATGCACTATTTGATAATATTTAAACATAATAATACTTACAGATGAAAAGTAACGTTGTCCTTTTGTACACTAGATGTTTCTGATCTCTTATTACACGAGAACACGTTACAATTCGGCATTTTAAGCTCACGTCATTCTGCGCTCATTATGATTCGCTGAATGGCGCGGAGCGCGCGGCAACTAGTTTTATATAACCGCTCTGACCGGCGGTCTCGTACCTTTGGCAGAGTGGAACGCCTGTCAATGGCCACTCCGGTTGGTTTAATGCTCTAAGTGCTGAAGATTGTAAGACTACCTTTGCATTGTAGAAACTCAGTCTCCTTTGTTTTATATAATTGCATAGGACAAGTGTGAGTACTATGTGCTATCGAGCTACCATTTACCGGGTAATGTCTTTCATTGACTTGAATGTGCCCTGGCGGCTGATAGATGTCATGCTCACTCAAATGTCTCGCTGACGGTGGCGCGTGTGTTGGATCATTTAGCTCCCTTCAAAATGGTTGAGCTGAATGGTGCTGATCCATGCGTCATGTTCGTGAACGGGCGTCGTCAGTTGGGACTGGTCCTCTTTTAGCCGCCACGGCTTATTTTAATTATTTTATTTATGCATTGTTTTGCTTAAAATTCTGTTTGCTGTACTCTGGACACTCAACGTGTACGTCGTATTTACATCGTTCTCACATGTAACGATACCTATATTCAACATTAATGATGTAACTAATATTTATGTAGCAATATAATTTAAAAGAGTGTCCATGGAGTGTCTCGCCCGTTCTTCTCCAATAGGTACCTACCTACTACGCTTTGGAATGGGCAACTAGCTTCATCTTTCTGACTGACCGACCACTTGACAATTCAAAAGTGCCTGTAAATGGTTTCATTGAAATAAATGCTTTGAGTTTGAGACCCAAAGGGGATCATTGTGGTATTCCCGAGGGTATTTTAACAGTTACAGAACTGTGTCTATTCAGTACAACTGTTTGACAGAGATCCTCAATATAAAAAACAAAGAAGAAATTATTTTTTGTTGTATGAAGAAAGTAACTGCTGCATGAATAGCATGGCCACTATAGAAAAGGAAGAAATGGAAGACAAAGTGACAGATTGTAGAAAGATTTCTACGGCGCGATATCAAAATTCAAGAAAATAATGATTTTTTGTTTACAAAGTGATTTGTCTTCTCTTCGTAGAGTAGAGATAAGTCATGATACGCATGCACGTGTTCATGAAATACCTTTTTACTATACTAGAAGTAAGGGTTATGATTTTAACATGTATGTGTAATATAAGTATAATATGACCGCAACAATAAAAATAAATAGAGCACCCTACAAAAACATTTCATGTAAAGTAGCTTGCCAAGACTTTTATGACGCTTTCACTGTTAAAAAGTTATCAGATCTATTGTGCACCCAAGACCCTAACTCTACAAACATCTTACATCTTAGTCAAAATGTATGGCTTATATGAAATGTTTTTGGTGGGTAACATATTCATCGTACAGAACCCTCTCCAGGCGAGTTCAACTCGCACTTGTCCGGTTTTTCTATGATATATCCCCTTCCACTAACAAAATCCTCTTATCACTACTAAGGAACCAATCAGATCTACCTGATATGACATCTTTCTTCCACCTTTTACTAAACTACTATGTTTTCTATGATATATCCCCTTCCACTAACAAAATCCTCTTATCACTACTAAGGAACCAATCAGATCTACCTGATATGACATCTTTCTTCCACCTTTTACTAAACTACTATGTTTTCTATGATATATCCCCTCCCTCTAACAAAATCCTCTTATCACTACTAAGGAACCAATCAGATCTACCTGATATGACATCTTTCTCCACCTTTTACTAAACTACTATGTTTTCTATGATATATCCCCTTCCACTAACAAAATCCTCTTATCACTACTAAGGAACCAATCAGATCTACCTGATATGACATCTTTCTTCCACCTTTTTACTAAACTACTGTGTTTTCTCGCCCAACAGAGCAGACTACCACGAAGCCCTAACAAACTACGAGAAAAGCCTCATAACAGAAAACACAGACGACATTAAAATCAAAGAACATAACGACAAATGCGAGGCAGGGATCGCACGGATGGCGATACGATGCGGTGACGTCATGAGAGGCTTAACAACCGCTATGAAACATTCACACGACATCATGCTGGTTAAAGAATGTGCTCAATTGCTAGAAGAAGAGAAGCAATACAGTCACGCAGCAGCTTTATATGACCAAGCAGGCAACACGGAAAAAGCTGCATCCCTATACATCAAACTCAAATCCTGGCTCAAAGTTGAAGCACTACTGCCAAAGATCAATTCTCCAAGCATACATATACAGTACGCAAAGGCTAAAGAAGCAGAAGGCAGGTACCACGACGCATTGAAGTCTTACCTAAAGGCTCAAGACTACGAAGCAGCTATACGTCTAAATCTAGATAAACTAGACGATATAGACGAAGCTGTAAATCTAGTTCAAGAAACGAAATCAATACAGGGCGCAAAAATGGTCGCTAACTATTTCCAAAACAGTGACGACCCGACATCAGCAATCAAATTCTTGGTAATGTCTCTATGTTATGACGAGGCCTTTCAACTGGCAAGAAAAAATGGCAAGCTACATTTGTATGGAGAAATACTAATACAGACTTCCCAAGCTAGACCGGAAGATTTCAAGAGTTTAGCGTTACATTTTGAAGGGGAGAAGAATCATTTGCTCGCGGGGAAGTTTTATTTCCATGCGGGGGAATATAGTAAGGCGATGTCGCATTTGTTGAGGAGTGGGGGGTCGGAGGAGGAGGAGAATGAGGCGATTAGTATCGCTATTGATGCAGCTGCTGCGAGTGACGATGAGAGGTTGACTAGGAGGTAAGGGCCGATTTTATTTTTGCACAACATTTTATTTTGCTCCACATGTTGTTGCATTTTTCAGCCAAATCTTGCAAGTTAGTTTTGGACATCATCCTCTTGGCTTATTCAGTTGTGACTTGGTATACTCGTTCCGTTCCTATGACAATTTATTTTTTTCACTTTCTCTTGCATTGTCAATGATCGGTTTCAACGCTGAGTATAAACCGATTCCATGCTCAAACGCAGTAACACATCTCCTCCTGTGTGAGCTCTAAGACTATGCAAAATTATTTAGTAAATAATGTAAACCTGAACGTTTATGAATCACCTAAGCGGTCTAATGGAAGTTATTTATTTATTATTACAGACTAATCGAGTTTTTACTGGGCGAGACAGATGGTACACCGCGAGAGCCTCGACACTTGTTCCGACTGTATATGGCCAAAAGACAGTTTGCTGAAGCTGCTAAAACTGCGGTTAGAGTGGTTTTCAATACGGATGTTACAGCTTTGTATTTTGATTTAATAGAGGGGGGGGGGGGTTGTTTGCTTTTAAAATGAAAAGTGTAGTCTATATTCCAATAGGACGCCATATTGTTTTGCCATACAGTTGAATTGACTTTGCTTTTGAATATTCTTATTTTTTCGTTAACCTGTGATATCAAGTCATGTGTAACTAAATATCGATTTTTTGTTATTTTGTAATTTGTATGCTTAATGTCTTTTCCAGTTCGTTATAACTATTGTCAATTTGAAATATCTTTACAGGTAATAATAGCCGGAGCTGAATGCCGAGCGGGTAAATACCGCGAGGCTCGCGACGTGGTCCGCGCTATGTGCGTGTCCCTGCGCGCGTCACGCATGCCCGTGCCGAGGGACATGAGACATGCCATCGCCTTACTGCACAGCTATATACTAGTCAGTTATTTAGCATTTCCAAAATCTACAATAATCTTTAGCTAGCTCTTAATTTTTCTGGTTATGGTTTCGCTATTTTCATAACCACTTTGCAATATTTTTCATAAAAAGGCATCTAATTACAAAAATCTATTTCGTAGGTACGTACACATGTGAAACGCGGTCGTCACGACTTAGCCGCTAGACTTCTACTACGCACTGCCGCTGACGTTACATTCTTCCCGACTCCACAACGTAAGTTAGAAGTTCCAACTTGGAAAATCTCATTTGGCTGTTTCCACGCGGAAATTAACTTTTGAACTAGCGAAAACACGTTAAATCGATGGTTGCAGATCAAGTATCGATACTGACATCAACGGTAATCGAGTGCAGTCGCGCCGGGTTGAAGCACCAGGCTTATCACTGGGCCAGAGTGTTAATGCAGCCTGAATATCGCTCACAGGTATTTAGTTTAGGTCTTCCTACCATATCCTCACTGTATTATTGGTATTTGCCTTGATTTTTAATGCTTTTTCACTTTTCACAACAATATTTTACGCTTTTCATGCTCTCCAAATCTATACTATAATTATGTATTATTAAGAGGTAAAAGGAGATTGTTCTGCGTCCATACATCTTTCGCCCCAGAACCAACAGCGAAGGAAAATTACTTTGCGTGTTCTAAATTACATGTATATGCCCATGAAGACAAAGTTTAATGACGAACCACCCGAAGAAAGTATTTATTAAAAGAAAAAAAAAGATTTTGATAACCTCGCAATCTTTTTATTTAGTAAGATCTATTTAGTAAGAAACAATCCTTTCAATACTTAGAACACACATACATGCTAGTAAATGCCTGTCACTAATGTTATTTCTATTGCCGTATGTGGCTAGTTCAGCTATGAGATTCCGCAAAACATTTAAGTACTTATGTACTTACCTATCTAGTTTGGTGTTAAATAAAGCAAATTGAAATCACTACACAACCCAATTACGAAGAAATGCGGGCGATAGTGATGTGAGTGCAATAACTTGACAGTTGAGTTGATGGACATGAGATGACAAGTATTAGGGATGCCCATACATTAGACCCGTATCGATATACTGCTGCTGCTGTTGCTGTTGCATCTGATTACTCTGTATTTATGAATAAACTGCAAAAAACAAAGATACCAAACTTTGTTCGTAACCTGTCGTACTTGCCTACATATAAACTGCCAAAGATTAATAATGAATATGGTAAGAGAGCCTGGACGTACGCCTTTCCTGACATTCTAAATAAACTACCCAAGAAAATTGCCAAAAAAATAGAAGACAAAAAACCTCAACAAATGAAAAATATTTTAAAAGCCTACTTTACTGTGGGGAAGTATGGAATGGAGGATGTCAGCGTGTAGGTTCTCAGCCTATAAACTTATGTGAGCAACTATAAAATAAGCTTATAGCGCACATAATCTTATTATAACAAGATTAATCGCTATTTTTGCTGTGTAAAAAATCCTGAAAATTTTTGAAGAAATAAATAGTTTAATTTTTTTATTTAAAAAAAAAATATATTTTAGACAAAATCGATACCGTTCAGTACCCAGCGTGTTATTATTCTATTTAAAATATTATAATGCATCTCACTTAGGGCGTTTGTGCACTACCTCGTATTCGGTGCGTATTCGTGATTCGTGAAAATACGATTCGAAATATCCTTCATAATAAATCTATGGTAGTTTGTGCACTGCTTCGTTTTCGTTCTACTTCGTTACGGATCGAAGTAGCCGTCATGCTTAAAGCGTTTTTTGCACTCACTCATATTCAATTCGCATTCGTTTTATTCACGAATACGAATCGAATATCAGTGAGCACGAAATGCTGCACACATTATGAACGCGATCTCTGCCTACGAAATGTTTTTAGTGAATACTCGACTCTCGGATTCGATTCGTATTCGTGTTTTTAAAACTGATGATCAAAAATTCCCCAAAACGAATCACGAATACGAATCGACTACGAGTGAGTGCATAGCGTCCATTCGTGAATTACTGATCCATTTTTATTCTGTTGTAAATAAAGACGAACATGAATCGAATAGGAGGTAGTGCACAAATGCCCTTATGTAGTAATTGTATAGAGTATGTAAGATTTTTTTTTATTTAGGATGCATGGATTAGGACTTGGAAATCGGTTTTGTTGTTGAATTCTTTTCGCACCTATGGTGTATGGTAACAATAAAAACGTCGCACAAGTCAATACAGAAGCGTCATACCCTACAGCAAAAAAGGTTGAAAAGGTAAGTATGTAGGTACGGATGCGGATGACATATGTGAGCAGGTGGTCAACTCAAGTAATCTCGCTCTCGATGTGTGAAATGAAAGATTGGGCATCACTAATTGTCATGTCAAATCAAATTGTCAAAGATGGCAGCATTTTTGATGTGATGTCGAAAATCGTTACAGATCTTTTAATTAAGGAACGCAGAATATCCGTGTCATACAGATATTCGCAATTAGTATAATTGGTGACCTCGCCGACAGCGGTAACTATAGGCCTATTTCACTAGCGACCGTGATTTCAAAGGTATTTGACATCATGCTTTATACACAATTAAGTAGTTGTACTACTATTCATGTTAAGCGGTTCGGATTCAGAGCTGGGTTATCAACAGAGAGTGCGGTGTTGTCTTAAGCATGCTGTGACGTACTATCCGAGACGAGGGACGCCTATTTATGCTTGCTTTCTGGACATGTCAAAGGCATTTGATCTGATGTCCTGTGATGTGTTGTGGAGTAAATTAGAGCGGGTAGATATGCCCACAGGACTTGTTAACATTTTAAAGTTTTGGTATGGAAACCAAATCAACACTGTACGATGAGCTGGGGCGTTTTCTCGTCCTTACGGGTTGGAGTGTGGGGTGAGGCAGGGTGGATTGAGGTCACCAACGCTTTTCAGCTTTTATGCGAACGAGTTGATTGGCGAGCTCAGCAGTACCAGGCTCGGGTGTTATATAGACGGTATCTGCGTCAATAATATCAGTTATGCGAACGACGTGGTACTCCTGAGCGCGTCAGTGTGTGGCTTGAGAAAATTGGTTGCTCAATGTGAGGCATATGCTAAGGTTCATGGCTTGGCATACAATTTGTTTGCACGATGCTCACTTCCTGTTAAAATCACACACTTTCGAGCCTACTGTAATATAACAATGCGTTTAGTTTGCTGGTGGGGCTGCCCCGTTTCTGTAGTGCGTCAGAGATCTTCGCGGATTCGCACGTAGAATGCTTTTATGCAACAATGCGTAAAAGGTGCGCTTCCCTGGTGCGCAGGGTATGGGGCGGCTCCAACAGTGTCTTAAGCATGGTTGCGAGTTGCCTGGACTGTGTATCCGTGGGTCGCTGTTGTGCCGTCTCTCATGGGATGTCGCAACGGTGACCAACCGTTATTTCTTGTATTGTTTTCCTTGTTTTTGTTTAGTGTCTGTGCTTATTAACATAGTTGTAAGTTTTACTAATGATCTTGTTGAGTCCTGGTTACTCTAATAAAGAAAATTCTATTCTATAATAATATATATATCTATTAATATTATGTACGTCAGATATTGGTTGCTCCTAGGGCCATTTACGACGATGTCCTTGGTTTACGGTTGTATGTAGGGGGTAATCTATAGAACTACCAGTCGGATTTCAAAAATTCTTTTTTGCATTTGATAGCCCGATTCTTGAGGAAGACTAGGCTATTTATATTTAACAATACGCCAGGACCCTAGCAGCCGAGCAAAAAGACAAAAGTCAGAAATAACGCTAAGCGAAAACGAAGTAATAGAGCGGGCAGGCGATGCGATGCGATGGGTTGGGTCGGGGGAGCCAGAAATTTCACGCGAAAGAAGTCGCGGGCAGTAGGTAGTCTGTATCAATCAATCAAAATATTTATTTGCTAGAATATGGTACATAAGGTGTTACAGTAAGTTTGTTTCAGCATATCCTGCCATAACATGACGTGCAATGTATTCACAATCAGCGATGTTAATTATTATATGTTAATTATTATATGTAAGTCTGATATAAATATTTTGTATGTTTTCATCCAGAAGTATTTTGTCCATTGACTTACTCGTATGTACGAATTTAAAAGTAAATCGTGGATTTTGGACTGCATCTGTGTTAGGTCGATTTTAAGTTGTGCGAATACACACAACTTAACTGTACGTTAACGGTACTGCAAAAGCTTTTGGTTACTCACTACCCATGAGAGTAGTGCGTGTATAGTCGTGCAAAATCAATCGAACTTGCGTAACCGTAAGTACACGACGCATGTTCCTTCCGTAAGTTCAAGCACTAAGCCTTAATAAATTCAAATCTTTTATAAAAAGGCAACTATGCCAGAATGCCTATTATACTGTCAAAGACTATATTGAGGACAAAAAGGCTTGGGATTGAGTTGCTCCAATAAAGCACAGGCAATGTTAATTTATTTTATTTTGCTAACTATTTTTATTTTTAATCTTTGCTATAAGTATCTATACTTATTTACATATACAATGACACTAATATTTTTACTGTATAAAGTATTATATTATTTTAAATTATTGTGAATGTGAGGACTATGTGTGTTTTTGTTCCAGTTTTAATCATGTTCTGGCAGTTTGAGTAGCTGATGCGGCCTACCCAAATGTCCTTTCTCTGGTATTGTTCGTCGAATCGTTCAGCTCCTTAAGTTCTGAGTTGAGCTGCACGGTTACTGACAAATGCGTGCACTGACTGGACAGGTCCATTCAATCTGTGTGGTTCTTTCTCCAAAAGTCCAGTTTCTCCTGGTAACAAATTAAAACGGAGCTTATTACTGATATATTAATATGCTACCTATTAGTCATTACGGTACTCCTTATTAGCTGCCAACCCATTATAAATGGTACCCACTCAATTTTTTTGGTTGCAAACATTTAGTCGACTTTTAAGTTATTAGTCACTCGGAAAATAATAATCCTTATAATATTATTCTAATTATTGTAAATGTGAGAACTATGTCGGTCATTGGTTTTTTTTATATTAATTTTTGTATTTTTCTCAGCGTAATCCATGATCTGGCAGTTTGAGTAATTTATGCGATCTGGCAGTTTGAGTAATTTATGCGGCCTACTCAAATGTCCTTTCTTTGGTATTGTTCGTCGAAGCGTTGAGCTCCTTGAGTCTAAGTTACTGACAATTGCGTGCACTGACTAGACAGGTCCACTCAATCTGTGTGGTTCTTTCCTCAAAAGACCATTGCAGACACCGATCTACATAGCCTTCACATGATCTGACCAAGATTTTGTCTGGACTTTAAAAGAGACTGTGACCTCTGAGTTTGTTTCGGCCTTAGTCAGATAGGAAACGCCGACCACATCTAGTTTAAAATAAAAATTATTGACGTGTAAAAGTGTTTGTTCAAACCTACTCACAGAAATAAAATCATTTATCATTTATGTTCACTCCAATAATACCTTTCCTCACCAGATTGATTCCAAATACGTGAAGAAGATAGAAAGCGTAGTCCGTCACGGCGCGCGCGACGCACCGCCCGCCCCGCCCACGGCGCCGTGTCCGCACTGTGCGAGCGAGCTGCCTATAGCAGAGCTCACGTGTACGCGCTGTGAAGTGGACGTGCCTTTCTGTTTAGCTACAGTAAGTTATATCACTAGCACTGACATCCAACCTGCGCCGTGTCCGCACTGTGCGAGCGAGCTGCCTATAGCAGAGCTCACGTGTACGCGCTGTGAAGTGGACGTGCCTTTCTGTTTAGCTACAGTAAGTTATATCACTAGCACTGACATCCAACCTGCGCCGTGTCCGCACTGTGCGAGCGAGCTGCCTATAGCAGAGCTCACGTGTACGCGCTGTGAAGTGGACGTGCCTTTCTGTTTAGCTACAGTAAGTTATATCACTAGCACTGACATCCAACCTGCGCCGTGTCCGCACTGTGCGAGCGAGCTGCCTATAGCAGAGCTCACGTGTACGCGCTGTGAAGTGGACGTGCCTTTCTGTTTAGCTACAGTAAGTTATATCACTAGCACTGACATCCAACCTGCGCCGTGTCCGCACTGTGCGAGCGAGCTGCCTATAGCAGAGCTCACGTGTACGCGCTGTGAAGTGGACGTGCCTTTCTGTTTAGCTACAGTAAGTTATATCACTAGCACTGACATGCAACCTGCGCCGTGTCCGCACTGTGCGAGCGAGCTGCCTATAGCAGAGCTCACGTGTACGCGCTGTGAAGTGGACGTGCCTTTCTGTTTAGCTACAGTAAGTTATATCACTAGCACTGACATCCAACCTGCGCCGTGTCCGCACTGTGCGAGCGAGCTGCCTATAGCAGAGCTCACGTGTACGCGCTGTGAAGTGGACGTGCCTTTCTGTTTAGCTACAGTAAGTTATATCACTAGCACTGACATCCAACCTGCGCCGTGTCCGCACTGTGCGAGCGAGCTGCCTATAGCAGAGCTCACGTGTACGCGCTGTGAAGTGGACGTGCCTTTCTGTTTAGCTACAGTAAGTTATATCACTAGCACTGACATCCAACCTGCGCCGTGTCCGCACTGTGCGAGCGAGCTGCCTATAGCAGAGCTCACGTGTACGCGCTGTGAAGTGGACGTGCCTTTCTGTTTAGCTACAGTAAGTTATATCACTAGCACTGACATCCAACCTGCGCCGTGTCCGCACTGTGCGAGCGAGCTGCCTATAGCAGAGCTCACGTGTACGCGCTGTGAAGTGGACGTGCCTTTCTGTTTAGCTACAGTAAGTTATATCACTAGCACTGACATCCAACCTGCGCCGTGTCCGCACTGTGCGAGCGAGCTGCCTATAGCAGAGCTCACGTGTACGCGCTGTGAAGTGGACGTGCCTTTCTGTTTAGCTACAGTAAGTTATATCACTAGCACTGACATCCAACCTGCGCCGTGTCCGCACTGTGCGAGCGAGCTGCCTATAGCAGAGCTCACGTGTACGCGCTGTGAAGTGGACGTGCCTTTCTGTTTAGCTACAGTAAGTTATATCACTAGCACTGACATCCAACCTGCGCCGTGTCCGCACTGTGCGAGCGAGCTGCCTATAGCAGAGCTCACGTGTACGCGCTGTGAAGTGGACGTGCCTTTCTGTTTAGCTACAGTAAGTTATATCACTAGCACTGACATCCAACCTGCGCCGTGTCCGCACTGTGCGAGCGAGCTGCCTATAGCAGAGCTCACGTGTACGCGCTGTGAAGTGGACGTGCCTTTCTGTTTAGCTACAGTAAGTTATATCACTAGCACTGACATGCAACCTGCGCCGTGTCCGCACTGTGCGAGCGAGCTGCCTATAGCAGAGCTCACGTGTACGCGCTGTGAAGTGGACGTGCCTTTCTGTTTAGCTACAGTAAGTTATATCACTAGCACTGACATCCAACCTGCGCAGTGTCCGCACTGTGCGAGCGAGCTGCCTATAGCAGAGCTCACGTGTACGCGCTGTGAAGTGGACGTGCCTTTCTGTTTAGCTACAGTAAGTTATATCACTAGCACTGACATCCAACCTGCGCCGTGTCCGCACTGTGCGAGCGAGCTGCCTATAGCAGAGCTCACGTGTACGCGCTGTGAAGTGGACGTGCCTTTCTGTTTAGCTACAGTAAGTTATATCACTAAGCACTGACGTCCAACATAAATCAGCGCTCTAGCGCTTTGAGGCTTCGCTGCAAAGGGAGAATTTGGTGAATAAGTGATGCTTTTGCATCTGGCGTTGGTCTAGCGAAGGCGTTCGTAGAAATTACACGCAGTGTAGACGCTGCGCTAACATTGGCGTTGCGACATCAACGTCGACGCTGGATATACGCTCAGTGCGAAGACAAGAAGTTAGGCTTCCGACTGTTATTGGGGAAAGGAATTGAAAACCTATCAGAGATCTATCTATACAACTGCGGGATGAAAAATATCCATACTTATATATAAATGACTTGATATTATATTGCAGGGTCTCCATATAGTGAAGGACGATCTGACTGCATGTCCAGAATGCGACTTTCCAGCTATCCTCACAGAATTTGTTGAGTAAGTATAATGTTGCTTGTAATAATCAACTAGCAAAGTCTCTGAAATAAATAAATTATGTAGTATATAGTGTAACTACTAGATATGATATTATTTAATAATCTTCATCACTAACATCGTGAAATTGTTTCCGTACAGGATCCTTCGAGAAGAAGGCAAGTGTCCAATGTGCGGTGAGAACGTCGATTATCGTCGGCTCGTCAAGATCGACGATGTTGTTGCTTACATGGACTTTAACACCACAGAATAGCGTTCAAATAAGTACTACGAGTATGTGCACAAATTCATATGAGCTAAATTTGTTCAGAAAAGAAATATTTGAATATAAACCTTAATTTAATAGAAGGCCATCTTAGGTGGCTATCGTGATGAGATAGTAGCCTGTATACAAATTTAGCTGGATAAGGAACTTCGCTCACTACGCGGTGACGAGAATGGACCGGAAACTATCCATTCTCGGCGAAGCGGCGAGTCGTGCGACCAGTTGGTCGTTAAATACGACCAACCGGTCTCACGACGTGTCGTCCGTTAGTTGCAGCCTAGCTTTGTGTACTTTATTATGAATGACCGCATCTTGGTCTGGACATCTGCGACCAAGGTGGCGAGAACGACCAATCGTGGTCGTGGTTATGTAGTGTATTGCGCGAGACCCCAAATCAACCCATAGAACAGTGGACAAACAAAGTTAAATACATAAATAAGTGTTTTGATTTTATTGGAATGTATAAAATGTCTTCTTCAACACGTGTATACACACGAGGTCACAGGAAACAATCGAATCCTCAACACAACACGTAATATAAAACTCGACCTTATTAAAACCGGATAAGGTTGAAATTCATTTGCTCCGTCCATTAAAACAGTATTTGTAAACTAGTCCTTAATAAAAAAGACATAAGCTTGAAGTTCTTTCGCTCCGTCCGTTAATGATAAGTGTTACGAAATCCCGCCGTTATCTTCAAGGTTAGTTAATTTGATAGTATTCTTCACAAACGCCTTCAGCACTTTGAGGACTGTTTTATTGTTTTGTAAGTATGTGATAATGTTGTGATTAAGTAATCGTCCGTCCAATTTGCGTTTATTAATGTTAGTTTTAGTGTGAGCTCTCTTAAATAGAATAAGATTTTTTTGTGTAAGGGTTTGCCAAGTTTGCCCAGTATTCAATGAATTATTTGCAACAGAATAAGGATTTATTGGTGGTAGAGGTGTGCGCCAACACGCTTTCCACGCTGCCCAACCCAACTGGATTTTTCTGCCAGTTTTTTTCGCGAAGTTGTGATCATGACTCCCAGATAGACATAATGCTTCACAACTTCGAGTAGCAAACCTTCGATGTGGATTGGTCTTGTCTTGACTTTATTTCATTCATAGGCAGTGCAGCATCAGGTCTAACTGTCCCAGCGACTCTGCCATTATGACGATGTCGTCGGCAAAGCGAAGATGTGAGATGTACTCGCCATGTACGTTGATTGTCCAGTCTAGTCGTGTCTTGAAGACAACAGACTAATGACCAATTTCGGGGATATCACATCTCCCTGTCTCACCCCACTGAGCAGTGGGATGGCGCTAGTTTTCTTATCCTGGATCTGGACAGTCACCATGGCAGCGCCATACAAACATCTCAACACTTCGATGTAGCGCCAGTCAATTCGACATCGTTGCAAAAAGGCTAGAACTGCCCATATTTCGATGGAGTCCTTGTCGTAGTCTACAAATACCATACAAAGCGGCTGATTGTACTCTTCGGTAATTTGTGCAATTTACAGAATAGTATGGCTGTGGTCTACGGTACTGAAACTTTTCTGACACACCAACAGTAGGAACTTTTGACAGTTCAACAACATTCATTGCGTTATTTACGTTGTTGAGCAGACCAATTTTTCGAACATATGAAACAGTGGATTAGAAATATCCTTCAAAATTATTCAGATTGTGATTGAGTGTGTTGATTAGGTTGCTAGCTTGTTCTGGTCACCTGTCACAAATCTCCTGGTGAGACAGTTCATGACGACTCTCAAGAACAGTTGCAGGTACACGTGGCTCTGAAGTGAGATGGGTCTAAGTATGTAGTTCTTCAGCAAGATATTATCATATTATTTGAAGAACAGAACCTTGGCACCTTAGGCCTCCTCATGGGCGCTGTACTTTCTTGGATGAAGGAATTGAAGAGACTCACTCGCTCTCTCAAGATTCGAGCCCAGCCCGCTTTAAAGTGCTTTATCTCATTCGGTTATCATCTGGTGGTGGTATTTTCACCATCCACGCCGATTACACCGATAACGCCGCCGCCGCCGACGAATTATACGTCAGCCGCCCCGGTAAGAAAGATATCGGCGCACACCTCTCTGGCTAGTACACACAATTTAAAGAATTTCGTAGATTACAATGAAAATAATAATAATATGGGACAACATCCACACAAGGTCTTCAGGTCCCGAACTAGGCAGAGCCTGTACTACGGTAACCTGATGACTGATATACATACACACACCCAGACACAGGTCAAACAGACATGTTCATGTACACAAATGTTTGACTTGTCCGGGGATCGAACCCGGAACCAGCGGCTCAGAAGGCAGGGTCGCTACCAACTGCGCCAACCGGTCAGTCAAATAAAGTGAATATGTGTATGTTCAAAAGTGTTTTTCGTCCAATTTGAATACTATGTGTATGATGAAGTCTCGTTGAGACAATGTCTTTGATACGATATTTGTAATGTGGCCTTATTCATGTAATGTTAAGAAAATAAAAGTTCAAAAAATAAGTGATGAAACATTTAATTTTTCATTTGAAAGTATACCAAGTTGTAGTTACACGTCCGATACTGAGATTCAAATGAAACGCGAAACACAAATTGTATTATACAAAACCACAGCACGTTGGTACCTACCTGTCGCTTATTTAACTAACCCTCCTATAATAATTAAGAAAAAATAATTGTTTTATTGTGGATATGGTGAAATTTTCAGATATTTCCTATAAATTTGAAATATGTTTAGCATTTTTATGTATGTACAAAGTATTTTCAGGTGGGTATTCAACAAATGAATTTGAATGATGAGATTTAATTTACAAAAGTATGTGACGGAATACTAGCTGATTTTTTAAAATGTTTGTGTGGACAGCAGGGAAATTTCTAATTTTGAGAGTTAGGAGGAGCTGTGAAATAAGCGACAGTTTCAACGTGCCAACCCCTCTTACCGACCGATACTCTACAATCAAGTATTGCCCTAATAATTACCACTACCTATCTATGCCTTAAGTAGACAATACATTTATACAACTTAAAATAATGACAAGACGATTATAACGAAATAATACAAACGTTAATAAACATACAATAAACAAATTAATTGATTGTGCTAATAATACATGTGGAGGCTAAAGTCGACTATATGCGACTTACTATTTTAAAATTCTGCTAAAATTCAGCTAATTTTAACATTGATCGCGTCCTGTTTCCTTACCCCATTAAAGATAAAATCTAACATTTCATTATCTGGTAAATAGTTTCTAGTGTCCAGGGTGTCGCGAAACAGGGAGCTTAACTTTCGGTAAAAATTCTATTGCTACTAACAAACAATATAAAACTTAACGTCAATGAACATAAGATCCAAAATGGCTTCACGTAATTAGGCTGATCGTTATTTAGGTAGTGTTTGCAAGTTGTGTTACTTATTGATTAACAGACACCATGACAAAATGGAATGTTTTTCCTCAGTTCACTCTGTCATAATATAGGCATGTATTATTATAAATATCAGGTATGATTTCGATACACCTCTTATTGGGGCTTTAATATGAGGTCGAGGGAAAAAGTTCTTTCGTATTTTATATACAAATTCAAGACTAAGAGCTCGTGTGGCACCCAAATATCAAGCTTTCTTGTATACCCAGACTTTTTCAAATAGGTCAAAACTGTTTTATGGTCAACCCCTAACTCGTCAGCCATGTCGTGACTACTAATATGCGCCGCAGTTGCTCCACTTTTTAGAAAATGGCATCGACTTTAATTGTAACAGGGCGACCACCAGAGCGAGCGGCATCTTTGACATCACAATTCCCGGACTGAAAACGCTTGAACCAACTTTGTGATACTCTTACTGATACTTGCGGTTTGTGTCGCATTTCCTTTTTTTTGTAATTAAACTTCAAAATGTATCGAATTTCTTCGTTAGATTAGATTCACTCATTTTGACGGACAGAAAAAAGGTTGAAAAATGGCGGGAAATCGTGTTAACTTTTTATTTTATTAATTTTCGTCTATTTAATGGTATCAAAACCAGCCAGATATAAACAGTACAGCCAAAGAGATCATACTATAACTTTATACCTATAAAATACGAAAAAAACTTTTCCATGACCTATTTTATAATAAATCATTCTTCCCTTTTCATAAAAGCAAAAGGGTAAGTGATTTTAAACATAAGCGAGAGTGTATTCTTCCATTTATGAATTTTTATAAGATAATTTTGAAGAGTCACAATTACATTTTTTGCAAAAATGATATCTAAAGTACAATACAATAAGATATAATATCGATTAATGAAATATAAAATTGGTGTTACACTCTCTTTGCGATATAAACTATATCTAAATGACGCACGGATGTATTTCGATTAGTATAAAATCTTTACAGTATCATGGAACGGATGAAACGCTAGTGTGTTTGGTTCAAGCGCAAGTCTTCTATGAGAACACATTCAATTCAAATAATCGCCTTCGCGGCCATTGTAAACATAATAATTCAATAATATGTCGTCAAAAGAGTGGACCATCTCGACGTACCAATGGACGAATAATGAAAATAATAAAATTATAACGAGCGATCGTAACACAGCACAATATGATCCATATAAATATGTATATTAACGTTCATAAATACCAGTGTTTAATAAATAATCTGCTTTTTTAATATATAATATGTTGGCCGGATACTTTTGTATTTACGCGTCTGGTCCATTCTTTTAACTCGAAAATAGCTCTCGTAAAATATTTACAGATATATACTATAAAAATATATTAAAATCATAGACACGATGGCACTTGGTTGCGTTGTAATAGGGTTGAAATTATAACATAGGAATTAGAATTAAATAAATTTGCTACAACGAACAGAATTAAACCGCTACGTCGGGATATAACAGTAAAGTAATATCAATAATAATGATTCGTGAAACGCATGTTAATACTAGCTTAATAAGGGAATGTATAAAAATTAGTTTCAACTATATCAATGTTAATTCTTCAACAATAAATACTATAAATCTTTGGTTTCATTTAGTCGCTCGATTACAAAACGTTTCTCGTTAATCGCGCCGACCGGCGAGGCGCGGCCGGCGACATACGGGTTTAAGCCTACGACGAGGGTACGAAAAGTGAAGATTTATTATCTAGGGTTCATAAGACCGGATCTCGTCGAGCGGGGCGCGCAGACTTCCGCGGGTGCTCGGTTCCGGTGACACGACACGAGGGCTGCGACAGGTCTCGGTGCTCGGCTCACTGCAGGTGCGCGACACGCTTGGGCAGCGCGGCCACGACGCGCACGCGGTCGCTGAACTGCGGCGGCGGCGCCAGCACGGGCGCGTGCTCGGGCGCGACGCCGGGCTCCTCGGGCGGCGGCGGCAGCTGCGCCAGCAGCGCGGCGGCGCGGCCGCGGCGGCCCGGCGCCTTGTCCACGTCCACGCCCAGCCGCTCGGCCGCCGAGCGCCCGCGCGCGCCCGCCCCGCGCAGCAGGGCGGCCGTGGCGCGCTTGCGCGTCAGCGAGTTGTGGCGCTGCATGGGCGGCGGCGGCGGCGCCAGGCTCTCGCTGGACGAGTGCACCGGCTCCGTGCTGATGACGTCGTTGGACGACTTCACGGTCACCGACGAGCAGAAGGACACCTTGTCCCGCCGGGGAGGCGGCCGCGCCTGCGCCTCCTGGTCGGACGACACGCCGGACGACGAGTTGTCGCCGTCGTCGCGCTCCACGCCCAGCTCGTCGCCGCAAGACTTCGAAGATTTGAGACGAGTGCGGATCTTCTGGATCTCGTCCACGGAGAAGGAATGCTGCATCGAACTTGAGCCCGAGCTACTGCCGCTGAAATTATACATACAATTTCATTAGTCACTTACATGATATAAATAAAATAATCTACATAATCTCCAAAATAAACTCGTCACCGAAAAAAAAAGAATATTCATTTCTTTGAAACACAAATCAAAGGATGTTCCTATTCATTTCACATAAAAACCAATATCACCCACAAAAGACAAAATATTATTACTAACAAACAAATGTGTAACATAAATATTTATAAAATGATAATGATAAGAAAATTAATCACGATGTACCCTGTGTATAAAAATGCCCACTACTTTCTATCTATTAGTGCAATGTGTTTTTTTTTTTACTTTATGTACTAAGTAAATATTTAGTATAAACCGAACCGCCAGTCACTATAACTAAATTCCTTTTTTTCCCAATGAAAAAGATATATTTTGTTATTTCGATTTCGTGGACTTGGACCGATTCTATTGCTAATTTTGAATTGCAAAACAATGGACAAAAATGTAATGATTTTCTTAAAATGAGACAAAGTAGGACATGTGAATCTGTGTCGAGACAAATGGGGTTTTTATGTGATAGTGACTGTTTACAAACACATAAGCGCTTTCCCAGCGACACGTAATCCATTCACAATTGAAACTATACCTTATTTGTTAAGAATCAAAGTTCAAAATTAAATATTTATTCTGCATCATTCTCATATATCGTTGCGTATATTGGTATCCTGAAAATGTTAAGGTTTATTAGGACATGCGTTCTTTCGTGCTCTTTGTTAACAATATCTTGAAGAGCCTACACAATAAGATTGTTACAGATTAACAGAAAAAATATTAACGTAGAAAGTATAATATTATTTTAAACAGTAGCGCGCACAAGAAACATCAAAGTAACTCCTAATCTGGCACTACCTTTATTTGCCCAAACTTTTGAATCAAATTTATACATCCCTAATAAAACTGAACTACTCCATATCTTGAGACTCACCTTGCGTTGCTATTGGCGCTAGTCTCGGCAACTGCCACGGGTTCGCCCTTAGGTTTGGCATCCACTTCATCATCAGATTCCGACATACTGTAGTCTGGTTCAGGGATTGGTGGCGCAGGAGTTGAATTCTGGAATAGTTGGTTTTAAAGTCAGCAAGCAAGCAATAGGTTAATCTCTTTCCAATTTAATGTTATTTTAGACAGATGTAGTGGAAACAAAATGGGCTTTAAATTTCTATAGAATGCCGCCGGCATTTTGCCTCTTCCTCTTTCAGTAGACCTGCACAGCTATTCACAACCATTCGACAAGCTTCCGAGTAAAAAATGAGACATTTAGGTAGTTGATTTGCCTTGCCCCCGACAACCAATAGCTGTCGGATAAATATATAAATAAGAATATATTTGATTGAAACTGACAACATTTTTGGGTTTTGGATTTTTCAACAGCGTTTAAAGGTCTCCTGCGATACGTTTTCATTCGGCATGGAAGCGTATCGAATAATTGTGAATAGCTCTGCTGACGTGATCGTACTCATGACAAAAGCAAAATGGCCAAGATTTATTTTTAATTTGTAGATATTTTAATTCCGAAGCGATCTAATTATACACCTTTGTCACTTTTGACTATGGTTTGATACAAGTGGATACAAATGTGCAATCGACCTCAGTTCTAATTCGAATGAGACTGGGTCATGTTTGTTCTCCAGCGCATCTTGCCAAACTACATATCATCAACAACCCCATTTGCTTCTGTGGTACAGACGTAGGTAACATAAATCAAATTTTTTTTCCTGTCCCTTATATGACCGTTCTTCTTTTCTTTGTAACCTCTTGACTCTCCGTATTCCTTTTCCTACCTCAATAGTTTCTTTACTTTGTACAAATAGCTTCCCTGTATATAAATGTATAGTCTCATTCATCACATTAAATAATATTAAGTTGTAAATTGTCGTCATTGTAATTTGCTCATTATTCAAAATACACTGATCCTATAAATCGTCCAATCCTAAATTCCGTTAATTGATCATAAATATTTTATACTTTTTTCTTTCGTTTCCCTACCTTTCTTCTCGTAAATGTGACATTGGCTAAATGCACAAACCGTGCGAAGCCATAACAAAAAAAAAAAAAATGTGCAATCGGTTCACGATGTGATATTAAAATAATGTTGTTACCTGTCTAACGAAGCCCTTATGCGTGTTGAAGGGCTGTGCATATTGATTGGCAGGTTCGTCCGCTGACTGAGGCCGGTTCGGGCCTGCCCACGACCGCAACGATGTCGCTTTACGACTCTGTAACGTAACGACGTAATTTTTAAGAATTTACGAATTTTAGTTTAACTTTCATTCCTAAAATTATTTTGGTCTATTAAACCAAAGTTTAAACTATATCTTAAGAAAAGCCAGTTTATGAAATACTAATACTAACTGTGATTAAAATACAGGACACTTCTTAACTGTCTGGCCCATGTGACACTCCCATAAATAAATCCTGGATCCGTCCTTGTCAGCGAGGAATCACTAGTCGCCGTCGCGCACTAGTTGCTCGTTGCTCGCCAATTCGTTTTAAGCCGCTAGCTCTATTCACTTCTCGGTAATCGTCGGCGGTGGGACCGTTGCCTTATTTTTTTTAAAAGGTATGTATAAAGTAGACGTAAAACTTACGTTGTGCGAGTTGTCGCTGTTGCTGGGCCGGTAGGCCACGCTGTCCAGGTCCCTGGGTGACGCGTACAGCTTGGCCTGGTCGGCCGGCCGGAACGTGGAGGCCGGCGCCGCGCCGGGCGGGGGGGGCGGCGGGTGCGCGGGGGGGGGGCACGCGTGCGGGCGCTGGGGGGGGCACACTCTAACGTAGAAGTACAGTACGCGAACGTGGCGCCAAAGTTGCGTCCACGTGACGGTAGTTTCGGGACGTCTACGCGACGCTAGTGCACGTCGACGGCCGCATACTAACCGAATGTGCCTGTCGCGCGACTCACGCGTTAATTTAAGTCGCGTTCGTACATCATAATTCATATAAACGATTGCATAATCGCGTGTTTGCGCGACAATCGCTTTCGGTTAGGACACTGGGTAAGAGGTGTTAACGCGACGGATATCATCGCCAGATTCAAAGGCACCTCTAATTTAATTTACAAAGTAATATTAATATCACGCAAGATAATATTTTTTTCGACTCTAAATACTAGTCACACACATTAGCCTACATTTAAAGCTGTTTTTAAAAACGTGGAATTAAAAAAATAATTCTTGATTGTGACAAATCTTTCAGCAATAAGATAATAAAACAGTTTCTCATTAGTGCGCATACCGTGTACATCTTCGCTGGAGCGCGTTCGCGGTGGGTGCGCAGTGTGTTCAGCAGCTAAATCAGGCGTCGAGTGGAAGTCACGACGTAACGTGCCGTTACTCGTCTTGCTCCATAGCTGTGCACAAGAAACTTTAGCTTGTTTTGATCATAAATAATAAAATTATAATTAAAATATCGAGTAAAAGAGCATTACGTTTCCATTAACTGTGAGTATTTTACCTTAAGTACTTATTCGCATTTTATGTGTAGGTATATTAATACTAGCTTTTACCCGCGTGGATGTTGGAAAATATCTAACGGGACGTTCCCGTGCCACTGCCGGGATTAAAAGTACCCTATTCGTTAAGCCAGGTTCTAAACTATCTGTGTGCCAAGTTTTCATCTAATTCCGTTCAGTGCTTTTTGCGCCAATCCGGAACATACATCAGACAAACGTACGAAAGTTCTTCAAACTATATTTTCAATCTTATATAAAATATCCTATTAAATCTCGTAGCAATTCAATTTTTTTTTTCAAAAATATAGAGGTATTGTACAATTTCGATAAAATTTGTCAAGGAGATTGATGGGGTCCTGGGGAATGACATAGGCCAAGTACTTTTTGTCTCAAAATCAATTCTAAAAGGGGATGATATAGGGGAGGAAAGTTTGTATGGGAAACTTAATATTTCGTTAGGGATATGAAAATTTAAATTTATGCTTTTGGTAAGAAACAAAAAATTACTTGATTCAGCGTTTTTGTAAAATCATCTCCCTAGGGGGTAAAATCGGCGATGATTTTAAAATGCACATACTTATTGAAATTTTAGTGTAACACTTTTTAAGAGATTTTAGGAATTGGTAATATATATATATATATATATATATTAAATTCTTCTCTTCAGTTTTGCTAGAACAAACGTTGTTCAGACCATGGTCTACTACTATTCTACAGCATCAAATATGTCATTAAAACAAACTAATCTAGCAGTTCTCAAATTAGTCTTATGTTGCTCAAACGTGTAATAATGTTCGAAACATTAACCGTAACATCAAAGTACTCATCACGGTAGCGATATTGCATTCAAAACGCGAGCGCCGCGCGTCGCAGCCGCAGTGTCTGTGTTGTAGGGCGTAACGATAATCCCGATATTTTTAACTTTGCCTTTTTTGTATTTTTTTCGAAAACCAATGACATATTTTTTTTTTCTATTGGATGCTATAGAATGGTTGTAGACCATGGTCTGAACAACGTTTGTTCTAGCAAAACTGTGATTCAAATGTCACCGTGTATATATATATAATCAGAACCCGTATCTTGAGATAAGTATTATTTGTTATTTCATTTAAATCGGTCTACCCGCTTACAGTTTATTACAATTTGAAGTTGCAAAATAGGTAATAAGTAGTCAATGGCAGCGCTAGAGTATTTCAAATGAATAAATATACTTTATATTAAAATGACTTATTATTATTTTTAAGTTAGAATAATAAAAGAAACAATTAGGTAAGTATTTGAATTTATTGTCTGTCTGTCTGTTACCTTTTCACGCTTGTAACGGCTGAATGGATTTGGTCGATAGGATACTATTTATCCCGGTAGCACGTTCCCTTGGGATAATTTCCGACATCCACGCGGGCGAAGCCGCGGGTAGAAGCGTTTTATTATTTGTATATATTTTAGTTTAAGAGATCATACGTACGATCGATACGATACGATACGATCGTACGATCATTCATGTTTTTATTTTTGTTCTCACACAATAGTGTCGTAATTCCTTTTTCACTTCTCCTTTCACAGGCCTGCTGAAATAATTTTCTTAAGAATTAAGCAGTACCTTTGTATTCGAATGTTATAATTTATGTCGTATCTCTTGAGTATTTTTCTGTGTGTATATAAATATTAAAATAAATCCAATAAAATTCGTCCCTAACATAGCAGGAAAAAAGCTAGTCTGTTTATAATTATATTATATTAATCATAGTTAGTTGCACAATTTTAGGTAATCATATTATCTGAAGAATTGTGTTTTTGTGATGGACTTGAGGAAAAAACCCCGTCCAGAAATATAAGAAAAGTTCGATATGAGCTCCATTTAGAAAACAAAACTTCTTTGTAGTTTTTTAACCGGCTGCACGACAGCAAAGACAGGGTTATGTTTCTGATAATAATTCTGGCACGGCTAGGCCGTCTTTTTTGCAAAAAAAATAAAATTGCATTGTATATTACACAATTATTAGACAAGCACAGATGCTTGTCTATAAAAACTCCTTACCTTTCCACGTGACCTCTTCATCTCAGCGACAGACGCATACACTCGATTAGGCGCACGCGCAGGTGAGTAGGGAGGCGAGTTGGAACCACCCTGGAACGCCGAGCGAGTCATCATCGCGTTGTTGCCTAGGCTGAAATGTAGTAATGTTGATTTTAATACAAGACTGTTTCAAATTTCAAACGGCCGATTTCTCAAACTAATTTTATGTGTCATCAGTAGGCCAATTCTCGTACTTAAAAAACGTTCAAATTCAAGTCGCAATCTCATCTCAGCGACAATCAGTGTCAAAAACCTGTCAAAAATGTATGTAAATTGATTGTAATTTTGACAGATTGACACTGAGATTAGAATGCGAACGGTCTTAAAAATACGGGAATTGCCCCTCAGTTCATCACTGGCATTTGAGTCGTACAGGAAATCCTTCAAGAAGACTGTGTCGTTTGATTATTTGGGAGTTGAGGGGATGTCTTGTAGCTCGGGCCCTGTTAGCTGTTGCCTGTAATTTCTTTAACCCATTTGGCCTACTTTGGGTAGTCATTTCAAAAACGTCTATAACAAATCGCAGCGCTAATGTCACAAATAATTAGTATAGGTACAGAGCCAAGTCTCGTTTTTCAACGTCTCGGTAGTAGGTACGGTCCACACTCACATGGTGTCTGCGTCCGCCTGCCGCTGGAACAGCTCCTCCAGCTCGGCGGCCGTGATGCGCGACGAGGCGGGGCGCGCGCGGATGGACGCCGTGCGCGGGGCCACGGGCGTGCCCGCTGGGGGGGGGGGGGGAGTCATTATAGAGCTTTTACTGCTATATAATAAAATTACTATTTGGTATTAATTGTTTTTCGCCTTTGGCTATATGCCGCCTAGAGCAACCGCTCTCCTCGCTGTACCCCAGGGCCGGCGCTGTCACAAGGTCACTAGTCTTTCGGTCAAGTGTGAATTACAGCCAACCAATTTTAGAGATACAAGAAGACTTCGCGGTTTCGCTTATATTTTAGACAAAAAGAAAAATACTTACTGTTACTGCCGCCCGGCAACTGCACCGACTCAGCAGATGATGACTTCCCTGCCACGCTCAGTGGTTCACAACTCTCTTCCTTTTCACCACCGTTCTCTGAATTGCCAAATCCCACATTATAAACAATAAACTAAAAGTAAAAAGTCCGTCGGTCGTACGCCTGAACACAGCCAGGTTTGGATTTTGTAAATGTACGTTTAAGAAACGTCAAGGATTTTACAAGCAATACCTATTTTATTTGCGGCATTTATTCTTTTCTTTTTCTAGCCTAGTAATCGAGTAAGGTACTTACCAAGTCCAGCGACCATAGACTTGGCTCTCGCTCGTCCCACGCTCAGCGTCGTGCGCGGATCGCGACGTGGAGGCGCGGGCGCAGGCGCTCGACCTAAATAGAAAGAGATTATCACTGTTTTGACATTTAATTGAAATATTTTTTTTATAGTGTTTGTTAGTAATCCTAAGATTTCCATTGCTTTTTCTGTTTTTACCCGTGAGAACCTGTAACTGGCTCTGTGTTACTTATACAGGGTTACTGGTAACTCGACGTATTCCTTGCAGGACGTCACAGTAGGGTTAAAATGCAACAAATTAAGCCAATTTTTTTTATATATTTTTTTTTGTTCACTAGACAACATTTTGTATGAAGTAACAGCAAAAATCACAAAAAAATAAATGTTTGTTTAGTAATATTTGCCAAGGATTCTGGCATTTTTGAACTTTTAATTATGAACAAAGATCTGCTACGGCATCAACTATGATATTAAGTTAAATTTCAGTACAGTCGCGCTGTAAATCATTTTTAAATTGGCTCCAAAGATTTAATCTGGAACTTTTCATAAAAATACTGAAAATGTAACTAACTCAGAAACTACTGAACTTCGGTGGAACATTTGGTGGCTTAATTTGTTGTATTTTAACCCTACTATGACGTCGTGCAAGGAATACGTCGAGTTACCAGTAACCCTGTATGTATAACTGTTAACCTTATAATATAAGGTTAACAGTTATACAGTGGTGGCGGTTGGTTCTCCTGTACTTAAATAAATAATATCGAGATGTTTACAGTTGGAATTGATTACAAACATAATATTATAATGTGTTTTCTTGTCACAAGAAGGAAACTCTAAGAGAAACATCCGATTTGTTAACACATTACCACATTGCTTTAATAAAAATTGACTTGTATTGTACCTATATGAAATTTACCTCCAGCTCCCTTCCTCGGTAAGGTAGCGGCGTAAGGGCGACCAGAACTTGACAGTTGGTTCTGAGACTTGCTTGTGGGTACCGTACACGTGTTGTTCTCGTTGTTACCTTCAAAAAGAAGGGTTTAAATATAATTTTACGTTACAAATGTGAGCTTTATAACTCACGAGACCGAGAGTGATGGCAAATAGATTTTCCAGGACAATATTTCCAATTAAAATATTTCAAGCATGGGCATGGCCAGCAGCATTTTAGGCTACCGTTTCTGGTCAGTTCTACCCTCAAATCCATCTGACTGACTTAACCAAAATCCGTTACGTGTGATGCTCTTATGGCGTCAAGATCTACGCGCTGACGGTGCCAACGCAGCTGGAGCGATCACTACCATAAGCGAAGCGACATCTGGTCAGTTCAATCTGGCGCAGGTTTACCTCGTCAAGAAGTTAAGATTAAAAAGTAACTCACCGTTATGATTGTTCAACGAGACAACAGTCATGGAGACGAGGGCACCAGAGCTGCGGATCAGCTCCACCACGTGCTCGTGCGACGCACACGACACGTCCTCGCCGTTTATCTGTATAGGAGTGAGAGAGATAACAGATATGAGTCGTAGGGCACAAAAGAAACAGACAAACATCAATGGAAAACAGATCAAACACGTCATATAAGGAAAGAAGGTTAGCCGCAAGCTATTTGCATCTGCTGCAAATTTTAATAGTAGATTTCTACCGACTGCCACCAAGATTGCTCTTGCACAATCGATTCTTCTACCCAACTTTGAATATGCTGACGCCACAAACCAACCAAACCAAAACTGGTTGGTAACTTGGTTGGTTAACTCGATAAACTTGAGCGGCTTTAAAACTTTTGTATAAGGTTCATATTCGGTTTGCGCAAATATATGACTATGTTACCGAATTTCGTGTAAAGCTCAAGTGGTTACCTATTCGCCTTCGCCGGAATGCTCATATTCTTTCACTTTAGTGTAATCAAACTATTTCCCCTTCCAACCCTCTCTACCTCACAAAACGTTTCCAGTTTCTTTGACTTGAAGCTTGAAGCTTAAAATGCCTATGTATTCCACAACTTTCCTCGACAAACCCTTTTCTGTCCAGGCCGCTCGTTTGTGGAATGTATTGCCAGTTGAAATAAAACGCGCACCCTCGTTGCTTGTTTTTAAAAGACTCGTCGTGAAGGAACATTACTTGTCGTTGTTATCTTGTTTTCGTAACTGTAATTATCTATGGTCTTCATTTATTTTGGTTGCTTAAATGTATATACAGGGTGGCAGGCACGTCGATGCACAACCTGTTACGCTTTTTATTTTATTGGGTGTTAAACCCAGCCGTGTTCCTTCAGTTGCACAGGCAACCACGGGAACCCTTTCGGACTTTCCCGCAACCCTGGCGGGTATCGGCCCTAGCGGACCCCGTCATTGTTACTGACATCTCTTTGAGGCGCGCGTGGATCACAACGCGCCTTCGACCCGGGCCTGCGGCCATACTATGATGTGTTAATTCCATCATTGTTCCAGCGTGAAAGAGAGACGGAGACCGATAGCACTATCTCTTTTTCGCAACGGAATCATGATGGTATTAACACGTCATAGTATGGCTCCTGGTCCTTATCGAACGGCGAGCTACCCATTGCTCGCCGTCCGCAAGCCCGCGCCTACGGTGGCCGGGAATCGCGCTGGGATTCCTGACGCCCAGGGCGTCTCCTGCGGCGAACCTGTTACCCTAAATTCAGTAGATGATTCTGAATCCCCCTGCGTTGAAATTAACCAACGGTTATTTTTTTTAAAAATAGCTGTTCCATACATTTTGACCGCATCGGTATTGCACTTGTCTATGAAACAGCAGATATTTTGTTTTTAATAACCAGAATTGCTAAGGTCTAGAATCATGTAGGTACTGAATACATGGTAACAGTTTGCGCGTCTACCTATGTCCCTGCTACCCTGTATATTTAGTACATAATATATGTACTTATGTATCTATTATTTAGGATATGTATATATATGTGTATCTATTTTAGTGTATTATATACTATTATTTGCACCAACGACAGCCCCATTTTATGTCCAGGTTGCCTGGAAGAGATCGCAGAAAGCGATATTTAACGACCCATTGTATATTTTGTGATGTTAGATTTATTTTTTGTCATGTAATTTGTGGCGTACGATAAAGAATATATAAATAAATAAGGAAGTGTGTGTAAAAGTCAAAGCATTTATTTCAAATAGGCACAAGGCACTTTTGAACGTCAACATTTACATTTAAATAGAATTGATTCTAGTCGCCCCTTCCAAAAGGTAGTTTCGTATGGAGAAGAATGGGCAAGAAACTCCATCGTTGTGTGACGAACACTACAAATAACCAGAGAACGAAGTATCGGTGAATGGCCAGAATGGTCCTAGGTGTCGAAACCGAAAGAGTAAGTGCTAAGGGCCGGTGCACATATGGCGAAGCGCAGCGCAACGCAATCGTCACTGCCAAACAAATATCTACCTTGAAGCGGTTGAAATAAAGTTAAAAATAAATAAACTTCCCGAATTAGCCCGAGAGCGCGTCTAGGCGGAAAGAGGCGCGCGTCTTAGGTTATTTTATTCTCAACATTATTTTTAGACATGCAACGTTGATATTTGTTTGGCAGTGACAACCGCGCTGCATCTCGCCAGGTATGCGCCGGCCCTATGAGTTCGATTTATAAAAAACTAGCTTTTGCTCGCGACTTCGTCTGCGATCCAGAATCAAAAGTAGTCTACGTCCTTCTCCAGGTCTCAGGCTACCTATCTGCCGAATTTCATCCAAATCCGACCAGCCGTTTTTGCGCGTAAGCGTAACAAACAATCAAACTCACTTACACATTTATAATATTAGTTAGGATTTAAAAAGAAAAAGATACCGCGAGAAAGAAAAGATGGGCACACAGACGCCACTTATTTTATTTATTTTATTACTTTTAAGAAGGCATATAGACTTATTACAAATAAATTGGTAACAACAACATATCATCAATTTGCTAATAACAAGCCTCCACAGATATATAGCATATAAAGAAAAGAAAGAAAGAAAATGCGTTTATTTGCGGTAAACATGACGCAAAAAATAACACAAACACAGAAAATATTAAAAGGTTGGGGGAAACATGTGTCACATCCACGCAAAACGGCTATCGCTCAGCATATCGATTACATAAAGCCGAACAATTAAAGTACATAAGTAAGTAGGTTAACTAAGTTATATTTATTTGATTACGTTGCTAATATGAGTTTAAGAACCACTAACCGGTGCAACATTCACAAAAAATGATTTGGCTAAGAGCGTCCTTGCTGTGCTTATCTTAGTGCAAAATAAGTCAACATCATGCTCAGAAGATACATCATTGAAGCTCCGAGCGCCTCTTATAAGAAAAGCATTACGCCTATAATTAGTAGTGGCAGAAGGCACACCTAGAAGCGGCCTTTTACGTAATCCAATAGTTTTGTTTCGAAATGCTAACTT
Source organism: Brachylomia viminalis (assembly GCA_937001585.2). Lineage (NCBI taxonomy): Eukaryota > Metazoa > Arthropoda > Insecta > Lepidoptera > Noctuidae > Brachylomia > Brachylomia viminalis. The sequence continues at coordinate 21,575,205 of OW443299.2, forward strand.
TGCTAATAGTTCAGGGCAGTCAATCAAGCTATTCGCTATTTTAATCAAATAACACATCATTAATGAGTCGCCTACGATCCAATGGCAGAAAATGGTACCTCTTGCAACGGTGACTGTAATCTACATCTACATCTTTTTAATAAAATAAGTGATAGACATAATTTTAATACAAGAAATAAAGATAAAATTGATCAACCATTTTTCAGATTAGCTAAAATACATACATCTTTTATGGGGTACTGTGTTAAATGCTACAACAAAATACCTTGTAATATATTGCAATTAAATGAAAGAAAATTTAAAACTCATATAAAAAGTTCACTGTGTAAACAAGCATATTACAAATTAGAGCATTATATCCAAGATAAGAATGCTTGGAAACATGCTGGTCCAGCTCCACGGGACAATCTAGGATCTTGACAAAATTAAAACTTGTTGCTACTTAATTGTATGGTTTGTTATTTTTATGACATTGGTTTACATTCTGTGACTACTTTAACTCACACACTGATATTAATTGGTTACATAATTTGGGAAATCGTATACTTTTACAATGTTTGTAAATATGTGAACACCGTGTATCTATCATTTAATTAACTTATTTATCATTGCTACGTTTATTAAATTCTTTTTACCTATTTTGGTAGGGTAATTTTTATTATAGGTGCATCGTTTTCACATATAATTATATAATTAATGTATACAAAGTATTGTAACACATTTTAAAAGAGTAACGATGGAGTTTCTTGCCCATTCTTCTCCATACGAAACTACCTTTTGGAAGGGGCGACTAGAATCAATTCTATTTAAATGTAAATGTTGACGTTCAAAAGTGCCTTTTATGTGCCTATTTGAAATAAATGCTTTGACTTTGACTTTGACTATGGATACTTGGTGTGCCTTATAATCAAGATATCTCAAAAACTTTTTCTGGATACCCTCAATGCGTGAATTGTAGATCCCATATTGAGGGTTCCAGACCTGTGACGCATACTCCAAATGGCTGCGCACGAACGAACAATACAAAACCTTGAGGGGCTTCAGAGAACGGAATCAGGCTGAGGCCCTGCCCACGATACTGTCAATGTGTTGATCAAATAGTAATTTGCTATCCTGTATAATACCTAAATCCCTAATGCTGTCAACTTTGTCCAGGGTTAGTCGGTTGAGACTATAGATTGAATTCACTATAGACTTCTGGCGCGTGAAGGTCATTTGAAAACATTTAGAGACGTTCAGTCGTAGCAAATTATGTTTACAATATTCTTCAAACCTGTTAAGATCAGCTTGCAACTGGTGAGTATCAGAGATATCACGTATAATCTTATGAACTAAATCGAGCTGCTCGACACGAAATGAAAACCTTTATAGCTAAACATTTGGATGAAGGGTGGTTCTTGAGATGGGCCAAAGTATAAATAATAGAAAAACATAAAGTAGAAAGAGTATATAGACAATAAGGAAGAACGCAGAAGTGTGGTTACTTATAGTGCTGAAAATTTTCTAATTAGTTTTACCAGTATGAAAGTATGTTATTTTTACAAAATTAATTTCACACAAATCACAGTACTTTTCTATAGCTGAGGAGCACGGCCATGTCCGCCATATGTATATTCGGCTGTCGAGACTTGAATGAAACGATTTTCGGCGGAAACTATTGTTTGCCTATCTCCGACATGTTTGTGTTTTGTAAAACAACGTAACAAGAAACTGAATGCTTTCTGCATAGTTTACCTAATTGCGTTATTTGACAAAGAGTAGTAAATGTTTGGAGTTTTAAAGTGGTTAAACACGCGCAGTATGCGTCGATAAAAGAGTTGCATAAGTCATGAAGGAAGTGCAAAGAATACAGATCCAAAATGGCCCCGGATGAGGGAGGTTGAAGAAAATGATATCATCGCGGGGTCTTTTGTGATTATTTCGTGGGATGCGTCGCAGCAGCAAATACATTTTTGTAATTTTTTCCGTGGTCTGCTGTGTTTGGTCGTATGAAGCGCTCACAAGACCAATATTATATGTTCAGAATAACGTTATATAAAAGTTAACTTGCATTATGACTATATCTTAATCTTAATCCTAACATTCTGAGGCCCTACTGGAAATTATGGAAGTAACTCCCACAATACCACAAAATCTCATGCGCTGTCTCACTAAAATAAAGAAACACTTACCGCCACAAGAAAGTCTCCCTTCCTCAACCCCGCGCGGTCCGCCACGCCCCCAGCGTCCACGTCGTCCAGGTACTGCAGCGCGGGGCAGCGCTCCGACGGGCGCAGCTCCATGAGCGGGGACGACGCCTTGGCGCCGCGCAGCACGAAGCCGAAGCCTCGCCGCGCGCGGTGCAGCACCACCGTGCGCGTCTGCATGGTGCCGTACCTGGGGGAGGGCATGGGTTCAATTATTATCATCATCAGACACTCCACAGCTGAATACAGGCCTCCTTACTCGCACGCCATTTAACACGACTCTCGGGTACTATTAGGTGGAAAATCATCGTTCCACCTAGCCTGAGGGTGGCTTTTTTTGTTTGTTTCTGGGGGAAACCTTCAAAAGGCGCCCGGACTTTGGGGATAAGACTGGGTACTGTAGGATTTTTACCTCACTAAAAACACCCCGGTGGTCACCATCTGCACATGGAAGGGACACCGTTACCTCTCAAAAGGCCGATCTGAAACCTCCTCCTGTGCAACGACTGTTACATCTCTGGGGAAACTGTAAAGGATTCCCCAAAATCCTAACTGTGCAATTGTGTAAAGCAGCACGTGGCCACTGTGCGCCTCCTTTCCTGAGGTCACTCAATGGGCGGACAGAGTCCCACTCTAAGCACCCGCGGCCCCAAATTCCCACCTGCCTTAAATTGTGCAGGCTGGGTTTCGGCATTTTAGGCTTCGAGGCGGTTGCCTTCCCGACGCCTTCAGCTCTTCGCGACATCAGCCCTCACACGATCTCGCTCGGCAGCCTCCTTTTAGGCCATCACAGTCTCACAAGAAGTTATTTCCCTCCAGTTTCCACCAGCATAGACCCAACTACTGATGGTAGATACAAATATTGCCCGATCCGGGCGACCACATGTTTTTCAGAAGCCCACGCCAGGCACTCCTCGAGCGTATGCTGTGCAGAATCCAAGCCGTCTCCGCAATGCCGCCCAATCTTATTCAGGTACTCACCGAAGCAACCGTGCCTCTTTTCAGCCAGGCTTCGAAGTGCAGTAGGACGGCTTCAACCCGTTCGTACTCGCTTACGCGAATATTGCGGCTGTTGCAGCCGCTCACGCCACCGCTCAAGCGCTTGTCGTCCTGCTGCCTCAGCGGAACAACAGCGATTCCTGGCACGTCGTTGCACTTTGGCGGATGGCACGGATTCGATTATAAACTCTCGCGTCCATATCCGCCAAGATATCCAGCGGCGGAAACCGTGCATGAAGAGTTGCAACCTCAAAGGATCCAGTTCGGTATCCTCGTGCGATACGAATAGCCATTTTCCGCTGCAAGCTGTTGATTTTAGTCCTGTAGCGTCGGACGCCTGACCGCCTATTTGACCAAACAGGTGCCCCATAAAGGAACATAGATCGCACGACACCCGTGTAGAGGCGGCGAACTTTTTCTCAAGGTCCACCGAGATTGGGCAGCAGTTTGTACAAAGCACCCACTGCCTTCCCGACGCGGGGAACCAGGTGCTCGAAGTGTAAGAGCACCCACCCAAACCACCCCAGCGAGTGAGTTCCTCAGAGTCCAGTGTTAGGCCGAGATACATAATGTATCGACTTATCTGTACCTGCGCATTTCCCATTCTGACCATTGAGCTGGGTGGCTCTCTACCCAGCAGTTTGTGAAAGCAAAGCGCCTCAGTTTTATGAGACGCTATCGCTAAACATAGCCCGCGAATCGATGCCACAACTTTTGCCACTCCGAGCTCGGCAAGCTGGATGGTCTCTTTGAAGGTGTCGCTCCGGTCAAGAATAGGGTGTCATCCATGTAGCAAACGACATTAACGCCGACGCCGACGGGGAGGTCGACACGCAGGTCCACATCGTAAGCGAGGTTTCACAAGAAAGGACCTAAAACTGACCCCTACGGAACCCCACACGTAATCTCCCTGCTATAAACGGTACCGTCTCGACACACATAGCGAATTTGCCGATTGTGAAGGTCTGCCCCGACGGACGGTGCATTGCTGGGTAAGGAGGCACTCTGTGATATACAAGTGCAGCCTTAATCGCATCCCAACCAAACCCTGCATCCGCGTCCGCGTCCTAACCAAAATTATCGTTCGCGTTCATATGTCACAAATTTGTTCAAAACATCCTCTGTGACCGCGACCACGCGTTTGTGTTCGCTGAATAAAATGAACGCGACGATCGCATACTAACGCAACGATCGCGTTGGTTAGAACGGAGCCTATTACGCAGAGTTAAAGGCGTTGACTATTTATTTATTTATCCAAACTTACCGCCAACACCACTCCACCCCGAGACACCATCTGTTCCGACAGCGAGCAGACGCATAGGATCGCATCCACAGTAGAACGCTGCTGCCGGAAGCCATACTGGCAACCGGCGAGGTCGTGATCGATGCCCGACGAGCCTTTCGGCAACTATTCTTTCGAATAGTTTGGAAACCTCGTCGAGCAGGTAAATGGGACGGTATTCAGAGGGAGACTATGAGTCCCTGCCTTCCTTCCTCAACAAGACCATTCTGGCCTCTTTCCAGCCGGAGGAAAACACGCACGGAGGAACTGTTGAACAACCGTCTTAGGCGGTCCCCCAGAGCACCCAAAGCCAGAAACCAAGCCCGACCAGGGATACCATCCAGGCCTGGCGAGCCCCCAAACGTCTCACGGCTCGGTCTAGCTCGCTTTCATTCACCCCCAACTCGTCAGACCAGTCTGAAGAAGACAAGAGTGGCGATGGACTGTCCCTAATTACTGGAAAGAACGTGTTTACGACTCTCTCCAGTAGACCTTGATCCATGGTTTCTGTGATACTCATGGACCTAGTTTGGCCATGACCAACTTGTAAGGTCTTCCCCATTGATCCTTGTCCAGCCCCTCGAGAAGCTCCCGCCAGTATCATGACCTGGCATCCGCAATGGCGTGTTGGAGATCCATTGTCGCCTCCCGGTACACTATAGCCTCTTGGAAGCGTCGCAAATCACGCCACTCTATCCCGGAACCAGACCGCCTCTTCCTGCCTGTGGGTGCCCACCATATTTTATAGTAGTATCAGAGGGAGGGAGGGGCTCGTTCGTGGTTAATAAATAAAGAATGGTTCTGTTAGAAGCGCGTAGCCTTAAGATTTTTTACCTTTCATGTTAGAAGAGCAGTATAGATTGAATATCAGTTTGATTCAACTTAAAATGTCATCGTTATCAGCGAAACGTATTTTCACTTCACCCGTCTAATGGGGATGATAAAAACACTTTGGATAAAGAGCAATAAAGATCTAGGATAGAAAATGCTTGCTTACATCTTTTCTAGTTTTAAGGTTAGGTCTGCGAATTCCTTATTATAAATCCCCATGACTTTTTGATATTCTGTGCCACCCAGCAATGAACCATTTAACCCTGCTGGGTGACACTAATCAAGCCTCGAAATATTGACACTTATTCTTCTTTATATAACGTTTTTAAACCACTGAGAAATCATGTCTTTAAAACGAATTAAACACTAAAAACGGAACTGGGCTGATCAAGTTTCTCACAGACTAGAATGATACTAGCTCCTACATTGTCACTCTCACTTCTCAACATGAAGCCGACCTTTGCTGACTGATCGGCATCATCTGCTAATGTTATTATGTTTGCAATGTTAGAAGCATTGTCCATTGTTGTCCTGTTTATAAGTTTGTATATTATGATGTCACTGTCTGCATCTGTTTTCATTGCTCTTATAGCTCTCTTGGCTGGCTATATTAACAATAGATACAACATAAATATGGGCTAGGCTGACGTTGAGGAAGTTTCGTTACCTTTTTGGAATGTCTGACATGGCTTACCACCACTATCTAGTTCAGGTCATCATCATCATCATTTCAGCCCAAAGATGTCCAATGCTGAACATAGCGCCCTCCCCCAAGCACCGCCACTTGACCGGTTCTGTGCTACCCGAATCCAGCGGATTCCTTTGGCCTTCAACAGGTCATCGGTCTACCTTGTGGGAGGCCTTCCAACACTTCGTCTTCCGGTAAGCGGTCCTTATCCACCATTCAGCCCTATCGGCCAACTGTTCTGCGAGCAATGTGCCCTGCCCACTACCACTTAAGTTCGGCAATTCTTCGGTCTATGTCGGTTATTTTGGTTCTCTTCTAGTTTAGGTAGGTATACAATGAAAATACTTACGACTTCTTAATCCTAGGCGCGGTGGCACTGTAAGTCTTGCTGAGCGCCATCTCCCGTCTGCCCGTCACCCGAGAGTGGTGGATTGGTCCTGATGCTAACACCTGTAAAGTTATGGTAAGATTACTATTGTTGCCGACATTTTGGCAGACAAGCTGTTCAAATCCAAGAGTAGTGATTCAAAAGTTTTAAGGTTAGGTTAGCAAATCCTTTTCGTGAGAAAACATCAGTTTTATCCGACTGATTTTGAAATTGTGGATTCAGTGGTCTAGGCTTCTCTTTTGGATTTATTCAATTGGAAGTAGATTACTAACTGCCAATTCTGGATCTTCAGATTTTGTTACTGTAACCAGAAGGCCAATTCTAGTAGGCAGGTACTTAAAAGTTGAAATCTCATCTCAGCTCTGTTACAACAACAGCAATCAATGTCAAAAATTCGTCGAAAATTTAAGTGATTATGGTGTTTTTTTGACAGATTGTGGCTAAGATTAGAATGCGAATGTTCTAAAAAATACGGATATAGGCCTGGACTTCTTTGGGTTTTATTTTTGGGAAGTTTTCATCTCGTTCTCTGGGACATACCTGATGTAGATGCTGTGTGTTCTGTCGTAGGCGAACTTCTTGGACGCACTGCATGGGAAACAACCCACTGGCTCCAGAGCCCCGAACTGTGCCTTCCAGTAGACCATCATCTGTGGCTCCCGTCACTGTTTGTTATAGGTAAAACGTTAGGATAGCCGATAGATTCCTTTATCATTAAATAACTTTAGGACTAAATCTTTAGAATAAAGATATTTCTTAATATATTAGGTCGCGGAAAAATTGCTTTCGTATTTTATATACAAATTCAAGACGAAGTGCTCGTGTGGCACCCAAGTATCCAGCTTTTTTGTATACCCAGACTTTTCAAATGGGTCAAAACTGTTTTGTGGTCAACCCCTAACTCATCAGCTATGTCGTAACTACTAATACCTATGCCAATGTTGCTCCACTTTTTCAAAAATGGCATCGCCTTTTCCGTAACATCACGACCAGAGCGAGCTGCATTTTTGACATCAAAATTCCCGGACTGAAAAAGCTTGAACCAACATTGTGCTACTATTACTGACACTACGTTAAGTCACATATTTTTTCGCGGCTTGTGTCGCATTTTCCTTTTTTTGTAATAAAACTTCAAAATGTATCGAATTTCTTTGTAAGCCACTTTGGCGGACAGAAAAGCAATTGAAAAATGGCGGGTAATCGTTTTTAGTTTAGTTTTCATTTTCTAAAGGTCATCTATTTTAATAGAGGTCAGTGGGTCATCTATATAAAAGGTATCAAAACCAGCCAGATACAAACAGTACAGCCAAAGAGATTTTACCACAACTTTATACCTATAAAATACGAAAAACTTTTTCCCTGACGTTTTATGTCTAAAATAGGGAGTTTTTCCTGTCTTGGAGCTGGTTTGCACCGCTGTAACTCAAAACTGTCCACCTTGGAACCATGTTACGAAGTTGGAACTTTCAACTCTTTAACTTTAGTAATAGTCGTGCTAATGAATGAATTCAGTTACTCACATTGTTTTCAGTTAAAGTGCAACCGATGATATTTTATTATTCATATTTTAGTATATGGGCACAAATGACATTAATAATGTATTGTAAGTAATGTATGGAAACCATGTGTGATGACTGATTTGAAAGGACTTATTTGAGAATACACCTAGTTGGTCGCTCCGAAATAGTACGATGGTACTGGAACTTATCATAAAAGGAGTGTAGAAAAATATCGTAAGTATCGTGCGCTAGTCTCTCCAGTGTCGAGGCAGTTTGTTAAGTGTCGTATTACTATGATGCTGCAGGCAACAATCGTAGATGCAACGCGTGTCTGTAGAGTCCGTCATACCTTTGCCTTTTATTACCTAACCTGATTGACGTTTAGGTACGTTTCCAGCCAAGGAGCACAGCATCGTAAGAGATTCGGTTGCGATGTGTGATACTGAATCTTTCACGATTTCACCCTGGTGTGTCCGGTCATGGCGGTATCCTAAGACTATAGCATATGTACCGAGCGTCACACGTGTTTTTCTATAGTGTCTGACACTGTACCTTCGATAATATCTCCCTGGTTGAGGCGCAGGTGCCCGGGTATGGCCCCATCATAAGGCTGCAGACACACGACAGTGGCGCCGCCGTGCAGAGAGCAGGTGGTGTCGGAGTTGCTGGTGCCGACGCCGCTAGAGTCCGATATGATGTCGCTGGTATCGCCCGCGCTTTTATCTGTTGGGGTTAGTGTCGCTGAACGGTCAGTCGGGTTTAAATCAGTGTCAGATGGTCTTTCGTAGGTACACTTAGGGTCCAAAACTGGGGTCTTTTGTTTCAGTGAGCTTCAAGGGAGACGACGTGGGTTAATAACAGTGTACTGTGTAGGTTGAGAGCCAACTTTACAGTGATGTACACTTGACTTGTTGGATAAGGAGACTTAAAGTAGTGTAGTGTTGTGAACAAAAACACTAAATACTAGTTTTGGGCATTAGAAATCAAGTTGTTATTAAAGTTTGGTCGAGTTGGTGTCAAAGTGGGGTAAAATTTTGTTTCAATTACCTTAAAATTAACCGTATTTTACTAAGAACATAATTTTCGTATATCCTAAGTCTAAAAGGTGGAAAAATCATAATTTTGTCGTAAAAGGAAGCGAAGAAGCGTTCGATGGGTAACTACATGACATAAAGGCACATAGAACATGCAACGAAGTGGACGGGCGATGTCAGTGCATGGTGATGGTTGTCAGTCGTCATGGTGGCCGTGGTGCCGTGTCCGCAACCTTGGATCACGCGGTGGAATGTAACGGTGTAGATACGACTACTAAGCTGTGGGTTATACAATCACATTAACTGGTTACATTAGCATTTTAGTACTTGTAACTTCCTTGTAATTTATTGCGTGTGAAAGTGCTTTTGTTAACAGGTTTTGGCTGACTATAGTGGTCGTATCTACGTCTGTAACGTTACCTTCCAACGCAACTCAACCTCGTCAAGTTTACCTGTGAGTATACTGGCATCGTCCTCGTGGCTGGGATGGCTGGCGTCACTAATGCTGGAGGACGCCGAGGAGAACGGTCTCTCAAGACTGCAGGGCGAGGCCGTGGGTCCGGCCTGGCGCCGCAGCAGCGTGTCTAGTTCTGCCGGGATCCTCGTGGAGGAAGCCAGTGAGCTCCTGTCCCCGGCCGTCCACCACCCCCCCCACGCCGCAGAGCGTCTCTTCGGATTGTACCGAGGAGGACCACGGAACGGCACTGAAATATTTTATTTAGCAACCGAACAAACTAATAAAGGAATCGTGCGTTCAAACAAATATCGAGAACATAACGAAACATCAACTTATCTGACGAACACAAGTTTTTTTTATATAAAAAAATAATAGTGCGGTAAAATATTCGGGAATAATATTTAAAGATGTTAAATATTTGGAATGTAAATATATATTTTTAAACCCTTTACATATTAGTGTTTGCTGGTATATAATCTAGGTTCGGTTAGTGATATTATCATATATTAGCGTAGGTTTCCAAAAATACAACCATCACCATTATGATATTAAGCAATGGAATAGAATAGATAGAACGGATGACGCATGCAATAATAATAATTATAAAATATTTACACAGATACTACTTAATATAAATAGTATGGTGTGTCATTTTGTATAGTTATAATATGTATTTGCGGTAAACATACTAAAGCGTTGCACATAAAATACTTAAAGTTTGGATTTTTGACGACATAAATTCTTAAATCCGTTTTTCACAACAACGAAGTTCTGCAATATTCAAGTTTATGGGGTACATTTGACCCTTATGGATAGAAAATGTATCAGTATATTTGTTTTAATCATACTTGGTTTTTGCATCGTTTGTATTATAACCAATATCATCGATTGGATAATACGGTATCAATTATACAGCGTGACACATTTTTTTTAAACAAATAATGCTCTCGTTTTGGGCAATTTTTTTGCTTCAATTATTACGATTTAAGGATTCATGTAATAGACACATAAAGCGTATATAAAGCTCCAATCAAAGCCATGCAGTACACAACGGGGGCTGGACTCACCGACTTCTTCTGCTTTGTAGTTCTTTATCACTTCTGCCAGATCTAAGTTGCCTGCTATAACTGCCACCTAAGGATTTGAAGTGTTATATATGAGAGTATTAATATTTTTAGGTAGAGGTTTTCATGTGATAAAGAGGGCACAACCGTCTTATTACTTTCGAAGTTAAAAGTTGACAAGCTAATTTCTCTTTTGCCTACACATTTTATTTTTAACGTATAGTCAAAATATAATTGTTGAGCAAATTGATTTCCAACTTAAATGTTCCTATATTCAACTCAGAACAATATAAGTACAGTAAATTTGCTTAACCATTAATTTCCCTGGCAGTATTAAGGTGTAATTAAAAGGTGAAAATATACACACAGGTTAAATAAAAAATACATTTCAAAAATATGACTACCTACTAAAAATTTAACAATAATTTTACTGCAAAATTTCTGAAGCATTTCAGCTATTTCAGACAATATTGGTCAAGTTCAACAGGTGTTTGACTCCTATTGAAAACACCTGTTAACTAACAGTTAACAGGTGTTCCTTTTATCTCACAATATAAAAACATTAAACCTTTATTACCTGATAAGGCGTCTGGTTTGCGAAGTTCAACGCCTCCTTATCGCATCCCCTGAATAGCAGCTGGCGTGTGCAGGAGTCTTGCGCGTTGACAGCGCACACGTGGAGGGGCGTGTTGCCGGACGCGTTGCGAGTGTTCATGTCCGCGCCGTAGAAAAGGAGGTGGTCTAGATGCTGGACAAGGCCGTTGCGACAAGCCTGGAAATGTGAGGAAGGAAATAATTAAAGTGAGGATATTAAACATGCATCACTTCGACGGAAGAACATTTGAATAAGAAGCAACTATTCTTCAGGATAGGTACAAGGTAATCCCGGTAAGTCCCATAGAGGAAACTGGAGAGATGGTCTTGCTGCGTAAAATAAAACAATCATTATAGTATGTTGCGAACATCTGAGTAGGATCAGTAAATTGAAATGTGTAAGCGCTGATTCTTGTTCCGACATATTTTAATTCTGGACAAAAATGTATGGGAATATAATCTTTGGTCCTTATAAGATTTAAATTTACGGGAATCAGATACGAACTGATGATACTCTGATTTAATAGCACGAAAAGAGCATTTCATAAACCCACCTGATGCACCTCCTGCCACCCCTGCAGATCAGTAGCTCCAATCGTCGCATGATCATGTAACAGAGTCTCGCACAGTAGTGGGTCAGTTTTATTCGTCACCGAAAGATACAACGGCGTCAATCCCTTCGCATCTTTATAATTAGGCGATGCTCCTAATTCCAGCAAAGTCTTCACAGCTTCTAGAGAGTTCTTCTCGATAGCCCTGTGCATTGCAGTGCTGCCATCTTTGGTCCTATAGTCTAGTAGTGCTCCGCCGTTCACGAGGGCTATTAGAACTTTGCCTGGTGTCTTTAGGCCTGCTGCGATTGTGAGGGGTGTCTCTGTAATGGAAAAGGGTTTAAGATTAGTCAAAGTTTCATGGTGTTTTTGTATCACCAGGTCAACAACAGTAAAAACAAGATTCAAAGGGTAATAGACAGCAGTTATTATCAGTGACGGGTCCACTACTGTTTCCAATAATTATATTACCTACCCCTAAATATTTCTGTTTAATATCGCACTTGATTAATGTCTTTACATAAAAAGAAACGCCTACAAAACGGATTGTTGCCAAATCGTTGCTAATAACTAGAAATGGTCGAAGCTTAGTCGTTTTGGTATTCAAAATATGTAGCATATTTAAACCGTCCTAAATTGATGACACAGTACGCATTAGATACTTACACCAATTAAAATTTTTCAAAATCTTTGCTACGCTCAAAAGATATTCCGAATTTAGCACACCTATATGACGTTGATTAAACAATGACCAGTTTCATTCCATCCATTGAGAAATTTGCGTAAAGAATGGGACATTTAAATCACAAATGATATATTAGTTGTTCGACAGGAACAAATAATTCAACTCGCTTCAAGGACTGGCGACGTTTATCGCAGATTATCCATGGCTCGGTTGATACGCCTCTCTTACAATAGCCAAAGCGTGTTCAGACGTTTGTAGCAGCGTAGAATTGAATGGCCTGAGATGTTTTTGGAAGTATTTGTGACGTTATGATAAATTGTACTGAGAATTTGTTATGCATTTATCATTTGGACACGAGTTACACTAGCTCAGCGAAATTGCCGTAAAATAAGCATCTTTTTCAAGATTTCAAAGATTTCTTGCCTTTAAACTTCAGAAATATTTACTTATTTTTAAACCAGTTCCTATGCCACAATAATATGCAAGTGCACGTCAGCAGTGCAACATACGCACAACTGGTGGGAATTGAAATCAGCACCCCTCGTTCACCATCATCGTTTCAGCGGAAAGACGTCCACTGCTGAACATAGGTTTCCCCTAAGCGTCGCCATATCGACTGGACCATTTGTTCTAGCCAACAAAAGACGCACTAAATTATTGTATAAAAAAAAAGCGGTGACACGGTGACGGTGGTGTGTAAAAGGGGACATTTGAAAGACACTTGAATATTTCCTGGATTTATTAATAGCATACACTCCGGATCTTTCTGTGAAAAGCCGCGGGCACAGATGGTCTGTTTCATAAGTACCTACCTACCTACGTACACTAGACGACCTGAATGCGGAGCAGCGTTTGTCCTTCCAGAACAACTTGCCTTGAATAGGTAACTGTGCCTCAGTCTCAAATTGACATAATAATAACCGTCTCATAACGATTTATGTATAAGGGCACATCTAAAGGTCCTTTGTGACGTCATACAAGCAGTTCACAATACAGGTAACGCTAATTAGTTCCATTGAAATGTCTAGACTGAAAAGACGTAATATCAAAGAACTTTAGGTCCCTTGTACACACACGTTTTTCTTGTCGTGAAAAATTACGGTTTATTCGCCGTGTGTAGGCACGGTCGTCAGTGTTGTATGGGTCACTATGGAAGCTGGTTGACGGACACGTTTTTTCTACGGCGCCGTTTATACGCCGTAACGCAAAGAAACCGTGCCGTGTATAAAGGGCCTTACTGTTTATCGGAACAAATGAGCATCGGTTTCGGAGAAAATAGTCTGGGCTATTCTGGGATTTATTATCGTCAACAAGGTGGGCAGCATTGTTCTTCTGTCTTGTATTGATTTTAGACAAAATGGTTCTTTGGGAGGTGGGGATCTTTCATCAATGTAAATTACGAACTACTAACGCACGGTTTCTAGAACGAAAATCAACTCAAAAACTTGCAAAATTGTCAAGTGCGCGTAAACTGTTGTGATTGGTTGATTGAATTATAAACAAGCAATCTGTAGGCCAATTCTCGTACTTAAAAAACGTTCAAATTCAAGTCGCAATCTCATCTCAGCGACAATCAAAGTCAAAAACCTGTCAAAAATTTATGTAAATTGCTCAGAACAATAACTAAAGCATAGAAGGAAGCTAAATTTAACTAATATAATCGTCTCTGTTTTCTTATACACTCATAACAGCATTAGAAAGAGACAGATGTAGGTTGCTCAAAATGCAAAGCGTCACAAAGCAAACGTCAATTTGGCTACCTTGGCTACCTATATGATACTAAGTTTAAATGCTACTTAACGTCTCAGGTTTTTGTCTATGACTTTGTTCATCGCATTTTTTCGTATAATGCTTATGGGCGCATGGGAGTTGAAGTGCTTCGTTGATTTTACGTGTTTTTGTAAAAATAGTACAAAATTAATAGTGATTTAGTGTAAATCGCAAAGCTTAAAGATTAAATAATGTCCTGCATTATAGTGGGATGTAAATCACATTCATCCCGCAAAGAAAATGATGCGGAAATCATAAGCTTTCATCGGTAAGTAATCAAATATGGTCATTTTATCGGTTTTGTATTCTCACTGTAGGTTATTTTGGCATTTTTTCAAATTAATTGAGCTTAGTGTACACGGTAGTGTTTGGAAATCAATATTTTATGTAATTAAATAATTTGATTCTAGGGAAAATAGAAATTTTAAATCGGCATATAAATTTTTGCAATAGTGCTTGCAAAAATAAACTATCGATAGAATATCGATAGAACTAGCGTCATCTAAATTATTATATTATTTTTCTTTACACGTAGTTTTGGGAAGGATTAAATATTTAAGAGTGAAATAATTACCTAAATACCTACGGTCTTGCCAGCAAATCGTACGTATGAGTAATGAAATGACAGTGGTCAAAAATCCGTGTGGCTCATTACATGAGCCAATAATATAAACTCATGTGTAGCTATGTTTTTTTTTTTTTTCAGATTTCCCTCTGATATTGATATGCGGCAAAAATGGATCAACGCTAATGCACGTAACTACTGGGAATGGAAAAAAACAACATCGTATTTGTTCAAAACATTTCAGCGATGAATGCTTTATTAAAATATTGCTACCAACGTCAATTTTTGATGATTAACTCGAACATTCATGCGATAATGATGTATTGGATGAACATAGAAATTTGTTGATTAAATTGATAAGCAAAGAATATTTAACATTTAGAATTCATTATATCGCGAAAGAATTATCTTCTCCTGTAGAAAAAGTAAGGACATTTCTAACAAAAACTATAATTTTAAAGGACAGTGGTTTAAATTTTTGTTTCGTGTTCCGGTGTTCCAATCGCTCTTTAAAAATTATTTAAGCGTTTTCTTGGTAATTTCAATTAGTTAATCATTTATCCTGTGTTTATAAATAAATAAGTTAATCAGACAGAAGTGAGTTCTTTATTTCACCTTAGCATATTTTAGATTGAATGCCAAGGGGCGATACCATAAACTAAGAAGTCGATATTGGTATCTATTTTATGCATAGTCACATCACTAGCTAATACTCTTTTGTCTATGACAGCGTACACTTCAAATGTCCTAAAGCGCCTTCTATGCTTTAGTTATTGTTCTGAGGTAAATTGATTGTAATTTTGACAGATTGAGACTGAGATTAGAATGCGAACGGTCTTAAAAATACGGGAATTGCCCCTCGGATTATTTGACTTGCGTTTAACTTTGACATATCGATACTTTTAGTTCCAGAAACAGCACGATACAACATGATTCTTGGTAACTAGGTGGTAGGCGAAAAAATCGTAAAATTTTGGATATTGCTACATCTTGTGGCAAGATATCTATTTCGATACAAAAAGCTTATAATATTTATAAGTTTTCATTAAAGTAACTTTAAGTAAATCCTTAATAATAAAGTTTTAAAATGTCTAAAAGAACATTGAGATTAATCTTCTATCTTCAATTTTTTCGTCGACCATAACTAGTTCCTAACTGTATCTGCACACACCCTTAATACTATTTTAGGCACACGCAGAACAATAGCAGATAAGAATCGGTATGTAAATGAGTGTGGTCGTATATCAGGCCACGTTGCCAACTTGGCAAGAGAATGTCCGAGCCATTCATGGCTGATCCTAAATGGATGAATGGACTTATATCTGATCGCGGATGTTGGAGGTCAGTGTGGACTGAAGAGGTGTGAAGTAATGGTATTAAAAGATGTTATGAGCGGAACGGATGAGTTCCGGAACAAGTTGAATGTAAGCCAATTATAAGCTTTGTTTCGGTAAGGGCATGTATTGTTTTATTGTATTACTTTTATCAGCTTAATCACTGTTCGGGAGTGTCCATGTCAGTTTTACAGAACTCTGCATCACTGCACTGAGGAAAAGCCAGCGGTTTTTACCCGACTTCGCCAGAAGGAGGGTTATATAAGTTTTTTGTTTTTAAAACGTGACCCACTAGGAATTTCTCCTGTATTGTGGATGCGTTTACAAACATTTAAACTCACATACATAAACAGCCAGACCCGAGTTTTCGAGTGTATGTATATTTCTTTGGCACGCTCTTTAGCCTAAACGGCTTGTACGATTTCAGCTTGAGAGGTGCCGTTAGATTCGTCTTAATTGTGAGAGTGACACTGGGTATAATAAAATTGAAAAAAATACCTACTGTTTTTAGGTGCCATATTGTGTCTTCAAACTTTTTTTTTTAATTTAGTCTATTCTGGCCTACTGCTGAGCAAAGGCCTCCCTCAAATCCTTCCAGGCATCCTACAGTTGGAATTGTTAAAATGAATTGCTTTTATGAAAAAAGTTATTGGCAATCCTCGGGGACCTCTATGTCCAGCAGTGGACGTCTTTTGGCTTAAGTGACGATAATGATGATGGTATTATAATTATATTCAAATGTAGGACATTATTTCTTACCGCCTGTCTCCTGACAATGGAAGTTAGGATCAAGTCCTTTGGCGCACGCCTTGGTGATCTTGTCGATTTGCGCATGCGTCACGTGTTCGAGGAACCGCCGCAGGTTTGCGCGGGAATGCAGCGCCTTCAGCGTTTTTTCATCAAGCTTCAGCATTTTGTAGACCCGCCGCTTGTATTTTAACTGGAAAATGATGGTGGGCTGGTTCAAAACTCAAAGCATTAATTTCAAATAAACCTATAACAGGTGCTTTTGAATTGTCAAGGGGTCGGTCAGTCAGAAAGACGAAGCTAACTAGCTTCATCTTTCTTTCCAAAGCGTAGTAGGTACCTATGGAGAAGAACGGGCATGAAACTCCACGGACACTCTTTTAAATCAAAATATTGTTACAAAAGTTGGTTACATCATTCATGTTGAAATTATACATGTGAGAACGATGTAGAAAAACGTGCACGTTAAAAGCGTCCGTAATAAAAAAGATAAAAATAAAAAAAACTGTTCAGGAATTAATAAATAAAGGTATTGTGATATTATATAAAGGATATTTGAGGGAACACGTCGTCAAGTCTGAAGGTCTAGGGCAGGTCTTCACCGTAACTTGACAGTTATAAAGAACATTCGCTGTTTCAGAGTCTATATACCTACCTAATATTTTAACATTTAATCCTTGGCAGTTAATTAAATCATATTTTGTAGTTTAGCCAGATAATTAAATCCGTAATAGGCTTCTACTTCTTCTTTACAGCTATGGTATGACCAAAAAAGACTAGGGTCGCTAAAGAGACACAATTACTTTTTCTATTCGAACTTAATCAGCTCGATCTCTGTCCAGCCCCCCTCATCTGTCATGAGAGGGGCTGAACAGAGATCAATTTAACAAAGCTTCCACCAAGATGCTTTATTAATATCGTCATCAAAGACGACGGGAACTGCACCAATTTAACTTCCCTTATACACACATAGTAGCCCCCCCCCCCCTATAGCATATTCACGTATTGTATGACACTAGGGTATTAGACAGTACAAATAATTAATAACTAGCTGTCTAGTTTGGTGCCCACTGCCACATAATACTTTGTAACCTAGGTTATATTTGAAGTTACTCATGTTGTCTCATCCTGTGTTTAACTCATGTCCCTGCTTAAACATAGGATAATAAACAATTTCAATATTACCTCAAGATATCCAACAGGTCCGTTGAAGGGGTAGTCTCCGAGGCGGCGTTCCTCGTCCAGGAACTTGCCGGCCTTGCCGTTGATTGGCGGGCAGAACAGACCATAGTTGAAGCTCTCCTTCAACTCCTGGAAACAAAGAGAAATAGCATATTAGTTATGATAATATAGCTTAGCTTATAGACTTATGAGGGACTGGGTCCTGTCAAAGGAGCAGAAAATCATGGCGAAAACAAAGGAGTTGGTTTAATTATTATTTTTGGGATTTATCGCAACCCATGTCAAGCAGTGGCCATAGCTGTCGATGACGATAACAACAACACAAGCACATAGATTGGGTAACTCTAGTCAACGCGTCGTACTTCGAAGATCAGCATGAAACAAGGTCTGTTTTCTTTATTGACCAATGAAGTAAAATCAAGTCATTATATTTTAGGGTAGAATAATTGTCAGAAAACTTTCGTATGTAATTGCATTGCATACGAAGTAGCTCTCTTATGATAAAGGTTTTGTTTTCAAAGTTCGGTTCTTGGTTTCTACTGCAGTTTTCTGTTGAAAGTTTCATGTAAAGTAAAAAAAGTCGATGGGAACAGTTAGTGTAAGTTATATAAATGTTACACATCAGATAAGCCACTCGCATGTCTGTAACCGCTTAGGGACGTATCATTGGGAAATCGATAGAACGAACCTTGACCTCGAACCCCTACTACCATTATCACTCCTTTGGGGGTTAGAAATGGGCCATTTACATGTTTCTCGTTTCGTACGTAGGTATATGGAACATAAATTTATTAGAACTTGAAAGGCTCTAATAAATTTAAAGAAGCTTTAACGCACATAGACTACTTTTGAAAGTAAAAGTAAACAGGCGTGATGCTATGTCATGTTTTGTTAACTTCTCTCTCTGTTGGTGTACCTTTATGAATAAATAAATACATTGCCATAAAATAAACATTTTGTTCATCACCTATATAATATGTATCTATCTAGACATAATAATATAATAAAATGGTAACAAAGTCAAAACTTGACATTGAATATTTTTGAAAATAATAATTGCTACGAGGCGTGGGAACGAGTCTGATGGCGAAAATATAGTTTGTAGATTTTTTTCCGTTTGTCTGTTTGTATGTTCCGGATTGCCGCAAAACGGCCATTCAGATTTGGATTAAATTTGGCAAACAGATAGTTTATAACCTGGATTAACGAATAGAGTACTTTTAATCCCAATAGTACGTTCCCTTGGCATATTGTCCAACACCTACGCGGGTGAAACCGCGGCCAAATGCTAGTTACACATATTCAATCAAATCCATGATTTGTTCGATTTGTTAAATCCATCACGTGTCTCCATTTGTGAACCGTAGTTCCAGATTAAACATTCTAGAGCAATTTATGAATTGCTCATTACCTGGATGTGTATACTTAGTTGTAAAAGGTTTTATCTGGCATCCATCATACTATAACTAGCGTATTCACATTTAATAAGTAGCGTAATTCATCAAATAAGAATCATTTTCTCGCGCACAATTTCTCCACACACACTAAAGCACAAATACCTAAGCACCGCGATATAATCTATTTTAAGCCAAAACGCATTTGCAAATGCTTTTAACTTACCAACGCGAATTCCATTACAATGCACCCAAGTAATAAATCACCTGTCATAACTACAATACATTAATTATATTCTTAAATCATTTAAAGAAAATTAATAGTGCAAAGGATACAGAGATAAATCTCTGCGGTTGCATCAATTGCCTTTCGATTTATCGGGCGAACTAATAGTAAACGAGGTTGGTGGTGTAGTTATCAATCACTTAATTACAATGTAAACAAATTAACATGATAGTTAAGTTGTTTATCTTGAACGGTAATTAAAGTTAGATAGGTACAGGCGAGAGCTAAATGTGTAGACAATGAATTGATGACTGAACTTTTGAAAGAGACTGCACTAAAACATCTTCACAGATACAGAGTACCTAGCTCTCGACACTTTTAAAATGCTATTTTGTTTTGCATCATGATAAACCTTTGACCTATTTAATAGCGAAAACAAATAAATACACATTTCTGTTGAAGCCGAAATTCAGAGAAATACAGAATGAAATGGAAATTGTCAACTGAATTCAAGCGAATGCTTTTATTCCGAAGCAATATCAACGACTACAGGGAATCGGAATTAATCCCAGCAAATCCTGCGAGAGAAGAGACGCGTTAATTATATTTCCAATTAAATATAAATTAGAATAAGGTACAATAAAAAGGAAACCAAATTCAAGCTAAGAATGATGTTTAAAACCGACAAAAGGTTTCTTACAACTGTACTCAATCATAGACAGAGTTAATTACAATCGCTAATGTCTCGGCTCTCGACTCAATTCAGTCTTAGTGGTGTTTATGACGTCATAACTGGCCAGTTATGACGCCACAGGCCGTGTGCTTAATGATCGCTCGTTTTGCACGCGGCACGCGATTTACATCAAAAGGATAGACCGACTGACTGAAGCTATTGGTGGTGCTAAAAACGATGGGTGAGTTGTGAAGATTATAAATGATGGCTAGCCATATGTTATGAGATTTATGTAGATTTGGGAGGGGCTTTGGCTTGCGTAGAAAGATGAGAATATCAGAATGTAGGGCCACAAAAGGGTTGAATGAAAGGCAATTGCATGCAGCTGAGATGAGAATGCTAAGAGGGATGTGTGGTGTTACAAGAATGGATAGAATAAGAGATGAGTACATAAGACGAAGTCTGAAAGTGGCTCCGATGACTGAAAAGTGGTGAGGAAATCGGTTCTCATGGTATGTGCATGTGATACGGAGGAATTAGGAAAATGTCGTGAGGAAAGTTTTGAGGACACTCAACGTGTACGTCTTATTTACATCGTTCTCACATAATATAATGATACCTATATTCAACATTAATGTAACTATATTTATGTCACAATATAATTTAAAAGAGTGTCCATGGAGTTTCGTGCCCGTTCTTCTCCATAGGTACCTCTACCTACTACGCTTTGGAATGGGCAACTAGCTTCATATTTCTGCCTGACCGACCACTTGACAATTCAAAAGTGCCTGTAAATAGTTTAATTGAAATAAATGCTTTGAGTTTGGAGTTTGAGTATGAATGTCGATGTGTGGAATGGAATGGCTATAAGAGTAGGGGAAGACCAAAGAAATGATGATATATGGTAAGAAAGGGGGTGACCATCGAGATGACGACTGATAAAGAAATAGGTATGGAAGTAAAATACATGTTGCGCCGACCACAGGTGCATTGGGATAAAGGCAGGAGAATGATGATTAAAATGAGATGAACGATACAACAATTAACGGCTCCACGACGACACATTTTCGGTCACCATACAAGCAGAAAACAGTTAAAAATGTATAGCAGAACACTCTGCAAATTTTTTCCCAAATTGAATAACAAACTCAAAAATCCAAATTGTCACAAACCCTAAACAAACAAGCGAAACACTATTATTAGAAAACTTATAACGAGCTTTCAATCGAGGCAAACAAATCACTACCATGACTGGCTTCACTCTAACGATACAAGATATATTAGCAGAGACACCAGGATTGATAGAGGAATGCCAGCCGGAACTGATGGATGCAAAACTGCAGGTCAGACTGATACCAGCTTTATAAATGAACTGAAGCAAGTTATTTATGGAGCTAAGAACTTAGGACGTTGTGTGATGATGATGTTGTTTCTAATTAAGATGGTATTTCGTTGAGATTTAACTATTTAGGATTGTGAATGATGGATTCGAAATGGTTGATCGTAAATTCTGAGTTTGTGATGGTTTTATTGGATTCGATTGGGTTTTCGAATTGGATTTTGCTGAATTGAATTACGTTGTTGTTACTTAAAAATTAAACGTAATAAGGTTTTGGAAATTCAAGTTTGCGAAACTATAATTGCATAGGTTATAAGTAGGTAGGTACCTACTGAATTAAATTCGATATATGTGTTAAGCAAATATTAAATTGCTTGGAATGATTTCAACTTTTTTTCTCATTCCTTGCTTGTAGAACTAATTCATTTCCAGTTCAGAATAAAAACGCAGCAATCCAGTGATGGATTGTACTTTTTCCTGGCACACAGTGTACACAGAACTAGTTAAGCCACTGTTTGTGTTTCGAATACAATGCAGTGCAGATTAACAGGCATGATATATCGCTGAAGCGTCTAACGTAACAAGACTAGTAAGTTATGGCTACAGAGGATTCACACAGCGTTAAGTTAAGAAATTGTTCCAACATGAACAGGTTAAAATGATAGATGTGCAGAGAACGTTGTGTAAATAGTAAGGAATGGACAGAATTACCTTAGATGCATTTAAGGAACTTCCACAGGTGATGGGACAAGTATTTATTTATTTATATACTTATTCTTTATTGTACACCAAAAATACATAACAAAAAAACACTACTTAATATACAATGGGCGGCCTTATCGTTTTCTGCGATCTCTTCCAGGCAACCTTGGAATGGACAGTGATTTGCCCGGTCATAAAATGGGGCTGTCGATGTGTGTGTTATGTTCGCACCTCAGATCATCTGTGTTTATATGATCTGAGGTCCGCACAGACGCCAGCAGTCTTTAGTTGATTTCATTCTTCCCTTTTCTAAGTTATTTAGACCCAATTAACGTAGCTGTCTGCACATCGGGGCAGTCTTGGCAGTCAGCTCAGCTACTACCAACGCTAACTGGCAAATCTTTTGACCAAGGCGACTCTCGATGTTATTAGAGGACTTAAGAACACTCGGCTAAGAATTTCTCGGACAAATTTTTGTAACTTCATTTTCTTGCTAAGTTTTGTTACATGCTGTTCTTAGTACTTACTTACGTAAGTTCCTAGGACTTGTAAACAACGTGGGTTCAGGTAAGAAACCCACACTTAGTTAATACTAAGTGAATGACGTGTTGTATAGCAATCTACAAGGCTACTGAAAAGGCTAACAGGTAACAGTTAGGCAGCCTTATTTCGCCTAGTTTTACAAGCTAAACGTGACGATAAAGAGCTAATACAATGTTTCTTTAAGACTGCAATATTTGAATAGAGTTAGCATAAGCAAGAGTGGAAATGTAGAATTAATATTTTCTTACCGAAGCTTATGAAAATCGGTAGGACACTCGAGATACTAATGTGGGACGAACCAATTGTTTCTGCTTACATTAAACTTACCTGTCTTTTTCATTTGTCCTAAGCTCTGTTTCTCAAACCTTTCCTAATAAGTTGGGATTACAGGAGTAGGTAAGTAACCAAGTTTGTATTTGAACAAAATAGCGGCGCCATCCATCTAGTTTTGGAATATTGACCAACAAAATATTGACGTGTAAAAGTGTATTAAAATATCTACTTACACAATAAGAGAAAAATTCTGACCCATTTTCTAATTAAAGATTGGTTTTACAATACACCTCTTCGATTTTTCGGTCGAAGAATTTAGAGGGAATCTTGTAATACCGTACGACACCATATTCGAGTAGGTAATATTGGCCAAGCGAGGTGGAAATATCGGAAAAATACCGGCATGACGTCACGGGTGGGTATTCAGCCAGGCTTACCTACGAAGCGAAGGAGGCGCAATATCTCAAGATTAAAAATGATGTTTTAATATTTGAGTTCTAAAGAAATTGCTGCTATTTAGATGTTTTGAAGCGATGAAATTGCCTCCTTTATTTGGACTTCATTTTCTAGTAAATTCAGCTCTTAGTAGGAAAAATTCATGTAAAAATGTATGTTGTTATCTAGATACCTACTACTTATTGATTTCAGGGGACGTTTTCAAAATGGACGGACGTAGTGGAGTATACAGGGTGGCAGGGACACGAGGCGCTACCTGTTACCATGGATTCAGTACATGATTCTATTCTAAACCCCAACATTCCTTCGTATGGTAATTCAACGCTATAACGCATCATTATAAATAAGATATCCTTGCTTTTATCAGTAACAGATTAAATATGGACATTAACTAGCCAATGTTGGTCAGAATTAACTTCATATCTTACGCAGATAACTGAGGATTAAGCCAGATATCGGATTAACGAGAGATAAGATATGAAAAGTGAAAAATAATGTTGTGTAGATAGCCATTTATCTCTATTTACTGTGTGTAGTAGCAAATGCTGTTATAAACGAATGATAGAGAGTGCGGGTAAATTATATATGCATATAATATTGTTATTAACTTTCTTTGCATAGCAACTAAACTGATATAATTATGTTAGTCTCAATATTATCTACGTGTTATTTTACTTCCAAGCGTCTTTCTTCTTCTTTTCAAATCGATGCCAAAAGTAAAAATATGTTTTCTGTCAGATCAGTTGGTTGGTTTAAAATATTGAATTATCTTGTGTATGAAGCCTGTACCCTGGACTCCAAGATTAACTAGACCAGACTATAGATAAGTAGACAGCAAAATCTGCACAACTTTGGCCTGTAAAGACGCAGTAAACAATGGAATTCCCAGCTGGAATTCCTTATCCCCAATGAAGTCTAGACACAAATGAAGACCCGGATTTTCGCACATAGTAAGCAATATCTAACTCAAATTTATGATCAATTTACTAGTTCCGTTACAGATAATAGTCCATAGGATAGCACTAAGGCTACAGAAAGGAGCTGTACATTGTACAATACGATTAACATTCATATAATTTAGAGTAGGTTTACTGCCTACTCCACTGACAGATCGTAGGTGTTCCCGCTACTTGTTAATTGTATAAGTAGGGCTGGCAGTTTATGTTACCTTACCTCATCTATGGGTTACTGTGTTTTCGTACACTTGGTTATGTAATGACGTTTATGACCGAGTGTCAAATAGTGTGACTCCCGAAATCAAAAAGAATAGGTATCTAAAAAGTTTTTGGGAAGAGCTTATTGGTTGACATTAATTACATCGCGCTTAAAATATAATGTAGTTTCATCCTAATTATTTTGAGCAAAATAATAAAAACAAAACACTGATCAGTTTCAGTAGATACCTAATCAATCAATCTATTAATAGAAGACTTACGGAACATACATTATATTATTTTAGTTCCTAATAAATTGGCTATGTACTGCAGTTTCTAAAGCGAACTTAATAAACTTGAACCTTACGTGTAGTCTTCACGTCTTCAACATCCTAATTAACATAAATGAAACTATAAAGCTGAACCCAAGCAACAACATCACAATTAAACCTCAACAATTACATCTCCACAATGTTTCGCAATCCTCGTCTATTTCTCTGTGACAACCCTGTCAGTCACACACGCGACAATTAAACCACAGTTTAGCATACAATAGAGTTGTCTACAACTCTACAGTTCGGTTTGTAGGTCATTGGATTGATTGCTTGTTACTCATTGTCGCTTGCGTATCAGTATTTATTGACAATACATGTTGAAGCTCGGTTTGAAGTGGTTTGGTGTCGTCTGCCGGTCAACGTCGAAGATAGCGTTGAGTGAAAGAAGTAATGTGTTTATTAAAATATTGGTTATTATTGTGACATGAATTGTTTGTTGAATTAAATATAAGTATCTATCGCAGACACAACTTACAGTACCTAGTCTAGAGCCCAAGATAAAACCTAATTTAGGAATCTACACTTTATTTTGAATTGTGATTTTGTTCATATGAAATTCATGCAATAAATCGTAATCACAATGAAATCTATGACGTGAAACCTTGCTGTAGTCCTAAGTCACTAACAAAGTGCACAGTTTTTCACCTACTTCCTTAGGTATCCCTTTTACTATAGTAGGTATAAGTGTATGTCTATCGCACTCCATCCTAATATTTGTCAATTTACTGACGTCATCTTCAAGACTTTCAATTCTTCGTCACAGTTTCCTTAGAATCACAGCCATTCAATAATTAGTCGCGGTTACCGCCGCTTTATCACAAGCGAACGTGACTGCCACCGTATTATCAGTGCTATTAGTGTTTAGTACTCGCCAGCTAATAGTAATACATTGTGTTCCGTTGTATTGTTAGTACAGTCAAAGGTTGGAGTAATAAGATGTGTATCATGAGGTTGCATAGCTGTTGTATTGTAGGGAAGGAGGAAATTTGCGGTGAAATCAGCTGTTTTGGTGCTCTAGTTGTGTGTGTTTGTTTGCACACAGCAGCATCCTTTATCAACGGTGTCATTGGGGGCTTTTAGGTTAGTATATCTTTAAGTAGGTATTGCCATATAAATGAAGCGAGAGTTCAAAGTTTCGTAACTATCATGGTAGTCACTCCAGAGGGACAAAAATAGTTTATAGTACAGCAAAAATATGATTTAAGTACATTAATTACAATCAAGGAAAGTTAAATTCTAACTGTAATGTAGACCTGCCTGATCTAGGTTTATGAAAAACCTGTGTTTCAGGCCATCAATTTACACCCAACATTTAAAGAAAAGACAACAATAAATGTATTAGAAGCTAAATTGAAAAAGAAAGTAAAAAAAAAGAACACAAACAACAACAAGATTAAACAAGATTTGTAAGTTAGTAATTTTAGTTAGTAATTTACGAATAATATTAAAGTAGATAAAGTGGAGACTATTATTAATTAGGTAAAGGAAGGGACTTATATTAGAGCAAGTAGATAGACTTTATTTTAAAATTTCTAGTAGTTTTTCCGTGCCTGCATAATTGGGTTTTGGCAAATATTCCTGTACTAGTAAATTACATATAACTTAAAGTATAAATCTTTATCACTCTGTTAAACTGGATATAGGTATAAGTAGGGTCCTAAAAATAAATAAAATCTATTAGCAAAAGCATAATAAACTATAAATCATGGTTGAAGAAACATCAATATTTTTAAGCAAAGTGGACCCAAGAAAGGACTCAGAAAGAGTCTACATGAAGAATCACCCAATTAGAATGAAAACTAAAAATATTTCCTCTATTCACCAGTAGAGTTTGCATCTAAAGGCAGCATAAACCATCCCTGTCAGCCAAGAATTATCTTCGCCCCGGAAAGGCAACAGAATACCAACATATGTTACGAACTACGATATAATAGTGACATGGAGCGTTTATTAAAGTTTCGAAGCGCAAATGGGGCCATTTGGAGTAGTGGAAGCAATCAGTTTATAGCGGTCCGCGGCTCGAAGTTATTGATGTGCGGCCTGTGCCGAGTTGACGGGCCCGAACTGACCGTGCTGCGTTTAGATTTGATGGCCATTTGAGCTAGTAGCATGCCGTCTTAAAGAGAGCGTGAAAATTTGAAAATCGAATTCATTAATGCTGTGTTTACGTGTGAAGGTTATGATAAAATTATCCTCAAGGAAAGGATATTTTTAGCTCATCCTCCACTTACCAGCAAACTTTAATACTTTATATGCAGTTTCCAAGTTATTGGGTTCGCTATAAAATTGCATGGCAAACTTACGCTACATTCTACATGCTTGCTATCTAGGAGCTAGGATGATATTGTACCCTTAATGAGATATTCCCACGCTTCATGCATGAGGGTGTGAGACCACACCTAGGCTATTGATAAGTCTTGGCGGAAACGAGTCTTTTGTTCAACAGTTCCATTTATGGCTTTTGTCTTCTAAAATGCATCCCTCCGGTGACTGGTATTTGTTGTTATATTATAAGGATGTTATGATAGAGTGATGATATCAAATAATTGGAATTTTAAGTCAAGAAATGAAATGAGTCATATAACACGCTATTTCGTGTATCGTGAGTACCTGACGCAGTATATTAAGTTTATATTAGTTTTGTTATTCACTTTGACTCTATCAACAACTTTATGACGCTAAATTTTACTAGCGTTAGTCAACGTAGCATCTAGTCTAATATGAACAAGTCATGAATCATTAAACTATCAAACTCCTTAAAAAATTCTTGAAAATTTATTTTTGCCAGCAACTGTCCCGTCTAAACGAAGCTCCAACAAAGCCTAAGTGGATCATTGGTCAGCTGATAGATTTGTTTTGTCACATCGGCGCGAGCCTTGGATACTGCGGTGTTGCTCAAGACACGGCGTGATTATGGGTCAATTTGTAGCACGCACTTCAGTGCGTAGTAGGTACTTCATTTCCATTCAGTCTTTCAAGACTCGTTCCTAGGGTAGCTACGTTATGTAACGGTACATAACTCACGCAGGAAGTAACACTTTACACATTATTTTGAAATTGAAAGTGACTATGACTTTCTCTGTAACAAAAAGGCGTTAAACTTACATTTGGATGGTTCAACATGTTTCAAATCACGAATTTCGTGTCAGGATTTTTCTAATTGCATCGCATGCACATCCAAAAGTTAAACGGTATCCAAACATATCTTGTTCACCGCATACTTTTGACATGAATGAGCAGTTTACCATCAATGAACGCCACCTCCGCGTGGTAGCGTAGATAGAGAAAGTCGTGTGACGAATCAGATGTGGTTGTACTATGTGAGACTTTCCACGGCGCATGTGGCCCAAACCGGCCCAGTGTGAATTGGGGTTGTATTGTGTTCTACATATCTTATATTTACTAGCGGCCCGCCCCTACTCTTCACGGGTGTGATCTACATGGCGACATGATCGGAACATCGATATTTGTGTGATATTTATGTTATATTTGTGTGATGGAAGGGCGGGCGTTTTGGGGGGACTGTATTATGTGATTTTGACGTTCAAAAAGTGCTGATTCTCAGCCCAGTTTGAATAAATAAATGACTTATGATTTAGACATTTCTAAGTTAGATATTAATGTAAAACTAACAAAACATCCGTGAATACATTTTCTAAATGATTGTGAAAACCGCATCCAATTCCGTTGCGTAGTTTGGAACAACTAAGCTGACAAATAGTTAGACACGAAAAGCCACTTTAATTTATAAAATGTATATATTTAATGTATGGATCTAAAAGAGTGGGTTTAAGATGTTGTCTTGTATGGGGTAAGTATTGAGACTGCGTTTTTTTTTTTTTTTGTTTATCTTTGTTTTATATTGTGGTGACGCTTACAAAAGGATATTTCATTGACCCTATTACTTCTCTCATTAGATCTACCTAGTTAGATGGTTTCGCAACTTTTTTCAGCCGTTTGGAAGAGGATGTTCCCTTCGTTGTTTGCAGGTATCTATGACCTATTTAAGGATAAAGAAAAGAAAGGTAATGTGTCTTCAGTGTGTTTGATAAACACAGTTTAGATGTACCTATAGATCACATAACTGATGACAATGATGTCGTTCATTTAGAACAAAAAACAATGGTGTACTTCAAATCACACCTTTTCCACAAATTATTTATGTTTCAGCCACAATAAGAAATAATAATAATAAAAAATAAAAAATGTTCTTCCACAAAGGCACCTTAAAAATAAGAAGACACTAATATTCGACAAATCCTTTGTGGGAGACCGGTATCTGCACTAGGAAAAACCTGTCACACAGATTACTAGCCCCATCCCCAAAAACAATGTTTTAGTAATCTTAAATTATTGATAACAATTATTTCAACCTTTGCTAGGAGAAAATTAAGGGGAAAATAATAATAATTACAAAATTACAATTATTATTGACAATGTGGGTACTAGGGAAGTATCTTAAGGTGTGGTGTGGTGTGGTACGGTGCGGTGTGCTGTAATGTATAAATAAGTTACTTAAACAATGTTAGTGCTTGTTAAATATATTTACACCCATCTTCGACACATAAAACAACAATTTAACATTTATTCTACACCCTGAAACAAACTTTGTAACAAAATGTCCCTGTCAAAGCGATCAGGAAAAGTTTACAACTCAGATGTTTAAGTATACCTTTCGTCGTACTTAACGTCAGTATAAAGTAAATTGCTAAACGTAGAAATGGGCGCCTGTAAACGGTTAATAGAATACCTTACTTAGGAATTATAATGTGTGGGCCACGACACTGCTGTTAGGGGCTCCATATTAGGGAGTTATTGTAGGACTGAATTCAAATTACTGGTTCTCTTGTAAATAGGAGGCTTGTTTTTTTATTAGAGTGGGGTTGTTTAGGCGCGAATTGGTTTAGTTTTGAATATACAGGTTGGTAGGGAGATCCACCCACAACCAGTTACCATGGATTCAGTATATGATTCTGAACGCACCTGAGTTAAAAAAAATTGTTGGTCGTTTATTAAAAAAAAAATTGCTCTACCATCCATTTGACCGTGTTTGACCAGTTATTGCAATGATAACCGACTATACATTTCTACGCTAGCGGGTCTAGCATCGGGTGCTGATAATTTTTTTTTTCATTAAAAAAAAAAAAGAAACGTTGCCCCACACTAGGAATTTCTCGTGTCTTGTGGGTGCGTTTACAGACATTTAAAACTCACATACACAAACAGCCAGACCCGGATCAACTGCTTGCAGGTAATTCATGGTTTCAATTTGCCGCTTTGTGTATTTAAAACTAAACCAATTCGCGCCTAAATAACTGCATGTTTAATTGAGAGACAATTATTACCTACAGGTGATAACTAACCCTGCTTCATCTAAATCAAGATAATTTTAAATTCGATACCGTAAAGTTTTTAACATCCGACTTAATAAAAAAGTACGCCTTTGTCACTTTATTTCTTCTGTGACAAAGATACTGTTTGTTTCAGAAATTATGTACCATCTTCCCAAACCCAACAAGAAAAACCTTTCGAGGTTCATTTAAAAATAACAATAGTTTTGTGCTAGTGATCCGCTGTTTACGGAAGAATACGTTGAACATGTAAATTACTTCGTTAAGTACTTAACGTGTACTCACTGCGCAGTAAGTATGTAGATGATTTGATTAGATCATCCTCATGCTAGCCGTCATTTTAGTGTTTTATCTTCCGTGACGAGAAGATTACGGAGAAAAACTCATAATGAAACCCTGAAAGGAGACTGGGAGAATTTGTATGGGAAGTGTCTATGGACAATAGCGATGACGCTTCACACACTTGACACTTCATAAATACCCTTGGACAAAGGGGCAGCATCAAATAAAATACTGACCTGCATTTTGAGAAAAAAATACTTTTATAATATACTAGTAGGTATGATGAGATTAAGACAATACACCGACCTTTTCCGTTTGCAACAAGAAAAACAAATCTCAATAGACTGCAAACGAATGTTTACATAAACGATAGCACCATCTATTATCAAGGTTGCTCATACATTATGTAGTAACCGAACACAAGTAAGCACGAGTAGGTTGGTATAAAGTGCTTGTCTTAGCGAATAACGCCAATTTAGACGCTTCACTTACTATAAAGTTAACAGCCGTATAAATAAACCTTTGATTTCCCTTATCAAGATTGCAAACGAAGAAACCCTTTATGACTGCAGTCATAATTCCATTACAATCCATAATATAATTGCAAACCCTAACTGTTAATTAAAATTCAAGCAACCCTAATTCACGACAGTCTCTGTAACTCCATTCGCGTGGTACCCCTAATTGATTTAGGTCGTAACAGGCAAATAATAACAATAACGGTGCAGCGGTCTGCGCCGGCGCATGGCATCGCATCGCCTAGATTTGATAACCATCGTGACGTTCGATTTGCACGAGCTCAAATGTTTTGTAGCTGAAACTGTTCTTGATATATTATGGCTTGATCTTCAGTCGTACATTTTAAGTGGTGAACATTAGCGTCCTAAGGTTTTGATGATACTGCAATAATCAGCATGCCTGTCCAATTGATTGGTGATCGTAGCGTAGGTACAGTCGACTGTACGTCAGTGGTAAGTAACACATTGATCTTGAGCTGGCCTAGCGTAGTACGGAGTTTTGATACAATAAGACGCGAACTGGTTTTGTTACAAATTGACGTGCGGCCTGCTGTAGTTATAACAGAAAATTAATGTGATAAATTTTCCGGACTTTTATTTTTTTAGTACGGTCCATAATATGACAGCGCTATCCACTCTTAAGACATTTCAGTGACTTGTGTACCTGTAATTAGGTACACTGGCACCCTTCAAACTAGAATACAAAAAAAAAAAAAAAAAAAATTCTGCTTACCGGCAGAAATAGGTGCCTATGGTCAATGTCGGTAGGTACTGCCCTACATACTTGGATTTATTCAGAACTGCCATTAAATCCAAGGTTCCAATCATTCGACTGCAAAAAATAAAACTATTGCCATTGATTGGTACAAGTAGGCTGTATTGTCCAAGTTAATAGCATTTCTATGAGGGAAATCTCGACCACAAGTCAGTACTAAAGTTATAATTGATATCTGACCCTCAGGACTGTGTTCAACTAAGTGATTCCAATAGTACAAGTTCTTGAGTTTCTTTTATGAAGCCAGATAATTCCTACAAGACAGGAATAATTAGAAATAGAAGTATTAACTAGTTCTAGTTTAACTGAATAAAAGAAATACTTAATTAAGTCTCTATTATTTTGCTTCGTAAAATAATGCGATATCAATGTGCGATATAGAAATGGCTGCAAAACAGACACATCAATCAAATGGATTTATAGAGGTATGAGGAACAGAGTGTAAAGTTCAATCATCCTCCATAGAAAAGGAAGGACCCTACGACCAGACGGGTTTTCGTGTCTGGTGAGCAACTGCTCGGGACCTTGGACATGTGCTAGCTGCGTGGTAAACTCTGCTTGCGCGATGCAGGATTTTGCGCGACGTCAGTGTAAAGCGTAGTTCGCACGTGGCAGTGTAGATGCCGCCACCGATTTCTATAAATTCCTACAGTGTGTGCTCGATCGAATGGGTCAATTTCAGACTAGAGACAACAATAGTGATTTTCCGGAAATATTTATTTTCGTGTATTTTTCAGTTTCCAGAAAGCTTTTGCAACTAAAAGCTATCAAACTTCATTAGTGTGTCTATCAACAAAGGCAAAAGCTTTTGAATTTTTATTTAGGTGTTAATGGACAATATTGGAATGAACAGAAAACATTTTATCCAGGTAAAGTCAAATTCATTTATTTTTAAAGGAAATTTGCCATCAACTTTAATTATCCGTATATTCAAATCAGAACTGTCATTCTTTAACAGTTGTATAACACGACAAATTTATATAGGATGTCAATTTGCTGAACATTTAATATCTTTGACTGTACATAACGCGATCCCCGAGGATTAAAATAAAACTGCGGGTGATGCAGATGAAACTATTGTTTAGGTAACGAATGATACGTACAATTAAAAAAAATAGTCAAACTCAAACTCAAAGCATTTATTTCAAATAAACCAATTACAGGCACTTTTGAATTGTCAAGGGGTCGGTCAGTCAGAAAGATGAAGCTAGTTGCCCATTCCAAAGCGTAGTAGGTACCTATGGAGAAGAACGGGCAAGAAACTCCATGGACACTCTTTTAAATCAAAATATTGTTACAATAAAGTGGTTACATCATTCATTTTGTAATTTAATTATACATGTGAGAACGATGTAGAAAGACGTGCACGTTAAAAGCGTCCGTAATAAAAAGATAAAAACAATTATGGAATTAAAATAAGCCGTGGCAGCTAAGAAATGACCAGTGCCTACTGACGGCGCCCGTTCACGAACATGACGTATGGATCAGCACCATTCAGTTCAACCATTTTGAAGGGAACTCAATGATCCAATACACACGCCACCACCAGCGACACATTTGAGTGAGCATGACATACTCTCAGCCGCCAGGGCACATTCAAGTCAATGAAAGACGAACCCAGTAAGCTTTATAGTGGGTACATAGTGCTCACACATGTGCTAGTAGAAGCACAAAGAAGTTAGCAGGTCCCTTCGCCACAGTGTAATTAATTAACCCCGTCGCCGCTAGGGATCGGAAAGTTTTAACTAGCTCCCAGTACCTACCCTCATAGAGAAATACATTAGCATTGGTGTACTGAGAATACTTATAATTTTTACTCTTTGGGTTTTGTCGGGAATTGTCTATGAGGGTCGTGAGGACGTTTGAATCAAGAAAAAAAAAAACTAAGTTTACTTTAGTACCTACCTACTTCAAAATAAGTTTTTTTAGCAGCATTTATATTCTATATTGATCTGTGTGTGTAATTGTGTAAATCGACTTTTATAATGACACTTTTATTTGCCTGATGCAGCTATTCTCTTTTGTCTTTACTTCTTTTAAAAAAGAAGCCGTAACAAATCGTAAAATATCCTCTAAACGTAGGTTTCCTATACGGGTACATCGGTAGACATGACTACGAATCCAATGCGTGACAAAAGAAAAGAATAGTAATTGTTGATTGCTTTTTACTTTTATAGTATTACGTGAAAGAATGTTAAGGAATACCGGAACGGGCACACAGTACGAACATGTGATGGAGGGCAAGCCTATTATCGAAGGCACCTGTTCCACCGCCGAGAATTCTTCGCTCTAGAAACGTACGAAAGATTGTAGGCCCCGTGTAAATAAACGAGATGAATATAATTAATAGTTGATCGCTGACTGTTCACACCGCCCGCACCGACGCGCCGGCGAGCACTCGTTTCTCGCAGCGACGAGCTATCAATGAGAGTACTCGCTTAGCGACGCTCGCTTGGCGGGCAGAACACTCGCTGAGAGACTCACGCTTGGATGACAGAGGGACATTAAATTACACTACGTATACTATACGTGTTTAGTATTAATTCAATACGGTATAAAAATAAAAAGCACCAAAAATTTGTAATTTTTTTCAAACAAACTAAATAGCTTACAAATCAGAGTAAAACGCAACCAGCCTTTGTAATGAAAGTGCAAGTGTGTGTGTATTTATTGCCATCGTTTTAGCCAAAATATTACTTGTGACTTGCGTCAGAGCTGTAACAACGCATCGTAGGTTATAGTCAGATCTATCGTTTTAAGGTGCATGACCTATGCGTATAGACATAATCAGCTGTTAGGAAAGATACATGGTGTTCAAACGGTACAAAAAATTTAAAAATCATTTGCGACTAAACTACTGTTCCTATTTAATTGATTTTTGGTACAGAGCTTGAAAATGGTACCTAGTATAGGCAGTTTAAAGGAAAGCCCCTCTATCGTATCAACTCTGTATAAGCATACCAGCGAGTAATCGCACTCGCTGCTCGTTGCTCGCCAACTCGTTTTTAGTTGCTACCTCTACTCTCGCCGGCGCGCGGCGAGGCGGGCGGTGGGTCAAGTGCCTGAGTAATATTCTTTAGCCTATAAAGCTAAGTAAATCAAAAATGATTTGTGTTTGAAGCAATATAAAATATCCTGGCGCGAAAATACATATTTAGCCAGAATAAGGAAAATAGCATGAAGAACCTTAGTCGACCAGGTCGACCTAGTAATTGCTTCAACAATTTTGACAACAATTCCTAAAAAATATAAACTTCACTAAAGTTGAAACTATGTAAGTGTGACATAGACAAATGACGTGAAAGCGACATTGGGTGGCAAATAAATTATGAGCTCGACTATACATCATTCGCAAAGAGAAAAAGATGAAATTCAAGCGTGAACAGTGCGGACTACGGAGAACGCACATGAATTTCGGTTTCGAATTGAAAATAATTAATTTTCCGTGAAATATCGAAAGTTCTGCGACCGAATTTATGTATGAGTTCAGTCGACAATTACGAATTGAGGAGTTTACAGAAAACTGTCTGTGATGTTAAATTGGATACCAAACTAGAATCATTATAGAGTAGAAACTGTATAATCAAAATTAAAGTTTGCTGAAATTAATGCAACATTATGAAATCATAGGAAATCATATAGCATTATTTAGAATAACCGGTTTTCATAAAATGCAGTATCACAGAACAAATCAATGCATTAGAGGATCAGAAGACTACAGAGTTTGCGCAACCATAATCGACAGCAGCACCTAATTAACCTTGAAGAACACCAAATAAAATAACATCTTAATTACGAATCGATTAAACACAAAAACTCTGCATGTGGCCGATCAATCTCGCATAATTTCTTGGCGAATTTCATCCAATGATTGATCTACTCGTCGCCGGATTCGACACTTTACAAACGGATCGCATTACAATGTTTGTGACCAGCGGCCGTTGGCAAAGATGGCGTCTGTTGCAAACGTAAACCGGTTTCACAAACTTTGACCAAATTGGTCGTAGAACATGTTGTGGATGGAACAGAGTTGGTGTGGAGTGACATAACATAACGCTTGTAATCTCTGAAGAGTTAGGCAGAGGTGTACCTGTAGTACACTCACATTTCGCACTTATGTTCAAGTCCCATGTAATAGAGGGCGAGCCTATTGCCATCAACCGGGCACAAATCCCGACTCCAGGCT
Source organism: Brachylomia viminalis (assembly GCA_937001585.2). Lineage (NCBI taxonomy): Eukaryota > Metazoa > Arthropoda > Insecta > Lepidoptera > Noctuidae > Brachylomia > Brachylomia viminalis. The sequence continues at coordinate 21,611,268 of OW443299.2, forward strand.
GATACTGAGATATTCACGATGGAAAAACCCAATGACACTTTTCCCGACCTAGGAATCAAACCCAGGACCCCATGTTTAGCAGTAGCGCTTGCGGCCACTAGACCAACGAGGTTGTGAGTTGGTGGGGAAAAAATTTTGTGATGAGAAATGAGTTTTAGTATCCAGTAGGTAGTGCTCGTGCCTTGTAACTTTCCCATTAACCATTTAGGAAGAACACCCGCCTAAACATCGTGAAACCAGAGTCTCGTCATAAACGCTAATGCATAGTCGTAAGAAGTCATTGCCATAAATACAACGCTTGTTATAAATTGGTGTTGCCATTTTCTCTCGACATGCAACATATTATGTCCTTAGTCAGGAACTACACCGCAGCTTTTACCAATTTTTTAATTTGTTAAAATTAAAGCTTATAAGACTTAAGCCAAATGAGATTAAAATAAAAATATTAATTTGGAAAGTCCTCGTAGAAAAATGTCTGCATTTTCTAGTCTCTCGCTTCCTTAATAAGATGAACATACTGTATGTTACATACACTCTTTCAAAGGATCCTAAAGCTTAATAAAGTGAACATCATTAGGCACACATGTCATGTGAATAAATCTCCTTAATTTACATGTTTGTGAGTAAATGTGGATACAGCCTGTCTATTCTGTTAAAATCTCACCGTGAAACTTTAATGAAGTGAGCTGTAATTCTCCTGATAGGATTGATACTATTGACAGCCCGCTTCACCTAAGTATTTACGATGATATTTGTACTGGATAGATCGGCTGGAGGAATGACGGCTCACACCTCACTTCACCTATGTTTTCACGGTAAGATTTTTACAGAATAGACCGCCAGGGGTCCGCCAGGTGAGTGACGTAAAATAGCGTGGAACGTTACATCAAGTGACCGAGCAATAAGATGGTGGAGGTACGTACAGTTGTAATGGCTCGAAAGCTTTACTATCGATACCACGACCGACCTCTTTAAATCAGAAAGTTATTTCGATATATTTTATGGGGTGCCATATGAAATTCTATAGGATTTAGTGCGTTTTGTATTTACAGAATATGTCTTATTGCGGTAATAACCGTGTCCTTATAAAATTTTAATATTTATGAAAGAGTCGGGCAAAGTGATGTCTATCATTTGGTTACATACAAAAAAAAAACTGGATGTTTTATCGAGATCTGCGGGGTATGGCGTAACACACTGACAGAAGGAATGGCTGTCATTTTGACAGTTCAACAACATTCATTGCGTTATTTACGTTGTAGGGCAGACACACTGACCTCTATTAAAATACGCTGGACTGGCTATCGCTATCAATTTCATGTGCCTATTTGAAAATCGCCATTTTGGCGCTGACGGCAGCAGTGTGGGGGAATGGAACTAATACTAGTGATTTATAACAAAAGGTTTGTTATCGATAAAAACTTTTCTGATATCGACCACAATGATAGAAATATTACCAACGCTATTGTTACAGATTTCCTATAAATTAAATTGGTTTAGGTAATTATTAACATGTAACATTCGTGTTGTCTTTTATACGTAATATGTTTTTAAAAACGTGAAATACGTTTTAAAACATATTATTATGTTAAGATTTACTACAATAATTGTAGATAATTGATTTAAAACAATATAGGCATATATTTTGTTAAATGTTACTAAAAACACAGATAAAAAGACATGTCTGCACTAGTCGAGTACCTAACTAAACTAATGAACTATAGATAGTCGTAATAAGCAGATATTTTACGTAGAAAACATAACTTGAAATAGCAGTATCTAGTACTGTTTATGGACTGTAATAATAAGTATCACATGTCCGGTTGACCCCTTCCTTCCTTGTTCTCCTTAATCGGATAACAGTTCACTATAGGATCAATAAATAATAAAATTCTGTAAAATAGTAAATTACTAAGATAGAAATAGTAATTAATAAGATAATCCCTTCCTATAAAGAGTGCACAATAAGATATTATTACTAGTCAGATACCGCATGTTGCCATGTGATAAGAGACACAATAACTTTCTATTAGGTCTGTAATATTACGGTAATTAACGTGTAACAACTTAATTACCGCAGGGGAGGGGGACAGGGAAATAAAAAAAGCATTCTCAAATCACATATTTTATTAAATTAAAAATTACTGACGAGCCATTTTTTCAACGTAGTCCGTGACTGATGTTTTAAGAAACAGGCTTCCGTGAAGTGTTTAGAACACAGATAATGATACATTGTCGGAGTCCAGTTGACAACCTTCATATTTTTTAACCAAAGTTTGAGAGTGTAATCGGAGGGGAACCTGTAATTAAAGGAAACATTATAGTAGATAGGGGTAAAAACTTATAAATTATATACATATATCTATAATTATATAGAACACTTAATGAGAATTATGAATTATAAGTGTTAAATTATTTGTTATTGACTCTAATAATAATAAACCTTGAAGTGTTTTGCTATTATTAGAGATCATTATAATGTGCGTATCATTATTTTAACAATGACGAGCATGACTTTTGTTTTACATCATAATATTACGAAAGTATCGATATGAATTTTGACATCCCTAACAAAAGTTATTGGTTATAAAAATGTTCGTAAAATCCCGTAAACTCGAATAGTTTACGTTTATTATCGTAAGAATACACTGTTTTAAGCGGTTTTCTAATAAGTATTTATGTTTTAGATTCACTTACTTGTGAAAACTGACACCACTGCCCTTTTCGTATCGTGTTTTACAATATACGCACGATTTCATGTTGGACGAACAATACAAGCTATGATACAATCACTGTCACTATTATAACACTTTAATTTATATCACAATCACAGTAAACACATTAGAAAACTTTTTATTCCGCAGAGACACTTAGCGTAAAATCAACAAGCAACGGCCATTTGCAATCTTATTAGTTCTCAGAACTCTCACGTCTGTCACTGGGGGCGCTTTGAATCGGCACAGCAAATAGCTGTCATTTTGTATGGGATAGCCAGTCCAGCGTATTTTAATAGAGGTCAGTGGGCAGACAAATTTTTCGAATATTATGAAGCAATGGATTAGCAATATCATAATTTAAAAATGATTCAGATTGTGACTGATAGTGTCTTACGCAATTAGGGCGCTGTTGTATTGTTGAGGGTTAAAAGTCAGTAAATCATCTTCACCATTCAACATTTTTGCCGAATCGACACACTATAATTACGACGTCAAAACCAAAGACAAGCTAGCAGAAAAATGCGAATTTGTGCGCGAATATCAATTACAATGTCGGAATGCAAATTGGCACGAAAAGAATAATTCACGGTACTTATATCGTCGCGGCACAGTAATGGCACGATGCATGGGTAATAAATGATAATCGGACCCTGGGGACGAACTGGTTACAGCGACCTATGTGACTGGATGTGGTTAGAGCCATGCAGTGGTGTAAAGTGTGGTAATTTTGAATGTTTATTGTACGATATCGGGAATAAAATGTCATGTGACGTTGTGTGTTTATCGCTGTTAATTATATGGAATGGCAATAATATGCATTGTGAGACTGTTTGTGTAATTTTTGATAATAAAAATAAAGTAAGTACGTATAATTTTATTGAAATAACCGGTTGAAATGTACAAGAAATAATCTTTATTTTTCCATGTAAAATGTTCAGTAAATGTCGGAAATTTGCTATCATGCAGTTACCACAAAAAGCCCGCCTACGATTCGCGGACTTGCAGAGCATAGAATAGACTGGAAGAAAGAAGTTGTTCATTCTCAGTGGTGGACCTCATTCAGCTAGTCTTAGATCCATGTACCGCGTTGTCACGCGCTCATGTCAGTCCGGCTCCAAGATTGCAGAGATGGTCACTCAGCGTCCGCACCTCGGGGCAATGCTAGTACCATTAGGCTATTAGCTATCGACCGCCGACCATGTTCTTGTGGAACACAAGAGACCGCTGAAACTACATGAGTTTAAGCTTTTACGTTGGGTAAAAAAAGGGTCATGTTTTTCACAACTGTCTATGGTAATGTTGTGGGAACAACACTATTCGCCATGTAATGATAATACAACTAACTCGTGATGCCTCAAGGCTATCATACATGGTCAGTCCTGCCATCAGATCAGGTCTTTCTGATCTGAACGGTAGGTACAACTACCGTGTCAGACCGTTGACCGACCGAGAAAATAGTTGGAACCGAACTGTCTCATCGGTTCGTGTATGGTAGACGTATTTGGAGAGGGCGAATAGAAGTATAGCTTAATTGTAGGACAATACAATTTAAATTTTAATGACACGGCATGCTATGCATACCGCAGCTTTGTTTTTCTACCTAGGACGAGTATCATTAAAATTTTAATTTTATTGTCATAATATTAAGTTCTATTCCTATTTGTCGCATAAAATCCCTTCCCGTGCCGTGCCGCCAGTGGGCGCAGGCCCTTATGCTGTGCGTTTTCTGGCAGTGAATTTAAGAGATGACTAACAAAATTTTCAACAACTTCATAATATAACTCATCCATACCATTCAACCTCCAAAACAAATGACAAATGGATACCAAGAATCGAATACACAATCGATTGCCATTTGCACCACATAATCGATTACAATAACAGCATCAAACGATGATTAGCACTGCATTGTACAAGTGAGCACATACGCACCGCGATTTGACAAATGAACGTTCATACACGCGGACAGGCAGACTGTGGATGTTAATAATAAATTGTGCTGAAAACAACTAATGTTCGCGTTGTGTGTGTGGTGGATGCAAGTTATGAGCAACATAGGTAGCAATCGTTGTGATAGGATTGTTGTGGGGTTTAAATGTACAGCACGCGTAGCACGACCACCATAGAATTTATGATATATTTTTTTCATTTATAGAATTCAATAATATCGTTTTAATGGGATTATCTGTTTCATGACTGCATGATTATGATCAATAAATAATTTAAATAAAATATGTAACTTTATTTTATATTTGCACGCCGAAATAAAAGGCAGAATAAGAGAATAATTTTGTACATTTTACCACCTTCTTTCTGTACCTTATTTATGCAAATAAATGGTTTTAATTTTTTTAAAGGTCTTAAAGACCTTTTGTCGACGGAAGAATAGACAAAATGACAGATTGTAGAAAAAAATCTTTAGAAATCTGTCAACAATCTGTCATTTTGTCTATTCTGCTGCTGCTGCTGAAGAGAAGTGGTTGGTTGTATTTAACTTGTTATTAGGTACATACATATTTTTTCAGTTGCTGATAAAATGACAAAACTGGGACTGAAAACAGCTTTGACTGCGTTGTGTATGTTCTTTTATACTACACCTGCTTGGAAAGTACCTTGATACTTTATCAAATTTACGGTAGAAAGTACGTCATTGCATATCAAACAAATATGCGGGGAGAAAACGCATCTGAGCGGGAGAGAAAAGTGTATGAAAATCCATTTCTTACGTGGTTTTTCTTTTTTAATTTTGGGTAAGACTATGCGCCGGTAACCTAACTATCAAAAGCCAAAAAGTTTTTACAGTGAGTTTTTATCTCCAAGTTCGTAAAATTACACTGGCCACTAGCTGTGTGTTGGATGGTGTCGGGCTGGCAGTGCGACCCTGCGGCGGCAGGATAAACAATTTGAAAAAAGAACATGTGAAAATTTAAATTTCAATTAGTAAAGATTTAGTTTTTTATTTTCCTCGTAGGTGTAGTATAAAGCACTATGTATCACTCGAGAGAAAGTGCGATTCCCGATCTCGGGTGTTTTATAGCCCTTGCCTACGGCTCGGGCTTCAAACGACACCCTCGACGGTAATCGGTCATTTTCTCCTCTCGGTGAACAATGTACTTTAGTATGTGATGACAGTATCTATTATATCACGAACTAGCTTCTGCCCACGACTTCGTCCGCGTGAAATTTCTGGTTCCCCCGCCCCTCCCCGTCGCAATGGAATTGGCTGCCCGCGCTATTACATCGTTTTCGCTTAGCGTTCTTTCTGACTTTTTTGTTTTTGCTCGGCTCCTAAGGGTTCTAGCGTGATGTTAAACAGCATATAGCCTTCCTCAACAATTAGGTTAACAAATGATAAAAGATTTTTTGAAATCCGACTGGTAGTTCCAGAGATTACCCCCACATACAAACTTACAAACAAAAAAAAACCTGCTTGTAATATTAGTATAGAAGACGAGCTTCATATTTAGGAACCTTCCGAGTGCTAAAATTTCATCTTGAAACGAACATTTAAAACAATTACGACTACTTTCAACTGTCTCCCTTGGATTCCTGTTCTTTGCGAATTTTAGCTCCATAATCGCTGCTGTTTTATTTTGTACCACACCACATCTATCTGTAGATAATCGTAGAACAGAATTAACTATGAACGGAATGTTAATTTATGCACATATAATTATATAACAATGCTTTACTGTTTGTGTATCAAAGTGTACACATTTTACCGAGATTATCCTATGACCATAGAATATGTTATGTTAATAAAAGTGCCTAGATGTTTATCAAGACAGTGCTAAAGAACCCTAGTTATAGAACCTCGACGTATGTGACGTCAGTTAGTGAGAAATTGTTAATTTTGCATGATATACGGGTAAAGATACGAGTTATAAATGCTGCTTTTAAAGATGTTGCAACATGCAATGTAACCAGTCATACAACAAAGTTTGTTGAATTGAATTGGACTATCGTGCGGAAGTGTAATTTGATTGTCCCTTGTTTTATAAAATGTACCGTGTTCCCCTCTTTATCTTTATGAATCGGTAGGTACGTGCTATATGGAGAGTTGTTCGAGCCGTAGTGAACAGTCATTATACAATATTGAACTGGTCGACATAACCTTTACATGTTAGCCTGAATTACATGCCCTCAATGTGTATTACCTACAATTCACAATAGCCTAACACAATAACCTATTGCTTCAACTAAGGGGCAGAATAGAACAGCCCTACCCCACACCACTATGTCGTATTATGTAGACACGGCCTTACAACCATAACCATGATGTCCATGTTGCATTACACCAATAGCTACATTACACGTTGCACATGTCTGTATCTAAGGACGAAATATCGCCTGTAATTGGACGCCTTAGTAGATTAGATTAAGGGTACTACATGACCTAAACGCAAGATTTATAATGCCTAAAAGTATATGATCTACTGCAGTAAACAAAATGAGAATAAGTATATGATATTCTTCAGGGTATATGCTAGTTAGAGAGTGTGTTGAAAACATAATACAACTAATTTGGTACCATAGAAAAAAGTCAAAAAGATACCTCTAAATTTTTTTGTATCAATTGAAAACCTAGACATGCAATCATTCTGCTATTTTTTTTTATTGTTCTTCAAGCAATATATTAACGTGATAGTGTTTTCATTTTTTAGTCCAATTAATAGATTTTGTAAATAGAGAAATGCTTCAATAAATTACCAGCTTTGTGTCATCGCGCTTCTCTTTTTTTTCTATGTATTCCGACAGTGACCGCGCTTTAGCTGTTGTAAGCCCCTTAATGTGTAATTTCATGGTATTTATGCCATAAATATTTCCGCAATATCGTGCCGATCTGGTAAGAAAAATTGCCGCCATCCGAGTGCCTTCTCCCACGCGAGTAGTCGGAATTAATTGAGGGAAACTGATTACTTAATAGTAATGTAGGCGATTCACTTGAGAAGTTGCAATCCATAATGATATTATTGCGAAATTAATGTCAATATGTTCTGGTAACGGTATAAGTATTTGCTTTACTTATCGTCAACATTCAGCAGTAAAGATTAGATACAAAAATAACTGTGATGAAGTGATGACTGACGGATGTGTAGAGGTTAGTGAGTTTTTATGAGAAAGTATTCTGTAATTTAATCCCCCGTTTAAAAGAAAAACTTGCTTTTAAATAATCAAAGGGTTACTATATTTTATCACATTGTATAACATTTTTGACATAATTTAAAAGCTAACCGTCTTAAAATAATAATATGTGCAAGTATATAAAAAAGGGAGCGTAAAGAATCATAGTGCATGAAAAAATTCATCAGCATCGTTGTTAACAGGAAAAGTGCCCCAAAGGCTGGCAGCATTGCCACGTTGTATGGCGATGTCCTTGTATAATCTAGCGAATCCTGATATTCTTATGACTGTTTATAAATGCCGCAACCGACCCCATAAATTCAGAAAAAAATAAGCATGCCGTGTACTTTTTTTCTATTGGTGCTAAAATTTTACGAGTCTGGCCGAAGCTCGTCCTAAGCTAGCTTAGAGAATCTTTTAAGTAAAAGACCACAGATTACCATAAAGTAATGGCCACCTCGATATTCAGGTCCCAGATTGTGTTATCTGCCTACCTTATAAGGCTCAGTAGGTATTCCAATGACTTGCCGCGAGGATAATTAATTGAATAATTAATTTGTTGGCGCCATTCTATGTATAGAGATAGATTGGATAATTATGGAGTCTAAATTAAGTAGAATAGTGGACTACGTTTAATGATAGTTTAACACTTGGTTATGATTTTTGTAAACTGTGAGGTTGCCCAATCATAGCAGTGGGTAAATTTTCAATAAATCCTTTTTTAAATAATAAATAACAACATAAGTAATAATAATGAATTTCAATCTAGCCTAGACTTATAAGCAATTTAAATCTAACTGAAATTTTACGTGATATTTATTTTATTAGATATGTTTGTTATGAAAACGGTGTGCTAAGTGATAAAAATAATCGTGAGTCCTTTATTCAACATTATTAATAACATGTAGTCCTCCAGTCCGTATTTCGACCATGGCGGCCAATCTCAACGGAGACTAGCCTTCGGCGCGGGAGATATTACCTATAATGCGCAAGTGTGTGCGCAGACACAGGTGCACTCTCATATGAACCTCACTACACATATGAAGGGATAGTCAGCAGTCAAACAACAAGCCTTTAGATATGCAAGAAAATGGTTCCATAAACAAGAGAAACGTAACAACAAAATAATTGTAATAAATGCCACATAAATAAACCTTAATGGAACACGAAACAAATAGCCTCAGATAAAAGTCACCTTCCACATTTAACTACCTAGAAACACAACATTTTCACTACATCTAGTTCACAAATGGCGGCCATCTTTCTTCTGGGAACAGGAAAAGATCAAAAATAAAAGCCACGAGTCCAACAAATCTGAACCAGGATGTAACGTCGTGACAAGAGGGACAATTTCACTAAGAGGTGCGCGGGCGCATCCCGGTGAAACAAACGAGGGCTCGCTAGCGCCGCGAGCGCACACAATGCATTGACTGCGCTACTATTGGTCACTCACTCGAATGCTTTATTGGTGCCTGGTTTTGGTTGTTGTCAATTTGTAGGTGGTGGAGTACGAAACACCCGTAACATCGGCCGAAACTACAGATTTCGTGCTTAGGGAGCTCTTGAGTTCTATTCACCGCTGAGTTGAAAGATCGTAAGGATATGCCGTAATCACAGCGCTTATGCCTCTTTTTATATCGAAGTTTCTAGTTCTTATTAGCACACAAAAGGAGCATTCTTCTGTGTGCTAATAAGAAATAGGCACTGCTGTCGGTTTTCAATACAGGCATTATTTATATGACTGAACTACAATTTAAGGCTAAATTGATTGCGTAAAGGAGTTATGATACAAATAGCAGCATAAAAATAACAATGATGACAAAGACAAATTTGTTTTCCATCAAAGTATTTAATGTTTTCCGTATCCATAAAAAGCTCTTCCTAAAATTATATGCTCGTTTGTTTAATACCACCGTCTAATTAAGCCCACTTTAATTAATTAACTGCTAAAGCGACACTGGCGGCGGCGTTACTCGTTTAATTCAACTTGCAACTTCATACAATTCTCGGAACAAGATCTCAAAGGGTATTTTAAAGAACTACTTATAACACTCAGACGGTCACACATTAATAAATACTGGGTGGAAATGAAAAACGAGCAGGTATATAAAGAATTTGCACGGATCAAATGGTTTGTCTCGGGCAATTTTCGGGTACTTTTAAATTGCCAAGAATTGGATCAGCTATCCAGGCAGTTTGAACGTTCCAAAGCGTATGATTCCTATGAGGAAGAAAGGACAAGGAGATGTGTGTATTGGGTACATTGCTTTCGTAATATATGTGAGAACTGTACTAAATATTTCCTTCACCTTTCATACTGTGTATTTGTCTATGAAACTACGAAGTGAGAATCAAGTGAGATGATAATAGTGATGTGGCAGTCGTGATATGTCCCTAGATTAGTCGTGATTTGTGAGCGGTGCCCACTGGGCTGGATTGAACTTTAGACGTCCAATATACAAAAATATATAGGTCCTCCTAGAGGTATCACGAATCCAAATCAGTCGAGGAAGACATCGCTTTTACTACTACTACGACTAGTGATCCATACATTTGTAAAGGTGCTTTCATTTCTGTAGTAGAACCTAAGACAGATTTACCCATCAATCCTTTATTAAGACGAACTCCAGATACCTACAGATTTTACTCTGAATTAAGTTAGTAGGTACAGTAGAAAATATCGAGAGATAAAAAAATACTGATAATTGGAAGAGGTGAAACCTTTGGCTAGTTCAGTTACTGACTCAATAGACTAAACAGTAGATCACACTATCCATTCAAGCATCAAGCCAACTTAGATCCAACAAGACACGAGTCTCCATAACTGCTTGGGAAATCTGCATCCTATACTCAACGTTGCGTGGCTGTATCAACTGGGACATTCTCGCAACAACAGCTGATTTCTATTGTTTTTTCATCTGCAGGCTTCTACGTTGGGATCTGGTTCTCAATAGGCGGATGGATGGCGTAAGAGACTGCGATCACATGCGTTTCTGTCATTATTTCGTGATTTGTCGTGATTTATTTGATGTGTTGCATGCATTTTTTGCTTGACTGTCTCAACACAACTCCGATTGATTGTAACATGATGGGAAATAAAAGATTTATCATCCACTTGTGTATGTTGATTGTTGATAATCATAGCCGATGTTTGGTTACAGAAGATTTGGAAAAAGCATGTATAAAGATGTCTTCATCATTTAGATAAATGTTGATTCTTGGATCGATTCAATGTCAAATTCTTTTGATAAAAGTTGATTAGCAGACATCAGCATTGCTACAAAGTAATTAGTTAAGCAAGCTAACATAATCATACTTCTTTAATTAAAAGTCATGTAAGAAACTAATTAGGGAGATAGGTAACAGATAGATACAGGGGTTAATGTGCTGGTAGGCGAAGAGCAATTTGTAAGCTATTCATCAAGGGTATCCGTAACGATGTGGAGCAAAGCCAAGCTTTAGGGAATGCGCCTATCGTTCGTTTTACTTAAGCTTACCTAATCCATCTTCTAAACTTAAATTGCCATGAAAACCGCCGATAGTGCTATCGCCTAATTTTAATATGTAAGTACGTTGATAGATGGATAAAATATGCTTCACACAAAAATTTTACAAAGCTCATTAGAACCTAGTATGTATTTTATTTTCCATTTGTTAACTTAAAATGGACGAATAAAACTAAATAAACACTGAACCTCGCCGTATCCTCGTTCCTAAAAAAAATAATTATTTCCAAACGAGTCTGAGACGTTATCCCGTTAAGTCCATTATCCATTACAAGGGTCCGTTTTACCATCAAACCGATTGTTATCACGTTTACTTTCAATTTAACTATCGTTTGGTGCAGTAACAGCATATTTAGCGATAGCATCGTCACGGACGATGTCACATGGCCGATCAGCGGATACCGCCAATTATTTCATTAGGGCCTATTACTGTGGCCCGGTGGCGCAATTAACTAAATTATAAATAACTTTCTCGTGTTTATTCGAGTTTGTTTTGTTTTAAATTTAATTTTGGATACCACGGGATATTTTTATCCTTGAAGTTTAGTCGTCTACACTGCGACTTGTTTATAGCGTTAACAGAATTTACCATTTCAAGAACATTATTTACACTGCGTCTAAATAACTTCATTATTCTGTACTCGTAGCTCTAAGCACGTAGTCAATTTAGATAAAAAGAAACAAACAGCTCTAGGGTGTTTGCGTTACGATTAGTTGACGACAATTTGGAGTTTTTTATATCTATTCTAGAGTCATAGCACGATACAAAGCGATGCTATTGTAAAACTATTGAAGACACAATAAAATAGAATTGTTTTCGTAATATTCAGCGACATTTTGTGATAAAAATCTACTGCTTACTTGTTAGTAAGCAGTAGATTTTATAACATAAAATAAAGAATAGCAATAGTTAAAACAATACGAGAACCCCTTTCTTTTATAGATTTACTCCTTTCACTCCTACTCCATACAATGAAATATGTCTCAATAACTCTTCAGTAGCTTTGCTCTTCACCTCCAGCGTTGCAGACCAGCCCAGTGGAATAATGAGTGGGACATAAAGAGAAACACAAGCAAATACATCGACCATTTCTCGAGACATCTTGGACGATGGCCAAATAACAAATATGCAGAGATTGCGGACATAATATCTGCATAAGTCTGTAATATATATAGATCCGGGAATAGCTATCCTTATATTATGATACTGGCATTAACCCATGGCTTCGACCGCGTATAGGTCCGAACATATCACACGGAACGTACTTCCAGGATTAAAAGTAGGTATCCTATGTCCCAACCCAGGTTATGGTCTACCTGTGTGCCTTTCATCGAAATTCGCAAAGCCGTAAAGGCGTGAAAAGCTAACAGACAGACAGACAGAGTTACTTTCGCATTTGTAAGATTAGTATGGATGCAGGAATATAGTGTCTATCTTATATTACTGGTAGGTACTTTTCAAAACGATTGGTAAACCATAAAATACATTTCTACTTGTGAGTGAAACCAACTTATGGATGAGATAAATCGGTCTAGATTTTAGTATTCCAAAAGCTGAGAGCCTATCGAATATGAATGGGCTTCTTCAAATATTACAATTTATGCCTTACTTAAGTCACGTACGATTTTTATTGCTTTCATCCTTTTCAATAAGACTTTAAATTTGCACTTCAAACTATATAAAATTCTATTTCTAAGTCCAAAGCTTTTACTTCGAAAGGGTCTCGTAAGTTCATTAAAATAAAAGTCATAATCTGCCCAGCCTTTTCCCAGCTATGTTAGGGTCAGCTTCCTGTCTAACCAGATGCAGCTGAATACCAGAATTTTACATGGAGCAACTGCCTATCTGACCTTTACAACCCAGTTACTGGGGAACACGTTAAGTACCCTTTGTCAAGACTGGTTGTCCTTGGGCTTCTGACTACGCGTAGCGCCTATCAAAGTCCTACAAATGATAACCGGAACCAAACGCTTAACGTGCACCGAAGCACGGAGGGGTCTACATTTAATGGATGGTCACCCATCCACGAAACGACCGCGGCAAGCGTAGCTCCACCTTCGATCAACCCATGCGGTTGTTATAATTTTTGCCACGACCGACGTTAGCCACGACGAGATAAAAATAAATTGTAGAAATAATATAAAAAGACTTCTAAGTCCCAATAGTTGTTAGCGGGCAACTTGGCGTATCAGAAGTCAGAGATGTGAGAGCACCAGTTAATGGCGCTGTCAACACGCGATTTATGTCTTTATTGTGCGCCCGCAATAAATAACTTGAAGGTACTATATTAAACATTATGTTGTAAATCAAAATGTAATTGGCTGTCCTGAAATCATTGTTAGGTAGGGTAAATATTATGTAGCAGATTGGGGATTTTATTGTTTTGTGGTAAGTTCTTCACTAAAGTGAGGTTTCTAAATTATGTTTGAATTTGTATCTATTGCAAATAATATTAGGATATCAGTATTGTAAGTTATTAGCGGTATCCTGAATTCCCATGCAGTGCCGTGCGTGTAAAAAAATCGCAAGTGTGATGTCGTTAATATTAAAACTAAGATGTTAAAACCAAAAAACAAACACATTTCTAATTAGGTACTTACCTTGTGTTTAATCACTGATAAAGATAACCTTTCCTATTTAATGATAGTCAAGATATAATCACCAAAATACTAACTATCAGCATAAAGCTTAATTATCTTCCAAGTTGAAGTAACAATGAGACATTACCTCTCCCGCTAATTCTCATAACTCCATACTTTCCATTTTATATAACAGCCCGAACAAAGCTTTGCAACTCGTTTTGAAGCGCATTTAAAACGTGAAATATTAAAACTAGCAACTAGTTCAACAGTTCACCTGAGTGAAAAGTTTTTGTGGGAACTGTCGACAGTTCTATCATATGGAATAGTGAGACTGTCAAATGTATAATATGGTTTTGTATGTTTGCTTCACTTCCGATTTTCATTTGAAATGACAAAATGGAACAGCGATTTTAAAACTGCGTTCATTTGTTTCTTGATTTCGTATAACTTCACTAATTAGGTTTGTTTTATTTCTGGATGGGTTCTTCATTCAAATACTAGGTAATTTTTTATGGTATTTATCTATTATAAGTATTTTTTTTGGTTCAGTGTCTTTTTCTTTAATTGCTACCAAGGGTTTGTTGGCAAATGCTTGCGGCAGCTTAGGATCCCTTTCAATACAACGGTTATTGCTAATTTTGATTATGACTTTAACAGTTCAAATTGAGAGACATAGACATAACATCTCTTACAGCTAATCAATACCATCATATCATATACCATTACCCAGCACTAATGACACCCATATTCCCCAAAATATCAATACATTATTACCATACAAGTGCTTGATACTAATGAGTGGGAACATTGTTACTATTGTGAACATCCTCCAATTTAGCAGCTCCGTGTGCGCGAACGTGAGAGCGTAAATACCCGGCGGATATGAGGTGTCACGGGGCCCGCTCGCGAACCCCGCTGTACAAATTGGGTGTCAAAATGTTTAGATAAGATTATTTGGACAATTTGTGTTGTAGGTGATAAAGTACGGTACGGTAGTGTTTTGTTTATTTAGTGTGTGTTGTATTGTTGTTAAGATTCAGAATTGATTGTATTAGTTTAGGTCCTTTTCAGTATGTTGGCCTACATTTCTTTCTTTTCTTTACAGATGTTTGGAAATATTAAAATATAATATAGAAATTCCACGCAGTGAGGCAGTATGGTTCGACAACATAGAACTCTACTGGAAAAGTAAGTATTAAAAAAAATACAGACCAGGATATAACAAGGTGAATGTGCCAAATATCAACCTATTACGGAAAATATAGAATTTAATTTATGACAGTATTTAATGCTGGTTGGCACCTATAAAATATATTTATAACACCGCTAATAATCTGGTATATTATTTTATAACGATAATTTACTACCTATAAAATAGTCACGTTTTTATCATTTAATAGATGCGTAAAATGCGTAAGTACAATAAACTAGAAACTACTGATAGTAGCCGTTTAGTAATTAGGACAGTATCTTATCAAGGGACAAAATATATGACCTTATTAGTGTAATTGAAACATTGCGGGAACATTAAAAACAAATGACTAGCCAAATCACGAACTTTGTCTATTTTCAAGCTTCATCTTCGTCGTCTTAAAGGCGTTTTGTCAAGGTTTCTTCGTTTACTCGAATAACAATCGATATTCACCCGAGTAATCGATTTGAAATAAAGTTTTATTTGGCGCCAGGATATCGCGGTAGTGGAATCTATCGGCCGTTATCGATGCCCGGCATCGGAACAGGCGGCATCTAGCGGGCATTGGCGTGAATCAGATGGAGTGCGTCTTTCCATTACAGAACAATCGTTATAGATAACCAGGGACCAAGATCGGAGTACGGTTCGGTGTCGGCCTGCATTATTTACTTTGATAAAGTAACATAGTTGCTGAAGTAGAACTTTGTATATAGCAATTTTGAAGGGACCCTACAATTAATCAGCGTTATAAATGGTTGTGTCTTCTCTATTCAGACTTCAGACAAATTGTTCGCATTATACGAGTAATATTTTAAACATAAAATATGTAAGGGTGAAGATGAGAATAAAGACGCTAAAATAAGAAAAGAAACAATATCCAATGATGACATACCGAGAAGAGTGCTAAACAAAATGAAAAATAATGGGAAAAGACAGGCGATCTATATGAAAGAGTTCAGATAAGATCTTAATGTAATTGTACAGAATAGGTAGAAACAGGAAGCCAATATAGAAAAGGAAACCATTAATTGAACAGTGTATATAGCTAATTAACAACGTAACTATCGAATGATTAATTAGCAGCGACTATCAACACAATAAATAAACTATGATACACACACGGAGCATTCACGTATTGAATCTTCAAAAATAAAACAACAACCTGAAATAATTACGCTGATAAAGTTTTACGTAATGTTCGTTAGCCATCATATTACTCGTACTGTAGTCGTGGACAGCGGATCGGAATGAAAACATAATTGAATGGCTTTTATTCGAAAACATCCCGATATGGAACGATTTATTTGTGTACCTTCCGACATTATTTGAATATGAAATTGTAATTTCCATGTTTACCTGCTTTGTTGGAGTTTTAACAATGTTCCGATGTCTCGTTAGTTTTCGGTTATTGGCTTTTCTATAATTCATTATTTAAATAGATTTATGAAGTGGTCAGTGCTCTCTTGGTTATTGTTCTTCCAGCGTGGTAATTTAGTAACTCACTTACAATGACAAAGCCTTTCATTTTGACAATTCAATAACATTCATTGCGTCATTTAAGTTGTCAAGCAGACGAATTTTTCACGTATGAAGCGGATTAGGAGTTTCCTTCGAAATCCTTGGAATTCTGATAGAAAGTGCGTTACGCAATTGGGATGCAGGTTCCGTTTTTTTAGAATTATATTCATGGAGTGATTTTTCACATCTTCGACATCAAGTCTCAAAGTTACAAAATCCCTGGTAGAAGGAAACGAAATAGTACTGACAAGAACACGGTATTAGAAAGAAACGCATAATAGTAGTAAAATAGAACGTATGTGCGTTTATTCAAAGTTCATTGTGTATATTCACGTGATTCTAGAGTTGATTTGCTAACACATGCAAATACCAGATGAATTAACATGATTACTGACTAACAATACCTGTTCGCACGTGATTATTGCATGCTGTGATCCCTTGAACTTTTTGTACCTTTTTATCAAATATAATTATGCATTAAAACTATTGTAAATTAACACTATCGCAGAATCACCTTTATGGCTTTAAGTATAAAGTTCAGATTGCTTGCACAATGTTGATGTGGTTCTCTTTAATTCAGAATGCGCGATATGTTTGATCAATAGATCACCTCTCATTACTCTACTGACCAACTTGTTGCGAAGTCGATAATCATATACTGCACGGCATGCGCCAATATTGGATGAGAATCTTGCCTTGTTATAGCTTGGCCAATATTACCAATAGTTTAGTATCAATTCCACGAAACCTAATAAATGGAAAAAATACGGCAAAATATGTAAAAGTTTCATTTCTACGCTCTTTTAGCAAATGTAATTTGAAAGTGAGTAAAAAAGAAATGTTTGCGATATCTAAATATGATTCAATGCAATATTTAAGACTTAAGGGAGTGAGGAACCATAAGGTAAACAGTATTTTGCCCATTAATTATAGACCTAAAGTTGCAAAATGATAGCGAGTTAGCCGTATCAATGAATTGCATTCTCCTTCCAACAATTTGTTCAAACATTTGATCCAAAGTTAAGTCCAATCCGCTGGAGACGCTAGATTGCATAATGCACAACTAATAGTAGGTAAGTAAGAGACTTATCTTGGGTAATCCGGTCTCGTTTAATCATAAGCCCGCACTTTAGAGACATATGGGTTACATTTTCCTTCGTGTAACGAAACTTGTTAACTTTATGTTTGTGATCCTTTTTCATGCGATAAAGAACAAGTAATGTGATAGAACGAAAGTAGTTATTAAAAAAAAAGAAAACCGGTTTTAATTTATCGTTTGACCGAAAACTGGCGCATTCACCTTACGTTTTCAAATAAAAATAAAATTGTAAGTGACCCAAATTCAGAGAGGAATTTGATAACAGTCAATTAATAATATCGCCTTTTAAAGAATTCTTAGTAATTATTTATGTTTGTAGTTGTTACTATTTGTATTTAATTTAATTACTAATGAATCTACGTAACATTTCATTGCAATTTCGCAGTAAGTGAATTATTGAATTGAACATCACGTCCGCATTCGCTAAATAATTTAGCGGATTGAGTTCCAGGATCATTTATCACAATTTCATTGCGAGCCCATTTAAAATCTATTCAACAGCAATTTATGTTCAATAACACTACTACGACCGGTTCTAACGCACAAAACAACTCACTCGCCATTAAATTAGAAATAATTTCAATAATTCTCTTATTTACTTATTCCTATTTAATAAGAGAAAACTTTGTCTGGTCGATTTTGCATTTTATGTGCACTGTTATACGGTTTAGTTTTGGATAAAGCTGGTATGCTACTGTGTCAATTTGGGATAGGTTTCATAGTAAGCGACATTCATAAATATTTATTAACAGCGTTGTTTGAAAACCTAATCTCTGCACTGTCTTCAAACGACACTTTTCAATCTGCAAAAAAACGCATTCCAGTTAATTTGTTTTTTTTTTTATCTGAAGAAATGAGTTCTCACATGAACAAACCATGTCTTTTAGTATTGAATGATTTACTTAATTCATTCTGGAGTCAGTTTAAACCTTATTTCAAATATATTTTGCAACTATGTTGCCTATTTATTGGCTCCCTTTAGAAGACGGACAAGAAACCAGTGACAGCCTAGTCCATTATTATTCCATCTTTCTTTACACCCGACGTCTTGCTGTGCATGAATTCATAAAATACCTCCCGGGGCTCTGCCTACCACGAAAGGAAAATTACCGATACATATTTATTTTGACTTAATACGGTGCACACTTCAAATACTAATCGTGTCTAGCCCGTGCTATGGTTCCTCAGTAAGGTTTTTCTTCCCGTAATGGGAAAATATATAAGCAATACATGGATTTCAATGACTTTATTATCCTATTTTGGTAAAGGCGTTTTAAGCAGTATCTGTTGACTTATTCAATGTTTAAAATTGCTCGTGTCTGCAATGCACCTTGATTACTCTCCACATGATATACTATTGATTTGAGATGAAGCACTCTTCGCTGCAACGCGCTACAGGTGCCGAAAGGGGTTGTTTGCTGGAAGCTGCGCCGCGAAAGAGCGCTGAGTGTTTATCACTTGTCAAAAGTGATCGTGAATGAAAATCGGCGACAAGGCGTGGCGGGCATAGCGCTGTATCGCAGCAAACTTTTGACAAGGAAATCCATTGAATGAAAGTAACAACCACCTAGCGCCATCTACGCAGACTTTAAAGTCTCACATGTATCGCCCGCTATATCTCCCACTATCCGCTTACTCTATCGCTTCACCTTTACATAATACAATTAAGAAACAATATTTGCGTTTGGCGCCCCGCTCCTCGTTAAATTGATTGGTTAGATCTGTCATGGCGTCGCAGATACGAATCGGCAGACCAGACCAATAATGAGGAAGTGTAGGGTTATAAATAACTTAAGACAGTCAATAGAAGTTTACAACTGATACGTTATCTATAAAAGGAAATGTACACATGCATTTTTAGTAATGTCTTTGATATCGTCAAGGAAAATAGGGTTTTTTTTCACCTTGTTATCATTTTTTCTTTTTTGTACGGTTATTGGTTTATAATTATATGGGTATGTGACCTTTAATTAATTCATCTATTGTGATGTAATGATTATTATTCTGATTATTGTTATTATTTTTTCCTGGTGTATTGTGAAACATTCAGACACAATATAAATTGATTGTTGAATAAATACATAAATAAAAATAAATAAAAGTTAGATGGCTATCATTCTGTTACGCCTTGTAGCTTTCGATAATTCTTTGTTATTACGATAACTATCTTTACGTGTTTGAAAACTTTACAAGCTTCTTTTATGTAGTTTCAGTTAGAAGTTTTTTTTGTAGTGTACACTAGTTACCTAGTTTCAAATAAAATGATTGCATAATATGAAGTTATCACTGGACACTGAATCAGTGATCAGCTGCGTTATTCTGCAATAGCATTACCTCCTTCTGGCTTCGCCGTCGTCAGGTAAAAATTTCAGTATCGAGCTTCTGCTTTCGCAGTTTTGATACAGAAAACATACAGGGCTAAACCAGAAGTAATTGTCGTAGTAAAACTTTAACCCGTCTCCGGCTAAGCCTTAAAGACGAGTTTTTTTTTAATACCTACAGATGTTTGTCAATGTCCCTTAAAAGCCATAAGGCAACAAACCTTTTTTTACATCACCTGCGAAGAATCTTTGCTCGGGGCGTCTAGAATGTACCCAGAGTCGCTAATTACTATGGTGACAGAACCCTAAAAAAACGAATACCATAATTATCTATTGAACGGTCTGCCAGCAGACATAGAGAGTGAAATGAACAAAAATATAGTTTTAAAAACATTAAATATAAAAATATTATTTAAAAATATGTTAAAGTGCTACTTACCTACCTAAATAAGTAATAATAAGTAATTAATTTTAAGTACGAAGTTAATTGAATGTATAAGAGATTCACCGACCTCACAGTCAAACCACTACTACGGTTTCGTGGGGCTTAGTTTATAAGATACTTTACATGTCAATATAGATAAAAATAATAATCATGTACTGGATTCATGGTAACATTTTGCGCGTCGATGTGCCTTAGACCCCGTATTTTATAGTATAGCCTAGTTGCACCATAATTCACTCTAGGGACAAGTAGAGTCACGCATAACTTGCTAATAAAATGGAGGGAACAAAGGCCCTTTCGCTTTCCCTGCCTTTCTCCGAAGCCTTATGTTAATGCCTCATAATCATATGCGGCGGTATCCTTACCTCTTGATCAGTTCGCAGATTTATTACAAGCTGTAAATTTAATAATCTAGTTGACGACCGGAACTTGTAAGTAATATTATATTTATTATCATTCTGTTAAGGGGTGCATGGAAACTTTGCAATGTTTACAGAGTATTTCTACAATGTCTTTCAACAGGATTCTCGTAAGCTTTTCGGTAGCTTGTGTGAATCTAATACATTTTGAGTTTTCTATCATCGTTATAGCTGTTAGAATGTCAGTTTGTCTAGGCTCAAAGGAGTGGAGATAGTTAAATATACGTACGGCGCAAACCTGGCTGGAGGTATGCCCATCTACCACATTTAATTTTCTATAGGAGTTCGTGCCGATTAAAAGTAGTACCTTTGCGAAGATTTAAGCTTTTTATTCTGATTTTTTGCCATAAATAACGAGAATGTACATATTTTACATTCAGACAGACAAGATTCTAAGGTATATCAGCTAGATAGCTAGAAAATTTTATTCATAAAAGTAAACCAGACACATAAACACCACGACTAATAGTAGCCAACCAGTTGTAATAGTGTAATTTATATTAACGACGTGTATCATTGAACGTCACATACATCACGAATTATAACTACATAATCAACATTAACATCATTTTAATTTAACCAACCCATTTTCGATACCTTAGCAACAAGTTGTAAATAACACAAGGTTATCAAGTTCAACTAAAAAGAACTCAATGCAATAAAAAAGTTAAAATTCAAGATTAACAGGTGTGTCATTAGAAAAAATAAGGTAGGTAATTAAACAGTGCTAAATTAAGATAAGCACTGGTTGTCCTCTACATAGCGACCTGAATTGAAGACACTTTTCATTAATTGCTATTTATTTCGTTTGCTTATCCATCGAACAATTTGAAAAGTACAAAGTACTTAGAGCTTTTATTTCATACTGCAATTTAAATGATTGATTTCTTGAATTAAAGACAAAAAAAAACTGGTATTCCCATTGTAGGTCCCAGCTAGTGCTGACAATGGTTTGGGCTCCAGAGACAGGGTCCTTATAATATTATGTCGAAGAGAACCGCGTTTTGCATCATCTGGCTGGGTCAACCACCCGTCGAAAGCCTCAAGTCATGTTTAATGTGCAGCAGAATGTGGATGTGGAGCTGTGTCGCAAACTATATCCCACCCTCCTCACTCTCCACACTCCTATATCTCAATATCTCACCCTACTCAGACCTCTGTGTCCCAAAGTTGCAGCCAAATGGAAGTGGCTGAGTTATGGGCCAACAAAATTTAATACACTGTCTTGCTATTGACACGACGAAGAGGATGATAGTTAGTTATCAATTTATAATGATGAACATTAAGTAAATGAGTTAGTTCATAAGTTGTTTGAAATCTTACACCTATGAATTACCTTACCTATAAATTACATTATCTTTAACAATGTAAAACTATATTTTGCATTGTTAAAGATAATGTAATTTTCGGTCGCTGAATATTAGCGTTCATGTAGATAAATTGTCCGCAACTCTGTTGGTAATTTGTCTATTAAATTAGAACTTGTCTAACTAAACAACACTGTTCGGTAAGCCTTTTCGCTAGATTGCCGCCGCAAATTAACCCTTTATCAATTTATTTAGAAGTGTCTACAACGCCACATGCGAACCATGCATCATCGTGACGTCATGCAAAATCCTGCATCGCGCAAGCAGAGTTTACCGCGCAACTAGCATATATACAACGCCCCTCTATATAAGCTTAGCTACCCTGGGGTATTAGCCAAAGAAAAATGGATGGATGGTGTGAGGAATGATATGAACGAGAAGGGAGTAAATAACAGCTTGACATTTGACAGGGTAGAATGGAACAAGAGCACGTGTTGCGCTGACCCGAGTTACATGGAACATGGACAGGAAAATGTTGAGTTACCAGGGTAACTCATCGTCTTGCCGCCCGCGCCGTTGAGAATATCAATAGGATGTTGTCAAAAATTATTGTCAGTATAATATTTCAGACCACTTCATCACCTTCGCTGTCCTATGATATCTTTGCCAAGTTTGTCATCGGTTATTTTTCCACAAGCTCTGTCCACTATCGCTATAATAACCTCACGTTCGCACGGACGTAGAAATATCGCGGGGGGATTTTATCGCGCTCTTGGTTTTCAACTCTCGGTGTTGAGCCGAGCGTTGAGAATCTAACAGAGCGCATCCCAGTGCGTCAAAAAAACACACTGTTGAATTTTTAACTCTCGGCGGTGAGCAGTGCGTTGAAAATCCCGTGTGCGATAAAAAGTCGCCACGTTAAAAACTCGCCAGTGGGTACGATTCGCCCTCGTATCCATGGAATGCGACGTCATGTCGTTGTCTTTGACGTCCCGTTGACGGTTCCGCATTATCTGCGCTGTATGACATCTACCGCCAAAAATAAACCCTACCTCAAAGACCAAAAAAAGCAAACCTCTTCCATTCCATCGACACCTCTCCTCCATTGACATCATAATACCTACAATAAGTATTTGCGGACGTGGGCTAATAGTTCTACTACCACAATTTTTTAATTAAGTATCCCGTCAATTGTTTTTCAGCCATGTAATTATCAGCTGTAAACACAAACATACTGGCTGATTTGGCCTTTTACAAGATAGTTGACGTCAGCTTTCAGCGCCAGTATCTATCGTTTACGTGTATTTTAGTTACAGTATTTCATAATATTATTACTAAATACATTGATAGATTTAATACAATACGTGATGGAAGCCTTTCTTTGCGGTTTGATGACGGAAATTAAAAGAATGGAGGTTTTGCAAGCGGATTCATGGCAGTGTATACCGCAAGAGATTGTGTGTTAACTACCCGATTACGAGATGAAAACGAAAGGGTTTTACCGCATAGGTAAGCAAGCTAATTTGATTTTGCATAAGGTGAACCTACTTGCGAAGATTGCGATTGATTCTACTGGTATAGGATTTCCTAGAGTGGAAATCATATAAAGTTATCTCAAAACTTCATCGTCTGCCAAACCTTTTACCAACTTTGTTGGGGTCGGCTTCCAGTCTAACTGGATGCAGCAAAATACCAATATTTTAGACTACCTATCTGACCTCCAGAACACGGTTTCTGGGCAATAAGATACCTCTCAGTAAGACTGGTTGTCAGACTTTCGAGCTTATGACTACCCGTAACGACTGTCAAAAATCTACAAATGACAGTCAGGACCAACTGCAACGAGCTTTAGGTGACACGGATAAAGGTATCCCAAAACTTGAATAAAATAAAATATTTTTACTTCTGTAAGCCGAAGGCACTGGTTGACTGATAAAGAATGCCTAAGGCTTCAAAGAGGCGCGACAAGCGACGCGACACAAAGGCACTGCCTGTTTCGCCAGATTCGCGTAGCGTGTCGCGATTGTTTGAAGAACCCTTTATTCCGTCTATGTAGGTATATTTTTGAAGTAGCAATAAGTTAAGAAATAAATAAGACCAAGGAAGCTGAAATAGCTGTCAGAGGTAATTACCAACCAAAAAGTAAAAGATAAACTCCTAAAACTGGAAAGTAAGATACTTTATTATGTACAAACATTTAATAAAAATGTCAAAGTGTCAGAACTGTCCGTCAACTTTTACCAAACGAGATGTCAACTTGTCCCTGTACCCTTGCAGCTGATGGGCTTATAAAAAAGCAGCGAGTTCGAACTAGGGATGGGTATGAACGAAGCCCGCGTAGGACGCGAAACTAAACGAGGTTGGGAAAACATCAAGTTAACATTTATTTTGTGGGTTCTATTTTGATGTGAAACATCTATAGCCGCACGTAAAATCGACGACGACGACGAAGACGGCTCGCCACGCTATATTTTAAATAAAGAACAATTTAGAAAAAAAACTGATTATTTGGTTTTTGATTATGTTTACTATACTATTTTGTATAGTAAATCAGTATGAAAGAATGGTTTTCGATGTTTCACATTTGCCAGGCGTCCCGCGACGGCTCAATTTCTTTTTTACTTCTTGATATCCGCTAAATTAATATTTGCTATGGGTATTCTGTTAAGAGAATGGCAATTTTTTTTTGTACCATCGTGATCAGACGAAGAATATTTTTTTTAGACAGTTTCGGATCTAGAATTCAATTAATATAATCTATGGCAGCCGAAACCCTAACTCTAGTTCTGTTTGTTTTTCTTTCCATGAGATGGTTGTTTACTTTGAATGTGAAACAGTTTCTTTCCTGCAAGTTCATGTAAAAACATAAACAACCCAATTGGTTAATTAGAGCATTGCCCTGAAAACACTTCCGAATAGTTTATATATATATATATTTATACCTTTTATGCGAAGACAGATAACTAACACTCTCTTCTCTATACGTTACCAAAATACATATCATGGAAATTGGGCTAAAATATCTGGCTTTTACAAAGAAATGTTTCGTTGGACTTATCTTCTAACGAACCGATGCGATGGCCTAGAAAGAGATGCTCAGACTTCGATCCCTCGAGGAAAGGGGGCGAGGATACAAAGGTTAATCAAGTGATGAAGTGTTACATCCTATATACAGCAGCCGTATACAGGGTGTTAGATTAAACTGGAGACACACTTTATGGGACAACTTTTAGAATGGGACCAAGGAATGAAATATGAAAAAAAATCTGCTGTTCTCTACATTTTGTGAGTTGAGTTATGTAAACATACATGTATGAAGCAGCTAATTGATAATTTCGCGGTTTTAATTTTGATCCAGAATTGGTCCCATAGTAAGTCGTTATTTTGTATGGGTACTACACTGCAAAAGTCAAAGCATTTATTTCAAATAGGCGCAAAGGCACTTTTGAACGTCAACATTTACATTAAAATAGAATTGATTCTAGTCGCCCCTTCCATAAGGTAGTTTGGAGAAGAATGGGCAAGAAACTCCACCGTTACTCTTTTAAAATGTGTTACAATATTTTGTATACATTAATTATATAATTATATGTGAAGACGATGCACCTATAATAAAAATGACCCTACCACAATAGGTAAAAATAATTTAAAAAATGTAGCAATGACAAATAAGTTAATTAAGTGATAGATACATGGTGTTCACATGCCTGCCTGCCTTTAAATATGTCCCTCATTTAAGCTAACACCCTGTATATCTAGTAGTTACTCCATCTTGCTGGATATGAAATTTTCCCTGAGAATTTACGAGAAAATAAAATGTCGTCGTTGTAGTTATTGCCGACAGCTTTTTCGAATAACCGTTCTTGGCGTAACGTATGAAAATTTTACGTTCCCAGGAATATTACGTTTGCGTCTGTCCGACTATTTGCACTTTTACTATGCTTGTTTATTTATGCTAGGTTTTGTGGATACGTCGATTTTGAATTGGGAAACCGTCATAGAATGATACTGTTTTATTTTACTCTGCATTTTTTAACATTTGCATATTCAGCATTGTTTCAGGGCCATTATCGGCTACATACCAGAGGGCTTGAACCAGAGGCCATCGTTTTCAAAGCGTTTCGTATTTTTAAAATGACTTTCATCAGAATTGGCATATGGTTTCCGGTAGCTTATGTGAATCCCACATGTAAATTTTTGATAAAATGAAGGAATGTCGGAATGTTTTAACAAAAGCATTTATTTTGCTGAAAAGGACATTGCTATAAGTTAAAATGTAACAAATTGTAAGTTATTGAAATAAACATTTATTTATTTAATGTCAGTTTGTCTAGACCCTAAGATGCCTAATTTTGGTATACATAATACACGCTTATCAGAACCACGTTTTATTCGGTGCTATCGACAATCTTAACTCCAAACAATCACAAAGATGATTACAACATGCAAAGGGCAGGTCTGAACTCGTCTGTTATCTAGGGCCTAATCTCCATGACCTATTACACTGGTTGGATCATCAAGCAGTAAAAGCGCTTTCTCGAAGCGAAGTGGGTTTCTGTGTTGCGCTCGGTTCGTGTAATAATGTCTTTTATATAATAATAATAATAATGTCAGATCGTATAATGACTGTAGATGGTCGAATTGTTGTAAACATTACGAATAATTCCCTTGATTTGTTGAACTGGGTCGTCGCGGGTCATTTGTTTCTGTTTGAATTTTCTTTTGTTTTTTGGTGAGAGATGTTGGTGTCGGTTGAGTCATTTATATTTGACCCTACATGTGTGAGTATGTTTACAGTTTTTATGTTTCTATAAAATTAATACAGTTCCGTGCCTGACGGACAATGCCCAGACATAACTATTGAAGATAGAACCATAAGGAAGATTAGGGTCAGAGCCCATTCGTCCCCTAAAATTCGTCCCCCAGCATAAAAGTTGTGGATTCGGCCCCTATATAGGTGCCCATTGGTCTCCTGGTAGAGGACCAATTAATATTTTAACAAAAAATATTATTTTTAAGGTACCCATTCGTCCCCTCTAATATATATACAATATAAGTTAAAGATTCGGCACCTGTTCAGGTGCCTATTGGTCCCCTGAGATAAAATTAGCTATATTTTACATAAGAAACGGTTAACATAGTACACTTGTGAATAGTTTATTAACGGAATTAATTTAATAAATCATAACAGATCATTGAAAAAAGAGCTATGATCAATGATAATCCGTCATGATAATAATATAACCTGACGATAGGCTTACGATGTAATATTGTCTCTCGTCTCACGAATGGCTTGTTAAAAAAACGGGTTACAAAATAGATAAGGTGTTTTGTTTGTATGTTATGGCTGCCTCGGTGACATATTGGTTCTTGAAAATGACTGCGAATACGAGACTGTTCAATGTGTCTTTGGTCTTTTATTAAATGAAGTTAATCTTATTTGAAATTTAACATGATATCTACCGAATTACTATTTTTTATATTACCCTTTTCTGCGCGATTGTACCAGGACTACCAAGCTGCAGTATACACATACACATGTACTTATATTAGAAGAATGAATAAAAATAAATATTCTTCAGGGGACGAATGGGCCCCTCAAAAGTTCCAGGGGACGAGTGGGCACAGGGTGCGAATCTTAGGGGACGAATGGGCTCTGACCCAAGATTATAGTTTACTAGAAGTAAGTACTTAGTTTTTAAATATTCACCTTTGAATGTAGAAAGTGGGGTGTTGAGACATGTATGTAATCTAAGACGCGGGCGATAGCCAGTTAACAAGTTGTTATCTATTTCTAAATCTATGATCTATCTATCTAAATGCCCGTGAGTGATGTTACCTAATGAAAGCCAAACGATTGTCAGACATGTTAGTAAGCTTACTTCGTCCCTTAACATGGTACCTAAGAATAAACGTGTGATGCCTCAATAATAAGACGATAGGACGACTTAAGGCGTGAAGGTATTTGAGCCTTAAGAAGTGCCAAGTAACCAGAGTATTTAGTACCGATAGTTGGCGGTTGGGTGGGTAAATCAAGTATATTACTGCAATAAACGGCTCCAATTTAACGTTACCCTAGTAATTACTGTTTCCATAAAGATTCAATTAGGCTATATTAATGGCTGTGACCAAGACAGTAAAGACGGTCTAGATTTTCTATTGTTTTGATAGAAGAAGAACTTTTTAAATCACCGTCATTTGGGAGTAATCGAAGTAACTGAAAACCTGAAACGGGGGCATTGTACTCATCATTGTGAACAATTTTTACTACGGGACCTACCCGAAAAATGCGAAATATATAAATAAGTTGCCTACATTTTGTAGAGTTGCTTGAACATAAAATGCATGTATGGAACTGTGGTTTTTATTGCGACTCAGTTCAATTACACCGTGTATAAATGTCAAAATCAGCGTATATTATTCTCACTGCTGGGACACAGGCCTCCTATCTGAGAGAGGGAGTGGGCCGTAATCTACCGCGCGGGCCCAGTGCAGGTTGGTAGATGTCACATGTTTTTGAATTTTTGCTTCTAGGACATGCCGGTTTCCTGACGATGTTTTCCTTCGCCGTTTTAAGAGCAGATGTGATAAAATAATTTACACAAAGTGAAGCGCCTGCTAGGCTTCGAAGCCACGACCTACATACAACTCGTAAGTCACGGCTGGTTACCACTGGGCCACCACTGTTCAATGAAATGCATAATGTTAGAATTAGTTACGAAAACCCTATGCCGTATCACTGCAATATTGAAGTCTAGGTTAAAAAGTTCGTGGGATAAGAGAAAGATTGCAGGCTGCAGGTGCAACACGAGCGGTTATGTAAGGCGAGATAGGTTGCTGTAGCTGCGAATAAGTATCATGAAATAATCGAGTTTCCCATGACAATTATATATAGAATGACTTGCACCTGACTAAACCTTAGTTTCTGAAAACTGTTGTCGAAAAGAATCTCATGCCGATTTATTGCTTTTTGTTCTGTTGGTGATACAATTACAAAAGCTTATCACGAAAGGCGGCGGTTTATTAAATACATAGCTGATCAGGCCTTACAGGCCAGGATACTGAATATGATGCGGAATGGTGCTGATCCATACGTCATGTTCGTGAACGGGCGCCGTCAGTAGGCACTGGTCATTTCTTAGCTGCCACGGCTTATTTTAATTCCATAATTGTTTTTAACTTTTTATTACGGACGCTTTTAACGTGCACGTCTTTCTACATCATTCTCACATGTATAATTTCATCATGAAGGATGTAACCACTTTGTTGTAACAATATTTTGATTTAAAAGAGCGTCCATGGAGTTTCTTGTCCGTTCTTCTCCATAGATACCTACTACGCTTTGGAATGGGCAACTAGCTTCATCTTTCTGACTGACCGACCCCTTGACAATTCAAAAGTGCCTGTAATTGGTTTATTTGAAATAAATGCTTTGAGTTTGAGTTTGATACTCTCTCTCTCTACCATAGCCTTATCGCATTTTATTTCGGGGGTCAGCTCTCCTTAAACCCTATTTTATTTGGGGTCGGCTGTCAGCTTTCCGGTTAAAAATGAAAAATTAAATAATTCGTTGTTTATTTTGAGTCAGTAAAAATGTGTTTGTTATTGATATTATTAAGTAGGTAGGTGTGGCGTCTGTTACAAAATGTAGCGATTATAGCACTCAAAGCAACATGGCCGCCGCAGCCTGTATGTCTAGCGTCTTTACCATAAACAGCACCTACAGAAAAGTCATAGGTCACTATACTGTTACTAAATAAACAATGTTTGACCTACTCGATTACTTGTACAACAAATTGAAGGCGTTGGTTTCACAGTACAAACCCTATTTAGAGGAATATGGGTCGCCTACACGTGGTTACCAAACGTAAAATACATTTACGCCCATTTTCACTAACACTAGGCGACACCTAATTATTATTGCACTTTGGATTATAAAATCTCGGCGCTGAGCCGAGCGTCGAAAATATAACAGTGCGTTTCTGTTTGGGCATTACTTTTAAGTGTCGCCTAGTGAAAACGGGCATTATAGTTGTGCTTACAGTGGAATTTTTATTTATTAATTAGCTTTATTTTATCCCTTACATTTAGTTTTTGTGTTGTGTACTTATTTATTTACTTGTTAGTAATGTTAGTTTTGTACTTACATAAGGTTAGAATTGTTAGGTGTAAGGGCCACCTTTTGCGGTGAAAGCCTCCTCCAAACCGTTTCAGGTGGCTCTGTCCTTTGCTCGTCTGGGCCATAAGGCTCCGGCTATTTGTAAGTTATGTCGTACTTTGCTTCATTTTTTATACATAATATGTATAAAAAATATATATTATATTGGGTACCAATTTGAAATAATTTGTGATCATCTTTCATCCATAGATAGGTCTCTGCATATGACCTGACCATTTACATTTCAGTGTCAGCACCTGTTTAACCGCATCCCTCGCCTTTGTTATTTTTCTTATCAGTGAACTTTTACAGCGGAGTTATGATCCAATAACTTTAATAAGGTGATAACAGTAAAGCAATGCAGGTAAGTACTAATGAGTGGCTAGTCGCTAATCGAGTTACAGTGTTAACGTTAACGGTTTAGTGTTTACGGTGTAATCAAATTAAGGCTTCCACAGACAGGCTCCTTTAGTGTTTAGGGGCAGTTTTTTGCACTAACGCGGGTTTTCATTTGTTTGATTTTACACTCTGTGGTTTGGTTTTACGCCAATACACGCTGTTATACGCTATTGGAACGCCATTTACGCCAAAAAAAATACTTCATGTGCTGCTTTCCATCCATCCTGTGCGCGGTGGACATCGAACGGGCGGCGATGGACCACGCACGCTCACGCAGCGTCAAGACACTTCTCCATAGTTGCGCACATTCTTTGCGATTTATTTGAGAATCAATGAATTTTCAAAATAAATACGCAATATTGAAAAAAAAACGGAACATTTTGATGTGTCGTCCTGTCTGACAGATAACGTTTTTGATTTGCTGTAAGTAGGTATTCTTGTTCTAGCATTAGAAGCATAACTATTATCATAGTAGGTCCTACATACTCACATACATGTTAAGAAAGTTTTTTAAACATATTACTGTTTGTTTTTCCCTAATGATATAATCATTACAAAATAGCATTGTAATGATCTCACTGAAATTCTGAAGTGACAATGTCTTTGGCCACCTATGGTTAGAGGTTTTCAGATAATATAAACTGTATGAATAATGATAATTAATATAATGTAAATTGCTTAAGAAGTGTACCTAATATTGAGTAAGTATGTATACATATTTTTCCTTTTCTTATATTTATAGACATTTAAATTGCAATGCCATAGCAGGCAGCTAAGTTCTAAGAACCTACCGATTGTTAACATCTTCACAATTCTGTAAACTTAGTTCGCAATAAAGAATTTAAATTATAAGACCTAGGGACAGCTAAAACAATAACTCTCACTCTCTTCAACAATACCTACTAGCCTTCACAATGAAAAACAACTTGCAGCAATGGTATAGATAGGTACGGCTACCCAAAAATAATTGATGAATCAATATTATTTATTATGACTTGATTGTCGTCTTATAATATCTACACCTTAATCGTGTCGTTATCGAATCAAAGAGTATGTAGAATGACCAAATCACTGTACGACCAAATACTTATTTAGGTACCCTGGACTGTCAGACAACCTTTTAGAGGCCGATGACCGTCACCGGATAACCATTTGTAATATTTTGACAGAAGGAATAGTTTGACAGCTGCAGGTCATTGCAGTTATGAACGTCTCATTGAACGCAGTTACGATGTGAGGTAGTGAATTTTTATATTCTTTTATTTTTTAAATACTGCTAAAAACACAATTTATGAGAAGGAATTTAACTTCTAATTAATTTATAATTAAGTTGTACATCGGTACAAGTTTTGGCCGAAAAAAAAACACATCCTTTAATTGCCATTTTAATCACGAATTACAGCTGTGCTAGGCATATTAATACGCTTGATTAATACAATCGACCCTTTTCCTTAAAGTTTTTATTGGATACAAACTTCCCTTTCCTATTTCCCGTGTCTTCATAGTTATTTTCAGTCCATTTATTACATACAAATGAAGTGTTAATTGACGGTCTATTACAGCGATTGCACTAACTGTTCCTGTGCAGAGTGATAATTAGAGGATAACATTGTTCCTCGCCACCAAGACTGTTGCGTCCATGATTTCAGGATTTTACTATAGGACCATTTTATGGCATGGCATGATGGGTGAACGTCCGCTGATTTATGTTAAAATTGCTTTTATAAAACCCTAACAAATTTGTATTTTTGCCTCCTGTTAAGTCCACAGACGTACCTACTGCGGATTTTAACAACGTTTTTTTTTGTTGTTTAACAAAACATGTAGTAATTTTATTTTTAACAATATTTTCGTTTTGTTCGCTATTCTTTATTAAGAGTACCAAATTCACAATCAGAATACGATGAAAAGGGGATCAGTGTATTGTGAAAACTCTTCGAATTGGTTTACGTATGTCGAACACGTAAACTCGTTTGTTTAGCGAACCGTACCAAATTAAATTTGCATAATATAATTATAATTCTCATCAGTTGTTGTTGACGTACGAATTTTCTTTGCGTCAGATGTGACTGTAGGGTTAGCAACACAATACATCGCTGTTCAGTCTTCAGGGAAACGTTTAATTATTGTATAAATCCGCGGAGGCTAGTTATTTTAACTGAAAACTTTAATCCTAGATTTTAAGGTAAGATTTTTGGTTTTGTTGTCGTTTTTGGGTAAAACTAAGCATTTGTATATACATAATTAGTATCTATAGCAATTTTCCGGTATTTCTGCACTAGTTTCGATTAGAAAGAAATAGACCGGAGCCTTTACTAAACTAGTTTCTAAGTTCTGTGTATACTAACTAAAAGTTAAAAGTCGCGACTTAAGCGAATAAAAATATACTTGTTACGACGTTAATACACCAAAAGAAATAAAAAATCCTTACGAAAGCTAATGTATGGTTATCCTGGAAACACATGTGGCGGTTGTTTTCACTCAATAATCGCCTTCGTCGTGAATTAATACGGAATCACATTGTGAACGCTTCAAGCTGTGGAATAAATACATTATTTTTAGAAACCTAAATATGAAACAATCTTGTTATATTTTCAGGTGGTGTTACACAAATGTCACCTTTGAAGCGACAATTATAATTAAAGCCCTACTTGTGATTTTTGCTTTTTCTTTTCAAGATCATTTCATTAGATAACTGTGTCAGCTTCAAATAAAAGTACCTGCGAGTTATATTTATTGTACTTTTAATTTTCAGATTTCATAATTTCAAGAGTCCTTGTAGCGGTATCTACATCGTCACATGCGCGTCATACTGACGTCATGCAAATCCTGCATCGCGCAAGCAGAGTTTACCGCGCGACTAGCATACAACTTCCCGCCATCAATCGTTGGGCAGTTGCCTACCAGACACGACACCCGTCCGGTCGGAGGATCCTCCCTTTTCTATGGAGGTAGCAGTGAACTTTAAACCCTGTTCCTCGTACCCTCTATATCCTCAAAAGGGTACTTTTAATACCAGAATTGCCAAACCCTCGCTTTAGAAATAATTCAAATACTTCATTTATTGTTTGCTGAAGTAGGCTGAAGCGTGGTGTAATTCCGGATTAAGTAAACACATAGGTACGAAAATTCATTAGCAGCCAGTGACATTAACAAAAAGGTCAACGAACCTTCACAACCTCTATCATATACCTGCCTATCTCTGAGACAGCGTCCATAAAAACGTTCAGTAAATAAAAACATACTACTAAAAGTTTCGAAGGATCCTCCATTAGCACAGGTGCACGTGCCCGAGATCCATTACGGGACATGTGCTTGTTAATTTTAAACAGAAGTTCGCTTCCACAGCAGGGACCTAAGCAAATGACAATGAAAACCGTAGTTTAGTGGGGATTTTGATGAGTTTGTGAGGAGGTAAAAGGTAAAATGTAGTAATGAGTTAGCTGTGGTACAACTAAGAGGAATAAAGTGTACATAAGTACTAAAGATCTCAAATGTTAAATAAATTGTAGCTGGTTGACAGTCCCTGTTTGGTCACTGTAAAACCGGCCCTAAGGTTTTATAGTAACCAAAAGGGCACTATTTCGATAAATTCATAAATGCAAGTTAAGCGGAATTAATCCGGAGACTCTAGAACAAACAGGCCATGTTAATCGTTTACAAACAAAACAAGTCGTGTTTGATATTCTCAAACACGACTTGTTTCGTTGTCTTTGTGACTTTTATTTCTGAAGTCGGTGTCTATGGTTTTGTGTTTTCGTTTTTTGCCACCGACTTCCGAAATTAAATTAATTTTACACTTTGTAGAGTTTTGATTGGTATTTTTTTTAAACGTTTTTATTTTTCATCTTTTAGTTGTGGTACCTACCCCAAACAAAGAGGAAGTTATTACAACATCATCAACATACACTAAGTGGAAAAAATACGTATTATTGAAGCTGACTCAAAAACTACTCATCAGAACATCATCAAATTTATATGGCACCAATCTGGAAGTACTATATCCATTCAAATAAAAAAAGAATTTTCCAAATCGGTTTATAAATAACGGAGTTCTGAGGTAACAAACATTTAAAAGAAAATACAACCGAATTGAGAACCTCCTCCTTTTATGCAGTCGGTTAAAAAGTGAAGTAAAAATATTGAACTAATTGCATAAAAAACGATTGACGCAAATCGATGGGCAACTCATTAATCACACGTAAGAAAATTAAAAAGCAGTTTTTATGTTAACAACTTTATGCAACATTTAACAAGATTTACTGTCCGTGAGCTGTACTTACTTCGTTTGTAAGACCATATAAGACTAGGTAAATAATTAAAATAAAAACTAATTAAACATCTATGGTTATCAGATTGGTATTACGGACCACTGTGGTATTTACAAAAACATCGGAGCCCACGTTTCACTTAAATACTGACCTTGTTTTTTTACAATAACTGTAATACGAAATTCATGCCCATAAAATACATAAGAAAAATTGAGTCACTTATATTATCAGATTCTTATCAAAGCAGTTTACATACTCAATGAATGCTATTATAACAGAAAAACATAACAATAGCTTTAACAAAAAAGTGGACAGCAATGTGAAAAGCGAAGTTATTATTTGAATAAAAAAGTTATGAAGAAATCGTGATGTTGAAAGTATAGCATCACAACTTCAACATCATGAGATCATGACTCAAGAAGTCAAGACTGAATACTGGCATGACAAAATACTAGTTTTCAATGACAAAAAAAAAACGCAGCAAATGGCTTTGTGGTTTCGCCAGTCTTTCCATTTTTCAAAATTTGAACTTTTAAAGCAAAGGAAATGAGTCTGGATAAATAATTAAGTTGTTGCATTAACTTTGAACAAGTGAAGTCGGTGTTGCAATTCAAACTCGTGGATTACGCGCATAAACGGTTGGTTTTTAATTACACTAGAACAGGTATTTTATTCAACTATTTTTTTTTATTCAAACGAACATATTAGTAAAAAAAACATTTAAGGAATACAAATAACCTTTTTAATGATTACTATTTACATTTTATTGGTTGCAAAAAGTATCTACATACTCATCAAGTCTTGAAATAATGCTCTAAGCTTGAAATCATATATGGAAACATCAATTACCGGCCATTAATGTAATATGACATTAAGTGTTTTGACAGCATCGATTTCAAGATGGCGGATGACATGTGCCACTTGTCAAGGCTGCCGAGATTTCGTATCGTGTTGAAGGCATTTTTATTTGGTAATATAATATTTCTTTGGAATTAGTTTTGTCTGAATCGATCCTTAATATTATTATACTTACACCGAGATACAAGGAAGATAGCGGCATTATCAGATGCTGAAATGTTTGATTTTCGACAGGTTTGAGCTGATTTTAAGATTTATTTAATTACTGCATGATATAGTTTGTATTTGATTTCAATGGCCAGTATTTTTTAAATTGTATCAATCTAAACATTAAATGATAACTATTTAGTATACTTAATTAGTATTTCGACATCGTAATTCCCGTAACTTTATCTCGTTTGTAATTTCAGTTTTATTTGTCAAGTTCGATCGATCGATCTCGATCGAATCGATATCTTATTATTAGGCTTTTCAAAGCGACGTTTTTATTACTAAAAAGTAGTACCGACAACAAAGTGAACGAGTAATACAAGTTTCTGCATTATTGGACCAACAATGACCCAATTCTGTAGGCGAATAATGAATTTTGTCGTTTTGCTTTCGCAATTGCTAGTTGATCGAAAAAACTACTACGTGATTTCGGTTTTTATCTACTTTCTTTCGAGGCACATGATAACTCGAGATTTCTGGCACCTCAATGTCATTCGTCACTTTAGTTATCGAATCGAAATGTCTCAGACGGCGGCGGCGAGTAGAAAATTAATAATCGAGATGGATGAGAAAACGGGGATCGATTTAGATGCATCCAATTGAGGCCTAGATTTATAGCCTGTGATATCTATGCTGTGATCAATTCAGTAAGACGTCCCGGCCACTTAGAGGCGAAAGAAAAGTAATATTACTTCTAGATTATGTTTGGGGCCTAATTTTGGGGATTGGAATCGAATTAATAAGTATTCGCTATAGCTAGTTGTATTTGAGATTACACCAAGGCTTAATATGCATTAAGAATTAACTGAAACTAGATCACGAAGGCGACGAAATTACAACTTGTTCACACTTGCACCATTCTAATCTTTTGGTTAAACACGTTTCTGTGACACTTGCATTAGAGCCTTGTTTATTTCGCAAAACTGAAGCAGATAAGGAAGAGCCACAGCGTGACATTATGTGCTCATGTCTGTCAAACCAGATTTGTGTTGGTTAATTTATTTGTGAAAGAGATTCTGAAATAGTATTGTTTAATACAAGCTTTTATTTAACTTGTTTCCAAACTTTTATTTACATAAAACATGGTATACTCGTACAACGCCACAACGGTTTTCAATATAATTATTAAGTGCACAAATATGTTTAGTAAGGATAAAACACAGCATGCAAAATCTCAGGATTTAGAAAAGTTACAGGGCATAAACCTGTTTATCTATAAATAATTTTAAACTATAGAAGCTACACTCATTTAAACGTAGATACATTACCATTTTTTATGTTTATCGTTTGGGCCATATTATGACTGATTTCTTTTTTAGTCCACGTTCGCACGGACGTAAAAATATTGCGGCGGGATTTTATCGCACACTGGACTTTCAACGCTCGGCTCAACACCGAGAGTTGAAAATCTAGTGCGCGATAAAATCCCGCCGCGATATTTTTACGTCCGTGCGGACGCGTGGCATTACGTTACGCGTTGCATAAATCCCGTCGAATATTTCATTGAAACACAAATTTCATGCACCTCACGTGTGTTAGATAACATGTGCATAAAATTTATTGTATTCACGTGAATGAAGTTATCTTAAAACAATCGCGTGAGTATCGCGTAAGTAACACTTTTCAAGGTTTATTGCCAAAGTTTGTACACGAGCAGTCTATGGGTCAATTATACGAAGAGATCGCTGGATGTCCTGCGCGTCCCATATGACAATGCTTTCAGGATGTTGTTGAGGCTGCCCCGTTACTGTAGCGCGTCGGGAATGTTTGCGCAAGCCCGCACCAACGGCTTCCATGCAATTATACGTAAGAAAACTGCGTCGCTACTGAGGTGAGTGAGGGGGAGTCGGAACAGCATCCTGAAAACTGTAGCTGAGAGCCTTGACTCTACGATTGTAAAGAAGTTTGTGAGGAGGTTGATTTTTACTAACACTAGGCAATAAGGTATTTTTTGTATGTTACTAACACTATATGGATACTGTCCGAAATAAAGTTTATTCTATTCTATTCTATTCTATTAATCGGCTATAAGAACGATCCAACATGCGCGAGCGAAAAAATTTTGTCGAAACGAGTAGAGATGATTTACCCAACAGTCATATAAAATCTCGAGAAACGAGATTTATACATATAGCGCCACACAATTCGACGTCAAAATTTTGTCGCGTTACTCTGAAGGTCTTAGTAGGAATAATTTAGGAAAATTATCGAACCCACAATGGCAGTAGACACAAAGCATGATATTATTGTAGCAAGGTGAAGACTTCCGTCATTATTTATTGTTTTTTCGAATATTTCTTGGAGCATGACGTCAAGTTACTGCATACGTTGTTAATGGTCAGTCAAACTGACAGTACCAAGGTTGGAAATAAGATAGTTAGATCGAGAAGGAGATATGAAATCATGGTGTATACTTATAGAGTCTCTTGGGCCGAAAAGGTGTCATAGGTTAAAGGCACCGTCACGACTCTTCTAGAACAATTACCATGAAGTTTTCATAGAAATGGTTCTACTAGAGTCACGTAGCGCTGTCGCGTCGCGCCTGGTTGCGGGGAGCCTTAAGTAGGACGGTTCGGTTCGAGTTCGAGCTCCATAGAGTGTAAAGAATATAGACCGTAAAGCTCCATGGATACGTAGCCAATCTTAAATAAATAGCAACAACAATTTTAAACAATATTATTTTGCAACAAACAAACTTTTCATTTATCAATTGTAGTTTGTAGCCCAGAGAATACCAACCGAGATCTTAAAATTAAAACTGCATTATTAGAATTTTCGTTAAGTAGCTTACACAATTAAACAAGTTCTAACTTCAATTGTTTACCAACAGGTCTAAAACCCACGACCTTCCAACTGGGACACAACAATTATCTCCAGCACCAAACATTGTTGCAATCTCATTGGAATATTTGATTAAGTATTATGCTTTCTAATTAAACTTATTGAAATGGGTCACTAGCACCAATTAACACGAGTTATACAACCGGCTGGTGGAAACAAAGCGGTTTAATTTCATAATGATTTATTCGATAATTCCTTTTATTAATTACAGCGGTGTAAATTGTCATTGTGACAGGAAATCCTACGAAATCAGATACAAAGACAGAAATTCTGGGGATTTTGTGGCTTTAAGTTTTTGAGGTGAGGCTGTACAGAAAGCGTGGGCGCGAGCGGGTATGTAAAGCTGTCATTCGACTGAGGCGTAGCGGACAACACTTTCTGATATTAGTTGACCAACAATAAGATTTCTTCTGTATCATTAGTACCACGGACACAGATCTGATGGATAAACGCCTGAGCTAGAACTATATAAAGACAGTATGTAGGCTTCAATCAAATCTTAAAAATGTATACAGCGCAGTAATTAATCGCTCGGTCACTGCAACAATCAATCTATCCAAAAACATCATTCAAACCGGTGTTTTTTGGATAATATTATTCAACTAAGTGATGAGATAAAAGTATTAATAAAATGTTATTGTTATTATTTTCAGTAGTGTCTGTGAGTTGGTAAATGTTACACAATTCATTCTTTTTTCTACCGCTGTCCGCGTTCTACGAGACCAGAGGGGCGAGCACGGCCTCTGTGATAGGCTTGAGTCGCGAATTTTATAACGGTTTTTGTTCCCAAACTGTGATAAAAATGTGTGACTCAAGCCTATCATAGTAGGCCATGCTCGCCCCGCAGTAGGTGTTGTCTGATACCTCTACCGCTCCTCGCCTTCTATGACACCGGTCCCAAGTCAAGTTGTTTCGATGATTTGGTGCATTTATCTAGATCAAGACAAATTGAGATATTGCGTGCCGTAAGTGAAGCAAGATAGTTTGTTAGTCTTGCGTTGAAATAGCTTTAGTTTCCACTTCTGATTGAACTGGTGTTTGTTATGGTATCTTGCGTGTGCTGTTTCATATTAATGATGCACGAATGTACTGTTAATGAGCCTGCAATTTGTGCATTGAGGTTACACAAGGCTGAGTATGTAGAGATAGTCCGATAGCAAACTCCGATAAGATTCTTATTTCTGTGTTTTCATAACGTGGTTCGCCGATAGTGCGAGGCTAAAACTATTGTAGTTTTTCTTTGTTCCAATTTAATTGACATGTTTAGTAGAAATTGCCTAGCCAAACACTGTGGGGCGGACTTTTCACTAAGTCTAGGCGATACCTACATGACTGCCAAAAGAAAATCGCGCCGGAGTTCAAAAAACAAAAATCTATTTGCCGAGCCTTTTACCAAGTATGTTGAGGTCGGCTTCCAGTCTAACCGGATGCAGCTGAATACCAGTATTTTACATGAAGCGACTGCCTATCTGACCTTCACAACCCAGTTACTAGGTAGGTATTATGATACACTTGGTTGTTAGATTTTCGGGCTTCTGACGACCCGTAACGACTGTCAAAGATCCACGAATGACAGCCGGGACCAACGGCTTAACGTGCTTTTCGAGGCACGGTCTCGGTATGTAAAGATCATCCACGGACTAACCGCGACAAACGTAGCTTAACCTGATCGATCGACCGTGCGGCTGTTATTACTCAGCCGGAGTTCAGAAATCAACACTACGATACACATGCACCAACATTACGGTTCATACATATTATGGTGTACAAAACTAACAAATTTCCCCAAATAATTTTAAATCTTAAAATGTTGAAGGTTAAGTTCAAAATCGAATGAGAGAATTTGACAGTTTGTGGTAACTTGACCTGCTGCTGTGTGCGACGGCAGCTGTCAACACTCGTCCACGACCGTTGTCGACGTGTGTCGACTGCTGCAGTTGCCACTGCCGTTGTCGCACTAACTAACATAATAAGCACTAACTATATTATTACTAACTATACGATACTAAGTTTTGAGCTCAAAACAGACCTACCGACCGGCGAATATTGCAGATATGACATGCACAACAAAGAAACTCAAGGGGCAGTAGGCTGGTCATATTATACTATCTGAAGCAACATCGAAATGTGAGCCAAAGACGTCACTGAATGGTATCCGAGAGAGGAAAAGAGGAAGACCGGTGCGTAGGTGGGACGATGACCAGACATGGGCAGCAGGTGCGGTGCGACAGACTCCCCTTCTCAAGAACGCTCACGATTGAAAACTGTGGAGGGGTCAGGGGAGGCCTTTGCTGGAAACCAAAACAAACTATTTACCTTTGTCTAATTATTATATAATTATTCATGTTTGTCCAACTAAAAGGCTAAATAATAATATAAAATAAGTAATTTATGGACAAAAAAAATATTGTTAAATTGTATGAGTTTGTTAGTATTGGCTATTTGAATTTGAAGTAAGTTTTGAGCTCGAAACAGACCCTACGGTTGACGTAACTCACGTTTTTGTGGGCCCATCGTCTGTGAGGTGAGACTATGTGAAATCGTAACCCATTTCCCATACTACACAACTTCCGTAGAGCGATAAGAAAATATGCATTTCATTATAATAATTATGTGACTTGTTCGTAATTAAGAAATACGAGTAGGTAGGTACAGTTAACAACAAAAGTCGATGAATTTTTAGGTTTTTTTAAAATTAATTATTTAAAAGGCATATTAAGTTTGAGATTATTATAGGTTATTAGTCTTTAATTGGTTACCTCTATCATAATAGATCTAACTCATAATAATTTAAGAACGTTTCAATTGATAAAAACGTTTTTGTACATTCGGAGCAATCAATATTTACTTACTTTCGTCGTTGACCGTACATAGTTAGATACCTACCTAATAAGTTAAGGGGCTGACAACAGCTAAAGCGCGGTCACTGTCGGACTGCATAGAAAAGAAATAGAAGCGCGATGACAAAGCTGGTAATTTATTGCAAAATATGAAGCAATTCTCTATTTAAAAATATCTATACCTACAGAATGATTATATGGATTTTAATCGAAAAAAAATTTTTTTTTGAGGTTTCTTCGTGCCTTTTACCTATCGTAACAAATTAGTTGTATTATGTTTTCAATACACTATCTAACTAGCATATTATATCCTGAAGAATATCATATACTTATTCTCATTTTGTGTACTGCAGTGGATCATATACTTTTAGGCATTATAAAACTTGCGTTTAGGTCATGTAGTCCCCTTAACAAAACTTTAAAAAAATCTTCATTTACGCATTTAAAAGCGTTGTCAGGCCACAAAGTACGCTATACAACTTCCTGCTTCATTGAATCGCTACATTTTTAAGCATGATAATTTATTGGTCAACAACATCGAGCTTACCGTGAATGAGCATTGCAAACAAATACACCCAGTGTCTCAATCGAACTATCTGTTGTATTGCATAAACATAATATGAATATGAAACTACATAAAGTGGTTATGTAAAATGCGTAAGGCTGGCATGGCGTGGCGTGAGACTCGTGGCCCATAGTCGCCCACAGTGGGTCGGGTAAGGCTTTGTCACACGACAAGAGAGTGGGATTATGACCTGCGACCTATGTGTTGTTACATTGAATTATTATAACATACAAGTAGGTAGGTACTTCGATGGGTATGTTGGGCGATACGTAGGATTATATAACAGAACAGCAATGTATGCTCTTGTGATTGGGATATCCGTTCTACTGTGAGAGAAATGTCAAAAGTTTCTTATTAAACTTTTTTTTTTATTTACGGCTCACAAATTATAAAAATATACACTGTCAACCCATGAAAATTGGTAACTGATAATTTACACCAAAGGCCAAAAGGATAGCAAAAGTGTGAAGGCACCGTTGAAAACGCTTATATCAGCACAATCTGAATCATTTTGAAGGATATTGCTAATCCATTGCTTCATATGTTCGAAAAATTTGTCTGCTCAACAACGTAAATAACGCAATGAATGTTGTTGAACTGTCAAAATGACAGCCATTCCTTCTGTCAGTGTGTTGCTCAATTACGCCGCTAGTATGAGGTAAGACAGAGAAAGACGATGATAACTAATTAGGTATGATTGTATCCTTGAGACCAACAATTTACAATCGGTTTAAAGAAACTTTATTCCCAATAAAGACATAAGTCACTTACTCGAGAACAATAATAAACATACATAATATATATAGATTACAAAAAGGTTCGTCGTCAGTTTTACAAGTTAATAGTGACCCATCCAATGCATTAATTTCTCCAAAAGTGATCGATTCGCAGTTATGTGCTGGCTAAGTTGAGTTTTGAATGCATTGAAAGAGTTTAGACGTCTTATAAAGGACGGTAATTTATTATGAAGTTGTGCTCCTTCAAAAGTAAGCATTTTAAATCCATTGTTAATTCTTGTTTTAGGTAAAACCAGCAAGCTGGCTCGCCGTGTGCTGCGTTGACTAACTTGTTTATATTGGTTTGAGTGAACGCTTTTGTTGAGAATATTTCTGATGAAAATACTTTTGTGTTGTAAATGTATAGTTGCTTTATATTCATTATTTTTGTGTCTTGATAAATTTTACTGCTTGATGTTAGATATGGACAGTTGAATAGTATTTTTATGAGTTTATTTTGGGGAACTTGGAGTTCTGACAGTTTGGTTTTTGCAGCACTGCCCCAAATTTCGATCCAGTTAAGAAGATGCACATTAATATTACATACATACACTCACGCCTTCTTCATAATATATTATGATAATGAGGAAATTTAGAGCTAACCAAGAACAAATTATCCATACATTTCGGCAAACATTCTATTGCCAAATATTTACCGCACCAATAAAAAGTTCAAATTGTAATATGTATCTACATAACCACTTTTATCGTTATTCGCATCTTCAATTCGCAGTTAGTGTGACGCAAGCTCAACGTGATGGTATCGTGGACAAAAGTTGCGACCACACGGGCACTCACGCGCACACATTGTGGTACTTACTTACTAGAGTTGTTATTAATGAAGCGATCAGTTACATAGGTTATCTTATATGAGAATCGCTGTACAAAAGAAGTTATATATCATGATAAGGCTTTAAGTTCTTTGAGGAATAGGCAGAAGTGTAGGTACATAGCATACACACCTACTAGCTTCTACCCGCGACTACGTCTGCGTATGTCATTTATCAAGAAAAAAAGTATCCAGGTACCTATATAAATATCCAGGCTATCTAGCAAATTTAATCCAAATATGTTCAGCTGTTTATGCGTGATTGAGTAACAAACATCCAAACATACTTAAAAACTATCACATTTTAGTGCTTATCGAGGAAATTAATTAAGAAAGAAATATAGATAAACCTAAAAAGCTAAAAACAGATAAACAATAACTAATTAGCGTTTAGAACTGAAATAATTCGAAGTACCTGACTAATTCTTGTTTCTGTAATTGCACTAATTGATATCGAATAATTGAGGAAACTAAAATAATCAAACTGGGCCGCTGCAGCTAGACAATAACAAGACATGTGTCACAATTTTGTCGAATTTTGTATTAGAGGTGTGACAAAATCCACGAGGTATCTTTTGTCACAGCAGCGCGTGCTATAATTTCAGTTTATCAGTGCGACAAATCATGCAGAACGTTTTATTATAAACATTATGTAGCCTTATCTTTCTTATTTCCTATGATTGAATGTTACTAGTGCAACAAGATTTAATATTTGTTAG
Source organism: Brachylomia viminalis (assembly GCA_937001585.2). Taxonomy (NCBI): domain Eukaryota; kingdom Metazoa; phylum Arthropoda; class Insecta; order Lepidoptera; family Noctuidae; genus Brachylomia; species Brachylomia viminalis. The sequence goes on from OW443299.2 coordinate 21,655,965, forward strand.
CAGAATGTTTTTCTTTCACTATTAAATTAGCATAGAAACCGCGATTTTTTTTTTCAATTTCTACCTAGTAATGCGCGTAATAAAATACATAGACGTAGTTCGCAGAACTTAGTTATCGAATATCTATGAATCCGTTCATTCGTAGAATGAAGAGGTAGACTTTTTATTTTTTGCAATCTTTGTGTGATTTAGTTTGAATTTCATAATTTTTTTTTCTTGTATTGCGGTAGGAAAAATGGTGTTGTTAAAATATCGATCTTCTTTTATTTAAATCAGTTCGCGGCACCAACATCAACAAAGTTTCTTTGGCCAAACAAAAAGTATTTATCCTCATATGTTTCTCTTATAACATTAATTTTAGGAGTAGTTCATTTGTACTTTAGTTATAAGGAAATGTAAGAACTTAAGCTGGTTAATAAACGATTTATTATTATTATTATCATATAAATAATGCGTAAGAAATACAGAAAATTGCGTTTGTAGGCATTACAGCAAAATAAATGCACCTTAAAATTATAAAACAGAAAATAATAATTATAATGCCAAAAGGGCCTCAGCTCAGCATAACGTCAGATAAATGATAATACCACCTGACGCTGATTTTCAGCTGCAACTGGGAAGTGTGTGTTCGTTATAATAAATTAAGAGAATTAATTAAATGTGTTATTAGCTTATTATAGAAAGTAAGTAAATAAGTAACTAGTAGGTACTTCGTTTAAATTAAAAAAAAACTAAATGCTGTTACTTTACAAACAGTAGGAAAGAGCCGGGACAGATGGTGATGTAAGGTGGATAGGTGTAGTGCTCAAAGACATGACAACGTGCTATGATTCCAAGTATTCCAACGCACATGTCAAGGACAGGGAGAAATGGCGAAGAAGAAAAAGATAAGAAGGGCTGACTCCTGTCACCACGTGGGATTAACATACATTCGGAGAGAAAGAAAAAAATTAAGGCAGAATAAAAAGCCGGGATCTGTTATTGAGCTTTGAACCTATTTATAATTCTGTACCACAGAGCGCCAATACTATAAATATTGCAGTGTCATTGCCATTGTTTTTATATCACACAAATCACCGTAATAAATCCATTTGATTCGTACGCACGTATAAGAATACTTACTCTTAATTGATTACGAACGAATCGCGTGCGATCGCACCGCGGTGATTGTACGCGCTGCGTTCGCGCATGCTAAGCAAACTCGCCCGCTTATTGGTCAGAATAAACATCTGAATTATGTGGGTTAGTATGTAAGCACGATTGATACTCAATAAGGCGTTTTATGTCAGATATACTTAGTTCTATCTGGAGTTACACACATACTTGGTTTGTTTTTGTTGGTCGTATTGGGGGTATCGTAGAAGTAATTAAACTAATTGGTACCGGGTTAACAGATCGCTCAGAAGTAAGATATTTGTTAATGATATTATGTGCTTGTTAGACAGGTTTAACTGTTCTAGAATTTTCGATGTTAGGAGATATAAACCTTTGTGCCGGAGCTTACTTTAAATTCTGTTAGATTTTTTGTACATTGGTTTAATTTGTGCTCATTCTTTTTGATCGAAAGTTATTTTGATTGTTAGATTTTTGCAGAAACTACGGTAAAAACCATAAATGGTTTTGTAATAATTTAATAAAGCAGGAAATCCAAATTGAGCAGAAGTAAAGGCTACGAACAAATTGCAGATCATTGACTATGTACAATAATGGACATGTAAGAAAAACCGCAAAACAATGGGTGAACACGTGCGTGCGGTTACACAAGGCTGTGCCACAGATTAAATACTTTGTATAATCTGTGCTTGTACAACTGTGAATCACAAGCCACCTGGCGAAGACAATTTGTTAAACTTCGTATTTGGGAACACTGTGAATTCTAGATACGTAATTTGGCGAATGTGAAATCTCGCATTGTAAGTATGCATAAATAAATGAAAAGTTAACTATGGTAACTGTATGAGTAATATCTAATGTAGAATTTGCGTAAAGCGTATAATCCATCGTTACAGTAAAAGATCAGAATGGTGTTTCACCTCCCTAGATACATTGCAACTCTAGAAGTTTTAATGGAATCCTTACCATATTAACAGCTTTGTCCCTCGTGACGGCTTTTACTGCGCTCATATAGCCCTTACATCAGTTACATCCCAATGGATAAGTAGGACTTGGGATCACATTTAGCCGTATATTCACACCTAGCTAAAATTAAGGTTTTATAAGAGGATAAATAATGGTAACACTGAACTAATGTTGTTGATAACAGCGCAAAAAGGCTTAACAAATACCACACATCCTGGACATGAAACGTCAGACCGGAAAGAACTCTAAAATGCCCAACATCCGGACTCAGCTAACGATCTAGCAGCCCTAACGTCCGAAGACTTGAATGATTTATAAGCCCAGCTGATGCATAGTCTTATTTTACTCGCAGATCAGCTAGAAGTAATGCTGATTTTATGTGTAATCAATTCCGAGGTTAGTGGGTGTGTAGTGCTTAGCCTTTGGTTACAGAGTCCACGCAAATTACCGGGTCTGCTTTCCGTGTTGCGAAATTGCTCGCGAAGAATTCAAAATATGTGAGTGTATAGGAAATTTGTGTGGATTGATCACGATTCTATCTGTTGCAGTGTAAGTGACACCATTATCTGGATTGTAGAAAGTATTTGTTGAACCGTCTTTGATATTTTTTATAATGTCAGCTTTAGTGGATGGAGATTTTGCATAGTCTTCGAATATTGGATCAAATACCATCATAGTACGCATTACCGAAAACACCATATCTTTTCCAAATTAACTTAATTACCTACATCTGTTGTACCACTTCAAATAAGCAACCACGATTTGCTGTGGGAGTGTGATTAAACGCTTCAGTGATTATAAAAGCTTTCATTTCAAGAGTTCCTATTATATTCATAATTACGTTTGCTAATATATTACGCATCTGTTCTTGTATAATTATAATTTCTCAAAGACTGTGTTTCTTTGGTTATTAGGAGGATGAGTTAAAACCAATATTTTTAAGTGCCTTATATTTTACAAATATCGTCATCTCAGTATATGCTCCGTTTCTATTAGCCGTATCATCTTTTCAATTTGCTTTTCTGTAGATTTTTTGGCTTCACATAGTTTCCATAAAACTAACTATATTTTAGTAGCCCAGTCCATCAGACGCAAATAAAATAAACATTTAAATCCAACTGACTGGATTCAACAAAAAAGCTTTAAGTTATTTGCGATACGCCCACACACACCTTCGTACTGGGAATTAAGCCTGTCATGTCTAAGTTGCCTAACATGGATGTCACGCATTCTCATAGGAGATTAAAGTGACACGGTCGTAAACTTTTAATTGACGGCCGGCGGGTATACGGTCTTTGATACCAACAAATTAAGTAGTTAAAACATTAGAGGAAAAATTTTTTTTAGGGAGTACATTGTAATCTTATGTATTGTAAAGTAGATTGTCTTGCTACGTGCTCCAAATCTTTATAACAAAATAATTACCTGATCAAGTTGTATCCAGCAACAACATGAATGAGTTTAAACGCAAGCTTTTAAAATTATTAAATGAACAGGCGTATTATTCTGTAATGATTATATCGTAATGACAAATTAAAATAATATTTATGTAATATCATATCTGTCTCTAATTAAACTGTTGCTCCCTTAAGATAATTATATTCTATAATGACATTTTTATTGCATTTATGTTTGTATAATATACGAAATTATGACTAAATAATACCCATTTGTTAATGTGCCGTTGACATAATTATACCTGTATTATTATTAACTACTAGCTGACACCGCGAACTTCGTACCACCTAACATTTTTTTTTTCTCTTCGTATGAACCATCCTCGTACTTCAAGGAATATTTAAAAAAAATTATTAGCGAAATCGGTCCATCCGTTCTTCTTGAGTTATAAAATTACAACGAAAAGTGACATTGATTTTAATAGATAAGGATTAGTGGTTGACATGAAATTGTGACACCTTCTTGCCTATTGACTTTATTTTAAGTTTCTATTTTGTTAATTGACATTCGATTACCTAAGCTATTTGGTATGGCTTTCGAGTTTTTTATTCATGGTTACATTACACAGAAAAAAATCGACAATAGTTAATATTTGTGGTCACAGGACTTGGAAAGATCATCACAGGGTGTCAGTTTTTCCGATTTATTTTTTTATACTTTTTTTTTTAAAAGTACATGATACCGATTTTTTTAAATATTTTTCTGATAACTGTCACGTCTATATATATTATATCACATGTTTCTGGCTTGAAGTTGATTTTTGGGAGACCCTATATATGATGTCAGTCCTCTAAAGGGTATTTATAATATCTGTATATCTATACAATATAGCGGTAGCCTAAAGGTTTATAGACTCGCAAGTCAAGCACAATAAGGCAAGCTTTCGACTTGCTTGGCGTATTGGTAACATATTTATGATCTGCTAGACCTATGTTACTCTTAGTTCATTATCGTGAACAGCTAGCCTTGTCCATTTATAGTTTATTTCATATCCTATCAAAGTTATCCACCCACGGCTTTGCAAGTGATTAGTTATGAGTTTCCTACCTGGACATGGATGTTATTGGTACCAATAATTTGTTCTTTAGATAAATAAAGTACCTACCTAGTTTACACCCGATAGGAGAAGTCGATTCTGTTCAAATGTTTTTGTTTACAGGACCCTTAATTAACTGGACTATGTAAAATTAGTGTTTAAACTCTTGTGGCCCTATTTCTAGCCTAAACTAGGGCACTCAACTTTATATGATCTGACATTAGTACTATTTTACAACAATTGTACCGACACCACTGTTGTTACATGACTCATACAATACCTAAGAATGACCTAGGTGCAATATATCAATATCGTTCAATAGAAGTAATAATAATAATACATAATAGTCCTCCAGACTGTATTCGACCATGCTGCCAATCTCAACGGAGACTAAGCCTTCGGCGCGGGAGATATTATAGTGCGTATGTGTGTGCGCAGACACAGGTGCACTCTCTCTTCCCTCACTCTCATAGTCCGATGGGACGGCCATCCGACACGACCGGAGAGAGATCAGGCGCAGGACCAATGACTTAACGTGCTTTCCGAGGCACCCCCTATCACACCGCCAACTTCCAAACTCCGGGCCGTTACTAAAAAAATCCTAATGAAAAAACCCAACAACATCATCATTAGAAGTACCAACCACATAACATCTAGATCCTACTCCTGTGCAGTCCATCTGTAGTTAGTAGGTGTGTATGTCCACACGAATCAGAGTTATCCTCACACCTCAAACAAAGCGATATTAGTATGGTGACATGCAGTGCATGTTAAAGCGGTAGGTATGCATAACGAAATTCAATAAATATGTCAACGCACTCACAAAACGCAAACATTATAAGCTCGTGTCTGATTTTGATACAGCGGGTACTGTAAATTAATTCAATATGGTTGCAGTTTTTGTCATCATCATCAGCCTACAGCAGTCCAGTGCAGGACATAGGCCACCAATCTCCAATTGCACGCCATTTCGCTCGATCCTCAGCAACTCTCATCCAGCTGCTATCACCCTGCGAAGATCGTCGCTTCACCTAGCCTGAGGGCGTCCTACCTTACGATTGGCGATTCGCGGTCTCCACTCAAGAACTCATCTACCCCAACGGTCATCGGTTCTGCGGCTAATATGGCCGGCCCATTGCCACTTCAGCTTGCTTATTCTGTGAGCTATGTCGATCACTTAGGTTCTCTGCCGGATCATTTCATTCCGGATTCTGTCCCTCAGAGAGCCCGTTCCATAGCTCGCTGAGCGACCTTAAATTTATGGACCAGCCGAGCAGTTTTTGTAATGGAGGCTTTTTATTCATGTTATACCTATGTATAATATTTTGATAATAATTTAATCGTCTTGTAGGTATGTTTGGTTTAATATAAAACATGGGACAAGGGAAGAGAGATATCTCGTGAGGAAAGTTTTGAGTATACAATGACATATGGATGGCTATAAGAGTAAAGGGAATGACCAAAGAAACGATTGATGAGAGTGATTTTAATAAAGTCGATATGGCCAGAAAGGGGGTGAATAGTGAAAACTGAGATGACAGATGAGAGATGATCGGAAGAAAAAGACGCGCTACCCCGACCCAAATAAATTGGTAGGAATAAGGGTAGCAGGATGATGAATATTAAGCTAAAAAACAGCTGTATTTTAAATAAATGAAGTCCAATATTATGGTCTCTATTGACGAGACGGTGTGAACAGTGAAATTGGATTGTCTGTATGGCTGGAATTATAATTTGCGGTATTCATGCTGTGTGTGTAATATTATGCTGATGGACAAACATACAGTGTACCTAAGTAGTCAAGTAAACTATACTAATAGTAAGCGAATCTTATGTCAACTCTATGATTTGTTGTTGTTAATACAGAATCGCTTACATGAGACAAAGATTTACTGATCAGGCAACCGAAAACTGTGGGTGGGCTTGGTAATTAGAACCTGTACACACAGCAGCAGGTCAAGTTACCACCAACTGTCATGTTTTCGCATTCGATTTTGAACTTAACCTTCAACGTTCAAAGGTTCAAAATCATTTGGAGAAATTTGACAGTTTCGTATAACCCGATGTGCTGGCGACTGTACAGTGTACATAACATGTACTCAAAAACGGCTGTCACATAATCCAAAACCAAAGATTGCAATACACTAACAGTAAATGTTGTAATTACACGAATAAACTTAAGTTCCCCGCTGAGATTCGAATCAAAACAATTTACAACAATAATCTTAGCATTGCGAACATTGATCGCAATTAAATTGTTTACGATTTTGTGCCATTTAGGTCTCATAATATATCAGTGGTTTCATCTGTTCTAGATGGATTCAACGAGGCACGGTTGAGACCGGGCTATCAAGACAATGGCCTTAAGACTTCCGATGTTCGGACAAAGATGAGAATTATTTGTAGGCAAAGGAAAACAAATGCATCATGCTTGTATTCTCTAAAGGGGCACATACATACTGAGTGGCAGGAATATCGACGCGCAAACTGAATTCAGCGCAAGATTCTAGCTAGACCCCATAAGTAGCGTAGACATTTTACGTCGGTTATCAAAAAAGAATCTGCTGTTTCATAGTAAAGCGCAATTAGCTACGCGGTCAAAATTTATGGAACAGCTTTTTTTATTTGATAAGGAAACGGCGAAAAATTTCAACGCAGGGGGTTTCAGAATGATAGGAAAGGCTTACCGTGGGCCCTGGCACAGGCAACTGAAGGAACACGGGTGGGTTTTAGTCAGTAAGAGTCTGACACGCCCTCCCGCTCTGCCCAGAGCGGAAGAAGTTATTTGATGATTTCCCAAGCTCAAAAAAAAAAAGGGGGTTTCAGAATGATGTACTGAATCCATGGTTACAATTTTCCGCGGCGAGGTTCCTGCCACGCTGTATAAGTACAGCGACGGTACCGCATATTAATAATTTCTTTGTAATATGAGATTTCCATATATATACCTACTATGAGACAACTGGAAAACTCATTGCCGATATTTCCATGTATCGGCTAGGATTCCAAATTCTGAGAATTTTATAATATGAGAAAGAATTGGATTCAAGAAATCGATTGCCTAACTTTAATGCTTTGATAAACCCCAGGTTTTTGCGAGCTTATTCAAATTCGATGAAAATGTAAAATTGCTGAGAATTTTTAACACAAAAAGCCAATTTAATACTATCCCAATTTGCGAAGCGAATTCCGGAAATCACACAGTAGCAGTGATATGGTCTTCAATAATACTTTGACTCACAGCTGGTTTCTGAAAACTTGAAACAGTTATGAAATCATGTCATCTCATCTCATATTGTGATTGGCTGTTATTTTTTGATAGACCAATTCCGACAGCCAACATGATGGTATACGACGCACGCTTTACTTGTGGTAACCAAGTGTACCCGCTGCGATAAAAATACTGTATGTATAGTACTTATTTTCTTTTCATAAAATGCTTCCAAGCTTTCCCACTTTTACAGCAAAGGTAGTTTAGTCTACATTTGTTTGTAAAGAAAAACAACGCGAGCCGTCGTCGCTGGGAAATATTCTAGAAGTTTTTATTTATAGCTTTTCATAACTTTCCGAGTTGTTAATTTTATTGTCTTTCTTATTTTAAGTTATAGGTTTCTCGTTCATTTTTTCAATCTTCTTTTGTTTTTAAAGTAAATAATTCCTAGAAGTTATGACTTGTGATTTATGAATATTTCAAATGTCAAATTATTATGGGTTTATTAATTATTACTTATCTATCGTCCGTTGCTTATCCGTTGGTAATCCACATTTTACAGAATTGCAGTGCTGCTTATGATAGCACCAACTTACCTATAAAAGAAAAAGACAAATTTAATATGAAAGATCAACAAACATTTAATAGACGTGAAAAACAATTGTCTAACAATATCATGCAACATTGAATATTTAAATTAGTTGGAATAAATATATTTTAAAAGTGGCAAATATTTATATAATATAGCTTTTGTTTCAGATATAAACATCATTAATAACTAATAGTACTTAGAAATGCTTGTTATTAGAAATTGTTATATACAGGGTTATTGGTAAAACACCGTCAACCTCTTAAGGGGTCATTGTACTGATCATTATGAACAACTTTTACTATGGGACAAAATATGAAATCGCGAAAAAATATCTGCTGGACATTTTGACGAGTTCTGCAAACATAAATGTAGGGAACAGCTGATTTTTTTTTTTCGTGATTTCATATTTTGTCCCATAGTAAAAGATGTTCATAATGATGAGTACAATGACCCCTTAAGAGGTTGATGGTGTTTTACCAATAGCCCTTGTATACTTATTTTTAAAGTAATTTCTTGTAATTATTACCATGCTGAAATACATTGAAACGAAATATAAAACATCAAATTGACAGACAATACGATATTCTACACAACAATTTTCCGAGTTCAAAAGCAACTCACGTCCAGCAAACGACAAACTTTTCAACACAAGCGAAACTAACGCGGAACTAATTTCATTAATTTGTGCTAATTGCCCAAAACAACGAGCACAATGGCTTATTTACGGTGTTTCCGTTCATAGAGAAAAATTCAATGAGTGTAGCCTCTGCCTTTTGTCTCGTGACGTAACTTGAAGTGATTTTTTGTCTCTCTGTCTGACAAGGTGTGCTTTTAAGGTGATTGTACTAGACTGGGCATAATTTTGACTTAAATAATTATGCAGATGTAAAGACGAATGAGAATTTCAAAATGATTTTGAATCAAGCTAAACGAGGATGCACAAATACCAATTTGTATCGCCACAATTTTTAAAATTTAAGCGTGCATTAACAGAACTACTCATTCATAAATGATTTTATAGTGTACTTGAGTTTTATAAGTTATGAATTTTGTAGTTTGTAGTTTATTGTAATTTATGAATTAATTGTTAATTAAGTAGGTACCAAATTTGAATGAATTTAAAATGTAATAATCGCATGCATTGTTCAAGTAATTAATTAATTTCTTAAAATATGTAATATCTAAATATGTAAAATTTGCACGCCGACATTAAAGGTATACTAAGAGATCGATACATTATCTTAAGAACCTTCTGTACCTTAAATAAAAAAAAAAATTTAATAAATAAATAATTTTGAATTTGAATACCAGCCTGCAATGTGGTAAAGACTTTTAGAAAACGACATTTTTGCAAGAATACAGATGCTCTATATGTAAATGTAGGTAGGTACCTACTCTGGTGATGTTTGCTCCTGTCTTGATGCTTCGGAAGACTTAAAAAAATACGTACTGGTCACTAAGGACTAAGGAATTACATAAGAATCCAAGTGCTAAACGCAATCTCAGGTTCACCAACTACGCACTTCTACATTTACTTTGGCGGAGTCTTTAGATCTGTGCACCTGTATTTGGCACCGAAATACAGTCAAATTCCAACAGGTGCGGCCCCAACTTGAACTTTATTTGTCCATCGATTGGATTCTAGGAACTGTATCCGCTCAAAGTAAACGTACTCGTAAAAGGTGTTTGACATTTACGGCAATGATACAAATTAAAATAAAACTAGTTTTTCGGATTGTATCGCTGGTATTAAAAGTCCATTTGCACTTGCGACCGTGAGCAACTGTAAAGGACTCGACACATCGGGAAATGTGTCACGATGAATACGGTAGAATTTATAAAACTACTTTCATTTTATTTATTGAAAGATTATTTGTCTTGTAGAGACAGGAGTTGGGAATAGGTGAGCACATCTAAGGCCCTTTCGATGTTTTAATGTGATAAGTACAAAGTGTTAAAGAACCATTGAACCTTCTAGAAAAAGCTTTTTTTTAAATGATAATGATTATACATTCAACAAAGTTAATCCTACTATAAATGAACCTCAATACGTGCCATACTACCAAATATAAAGGGAACTTCAATGAACCTATTAATCAAGTCTTCATTAGACAACGTGACAGGAGATAACCATTTGCCCCATTAATACCTTCATTGATGAAACAGTTATTAAATGTATGGGTACAATCCCAATAAACCATAAATATGTAGGTATTTTGAGAATAGTGACTATTGCATTGTATAGAATTCAGTTCTTCTAACTAAACAGACAGCTGTGCTGCTGGGGAGTTTGTTGCGCTTCTTCCTAGCTAAAGCACTAGTAGAAGTAGTGAAGGGGGGGGGGGGGGGGTGGGGGGGGGTGGGGGGGGGGGGGGGGGGGTGGGGGGTGAAGGGGGGGGGGGGTGAAGGGGGGGGGGGGGGGGTGAAGGGGGGGGGGGGGTGAAGGGGGGGGGGTGAAGGGGGGGGGGGGGGTGAAGGGGGGGTTTTGTGGTAATTTTGAAGTTAAAAAAGGGCTCATTTTCTGCCTAATTTGAATAAATGACGTTAGATTTTGATAGTAAGTTAAATCATTTGTTAAAAACATTTGTATTTAAAAGGATGGAACAAAATTAAAAACAATAAAATAAAACCAACAAAGCAAACAATAACGTTCTATTTGTTAGTCATTTACATTAACTTCTTTGTCTTAAACCAAACCTTTTACTATGTTATCATTTTATTTATTCAATTCTTTGTAGCACCTTTATTTGAATTATACTAGCAATATATTTGAATTAGTTATTTAAAATTCACTCTAAAATTTAATCTTCACTATTTTTTAAATGAGTTTAGCAAATTATCATTGCCTGTAAAATAGAGATATTTTGCTATGTCTACTAATTTATTGCCCTCTTAAATGTAATTGGACTATAACATTTAAAATGAAAATTCACTCTAAAAGATGGTTACTACAGTCAGAACTAATGTAATGTGTATGTGTGTATGAACTATGTATTAAAGAGGTATAATTGTTTGCTTGTTTGTTTGTAAGAGGTAATCTCTGAAAGTACTGAACCGATTAACACTAATGGTAAGCTACACTACTTTCGAGTGCCACAGGACACGCTGACGTGTTACCCAGTAACTGGATTGTGAAGGTCAGATAGGCAGTCGCTCCATGAAAAATACTGATATTCAGCTGCAACCAGTTCGATAGGAAGCCGACCCTAACATAGGGTGTGAAAAGGCTGGGCAAATTGATAGGATATGCCGATGAAGTCGTGTGTAGATGCGGGTCTGGGAATAAAAAGCAAGAATCAGAAGTGAGAATTCAGTTTGGCCGCATCGTAGATTCATTTATTATTTTCACTGTCAGTAGGTACACTGGTGCCGATTCCCCTGTTTACAAACTAAACCAAATTTAAGTTCAGTGCATCTTTTTCTTTCTATTTAATTATGAAAAGGACAGAAGATAAATTTTAGTTTAGTCCCGTCAAATTAATCAGCGCCTGACACTACTCCATACAAGTTTAGACGTGATTAAAAAGTTGACTACTAAAATGACATCAAATTACGTCAGGTGCTGACTAATTTGACAGTACTAAACTAATATTTATCTTCTGTCCTTTTCATAATGAAATAGAAAGAAAAAGATGTATTCAACTTAAATTTTGTTTAGTTTGTGAACAAGGGAATCGGCACCAGTGATTACATAAGTTAGTGTTTTAGTACTTAGACCTCGTGTACTAATGGAATTAGTATTTTTGTCTGTCTCTATGTACAAGAAACCTAGGTTCCCTTTCCAATTTTCTGTTGTGTTGTAGTTCTAGTAATCGGAAAAGTTTTACTTAATTCCAAGTGATGTAGGCCAAAATGATGGATAAGGCTTGATGTAACACATGTTGTGGATAAAATATTACTTTCTATATCGTTACGAAGACATTAATATGAAATGATAGATCACTAACACTTCTGTGTTTAGACCCTCTTTGTTTTCTTGTCTTTCTGAGCGGTCGTCTTGAACCCTCATTTTCATAATCATTAATTCTTTATTGCTTGTTTTCGCATTACGAGCGATGTAAGATTTAATGATGATGCAAAAATGTTTCTGCAGGTGATTCTTATTGATGTGTTAAAACACAAAGTCTTTTGCGATTTAGATACCGTCAAATGGGGTTACTTTGATACTACGGGGTTACTTTGATAACAACTTTAGGCTTATGAAAAACTTAATTTTATAATAACTACAACGCTATAATACAAAGAAACTATCAGTAGTGCCAAGTACTGATAGTTTATTTTTTAACTGGTGTTGTAGATATTATAAAATTAAGTTTTTCATAAGCCTAAAGTTGTTATCAAAGTAACCCCGTAATATCAAAGTAACCCCATTTGACCGTACGTAAATAACATATGAAAATAAAACCACAAGCATACCGCAGCTTTGTTTTTCATTGACATTTCAATTTTATTGACATACTAATAAGTGATATTCCTATTTGTCGCAAAAAAACATCCCATGCCGTGAAACAAAGCCCTTAGCCTTTCCATGCTCTATCTAAATCACAAAGATAATTACCATCTTCTGCAACCCGTATCGACCCACTGGTCTGGATGTAGCCTCTTCTCCTTTGTGCCCTATCCTCTCTAATCTATGCCAATCGAAACCACCTCAATTCTCCAATCGAATCAGCCATCGCTCTTACTTTCTCCCACCTGCCACAGAGCAACGTTTCGCAACCAACAAATCCCAATAAAATCAAATCACACGTTGTAAGCAGTAAGTTTAAACAAATGATGATAATTTTCAAATCAAAACACCGATCGTTATATCTAGATTATGTGTTCAACATTAACGATTGTCATAATAATAGCCCACCTATATTACTGCTCCAGATAATCTATCCTTCGTTTTGAAGTTCAAACACTTGCACTAGTATACAATTATTAGATTATTTTAATTATAAGTGTTGTTATTTCTACATCAGACATAATGGGTAATACTAATAACTTTCGTGTTGGACACATTGACGTGTAGGATGGCCAGCATTTGTATTGCATAATGTATTTGTACAATGGATAAACTACAGAGCCAAATAAATTCAGAAAATAATAAAATTTATTAAGTTAGTTTTTGAAGTGAAAACATTTTTAGGCGCACTTCGAGCTCTTTCTGAATAGTGAACGCAACTGAACCGTCACGCTCGGGTCGGTGACGCTGAATCGGGTATACTCGGTTCCAGTCGTAAGTTTTCATTGTGTCTGTGGTCATAAGCACGTGTGTGCCTCTTTTTTTCTGTCAAGGGTTTACCCAGTGTCGTATTGGCGCCTAAAAATTGAGACTTGAGTTGTTATTTTTTTTTAATAGTGTAGGTCATCTTTTCTGCTTTTAGGTAATGGAAAAGAATACATGTCAATGGTTATGAACTCGTTTGTTGTTGGATTCAATTTGAAATTGGCAATATTCCGTTTATTAGTATTATTAAAAGTTATCGTTGGAATAATGGCTTCATAAAAATATTTTACAATGAACGTTTGGTCTTATGACAACAGCTTTTTATTATTACCTTACTGTTTCACAATTAAAGTCTTTGGTAAATTGCCCTTTTAATAACTTTATATGAATAGAATTACCATTTTAAATATAATATTTTTTTTAATATATTTTATATACATATATTAATAATATGGAAGTAGCGATAAGTGTGTGGCGACCTTCTGGAGAGAAAGAAATTAAATTTAAATTAAGAATTAAGGTTCTACTCGTCGTTCATTCTGGCTGTATAGCACAGGAGATTTATTTAATCTGCGGCTTAAAATGGCGCTGACATTATCAGCGTGGCCAAGCCGACGAGGGTAAACATATCTTTAGGCCATTCCGTCTAATATAGTATTAATCTGTTCTGTGTTTAGACTAGCCTTGATTTCGGATTTTTGTTAAATCGTTTTGATTTTAACACGTTTCAGATGTAAGTATTTTTTCATGGCACCAACTGAAAATTATTTAGCTCACTCATTAAGAATCCCGCAAATAGGCGCGAAGCGACTCAAGCAGAACAATTTCTATGAAAACTTCATGGAAATTGTTTTACAAAAGTCGCGTCGCGCCTTTAGCGTTTAAGCACGTAATTTAGCGTTTAACACCATTATTATTAACTAGGGCATCAGATAAATTCACCCTATTTGTCATAAAACAATAGTCCACGTTCGCCAAAACGAATCGATTGATACGCATATCCCCAAAAATATGACCGTAAAACAGCTAATTATTGTAACGAAGAAAATAGTCGGAAGTAGCAAATTGGCAGCTAAAACAACGGCCTATTGTAAGGTAGAAACAAAACACAGTGTGCCAACTGCATAGTCTCACAAATTGACACTATCGACGATCTACATCTGATAGTATGACGAATTGGACTTTCAATGTGTGGGCGAAGGTCGGAATGTACTTTATGTGTACTTCAACTTGTTGCTACTTAATTATTTTTATGTTAGTTTGGCGAGACTGGATTCTGTGGAATTAAGATCTTTTAGGTACAACTTTTATAGTACTATTGTACTAGATTTCCGATGAGTGCATGAAATACTGCCGAAAAATAAGACCACAAATAAAATAAATGTTATGCTCTTATTTTGCAAAATAGTTTTTTCAACCTTATTGCTTACAAATTATGTTTTATTTTTCCATAAATATATTTGTTCTTATTTCAAAAATACGTTTACTTTTCAATCGAAGTAGTAAGTATATAGCAAACGATAATAAACCTTATATTAGTGTTAATGTTTATAATCAAGATATACCTACGCAATCGCGGCCACTAAAGTGATGTGATTTTGTTCCTAAATCCTTAATCTAGTGCTAATGTTGATCGAAGTAGTAGGTTTTTCAAAACCTACTTATGATTTTTTTACTGAAACATTAAGCCAGACTGCGCCGTTAGGACTCATTGCAGCGGATTTGATCTTGGCGTTCTTAACAGGCTTGTCTATAGGTTTTTGAAGTGAAAACTCCTTTAGCCGCGTTGAGCGATTTTTGGTAGGGGCAAAACTTATGGGTTCGCGTCAGGGACATGTTAACGTCACGGACATAATGTGACGTGTTGCGCCAGATTGGTGACGCGCAGCGGCCTGTGTATATTTTGGGGTTGGGGTTTTCACTTCTGTCGGCAGTCCCAAGTATAATCAGCCTATAATGTTTCCACTGCTGGGATACAGGACTCCTCCCGATGAGAGGGAGTGGGCCGTAATATACCCACAAGTTCAGTGCGGGTTGGTAGATGTACACGTCCTCGAATTTTTGGTTCTAGGGCATGCCGGTTTCCTCAAGATATTTTCCTTCAGCGTTTTGAGAACAGTGGTCAAATCAAATCAAATCAAATCAATCTTTATTGTGGATCATAGGTAAGTACATAATACAGGTGGCGAAATAATTTATACTCGTACAAAGTAAAGTGCCTGTCGGGGTTCGAACGACCTACAATTAGTAACTTGCGGCCGTTACCACTGGGGACTGCTCTCCCATCTGCGACTCCATAACTGCCATTTTTTTATATTTTATTAAAACAGTGAGCAGGACTCTGAGCAGTTAGAACCTTTTGCAGCGGATATGATCTTGGCTTTCTAGGTAGGTTATTCAGTACCTATATTTTTCCTAAACTGTGTGCAGTGAGGTTTATGTTTAATAGGGGACCCAGTGAACCGTAGGAACGGATTAAGATTACGCACTAAGATTGAGATTGCTGTAAGGCTAAAGTCACCTAGTCGCTAAAGTACCCATTTGTTCGTATAAGCCTGTAATAGAAAGTTTGGCTTTACTTGCCCTCGTAGACTTTAGTAGTTTACGAGGCCTTTAACTTCTCAGATAATACTTGTTCAAATACTTTTATAACAACGAAACAATTTACCTAAGTAATCAATTTACTTAGAGACATAATCCATGAGGACTAGTCTATACTAATATTATCTTTATATATATATAATTCTTCTGTGCGTGTGTATGTGACTGAACTCCTCATAAACGGCTGGACCGATTTTGATGTTTTTTTTTTTGTGTTTGTTCAAGTGGAGTCGAGAATGGTTTCTATTCACAATTGGAGCCGGTATGGCGCTGTGCTCGGGCAGGACAACGTCTGTCGGGACCGATAGTGAAGAGATAAAATTTGTTTGTATGTATGTGGGGGGTAATCTGTGGAATTACCAGTCGGATTTAGAAAATTCCTCTTTTCATTTCCTAGCCCAATTCTTGAGGAAGGTTCTATGTTCTATGTTATGGGTTTGGTTTCCTCACTTAGTCCTTCAGTGGACCATTGTGCGTGAGCCATGTCGGCCGTCGGTGGTTATTCCAACCAGCCCACCTCCCTCCAGAAGCTGATTAGGTCTCCTGGTCCTTGAGGAAGGTTATAGTACAGTATAAATATATGAACGCTACGACTTTTAGGAGCAGAGCAGAAAGAAAAAAAAGTGAGAGAGAACGCTAAGCGAAAACGGAGTAGGTAACAGTGCGAACGGGCAATGCGATGCGACGCGGAAGATATCGCGGGCAGAAGCTATAATAAACAAATAAAAATAAACTATAAATAGCTATAAGTATAAAATGATATTCAGTCATCCTGTAAAAAAATATAAGACTACTTTTCCACGCCTTAACGGATTTGGATGAAATTTGGAACACTTATAGACTAGATTAGGACATAGGATATACTTTTATCTCGGCAGTACATTACCGTGGGATAATATCCGACCTACGCGCTGGCGAAACAGAGGGCGAGGGCGAAACAGAGGGCGCGAGGGCGAAGTTAGTAATCAATAAATCCTTAATAAACAGTAGGTACCTTTAACAATGAAAATAAAAACCCAGTTACAAAGCAATTTCAGTGATGGGTTTACTCGAAAAAGTAGCGGTCCCTTAACAAGCCTCGAGCGTATTACCTGTGCCCTCAATTTGATAGGAATAGAGGTCAAACCTCTTGTTCAGGGTTTTATAGAACGTGTTTAGGTAACCAAAGAGGCAAATATGGAAATCAATATTTTTTTGCGAAGTTGCGATTTAGATTAGGATTAGATGGGGCACCATTTCGCGAAAGGATTTAAAATGGGTTTGCTCTTGACTTTAGTCTAGGTCAGTGGTGATAGAGACAGAGTCGACGATGGAATGAGCTTACCAGAAGAAGCCTGTTAAAAGGGCAAGTAGTGATAAAATTGTTCCTTTCTTTGATGTGACATTTTCTCAGCTGACCGCTTTACCCTTTTGAACAGCAGGATTATCTAGATCGGTTTAACAAACTAGCAGAATTTGAGGTTTTACTCCTAGTTCAGCGTAAACGAACTCAACCAAATAGGGAAGTTAATCGACTAGCTGTTCTCGGCAGTTTATCTCGCAGTCTGAAGAAACGACTTCATGTAACACGTATCAAAAGTATCCTATGTGTTGATCCTGGGGGCCTACTCTCTAAGTCCGTCAACGAGGATACGGGCCCGTCGGAAAATAGTTCGATACTTAAAAGTGAACCCTACTCCCGATTAATTAACTTTTTCGAACGGGCTAAAACATATCGGGAGTAAGGACAACTGTTTAAACGTTTTGTCGTTAATGTTTAGTTCGGGCCCCGGACTAATCTTATGTCCGCAAGTGATACGGAGTAGGAAAAGTCCGTAACTTCGGCCGAAACGATGGACTTCGTGCTCAGAGAGTCAGGACAGAGCCAGGACCGGAGCCATGCGAGGGTTCATCTGAGTGCCCAATTTCATTCAAATACAATTTTTAGGCGTGATCAAGCAACAAACATCCAAACATGTTCACAACATTTATAATATTAGTTCGAAGTAGGACGGGATACAAGAAACTAAATAGTATTCGTGCTCGTAGTTATACCAGAAATATATAATTATATAGTTCCACCTAATGTTAATGTGTGGCCTGAAAACCAATGATAACGACGTAAAAGCCCCAGTTTGGAGCCCCCAAACTGTTGTGTAGTCACGTAGTCTAATGTATGTTAGTTATAACACCTTTCTTTTCTCAAAAGGCTCCATTGTATCCTACATAATGAAGAACTACTTTTAGTAATTGGCGTTTGGGTGAGACTTAGTAATTGAATAAAGATTAGGTTGGAGATTTCAATTAGACGGCACGGTTGGCGCAGTGGTTAAGCGATTGACTGCTGCGCTGCGTGTCGAGGATTCGATTCCCGCACGGAACTACTTTTTGCATGACCTACATGTAGTTGTTTCGGGTATGGCTGTTTGTGTATGTGACTTTAAATGTTTGTAAAAGCACCCACAATACAGGAGAAATTCCTAGTGTAAGGATTTTTTTTTTTTAATATTTTTCATGAAATCGACTATCTTTTGGGACAAGAGTATCTTAGCGTTCTACGTTACTTACTTAACCACATTCTGGTAAAAAATGTAAGAAGGACATGACATTGACTTACAAAGGAGTACCTACCTTAGTAACCTCTATTATCTTCCACCATAGTGTTTATGAATCATGAAATAAACCTGCTTTGGCTTGGTAATTAGTCGTTACAGCAAGGCTGTAATCTAGTTGGTCCTCCTATACAGATCTTATTGTAAGTAAAATAGGAAATGGACCACAACCCAATCTGCCTTCTCCTCTATTAAATGGTCCGCCATTTCCCGGAGCACACGCTCAAATATTAGCCAAAGGCTGTGTAACTAATCGGTGAACAGTATCTACGTGTCGCCGAATATATTCACCAGGCATATATTGAACATCTGTGAAAAGATTATATATATTCGCCATATTCGGTTTCCAACGTAACCCAAAAACTTGGAACGAAAACTTTGGCAACGATATCTGCTTGCTTTTTATTCATAAGACCTGTTTTTCTTCGTGTATTATGCTCAGGGCTTAGTTAGACACCCAAGAATATTTGCCAGACATTTTTTTATCGTAAAATTGCTCAGATATGGCACATTTTTTCTTGCTAAAAGAATTAAGTTAGCCAGTTTAAGGGTGCCTTGTGGGTCTCAAAGTTCAGCTGATGTTCTTTGTTGTTGATAAACTACTTCAATATTATTTATGTTCAGAAGGTTTGGTGGACCGTATCAGTAATTTGAAGTAACTGAACAGAAATTCCTTCGGCTTTACTTACATTTTATTCAGCTGCTGTCGTAGAACCTCGATACGTAGAAATTAATAACGCTAACCGTATTTCGAAGTACTGTAACGTGAACCATTATATTTTCTCCGAAGACAGATCGAAGTCTTATTGTTTCCATGGTTTAGTTATTGTTCTAGCAATGCTATTGATTCTAAGTAGACTAGATTCTTAGATGCGTAAATTAAAACAAGATTATTGTGAAGTATCTTTCAAACAACTCGTAATTAGAATACTTTTCAAGTAGCATTTATTACCAAATCATTAGGTACGTATTTGCTAACAATTTAAAGAGTAAAAGCCTAAATATTTGATCCCTTATTTAGAATTTTGCGGCACTTTCGACCACAATGCCTACTTAATGATATTTCGTCACCGAACGACCCGACAAAGTCACTGCGGACGTTTAGAAGTCAATGAGCAACACGATCGCAGTTTGCGAAGGTGATTAGTGTTTTTTTCTTATTTGAGAAGAAATCTTACTAGTTCTGTGAGATATACGAGAGTCGAGAAACCTAAATGAGATGTGAGAAATAATGATTAGGAAAAGCTCCATAAGATCATACCACCAATTTCTCTTTACGTAATCTTGGTTGGAAGTTTTGTAAGATGCAGAGCACAACAGAGGTATTTCAATTCTTGGAACTTGGAAGTAAGGAACTTAACCACGGTGAACACAGCTGCCTTGCTAGGCAAATGAAAACACAAAAGTTTCGCAATTCTTTACAGCTTAGATCTTAGGAGCGTCTATTAAAAATCACCTTGGTGCAAATGTACGCAGTCGCAGGTAAAGTACCATATGTTCCAGTGATGCAAGCCTAGGTATTCTCGAACGTAGTGTTTGACAATAAAGATTATGATTGCTTGTGTAATTTATGCTTACGGTTGGTGTAATTTGAAGTGGGATAGAAGGTACCCACGCCACAGATTCGACGTTTTATGAGCAGGTGCGCCGCTGTGCCAGTTTTCAATTTGCAAAATGTTCTGCGAAAAATTTAAAGCTAAAGTTTTGAATTTTGTGGACTGTGGTGGGCGGAAGTTTAACGACTTGTTTCTAAAGAACGAGGTTAAAAACCCTGCTCAGCTCATCATAATAAGCTCATCATGGCTAACACTGACCTACAATAATATGTAGAAAATTTGTGAAGAAAACTAAATGGTGTATTCGCCGCCACATTTATCAATGATCGTTTCCTCTGTAAATGAGAAGAGGAGATTCCCTTTAGTTTAACAATAACTGACTGACATTATTATGGAAGTTTCTTGCAACTCAAAACAGCAACGTCAAATACCATTATTCAGTGAAGTAAATTAATAAATCTGAAAGGGCAAGCAACAAGTTGTGGTCGTAATGCAAACCTCTTTTGATTCGGTACTGAACGATGGACCGTTTCCCAACCAGAACAATGAGCTAGCTTTCAGAGAAAACACGCCAACAATGCTGAACAATTTTTCTTTGAGCTCCGCTGTTGCTCGAGCAGTAAAAAATATGTTGATAAGGTAATAAGCAAGCGCATGTCCTTATACAGCGGCTTGCTGTATAAAATATTGTAGGTATTATGATGTCAATGGAAGACGTTTGTTTTTGGTCTTTCAGGGAGGGTTTATTATTGGCGGTAGACGTCATACAGCGGAGATAATGCGCGCACTCGATCTTCAACGCACTGCTTAGCACCTAGAGTTGGAAATCAAACAGTGTGCTTTTTCGGCGCTCTGGGATGCACTCTGTTGGATTCACAATTCTCGGTTCAACACCGAGAATTGAAAATCCAGTGCTCGATAAAATCCCGCCGCGGTATTTTCACGTCCGTGCGAACGTGGTCGTAGTGATACTTGCACTATTTAGGTAGTCCTTATGTTTAGGTATTCCATTTCCCATTACTGCATGACTACACCTAAGACGAGTTTTGTATTTGTTATCCGTGTTTGTAGCAACACAATGTTCCTCAAATAAGCTTCACTTCCATTTTCCCCTTTTCCACAGAAGTCCTCAGTAACAAAAACTTTTATACAAATGCTCATATTTCTTCAGTTTTCCCCTTTACAAATGCTTACAATGCAAATATAATTATTTGTCACTCGGATAGCCGGATCTTTCCCTTTCAATATTTATTCATGAGCACGCGCGGCTTAGTTTATTGTTTTAGAATTATCTTCGAGAGATTGTGTGAAGTAGTTACATCGATAACTATGGGCAAATTATTGAATTTATTATTGCGTGATGGATTAGAGACGTTTATGGGAGATTGGCCAGAGAAGGCAATACCCCATGAAGTGGGGAAAGCTTAATAGGAGAGATCTTTGCCCAGGATTGGGACAACAAAGGCTGAAAATAATTAGATATAATTATTTCATTATGGTTACAGAAATACTCAACAAAATAAGTGTCGGCAACAAGGCCCTATCTGTGCACAAAGGCACAAGTAAGTAGCGGGAGGCCCGCTATGCCAGATGTAAATTAAGATTATGTAACAACAATTTTAAGGATAAATAGTAAAAATGTGTAAAATAAAGGCTCCAAAGATTTCGGCTTAGCGAAAACTAACAAGTAAAATGGGTTCAAAATACGTGAACCTCTATAAAGTAATGGAATGGCCGGACAATTTAAAAGGGGTGCCGTTCGCCAGTAAATCGTCAGTCCGACCACAGCCGTTGAAGAGGCAACCACTGGGTACAGAAGCCGAAATCTATGGACAACTATCAAGAAAGAATCATGAAAATTGTGTTTTAATTCATGGCCTCTTCGCATCCAGTCTCTCCCCGAGGTCCTTGTGGTTTGTACCCCACTACGTACATTCAAGGGTGCGTGGTGTCGTGAGTCGCCAGCAGAGTCACTTGACTCAGCTGCTCAGGTAGTAAGGAACATACGTCAAAAAAGTTGGGAGATTGTCCCAGGACGACTGCGGGTACTGGACGTGCCCCTGCCGTCCGCTACAATAAGAATGAAAATAAACAAGAAGTTAGGTACGAAATTACCCATCTGTCTGCTAACCTTAGTGATGATGACCACTTATATAGACAGGTATCTAGGTATATTTTTATAGGTGGCGATCTGTAGTTTCTGCCTACCCCCAGGAGAAGAAGGAAGGCCATAATTATGTATGTCTATTTATTTAAAAAGACAACATAACAATCAATTACAAGAAATAGGGCCAACGTTTTCACCTCTGGGATACGCAAATTCCCCGAAAAGCTATCATTAAAAGAAGAAATATTTCTGGGACCTACTGCTGCGCAAATATGAACTTTAAAACTAATAATAAAGGTAAAAGGTAACATCAAATATCATGTGAGACTACCCGTTGCGCACTGTCATTATAGGAATCGATAAAAGCGTAGGTACGTGCCATTAAAACTGATCGCTCAAGTAAAATGGAATTGGAAACTTCTATGCAAATATCCGAGGAAGATTCCTTCGGAATGACTTTAGGGGAGGAGCTCATTACTGCTTCAGCTAGGAATTAATCAAGGCACTTTGATTACACAAACATGACCAAGATATTATTAGGCAAGATTAAAACTGATCTCATTTATAATAAAATAGTAACGAAGAAATTGTGTCCGTTCGTCTGGGTGTATGTTCCGGATTGGCCCAAAACGGCTTAACGGATGAAATTTGGCACACAAATACTTTATAACCTGGATTAACACTTAAGGTACTTTTAATTCCGGTAGTACGTTCCCGTAAGATTTTTTCCGACATCTACGCAAAAGTAATTTCAAATTGGTTTGACAAAGAGCTAAAAAAGAGCATGGTATTTATATCGTAGACTTTAAAACGTCAACGTCCTATCTAACACACCATTAACATAACTTGCTACATTAATTAAGGATCTAGTGTTAAAGCCTTAAAGGTCTTTTAAGGCCTAATGAGACCAGCCAGTGCTTAAGCACTGAACTATTAAAAAAAAAAGAACAACACGAAAGTAGTCATTAAGTTAGTGGCGGGAATGCTCTCAGTTTTATTGTCAGCAGTTAAATTTAAGACACAGTCAAATGTTCCCTCAGTTTTGTTCTCTTTACCCCGTGGTTTAATCTCGAGGCTTTAATCGCTTTTTAAACTTAGATTAAACGGCTAAAGGACAAATTATAACAGCCCAAAACTTTGGTGTTCCAGGTCGTTGCCGGCATTTTGGGCCAAGTTGTGGTTTCTTTGGCACGTGCAAGAGATAGTAGAAAGTCTTGAGTCATTGACATCATTCCGAAATTTCCTTTGCACTGTCGTGGTTATGTAACAATAAAACTTAGATGAGACGAACTTGGGGTTTTCCTTATTTTGTTGATGACCTTTAGTTAAAATTTGATAGATTTTTGATGATGTATTAAGAAGATTTAAGGCCAAACAAGGTAATAGGATAAAATATTTACCAGTTCTGTCGAGTTTTAAACGAACCATGAACCTATATCCTCGCAAGTCCTTGCCATGAAAACAGCAAAAAGACTTAACCACTCAGTTTTGTGATGCCATCTCAGTAAAACAACAATGGACTTAAAAGCCGTTAATGACTTAATGGATGGAGGCTGCATGACCTAAAGCCAGGCAGTGTTTTGTGCCGCAGCCTCCCAACACGTTGTCACTTTGGGCACTCTGCCAAAATGCTCGCTGCAAACTCCCATATTGTCTTTTGGCAAGGTAGGTAGCTTTTAAACATTAAAAAACCAATTTTAGGAAGGAGGAACTAATTGTACTTTTTTATATTTTTAAAGCTGTTACAACAGTTCAAGCTGTGTAAATCAAAATAGAGTGGCTGCTTGCTAAATTATTTGTTTGTTTTAGTCTGAGTACGAAAGAGATAAATATGAGAATGTTTGTGAAAGAAAACATAAGTAATGATACCTTTACTCAGACAAATAGCATTATCCTTTGTGATTTTAATATTTATGGTCGTCTCGATTTGCTCGACAATCAAGGACAACGTTGGCGTAATTTGAGTAGCTATGATGTGATTACTAGCAATCTTGCTATAGAAATGTTACTAGTCTCAATATTGATTATGGACATGTATATAACGCAAAAATCAAACTGTCGCCTATAATAACTGAAGCTACAAATAAACCCGAAGGACAGACAGACCCATGGAGACGATTCAGAAGGCGTACCAAGGGCAAAGAAGGTATGACGCACGAAGTATGCCAATCTGATATTACAGCAGCCAAATAAATTTTATTGGGCTCACTGTACCGAATAAATATTGGCCCAAGTATGTTTGGGGGACACCTTAGTGACGTAGGTTGAAGAAAAAAGGTTCTTTGATAAACATGTTGTTGAACCTTGTGTCCTTGTGGATGTAGGATGAATACCAATGGGTTAGAATAAATTTCCTTGGTTTTTAGTAAGGATGCGGGCTGAATGATAAATGGATTAGTTCTGAGGAGAAGTGGAGGACAGGAATTGATCGGTTTAGAGGTTGGCGGTAATGTAATAGGAGCATATCTAGGCAATATAATTATCTTGTCAAAATTAAAACAAACGGTAAAAGATAATGAAATAATGACAATTCACGCATAGTTGTTTTTTTTTTTTTGTAAGTTATTATTTATGATTTTCGTGTTTCTTTATATTTGTCTCTACCATTTCTTCTCCTTGTAGCGTTATGAGGACACATTATTTCCTCTAAGTGGAACTCACTATCCTGTTAAGAGGGCTATCACAATTTTTCTTGTATTTGAGTGTTTGAAAAGTCACACACTTAAATACTCGTACAAGAAAAAATGTGATATTTATTTAGAACACACCCGAGAGAAATAATCAAACTTTCTCGGGCATATAAACTGAGAGTTTTGATGTGTGATTATGGTTTAGATATGGCCATAAAATTAAAAAAAAAATATGCCCGAGAAAGTTTGATTATTTCTCTCGGGAATGTTCTAAATAAATATCACATTTTTTCTTGTATTTAAGTGTGTGACTTTTGTTTTTGAGTGTTTGAAGAGTCACACACTCAAATACAAAAAAAAATGTGATAGCCCTCTTAAGCTTTTAAATTATTTATTTGTACCGTGTTCGTTAATCATTAGTACTTGTAGCTTTAAAATTCCTCAGCAGTAGCTCCTACCATTGCATCTGTTACACATTTTAGATCTTTAGTGTTGTAATGAGCCGTAGATAATGCATTAATGTTGGCATCATTAATATTCAGCGAGGACGGTGTTACAATGCTAGCGCAACAAATCAGTAATTTGTCAGTATTGAAGTAGATTGATTTATTAGTCTTATTTAAGGCCAAGTTTAAGATTTCTTATTTATTTGGACCAACTTTTTAGTGAGATAATCATAGATTCGAATCTACATTAAGGATCATTGTTTTAGATAAGTCAGTCTTGATCGATTCGAGTCATGATCGGTTTCAAATCTCTATCTTTACATGCATATTTTACGTTGTTGCAAAAATGCCAGAGGCGACCATTAAATCCGTATCTATTTTGAGAGCTACGATAACTTGTAGGTGTAACAGTTTGTTAGATTCAGTCTGAAAATGTTTTTTGTAACAACCAAAATCTAATTGTTTGATTTAGAAGTTGGCAGTGACCGCCATTTCTACGAGTAGAAAAGAAAAATGTGTTCTAAATCTGCAGTGTTTCACGCTGTAGTGTTTACAAAGCAGTGATGTGCATAGTGATGGAAGTTGCCAATACACGAGACTCCGACTACTTCCTAGTACTCCTGTGAGACGATTAGATAAAATTGAGCGAGCCTTATTGCCCGTAAACTACCTACACCATCAATCCAAGCACATACCGATTGGCGTTGCAGTTAACGTAGTAAAATGGCTCCTATTTTAAAACAAAATGGCGGATTGATGTAAGAAATGGAGGTAGCAACGCTCTCGGATTGCGTTCGGGAGAGAATAGTGGATGGAAGCTATTTGGTTCTACACGAGGGAGAGATATGTGGGTAGTTATGGATATGAAACGGGTTGTGTAGATCAAATGGGTGCTTTGAAGATTTTGTTCATGGATTGTGCATTTATTAGATACTTTAATGCAACCTTATAATACGAGAATAAAGTTGAAAATACCTTCAATATAAGAAGATTATTGTTTCGTTCGGCCATGAAGAATTTCAAGAAAAATTATGTAGATTGTAGGTGAATGCCACTAATGATGATCAACTTTATGAATATAATTAACTTTATTTAACAATTCAGACTTCATCAATTCACTAGGAAAAAGGGCTATTAAGTATCTTTGTTATGACTTACAATAGAGAGAGATATTTCCTATTTTAACGCAAAATAATGGACGGTTCTGCGTCCAACATTTTAATGAAAGCAAATAATTTCGTCGCTGCTGCCCAGGTAATCAATTTATTTAGGCTCTACGTTAATTAAAATCGTGTTTCATTCATACAATGCAATACGAATAGTAAACGAAATAAACAATTAATGCAAACCATGTAATTGAGTTCGAACGTTAACAGAATTTAACTAATGAAGTATCGAAATGTATTTTGGTGTCGAGAGATATTTCTCATTGGTCGTTTGGTTCTGTCCAGTTCTGGCTAAGGATCTCCGTGCCTACTGTGTTTCAAGAGATTAGAATTAGAATTACGTTTATTGTCTCCAGTATTACAGCTAGTACTATTAGTACATACACAAAACTATAATACCGGAAGCAAAAGGTTCAAGCGTCAGCATTATGCTTAGGTTCCCTAGTGGGTTGCTAAGCGCTGGTTTTCAGCTTGAACCCTTGACTCCTGTTTACAAAAAAGGAAAAAAAAGAATAAAAAAACAGTACGACTCTGCAACAATGGTTTAAAATTATAGTTATTTCAATGATCATACATTAACACTATTTATTTAGTAATAAGGTTATTTTTTTTACAGTTTGTGGACACGAACTGGTCATTTAAAACGAAAAAAAAAAAAAAAAAAATTAATACCCAGATACAAACTGAACTATAATGGGCATCTTGGTCATCATCAAAAGCTTGGTGCCATTTTTTTGACAGATGAAATATCAAATGCTCATTATTAATAACATTAGGAAACACCCAAATGAAAGCCTAAATGCACTGTTGGTTTCAACTCTCGGCGCTGAGCCGAGCGTTGGAAATTAGAATTAGACATTTATAGAGGCATTTGTTTAGGTGTCACCTCGTGTTAGTGAAAACGGGCATAAGGATTGGTCCACCAATCTGCATGCAATCACCAATGAGTTTGTGACACGATATTTTCTACTTCGCTACCGACTCTCAAAATATTCATTAATGACTCATCACTAATTATGTAAACTAATAATATAAATAAGAGACGCCAAAAAAGCAACGATTTCATATAATTTGTTTAGAAAACCAAAAGGAAAACAAACAAAATGACCGAATAGCCATTTAACCAAGAATATAAAAGTTTATTCAAAGATTTCACCTTTTAGGTTCTGACTTGCAATCCTATCTAGAATAAAAAAGTATTCGGAACTTGCAACTCAAATAAAAACGATTGGTTCCAAATACCCCGCTTTATTTGAACTAACGGATAGCACAAATTAAACAAGATAAACCATTACCCATTTTATACTTTTACTGTTTGTAATAGGGTGGATTACCGAGTGGCAAATTACAGTCAAAGTTTTGAAACACTCGAACAGTCCAAATATTGATATTACCACGTACATGGTAACATTATGAGCAGTCGACATTGTTTAGTTTGGTGGATACCATTCAACTTGATTTTGGTATACAATGAATGAGGTTAATGACTTTTAAGTTATTTACGTCATCGATTTAAAGAAGTTATGGAAGTTATAATAATTATAACCATATTTAGCGAGTGGGTTGATGGTTATGGAGTAGTTTGATATCACCATCAACGTTTTAAAGAATCGGGGAGTTTTTATATTAAATTTACATGGAGATTTATAGCACAAAGCGTCCGTAAACCAAACCACCCTTCCAAAAATTATTATTCCTGCAAAAATATAATTAAATTGTCGTTTAAAATGCAAATTATCCATCATACTTCTTTAAAACTTAAAAATATTTATGAAAATCTTATGGAAAACAACTTAGCTGTAAGTACTTGAGTAATTACGAAATGTAAATTTGTGCGATTAAGTTATTTTCATTCCTTAGAACTCACTCATTTCGTCACGATTCTTCTTTAATTACAGAAAAACTAAGTCTGTTTTGTTTCTGTAGACCAACTCGTTTATAACAGAGTAGGTATGTTAAACTATGTTATTATGTTCAACTCTAAACTCGCTACATTCAATGAACTGGAGTGAATGAGCTTTATTTTTTTTGGATAATTTTTTTGGTAATAAAGTTTTTAATTTTCATTTTTTAGCTAAGGTACCTACTCCACACAAATTAGTATACCTTCACTTGCTAAGTAAATAACTATAACAGGAACTCATTATAACATCATCAACATACACTAAGTGGAAAGTGTACGTATTATTGAAGCTAACTCAAAAACCAGTCATCAGAACTTAACCAAATTTATATGGGCCTACCCTATAATTACAGCCTTTAAAATTTCCAGAATTTTTTAAATCGCTTTATATATGACTGAGTTCTGGGGTAAAAACACAAAAAAAATAAGCGATTTGAGAACCTCCTCCTTTTTTTGA
Organism: Brachylomia viminalis; assembly: GCA_937001585.2. Lineage (NCBI taxonomy): Eukaryota > Metazoa > Arthropoda > Insecta > Lepidoptera > Noctuidae > Brachylomia > Brachylomia viminalis. The sequence goes on from OW443299.2 coordinate 21,685,013, forward strand.
AGTCGGATAAAAAGAAAAAGGTGGTATATGGTGGCACCACCTTTGAATATAAACAGAACAGATTTAGCACAGGCATCGTCGTTCCAACTAAAATGAGCTTAAAGGTACTTTATTAAAGAATTATATAGATATTATCAAGATATAGGTATTCAATGTTCATGCATGTTGTAAGAATCCTTAAAACTTTTCGCTCCTTTATCAATGTTACGTCATTACAAAAGGGGACGGTTTTAAACGTTCTATTAATTCCGCCACCATGATTGAGGTTTAAATACAAAGGGACTTTTTATTGAAGTTAAGAATACACAAACACTTGCGTGCAAAAAAATTGATCCACCCCGTTCTCTTCGATTTGAAACAAGATAATTTATTGTGGACTAAAATTTTCCTGAATGTATGTAGATTACGTCTGTCAAAAAAATTGCCAAACAGATTCATTCGTTATTGAGAAAATAGCGAGCTTAAAAAACATATGGGTCGAATATAGAGATCCTCCTTTTTTTTGTCGGTTAAAAATGTAAGTGAAATGATCAATAATCGAACAGCAATAAACAAAACTAAGGTTTTGTCAACTTCACTCACAGAAAAAAGTCACGCAGTTTATCCAAGCATTAGTGAGTTATGAGGACATCTGAAGATTCGAATCGACCTTGTCAAGAATATAATATTGCTTTTATCAAAGTATGGTATGCGTAAATAAACTTTATCTTACCCTCCTTCACCCAATATTAAATAATTAAAATGTACATTGTCATTTTTCTGATATTGTCTCTTAATAAGAGAGCATGGGGGGTTGGTAATTTTTTTTGCACGGAAGTGTATTATAAATTGAAGTCCCTTTTCGTGTTCGTCTGTGTGACAACGTTGTTATTTTAAACTAAACAACGGATTTTGATGCGGTTTTCGCTACCAAGTAGAGAATTAATTCCGGAAGGTGTATGTGTATGAGACATTGATATTAAACTTACTTAAGATAAAGAAATCTCGAGGTTTTGTCAAGTCATACAAACCGTGCGAAGCAGCGGCTGATCGCTAGTAATGTATAACGTAAAACACCCGGTTCAAGTTTCTCTGAATTTTTAATAAACAAGATGACGTTATAAAGCCTGATCATTATTATTGCACAAGATTTTCATAAGCAAAAAGAGGACGTCATTCGAGGACAGTAACACAATACACGAAAACGACGACATTTAATTTACTGCTTCAAAGCTCGGAGCACACTAAAGGCTAAATTGAGATTTCCGTTCGATATTTGACACCCACATAAGGCTGCTTTACATTTGATAGTTATTCATAGCTCGCCTCCGCGACTGCTCATGAATATGTGTTGCACAAAATGACAATGTACAAAGCAATCGTTTGGACATAAGATATTAATATTCTGAAGACCATAAAAAGTTTTGTTGGTAATAATGAAGATGGAGGTCCACCTAATAATAAGTATATACTTACCTACTAGAAGATACAATCACCAAAAAGTGTAAATTTGAGTTGTGTAATAGTGGCAATTCAGCTCCAATTATAATTCAGGCATAAGGAACGAAATAATTTAGATTTAAGTACAAATAAATAATTAATATGAGCAAGGATACCGATTTTATTGAATCAAGAAATGTTTAGGCAATATTAAATGAACTTGATGAGTATCTGAACGTAAGACAGAATATATTTAATCCACAATAAATGATAATACATGTATGTACAAGCCAGATACGAAAGAAAATCTATTTTAAAACCTATAATCGGATTTTACAAATGAGTATTATTCAAATTTGATCCATTTCGCAAACAAAATTATTCTTCAAACTAACTTTTTTTACGATTGCTCAAATTAGATAATGAAGAGTCGAATTTTAGGTAGGTAGGTACAAATATGAAATATTGCCTTATGTGATTTGCATTTGAATATACGTGAGTTCTAAATAAGGACTTATATTTCAATGACAATCGAAGGAAAATTGAACCCAACCTTTCTTACACAATACGAGAATACAATATAAGACAAGTAGGTACTTTTCAACACAATTGAAATTGAAAACTAGTCTAGATAGACATGAAAATTAGACGACTTTTCGACGGTTTAGCATATTATCTCCGTATGTATCGAAAGGCATTGTCTACAAGAAATATTAGTTTGTGGTGAAGCCTTGGCACCATTTTGCAGAACTGACAAACCACACTTAAATTCATTTTCATGTTCGGCTTGCAATTTTGGATTACTTAATTTAACGTTTAGTACTTAAAATAATTAATACAGCTTCTTAAAATGACAAGTTGTCCATTTATACTTGATAAATGTGTAATACGATATGTATAAATGGATATTTGTCTCCATGGATATATTTGATTTAGAAATAACAAGGTCACTTTCAACGTTTCTTAGTGTATTCGAAGAATTGATTTGATATTGATACGACAGGTTGGAAATGAATGAAATGATGTATGTATAAGGTAAACCCAAACCGCCTCTTCAAACGGCTCTTACAACAGGAAAACTAATACAGAAAAAAATCAAAACATTCAAGGAAACATTTCAATCTTCAGGTTTTAATATCATTATAAGTCAACGAAGGGACTTGAAAAGTCGTTACGTCTATTTTAAGATTTTTCGCGGGCGTACTTTGTGGAGCTGAGAAGGCTCTTAAGTCCCTAAGTGGTATTAAAGAGCTATACAGAATTAAACGACCTCTGAATTTTGAATTTGACTCAGATCCCTTTAGTGAAGTGTCTTTCTTGCCAGTGAAATTTTGGTTGAAACGTCTCCGAATGAATAGGCTGATATTTTTATTGCTGGAATTTCTTGACTTCTATTTGTTATTCACATATTTGAAAAATTATCGAGTAAGCTCAACGACCTACACAGACAAACAGTTACAACAGCCAAGGTTCTATAAATAATATTGATGAATCCAATCCTAGAGCAGATGTGAATTTATTCTCCAATTATTGTAGTACATCATCCCGAGATATCCTCGGGGTAGCACTAGATCAAAGCAATGCCAACGGTGAACCGAACGAGTCCAATAATATCAGAATGCAAAATGTCATTGAAACGGGTTCCGAACGCTTCGGGTTTATCCTCTGCTTTCTTAATTGAAATGTCAAGATGATTGCCAGTGGATATGTGATTATTATTCGCTACCGGTTTCGCCCTAGAGCTAGTGGAAATTGTTTTTTGGAATACCGTCTTGGCTGACAGATTTAATCTGGATCATGAATGTGCTTTGTTTTACAAATGTTAGGAATGATTGTTGTTTTTTTTTTGTGGATTCTTCCTCTATCACATTGAGACCATCAAATTGCGATTACGTAAACACATGTACTGATAACTGTTACTCTTTGCCAAGATGACACAGTAATCAATGTTGTGGAAGAATGACGAATTAAAGGAAACATACACAGTTAACAAAATCACAGCTATTAAGGATAGTGTTAGCGATGCATATTATGTATGTGAAAGAGCACATTAAAGGAAATGAAGCGTTAAATGCTGTTAGTAAAAGTAACGCAAAGGAAGCACACAGAAATTCGTGCAGACGTCAAGACTGTGGTTGCATTTATATGTAAAGAACCTAAAGAATGTGGATGCAATGCTATGATATGGTTGAAGGTAAATAAGTCGGAAATCCGGAATCGATCAATTTACTTCTATTATCTTGTATTACTGAATTATATTTTTGTAACACGACCACAATAACAATTTGAAATTTCCACGACCAAGACAAAAGATTTATGAAGACAATAATTCACAGTTTTGTAACGTTACAATTGGACCAGTATAAAATATTAGAATTTCCCCACTGTGTCGGATTACTTAGAATTATGGACCTAGTCTGATAGTGACTGCTGATAGGGTTTATTGGCCCTAAAGTGGAACCTCGTAAAACTAATTTAATTTTGGACTGGACTTAGAAGATATTTATTCTGGATAACATTGTAAAGATGGCTCTAAGATAGTAATGGTTTATGTTTCGGTTCGTGATAGAACAAGTTATATAATGTTTTTATTAAATCTGATAAAGTCTGTTTCGCTACGTCTATATTGATTGTTCTGTTTTTACTTGTTTGTTGGCACTTTGCAGATAGTTGCACAGCTGTGGCAGTGTTCATTTGAGAATTGTTTCTGTTTTTTTTTATTACAGTTGAGTTTTCAATTAGACAAATGGAATTTGAATATTTTCCGATGGAAATATTGGAGCAGGGAATAAAAATAAAAAACTTTGCTAAAAGTGATACATTTGATATGGTTCCCAAATTCCCTCTAATTGTTAGTTACATATTGTATGTTTAATTTATTATCACATCCCATATAAAACTAGAATTATGTCATTAGGATTACTAACCAACAACTACTCACTAATCAACACGGCCTCAACAATGACGTTATACTCATTACAGTGAGTAAATAATGATTCATTGTTTTTCATCAAAATCGTGCATCCGGCTTATGCACCACAATTTAGTGTAAAATGATTCGTTGATGCTTCTAAATTAATTATGAGTAAGAAATCTTGGATGAGTTTGAAACTAAGTTCAGTGAACGTGCAAATAATAAAATGTTTAATATGGGCGCACGCAGCTCTGTTGCATATTGAGATGTTTTTGCCTTGTCTTCATTCAAATAATTCAAGTCCAAAATTCAAATAAGGAATTATAATTATTGCTTATACTTTGGGAAGACCAACGTACGATGAAATGGGATCCGCGTAAGAACATCTAAACTAACAATACACTTAAAAAAATCAAGAGAATCGAGATATCTCATTATCATTGTATAAGTCATTTTTATCCCGGAAAAGATAGGGATAAGACCTAGGCATAAAACTATGACACATTCTATCGCCATCGTCCCAAAATCTCATAAACATTATTGTATTACGACATGTTACAGCAATATATTGTCACTGTTATTTCAGCCATAAGTGTTATAAAAATGGCGAATAAACGAGATAACATTGTTACGAACGTAAACTTAAAAAGTTACGTCTTACAACATGTCGTAAAGTTGACTCGTTTTTAGTCAGATTTTGATGATCATGATAATCTTCGTCCAGATATATTTTGTTTTGATCGTCGTGATTATCATAATTTACAGTTTTATCGTCATCTAGTTTATCTTTGAGTGCTGGTTTTAGTTTTACGTGAAGTTTATTATTAGGCTTTAAGCTGAGCTGTCTAATCTACTTACCTAATGACGTTAAAATTAATTCAGAGAGATATTCTGATCTTTGCGTTATGCTCGTGAACGGGTGCTGCTTGTGGTGACAAGTCATCTTGCTGACTATGGTTTTGTTATTGTTATCTTATTAGTAATTATATGTTTCTTTATTTTACTTCGTACTTAGGTCCTAGTTTATCATTTGTGACTGCAAGTTACAGCTACATATATAAACATAATGCAGCATTACATATGTAAGCGGGCACGCCCTTTATGCCTGGAGGCTTTTTATTATGTATTAAGTTCTCTTTACGTTTTTATTATTTATTTCTGCTTGAGTATAGTTTTCAATATTGGCGTGTGCTAGCTGACATATGGCAAATAAGTTTAATGTTATTGTGTTTCGTAATGTTAATTACTTATTACTGTATAGAATCTAGTTCTTCTAACTGAACAGACAGCAGTGCTGCCGGGGAGTTTGTTCCGCCACTTCTTGTTCGCAGCTAAAGCACTAGGAAGTGGTGAAGGGCGGGCGTTTTGGGGGTACTGTCTTATGTGATTTTGACGTTCAAGAAGTGCTGATTCTCAGCCTAGTTTGAATAAATGACTTTTGATTTGATTTGTAACATGAAGAGAATTCATACTGTCTTTAGTAATAGAATTCTGAGTCATTTCTGACTCAGAGAGCCCTCGAATCATGTTAAATTTTCCAGTAGGTATATTTCCTAACCTAACCTAACCTTATACCTATATTACTGAAAGGGAAGGAGCATTCATATTGATCATCCGACCATGTGTCCTAAACGAAAGCGATTGTCGCGCGAATACGCGATCGTTAACTTGAATTAAGACGTAAGTACTCCTACGTGATTTGATTGACCACGCGAGTATGTTACATATATAATTATCCACATAAAAGAGCGCGACGATTACTTTCGGTTAGGACGCGGAGTGCGTTCTTCAATGTGCTTGTACGCAGATTTGTAAGGCCACCATTCCATACCAAATCATACATATCTATTGAAAATGTATTGACAACAGCTAAAGCGCGGTCACTGTCGGACTGCATATAAAAGAAAGAGAAGCGCGATCACACAAAACTGGTAATCTATTGCAAAATATGAAGCAATTCTCTATTTCCAAAAAATCTATTGATTGGACTAAATAATGAAAACATTATCACGTTAATATGTTGCTTGGAGAACAATCTGAAAAAAATACAGAATGATTGCATGTATAATAGTATGGTTTTTAAACGTTAAAATATTTTTTTAGAGGTATCTTCGTGACTTTTTTCTATGGTACCAAATTAGTTGTATTATGGTACCAAATTAGTTGTATTCAACACACTGTCTAACTAGCATATATCCTGAAGAATACCATATATTTTTCTGATTTTGTTTACTGCAGTGGATCATATACTTTTTTAGCCATTATAAAACTTGCGTTTAGGTCATGTAGTCCCCTTAAGTTAAGACTGTAACTGTTGAAGTGCGATGATCGAATATCCAATGCCAATGCAAATAAGTTGGCCATCATAACTTGACCTATTACGGTGGCGTTGCATACAAACACTATTAAGACAAATTCCGATCATCTTGTAGTTCTCTTTTTTACCGGGTGTCGAGATACACTGGTTTGGTGGTCGTGACTTCCAATGAGGAAAGTGACGCCGTAATTTTAATAAAAAACCTTTATAGAGATGGCTTTGAGTTCATACTTATTTATATTTTATAGGTAGGTACAGTTTATTACAATGGTTACGATATTGTTATGCTGTAATTTGTTTGTTTTTCTATGAATTATCTATACATTTGTGATAATTCGTGGATTTCTGGTGGTATTTCATGAACTGATTCCAGAACTTTTCGTATTAGGTATTCATCAACCTCACATGTCATCCAAGTTATCAAGGATGTATTAAGAGGCAATACAAAAAAAAAGCAGAAATGTTTAATGGTTTCAGGAAATTCTAAGCAAGCAAGAAAAGATACCAAACTCTACAAGAAATAAAGTCGGAACAAGTTATAAACTTAGTAACGAATACATTTATTTCCTCAAAATATGACTGTCGAAGGCGGTAGTAGCTAAGCCGCCCAAACGCGCCCGCGCTGAGAGTTCGCGGGAATGAGCGACTTGATGTTAGCCCGGATAAGATAAAATAAGTTGCTAACAAGTTACTAAGTTAGCCCTATTATTAGGTCTAGGTATTGCATTATGGAACAGTAATAGGGAACCTGTTTTCCTAGACTGGTGACGCAATACGAATAATAAAACAGTAGGTTGAATTTGGACAAGATTTTAACGGTTGATTAAAATTATTGTTAATGTTCCGTGAGACTGTTTTAGGAAGTAAATATTAATTGCTAAATACTGATAAGATAGTGTTGTCATGAATGAATTAATCATTTCATAAGGTCTATTTTATTACCGGAACATTAAACATATTTTATTATATTTCTCAAACTCAAAGCATTTATTTCAATGAAACCAATTACAGGCATTTTTGTAAGTCAGTCACAAAGATGAAGCTAGTTGCCCATTCCGAAGCGTAGTAGGTTCCCTAAAGAGAAGACCGGGCAAGAAATTCCATGGTCACTCTTTTAAATTAAAATATTGTTATCAAATATTAGTTACATCATTCATATTGAAATCATACATGTGAGAACGATGCGATTTCATCTGTTAATCACCCATGTCTTATAAAAAACCCCTTAAAACATCTTTGAGGATAGTAAATGTTAATTAATATCACTTGATTTAGAGCTTAGGTCATCAGGGAAAGCCCTAACACCAACAACTGATGATATAACCGTAATTTTCCACATACAAGATGAAGTAATTTTCCTATCATACGTATTAAGTACAACAAAACTTGCACTATGCAGAATCCGTGACATGCAAAATAGGTATATGTGAATATTGAAGAGGTTTGCATCACAAGTATATAGAGATTTACCTTCTTATATACTTATTTATATCAATGACATAGAGCTGAATTGAGTGGCGATGAAAACCTCTAAGTGACTGTAAAAAGTTTTTTGTATTCATCAGTATAGTTAAGTATAATGGCAGTAAAAATAATCTTAAGTTTTCTTTTTTTGTTTAATAATTTTATTTTAATGATAATAAATAAACTTAATTCTAAACACGCCAAACTTTTACGTTTGATGGCGAGAGAATAACGAGTAAAGAATATCGTTTTGCTATTCATATTTATTTTGTAATTTTTTGAAGACATGTTAATATTAATTACTAGCTGCACGCCGCGGTTTCACGCGTATAAGTCTCGATCCCGTGAGAATATCGGGATATAAAGTATCCTGTGTCCTAATCAAGGTCATGGTTTACTCATCTGCCAAATTTCATCCAAATGCGTTCAGCCGTTTCAGCGTGAAAGCATAACAAACAAACATACAAAAAAAATCTAATCATTTCTCTTTATAATTAGATAAGCTATCAAAACATATATTATGCACGGACTTAACAGAGGTGCCCTGTTTAAATAATTAATTTTAAAATGACTAGAGTTTGACAATAAAATAAGAGGAAACAATAAACATTAAACACACAAGAATGTGACGATAACGATGAGGATGAGGTTGAATACGAAGAACTTGAACCAAAACATAAAAAGCGCCGTTGCGCTTTTTATGTTTTGGTTCAAGTTCTCCCCGCCAAGAGCCTTCTCTTATCAAGCCAGTTCCTTCCAACCAAAGCAAACCGTAGCAAAAGTGCTGCGCATTTGCCAGAATATGTTACAAGACAATGGCGCTGCACATACAACGGTTGTGACAAAAAGACTACCGTATTTTGTAAAAAATGCGATATTTATCAACGTTTTACGTCTAATCGTGGCTGTTTAAGAGGACTAAGTATCACAATATTTCTTGTATTTGAGTGTTTGAAGAGTCACACACTCAAATACAAGAAAAAAAAATGATATTTATTTAGAGCACTCCCGAGAGAAATAATCAAGTTTTCTCTCAGGCATTTTTTTTTTTAATTTTGTAGCTATCACTTTTGATTATTTCTCTCGGGAGTGCTCTAAATAAATATCAATTTTTTTCTTGTATTTGAGTATGTGACTCAAAATTGTGATAGCCCTCCTAACAAATCTTCATGAAGACTGTTAAATAAAGCTTTTATAAAACTTTGATATAAGAATAACTGATTGATCTCTAATGTTCATACTATTGAATTACTGTAAGTTTGTACGTTTAAGTTTAGTATTTTTGAGAATATGTTTAGAAGAAACTTTAATTTTTGATGATATTGAAGTATTCAATAAAAACTAATGAATTACATACTTGAACTCTATTATTTGATGCCCATATCTCCTCATTATGCCATAAATCTAAGACAGATGTATGTTATGTCCTTTATAAATCACATGTTAGTTTAGTTCCCTTGTACTTTGTATAAGACATAGTTTAAGACCAGTTTCCTGATTCATGGTTCATGAAATCATGATTTTTATTTTTATTTTTTTCATACTCAGTAATAATCTAACAGTGCAATACGAGAGTTTCAGTAAGAAAAAAAAAACACTGGACGTGAAGCCGAACATAGTCTGAATGACACCAAATGGAGCAACATTACAAACGATGCCTCATCCCTTGTCTTGCTGTTAGGTCGCGTTCCCACTATGTCGTAACGACTAATTTATCGTTCGACGACTGTCGTCTCTACCTGTTCCCATTATAACGATTGTTTGTCGTCAACATTTTTTATCGTTTAGCGACTGTCGTATCTAGCTGTTCCCATTGGATCGCGACGACATTTTATCGTTTCCCGGCAGTCGCTTTGTCGTTTACACATCATCAGCAAGGGGAGAGAGAGCGAGAGGGAAGGGAAAACACGTGTTCGTCTACATAGAGTTGCCGTCCACGATTTTTTATCGTTTTACGACAGTAAATTGTGTCGTTCTAAATGTGAACACCTCCATTTAAACATATAAGCCACGACACTTAAAACTACACGATTATCTGTCGTCACGACACGGTGGGAACGCGCCCTCATTGTAATAACACCTGCACCATGAAAAACCTTTGCGAGGCCACTGGGCAGTATATTTGTTAAGTTATTACAGTTTATTTTTTATATGTACATATATAACTGTTTGTTCTCCCTTACGAAAAAAATAAAAAAAATAATGCTAAGGCTGACGACGTGGCTGAATTATGGTTGAAACATTATGATAAGATATGGAACCATCGACACGAAGAAGAAGATGTAGATAAATAATAACAAAGGACCAAGATATGACTTGATCTTCTGAATCTAACTCTCTATGTACGAAGATCATTCTAATGCATCAGTGCTCTCAATCTTATTAGGGAGGCAAAAACTAAGCCGTTCACACTTCTAGACTAGACAACTTCATTATAACCAGTATTCTATGAAGCGACACTTTTATTAAACATAAATCGAATTTATTAGCAATAGTTTATTGTTAGTAGGTACTTAACTTTTATAGGTTTTGTTAAGTTTAATATAATGAATCTTTATGGCGATACACTATTTTTGCAGCAAGAAAAGTTATGAGTAAATTAACGCGGTTTTCATGTAAAATAACTTAGTAAGTATAAGAAACAGCAAAAGAAAACACTGACTTGAAATGTTTCGTCTAAATTAGATATAGACCATGTGAACTTTAAACGCATTATTATATTACCGACCCAGACGTAGACGTCATGCCAAGAAAACCAGTTTTATTCTATCTACTTACTTAGAACAAATAATAATGTCTAGCCGTTTTTAGGTAATGTAAGTTCAACCATAGAATAGTACCTACAGAAGGTCGGCTCCCTATGAAGGGTACAGGGAATGTCCTAATGAATAGAATATGAGAAAAACGCAATTTAAAGTTTAGAAATAATCATATTTTTATATATTTTATTGTGCAGATAAAGCAAACAAAAGCCAAAGAACTCCTAACCTCAAAACCACAACTGTCAATGTTTTGACAATCCTCCTTCGTTACCGGTAGGCATGTCATGGACACTCCCAATTCTTTTTCTTTGGGGATAGATAAAAACGTATTTTTAGTGACATCCTTTTAGTATTTGTAAAAACTAGTGGTTGGGAATGAAATCTTCATAGACAATAGATGTGTTACCATGTCAAAACAAAAAACAAAACGTGGCATTTCCTGTTCTCTGCCTTCATATAACGAGCGAAAACAGGTGCAGACACATAATATGCTAGCGAAGGAGGTGGCGGGACGGGAGAGGGAGAGAGTCTCCCGTCCAAGCCGCCGCCGCGGTGGACGCTCCGGGCGTCGGGAGCCGCGTGACGACTCCCGGCCACCGTAGGCGCGGGCCTGCGGGCGGTGAGTAATGGGTAGCTCAGCGTCCGATCAGGACCAGGCCCGTGCTGGACGGCGCGTACGTGTTCCACGCGCGCCACAAAGAGATGTCAGCATCGAAGAGGGGGCCCACTAGGGCCCAAGCCTGCCGGGAAAGCGGGATCATCCGAAAGGGGTACCGCTGACCCGGAACATAAAGGGCCAAGGAAGGAACACGGGTGGGTTTTAGTCAGTAAGAGTCTGACACTCCCTTCCGCTCCACCCAGAGCGGGAGGAGTCATTTGATGATTTCCCATCCACAAAAAAAAAAAAAAAACACATAATATATACGCGTACCTATACGGCAATCTCAGTCAATCTTGAATGCCAGTCGCGAGTCCGCATGCACTCGCTGCTCGCTCGTGTCTGTGTATGCGTGTGTTTTCGCTCTTTATATTTAGCCGACCTTCTGTACTATTCTGTGGTACAACACAGGCTATGATTTCAACTTGATGACGCAATATCCTGTGTAAGGTAGATGAGGGATTACCTTACCAAATTGATATGGTGTTGCGATCGTATCTGTCTCTCATGTCCTGTGATTGCTGCAATATCATTCTCTTATCGTTATGTTATCATGTTTTAAGCTATATTGGCTGCACTATTAATGAGTAATTTACTACTGTTTCCTAGTACTGATTTTATTAAATTATATTTATCTCGCCTGTGTTTGAATTTTCCCTATATTTATTTTACTTCGCATTATTCACCTATAATTTCATTTACGTTAGGCTATTTGTACATCTATACATTTATATAAAAATTAAAACATTACGAGGATGAAAGTAGAATTGAAAAAAAAACTCACTAATTTCTTAAGAGATAAGCAATACTCTTTGTTTTACTATGTCAACATAAATCCTAACTAGTCCTAACTTCCTAACTAATAGTATAAATGCGAATGAGAGTTTGTTTGTTGGTTACGGAAAGGATATTTATTTATTTATTTTTACAGGGAAACAAACTAAATGACTTAACAAATATACTACCCACTACATATAGGCCACTATCTATCGACATAACATATCTATACTTTTTATCGACATAACATGCGGGCGAAGCCGCGAGTGGAATCTAGTAATAAAATAAATAAATAAACACCAAACTTTATGAAGAGGTCCTTATTACCGAAGAAAAGCACAGATGGCTCAAGAGCGTCACAGAGGAAATGATTATATGGTAACACAACCCTTAGTAATGGGAGGGTGGAGAAGTGGAAAGGAAACCCCATGTTTAGCTGAGAACATTTACAGAACACAACCCGTCTTATTACAAAACACGATCTAACTTTAGCCCCAACCTACACATTCGATTTAGTTTTTGTATTCTGAACTTTATGCCGACTTTAGTAAAGTTCTTAATACAAAATTGACAACCTAAGACCGGACTAAGTTGACAGTTTTGTAAAAGGAACTGTATTTCGATTTCAGTTAGGTTCTTATTTCAAAAACAGGCTCGATGGTTTAAACCATGTCAAAAGATAAACCTTGTTTTGTAATAAGACCGATATAGTTTAGAAAACAAGAATGATAGACAAAATCACCTGTTATAAGATATAGAATAATCGCATAACATTAATCTTGATAAAGCTGTAAAACTGCATAACAATAATATATTTGTCTACCAACGATGAGATCATTCAAAGACAGGTTCCAACGAAGCTGTAGGTAATAAGTATTCATTTATAAAAGGTAATTAACAGGTAGACCAGTCCAACAATCGGTAGTTACTATAATAGGTGACTGAAGAGGAAGTTGAATAAATGTCTATTGACGTTGCTGGGGTATAATGGCGTTTTAAATAAGTAATTTTCTAAAGTATCCTCATTTATTTCCATAAGTGTAATGATATATGGCATGCACGTTTTCCTCGTGAAAAACATTTATGGCGAAATAAACGAAATCAACCTTGGAAAGAAAGGGTCAATAGATAAATAAGAATTATAAGTAGATACATATACACGATGAGCTATAAAGACAATACTTTAAAGGAGAAGATAATACACAAAATGGAAAAATGGTACCACTCAGATAAGTACAAAGATTGAAATGTATACTATTTGTATCCATTTGAATATTTGTAGATTTAGAACATCACTTACTCGGAAAAACAAGGACAAAAGCTTCTTTTAAGTCAAAGATAAAGAGCATCTTCTACGTACCCAATTAATCTGGGTAAGATATCGTAGTGATAGGGCCCTGGACCTTTGCGATGGCCTTGTATCACTCGAGATATTTTCAAAAGACCTCAGTTACATAACTGGGCCGAGACATTTCCATATAAAGACTGGACCACATCGGCCAGCTGGTATTTTTTAATATGGGAACACGTTAACATCATTGTTAACGTGTTCGCATATTAATACATAAATAAAGCGTGAGTGAATTAATATAAAAACGATACAAGATAAGGATTTTTTTACAACTACAACTACACTAGACTATATCAAACATTTAAATATAGGAAAAGAAGAGGAGGAAGAATATTATAATCTGGCCTTAAGCAGAGAATACGATTAAAACTTAACTCATGAATTTAAGCAAATTGAAACTACAACACTACGCTGTTAATACATTGATATTTATAATCACTCACACATATTTAAAACAAACAGAATTAGCACTAAGAATTTGAGGAATTCCGTCTTATTTTGCTCATCGCTGACTCCATACATATCTATACATACATACATAGGTAAGTGCGTTGAATTATCATACATATCCCACACCTGAGTCAGTCTACGGAAATGCGATGTTTTTAAATTGACGCCATTGCACAAAATGGCGCTATAAAGTTCCTTAGAGGTAAAAAATTCGTGTCTTACGTCACTCTTTCCGGCCTAAACATGAATGATGAACTTTCGAAAACAGATAAACATGTTACTGTATAAATAGATCTTGATATTATATCCACAGGATCTGTGCAATACGCAAGAAACACATAAAAAAAAACGATTGTATTTACTTAGTTGAATATGATTTCTCATATTCGTCAACATTATCAATATTATCATAATCTTCATCAACATTATAATTATCTTCATCTTTTAGGAGATCATCCAATAAACTGTTTCAAGGCCATATAAAAATAATCTGTAGCCTAAATTATTATGAACCATTACCATATCGATACCTCTGGGCTCAAAGGTCGTAAAGGACATTTGGGCGAAAATGACTTATTGATACTGTTTTACTCAGTTTTTAATTCTCTATCGATCTGTATATTCCGTTTTACGAAATGCGCAAAAAAAATGCCTTTCCGACCCACATAATTTGAGACGTTAAACATAGTTTGCCTTGAAAATATGGATGTAAAGAACACTTAGTTACCAGAGTGAACTCATTTTGGTAGTAAAGCAAAGTATAAAACCACTTTTGGGTGTAAAATACATAAAAAATATCAATTGTCTTATACCACCTTAGGTGGTTAATATAATTCACCTCAAAAATTTGGATGTAAAGGACATCGTCTTTGCAAATTTTCCTGTACACCCTTACAATTTAAAATAAAAAAATACAAGTGTCCTTTACGACCTAGTTTCATTTTATTTGCTTCCACTAAGGGCGTACCTATATAAGCGTAAATGAGGAATTGTCCCATAAATACTAGAATATTTAAAAAACAACGAATTTAATCTAAACTTTCTAGATAACTTAATAAAAATTAAATCATTTACACGAAACTATTCCTACTCACAATTTTGTGAAATGTATTTATAACGATTAGGTATCGATTATTACAAGATGTTCAAGTTTAGGTATCCACTTCACTATCGTAGAATTTGATTTCTGTACACAAATTTTCAACCCCTACCTTATTAAAACGACATGGACAAAGAGCTGCTGAACTCTCATCTCAAAGAGAAGATATTTACTTATAAGAGATTTAAGATTCATCAAACCCTTAATTCACCCAACAATGAAACTATCACCTGCAGCTTTGACCTACAAAAAGTCCTGAATACGCCACATACGACAGAGTATGATTACTATTCTAGAAAATATTCAGTGTTTAATTTCACCATTTATGAAAGTCGCACACAGGATGTTAATTGTTATACATGGGGGGAATGTGATGGCAAAAGAGGGAGTAACGAAATTGCAACTTGCTTAGTGAAATATCTTGAGGAAAAGGATAAAACGGGCGTAAAACATCTACTGATGTACTGTGATTCGTGTTGTGGTCAAAATAAAAATAAAATCGTATTAGCTGCCATGAACCATTTCCTAAAATCAGCAATTAATTTGCAGGTCATTCAAATTAACTATTTACTCCCGGGCCATACATACATGCCTGTCGATACAGTTCATGCAGTTATCGAAAGGGAAGTGCGTAAAATTATTGTATGGAGTCCCTCACAGTGGTCTACATATTTCGAGTCGGCCCGCAAAAGACCAAGACCTTACAAAGTGAATGTCATGGAATGTACTGACTTTTTATTTGATCAATTAGCTTTAAAAACATTCACGGCAAAGACCTTAAAAATATTAAGTTCAAAAACATCAGAGTCGCGACATTAAAATAAAAAGCATAACGACCAAATGTTTGTCAAATACTCCATGGAAGACAAAGCAGAGACTCATTCTGTAACATTATGCGAGCAAACCCCAGAGAAAGGAAAAACAAAGGGAAAGGGGAAGGGAAAGTCCAAAGGAAAAAAAGCCAGATTAACAATAAACCAGTGATTGGTATGGATGCAGTGAAGCAGCTATACTACAATAGTAGATTACCGATAGCCACATAATAATTTATAATATTTATAATAATATTGATTTGATTAAATTGCTATGCAGCCCTCTTCCTCTCTCCTAAATTTTTGCGTGCCCGACAGGGTCCATATTAGTCATTGGTCCATATTGTATCTTTAATTTGTTATTACCATCTCTGTAACATATGGAATGCAATAAAAAATTGAGTATTGAGTATTGAACCTGTGTAAAAATGGAACAATACTTAAAAGATTTCATAAAGAATAGGTACAGGGAGTTTCCATGCAAGTCTGAGCTACGTGAGACTTTGAACGAAACAGACGAAGAGGACGATGAAAAAAGTGAGAAAGAAGATGAATAAATAATTTATCAGCTGATGATGATTTATTTACTCATCATCTCATCAAACAGAATAAAGTATAATAGAAGAAAGGTAGTTTAAGAGAATAAAGTTGATTAAAGAAGTGAAACTAATTAAAAGAGTACAGAAGAGAGTAGAGAAAAGGCAAGCAAAGAAAAACTATGTTAATTACCAAAATATTATTTTTTATTTTTAAAGATTAGAGCTCTGTGTTCAATTAAGTAAGTACAAATAAACGATCTCAATTTGATTACACAAATGTACGTTTTATTTGTTTAATTATGTTATTTCATGAATATTCGTAAAGAAAATACAGTAGTATACACATAAATACATACAAAATTACATAATCCATTTAATACTTAAGTTTAATTATTAATTTATCCTTCTTCTTAGCGTGTGAGAAGAATTGAGAAGAATTTATCCTTTCACCTTAGCGGGTTATCCTTAAGACCTAAAAAATATTACACTTGTCGATTATTTCCTTATTTTGTTTAGTTTTGTGCAGTAAAGTGGATTTACGCCCATAAGTTATATCATAGGGTGAAAATTTGAAGGTTGTAAAGGACTTCTATTTTTAAATTTATGGTCGTAAAGGAAATCTATCTCGGTAAATATAGCACTAGGGTAATTTTTTAACACTGCACTTGATAATACTAGAAATTCTAAATACTTTTTTCCTAGGTTCCATTTAAATAGCTCAAGAAACAAAAAAGTTACAGTAATTTTTGTTTTTTTTTTTTAGTTTTTTGCTTCTCCTGAAAAGTCGCATTTTGTCCTTTACGACCTTTGAGCCCAGAGGTATCGATATTATTGATTACGCCGTTGTCATGTCTTATGTAAATAGAGGTCAACACTGTGTATAAATTATGTATCTATTAAATGGTTTGTTTGTTTGATGCGAAGGTCAAAGTCATACCTATCTCGTCTTTTTTATACGACCATGTAAGTGGAAATATTCGTATACAATGTCATTTATGAAAAAGGAATCAATTAAATTTAAATAATAACAATTTTGACGAATGACTTGAAACCATGGAGTGAGGTCATGAAAAAGGATGTTTCGATATTCAATCGAAATCATCTCTTCAATTCCATCAGGGGTGGCTTATAACTAGCAGGGGTCTGGTACATATAATAGAGAAACGAGTAGAAACATATAATAGACTATATGATTAATGATACAGCCTTTTCTTAACCGAAGGGTCAACTATAAGGAACAGCATCTTCAGTTCAATGCTTACGAAAATAAACAACCCAAACTATGGGCTCTGATAAAACTAGACCTTTTGCGCCACAACGTAACACACGACCGTCCTCAAAACGCAATAAAACTGACAAGCTCAGATGACAACAATCAAATAAAGATAAATTCTGTGTTCACACTCCGCGACTATGTCATTCTCTTTGTTTAGTATGTGACACAACACTAGCTCCTAGAAGAGGCACAGTTAAGTCTAGCACAGATAGGGTTGCCAACTTTTTTTAAATGAAAATATAGTATTTTCGAAGCCATTGCCGGTAAAAAAATATATACTAGATAATAATTATATAATATTTTTTTTTTTGCTTCTTTGAGCCTCTAACAAAAGGTTTTTTTTAATGACTCATAACAATTTTGCAATTATTACACTCTAAACTAAGGTTACAAAATACCATTAATGAGCTTATAAATATATGAAATGAATACTGGCTCTATTGCGTTTATTTCGCGATTTGGTATTGAAATGCAATATAGTAGTTTCGCCTACTACATGTATTAGTATTTAGGCCTCTAATATGTACGAGTATAGTAGAATACTATATTATATAGTAGGGTTAGCAACCCCAAGCACAGACTACATACATTAAGCTTGGTAGTACACTGCGAAATTCCAACGCGACTGTTGTCATACATTTTGTATGAGATGGCTCATTTAATACGGTGGCTACAACGGGTAGCTAGGATGTTTGGAAGCCTTCTTCTGTTTGGCTTCTGCATTTCGGAGTTTCTCGGAAACAGACGTAAAAGGTGGACCAAATTTTGTATGTCGTGTGGAATTTGTATTAATTTTTATTACTTTCGAAGCAAGCGCGATGTCCAAAAGAACACTTTGTCAAAATTATATGCTCCATAAAATACATTTTAACGAAGATTTAGTCACTTGCAGACAGAAACCACCATTACATAAATATCATAATAATATTATGGTCATTCGACCTTTTATCAGCCAGGTAAAATAAAGCAGCATTCACTATAAGAATTATTGTAAGTAGCTTTCGTAAATTGCTTGCTTGCTTGCATACAAAAGTGCCGTATTTTTTATTTTTTAACTCCATTAACTTTTATCATCGTCATTTTTGGCATTATGCTTGTGAAGTGGTTCTTGATGACCTTGTGTCATTTTTTCTGCAGGTAACTTGTATTGCATTTCTTATTTTATGTACTTTATTCCACTCAAGAGAAAAATGTCCTTGTTTTTGACTGAACTTCCACCTAATGGATGTAAG
This sequence comes from Brachylomia viminalis, assembly GCA_937001585.2. NCBI lineage: Eukaryota > Metazoa > Arthropoda > Insecta > Lepidoptera > Noctuidae > Brachylomia > Brachylomia viminalis. The sequence goes on from OW443299.2 coordinate 21,704,083, forward strand.
GGAAAATATCAAAACGTTTTTACAAACAAAAAAGAAACAACTGGGTTCCAAAATAACTTTAATTTCAAAGTCGGTGTCATTGGTTTCGTATTTTCGGTTTTTGCCACCGTCTTCCGAAATTACATACGGGTCGAATACCGAACCTCTTTTTTTTAAGTCGGCTAAAGAAATATTGTATTATAGGTTCGGGTTTCATAAATTCAAACATCGTTGGTTGACTAACACTTCGAAGGATTCCGTTTCAATTCTAGTCCATCGTAGAGTAATTCTAGCTTTCTCTATCTTGGCACTGGGTATGATTTATACTTATTGAATTGAATTTTAGGCGCAGCATTTAGCATACACTCTTAGCGATAATTGCTCCACTTAATCGCATCAGCAGTTCCGGGTTCAAAGTCCAAAAGAATCCTTGATCATAAAATAAGTCGGCGAAAAAATATGTTCTTTAAACTGGCAATGTTTTACTTCAGAACCTTCCCAGTTTATGTAATAAAACCTTAAAAGCTGTTGAAGGAATACCGCCGTATACAGCAGTTTGATTTTATTGTATTGAATTGTAGAGGTCCCATTTGCATTACTCTTGCTTTAAAAGGATAGAATAATGGTCAACGATTCGAATGTTTCGGTTTTCAACAGCCGTTTTATTTTCTTTCATTACGGGTTTGCTATTTTCGTCTGCTGTATTAGGATTCTAAGGTATTTGTCGTTTTGTATCTTGTCTCTTTTAGATTAATTATTTTTTGCGTTTTCTTGCATTTTTTTTTTAGTTTTCATCATCTATTGGTTATGGGGGCCTACTCTCTATGTCCGTCAACGAAGATACGGGCCCGTTCGAAAGTAGTTTGAATCTTTAGAGTGAACCCTACCCCCGATTAATTAACTTTTTCGGACAGGTAAAAACATATCGGAGGTAGGGACAACTATCACATCGTGGCCGTGGTGTCATTCATTCTTACGTCAGGCCTTAAACTACTCTTATGTCCGTAGGTGATAGGGAGTAGGAAACGTCCGTAACGTCGCGTCGCGTCGGCCGAAACTACGGATTTCGTGCTTATAGAGTGGACCCCCCGTATATAAAAGATCACGGCTGGTTTAAGTATCCTTGATATTTTGAGTCAGTACCCTATCCAAATTACTTCATCTATCGTACATTATCACTCGTCTTCTCTAGCTTATATATATATATCAATGTGAAGAGTAATATTTCCTTCATGAAAACATACCTACATTCGTATATTGAAGACGACGTGCACGAAGCTAACGCCAAGATTCATCCGACATTAATTAATATTAAAACGTACGCAACTCTCTAATATAATTAGAAGCAAATTATTGTGCGTAAAATTATTCAATTTAGGCCTTCTAGCGCATAAACGTGTAGTAGCTAAGCTCAAGATTACCTTAGTGTTGGTAGCTAAATGTTCTCATTAACCCACATGGAAGGACGAAGGAATATGTAGTGGGACCTAATTCAAGCTTAATTTAATTAACAGTTAGCTGTAGGAGAAAAGTCTGGCTGTTCCTGAAGAATTTAATTATGTAGATTAAAGTTTCCGGATGGCATTTTTTAATCGTTGTCTCTGGAGATTCATTCAAACTCAAATTATTATTAGTCTGTTCGACTTCTGTACGTAAGTTTCCTCTATATATCTTCTCCTGTCTTCCTATAGTTATGTGTGTAAATCTCGGCAGCACTATAGTTATAATATTCAACCACATTTCCAGAATAATGTGCGAGATCACGACACCCGAGCACTTCACCTGTGCCCTACATTTGTGCTTCACATTTTTCATCTAACTTCACTAGAATCCCACATATTCCGCGAATTCTAATAAAAACGGGATCATAGATCTACATTGTACAGTGTACACAATGTAAGTACAACACAAAATACATACACATCAACATAATGTACGTCCCTTTTACCAACCCTTTCAAGTGTCTACGAAAATGGGCCATACGGAGTACAATGGCGGAAAAGTATGGAAAAGTCCCTGGTACAACAAAGAAGAATGTTGTGTTAGGAAAGTGTCCAGCTATGAAGATGGGACTATTCTCATAAGTAGGACGTCGGGACGGACGGCTCGGCCCGTAATTGTGGTGACATGAAAACTCTACTTTCGTGTTTTGAGAATAGCCCCGTAGTACACTAAAATGTATTGTGGAACTGTATTAAAAATTTTTTTGTTAGTGTCTTCTGTTTTGTGAAGATGATTAGGACTGCCAGCAAAATATGTATGAGTAAGCAGAAAAATATCAAAATGACATTAAAATTAGTTGGTTGAGTTAGGTAGATTTTTTATTATTAAACCGTGAGAACGCTCACTGTCAGGGTAAGTTTAAAGATTCAATTAACATAATCACTGTGAAATTAATATTCACTGAACAAAGTTGGGATCCATTATTTTTTGCTGACGATTACAATAATAGGCACTTTTTGCTTTTGATTTTCGTAACTTGACGCTGCAAAAAGTTGATTTTTAGGGCGCAACTCTCTCTTGTTTTTGCTAGTTCAACGTTGTTGTAGCGTTATTGCATTAGCTATTTTTTTCACAAGTTGATTAAAAAGTAGATGTTTCTTGCCGTAGTGATTTTCTTTGACACTGAAATAATGTTAATGTGTACATTTATAGAGATATCATCATAATGCACAAGGAATACCTTGTATGTTATTATATTTGAGGCCAAGAAGGTAAACATACATATTTATAAGTCTATAATATAGTAACATTTTTATATCCACATGCTGTTATTAAACAAGACATCTTATAACAAGTTCAAAGACAATGCATTACTTACCTGTCATTGTACGTTCTAGAAAGGATTCATTATGACTTCGTTAATGCTTGAAATACTATGGTTATTATGGAAACATTTAACGTCTAGGTGAGTTATGTATGGGTTATGGACTTATGGCCAATCGATTATAGGTTGGTTTCAAGGTCCCATTGTTCAACGCCATACTTTCACGTGACTTATTCAAAATAAAAGTTAGAAGTAATTTCAATTAATGGCGTACTTAATTTTTGTGAATTATTAAGTTTTGAATTTATACGTGAATACTTACGTATAGAATTCGTGCACGCGATTTTAACTTTATTGCAATGAAGGCACTTGAGTTGCTTTTAGTCAGGCAATTTTATTGTTTTAAGTATAGGTACTAATTTGAGCCTGCTTCAAAGAAACTGTTTTAATATTTGTACATTTTGTGTTTACCACTTTATTTTTCAAATGTATTTTTCTTATCAAATCCTTTTCTCTTGAAATAAGTCGTAAAATTGTATAGCTTATTTACACCATGTCTGCAGAAACTTTAAGTAGGTACATAACAGGATAAACACGTTTCCACTGTTTTTTATGACAAAGTTACTTATAAGCGAGGGACTTCATTTTAGGATGACAAATCATGAAGTCACGTGAAAATACAAGCATACCAGGGTAATTAATCATGCAAGACACATTAGTATATCATCCATGCAGTTAGACACGTATCGTCTCCCTATCGGCGACTAGACTGAATCATTGCCATGATTCATGCATCATTATACAGGGGGTTGCTCAGGCATATACGGGGGGTTGCATTTTAAAAACGTACCCTGTACCAAGTGGCCACCTGAGGTTGCCGGAGACACCACCGAAAACAATATATTAAGTACATATTAATTATAGGTAGATACTGGAATAGAAGCTTAGGATACACTTTAGTTTATTGCCTGGAATTGGATTAAAGTTTGGATTTATGAAGCCTAAAGAGAATTATTGTTACATTTTGGAGACTGTACTTTCCTATTGAGATATTATACAACCATAAAAATGTTACACGTACGTCGACTATAATATTTAACGGCTTTCTTAAAATAATAATAAACCGAAAACAACAATAAAATAATCGTAAGAATCCATTTCGTATACAATAGCGCGAGGTTAACATCTAATAACTTTATCTTATTTTATGTTATTAGTGTGAAGAACATTTTCAAATTATTTCTAAAATAGTTTAAATGCTGCCAAAGTGTCAATTGTAACTGAACCAAATATAAATTCAGAGGCACAAAGTGATTCACAAAAATATAAAACATTCGAAATTCGAGCACGTTCCACGCAAATTCTGAATGTCATTTTATTTGCGCGGCAAACATCGTATTACTTGCATTACCGTACTGTAGTCTATGCATCGGGGTCCTACCAAGGTAATGTCGGTTGACGAGTCGAGTGTATATCGTTCGATACGATTGGCGTGACCGTCGAGTATGCGTTTAAGAAATTACTTCCACATAACGGTATTGTGAAAACTGGTTTGTAAGTGCCAGTGTGGATTGCTGTCGGCTAGTGATTTTTCCGATATTCGACATGTAGGTACCAAAAAGTTGACAGTTGGAGGCTACTCATGATAAAATCTAGCCATTCTTGCAGTGTTGTGATGTTTCAATTAGAAATTTGATAAGCAAGTCCTTTATGTAATACAATGTTTGTAACCTACATTAACTTATGATCAAAATTTTAATAATTTTCGGATTTGTATTACTCAAAGCGACTTCTCGTTTGATATTATTTGATCAAAATCATAACGTAGGGATATTATTATTAAATACTGGCTATCCATTTATTTGACGGCAAAGCTCACATCAAAATTGAATAACTCAGAATCAAATTAATTCCCGACTGCAGCTTAACTAAAAAAGAAGTGCCATAATTTAACGAGCCGCTCAACTGGCAAAGCATAATAAAAATAATATGGCAACGTTTATAAGGATTACAAAACATTTATCCCGTCCCGATTGAAAGTGTGATGTTTTAATGCAACGTTTATTGCGATTTACTAGGCAGTCCTAAGACTTGTCCCGCCTGCAGCTACCCACGTGCGACTTGCACTTTTGTGGGCTTTACATTGCATTAAAATATTGCTACTGGTCGCTCGAGAATATTTTTTTGTTCCTTTTATGACTTTAAGTATTTATGTTCGATTCCGAATTTGTTTATGATGCTTTTAGTGAATGAACTTTAATATTTTTATATGTAAGAATTTTTTTTTTTTAGTCTTGTAAGGTACATAATTATGGCTACATAATTAATTACACAGAGAGTACACTGCGTAGTTCTCCAAGTGGTGTAACTTTGTTATATTTCACAACATGATTTTATGTACGTATTTAATTGGTAAGCTTTACATACGGTACTTAGAGTTTACAATGATTAAATTCATGAAGCTTGCCACATAAATAATACCCATTACAGAAAATAAAAGACTTCATGAAGTAGTTACGGAGTATTAGCTATTTTAATAGCGTTAAAAATCGATTAGATACGCGATGGAATCGATAAACTTGGTATGCTATGTACCTAGTTATTATTCTTCAAATCTACAATCTCCGTACATACCTACTTAATATTTGCTAGCTTCTTGGTGTTATTTTTTCAGAGCAACCGCAATAAACACATAATAGTCATAAAGATTTAAATAATTTACTTTTAAAATCAAGTGTGAAGAACGAAGTCATACCTATTCCATTATTCGAACAGTCATTAAAAATAATCCAATAAAATTTAAAATCAAATCGATTTCCCGCCGTCTGGATTCAATTATGGTCTATGTAAACATTCGAGAGACGTCCCCACTTCGGAGACTCTCGATATTTGCATTTCAATGTCGTAATCGATTTGAATCGAAACTCGATTATGATCAAGTAGGTACCAGACGTTCGTACTACTTTCACTGAATCGCAATTATAGTTACGATAATATTTGTGTGCCACTTGGTGCTGATAGAGTGAAGAATAACTTATGAGGTCCTCCAGTCTTTTGCAATATCAAATAAGTTTGACGTAGAGTAAGCATTTTATATCCTTTGAAGTTTTATAATTATAAAAGCTCATAATCGTAAACTTGTTGTAGCATAATTTTGTGGTCCATTTCACTGTAAAAGTAATTAAAACTAAAGTTTCTAACGATGATGACCCGCTATTAATTACAGACTTTATGTGACTTTTCCAAGACCTGTCAATCTATTCTGCAAAAATCTCACTTTGAAAATTTAGGTAAAGCGAGCTTGAAGTGAGAGCTGTCAATAGTGTTAACCCCTAGAGATTGGCATGGACAGGTGAAAGGACAACTCTTTTAAAATTCACTTCAGCTAGGTTTTCACGGTGAGAATTTAACAGAATAGACTTTAAAGATCAACAACTTTAATACCAATAAAAAAGCCGTCTGTAAATAATCCCTAATCAGGCAAAGCCAGTACGCAAGCAGGAATTGGATTAAATCCTTCACTGTCGAATAAAATAATTTGATTATATTGTGATTACGAGTAGGCTTGGCTCCAACCTCCAACTGAGCATCATTACTGCCCGTTTGAACTAACACTAAAGCAACCTAAACATTTGCCAAAAAACAGCGCGCTGTTGGATTTCCAACTTACGGCGCTGTTGTGAGCATTGAAAATCAATCACAGCATGACTGTTGCACCATAGAAGTATCTTTGATTGCAGCCGGTCGATTCTGTAAAAATCTCACCGTGAAGTGAACACTTAGGTGAAGTGAGTGTGGAGTGAACTGTCAGTGTCATCCCACTGATGCTAGGGATTGACCAAGCATTACATTTACAATCATAATCGAGATTTTAATTATATTATTTTAATGTTAGTTCTGTTGATCATTTTTATATTATTTCAAAGCTAGTATTTAAGTGGCTAAACATTACTGTTTACGGGTTTTTTTTTTTTAAATAAAACAGTAAAACAGATTCAGTAAGAAACTCAAATAAGTTCTTTTTTTTTTCCTAAACTAGCTAGGTACTAAAGAAAACGACCATGGACATTGTTTGTTTTTAAGGACCTATTGTTTAATACGACTATTGTTGTCATTTTCATGGTTTTCGAGGTTGCTAAAGCCGAAAGTGAGGTCAAAATGAAAATGAAAATTGACTTTCTGCGTTGCTGTTTTATAAAAATAAAACTCTAAATAATAATATTTAGACACTTAAATACTAGCTTTGAAATTACATAAAATGATCAACAGAACCAACATTAAAAAATGTAATCAAAATCTCGATTATGATTGTAAATGTAATGCTTGGTCAATCCCTAGCATCAGTGGGATGACACTGACAGCTCACTCCACTCTCACTTCACCTAAGTTTTCACGGTGAGATGGTTACAGAATCGCAATGCAGGTACAGTACATGCGTAGATAATCCCGAATGAAATGCAGGACAATAAAAAGCATTTTTTTTTTTTTGAGGATGGGAAATCATCAAATGATTCCTCCCGCTCTGGGTGGAGCGGAAGGGAGTGTCAGACTCTTACTGACTAAAACCCACCCGTGTTCCTTCCTTGGCCCTTTATGTTCCGGGTCAGCGGTACCCCTTTCGGATGATCCCGCTTTCCCGGCAGGCTTGGGCCCTAGTGGGCCCCCTCTTCGATGCTGACATCTCTTTGAGGCGCACGTGGAACACGTACGCGCCGTCCAGCACGGGCCTGGTCCTGGTCGGACGGTGAGCTACCCATTACTCACCGCCCGCAGGCCCGCGCCTACGGTGGCCGGGAGTCGTCACGCGGCTCCCGACGCGGCGACGCCTGGAGCGTCCACCGCAGCGGCTTGGACGGGAGACTCTCTCCCTCTCCCGTCCCGCCACCTCCTTCGCTAGCATGACTGCTTCAAAGCATTAGCCATTAAATCCGCTTTTGTAACACATTATAGTGCAAGAAATTTAATAAATAAAACAACAATAATAAGAAAAAAAAAAAACAACACCACGCGTTTATTTAGGCATACATTTAGGTTAGCGTAACGAATGTACAATCATAGATACTCCATCTTTGATTGTACAGCCATATAAAATTCCGAATAAAGTAGTACAAGTACGAGATACTACTTAGGTACGAATCGATACCTAAATCGTCATTTCCATGACCTATTTGCGTCACTTATCCGGTTTACACCAAACCATTATAAAATAAATAATTCTACTGCCCTCAATAAAATTGTCTTATAAAGTTTCTAAGCCCATGAGAAAAGGCAGGTGACACACTGTACTTCGGATGTGGAACACATCAGCTGTTTATTTTCCCATCGTGTGTCTTTGAGCTTATTATTGGAAACGCGTTGTCTGTAATTATATCATTATTGTGCTGGGAACTTGGGTAATAGGGGAATGTATGAGGACATGCCTTGACTATTAAGAATATAGTGGAATAGTAAAAGGGGTATAGATTTAAATTGAGGCATGGGGATAATATCGTATGTTTGTGTACCTGATAGGATCGGGATACATTTTCGTTACTCATTAGGGATAAAATTATATATCTTACCCAAGCTTGATGGTAGATTAGACGCTTAAGTGTCCAAGCAGACACTACCTACCTATAGCTGAACAATGGCCATGATCTAAATGAGGCTCGTAGGCAGGACTGCCTGGTTGATTACCTAGGTATTGCAAGATTGACGCCCTGCGAGAGAACCGGCCTGGGGCCGTACTATGACGTATTAATTCCATCATTGTTCCAGCGTGAAAGAGAGACGGAGCTATACATGATCGATAGCACTATCTCTTTTTCGCAACGGAATCATGATCGTGTTAACACGTCATGGTACGGCCTCTGGACTGTGTTTAAAAGTTCCTTATAAAAAAAAAACAAACCAGCCCGACTGAAAACAAACATTTATAAGCTAGTAATTTAAAATTATATTCTTATATAATAATATTAAGTTTAGTTATGTGCGATGCTCCAAAAAAATACGTAATATTAATTAAACTCATTAACTTCACAAAGCGGAACGGTAACATTGAATAATAGTTAAAATAACAAATTAATTTAAATAAGCGAAAGTTTTCCGTTTCATATATTTTAGTTCCAATGTAGGTAATCAGAGTAATGTATGCGTAATCGTATTAAGTGCAACTAGGTTAGTTTAGGATTCATTAGGCCTCTTAGTTGATGGCATGTAAAACAAATGATTAAAAATATATTGGCTACGTTTTAAAACAAATGACAACAGTATTTGGGCAAAAGGTGCCATAAGCGTGTAGTCGCTTAGTTGATAAGCTTTATGCCCTGGCTGCAGGCCTTTATTTAAGAAAGCATGCACAGGATAGCCTGGTAAAGCTGCCGACCAACTCATATTTAACCAACGAAATGACATAAAGAAAAAAAAAACAGAGACCAAGTGTCGATATTTTTCTACATGATTGATGTCCCATCACTAGATTATGTGTGAAGCTGAAAAGCTTATAAATTGATAATAAATAATCTTATAAAAACAAAATACCATATTTATTTGTCTAGCAAGATGACTGGCCAAATAAATTAACTATAATGAATTAATTCGTGTCCTCTCCTCTAAATTATGCAACTCAGATGGCAAAAGTCACAAGGTCAATAGCTTGATAATTCTACAAAAAATTATGATTCAATCTTTACTAAGAAACTTATGAGATTAATAAAATTCGATTCCGATGAATTTTAGCGAAAACCGATAGTTTCCTGTCTACCAACGACTTGACGAGGTAACAATTCTCCAAGAATCCTATAACCGGCGGAATCAGGTTTATGGTTTTCCAATAAGATTTACTGCGTAATTATTATAGCAATTAAGTGAAAATAGAAAGAGATAGGTATATAGTCATACCTATTAAATATAATCCGTCTAGTAACTACCCACAGGTATTTACTTACACTATTTAAAAAAAAGTATAAAATCTAAGATGCCACAAAAAAAAACTACTTACTTAATTGTACATTTTCTCACTATCAAAAGACACAAATGTGCTTACAAACTAACTAATTATAAAACCCATCCTTACTAAAAACGCTAAACTAATTTGTAACTTGGGAAGGATTCTTCTCAAAAGAGAAAAATAAGGAGAATTTGCCATAAGTAGGTTCATCTAAATATACTCAGCTTACAGCCCGGTTCAAATTTTATGGTGGCTCTGAACATGAGGCGAGTCGCTGCGCAGTAACAAATTCACCTGCCAACGGGGTGAGGAGGTGATACTGCGCAGCGAGTAGCGCACTTCAGAGCCGCCATAAAGTTTGAATCGGACTGTACAGCGATCTTTTGGCGCTCGAATGACGTTGACAGGGAGGCGCTGATGGCAAATATTTGCGAAATGGTTTTGTGAAATTTCATAAAAAAACAAGATGGCGGCGTTAGTTCCGGTTTTGGCCACACGCCAAAAGTTCCTTGCAAAGCTATAGCTGTATCTATGCTAAAAAAACAAAACTCGGTACAGACCTTAGGCAAGGCGGCGAGGCACTGCTGCTTGACGTCCCAAATGAGCTGGTCTCTGGGGAACTGGAGACTCTTCTGCACGTTCAGTTCGGGCACGTGCACCCTCACTAGGAGCCAGCCCTCCGCTCCCTCAGAGCACTCGCCCTCCATTACGCTACGCCATCTGGGGAAGAAGAGGAAGGATAGGTTAATGTGGGCTTGAAACTTTGGATAAATGCCTTGATAATTAATTACGTACAAACATCTTTATTATGCTCTTGTGGGGAGGTGTACAATTTGGCGTGAATAGTCGCGTACCGCGAGGAATTTGCCTCAGTGTGGCCAGAGCTTAAATTGGGTACCCCTTACGCATTCACCACATATGGGATAGCCAAAGGTGGCAACTGAATTTTAGGAAAATTCCTTCTAGAATTAGAAGGAAACTTTCAGTGTTGCTTGACAATTGACTCGACAATGAAAAACAAATGCCTAGACTTGTACCTACTGGTGAGAAAAACGAAGAGAAAATTTCTGGATTCCACACAATTTATCATAAATACGTGTACGCAGTACTTTGAACCATTTAGACAAGCTGATAAAACTGCGCAAGTTTTCTTGAAAAACACACTTCAACCAAACAACAGCTACCGAATCGAAATAAGGAATTCTAACAGCAATTATGGCGCAGTAGCCTCAAATTTTTGACGATCAATGTTGTAATTTAAACCCACCAAAGAATTCAAAGGATTATAATATTCAGCATAACTCGAAACAGAATAAAAATAAATGGAAAATAAAGTTTTAAATGACCAACATCTGGTTTTTCCCTTCAGTCAAGTATATAAATTAAGTAAGAAAAATATTGTACAAAGTAGAATTTGGCCGTAACAGTTTCCCAGTAATCTTTTTGCCCTCTAGACAAATGCCCTGTCTGACCAATTAATTTATCTAAAGGTTCTATCTGAATTTAGGTTGACTCGACTAAGAAAAATAGACTGGTTCATTTATGGGTTTCTCTAGGATTTATGGGCCATAATTTTTATAGGTTAGTAACATGTCTAGTCATGTTACGTAACAGTGTGTGACATGTATGAGTAGGAATATACTGTAGAGACTTGTTTTCTAACCTAGAACAGAATTTCACGACTAGATTACGTTACAACTTTGTGAGCTATAGTATAGCTAACCCTCATTTCTTTTTCTAAATTGATTTGTGATCTGTATTTCGATTTAATTACTGAAACTGAAGAAGAGCCAGTTTTGCACAAGTAGGTACGTTATTGCAAAAGGTAATAGATTCTTCAAATCTGTAGTTTTGTAGTACCGACTCTCATTACGTCGCGAGCCGAGGACTGGACGTGAGCATACCGGGTTTCGGCACCGTTAGTGAACTCCTGAGCTATAATACCATTTGCTGCAGAGGTATAGATTTTTATTTATCTTCGTGGCCTAACCTTCCGATATGGGGTAAATGTGATTTTTAGTATAAATCAAATGTCATCTTTGATAATTATGCGTTTAGAAGTGTAATTAGAGCAGATAAAATCGTAGGTTTTTAATTTGACATTCATTATGCGTTAGAAATGTTCGATAACATTGTTGTTTTTTATCAAACGCACGTAGAACAAAATACCGATAAATTCGAAGAAATAATTATGTCTTTTTTTTGTAGTTCGTGAAGCCTAAAAACGGTAGGCTCAATGATGAGTGCTGTCTCAATTGAGGGGAATAATACATTGTGGATGCTGGTTTGAGTTGAGTTTGTGGCCAGAGTTTCCCAACTTCTTTCCATTCTATAATGTATTGTGAACAACGACCGTGAAGTAGGTATTTCGCATTCCTCTACAGAATAAAAGCCGAAACTGCTCGCGGAAAGTTAAGGCATAAAACATATTGTTATAGTCTATCTCGAATCTTCGAAACAGAACTTTACATAGACGTAGCGTAATATATTACTTCGCATAATTAGTTTTTGGGACTAAAACGAATCAATCAACCATGTATGTAGGTTTTAATTACAAGGGCACCGTTACATGTCCCACTAAAAACTAACGCCATTGTTGTTTTATCAAACTTCAATCTAAAGAGAGAAAGGGGCATATAACTACAATAAGAAGGAAAGAGATAGAAAGTTTATTTCGATAAAATTATGTTAATACCGGAGTGTGAAGTGACGAAGGTTCCTATCTAAGTAATTGAGGTATCGTTTGTACTGTTGATAAACTACTTAATTGACAAATTGATCGATGAACAAAGCTATTAAGGTCGCACATTAAGATACGTTATACTTATTAATGTTGGAAATGTTATAACATAACATATGCTATTTATTATACTTACAACTTTAATTTTTAAAATTTATATATATTTGAAAAGACTATGCTGGTGTATGTGTAATGCACGTGAATTCTACTTATAGAAATCGCTTTAGGGTTAGCTATGGATTCCAAACTAAAGACCTCGACATGAATCCTAGGTTCAAACCGGTTCGATACGAAATTTCCATAAGTATCTTCAATCCCGTTAAAAAGCCTTTCGATACGCCAAAATCTTCTTTTGTTGCAGCCTTTTGGGTCTCTCTGTCGCATTGTCAATTGTTTGATGAGATTGATGAGACAACAGCTCCCATAACTGTGACTGTTATATATCTGTGTCTTTGGGTCAAGGTTCAAAGATATACGTGTGATTATGGTTGCTTTTTGTTGTTTCTGTTTTGGAAGCACCTTTATTCCCTGTGACGTTAGTAAGTTCAAACATTGAATCGTCTAACGTACGGATAAAGTATGGAAGTAAAGACATCTTGGCGGATTCCAAATATATTTGGACGTGGGTGGAAGATGTTGCCGATTAAATATTTTATATCAGATCTACGTAATTTCTACTAATTCTGGAGAAGAGTAACTGAAGCTAGAAATATGTTTTTGTGAATTCGAATTGACAGCAAGCATGAAGGGAAACATTCTAGGAACCTACATGTAAGTACCTGTAGGAAAAATTTCCCTCTAAGCAACATAATAAATTCATAACTTAGCTAGAGTAAACAAGTAAACACAAGTGCGCGGTTACCCTGTTCACTGTTGGGACCACAAAGGATCTAAATATAAACATAACAATAAATATTGCCTCTACGCCGAAGGTTGAAGGAAAACATGTCCTGTATTATCTGCTTACTATAATCTCTTCATATTTTCTAAAGTTTTGACCTACAAACAATACCTATTTTATGCGAAACTTGCTATTTGGAATCTCGCCCAAGCCTTTGCCCAAAAGCGAGATGATACAGTCAATGATGTCATGGTAAGTGACAAAGTTGATGGATAGTCTACATGATGGTGAGGAGTAATAGAAAACGTTGTAGGCCTTGTAAACTGTAGATTTGTAGACCATTTTCAATTTTGTTAAGTACCTGGTAATTGTTGACAGGCCTACACTATCCTCCCATAGCTATTAACACTGCAATTTGAAAACTTTGCAATAGATCATTATTTTTAAAAGAGTAACCGCTGAGTTTCATGCCGGCGTTTCTCCATAGGAAACGACCAATTGGAACCGTGCACCTAGCTTCTGACGTTTGATAAGCGCCCATGTAGGTTTATGTGAAGTAAAATATTTTGATTTTGAAAGAGTACTCAGTATGTCACATCGAACAAAGACGATATTATGTCATTGTCCTGGTCCAGGCTAATAAATCCTACGTGCTAGTCATGTTACCGTACATTCTTCAAAACAGAAAAGAGCTCTTCTGGTGGCTTTAGAAATTAGTATGCTGTAAGTACTTCCTAGGCGACCTCCTTCACAATAATCTTACAATTTTAATGTCTGCTACATTCTGCATGATTCTAAAAAGGTCCATTAAATAGGAACGTCGTAAAAACAGTTCCATAAAGTCTAAAGTCCTCTATTTTTCATTCTGACGCTGATCGACGGAGAAATAACACTCCGTGAATAACTAGATGAGAAGTTTTTCACCATTACGGGCCAAGAATTATGGGGATATAAACGAAATTATATAACGGCTGGGGATCCGACAGGAAGGAATCTATTGTTGTAATAATGGGTATGCGACACGCACCATTTTAATTTTAATCCTGTTATAACAGACATAACTTTTGAGAATCGGAACTTGCACAATGGATTACTAATGAATGTCGAAGGAAGACGGATTACGGGTTCGATTTAGCAGAAGTTATCTTTTTTATTTGAAATCGGTTTTGTAAAGAATTTAATGGAAAGGCAATAACATAACGTGATAAATATTTTGGGGAAAGTTTTGAGTACAAATGTGGATGGCTATAAGAGTAGGGGAAGACTGTGTGAAAGATGATATGGCTAGACAGGGGGTGGCTACCGAGGTGACCGCGAATAGTGACGTATGGAAGAAAAGAAATATTGTGCCGACCACAAATATATTGAGTAAAAATAGAATAGCCTAAGTGAATCTACTGTATGATTATGTTTTGAAATATGTTTTGGATTTTTTAATTTGTATTACAGGGGCGACATCTTCAAATTGAACAAGCCCCTTTAAATAAATAGAAAAAAATATATATATATATTGAGATTAAGAGCAAGAAAATGATGATCATCTCATCCCTTGTAACTGCTAACCAGCCTATTGCTAGTAACGATAATTATGAAGATTATAACCTAGAATTTTCTAGAGTAGTAAACCCCTCTGATCATAAAGACTGACTATCTTTTCATCAAGGTTTTCATCGTTGAGCTCCTAAAGTTCTGACTTGAGCTGCACGGTTATACTGACAAATGCGTGCACTGACTGGACAGGTCCTCTTAATCTGCGTGGTTCTTTCCTCAGAAGACCATTTCAGATACCAATCTACATGGTCCTCAAAGATTATGTTCGAACTTTTATATACACATTGACATTGATGAATTATATACATACAATGACATGAGTATTTACTTTGTAAAGTATTATATTATTTTAATTATTGTGAATGTGAAGATTATGTGGTTTATTACTTTATTTTATTTCTTAGTTAGTTTCACGATCTGGCAGCTTGAGTAAATTATGCGGCCTACCCAAATGTCCTTTCTTTGGTATTGTTCGTCGAATCGTTGTGCTCCTTAAGTTCTGAGTTGAGCGGCAAGATTACTGACAAATGCGTGCATTGACCGGACAGGTCCGCTCAATCTGTATGGTTTTTCCTCAAAAGACCGTTTCAGACACCAATCTACATGGTCTTCACGTGATCTGACCAAGATTATGTCTGGACTTTAAAAGAGACTGTGACCTCTGAGTTTGTTTCGGCCTTTCTTCTCAAAGTAGTCAGATAGGAAACGCCGACCTCATCTAGTTTTTAAAATATAATTGACGTGTAAAAGTGTTTGTACAAACCTACTTACAGAAATAAAATCATTTATCATTACTAGGAGAGATCTTGTTGACTATTGACTCGATAAAAGAAGAAGCTAAGGCTATATTTTGTTTGACCTAGGAATCTTTCTCAGAAAAGCCGAGTTTTATAAACTCAGTCGAATGAGCTTTCACTTTCCTCCAACAATTCCTTAACCTCTTTTACCTGTACTTTGTACCATGTAAGGTAATTAGGCATACATTTTCTAGATAACTCGGCGACGGGTTAATTACATCAGTTAAGATAGAACGTTAAATGTCCCAGTGATGAAATGTTCCACAGATGATAAATATTTGTGATTTAAGTGATATTTAAACGTTAGTAGTTAACTGTAATTGCTTGGACGATTTATTTTAACCTGGTTGTTGTAGGTCTCATATGTTTAGTCTTTATGAATGGATACTTTCAGAGTCCCTTTTTTATAGGAAGACTTGACATTGTATGAGACCTAGATTGATCGTCTCTCTTTTGATGGATAACAATCTAGGTCTCATAAACTGACGTGATTTGACGTTTTCGACGCCATCTTTTGTCGTTATTCCTACTAGATATTTTATTAATTAATGGTCAGACACCCAATAGATGGAGATGAATGAAGATTTATTATACAGGGTGTTTGGCGCATGGACCGACACAATTTTTCCAGGGATTTGGGAGGTCATTAGCTAGGTTCTACGCATACACCCTTTGTCCCAAACGTCACGGTTGGTTACATATGATTTTTTTTTAATGAAAAAAACACCTAAAATATTTCCTTTTATTCGAAATAGTAAGTTTTTTGTTTGTGGGTGTAGTGGCAGTGATACAACTGGTTTCAAGAAAATTCCTTACAAGCTTCCAAAGTTTATTTTTGTATGAAACTTTACAACTTCTAAATTCGATAAAAAAAAATTGGGACAAAGGGTGTATCGGTAGAACCTAGCTAATGACCCCCTAAATCCCTGGAAACATTGTGTCGGTCCATGCGCCAAACACCCTGTATATAAAAATATATATCTATACTATATTTCATGTATCTACGAGTACCTACACTTTTACACAAATTCCACAAGCAAAACACGTCGTGTTTACAATACACTAACTTTTAAACAACGTTTCAAGTTTACCTCAACTGGCCTCAACAAACTCTCTCAGTACAAACATGGGGTTATAAATTGCCCACAAGCTTCGAACAAGGTTTAGAAACAATTGACTGGCGATGTACCTGACACTAGACCATCACTTAGTGACATACGGACCTCAACAGTGAGGTAACGGTACTTTGAGGTATAGTCGGCAAAAGGGTTAGGTTGGAAACAGGCTGGAAAATAATGATCTTTTCACTAAGTTTTAAATTTTAAATATTGAGTGAAATCAGTGTGGCGACGCTTGGGATGTCTTTGTCCAACAGTAGACGTCTTTTCGTCGTTTTTGTTTTTTTTTTTTTTTTTTTTCGTATATGAGGCTTTTGATAACGTTGGATGTGTATACTTGTCTTTTTTTTTTTTTTTTTTTATTATTTTTTTATTTGTAATGTGCGTTTTGTTTGTGCAGAATAAACATTTTTTCTTTCTTTTTTTCTTTCTTTCGACTGAAATGATGATGATGATGTGTAATAATGTTTAGATTTCAACTCAAACTAGACATGATTCAGTCGTTTGATATTTTGATTGGTATCGTTTACCTACTGAGGACATTTTAACCGGATTTCACACCGGTACCGGATTTATACTTTTACACGCACTCCAGTAAAGCTTCTTACACTGATTGCCTTTTTTTTTTGGCTACAGTGGCTAAGTGTAGCCAGCGAAACCAAATGGTCCTGGGTTCGAATCCCGGTAGGGGCAAATGTTTGTATGATGAATATGGACATTTGTACCCGAGTCATGGATGTATATTTATAATATGTATGTATTTACGAAAAAAAAAATGTATTTAAGTAGTGTATCAACCATCTGGTATCCATGACACAAGCCTTAATTAAGTGCTTAACTTGGAACTAGATGGTGCTGTGTGCAATGTCAGACGATATTTATTTTATTTATTTTTTATTTTAGGTCGACAGGGGGGCGCTGTTGGTAAACAATTGTGCAAATGCTTGACAAAAGTATTGAGAACACAAGATGGCGGCGTTATTTCTGATTTTGGCCACGGGCATAAAGATTCTTCTACTGCTATAAATGATAAATGATTTTATTTCTGTAAGCAGGTTTGTACAAACACTTTTTAGATATGGCTGGCGTTACCTATCAGACTACTCTGAGAAGAAAAGCCGAAAGGTCACAGTCTCTTTTTAAGTCCAGACAAAACCTTGGTCAAATCATGTGAAGGCTCGTAGATCGGTGTCTGAAATGGTCTTTTGAGGAAAGAACCACGCAGATTGAGTGGACCTGTCCAGTCAGTGCACGCAATTGTCAGCAATCGTGCAGCTCAACTCAGAACTTAAGAAGCTCAACGATTCGACGAACAAAAACAAAGAAAGGACATTTGAGTATACTTAGTCACCATGAGTTTTTTTCAATAGTTGTATGGTAGCTGATATCCTACTGATCTCTTTTTTCGACTGTACCAGCCGAGTCTGTTCGTGTTTATCGCTCAACAGAGTAAATATTGGCCGAGCGTTCCGACGCGCAGTCCGTACTCCGTACATCAACCTGGTTTTAGTACAAAAAGCGCTGTTTGAGAGGGATTCTGTTTTGATAGTATTTAGTTGGGCAATGTTTAGGAGTAGTATTTAGATGACGGGCTAGTTAAAAATGAATCGGGATAATGTCGCGAAGAAAGTTTTGACTATGAATGCAGTTATAAGTTAGAGGAACAGTGGAAGACCAAAGAAACGAGGAATGGACTGTGTAAGAGATGATATGGCGAGAAAGGGGTGACTACCGACATGGCGACAAATAGAGAAGATTCGAAGAAAAATTCATAGGTACCATGCCGACACCCATTAAATTGGTAAGGTCTAGAGAATTTTGTACGCAATTACCGATGAGTTACCTAAACTTAAAATTGGAGAAAGATTCTCTAGAGACCACGTTTGGCTTCATCTGTGCAAGTTCTGTTTTATTTGCGCTAATACGTCAACCTCCCTTGCAATCGGTACCTTCATCAAATAATATTCCAAGTAACAAGCGTATATATATATGTACATTTTAGAAGGTAATACAAACTGTACTTATCACAAATATTCCTAATAATTTCTCAGGCGCCACTTACAGCTGGAAATGCACATTAGAAATAGCGAAACTATCCACGAATGGCTCCTATTATGACTGTAAAAGTACATTTTAATGACCATATCCAACATTTTAAGGCATTATTATATCAACAATTAACACTATAACGCTAACGGTCCACGGGTAGATTGTCGTAACTGTACTTTTTGAACAATTTCCGTCATGTTCACACATTATTTTTGGAGGCTCATAAAAATAATGTTTACATGTGACTATTAACATTTTGGAATTTCACTCGGACTTGCCTTTCTCTTAGTAAAATGGGAAATTCCGTAAACTAACCCAAGTGAAAATTTTCAGTAAAATTTAATCCAGCTCATTTGTGGTCACTTTTCTCTACGAATTATTTTTAAGTGTCCAATTATTATGAATAACTAATTCAGCCTGGTCAATGAGTCAACTAAAACAATTACACTTAACTAAACTTAGTTTAAATATCAGATATACATATATATATTTTTATATTATTTCTCAATACACATTTTAAAAGAGTAACGGTGGAGTTTCTTGCCCATTCTTCTCCATACGAAACTACCTTTTGGAAGGGGCGACTAGAATCAATTCTATTTAAATGTAAATGTTGACGTTCAAAAGTGCCTTTTATGTGCCTATTTGAAATAAATGCTTTGACTTTGAATATCTTTCTAAAAACACGTGTTTATATTAACTAACACATTTATAACAATGACCAATGTATGGCCCATTATGTAGATAAGTAGTGGCGCATAATAGCGACACTTGACATTGGCCCTGAGAATTTTCCGCTGCTTCAATACGTACATTTAGGCCCATTGGCACCGCCAACCACGTAACACGTTTAGCACTAAACGTGTTCAGTGATTGCCGGTGCAAGTGGGCCTTAAACATATGTATATGTTTAAGGCAAAGTACCTTATTAGATTTATTACGATAGATAGAGTGCTACAAAGATCTTTTGGCGCCTGTATGACCTTGACAGGTGACAGGCCACGCACCTAAAGATTTTTGTAACGTTGTATGTATCTCTTTACTGATTAGGGTAGGTTAGTTGGCGGTAGCTAATTAGGGACTCTTCAAAAGAAAATAATTCTGACCAGAAAATAATACACACAGATGGTTAGCCAAAATTGTGGACGTTTGGAACTGAAATCTCAATGTTGACGACAGAAGGCAAGCCATCTGGAATCAATATCCCTTACCTACGCTGCTGAGACGCGTATCTCATATACTTAGCTAATTTTGGAAATTAGGCCAAACATCTGATGATCCGACGTAATATTACGGCAGGAAAATCGACATTACTTTAATATACATAGATACACTGAGTAAGCGACATCGACCCGTCAACTATCAGCTAATCTAAAGAAATCGCTGTTCCATACATACATTTTGGCCGTCTAGGTATTGCAGTTTTGTAAGAAACAGCTTTTTTTTTATAAAAAATTTCAGCCTTCATGGGAATCATGTACTGAATTTATGGTAGTAGTTTGCGCGTCGATGTCCAGCCAGGTGCAGATTTCCGCTTTTACAGACGGTTTATTTATTTCTCGTTACTTCTCAAGATTTATCTAACCAACAAACGTCATGTTAAGGACGTAAATCCGACCGTTTAATGTGATCACCAAGTCAAGAATTAAATCCGGTGTCACACATAATCGGTCACCTTACCGCTGTCTAGATTAACCGTAGCTTAGCCGCGTTAATCGAATGATCTCGCCATTCGTTAACATGGTGCCGTCTGTCTTATTAGTACAGTGCTTTAATCAACGATTTTCCTTACATGAGTCATCCACAGTTTTAGGTTCGTATTCTGGAACGATTGCTTTTGAACTATTTAAATAATAATTCCAGCCTATTATTGTCCCACTTCTGGGAAAAGGCCTCTTCTCATACAGAGAAGGCACGAGCAGTGATCACCACGCTTGCTCAAAACGGGTTGGCAGTTCCAGACTCATATTATCCTTCACTGATGTCCAGATAGTACATATGAATTGAAAAAGTCACATGGGTATTGTCTCTCTTTCTCCCTTTAATCCATCCAAAGGTTGTCTGTAAAATATCGATTTTAGCGATAAGACCTCCCATTGTGTCACCCTATGTACAATTTCTACCTTTTTATCTGTAATTTTTTGGTGTACATAATAAAAAGTATTCTATTCTAGTCTATGGGTACTTCCAAGAATTTGAGCCCAAAACCTCATGCATAAAAAGAGCTTGTCGAAAAAAGGTTACTTATAATTCAAACTCAAACTCAAAGCATTTATTTCAAATAAACCAATTACAGGCACTTTTGAATTGTCAAGGGGTCGGTCAGTCAGAATGATGAAGCTAGTTGCCCATTCCAAAGCGTAGTAGGTACCTATGGAGAAGAACGGGCAAGAAACTCCATGGACACTCTTTTAAATCAAAATATTGTTACAATAGAGTGGTTACATCATTCATGTTGTAATTATACATGTGAGAACGATGTAGAAAGACGTGCACGTTAAAAGCGTCCGTAATAAAAAGATAAAAACAATTATGGAATTAAAATAAGCCGTGGCAGCTAAGAAATGACCAGTGCCTACTGACGGCGCCCGTTCACGAACATGACGTATGGATCAGCACCATTCAGCTCAACTATTTTGAAGGGAACTCAATGATCCAATACACACGCCACCACCAGCGACCCATTTGAGTGAGCATGACATACTCTCAGCCGCCAGGGCACATTCAAGTCAATGAAAGACGAACCCAGTAAGCTACAGTAAGCCAGTAATTTTTTTTACTGTCCCCGAAGAATTTCCCCAAAAACTAGACAATGACTAATATACTTTGCAAGCAAAATAAAATAACATAACATCGCGCCTGTCATCCCCAATGGGTTAGTTAGGCAGAGGTGTACCTAAGTACATCCACATTCCACCAGCTATGTTAAAGTCCTATTTAACAGGTGGCGAGCCTGTTGCCACCAACAGGTCACAAATGCAGACTCCGGGGTGCTACAGAGTAATTTCTGACGGATAAACCCAATAACACTTTCCCCGACCTGGGAATCGAACCTAGGACCTCATTCATGTTCACCAGTACCACTTGCGACCACTAAACCAACCAGGCAATCAAAACCAAAATATACAGATATAAAGGTAGTATAAGACGAGCACAAAACCCTATATTATCTCGTATATTTGGCCATTTATCACCGTTTATTGCTTTCATATTATGTAGCGCACAGTACAGTGTCGTAACTACGTAAGCGTGGTGGCGGACATTTATTTACGTTTTTTGTTCGTTGTTATTTTCTCAAAAGGATGTACAGTCACGAGCACGAATATGCAACACACACTATACACTAAGCAACTTCTAAATGTGATTTTCTCCAACTGTATTGATTGTAATTTTATGTTGTTACGAATTTATAATATTTTGGAACATAAACTGTTATGAAACAAGTCTTATTTCAAAGTTGCAATCAATATTCCACGAGAAAATCGCTTTTAAATTATGCCAAATGTATACTTATTAGTGCTCGTGACTGTACAGGTACAGGTACGCCGCTTTGCGATCACACCCATGCTATTGGTGTGTATTTGTTGGTTTTAAAGATTTTATTAAAATGTATTAGGTTTCCTTTTGGGCCTTACTTGGCTTCTTCATACCGACGGCGATCGACGACTTGTTCCAGTAAATTCTGAAGCAGCCTCAAGCCTTATAATAAAATTATTAGCAGTTATTTGCTTTCAATAAGTAGTAAAAAAAAGGTTAAAAAACAATTCTGATACGACTTACAAGACCACAGAATAAATTTATAAATGTAGGCTTATTTGATCAATTAATAATATTATAATAGGTATATTCCATCATGAAAAGCCTGCGGTTTTCCCCTTAGTAAAATGATTTAGAAAATCAAACTACAAAATGATTGAGAAATGAAGAGTCATCCTTGAACCATTAAAACAAAAGTGCACCATCAAGTGGACTATCTATTTAAGGAAAATTTGTCCAAGTGTACACTTACGGACGAAAAGATTAGGCCCTCCATTTTTGATAACGCAATTTACCATCTGTAATTGACACAGAAATCATTGTAATTGCGATCTCGAGTGGATTGCATTGATAACGATCTACGATTTGCGTAGATCGCGTATCTTTGTGTAATTAGAGATAAAAATACCTACTATCAATCATCGTTTGGTTTATCAGTCTGCGGCTCAAGGATTGTAGCGCTCACAATGTTGGTAAGGGAAATAAATAAAAGTGTTATCACACTAATAGACTAATATAACATTCGCCAATGTACTGTTATGTGGGTTAACCGATCGGACAGTTTTGTTAATGTCAATGACGCAATATTAATTTGTAGTCTATAGGATTACATGACGGCTTAGCTCTAATAGTCGATAGTGTGATCGATTACCGTGCGAATTTTATAGCGGTGGGTGTTATATGATAGTAAATGGATTTATAGAAATGGGGTGAATTAGGAATCAGTCCAGTTTGGGTGGGTGAATTTTGAGAGTCATCAAAATTCTGAGATATAGGTATATTCCTAATCAAGACAATAGGCACGTAAATAAAAGCCCGACTAAAAGTTGTGAATTTTAGATGTTGCAGAACTGAAGTAACACGTCAGAAAACAATGGATGCAAAATAACCCGTTCACTTAATCAAAAGTTTAAAATTTTTTAGTTATGTGAGATGGAGTATGAAATGAATGAAGAGTTAGGCGATTATCACCCTTCCACGCATCACGCTGCATGTTGCGTGTCAAGACACCTACGCGCGTACTTGCGGGAGTGCAGATCTGCATCATCGTGCGGGTTTTCTATACAAACGGAGACAAGACTTACAAGCAACGTAAGAACACGCACTCACGCACCCCGCTGCATGACGCGTAGTAGTGTGCGAATCGCCTTAAGATCAAATTTGTCAAGTATGTATTGTAGAAAGAAACTGTACTTTGAGTAAGTAAACTCTGGGTGAATACATTTGTAAAATGATAAAACTAATCTATAATTGATGATGAATAAGTAAGTAAGTGCGATAGAAGTAAACAGCGTTGCAAAATGAAGAACAAAAACTGCACACAACAATGTCCAAACAAAAAAGTATTATTATAACAACACAGGCAAGAGGACTAGTGATTATAATTATCTAAGCATGTGCTCAGGTCATTGTGGACGTGAGAAAGGCAAGGCCTTGCTCCGGGTACAGTTTTTGTTACAATAGGACCAACATTGGCGCGGTTGGTGGGTAGGCTAACCAACCTGCAGCTAAGGTGGCCAATAATTCTCAGGATTAATATAACAATAATTTTGTCAATGGCAAAAAATTATACCGAAGAGGAAATATTTTACAACAATTATTTATTATTTGAGCTTTCCTCCTATTAAAATCTAAAAAATTATAATAGTTTGCTAAAGACAGCAATTACGGCAGACGATTAAATAGGAACGCTAAATCAGTTCCCGGGAACGGCGGGACTAAGGAGTTCTCACTGCAAAAAAAAAGGTTTTTTTTCTTTAATAGGCAAAGGCGTTAAAACTACTCCGTCAACAATGCCTGGGAGTTTCTTGACGTAACGCAGTTATGTACAGCCACGCGGAAAACGTTAAATTTCTTTCAACGTTTAATTTTTTCCGGGATGATTTTATCGCGAACTTATTGCATGTCGATAATTTGGCACTAATTGGAACCAGTTTTTGTTTATTAACTAGTAATAGACTTGTTAGACTGCTATAATATTTGATTCTCAGTAAGAAAAACGTGAACGCGAAATTATTTGCGTAATTTAACAGCAGTGGGCTTAGTTAAGGCGAATGCACCAGAGTAACCCGCGAAATTAAAATTTTCTTTGTTTTTTCAATTTGCAGAGGTCAGTATTAGGTTGTAAGTTGATCAAAATATGATTCGCGGCCGTAACAAGTATGTATTAACAGAATTATAATCATAAGAATCATCAATAATAAATAAATAAAAAGCCTTTTATTTCCAGTTTTTACACATTAACTTAAAGAATGACGTGTCTATCTTTGTTAACAAAAGTATTAGGAAAATTAATATCTATGTAACCTAAATTATCTTACTATTTACCTAATAATTATTAATATAAAAAAACACACATTTTAAATATCTAGGTAGGCACTGGTATATTTTTCCACTGGAACCCCCTCAGGTAAAGTCCTCCTCCAAAGCTTTCCATTTATCTCGGTCTTGGGCTATTTGCTGCCATTGTAGACCAGCAATTTTTTTAATTTCGTCCTCCCATCTAGTGAACGGTCTTCCTCTATAACGTTTACCCGATGGGCCTTTCCATAACGTAACTATTTTTGTCCATCTATGATCTTTAAGACGTGCTACATGACCGGCCCATTTCCACTTTAACTTTTGACTATAGCTGAGAGCATCTATCGCTTTTGTTTTAGATCTAATTTTAGTGTGTTTTATTTTCTGTATTTTCTTGATATTTAACATACTGCGTTCCATTCCTCGCTGACATGTGTTTATTTTGTTCTTTATTTTGTTTGTAAACTTCCATGTTTGACATGCATACGTCAGACAAGGAATGAGACAAGAGTCCATGACTCTTTTCTTTAACTTGATAGTCATTTCACTTTTAAAAGAATCATCAATACAGCCCCCTAAGTTAGAATTGACCTCAAATTTTATGATTTCATGAAATAGTCACACTAAAATCGGCAACCTAATTGCATAACATACTGTCAATCTCAATCTGAATCATTTTGAAGGATAAGAATCATGGATAGGATATCATTTTGCTAATCCATTGCTTCATAATAATATGTTCCAAAAATCTTGTGTTGACTGACCAGTTGGCGCAGTTGGTAGCAACCCTGCCTTCTGAGCCGCTGGTTCCGGGTTCGATCCCCGGACAAGTCAAACATTTGTGTGCATGAACATGTCTGTTTGACCTGTGTCTGGGTGTGTATATGTATATAAGTATGTATATCAGTCATCAGGTTACCGTTGTACAGGTTGTACCTAGTTCGGGACCTGAAGACCTTGTGTGGATGTTGTCTCATATTATATTATTATTATAAAGGGCAATATGAACTTACAGAATTGTTTTGCTTATTTTACTGATTATAATTCTGGTAATACATATCTACTTGTTACGGCCGCGAATCATATTTTGATCAACATACTATCTAATACTGACCTGCAAATTGCAAAAAACGAAAGTAAATTCGAATTTCGCGGGCTGCCTTAGCGAATCCCCCTTAAACAAAGATTTATGTAAGTGAACAGGTTCACGAGTAATAATTTTAATAACATCCTCGTAAGTCTAGTGGTCGCGAACGGTATTGCTCCTGGTCCTGGGTTCGATTTCCCGGTCGGTCAGTCTTATTGGGTTTTTTCATCTGGAATTTCTCATTGGATTGATGGCAATAGTATGGACTTAAAAATTAGTGGTGAAATGTGGGTGCACTATAGGTACGTACACCTCAGCCTACCCTTTGCGGATTACAGGCGTGATGTTATGTTATGTTATAATTTTAATAACTTCTTTTCTGTTGTTGAATAATAAAGCGTAAAAAATATTCGTGTAGGTACCTACCTACCTGCCAATTATTATGTAACTTTATGCACGTTGGTTTGAATTAGATTGTTATCTGTAATGTTACTAATTATGCCTCATTTGAACACCCAATAAAGCAGAAAAAATCGAGTAGTATAGTACTTATATCGGTACTTGTACGGTTAGCCATAAAAACTGTTCGCCGAACTATTCGTACGTTAAAAACGTGACGAGCCAAGCAGAGGTCGATGGACCCGACTGTACCTTCGTACATTTATTCTCAGTTATTTCTTAGTTGCGTTTGTCAACGAACTTAATTAATTTTTAAGTCATCTCGTCGTTTTCATTGGCATACAAATAAAAAAAAAAAAATTGTTTATGTCGATATTTTTATTTCTTAATTTATTTTTTCATTTACAAATCAATCGTCTTGTTATGTTTGAGTTCTATAGCCTCATGCTTAGGATGATTGAGAGAAAAACAGGTTTAGACTATTACCATAACGTTCCGGCTGCATCTTAATCACGTTTTTCCTGTTATACGACAAAACCGATTACATTTCTCGAACATGCGTCGGCTTTTTCAAAGTAAACATTAACAGTTACTTCATAAGCATAACATTAGCACAGGTAAGGTTAAATGTAGTTAAACAGCGATAAACGGAGTGCTTGTCAACTTATTTCGTAACGTCAGTTTATGGGCCAAGTCTCCCATGCATCGTAGGCGGCCTGCCAACACACGAGGAAGCAATAGTGTGCTGACTTAATTAACGGAGTTAGAACTCTGCCTACAACACTAAATAGTCATAGAGTAAACAAAACAGAAGACCGAACCGAAATCTAAATTTGAAAGTTCATAATTCGAAGTCCAAAACACTAATGAACGAACGTCACGAACGTCACGTCATGAATGAACGAACGAACGTCACCAGAGATGCTGAGGTGACTGATTTTGTCAAGAGTCCACTTTTATACCAGCCAGACTACTTATCTAGCCTACCAGTTTACCAGTCATTGGTCTCTGAAACAAAAGACTAAATGATTTGCGTAGATCTATACGAAGATCTTTGCTTAACAACATATCTCTGTAGATCATGTGACAGAGATAGCAACATAACTTGAGGAAAACAAAACTAAAACTAACTAAATTAAACTAAACTAACCTAATATTCAGTGAGTCATAAACTCATAACTTCTAAATGTACGACACAAGGGAAGCCTACTTTACCTCTTTTTAGGAAGAAGCTGCAGTAAAACTTCTTGAACCTTTTGAATGTTTCTTTCAATTGCTTCAGTAGTAAAACAGTAAGTTTACTCAGAGCCATTCTTGCACTCTTGCACTGCAAACACGTAGTAAAGTTTATTGATTTTGTGGCGAAGTTCGATTATTTCTAGTATTTGATGGCTTCGTTTGACAGTGGCACTCGCCATGTTGGATTGTTGTTATGTCAAACTCAAATGTCAATAGTGATTTATTGAACGCTAATCTTTGGAAATCTTCTTAATCTATCTAGTTGTAGTTGTATAAATATGCTTGTAATTCAACGAATTGTACTCTTATTAATTTAATATACCTACGTATTTTTGCTAAATGATTTTGTTTTTAATTAACGTTCGTATTTTACTAAGACAAAGAATATTCTCCCGGAAGCTGTTATAAAATGTCAAGTTTTAATAACCCGATTTTCCTCCTAGCTTAAAAGGACGCACCTTTTAAAAGGAGTAATCGAAGATGCTCCCTTTTTGATCATGACAGCATGTATGCACATTATGGTTCAGCTAGGCACCTATGTATAAGAAATGCTCCAGATTCTGTGGGCGTTGTTTACCTATGCTATTGCACAAGTAAAGACAGTATGTTTGTTCGTGCACCGCCCAAAGCACCGTGACCTAATTCGGTAAGTCTTGAGCAACAAGCTGATAATCTTTTTACTTTAATCTTCTCGTCAAAAGATTACGGCTATCGTTTAGCACCTAGAAATAATTCTTTATCTATTGTACTATCATAGACTATCACTGCATTAATAAACGCAATATCGACGTCAAAAGCTACATAAACGCAAAATCTACTACAAAATCACGCTAAAATGCGGTACCGTTTTGTCGAAGTCCACTCGTCAAAAACAGGCACAAAAAAAAAGAAAAAAACCTCCTCCTCCTTTTCTTCAAATCGGTTATTATTTTATTAATATTTACTTGAATATAGACACATAGTACCTCTCAATACTCATCTTAATGATAGTGTGTGGAAAATACCATGGTCACGATTTCGTATTATGTAGTAGATATGATATTACTTTAAATAAACAATTTGAGCTGATTGATGTTTTAATAATGTTGCGACCATAAAATTGTCATACAAAAAATTTCAAATTCAAATTGTACAAAAAAATTCAAGGGCGTGATTGAGTTGATGTACTGGATTCGATAGTGCCATGATTGTGTAATTCGGTAAGGTGGGAAGTACCTACCTGAATGAATATATAAATCATACCTTAAATTGTATTCAAATGGCCCAATTATAACAACCGTCTATTAAATGTAATTGGAATCGATTTAGATTTATGAATTGTAGACTTTTAAGGAAATACTTGATCTATATTTGATGTACTGGATTCCTTATGGGGCTTTGTAACGATTTATTAATCTCATATATAAGGAAATGACTTTATAATTTCTTCATTTATCACGTAGTTTTTGACAAAAAATAACTAGCCTTAGAAGGTTATTCAAACGAGAGAAACCAGTTTTTAAATTACGATCAATCAATCTCAATTTTCAACTAATAATGATGATGAGCAGTGGTGGCCCAGTAGTAACTGCCGAGTCGCAGGTTCGAACCCAGACAGGCGCTTTACTTTGTGTTAAGGAACCTTCAAACAGGCGCAACATGCGGCGCGAATCGCACGTGACACAAAGGCACCGCCTGTCGCCCGACGAGCGGTGCCTTTGAAGGAGCCTTCAATTATTTAATAACCACTGCTCCCAAAACGGTGAAGGAAAACATCGTCCTAGAACCAAAAATTCGAAGACATGTGACATCTACCAACCCGCACTGGGCCCACGTGGTGTATTACAGACCACTCCCTCTCGAATAGAGGAAGCCTGTGTCCCAGTGGTAGGAATATTATAGGCTGATTATGTTAATGTTGGTTTAGTATAGTTAGCCGTTTCCATAACTCTCAGTAAGTTAAGATTTTTTTGTAAAAATGATAACAAAGCTATAAATAGATCTAGAGTAGACTGTAATCCATCTTTTTTCATCTTTCTTTTTGTTAATAGTAGGTACCTATGTGCTTATAGGTACGATGTAGTTTCTGTGATTTTATAATCTTCCAAAATCCTAGTCCCATCAAAATGAAGTGAAGTACCTAAGTGGTTTTAAGTTTCTTTCTAGTAGGAACCTTTTAATTTAACAATTCCTTTGAACTACATCCTCATCTATATTTTCTTGGCAATAAAGCAGGAGATGAGTAAAAACTTCGAGAAATGACACCTCTGAAACGAGATGCCATTTAAAATTACACTTTTAAAGTTCCCAGAAAACAGGTAAACGAGAATATTATCACAATTCTTATCTCTGTCAATTGTGATCTTAAGAACTTACTTGTTTTAAAACAAAAAGTTGATTAGACCAGTAATTGTTGCTGATATTTACTCGTATGTTTCTTCTAAAGAAGTATATTTAAGCTAAATTGTGCTACTTATTTGGTTTTAACAAGACTTACTCGTATTTAGTAACAAGTAGAAATTTACAGAAATTAATGTTGGTTTTGATTCAGTGACCATAGAACTATAAGTGAAATCCTAATTTCGTCAGTAAGTCAATATTGTTTGTGAGGCATCGATTGACTCTTCACGAGCAGTAACACCTACCTTTTTAGACTTCACTCTCATTTGTAAATTCATGAAGAACATTCCCAGGGGCTTTAAAGCATATTATTAACTATAAGAACAGAAAGCCTGTTACAAAAACGCGATGCTCAACAAATAATCTACCAAGTTACTGTTAGTTTATGATTAAATCTACAAGCTTTTCTATTTGCAATACAATAAAGATATATTATCTTCTAATTATTTTCACGTCACGGCGTATCGTGCGGTAAGCAGGTAGAATACAAAGGCCCTATTGTAAATTGCCCTTCATTTTAAACTATTTCTTGTTCATCAACTATAGCATCACCATCTAAATTAGTACCGGTTCCCACAAGGTGACTTTTTGTTCTGTTAGAAAAAAATATTTCATCAAAGAGAACGAATTTGTATGATGACGTCATTTCTTCTAGTAGATCGTCAACTTCAATTAATTATTTTTTTAATTCAGTGTCCATATCTCTTTCAATTATTCTTGAGTAATATATGACTTGTTGTTGAGCCATGAAATAACCTACGTGTTCCGTACATAACAAATAATCAATCAATAATTACTTAAGTATCAATCAATATAAGGAAGGAATGGACTTGAACGGAACCGTCCCAACTTTATTAAGAAGAATCAGGAAATCGGCACATTCTATACGAATTTAACGGGACGCAGCAGAAATAAGTTTGACAGTAACTATTAGTTCCCAGTTTCAAGAAGAGGTCAATATTTTAATACAATACTTATTTCAATCCCATACCAAGTAAATAATGGCATGAGTACTTAATTATTTTTTTTTGGCTGACATCAGACCCGAAGTTTAAAATAAAATAGTAGCAATAGTAACACAACAAATACGAATGGCATAATCTTGAATATAGAATACACAATTGAAGTGCTATGAACGAGAAAAGTTGTCTTTAAGATGGCAGACCAGAAAAAAGATGGCAGAAAAAGTTATTAGGCAGGAAGAGAACACTGCTTTGGCGCCTAGGTATGCAAAAAAAGACGTAGGTACTATGCCAACTGAAAACGAATTGGTATATGGGTAGCAAGTGCAGACGATGAAACACGGAAGACAGGATCGGTTTACTATGACCGTTTCTCTTTCGCCATTACAGAACTCTAAAAATATCCTGTCAATACCGTGTCTTATCAAGTCCAAGTAAAAAATATGAGTTGAATTGAATGGTAGGTGTTTTTCATCATACAACCTTCTATTGAAATGATCATTGATCCCAAGAAACGGAAAAGTACCTTAGTTGGGTCCATAACTTGTTACAAAGTTTTTGTTCACGAACCAATATATTCATATATCGAGACTTTTCTAGTTACGAGTATGTTTTGATGTCTTCGTTGATTTGCGAATCAATAGAAAATATATGGACCGAATAAGCATATCGACGAAGTTGTAGCATACATATCAGAAAGATAGAAAATATGCCCGAAAGAGGAAACAAAATGGACGAAACTAGTCGGACTCGATCCATTGCCGACTTACCAAAAACAAGTGAACTTTTTTAACCTAAAAGCAACAGCAATATTTTTTGAATAGACAGACTTTTTGGCCTTTGCCTCATACCCGCGGGGTACTTGCGTGACAGACTATCTGCAGTGCGATTCTGTAATCATCTCACCGTGAAAAATTAGGTGAAGTGAACGTGGAGTGAGCTGTCAGTGTCATCCCACTGATGCTAGGGATTGACCAAGGTTACATTTACAATCATAGTCGAGATTTTAATAATAGTTTTTTACGCTAATTCTGTCGATAATTTTATATTATTTCAAAGCTAGAAAGCGTCGAACCTAAAATAAAAACAACAACATTGAGTTTCTAAATGAATTTCAGTTTTGCAATTTTATTTAAAAACCTCGAAAATAGTATCTAATGTTTAGCCGCTTAGCTACATACTAGCTTTGAAATAATGTAAAAGGATCAATTGAATTTGGAAAAAAAATAATATTAAAATCTCGATTATGATTGTAAATGTAACGTTGGTCAATCCCAAGCATCAGAGGGATGACACTGACAGCTCACTCCACGCAAGTTTTCACGGTGAGATTTTTACAGAATCGACCGGCAGCACAGATTACTAAATAGTTACTACTATCAGTAGCAATGGCTTTCATTTTGATAGTTCAACAACATTCATTGCGTTAATTACATTGTTGAGCATGTTATTGTGAAGCAATGGATTAGCAAAATGATATCCTATCCATGATACTTATCCTTCAAAATGATTCAGATTGAGATCGACCGTGTGTTATGCAATTAGGTTGCCGATTTCCAGCGTGTTTCATAATTATGTTCGAAGGCAAATACAAACAGTGAAACTTCCATAAGGGATCTTACCTATAATTTTCAACCTGACTCACCCAGCTCTGTCACGTTTATCACTTAGAAAACCACTTGATTCCTACTCGAGTGTTTGTTTCCATAATTATGTAGTTCTAGTTATACCTATGTGACACCATATACATAAGTACAGTAGGTGCATTAATCCACTTGATGTAAAGTGCGATAGTAAGTTGACTCACTCATTAGAGCGCTTTTCAAAACATAAGCATCTTGCTATAAAGATAGGTTATTTTCATCATCAGTGTACATTGCTCAGATCATATAAACACTGATCTGAGGTACATTGGCATTTAATTGGTGGAAGAACGTGGCATCTCCCTTATATCAAATTGTATACCTACTATAATATACATCTCTCGCTTCTCCCTTATATCAAATTGTATACCTACTATAATATACATCTCTCGCTTCTCCCTTATATCGAATTGTATACTATAATATAAAATATACATATCTCGCTTAATTGTAGAATTGGAACACACGACACTATCTTAGGACCGGCAAAACTTTTGCAGCAAAAGAGACTCGAGGTCGTGGAAGAAAATGTGGAAGTAGAAACATCTCTGGATAGAATATTTTTATCTTCAATCACGTGATAACAATAGGTATTATTTAGAATTTTGCCGAATAGGAAAACAAACGCCTAGTCTTAATCTGACCATCAGAGTGTTGAATTTATTTCGTGGTTGAAATGACGCGATGGTCTACGGACACTCCAAATAATCTGACAAGACAAGATGAATGATAGCAGACCTTCTGCAGTAATTTATTCCGTGTAATTGTCGTGAAGCGATCGAGCACATTTCACTTTGCGATAACTCGCTCAGCATGATTTGTGGGTCAGTATACTTTCTACTTGCATGGACTGGTCTCGTTATCTGATACAATGTTATTGTATCAGCTTCTTGTATCGAAACTGCTGTTGAAGTGTTGGCTTTATTTCGTTTTTATGGGGATTTCGTATGGTGATTTGGTATTGCTATAGTTGGAACATTGTTAACAATACAATCTCCTCCTTACTGTTGTAACTTTAAGGAAGACTACTTACTTTATTACATCTTACAAATGGCTGCTTTAGTTCCGTTTTTTTAGTCAGTGATTGTTTTGTTTCGCTAAGCTTGCAAGCGATGCCACAAAAATGCAGACCTAAGAATCTGCGAACTAGGCAGCAAAATGACAACACGAGGGGATTCCCCCAAAACATATTTTTTTTTGTAAAAACACAGTTTTGACCCTCGTCAGCCGTTATTTTTCTACAGTTACTGAGTAATAAATACGACACGTGTATAATTAAGTTACCTTAGCAACTAGCAGTAACTCTATACGATTGTCACGCTAATACACTGGCGAGCAGGCGAGCGAAGCCGGGTGTCAAGTTACATGCACGGGCGAACCGAATAAGTAGAGCTTGGTAATCGATCACATAGGTAAATACTGTATTATTTATGAAGATTTTTTGAAGTTAATTTGTTAGGGAGGTGTTAATTTTTTTTTTGTGTTGTAAGACAAGACTTGGGCCAAAAGAAGATTGTGCGGTGACACATTTTATTAGAGTGAGGATGTTCACAGTTAAATTAGTTCCGCGTAGATGGCGTTAGGTGTTGGCTACTTTTAACCAGTTGCCAATAGACTTCCTTGCTGAAAACTTCGTCGCGAGATGGTGTAGTGTTCTGACATGTTGCCGGTTGGTTGTTTCTCGAATAAGATAATTTTGACAAGCCAAGTGACAAACAGTCTGCTCTCTCGCATCGAAGCTTTTAGCAAGCAACCTCATTCAACTGAACATCAGTTTTTTTCTGAACAACTCCTATCGCGAAAATGATACAAAAAGAAACATAAACGATCCCTCAACACTGACAAACAAATAAATATTCTCACTCACTTATTATTCCCATAACGTAAACGCAGTTGCACGCGAGTGTACGCATCAAGCGAGGGAGCATAGTAGCCGGGTGCGTTCGAATATCGATTGCACACACTTCCGACAGCCACTCGGAGGGCTGGTCGAGTCCTGCATGTTGGTTTAAGGTAGTGTTGTGTGTTTGTGAGCTAATTGGCGAGTCAGTGTGATGAAATGCTTGCACAATGATGTGGTATGCGAGGGTTAGTTCTAAACCTATACTAAAGTGATATATTTTTTGTTCAATGCCTGCTGCAACTGATAAATATATGAAAGGGTTCTAATTTGTCAAAGTAACGGTTTATTTTACACAGATTTGGGTTAGGGCCTTCCGGGCTCGGGGACCTTGGGATGATTCTACGCTGTGTGACCCTAATAAATATGCCCTAAGTATAGAATAGATCCTTGTTGTTGACTTATTTTATGAAGTTCGGTCCATGAGAGGTGAAAATATAAATCGTGCTACCTACTTAAACTATTTGAAACCTTAAAACAGTTTCATATTTCGATAACATTATGAAATTAAGTAAACTGGAGCTCTAATTAAAATATTTATTCCATACTCCTCATATCCAGCAATCTTTGTTATTTAAATTATTACCAGAACACCCCACCCCCCCCCCCCCCCCCCCCCATATTTGTGCAGGTGTCGTACCGTTCTTATGAAACCGAAACATGTTCAAATGACCCGTTGAACCGCACGCTCTTTGTCTTTATGTGCTACTGGAGTGTTTATTGGAGGAGATAAGAGTAGGTGATAAAAATGCTGATAACAGTCTATGGAGGGTTGAAATAGCGGAAGCTGGTGTAACTGCCTTGTCGAATTTTTTATGGCAGATATGACAAAATAGTAGACTTGATTAATTGGTGAAAAGCTTGAGACGAGAGCATCTTGATTTAGTAGGGAAGCTTAGCAAGAATATACATTACGTTTTATTTAGCTGTCGAGGAGACGATGTTTTTCCTGAAACTGTGAATATGGATGTTGTTGAATTGCCAAGATAAAAGCCATAATAAACCATATTGGCGATATTGAGCCATCGTCATCTGCCTGGTCTTTTCCCAACCATATTGGGTCGGCTTCCACTCTAACCAGATTCAGCTGAATACCAGTATTTTACATGAAGCGACTGCCTATCTGACCTCCGCACCCCAGTTACTGGGTAACGCGATACCCTAGGTAAGACTGGTTATCACACTTAATTTTCGGGCATCGTCCATACTGATCCCTGGTCCCAACTCGCCCGCTTTTTCATATGCCTACCATCAATACTTTTGCGCCTGCTAGCTATACATGTAGGTAGATATATACGGACCGGGCGAGTTGGGACTAGGGATCAGTAGGGACGAAGCCAATTTTCAGCTTCTGGCTACCGGTACCGACTAAGACCCACGAATGACAGCTGAGCGCAAATGATTGGCGTTATTGAGTGTTGTACGGAATTTTCACCCAAAGTGCTTATATGCTCATAAACTTATTTGCAGTAAGCAGTGGTGGCCCAGTGGTTACGTTCGCGACTTACGAGTTGTAGGTCGTAAGTTCGAACCCAGACCGCTGCTTTCGTGTAAAATATTCCATCACCACTGCGCTCAAAACGGTGAAGGAAAACATCGTGAGGAAACCGGCGTGTCTTAGGACCAAAAATTCGAAGACTTGTGACACCTACCAACCCGCACTGGGCCCGCGTGGTGGATTATGGCCCATACCCTCTCACCGATAGGAGGCCTGTGTACCAGCAGTGGGAACTGTAGCATAATCAGTCTATATAGACTGATTATGCTACATAACAACATAGCTCTATTAAACACGTTTCCAAGTACCTACGTATATAGATCACAGCATACCACTCAGAGTCTGTAGTTGGTAACGACAGCTTGAAGTCACGCTTGTTATGTAAATGAATACAACGTTACGAACAATACCATATGCAGGATATATAAGTGAGTACCTACAACGAGGCATAAGTGCTAATATTATAATGATGAACACTATTATTGTTAATATAGCAGCCTCAGGCACCATGTATGTGCCGTTAAAGATAGATAAAATGGTGTTTTACAGGCCTGGCAAAGCTAAATAAGAGTCATGATTTTAGAACCCTATAAATCACTAGTCTAACGGTAGAAATATCGATAAGAATATACAGGTTGGCAGACGTGGCAGGAACACAGACATGTTACGATACATTCAGTAAGTATCTACATAATTCTGCAAACCCATCCGTTGAAAATTTTCGTACGAAATCAAAAAAATAATCTCCTGTTCCATAGAAAAGTGCAATGCGGTCAAAATGTATGAAACAGCATTTTTTTTTAAATACAGGCTCAAAATCGTCTTTGTCCCAGCCACCCTGTTTATCTAAATTCATACAATTCTACCCATCAATGAAAGCCGTCGAGTCGATCGGATCGCTCCTGTCTCTAGGTATGTGTATATGAATAAGACTTATTGACTGCTGCGCTGCGTGTCGCGGGTTCGATTCCCGCAAGGAACAAATATTTGTATGACCTACAAGTACGAGTAGTTGTTCCGGGTCTGGCTGTTTGTGTATGCGAGTTTAAATGTCCCTAGTGAATTCAAAGTGTGGGGCAACGTTAAAAAAAAATCACATGGAAGGAGTACAAGGATGTATGATACATAGATATCTTATCGTCCAAGTGAAGCAAGGGTGGAAAGTGTTAAAATATAAAAGTTGTGTTGTCAAGTGTAACATCAAGCGTAACTTTTCACTCACATATCGTTCCCCTCCTCATTTAAGAACGTGTGCAATACTCAAGATTGGCGCTCCCCTTGTGTTTGACTGAGTGCCTTCTTTAGTAAGGACCCTATCATGTGGTGTAGCCAGAAGGGGCAGATTTCGTGCCAAAACAATTTTTTTTTATGTAACTACTAATCTTTCAGACGTGCTTCCTGAATTCACTACAACTTGATTTAGATACTTACAACATTTTTTATTCTAGGAAGTTGGATTTAAATCATTCGCTTACTTAAACAAATGAATTGATTGATATCATTGATATACTAGTTTTAATCATGAAACCTTGATAAACACGTGATTGAGTCATTGACCCTCGTGATCCAAGACCATTACACCGAGAAAAATCCCGCCATCATGTCTTCTACTCTTAAAAACCCCAAAACCAAAGCAACAGTTGCCACACAGGTAGACAATGACCTGGGAAGGACATAAGATACTTTTTGTGCCGGTTGTACGTTCCTGGGATAATTACCGACCTCCAGGCGGGCGTGGCCGCGGCAAAAACTAATTTCTCATGAAGTCTTCATGATTAGCCGACCTCATTGCTCAACACAAATAAGACTGCACAATAAAAATGGCGTAACTGCTGACGGCAATGTATGTAATACGTTACATGTCCGAGCATTTTGAGTGGTACAGCACTTGCAAAGGTCAACGTCGGTCAGTGTTTGGTCAGGAGATCATGTTGGTAGAATGGTTACTTTTGAAGAGATGACCTAACCGTGCCATATTTTGGGGATAAAGAGAATGTCACTCACGTTGGAAAGGAGTTCCTTACCCTGGCAATGCATGAAGAAGTCACTCCAACAAAAATATTGACAAATTCTTGACGATTCTTTTTCTCAGCCCTGCAGGAGGACAAGCCTTTCAATCCATACCAATATACAGGGTGGTAGGGCATCGATACCCAAACTGACACCATGAATATAACTGGATTCTAAACCCCCTAGGGTAGACATTTTTCGCCAGTTATTAAAAAAAAAAAAACTGTTTCATAGAAAAGTGTACACACGGCTACACATCAAGCTATATATTTCCAGTTTACACTGACCTTTCAATGTAAGGAAATGCTATACAATGCGAGATCAGCTTATACTGGAAATGTATAGCTTGATCTGTAGCCGTGCCGTACCTACCTGTGTCATACCTACGCGGTCAAAATATACGGAGTTATATTTTTTTTAAAACCGTCGAAAGATTTCAACTCGGGGGATTTCAGAATCTGTTTGACCTGTGTCTGGGTGTGTATAATTATGTATATCAGTAATCAGGTTACCGTAGTACAGGCTCTACCTAGTTCGGGACCTGAAGACCTTGTGTGGATGTTGTCTCATATTATATTTTTTTTTTTGTATGGCATCTCGCAGTTGGTCTTGAGAGGCCGTGACTGCTTAACCGGTCAATCCTGTGGTGCCTTTGAGCTTACTCAAAGCCTCCAGGCAGGGGCATAATATTAATTATAAACTAAGCGACCATCACCTAAGGGCACCCCCTGTGGGGTACGAACCTCGGCTTAGGGCGTCGCTGGGGGAGGACAGCAATATTCTATTTTTTTTTTTTTTAACTTTGCCTCATACTAGGAATTTCTCCTGTATCGTGGGTGCGTTTACAAACATTTAAACTCACATACACAAACGGCCAGACCCGGAACAACTACTTGCAGGTCATACAAATATTTGTTCCGTGCGGGGATCGAACCCGCGACACGTTACGCAGCAGTCAATCGCTTAACCACTGCGCCAACCGTGTCGTCAAGTTGGGGACAGGCTGGATCAAAATGGATTCATTATTATTATTAGGGGGGTTTAAAACTACTGGCTCAGCTACGCCACCAGCTGAAGATCAAGGGACAGGGAGGGGAATTTATCGGGGAGGAACGCGGACGCGAAGGAACTCGGCGACGAGGTCGGAATTTCGATTTGTGTCTGTGTCTGTTGTATAATGAACTGGTGGCCCTACTGCTTTCCTGGAGGAGGGTAATGGGGTCGTCAGGGTCGGTCAGTGCTCATATTATTATTATTTATTTATTTTATTATTATGTACTGACCCATGGTAGCTGGTAGTGCGTCGATCTCCCTGCCACTTTGTCTGTCTCTCTGTCCTACCAATACTGTCTGTGTTACCTTTGCACGGCTTAACGGATGAACAGATTTGGATGAAATTTGGCACACTGATAGACCATGATCTCAGTACTTAACTTTTTTATACCGATAGTATGTTCTCGTGGGATAGTTTCCGACCACCATGCGAGCGAAGCCGGGGTTTAAAATTTGTGACACCTAACTTGAACGTTTATCGAGGTTATTGAAAACAGTTGCTAGACAGATTGGTGATCGATAGTTATCGAATACCCATCATTTCTGTCACATAGGTCACTTACCGACACCTACTAGTTTTATCGGCATTCTTTGCTATATCTTGCATAGTTCTCTTGCGGATAATTAACTATTCAATATATCAGCTGATATTTAATTAGATATTAATACAGGTACCATATGAATGTAGCAGTGCTTACGAATATTATCCTACTAACCTTGTAATCATATCATTTGGAGAGCGATAAAAGGTACCTACCTAGTTATCGCGATTAAATTAGCATTTCCCTGATTAAAATATTATGTAAATATTACGCACGTAGGTCTTTAATTGATAAAAATAAACAAAATGTTTCAGTCATTATTGAACCATAATGGTATGGATGAAAATGAGGCCTATACT
This sequence comes from Brachylomia viminalis, assembly GCA_937001585.2. Classification (NCBI taxonomy): domain Eukaryota; kingdom Metazoa; phylum Arthropoda; class Insecta; order Lepidoptera; family Noctuidae; genus Brachylomia; species Brachylomia viminalis. Next base: position 21,743,981 of record OW443299.2, read on the forward strand.
CCGCAGTGGGCGCAACAGGGCTGCCAACTAAGAGAGTCTTTGGCTGGCAATGATGGTGATGATGAACGACATGCATTCTAGCCATTGTTTATAAGAATCAATAATACCTCTGGACCTCTGTCTGGAGATTCGTAGGACGCTTTTAACGTGCACATCTTTCTATATCGTTCTCACATGTATAATTGCAACATGAATGATGAAACCAACTTTTTTTTTGTAACTATATTTTCATTGAAAAGAGTGTCCGTGGAGTTTCTTGTCCGTTCTTCTCCATAGGTACCTACTACGCTTTGGAATGGGCAACTAGCTTCATCTTTCTGCCTGACCGACCCCTTGACAATTCAAAAGTGCCTGTAATTGGTTTATTTGAAATAAATGCTATGAGTTTGAGTTCTTCCAGTATATGTAGCAGGTTCTAGTCATAACTAAAATTATAAATGCAAAAGTAAGTTTGTTGGTTTGTTACGCTTTCACGCTAAAACGGCTGTACGGATTTAGATAAAATTGGTACATGGGTTGACCATAACCTGGAGAAATACATAGGCTTCTATTCATCCTGAATCGTAGACTAAGCCGCAGGCTACAGCTAGTATTAAATAGGAGCCTTAACATAAAAACGTTGTAAAGACATAAAGGTATCATTTAATATCATTATATTGCATTTTTTGTATGCAATAAGAATCAAGGACTATCAAGGTACTGACTGAAGCATTATAATACATTGCTTACCAACAACAACTTGTTATTAGACACATTCTTCACATTCAGTCTGCATTGGTTTATTTGAAATAAATGCTTTTGAGTTTGATAAGTTTGAAGTTTTTAAAATTCATCTTATGATCATAGACGCGAGTGAAAAGAGAGTTGTAAACATTGTTTCATTTTCTTAAAAATCTGCTAGCATAATAAATTTGAAGCTTACTTGAGTGGTGAACCACAAAGGAATTAACTGGGCACCCTGCGGGGTAAATACGTAACACACAAACAGTAGGAATGACTTTTATTTTGACAGTTGAACAACATTCATTGCGTTATTTACGTTGTTGAGCAGACAAATTTGTCGAACATAAGAAGCAATGGGCTAGCAATATCCTTCAAAATGATTCAGATTGTGATTGATAGTGTGTTACTCTATTAGGGTCCGGTCAGTTAACCTTGCTGCTGCTACCAACCTGCTGACTTTTACTACAGCATGAATTAATTGTATAGCTTAGAGTAGATAGTGCTACACGAAACAGGACAGAAGAACAGAGAGGCCATCTCTTCTAAATATTTTGAGATAAATTACCCCTTTACCATTTATTTGCGTTCATCTAAATAGAGTCTCAAAATAACACAGGTAGCACTAGAACTCAACACCTCTAGTTTAATTTTAGCAACATATTATGACCTTTTAGTTCACACGTTTTTACGACACGTGTCTCCAAAAGGTAGGTACCTTAATCTAACCCTTATTATATTGGGATCTAATCTAACCTTGGTTAAAGAGCCTTTGATGTGATAAGTACCTACCAGCTTATATCGAATTGAGATGAAAAATAAAATGTATAGAAAGAAAATTAATAAAGGGGCTGAAAAGGAAAATAGGAAACTTATTCATTGTTATAATTATATTATTTCAGTTTCACATAATTATTCTATGGTTCCCCGGAGGCATTGTTTCTGTAACAGACGAGAATGGGATTAAAAGGAGGGTAGTTTTTCAATAAATTGTATTATTAACGAAAGGCCTGTACAAAGTGATGTAATGAAGTCGGTTTGCTAAGTTTTCAGTATTTTAGGAGAAAGATATTGATACTAAGTGGAACTGGGACTAGCACTTTAAATTTCATAAAAGAAAATAAATTAAATAGCAATTGAGTGGAGTCTGGAATACAGCTAAGTAGTTAGTGTTCTAAATTTTGCATGACGATCCTACAATTTTTTTTTCTGAGTAAGTATATAGTAGGTATATACTTTTTTAAACGTTGCCCCACACTAGGAATTTCTCCTGTATCGTAGGTGCGTTTATAAACATTTTAACTCACATACACAAACAGCCAGACCCTGAACAACCACTTGCAGGTCATACAAATATTGGTTCCGTGCGGGAATCGAACCCGCGACACGCAGCGCAGCAGTCAATCGCATAACCACTGCGCCAACCGTGCCGTGGTTAGCCACTGACCATTACAAGATGGTTGTTATTTGGGCCGAATGCCCAGGGTACCTCAGATATACCTACTGTACATTTAAGAATTGGCTCTCATGCAAGCTATTTTAAAACATATATACATTGCGTTACACACGTTATATACTTCACTAATTAGAATTTCATTTATTAATTACTTGTCTCCAGGCAATGTAATGTTTTATATCATACTATGATGAAAGTGTTAATTATTGCAAAACATTTATTTATTAAAATATATCTACTGGTTTTAGTGTTATTAATTGGGCTGATGTAACGATTTCACTGTTAGAGTCCAATTATTTTAGTGATATATTGGCAACACGTTTTTGATAATAAACCCGTTTTATGATGATTAAAAATTGTATAATATTTTGAGACGGAAAAACTGTGGCAATAATGCGTAATTAACAGAATAACTTAAAACTATTCAACTCCACACTGCTCCAATACTAAATACAAGATGGGAACTTGGTCTCCAGCTTTGTTTTAGGGAGTGCTTCTACCCGTAATACCTCTAATAGTATAGATTTTCCAATGAAACCGATATATATAAGTTTCATGAGAAAAAAACAAACATTACTTACATGCATAATACGGGCATGTTTCGTATACGTTTCCTTGGAAAATTTACTAACTATGACGGGTAGATTCACCCCCTAATGCAGGTGAATTAGTCGCCACCCTGTATGATCATCATCATCATCAGCCTATAATGTTCCCACTGCTGGGACACAGGCCTCCTCTCGGTGAGAGGGAGTGAGCCCTAATCCACCACGCGGGCCCACTGCGGGTTTGTAGATGTCACAAGTCTTTCGAATTTTTGGTTCTAGGACATGCCGGTTTCCTCTTGATGTTTTCCTTCACCATTTTGAGAGCAGTGGTGATGAAATAATTTACACAAAGTAAAGCGCCTGTCTGGGTTCGAACCTACGACCTACAACTCGTAAGTCACGGCCGTTACCACTGGATCACCACTGCTCTCCACACATGATCATCATGGACATGATCGTGTACTCTAAATTAGTGATAGCTACAAATTATTAATCCAGCTTTAATGTTGATCAGAGGGGCAATTTCCGTATTTTTAAGACCGTTCGCATTCTAATCTCAGTCTCAATCTGTCAAAATTACAATCAATTTACATACATTTTTGACAGGTTTTTGACATTGATTGTCGCTGAGATGAGATTGCGACTTGAATTTGAACGTTTTTTTAAGTACGAGAATTGGCCTACAGATGTTGTAAAGGTATGTGAAGATAGCCTCTCGAGACATGATTAGTCTCCTTTGATATGCGTGAACAATTTCAGGGTAAGTCTGCAATTTTGTAAATTCACTAAAGTTCTTGCTTTATTGTTCCTGGAAGAGAACACGAGGGACGAGAGAATACGAGGTAAGGGGGGATTTAGGACAAGATAATATAAGATTTATTTTCTCACCACAATATTACAAAAAAACATATCACTTACATGGTATCAGAGTCGGACAACATTTTAATATTGTGGGAGACTGGTGCCTAAGCTGGGCTTTAAGGGCTTGTGTTTCACGTCACCAGAATCGATCAGATCAGAGATTGTTATTTGGCCATAAGTTCAATAATATAATAAAATACAACCCATAATAGGTTCAGCACCAAATAGGAAATAGGTACCTACTCTGTCATTCATTCAGGAGCTATTCTAAATACTTAGCCTCCACGTGTAGCGAATGGAAGATGTGAAAACTAAACTGTTCTTTTCATTGTAATAATAAATAGTTTCTGCGCATAGTTTTTACACGGTTATAAAACCAATCAATTTCCTACAATGTATGGTGTGGTATCGTTAGCACCTGTGCGATAAGGAAACCACGTGAAACTAAGATTAATTCTTACTTTACCACTTGTTAAAGTGCATACAATATACTTTTATTTAACCTTTCATACTAGTTGTAAGCTTGCGGTTTATGGAGAACGGGGATTGTTCCTTGTGATTTATCTTTCAGTAAAGCTCCTAAAGCAATGTAACCTTATGTTTACAGCCTCTGCAGACGAATACGTCAATATAAGTATTGGCATTGAATCGTAGACAGAGAAAATGAACGTCACGTTAATATCGTATGCAATGTTTGTACAAAATTTGGCACCAACATTGCCAGGGAGCGTTGGAAGACCAAAGGCATACCACCGCTATGATCAATAAGTATAGTGTTAAACAATAAACATCATAATTGAGCTTGTTGAAAAGTTCTAGACAGGACTGTCACAAATCCTAACTCTTATCTAACATTATAAATGCGAAAGTAAGTTTGTTTGTTAGATTTTCACACCTAAACCACTGTACCGATCATCATAAAACATTGCACATACGTTTTCAGGGGTATAAAAAAGGACATAGGGTACCTTTTAGCTAGAAAAAAGTACTGTTTCCCAGGGAAAGAACAATAACTTTCGACGGTCCCAATTGCTTTAGGAGGCTTGATGGCGCTACGTGCCTTTCGAATCATGATTGAATTTTATTATTAGAAACTTTACCTAGTGTGTTGTGTTAATTTTTTCTAATATAGGTGATACATTTTGTGAATCTAGAGTGAACTCCAACACCGTTTGTCCGAACACCATCAAATTGGCACCTAGGTAAGAATTGAAATATGTATGCAGATAGATAATAAAGTAATTTTCATACATACATAAGTTCACGCCTTCTAATGGTAGGCAGAAACTACAAAACGCCACCTGCTACGATCCTTACACACTCTTTTTGCTTCGTTTACATCTGGGGTCTACTCTCTAAGGGCGTCAACGAGATACGGGCCCGTCCGAAAGTAGTTCGATACTTAAAAGTGAACCCTACTCCCGATTAATTAACTTTTCCGGATGGACAAGAATACATCGGGAAACGACGGACTTCGTGAGTAGGCCTCTTGGTCATACATTCACGCTGGTTGCAAGTACTACCTGTACTTGACCTTTCTGAAGAACATCACCATTGAGGTCAGTGTATGCCTTTCTAGTAATTTTCGTTTCTGAAAAATTAAAACACGCGAATGAACGCATTTATCTAGTAATGGATAAAGCAAAGACCGCATTACAGAATGAAGAAATGATTCCAGGAATCACAATAATGATGGCAAGTAAGCGATGCAAAACTACGATGTAATGATAGGCATGTAAGGGATGTAAGGATTCCCTATGACGGATCAGTTTTGACTTATGGAGCCGTGGACACTCACGGTTGGACTGGTCCGTAAGTTTAAAGTCGCTCAGCGAGCTTTGGAGAGAGCTATGTTTGGTGTCTCTCTGAAGGATAAAATCCGAAACGAGGTGATCCGCCAGAGAACCAAGGTAACCGACATAGCCCAAAGACTAAGCAAGCTAAAGTGGCAATGGGCTGGTCACATCTCTCGCAGAACCAACAATCGTTGGGGAAAATGAGTCGTAGTGTGGGATGCCCGCCGGCCAGGTGGAGTGACGACTTGCGAAAGACGGCTGGCAGAGACTGGACGAGGAGAGCCGAAGATCGGGCTCAGTGGCGTTCACTACGACAGGCCTACGTCCAGCAGTGGACGAATATAGGATGATGATGATGATGATAGGCAAACTATTAGCCTACTGAAGTCATTTAGGCTAAAACTTACCGCCCCTAAGACGACCCACTGACCAAAACTCAAACGATCAAAGACTTAATAAGACCAGGGACTTTAAATCGTTTCCTAGGCTATTTTATATGGTAACCAATCTGATTACTCAGCGTTGACAAGATGAATGCTGCTTGCTATGTATGGGAGAACTTGTTATTCCAATTATAACTGCTTTAACTAGTTTCCTATAACCTTACCGATGGTTATTGGTACTGGTTACAAAAGACAGAAGTGGTTCATTAACAGAAATGATTGTCATGAAATGTCGTTTTTTGCAACGCATTATTATAATTTTGTCCCAGCATCTATCGATAAAAAAATAAAAAAAATGTTTAGATTTACCGGAAATAAAATGCTCAATCAATACCGGTCTTCGACAAATGGTTTGTCCCGGATCACCTATATTTAGTGCGTGTTTGGTCCCGGATATAGGCGCCTCGATGCGTATTTAGGTAAATTGCTGCACGAGAGTGTGGGATACTTGACGCAAACGGTTTCGCGCTGTTTACGTTGATAAAGTAGGATAACTGAGTAAAGAGATAGCTAGCTAGGTTGGTAAGGTACTAGAGGTAATGTGGGACACTAAGGAGGTTCGTTCTCACAAACATGCAGCAGGCGTTGCTTTGTGAGAACTTGAGAAGAAACATTTTCTTTTTAGTTTATTTTAGGTACTAACAAAAAGTGTAGGTAGGTACCTACTAGGTGTAACTTGACTATGTAGATAGATACATGAGTTGATTTTTTTTTGTGCAAGAATAATATTTTTAACTAACTAAAGAAAAAAAAAAGAGTTTCATACTTTCCTTTCCTAAAAGTTATTCGCTGTTTGGTTTATGATGATAGAACAGTGTTACAGCTGACAGGGTACCGGATTTCAAGGCACTGCAGCAGCCTACCTACGAAACGGCGATTATAGTTATGAATAACTTATACGACAATCTCCTAATCCACTATATAAATATATGGTGAGCTAATGGTGACATTACACAACGGGGTTATTCCTGACATAACTTTATTCACAGTTAATTAGTAAGGCCGTTCGTGTTCACAAACAAATTCAATTATTGCACATTATTTTAAAGCAACATTCATGGAAACTCTTTGTACGTATCAACGCTGTGTTCCGTTCACCAAAGAAAGGTACCAGACGATAAGAATATGCCGCCCATCAACAAGTACCGGCGATGTGTCGATTATCTACGGTACTTACAAAAATGTGGACGGGTAGGTACCCGCGCATTTCAACGGTCCTACCCACCAACGGGACATTAATAGGCTGTTACTGATTGTAGGTACGTAGCACGAACCAACCACAAACTCAATGATCTCTGATCTTTAGACTTACCACAAAAACTTCGTTAAAGAAAAATCCCAGAATTCGAATGCACAGAAAAAATATATAACTCGTTTTACACACACATTGACATAAATATCGATAAGCACTTTAAATCCACAATATTATTAAAACACATAAGTACACAATTCGTAACTTGTTTTTAATCACTAAAATAATTTTCGTTCGATATTACGCGGGAACCGTGATAAAGCGCGGTACGCACGTCCGTCACTGCGCGGTTATCACTCACGACTAGTGAACGAATGGGAACGAAAGATCGGAATGTCGCGGTGACCGAATGGTGCGCGAAATACGAGGGCACGCGTTCACTCCGAACTTGTCTAGCACGAGCACCTATGATTCAATGAAGCAGAATGGATGCCTATTAATATTTTTTAATGTAATTGTTGTGATAGCACTTTATTGGACCATAAACATTTGCGTCAAGAGAAATTGGCACAATTTGCAGCTGCAATCTTATCATAAAATTTATTAATATTCATAATAATTTATTATTAGTGATTCCATCATTTTCAAACTTAAAAATCATATCACCTTGGTCTCTAATCCTAGCTGTTTATCAAAAAGTTACGCCATCTTATCTTTACAAGCTGGATAAAAACGACTTCTTTCCAATTCTGCCCCACTTAAACTTTCATTCAAATCGTGAAGGGGGAACATTACGCGGAAATCCACGTAATAATGAGCCCTGTAAAGGCTGTAAACGTTCGTAATGCCTTTGAGAATGGTGGAGAGGGGAACCTACACTCTCGTTGCAAATAAACTATGCGGATGTATAGGGGATAGATCCTATACGAGGCTGGTAAATAGGTGGATATGTATCATTTGAAAGGAGTCCCATGATTCGTATTATTGTTATAGGGTCCGTAAACTTCCCCCTTGTTTCTGAAGGCCTATTGATTTCCATTTATTCTTGAAAACGTCAACTGATTGGTGTGGTATCTGTAATTTTGGTGGACAATTTATGACGCCAGAATCAAAAGTTATAGGTGAGGCCATTTCAGTGAGACGCGAACAGGCACTAAGTGTTACTAAATCATTAATTACTTTGCACCGCGACACGACGTACGCCCAAATCCATTCAATCCATTTAATTTTCTCTAACACAAACAACCAAGGAAACAACTTGAACTAGTTTCCCGTTACGGCTATTTATGTCAAATTCATAAACACCGAAGCTTTTGTTCTGAGCAACCCACTTTCGTTCATGTTTGTAGAAATAATTGACATTGCCTCGAGAAAGGCGAGCGTTAATAACAAAATTTAATTATTATCACTTGAAAGTGAAGGGATAGGGTTGGGAATTGCTTGGCATTGTGTTTTTCACATGCTATAGCACAAACCAAAGTGTGTGGTCCCATGTCCGGTTGGTTATCTGACTACCCGTTTCCTATATTCATTGAAGCGTGCACTTTCTTATGAAGTTTTAAATAGTGATGCTCTACGTCTGATGCATTTTTATTGAGAATATACGTAGACAGAATCAGTCCCACTTGATCATGAAAAGTTATTTAAAAGCCCCAATGGTGTTAGGAGTCTCCCAAATGCTGGAATCTTCTATATCTTGGCGTAATGTGAATTTTAAATGTGATGTAAAACAGTTCAGTATTTCGAAAAAACACTAGATAATTCCACGCCCAATGAAAAACGTAATGTGATAAAAATAGGGTTCATAGATTTTCTGGCACACTTCCAAAATATGTTTTTCAAAAGCAACCAACAGAACATTTTAATTTGCTTGAAAAAACGCTTAATTGCAATTCAAGGAAATTGGTTTTCGTGTTTCCCTTTAGGTCACGATATCCATAATGACCAAACTTCGGAGAAAAACCCATCTTAATAATACAGGCCCTTCAAAAATCGGGCCCGAGCCGAATGTGTAAGTGCTTTATTTTTAGGACACACGTTTACCGGGAAAAAAGGGTCACATTCTATGTGAAGAAGCATTTAAAAATGTTCGGTAAGCCTTAAAAATTGAACGTGATTCCGAAATCTCGCCCAAAGTTACGATCGTTTTTATTGCGCAAGTGTTCAATCACAATGATGCGTCAGAGAGGCATGTAAGTAAATATGTTTCACGGATACAAATCTCGATCTAAAAAGCATTGGAAAGCTGTGAAACCATTGGAACTAACGTACGCATGAATAATGTATGCAAAATCGTATTAGATCTCGCTTGGGGATATGTTTTTACATTGTTTCCACTGGGTTTCTTGTTAAATGAAGCGCCTATACCAGATTTGATATATCTAGAAAATTTGCATACCTACTGTGGTGAAGGGAACTCTAATATGTTATGAAATATGTTTGTATGCCATGTGACTAAACCATGTTAAAAAGAAAGATATGTAGCGCCTACCCCAAGTAAATTGGGATAAGGGTAATAGAATGATGATGATGTGACTAAGCCATAAGGCCAGAAATAATTAGGGGAACGAAAGGAAAGGATAGTTCATTCATTCAATTTACGAAATACCATAACATCCCACCTACTTCTAATAGAATTTGGAGCATAATTTCCTGCAATAAAGATAGCAGGCTTGCGGCGAGAGTACGGTACAGTGACTGCGTAAAATATGAAAAAAACCGCAAGCGATGTCGCGGCAAAAACATGCGGCAACTGAGAATCGAACGACATAATTGCATCGATTTATTGCGTTGAACCTAGTTCGCTCGTGAGAATGTATTTTTGTACCTATTTAAATAATTAGTTAAGTAACGATCTACATTTTGTCGTGTATTGCAATCATGGGTTGTTAGCTGCCACGGTATTTCACGTACATGATTCCCGTTCGTTAAAATACCTTGATGTTTGCACTTTCGTTTTAGGAAAATGCCGTGAGACTACGCGTCGATAATAAATTCTACACGCGTGCGAAAGAATATTGGCCAACTTTTTCATATCAAATAAGAATCTGGTGACTTTGATAGTAGAGGATATTGATAGAAAGGTAACTTGTGGTATAAAATGGTCACATGGAATTCACTACTACGGCTACAAAATGTGATGATCGTGGTTTTGAAGATGCGAAAGGTTTAATCTGACTAAACTTTTCGATCTTTAATGTGGCCATTTAGCTGGTGTATAAATTAACAGTTGCGTATAGCAGCTCAAGTTGAAAACAATACGCAATGCTGTGTAGGATTCGAATGTGGGGATAGTGCAACGTGCATTCGTAACACTAGAACAATAGATTTCCCTCGATTCACCTCTACTGCTAACTACTGGCGTGAACTAGTTCTACAGCTTATTAATTAAGTGCTTCGCCTTATTGGTGAACAAGAAACAGCGTTGCAATTCTAGTTTCCATTTCCTTTTCAAGCAGAGGAACAGATAGGGTATCATTTCTTTCAACAGTACTGTTTTCATAATTTTGTTATATTCAATCGTTAAATTGTCATCATTAGTAATATATCTACAACACATTCGCTTATCAGCTTCTTCTATGTCTTTGATAACCTAATTAGATTCATAATTAACTTTATATTCTTCTTTAACGATAACACTATTGTTATTTAATTAGCAGACTAATCTTCATATTTAACTGTCGATTGAACTTTAAGTGGAGTTGCGTTGTTGGTAATTTTCTCAGAATACGATGCTCGACTTGAAATAATTTCAACTTTGTTAATCTTACTTCGTCAAAAGTAATTTACAATCTTGATTATACATTTATCAAGACCAAGTTCATTTGAGATGCATTGAGAATCAATTTAGGCTTCGTGTTTGTTGAGACTAGATTGAATTTGGATCAAAATCTTAACGTAACATTACGGCTTTATTTCCCAAACGAGTTGGCAGACGCCCCAGTTGGTTAGCTTAGTACCTACATTTTACCAGGATAGGCTTTAAATTAAATAAGACCAACGATACAGTCTGATATGTGAGATATAATTTGATGCGTAGTTACATGAAAGTACCTGATATTTAGGAGAAAGAACATCCTTGTTTAAAGTTAAGCGAAGAAATAAGTAATTAAGTACTTCCGAAATTAAACGGATTAAGAAAGAATGTGATTTAATACAATAATTTCTGATAAAGCATGAACGAAGACAGTGATATATTTGTGCAAATATGCGTGGCACTGTCGATTTGTATTTATTCTTAATCCTTAATTAATAACTTTGTAGATAATACGCGATTTAATTCCTGCTATCTCTGCTGTCCTTGTGTCTGTTTTTCATACGAAAAAAAATACAATATGTATGTACTTATTTATATGGTTTCAGTTGTGAGACATAGAGATTCATACAATTAAACTGAGTTTTAGCTAGAATGCATTCGCAATGACAGGTATTTCCATCATTTACTCAGTCTAGGAAGAGCTTAGTTAAGTACCTATACGTAATCTCGGATTAGTGTACCAATTTTTTATCCACTACTAAAGTTACTCTGTTCTTTTACAATAGAAGGCGAAAAAGATGATTGACGTTTACAAAATTATGATATTACTTAGTTTATTACAAGTATTTATTAGCCCTATGATTTTCTAATTGTTCGGTATCCTTGAAGAGATCTTGTACGAAGAAACATCTTGATTGATCTCTGATCTTGTACGAAGAAACATTAACATTGAGTACTTACCTACCTAGGTACTTATTTGTTAAAAAAATACTTAAACTTTAATGTACAAAAAGTTCTGGTTATAAACCAAACCCAAAACTTCTAACTGTTAAACCAAATCCGCGCAACCTCTAAACCTAATCTCAAACAAAAAATAAACAACATTACCACTCTTTATTCCATCTAAGGTGCGACACCAAATAAACGAAATCGCGATTGAATGACGGAACGAATGGATGGTTCTATTTAGGCGCGTTCATTGACAGAAATATTCGCCGCCAGTGTGTAGAATACTTTATAACCGCGAACATTTCACGTACCTGACATACTTTGTACAAAGTACTATTGCGTACATGCCTTTACTTTGACTAGCGTATATTATGTGCCCTTAGAGGTTATGTTTATGGGAAACTAGGTATAGGGAAAGTGATTCTTCGCGTTCAGAGGCCCTAGCACGAACGCGTGACGTAAAAATAACGTAAATTCGAACGTTTGTTTTTCGACCATACTATTATCCTATTCTTCTATATGTATATATTTTAGTTTAAATTAATCCGGCTAGCACAATTAATTTACAGCAAGTATCACATCTTGCCGAATCCAATCCACATCGAAAGGTCGCTTCTCGAAGTAGTTTAGGAGTATGTCTACCGAAGGCACGTCATCCAGCTCGGTAGACACAACTTTGAGAAAGAAGCGGACAGAAGGATCCGATTGGGTTGGGCAGCGTTTGGAAAACTCCGTCCAGTCTTCTCATCGCCCATCCCGCAATATTTGAAGACTAAGGTTTTCAAACAGTGCGTCCTGCCCGTTATGACGTACGGTGTCAAAACGTGGACACTGACAGTTGGGCTAGTCCACAAATTAAAGGTCGCTTAGTACGCTATGGAGCGGGCTATGCTCGGAGTTTCTTTGAAGGATAAAATCAGAAATGAAGTTATCCGGAAAAGAACCGGAGTTACCGACATAGCGTGCAAGCTGAAGTGACAGTGGGCTGGCCATGTTTGTCGAAGGACCGATGGTCGGTGGAGCAGACGAGTCCTGGAGTTGACAGACTGGATGCGGAAGGCGGAGGACAGGGTGTTGTAGCGCAGCAGGCCTAAGTCCAGCAGTGGACTGCGATGGGCTGAGTTGATTGATTGATTGGTGTATCAGAAAGGCGTGGTAAAATTTAAGGGTGTGGTAGAATGGTACAGACCATCAAACTGAACAACTTTCTCTGTGGGACCAATATCGTAATCGCGAAAAAATTATCAGCCGTCCCATAGATTTGGGTCAAGTACTCGTAAGTATTGTAGTTTTGTATGGGGGAGTTGATATTTTTTTTCGCGATTAGATGTTGGTCCAATAGAGAAAGTTGTTCAGTTTGATGGTCTGTACCACAACCTTAAATTTGACCACAGCTTTCTGATTAAAATGCTATACAACTTGTAACAGAATAAACGCAAATCCTGAAAGTAGTTAGTTCATAATTGACTACTGAATCGATTTCAGTAACTATTAATATAGGTATATTTTTCAAATTTTATGTATTTTGCAATACTGACCACAAATGGAGTCAAAGAAAATTAAATCTTATTTCAGGGCAACAAGACTCAATTTTAAGTACATAACGTAATGCTAGGGTCAACACGATTTTCTTAATAATAATAGTTAGCTTTAAAAAAAAATGTTTTGTTCATTGTATTATGATTTTAACTCAATACTTTATTTGGGGTGTATGAGGTCTTTCATTATGTTACACGTTGTATAGTAACACCCATATCTAGATATGAATAAAGTCTTAAAACTAAGTAAATAGGTACTTAGTGCAAAACGAGAATTTTCAATTTTGAAATCGTTTCGAATTTTTACTTAGGCTGGTTTTATAGTCACGCCGCTAGACGCGCCGTTGGGCAGCGCGCTGTTGAACAGCGCGCGTTTGAACAGCGATGCACTATAAAACGACATTAGTAAGGCGCGTTTCGCTGCTGTGAGACAGTCGTGTACAAACATACAAAATGAACGGCAATGCGGTTAGAGTACTGGCTATTTACCTACTTTTTATGGAAAAAAAGGCAACAACAACGTCGAAGAACAGTAACTGTTGATCCTTATAACGCTGTAAGGTTACTGAGAGGCGAACACGTAACAACTTTCTCTGATTTGCGAGAAAATAGTTATAAATTTTATAAATATTTTCGCCTATCAACCAGCAGTTTCGACGAATTACTGTGCAAGTTAGAGTTTTCTTTACGAAGATCCAGCTTACGTCGCATCCATTTTATTTTTTGCGTCCTTATTCTTATAAAATTCATCGGCCGGGTCCCATAAACATCTTCTAAATCGCACTTCCTCAATTACTCGTCCTGTATCGATGTGATTCATTTTGTACACAACACTCAACAGTACCTAACGGCGCGTCTCAACGGCGTCACACTAAAACGCACAATGGCCGTAGAAGCGCATGAGCGGCGCGCGCTTCGACAGCGCCGCGCGAATAGGACGCGTTCACCGAACGGCGGCGCTGCTCAAGCGCGCGAATTTGAAACGCTACTACTACCCCAATACATATCCGAGCGCGCGCGCTCCGACGGCGCTGCTGAAACGCGTGACTATAAAATCAGCCTTAACGTTTACTCCGCGCGTTCGTGTTAGGCCCACAGATTGGCGTTTACTTGTTATTATTATTATTCGTGGAATTATAACAGTATATGGAAGCGTGGGTGTAGGGCTTCTGGTTAAATAACAACTGTACGCTATATATGATGTTTTATGGATGATTGGCCATCGACCTATAACCCATAACATGGGTCATCAGCACCCAAATTGCGTAACCCACTAGCAAACACAATCTGAATAATTTTGAAGGATATTGCTAATCCATTGCTTCATATGTTCGAAAAATTTGTCTGCTCAACAACGTAAATAACGCAATGAATGTTATTGAACTGTCAAATTGCAAGCCATTGGTACTGATAGTGTATTACGCAATTACAGGGGCTGGCTGAGGTTTGAATCTACAGAAATACTAGCTTTGCTCAACCACAGCGAAGCCTAAAGAATAACGTGTTTAGTATGCGACAAACTACTTAAAAGAGTATCTAGTTCCCATAGCAAACCAAATCGCATTAAAACTGACGTGTTTTCAATAAAATTCAATGGAGTACGTGCGAGTACCTAGTTAGAATAACAAACACGTCAACTTTTATTTTAACTAACACCCCGCTGACTAACTGACTACACGGTTACATGCAGGATGTCAAACTACGGTAATTGGAACTGAAAAACGTAACAAAACTAACTCGAATATTTCCGGTGTTCGTTTTCAAACGCGTTAACTAACACAGTCTGATGCAATACTATATTTTTGTAGTGGTATCAGCAAGAGTGGTGTTGGACGCCCCACAGCTGGATGAACCGACGGCGACGACGGATGCGGAAGGCGGAGGGTGGGCTCTCCCAGGCTGTGCCACAACACCCTGTCCAGCAGTGCCTATGTCCAGCTGTGGACTGCGATAGGCTCAGTTGATACTGATTTAAATTATACCACTCATTTATTTCAAATAAACCAATTACAGGCACTTTTGAATTGTCAAGGGGTCGGTCAACTCGTCGGTCAGTCAGAAAGATGAAGCCTATTCCAAAGCGTAGTAGGTACTCGTACCTATGGAGAAGAACGGGCAAGAAATTCCGTGGACACTCTTTTAAATCAAAATATTGTTACAGAAAAGTGGTTACATCATTCATGTTGAAATTATACATGTGAGAACGATGTAGAAACACGTGCACGTTAAAAGCGTCCGTAATAAAAAGATAAAAACAATTTAGGTATTCAAATAAGTACTTTATCATTAATAATTACTCAATAATTATTTGCACTCCACAATGTGTACTTACGAGTGTGTACATGGACACACCTGTCAGACACGGCAAATTATTAGGAGAGAGGAAGCTTTAAAATTTAACATCAGTCTACATACTTAAATCACTAATGTTATTAGAACAACATTTATTTACTAATTCGTATGAATCTAATTTGTTTGAATCTGAAGTTCTGAAAACTCAGTTATAATCTATCTCATACTGTAGAGCTGGTAGCTGCCCGGACACTGGTCATGTTCCTGAGGTCATCTGTCATCAATAAAATTATCACACTTTCATTCATAAATAAGTAGATTACAATCATATACATACAGCCTACACAATCTTGCTATTCATCCTTTTAAACTCGATAAAAAGAGACAGCAAGATAAAACTCTTTACAACCCATAATATTTATAGACCTTTTACAAAACTTTTACTTCTTCAGAAACTACTTCAATAGGAAGAAAAAATCGTCAGATATTAGAGTCAAGCTACTGCTGAGCTTGAGGTCCTGGGTTCGATTCCCAAGTCGAACAAACTCTTATTTCCAGGATTTTCTCAGTAGCAACCAGGAGTCTAGATTTGTACCAGGTTGATGGCAATAGGCTCACCCCCTATTACATAGGATATCTTATTTCTTAATGAACTGTAACCACCCACCACCAGCCACCACCAGCCCACTAGCCAACATACCACCAGGTCTTGAAACCAGCGCTGGGGCTCTGTCTCGCATAGGGTCTTAGCATTACGCTGAGTGATGGCCGTTTTTTTTTTTTTTTTTGCGTGGATGTGACGCATATTTTCCCCCAACTTGTTCTTTTTTGTGTATGTGTTCGTTCTCTGCGCCATGTTTACCGCAAATAAACGTATTTTCTTTCTTAACTCTTAATAATGAAAGGTGTGAAGGAACGAAGCTTTTGGGTGATTAACAACCCTACTTCAAGTTACACCTTTATAAACATAATAATGCAGCATTGCAAATGTAAGCGGGCACGCCCTTTATGCCTGCAGGCTTTTATTTGGATATTAAATTCTGTTTACGTTTATATTATTTATTTCTGCTTAAGTATAGTTTTCAATGTTTTTGTTGGTAGGTGTATTGGCGTGTGCTAGCTGACATAATTATGGCAAAGAATTTAATTTAATGATTTGTGTTAATTTTGTGGTAATGTTAATTATAATTATAACCAGTTCTTCTAACTGAACAGACAGCAGTGCTGCTGGGGAGTTTGTTGCGCCGCTTCTTCCCAGCTAAAGCACTAGGAAGTGGTGAAGGGCGGGCGTTTAGGGGGCTGTCTTATGTAATTTTGACGTTCAAAAAGTGCAAATTCTCAGCCTAGTTTGATAAATGACTTTTGATTTTGATACGACTCCTTAGTTCTACTGAGGTCAACTACGGATGGGATTTATTCATTACACATCCAGCAAGCCCCATGCGTACCTTGGAGAGTAGGTACCTACCGACGTCAAACAGTCGTTCCCATGCTATCAATATGTACTTGAATATGGGACTCATTAGTGGTAGTCGAAAGCACGACAGCCGAGCTTTAAGAAAACCTTAACCTTAATTCTCAACCTCATTGCTGATGACGTAGACATATTCTGTTGCGCTTTGGGTGAATTTGAAAGAATAGCTACCTATAGAATTTGTTATGGTACAAGCACTGGGACTATTTAATTTTTACTGCAATATCGCATTGGATCTAGCCTGTAAGGATATTTGTATGTTTGGAGTGCATAAATAAATAAATAAACTGGAAACTAAGTAACGAAGGTCAGATGGCAAACTGCTCCATGCTAAATGCTGATATTCTCTATCTATTTCAACCGAAAGCCGATCCCAACATAGTTTCTCAAAGGCAGACAAACCATAAACAGTAACACTCACTTCTGTGTCCCTTTCTTAAGATAAACCCTTTCTAAGGTATGTTACACACTTGCTCGATTCGGCAGGATTTGTTGAACAAGAAAGCCGACCCGAAGCACTTAATAAACATATTATATGTATATTCGGCGGTACACAGCTGGCGTAATATAGGTATAGGTGTACCTATAAAGGGTAAAGCAGAGTTGTACCTCTACTTAGCCCGTTAGAACCCTTTATAAGTAAAGGTAGGTAGGAATTCAGGCGTGTTGTTATGTGTTATATTGTGTTATATTCAGCTCGTGCCGATAGGAAAACTCCGTTTGCTAAATCATGTTCGGTTCGACCCGGAACCATCTTTAGCGAGCGACTTTTTCTTGAATATGCAGGGTGGCAAAGACATCGACAAACTATTACCATGGACTCAGGATATGTACGTATATTCGATTTTGCCGCCCGGCTGTGCCGAATCATGCCGACCCGATCAAGTGTGAAGCACGCCTAACTAAACAGTTGTTAGGAAATATTTGTGTTTTCCCATTCCTTTCGCCGACCTTGTTAACTAAGTGTTAGGGCTTAGTTTTGCCCTTTCGAGAGCTATCAGGTATCCAGAGCAGATCTGACTGACTGTACATCGTGGATCCAGTTCGTCTTATCACGGTCTGAGAGACATGACACTGCGCAAGTAACGTGTACAGTTATCCATCCAATGATAGTTTGACTACGCCCAGAGGTGGTGATTATTTAAGTGTAGATGGGTGACTTCTTTACCTAATAACAAACTTGTTCAATTTTGTACCCAATATTTGTAATAATGGTAAACGCAGAAGGGATGGTAACGGTATCAAAGCAATTTCCAATCTAGTCACCATAATACTCTTGCATGCCTTATTAACCCTATTTTTGGGGCTCGCGCAGCATATCTCTTTCTTTCATTTCATTCACGTCCTCCACCTATTCTTTGATCTGCCTTTTTTCTTATAGCCATATTAACCATCCACATTCATAACGTGTTAACAATTATCGTATAGTATATTAGTTTATATTTAATAGGTGTAGTACTTCGTCCTGACGGTCTATAATATAGTTGGCGTGTGCAATATTTCCATAATATTAAATGTTGCTTGTTAAAATTTGTATGATATATATATAATATATACTTAAAACATGGGTTATTTAATTTGATCAATCAATTTTAATTGAAACATGCATGACTACACCTACCTACTTAAACAATTGAGTAGGTACTACTGGAATAATTTTAATAAATATTATGGATATCAGAGTAGGGGAAAATACCAAAATAAACGATGGATGGACTAAGTGAAACACGATATGGCTAGAAACCTTTCTAGCCATTGACTGGTGACGTGATGACTACAGAAAATCGAAGAAGAACACAAGCTTCGCCGACCCTAAATAAATTGGGATAAAGCCAAGAGAGTGATGATAACTAACTGTCGACATCGTAATATTTAGTATTGTCTTTACGAATTTATTGACTTTGCTTAGCACCTTTTTGCTAAAGAAACTCTCTCTGTACCCACTCGTCCTCACAGAGACTACTTTCTCATAGGCAGCAAACGATCCTTCTAGTCGCTTCTACAGCATCATGGAGGTCCGTAGAATACTTACCGTTAGAAGCGATCTCCGAACCGCAAGAGTCCGATTGGTTATCTAATGCCACATCGTGCAAGGTCGGGCATTCGCGATAATAACCATTATTATTGGCTATTTGCTTTGTTGTCTTCTTTTCAAGCTCTTCTAATACCGGTACTTTTAGTATGGAGTTAGTGGCTTGTTAAGTTTTTAGGTTAAGTATCGCATTGTCTGTGAATGATGCATCGTCAATTAAGTACTGGGCAGTGATTATTAAGTTATTTTGGGAGGCTCTTAAAAGAAGAGAATATTTCAAATGTATATTTTAGCGTTTTTTTTATCATTAGCACTTTTGCATATCTCCCAATTTTTTTTTTTAAACCTGGTGCGTTTACAAACATTTAAACTCACATACATAAACAGCCAGACCCGGAACAACTACTTGCAGCGCATACAAATATTTGTTCCGTGCGGGAATCGAACCCGCGACACGCAGCGCAGCAGTCAATCGCTTAACCACTGCGCCAACCGTGCCATCAAATCAACGCTTCCAAAACTTATCTTAACATTATTTTATTATTATTAAAATTTGGATCTGTTTAAATATAACCTTTTCTGATTTCTTTTAACGAGAAGAAAAGGTTGACAAATGAGGGTAGGTATTGTCAACCTTTTGACTATTATTCAGCGAGTCCATTAGGTTTTCACAGGTTCCACAGGTTTTCTATTGCAATTAGAACAAGTGCGGATGAATTTTTCCTAAGAACAAACTAAAGATTGTTGTTGAAAAACATACCCTCCCATACGTTCCAACAGCAAATGTAAGTTTGTACTTGTACACACGGCTACACATCAAGCTATACATTTCCAGTTTACACTGACCTCTCATTGTAAGGAAATCCGATAAGATGCGAGATCAGCTTATACTGGAAATGTATAGCTTGATCTGTAGCCGTACGTACGCACAATATTGAAAGATGTTATAAATAAATGAATAAATTCTTCATTGGCATAAAAATGTGTATAAAGCGAAGCCCTGATTCCTGTGCTAGGTAAAAACACCTGTGTTAAAGGAGCCAGTGTCTTCTCCCAATCAGTAGGGTTATCATCTTGCATGCTCTTGTATGTATATACCATGTTTATACAAATAAATAAATCTTATCTTATCTTATCTGGATTTTATGCAATACCAGCTGAACTGGCGAACTTCGTACCGCCTCAGATTCAATAAATGTTATGTTAACTTATTAGTATTCAGTTTTTTATTAAGATAAAATGAAAACTCAAAATTTTCGTCCCATACAAAATTTATCTTCACTATAATTTTTTACGTGAATTTGTCCCCTGTTTTAATAGTTGTTCTACTATTTGTGGCGGAGACAATTCCAACTAATCAAAGATCATAAAAATCGGTTCAGCCGTCCTTGAGTTATAAATTGTGTAACTAACCCGACTTTGTTTTATATAAATAGATAGATACATCGTTTACATTTACTTTACGACAAACAAAATTTAATGATTAAAATAGAAACATAATAGTTTCATTAATTATTAAAATAATTTATTTTATTTTAAGACCATATACTTCATAAAGATTTTCCTGTAATCTATACATATGTATAGAACTACATATTCTCATTTTTTTTTTAATTTTAGGCTCAGTAGTTTTGGAGATAAGGGGGGCATTTTCTTAAATGATTTTATTTTAAAACTACAAAAAATATGTATTCGAGACCCTCACAATAAGCCGTTTCATCTGATATGTCACAGTCTGATGTGTCACAGTTTGCAAAACTGTTTGTTCTTTTTTGCCTCCCACAAGTTAGTTTATCACAGGTCCGTGTTTGGGTCAGACAGACCCACGAATCCTATAAGGGTTCCGTTTTTTCATTTGGACATACGGAACCCTAAAAAGAGAGCAGGGGCGACCCATGGCAACGGCTCCGGCGCGGCGAGTAGTAGATCGTGGCTCCGAACCCAAGCAGGCGCTTTGTTTTGTGTAGTTTATTTTCATCACCACTGCTTTCAATACGGTAAAGTACAACGTGATAGTGTTTTAATTTTTTAGTCCAATCAATAGATGTTTTGTAAATAGAGAATTGCTTCATATTTTGCAATAAATTACCAGCTTTGTGTCATCGCGCTTCTCTTTCTTTTCTGTGCAGTCCGACAGTGACCGCGCTTTAGCTGTTGTCAGCCCCTTAATATAATAATTAAGTATGTACATTAACATTCCTCGTTAGCATAAAGCTTCTGGCGTTTTGAATTACAATATAATGAGAACATATTTCGACTATGTTACATGAAAACAGGTTCTACGAAATACAATTCTAACTTCATAACCACAGTTGCTTTGACTTAAATAAATTAACGATCTCCTACATAACATTCACTCGCCCTGATTTTGACATAATTATAATCAGTTTTACATTAGAGTAAAGCTTGGAATTTGGAAACAAGATTTTGCTCCAGCCATTAATCGATACTTATTCATTAGTTTTACGTTGAAAATGCTTTCTCACGGTGTAAAATCTTTAGATAAAATATTTGGAAGATCCTTCACAAACACTTTATCGTGACGATGGCGAAGATTCCAAAATTATGAGAATCACTCGAGATTTGGAGCGCCCTTGTAACTTTGGCAAAATTCTTGGCACACTCTTGATTCCTTGGAATTTGATGGAGGTATGATAGGTGCACTGAAACGGAAAGTATTTCGAAATGTTTTGTTTATAAATAATTATTATTATTAGAAAGATAATGATAATTGTGCTCGAATGGAATTCAAGCAAGAAAAAACATGGAAATGTTTATACAACTCACAAACTCACCGTCCGAAAGAAATCAGCGTTATTACCCTTAACCCTATTATATGTACTTAATGTAGATACTTATACTCCAAGAATATTATGGATTTATTAGCAAGACTACGAACAAAACATCTGAGCACTTCGCAGGAAAAATTAAATCTTCGGTTCAAAAACATTTAGCTTGAAAAACATCGTCTCTATAGAATCTCTACATATCAATTATTAAAACCTACATAATTATTAACTTATATTCTTTAAAATATAATGTATGCCAGTCCATGGCGAGACATGTAGATCATACCTACCTGTTATAAAAACCATTATTGTACCATTACCATTAACTAACCATGTTTTAATGCCAATATATTCTATTCAATTATTATATTCTAAAACTCAAACAAAACACAAACTTTGTCAATAATCCGCATCAACCCACAAGCGTGGGTGCAAATCAATTGTGTTGCTACTAAAAATCTAATTTGCTATCAAATAAGCAAACAGTAGGCCGGAAGCGGGGAGCGAGCGACGCAATCAGTGTTCAGGAAACGACAATTTGGCGACAATTTCTCGTCGCTCGCCCTCGCGCCCTCGCGCGAATTAGCGCTTTCAGCGTGGGCTGGGACTAATGTCGATTGAGTTGGTGTGTGTTTAGGGCCTGTGTGGGGTCAGTGGGGGTGTGAGTGTGTGTACGAGTAAGTTTGTGGGTGTGAATGGGAGTAGTGGGTGTTTTTGAGTCAGTTAATTTTGTAACTGGTAGGTATGTGGAAGTTTGGTGTGTGATACGAATGAATACGAATATAAAATGGCAAATATTTACAACAGCCTTTTTAAGTGTTCTTTCCTATTAGAACATCACCTACTTTATGTTTCTTATGACAAACTTGACTTCATATGCTAAAAATGTTAAATTATATTAACTTAGAACATAAACTGGTCCGAAAAGTACCTAACTTCGTATGCAGTTACGAGTATAGTCCTAAATATTCAAGACTTATTCTGGAGCAAAACCACATCTATCCATTAATAAATTAACGATCTCCTCTCGTGCTGCTTTATAAATTGTCCGGAAAATTTTGTGTTCAGTGTTCAGGAAACGTCATTTTGTCAACAATTCCTCATGAACCCGCCCTCGCATGCCGACGGCACTTCAAACAGGACATTGAGAGCTGCCAGGCCTGCTTAGACGGAAATTATGTCTGGTTGCTGTTTCTTGAGAAAATGATTAATAGGAAGAATTAAATTCAGGCGGAAGGAAAATTTTATTCATTGGGAAGTATGTAGGTACTTGCCTTAGGTAGTTTCAGTTTAATTAGTGATGCGATAGAAGCTCTGTCATTCATTGCTCATCATCGATGAATTCTTGTACATTATTTTTATTTTTTTTTATTTAAGATGGATTTGCTCTTGATAAGTCTAGGTCAGTGGTGACAGAGACAGAGTCGACGGTGGAGTGAGCTTACCCAAAAGAAGCCTGTTCACTCTCACTTCTTTAAAGAGATTTGGGTTGTATCTTGTTGGGTTTGGTTGGGTTGTAGGTATACATTAAAAGAAGAACCGTGTAGGTAATAGATTATGAAGTCGCTCAATGTAAAATACTGGTATTGCATCCGTTAGATTGGAAGCCAACCCCAACAGTTTGGAAAAGGCTAGGCAGACGATAATAATTGTAATTGATTGATTATGAAAACCAAAAAATGCTCAAATACAAAGCTCTTCTATTCGTGGACTAGATGAGCTTGTACGTGACGGTTTTAGAAACAAAGATGATTTATAAACGTTGCTTAAAGTTGAGTGATAAATGACGGATAGTAAATTATACAGGGTGTTTTTGACAGCCCTCCACAAAAACAGAGGATTGATTCAGCTCCTTATTCTGAATCATATCCCACTGGAAAATTTCTCAGGAAAAAAAAAATTATGCCGTAACGTAACGTAATAAAAGACGCGGCTCAGGCGCGCCGGGCGGGGGCAGCCTTTTTTTTTTTTTTTTTTTACGGGGGGAAATCCTCATGGACTACCTCCGCCTGGGGAAAAGGCGGAGGGGCGTGCCGGACTCTTACCGGCTAAAACCACCCCGGTGTCTCCTCGCACGTGCGCGCGGGGCCGCGGGAATCGAAATTCTTCCGCAGCCCCACACTGGTGCTGGCCCGGTCTGTCCGGGCCTCGTCTCCTGCACGGGGTAGTGAGGTGTTTAACTACTCCGTGCATCGCCTCAAAGGCGCACGCCGGCACCCGCGCGCGCCTTCGCCTCGGGTCCATCAAATAGGGGGCGAGGACTTCCCCAAGTCCCACGCCCCAGGACCCATTCATGGGGGCCGGAAAAGGGCGTTGTCCGCCCTTCTCCTGCGCCCGGTGCGCCTTCTGCGGCCGGGGAAGGGAGTCGAGATCTCCCTCTCCCGTTCCGCAGTTTCCTTCTGCGACATCACGTCCTCGCAGAAGGACACCACCGCGTCCCACGACTCTGCGCTACCGACCATCCTCCGCACTACGGCCGGCAGCGACAGATCGCCTCCTACTTCATTTGTGAGGACACAGCGCTGCTCCTCCCAAGCTACACACTCGGCGAGCGTGTGTTGCGCCGTGTCCTCCCCGCAATGGACGCAATGGTGGCACCGAGCGTCCGGCTCCCTGCCTATGCGACACAGGTACTTGCCGAAGCAGCCGTGCCCCGACAGCACCTGCGTCACCCTAAAGGACAGGGAGCCGTGCCTTCTCCCGAGCCAGTCGTCGAGTACTGGCCGGATCGCCTCGACGGTAGCGAGGCCGGCGGTAGGGCGCAGAAGCCTTAGCCGCCATTCCGCCACCAAGACCTGATGGAGCTCCTCTCGGCGCAGCGCGATCTGCCGCTGCACCGGCCTCGAGCCCCGTGCTCGCTCTTCCTCGCGCCATCGATATAATGGGCGGGGGCAGCCTCGCTCAAGCTCGCTGCGCTGCCGTCCGCTACGTGCGTTTTGCTACGGTAACGATACATTGCGTGTGAGGTAAGTGATCACGATGTCCCCCCATAAAACAAATCTGGTTTTTTGGATTCCCTTAATGTTCCTGAAAGAATTTCATGTACCGGTCATCTTAATATGATGTACTGAAGCCACCCTATCAGTTTGCGGAGGGCTGTCAAAAACACCCTGTATGTATTTCTGGAAATTGGTTAAAACAAAACACTTATACTTTTTTACCACTCGGTATAAGTATGTGTTTTTTTTTAACAATTTCTGGGACATCTTCGCGCAAACTGAAACCATTAATTCAGCACATGATTTTAGACCCCCTAGCGTAGAAATTAATAGTCGGATATCAAAGAAAAATCTGCTGTTTCATAAAAAAAAGTGTATTTACCTACGCGGTCTAAATGTATGGCAGAATTTTTTTTATTTAATTACCGACGAAAAATTTAAACGCCATTAGATTCAGAATCGTGTACCTACTGAATCCTTGTTAACTGGTTGTGCGCCGATGTGATTTGCGACTTTTTCATCATTCATCATCCATCATTAATTTCCGCCGAAAGATATCTGTAGCGGTATCTACATCGCCACATGCGAACCACGCATCACACTGACGTCACGCAAAATCCTGCATCGCGCAAGCAGAGTTTACCGCGCAACTAGCAACTAGCTACAACGAACCGACATCAATCGTCGGGCAGTTGCCCAGTGCCCACCAGACAAGACACCCGTCTGGTCGAAAGATCCTCCCTTTTCTATGGAGGTATGGGTGAACTTTACACCCTGTTCCTCGTACCTCTATCTATCCATTGCTAGACATAGCATGGGCCTTACCCAGGTGTCGCCACTTAGACCAGTTCTGTGTTTCCTGCATCCAGCGGATGCCTGCGGCCTTTACAGGGTCACCTTGTGGGAGGCTTTCCAACGACTGTTTAACCATACAGTATTGGCGTTTAAACGTTTCATAACTAGAAAGTTCATGAATAAAGGGATAATCTCCCAGTCATTTTGGAAATTAAGAGCCACTTACTTATAATGCGTAGGTATTCCGTGAACAATCAACAATGATAAATTCTAGGTACGTAAGTTTAAGATTTCCAAGAACCTACCTAAGCTAAGCGGTACGTTTTAGAGGGCTGGTGTCAAACAATTCTCGTTTACTTAAGTTTCTTTGACAATTACGCGCAAAGGTGTGAACACATGAAAGGTACCTCCACATCCGTGTCACATGCGTCAATTAAAAATATGGGCTTGTGCCTAAAATTTTAATTCCCTATAAACATTAACACAACTTGACATGTGTTTATAACATCTATTAGAAATGTTATGGGATTCTTGTCGCGGTTCTACTTGGTGATTGATGTTGTACGAAAGCTATACCGAACAATGAAGATATTATTATCATAGCCTGGAATAATGATTCAAACATAGTGGGAAAATCATTGCGAAAATCATATCGAAATGTATAATAGAGAAATATTTAACTGATCCTCCAAAAACGTTGACCTTCTAATGATAGACACTTTTTTAAATTAATGAACCTCTAAAAACTGTTTGCGCTGCTTTTCTGATATTTTCTCACACTTGGTCGCAGTTAATTGGCTATTTAGTATTTTAGGACCCGAAAATAGGAATTACTTGAGGTTCTCAATCATTATATTAAAGTGTCCAAAAATGTTTTGGGAGCGCAGTGGGCTGTATAAAATCGATCAAACTAAAATACGAAAATTCTAATGACTTTAGCAAGTAGGTACTAATTACTCCATTTTTTACTAGTTAATCAAATTCAGTAACCGTCCATAAAGTTTGAATAAATATAACGGATAATGACATCATAATCCTCCTTAAGTATTTAATCAGGAAAAGAATTCGAAGCTGTTTATCTTCCAACGCATATTAAATGAATGACATATTTAATAAACATAATTATATGAATGAATCCGTGACGTACATAATGCTTACTTATATCTAGAGGTATTATCGATAATATACAGATATTACTGTGACCTCTGAGTTTGTTTCGGCCTTTCTTCTCAGAGGAGTCAGATAGGAAACGACGACCTCATCTAGTTTTTAAAATATGATTGACGTGTAAAAGTGTTTGTACAAACCTACTTACAGAAATAACATCATTTATCATTTACAAACTTCCAAAGGTATAATAACGACGCCTCAGGAAAACCAACAGTTGGGTTTTATATTGTTCATTTGCATTATCTATATAAAAAAAATATCATTTCCTGCTTCTGACAGAAATATAGTCTTAGAATACAAGTTTGGACATTACTGTCCGTGTTGTTCGGCCCATCGATGTTCTAACATCATCGCCCTGAATAACATCCAAACAGGAGCTGTAATAATACACGAGAATGTCAATACAATATCTTTTATGTACATTTACTTACGAATAAAATCAGCATCTCAAAGACTTTGAGAGGCCGCTTTATCCATCGGCATCATTATATTCAGTGTGTTCATGGCCGAAAAGCTCGACAACCACGGATATCTATGTCAACAACCCTGCTTTTTCATCACTATGCTGGGGTTGGCTTCCAGTCTAACCGAATGCAGTTGAATAGAATAGAATACTCTTTATCATGTACACCATAAAAATTACAGATATAAATGTAGAAATTTTACATAGGGTGACACAATAGTTGGTCTTATCGCTCAAAGCGATCTTTAACAGACAACCTTTGGATAGATTAAAGGGAGAAGGAGAGACAATACTGCAAAATACCTGCAAAGTATTGCTAACTGCTGAATGGTGCTGATCCATGCGTCATGTTCGTGAACGGGCGCTGTCAGTTGGGACTGGTCATCTCTTAGCCACCACGGCTTATTTTAATTATTTTATTATGGATTGTTTTGTTTGAATTTATATTAGCTGTACACTGGACACTCAATGTGTACGTCTCATTTACATCGTTCTCACATATAATTATACCTATATACAAGATTATTATTGATGTAACTAATATTTATGTAACAATATAATTTAAAAGAGTGTCCATGGAGTTTCTTGCCCGTTCTTCTCCATAGGTACCTACTAAGTACGCTTTGGAATGGGCAACTAGCTTCATATTTCTGACTGACCGACCACTTGACAATTCAAAAGTGCCTGTAAATGGTTTAATTGAAATAAATGCTTTGAGTTTGAGTTTAACTACCTGAATCTAAATACCAGGGTTTTTTCATGGAGCGACTGCCTATCTGACCTCCACAACCCTGTTACAGGTAACATGGTACCTACCACTTGTATTGGTTATCAGACTTTCTGGCTACAACCAAAACAGTAAACATTTTGAATGCTCATACATAGTCCCTATTCATACCTACGTAGCTAGGCGCCCAATCTTCGTACCTATTTTAGGTTTAATGCAATTAACGTGTCCTCCATATTGTCGTACTGTCATTAGTTAGTACCAATGCGCTCCAGTGCACACAACTGACGAGCTCTAAAGGCGCCTCTGTCTTTGATTTAATTGATTCTCTATCTAATACTGCACTGGTTATACTCAGATCGAAGGCTTTAGGTACGTAGATATTGTATTTGAATTTGTAGAGGCTCGTAATAATATATAATAAGATTCATTACATAGACTATAACGAGTACAAGCGTTCTTATATTTTTTTTTTTTTTTTGAGGATGGGAAATCATCAAATGACCCCTCCCGCTCTGGGTGGAGCGGAAGGGAGTGTCAGACTCTTACTGACTAAAACCCACCCGTGTTCCTTCCATGGCCCTTTATGTTCCGGGTCAGCGGTACCCCTTATGGATGATCCCGCTTTCCCGGCAGGCTTAGGCCCTAGTGGGCCCCCTCTTCGATGCTGACATCTCTTTGAGGCGCGCGTGGAACACGTACGCGCCGTCCGGCACGGGCCTGATCCTGATCGGACGGTGAGCTACCCATTACTCACCGCCCGCATCTTATATTTTGCTTTGAATTTTTATATCTTTTTATTGTTAGTAATAATTTAATATAATTTCAGTAGCTAAAAACATGAAAAAAAAATACAGGCTCTGCGATTTCTCTTTTCTAAGTATGTTGTGTTGTTAGGGTCAACTTTCAGGATAACCTAAGTGCCAGTATTTTAGTAACTGAACAACAAATACTGGTAGTCCAAAACTTTTGAATTATTACAGACTTTAAGACCCTTTACCGCTACTCTGCCTTTAAAAGGACTACATAACTGGAGAATACCACGTGAATAATTTGCGACGTGTTTGAGTACATAATGCATACTGTATCAGAAATGTGTTTTCATATTTAAGGGTGAGGTACAAACCATCAAACTGAGCAATTTTCTCCATGGAACCAACAACATTACCAACAATATCAACTGTCCCATATAAAACTTCAATACATTCTCGGCCCAAATGTATGGGAAGGTTGATAATTTTTTCGCGATTAAGATTGATCCCACGAAGAAAGTTGTTGAGCAGCTCGCATGTGGCGATGTAGATACCGCTACATTACTCCCCTCCGGAGACCGGAGGTCGGTAGTGGGCCGAGTTGTTGTTGTAGTTGTTGGTTTATTGTTGTTCTTGATGTTGTTCATCACGTAGGGGTCACCAATATAGTACGAGGAACAGGGTGTAAAGTTCACTCATACCTCCATAGAAAAGGGAGGATCTTCCGACCAGACGGGTGTCGTGTCTAGTGGGCAACTGCCCGTTGATTGATGTCGGGAAGTTGTATACACCGTGACTTTTTAGTCGTCTGACAACGGCAGCCCACTTCATGTATCCAATGACTACTATACATTCATAACAAAAAAAATGGTATTTATGAGAAAAAAAAAAGAAAAACATATTCAGTATTATGATGCATAACGTAGTTGAAACATTATGTGGCGAGCGAAGATCTATCTACTCGACTCGTGCGATGGTTAGGTATGTTCTACTGTTTGATACGTAAACGTTATTAACAGGATGTTTCATAATTCTAATGTATTATTTATTTTTCTTTGTACCTATTATCTTAATTAATGGTAAAGAAAAACACGCCTAGAGGTATTTTATGTCGGATACATTGAGTGGCAGACCTTTGTCAGACGACTAAAAAATCACGGTGTATATGCTAGTCACGCGGTAAACTCTGCTTGTGCGATGCAGGATTTTCATGACGTCAATATGACGCGCAGCTCGCACGTGGCGATGTAGATACCGCTACAGTCTGCACTACATCCTTAAATTTTACTACACCTTTCTGATACATGCTGTAGATAGTGCCTACCTAAGATTACAATTCTAAGCCAGGATATAAACCGTAATTACAAATCAGTACCTAGGTATCTAAGATATTTTGAACAAATACCTGACGCCTAAATTAGTGATCAAGTACTAGTTAGTCAACAATCAAGTATTTTGTTCAATGGTACCTACTCCAAATGTAATTATGTCGAGTAGGATTTAGATAAAACTCCTCAAATTAGAATATATTTTACGTCAAATGGACTGACATATGTTTTGCTGCTGATTACAGATATGGCGCCTAAGATAATGATCGATTTGAAGGCAATATCGTTCCGTATGTTAATTTAAATTATATACGAAGTTTAGATCGTAAACAAGGTAAGCTTGCTGTGAACATTGTGTCAAATATATTTCGAAATAACGCCACTGTTCCAATTCTAACGACCAATTTGAAAAACTTATTAAAGGAAGAGTTAACTAACAACTACAAGAGAGTCTCATGATTTCCAAATATTAATAAGATTTGTAGTGATTTTAAATACTAAATATAAAGTTTAAAGCATATGATTTGCCTCAAATGATTTTTGTATCACAGTGTAGTCATGAAGTTTTAAAGTATCTAATTTGACAGTTACATAAAAAGTACTGGTTTTATAACAAAAAAATATGATCTTGGGAGCATCGCCTAGTTTTCTAAGATAGTTCTTTTCGAGCTTCGAAATCAAAAGGTTGTCCTCAAAAAGTCTATATTGATATTATGTTGAGTATAATATTGCTATATACCAGGTTTGTATGTGTGCAAGAATTGAAATACTACAGAAATATTTATACTGGAAAAGGTGTGTTCATTTCAAGAGATATAGATATATATAGAGTGTGTGTGAGAGAGAGAGAGAGAGATGATGATAGTAATGGTGATGAGATATTTTGCAACTTGCCTTTTAACTGTGTCATGCAAATAAATACATTTGAATTTAGAATTTGAACTTTTTGCGGTTTCTATTTACATCCAATCGATTACATCAAGCTCAAATGAATACGACAAAGCGTAAACCATTGATATTACTCTAATCCTTTTATCCTATAAAAAGCAAATCATCCCTGTTTTTCAGCTTAATCGGATAACTGACAAAAGAAAACCCATAAAAGGTGACCCGGGTGAGATGAACATTTTTCAGAGCCATAAACTGCATTAGTCATAGTGTAGAATGCGAGGTTGATTCACAATGGAATCCGCTACACCCCGTGCATACCGGATTTTATCTCTGAAATACTTGCTCCTGTAAGGACCTAACCTCCACCTACATACTTTCTCCCTCATTCCTTTCTTAAATCACGTAGTGTGAAAGAGATGCGGCGTGTCACGGCGATTTGGTCGCATTTCAGCTGGGATATAGTATTGTCAGTGGATGTTTTACGTTTCGTTTTACGTGTATTCGCATTATTTCCGTGCTTCGTTATGTGACTGGGTATTTTATTTGTGCTGGCTACGATGTAATAAAATGTGATCTTAATTTTTGTGCAGATGGAAATGGAATTAGGAGGAAAATTTTCATCGTGACTGTCAGTCCTTCAAAATCGAAATGGTTGCATCTAGCTTAAAACTTATATAATAATCTTGTTCGTAATCTCTCTTCATAGTATATTGGAAATTGAATTTCTTCGGAATCAATATTTCGTCGTGACTTTTTTCAGTTAATCATTTTCCCTGTTATCTAATATTGGTCAGATTCTTAAGTATTAATAAATTTCCCGACTAATGCGCAAGAAATAATGACATTATACACTTTGACGTTGTTCGCGTGCCCGCCCGCTGTCTCATAACAGGGCTGCCACTTCCAAGATTTACACGAAATAAGTTTCAGGTGAAACGAAAATAGAATAAAAGCAAAGCTCTGTTGCATTGTCTCTTGGGACGTAATAATTTACTCACTAAGCTAAAGAAGTCACTATTTATGCAAGGTTCTTAAAATAGGTTTCTTGGTTCTGAAAATTCAGTAATATAAAATAGGTCAAATTGGTAATTTCATCTAATGGTGGGTAGGTACACATACGACACCTGTGAAACGTTACATGTAACATTCGTTGAAACGAACATGCCGTCCAAATATACCTATGCAATGCAACATTTATTATTTATTTATTTTATCTATATTGACATGTAAGTATCATATAAACTACGCCCCACAAAACCGTAGTGGTGGTTTGACTGTGATGTCGGTGAATCTCTTATACATTCAATTGACTTCGTACTTAAAAGTAATTACTTATTATTACTTATTTAGGTAGGTAGCACCTTAACATATTTCTAAATAATATATTTTTAATTTATTTAAAAAAATACATATACATTTCACTCCATAGGTCTGCTGGCAGACTGTTCAATAGATATGGTATTCGTTTTTTTAGGGTTGTCACCATAGTAATTAGCGACTCTGGGAACATTGAATTTGCCAGCAGCCATAGATCGTGTGCTATGGTTATTGACTACATGAGTTAGGTTATGCTCTTGGGTACCATGGTGGTTAACTGCTAAAAGATACTTATGTTTGTAACTAATCGGTAGAATTTTACATATTTTAAATATTTTCCTATAATCTCCTTTACAACTGTTTTTAGTTTTTTGAGTAACAAGTAGTTTCAAGAATCGAATTTGAAGAGCTTCTAATTTATCCAAGTTAGTTTTGAATGGTAATCCATAGCTGCCAAGAGCATAACTCATAATAGAATCTACTAATGTCATGTATATACATATTAATACGTTAATAGGAACCTTAAAGCTGAGGTGGTAAATTTTACTTAATAATATTCTTAATTTACTACAAATATAGTCTATATGTTGGGAGCAAGAAAAATGTTGATCAATTTTCATGCCAAGGTAAGTTACACAACCAACTCTTTCAATAGGTCTACATTTACAGTCCAGTAAGTTGTTATGGTGGCATATATTATAATCGCACAATAAGCTCGCAAATATGGCGAATGAATTAACATTAATTTAGTTTTATCAGCGTTTAATATAATGCCATCGTCATGCGACTATTTAACAACAGCGTCTATATCTTGCAGAACTCGCTGATAGGTTTCGGCTATGTTAGTTCCGGAACGAAGAATGCACAAGTCATCTGCAAACATATACGCTGAACAATGCTGTACCACTCGGCCACATGCCATCCAAATATACCTATGCAATGCAACATGCCGTCCAAATATACATATGCAATGCCACATGCCGTCCAAATATATCTATGCAATGCAACATGACGTCCAAATATACCTATGCAATGCAACATGCCGTCCAAATATACCTGTGCAATGCAACATGCCGTCCAAATATACCTATGCAATGCAACATGCCGTCCAAATATACCTATGCAATGCCACATGCCGTCCAAATATACCTATGCAATGCAACATGCCGTCCAAATATACCTATGCAATGCAACATGCCGTCCAAATATACCTATGCAATGCAACATGCCGTCCAAATATACCTATGCAATGCAACATGAAACTTGAGTTTGATTCAACGTGTGTTACATTACATGTTACGTTTCACATATTAATATGTGCACCCACCATCAGATATACTATGTAACATAAACTCACGCCTTTTATCCATAAAGGTAAGCAGAAATTAGGTACAAAACGATAACAACTATTATCCATTACTCCATTCATCCGTTCATTCTTCCTGCCATAAACGCGGCGCCCCTTGTTGTGACAACCGATATCGTGCCGTACGTCCAATGTGTAAAGACAACTTGTGTCTATGGTATATATCTAAAACAAATAGTACATTATCATCTAAGAAGAATAAATTTCCACCACTTAAGGGTGCCTCCCCTAATGAGAGCGGGCGATGACTCGGCGCGATTAAGCAACACGCCACAATGTCGTAAGGCGCGTAAATTAGCTTTTTATATAGAACACATTTATTATGTAGGCCAGTAATGGCTTGATGTATTAATTGTTGTTGTTAGATATTGTTTGGTATAATTGAACTTAGTCATTATTTAACTATATACAGGTCATCGATTTGAACCGAAGACTATTCATTTTAGAATCTAGTTTGGTATTATTGCAGAAAAAAATTGAGTAACGGAAATAATTTGGAATTTGCCCAAGAGTGGTAACACTCGGACGTCACAAGCTAAAACAAAAAAAGAAAAACATTAGAATAAAATCAGAATTTTATTTGCTTTAAATGTACATTATTACGACTAATAACATAAATAAATATGATCAGCTACATTTTACCCGACGGCGTGCAAATCATTACATTAATTATACAAAAAAAAAAACAACAATACAAATAGAATTAATAATGAGGGAGAAAAATAGATAGTCAGCAAAAAAAGTAAAAGACGTATGTAAATAAAGATCGTAGCACATCGCGTTTTGTAGTTTCTGCATACCCCCATGGGAAACAAAAATAATGAGTTTATTTATAGGTGTACCTACTACTTAGTTTCTGCCCGCGGCTTCATCCACATGGATGTAGGAAATTATCCCACGGGAACGTGCTGCCGGGGTTAGTAGTATTCTATAATCCAGATCCATTCAGCCGTTAAAGCGTGAAAAGGTAACAGGCAGATAATAAGTGCAAATAATATTTTTAAATTTTTATTAAACAGGGTTTTATGATTTTATATCTAATTTAAAAATAATAATAATTAATTTAATATAACAATAGAACAGTTAGGAATAGGCTAGGCAGATAAAAGATCTGACTATATTCCTAATTCCATAAATCTCTTAAAAAGAGGTAAGTACCTACAGAAAAATTAAATTTTAAAACCATCCCCTATTTCAACCCCTTGGGAATTATTTAAAAGATA
The DNA here is from genome assembly GCA_937001585.2 of Brachylomia viminalis. Taxonomy (NCBI): domain Eukaryota; kingdom Metazoa; phylum Arthropoda; class Insecta; order Lepidoptera; family Noctuidae; genus Brachylomia; species Brachylomia viminalis. The sequence continues at coordinate 21,778,798 of OW443299.2, forward strand.
ACGCTGAAACAATTTTTGTTTTATTTCTTAGCAAAAGCATAAATTTAAATTTTATCTCTAACTTAAGAAATGCTAAGTTTCCCATACAAACATTCATCCACTATATCATCGTCTTTTAGCTGCTGATCCATACGTCATGTTCGTGAACGGGCGCCGTCAGTAGGCACTGGTCATTTCTTAGCTGCCACGGCTTATTTTAATTCCATAATTGTTTTTATCTTTTTACGCTTTTAACGTGCACGTGTTTTTACATCGTTCTCACATGTATAATTACAACATGAATAATGTAACCACTTTTTTATAACAATATTTTGATTTAAAAGAGTGTCCATGGAGTTTCTTGCCCGTTCTTCTCCATAGGTACCTACTACGCTTTGGAATGGGCAACTAGCTTCATCTTTCTGACTGACCGACCCCTTGACAATTCAAAAGTGCCTGTAATTGGTTTATTTTAAATAAATGCTTTGAGTTTGAGTTTAGGATTATTTTTGAGACAAACATTTGCCTATATCCTTTCCCAGGATGCCATCCATAAAAGGAGGAGGCGGAACGCGTGAGGGAGAGGCAAAATTTGCGCCCTAACGCCCCTAGCCGCCGCAGGAGACGCCCTGGGCGTCGGGAATCGCAGGCCGATTCCCGGCCACCGTAGGCGTGGGCTTCCGAACGGCGAGCAATGGGCAGCTCACCGTTCGATAAGGACCACGCCTGGGTCGACGGCGCGTTGTGTTCCACGCGCGCCTCAAAGAGATGTCAGCACCAATGACGGGGTTTGCTAGGACCGATTTGCGGAAAAGTCCGAGATGGATACCGTGGCCCCTGGCACAGGTAACTGAAGGAACACGGGTGGGTTTTAGTCAGTAAGAGTCTGACACGCCCTCCTGCTCTGCCCAGAGCGGGAGAAGTTATTTGATGATTAACCACCCTCAAAAAAAAAAAAAAAAAAAGGATGCCATCCATCTATGTCTTTGCCATATCGAAATCAGTTCAGTGCCTTAGGCGTGAAAATGATGCGTTAACATAGGGTCTATGTTCATATAATTACTGTACAAAAATAAGCAAAAAATTATCCGCTCCAGATTTAACTTTACATTTACTCACCGTATTTTTCTTCATTTCATTTTTCCTCAATAACATCTTAATACTACAACAGGGAATCTTAACGATGAGTTTCAAAAAGGCAAACATGAAAATGAAAATTAAGGAAAACCCACGTACCCAAGATTTCTCGGCGCAAATATACTTATATTTCTCTCCGTTCCTACCTTAATTACCTTCCCTATATAATTTGCCTACACAGACTCACCTAAGTACATACCTACTATACATTATTTACGCGGGTATCTTACAGCGTGATTCAACTGAGTGCCAGGAATGAGGAGTAGCACAGTGTAGATACAGAAAATCTACTTAGAACAGAGAATCTTATGAGCAAATGCAGAAGACATGATGTCATATACGCACATCAAAACGGAGTTATCAACAGGTGGTTTGCCTAATAGGCTTAATGTGAAATGTATCATCGTTACCTAACTCTTTTTCTATACAAATTTTGTTTGTTCGTGTGTAAGTTTGTATCAAACTCAAAGCATTTATTTCAATTAAATCATTTACAGGCACTTTTGAATTGTCAAGTTGTCGGTCAGTCAGAAATATGAAGCTAGTTGCCCATTCCAAAGCGTAGTAGGTAGGTACGTATTGAGAAGAACGGGCAAGAAACTCCATGGTCACTCTTTTAAATTATATTATGACATTAATATTAATTACATCGTTAATGTTAAATTTATAATTATATGTGAGAACGATGGAAATAAGACGTACGCGTTAAGTGTCCAGAGTACAGCAAGTAGAAATATAAATAAACAATCCATAAATAAAATAATTAAAACTAGCAGTTGCAACTAAGAGATGACCAGTCCCAAATGACGGCGCCCGTTCACGAACATGACGCATGGATCAGCAGCACCATCCAACTCAACAATTTTAAAAGGAGCTAAATATATGTAGGTATAGTATGTAGGGGAAATCTCTGGAACTACCCGTCGGATTTCAAAAAATATGTTTGCATTTGATAGCTCATTTATCGAGGAAGGCTATAGGCTATTTAACAGCACGATAGGATCCTTAGGAGCTGAGCAAAAATAATAAAAAAGTCGGAAAGAACGCTAAGTGAAAACGATGTAATAGCGCGGGCAGCAGAATAAGCCCGTATGCGAAAATCTGGATCGGTTAGGTGATGTGGCGTTTGGGAAAGACCTATGTCCATAAACATGCGTAGGTACACTGATTTGCCCGATCTTTGACGATCGAGACGTGTGATCCAACAAAATCGAGTAAATGCGTAAGCAACATCGTATTTTCTGTCGATTCTGTAGATAGTTGTAGATTGTTAACAGGCCAAAGAAAAGGTCGATAAAATCGAGCAAATCTGTAAGAAGCTTTTTTTTTTTGAGTTTGGGAAATCGCCAAATAACTTCTCCCGCTCAGGGCGGAGCGGGAGGGAGTGTCAGACTCTTACTGACTAAAACCCACAGGCAACGGGTGCGTGTTCCTTCAGTTGCCTGTGCCAGGGGCCACGGTAAAATCTGTAAGAAGCTGACAGACGTTATTGATCGTCGAGTGACGATAAGGATCTTCTAAAAACGATCCGGAGGCTTACAATCTTGTTACAGGTAATACCCATTAGGGGAAAAGTGAAACGGCATCCTATTTTGAACCATCAACTAGAAACTGTCAATTTAACCTGCCCTGCAAATGATTTTGAAATAGTCTCTGGCCTTCTGTCCTCCTCTGTACATTGGCAATGCGTAACAGAGGCGCAGCAATTAGCCAGGTCGAGAAATTGATTGCGATCGTCGGTTATATCCAAATAAAAAAATGCTACTGTACTAAAGTCGCTACTGTTTTATAGCAGATATATCCTGGATACTACTCATTCGCCATCACACTTTACTAAGGCAATATCTGATCATAAGGAAATTAGAGCTTCAAGTAGAATTATAATAGTTAGTGGTTTCTTTTTTGGTATGGTGGCAGCTTTGATAGAATCAATTATTATAATACTTCATGGAACAAAATGACGATCGTCTACAAAACATTGAGTTTGTATATCGTGGATCTGACAGTTCGAAACCAGTAACGCAAGTAAAGTAGAATATCGAGATGCAATGTAAGATGAAGTAGAAAATTGAGAGGAAAGCCGGCTCAGATTAAACAGATTCGCAATATTTATATATTTATTGCGAATCTGTTTAATCTGAGCTAGCTAACATTCAGATCGAATGCACTTCACAAAGACAACTAGAATAATTTCTGAAAATTTCATTCTAATTCGTATCGATATACAATAATAATAATCAGCCTATATTGCCCCGCTGCAAAGGCTTCCCTTTCCTTTTATATAGTTCAAGTTAATCTCCAAACGAACAGTGAACTCGAACGGATGCAGCTAAATCAAATTGCATCGCAGTACGGTAGCGGTAGTGACGGTAGCACTTATTACAGAATCTGCTCGACCAATGAACGTGCGCAGATAAACGAGGAACACTGAACAGTGGTACGTGCGAGGAGCAACGCGTAACACGGGAGCTATTAGTTAACCGCATAGCGATTGAAATACATTATGGCTGGTTTAAGAAGGATGAGCGAGCGTACTTGGACGAGAAGGTAACTAAATATGAGTAAAATTTATGGAGGTTTAAGATTGCTTCATAGCTATACCTACCCAACTGCCATTAAGGACGTTACACTCTTGAGGTGTGTGGAAAGTAACTGGGTGTCAATCGCAAAAATATGGTTAAAATAAATTAGGATTACTCCATCCCAACTGTCGATTTCGACTCCATTCACAAGCATGAAAAGTGCCTTGGATGTCAATCTTCAAGTTGGTATATTCTTACTAGTTTACTCTAGGAATTAACGCTGTATGCAAATTATGCCATAGAACTGCCTATCGCTAATCATCTTTCTACTTTTGTGTGTCTTTCTATTTCTTTCGATTCTACTGTCCTCGTTCTTCTACGTGTATCCTCAGCTAAACCTAATTTTATTATAGCACTTATCTCTCCAATTATTAGGGTGAGCAACTACTGGTACTGTAACTGTACCTACATCGTAGAGTGTCCGCGTTACCTCCCAAGTGTGCAGTTTGTTACTCGCGACGATTTACAACGAAATAAACTAAATGCAACTTGGAAAACTGCTTGATTGGTCTGAATTGTAACCGTAGGTGCTATAATGTCCGCGGGCTCTAAGTGCAATTATTGTAATGCAAAGGTAAAAAGAACCTATTAATATTGTTCTGAAAGGAACATCACGAAACTTTGGAGTTATAACTTTTCTGTTTTTGTCATCAGTATTCCAAGCACCATTTATTCATCTATAATCGCACTTGATATTCTTCTATCTATTCTTATTTAAACTCAAAACTATGTTGCAGTGAAATATTGTTTTATAAATTTATAATACAACGTTTTATAGGATTTGTTCGTCTCTAATATAAAGTGTACGCTTATCAGCGGGTGCTTGCAATTAGTTAGCTTTAGTAACGTGCTACTATAAAATATACTGCAGTAGTTACTCTAAGTACCTTGTTCAATGATTTATTGCGATCAGAATGCTGAGTCATACAGGTACCTACAGTTACTCATGTGTTTTGATAATTTTTACATCTTTTCTCTTTTACCTTTTATCTTTTTTTTAAATTTTTACACCTTTGATAATTTTACCAGATTTTATTTCATGCCCCTTTATTGTTTCTTTACTAAGGAATTTAAGAACAGAGGACAAGTTCCTATTTTGTGCTCGCAAAAGTTCTTTTGAAAGATCGAACAATTCAAATATATTATATAATATATATAATTAGCGATGCAGAGGAATTTTTCGACGGCATATTTTAATTTGTTTGTAGTTTTAGTTAGTTTAGGTTATTATATTTTATATTTTTGTTTGGTTAGTTTATATAGTTATTTGATAACAATAATAATGTGTCCGAGATAGAAATAAACAAGTTTGAAAACAATTCAAATGTCTCCTGGATTCCATTATGTATCCGTCTGGCCAGTTGCACCGTGAACACTTAAGACGAATAACAGTTCCACCAGCAATATCCATTTACAAACATCCAGAACAATATTAATACGTGAATAATAAATTAAGTGCACCTGTAATGGCCGGGAATGGAGGCAAGTAGCGCCACCTGTCATGTCGTCCATGAACTAAGCGCGCCAGTGGGATATATTGCCAACGTGCATCACGACTCACGCACTCGGGTTTAATATCTTTGTGTATTATGGGAGAATGTTTGGCAGTATATGGTGCTTTTGCGCAGGAAAATAAAAGGAGACTGGTTGTAGATTATCTTGTCAATCACTGGGCAGTGTGGTCACCGGTTAGGAAAAAGAGGTTACGTGTTTGTACTCAGAAATTTAGACTAGTGTTAAACACCACTTCTGTCGAATCAATCGTAAGGAGCGTAGTAATTATTGATGGTAAATTGTCAATATTGTGGAAATAAAACTTATTCATCACGACATTTCGAATCATCATCGGTACTTACCTAAATGGTGATCATCAGCACAACATTTCAAAAGCTCCACATTTCAGCATTAGTCTTTAGGCCTGTCTCTTAAATTCCTACTTTACCAATGTATATATTTATTCTAAATTAAAATAATATGTACGTACGTAACAACGATTACCTAATTAATAAATAAATATAACAAAATTACCTATATCCTGACTTAACTAAAACTATTCACAAACTAAAATATAACGTCTAAAAATCCTCCGCATCGCTGTCGACTGGTAATATACCCAAGAGACTGACGGCATTGCCACGTTGTATGGCAATGCTAAGCCTCTGGCCTAGGTAAAAGCGAGCCCTTGGGTCACGGGAAGTGTCAACCAGCCGTTTCGAGAATTCCTTAAAGAGACCATGAGCACTCGGATCCCACAGCTCAAGGGTTTCAAACCCAAACGGTTTGAAAATATAATAACCAATAAGGTTACACTTACGCAGCTCGGGGTTTTCCGCAGCCATAGCAGCAGCGCCAGCACAGCATGCCGAGCCAGGAAGATGAGATGGCGCAAGAGTACCAATATTATTATTATATATAATAATAAGCGTTATAATAATAATATTGGTAATATATTATTATATTACCAATATTAGTCTACCAAAAGGCAAAGTTAAATCATATTTTTTTAACGATTTATTTTGATGTTCGAGCCGTTTAAGTTTGTAACACTAGTGCCACGGGGTCCGAGTGCCCACTTGGTTTTCCAAGTCGTTGGTCGACACTTCACGTGACCCTCTGAGGGCTGGCCTATATTTTGGCCAAAGAATCAGCATCGCCATACATCGTGGCCATGCTGCCAGCCTTTTGGGCACTTTTCCTGTTGACAGCAATGCGGACGATTTTATTCATATCGCAAATTTCAAAAAAATATACAGGATCGGACGGCGCGTCAAACTTAACCTTTTACGATGTATTCAGTACATGATTCTGAATCCCCCTGCGTTGATGCGTTCCATATATTTTGACCGCGTAGGTATTGCACTTTTCTATGATAGATATCATAGATAGATACATAAACCATTTATTCAGTGCACACAAAAGACGAGCACAACACACAATTAAATTACAAAAAGTACATGAATATAAAAAGAAGTAGCCAACAACAAAAAATAAAGAAATCTAACCTTTAAAGAAATAAAATGACACTAAGACATCAAAAATCAAAATAGCGAATATACAAAGTACGGTGTGCGTCTCAAGGTTGCACCAGGTTGCTGAGTCCAGCTCAGCATGTGTCAGGCAAATGTACCTGACGTTGATATTCTGCTGGATCCTTATGAAACGGCAGACCTTCTTTTTGATAACCGACGAAACATTTCTATTATTTTATTTTTATTTTATTTCATGTGCTGAATTCATTGTATTGTAATTTGCGAGTCGATGTCCCTGCCACCCTGTATACATGTATGTTTTATTATTATTGTTTAAACTTTCTGATGATAACTCTTTACAGCAGATTTAAAATGCCTACTCCATATTTAATCTTCTAATTCATACCTCCAAGATAATTTATCCAGGAAGCTGTAACGGCTATTAACATGCTGTTACGCGTGCGCAGGACGACTCACGCATGGCCGCATGGCATGTCTTACCTGAAACAAAATAATACGAGAATTAGATTGGATACAGTCAGAAATTAGCACTTCAGATATTAATAATATCGTAGGTAAGTACATCGAATTGTTAAAGCCTTCTGCCTCTTTCTGAACGAGGAATTGCCACCTCTCAATAGCGAAAGGATAAATAAAGTATACCAAAAAGAGCCCTAGAAAGCAACGCTTCCTCACATTCACAAAAAAACATCCGGAGAAACTTGAGATTTTCACATTTAATAATATAAGTACTAGCTTTTACCCGCAGCTTCGCCTTCGTACTACCATTATTTACCTACATATAACTCTATTGGTCTGCGACTGGATTTACGCGGCGGACGCCAGTAGCTCCCAGTCGGCAGGATTTTTTCCGACATCTTCAGCAATCATCATCATACGTACTTCAGACAATTTACACAAAACCGTAATGAATTATAATACATCTGAACTTTCCTCATGAATCACTCTGTTCATTGGTGAAAATATTTTGAGTTTATCGCATTCAGACAGACAGACGCGGCGAGAGGAATGTGTTTTAAAATATTTTATAATTTGTTTTGCTGGCAATATTATTAATTAATGACCAGATTACCTGTACTGAATTGGCTAGTAAGTTCTTCACGGAAGTTCAAACCAACCATAAATAATAAACCCCTTTTATTCCCCGTAATAAAATACTAAACAAATCCAAGATCCTCGTAATAGAATCTGAATTGTACCTCTGACAGCTCCCTACAGCTTCCTACTGTTAGCTGTTAGAGATGAACTATGACGGCGCAAGCGCAGAGAATTAAGGCCCCGGCGCTCACGGCGCGGCACGGCAAGGCTAAGGATTATCGTAAGCGCAAAAGATTGTGAATGTTATTTTCATATTCTTAGCACACACATTTCGTTGATAAGGGGAATGACTACTTCAAGAAATCGTAATATTTGAGGCCAATTCTAACTTCGCAAGTTATATTAATGATTGTAATTATACAATACATATTTATTGCGGTCGCGAATTATATTTTGATCTACATGCAATCTGTCACAGCCCTGCAAATTGCAAGAATAACGCAAGAAAATTTTAATTTCGCGCTCTTCCCCCGTCATGCCGCGTAGTGTGCGCCGGCCTTTACTGGTAGTAAACTGTGCGTAGGAGTACTCAGTGCTGTCTCGGTGTTATTGTAGGGCTCTTTAGAGGAAGCTTTGAGTTAAATGAGCGGACGTAATGGATATTGTCGGTATTGGAGGTATAAATCTTTGTACTCGACGTCAAACTATATTGGTGGCTTCAAATTTGTCTCTGATTCCAAAATAATTTTATCTTTTTCATTTATAACTTAGACGATAACATGATATCAACTTTAAGGCTTCAAGTAACCAGAGTAGGCTGAACCATCGTCTGGGGAGCCACCACTTTTCTTGTTCATTGTCAAGAAGAAGGTAATCGGGTAACTAATGTTTTTTTTATTTATTATTTTTATCTTGCAAAAAATAAAGATGGCTGATGCAGACTTTGGTCCCCGTCCCAGAATCATGTCCGTGAAATATTATGTTATGCAGAAACTAGAAGCTGTCCGAATCTCGAATATCATGCAAACTGGCAAACTCATATTTATACAAAATCAGATGGCTATGTTGCACCTATAACATTCCTCATAGCGGCCATAAGATACTATTAGACCGTACTCTTAGAAGGCCATAAATAAATAACGGTGCACAATAAACCACACGTTCTGCTCACCCTCATTATCTTAATGTCGTGAACACAATGATGCATCTTGTAGTTCAGTCGACGGCCGGCAGGACGACCCCGCGACCTCTGCTTGTATGCAAATGTTATGAATTACGCCTGACTTGAAAACATACAATTATTTTAGTTAATTGTTTTATCGTTGAGCTGTTAGGTTTGTTCTAGTACAATGTTAATTTACAGGTAAGTTGATTTAATTTGTTTTCAATTGTATTAGCGTATTTGTTTTCAATTGTATTATTAATTTTTTTACTCCATGTTATATTCAAAAAACTCTTATGAAAAGTGTGAACGTAGGGAGGTAGGTTTTAGTCAGTAAGAGTCTGACACGCCCTCCTGCTCTGCCCAGAGCGGGAGAAGTTATTTGATGATTTCCCACCCTCAAAAAAAAAAAAAAAGGTATGTAGGTGGACTTGATTTTCTTCAAACGGTTAATAGTTGATCCATTTGACTGACCGTTTGGTGCAGTTGGTAGCGACCCTGCCTTCTGAGCCGCTGGTCCCGGTTTCGATCCCCGGACAAGTCAAACATTAGTGTGCGTGAACATGTCTGTTTGACCTGTGTCTGGGTGTGTATATGTTTATAAGTAGGTATGTGTAATGTTTTTTGTAACTCTTTTGTAACTGCATTTCCTACTAATATGTTTAATGCATGCCGTGGCAGCCTTTAATTAAGGCTACACTATAAAATGTCAAATTCATATGTGTATTTTAACATGTATCTTTGGTGTATGCTTTGTTGGTTGTCCTTAAATAAATAAATAAATAAGTATGTATATCAGTCATCAGGTTACCGTAATACAGGCTCTACCTAGTTCGGGACCTGAAGACCTTGTGAGGATGTTGTCTCATATTTATTTATTTACTTATTTTCTTGCAATGCGTGACTCATTGATGCACGTTGGACCAACGACGGGGTCGCGCAACAATGGATAATTGATTGTGTATCTTTAGTTTGACTACAATGAGCATAGTTTCATTTAGAACATCATATCGAGCCAAAAACAACGAGAAAATGCTTCCCCCATTGAAATTTTCTTTACACACACTTCAACCACTCTATTCCCACTATTCAAGAATACTGAAGGAAATAAACCCCGGAATACTATGAATGTCTTCGTTATTAACTCTAGCAGTTAATATTACGGTCATTGGCTCGTGTGAGTACCAAGCGTCAGTGATTTAGTGGACAAGGGACGTAATAAAAGCTGTGTGATTTAAGCTGTTGCTATGCTTGCTAAGGGCATCGTGGACGAACTGAATAGGATTTCAGGAGTTTTTATTATGGTATTAAAATAAGGGTACTGACTGATGCTGTTTAGTGTCAGAAATAAAACAGTAGGTAGGTACTATCTCCCGGTGGAAGCTCTTTAACAATTGGCTCTAATTTTTTTCTACAACCACTGAATTAAAAATCCATTTAGCTACCTATTTGTTTCAGGAAAAAAACATACAGAACCTCAGCTCACCTCAGCAGAAAATTAAGAAATATTGTTTATTATGCACCTAATATGACGCATTATTAAAAAAAATTATATAAAATGTTCTTTTTCTGTTTATTTTATTTCTCTGCGTCATCTTTACCGCAAATAAACGTATTTTCTTTCTATTCTTTCTTTCTTTATGAGATACTCATACCGTAATGTAACTACTCACATAAAGTATAAATACTAACTAACATAGCATAATCAGCCTATAATGTCCCCACTGCTAGGACCCAGGCCTCCTCTCTGTGACAGGGAGTGGACCGTAATCCACCACGCGGGCCCAATACGGGTTGGTAAATGTCACATGCCTTCGAATTTTTTGTTCTAGGACATGCCGGGTTCCTCACGATGCTTTTCTTCGCCGTTTTGAGAGCAGTGGCGATGAAATAACTTACACAAAGTAATGTGTTTGTTTTCTGGGCCACCACTGCTAAATTCTAACATGACCATAGATATCCGAAACATTACTGTTGGTAACTCGGTCACCCATGATGACGCAATAGCACATGATCTTGCTATTACTTTTAATGATCTATGCCATCTTTCTGCTATTCGACTGTGGATGATTTGGGTTTGTTCTGCACTTATGTATACCAAATATTTTTAATAGTGACGTAAATAAAGCACTTTCAAACTGTCTCCCTTAGTCGGAAGTCATTTTCACCGGGCATCCTAAACGAGCAATCTATCCTTCGTAAACTATTTTAGCTATGGTTTCTGCTGTGATGTTCTTGATAGGCAACGCCTCTGGCCATCGCGATCGTGTGCGTCTATCAATTACCGTTAATAAATGCCTGAACCCATCTTCTATAGTAATCCGTAGTCCCATGATATCGACATGAATGTGCTCGAACCGATCGCACTTAGAAAACTCTCTAATTCTGAGTTAGTATGCCGAATTAATTTACTACGTTGGCATTGTAAACACGTCTTTGCCCATTGCCCTACATCTCGATTCAATTTTGGCCAAAAGAATTGGTCGCTTAGAATTTATTGCTAGTCAAGTGGAAATATAGTTTTTAGGAATGCAGCATGGATGCCATAATTTGCTTAGCCTAAAAGCATGTAGTATTCATTAAACTGGAACCCATGCTTTGAAAAAAAACGCTTTTACAACCCGGCAACTGACCAAAAGTTCAAAATATTACGCATACGCAGTGTCTAAAATTAATTAGAAAGATTTACAAATAATACATCACCTTTACATACAGCGTGTATAAAACCAACATAAATATTTAAATTAAAATGAAACGAACGCAGCTGCAACAGTTTTAACAGCATTTTAAACAGCAATTCAAATAGAGTTCCCTCGCTTAATTGACAGATATTTACACATGTAACGACGAAACTTAGTTACTGAGCCGTTACTGTGTTTATTACCAGTTAAACTGTTTCCTCGTTTGCATTAAAACATTATTTCCTGATCTCTTGACTCTTTGAACTTTAAATAGAATCTAGTTCACGGTATGTTGTTTAGCGTTATGGCATTTATGGTTATATTATCTGTGGTGGAAATTTTACCCACGGTAAACACGTGATTTGTTTGAGCTACTTTTTTTCACGAAGTAACTTTTATTTTCCAGGAAAAACGCGAAAGAAGATCAATTGATGAAACAGAACAATGCCCCCTAAACATGTTTAGAATTAAAGAAGAAAACCATTGGAGTCTTGAAGTATTAATCAAACAATAACAACTTATACAATTTCGGTAATTGTATTATTTATAAACCCTGTGCAGTAGCCATTCCTGTAGCAGAGAAATAGCCGTAATTAAACAAATTATTCAGTTTTAAAATCGCAAAGAGCTCAGTGAGCACTGCAAGTTCACACGCGGGACTACGAATTTTAATTAAAGCTTTTTGGCAAGGGTAGAATTAATAAGCACTGGAGTTTTATTTCATTAGGTTAGGTACATAAAAATAGGCAAAATATATTAACCGTAAGCAAAAAAATAACAAAGCAGATGGCGTATGTAAGCGATAAATATAAGTAGATACTAAATAAAGTAATTTTCAACATTCTGTACGTATGCGTGAAGCCTGCATTAGCGAAAATTATCCTCTCGTCGTGGGACTATCAACCAACATGCTGTCTAAATGCACCCGCAAGCTAAACCACACACACCACTTTAAATACCATTTCACTTCGAATACCACACCACTTCGTGTGCCTTGCTTCCTATCTTTGCTTTTTTAGACCCGGTCTAGTCTAGGTTGTTAGGAGTATTTCTTATAATTTGCGGAATTACCTGATCTAAGGTTGCGTTGGGTTATGCAAGGTCTAACGTCTAAGCCACGGGATAAATATGTAGTTCTAGATTTTTAAGGCATAGTAGTATTTCTTTTTTGTGGATGGGAAATCATCAAATAACTTCTCCCTCCAATAATACAAAATAAAAAACAATAATTATTACAATGAAAATGTCCTGAATGAATGACAGAGAGTAGGTACCTATTTGGTGTTGAGCATATTATGGGTTGTACCTATGTACTTATGGCCCAATAACGCTCTCTTTTTTTTTTAGTTTGGGATATTATCGAATAACTTCTCTCGCTCTGGGCGGAGCGCGAGGCCGTTTCAGACTCTTACTGACTAAAACCCACCCGTGTTCCTTCAGTTGCCTGTGCCAGGGGCCACGGTAACCCTTTGTGACTTTCCCGCAACCCTGGCCGGTCCTAGCGGACCCCGTCATTTGGTGCTGAAATCTCTTTGAGGCGCGCGTGGGACACAACGCGCCGCCGCCGTCGACCCGGGCCTGGTCCTTATCGGACGGCGAGCTGCCCTTTGCTCACCGTCCGCAAGCCCGCGCCTACGGTAGCCGGGAATTGGCTTGGGATTCCCGACGCCCCGCCCAGGGCATATCCTGCGGCGGCTAGGGGCGTGAGGGAGTGATTTTTGCCTCTCCCTCACGCGTTTCGCCACCTCCTTCGCGATCATTACTGCTTCGCAAAAGGAGGTGATGGCTTCTAATGCCCTCTCGCTCCGTACCATGGCCTGGACCAGGGTACAGGGGACCCGCAAGCACATGGTGGTGCGTAGGCGAGCCAAACACCATTACTTATAATATTCTGTAGCTATACTAGCTACTACAGATCGCCACTGCCAATCGTCTCCACGAGGACACGGCAGTGCTCCGCTCAAGCTGGGCAGAGTTCCACCGTATGCTCCACTCCACCGTGTCATCCGGGCATCCACACAATGGTGACACCCGGGCGTATCCTCCCGTCTTATCCGGAACAGGAATAGTAGAATCTATCATTTGATTTTCTAATAAATATTCACCATTACAATCAAATCCAATCTAATTATAACTAACATTTGATTTTTTAGCTTATTTGTAACACATTCACCATTACAATATAAAGCACGTGATAATTACAACTGTAATTTATCAACTTTTAATTTTAAATATATCAAAAACTGGATTGAATGCAAATTAGAAATTTTCTATTGCATTGTTTAGTTTATTTATTTGTAGTAGTTTAACTATTGGAGCGAGTCAGTATTTCATGGTTATTCATAACCCCATCAAGTTATGACTACTAAGGGTCAATGGTTACCTCATAACTGTAAGTTTGTTTGCTCAAAACTATTACATAATTTTAAACCCACAATGAGTAGTTATTAAGGGGACTACACGACCTAAACGCAAGTTTTATAATGCCTAAAAGTATATGATCCACTTCATTAAAAAACATCAGAAAAAGATATAATATTCTTCAGAATATATATACTAGTTAGATAGTGTATTGAAAACATAATACTTACAACTAATTGGTACGATAGAAATAAGTCCCGAAGATACCTCAAAAAATTTCTTTCAACGATTAAAAACCATCTACTAATATACATGCTATCATTCTGTTTTTTTGTTCAGATGGTTCTTCAAGCAACATATTAACGTGATAGTGTTTAAATTGTTTAGTCTAGTCAATAGATTTTTTTATAAATAGAGAATTGCTTCATATTTTGCATGCAGTCCGACAGTGACCGCGCTTTAGCTGTTGTCAGCCCCTTAAACAATCTATCCAACGGTGTACCAACTAGTATTACAACGAAACCCACATCAAAAAATCCGATCTGCGTTCCATTTTTTTTGCAATTCTCCGATCGCCGATGCCTATTAGATCCCACTGCGATAGCGGTGAGGCCATCACGATTCATGATTCTTGTTCCGGGTTATAAACGAGAATTTTGGGAACGGAAAACCCAATTACTCTTTTGCCGAATTTGGGACTCTCATTCAGATAGGTATATATTATAGACTTCACTCAAAATCATTTGTATAAAGCTGTATTCACTATGTACTTAACAAGTATTACAGAAAATTAAGTGTTCGGTATTTCCGTGAAAGTGTTCTTAAAGTGCAGCGTTAACTTTAAGCTAACTGCACCTATAAGAAGTCGACTTGCAATATTTCAGTTTAATTTCCATTTTAAATTTATTTATTCAATTACAATTCACGTTGCGTTAGAATATAATCCAGCATGAAACATTAACATTAACAACAGTATTATATGTACAAATATACTGAGTGGTACAAATAGTGACGTCAATAAAAAAATATTTATTCCTCATACCTAGGGGTATCCGAAAATACCCCGTGAATATTCCGCGATTTTTGATAGTCTAAGAGATATGTTTTTTTTTTATATTATTGACGTCACTATTTGGACCAACCTGTATAAGAATACATGCAATTTAAATAAAATTAGAAAATATAATACCAATTTAAAAATTAAAATACCATCGTCGCCTGGAAGAGTTCGCAGAAAGCGATAAGGCCGCCCATTGTAGGTATATTATGTAGTGTTAAATTTTCTTTTTTGTTATGTATTTTGTGGTGTACAATAAAGAATATATAAATGGATAAATACCATGCAAAAAAAAAAAAAAAATGTTTTTATGTAGGTATATATATTTTATGTTTTTGTTTGTTTGTGTGGTCTGCCACACATAGAACTTAAGGACGCTACTGAACATTCTATATCCGTAGGTAAGTTCTATCGGTCTGTATGTCAAAATCGTACCGTGAAAACTTAGGTGAAGTGAGGTGTCATTCCACCAGCAGTGCGATTCTGTAACCATCTCACCGTGAAAACTTAGGTGAAGTGAGATGTCATTCCACCTGCAGTGCGATTCTGTAACCATCTCACCGTGAAAACTTAGGTGAAGTGAGATGTCATTCCACCTGCAGTGCGATTCTGTAACCATCTCACCGTGAAAACTTAGGTGAAGTGAGATGTCATTCCACCTGCAGTGCGATTCTGTAACCATCTCACCGTGAAAACTTAGGTGAAGTGAGATGTCATTCCACCTGCAGTGCGATTCTGTATCCATCTCACCGTGAAAACTTAGGTGAAGTGAGATGTCATTCCACCTGCAGTGCGATTCTGTAACCATCTCACCGTGAAAACTTAGGTGAAGTGAGGTGTCATTCCACCTGCAGTGCGATTCTGTAACCATCTCACCGTGAAAACTTAGGTGAAGTGAGGTGTCATTCCACCTGCAGTGCGATTCTGTAACCATCTCACCGTGAAAACTTAGGTGAAGTGAGGTGTCATTCCACCAGCAGTGCGATTCTGTAACCATCTCACCGTGAAAACTTAGGTGAAGTGAGATGTCATTCCACCTGCAGTGCGATTCTGTAACCATCTCACCGTGAAAACTTAGGTGAAGTGAGGTGTCATTCCACCTGCAGTGCGATTCTGTAACCATCTCACCGTGAAAACTTAGGTGAAGTGAGGTGTCATTCCACCTGCAGTGCGATTCTGTAACCATCTCACCGTGAAAACTTAGGTGAAGTGAGATGTCATTCCACCTGCAGTGCGATTCTGTAACCATCTCACCGTGAAAACTTAGGTGAAGTGAGGTGTCATTCCACCTGCAGTGCGATTCTGTAACCATCTCACCGTGAAAACTTAGGTGAAGTGAGGTGTCATTCCACCAGCAGTGCGATTCTGTAACCATCTCACCGTGAAAACTTAGGTGAAGTGAGGTGTCATTCCACCTGCAGTGCGATTCTGTAACCATCTCACCGTGAAAACTTAGGTGAAGTGAGGTGTCATTCCACCTGCAGTGCGATTCTGTAACCATCTCACCGTGAAAACTTAGGTGAAGTGAGCGTGGAGTGAGCTGTCAGTGTCGTCCCACGGATGCTAGGGATTGGCCAAGAATTACATTTACAATCATAATCGAAATTTTAATAATATTCTTTATGCAAATTCTGTCGATAATATTATGTTAAGTATTTCAAAGCTAGTATCTAAGTGTCCAAACATTACTATTTTGGGGGTTTTAAAATAAAATAGCAAAATAAAAACTTAGTCAGAAACTCGACGTACTTAGTTTTTTTTTTTAAAGAAAAAAAAAAGACTACATACTAGCTTTGAAATAATATAAAATTATCAATAGAATTTGAATAAAAAATATTATTTAAATCTCGATTATGATTGTAAATGAAACGTTGGTCAATCCCTAGCATCAGTGGGATGACAATGACAGCTCACTCCACGCAAGTCTTCACGGTGAGATTTTTCTAGAGAATCGACCGGCTGATTCATGATTCATGGCCGGCATAGGGATTGACACTATTGACAGCTAACTTCAAGCTCACTCGCACAATTTAGGTAGCCACGAACAGAAAAAGAAAACAAAAAGCAATCGCAGAATCTCTATACATTCCTAAACAAAAGCGTATCTCCAAACTTTTGAATCAGATCTAATCTAGAGAGGGCGCTGCACTCCGTCTAATGTCATCAGTGTCGCCCTCAATCAACTCTGTTTGTAGATAGAGATAGCTATCGCAAATCACATTAGTGTGCTACGAGGCTAAGCTGCTTGTGGTCACCACTGGTTACTGGTTACAGCCGTCAAACGGTATTGTCTTAATAAAACCTGATATATTATAATGATATACTGAACTTAATACTTATAAAATATAAGCTAAGCCATTGGTGCCGATTCTGTTGTACACCGAACTAAACTAACTAAACTATCACTAAAATTCCTTACTTTTGGCTATGAGAATCTTAACGCTATTCTGCAAAATAAAATCTCTAAATTTAAAAATAATTTTGACACATCTAAAATCAAATTTGACAATTATTGCGACTCCACGTGGTACTTGTTTGCCGTACCACGTGATCTTTTTTTAGAGCCGTAGGCGCGCATTATGTGCGGCCTCGACTTGTTTTGTATGGAATTTTTTACTTTTTGTATGGAAAATATAAAAAAATATTACCAACACGTTGAGTTTTATAGGTTTACGGGTTGCAAAGGGGGTCGAAATTTTCATTATTTTTGCGATAGGACACACCGTTTTCGAGATATAAGCAAAAGAAAAGAAAAAAAGATACAGTACTGTTTTTGCATCTGAAGTCGAGGTGTTGGTGTGAATTTTAGTTCATAACAACTAATTTTATTCCACACCTTTTTAATCGCGATTAAAAATAGTCAGATTTAGTTAAGACAATCAAAATTTTTGGTGAAAAACGTAAAATTCAGAATAGCAAAATTGCCATTTTCACTAAATTATAATCTCAGTGCCATCTTAGTGCTGTCAAACTAAAATTTAGTTAAGTTGTGTCACTTTAGTCAATTTCAGAATGGGAAATCGTCGTTTGACAGGAATAAACTAAATTTTGGTGATTTTTAGTCTAGTTTAGAGAATTTTGTGACAAGAGAATCGGCACCAATGTATTTCGATCTGTAACTTACTCTCATCGCAAAACTGTTATTTTTTTGTCAAATTGAGCAACCGCTGTTAATGGCTTTGCCCGGCAGTGGGGCAGTTACAGGCGGGTATTATCTAACTCGAAATATCTGTCTCTCACAAAGTAAATAGATTAATTAATACTGCTATGGTTCCGTAGTAATCGCTATTGATCTAAACTTCAGCAATACTAAGACTGAATAATTTAAATTGAATAGTGAATTAGTGATTACGAAGACTGATTGGTGGCCAGGTCTCATAGTCAAGTCTCAAATGTATTCATTAATTTATATTTATTACTAACTGCTGCCTGCGGCTTCGCCTGCGTAGATGTCGGAAATTATCCCATGGGAACGTACTACTTGTCAGTCAAAGTTACGTCAAAATCGGTCCAGTCATTTCGGAGATTAGCCGGAACAAACAGACGAACAATTTTTTTTTTGTTATAAGTACCTACCGTAATACTATACTTTCATATACATTTAGTAAAAAGCTGTTATTTTGACATAAAAAACAGACACTTCGTTCGCGTGGATGTCGTAAGACACAACAATAAACAAAAAAAAACAGCCCATATTACTTGCTGATAATTTTGCTTCATATAGGTAGGTGAATTTTATGAGTTTATCCATTACAAACAAATATCCAAAAAATCGTCGTCGTTTTGTCGTGTTTAGTATCACGTCTGCGGAGTTTTGCTAGCTAATTTAATTTGACCCTGTAGATTATAACCCAACCCTCGTAATCACTACCTATTATGTAAGTAATATTATGCCAATCATCACAGTCAAAGTTTTTAACTCTGTTATAGGTTACTTTTGAATTGCCAAACCGCCAAGTACCTACATACTTGGGTATTGGGAAAAAAAAGTGTAGATTCCTACTACAGAGGAAATTTAATTCACACTTCCTTCTATTAAACATACTAAATTATGATAACAGTGCAATCAGCTGATAATCAAGCAACACACCACACTACCCTCATTCTACAACTAAGCTATTTTCCCGCAAACCGTCAATAAAAACTAACCAGCCGTAGCCCGGTTCACCATAAACGGACGGCAGGCGGTACGGTTCTGCTCTTATTAGATAGCCCGATAGTTCTGCAGTGGAGCTATATAGTCCAATAGTGTTGCAGTAGAGGTATGAAGACCAAAAAAAAAAAATAACCTTATACCCTTATATTCTTTTTTACAAAATAACAAAAACAAAAAACTGACTAACTTAACTTTTTAAATGAACGACAATTTCTTCAATTATATATAGTTAAACTTATTTTGAATTTCTGAGCTAGTAAGAATCCCTCAATTAATTGAAGGTGAAGGCCTACTCTAGAAATGTGCATTCCTCCATGTCATTTGCTGTGTTCATCCACTGTTCGCCTTTTTTTTTGGGTGTGGTAAATCATCAAATAATTTCTCCAGCCCTGGGCGGAGCGGGAGGGCGTGTGAGACTCTTACTGACTAAAACCCACCCGTGTTCCTTCAGTTGCCTGTGCCAGGGGCCACGGTGACCCTTTCGGACTTTCCCGCAACCCTGGCAGGCATCGGCCCTAGCGGACCCCGTCATTGTTGCTGACATCTCTTTGATTCTCATCCACTGTTCGCCTGCCAATTGTACTATGTGGTCTGCCCACCGGGCTGTCGGTCGACCTTTTTTCCAAGCGTGCGACTACACGCCGACAGACTGAACACCGACAAGAGTTTAATTCGACGGGACTCTTCGCCGACAGGTCTGGGGTCTTGTGTTTGATTTACCAAGGTTAGTCTGTGAATCCATCAATTATCTGGCAACCTAGCTACGTGTCCAGCCCAGCGCCACTTTCGTTTTCAGTGGCACAGAGCATCAGTCATCACTTCATCAGTAACCTTCGTCTTGTTTCTAATAATTTTATGGGATGAAGTCCAATACTGATCATTAATTAAGATACGAGGGTAAATTGAGTCCGAATTCCCAATTTTATTGAACTTCAACAAAGAACGTATTCGGTAACCCAAAAGAAGGCAGTTTTCTTTAGGTAAAGCCATTTTGACTACCGCCACAAAACGTTCTGGAAAACGTAAGTTCTGACATTTAGATTTCATACAAATTCTTTTAAATTCTCGAATATTACTTAAACTACTCGTAGTTACTTATATTCGTAAATAAGTCTTTGCAACACCAAATATAAATTATAGTAGAAAATTTATTCGAACACTGAGAAACAGATTTAGAAGATTATCTATCAAGATACGAAAATTATGCAGATTTACATTTCAATTCAATCCTCAAGATATACGCCTCTTTAATAAGCAACTAATCATAAGTTTACTCGCTTCGGAAATGAAAAGCAGGCAGACATCGCCGCGGGGCTAAGCCAGTGCAGCATAAACTCAGTTGCTTGCATCTTCTACTGTGCTACGCAAGTAATTATTTTATCTTCAATCAGTCACGGAAAGCTTAAATATAGACTGAGAGGTGTATTGTGGGAAAATCAGAAGGCTAAGGCCATGTGCTGACCTAGAAAATCTCACTCACACTTTTCATAAGTCAATAACAACAATATCGCGTAGTGACACACTTGCCGAAAACTACGCGGCTTGATGTGCCATGTTAATTTAAGGCTTCTTCAAACAGGCGCGACACGCGACGCGACGAAGGCACCGCCTGTCGCGTGACGAGCGGTACCTTTGTGTCGCGTGCGATTCGCGTCGCGTGTCGCGCCTGATTGAAGGAGCATTTAAAAAGCATTGATGACCTTTCCGTCCAGTAATTTCAGCAAGATGTGTTGCTTGAAAGCGTTGAGCCCGAAAAAAGCTCGTGTCGCTGAAGAAAGAGTAAAAAAAAAACTTGTAATATACCGTTATTTGAATAAATAAGCTGGATTGCAAACACATCAGACATTTATTTATTTATACTTCGAGCACAGTAGCCATAGGCATTTTCTACCAGTCAACCTTTGGTGGATGCAGAGACAAACAGTGGTAAAAATTTAGAAATGGATTTTAAATTTAAATTCAGTACGAAAAATTTTGTAATAAATATTTATTTAGATATAAAAATACACATATACCAATTACAAACTGTATCTACCTAAATATAATATATATACCTAATTAAATATAAGTACAAATAAATATAAGTACATAAACTAATAAAAATAAGACAAACAATGAGAAAACAATAACGTTGTGAAGATACTGCCAGCTTCATACGAATTTGCTCGCGAACTTTTACTTTAAACTTAAAGGAATTAATTGCCATCATGATTTCCAAGAGGAGCCCATTCCACAGAGAGATAGACTGAACGAAGAAGGAAGAGTGAACACAGTCTGTGCGGTGAGTGGCACATTGAAGAAGGCGATGAACGATCACTCTGCCTATTAATCAAGGAAGAAAGTGAGCCACAACTCCAGCTTTGTCTTTCACATACAATTTACCCCAATAACCTTAATAACATTAACCATTATTATTTTCGGTTTGAGCAACGTGCAAAGAATAAAAATATATATAATAAATATACTATGCGGCGTTAGTAGGTTGCTAGCAAACCCACTCAGATCGTAAAACTCAATACAATTGTGACCCGAATGCCTGAAACAATCATAGTGCAAAAGGGAAAAGTTTTCCTTTCGATACCGACTTTGTTCTTGACCTCAGATGAACCGTAAAATGGAGACCTGCTTGTGGTTACAGGTCATCTTGCTGACTATGGTTTTGTTATTGTTATTAGTAATTAAGTAAGTAACTGTTTCTTTATTTTACTTCGAAGGTCCTAGTTTATCATTGGTGACTACAAGTTACAGCAACACAATGCAGCATTGCATATGTAAGCGGTCACGCCCTTTATGCCTGGAGGCTTTTTATTATGTATTAAGTTCTGTTTACGTTTTTATAATTTATTTCTACTTGATTACCTATAGTTTTAAATATTGGCGTGTGCTAGCTGACATATGGCAAATAATTTTAATGTTTTTGTGTTTCGTAATGTTAATTACTTATTACTGTATAGAATCCAGTTCTTCTAACTGAACAGACAGCAGTGCTGCTGGAGAGTTCGTTCCGCCACTTCTTCTTCCCAGCTAAAGCACTAGGAAGTGGTGAAGAACGGGCGTTTTGGGGGGACTGTCTTATGTGATTTTGACGTTCAAAAAGTGCTGATTCTCAGCCCAGTTTGAATAAATGACTTTTGATTTTGATTTTGAGAGCAGAACGTGATATCTACTCCACATCCATGTCTAAAATAGTTAATGGTTTTAGGATATGATAAGGCCAAAAAGTAGTGAATACTGGGATAGCGACAGAAAGACATGCACAGAATGAGAAGACATGCCAACCCCAAATAAATAGAGACAAGGATCAGCGACATTTCGCTGGCGTAAAAAAAACAAACAAAATGTAACAAAACCTAAACACTTTTAAGAGACAAAGCAATAAAAAAACATCGTACTCATTTATCAACAAATAAACCCTGTGGGCACGTCATTTAGACGCATTAGCCAATTAACATAAGG
Source organism: Brachylomia viminalis (assembly GCA_937001585.2). NCBI lineage: Eukaryota > Metazoa > Arthropoda > Insecta > Lepidoptera > Noctuidae > Brachylomia > Brachylomia viminalis. The sequence goes on from OW443299.2 coordinate 21,801,397, forward strand.
GTGGAAGTCGGGTTAAACGGTTGTAGGCCAAGGCCGACCGATATCATACCAACAATCGGACATCCGGCCGGCCAGCTCCCGTATACGACCGGACCTGACATTTGCGGTTGGCTTTAACTCGTATAAATCCATGATATAGCTACCGCGACTTCGGAAATCGGATCAGGTCGGCTATATCAGTCCGGAATTCCTGTGGTTCGGTTGAAACTGAAAGAATTGGGTCGTTTATATTAATTGCTTCGCGTATCGCCTCTTTGGGAGAGGTTCAGGTTCAGTTATTGTCTGAAAAAAGTTGAGCTAAATAGTAAATAGTAATAAACAGACATTTTTCATTTTCTACTATTTTCATATTCAGAGTGCAAACCCAAAGGAGACATCGACTTTTAAAACTGTTTTCTTGACAATCTTCTGTTTGCACAAGCTTAACGATTTCATGCCGTGGTACAAGGATTACCCGGCCATTGCCTACGCCATAATATACGCCTAAGTTACACTTGCGTAGGTATTCTAAACATTTAGTTCCTGTCTTAAACAATATCATAATTATAGTGAATGCGAAGATTATGTGGGTCATATTTTTTTTTGTTTTCTCAGTTAGTTTTAATCATGATCTGGCAGTTTAAGTAATTTATGCGGCCTATCCAAATGTCCTTTCTTTGGTATTGTTGATCGAATCGTTGTGTCCTTAAGTTCTGAGTTGAGCTGCACGATTACTGACAAATGCGTGCACTGACTGGACAGGTCCGCTCAATCTGTATGGTTTTTCCTCAAAATACCGTTTCAGACACAAATCTACATGGTTTTCGCATGATCTGACCAAGATTTCAAGGCCTTTCTTCTTAGAGTAGTCAGATAGGAAACGCCGAACTCATCTAGTTTTTAAAATATGATTGACGTGTAAAAGTGCTTGTACAAACCTACTTACAGAAATAAAATCATTTATACTATGGTTCCGAAAATGCTATGGTGTTAACACTATAAAATATCTCGTGACTGTTGTATACAATTGTGTAATCAAAGTTTTAATTCCTCACTGTGACTTCAACTTCTGCATATAATTTTCCGTTGGCCAGATTAACTCAAGCGTACACGACAACCGTAAGGCGATGGTCAACAGAATTAATTGCCACGGTAAATAATGCTCAATGGTCGTTCAGGTGTGTTGGCATCGGTATTTCCTAGTGTTCGCCATTTTCTCGGCAATTAAAGATGAAAGCTATCAATATTGGAGACATATGACGTGTTATGAGTTTCCTGTTATGGCGTAAAGCTTTTGTAGTAATGGCGTAAATATTAGGGATCAATTTATACTTGTGCTGTGGTATGTTTGGGACATAAAAGGCTTCATAAACGACCTTTTTACAAGAATTTGTAATGGCCCTTCTTTCTTTTGGCCTTTGTTTTCCTATGGTCATAACCAGCAACACAACCCCGTGCCTGTTTTTAACCGAAATTTTAGGCAGAGGAGTACCGTACTAGAGTTTTATGTCATATTTCATGTAAAAGAGTCGTGGGGTTTGATCCTATAGATCGAACCTATGTCAAAGGCTGTGTGCCAGGCCAGTTCATTTCAAGTTGTGACCTCGCCGAATCAGCCAACACATAGGCTCTAGAACTGAGAGTTGAAAACTAGCCATGCAATTTCTAGACAAACACATGAAGATAGCCTCATGAGTAGGGGCTTCGTTCGTGTTCAAAACTCAATTTCCGATGATAGAACGAAACAATCGTACACATCAATGTACGGTAGACAGGTACCTTAAAGAAAGGCTGTATTTCAAAGATAAATGGTGTTGTTTATCTACGTTGTTTGATTTGGAGCCTAAACACAAGGATTTATGAAATGTCAAGAGTCTACAGCATACGCATTTTTCTCGAAATTCTGCTTTCCCTTTCAATGCTTTTAGAGTAAACATACAGAATTGATTAATAACTGTGGCGAAGACATAATACAAAGTGCAAACACTTGCTACGATACCAATAAAGTAGGGTAGCCATATACAGATGAATATATTGGGACAGCGAAATCTATAGGAAGTTGAAAAAACGTAACTAAAACATTTTTGTTGTGTTCTCAATATTTAATTGGCGATTTTAATTGGTACTTTGGTTCACAAAAAATGGTCCCAATTCCTGATTTATGATAACAAGTAAAGATAAGAAAAAAAATGCGAATCTATACATAAAATAAAACAGTAACGAAGAAGGTTTGTCCGTTTGTCTGGACGTATGTTCCAGATTGCCGCACAAACGGCTGAACAGATTTGGCTGAAAATTGGCACACAGATAGTTTATAACCTGGTTTAATTTTAATTCCGGTAGTACGTTTCCGTGGGATATTTTCCGTCCTCAACGCGGGAGAAGCCGAGGGCAAAAGCTAGTGGTAGAATAAGGAGTTATTTTTGGAAGTATTTCACTGGAACGTGTTTTTTCTTAAGAAAAAGCTTGAGACAGACGAATAGGGATCATTGAGAGGGTTACGTTTTGATCAATTGATATTTTTACTAAGGGCAATTGATTTATTGTACATTGTACATTGGCACGAAAAAAGAAAACTTGTAAGTTATTTTCGGTTTTTTATTTTATTTCATACAATAATGTATATGTGAAGAGGTGAAAATCCGATAATGTATGCTTTATAAGTAAAAGTAAAAGCTTTGTTACGCCCCTTATTTTAAATAAACTAGTTTAATTGTTTTCCCCGAACTTAGTTCTATGAAAGAGTTCCCTTCATCACGAATTTTGGCCTCTAATTGTTCAGATTCATTCCAGATGCAGTATGAAACTGCAATATTTCTTGGTTTTTCCCCGTTTTTGATGAAAGTGATTTATTTGTGGATTTAATAAAGGCTGGCTTGCAAACGTTGAAGTAAGCAGAAACTGCAGATATTGAGTGAACTAGTTTCTGAATTGATTTTATGACAGTTATAAAGTTATAATATTTTATGCTATGCGATCTGCGCTTTATGATGTAATGTTAATAAACGTTTATTGGTCTTGCGAAGTTGCGACTTGTTATTGGTTTAGAACGATTTATGTGATGTGTTTGCGGAAAATGGTTGATGCTCCTGTCATTTGAGTAAATAGTATATATATAGTATAGTATTTGTGTTTGAGTTGTCTGTGATTTGAGTATATGAATCGTAACGTCAAGTATTTGACCTCTTGTAAATATTGAAAAAGAAATGCAAGAAAATTATGAATTAATATAAACACGAGAAAAGATATTCTAGATTCTCATTTTTCTCTCAAAACAACATATTCTTCGCATTTCCTGAAAAAAAAAACGCCGAAACAAACTCAGAGGTCTTGGTCTCTTTTAAAGTCCAAACATTATATTATTAGGATTTTATGTGAGTCTAACAATGCAGGGCCATATCTGGAAGTGCTTTTTGAAGAAATTGTCATTGCAGCTTTGAGTTGACCTGTCCCAACAGACGACATGCATGCATCAGTAATCGTGTTGCTCAACCCTATTTTAGGGAGCTTTACGACCCGTCACGTTACGCTGCCAGATCTGCAGGACATTTGCGTAGGCCATATATAAACTACTCAAAACCGACAACAGCAGCTATAAAGTCAAGGTTTACTTCACAAGGACCGTGTTTCTTCGTCCTTGACCTCAAAGGATCCTGTAACCCGCCTTGGCCTCATAAAGCCCACGAAGGTCACCGACATCAAACACCGTTCCTTCGCCATAACATAACAGCTGAGCATAAAGCGTACTTATGAGCACGCTAACTGTCGTCTGGCCCCTTGACCGATACTCCGCATGTCGGGCGTTTCTTGCGAGTTCGAGTTTGTGGTGTAAAGATATGGATGGAGCGGTTGAGAGTCGAGATTTGTGGAATGTCAATGAAGTGATGAGAAGTTATTGAGAAGAGAAATACCTACATAAACTTATGCCTTTTATCCATTGGTAGACTCAGAACGACGTGGTACCACGATTCTTAGGCAGTGGCACCTATGCTTCTTTTGCTACATCCGCTCCCTGATGACCCTTTAGAAATATACATCATCAGTCAATTCTTTGGAAATCGCATGGTTAGTTGCACAAGGCAATAAGTAGTTCTCATTACACAGACTATAGATTCATAAGTTTCGACTGACCGGTTGGCGCAGTTGGTAGCGACACTGCCTTCTGAGCCGCTGGTCCCGGATTCGATCCCCGGACAATTCAAACATTTGTGTGCATGAACATGTCTGTTTGACCTGTGTCTGGGTGTGTATATGTATGTATATAAGTATGTATATCAGTCATCAGGTTACCGTAGTACAGGCTCTGCCTAGTTCGGGACCTGAAGACCTTGTGTGGATGTTGTCTCATATTATTATTATTATTAAGTAAGTCAAAGCACTGGATAAATCGAACTTGACCGAAACCTGGCAGAATATTGATTGACTGGAATTGCAGAGTAATGCAAAATAGTGGTAAACACAGACACGACATTTTTTCATCCCGCGACCCGCTTACTTTTTAAACCAACAATCATTACGGCGCAACTTTTTGCGTGCTGCCGCCGCGTACGGTAATTCAGTTATGCCTGTGACTTCATTGATTGAAGCCTCCTCGCGTTTAGCGGTCACTGGGGGGAGAAACTGTTCATACCGACCGGCCTCCTTTGGGTAATTGATTACCGCTGATTGAACTGAACCGAATTTTCCGAACCGCTTATGAATACGGTAATTATTTGATTATAGTCAATTAGGGGTTAATGTGTTTAGATGGATGGACTGAACAACAGGGGGAGCATAGACACTTAATTGTCGCTTACATGGATTTGTAAAATTTTAATAGTTTATTTGTCGTTATGATTTATGTTGGTATTCATTGAATAACCGTCGTTGTCATAAGATAATATTTAAAAAAATCCATTCTATAATAACGGATGTAGGCGAGTGATGACGCAACTGTATTCAAAGTTAGGCTCTATTTTTATTTCGTCCTGAATAAAACGCTCCAACAAAATCATAGGCTGATAAAAAAAGAGAATAAACCGGAGGGGAACGAGAAATAAAAATGTATTTCAGCCTGCGAAACCACTAGTACAAAGTAGTGTGCTGTACCTACAGTGGTTCTCTCATACAGGATAACACGTATGTGGCTTAGAATCGCGCCTTGCCAAGGACCTTTGACAAAGTAATGACGGAGCGCAGACAAAGGGCCCAAACCCTCCCCTCTTCCTCCAAGGTACTTGTCTCCCTCCCCTCTGGAGGGTGGCACGGCCTAGGGGCAAGGGTATCTATGGCTTGAGAGGATAAAGCCCTGTTTGAAGTACGATTCTTGGAAGGATTTTTGTATTTTTGGTTCAAGTGATTCTTTGTTAACTAGGTAATTGTTGAGGTTCTATTTTTGTTGAGTGCATGAGTGTCTTTTCAGAATTTTCTGGTCTTTTGAAATTGTGTATTCAAGAAGATGGCCTATACAATATTATATAAGTAAACATACACAAACAGAAACATATTGTAGTTAAGAGATGTGATTGCCAATATACAGCATAAATATGAGTTTATTTAGGACTGTTATTCACGAGAGACCTAACAAAAAAGTCAAATATTCATAGACAAAAACAAATATCACAGCAAAAATAACAAACAAGGCTTTCCAAAAAAATAATGTCTCCCAAAATCAAAGACAATAACAGTCACCCTACAAATGCAAGTGCCACCCGCCATTACAGATCGCACGTTTTGATTCGCCCGTGTTCTTGACGTGACGAGCCTGGCTCAAGTGAGGCCTGCGGCGTGGTAACCCTACTGCAGGTTACTTACGATGTTTATGTGAATAATGTAGCGGTTAGGTAACCCACTGCTCACTGGATTGTGGGATTATGAAATCTGTTATGTATTGAGGGAAAATTGCAGTGGTAGGATTTGGTACGATAGTGTTGGTTTTAGCCTTCGATCAACAATACCAACTAGATAACGGGTCACGTACAAAATCAAAGCTAAATGCTGTCGGCGTAAAAAAAGTTTAAAACAGTTATAAGTTCAACCTAATTACAACCATGGCACCTAGTACTAAAGTCGTGTTTACATTGGCTGTGTTTCAAGCGAATAAAATAAAATAAGAGCTCACGTCTGGAAGTGCGCTGTTATTTACCGAGACGTATTTCTTGCGCCGACCCGATATCTAGTCGGTATTGTTGATCGAAGCTTTTAGCTATTTAGTCATGTAGAACATCATTATGCCTGGCCGGGGAACAAATGGATCCTTTTTTATGATTGAGTTAATAGCTTCAGTCTGTACTTGACAGACCTTTATAATATATAGGGTGTTTTGTAGAGCAATGTCAGTTCATAGGTACTCGTATGTCTTGAAAATAAAGTAAAAAGGGTTCAATCATAAAATACATTTTTATGTGGTTTCCATTGACTTTTCTGCATATTTTATTCGGATTTCGCACCTTCTAACTTGTTTTGGAGGTCCCTGCGATACTGGACCTACCAGTATCTCAGAGAGGGAGCAATAAGGCTAGGCCGTATCGCTTCTGTCCCGCTATATTGTTCTAGCTAACCGCTATTTATCTGAGGCTAACAAAATTTTCATTTTATCGATTGTACACTCTTTACAAATCAAATAAGTTCATTTAAAAGTGCTCACAATTGTGGATGAAATCCAATGAGGATAGATTCAAAAACTGAAACTGTTACAGTTTACCAAAGAATCTCACTTACGCATTCATAATATAAATAATGTGCAAGTATTTTGTACACACGGCTACACATCAAGCTATACAAAACCAGTTTACGCTGGTCTCGCATCGTACGGAAATCCTATACAATGTGAGATCAGCTTATACTGGAAATGTATAGCTTGATGTGTAGCCGTGTGTACGACACAAACCATATATTTCTATCATCATTCCGCTTTACAAACATGTGGGAAATAGATTCGCTTTGTAATCAAAATGAATGGCTCCACTTGTTTGAGTTATTAGATAAAGCCGCTGGCTTTTGAAAATTTAGTACTTATTACTTCTGTTTTAATGTCGGGAGGTAATAATAAATGGATGCGGTACGGAAAATTGATGAACTTTTAAACTGGGATTTGCAATGTAATTCAAGGGTAGTCATGTCTCACTGACTATAATTTCGTTCTTTGTGCTGGCGCCCCTTAAATCTGGATCTACTCTTAAGTCATAAGTGGGTCAAAAGTCATTTATTCTATTATTTAACACAGTTATAATAATGATGGTAGATAAATAAAAATAATAAAGACTGTGATATGTTATGCCAGGGACGTACACACGGCTACACATCAAGCTATAATACCTAGTTTACACTGAACTCTCATTGTAACGAAATACTATACAATGCGAGATCAGCTTATACTGGAAAATTATAGCTTGATCTGTAGCCGTGTGTACAAAGGTTTGTAAAGTAATTATAATCAGCCAACTCTCAATAATTCAATTACATAAACCTGGACATTAAAAAACAAATAACAATTATCACGATTTACACATTTCATAATTTATATTAATTAATAATAAATAGCAATAGAAATCAATGTCAATCGAAGAGATCTTCTTTATTTGTTTAGAAAATGAAACATGTCAAATGTCAAAACGAGTGTATGTGTGTGTGTGTTTTAGAGTTAGTATTGATAGCACATTAATAATCTATCTTTCTTTTTTTTTAAACCGTGCCCTACACTAGGTATGTCTCCTGTATTGTGGGTGCGTTAACAAACACACACAAACAGCCAGATCCGTTACAACTACTAACAATATTTTTATTCAATTCCCCTGTAGGTGACCCATTTGACCGTCTATGATAGATAAAATCCCTCGGGGGACCTCGACGTGGATGTGGATACATTGGTTAATTGGGAAAATGTACCCACAAAAAATTGAGTAGATCCTTGCTCCAAAGAAACTAACGAAACTACCCTAAAAGTAATATAAATAAATAAATAATAATAATAAATATCGTCTGACATTGCACACAGCACCATCTAGTTCCAAGTTAAGCACTTATTAAGGCTTGTGTTATGGATACCAGATGGTTGATACACTACTTAAATACATTTTTTTTTCGTAAATACATACATATTATAAATATACATCCATGACTCGGGTACAAATGTCCATATTCATCATACAAACATTTGCCTCTACCGGGATTCGAACCCAGGACCATTTGGTTTCGCTGACTACACTTAGCCACTGTAGCCACTACACCAAACGTGTCGTCAAAATATGAAATGATAACAATGAGATTATTAAATATCTATTTGTCTACATATACAGGGTGGCAGGGCCATCGATGCACATAACCTGTTTGTTACCATATATTCAGTACATGAAACTTAACCCAAAAATGCAAAAAGCTTTCTTATGCGTTGAAATGTTTCGTCAGTTATTTAAAAATAGACAGCTCTACCATACATTTTGACCGAAAAAAAAAAGAAAAGTGCAAAAGCACTTTTCTTTGAAACAGCAGGTTTTTTTTTTGATAAGTAATCGACGGAAAATGTCTACGCTTAGGGGTAGAATCTTGTGCTGCATTTATGGTTTCAGTTTGCGCGTCGATGCCACCCTGTATAATTATAATATTATAAAGAGGTAAAATTTCTGAGTTCGTATAGTAGTATATCTTAGGAAGTACTGATCGGATTTTCCGACTTCTTTTTTGCCGATCATAAAATAGTAGGCATTGCCGAACGGCCTATTATATGTTTTATGTTAAAACAAGAAATTTCATGCGGTCGAAGTTAATCGGTAATAAAATATTTAGAAGGAAGTAGCTTGGAATTAGTAACTGATTAGTTACGTACCTACCTGTCAATTAGTTTTTAATTTATTTAAAGTCATTTCACAAATTAGAACCGTAGTAATTGGTTTCAGACAGTGGTTCCCAACCAGTGGTCCGCAAGAGCTAAAATATGGACCGCGACAGCTATAAAATTTTATTGTTTTAAATTATTCATTGTTATGGGGGCACATGGTGCAGCGTAGTGGCGAGCAGAGGTGCAGGTTAATCATATAGATGCAAACCGAATTAAATTTTCTATTAAGAATGGCGTGTTTTGATTAAAGCTTATTTTAGATTGACACTGCTTATTTTTCTCAAATCTTATGGATCCTGCTGACAACAAAGAAATCAAATTAGTTCCGGGTAGAAAAAGTTGGGAAGCGACCACAGGCTTAAGACTAGGTCAGTCTGGGCCGCTAAGAAAGCGGGTTGGTAACAAAAACCTCAATAACTTTTAAAATATTGGAGCTAGCTTTATGAAATAAAGACTGTATTATAGACAAACTTATAGTGCTGTCAATTGTAAATCAATGAAATAAAAGTTCAAGATTATGAAATTTATTTTTAAATAAAGTAAGTTAAGTAAAAATATCAATTTTCACTGTATTTTGTATTGCCACCGAGAGCTTTTAATACTGCTGTTATACGGCTTGGCATGCATTCCACCAGATTTTTGAGCCGATGCTGAGCCATATTCTCCCATTCCTCTATCACTGCTTCTTTCAGTTTACAGTTCGTCCCAGACATGCTCGATGGGGTTCAAGTCTGGGCTGCGTGCTAGCTACTCCATGTGTGATACCGACGTCTTCAAGGTAGTCAAACACTATCCGAGCTGAACGTGCGTTATCTTGCTTAAAGGTGGCGTTTTCGCATATATTTACTAAAAATGGGCCAACATACTCATTTAAGATTTCATTCCCGGAAGAAATTCCAGCCCACACAAGTATGAAGCCTGCTTTCTCTTCAATATAAATATAATATAAATTCAATTCGAGCTTGGTTATAGCGCTCTCCTGGTCTTCTGTAGACTCTTTGCATCCCATCGTGCGTGTATAGCATGAACCTCGACTCGTCCGAAAACATTATTCTTGACCAGCCACCCAGAGTCAAATTCATGTGGTCTCTAGTGTAACTCCTTGAATTTGGATGCTGGCTTTTGAGTTTTGGATCATTTACAGGACTAAATGGCTTAAAGTTTGCTTCAGCAAGATGCCGCCTCACTGTACACGTGCTTGGATTGCTCATTCCAGCACGTAGAAGGTCATGATTTTGACTTCAACAGCCGTTTCAAATCGATTTCTCAACATTGTTGACACCATATATCGATCCTCTCGCGTTGTCGTGCACCTTGTTCGGCCTGTTCCTGGTCTGCGAATATTGGATCCAGTCTCTTCAAATCGTTGGAGCACTCTTTGAACGGTTGATAGCGATACACCAACAGTTCTCGCTGTATAACGCTGACTGTGCCATATTCAAGCATTATCAGAATTCTGGTAAACTCTTCAGGGGTTTTTGATGGGGAATTTAATCAGAATAATGAATTTCTGAACAAAAAATGCCATATTTATAAACAAAAACAAAAGTAAATCAAATGGTAGAGGTCAGTGTATCAAAGTCGTTCAAATAAAAAAGAATCGTCTTTATTTTTTATTTATGGTTTTTAATACAATCACCAAAGGAAATAAAAAGGTTTTACTTCTTCCTATACACTCGTAATGAAATAAACTTTAATTTAGTTTTTATTTTAGAAGGATTGCTCTAATATTTTAAAAGTTATCGCATTTTTTATAACCGACCCGCTTTCTTTGCGGCCCAGTGTAGATTAGGGAATTTCAAGCAAATAACTGACAACCATAACTTAACATTAGTCATAGAGAGTGTTGTAGTTTAATCTAACTGGATTATTTTAAAAGTGAAGGTGGTAATGACAGTTATTAATTGCTATTTACATAAGTATTACTTTGTGAATGTTTTCGGGCAAGAAGTAAAATACGGATCTTTGTAAATTGGATAAGTTTTAACATTCAACTAGGACTATTTTCGTACTTGTAATAAACAATACACTGCGGTCTGGAAAGAGCCATAACAATAGTAGATGAAGGAACAAAGTTAACTTTAGCAATTAAAACGAGAAATTAAACAAGATTTAGAGCTACTAAGAATAACCTTTGCAATTTACGCTTTGGGTGCCCATAAAATGCTGGTTTTGTGAGGATTTTGTAGTAAATGACCCGCACCTGTGGAACTTCAGCTAAGTTTGACTCTACTTTATAATACAGTGGCAAGGACATTGACGCGCAATTTGTAACCAAACTGTAACAGACCCATATCGTGGACATTTTACGTCGGTTATCAAAAAATATATCTTCTGTTTCATGGAAATGTGAGAAATAAAAAACTTGAGAGGTGTCAAGGGACACCCGGATGGAACGAAGTTCCTTTCGATTAATTAGTGAAGGAATTGTTTTTTTTTTTTTTTTTAAGTTATAATAAAAAAAAAATATTATTAACAAATATAATGTAGTATATATACAGGGTGTCCAAGAACCTGGCGTCCAACTGGATTCCCACGATGCCCCAAGTTCTAACAGTACTCAGAAAAATATTTTAAAAAATCCACCCCATGTACTTACAGAATTATACTGATTTCAAAAAAAAAGGGGAAATGAGCACCCTGTGACATACTTTTGAATGCTGTGACTGCTAATGCTGATAATTTCGATATTTCTTGGAGGTTTTGTAATCTAGGGTATTGCTGTGTCTAAATAGAATGTAAAAATAAAGTACTTATTGTACCATTTTAAAATAAAATATTATTTTAACTAAAGGTGATATGGAAAACTATTGAATTTCGCAACTTTGACCGACTGTAGTGTAAAAAAAATGTACCAAAATAGTATGGCAAGTGACGTCAAATTTTGACGCGTTTATTCCTCTTTTTAAAAAGGTATAATACTTACACATTAATTTGAAAAAAAAAATTTTGATAATATTTTTACTCAACAACCCAATTTTTACGAAGTGCCTACCTACTAACGGTAACTGTCGGACCCTTTCTTATCTTAGAAACTGTTATGTTACTACTATTATTTACTTCGGTTCCAAGAGTGAGCAAGAAGGAAATACACACAGGTAGATGGGTTCCCAGTAGAATAAAAGCAAAGAATGTTAGTTTAAAGATATTTTATTACAATAAATGTTCAAAATGTTGACCACCCGCGGCAATACAAGCTCTCACTCTCCTTAAAAAGGACCGCTTTATGTTTCGCGAGTAACTTTTTTGACGTATCACCTGCACTGCTTGTGTTATCTTCTCACGAAGGTCAGCGATGTCATTAATGGGCTTCGCATAAACGAGCTCCTTCATAGTTCCCCAGAAAAAAAAATCCAGCGGATTTAAGTCAGGTGAGCGGGCTGGCCACGGGATTGTTCCTGATCGCCCAATCCACCTGTTCGGGTATTGCTCGTCCAAAAACTCTCTAACGGATACGCGAAAATGTGCTGGACAGCCGTCGTGTTGGAACCACATATCTGGTGGGGTCTCTTCTAGTAAGTTTGGCAAATCATTTTGAAGAAAATTTAAATATGATTCGCCAGTCAAATTCTCGGGCATCTCAAATGGACCAATAATATTCCCACAGAGAATACCGGTCCACATGTTCACTTTGAACCGGTACTGGGATCTATCTTCTCGCATCAAGTGCGGATTTTCCACATGCCACTCGTGCAAGTTGTGTAGGTTCATGTAGCCATCTTTCTTGATTCATCTGACCACAAAATTTTGTCGATAAAGTTTTCGCCTTCTCGATGTTTTTGCAGGATTGTTTCACAAAACGCGACTCGGCTCGGATAGTCTCGAGGTAAAAGACTTTGCACTCGCTGTACGTGGTACGGATGATATTCTTCTTTTTGGAGAATACTGTGTGCTGTGCTCTTCGGTATCCCCGTATCAGCTTCTATTCCTCGCACAGAGATGCTTGGATTTGCCGACACCGCCTCTAAAACTTCATCGCGTATGAAGTCATTTACGGGTCGTCCTTCACCAGCTACTTGATTGGGGAACCGCCCGTCACATAGTGATCTGTGCACATTAATGAAAACTCGATGGTCGGGATATCGCGTAGCCCTCGGATACCTTTCTCTGTAAAGTCTCGCTGCAGCTCGTCCATTACCTCTACATTCTCCATAAATGTAGTGCATATTTGCGTATTCTTGCGGAGTGTAGGTCGCCATGGTAGCACACACAAAACACAAACTGTCCAAACACAGGCAAAGGTCGTCGTAAAGAGTTCGTTTCAAAGTCCAGAGCACAAAGAGTAGTCGAGTCCAATAAACAAAGCTTTAAATCGTAGTACGTGATCAATGGTAACAATAAGAGAGAGGTGCGTAGTAACGGCAGGAGGCAGTGACGCGTACTGACCGTACTGTTATCCTAAATAGCACGATCCCAGATAGCGTCACTATCTATCTCACTCGCACCTCTAACCTTTTTCTCCCTCACTCTTACCTGAATAATGGGGTACCATAAAGAAGAACCAGCAAATCGCAAAGATAGTTTCTGTCTTGCTCCCTCCTGTTGTAATAACGAATCACTATGGTGAGATGCATGCACATACCGTCCCTTACGGTCTAACCTGTTTTTTGAGAGGCCTGTTGTTATTTTTATGAGCATACAATAGTAATTCTTTAGAGGTTAGATTCAATTCGTCGTAAATTTTTCTTTCTAAGAATTCTGTAAGACATCGTAAAAATTGGGTTGTTGAGTAAAAATATTATCAAATTTTTTTTTTTTCAAATTAATGTGTAAGTATTATACCTTTTTAAAAAGAGGAATAAACGCGTCAAAATTTGACGTCACTTGCCATACTATTTTGGTACATTTTTTTTACACTACAGTCGGTCAAAGTTGCGAAATTCAATAGTTTTCCATATCACCTTTAGTTAAAATAATATTTTATTTTAAAATGGTACAATAAGTACATTATTTTTACATTCTATTTAGACACAGCAATACCCTAGATTACAAAACCTCCAAGAAATATCGAAATTATCAGCATTAGCAGTCACAGCATTCAAAAGTATGTCACAGGGTGCTCATTTCCCCTTTTTTTTTGAAATCAGTATAATTCTGTAAGTACATGGGGTGGATTTTTTAAAATATTTTTCTGAGTACTGTTAGAACTTGGGGCATCGTGGGAATCCAGTTGGACGCCAGGTTCTTGGACACCCTGTATATACTACATTCAGACAGACAGAAAAACATGCGCACGCCGCACAGCTTACAATGGCTTACTATAGCAAAGAGTGTCGTGACAACTTTTCGTAAGAATTTTTTCCGTCTAGCCCCCTTTCACAACGCGCGATAAGGAACTTCGTTCCAAAAATGTATGGAACAATATTGTTTTTTAAATAACCTGCGAAAAATTTTAACGCAGCAGGAGGGTTCAGAATCATATACTGAATCCATGATAACACGTTGCGCGCCGATATCCCTGCCACTCTGTATACACGGTGACAATTGAATCACAGTTTTGCTAGAACAAACGTTGTTTAGACCATGGTCTACTACCTATTCTACAGCATCAAATATGTTATTAAAACAAACTAATCTAGGCGTTCTCAAATTAGTCTTATGTTTCTCAAACGTGTAATATTGTTTGAAATATTAACCGTAACATCAACGTACTCATCGCGGTGGCAATATGGCATTCAACTACTTAATGAGAGGCGAGCGCCGCGCGTCGCGGCCGCAGGTGTAGGCCGCAGTGTTGTAGGGCGTAACGATAATCACGACTTTTTTAACATCGTTTTTTTTGTGTTTTTTTTCGAAACCACCCGTCAACTCTTCCACTGTCATTCCTTTTGTTTCCATTGGACGGCCACTTAATTCTACTCTCATCCACAGGTCTCTGATGGCAATGTGACACACCTGCAGTGATTTGGCAGCAGCATATTTGGAAGAGTCTTGAGTGTTTACTCTGACGCGGGCCGTGAATACAACAAGGGCATACATTAATATTTGCCCCCTTCCAGAATTTTGAAGTCTACACTTCAACCCGGGCAGCATGTTGGGAATCGAACCCAACACAGCACGTTGCACGCGGACTGCATGCGCAGGCAGCGTGATCAGCGCGTCATCGGCGAGTTGAGACGCGGCGCGGCGGCGACACGGCTCGGCCCGATGACCACTCGCTTCCTCGGAGACCACCGCGACGGACGACACTCAAAACGCCATAAAATTCTTTGTTTGATCGGGACAGTTGTCAAATTGTAAAGATAAACCGGCAATACAGCAAGCCTATAATTATATACAGTCCACTTTTATTTATCCCAAAACGAGCAAGTCGAACAAAAACCAATGACGTTTTTTTTCTATTGGATGCTATAGAATGGTTGTAGACCATGGTCTGAACAACGTTTGTTCTAGCAAAACTGTGATTCAATTGTCACCGTGTATATAGTTCGTATTGTAATAATACCAGACATAAAACTATCTCACAGCCAGAACAATACCTCCTCTCATATGGAGAAGGAACTAAAATTGATCAGTGCGCAAGAAAGAAGACCACGATTTTTCGTTAAGAGTAGCAAATGGTTAGAACCGGAAAAGATCTTTGACAGTCGTTACGGGTAGTTATAAAGCCCGACAGTCTGACAACCAGTCTTACCAAGGGGTATCGTATTAATCAGTAACTGGATTGTGGAGGTCAGATAGGCAGTGGCTCTATGTAAAACACTGGTATTCAGAATAGAAATAAGAAGTCGAATAGGATACTCTTTATTATGCTGAGATAGGAGCCTTTTTGTTCTTCTCCATAGGTACCTACTACGCTTCGGAACGGGCAACTAGCTTCATATTTCTGACTGACCGACCACTTGACAATTCAAAAGTGCCTGTAAATGGTTTAATTGAAATAAATGCTTTGAGTTTGAGTTTTGGTCTCGCACAGGTCTTTTATTTTATACTTTCTTCTTTATTGTTATTTTTTATGTTAATTTTGTTAGTTTCAAATGCTCCTTTATTTGTGCGTGCCCCAAATATAATATTTAATATTTTTTTTTCTTTCTTTCTTTTATGTACACTATATGAATTACAGATATAAAAATATAAATTTTACATTAGGTGACAAAATGGGCGGTCTTATCGCTAAAGTAATCTTTTAAAAACAACCTTTGAATGGAATTAACGGGAGAAGGAGAGGAAATACATCAGGTAGTCTGTGGTGTATAATTTACATATACAATCAATAGAATAGAATAGAATAGAATAATTTATTTGTAAACATAGGTACAAACATCAAACAAACAAACAAAGATCTTAAAAATTGGTAGTGCGCTATGCTTTGCCAATATTGACATACAAATGATTGATGTGATTAAAAGACAATTCAATGAGAAATTTATTACAATATAATATTATAAGTATTTCAGTAAGTACCTAATTGTATTAACGCATGCGTATAAATTAAATTTCATTACAGTTCACAGTCAATTTTATTACATCTCAGAATGTATACACGGTGACATTTGAATCACAGTTTTGCTAGAACAAACGTTGTTCAGACCATGGTCAACAACCATTCTATAGCATCCAATAGAAAAAAAAACGTCATTGTTTTTCGAAAAAAAAACACAAAAAAGGCAATGTTAAAAATGTCGGGATTATCGTTACGCCCTACAACACAGACACTGCGGCTGCGACGCGCGGCGCTCGCGTCTTGAATGCAATATCGTTACCGTGATGAGTACTTTGATGTTACGGTTAATGTTTCAAACACTATTACACGTTTGACTAATTTGAAAACTCCTAGATTAGTTTGTTTTAATAACATATTTGATGCTGTAGAATAGTAGTAGACCATGGTCTGAACAACGTTTGTTCTAGCAAACCTGTGATTCAATTGTCACCGTGTATACATTAAGCATATTAAAAAAAAAATGAAACAAGAGCAAAGCTTCATCAACATAATTGGGTACAAAATAGCCAGATAAGTAAGAAAAGGTTTCCAATTTGTCTAAATATGCTTTTCCTTAAACTACCAGCCCACCGATTTACATACCTGCTTTACATAGTAACCATTAGGTAATTTATTGCCCAAATTGCCGAAACATTGCCACTATCGAATCTTGTAGATCTTTGTAATAGTCGAATAATGACAGTGTGAATACAGGTCGTTTAAGATAACGATATAGTAATAACGTTGGATACATGTGTTAATTTGTATTTGATGGTGTTCATCGATTACTGATCGGCAATTTTGAACTATTGACTGCCACAGCAGGTAGATTATGAATTTTGAATTGAAATGATGAATTATTTTTAGTCCTAATTATTCAGAGTGATAGTTGCAGTTCAAAACGTGTTTAGTATCAGTATATTTTATTATTTATGTACCTAAACAGTAAAACAGATAAAGATACGACATATAAATATTAAGTACCAAGGTACTGCTTATTTCTTAAGAAATTTCTTCCAGCAGATCTGCGAAAGGAGATATTAAAAATTAACATACACAATAGTGTGTGAGGACAAGAAGAGAAGAATATGATTTGTGACGTCTTAAACTATATATATATTTATGAGCATTTATATAATATACACATAGTTCATTCAAGCCGCCCTCACCTAGTCTTTCTTTCATCTTTTCCAGGGTGCCATAGGGTCACATTGTTGTTCCGTTTCTACTGAAATTATTGATTTCTTTATAAATAAGTACTTTAACTTAAACTGCAAGCATTTGTTTCAAATGAACTAACAGGCTCTTTTGAAATGTCAAGGGGTCCGGTCGGTCAGTCAGAAAGATGAAGCTAATTGCCCATTCCAAAGCGTAGTAGGTACCTATGGAGAAAAAGGGACAAGAGACTCCATGGATACTCTTTTAAAAGCATAATATGGTGACAAAATATTAGTTACA
The DNA here is from genome assembly GCA_937001585.2 of Brachylomia viminalis. Classification (NCBI taxonomy): domain Eukaryota; kingdom Metazoa; phylum Arthropoda; class Insecta; order Lepidoptera; family Noctuidae; genus Brachylomia; species Brachylomia viminalis. The sequence goes on from OW443299.2 coordinate 21,819,072, forward strand.
TCATTCATGTTGAAATTATGCATGTGAAAACGATGCAGAACTTGATGATGAAAAAAAGATTTTAAAAATTAATTCAAATAAAATAATCCAGCTAAAAGATGACCAGTCCCTACTGACGGCGCCCGTAAGCGTACATAAGTAGTTAAGGGTCATCTAACAAGGGTCATCTAAAAGGTATTATAGCGAATGGAAGCGATGAAGCGTGGGTGTTTTGGGGGCTGGCTTAGGTAATGTTCAACGTTTGAAAAGAATTTATTCTCAACCTGATTTGAATAATCGAGTTTAGATTTTTAGACCTTGTTTTACAGATCACTTAAAACATATTTTTTTCTTGTAGAATCTTTGAAACTAGTAGCTTTCTTATAAGTAAACGATAAGTAAGAGAGTGCAAAATCTAGACAGCAGTGGTGAGGTGGCAAAACTTTTGGTATTGTATCCATTGAATCAAATTCGGTTTAAAGAAACTTTATTCCCAATAAAGACATAAGTCACTTACTTGAGAACAGTACTAAAAATATAGATTACAATTATGTTCGTCATCAGTATTACAATTTAATTTTACCCATCCAATGCATTCATTTCTCCAGAAGTGATCGATCCGCAAGTATGTGCTGGCTAAGTTGAGTTTTGAATGCATTGTAAGAGTGTATATTTCTTATACAGGACGGTAATTTGTTATAAAGCTGTGCTCCTTCAAAAGTTAGCATTTTTTTGCCATAGTTAGTTCTTGTTTTTGGTAAAACTAGCAAGCTTGCTCGCCGTGTGCTACGTTGACTAACTTGTTTATATTGAGTGAGTGTTATGTTTGAGTGAACGCTTTTGTTGAGAATATTTCTGATGAAAATGCATGTGTTGTAAATATAAAGTTGTTTTATGTTCATTATGTTTGTGTCTTGATAAATTTTGCTGGTAGATGTTAAATATGGGTAGTTGAATATTATTTTTATGATTTTATTTTGGGTAATTTGAAGTTCTGATAATTTTGTTTTACACCACTGCCCCAAATTTCGATTAAATTAATAGATGTGGCTTTACTAGGGAGTTGTAAATAGTATACCGCAATTTTGGTGGAATACAACGAACAATGTTACGCATTGACCCAGAGAGTGCCGAGAGTTTACTTTTTATATTTATGATCAATATGAGCATTCCACGTTAGTGAGCTGTCTATTCTTAGACCGAGGTATTTTTCGCATGGTTTTTGCTGTAGAGGGATATCATTTATTGTTAGAGGGTCATATGGGGGAATTGATTTATTTTTAGCCTTAAATATTATATAACATGTTTTAGAGATATTTATTGTTAGGAGATTGAACTGAAACCATGCGAATAGGGTATTTAAATCTTCTTGTGCCTGTGAGATAATGTGATGGATGGAAGATCCGAAGTAAAATAAACAAGTGTCGTCGGCGTATAAGGTAAGGTGACCATGTAGTCTAATTTCGTTTATATTATAAATTAATATGCAAATTAATCGCTCCGTGTAAATAATACGTGTTTGCTTTACACGTATGGTACGGTTGGCGCAGGGGTTAAGCAATTGACTGCTTGCTGCGTTACGTGTCGCGGGTTCGATCCCCGCACGGAACAAATATTTGTATGACCTGCAAGTAGTTGTTTCGGGTCTGGCTGTTTGTGTATGTGAGTTTAAATGTTTGTAAACGCACCCACCCAGAAATTCCTAGTGTGGGGCAAAGTTTAAAAAAAAAAGTGCTGTGAACTAGGTACCTACCTACTAAATTAAATTAATAACTAACTATACAAATAAATACAAAAGCAAAAGGACACTAAGGCGTCGAAGTACTCGTCCGCATCGCTGTCATCCGGAAACATGCCCATAATACTGGCAGCATTGCCATGTTGGATGGCAATGCTAATTCTTTGGCCAAAGAACAACTCCGCCCTCTAGTCACGTGAAGTGTCGACCAGTCGGCGAGAAATTTCCTTAAAAAGGAGACGCGCACTCGGGCCCCATGAACCGAGGGTTTCAATCCCAAACGGCTCAAAACTGTAGTTACCCATAAGGTTACACTATTGGCGCCGCTTAAGAGTCTCAGCAGCCGCAGCAGCGGCGCCAGCACAGCCCGCCGTGCTAGGAACATGAGATGGCGCAAGGGTGTCGACACAGGTTGCGCCCCACACCAGAGGCCTACTCACATTCAAAAGCAACAACGTCATGCCGTCTGGTCTCTTCACGTCGTCACGTACCAAGCCATTTGGTAAAAAAAGTTATTAAAGAATAATGTTGAAAGAGTATAAAGAGAGGTAATACATTTTGATGTTATCAAATAATATTTGTTCAAATAATTGGTTGTTTAAATGTACTCGTACTTGCTTTATATTCTAAGAATGTTCTGTTTGTTTTATTTTATTTCGTTATAAGTAGTACCAATCATTGAACCTGACTTGGTTTCCGTACGTCCTTTTCGGGTAACCACTGAAAATCAGCGCTGTGCTGTGGGTCCCCCATAGCACAGCATCATGCTGAGTGGAAGCCTTCTTGTCACAGTCATGACGTGCAGCTGTCGACGATTTCTGTTTTGTGCTCGTGATTAGAGATCTCTTTGTTATTTTTACTTTTTTCTTAATTATTAGAGCTAATTATCTTTTTGTATGCACGTGTTTCTGTGACAAATAAATCTATTTTTCTTTCTTTTCTTTCTTTCTTTTTCTAAGAACTGTAACTTGGCTAGTCTCACTACAATGCCCCCAGAACTTAAACAAGTCAAATAATTGTTCCGAATGGACCGGTTACCGATGTTATCATAAGGTTATTTAACCGTGGCTTTCGTCAGAGCAACCGTTAATAACTGGTTATGCAACGACACCTACTTATGTGATTGCGTTTTAAACTGTAACTTGATGTAACGGAATAATAAGTAAGTCAGCTGTGATTTTTTTTGGGTTGTGACTGGTGGACACGCTAAGCCGTTGGTCCCGGCTGTCATTCGTGCATCTTCGAGGGTTCAGAATCATATATACTGAATCCATGGTTAACTTGGTTAACACTTAAATTCTTTTCTTGTACTTAAACAATTCCTTATTAGTGTTACTTACTTACCTCAATTTAATATTTTCCTTTTGCATGGTAAAATAAGCTTCCAAATTATAAAAAAAAAACCTTTTCAATTATCTGGTTTATTGCTTCTGAAAGGTCAGGTGCGTAGTATTCGCATCCGGCGTGCGTGTATAAACTAGATGTATGAACGTAAACGATGCAAAAAGAGTACCTATGTAAGGATCGTAGCAGGTGAAGTTCTGAAGTTTCTACCTGCCCCCATGAGAAGAAGGCGTGGGGGTATCTATGTGTACGAGTATCTGTGTATTATGACCAGTGATCGGAGCTAAAATACCAAACATTCGAAAAAGAACAGAGACAAAGTGGAGACGCCTTATGACAAAATATTTTTCTCCGTACTAATGTCCCAGGTTTCGGAACATTTCTTAAGTACAACTAAATTTACACGACTTTTATTGTTAAAAAAAATATTAAAAATAAAATGAATTCAATTAGTTTACTTGTATTAATAACATTAATATTAAATGTACAGTTTAAGTGGAGTCCCGAAACTAGGAACAAATATTACGAAAAAAAAAAAAATGTTGTCGTAAGGAATTCTCCACTTTTTTGTCTCTGTTCTGCGAACTTTAGGCATATTAGTTCTACCTGTTCCGAACTCAAACTCAAACTCAAAGCATTTATTTCAAATAAACCAATTACAGGCACTTTTGAATTGTCAAGGGGTCGGTCAGTCAGAAAGATGAAGCTAGTTGCCCATTCCAAAGCGTAGTAGGTACCTATGGAGAAGAACGGGCAAGAAACTCCATGGACACTCTTTTAAATCAAAATATTGTTACAATAGAGTGGTTACATCATTCATGTTGTAATTATACATGTGAGAACGATGTAGAAAGACGTGCACGTTAAAAGCGTCCGTAATAAAAAGATAAAAACAATTATGGAATTAAAATAAGCCGTGGCAGCTAAGAAATGACCAGTGCCTACTGACGGCGCCCGTTCACGAACATGACGTATGGATCAGCACCATTTTGAAGGGAACTCAATGATCCAATACACACGCCACCACCAGCGACACATTTGAGTGAGCATGACATACTCTCAGCCGCCAGGGCACATTCAAGTCAATGAAAGACGAACCCAGTAAGCTTTATAGTGGGTACATAGTGCTCACACATGTGCTATGCAATTATACAATACTATGAGATTGAATTTATACAATGCAAAGATAGGTTGTACAATCTTCATCAGCTCCAACACTATTTTCGAATGCTAATTAATTAGTTTACGCGCCCTTGTGGAGCAGGACCAGCCCTGAGCCAAGCATTTTTGTCAGCGATATAATCCCCCAACTTATAATATGCTTGGCTGTATAGTGTGCGTTTTATACAGGATTTAAATTTCGTTTCATTCAGTTGGAGTATGTGGGGAGGTATTTTATTGTAACATTTTAAACAGTACCCCATGAAGGATGAGTCTACTTTAGCCAGTCTGAAACCTGGTTGAACTAATTGGTCCCTATTTCTAGTCCTATAATTGTGTCTTTCACCTCTTTTACTGAAAAGATTTAGATTTTTCCTTACGTACATGATGTTTTCATAAATATATTGACAAGGTACCGTCATGATGTTAATGTCTTTAAACAGTTCCCTTAGAGAATCGCGCCTGCGGAGGCTGTATATTGCTCTGATAGCTCTTTTCTGCAGAATAAAAATAGACTCAATATCGGCAGCCCGTCCCCATAATAAAATACCGTAAGACATGATACTATGAAAATAGCTGAAATAGACTAGCCTCGCGGTATCTACATTAGTAAATTGACGGATTTTTCTTACAGCATATGCTGCTGAACTTAGCCGTCCTGCAAGAGATGTTAAATGAGGACCCCATTGCAGCCTTGAGTCTAGCGTTATTCCCAGGAAAACAGTTTCATCGACAAATTCTAGTTTCTCGTTATTCAATACTATGTCACAATCACTACTTTTAACATTCGGTAAAGCAAATCTTATGCATTTAGTTTTTTTCCCATTTAATACTAAATTATTAGCAGTGAACCAATTATGTACCTGCAGTAGGGCATTATTTACGTCGTCAAGATTTGATGCACGTCTATTTATCTTAAAGATTAAAGAAGTATCGTCAGCAAATAATACCATTTGTGGTTGGTTTTTAAATAAATGGGGTAGATCATTAATATATACTAAAAAGAGGAAGGGACCTAATATCGATCCTTGTGGAACACCCATTTGTACTTTTAAATGAAGTGAATTGATACCATTTATTTGCACTTTTTGTTGTCTATCATTTAAATAAGAATGTACTAAACTAAGCGCGAGTTTACCTAGTCCGTAATGCTCAAGTTTTAAGAGCAAGGTTTCGTGATCAACGCAGTCAAATGCCTTGGAGAGGTCACAAAAGATCCCTATGGCATCTTGGGCCTCCTCCCACGCTGTAAATATGTGTTTTAATAAAGTGACACCGGCGTCAGTCGTACAACGTCCTTTGGTGAAACCATATTGCTGATCGTGTAAGATTTTGTTGGTGTTAAAATGATTAAGCATTTGATTGAGCATTACCTTTTCGAACACCTTGCTGAATACTGGCAACACAGATACTGGTCTATAATTGTTGGTGTCTTTGCTGTCCCCAGATTTAAAAAGTGGTATAACCTTACTGTATTTCATTAAATCCGGGAAGACTCCTTGATCTACACACAAATTAAATATTAAAGCTAAGTATGGTGCTATAGTCTCGATTATTGCTGTACAAACTTTGATAGACATTCCCCATAGATCTTCGGTCAATTTGATTTTTATTTGCCGAAAAGCTTTTATAACTATCATAGGGTTTATATGTTTAAATTGAAATTCAACCGGGCAGCCTAAAACGTTCGCTCTTAATAAATCAATCGAGACATCAGGTGAGGAATTTAAAGCTTCCGTCGTTTTAACTGGTATATTAGTAAAGAAATTTACAAATTCTTGAGCGACTTCTAAGTTAGAGCTTATGGCACCACGTGAAGTCTCCAATGTATAATCTGTGCTACGTATTTTTTTCCTACTAGTTTCGTTATTTATAACTTTCCAAACCGTTTTTATTTTATTTTCTGCTGATTTAATCTTGTTGCTAATGTACTGGGCTTTAGCTATCTTGCAGGTATTCCTAAAAATTTTTGAATATGTAGCAACATACTTGTTGAAAGTTTCAGTGTTAATGTAGGGCTTAAGGCCGTACAGATCGAACAGTCTTTCCCTACTTATCCTAATACCTCTAGTTGCCCAGTCACTAAAAATAAAATTAGGACAAATATTTTTTGTTTTCTTTTCAAAAGTTTTATTGAATTCATTGTGCACTACTGAAAAGAAATTCTCATACAATTTATTTGCATCGTCCATAATATGACTCAGAACATTTAACTTATTGTTTAGGGTACTATTGAATCTACTTAATTTGCCAGTCGTTATTGGTCTAAATTGTATTTGCACTTTTTGCAAAGGTGTTTTAAACTTAAAAGTTACCGTTTGTCCACTATGATCAGATGGCAAATAATTTACGATGGCTTTCACTAAATAATCACAATCGCAGAAGACATTATCAATACAAGTAGCAGAACTTGGAGTTACTCTAGTTGGTTCAGTAAAAACATTCGATAAATTGAACGATTTAAAAAGGCTTAATAATCTACTGCTATTCGAATTAATTTCCAAAATGTTAATATTAAAATCACCACAAATAATTGCAGCTTTATTACTGGATGCAAGTTTCGCTAGGACATCTTCCATTATTGACTCAAATAAAGAAAAGTTCTGATAATTAGGGGGTCTGTAAACGCACACTACAACATGCTTATCTAGCTCAACACAGGACATTTCGATGCAATGTTCAACTGATAAACCAACTATGTCATTCCGTTGCTTAGATTTTAAACAATTTTTAATTAAGATTAGAGAACCTCCACGCAGCATAGATTTACGGTTAAAACAACTGCCTACACTGTAGTTCTCATAATTAATTAGCATTTGATAATCCTTTAACCAATGTTCAGTAAAACAAACAATGTCAAACTTTGTTTTTTCTAAAAACATTTCAATTTCTAATAATTTGGAAGAAATACCTTGAATATTTTGATGAAATAATTTCAAGACATTTTGCTGATGTTTTTGATAATTAATTAATTTAAAGCAAGAAGATACCTTGTAGTTGTTATGTATAGGAATATTCTTACTGGTACCTTCTGTTGTCTTACAAACTAGTTTAAATGATTATCCGGAGTTATCCCCAATCCTTCAATGTCATCACCAGGCAATGAGCTCCTAGTGAGTGAGGGGCATGGAACCTCCTTCGTACAATTTGTAAAAATACTTATAGCATTTGAGCTACCTTTATTCAAGCTCACCACCTTATTATTAGTACTATTACTAACCATTGTGGTGTTAATAACACAAGACTTCGACATACTACTTATGTCTGAGTTTATATAAAAAGCTAATAGCCTTGCTATTATGTGTCTAAAACTAACAGGCAGATACACAGTATCTCTAGTCGATTTTAAAGTTTCCACAAAACTATTGGTGTCAAAATACACAAGCTTGTCACTGTAATGAGTAACTAAAAAGTGCATATGGTTATTAAGCATATGAATATAATTGTTTTGTCTATTCGTCAAAGTTTCAAAATATGGGAAAGCACACAATATTATTTTACTACAATTTAACTTTAACAACTCAGTTACACATTCAGTGATTTCTTCCTTTTTGACCTTAGCACTATTACCTACAAATACAGTAATAGTGGTTCTAGGATTAAATACCTTTCCTGTTACTGATGCCATTATTCGTTTGTAGGTTGACCCTGGCATACAATAATTGTGGGTAGAATAACTCTGCTTGTTACTAATTAATTTACCTAAACCTCCGATCCACCGATCACTCATTATGACTTATCTATTGAAAATATCATCAGGACATCTGTTCCAATCCATGAATCTGACGTTGACACTAATCACTCAACACAAACAATCTAAACCAGTACTAATCACTAAACAGATATATATGAAAAGCAAATACCTAATGAAGCGGCAATCGGTGAGAGCTGGCTAATTAGTTAGTGGTTTAATTAGGTCGATGAATGTGCATAAGCTATCGATATGTGGCGGGATGAAGTGGAATGGAGTCAGGGGTCGCGTTGCACATCACTGACTACGCTTTGATGGGTTTTTTATTGGTGTCTGAGTTTGTGAGCTGCGGTAGGGTTATGAATACTTAGATAGGTGTTTTTAGAACGGAAATAAGCCTCCCAAAGGCAGGCGCGACGCGAATCTATTAGAACAATTTATATGAAAACTTCAAGGAAATTGTTCTACCAGAATCGCGTCGCACCGCCGCGTTGCGCCTGTCTCCGCAAGCCTGAAGACATTACAATAGGTATGTCGTTTGAGGTCAGTATTCTAAAAACGAACAGATCTAAAACCTAGAGTGGTGTGAACCACAGCGCGATAATTAGTCCAGTTAAGCAATCATCTATTACGGCACGGTTGGCGCAGTGGTTAAGCGATTGATTGCTGCGCTGCGTGTCCCGGGTTCGATTCCCGCACGGAACAAATATTTGTATGACCTACAAGTAGTTGTACAGGGTCTGAATGTTTGTGTAAGTGAGTTTCAATGTTTGTAAACGCACCCACAATACAGGAGAAATTCCTAGTGTAGGGCAAAAGAAAAAAAGAGCTGTCTACATGTGTCTACATATAATAAATTAATGTCGCTTTTCAGACAGACATACATGTCTGTGTGACCGCATTGTTCTTCTGAACAACGGATTTTGATTTTCACAGTTTTCACCATCATTTAGATTTATTCCGAAAGGTTTAAGTGTATCATACATTCAAAATATACTAAAATAAAATAAATAAATCTCGATGTTCAGTCAAGTCGTAAATACCACACGAAGAAGGGGCGAGTGGTTAGTATTTTAGAATTGCGTGGCATCCAAAGATCCTTTAATTGAAATGCCCTTTGTCAATGGGCTATTTGTTAAGGTCTCATAAATCACTAGGAATCCCTATTAGGAACGGGGAAGCACAGACAAGTGTTCTTTCATCAAATCGAGATTTAAATTGTTCTAGCAACTTCTCTACCCGTTTCTGCTTTTCGCAATAGATAATAATCGGTTGAAAGTAGAATGACGGATTCGCACATTTAGAGTTGTATAACACAACACACGCAACATAATGTCTATACTTCATAATAATAATATTATAAAGAGATAAAATTTATTCGTTCGTAAGTTTGTATGTATGGGGTAGTCTCTGGAACTACCTTTGATAACTTATTTTTGCATTTGATAGCCTAATTCTTAAGGAAGGTTCTGGGTTATTTAACATCACGCTAGGACCCTTATTTTTTTATTTTTATTTGAGGGTGGGAAATCATCAAATAACTTCTCCCGCTCTGGGCAGAACAGGAGGGCGTGTCAGACTCTTACTGACTAAAACCCACCCGTGTTCCTTCAGTTACCTGTGCCAGGGGCCACGGTATCCCTCTCGGACTTTTCCGCGACCCTAGCAGGCATCGCTAGGACCCTAAGGAGCCGAACAAAAAAAAATAAAGTCAGAAAGAACGCCCTATGCTACTGCGCGCGTCCTATCGCAGGTATGCTGGAAGAGATTTCATTAGAAATAAGCATCACCTCTGTACCTATTTTTCTGTTCTTTTCTTCTTGTCTGTTTATATAATGTGTGTACATAAATGGTTAAATAAATAAAGAACGCTAAGCGATAACGAAATAATAGCGCGGGCAGGCGATGCGATGCGACGGGGTGGGGCGGGGGAACAAGAAATTGCACGCAGACGAAGTCGTGGGCACAAGCTAGTAAATAAATAAAGTGTTTAAATAAAATTACCCATCATAGGCGGTTTCAACAGCCAGTAAACTGATAATAATGATGATGAATTTAATTTAAAACCTCTTCCTATTGCTCAACGAATAATTTGAGGACATTAGCGGTATTGGTACATGAGTAGATATGTAACAGAGGACTGAGACCAAGCTTGCAATAAATATAACTACTATGACATGCATAACTGAATGCGTATGGCGAGATCATCTACATCGCGCGTTTATGGTGGTAATGTAAGACCGTGAGTTGTAGCCAAAGGAAAACATTATTTTGTGACCAGTTCAACATTGAAGTAATTTCCATCTGCATTTGAATTTGGAAAAGAACTTCCTACGCCTATATTTCTGTTACATTTTCCTGCATTTGAATTTGGAAAAGAACTTCCTACGCCTATATTTCTGTTACATTTTCCTGCATTTGAATTTGGAAAAGAACTTCCTACGCCTTTATTTCTGTTAAATTTTCACAAAGCTAACCTATCCTGGAGGTCTAACTTTTAAGCACGAATTCCGTAGTTTCGGCCGGAGTAACAGGCGTTTGCTACTCCGTATCAGTTACGGACATAATATGATGACTTCGAGCCCCGAACTAAAAATGAATGACAGCACCACTTGACAGTGCTCCTTAGTCCCGATGTGTTACTGCCCGTCCGAAGCAGTTAATTATTCGGGTGTAGGGTTAATTCCAAAGTATCGAACTGCTTTTGGACGGGCCCGGATTTTCGTTAACGGACTTAGTGCTTCGTAAAAAGGCCTAAAAGAAAAATTACAAATATTTTACCATACGCAGATAGGATTAAACTCCAAAAATTTGAACGGATAGGGTAGCCCTTATTTCCACAGCTTAAATACTTAGCAATAAGTAGTTGCCAAACGTCATATGGTAGTGTACTTATAAGTACCTATACAGCGTGTCAAACGCTGTCAAAGTGGCCGAATTCTGGTTGAAGCTTATTTAAAATATAGTATAAATGAAATCATCGATACGACGAAGAAGATGTGAGTTTGCATAAAACTTGGTCTCTGACAAAAGTTTACTCCATGTGCTATTGATGCAATGAGTGACAGATGTGTTGATGGACATTCAATGGTTTCCTCAATAGGCAATTTATATTAACTGTGTTATAAAATTGGTTTGTATTGACTCTCTTGTGTTAAGTGTAATCTGCTGCTTTGATTCATGTTTATTAAGATCATCTGTTAACAGATTACGTCTTTTGCAAGAGGCAGCTACGGGATAACATTAATCTGTAGACCAATATCCTCATATAAAGGTATTAGGGGACTTCAACATAGATAATGTTAATGAGTCACTAGGAATTTCAAAATATTCAGTTTGAAATTCCTGTTTACGATTGCAACAAAGTAATTAAAAATGTGGTATTATTGTTTATTTAAAACTTAAAATTCATTCTTTCATTTGGGAACTCAAAAGACGGCCTCTTTATTAGACAAAGGACATCCAATGTATCGGTAGCCCATTTTCGGTACACCATACTGATTTTGACAGGTTTTCCGGATACCACCTACATTTTTACAACCACCTGCTACAATATCGTATCGTAGTATACTACTTACCACCGTGCTAAAGTAAATTTATAGGGTATAAGCTGTACGGGAAAGATTAAAAAAGAAAGAAAGAAAAAATGTTTATTCTGCACAAACAAAACGCACATTACAAATAAAAAAAATATAAAAAAAGACAAGTAAACAATCAACAAATACCAAAAACAAACAATTCAATTAAACAAATACCTTCTTACATAATACAAAGTTTATTGTAATTTGTAATACACAGAAAATGAAAGTACAACAACATCACTTGTGGCGAGCCACTAACCAAACCCTTCCCACACACTTAGGTGTTCACTACGACAAAACTAGGTTTCCTTTCCTAGTTGTATTGGGGTTAACACCTGCAATGAGACTAAAACAATATCTCAGAGTCGCTTTAGTGAGTACGTGAGATGAACTGCTTTGTAACTTCTAGCTCAATCAAATAAGTATCGACCTATTATGGTTGCGCTCATATAGGGAAAATATCGCTTATGTAAAGCTACCCGGGACACAATAATTTATAGCAATTGGTCTTACTACCTAGTTCTTACAAAAGGCCTAACTCTCTCATAGGTTAAATTATGACAATTCAGTAGAAACTCAGTGTTCTCTCAGTACATTCTTTTTCAAATGACAGAATCAAGACTCTTGGCGTCAAACACAGGATAATGCCTGTGTTCACACGATCAACGTGGCCTACGGGTGTAGACAGTGACGCTATTGTTACCTGGAGTGGCGAGCTTCCCTCATTTACCATTAAACGGTTCAGTAAGGCCTTCTTCAATAACAGATGGCCACACCTTAAGGGTTAACCTCTAAATTGCCCGAACCCGGATCAATTCGAAATCATCTGACCACGGAGCTACACCGAGGCATCGCGTCTATCCGCGCATTACAGCTATTAAAAAAGAGCTAGAATAATCAGCCAGACCTGAAACAACATCCTCGTGTCAAAACTCACAACTGAGACCTGGGTTATAAAACGAGAACAAAGAAAATGGTTTAATACTCACAAGGATCAGGATTGATTGGACTCACAGTAAACCCATAGGGTTAATTGGACACAGTTTGGTCATCCCAGAACTGGTCCCTTTCCCTTAGACGTGTTCCTCGTTGTCACGCCATGAGGGAAAAAACCTTTCACCTATTTTTGACAGGACATCCTAGCCTTCGGAAATCCTCTTCCACAGACTAAACAGAATTCTCATCTAGTACTTAGTCATTTAGACATTGTTTATAAATAGAATGTGGGAAATTATGTCCATATTTTTATTTATTTCAAATAACTAATAAACATGTAATTAGTTCGCATGACACAATTTCACCAAAACCATCATCCTACGAGCTTGAGCAGACCCACGAAAGGTGTCGCTACTAGTTGCTTTAATTATTGATTTTTGCAACGTCACAATGCATTATAATAATAATAATAATATATCTTTATTTCAGACATACGTCCATACGTTTTATTCATTTTATTATAAGTTAACATAGATCACATGGAGGCCAATTCCTAAAATAACAGTGTTCCCGCCACTCAATCCCGTACGAACACGGAAGTAGTGACCGCGTCAATTTCGTGCGATTCCCGACGATTCACAGCGGCACCGCGCGGCGTGTTGCGGTTTCACGTCATTACCACATGCTAGATGGAATGATACTACGAATGTGCTTTAAGATGATTGCTTGTTATTGTGGAACGTCATGCTTTGTAAAATGAGCTTGAATTACGAGTAATATGAACAATAAATTACTTAAATGTAGGAAATAGTCTCTAGAGTCATAATCACAGTAATGATTAGGGCTTTAGGGCATAATTAACATAATTAGAATCTCCTAAGCTAACAGGAGAGCAGTGGTGGCCCAGTGGTAACGGCCGTGACTTGTAGGTCGTAGGTTCGAACCCAGACAGGCGCTTTACTGTGTGTACATTATTTCATCACCACTGCTCTCAAAACGGTGAAGGAAAACCTCGTGAGGAAACCGGCGTGTCCTAGAACCAAAAATTCGAAGACATGTGAATGCGGATATATTATATTAAGGGTATCATTTAAGCTATTACCAATTTAATTAGTTTTGTGTTTCTTAAATAATAGGGTTTGTCCTCCAAATAGTAGATCTGTCACCAAAATGTAGTCACCAAACAATGCAAAATCAGTTCCACAATAAATCACCTAAAATCCTGAGATATAAGGTCTAGTACCAAATAAATGTTTTTGTATGTATTATAATAGGTGTGTCCTAATAAGTATTTAAGCAAACTAATTTAAAGAGATCACCAATAGTAGTAGTTTTCTTATTCGCCACGGATCGATTGATATACATAATATGTCGACGGTAGGGCTTGGTCGACGGAGCCCCGCTTCGCGGGGCTCCTACTTCTGGGTGGTTTATAAAAAAATAACCACGAAGGGGATGGCGGGGTCTCTCGACCCCGCCATCCCCTTCTAACCTAACCTGTCCGAGTCGGGGTGCCCTAAAGTCCAGATTGCATCCAGTTTCTCCTGGTAATTTGTCTCGGGTATCATTTAAGCTATTACCAATTTAATTAGTTTTGTGTTTCTTAAATAATAGGGTTTGTCCTCCAAATAGTAGATCTGTCACCAAAATGTAGTCACCAAACAATGCAAAATCAGTTCCACAATAAATCACCTAAAATCCTGAGATATCAACCTGGGAACAATTTTTGTTTATCTGAGAACGAAAATATTTTGTGGCGATAGATCTATTTATTAGGTGATACAACTTGATGACAAATATAAATTTTGGTGATAGAAAATATAGTTCCCTTATATTAATATTTTCAGTACCTTGTATTATCTTGTTTATAGGGCAGGGACCTCCCTTTTCCGTTTCCGCACACTTCTACGATCCGAGTCCTTTCAACAATAATGTAATTACATTAAATATTTCAATATTAGGATGCCACTTCTCTTGGAGTGTTTGTACAAATATTAAATACTACGCTTAGAAAAATTAATCTTCTCTGAAGAGTTATAAGTCATATTTGGTTTTGGTTAAAAACTCAAATATCTAGACTAATACTCCAGTTGAAGTGTCAGCATGAACCTCATGTGAATTCGGCCAACCCGCACTGGGCCTGCTTGGTGCATTACGGCCCACTCCCTCTCACCGAGAGGAGACCTGTGTCCAGCCATGGCTATGCAAGCTAACAGGCCAGTCTAGCAGACATAAGGATGAGGCCATGATTCCCCATATTCTTGACACCATTCTTACTGTCGTAATTATCGCCTTTCTTTAATTTTTAAATATTATATTAATTAATTTATCTTTAAATGATAGCTTAAACGACCACTGGCACAACCGTTTCTGCCATTGAATGAGGATATAATTTTATTAAATCGCCACACCAGCCAGGCTTTAGTTTTATGCTGAAACAGACATGAGGACACTGCTTCCCATTCTACTGGCGCAATTCCTTTGTCGGATTTAATGTTAGGATATAGGTACTCGTAGTAGTGGAATTTCAAGTCTATTACACTCGCGATGACCACAGCACGAATATAAGTGTAACCTCCAAATTGTAGCCAGGCACTGAAGCATTCCATACGAGCATTAAAGTAAACATTTTCTCCACATTATTTGTTTAACAACACAACATAATTACGTACCTCCGGGAATTTCTAGCTGAGAGAGAAAATCTAGCGTTTCATGGCATCCCTGAAGGCTTTGTTTACCAAGCTTTAGAGCTTACACGGAAAAGGAATAGCGAGAGATCTGTCCAGCTGAAAGACAACAGCTTGAAATCTGTCTCAATCCCGTCTTTGTATGTCTTGACCTTTTGTTTAAAGTCCTTGCTTTGACGAAGTTTGCTTTTACTTTTTCTATTGAGAACATAGGTAACATAACATGACGCCTGTGATCCCTGAAGGGATAGGCAGAGGTGTACCTATAGTACACACACATTTCCCCAGTTATGTTAAGACCCATATAATTCTTCTGTGGCTACCTATCAATAATATTATAAACAAGGTAATCTCTGAAAGTACTGATGCTATTTTAAAATCTTTCACTAATGATAAATGATTTTATTTCTGTAAGTAGGTTTGTACAAACACTTATACACGTCAATCATATTTTAAAAACTAGATGAGGTCGGCGTTTCCTATCTGAATAGAAAGCTTCATTATTGCCGAAAGTCATGGGATAAATAGATAGATCAACCATTTATTCAGTGCATACAAAAGACGTAGCATAACACACAAAAGCACAATTAAATTATAACAAATGACATGAATATAAAAACGAGGTGCCAACATACAAAAAATAAAAAAATCAAACATAATTAAAGAAATTAATTGGCACTATGACATACTACAAATCACAATAGCGAATATACAAAGTGCGGTGTGCGTCTCAAGGTTGCACCAAATGGGAGTCCAGCTCAGCATTTGTCAAGCAAATGTACCTGACGATTGACGAGGATTGAATGTTTAATAATAATAGATACCTTTTTCAAATCAAATCAAACCAAAAGTCATTTATTCAAATTAGGCTGAGAATCAGCACTTTTTGAACGTCAAAATCACATAAGACAGTCCCCCCAAAACGCCCACCCTTCACCACTTCCTAGTGCTTTAGCTGGGAAGAAGAAGTGGCGGAACAAACTCCCCAGCAGCACTGCTGTCTGTTCAGTTAGAAGAACTGGATTCTATATAGTAATAAGTAATTAACATTACGAAACACAAAAATATTAAAATTATTTGCCATATGTCAGCTAGCACACGCCAATATTTAAAACTATACTCAAGCAGAACTTAATACATAATAAAAAGCTTCCTGGCATAAAGGGCGTGCCCGCTTACATTATGCAATGCTGCATTATGTTTATATGTAGGTATATAGCTGTAACTTGTAGCCACAAATGATAAACTAGGACCTTCGAAGTAAAATAAAGAAACATTAATTACTAATGACAATAACAAAACCATAGTCAGCAAGAGGACCTGTCACCACAAGCAGCACCCGTTCACGAGCATAACGCAAAGATCAGCCATTACCCCCCTCGCCATATTTGAGGGAAGGAGGCAACCCTTTAGTTTTAGACAGCCACGTGGACGAAGTCCAAAGGACGAAGGCAAAAGCTAGTATCAGCTAGTCAGAACTGGCTTCTTTGTCTATTAAAAGGTAAACTTGGTTTATAGTCTTTGATGAAGGCAAAACTATTTCCTTTAAATAGGTTTGTGTATTATGCAGAACGTCTGTTTACTTGCTTTGACCACTCAAAGGAAGTTGGGTTCTTGCTAGAATTTGCAGATTTGTCTAGATTTCTGCTGCTTGCTTTTCATCTAAATCGTTCAGTCTTATAAATGTGCCACACAGTCAGTGTGACACAATAATGACGTCACATCATGCCGCGACAGAAACGGACGTTTGAATTGTAGTAGACAATAGTTGTTTTGATTCTTAATACTTTTCTTGTGTTTATTTATTGATTATATGAAAAAAAATTGCATGCATATTTTATATTATTCAATCGATAAAATTATTTGTATAAAACTAGCGACCCACCGCTGCTTCGCACGGGTTTTACGACGTGACAAAACACCGAAATTTCTTTATTATAAATATAAATGTATCATATACACTATTACACATAAACCTTCCGGAATAAATTCTCTAAATGGTGGCGAAACCCGCATCAAAATCCGTTGCGTAGTTTTGAAAAATAACGCTGTCACACAGACAGACACGAAAAGCGACTTCAATTAATGCTATATAATTATGTATATTATATATAAAGGGTTTTTTGTTTTTTTTTTAGGGTGGGAAATCAACAAATAACTTCTCCCGCTCTGGGCGGAGCGGGAGAGCGTGTCAGACTCTTACTGACTAAAACCCACCCGTGTTCCTTCAGTTGCCTATGCCAGGGGCCACGGTAACCCTTTTGGACTTTCCCGCAACCCTGGCAGGCATCGCCCTAGCGGACCCCGTCATTGGTGCTACGGTGCTGACATCTCTTTGAGGCACGGGTGGAACACAACGCGCCGTCGACCCGGGCCTGGTCCTTGTAGGACGGGGAGCTGCCCATTGCTCGCCGTCCGCAAGCCCGCGCCTACGGTGGCCGGGAATCGGCTTGTGAAACCCGACGCCCTGGGCATCTCCTGCAGCGGCTAGGGGCGTGAGGGCGCAAGTTTTGCCTCTCCCTCACGCGTTCCGCCTCCTCCTTCGCGAGCATTACTGCTTCGCAGAAGGAGGTGACGGCTTCCCAAGCCCTCCACTCCGTACCATGGCCTGGACCAGGGCCGGACGCTAGAGATCGCCACCGCCAATCACCTCCACGATGACACGGCGGTGCTCCGCCCAAGCAGTGCAGACCTCCACCGTGTCCTCCGGGCGATCCACACAATGGTGACACCCGGGCATTTCCCCCCGCCTTATCCGGAACAGGAACCTCCCGAAACAACCGTGTCCGATAACGAAGGTGAGGACGCCGTGGCGCCTCTCTAGCCACTCCTCAAAGAGGGGACATATCGCCGCAATTGTGGCGTGCCCAATATATACAGAGTGTTATCACAACGTGTTACTGTGGATTCAGTTTATGATTATGAACCCCACTGCGTCGATAGTTTTGGTAGGTTATTAAAAAAATAAAAATTGCCGAGCCATACTGTTTTTTTTTTATTATAACTGACTAAGAATTTCTAAGCTAGGTGGTCTAGAACCATGTGTCGAATTCATTGTTTTAGTTAGCGCGTCGATGTGGGATGCCACCCCATAAAGAAGGAAGTTTAAAATCAATACATGCAAATTCCTCGCTAACAATAATAGCTTTACTTCAATGAATGGTTTCAAAACAATAACCAACGATTGAATTCAAAGTTTTAATCAAAGGACAAACAGTGGACTTAGGAATGAGCCGTCTCCTTTGTAACAAAACGTTGGAAGTATCAAAATTAGTTCCCCAGAGGTAAACGTTCAGTGGGGACATCTCAATATCGTTCAGCATTACCATATTATTGGAATTTTGCTAGAATACTGCGGAGCGAGGTTTTAACATAATGCCTGGGTATGTAGGACGCGGAGTTCTCTTACTGTTTGTATACTAACTATGTATTATAAGTTAGTGAAGATAAATTTGATTAACAGAAGTAATTTCAGCATTCATGGCAATGTAGTAATGGCCGTGGTGGCCCAGTGGTAACCGCCGCGACTTACGAGTTGCAGGTCGTAGGTTCGAACCCAGACAGGTGCTTTACTTTGTGGAAATTATTTCATCGCCACTGCTCTCAAAACGGCGAAGGAAAAATCGTCAGGAATGGAATGGCATGCTAGAACCAAAAATTCGTAGACATGTGACATCTCAACCCGCACTGGGCCCGCGTGGTGGATTACGGCCCACTCCTTCTCACCGAGAGCAGGCCTGTGTGGGACCGGAGCGAGAGGGCTTGGGAAGCCGTCACCTCCTTCTGCGAAGCAGTAATGTTCGTGAAGGAGGAGGCGGAACGCGTGAGGGAGAGGCAAAATTTGCGCCCTCACGCCCCTAGCCGCCGTAGGAGACGCCCTGGGCGTCGGGAATCGCAGGCCGATTCCCGGCCACCGTAGGCGCGGGCTTGCGAACGGTGAGCAATGGGCAGCTCGCCCTCCGATAAGGACCAGGCCCGGGTCGACGGCGCGTTGTGTTCCACGCGCGCCTCAAAGAGATGTCAGCACCAATGACGGGGTTTACTAGGACCGATGCCTGCTAGGGTTGCGGAAAAGTCCAAGAGGGTTACCGTGGCCCCTGGCACAGGCAACTGAAGGAATTCACACGCCCTCCTGCTCGAAGTTATTTGATGATTTCCCACCCACAAAAAAAAAATATATATATATATTGTTATGTCTAATAACAAGTGGTTGTTGGTAAGCAATGTATTATAATGCTTCAGTCAGTACCTTGATAGTCCTTGATTCTTATTGCATACAAAAAATGCAATATAATGATATTAAATGATACCTTTATGTCTTTTTTTTTTTTTTTTGAGGATGGGAAATCATCAAATGACCCCTCCCGCTCTGGGTGGAGCGGAAGAGAGTGTCAGACTCTTACTGACTAAAACCCACCCGTGTTCCTTCCTTGGCCCTTTATGTTCCGGGTCAGCGGTACCCCTTTTGGATGATCCCGCTTTCCCGGCAGTCTTGGGCCCTAGTGGGCCCCCTCTTCGATGCTGACATCTCTTTGAGGCGCGCGTGGAACACGTACGCGCCGTCCAGCACGGGCCTGGTCCTGATCGGACGGTGAGCTACCCATTGCTAACCGCCCGCAGGCCCGCGCCTACGGTGGCCGGGAGTCGTCACGCGGCTCCCGACGCCCGGAGCGTCCACCGCGGCGATACCTTTATGTCTTTACAACGTTTTTATGTTAAGAGCGTTTGTACCTTATGAGTGGCAACGTCGCAATTTAGTGTCATATTTCGTGGTTTTCAATTTTTATCATTTAATCGGAGCTATATTTAAAAAAATCTGTTTAATTAACTTTTTAGAATTACGTGAAAGTGTTTAAAAAGTAAGTAACCGTAATGCTTACACTTATTTTACAATGAAAATAACGCCCTGCAAGTTTCCAATGTATTATTTGCATATAAATAGAACTGTAAACGCAACGATTTCTTACCTTTTACACAGTTTTCACATAATTCTAAACAGTTAATTAAACAGATTTTTAAAATATAGCTCGATAAAAATTGAAAACCACGAAATATGACACTAAATTGCGACGTTGCCACTCATAAGGTATAAACGCTCTTAAGGCTCCTATTTAATACTAGCTGTAGCCTGCGGCTTAGTCTACGACTCAGGATGAATAGAAGCCTATGTACTTCTCCAGGTTATGGTCTACCCATGTACCAATTTTATCTAAATCCGTTCAGCCGTTTTAGCGTGAAAGCGTAACAAACCAACAAACTTACTTTCGCATTTATAATTTTAGTTATGATTAGAACCTGCTACATATACTGGAAGAACTCAAACTTAAACTCAAAGCATTTATTTTAAATAAACCAATTACAGGCACTTTTGAATTGTCAAGGGGCCGGTCAGTCAGAAAGATGAAGCTAGTTGCCCATTCCAAAGCGTAGTAGGTACCTATGGAGAAGAACGGGCAAGAAACTCCATGGACACTCTTTTAAATCAAAATATTGTTACAAAAAAGTGGTTACATCATTCAGAAGTTCCAGTAGAGCTCCAATTGTATCATAAAATCTTATTGTAAGTACTAGACATGTCTTTCATCGAGTTAGTCACATAATTCTAAAAGTTAATTAAACAGATTTTTTAAATATAGCTCCGATTAAATGATAAAAATTGAAAACCACGAAATATGACACTAAATTGCGACGTTGCCACTCATAAGGTATAAACGCTCTTAAGGCTCCTATTTAATACTAGCTGTAGCCTGCGGCTTAGTCTACGACTCAGGATGAATAGAAGCATATGTACTTCTCCAGGTTATGGTCTACCCATGTACCAATTTTATCTAAATCCGATCAGCCGTTTTAGCGTGAAAGCGTAACAAACCAACAAACTTACTTTCGCATTTATAATTTTAGTTATGATTAGAACCTGCTACATATACTGGAAGAACTCAAACTTAAACTCAAAGCATTTATTTCAAATAAACCAATTACAGGCACTTTTGAATTGTCAAGGGGCCGGTCAGTCAGAAAGATGAAGCTAGTTGCCCATTCCAAAGCGTAGTAGGTACCTATGGAGAAGAACGGGCAAGAAACTCCATGGACACTCTTTTAAATCAAAATATTGTTACAAAAAAGTGGTTACATCATTCAGAAGTTCCAGTAGAGCTCCAATTGTATCATAAAATCTTATTGTAAGTACTAGACATGTCTTTCATCGAGTTTCGATAGTTGCCAGAGCTAAAATTAGTCTGGCGTCAAAATTATTTATCGGTTATGATCATATCGAGACAGTCCACATTGTTATTTGATTAGACACTAGCAAATGGTAATACAATCATTTGTGGAATGGACGCCGTAAATCGTTTCGCCACCCTACGATTGATTTGCATCGGAGTGAGTGAATGAAAAGTGGACGATTTTATCGGTTTGCTGAAATATTGAGAGACTGCAGATAGAACTTAATTATTGTCTTGTAAAACGCAGACTTCAATTTATTATAAACATTAATTTTGACGATATTATGTGTAAGTATCTACATCCTACAACGGGGGAATTGCGTCACACACTAACAAAGACAATGCCTTTCGATAGTTCAACAACATTCACTGCGTTATTTACCTGCTTAAGCAGACAAATTTGGTTCAACAAACATAATTTAAGGAGCAATGAATTAGCAATTTTCTTTCAAATTCTTTCGTATTGTGATTGAAAGTGTGTTAAGCAATTAGGATTCAGGACTGACAGACAGCCCAAACGCGAAGCTAAAAAGGGGCACTTATATAAAGTATTGAAATATGACAACAAACAAGATTTAACACGATATTGTTCCTATTGAAGTCACAAAAATCAAACGAGACTAAATATATAATATTGTATATAAGCCAAAATCTTCCACAAAACAAAAACGAGACTTAAAACTCAATCTGAATATAAACCTCAATCTCCTTTGAAAATCTCAACACAGAACCGCTATAAGTATATTATTCTTAGATTCAATTAAAAATTCACGACAGAATCAGGTTTCTGTTCCCTATCGCCCATAATTTATGCCTGACAGCCCTTCCAGTGGTGCTTAAATCTTAGTTAAATATCCTTCAGCTGCGAGGCGTCGCGCGTCGTGTGGTGACAGATAAATGACGCTCCTAGGAGAATATCTTAATCGATAGTTGTTTGTTTTGATATCCGATATTTAGTAACAAAACCAGAGATCGTATCTAAGATCGAATGGACAGATTCCTTCTGGCATACTCAGCCTACGATGTTCCCACTGCTGGGACACAGACCTTCTCTCAGTGAGAGGGAGTGAGCCGTAATCCACCATGCGGGCCCAGTGCGGGTTGGTAGATGTCACTTGTCTTCAAAATGTTAGTTCTAGGACATGCCGGATTCCTCACGATATTTTCTTTCAGCGTTTCGAGAGCAGTGGTGATGAAATAATTTACACAAAGTAGATCCCCTGACTGAATTCGAACCTACGATACTCGTAAATCGTGGACGTTACCTGCTCCTAGCACTGTTAATAAAATTTAAAATAAAGCCAGACAAATAACGTTTCTTGTTCAGGCTTGTCGATAGAGGGAAAAACATGAATCTTAAAAGATTCGTGATAAAAGGAAACCATTCTAAAAGACTAGGACAATGAGGAGAAAGACGGCGAACATAAAATGTATTATTCTATTCTTTTGTTCAATGAAATGCTTTTTATTGCTAAAGGGGAATTGACAATACTTTAGCTAGAGAACCTTTTAATAGCATAAAGAAAACTTAGGTTACTGTAGGTAGGGTAAACTTGCCTAATTCGTACCCCTTAAGAAAAAACCATCATATTTTGAAAATTAGGAAAGATAAATTAGTTTTAATTAAAAGTAATTTTTGTTTGCTAAATGCTTTATTGTTTCTATAATCAAATTTAACATAAACCTTATAAACTTCTTAAATATTAACAATTTAAAAAAAAACTAAAAAAGTACGATTTAAGACCAATCATCCCAAATCGTACTGCTGTATCCTTAATTCGTACTTTGAGATCTATTCATTGGTATACAGTATTGAGAATCAGCATCATAATCAACAATGTGTTATTAAAACAAGTAGTAATTCTTAACAAATTCGACGGATGGTCTTCGCCAATTCTCGGCAATCATCGCAGTTATATTCTTTGGTTTTTTTGTTGGTTCGTTGTACGTGTTCGTGGTACGTTTTAAGAATTTAACTCGAGTACGAAATAGGAGCAAGAGCCAAACAAATTTTAAATTTACCGCCAAATAAATTGACAACAGTTACGAGTCACGTTACACGTCAGATGAAATCGCGAAGATACACATGAATACGTGTAAAATCGTAAAATAGGTTATACACGACCTTATTTGAATAAAACTCTTACGAAATGTGTAAAAATATTACAACAATAGTTGAAAAAAACTTACTTTTGCAATATTTTTGTCGAGAGCAGCGTCACAGGTGTTATCTCTCAGATGGTGAAATGGCCGACTGTTATTTCTATTTTTTGACACTAGAGGCGCTGATAGTTGTTACCAAAGCCGAGTTTTAAGTGGAGTACGAATTTGGCGTAAGTACGAATTAGGCAAGTTTCCCCTATAGAGACACAAAGAAACTTTGACCACCCTAGAAGCCTATAATAGCTTCAAAGTAACGGCTCAAACGACTCCGGCTTAACCATTCTTCAGGATCTACAAACATGATTTCATTAGAAAACCATCAATGCATATTTAGCTTCCATAAAAGAGAATCAATTATGGCATCTTTGACGCTGCATCCTTAAACATTTGAAAAACGAACATTACACATACGTCACCGTACGTCATCAAACCATACCTACCTTTATTTCATCACTAGCAATCCTAGAACTTCGTGCCAAATACGTCAACCTAAGTACCTGAGTACTAAAACAGAATATAATGAAATGTTCCACGAAATCATTGATTATCTATTTCTTAAGAACAGTTACAGATGGACTAATTACTTTTAATCACAGTTAATGACGCGAACAGACCGGTATTGAGCTCAATCAGTCAGGCAAAGAATGGAAGCGCATGCGATTAATCGAATAGTTGAGAATCGATTTGATTTGTATAGTAAGGGATTCTGCTGTTCTGTTGTCCTGATTCTTTTGATTTGATTATTTTCTTATAACCAATCCTGTACAATACAAACCAAATCGAATAGAATGGGTTTGTATTGAGTTGAAAAAATGCTATAATTATTCAACTGGGTCGATTACAATGGCTCCTCGTTATTATAATATTATTATCAAGATGTCGGTTAGTTATAAAACGTTGGCAGCTGAAACATGATAACCTAACTCCAAGAATTATTAAATCAGAAACGACATCATTTGTTTTCATTATGGGGCTGACAACAGCTAAAGCGCGGTCACTGTCAGACTGCATAGAAACGAAAGAGAAGCGCGATGAGACAAAGCTGGTAATTTATTGCAAAATATTGCTTCATATTTTGCAATAAATTACCAGCTTTCTCTATTTACAAAAAATCTATTGATGGACAAAAAAATGAAAACACTATCACGTTAATATGTTGCTTGAAGTACAATCTGAAAGAAAAAACAGAATGATTGTATGTATATATTAGTATGGTTTTTAATCGTTAAAATATTTTTTTAGAGGTATTTTCGTGACTTTTTTCTATCGTACCTATACTAAAAATATAATTAGTTGTATTATGCTTTGAACACACTGGTGCCGATTCCCTTGTTCACAAACTAAACTAAATTTAAGTTGAGTGCATCTCTATGTTTTTATGGTTATTCTATTGTAGGTATTGATTTGTTCTGAACTGTGTCTGTGTGTATTTATTTTGGATAAATAAACAAATTTATTATATTATTAAAAAGTATCCACTGCAGTAAACAAAATCAGGAAAATATATGATATTCTTCAGGATAGATGCTAGTTAGATAGTGGTGCCGATTCACTTGTTTACAAACTAAACTATATTTTAGTTCAGTGCATCTTTTTCTTTCTATTTCATTATGAAAAGGATAGAAGATAAATATTAGTTTAGTCCTGTCAAATTAGTCAGCACCTGACGTAATTTATTTATTTAAAACTCTTATACTATCATTACAGGTTTTAGAACCTAATGCGATAGATAGAACTACTTATAATATTAACTATTATACATAACATCTATTACTAACAATTACCCTATACATAAATACAAAATTTGATGTAATTTTAGTAGTCAACTTTTTAATCACGTCTAAACTTGTATGGAGTAGTGTCAGGCGCTGATTAATTTGACAGGACTAAACTAAAATTTAACTTCTGTCCTTTTCTTAATGAAATAGAAAGAAAAAGATGCACTGAACTAAAATATAGTTTAGTTTGTAAACAAGTGAATCGGCACCACTATCTAACTAGCATATATCCTGAAGAATATCATATATTTTCCTGATTTTGTTTACTGCAGTGGATACTTTTAGGCATTATATAACTGGCATTTAGGTCATGTAGTCCCCTTAAAGTTACAAGTTAATAGTACATTTAGCCGCGTTCAATTATATCACTCATGTTAACTAATAATAATAACTCACAACGATTCGATCAATCCGAGCCGTTCTGACTCACAACACACGTATATCATGTAAAGGATTTTCGAAACACCAATTTATGACTCAAAGATTTATATACCGATTAAGAGAGCGAAGCAGCGGGCGCAGCTTGTATTGAATAAAATATCAGTTTATAGTTATTCGCATTGAGAAAGACATACCGAAGTACCGGACCTAGTAAGGGACCGCAAAAGTGCCTACTGTTAAAGATTAGATCGGCATAACTCTGTTAAAGTGGTTGAAACGCGATGTAAGGCCGGGGCTACAACGGTCAAGTGAAGCTTTCGAGCGAAGCGGTTTTGCGTGAGCGGTGTGCCCTTAAGTATCGCTTGTTCTACGTCTGTGAGAACCTGCTTAAGTATTTAATGAAACCCCTCTTAAAATTGTGCGTAGGCATCAGGACGGTGGATTATTTGAATTAGAATTTACATACATTTTCTAAACTTTGCATAAGAAGTGACTGACAGACCATTAAATTTGCCTGTAAAAGCTTTTTATTGCCATTTTGAAATTATCTGTCACGGAAAATGAATTACATAGGCACTGAAGGACCGTACGAGTTGAAATTTGAAATGAAAGCGTACAATTCACGGAATTCGTTTTATTACGCTATGTGGAATGCTCGTGCAAAGAAGAACGAGTTATTGAGGAAAAGTTAAAATTATTTTATGACTCCCCCATACATATTACATTGCCACATAATTAAATAAAGTGCCGACCTTTTATCAAAATAGTCGAATTTTGTAGCTGAGAGCTCTCAGGGCCAAATTCGCTGGTTAACTAAAATGTATGATTTGTATTAAATTTTTGGGATCTAAATGCTCCAATTTTTGGGTTCATTTGGGAGAAGTAGTTTAAAAAAAATCATTTCTTCTTAATATTCGCTCGACTTTCTTATTTTCGCATATCAAACGTTATCCTTCCTGTTTTCAGAATCTTTAAACAAGTTTTAATTAGGTCAAATCCATTTTCACAGCTTGCATTTCAAATCTTATCAACTAACAACCATTTATATTATTCCATAAGTGAAAAAATAAATATTGAATGACTAAAGCGCCTCTCTGTCATTTGTTATATCAAGTAATACCTAATATGTTTAAACAAACAATCATTTATTAATTAATCTACAGAATCTAAGCCAAATATCTGCCACATACACCAGGCTGAACCCGACACCACTTCCTAAGTTAATACCTATATAAAATACCTACTTAGTTAATACCGTTCCTAAGAATGTTAAGTACGTATATGCGTCCTTACTGTTCTCTATATGGGATCCTGGACTTTTAAGCGAACTTGCTTAATTAAGCGACGTACTACCGTTGTGCACTGTGCATTATAATGAGATGATAGAATGATTGTATAAGCTTAACGAAACTGTAAATTATGTCTGTAGACTATTGTTCTGGTTATAATTATCATAATGGTGTAATTATGGTGGTTTAGACGTTTTCAAGGCAGTTTTTTAAGGTTATATCTTACCTTTATACAATTTCTCCCAGCTCCCTGCGGCGAGACTGGCTTCTGTAACAAATATAAAAAATTATTTGTTAAAATTCTTTAGGGCCTTCATGTTCATAAAATAGACTCAATAGGACCAATCGAAAAACATTTATGATTTACGATAAGACTCCAGCTTCAACATGATGAAAAAGATGAAGCTAATGACTACTTTAATGATAAATGATAAATGATAAATGATTTTATTTCTGTAAGTAGGTTTGAACAAACACTTTTACACGTCAATCATATTTTTTTTAAACTAGATGGGGTCGGCGTTTCCTATCTGACTACTCTGAGAAGAAAGGCCGAAACAAACTCAGAGGTCACAGTCTCTTTTAAAGTCCAGACAAAATCTTGGTCAGGTCATGTGAAAGCTATGTAGATCGGTGTCTGCAATGGTCTTTTGAGGAAAGAACCACACAGATTGAGTGGACCTGTCCAGTCAGTGCACGCAATTGTCAGTAATCGTGCAGCTCAACTTAGACTCAAGGAGCTCAACGATTCGACGAACAATACCAAAGAAAGGACATTTGAGTAGGCCGCATAAATTACTCAAACTGCCAGATCATGATTACGTTGAGAAAAATACAAAAATAAATATAAATAAATCAATGACCGACATAGTTCTCACATTCACAATAATTAGAATAATATTATAATAATCTTTGAGGACCATGTAGATTTGTGTCTGAAATGGTCTTTTGAGGAAAGAACCACACAGATTGAGTGGACCTGTCCAGTCAGTGCACGCATTTGTCAGTAACCGTGCAGCTCAACTCAGAACTTAAGGAGCTCAACGATTCGACGAACAATACCAAAGAAAGGACATTTGGGTAGGCCGCATCAGGTACTCAAACTGCCAGAACATGATTAAAACTGCAACAAAAACACACATAGTCCTCACATTCACAATAATTTAAAATAATATAATACTTTAAATAGTAAATATTAGTGTCATTGTATATGTAAATAAGTATAGATACTTATAGCAAAGATTATAAGTAAAAATAGTTAGCGAAATAAAATAAATTAACATTGCCTGTGCTTTATTGGAGCAACTCAATCCCAAGCCTTTTTGTCCTCAATATAGTCTTTGACAGTATAATAGGCATTCTGGCATAATTTCCTTTTTATAAACGATTTGAATTTATTAAGGCTTAGTGCTTGAATGTGGCTAGGAAGTTTATTATAAAAACGTATACATTGGCATCTAAACGAGCCACCTATTTTCTTGAGCCTGGTAGTAGGAACAACAAATTTGTGCTTGTTCCTAGTATTTAAATTATGGATATCACTGTACTTTTTAAACAGATTAATATTTTTATGTGCATACAAAAGATTTTCATAAATATACTGAGAAGGCACAGTCATTATATTAATCCCTTTAAATTTGTCTCTGAGGGAGTGTCTGGGACTTAATTTATAAATTGAACGAATTGCCCTTTTTTGTAAAACAAAAATCGTCTGAATATCGGCGGCATTTCCCCACAACAGAATACCGTACGACATTACACTATGAAAATAACTAAAGTATACTAAACGGGCTGTCTCTAAATCAGTTAAACCACGAATTTTCCTAACGGCGTATGCTGCAGAGCTAAGCTTCTTTGACAATTTATCTATATGGGGGCCCCATTGAAGCTTGGCATCCAAAGTTATGCCCAAGAATACTGTGGTATTTTCGGGTTTCAACTCTTCACCCTTTATGAGAATACTTGTTTCTACTTGTCTAACATGAGGTATCGTAAACTTAATACATTTCGTTTTTTTCTCGTTAAGAAGAAGGTTATTAACATTAAACCAGTTAACTACTTTTGCGAGGGCACTATTTACATTGTCAGTAACCAGCTGCTGACGTTTGAGTTTAAATAAAAGTGAAGTGTCGTCTGCAAACAGCACTATATCATGTTCATCCTTTATGAGGTAAGGCAAGTCATTTATATAAATAAGAAATAAAAATGGACCTAGAATTGAGCCTTGAGGGACCCCCATTCTTACTACCGATCCGGGAGATCTTTTCCCGTTAACATCAACTCTCTGAATCCTATCACTTAAATAAGAAGTAAGAAGATCCAGAGAGGCGTTCCGGATTCCGTAGTGGTGCAGTTTCCTGATTAATGTTGCATGAAGAACACAATCGAATGCCTTGGACAAATCGCAAAAGATGCCCAACGCATCGCATTTGTCCTCCCATGCATTATATACATGCCCTAGAAGTTCAACTCCGGCATCAGTAGTTGAACGACCCCTTGTAAAACCGAACTGTTTGTTATGCAGTAATTTATGTACATTAAAAAATCTTTGCATTTGATTTAAAATAAGTTTTTCAAAAATTTTACTAAATGTAGGTAGCACTGAAATAGGTCTATAATTAGTAGGGTCTGATGTACTACCCGATTTAAACAACGGTATTATTTTACTGTTTTTCATAAGATCAGGAAACTCACCACGGACAATACAATTATTAAAAATAACAGCTAAAGTAGGTGCTACAATATTTATAATTGACTTAGCAACGTCCACAGAATTACCCCATAAATCTGCAGTCTTTTTGACATTTAACGTGTGAAAGGTTTTAATTATATCTTTAAAAGTGACATATTCGAAATGAAATTCAGAATCACAAACTGGAATGTTTTCTTTAAGTAAAGACTCTGCAGCAGTGGGTGAAGAGTTTAGAGATTTAGTAGTCGATACGGGAATCTCTGCAAAGAAATTTTCAAAGGCCGCGGCGACTTGAGAATCAGATTTAATTATATTGTCATCAATAGCAAGGCTGTAGTCACTACATCGGTTGCATGACCTTCCCGTTTCGCTATTAATGATACTCCATGTCATTTTTATTACATTACTACTATTTTTAATTTTTGAACTCAAATAACGTGATTTGGCCATACTACAAACTTTTTTAAATAATTTAGAATAATTCTTAACATATAAATTAAATTCAGCAGTGTTTTTACAAGTTCGTTCATCATACAATTCATAAAGTCGTTTTCTACTTGTATGTATACCAATGGTGGCCCAGTCACTAAAGGAAGCGTTACTATTAACCGAGAACGTCTTTGGAATGAACGTGGTATTGAATAGTGTGCAATACATATTAAAAAAATCATTATAATGTTGACTAGGGTCATCATTAGTCACCAAAAATGGTAATTTACTTAAAAGTTTAGATTTAAATGTATCCAAGCGATAAGTCGTTTTCGGGTTAACAGTGATATCTTTTTTAGTAACTTTTTTGTTTATATTTGAAATAGTTATTAATTGTCCGCAATGATCTGAGTCTATTAAATTAATAATTTCTTTGTGAGTTGGTATAACATCTGTATAAATGTTATCTAGGCATGTGGCACTAGTGGGAGTTATTCTAGTTGGCTCCAGAAATTGGTTAGCAAGATTGTATGACTGAAACAGACTTATAATTTTAATACTTAAACCAGAATTTTCTAACAAATTAACATTAAAATCACCACAAATGATGATAGACTTATTTGAATTACAGATTTTGTGCAACACTTCATCCATAACCTTTTCAAAACAATCATACAATCCTGAAGGAGGTCTGTACACACTTAATATAATGAGCTGCTCCAATTCTACACAGGCTATTTCAATTGTCCGCTCAACAGAGAGGCTCACAATATCCTTGCGATCTTTAAATTTAAGCTGGTTATTTACCAGAATTAATGAGCCACCATGTACAGCATGTACTCTGTTGAACGAACTACCAACCTGGTGATGACTAAAATTGAACATGAACTGATGGCTTTTAAGCCAATGTTCTGTTATACAAAGAATATCTATATTGCTGCAATTCAGGAATAACTCTACTTCTAAATCTTTGTTCAAAAACCCTTGAATGTTTTGATGCACCAGGTTGATACTATTTATTTTTTTTACACTTTCATATGCTTTATTCTTTGCCTTAGTTACATTTTTGCAAGAGGCTAACTCCTTTGTCCTGATTTCTAATTTAAATGATGACCATTGTCATTAATTTTGACCAAATTATTGGCAGAATAATTTAAAAAGTCATTGCATTGCTCAAAAGAAGCAAGTTGTTTAGCCAAATTTTTGGCTGAAATAGAAAAATAATATGATAGCGAAACAGCTATCTGTCTTTTGTGATAGTTAGAAAGATAGTACATAACAATATTGTATCTATCTTTTGTCAAATACAAATTATTACTAACATAATTGTTAGTGTCAACTAAATGGAATAAATTATCATTATATGTCAAATTGTGCAATGTCATGTTAATGTCAAATCTTAAATTATTTTCTTCCTGTGGCAAACTGTTACTATAAGGGAATGTAAACAACACAATTTTCCTTAAACTAAGGTTGCACAATGTTCTATGATATTGGAGCAATTCTCCTTTGTTCACATTTCCCCTATTTCCCATAAAAATCAACAATGTTGTGTCCTGCTTAAAGTTATATCTAACAATTTGGTTCATAATATCAATTAATGAACAACCAGGCATACAGTAATTTATTATTGAGTGTCCTGGATATTCATCTGTCAACAAGTGGCCTAAGTCCTTTCCAATTTCATCGCAAAATAATACAATATCATTATTTACAATTTGTTGACATTGTTTAATGGACCTATTTACAGAAGGAATTGTCAAATCAACACAAGGATGCGGTAAGGTGGTATTGCATGTTGACAATGAATGGGCAGGCAGGCAAATGGTAGGTACATTGGATGGTGATTGACAAATCTCACAGCTGTTCGTTTGTGAGTTTACCAGCTCATTCATTGCCAACACATATTCCCTCATTAGATCTTCAGAGGTATTATATTTGTTAGTCATTGAACTTAGTTTCTCTTGCAGATGGTCAAGTTGAGATTGCAGGGCCTGTGTGTCAATGTTGTACTTCCTAGTACTTTGATCCAAATTAAAAGAATACATATCTAATTGTTTAAGCAAATTTAACCTTTCTCGATTAAGTTTAACATTTTTGATAAAGAACCTTTGTCTTTTAACCATTTTTTGTGTTTTAACAATGTATTTATTAATTTTAATGTATTTTTTCAGTTTGTTTTTACTGGTGACTACTCTTACTGAGTTACATTTTCTTGATTCATCATCACTTGTCAAATCAATAGTGTATAAGGGGTTTATGGCAGAAACCATTGACGGGGCAATAGGCACCAATTCATTGAACAGACTTTGATTCAGCGAGGCGGTGATGTTAAGATTGGTGGTCTCAAGTTGTGTAATCTGACTTTGAGCCTCGTGTAGCTGCTGTTGAAGTAAATGTTTGTGACTAAGAGCTTGTTCATACTCTATGCTACACTGGCTGAACCCATCCACAACAACTTGGAGCCTATCCCGGGCTTCCATGGCATCAGTGTATTGAATGTATATCTGAGCCATTTCATTTTTCAACTTCCTATTCATTTCATGGGCATCAAATAGCACCTTTTCATTGTCATCTATTTCCTTATTTAATTGGTCACAGTACTCCTTTGACGCCTTTAATTCGCTCAAAGCCTGATTGAGTTTGGACTCTTCTAGACGTGCACGGGCGCTGCGAGTCATAATCATGATTATAACTTTTATAAGGAAGAGATAACAAGTTAAGAGATAGTAGGTAGTTGTGGTAGTAGTTTAAAAGATGATTAGTCTAAAAGTGAAATGAAATTTAGATGAAAAATAAGAAGTTCTGTCACCAAACCAAACTAAGGTTATGTTTACGTTCAAAGGTCATTGGCATCAACAAGTAGCCGTATAAAAATTAACACTGTAATTGCTGGTGTAACTATAGTACGCAAACAAACTAAAAACAAGTAAAATATTAAGTATTGTACCTGCTAACAAGATGACAATGCAAAAATCGCTTGAGCCGGCAACTGTCACCGTATCACATTGATATATAAACACTTATTTTGCACTTGGTATGTGAATCTAATACAAAAAACAGATTATGATCCTATTTACTTGATGAGTAATTGGAAATAGGCTATAAAAACATACAAATTAAATATTTAAGATTAAAATTACATGAACAAATTCAAATCAGCTGTTAGCTGTAGTGTTGCCACAGGAAAAAAAAAAATAATAAACGGACACAGGAGATATTGATATTGTATATTATGCATATTAAAATATACTCTTTAATACATTATCTTTGTGTTGTTACATGTACTTATTTGAAGTAGGATGCATGTATGTAATTTAATATTGGCACAATCAGCATCCCCGGTACACGAAATTGTGATCGTTTTAAAAGTTACACCCACCGATTAAAATGAAGTGAACTTTTCTTTTCAAGGAAACACAAAATTATTGGCCCACGTTTGAAAGAAAACTAAGTTCGTTGATAACTAACGCTAGAATATTCAAAATAAATATTTATTTCGTTACAACTGTTTCAGTCAACTCAAGGACGCGGCCGTTGCAACCGATAACCCGGAACTTCAAACTTGCTGAAAAGAGTCTACATTTGAGACCCTATTGCTTCTGAAAATAAGGTCTAAAATCGTGTGTATTTCGTGTTGAATATAGCCTAATCCTTTGGGGTGGTATTTCAGCGTCTCCCGTTTATTGCCCGATAAGTGCCTGTCCCCGGGGTGTTTTCGAACTCAGCCAAATTTTGCCCAGTTCTGTTTTGTGTTTATTTATTTATTTGTCTATGAACTTTTTTAGGAGTTTTTACTATGGAACGGATGTAGGACCGTTAAGGTTGTCAACGAAGGAAATGAGAAAAATGTTTGCGGGAGCCTAAAAGTGCTCTAGGCCGGTCTAAAATAGTCTTCTAGCTATAGATATATTCTAGTAGAATTCTCTTCTAGCTATTGGGGCACAAATCATGTGCTATCAAGTAAATAGACTTCCCAGCAAATTACAATTTAAAGATAGACAGTTCTTAATTTTTTATTTCGAGTTACGGAGTGTTGAACTATTTCAGGTTCCTGAGCAATTAATTAAACCAGCGGCACTTAGAGGCGCCTGAGACAGCGTACAAATTATAAAAATATAGCGCATCCATTTGTTCAATTATAGTTTTGTAGCGGTATCTACATCGCCACTAGAACTAGGCATCACACTGACGTCACGCAAAATCCTGCATCGCGCAAGCAGAGTTTACCGCGCCACTGGCATGTAAGTATACAGGGTGTCCCGTAAATAATGGATCAAACGTAATGGGTAGGTAGCTTACCTCATTTCAAACAACTAATTTGAACAGTTAAAAAAAATCGGTAAGGTAACCAAAATATTTTTTTTTTCGAATTTTACCATTTTCTCTAACAGCATTCAGTGTTTTTAATGCTGTCGCTGCAACTAATAACATTTTTACGTATGATTTTTGTCAAAAACTTCTGAATAGCTTATTGTTAATATTTTCTTTTTCAAATATAATTTTATTTGCCTTAGAAAAAAAATGTTCAATTGATATTTTTTTCAAATTGAAAAAAAAAATCTTGGTTACCTTACCGGTTTTTTTTAAACTTTTCAAATTAGTTGTTGGAAATGAGGTAAGCTACCTACCCGTTACGTTTGATCCATTATTTACGGGACACCCTGTATAACGTCTCGACGTCAATCGTCGGGCAGTTGCCCACCAGACACGCCACCCATCTGGTCGGAGGATCCTCCTTTTACTATGGGTATGAGTACATCCTCCTCATACCTCTATAGTTCCATCGGTACGTTATTATTGCGGCCCATACAACAATGTAGTATGGCATTTATTTCCTTCAAACGTCACAAGCCCATCATAGTATAGTGCCGCCATTTTATTAATCTTTATTTCAGCTTCTCATAAAAAAAAAAATCCTACGTTAGGTTTCTTTGTTATATTATTATATCTACTACGATTGAGGAGAGGAAGATTCTGGAAGAAGATTCAACCAAGTTCATATTTACCTTCATCGTGCTGAGCAACAATCATGCTTACTGTACATACTTCAGAAAATCATTGTCAACGAAGATAAATCAGTCAATTTTGAAATACTGCCATCATTTGCATATCTAATCTGTTACAGCCTGTTCAAGATAAATAACCCAGCTATGCCACAATGATCACATTCTTTGTCAATCATTATTAGGCAACTATTAGCGCTGCCATATTTATTGAGCACATTATATCCTGTACTACAATATGGGGCCAAATTATGAGCTATGAGCGATTGTTAAATACAGCTGAGCACGTAAAACAGATAGAAATGTACCAAACAAAGATTCTTCCTTTCTATTCCGATCATTTTCTTAACTTTACCCATCAACCATTACCTACGTATTCTTAAAATATTCTCAAGCAAGAACAGTAGAGTAAATTGCTACAGCATAATTCCTAAGCGCATACCTAAGATAGCTGAACCAGTTGTAGATTGACTTTTGTTTTTACAAGCTATTATTTAACTTATCTTGTTAGTTAGTTAGTATGTATTGGTCAAATCTTGCAAGCTGAACTAAAACCACTTCCTCTTATTCTACGGAGTTGAAATTTTCCATGTAGATTTGGTTTCAGTCTGAAGACAGTGCTTTCTTTTTTAATTACTTTTGCATTAAGCAGCGATTAATTGTCACATAAGTGTAAGCCAGGTTTGGAAGCTACAAAGTGTACCTTCATAAGCACTCTGCTGTAAGTAGGTACACTTCTCGACCGTCATGGCCGAGTCCTTTAGAATTGCGTATTCTTAAAAAATATTCAAATCGCTGCTCTCTTTTCAAACATACCACAGACCACGCTGAGCGCTGAAGTCAATATTTTAGCCGCAAAGCTGTGGCGCCTGCGTTTGCTGCGCGTAGGCACATTCTGGCTAACAGTGTATATCGCACTTTATATTAGTCGATACTATAAACCTCTAACAGGACACTATAATTTTCTATTAAAGAGCTTAACTTCGGCAGTAAGGGTTTAAAATTGTGTGTTTAACTAACATTAAGATTGTACAACAATTTAAAATAGTCATTTTAAATAGAAATGGCAAATTGTTTATTATCCAAGTAGTACATAATGCGAGGTAATGCATACGTAGTATACACAGGTGAAACACAAAGTGAGCGATCATATGTGGCTTAAAATATTACCTACAGCTAGGTTACATAGGTATTATAGGGTGAGTTGCCAGTGAGCCCCAAACCCGACAGCTATAGTCTTGGGGCTCGGGATTTGATTGAGTAGAGAGGTGAGTAAGAATGTATCTTAGTTGAAGTGTGTGTTCCCATTATGCATCGTTTGATACGGATTTCTGGTCAGAATCTTTATAATAATATCCGCCCCGGCTTTGCATGGGTGCAATTTACTTAGGTACCTACATGTGAAGACGACAGTTTACGACACGTTGTGCACAAGTTCTGAGCAGCAACCTAACAAAAGGTACTAAGATTACATGAATTTAAGATTTGTTTAAGTGTTTCACTTGTATTATTAAGTATCTACTTCTTTTTCTATATATTTACACTAGCTTGTGCCACGATATCATCCGCGTGAATTTTTTTTTGTTCCCCCGCCCCACCCCATCGCATCGCATCGCCTGCTTAGCGTTCTTTCTGTCTGTTTTCCCTTTGCGCGGCTTCTAAATAAATAAATAAACTTTTATTTGCAGACCTTGAAAGTCTATAGTGTTAGTATTGACATGAAAATATTTATTAAACTATTGTTAGTAACACATACAAATCACAAAGATAATCTAGTAGAAACGAAAGGAAAACAATTATTTGCCCGTATAACTACTTAAAGCCGAACTGTGTGTGCAGATTTATCCATCGGCCAAGCCTCGGGCAGTCCCACCGGTCACTCAATGCCATCAACATGCTGTGGGAGCTGACGTGTGTTCTGTGCCGGAGAGAAGCCCATCGCTTTCGAATGATGGCATAAAAATCATCTACCCTCGCATCGGCAAACATACCCGAAGCGCTACAATACCGCGGCAGCCCCACAAGCATTCTGAAGGCACTGTTATATTGTACACGCTATGCCTTCTGCGTATACATGACCCAGAGGCTGCAGGTGTAGAAAGTCTGACAATAGCCTAAGGGTCGTAGCGTAATATTAAATAGCCTATAACCTAGCATTGGGCTATCAAGCGCCAAAACAATTTTATACGACTGGTATTTCCAGAGATTAGCGTGTTCAAACAAACAAACAAACTCATAAGCTTTATTATATTTACACTGGGCCGCAAAGAAAGCGGTCGGTTATAAAAAATGCGATAACTTTTAAAATATTTAAGATAACCTTTTAAAATAACAATTAAATTAATGTTTATTTCATTACAAATAAAGGAAGAAGTACCTAAAACCTTTTTATTTATTTTTGGTGACTGTCCATAAATATAAGATTTTTAAAATTTGTACATTTTGAAACCATTGGTTTTACTTTTGTTTCTATTTATAAATATGGCATTTCTTGTGCAGTATTTATTATTCTCGACTTTTTACACCCGTTATACATAAACACATAAAATTCGCTCTCTCTCGCTCTATACAATATTAAATTATTAAGTAGGTATAGATTTCCGAGTTTTATCGTAACTAATGTTAAGCATTTTTCTTTAATTTTTATATTTTTGATGTTATTAAGTTTGCAGGTTTTATTGCCATAGACGGAGTGGAATATGAAAAGAATTTAGTTAGGTACTTCTATGGCATTTTTGTTGAGGTAGGTACCCCGAGTTCCGTGTTACCCAGTAACTGGGTTGTGGAGGTCAGATAGGCAGTCGCTCCATATAATACTGGTACTCAGCAGCATTCGGTTAGACTGGAAGCCGACACCAAAATATTTGGGAAAAGGCTAGGTACATGATGTTGATGACTTCTTTGGCATTTATGTGGTGTGTGTGATGTTATCTCATGTGCTCACAACAGTGTTGTGTTTAAAATCAATTTTGAAGCGGTGAAATCCAAGAAATGCCCATATACATCATTTTCTCAATATAATTCCTGAAGATACCAACTGTGACTGAGATGTATGCTTGAAAGCATATAGGTACAAAAATACCGTCGCGCATAGTATTGTTCAAATCCTACATTAATGACTGTGGGATCCGAATTTCTACTAATTACTGGGAAAACATGACAAGTCCTCATAAAATTGCAAGGTTTAAAGGTAATAAATACATCAGTGGGCTACGTTACTTGGCATTTACAACTTGTTCTAAGTGCCGTACTCGCAGACACCAATTTTGTTGTTAACTTTAATTAATCATTGACATAAGGCCTCGGATAAACGCTAAGAAAGACTCACCACGGACTGCGGACACCATCGATAAACAGAATTGTAGCGCAAACTAAGAGAGTTTTTAATTAATTACTTAAATCAATATCTTATGGCTAATAATATAGGTATGGAAAAAGAGGAAATAAAGAATGTGGTGGATTTGTTATATTTTTTCCTAATGCGCATTTGTATTTTATTTTAGGGCCTTCCAAACCTTGAAAAATATAAAATAGAGGTTGTACCAAGATATATGTATTTTTTCCAGACTAACTAAGTAAACTTATCATAATTTGTCTATTTTCGTTATTTTTAGTTAGCAGCGTACTTGGAGCCACTCAGGAGTTCCTCTATCACCTGTTGACTCCATCATCAGACTCTAGTTACCAAGCTCAATCTATTGGTCTCAACAAAACGAATCATATGAACCCAAACTCGAGTGGTTTACTAGTAGCCACTGAAAAGTTCCACTATCCACCTCCTGGCTCCATCATCAGACCGCCAACAGCAACTGCAGTGTATTGGACTCATCAAAACAAATCGTATGACCCAAAAGTCGAAGTAATTATTAGTAGCCACTGAAGAGTTCCACTATCCACCTTCTGACTCCATCATCAGACCCTCGTTACCCAAGCCCAATCTATTCGACTCGTCAAAACGAATCATATAAACCCAAACTCGAGGGGTTTACTAGTAGCCGCTGAAGAGTTCCACCATCCACCTCCTGTCTCCATTATCAGATCAGCTCCAAGATACCAAATTAGTGTTTTGTCATCCAAACTACAACTTCTCAGATATCCAACGAGATACACCATAATATATCAGATATCTTCAAAAAAATATAAAATGTTACTCAGTTCATCGGTTGACATTTGCATAGGGGTCATAGGGGGCCATTTGGTTGCAAATTACCTCCATACAATACATATTACCAATAACTCTGTATATAAAGTTTCATTTCGATACGACAATTTTATTAGAAGTAGGTTAAAATTGACTTCTAAGATTACACTCTCCCACTTTTACTTTTTTTTTTTATCGTTACTTCGGAAGCCGTTAACGTTAATCGACGTCTATGAGTACGGGAGTAACAATGTACACCTACTTAATCCTTACAACATGTTTTTAACCCCGATGACAACATTTACCCAGACGGGAGTACAAGTAAATCTATTATAATTCATCCTTGTGCTTACATGGATGTTTTGATCTTATAATATGACCTCTAGAAGCCTTACATGTAAGCCGAGGTTACCGCTGAAACCCATCCAATGTAATAATGTGTATATGTTGGTATGCGCATGTGCGTAATGTTATGGTAGACTAAAGGTTTAGGAACAAGTTTTGTACAAGTTCAACACTTGACATACACATCGCTCATTGGCCAGAAGGGTGACATAACAAAAAAAAATCTGCAATTTGAGTTAAGTTTAAAGGAACGTGGCAAAATTTCATTGTTTTTGCTACCTAAACGACATTATACTAAGCCTACGTACCTTACCTTATTCTTACGTTACCATGTATTTATATATTAGAGGTTATAATGTTCGTAAAAAACAATACAGAATATTTTAATAAGTTAAATAGCAAAAGATATAAATTTAATATAAATGTTTACCCAGCAATAAAACAGCGATATTAAATAAAAGTATATTATGTATGGCTCCGCGTATATATAACCATTTACCAATTTCAATCATGGAAATAAGTGTTATTAGTATATTTAAACACAAAATAAAAACACTGCTATTAAAAAAAGCATATTACTCAGTCACTGAATATTTACAAGATAAACTCGTATAATGTTACTGTCTGTGTATTGTAAATTTGCACGCCTTATGGTAGGATATGGCTAATGGACATTATTGCTATATTTTAAGACATTTTCTTTGTACCCATATTCGCAAATTAATAAATGATTTGATTTGATTTAAAATGAAGGAGCTAGAGAGGTTGTAACTTTATGCTCTCCGCACTCTTACCGCTACTTTTAAACTTTTAAATCATCATAGCCAAATATTTCTCTTTTTGAATTGTGTCAAGCTTCTCGCAAATTAACGACATAATGTAACATCACGCCTGTCAACCCGTCAGGCAGAGGTGTGCCTGTAGTAGGTTCACCCACATTTCGTCGTCCCATGTAATAGGGGGCGAGCCTATTGCCATCAACCGGCACAAATCCCGACTCCAGGCTGCTCCTGAGATATTCCTGATGGACAACATGACATAATATAGCGAAATGAGAAACAGCTGACTTACTGATATCTTTACCGCTAGGATCGGCGAAGTCAAGAGATTTTGCGCCTTCAGTCCTCAAATGGTGCAACAGTGGTATTAATGGTGCAATGGTGGTCAAGGGTGGTGGTGGCCCAGTATTAACGGCCGCGACTTACGAGTTGAAGGTCGTAGGTTAAAACCCAGACAGGCGCTTTACTTTGTGTAAATTATTTCATCACCACTGCTCTCAAAACGGTGAAGGAAATCATCGTGAGGAAACCGGCATGTCCTGGAACCAAAAATTCGAAAATATGTGACATCTACCAACCCGCACTGGGCCCGCGTGGTGGATTACGGCCCACTCCCTCTCACCGAGAGGAGGCCTGTGTCCCAGCAGTGAGAACATTATAGGCTGATGATGATGAGTCCTCAAATACAAAACACGTCAAGACCCCTCCATGCCTTGCCACGGTAAACCATCAGTTTTTATACGAATATCAACCTGTCGCGATCTATTCTGTAAAAATCTCACCGTGAAAACTTTGGTGAAGCCCGCTTAAAGTGAGCTGTCAAAACTTAGTTGGAGTCAACTTGAAATGAGCTACCAAAACTTAGGTGAAGCCATCTTGAAGTAAGCTGTCAAAACTTAAGTAAAGACAGCTTGAAATGAGCTGGCAAAACTTAGGTTAAGCCATCTTGAAGTGAGCTGTCAAAACTTAGGTAAAGCCAGCTTGAAGTGAGCTGTCAAAACTTAGGTGAAGCCAGCTTGAAGTGAGCTGTCAAAACTTAGGTATAGCCAGCTTGAAGTGAGCAGCCAAAACTTAGGTGAAGCCTGCTTGAAGTGAGCTGTTGCTAGTGTCGATCCCTAGCACCAGATGGATTAGGAATAGATCGGCTGGACAGTTTGACGCTGGTTATCTATCAGTTAAAATGTTGTTGGGTAAAAAGAAACGAAACGACTGGTGTAGTTGCTCAGTAATTGGATGGGGAGGGCAGATGGTATCTGCAATGTATAATAAAATATTGAACTTCGCCCGTATCCAATTAGGCTGGACAAGCCGACAAGGCTATGTTCTTGATGATCAATGAATCTTCGCGCCTCGTTGGTCTAGTGGCCGCAAACGCTACTGAAGGAGTTATTTGATGATAAAACACCCTAACAAAAAAAAAGAGCATCGGGTCCTGGTTTCGTTTTCCGGGTCGGGCAAAGTGTTATTGGGTTTTTCTATCTGGAATTTTTCAGTATCAGCCCGGAGTCTAGATTTGTGCCCGGTTGATGGCAATAGGCTCGCCCTCTATTACATGGGACTTAAAAATAAGTGGTGAAATGTGGGTATACTATAGGTACACCTCTGCCCAACACTTCACGGAATTCAGGCGTGATGTTATGTTATGTTAGGAACAACATATCACAAAACCGCGGTCATCAGCTGAGGTCAGAACTTCGGATGCATATTTACCTGAAGTTAATTTTTCGCTACGAAAGTATAGAAGCGCCTTCTTAAAATATATTTTTTGTAAAAAAAAAACCCGCGATGTCAGGAAGTCCGGGAATGCTTAACTAATTGGGTGTATAGTATGAGAGCGACTTGCAAAAATTATTTATAAAAAAAACCAAGGTATTTCAATAGACAAACACATAATAGGGGGACTATGTAGTCCGTTGTCTTATCTTGACGTTGTATGCTATGGCATGGCAGTTTGGTATTTACCTACCTACTTTACAATATTACGTAGGTAGATGAGATCTAGAAGAGATCTTATGAGAATAAATGATCTTAAACCTCAGATATAGATCCGACTCTATAGTCAGAAAAAAACGCAAAATTTTTCGGATCCGGAATCGTCGGATTTTTACGATCGATACAAAAGTGCATTCCATAAAGCCAACATTTGAAGGTAAGTAGGTAAATATACATCTGATTCTATAATCAGGAACCTAAATTTGTGTCGATCCCGGAACCGCTGGATTTTTTCGTTACAAAAGCGCATTCCATATTATTAGCCAACATCTCAACTTTAGGTGAATATGCATCCGAATATCCGATCTCGAGTCATCAGACAGGAGTGCAGTAGCACAAATGCTACGTCTCAATTGTGGTCATTACAACTTTAACTTGCTGTCGCGTCCGCCCATTACTGTCCGCCATGCTTTATTACATCCTCCATTGAAACTTATCATTGGTTATTAAATTAACTGTTTTGAAACAGTGTGTTATGAGATTTTCGAGTGTTAATTAGGAAGTTAGGGGTCATTAATTAATTAGAATTAATATAGGGGCTGAATTTTTGTTCGTCGAGACGGAGTTTTGTTTGACATAGTTTGGAAAAGGGATCGGTTTGCCCGGCTGAGTAGCCATGATCCGGGTACAAATTATGTTCCAGTGTGTATGACAACAGGCGGGATTTAAGGTCAATATAATCACAAAATATAAAACCGTTTTCAGAACAATTGTTTAGCAAATTTTCTCCGATAAATATTTTCTTATACAGCTGCTGTAAAATGTGACAGACCCAGGCGAAGTTGGTGGTAATGATCCGCTTTAGCTTATGATCGAGTTGAGTAGGTAAACAAAAGAAAGGGAGGTATTTGCCCAACAGTGAGATACTAGAGGCAGAATTAAAAGTTCTGACATAATTAGCCTCTATCATGCCTGCCTGCATATCTGCCTGTTAGGTGATGTATTTATAATATGCTGAATAACGTTACCTTTGACTCATCCACTCATCGTAATAGATAAAAAGAAGAAGTTATTGTCTGTGCCACTAGAGGCGTTGTTCTTTTCTGTTTCTCCTATGGAGGGTAGAGGTAAGGAGAACTATCTCATATGGGGTGAACGTTGAAAAAGTGTCCAGCATAAACAGTATAATAGTTCAAAAACCATCCAAAATGGCTCTAGCGTAGGCAAATGGTGTGGTATGATTGTAGCAGTTGTTAACGGACTGAAGTATTTATTTATTTTATTTTATTTATTTAACCATTTATGTACACACTTATATAAACAGACAAGAAGAAAAAAAAACA
Organism: Brachylomia viminalis; assembly: GCA_937001585.2. NCBI lineage: Eukaryota > Metazoa > Arthropoda > Insecta > Lepidoptera > Noctuidae > Brachylomia > Brachylomia viminalis. The sequence goes on from OW443299.2 coordinate 21,862,691, forward strand.
GAAAAATAGGTACAAAGGTGATGCTTATTTCTAATGAAATCTCTTCCAGCATACCTGCGATAGGATAGTAGATTTAGAGATGTAGACAGCGTGTGTAAGACTAAAATAGAAAATAAAATACATAAAATCAAAAACAATTCACTTAATAAAATAAAACGAATAGTATGAGAATATACATACATACATACAAACATACATACATACTTCTAAAATAAATAACACTAGAATATTAATATATACGCAATTACGCAACTATGACGAAGTGGAAAGATAGTGTTCTTTCACTCTTCTTTTAAAAACTGCAACAGTTTGGCAGTCCCTAATGTCAGGCGGAAGTGAATTCCACAACCGCACCGCGTGCACAGTGAAGGAGTAGGAGTAAAAGTCGGTGGAGTGGGGAGGGGACTTAAGGAGGTTTCTAAGATGCGACCTGCAAGGCGCATCTGAAGGTCGGGCGTAGGAAAAACGCTCCCGCAGATAGGATGGCGTTTTAGGATTGTGAAGGAGGTTGAATAGTAGACACAATATCCGAGAGTTCCTGCGAAGTCGAATGGGGAGCCACTTGAGTATCTTGCGAAAGTTGGAAACGTGATCATACTTTTTAAGGTTAAAAACAAAACGAATACATATATTCTGCAAACGCTCAAGTTTATTTAAAAGCTCCTCGGTGGCATCCAAATAACAGGCATCAGCATAATCTACGATGGGCTGAATGAGAGTTTGAGCAAGAGAGATTTTGGTGTTCAAGGGCAAGACGCTCTGGAGACATTTCAACGAATGGAACGTGTAGTGCACTTTGCGACTGACTTGAGCAACATGGGCAGTCCATGATAAATAGGAATCCATGGTCACCCCCAGATTTTTGACCGTATGTGCGTATTCAATCTGAACACCATTCAGACAGAGTGGAGACAGCGACGCAACATCGAGCCTATTCCGCATATACCTGCCGCCGATAATCAAGGCCTGGGATTTCTTAGGGTTGATTTGCAGTCCAAAAGACCGCGACCACTCGCTAATCAAATCCAGGTCGCTGTTCATGGCAGACACGGCGGCTTCTGCATTTTCCCTTAAAAAATGATTGTAGAGCTGCAGATCGTCGGCATAGAGATGGAAGCAGGAAGAGATGACACTGGTGATAGAGTTAATGAAAATAGAAAAGAGAAGAGGAGAGAGAACGCCGCCCTGAGGCACACCTGCGGAAAGAGAGCACCAATCAGAAGATGCCTCGCCGAGACAAACCCGCTGCGAGCGGCCCTTAAGATAGGAGTCAAACCAATTAATGGTGGGAGATGAGAAATTTAAAGATTTAAGGATCCCTAGAAGGATGTCAAAATCAACAGAGTTAAAGGCACTGCTAAAGTCGAGAAGTACAAGTAAAGTAAGAGATTTGTGGTCCATAGCCCAGCGGATGTCATCAGTAACTTTCAAAAGAGCCGTTATTGTGCTATGACCAGGTCGAAAACCAGATTGAAGAGGACTCAGTAGGTCATTAGTAGATAGAAAGGCAGAAAGTTGTTGATGAACGATATGTTCAAGAACTTTAGAGAGATAAGGGAGAATAGAAATGGGGCGGAAATCGGTGGGTGAGACCGGCTTAGAAATTTTGGGTAAGGGGATGATATGAGCTTGCTTCCAGGCCTCAGGGACAGTACAAGAAAACAAGGAGAAATTAAAAATGTGGGTCAAGACGGGAAGTAGTGTGGGGAGGATAGGAGAAATCATTCTTGAGCAAAGATTATCGTTACCAACCGCAGTAGAGGAGATAGCACAAATGGACTTTTTGACCTCAATTTCACTCACTGGCCTTAACTCAAAGGAAGAACACTGCGGCACTGGCAAACAAGAAAGTTTATTTAACGTAGATGATTTGACGTGCGGATCCAAAGTAACAGGGGATGTGAGAAATGTTTGTTAAGAGCACACACGTCAATGTCATTACTGGAAACGACTGGAGACTTGCCAATGCCGACAGTTTTAAGAAACTTCCAGACTTCAGAGGAGTTGCGGTTGTCGAGAGAATTGTGGAAGTAGCATCTCTTTGCATCTCTACACATACGCCTGCAGCGATTACGCAGCACCTTATACGCATTCAAGTTGCGCTCGGAAGAACAGCGTTTTAACCTCCTTTTGGCTCTGTCCCTATTTGCCATCGCTTCCTTAATGGCAGGAGTAAGCCAAGGAGCCGGAACATATTTGACTTTGACTCGACGGATAGGGGCATGCCGGTCATAAAGGCTGAGAACAGAGCTGCAAAAAATGTGAATCATATCGTTGATACATGAGCTCTCCAAGACGTCCGTCCAGTCAATGATACCAGCATCACGCAGTAATGCCTCCAGGTCAATGCCCTTGTAGTTCCGAAGGAAAATATATTGCGGCTTACGCTTAGGAGGGCGAATCCTGTAGGACATAAAGATGAGGTCGTGGTAAGAAAAACAAGCGCTGAGCTGTCCGTGGACAGCTACATTACTAGAGTTAGAGACAATCATCAGGTCCAACAGAGAAGGGGTGCAATTAGGGAAATGATGAGTAGCAGAAAGAGGCAGAATACTAAGATTATAAGCAGATAAGAGAGATTGAAGTTTATGAGTACGACTGTCGTTTTTAAGAAGGCAAGTATTAAAATCGCCCATCAAGACTACGTGGTCATAAGAGGGACAGAAATCATTTAAAAGCGAATCAAAAGAGTCAAAGTAATCGATACTGAGGTTAGGACTGTAAAGGACTCCGAGTAGCATTTTAGTGTGATGCAAGGAAATTTCTAGAAATAGATGCTCCGCTGATCCCGAATAGAAAGATGGAGATGAGCTGATAATCTTGTAGGGAATATCAGTACGCAAGTAAATGGCAACACCACCACCACCCTTCCCAGTTCTATCATTACGAATAAGGACAAAGCCAGGAAGGGCATAATGAACAGATAAGAGTGTGGGTTTGAGGAAGGACTCAGAGATAAGTAAAGCATCTATATGAGCACAGTTAAAGGAAGCCAGAAGATCAGAATAATGGCCAGGAACACTCTGGGCATTAATGTGGGCGATGTTGAGGTTGTTGGGGAGGTGGGAGATCAAAGAGGAAATCTGATCGCCGAGAGTAAGAGGCGAGGAAGAACCACTCGCCGCACTAAGAAAACTGCTAGAAGAGGAGGAACAAGAGAAAAAATTACCATCAAGGTCAACATCGGTCATAGTTTGCAAAAATAAAAATAATAATATATAAATTAATAAAAAATAATATAAAAAACTACAATACAAACAATTTCAAGACTAACAGATAAAACAATAATACGCTTAACCAATAAAAACACCTATTCGCTGTTGTTGATAGAAATTTTAACACAACATTTATAAACTAGATAAGCAAAAAGATACTACACATACACAAGATAATATACATAAAGAACTAGATAAGTATGCCGAGTTAGAAAAAATATGTTTAGAGACTAGAGTAGTTAGTGACAGTCCAGTAAACTATGGTATGGCATAGTATACAATTTGCGTAGTCCAACATTATTTTATATACATAACCTAAAATTATTGCTTTTAAAATTTACGGTGGCAACTGTACGCCACCCTTAGGGTCTGTGCACACCACGTTTTTAAAACGCGCCGTTGACTCGCGTGTTGGAAACGTGCGTCGACGGCGCGCTTTTATCCTACAGATGTCTACAGGCTGCGTCTGACTCGCGTGCGTATCGCGTCTGTATCGCTACAAACGCGCATCAACGGCGCGTTTAAAAAACGTGGTATGCACAGGCCCTTATGTAGCTCATTTGAACGGACACTTTTTATACACAGATATAGTTCTCCTTACCTCTACCCTCCATAGTTTCTCTGCTTGCTTGTAAAATGTAATTCGGCCATTGTAGGTATCAAGTTTTTTTTTAATAAGTTATTAATTAGTTCTGATTATTTTAAACCTGGAGTCAATAAATGTAACCTAACTACGGCTTGACCAAAACTAGAGCAAATTAAAGTTTCTAGTATCAAGATACTATTTTTATTAGATTAAAAGATAAACCTAAATAATGAATTTGTCTGAAAACCGACCCAACCTTGTTATAAAAGCCTAGACGGATGAGTACTCAAGATAATGAAATCGTATTTAAATCTACTTTGTATACGTCAAAAGTTTTTGATGAAAGATGACGTAAATGGATTCCCATTTAGGTTTAGCATATTGTTTAAGGGTTTTTCCGATGATAAATGTTCTGTTGGTCTGTTATGTACTTAATTGATAAATGATCTTGTCCAATTTGAAGATTCGTTCATCAGAAGATGGATTTCCATCACAAACAAATCATGAACAAATTTTCATTTCCACTCTAAATGATAAAATATCTAGGTAGATATAAATATAAAAAGCTTTTACAAAAAAAAGAAAGAAGAATTCCTAGAAGGAGATAAAGCAGTTTTCGTTTGAAGTAAAGAAGGATCGAAACTTATGAATCCTTTCACCTTTTACGGGATTCCTTCTCAATGGTTGACATAAAAGAAAACTTTTGATAAGCGGGCATGTATGTGCCCTTAGTTAGTGCTCATAAACTACGACGCGCGTGAACGGCAGAGCCCGCAGAGACAACTGCAGCCGTCAACGAGAGTCGACGGCTGTCGTCGACGCGTCGACGACGTTGACGCGTAGATGACGTAGTTGACGCGTGTCGCTCGTGTGTATGCACACTTAGTTTTCACCATTAGTTTTGAATTCGTCACATTATCGGTCTCTTAAATAGCGTAATCCTAAATAACCTATATCAACACTTCTCTGGCAGACAAGTTCATATAAATAAACACTTTCAGGTCAAAAAAAATATGGATAAAAAATTTAAGATTTAGTGCTTTTCAGACATTACAAAATGGGCCCTTATTTTCTTAACACAACACACGACCATATTCATATGTTCAATCAATATAAACCCTACGCACGTCACATTTTATTTTTATCACATTAAGTTCATGATATAAAAATACACTACTTTTGTCTCATAGGACGGAATTATTTTCAGACCCTCAAGTACATCACATTACACAAATTTTATTATACTTAAACATAGTATACATAAATAGAAAAATAATAGCCGAGGGTACATCGAAACAACTACCTACTCATTATTAAAGGCTTTTTTCTTGAGTATTTTTATTTTAATTTGAAGCCTGTAGATGTCAGGAGTGTGTCGTTAGTACCGATAATAAGCTGTTTATAAAAGCTAGCGTCATTATGGCTCATTGTTGCGGTCGGAACAGCACTAAAATAGCTTCATCGTATAATGATAGTGTTGGGATGAGTATTGATCGGTGGCGATGTGAATATCGGTTGGGCAAGATTAGTCTTCATCACGGCATTTCATGAAATAGCGTATGCTCCTGCGATATGGGTAGATACAGTAAGGATTCTAAAATAAATTAAAACATAGTTTACCTATTAAGTAACTTTAGGATTGTAAAATGATAATTTATAAATAAAAAACGTGGGCGGTCGGGGGACCCCGAGAACCCCCGTCAGGAACAAACTTCCTGACGCGATACTCGCACGCATACATACACTCGTATATAAAAGAAAGAGACACAGAGAGAGAGAGAGAAAGTAGCATGGAGTCGCATAACGCTTTTTCCTCACGTGACGATTTCTACCAGTCAACTCCTATCGCAACTTCGTTCCAATACCTGATCATATTCTTATCTACCGCATTTTTCAATTTCCCCTGTAGATGACTAACTAACTTTTAAAATAGTTCTGCCTGAGTTAGTTCTGGGCAATTTACTTTTAGTTACAAACTGACAACACACACTTTTATTTATAAAGGAGATTGACAAAATTTTTTAAAGGAAAAAAAAGGAACTATATTAAGTTCAAAGCTAGGATAGCCCACAAACCAGTAATGATTACCTACACGTATAGCCTAGTTCAGGTCGCATAGCAACTAAAAAGATTAAGAAACAAAGCGTCCAGATTTTTCGCATAGCTGCACTTCCCTACCCTGTACTAATAAAATTACTTTACACAGCGTCTTAACTTTTTTTATCACGTCAATATAGATTTTACATCGTTATAAATACAGTTGAAATTCACTAGACAGCTCGAAAGCTATCGATGAATATGCGACGACACGCGGATTGTAAAGTGGACGTGCAATTTTTTTTTAATGTCGTTTAATATCTTCGAACATGTCCCGTGCTCTATGCTGCGAGTGTGACAAAGTTGCTCAGAGACTGAAAGCATTTGAAAATGGATTCTGTGGCTTGTGTGGTTAGGTTTGTTTTTGAATGTGTAGAAGTGGTGAGGTCAACGTTTTCATAATGTCTAGTACTTTTTTTAAAGATTACAGCTGACTGATTCTCGAATGCAATTCAATAAAAAAGCGTATGTGAAGCTCGTTTGGATAATGATTTAAGAATTTATTTTATTTTTAATGCTCTTCTGTAAGAAATTGCAATCTAAAATACTCGGTGGCGTTCTTTAGAAAAGTATTTCATTTACAGAAGCGGCGCGCGGCGTAACGTTTGAAGTCGTTTTGAACAAAAAGGGTCGCTCGTTGAAATGTTACAGACAAAGATAGGGAAAGCTTTTGCGTGTATTATTTAAAAAGTTGTCAAGGATTGTGTCCATTTGCGTCACTAAGTACATATTTATGTCGTTTTAAACTTGACATCATTTTAGCACAATATTTTTATGAAGCATGAAAGTAAACCGCGCGGCAGCGGCGTTCTTTCAGAATATCTATGGCAAAATATTAACGGGGAAATAAAAAAAACTTTCAAAAGTCTGTTTCTGTTTTTCGTTCGTCAAATTCACTGATCATCTCACCATCTGCCTAGCCTTTTCTCAAACATGTTGTGGTCGGCTTCCAGTCTAAATGAATGCAGCTGAATAATATAAAACAAATTCTTAGATTGGCATAAAAAAATGTGTACAAACAAATTGAAGCCCTGACTGCTGCGGTAGGTAAAAAACACCTGTGTTACTGGAGCCTGTGTTGTGGAATACCAGTATTTTACATGGAGTGACTACTTATCTGACATTCACAACCCAGTTACTGGGTAACACCATAGTCCTTTGCAAGACTGGTTGTCAGACTTTCGGGTTTCTGACTACCGTAATGAAAGAAAGAAAGAAGAAAGAAAAAGTGTTTATTGTGACTCGTACAGGAAGTGCACAAACTAAATTATAAAAGAAAAAACCAAACTATATAAAAACAAAAAGTAACAAAAGAAAAAGGAAACAGAAATTCCTATACGAGGCCAAAAGGCTCCTATCTCAGCATTATGCTGCGACATTTAAAAAATAAATAAATGCCGCAACGCTGGTATTCTGATAGGGCCCGCTGTGAAGTCACGGGCATTTAACAGTAATAAATAAATAAAGAAATACATATATGTAAAATAATAACAAATAAAACATTATAATATTCGCATTTCTATCCGCGCCAGACGTAACCTATTGCTTGTCTATGCCATTGAGTGTCACTCTGTGGCATTCATATCTGTAAGTAGTCTGTGGTGGCATTGCTGTGACAAGCAAAAGGACGCACGCGCCGACCCTACGAAAATAAATAAATACATTGGAACAGTATCACTAATTCACTAGTGAACATACAATATAGATATACATACGTGGTATGTGGAGAATCAAAGACATTAAATTATACGTAATAGTGAATTAACGGAATGGATGAAATAAATAAACTATTGATGTGATATCGAGTTACAAATATTACAAGAAACAGTGACAGAACCAAACATTGTGTAGGCCAGCAATAACAATTCTTCTCTAAGTGCTGCCAGTAAAGGCGTGGAATAAACATTAGATTAAATGAAATATCGAACATGTACATAATGAACTCAAAACAAGAACAAGGTGTGAAACAACTGCTGCGCCCGCCCAGTGAACAATCGCTGCCAAACGCTCGGACCACCATTGTTATCTGCGTGCACATCCAGGGTAGGTTCAAAGTTTGGTATCTTTTTGAAGCTGCAATAAATGCTGTTTAAATTTAATTTTGAAAGTACCAATTGTCTTTATAGCACGAAAAGGAGGTGGCAAGTCATTCCAGCAACGGGAGGCAGCGAATTTGAAACTACCACGGAATGCAGCAGTTCTATGCGATGAGGCTAACATTAGGTAAGAAGAAGCTCTTGAATGACTCTTCTCTGCTAATGACTGTCGAAGATCTACAAATGACAGCCGGGACCAACGGCTTTACGTGCTTTCCGAGGCACGAATGACGTATGTAACGGATGCTCACCCATCCACGGAACCAACTCGGCAAGCGTTGCTTAACCCTGAAGATCAACCCGTGCGGCTGTCTTTAGCCACGAGCTCGTCAAATTCACTGGTTTCGTTACGAAAATTCTCTTTCGTCATTTTGTTTCAATTCAACAGAATAAATAAATGTTGGATAAAATTGCAAGACGTTTCATTTGCTAGAATACCAAGAGAAAAGTGTTAAAAGTTATCTCTAGTGCACAACTCTAACCTTTACCTGGTCTCCATAAGTCGAACATAATCGAAGTCGCTCGCTCCAGCTACAAATTTACTTAGGCAGTTTTGAGCGAATTAATCCTGTATGTTTAAGCATTAAGGCTATCCCGCATATCGATAACAACATACCATTATCATGACCATTAAAACCCTTGCCAATCGTGTAGGCCTGTGCTTACCATAACACTATGTGCTTGAGCTGATCTTACATAAGCATTGCATAATGCATAACCCTCCAAATCGGTAAAGGGTTTCGGGATCTGCCGCCGATTTAGGTATATTGACACAAAGACTGCCTCGTTTGTCTAATAATTGCAAGTGGTACTACTGAGTATGATCTTCTGGATTCGATTCCCAGGTCGGGCAAAGTGATAAGGGATTTTTCCATCAGGAATTTCTGAACAGCAGTTTGAAGTCTGGATTTGTACCCGGTTGACGGCAATAGGCTCGCCCTCTATTACATGAGACTTACTTAAGGCTGGCGAAATGTGGGTGTTACTATAAGTACACCTCTGCCTAATCCTTCGAGGATTACAAGCGTGATGTTATGTAACAACTAGGGATCAGATATCCGGATTCATATTCACCCAAAGTTGAGAAGTTGACTAATATCGAATGCGCTTTTGTATCGAAAAAATCCCGCAGTTCCGGGATCGACAGGTTTCTGATGTATTTTTACCTACTCGTAGTTACATTCAAATGTTGGCTTATATGAAATGCACTTTTGTACCGATCGTTAAAATCCGGCGATTCCGGAATCGAACATTTTTTTTTCTGAGTATTGAATCGGATGCATATCTACCTACGAAATATTGTAAAGTAGGTAGGTAGATACCAAACTGCCACAGCATACAGATAAGATAACGGACTACATATATTTAGAATAATTCATGTACTTAGGTACTTAACTATTGAAATACTTAGGTATATTTTATTAATAATTTTTTTTTTTTGAAGTCGCTTTCATACTAAACTCCCGACTAATTATGCATTCCCGGTGTTCCTGGTACAACGGGTTTTTGTTTACAAAAAATAGATTTTAAGAAGCCGCTTCCATAGTTTCATAGCAAAAATTAACTTTAGGTAAATATGCATCCGAATTTCCGATCTGGTTATGACACAAAGACAGCTTAATTGGAGCAGCTTCAGGTATGTGAAGTCAGTGCTTAGGAGGCAAGACGGAAAAGTTATTTATTATTTTTATTTATGTAATTACATACATACGCGACCATTACAGTCTCTTAATTCGGTAGTGTAGTTAATTAACAATTAATTAAATAACTTACAACATATTAATATCTATGCCAAACAAGATTTACAAATCAAAAACTTAACACGTGTAACGTTACCAAGTTCTTTTTTTCTAATCGTCAACTCAACTCAACTCAACTCAAAGCATTTATTTCAAATAAACCAATTACAGGCACTTTTGAACTGTCAAGGGGTCGGTCAGTCAGAAAGATGAAGCTAGTTGCCCATCCCAAAGCGTAGTAGGTACCTATGGAGAAGAACCGGCAAGAAACTCCATGGACACTCTTTTAAATCAAAATATTGTTACAAAAAAGCGGTTACATCATTCATGTTGTAATTATACATGTGAGAACGATGTAGAAACACGTGCACGTTAAAAGCGTCCGTAATAAAAAGATAAAAAAAAACAATTATGGAATTAAAATAAGCCGTGGCAGCTAAGAAATGACCAGTGCCTACTGACGGCGCCCGTTCACGAACATGTCGTAGACTACTGACTAGGTAGCTATTCATATTTCTGTTACCTTGTAAATAGTCAATATACCTTAAAGATACAAATAGATGTTTGTCGTCGTCCACAAACAGACATATTTGCACTAGATTGGATCTTTTGTTTTCTTTCCATCGCTTCATATCGGAAACTTTCTATTTGTATAGATACTCGTAGATTCTAATGAAGGTCGCTGTCACACACCAACTCACAATACTTTTTGGAATCAGACATACCTACCTATATTTTTGAATGTTTTTAATTGACCTGAGAGGCAAGTCTCGTATTTTTAAGAACGTTCGCATTCTAATCTTAGTCTCAATCACAAATACCTTTAAATTTCATAGAGGAGATAGTTTTCTTTGTTTGGCGATTAGGCCCACCCTAAAATTGTGGCGTCTATTAATGAAACGCATGTTGATTTGTTCCTTATAATCTCTAGATTACAGTGGTAGTGATAATTATTCTTCGTCTAACGGGAATATTGAGTAATACGATCATAACCGAAAAAAAAATACTAAAAGAGCTATTGTTTAGTGAGTAGGTTGGCCTCATCGATATTATAGTTTAGTAAAATAGAGCACTGTTCAGTAACAAATAGTAGGAATATATGGTGTTTTGAACGGTTCATGAAATCAATAAATCACATAATGTAACAAAGCGTTTATATGACTGTAAGTACATCAATTCTAACGTCAGACGACTTAGAAATAGATAGTATTTCATCTTAAAAAATGCAGGTCGCTCCACCTCTCGAGTTGATACCGTGTCCAAGATAAAAATACTCAAATACCGCACGCTCAACATTACTTGCCAACAGTACCAACGTCTGCCCACCAAACAGTTGCAACAGTACCCAGCAAGAGCAGCTCTAGTGTTAGAAATTGATGTTCTAGGTACCTGAATAATGTACCTGAAAAAAAATTGAAGATTTGTGTTAGAATATAAGCGTATTCTAACTAATACTAATGTTCTTTTCCGCAGTCAACTGGCACAGTTTGCGTTTGTTGTGCTGATCAATTAAGGATTAGAATCTACGAGTATCTATACAAATAGGAGTTTCCGATATGAAGCGATGCAAAGAAAACAAAAGATCCAATCTATTGTAAATATGTCTGTTTGTGGACGACGACAAACATATATTTGTATCTCTATGGTATATTGACTATTACAAGGTAGCAAATATAGAAATAGCTACCTTTTTTTGTGAGGTTGGGGAATCAATAAATAACTTCTTCCGCTCTGGGCGAAGCGGGAGGGCGTGTCAGACTCTTACTGACTAAAACCCACCCGTGTTCCTTCAGTGGCCTGTGCCAGGGGCCACGGTAACCCTTTTGGACTTTCCCGCAACCCTGGCAGGCATCGGCCCTAGTGGACCCCGTCATTGGTGCTGACATCTCTTTGAGACGCGCGTGGAACACAACGCGCCGTCGAGCCGGGCCTGGCCCTTATCGGACGGCGAGCTGCCCATTGCTCGTCGTCCGCAAGCTCGCGCCTACGGTGGCCTCGAATCGGAATTGGCTTGTGCATCCCGACACCCAGGGCGTCTCCTGCGGCGGCTAGGGGCGTGAGGGCGCGAATTTTACCTCTTCCTCACGCGTTCGCCTCCTCCTTCGCGAGCATTACTGTTTCGCAAAAGAAGGTGACGGCTTCCCAAGCCCTCTCGCTCCGCTCGATTTTATTTAACTCGTTACTCGAGTCAATAAAATAAAGATTTGACTTCACTTTCTCTCAAGGTGCATCTCGATGTAGTCGCGCGTGTCGCTTTTCCGTCTTCTCTTCTAAACACTAACTTCACATAGGTACCTGAAGCTGCTACATACTATTTGTATAGTGTTCTTGTCACTTGACACTTGTCTTTATAATAATGTCAGATAGTCACGTGGCTCGATTTTATTCAACTCGATACTCGAGTCAATAAAATAAAGACTTGACTCCAATTTCTCTCAAGGTGCCTCTCGATGTAGTCGCGATTAGATAAATATCACCAACTCTGCCACACTAGTTAACTGTCATTCTTAATTCTACAATTCAATCCGTAGGTAGGTTGCGGACGGCGAGTAATGTGCAGCTCGCCGTCCGATAAGGACCAGGCCCGCGTCGACAGCGCGTGGTGTTCCACGCGCGCCTCAAAGAGTGGTCAGCAACAATGACGGGTCCACTAGGGCCGATGCCTGCCGGGGTTGCAGGAAAGTCCGAAAGGTTACCGTGGCCCCTGGCACAGGCAACTGAAGGAACACGGGTGGGTTTTAGTCAGTAAAAGTCTGACACGCCTCCCGCTTCGCCTAGAGTGGGAGACGTTGATTTGACGACTTCCCACGCTCAAAAAAAAAACAAAAGGGGGTCCAGTATCATGTACTGAATCCATGGTAAAAGGTTACGCGTCGATGTCCCTGTCACCCTGTATACTTCCACTGACAGGCAACTATCAAATTACAAAGCACAACATAATCAATTCGTCATTCAACACTACACAACAGTAGCAAATAGGAAGTGAACCGAACAAATAGGAAAAACTGACATGTTCTATGAAAACTTCGTTCCCGTGGGATTCCTACGTCCCAACACTATGGGAAATAAGAATTAGCAGACAATAACCCTGCGGTGTTCACTGGAACACTTTGACTTTGTGATCATGTGGACCGCAGAGTACGGAGGGTTAAATGTCAGAGGACAATGAATTGTAGTTTACGTGGGAAGAAATTAAATATTTGTCGTTTTACTTGAAGACTAATATAGAATCTGTCTTGGTTTATATCCGTCCTTAAAAATTCGAAGCAAATACTGGTAGATAGTGGAAGTTGATGAAATATTAGGAATACGTTATGAACGGGTATTATTTTTTAATATTTTATTTATTTATTTATTTATAACTTTTCGCACAAACGGTACAAAGGCGGACTTAATGCCTTAGGCATTCTCTACCAGTCAACCAAGGGTGGTGAAGAGATTAGATGGCAGGTGCTTTAATTGAAAGGAAAGGAAAGCATTGATTTGAGCGATGTTTAACAATGATAAAAAAAAAACTATCAAAATAACGTACACAAATATATAAATAAGTCCTATACACATACATACTATTTACTATACTATATACTTACATAAATATATATATATATATATATATATACAAATTCCAGGAAGAGAGATGTTGAGATGACTCTACTCTATTTGTTTCGAAAATAACTCTGCAATTTCCGCGTAAATGCATACCGACTGGTAGCCGTCCTGATATCAAGAGGAAGCGCATTCCAAAGAAGAATGGACTGAATATGAAAGGAAGAATGAACAAAGTCAGAAGTATGAGAAGGACAGAGTAGAAGAAGATTGTTAGAAGAACGTAGATTCTTAGCGTGAGAAGAACATAGGTATTGGAAGTGAGACACGAGATAAGAAGGAGGAGTGGGAGAGTTGAGAAGGGAGAAAAGCGTGGTCAAAGCACGCAAACTTCTTCTTTGGCGAATGGACATCCATTTGAGCTCAGACCTATAGCTCGACACATGATCATATTTTCTGAGGTTGAATATGAACCGGATACCATAGTTAAGCAATCTGTCGAGCTTATCCAGCAAAACAGCATTCAAGTCAAAGTAACACACGTCACCATAGTCGATCACAGGGAAAATCAAAGTCTGCACAAGCATGGTTTTCGTCTTAGCGGGCAAAAAATTCCTCAGACGATACAGGGATCGCAGAGTACCGTTGACCCTTTGACTAACACTAGAGACCTGGTGTTGCCAGCTGAGTGTAGAGTCGAGATGCAAACCGAGATCTTTCACAGTAGGGGTAATGGGTATGACGGTACCATTGAAAATAAGAGGAGGAAGAGAGCTAAGCGTCACCCTACCTATCATGCGTGAGCTTCCAATTACAATGGCCTGACACTTCGAGGGGTTTACAGACACCCCAAAACTATCAGACCACTTTTTGATAGCATCTAAGTCTCGGTTTACATCTGCTATAGCGTCTGACAAATCCTCAACCCGCTCAGCTGTATACAATTGAAGATCATCGGCATATAGATGATACGAACATCGAAGACAGTGAGTTATAAAATTAATGAAGATGGAGAATAACAATGGGGAAAGAATACCGCCTTGTAGAACACCAGCATCCAGATCACGCCAACTCGATGAGCTCTCATCAACGCGAACCGACTGCTGACGTCCCCGAAGATAAGAAGAGAACCATTCCCGCACCTCGGACGAAACCATAAGGTGGGAGAGGATAGAAAGGAGAATATCGTGGCTGACGGCGTTAAAGGCATTGGAGAAATCAATTAATACCAAAACGGTAACTTTGGTATCCTCCATGGCTTTCCTAATGTCACCAGTCACTTTAAGGAGAGCGGAGGCTGTACTATGCCCATGCCTGAACCCAGACTGAAAAGAGCTAACAAGGTTGTTCCGATGAACAAACCCCGCAAACTGCTTGTGTACGCAGGCCTCAAGCACTTTAGACAGGAATGGGAGAATGGAAATGGGTCGAAAATGACTGGGAAGGGAGGGATTTGAAGTTTTAGGGAGTGGGCGGACATAGGCCATACGCCACAGGGATGGGAATTGTCCGGAATCAAGGGAAAAGTTAATGATGTGGGTAATTGGAGGGAGAAGGCTATCAAGGATCCAAACGACCATAGTACGACTGATGCCGTCGTAACCCACAGCCTTGGATTTGATAGACAGGATGGTCTTTTTAATTTCGTCCAAGGTCACCGGAAAGAAGTGAAATGGTTCTATGAAGGAACTCGCTAGGCCATTAATGAAATCAACCGTCTGGGACAATATTTGGGAATCCAAATGACAAGTGGTTGTGAAGTGACGGTTGATATCATCAAGGCCAATTGTATTAGGAAAATCCACATGCCGTGGTCTGCCGATACCAAGAGTACCAAGGAACTTCCAGATATCAGCAGGTGAAGAAGAAGATATATTCTCGAGAATATGGCGGCGTTTAGCGTTGCGTATCATCTGATTACACCGATTTCTAGCAGCTTTGAAAAAGTTCCGATTTTCTTCACTGCGATCCCTTTTAAATTTACGAAAGGGTTTTTTTTCCCTTTTTAATATTTTGTACTAGTGTCTCCAACATGTGGTCTATCCGTCGACAGTAGACAAGGCGATCGCTTCTATTGGTCATATATCTACACCTAAGAGAAGTAAAATATGGTCTTTCCGTCTAATATGTATTCGTCAATTAGCAGGCTCTAATATGGAATAAGACAAACTTAAACCCATCTTCGGGCAACGGCTTATAGACATGACCAGACGATATTATACCAAAAGCATTGCTGCTGCATCCACGTACCACCGCTGTATCATGTCCTAAACCAGTAGTTATTGTGTAGTACGGTATTAAAGACATTGTAAGCTAATGAGGTACTGTTCTCACAGTATTTCGTGCCATTCGATTGATGTAAGCGATAGATTCCGATCGTAATGTGGGGAAAATGCATTGGTTTTGTATTTTATCGCTGTATGATACATAAATTAATTCTCGTGAATGCAAAATTTACTGTTATAGTTACCTACATGGTGTAAGTTATAGCTTATGCCATTGTGAATAGATTAGCCAGGCAGAAGGGAATTCATATGTACCAACTAGGTAGTGAGATCAAGGCAGGGCCGAGATCCTCTGAGACAAAGTGGGCTAAGGGAGGTTATAGCTATCTTGGAGCTTAGTCCAATGCAAAACGCCATTGCCTTTGAAAGACAAAGAAGACCTAGACGGAATCCACACCAAAACGGATAGGTAGAGAGGCTGACTACACATTATACACAAGATGAATCTTCTTCTATCTTTAATATAGTTTTTTTTGGACGCTCTTTTAATGTCTAGGTCATGGCCAGATCTTAGAATTTCATAATTTCATGAAGTGATCGGTCATTTCATGAAATTATTGCTTCTTAAAATGGCCAGCTAAAATTTACCATATCGTTTAAACGACAACGTTCAAGGATATGTCAGTCGGCATTTGACCATATCATAAAATGTAAGAGTATTATGGGTGGGGAAGATCACGTGGCAGGTCAAAATTTGCTTTAAAGTAATAATAATAAGGCCCCTAATTCTGAATAAATAACAAAAAATAACCACGAATCAGGGTGTCTCAAGTCCCAAACTCGGTTCGCTCGCCCTTGCATCCTAAGTTCTCCTAGTAACATCTTCTTTTTACTAAGTCGAGATGTGTTATTAAAGCGACACCAACGTCTCTACCGGTAACTATTTTACGATACACATGGCAGATTTTATGATCACAAATGTTTGGCCACATCATGCAGTTGTCGTGCGTTCAACTGTTTATATCGTCAAACGTTGAGTGTTCAATGCTCTGGCTATAGCCACCACACCATGATATACCACATCATGATGTGACCAGCGGTAGATGTTAGATTTCAAGAAATTTCATTTCATGAGATGGTCAAACACTTCATGAAATTATCAATTCTAAGATTTGGCCACGACACCTATTCCCCAAATTTAATAGTAAGTTTTCCTGTCTTTGAAATAAGATGCAGCTGCACCACAAGATCAAGCTATTACAATCAAACCTATACAATGCATATATAGTAAAGTAACTTTACATCTATGACATCATCATCCGAACCTCACCAACTCGACACAACTTTTAAAGCCAACACAACATCTTCTATACTTTCACAGACTTCTCTATTTCTAACACGATAAGGATCAACATCCGTTAAATTGATGGTGTTACACATTTTGTGGTCAAAGTCTTCATGTACATAGTCGACCACAAACGCACTCACCTCTTCCTCCCTCGTGGGAACTAACTTCGTGTCCGGTGATTGCTTCCGGGATCCAAACGTGTTTCAAATTAGCGCTTTATTAAAATTAAAATCGTGTGTTCTCACGTTAATTGAGTCAATGGGCTTTGGGTGTTTGAAACATTTTATAGAAGTTCAATAACATCAAACACCTTGAAAGCCTCGACTGTTTGTCCTGACGCAGATTGTCAAAAACCAAATTGTAAAATCGCCATTTTATCATACATGATTTCACATTATTGGGCACTTACTTAATACTTGTGTACTTACCTGCTTTCAAGGAAAAGTTTTGAAATATTTTCAACTTAACTCCAGTTGAACTTTTATAAAGAAAAAAAGAAAACCAAAGCTTATCGACGTCGAACTGGCAAACGAAGCAAATGGCAAATATCAGCCCCATTACGTCACTAGCATAAATACCTTACAGTTACGCGAAAAAAAGTGTTTTTCTCGTGAAATAAAAATTTTAACTTTAAATAAAGACGTAGTTCATCATATGTGGTATGGTTTCGATAAGACTATGTTCGTTACACCATAAAATATCTGTCAATTATTTAGTGGAACACATATTGAATCTTGCGTACAGCGTAAGTGTCAGGTGCTGTATAATTAGGTAAGTACTTACGTCTCGTTAACGCGACATGGATCGTATGACAACTGGCAACACAACAACACGCTTTACGATACTGTTAGCCCACGTACACACGGACGTATAAATATTGCGGCGGGATTTTATGGCACACTGTACCACACTGTGTGTGTGAGTGATGCACTCTGTTAGATTCTCAACGCTCGACTCAACACCGAGCGTTGAAAATCCAAAGCGCGATAAAGTCCCGCCGCCATATTTTTACGTCCGTGCGAACGTGGGCTTACGCTTGTTTGCACAGGGTTGCAACGTATTGAACCATGTGACAATAATCACATGACTCTCGGATAAATTCGGCAGGAGCCTGATATCGACGACGTTACGAATTTTTCTATTCTAGCCAGATACTGAAAAATAAAATGGTTTTTAATGACAATATTTTTATTGAAATAATACTTTCCCTTTTCTTTTCTGTTAGCCCATACCATACCTATTATGTTGACCCACTGCCAGCAGTGCAGTGTGCAGTCAAAAGGGGAGGCCTTTGTCCAGGCAAATGCCTCCCCTTTTGACTGCACTGACTGCGGTGGCCGGGAATCAACTTGCGATTCCAGACGCCCAGGGCATCTCCTGCGGCGGCTAGGGACATAAGGGCGCGAATTTTGACTCTCCCTCACGCGTTCCGCCTCCTCCTTCACGAACATTACTGCTTCGCAAAAGGAGGTGACGGCTTCCCAAGCCCTCTCGCTCCGTACCATGGCCTGGACCAGGGCCGGACGCGAGAGATCCCCACCGCTAATCGCCTTCACGAGGACACGGCGGTGCTCCGCTCAAGCCGGGCAGACCCCCACCGTATGCTTCACCGTGTCCTCCGGGCGATCCACACAATGGTGACACCGGGGCGTTTCCTCCCGCCTTATCTGGAATAGGAACCACCCGAAACAACCGTGTCCAGTGAGGACCTGCGTCAGGCGGAAGGTGAGGACGCCGTGGTGCCTCTCTAGCCACTCCTCAAAGAGGGGACTTATAGCCGCAATTGTGGCGTGCCCAGCGCTGGGTTGCGACAGTCGCACTCTCGAAGAGTACCACCTATAGTTAGGACTAGACACTTTCCCTATCTCCTTATTATCACTCTGCCACTGAGTGTACCGACCCTTTGAGCACAACAGTAGTACTATAATTATACTCCTAATCTACTTCCTATTAAGGATACTAAGAACTGGATATTGGACATAACTGAGCATGACTTCCTGAATAGAACCAACCAAAATCCAATTCATTCCAATTGAGTTAATTCATAAAGGAATTCCCAGTAATACCTCGGAGACTGGAAGTGTGCTCGAGTCACAAAGTGGTCCCCTATTACATGGAAATTGTATAACATAACTGGCAAAATGGATGTATAACTCTGCTCTATCTATTTTCTTCTTTTTCTGAAAATACAGGCGTGATGTAATTTTATGTTAACTTAAAGATAAATGCGAAGATACATCTCAAGCTCTTAGTTGTGAATAGGGAATTCATTCCCCGAAATTCTCACGAGTATCTTTAGACGTATTTGTGCACATTGGTGCTTCCGATCGCGTGTTCCTCCCCTTTGTGCAGGGTCTTTTCAAAGAATTTCCTTTGCTGAATTGCTTGCTAATGTATGTAATTATGTAGATCTTTATTAGCTTTTCTGTATGTGATATTATATTTTTAACTAATTGGTACCCTTAAAAAAATGAAACGTGCCAGTAGGTTCTGCCGTTCCGCTGTTTCATTCGGCTAATTGTTTTGGCTACAAATAGGTCGTATTCCCATAAAACCACTGTAGTGTTGCCCTACCACTACTCGCAAAGCATTAATTCCATAAAAGCTTTAATATCAATTCCATAAACTATTTCCACATAAATCCTAAGCAAGCAAACCATTTAAAATTATTAGTGCAATATATATACTGTCCAATACAATTTTTCGAGCAAAAACAAACGGCCATTTTTCACGTACGCGGCAAAAACATTCACAAATACAGGGTTATTTGAACGGGCGGGTTTGAAACCTGCGAGCGTGTCGCGGAATATTTTACAAGTCCAAACAGCTCGGGCAAAGTTCAGGGGGACTGGTATGTTCAACAGTTAGAAGTTCCACGGTTTAGTTTTGCGGTGAAGCCTTCGTTTGATAGCTGGGATTTGTGGAAGAATGTTATTGAAGCTTCGAAGGAGTGGTGTCATCGTTTAGCGCAAAATTGTTTTTATCTGACAGTAATCAAATAGTTACAATGATAAACGACATAGGTAGTTAAAATCTATATCTATACATATAAATCATAGCGAAGTCAAAACTGTACATTGAATTTTGATGTCTGGGACGATTCTAATGCGGAAAATATAATGTTTAGAATTTTTGTATGTTTGTCTGAATGTACCGTTCCGGCATCGCGCCAAAACTACCGAATAGATTTTGTTCAAATTTTGCATAGATATTTCCTATAAGTCTGGTCAGTCTTTAGGCAAATTATCACGCTATTTGCTATGGGGGATGAGCAATATTCCAATGTATTCGTATTTTTCTATAGTTTACCGCAAGTTGTAAAAAGATGAGCCAAACGGTTCGAATAGAGCAGATAGTTACAGATTTAACCTTTTAAATGATTATCGTCCCGCTATACCTTTAAGGAGCTATGCAGTCAGTTATGACATCATATAAGATCGGCTTTTTTAGTCAACTTTCAACAAAGCAAATAGCTAGTTCTACCGCGACGCCTGTCTTGCAAACCTATGTTCTATTCCCAACAATTGATATTTGTATGCGTCCTTTTTTAATTTTTTTTTATTTGTTTATATTATGAATATGATAGTTCGTAGAACATACACAGGTAAATAACCTCCTTACTAATAAACGTCGTATAGTGTCTGTATAGTTACACACCGATTTCTCTCTTTCAGTCATCAGTAATTTGACTTTCGAAAGAAGAAGACAAAGAGTTGTGTAACTATACAGACACTATACGACGTTTATTAGTAATACCCTATGTGTAAGGCCTCTTCTGTCATGTTTGGTTATAATAAAAATCCATTTCTATGGTTAGGTGACTGTTCATGAGAAATCCCGTGAGTTTCCGATCTACTGTTATAATATTATTTTAGTGATTGCTGTTCGTCAGGAATAATCTGTAAGAATGCATCAGTCAGTGTATCAGTGTTGTGCCATTATGCAGAAAAGCAGGCGTTTATTAATTTACAAAAAAAATACAAACTTCGCTAGCAATGGGATATTACTACTTAATTGACGTCTGCGGGTGTTGTCCTCGTGACGACCTGCTTCTCACACGGACAACTGTACGTCACGGTCACGTCGCTCAAGGTTGTGTGCTGCCGAACATCCTGGCCGTGCTACTGCCCAAGAAGACCGAGAAGAAGGCTTAAACGTGTCACCAGTCCTGACTCTCTTCATATTTTGGCTGCTGAGACCAAAACTACAAACTTAGAATACAGGAAAGTGTGGCTGTTATTTTAGTATATTCTGGTGTCTTACGACTTCCACGCGAAAGAAGCTGCGAGCCAAAGCTAGTAATCAATGAAGGGAGATTAAGAAAAGGAGTTCATTTAACTGACGCCAGTGGAAATGTTAAGAGCACACCCTAGAAGCACAGTTCAGAAGGAAAAAGGGCCAGCACACTAATTGCGTAACACACATCAATCAGATTTTGAATTATTTAGAAGGATATTGTTCTTTTTTTGTTTAAAAAAAAAACGTTTGCTCCGCAATAGGAATTTTTCCTGTATTGTGGGTGCGTTTGCAAACATTTAGACTCACATACACAAACAGCCAGACCAGGAACAACTACTTGTAGGTCATACAAATATTTGCTCCGTGCGGGAATCGAACCCGCGAGACGCGGCGCAGCAGTCAATCGCTTAACCACTGCGCCAACCGGGCCGTCACTAATCACTAATCCGTCACGATTGCTAAACCATTGCTTCATATGTTCGAAAAATGTGTCTGCTGTATAGTTACAGCTATAGTTGCTGCACAGCGGGCCTTATCAGAATACCAGCGCTGCGGTAATTATTTATTAAAATTTGCAGCAATATGCTGAGATAGGAGCCTTCTTGGCCTCGCACAAGTCTTTTTTTGATTTTTTCTTGTTTATTGTTGTTTTAATGTTAATTTTGTTATTTTTAAATGCTCTTTTATTTTTTGTTTTTTTACTGTGTGTATTGTCGTGTCCCAAATAATAGTACATTACTGCAGCGGCCAGCAAAAGAGGCATTGATGGACCAACGAAGCAGAGGCACACATACGTAAGTCCATCAATGCCTATTTGTGGCCAAGACTCGTATAATACTTTTCTCAAAATTCTTTGAGAAAAGTATTATACGCGTGGAAATTAAAATACAATTACTTTTCAAAATCAATGACGAACAACAATAATTTTTCCCGCGTTAATATGTTTATTTGTTTTTTTAAATAAACAGCTTTATATTTGCAAGCCAGTTCGAAATTTAAATAAAACCTTTGCTATGTTACCTCCTTGATTGCCATGTTTCGGACCAAAAGATCGTTCCATTTTTAAATTACACAATAGTTATGAGTTTACTATGTAATTTATTTCGCCGCTCCGCTACACCACGACCACGACAGATATGGATTTGCATACCACTTTTGCCGGCCGCTGCTTGCATGTATTTGGCCAGTACAGCAATTTCGATTTATCTCGAAGAAGGTTGTCAAAATAATGCTCAAATTCCCAAGCATGTTTGAGAAAAATATTTTTCTTTCTTTAATTCTAAATAACGCAACGAATGTTGTTGAACTGTCAAAATGAAAGCCATTCCTACTGTCAGTGTGTTACAAAATTACCCCGCGCTGGTGTCATTTTGCCATGCAGTGGGCAAAATGACACCAGCGCGGGGTAATTTTGCCCGATCATATTGCCCGGTCCATGTGTACCTACAACAAAAACTATGAACGTAAACGCGTTCTGATAAAGTTTCTGTCTTCACAAATAATTAAGTATTAAAAGAAACTAATTTCATGTGTCACTTTTTTATTTTCATTCATAATAAAATACATACTTAGTTCGTTCTTTGTACAATCTATTTATGTTCGAGCTAAGAAAATAAAAACAACAAAGTATCGTCTGCTTCTTCCCACGCTATTGTTACAGGCAATTGAAGCAACTTATTGGGGAGGGTTACTGAAGCGGCTAGCAAATATTACTTATTTCTTTTACCAATAAGTATACGGGAACGTGTAAGTAATTGAACTTTTCCACAGCAAAGAAATCGAGCAATAAACGATATTACAAAAGGATAAAAGTTATTTAACAACAAAAGACGATCAGAAACATCTAGGATATAGTCTCTCTTTCTGTGTTTAGCTGAAAGTTCACTAGAAGACCGTCGTTGTCAGCCGAGTTATCTATCTTCAATGCTGTCTCTGCCACTATAATGTGTACTGTGGCGACACTTTAAAGTCTTTCTTGAACAAAGACTTCAAGAACGACTAAAAGTAATTGTACAGGATTTTTTGTAATTCGACGTATATCCGTCAGAAGCTGATAGGGGCGCTGAAATGCAACAAATAAACCCCCTATATGTATGGCAAAAATTCAATAGTTTTCGAGATATTTGAATTTTAAGGGCTGTTTGTTATTTACCAAAAATTTGACATTTAATTACAAATAAAATAAAATAAACTACATATCGAATGGGTACCACTAAGAAATGATATTGTAGCTGCACTTCAATTAAGCTATGAACATAATTCAAAGTACTTAATTAGCGATTTAAGAATGATATCTGACCAATATTTTCAGTTCACGCTTCAATAGTTATTTGTTATACAAGAGTGCAAAGTTGCTTTTTAACCGCGTGTTCAATTTTGATGACCGAGCAAGCGAAGGATTCTAAAATTGAATCACGAGCGCAGCGAGTGATTCAAAATTAGAATCCTGAGCGTTAGCGAGGGAATCAAAAGAGCACGAGGTGAAAAATCTTTGCACTCGAGTGCAACACGTAACTTTTCATTCCACCTCAGCGAGGAAATGACTAAATGCAAAAAAAAAAACGTTTACAATCACAAGATAGGTACACTTTTATTTCAGTTTAGGTATTAATTACTACATTATGACAGGTAAGTATTACAGAATAATCTTTAAATTATAACAAAATAATACTAAGGTATAATTAAGAAAATTTTAAAGTAACGTTGCTACAGTTATTTAAATTGAGTGTAATATTTTTGTTTGGTACTGTAATATTGGTGTTAGTCACTTGTGTACTGTTTTTCGGTAAACTATCTGTCATACTTAATAGTTGTACCGATTCATCGGATTCCCTTGGCGTGAATGTTGGAGAGAGAGGGAGATGGTTAGGTGTTTCATAACGGCTTATTTTTGATGTAGAAGGGCCAGTCCAAGGATCCGATTGAGGCTCTTTCAGTGTAATGGCTCCTACGATGCCTTCACATATTTTAGACTTATTTTGGATGGAATCCTCTATGTATCCCTCTACAACTGCATTGGACTTCCAGCCTCCGTGGCGCTTAAGGGACAGGAGATCAGCTCCGGAATCAGCCAAAAGTGTGGCTGAAGTTCGTCGGAAACAATGACCCGTGTACAACAGGGGTTCTGGAAGTTCAAGAAATGTTGCTATTTCTCGTGGGATACTGCCAATTTTATTAGTACCCATAGGCTGTCTAACACACTTTCCATTGCGATACTGTAGAAAAAATCGATTGATTGGAGTGTTAGGCGGGCGTAAGGCTTGATATTTCTCAACAATCGTTACGTATTCCTTGCGAATGACGAAGTTGCGGTCTCTTTTTGTCTTTGTATTAGGTAAATTAATTAATAGTAAGTCATCTGAATGTTTCTCAATGTTTTTGACATTAAGTTGTGTTAGTTCATTAGTTCGACATGCTCCGTTTATTCCAATAATAAGAACAACCTGTAACGTAAAGAGTATTGTAGTAGATAAATGAATAAAATTGATATGAACGCATAATTATGCCTATCAACATCTACTAAGTATACTATTTAATTGAGATTAATATACTTAAGTAGATACTGAATGTGCAACTGACTTACTTTTGCCGCCAAATATACGGAATCGGGTGCTTCGTTAAGAAACTTTTCAATATCAGATACTGTGAAAACCTTCGATTTTTTTGGTTGATGACCAGATGAGGCTCTTTTTAAAAATGCCA
Source organism: Brachylomia viminalis (assembly GCA_937001585.2). Lineage (NCBI taxonomy): Eukaryota > Metazoa > Arthropoda > Insecta > Lepidoptera > Noctuidae > Brachylomia > Brachylomia viminalis. Next base: position 21,887,484 of record OW443299.2, read on the forward strand.
CTAATTTAGGATAGGTATCGATATGTTTGTCTTTTTTCATCTTTATTGTTGCTTTTAGCATCGAATACGTACTCCATAGAGTGCTTGCTTTCTTGTTCTCGGATAATTCTATAAAATATGCCAGCAAAACGTTTTCTGAGAAAGTTTTGGCTCCTTTTGCTAGTCGCCACGTGTTGAACATATCGTACTGTTTTAAATACTTCTCGCGTGATTGTTGAGGGAGAAAGCTCATTTGCGCATTATTAACAGTTTCAGTCAATTCTGTTGGCGTCAAGCAAACTTCCTCGTCGCTAGAATCACTCATTTTAGTTTTTTCACTTGTTTTCAAGTTTCTTGTTTTTAATATAAGGTTTAACAATGACGTGAAAAAATGCCGCGTAAAGAACCGCGTACAAAGCAAATTGAAAAAAGAACACCAAGAAGGTTCCGAGTCTGAGTTTTTAACAAATTAAAAAAAAGTTGTATGATATATTCGGCACCATAGAGGTAGCAGTAAATAGGTTTAATGTTTTTTTTAATTCACAAACTTAGTGCACACGATGTTCTAAATTCAATTTACTTTATCCTCTAGAGAATAAAAACGGCTTTTCCACTCAGATATTGAAGATTAAAAATACTCTTTCCGAGATGGTGGGATGAAAAAAATGTTGTCCCTAAAAAAAAATCTGCTCTTGACGGATAAACGTCGAATTACAAGTAACCCTGTATAAGTACAGTGAAATGGTTACTTGAGATATCACTTGGTTAAAAGAAGCCTTTAATCCGGATGATGCGGCAAAATATCTAGCAAAAAGTATTGTGAAACAAAAAAAATAAAAACAAAAAACAAACTAAACATGAAGTTTTGTGTGTGTGTGTGTGTATATGTGTTGGACCTTTGTCTACATGAAGGACAAGCTATTATATACGTACCTATGTTATTCTTTATAAGACAATACCATGATTCACTAGTTAAAAAACACCTACATGGAGTTACTTACTTAATTTAATTCATCTGATTAGTGTTAACGAGTCTACGTACGACGTCGTTTACGCTACCTAAGTATTTAAGTAAGATACATTGTTGGCGCTTTGTAGCGCGCAATTTAACATGTATAGTTGGATTCATCGACATGGTGCCAATTATATATTGTCACAAACTAAAAATCACCAAAATTTTATTTATTCCTGTTAAGCGACGATTTCCCATTCTGAAATTGAATAAAGTGACACAACTTAACTATCTTTTAGTTTGACAGCACTAAGATGGCACTGAGATAATAATTTATTGAAAATGGCAATTTTGCTATTTTGAATTTGACGTTTTTCATCTAAAATTTTGATTGTCTAACTAAATCTGACTATTTTTAATCGCGATTACAAAGGTGTGGAATAAAATTTGTTGTCATGAACTAAAATTCACAGCAGCACCTCGACTTCAGATGCAAAAACAGTGCTGTATCTTTTTTTTTTCTTTTGCTTAAGTATATCTCGAAAACGGAGTGTCCTATCGTAAAAATTATGAAAATTTCGACTTTAATACTCATATTACCTCTAATACTCAACATGTAGGTAATATTTTTTTTTATTTTCCATACATTAACTGAAAAATTCCATACGAAACATGTCGAGGCTGCCAATCATGCGCATCTCCGGCTCTAAAAAAAAAGCACGTGGGATGGCAAACAAGTAGGTACCACGTGGAGTCGCAATTGCCAAATTAGATTTTAGGTGTGTCAATTTTTTTTTGAATTTAGAGATTTTATTTTGCAGAATAGCTAAGATTCTCATAGCCAAAAGTAAGGAATTTTAGTGATAGTTTAGTTCGGTGTACAAGAGAATCGGCAGCGATAACCAAAATCAATCTTATTTAATTAACGCCACCAAAATCCGCATGCATATTGCCGCATCAAAATTCAATTGTACTCATTCGACATGAAACGCGACTCAATCCATATCAATTGAAATTAATTATTTGGTCTAACACACAGTGTGCTAGTTACAGTAAAATGTGGACAAAATTATGACTATAAAAAATTGTATTTTCGATTTTGGTTTTGTTTTCAAATATGCTTACGTGGGGTAAAGTATTGTTGGTTGTTGTGTGTTGAACTGTAGAACCAGTGTCTATTTCATGCTGTCTTGACAATGAGTGGGGTTGACACACTGATATTGTTTATTTGACAGCATTATGTACAGGCATGCATGGTATTTACCGTGTTATGTAAGTACTGCCAACAATGCCACAGTGCCTAAAGACGAAAGTCTTCAACGTCCTATCAGTTTTGACTTACGGAGCCGAAACGTCGACACTCACTGTTAGACTGGTCCATAAGTTTAAAGTCGCTCAGCGAGCTATGGAGAGAGCTTTGGTTGGAGTCTCTCTGAAGTATAAAATCTGTAACGAGGTAATCGACATAGCCCAAAGACTAAACAAGCTAAAGTGGCAATGGGCTGGTCACATCTCTCGTAGAACCGACAATCGTTGGGGGGAAAACGAGTTTTAGAGTGGAAACCGCGTTCAGGCAAACGTAGTGTGGGACGCCCGCCGGCCAGGTGACGACTTGCGAAAGGCGGCTGGCAGAGACCGGATGAGGAGAGCCGAATATCGGGCTCAGTGGCGTTCTCTAGGAGAGGCCTACGTCCAGCAGTGGACGAATATAGGCTGATGATGATGATGATGTACTGCCAACAGATAGGAATAAAGATGCATCGTCTCTATTATGTTTATTAACCCTTAGATTATTGATGATCATACATAATCAGCCTATAATGTTCCCACTGCTGGGACACAGGCCACCTCTCGGTGAGGGGGAGTGGGCCGTAATCCACCACGCGGGCCCAGTGCAGGATGGTGGATGTCACGTGTCTCCGAATTTTTGGTTTTGAGAGAAGTGGTGATGAAATAATGTTCACAAAGTAAAGCGCCTGTCACGGTTCGAACCTACGACCTAGAACTCGTAAGTCGCGGCCGTTACCACTGGGTTATCACTGCTGCTGATTATAGATTGTAAGGATATAAATATATGAGACTAAACATATCTGCAGACGTATAAAAAAAGGTCTATTCTTTCATCTAAGTATTCATTATTATTGTTCATCTATAAACAAACTATTCATACAAATAAATCAAATTGAAGTGTCTGTTGGTAATGTCAAAATAACAGCTTTTTACTAAATGCATATGAAAGTACGGTACTTATAACAAAAAAAAAACAGAATTTTTTTATTCTTTCTGTCTGTCTTTAGTTGTAGTTTGTTCCGGCTAATCTCCGAAACGGCTAAGATGATTTTGATGAAAATTGTTATTACTTCAAACCCTGGACAAGGATAAATGCTTTTTATCGACATACCACGCGGGTGAAAGCTAGTTATTATTTTTATTATTATAAAATAAAATCTATAGTGCCATATACTTACATTATTTTCACAAAAACGCTCCTCATTTTATTGTTAAACAAATCGTACAGACATTCAACTAAAATAGATACCTACTTAATCATGTGCGCAACTATCAAACGAGATTTATTAAAAAAAAATGAATACAAAACTTATAAGAAGCACAGACTTATTTTCATCTAACGTTGTCATTTCAAATGAGCAACAAAAGCGAATGCCTCAATTGACGTGAGTGAAATTGTGAATTGGAATCCATTCCCGAGCCAACGAAGTGAACCCAGTCGTAGAACAAACGTATTTAGCATTACTGAAGAGCTTTACAAACATTTTACTGAAGGAAAACAAGATGTTTTGTTTTCTTTATAAAATCTTAATTCAGAAGCTGTCAACAACCGATTAGACGTTGTCTTTTGTATGGTTGAATAATTAAAAGGAAAATATTTATTTATTACCAATGAGTTATTAATTATTAAAACAATACACACATAACATCAAGCTTGTAATCCCAGAAGGGTGAGCAGAGGTGTCCCTATATATAGGTACACCTCTGCTCACCCTTACACCCACAATTCGAAATAATTATTATTTTAGGTAATTTTTACTTTATGCACAAGTACGAATTACCGTACCAACCCATAGGAAGAAGGCGTGAGTTTAGTATGTATGAAAAGATATCAGAGTTTTATGAAAGTCAGTCCTAAAAATACTAAAAAGTCAAGGAACTGCGACTAATTCGTCATTAGAAGCCACACCAAACGCTTATTGTGACTGCAAATAAGCCATTCTGCATTATATGTAAACGGTTTTGTTAAACGTAGCGCAATTGCAATCCAGCTGAACGTTGTTCAGTTGTTTGACAAAACGGAGCTGTTTTGTAAAACAACTAGCGGTTTTGTAAAACAGCGGTTTCACACAACATCACGCCTGTATTCTTCTAAGGGTTAGTTAGAGGTGTACCTATATATAGTATACCCTGATTTCGCCAGTTACGTTTGAGTTCCATCTAATAGGGGGCGAGCCTTTTGCCTATTGCCTTCATTTTGTTTACTTTAATTAAATAATTTAGACATGGTAAGTTTAAAATATTACCTACAACTTGGTTGCACAACTAATTGCCAGAAGTAAATACCGTTAGGACATCAAATAATTTATGATAGTTAAGCTCCCTTTAAGATAAGCTTTGACCTGCAGCAAGAGGATTTAGATAACTAATCCGCACGTCAAACGTGGCTTCACTGTGGTTCTACCCGGTGATAATATGTATCTAAGATAAAGCTCTCAAAGGACGTATCAAGAAATGTGTGATTAGCATAATGCTGAGCCTGACTTTAATTTAACGCATACACAATCTACTAAAAATGTATTTTTTATTGATTTACGTGACATAACTTATGATATTTTTGATGATATTTAAAGAGAAAAGTGACTGTGAATGTGAGTACCATGCAGGCTACATTGAATACATGACTTTATAGCTATTTGGCGGTTTTGAGTATTTTATATTATGGCCTACGCAAATGTCCTGCAGGTCTGGTAGCGTCGTGTGACGGGTCGTTGAGCTCCCTAAAATAGGATTGATTTACACGATGACTGATGCATGCATGCAGTCTGTTGGGATAGGTCAACTCAAAGCTGCAATCGCTCTTTTTTCAAAAGGCCCTTCTAGACATGGACCTGCGTTAAAATCCTAATAATATAATGTTTGGACTTTAAAAGAGGCCATGACCTCTGAGTTTGTTTCGGCATTTCTTCTCAGGGATCAGTCAGCTAGGGAATGCCGGCGCAATCTAGTTTTAAAATATTGACCAACAAAATATTGACGTGTAAAAGTGTCTTACAAGATCTACTTACAGAAATAAACATTTAATTTAATTACTTAGTTAAAATCATAAATGCATTCACTGACAGACATCGCCAGTCTATATTGCTGTAATGAAATTTTGCACAAGAGCTCCTTACCTATCGGAGGTGAGCACTAAGGAAGGATTTTTGCCAATAATGAATATTTGCACAATAGTTCCTTACCTATCGCAGGTGAGCACTAAGGAAGGATTTTTGCAAATAATGAAATTTTGCACAAGAGCTCCTTACCTATCGGAGGTGAGCACTAAGGAAGGATTTTTGCAATTAATGAATATTTGCACAATAGTTCCTTACCTATCGGAGGTGAGCACTCTAAGGCTAAGCGCGCACTACGAATTTTAATCGTTGCGGATAATAATCGCAAATCTGTGAACAATACCAATGTACTAGAGTCCGCACACTGCCGGTAAAAAATCGTTTGAGAATTCGCTTGAAAAAATATTTTCGTTTGCTATTTTATTACGCAGTTTAAAAATAGTAGTGCGCGCTTAGCCTTAGGAAGGATTTTTGCAAATAATGTAATTTTGCACAAGAGCTCCTTAGCTGTCGGAGGTGAGCACTAAGGAAGGATTTTTGCAAATAATGAAATTTTGCACAAGAGCTCCTTACCTTTTGGAGGTGAGCAATATGGAAGGATTTTTGCAAATTCGTCCCCTGGAGGACAGTTTGTATGGAAGCTCGTCATTTATGTGGATGGAAAATCCCAACGAGCGCACGGCTTGATATTTAACTAAATAAGAACGAGACGGACTAAGACAGCGCGGTTGGCGCAGTGGTTAAGCGATTGACTGCTGCTTGTTGCTGCGCTGCGTGTCGCGGATTCGATTCGCGCACGGAACAATTTTTTGTATGACCTACAAGTTGTTGCTCCGGGTCTGGCTGTTTGTGTATGCGACTTTAAGTTTGAAAACGCACCCACAATACAGGAGACATTCTAAGAGAGGGGCAAAGTGTAAAAAAATAAAATTGGAGATTTCTTAACTTGGCTTAATAAAAATGGGAAGCGGAGCGCCTCGCTACTAAGTCGCTTCCGACGCGACGCAGCACTAACAGTATCCTGAGCATATTGTCCGAGCGATGGGACTCGGTGTTGTTGGAGAGTTGGAGGCACCTGCATGCCAGTTCGTCACCATTTATTAGGTGATTATTGTTTTATAATTTAATGTAATGGATTGAATTTTAACCATAACTAATTGTACTTTAACTTATTTTATTTTTTAATGCAATGGTTTTGATGTATAATGAATCATTATGTATTATGTCTATGTAATTTGTAGTGTTTAATTTTAGAATAATAATTTCCTAAAATAAATGAATATTTAATTTAATTTAATGTAAGTCCGTCCCTCCTTATATGCTAAACATCAATACACCAAAACACAGTTTCACTAAAAATATTAATCTACCCTCTAAATTGTATTTTCCCATTAGAGTCAGCTCAGTGGTTCGAGCACATGCATTGTTGTGGCATATCGCAACTTTTTGTCGCCATAGACACGGTGCGACCCTCTGTGCAGCGAACTAATCGATTTCCATTTTCATTATTTATGACATGCGACCTTAGGGAGAGAAAAACTTAAAATATATTTTGGGGGTTTATCTGATTTGTTTGATTTGTGTTCGAGAGTGTGAAATGGGAAAATATTTATGTATTTTTCAGGGATGTCAAGTTTGTTTTTATGTCTTTTGAGAAAATAGTTCATAAGAATATTATTCTCCTCTCGTATCTCTCACGCTGTGGTAAAAATACCGAGAGTTAGGTTAAAAGAGAGACACACTTTATGGGAGTGAAGTATTCATAAAACCGGCCAAATGCTAGTCGGACTCGCACCTCGCACACGATGCGTTCTGTACCACCGTACAGTAATTTTAACACTACATTTTCTTTTAAACTCGTTTCTTGTATAGGAACCCGTTTCAATTTTTAACTTAATTTAATTTTTATTATTTGTTGTATAGCGGCAATAGAATTACAAACTCTGTGCAAAGTTCAACTGTCTACCTATTACGTACGGTTATTGAGACACAGGCCGCTGACAGGCAGACAGACGGACGGACGGACGGACAGCAGAGCCTTAGTAATAGGGTTCGCATCCTTTGGGTACGGAACCCTAAACTCGAAAATGTTTAGTCTGGGACCAACCTTGAAACATGAAAAAGAAATCAGCTGTTCCCTACAAAATGCAACCTACGCTATCAAAATGTAGGGAACAGCAGATTATTTTTCAGCAATCAGCTTTGTGCGCAGGACGAATATTTATCTAGTTATCATCACTCGAAGATGCTATTCTAATGCATCCTTTAGGCTGACTTTGCCCATTATTCTACCAACACTGGCTGTAAAAGACATGCCAAAATGTCATCCAGACTATTTGATTAAAACCAACAAACTCCCAGATCAACCCTAGCTCACTCATTACAATATCCATTGCATATCCCACCCACAATTAGAATTTGTTTATACAAACAAAATGGAAACACGTTTTCAGAATTGCATCGAGTTTCAATAACACCCACGTAGTTCCAGTGTGCAGTGTGGTGTCAAAACAAAGGAATATGAGGTGATTGTCATTGTACCGCGAAGTGTTTGTTTCAAATTGTGCTGTAAGCGTCCGATAGATGATACTTTTCCTACACTAGGTGCTGCATCTGGTTATGCTTGTGTTTGTTGTGTCTTTAGTTTGTAGGTATGATGATAGCAATTGACGGACCTGTGATTTTGGATTTATTAATGTCTAATTATTCATTAAAAAATAAAAAAGTTAGTAAATAAAAATATTGTTTTATTCACAAAAACATAAACTGTGACAATAACGTATACAGAATGGTAAATAAACTTAAGTACAAATTATAAAGATTGGGTATAAAGGTAGGTAGTGAAGTCGAAAGTCCAATAAGAATAGGTACCCTGCCCCCCAAACTAGGAAAATCCTGTATCTTGGTCGGCAGTGTCTTCGTAACACTAAGGTCGAGCGATTTATGTGAGCATACAAGTTCTTTTTTTTTTTTTAATTTAGAGATTGTTAAATATAAGTAAGTTTACGTATGAAATAAGCTAAAGATAACTGTTATAAACGCAGACACTTTTTTATCCAAAATCCAATGTATTTTCTATTTATGACGCTGACGTTATAAAAATATCACGTATTCCTCAAAATTAATAAACAACCAACTACTTCGTTACGCCTAGCAATAAACATAGAACAATATGTATTGTGTCCACATCTCCCGACGGGCGGCTCATGGTGCACTAATAGAATGCACAAACGTGCACTCTTCCTATCCCACATACATTGACGGTCCATTTGTATTCTAGTGTGGTTCGTGGTGAACTAATCAAGCGGTGCATCCTATCCTCCCCGCCCGGAGGCCTAAGGCCTGGAGGCCTCTGTCGCATATTAAAGGGGATGAGACAGGCCTCGGCCTAAACAGGCGCGGAAGCGGCTGTACAATGTGTTGAATTTTTAATACTGCTTGCATAGTTTTAAAATTAAAGAGTATCGAATTTGTGGTTGTTTGTGGATGTGGAAATAGAGGGAATTTGTTTTGTAATAATTTATGGGTGGGGTGTTGAATATTTCAGACCTGAGATAGCCTAGGGATTGAGTTAGTTGAGACACATGTTGAATCAATGTCTAACCTCGTTTTCGAAACATAATAAATGGGTTTGTAGCGGTATCTACATCGCCACAAGCGAGCTGCGCGTCATACTGACGTCACGCAAATCCTGCATCGCGCAAGCAAGGTTTACCGTGCGATTAGCATACATATATACAACTTCCCGACATCAACCATCGGGCAGTTGCCCACCAGACACGACACCCGTCTGGTCGGAGGATGCTCCCTTTTCTATGGAGGTATGAGTGAACTTTACACCCTGTTCCTCGTGCCTCCATGTGTTAAAGACCTTGAACAGTTTGAATTATTTATTATAAAACACGATTTCGGGGGAAACACTTTAAATCATAGGTCACATACATAATCCGCCTATAATGTTCCCACTGCTGGGAACCAGGCCTCCTCTCGGTTAGAGGGAGTGGGTCGTAATCCACCACGCGGGCGCAGTGCGGGTTGGTAGATGTCACATGTCTTCGAATTTTTGGTTCTAGGACATGTCGGTTTCCTCACGATGTTTTCCTTCACTGTTTTGAGAGCAGTGGTGATGAAATAATTTACATAAAGGTCACTAATTTTAAATCAAATGTAACCAACAACGCTGTAAAATCAAGTTCCTCTGGTGCTAGGTGTTCCAGTCAACCAGCCAAAACCGATTGACATATCAGACTTTCAGACACCGAAGATTTACTCTAGCCGAATTACTGACTCTTCTAAGTCCCTCTTAGAATAGAATAGAATATAAAACTCCTTATTATGTACAACATAAAAATTACAGATATAAATGTAGAAATTTTACATAGGGTGACACAATGGGCGGTCTTTTCGCTTTTAAATCGCTATTTTACAGACAACCTTTACCCGCCCGCTCTCTTACCCGCCCCGCTACATCTCAAGACACACCCTTACAAACGCAGGCATCCGCTGCCGGCGCCGGCGCGCGGCGACACAAATGTCGACAACATCTTGTCGCGGCCTTGTCACTGGACATTGCTGAAGGCCTTACAATGTAATAATATCACATCACACTACGAGAATTGATAAATGTTGCATTCGTTACGGCCGCGGCATACTGATTTGAAAAAGTTTTTATTGGGTCCAAGCGAAGCGACTATAGATTCATCTAGATCTTTTTGCAATGACAAGTGGTATATTAAGAGGTTGACTTCTGGTCTGTTAAGTCGGATTTCTTTATTTGTTCAAATGAACACTGTCTTCGTTGTTTATCTTCTCAGAATTAAAAAAGGCCTCTTGAGGTGACTACGTATGGACTTCTATGTATGCCTTTAAAAAAGTACACGGAAAATATACCCTCATTCCCACAAAGAATCATTTTTAGAAGTTACGATTGGTAAACAAAACGATACAGGTAATAACAGGTGGCATTCATTTTAATTATTTTAAAGATGTAAATTATTTTATTAGGTTAATGAATTTAAAGAGGATTGCGATTTAACTAAGGAAATTCTTTTAGGTACTTACAATTTAATTTTATGCACTACTTAAGTTATTTATTTTAGTTACAATAGTTTTGTTGTGGCATGTATTTTAATATTTGGTTACTAACATCGTTTTTAAGTATTCTAACATAAATATGGATCGCCGTTTCTGAATAAAATAAATTAATTAAATAAATCACTGGGTTTTAGACAAACGGTGAACTAAGCTGAAGCTGCTAAAAAAGGTTTTAGACACGTTTTATAACGTTAAAACTTATTAATACGTAGTCAAATAATATTCAGAACAGAATGTGGGCTGAACCCCGACCCTACTAACACATTCAGCGTCGAAAGGAATAATAGATGAGATGATCTCTCCACAACTTACTCCACAAAATAGGTTAGTCATAGTACTAGATGTAGAGCATCTAGTACTATGACTAACCTATTTTGTGGAGTAAGTTTTGTCAGAATAGTTATTGGAAAAACCGGCCAAATGCGTGTTGAAATTCATCCCAACTACGGAACCCTTCATTGTGCGTGACAAAGAAGAGTTCCGCTATTGCGACTAAGGAATTTATCCCAACAACAAACTTAACATTGTAGTTGAAAAACATGTTCTTCCAAACATTCCAACTGCAAATGTAAGTTGGTCGACTATTACTCTTAAATTTGTAAAGTCTACTTAGCAAGATAGCAGAGATTCTAGAGAGAGTACTACCCCATGGTGTACCCCATATGTGAAAAATTCACACACCATTCACACACATATCTGAAACAACCACTTAGCTGGCAACTTGACTCTAACAAAAATTAGCACTTTAAAGCTTAATATTTCACAAACGGATCCCTTAATTGAAATATTGTTTCCATAAACCCGCCATATTTTTAAGACTTATCCAACGACACCCCACCACACCTTGGGGTAGAAAATATTTTATTAATGATTTTATTTTACCGCTTTGTTGGCGTGACTAATATTATGGTATATCCAAGACAAATTACAGCTTTCTAGTACTAAGAATCTCTGAGCTAAACTGCGGACAGACGGACGGACGGACATGACATGGCGAAACTATAACGCTTCCTTGTTGACTACGGAACCCTAAAAGTCTGACGCAAAGTGTTGTGAGGGTTTTCTATTAGTTTATTTTTAGTAGCAGCATGGAGTTTGGATACTCGGTCAATGGCTGAGCATAGGTACTATCGAGGAAGTTCATATCTAAGCAGTTTTAGAACAAAATCCCGTGAACACGATGACCGCATCTGTTTTACGTTAGTTACTGTTAGCGCCCGAGCGCTACAGGGAAAAATAGTCCTAAAGGTGCATAGATATGAACTTCCTCGATAGTACATGGCTCACCCTTTCTCTTATGGAACTTACCACAATACTACCGAAATCGCATGTGCGACAAAGCCCATACCTTTAGAAAAAAATAAAATTGAGTGTGCACACACACCTCTGCCTACCCCCTATTAGAAAATATACATGTAAAAACTGCCCATTGACAGTTTCCTTCACGTACAAAAGTTATATTTCTTTTATTTTCTAGGTAGTTAAAACTAGTATTTATTATTGCTCAAGAAGATACCTAAGGCTATAAATCGATCTCCATAAATCTCTTAGCAAAAGTTTCCATCTTATCAGTTCTAAACGAAAGTTCTAAACTCCTGGAATTAGAATCGATTGCATCAAACTCTGCTTAACTTCTACGACGTACACAGGAAACTTTGGCAGCCGATAATTGTTTAATTTACATACTTATCAAGTAAAGATAAGCGCTGGAGGATATAAAATTGTGGAAAGTTTGAAAGTGATCCTGTGTTCTGCAGAAGATCCATTCCACATCAATGATTCAAAATATTGCATGTCCGGCTTTACTTACGAGTATTCTAAAGCAAAAAGTTAAACAATCGATAAAAGAAAAGTAACACTTTTTAGGTAACGTTCTAGTCAATCTCTGGTTTCTGGAATCCTTCTTAATCTGATCGGCAAATCTACATTAAGGTACCAACAGGTTACAACAACCTAAATCACATGCCCATTTGTAAATATGATAGTTGCCAACAGATTTACTGTTTCGAAGAAACCGCGGATCACCATTTCTAACAGAATATTTTAGTAAAAAGCAACTACACTTCGAAAGCGGATTTAATTATAGAATTACGAGGGAAAACTCCATCAACATAAAATAGCACCTATCCTTCTACTATTTCAGAAATAGCCTAGCTCGAGCTTGCCCTAAGTTATGACCCTAAATGATTAAGTTAAAATCAGAGATAAAATAAAATAAGGTGAATTCAAATAGCCTTCGCTAGTAGCACCTCTTAATCCTGGGCAGTCAGCTAACGAGAATGGCCCATGTCTTAATCAAAATCGTCAGTACATTTTTTTTTATTTAGGTATTGCTCACTAAATAATTACTCAAACGCAAGGTAGGACGCCCTCGGACTAGGTGGAGCGACCATCTTCATAGAGTGGTTGTTTGTGAGTGGCTGAAAAGCTGTTTGAAAGTAGCCTAGGATGGAGTCAAATAGCGTACGATTGGAAGGACCTATGTCCTGATAATAAGAAGAAACTGCACAACTAACTAATCTGCATGGTCCTCACATGATCTGAAAGTCTCCACTTTAAAAGGGACTGTTGGTGCCCTCTGAGTTTGTTTCGGTGTTACTGCTCAGAGTAATCGGTAAGGAAACACTAGTTTTATAAAATTATTGTTTCTTTTGATGTATTAAGAGCGTTTCCTTATGAGTGGCAACGTCGCAATTTAGTGTCATATTTCGTGGTTTTCAATTTTTATCATTAATTAATCGGAGCTATATTTTAAAAATCTGTTTAATTAACTTTTTAGAATTACGTGAAAGTGTTTAAAAAGTAAGTAACCGTAATGCTTACTGTTATTTTACAATGAAAATAACGCCCTGCAAGTTTCCAATGTATTATTTGCATATAAATAGAACTGTAAACGCAACGATTTCTTACCTTTTACACAGTTTTCACATAATTCTAAAAAGTTAATTAAACAGATTTTTAAAATATAGCTCCGATTAAATGATAAAAATTGAAAACCACGAAATATGACACTAAATTGCGACGTTGCCACTCATAAGGTATAAACTCTCTTAAAGTGTTTACAAAAAACACACGGAAAAAAATATGTGTGGTGTTAGTAAAATTAATAGAATAGACAAAGTTGCGAAATATTTAATAACATAAATTACGAAATCCGAATGTTCCACACACTTCTGCCTACTCCTTCGTGGAATATAGGAGTGAGGTTTTGTTGTTTTATGTTTAATATTACATAAGTCGGCAATTGTTATGTTTTACCTCCTTTATTGTGACGAAAAATAGAAAACAAACATCATAAATCAAACTAACAGATGATTTTTTTTCAGGAGACCCCATTTATTTAAGACTTGAAACAAACGGTTCGTTAATTTTTAGCACGTTACGAAAATGAAGTGCCTTTGGATCAAAAAAAAAAAAAATATTGTGGACGGAGTCTATAGTCGGTTGCCCATCGTTATTTACTATCATTTCATCAAAATGACATCTTTATCAGACGATAGGTATACCTTGCCTTCTGCCCTTCCTTCATGATACAAAATTTCGGACCAGGTATGAATAATATAAAAGCAATTCAGCTAGCCTCAAAACACGGGTGCGCCTGTAGTTACAAATAATACTGCTACCGCCTACCGCCTTCGCTTACCGGTGCTAGTAAATAGGACACTGCTAATGGGATTATAATCGATTCTATAAATAAGAATCTTAATACTTTCTATATTTGTGCTTGCGCTAAATTGAATGGGTTGTATTTGCACTAAACCCGGGATATTTAATCAATGTTGTAACGACTTGCATTAATGGATATAAAAAGCATATTCTAGCCATCTACTCTGTTTTGTTAATTTTACGCAGATATGGAATGTGTTGAAATAGTCTAAACTGAACATACTTTTAGAAATATAAAACATTTATCCAAAATAAAACAACTGACTTCCAAAAAAATCACGACTCATTGAAAAGTAACTTTTATTTTTGTCTTTTGTTTTTCCCTTTTTAGTTGTGGTACCTACCCCTCAATAATTCTTATACCTACCAATACTTGCTATGTAAATAGTGACAGGGACTAAATTCGCATTATTGAAGCTAACTCAAAAACTATCCAAGGAAAGTTAATAAAATGTATATGGGAACACCGCGCGAGCTTTCTCTACCTATTACTAACTATTATTTATAACTAATTATTAAAATCGGTTAAAAATTTATAAAAATATCTATGAACATATTTTACATAAAAATACGTACAGGCGAATATAGACACTTGTCCTTTTTTGCAGTCTGATAATGATACGAGCTCTATCTTCTACCTGCACACATTTCTCAAATAAACAGGGTAATCAATCAAACCGTCTACAAGAGTTTACTCCCAGTAAAGCACTCTCAAATTCCGACACAGAATACACTTATATCATACAGGCACTGTCTTCTGAGATACAGGAACAGAATACAGTTCAGGAGGCAAATCTCTTTTGTGTTGTAACAATGGTGTTGTCTATCGTCTAGAATATATCAAAAGTGCACATTATATAAAATAATCCAACAACGGAACTGAGTATTACAGCTGACCCAGACCGTTCGAGCACTTTATTGCAATATGTACAGCAATAAAGCGGAGCTCACTGCAATATATAAATTTGAAAAGGCTGTGAATATTGAACTATAGATAAAGAACGGGATGAGTTCGCGTAACCGACTAGATCCATCTATCTTACTCGACAGTGAAGTTTTTTCATTGCTGCGCCCTGGCTGCACCATACAATGTCATAATAATAGTCGTCGTGACAGATTATCAATCATTGTTCTCATTTTCATTCCCTGACAGTGACACCAACTGCATGCACCACAACATGTCACATAAAGATAGGAAATTTCAAAAAAAGATTGCCGAATGAATGTCATTTTAGTGCGGAATGCTTCGATCTACACTATGATCGAAGGCGGAATGAGTAAAACTATACCCAAGTCCCAACTATCATCTACGCGTAAGAAATGGAAATGGAAGAACATTACGAAATCCTACTACACTTGCGGTTAAAGAATACGGGTCAGTACGAAAAACTAAAATTACTTTTAAAATAATAGAGCGGCATGAATCAAACTGTATGTTGAAGATACGAATAATTTACCAGTTAATAAAACAACACCAAATGTTGGACACATCATTGGTTTTTTTGTCAAAATTACATAAAAACAAGGAGCCTTTACGGGTCTCCAGAAGTTGATTTGTTACTTCAACTGCCGTAAGGTGCCGATTTCGGAGCATGGTCCTAACAATAAATCGACCTCTCGAGTCGTAGTTCATCTCCTGCCGGTTCCTGGTCTTCTTATGTTCTGCCCAGTTTCTCGGAAACGTTGGACGAGTCGCTGCACTGTAGAAAGTGACACGCCTATTGTTCTTGCTGTAATTCGTTGACTTCTGCCTTCTTCTAACATAGTGACGATAAATGTACATTCTTCTGGTGTTAGTGACATTATAGTAATTCAATAATTATAGTGAAAGACGACAATGACCACCGTTTAGCATTTTGATTTGACAGATTGAAAACAAAAGTGAGAAAACAAGCAAAAGTAAAATAGCGGCGAATCGAATTTATTTCCAAATTCGAGGTTTTTTTAAATTACGTTTTAATTTAGGTTTTATTTCATACGATATTAAAATTCTCTGTAATATAAAGTTAGTTTCAAGCATGTACCAATAATAATTTGCAAGTTACAGGGATTTTCGTCACCGAACGAATATTTGACCGCGAGTGTATGTATGTGTTACTCAATGCAGAAAACGCCTCAACAGATTTGGATGAAATCTGGCACAGAAATACCTTATAACCTTGATTATCACATAGGATACTTTTAATCCAGGTAGTAAGTTCCCGTGAGATAATTTTCGACATGCAACATTCACAAAAGCTTGAAACTAAATACACACAACAGTACAGTTATAGGTACAGTAAGAATAAATACTATGGTTTTATTTTTTACCTATTTTAATATATGAGACCAACATCCACACAAGGTCCCGAACTAGGTAGAGCGGTACTACGGTAACTTGTACTACGGTAGCTTGCATGTGGCGATGTAGATACCGCCACATTACTCCCCTCCGAGACCGGAGGTCGATTGTGGGTCGAGTTGTTGTTTTGTTGCTTGTTGGTTGATGTTGTTCATCACGTCGGGGTCATCAATATAGACGTACGAGGAATAGGGTATAAAGTTCACTCATACCTCTATAGATAAGGGAGGATCCTCAGACCAGACGGGTGTCGTGTCTGGTGGGCAACTGCCCGATGATTGATGTCGGGAAGTTGTATATATGCTAGTCGCGCGGTAAACTCTGCTTGCGCGATGCAGGATTTGCGTGACGTCAGTATGACGTGCAGCTCGCATGTGGCGATGTAAATGCCGCTACAAGGCTATGTTTATAATGGTATGTAATATTATATTAATATATTACTGCGTAAAGTTAGTTTACTGATAAATATTTAGTAAGTAATGTTGTTTTTCTTATCGATTAGGTACATATTAAACAACAATACTCTAGCATTGCACGGCACGGTCAGTATAATTTTTACGTTCATACAAAAATTTAAAAATACATTTCTGTTTTTTTAGCTCAGTTTCCCAGTCGTCAGATAACTTTTAGTGAGCTATATTTTGTACGTTTTAACAGTATTTGCCCAGCAGCAGTATTTGGGGTGCAGTGGTGGCCCATTGGTAACGGCCCCGACTATACGAGATGTAGGTTGTGGGTTCGAACCCAGGCAGACGCTTTAATATATGTAAATAATTTAATCACCACTGCTCTCAAAACGGTGAAGGAAAACATCGTGAGGAAACCGGCATGTCCTAGAACCAAAAATTCGAAGACATGTGACACCTGTCACATCTTTATGGGTTAATTAATACACATAAGTAAATAAAGGTTTCTGTTGTACACGAAGTTAAGAACACCGACTCCTAGGTCACAGGGTTCCCCTAGTTTAGGAAGCAGGGTTTTTTACTATTTGTGGAGCCTTCTCCCAACATCCAATGTACCTATGTGAAATGTATTGGTATTGTATACAAAGGTATTTTGTGCCAATAAACTTATTTTTATTTATTTATTATTATTTATCTACCAACCCGCACTGGGCCCGCGTGGCGTGTTACGGCCCACTCCCACTCGCCTGTAACCCAGTAGTGGGAACATTTTAGGCTGATTATGATGATGATGATGATGATGACCAGTATTTCCATAGAAAAACCTGGACTATTATTATGAATACTTCCAAATCATAAAGAACTAATTAAATATCCTGTAATCTTCTTATCACCACCAACTTTAGTAAGTAGCTATATCTACTCTCAACTTTGTGAAGATACGAAAGCTATGCCTATTAAATCTTAATTTGTTGATTTAGTGTCGGTAGGTATTGATTCTATAGCCATAAATAGATCAGACTTGTTTTTTGTAGGTGGGAAATCATCATATAACTTCTAAAAGTGCGCGTCAGACTCTTACTGACTAAAACCCACCCATGTTTCTTCAGTTGCCTGTGCCAGAGGCCACGGTAACCCTTTCGGACTTTCCCGCAACCCTGGCAGGCATCGGCCCTACTGGACCCCGTCATTGGTGTTGACATCTCTTTAAGGCGCGCGTGGAACACAACGCGCCATCAACCCGGGCCGGGTCCTTATCGGACGGCGAGCTACCCATTGCTCGCCATCCGCAAGTTTGCGCCTACGGTGGCCGAGAATCACCTTGGGATTCCCGACACCCAGACTGAGACTCAATATTAATATAATATTCAGATACCTATGTACCGATTCATGATAGGTACTATCGAGGAAGTTCATATCTATGCACCTTTAGGACTATTTTTCCCTGTAGCGCTCGGGCGCTAACAGTAACTAACGTAAAACAGATGCGGTCATCGTGTTCACGGGATTTTGTTCTAAAACTGCTTAGATATGAACTTCCTCGATAGTACAGGCCATTTGAGGTAGGTAGAACTACGAAAGCATTAGAAATTGCGTCTCACAATCGCAAAAGCTTTCGTTTTGTCAGTATGTCAATGTTCAATGAATCTCTGAACATTTTATCAATAAAACGGCAATAATTTCGCCTAAAACCATAACTCACATGACACGAAATAATGACCAGTCCCTAATGACCACACGATCAATTTTTTACGCAACCATAGACAGGTTAAAAGCTAGAACGAAGCGACGAACGCAAATGATGCATAACGATCCCAGTCTACCCTAAAAAAAAACGCACCGATCCGTCATACACAGTACCCAACCCTCCAAACGCTGGCCTGATCAGAAAAGCCCATTAACGTGCAAAAATAACAAAGGTAACGATTAACCCTCTTCTGCCGTCCCTGGGGCACTTTTAACATGTACACGCTGAGCTCGCAATAGCATGCTTAATGTTACGTGTTTACAAACTTAGGCTGAGTATAATTTGATACAAAGGGTTAATTTTAGTGGCATGAAGGATGGAGTTGGGAATTGCTTTATATGAAGGCTGTTGAGATTTTAAAAGGAGGTCCAAATAGTGACGTCAATAAAAAAAAAAGATTCGTCATACCTAGGGGTATCCGAAAATATCCCATGTGTGTTCCGCGATTTTTGATAGTTTATGAAATCTGAATATTTTTTTTAATTTTTGGGGAAATTCTTCGGGACATCTTTAAAAATAGCTTTTTTTCGACAAGCTCTTTTCATGATTTATTTCTTGCGATGGGACTATCATGAAATATCCTTTCATTCTTAAAATGTATCTTCCTAACATTAGTGCAAGATAATTTTTTTTTAAATCGAAAGTGAGAAGTTTACATACTTACGATTACTTAAAAGTTTATTTTCTTTTTCAATTTTAAAAATGTTAAGAAATGTTTCAGGTTCTACTAGCAATTTTTATTGACGTCACGTTAAAGTTCTATGTTATAGACGCCAAGAGTATTGCCATTAACCGGGTACAAATCCAGCCTCCGGATAAGAATTTAGACTCCGGGATGCTACAGAATGTCTTAATTGAAGAACCCCATGTAACATTTTACCTGACCCGGGGATCAATGCCTAGGACTTCACAAGCTAAACAAATGAGGTAGTCAATTACCAAAGAATTACAATCAACTTTTTTAAATACCAAACTTCTCGGTTAAACCTGAGCAACGAAGAGATTTTATCGATAAACATACCAGTATTATTAAACATAGTACTTTCGCTTTCGATCGTTCAAGTTGATCGGTGCAATTTCGCGACCCATCCACCCATTAATATCAAACCTTGGAACACACAGAGTTGGAATAAACCATTCATATCGATAAGTATGTGCATAATTTAAGAGACATGGTTGTTGAATCTCATCCCGATTTGGTCTAAAGGATATATACAGGGTTACTGGTAACTCGACGTACCTATTCCTCGCACGACGTCATAGTAGGGTTAAAATGCAACAAATTAAGCCACCAAATGTTCTACCGAAGTTCAGTAGTTTTTGAGTTAGTTACATTTTCAGTATTTTTATGAAAAATCCCAGATTATATCATTTGGAGCCAATTTAAAAATGATTTACAGCCCGACTGTACTGAAATTTAACTTAATATCATAGTTGATGCCGTAGCAGATCTTTGTTCATAATTGAAAGTTGAAAAATGCCAGAAACCTTGGCAAATATCACTAAACAAACTTTTATTTTTTTGTGATTTTTGCTGTTACTTCATACAAAATGTTGTCTAGGTAGTAAAAAAAAATTACTAATAAAAAAAATACTTAATTTGTTGCATTTTAACCCTACTATGACGTCCTGCAAGGAATACGTCGAGTTACCAGTAACCCTGTATAATGTAACTGTGGTTAACAGTTATTTATTATAGTATGTATTTCTACAGTACTTTGCATATAGGTTTATGAATACATTAATGTCTAAACGAAGTTATCATTCCAGATGGTAACTACACGCAAAAGACAGCTTCTGGAATGATATACATAATTACGAAAAGATTCCTAGTTATATAGACAACATTAACACATAGAAATGATTCGCAAATTATACCCATTTTTCTCTTAAATTGGTCCCTCTTGAATAATTCCGCAAGAAAGCTATTCCGGTAAAACATGGTTTTAAAAAGCCTCTGGACAACCCAGTAATATTTTGCGTCTTCTTAAGTAAAGGTAGGTAGACCTTTTCATTTATAAATGTATCGCAGAGAGAAAGGAATTCGAGTTGCAGATAACGAATGATACGGCTTCATACAAAAGTCAATTACAATTTTCTAATTTTATGCTTCTTCCTCTTCGTGTCGCTGGCACGACTTTTCTCAGATCTTGTTGGCCCAAAACTTCGCCACTTCCAGGGCGTCGTCGGTGACAGTGCAGGGTCACTTTAACTGCAAGGTGTAACTCCAACCATCAGGTAATTGCGTAACACGCTAACTGTTGGAATGGCTGTCATTTTGACAGTTCAACAACATTCATTGCGTTATACCTATACGTTGTTAAACAGATTTTTTTTTGAACTTATGAAGCAATGGATTAGAGATATCCTTCAAAATGATTCATACTGTGTTTGATAGTGCGCTACGAAATTAGGGTAGCTGGTAAAGTGGGGCTACCTCGACGGAACGGCATCAGTTGTGGATCATTCTCAAGTAGAACACCATTATCAAAAGTTTACATGTCCAGCACCTTCGAATCCAGGACTATAACAATAAGATCAATGTTACCAGCTACGCATCGAATGAGATTGCGGATGCTGATAAACTTCATTGCATAACAACCCCGCTGTTTTTAACAGACTTCAAAAAAGGGGGAAGTTATTATGTTCGTGTTTATGTTTTATTTATATGTATGTTCATCGATATATTCGTCAATTGTGGACCGATTTTGGAAATTCTTTTGCATTTGGTAGAGGAAGCTTGCGCGGTGGTCCCATACCTAAAGTTTTATTAACTTTACTCGAGTAGTTTTTGATTAGCTTCGATAATACGTATTTAGCACAGCATACTACTGAGTGGAAGCCTTCTTGTCACAGTCATGACGTGCAGCTGTCGACGATTTCTGTTTTGTGCTCGTGATTAGAGATCTCTTTGTTATTTTTACTTTTTTCTTAATTATTAGAGCTAATTATCTTTTTGTATGCACGTGTTTCTGTGACAAATAAATCTATTTTTATTTCTTTCTTTCTATTTAATTTACTTTGCGTTTGTTGATGATGTTATAATACTTCCTGTCATTGTTTTTTACATAGCAAGTAGTGGTACCTATACGAATTGGTGGGGTAGGTACCATAACTAAAAAGTGAAAAATTAAAAACTTTTTTCCAAAACAAAAATAACTGACTTCCAAAAAAAAACACTACTTACAGATTGAAAAATAACTTTTATTTCAGAAGTCAGCGTCAAAAAACTAAAATACAGATCCAAAAACACCGATTATATTAGCATAATTATATAGATTTGCAGGTGTACCTGCCAAAGTTTAGGATTCAGTCCTAAACTTTGGCAGGTACACCACACCTGCAAGCCACAGTTTAAACCACAAAAGTTTCCAATTATTATTTCATAGTCTTCTCTTATATAAGATACTCGACTTTTTGATACTCGACTGGCGGTGGCAGGTTTTGTGAGGCATACAATACAGAAACAATATTATCTTAAGTTTGGCATTTGAAAGCAGCTTTGAAAATATTACCGAGAAGCCCTAATTATGAGAAATCGATTATATATTCCAAAGAACTCCTTTTTAAGGTGTGTACCAACAACTTTTCTCACGATTTACAAAAAACACTATCCTATGCTAGAAGAATTCCAACAATATCTATTTGAAGCCTCCCGGCTACAACCTAATGACTCACGAAAAAACAAAATAAGTACCCAGAATTTGAATATCATTCAAAAATAATTCGGACCATACGAGAAGATTATCTCAGGTCCATTACCAATTATCAACTAACAGACATGGTGAAGAAAATAACAGAAAAAGGAAAAACTAATTCGGATAAGTCGGACAACATCTCAAAATAAGGAATGAAATGCAAATGAATAAATAATAAATGCATCATCGTAAGTAGCGAAATGTTTCCACTGAAAAAGAAAATAGCTTCGGACCCACAAATGATAAAGTTAGTAAAGTAACATCTAAAATCCAAAAATAACGCCTGAACCAGAATTCTATTAGAATCGAGTATGTTATTCTAAAACAAACCCTATTCACAACATAAAACATTTTTCTATGAGAGCATTTTAGTTCACACCTATCTAATACCTACGGCCTACAGTTACCATCAATCTGTACTAACTACAGATTGCCATCGTATCTAATCGGTAGGCGTGAAGCAGTAAACAATTGACGGTCGACATCACCCTGTGATTGACTTTATTGGACGAGTTCTGTGGGCCTAGTACGAACGCATGAGGCACGCGTAACGTAAATTCGAACAATTTTAAAATTGTAAATAAATCTTTCGCATATACTATTGACATAGTTTTAGGCCGTGATTCATATTATTTTATGAGTGATACTAATTCTGCTTGTCGCAAAAGGATTTATTATATTTCACATTACAAAAAAGATTGTATTTTCGATCCAACAATCATTCGAATTCACTTTACGTTTATTCCGCGCGCTCGTGCTAGGCCCGCGGATTAGCTCGCGTAATTTCGATCGACATTCCGAATCGACATTTCGACCGACACACGGCTAATATGCTGCATCGGTAGCTGCAACTCGACCGATTGAACTTTGCACACATGCTGTTTGTTGTGGTTAGAAGCCTAATCGGCCAGTTTGACTAGACGTTGGTTTCATTATACATACTAATGATAGGGTAATTTATTGTTAGTCTTACTGAAAACAACGGGTGAATTTGGCATTGGTATCGACTTTGTCACACCTTTGATCTTCAAAAATGTTTTTAGGATGCAATTAATCATATCACACATCTAAATAGGTACCTAATCATATTGTCGTGATCCAGCAGAATTTCCAAATTAACACAATTTTAAGCCCATATTTGCGGCATACGAAGACATGTCTCACAATCATCAACTACGCTTATAGCTAACTTCATGATAGAATTTAGAGAGTAGATACATAGGAGAAAGAACTTGACACACGAAAAAGTTCTCACCCGTAAATATTGCCAACTTCACGGCAAGTCGTGTGTTCCTTGCCAGTCTCACTCACGAAGCGACAAATGTCTAGCAATATTATGTCGCGAGCGCTGTCGTGCGACAAGTATACAAATGTAGCCGTGTCATATACGCGACACTGCGACTAGGCGCTGCATATTTACGTCCACACTCACTAGTCACGACGACGTTGTCTGACGTCAAACGATGTAGCTAGAGGCTGATTTGGGAAGGCCAACCTACCAATGTTAAGGCTTGTTAGGTTTCACGATTTGTAACCTAAAGTACCAGCTGATATAGAAAAGTAAAAAAAAAACAGAATAATCACGGCGGTATATTAGTTTATTATCTCCCGAATTGCTTGTAGTGTATCTGTATCCAAACTTAAAAATCCAACGACAGTTAAAATTTCAACTATCAGGTTACAAAAGCATGGTCCATCAAATGTTCAGACAAGGCGAAAAAATTTTTGACACCCTAAGGTGAATCCTCAGTTGTAGCTCGCAACATTCAAATGTTCTGTGGTGTTTTTGCAAATTGCAGCTCTGTTGTCGTATGTTAATCAAAATGCGATTCGCGACTGTAGGAATGATATATTTACTGAATAATAATCATCAATTTCATATCAATCGTCAAACTTTGGAAATTTGTTCCACCTAAGAATTTTCATTTATTGCAATTTGATTGCCAACCCTACTATCTATAGTTGATTGATTGATTGATATTAAAGACCTAAATACTATATTTCAGAAGAAAAAAACAGTACAAACAACTGACCGGTTGGCGCAGTTGGTAGCGACCCTGCCTTCTGAGCCGCTGGTCCCGGGTTCGATCCCCGGACAAGTCAAACATTTGTGTGCATGAACATGTCTGTTTGACCTGTGTCTGGGTGTGTATATGTATATAAGTATGTATATCAGTCATCAGGTTACCGTAGTACAGGCTCTGCCTAGTTGGGGACCTGAAGACCTTGTGTGGATGTTGTCTCATATTATATTATTATATTATAACTACTATATTTTCGATGAAAAATTAAATAACATTATAATATTTAAAATAAGTGTAAAACGAAACGCAGCCGTAATAAGTTTTTGAAATTTGTATTCAGAAATAAATCAGTTTAATAACATTCTGGCTACTGTTCTTTCTGACCCAAAAATGTTTTGCTAAATCTACTGCTGAAAAATGGCAACAAGTGTGGCTCAGTGATTCAGACTCTCTTATATTTTCAAAATAGTATAATTTCTTCATTCTATGCCAGCAACTTCAGCTTTTACTGAGCGCATATTTTCAGTGATAAATACAAAATGGCGAGATGAGAGCAATAGGCAAGTATTAATCTCGTAAAAGGTGAAATGAAGCTATTTCGTTAACATAATTTATTTTTATAGTTTAATGGTTGAGACATTTTTATTTTATTTAAACACACATACAATTTTTTTTTTGCCATCTACTATAATTGTACCGTCAGTTTCTTCGAAAATACTATATTTGAAATACAAAAAGTTGGCAACCCTACTTGGCTCATAAGGGTCGTGGCGTGATGTTAAATAGCCTAGAACGCCTTAATTTTTCAAAACCGTCTGTCAGTTCCAAAGACAAGCGCGTTCAAACAAACAAAATCTTCAGCTTTATTGCTATTATTACTAGCTTTTTTACGCGACTTCGTCCGCGGGAAATTTCTTGTTCCCCCGCCCCACCCCATCGCATCGCATCGCCTCCTCGCGCTATTACTTCGTTTTCGCTTAACGTTCTTTCTGACTTTTTTCATTTTGCTCGGCTCCTAAGGATCATAGCGTGATGTTAAATAGCTTAATAGCTTAGCCTTCCTCAAGAATTGGGCTATCAAATGCAAAAAGAAAATATTCAAATCGCGCGTTCAAACAAGCAAACTCTTCAGGAATAGATAGATAAAGATATAGTATAGATAAAACACCCTAAGTATATATACTCTCAAGACTGCTTAAAAGAAATAATAAAAAATCAATTTCCTTCATTTCCATACACAAAAATATTCTCCCAGAGGCGAATAACAGTCTCCTAAACTCCTAATGGTTCAATAATGAGATTTTTTCATACATTTTCAAAGAATAGGAGGAATTCTAAAACGCCGCCGCATCGTAATAACAAGGCGGTGTGTCGACACCCTAATTTTACTTTTTAGGGTCCGAGGGGAACTTTTGATTTTGACGTGACTGTGTTTCTCTATGTGCTTTTTTTAGTTTATTTCGTTTCTATGAATGGAATTTAAATTTCATAGAATGAATTAAACTTTAAACCAATCATTAGAATTGGCTGATTAGGTATCGGATCTTCTGTAGAACAGCGAATCTTTTATCACTTATCAATTGACCCTTTTTTTGGTCTATAAATAATATTGACACATTTGAAACTTGATAGAGCCTCAAGCGCCCATATCAATTTAGTGTTTATTTTACTTTATTGGGTTCTAAAACAGTAACACGTAACAGTTTAAGTGTCACAGAATAAATTAAAAACTATGTAAACGTGTAACCCACAACAATATCCGCGAAATAATGATTTACAGATAGTTTAAAGCGTGCGGTATTTAAGAGAAAAATAAGAAGTAGGTACTCGTACGTATTTTTGGAATAATAGGGTTAACCGATAAGTGCATAAATAAATCCTGATTATGTTGTACCTACTAGAATTAATCCATGCTATATTTTAACGTTCGCGGCAGCGTTTATTTTCTCCATTTTACAATTTCGTAGGCAAACCCCATCATAAGTCGTGGCTAATCCTTTTAATTTTTTATCACAAAAACCCTCGTTTACTTCTGGTTAATAGGGGGATAATGCTTTAATTCGACACGCCGTGCATCGGCCGCAGACGGTCAAACATCGTATGATTAGTGAGTTCTACCCAGCATTAGTGGCTTTTAGAAATACCCATTTTTTCCCTCAGTTCGTAGAAACTGATTAATTTTGTTTAACCCTTTTTTTAAGCATGTTATCATGTAAAAAAATTATATATTTGTGTATCTAGTGAATATAGGATACGACGAAAAATGTGTAATTATTTTTTTATGCCTGGATCGGGGCTCTTTGTTACTATGGGAAAAATCTTTACTCTCTTAGACACGTATCTGATTTTCTGTTAACAGCCCTCCTGAATTCAAATCAATATGAGAAGGTTATTGTATTTCATAAGAAAGCCCAGTTCTATAGAAATCAAGAGCACCTAACCCTTACCACGCAAAGTTCGTTCCAATACATTCCTTACGTAACACAAACCCCGTAACGTTACGGGTTGACCTTTAGATCTTGTCTATGTTTGCCCAAAAGTATCTAGACGTATCCAAAATTGCGTCACAAAAATAGTTGTGTGTAGGTATATATACGTAAAAACTGCTTATAGAGGAGAGATGGGGCATCCAAAACATTGACAGCGCATGCGCCAAGCCTCCCCTAGTCTGTCTGTTCGTTAACCTCCGATGCAGGGTTGCTAGCTAATCATAACTTTAAATATTAGCTGCTTTTTATATACGAGTGCAAAAAGGAGTGATTTTTGACGATTGAAACAAGCCCCACAAGTGTGCAATTTTGTTGTACCCAATGTCCCTGATCAATACTACGACCTAAAGCGATCTCTCTTATCCATTATTTATAAACTTGTGCAAAAGATCAACGTCACCTTTCATGAGATAATGAATTAAACTATGTATTAGTAAAGTTGGGGCTAACTACCGTCTTAACTAAACCTAATTGACAAGAAGTCTACCGTAAATATCACTACGTAGGTTATCCATTTCAAAATAGTACCTACCAAATAAACGCCTTTAAAGATACATGCGGATTTATAGACCAGTACACGTTAGCCTTTTAACTTGCCTCACAAAATTCTACTTTTCACAGCCATATTAGTTTTAAAACAGTTCTAAATACAAATTTTCGAACTACTTATTTCGAATTCAGAATCTCGTCTTCAAATGAACATTTTGAATGGAATAAATTGGAATCCGACACAGCTTTACATAAAAAAACCGAGTATGTTGGGTAATGTTGGCAACCCTACTTGGAGATGTGGCCATGCAGTAGCAAGGAAGTGGATTTGTCTCGAGCCCTGCAAGGTCGGTGAAAAGTAGGTACGCGGCGGGGCGGGGCGGGGGAGGGTTGGCGCGCAATTTTTCTTTACCATTTATGCAACCGAATTGGGCAGCATTATTATGGGTGCTTTGTAGTGCGCAATTGAGGGTTGATTCTTTTGTTTGATTGTGTACTTTTTGAGTGTATTATTGGGTTTCCTTTTAATATTTGATTTGTTTGTAGAGGATTCGTATGTTGGCAGTATGATCGTACATAATGTGGATGTTTTTAAAGACTCTTTATATAAGTACTTAATTTATGTTCGAATGTAGGTATATTTTGATTAAAATTATTTACACTTTAGCATCAGCTTCAGATACCTATTATATCGTTTTTTTTTGTTCGATGTCAGTCATGGATGGAACAAAAAAAAAACAATATAGGTACATAATATGTATGTGAACGTTATAATAAAAATATCATCCTAAAATCCCCCTTTCTTTATGAATGTAGCCAAGAATTGGTCACAGCAGCGTAAAATAAATATTTTTAAAACATTACACACATCACGTCTCGTTTAACATTTTGTTTAAATATCACAGTTAATTAGCTCATTCGTCTCTCGAGTAGGTAATTAGTGTAACATGCGTAATTAAATAAAGATTCAACTAATTAATAAATCAAGACGACGACTCAGAGCAGAGTTATATATCTCCACACATCTTGTCTGAAAGATTAAAGTTGTAAACAGAATTAGAAGCTCTTAATTCGTAACATTTACAGCACTATATATTATATAAAACTAAGAAACAATTTAAATAAGTGTTGAGTTGTTATAGTAATTAGGTACGTAGAACTTTTCGTGAAAGAGCTAGTCTCGGTTTAAACCTAAAATTTAAAATGAATCTCCCAAATCAAAGTTTCAATCGAAACTGAGCATCAATCTTACTGCTGACATTCGGTTCCAATTTGCAGTGGAAAGCTATAAAACACGTATACATGAAATTTCAACTTTGCCACTCAAATTGATGACAGTAAACTCTATGGTATTGTAATTTGAACGACGGCCATTTTGCTTTAAAATGACGTCAATCGTTATCTATCTCAAAACACCGATCTATTCTGTAAAAATCTCATCGCGACATTTTTGGTGAGATGAGTTTGAAATTAACTGACACTAGTGTCAATCCCTAGCATCAGGTGGAATAACATTCTCACTTCAAACTCACATCACCTAAGTTTTTACGATGAGATATTTACAGAATAGACCGACTAACGACCAACCATCAACTCAACAATAATGACAATCATGTCCCAAAAGACATGATCTTCGTAAACTAGAGTACACAGGCACCTTTCAAGCCCACGCCACGTGCCAGCGACGTGAAGGGTTAAAGATCACAACTGTACCCGAGCATTGACAGGTTGATAACCAATCCGCTGCAATGACGTTCAAACCAGAAGAAGTTTGTGGTTTTTGCTCCGATTGTGTCCGGAAAATTGGGGAAAAGATATTTGCTTCGATATTGTGTTGGAGAAACGTGCAACTGTGTGTTAGATGAGGATTAATAATAAATAATAATAATAATTTTATTTATTTACAAATGTGGTTACATCTCATCTATCCTAAGCTAAAACAAAATGTAAAAAATTTTGAGTATTTAAGATAGAGTAAACGGCGATGTCTGTGCTAGTATTAACTGTGTGACAGCCACCGGCGCGGCGGCGCGCGGCGGCGCCTTCCTACTACAACATTAAAATTAACAAGCGATACAGTGACATAATGATTACCAGTAATGATTAATGATTAGTAGTAGTAGTAGTAGTGATTAGTTACTATAACACACACATCTATTTAAACTTAAAAGTAATATAACTTCGTAGTTTAGAAACTCTGTCAGATGAAGATAAATAAAATAAACTTAGGAAGCTTTTTGACAATCCTTGACCTATTTCATCTAATCTTCGTTGAGAAGACAAAAATATATAAAAAAAAAACAAGTTGAAAAAAGAGTCAGTTTACAAAAAAGTCAGCTTTATTAGGTATGAATCTGAGAATATAGTAAACTAACCTAATGCCTCTCAAAAATATTTATATTCTCAACTCAGTCTTACCTAATCCTACTAATCCATTCCTTAGACAACCATATTTAGCTATCACATAAGTAGTCAATAATCGTCTTTTAACAGGTGATAAATTCACACACCAACCTCTTTACTTACATTTCAAACTGACACCACCAAAGACAATAATGAAAAAAGTTCTGCCCATTTCCTCAGGGCTACCACCCAATTACTAAAAGTGTTTACGGCCAGCGTTACTTAGTCCCCTACGCAAACAAAGCCAAAGCTGCCGCTGACACGGAAGAGTATGCCTCGACTTTTAGCAACATGGAAGGGTCAACCCTAATTACAGATACGGTTCACAAGCGTTAGATTTTGCTTTATTTGTTTTTAAGGTCAAAGGGTTTGGCGAGGTTTTTTGTCATAGGTGAAAAGGGTATTTGTTTTATTTATACCATTTCTATTGACTGACGGCAGAATCATTATTACGGCTAAGACAATAGGAACCGGGGGGAAACCCCGCTTCCGCGGCAAATCGCGGCGGAGCGGACGGACCTCCGGCGCGATCTCATGGCGGCATGGAAAGAGCGACTGTCGCAACCCAGCGCAGGGCACGCCACGATAGCGGCGGTAAGACCCCTCTTTGAGGAGTGGCTAGAGAGGCGTCACGGCGTCCTCACCTACCGCCTGACGCAGGTCCTCACCGGACACGGAAGTTTCGGGAGGTTCCTGCACATCATCAGGCGGGAGGAAACGCCCGGGTGTCACCACTGCGATGATCGCCCCGAGGACACGGTGGAGCATACGGTGGGGGCCTGCCCTGCATGGGCGGAGCACCGCCGTGTCCTCGTAGAGGCGATCGGCAGCGGCGGCGATCTCTCACGCCCGGCCTTGGTTCAAGCCATGGTCCGGGGCGAGGGGGAGTGGGAGGCAGTCGCCTCCTTCTGCGAAGCAGTCATGCTAGCGAAGGAGGTGGCGGGACGGGAGAGGGAGAGAGTCTCCCGTCCAAGCCGCCGCGGTGGACGCTCCGGGCGTCGGGAGCCGCGTGACGACTCCCGGCCACCGTAGGCGCGGGCCTGCGGGCGGTGAGTAATGGGTAGCTCACCGTCCGATCAGGACCAGGCCCGTGCTGGACGGCGCGTACGTGTTCCACGCGCGCCTCAAAGAGATGTCAGCATCATAGAGGGGGCCCACTAGGGCCCAAGCCTGCCGGGAAAGCGGGATCATCCAAAAGGGGTACCGCTGACCCGGAACATAAAGGGCCAAGGAAGGAACACGGGTGGGTTTTAGTCAGTAAGAGTCTGACACTCCCTTCCGCTCCACCCAGAGCGGGAGGAGTCATTTGATGATTTCCCATCCTCAAAAAAAAAAAAAAAAAAAAAAAGACAATAGGAACGTTTTAATGGTGTAAGCACTATAGTTCTACGTAATTTGGCCAATAACGAAGCCTTATGACATGAAACATCGTCATCTTATTCAAAGACCGCAATAAAAAGATTTACTCATGTACCTAATAATGTTCCGGTAGTAATGTTCCAATTTCTCAAAGCCATCAAATAATTGTGGCCAGAGGATAAGGCCATATTAAATTTAATATAACTGACAATTCGACATATTTGTCATCATTGTCACATTTTCACGACTGGCGTTGTATAATTCAAGTCATTTATGTAAGTTTTCTTGCATAAATGTCAGATTGTCTATCGACTACTGATTTTATTAGATACTTTATAAAAAACCCAAAGAAAGTGGTCACCGTATCATGGTGAAAAGGATCAGTATCATATATATAACTATATACTCTAACTATATACAGGGTTCTTGGTAAAACACCATCAACCTCTTAAGGGGTCAATGTACTCATCTCGAACAACTTTTACTATGGGACCAAAATATGAAATGGCGAAAAAACAATCAGCTGGTCCCTACATTTTAAAGAGTTCTGCTAACATAAATGTAGGGAACAGCAGATTTTTTTTTTCAACGCACATATCACAGCCATCCACAGCCCAGCTGATGAAATAAAATCTCCCCACCAGCACCAAGTCACCAAGTAGTAGGTGTAAGTCACGACGCCATTCCTCGTGACATCTGAGGCACTCGATCCGCATTCCCAATGACCTTAGACATAAGATGCAATGCCGTCGTCAATAGAAGGGTCACTGACCTCGGCACATACGTTATTTAATATGCAGTTTTATTTGCATGCATTGTGCATTGATGTGGGACGTCAAGCTGCGTCCAGTATGAATTATGGCCCTGGATGTTCTTCAGAATAAGCCACTGCTATAGTGTTGCCATGAGCAGCCATGAGCAGCGATTTACGAGTTGTAGGTCGTAAGTTCGAACCCAGACAGGCGCTTTACTATATGGAATTTTTTTCATCACCACTGCTCTCACAATGGTAAAGGAAAACATCGTGAGGAAACTGCCATATCTTAGAAACA
This sequence comes from Brachylomia viminalis, assembly GCA_937001585.2. NCBI lineage: Eukaryota > Metazoa > Arthropoda > Insecta > Lepidoptera > Noctuidae > Brachylomia > Brachylomia viminalis. Next base: position 21,919,530 of record OW443299.2, read on the forward strand.
AACATTCAAAGACATGTGACATCCACCAACCCGCACTGAACCCGCACTCACTCTCTTACAGGAGGCCGGTGTTCAACCAGTGAGAACATTATAGGCTGATTATGCTAAAGGTATATCTATGCTTTTAAAATATTTATAGCACCTGTCATTCAGTGAAAAATGTACCATTGAGAATAAAAGATGCCAGCCACAGAAATGAGATGGATTAAGAGGGGATGCTTGGCCCATGCCGGCCTTTTCTCATGTCGGCAGGAGATGAACGAGAATAGATCATGCCGTCGTACAAAGATTACCAGTCAGCGAGGTCAGTTGGGGATATTCCAATATGCGGCTTTTTTAGTACCGAAGGAGTCAGATGCAGTTTTGACAATTTTATTCATCATTCTCCTGCCCTTATGCAAACTGATTAGTGGTCGGCGCGACATGTCTTTTTCTTTCACACTTCTCAATTAGTCGTCATCTTGATAGTCACCCCTTTCTAATCATATCACACAGTCCATCCATCGTTTCTCTGGCGGTCCCCTACTCTTAGAGCCATCGACATACATACTCAAAACTTTCCTCACGACATTTTCCTCATTCCGCCGTATCATATGCCCATACCATGACAACCGATTTCCACGAAACTTTTCAGTAACCGGTGCCACTTTCAGACTTACTCTTAAGATAATGAAATAACGTCACAGAAATCTGTACCATTAATTACGTTTTTCTTTACCACTGACAAACTAAACCGAATTGAAGGTCTGTAGCGAAAAGTGCTCTTCTCGTAATTATCATTGCTTGCTCATTGGACGAAGGGGACCAATAACCAAAAGTCCAAGAGAGAAAATAATACCTACTAGTACTAGAAACCAAAGAAAATGTAAAGCGTACAAACTCGATCTGCAGTTTTTCTTCTATTTTCCGACCTGCTGGTCAATTTCAAAGTAGCATAGCTCACGACGCGCGACGCCACGTTTATCAATACACATATTATCCCGCAGCATCCCTCAACTTCCTATTGATCGGGAAATCTTACGAAATGCCGTGTGTTATGATGATAAAATACAGCACACGGTTCTTGTAAGTACATGAACGCAAGAAATGCTAATTACGTGGGTATAAAGAGTTCCTTTTATGGATTCTTCACCCAAACATGAAACTTGACTTATATTTAATCAGTGCCAGAGAAAATGTATCATCATTCACGTCTAACGTCATCAGTAAATACCATGTTTAAGTCCTTTTTACAACCATCAAGAAGATCGTAATATAAACTGCTGCAGTAATAACTCCATACGACTACTTGCGCACGTGTGCCATATTAAAGTAAGAGCCGTAATTTTAATAAAAACACACGCAAAAATAATACGCCGTAATTAAACGACGTACGCGATACCAGACCTTATGGGCTTATCTGTTTATATGCACAACACTACTTACCTTGTCAACGAAATATTCAGGCGAACTAGTGCGGCTTACAATCCAACAAGACAATGCAACACTCACTAACGATCATGTACACAACACTAGCTGACTCGAGGTTCACAATAGGGGTTTATTTTTATTTTTGTTTCGATATTGGCGACGATAGCGAAGCGAACGCGCTCGGGTCTGTCTCGCGACTGGCCGGTATCGAGCGGGCGACCGGCGACTCCCCGCGCCGCTCTAAACCAATTTATAATACATACAGAGGCGCAGCATCCCCTGAAACCTCTCCATCCAAAACCGAACCTTACCATCTCATTAATAAAGTTAGATTTGATTCGCATCCAAGATGCCGCAGAGGCAAAAACGTCGTCAGTCCTCGCAGAAAAGCCAAGGGTGCGAATTGTGTACGTTTCCTTCGTTTATAATTGAAATCAACGTACAAGGAAGGTCTTTCCGATTGAATATTCATTACAAGGACTAAATTAATTGTCGCTTAAGTTTTCGCGACCCTGAGTAGTTTTGGAAGTCAGATATCTTTGAGATTGAGATCCCAAAGAGATGTCCTGACAGTTTGACACTGTACTAAGTAACCTCATATGTACATTTAATTTTCGTCATAATTATTGCATAAACGTCTTTCTGACAACAGTAAAGGAGATAAAAAAAATTACACGTCTAAGAAACTGCTTTTGTTGATTTCAAAAGTATTTCTGACACTTTAAATGCAATGAATCGCTTTAAACTGGGGAATCTAGTGTTGTTATATTTAATAAAGGAACTCAAGTAAAAGTTACAACGCAATGTTTTATTTATGTTTGCAAATAAAATTGCACTTGTGATTTTCTTTGCAATAAAACAAAACGGAAAAAGGCTTTAGCATCGTAGCGTAGATGAAATGATCCGTGTTTTTTATTGAAGCGCATTCAAATTATCGCCTGTGTCTGAAGACATTGTATAGGGTGCGTTAAAAGACCCTCTGCAAGTGACGATATTATAAATGATCGTCCGGTTCACGCTGGGCATTTAGCTCGGCTACCAACCGCATGCATTGCACAAACTAATAATGAGTAGTTCAAGCTGCAGAAGAAGAAGAAAAAGGAGATAGAAGAAGGAGAAAAGTTATGGAATCAGAGGTTACTTATTTTATTATGGATTGTTTTGTTTAAATGTATATTTGCTGTACACTGGACACTCAATGTGTACGTCTTATTTACATCGTTCTCACATATAATTATACCTATATTCAACATTAATGATGTAACTAATATTTATGTAACAATATAATTTAAAAGAGTGTCCATGGAGTTTCTTGCCCGTTCTTCTCCATAGGTACCTACTACGCTTTGGAATGGGCAACTAGCTTCATATTTCTGACTGACCGACCACTTGACAATTCAAAAGTGCCTGTAAATGGTTTAATTGAAATAAATGCTTTGAGTTTGACTTTAAAGAAAGTTTTTTTTTACGGAAATTGATGACAGTAAAGTTTTATGCAATTTCAATAGTAGGTATGTAAGGTGAGAAGCCATAATGATTTGTTAACCTGTTAAGACAAGAAAACGAAAGGAGAAACAGAAAAATAGAAGGTCTGGTTGTAGTTCTCCCTTTAAAGAATTCTTCCAGAAATAGTTACTGATTTTTTTTTATAGACTTTTGTATTTACGCTTACCCCCCTACACACACAAGTGCACACCTCACACATCGAGAGCTAATCAATAGTGTTTTATATATTTTATTTTTTTATTGTTTTCTTTTTAATCTCCCACTTAATTTAAAATTTATAATTTAATATTGTTCAGCTACTATGTTAGTGATGAGCGAGACAGCTCCAACACAAGTAGGTACTTTTGTCACTTACTGGGGCCGCCTCAATTTATGTATGCAATACTTAAATGTTTTTGTATTTTTTTGTATTTTGTATTTACCTACTTTCATTCATAACTAAAACGATGACATAGGTACCTACGCAATCCCTATTCTTTAGACATCGCCTCTTTCTTCCGGAAAGGGGATTAACATTCTTCCCCCATTGTCCTCATACATGGCAGGGAGCCAAAAGATCCTTGCTCCGTGCCCAGAATATTTGAACTATTCCTGCATTGGCGAAAAAGGGAATTATTGAATAATTTTTCTAAATATTTCAATATTGTAGAGCAGATTGTGGTTATTCGTCAAATCTCAGCTAGATATTACTGAAAACTTATGGCCTAAGCGATTGACTGCTGCGCTGCGTGTCGCGGGTTCGATTCCCGCACGGAACAAATATTTGTATGACCTACAAGTAGTTGTTCCGGGTCTGGCTGTTTGAGTATGTGAGTTTAAATGTTTGTAAACGCACCCACGATACAGGAGAAATTCCTAGTGTGGGGCAACGTTTTAAAAAAAAAAAACACAGTCTTGATCTCTCACAAATACCTATAATCTTTAACACATTTTTGACAAGTTTTGACATTGATTGTCGCTGAGATGAAATCGTGGCTAGATTTTTAATATTTATAACTACGGGAAATGGCCATCTGATAAGTTTCGGTCACTTTGTTTATGCAAAGTTCCAAAAAATTTTAATATTTATTTATTTAGGATTTAGTGATTTAGGGGCTTTTTCCACAATTACCGGAAAAACACTATTTACCAGATAAATGAAATTATACACGTACTAGCTGCGCCCCGCGGTTCCACCCGCATAAGATTCGATCCCATGGGAATATTGGGATAAAAAGTATCCTTAGCCCCAATCCAGGTCATGGTCTACCCATATGCCAAATTTCATCCAAATCCGTTCAGCCGTTTTAGCGTGAAAGCGTAACAAACAAACATACAAAAAATCCAATCTTATCTCTTTATGATATTACTAGCTTTTGCCCGCGGCTTCGCTCGCGATAATTTAGAATTTGACAATCAATTCGCGATGTACTCTGTTTGGCCGTTGCACTCATAGGCTCAGAACAGTACTTTTTTTCTGAATGAAAGGTGGGTATTTTTTTTTCTGTATCGCTGACAACGTATATGCAAAGTGTCATGATGATCGGTTCAGCGGTTTTGGGCGAGAAAAGGTATCAAGCAAAGAAACTTACTTTCGCTTGTCTAATATTATAGTTAGGAGGATGAAAAACCGTTCTATCGACACTCTAGACTCACGAAATGTATTTAAATAAATTAAAAAAACTCTTAATACACTACCCACTACATGTAGCGCCATCTATTATGATAATAACGTTAATGTTGTTTTCCTCGGGAACAATACTTTTTTTCGGGATGTAAGGCATCCTATGTCCGTTTCTGTACCCCTTCCAACGTATAAGCAAAATCTCAGGTTGATCGATTCAGTGGTTTAGGCGTGAAAAGGTAACAAACAAACAAACTTACTTTCGCATTTATAATATTGAGTTAGGATTATTAATAATTATTATTATGATTAGTTTAGACTAGCTTCCGCCCGCGGGTTCACCCGCGTAGTATGTCTATAAAAAGTAGCCCATGTCATTCCCCAAGGTTCAAGGTATCCCCATACCAAATATCATTAAAATCGTCCCGGTCGTTTCAGAGATTAGCCGGGACAAACAGACAGACAGACTGACAAAAAAAAATTGTGTTTTGTTATAAGTAGGTACCGTATATAGGTTTTATATGCATTAATTAAAAAGCTTTTTTATTTTGACATTACAACCAGACACTTACATTTTATGTATAGATAACAAATTAACGGAAACTTATCAAAAGGCCAATTTGTTTATACGTGTATAATTTCATAGAAATATTATTTCATTTATCTGGTATCTGGTGATTTTTTCCGGAAATTGTAAAAAAAGCCCCTAGTTCACATTTATTTTTATTTTTGGTTCTTCACTTCTCATTTTAACATTGTGGCAGCCCTATTTTCTGATAAATAATCAGTTCCTGATGGAATAAAATTATCATAAGCCAGCCAATGTAATTTGTAAAAGTCAAAGCAGATCCCAATGATTAATCTTCGTTATAATCGTTTCTATTTGGTGGACCATTTGATGTTGTTATCTTGCCTGGAAAAGGACATAGAGAAGGATACTTTAGGGCTTATTACACGAATACTTACAGAGCCTAATAGGTACCTTACCCACGTGGCTGTTCATATGGCATATGAAGTTTTTGACAGAGTATTCACACATGTACCTCATAGTCTGCTACAAAAGTATCTGATGAGAGTGTATACGAAACCCAAGGTGATTTTCATTACTAATATTTTAGAGAGGTAAAATTTATTTGTTTGTAAGTTTGTATGTAGGAGGAACCCTCTAGAACTACCAGTTGGATTTCAAAAAATATTTTTGTATTTGATAGCCCAATTATTGAAGAAGCTATAAGGCTATTTCACATCACGCTAGGAGCCGAGAAAAATTTAAAAAATTCTGAAAGAACGCTGATTGAAAACGTAGTACCTAATAGCGCGGGCAGGCGATGCGATGCGACGCGGTGGGGCGGGGGGAACAAGAAAGTCCACGCGGACGAAGATGCGGTCTGAAAAAAAAAAAAAAAAATTAAATTACTTTAGCTGTAAAAATATTTACTAACCGTCGCCTATGCAAACACAGAAGATCTACTTGTTGTCTGCAAATAGAACGACTGACATGCTATTTTACTTTTATATTCCTAATTTTAATTTAGTTTTTTCTTTAGACTCATTATTCATTTATTACATAATGTATAATATGAACTTCCTAGCCTGAAGCACAGGTTCAACCTAGTTCAGGCAAATAAGCTACGGTGTTCTATTTTAATTGTTAAGTTATTTATTGTAAATGTGCCCCTTTTTATAAATAAACGATTATTATATAATTAAAATTTCGGGTTTAAATAGGTATTCAAATAATCAAAATCAGAGCACAATTTTTTTTACTGAAACTACAAATTGGTATGCACGGTACGATTTATGATCCAATTGTTGTCATTTTCATCAGATACTGTTGTCTCATGACATTATGTATGGTATACAGCGTGGCGCCATTAATTTAACACACGTATCATACGGTTACGCGTTTTCGTTTTATGAACATATTTTAATTTCAATAAACGTTATAATTTATGGATTTATTTACAATTTTCTAAAATAGCATCTTGGAGCAACCTGTACTTACAGAACTCTAAGCGCAGAGGTTATTTGCCGGGGTAACCGATCATAACATCGCATGAATTAAATTAAAACGAATAACGTAAAAAGAGTAGGCGAATTGAAAGAAAGAGAGAGCCCTATGTCCTGTGAGTGGCGTAGGCGGTAGTTTTCAATTTACGAATTATAATATTTTAATTTTTTTTTTATTATTGCTGGCCACTCGCCCTGCCAATAGCGCCACGTTGTATATGATGTAAGACAGAGACTACAAATTACAATTTTTTTCTGAAAATTGATGTGCCATGGTTAGCTATAATCATGTCGGCAGTCATTCGGTTATAGGGCGAGATCACGATTTGAACTAAATCTCCAAATCAATCAACCTGTTAGTAAAGCGAGGATTTTCTAAGACTGTGGTGGCCGCCATATAGCGTCTGCAATTTACCGTCGAATGACGTCACTGATACGTTATTTATGAAAGTAGGTTGTGAGCGTTATTGGACACCGTAAAGACAAACCCCGGTACCATCAGTTTTCATGACAGCCGTCACTATGGCCATTATGAACGGCCACTAGTGTCGTAAGAAACCTAAACTTAAGGGCTCCATTTGAATCTGAAGCTGTTCGAGTGCACGGAAACACACTGACACTGACAAACACTCATTCGTCAAGCCATGCACTCCGTACATTAGAAGAAGACGCAATCCACAATAGCCACGTCAACACGTACGCTTTCCTACATTTCCCGACATAATCTTATTAAGGAACTTATTTAGGAGCTCCGGGAAGCTCAACACCACCTTAAGCTCATCATAATGAGAGAAGTTACCGGGAAATGAATGATGAGGCGAAAATGAGTTTATTTTTCGTCTAAGTAACTGTGTACGGATAGCAGCAAAAGGTAAATGATATAAACAATGTCAGGAAAAGTGATTTTGTAGGTAAGTGAGGAATTGTTTTGTTTTTGTGCTCTGCAGTTAGGTAAGAACATCTTTGAGAAGGAGGTTAACAGAATAATCCAGCTGGGCTGGGCAGCGTTTGGGAAGTTTCGTCGAGTCTTCTCATCACATATTCCGCAGAGCCTAAAGACTAAAGTCTTCAATCAGTGCGTCCTGCCTGTTATGACCTACGAAGCCGAAACGTGGACACTCACGGTACTGCCAGTCCATAATTAATTCAAGGTCACTCAGTGAGCCAAGGAACGAGCTATGCTAATGCTAATTATCTTTTTTATGCACTTGTTTCTGTCACAAATAAACCTATTTTTCTTTCTTTTTTCTTTCTATGCTTGGAGTCTCTCTGAAGGAAAGAATCCGGAATGAGGTGATCCGGCAAAGAACCAAAGTTGTCAACATAGCTCGCAGAATAAGCAAGCTGAAGTGGCAATGGGCCGGCCATATTAGCCGGAGAACCGATGACCGTTGGGGTAGACGTGTTCTTGAGTGGAGACTGTGAATCGGCAAACGAGAGGTAGGACGCCCTCAGGCTAGGTGGAGCGACGATCTTCGCAGTGTGGCTGGTAGTAGCTGGATGAGAGTTGCCAAGAATCGAGCTGAATGGTGAGCAATCGGAGAGGCCTATGTCCAGCAGTGGACTGTTGTAGGCTGATGGCGATGAAGAAAGAATACCATGAATTATGAATTTAGTTTCACAATTAGATAATGGAAATTATTCTCAGACTTTTGCTGCTGTCTGTCCAGGCAATTTATAATATTTTACGTCCACCGGTTTAATGCTGTTTGAAGTTCAATCTGGACTTTTAAAATGGAAGTTTTGGGGGTAAAATTAACATTACTGTCGTCGTTGAGAATAAGCCATATTATTTCTGTCCTTGGTGTCATTTACCTATTGTATGACAAGACTAGCTGCGGCCCGCTATTTAGTCTGCGATCTGGGACGAAAAGTAACCTATGTCCTTACCTAGGTCAAGGTCTCCCTGAGCGGCAAATTTCTTCCAAATCCGATGAGCGTGAAAGCGTAACAAACAAACAAACTTACTGTCGCAATTATAATACTAGTTACGATTACGCTAATTCTAAAAAGTGTGCAATTTTCGATTATGCATTGTGCAGATACCGATGTATCAGCACAATTTGCACAACCGAAGTCTGGGGGAGGTGGGGTTGTTTTGGTATCCTTTATATTAAAATCACACAACTTCGACCAATAAGTGCTCAATAAATCAGTAATTTTACTGCGGACCTTAAACTAGCGGAAATCCTTTAGAAAGCACCAGTAATGTGCTATCTGTAACACTTATATAGTTTTATTACTTAGTTATTTTAAAGGAATAGAGAACCATTCCTTTAAAATAGACGAAGAAACTTACAAAATTAACAAAATAAATGAGCTCAATGCCGGTGAATGACAGAAATCCCCAATGGAAAGGAGTCAGTGGTTTTAAGATTATCCCGAACTGATAGATACTGGTGCCAGCGAGCAGTGCTCTTTATTTTTCACGTTTATTCTAGCTGAAATATAAAATGTATCTACTTTAACTTAAAGGTTCTTATCTACACTGAATTTGTGGGATAGAGTTCCAATAATGTTTTGAATGAAATGAAATGAATGAATGAAAATGTATCCATTTCTGCCTGTCCCAGTAGAAAAATGGCATGAGTATTTTTTTATGTGAAAATAAGGATATAATATGTGTATATAATACCTCCTTATACAGGGTTATTGGTAAAACACACTAAACCTCTTAAGGGGTCATTGTGCTCATCATTATGAACAATTACTTTTACTATGGGACCAATATGAAATCGTGAAAAAAAATCAGCTGGTCCCTACATTTTGCCGAGTTCAGCAAACATAAATGTAATAGGGACAACAGATTTGTTTTCGCGATTTCATATTTGGTCCCATAGTAAAAGTTGTTCATAATGATCAGTACAATGACCCCTTAAGAGGTTGATGGTGTTTTACCAATAACCCTGTATAATCATGTCATATTACTTATAATTGAAGGTATTTCCTTGCCAATTATTAGGTCTTGATTATTAAAATTGTAGATTGGCAAAAAACTTACTACAGGCTCCTTGGGCTTATGAAAGTACCCACCAACTTAAAATACAGGATGAAATTACAGGCAAAATAGCATTGAAATACAAAACAAATACAATTAGGCAATTCACCTTTGTATTTAAGGTCGACAATTAACTTTGTCCCCTTATCTATTAAGAATATTGCTAAAACAACGTTATTGATGGCTCACGCAAAAAAAAAGTGACGTAGGTACCTACGGTCACATAAAAAGACTTTCTCAGATGAATTTATTCACGTAAAGCTCAACAAAAAACTCATCTTTCAGGCTAAAGTTGACAGAAATTGCTTACTTGGGCGTGATAATAAGGCCTAGTAATAAACTAGCAACATAAAAGCTGGAGAGTTGAAGGATAGCTTAGAAAACTGTCCCTTATTCATATTCATTATTCAAAGTTTAACTATAAAAAGTTGTCGCTTAGTATCGACTAGAAAATCCATCAAAATACCGACTTACTCTTTCCGAAAAAAAAAAACTCTAAACAACCCCGCATAGAGTTCAAAATTGAACGTACCTATTTCTCTAGAGAAGCCCCTGTCTTTTTGCCTATTTAAAAATACAATTCGATTTATTCAATAGTAAGGTTTTATTCGACAGTGAAGCTGTACAGCATTTCACAAGTTTGTTTTATTTTCTAGATTATGCACAAGTAGATGAGCACCATCGGGTAATTATGTAATACACGACCAGTAGAAAAGGCATTCATTTTGACTGTTCAACAACATTCTCAAATAATGTATGCTGGCTGGTCCTGCTCCACAAGGGCGCGTAAACTAATTAATTAGCATTCGAAGATGTTGTTGGAGCTGATGAAGGTTGTACAACCCGGACATAAGGCCGGCTCGTGCGAAGCCGCGCCGCACTGCGCAGCATGTGCGGGTGCTGGCAAGCCGGCCGATCACCGGGCGGGCAGTAAGTCCTGCGCTCCACCCACCGGAACCAGGAGGAGAGGCAGGCCCTCCGCCGCCGTTGCCATTACCACCGTCACCGCGGCCAGTGCCACTGCCACTGTTGCCGCCGCCGCCACTGCCGCCACCCGGGAGGAGACTGAAATGGAGGAGTAACGGCTCCATTGAGACTCCTCCAGGCGAACATCAACCACTGCGCCTGCGCTCAGGACCTGTTGCTCCAGAGCATGGCGCAGTGGTCGATTAACATTGCCGTGGTCGCTGAGCCGTATTTTGTCCTGCCCAGGGATGACTGGGTTGAGGACCTGAGCGGCTCAGTGGCCATAATTTCGTCGGCCGCCGCCGGCACCCCATCCCTCGAAGGTGTCACGAAGGGACAGGGGTGCGTAGCAGCACGGTTCGGGGAGATAGTAGTAGTGGGAGTGTACTTCTCTCCGAGCCGAACTCTCGCCGAGTTCCAGAACTCTTTAACAGAGTTAAGTGTTGTCGTCGCCGGGTACCATCGCTTCCCCGTGCTAGTGCTCGGGGACTTCAACGCCAAAAATCCGGCTTGGGGTTCCCGTTACACTGATGTGCGGGGCAGGATGGTGGAGGACTGGGCTCTGGAGACAGGCCTGGTCGTCCTAAACCGGGGTTCTGTCCCCACGTGTGTGCGGATGCGGGGTGAGTCTGTGGTGGACATCTCGTTTGCCAGCCCCGCTCTGTCACAGCGTGTCATTGACTGGCGCGTCATGGAGGAGGTGGAGACCTACTCCGACCATCGGTATATCCGGTTCGACGTCTCCGCCCAGACCTCTAGCGCGCCGGTCCAACAGGCCCCGAGTGGTCCGCGGTGGGCGCTGAAGCAGATGGACCGGGAGCTCCTCCTGGAAGCCTCGATCGTGCAGGCCTGGGTGTCATCACCGGACAGGCCTGCCGATATTGACGATGAGGCGGAGTGGTTCCGGGAGGCCATGTCCGAGATTTGCGACGTGGCAATGCCCCGAGTCCGTCCAGGAAGCGCCCGACGTCAGGTGTACTGGTGGTCGCAGGAGCTGGAGACGCTACGCAAGGCGTGCGTCGCAGTGCGACACCTGTACTCCAGGCACCGTAGGCTCCGCATCCGCCCTCTGGATGCGGAAGCGACGGAGGCGGAGCTGTACGAGGGATACAGAGCGGCGAAGACCGCCCTCCAAGAGGCTGTCCAGCGGGCCAAATATACGGCCCGCGAGGAGTTGGTGGAGACTCTGAACGGAGATCCATGGGGGCGCCCTTACAAAATGGTGCGGAATAAACTCCGCACCTGGGCCCCCCCGCTGACGCAGAGTCTCCGCCCCCAGCTGGTGGAGGAGGTGGTGAGCGCTCTGTTTCCTTCACGGGGGGAGCATACTCCCCCGCCCATGGCTCCGCCGCTCGCGGTGCCTGAAGCGGACCACGCGGACGACGACGACACCCCTGAAGTGACCGGGGTAGATCTGAGAGTGGCGGTAGGTAGGCTGAAGGCCAAAAATACCGCCCCAGGACCCGACGGCCTGCCAGGGAAAGCCTGGGTCCTGGCCTCGACGGCTCTTGGGCCTCGACTGGAGGCGCTCTTAAGCGCATGTATGGAGAGAGGCCAGTTCCCACTCCGTTGGAAGACGGGGAAGCTGGTCCTCATTCGGAAGCCAGGGCGCCCTGCGGACTCTCCGTCCGCATACCGGCCCATTGTGCTGCTCGACGAGGTTGGCAAGCTCTTTGAGAGAGTAATTGCAGGCCGCCTCGTCGGGCACCTGGTGAGGACGGGGCCGGATCTTGCGGATAGTCAGTTCGGCTTCCGCAAGGGGCGCTCGACGGTGGACGCCATCATGCGCGTTAGAGCCCTCACGACGGGGGACGCGGTGTCTCGGGGCGGGGTTGTCGTGGCGGTGTCACTCGACATCGCCAACGCATTTAACACCCTGCCCTGGAGTTGCATTGGGGAGGCACTCCGGTATCACCGGGTGCCAACCTACCTCCGTCGAATAGTCGAGGCATATCTGACGGACAGAGCCGTTATCTACCCCGGTCGCGATGGGGAGTGGAACCGGCGAGAGATGTCGTGCGGTGTCCCACAGGGATCGGTTCTAGGGCCGCTCCTGTGGGACATCGGTTACGACTGGGTGCTGCGGGCCGACCTCCCTGATGGCGTCAGCGTGGTGTGCTACGCTGACGACACGCTGGTCCTGGCGCAGGGGAGGTCGCATCAGGCGGCGGCCGACGCGATGACACGCGGGGTTGCGATAGTCGTGGAGAGGATCCGGCAGTTGGGTCTCGAGGTGGCTTTGCACAAGTCCGAGGCCATGTCTTTCCATGGGCCCCGGAACAGGCCACCATCGGGATCCCAACTAACGGCAGGAGGGGTTCACATCGGCGTCGAGTCCACGATGAAATACTTAGGACTCGTGCTCGATAGCCGGTGGAACTTCGTGGAGCACTTCCGACGTTTGGCCCCCAAACTGGAACGGACTGGGGCCGCCCTCAAGCGGCTCCTGCCCAACCTGAGGGGTCCAAACGCCTCCTGCCGGAGGCTTTACGCGGGGGTCGTGCGGTCCATGGCTACATACGGGGCCCCGGTGTGGGCGCGTTCACTGCGGCGGAGAGCCGCCCACTATCTGAACGCGCCCCAAAAGGTGGTAGCTGTAAGGCTGATCCGGGGCTACCGCACGATCTCGGGCGAGGCGGCAAGCCTCCTTGCCGGACTGCCGCCGTGGGATCTGGAGGCGATAGTCCTCGCGCGCCTGTATGAGTGGCGCGCGGAGGCACTACGCCGGGGGGAAACCCCGCTTCCGCGGCAAATCGCGGCGGAGCGGACGGACCTCCGGCGCGATCTCATGGCGGCATGGAAAGAGCGACTGTCGCAACCCAGCGCAGGGCACGCCACGATAGCGGCGGTAAGACCCTTCTTTGAGGAGTGGCTAGAGAGGCGTCACGGCGTCCTCACCTACCGCCTGACGCAGGTCCTCACCGGACACGGAAGTTTCGGGAGGTTCCTGCACATCATCAGGCGGGAGGAAACGCCCGGGTGTCACCACTGCGATGATCGCCCCGAGGACACGGTGGAGCATACGGTGGGGGCCTGCCCTGCATGGGCGGAGCACCGCCGTGTCCTCGTAGAGGCGATCGGCAGCGGCGGCGATCTCTCACGCCCGGCCTTGGTTCAAGCCATGGTCCGGGGCGAGGGGGAGTGGGAGGCAGTCGCCTCCTTCTGCGAAGCAGTCATGCTAGCGAAGGAGGTGGCGGGACGGGAGAGGGAGAGAGCCTCCCGTCCAAGCCGCCGCGGTGGACGCTCCGGGCGTCGGGAGCCGCGTGACGACTCCCGGCCACCGTAGGCGCGGGCCTGCGGGCGGTAAGTAATGGGTAGCTCACCGTCCGATCAGGACCAGGCCCGTGCTGGACGGCGCGTACGTGTTCCACGCGCGCCTCAAAGAGGGGGCCCACTATGGCCCAAGCCTGCCGGGAAAGCGGGATCATCCAAAAGGGGTACCGCTGACCCGGAACATAAAGGGCCAAGGAAGGAACACGGGTGGGTTTTAGTCAGTAAGAGTCTGACACTCCCTTCCAAAACAGTAGGCAAAGCAGTAGGTAAACTAAATTCAATGCCAAAGTGAAGGCAGTCTCCTGGAAAATTATAAATCTCTCCACGTGTAAGGTAGTACAGATATAACAGAAATATAACGTCCTTGATCATTGTAAGGGCATAGTATTCAATATGAAAATAATGATAGAGATGGGACTTCAATATTATACTAGGAGCTTTTTGCTAAAAACCAATAATATGGTTTTAGTTTTCTCCAGAATCAAGCTCGTGGTTGATCCTTTCATCATCATCATCGTTTAAGGCAAAATACGTCGACTGATGGACACCCCCTCCCCCCCATCCATCCCTATCCACCCATCCATCCATCCATCCTCCCCCTAGCACCGCCACTTCGACCAGTTCTGTACTTCTCGCCTCCAGAGGATTCCACGGGCCTTCACTAGGTCATGCAGGGTCCACCTTGTGGAAGGCCTTCCAACGCTATGTCTTCCGTCGTCCTCGATCCTTTCTCATTGCTCTATTTATCATAAATTCGATTTTCGTCCGACAGTCTCTTCTTAAAAATTCGCTCTGTTTCTCTCGCTTGCCCTGATCGATACAAAATTGTATTTATACCTCGATTGTTTGTCGGAATATAAACTAGGTGGCGGCGAGTCGGTGTCGGCATTGCGTGCGATGTTGCTGATAAGATGCGGCGACCTTTGCGAGTCGGCCGAGCGGCCTACTGTTTGTTTTTTAATCGTTTTTCGTCAGATACTTTTACTATTTACTGATTTATTGGAGTGTGAGATTGTGTGGGCAGTCGTTGGTACATATTGAAGTTAATCTTTTCGTAAAATTTTACGGATTTCTAATCGAATCTAGTAATTATGTGTAGACAGAAAATGCGAAAATCGAACTCCTGTTTCGTAGTCCAAAAGCCAATTGCCAAATCCACTTAACAACAATAAAGATGTGTTCTTTGAACAAAACAAATAATTACTTCACTGTCCACCCCAACTAGTTTTTCCAAATGTTATCATAAAATACATATAATATGACATTGTAGAAAAGTTGTAAGGGAAAATTACCCAAGAGAGAGAAGGCTTACATAAATTGTGTAACACACATTCAGTCAGAATCTGAATCATTTTGAAGGATATTGCTAATCCATTGCTTCATATGTTCGAAACATTTGTCTGCTTAACAACGTAAATAACGCAGTGCATGTTATTGAACTGACAAAATGAAAGCCACTACCCCGCATCTCGTTGTATTATAATTACTGCATACTCCATTACAACGAAGGTTGCTATCAGAGGGGTAATTCTCGTTTTTTAACAAACGTTCACAGTCTAATATCAGTCTTATTTTTTTTTAATCTTTATTGTATTCATTGAGGTTAATATCAGTCTTAATATGTCAAAAATACCTCTAATTTCCCTAAATATTTAAGTTCTTGACATTGATTGTCGCTGAGATGAGATTGCGACTAGATTTTGAACGTTTTTAATTACGGGAATGGGCCTTCAGATCATTAAATTACTTATTCACCTTCTCTACTCAGATGGAACTTCCTTTCCAAAGACACATGCCACGAAACTTTCGGGCACATAGAGAGTACTTGATACTCATGTACTGATTGCTCAAAGCGTGACCTCGTTTAGATAATATTGAGGTAAGTATGAATAATCTTTCTCACATACTGAAAGCCGTCTCCCCAAGCCCACGCAAGCCTTTATCTTATCACAGATGACATACGAGTACTAAGGTTTAGTTACTTTGCTGAACAGATTCAGTGGGTAAGTAATTTAATATTCATCTCGGTTCAATAGAGACGGTAAGTTATATTTGCCATTGTATATTTTGCCAAGCGTACACCGCACATCAGTCTGTATAGGTACTTCCTTCGCTGAACCATGAAAAAACGAAACAAAAAAAAGAAAGTGAATAAGTTCTGCAATAATCACCACTTTTCGCAGACTGATTGGTGCAACGCTATGATAATAAAATCATAATCAAAAAATTAGACATAGCTAAGGGCTCCAGCAGCGAAGATGTTCCCCTCAACTTTATAGCAACGTGCGCTGATCAAACGGCAACCCCCCTACATATAATTTTCGATGAATCGCTCAGCGTTGGAATCTTCCCAACAAAATGGAAGTTAGCTAAGATGGTTCCGATTCATAAAACAGACGCTGAGGATTTTGATGGCAGCTATTGTCCTATCTCTATCCTCCCGGCACTTGTGAAGGTTTTTGAAGCATGAGTATGCGCGTACATTCAACAATACTTTAAAAGTATCTTTCTGACCACCAGCATGGCTTTACTGTCGCAAGAACCACCTGTAGTAGATAATTTGGTCACTTTTGTTGAAAATATTGCAACTTCGCTAGACTCTGATCAGCAAGTCGACGCCGTATACACTGATTTTAGCAAGGCTTTCGACAAAGTTTCTCATGGAGTGCTTATCCAGAAGCTTGCTGCGTACGGCTTTGCTGGTTCTCTTCTTAACTGGCGTCACTCATATCTAACGGACAGGTCCTTCTATGTAGTTGTCAATGGTTATAAATCTGAAACCCTGATTATAACCTCTGGGGTTCCACAGGGTTCCCACCTGGGTCCTGTAATATTTGTTATCTTTGTTAACGATCTTCCTAATTGTTATATTAACTCCACGCCATTCTTATTCGCTGATAATTTGAAAACAGTTCGTGTAATACACTCGAGAGCAATGAATCCGGGTCACTTAAAGAATCCTAAAAATCTCGGAAACTGAAAATGCTAGGTTAATGCAATAAATTGTATTTAATAGACAATGTAATACTCCTTAAATGAAGGTATTAAAACTTCTTAGTTATTGTAAAGTTATATCATAAAAAAATCAAATTTGAAAAAGGGCCACTTTCGAAGATGGAACTACGAAATTACAGCATTTGGTTTTGCTTTTGTTTGTAATCTGTCATTTATGTGGGTACATAAACCATGTTGATAGTGCTCTATATTCATTATTCAAGCTGAAATTATGTCGCTTACGCCTGAAGAATGCACCAGAATACTTACAATGCTGGAAACCGGCCGGAGTCAGCGCGATACAGCCAGGACTGTCGGTGTGTCGCTGTCAACAGTACAAAGAGTTCTCCGACGTTACGAAGAAACTGGTTCTAACCTACCCAGACCAGGAACGGGCAGAACCAGGTGTACCACAGCACGAGAAGACCGATACTTGGTGAACACCATGCTTCGAAATCGCTTTCTCACAGGAACTGAACTCACCAATCAGTTTCGACGCCTCGGAGGAAGTAACCCAAGTGCATGGACAGTAAGACGTCGGCTTGCTGAATCTAACTTAAAACCCCTTAGACCTGCAAACGGCCCTAAACTGGAGCGTGGGCATCGTATTTCAAGACTAAGATATGCCCAGAGCCACGTAAATTGGAGTATTGAAGATTGGTCAAAAGTTATGTTCTCCGACGAATCAAAATTTATGCTCTACAAGCACGATGGAAGACACAGAGTGTATCGAAGACCAGGGGAAAGATTCAAGCAAGCATGCATCGAAGAAAAAGTAGCCTACGGTGGTGGGTCTGTACTTGTGTGGGCCGGAATTTCTTCTGAAAGTCGCACAGAGCTGGTGATCATAGAAAACGGCTCTTTAACTAGCGTAAGATATGTGGAAGAAATCCTCAATGATCACGTTGGTCCATTTATGGTCAATTTAGGTGAGGATGCTATATTTATGCATGACAATGCCCGACCTCATACAGGTAGGATTGTGAATGACTACCTTCAAGAGATGAACATTACTCGTATGGAGTGGCCAGCGCGCAGCCCGGATATCAACCCGATCGAGCATGCTTGGGACGAGCTAGGCAGATGCGTAAAACAACGAAACCCTCCCCCAATCACGCTTCGTGAGCTCAAAATTGCTCTCACAGAGGAATGGGAGAATATTCCCCAAAATCGTATAAGGAACTTGGTGTACAGCATGCCAAACCGCGTAAACGCAGTAATGGAAGCACGAGGAGGCAATACGAAGTATTAAAATTCAAGAAAATCGTAATAAAGTTCAAAAATTTCATGTTTCCTATTTTTGTTTTAAGGAGAGATCAGCAGTTTATTTCTTTATGTAATTTTGTGTTAATAAAATGTATTTTTTTTTTACTTTCATTTAAGGAGTATTACATTGTCTATTAAATACAATTTATTGCATTAACCTATCATTTTTAGTTTCCGAGATTTTTAACATTCTTTAAGTGACCCGGATTCATTGCTCTCGAGTGTAGATTCTCAAGCCGATTTAGCATGACTTCAAGAAGACGTCAATAGACTTTTGGAATGGTTTAGTGATAATAATATGCAACTAAACATTAAAAAATGTTTTCTAATAACGTTTACTCTGAAGTAAAATTTTATCGATTACAATAATGGTATGAACGGTACGTGCCTAAGTAAAGTAGATGTAATCAGAGACTTGGGGGTAGGTACTTCTCGACCGAAAGCTGACATTTATTCCCCACATGGACAGTATTGTCAAAAAAACATCAAAGACACTCGGTCTTGTCATGCGGAATGCAAAATATTTTCGCAAACCAAAAACAAAAATATACTTGTCAATTGCCTCGTTCGTACCGTATTGGAGTACTGCGCGGTTGCGTGGAGTCTCAACTATGCATCACATAGTCTTAGGTTAGAGCGCATACAGAAAAGATTTTTAAACCACCTTGCCTTTCTTAGCTGAAAAAGTTCCAAGCTACACACAAACTCTCGAAACATTTGACATGACCTCACTCGAAAAATGATGAGATAATACTGATTTAATATTTCTGTTCAAAATTCTTCACAGTAAAATAGACTGCCCCCAGTTGTTAAGTAAGTTTAATTTTAAGAGCGTTTATACTTTATGAGTGGCAACGTCGCAATTTAGTGTCATATTTCGTGGTTTTCAATTTTTATCATTTAATCGGAGCTATATTTAAAAAATCTGTTTAATTACCTTTTTAGAATTACGTGAAAGTGTTTAAAAAGTAAGTAACCGTAATGCTTACAGTTATTTTACAAAGAAAATAACGCCCTGCAAGTTTCCAATGTATTATTTGCATATTAATAGAACTGTAAACGCAACGATTTCTTACCTTTTACACAGTTTTCACATAATTCTAAAAACTTAATTAAACAGATTTTTAAAATATAGCTCCGATTAAATGATAAAAATTGAAAACCACGAAATATGACACTAAATTGCGACATTGCCACTCATAAGGTATAAACGCTCTTAACATACCCCATAAATATCCACGTCACCGCAGAACTGTTTAATGGGTCTAAATATCCAGTCCCGAGACTTTGTAGACTTCTTAACAATAATTGTGATGAAGGGATCGATATTTATTACACTTCACTTCATAAGTTTAAGCCCCAAGTCCACCAAAATAGATAACCACTATACGAAACGCACGATTTCCTCAACTATTGTCAAGTATTCGTGACGAAATTGTGTAAAATTTAGTGTCATTTCTGCACTTAAGTACTCGTATATCTAGGGCACGCCACGATAGCGGCGGTAAGACCCCTCTTTGAGGAGTGGCTAGAGAGGCGTACACGGCGTCCTCACCTACCGCCTGACGCAGGTCCTCACCGGACACGGAAGCTTCGGAAGGTTCCTGCACATCAACAGGCGGGAGGAAACGCCCGGGTGTCACCACTGCGATGATCGCCCCGAGGACACGGTGGAGCATACGGTGGGGGCCTGCCCTGCATGGGCGGAGCACCGCCGTGTCCTCGTAGAGGCGATCGGCAGCGACGGCGACCTCTCACGCCCGGCCTTGGTTCAAGCCATGGTCCGGGGCGAGGGGGAGTGGGAGGCAGTCGCCTCCTTCTGCGAAGCAGTCATGCTAGCGAAGGAGGTGGCGGGACGGGAGAGGGAGAGAGTCTCCCGTCCAAGCCGCCGCGGTGGACGCTCCGGGCGTCGGGAGCCGCGTGACGACTCCCGGCCACCGTAGGCGCAGGCCTGCGGGCGGTGAGTAATGGGTAGCTCACCGTCCGATCAGGATCAGGCCCGTGCCGGACGGCGCGTACGTGTTCCACGCGCGCCTCAAAGAGATGTCAGCATTGAAGAGGGGGCCCACTAGGGCCCAAGCCTGCCGGGAAAGCGGGATCATCCATAAGGGGTACCGCTGACCCGGAACATAAAGGGCCAAGGAAGGAACACGGGTGGGGTTTAGTCAGTAAGAGTCTGACACTCCCTTCCGCTCCACCCAGAGCGGGAGGGGTTTTTTTTTTTTTTTTTTTTT